>CM076599.1:20000000-30000000 GCA_038502835.1 Octonoba sinensis | reverse complement strand
CAAAAGAAAAAAAAGAACAAAAGAACAAGTTTAACGAATTCACCATTTCTCATTCCAGTGTCGAACTCCAAAAGGAGTAATAAGTAAACACACTACTGCTTCGAAAGGGGTGTTTTCGTAAATGGAAGTTTACAATCCCTTCCACAAATATTCGTTCGCGACAGATATTAGACCATTGATTAAGTTTACGAGTCTAGCCACGCACCGGACGAAATAAGGTTTCCGTAGTAGAGTCTCCCCCCCCCCCCCCCACGCTCCCCTAGTGACAACAGTAGGGAATTCCGAATGGAAAATAATGGCTACCCTTTGGTTTTTTTGTCCTTCTTACCTTTCCTTTTTGTGTTGCAGTGCTAGTCTCTCTTGCTAAACCAAACACTATAGTAATGACTCGTAAAACAAGTAGCCTCAGCGCTTGATTAAGTTTCGTGGAAGCAACAACTCACACTAAAAGCTTCATTCTACTATTGCATAACATATAGCTTTACGGGACACTACTGATATCCCCATAATAGTACTTTTAAATTGTAATTTAATTTTGCGATACCAAGTATTTTTACGATACAAGAAAATTATACCTTTGTAAAAATTCAGGATATGGAAAGTTACTAGAACTGAGCGAAGAGAAATCGTAGAAATTTGAACAAAAATCTTTAAGCATCGTCGCATCTAATTAAACAAAAATTAATAAAAATAGATTGTAGATCAACTCACCACTTTCCTATCAGTTGGTGAAACTAACTACCTATCATTACGTTTTAAGTTATATGATTCACGTTGTTTAAGTATTTACATATATAGTTTATATATCGATGATAATTAGCAAGTAGAAGGAGAAAAGCCGAAACTATGAGGTAAAATAGTCTTCGGAAGCCATTTTGAAATGTTTTTATTTAAATTAAAAGATTTTAAAATATATTTTGAGAATAGAAATCTTCAGAGAAAATGCCAATATTTACTAAATGTGTAATACAATACACGTTAAATGTGTAACGTTATTAGCAACCGAAATCTATTTCTATCGTCTGATGAAAGGTGATATTACTATTAGAAGCGAAAGAGAAACAAGTCACTAAGTGCAAGAGCAGTTGCAACTATCTTACAAAATAATTTCGTATTTAGTATTCTATTTATAAATAGAACCAGCAGGGTCTTTTTTTTTTTAACTTAATTTCTATTTTTTACCAGTTGTATTTTCATGCGGAAATTTTACATCTTATTACTAATTACAGCATACTATTCAGTTAAAATATTCTTTTAATTTAAGTTTCTAAGCTTTTAAATGCAACACTTTAAAGTCTTTAAAAAATAAAAAGAAAAAGAAAATGGAATCTTGGTAAATACCAAGAGAAATGTAAAATATATTGCCCTTCTCCTTTTTACTTATTTTTAATTTACGAATTACGTCTGGTATCTTCTGAGATAACAAAACTATCACCAAGAATAGATTAAGAAGTTCAAATTTCCTACTCGTTACTTTTCCTTGAGAATGAGGAGTGCTTATTCGCCTATAGAACAGTTTTATACGTTTGTTGCGCTTCAGGGGAAGTTAATCATTTTTCCCTGCATTAAGAACTTATACACCTCATTGCTAAATTACATAATAAAGAGTTCAATTTCAATACAGATAGTTAGTAACTTTTAATTCTTTATGAAAATTTTGAGATTTTTATAAGAATGAAACTATTTGAAGAGACATAAATCAACATTATTAATTGAATACATAAAATGGTGAACCATACAAATTAGATAATTTCCGAAACCTATTAGTAACCAAGTTTAAATTAAAAATATGCTGTCCTCTTGATTAGAAAAGAAAATAAGCTTGAAAATATTTTAAGATTAGATCCGCGTTATTCTTAATTATTTACATCGTCTATGAAGCATTTCTTCCATTAATTTTAGTTTCCCACAGGGCTATTTCGATATAAGAGGCTTCTATTGCTTTAAATCCTATACAGTTCCTTGGGGAATCGCAAAACAAAATCAGTTTCGAATTCAGTGTTCCAAAATCGGAAGTAGCTAGTTAGCTATTTCCAATTCTCATCACAACCTTAGCACAATCTGACCGATTTTCAAACCGAAGCGAGTTTGCTTCACATTGACTTGCAACGAAAAATATTCGCCTACCGCGGCGAGAAGTTTGCTGTGTAAAAGCTCTCTAATTCAATTTTCGTTTGTTTTGAAGTAACAATGCGCTTTTCTCGGATCCTGTCGGTTCCGTGATTGGACTGCGATTCGATTGCGACGGTAACTGCGTTTCACTGATTTCAGAAAACTAGAGAAGGTCTTTACAAATAACATTCAGTGTTAACAGTTTAATAAAATAAGGCTGTTTAAAATCGAGTATTTACGTTCTATGAACATTCATTTGAAGGAAGTTCGTGATTTAGCATTTTGATCACTAGAAAACTTAGATCATATTGCATATACAACATAACTGCACATTCTTTAGTTTAAAAGATCGTATCCTCTTCATACAGCAGCAAAGAGCAGTTCCTTCGCAATAGCAGTTCCTCCCACCAATTTATTTAAAACGTTCAACCGCAGACCTTTTTAAATTCTGCTGTATTTTTTTTTTTTTTTTTCAAATTTATAATGGGCTGCGATATATATTGGAGCATTATAAGGATATAAAAAAACTGCATATATAATGGTTCTTAACAATTGCAGACGTTGTGCTTTCTCAGAGATTGGTACTAACTCGTTCCGCTTCCCCATGATGAGTGTGGTACCATCGCCGCATGAAAATTTCAACGTTCAGTTTCTTCACCTGAAAGGGTGAGTAACCGGACTCTGTTGTTGCGAAATTGCACTAGGAATTTCATTTAGCCGACAGTATTCAAGCCAAAGGTCCTCTCAAGGGCTATTCAACATGCCGCATAATCATACCACATGGGCGCAGACGATTTTCTGTATCTTGAAAAATCCACCGACATTGCCAGGCTCGATACTATGAACTGGGGTGTACGAGTCCCGCGCCCTACCACGACACCACCGTGCCAGCATTCTCCTGTAATATCATTTTTTTCTAAAGCACTCATTATCTTTATATTTATATTTTCAAATACATCGTAGTCTTATACTATAACAGTTTAATTTCACTAAACCTGCGGTTTTATAGAAGAAAACAGAATTAAAAATACAGTATTTTGATCTTAGAGAGAGTTTTGTCTTAAAACAATTGAAAATATTTCAAATTATGCTACAAACATTATTTTGAATAAACTGAGAAGTTCTAATAGATAATTTTATAAAAATTGCTTTTAAAAGTTTCTGAAGTATTTCGTGATGGAAAATTATATAGTATCCCCTCTCCGTTCCAAATAAACTAAATATTTCTATTTAAAACACTGAGCAAAATAAGAAGTATACTTAAATGTCATTACTTCACAATTGTATTTTTATTAAATTCCATTCATTACTGCTTTCATTATTTTATACGAAGACATCAAAACTTTCTTTTACATATGTCTTTATGTGCAAAAGTGTATCTCTAAACATAGTGTCCCAGTTTCAGTAAAACGAAATTAAGCAACAAAACATATTGAGTGTGAACTATACTTTTTAATATGTCCTTCACTCAAAAATTTCACAAGTGGTATGTAGCATTAAATATATGTTTTAGGGCTGAATATTAAAAAAGAAAATAATTAAATGAATTTTATGACTTTTTCAGAGTATGAAGAATAATAATTTTGTTTGAAAAAAATACGATTTTAAAAATTGCCACCTCTTATTTCGATGACAAATGATATCCAACTCTTAACCGGAAGAGCATTTAAACGTAAGAATGGCGTTTTGAAAAAGATCGCGATTACTTATGAATACCATTTTCCAAAACATCGGCTCAGGTTCGTACCGAATGGGCGAGTTTAATTGGAAAAGGAATCCATTTCGATGATGATGGATCGCTCTCGTCATTCATCGTTCATCGTAAAAGAAACTTTACGCTTCGCAAACTCGGGTCACTGAATATTAATTCCGCAACACGTGACCCCTCTGCCTCGATACCGTCCATCCCTCTTTAACCAGAAAGCGTTTATCTGACAAAAATGATGCATTTGTCATGCAATTGTATCTGGCCTCTCCAAGATTTCTTTTGTTTTGTGCCCCTATTTCCCGGAGATCGGATATTCCATATTTCCAAGAACATTGTTTCAGAAATGTCGCCTTATGCAATGCGTTTAACATATGAGACTATAAACGAAGTAAGTTCAATAATCTGAATTAATTAGTATTTGCAGGCATCTAAAATAAACTTTCTTTTCGAATGCGCTTATTTTGTCTCGAGGTGGATAAATAGAATGTTCTTTGTTAAGATTAAATTATATGCACAAGCTTAAAGTAAAGTGTTTAGTTCTATTCATTGTTTAAGTAATTCATGAACTGAATTTATGAAATCTACGCAAAGAAAAATAGTTAATTGACACAATCGAGAGAAATTAACATTTTACATTTTTGTGGCGAAGTAATATTTGAATGTATAGCAGTATAGTGTTAACTGAAAAAACTTAGCATACCAGCCTGCTGCAGCGAAATTTTACAGCGTTGTGGCAGATCTTTTGCCACATGTGACATCTAATCGAAGATTATTCAACCCCTTTTAATTAATTAAAATATGAAAAGCAGTAACTTCATTCTTTTTAGAAATTTTGATTGCATCAAAAAAAAGGAAAATACACGATTCTCACTACATATAATTAATTTTTAATTAAAAATATTTCAAGAAAGTCGTAATTATCCTTTTCCTTTACAGCAATCTTTATCAAAACAGAGTCATATTAGATTTTCAATATGCATTCATTTCAAGAACTTCATTATTAATCCCCATTTTGTAATTTATGAAACGAATTACGAAATTTTGCTCGTTCATTAAGCTTGGCCAGATGGTTTTTGCAGAAAATAATTCATTATTATGTGTGTGTAACTTTAACGTCTTGTTTTATGAAATGACAGAGATCTGGAGCGGAGCCTAATAGTATATTATTATTATTATTATTATTATTATTATTATTATTATACTACTACAACCAGAACTGTAAAAAATGCCCCTTTAGATTTCGTGCCAGGCTTTATACGTGTTTTTAGGCAGTCAACGTAGGTATCTATTTCAATGATTTCTTCAAAAAACTAAACAACGATTATGTACAGTAAAATCATTCATGTAGGCAAAAGGTGCGTAGTCAGCTTCTAAGCTAGTTGGTGCCCAGGTCAAAAAAAAAAGCAACTGTTTCGCCACTATTGATTTTGGGATCTTTTGTATGCTTTCTATGCATAAAAATGAGCATCCAAAAAAGGTGAATAGTTTTCATTGATTTAGATATCTTGAACCGATGGCGTGGTGCCGTCCTGGTAAGGCGCCGGATTTGTACGCCCCAGGTCTGAGGATCGAGCCTGGCAGTATCTGGTTTTTTAAGATGCAGAAAATCGTCTGCGACAATGTCATATGATTATGCTGAATGTAAAAGATCCCTTGAGAGGACCTTTGGCTTAGATGCTCTCGGCTAAATTAAATTCCTAGTGCAATTTTGCATCAACAGGGTGCTTTCCCTTTCAGATGAAGAAACTTTACGTGAAAATTCTCATAGTACCACATAAATTGTGGTGCTGCTGAAAGAGATGGTACCAATCTCTCGAGAACGCACTAAGTCTGCAATTGTTAGGAGCCAACAACAACCCATTAGAAATTTTAAAAAAGAAGATCTTTTGAACCTAATGAATTTTAATAGATATCCATAATTGACAAAGAATGCGTAAAGCAAAATTTTCACGATCTTATTTAGGTAACTTCAATATTTGAATCTATCATAGTAAGTTAAAATTGTTTCTCAGCTGAATTCTTTCGTTGATCGAAGCCATTTTCATTATTCCCTTTAGAAAGATTAAAAGTGCATTACTTCATGACAAGTCGAAAGTGCCAAAGCTTTTGCCAAAAAAGACTGAATTTGCTGTGGGCTGTAAGAAGAAGGTGACATAAAAGAGCTCAATTTTTCTCACTTTTATTTCTCCTGACCTATCAAAGCATTAAACGAGCCTCTTAATGGGATTACGCCTTAAAGGCGAAATACCTCAATGAAATGTGACGTAATGGCAGTAAATAAGTAAATAAAGCCAGTAGCGAAGTAAATATTCAGTTAATAAAAATGTGTGTTTGTCAGGAGTTCCAAACAAATCCCCAAGAGATAAACAGTGTTGCCAAAAAATGGTTTAAAAAACTCCAAGCTTTTATTTATAAAATGCATATTTATTGTCAGTTTTTTTTTTTTTTTTTTTAATTCAATTTTTAGTTTTTAGCTTACTTTTCCGTAAAAGTAAAAAACAGGGAGGGTAAGAAAGAAGGTTCAATGTATCGTGAAAATATCGCTAAAAATAAAAGTAAAAAAAAAAAAAACGTGAATTAATTTTTAAAAAAAGATTGAAAATAAAAAAAATATTAAAAAGTGGAATTTTGACATGGGAAAAAATGTGTTTGTCGGGTTGCTGGTCTCCCCCTAGTTTTTGAAGGAATTGTCTCATTCGATTTATTTATTTATTTATTGCATTCGAAAGAACATCTAATTTCCCCATTTTATTTTTTAATTTGGACAATTTTTCGTTCTATTTTGAACAATTCAAAAAATCTTAACATTAGCGCTTACGGGGGAAATGAAGTAAACTATGTACGCTCTGTACATAAGATCCAAGTTTCTTCGAACAGGCTAAATTGGAAGAAGTTCTCGACGACCCATTTTTTTATTATTAAAACAATTTTGGTTCAACTTTGATTAGTTTAAAAGAATTTAACATTAGCGCCTACAGGGAAAATTGAATCCTATATTAATCTTGATCTAACAGACTGATTTGCTTGGAATAAACTTTATTGGAAGAAGCATATTACGTAGAACATGTACATATACGTTGCTCATCCAGAACTAAACGAGCCTATTTTCCCACAAAAGTTTTGATCTTTATTTTTAAGCATATTTCTGAATGAATGCATGAATAAATCAATGAGTGTAAGAATGAATGAATTAATGACTGAAACAATGAGTGAATGAATGAATAAATGAATATGCGCATGAATCGTTGAGAAAAAGTATATTTGAAGTGTTGGAGAGCTAATGCTAAATGAAAAACAAAGAGAGATAACTATATCATAAATTTGAGGTTGATATATACGGGAAAGGAGGCTCATATAGTTCTAGACGGAACTTCTTGTTACCTTTTACTTCAATGCATATCGGAAATGTATTTTTTAGTGAATTTTGCAAATTAAAGAAAATATTTGTTGTGCATGATGTAAGAAAGAAAATTTTAAATTAAAACTGCTGAATGTTTATTTCTGTACTTTGACTGAATATTGTTGCATGGTTCTAAGAAAAAGAGATACTAAGAAGTAAATTTACAGATTTAGTATATTTTTCTCAACCATTTTGAGAAGCGTTTTATTTACATAAAAAAGAAGGTAAAATGAACTTCCTGAAAATCCCCGAAACGTAAGAATGCATTATAAATTTAAATGTTTATTTATGTATGATTATAAAATATAGTGTCTTGTTAAATAAGAACATAGAAAAACTAGTGATCCCTCGTTTTTCGCGGTTAATGGAGACCAGAACCTTCCGCGAAAACTGAAGAACCGCGAAGTAGGATTTGCCCCTAAGAATTTTCGTGTATGCGGGTACACGAATATTTTAAATATGTAAACCGTATTTATACTTCACACATTTAGGACAAAAATTACAACAGTATTAGGGCTCGACCGATGGCATTTTTTGGCTGATGGGCCGATGCCGATTGTTGGCCGATTGTTCCGAGACCGGCCGATGGCCGATTGCCGATTATTCTCCTCTTCCATCGGCCGATGGCCGATGCCGATGGCCGATGGAAAAAAAAAGTCACTTTAAACCATCAAAACGTAGTAGAATGCTTGTCAAAAATGTCATTTAAATCATTTATTTATTTTTATGTTTATAAAAACATAAATGCATTATTCAAGCACTGTAAAACTGTTTGGGGGAAGTTTACATAATAATTAAAACTAAAAGAATCACTCGCGATTCTAGTAAAGTAATTAAACTATTTGGAGGTTAAAAAATATTAAAAAATGCTATATCAGAGGATCTTTAATTCTTTTTTCTGATCTTTGCAAAAAAATTCAACAACTATTAGATCGGATCGGGTCTAATTCCCTTTCCTTCAAAATTTTCTCTTTATAACACCTGCACTACTACAAATGCCAGGTGCAGCTGCCTTTATTGTCTTATTTCTTTCATGGAGAGGAATAGAGATCTTGTAATAGAGACTAACAAATAATGTGGATTTGTATCTTTAACGAAATTGTCAACCCTCACCTCTCAGATTTTTTTCATAATTACCCCCCCCCCCTCCCCCCCGTTTTTAAAAGAAAAACGGGAACGATTACATGTTTATTTTTTATTATAAAAGTTATTTTAACTAAAAATAGCTCTTTTTCTAAAATAAAAATAACATATTAAAAAATTTCGCTCGCCGTAATTTCGCCGCAATGTTCATAACCAAGAAATACTGAATATTTCTTTAAAAACATAGACGTGAGATTTTTTTGTCATTACAAATTAATGCCGAGTCTAAAATTACACTGAAATACTTGACATGTTCTTTATATTTTCATGAGCACAATGTAAGGTCACCGAAATAAACCAATATTTTGAGCACCAGCAGTTTTCTGTTCCAAATAATCTTCTGAAAAACACATGATCGTTTATAAAAATTAAAATGTATTTTGAAAAAATATATATATATATATTTATATATACATTGTCAATTTTTGAAATTAATGAAATCGTAGCATTTTTATTAAGTTGCAAGCCGAACTTGGACACATAAAATTTCAATCAATAAACATTTATACTGAAAAAATGATTCATATTTTTTATCAATATGTTCTATGTTGTAAACTAACAATAAAATAACAAGAAATATTCTAAACTGAAAGCAGATGCAGCGAGATTGTTTGTACAATTGCAGAAAAACTGTCAATTATCTAACGCGTGGCATCAAAGAAGCCAAAAAAATGCGCTAAAAAACGAAGCATAAATGGGCAAAAATTAAAATAATTATCGTATAAAAAAGTTAAGATGTATTTTGAAAAAAAAATATGCATTGATCAATCTTTGAAAATAAAGAAATTTTAGCATTTTTATTAAGATGTTATAGAATCCTGTCGCGCGAACCCGCATTTTGAGAATTCAATTTTTAAAAATTGCAAGTCGAATTTGGACACTTAAAATTTCGATCAATAAACATTTATATTGGAAATTTTTTTCTTATTTTTGATTTGACCGATCTTTTTTATGTTGTAATAATGAGAATAACCGCACACTAAAAGCAGATGCAACGAGATTGCTGCACAATTGAAGAAAAACTAACGTGTGCGTCGAAGAAGCGGAAAAAAAAAAAAAAACGCTAAGAGAAAAAGTTTACGCTGGTAAAAATTAAAATTAGTATCGTACTTCGATTGAGTTGACTTTTTATTGTTTACAATTTCGGAATAATAAGAAACATGACAATCTAAAAGCAGATGGTATAATATAATTGCACAATGACATCTAATGCACTAAGTAATTATTAAATGAAAAACGGACAAAATGAGGCAACTAACCTAGTGCCAAAAACAAATAGCACTCATAAGACGCCACTATTACTTTTACTTTAACATATTCTATTTCGCGAGCATTCTGTTCAAAGAGAAATAATTTTAATAATGAAGGTTTTCGGGCAGCGATCGCTTAAACTATTTTTCCGAATTTTTTATCAAATACTTTGTAGAATGACTTTATTTTTATGCTTTTTTTAACTGATGTGCTGCCTGTTATTGAATATAGAAACAGAAATCTAGCTATGGAGAAAAAAGAATGTTTTCTGGAAAGTCGTCCCTGCGAAAAACATCGGCCTTGCATCGGCGTTTAGATGTTTTTCATGGCCGATGGGCCGATGTTTTTCTAAAGTTAACATCTGCCGCCGATGCCGATGGCCGATGGCAACTTTGTTGAATAATCGGTCGAGCCTTAAACAGTATACGTAATTACTTAAACGTGTCGGCTCTAATTAATAAGGTTAATTGCAAAGCGTTATAGTACAGTAATAAACATTAATCAATATTGATTTCTGAGAGAGGTGAAGAGTCTTGTGTTGGTGGGAGCTTTTGAGAGTCCGAGGTATGTACTCTGAGTCAACTAACTCATCTCTTTGTTTGACATGCAGAGATCCTTCTCTCTCGCGCATCAACATGAAACAACGCTTCTTTCCGGCATGTGGCTGCCGACATGGTAGTATTTTTTTCATTTTTATTTTTTGATGAATATTTTGGAAAAACCTGCGAAGCACTGAAGCCGCGAAACATAAAGCGCGAAGTGGCGAGGGAGCACTGTATTAAATTTATTGCTATTTAGTAAGGCTCGACCGATGCATCGGCCTCGCCGATGCATCGGCGCCGATTGTTCAACAAAGTTGCCATCGGCCATCGGCATCGGCGGCAGATGTTAACTTTAGAAAAACATCGGCCCATCGGCCATGAAAAACATCTAAACGCCGATGCAAGGCCGATGTTTTTCGCAGGGACGACTTTCCAGAAAACATTCTTTTTTCTCCATAGCTAGATTTCTGTTTCTATATTCAATAACAGGCAGCACATCAGTTAAAAAAAGCATAAAAATAAAGTCATTCTGCAAAGTATTTGATAAAAAATTCGGAAAAATAGTTTAAGCGATCGCTGCCCGAAAACCTTCATTATTAAAATTATTTCTCTTTGAACAGAATGCTCGCGAAATAGAATATGTTAAAGTAAAAGTAATAGTGGCGTCTTATGAGTGCTATTTGTTTTTCGCACTAGGTTAGTTGCCTCATTTTGTCCGTTTTTCGTTTAATAATTACTTAGTGCATTAGATGTCATTGTGCAATTATATTATACCATCTGCTTTTAGTTTGTCATGTTTCTTATTATTCCGAAATTGTAAACAATAAAAAGTCAACTCAATCGAAGTACGATACTAATTTTAATTTTTACCAGCGTAAACTTTTTCTCTTAGCGTTTTTTTTTTTTTTTTTTTTTCGCTTCTTCGACGCACACGTTAGTTTTTCTTCAATTGTGCAGCAATCTCGTTGCATCTGCTTTTAGTGTGCGGTTATTCTCATTATTACAACATAAAAAAGATCGGTCAAATCAAAAATAAGAAAAAAATTTCCAGTATAAATGTTTATTGATCGAAATTTTAAGTGTCCAAATTCGACTTGCAATTTTTAAAAATTGAATTCTCAAAATGCGGGTTCGCGCGACAGGATTCTATAACATCTTAATAAAAATGCTAAAATTTCTTTATTTTCAAAGATTGATCAATGCATATTTTTTTTCAAAATACATCTTAACTTTTTTATACGATAATTATTTTAATTTTTGCCCATTTATGCTTCCTTTTTTAGCGCATTTTTTTGGCTTCTTTGATGCCACGCGTTAGATAATTGACAGTTTTTCTGCAATTGTACAAACAATCTCGCTGCATCTGCTTTCAGTTTAGAATATTTCTTGTTATTTTATTGTTAGTTTACAACATAGAACATATTGATAAAAAATATGAATCATTTTTTCAGTATAAATGTTTATTGATTGAAATTTTATGTGTCCAAGTTCGGCTTGCAACTTAATAAAAATGCTACGATTTCATTAATTTCAAAAATTGACAATGTATATATAAATATATATATATATATTTTTTCAAAATACATTTTAATTTTTATAAACGATCATGTGTTTTTCAGAAGATTATTTGGAACAGAAAACTGCTGGTGCTCAAAATATTGGTTTATTTCGGTGACCTTACATTGTGCTCATGAAAATATAAAGAACATGTCAAGTATTTCAGTGTAATTTTAGACTCGGCATTAATTTGTAATGACAAAAAAATCTCACGTCTATGTTTTTAAAGAAATATTCAGTATTTCTTGGTTATGAACATTGCGGCGAAATTACGGCGAGCGAAATTTTTTAATATGTTATTTTTATTTTAGAAAAAGAGCTATTTTTAGTTAAAATAACTTTTATAATAAAAAATAAACATGTAATCGTTCCCGTTTTTCTTTTAAAAACGGGGGGGAGGGGGGGGGGTAATTATGAAAAAAATCTGAGAGGTGAGGGTTGACAATTTCGTTAAAGATACAAATCCACATTATTTGTTAGTCTCTATTACAAGATCTCTATTCCTCTCCATGAAAGAAATAAGACAATAAAGGCAGCTGCACCTGGCATTTGTAGTAGTGCAGGTGTTATAAAGAGAAAATTTTGAAGGAAAGGGAATTAGACCCGATCCGATCTAATAGTTGTTGAATTTTTTTGCAAAGATCAGAAAAAAGAATTAAAGATCCTCTGATATAGCATTTTTTAATATTTTTTAACCTCCAAATAGTTTAATTACTTTACTAGAATCGCGAGTGATTCTTTTAGTTTTAATTATTATGTAAACTTCCCCCAAACAGTTTTACAGTGCTTGAATAATGCATTTATGTTTTTATAAACATAAAAATAAATAAATGATTTAAATGACATTTTTGACAAGCATTCTACTACGTTTTGATGGTTTAAAGTGACTTTTTTTTTCCATCGGCCATCGGCATCGGCCATCGGCCGATGGAAGAGGAGAATAATCGGCAATCCGCCATCGGCCGGTCTCGGAACAATCGGCCAACAATCGGCATCGGCCCATCGGCCAAAAAATGCCATCGGTCGAGCCCTACTATTTAGCGTTCTTACTTAAATCGATTTCTCTTTTCATTTTAAAATTGCATTTGTCGCCAAACCGTCGATTGCGAGCTACTAATAGCTCTCGGAGAAATTGTCGATCGACTGCGGTAGCCTCGCATTCAGGTGACTGCGCACTATTGCGCAGTAATTCTTAGTTGATTTTCTATATTTCTCTACTGTTCCCTTTTTGGAATGTAATAAATTACTGAGTTGAAAAGTTTATACTTTTTGCCCTTCCCCTCCATTTTTTTTTTTTTTTTTTTTTTTTTTTTTTTTTTTTTTTTTTTTTGATGAGGAGGTGTGGTGGTTGGTTGTTGGAAAGTGGCTCGCAAAAGAATTTGAAAACAGTAAGGTTCCTGAATGGCATCATAAGTTTGACGACCAATGGTTCAGTGCATCGAAATGAGTGGTAAAACCTGTATGGAGGGAGGTAAATTACTGTGTGTTTCGTTTGTGAATTTTTATTTAAAGTTCATCCTGTTCAATAATGATGAGTAAACATCAACGGTTGTTTATAATAGAAAAACAAACATTCTTATTCGTGTCTTAATTAATAAACGCTCTTTGCGAAGCGGACTTCCCTAAAACTCTAATGGATTCGCCCTTTTCTTCCATGCGTAAAAGCGTCCAAATGTCTGAACTTTGTGGTCAGACGGTTTTTATGCAACCACCGGTCATACATGAAAATAATTGTATCTTTGAATAGGAGATTATTTTTCACTATTTCCCCAAAGTGTCATCCCTTTTTTTCCGAGAATTTGCGAAAGCTACACAATATAGTGTTAAACGATATATTGCGAATAAAAACACTTCTAGAATTTGAGAAAGAAACCCATAGTCTTTCTAGAAACAAGGAAAGTGTTAAATTAGATATTTGAGAAACGTGAGGAACGCATAACATTCCGTGAGTGTTTTTACTATTTATATAATTTAAGTATTTACTGTGGTAAATTGACATGAAAGCAGAAAATGTGCTTCTCTCTTTCAACAATTAAACAACTTACCATCTCAGAATAGCATTTTCAAGGACCATCGCGTCTAACCCAACAGCAAATGAGAACTTAGTTTTTTGCTCTGTTTCAGTGGTAGAAAACGTCCCATTGCAAAAAGCAAATAAGGCCCAAAACGAATAGTTTCCTCTCGAGGACTACCGTTCCCCATTTCTTGTCCTCCACATCGGAAAAGACGCTTCATCGTGTGTCTCTGTTCGCCCTTTAAAAGGGATCAAGAAGACAGACACAAAGGCGGCCAGTGTCAGCCCCAGGCCAGAGGACTCTCAATTAACGTCGTGGGGAATTGCTCCCTCTGACATCACAAGTGGACCCGAACCTCTGCCTCAGACACTCGCAAAAGTTACTTCTCTATTTCTAGGAAAAAGACATTTTCTTTTTCAAACCCAATGGCAGTGCCGGGTTTCTCAAACAAATCGAGGCAGTCCTCTGGGGGATGTTGTGGTTTCGGTTACTTTCAGAACCCAATTTTGACTTTTGTTGAAACATGTGTGATTCGCTTTGTCCTCAATTATTAATGTTAGGCTCGAAATTTTCCAATTTTAATAATATTTTGAAGACTTCCAGTTAAAAAAAATATTTAGTACACTGATATGCTATAAATTGTTTACATTGACTTGATCTATGCTCATAAGATTGTTTCAGCAAGTAAATTATTTAAGTAAGGGCAAATTTTACACACACACATAGATATCAGGCAAAAGTTTAGATGAATGCAAATCATGAAATGATAATCTTCAGTTTAAAAAAAGTTTCTGTTACATTTTGCTGATGTTTTAAATGAAGAAATTTAAGCTACTACAAGCTTGGGCAAATAAACATGTTTTTAAACAAACTGAAACAAAATTTTCGACCATTGAAATAATGAATTTTGCATGCCTCAAAAGTATCGGCATTTTCCCCCGATTCATACAAACTGAAAGAATGGCGTGACTACACGATCACTCATCCCTTCCTTAATTTATTTATTTATTTATTTCAATCTGAAATAGTTTGAAAGTTTTTATGCATGCCAAAGTATAAATAATTTTCGAATAGTAAGAGTTTTTCTTTTCTTTTTTCTTCTTTTTTTTTTCATTTTTATGATAAAGCTAAATCAATTTTTCATAGATTGACAAATTCTTTCGGAAACAAATTATTTACATATTACTATGCTGGGTCATACATCACCAATCGACATAACAATCTGGAAATTCTTAAGTAAAAACGTTATTGAGGATAGACAAATACGCAAGCTGGCTGCAAAGTCGCGTCGCTCAAAATGAAAAAAAAAAGAAAAGAAAACCACGTTACACAAGTTTAAAGAGAAAAAATACGTATAAGAAGTGTAGGAATTTGCAATAGAAAGTTTAATTCGACAGAAGAGTTTTGTCGCTGCACCACCCGTATGCATCCGTCATTATTCTGAGACTTTCAATTAAAGATATAGCCGTCTAACATAAAAAGTCAAAAGTATTAGCATTAATTCCACACAAATTACAGACTCTTTTAAAGAATAGATTACATATTGTTATAGACTTTTCTATTTTTTTTACCAGCCTCTATTTTGTCTGTCTTGAGTAACAAATAATAGCATCAATCTTTCCTCAGAAAAAAATCCGAAAAACATAAATTTATGACTTCCGTAGAAAGAGGAATAAAAATGACACAAAAAGTCTTTCATTTCTGACAGGTCATATTTAAACTGGATCCCGATTGTGTATTCCAAATATCGATTCCTCCATTTCTACTGTTAGTTGATTGGCTTCATTGAAGCCAGAAATTTCGGGGAAGAAAAAGTATTTGCACCATTCTTTATTACGAGTTAGACGTTTCTGGGCTCAGCAATTAATCATTC
Organism: Octonoba sinensis; assembly: GCA_038502835.1. Classification (NCBI taxonomy): domain Eukaryota; kingdom Metazoa; phylum Arthropoda; class Arachnida; order Araneae; family Uloboridae; genus Octonoba; species Octonoba sinensis. Next base: position 29,984,399 of record CM076599.1, on the reverse strand, counting down.
GCAGTCAATTCCAAAAGAGACAAAGAAACATCGAATCCTTTAGGAAATTCATTTGAAAAGAAATTGAAAAATAATAAAGTTTTCCCAAAATGCGTTTTTTTTTTTCCGAGAGAAAAAAAACGGATTGCGTATATGATGATTTTCTCTTTTTTTCAAAGGAGAGGGAATTAAAACTGTTTACCAAAAAAAAAAAAAAAAACGCATGAAAATGTAACCTGAAAAGAAAAACACACGCTCACAGCTCTACTTGATTTGTTGTTTTTGCTACAAATGCCGCTTGAAAATTTAACCTCCTCTCGCAGAGCCACTAGAAATGTTGAGGCATAAGAGAGCGACTCCTAAGAAGTGAGCCATCGTAAATCCCAGGAGTCCAACTCATCCTTAGAAATAGATGGAACCACCATCTATCAACATTTCTTTTTACTTTTTTTTTGATGCAGAAAACAGACCGAGTATCTCAAACCGACAAAATATACTAGAAACCCACTTTACCGTTCCTCTCTTATCCAGACACTTCCATATGAATATACAATAACCGGAACTTGGGCTTGAATTGTAGGACGTAATTGTGTCCAAATGGAATTAATTATATATTAATGAAAACCTATTTAAATGTGATATTTTATATTTTTAGGGAACAAATCAGGTTTAGTGCTTTTGGGAAGTTGTTTTTTACAATCTTGTATCCGCTATGAAAAAAAATATACTGTTTCGTTTAAGAAGTATCATACAAAATGTTCGCCAAATATAACAATAGCACCAAATATTGTAGAAATCATCCCGAAATCACCCCTCCCCTTCCATCTCTGTTTAAATTGAGGTTATTTTATTTTCTAAAATAAAAGTGGTTTTTTCCATCAAATTTTAGGAAATCGATTTCTTATTGAAAACACAATCGCAAAAGGAAATCAACACAAAAGCAAAATTTTCACTATTATTATTATTATCAAAACAAAAATAATTAAAATATTAGTAATCTAATGTTAATCAAAAAAGAAATAAAACTACTAGTAAGAAACTGAAGCGTATCGTACTCCATAAGCAAAAAAAAAAAAAAAAAAAGCCAAACGATTTGAACTTCTTTTAATAATAAAAAATCAAAGAAAAGCTTTAAATTATTTTTCTCTCAATCACAAACACTCCAAAATTTATTCGGCCTGCTGTCCGAGAAGCTATACAATATTTATACAATTTTTTGCCTTTTCTCTCGCCAATACAAAAGACATCCAAAAGGAAGGGAAAAAAGTTGAAATTAGGGAAGAAGAAAGATCATCTTAGTGATCCATCAGCGCTGGAATAGATTAGGGAACAGCATCCGTGGTTTAAGCGGAAAAAGATTTTCTCTAACGGAAGTAAAAAATGTCTTCCTCTCTCTCTGCCCCCAGTTTAGCGCGAGACCTCAGTTCAAAAGGGAAGAAGGAAAAAATCCCATTCTTTGGTTTATTTTGTAATAAAGAGATGGCGAGGGTTTATTCTGATGGATCTCTTCTTCTATCACTGAGAAGCTTTGAGAAAGAAGGACTGGAAAAACTCGGAATAGGAAAAATGATCGATATCTACTAGGAGTCGAATCCTTCTTCCACGTTTGTGAGGAATGTTTGCGAAATAGCTGGTCTCTCATTAAAGTATAATCTCGAAAGATACCTGCTTTAAAGTAGAAAGGTTGCAAAGAAACCATATAACAAATGGTCTTAGGAATTGTGGGGGAAAAGAGTGTTCCTGAAATTTAATGTAAAAATACACCCCCCCCCCCCAAAAAAAAAAATTGAAGCAAAATAAATTTATTGACTCGCTATCAAACAGATTTAAAGCATTCAAACCATTGGCATAGATAAGAAGAAAAATCAGCAAAACATACTTGGCTACACGTCATCAAGGTTGATACTGGGTTAGATATACTGTTTCCGGGGGCGCTCAACTCACAACTTGTGTTGAGTACCGTTTTGCACTGGTTAAAGAGCTCCTTTATAGCCTCGAAATAGCTATTTTCAGTATTATTTCGACAATTTGTACTTCATTTACGTTGATCGTTTTTCCTTTTCCTCATAGATATACTGTTGTTTTTGTATCACCTCATTTCTCAATGAATTGCATCTTTCTAAGCTCAGTTTTATGTGTGTGCGTGTTTATTTACTTCCTTCTTTCTGTCTTTTACAAATGTCTAAGTTTCCAATGCCAACACATAAATATACATATTAAAACCTGCTACATATTTATTTGATGCAAAAAAATTGTGTTTTATCTAAATGGTTTGTTTTTATCCCATAAGGTTGGGAATAAGGCTGTTTCATTTAAGTTGTTACTATAGGTAGCTATTATCCTATTATATTGACAATCCCCAAAAAATATCGCAACAGAGACATATTACTTCTGATCGTATTTATCAGTGTTCGTAAAAACGGACGAAGCAAACAATATGACGCTTTAACAAGTGCAAAATCATAATTGGCAAGTAAACACTTTTGAAACGATGATTTTGCTATAACATCATGTAATACCAAAACTTTTATTTTTCTTGAGAAAATTGTCCACTCCACACATGGACGCTATCAAAGCGTGAAGATCAATTAAGAGGACGAGTGCAAAATGATTCAATTAGGAGCTCCTGGTAATAGAAAGCTATCAAAAAGATCAGGTGATTATCGGCTCAGGTGAATATCTTCTTGCTGAGCAGCGTCGAACATTCTCAAAAAGACGATAAGAGCTGTAAGTCTATTAAGTTACCGTGTCTAATAATGTGATAACTATATGAAGCAAAGAAATGAAGAAGTAATCTTTGTATTGGAAACCAATTTGTAGAGAGATCAAACAAATGCCGCTGTTGAGGATTTTTGTACGTTAAAGATGTCACTAGCTTAAAACAGCCAGTACTAATCTCGATACATTTCAGCGTCCGTATAAAGAACCTTTAAAATTTCTCTGAATTTCAAAGCTCTTCTAAACTACTAATATTTTCAAAATTTAATTGCATAGTTTAATATATATATATATATATATATTGTAAACTTTTCAATTTATCACAATTCTAGTGTGGATGGGCTACTGGATCAGAGGATCGGTTACGCAGTTCGGATGTCTGTTACGATAACTTATAGGCAGTGGCAGTGAAGCAGAGTTTATCAGAGATTAGTTTTGGCTTACACCTAAGAGACACTTTTCAAAACATACAGCGAAATTTGAAAACCAATCTTAAATCTTATAGGTGGTAAAATGAGTGTATTTGTTAATTGTTGCTATAAAGTAGATTGTTGATATTTTTTACAGAAACTTGGACCGAGAGGAAGGGGGAAAATGAATCGAAAGAAGAATCGGTTAATTTTAGAGTGATAACATAATACTGAAAATGAGTTAAGAAGATCAAACCGGATGAATAACGACAGATAACAGTATATAACGCTGCACTTTTATTTTTGCCAGTGCAAAGCTTAAATCAGGCTCCAATTTTTTAAATACTTCTAAAAGGCTTAATATTTTATGTGTCAGAAAGAAACATAAGCAAACCGACTGCTTCACTATAGAAACAATTTTGTTTGAGTGTGCATACGAAATAAAAAAGTATTTTAAGAATTGTTTAAAATAGAGTAATATTCATAAAATCGCTCATTATTTTTCTAAAATATATTCAGTAAAACTCGAAAGCAGACACCAGAGGAAAAAAATATTTGTCCGTAATAGAAGAGTGTCCGCAAAAGAGGTTTATTTTTAGACTTAGAGCTTTGCTGGTGGGGTATTCAAAAGCTGTCCTTCTAAAACAAGTTGAGTGCATTTTAAGGTATCCGTTAGTAGGGGTTTTATTGTATATATACACATATTGCAATATAGTAAAACTCTTCCTAATGGACACCCCTCAAATGCGGGTAATCACTCTTAGTCGGGCAGTTTTTAATTCCTCGACAGCAAAGCATTAAGCATAAAGAAAATCCTCTTTTGTAGCCCCTCCTCTATTACGGATAGATATTTTTTGACCTGTTGCTGTCCGTTATAGAGGACTTTTACTGCACATTAAATCTCTTACAACAAATGTAGTACTTTTTCCCACTAAAAGTGATATTAATGTTCATTCTGTTATGTATTTCTAGCATGTAGAATTCGTAAGACGACATTCTTGAGAAAATGGCTTTTTTAGTTTTTGTTTGGAGAATCAATCTATCACTTTAATCCCGTTTTTCAATATATTTCAGATTTCATCGCTTTTGAATTTCTATTGTAGAGAAGGAAGAAAGAAAAAAAAAACACAGAGATTTGTCCCCCTTTTCTGGAAACAGAACATGCTTAAACAAAGAAATAATGAAAACAAATATTTTCACCATCTCTGCCATTCTAAACCCATAACGATGAAGACATTCGAAGAAAAAAAATGAGTAATAACATGGTGAAGACAAAATTTGTTCCTTGTTGCTCGGTAGCAGAAGGAAATGTCTTGGGTTAGTTATCTGTTTAATATCTCACTGATCAAAATTGGAAACCCATAGGTAAACGAAACGTCTTATCTTCTCAGTAATAGGAAAACGGAAATCACAATGAGATTTTCTACGCACGGCCTACATTGAAAAGACTCGGTTCTTTTCTCCCTGAAAAGTCTGCAGCTTATGTCAAACAAAATGAGACTAGGAAGAGAGATTTATAAATATTGAACTTTGGGTTTTGTGCATGCACTATTTTAGGATTTTTTCATAAAACTGAGTGACATTGCGAAACAAAACGGTTTTCAAAGAATATTGTTGAAAAATTAGCAAACTTTTTACGCATACAATCTGTGACTATAAGTATTTTTGATTTAGGTTTTAACGGTATTTGCTGTAGTTTTACCAACGATATAAATCGTAACGTCAAAAACACATGTCATAGCCTGAACAAATAAAGAATTTGAAAAAACCTATTATTATACCATCAAAATTTTTATAATTACTTTTATTACTACATTTGAGTGAACGACTTGCATGACTTTCAGAAGTCCATAAGGTTTTCAACCTTTTTTTTTACATGGTTTTATTTAACTTGACTTGTGGCGGAATTTTGTAAGGCGGTTTTCGACAACTATCACTGCATAAATTGTCTTCAAATTTTGCACACAAGCTTATCTTCGATGACATTACAATAATCCAACCATTTTATAATTTATTATAACGTTAATTAGGAAAAAAATAATAATTTTTGCTCTGAGAAAATTATCAGCATTATCATTTGCCGTTTGGCAACAATACATTTGTTTGGATAATGCAACGATATTTCAAATTTAAATAAAACCATGTAACTTAAAACATTTTTGGCGATTTAATATTTTTATTTTCTATGCAGAGTTTTAAAAGCATTTTCCGTCAATTTTATATAGTAATTTTAGAAACTTGGAATATGTACAATAAAAACTCTAAACTCACTGTTGAACGAAATCTACTTAAAAATGAGAACCTGAACATACTCATTTGTTTTAGGTACAACTGAGGGTGTGAGAAACATAATGGTGTAAGTCAAGCGTTTAATATTTTTAGAAAAACGGCATTTTTCATTACGGATTTAATGATACGGTATTGAATAAGAAAATATTAATAGTGCCATATGTTGATACATTTTTGAGGAATTATTTAATTTACTGCAAATAAAGGTAAATGACATCCCATCTTATATAAAATTGAATTAACTGCATTTAAAAAAAATGACTTACACCACCTTAATTGTTTCAAAACCGTGTTCATGTGGCATTAAATAGTATGCATGCATGATAATGAGTACTTGAGTTTCTTAGTCTCAGCTACTCAAAGTTGAGAAATGCTCCAATATGAGCACATTTTCCTTACTTTTAAGCAGCTTTGCTTAGCAGTATTCCTTTAAGTTTTGTTGTAAGCCCTTGGAAAACAAATAATTAAGCTCAGAGTAAGAACATGACAGCTTCATTTTTAACTGTTTCAAGAAAAATAATTTTAAGCCATTTTTTTCTCACTAGAGCTCTTATACTAGCAACTTGTTTTAGCACAAAAAAGAGCATAAAAATTAATCATTACTGCAAGTATAATCCTTTAGCACAGAATTAAAATAAATGAAGTTCGTGTAGAACTAATCACGAGAAAGTAAAACTTAGAAGAATGTAATGTTTTAAGCATTCAAGCAAAAGTTAATGGTTTAAAGTCATGTTTCTTATCAGATTTTAAGCATGTTTATCAACACATTGCAAATAATGATACCGAAATGTTTCTATTCTTTCTGTGGATCATGTCAACTCCCCATAAGAACGATTCTCAAGATACATTCCGGGTATTTTCTTGTATACTATAAAGAAATTTTGGACACAAAAGATAATGCCAGTGGGCATAAACTATATAATCATTTCCATTACCCATTCTGATTTTAATCTTGCTAGTCAAAAATATCACATCAAATGCCATTTTTATTGCACGTCTTTACAAATGTTCTCAAAACTATTTTTTTTTAATCTATTAGAAATAATAAGTATTTCATAGAATATTTCTTTTTTCTTGAATATACTGTAATAATTTATGATAATTGTGAAAAATATCAGAGAAAATATGAGAGAAAAAAAATGATTACATTATATTCTACAAATATATTTTCTTCCTCAAAGAGCTTACAGGTTGAATTCTAGAAAAACGCATCTGAAGAGAAAATCCTCTGAAAAAACCTTAATCCAACTACCGAACAAAAGATGGCTCATAAGGTTTTTAATCACGGAAATGACTGTTGAGCTTAAAGCTTACAGGGACTGTAGTAAAATTGAAAGATTTAAAAGCAAATATTACGTACAGCGTGAAGATATAAAACAGAAACATGATTTGAAGGCGTGGGGAGGCCATTCCCAATACATTGAAGTGCAATTTATTTGACAAATGGATTCAATTTTTAAAATTTAATGTATGTTCTGTTTGACGGAATTCGTTATTAGATTAAAAGGAAATGTGATTCAACAATGGAAATTCGTATTCATACTAGGAATTGCAATTCAATCCTAAGTAAAACTCATTACAAACCTTATCAGAAGTATATCACATGTATTTCTCTTCGAAATAAAACGTGTTATTATGATCCCGTTAGTTATTTAATATTTTTTTAAAAATGCTTTGTATGTCCCTAAAGCAGATGTACTTCGATTATCACTTCATCCTTAAATTCTTCTTTGTCTTATTATTGCTCAAGAATTGCGCAGTTGCTGCTATGAATCTAAGCTACCTTTATGCCCTTTCTCAACGCACTTGAATGTCATGCAGCATTTCTAGTACCAAGCATTTTCAGGATAAATGACTTTTCGAGGACTTCTGGGGGTGTTGCCCAACATTTGGGTGATTCAAAAAGGGTAATTATGCTTACGAAATCAATTCGTTCACTGTTATAAAAATAAAACTATAATTCATCCAATGTTTAGACAGAAATGATGCTTGCGACATCCATTGAAACACATTATAAAATTATTTTCGAAACAAATAAAGGACTTTAAACCAAACATATGATTGTAATAGAAATATAATTTCGCGTTAATTTAAAGCACAAATGAGCATTAAAACGCAGACATATGTTTTGGGATTGCTTGGAATCCGTTTTCCAATGCGACAGGGAGCTTCTAGATGCAAAACATCCAAATGATGTTTAAAACTCAGTGAATTGGCTCAGTGAATCTCTAATTTCTTTTCTAAACTTAAAATCTAAAAAAAATAAAGCATTAAAAACTTAATAAAACAGCTTAGCTAATGAAACGCAAGAGTAGGTATGATCTAATAAAGTATTACTGTTTTGAAAATAACATTATCATTATTAAGATCATAAAATAGGTAAGTAATCATAGTCATTAAACGGGTATGAATGACTTTAGAACCTTCGTCAAAAGGTCTGAGCAAAAATAACTAATTCCTAACAGTCGTAAATATTGCGTTAAAAAGTTTTTATTATTCATTTAAAGTAATAATTTATTTTACATTTCTTTTAAAGTAATCCCAAAAGAACGAAACTAAGGTGTAATAAAACGTTGCCACCTTCTTCGAAGACTAAAATGGCAGAGAAATAATTTTAGGGGCCGTAGCAGAGAGGCTTTAATACGAGCTGCTGAAGAAATAAAATTCCGAGTTTAATCTTTTATTGCACCAACTGAGGTGTCACGAGTGGATAAATCTGGGGACAGAGAATCCAGGGGAAAAAAATAATCTAAAATACACTGCCTTCGAGGAATTCTTCAAGCTAGACAGTGGTCCCGATTTATTTTCACTTTTCCAAGAACTTTTTCTTTCCCACGAAAAGAATCTTATAATGAAACTTTTCGAAATACGTGGATTAAAAAATGAAGCAAATAGAATTTGATACACTTTAAAATTTGTTAATATCAAGTTCTGTTTCGAAATGCGAAGATCATTTTTAAAAACACATTTAAATAGTGATTTAACCGAATACGACTTTGCAGGTTTATGCTTTATCTAATTTATACTCTTATAAAAATGTTACATGACTTAAGATAAAAGCAAAGATACTCATACAAGTAACAGATATAAAAGACCAGCAAAAACAATGAAAATATAAAAAATTCAAACATATGAGACCATGACTCAACTAAGTGATTTAAATAAGTGCATATAAATATAGTATATGGTGTGTGTAATTGAAAAAAAGTAATAAATGATGTCAAGGCAGTGTTGTTATAAATAAAACAAGACGTTCCATCAAGAACTATACGAACCTATTTTCAGACATAACCCCCTTCTCAAGGTTCATGGAGCCCATTCCTTCATATTTTTCCTGTGGCCCTCTAGAATTTCTCCGTAGCCCCCATTGCAAATCCCTGCTTTAGACTAGAATGATAAATTCAACAAATCTCGAAAAACGCATTTTAAAATCTGTTCTCTAATTCGAAATAAATCTGCTACACTTTTCGACTACGACGGATTTCAGATTTGACTATAATTCCACAATACCAACAATTTTCTGCAGCATTTGAGTCATCTTCATCATCCTGGGGCTAACTTTTTCCGATTCACACATATAAAACATGTTTCACGTTCAAGCAGAGCACTAAGCAGGCTCTTGCATAAGAATGTGTCTTCAGTTCGAAAAACCAATAAAACTGCCTCAAAAGAGCAGAAACATTGGCACTTTATCGTTTTGTGCATCAAAGACTGATCTCATACCATTCATCGGGCATCAGAAAACGTCTAAACTGCAGGATATCCCAGATATCGACTTTAAGCGATTTTCCCGTGAGCAAAAGAAAGCAACCCTGCTAGATACAATCCTCTCTAGGAGGCAAAAATTTGATCTCTTATTGCACTGTATTCCAGGACTTAACTGAAAAAGCATTGAATCTTCTACGAGGACATAAAAATAGATAAGTGTTTCATCTTCAGTGGGAACACTGACGTAAACGTGATGGCATGGAATTTAGCCCCACAACAACGGACAAATACTTTCTGTTATCTTTAAGAGTGGTACTTTGGAGAGACACCCTTTCAGGAAAATGTATCGCATTACGAGATATAAATGCTATACAAAAAGAACTACTAACTCCAGGAATTTTCTAAAGTTACCTCGCATGAGAGAGTGGGACTGATGTCAAATTGAAATAATAAAATTTGAACCTTTCAATGTGTGTGTGCGAAAACAATAAGAACATATTTGTACCACAAGGCTACTATGTACGGGTATTGAAAGCTAGTTTTTAGTTTATTATGCTGTTCGTAACATTCTATGAATGGGTATCACGTTACTCTATGAATCACGGTGTTAAAGAACATTTTCCTTATCTATTACATAATACATTATTATACTGGCAACATTGAATAGACCTTTATGAACTATATGCTGAAGGTAAATAATAAAACGAATTCAACATTTTTTTACAAATGCCGTTATGTCATACTTTATTTACATCACATATAAATGCATATTGTTGATTAGTTCTTAAAAAAATAGTTCTACTGGCAAGTTTTAATATGAACGTCTCTATTTTCTCTTGTTTAGAACTTTCACTGAATAACAATAATGAACAATGGTCATGTAGTGCAATGGTTTTGTTTTACACCTGAGTGATGGAAATAATACAAATACCGATAATAACTGTTTGCCATATGTTTCATCGCACTAAATATTTTTGCCATTTTTGCTTATTCTTTTTTCTCGCACAATTATTAAAATATCAATTTAGAAAACAATTTTTTCGATATAAAAAAAGAGCTCCGAAAAACATCCAATTCGCAAAAAAAGTTTTTATTATTTGCACATTTGGGTCATTTTCAAAATATGCATACATATACAGTACCACAGTGAAAAAAGTGATTATACTCAAAATGTCTAAATTTATACCGGCTATAAATATGACATTTATTTGGGGTACACTACACGAGATGTTTCTACTACAAAAAAATATCATTTACATATTTTCCGCAAAGATAAACCTTTGCATTTAGTAGATGAAAAAAAAAAGTTGTCTTTTTTCTGTATTTTATAATTCAGTAACATTCTTTCACTTTGTTTTTCACTATAAAAGAACAAAGTGAGACATTTTATTAGGCAAATTATCGTTATTTTAAATTCCTGTAAATATTCCTGCAAAAAATTAAAATAGGGATTTCTACAAAACCTTTTGCGTCTCATATTTTGTCTAGTTCGCTACCAAGGTACAGTTTCATGAAAAATATTTATTTACTAGTTAAATATTTATTTACTTGAAGTCATTTTTTTTTTCATTTAAAAACAACAGTGTAGTGGTGTAAATAATATCTTATGAGGGAGTAGGTTTATTCAATATCAAGTCTGTTACCTAGACTTTTATGTTAAAAATATAAATTCAGTGCTTTCTTTTGCTAGGATATTATTTGTTAGTTAATTTTTTTTAAAGATTTTGCTTTGCTTCTTAGTGATGTTAATTAGCCTGTATGCTTTGGCAGATATTTAGCTGGTAATGTCATTCCGTTACCAGTCAAGTCCGTTACCATGTAACTGGTAGATACAAATGTCTGTATCGCTGGGGCAAAAATATGTAAATGATACTTTTTTGTATTATAAATATGTTGTGCAGTATACCCTAAAAAATAGAATGCTTAAAGTCAGTTAAAATTAACATATTCTGAGTATAATCACTTTTTTCACGCTGGGACAGTAAGCATGCATATTTTTTAAATGACCCATTTATTTTTTTACAGAGATTATGTTTAGTAACTGAAGTAACTTTGAATACGACAGTGAAAAATACGCACATCAAAACCTAAAGACCTTAAGTATTGAAAAATAAACAACTTTGTTTGTGATTTTCAGAAAAGATTTCTAAACAAATAAAGGCACTTCAGCTACGACCCCAAAAAAGTTGGAGTCTTCGAATTTAAAAATCGAACATTGGAAAGGTCGTTTCAAATTGAAATAGACCAATCGAAGCCATTTTTGAAAGCGGAGACGAAAATAATTTCAGGCTATTTTTTTTTCCTAGATGACAAAATAAAATTGAAAATCCGTCACAAGTTGCCTGGACACATGGCATGTGAAATGTGTGTAGGCGAGTATCTTGGAGAAATGGAGGTGATTTTTTTATACTTTTCTATTAGTCGGGCGGGGGGATTTATATAAACATTGTTTCAGTTTAATAAAACTTTGAAGAGTTTCTAAAATAAAAACCAGTGTTTTTATTTTAGAAACTCTTCAAAGTTTTATCCTGAAATTTATTTACTATCATGTGATGTGTGTGTAAAAATAGTTTAAGAAAATGCAATTGTAATGTCTCTTAAGTAAAAAACCAAAGATAAAAAGGTAATGAAAAAGAAACATGAATGCTGTTTCTTTAGAAAATACCGTGCATGAACAGCACTAATGATTGCATCAAACGAATCTTAAAATGCGTTCATAAAGGGAAAAAAATCCTCATACATAAAAATTTGCCTTTTACCAAAGAAAATCAATAGGGCACTATCTTTGTACACTAAGGAATGTCAAATTTTAGTTTTACAAAATTAACAAATAATTACATAAAAATAAAAAAGACATTTTTTACAAATAAAGCTCTAAATAATGCATAGGGGCTAGACCAAGCTAAAGCCTTGTACAAATGCTACAGCAATAGAATGCTGCTAAATTGGAAAACTGTTACGTGTGTTAGAATAGCAACTTAAATATTTTAGGATGGAATTTTAAAACGTCATGATACCATGGATTTTCAACCATCAATGAAAAAAAAAACAACATTAAGGGTTTATGTACTGAAAACCACATAATTGCTATGTAAAACTAGACGCTTTTCAGCATCTATAATACATTTTTGTTCTCTCTACTTCGTTTACATGAACTTAGATCGATGCGCCAAGCCAATTTTTATCTGAAAGACCTTACAGAATGTTTTAATATAAAGCCAGAATAGCAATATGCATATGAAATTGATGACCAAGGAAGATACCTAACTAATAGAGTTTACTGCTCTGAGAATGGTGCATATTTTTCTCTTAAACTGATAGTACTTAAAACTTTTCAGCATTTTTACCTATGTACTCATAATAAGTGATTTGTGTGGAGTTGTTTATTTACTTATTTATTTATTTACTTATTTATCTATTTACTTATTTGTTTATTTTTTATTTATTTACTTATTTATTTATTTTTTTTATTTTTGAAACTAATATGATTTCAAATTGTAAACACTGAACCTAGAGTAAATAATTCCGCTTAGTTGTTTCATTTAAATAAATAACAGCAAGTTCCGTCTATCACTATACGAGGCTACTTTACCAAATACACTAACATCAAATTTATAATCTAGCTATCGCTATCTCTCTCTCACTCTTTCTCATTAAGTGTAGCTCTTAATTGCTTCAAATGTACATTGTTCACCGGTTAATACATATTAATTCATTCATTTATTACTCATTCATTCATTCACTCATTTATTCATTCATTCTTTACTCATTAATTTATTCATTTATTTAATCAGAAATATCATTAAAATTCAGAGTAAAACAATTCATGAGAAAATAGGCTTTTTTGGCTCAGGACGAACTTTGTATGTGTACATGTTTTACCGTTATAAGATCTTTCTGGTAAATTTTGTTCCAATGAGATCTGTCTTTTTTAGATCAGGATTTATATGGAATTGAAATTTTACGTCGATGTTTTTTTGAACTTCTCTAAATTGAATGAAAAATGTTCAAATACAGACTATTTCACGTCAACAGCTCCTTCGAATAAGCTTATTCAAGGGAACTATGGTCTTATGTATAGGGTTTATATAATTTTCTCTACATTTTCCTAATAGAGATAATGTTAAGATTTTTTGAACTGTTCAAACTTGAACGAAAAAGTGCTTAAATCAAAAAATAAAACATGGAAATTCGATGACATCACCGAATGTAAAAAAAAAAAAATGAATCCGACAATTCCCTCAAAAGTGATTGGGGGGGGGGGGAGGAGGGAGCAAACAGATCGACCGACAGACCAACCCCCACCCCTTTTTTTCCCCACCTCAAAACCTTACTTTCAAATTGTTTATTCTTCAATTTTATTAAATTATTTCACTTATTTTCAACTGTTCTTTAGTTGTAACGACATTTTTACGATACATTAAGCCTTCTTTCCTACTTTTTTTTTTCCTTTTAACTGTTATTTGAAAGAAGGCTAAAATCTTCATTTTTTCAAAGTTTATAATTAATGTATGTTTATTACCATGATCTTATTTTCATGTTTATGTTCATAATATATTCTACTGCATACGTAACATGCAGTGTAACCAATTCTCAGATACTGTCAAGAACTTATGTAACTGCACATATGACCTTGCCATGCAAATTTCTCACAAACATAACTAACTGTTCATATTCAGGTATTTGTCAGATAACCCCTTCGAGGAGATGGTTTTATTGCATGGAGAATCGATTGTCATCTTATTCCAATAGAACATTTCGAGAACTGTACAAAGTCAATATGGAATCGGAAAATGTTGCCGTTTCCGTCAATATTTGGAAGAAGCCCTGGTCTGCGGAGATATTACTTTTCGATTCCTGCAATTCGGATATGGTGACATTGGTCAGTGAGGGCGTTAAAGAAATTTAATCAAATCATTTTTAAATCACATTTTAAACGAGAATTAAAAAAAATTCTAATCCGAATTAAAGTTTTTATTTTTATGATTTCGGAATACAAACTTATGCACTGAGGAATATATGTGCTGATCGATGTATGATGTTTGTATCTCTAGATGACGCGTTTATGTTTTAAGTCTCTGGCGATCAAGAACGCTAAATCACATTCTAAAGAACCTGTTTCAATTAGCTATGAATGTAATGAATTCAAATTACGTTTGACTAGATATTGAAAAATTTGACTCTATACGAGTAACCAAAATTTCACGAACGTGAAAAACCATTTTAGGTTAACGTGATCTCACAGTCCAGGCAATCAAAGGGTTAAAATGTTTAATATACCGAACTAAAACGATAAAATATACAAGTCCAAGTGTTAATAATTTTTTGGGGAAAATTGAGTGATCACGAACTGTAAATGATGCTAGGAAAATTAAAGAAACAAATGCTGACATAATGTAAATGTTTCTAATTCCACTTGGGATCCAAGCTCCCCTTCACATAACGACCAGGAATTAAGGCAGTAAGAGCACCTTCCGTTTTATAGATGAGCACCACAACGGGGGAAGTACGACTTGGCTCATTATGTGTTCGGATGGCATCAGATGGTGCCACCACAAATACGCCGCCTTCCCTTTTTGACCTAAGAGTGAAGGGAAAGGAAATTACCCATCCTCCGGTACCCTCGGCACTACCTCGGAACTTCAGGGTTCACGGATTTTACATGCATGTATCCCCAAGTGTAGATAGATGGTGGGTCTTTAACGGGTCGGGTATCGAACACCCAATCTTCCGGTTGGAAGCCCGACATCCTAACCACTTGACTACCGCTGCCCTATAATCTGAATAAATAGCATTATAATGCGTCGACATCAAATACCTTTTTCATTCATTTTAAATTATGCATTTTCATGTATCAATTTCATGTATTTTAATATCACAGAAATTTAAACTTGCCGTCAATGTGTATATTTAGTACTGCTCAACCCAGTTTAGGGCACTATGTTGCTGAAGCCATCGAATTCCTAATAAACGAGCAAATAACACGGTTTGTAAGCAGGGGCAGTTGCCTTGTAGTTTAAATTTAAACGTTTCTGACAAGAGCGAAAATTAATAAAAATTTGAATTAATGAAAAATCCAGGCACTTGATGTTATTCCCAATATGGTTTCTGTAGTTCTTCTTGCAAGTAAGTTATTTTCTGTACGGTAAAAAAATCCCTTAAAATTTATAGTTTTAATCTGGCAGCTGGGTTGGTTGTGCAAAACCGTAAAAGTTACGAAGTAAATCCGTAGTCGCACAGGTTTTTTACCGTACAAGATTATTTTTTTTCCGTAAAAAAACGTTGCGACTACGGATTTACTTGGTAACTTTTACTGCTTTGCACGACCAACTCACCTTCCAGTTTAAGACCGGAATTTTTTTCCCAATGTAGTTACCAATAAAATGTTGTAATGCGGATAGTTTTTCTTTTGAAAATCGTTTACATGTACACAACTTGAAACTTTAAAATCCTCGCTTAGTATCTTAATAATATAAGCTGACTTAATTGAGCCAAGTTTTAATAAGGCTTCATATCAGATTGATAGGTCGTGTGTGGGGAGCGGGCGTACATTTTCTCGCCGTGTAGTGATTACTCAATTTAGATTTTCCCCAAGTTGCTTCTGGGGAAGACTGCAACGGACGTCAGCACTAACTCCGAAGTTCAAAAAATTTTACCATAATTAATTTAAATACTAATTAGACGCTTGTCATCGTCTTAATATGCATTTACGAAGGACTTTTAGGGGATGAACATACTATTTTAAAGTAGTGGCAAAGAAAGGATTGCTGGGATCAAATCTTAGGCCACCCCAACAATCTTCCTTATTAGTAAAATACAAGTTGGTGTTTAAAACAGCGCAACTCTGACAGCAACTTCGCTCAAACTTAAGGAAAACACAAATTAAAACATCAGTAAAAATATCTTAAACAGGAGTTCCTTTGGGGGGCAGCCAGGATTATAGGAGAAAATATCCAGAAATTTATTTCTCAGACTAATGACACGTGCTCAGATAAGAAAATTCTTAAGGAATATATTTTTCAAAAGCTTCTTTTAAAGTATAGATGACAGTAGACAGCGTGACATTCGGTATTGCTGTCCTACGTGTTAGTCAAACGTTTAACCTTTTTTTTTTCTTTTGAGTGTAAAATTTGAGGAATCATGTATGAGAATAAATTTGACCTCAATTATATAAATATCAAACAGCTTTGAAATGAAATATAAGGTTGGAAAGCAATAATGTGATGGTGAATTTACACTTTAACAGAACGTTAAAATGGCAGCCAGTTGTTCTTTGTTACTAAAGAGATTTTTTTGTTTTTTGTTTTTTGTTTTTAAAACGATTTTTTACTTCATGGATAAAGGAATAAAAACTCAAGATCCCCATTTCTACCTTTACTGCTAACTTATTTTATTTGACCTTTTTCCTCCAAAAATTAAACTAATACTTTTTTTTTCTAATGCGTATTCTCTTTAAGAGTTTTGTTTCTTTGAATTATTTCTGAGTGAAGCTTAATCTGAAAAAAAATTATTTTAATTCATCTGTTTTTTTTTTTTTTCAGAAAAAGAACAAATGTTTGCTTCCTCGTAAAACTTGAAAGGAAATTTTGCACGTTTTTACAGAGACGCTTTAGAGGTGTACAAAATCCAAGTAAATATTAACAAAGAAAATAAAAAGAGTTTTTAAAGTTGACGAATTATGGGCTCCAGTGCTTCAGAATGGACTATTAAATGTCCTCTCAGGATGTTATGAGGTAAGCCAATCAAATCTCCTTTTCAGACCAAAGAGAATAATCCAATCAGATATCCTCTCAAGAGTAACTAAGGTAAGCCAATCAAAAGTGCCAACAGATCTGGTACCCTATCAGTGAGGATTAAAAGCCTGATCCATATAGAATATGTGCAGACCAGGCCGCCTTTGTATTCGTGCTATGAAACATCCTGAGTGAAATAAGATAAAAAGTAACGTAATTAATCACAAAACTGGAATGCTGAATGCAGACATGTGTTATACATTTGACATGTCCTGTAAGACATGTCAGGTGTGAGATTAGACAGAAACCTCATCGATGGACAACGTCCTGAAGGACGTATAGGTAAAGCCGGTAGAGATAGCGGCAACTGAAAAATCATGTTAAAAAAGAATGAATTTTGCCAAACAATTGGTGAATAGTATACATTTGTATGAATCTCTATCATTATTTCCTTGTTATGCTGTAATTTAAAAAGACAACAGAAATAAAACTAAGACACCTATTTTTGGCTTCTCTCCTTATAGGCCATGTGAGATAGCGCACATGGGTGGTTCACATGTATGGGAGAAGGCTTGATATACTAAGTAGATTTTATTAATAATAACTGCAAGTAAATCGTCAAAATATCTGAAAAAGCATTTGCTTAAAACGTATCTTGCAGTACTCTCATCACAATGAAACTCAGAGGAAAAGTAATGAAAATTAAAGCCCTTACATTTGGAAAGCAAGCAATAAAAACGACGTCGCATCATACGCTCTCAGAGAAAAAACTTAGGAATTCGAGTAGACCCTTTGCTGTTGTGGCTGTACAACTACCTTAAATCGCACTGCACTTACACTTCCCCTTTCCCAGAAAAGTTCAAGTGCGCCATCTCACCAGATTCTACCTTATACAAATTCAGTTTTCCTAGCACGGTAAAATTTAACGGTACAGCTCAAAGCAAATTAGTCGGATTCATTTAACATGTAAAATAAATGTATCTAAAGCTGAGGTGCTCTGAAGGTAATCTTAAAACTGTTTAATCCCATCACCAAAAATAGTCATTCTTCAAATAATTTCTTCTATAGATAATGTAGCCCGTTATAATCCCACTCAAAACATATATTCCTGCATGTGAATTAAACGAATATGAGTTGAAAGCATTACTGTGCGTAATGAAAACATCATCTCTTTCATATTATTTCCAGTAAAAATCCTAAAGGCTTTAGACTTTTGAACAGACAAACATCACTGTTGTCCGCTTCAATTGCTTTCACATAAAATGATTACTTTTCGAATTACATCAAGAAGAAGTCTTCTTAAGAATTTTTAAACCAGATTGCTAGATGTCAAACAAAATGAAAGTGCATCTTTATCAAAAGAACTGCTATTTTCTATTTCGGTTCAAACTTTCCATAAAATAAAATAAACATTTGCTTTCCAACTAGCACAATTTTTTTCGATCTTTTAAACTTGCAATATAATGCGTGGGGTACATTTTTAATAAGTGTATGACGAGATTACGATAATAATATTTGTTTGTTTTTTTTGTTTTTGTTTTTTTTCCCACAAATATGACACGCAAACATAAAGAGAAAAGTGAAGCAAAAAAAAAGATTTACTCTGATGCAGTAGAAACATCGTTAATCGAGACTTCGCTAATACGGCAATTCAAATAAATCTAGATTAATTTTCAGAACATGACTAAAAATTAACACTAATTAGAAAACAGACTTCTTTAAAAAATATAAAAAAGTAGCTGATATACATTAAAAAGTAAAAAAATATAATGCTTGTCCGTTTTCATGGTATCGTATTTGGTACATTAGTCGAATCAACTTAATGTTTCAGAACATTATTAATCCAACTGCAACAAAATAATTTTAATATATAAGCACTACATGAAAAAAATGCATTCGAAATAATTTTAAACTTTTTGAAAGTCTAACACATTTTCATGCAGCGCACTTTATTATTTACAAATGGAACATTTCTGGAAAAAAAACTAAGTAAAAGTTTTCCATGCAATTCAATATTTTAAATTTTCTTGCGGTCTGGATTTTAAAACTTTTATGCCAGTCATTTCATTTATACTTCAAAATTCGATTTTTATTACCCGTCATTGTTTTAATTGTAACATTAAAATGTTTAAGCTTTTACCTATTTAAAAAAATCGCAATTCATCAAAAAAACATGTGGCACAAACAAAATGCAACACATGAGTCCACAAATGTTCTGGCGTTTGGCTACTATCTTTAATAAAGTTATACGAGTTTTTTAATAAAGTTATACGAGTTTTTTGAGGAATAAATTCTTGATATCAACTGACTGAGCGCAATAAAATAGCATTCAGTAGTTTAACCAACTCACTGCGTACCCTGCGATTTCCACAGGCTACTTAGTAGTAGCAAAATGTTTCGCAACTCACCATTAATTTTTTTCCCAGTTTATTTAGCAGTACAACCAGCTCTTTTCCCGTTCATGGGTAAAACCCATGACCGACAACTTTTTTTATATAATCTAATTCTATATTGAGAAAAATTTATTTTTCAAAAGATTATGGTATATTTTAACTCTGAAGTACCTGTAACTTTGAAATGTGTAGTTTAAAAACATACGTATTTTCTGAACCTATTTTAATAACAGCGACAGAGTTAAAGACGTTAGTATTAAGTCATCAGATTATAAATTAATTGGATTTCATCTGTTATTCACAGCCTTATTGCGATTGTACGAACATATTATTGAATTGAAAGATTTTCGTTTCCCAGTCGCTCTCGAAAATATTTCAACATGACTTTCTCATCGACCATTGGAATAGATTCAAAAGTATAGCTCATAAAAATAATTCATACACACGTTGAAAGTGTTTGAAATTCCCAAGATATATGAAGATATTGTAGTTCAAAAAAAAAAAGAGTTGCTTTAATTTAGAAAATGTTGTTTCATTTGTATACAAAGCATTTAAAAACAATACTTCATTTGAAACTAGCTCTTTCCCTTTGTTTAAATCAAACTCGCTTAAATAACGTGAAGTTTAAGACCGGAACAAAAAAAAAAAAGGCGATATGCTGGAAACATCCCTGTTGTAATTAAAGATTGCCTGTTCTTAATGGGCATCTCTGTCAGGAAGTCGTTTCAAAGAACTTCCTGCCCCAAAGATTTAACGCTTATTTCTTCCTGGATATTTATTACTCTTCCGGAGAACTCCACGTATTGTCACGTCGGAGGAGTTTATAGTTCCGCTAATCATCGCGTTCATTGTAGAAATGACCATTGGATCTTCCCGAGTACCCCTGAAAGGTTTCGTAATTGATTTTAAAAGTTTTATGCTTTAAAAAACAGTGAATTTTTCCAAATGTAATTATACACCTATAATAGACCTGATAACAGTGTAAAAATAAATAAATAGGGCTTAATAAACGCTTCAAGTCCTGAATAAATTTAAAAAATATTTTCGGCTTTGTTTCATACGTCATTGTGCAAAAATATACTCCTGATTAAATTAATGCTGTTTTGTAGCCAAAAAAAATTATTCTTACACAGATTAAAAATTATTAGAAAAGCAAATATATATAAAAAACTGTTAAGCAAAACCTACGCACATGTAAAAAAACAGTTTTTGTCTTTTAATTTACAATTTTCTACGCACCAAGAAGGAGCTTTCAAAACAAGCCTCAAAAGGCTATATATTTATGCTTCTCAAAACACGTTTATATACTTTTTCACGATTATTTCATTCTATTTTTATTTTTCCTTTAATAGTCAGTTTATATTTTATTTTATTTATGATTTTCCTTTTTTTATTTTTTCCCAGATTTATTAAAATGTTCGAACACTTTCATGATTTAATTTTCGAAAGATGCTTCAGATATAGCTACCAGTTTGTTTTGAAATCTTTTTGATGCAGCTGCACAACAGATGAATACTACGTGTACTTATTCCCATAACTTCATTTTATTTGGTACTTGAATTTCATGCCGTATTTTTTTATGCAAAGCACCGTTGAAGAGAACAGCATTCTCAGGATCATTGTAAATATGGTTTCTTTGTATCTGCACTGTGAATGTAGGGAAAACATCTTCCGGTAATTCAACGAGCATCTGATTTTCAAAATTGCGCAAAACGTAAGCTGCTTTAGATGCCTTGTGCGATTAAAGTAATGTGATGTAAAACAATAACTATATTATTTCAAACTAATTTGTTCCTTTACTTTTCCATTTGCCCATTAAAATTTTCCTTTTTAATAACAAACGTTAAAAGAAATTCGTTTCAGCATAGCTATACATCGATTTTTATGTATATCGAATAATTTAAAAAATATTTATTTATTGTTCTTTCATTTTAAATGTATATGTAAGGTCTTGTTTCAAGCTTTTTTCTATTTCGCATAATATTTTTGACCGAAAATATTTTAACAGTTTTTTAAATTAGTTCTACTCTATATACAAACATGTAAACAATGCAGCAACTTTTGTTAGTTAATTTTTTTAACTATTATAGGTTACAGTTTTTAAAATCTTTGAAAATTAGGAAATAAAACGTTTCCCAATTTGAGAAAACTGTAATTGAAAAGAAATTTTAAGCTGTGAAAATCAGCATGTTTTTGTAATTTGCGTTTTAACTAGGTTGATTTCTTTATCGATTACCTGAAACATTTTCGGCAAATCTGCTTGTGAGAAATGTCATTAAATCAGAGGATGTGTGCAAAACCGAACATTATACTTAAAATACTCTAAACAGCTCTGCGAAATTTACAATATTGAACCAGGGAAATTGCCTTACTTTAGTCGTGCAAGTACACTATCTGATAAACAATTTAGTCCAGCGCACATTTGAATTGCCACGTGGCTTTAAATCTTTATTTCAGTCAACAGTAGCGCGAAACATGGCATTCATGTCCGAGGCTCCGAAATAATGTATATTCACAGAACATTGAACTACATTCAATCGAATCCGACATCCGTGCTTTGGCTGTCGCAACTAGAATTCCTTAACAACGCAGGGGCTCATTTACGCTAAATCATGCATAAGCGAAGCAACTTGCTTGCAGCCTGCAAACATGAACGCTAAGACAATAAGTTTCTGGAAAGAGACGTTATGGTAATAAAGAAGTGCTGAATATGCTTCTCTGGTAAAGCACATGAATTTGAAATGTAACTATTCCTACGATACTCTTGAAGAATATTTTTTCAACAGCTACGGGTAAAATGGTTTTTATTCACCATTCAATGTTGAAAACAAAATCTGCAGGAAGAGAACGAAAGATATAGGATGTGGAAAACATAGAAATGGTTGCGCTTGAAAAAATGCAAGAAAAACTACAAAAAGAGTGTGTGCATATATATCTTTGCCACATCCAATCTCAAGCTGTTGCCATTCTTGAAGTCAAATATCTCCGGAAAAATTCTGCTTCATAATAGTGAAAACGTTATGTAGCCTATAGCACCAGCAAACGATACTCGAAACAAAACGCAACATCAGGAAGTATTTGAAACATAGCTTTATTTTAAAAGCAAGAGAGACATAACCCTTCTGTATTCATTATGAAAAAAGTTCAAGTCAAAATTTTCAATTTTGTCAGTTACACTACTTTTCTGCAAACGCTTCATGTGTAAAATTTCTATTTTCAACGTATAAAGGAAATTGATATTATTACATATAGTCTATTAAAATACTTTACAGGTTTAGGGAAATTAAAAAAAAAGCAAATTTTAAAATAAGCTAGGAAAACATATTCCACAGGATTGCGTGCTTAAACAAGAAGTGAAAACCTAACTGACTCCTGTTTCCTTAGAAACAGTTTGCATATAAAACAGATATTGATAGAAAGATAGAAATATATGAAAAATATACGGCATATCAAAGCGTGTTTTATTTGGTGATGAAATTTTCAGTATCAAAGGTACAAATATTTTGATACTTCAGAAACGGGAACAGCAAAACATATATTTTTTTTCATACCTCCGAAATTGTGTGCCATCTCCCTTACCACATTTTTCCTGTCATGTTGCGACTTTTCTTTCCCCTGTTTCTAGGGGGAAGCGAGGGATGCAATTTCCCGCGACATCTCTACAAAGCCGTGAAAAATGCATGTACCGGTGATGGATCGATGGACAACCTTTTTTGAAATCGCGTTACATTTCTAGGGAAGGGGGCGTTTTTATTGTTTGACTTCGAATCGGGCGGCGGGAGAGATAGCGCGTAAAATTTGATGGATAGTGCCGGCAAAAAATTCATATTACGACAATGATTTTTGCGCCTCATAGGAGATCCTTGTTGAAATTTCGCCACTCAAGTATGGCGCTGAAAATATAACAATGAATAGATGGCGATTGTGGAAGCATCCAATTGCGATCCGTCTTTTTCAAAGAAGTCTAGAATGAAAATTTAAGAACGTTCTTCCCTCTACGTAAAGCTTGGATTGATTCAAAAAAGGGCAATAGATACATAATAGTCAGAATACAATCAATAAAACACACATGCTATAATAAATCAGTTGTTCTTATTCGTCTATTTAAGATTTTTGTTATTCTAAGTATTAAACATCTCACCTCCAATTTCTTCAGGTAAGAATTATAAATAAGTCATAAACAATATTTTAATTTTATAATGTAAAACTAAGCTGTATTGATAAGTACTCACTAATGACGGTGACTCTACTTCGTAATAGTAAAAGAACATCACTATATTATCCACAGCTAGAAATGGTAACATATAACAAAAGTGTAAACTCGACTTCATTGTTTTTTTTTTAATTTATTTATATTTCGTATTAATGTAAATATATATGTATATTAATGTTTCACTATCATCTCTTTTATGTATTTATTTATTTATATTTTTATTTTTATTTATTTTTTTTTTATTTTTTTTTTTTTTTGTGTATGTATGCCTACGTAAGTGATGGAATTTTTTAATTTATTTTGAAACTTTTTTTCTAATAGATATACTAAAGCAAAATAATAAATGAGCAAAAAAACCCATTTTTAATTAGCCTATACTTGCTTGTTTCTACAATCCCCTTTTACTACAAATTTAGCACCAGAACGTTCGTTTAGAGTTCAAAGCGGTAATACTTCTCAAGCATTCGAAATCAAGAACTCATAGCGGTAATATTTCTCAAGCATTTGAAGCACTCAATTTTCATTTTAAGAAATGAACAAATTGAAGCGTTTCCGAAATAAAACCATTATTAAATTAGCAATCAAATTAATAAAGACGTCAATGACATAAGTCTTTCAATATGAATTGGAACACAAGATGTGAAGAGAAATGAAGTAAATAAAGCGGAAAATTATAGGATTGAAATTAAAAATGGCGAAAAGCAGAAAGCTTATCGAAGATATTACTTAAAGATTTTAATTTTAATAAAAACTAAGAATAATGTTATAATCGGAATTAGATGCCAAACGGTAACTTCTTCTCCGCATTATATTTACAAGAACGAAGTATGAAAATACGTATGGGAATTTTCAGCACAAACTGATGAGAATTTGTAAACAAATACACATATATATGTGTGTGTGTGTGAATCTATATATTTTATTAGGATCGATCACTCTTTTTATCAATGCAAATTCTATAATTATAGTTGTTAACTTGAAGTGAACAAATAAATAAATAAATAAAAACGGCTACTTGGAGGAAAAAGGAATTAAAATTGTTTAAAGTATTAATCAAAGGGAGATTTCATTTCTGAAGGAAATATAAAAGTTAACACGAAAAAATTCATTGAATGAACTAAACTGGGAAATTTTTAAGAAAGATTAAAATATAAAAAAGAATAAGAACCTGAAGGTAAAACAAAAACTAAATTGAAAAACTTTTGGCAGCATTTATGTAAAATATATAGATATTGTTAAGATATTTACAGAACCTAATTTGTGAGGGAAATCAAATATTTTATATCAATCTGCGGAACTTGCTTAAGGATGTTTGCTCTTGGAAGCAACTAAACAATAGAAATATTAGAGACAAGCTAGAAAAGCGACTGGGAGTCCATCCCAAAAATATATTAATGAAAAATATTATGATGTTTTCGAAATGATTAAAGAGATTTATGGTAGAAAAAATCTTTACTTCCCTAAAGCGAAGACATCCATTATCAGAAAGATCCATTTTGTATAATTATTCGATGGGCAGTTACTCTCGGTGGAATTTCTTGGAGAAGCATAACTAGTTATTTTATTTTTGTTTCTTTGCGTCGTAAGTCACAAAAAGCAAAAGTATTAGAGATAAATTCTGTACGTCGGCATTTCTTTAATTACATTTTTATTTGCTATTTATCCGCGTTCTATTGAAACAGAAACAACTGAAAAAAATTAATAAATATTTTTTGTGTTTATTATTAAGTAATACAATTATAGTTTTAGTTGAATGTTACGGCGAGTTCTAATTTACGTATTAAAGCAACAAAAAGCCTCAATTAATGATTATTATAAAAAGGTCGTGATTCAAGGGTCATAAGAATTATTCAAGCGAATAAAATTGTTAATAATGAATCGACGCATTTAGATTTTCAAGCGCAAAAGTCACAAAAAGAAAAAAATTTGTAATTTAGTTTATATTATCGTGTAATATAAATATCCTATCAATATTTTTAAACTATGACAACAACTTTTAAATTATTAGTGAAATTACATCCCTAGATAATGATAGAATAATCTGCTAAAAATTTTCTTTTGTAAAAAAAACTTTATAGCTAATGTTTGACGAAATCAAGATAAATTTGCTAATATTTTAGCGTTCGTTAGTTTGCTTACTAATTTTGAAGCTGCTCTTAGAGCTTGCATAATGATTGAGCAAAAACCAGGCAAGCGCATCGTATGTTTTACTCTTTTTCTGTCCAAAACCGATATAATTCTTTCACAGCAGTATTTCAAGACAATCGTTGGCTACATTCTTACTCAGGTTTTCCAAACCACTTTTATTTGTCTGCTTTGCATTTCTTCACATGAGTTTATAATGTTTACTTTTTTAATGCCCATCATTACTTGGAAATTTAAATTTTCAATTTTGTTTCTAAGGACGCATAGGATACCGCTAAAAAAGGTACTTTTTACAATAATGTATTCGATGCATTGAATCTAAAATAACCATTTGAAATGAAATTTTACAGTGAAAATATTTTTCGTAATGAAATTTTTATACATAAATATTTATATATTTAGCACTCACCGTACACTAAGAGAGATTCAGCTCACCTAAAAAAAGAATAGAATCAATGAATATACAATAAAACCAAAATAACAAAAACTTATATTAAAAAAAGAAAAAGTAAAAGTAAAAGAAACATTCTAAAATAGCTTTATTACAGCAAGACATTCGAAAGTAATTTCTACAGTAAAAGTATCGCCCCCCCCCCTCAACAAATGGAGTAAAAAGAGGAAATTAAAACTCATCTTTGGGGAAAAAATATTGATCCCAAACTTAATTAAGAGGATATTAAAAAATCCTCACTCAAATTAGAACATAAAATGTAGTTTCTACTATCCTTAAAATTCGATAAGGATTCCTTTGACGAGCCCAAAGACGAACCCAAAATTTCCATAATAAACAGCTTATGTTCTAATGTATATTGACCATTTCACATGGATCAACCACTTAACAATATCTTATGGGAGGGCAAACAGGAGCGAACACAAGGCTGGCAAGCTTTTGAGCACGGCGTAAAAAAAATTAGAAAACACTCTAAGCTAAGGTGCCTTGTCATATGTAGAAACACATTATTATGTTTGTCTTTTAATTTACTTTTAAAATACACACACACACACACACACACACAATATATATATATATATATATATATACATATTTACAACGGAAGTGTGATAAACCTAACAATTGAAAACTAGACATTTACTTTTTACTACAAATAACTTAACATTTTACATAAAAATGAGGATAGTTTTTAAAGATGAGAAGATTTTAATTATCGTTTTGCATTTATTGTTTTTATTCCTATTTTTCAATGTCTTGTTTCCATCGACGCTTGTTCCCCATTTGGTATTGCTTTTATTTACCTGTCCAAAAATCAGTAAATTCATTTGCCCTTTTTTGAAACAATAGTAGAAGTGCAAAGAGGATACACGAAAATCTTCGTCAAAGGATTAAAATAATTAAACCATACTAGAACACGTGAGAGGAACTAATTTCTTACAGTACATTACAAGAACAAGAGTTGCACACAGCGAAATTGTATGTTCCTAAATAGTCCACCTATTATGGAGCTAGCTTGTGTATGCGTGTTTTTCGGATTCAGTGTTAATCAATCACATGTAGTATTAAAAAGCTGACTCACAATAAGAGGAATTATTCTATTTGAGAATCTTTTCCTAACACCTCTGTTTAACAACTACAAAAATTTTCGGTACAATGTGAGTATAAAATTTCACTTCTGGAACAAGGTTTAGATCGTTTTTATTGAGAATAAGATGAAAGATTTCTCTTGGACATAAAGTCAATACAGTACCGACACCATGGCAAAAGGGATGCTGATATGATGGCAAGTTACCGTTAGAAAGTATAGATAGTCTGTCCAAAACGTTCTCTCAAGAATGTTAAACATAAAAACGTTTCTGTGAGGAACGAAATATCTTTTGATTAAGCTATCACTCTCAGAAATAGAGCTTTCACTTTTGACGGTTCTTCAATCGTCAAGAAATTTTTTTCATTTACAACGGTTCTTTCCTCGAGTGATCACGTGACTTTAAAAAGTTACTACACAAATTTCGCCAATTTGACGAAAGGTTTATTCGGAGCATTTATCACGAAGCCATTTCGGCAAATACAACGAAAGTTTCGTGAGATTTGAGCATGCGTCTTTGAGAGTGATTATAGGCAATAAAAGTGTTGTTGTTTTTTGCTTTTTTTTAATGTTTTAACAATTAATTTTAAACAAAAAAATAATTTTTGAGAAAAAAATAGAACCGACTTCAAAGCAGAACAACTATAAATTGCTCTAAAAAGTAAAAAATAAATTAATTCTTTAAAAAACATCGATGTGACTTTTAAACATAGTTTTGAAGTCGGTGCAAAATTCGGATAAAATCCTTTGTAATGATTAATCAATTACAAATGTAAATTAGCATCAGAGAATTAGCAACAGTGCCAAGATGAAGTAACACATGGTGTATTAGGCCCATAATTTTGCACCGACTTCTAAAACTATGTTTAAAAGTCACATCGATGTTTTTTAAAGAATTAATTTATTTTTTACTTTTTAGAGCAATTTATAGTTGTTCTGCTTTGAAGTCGGTTCTATTTTTTTCTCAAAAATTATTTTATTTCATTCTTTTTAGTGCAAATATTTTTTCAATAAATACTTTATTTTTCAAAAATCCATATCAAAGGGCAAACCTTCTTTGAATGAATGGCTCTAAAAACTAATCATTTGTATGATAATTCCCGTTTAGAAGTCGATTTTAGCAAACAAACTGATTGGATGTAATTTTTGCTTTAGAGAAGCCTTCAGTCAAACTGTTGCTACAATTGCTTTTAATAATACGGCTCAATGGCAACAAACTCTTTTTATTTAACAATGACTTTTATATTTATTAATAGTTTTCCCCAACAAAGAAAAATCAAGCCAAGCCTTTCCAATTAAAATAAAAAAATACTTAATTTTCACCCGTAACGTTTTTTCTAAAAAACAAATGTAGTCAAATTGATGTGCGATATTTGAGTTAAATGGCCCTTTTTCTATTAAAGAAAAAGTCATCAAAATCGGTTCATTTAGTCAAAAGTTATGCATGAAAAACCAAAAAAATGACCCTATTTATGTCTATAACTTTTTTTCTAATTATCGAATATGGTCAAACGAAGGTACGAGACCTATGGGAAACCATCCCCGATCGATTTAAAAAAAAATCATGAAAATCGGTTCATCCGGTGAGAAGTTATGAGTGGACAAACAAACAAAAAAAAAACGACATACATACAATACGAATGTATAACCTCCTTTCTTTGTGAAGTCGGTTAAAAAATAAGGACAAGTTTAATATAACCTCCATCTTTATCCTAGTTTAATGTGATAGCGTAAACAACGATATTGAAATACCATACAAAAAATATCTTATTAGCAAAAAATAACCTTTAATTTGTCGCAATAAGAAATAATCAGTGCAAATGACTGATGTAATAAACATGAAAATAATCATAATAATTTTCAAATATGTATTTCAGAAAATTCCATTTTGAAGTTTTTACTTCGCGCGTTAACATATTATTTCACTCTCATGTTTTTTATTTTCAAAAAAAATTAATAATCTCGCAAATATATTGGCTTTTTAAAAGGAGAGGAGATATCTTTATTCTATTCATAAACTTCCTGGTGAAATTTCTGTTCTGCCGAAATTTTTATATAAAAAAGGAGTCAAAGCTTATTGCCAATGGGTGTTTTGAAACTCCAACCGAATACATACGTAAGTTTATAGATAAATATATATACACATCTCTCTATTTATATATATAGAGGGAGAGAGATAGAGAGAGAGAGATAGAGAGAGAGAGAGAGAGAGAGAGGTTGTGGCCCGAGCCAGCATAAAAATATGAGAAAAGAAATTTCAACATGAAATGAGAATGGGGTACAATAACCATCGCATTGAAAAAGTGGAAGAAATAAAGTGAAAATTCGCTTTTTCATCTGTTATTGCTTCGCGTGATATCGCAAGCTGTTGCCAAAAGCTGAGTGTCAAATATTTACACAAAAATATAGTGACAAAGAAGTGGTATGATAAAAATTTCTACTTGTTCTGGAGCGGAATAAATCAGGTATCAATAAAAATTCGATTCTCAACATGAATATTATATATATACAGAATACTGTAGAATGCGTCTGGTTGCTGAGAAATGTAAAGAGGATACCTCTATTCTTCAAAAATTGATGAAAGCATTACATTTATCAATTTATTTAAAGCATGAAACGAAATGTGAGCCACAAACATTGAATTCATTTCGGCTATTTGAAAAGAAACTAATTTCTGTTGCCTTTCAAACAAATGCATTTGAAATGAAATATCATCATTAACTATTCACCTTTAACCTTTACGTACCGCTCTTTCTCATTTGCCAATCGTCATGCTGCCAGGAGATTTATCCTAATTGTATAGAAGAGCCTTACGTGTCTTCCTGAATCAAAACGATTATTCATAGACACAAAACATCATCAGGATTCGATTTCAGAGAGCAATTATTTTTCATAAATAGCGTTCTAAATACAGGCTAATGACTTCTTAGACAAAAAAAAAAGTTATTTTCCCAAAGTGACTTTTCAAAGATGTGTGTTTATTAACTGGATGCCATTTTTCAAATACAAAAATTACTTACGAAATATGTTTTTCTAAATGACCATTTAAAACTCATTAGTTTGTTTTACTCTATACTAATTGACTCTAGACTTTCAAAAGAATTCCTTCAAAAATGGATATAACCATAAAAACTATCACTTTGATATTTCTTTAGCTTAATACTTCATAGAAATGAGGATTTTTCCATGTCATAAACTACATTGCTCCATTTGAAAAACTGCATCTTAAATTAATTTTCTTAGAAGGTTTATGTTTCATCAATGCTAGTTCTGAATTCAAAATGCAAAACTTTTGTGTAGTTATTTCAATACATTCAATTCAATTGTTCCACGTTCTATTTTATAAAAAATATGTGCACGCAAGCACACATCTGGGTTATTCTTTTTCCCTAAATCAGATGGAAAACAAATTATTAAAAATCTGATGTGTTCACCACATGACTTCCTTGTACTATGCTTACTAAAGATCTATCTTATTAACAACAGAACACGAGAGTATACATGAGTCTCGCAAATGCTTCAGCATGGTGGTTCGACGGGAAAATTGCTAAATGCTGCACGTAATGACAAACTGACACTGAATTTGGCATATCTATTTTGGAACTAAATTTGGCGAGATAATTCCAAGTGTTCGACAAATGAGCGCTTATATACTTAACTATTTATTTGTATTGAGTGATACCTTGGGTAAAATATCTTGATACGGCAAACTACTTTAAAACGGCCTGAATTAGACACAAAATCTAGTAAAACTAGCCTCTTCAGAACATCCGATTGCAACCAAAAGGGAGGTACATAACTGCGACTAAACGTTTTGAGTTATGCGGATACATTCTGACCATGCAGATGTCACGGTAAAATTCGTCAAAACCGTCTTGTGAGAGTTGATGAAAAGTTGAGTTGATCAAAATAAATAATTCAGTAGTTTATATGCACGTACATATGTACATACAGAAGGATATCGTGGACAAACTAGCCAAATTGATTGATTGATTAAAATGCAAATTTAGGCTGAAATTTGAGTCGAACATTTTTCGCGAGTGCAATTCTTTCTTTACTTTGTACAAGGAAGTAAAAACATCCTTTAATTATGCATTTAATTTACATTTCTTTTACATATTGAGTCATTGCATATCCTGATCATTTAGTGCACTTGTTCTCACAATTTTTCTGAATCATATGGCTGCATTCCAAATAATATGAACTTCCGTAACTAACAATCGAGAAATTCCTCAAGTCCTAACATCACATCGTTACTCAAAAATCAGCTTCCCAAGCACATTAATTAATGCTCACATGTTTTATCTGCTAATTAAATAACAAAGCTTATTTCTGTGATAAGTTTTGCATTTTCAACAATTGCTTACAACCGATTAAATGACAATTTTTTGTTAAGTTTTCTTTCGGGATATCCAGTAAAGAAAAAATGAGTTAAGTTTCAATATTGTACTTAAAGTCAAAGGTTGCAGTCGTAATATCAAATTTGATTGGGGGTGCATTTGATTGACATTGTAAGAAAGATTCTTAGAAGTAGTGTTTGAACTGGCCTGGAATTGCGTTTTTGGCTAAAAATGCGGTATTTAAAAATATTCCTTTTTTAGACTACTTTCCCGTAAAAGCAAAAATAAGAATAATAAAGCATGAAAGAAGGCTTAATGGTATCGAAAAAATATCGTTAAAAGTTAAGAAAAGTCAAAAATAAGTAAAGTAATTAAATAAATATTGAAAATTAACTTTTAAAGTAGGGTTTTGAGATCCCCCTAATAACTTTTGAATGAATTGTCCGATTCGAAAGTTTTTTTTCTTTTTTTAATTTGAAAGATCTCGGCGAGGACATCTCATTTCCATATCTTACTTCTGGATTTGAACAATTTTTTGTTCACTTTTAAACAGTTCAAAAGATTTTAACATTAGCACCTATGGGTAAATTATGTAAACTCTGGGCGTAAAATCCAAGTTCCTATGGACAAGCTTATTGGAAGAAGCTCTCGGCTTAAAATACTTTTTGATTTGAACATGTTTTGTTCATTTTTTAACAGTTCAAAAAATTTAACATTAGCGCCTACGGGGAAATTTTAAACCTATATAAATCCTGAACTAACAGACGGATTTGCTTGGACCAAACTTTATCGGAAGAATATTAAAACGTAGAACAGGTACAGATACGAAGTTCAACCAGAATAAAACGAACCTATTTTCCTATGAAATATTTTGATCGGGATTTTTAAGGATCTTTTTAAATGAATGAATGATTAAATGAATGTGTGAATCAATGAATGAATAAATGAGTGAATAAATACCTGAATAAGAAAATGAATGAATGAATAAATGAATGAATACGTGAATGAATGAATGAGTAAATGAATATGTATTAACCGTCGAAAAGGGTGTATTTGGAGTAATTGAGAACTAAACGATAAATGAGAAAGAGAAAGAGAGAGAGAGAGAGATTATAAATTTGAAGTTGGTGTATACGAGAAAGTAGGCTCGTGTAGTTCTAGGCGGAACTTCTTGTTTATTTATTTATTTATTTTACTTTACTCGTGTTTTTACTTTACCCAGATTTTATAAACTTTACTTAGTGCACAAGCTTTTATTACTGCTTTTACGAAATACTTCGCATTCAATATTTCCTAACTTTAAATAGTTAACAAATTAGTCGTGAGTTTTAGACAAATTGTCTTGCACTTACGATACTTTCACGGTAATTGCGAAATTTGGATCGTTTTATAATTTGTCATGTCCATTTAACAAATTTTATCATTAAATATTTAACATCGAAAACTAGGAGGGATGAAAAATTATCAATCATGTTAACCAAAAGTCTCTAGAAATGATACGGTTTGTATATGTGCTATTCTTTCAAAAATAATGATTCTTTCTAAAAGGACAAGAATCCATTAACAATAAGGCAGTTAACACAAATTAACTAAGAAGCGTTTCATTTTTAAGTTAATTTTATTTATTTATTTTTATTTTGCGCAAAAATTTAATTAAATCTTATGCACCAGTTCTAACTACAACTACTAGAGCTGCTTCAATGCTAATCCCTTTCCCAGTTTTCTTCGCAACATTAAAATAAAAACGTAAAATTCATAAATATTAGCATGAAGTTGGTAGAATCCCTACGAGACAAACATATTTTTCATTCTTTAGAAAATACAGATAAAGAAATAAACACTTGAAAACGTTGTCCATTATTTTGCATAATTAAAAACAGAGGAATAAAATACAAGCAACGTGATTGTCCAGTATTTTTATGAAATAAAACAACAAAAATGTCTAAAAACTAAAAAGATAACTGTTTTTCTTTATCAAAATATATCTGGAGAATTATTTCATTTTCTACAAGTTTTCGCAGCAGAGAAATATTTTATGCTTCCTCTTCGATGAATTAATAATTGAAATTAATGCGGAAAAGAATAATTGCAGTTTCTTATTCATTTTTCCTAATAAAATTGGTAAAATAAAAATTTTGAAAACTAAAAACATTTTATTTGAAGATTTTTAAACTAATATAAACACTGTAGAATTAAACGTTAGCGTAAAGATGCTGCTATAAACCACCAATTCGTCAGTCATGTTTATAGTTAGTTATTCTATGAGTTTAATTTTCTATTTCATTACAACATTGACTTAAAGTTACAAGAACCGTGGGCAAATTTTTTTTAAGGTACCGTACCTCAGCAAGAAAATTTTCAACTGACTCAAAACAAAATAATCCCTTAATTTTAAACTGAAAAATCAGTAAACTCTGGCATTGTATACTAAAATGTATTAGACATATAACTAAACGTACTTCACTCTAAATTGCTCAAAATCTTTCAACACAACGACTGTCCTTCTGTGTTTATTTTACTTCAAAATACTTTCCTAACAGCCCTCCGCAATTCTTTAACGTTTCGACAATGCCAAAAGCTATAGATTTTTTCAATTACTTTGACAAACATAGCATGCAAAATACATCAAACAAAGGAATTTCCGTTATAGTTCCAAAATGGTGGTAATGAGTTAACCAGTTTCTGTAAGTGTTCTCCTGCATACATCAGCTGCCAAACGCCGAATGACAAATCCTATACTAAATCGCAGCAGCAGATGATCTCGAAAGTGCGTAATCCGCAGAAGTACGGGAAGCTTAATGCACTTATCAGATGCGTCACATTGACTTGATCATATCTTATCGACGGAATGACAGTTTGTTAACGAATACATGGCAACGCTTTTCGAGCAATGGTCTACAATAGTAACTTAGAAATGATCTCGTATTCTATTATAATCCATCATTCAGAAATAATTAATACACTATTTCTAAAATAAATATAATAAATAAACCCAGTTCCGGTGTGATTGCGTAAAAAATAATCTTATGTAAAAGTATACTGCCGTGCTAAATGTATATATGGCATGTATAGATGAGGTTAAATTAAGAAATTGATGAACAAGGTTTTACTCCTCCGTACAGTTGATTAGGGTTCTCCTTTTTAAGAAATTGTTTTAAATTGAAAGAAATTGACCATTTACATATGATTACGAAAATTGTATTTAGGTAAAATAACTGACAAAGAATAATGACTCAATTTTGCTTTAGATTGCAGAATATGACTTAGTACTTAGCACGGCAGCGATGTGTAAAAATTATTTAGGCTTCCATACCTTATCTTATTCTTCTCATCTGCTTCAAAACACAAATAATATAAAGAATAACAACAATAATCATTAATGGAAAATAGGGGTTATAACTCGCTTTTTCCAATAAAGCTTATGTTACTTCAACTACAAAATAAACTAAAAAATAAGAAATATTTTTGAAGATCTTTTGGTATTTTGTAATAAATGTTAGCGCATTAACAAGTGGTCATCATTTCCTTTTTAAAGATTCACAGCAACTCAAATGCACGAAAAAGTTAGGATGGAACGCGCCTAAGAGAAATGATCTTCACATTATGAAAATGAAGATGCATCTTTCGAAAATAAAAATGCCTTTCGAAGTTGAGCAAAACCTCCTTATGCTTACACGTCTTCTCCGGTAAGCCCATCAAGTCATTTGTTTCTTTCCCTAAAGAACATCGTGTTTCTCTGCGCCCCAAAAAACACTTTGAACACATTGATGGATGCTTTGAGTAAAGTTTCAAAACCCTTTACCGGTGCATGAACTATTTCAGCGAATAGGAAAACAAATGCTTAACATTTTTCATCCTTTTTCCATTTTCACGCCAAAAGATTCTCCCTCATCATTTTTGCTTGCTTCGTTGCCTACACGAGATGAATTTATGAACTATTTCTAGTGCTAAAACATAAAGTGCTTCCACTTACACTTTTTATCTAAGTAATACATATCTGCGCTATCAAATGACTTCATAAAATCCCTTAGGAAAATTAATTTCTTTCTCTGAACTGAAAGATAACACATTACTTTGAAACAAATGTAACTGATCTTCCATAATGAAATTTTCTGTTTCAAATCAATTAAGTTTTACACATCTCATTGTAAGTCTTCATCCCTTTATTACTTTTGCGTATGTTTATTGATTTTTTTAGTTTTAAATTTATTTATTAACAGACGCAGACTGGTATATGAATTAATGTAACTTACTGTACTTTTCACAGACAGTCGTATGTATGCATATTGAACGCTGTTTATAAATTCTAAAAAAAAGTGAAAACACTGAAATTATTTTTCAAAATATATTTATATATTTCTTTATCTATATATTTATTTATTTAATGTTCACATTTTAAAAAAGGAGAGAAACACTTCAAAAATATATTATTGACTCTTTGGATTTATTTATATTTCCCCAGACAATTTGTTGTTTCTTACATGAATTACATTATATATATTATATCTTTCTTACAGTTTACAGCAATGGAAAAGGAACAGCTAAATGACACATAAATAAGGGCGGCATGTACTGTTAAAATTTATTTTATTTAGTTATTAACGTTTAAGTAATTATATTGTCATGGGTCACTGATGAAATCTTCGTACTAAGTAAGATAAGCTACATTTTGAAGCTGATTTTCTTCTCAAACACACAAGGTTGCATCCTATTTTGGAGAATTTTTCCCAACACAAGAAAGCAAAGCAAACCTACACAGGTTTCATAAATTCAATCGTGTGTGATTTACGAAAAACTGAGAAAAAATCAATACGTAGTCAGTAAATATCAGCAAATGCATTTTTCCTCAACATAAACAAAATTTGAACAACATAATATGGGTGTTAAAACATTTGCACTGCACAATATGTAGGGGTGCTGATTTTTCAATTCGATAAGCTGATATGAAAGTGAATGTATACTGCATTTCTTGATCGATGTGTCGAGCAAAAATGAGAAATCTTAACTAACCGCTGAGTGAAAAATCCTATTTGTAGTTGTAATTTGGAAGAATAAATTTGAGTGTTGCTCATAAAAAAAGCATCATAATTTCTGTGCGATTTTTACGCCTCTTAAACTAACACGCTCTGTCACACGTGCACTCCATTTCCTACTCGATAAATAATGGTAAATACTTTTAGGTTTGATGCATAGTATCACAGATCAATTGTTTTCCTAGAGTTTTTAAGACTTCTAACATATGCATCAGTATGTCTACAGAGTATGGTTACGAGTGAGATAAATATATACTATTTACTTAAAAGTATAACAAACCTTCTCTTCCCCCCCTGTTCCACCACAATTACATTATTATTATTATGCATTTAATTTGTCGATGCATTTTTTGCATTTTTATCAGGTTGTGTGTTTATTCAGAATAACAGCACATAGTATAAGATCATTTATGCAAAACTTTCCTCACAAATTTCGATTAGCATATCACTATATCCATTTTCTTATATCACTACACGAGCGAAAAAGACATTTTGCGCATGTCGTGATATACTTCTTACTGTATCCAAACTAAATGTGAGGAGTCAGATTTACGCGTCACATTCAACAAATCACGGTTATTTGGATGAAAGTCACTTTTAGTGGTGCGATAGAAATTGCAATGAATCAATACGACGGCACGATTAATTTATAATGACACATGCTGAAAGTTTTCGTTGCTGCCGGCTGTTTCTGTTGCCATTGGTGTGAATACACCATTCATTTTACTCTCTTTCATGAGCTCTTTCGAGTTTTGATACAAGATGTCACACATGTCTGAATTTCATAGCAGAATAGACAATGTTATTATATGAAGAGTGACTTCAAGGCGTGTCCATTTCTAAATGCTGTAAAAACGAGCAACTACAGAAACTTTTTAAATCTTGTTAAACCTTTATTTAACAAAAAACTAATACCATTTTGTTAAAAACAAAATTAATAAAACATTCCTGCAAAGTATAAGCAACATGACGCCCACTTACAGTGTATTACTTGCGAGTAAAATAATAGAGCGAATGAACAAACCACAGCAGCCACCTTGTAGATTATCACTAAGGCAGCTACTGAATAAATACATTTTGGAAAATTTAAAAAAAACTTTTATATTTTGGTTAAAACAGAAAAATAGTTCCAGCAATCTGAAGTAAATGCAAAACAAAAAGTAACGTCTCTAAATTTATTGAATTTAGTATTGGGGGTACATGAAAAAGAGATGCTACATCAAATTTCGAGCAATTACACTGCGCAACACGAAAAATGTCCTTTAGATGAAAATGTCTGTTTCTTATGTATTTTTGGCTGAAAATTACGAATCTGCCATTTTATTTTGCCTACCACGTACCATTTTCCCCAAATTCCACATTTTAGCTTTTTACGTATTTTCTGGATAAATGTGCATATTTTCGTAATTTATCAACTTAAATTACTATAAATTATATATTTCTCATTGACAGTGAGATCGTTGTCATTCTAGAAAACTTTTTAATGAAATTTGGTTACTTCAGAGACCTTTTTAGCAACAAAAGCTTTATCTACTTTCTAGAAGTTTCGAGTCATTTACAAGACGACAAAGACATTTTGTAAACTATTTTGCGGACAAAGAAGAAATAGTATGCTGCTGTGATTTGAATGTACTATTTTAAGCATTAGGACATGAGCACAATTCATCAGAGTGGCGCGTGTTTATCAGTGCTCCTCCATCGAAGTATTTTTTTTTCCTATTTATTCCTGTAGCATGTTCTGCAAACACCAAGGACATTTTAAAATTATGAGTGGAAAAAACATATCAAATGAGCCACTTGTAAATCTACAATGTGCCTTTTTTCCACAAATGCACATTAAGCTTGGTTTATCGAAGTATTTGTAAAAGCTCCGGACAGAGAAGGAGTGGCTTTCTTGCATCTCAGGAACAAATTCAAATATTTAAGTGAGGCAAAAGTAAAAGAAAGGATTTTTCTTGGCCCACAACTTAAGGAAGTCTTTCATGATGAAGAGTATGAAAACAAACTTCAAAAGACGAAAAATCAGCCAGGCTGGCCTTTAAATCAGTGTGCTCACGTTTCCTTGGAAATGAGAAAGCTGAAAATTACGAAGATCTTGTTGCTGACATCATAAAATGCTTTTGTGTTATAGGTTGCCATATGTCACTAAACCACACTTTTTGGACTCCCATATGGACTTCTTTCCTCAAAACCTTGGTGCAATTTATGATGAGCATGGGAAAAGGTTTTATCAGGACATTTCGGTGTTTAAAAAGCGTTTCAGCGTTCGATGGAATGGAAGTATAAGAATTGAATATTGCTGATCTGTTATCAGGGCACACCAACAGATGCCTACAAGATGAAACGGCCCAAAAAAATAATTTTAGTGTTTGTGTTTTCAATGAATAAGCCTCCTTTACATTCTTCTATAACAAAATTGTATTAATCTGAGAAGTGGGTCTCCAGAAAAAACGGTACGTGAGGAACCATTTTGGTTTGGATATTTGAATCAAGCACCTGCTGTTTATATAGAATCACATAGTTTCATGTAAAGGACAAAAAAAAAGTTCAAAATTGTTGCACAGTGTTATTATACCATACACCAGTCGTCTAAGATGAAAAAATTTCGTCACGAAAGTTATTGTTTCAGCGACAAGACAAATGCGACACTAGATGTTTTAGAGAAGAGACTTTTCTCTATTTACCTCAGTAAGCTGTACAACAGTGTCTTGGATGTTCTCTTAGGCATACCTTTGCGAGATTTCTTTCTTTAAATAAATGAGATTCTACACTTAATGATTTCAAAGATTTTCGCTCTTTTCATTGCGTAAAGTCCCACTTAGCACTTTTCTAACGCTCAGAATAAAATTGAGCACTAATTTTTATAAGTTATACTATCGATTCTCTTGTTTTGTTGAAGCAGTCTGCAAACGCATCTGATATCAGAAACGCAATTTTTCGTTCACATGCAAAAAGATTGCAAAATTAAAGAATTCAGTGACAAGATTTTTAAATTTCCAGGACACAGCTAATAAATTCACAGGCATCTATCTGTATAATCCATTACAGGAGACGAGAATGGGCCACCTGAAGAACCTAAGTTAATTCCTTTATCATAGTTATGA
The DNA here is from genome assembly GCA_038502835.1 of Octonoba sinensis. Classification (NCBI taxonomy): domain Eukaryota; kingdom Metazoa; phylum Arthropoda; class Arachnida; order Araneae; family Uloboridae; genus Octonoba; species Octonoba sinensis. The sequence continues at coordinate 29,944,796 of CM076599.1, read as the reverse complement.
TAAAAGGATTCCATCTAATCTTCAGGATAATCGATCAGTGGCGGGCTCGTTAGGATGACTCTCTGAGGAAGGAATATTAATGCGTCCCCCTAATGTAGAACAGGATTACTTTCCCCATCACAATCGCATTTGAATGAATGTCCGTCGTTAGCGGAAGATCTCCTTAATGGATGCTAATGACGGTTCATTTGGCGGAAGTGAAAAACACCACGAATCACTATATGCTTATCTTTCATTTTCCTGCAAAACACACGCCATACTTTAGAACATCTTCAAATTCTCCTCTGAGCACTTATTTAAGAGTGAAAGTCGTTATTAAGTAATGTAAACTCCACGTGTTACTATATAAGGCTTATGAAAAACATCTTATCAAAACAGGGATTTTTCCAGTCAATTACAAGCACGTGTTTCGGAGGTAAAAGGTATTTTACCTTAAATATATATATATATATATATATATATAATATGGAACAACAAAAAGTTCCGTCTAGAACTATACGAGCCTACTTTCCCCACGCAATTCAAATTTATTCATTCTTTCATTCACGCAAATTCAAATTTATAATTTAGCTATCTCTTTTTCTCTCTTCCTCCTTTAGCTTTAGTTCTTAATTACTTCAATTATTTCTTTTACAACGAATAACACATATTCATTCACTCGATCATTCATTAATTCATTTATTCGTTTATTCATTTATTCATTCATTTACTCATTCATGTATTTATTCACGCATTTGTTATTTTTCATATATTCACCCATTTATTTATTTTTTCATTCATTCACTCATTTATTTATTTTATCATTTAGTGACTTATTTATTCATTCCTTCATGATTTCACTCATTCAGTTATTCATTTATTCATTGAGAAATATCCTTAAAAATTTCGATCAAAAAATTTCATAGGAAAATAGCCTCGTTCAGTTCTTTTTGAACTTCGTATTTGTACATGTTCTACATCGTAACATCTTTCCGATAAAGTACTTTGCAAGCAAATCCGTCAGTTAGATCAGAACTTATATGGGAATGAACTTCTCCCGTAGGCGCTAATCTTTTTTTTTCTTTTTTGAACTGTTCAAAAATGAACAAAGATTGATCAAAACAATATTTCACTCCGAGAGCTTCTTTCAATAAGTTTGCTCATAGGAACTTGAATCTTGTGCCCCAAGTTTACATATTTTGCGTCATTTTTGAGCACAGGCGCTCATGTTAAAAATGGTTTGAACTGTTCAAAATTGAACAAAAATTGTTCAAATCAAAAATGGAAATGAGATTTCCTCGCCAAGATATTTCGAATGCAAAAAGAATTTTTCGAATCGGCCAACTCGTTCAAAAGTTATTAGGGGGGGGACAGACAGACAGACATGACAGAGCTACAGACCGACATACACACTTTTTCCCCATCTCAAAAGACTACTTTAAAAATTTTTATTTTTCATTCTTTATTTAATTACTTCACTTATTTTTGACTTTCCTTCATTTTTAACTGTATTTTTACGATACATTAAGCCTTCTTTCATACATTTTCTTTTTTACTTTTACGGGAAATTAGGCTAAAAAGAAGAGAGAGTAGTTAGTCACTATTTTTCTACACGTCGCTACCTTATTTTATTTTATTTATTTATTTTTCATCACATTATAAAATTTAATCGGATTTTCGACAGCATTTTATGTTTGACTGCTTGGGCAGGGGCGGGAAAATGAAATTAAAAGTATACAAAGCACTCGTCAGGTCTAACAAATATGTACATGATTAAATGAGCAATTTTACTTAGTTATGTATTTATTTATTTACTTATTTTTTACGTCGCATTTTAAAATATAATTTCGAATTTCGATAGCCTTTTATGGTCGACTGCTTAGGGAACGGAAGAGAAAATAAAATTACAAGTGTACAAAACAATATAGGGTCTTACAAATAGATGTACACGATTAAATGAGCAATGTTATTTATGTTTTTATTTTACGTTGCATGATAAATTGTAATGCGATTTTCGACTGCATTTTATTTTCGACTGCTTAAGGCAGGACCGGGAAAATGAAATTACAAGTATGGAAAACACCTGTGGAGTCTTACAATAGATGTATGTACATGGTTAAATTAGCCATTTTAGTTATTTATTTATTTATTGACTGACATTTTACGTCCCATTGTATAATTTCATGCCATTTTCAACTGCATTTTATGGTCGACTGCTTAGGTCAGGGAAAGGCAAATAAAATTAAAATTTACAGGACACCTGCGGGATCTTACGAATAGATGTACATTGATTAAATTAACAACTTCAACTACGTATTACATTTTGTTTTCTTTCTGTACACTAAAGAAGGGCCCAAACACACTATGCAAATTTTGCTGCAATTTATGCATTTTAGTATTCGCTACATTTGGTACCACATTGAGATTTTGTTGCTTATATTACTTTACTGAACGAATAAAAGGAGAAAAACCATCATTTATCTAGCAGAAACATTAACTAGCTATTTTATGCAATCTCAATTTATTTTGAAAGGAAAAGCAAGTTTTTCTTCTCAATTAGAAAATGTTATTCTCGCAACATATATTCGTCTCCTTTTAACTAACTGCTACTTAAAATTCCAACCAAGACCTTTGCCGTAAATTTTATTTCAAAGAGCAAACGTGGATTTCTTTTAAAAGTTAACTTTATTTTGGTGTTAAGACGTTTTAATTACGTTCTTACTTAGAAACAAATTTCAAATCTCAATATCAAAAGAAGTTCTTTTCATAGTAAAGCGCTAAAAAAAATGTTCCTGGCTTCCGTGTTACAGGTAGCTTTTCGAGTTCTTTTTGGGGAGAGAAGATAGCATTAAATAATTTCAGGGATTTGTGAAACAGCCTGAAAGGAAATTATTTTTAGAAGAGATTAACGTAATGGTTTGGGGGCATTTACGAAGAGTTGTGTTAAATATAAATATGTATACTTTTAAGAAATGTCAAAAATGTCAATACCCCTGTATATCAATGAAAATTATTTAAAATCAGCTGTTCGTTGATGAGCAACATCGATTGAATTTTTCTTTTTAGTTTTACGTTATCAAAGCGTTGTGAAATATGCGCCTTAAGTGGAGAATTCTGAATGGATGTTTCCTGTAAACAGCGATCAGAGTTTTGAATGGTCGTTTCTTGAAAAGTTAACCGGAAATATATTTCACCAGTATCAAATGAACTCTAAACTCTTAATGTTATCACGAGATTTTGTTAAAAATAGTTTCTTTCTAGTGGGGCTGCGTGTGGTCACTAACCTTTGCAGACCTAATGCATTCCAATATAAATGTTTTTTTTTTGTTGTTGTTATTATTACTGCTATTATAAGTTTCCATTTTTTCCATAAATATTTTCCATTAGCTTGTTTATAAATCTACAAGAAAAACGTGCTGCTGCCCGAGAGCAATCTTCATTATAAAATATAAATGTATAAGATTTATATTATGTTATTGTGTTGTTCTGTGAGTTAACAGTTAAACATTCAGTAATTACTTTTACAAAATTATAAAAGTCTTCTATAAACTTTACACACGCTGTTTAACATTTATTTTAATGAATAAATTAATTTTCATTTCCATCATATTTTATTTTAGCATTACATATCTTTCAGTTTCACTCCATAGTATGAAACTTTGCATTAGACGTATTTTCTCTGCACGTAATTAATAATTTATTCTGAAAAAAAACTGTAATAGTTTTATTTTCTATTTTTAGAATGAATTCATTTTGTCCAAAATAAAAGCTTTTATTTTAACTCTATTCATAGGAAAAATGATTTCATATTTAAGGAGGGGAAAGGACATATTTTTTCCCTGGCGCAAACACTGCTGCATTTTCTGGTGTGAGTTAAGCATATTAGTAATTTCCAGCGAGTTGATTATTTTTGTAGGGTTCTTTTCGTTTACAAAAAAAAAAAAAATAATGCGTACTAAACTGCTTGCACTTACTCTCTTATATCCGTATTTTTCTGTTATTGGCGAGAGGGAAGATGACACGCAAACAGCCAAAAGAAGTAAAAAAATAATAATCATCATCATTCAATTTATTTATTGGGACGAAGACAAATAAATGACATGTAATTAATAAAGTTTGGGTTTGGATTTTTATTTCCTACTAAAAAGATCCAAATTGGGATTACGTTTTCATTTTACTTACAAGGAGAAAATCCAAGAAACATAACCCAGTTTAAAAATGACTCGTTTTTTGTCCCCATGCTTGACTTCCAGCCAGCTGCTTCCTCAATAATCCAATTTTTGTTTTTAAAAAGTGAAAATTAATTACATTCAACAAAAAAATGCTTTTGTTACAAAACTTTCACCATAAAACTTTTACTTTACTCAAAAAAACTACTTTTAAAGAGCAGCACTGATACAGCCCCTTGATGTTTATGTTCGAAAATCCGATAAGACAAAATAAAAAAAGACAAATCGGATACGAAAAGCATTTTTTTTTTCCCTTTCGCTTTAGCTGTTCTATTTGAGAATAGCACGTACGAGCTTGTTTGTCAAGACAAGAACATAGCACGTGCTGCTTAAATCCCTTTTTTCACCCAACCGTTTCAATTGCTTTTCTGGCTAGGATTGTTTTTTTTTAATACATTACTCATATAACTCCGCTAGAAATCCGTATGTTAAGTAAATATTGGATCAGCTAAATGCGATGTTGTAATTAAGCGACTGAATTGGTTCTTTACTTTTTCTAGCAAAAATTTTAGGACGACGATGGTTGCTTTTAATAAAAATATTTAATAATTTAAGGACATTTATTTGAATTGCGGTTGGATTTGTTTATTCTGCTTCGTGTTGAAAAAGCATAACAAAAAATAAATGATATGGCCGAAATGTAGATTAAAAATCACTATTTATATTTCTTTTTCGTTTTGAAAAGTTTGCATTTTTCTTGTTAATTTTAACAAAGAAGTAATAAAATCCTACTTTCTTAAAACAGAAAACGCCAGTTTTCTTTCTAAAACGATTTTGTTTTTCTTTCCGTCAAATTCTTCCTTTCTTTTCTGGAGTTTTATCAATTATTCAATCATATTTTTAAAAGTTACGCAAAATTATTCTAAACGAATACGTACTATGTTGACACACAATTTAAAACAAACATAAATATTGAAAAGTGAAAATAATAAACTACAAATCATTTATAATATTTTACAAAAATAATATAAAATTTAAAAGTTGAATAAATTTAGCATTATCAGTCCAGGAAGCCATGCATTCCTATTTCTGCTTGTGTACTTGAGATATATTTGGATTGGTTTCTTACAACGACAAGCGTCCAATTTCGAGATAACTCGCAGTAAGCTGTCTCAGCACGTTCATGTCCTACGAATTATTTCGTCGCTTGCAGTCAACGTGTTAATAAATATCTAAAAAATAACGTGGTAATACACATTGTGTTAAATGGACCGACTCACACGAGCGAAAGGTGCCTGACCGCAACCGGATCGTCTTAGAGTATAGAGCCTAAGTTGAAATAATATGGCACTCATATTTCCGGGTTTCTTTCAACCTTATAAAGGAAGATTGTGATATTCTTTTGCAAGGTAAAAGAATATCACAGGTTAGATATTACCTAGTATTTAAACTTATAAGGTGTCGCATTATAATGTGGTTTTGCGCGTCTAGTTTTCAAAATTTAGTCTAAGAAAAGTAGTTTAAAGTAATAGAGAATTTATTTTTTTCAAACTTGATTATAAACAACATCAAACAATGAAACTATTATTTTCACTTCCATTATTTTGTAACGAGACGACATTTAGAAGTAATAATACGTTTAAATTAAATGAGCTTCATTGATATTTATATAATGCTCTATTATCACTTTCATATTAATTAAATTTTTCCAAAAAATAAAATCCTCCGCGTTTTTTCGCATAGAAAAAATAAAACGAGTTGTCAAAAAAAGAGGCATTAAATCCTTGTTGAAATTTTCCTGACGCGATCATAATAAAAACTATAAATAATTTAAGTAACAAAATATGTCGTTTAATTTAACAATTTCCGACATTAATTTTCAAGGAGAAGCTCTTTTAATTTTGCCTGAAAAAACCGTTTCAAAAACATCTGAAAAAAAGAACTATTAATAAGCTTGCAAAGTTGATGGAAAACTGTAGTTTAGAGTAATTGCTTTTAAAATTAAATTAGCTACTGTTACTTTCTTGGCTATGATCTTTTAATTAAAATTTGTTTTCGCTCCGTTTAAGCATTATACATTTTGACAGCAGCAAGTTTTAATTTCGGCAATATCGCAGAATGATCATAATTTGGAAAAGAGATACTCATGGTTTTTATAGCTCGAAAGAAATTCTCTAATTAAGTAAATTTGTAGGTCAGGTTATTGTCACCTTATTTCTTAAAAGTGACAAAAATTGTTTAAAAAATGATAGAGAGTTTAAAACAGTGTACACAAATAAAATCGCTTAAAAATAGCAGAAAAAAAAATAAATCATTGAAAGTGTGTTGGTTCGAGCTACAAATAACATACACACGTAAAATGCAATGAAAAAAAAAACGAATTATTGGAGAAAAACAGTGAAACACATAACTGGAATAATTAAAAAGTATGTAATTTGACACATATGATATGATCTATCTATGACTAGCCTCTAATTAGCCATTATGATTAGATAAAGCGATCCTTTCATAAGCAAAGGCATTCATAAACATATACATTACCAGCTGAATGGCAATGTAATGAGAATTCTGTGTTATATATACAATATTAATGAATGTCACAGTCTCATCTTTCGATAAACGTTCAAGCAAGTAATAAGATTGCCTAAGAACATATATGCCATCAATATATCTCCATACTTCTTTCTTCTGTCATATGTCCCTGGACATGTGTAAACATTGTCATGAGATCTCTGTGATTGGTCCGAATAGTGATTCCATCTGATAAGTAATTTGTTTCGAAGTTGATATTATTAAATATAATATCAGTTACTCTTAAATTATGTTTTCTGAATCACTTGTCAGGAATTTATTCCTAAATTAAAGCTTTCTCAAAGAGCTCGGATAAGAGCTTTTACCTCAAACAAGTAGTATTAATAAGAGGAATAATACAAAACTTTGAAAAAGAAAAAAATCTTGGTTGCCATAATTAAATGAGTTTGTGGACTAAACTCTCACACATAACTTAATTTTATAATGAACTGTTTGCGGAAATACTTTATAATCAATAATGTATTTCATCCAACACATTATTTGTGGCAACATTTTGAGATACGTTCTTCTTATCAGCTTTTATATAGATGTGTATATTGAGGCAGCATTGTCATAAATTTCTAAAATGATTTAATATGATTCTTTTTCAAAGTACCATTTTAAGATTTTGTTTTTGACCATTGAGTAAAACTCGGCTGTTCACTCAGTAGAAAATTTTTCGGACTAACATACTGACAGTAATACCCTCATCTAGCAACATGATTGCTTTTTCAGTGAGATAAAAGATTGCGTTGTCGTTTTAAAAATAATGTTTTGAGCCAAAAAGGATTGCCATCATTTCATTCAGATATTTCCTGTTATTTGTCATCATTAGAGTTTATATTAAAATTATTGCACATATCTTTATAATAGTACTATATATTGAATGTAGTTTTATGCATTATATAAACAACAACTTTTATTTAAAAGTATATTTTCTAAAGGATAGAAAGTTTACTGCGGTATGAAAGACTACACAGAACAATTATAACTCAAAATTAAATGTTGCGGGAAATGTGCCTTCCCATAGTACACTTTGAAATACTTAAGCTAAATATTATTACGAACCTGATTAACTGAAAATTCAGAGCTTCATTCCAGAAAATAAAAAAAAAGAGAATTTTGTTCACTAAAACACAAAACTTAGAGGGGAGAGCAATTAGTGTTCATGACATCCGACAAAACAAAATAATAATACAGTCCAAAGCAGCATTCTAGTTTGCTCAGGGATATTTCTGCCACTCATGTAGAAAAAATATGAGCGCAATTAAAGACAAGAATATGTTTGCTAGGGAAAACCTTTGTTATGAGAAACATCTAATAAATGCAGCAATAACATCCACTGCAGACCTCCAGCCATGGAATGCTGACATTATCTGTATCTTCATTTCTCGTTTATGACTTCTAACTGGCAATACCAAACACGCCATTGTTAGGCTAGCCATATTTTTGGTTAGTGAAACCGGGACACATTAATATGAATTGGGCATACCGGGGGTCTGGGGAAACTAAAAAAAAATTTAAAGCAAAATGGTGAGTTCTAAACCTTCTTTTAAGCCTCGCAAGTAACGGAAGTGGGGAATCTGGAACCCTAAACTGTTAGTCTGCCCTCCTTTTTAATGAAAACTTTTTAGGTTATTAAAATAAAGTTTGAAATACTTCATAAAATTGTTTCATTAAACAATTAATTACTAAGTCTTTCATTTTAACTGCAACTTTTTATCTAACTACAAAAACCATTTCAAAAAAACATTTTGTCAAACTAAAAAAGCAATTAATGAATTAACAATGTCATTCTTTGTTTTCAGATCACTCATATTTCTGACTTGAATATACCTTTTTCAAGATGTCTTTGTTAAGCTTGACTTTTTCATAAAAGTCAGAGCAAGAGAGGCCAAAGTTTATTTTACATACAATCAATGCTCTTGCAGTGGACTTCTTCATTAATCCTCTGTAATCTTAAAGATTCTTAATATATTCATAAAAGATTGTTAAAAACATAAATTCAATACGTTTTACATCTTACAGCCGTTTCCGGGACATTGATAAAACTGGGCGGGATACCGGGACAAGAGCAAGATACCGGGACTGTCCCGGTCAAACCGGGACGTATGGCAAGCCTAGCCATTGTACCTTCAACCATGTTACATTTCTATTTTAAAAAAGAAGTTTCTTTCCTTTTAATGAAAGGAAACGAAACAAAGTATAACATTTTATTTCATAATTTCACAGTTAAAAGATTATATAATGAAAGTCAAATGCAGTTTGATAATGCATAAAATCATTACTAAAAATTAGAAAAAACTGTACCCCCACGCAGTGATTACTTTAACTGGAGTAGTCTGTTGTTTCTGCATTTCTTCTTCAATTGATTAATTTTAATTCATTGTCTCTTCATAAGGTATTTTATATTAATAAAGCGTATTTTTACTTCAGTAAGTTAAAAGTTCGTGAAGTTAATGCTCACTTTGAAATCAGATCTGTCCCCACAACTCTTATTATAATTGCTACATTCTGTGACAAAATAAGTCATTCAATAAGGTACCACGTTTTAAAAGGATTAATAATTTTGATTCTTTACTGGCAACAACAGCAAGACGTATCAGCAGCACGTGATTTTTATATTTATTTCGGTTAGATCTCTCATTTTCATTTCTTACTTCAAGAAATAGTTTTATTTAGAATAATTTTTTAACCGACTTCACAAAGGAAGGAGGTTATACATTCATACTGTATGTATGTCGTTTTTTTTTTTGTTTTTGTTTTTTTTTTTTTTGTTTGTTTGTTTGTTCACTCATAACTTCTCACCGGATGAACCGATTTTCATGATTCTTTTTTTAATCGATCGAGGGTGGTTTCCCATAGGTCTCGTACCTGTGTTTGACTATATTCGATTATTAGAAAAAAAGTTATGGGCAGGAATGTAGTATTTTTTTTCGTTTTTTCATCTATAACTTTTGACTAAATGAACCGATTTTGATATTTTTTTCTGTAATCGATAGAAGGTCGTCTAACTCAAATATTGCAAATCAATTTGACTACATTTGTTTTTTAGAAAAACGTTACGGGTATAATAAGTATTTTCTTTATTTTAATTGAAAAGGCTTGGCTTGATTTTTCTTTGTTGGGAAATCTATTAATAAATATAAAAGTCATTGTTAAAACCATGTTTGTTGTCATGGGCAATATTAAAAGAAATTACAGCCAGAGTTTGACTGAAGGCTTCCCTGTGGCAAAAAATAATCCAATCAGTTTGTTTGCTAAAATCGACTTCAAAAGGGTCATCAAATGATTAGTTTTTAGTGCCATTCATTCAAAGAAGTTTTGCCCTTTGATATGGATTTTTTAAAAAATAGAGTATTTATATACAAAATGTATTTACATTAAAAAGAATAAAACAAAAGAATTTTTATAAAAAAACAGAATCGACTTCAAATTATAAATTGCGCTAAAAAGTGAAAAATAAATTCATTCTTTAAACAACATCGATGTGACTTTTGAACATAGTTTTAGAAGTCGGTGCAAAATTAGGAGTCTAATTACCATTATACCATTTGCTACTTCATATTGGAACTGTTGCTAATTCTGCGAAAATATATATAATTGTAATTGATTCATGATTACAAAAGATTTTATCTATCCTTATTTTGCACCGACTTCTAAAACTATGTTCAAAAGTCACATCGATGTTGTTTAAAGAATGAATTTATTTTTCACTTTTTAGCGCAATTTATAATTTGAAGTCGGTTCATTTTTTTTATAAAAATTATTTTTACTAATATACTTCATCGAATATATAGTGACAGTATTTGTTTTAAGGTAGGCTCTGTCGAAGAGTTTTTATACTAGCTGGATATAAAATTTCAGCACCTAGAATAAGTTTTGCTGTGCAATCTATATTTAGACAGCTATATATTTGCGTATCTAAAAGACATTTGTAAATTTTGATGTCGCAGAATAAAATTTATGCACGCTAAATCCAGTTGTTTCCTCAATCATCATTTATCTATGATTATTTCTGATTTCACTCATCATTGCAAAATGGATGAAATTCAGTACCATACATCAACATACTATACTTGTATGTTGATGTAGGTACCTGCGAAGATTAATTTAACCTCGAGATAAGTGTATCGGGTAATGACTTTCATCGGTTAATGGCTAGTTTGAAGTTCCTTTGAGAACACATATTTTAACTTTTGGTAAATAAGGCATAAACAATGTACTTCGACACACAATAGTTGCTTTCCAAAATAAAACTCAACATCTTCAAGAGCAAAAACAACTTTTCTATCCGCAAACACTGCATACACTTCAGACTACAACACATACTGACTTCCGCGAAAACAATTTCGAAAATAGCTTTTGGGTCTGAACTCCTTAATGAAAATATGTTTGCAAAACAAAACAAATTGAAATTATGCGACATTTTAGGTTTGTACAATTCCCACATCCGCAAGTTACCTTGCCAGCCACGTTAATAATAAGTAACGTTGTCCTTTTCAAATTTTCTGGCAGTAATTGCGCAGTCATCTGGTACTCTTGCGAATTCATATTGAGAATAGCATTAATAGATTACTCAAAACTGAAAATATCTATACAGTTTCACACATTTCTCGCAATTAATTCATTATTCCCTCTTTATTGCCCACTTCTCTCTCGTCCTTTCATCAGACACACAAGCTGAAGTAGATATTCGGCCATCAAATTAAATTGGAATTAAAACAGCGAGCCTTAAGCAACTTCAATGGGAGCATTTCAATTAAGTTTAATACGCGAGAAAATAAATATTTTATGGCAGAATGCTACCGAACCGTAACTGCTTTGAAAGCGCAAATGGGGATCTCACATTTCCGAAACCATTACTAGATTTATTTGATGTATGTTCCTGCACGGAGGCAAAGTCATGATTTCTAGAAATTATATCCGAAGGCACAAAGCGTGTTTTGTTTACGGAAATTATGCAAGAAAAATTGCTCAGTGGCACGTCCATTCATGCTATTTGTTAAATAATAATGAGCAGTGATTGGTTCATTTCAGACAAAATATCTGTTTCTCAGGCAACATATAAATAAAACATAATTTAGTTGCAAACATTGTTGGCAAGAAGAGCGTTAATGTCGAATCCTAAAAGGGGTAATTGTATTTTCTTAAAACTTTTAAGCATTCTTACTTTCCCTGCAACAAGAACTACTATGTTTCTGTGTACGGTGTATTCAATCATGAAAATATACATTTGTGCATATACTAATGCAAAAGTGATGCAAGCTATGAGGTAACTAAAGTCTAAATTGTCATCTGCGATTTAAAATGCATTTCAGAGCACATTTGGACATGAGTAATCAAGAAAGCTATTGACCCCATTAAATATTTGGAGCATGATGCGAAATCTTTCAGCTTATCGCTATTGAACTGCACTTCATGTAAAATAACTACTAAGGCTCAAATTAAGCGTATTAACTCACACAAGACGAGATTTTTAGTTTTTTATAGCATTTTGCTAGGGTGGTTTAGACACTAAAAATCAGTTCACGCATTTTTTTTACCTTTTTTTGAAGCAATATAAGTGATTTATAACCTTTTCCAAGCATATTTTACACTGTAAAAAAAAAAACAGTTCAACGTTGCACCATAAATATGGTGAAAGCTGAAGGGCTGCTGATGATTGAACCAAAATCATGGTTCAAGCAGAAATGCGAAATCTAAAGTTACGCCATTAACCATAATTTCGGTTCAACCTTGAACCAAAAAGACGAACCCGGCACCCGGGCGGAAACAGAGAGCCGCCATCTTGTCAAGCTGTGACTTGAAGCATTTATTTTTCACAACAGTAAAAGGTAAGTAAACTTCGATGTATATATCTAATTTTTTGTTTTATATTTCTTGGTTTCTGTGTTTTTATGTCTTAATACGCACAAAGCCTATTTCAAAAATGTTATTATCATATACCGATCCTGTCACCTTTAACGTTAAATTGACTAATTAACTTTATTCAAAATTTTAAACCTGTGTATATTTATTTAATTTTGCTTCAATATTAAATTATTTCTTTTACCTGATTTATCATTCCCCCCATACATTTTACTTTTCGCTCCCCTGATCTACATTTAAAGTTGTAACGTTGACTTGTTTGCATTTTAAAAATTGCATCTATTATCGGGATTTTTACTCTAAATCATTTAAATTTTTTCATTTTTATTTTCAAGAATACTTTTTTACGGAGTTCCCTTTCTAGCTCCACCTCTTAATTTTTATTTAATTGCCTGTTGCTGTCTTTTTAACATTTATTAAACTTATTTGTTGTTCGACCCATTTTGCACAAATTTTTCCCGTAGTTTTTATCAAAGGCGTAACCGATGGAGGGGGGGGGGGGCGAAAGTTCGAACATACCTCCACTCCCAAAATTTTTTGAAGTTTCACATGCTATAAATGACAATTTGAATATTCTGATAAGAAAACCTCATTTGTTTAAAATTCAGTTCTGTTTATTTTCGATCCCGTAGCCAAAGGGGTGAAAATTTCTAAAATTCTGCATGCTATAAATGAAAATTTTAAAATTATTGAGTAAAAAAAAGTCTGATAAGAAAACACGCATTTATATAAATGTAGTTAATTGAATTTTGATTCCAAGGCCACAGCCAGGAAGTTGGGGGGGGGGGGAATCCCTCCCGCCCTGAAATTTTTGTATGCTCTGAAGGATAATTTGAAAATCAAAAATATTCTGATAAAAAAAAATACTTTCATCAACTTGAACTCCGCCCTCCCCCCCCCCCCCCTCGAAAAACAATCCAGGTTGTGGCTTTGATTTGTAAGGATTCTTACTTCTTAATCATTCGGACTAACTATTCCACAAAGAGCAGGTAAAACCAGTTTTGTATTCAAAACATGTCTACGATAGGAATTTTTTGAGAAAATGGGTCAATTTTGCGTGATTTTCGAAATAGAAGTTTCGTTGCCTTTAACGTTAAATTAACTTTTTTCCAAAATTTTCAACCTGTGCATATTTACTTTATTTTGGTTCAATATATGCTTGCTTCTTACGTGACTTACTCTCCCCCATGTATTTTACATTTTGCTCCGGCTCTACACTTACAGTTGTAACAATGACATGTTTACGTACTGAAAATTGCATGTTTTCTTATTACATTTATTGCAACATTATTTTTTCTCTCGTTACTACCAAACCACTTTTCCGAGCTGTTACCTTTCTCTTTTCTGCTCTTTACATATATTTTTTTTAATTAACTACTACCAGTGGTGGATTTTAGACTACCTTTTACTTCCTGGTGTTCACTCAATAAATTATTCTTGGATCCGACCCTGAATACTGTTGTATTTTTAAAATAATTAAACTTTCATTTTTCGACCACGAGAGCCATTTTATAGAATTTTCACCCATAATTCCTTCAAAAATTTCTTCCCAAGCATTCTAACAAACATCCATTTCAATAATACAGTTTTAGAAATTAGGGAAAAAGTTGCAATCGGAGATTTCAGATCTCCAAATGCAAAATAGATGTTGTATCAACAAAAACGGTGCATTGCTCTACACGGTTGATGTCAACAGAACATTGAATAGACGGCATACAAATCAGATACACTGTACTATCAGTTCTTTTATATCTTTACAGGGAGAAGTCTTAGACTCATCTGGGCGGTCTTAGCCTGAAGTGCCACAAACTACTGCATGTTTTAGCCTTGGAGTAACATCTGTGCCGCAACCCCCCAATAATATTTAATTATTGTTATTTGTGCATTTCATGCTTTTTCAATTTCACTTCTAGGCATATGTTTTCAGTCATCTTTGTATGCATATAAATAAATTTAATATTTTTGATGCTAAAGAGTGTTTAAATATATTTTTGAAAAAAAAGTGACATAATTCAGAAATTTAAAATATTCGCTATAAATTACACTTAAAAGCGAAAATTCAAATGCCATTTTTGTTTACAAGCTCTGTTGACGAGCATAAAAAAGTGTACATATATTTGCAAAGGCATTCCTTATGGGAGCGGGCTTAAAATTTTAACAGTGACTTATATTGCAATTTTGAAGAATATAACTAAGTAACATAGTTACTTAAAAAATACAATTAGTTTCTGATACAGTGCATTGGGATATTCATATGTATAAGTATATAAATAAACACATTTATATATATATGGAACACTGAATCAATTATTGAAACGCATGAATCTGTTCTTATAATTAAATCAAATAATTAGCAAAAACTTAAGTTAAATTTGCATATTAAAAAACAGGAAATTCGCTTTGCAAATTAAAATTGGTAATAAGCTTGTTTCCTGTCGTACGCTTGAACATAAAAAATTTTAAGTATTTATGTTAAATTTCACCATTGCAACATAAAATGGTACTGTTCAAACTTCACTTTCATGCTACAACTCTGAGCCATGACAGTGGTTAGTAGAAAGTCCATCGTTATGGTTCAGAGTTGAACCAAGATACCAGTTAAAATAAAATCTATGGTTATGGTTCAAGGTTGAACCATAATACTGGTTAGAAAAAAATCGATATCATGGTTCAAAGTTGAACCGTAATACTAGTTAGAAAAAATTCCGTAATCATGGTTCAAAGTTGAACCGCAGTACTGGCTAGAAAAAACTCCGTAAACATGGTTCAAAGTTGAACCGTAATACTGGTTAGAAAAAAATCCGTAATCATGGTTCAGTGCTGAACCACATTCATGGTGAAACGAGTAAACCGTCATAATGGTTCAAATTAGTACCAACTGTTGGTTGCAGCTGCATATCACCAACTTTTAGTGAAAGGTTGAACCAGAATTTTTTACAGTGTAGCTTAATTATAAAACGTTAAACTGCTAAGTAAATGTGCCCCCCCCCCCTCTCTTTCTCTCTAAAGGTAAGTCTCATATCTTTATGGTAATTACTAGGGATGTAACGAATATTCGGCCACTATTCGGTATTCGGCCTATTCGGCCCTTTGGCCGAATAATCATTTTATCACCAAGACGAATATTCGGCCTATCTGAATACTGAGTAAGGTCAATATTCGGCCTGGCCGAATATTGATGGACTATTCGGCCGAATAGCTCTGCTGCAGTAGAAATGTAAAAAAATTAAGAAATTAGTAGATTTTGAACATTTAAAGTTGTATTATAATTATTGCAAAATAATACATTAGTTTATAGTTTTAAAAAAATAAAAATAATTTTGAAAAAAACTACTTTTTTTTAAACTTAGTTTTAGGCTTGACTGAGCAAAAACAGATTTTATTGTAATATTGTATTTTATATTTAGCATTTGCTCCCAAAGCTGGCAAGAATTAATTATGATATATGAAAAATTAATTTTGTTATTATTAACAAAGTGGAAGTCAGACTTTGTTTGGGTAGACTGGTTTGTTGTGAATATTGGGTAAGAGAGAAATGTGAAAAGCCCAGAATATATCATGAATATTTAGATAGCATAAGTTATTGGGGTTTTTGAATATAAAAATATATTCCAGTTAAGTGTATTGAATTTTAATAGATCGTTTAAAGATAGGTAGGTAAAAAAAACCATAAAATAAAAATATAAACTTTTATAACTTCTAAAATATATTCATAAAACAATTTTGAGCAATGTAAAAGTTCACTAAGCAATAGTAGTTCTTTCATTTGAATTAAATAATTAGTAAAATAATTCAAATGCTTACTACCAGAAAACTTGTCATTTCTATTCCACCTGTGGGTGAAATTCTTTATTTTATTATATTCAAAACAATAGAGAAAATAAAATCATACATCATAGATTGTGTGTAATTGGTGTTTGACTTTGTCAATAATTTTAAATTTGTCAAATACTTTCTATTACAACGATTTTCTAGAAATTTTAATATTCGGCCGCCGAATATTCGGTATTTGGCCTAAGACATAGGCCGAATATTCGGTATTCGGCTATTCGGCCAAATCACTATTCGTTACATCCCTAGTAAGAACCAATACATAACATACGGAGCTAGCAAGTGCTAGAAGACATCAACATGAACTAAATTCGAAAGAGAGGGTTTGCAAATGCATAAATGAAACACCATAAATTAAAAAAGGGCATTTTAAATTGTGTAATTTGATTTATTCATTATATGACGTAAAAAAATCAAAATAATTAATTTCATTCATGTTTTAAACACGCAATGCGTAAGAAATTCAAACTGCAACAAGGAAAACAACTTTTTGTTAGCTTAAAAAAAGGAACAAAAAGTTTAAATCGTTCTACTTAAAATTATCGAACTAACGCTGGCTCAGGATCGATATGTCCAATAACTGGAAAGTTAAAAACAAGGGCAAGTGTCAATATGTCTTCCGGTAGAATTCACTCCCGATTTAGTTATAACTGTTCTCCGATACAGTTTCAGAGAAGATTTTGAAATTTATCGACAAATCGGTTTAAGTTACAAATGATGTTTTTCCAAACGGAAAAAATAACAACTCAGCAACTTTTTTTTTCAGTGATATGTAATAGGTATACTACATATATATAGAGAGAGAGTTGCATATTATTCATGCGTGTGAGTGTCGAGGCTCCGGTTGTTTCGTATTTTAATACACAGACTTTTGGCAAGAAAATTCGTATGTCCAAACTTTCTTTATGCTGACGACTTTGACCCAGTGAGCTGCTCCAAAATATTTAATTAACATTCACACTAGTTACTTGTATAATTGGAAAGGATGGTGAATGGCATTGCGACCTGTATGTCAATTCAATCAATTTTCTCAGTTAGAAGCTTATAAAACCAGGCACTCCAAGTAACAAAAATATGTACAAATTCACATTAAATGAGCATCCCCCCCCCCCACATGGTTTTTTCCCATGCATATCTAATTCACTATGCGGAGTACTGACGAATATGCCAACACAGGAACTGGGCAGACTGTGGAGCCACTTCCAATGGCATCATCCTACTTCTTAAGCACCTTTTATGGAATTTTCAGCAAAATATTATTTGCTGTGTGTGAGAAAGAAAGGCAATAGAAATAGAAGTACTATAACTCAGGCCGAGTAATATGCGTGACAGAGTGACGTCATCATGTATCTCAAACGATGATCAAAATTCGACGAATTATTTTGTTGAAATGAAAACGTTTGGAGATTTTTTTATGTAGTGCTAGGTCTACTACCAAAAGAAGATCGCAATTCAATATAAAAGTTATCTTAGTAGAAAACATACCAACGCAACAAGAAGTAACATTACATATACTAATTTATCTAAATTGGCAATGGAGCAAAAGATTAATAATAATTATTAATAATAATTATTAATAATAATAATGAAATAATGCCTTTAATGTTCAAAGAAGATCTGTCTCATGTTCAATGACCATCTTTATAATTATAACTCCTTAAAGTAACTTATATGCTTTATTTGAAGAGTTTTATAAATTTAAAACCGTAAAACAAACTAAATCGCTAAGACAAACATAAACAGCTACTTCACACGATAGACGATACAAAGAATTTCACAGCAAACTATTTTTTAAATGTCAAAATCAAATTTGCAAATATTTTACTAATATGGTTAAAAATTATTACGCAGCACGCAGCTCTTGTAACATTTTAAAATATTTACTTTGTAGGAACATCTAGTTTTCTCAAAAACATTTCATTAATAAAGAATGTCAGAAGTAGGCGGATGAGAATTCCACATAGGAAACTTTTAAAGATTGCAAAAGAAAATTTCATCCACACAGTGCTAAGATTTCACCTAGGCAAACATATATTTTTATTACATTCCGAGAATGAGCAAAGATCTTTTTTCATTTATTTTCTTTTACTGAAGATTTTGAAGTATTTCTTCAGTAAGTAAACATCTGAAGGCACTTGACAAATTCTTAATTTTCTTTGCGTAGGTAATTTTTTATAACAATAAATTTAAAAGTGCGTTTTTTTCTCTTTCAACTCTCATTTTTAATCAATTTCAAAGTAGATCGTGGATTCTCTTCGCAACTTACTTTTTGCATATTTACTCATGAAAAAACTACTCAGCATACAATTTAATGAGAGAATATTGTTAAAATATTTATTTTATTTTCATGTAAAGTTTGTTCATCAACCCCTTCCCTCCCGATCCCGTGAAAATGACGGGCTGAGGTTTCGCATTCTATTTCTCGCTTTCGTGAAAATTGACTGGCTGGAGTGTTTAAAATTTCAAAATAAAAGCAAATCAAAAATTAAAAAATTGAATATATATATTGTTCATACACTTATTTTTATGTAATTTTCAGACATAAAAAAAATAGGCACTTTTATGACCTGTAATAAAAAATATAATTTCATGTTAAATTTAAAGCACAAATGAGCATTAACGTGAAATTAAATTTAACGTGTATTACAGTTTACTTGCACAAAATTAATTTATTTTTATACTCTTATGACCGTTTTCTTGAAAATTACCCGACCGTTAAGGGGTTTATAAAAGAAACATGTTTCAAACAACCTAGAATTCAAGCAGAAAATAAATAGAACATTAATAAACAGAATATGGCAACACAGGATATAAATACCCGAGTCCATCACGAATCATATATAATTTCCATTTTTTTTCGAATTAAAAAAATTCTGAATTTTCAACCATTTTATTATTTTTCTTTGCATTTGCGTGTGATTTAGGACACATGTGGTGCAGGAGAACAGTATCTCGTTAAAATTTTTGCATTGTAAGTACAGTTCTACCATTCAATAAAGCGATCTGCCTGGCAGAATGCCAAGATAAATTCATGTTCAAGGGAGGAACTGCTGGTATAAGTCGATTTGCTGATATAAGTCGATAATGTGTCGATTTTGCTCTCGTGCCAGTTCGTTTAGCGTACATGATTTCTTCCGAACTGATGCTATATGCAGGTTTATAAATTTAGTTGCTTTCAACAAACACATAAGCAAACATTCTGATTCGCGTACTAAATAAACGCACTTGTTAAACGAACCTCCCTAAAACTCGAATGTATTCGCTGTTTTCTACCATGCGCAGAAGCGTCCAAATGTCAAAATTCTGTGGTCGAACTGTAACTGTCAAATGCGCAGATCGTTTACCTAAGTTCTCAATATAGAGTCAATTGCATAACGTATCATTGCAACTCTGAATTTTGGCTTATGCATGCTTGTGATGCACGATGTACTCTACCAGATGAAGAGGCTTTTTTATACACCCAGAACTTAACATTACGATCATGACAAAAAAGGTAAAGAAAAACGTAAATGAAATTCATTGCTAACACTTCTCTGTCGTTTCCAATGTAATGAGCCTCTTCTCTTTTCTACATTAGTCTTAACTGTGAATGTTGATACAGAATATTGTTACCATAAGCTCAACTACATGATTGGTTCATATAAAATATTCTGAAAAAACAACAGTGAAACAAAACAATGTATATAATTCAGTTCTTTAAAGATTGCTGTAATTGAAATCTTGAACGATTAGCAAATACAAATATTGGAAGAATTCTAATTGCAACTCCGTTTAGTTTTCGAAGGTCAGTAACTTTTATTCCTATTTCGATACACTTAAATTGCTTTTTCAATAAATGCTTGAAAACAATTTGAAATAAAAGAACGAAGGAAAAACGCTGAAGGGGAAAAAAGGCGCGAAGAATAAGAAAGTAAGGGGAAAGATTTTAAGAGCTTTTATCGTTTATCGTAAAACACATCTTTAGAGGCTATCAAAATAGTAGCCATTGCGAAAAGTAGTTTCCAAGAGAAAATCCCAGATATCTGCCATTCCGAATTCTGGTAGGTCCAAAACTGGAAGAATGCCAGTTGGGCTGCAGAGGAATTAGGACATTTGGCGAAGGAATACATTAAAAGAAGATAAGGAAAAATAACGCATTATCCCAAAACTAAGCTAATTTTCTATAAAATTTATGGAATCTCATTTGCAGCTACAATAAAGTTGAGGTTATTTTTTGCGGAATAAAAAGGAAGAAAAAGAAATTATCGCCATATGAAAACTTAGAGTAAAAGACCCATTCCGTTGGAATTCAGTGTTGAAAATGTAACAATTTATCAATAGGATTATACATTCAACCATGAATTGGTAATTAATGAAAATGATAATCAACATTTATATGTGTGTGTGGTATGTGTGATTAATATTATGTATTTTTTAAGGTGCAGTGCCCTATGAAATAAGTTTACCTCGTTTCCAAAAATGTATGAATAGCTTTGAAATACTATGAGTAATCGACCAAGTACAATTCGATTATTATTAATTATAAAATGATTGCCAGACTAGATCTTTTTTTTTAATAGACATCAAAATGTTCCTTTTAGCCCATAATTATGAGACAATAACATATTATTTTTGTAAGCAATGAAATATCGGTAACTATATAAACTTTCTCCACAAATGAAAAATGGTTTGCTCATTTGTGGCATCTATGCATAAATCAAAAATTAAGTGGTTATATTTGATTCGTGAGAGAGTTTCATCATCAGTTATCTACAGTGCTTGTCAGAACGGTCATGCAGATATGACTATAGCACGGTGTTGGTGATGTGACGTGGTAAAATATGTGCACACTCGCACTTGGTGTGATCTTGGACAAATATCTTCCCCCTTCAACGCAAGAGAGTACTACTGTTAGAAGATATTTGTACTATTCATGACTACAAGTACGTAACCATTTCAACGACTACAGTGGGGTCATGCGAGATTTTTAAAGAATGCTAACCAGATTTTAGTGATTTTTCTCTCGAGTACCTTACAACCAATGTCCCCATGGGGAATGACAGAATGGTGCGCACCAAGCTGACAGTTTAGTGCCTTTCAACTTAGGCAACAGTTTCAGAGTATATATAGTTATATTAGTTAAATAACAGCTGTGGTATTTAGTTCGAATTAGATTAATTATTGTTCCGGAAGCGATTTCTTGTAATTCCAGCTCATCATTAGTCTTCATTAATAGCAATTCGAGTCATTGATACTTTCACAAGTTTTTGCAAAAAATGGCTGGGCCGTTTCAAAATTCTACACCTGAACAGAAATCCATCAGTATAATATAACTCCACTTAAGTATCTTGACTGAACATCCTAGATACTGACCAATGTCTTTCCTTGCCTTTAAGCCTCTCAACAATTGAAAATTGGTCCGAATTTCTGTTTCTGGCATTAGAAATGGTTCAATGGTAATATTATTGCAGTGAAATTAAAATTCGTGTCTTCAGTTTAACTTTCATACTAAACTTTGGTAGTAAAAAGCTGTATTCGCTTCTTTACTAGGGCGCATCCTTATATCAAAGGTTTATTTTGGACCTAAATAAAATGATTTCCTGGAAAGCATGTATTTGCGGCCATATTTATTTAAAAAATAATGTTTTTATGTTAAAATTAAAAGCTAAGAACAATACATTAATGTAACTCAAAAAAAGGTTATTATTGTGAGAAAGCACCAACTATTTTCGTTTTGAAAATTCAAATTGCTTCCTTTACTTGCATGCTTTTAAACGAAACTTTGGTTTATTTAATGATTTTACAGTTGGAAAAATTGGTCACGATGGTAATTTTTAAAAAAGTTTGTCGAGTTTAAAAAGTGCAGGATTGAGGGCGACAATAAAGTTTAGTTAAAATTTAAATGGGTTGAAGCATTTTTCCCACCAATTACCAACTAACGTGCTTCATTTTTGTCACGTATAGCTGTTTTATGGTCAAGTGATAAACAAAAAATAATAATTTATTGCAAAACAGCTTGATAACTTTCTAATTAATTAAAATTAGAATAACGTGTGATGTGTAATAAAAATGAGTAAATTCGCAGGAAAATATTCAAGAAAAAAATTTTCATAATTCGTTTCATTTATAGTTTAAAGCCCGACTCCTTTTAAAAAGCATAATTACTTCTCACTCAATAGAGTAGTATGAGTTACAAATATAATGGCATTGTGAAACTTTGCATAGCATCTTGATATCGAAACATGGAGTACTTTTCTTTCCTTACGATAATTTCCAAAACTTCAAAGCCCTTTTTATTCAATTCAGTATTATTTGAAATATATT
Source organism: Octonoba sinensis (assembly GCA_038502835.1). Taxonomy (NCBI): domain Eukaryota; kingdom Metazoa; phylum Arthropoda; class Arachnida; order Araneae; family Uloboridae; genus Octonoba; species Octonoba sinensis. The sequence continues at coordinate 29,922,072 of CM076599.1, read as the reverse complement.
CCGCTAACATTTAAAGAAAATAAATGCTCTTATAGCGCTATTTAAAAAGTGCTTTCAGCTTCGCTTTTTGGAGGAGCAATCTTGGATTTCTTCCAGCGAAATCTATATTTGTTTCCTGGGAAAAAATGTTTATTATTACTATTTCCTGCCGAGAGGGCAAACGGACTGAACTTCAGTGAACTGTTGGTCTTTGACAAATACATGAGGGCATTATTTTCTTTCTGTTCTGTCTTCTGTTGACTCTTTTTTGTCCTCTTTTCATGAACAGACGGTATAATACCCCGTTAGAAAGTTCACCAATTTGTTGCTAGTCAGAAGTGATTCTGTAGGAGACAGCACTGTTTTATGAATTGGCTCTGATAGAGCGGAGAGAAAATAGTTGCTTCGAAGACATAAATGAAGAGTTATAGCTCGGATTAAGAAATACAACTTATGTTTTGAGATACTGTTGTAAGCATTTTGTTATAGACTCTGCTTGTTGTCAACTCCTTCTTATTAGAGATACAATAAATAGTTCGTTAATCGTGCCACATATCCATTCGTTTTTTTTTTTTTTTTTTTTAGCCTGTATATATTTTTTTTTTTTTTTCCTTGAATGTTTATTTCAAAGTAATTCAGTGTTAAAATCATATTCAACAGTGTTGAATGTGCATCAATCAGTATCAACACTACGTCACTTGCTACAATAACATAAAATTATAATTGCCAACCGAAGAGGTTAAAATGCCAAGCTTACGACCAAAGCGCATGGTTGTGGAACACTAACTTCCATAAACAAAAAAAAAAAAGTTTTCGGAGTAAACCTGGTTTATAAGCGATTTAATTTATAAAAAGTAAATGATATGAGAATACAAGGTTAAATCTCTTCATTTTTTCGTATAATGTTTTCACTGAAAATATGTTACTGCTACCGCTCTTTTTTTTTCTTTCAATTTTCCCGCCAATAACCAATTTTTAAATGCTATCTCACCTCGTTAGAAGAAAAGATACGACAAAAGATGAACTAAAAATGATATTATCATTAATTTTTAACGTAATTTGAAGCTGACGTGTTGACCTGAGATATGCAAGACGCGCTCGAAGCATTAAACTAAATAGAAATATCATTAAACAAAAGAGTACGTGAGAAACATTATTGTAAATTGGTAACAGTCTCATTTTATGAGCTTGTTAAGACAAGCAATCTTGAACAAAAATAAAAATCACATTCACTACCACATATTAGAACAACATCACACAACAAACAACGAACGTGTCGCTTGTTTAATTTTCTCTTCAACAAAGAAAGGAAGATTTATTCAATAAATAATTTAATTCTTACATTCAACAGCATTCTGCAATGCTATTTCACAAACATCTCCACATTTTAAGTTCGCACTAATCCGTTTATGTCAGAATTTCCCGACGAAATTTCGACAAGACTTAATTTACGATAACGAGAGAGATTTTCGCAGAATGCAAAATAACTCAATCACTTTCCCTCCGCGAGTTCCATCGAACGACAACCTCTCCCTCCCAGTGGAAAGAATCAGCCTCAATATAAAACTTGTGGGTGTCTTCTTCCATGCAAAATAAACGTTGCCATTCTCTGGCATAGAAAAGAAAAGACTGAAAGAAAAAGAGAATAAGGCAAATTCTTTTTCTCTATCTGTAATGAGAAGGGGTTCGATAAATCAAGATAAAAGCAAAAAAAACTGAAAAAAAAATCGGAGGGAAAATAACGTTGCTCTATACATCTCATTTTGGGTTTTATTTCCTTCTGTAGGTTACCTAGGGATTAAATTTTTTCCCTATTTCTGGTTCGATTGCTTGGTTTTACAAAGGATCTCATTACCAAAATTCATCATCAGCTTTAGTTGGTTGTTTGCATGCTAACTGAAACAATGCCGAGAATTTTCTTGCGCGAAAAAACTCCCTTGATGGATAAGCTCCAAGAGGGCAAGAAAAGTCTTGAAGAGTAACAACTAATTTATTTCTCTCTGCGATTGAATAAAAACCATGAGGTTGAAACAAAAATCATACTCCATAAAATAAAATCTTAGGAAGATTTTATTGCTCTTTGGAAGAAAAAAATATATATATATAAGAGTAAATAACTAATTCATACAAAAGAAAAATGTTTATGTGTAATATACTTAACGAACTACTCTTGAAGAACATGAAAAGGGAAGATATTGAAATTGGTACACTGGATGTCAGTATGAACATTAAACAAGAAGTTCCGTCTAGAACTATACGAGCCTACTTTCCCGTATACACCAAATTCAAATTTATAATCTAGCTATCTCTTTCTCTCTCTTTCTTATTTATTTTTAGTTCTAATTATTGAAAATATACCTTTTTCAACGGATAATACATATTCATTCACTCACTCATTCATTCTTTCATTTATTCAGCCATGCATTTATTCATTCATTCGTTACCTCATTCAAGTGTTTATTCATTCATTTACGCATTCATGTATTTATTCACTCATTTATTTATATTTTCATTTATTCAATAATTTATTCATTCATTCTTTTCCTCATTCATTTATTCATTGATTTATTCTTTCACTCTTTCATTTATTCATTCATTCTTTCATTATTTCACTCATTGAGTCACTGAGAAATATCCTTGAAAATCTTGATCAAAAAATTTCATAGCAAAATAGGCTCGTAAGTTCTGGATAAACTTTCTATTTCTACATGTTCTACGTTATAAGAGCTTTCCGATAAAGTTTGTTCCAAGCAAATCGGTCCGTTAGATCAGGATTTATATAGGGTTGAAATTTCCCCGTAAGCTCTGTGTTAATTTTTTGAACTGTTCAAAAATGAACAAAAACTGTTCAAATCAATATTTCACGCCGAGAACTCCTTTCAATAAGCTTGCAATAGGAACTTGGCTCTTGTGCCCAGAGTTTACAGAATTTGCTTCAATTTTGTCCATAGGCGCTAATGTTAAAATTTTTTGAACTGTTCAAAATTGAACAAAAAATTGTTCAAATCAAAAAGTAAAATATAGAAATGAGATGTCCTCGCCGAGATCTTTCGAATGCAAAAAGAATTTTTTGAATCGGACAATTCGTTCAAAAGTTATTAGGGGGGGGACAAGACCGACAGACCGACAGACAGACAGACCGACAGACAGACCGACAGACAGACAGACCGACAGACCGACAGACACACTTTTTCCCCATCTCAATACCCTACTTTCAAATTTTTTATTTTTCAATCTTTATTTAATTACTTCACTTATTTTTGACTTTTCTTGATTTTTAACGATATTTTCACGATACATTAAGCCTTCTTTCATGCTTTATTATTATTTTTTTTTACTTTTACGGGAAAGTAGGCTAAAAAGCTGTAAAAAGCGCATTATAAAACAGGGGAACAAAAAAATTGAGAAATCATAAAAAAATGAATTTTAAATCGGTCCGACGCATTTTTCATATGAACTTCTTTTTGCAATGATTATTATTGTATTGAAAGTTATTAGACTGACTTTAAGTATTATAAAAATACATTGTGAGTATAATTACATGCAATCTAAAAGACAAAAAAATTTCCACTTCGTATTTTTATTAATTCAATGTTTTCAACTGATAGATTACATTGAAATTGCAATATTAGGATAGAGATAATAAAGAAACGGCTCGATTTTTCTTTTGCACTGATAAGAAAAAATTCAACTCTCTTAAACATTGTAACCTTTCGTGATGAAACGCTAGTGAGAGGGAGCTTAAAAATAGCTTGCTCAAATACAGTGCCATCTATTGGTAGATCGAGAAAATATTTTGTATAAAATCAAATTTTAAGACAGAATTTTGGATAAAGTCTTCCCAAAATGTATGTTTTCGCTTTAAAAATAAATAATAGCTAGTGTTTTCAATAAAACCGTACTATTGCTTAAAAATGCTCAAGCAATGTTTTCTTTTTCATCTTGCTTCAACAAATAGAGTACATTGTAGAGCTTTTTATTAATTTTATTCTTTTTTGTTCCCTTTGAATCAAAATGCTCAAAGTATAACAGAGAAAAGAACAAGCTACAAAATCATGGTTTTCATCCTTCCTTCACATAATACATTTAAATCGTTAAGAAGGTGGATTATGGTACAAATATTTGCTCCAACGTGTGCTTCCTTGTGGAGGCATATGTTTAAAGCTTCAAAAGTAGGATAAATATATAATGGGCTTTAGTCTATTTAAATAATTTCAGTGAAAAATTGAAAGATTGCCGATTCACTGGCCGATATCTCACCTCCTCAGAAGCAACTGAGCAACCTCGCCCCAAGAGTGACTGCCCCCCGAAAAAGAATAAAACCCCTAAAAAAACAGATATACCTCCTACAAAGTTCAATGATGCAGTTTACGTCATGGCGCCTCTCCCTCTCCTGCGGGCACCCCTGAGAACGAGTTTTATAGGGCTCAGTGTTAAATAACTCAAACAGCCTTGAATAATTTTTAAAAAGCATAAGTAACGAAGAAAGCCTGACACTTTTTAGAAATCACAATTGATGGATACAGTGGTACAAATTGGATATTGTTCCCTATAGAGGTTACAAGTGCGATAATTATTGTAATACTTTATTCTTCTTTTTTAATCATTGCAATTACCAATCGCTAGAAGACATTTTATTCATTAAATAGCAGTCACAAACCGTAATTTCTACAAATGCAGCCTTCATTGTAAAAATTATGACTTGGAATATCACTTTGTTAGCCCGTAAGAATTAAACAGTAGAATTTATGCCATAGATCAAAATATTTCCTTCTTTACTTCGTGGATACGAAGGTATATTAATCTCAAGACAAAAACAATATTTTTAATGTCAATTTAGGATACGCATATAGAGTACCTTCGAACAGAAATTTTTACTAATTTTAAGATGTCCCTATAAATGCTTATCTTTAGGTTCCACGTCCTTTTATTAATACATAATTTGTATTAAACACAAAATCATTCAGGCCTCCAATTTTTCATTCGATGAATGCAGATGTGGGTGACTTCCTACTTCTAGGATAATTTTTCCAACTTTTCTCATGCTGTTTCTTCTCCACATAGTGCAGAAACTGTTTCATGTGGCTGAGAAAGAAATTCTTCAAGTTTCACTATAAATTTGTACCTATTTTCGTTGCCGCTCCTCTCCTATTCTTAACTTGTAGAATTCGAATTTTTAAAGTTGTTTTTTTTTCCAAGTTATTAATTGCACAGACTGTTAGTAGTACATATTCTCTTTATCTCTAATGCTTTATTTTTAACCAGAATAATGGTGAACATTTTTAATCATAAAACACACTTACAACTAACAAAAAATTGGCAGTAAAAGGATGAGCATAATTTTGATGTAGCAGACATAAAACAAAGATCTTCCCAAGAAATAAAACAAAAACACTCGAGTAGTAAGAGCCCAACATTTTTCAAGTCCCGCATGGTGCAAAAGAACAGATGCTAACTCATTCTACATTAATTAAAGAATTTATGGTCAGAAAAATGGTTGTATGTGAATATAATCCCATCAAAAATTGAATAAGAATCCTCGTAGATTCATCACATCGTTCCTCATTACCCCCCGAATTTTTCGAAGTTCTTCACTTCTGCCGCATTTCATCCTATTATATACACTCCTTTTACCATAAAATTTGAAAGACTTCTGGAGGGAAAAAAAGAGAAACCTTGCTCGCAGGGTTCATAAATAACAAGATAACGAACAGTATTTTCACATTTATGCCAGCGCCATCTACTGAGGATGCGCACGTCCCGATTTCTTTCAGTGATAAATACACCCGTGGTTTCTTTAAGGGAGGAAAAGAAATGCTAATGCAATATTAGCGAGAGTACGCGGGAACATGCATTAGTAATAAAGCTCTAGTCAGCAGGCCAACATGAAGGATATAAATAAAATTAAGAGCTCTTCGAGGTAGCACTGCGTGTATTTCTAGTTTTATTACTGTTATGGTGGAATGAACGTCTGACTTATACCATATAAATATGAAAGAAGAACATGTTTCAAGAATTTTTAAGTGCATTAAGTTGTTCTTCCATTTTTATTCTTTTTGAATCCCTACAAATAGTTGAATGGGGGGGGGGGAGTTTCTGAAATTAGTTTTTAATGATTTGTTTGTAATAAAACTTATTTTATACATTAGTTAATATTAGCAATTTCACGGAAAACAATCTCTTATTTATAAAATCAAATCACATGCTATAAAAATTAATTCACTAAAGTTACGAGAGAACTTTTGTTGTGGAGAGTCAGTGTTATGGCATAACAGGAGCCCTAGAAAGTAAGCTTTGAAAAATATTCTGCAAATTTTCTATGCCACTTCAGTATTTCAAGTATTTTCTTAATTGCTCCTTATTTAAGTTACAAATTTATACATTTGATACATGTCGTCTTTAGCGAAAGTATCCACCAGCTATTCAAGAATTTTTAAATCAATCCAAAGAAATGACTCGACATGGGGTAACATTGCTCACACGGCATACTCGATTTTGAATTTGTGCACATTTATGCGATTTGGAGATCATGGCACACTTCTGTGTTTTATTGCGTTTATGGTACGTTTGATTTTAATTTCATGGTTCTACCAAGAATGTTTATTGATCACAATTTTTTAAAAAACATGTATTCTTAAATCTTCTATTTAGTTGTTTACCCCAACGTCAATGAAACTCCTATTGAAACAGCTTCCTTCGTAATAATTTTAATAGGACTTTCATTTGCAGCTCTCAAATCTTTCTTTTTTTCCTTGTTCATCTTATCTATGTCATTTTTCATTATTATTATTGTTGTTTGTTATTTACAATGTTTTTTTTTTTTTTGGTTTTTTTTAAGTTTGTACTCTATTTTCTATTTTTCAAAATTTGTATAGGTAACATCACATGCTCTGTGACATCCAGCGGGTGTTAAGTCGCTCGTAGAGTCTTTCTTTTCTGTTATTTTTCTGTTCGTTCCTCTCAATCACCACATCCGGTTAAACCCTCGTCAGGGTAGGTACGGTGGTGATTGATGAGGTATAAATAAATATAAATAAATAAATAAATAGTTGTTACCCCGCAATTCCTCCCAAGATGGCAACGATGCATTCCTTAAGCCAAATCCTAAAACGGATGATTGCAATTTCTAATAACATAAAAAAATCTGCTCAAGATTACTAGTTTTAAGTTTTAATTTCAATTTTTGTAATAGAAGTTTTTTTTAACCCCTTAACGAATTTATCCGTGTCTGACACGGGCAAAAGTTACCGGAAAGTTTGCCCATGCCCGTGCGTTATGTTATTCCTAATGCCCGTCTGAGATCCGTTCACACTTTGTTTGTATAACAATTTTACACTATGTGACTTTTACCCCAGCTTCCATTCCCTAGTCACCCCTTCCTCTCACAACCTGAAATTGCAAAGAATAACTTGCACTGTACTAGCTTTTCAGAAAAAAACCCGTGCTTTAAGGGGTTAATCCAAATATCACCTAATAGTTGAAACAAGAAAGTCTTGTTGCTGTTAGCGCGTACATTTTTATTTATTTATTTATTAACTAGCTGTACCCGGCCACGCGTTGCTGAGGCTCAGTCTAGTTTGATGGAAAAGCAAGAAAAAGCACATATTTCTAAAATGTTTCATTTGACAATGCTTGCTGTTTCATTGTCTGAAAAAATAGATTGTTTGGTTTACCCATTCTAGAACACGCAGTATATAATTGTACACACGAGAAGATCTAAACTGCTCAATTTGACTGATTGGTCTTGAGCTTTATGTTTTTTCAGAATGCTTGCGGGCAATTTTTTTTCGTTCCCTTGTCTGTGAAGATTTTGAAATTGTCTGCCTCGGCACATTGAAAAATTCCAACATAAGCCTCATCCAAACAGAAGAAACACAAACACAAAAATTCTAAATTAAACAATTGCCGTTTAAAATAAATAATCTGTGTTTTAAAGTTCCCTTAATCATCAAGCTCAGAAATATTTAAAAAATACTTCACCACAAACAGAAAAAACACAAAATTTTAACATCAGAATGAAAATATCTAAATGAAACTGTTAACATTCAAAATAAGTAATCTTTGTCTTAAAGTTCCATTTAATCTTCGAGTGCAAAAATACTAACAAATGCTTCAATACAAAAAGAAAAAACACAAAATTTTAAAATCAAAATGAAAATAGCTAAATTAAACTGTTGCCATTCAAAATAAGTAATCTTTGTTTTAAAGTTCCCCTTAATCTTCGAGTGTAAAAATACTTCAACACAAACAGAAAAAATTATTAAATAAAAATGAAAATTGCTGTACCCAGCCAATAATTGCAGTGGCTCACTCTCCTTAATAAAACATTAAAAAACGAAATAATTAAATCAAAGTTGAACTATATTAAACGTGATCTAAAAAACACATGTTCTGATAAAATTTCAAAGCAATCGGTGAAGTACTTACGGAGATTTTATGTTAGGAACCAAAGCTGAACTTGATCGTAACCGTAAACTGGATCAAATTCAGCCTTGTATGAACAAACGAATACTTACATTTTCATTTTTAGCTTAAATTACCCGGAGTTGAGGAAACTGCTAATTATTATTTTTGGATCAAGGTAAGCCTTAAGGAATCGAACTAAACAGCTTATAACTGGCGTTCTTATTGACTTAGAAACTTCAAACAAATTCCATCTTGTGCAGAAAAATCAGCGCTTTCGATCGATATAATATATTAATGTGTGCAAGGTTTTTTTTCACTCAAATATTGGGGAATTTATGTAGAAATTTGAGTAAAATTGGAATTAAAAACGAACTACCTGTCGGATTTTTTTCTAACGGGTCTATAAACCTTCCTCTTGAATTACTTTGTCTATTGATGAAAACCGCATTAAAATCCGTGAAGTACTTTCGGAGCTTTGCGGCTATGAACAAACGAACACTTACATTTTTAATTATATAGATTATTTTTTTTTGCGAAACAGAGCGTGGTTGAAAGCCAAACTATCCAATACGCAGTAGTATATTTCAGAAGAAAAAAAAATCATTTATTTCATTAAATTCTATAACAGAAAAAAAAAGTTTATTCATTATTTCATAAGATTCATCACCATTTTATAAGCTAATCACACAAAATATCATCATGTACGGATATAAAAAGCTATCACCAGTCAAATTTAAAATGACAGTATGAATTTCTTTTCAAATAAACATGTATGAGCATGAACAACTCAGCAGAAAAGAATCCAGCGCTCATGACATGACGAAAAAGTTGGGTGATTTAGAGCACGCTTAAGGGAATAGTGAAAGGTAAAGAAATTATGCAGTCAAAAATATCCGCAGAATGTCGCAACCTCAATATGGCAGAGCACGTTTTCAAATTCCTATCTTTTCAGGCACTGTTCCGGAAGTGCATGTCGAGGGCTGCACCATAACGCAGAAAATATTTCGCCACTACACTTCGTATGCATGGAAATATGATGCAAAACTTGGATTTCAAGCATAAAAGATGGCATGCGAAATTGGGCCTCCTATTGCTGAAACGCATTCGAAACGATCGAACAACTAGAATCCTTTTCATGGTGAAAGAGAGGCTCTTCAAAACTATTTCTACTTGAAAGGCAAGCATAAATAACGGTTCTTAAGGTTGTCAAGCAGGGGAATATATCTTCAAATGTACGCAAATGGGGAGCAAGTCTTGTGGCTTAGCTAATATCTTTGGGTGGAAATAAGGGTTTGCGAGTCTTGATAATAAAGGGAATTTTAAAGCAAAATTATTTTTAAATGTCAAAAACCTAAGCAGATATTAGCTAGACTATAAAAAGCGAAAAACAACTTAAAAATGAATAGATGCACAAACAAATGCAAGTAGTGCATCCATGAAATGTAAGCGGCAAATTTAAAAATACACCAAGCATATAGTACACGAAGTGTATCTGCAAAATGCACATGCATACATGTAGGCGCATAATGTGTTCGAGAATTATGTACACAAAGAAGATGCCAAAAAAAAAGAGGGTCTATACGAATTAAAAGGACGAAATGCATGTGCAAAATATGTACTTGAATTGTAAGTACGATCTTCCTAAGATCATGCGAAATAAATTACCTATTCGCACTTAGTATTTATTTCGTAAAATGTCTTAAACAGTTCTTAAGATGACTCATTCAGACGGCAGTATTCAGAAGGCTTTTTACCTTACAAATGTCAGTTACTTTTAAGATTTTGTAGACATTTGAGTTAAATTAATGATATAATGTTCATTATGCAGCTCACACAATAGAAAATTATCTTATTGCGTATGTTTCAATTTCAATTATAAAATACTATTCACTATTATGTAGCTCACGCATCAAAAAATTAACCCTTTAAAAATTTGGAAATTTTATAGCACTGGTAATTTTAATAATTAGCTAATCCACTTGGGAACTTACACACGAAGCATTGATAATGATTATTTTTTAACTTTTTTCCGTTAATTCTAAATTTATTACCTATATATTTTTTTTCAAATTTTTTTTATATATTCAATGAAACGCTAATGCTTTATGTACTTTGGCAGGAAGTCCTTCATAATTACTTTACGTAGAGTCCTTGTTTTCGAAAGTGGATTATATGAGACTTCGTTTTGATAAAAGGAAATTTATCTACTTCTCTTATAGCTGCGTGAAAGAGCGGAAGTATATTTCAGCATAGTTTACGAGCTCAGGTAGAAATAAAACACCTTAAGATACATCTACAAAACAAAAGAGAAGCAACTTCTATAACTTTTTTTGTGCGCGCTGTCTATTGATTTATAATTTACCATCTTCTTGATACTTAGATGCAATGTTGATTATTGCCTACATTAAAACTCGTCAAGTGTCAGCTGGACATTTTGCGGCACATGTTTGTTGTCGACTTTCACTTATTCGAATTAGGAAAACTATTTCGCCAAATCTTCCCTTAGCGTTAGCAAGTATATGTAATCAAGTTCATCCTTTTAAAGTGAAAAATGCTTTAATTAGACAGATTTACCAGTTACATACTATTTTCGATACTTACTTAATCAGTAATTAGTACGTTTACAGCTTAAACTTATTGATATATTACAGAAATATACCAAGGAGAACTAATGTAATTGGAATGAAACACAATCATGTAATAAGGCTGCCGAAATATAGATTCCGAATAAAAATAAGGTGGCTTATTGGGACAGCCTGATTTATACGAAGCCTGGATGAAAGCCCTATATTTCTCTAATTACTGCCAGTTAGTAGCGGTGAAAATCTGTATTGCTTATTTGCTTCTTTAAACCTTAATATGTCACGAGCGATAGTAATTTAGATGTAAAATTTTACTCCAGCCCAAATACCGCTACAAGTATTTATTTATTTATTTTTTAAATTTCAAATGGGCTTCGTAAATATTGGTTCTTATCCATTGCATGCCTAGTGTGTTCCCAGAAATTGGTACCAACTCTTTCACACGGAACCACAATGAGTGTGGTACCATCGCCGCAATTTTAGACGCTCAGTTTCCCCCTAGATCGCGGCACCTGAGCTCTAATTGACGCAACCTGCACCAAGAATTTAATTTAGCCGAGAATATCCGCGACCAACGGATACTCAAGGGTTCTTTAACATGCTGCATAATCACGACATGGGCGCTGTCGATTTTCTGCATCTGCAAGTCTGCAAAGAGGCAGACTTGGGACAGGTTTGATTCTGCGATACAAATATAAAATTTGTGTACATAAAACCGGGGATGCGTGTCATAAGTGGAAACTTTCTATGTACGCAGTTTTGTAAATTCTTTTTTTAAATGTTGGTTTTATTTGTTTACTTAATTGTAAGCTTTTTTCCCCTTGCAAGTATAAAAATTTAAACTCACCATAAAAATATTTTTTACAACCTTAAGGGTTAAACTTAATGAAAAACTCATCGAAAAATCTAGAAAGAGTTGTAATAATTGTGGTCCAATCATGAAAATCTTAATAAAATAATCCCCTAAAATTGTAGTTTAAGAAGAAATTGAAAGCATTTTTGGATTTAGTTATAAAATTCTTAATTCAATGGAAACGTAAGATTTATCCTTGGAACAGTTAATAAGTAACCACTTATGAAAGCGACCCAATTTTACGCCTTTATTGCGTAAGACAATGAGCCTGCATGTGTAATGTTGAATGTTCCGCTGATCCAAAAAGGATTTTTTTTTTCAGACTCGGTTTTTATCAGCCATGTGCATAATTATGTCTGCGTTCATTCTGTTTTCTTGCGGCTGTTCGTGTCCAGATAATCCTTGATGCTATAGAAATAAAGTTCTATTTCAAAGAAATTTTTCTTGACATACCTGAATTGGGCTCTCCGGGCTTCATGTTGGGTCTGTCAGATGCCGCTCCGTCTTCGGCTCTCACTAAGATGGCATACGCTTGCTTTTCTTCTCTGTCGAATTCCACTCGGGTGTATATTTCTCCTGTCTCACGGTCAATCGTGAAGAACTTGTCTCCTTGATCCTTCGATTCTATCGCATAGTACACCTGAAAATAACAATCAGTTAGAATCAAATCTCAAAATGATTCCGCTTTTTTTTCCTTAATTTATTCTGAAGTTCAAATTTATCTATTATTTTTCAACAGAAAAAAACGAAAGTTATCGTATTCGTTTGAACCTGCTTATTTCAAATTAAGCAAGATTGTTCAATTGTTAACAGCTAAAAGCCGCCAGGAAATTTCATAAATCATGTCTATCTCATAGTGCAAAAGAATGAAGTACTGTTATTTTGAAAATTCAAAGAAATACTTAAACATAACCAACTTAATACTAAAAGCATACGCTATACGCTCAAAAACTATTCGTAACACAATTAGCCTGAGCTGATTTATACACATATAATTTGGCTATGCAGAAATCATATCTCCCCTGGGTATAAAATAGTCAGTTTACCTACTGAACAAAAAATAAAAAAATAATAATAAAGTTAAAATCTTTTGCAGAATTAGTGATTAACTACGAGTGTCACAGAGATTACTTTAATTAATTCTGAATTGTTACCAATAATGTGACTCCCACCTCTAATTCATTCCACTTAACTTAAATAGTAGACTCATTTGAATGATTGTTGTCATTTCATTTATCTTTAAAAATTGGTTTTCCATAACAGGATAAAGTAGCATCTTTTTCTTTTTTGCGGGGGAGGGGGAGAATTCACTACATTTTCGTTTCTACAGAGATGTGTTATGAAACATAAAATCAGCTACAATATTGTAATGACTTTTCACTCGTATCAGTGAGTTTTCTATGTCCCAAAATACTGACAGTAACAGAGAACAAAAAAATCTCAAATTTTCATTGTTATAAGATAATGTAATCACTACTTTGCATACAGATCTAGTATTCCCTCTAATCAATATTCAATAATAAATGCAGGGTCTCACTTTAGAAGACTGGAATGCCGTCCTTTGAAAAAAACCTCGAATATTTAAAAATAAGTCGAATTATAAGCATACTACGTAGCAGACTTTGGAAAACGTATTGGCGCCTTAGCAGAAATGAAACGTCAACTTTTGCAAAAAAATATAAGTGATAAAATCAATGTTATTAAGGAGCAAATCGTTAAACACACGTGTTCGTGGACGCCGGGATTTATTTCAAACATTCAAAGCAAAATCATCTTGTAAACAAAATATTACCTATTAATAACACCACCTTTGTCGCAAAATAAAAATTTTAAGTATTCATTTATTTTGTTTAACTTAATTTCTTTTAATTTTATTTATTTATTTTATTGTATTTCATTGTATTTATTTTTATTATTATTTTTTAAAATTTATTTATTATTATTTTACCTTTTTTGTTAACTTTTAAATTTTCAAAGTTATTTATTAGAAGGGATGATGTAAGCGGAAAAGTAATTTCGAAACACGTATCTGCACTTTGTACGGTAACCTTGTACCAAATCATCGTGGCATTTTTGCTCACTTCATTTGTTGCAAAGAGGTAATTTTTTTACTTATGGAAATGATATTTTGCTTTATCCAGCAAAGAAAATTAGAATGAATCTAAAAATCTTGTGATTGTTAGTGGATCCCATAACTATGGAACATCTTCCAATTTAGCCTAATTTCTATTACTATATGTAATGTTTATTACGTTTAATTGCAAAGAAAGAAAAACGTCTTCCGTGATTATACTTCTCCCGTTTATCCCCTTAATATTTATAGCGTCTTCTACCACTGTTGCGTTTCAAACTACTACCTCATGGCTGCGAACAGAAATGCGATTTAAAACGTTAAACTTTCCTGATTCCCCCGCCCCTTCCTCCTGTAAATTCAGCACCAAAAAAAATTCCAAATAAGCTTTCAATGATTTGAAATACTAAATTAGGCCAAACCATAAATACAGAAAAAATAGAAGATTTCAATTCCTACAATTGAGTATTTTAACATTTTGAGAAGATCATAATTCATCATAAACCGGTTCTTAGTAAAATGTCTATAAAACTTCGCAGAAACATTATCATCATTACTTTTTCGCAAGAGACAAATTGTTTTTGCTTTCCTGTTTGCAAGACAAAAAAAAAAGAGAAAAGGAAAAAAATTAAAAGAAGAAACAAGCAGTGAAGTAAAACAAACGGCTGCAAGTCATCGTCAAAGAGAATCATTGAAAATCATAAGTAAAAAATGAATCTTACAGAAGAATCATTAGTTTGTTGGCTGAGATCATATTATATGGTCAATCGTTATCCCCGGGTTATTTTTAAAACTCATCTTCCTTAATGGGCATTATCTCTTATTTCCGCTTATTACTGGCGAAATTGTTTTACTTTTGCCAAGTTTCAAGTTGCATTGCGACGTCAGAGCACTTTTCTCAAGAAACAGTTATCTTTTTCTTCTATAAAAACGTAAGATAATGTTTCATAATTCAAAATAATAGATTTAGTGAACAAAAGAAAACAATTTGAAATTGGATTTCATATCATAAGATCGTGTTAGTGTTGTGTTAAAGTATTAAGTCTTCTTTCATCCCCATGTATACTAAGTAAAGAATGCATCAAAAATACATGATTTCATTTTCAATTGATTAATTTATCTGATTTTTTATCTGGGGGAATAAGTGTACTAAGTGAAACATATTGCAGCAAACGATGAAATTATATTATTATTATTATTATAAAGTGAAACGGAGACCACGAAACATTTCCTTTCGTTAAATTAGCTGTAGATGAAAGCTGAAACTCACTCTAGAAAATGCATAATCTAGACACACGGCAGTGTATCCGCCAAGTTCAGAAAGTCAGCCAAATTAAGATACGGCGACACCGGCCAATGTGTATATTTACCCGAACCATTCGATTAAATTACATTACCTTCGAAGTTACTAGCATACTCATAAGTAGCATCATACCTAACGACTTCAAACAGCAGCCATATTTTTCTGCCGTTTAAAGTAAACAGTACTCTCTCGCGCTTGAAGGTAAATAATTGATGCATTGAAATTCACTTTCTGCTTTAATTTTTCGCCTTAAGGCTTAACTCAAGCTGACTACAAAGAATCCAGTGTCGTAGTTATACAGAACTTTTCAACATTTTAAATAAAAGATTAATTAAGTAAAGATAGGTTTACGGACTTATTACGGAGAAATGTAAACAGACGAAAAAAATCTTAAATAATTAATAGCGACTATTCAGCTTGGTTTAATTTAGTATAACTTATCGTCAATGTAAAAACACACATTTTAGCTTTTCAAAAATTAATGATATCCCAACAAAACATTAATGTGAAAAAAGGGCCAAGTTCGATAGAACAAAAACGGCCTTCGGAGTAGTCGGTGTCAGCGATAAAAGAATTGATATCTACCGGGTTCCAAGCTCCATAGCAGACCCTTTGATCATGGCTGTAAGAGCATACAATGTCCCTTAATTTATTCAAAAACATTTTTTTATCGGATTCCTAACTTGGCAAGTTTTAATTAAGATAAGTTACGTTCAAGAAGACGATAAGAAGACAATTAGAAATTAACTATAATAGCTTGCCACATGATGTTACTAACTATTAAAAATTGCTAATTGAATGAGTTAAATTTTTTGATTGTAATTTACATTAATTAACACTTGCCAAGTTATTAATCCGATAAAAAAATGTTTTTAAATAAATTAAGGAACATTGTACGCTCTTACAGCCATGATCAAAGGATCTGCTATGGAACTTGGCACCCGTTAGATACCAATTCTTTTATCGCTGACACCGACTACTCCGAAGGCCGTTTTTGTTCTATCGAACTTGGCAATTTTTTCACATTAATGTTTTGTTGGGATTAAAGAAATTCTCAATGCAAGAGTTCCCAGTTCCTATTACCAATAAAAAATACCAAATATTTAATTATTTACTTCTAAAAGGAATACAGTTCCTAACGTACACTGTTACATCAGAATTCTTGTTATTGGGATAAAATGGCTTATTTACAAAAACATCACATGCTCTGAATAGCTCCGAGTCGAAATGGCTTAGATTTGAAGTTGTTATTTTTTAAGTAACACTTAAAAAATACCACTAAGAAAAAGTAAGCTTCCTCATTTGGGGTTTGAACACGGACAGACTTGACGCTATGCGAATACTCTAACCATTACGCTAGGATTGCATCAAGCAGAAAGGGGAAAGTTGAAATATAGCTTCCAAACGTACCAAATGCATGTGCTAAAGTACTTCCGTGCCAAATTTCTTCATAGCGCAATCCAGAAGAACGTTGATTATCCACTCATCCAATCTGTTTTCTTATTCTAATGCGTCCAATCTGAATCCGACGAGTTGTTTATCTTGTATTCCTGCTCTGAAGAGACGAACATAATTCTTGAATCGTTCTGACGTCTCGCGCGGTAAATAATTCCTTAATTTTGACACAAATACTATTGTATTGTTGATATAAGCGTAAATGAAAGCCCTGTATTAATTTTGAACAAAAAGTTGCTTTGAAAATGTTTTCATTTGCTGCAGTTAATACTTGCCCTTTCCGTAGCTACAATTTCTAAGCAAGCATCAGTACTGAAAACTGAGAACTGCGGTTGCTCATTTTTAAGTCAAAATTACTCCAAAAAAATAAGAAGGTATATTTTCTCATTCTTAAGTCATTTTTAAGTGTACATATTTCTGGAGGGGGAGTGTTACTTAATAAACGATTCTAGTGAGAGCCACTTTAACAGTTAATGATGTAATTGTTGAAGGAAAATTATTTTAATTTTGAAAATTCAATGATTGACTGCTTGTCCCTCTCCCCCTTTTTCTGGTGACATTTTACGTATGAAAAAAAAAGTGAATCTGTTTTGCTTTTCTGACAGATTTTATGAAGAGTTTTAGTAATATAAGAGTAATTTCAAAGAAAAAATATTATCATCATCTAAAATATGCGTGCGAAATGATTATAAAAAATACAGTTTTGAATTATGTTAAGCCTTCTGTTGTTTATACTTGCCCTGTAAATTCTCAGTAAATGTTTTGTGCTATCAAGGAAAGTATTATAAAAGTTATATTAAACTGTTTATTCTTTAATTTAAATGAATAAAAGAAATAATCATCTTTTAAGCTCAAACCACAAAATAGTTCTCATATAAATTAGTTTATATGAATAAATGCATAGAAATCTCCGTGTCAAAAAGCAAAAAGTTATTATGCAATAAATTTTATTTTAAAAATTCATTGACGCAGTTTCAAAAAAAAAAAAAAAAAGAAAGAAAGAAAGAAAAAAAGAAAATTAAGATTTATTTGTAACATTGCTTAATTTTTTTTAAAAATTATTTTTAAAAACGCTCTTAATTGTGTTAAAACAAATTTGGAAAAATTTTACCTTATTTTGTGGACTATTATTTGTTCTTAAATTAAACAAAAATCTCATTTTTAACAATGATTAAAGCATTCTGTAAACTCGAATGAGCATATTTTGGAAATGCAATTCCATTGTTCATGGTTCATTAATTAATTTATTTTCTGTCTTTAGTAACGTTTCCAAATCTCATTCTTTTATCGAAATATAACATACGTTTGCTTTGTTCTTACTACTACAGGTAGACATTGCGTCCATGGACTCTTTGGCCTTTCAATACGATGTCTTTGATTTCCGTTTCTGATTTCAACTTATGGGGAGATATTGTCGTCTTGTTTTCAATAATATTTTGTATCTTTTCTACAAAATTACAATTTGAGAAAAGAAAATAAATTCTTCAATTTAAATTTTACATCCACATTTCATTTAAAATATTCTATTGATGTTTCGAAAATGAATAGAACTGTTCGTCAACTTATATTAATTTAGGACTTTTAAAAAGGTGAAAGTGTATGTTGTTAAAAAGTGTATGCATTCTGGTAATTACTTAAAATTTCATAAATAAATTAAAATTTAATGTAATTTTCTCAGTACAAAAGTACTAAACGAACCGCATGTTTGCAAGATATTTTAACAGGGGAAATAAAATTTTATGCCATAATGTTTGATTTCTTTTCAAATGTTCAATGTTCCCTCATATGGTTTTAGAAAATGTGTATTAATTATGTAGGTAAGCAAAGTTGACGAATAATTTATTCTTCTTTTCACGGCATTTTGGGGAACCGAAAATCAGGGTTGCACATCCCCCCCCCCCCCCCGCACCCCAAGTACAATGGCGAAAATCCTATGCTTCCAGTTTGACTTTTGCGGATACCACCTGACGAATATATACCAGATATCCGGCTTTGACGTTTGAAACCTGTAAATTCTATACGTATTTTAAACACCTCACAGCCCACAGCTTGCAAATACGTAGAAGGTTTGTAGTTTACATATATACTCAAAACAGGCTACTTAATTAAATTTAAAAATAATCAAATTTGACATGCCGGATAACCGGATATTTCGTGCAATGACCTTTCTACTCCAGACCCCTCCCCTGTTAGTGCGTGGCCTTAGGGTTGCCCTCCCTCGGGCACGGGAAAGTGAAGTAAGTCGAACGCTCATTACCGCTCCGGGATAGGTTTGCTGGGCGCCAACCCAACCTAACTAACTCTTGCTGTGTGAACCTGGCATTCCTTGATACCACTATGCTAGAAGAGTATCATTATTAGATTCCGGATAGTTAAAAATTAGTAGGGTACCGGATATCCAAAGCATACAAACAAAAAAAAAGTCTAAAAAAATCCCCCCAAACCTTCTCTGGGTACCCTGACGAAAATTACAGCTTAATTTAATAGACCTACCGTGATTTAAATTTTAAAAATATTTAGAGCAATTAATTGATAATTGGATGTGAAATATCTGCAGAAAAATAATCACTAAAATTGAAAATAAATTTTACCCATAACCTATGACAGAAATCGTATATAAAAGTCGTAGTTTGAACGAATTCAAGAAAACAAACAAATGAAGAACTAATTTGAAAAAATACAAAAAAACAATAATTCATTTTGCAAACTTTCTTTTTTTTTTTGGTAGAAGATATTGTTTTGACAAAAAAAGAAAGAAAAACTTTAGTTTACATAAAAGCCTCATACAATGAAAAAAGCCATTTGTTGAGTAAAATGCATTTGCAACGACAGCAAAACCATAATCTGAGTCCATGATTTTTCTTAATCTTTCTTACAAAAGACCATCATTGCTTTTTTTTTTTTTTTGCCAATAGAGTGCTGCTGGACGATGTCCACGGAAAAGTATTGTGAGTTAAGATTTCTTTTACCAGAAAAATTCTCTAGTTCCTGTCTTGATGTATGCGACTTAAGCTCCAGCTACACTCAAGCATTTGGCACAAATGGGGTTCTATGGAAAAGCAGATGTGAAAATTGTGTTCTGATGCAGGCAGGTGGACGAAGGGAGTTTAATGTCTTTTCTGTCATAGTAGTTTTTGTTGTTCCATTTATTCAGCTTCGTTTATACCGTTTTGATATTTTGGTTTAGAAAAGCGGAATGTAAAAATTGGCATTTTCTTAATTATCTTTAAATTACGAATTAAAAGCCATTATCGATAATTTACCAGGTTTTGAGAAACAAAATATTCAAATTGCTAATAAATACGCAATTTAGTTTTAAGGAAAATATTATCAATCAAACAAACCTCTAGTCGCATTTTAAAAACAAGTATCAAATAAAAATGAAACAAACTAAAAACGGAAACTATGCATAGTTTCCTTTTCCTTTTTCCTCATTATGGAAAAAGAAAAGCAAAAGAAAAGAGATTATCAATGTGTACACTTAGAAAGTTAAAATAACAAGGATGGTACTTAAAACGTGTTATATTAAGGATCGATTCTTCGAAAATATTGGATTTTTTTAGTTAACAATCAACCTTTTGACATTTAAAACTGGGTAAAAAATGTGATTCTTAAATATAGTTCACCATTGTTTATCACAATGTTCGCCAATCTTTTGAAGACATTGAGCAACCGTACCGTTTTCAAATTCTCCTACGAGTTACTACACCTCCCCCCCCCCCCTCTATCGAAAAAAAAAACAAGTACAAGAATAGAAAGAAACTTAATTATCAGTTATTAATCAGCTCCTCGGTCGTTATATGATACGAAGCAAAGTTTTTCACTGCTGAGGTAGTCGTGATGTAAAAAAAAGCATATGTACAGAATTTAATTCGGTTGTAATCTCAGAAATGTGTTGATACATTTGCAGCGTAAAATTAAGCATTAAGCGCTAAGAAGTCTATAAAATTCTTTGGTACAAAAATAATGAATTTCAATGAAATTTATTAAAACACTCCAGGAAAGGTAAAAACAATTTTTTTTTCGATTTTACATATATATATAATTAATTGAAAATGGTTAACAATTTTAGTTTGCTTTATGTTTATCCCAGAACTTTTCTATCAGTTATGTCTGACCAAAACTTCTTTCCGAAAACAAGGATTATATTTAGTAAATTTATTTCAAACTTCTACTAATTTGATTGCTTTCACTTCTAATTAATTCCATGTAATACATCGATATTAATCAGTTTAATTTATAAGTTTACGATTAACATTCTGCAATAGAGGGTAGGGGAGAGAGGACTCTGCCCATGCCTATTTTATTTCTTCAACACATCTATTTTTATAAAACATTAATTTTTGATTTTATTCATTTAAAGGAACTGGTAATTTTCCTCGTTCACAATTATTTTCTTACTTCAATAATAAACTGCTATGTGTTCTAAAAAAGCTATCCGCAAAAATGTTTCGATTATTTTTCAATGGGTCCTTTACAATACTTGCATGAAATGCGGCAAAGTGGTGGCCCTTCCAATAACGGATGCATGGCCCGAGAAGTATTCATTAAACAAGACACCTTGTCATTCCGGTGATGGATTGAACAGTTGATTGCCTCGTAATGGCCAATATCTGAGCCCCGGAGTCAAGTTTGATACGTTTGGAAAATTGCTTTCGCAGTTTCGCTCTCTCTCGAGAGAGAAAGAAAATTGAAGGAGCGTGCCAAAGTAAATCTTGTGTGCATACCTTTCATTCACTTTAGCCCTAACTTCCGTACCCAAATTCGAGTAAATTTAATCATCTTTCCTTGTCGATTCTAAATAGAGTTTATTGGAGAAGTGGGATGATTCATGTGATGTCTATATTCCACTTAGTTTGTGCTTCTAGAGAAGAAACTTTTGTAATACAGCCACATATACGTATATAAAAAGGAATCCAAGATACAAATTCAGTTTGCAAGTTCAACCCAAAAATAAACTTTTTCCACTCTGATCATGAATCCAAAGTGAACTAATATTCATGCCTTATTAGCACATAATGCTCTATATTAAAATCTGATGTTCTAAAAATGGTTTCTGTTAATTGTTCCTTGATAAACAAATTTATTTAAAACATTTTTTTTTTTCAGGAACTTTTTTTTCATTAACTCAGAACTTGTTATTAAAATGCTCAAACTTAAAATTGCTATAGACATCTATATTAGAAAGGATTAAAACGTCTTTATAATGTTCAAAATTGCATCTTAGCAGAAGCATATAAAATTGAAGCATATCGATCTAAGTGCAATAAATGGACATTTCAAGCTTATAAGAAGTAATTCCATCAGAGAGAAGTGGACTAAAAAAATACGTTCATAACAGAGAGGTGATTCGTAAAATTTGTCATTTATGTTCTTTTTTCAGTTCTCTATAAGTATGCAATTCCACTCGGTTTCTAAAAATTTAGTTTGCAAAATTGTTTAACTTATTCTGAAGCTATTAATAATTTAAGTGGGGCTTAAAAAGGACAGGTAATGTTACGCTATTTAAAACGATTCAAGAATTTGAATTTCAGTAAAGAGTTATAAAAATTGCACAGTTCGTTTATTATGTTTCATATTTACTGCTTACATGTATAAATGTCAGTAGTTTTTGATGGAAATTCCTTTTTTAAATTTCTTTTGAACTTCGTTGAAATTTCATCCAAATATTTTGAAATAAATAAAAGAAATTCTAGCCAGTTTTTACAAAGGAATAACAGTTCTAAGAAAACATTTTCATTGGTATTTCATAGCGATATTTTTAAATTTCTGATTTAATAACAGATTTAAACTCTCGGATCAAAGAAACAATCCAATTCACATATTGTGCTTTGAAGACAAATAGAATCAATTGAAGACAATAGAATATATTGAAGGAAATAGGGCTCGACCGATGGCATTTTTTGGCCGATGGGCCGATGCCGATTGTTGGCCGATTGTTCCGAGATCGGCCGATGGCCGATTGCCGATTATTCTCATCTTCCATCGGCCGATGGCCGATGCCGATGGCCGATGGACAAAATTCGCTTTTAACCATTATGCTTATCAAAAATGTCATTTAAATCATTTATTTATTTTCATGTTTATAAAAACATAAATGCATTATTCAAGCACTATAAAACGGTTACTATTTGTAGGAAGTTTACGTAATAATTAAAACTAAAAGAATCACTCGCGATTCTAGTAAAGTAATTACACTATTTGGTAGTAGAAAAAATAGCTATATCAGAGGATTTTTAATTATTTTTTCTTATCCTTTCAAAAGAACTCAACAACTATTGGATCGGATCGCATCTCCTTCACTTTCCTCCAACATTTTCTCTTTATAGCGCCTGCACTGCAAATAACAAGCGCAGCTGCCTTTATTTTCTTATTTTTGTTTTCCTGGGGTGGAATGTAGATGTTATAAATCAGACTAACAAATAATGTGGGTTTGTATCTAACAAAATTGTCAACCCCACTCGGATTTTTTTCTTGATTTACCCCCGTTTTTTAAAGAAAATCGGGAACGATTCTGTTTATTTTTTTATTATAAAAATTATTTTAACTAAAAATAGCTCTTTTTATAAAATAAAAATAAAATATTAAAAAGTTTCGCTGGCAGTAACGCAACCCCCCCCCCCCCCTCCATGTTCATAACCTAGAAATACTGAATATTGCTTCAAGAATAGACGTAAGATTTTGTCATTACCAATGAATGAAGAACTAAAAGGAACCAATCTTATTAGCTTTTTTTATTGTGAGTTAAAAATTACAATAAATACCCGACATATTCTTTATATTTTTATGAGCACAATGTAAGGTCACCGAAATAAACTAATATTTTGTAACGTGCAAAATATTTTGAGCAAAAGCAGTTTTCTATTGACAAATAATCTTCTGAAAAACACGTGATCAATTATAAAAATCAAGATATATTTGTAAGCTAATAAAGAAATTGTAGCATTTTTATTAAGATATTATTCCACCCTGTCTAGCGAACTCGTTTTTTAAGAATTACGTTTTTGAAAATTGCAAGTCGAACTTGAACCACATAAAATATTGATCCATAAACATTTATACTGAAAAATTGATTCATATTTTTTATCAGTATGTTCTATGTTGTAAACTAATAATAAAAGAACAAGAAATATTCGAAACTGAAAGCAGATGCAACGAGATTGTTGTACAATAGCAGAAAAACTGTCAACTGTCGTAACACGTGGCATCGAAGCAAAAAAAAATATATATACATGTGCTTAAAAAGCGCCGTTTACACGGGGAAAAATTAAAATAAGTATCGTATAAAAAATTATGATGTATTTTGAAAAAATATGCATCGATCAATCTTTGAAAATAAAGAAATGTTATCATTTTTATTAAGATATTATTAAATCCTGTCACGCGAACTCGCATTTTGAGAATTCAATTTTTGAAAATTGCAAGTTAAACTTTGACACATAAAATTTCGATCAATAAATATTTATACTGGAAAATTGTTTCTTATTTTTGATCATTTTTTTTCTATGTTGTAAACTAAAAATAAAATAACCGCACACTAAAAGCAGATGCAACGAGACTGCTGCACAATTGCAAAAGAACTGTAACACGTGGCATGGAAGAAGGAGAAAAAAAAAACGAGAAAAAAGTTTAAGCGGGTAAAATTATTATCGTACTTTGATTGAGTTGAATTTGTATTGTTTACAATTTCGGAATAATAAGAAACATGACAAACTAAAAGCAGATGGTATAAGATTATTGCACAATGACATCTAACGCACTAAGTCATTATTTAGCAAAAAACGGACAAAATGAGGCAACTAACCTAGTGCGAAAAACAAATAGCACGCATAAGACGCCTCTATTACTTTAACTTTAAGGGGGGAAATACGTGTAAAAGTCTCAAAAAAATATTTTTTTTCTTCAAAAATCGGTTCTACAACTATTCGATAATATACCCTGAACATTTTAAAGCAAAATTCCAAGTCGTTTAAAAGTTATAAGCATTTGAGCAGGTAGTCCCTTATGAATGACCTGAAGGGTATTAGAGAACGCTAGGAGATGTCTTATTTTTTTTTTTTTTTTTTTAACAATTGAGACCTTGGATAGAAATTTCTGTAAGTATTAGTATCTATAAGTATTTTTAAAAAATGATTCATTTACTGCCTTAAATTTACCTTCAATACCACTCTTCTCTTCAAACGCGTTTTTCTCGAAACTACTTTTTTCGAATTTGCGTACACTCTAGCTCGCAAAGTTTTTGATCAATCCTTATCAAATTTAGCACACATTTTCTTTATATATACGCGATTTAGTTGAACTAGAACCATAAACATATCTTTATTTTTACATTTTTTATTGTAAGAAAAGAACAAAAAAAAAAGAAAGAAAAAGTTAAAAATCGTATTTAATTTTCCCATTTTAAAAAAAATAGAAAATTTCGGGTTTTTTTGTGATGATTTTAGTTCAACTAGAAGAGACACTTATAAAAAAAGTAGATTTCTTAAAAATTGATTTCAGATAAAAGTTGTGACCTCCAGGATGTACGCAAACTGCCTACCCAGGTGGCGACTTACAGTGTGCCGCAGCCGATATCTCCCGGATTTTTCAAGAAAAATGTTTGAAAATTTCAGTAAATGTTCTTCAATATATCTATAAAATAACCTCAAAATCTCAATAAAATGTAGTTATTCTTTATACTTTAAAAAAAATTTATGAACATTGCGCTTAATACGCCGTTTTGCACGTATTCCCCCCCTTAACATATTCTATTTCGATAGCATTCTGTTCAAAGAGAAATAATTTTAATAATGAAGGTTTTCGGGCAGCGATCGCTTAAACTATTTTTCCGAATATTTTATCAAATACACTTTGTAGAATGACATTATTTTTGTGCTTTTTTTAACTGCTGTGCTGCCTGTTATTGTCTGGAAATAGAAATTTAGCTATGGAGGAAAAAAGTAAGTTAAAGACAGAGAATGTTTTCTGGAAAGTTGTTCCTGCGAAAAACATCGGCCTTGCATCGGCTTTTAGATGTTTTTCAAGGCCGATGGGCCGATGTTTTTCTAAAGTTAACATCGGCTGCCGATGCCGATGGCCGATGGCAACTTTGTTGAACAATCGGCGCCGATGCATCGGCGAAGCCGATGCATCGGTCGAGCCTTAGAAGGAAATTATTCAG
This sequence comes from Octonoba sinensis, assembly GCA_038502835.1. NCBI lineage: Eukaryota > Metazoa > Arthropoda > Arachnida > Araneae > Uloboridae > Octonoba > Octonoba sinensis. Next base: position 29,896,263 of record CM076599.1, on the reverse strand, counting down.
ATATATGTAATGTCTTGTAAAAAAATGAAAAAAAAAAAACAGTTCATTTTAAATGATAGCTTACAAATAAAAAAAATATTTTACAAACCTTTGCTGTAAATTAAGAGAAACGTTCAAAACAGGGGGAAAAAAACTCGCGTATTTTGCATTAATTTTACTAAATTAATGTTATATTTAATGTTCTTAAAAGTTCAATTGTTTCCACTAAAAACTTTTGTGTTTTTGGATGTATGGAATTTTATGCTTCCCCTCACACATTATTTTCATTTTTTGATGCCAACGTATTTGTAATTTTGACAAATTTCTAGTGTTATCAAACGTCTTAAAAACCTGTTAAATTTCAATTTTGACTTGAAATATTTTAAATAACAAGAAAATTGCTGATCATATTTAAAAAGATCACATCAAAATTTATAACATAAATACTTAGAATACCTTAAAGAAAAATAAAGACGAATTCAGTAATTAAAGAAATGTAACACTGATAGATGATAAATAATAATAATAATAACAATGTCATTGTGCAGAATTTACCACAATTTAGAAAAAAAAATAAAAGCATTGAATAGCATTTGATTCCAGTAATTTAAGTTTTTTAATACATTTTAAAGAATTTGTGATTACCTCTGTTTGTTTAAATGCAACGAAATGAAGTCATTTCAGTGACTGCATTTGATAACTGCACTGCAACCTTTTTGTTAATACAGCAAAACTACATTTACAGCAAAACCCGTTTCCCTCATAAGGGAAATTCCCAAATCCATGCGAACGTATTGAAAATATAACATGAGCCAGCAGAATGCTATCGTAATTTTAATCAGATAGGCTCACTAATCTGGTATATCGTTTCATTTAAAACTTATGTATGTTCCTCATTTTATATGTACACTGAAATACCGATAAAAAATAGAATGAGGCACGACTTGAGAATGTTAATGGCCTTTTCATCTATATCCCTATGATTGCATTAATTAATAAATGTATTTAATAAGTAAAAAATTACATAGAGAAGATTTTTTTTTTGTTTCTTTATCGGTATTTCTGAAAGAAATTTAACTACTCAAAATAGTTTAATATTAAACCATGACAATATATGCATTAATTTGTGTTGAATTTTACATTAAAATTGAACATCATTTATCAGCTAGCAAGGAGTTTTCCTCACTCTTTGTTTTAAGCATAACAAGATTGCAGTAAAAAAGACAAAACAAGGAACTCAATGATCATGTATTTCCTTAAAAATAAACTAGTAAACGAAGACTGAAAAATTAAATAAAATGAAAATATATAAATAAATAAAAATACAGCAGTACATTAACTCGATTTACGAAACTAACCTAGTTTTCGAACAAAAATATTTCACGGAGCGTTGCAAACTGTATTGTTCATTTTACAAGAACCAGAATAGATTTCAAGTAATTAAATGCAAATGTAAGGTGAGGCTCAATTAATAATGATGAAATCTACATCATCTTTTTTTTTCTTAAAAATATATTAACATATATTATATTAACTTATCATGTTCTTTCCAAAATACCTCAACCTGGAGAAAAAAATAAATTGATAAATAAAGTTTATGGTATTATCTCCAAGTGAAGCTTTTGACATTTCAAAAATATTATTAATGTATTCATCTATCCTCTCTTTGTTATCTGCTGTTACAATCTCTTAAAGAAGAAAGCATCTTCTATTAAACTTTGTAATAAACGCAATTTAGCAAAATGGTTGTTTAGAGTGTGAACAAACAGTTGCTCATATTTTTTCTTGACGTTGCTAATAAATTTGACTTGTTATATTGTAGAAAATTTACATTCCTTCCACTTTATTTGCATTTCCTTTTATTTTGTTTTCTTCTGGGTAATAGTTAAAATATAATAATTTCACTGCAGTACATAAAGCATCTAACATTTCAAGCAGAATTTTTCATACTTTTTTAAGCATTTAGGAAACCAATAATCTTAAACGCATCAAAATTCGTATAATGTGAATTTTTTTTTAGAATACTTTCTCATAAAAAGAAATAACAAAGTACAGAAAAACATTTCACTAGCCAAAACAAATAAAATTAGGTTGATTTTTTTTTCTTTTTGAAACATTAATAAATACAAAAACAAAATAAAATGATGAATTTTTATTGTTATTATTTTTGAAAAAGGAATATTGTGAATATTAATCAAATAAAATTGTATTTAAAAAATTGAAAGTAAGTTTTCAATTTGGAGGTGAAAGTGTGCAACGTGATCTGTCTGACCATCCATCTGACAATCCACTTACCTATAATTTATAGGAAATTATTTAATTCAAAAAAATTTTTTTTTTATTTCTGGCAGAAATGCAGCCGTCTTTTTTCACTTCCTTGTTCCCTTTTTGATTTGAATAATCTATGTTCACTTTTGAACCATTCCAAAAATTAACATTAAGCTCTATGTGACACCCCCCCCCCCCTCCCCGCCCTTCCCAATTTTGTCCTTTATAATATTAAATCGAATGCATCGGTTTGGATTCGAACAAAACTTTACTATATAAAACTATAAAAAAGTATAAATGCATATTTCAGAAGTATTTTTTGATTTGGTTATAGAAGGCGAATTTTTAAAACACTCAAAAAAATTTCTTGAATTGAATACTTACTTCTTTTATCATTGTGGTTTCGAGATAAGATCTCAAAATGTTTCCTCATTTAAAAAGGGGCCTCTTGTAATTCCACAACACGTCATCACGATATTTTTGGCAATTTGCGTCTCATCATTATTATTATTATTATTATTATTGTTGTTGTTGTTGTTGTTGTTGTTGTTTTATTATTATTTGTTATTATTATTTGTTATTATAAGTAACTGTAACCGTTCTGCTCCTTATTTTCTTTTTCTTCAATGTACTTAAAATTCAATTGAAACGCAGATAGCAAAAAAGACTATATTTCATTAACTGTAAAAATATTTCAGAGTTGTTCCCTAAACTGTATATCCAACTATAGTGCTACTACCTGAGCAGTTTTTTATCGTCTGATGAAACCTCTTACGACCAGAGAAGCAATTTCGTTTTCAGCAAAGAATTCTAAATTTTAAAAAATAAATAATATCACTGGGTGATAACTGGATAATGTCGAAAAAATAAATGAACAAAGTCATATCTATAATAGGCATAACAAAAGTGCAGTTATATTCTGTGTCAGGATCTCCAGTTATTGTTTCTCATAAGTTATTCGCCAATATAAATAAGTAATCTGTTGAGTTGTCATTGTGTATGAAATAATAACAAAACAGGAAATTAAACAGTAAGTCCTACCTTGTTGTTGGGGTAAGTTCCATCCTTGTCGCTTGCTTGGACTTGAGTCACTTTTGTACCAGGCGGCATACCTTCCAGTACAGTTTCCTGCTCTCGTTCAATGAATAGCGGAATTTCGTCATTCACGTCTTCTAAGACGATATACACGGTGGCCTCAGAGGCAAGTTGTTGAATGCCATTGTTCTGAAAATACAGACCACGTCAAAGTACGTACATATATACGTATATGGTACATACATATATAGGAATTTTGAATTTGAAATGAGGAACGAAAGTGAAAAATCGACTAACCTCGCCAATGCGGTCCTTCCTCATTTCAAATTAATAATTGCAATTTGCTGTAATTTTTTCTATATTTCCTATATTTGCCATTTGCTATACATTAGCTTTAAAAAAAATGAGTGAACATTTTTTGTGAGCAACATCTCATGCGAAAAGATGAAAACTTGAATTGTAAAGTAGCACAAAGTTAAGGAATATATGCATCACGAAAGTAAAACCAATTTTTTGTAACTCTTCGCGGATTTGTCCGATAATTTTTTCCACTAATACACTAATTTAATAACACTAAAAAAGAAAAACGTTACACTTTTTTCCCCCCAGTTGTTTGAGTTTTTTTTAAAAATAGTTTGAAATGAATGAAAAGAGCAAAATTTACGTAATGAGTTCAGAAAGAAATAGTACGAAATTCGTTAATTGTTGAAAATTTTAAAAAGAAAGTGTTCCAACTTTGCGAGAATGAAGTGATGTGCTCTTTAAGAAGCCCAAAAACAAAAGACTAAAAATTTTCCCTGCGTAATAAATAGCGAAGAAATTCCGCCCAAGCACATAAAGATTGCTCGCAATTATTTCTACTAGAACAAAGCAAAAAATAACTTCATTAGATTTTTAGCTTCGGAGCAGGGTTGCCATGGCGACCGGATCGCCCTCCAAAAATTAAGTCAGAATAACAACTGAACCTGGCAACCGCCGACGGTATCTCATTAACAGCGGATGCCAGATGCAGAATCTCGAATTCAACGTAACAATCTAATTTCGGGATGGCGGAAATATGAAACCTTCGGGACAGGGAAAAATTATTGCGGCCAAAACTATGCCCTTTGTTCTTAGAACAGAACGTGTCGCATATGAATCGGGTGGGTGTCACGCCATAAATAATTTAATTTTCTCTTGAACGCGTATTGGTTTGAATTGGAACGCAAGAATGCTGCATACTTTCGCGCGTTTATGGTGCGAAATATGATTGTGGAGAGTTGGTGGACGATATTTTTTGGAGCTATAATTTAATTTGGACATACAAAACAAAGATTTGTTTGGATGTTATCTTTTTTAGCCTTTTTTCCCGTAAGGAAAAAAGAAAAAAAAGCTTAGAGAAATGACATAGAAAAAATTTAAGCGTGAAAATTTGAAATTTTTTGCGAAAAAATATTATTAAAGATGGCAAAGTAGTCAAAAATGAATAAATATAATTTTTTATCATTTTTGTTATTGAATTTATTTATATAACAAATTTGACGGGAAATGTGTGTCTTTCATTCAGCCGATCGACCCAGCCCGTGATCACTTTTGAAGGAATTTGGAATTGTTCAATACAAAACAAAGAAAAAACGAAACAGTTTATTAGAACGATGTTTACAAGGCCTTTTCAATAAGGCTCGACCGATGCATCGGCCTCGCCGATGCATCGGCGCCGATTGTTCAACAAAGTTGCCATCGGCCATCGGCATCGGCGGCAGATGTTAACTTTAGAAAAACATCGGCCCATCGGCCTTAAAAAACATCTAAAAGCCGATGCAAGGCCGATGTTTTTCGCAGGGACAACTTTCCAGAAAACATTCTGTCTTTCACTTTACTTTTTTCTCCATAGCTCAATTTCTATTTCCATACAATAACAGGCAGCACATATAAGTTAAAAAGAAAAAAACACAGAAATAATGTTATTCTACAAAGTATTTGATAAAAAATTCGGAAAACTAGTTTAAGTGATCGCTGCCCGAAAACCTTCATTATTAAAATAGTTCTCTTTGAGCAGAATGCTCGCGAAATAGAATATGTTAAAGTAAAAGTCATAGAAGCGTCTTATGAGTGCTATTTGTTTTCGCACTAGGTTAGTTGCCTCATGTTTGTCTGTTTTCTTTTAATAATGACTTAGTGCATTAGATGTCATTGTGCAATAATATTATACCATCTGCTTTTAGTTTGTCATGTTTCTTATTATTCCGAAATTGTAAACAATAAAAAGTCAACTCAATCAAAGTACGATAATAATTTTAATTTTTACCAGCGTAAACTTTTTTCTCTTTGCGTTTTTTTTTTTTTTTTTTTGCTTCTTCGATCCCACGTGTTACAGTTTTTCTATAATTGTGGAGCAATCTTGTTTCATCTGCTTTTGGTGTGCGGTTGTTCTCATTATTTCATTTTTAGTTTCTATTATAGAAAAGATTGGTCAAAAATAAGAAGAAAATTTAAAGTATAAATATTTATTGATCGAAATTTCATGTGTCCAAGTTCGAGTTGAATTTTCAAAATGCGAGTTCGCGTGATAACCTTAAGAACATTAATAACATCTTAATAAAAATGCTAAAATTACTTTATTTTTAAAGATTGATCAAAGCATATCTTTTTTTCAAAATACATCTTAACATTTTTTATGCGATAATAATTTTAATTTTCCCCGTTTATACTTCGTTTTTTTAGCTTCTTTGATGCCACTTGTTAGACAGTTGACAGTTTTTCTGCTATTGTACAACAATCTCGTTCCCTCTGCTTTCAGTTTAGAATATTTCTTGTACAACATAGAACATATTGATAAAAATATGAATCAATTTTTCAGTATAAATGTTTATTGATCGAAATTTTATGTGTCCAAGTTCGACTTGCAATTTTCAAAATTTTAATTCTTTAAAAACGACTTTGGGATACAGGGTGGAACAATACCTTAATAAAAATGCTACAATTTCATTAATTTCCAAAATTGTCAACGTATATATATATATATATTTTTTTTTTTTTTTTTTTTTTTTTCAAAATATATCTTAATTTTTATAAACGATCACGTGTTTTCAGAAGATTATTTGTCAACAGAAAACTGCTGGTGCTCAAAATATTGGTTTATTTCGGTGACCTTACATATTGTGCTCATGAAAATATAAAGAACATGTCAAGTATTTCAGAGTAATTTTCAACTCACAAGAAAAAAAAATCTAATAAGATTAGTTCTTAAGACCCAGCATTCATTTGTAATGACAAAAAAATCTCAAGTCTATGTTTTTAAAGCAATATTCAGCATTTCTTGGTTATAAACAAGGGATAATACTGCGAGCGAAATTTTTTAATATTTTATTTTTATTTCAGGAAAAGAGCTTAAAATAACTTTTTTAATGAAAAATAAACATGTAATCGTTCCCGCTTTTCTTTTAAAAACGGGGGGGGGGGGTATCATGAAAAAAATCTGAGAGGAGGGGGTTGACAGTTTCGTTAAAAATACAAACATACATTATTTGTTAGTCTGTGTCATAACATCAGCATTCCTCTCCATAAAAAAAAAATAAGAAAATAATGGCAGCTGCACTTGGCATTTGCAGTGCAGGTGTGATAAAGAGAAAATGTTGAAGGAAAGGGAATTAGACCCGAGCCGATCCAATAGATGTTGAGTATTTTTCTTTTGCAAAGATAAGAAAAAAGAATTAAAAATCCTCTGATATAGCATTTTTTATTTTTTTTAACCTCCAAATAGTTGTATTACTTTACTAGAATCGCGAGTGATTCTTTCAGTTTTAATTACTATGTAAACTTACCCCAAACAGTTTTACGGTGCTTGAATAATGCATTTATGTTTTTATAAACATTAAAATAAATAATAAATGATTTAAATGACATTTTTGACAAGCATTCTACACGTTTTAATGGTTTAGGGCGACTTTTTTTTCCATCGGCCATCGGCATCGGCCATCGGCCGATGGAAGAGGAGAATAATCGGCAATCGGCCATCGGCCGACCCTCGGAACAATCGGCATCGGCCCATCGGCCAAAAAATGCCATCGGTCGAGCCCTACTTTTCAATCATCTATTCTTCTTTCTTTCTTTATTTATTTAATTCCTTTTTTTTCTTTTTTTTGAGTTAAACATTAACAAATTCAACGACGGTCAGCTTAAAAAAAAGAAGAAGAAGAAAAGTAATGAAAGCATTGAGGCATACATTTATTTTATAACATAAGGTCTAAGAGGAGTTCTAATTCATAAATCTAACAAACATATTTGCAGAGACATGCTTTTATCAAAAAGACGGGTTTACTTAATAAATGCACGTTTAATGTTGTTTTTTCCATTTTTCGAACACTTTCAATCTATCTGGGAACAGTTAAAAACTATTTAACATTTCCTTAATGACACAATTTCAAACATTTTTATCTACAAAACTAATAATGCTGGAAACAAAGTCGTCTCATCAAAAACGCAAAATATACATATTCTGAATTTTACGGGAGACAAGACCCCCTTTTTTCTTCGAGAAATTGCATCCCTGTCTCAGATGCGTCTTATGCTCGAAACTGATATTAAAATGTACGGAATTTGATTTTAAATTACTCCTCGTCTTAAAACGGTCAACAACGACGATGACGAAAAGGTAAAAGAAGGAAGTTCAGGAGAGGATTTCCTGAAATTTAAAGAACAGTTCGGTTTTTAAAGTAATAACAAATTATTTTTCCTGTCTAGCTTTGCAATATAATGATACATGTGCAAAATATTACTTTTTCAGAAATATTGCTTAAAAATTGAGTTGCATCTTACAGTCCTAGGTACGTAAGGTATGTTTTGTATTTTTTGGCCCCTGATGGGAAAAAAAATTATGAGTAAAAAAAATCACTTAATTTCACACTTGGGATTGACGGTTCCTGTCCTGGGGGTCGTATTCAATAGGCCCGCAATGTGAGGAATCTGGTGGCAAGAAATTTCTCCTCCCCCCTCCACCCAATTTTAGTGCATATGATGCAGCACGTGTGCGTGAGTTAAGCAATTGAGCTATGTAAGCACGTTGTGTGTCAAGTAATAAAACTATTTATATCTGATGATGGGCCTTTCAAGGGATTATAGTGCAAAGTAATTTTCGCAAAAAAGGTGAAAATAAATTTATCTCACAAAAATTCCGTTTAAACGAACGATTTATTTAAATAGCAATGCGTCTCATTTAACTTTTCATTAAGCTGCATTGCAAAAAATTAAAAAATAAATAAATAAATAGAACATTTGTTTTCATAATCACATATCCATGTGAGCAACACAGTTCAAGAGCCTTTTTTCTGAACAAAATATTTGCACAAATATTTTATGTGTTAAAATATGAAATAAAACCAATTTCCCTTACATGCAATATTTATTCATAATTACGAAAAAAAAAGCATACACATTGACTCGAATTCGGAATAAAATATCGATAAATACCATTAGAATGCAATTTTGAGATTTATTTAATTTAATATTATGAATTAGCAAACATTATGCTACGAAAAAAAGATTATTTTTCTTGAAAAACAACAAAGAATAATAAACTTTTTCGTTTAAAAACTCAACAAATAGCAATATTAAAATTTTCATCTGGTATAAATTAAAAGCGTACTTAAAATATCTTAAAATTTTTCACTTTATCTTTTTTTTTTTTTAATTCTTTTTTCATTTGGATTACTTCTTAAGGATTTTTCACTTTTAAATTGCCTCATTCAAAATTCAATCACATACACATTCATGATATAAATTAAGCAATGTCTAATTATCACAATTGCTCTAAAATTTAATAAAAATTTATGATATCCCAATTAGAGCTCTGCTAACATCTTTACCACTTACTTGTACCTATTTATTTAAGCGGTATTTATTTATTTATTCATTTCATCTCGTTGTTGTTGTTGTTTTTGTAAAGTAATTATCGTTATCATTTCTGTAAAAAATTATATTCGCCTTATCCATTAAACATAGAGCAAGGTAAAAATTATAAAGCTGAAAAAAATAATAATAAAAAAAAAAAATAATAAAAAAAAATAATAATAATAATTGAGCAGAATCTTTTTTACTGAGTATGGGAGGAAATAGAAGTTCAAACATATGTGCTGTAAAATATCTTCTGTTTTTTCGGTTTATTATTGCAATTATAAGTCATTGAGAAATAATTATTAATAATAACAGGCAATGAACGAAGGAGGAAGTGTATGGGGGAGGGGAAGAGAAAGAGTGAGAGAATATAATCCAAGTGTTTTCATTTTAAGTGAAAAAAAATCAAGCTAGAAAAAGTTATTTTTAAAAAAGAAAGAAAATAAAAGTGTACGTAGAAGTAAGTAAAAAAATGTTATATTCATGCGGTTCTACTATCGGTGTAAGCTCCATTAATGATGATAACTAAAATGACTAGGTTTCACAATATGACTTTTTGCATCAGTGTGTGGGTGTGTATCATACATCTATATCTATTTATATACAATATATATATACACACACACAATAAATGCACACACTTGCGCGCTTGCGTGTATAAGTGTGTGTTTGCACACAACGCACATATTTGTATGCATATTTTAATTCATAATACCTATATTCATAATATTCATCAGCAATAGAAACAATCGAAAAATAGTCTTCTATTTCTTATTATCTTAAAAGATCTTTTAGTGTGCAAATTTATTTAGAAATTTTGAAATTTTTAGAAGAAACCGCACAATGAATAGAAATTTGCACTAAATAAATCCATAAGTGACTGGTGTCCCCACGTGCGTCGTTTTTCCCTATTTATCTTTCAAAATGAGTGTACTTGTGAAAAGTGATAGATCAAAGTTCTACTACATTTATATTTAAAAGAGACGAAACTTATTTTTTAAAATACCAAGTAAAATATTTATTGAGTATTTTTTTAAAACACCATAAAGTTAAAAAAAAATAGAAAAAATAAAATGAAACCATCTGAAAAACATAAAACATTCATTATATGATTTTTTTTATCGCGTTACTGAAAAAAAGAATTATTCCAATTTATCCAACGTTACGTTTATAATAAAAGGATTCCTATTTCAATGCAAAACGGAACTAAGCAAAACGAGCAATGACTCAACAAACGTCTATTCAAGGAGATGCATATAGACGAAATTACGTTTGAGGGACAAATAAACCAAAAAGAAAAACTCTTTGGCGTTACTTATGTTGAGTTTTTTTCTTCCTTTTTCTCACTTCGGCTTTTGGCATTCAAACAGGCTTTCCTAGTAATTCCGAAACACTCATCATTTAATGTTGCAATTTTGTTCTTTTCCCGTTGCTATTTATGGTATTTTGTTATGATCCTAACAAATTCTGTATATGCAAATTCGGAATAAAATATCGATAAATACCATTAGAATGCAATTTTGAGATTTATTTAATTTAATATTATGAATTAGCAAACATTATGCTACGAAAAAAAGATTATTTTTCTTGAAAAACAACAAAGAATAATAAACTTTTTCGTTTAAAAACTCAACAAATAGCAATATTAAAATTTTCATCTGGTATAAATTAAAAGCGTACTTAAAATATCTTAAAATTTTTCACTTTATCTTTTTTTTTTTTAATTCTTTTTTCATTTGGATTACTTCTTAAGGATTTTTCACTTTTAAATTGCCTCATTCAAAATTCAATCACATACACATTCATGATATAAATTAAGCAATGTCTAATTATCACAATTGCTCTAAAATTTAATAAAAATTTATGATATCCCAATTAGAGCTCTGCTAACATCTTTACCACTTACTTGTACCTATTTATTTAAGCGGTATTTATTTATTTATTCATTTCATCTCGTTGTTGTTGTTGTTTTTGTAAAGTAATTATCGTTATCATTTCTGTAAAAAATTATATTCGCCTTATCCATTAAACATAGAGCAAGGTAAAAATTATAAAGCTGAAAAAAATAATAATAAAAAAAAATAATAATAAAAAAAAATAATAATAATAATTGAGCAGAATCTTTTTTACTGAGTATGGGAGGAAATAGAAGTTCAAACATATGTGCTGTAAAATATCTTCTGTTTTTTCGGTTTATTATTGCAATTATAAGTCATTGAGAAATAATTATTAATAATAACAGGCAATGAACGAAGGAGGAAGTGTATGGGGGAGGGGAAGAGAAAGAGTGAGAGAATATAATCCAAGTGTTTTCATTTTAAGTGAAAAAAAATCAAGCTAGAAAAAGTTATTTTTAAAAAAGAAAGAAAATAAAAGTGTACGTAGAAGTAAGTAAAAAAATGTTATATTCATGCGGTTCTACTATCGGTGTAAGCTCCATTAATGATGATAACTAAAATGACTAGGTTTCACAATATGACTTTTTGCATCAGTGTGTGGGTGTGTATCATACATCTATATCTATTTATATACAATATATATATACACACACACAATAAATGCACACACTTGCGCGCTTGCGTGTATAAGTGTGTGTTTGCACACAACGCACATATTTGTATGCATATTTTAATTCATAATACCTATATTCATAATATTCATCAGCAATAGAAACAATCGAAAAATAGTCTTCTATTTCTTATTATCTTAAAAGATCTTTTAGTGTGCAAATTTATTTAGAAATTTTGAAATTTTTAGAAGAAACCGCACAATGAATAGAAATTTGCACTAAATAAATCCATAAGTGACTGGTGTCCCCACGTGCGTCGTTTTTCCCTATTTATCTTTCAAAATGAGTGTACTCGTGAAAAGTGATAGATCAAAGTTCTACTACATTTATATTTAAAAGAGACGAAACTTATTTTTTAAAATACCAAGTAAAATATTTATTGAGTATTTTTTTAAAACACCATAAAGTTAAAAAAAAATAGAAAAAATAAAATGAAACCATCTGAAAAACATAAAACATTCATTATATGATTTTTTTTATCGCGTTACTGAAAAAAAGAATTATTCCAATTTATCCAACGTTACGTTTATAATAAAAGGATTCCTATTTCAATGCAAAACGGAACTAAGCAAAACGAGCAATGACTCAACAAACGTCTATTCAAGGAGATGCATATAGACGAAATTACGTTTGAGGGACAAATAAACCAAAAAGAAAAACTCTTTGGCGTTACTTATGTTGAGTTTTTTTCTTCCTTTTTCTCACTTCGGCTTTTGGCATTCAAACAGGCTTTCCTAGTAATTCCGAAACACTCATCATTTAATGTTGCAATTTTGTTCTTTTCCCGTTGCTATTTATGGTATTTTGTTATGATCCTAACAAATTCTGTATATGCAAATTCGGAATAAAATATCGATAAATACCATTAGAATGCAATTTTGAGATTTATTTAATTTAATATTATGAATTAGCAAACATTATGCTACGAAAAAAAGATTATTTTTCTTGAAAAACAACAAAGAATAATAAACTTTTTCGTTTAAAAACTCAACAAATAGCAATATTAAAATTTTCATCTGGTATAAATTAAAAGCGTACTTAAAATATCTTAAAATTTTTCACTTTATCTTTTTTTTTTTTAATTCTTTTTTCATTTGGATTACTTCTTAAGGATTTTTCACTTTTAAATTGCCTCATTCAAAATTCAATCACATACACATTCATGATATAAATTAAGCAATGTCTAATTATCACAATTGCTCTAAAATTTAATAAAAATTTATGATATCCCAATTAGAGCTCTGCTAACATCTTTACCACTTACTTGTACCTATTTATTTAAGCGGTATTTATTTATTTATTCATTTCATCTCGTTGTTGTTGTTGTTTTTGTAAAGTAATTATCGTTATCATTTCTGTAAAAAATTATATTCGCCTTATCCATTAAACATAGAGCAAGGTAAAAATTATAAAGCTGAAAAAAATAATAATAAAAAAAAATAATAATAAAAAAAAATAATAATAATAATTGAGCAGAATCTTTTTTACTGAGTATGGGAGGAAATAGAAGTTCAAACATATGTGCTGTAAAATATCTTCTGTTTTTTCGGTTTATTATTGCAATTATAAGTCATTGAGAAATAATTATTAATAATAACAGGCAATGAACGAAGGAGGAAGTGTATGGGGGAGGGGAAGAGAAAGAGTGAGAGAATATAATCCAAGTGTTTTCATTTTAAGTGAAAAAAAATCAAGCTAGAAAAAGTTATTTTTAAAAAAGAAAGAAAATAAAAGTGTACGTAGAAGTAAGTAAAAAAATGTTATATTCATGCGGTTCTACTATCGGTGTAAGCTCCATTAATGATGATAACTAAAATGACTAGGTTTCACAATATGACTTTTTGCATCAGTGTGTGGGTGTGTATCATACATCTATATCTATTTATATACAATATATATATACACACACACAATAAATGCACACACTTGCGCGCTTGCGTGTATAAGTGTGTGTTTGCACACAACGCACATATTTGTATGCATATTTTAATTCATAATACCTATATTCATAATATTCATCAGCAATAGAAACAATCGAAAAATAGTCTTCTATTTCTTATTATCTTAAAAGATCTTTTAGTGTGCAAATTTATTTAGAAATTTTGAAATTTTTAGAAGAAACCGCACAATGAATAGAAATTTGCACTAAATAAATCCATAAGTGACTGGTGTCCCCACGTGCGTCGTTTTTCCCTATTTATCTTTCAAAATGAGTGTACTCGTGAAAAGTGATAGATCAAAGTTCTACTACATTTATATTTAAAAGAGACGAAACTTATTTTTTAAAATACCAAGTAAAATATTTATTGAGTATTTTTTTAAAACACCATAAAGTTAAAAAAAAATAGAAAAAATAAAATGAAACCATCTGAAAAACATAAAACATTCATTATATGATTTTTTTTATCGCGTTACTGAAAAAAAGAATTATTCCAATTTATCCAACGTTACGTTTATAATAAAAGGATTCCTATTTCAATGCAAAACGGAACTAAGCAAAACGAGCAATGACTCAACAAACGTCTATTCAAGGAGATGCATATAGACGAAATTACGTTTGAGGGACAAATAAACCAAAAAGAAAAACTCTTTGGCGTTACTTATGTTGAGTTTTTTTCTTCCTTTTTCTCACTTCGGCTTTTGGCATTCAAACAGGCTTTCCTAGTAATTCCGAAACACTCATCATTTAATGTTGCAATTTTGTTCTTTTCCCGTTGCTATTTATGGTATTTTGTTATGATCCTAACAAATTCTGTATATGCAAATTCGGAATAAAATATCGATAAATACCATTAGAATGCAATTTTGAGATTTATTTAATTTAATATTATGAATTAGCAAACATTATGCTACGAAAAAAAGATTATTTTTCTTGAAAAACAACAAAGAATAATAAACTTTTTCGTTTAAAAACTCAACAAATAGCAATATTAAAATTTTCATCTGGTATAAATTAAAAGCGTACTTAAAATATCTTAAAATTTTTCACTTTATCTTTTTTTTTTTTAATTCTTTTTTCATTTGGATTACTTCTTAAGGATTTTTCACTTTTAAATTGCCTCATTCAAAATTCAATCACATACACATTCATGATATAAATTAAGCAATGTCTAATTATCACAATTGCTCTAAAATTTAATAAAAATTTATGATATCCCAATTAGAGCTCTGCTAACATCTTTACCACTTACTTGTACCTATTTATTTAAGCGGTATTTATTTATTTATTCATTTCATCTCGTTGTTGTTGTTGTTTTTGTAAAGTAATTATCGTTATCATTTCTGTAAAAAATTATATTCGCCTTATCCATTAAACATAGAGCAAGGTAAAAATTATAAAGCTGAAAAAAATAATAATAAAAAAAAATAATAATAAAAAAAAATAATAATAATAATTGAGCAGAATCTTTTTTACTGAGTATGGGAGGAAATAGAAGTTCAAACATATGTGCTGTAAAATATCTTCTGTTTTTTCGGTTTATTATTGCAATTATAAGTCATTGAGAAATAATTATTAATAATAACAGGCAATGAACGAAGGAGGAAGTGTATGGGGGAGGGGAAGAGAAAGAGTGAGAGAATATAATCCAAGTGTTTTCATTTTAAGTGAAAAAAAATCAAGCTAGAAAAAGTTATTTTTAAAAAAGAAAGAAAATAAAAGTGTACGTAGAAGTAAGTAAAAAAATGTTATATTCATGCGGTTCTACTATCGGTGTAAGCTCCATTAATGATGATAACTAAAATGACTAGGTTTCACAATATGACTTTTTGCATCAGTGTGTGGGTGTGTATCATACATCTATATCTATTTATATACAATATATATATACACACACACAATAAATGCACACACTTGCGCGCTTGCGTGTATAAGTGTGTGTTTGCACACAACGCACATATTTGTATGCATATTTTAATTCATAATACCTATATTCATAATATTCATCAGCAATAGAAACAATCGAAAAATAGTCTTCTATTTCTTATTATCTTAAAAGATCTTTTAGTGTGCAAATTTATTTAGAAATTTTGAAATTTTTAGAAGAAACCGCACAATGAATAGAAATTTGCACTAAATAAATCCATAAGTGACTGGTGTCCCCACGTGCGTCGTTTTTCCCTATTTATCTTTCAAAATGAGTGTACTCGTGAAAAGTGATAGATCAAAGTTCTACTACATTTATATTTAAAAGAGACGAAACTTATTTTTTAAAATACCAAGTAAAATATTTATTGAGTATTTTTTTAAAACACCATAAAGTTAAAAAAAAATAGAAAAAATAAAATGAAACCATCTGAAAAACATAAAACATTCATTATATGATTTTTTTTATCGCGTTACTGAAAAAAAGAATTATTCCAATTTATCCAACGTTACGTTTATAATAAAAGGATTCCTATTTCAATGCAAAACGGAACTAAGCAAAACGAGCAATGACTCAACAAACGTCTATTCAAGGAGATGCATATAGACGAAATTACGTTTGAGGGACAAATAAACCAAAAAGAAAAACTCTTTGGCGTTACTTATGTTGAGTTTTTTTCTTCCTTTTTCTCACTTCGGCTTTTGGCATTCAAACAGGCTTTCCTAGTAATTCCGAAACACTCATCATTTAATGTTGCAATTTTGTTCTTTTCCCGTTGCTATTTATGGTATTTTGTTATGATCCTAACAAATTCTGTATATGCAAATTCGGAATAAAATATCGATAAATACCATTAGAATGCAATTTTGAGATTTATTTAATTTAATATTATGAATTAGCAAACATTATGCTACGAAAAAAAGATTATTTTTCTTGAAAAACAACAAAGAATAATAAACTTTTTCGTTTAAAAACTCAACAAATAGCAATATTAAAATTTTCATCTGGTATAAATTAAAAGCGTACTTAAAATATCTTAAAATTTTTCACTTTATCTTTTTTTTTTTTAATTCTTTTTTCATTTGGATTACTTCTTAAGGATTTTTCACTTTTAAATTACCTCATTCAAAATTCAATCACATACACATTCATGATATAAATTAAGCAATGTCTAATTATCACAATTGCTCTAAAATTTAATAAAAATTTATGATATCCCAATTAGAGCTCTGCTAACATCTTTACCACTTACTTGTACCTATTTATTTAAGCGGTATTTATTTATTTATTCATTTCATCTCGTTGTTGTTGTTGTTTTTGTAAAGTAATTATCGTTATCATTTCTGTAAAAAATTATATTCGCCTTATCCATTAAACATAGAGCAAGGTAAAAATTATAAAGCTGAAAAAAATAATAATAAAAAAAAATAATAATAAAAAAAAATAATAATAATAATTGAGCAGAATCTTTTTTACTGAGTATGGGAGGAAATAGAAGTTCAAACATATGTGCTGTAAAATATCTTCTGTTTTTTCGGTTTATTATTGCAATTATAAGTCATTGAGAAATAATTATTAATAATAACAGGCAATGAACGAAGGAGGAAGTGTATGGGGGAGGGGAAGAGAAAGAGTGAGAGAATATAATCCAAGTGTTTTCATTTTAAGTGAAAAAAAATCAAGCTAGAAAAAGTTATTTTTAAAAAAGAAAGAAAATAAAAGTGTACGTAGAAGTAAGTAAAAAAATGTTATATTCATGCGGTTCTACTATCGGTGTAAGCTCCATTAATGATGATAACTAAAATGACTAGGTTTCACAATATGACTTTTTGCATCAGTGTGTGGGTGTGTATCATACATCTATATCTATTTATATACAATATATATATACACACACACAATAAATGCACACACTTGCGCGCTTGCGTGTATAAGTGTGTGTTTGCACACAACGCACATATTTGTATGCATATTTTAATTCATAATACCTATATTCATAATATTCATCAGCAATAGAAACAATCGAAAAATAGTCTTCTATTTCTTATTATCTTAAAAGATCTTTTAGTGTGCAAATTTATTTAGAAATTTTGAAATTTTTAGAAGAAACCGCACAATGAATAGAAATTTGCACTAAATAAATCCATAAGTGACTGGTGTCCCCACGTGCGTCGTTTTTCCCTATTTATCTTTCAAAATGAGTGTACTCGTGAAAAGTGATAGATCAAAGTTCTACTACATTTATATTTAAAAGAGACGAAACTTATTTTTTAAAATACCAAGTAAAATATTTATTGAGTATTTTTTTAAAACACCATAAAGTTAAAAAAAAATAGAAAAAATAAAATGAAACCATCTGAAAAACATAAAACATTCATTATATGATTTTTTTTATCGCGTTACTGAAAAAAAGAATTATTCCAATTTATCCAACGTTACGTTTATAATAAAAGGATTCCTATTTCAATGCAAAACGGAACTAAGCAAAACGAGCAATGACTCAACAAACGTCTATTCAAGGAGATGCATATAGACGAAATTACGTTTGAGGGACAAATAAACCAAAAAGAAAAACTCTTTGGCGTTACTTATGTTGAGTTTTTTTCTTCCTTTTTCTCACTTCGGCTTTTGGCATTCAAACAGGCTTTCCTAGTAATTCCGAAACACTCATCATTTAATGTTGCAATTTTGTTCTTTTCCCGTTGCTATTTATGGTATTTTGTTATGATCCTAACAAATTCTGTATATGCAAATTCGGAATAAAATATCGATAAATACCATTAGAATGCAATTTTGAGATTTATTTAATTTAATATTATGAATTAGCAAACATTATGCTACGAAAAAAAGATTATTTTTCTTGAAAAACAACAAAGAATAATAAACTTTTTCGTTTAAAAACTCAACAAATAGCAATATTAAAATTTTCATCTGGTATAAATTAAAAGCGTACTTAAAATATCTTAAAATTTTTCACTTTATCTTTTTTTTTTTTAATTCTTTTTTCATTTGGATTACTTCTTAAGGATTTTTCACTTTTAAATTGCCTCATTCAAAATTCAATCACATACACATTCATGATATAAATTAAGCAATGTCTAATTATCACAATTGCTCTAAAATTTAATAAAAATTTATGATATCCCAATTAGAGCTCTGCTAACATCTTTACCACTTACTTGTACCTATTTATTTAAGCGGTATTTATTTATTTATTCATTTCATCTCGTTGTTGTTGTTGTTTTTGTAAAGTAATTATCGTTATCATTTCTGTAAAAAATTATATTCGCCTTATCCATTAAACATAGAGCAAGGTAAAAATTATAAAGCTGAAAAAAATAATAATAAAAAAAAATATTTTTTTTTTTTTTTTTTTTTTTTTTTTCGGTTTATTATTGCAATTATAAGTCATTGAGAAATAATTATTAATAATAACAGGCAATGAACGAAGGAGGAAGTGTATGGGGGAGGGGAAGAGAAAGAGTGAGAGAATATAATCCAAGTGTTTTCATTTTAAGTGAAAAAAAATCAAGCTGGAAAAAGTTATTTTTAAAAAAGAAAGAAAATAAAAGTGTACGTAGAAGTAAGTAAAAAAATGTTATATTCATGCGGTTCTACTATCGGTGTAAGCTCCATTAATGATGATAACTAAAATGACTAAGTTTCACTATATGACTTTTTGCATCAGTGTGTGGGTGTGTATCATACATCTATATCTATTTATATACAATATATATATACACACACACAATAAATGCACACACTTGCGCGCTTGCGTGTATAAGTGTGTGTTTGCACACAACGCACATATTTGTATGCATATTTTAATTCATAATACCTATATTCATAATATTCATCAGCAATAGAAACAATCGAAAAATAGTCTTCTATTTCTTATTATCTTAAAAGATCTTTCAGTGTGCAAATTTATTTAGAAATTTTGCAATTTTTAGAAGAAACCGCACAATGAATAGAAATTTGCACTAAATAAATCCATAAGTGACTGGTGTCCCCACGTGCGTCGTTTTTCCCTATTTATCTTTCAAAATGAGTGTACTCGTGAAAAGTGATAGATCAAAGTTCTACTACATTTATATTTAAAAGAGACGAAACTTATTTTTTAAAATACCAAGTAAAATATTTATTGAGTATTTTTTTAAAACACCATAAAGTTAAAAAAAAATAGAAAAAATAAAATGAAACCATCTGAAAAACATAAAACATTCATTATATGATTTTTTTTATCGCGTTACTGAAAAAAAGAATTATTCCAATTTATCCAACGTTACGTTTATAATAAAAGGATTCCTATTTCAATGCAAAACGGAACTAAGCAAAACGAGCAATGACTCAACAAACGTCTATTCAAGGAGATGCATATAGACAAAATTACGTTTGAGGGACAAATAAACCAAAAAGAAAAACTCTTTGGCGTTACTTATGTTGAGTTTTTTTCTTCCTTTTCCTCACTTCGGCTTTTGGCATTCAAACAGGCTTTCCTAGTAATTCCGAAACACTCATCATTTAATGTTGCAATTTTGTTCTTTTCCCGTTGCTATTTATGGTATTTTGTTATGATCCTAACAAATTCTGTATATGCAAATTCGGAATAAAATATCGATAAATACCATTAGAATGCAATTTTGAGATTTATTTAATTTAATATTATGAATTAGCAAATATTATGCTACGAAAAAAAGATTATTTTTCTTGAAAAACAACAAAGAATAATAAACTTTTTCGTTTAAAAACTCAACAAATAGCAATATTAAAATTTTCATCTGGTATAAATTAAAAGCGTACTTAAAATATCTTAAAATTTTTCACTTTATCTTTTTTTTTTTTAACTTCTTTTTTCATTTGGATTACTCCTTAAGGATTTTTCACTTTGCAAAAAGTGTTCTTTCCTTTTAAAACAGAAATTCGCTATACTGCTAGAAACTGTGCACAGATGGCAGCACCAGCTATTGAAAACTCTTAAGCGTCTTGTTTGGGGATCTTGCTCGAAATATTGAATAAATTCAATTTTTTTCTACAAATAAAATTTTTAAGCATTCTGTTTCATTTTTACTTCTTTATAAGGGCATTAAAAAAACATAATGAAGCATTCATTTTTGAATGGCTTTTTTTTCTGGGTCAAGATTACGTTTTTAACCGTACCTGTTGAAGGTTAACCAAAGTGCTTTAACTGCAACTGTGAAGATAGCATAAACAAATGCGACGATCGGTATTTGCTACAGGAGATGGATGTTGTAAAGAAAAGGGCTGCATTATGACTAAAAAGTGGCAAAAAATACTGTACGATAAACAAGGTGTTCCAGATAACTACGTTGATCCTACTTTTTTATCAGACTTAAAGAAAAATGTGAATCTTCGTAAATATGCATGGTCTGAAGCCTTCACTGGTGTACTTCCTGTGACACATGAGATTTGTTGCACTGTTTTGTTTGTTTTGACGTTCGTATTTTTACAGGAAGAAATATCATCGATTTTCGTAACAGTAGGAGGTGTTTTATTACTTCTTCTAATTTCAAATCTCATTCATTTACCTTTCGCTAATATTAACACTTTTAAACTTGAACAGTTGAAGTTTATGGACTTTATAAAAAGCTGTGTGATATTTTTGGGTTTCGGATATATTTTTTCTCCTATTTTGAAAGATTTGACCAAAACTGTTAGTACAGATACAATTTATGCTATGACAACTTTAATGTTGATTGTTCACGTTTTCTTCCAAGATTATGGTGCTGATGCTGCGATAGTATCAAGCAGTTTATCTTTAAATTCTGCCTTATTTGCTGCAGTTTGTTTATCTTCAAGACTTCCAACAGTATTCCACACTTTTGCTCTTGTGATATTAGCTGTTAAAATATTTGTTTTATTGCCCTTATTTAGAAGAACATTCAAGAAATCCAATAGAAGCATGTTTTTGAACACTGGAATGTTATTTCTGACTGATTTGGTTATCCTAATCTATTTTTCTTCTTTGTATGCTATCCTTTTTACTGTACTTTGTTTTGTAATCAATTTACTTTGTCCTTCTTTATTTGTTTATTGTCAAAAATATAAAGACAATGTATTTGGCCCTTGGGATGAAGCTATTGTAAGGCAAGAACGCAAGGAAAAAAACATGGATCATGAGCAATAGTTCTTTAACAATCAGAAGATAGAGAAGCTATAGAGATTGTAAAAATTAATTTTTAAAAAATGCACAGTAAGTTGAAAATGTTATACAAAATTAGGAATATTAAAACATATGGACAATGATAGGATACTATAGACATTTATATTGCGTTCAATGTTAAAGCTCATGTACAGCAGCCTAGGCTTCGGGCGTTAGTTGGCTGAAGCTTCAGCATTTTGCCCAAACTTCGTGGCATCAGTAATGTTAAGAATCCTTTAGAAAACCTGTTTCTCAAGCACGACTTACCAACCACCCTTTTTTTTTAATGATAATGTATTAGGATTTGTATCTTTGGAATCAAGGTTTACAAAATTCCATTGAAAATTTGATAACATAAATTGGAATTTTACAAGAGTAGGATAGCAACATAAAACATGCTGAAATTTGCACGAGGTATGGCTTATCTTCATCTGCAAATTTTTTGTGCCAACAATTAAATATTTTTTAAATGACATTGACCAGTTTCTTTCTCTTGCATATTAATGATGAAGACTAAAAAAGGAAGTTTTTTTTTAACTATCATTTTTATAAAATTCAGTTTTATGCTGTACAATTTGAATTTGCAGTGATCCCAGCTGTAACAATCACTTGGTTTAACAAGCAAATTGTTAGTTCCCTTCACCTTTGATATAATTGAGTTCAGTTGTATTTAGAGTTGTGTCTAAGAAGCGACATGCCAGATATATGTTAAGTTATATTTGTTTTTGATTCTTACTTTGAAGTATAATAGTTCAAGACCTAAAGTTGAATAATAAATTTTCGGAGTTTCAATGTAGTAAAATTGATTCATTGTAACTTACCAATATACTGCATCAATAAAAATCTTTGATACTAACTTTTTCTATCGCTATTAATTTTATCTCTCATGTTCTTTTCATCAACTGAATTCCTTTTGTCAACGTACACATTATTTTGGTTGAGCATTTGTAGTGATTTTAATAATATTTTTCATTATGTCTGTACTTAGCTGTAACAAAACCTCACATTGAACTTAAGTCTTTTATTTAATCATAATATAATAAATTACTGCTTTCCAGGTTCATAACATGTGTTCATACCAGTGGTGTAACTATAGAGTGGCAGAGCTGGTCAGAAGCAACCTTTTGTAGCAAAAGTTATAAATTTTACATTAGTATTTAAATTAATTATTAAATTTAGACACAACTAAAGACCATATACAACAGGATCAATTTTAGAGCGCATCCAATTGTTGCTTCATTTTTTGCCACTGTACTTTCGTAGCGCTGGCGAGCTGCTGACCCTTGTGAAACTCCCGCAATTTGTTAACCGAGACCAAGAAAATACTGATCTACTGAAAAAAGCTCTAAATTGTTGAAATATGTATATAAAAGCACATATCTGAATCATTTGCCAAAAAAAAGCCTGGTTTTCGTTGCAGATCAGAGATAAAATAAAAAAGTCTTTTTGTATTAGAGAACTTGCAGATTTATTAATTATAAAGAATTATTTTATGTCATCCCTCTTTCCTGAAGTATGTTATTCTGGGGCCCCATCCAATGAATTGCCATGGGCCTCAGATGGTATAGTTACGCCACTGGTTTATACTCTTTTTTATAGTACAGTGTACATTAGAATCATCTCATATAAAAATTCTTACTGATATAGGTAATTATTTTTACTCATATTTTCTGAAATTATATTATTTAACTATATGTGTACGGTAAAGTAGGAATGGTCTGTACAGGTACTTCTATATCATTATAAATTACCAACTTACATCACGACGTTGCAATGCATCACCATGTAAAAAAAACAGATGTTTTACACATGCAGTTTAAAGTGGAACAATTCGGTACAACCCTGATTAATAAAAAAAAAAGAATACGTATAGTGATAATGAATTCTACTGATAGTTAATCAAAAATCTGATTAGTATAATAATATTTTTATTTATTGAATGATTTTTTACACATGTAAATATTCTAACTGGTATTATAAACTTCAGAGTTATTTAGCTAAATTTTATCAAAAATTTCAAACAATATAGTTTTTTATGTGCTGAAGAATGATGTTTTTGATGTGCTGAAAGAAATTTGAATTTTTGTATTGATCTAGAGAAGAATTTCAAAGCAGCTTTAGAATGTTGGTTGCGCATTACTGTCTTACAGTCCATTACCCAGTCTCACAATGAAGGGAGGTAAGTGAAAACACTGGAGAAAAACAGTAATAGAAATAAAATTTCACGTAGTTTAAAGCACAAATGAGCATTAAAACGCAGACATATGTTTCGGGATTGCTTGGAATCCCTTTTTCAATGCGACAGGGAGCTTCTAGATGCAAAACATACAAAAATTCAAATTTCTTTCAGCACATAAAAAAAACTATATTGTTTGAAATTTTTGATAAAATTTAGCTAAATAACTCTAAAGTTTATAATACCAGTTACAATATTTACATGCGTAAAAAATCATTCAATAAATAAAAATATTATTATACTAATCAGATTTTTGATTAACTATCAGTAGAATTCATTATCACTATACGTATTCTTTTTTTTTTATTAATCAGGGTTATACCGAATTGTTCCACTTTAAACTGCATGTGTAAAACATCTGTTTTTTTTACATGGTGATGCATTGCAACATCGTGATGTAAGTTGGTAATTTATAATGATATAGAAGTACCTGTACAGCCCATTCCTACTTTCCTAAAAACTAAAACCTTTTTTAAATAAAACATTTCAAGGGTATTTTGTAAGCAAATTCCTTCCTGAACTGTAATGCAGTAAAACACAGGTGTCGGATGACGTATTCACGAAATATAATAATACTTGCTTTTGTTGCATCATTTTTAACTGTATTAATTACTGGTAACTTTTCTTCGATAGTATAAGTTTTTCTTTTCTTCTTTGCTGCCTTTTTATTCACTGTAATAGCTGTGTGCAAGAAACACACATCTCAACTGCTCAATCAGTCTATCGAGTGATACGTTATAAACCAAGTGCTCTGAGAAAAAGGGGCTTAAAAAATCTTTTTATGTTACCAAAATGGGATTGTAAAGGGGTAGAGGTCTTAAGAAAAAAATAGATTTGGAAGGGAAGGAACGCACTTCTCAAAGAAACAATGTTTTAAGCCTGCATACACTGGAGAATATGTTCACTCTAGAAATGCTAAAGAATCTGGAATACAAATGTTGATAGCGCAAGAAAAGAAGTTACACACGCATAGCTGGACTTCTGAAAATGGAATAGTTAAGCATTGAAATGAACAGTTCCTGACAGATTGAGCTCTGCCCATGTCAAGAGAAGGAAGTCAGAGCTCCATTATGGGTCACGAACACAAAATACAAAATTTTTAAATATTCATGGCAAAACAAGTTGTAAATTGATTTAATAAAAAAAGATAAATTAATAAATGTAGGGTATCTAGAGAAAAGTATATACAGTGAACCATCTGAAAACCCCAAAAAAGTTCACTATATCCAACAGCCTGATTCAATATACAATTTACCAATACGTTAATAATTACTTAAATGGAAAGTTAATTTAAATTTTGAAAAGTCGAATTTTAAATAGCTTGTACTTATTCTACATTAACATTAGAAATAATAGGTTCATTTTTATTTGATATGTTTCAATTTTAAATGAAGTCCTGAATTTTTGTATGGAAGATTAGGAAAATTCATAATTTTTGTTCATATTTCCATAGGGGAAAAAATGTATTTAGAATATTTACAGCTTTTTAACTACAGTTACTCTCAATGTTGACATTTTACTTTCTTGTTAGGATAACAAAGCTATCTCATCATTTTCCTTATCTTTATATTTTGTTCCATTCATTTGGATTTCTTCAGATTCCCCTGAAGTGAACAAAAATAAAGGAACTTATGGTCTCTTCCATTATAAAATTTTCCTCTACATCTTTTCCTGCAACCCAATATTAAGTACACTTATGTTTACTTAATTTGTATAAAATGAGAATAAATTTACGGCAAAGAAGATATTTGGTATTAATAATACCAATATTTTTTGTGTGGCAAAACATTTGAAATTATGGATGATATCAAAAATACCATCTCCACATATTTTTCTCAAAAACACATTGACTTTCGTCGATCTGGCATTGAAGACGTGCACATTAGACTGCAATAAAATAATTTTTGGAAAAAAATAGAACCAACTTCAAACTATAAATTGCGCTAAAAAGTGAAAAATAAATTAATTCTTTAAACAACATCTATGTGACTTTTAAACATAGTTTTAGAAGTTGGTGCAAAATTAGGATAGATAAAATCTTTTGTAATCATGAATCAATTACAAATATAAATGGCCCAGAATTAGCA
The DNA here is from genome assembly GCA_038502835.1 of Octonoba sinensis. Taxonomy (NCBI): domain Eukaryota; kingdom Metazoa; phylum Arthropoda; class Arachnida; order Araneae; family Uloboridae; genus Octonoba; species Octonoba sinensis. Next base: position 29,870,189 of record CM076599.1, on the reverse strand, counting down.
ACAGTTCCAATACGAAGTAGCACATGGTGTAATGATAATTAGGCTCATAATTTTGCACCGACTTCTAAAACTATGTTTAAAAGTCACATAGATGTTGTTTAAAGAATTAATTTATTGTTCACTTTTTAGCGCAATTTATAGTTTGAAGTCGGTTCTATTTTGTTCCAAAAATTATTTTATTGTATTCTTTTTAGTGTAAATATATTTTTACATAAATACTCTCTTTTTAAAAAATCCATATCAAAGGGCAAACCTTCTTTGAATGAATGACAATAAAAACTAATCCTTTGTATGAAAAATTTCGTTTTGAAGTCGATTTAGCAAACAAACTGATTGGATTTAATTTTTGCCTCAGAGAAGCCTTCAGTCAAAATCTTGCTGTAATTGCATTTATTATTATAGCACAATGGCAACAAAAACAATGTTTTAACAATGAGTTTTATATTTATTAATAGTTTTCCCAACAATGAAAAATCAAGTCTAGCCTTTCCAATTAAAATAAAAAATATTTATTTTTCACTCGTAATGTTTTTTCTAAAAAAACAAATGCAGTCAAATTGATGTGCGATATTTGAGTTAGACGGCCCTCTATCTATTAAAGAAAAAGTCATCAAAATTGGTTCATTTAGTCAAAAGTTATGGATGAAAAACCAAAAAAATGGCCCTGTTTTTGCCCATAACTTTTTTTCTAATTATCGATAAGGGTCAAATGAAGGTACGGGACCTATGGGAAACCATCCTCGATCGATTTTTAAAAAATCATGAAAATCAGTTCAACCGGTGAGAAGTTATGAGTGGACAAACAACAAAAAAAAAAAAACGACATACATACAATATGAATGTATAACCTCCTTCCTTTGTCGGTTAAAAAGGATGTTGATAATAAGGGTGGTTACATCATTGATTAAAAATAAAAACTTGTTAAAAATTCATCTGTTTGAATTTTATGTAGAAAAACAACATTACTTTCCGGTCCCCCTATTATATACTTCTCTCTTTTTTTTTTTTTTTTATTTTTTATGAGGGTGTTGGAGTTGGTCCGTTTTCACACGAATCCCACCGCCAGTAGAAAATGAATGTATTTTATCTATCCGTCCTAGCTTTCATTAGTTTCAAATGGAGGAACAATTTATTCTTATTTCCATTAATAGAAAATCTACCTTCAGGTAGTAACAATAGCAATGTAATTGTAAGTTACAATTGTTAAAATTTCTAACAATAAAAATTTAAATGTTAGAAGAAATAGGTATTTTCATATTTCAAAAAGTGAACCAAATGCAAACATTCATTTTGTATTGCTTCCATAAAAAGTATTTTTCTTTCTTTCTTTTTTTTTTCCTGCTCATAGACTAATAGTTTACTATTGTTTTCTGAATTGATTTAGAATGCGAAGTCAGGAAATGTCGAAGAGAATGTAAGAAGTTAATGAAAACCTTAGTCAAGAGGAAACTGCCTCAAATATATAAAATGGCAATAATGGCAGCTTAATCAATAGAATTTTATAAGAGGTAGGTGTATAAGCAGTCATGGTAAATATCAAAACTCCATCTGATTTGAATGCTATTTACATTTAGGAATATGAAATGTGTCAATTTATCAAAGACAATATACTTCATAAAATGTTCTGAATGTTTTTTTTTTTTTTTTTTTTTTTGCGAGAGTATTTTTAATTTCAAAGTGAACATCAGCTTAAAATTTTAAAAAGACAACCTGTAATATTTATCTCAAATACAAATTTTTTACTTGTATGTGTTTTTTTTTTTTTTTTCTAATTTAGTTTGGCCATTGTTTCACAACTGAATTAAGGTAAGTCCAACTAATTACCTTAAAATTTTTGTATTTTATATTTTATAATGTAATGGGCAAACTGTCATGGGTATAATACAAATTTTTACATTATACTTTGCATGTATTCAAATAATAAGTAGGGCCGCTCTAATGATCTCAAATTGTTAGCCAGTAAATCAACTAGATTTTTAAACTTTGAAATTTCAAAAGTTTTAGCCAAAAACTTCAAAAAATATTAATGATGATTTTTTTCTATAAAAAAATGCAATCAGAAGAACAAGTATAATTTTCTTAACAAAGTGCAATCGCTTTATTATTTTTTTCTAATGGAAATACAGTCGAACCTCCATTTAACGAACCTCTATTTTGCGAATTTCTCCATTTTACGAATTCTCTTCTTGGCCGTAAGAATATGTAAGGTTTTCCATGTAAAAAAACCTCCAAATAGCGAAGTGAATTCTCTATTTAACGAACTTTTTCTGATAATCTAAAAAAACTTCCACTCTATTTTTCAAGTACTTCTTTCTTTAAACACTTTTTCTAAAGCTTCTGCACACTGTGTGTTAAAATAAATATACACATTTTTTTTAGAGTAGTGAATAAGTTTAATTCTAGATTATAATTGTTATTCTTTGTGTTTTATCCTTTCTTAAGTGAAAGAATAAAAGTAAACTGATATAATTATTATTACATGATTAGAGCTTCTATTAGTTTAATATGAGTTCTCTTCTAGCCAAAGTATTTTTAAAATGTAAATCTCTATTTAACGAATTTCTCCATTTAACAAACTTTTTCGCTGGATTTTGCGACTTCGTTAAATAGAGGTCAGACTGTATTTGAGAATTTTCCATTTGCCAATACTTTTGATCAGTAAGAATTTATTTTTCTGAATTTACAATTTTGTCGCATTTAGTGCAGTGGTGAATGATTAGTGCTAGACCTGAAAACAGGTATGTATTAGAGGTATTATTTTAAAATATTGATTTCTTTAAAACAAAAGGATTCTTCCTATTCTGGAAAGACTTCTTTTACTAGGGGTCATTCTCTTTAAAAAGTGCATTTTAAAGGTATTGCAAAGTATTGTCTTTGTAGAAGTGTAAATTCAGTAAAAGCCTATTATAACAAACCCCTAAAATTGGAAATAAAATTATCATTATATTGAGCTTGTCATAAATAAATACACGTCTAACATTGAAAAAACAATATATTATATACAATATTGAAAGATGAAATAGACTCGCACTATTTTCTCTCATTTTGAAGTACTTTTTTGTTTCTTGACTTACTATTTTTCAGCTTTCAAATAAATAATTTGGAAAAATTATAACTATTTGTATTTGTTGTAACATTTTTATAGTAAGGGGTATGATTGATTTTGTTTTGACTAAAACTGTATACAAATATATTGAACCAGAATAAATTTTCCTGGGGGAGGGGGAAGCTTATGTACCCATACATATTACATGGAAAAACAAGAAAATAATACATATTTATAAATACACTGGATATCAAAATACTGGGCAGAACCTTATATTGAGTTGTACAAGTATTATATATTGTATTATGCATGCATAAGTGCTGGATTCAAAAACAATGGATAGTGGGGAGGAGACACAAAGTTATGTTTTTTAAGGCTTCATTTACTAACTTTTTGCAATCAGGGCTCGAAAATAATATCGCCCAACATGCCCGGGCATTTAAAAATTCCGATCGGGTATGAATCTTCTGCCCTCACATGCCCGGCAGGGCATGTAATTTTTTGATCTTTTCTAAACTTTATTATTTCATATTTTATTGAAAAATCACCGGAGCTCAAAACACGACATGTCAGGGTTCCCACTGGCCCTATAAAGGCCCTATTTTTCAGATTGGTTTATAGGGGCCCCTCTAAAGGCCATATTTAGTAGATAAAAGCTCTAAAAAGTAATCAAAGGCCGTATTTTTAGCATTTGGTTGAATCGTGTGAATAAAAATGCACCATCTTCTGCTATGTTTTAATCTTAAATTGATGAAAAAAAGAAAAAAATCGACCTATTTGATTCCCAATTTAAATTAACCTTACCCAATAATTCTAGTGTTTTTTTTTTTTTTTTTTCAAATCTTCTCAGTTATACTCGTTTTTTTGCAAGGGCATGTTACCCATGGATTGTTTTGAAGTTTTATGTTTATCAATTAATTGTATATTTGGTAAAAAATGTTCGCAAAAGCTCTGTTTTTATTTCGTGATAAGCTTTTCCATAACAATTGAAATTTAAAGAAAACATTTTTAATAAAAATGTTTTTCTAATGCTTATAATTAATAATAATAAAGCAAATTTAATCAAAATAATTTAGTTAAAAGTGCGACCAGCAACCTGGCCAAAAGTAAACCACTGTTATTTTTTCTTTCCTGTGTAATTTACAATCGATGCACAAATAAAAGTATCAGGAAATTTGATATTTTAAATGAAATCATTTGTAATCTTTTCTGTGGTCATTAAATATGTGTGAAAGAGAGAGTATGAATTATATGTGTAACTTTTATCTAAGTATACACCTAGTCTTTATTTTTTAAAGTGTATTACTATGTATTAGAACGTAAAGTGTCCCTATATAGTTACAAATTGGGCTGAAAAAGGCCCTATTTTTTAATCTGCTAGGACAGTGGCAACCATGCATGTTGATGTGCATGCATGTCAACAATAAAATTGGTAATACAGCTTAAATTTTGCATCTAACTTGTAACAACCTATTACGTAATATTTTTTGTAATGTACTTTTTTAATGATTTAGGTTAACGTTAAAATAATTCTTGATTCAGACATAAAGCTATTAATTTCATTTTTGTCTGATTAATGCTGTACAATTACTGCAAATGTTTATTAACATGCTATAAAGAAACTTCTTTGCATATAAAAATTCTGTTCGGGCATGTATTTTTTAGACAAAGATGCCCGGCAGGGCATGTAAAATTTTAAAGATTTTTCGAGCAACTGGTAACAATACTGCTGCTGATCTCCAGCCCCCCTCACTCCCAAAAAATGCATCCATTCTCCTTTTATACGTACATATAAATCATTACAAAAATCAAATCAATTTATTGTCAGCCTTGTGTTTAGACATCTTGACGCATTGCGAAAAGCATGCAATTTCCATATGCAAGTTTCAACCTTAGTAAGGAAAGTAAAATATAAATCTAACTAAATAATTTTTTTTCAACACAAATGTGATTAGTGTAACAGTCAACAGAAGACATTTATGTGAAATAAACAAAAATGAAGAATTAATTGTAAAATTTCTAAAACACTTCATTTCTTCACTAGACATCAAAATAATTTAAGGATGCAGATTTTAATGCCCTATTCTAAATGTAAGATTCTGGCGTCAAAAATTATTTAAACAAAAAGTAATGCCACAAAACAGATGCATTAAAACCGAAAGTTTGCTTTTCTTTTCTAAACACAAATTTTGTTTGGATCGTACCCTGCTCTAGAAGCCTTCTGTTGGTGAAATTTAAGACTTAAAACAATATTCATCGCAATAATCCGAACAGGACACAGAATGTTTTCTTGGCTGGAACTTGTCTTCTCTCACTTAAGTTTTACTAGCCAAGCTTTTACCTGCTCCTGGTTTTTAAGTGGAAACTTGAAAAATGATATTCCAATGCACTCAGCTTTGGTTCCAATGTTAGTGCATCCATACGCAATGCAGTATGACATCTTGGGCCGTGGTAGCCTAGTGGTTAGCACGTCGGACTTCCACCTGGAAGGTCGCACGTTCGATGCCCACTGAAGACCGCCATGTATACATGGGGATATGTGCATGTAAAATCCGTAGACCCCACTACCTCTCCCCGTGCGTAAGCAATCCTAAGGCCTCGGCTAACAGGTAGGGGTCTGGTGGGGAGAAAAAGGGGGAATGGAACCAATTTTTTAAAAGATATTTAATTAAACCTTATTTTAAAAATGGCCCTATTGGGGAAAATGAATCCAAAAAAAGAAAAAAACCAAAAAACTCTAAGATGACGATCAAAACAACGCTACAGCTATGAGCTACACTTGTTTACATTGCTTCCATAGCTGCCACATGACCTATAGTGTTGCTTGAATAGGCTCCATTGTTTTCAGAGACAGCTGCTATGTTCTTTACCTCTTTTAAATTTTTATTTATTTCATAAATCCATGCATTACTTTCTACACTATAGGCTGAAATACAAATTTCTAAATGCATCATGAAATGGAATAATGCCTCAGAAAATTCCTTTTTGTATTCATCCTTCAATGGGTTGATGAAGTGCCAAACACTAGTTTCTGATGTTTTTCGATAAAAGTACTGCTCTAAGGTAAATTCTTTTCATTTTCTGTTGTTCATACATTCCAATGTATGGTATGTTCTGCAATAATGTACTATTGCTGAAAAACATATTCTGTTCGTTTCTTGATGCAAATCTTTGAATTATCCTTAAATTTCATGAAATAACATGCATTAGAGATCTTTCATCTATTTGGTACATGAGAAAAAATTCATATTTGTTTCAAAAGTTCTTGTTTAACTCTTAAGTACTCATGCATTTGGTTGTATTGATCAGCATGCTGTATAATGCATACAATAAGACACAACATACTGTCTTGCACCAGTGGCAGAAAATTTTGTAGCTGTCTGCAACAAGCTTTTAGAATTTTATAATCTGTCACTCTTAAATTTAATGAATAAATCATGCGTTAAAATAGCAATTTTTCTATTATTTTACTTGAAACATAGTCTAAATTTAGAAGTCAATTTACTAACCTTAGTCATTGAGTCATAGTTTACTAACCAAGTCTTTGGGCTATAATCCTTATAACAATGTTTCTAATTATTAAGTGGATATTCTCCGTAAGATTATTGCCTAGAATTTTTTGTCTCTACTTCACAATTTATATGCATACATATATATATACATATATATCTTCTGGAGAATATCCCCTTAATAATTAGAACCATTAGTATATATATATGTACATATATGTGTGTATATATATATATTTTTAAAATCACATATGAAAGTTTATATTTCTGCCAGAAATTTGTTTTATGCAATCCTTGAATACCTCTTATAACGAGCAACTTATGTTGTAATCTTTGGTCTATATTAGATGCTTGTTATAAGTGTTTATTTTGATGCTTCATTCATACTGTATTCTTTCAGTGTATTCATAATAAGTTTATCACCCATTATATTAAAACCTTCAATTTATGTTAAAAAATTAAATAGCTTACCTCAACTCGGACAGTCAAGTTGTATTGCTGAATTCTTTCGTAATCCAATGGGTAGTTGACTTGAATGTCAGCCCAAGTGTCACCATTCATGTTCCTTTGGTCCAAATAGAATGTGTCTTTCTTATTTGTTTGCTCTGTACTCCCCTTCATTAAAGTATAAAACACAGTGGGGTTGTCTGGGATGCCAGATCTGCATTATAAAAGACCAGAAAATAAAAAACTATTCTGTGTTAATCTCTAATAATATTATGTAAGTCTTTACAGTAAAAACCTTGTACTGAGGAGACATATGTCTCTGCAACAGCAAGTTACTGTCTTGCTTGATATAAGAGACAGCATAATGTATTTCACAAAATCACAAAATTACTTTTGTGTTCACTTGAAGGAAACCAGAATTTATCATGCATGCAAAGCGTTTAGATCCATAAAAACAAACATGGCCTCTTGCAGGACAAAACAGACCATTGCTCAGATATTTTTTCATTATAATTTCATTCAGAATATGAAAATAACTTTTTTTCCCACATTAAAATTAATAATAAGTGAACAGTGACAAAAAAGGAAAGATATTTTTTATTCAAAAGAATGAAAGATGAAGATCAATAAAAATAAAACACTTTTTTGCTGTTTTTATTTATTTATGTATTTTTATTTTCGTCATTTGATTTTTGTATTATTATTGTACATATATTATGGTTACTTTATTGTTTTATATATGTTTTCAATAGCTTTTCACATTAATAACTGGATAGTCTCATATCCTTTTTACGTCTTGAAAATGGTATATAATATACTTTCTGTTTTAATTTTCCATGTTCATTAAGATATATTTTTGATTACTTACAGTTCAGTTACATCATTTGTATATAATACTATCTGAGTTAGTAAAATATGCTCTGTGATTTTTGCATGCATCCGGTCTGCTTTAGTTTCATCGGAAAAAGGATAAAAGAAGAGCTGTATTTGAGTATAGAATATATAAATTTATAATGATTTATGTGTTTGTTCTGTGCTGTTCATCTTTTTTTGTAAACTCCTAATTTCTCTCGAGTTTGATCTAGTTTTACATATTTCAGAGGAATATTTGGTTACCAATTTTCAATAGTTTTATCCAGTTTTCAATATTATATACAGTAGAACCTCTTTTAACCGGCTCCGGATTAACCAGGCTTCGCTTTATCTGGCCCTTATTTTCAAAATAAAAATAATAGCTTTTAGAGTGCTAGTTATATGGAACAAACAGGTGCTGCGCAGTACTCAAGTGAATTTTTACAGTGGGAGCTATGCGGGGAAGTTCTGGGCTTTTTGTCTGCAGCAAAAATGGGTCACTGACTTCTGTACTAGCGCTTGATAGCTGGTATATAACTCTCAAAGTAACTGTGCTAAAACGCAATAAATCGTCACACCTCCACTATCTTTTAAATTGGCTAATATATCTCCAATTTTTTGCTATCCCCGCCGTAACCGTATTTTTACTTAACTGGCTTACCGTCAGTCCCAATTAAGCCGGTTAACAGAGGCTCTACTGTACTCAATTTTATACTTCAGTTGCTGAATACCAAGAAATTTTAATGAACTGTATAGTCAGTTTTGACTGCTGATGGCTAAATACTTGTTGAAATCTAATTATCTCTAGTGTTTTTTGAACAATTTACGAAGTATAAAACCTTTATATACCTTTGAAGTGATTATATACTGCACATCATTCTGTTCAATTTCAGGCAAAAAATGTTTGTTGAATTCCAATTCTTTAACAGTCCATTCTTGAACAGACATGTCTGATTAGTCTGCAACACATGCACGGAAATAGCTCAAGTCTATTCAATGGGCAGAGGCCAAACACTTCTTTCTGACTAGCGGTAGATTTATCTTTTCTGTGTGCATGACATAAAATGTTTTCTGCAATGCAGCACTTACACATATTTTACGGTTTTTTTCAATATTTTTTTTTATGTGTGGTTAAAGTGTGAAATATGGTATTTCATAGAATAACTAGGTATTTCATGAAATAACCAGACAAGTATGTAAAATTATTGAATTCTATAATTTAACTAAGTATTCTATAGAATAACGATTATTTGATCATTAAAGTATGAAATACAGCCCTCAAAAGTTTTTTGAATCTCTTCTAGCTGATTTTACTCAGTTTTGAACCATTTATGCTATGCTTTGCAATGCCGTGTGTGTGTGTTTCATTTCATTGCTTTTAGATGTAAAATTTAGATGATGTATTTATGTTAACTAATGTTACCAATGTAAGCAATAATAAATTATATCATCTGCTTTTCCTTATTTATCAATTAATCATCCAATAGGGATAAAAGATATTTTGCGAGAGATTTTAGCTATTTATGGATCAGTTGATTTATAAAAAAACTTATTTTTTATTTTAATGGTCTATCATTAGTTATTTCATAGAATAACTAGTTATTTCATTGAATAACTAGGTAAAGTATGAAATTTTTCATCTATTATATATAACTGACTTGTCTAGTTATTTATTTCATGAATAACTAGAAAATTCTATTTAGAAGTTCATAGTTCTAATAAGTATGAATTCTTTCAATTATTTCATAGAATACATAGTTATTCTATGAAATAACTGAATTATACACTTTAATGGTACCATAGATATATATACATATATGTATATTATATTTATTTACTTTTTTAACTAAACCATCCAAGTCGTGTCTAGTGTAAAAATAAACATTGTAAGCAAAACTGAATGACAAATCATTATTTCTAAAGAGGGTAAAATGCAGCTGAAAGCCATCATCTAGGAACATTGGTGAATAATCATATCAGTTCCTGTGAGTTATATTTTGGCTAAATTTGGTCACTAAAATTAAATATAAATATTAACTCTAGTCATTTAGGCTTTCCATAAATATTCAACTTGATAAGTTAAACTGTTCTTGCTCAAAATCGAGAACTTACCTAGCTTTTATTGAAGCTACAACTTGGCCAACCATATAATTCTCTTTTATAAAAATAGGACCGTAAACTGGTTGATCCCATATAGGTGGATTGTTTGCACGATCAACAACATCTATAATTACTTCTACTGTAGCTCTGTGTTGAGGCAAGCCTTTGTCTAAAGCTATGGCACGGAGGTGATATTGATCCCTCTGCAAAATCATATAAATGTTAAAACTTTTAATCATAACATTTACAAAACTATACATAAAGTTTGCACTTCAACAACTTTCAATAAAACATAGTTTGAACTAAAAATGGGCATCATTAAAATTATAGCTAAGTACAGTCAAACCTGTTACAGTGAGACCAATGAAATTCCCCATGACTGTTTATTCACTATCTCCATCTTGTCAAATATGGATTAAAATGCAGTATAACTTTGATTTGACAATGCTTAATTTAATGATTTCCTCAAATCAGCAATAGGTTTTGCAAGTCTCGGATTGTATTAGATGAGTCTCATGTCTTCCCAATGTAACAATATCTATCCTGCACACTGTGTCTCAGTGCTTCGTGGATTCCTTCCCCATTAATTCAATTTTCTTCCTAGTTTTTTCCACCACCATCACAACCTACCAGTGTTATTAATCCCGATTCCCCTTAATGTTCTTTTTAACAGTTTCATCGCCCCTTGCCCATATCAATATAGTTTTCCTTCCGAATTCAATCACTCCTACTAGCATCACACAAGGCCGTAGCCAGAAGTTTTTTTCAGGGGAGGGGGGACCTGACTTTGAAACACTTATGTTGAGGAAAGTTTCAGGGAAGAATATATGCTACATTGCGAAACATTTGGGGGGGGGGGGCTGTGGGCCCCCCTCTGGATACGACCTTGGCATCACAGCTCATCAGTAATTTATTAATCCTGTTTCACCTCAATCCTCTTAATCTGCAATTTTATTACCCTTCCTTTATTTTATTCCTTGAGCATGTTTACTAATGTCCCTAATGTTATTTTTTTATGATTAGTATTTTTATTTATTTTAATGTCATTTTTAATATAAAATATTCTTTTCTTATCCTCTTGCAGTTTTTTTTTTAATATGAATGAAATTGGAACATCAAAATTTTGTTTCAAGATGACAAGGGTTTGCCTTGCATGTTACCACACTTTAATAGGGAAATATGGAGTAGTTAAATTACAAATTTGTACATGTTTTAATATATTTCATGCTTGTTAAATTATTTTTTATCCTCCGTTTGCTTTTAGGCAAATGTTTAGATTTATATACTAATTTATTGATACAGTTTAAACTATAATATATGTCACAGCGTGTATCTTTTTTAAATGCAGTATTATTTTACAAACAATATTAATTTCCCTCAAAATATGCAACAATTTTTCATTAATAAATATAAAAAATAGAGCAACTTTTGTCCGATAATGTTCATATTGTACTGTATGTTTAGTTTGCCCCTTTGGGCACACCCGATAGATGTTCATTTACAGTGGCAACATTATTAAGAGCAAATAATATTATTGTCCCAAAGAACACAAGTTATTGGTTTTTGTGTTAGGACAATTGATTAGGTTTAAGAACAGTGAAGTTTTATAATTAAAACAGAATCATTAATTTATGCTTACTTTAATAATGGTTTTTTTTTTTTTTTTTTTTTTTTTTAATGCATACATTTTTTTTACGTAAGGAACACAAACAGCCTGAATGACTTGAGTTATATTTAGAATTAAATATAACTCTATTCATTATATTATATTATTCAACTTATTCTCTCCATAAATAATCAACTTCATAAAACTTTCTCGTGGAAAATCAAGAATTTACTTAGCTTTTATTGATATTTAAAAAGTAAGTTACCTAAGAGCTATCATTATGATTTCTTTTTGATAATTTAAAACATGTTTGGATATCCACTGAATATTCACTTACATCTAATGCTTTCTTTAAACTAATCCATCCAGAATCAGGATTTATTTCAAAATAGTCCAGATCTGTTGGATCATAAGGAGCAGTAAGATTGTAAACTATAGCACCATTATTATCAGCATCTTCATCTGATGCTGAAACTCTCAAAATGTTAGTCCCTTTAGGTGTATCTTGCTTCACATTTTCTCTGTATTCTTGCCGATCAAATAAGGGAGGATTGTCATTGATGTCAGTTATTTCTACTTTGAATGAACAAACTCCTTCTAGGGGTGGGTTGCCTCGATCAGTTGCCTTTACTGTCACACTTACAAAACGTCCGTCATCTCCTTCTCTGTCAAAAACCTAAAAAATAAAATGCATGTAATAAGTTACTTTTATGCAATGTTTAAATATTAATTTATATAAATGCATAAATTGCTTATATCACAGAATTCAAGTTGTAGAATAATTTTAATTTTCTCTTTTATTTTATTTGTTTGAATAAGTAGATAAAATAATCACTGGAAATCAACAACTAAAAATGTATTTTGAATTAAAGTAAAACTCAAAATCTAATTTTAATGGTGTCAAAATCAAAGAACTGAAGCTTTCACAGCTGGAATATTATAATCCTTTATGAATATTTTAATCCTTATTATGAATGTTATAACCCTTTATAGCTTTATCTAAAACCAAAATTCAGTTTTTCCCATATGAAACTAAGCCGGAAGCTTTGAAAAAATCAGCAAAAAAAAAACTGCTCTATCCATCTCAAATTTAGCTAAGGAAAATTGCTCTTTTTTTTTCCTTTCCTTTTATTTTTTTTTCATTTATTATTATTATTATTTTTTTTTTTTTTTTAAGTACTAATTCTTATATCATAGTTTTCTTTCACTGTATTGAAGAACGCCTAAAATTAAAAAAAGCACATCTCTGTTAGAAGAAGATTGAAAATAACTTGTACAGGTTTACTAGACTTGTGTATAATAAATGAAACATGCAAAAGTACCATTTTAAATTTATTTGTTTTATTCTTGGATTACAACCCAGTTTTCTTATTGTTACATGCTATCATCAATCTAAATTATCATTAACAAATTGTAATTGTTATACAAAATCTTGCATTGTCAAGAAACATATTTTACCTTTGAAAATAGTCACTGAATGCATTTCCTCAGAATTATGTTATACGCCTATGTTTCATGACAAAGTTCAAATTTACAACTGCTAAATTACTGCATTAATGTTTAATTCTTTAGCTCGTTTAGCAATTAAGTTCCTTTTAGTAGTATGATTTGAGAATGAAATATTTGGCATGAAATATATAGTTATCTAAGTTAAATTGGTGGATAAAAAACATGTTTTTAATATTGTTTATTTATAGACATTATGAATTATATGACTGTAAACATTATGAACAACATGATATTAAAATTATGATGATTTTATTATGAATAATATGAATGATTATCAGAAAGCAATATTACTTATTTAAAAACAAATGTTAATTTGAAGAAGATTCTTTTTTTGTTTTTTACTGAAGCTTTAAAATTTTGCATTTGACAAAAATTAATAATAACGAAACTGAAAAAGTTTTTTTAATGAAAATTATGCATTTTTATGGGAGAAAAAAAAAACTTGTTATTGGGGGGGGGGGGCACTGTATGAGGAAAAACACACTATTTGATTAACACGGTCGTGTTAATCCTGCACTTTATGATTGGTCTGTTTAGATGAATGTTAGTGCACAAAATAGTTGGCCCTTGTTTTAAAACCAAAGTACCATTTTTTATTTAAAAATCTGTTTATTTAACATTATTTTTATTCAATACTTATGCTTCCCAGTTTTAAACCAGAAAAGAAAAAAAATTATATGTGTATGCAGATGCACAGACTCGCTTCTTACAGTAGTTCTGTACAGTAGTTCTGTCTCTGTTCTTTAAGTTGAGTTTTTCCATGTCACTTAGCATTTAAGCTTGTGACTAAAATGGAAGACCATAGTTGATTATTTTTAATAAAAACTAAGCTAATGTTTACGCCTCCTTCATTATTTCAGCTTCCCCTGTGTCTGTAGACCAGCTTTGATTTAATTGCACATTAAATTCTAAAATTAAATAAGTATCAGCATTTTAAAAACAGATGGTCAGATGTTTTTAAAACAAATTGGAAACATTGGCTTTGAGCCTTAACATAAAATTACCTGTCCCACTTAATATTTCAAACTTTTTAGTTCTATATATATTTACTGATATTTAAAATTTAAATGATCCTTACAAAATTTTGGAAATTATATTTTGATGACTGTGAACTTCTGTACTAAGTAAAGGATTATTTTAGTTTTTTTTTCATCCTGATGTGTTTGTGTGTTTTATGTATTAACCCTGTTTTATGTATTAACCCTTTGATGGTTATGAACGAGCTCAGCTCGCAATCGAGTTGTGCTTCATAATGCGTGCAAACGAGTTCCGCTCGGGGGCAAGATTTCGACCGAAACGGTTAGAAACGAGCATTACTCATGTAGTGAAATTTCTCCCCAATTCGCCGTTATTGTTCTGCATCTTATATTTATAATTAACTATTATTATTTATATAATTGATTATAATCATTTATAATGTACTATTTAATAATTATCGTTTATTAATTATTTTAATGTATGTAAAAACTGTTACTTATGTACCACAAGTACTTTAAGAAATTTTTAAAACGCGTGAGGCGAGCTATCTACCGCATCACCAGAGAAGGGGGACATTTTCGGAAGAACGGCGGGAGAAAACAGCTCCCACTTTCAACTACTGTTTACTCGTAATGCTGTGCAAATTAAGTAAACGAAAACTACTCATTTCCCTAACCATCAAAGGTACCAGTTAAATATATTTTAAGCGTTGAAAGAAGTTTTATGTATTTTCTCAATATGTTTTGAATTTGAACTTGATTTCATTGATTTTCTTGGTCACAGATAACTTTTTCTTTGAGAATTTAAAAATTTTAAGAAGCAAACATGTACTTGTTGCTATTGCACCAACATAGGTGTAAGATGCAAGGGGGCACCACAGTAATGGAGCTTGGGATTTTAAAAAATGAGATTAAAACTTTTATGAATATATTTCAAAGCTTGACTTTTACGAAAGGGGATCCAAACCATAATCTGACAGGAAGGTCAGTACGACTTGTAATAAATGTGGTATGATTTGTGTAAATATTTATCTACATAATTTACTGATTGCCTTCAATTTCTTACCTTGTTAGTTCGAATATCACCAGTAACTTCATCTACTATGAATTTTGTTCCTTTTTGATTGGGTTGCTGAACTATGGAGTATCTCACTTGACCATTGTGCCCTTTATCATTATCAACTGCTTTCACCTGAAATTGAAATTTTTTGTTATTTTCACCACATTAAGTAGTGCTTTAAATTTTAGAATGAGCTGCGCTGTTAGTATTTTGAAGACATGTTAGATTATAAAAAATTAGCTATGTAGTTGTTGGAAAAACCTGAACATAAATATTACAATGAAAACCTTTTATTTTATAATTACTTGTAACACCAGAGTAAAATAAAGTTCTCTATTTTCTTAGTTAATGTGTTTTATTATTTATTTCTGTAAACAGATTTTTTATTGTAAGAATCAAAAGTGCACCTGCAGCTCAGAGCATGTTTTCTTACCCATACGGCAAGGCCCACCATCTTTCATAGCAATGGCGTACCCCTTAATTGATCAAACAGCTTTTACAGGGCCCAGCTCGCTCCAAAAGCCTCTGAAACGAACCGCCCTCCCCCCAAACAAAGAAAAAATCTCGATGGTGCAGTCTACACAATGACCCTCCTGGTGAGCACCCCTGCGTACATAGTGAAAATAATTTGTATCATGTCACTGATTAATTGTTTAGCTACTCATCCTTTTCATGCATAATAATTCCACAGTTTATTAGCTGAATTCTCATGAGAGTAATACCATCTTTATTGGGAGAAATTTTTCAAGAATCTCCAGGTTACCTTTTACTTTACTAGTATTTTTTAAAGATCCTTAAACCATATTTTAGATAATCTATATAGTACTAAGGGGCCATTCATAAATGATGTCACTCTTTTTTTCAATGTATTTGACCCTTTGTCACACTTCAACATACTCCCCCTGCCCCCCTTGTTACATGTAAGGCTGTGTTATATAAGCATGTGTACTATGTTATAGAGCCCATTTCCAATATTTTTGAACTTTTAATGTCATTTGTGAGCATAACAATAATACTAATGATTTTTAAGTGGACTTAATTTGTATAAAATGAAAGTAAGTTTTACAACATAAAGCATAGTTAGTAAATTATAGTAAAAAATATTAATTGTTCGAATTCTATAAAAATTACCCAACTTATTTTGTCATTAAAGTGTAAAAGACCCTTCAAGATCTCCTTTTAAATTATACTTGCTTAATTTAAACCTTAAGCTTCAATGTTTTCAATACAAAATGCAATCATGAGAATACAAAATAAATAAATAAATAAATAGTAACAATTAAAACTAAATTATACAAAAAATTTTATCTATTATTTGTGAATGACCCCTTAGATATAAGATTTTATACATGAATCAACTAATGCTAACGAGTTAGTAATTGGGAATAAATAACTGAGTTATAATTTGTTTCACCTTAAGTTGGCACTGAATACAACATTACATGAACCAACATCATAATTCTCTCACAAAATTTGATCAGTGTCATATAGTAAAGAAAATGAAATTTGCAAGCTTAATGATAATCCATAACAGACTAGTATAGCAATGAAGCATATGTGTCAGTGGCAATATATATTTTTAAATCTCAAGTCATCTTAGTGAAATAAAGCAGGACTACCCTATGTACTCTAAAGTTGCAATACTCAACCTACAACCCATGGATTAAATAGTTATAATCAAAAAGGTTTGATTTATTCATACTTTTCTCTTTACAATGACAGGATTTTTTTCTTTTTGTCTTTACAATGCTACTACTAGTACTAACAAAACATGCTCAGGATAATTATATTCAAACATATTAATTTACTAATACATGACTAGAAACAAATAGTTTATTCCAATGTTGGCACTAAATAAATGTTATGTGATAGTTGATTCAACTGAAATTCACTCTAGCACTTCCAACGAATCACCATAAATTCTAAAACAAGTTTCAAAATTTTAAATATTGTCTTTAACAGTTCTCCCAGCCCCCTTGAAAAGAAACATATTTACTTTTATGACTTGAGTCCCACTAGGAGCACCTTCTTCAACCTGAGGAGCATAAGTATTACATTCTTCAAAGATGGGTTTATTGTCATTGACATCAGTGATGAAAACAACCACCAGAGCAGTACTGGTATGAGTTGTCAAGGCACCATTTTTGCAACAAGCACCATCATCACGTGCTGTTACATTAAGCTCATACTTGTCTTTGTCTAGTTGAATGTGGCCACTAATTAATCGGATTACACCTGCAAACAAAATAGGGCTTTGTATCAGTACATGGTGCATTTAAAGGTTCTATAAATAAATCCTGCAGTACTTTAGTCACTCATATGTTAATCATAATGTCACAATTGTAAAAACATGTTTGTATGTTAAAGTTAAAAAAACACTGCATAAAAAATCGAAATCTTGAAAGTGCAAGAGTTTTTCATAGAGGCTGCACCAGATTTCAAATTTATCAGTCTTGCTAGAAGTTACATCAAAATAAAGCAATACGAGGGTGGCAGTAAGACTTGACTCAAATACATATAATATACTCAGATGACATCAGATGGTGATACCACAAATACACTACCTCCCTTTCTAGACCTAAGACTGATGGAGAAGGAAATTCTCCTGCATCCAGTACCCTTGGAACTGCCTTGAGACATATGGTCCATGGATTTTACATGCAAGTATACCCAAGTGCATATGGTGAGTCTGGGTCGGGTATTAAACCCCGGACCCTCTAGTCTGAAGCTTGATATCCTATCCACCTGGCTACCCCGGTCATTCCTTTATTAAAATAACTACATGATTTTTTCTTTTATTTAATTACTTTTTAACTAAACTTTATTTTCATAGTAGTACAAATTTTCATTCATATTTGGAGGAACATAAAGTCAGCTCAAGATTCTGAATGTTTTTTCCTTTCTATTTGAAATTCTAACAATTTTTTTGAACTTCAAACGCTGAGCCGAAGATTTTTACTGTGGTAGGAAATTACAGCTCTTGAAATTTAAAACAGCTAACAATCGTGCTTATTTGAAAATTGGTCAGTCAAATAAATATTAGTGACAATTTGAAAAGCCTTTTGCTTCTTTTGAATTAAAGATTAAGTGAAGACTTTTATATGAATTTTAAATTATCTTTCTTGTGCTATATTTTTATATAAACGAACTGTATCATGCTTCAAACTGATTCCATATTAATGGAAATAATTCGATATCAACTGCGACAGGCTTTTATAAATGTTAAGTGGTGTCAAAAATTAAAAAATGTTTGGCAGCTCAGTATCCTACATGTGAGGTTGCAAAACTCACCTGTCCTTTCTTCTATTTGGAACATTCCAGATACCGTTCCTCCTCCAACGAATCCGAAGTAAATATTGTCTCCATCTTTGTCACTAGCCACCACAGTAGTGACCAGTGTGTTGGGTCCTGCGTTTTCGTCTACATTTGGTGTGTACACATCCTGGCTGAACTTGGGTGGTTCGTCGTTTTTGTTCTCTGTGTAGATTCGGACCGTCGCAGTACCCGTGAGTGGCGGATCTCCCCGATCTGTCGCACGAACGGTAAGCACATAAGTGTTGTTTATGTCAGCATCCAGTCTTTTATTCGAGTAGATGATACCCTTGTTATCGATGGTGAAATCATCTTTGTCCAGGGAATATTCGATTTCTGCATTTTTGTTTTGATCCATATCACTTGCAGATACTGTTGTACGAGAAGAAAGAAGAAGCGTATTAGTATGGGGTTTTAAACTCATCTCAACTTCAGTAATACACATTTCATATAGCACTTAAAATTTTAATAAACTTAAAATATCAAACTGCCCTACATATTAAATTATTTATTGACTAGTATGTCTTCATACAGGGTAGTCTTAAAATAGTCGACTGTTCATCTTTTATAATGCTGTACAAAGTCTCAAGTCCGAACATTTTGCTAGTTTTTTTCATGTATATACAAGTAATTTTGTTACAAAATATATAAATTTTCTGTATTTATTTATTTTATCTGTTATTTATTATTTCTTTATCCCCCACCCCCCACCCCACCCCCTCCCACGTGTTTGCTACTGTCGCTTTGTAAAGCGCATATCGAAGTGACTACTTACTATACTTATGAATTGCCATTGGAATCATCCCATAATACCATTTTCTTTTGTGAAAAGATGCTATTAGAAAAACTCTTTAATTCATCAAGCGATTCGAATTGTTTTTGTTGATGTCTGTTCACAAAATAAAAGAGAGAGTTATTGCTGAAAAATCCAACCAAAGGAAGCAGCGTTAAGTAATTGACGCTACTAATGTGTGATTAATTTAATCCAGCATGTCTAAATGACGACAGTTGGCCCTGACTTAAAAGACTTCATTTCCTTATAGAAAAAATCAACTACTTTATTCAACTACATTAGATTATTGTTATTGCCCATGAATAATGTTTCTTGGATGGTCGCAATAAAGCCAGCTAAGCATATGGAAATACCAGTTTTCTTTATAGCTGAATTTTCTTGTATTGAACAAGGGTTTTCTTGAAACTCCAAATATATGCAATTTTCATTTCAGTTTTGCACCTGATCTACGTTAGACTTTTTTTATGTTTTAGTGAATTTAAAAGCAGAATCAGAATGATAAGAATTCGAAAGATAAATTGAATTCGATGCTACTAGCCAGCTCGGAAGCAATTTTATGAATACAGGGGCAAAATTTAATTTATTACCTTGTAAAATGGAAGTCCCAACAGCTACATCTTCATCAACGTTGTGGGCTTGATAATCCGGGAGTTCAAACCTTGGAGCATTATCATTGACGTCTGTTACTTTGATTGTCAACTGAAATAAATAAAATAAAAATTAAATTAATTTTATGCTTTCATAGAGCCGTCATATAAAAATTTTCCAGTGAGGGGAGCATATACTTGACAACAAAATATATAAACTACACACATATATAAATAAATTATATTCTAAAAGCCAGAGAGGGGAGGGGCTCCCTCTTTGGGCCTGATGTTATATATTATAACTATTCAGATCTTCTCTTAGTGACCAGCAAAATAAAGCCATCATCTTTCGTAGGCCCCGACTCCACTAGGCACCAAGCTTATAGTTTTAAGTATCAATGCAAAGTTGCATGAATATGATGCCAGAAGTAGACGCCACGGACATCCACGCGTTATCAACGTAGAAGGCGTTCAAGATTCATGAAGCCGATTTGGCGGCAGCCAGTAGATCATCTAATAACAGGATGTAAAGTAAATGTTAGTAAAAGTTCTTCTAACGCCTGCGGAATTCTACTCCCTTCTGATGTGCCTGTTATCCAAGATCATTGCCACTCATATCTAACGACCAAGATTATTATGAGTGTAACCATGGAAACACATAAAATGTATGCTGTGCTAGATAAATGTTATTCCTCAAGGGTGCCCTGCAAGAAATTTGAGAAGCACATCCCTAGATGTCTGTAATAGTTATGGTTACAGTTCTACCATCAATCAAAGCGATCTATCTGCCTGGCAGAGTGCTAAGAAGATTCAGTCATGTTCAAGGGAAGAACTGCTGGTAGAAGGCATGGGCCGTGTTTGTTCTCGTTCTAGTTCGTTTGGCATACTTGATTTCTTCCGAACTGACGCTATATGCCTTTATAAATTTAGTTGCTTTCAACAAACAAAGAAGCAAACATTCTGATTCGCGTATTAAACACACGCACCTGCAAAACGAACTACGCACCTAAAACTCGAATAAATTCATTCTTTTCTGCAGAAGCGTCCAAATGTCGAAATTCCGTGTTCAAACTGTAATTACCCAACTACGAATTTTGCTTCTTTCACAACAATTTTTATATAAAATTCGAAAATTTCAAATTGCTTTCAGTGCTAAAAAATAAATAGCTCACTAAAAAGTACTAAATTTCTGTACATAAAAATTTATTGAAATATTGAGCATAAGAAATGATTATGCCTATAAGTCCTACCTCAACTGAAGTTGAGAAACCTCCAGAATCTTCAGTGGCAGTGACGATGAGAGAGTAGGACTTTGGTTGTCGCAAATCCTCATAATCCAGATCTTTGGCGAGTTTCACAACTCCAGTTGTGGGTCCGATATTGAAGGTTCCAGCTCCTTTGCCCTGTGCTCTTAGTGTGTAGCGGATCTCTCTGTCTGCGAATGATTTCGCTTTCACTTCGATGATGCTGGAAATTAAACATTTTTATGTTCATCAGTGAGTTGTCAAAGTAAAAATACAAGGTCCAAACATTCAACCTTATTCACATCCTAATTTTCAACATAAACCTTATTGTCACACATCAATACAGATAAAGTTTTCTGGCTTCTTTTATTACTTTGACTTAATAATCCCTATAACCTACAAACTTTGACGAAATTTCTCTTAGATATTAATATTTTAACTCTAAACGTACCAGAACTCTCAAATGATCGCTTTTGAAACTAATCTAAACTTAAATTCCAGGTTTCCATTTTTCTTGAACTTATTGTACTACTTTTTCTGTAATGTATAGCTACATTATAGAAACATGCATAGTATTTGTACTATGCATAATAGCTATATTATACATAGTATTTGTGTAATAGAATAACTTACAGCTACTTAAGTAGTTGTAGGTGTCCAGCTCATTGATTGACATTATTTTAAAAAATTGTATTTTTATGACAAGTGACTAACTATTAAAAATATTTTTCTCAATGACAGTTGATTACTTTTCTAATTTTTTCCTAAAATATTGTGAATCTTATTTCTATGGAAGCATAACTCTAATAAATTTGTTGCTGTCGCATACGGTTTACATCTTAGCCCAGAACTTAAGACGACAGATTTTCACATACTAGGAATGCAATACTAATAAAACCTAATCCCCTACATTTCGTTACTGTTTTTAAACTTAAGGACTCTTTAAAAATTATGTATTTTACCTAATGCAAGGCCGTATCCAGAGGGGGGGGTGACGGGCCTGCCCCCCCCCCCCCCGAAATCCCGAAAATTTTTGCAATGTAGCATATATTCCTCACTGAAATTTTCCTCAACACTAGTGTTTCAAAGTTAGATCTGGCTACGGCCTTGCCTAATAGAAAAAGTAATGGTTTACGTAAGATCTTCAAACACTTTAGAGATCCTTAAATATATATATACGAGTACAAAAGCTTACTCATTTTAAAACATCATTATAAGAATAATTGTATCACGTGTTTCGTCTAATCAACACTGCACTGAACAGAAATGCTCGTACCGTGCACGGTATTGAAGTGCAAACAATTATGAACAATAAAAATTAGGACGTTATTTAAAAGTGAAAGGGGAAAAGAGGGAGATATAAAGAGAATGAAATCATTTTGAGCTTGAAATTAGAGCCGTTTGGCGGATTTTCAGTTTTTTATTTCCAAAACTTCTCACCTTTCCTATTTTTGGACATGTAAAAAGTCATGTGTTCATGTGCTGAAAAGATAATTTAACGAGAAAATTTATGGGGGGGGGGGGGGAGGAGCCACCAAAACTTTTATTGTATTTTTTTCCCTCACAAATATTCATGACTGCTTCAGAAATCTAACCAGCTGGTTTGCTATTGTTGCAAAAGAAATTGAGGAAAATAATTTAATTATATATTTTTAAAAACCCAAATCTTACTCCGAATCTTTTCTTTGGTTTTCTGGTATGGTGGCCTCATATTTTTGCATATAGAACTGAGGAGGCCTTTTTCCGCCCATGATGGACAGCCGTTCTTCTCCGGTGGACTGGTGTTGTCTGTCTTCCGTCATTCCGTTGTGGTCCTCCGCTTTGACGTACAAGACATATTCTTTATCCAGCATGAAGGGATCACTGCCCAATGTTCGCACTTCACCAGATCGCTCGTCGACCTCGAAGCGACCTCCGGCTAAGAAATAGAAAACATCATATTATTGTTTTGAGTTTATGCACATGAGCAAGTAAATGCTATGAAAAACAAACTAACAATTTGTAAGTTCTTTAATATAATCTATGTATCGCTCACCCGCAAGAAATGTGACACAAATAAAAACTGACAACTTTTTACAAAACGGGATTTATTTTTTCTCCTGATTCCTCATCGAAAAGTGACATATAGCTCTGTATGACAGAATTATGTAAGGTGATTACTAGCAAGTGATAAGCAAAGTGATGTAAGGGACCAAAGAGTGATTCTGAGTAAAGCGCATTAAAACTTCGGATCTTATGAGAGCTTGAACAGTCTTTTTTTTTTTCTAAGTCACGTTGGGCAGCAGCAGCTTTTACGGCTACCACTCACATCTCTGGCCACAAAATAAAATGATGCTTTCCAAATCATTTGCACCAGTTATCTCCAAATTTTCGATTTTTCCACTTACATCCCTTTGGCTCCAAGGTGCCTCATACGCCCCTTATTGTTTGAAAAATATGGTGTAAGGATAAAAATAAATCCCGTTTTGCAAGAGGTAGTTGTTTTTGAATTGTGTCACTTTTCTTTCGAGTGAGCGATATTAACACGTGAAGAAAGAACGTTGTACCCCTTTTTGAGCGCATTGCGCGCACGGAGAGTGCAAGATTTATGGTTTAGTTCAAGCTCACATGGAAAAGGAGTGCAGATAGATACAATTCATGTATAATATGTGTTTCAAATACATTAAATTAAATAATTTAAATAAGAGGTTATTGCTAATTGAACTATTTATACAAACAAACGTTTGTCAAAACAAAAAATTAAAGCCTCCAAAAGTTTTTTAAACATTCAAGATTGAACTTGATCAATTTGCGATAATCTTCTCAGTGGTCAGTCTGACTGTTTGACAACTGAGTTAGTTATCAATATAATAATACATGTAGAAAAAACTTAGTACTCCTTTTAATGCTCCAACGCTATTTTTGCATTTAACACTTGAATTGATTCATAGATTAACTGAAAAATATCAGTGCACTGAAAAGCGTCAAAATATAACCTAAAATAAATTCAATGCACAAGAATCCGCGGGAAACAAAATATCATAACTAGATAAGCCCCACTTATAGAGCATCTATTTTGACCATTCCGGAATTAGTTGAATATCACTCTCGGGCCGTGGTAGCCTAGTGGTTAGCACGTCGGACTTCCACCTGGAAGGTCGCGCGTTCGATACCCACTGAAGACCCCCATGTATACTTGGGGATATGTGCATGTAAAATCCGTAGACCCCACTACCTCTCCCCGTGCGTAAGCAATCCTAAGGCCTCGGCTAACAGGTAGGGGTCTGGTGGAGAAAAGTTGAATATCACTCTAACTCAGAATTCGATATACCACTGGGCTAATTTTGCTTCCCATGTTTCACTATCTTGTCAGTATTCATTCCCCCCCCCCCTTTCAATAAATTGATTTTTTTTTTTGGGGGGGGGGGGGGTCTTTTACAGAAAAAAAATTCCTTCTCATGAATTTGTCGCTTATTTTCTCCTTTGTTTTTGATTTCTCTAATCTATTTTTTCTCTTTGAGAAATGCGTATTTAAAAGCTCCCACCCCCGCCCCTTATAGACTTGACAGCCAAAGCACCACCACAAAGAGCGCAATTGATTTACATGTATTTAATTTTTAGACTGAATGAAGTACAAAATTCTACAAGAAAGGGAAACAGTTATAGTACTCACTCCGATCCCTGACAAGGAAATAGTGTATATTGTGGTCTGTGTCCGGATCTCTGGCTTGCAGTTTGAACACCGGAGTGCCAGGTGGAGCATTGAGTTGTACAACAGCCTGCATGGGAAGGGGTCGATTGATGAAGTAGGGAGGCTCATCGTTGACATCTTTCAAGTGAATGATAACACGTTGCCGTTCTGGATCTAGAAAAAAGGAAAGCTCATTAGATTTTTCAAAATGAAATAAAATATCGTTGTACATATGTCCATAAGAGAAGTTAAGAAGCAGAATTCTTCGTGTGAAATTGAACACAGGAATAATATTTAAAATATTTCATAAGCATCTACATGTTTATTAACACTCATGCATTATTTTATTTAAAAAGGAAATCAGTTCAATAAAGTATTAATGATCTATATCAGAATGTTTTAAAGTGCTATTATATGCAGAAATGCTTTCCTCTGAATAAAAAAACATTTTGTTGTTTTGTATAAACTTGTAGTTTGTGGTTTATATTATTTTTAGTTGTGCGATGGGGGGGGGGGGGGAGGAATCTTAAGAAATTCTATTTTATTTATTTGGTGTGACTTCCAATGAACTATTTCTTTCAGCGAGAGTTTTGCATCAGTAAAATTGTGTAATTCAAGTATATGTATTTTTCAACAACTCTATCTCATTTTGGGTGTCACCCCCCAAAAACATGTCCCCCGTCGACCGAACCGTCCCCTCTGCCTTCCCTCTTAGTCACGCTACTGATGTATACAATGTGCGATAGAGATGTATTTAGTGTTATCACCGGCAACCTCCACACCATACATTTTCACATATCTTTAGATGCCTACTAGGGTGAGATAGCTCGTGGATGGTAATGAACATACGCCACTGATATAAATAAATGTGTGAGAGAGTGATACGAAAATCGCAAAAAAATTCTATCTTATTTTTAAAAATCCGTTTCCATTCCTTACCTTTATGCATTTTGATTTTATGCAAGTAGAACCACTGCGTTTAACTGCTAGGTAACGAGAACTAATCAAGTACCATTAATGTGAATTTAAAAGTTAGTGTGTAGTGAAACACCTTTAACATTTCTCTATTTATGTATCTTTATTGATTAGGGACCACCCATAAATGTTGTCACGCTTTTTTTATATATTTGACCCCCTGACCCATTTGTCACAAAATGTCACATTTTAACATACCCCCTCCCCCCTTTGTCACATGCCACGCTACGTTGCATAAGCATGATGTCACACTTCTTGTTCTCCCCTCCCCTTGTCACAATTTCACGAACCCCCTCAAAGTGGGATATCATTTATGAATGATCCCTTATGTGTCGATGCGTATTTGCCCCAAAACCTTGCTATATCCTCTGATTCTTCCTTATGTGCATAGTTAGTAGGCTATGTAACCTTGAAATACGTACGAAAAGTACTGATCTAGTTATTTGATTGCATCAAGAAAAAAGGATTTTCGTCGTTTATTTTGCGTTGTTTTTGAAGAATAAAACTCAGTTACACAGATCTTAAACTTAAACCAAGAATAATCTCTACAAATGATATCGTTTATTTATCATATCATGCATGCTTCGTTCAATTTTTAGAATTATTTTCTGTAGTTGAAACATTTTGTCATATTCGGATATCAGACGTCAAACATTTTTTTTTTTTTAGGTTACTTATGTAATGTTTCACAAAATAAATAGGAATTTTTATGAAAAAAACCAACAACCAAATCTTTTGGTCCATTTTTAATCTTTATGAGCATGTTTTCAGTAGGTATAATTTTGATAGTAAAAGTTTTTTGAAAGTCTTGAAGAGAAGCACCAGAATTTTTACTTGTAACAAAAAAGCAGCTTTTTTTCGAAATATTTACTAATGCATTTCTAAATTAACTCTAAAAAAACCCCTTTAATTTGAGAGTAATATTGCAATAGAATATTAAGATTAATTGTGATAGATTATCGCTATACGAAACTTAGTATCAAAATCCATTCAATTCCCAAGGATCGTTTTACATAATCTTAAAGTGGACGTGCATCCTAAAGAATGTAAATTTGGTATAAAATATTGACAATTTTAACCTAAGAGCATTTTATAAAAGAATACAATTCAAACCCTTCGAAAAAAGAAAAAAAGAGAGAGTGGGAATGGAAAAACGCATTACCAAAATGACTCTACACGGTTTTCCTATTCTAAAGCAATAACATTTAACTCGATTAACTGCACTTTGTGGTATCTTAGCCAAAGCGAAAGATTTAACTTTATTACGTGCTTTTTGTTGCATTTTAGGCTGCATCGCCAGTGGAATACCTTTATTTGATTTTTAGTTCAGAACAGTAGCCACGCCATTTTGTTGTGCAGGAAAGGTCTTCCTTTTCAGTGTTTTTGACTGTTATGGAACTACGATTTATTTGTGAAGGCGTGATTATTTTTAATACATCTGCAGATCTTGACAATTATTGCGTTATTTTGAAATCAGAGTGTTGACTGTAGAAGATAAAATATTCAATAGAGTTTTTATTCAGAAGTTATATGTCAGCATTCATCCATTTGATAATTCATTGTCCTCTATTTCCTTAAACAACGCTCCTTAGTAAATATTCTAGTACCACTTCTGTTTTCTGTTTAAAAAGCTTTTTCTTATGATGAAATTTATTCTGCTTCTATTTATTTCTTTTGACTCGTTGTTTGCTTTTATTAATAAAACTAGTTGTATCTGGCGCTGCGCGGCTTTTAAATGCAACATGTCAATCTGAAGAGTAAAACAAATAATAATAATGTTTATAGTAATAATAATAATAATTATAATATAATAAGTAAATTATTTTACAAAGAAAAAGACATCGTGGTTATATATTTTTTAATTTTATAACTATACCGTAAGAAATATATTAAAAGCCATCAAAAATATGATCTCATTCACATGCCAGATAAAAGAAATTAACATACACTTCCCTCACTAACATGTTCAAATAATTGGTTACAAAATTAAAAACATTCCTGCTAATAATTTTCCTGCTAATAATATTGCACTTGAAATTACAAAAGTGGGAGATTTGGTATAAATGTTATATAAGATATAACGATCCATTTAATTGCATGTAACGAAATACGATTTTTCGAATTTAAATCGAAATTAGAGTTTTGAAATAAGTTTCAAACCAATCAAAGAATACCGAACTGTGTATTATTAAATGAACTACAGAAACTACTTTCTGTAAACGAGTAAAATCAACGTTGTTAAAGCCCAGATTTGCAAAAAAAAAAAAAAAATGCATACAAGTGTTTTCGGAATACAAGAAACCTCTTTTGCAATGCAGAAAAAGCTTCGAGCTTCCAACTTTAAGCAGCTTTACAAAGAAACTAAACATAGAATTTCTTTAAAATTTAAAAAAAACACAACGATCTAATACTTATTTCTATGTATTTTGGTAACTTTCATGTAATTGAGAGTAAAATTTAAAAACGTTCCTTCCCTAACTACTTTATGACTGCTATTTATCATCGAAATCCAAAAATCTTTTTCTGCACTGGAAAAAGGGCTCCCTGTAACCCTGAAATACATGATGCGTCTGAATACTTTAACACCTTCTGCCCTGAAATACTTTAATAGCGTCGTTTTTATCATTTAGTGTTTGTGCACATAGTTAAAGGTTTTACTTCTTATATGTTTATGAGCTAATATACATACAATTTTATTAAAACAAAAAATAATGAAATGCTAATTATAACACTTTGCAAACAATGTGATCGTGTAATAGTAATATAGCAATCAGACGCTTTTTTTTTTTTCTATTACACGATCAAATGCGAAAATATTTCATTTTAATTCATCTTTCTCGTTGATCTAGACAGAGACACACGGCAGTGTGTCCGCCAAGTTCAGAAACGGCGACACCGGATGTGTATATTGGTAAAATCCTAGGAGAGCCCACCCCGTTTCAAAACCGCCAATTTAGCGTCCATCTCGCAGAACGATACAAGCAGGGTTACGATCAAATCAGGATTACCGAGATGGTGTACTCATCGCCAACGGAGTGGGCTCTTCTAAGATCCAACCTTTTGTGCGTCCAATAGAGATCCCCTTAACCCCTAGAATATCAAATTTCATTGATGTACCTCTTTTGGTTATGGAATTATTATGGTCTGAAAAGTGTCCTTTTTATCACTCATTGACTCACTCATCAAAAATCTAACTTACTTCTAAGTGACTTAGAAACTTGAAACTTGGTATCAAGGTAGACAATTTGGCATATATAAAGGAAAAAATCCGAAACTTCAAAAAAGTACATTTTCTTCGAAGTTACTAGCATACTCATAAGTGGCATCATACCTAACGACTTCAAACGGCATCCATATTTTTCTGCCAGTGGCGGATCCAGAGGGGGGGGGGGCACGGGGGCCCGTGCCCCCTCCAGACGCTTTAGGTAAGGACTAGAAAGAATTGACTTTCTTTTCTTCCTTTACGCTAAAAACGAGGAAAAAGAAACTATTTTGCAGATGGAGCTATAAAGCTATAAAACTTCTATTCTATGTGACTTCTATTCTTTCAATTCTATGTGACAAACTGAGATAACCGGGTAATTGCTAAGACAGAAAGAAGCAGACACCTGCAAAATCACTTAGACAGTTGATTTATGCTCACGTTAAATCTTCAATAGACTTCAAGAAGACTCCATTTGACCCCCCCCCCCCCTAAATTTTCGCGAAAAAGAAGTTATTGGTGATTTTGCGAGCTGAAAATTTCGCGAATTATATATGAACAAAACCAAAAGTTAAAAAAAAGTGCTCAAGAAAATAAGTGCTTTCACAGTATATATTCCTTTATTATATATGTCCAGTTTTTAAAAAAAATGTGTTTTTTTGTATTTAATTAGGGAATAATTAATTAAAATTTTATTGATAATTTAAATTTAATAAATCAATT
Organism: Octonoba sinensis; assembly: GCA_038502835.1. Lineage (NCBI taxonomy): Eukaryota > Metazoa > Arthropoda > Arachnida > Araneae > Uloboridae > Octonoba > Octonoba sinensis. The sequence goes on along the minus strand of CM076599.1, from coordinate 29,840,577 downwards.
AAGTTTAATTAAATAATTGATTAAATTATATTTGGAAATTAAAACGGATCACAGTTTCTGGAGTTGTGTCCCCCCCCTCTATTTTGTTTTTAAGCTGAAACCACGCACATCAGCCACATTGTGCCCCCCCCCCCCAGAATTTTTTTCTGGATCCGCCTCTGTTTTCTGCCGCTAACATAAACAATACTCTCTCGTGCTTAAAGAAAAATAATTGATGCATTGAAATTCACTTTCCGCTTTAATTTTTCTCGTTAAGGCTAAACTCAAGCGAAAAATTCAGTGTAGTTGTTATACAAAACTTTTGAACGTTTTAAATAAAAGATTAGTGAAGAAAAGATGGACTTACGGACTTATTACGGAGAAATGTAAGCAAACGAAAAAAATCTTAAATAATTAATAGCGACAATTTAGCGTGGTTTAATTTAGTATAACTTATCGTCAATGTAAAAACACACATTTTAGCTTTCCAAAAATTAATGATATCCCAACAAAACATAAATGTGAAAAAGAGCCAGGTTCGATAGAACAAACGGCCTTCGGAGTAGTCGGTGTCAGCGGTAAAAGAATTGATATCTAACGGATTCCAAGTTCCATAGCAGATCCTTTGATCATGGCTGTAAGAGCGTACAATGTCCCTTAATTTATTTAAAAACTTTTTTTTATCAGATTCCTAACTTGGCAAAGTTTTAATTAAGATAAATTACGTTCAAAAAGACGATAAGAAGACAATTAGAAATTAACTATAATAGCTTGCCACATGATTTTACTAATTTATAAAAATTTCCAATTTGGATGAGCTAAATTGTTTGAATGTAATTTACCTTATTAATATTTGCCAAGTTAGGAATCCGATAAAAAAATGTTATTAAAGAACATTGTACACTCTTACAGCTATGATTAAAGGATCTGCTATGGAACTTGGCCCCCGTTAGATATCAATTCTTTTACCGCTGACACCGACTATTCCGAAGGCCATTTGTTCTATCGAGCTTGGCCCTTTTTTCACATTTATGTTTTGTTGGGATTATTTTTTCCCGATTATTATTATTATTGTTGTTGTTGTTGTTTTCTTATTATTATCATTGATGGCGCAAATCTAGGTGAACATTTTAATTTAATTTGAGCACCAACTTCGAACTATAGTTTTTTTACTCTTTAAAGTAATGCAAAAAGATACAGAAATTTATTTGTTGATATATCAGCAGTTTTATGCTTTTTAAAAACAAATGGTTCTGAATTGTAATATGTAATTATCACACTTATGACTGACGATATGGTATTCAAAAATCATTATATCTCTTAATTTCGTTGATTTTTTTCTTTTAAAAACGATATTATATTTTTCAAGGAAACGTGGCTATTAACGTACCTTGTCCTACAAGGATATAGCCACGTCATTTTAATTTAGAATGTTGTGCAATTTCTATGGCACTAAACTCAAATGTTAATTTTTTTGTAATTAAATTTTATGTGCCGGTGAAGCATTTACTAAATTATGTGAAAATTAGATTACAGCGGATAGTGTTTGAATATATGCAAATCTCCTGTCGTACAAAGACTCTAAAGCGTACTTAGTATTTTATTATAATTCACCCAAACGAATATAATAGACACCATCCAATGCTCTGTAAAAGATTATAAGACAATCATCAAAAACCAAGAGCATTAGATGGGAATTTCTGCTATTATGCCAAAACACTCCGTTGCAACGTGAAACACGTCACTTAACTCATAGGAATAGATTTTTTAATGTTAGGATTGTAACCTCTGTTCGTTTGCGTTTCCCGGATTGAATTGATTCGAATCGAGAAAAGTCTTATTGTTAATTCAAAATTGTATTGTTAATTTTAATTTTAAATTGAGGTGGTGAGAAGCAAAGGGATGTAAGTGACTGAAGTATCATTTTGAATAAAATTCGTTTGAAGTTTAATTCCTATACTAAATTCTAGAAGTTCTTCGTGTAAATTTTTTTTTATTTTCGAGTCCTATATGTATGTGTTAGTTTAAGTATGAAGTTTGAAGTGTTTCAGATGATTAGATTTGGTGTTTTTTTTTTTTTTTTTTTAAATAGCTTATTTTTACTTACACCCCTTTGCTTCCAACTAGTTAACTTACACCCCTTTGCCCACTAAATGAAAAACGGGTCTTGTTCATTTTGCTAATTTACACATTAATGAAGATAGTTTGTTAGAGATATAATCTTCATTAAAAACTGCATAATATAAATTTCGAATAATTATATTTATCAACAAAGTAAAAATCATTGCCATTAGACAAATTGCCAATTGTCGAAAACAAAACATGACAAAAATAAAATCTGCAGACGATTTAACCCTTGTTTTTATAATTATTATTCAACAATTCGGAATTCTTTTCCTATTTTTTTTCTGTGCTCCTGCTCATTGAGAATCAGTAGTTTCAATACAGTGCTACAGTCGCCATTCATAATCTTGATTAATACATTATTTCTTCTGAATTAACGAATCATATTTAAAGAACTTGATTTATTTTTAGTGAAGAATTTAAAATGTGAATTATTTTGCATTTTAATTCTTAACTTGGGTTTAAAATATTTAAAATTCAAGCTTTCGTAGTTTAAGCTTCACTCACAAAAGTTTTGATTGAATTGAGTAATTCCTTCCAAAGTTGAAAGACGACAGACACACAATTTTGCATCTCGAAACTCTATTTTCTTTCTTTCTTTTTTTTTTTTTAATTTTTAGTCTTTATTTAATTATTTAATTTATTTTTGACTTTTCTTTTTACTTTTACGTGAAAGTAGGCTAAAAACTGTAAGGCAGACTTCACTGGAAAGATCATACATCAGTAAGAAAGTTGACTTTACAATCTTTTCCGTTACGATTTTAATGATTTATATATATACATATAAAGAAAAAACGTAAAGAAAAAGCTTGGATCAGAACAGGAGTACTGGAGAAAAATGCACTGCTCACAATTCTCAGTCAATAATTTTGTCATAAAAATAATTTTATCGTTAATTACATCGTTATTTATAGTTGATGTATAACTATAAATGTAAAATATTTTGCATCTGTGCAGTATATCTTTAGCACCTTTTTTTGCGCGAATGATGTAATAAAACATTTTAAAACGAAAAAGGTAAGCAATTTATTACATGTGCATTTTTCAAATTTAAATTAGTGCATTGAATCAATTTGTTGTCGAAGTTTTGAATTACAAGAAAAAGATTAATGGAATTTTACTCCATTATTAAGACTTCTGGACGTAAGAAAATCATTGTTTCAAAATTTGGAATTTACACATTTTGACTTTGCTGAATCAAGAAATGTAATTGGGAATCTTTAAATCATTAAGTCTTCTTTTTCCAGTATATACCAAAGAGCACTAAACGTTAAAGAAAATTGAAAAGTCATTGGCGCCATTAAAACAATGAGGGAAGCTTTAAATCAGTTAAAATAATGAATCGTGCCTAAAGAAAAATTAGTCTTACTGACTTTTTTTGCTTAATCTTTTAAGTGAAGAAGTCATCAATTTCCTTCCTTTAAATAAAATTTAAAAACTTTTTACAGCAACTAAAATAATAAGATTCACAGACCATCGGTTCTGATGGAAAAATCGATGATTAAACTAGATATCGATTCGAAGAAAGCAGTTTGGAGCTGCGCGTTAAAAATTGTGCTTTTAGAAAGGAATGTAAAAAATTTTTGATTATTTCTACTTGTGTCAACAACCATGAAATTAGAAAAAAGGAATGTCACAGAAAACACTAGATTTTTTTTCTTCAGTGTCATATCCATTCCAATATCTAAGGATAATTTGAAAAAGATTGCATGGATGAAGAAACGTTCGAATCAAATGTCATCAGGAGCATCTTTGCGAGAGTGATTTTTTGCATAGCTTTACGTCGTTATTTACATCCTCATTTTAGTGAAATATTACTGTAGAATAACTTCCTGACATGAACGTACTGAAGCGATACAATCGTGATCAGATACTGATTAAGAAAAATGAGCTTTAGAGCAATGTTTGGGGACTGTATACACATTGAAAAATTATTTTCACGAAAGCATTGCTTGATTAAAAAAATGGGCTTACGCAAAATAAAAATAAAAATTTAATGTTTACTAAAAATAAAACAATGTGTTGCAAGAAAATTGCAAAGCTTATTAAATTTTACAGTTAAAAAAGATTTGGGAATTAGGGGCTTTTAATAGGCAATTAGTTTAAACACTCAGTTTTCAACATAATTGTAAGTTTCAATGTTTTCACGTAAATACTACGCTCATTAGTCTGGGTGCCTACCAGGGGCGATTATGGCGCAAATCGCGCCATTGAAATCTTTAGGGGGTTTTTTTTCAGGGAATTTGGGGGGGAGGTTGGCCAATTTGAGGAGTCATCGTTCTGAGGGGGCCTCCGTAGATTTGTGGGGGTGCCATTGCTCTGGAGGGAGGCACCTCGGTATTAGTCTTTTTTTATAATTTTTATTTTACATCTCCACAACAAAAGATGAATTCTGCTTTCACACGAGAAAAAGTGATTTATTCGTATAACCACTCTTTTTCCCCCATAATAAACTCAAACTTCAAATGTTCCGCTTTGGAATTCTTTAAAATGGCTTCTCTAAATAAGACGAATCGAACTTCCTTGTTATGTCCTGTAAGTCAAAATGTACTTTTTTCCCTTGCGTTACTGTGGCACCAATATATTTATGTTTATTATCTTTGTTCCCGTTTTACTTCCTTACCTATCTAAAATCCTGAGAGACTCGAAGCTAAATTCGAGGAATAAAACTTTAAGCGCGCTCTCCTCTCCAGGGAACAGTTCCTAAATGTGGAAGCCAATAACGGTGCAAAAACAACTCAAAAAGAGGAATTTTTCGATCAACTTTTCAAAGAAACATTGAATTAAATAATAAAGAGAGAGATGTCTAACGAAAAAGCGGATTTTGCCTTCCAACATTCCTTTTCGATTTCTAAATAAACGATTCTTTAAGCTGCTATATCAAGGCATATTCGCAGATTGTGTAAATACGATATTTATCTACTTAGAACAATAATCCAAAAAGATATATTGGTAGAATTTGAGAATTTGGAAATATTTACTCTTTATTTATTATTTTATATATATTTTTTGAATTTATTTATTGTAAATTTCATATTTATTTTCCTTTTGAGCAATAAAAAATAACTATTAAATTCCAAGCCAAAGTTTTTTCCGACCCAGGAGAAAAACACGGCGGGTCGCATGCAGCCCATGGGTATCAGGTTGATTATCTCTGCTTTATAATATGTAAGATATTGTTTTATTTCACCATGGTGGTTTAAAATGAAAATATACTATAACGCTTATAATTTTTGGGTCTTTGTATACCTGGTACAATGACAGTTTTCGACAAATTTCTCTCCTTCACATAAATTGACAGTGAAAAAATACTTCACACGGTATCTAAAACTTGAGCTTCAAGTTTTAAAAATATAAATGAAAAAATAAAATTTACCGTGTTAAGTTCCCAAATAAAAGTTAAAATGCAGTCAAGAATTGGTAATTTTTCAATGATTCGATAACAACAAAAGTCGGTGCCAAAGAACTCATGATGGTATGCTATTAAAAAATGAGATTATTTACATTAAGTTGTGATTTGGCGGCCTTTAGCAGCAATACACTGATGCAGTCTATTCTTCCACGCAGAGAGCTCTTCGTGTGCATTTCAATGTTCCGCGTTATGTTACGGTCCCTAGCGGAAGCCTTTTCTGTGGGGTTATTTGAAAGCGAAAGTTTGGAAACATCGCCCTTATACTTTAGAAGAGCTGAAAGACCGAGAAAATATCTGCCATACCCCTTGAAATGAAAAGTTTCCCAAAACTTTAGAAATAGACTGAATCAGTGTATTGCTACTAAAGGTCGCCACCTTGACGAAATGGTAATAAAAACTTAATGTAAAAAAATGGGATTGTATACGGATCAAAGTAAAAAAAAAAAAGAGAGACTTTTAAGTCTCAAATTGTATTAGTTTTTTTTTTTTTTTTTTTTGTAATACTTTCACAAAACCGGGTCATTACTTCCGACCCACCCTGTATTATGTTTTAAAATTCAATAACTTGATAAAGTATTTATTAAGAAAAACATTGCAATGTAAGTGCAACAATGTAAGTGCGATCAGCCCCCCCCCCCCCCCCCCCGCCTCTCCTCCTATACTTGATTTGATTTTCAAACTGTTATAAAAATAATTTCTTAGTTCCTGAACAAAAATGTTGTTTATTTTACAAAACTTTCCCTTTTTATTAAAAAAAATAACAAAAAAAAAAAAAAATCTGTTCATTGTGTTGCTAAGAAATGTTTCGTCGACACACAATGAATTACTTTACAAATATACCTGTTTGTGTAAAAAAAAGAGGTCAAAGATACTACAGCAACTTGATAATAAAATTTAATGAGCAACTAATATATTAAAATTAAATTTTTTTATATCAACAATTTAACACAATAACTGAAAGGAAAAAAAACTGCATTCAAGATTAGCAATTTTGTTTGTTTGAAAACAAAATTATTTTTGGGCACATATTAGTCATAAATGAAAAACCAGTATTGGCCGCTTTTTTTTTTAAGAAATACAAATAAAATTTGATCAAAGAGCGAGAGAGAATATTTTGATTGTTTCCTCTCCGTCTCCTGAACGTCAGTGAGCCCACGTGATCATTTCTAGGTCGTTGCTCTCGTAATGTCCCCATCGATCGGCAGGTGGCGTTCCATCTCTTCTTCATTGGGCACAGTTCCAAATTCTATAGAAAAATTTAGAAGCTCTCGTTTCACGTTTTGTTTTTGTTTACTCCAAAGATGGTTGCTCGTATTGCTTTTTTCTCCGCCGATTGTTTATCATTATCTTCATTCGAAAATTTTTGCATTCGCCAAGAATCCATATTTTGCTCTCTGGAGATATAAATGGCGCGAAATAAATATCCGCCGAACATTGTCTCCTTAATGCTCGGTAGAACAAGTTGCTAAGAATGATCGCTTGCATAGATATTTAAACGGCACTTGCATTTATACATTTTTTTCCCTGTGAAAAAGGGGGGGGGGGGCGGAGGTAATGTTGCAAAAATTTAAGACGATATATTAAGAGTTGTGTTGTCTTCTTTATATTTTTTTGTTTTGTTTTCATTTAGTTGTCTGAGTGGTCCTTTTTGAAGCGTCGTTTGCTAAAACCGGATAAAACTTCAGTATGAGGACGAAAAGGAAACTCCGTTAACAGCATCGAATACCCATTATCTATCATCTTCTACCCTTTATTTTATTTTGTGTACTAAAACATTCTTTCCGGTAATTAATAAAATTGCACACAAATACATTTAATAAAAACACGAATTTGTTTTACATTTGATCAGTTGGGGTTGTTTTGGGTGAATGAATTCTTTCATTCAACTTGATGTGAATCAGGGACTTATATAGGAATTTATTTCGGGAAGTACAGGGCGTTCTCGATATCGCTTTAAAACATCCAATCAGGATGGGATAAGAAACATTTTAGGCACAAGATGTTTTCTCCTTTTTAGGAATCAAACCTACGAAATAGTCTTAAATGCATTAAAAGGCTTCGGAGAACAGTTCCTAACTTTGTTATGTATAATCTTTCATCTTACCATAAGATTGTTCCAAATGAGAGAAGAAAAAACTTAAAAGAATTTTAAATATGCAAAAATATTTTTTAATAACCAGAATGTTATTAAAATAAACAAACATCTGCAATTCAAACTGAAAAAATGTTGTGAATATTATAAAAATAAATAATTTTAAATTATTTTACAATATTGAGTTTTTTTGCCATAGTTGTAGCGATTTGTTATTTCTCTGGAAAAAATTTCTGTTCAGATTAAAAACATTAGTATTAAAATGATAGATGATTAAATGTTAGAACCAAAATAGTTGCACAAAATGGCGATTTAAATCCCAAGCAAAAAGAGGCTCTGATTTAATTAATTTAGAATGTTATTCACAAATGTAGTATATGTATTAGTTATGCATATTTTAAATGTTACTTCGAATGCTTTTCCATACAATTCGATTGAAAGCATCAAAAGATACACGACAAACAATTCAGAACTTTTCTCATAAATACAATGCCAAATTGAACGCAGCTTAGTTAGAAATTTAAAACAAGAATAACAGTACTAAATATATTTTTACGTCTCCTGATTCAACTGGATCCGAGTGCACACACACGCACGCACACACACACACACACACACACACACACACACACACACATATATATATATATATATATATCCTCGCACGCACACACAAAAAAAGAAAGTTGTGTTGTATAAATTTGCTGTTTTGTAGCTTCTATTATTTTCAGTGGTGCAAAAAGAAAGGAAAAAAAATCTTGGGAAAATTCAATTTTATTTTTTTTAATTCAATTTTTATTATGGTGTAGTAATCTATTTATTTTCAGTAATACGTTGAAATAGCATCAGTAAAATTGTATAATTAAATATGTGTATTTTTCAAAAACTCTTATCTCGTTTTGGGTGTCATCCCCAACCCCCCAATAGGGTGTCAACCGGGGCGCTCTCCGCCGCCCCCCCGTAGTGACGTTACTGTATATATACTCGTATATATATATATATATATATATATATGTTTATGTGCAACTTTTTATACAGAAAAAAAACACTAAAAAGGAGAAAAATTTGTAGAGTTACGAACTACTTGAATCTGCTGATTAAAGAGGAGCTGGAAAAAAAAAACGCCTAGAAGATAAGAGTAAAAAGTAACAAGAGTAACTTGAACAGGATCTGGTCTCCGGTCTGATATAGTAGAACTCATTTACCGCCAGTGTGATTTTTTTTTTTTTTTTTACTCTTTTCTGGTTACGCGATAATTGAAAAGGAATTAACGGGGGAAAAGGGTGCAGGTGATATTTATTGGTTAGTTGCACCCGTTCACCTGGGGCACACGTCTACCACGTGCTACTCTCGCGTCGAATACAAGGTCAGGGATCGTATGCGATCTCTCAAACGAGATTTCCAAAATGCTGATAGGTCACGTTTTGTCGTTTGTTTTCACTTCTTAAAGAGTTCACCCATTGAATCAATTATATCTTTGCCATGTTAACTCAAGATTCCTAAAAGTTAGAATTGAGTTTTAAAAACATATATTCCTAGAACTTGCCGTTGTTAAAATGCCACTTATAATAAAAACTTTGAACGACATTAATGTTGAAAACAGGGGCGGATTCGGGAGAATTTTTTAATGGGGAATACTCCGGGTAAATTTGTCCACATTGTAAAAATGTTAAAAAATAGCAAAAACATATTCCTTCAAATATACCAACTTCTACAGTTTGATTATTAAAGAAAACCTTATATACTAAATGTATATATACTAAGAAAAGCATGGTTCTAAGAGAACAAAGGAAAAACCATATGTTTCGGAATTACACTAGAAAAAGAAAAGGAAAGAAAATGATAAGTTCCTTTTTAATTCCAACAGATTGTCCATAAGTTAGGCGATAAACTTAATAATAATATTTCACTTCAGTGGATTGTTGGATTATTATTGACTTGAAGTTCATAAAAACTGATTCTTTCCGTATTTGCCAAAATCCCAATTCTTTATCCATCCAAGAAAGCACGCTCTGTGTGTATGATATTCCATTATCTTCTCTTTTGATAAATCTCCTCCTGCGTTCCAAACACGGAACCATTTCTCGAAAGTTCTTTAAGCACTTGTGTACCCTCTAATATAAAGTAAAATGCACTACTGAAAATCCGGAGACTTCCCCAGGGACCCCTCATGGAATGCTGTAGATCAAACTCTCAACATCACGTTTCAACGAGGTATTTACTGTTGCCCCATGTCTGCTTTTGCGCGGAATCACGACTTCGCGGACAAAGAGGTTCGTTCCTCACACGAACACTCTTCTTTTGCCAATCCAATTGAACTGAAGGAGATTCCTTTCGGAGGAGCGTGAAATCACATGAGTGCACGTTTCGGTATCTGTAGAAACGAAGAAAAAGTGGTGCGTAGATTGGGTAAAAGGATAAACCCCTGTGTAGACAGGCCGACACATCCGCCATTTTGGATCAGAGGGTTGTTGTCCTTCCTGGCATATATAGGTGAAAACTGGGAAATTTGGTTAGTAGCCAGTGGGCAGTAGACTCCGTGGCCACTTTTTAAAATTGCCAATAAGAATTGAAAACTAACTCTAAAATTGTTAAGAAAGAAATATGCAGATTTGAATTAGCACATGCTAAAATTATTTCGAACGTTTATAATGATTTAAACATGTACAGGATGATGAAAGATTGAAATTTGAAATTCGACATGAAATTTTCGGCAAATCACGTGTTCAATATTGGCATGTTTCCATGAAGAAAAAAAATGAGAAAAATTCATTCCGAACGGCGGGAGAAGAAAAAGAAGAAGAAGAAAAAAAAAAAAACAATTGCAGTAGAATATCTTAAAAAGTGACCGTGCAGGAGTGGCGATCGATGATGCATTGTTTAATTCCCACTTTTACTACTTTAATCGCCACGTGGCGAATGGCGAGTGAATTTCGCGAAACGTAGTTTTTCTTAATTGATAACGTACATTATTAATTTTTATGTAAAATTATGAGAATTCAAAATAACTCATCATTATAGAAAAAAAGAAAGAAAAAGTGTAAGTAGTCAAGCTCTGATAATATTTTCTTGAAATTGATGTCTTACAGGAGAATAATGTAGATTATATTGAAATACTACATTTTAAATTTACATTTTGTTTAAAATGAATTATTCAATAAAGATTTCTTAGTACTGTAATTTTATTACGTGCTTTTCTCAACACAGCTACTCAAAACTGAAATCTTATTTCTGACATTGTTTGAAATATATTATGGTTAAACTAAGACACACTCACACACACAAATATTGTACGTAGCATCTAGGCCTTCACAGACTACCCCCATACGTGGGGGTGCGGCTGCATTGCTGTCCTCTTTCGTACCTCCCAAAAATTCTCGGACTCTTGACGACCAGAACCGGCCATAGGGACCGGACTGGCCAGCGTTGCCTACCTGCTATACCGTACTGGAGCCACAGTCATATTACAAAGTACGTACAAAGTATGCCTTACGTCATCCGGAACGGATATTGCTATTTTAGTCGCCTCTTACGACACGCATAACTACGTCAACGCTATTCTACCCCGGCCACCGCACGGGAAAATTTCATACGGGTATAAGGCACATCAATATCCAAGTTTCAGAGGATCCTAACGTCCGTGTACCAATACGTTTCCTAGAGTCATATTATATCATAATGAATACATAAAATGATCTATTTTTATGAGCTGTTTGAAAACAATATTATTTTCTGCATTTTATCAGAAGAATTGTTCTGATAAAATGCAGAAAAATACAGGGATTTTTATTCTTTTCTACGAAATTGAATCAATTATAGAAAATTGATTAAATATGAAGATCGAAAACAAAATGTCTATTAATTCTAACGTAGGGCTCGACCGATGGCATTTTTTGGCCGATGGGCCCATGCCGATTGTTGGCCGATTGTTCCGAGGTCGGCCGATGGCCGATTGCCGATTATTCTCCTCTTCCATCGGCCGATGGCCGATGCCGATGGCCGATGGAAAAAAAAGTCGCCCTAAACCATTAAAACGTGTAGAATGCTTGTCAAAAATGTCATTTAAATCATTTATTATTTATTTTAATGTTTATAAAAACATAAATGCATTATTCAAGCACCGTAAAACTGTTTGGGGTAAGTTTACATAGTAATTAAAACTGAAAGAATCACTCGCGATTCTAGTAAAGTAATACAACTATTTGGAGGTTAAAAAAAATAAAAAATGCTATATCAGAGGATTTTTAATTCTTTTTTCTTATCTTTGCAAAAGAAAAATACTCAACATCTATTGGATCGGCTCGGGTCTAATTCCCTTTCCTTCAACATTTTCTCTTTATCACACCTGCACTGCAAATGCCAAGTGCAGCTGCCATTATTTTCTTATTTTTTTTTTATGGAGAGGAATGCTGATGTTATGACACAGACTAACAAATAATGTATGTTTGTATTTTTAACGAAACTGTCAACCCCCTCCTCTCAGATTTTTTTCATGATACCCCCCCCCCCCCCCCCCCTTTTTAAAAGAAAAGCGGGAACGATTACATGTTTATTTTTCATTAAAAAAGTTATTTTAAGCTCTTTTCCTGAAATAAAAATAAAATATTAAAAAATTTCGCTCGCAGTATTATCCCTTGTTTATAACCAAGAAATGCTGAATATTGCTTTAAAAACATAGACTTGAGATATTTTTGTCATTACAAATGAATGCTGGGTCTTAAGAACTAATCTTATTAGATTTTTTTTTCTTGTGAGTTGAAAATTACTCTGAAATACTTGACATGTTCTTTATATTTTCATGAGCACAATATGTAAGGTCACCGAAATAAACCAATATTTTGAGCACCAGCAGTTTTCTGTTGACAAATAATCTTCTGAAAACACGTGATCGTTTATAAAAATTAAGATATATTTTGAAAAAAAAAAAAAAAAAATATATATATATATATATATATATATATATATATATACGTTGACAATTTTGGAAATTAATGAAATTGTAGCATTTTTATTAAGGTATTGTTCCACCCTGTATCCCAAAGTCGTTTTTAAAGAATTAAAATTTTGAAAATTACAAGTCGAACTTGGACACATAAAATTTCGATCAATAAACATTTATACTGAAAAATTGATTCATATTTTTATCAATATGTTCTATGTTGTACAAGAAATATTCTAAACTGAAAGCAGAGGGAACGAGATTGTTGTACAATAGCAGAAAAACTGTCAACTGTCTAACAAGTGGCATCAAAGAAGCTAAAAAAACGAAGTATAAACGGGGAAAATTAAAATTATTATCGCATAAAAAATGTTAAGATGTATTTTGAAAAAAAGATATGCTTTGATCAATCTTTAAAAATAAAGTAATTTTAGCATTTTTATTAAGATGTTATTAATGTTATTAAGGTTATCACGCGAACTCGCATTTTGAAAATTCAACTCGAACTTGGACACATGAAATTTCGATCAATAAATATTTATACTTTAAATTTTCTTCTTATTTTTGACCAATCTTTTCTATAATAGAAACTAAAAATGAAATAATGAGAACAACCGCACACCAAAAGCAGATGAAACAAGATTGCTCCACAATTATAGAAAAACTGTAACACGTGGGATCGAAGAAGCAAAAAAAAAAAAAAACGCAAAGAGAAAAAAGTTTACGCTGGTAAAAATTAAAATTATTATCGTACTTTGATTGAGTTGACTTTTTATTGTTTACAATTTCGGAATAATAAGAAACATGACAAACTAAAAGCAGATGGTATAATATTATTGCACAATGACATCTAATGCACTAAGTCATTATTAAAAGAAAACGGACAAACATGAGGCAACTAACCTAGTGCGAAAACAAATAGCACTCATAAGACGCTTCTATGACTTTTACTTTAACATATTCTATTTCGCGAGCATTCTGCTCAAAGAGAACTATTTTAATAATGAAGGTTTTCGGGCAGCGATCACTTAAACTAGTTTTCCGAATTTTTTATCAAATACTTTGTAGAATAACATTATTTCTGTGTTTTTTTCTTTTTAACTTATATGTGCTGCCTGTTATTGTATGGAAATAGAAATTGAGCTATGGAGAAAAAAGTAAAGTGAAAGACAGAATGTTTTCTGGAAAGTTGTCCCTGCGAAAAACATCGGCCTTGCATCGGCTTTTAGATGTTTTTTAAGGCCGATGGGCCGATGTTTTTCTAAAGTTAACATCTGCCGCCGATGCCGATGGCCGATGGCAACTTTGTTGAACAATCGGCGCCGATGCATCGGCGAGGCCGATGCATCGGTCGAGCCTTATTCTAACGTAAACAAATTAGACAAACAGTGAAAAATGCAAAAGAATAAAAAATTATAAAATAAAATATACAAATAAAAGAGCAACAAGCGAAAAGGGATTACTTTCTATTCCCTAATCTGGGAGGATTAACATGTTTACACACATAATAATTCAGCTTTGTAATGTAGATCTGGACTTTTTATTGTGGGGCGATCCGTTAGAGAAGAAAAAATTATCGACTTAAGAACTCAGAAACGTCTAAATGTATTATCTAAAAAATGTTTTCACGAACTGGTATTAATGGAAAACAATTCTAACACAATTGTTTTAGTTTACAAAGAGAAATGAATAAACAATGTTACAATAATTCTTCCAATGCCAAAATACGCGAAGGAAAAGACTTGTAGGCATGAAAGCCCCTAACAGCTTCATGGAGCATTTCAAATTTTGGGGCTATAAAACCTGTAATAGCTTTATGGAGTATGCCAAGTTTTAAAAAATGACCACAAAAGCGGAGAAAGAAGACGCTTTATTGACGAAGAATTTCCGTACCTCTGCAGGAAGAAAAGAATCGATTTGGGCCGCTCTTCTGCGAGCCTAAAGTTTCTCATTTTGGTCATCGATTCTTGTTATTTATTCTCCTTTAGCCTCACTTTTATTTTCTTTGATGTCTCATCTATTCTCTTTTTATACTTTGTAAGAGGAAATGACGCGCTGCTCTCTATCTCAATACCGGAAGTTGGAGATGAAATCAGTGAAACTGTTGGGATTGATTGGTGGAGGAGGCTCAATATGTTGTTGCAATTCGCCTGATCAAGGCAATTGCACCAATAGCTTTTCCTCATCTTGGTAAATTTCTTTTTGACAGATATTGCGGGGCTGATGATACCTCACTTTCTCCACATGCGGAGGGAGTAATATCGTAAACAAGTCAATTTCTTTAGTATCCAGAACATTTTATTTTCTTCACTAAGTGGAAAAAAAGTAACTATTAAGATCTTCGTCATTACCTGTTTCTAATACACACGGTAAAAACGTTTGCAGAACTGGTTTTGAAAGTTTTTTTTTTTTTTTGTTGATTTGGCCAATAACGATTATTAAATTGAAAAAAAAAAGGACAGTATGGTCAAATAATAAAGCTGTTGGTCTCTGACCGCTAAAAATTCAACCAAGTTTTCATTCTGCCATGTCGCCTATTTGTGATAAATCCCTTTATTAACTAAAACTTCAAAATATTGTATTAAAGACAAACAACGCGCCCATCAATAGTTTGCCAAGAAGATCAAGAAGTCAGAAAAACATAAACGGCAGTTTGTAGGCGATTTTGTTAAAAATCATAAAGAACCAAACAAAAACTGAGGAGTTCTATATAACGTAGTACATCAACCTTATGTTTTCTAACTGAATCCTAAAAAGGTATTATGTTTTCACATTAATCTCCAAAGTTGGTTGTATATTTGATTTCGTTCACATGCATTACAAGCTATTGTTGTTATTATTATTATCATTATTTTATTTATGGTATAATCCGTGTAGATTCAGGCAGGGGGGTTCCTTCATAGTCTCAGAAGTTTTTGAATGTCACATATGTTAAAATTTAGAACTTTGTGAGTTATTGGTATGTTTTCGTTTTGCTCAAAAAAATTCCTGGCCCGAGATACAGGCCACCAAAGATGGCGCCTTCGGCGCAATTTCTCACTTGCGATTTTCCCCAAAAACTTTCAAGTGCTCTGTTTCCTGAACGGTGCAAAATATTTTGATGCGGTTTTTTTTATTTGAAAGATAACTATATTTTGTTTAAGATAAGAGGCTAAATTTTAAAATATTTATTAAATTTTTTTTTTTTTGCTGCAGCCTTTTGAAATTTGAAAAAAAAAATATTCTTTTTCTCAAAAAAGCCAATTTCAAAATTTTTTTATTTTTTTACTGTAGCTTAATACCATTAAGTACTACATTCCCTGAAAAGGGGAGCTTCCACTTTTGCGTTTAACGGTTTTTACAAACAATTTAAGATTTTGCCATATATTTCATCAGTTTTGTTAACAACGTAGTCATATATTGGCCCCATTAAGTCAAAATTATATTAATTTAATTTTCTTTGACATGACATTTAATTCTTAATAAATAATATTAGCGCGAAAAAATCTTGACTTTTTTAAATTAAAAAAAAAGTTTTTTTTTTTTTTTTTAATTTAAAACCAGATTGCTTATCATAACCATAAGATTGACATTCTGAGTAAGATGCAATGAATATAATATTTATTTCAGTGAAAATAAGAATTTTACTTTGAAAAGTGTATATTTATGCTAAAAATTTAATAAAATAAATGCAATACACTGTACTTTCAACCCAATACGCATGTTTAAGAAAAATTAATTACTGCACATTCGCCAGGTTGTTAGCAAGTAACGTAAATATATGTAGAACAACAATTAAAATTATTTATGTATATCATTTATTCATTATCACAAATTGATTAATAATTAAATTTATCTTTATATAACACATACAGTTAGGTATTTTCTTGATTCTATTTGCCATCAAGTAATTTAAAAAAGAAAACAAGTTTGGCTGTCTTTTCTACCCCAAGGTTATTTTCTGAGCTTGTGAGCAAATCCAAATGTAGTAAGCTTTAGTTCAATTGCTGCTGAAATGAGCATCTGAATTATTTTTGGTTGTTTATTACCCATGAATTCTTTACAGTAGTTACAATTTCCCACACTCAAATGCTGACATAGACTGCAATTTCTTTTTCAAATTAAATTCCTCAAAAAGAAAGTGCACAAATTATGAACTTCAAGCCATTACTTCATAGTTCAGTATTTTCTTTAACCAAATTTAATTGGCTCTTAAACCTCTTATTTTATATTTTGGGGCTAGAGATGGCTAAAAAAAAGAAAGGAAGAAAGGTGTCAATGAATGTTCATATTAAAAAAAAAAAGATATTGTATAGTTACTTTATCTTGCTGATTTAGGTTATTTTCTAACTTTTTCTGAATACTTGTAACAGCTTCGGCTAATTTAGTTATCTTCTTCAAATTATTTAAAACAGTTAATATTGGTTTTAATTGATTAGGCAGATCCTCAACAGTCTGTTCAATTGCCCCATAGAAAATATTTTGATATTTATTTCTCTATTAAATTTCTACTTCCTTCTTTAAATACCTGCATAAAAATTAGCCGATTGCTTGTGTAACTTTTTATGGAACGATATATTAAATTCCATTGTACCTCTGAAGCTAAGATGAATTCCATTTCGTTACTATCAGGACAACATAAATAATGAAATTATTTTTTCTTGTTTTGAATTGAGAAGATGTTTATTGTCCCCATACCTCACAACTCATAATGCTAACTCAAATTAGTAATAAATACTTTAACATTTCGTTTGATTTGATTTTTGTAAGAACTATTGAGTAAAATCAATGATTTTTTGGATGTTTTTTTTTTGAAAAAAAAAATCATCTGCCTTAAATTTTGTGCAGCCTGATAAATATTAGAAATATCTTTTCAAAAAATAAAAAAAGGAAAAGAAAAGAAAGAAAAAACATTAATATATTACAACCAAAAACATATTAAAACTTAAAATATATGGACATGTTCCAAAACATACCATTTCCCAAAATTATGTCGTAAGTTGTAGATAAAGCAATTAGGGGTGTTTCGTGCATGTGCTTTGTTTTTGTTAACTTCCTTATGAAAGAAAAGGAAGAAAAATACAAAGTGATTGAATCCTATATTGAGATCGGCTCTATACCTAAGGCTTCGGCTAAAAGGTGCAAGGGTGTTCCGATGGAGAAAAGTAGTGTTCCGCATTTTTTTTCTTAATATCAATAGCAAGATATGAAAATCAATTATAAAAAGCTATGTTTTACTAATTAACACATGTATTAAAATTAACAACTAATAGATTTGAACTCTAGCTATGAAAAAATGAGAAAATGATATTTAAAAAAAATAAAGGAAATCAATAAACATTTTAAAGTATCGGGCCTTAAGATTGGGCAATGTATGTCTGTCTGTTTGTCTACTGGTAAATTTCTTTTGTGGGAAGGGGAGGGGGATATGTTTATAATATTTATTAAGAAAATTAAATTAATATAATTTTGATTTAATGAGACCAATATATGACTATGTTATTAACAAAACTGATAAAATATATGGAAAAATCTTAAATTGTTTGTAAAAACCGTTAAACGCGAAAGTGGAAGCTCCCCTTTTCAGGGAATGTAGTACTTAATGGTATTAACCAACAGTAAAAAAATAAAAAATTTGAGATAGGCTTTTTTGAGAAAAAGAATTAAAAAGATTTTTAAAAAAAAATCAAAAGGCTGCAGCAAAAAAAGTTAAATAGATATTTTAAAATTTAGCCTCTTATTCTAAACAGAATATAGTTATCTTTCAAATAAAAAAAAACGCATCAAAATATTTTGCACCGTTCAGGAAATGTCAGAGCACTTGAAAGGTTTTCGTGGAAAATCGCAAGTGAGAAATTGCGCCGAAGGCGCCATCTTTGGCGGCCAGTATCTCAGGCCAGGAATTTTTCTGAGCAAAACAAAAACATACCTATAACTCACAAAGTTCTATATTTTAACATATGTGAAATTCAAAAACTTCTGAGTCTATGAAGGTAAGATTTTATTTTTACCTGCCTGAATTGAAACGGACTATGCCTTATTTATTTATTTATTATTATTTAGGCTTATTTACTCTTTGAAGTAATGTCTAATGCTAATGTACGATTGGTTCGCTTTAAAGGTAACATGTAAAAATATTTAAAACATGCATAATACTCTTTTATTTAAAAAATTTCGAACACTTTACTTAACAAA
This sequence comes from Octonoba sinensis, assembly GCA_038502835.1. Classification (NCBI taxonomy): domain Eukaryota; kingdom Metazoa; phylum Arthropoda; class Arachnida; order Araneae; family Uloboridae; genus Octonoba; species Octonoba sinensis. The sequence goes on along the minus strand of CM076599.1, from coordinate 29,821,857 downwards.
ATATGAGGTTAAACGGTATGACACTGTTTCTAACTCCATATAACGATATTTAAAATGAAATAATACTAGTAAATGGCCGAATATATAAACCGATATGGTTGTCATGCATCAAATACAAAATCATATTTCTTGCTATGAAAAGAGAATGATGCACTTGAAAAGAGAAAGCATTTTCATCTTATCTCTTCTGCTTGCCGTGGGGAAAAATAATGGAATATAGCTTTAAAACTCCCAACACAGTGCTAAAAACTGTATAAAAATTTCTAAATAGTGCAATAAGAACCTTTTTTTTTTTTTTCAATTGTCTTATTGATTAGTTGCAACATCGTTTTCCAAAACATCTTAAAGGATTTTGATACTCACACTTTATATAGGAAAAAATGGTTTCCCTGATTCTGATTCAAAGTATTTGACTGTTTTCTGTATTACTCCCACAAACTAATTTGATAATTTAGTATCCTACTATTTAAAGTAATTCAGTTACATCGTTTTGGAAACGGTGTTAGGAAATACCTGCACGAAGTATTTTTTTTTTTTTTTTTGAATAAAATAAGTATTGTTTTTATTTCCACGAATACACTTTAATTGCTTAGTAGCTGTAGAAGAAAAAGAAAAGTAAGCGAAAAACATTCTGATGAAAAATAGTATTAGTAATGAAATAAAATTCATTACTTAAAAAACAATAAGCGGATGCCAATAAAATTAGCAGATACATTTTTTTATAGAGTGCAAAACGGAAATTTAATTGAAGTTTTTAAAAGAGAAGCAAACAGCAGTTCAAATTGCACAAGAAATTCTTCAATTGCTTTTAAGAAAATATCCGAGTTGAGCCTCAGTTCTTTTACCTGCAAGATTATCGGGATGAATGTGTTGGCCGCATTTTTCAGTTTCACTTCAAGAATGTTTTACATTTTGAATAGTCAGAAAAATTTTAACTTTGGTAACTCCGGGAAAAATGTAATGTGCATAAAATGATTCAAATAGGAAGAGAATCTGCAAAATTTTGATTAACGGAACTTATGTCAGGGTATATGTTGTAAAATAACCTATCCACATACAAGTTGGTAAGTTCCTCCAGCCAATTATTAACGAATATCCCATGGCCATTCACTTTTAAAGTAAAGTTCGGTCTATAGTGCTGCTTTTTCAAAGAACTTAAGATTTCATCATCCTAGGGACAACCTTATAAGTAAACAAACGGAAGAAAAAGGAAAAAAAAGATAAATCATAAATACAAGTTTTTACGCAAATAACAGTGCTCTTTTTAACTTCCCCACCATCACAGCATCGTTATTAATGGAAGAAAAAACTAGAACAAAATAACTGTTCCACGTGCCAGAATGACACACGTGAGTGTTTCCCCCCTGTTTTTCTCTGATGCACCTCTGGGGTGGGGCATCCTGATTTAGTTCTTTTGTCGAACGATTCTGAAGGTTAGGAATAGAAATGCGTGGAGGGGGAATGTGAATTAACTGCAAAGAAAATACACGAGAAAGAAACCTCTCCATAAAGTTCATTCATCATGGATTTCTTTTTCTTTTTGTTTTTCTGTAGGATGAAAAAAATAGAGAGGGGAAGGATCCCCTAGGGTACCTTACTATTACTAGACACCTAAAAAGCGTGATAGATATTTTCACCGGGGAGTAAAGTCGTCTGTATGGAATTTGGCAGTAATCAACATCTCGTTCTGAACCAGAAAGAGATTTCAAATAAAACTTAACTGCGAAGTTCGTCTACATCGGATGGTTTTGTTTTGATAAATACCACGCTGTTGAGTTTAAGTTGTACATGTTTTCGAGCACTAAGCATAATTATTTATTTCAGTGGTCATTTTAAAAAACACAGTAATCGTTAAATTATTTATTTTTATTTATTTATTTTTTAAGCTTTTGCCATATAGATATTATTTTGTCTTTTAATGTGTGTTGAAATTTTACTTTAAATGTAACGAAAAAGTACGTTTTTTTTTTCCTATTTTGGTTGAATCGATAATTCTTCTACGTCTCCAAATATTTTCTAAAACTTACTTTTCTTTAATTCCATCTCAAATGCTTAATTAGGGCATTGTTTACGAAATCTCAAACGGTTGTTTTACCTCGGTTAACAAAACGCTTATTTATTAAAAGTTAATTTAACTAACTAATCTAAAATTTAATTTTGTATTTTATTTGTTTAGTTCAAGTTTTTATGAAGTTTAATTAGTGAACATTTTACTTTGTTAAGCTTTCTAGAAAAGTAAAACACACAATTATAAACAAATTACAGCGACTTAAAATAATATGTTCCTACAATCTACACTCACCCACAACCACCCACTCATACTTGCCATTACTTGCTGCCATGAGAACTATCCGATTCTAAGAAATAACTAATTCGTCAGATCATCATCTCTTGTTTTCCGCTATTAAACATAAAAATGTAATCAACCATCTTGCATAGAATTTCTTACATGTAATTAATTGACTAATTTAACGCTATTTGTTATTATTGCACGTAGTTTGTGGGATAAAAATAAATTAAAAAAAGCACTTTTAGATCTGTAACTCATGGAAAGATATTTAAATGTTTACTTTGGCATTCACACTTCAAAATGTGAAGCGTAAGATCATTTAATGAAAAAACAATCCACTTTTCTTCGAATATGTAGCACTGAGTCGTCCATTTTTACGTCAAAACCTTATTCACATAAACTTAAAAGCTGGAAGAATAATCGATGCGCACACGAAAATGGGGGTGATGGAAGATTTTGTTCTTCTTTGTATTCCTTTCAATGAAGTTTCTTTTCCCCCTTCCTTTTAAATCGCCTTCCACCGGCGGGGGAAAAATACGTTTTTGAATAAAATGCTCACGACACTATATTTGCTTGATTTATTTTCGGCATAAAGTAAATAGTGTCTTGTATTCAGGAAAGAATGTAATTTATTGGATAGTTCTCCATGACACGGGGAACGTTGAAATTTGCTTAGAATATATTCTTTTATGTGTAACGTGTTAAGGGAAGCTTTCGGTAGCTCGCACTGAATTGAATCTGGAAGAAAAAATGACCTTAGCTAATATGCTTTGTGTTAGCTGCTCGTAATGCGGCGTCATGGTTGTTACAGTAAAATTGTTCACAAATTATGCATTATACTCGTAAACAACAATATGATCATAAACTGCTACTAATGATGCTCGTATGTTTTCTTTTCCATTTAATGTCCGTATAATTTTGTATTTGTTATTAAATCCTTCGACTGGTTGTTGAAAATAATACGTAAATGTACATGCGGGAAGCCAGCCTTTTTATTAATAAAAGCATAAATATTTGGCAAATTTGAAAACAGTAATTAACTTTGCAAATTTTCATAACATTCATTAAAGAATAAATATTTTCAAGGTAGAGTCTTTGCGATTAAAATTAGTACACTTAAATAAATTTGAAAAGGCGCACAATCAATTGCGATGATTTATCAGTACATTTAAAATAGTTTTTTTTTTTTCTGTACATACAAAATTACTTAAAAGGAGTCTCAGTAGAGCATTTGAGAGTGCTTATATTGTTCTAGAAACCGATTCCTGGGAAACAATTTTAAATTACATAAATTACAATCCATCTTAATCAAAAATAAGCTCAATGTTCTTTAATAACTCGAAAGAAAAGGAAATATAAGCTCACCTAGAAAAATGAAAGAGCATCCTCAACAAATAACAGGTGGAAGTAATTTTTTTAAAGTAACATTTTTAACCATGCATAAAATATTATTTTCTCGCATATATTTATGACAGTACAATATTAAAAAAAAAAAACTTTCACATAATGACACCATTGTTTTTACTTTTTTCAAGATTTAATTCATTTAGATTCCTTTTCTTCCCTGAAACCAGCATAATTTGAAAGCACCGATACCGTAAATGAGCTGTTGGGCATTTGAATGCAATTAGCGAATATTCATTGCGGTTAAGGAATTACAGATGCAATTCATTTTATCCAGTGTCAATACCTTCTTTACGTTTCACAATTTGAAACAATTAAAGTTTTGTAAAACTCATGGTAGATGTTTGGTGCTCATAAAGTTATGTCATGTGCTTCAATTCATTTCCTCTTGACACCCTATCGTTGCCGACATTGACAACAGTAACCCTCAAATGCGTCCAAAATTACTGCGAATTTAAAATTCGAATCAATGATGTCTCATTTATTACTTCCTTTTCGTCGTATCTATCGCTAAACATATGTATTTACTACAATCCAACATCTTTAAAAGCGAGTCATAAAAATAAAAGCTCGCAGCCATTAATCTTAAAATATTCATCTCGCTTAGATATATTTTTTTTTCCTCGTTCGTTTTTCTTTCACGTCATATCGCCTTCAGAGCGATGCATATAAACAAAAAACTACCAAATCGTTCATAGCCCCAAGAAAAGCGGCGCTCGGCAACTGTAAACTTCCCCTTCGAGCGGGGCATCGCGTCCCCAATCCGATCTCAAATTCGCTCGGAAATCTCATTTCGCAGGCAATGCCTCCAATCTTTCCAATTTCGTTAGAAGTGGGAGGGGGCAGCGAGGATTGTGCCATCGATCTGCGTCTCCGAATCGGGGGGGGGGGGGGGAGGGGGGTATCCACCAGTCGCCCCAAGGACAAGCAATGATATATAATGTGACTGCTTGCCTTCCTTTTACGCACCCTCGCACCCATTACAAAAATTTCTTGTTCTGTGGAGTTTCTTCTCTAAAAGCTCTAATAAATAATACGGATATTAGATTTTCTCAAGAACTTTCGATTTCGTCTGCGATCAGTGTTTTACGGATACCGAGACTCGAATGCTTTGGTGATGAGGAAGAGGATTTAAGTGTAAAGCGTATTTTAAATAAGGTTTATGCCCTTGTGTTTTACGCTTAAACTAAACGCGGACTCGTCAAAAAGAGCTTAAGGCATGGGATTTAAATTTATGATACTTTTAAGTAATTCTTGACTGGCCATTATTATTTCCGGAACATTATTGAGTTTAAGAGTTTTAATGACATATTCACAACCAGGGAGAAAAGAGGCTACTGTGGACAATTCTTATAAATTTCTCGAAAACAAAAAGTACTAAATACTATTTTAAACAGATCACATATTTTTTAAAAGAATTTGCACTTTTAACTCTAATTTGTCTGATACATAAAGCTGTTTGGATGTACAGTTCATTAATCATATTTTCTTAAGTTGTTTTTGACATTAGTAGTTAAAGATGGCACTGCTGTAGTAGAACTCACAATACTGATTTAGACAACGTAATGCAACTTTTGAAAGTGTGTGTAAAACCATATAAAAGTAATTTAAGTCTATTCATTAGTAACTATTGATCAAAATAAAACACTTTAGTTACTATTTTTCCTAAGCTATTTTTGTTATAAAGGACCTCAGTTGGGTACGTTCAGAATTCATTTTTAAACTAAAATTGCATAGCTCACAGTCAAAAAAGCCGTCTCTAAAACACTCATCCCATACACTCTTGCTACAAATTAAAGTTTTATCATTTTATCACTAAAAGCTGAACTGGGCTTATGCAGACACGTTTCCAGAAACCACACCACAATGTGTGTACTCTAGCTTCACAGAAACATTTAATTTTAAGAAACAATGACAACTTTAAACCATGCAGAACAAAAGCGAATATAAAAAAATGAATAATTCAATTCATTTGTCAATTGAAATTATGAAATAAAATAGCCTCGCTTAGCAATTAAAATATCAAATTATGAATTTACTTTTTCATCATAAAAACTTTTTATAAATTGTTAATTAACTACTAAGTGGATTCTCGTACATCTGCACTTGAAAGTATGTATTAGTATTGCAAAGAGCTGCAACAAATTACAAAGGAAATTTTAACACAAAAATATTTGAATTGTTCACACAAGTCCCATGTTCACAATATGCCCCCTTCTCCATACTGCTAAGGATAGTTCTCAAAAAGAAAAATCGAACGACATTACGTATATATTTAGATTTATAAATACATTCTGAAGAAAAGTATTTGAATTATGCTTTATCTGTTTTTTTTTTTTCATAAAAAGTTATTTTTATTCTCATAAATTCCTACGCATTCGCAATTAGCAAGATTTAAAATAAAATTCCTTTTCGACGAAGAAATATTAGTTCATTTTATCATTTATTCATATACTTATTTCTTCTTACTTTCTTTCTCTTTTGCTTGTACTTCTTTTTCCTTCTTTAACATAATTTAATTCATGAGAATTGAAAACTTTTCAAGGAAATTTGACTGTAATTATTTTGATGCGTCACTTCTAAAGAAAATTATTCTATATTACTTTGCAACAAGGAAGAAAAATGGTTTAGACAAGAATATTTAGCATGTTGTTAGGAACAGTAAAATGCGCTTATTGGTTAGAAATGAATCAGTTTCGAATAATTTTGATACTTTCATAATTTGGATTTCAAATATTTAAGTTCTTAATTCGTTTACATGGCGAGAACAAGGAGCACCAGACATATTCAAATTTTTATTTTCCCTTTATTTGTATTTAGATGTTGTTATTTTTACTTTTAGTTTTTTTAAATCCGTATAATAAGAGCAATTAACTATGAAGGATTATATTTATTATGAAACTGAACAAGTTTTTGAATAAGTCTTCAAAAAAGTAAACTATTTCCTTAGAAATTGTTAAAAAGACACTAATTTTTCATTTCCTCCAAAATACTTCTAATCCAAAACGAATAAAGTTTTTGATAAGGAGCATTTAGGAGGAAATGAAAATGTGGTGTCGTTTTGACATCGTCGTGGTCATAACTAGTAAATTATAACATTAACACTATTAATTCAGAACAAAAAGAAAGAAAGAAAAGAAAAGAAAGAGAGGAAGATAGAAGGGAAAAAAAGAAAAGAAAGGCTATTTTGGTCTTATTATTTGTTTCCTGATCACTCAGTGCAAATGGTCTGATGCATCAGTCCATTGTCCTTGGCGTATACAACATGATTTCAAAATTAAAGTTGCAAAGTCTACAATTTAAAATGTTTCCTAAATGCTCAATTTTATTACATTTGGCTTACATTTGATAGCAACAACTAAAGCAATTCTCCTCCCCCCCCCCCCGCCCCATACATAAAATAATCGCAACACCCTTTTGGCATTTTCTTTCACGCCAAAAGTCACAAAGCATTCATCATTCGAAAAAGATTGCCTATTAAAAGACATCTTTCATTAAGAACATATACCACGGGAGATATCCATCTTCCGACCTCGGCGTCTTCCAACATCTGTGATTCCATGAATTAGTTACGATGCTCTGCCGGCGAGATCGAATTTCTCTTTCTCGCCACCACGCAGTTCCTCTCTATCCCGGCAACATGTTTTTTCATCCCTGCTGTTCATCCTCCTCGCCGCGCTATCTGGATCTTTCATTCATAAGTGATTATGAAGGTCACTGATCAATGACGTTTGCTTTATTTGGTTATGATCACTGATGGTTTATGCATAGTATAATATAGATCGTCATCAAATCGAGTGTGTTAGCGAACAGTTATAATAATGTGAACTCTGAAATATGCAATATTCAGTATAACAGTACTTTTTTTGTACAGTTTTTTTTTTCTTATAAACAGTACTTTTTTTGTTGTTTTAGGACGGGGAGGGATGATCTTATTGAAGTTAGTCCATAGAAAATGTTCTGTATTTTACTCTGTCCAGCTGAGAAAAAATTAAGTATTCACAATCTATTGGAAGTTTTATAATTTTTGCGTCTTATACAAAATTTTGTAATTAATTGTGCATGTATACAACAGGATGCCTATAATCAAAACTACCCTGCTCAGTCCAGAGCTCGTTTTAATAGACGCATGTCATTGAAACGGAAGAAAAATTAAAATTCAGATTTTTATCACCAGATTAGAGTTTTTTGCTACTCTGCTTCAAGCAATCCTCGTCGCCAAGTTTGTTGCAATTTATAGCGAACTTCTTTCTTGCCAATATAAAGTTCTTTCTCGCCCTATAACACGTTTAAACACGTGATCGACGCAACACTGAACAGATTCAGTGATAAAATAAAAATGTTTTGTTTCGAATTAAATTGATTTGTTTTTCGGTCCTCATGCGCCTTCTTCGAACATGATGGTAAAATTTTGAGGTAATTTTTTTCCCATTGCAGATTTCTTCTCCCCCTGATCCATACATTGCATACTCCAAATTTCAATGACATACATCTATTAGTATGAGCTCTTTATAGGTTTAAACAGGGAAACTTTAATTTTGACCATATAGTATTTATGATTAGCTCTTTGTTGTAAAAAACTTTGTTGTAAAAAATGGTCTGAAATTCAAAACGTTTCTCTCCGGTAACTCAACATGCCGTAAAAAATGCAGTTGTATATTATTAGTTGCATGAATTCCATTCGACAGCCGATAAAGCTTATATATGTCACAAACATACATCGGGAAACAAAAGTAAGTTTTAAATAATTTAACTAATTCAATGAACTTTATGAACTGAAAATATTCTTATGAGTTGAGAAACTAATAAATACAGATTGATAATGCTACTTCTGGACGCAACTAGTCTTTTAATGAGTCTATTTCTTTTATCTTTATAACAACTTTCGAAAGAATAATCCAATTCTAACAAAAAAAATCAAAATATCTTCACCAGAACTCCTGAGTTGTACATTTCATTATTCGATTTGAGCAATATTGTGTTCAATTTAGAGCAACTTAAAAAGTTATAATAATTTAAGAGAATAAATCTGGCATCAATGTAACAATGAGTGTTCTAATTTCGCGTAAGAATTATATTGTTTTGAAAAACTGGAAAGTGTGAGCGCTTGATTTAAATATTGCATCATGATAAGAATACTGATTTCATCTGGCGTTCATGAGTACTATTTAAATTAAGATTTTCAGACAGTTTCTATCCATCAAATAAGCAAGATTCATCTGGCATTATATCTTTCAACAAATTTTCCTTTAACATGATTTTTAATAAATCTACGCATTTATTTTCAATTTGGCTTTCCAAAGGCCAAGCAGTTCTTTCTGTAAAATGATTTTCTTAACCAAATGTAATTAGATGAGGAATAAATAAACCCTCATTTACATATTCTAGCCTCGCTCATCGGTTTTAAAAATCTATTTCAAGAAGCTGAACTCCGAGTCCACTTACAGCAAAAATCAAAATTTATAGAAAAGCGCATCGCGTAGAAGTAAATAACAAAAGCTGTAGATTTCATTTTTAAAGAGAAACAAGTGACTTTATCGCATGGGATATCGTATTTCCATCATTGTTCGTTATAAAAAGGAGCAAAACATAAAGTGTTGGAATAAAATTTGTAACAAAACAGCATTTTCTTTCTTGCGAAATAAAGTACTTTTCTGAAGTACATTAAAAATTGCAATTTAAAATTAAAAATCCCCTTTATATATTTTTTAACATTTATATCTTTGAAAAGAAATCCCACATGTCCCCCTCCCCTACAGAAGTAGAATTCTTCGTCTGCCGTTTTTATTATGAATATATTTTTTAATCAAAATATGCACTTTATCCATCCTTCCACATGCCATCATTTATTTTTGAAGAAATTCTAAAGCTTTTTTAAAAATTTTCTCCCTTATTTTATATTTTATTATGAGGCATTTTATTACATTTAAAATATTTATGTCTATCTTCATGTTCAGCGTTATACGACATCAAATATTAAAGCAATGTGGATAAAAGCTGTTACATCAAATGTTAGATGTCTAGACCGGGGAAAATCAAGAAGCTCTCTGAATATAAAATCTCGTCAACGGTTTTGAGCAGAACATTTTCGCTACGTGACAACCAATGCGTTGTAGACCGTCTGTTCACCTATACCATTACGCTGCCTGTTGATTCGAAGTTGGGGACAAAGCTCTCCTCAGTATTCCAAGAGACAGATATCTTGTTGATTCTGGACATGGTAGCTTATTAGTTGTGACAACAACCGTTTTTTCTTCTCACATTTCCAGTAACCTTTGTCTGCGTGTTTTGTCTAACGGGATTATCATGGGTCCTTTCGAAATTACGAAAAGCAGTCGAGATTCTACATGTTCACAAAGACAATGTATTTGTTTGAAATTTCTACTCAAATAGTTGCAATATATTTGAATAGAAATTTCATACAACAAAGTAAAATAAAAAGGATGGAGTAATGTAATTTAAAATTTCCTTCGCTTATTTCAATTTTGAAGTACTCCCGTTGAGGCTCATGAGACATTAAACACAAAACAAAGGATACAATCTAAGAATTTTAAGTATTTTTTGATAAATTAATTGAATCATTTTTTTGTTAAATTCATAAATCATTCCTGGGTAATAATTTTAAATGCTTACATTACTTTGGAGATTTTTCTCTTTCTTTTTAAAACATTATGCAGAAGAATGGTAACGATAAAAGCCATTTAAAAGACTAAATATTATCTGAACGTCAAAAATCAGTGATCGTTTTTTCAATGCCCTGCTTAAAGATAGTAAATTAAATGTATTAGTTTGGGTTTACCGAATTCTCGAAGAAGGTGCTACGATGGTTGCTTATAAATATGACAAAAATTCATGTACCAAAAAAAAATCTTTCGTGATTTCTGTTGAAAAGAAATGAAAATCACAGCTGATATTATATTACTTCTTTATATTGACAAATCCCAAGCTGTCTTGTTAGAACTTTAAACTGTAGAACTTTGGGAGACTTAAAAGATGTTGAACAGTTTTGAGATGATATATTTAAACCGAGGATTAAGAGCATTTTATTTATTCATTTATTTGCTTATTTTTAAATTTTAAACTATTTTATTGCATTTGTAAGAATGGACGAAGAAGCAGTGAGAAATATTTTTGGTGCTAAAGCTTAGTAATATTTCAGAGGACTAATTCATCAGCCGAATATAGGAAATTATTCAAAGATCTAGAAAATGGTTTTCAGTAAATTAAGAAAACGTTTTATAAAAAGAGGAAAACAATCATTATAATTTCATCATTACTCGACTGAAAAAAAGCACATGAATTTTTACATAATAAAGCACAAATTTTATTACATAATATAGTACTTCATTCCATAGGGGATTCTCAGCGAAAAGACATTTTCGGAACTTCACACAAAATTTTCGGAAAAAGTATGCACCATTAATTTAAAATAAAGATTACATACGTACTAAGGTGAACTTGACCCCCCCCCCTAACATATAATACGTACATACGTGTATATATTTATATATAAGCTCAAAAAAAAAAAAAAAAAGATTTAAGTTATGATTAAATGAAAGGTATAATATTAATACCAAAAGTCTCTCCCCCCCCCCCCCAGAAACGTTATTATATTGTCTTGAAAGTTTATTAAAGTAGTAAAAAGTATTTTGCTTGTCTAAATGAAGAAGGAAAAGTACAAATATTATTCGTCAAAGAAATCTTAACATTAATAACTTGAAAATTTTTCGGAAAAACTTTTTTTTTTTAATTTTCGGAAATGTCGGAGAATTCCGGATCAGAATCACCCCTGTATAGTACTTCTTTTAGTTTTTTTTTTAATATTTGTGAAAATTTACTCGCTGTAACTTTCACGTTACTTCCCATAATACCGGTCTTCCCATAATCAAAATTCAGGACATCAAGCTAGGCAGGATAAAGTCGACAATACCAGTATCTCAAAAACGAATGAGCCAGAAAAGAAAGCCTCTAATCCTGGGTACGCTTAGAATAACTAACCTCTATTGCTATTCGAAGCATAAGGAACTATTGCAGTCGAGTAAGCTTTTCTAAGAATCTTTCGATGGATTAGTTTCGTTTTACGAAGAAATGTTGCTTTTGGATTTTCTAGTCATGATTTTGTTTAGAATTTGTTCATAATTAGGTGCCGTGCTGTAAAGGTTTTGAAAATATTCTGTGACTTTATAATCAAAATCTGTTTAAGAAAAGTCCTAATGTATCAGTTTTACTGGGTATTTGCTTCTTTTCTCCCTCTCTCAGGAACACTCTTCCTCGTAGTTAAATAACTAGGGAAAGATATTAGCAAATTTGCACTGCATTTCTAACGTGATAATTTTATTTAAAAAAAGATTAATTAAAAGTTCATCAAGAAAGTTTCATAAATAAAGTGTATGCTTTTTATGAAAATTGTTTTCAATTCAATTTAATTTTATAATTTTTTATTACAATGTTTTCTTAATGCGTCAACGGTTTCACGCCATTTAAATAAAAATCGGAACCGCTGCAGATGGCTTTATTATTATGAATTTTTCTTATTGAAAGTACAATTGATTTCTCTGGAGAGGATACTACAAGAGGAAACTTATAAAAATGAGTCTTCAATTGTACGTTAACTTCTACGTGCTTTTTTTTTTTTTTTTTTCGCTGATCTCTTTAGATCAGAAGACATTATTTATTTCATGAACAAATGTTTCAAGTAGAAAATTATCAATGATGTTACGAGATTTTATTCGTTCATTCGACAAAGCAAAAATAAAAGTTTTCACAATGCGACAAGTAATCGAGCTAATATCCGAATTGATTTCGAGAAATGGATAATTAAATATTTGAAGACTAAAGAGAGAATCTCTCTCTCTCTCTCTCTCTTTTTGCAAATAACTGTAACGGTGAAAAAGCACGAGATAATACCCATTTCCTTCTCTAACATCAACCAGAGGACTCGATTAAAATCCTTGTAGCTTGATCTGGACTATCTAAGATAGTAATTAATTACATATCTTGTCAGGAAAAATAGGGTTCATCGCAACTGTTCCTTTCAAGTTTGGAGGGCTTCCTTTCTTAATTAGGAACCGAAAATATCCTGAAAAGATGGCAGTTATTTCCTCGCTAATTGGATTCATTAAACAGCTGCGAGAATTAAAACTGCATTCAATTAAAGGAAGTGAGGAAAGGGGAGCCTGATAATATGAATATTCTAGAGCAAAAATTCTGTGTAGTAACAGTTATTTTCAAATATATTATAACTGAATTAAATGTTCACTGTTAGCCTTCGAATGTTTTTTTTTTTCCATTTTCTCGAACATTTTACTATCATTTTGTCATAAACCCTTGAAGTATTCGTTTATTTTAATTTACTGGTTGATAATTTGTGCTCATTTATTCTGTCATTTCTCACATTTCGCTTCAATAAATGTAAATAACAAAATATGTTCAATGGCAAAGTTCTAATGTTTGTTCTAACAAAAATTATTATATTTACTTCTAAGAACAATCATCTTCGATTTTGATTTAACTTATTCTTCATTTAGAAACCTCTTCGTATTGGATGCTTAGAACTTTGGATTTTTCATGACGGAATCAGTTTTTAATTTTTTCTCTGTGGCACTAGCTAATGCAATGAACTTTACTGCAACGAAAATTATCGTAAATAAATTCTATACGCTGATAGCTGTCGGGGGGAAAAGATGGCTGCTTATTTTGTTGTAAGTACGAAGATGTGTTTTCGGGGTCGAGGACAAATTGTTTTTAATGTTTAATTATCAAGAAATGTTTATTATCACGAATGTTCTATAGGGAGGAAAAAAAGAAGAGAAAAATTCTCCTATTTGCAATTCCTATATAACTTTCTATTTAGTATCATGGTGAGGAAACACGTTCAACATTCTTGTAGTAGTATTTCTTCTTGAAATGTTTCTCTCTACCTCTGGTCTAGTATAAAGTACTCAAATGTATGTCCTTAGAAAGAAACCAGATTTTTCCAAATTTCGATGATAAAGAATAAATGCATCAACAAAGGTTACATTTTTATCATGTTTTATAGTAAGTATTTCCTTAAGGTTGTATAACTTCCGCAAAGTAAATGTTTGGTTTCGAAAGTTTCGCTTAAGGATTTGTTCCAAACATAGTAATGTAAAGGAACGATTTTACCAAGAAACGATATACTTTACGGCACATAATTAGGCATCACGTTTAGTCCAAAACATGCTCTTACTCGTAATTGCTCCGTAATTTACCTTCCAAGAGCGTATTATCAGTAACAAAATGTGAGTCCATTTCCTGGAATCGACCGCACACGGAGAATCTTGATGAGTTGCTTTTTCCTTCAATAAAGATATATGAATAATATTCTTTTAAAAACAACGGGATTTTGAGAAACACTTGAGCTCCTTTTTAGTATTTTTATAATTTAAATACAATACCAGTTATGTAAAACAAATATTGGTAAAGACTGCGATGTTTCAGTGTTATCGACGAAAAAATCTTTTAAACTGCACTTTTATTTTTTTACAACATTACAGCAAACTACGAAGATCTTAAAACTTTAGCTGAATATCAAGTTATTCCGCAGGTATATTTTATCAAGTCCAAATATGGCAATAAGTTTAAAATGATTTTCGACCACTTGGATTATTAATGTTATGAAATTATGATTGTATTATTTACTTCAAAAAGAAAAATTTAAATCACTTCATAAATGGCAAAATTCCGCTTATCTGTATTTCCAGCACGCAACATTATTTTTATTTTAATAAGTAAGAGTTACTAACAGCAAGGCTGCTACACTCTTAGAAAATTATCCTTTGTTGCCTCACTTTTAACACTTAGTTCTTATATAATGTGGGAAAATAAAATAATTGATTATATCTTAGAGCAGTTGGTTGAACAACCTTCATTAATGAAACATCTCAAATAGTTTCAGGAGAAATAAGAACTCGTGTCGTAAAGTAAAAGCTATTTCGTACCTTTTCTTCCTGAGGAGGATTTACAGCAAAGATTTTTTCTAATATGTAAAGGAAAAACACTATTTAAGCTTGACTTTTAGAAGTTAAATAAATACAACTAATTTGTAGTGTGCACTTTTGCTTTTATCGAGAAATTTTTGAACATTATATTGTGCAGTCCAAAATTAAAACAGTTCAACACACGACAATAATAAGTTGGAATTAATGTAGATAACATGTACTTCCATAATATGCAAACTGAAGCGTCATTTTGAGTTTTAGTATTCAATTTTGTATACATAAAATTGTAAGGATAAATCAGAGCTTTTTATGTTTTCTTTTATAGTTTAAAAAAAAAGTGGGGAGGGGGAAGGGGGAGAGAAAACCAAAAGAAAATAGGAAAGAGAGAAAACTTGATCAATAATTATTAGAGAATTAATAATATTGTTTTCAGTGAAATGCAGGAATATTTCCTTGAACTCTTTCCGCTGTATCACGAAAACATTACTGAATTGAAACAGAAAGAGCATTCTAAAAAGATATAAGAAAAACTAAGCAAAAAAAAGAACTTCAATTAGAATTGATCTTTCTTATTAATCACAACATGTAGAAGATGCTAATTTCCGAGCGCGTTTCAGCAATAATGGATAAAATCAATTTGCATTCCAGCATTTTAAAATATTCTTTTATCACGTGAAAAGCAAAATTGATTGTACTATAAGAAACTGAGATGAAGTTTTCTGTGTCTCAAACAAAGAAACCGAAATAGGAAAAAATGAACCTACAAAATCGAAATCCCAATAGAGCGCTGCACAAATTTACTTTATTTCTGTTAATAATTAAATCAGAATATATAGAAAGTGACCTCCTGGAAGGGTGTGGTCAAATTTGAAACAGAAAGTAGAAATAAAATCAACAGCACTGCTTTTAGTGAAACTAAGAAAATGATGCCGTGAAAATGCAACTTTAACGTTGATAATATTATTCAGATCATTAGAAGATTTTGTGCTTGAGTTTAACTTAGGTTTAGCAAAAAAAGAAAAGTTGTTCCTTCTCCCCCACCCCCCTCTCCCTATGATTATAGACACAAGAAGTTTCGAGTATGCTAAGAAAATAAAATTATAAAACTCGACTAAAGCGTTGCCTCCAGGAAGAAAGGAACAAATTCTAATTTCAAAAAAAAAAACTCTTCGAGGTGCACACCCTTGTGTTCCAAACTAATTTCGTGCCAAATTTCATGAAAACCGCCGAACGGTCTTGGCCGTACTCCCGACACAAACGGACAGACACACACACAGACATAGTTGCTGTTTTTTTTTATTAGTAGAGATATACCTTTATTGCCCCTTTTATTTTATTTCATCTAAAGGGAAAGATTACAAACATATGTATATGCTGTCATAATGTATTTAATTTGAGAAACATTTAGTTAAAAAAAAGATGACTCGATATTTGGCAATTGAGAAATTGAATCTAAAAATGCAAATATATAGTTATTAAGGGTTGAATTATCTATCTCAGTACACAACTTCTCACTTACTAGATATTTCGATTCTTGAATCAGAACTTTCGATAATTGTGTTCAAAACCAGGAAAAAAGTTTCATATTTTTAAAAGAATTACTGAATTGTTTTTACCCAAAATGATGGTAAAGGGTAATGATATAAACCATGATGACATTTGGATCATAAATCAAATATATCTGTTTGGAAGTGCTAGTGATACTACTAATCGCCATCAGTAGAAAATATTACGTTTTACTAATTCTAAATGAATAAATAAAGTAAAAGTCAAAAAGCTACGACTATATCAGCTTTGAGTGAATAGTAAGTGATGGATTCAAAATATTCAGGAATTATACTTGTTTTCAAATATTTTATGATTAAATAGCATCTTTTCTCAAATTATTTTCTTTCTCTTTTTTTTATTCTTCTTAAGTACTATAGATCACGACGCACGCTGTCGGGTTACCGCTATGAAAAAAAATCATAAATCATGAGATTAAAGATGTTTGTTTTCTAGACAAAATAAGCAAAATTATTTCTTTGCATGTGAGAATTTCAACTGCAAAATTTGGGAGAAAAAAGAGAATAAAACAAAAAGTTTATGTTAAGTCAGGTTTCAAAACAGTAAATAAATATGTGATTAATAACATCCTAAACAGTCATGTCTGCAATTATGAAGCTGAAAAGTTCAAGCTAAAACTGAATCACGTTATCATAGTTCAAATCATAAAAGGATCGCCTATGAATTAGAAAAAGCACCTTTCAGCAGCAGTTAGTTCAGCATTAAACATTTACCTTTGTTCGGAAATTAAATGTTGTAGAATCAACGTTATACCGCCAAAACTTTCGTTAGAAATTGTCCGAGTGTTGATTTTTCACTCATATGACTTACATCTCGAAGCTCACTATTTTATCAGTTAAAGTTCTTGTCAGTTGTAACCGAAAGACACATATGCAGTACATTTTGCATTCTGTACATCAAAACGTTGTTTCGCCCGCAGTCATTTCATGCAGTATTCAAATTGAGTTTAGCTTTTATTGTTCATTTATCACACCGTTATAACTTAACAAAGTCACCGGAGTAAGATTTCCGTTACTTAAAAATCATCATTGATAATTCCCAGATTATATTGTTACAGGAATTTATATATATATATATACATCATTAACTTGTTGATTATAGTAACGCTTCCTTACTATCTTTTGTATTACAAACTCTTCAGTATATGAGTGAAATTTTCGCAGTGAATGTGCTTTCAATACCTTCGAAAGTGATTTATGGCTGTAATTTCACAATACTTTCAAAATTACAAGTGGCAAAACCAAAAAATGAAAAGTATTTGTAATTTTAAAAAACTTGTCATTTATTTACGCTTTGTTGGCGTTACACAATCTTGCGTTAAATCTCAACACAAAAGCTTTTAATGTTACTTTAAGTAAATAAGTATTCTCGCACTCTGTAAAGATACCATTCACAATTTTACTACAAAAAAAAAGCGTCTATAACTGAATAATTTTTACTAATTACTGTCAATGCCGTACTCAGCAGCAAACTTCCAAAGGGTCATTACCCCTTTTCTTTTTATTTTTCTGAAGCATTTTTGAGAAACACAGTTTCAAAAGAAAACTAGACAGAGTAACAGAGCGTATAAATTTTATCTTTCAAGCATTTAAGGCATTCTGAATTGTCGCTGTCGTAATAGAATAAACTCTCCAGCATTTGGTTAAAAAGTTGTCATAAAAGAAAAAAAACTGCTAACAACTACATAAACAGAAAGCTAGAGTGAAACAAAGAGTAACGGATCGCAGTACATTTAATGAAGTGTGACTCACTAATGTTCATCTGCAACAATAAAATAAGGAACTGTTTCTCTGGTCTCTAAGATGCTTCACTGAAAACGTCGTTTGTCATGTGATGGAAGTAGCGTGTGATTCATCGCTCTGTTGATTGTGTTGAGTTGTAAAATTTTTCGATAGTTAGGGAGGGGGGGGGGGGGAGCTTCAGACTAAAATTAAGAAATTTAATTACGTTATTAATAAAATTTAATATTTTCAAAACATGGAATGCTTCTAAGGACGCAGTTTCTAATCTGAGAATTATTAAAGAGGATGATGAGGAAAAAAATAAATATTTAAATTTTACCCAATTGAAAAGTTTTAAAAATCGAAAGATGAACGTATTGCTCTACTATCTTCTTTTTTTTTCTAAATAGATACAATAATTCCTTTTACAAGTATGTGCATTAATTTGCTTAAGCATGTATTAGAAAATATTCTGTGGATAATTATATTAAAAAAATCAGAAAAATAATCCCTAATTACCATTCACAAATTTTGTTGATACAGGTATAACTTTCTTTTAAATTTTTTTTTATTTCACAAAATGCTTATTCTTTGCAGTTTTATTCAATATATCGTACTGACTCTAAAAAGTATTATTTTTAAAAGATATCTTTAAAATAGAAACAATAATCTTATGGAATCAAATACCATGCACATTCTCGGTAACGAAACTTCTGTCATCAAACAGATATGTATCTTAAATAATGCGCAATAAAACTTTTTGCTGTTTATTAAAGATGTAAAAACAGTTCAAAACTTCAACAACGCGCTCAAAGTCACGTTTTAAAACTTAACACTAAAATTAACGGGGATTTAGTTAATACAAATACTTGGATCAGCAGTAAGTATTTTGATACTTAGCATGACATGAAATAGTCATAACTTTTAAAATATTGCGACTAGAACGATGAAATTTTTTCAGTGTTTTGAAAATAGTTTAGGCTTTGAAAAGCAGTAATGGAAGCTTGATGTTTTGTTTATTTTTCAGACAATGTGAAGCTTAAAATTTAAATATAATTACAGAAATATGCCCTCTTCTTTTATCTCCAACAAAAGAGACAAGATGTATTTCTAACGTTTTATTAAAAAAATTTTGTCATTTTTATGAAAAAACAAAAATTAAAAGGCCTCAAAGTGTAGCTACCTTTCAAATTATATGCTCAACATCAGAAAATTTACATTTTTCAACCATTAATAATTATGCTACCACCGATAATAAATACAGATTTTTGGCTGATCTGCAAGATCCATTCAAAACAAAATTGTTAATTAGGTTCACCATTATTATCCTTCTCTACTACTGCCGAAGAAATTGATTTATTGCTTCAGTTTATAAACAATCGTTTAAGAGCTCGCTATGGATTAAGGCGATTAGGTGTGCTCTTATTATAAGCTGCAAAATAAAATTTTTATTAGGATGCTCAAATTGCTTTGTCGGGACTTCAGTTATTGAAGCAAATGAGGGCCACACGACGTTTTTTTTCCCCTTTCTTTCTTCTTAATATTTTTTTTTTTTTGTGTTGATATCACTAAAATTGTACTTAATTGTTAACGAGCTTTACAAATTTAAAGTACTTAGATTATCTATATTTAAAAAGAAATAATGCAAAAGAATATATGGTTTGCATTGGTTTGAATTTTTTTTTTAGGAGTAATCGGTTTCAGGTCTGAATTAGCAACTGAAATTGGAAATATATATTTTACGTCAGTAAGAACTCTCTTCTTCGTCCCGAATAAATAAGCTATATCAGTATAGCGGAGCATTATAAAAGAATCAAAAATATTTATCGTAAAATAAATAGCAGTGAAGAATCGAAGCCAAAATATATGAAAAAAATACGAAAGATATAATCGTAGCCTCTATTGCTATATTCTTTGAAAAAAGTTTTGTGAATACCCAGTAAAGACAGTTGTTCTCTGTCAAAAATAAATAAATAAATAAGCACAGAGCACATTATTTATAATTTTTTCAGTCATTGATAGGATCAATTTCTCAAGCGGTTCCTTCAATTTTTTTCTCCCTCATTAACAATATCATTTCCCTCAACCTTTTTTTTTTTAATTTCCAATATTAAAAACACTATATACTTTTCATTTACTCATTTTTCATATAGTATTTATTTATTCGTGATACTCACTTTCATTGTTTTTTGTAAGTTAAATGCTACATTTATAACGGCAAAGATATATTCATAACATACTTTTAACCACTTTGTTAGTACCTGTTTACAAAATTATATTTATACATAACTAAGAAATGGTTTCATGCAACCGTTAAATTGCACTTCAGGTTTTAATTTAAGGGTATTCCATGAATGTGCACTAATGTTAACAATATTTAATCCAAACAAATATAGACCACTTGAAAAAGGCAAAGTACAAAATGGCATAGGTGAAAAAAAGGGTTAGTGGTTTTTTTTTTATTTAAAGCATAATAAACTTTGAAGATAGAAGGAAAAGTGACGACTCAATTAACAGACGTTCTCGAATCCATGGAAACGTTTTACGTAGAAACCAATTCCAATATGAAAAGGTTTAAAAAAATTAAAATGCATACTAAATCAAAAAATCTTATAAAATTATATATATACATCTACATTTATCTTTTAATCTCACTACATATCCCAACAAACTTGTGAGAAAGCATTAAAACTGTTAATAAATTTAATATATTAACTACTGTCACGATCCTTACAGCTAAATGGATAATAGTATTAGGATTTCTAGTAAATATTAGAAATTCTTGATTTATGAATAGCAAGCAGAGTCAAAATACCTTCAATATTAGAAAAGAGTATGATTAACTTGGATTCATAACTTGATTTGCAGTTATGAAAGAAAAAATAAAATATTTAATACATAATTTTAAAAAATAAAACTTTAAATATATGTACTGATAGTAATTCATATAACTTACCATAATCGTCTGAACATAAAAAGCAGCAACCACAATTTTCCCTCGTAATATTAATCATTCCATTAATAGCTTCATGACATAAACCGGAACGTTGTAAATGACCACATTCATCACTTTCACAACTAAAATCCGGGCACAGAAATGGTTCCTTCGTTGTTGGAATATCAGTAGTAAAGTTCACACATTGTACTTTGAAAATCAAACTCACGAACACCAATGTTTTATAAAGTATTAATATCATTTTCGCCTTTTTCATTACGTTAAGCATTTTCACAGTAGGTTTAAGCGCTTTCACAACATATTGAAAAATAACTTACAGCCTACAGCTTGTTTCACTTTTAAAAGAATTTAAAAATCGATAAAGTAGCAACGATAAACAACTATTCAAGTAACAAGATTTCGAATAACAAATGCATGAATTCAGTTTTTAAAATTCATTAATTGTACTGTATTATTTTATTATCAGTTCTCCCATCTATACGATATGCATTTGGGTAAATGTTTCAAGTACATCAAAACTAACATTTGTTCTCAAATACTGCAAAAAAATTACTTTAATCTTGTGAACTAAAATTAAAAAAACAAGTGATTTTCAAAACACTTCTATGAAAGTTTAAATTATATCAATAGCTCCCTTGTCAGTAGTTTGAAAATGAAGTTTGATGTTTTGATTTAATTTTATTTTAAATGATTTGTTTTAATTATCGAAAATTAAAGTAGGTTAATCCAAACTTTATCTTTATCAGAAGTACATAACACCATGGAAAAGAAATTTATAATATCCCTAAAGAATTTTCTTTGATTCAAGAACAGAAAAAAAAAATGTGATTGTCGATGGGTAGGATTTTATCCGCTAGCATTGTCAAAAGAAATTTCGGTGAACTTTTCCTCTGGATGAATTACTTATTTTGCCTCAGAAATCTTGAGCCTGAAAAATGCAAAGCTCGCTGGAATGTTTTCCCGAAACCTCTATCTATTTTTCAAGGGGCATGCAAGCTTTCATTCTTGCACTTGTTCTTCCAGACGAATTTCAATTCGGCGCATTCCCGGATGCATTATTCACAAACCGTGATCAAGAAAGGGTTTGATAACACAGGAGAGGATCTATTTTATTCCACTAAGTCTGCCAAAAGAATCAACGCTGTTTCCTGATTTCTGGAATAATTTAAAGGCTCTCGTAAATATTAACGGAAAGAAATGTTTCCGCTTAGCAAATGAATTCCTGTTAAGATTCTACGCAGTTAATATAAATCTTCAGCTATTTTCCGAAGTTGCATGTTTAAAAATATAATGATTTTTTCGAATCGTTAAATGATTTTCATTAAAATATTTCTTTGCTAAATTCATTATAAACATAAACTTTTTGATAAGAAAAGCGTAATTAAAATTTTAAATAATTTTAATACTTATAAGTTAAAAATGTTTTTAACATTACAAAATGTCAACCGGCGAAAAATGGACCTGTACAACAAATATTTTGAACTAAAATGCTGTGTATGCCTTAAAAAGGAGTTATCTTGTTTAACTTACAATATTACTGAAAAGACCCCGAAAAAACTCAGTGAAGAAACCCATGTACTCTAAATAGTTGGATGTTTATTACGATCTTCTGAAAAGCATATTTATCCCAAAGTACGGATGCGTTTTCTACTAGCCTTGGGGAAAAAATTATTTTAAAAATATTGCCGTCTTAAAACTTTCTTTGTTATTTTAATTAAATTAAAGTATTGCATGAAGTTAATAAAATATCTTCACTTGCATATTAGGCAACCTATACTTAGATTTTTCAATAAAATTTCTTATCTTTAACTTACATTCAGGTTTTTAAACATATTTAGTGAATAATAATGTCTCTTAAAATGCGTTCAATCTAAATACAAATAATGAAATTCGTGAGTTCAATTAAATAGCATTTGACCGGAAAAAAAGTTTTTAAACATTTAAAATGAAAGTTAAACGCAACACAATGCTTCGAACATTTATGAATAAATAATGGTAAAATTGTGAGCAAAATGAACTTTTCCTGATATTGAAGAGTTGTTTTTAAATTCTACCACACGTTTAATACTGTTGTTCCTTCAGTAGTAATGAGGTGTTACACCATTGAGTTGAAGCAGTATTTATCTGTATTTCAAGAAATTTCTTTTCAGATCTTGCCTTTTTACACATCATAATAAAAATACTTTCTCAAATACTGAATATAGCTATTGCTTCTACTATTACACTGATAATTTAAGGCAAATATAACTTTGAATAGAGCCGAATGTTTTTTCCTTCATACCTGTGTACTGTTCAGGTGGTAAAAAAGGCAGATTTTTTTTTATGTTGAATTCATAATTCCTGTTTATTTTATAGGCTAACAGTGAATTCTGGTTGAAAAACTAAAATTTGTTGAGTAAATACAAATGTTGTCATAATGAAATATCGCCAATAAATCGTAATCTGAGAATAGTTTTTAAAATGGGAACACAGTAGTATACACACATGTATCCAAGTTGTTCATTTACCAGTCTTCAAGCCAAAAAATTGTAGCTTACTTATATTACTTCTTTAAATTATCACAAAAAAAAAAAGCCTTCCATCAAAAAATGTTCAGTATCAATAATTAGATGTATTGATATTGGTACAAACATTTGGATTACAGACATCTTTTTTGAAGAAAATTGTCGAAAACCAGTTAGCATTAGCAATTATACACCTGCTTTGCATATTTTGTACACACAAACATTTAAACAGGTTATCATGAAAATTATCTGCAAATTCAATGTTTCAATATAGTAGAATTCCTTTATGGTACATGATTATCACGCATTGAAAACTACTTTCGTAGATCATGTAAAATCCAACACCATTGTCATCATTTAAGGAAAAGATAGCAGATTAATGCACAACAACCGATGATGATCAGATTACAAGATTTGCTGAAATTCCAACGTAACAGAATTAACAGATTACAACATAATCGGCCCAGAACTCAGAAGCAATGAATTTTTGCACTCAGAACTCAATAAACGTCGTTAGCTGTCACCAAGTTTCAGATTAAAAGCGCGGGAAAAAGTTTCCAAGCCAGGAGATTGGAAAATGCATCATGACCACTTGCTGATGGAAATCGCGGGGCGTACAAACGAGAGCAGAAGACCAAATAAGAATGCTGTCGGTCTCGCTGAGCAACTACCACCCATGCAACTGCTCCGAACTCGAGGATGAAACTGATGGGTCTGAGAGGGGGGACCTGTTAATGAAGATGATTAAGAAAGTAGGCTTCTCAACTGTCACTTTCTCATACGCAGACATGCAGGCAGTCAGGATTTTGTTTTTATTTCGCTCTTTCCGCATCGGCCTTGAATGATGACCTCTTAAACATTCTTCCTTGCCTTTAAGATAACAGCTGTTCCATGAAGGCGGTATTTTTTACGTAGCGCCATTTTTATTATTTTTTTTTCAATAAATTAACATTAATAAAGTCACTTTGTTTTATGTCTTAATAATGAGAAATATAAGTGATTAATTTTATTTGTTTATTTTTGTATTTATTAATTTTAAATTTTAATACTTTAGGGTACATCATCACGCAACTGTTCATATTTAGGAATCAATTACATGTTTTAATATTAAAACTTAAAATTCATATCGTACGAAGAACATGCAGTTTTCCAAGAAAACAAAACAGCAATTGTAAGCTGCGAAAAAAAGAAAGAAACAAGAAGTTCCGTCTAGAAATATACGAGCCTACTTTCCCGTATACACCAGCTTCAAATTTATATTCCAGCTATCTCTCTATCTCTCTTTCTCGTTTAGCTTAAGTTCTTAATTGCTTCAGATATACCTTTTCAACGGTTAATGCATATTCATTCAATCACTCATTTATTCAGTCATTCATGTATTTATTCACTCAGTTATTAATTCATTCTTTTGCTTATTCATTTAATCATTCATTAACTCAAAAATATTCTTGAAAATCTCGATCAAAAAATTTCATAGGAAAATAGGCTCGTTAGTTCTGGATGAACTTTCTATCTGTACATGTTCTACGTCATAAGAGCTTTCCGATAAAGTTTGTTCCGAGCAAATCGGTCTGTTAGATCAGGATTTATATAAGATTGAAATTTCCCCGTAGGAGCCATGTTATTTTTTTTTTTTTTGAACTGTTCAAAAATGAACAAAACTGTTCAAATCAATATTTTACGCCGAAAGCTTCTTCCAGTAAGCTTGTTCATTGGAACTTGGATCTTGTGCCCAGCGTTTACATAATTTGCTTCATTTTCGCCCATAGGCGTTAATGTTAAAAATTTTTGAACTGTTCAAAATTAAGCAAAAAATTGTTCAAATCAAAAAGTAAAATATGTAAATGAGATGTCCTCGCCGAGATCTTTCGAATGCAAAAAGAATTTTTCGAATCGGACAATACGTTCAAAAGTTATTAGGGGGGGGGGGGACAAACCGACAGACAGACCGACAGACACACTTTTTCCCCATCTCAATACCCTACTTTCTAATTTTTTATTTTTCAATCTTTATTTAATTACTTAACTTATTTTTGACTTTTCTTGATTTCTAAGGATATTTTCAAGATACATTAAGCCTTCTTTCATGCTTTATTATTATTTTTTTTACTTTTACGGGAAAGTAGGCTAAAAAGGTAACATATAGTTTCGTGTTATTCAAAAAATCGATTTAGAGTGAGTCAATGGATGTTGCATTTATGATCCGTTCTGAAAACTACAGAACGGATAAATACAAAATAAAATTGGGTGCTACATTATGTATTTATTACTATTGATTCAATTAATGTTCGTAATGTTACATTGCATTTACCTTTTGTTTATGCTTGAGTTTTCAAATTTGTTTCCAGAATAAATGCTTTTCGATTCCATTATTCGTAAACTTTTGCTATCTTTCTAATAAAGTTTCTTCCATTATTTTCGTTACGTTAAGATTTCTGGGAGATTAAAATGCTGAATTACGTTATAATTCTTTTATGAAAAAGTGAAATTTTGTATACATGTATTTTAACATAAAAGTAGTAAATATTCTGCAAACTGTAAGATATACTTGTACTTATTTACAACTTTAAAAGAATGTATGTGATTAACATGCTCATCTTTAATGTTAATTGCAAAGACATTAAAAAGCAATATTCATTGCTTTTTAATAAATAATTGTGAATAATTATTTTTAAGTGGTGTGTCTGTACTTAAAATAAATTTCTGCCATAATTTAAAATTTCTTTAACTTTAACTAAGGTTTAGCAATCAATATGCGTTTAAATTTTAAAATGCGTTTTAAATTCTAATGTAACTACAAACATAATCTAAATAGTGAACGTTATAGGTATCATGCAACTAAGGTAGAGAAAGTATTCGTAGTTCCATATATTTTCATAATGTTCTTTCAAGAAAGTTGACAAGAACTATAATTTTATGCATACCTGTAATGCAAATCGTCTTCAAAACCTTTCACGATATATTACTATAACACTACTGCTGTTACAGCGATTCAGTTAAATTAATGTGCAGTCCTACAAACACCTCTTCATAGCGGAGTGGCAGGAAGAATACATTCATTTCCAAGGGAGAAACTGCTGGTATAAGGAATGTGCTTATTTTGTTCTCGTTTGACTTCGTAAGGGATACTTTATTTCTTCCGAGCTGGTGTTATGTGCCAGTTTATAAATTTGGTCTCTTTCAACAAACAGAAGCTAACAATCTGTTTCGCGCGCTAATAATGCACCTGAAAAAAGAACTCCCCTAAAACTCGGATGGATTCGTTCTTTTCTGCCATGCGCAGAAACACTCAAGTGTCAAAACATCGTAGTCGAACTACATATTGATGTATATGGTCGTTATCCCTTCAAATATTAGTAACATCTATTAATAGTACCCAGTAGGTATTTTGCCTTAGCAAAGGAAAATCTAAAGAGATGAGATTAAGTAGAGACAATGTATTTCTACTGCAATTGAGTGCTTAAAAATGAAATTTCTTTTACGTTACCAATTTATTAAATCCTAGAAAATTTCATTAAATGTATAAACATATTCAACAATTTTTTTTTGTTTGTTTGTATTTTAGGACAGATAACTGAACTTCTCTTTCGCTTGAGTAGTACTTGAGTGCTCTTTAAACCAGAAGGGAAATGCTTCTATTATTATAGATTACGCGTCATGAATTTTAATATTACATGATTACATGATTGATTGTCATGCCTCAAACCCAATGATAAATTTCAATGGATAAGGCATTTCTGTACGTACAGGACATTAGTGTCAATGTCAAAGATTAATGAGCAAAAATACTTGATTGAATGATTTTGTTCATTAAGTTAAATTCGAATTACTTAATTTATTTAATAATTTCCGTAGAGTAGAAAGGCAATACAAGATATTCTCATCTTTATTATTGAATTATATGCGTAAAATATTACTGACTTAATACACTTAATTTGAAATAAATGAAAAAAAAACATGTTTTCATTAAATTGTTTATTTCCTAAACAAAATGATTTTAAAAAAAGTTTTTATTTAAGGATTAATTTTAATCCGGGAACATACGATGGAAAAAGATACATTCATGCCCCACACGTGACAGCTATATTTGTTTTAAAAGAGAACAATAAAACAAGAAGTTCCGTCTAGAACTATACGAGCCTACTTTCCCGTATACACCGAATTCAAGTTTATAATCTAGCTATCTCTCTCTCTGTCTTTCTCGTTTAGCTTTAGTTCTTAATTGCTTCAAATATACCTTTTTCAATGGTTAATACATATTCTTTCAATCATTCATTTATTAAGTCATTCATGTATTTATTCACTCATTTATTGATTCATTCTTTTGCTTATTCACTTAATCATTCATTAATTCAAAAATATTCTTGAAAATCCCGATCAAAAAATTGCATAAAAAAATAGGCTCGTTAGTTCTGGATGAACTTTCTATTTGTACATGTTCTACCTCATAAGAGCTTTCCGATAAAGTTTGTTCCAAGCAAATCGGTCCGTTAGATCAGGAATTATATAGGATTGAAATTTCCCCGTAGGCGGTATGTTAAATTTTTTTGAACTGTTCAAAAATGAACAAAAATTGTTCAAATCAATATTTCACGCCAAGAACTTCTTCCAGTGAGCTTGTTCATGGGAACTTAGATTTTGTACCCAGAGTTTACATAATTTGCTTCATTTTCACCCATAGGCGCTAATGTTAAAATTTTTTGAACTGTTCAAAATTGAACAAAAGAATGTTCAAATAAAAAAGTAAAATATGGAAATGAGATGTCTTCGCGGAGCTCTTTCGAATGCAAAAAGAATTTTTCCAATCGGACAATTTGTTCAAAAGTTATTAGGGGGGGACAGACCGACAGACAGACAGACAGACAGACCGACAGACCGACAGACCGACAAACAGACAGACCGACCGACACCCCCCCCCCCCCATTTTTCCCCATCTCAAAACCCTACTTTCAAATTTTTTATTTTTTAATCTTTATTTAATTACTTAACTTATTTTTGACTTTTCTTGATTTCTAACGATATTTTCACGATACATTAAGCCTTCCTTCATGCTTTATTGTTATTTTTTTTTTTACTTTTACGGGAAAGTAGGCTAAAAAGCAATGGTTTATTTAAAAATCGTTAAAAAATTAATTTTACTCATCTTTCTACTTGTGTTTAAGTGTCTCCTTCCGACAAAGAATACGATCCTGCAATTACTGCCCTCTCCTAAATAATACTTGCTTTCTCACCATTTGTATTGTCAAGTAATCTTGAATCCCCTTCAAATCAACTTTCAGAAAAGTATTTTTAAATAATTTATTTTCGGATATTAATATCAGATAAACCCCGGTTTAGTGTAAAAAGCATATTTTTGATCCTTAAATGTCTGATTTTTTTCCTTATTTCAATATAGCAAGTTATTTAATGAGAGATATTGCTTTAAAATAATTGTCAACGTGTCGATTTTGAGTTCTTAATGCTGATAACTTAAAATTTGTTCCATATTTCAAGAATTTTCATAATATAAAGCATATAAATGAATTAAAATGACTCAGACATTCCTTGAAAAACGTAAAAGCTCAATCAACAAAGGAAGAAAAAAACTTGTTATCTGTGTAGTTTATTACTCTATGTGGCGTGTTTGCTTAACTGTATTTTAAAATTTAGCTTGAATATGATTTTTCGTTTTACCATACGTTTACTTGAATGAAATGAGTTCAGAATTTATTTTTTCTCCATTATTACCATTTTTGTAAGTCTTGAGGAAATGGGTTGCTCTTCATCAAAAAGAAGAAAAAAAAGTTTTAAGTGATGATTATTTTTTAAGAACTGATAAATTTGATTTAAACATGTTTTTTGAAATATATTCATAGAATGAAAAAGTTGAAACGTTTCCTGAATCCAGTAGCATATTTTCATAAAGTTATTAGTCTCCAAGGGAAAAAACAACGAACAAAGAAAAAGAGAGGAACAAAAAGCAACACTAGTATTGAATATTTTTCTTAAAGGAAGCATTGTTTGTTGAACTATATTTTTTTGCAATAAACAACTCTAATGCTGTAAATTACAAAATTGGAGTAAAAGACAAACAGGAAGCTCGTTTATAATTAATCGAGCTTTCTTTCAGATGCATTTAACATAATTTTTCTCGTACTTTCTCCTTTCCCGAGAAGGAAGTCTTCCCGTTATATTTTAGTCTTTAATATTTCAATCATTTGAAACATTAAATAAAAAATTAGAATAAAATAAAAAATATGTAGAGATAAATAAAAGTAATTTAAAATAATTAAAATGTGAAAAATCCCTCCCAAATCGCATAATCTCTCAAAAGCTACTGAAAAGGGGAGACGAATAGACTGGTCGACACAGACTTCTCTTATTATTCTGATGTAGAATTATTTCTTTCGCTTCTTCTTCTTTTTTGTTGATAGATTTTGATATTTTAGCTTTCTTTTTTTTATTATCATTATTAAATATCTTCATTTTTTTATTTATGTAAGGAAGGTCTCAAAAAATATTGGGCTACCAAAACATAAAGATTGCTTAAATAATATTAACTAAAACATTTTCTCAGAAGTTGTGGTTTCATACCAATGCGGAGATTATTATCACAAAATCTCCGTGAGACCGCAAGCATTTAACAAAGTTTTTACACTCCATCTTCAGTTTCGCAGAGATAATGAATGGAAAAAAAAAGCTAAGTCGATGAAGTTGTAACTGAAGAGCTCTTTCCCTATGCGTCATGTGCTTAGTTTCAGACAGTCTTACATATTTTTTTGGTCATATATTAGCAAGTAGTTGACATTTTACTCCTGTAAGAGCATCAAATTCGAATAAATAAATCAAGCTCTTTTTTATATATATATATATATAGTTTTTTTTTTTTTTTTTTTTCTCAGACGACGCACTTTACGATAAAGCATTTTCAAAAGGGTGAGGGTAATATTTGTGGTAGATTTTGTTTGCTTAGCTTTCATTTGAACGTCAAAGAAATATGACATTTATTTAGGGATAAAATGACACACTTCATGAGCTTTCATTACTTTTTCATGGAACTACATTAAGACAAAGTTCGGGCAAAAAGAGGAATGCGCAAAATAAGATTAAGACGCAAAAGCCACAATTCTTTGAGACGACTTGACATACTGGCGGGAAGACAGCATATTGAACGACTACCTAAATTGCCATTTGAAGGATAAATACAATATTAGAGCAATACGCTGCTATCTATTAGTGGAAAAAAAAAACTAAGCTTTAGGCCTTTTATGATATTCTCCTATGAAGAAGTTTTAGTCTTTATTTCGAGCTTCACGGTTTCGGTTTTGCAGTCGTGAAATATTATTTTGAACACTCAAAACCAGTTAAATAATACACAGACTCGTGCACTGATGAAAAAGTTATTAAGTATTAGTAAATTATTATGTATTAATACGGTAAAAATGGTACCGTATTAATACATAATACTAATACCATTCACGTGACCTGGTAAAAAGAAGATCATTTTTGGAAGTAGTACTTCAGCAAAATATGCATGCTCAAATGGGGAACTCATTTAAACAACTTTTTTTAAGGTTGTTATTTTATGCTGTTAACCTGGTTAACCCGGGAACAAAATTGGATTAAATTTGAAACCAACGGTGCAAAGTATGATATTTTTCAAGATTCGGAAACTTTTTCCATGATAAATTTTAAAGTCCTTCTCACAGGATGATTTCTCCTCGATTGAGGAAAGAAATAAGCACAAATCACAACAATACCAGAGCTGTGTACAATCACTGAAAATAAGATTTTCCTTTTTTTTCCCTGCTAAATTAACTCAATATTCCTAACTTTTTTTTTTATAAATAAGAAATTCATTAACAGAGTAGTCGAAAGATACATCTTTTATTCTGACGCAAATAGCACCAGCTGAAAATTACATTAACGAGTAAAAAATTAACCACTTTTATTTATCTGACGATACTGCTCTTAGAAAACGAATTAATTACGCACAGCGGTTTAATAGAAAATTAATTCGGGACTGATATTTATATTCCGTTCAGCAGATCGCACTTGCCTTCCGTCCGAAATGGTTGAAAGCTGCCGACACAAACAATTCCTTCGTCACGTGACCTGTCGATCGATCACCTATTGGTCGAGCTGTGAACCGGCATGCATTCTTTCTTCCCCGTGGTTGTCATAGCAACCGTTTCTGCTCTTCCGGGACGCTCTACACATTGAAGCAATTGATTTTTCGGACAAATATTTGCCAGTCATTTCGCTCCCAGGCTTGTGTGTCAAGGCTAAAGAACATCTCTCTTAAACGCGACGAGCTATTTCCGAGTGTTAGAGCATTAATTGCTTGAACATATTTGTTCTGAAATGTAAACTACTCTGCTTTTGGAACTGAGTAAATGCTCTGTGTGATTGTGTTGGTTTTAAAGAAATGACAGTACCTTTCATAGTTTGTACTGCCCCAAAACACAGCAAGAGCCTAAAAATTTGCATGGCTATCCCGGGCTTCGTATTACTTTTAATTTCACTCTAAATAATTTATTTATTTTTCGATTAGTTTTAATATTTATTTTTACATTTTAATTTCATACAAATTGTGCATTTAAAAAACTTTTAGTAGTAAAATTTTACAAACTTAAATATTGATCAGTGCATTTCCCAAGTAAGGGACGTATAATAAAAATAATTTTAAAAAGTAAAACGTAATCCAAAAATCTATAGAATTTTGAAACAATAATCATGTTTCTTCCTCACATGGGCAAGCATAAGAGTGGGAAGAAATAATTTACTGAATTCTTGAAATTTTTAAAGAACAGCACCCACAAATAACAAACAGCTATTTCGGTTATTCGAGAGCCCATTTTTCAATTTTCAAAAGAGTAACTACGAGAACAATAACTTCTAGAACGTTAAAATATCTTCTAAAAACTATAATACATGCATACATAGGGAAAATCAGGGTATCTATGGTCATCATGCACCTAGGGGTACCCCAGTTTATTTGAATAATATTAAGTTCTAAAGTTTATTGTTTTGTTTCATGAGTTTCATGCTAATTGTTATTTATTCCCAAGTATATACACTCTCTGAAACGCATGCTCAAATCTCACAAAACTTTCGTCGTATTTGACGAAATGGCTTCGTGAAAAATGCTCCGAGTAAACCTTTCGTCAAATTGTCGAAATTTGTGTAGTAACTTTTTATGTCACGTGATCGCGTGTGGAAAGAATCGTTGTAAATGACGAAATTTTCTTGACGATTGAAGAATCGTCGAATATGAGGATTCTATTTTTGAGAGTGTGTTTTCACGTATATTCTTACGTATTTCTGTTTTTAAGAAGTCAAAAATAATACTTTGCAGATTTTCAAACATGTCTCACCCAATGTAGTAAGTATTATTTCCCCCTCCCCTCCTCCCCCGATAAATTTCAATTTTTATTCATTTTCTTACAACATTGATAACTGTTTAATATAGGTATTTATATGTTTCCCGAAAGCATTCGCTGTACGCTGCGTTAAGTATCAATCCTTTTCTCTTATTTTACTAATTTATTTATTCTGTAACTCCCAGCTTTTGATTTACTCTTTGTACCCAGAAAGACCACCTATTGTTCCCAGTTCCCCACTTACCGCCATTTTATCCGTGTCTCTTGGATGGAAACCGGCTTGAAATGCAACGCCACGCACTCTAAGTTTCAAAAAGGCTTTCGGCAAGATGTGATGATCTGGAACTAATTTTCCTCCTTTTTTTTTTTTTAATTTCCAACCAACCCTTGCTGGATATGGTCCTTTACATAACCTCTGCATGCTTAAAATGCTCCCCATCAATTTATAAAATGACCTTCTGGATTAAAATTACATCTTATGGTTATAATGTTTACGCAAATCAACAGGCTGGAAAAAATCTTAATTAAAGCACTATTCGGACGTAATTCGGGAAACAACATGAATAATTTCCTGTTAAACCGTCTAGCTACAAAACAACCCATGCAAAATTTCCTATGCCCTCCCCCTCCCCCATTATAAAGAATCTTGTACTAATAGGAGTAATTCTTGTTAATTTGCAGAAAGATTTGCCGCGCGTATGCAGTAATGAATATAATATGTAGCTCTACAAATGAGTTTTCCCTCTTTCTGGAAAAGCGTAAACAATGGACAAAACGTGAAAAGAGGGGGCGGGGGGGAGAGAAGACTCTGCCGTTCTTCGTTTGGTACGCCTAACGAATCGCGAAGATTTAATTGGTAGAACAGCACGGAAGTTTCATTTTTTTTTACTTCCGTTTTTTCTGCTTTTCAGGCTCCATTAGGGCCGTTTATTGGGGGCACTACTCGTTGTGTATCTTCTATTTTTAAAGAGGGATTCCTTTTCAAATGAGTGAAAAGAACTTTTGCCGTGGAATAACTTTTTCACCGTGCGTTTTAAATGTATTCTTCCGTTTCAGCAGTTTGATTTGCAAACTGCTTTGCATAAATCTTGTCAAAAAGCTTCTCTTCTCAAACTCCCCCTTACCAATCACCAAGGACATTTTTGACAATTTTGAATAAATAAAAGTTCAGGAGTATCCGAAAGTTTTCGAAAATATACTCTTGTATTCTCACATTTCTTTTAACATCGAGGCTGTTATGCCTCTAAAAACGAGACTAAAAGTGTTAGACCCTTGTATGTTACGCTGTATTTACCTCTCTTACCAATCTGAAAAATGAAAAAAAAAAAGAAAGATTTCATGAGGCACATTAAAGTATTATACTTAGTAGGAGTGAGGCCATAACAATCAAACTTATGTTTCCCCTTTTATTATGATTTCTTAGTGATTTTTCTTAGTGATCTCTATAGCTGACACCAGCGGAACAAAAATATTTGAAGAAGGGGCCGCCTTAAAAATGTTTTTTTTAGACTCAATCATTTGCTGCCGGGGAATTAAAAACTGTCTACCTGTCCGTTAGGAGCAGTTTTATTTTTTTTATATATGTAATATAAATCAGGGCGAACAACTTTAGTTACCTGGGTAGTAATTTAAAATCTGCAATTTTTAAGCAACATAGTTTTTGTTCGTCGATTTATTCTAAAAATTCAATACAATTGCTGAACCATATATTAAACCATTTATCTGATTAGTGCCTTAGAAATGGCACTTCTACAGCGAAACCAATTAGGAACAACGACAACAAATTACGTGCGCAAAACCACAAGAGTACTACGTCATCAGCGAGAAAATGTCATTTGAGACTCATTTCCCCCCTCTTAATTGGCCAATTCCCCCTCTGGATTCACCCGCGTGTGACTCAGGGTAACTCGGGTCACACAGAGGTTGGGCAACCCTTTTACGCCCAACAGTCACCCCCTGTAGTAATTACCACTGAGGGTAACTCAATTTGAGCAAAAATGAGACTAAGTGATTTCTGGAACGAGTTCATTTCCTGCCCTCTTCGATGGATTAGTAAAAGTGAGGGATGATGATAGAACATTTTTTTGCGTCATTGGCCACGAGCACAACGCAAAAGAGAGATTCGTTCTTTACTTTCATTGCTTTCTGTTGTGATTTAATTCCAGTAAATATTTTATGGCACAATACAGCCCTTTACTACTGCCCCCTCCCCTCTCACTTAGCTTTAATCATTTTCTCAATAAACTGCTAATTAATGCTGATGATGTCTTTTAAGCATACATTGTACAAAAGGAACATAAATAGTCATTAACAATTCATTTATTCATTTGCTGTTGAAATAAACATTTCGGCTACATTTAATATTTTTTGTTGTGAAATTAGCTAAAATTCTTAGCTTAAAAACCATCCGATTAACTATGATAAGAGCTGAGATCATAATTTTTATTAGTAAACGTTTTCTTATACTTTTTGAATTTTAAAATGAATTTGCTTTATATCAACCATTGAAAGGTGCACACTTGAATTTGGTCGTCCCATGGATAAAACACATGACTGATGAATTTCATTAAAAGAAATGATTAAAAGTTAAACTTTCTGATATGACCACCTATTCTTTGATAATGATCTCTGGGAACCTTATCATACTTTGAAAAATTATCCCGTTCACAGGGGTTAATTAATAACGTAAACAAATAATTTAATCTTGCATTCAAGAACTAAAATACTCAAAATTACTATCAATATATAAATAAAATAATAAAAACGTCAGAAGTATGAAACGACTCTATTGACAGATATCGATCACCGATTCCGTGAACTACTGAGTTTAATTTTGTGATGGTCCTAATGTATTTTCAATGGCCTCAGACCAGCCGAGCGCCAATGATTTCTAAGGCACATGGGTGAGCCACTTATGCAAGCACGAGAAGTTCAAATAAAGTTTAAGACAATGGCTGACAAAATTGTTTTAAGCTATAGCATCAATGTATTGTATAAAAGATAAGAGAGAAAACAAAATTCATCAAAAGGAAATGAAAAAGTTGCACAAATTATTAAAAAAACGGATGTGTCTAATTTCATTAACGCGAAAAGTAAGTCGAATCAAAATTGTTCAGAGCATAGAATTACAATATGACTTTCATGAAATCTAAGTCATGGTAAAACTGAGTAAACACGTGCTACTAATTACATCCACTATCAGATTAACTTTGTTCCATATTAGGGATGTAACGAATATTCGGCCACTATTCAGTATTGGGCCTATTCGGCCCTTTGACCGAATATTCGGCCTGGCCGAGTAGTCATTTAATGACCTAGCCGAATATTCGGCCCGGTCGAATATTGATTAACTCTTCGGCCGAATAGTTCTGCTACAGTAGAAATGTAACACAATTAGGAAATTAGTAGATTTTAAACACTTAAAATTGCGTTATAGTTATTGCAAAAGAATACATTAGTATATAGTTTTAATAAATAAAATAATTTAGGAAAAAAAAAACATTTTCTTTAAACATCGTTTTTAGGTTTGACTGAACAAAAATAAAAACACATTTTAAAGCTACAACGTTGTATTTTATACTCGGCATTCGCTCCTAAAAGCTGGCAATAGTTAATTAAGATGGAGAATATGATACTTTTATTTTGTTATTATTAACAAGTGAAAGTCAGACTTTGTCTGGGTAGCCTGACTTAATGTGAACATTGGGTAAGAGAGAAATGTGAAAAGACTAGATTATATCATGAATATTAAGATAGAATAAGTTATTATGGTTTCTGAAGATAAACATATATTCCAGGGTAATGCATTAAATTTTAATAGATCTTTAAAAAATAGGTATGCAAAAAGTTCATAAAAAAAAATATTAACTTTTATAACTTTTAAAAATATCTTCATAAAACTATTTTGAGAAAGGTAAATGTTTACTAGACAACAGTATTTCTTTAATTTGAATTTAAAAATTAGTAAAATAATGCTAATGCTTACATTAAAACCCACACGTTCACCCACAAGTGGAATTAGAAATGAAATTACCTGTCGTTTCTATTCCACTTGTTAGTGAAATTCTCAGTTTTATTGTATTCAAAACAATACAGAAAAAACATTAATTTTAGATAGTTTTAGATTCTTAAGAAACAAGAATTGAATGATGCATCATAAATTAATGTGTGGAATTGGTGTTTAACTTAGTGAATACTTTTAAATTTAGCAAATACTTTTTATTACAACGATTTTCTAGAATTTTTAATATTCGGCAGCCGAATATTCGGTATTCGGCCTAAGACATTCGACCGAAGCCGAATATTCGGCTTCGGCCTGGAAGCGATGGCCGAATATTCGGTATTCGGCCAAATCACTATACGTTACATCCCTATTCCATGTAATTATCTCTAATTTGAAGCAAATGGCAGAAACTCTTATTCCTCCAAAAAAAAATTTTTTGATCATGATCTAAAAATCAGAAAGATCGATATTCGGACTCTACAAATTGCTTTTGTACGTAAATTTACACTTTCTCTTTTTCTCAGCTTTCATAGAAGCGAAACATATTTTTCAGTTTCAAGCTTAGTAAAACCAGAAATTATACCAACTATGAATTTTAAGATTTTTAATAGACTCG
This sequence comes from Octonoba sinensis, assembly GCA_038502835.1. Taxonomy (NCBI): domain Eukaryota; kingdom Metazoa; phylum Arthropoda; class Arachnida; order Araneae; family Uloboridae; genus Octonoba; species Octonoba sinensis. The sequence goes on along the minus strand of CM076599.1, from coordinate 29,784,474 downwards.
ACCTCATTAGTGTAGTTCAAATATGTAAACGAAGTTTTTAATTAAAACTTCTGCAATAATGTGAACAATTTTACCCTTAATAATTACAGATATGATTTATTATTTTGATTTCTAGACCATAATTTAAAGGTTTCCTAAATAAATCTAAGGCTTCCCGTCTATCATTTAAATATTTCATCGTGGTGGCCTTTGTCTGTAGTTGCTTTGTCGGAATGCTTAGGTCAAACTATTTTCGAACGTGATGCCGTGAGAGCATTTAAAATGCAGACATGGTCAAGCAATCAACAAATGGCCAAAAGTCGCTTAATAACCGTCGGGCCAACGCCGACAAAAGGCTTAATTGCGCTTTCGAGACACGAAATTGCCCGGAATTGTGCGCGGGGGAGCAACAGTTTTATTTATTTCCTGATATTGGTCTATTCTCTCGATTGCGCCGGAGATCCGAGAAATTTCGTCTGAGAAAGTCATTACGGTGGAACAAAGGAATGTTGTTCTATTTGGTACCGGCAATTCCTCACAGCGTACGAAAGATTCGAATTATTCGCCCCCATCCATGTAGGATCTTTCGAATGACAATAATCAGTTGAATTCAGACACATAAACCGCCTTTTGCTTGTAGGAAGTCTGATCTCTGCTTACAAAGGAAGACCGAAAAATGCGAGGAGGAGGAGGAAAACAATGGTTAAATAAATATTACTCGCCTAAACAAATTATATTACACAAACGAGTGAGGACTACTAATACCTTTCTCGAATTATTAATGATAATTATACTCGTTTATTTCAGTTAGGTTTCATGTAAAATAAAAACTTTTAGTTGCTTATTTGTTCCTCAACAGAAGTCTTTGCTCTAGTGTTCGGCAGCAGTTAACTACTAGTGGCAACTACTAGTTGACTAGTAGTTAACTACTAGTTGTAACTACTTTTGTTATGAACTAGTTAACTACTAGTTAAACTACTTTTTTCCCAACTACTAGTTGCAACTACTTTCAAAATTCCAACTACTTTCGAAAAAAAAAAAAAAAAATTAAATCTATTTTTTGAAAAAAAAAAAACTATTTTTTAAACATCAAATTATGTAAATTATTAGCTTATGATTATTACTGACACAAATGTATTTTTTATATTATGTTAAAAAATGAAAAAGTGCTCATAAAAAATCATAATATTTATTGCAGTATTTACGCAAATTAGAAAAAGCTTTCTAATATAGTCAATAAATAACGCCCGCCCCAGCAGATGCACAATGAAGTTTCATTTAAAAACCAAATCTTCATTACAGGGAAACTTTACCTCTACTCCAGTACCATGCATACGTTTGGGTTATCATAAAACACAAAAGGAAAGAAAAAATACTGAATTTTAAATACTGATTTTTATGATTTTCTTTTTAGAAAAAAATACTGATTTTTATAATTTTTTTTTAGAGAAAACAGATTTTTATGATTCTTTTTTTAGACAAAATATTGATTTTTATGATTAAAAAAAAAGCTATTTATATCAGCTTCCTCCAAATGATTAAAATATAGATATTTTTTATTACAAATTTCGATATATTCTGTGTTCAAGTAATTCATTAGAATTTTTACTCACTATATGGTAGCCTTAATGCATCTGTCCTATAGGGAAAGGTGGATTAGCTTCGTTAAGGTGTCAAAGAATGACATTTTATCAGAGAACATTAAGTTTTTGGACATGCTGACTACAGCAAAAGCATCAACAGCACCATTGGAAAGGACTTTTTTCTACATTTGTAATAGTGCACTCAAAAGTAAGAAACAGATTGGGGGTTTATAAGGCATCAAAACTGGTATTCTTGATGAAACATCTAAATAGTAAAATTGATTAAGCTCTAGTAAACATTTTATGTGATATTTCCCATTTCTGTTTATATATTCAAGAAATTTATATATGTATACTCAAAAAATTATAACAGTCCAGTCAACTTACTTGTATATTCAAGAAATTATAATACATTTAGTTCAGAAATATAAGCTTTCTCTTCTATTTCTTGTTGTTCTCTGTTTATTCAGCATACATGTTTTTAAATATAATTAATAATTAATTTTGAACTAGTAATAAATAATTATTTCAATTGAAATATCTTAAAGTTCTTTGAAGACGCAAATACTTAACTGAATTTGTTACTGTATTTGTGTGGCATACATATCTTGTTTTAAAAAATCCAAAAAATCTGATTTAAATTTTAAAAAAACTATTTTTTTAATTTTTTTTAAATCAAAAAAATCAACCTTGCCTTCAACACAATTTGAAAGATATAATCTAAATTCTAATGCATGCGCGTTACAAAGATATTTTGTTAATAAATGGGGTTGGGCAGAGGGAGAATTTTAAATTGATATTAAGGGTAAACCCCTTCATTTTACAACAACGGCTGAAAAATTTTTATTTCTTAAAAACATAAGTTATTAAATTTATTATACAAATACATATTAAAATAAAAGTTTAAATTTAGAGAAAAAGGGTTTTGTCTTTATTCATATTCTCTTTATATATTAATTGTTCAGTACTGTTTGGAAATATTCAATCTTTGAATGTTTTACAGGAATTTCTTTAAAATTGTTTTAATGATTAAAAATAACATCGAGTTGAATAATTAGGATTAAATATTTAAGAACAAGCTTAAAAATGAAAATTCAAATGACTTATACTTAAAAGTAGTTAACTGGTAGTTAACTACTTTTGGAGAACAGTTAACTACTAGTTGCAACTAGTTTTGTTAAGAGTAGTTAGTAGTTGGTAGTTAACTACTTTTTGACGAGTAGTTGCCGAACACTACTTTGCTCACTTGGCTCCGATTTCTTACATTTCTTATGCAAAGTAAAGTCTTATAATTCTCGAAATTAGCTTTAAAATTTAAGCTAGGAATATTCCATGAAAATCCGAGCAAAAATTTTGAAACATTAAGTTTTCTAGAGTACAAAATAACTGACCCATTTTACAGGATTTATTTAGAAATTGTAGGTTATTTTAAGTTTTTGCTCACACGTAATTTGGCAGACGAGCTGACATTCAATGAAGCTTAATGCATATTATTCAAGTTCTTAGACAATCAGTGCATATTGCTATATGCCTGATTCAATCTAAAATCGGGGATTTTGAGCTAATATTTATTATGATGAGTTTTGCGTTTAAAAACTATGCCTCCTTTATCCTGCAAGTTGTTTGTTTGTCATTCGTAATTCCAGTTTCTCAGACACTGAGCACCAAATTAGACAATGCTGTTTGTCGCTATGAAATGAAATTGAAGCGTTCAAAACAACGATAACCTAATAAAAAGTTTAAATCCGCCATATAATATCCGCCGTTATTCTGGCTGTGCATCTTTTTAAATTATTACTTTAAAACTTTTTATAGAACAACGAGCAGCTATTTAAAATGTGTATCAGCCATTCGGGTAATTCAGGGAGAGGTGGACGAGCCAAATATTTAGTTAATGCTTCGCCCCACTGATGACGAAATGACTTCATTCTTACACTGAAAGTCATTTTGCATATCGTGCAACTTTATGCTTCTCAAAAAGCATAATACAGCAGTAAAACCCCCCCTGACGAACGCACCTAGAATGTGGACAGTTTTCCATTCCCCAAGCAGCAAATCATTGAGTCTAATAAAACCCTCTTTTGCGGACACCTCTCTGTTACGGACAAATATTTTTGTCCCCCCGGGTGTCCGCTATAGAGCAGTTTTACTATTTTTTTACAGCTAAAAATTATTAGTTTTTGAGTCATGAAACAATTTTCTCATATAGTTATCGTCATGCATTCAAAAATTATAGTTTATATCTAATCTGTTTGGTCTTGATGCTAAAATCTCGAAGATTATAAAGAACTCAAAATGACGGTTTATAATCTATAGCGTAGAGTCGGAGGACTACGCTACTTTTCCTTCTCAGTCAGGCGATTAGAGGATATGCACCAGCCTTGTGGTCAACAGTGTAAAAGCTGTTATGAATTTTGTTTATCAGTGTTTCTAGTAAGCTGCATTTTTCAGTTATTGTTCCGTTATTGATCGATTATTGACCTGTTGCATACTAAAGTGGCAATAAATTTAGACATCCGCCCCTGCCATCTCTCCCACGTAGATGATAAGCAAATAATTATGCAATGAAAATGATTTAATCCAGATTCCTTGTAGTATATCGTTCGTCCTGTCGCCATTTCCAATGGACGGCCGAATCTGCGACCTTTGATCCTGCCTTAATTTGAAGTGTCTCAAAACCACACCTCTGACGAAAATTTTATTTTCCGCTATCTTCACTTTAACTGCAAAAAGTGTCATTTTTTGGGAGGTTAGACGAAGACATCAGCCTAAAGACACTCTTCTGATCTTTGAGATCCGAGTGACCCCGTCTGTCGTAAGTAGAGATTAGGCCGTTCCCTCGCCTCGAAGTAGACCACTATCGATTTCCCATTAGACGCAATTAAGCCGCCTCTGTCGGGCGGCAGAAAAGAATGTGTCCGAATGGGAATTGCGATAACGACGTCCGTCTCGACAGTAGGAGAGGTATCGCTTGTGCGGGAAAAGGAATCGACTGTTCTCGAATCCGACGAAAACAAGAGGTGATTAATGACATCGCTTCGAGTGGAACATGAAGAATTTTTGTTTTCGAAATTACAGTTTGTAATAATTTATAAATGATGCTTTAAGCTTCGAGGGGTGGGAAAAAGGAAGGATTAAAGAAATAGCAAAATTGCGACTTCGCAGTAAACATCACAATCGAGAAATGTAAATTATCAATGAATACCATGCAATTAAATTAAATATAGATCTCGCATCTATAAATTTACGAGATTTACCTTTTCTTCTTTCTTTCTTTCTTTCTTACTATATATACATGCAGGGTTCGCGCTAGGCCGCGCGATCGCGCGATAACCGCAATATTTTTTGAAATCCCGCTCAAAAAAATTTTTTTTGTGGCTTAAACGTTAAAAATCCCACTTAAAATTTTGGGTAAGGAGGAAAATCCCACCTTGTATTTTTCCCCAGTGTAAACCCTGATACATGTATGTAGATATGCACACATGGTACTTCTAAAAGTAAGAGAACTCTAATTCTGTTACTTTTGGAACAAGTTACTTTGTTGAATAAATTAAAAATTGAAGCATTTTAGGCTTTATACCATAATTGTTAGTTCATATTTTATTATAGTTCAGTTAAATAAAAATATGTTTTTTGGGTATTGAAAGGGAATCTTAACATACCTTCAAAAATATCTGCTTTAGAATTTTATTCGTTGATGAAAAAAATTTGCTTTTTCTGTTCTCATCGAGGGATAAAATGAAATTTAAAATAATTGAAGGGGAAAAATGCGTTGTTTTCTTATTTAGTGCTTTTAAATAACCAATACAAATTTGGATGCCAAATACGTTTAAGTTTTAGACTCTAAATGTTCACAAATTTAGCTGAATTTGTTAAAAATCATGAATTTAGCATAACGAAGTTCTGAAATGATTCAGATATTTGATGACATGATTTTATTACCCCTTGAATGCTCTTTAGATTTTCAAACTCTAGAAAACGCTGGGAAGATATAATTTGAAACCAAATATTTTCATAAATACGAATTAGCAATACAGCAATAGTATTAAATACTGAATGAGGACGTGATACTGGAGCTTTTTCTTCGTAAAAAAAGCAAAGGAGAGTTAAGGGCAAAAAAAGATGAAAATCGAAATTTTTTCAAAAAACTGCAACAGTATTTTCAGTTAAACAAACATTAAAAAGGACAATACTTCCACTCAAAATAAAAAATAAAAAAATAAAGAAAAAACAGTCTGAGAATACTCTCTCAAAAACTAACAGTACTCTTTTTAAAATCGCATTCTATTACAGTTTTTCCAGTTTCATTAGTAAGAAATTGAGTTATGCTTAGTTCTTTCTTAAATGTAAGATGTACATAAATAAGGAATAGTTCAGAATCGAAGAAATTTGGTCGTATTTAACTTTCTAAACACAACTTTCCTTAAGTCATAACTTTTATCAAGTTAATGATTGCAATGAATTGTTCATAATTTAATTACATAATTTGGAGGATTTACCAGCAGTTAGTTTTTATAAAATCCATGGTGCAATGATTTACATTCGATTGTTGAGAGTAGCTACTGTTTAAATGTTAAAATAAATGTTTTCTCGTTACGGAAAAAGTAGGAGCAAGAAACTATTGTTTTACATGTACAGTAAACTCTAAGAAATACGAATAAAATTCAATAGTTTGCGCAGCTAGTAATATCTATATACATTACTACGCTATAAAATGATTCAAAACGCAAAACTTTCTGTAAAACCCTATTACATTATGAAATTCAGGGAACATTACATATTTAATAAAATTGAAACGATTGCATCAAATATTTGTGAAACAAAAACGAATTGCCGACCTAAATTCTTTTCAGTTTGAAACTTTTTTGCCCATGGAAAATAATTTATAAATCAAAAGCGGCAAATTTTTCGCACAAGAAGATTCCAGTAGCAAACAATGCTGGCTGCTGGCTGCCCATGCAATATTCATGACATTCTACGGAAGATAATGGAATGTTAGGGTTATTCTTTCGGGTAATGGTGATAGTTACCGCTTTTTCTCCATTTGCACGCAGATTTTTCACAAAATGCAGCGAATTCTTTTCTTTCACCGGTGCTAGAGGATTAAACTCATTCTGTTTAGGCCCAAATAACAATACTTATTTTTACTGGGAGAAAAATCCTTGGAAACGATAATATGATGTCTTGAGAAACAAAAACAATTTCTCAAAATCTAGGAGCCTAGTTTACAGCTTCATGCATAAAAACATATTGGAGTAAATGTGTGCAGCAAGATATTACAGCTTATTTATTTATCTACTCATTTTGAGTTGTGATAGCCACATGTTTTTATTTTCTTCGCTATTATGTTCACCGTCTTTAGAGAATAATTTTTTATTTTGAAATTTTAAAAGGAATTAAAATACTTTTTTCTAAAACAGCTCAGAAAGTGATGTAAAATAAGTAAAAAGAAATGAAACTACTGAGCCCTGACTGGTATTCTAAAACCACAAGATATATGTAGCGTCACTCAGCCATTTGAATCGGAATTGTAAAAAGTAGATCAAGTACACTGTAAAAAATTTCTGTAAAGGCACAGAAGGGAAACCGAGTATTTCTTTTAAATTTACGAAGAACTTGATTAAAATCAAATAATCAAGTTTCTTAAAACAGATTCTCAATAAATTTCTTGTTTTTCCGCACTATAAAAATACAGACAAAGATTTATTAAGTTACGTAAAACTGAACATTTGAAATATGTGTCTACCAGTTTAAAAATGGCAAAAAATGCATTATATATTGCTGGCGTACACTTTAATTTCAGCTTTTGTGAGCACCCTGCTAACCCTTGGCTTCCCGATTCCGGTGGCATCATTGGCACAGCGGCCTCGGGCACAGAAATCAGAGCTGCGTGGGCTCATTTGAACTCATCTTCCACTTTATGTTCCAGGAGTAGAAATTCAACGTTCTTAGAGATGACGCCACTACTGCGACACATTATCGATTACAATCGATTTACAGAATGTTCTCTGTTTTTTATTCTTTGTAATTTCCTTTGTAGATGTTGATAGTGGTACTACTTTCAATTAAAAAATTTTCGTTTTTAGAATAAACTTTTTTTTTTGCTTTTAACTTATTGGTGTAGTGGTTAGGCACTGGCCTCGTGCGCCCAAGGTCGCATGATTATACCTGGTCCAAGTTTGTGGATTTCCAAAATGCAGAAAATCGACAGTGTCCATGTTAAAGGGGGGGGGGGTGGCATGTTAAAGATCCCCTGAGTATCTGTTGGACTGGATACTCTCGGCTAAATAAATTCCTAGTGCACTTTTGCATCAAAAAGAGCTCAGGTGCCGCCACTAGGGGAAGCCGAGCGTCAAAATTCTCAAAAAGTGGTAATGGCATCCGCGGATAGTGGTGCTACTTGAAAGATTAGATGCCGGTTTCTGGGGAATGCCGTAGGTCTGCGAAGATTAATGACCATACGCAGCCCCATAGAGAGAAAATAAAAAAAAACTTTTACCTTATTTACTATAATTTTTTAAACATTCACAAATGCGATATGTTAAAAGACTGAAAAGATTGTTTACTGAGCAAAGGAACGATTCAGGTTTGACAAGATTTATGTTATTCCTATACAAAAATGTTGCTTCAAAACCTTTAAAAGTACTTTCCTGTTTACATTTTCTCTTAAACCCAAAATCAGACCACAAAAAAATAAGTAAGGTTTTCACATGCATAAAATCATGTTCTTACCCAAGCAACGTCAAAAGCCTGTTTGTATGAACTCACCTAGAAGAAAGAAACAGAAGTATTTTAGTTTCACAGCTTTTAGTTTTATAAAGTTCGACATAAAATAATTTTAGATTTTAAATGAGTTTAAAACTTGGGCATTTCATGAAAATATATAACTAGAAGGGTTTTTATTAATGAGTAATCGTAATTTCACAAACGTACCTTTTTTTTTTATGCTTTACAAACAAATAATACTAGCTTAGTATCATTCAGTCACTTGTTTTTAGTTATTTATAACCTTAATTCCTCAGATTTAAGTCTTTGCCCTTTTTTTTGAGTTAATATCTATCTAATGTTGAACTGGTTCCTAACACGGGTGTCTCACATGGTGCGGTTAATTGTCCCCTCTCCCCGCCCAACCTCCAAAAAAGAAAAAAAAGAACAATCTAATGTTGTTCATAAACATGTAGTTTATACAATTTTTTAACAGTGGAAAAAATCTTCCATAACTCCATTTTATTTTTTTAATGAAAACAAACATATGAAAAAAAAAGTTATTTACCGGTTTTGGCGTTTTGCCAATCCAAATATTTATCAAAGAGGGTTGCAATCAAGTTAATAATTTCAAACTAATATTACACTACAGCTCGTATTTGAAATTAAGTCTAAAATTAGGGCTTTATTTTAAAAGGAATTACGTTACCTTAGACGCTTTATATCTCTTTTCCCGCCTCAAACAAAAGAAAAGTAATACGTTAGCCACATAGGGATCCAGAAGAAAAAATAAACAAGTCATACAACTATGAACCCCTGATTTCAAGCATTCTGACATCATTGAAAAGCGCGTGTTTTATTGTGAATGGTTCAGAAAACAACAAAAACGGATGCAAAACTCATTTTTTTGAACATACATATAGACTAAACACAGTTGAAAATCTGATGAAAGAATTGCGCAACTCATGTAGATTTGTGTTTTATAAGCTTTTAATACATTTTGGGCGTCACTCCCAGAAGGAAGTCACCCGGGGTTGCCCGAGCCCCCCCCCCCCCCTTTCCAATAGTGACGAAACTGACTACCATTATTGTACTTGTTTTGAAAAAAGTATTGTTCATGACTTTAGATCTCAACGTATTACAATTAATAATAAAGTGCTGAATATGTAATGCGTACGTTACACGGACTATGTAACACAATTTTTAAATACCTTCAAGAGAATAATGTTTAAAAAAATATATATATTTTTTAAATAAATAATAAAATATGTTATCCTTGAACATTTATTACTTTTCCTAGAAGCATAACCTATCTCAAGAGAAAACCATACATTATCTGTAATAAATGCTATTACGAGGGGGGGGGGGATCTAGAATGTTTGAATATCTCATCGCAATTTCCATTTGCTTTACTCTCGACCGAAATATACATGCATAAATGAAATCATCTGTAGTCTAAGTGCAACGTAAAAGTGGACTTGTAGAGCAGAAGTAAAATTGTAATGTAGATTTAAATGTAACAAGTGAACGCCCATAGTGGGAATTGAACTTCTACGCGAAGTTGAAATTACAACTGCTTCCTTCATCGTGATTTGGAACGAAGCAGAAAAAAAAACTCGTATGTTCTACATTAGAGTAAAAGATTTTATGGATGCCAGTTTAGAATGTTCGTGATTGCCTTAATAACTTGTTCTAAAACGATAATAAATTTAATGTGTTTAAATGATAAGAATATGTCGAATAAATTCATAATTTAAACAAATTTAGGGATTTTGCCACAATTTCAAAAAAAAAGAAAGATAGTAATAAATAACAGAAACGTGAAGGTTAATCATTTAGTAGGAGTTTTAAAAGGTATAGAAAAATGAAGTTAAAGTAGCTAATTGATGACGCATTAAATAGCGAAACATAAAGGACAAAAAATATCGCATTACTGCATCATTGAAATCGGCTGCGAGGGACGAACTCGTCGTAGTTTAAAGACTTTTCATATTTATCGGGTTTTTTTCAAAATACTTCATATTTATTTTAACTTTCATGATACAAAATATTCCGATAATATTAGGAATTTTTAAAATGTAATTTTTTCAAATTGGTAATTGGCTTTTTATTGTACACACACATGCATACATAAATTTACAAAAACATTTTATTGAATTGAAAATTATTTAATTAAATTTGTTGCCTCTACGCAGGCGGCATAAATTCATAAATCCAACGTTTTTGGCGCAAATTTGCAATTTTACTACAAATTAGTTCCAAACAATGCAGCATTTGTTTCGTATTACACTTTTCCCATGTCTGACGTACATTATTTATTCTGTGTACAGCATAGGCTGAAAACATCTTGACACAAAACTGAATAATCTTTTTATTTTGTTATTCCCTTCCTCACTAGGGTATTTTTAAAAATAACTATTGTTTATTTATATGTATATGTTCTCCCTTGCAGTGACATTTTCTTCATAGAACTTTGTCGGCATTTTACGCATTGTCAACAATTTGGAAGAAAACGAAGCAATTAATAAAGTTTGCTCATTTCGGCTAGTTAAATTGTAGACGAAAGTCACTGCATAAAAAATCATTTAAATATAAACAGCAGAAGGGGATAAAAAATGTTCAGTACAATAATTTGTAGTCATTCTTAACAAGTCATGTCATAATGGAACATTATATCCACTCCACTGAAACGATACATTTGACTTTTATAAACTTTAAAGCATATGTAAGCTTTTGATACATTTAAATTTTAGCTGACTATATAAATAATCATGATTGCATTTATGCATTGAACTTATCTTCCGATTCCGCAACTCTCAAAATTTCTGACGAAACTGTCAATACACACTTAAAATGAGGGTAAACTAGAGAATAATAAAGGCGGCCCCTTCTTCGAACTAATCCAAAACTCAATCCTTCCATGCGGGATTCGGGAATCGATGAATCAGCCTGGGGTGGAAGGCCTACCCTGGCAGACGATGGAGACAGATGAGGGAACAGCGGGATGGATCCGACCGCTCATCGATGAATCGATTATTCCTACTACAATAAAGCGGGCACTTTTGGACACGAATTCTTTCCTCTAGCTACTGGCAACAAGACATTCTCTTAAGAAAAAACATGCGAATTATTTAAATGCCTACGCTTATGGTATAGGGTGGTTATAATTAAAGTTAACCTGTTTAAACCTACTTAGAGCTGGTTTTCATTAGAACATATGTCATGAAATTTGTATATACTTTATATGGACCATGGGGAAAAGAAATCTGAAATAAGAAATTAATCATTCAAATTTTTTACCTCCAGTTGAGAAGAGGGCACAAAAAAAAAAAAAAAAAAAACTTAATTTTATCAGCGAATTTTATTCAGTGTCCATCCCATTTGCTTAAATGATACGTTTTATAGCGTGTTCAACAGTAGCTCGAAGGGTTTCGCTATCAACTGCAGCAACTTGGCGATGAAAGCATTAATAAAGTAGCACGAAGCCCTCACCCGTTAGTCAAAATTTGAACTATTATATGTTTTATAGAGGATTTTCACCTCCCCCCCCCCCCATGGTCCAGACAAATGAATATGTAACCGAGCAATCTGGCTTAAAATTTAAAAAAAAAAACTGTATATTTTTAATTTTTAAAAAAATCATGATTTTTTCATGCGCTAATATTTATTAAGAATTAAATGCCATGTCAAAGAAAATTAAATTTGGATAATTTTGACTTAATGAGGACTTATATATGACTATGTTATAAAGAAAACTGATAAAATATATGGCAAAATCTTAAATTGTTTCTAAAAACCGTTGAACGCAAAAGTGGAAACTCTCCCTTTCAGGGAATGTAGTACTCAATGGTATTAACCAACTAAAAAAAATTAAAAATTTGAGATTGGCTTTTTTGAGAAAAAAATTAAAAAGATAATAAAGCACTTAATGAAAAAGAAATATGAAAAATTATTTGAAAATGAGAAAGGAAGCTTTATTACCTCTTAGCTATTCAATATTGTGCACGAATTTTTTCCCATATAGTTATTTCGTAACTATAACAAATAATTTCTCAACAAGCTCGCGTGAATTTAAAAATATTTTTAAACGAGTTCTCACGTGCAACTCTTATCATAATGGGTTGTATTTCTTATAGTTTTTCACAGCAATGATTACGAACATATTGTTTAAGGAGTAACATTAATTTTAAGATTGGTATTTCTTCCACTTGTTACAGAAAGATCTTTGTGTTTGGGATTTAGAGCTTGAGGGTTAGAAATTTATAAAGCCACTTCAAACTTTATCTATTTATCAATACAATCATCATCAGTTTCAACAATTGTCAAGCAAAACAATCATCATCATTAATACTAAAGTAACTAATAATAATAATTATTATTATTATAATAATTGTAATAATACACTACTAATAATAATACTAATCTGTAAAAAGTAAACCTTTTACTTTAGTAATCATTTGTGTTCAGAAAAAAATTGTACGCGGCTGTATTGTTCATCACGAAATTCAAAACGTTTTAAATCGTAAAGATACAATAAATGGAATTTAGCACAATGCAATTTTTTCATCTATGAGAAGAATCCTTTTTTTAGGCAGGTATTGTTATTATCGATGTTTTTGCTGTAATTATTGCTCAGAACTTTTCCTATTGCATGGAAGGGAAGGAAACTGCTTAAATGATCTAATTTTCAAAAAGTATTATCATGACATTTTCGTGTAAGATTTTTTTCTAAAAAAATTTGCTATAAGTTAGAGGCTATTCCCCGACACACAAAGCAAGTGGGGATTCTTCTTTTCTCTATTTTCTTGCTTCATTTTTCGTTTCTCTGTAGCGAAAAACCATAATCAGTTGCAGTTACTCATTAGCACTGCCCAAGAAGCACGTATGACTTAAGAATGTTATGGATGCGATTGCCTCCAATTAATATAAACTTATAACAGTGGTGCCTGCTGGGGGAAGGGGGGTCCTATCAAAAACTGCGCAATTGAAATTCTTAGGGCTGGGTGTTTTCAGAGTGTTTTCGCTGTTTTTAGGGGGCGGGACATCGTTCTGTGGGGCTTTGTAGCTTTTGTCGCTCTTAGGGAGATGGGCACAGCTGATTATATATAATAGATTGCAAAACATCTGATAAAGAATGTTCAAATATTGTGTTAATTCTTTTTTTTTTTGGTGTGAATTATTACCGTATAATGCACTATAAGAGATTTAATACGGCATAAATAATATTTTAAAGAAAATATTTAAGCAATGATGGTAAATTAGACAATGGATGAAGTGACTCGTTATCTACTAATCACAAAATAAATTACATTTAGAAGTTTTTAATAATACATAAATTAAAAAAGAAAATCGTCAGTAGTGAAACATGTGACTAATATATATAGTAAAGATTTTTCTGTAAATACTCCCCCACCCTCCCTCTTTGATTCAATAATTCGCTCAGAATTGTTAGGGCACAAACGGACAGACCATTTAAAATTTAAATAGATAGTTCTCCTCATGGTTCTTTTGAATGCATACATTTAATACAATTAAAGTAAAAATTTTATTGCATTCTACTCTAAAAAAGGAATAGTTATCACTATTGTCGAAGAGTTATAATAACTCTAAGAAACACCATTGAGTGAATAAACAAAATGAACAATAAAATGACGGTGATAAAGCAGTTGAATTTATAAAACCTTAAGCGTAACTAATGAGAAAAATAACGTCTTCTTCTTTTCTTAAGCGTATTATAGAACCATAAAAGCATCTTGTTTAGCAAATTAAGTGAACTGGAAAAGAAAAGAATTCTTATTGCGCTGTTACTTTAATAAATATTGTTATTCCTTGTTTTTATTGACACAGTTGTTGTCAGTTGTACTCTCAACATTTTAAGCTGTCACGCAGCAAAAACTAGCGAAATACAAGGAAGAGCTGTAATCTCCGACAAGTTTAACAGCGATCTCGAAATCCCGAGCCTGGATTTTTGCTTCATCACTTCGTTGGCTCCATTCCAAAGGTCCCAACCGTAAGGAGAAGCGGGAATAACGAGAGGATGCACGAGAGTCCGCGGAGATGAAAGAAGGAAGCAGAGGAGAACCCGAGGGATAATTAATTAAAACTTGCTTCTTTGGAGAGATTTCAATTTCACTTTTGACAACGAGCCATTACATGCGAACCGAGTGCTCTTTGATGCTGGTGGCAGCAACTGAAATATTCACCCTTGAATCTCGGTGGGGAAAAAAAATCACACGATTTGTTTTTAGCAATTTTGTTGCCCTCATTTCTCTGACATGAATGTTTTCCCTTACTTTAAAAAGAAAGAATTAATGTGCACATTTTTAATGAAAACTGAAAACATATGTTGAGGGATACTCTTCTTCTTTGCAAAGTGATGGCGAACAACAACTTAATTTCTTGATCTAAAATAGCATTTTTTACAACTTTATATCTACGCATTGAATAGACATTTTGGTATGGATTCGTATGGTTTGCAGCTACTCTGCTGTAAGTTTCGCTGCATTTTTACCTTATTATTTAATTACGCAATTATATTTATTTATTTATGAATTTTATTCATTTATTTATTTCATTTTGAATTGTATATTAATGGCACTTGAAGTTATATTATTATAATTTCATGTTTCTTGAAATCTATAATTTTGAATTGCATTTTATTATTTCGAGCTGTAAAACCGAAAAATACGCCTGTTTTCGAATCTGCACTAAAACATTAATTCAGAAATCATCAAATTCATTTTTTATTTAGTAGGGGAGAGCAGAGCACACTTTCCATTCGAACAAGTTTTACAACCGGCTTTAGTTTTAAAATAAGTTGCTCATTGACCCCAGCGACAGAACTGGTTAACACTGCAACACCTACCACGCCATCAACGAAAGTTTTAATATAGTAGCTGCTGTAAATTCGTCAGGAGAGTTGTTTTCTTCTTTTATTCAAAGGTGAATAAAATTTCAGGTCGTAAGTGAAATATTAATGAAACACATTAGTGTTAAACTTGCTATTTTAAAATTCCATGCATTAAAAAAGGTTCTTGTTTGCTACGCATCTACTCACTTGATCTGCAAATAACTTACACTGCTTCTCTTCGACGTAATATCAAAGTTCCCATGTGGCGACGGGGGCCGGTTTTTCACTAGCACATATTAAAACACAAGTCTCGTTGGAAAATGTTCCCTAGCTTAAATAAGCTATACCTATTGTGTAAAAAATGTTAAAAGTCCCGTGACAATTTTCCATTTGCCCCCAATTTTCGATGGAATTGGGAACACCAGTTAATATTATGGCGGTTTTAATTTGCGGGAATATTACCATAGAATCCTGAAACATTTACAGACATGGATTTTATGTCGTATTACTTTACTAGCTGACGTGCCCGGTGTTGCGCGACTATCTCGAGCATTGTGTCAATCCCTGGCGGAGAAAATAAATAAAATCAAAAGGAACGTATCCAACATTCAGCCGTAAATAAATAAGGTGAAATATACATTGTTTAAAATACCCATTATAAAATGAGCAACAGTCCTTAAAATATCTGCATTAGAAGAGTGAAAGTTTTTAAAAATCCTCATTATATATTTTTATTAGCAAAACCAATTAGCCTACAGGCAACAATTCTTAAATATGGCCGACAGTTCATTTCAAGATCCCCATCAGAATTAAGACCATGGTTCCTAAAAACCTCAAATAAACGCGGTCAATAGTTTCTAGAAATCTCCATTGGAATATGAACATTTCCAAAAACTGAAAATAAAATGGTGCTTTAATCAACAAAATAAATATTGAGCACATAAACATAAAAAAAATAAAAAAAAAAAAAAACCAGAAATAAAAGCATCATTTAGAAAGGTGAATAAATATGTGCATTTAAGTTAACAACACTAACCCCCTGTCCAAAATAGCCCCCTTCTCCCATACCCTTCTGCTAAAGTGCTTTTCTGTTCTCTTATACTATACCAGCACCGAATACGACCCTTTTATACTAAATATACTACAATGAGCATTTGGAAAGGTTAAACCCAAAGCAATGGTATGGGATCTAATACCGAACAGTTCATTAGACTTACAATACGAATATCTTCAGCTGACATGCTGAATTACCCGAAATATGAGATGACACTCAGGTCTGCATTACATAATCTCCACTCGGCCCAGATTTAGCCTGGGAGTATAATCATTAATGTCATTTGTGTTGAATATGCCGTAAGTACATATAATAAACAATAGGATTTCCTTTGCATGAAGTTCAAAAAAAAAAAAAAAAGAATTTGTCAGATAGCGAATTCTACGCGACCGTTTGAATAAATTATCAAGCCTTTAATGTTAAGCAAAATTAGTTAAATTTTAAGTAGAAAAAATTTTTAAAACCCTTGAATAATTTTTTCCTATTTATTTATTTATTTTTAGCATATATGCGTAAATCACAGTTTGAGATTTGATTAAGCATCTATCTGTTACCTTTCTTTCGTGGGGTGCATTAATGTTTTGAGTTCTTTTCGCGTGAGAAATTGGCAAGCCGCCATTAAAGGGGAATCCAAATGAACCGGCTCTTTCGTAGTATTCTTCCGAACGTTGCGAGTTGTATTTGTACGCATAGCATTTCAAACAGAAACAGTGGTTGCAAATGCCATATTGTTTTGAAATAATTACAAGCATTTAATGTTGACATAATTTAAATGTCTGAAGAGGAAGCTGGTACCCCAAGCCATCTAATGGAGCTATCCGTTTTCGACTAGAAAAAAAAACGATATTTACCTTTTCACCTAATCAGTATAATAAGACAAATTTATCTTACAGTTTTTAGTAATTATGGTAGAAAATTTAATAGCAAAAGCCATCTAAAAATTTAGATTCCTTCCCCTATAGAACGCCTGTCTTATAATATTACATAATAATGAATTTTTCAATTTAGCGAACTTTTAACTATTAGAAAATTCGTTGTAATGCTCTTTTCCAATGTATTCTTTATTACACAAGGGTAATTCTTCATTTTTGCTGAGGAATACATGTCTTTTATAGCTTCTTTTTTAAATTTTGTTTTTAAATCAAATTTTAAGAAGGTTGACGTAAGTTACAAAAAATTCAAGTAAAAAGCAAATACTATTTTAAACAGTCGTTACGAGAATTTTTGTGATTTAATGAAACACTTTCGGTTTGGAAAAGCATAATTAATTACTACGTATCTGTCTGCAAATAACTAAAGAAATCTTAAATCAGACACAACGTCAACCAGAAACATCCTGGTTGTACTAAGGCCTACTAGTGCGGAAAGTAGTTATATTATTGATCCCGACCATGAACGCCTGTAGAATAAAATCATTTTGCAGATATTTATTTTGTATTAAAAATAAAGCTCTTTGAATTTACTGAATCAGTTAATCAATCTTTTACCTACGTCAATGTTAAGTCAACGGAGAAATTATTTGTATTCTTTTTAAATTTTATTTCTTTAGTAGATATATATATATATTTCTTTTTCTTAAAAAAATAAAGCAGCATTCAGAATCTAAAGTCTTTTCGATTGTTTGGTGCAAAAAATAATTTTTAATGTTGGTGGTTTGTTTAAAAAATATTTACATTTTCAACAAGGAAATATGGTATTGAAGTTGACAACACATTTTGATTAGGGACGAATTTTACAATTTCAGAATATTTTTATATGTGAGAAAAATCTTTATTCTGTTAAAACTAACGACATATGACTATTTTATCAGAACTGGAAATTTAGAATGCATTCCCATCTAAAAAGTTTTAAATGATTGATTGATGGATTGATGAAGTTAAATAGCTAAAACGCATGCACCAGTTAACTCGCATGTTTCCAACTGATGCACGACGTCTCTAATTTAAGAAACGTAATAGCCAAAAAACCGCGTAATAAGAGGTTTTGTAAAAATTAGCTTAATTAGAATCAAAGCCAATATGTATTTTCACTCTCGAGTAAAGCAACCTTTTTTAGCTAAACCGCAATAAACAAACGATCCCTCCAAGTCTCGTTTAATCGAACAAACGGCAGTTGTACGCCTGCCTTTCTCTACTCCACTTCTTACTACTACTACGTCGAGCGGAGAGAAGGCGTGGGGAGATCTGAGCCCGGATGCTGGAAACGTCCCTCCTCTTCATCCTCCGCATCTGGGATGAAGATGCTATTTAGCTTCACTGCTCTCTACTACGGTTTTACGGGCTTAAAAGCCATTTCGTTTTAAAAGCGGACATTCTCCACACGTCCGGTCACATCACGGGAGCCGCGGTCGGTCGTTTGAATTTCGGGTGCAACCATCAACTTCACGCCGCGTTCTTTTGTTATGGTAAGAACACTTTGTTCGCACTCATTGACGGCTACATCAGGAACAGGCCAGCGCTCGTCTTCTGTGTAGCACACCTAGTGTAAGGATCATCTAGGAAAACAGATTCTATGGTACTGTGTACAAAGAAACTGTCTACGTATTAAAAACCTTGAATGTTTCCCTTGTGAATGATCATAACATTATTTTTTTAACGTATTCCAAAAAAAAGAAAAAAAATATTCCCAGGATAAACAAAATTCTAGGGTTGATTTTTCAGCTTAATTTTAGTTACAAGCTTAAAAAAACATTGCGAAAATTGCTCCAAAAGTTGCAACTCACAGATTAAAATTTAAATAGTTAAAACTAAGACTAAAAACAAAGAATATTATTATGATGAGAGCTCTTATATTTGTAAAAATAAATATTTACAATAAATATCTTTCGCATTACAAATAAAACTGATAGAATGGGACAAAGGATATAACTATTTAATAAATAATATTTTGCAATGATTTTTTTTAGCATTTAATTCCTTACTTTTAAGCGTTCAAAAGGCTTTATAGAAATGCATTTAGAGAAAAATATGAAACGTATTTCACTTTATCTTTATTCAACAAAACTGCATTATTATAGAGTAAAATGAAATTCAAAATGCTCTAGAAAGCATTTTTCGGTACTGAAATCATATATTTTATAGCTTTATTGCAAGGAGATGTTTTTACGGCTCCCTACTCTGCGAAAACCTACCGAAGATGTATTTATTGGCAATGACGTCAGAGTTTTATCTTTGATGTGATGAGTAACTTTCTACCATTTATTCAATTAAAATTATTTCGCAGTGGAACTAAAATTAAACAAGAATAAATTAACTATTTCAAACAATTAATGGTACAAAAGAAAGCTATTCAGGACCGAAAAAAATGATAACGAGGCGATGAATACGAAATTGAAAATAAGGATTTTTAAGAACATGGCCAAAATTGAATATGATTTTGGCAAGATAAAATAGTCGTTAATGCTTTTATGAAAAGCAAATATATTAATCATCCACGAAGTTATTTGCATAATTATTTTATGATATATGATTTTACTTTCAACGTTAATTATCTATAAACGTACATACATCCAATATTTCTCACTCGTATTAAAATATTTTGATCTTTTTAAGTCGAAATTCATTCTTTTTTCAAACTGATTGCTTTTTTACTAATTAACTTTTTTCTCTTGTTTATTAAAACTATTTAAATAAATGTAAACTATTACCATTTTTTCCAGCACCCCCAACTAAAAATATGTATGTACTTAAAATCCTTCTCAAGGTAACACTAAAAAGTTAGATCTGTTTTGGAATAGTTCCTTTTCTTTTTAAAAATCTGATGAAATGAAAAAAAAAAAACATTTTTCTGAATACAATTTTAATAACAAAATACATCTCCCATTCATGAATTTAAACAGAAATTTAGAATTTTGCCGAAAAAATCTTTTCAAATGTCTGATTTTAATGGTCATCATCTGGGGGACCTTAAACCATTAATGAATGCACTATTCACAGATAAGTCCCTGATTCTGTTTTTTTTTTTTTTTCTTCTTCTTTGAAAGACAAGTTTCCTTGTCTTTTTCATTGTTTCATCTTAATTCAGATATGTATGCATGCAATAAGTCCCGAGAGGAACGTATGGAATGCTAAAAGCATTATTGAAAAACTTCTTCTTCATTATATGTCAGAAACTGAATATATTTTGTACTTTTGCAATGAAATTATGAAAGCTTGCAAAACTTATTAGTTGTAAAACATTTCTTTTTATGAAGAAAGGCTTAACAATGTTTATTTATTAATTTATTCCATTTATTATATAAATTTCTACATATTACTCTCATTGTTAATTGAAACAATGAACTATTATTAAGCGAGGGAAAAATGATTTTCAATTTGCATTGCATGTAAAACTATCACTGGTAATTTAATATTATATCTGAAAATTTAGCTTCATTAAATGTTAGGTTAGGAGAGCGCCATTTAATTTATCAAACAGGTGCTGAATTTATAGAAGAGAAAAAAAATGAAGCATCAATTTTCACTCAACTTGCAACAACTTCATTAAATTCCTGGTTACACAAAAAAGGTGAAAGAGAAAGGGGTGGGAGGGAGAAAAGAAAAGAGGGGGAAAAAAACCCGCACAGTTCTATGTTCTATAAACATCCCCTCTAAATGCCCTTTCACGGCAGGAACACAAAACACACACGAAACGCACAAAAATAGTTGAGGGTGGAAATTATAGAAAAACACGAGCTCACGTAGAAAAACCAGCACAGATGCGGTTGTTCAGGGGGTGGTTGAAGGGGGACTCCCGGAAAATGCCAGTCCATACAATGGCTTAGTGACGTCATCGATCGATATTTGGATCGTTTTGGCGCCGTTCCATCTGACCCTCCCTCGCGTAAGGTGAGGTTCACTCTTCGACCACCCCGTTGGCAGAATAAAAAATAAATCCATTATGACGGCAATAAGAATAATAAGAGTGTAATAAGATACATGTGTTGATTATGACTCTAACACGTGGCTGAATTTGAAATAGTACATGAATAGAGGTCAAATAACTAAAATCATATAGGATGGAATTCACATATAATAGGCTGAAAATATATAGTTATTGAAACTAACACTCGAATTTATTCTTTTATATATTTATTTATTTTTATTCCCCATAAGCAACTTTCGGGAAAATTACTTGCAACAGTTGGTTACTCGGATGCTCTTGCAAAACTCGGATGATCTTTATTGTAGTTTTTGAAACCAACAGTTGAGTTTTATATATTTAAAAACCAATTTTTAAAAAATATTTATGAATACGTAATTTATACTTTTTATCATTAAAATTCAGAAAGCAAGATTTACACATGTGTAAAATAAACAACATGTATGGCTTATTACTAACGTTCACTGCTTGTTATTTTTAAACTTGAACCACATGTTACGACAGAACTTCTTAATTTAAGACCGTATATTAATACTTATACACCTTATACACCATATATTAATTTAAGTATGTAGTTCTAAGTAAAAGAACATATGAAAGTTGCTGCTTAACCATTTTCCCATTAAACTAACTAGAAATAAAGTACAGCTTGTAGTTTGTACTAACCGAAAATTTGGAGTTTACTTTACAAAAAACTATGCTTATGCATGTTGACTGTTTCACCCGATACGCACATTAGTGAAGACATTTTTACAGACGATATTAGTGGTTTTTGACTATGACCTGAGTACTACATCACAGAACCCGGTGCTCCTGGGAGGTATTGTATGATTTTGGTGGCTAATATTACAATTGACCTCTCCGTCATGTTTAAAGTTCTGATACATTTGGCAAAACGTTTTCTGTGAGTATTATTTAATGCTTCATTGCAAGAAATTCTTAATTGCACATAGAAACATTCTAAATAAAAACAATTATGAAATTAGTTTCTCCGAACACACAAACACTAGTTAAGTTTCTCTGAAATTTTTATAGAATAGTATAGGAAGTTTGCATTTTCCCCTGCAGTTTCGCATGTTACGTAACGCATTTTGCCATAAAAGAGTTTGAAATGTAGTTTTGTACACCCAGCTGTAATGCCTTTGGCAATTAATATAGATCTACGTTCACTACTTTGATTTCAATATGTTATTAAATACTTCTCTTTGTAAACCAAGAGCTCCCTCCACGTGCTTATTATAATGTTAAGGGGTGCGGGGGGGGGGGTGGATGTTTACAAGACTTCTGACAATTGAATATTAATTAAAAAACAAAAGCTGCAGAACGCTTGTCCGCCGTGTAATATATCATAAAATGCTTTCTAAAAGGTGAAAAAGGGAGAATTTGAAGTGGAGAGTATGAACTGATAATTGAAATGTACATCCTTTGAAGAGTTGGGTTGCAGCACAAAGAATGTGTTCTTTTCTTGCTCTGACTCATCAGCATTTTCTCTTATCACCGGAATGATTTGCTCCGTTTGAGTGACAACGCTGGAAGCAATGCTGCGATTTTTTTTCTTGACTTATCGTTTATTGCTTTGAGCCACTTCTGAAGTCATATGGATAAAGTTGTTTTTCCTTCGTTTAAGATTGTTTTCATTTTAATTTAGAAACGTGAAACAGACCGTCCTCCTTATGCTTTCATCAAAAATTATGAGAAAAAATTTTTTACTATGAGATCTGTATTATATTATTTTTTCTATCTTTTAGTACATAATTTTAGTTAAATTGTCATTTATTTTTATTATTATTTTTTTAATTTTGGAAAATAATTCAGAAGAATATTTTTTTTCTGCCATTTAAAAATTAATTTAATTGAATCTATTTTCTTCCCTTTTTTAGCCTACTTTCCCATTTCACTAGAAAAAAGAAGAAAAGAATGAAAGAAGGCTTAATGTATCTCAAAATATCGTAAATAAGTAAATAAATATTGAAAAATAACAAATTTGAAAGTAGGGTTTTGAGCTGGGGAAATGTGTTTGTCGCTCTGTCTGTCCCCCGTAATAACTTTTAAAAGAATTGTCTGATTCGAAAGATTTTTTTTTTTTTTTTGCATTCGAGAGATCTCGGCGAGAACATCTCATTTCTATATTTTACTTTTTGATTTGACCGATTTTTCGTTTTGTTTGAACAGTTCAAAAAATTTTAACAAATAACGTCAATGGGTAAATAAATGAAGCAAAGTATTCAAACTCTGGGCAATCTTGATCCAAGTTCCTTTGAACAAGCTTATTTGATTAGAGAGGCTCATTTTTTGATTTGTACAATTTTTTTGAATTTTGAACAGTTCAAAAAAAATTAACATTAGCGCCTACGGGGAAATTTCAATCCTATGTACATCTTATTCTAACAAACGAGTTTGCTTGGAACAAACTTTATCGGAAATATCTTATGACGTGGAACATGCACAGATATGAAGTACATCCAGAACTAAATAAGCCTATTTTCCCACGAAACTTTTTGCTATGGATTTTAAAGAATATTTCTGAAAGAATGAATGAAAAAAAGAGTGAATGAATGAAAATGTATAAACCGTTTAAAAGGTATATTTGTAGTAATTAGGAACTAAAGCTAAATGAGAAATAGAGAGAGAGAGAAGAAGATAGCTAAATTATCAATTTGGTATTGGTGTATACGGGAAAATAGGTTCGTACAGTTCTAGACGGAACTTATTTTCATTCTTTATTTTATATTTATAGTATTAGCCTAGTAGGACTTTAAACCTTTGGATGATTTATTTCAGTAAAATGAATTCAAAGCAAGGTTGCCGTACATGTTAGTAATGATTAATATTAAACTTACAAGATCCGCTTTTCTTTTCTCTTTTAATTATTACATTTTGAAAAAAAAATTACTATTTTTCTCTAACATTATTTTATAAAACAAATAGTTGTCTCAATAAAAAAATTCAAATGTATCGAATATGTTTTATTCTGCCAAGCAAAAGAGAAAGAGATTTCGAAAATGCTATTAGTACAATCTTAACGAGCTTATTCCAATTGTTAGTTTTTTGTAGAATACAATAAATTTGTTTTATATTTCTTCAATTACCCAAAGCCATAACATCTGTACCTTATATTATATATATTTTTTTTTTTTCAGAAGTTCCATCACTGCTATATCCTATATATGTGTATCCTATTTAATACAGTCGCTGGATGTGAAATTGAATTTTTAACTTCTGGGAAATCTACAATGAAGCGTTTTTTTTTTTATTAATTTCTTTATTTTGTTTTTATTTATTTATTTATTTATATTTGCGAGAGAATAAAATTGCATTTTTAAAATAATGTTCAGCAATTCACCACGAAAATTAAATTAAATAGCTTATAAATAAAGAAATAAACATTTTAGACACAAATAAGCATTAAAATGCAGACATATGATTCGGGATTGCCTGGAATCCCGAAACATATGTCTGCATTTTAATGCTTATTTGTGCTTTCTTGACGTGGGAATTTTTATTAGTTTACTTTTGCACAAAATTAGTTTATTATTAAAGACACATTTCTGTAAATAAATTACCTTATTTAATTGAAAACAGAACGGGGCTTTTAATTTAAATTATTCAAATTATTGAGTCCAGAAAATGGAGTGTAAAGAACGATTGGTTTCTTTAGACACGCGTCGCTTAATCGCTTGCGGTTTTTTTTTTTTTTTTTTTTTTTTTGTACTCCAAACTTTCATATCAACAAAAAACTAAGAAAATTTGAGCAATGAAGTTAGTTTTCATTTTCATGTGATTTTTATTTACCAATCACTATAAATTAACTTTTATTGGGAACGGAAAAAATATGCTGCCTGAACTTCAAATCAGTCAATTTAACTGCAAATAACTTCTCCCTACCCGACCTTTCGTGTTGGAACGTTTCCGAATTTCTGAGAACTTCTGGAGAAAAGTCATAAATTCAGAATCCCCCTAAAAGCTGTTTTCCCATCAGCACCCCGTCAAACCCACTGGCAACAGAATTCATCCTTCTTCTCTTTCCTTTCCGGCATAACTGCCACTTTCAATCTGCGTAAAACGTTTTATTACTCACAGCTGACAAAAAGTTATAGCCTCCAATCTTCGAACTACAGTGTCATCCCGTCAACCTCATACATATCTGGCCCTTCTTTTCGGAGTCGTCGATTTCAATCCTTTTCTGTCAGATCATCTCTGAACTCTATACCTAACAGAATCACTTAAAATTTGTGCGGAAATGCAAGCACAATCAGCTTAAATGACTCATTGGCTAGTGTTTTCAATGTCTTTTATTGTAATGAAAAATCAGGAGATAGAAATTAATACTCACTGAATTTTGTAACTCATTCAGCTTTTCAAGTACGAGCAGAACCACTGAATATTGGAATAGAAACGGGTTTTTTCTTCGTTTTATAATCAGAATGGCATTTTTCAAATGAAATCAAGAAGTATACTCAGCTTACTCTGGAATTCCTTTAAGAAAGTACTCTATTCATAGCTTCTTACTCTTCTACTTTATTTCAGACACCAAGTGGCTAGTTACGAAAAAAAAATTTACTACTTAGAGTTAGCCAGGGGTGCCCCTCCCCCTCAGAGCGATGGCGCACCCCCTCTACGGAGCCCCATAAATCCGATGACCCCCAAAATTTGGCCAAAGCCACATGAAAATAACCCCTCCTAAAAATTGTAATGGTGCAGTCTGTGCCTGCCATGACCCCCCCCCCCCCGGTGGGCACCCCTGCGTTGGCAGTAACCACATAATATTCTCCCTCTCTTTCTTTCTCTCTCTCTCTCTTTCTCTCTCTCTCTCTCACACTTTTTACAAGGTTATTTATAAATATTTTATATTATTCCCACTTAGCTCAATTAAAATTGTAATGAAGATTAAATATTCCGTGTAACTTAGAAAACTGCATGGTAGTTGAAAATATATCTTTGAAAGTTATATATGTATGACCGTTACTGACGTGAACGGATTTCTTTACGCTTTATGACCTCAGTAATAACTGTTCTCTCGAAGTACCATTTTATGCAATAGGTCTCGAAGTACCATTTTATGCCAAACGCTGGTTTAAATTTCAAAGAGAATCAAACATCAGAAGCGAAAAAACAACGTTAGACAGAGTAAAGACGGATGGTTTTTGATTTTAGAAGGTTTTCTTCCAGAAGATTACTTCTTTTGCGTTTAAAAGTGGTTCCTTGTATGGTCAAAAAACGTGTCCGCAGAGTTTTGTAAATTTTTTGCTTTATTAGCGTTGTAGACTACTAAACATTCGCCAATTAGTACTCATTGTGTGTGTTATTTGTTTATATTTCTCTAAAATAAGGTTAATATATCAGAGAAAACATTTTTTTTAATGTAATGGTATTAGATAGTTACACTTACGTGAGCAAAAGTGATTGTTAATTGACTCTTGTTCATATAACAAGAAAACGGAGAAGTGGAAAAATAATTTCCAAAAGGAATTAATTAACATGAAGCGTTTATTTTACGATGAAACTTTCGAGAGATTAAAATAAACCTTTCAGAATTTTTTGCCGAATTTCAAAGCGAAGGTAATTAGGAGCTACAAAACATGTGCAAACACAGGAGGTGACAAATGAAAAAGCGAAACAAAAAAAAAAATCTCCAAATAAGGCTGCATAAGGATAAAAGATTAATTTTACTACAAGAACTCGCTTTGAAGGAAAAACCAATGCATACACACGGAAAAAAAGACAAAAAACTTACAAAAGTTAATCAGCACTTTTAATATCTTTCCATGGTTGCAACCAATCGGAGCAAACACACGACAAATATTATTCTCAAAATCATTAACGTAGGAGCCCAATTAAATTTCTGAACTAAGATTTTTTTACATGTCACAATCAGCTATTTCCAAGAATTTAATGGCTGAGCTTTTTTTGATCAGAGAGAGCCTGTTTATTCAAAAACTCTCCATTTTGATACACGGTGATTTATTATTAATTTTATGCTTTTTTAGTGAAAATTCAAAATTCAATTGCAAAAGATTATTTTTATTTCGAAATAGATTCAAAAACTGTTACTGGTGATAGAGATTTGGTTGATGCTCACGGTTTCACGCAAAATGTGTATAAAATTATGCAAAGAGTGGCTGTTCTTGATTAGGAAATTAGTCGAAAACGACTCTTTTAAACTTTAGCAATAAGTTGAGTTTGTTTTCCATTTCTTCATTGGAAAATAGCTTTATTTGTTATTTTTATTCCGAAAACTACCTTAATTCAAAATGAGAAACCCGTAGATTTAGCTAAATATTTTTTAATAACTATAAAGTTTATGTTTTGTTTAAATAGCAGTAAAATTATGATAAAAAAATATGAAAAGAAAGGCATAAACTCTTATTAACAAAAATTTAAATATAATAACATAGAATTATGTATAAATGTCTTTGGTATACTTTTAAAAACTAGTAAAAAGAGCATTTTCTTCATCATTCACTAACTCCATACCACAGATGCTTTTCTTGATCCATAATTCTTTATATTTTTCTGTGGGAGAACACAGGGAGCCCCTATTTTCTTTGCATAATATGAACCACTAGCTCCTTTGATACAGTGATACCCACTATTCTAAAGCTATACTATAGGGACAGTAATATATAATTTACTTTTTTCGTGTCCACATATGATCCAACTAATCCAATTGATCTGAGCAGGTCTTTTGAATGTTTCAAATGATTATTTGTTTCTCTTTCTCTATTCTTGCAGTTTAATTTTCAAAAATTAAGTAATCCCTTATGATATATATTAAATTTGTCAACTTTAGACAACTAGGTCCTTCATAGCAAATTTTTAGCCTATGTTTCTATGGATTTCTTATCAATGTCTAACAATCTGATGGCCGGAAAAGGAGAACGATTTGAAATTCAGAATTGAAACCTATTTATTGTCTACTACTTTCTCATGCCGAAATTAACCAATTCGCGTCTGCAATAAATGGTGCCTAACAGACTGCCTTTAAAAAGGACAAAATGAACAATAAGTACTTATTTAAAGTCATTTCCTTGGATCCTTCACTGGCAAGTAATGAGATACACATAATATGTGCGTGCGTATGCAACTGTTGTTTTCAAATTACATGACAATTTGTTTTAGTTTCGTGGGCTTTACTGTTAAATGTTAAAATATTTTTTTTATTATCTCAATAAAACCTCCAAAATGAAATCTTCCAAATAAGTTACGGGACATTCCTTCAGTCGTTAAACATTCCGTTTCAACGACCCCATAAAAGTTCGAGCGCAGTACTTCTAAAGGTGCAGGAGAAACTTCATTGAAAGCGACAGTCCATTGTCGTTCATTGTCTAGCACATCCTCTTCCGACTGGTAAATTTGGGTGGTGCTAAGGGGCACAGGATGCCACAAGCTTCGAAGCGTGACCACAGAAAAGAGAAAAAGGAAAAAAAACGGGTTTAAATAGGGGAAAACAGAGAAAAGCACCATAATTCCGCCATTCTTCGTATGAATTTTTGGTGAGATTTCAGAAGAATGATCAATGCAACCAACGGGTTAACCGGACCGTGCAGCCAGAAACGCCATTTTCCATACAGATGCCGGATTAAGGTTGCATTAGGCCCAAAGTGACTTTAATTTCCTATTATTTTCAAACTGTTACTTTCAAGTTACACAATCGTTACTTAAATGTCTTCTGCATAACAAAGCGCTCTTTATTACTTTTTCTAATTGTATACATATGAGTATATTGTTACACATATAATATAAAACATTCTTCACATTTTAAATATATGACTTTTTCTATTAAAATACGTAGCAAATTCTAAAATCATTTTATTGCGTAATAATTCAACACAACATATAAATAGATATAACGATATACGAATAACTCCTGTATTTTAAAATAATTTTATGCTCAAAACTAATTATATCTCCTTGAAATGGCACTTCTACCCATACTGCCACATTTCTAAAGCTCAAATCATGATGCAAAGGTTTCAAAATTTTACCACACATCAAGAAAACTTTCATATTGCGTTCAACATAATAGGATTCAAACTGAAAATTAAGTCTTAAAACATTCATCAAAACTCCAGTTTTATGGTTTTTTTCACTAGCGTGTTGTTTTTTTACCCACCATTCTATGAACAATTCGCTTCAATTTTCTCCCTACGTCGTGATGTTTTTCCCTTCATGGGACTTTCATTTCACTTCCCACACAGCCTTACCTCATCTTTTTACACGATTTGAAACTCCCTTACTAAACACTTTAATTAAACTTTTTCTCATCCACACAAAAAGCCTTAATGAGCCAGCAAATTTTCCTCTGAACTTTAGCATCTACGCGACAGTTAGCGATAAATGTACGTCATCGAGAAAAGAACTTTTAAAAGAAGCTTTTTAGGAAAGAAAACGCAAAATTCCTAATGCCATTTTCTTCTCCCCTTTTTTACATCAGATTTATGACCAATAAGAAATGAGTGCGGAGAAAAAATGTTCGAAGAGAGGTTGCCGTCGCCATTTTAATACTTCATCTATCAAAATAATGTTCCACGCGCAAAGAAAAATCGAATCAGAAGCTCTAACCCCATTAGGTGGTTTAGAAAAAAGATTTTCTGACGCGTTTTTACACGTCTAACCCATTCATCTGAATCTGTGCTTGCCTAATGGCAGCTACCGCTGAAAGCTCGAAATATTTTTTTGATAAAGTTTTAAATAGAATTGAGACAAAACCGTCGCTGATCTGAAGTGGTAAATGCCTTTTGCAGCTTCGAAAAGGAGTTTAAAATGCATAAATGCATGCCGGTACTTACTTTTCCCAAAATTTTCCCTTAGGGGGAACATCTGATGATTTGTGCGATTTTTTATTAGCAAGTAAGGTATTTTATTTTTGCCTCGCCTACATGAACGAACGCTGAGATAAATAGCATTGACCATTGAATATCGATTTCTAATATCTGAGATCAATCCACTGTTCTACAAAAAGACTAAAACTCTGTGCAAAAATGAGATTAAGCGGAAACAATTACAAAGTTCTCTTAAAAATATAAATGAATGAGGAAAACACATACACCCACACACAATTTTTGTAAAGCAGGAATTATAACAAAATAATATCGCTGTGAAAAATATATTTTTTTTTTCCTTTTTCGTACTTTAGCTTTCATTGCAAAAAATCCTTCCGAAAATGTCCAGTAGAACATATGTACGCAATTTTCGTCAACTCATTTCTAAATTGTGTCTTTTTCATTATCTTTAGATATTTATATGCATCCATATATAATTTTAAAAGGTTATAAATGGTGTAAAGTTAATGAGCATTGAAATTTAGAGACCAGAAGAAAGATACAACCTCGGCACAAACTGCGAAGAACGAATTAATTTTAGTTTTAGATAACATAAAAAATAAACACAGTAAATCACGTAATTTAGATTCAAAAATAAAAAAACAGTACGTTACTAATCTATGAAAGACACACGTATGAAATAAATATAAGTTTACTAATTTTACTCTTTTACTTATCTAATCTCTCTTACTAAGTTTTAGAAAAATAATCCTAAAAATAGGTCAGAGGAGTCTTGTGATGTTAATTTAATTTATCTGATATTTACATTTGAAAAAAAGTCAAACATTCTTTTAGATTGATTAGTAATAACGCGTATGTTTCTAGAAAAAATATTTCAAGATCAGAGCTTAAAGTAATTAACCCTGAAATCGGTTTTTTTGTTATAAGAACATCTGCACACAGCTATTTCTATTAGAGTTTTGAATATTTATGCTTAGAAACTAAGTAGTTTCTTTAGTGTTGGTGAAAATTATTTTAAATTATCTTGGGAAGAATTTGAGTTTATTTTAAACTGTTCCGTTTCCGTAATTAGAAGATTATTCTAAATACTTTAAAGTGGTAATAACCGCATTAAATTACTCTCACCTTTTTTCCTACCAAAAGCATTAAACGCATGTAAGAATATTTCAAGATTTCATTGTTCATTTTTTCGTAGATATATTGCGGTAGAAATAAGTAGTAATCATACCAAGACAAATAATTAAGAAACAGAAATAAAAGAGGAGAAATAAGAAAATACCAAAAATGTGCATTCCGCTGAAACAAAAAAACAGAAACATTATATAAACTTTCTGCAGTAAACTTTTGGGCACCTGCTTCATGTATTAGTCTTCATAAAGTTTTCTTTGTCTATCTCCAGTAACTAAATGAAAATCTTAAACTATAAATAACTTTTGTATCAAGGGAGAAAGAAAATTTTTGAAGGTATCTCATCACGAAAATGCTGTACACGAAATACAATACTCCTGCACGCAAAGCCGATATTGTTTTCTTCATGTTATCTTACCATGAAAAATATTAGTTTTCGAAGCAAATTTTAATTGAAGGAAAAAGTTAAAAGTTGCGTTTTGTACTATAAATCGGTGGATTTGATTAAAATTCTTGAGGTTGAGAGGAGAAAAATTAAACAATGGAAATTTGCAAATTTTGTTATTACCAACGAATACCAAATCTATACGAGAATAAAATTTTGAAACTGTTATAAATGTTTTATGAATTATCATAAAATGCAAATGAAATTATGATATGATATGAAAAATTATGACTTACAAACTGAGGATGATTTTCACGAGAGTTGAAAGCATAATAGTTTGAGTAAATTCGTTTTTAAAAATGGTTAAAATGTATTCTTCGAAATTAGTGAGTTTAAATGCGTTCCAGCAAAATTATTCAACTACAATCGTTGCTGATACAATGCTCATTTGAGAGTCTTTATTTGTTACGTACATATTTTATATATTGATTAAACATTTGCAATTATGTTAATTAAAATTAAACGAAAGGGAATTTATTTAAATATTATTTTAAAATAAATTATTAGTAAAAATAGACAAGTGTTTTTTTTAAACGAAACTTGATGTACAATTTAAACAATTCACTGCATCTTTAAAATCCTGTAAAAAAATCGTCTCGTGAAAAATTAGAAGGGAAAATTAATCAAGCACAAAATTTGATACAAAAAAAGGCATTCACGTGTTTCGAGGTTCCAAGAAACCCTTTTTCAATCCAAAAGAAGTGAGCTACTGGATGAAAAACACACTTCGACAGACTTAAAAATACATGTCTTGAAAATTTTGCTTAGCTAACGTAGTTTTTTACCTTGCGATTTTTTTACAACGGTACTCAATCGGTATTTCTTGGTGAAAGTTTGTTCGTGATATCGAGTCCATTATATCCTTAGAACATAGGAAATGTTCAGAATATCAATTAATGATCTAAAGCTAGATTAAATTATTTGCACTAACTCGTGAGTAAACTTGAAATGGTAATGCAATTGATTCGTTTAAGTTACCAAATGCAAATATGATTAAAATCTTATATATAAGCCGCTTCAGTGTCTCTTTGTCGCCGATAGCTTATTCCGAATTTTTTACTCCGAAAAAACTGCATCGTGCTGCCATCTACACAATTGTTTCGAAATGAAAACGACTAATAATCAAAACTTTTTCTAGCATTTTGAGTGAGGCATTGCTAGATTTGCAATATCCGTTAGAAATGAATAAAAACGCGAATTTAATTTAATCCTTCTGTCGTTATTTTAATTTATTTATCGTCTGCGCTTTTTATATATATTAAAGTGGCAGCGCTCTTTTTTCCAGTTTCGTTAAAACTATTGTTTCGACGATGATTATGTTGGATATAAATAAATATTTTTCGCAAACAATTTGATTATATAGTAAATAATATTTTTATTTTACAGATTATTATAACTTAGATGGATTTTGTTTTTTTTTCGGTAAGAATATTTTTTTTCGAAATTATTATATGTTTATTATTTATTCATTAAACTTTACTGTTCTACCTGATAAATATCTCTTTGATTTGATGTGCATTTCCGGTTACTGGGGAAGAATTGTATATTAATAATATCTAGAACAGCGGTCATTTCGTATGACCGTCGGGCGTACTAGTGATATATAATTAGGTAAAAAATAAAGACACGTAGGACACTTATGCGAACTTCTTTCTTCTGTTAAAAAAAGAATCATAAGGCAAAAGCGTGCTAGAAAGTATAACGGCTGCAAAAACGGGGATTAATGATAGAAAAACTTTAAAAAAGATAAAGTTTTTGTCTGTAGAAATTCATGAAACAATTTTCAGAACAACTCGCATTGATTTTTTCCTAAATACTGAATCGACTAAAATGACATCATTTCTGGCTCAGGAAGACCACTTAAGAATTCGAAGGTCTTTTGTATTGTGTTTTCGCCATAATTTCGTTAAGAATCAGAACATTTTTGAAACTGCTCGGCTGCTCGCGCGCTTTCGGTCGAGTTTCATTACCGAAAGCAATTAGCTTGGACTTCTTTTTTTTTTCTTGCGGGTACATCAGGCCTTAATGCGTTCATTTAACTTTGGTGGAAGTTATTTTTAGCATCATTCAACGAAAGTTTCGTATTAAACTGTCGCACTACGATGAAATTGAAGGTAAAGCTCGATAAGAAGTTGCACGAAATGTTTATTCCCGCAAAATATTTTCTTAGTTCAAAAATAAACGGAATCAAGCTTAAATGAGGTCCTTGTTGTAAATATTGATCTTAGCCTTTTGTGCAGTGAACACACGACAGCTTACATTGTGCGGAAGTGAATACCCGATGATTCTCCTTAAGATTAGTTTTAAAAAGTGACTTTTTTTTTGCATCACAGTAGATCTATTTCACGTGAGAACTGATGAAGAAAACCTAAACCAAGGCTCGCAAACTTTCGGAGTCGTTACTCTATTGAAGGAATTAAAATTTCTCACAGCACCCTTAATCATATAGTATTTATCCAAGATACACTCACGCACACACACACACACTGAATATTTGCCTTTTTTCCCTACTACTCTTAGGGGGAGGGAATTGAAGAAGTAAGTGGTATGGGCATAAAACTACTTATTATAACTCATATTCAAAAATCACGAAAGTACTTTATTTGTAACCATCACTTACTTAACAACAATGAAGTTTTATTATCGTGAACACCTTGTGGCTCCCCTCATTTTTCGATGTGGCACCCACTTTGAAAACCCCTAATATGTTTTATGAAGAACATTAATAAATGAAATTGTAGCCATAAAGCTAATACAGCAAGAAATGTGAATCAGATTTTGCTCTCAAATAAAAACCAAGCTCCAGTAATGAAAAATTATTTATTACTGCCATAAAATAACTCGCGGAAAAATTATGAAAAGTGGTGAATCGCAATGTAATAAGGAACAACAAATCATTCTAAACTGAAATCATTAAGATGCCATAAAGTGAATGAATGAAATCAAGAAAACAATAGAATGTGCAAGAAAGCTCAGTGAAAAAAAAATTCAGTGAAAGGGGCTTATGCGAACACTTGTCAACGAAATAATTATCTGTCAGAAAGAAAGCCTGTCTACATTACACCGTTTTATCCACCCATTTGTGAACTTCCATCGAGAAGTGTACAGTTAATTCTAAGAGAAGGAGTAACATTGGAGAGATTCAGGTTCTTTTAGTTTAAGTATAGGGCCGTTCATAAATGATGTCACGCTTTTCTCCCATATTGACCCCCCTCCCCCTTTGTCACATGTCCCGCCATGTTGCATAATGCATGATGTCAGACTTCTTGTTACCCCTCCCCTCCCATTGTCACAATTTCACGAACCCCCAACCCCCCCGGAGCGTGACATCATTTATGAATGATCCCAATATAGCTCATAAGTCACATGCAAATAAACGTGTAACGAAATTTCAATTATTTAAAAATCAGAACCTACTCTTGGTGATATGCCTTTTACCTCTTCATAAAAAAATAAAATAAGAATATTCCAACAGCAAAATTTGATCATCAAAACGGCAAGCACACCTGGGAACAAACTTGTTGAATTTTTCTGCATCGCAACATTATTTCATGACATGAGTACCTGTTCGAGCAATCACGAGTCGTCAACTGCTATTTTCATTGATCATCTTCCACACACAATCGTACAATAGTATCTTATTCATTGGTTGTGCAATACCATAATATGTTCAAACCATCCTTCAATTTCACGACGCATGCGCAATGCGTTCAATTACAAACACAAATCATCGCTTAATTTATATAACGGCGGATTTTACTCAACATAACATATCAGAAGCTGTGTAAGTGTTGTAGTAAAGATATACAAATGTTTCATTAGAAAAAAATATTAAAAGGACAAAAAAGGAAACAAAAACAAATGTAGTTTTTTTTCTTTTCTCTTTTTTTTTTTTTTTTTTGAGTTATAAAGGCTGTAAGCAGTAGGTAGAACCGTGTAAGAAAATAATGATAGTTTCTACA
Organism: Octonoba sinensis; assembly: GCA_038502835.1. Classification (NCBI taxonomy): domain Eukaryota; kingdom Metazoa; phylum Arthropoda; class Arachnida; order Araneae; family Uloboridae; genus Octonoba; species Octonoba sinensis. The sequence goes on along the minus strand of CM076599.1, from coordinate 29,749,125 downwards.
CAGTTCTGGCTCATTAAGCTTAAAAATCTCCCTATTTGTAATTAATTATTTCCTAATTATTTTTATTTGGCAAATTATCAGTATCTTTGTAAACTCCATTGCTAGTAAGGGCCATTTCACAGTATTTTGTCCAAACAGTGTCCGCAACAAAACTCATGGATGATAAATTTTTTTCAATAAATATCTGAAGTCAAGTGTTTAAACCATGAAAATATGCTTGTTGTTTTGAATTTTCATGAGTATTTATAGAGATATTCAGTATTTAATCAGAAAATTGTAAAAATTATGTTGCGGACTCTACAAGCCAAAATTTCATAAAATCCTATATAGATCACAAATATAACAATTCTTAATGAAAATTTTGCTTGAAATGGAAAAAGACAAACACCATTTATGCACTCACACACTATTTGAATTTCAAATAGGGATTTGTATTTGTTTTTTCAATTCAGAAATATGTAGCTGTAGAGTCCAGCACAAAAAAACATAAAAAAGTTTTGTTTTCATTGCTCTGAATTAACCCACATCATTAATATTTTATATTTTCTAATTTTATACAACATTTGACATATTTATGGCAAAAAAATTTAAACTGGTAAAATAATTTCATATTAATAGCAATTTCAAAAGTGCTGGACTCTACACTTAACTAATTACAATTATTCAAATTTATTTTCCATTTTGTTTTCACTTATATTTTAATTCTGTTTGTGACAATAATTTGTTTAGTTTTTGTCTTTTGCACTTCACTTTTAGCATCATAGTAGTATAGGTATGATATTTGTTTTGTTTTCCATTTGTTAGAATGGAATTTAGAATTTTTGAAAGCCAAATTTTTAAATTCTTGTAGTGACATTAGCTCTTTTTATTTTAAAAATTAGACTGTGAAATAACATATATTCAGCAGTTAGGATATTTCTTTCCATGTTTTGCTATTAATTTTTGTTTAACCTTATTGTTATACTTGATTAGTGTGTATGACAAACAATTCTATGTGTCAACATGGAAAGTGTTATTAAAACAATTCTACTGCAAGATCTGCAGCTTGTAGAAAACGTATATATGAAGATATAGAATCTCATGAATTATTAAAGAAGAAAGATAGGGAAAGAAAACGTTTGAAAAGAATGGAAATTAAAATATTGAAAAAAGTAAAATTCAGAATAAAAAAAAATACATCATATCAGAGAAAATGGCGCTTAAAAAATAAACAGCAAAAGCATATAATGGAAGAATGTAATGCAGCTAAAGTAGAATATTCGCCACAGGAAATTGGCAAAGCATTTCGTCGAATAAAAGAGGTTTTGCCAAATTCACCCAGGAAAACTCTTGCAGTTGTAGATAAATTATTGTCTACATTTTCACCAAGTAAAAGGTAACTATTATCCATTAAAACACGAAATCAGTACTTTAAACAGTCCCATGATGAGAAAAAAACGATCAGACGCATGTACAGAAGAGCAGATAGAAGAAGCTGTTGCATACTATGATCGAAATGACGTAAGCTATGCACTGCCAGGGAAAAAAGGTTTTAAATCTGTAAAGCTGCCAAGTGGTAAAAGAGTGAAACTTCAGAAAAAAGTATTGCTATATAGTCTTTGAGAATTATATGCCCTCTACCAAGAGCAGACAAGCAACCCTATAGGATTTACTAAGTTTTTAAGTAAGGCAGATTTTTTTTCTTATGATAAAGAAACAGCAAAATGCATTTCTTCTATAATTAAAAATATTTAATTATTATTTCTTGTTGTAAAACAAATTTATATGTAAATTTTTTTGACATAAATCAATTGGATACAAATTGTATAGTCCGCAACTTTGAGCATTTCAATGTGTGTGCACAGTTTTTTGTTTTAAAATTTAAGTTTTTCATTAAAATAATAAATTTTTTTTATTCTTACTATCTAAAGTGTACTAGTGTTTTAAAAAACAAAGCATTGATAGCATGCGATAAATAGATTCAGAGGGAATGGAGCTCAATTTTGATCAAGTTTTTGCTGTATTTTTAAGCGTAGAGTCCGCAACATGACACTTTTTTTGTTATAACTACTTAATTTACCGTTCAATTATCACTTAATTTTATTTTCAAACAATGTATTGGTAGGACTTCCACACAGGAAAAAAAAAAAGGGATTTCCCTATCTTAATGTAATAAATATTCAGGTTCAAACTTTGTGAAATGTAGAGTCCGCTACATTCAAATACTGTGAAATGGCCCGTAATCAAATTTGATGATTTACTTTGTCTTTGATCTACTTTAGTCAAATGTTGGGAGGAAGCAATGAAAATTAATTTTTCATTTTCAAGTTGAAAAAGTAATGCAAAAAAGAAATTTTTCATCCTGAAATAAATTAATATTTAAGATATCAATTTAAGATAAACTTGAATTTCAGACTTCTGGAAAAAGAAGGGACATACATTTATCAATGATTTTGATTCTATGAAGGGCTACGTACAACGTACAGTATGTGGCTATGAATTATTATACGAATATGCATTTAACATTTATAAGTATAACCATTTGACTCACAAAGGCACTTAAAAGCAAAATGAAGAAATTTCAGTTTATAATTAACGATGGTTATAATTCACTTGTAACCGTACCGCCTCCCATTCCCCTCTCCTGTCGCATACGGATTCCAAATCAATTACACGAGAAACATTTGTATAATGATTTTCGAATTGGAACTTGGGTTTCGTAACCGAGTCTAAGAGAGCGGACAATCCCATGCAAATGAATTCGCTTTAATTATGATTTTTCAATCAACGCAATTTCTTTATTTTGTGTTTAGTTCTGCATCTGACAAATGAGAATTTCCAAGACAACTTCGAAGTTTAATTAGATACGGACAATGTTCGCAGCATGTAGTAACTGTGTAGCAACAATACGTCATTATGACTCGGAGTAGGAAGCAAGTAAAATCTTGCTAACTTCGACATCTAAATGAACGGCAATCGCAATTACAGTTCTTCAGATAAATTTTGACCATGATGTAGTAACTGTAATAAATATTAATTACATTGCGTACCTACTTTTTAAAACTCCCAAATATATCTGCCAGTGGCAGATCACTGGGCTTTTGAAAATCACTGGGGGCGCTTGATATAGAGCGGGCAGATTGGGAGTTGGGAGTTCAAAAGAGGGTAACATTCCAAAAATTGGCCTTCATGAAAATGCAATGGAAATATTTTTTTAAAATGAGTATTACTTAAAATATGAAGTACTGATACATTAGGTACTTTTTTTAATAATAACGAATTTAGTAAAAAACAAATAATAAAAATTAAAAGGAACATTATATTTTAATCATGAAAATGTAAAGAAAAAATCTTACTTTCTAGAAAAATCAGGAAATAGTTTGTTCTCTAAATAATGACAAACATCACTCCGTTGAGTACAAATTACACAGAATTATGTTCTTTTAGTTTTACATTAGTTTTTTCCCGGTAAAGTCTAGACTCAATCCAAATTTTTTATCTATTCCCTTGGGTTGGTGTAAAAAAAATTAATAAATAAATAAATATTGATGCTCTATTATTTACGAAATAGAAGGAAAAATCAAGATTTATTTCATTCTTTTTTCTGATTACTTGTGGTGGGCTGCCCAGCACGCCTACAATCACTTCGGGGGATGCTCGAGCACAACAGCAATCCCCGGAGTTTATGCCCCTGATGCCGTTCGAATGAAAGCAATAAGCTGCTAATGATTGGATGATTTATTTTTAATTTGTAAGGTTGATGATATGTAGTCTATCAACGGATACTTAACATGCTTAATCTCTTCAGCTATATTTTTAACATTCCAAAATTATTTCGCTCTGAAAAGAGAAAAGTATGCCACTCATTCATCTGCAAACATTATGATATTTGACAGGACGGATTCAGAAGTTCCTCCTTGTCCACAAAGCCACAACTAATTTTGTATTCTACTAGTCATTTTTACGAAGCAGATTGTTTGGTCTGTCAAAAATACCAATGTGGTGCAGATAACCGTAATCCACTGCAAGTCTGCCCCTGCGCCCTAGCTCTTGGAGGAGATACGTAAAGGGAGGAGCGTTTTCCATATATTTCGGCATGTGCAGTCATCAAATAATTCTTATGATTATAATTGTTTAAAAAAGTGAAGATCATAATTAGAGAATACAATGTAAGTCGGTTTATTTTATGTTCTTTTGAAGGAAAAAATAGAACCAAAGTTCATAACCTAGCAGAAATATAAAATGTATATAATAACACCGCTTTTGACATAGTTTGATTAACTGTGCATGCAATTTAGGATTTAATTATAATGGCTTACTTTTAAAAAGTAGCTAATAAAGAACTGTGACAAAATTGTGAAAAGTTGTAATAGGTGGTAGTTTTATTTGGTCACAATTCACAGATCCGAATTTTGCTTAACTGTATTTGAATTTATTCCTATAATGCTTTGTACTCCGTTACATGGGGTCGAATGATCCCGGGATAGGAACCCTTGTGGATATTTTAAAAAATGGTTAATGATAGGACAATTGCAAAGAAACTTTATTATTTATTTCTAGGATTTTTAATTACTTTTGTCTTTAGAGTAGTAATTGATAAACAGATTTGGATGAAGAAACCCATAGAAATTGCTTCATAATGTAACTTTCCACGTTTCATACATGCTACGTGGAATCATATCTTCATATCTTGTTATTCGGAAAAATGTTCTAAGAAACATAATATTTATCTTTCAGATTTTTCATTCTATTAATAACTTTTTCATATTGTGTAGAACAATTCGTAGTTTTCTGATATAAAATTTCATGGATGTCATTCAAAATTTACTATTTGCCCGCGTTACTTTAACTTCATGCATTATCCAAAACATCATAAAATCCGCCTAATATAGCGCAATACACTTTCATATCTAAAAACGCTACAAATATTTTTGGAACGACCGTTTCCAACAGCGCTCGAGAAAAGAAGCGACTTACGCCTGACCACAATAAAGGTAAAAGGTTTCTGCGGAGTTCGGCGAACGAGCACTTAAACCTCCATTGCACAGCCAAATTACACCCGGCAAGGGTTTCCGAGGCCAGCACTTAAGTGTGAACTTTGCATCAGTCTGTTTTTACAATGGGTGGAACTCTAAAGGATTGGATACGCTTGAATACACAAAGATATTATGTTACACCACACTGCAGCATCTTCTTTTCTTCTTACTTTCTCCAACATGTATGAATGTTTGCTCTTCGTTCTTTTTTGCTGCGGCATTCGAGCGTTTGATAAAATAACAGTCGTGATTTTTCTTTTTGAGAGTTATCCAACACAATAGCAAGAATCTATTGAGTTTACACCACATCTAATCGTCATTCCGATCATTATAAAGTTACCAGCTACTGAAAATATTATTTTGAGTGCTATTCCAATGTTACATCATCAAATTAAAATGTTTAACAACAACCTCAATCTGTCAATAATTTGTAACGTTTTACTGAAAATTATTTGGTAGTTTATGCATAAAAACAATGAAAACTTTAACCTTTAAAGGTTATTTTAGCAAGATTTTTTTTTTAAAGTTACCCTATTTAAAATTACGTTCTTATTTGTTAGAGATTTGTAATACATCCGAAACAATATCGAAAATAGCAATGTGTTAATTCTTTGTTTTTTAAATTTGATTATTAATGGCCACCATTAGTGACTACTGATTCCTCTTAATCATTCCTTGTTCCACTAGTTTCATAAAACGGTTTGAGTCTTCAAGTACGCTCCTCTTATGCAATATTTTTCTTCATTCCGCACTAAGTAATTTTAACCAAAATGCTGCCAAACAAAAATAATAAATATTAAAGCTTCTTGAAGGAATATGAAATTATCCCCAGATAGTAAATACCAACAGTACAGGGTTCTGCTAATTCTGAATGACTTTGAAAGGATCATCCATGGTTACTCTTCAAAAATCTAAAACGAGTTCCAGCGCCCTATTCAAAAGTCTCGTTATAGCAGTGCTCCGGCTCCGACCAAGTAACATGGCGTACTAACAATCCATTATGCTATCTCTCAAGAGACCTGTTTCTGTTAGGGTCATTACTGAACTTTCGGATCCGTGCTTGTGCTCCGGGGAGACAAAATGCTTCCTTCGAGATACAGTAACATTCAAAGATTAATGGCCCGAGAGGATGTAAAGAATAACAGAGGGTTTACCTCCTACAGCCTTTGCCAAAAAGAACTACATAACTGGCATATCAATTTTTTTTCTTCTGGTAAATGTTGGAAAAAGTTATTGTGGAATTGAGTAGAAAAATACTCCAAGTTCTTTCTTTTTTTGAATCGCATTGCTACGAACCGGTAATCTACATGCAGAAATAGTTTTTTTTTAATTAGAAATTATTTTATGTTATGCTGGGTGCAAAATTCAGTGTTTATTCCTTATTGAAAGGCACTTTGATTGCTGATAGTTAAAGATGTTCACTGTCAAAATTTTAAATTTTTCGAAAAATTTTAGTTTAGCATTTTTTAAAGATGCAGATCAAAAAGAATTTAATGAAAAAGTAAATTATGCGTCTCTTCCATTGGATGCTTCTTTTCTTGTGTGAAACTTATGACTTGCGAAAACTCTACCATTCATTAAATGTATAACTGTACTACTTATTAATATAAACCCCGGGAATGAAATAAGAAATGAAAAAAACAATTGGGATTAAAATGGTTTTTTACTTAACTCTTTGAAGAGTTTTTTTCCCATCCATTGAAACTTTCTTGAAGCCCACGAAGACTTACATCCTTCTATCTGCGTTAGAGCAGCTAGGTGAGGACCCAACCCAATTTACATGAAGAAAAGGATAAAAATATCTAGTTCTTCATAATAGTTAGAAATACACACGAAAAAAAGGGGGGGGGGGGTATGGCTGTGTCATGGACACGGCCGTGTGTTGTACGTGAATACGTTTATGTAACGGGCTATATATTTTAAATAAAATATTCTTATTTATGTATTTAGAATAAAAGCAAGGAAACAAATAATTATTGTGTTACAATATAACTTTATTAATTAATAACTTTATAGTTTTGGCTTTTCGACGCGTATAAGCCGACATTATCTATATGTTTTTGATATTTTTTTTATTCTAACACCTTATTATATTCACTGTCACTACTTTAAACTAATATTTTATATACAATCGATAGATTTTGACAACAGCTGATGATTAAAACTTAAATGAACATCGTAGCTTCTACGAGTAAAAGCTATACTAATTGCAAATTTCGATACGCAGCAAAATAACCTCAAAATTGCGGCGCTTCCCTCTTTACCCCCGCGATGCGTCACTGTTTTCGCTTCTCGTAATGAATTATTTGATCCTTTAGCTATCCAGTGATATTATTTAATTTTGGATGTGGCGGGTAATTTCGAAACTACAACGCCAAACTGTATCCCCCGATTTTGTTATCATTAGATTTTTTGGATTGCTCCCGTAAGGTAGCAAATTGAAAGACGTATTCACGTCAAAAAAGTATAATATAGAGACAACGATAAAACCAAGCAGAACGAGATATTTAAAAGAAAAAGAAATAGAAAAACTGAAATTTGAATAAAAAATTGATACACAGTGTTAATAAGTTTATATAAATTAGATAAAACAGTATCATATAAACAGTAAACACAGTCTTTGATATAGATAATGCTTTCTGTAAATGCAAGTGATGATAATGTGAACTCTTTGGAATAAAAGTGTCTTGAGTTATACTGGAAATGCACTGAATAAATAAACGTACTGACAGATGCGGTCTTAAACAGGAACAAAAACGTAAACGGCAGTATAGAACAGAGAAATAAAACTAAGTTAATTAGTTATCGGCAAGCTGTTGCAATCACAAGTCTTCCAATCAGTCGCATTATATGACTCAGAATTCCATTTTAACCCCAGGAAAGGTCAATAACCATCTCCAAAAACAGTTATCACAGATGGCATACCATTTCTGGAGCTAAATCCCAAGGTTCTTTATTCTTGCACAAAAATAAATCGAGGGACATCATGGCAGACTTGGTCTTACTACCATCCATCACAAGAAGAAACGACGACAACATCTCTTTCAGTGACCATTCCCTGAGGGAGTCTCACTTCCTTGCTTTTGCTTTTTTCTCGTCTACTAGCATCCTCCATTTCTCTCAGAGGCTAGTTCAATTAACCAATCTTAATCTTATACAGGATCCAATACTGATATTAGAAAGATACGATTTCGGACTATCAGTTTAAAAGGTTTACCTATTTTGAGATGGATATACAATATTTGCTCCTTTTCCCAATATTGCATAAACAATACAGTGAACTTCCTCCTAACGGACACTCTTCGTAGGTGGACCCCGATAGCAAATCATTGAGACTGAAAAAGTCCCATTTTTGCAGACACCTCTAAATTACGGACAAATATTTTTTTCCCGCTGGTGTCCGTTTATAGAGGAGTTTTACTGTGCTATCTTTACCCTGAAATGCGAACACCCCTCTTAGGCGGACAGTTTTTAATTCCCAAGAAGCAAATCATTGAGCCTCTTGAACCCCCCTTTTTTTTGCAGACGCATCTCAATTACGGTCAAATATTTTTTTCTGCTACAGAGGAGTTTTACTGTACTATCTTTCGAGAAGAGTTTTAATCATTCATTTTCTTTTCTTTCTTTCTGAACAGAAGTTCAAGGGACATATTTAATCTCTAATGCTGATCCACTGTGAGACTTGGTAACTTATTTACTTTTCACATAGTTCTTTTAGCCACTTTAACCATGAATAAAATTTTATCTACCAAGATCTGAGAAGAAAACACCTCAGAGGTCAATCATTCATCAAAAACTTTCTGCAAGCATTCTGCAATTTTTCTTTTTGCTTTTCTTTCTGTTTAATTAATAGATTTTTAGTTTTAAGAGAGCATTGTGTTTAAGAAATAAACTTTGTGTTAGGGAAATTTATTCATTTTATGAAGTTAAATAGGATTACAAACATTTTCAATTGTTTTTTAAACTTTGAGTTATGATACTCTCTAATTATAACAAGGTAATGTAATCAATCACAAATGAATAAATACATTGCAGTTTTTAAGTATTATTAACTCAAAGCACGCAATGATTCTTTTTTAAATATATAACATTTTTATAATGAACAAATGTTCTTTGTTTCGTTTTTAAACTATTAGTGGAGCGCCATGAATCTTCAAGAGTTTATTTCTCTCGCTATTGAGAAAACTTAATTAGCAGAATGTAAGTTAAACTCCGAATAAATGGCAGTTTATAAAAAAAGAAACGAACTTCAAATCCGTGACGCATTATTGTCTGCAACGATGCGTAAGCTAAACCCCAGCACCGCTCCGCTTAACACAAAAAAAAAAGGGGGATGGCAAGGGTTCGCCGGGATATCAAAGAAAATTAAAGATTCAAATTTCCAAATATTTCCCCGGACAAAGAAGAAGATGACGAAAAGGGGCCAGATGAAAATATAAAAAGCTAGCAACTTGGTTTGAAGACAGATATCATTTCCCGTGACTATTCTGAGTTGGAAAATGTACAAAACGTATGCTGAAGTGGCGCTGAAAAAACTAAAAATAAATATGGGAGAAAGACTAAAGAAAAATATAAAGGGAAAATAGCGGGCAAGATGAAGAAGAGCATTTTCCCTCGGCTGGCGCCTTGCCAAATGAAACTGCTTGCACTTTTAAAACGTGCGAAGCTAAATGGAAACTTTCGGTCGACTTGAACTTCAAGAACTTCCGCTGAATGTGTCAAGAGCAGTTTCAGATACGAGAGCATGCGGCGTCAATTCTTTGGATTGTTCTTCTCAATTTTTAAGGAAATAAAATCTCTTGCACTTCATGTTGTAGTAAATTATTCGTGAAATATTTTAATGACAGAATCAACAGTACTTTCATACAACTTTCTTTTGAAACTATGAATACTAACGTGCGAATAAAGAGATATTCTGGCTCTGAAGAGAATCAACTTCGTTCAAATTGCAGCTTAAATCTTGAACCGTTGCAAATTGCCGTCCAATCGCATGTACGTTTCTGGTTAATAACCCTTAGAGGTTCTCTAATGAGTTCAGATCATGGTTTAAATCTGGAAATTTCATAACAGTTACCTGGATTTGTCTAAGCCGCTGCATTGTGGAGTTGGCCAAATAAATAGGGCAATTGTCTTGCTGGTATATCCATTTTTCTCCACCTAGCAGCTTTTCAGCTGGAAGTAATTGTAGTTCAACTGGTATCTTCGGAGCATTGATGGCCTTTCAAAAAAGCAATGTCAATTGTTCCTTTATGGGAAAACCCTCACCATACCATAGTAAATCCTTCCTCCTTTCTTGTTGCCAGCTTCTCCCGTATGGTAGCAAATTTAAAGACGTATACACGTCAAAATCTTTGTGGTTCCTTACGAATACCGTGTCAGTGATATGCCCATCTATCGGGGCCTTCTAAATTTTCTTTTCATCTGCAAAAAGGACACTACATCCATCCGTCTAATCCATGAGATTTCGGGCTCACTCAAGACGCTCATGTTCATGAGCGTCTTGATGCCATTTTGTAAATTTTGGCGAACGACGTATTCTGCGATAATTAGGAAATGTATTTGCCTGCAGCCGTTGATGAACCATGTATTTTCATACAGGAACCGCTTACTTCTTTCGAAACTGGCAGTAAGTTCTGGGTTAAAATTAATTTCAAAATATCTCTGTCTTGCCGTTTAGTTGTTTTCTTTGGTCGTCTAGAACGGGATTTTATTTCCCCTTTTGTCTAGTTTTTATTGCAATGTTTCCCCAACTTTCCACCCATGAGCCTTTAAACGCTAAATTTGCTAAGTTTCTTTTTTTAAAAAGTGCACATTGCATTTTCGCAATTAATCGGAAATGGTAAGAGATTATCTTCGCTAGTATTACATCTTAGAAAACTATTGTGTCATGTGTTTGATCTTGAAGTATATATAATTTGGATAGCAAAACTTAAATCAGCTTTTAACGTCGGTTGTCTATATACTTTTGTATGTTTTTTTTTTTTTAATTAAAATCTGCTGTTTGAGTATTTCATTGTTTTTCTTTATCATTATGCATTTGTTTAATTTATATCACCTTTCTTAGTTAGGTCTCAAATAAAAAAAAAAAAGGTTACCTATAAACTTTCGGGATGCACTTTAATAGTGAAGGAAAATACATCAGACTTGTACATACTTGTACTGAGACATCAAAAAACTCAAGTTATTGAGAGTTGATTGAACAAATGGTTTGAAAATCTGAACCAATGAGTAAAAATGACTTCTAAAGGTCATTCATTAAATTAAAAACTTTTTAAAGGGAAAACATAATGTCTGCTACTAAAAGCACTAAGAATCGCAAACTTTGTGCTGTTAGACATAAACTAAACATTATTATAACGAAAGGAAGAGGGATTGATTAATTAAAGTAATAATTATTATTACTATTAGGAAAGGAATAAACAACTCCCAAAAGTACATACATTAACCGTTATTAAAGAAAAATAAAACTCTTTTCCTGATAAAAGTAAATAAATGAATAACTAAACAGATAAAAAAAAAAGAGTTTCTTTATTTTATTCGGAAAAGAAAAATATCGTAAAAAATCATTTTTCACACCTTACAGAAATAGTAACAATTGCAGTAATTAACAAGGAATCATTCACAAATGATTTCACGCTTCGAGGGGAAAGGGGGGGTTCGAGAAATTTGGACAGTTTGGGACAAGAGGGGGGAGGGAGTAGGAATAAATGTGACATTATACATTTTGGTTAAAATAAAAACATTTAAAATCAGCAAATTAAATTTTTTTATATTATTTATTTTTATTTTATTGTATTTTATAATTATTTGTTTTGTATTCTCATTGATTTCAGATTGTTTTGAAAACATCGATAGTGATTAAGTTTTAAATTAACTTCTAGTTCAAATTCAAAGTTTCAAAAGGAAATCTTGAGTATTTACGTTTGTAAGACAAAATAGTTTGGGTCATTTTTACACAATTCGAAAAAATAACATTTTATACTTTTATATACTAATTATGTGATTTTGTTGTAAACCTTCATCTCTCCCTCTCATTTTACACAAACTACACTGTTAAAAATTTCATCATGAAATTACGGTTAAATAGCCGGCAGCAGTCTGTACATCTAATTCACCGTTAAGTTTACGGTTTGGAACATTTTCTCTATCTTTACGGGACCTAAACCATTTCCAATCAGCTTGGTTAAAAAGCCGTAAATACAAAAGTTTACGGTTTCATAACCATTTATAAATGGTTTCAAAACTAAACGTAAGTTTTTACGGTTTTTGAACCATTTCGAGGAGTATAAATCGTAAACGAAGCGGGCGGGAATCGAACCCCGGGTGTATGGTGTACCAACTTTGCGCTCTAACCATTCGGCCATCTACACCATTCAAAGCGGGCGTTTATTTATCAATAAATCTTCTTTTCCAACAGGCAAACTGCATTAAAATTGAGATTTCAGTTTTTGATTAGATCTAAAGTCATTTTTGATCTAAATTTACTGTATATTGACGAAAATCATTTCATTTGCTGCAAAAATTAAAATACAAACAAGCTTCAGCAGCCCAAATTATGCGTTCGCTCATTCGCAAACAGTTTTTTTTTTCTTCTTTTTTATATACACATGAGGCTTTGAACTCATAAATCTTTATTCTTTTTTTAACAACAACGTACGACCGGTAAGGTTCCACAACCTACCGGACGCCAGATTCTTATTGACTTCGAGACCTAGTGGCGCTTGTAAATTATGGTTAGTTAAACGTTCTTTAGGAGAAACAGAGAATAAACGATTTTTTTACAATCAGCGGTTTGAGTACCATCTTTTTAATGGTTATTCAACTGTTGTAATTAAATATGGTAAAATAACAATCAAATAAATGGTTATATTACTATTTTCTTACGGAAACTTTTAACAGTGTAAGTACACATATAATTATTATAATGTGCTCTGTAACTTATTTCTTTGTTTCTGAACTACTAAATACTTATGACTACGCATAACATATGACAAAGGGGTAAGGGGCTGTGTCGAAGTGACATTTTGGGACCAAAGTGTTGGGGAGGGGTTGAAATACAATTAAAAAAGGGTAAGATCATTTATGAACTAACTCTAAACATGTATTTATTTAAATAACTATAGGAAGAACAAACCATAGAAAAATGACAATTTCTTTCTATAATTCTACATCATCCCAATCGTAATACAAAATAGCTACTTTTGTTAAATAGTTCCATTTCCTTGTACTTGAGGAAAGGATTCCTCGAAAGTCCAAACGCATGCTGCAGTTTGATATCAAATTCGGTCCATACAACGTTGGAATTTGTCCAACTGTACCGTCAGTACAAAAGTAATTCAATGAAGCAGTAGATTTGTTGTCGCTGTTGGACAAATATTTATACTTATCCGTAAAACGCGATCATTTCCAACAATACAAGAGGGAAACAAAATTCGTGATGAGCCTGCTCGTAAGGTTGTGTAAAATATATATATATATTTATTTATTTATTTTCCTGCTGCACACAAAGAATTTTTGCACAATCAATATAAGCATTCGTAATGCCATTTCCGAATTCATTTTTAGAAATAAGGTATTTGAATCCTACAGGATGCTATTTCAATAAATATAGAAACAGCAAATAAAAAAAGAAGAAAGCCACACACAGCTCTCTGGGTGACGTATTCTATGAACTCAAGCAGAAGAGGGAAACGCACATTGACAGCTCTCTGATCGTTGAGCCCCTGCCAGTGTGTTGTCTTCAATGTTACAAACCTGCAATTACCTGAGCAAGAACAATAGCGGTTTTCGTACGAACGATAAGACACTTGGTTGGCGTGGTTAAAGAGATTCATTCATCGGTCTTTCGTCGTTATTTCAAGCGTCTGACAATGAACTTGCCGCTTTGGATGCACGCCCAGATCTTCAAATCTCGAAAGTTCCTGACGTGTGACGTAAGATTAACATGCTGAGAAGATAATTTAAAAGTACAGAATTTTTTTATGCTTCATGGGAACACTTATAGTTGAAATGTTGTATGAATTCAATTAATTTATTTCTTATAATGTATGTACAAATAATAAAGATGCACTTATTTATTTATTTCATGAGAAAAAATACTTTACTTTTAAATTGTTGCCATACAGAACAAAAAAAAGATAATATTAAAAATTGGGAATAAAGTAAATCATTAACGAATCAAAACGCTTCAAATTATAAGATTTTCATAAGTTGAATCTGGCAATTCACCCATTAATATCCACATCGCCTCCCCCCCCCCTCCCACCACCACCATCATCCTCTCTTAAGTTTTTTTTCTCTGTTTCATGAAACAAAAAACCAAGTACATTTTCCTACGGTATTTTTCAAATATTTAAAGGAAAATTACTTTATTTCTAGTTTTACTGATTTTTAATTTTACAAAATTTTGGCATTTCATTCGTAGTAGCCAGTTAAAGATTTTTTAACCCGCTCAAAAATCGATTTAACATAATTAAATAGAAAATATTTGTATGCACATGTAGTTTCTGTAGCTACCACAGACGGCAGCTTTGTGAATTAAATTTTGTACTTGTCTCTCCGTGCTAAGCCTGCAAGCTCAGTCATGTCTTCCTTCTAATATACTATAACTGCACAATAAATAAGATCTTGAAATTTGCTTTCCTTCCTGGAGTAGCAAATTTAATCTGCAGCAGTGATTAACCCCCCCCCCCCCCCCCAAAGCTTTGTAGTATTTCTAAGCTAAGCATTACTTTACACTATTTCTGTGGCGGTATTAAGACACAGAAATTTCTTCCTTTCTTTCGTCTTTTTTTTTTTTTTTGAAAGAAAGCAAGCTAATATCAGCAACAAACCTATTCTCCCCTATTACAAGCAATATTCTATTTATAATTTGTTTTATAACCTGGAAAAATTTCGCATTTATTTATCATTATTTTGCTCGATAATTGCACCATGATTTCCTAACAAACAAATGGTTCTTCACACTTCCCCCAGTCTTTATTAATGACATCAAAACAACCGGAGAGGCTGACCCAATGCATTACTTTTAACTCAAGCTCTTATCCTAATAAAACGCCTTCCAATAAAGTATCAGAGTCGAAAATTAAACTGCCTACACAGTCGACAACGCCTCGTGTGGCAAAAAATAAATGGCAGGAGCATCCATTTCTCTGCGTTTAACCTTTCCCCGTTTTCTTACAATTAGTTCAAACGTGAGACTGGAAAATAAAAAAGCACTGAAAGGAAGACACGGGCTCGTTGAGCACTCTGCTATGCCATAAAAAAGATTGCTTTTCTCTGCATTTCTCTAACTCTTATAAAAGGAGATAAAAATGTCTAAATATAATATTTTTCTCTTCGTTTATTTCGAAAGTAAAAAAAAAAATATATTGTTAAGTTTCAAGTTTAATATTAGATGCAGAAAAATGTCGATATGAATTCTTTTAATTAATATTAAAAATTAAAAACACATCGGAAAGCCACAAAAAAAATCAAACACAAAAAAAAAAAAGCAAAAAAAAAAAAAAAAACATGTTTTAACAATATATTCTACTATCATTTACTAGAAAAAAAGATTTTAAAAACTTTTTTCTTTAATTCAAAGAAGGAATATTTTAAACAAAGGTGAGAATTTAATCGAATTATTTTTTTCACGATGTCTTTAAAATCATAGATAAAAAGTTACAATTATTCTCCTGATTTAAAAGGTGGGTTTGCCTTTGACAAATTTAATCAAAAAACAAAAGCAAAAAAAAAAAAAAAAAATCCTGACAGAAATGGTTTTTTTTAATTTGATGACTTAAAAAATATTGTTTAATAATTCATTTGCGTTTTCGGGCAACATATAAATTTTTTATCCAAGGAAAAATATAAAGATATAAACGCTATAAATAGACAGTTTTGTACCAAAAAATCGAAAAATTGTGGAATTTTGAAATATTCTTAATTTTTATTCTAATAAGCAAGAATAGTTAATAGATGAAAAGCAATAAGAAATTCTTCGCAGAGCTTATGTAGAATCATCAAACTAAAATTGATGAATTTCTTGAATGGATCCAACTTAAGAATTGGGGTTTCTAGTGCTTTTAAGTTAAAAAATATTCTCGATTATTCACCAAATTTCAATTTCAAGAAAATATTTTCAGAACATTCTCATTCAAGAATATTCTTGATTCACGACTCGAGCTGTTGTGATTCATTCTTTTTCTCTCCGCGATTTTTCCCTTCATTCTTGGAGAACAAAAAAAAAAAAAAAAAAAGAACTCTATTAGGAAACAAGTAATCAATTATTGACAACCGGAAGTGCTTTTTAAGATCTTACTTTGAAATCATAATTTTATATTAAAAAAAGGATTACTGTTCTAAATTTATCGTCCTAAACTAAAGCTTATGTAGTGAATTGTCAATAGACATTCTATTGCTAACATCCATATTGTAAGAAAACACATGTACTCAATTACTCTATTTTTTTCTTAACTGAATATCGTTGCAGAAATTACTGATTCGGATGATTAATATATCCAAATAAGTATATTTGTTAGCTAATGCGAACTCTAAATACAGGTCATTTGGTCTATGGGTCATTCCAAATTATTCTTTTTTTCCCTTTCCATTATTACACTACCGGTGAATAAAAAGTCCAGAAAGACTTTAGTTGTTTCTATGGCAACAAAAATGGCGCTGATCAATATCCCACAAAGCAGAAGAAAAACGTTTTTGTGTGCTACAATTTTCTCCACCCTCGTGGCTATATTAGGGAGATATCTTCTGCTTGGCATGCGGCCGCCCCACGATCGATATAATGATCCACGTGATCCGCCATGAGATTTATAACATGCGGTATAAAAATGCTCTATAGTAATTGTGGTTTCCTCTAATCAAGTTAGCTGTAATAGCTTAAGAGGTACATTTGAATGAAATTCGAGAATGCTGAAATTTAAAAGTAGAAATAGATTTCCTCTTCAAATAAAGAAACGGATAAATCTTGTTTCCCTTTTGGGAGAAAACGTTTCGAACAAACTGAAAGTAATTTATTTGATTTTAACAGTTAACTAGTTTTCAATTAGTTTTATTGCGTAACGAAAGAGATGCATTTCTTGAATTGCATTTCCATAAATATTTTAATAAATATTTTTATTTTCATAAAAGTGATGTAATGTTATGTAAATATACAATGTTATTTACTCATTTACGTAACTATAATTTAAAATCGATACATAAATTGGCAAAGACAAACCAGTAGAGTACGGTTTTCTCCTGTGTTTGTCAGCCGATTTTCTTACTCTTTTAAAAATTTAGTAGATGTTTTTGAGTTTTAGTGTTATTAATAATAAAAGGATTTAGGAAACAGCTTTTTTCCCTCCTACTTTCGACGTAGATTCGAAGTCTTTATTTGTCCTACTTTCAGACTACTCCTTACCTCTACAATTTACAATGTTTGAACAACACGCAATGCATTTTTACTATTTCTAACTGAAAGAGGAAGAAAATGTCAAGCCCAAAACAAAAGAGAAAATGTAATCTATTAAATGAATGACAAATCATAATAATATCAATCTTAAGATGTTAGTTAATCCAGTACAATGTCAAACAAAATAAAATTCGATTTGAAGCTAACAATGTCTTGTATAATATAAAGTGAGATAATAAGTGCGGTGATGCGTTTTTTTATTTCGAAACAATGTTTCATAAATTTGTTAATTTGCGTTAGCGTTTTGAACTCTTGATTAAATTGCAAGTATTTGCACTTCTAATTTATTCAATAACTAGCTGACGTGCCCGGCTCAGCGAGGGCTATCTCAAATAGTGTCTCCTCCCACCCTCCCATCATCAAACGTCCTTCTAAAAATTCCCATCAGCATAAAGAACACACCCGCTTTAAAAATCGCCTTTACATTAAGGACAACATTCTCCAAAAAAATAATCCCTCCATTAGAGTAAAAACAAATCATTTCCCAAAAAAATTGAAGGAAACCGAGCTTTTATCAATTTGATAAAAGCTTGTTTGACAAAGAAATAAACATTTCGTCGACAAAAAAATGGAAAAAGAAATAAAAGCATCAGATCCAAAGGCAAAAAATACGAGCATTTAAATTAAAATGTTCTAAATCACTGCTGACATGCAAAATATAGATTGACAAAAAATAGAAAACTAGATCCAATCATAATGACGTCGCTTAAATTAAAATTCGTGTATTCCAGTAAAATGTTCAATAACACAAAAGTTTACTAAATAGTCAATTTCAATAAAAAATGTAAATGAATGTGTATTTTTAAATTCTAAATTGAGTAATTTAGGGAATCAATCTATAAACAGCCCTGTAAAATGCTAAAGTAAATATCCTTTAAAAACCACCTCAAAACGTTTCATAGGAAAATAGGCTCGTTTAGTTCTGGTTGAACTTCGTATCTGTATATGCTCTACGTCATAACATCTTTCCGATGAAGTTTGTTCCAAGCAAATCCGTCTGTTAGATCAGGATTTATATAGAATTAAAATTTCCCAGTACACACTAATGTAAAATTAAACTGTTCAAAATTGAACAAGAATTGTTCAAATCAATATTTAAAGCCGAGAGCTTCTTCCAATAAGCTTGCTCATAGGAACTTGGATCTTGTGCCCAGAGTTTACATAATTATTTTCGCCCATAGGCGCTAATGTTACAATTTTTTGAACTGTTCAAAATTGAACGAAAAATTGTTCAAATAAAAAAATAAAGTATTAAAATGAGATATCCTCGTAAAGATTTTTCGAATGTAAAAAAAAAAAAAAAAACGACAGACAGATAGACCGACAGACACACATTTTCCCCATCTAGAAACCGTACTTTCAAATTTTTATTTTTCAATCTGTTATTTAATTACTTCCAAATTTTCTTTATTTTTTACGATATTTTTTCGATACATTAAGCCTTCTTTCATGCTTTATTATTTATTCCTTTTACTTTTACGGGAAAGTTGGCTAATAATACAAAAAAAATTATTAAGGTGCATATTTTGAAAACGCGCCAATTAAAAATAAATAAGTAAGTAAAGATAGTATTTTCCGAAGCCATTTCTTAAGAAATTCATTATAAAACAAAGTTAATAAATCATAACATTAGAAGAATAGAAACATTAAGTCATGCTGAAAAATCCAATCTGTTAACCAAATGTGATGCAGAATATATGGATTGCCATTTATATGTATCATAAAGAATAACATTCAAATCCCTAGTAAAAGCGCACCATGTAGGGTCAGGCAGGGTATAGTAGTCATAAAATAAACGTTTTTCAACTTTCATCTGCAATAAATATAAGAATTTGTTCAATCTTAATAGTCAAACAAAGAAATTTGACTATTAAGATTTATCTGGATATTTTGTTATAAATTGTGTTTATAACCTTACAGAAAGAAAAACTTAGAGAAGAGAAGAGGCAGATTTTAAAATAAAAACTAGAAGCAAAACGCCACGTTTAAAGAGGAACTATATTATTTCTATGATGAACTGGATGGGAACGACATTTCGAAACAGAAAATTTCTCATAAAAGGAATTTTCAAATGGATTTCAAAATATTTTTTAGAAATGTGAATGAGATTTGTTAGTGAATGTGTTGCTTGATGAACTGGTCTAGTATATTCAGTTGATTAAATTATTATTGCCTACGAAAGGTATTTAACTTGAGTGAACGATGTATCGTGAAGCGACTATATTAAAGTTTACAAAGTTTTTAACAAAACTAATAAATTAAGGATTTTTTTCTTCCTTTTCCAAAAAAAAAAAGAGAGTCAAATTTTATTATACTTAAAATGAGTACAGATTTTGTTAACATCTTTTTTATTAAAAAGTTGAGTAACCCTGAGTCAATATGGTATCGTTTTGTATTCTTCAAGGACAGTGGGACATTTTATAACTAATAAAGATTAAAAAATACACGAAGACACACGTG
Organism: Octonoba sinensis; assembly: GCA_038502835.1. NCBI lineage: Eukaryota > Metazoa > Arthropoda > Arachnida > Araneae > Uloboridae > Octonoba > Octonoba sinensis. The sequence goes on along the minus strand of CM076599.1, from coordinate 29,729,199 downwards.
TAAAGAAACAACAAATTTTATTCTCAGAACATCTATAAAAAAAATTTAAAGCAAATAAATAAATAAGTTCTAAAACTGTTTCATTTTAAGCTTGTGAGATGTTCTACATAAATTCTAGGTAATTCAAAGAAAAATGAAATTTCAACATAAACAATTTCGTTTTTTGCCTTATAAAATAATGAAGTTAACGTAATCTAGTTGAGTGGCAATATACAAGCATAGTGCATATGTGGTTGCGTGGCTATTATGGAAATTGAATTTTTTCCCCTTCAGTTTAAAATTACTTTTATTTTTTCGTTAGTGGTATTCACTTTGTGACAATTTCGTTGTGCAATTTTTCCTAAACTACTTTCAAATTTATTACTTTTCTGGTCGAATTTATGACTCTAAGACAGTAATCATAAACCACTGCACCGCGGCATTTTAGTGTGCCGCGAGAATATTAAAGTGTGTCGCCAATGTGAATATCAATATATAAGCAATGTCAACAGGCAATGGGGAGGGAGGAAAAAAGTACTTGTTCAATTGTGAGCCATAACACTTCAACTGGTATGCTTCAAACATAACATACCAAGGAGGGCCAGGTTCACACAGCAAGGGAGAGTAAGGCTGGGTTGGCGCCTAGCAAACCTATCTCGGCACGACTACGCTAATCGTGGACGATCGAAGGACTCACCTTCCCCGACCCTGCGGGAGGGCATCCCTAAGGCCTCGTGCTAACAGGGAAGAGGGATGGAAGAGAAAAAGTACTAGTTTAATTGGGTCAACCTCTTCCTAGAGGAGACAAATAAGCATGATTATACAAATTCTGGAAAGGCTCTGGATTTAATCGAAAAGGAAGATATTTTACCCCGCATTTATTATAGTTATTATTACTTTTTCTAAATGGGGCTGCGTATGGTCACTAACCTTTGCAGACCTAGTGCATTCCTCGGAAACCCGCATCCTTTCTTTCAAGTAGCACCACTATCGGCGGACGCGATTACCACTTTGAGAATTTTGACACTCAGTTTCCCTTAGATGGCGGCACCTGAGATCTAAGTGATGCGAAGCTACACTAGGAATTTAATTTAGCTGAAAGTATCCAGACCAAACAGATACTCAAGGGATCTTTAACATGCCGCGTAATCATACGACATGGGCGCTGACGATTTTCTGCATCTTGAAAATCCAGCGACTTGCGTCAGGTTTGATCCTGAGAACTTGGGCGTAAGAGGCCAGTGCCTGCCGGCAATTATTATAGTTATATAGTTATTATTAAAGCTATAATTATTATAGTTATAGTTTTTAGACGCCCGCTTGATGTGAAAAGTAAGTTTAGTTACAACATATGTATTCGCTTTGGCAAATGCAGTGCACAATAATAAGTTGTGAAATTTTTTTAAAAATTTTGTTAAGTATTATTTTCATGCGTTTTTTTTTTTTTGGAAAAATTCAATACAGGTATAGCAAACAATCAACAAAATTAATTTCTTTTACATTTATCTGATTGTTAGTGTGCCGCCTATTTTTCAAATCATTTAAACTGAATAGAAATTGAAAAACTAATGTTTTAGAAACACTACTCTAAAGTATAGTGCAGAACTTTTCAAGACGCTAAGCAAAGGAAGTGTTTTGTGAAGAAGTCGCCAAGTATGATCAATTGACATCCCTTCTACAGATTAGGTTCTACATGCAAATCTCTATCATTGCGAGAAATGATCTGTAATTTCCGACAGGACGAATAATTAACCGAAGGAAGCTAAGAGCTTCCGACATCATGTTTCATACCTAATATATAAATATTACACCAGTCATAATGATCATTAGGTGTCTGAAGTCGATTAATTAACTCAAGCATCAAGTGTGCAAATTTCAGAAATAAATTACCATAAGTAGAACGAAAGATGGCATGAATATTCGTGCAAGACATTCGGTGCAACTATGAAATATTTAACTTCAACCTGATGGACGTTTAATCGTATTTTAGGCTAAATATTATGGAAATGTTGAGGGAGGGGAAAACATAAGTTACTGCCGTTTTCATTTCTGTGTTAATACAAGTGATTTGATACGATGCGATAGTTATAAATATTTAAGCGAATTTTAAATTAAAAATAGTTCTTTACCAAGGGCCTTTTAAAAAGCAATATATCAAAAAAAAGAAAATGGGAAATTCGTACAACGATCATAGAACCGAGAAAATATACGGGTTATGTACTTATAAACAAGGTAAAAAACGTCCCCTATGGAAGCACGTCAGCAACAAAACTTATCGTTGTTTCGTTGGTGTGAAGCAAAAGAAACATTGTTGGCTGTCATAAATGCACAGCATTTAAAGATTTTCCTTAAAAAGTCATATTCGGCAACCTTTGTTAGCTGTTATATGATACAATCTGACTCCGGTTTTTGGTGATAATATGCTGATGGATGCGTAATTCTTCTTTGACTAACGCATTTCATTAATTATTAAATATAGCACAATAAATGTCTATGTAAGTAAAACTGTGAAACACGTGTCTATGTAGGCACACTAAAAATTTGATGATATGTTACATACACACACAAAAAAAATGTCAAAATATAGAACAAAATTAAGCAATATCTGTTTCAGGAAGAAATTTGGCACCATTTTTTCGGTACAACATGCCATCAAATTTTTAAGTGTAGAATACTAATGGATGAAATAGTTTCTCTCGCAAATGGAAATATGACTATGTACTATGCACGCGCTGGCGAAAAAAGGATGAGATCTAAATTTCACTTTCTAAAACGTAAGCTTTAAAATTTTCTATTAACAAGAATACTTTTCGCCAGCACGGGAGTTAGAGCTTCTCCAAAAACCAACGACCATACATCATTCGACCTACGGTCTCCTTTAAAGATGTGATTAGAAATTACTCATTCCTTTCATTTGAATAATATGAAAAGAAATCGGAATGTATTGTGATCCTTTTACAGAACTGCATTATAGCATGTATATGCTATAAGCATCATGAGCCAGAATTATTTCCCTGACACCTCTAGTTCGATAGCCTAAGAACTTATGATCGAACCAGCCGAAGATGAAAAATTTAATTGCTTGGGTCCTCGCTGCTGAATTATTGATCCAGAACCACTTTTTTTTTTCATTCATAACCAAAGTACGTTTTGTACTATTGATCATTCCAAAACATGCCACGGTGGATCTCCCTAGCTCTTCTCTATAATACAGTTGCCAAGTTGCAGCAAAAAGAGTGTCGTACGCCAACTGTAAGCCTTTAATATCCCTGAAGAAGGTTATTTGACTTCGAACAAACAAGAGAACTCAGTTTGTTTTCGTCTAGAAAACAAAAATCGAAAATGATAAGAGAGGTGGCTTTTCTGTTTCTATGACAACAACGTTTTTGAGTGTGACCTCTCTCTACAGGCGATCGAAATATTTATTTTTCTTCTTATATTAGCATTTTACGGAAAAAAGCTATTCAAAATAGATTAGAAATTCCCAACAAACTGAATTTTATGCTACAATTGAAAACTTTTAACGTTTGAATATTAGCAATTTGTTTCTTTAAATTCTTTCATGTGACTTAGACTGTAGTGATGATGATTTGTTTATTTGTTTGTTTTTTAATACAGAAACTAGCATCGTGAAAATTTAGTGAAAAGGATTTTTTTATTAGTGTTAAGCCGTAGAAAGAAAATTTAAGGGCAAATTATGCACATTATTATTCAACATTAATATACATTTTTGAAGAAAGAGCTTGACATAAAATCATAAGTTAAAAAATAGTATGTTTATTATATAAGATGATATGAACATAGATTCATAAATAATTTACTTTCTAAACAGTCTCATATAATATTTATGATCTATAAACAGCAAAAAATATATAACTTAAACTATAGTTTTTAAAGATACACAGTAAGTGTACGTTTAATTATGATTGTTTCCCTGCTCCTTTAGCGTATCAAGGGTTCAAATATAAAGACAAATTTTATAAATGAATTCAATTAAAGTAATTAGAAACTGTAGTTTTTACAACTTAACTTAGTTTTCTTGTATAGCTTGCATCAAAAATCTTCTTAACGGAGAACAATGCATTGAAATCATTACTAGGTTTCAGAATAAAAATATATTCATGATTATGCAATGTTGTTTTTTCCCCTGTAAATAGGATTCACGAGGACGATAATCCTATGTAAACATTCACATAATCATCACTGGTTTTATCCTTGATTTTTAAAACTTTTTAACTAGTTCAAGAATTTTTAAGTTTAATTTTTGACGATAGGAATTGTTAGATTTCAGAAGAATTCAGCCAGCTAACTACTGTAACCGCTTATAAGTTTCAGGGTTTCGTCGGAACTTTTTTTTTCTTTTCATTCAATTTCAGATTTACAAACCAACTTAATAAGTAATTTAACAATATGAATTTTATTTACTGCACGAGGAAATTTACAAACATAATTTGCCTAAATAATTTCCCGAAGCGATAGCTATTCGAAAATTGTATACTTTGGTTGAAGCAGCCTAATAGGTTTAAAAAACACAAGTATTAATTAGAAATTCAATAGAAATATTTAGTTGTGATACCTATAGCTGCAATTAGGCTTAATAGAAAACAACCCGACTCAGATTATTTAATTGAGAGTTGGAAAAAAAGAATGGAGAAATAAAGAAATACGATTTAATTACCAGGGGCAATTAAAAACCAAAAACGATTTTATTACAGAAGTTCAGCTGATCCTCCTACGTCACGGTCCCTTCACTACAGTGCTTTTAAAGCTAGACAATAACCCAGCGGTTGGTGTAATCTTCATAATGCATTGAGGAGGCATTTTCCGACGTTCACGGTAGCGGAATAAGCTTTGTTCCCTGAAAATTCTATTTGGCAAATGATAAAACTTTAATAGAGTCGCGTGGGTAGATTGAAAAATAGACGCTCGCTAGTCAGAATTATTCACCCTGTCACTATCTTTGGACTCGCTGTTCCGTTATGGCGGACGTTGACAGCTGCATGTCATAAATAAGTGATTACCACCTTTGAATCTCTTTCTTTGCACACTGAAAAGTGTGCTAGATATCTTAACAATATCAAAAAAACTTTCCACTCTCCTGATGTCCACGAAGAACTGCAATTATTACTTGAAGAATCATTAAAGATACATCTCATGTTATGTCATGTCAAAGTGTGTAAGGAAAATATTGCAATTTTATTTATAACGCGTAATTTACCAGCTCCGAGTACTTATGTTACTGAAATGCTTTTATTTTCGTCCATAATTTGCGTGAACAAGGGAACAATCATTTCTGAATATGACAAGACTTAACGGAGTACTAAAAACGCAGTTAACTTTGAAACTCGAAAAATGTCTTTTTCGAGTTTGCCCATTTTGTTCCATTAAAGGTATTGCCGAGTGTTAAGTATTAAGTTACGTCAGTTATGTTACAAAAAATATTTAAGAAATAAATGAGATTTAATTATGCTCTTTTATGCAACATTTCATTGGCAAACAAGTTAAGAGGCATAGAAGATAAATTTTTTCAACAGTCATAAGCAGGTTTAGAACGTAAAAGATGTAAAACATTCGTTTCTAAACAAAAAAAAAATTGTGTAAAAAAAGCCATTAACACATTTAAATTTCGACACATAGCTCGTAATTTTAATTGCTGTAACTGACTATATTTTGCCTGAGTTTAAGGTTTCATTTGTTACATTTTTAGAGCTAAATACCTACTTTTATAAGATTTTGGAGTACTTTGAAGTTCAATGAAAAAATAATGCAATAATGCTGTACATTATTTTCACTTCACGAAACGGTTATTATTAAATTTTTTAATTAAAAAACGTTCATAACATTAAAAATTCAATTATTACACTTCCAAAAATTCAAATACTGTTTGAAATATTTCAAGAAATATTTACTTTACACTAAAAAATAATGATAAGCGGAAAACAGCTATAGAGTGATTAGATTTCTTTCCATTAATGCATATACGAATAATTTTCTATACGCGACGGAATGACATTTTTTGATGAAAAATAAAAGTTTAAATGGCAAAGTTAAATAGTTAAGATAAATTATATTTTTCAAAATGAACAAACTAGAAATTTAATTTGAAAATAACATTGCATAAAGACATAACTATGAATTTTATAATAGAACTGGCATAGAAATATCATTTTTAATTTTAGGCAGAAAATGTGTACATTAAAGTAAAAATGGAAAACTATCATGTATGGGACAAAGTGAAAAATTGAAATTTTTTCCTAATGAAATAGCTTTCTACAGGATAATTTGCCCTTTTACCTCTCCCGCCCTTTTCGTATGTCGCCTAATGGTAGTTCAAATAACATAAAATGATTCATACTTACGAGCACCCATAGGATTCTGAATACTTTTTATTAAACATAGCTAAATGAATGAATGATTGATAAAACGACCGAATGAATAAAGAAATTAGTGAATGTAAAGAAGTAAATGATTAATTAAATGAACGAATGAAAAATCTACTTAATAAAAGAACAAATAAATAAAATTATAGTTGAATGTAGTAATAACGAGGAATTTATTTGTCTGACTGATGTAGGGACAAAGTGGAATTAAATATGTATTTTACTTAGCCCCATATGCACATGACAATTTATACCAAACATTTGGAATCAAAACAAGGCTAACATAAAATAAAGTAACATTACACTGAACATTAGTATGTCGTAAATCTTAAATAATCTTTAAAATATTAATAGTAAAAATTTTATCATTATATAATAGCAAAATAATTTTTGACTTAACACACAATATTGCAACATGAGCATCAAATTTTGAAATGTGACATAATTTAGAAATTATTAATTAAGGGGCCCTGCAAACGGAGTAAATATTTTACCATTCCACTCTGCCCCACATTCCCCTACTTTGTCTCTGTGGGATGGAGGGCATGCTATCAAATCTGCCCTCACTATTCAAAGCAGCTCTCGTAAAAAAAACTAACCTCAGCGCTATGACAAAAAAAGCATCCAAAAAAGAAGAAATAAGTCAGAAAATATCCGAAAATGATCCACAGAAGTTAACAAAAGAGGAAATAAAACTCGGAACGTAAGAAAAGTAGCAACAAAAGGATTCTCAGGCTGACAAGTTGACGTGCTTTATCGTGAAAATGAGTCCTCCGCATGTGTCATTGTTTTCTGCTAAGAAAAGCCGGAAGAGGCATACGAGAAGTTTCATTGTTCACCCTCAGAGCCGGACTGTGGAAAGTTACTGACCCGTAGACGGCCCGTTCAAACCGTTTAGCAGACGGGACCGCCGATTGAAATTCTGGAATGTAGCGAAAAACCCGCGCTTTGTTTTTCTACAATAATACTGAAGACGTGAAACATAATATTTTGAATATGAATGAGCTCTCGGGTACCCAAATTTCTCGAATACCTAAGATATTCAATGCCTGAAATAAAACACCAATTCAACTCTTTCAGGCGATTGGTGTAACAGATATTACATTTCTTGAAAATGCATAAAGAGAGGAAGAATCGAGTAAAAGGTTCTGGAAAAAAATAGGAGCAAAAATATTAAAACAGAATTTTTACAGGCGTATAATTTTACATTTTCGCATGTATTATTTTTTCGAAATCGATTCGAGTCATGTACCGTTCAGTTTTATTGTTTTGCAGCAAGGCTTTCGTTTGCAGGTTATTTTGTTCATAATAAGAAAATGAAACTTAAAAAATCGAACATATTAACTATAAAATTGTACTAGTAGTAGATGGTGAAAACTACAATTTTGATTGCGCATTGCGTCTTTGAGAGGGTTTAGACATGGGGATTTTAGGAAGGGGGTTCAAAGAAGTTGCAATGCTTGGACATCGAAGGTGCATTAGAGAAAAGTATCACGACTGGGCCACATAGTGTGATGGATCATGTAATTTCAAGTACTGTTGTGGGAAATTCCGATGGAGGTATAATGGTGGCAGAGGATAATTTCGATGATGATACGAAGGATAGAGGAAATAAATCTTTAAAAGTAAAATTGAGCTAGCATGACGAAAAGCGTACAGGATATGTACATAATTCCTACATGACAATGGTATTTTTAAAACTGAATAAGGCAAAGCCGGTAGAGATAGCGCGCAATTTGGAAACATGATAAAAAGGAAAGAAGTTTTGGCCAAACTTTTGGCGTATATTAGAGACTACATTTCATCTGTATGTTTTTCATTCCTATTTCCTTCTTATGCTGTAGTTTAAAACGACAGCATGAATAAAACTAAGACACCTATTTTTCGCTTCTCTCTTTATAGGGAGGCGAGATTGCGCACATAGGTGGTTCACACGCATGGAAGATGGCCTTCGATAATAAGTAGGGTATCTTCATAATAACTGCAAGTAGATTGGCAAAATAGCTGAAAAGCGTTTGCTTAAAACTTAGCTTGCAATACTTTTGTCACACTGAAAATCAAAGGAACAATAATGGACGTACAAACCAAGCAGGAAAGTTTATTTGGAAAGCAAGCAAAAAAAAAAATAAAACAACATTGTATCATACATACACTTTCAGAGAAAACTTATGAATTCGAGTAGACACTGTGCTGTTGTGGCTGTGCAACTACCTGTAATGACGGTGCATTCATTCCCTTTCAGTTCCCCCAAAAAATTCAAGTGCGCCATCCCACCAGGATTTACCTTATATTGTAACATGCACTGAGTAACAGAAACGGCACATAACCTACTTATCCTAACTATTACTACTGATATGAAATATCAAAAAAAGGAAAATAATAGCAACTATTATTGTTATTTCGTATCGCGTAGGAAGATGCAATTAGTACATACATCAGGATTTTTTTCCTAAAGGCCGTAGGTAAAAAATTCTTTCGACAAACACTGTAATATGCTCCATGCTTCTAATTAGTTTTCTCTCTTTCTTTTTTTTTTTATTTATTTTTATTTATTTATTTACTTAATTTTATGCTATCCAAAGATATAAAAATAAAAATAAGTAAATTAAAATAAATACTTTTAGCATTAAAATGCATAATAACGACAAATGTCATTCCGGTAAAGCATAAAACCATAGACTAATTACTTCTTTCCTTATTTCGTCTACCATAACTTTAATTTTAATATTTTCAAATGAAATATCAACTTGCTGTAGAACAAAAATTATGGTAACAATAATAGATTTTAAATGAATTCATTACCATAACTTAACATCAGGATCAACTACGCCTCTCTTCCATAGAAAAGAAAAAGAACATTTCTATCTAAAAGTTTAATTTCCATTTTAATTTGAAGAAATTCAAGATTTCTTACGATCCAACTTCCGCCTATTAATTAAACTTACTCTTCTGAGATATACACGAAAATGATGGGAGCGGTTTTCTCTCTTGAGTTGAACGTCAAGTGTTACGTGAACCAAAATGGCTAAAGACGCAATTAAGGAAAATTGAGCTGCACTTCCGTAAAATTATTCGACGCTGGAAAACATCACATCCCCAAGGGTTTCCGAAGAAAAAAAATTTTTTCTACTAATTCTTAAGCATCCGTAAACTAATTTCATCCTCCAAGAAACAAATTTGATTTTTTTTGTCCTAGTTTTAATTTTCCCGATTCTTTGCTATTTTTATTCTTGATTTATATGTATGTAATATATATATTTTCTTTTTGATTTTGGAATTCAGATTTTTATATTTTCATTGCAATAATTTTACTTCGCCGGCAATGCACGCCACAAATAAAGCGATTGCACTTTTTACTGACTTTTGGCCATGAGGTAATTGATATCAATATTGCTCTACATCAAGAAGTAAAAAAATGTATGCATAATGTTTTAGCTTATTTCACACTTTAACGAGTAAATTTATCATTTTATTTAAAAGAAAAATGCTTGCAATTTGTTATTTACTACAAAAAAATGTAATTTATGGTTTATACTCCTTGAATCCGTTATAAGAAAACTATACTGCGAAAAACATTAAGATTTACTCCAATTATTTTTTCTATTCTTCAATGATTTTTGATGTGTCATTAATATAAAACCTTTGCAACGTGCTTTTTCAATTTTCAGCATAAGAATTTTTTCTACAAAATTCGTTTTCAATGTAATGCTTTTAATATGCATATAATATGCAAAATGTATTTATGCATGTGTTTGCATATATATAAAAAAAGCTATATTTTGTTTTTCAATCTCAAAATTTAACTTCATTATTTTCTGTCTTTGAATCAAAAGGTTTTTTTTTCTTTTTCCGACCTTAATATTGTATTTATTTATTATTTTTTGCATTCATTCTTGTTTGTAAGTATTATATTTTAAAATGATTTTTTTTTTTAAATAAGGTAAAGTTTATTAATTAGTTGTTCCAAATAAAACTTTACTACAAGAGGCACACTAACCAACCGAATGACGCTTTTTTTTTTCCCCCGTTATCATATTTGAAAGGTTGCAGCAAGAAAAGAAAACTGCTCCAAAATTTCAAATTTTCGGCAAAGGTACCTAAGTTCGAAATTCCAAGTTGTATAAAAATGTCAATTTTTGATGAAATTAATTATGTTTTATAATTATATTGAGAATATATAGCTTTTTCTTGACATTAAATTTTTAACGTCATATTTGCATTTTAATTTTTTTTTTTTTTTAAATTTATGCTTTATTTACGATGAAATAAACGAACTCTATAGCGAGCGAAGAGGTAAATATGTACTATTTAAACAAAAATGGCTTTTCTTTTTCTTTTTTTTTTAAATTTAATGATAGGTGAAACAAAGAGTATAAGTATTTGTTAGTTTATGTCTTCTTAATAGTTTACACTTTAAAGCGGTGTAACATTTAGTTGTCAACTTAGCTTTGATGTATGAGAAATAATCTTTGCGATAATGATTCTCGACTGATTCAGCGCATAACTTCTCCAAACATGAAAAATTCAGTTGGAAATTAGTTAGTGTTAATCTATAAAAGATAAGCTTTTAAGATGATGATTTTCGACTGATTTAGGACAGAATCTCTTGAAATCGGAAAATTCAGCTGTCAACTGAATAATTTCAATACGTTCGCTGAATCACTATTTCTGGCAGACGAAGTCGAAGATGGGGGTATGCAATATTCCACCTGTATGTTTAAAACTTATTACGTTACTTTACAGAAATAATACGTTACTTTACAGAATGAGCGACTTTAAAATTATACACTGTAGGAAAGTCAAGCTCATACTTTCACCAAAATATGGAAAAAAATGGTGAAATTTAGCTGCAACCAACGTGTGGTACTAAGTTGAACCATTGTAAGGGTTTGGTTGCAGCCAATTTTCACACCTTTTGTTTCATTTCCTTTACTCAGAGGTTGAAGTAGAATTTTTTTTTCAGTGTAGTCTTTATAGAAGAGGCATACATGAAGTGCAGAATTATAGAACAGCGATGGCAATATGGAATTTGACGCAATGGGTAAGCTACTTCTAAATCCACCAGCGATGCTCTTCTGTGAAAGAATTGACTTTTAAAAAGTAAATGTGGGTAAGTTTTCTAAAATTTGCATCAGTTATTGGAAGTATGCATTGTAAAAGAAAACTCAAAAGTCCTGAAATAACCCCCCGCCCCCACTAAATAAAAAAAAAAAAAGAAAAGGAAAAAAAGCTGTTGTGTGGTCACGTTCCTAACAGTCCCAATTTCTCTCCAATGGGAAAAATTCTAGTTCAACCTTTCACCAAAAAAAAATGGAAAAAATGGTGAAATTTAACTGCAACTAATTTGTTGGTGCTTAACTTGCAACTGTAATTTGGTACTAGGTTGAACCATTAAAAATGGTTCAACTTTAGTACCAAAATGTTGATTGCAGCTAAATTTCAAGTTTTTTTTTTTTTTTTTTTTGGTGAAAGGTTGAACTAGAATTTTTTAGTGTACAGTAGGTTAATGTTTCTTTTTAACCTTGGCAACATACTAACATATGTATCATTCTGCACTTGTGCAAAAGAATTCAAATAGCTTGGCTTGGTACCATTTTGATATTTTGAAAGTATATTAATCATTAGTTGCTTTTTTCCAATCTGAAAGGAATATTCAGATGAGTGATTTTTATGTTCTTTTTTTTTTTTTGTTATTAAAGTTTTGTTTTCAACTGCAATAATGTAGATGGATTAACTAATTATTATTTCAGATATATTTTGAATATAAAATTGTTCAAAAGGCTGCATGCTTTGTTAAGTGAAAGTCGGATAAACAAAAATGATGGAAATGGGGATACATGAGACATGAGTGAACCACCATCCCTACTAAAACTTAAGATGTCCTCAATTTGTTATGGGAATAATTTGAAGAGATTTTCAAATGCGATATTTCATTTTTTTGTAAGAAAGTGTAAAAAAAATTTAAAAATTGAAACTTAAATGTTTTTTAATTCTTCCTATCTTTCACTAACTCATGAAAACAAGTTTCTTTCCAAATATAGTTCATGCTCTTCACTTTAATTCACCCAACTTTTTAATATTATTCTCCAAACAAAAGTCAGGAATAAAATGGCGTTCCATTATGCTCGAAGCACCTCTAAAAAATAAACATGAAGCAAAAATGTTCTCACCAATATGAGTATTAATGTAGAATCAAACACATAACCATATTTATTGTTTGGCGAATAAATTGAAACAATGTCACACACGATAACAATATCAAGTTAAATTGAACTCCATCAAAAATTAAAAATAATAATATTTTCTTTAAATAGTATTGTTTATTTTGTGAAAATAATTCCACTTTTGAATTAGCCTATGAAAAATATTTTTAAGAAAAAAAAGTAACATTTTAATATTACAAATGAATATATTGTAATACTATTTGACTTGAAATTTTTTAAGTCACCTAAAGAACATCGTAAAAATTGTGTGTTTTATCTAGCCATACTTTTTGAATGGAAGATATTAGTGGGTAGTAAAGGCTTGATGATAATTGATATAATGACTTTCCAATATATAATGACTTAACCTCAGAAAAATGTGAATTTACGTTGTGTTCAAGTACAAATGGACCCTAGGAGAGGCATTGCATTCCTTAAGAATTTTAATAAAATTCATTTACCTTTTATATTGGGTCCGGTGACGAAAACCCAAAAGTCAATCGTCTTCTCCTTGCCTAGTTGTTCGTAGTCCCACGGTTCCTTCACTTTCACATCACCAGAAGCCTCCACTTCCACCCATTTGATGGGATTTTCTATCTTGTATGTCTCCTGAGGGTGTTTCTTATCCAATTGAAACATCACTTTTCCGGGTTTGCTGCCATCCGTTTCTTTGTACTCGTAACTTTTGGTAGGTCGCACACTCCTCTTCTGCCTGTTGAGCAAAATCTCGTTAGTCTCCACGGAACTGTTGTCGTTGAGGGGATGAAGAGCTTCGTCTTCTAGAAGCAATTCCTCACTGTACACCTCGATATACACAGAAAAGGGAGCACTTATCCTGGGAGGCTTGGCAGTATCCTGTGTGCGGATGCTTAGCTTGTACGTTTTCAACTCCGGCGTAGCGATCAGCAGCAGCTGCCCCGTTTTGGGAATGATGGCAAACACTGGATGTCGCGACACAAGATGGTATACCGGCTTGTCACCGTCGGCGTCGAATGCTGTCACATTGCCCACAATCGAGTACACCTCGAGGTCTTCGGGTATGCGGAATTCATAGACGGTCCTATCTGGTACTGGAGCATTGTCGTTAACATTTTCCACGCTGATGGTGAGTTGGGCATCGGCACTGTTGGATTCCTCCACGTCCGTTGCCCGAATGACTAGTTCGTAGACCTCTTGTCGCTCACGATCCAAGATGCGGTTGGTACGGATCACGATGGCAGTGGAAAGATTGTTGACTGGCTGAACGATGCTAAATGCATCTTCTTCGTTTCCAGAAACGAAGGTGTACACGATGGGATGGTGAGGATCGGAGGTGGCGAACAACCTGTCGAGACCATCCACTAAAGTGCCAACCGGTTCGTTTTCTAAAATCGATCCACTGTAGGTGTCTTGAGAAAACCTAACCAAACGGTTCCGGTCTACAACGTGAACAACGACCATTTGTTCCTTAGTGCCGTTCTGAGCTTCTTCTTTGACAACCAGCGTGAGCGGTGGCGAATCGACTAGATGACTGAGATCCATTGTCGGCATTAACAGTCCATCGCTCATGACGGCAAACAGGCACGAAAATTCATTTTCCAAGAGGCTAAAAGCCTGACCCCAGTATTGTAGCTTAGTAATACCATATCCTGGATACGCGTCGTGCGGTACAGCTACCCGTACCACGTCGGCGGCGTCCGTACATCTTATGGGAGAAGCAAAGAATGAAAGAGTGGCAGTGCACATTAAAGTTACTAAAAAACTGCTCAGTCTTATGGACCCCATTATTTCAGTCAGCCACTCCCGAGGCAGCGACGTTCCTGTGAGATTTTACATCCAAGCTTTTGGTTTTGTTTCAAGCAAAATAACTTCTAAGGTACCTTCCTAATGATACTCCTCCTGTAAAAAATAGAACTGAATCAGACAGAAAATATGACAACATACTAAATCATTACATCATTTAAAATAAATGCTCACTTATTTCGCTTAACTATATATATGGTTTGCTATCCTCTAGGTGCAGTTGTTTTACATACGTAAATCATATAACACAGATCACTTTTTTTGCTTTGACTACCTACAATTGTTTACTTTAAACCAACAATGTTGTATTTCGGGGAGGAGGGATTATCCCCTACAGTTCCATTTCCAATCTCCTTATTTACCAATGCTATTTTAGTCTTGGGGTGAGGGGGATGATTAAGACTCAGTGGTTATGAATGGTAGAAATAACCCTAATACACACACAACATCACATATTTCGTTTTTTACATTTTTCTCATTTAAAAGGATTCGGCAGAAATTTTGCTTCCTTGAAATTTTCTGCTCGTTTAAGTCACGTTATGTGCTCAATCTTGTTAGTGTTTAGATCAAGCGATATAGCTATGGGACTTTCACACGAACAAATTCCGCACAGAACGAAATTTTGACAATATCGCATTAATGTATGTCATGTGACAAAGTGTTCACACACAGAATACTTGTAAGTTTTATGCAAATAAAACTTGAGTTGTTTATGTATTCCTTTTTTTTTTTTATGTCATGCTTTTGCTGCCTCGTCTAAGTTTTTTTACTAGAGTGCTTCCAAACCTCGGAGAGGGTTTAAGAATAACCCTGTATTTTAAATTCTGCTACGTTAAAAGTTCTATTTCTCCTTTTTTTAAATGTATTCTTCTTACTAATTAAAGTAAAAACTGCATACTAATTCTAATAATTTAGCATATAATTAAGTATAAAATACGTTCCTTATTAAATAACAAATATCATTTTATATATCAAGAAACCGTCATAAGTCATCTCTTGTTGAGTTTAAGCGAAAAATGTTGTGATAATACGATAGGAGTATACGATACAGATTATTAAGATAATATTGATAGCGAGATAGAGAAAGAAACGGGATAGAAAATATTTATGATCAAATAAATAAATTAAGAAAAAAAATGAGTTAACCAAAATATTCGAAAAGTTTCGTAATATTGAACTAACATTTTAGAAACAAACATGTTTAGGAAAACGGTGGAAGTACACATATATTAAATTTCTATGTGTGTAAATGTTAAAAAAAAAAACATTTTTTTAAAGGAAATTGTGTAATAGAAAAGATAATGAAATAAAGTACAAGAAAATTTATGAAATCGGAAAAAAACACAATTCTTCGAAACAAATTTCATTTCGAAATCCATTTACGAAAATAAAAGTGAGGTCAGACATTATTGCTCAATCAAATTTCTCTCTTAGTGCACTAATATTTCACTGAAAAACGCAATTGATTTTACATTAGCTATCAATTTTTTAAACAAAGTAAGCCTCAATTAATTGATAACATTAAAATAAAGATTAAAGAAAGTTGAAATTTAATTTTAACTTTTGAACAACTTTTCTTTTTTCAGCTTTTCCTCCATACTTTAAATTTTAACTCATCACAATTTTTTTCAATGAATATTCAAAAACGTTCTGAAGTTCAGGGTATAAATTAATATTTCGCACCTTTCCAGTGCAACAGACCCAATTTAAAACAAGAAGTTTTGACCAGAACTATTCAAGCCTTCTTTCCCGTATGCACCAATATCAAATTAGTAATCTAGCTAAATCTCGTTTTCTAGTTTAGCTTTAGTTCTTAATTACTTCTATATGCTTTTTCCAACGGTTAATACATTTTCATTCATTCATTTACTTATTCATGTGCTTATTCATTCATTTTTCATTCATTCAAATACTAACCTATTTTACGACCTATTTTTCCGTATACCAAATTGATCTTCTCTCTCTCTCTCTCTCTCTCTCTCTATTTTTCTCATTTAGCTTTAGCTCCTAATTACTGCAAATGTACATTTTAAACGGTTTCTACATTTTCATTCATTCATTCAGAAATATCCTAAAAAACCAGATCAAAACGTTTCGTGGAAAATAGGCTCGATTTGCTCTGAATAAACTTCGTATCTGTACATGTTCTACTCCATAAGATCCTTCGAATAAAGTGTGTCTCAAGCCAATCCGTCAGTTAGATCAGGATTTATATAGGACTGAAATTTCCCCTTCGGTGCTAATGTTAATTTGCTTTTTTTTTTTTAACTGTTCAAAATTGAGCAAAAATTGTTCAAATCAAAGAATATCTCACGTTGAGAGATTCTTTAAATAAGCTTGTTCAAAGTAACCTTATGTCTATCGTTTATAAAATTTGCTTTATATTTTCCCAATACCGCTACTGTTAAAATTTTTTGAACTGTTCAAAATTGGACGAAAAATTGCTCAAAACAAAAAGTGAAATGCAGAAATGAGATATCCTAGCCGAGATTTTTCGAATGCAAAAAGAAGTCTTTCGAATCGGACAATTACCTCAAAAGTTATTGGGGGAGGGGGTTGTCTAAAATGTGTCTGACAGTCCGTCAGACACAGTTTTGCCATCACAATACCCTACTTTCAATTTTTTTTATTTTTCAATTTTTATTTAATTACATCACTTATTTTTTACTTTTCTTTATTTTTAACGATATTTTTACGATAATACATTGAGTCTTCTTTCATACTTTATTTTCATTTATTTTTTACTTTTACGGGAAAGTAGGCTAAAAACGTGAAAATGGCAGTTTGTCAAAATCAGTTTGTTTTTTCTCAAATAAGTTCTTTTCGTATTTTAGTAGCATGTCTTTATTTGTAGTAGTTATTAAGTCATTAGAGAAAATTTAAATTATAGATGGAACTGAAATAAGAAATAATTCCATAATAATTGCACACATATCAAAAAATTCTCACATAAAATTATAACAATTCGAAACTTTATTTAAATTGAGGTAGAAAAGTGAATTAAAATTAAAATTAGATTTTAAAGTTTTGGCTAACATTTTCAAATGCCTCTTCTGAGAAAGTAGTGGATTATGAGTTATAGGCCTTTTGCACTTTAGGTGCGCTCTTTTTTGAAGAAAAATATTGTTTTTGGTTCTCTATATACGTTACGAATTACATTTTTAAAAAACCTCCTTTTCTTCACATAAAATACTAATTACAATAACACATTTAACTGCTAACCACTATAGATGCTGGATTGATTATGATGTCAAAAGTTGCAACCATATTATAACCTCGAAAAGCACGTTATCTCATCAAAAAGACGTTGCTGATGACATGCCAATGATAAGCTGCCTAAAAATAATAAACATATTTTAAGGCTTTTTTTATCTACGTAGAGTTTTTGAATGTCATTTCCTTCATTTACATTCGCTCTTTTCTCTGATGACTTAGTTTGAAAATATCCTAAAAAGGAATTCGACGCATTTATTATTTTCAAAAAAAAATAGTTACAGCTTTTAAATAACTGCAATACAGTGCTGAAAAAGTTTTTCTGGACTATTATTTCAATGACAATATTTAACTCGCATTGAAATTTATAATTACGCCAATTAGTTACTTATTAATGGACTTCATTATTCTTTTACAAATGTATTCAAACATTGTAGTATCTGTTGAAGCAATAACTAATTAGCTGAGGAGAATGTCACAAAAGGTTTACTTCGAAAATTATAGCTGGAACTGAAATAGGAAATAATTCCATAATAATTGCACACATAACTAAAAATTCTCTTTCAGTAAATAGCTATTCTTTGCTACTAAAGCTATTTTTTAGTAGTAACTTCAATTTCTTTTTGTGATTATCTTGATTCAAAGTATATATATAATTATTTATAAATACTTATTAATAAGCAGAGTCAATAATACAGTAATTGCCATCTGGTCTCTCTTAGCAAATTTTATTCATTTCTGTTTAATTAGAGTTGTATTTAATTTCATAATGTAGTTTTCTTAAAACTTCGATTTGTGTAAGACATTCGATTTTGAAAATATTTTTCGGAAATCTTAATAATTTTTAGTACATATTTTATGCGATAAAAGTAAGCACTTTTTTAAATTTTGTATATATATTTTATGCATTTTAGCCACAATATTTTATTCAATGAACTATTCCCCATTTAAAAAAGAAAGAAGGAAAGGGGAAAGAACAAGACCTTTTATTTTTCTTTGCATATTTCTCCCTACAAGGACTTCAACATTTTAATTACGTAAAATAGTTTTTTTTACATTTTCTACATGAAAACGAATAGTTTTAAAAATCTTTCAAATAATGTTTACGCAATAAATAACACGAAGTACGTCCAAAACTAAAGGAGTCAACTTTCTCGTTTAGCAACATCGAATTGGTTACATTCTCTCTTTCTCATATAGCTTATGTTATAAATTAAATAAAACCTTGATCGATCGTTTCTCACAGAATCATTCATTTCTAACGATATACCAAAACTACGAACGCTGATCTGTATAAAGCAAGAGATATTCTTAAGACGTAAAAATAAGACAATATCTACGGGAAAACGATGCATGTGGAAACGATGAATCGATGTTCCACTGTATTTTAAATAAACCTTTCTAACGATAAAAACAAATAATATCAAAACAAAATTTTTTAAAACAACAAAACTTTTTTAATAATCGAGAAAAGCTTTTATGTAAAGGATATAAAATTCAATCTCTAAAACTGCTAGGCATTACGCTCTATTAATTTCAAACAATCAATGCATTTAATAGAAATTTTTTTTTATTTCAAGCACAGCTCCTCAATATATAGCAAAATGTAAAACTGAATATCAACTAGAATTACTTAGAATATAATCTTCAAAATTGAACATTTAAAATAAATAAATAAATGAAGTACAAACAAATTTTCATGCAATGCAATAAAAAAATTCTTAACTTTATATAGAACGCGAAAAGTTACAATCGTTTTCTTTTTTTTAAAAAATGCCTTATTTTTTAATCGTTGCCAAAAAAGTTACTGTGAAACATTTGTAATGAAAATAAAATATTTAAATACAAAAATCGTTCTTAAAAATAAATTAATTAATGAATAAATTATAACACTTGGGTTAAGAAAAGCGCTTTTAATTTACTGGATCAAAAATTGGCCAATCAAAGTGTCTCTTACCTTTGTTAATGTTAAATTTTAGGATAAATTTGTTTCAATATACAATACAAAAAAATGAATAAATTAAATTAAATTAAATTAAATTAAATACAATTTAGAATTTTAAAAAATATATCGTAGTAATTATCTAAATAAATTTTAAATTCACTTCATTTTGAAAGTAACTTTTTTTTTTTATTATTTCTTGAAACAAAATACTAAATAAAAATCCAGAATTGCTGCAATTTTCTTGATTTTTCAGTACCGAAAAGAATTATTAGTGTATTTGTTCAAAAGGTTTGATTTTCAAATGTATAAAAGCTACTGTTAAATTTTTCGAATTGTTTAAAAATGACCACCTTTAAAATGTTTTTTTTCTCATTATTTAGTACGGATGTAACGAATAGTGATTTGGCCGAATAGCCGAATACCGAATATTCGACCATTTTTCCCAAGCCGAAACCGAATATTCGGCCATTTTTTCTGAGCCGAATAGGCCGAAGACGAATATTCGGCCAATGTCTTAGGCCGAATACCGAATATTCGGCGGCCGAATACTAAAATTTCTAGAAAATCGTTCTAGAATCCAAATTTAAAATTATTCACAAAGTCAAGCACCAATTACACACAATTTATGATGTATGATTTAATTCTGTTTGTTAAGAATTTACAACTATTTAAAATTAATCTATTTTCTCTATTGTTTTGAATGTAATAAAACTAAGAATTTCACCCACAAGTGGAATAGAAATGACAGGTTTTATGGTAGTAAGCATTAGCATTATTTTATTAATTGTTTAATTCAAATGAAAGAACTACTATTGCTTCTGGAACTTTTACCTTGCTTAAAACTGTTTTTTAAACAGTAATTGCCATCTGGTCTCTCTTAGCAAATTATTAAAAGTTATAAAAGTTAATATTTTATTTTATGGGGTTTTTACATACCTATTTTTAAAAGATCTATTAAAATTTAATGCATTTAACTGGAATATATTTTTATTTTCAAAAACGCTAAACCCTTATGCTATCTAAATATTCATGATATATTTTAGGCTTTTCATATTTCTCTCTTACCCAACATTCACAATAAAGCAATCTACCCAAACAAAGTCTAACTTCCACTTTGTTAATAATAATAAAATCAATCTCTCATATTCTACATCACAATTAACTATTGCCAACTTTTGGGAGCAAATGCTAAATATAAAATACAATATTACAACTTTAAAATCTGTTTTTTCTCAGTCAAACCTAAAAAAAGCTTTAAAAAATTAGTTTTTTTTAAAATTATTTTTATTTATTAAAACTATATATTAAGGTATTCTTTTGCAATAACTATAATACAATTTTAAATGATTAAAATGTACTAATTTCTTACTTTTTACATTTCTACTGCAGCAGAACTATTCAGCCAAATAGTCCATCAATATTCGGCCAGGCCGAATATTCGGCTAGGAGATGAAATGACTATTCGGTCAGGCCGAATATTCGGCCAAAGGGCCGAATAGGCCGAATACCAAATAGTGGCCGAATATTCGGTACATCCCTATTATTTAGTACCTGTTCTACACTCCATCATGAGCTCTTTCCGTAAAGCTTGTTCGAAGCAAATCTGTGTGTTATACGAGTAGTACATGGAGTCATATAAAATTCAAATTTCCCCGTGGAGTCTAACGTTACGTTTTCTTGAGGAATTCAAATGTGAAGTGTTGGAATGAGGCCGTCATCTTTTGGGGACAAAATTATCGATCCGAATTATTCCCTGTAAAGTTATGGAGGACCAGGGTTAAGTTATGGAGGAGACAGACAGACCGACATACACACATTTAACCATCTCATCTCACTACTTTCAAAGTTTTATTTTTTAATACTTATTTAATTATTTAGCTTAATTTTGACGCGCAATATTTATACGGTACATTGAACCTTATTTCATGGGGGGTTGGTTCCGTCTTCTTTTAATGAACGGAAAAGTAGGCTGGAAACAGTCTTTTTGCTGAAAATATAAATGATAAGAACAACGTTATCATATTTGGTCATTATCGTTATATTTCAATGCTATGAAACGTTTGAACGTCTGCTTTTCAAGTAGAAAACTTTGAAATGGTTTCAGACACGTGTTTTGGTTTACAAGACTTTGTTTTTTTTTTTTTTTTTTTTTTTTTTATGCAAGAGGAGAACCTATGTATGAAAGAGTAAAGTTCTTTCATTCATATCATTGGAATATGACGCCAGGTAAAAGGAATCTTTCAGTAGAATTGTTTTCAGAGTTACATGAGAAAAAACACCCTGAAAATCATAAGCAACGAAGAGAGCTCTTAGATTATGCGAAAAACATCTCTAAAATATGAAATAATTTCATAATGATTGTTATGT
Source organism: Octonoba sinensis (assembly GCA_038502835.1). Classification (NCBI taxonomy): domain Eukaryota; kingdom Metazoa; phylum Arthropoda; class Arachnida; order Araneae; family Uloboridae; genus Octonoba; species Octonoba sinensis. Next base: position 29,707,330 of record CM076599.1, on the reverse strand, counting down.
ATTGTTTTTCAGAATTGATACATACATACTCCTCGATATGAAAAAACAAGAAATCCCTTCAACAAAACTCCAAACTAAGAAAGCTAACAAATACAGTTGCTTTTAACATAATTCTTTTCTAAAACCATCAAATCCGTGTAATGCATCCGAAAAATGTCTCTATATTTCACTGACATTCACGTTTTTTCACGTTGCATACTGATAAAGTAACTTTTTAATGCAATTATCGATGAGAGCACAATAAATAACAAAATATGACCCAACGAAAAAAAATTAAATATAGTTAATAAATATTTGAACTTTTTTTCTTCTGTTACTCAATCTCATGAGTTAATTTATTAAACAAGAGCTTATATTTAGTAAGGAAAATGGGGATTAAAGCATTACACTAAGTATTTAAAGTGCAGATTAAATATCTTAAGCTTACTGTAAAATAATGTGAGACATCAAAATAAAACTATTCTATATAAATTAAAATCAATGAAAATAACATTCTCGTCCATAGAATGAAGTCACCCAAATCCTCCTTTCGAGAATCCTAAATTTAGATCGGAGAAGAAAACAGAAATATCCGCAAAAACGGATGTGGTTACGCGACGTACGCATAAATAACAAGCTAATTTCTTTATGTAAGATGATGCTGCTTTAAAATTTGAAGGTAAACCTTTCTCAACGGATAAAAAAGAAAAAGTAATAGAAAAGTAGTTCGAGTAACTGAAAGTTATTGCTTAGCAACTCAAAAATCTCAGGAGCTCAGGCCTACTTATTTTTCGTTCTTTGTAAAGAACAAAATGTTTGTTCTTATTCTTTCTTTAAAATTAGAAAAATCTAAAATCAAAGAAAACTGCACGATAATATGCATTTATTTATATTTTAAATGATATTTTTATGCATTTACATGAATCTTCGTCAAAAGAAGCAAAAATACGCAATTTCATACACACATATGCGTTTACATATAATCAAGGCTATAGTAATAACATACGAGTTATAAATGTTGAACGATAATTACCTAATATTCAGCTTAAAAAAAATATTTAATTGCCTCCGTATTGTTATACAATAGCTGAACAGAAAAATATTGTATTAAGCGTGCATTTCCTTCCTAAAAAGTCAACATTTAAAGTTATCGTTTCTAATATCATCTATATAAATAAAACCAAAAGTTTGTGTGTGTGTGTGTGTGTGTGTGTGTGTGTGTCTGTCTGTCGATCGCCTCCTGGCGAGATGGAACGGTCTAGAAGTACGAAATTTTGGTTACAGGTACCTTGGGTCAGGTCCTCGTGCACCTCGAAGCGTTTTTCCTAAAATTCGAATTTGTTCCTTTTTTATTCCAATTTAAGCAAAACTGTTAATTTTAGGAATATCTCTTCGAAGAAACGTCACACCTTTTCGATTTTTGCAGCATACTGATGCCCGTAAAAACGGGACAAGATGATCTCTTTCAGAAGTTCGTAGAACGAATAGAAAACGCGCAGTATACGCTTGAAGTAGTTTTCGAACTTTAAAGCAAGGCTTACCTCTGAATTTATCTGCTCAAATTGCGTATTTTCGCCAAAATAAATAGTACTTTTGTCGCCAACTAGATGATTTTTGTAAACTCAAGATTGAAAAAATGCTGTTTTATCGTTATTCATGCCGTTTTATGAGCGAAACAAATTTTAAAAATTCATTTCATTTTTTATGCATATTTTGTGGATTGCAGACGATTTTTAATGACTTTTTCTTAAGGTTGATTCTTCTTTATTTTTTAATGATTTACCAGTTCAACAATTTCATGAAACATTACTTATGGTAGAATAACCGTTTTCTCAGCGAAACAAATTCTAAAAATTCCTTTCATTTTTATGCATATTTTGTGGTGTATTAACTGCTGACGATTTTCAATTACTTTATCTTGAGGTTGATTTTCCTTCCCTTTTTGGCAATTTAATAGTATAGTAGCAGTTCAACAATTTCATGAAACATTTCCTATGGCAGGGTGTCCGCTTTATCAACGAAACAAATTCTAAAAAATCATTTCATTTTTATGCATACTTTGTGGATCATTAACTGCAGATGATTTTCAATTACTATATCTTGAGGTTGATTTTTCTTTCTTTTGTTTTTGGCAATTTAGTATTTATTCGTTCGCTAAAAACTAGGTTGGAAGGTTTTCGATATGGCTTATTTTTGATGAAATTTAAAATTTCGCCAAGTGGTGATAACTTTTTTTCTCGCCCCCTGTCCAGTTAATTGCTGTTATTTTTGCGCTTCGTACCTTTTCCAAACAGCGCCAATAATTGTTATCAGTAATATTGTTATCATTTAATTCAATACGTGATTTACATTATAGGATCATAGCGCATTAGTATTATGCTTCCATTACTATAATAGTGCAATTTGGCGATCTTCTGCTTTATTTTAACTTTTTGAAGTAGCGATTTTGATTGATTCCATATTTTACTCAAGTGAATTATTTTCTAACATTTATTCAATTTTTGTACTGACTGTTTGGCGTCATTTGGACTGAATTTAGTTATTTCTTTCTATCAACTTAAATTTCATACATCAAAATTGGTTAAGTACTGGACATTTTTTAACTTGAATGTGCATTTGCCTTTGGAAATAATGCTTTTCTTTCTTCCGTTTTTATCCGAATTTTATAAAAGTGCTATTTAATTGGATTTTCAGAATATGTTTTGACGATTTTGCAAGCGGGATTTTTCGAAACGGGTGTCCTTAGTTTAATGGGGAATTCGGGATGGACTGTTGGTAATTTTAGGAATCGTAGCTCTTGAAGGTCAGTATTCTAATGGGCATTTTTAGTCACTGACGACTTTATTCTAATGGAGACGTTTTGGGACTATTGTCCTTATTCTATTAGGGATGTTTAGAAATATTTGTCTTTATTCAAATGGGGGGCTTTAAGGAATGTTTTCTTTATTGTAGCAGAAATATTCAGGGACCGTTGTCCTTCATATGATGAGCATTTTTAAAGAGAATTCTGCTCTTATTCTGATGATAATTTTTAGATGTGGTGTTATATATTGTAGTTGCGTTTTTTTACAGATTCTTGATATCATTTTGGAACAATTATCCTGATGAATATTAGCATTTTAGTTATTGTTATATTGTTTACTCTGATGGCAATTTTTACGAACTGTTGATGGCATTTTAATGTGGATTTTATGGACTGTTATTTTTGGTCTAAAAGGAATTTTTCGAGGCTGTTGTTTTAAGTGCAATTGTGATTTTTAATGAGTTTTACTGTTTAAATGGTATTTTTTGGGACTGTTGCCCATGTTCTACTTGGATTTTTCAGAAAATTTTTCCTTATGTATTTACAACAGAATTTTGGACAGGTGTCACTTGACCTGCGAATGATGCAATATTATCCCGCGCAACGCCGGGCATGTCAGCTAGTACATAATAAAACTAAATTTCCGAAATCGAAAGTGCAGCAAATATTTAAGGTAGGTTACGAACATCCGTATTTAACTATACAAGTTGATTTTTTTCGTATCATTATGGTTACATTTCTCCTTCTTTTGTTAAAAAAGGTTCTCATATTTTAAACTTTCGTCTCCCTTAGTTGCATCATTTTCAGTTTCGACGAAATCTATTTTATTATACATATAATAGAAAAAATTTCTTTAAGTGTGAATTTTAGTACGACAATAGGCAAATGTAAACTAAATGCAATTATATTCTGCTCAACTAATGAGCAACAATCAGAGCCAGCTTTCTCTATGAAGGGGCCCGGGCGCAAGAATCTATTTGAGGTTCTAAATTTTTTGTAAAGTAAAAAAAAAAACGAACACGAACATTGTCAGGTTAGGCCTAGGCCGGCAAACCTACGGGGCCTACGTGACAGGACGAAGGGGCCCACACGACAGGAAATGGTGCACGTGTGTCCCCTTGCCCTCAATGTCGGCCTAAGGTCAGGCAACCCCTATATAAGCTGCCCTCAAAAGCGGGGGCGAGAAGATCGACTTTCGCTTGCCTACGAGGTTGCGGTCGGATGAGAAGATCTTCGAATGCTGGACAGGGAGGAGTTGCGCCCGTCCAGACGTAACATTGCGCGGGAGAGCTTGTGCCCGTGTAAAGAAGTACCTAAGGAACTTTAGAACGTTTACTGTGCGGGAGAGCTTGTGCCCGTAACTTTTAAACAGCTAAGAACTTTAGACCAATGATGTGGAATTTGAACCATTGTAAATACCATGTAAGATAGTAATGTAAATAGGCAGCGAATTGAATAAATGTTTAAAAAGAAATATAGCAAAGAATCCGAGGAACCCCTGCTGAGGGCAGAGACCGAATTAAGAGCACAGGCGGGAAGAGAGGAATTAAAATTTCAGCAGCGAAGTTGTGAGACGTTAAAATTCAATTGTAATAATGTCCCGTTAGGAAAAGGGTCATCGGGAGTGTTAGGTGAAAAACTGAGGAGAGTCACTGTATTGGGAAAAGCAGAAAGGTTTAAAATAATAAAGGAAACAAAATAGAATATCTCTGTCATTCCTGAGATTAGCGGAGCGAGAGCGAAGGAAAATTCGAGGGTTCGAAAAGAGAAATATACTAAGGGCTCAAAGGTTCATATGGAAAATATGAAGGATAATTGCAGAAGGGAAATTCTGGATTATGATGAAATAGATTTAAGTGAAACATGCTTGCCTATATTTGGATCAAATTTAACTCATGAAGATAGGAGTAAAGCCGATTGAAATATTTCGCTGGGTGGTCGAATTGTCAACCAGAAAAGGTATCAGGACAAAGTGCCGTTCGGGAGCCGGAAGGGATGTTCCGGAGGTTTCCAGGGAGGATTGCCGCTGGAAGGTCAGATGAGAGATCAGGGCAAAAGGCAGCTGATAAATCTGGAGAAGGGCACTTTGAGGGAAAAACGTTTAACCATAAATTTAAAAAAGTGTCACTTTGCTCTTAATTCAGTAAAGTATTTAGGGCATGAAATAGGATCAGGGAGGCATGAGCCAGATGGAGACAAAATCAAAACAATTCAAAACTTAAAGTCCCCAACTACGTAAAAGGAATTGAAAAGTGCGTTAGGTTTATTCAACTATTACAGGGACTATGTTCCGAAATTTGCTGAAGTGGCGTTACCACTGACTGAGTTGACCAAGCGTAGAGTACCGAATATAATTCCGTGGACAGAGATAGAGGAGAAAGCGTTCCTACAGTTGAAGGAACTTCTGTGTAAGGCAGTAGCGTTGTATATGCCGGAGGTGGGTGTCCCGTTCATCGTGTACGCGGATGCTAGTGATCTCGGGGCCGGTGCATGTTTAGCACAGAAAGGGGAGGATGGAAAAATACATCCGATTGCGTTCGCCAGTGTCAAATTTAGTCAGGCGCAGCGGCGCTGGGCAGTGGCGGAAAGGGAAGCCTATGCAGCGGTATGGGCATTAAAGAAATTTGAGATCTAGACCTTTGGGGATGAGGTAGAGTTAATTACAGATCATAATCCCCTAACTTTTATATCACAGAATGCATCTCCAAGTCCGAAGTTACAGAGATGGGCCCTCGCGTTACAAAAGTATAGGTTAAAAATTACCCATCGTAAAGGAGCAGCGCATCAGAATGCCGATGCGCTTTCCAGGTTATTTTTAAACGATGAAGAGAGGGATGATGACATCCAAGTTATGCTCTCGGAGGGCGATGGTTTAGTGGACTCCCAGTGTACATCTGCTGGACTGTCTACAGAGCTGTTAGCCCAGTAGTCAGTTTTGGGCGGGGGGTGTCAGGTTAGGCCTAGGCCGGCAAACCTACGGGGCCTACGTGACAGGACGAAGGGGCCCACACGACAGGAAATGGTGCACGTGTGTCCCCTTGCCCTCAATGTCGGCCTAAGGTCAGGCAACCCCTATATAAGCTGCGCTCAAAAGCGGGGGCGAGAAGATCGACTTTCGCTTGCCTACGAGGCAGCGGTCGGATGAGAATGAGATCTTCGAATGCTGGACAGGGAGGAGTTGCGCCCGTCCAGACGTAACATTGTGCGGGAGAGCTTGTGCCCGTGTAAAGAAGTACCTAAGGAACTTTAGAACGTTTATTGTGCGGGAGAGCTTGTGCCCGTAACTTTTAAACAGCTAAGAACTTTAGACCAACGATGTGGAATTTGAACCATTGTAAATACCATGTAAGATAGTAATGTAAATAGGCAGCGAATTGAATAAATGTTTAAAAAGAAATATAGCAAAGAATCGTAACTAACATGTACTACTAATGCAACATTCTTTAATCTGAGATTTTGTTTTTGTTAATACATTAATTAGTTCAGAATAATTACAGTTTTTGCAATTTGTTTTTCTAAGAGTAATAATATAGGAAATGCATTTAATCGTGTTCAAGATTTTGAAAAAGGGAGGTGGGTTTCCATCTTTGGTCATATCGTCAAAAAAATAAATCGAATGACCAAATGTGTCAAATAGTTCAATATTTTGTTTACGTTGTGTAAACGTAATTGAAAGTAGGACATTGCAAAATGTCGCAGACACGTGTTTCGAGGCTACAACGAACCCCTTTTCGCAAAGGAAGTGTTGAAATTATTTTTTTAATATCTTCAAGGGATAAAAATATATTTATGACTACTTTCCTATCAATCTTCGAAAATATTTGAAGAAATAACGAAAAGTAATTCTTGATCATGTTGAGGCTCCCTCAATTGCGGGGCCCGGGGCATAAGCATCCGCCGCACCCCTCAGGAGGCTGGCTCCGGCAACACTGATCGGACAGTTAAATAATTATTTTTACTTTAACACTAAATAATATTTCATCATTAGCAGAGAGAACATTACAACATTCGCTCCCTTCTTAGTTCCTTAGTAAATTAGGGATATAAGGATCTTTTAACAGAATTTATACGTAAAATAATTTTTTTTAGTGAGCTATGCGTGTGCATGTACGTTTGTAATATGCATGCATTCCTGTTATTGGCTCCGCTATCAATTCTCCTGATCAAGCAGAAAAATTTTAGTTGGTAGTTTCCGAGACATGATTTTCAAAAACTCGCATTAATTCTTTATTTTTTTTACCCCCCTTGGAAGTTCGAGGTATGGAAGCACGCCCATTCCTTCATCTCACCAGTACACAGCTCCCGAATAATTAATACTCCTGAAGCATGGAAACCACTTCTTTCCGAAGCAAGATATTGATCGTTCCTCCCAGGGAGAAGGTTTCGCCAAAGACATGAATTCCCGCGGTTCGATGCCAAGCTCAAGAGAAGCGATCCTTATTTCTTTAATCAGGGAAAACGTAGAAAATTACTTTATCGAGAACGGCTCATAGATAGACAATACGATTTGATGGCAAAGCGAGTAGGTTCATCGCACTTCCTTCAGCTAAAGAATCAATAGGCACCAGAAAGGAACTGGTGAAAAAAGAAGAAGAAAAAGTACGCAAAGTTTCGATTCTTTCTTTTTCTTTTCATCAAACTGAAGGCAGCATCAGAAATTATCAAATATTAAAAAGAAAAATATGTAATTCTTTACTTTGCAGTTTTTTTAACCTGTAAATCTTTAAATCCTATCCAGTTCAATAAAACACTATACCTTGGAATTTACTCTCATCCTTTCGCTTTGAACCCAGACTCAGTTTGCTTTCCCTGTACAATCATTAGAAGTAATTGAAAACCACAACCTGTTTATCTCGTGTTAACAAGTGAATCATTTCTTTCAATAAGGTTGGCAAAGGTCCCTCGCCTTTCGGAAGCTCAATAGCAACCCTCATTCAATGTACTTCACGTGTTCATTATTATACTGGAAAAGATATTCTTTTTAAACCTGATTTTGAGACCACTAAAATGCTTAAATTTTTCCTTTAAAGCAAATCCGGCTCTTTTGTACGGAAAATGCAAAGTCTTTTTTTTTTTTTCGATTAAACCAAGAATTCTTGTTATCATTTAGTCGATGAAGCAAAAACAATAGTGAAACTTTCTGCTTCAGTTAGCTCCTTAAAAGTATTGTAGTCTTTTAAGAAGCTCATTATAAAAATATTATTGACTTTGGGCTAATCGGCGTGTCTTAAAAAAATGATAGGAACTTAGGTGTATTTTAGATGTCCAAAGGTGAACATGGACATCTTAACCGAAATAGCATCATAATGGTAAAAGATTTTGTAGCATCATTTCAACGAGTCTATATTAGCATTAAACGTCTGATGACACCATACGTTCTACTTTCGCGTCTAGCATACATGTATATAATAGTTGAGATGTCACGATTATGCAAATTCAAAGCTATTTTTCGTGTTTGCAGTTAGTAGAAGTTTCACAATTTAATACGCATCGACGTGTGTATGCCTGTTGGCAAATACTAATCATTAATGTGTTTTAATTTTGGAATTATTTGTGAATAATTTGTGATACGTATTGATATACGAGTTAATCAAGAAAACAACAGCCGTTTTAATTTGATTAAATTTGATTTAATGGATTTATCTCACAATGCTTATAATTTCTGTAAATTTAAACCTCGTTTGTGAATAGACCTGAATTACCATGTCTAAAAAGATCTATCTTCCCCTGGTTTCAAGTTCCATTCATCACATTTAACTATGATGCATGATAATGTAGATAGCAATACGGAAATAAGGAAAGGGCAATGGGGAGAAAAATGAAATTACCCTTAATCTGTGTGGACCGTCATTACTCTTTGCAACGGTATCTCGATCCTGCTCTCTGACTGGAGGGGAACCTATTCCGATTCAATAACAAGGATCAGACGCGAGGGGAACCCTCCAACCGTCCTTCTTGTACTCCAATAATCCCTTTCCTAACGAAGAAAATCCCGTAAAAGGGGGCTGAGGATGATTAAACTGATCCATCATTTTTAATACTAAGGGAAGCAAGCACCGGGATTTAAAAGGGAACGCCAACACTTCAAATTCGACTGTTAAGAAGGACAGGATTTTTTTTTCTATTCAATAAGCATTCAATTGAAAATCACGATCTCAATATTTTGTAAAAAGGGAAACCTTTTTTTCAACGAGTTTAAAGACGTTTTGGATTTTTAACCTAAGAGCCTAATTATCATATGCAACAACATATACAACTTTTGAGCGGTATAAAACACCTCGTTTGCGGTATAAAACATGTTAAAATTTGTTAAATTATTTAAAATTTCCCTAAAATTAGTTTTAGAACTAATATTCTGGGAGCTATGTTTATAACGATAATAGTATTTAATGTAATAAATACATAATGCTACCATCAGCGTGTGTCTAGGTCACCATCTATATTTAGTTTCTCCATTTCAACAACTTTCTCTATTACACAAACGTTAAAATTAAAATAAATTGAAAATTTATAAATGGATTGATCCATTTTTAATAGCCGACAACTCATCAGTTTGTATTAATTACTGAGGGCTGGGAATATTAATGAAAGATAAGTTTCTCTTCTTTATTGTTTTGCTCAGCTTATAAATATTCAAAATACTTCAACTGATGAAAAAAGGCTCCCGTTCTTGAAGAAATGGAATGAATTGGGGGAAAAAATAGCAAAAGAAGTTCGTTCAGAAATAAATGAACTTCATTCTTGTGAAAATCATAAACGTTTGTTGCAAAATGTTAGCAATTTATGGTTACGTTGCGCCGACTTCGTAACGTTGGCGGCGATTAAATGTTTGGCTGTAAGTCGCCATTTTAAGAGCAGTCGCTGAAATATGATCGCAACAACCGAGGTTTTTATTTGCGGGTAATGATGGTCCCTTTACTCTTTTGCGGGCTTACAAAACTTCATTATTTTCTTGACTATTATTTTTTTAATGCAAATAGTTCTAACACTTAAATGCTAAAATTTAAAAAAAAAAGAGTAATTAATTTAGTGCTTCTCGTAACAAATTATAACTAGTAAAAATCGTCGTAAGATAATAAATTAAAAGTACGAAAAAACAAAACCGGAATGAGTCGATGAAATTCCTAAAAAGTTGTTTAGTGAATGAAAATTCATGTGAAGAAATACATCAATATTTAACTTAAATTTTAATATATTTTCCTTTTGGTATTCCAATTTTAAAAAACTTTTTTACAGTTAATTAGGAGTTTAAATATTCCATTTAGACTTTAATCACCTATTTCAAATATAGTTAGTTATCCGATCAACATTAACGGCAACTGACTTTCCCTAATGTTGTTAAAAATGCATTTTAAAATTTAATAAATATTTGAAATTGCGGTTTTTCAGAGAAAAACTTTTTTCCTTAATGAGTTTTTTTCCCAATGAGTTTAACAAATTATTAATTTGAAAAATTAATAGTTTGTTTTCCCCCGGGTTACAAAATTTTTAATTTTTCAAAATTTCAAACATATTTTTTGTATTTTTGCTTATAAAAATAATTTCTTAGCTTTTTAGTGGTATTAATTCGTTTAACTATTTTTTTCACACTTATTACACGTACAAATTTATTGAAACTTTGACAACATGAAATCAGAATATTTTCTTAAATATGGCTGAAAATGATTTTATTTTTGATATGAATGAGAGATTCCCCTTTTTTTGTGTGTGAAAAAGCTTAAAATTATTTGCTACAGCGATGTAAAGTTATCTGCAGAGTATTGTATAAAATTGTTCTTACCTTCCGTATTTGTTTGCATTTCACATGTTCAGATTCCAAATTTTTGAGAGGGGGACATTTTTGTATTTTTACATTTTGGTTTTTCTACATTTTTACAATTGAGAGAGATATTTAGCTGATGTTAGAAAACCAACGCTGATATACAAAAAAAAAGTTAGCTTATTTTTCCTCGAACTTTTTTTTTTCCTAAGCAAATTCTGATTAAAATCCTTTTTCTTAAATTTCATCTAATAAAAGTGTGGTACAGAAAACGAATCATTCAGCAAAAAAAAAAAAAAAAAAAAACGCAGAATCGGTTTTGTCTCGGCAGTACTTTTCTTGTCTTTTTATAGCTTAAAATATTGTTTTTGTGTCTCTTTCAAAAAATGTTCCCCTACAAAGCTGTTCATTTTGCTTGGGTCACTCCTTCTGGGGTTACTAGCCAAAGATCAAGGAAATTATTTTAGGCTTCCCATTAAATAATTTACTCACTTTTCAAAAATATGGAGATCTACTGGGGAAACTATTATACCATTGCCTCACTATGAGCTGATGACTGCATCGCCATCTCAGTTATGTAATAAAGAAGGAATGAAAGCCTTCAATTTGAACGAGTTAGTAACCCATATTCGTTTTGGTGTTGGGGGGGAGGGAGGAAAAAAGATTCTCCGAAGCGTAAATCCTACTAAAGCGGCTCAGCTAAAATGAACGGTGAGCGATCGAAGCGTGACGATATCAACTCGAATTTCCAACAAAAATTTCGTTTTCAAAAGAAATGGAAAGTTTCCGCTGCGTGACTTGATGAAGAAAATGAAAGTATCAGTATTTCGGTGAACGGGTCAAAATAACAAAAAAATGGGTCCTTTTCGAATATAAATACAAAGTTTAGAAAGTTTTAAATTTCTTATTTATTTTTACTATTGTTTATTTTATTTTCAGCCAATTAACACCTTTGAAATTAGAAATTAAATGCGGAGCATTAAATTTTATCTCGAAGTTAAATGCTTATTTAGTGAACAAAACGACAAAATGGGTAGTTTCATCATTTAGACATTAATTTTCTGCTGCAAGCGGAAAAAAATATATTTTTAATTTTGAAATTCCAAATAATATAAAATATGTATCCCACTTATGTAAAAAAATAGAGAGAGAGAACTAATAGCTATTAAGAAAAACAGCATCAGTCACTGATATAGTCAAAAGCTATATTTTACTAAATGGTAAACTCTCAAAATTTTTATACTAGGACAACTGTAACATTCAGGCTCATTAGTTCAATATGTGAGCGCATAAACGTAAGAAAATTAAAAAGTAAAACTGAATCACAATAGTAATGCCCCTAACATAGAATTTTATATTTGAAATTTTATACTTTATTATATTTCGCTTTGAAAAATACGTAGAAAGAAAATAAAGAACAAAGAATTTTATGCAATGCTTTTCACAGGCACTTGATGCAAAATCAGTAAATGTTAAGAGTGCATTCTTCAAATTTATAAGAAACAAAGTTTTACTTTCCATTGTTAACGAAAAGAAAAGGAAGGCTACGTCTGTTAGCTTAATTGAGTAATACTTATTTACATGCTATTTCTTGCATATTTGAAACGTCTGTTACAGCGAGTATCTTATGCAAAGCTCAATTAATGTTATATAAATCGGAATGATTAAAATATTTTAGTCTCTACCTAATAGAATTCTCTCAAGCTGTTTGTTTATTGTGGACATAATTCTTATTTTTGAAGGTTTCTCTCAAAACATCTTCTATAACAGTGGCGATTTCAATAATCATCAACTAGCTAGAGCATCTTATTATTTGTTTATAGAGAATATTTCAAAATAGCTCTCTTTTCTTCTTTTTTTTAATTTGAGTGTTAGGAAATACAGTTTACACCACTGCAATGACGAATAATTTTTCACCTGTACCATGCATCAAACCGAAAAAAGGTATGTACATTTTTTCCTTCAAGATTTTTTAGAAACTATTTATAATAATGAAAAGTATAAAAAAGACAATAAACCACGAAAGAATTAGAACAAAAGTTTAATATTGTCTTTTTGTTTGTTTGTTTTTTAGAAACAAGTTGTGTAGAAAACAGTTTAAAAAGTCAATTAAATTGATTAAAGAAGAAATTTTAATTACAATATTCTTTTTTAATTTTACGTCTACTGAAATACACTAGATAAATGAAGTTAAGTAATATTTTACATCACTAAGGGAAAAATAAAAAGAAAGTAATTATGCCTTAAGTTTCAAATGACGCATTTTTCAGCGTTAAAAATGGAAGGAAAGTATTTGGCGATAAAAAAAACGTCAAAAACCTTTCCGAAAACTCAACACTAGAACACAGGCTCGAGCAATTGAGTTCTTATTAAATTTAGCAATATTGAATTAAGATCTTTCCAGTATCCTTTTTAGCCTACTTTCCCGTAAAAGTAAAAAAAAATAATAATAAAGCATGAAAGAAGGCTTAATGTATCGTGAAAATATCGTTAAAAATCAAGAAAAGTCAAAAATAAGTGAAGTAATTAAATAAAGATTGAAAAATAAAAAATTTGAAAGTAGGGTATTGAGATGGGGAAAAAGTGTGTCTGTCGGTCTGTCTGTCTGTCGGTCTGTCTGTCTGTCTGTCGCGTCTCGTCCCCCCCCCCCTAATAACTTTTGAACGAATTGTCCGATTGGAAAAATTCTTTTTGCATTCGAAAGATCTCGGCGAGGACATCTCATTTCTATATTTTACTTTTTGATTTGAACAATTTTTTGTTCAATTTTGAACAGTTCAAAAAATTTTAACATTAGCGCCTATGGACAAAATTGAAGCAAATTCTGTAAACTCTGGGCACAAGAGCCAAGTTCCTATTGAAAGCTTATTGAAAGGAGTTCTCGGCGTGAAATATTGATTTGAACAGTTTTTGTTCATTTTTGTTCAAAAAATTAACACAGAGCTTACGGGGAAATTTCAACCCTATATAAATCCTGATCTAACGGACCGATTTGCTTGGAACAAACTTTATCGGAAAGCTCTTATAATGTAGAAAATGTAGAAATAGAAAGTTTATCCAGAACTTACGAGCCTATTTTGCTATGAAATTTTTTGATCGGGATTTTCAAGGATATTTCTCAGTGACTCAATGAGTGAAATAATGAATGAATGAATAAATGAAAGAGTGAAAGACTAAATCAATGAATAAATGAATGAGGAAAAGAATGAATGAATAAATTATTGAATAAATGAAAATATAAATAAATGAGTGAATAAATACATGAATGCGTAAATGAATGAATAAACACTTGAATGAGGTAACGAATGAATGAATAAATGCATGGCTGAATAAATGAAAGAATGAATGAGTGAGTGAATGAATATGTATTATCCGTTGAAAAAGGTATATTTTCAATAATTAGAACTAAAGATAAATAAGAAAGAGAGAGAAAGAGATAGCTAGATTATAAATTTGAATTTGGTGTATACGGGAAAGTAGGCTCGTATAGTTCTAGACGGAACTTCTTGTTTATATATATTTAAGTTTGATATTTTTTTTAATACAACTTTACAGTTATTGAAGAGGAGTTATTGAAAAGAAAGATATCTACGTCTAAAAAATATTATACTGAAAAGAGAAGCTTTCATTTATGTATAAGCTTTTTAATTTTTTATTTGTCCTATTAATTTTCTAAGTCCTATATTGCTTATTATCTACAGTTGTAATGAAGCTCAATTCACCAAAATTTATGTAAATGTAAAGTACTAATTTTGTTTCCAATATTATTTTTTCAACAGCTTTCTTAAAGTACTTGTTTCTATGAAAATTCCATTGTTTCTAAAATCTTTTCAATGTGTAAAATTCACGTAAAATAATTAACTAATATAACAAGGAGAAAGAGCACTTACTTGCACAATTTATCAAATATATTTTACAAATATATAACAGGGATCGCGCAAAAAGAAATTCAGGTCCGTTTTCGGACCCTTCACAAAATTCTGAGCTACCAAATAATATTTTTTGCAGAATTATTCATTAAATAAGCGGCAATAAATAGCAAAATTCTTTTATCATTGAATGTTTAAAGTTTGAATGTTCACAAAAATGTTTAAAATTCACAAAAAACAGTCCCTGTTAAAAAAAAATCTGGATCGATCTATGTATAATTAATAAATTTATACGTTCATTATATAAATAAGTAAATAAATTAGGAAAAATTTCTGTAAGTTTCATCATGTTCAAAAGTTGGGGATAGCTTACTTAAATGAGATCCAGTTTCATAGACCCCCATTTTCATCTCACGCAAGCCAGCCCAATTTTTCTTTCGTTGACGTGGACCCTTGTAGGTCTCAATAGACCCTTTGGGGTCTATATGGTCCACTTTAGGAAGCAATGGTTTAAACTATATGAATTGCTTTCAGTGGAACTTCGTTTCATAAGCAATTGGTTTTTGTTTTTTTTTATGTTATGCTAAGTAACAGTTGCAAAAATTTTAAAGTAAAATTGGAACACTGGCAAGACAAACTGTTATTTTAAATAATATGTTCAGGTTCACCCAATATTTTCTTTTCTTTTTATTCCTATGTTGCTGAAAAATTAGCATTGCAGGAGAAAGCAGTTACCTGGTAGTACGACACAAGAGGTAACTATACCTTATTCAGTACGTAACTGCAACACACTCAAGAAGGAAAAAAAAAATTGCGTAGATTTTATTCCTGATAAAGCAATATAAACTGATTACTTAAGTGGTTACTGATTAACGCACTGAGTAAGGAAGGATACAAACATAATGAATTTAAAAAGTGCGATTTATAGCTTCTCAATTTTTATGCTTAGTGGTTTTTAATTTCAAGACGGAATAACATTAGATTATAATGTTCATTATAAAACAAATACTACTAATAAGACTTATTTTCTTTTCGTCTTGTGACTTTTCAGCAATTAAGACTTATACACCTACATTTTTTTCTGTTTTTTTTTTTACTTAAAAGTTAACTCTTTGAATCATAATAACATTTCTGTACCAGAATGTGTACTCTGTTTATGTACCATTTATTTTTAACGTGTCGGTGCGGATTAACAGGAATTTTTTATGAGTAGTTTACCATTTACTTTACATAACTTTACGTTACTCTTACTTTATATAGCGCAAAGCGTAAAAACAGCTGCAATGAAACCAACAAAAATATTTTAATGGTATTTTTATTTGAACATAATTATGTTTTTTCAGTGTCACCGGAATTACATATGGTTTTTAAATTTGCAAAGCATTAATACCGTAAAATAAAAACAAGAAAAACAACATTTCTTTATTTTTTACATTTCTGTAATTAATCACAAAATGTAAAATAAATTGCTAAAAGGTTATATAATAAGATTATTTGTTTTCATTTTGCTTTTAAAATGTACTTAAGAACATTTACCATTTTATATTAGTTCTTGCCTTTTTTTAATGCAATTTAACAAGAAATGTTTATAAACTTGCTATAAAAGTGTATAGAATTTCTGATGACAACGCTCTTTCATTTAGTTATTGTTGTATTGATTTGAAAAAAAACCGCTCATTAAAGAGTTTAATTTGATTGCAGATTTAAACTGAAATCTTCAATTTTTATTAACTTTTCATTTAGCAATTAGAGAACGTAGAAACGTTTGTCAACCTTTATTTAGATTTCATTAGAAAACCACTTATAAGTGCATTTCATCTGTAGCAGATATTATAACAATATAGTGTGTATATAACTCACATTATTTTTGTACGTAGGATAACTTGCAAACTATTGGTCTGTTTTAAATGAAAAAGCACATAATTGTTTTTTCAGTTGTATGGATTTAAAAGATCAGATAGCTTTCTGTAAATGCAAAAAAAATCAATACCTTGTTAAGCATTATCACATCTTTATTAAACATAAAGAAATAAACTCAATAAGCATAATTATGTCGTAAAATTACAAATTGAGAAAAGAAAGATATACTATTGGAAGGATGAGTAAAAAAAAATTTCAATGTTTACTTTTATATTTATAGCTTTTTTTAAGTTGAAAATATTAACAACGTATCTATGAGTTTAAAGCAAAAAAAATTTAAAAATACGATTTTTAGAAGCTAAAAAATTACATCGTAACTAGTGCGTTCCATACATGTTATCATTTTTCAAGCAATAGTTGTTTCTGAACTAGTAAAACTACCTTGGGGGGGGGGGGGGGTTTCACTAAAACGAATATCGGGAAATAATATTGTTTAAAGATACCTCGATAATTAAGGCCTTTTCTCTAATACTAATTAGAAACATGTCTTATTTCTCTAAAATCTATCCTTTCTCTTTTCCCTTTTCTTTAAAAAAATTACTTATTTTATTAAATGATTAAGGCATTGAAAGGAATGAAATTAAATGATTTAAAATATTTTACGAAATTAAGTTTTGAGGTTTTTTTTTTTTTTTTTTTTTTTTTTGTTTGTTTGTTTAATTCGGACATTGAACGAGCTTGCGTGCTTAAGAACTAGATATGTAGAGTCCATTCCTTTAAAAAAAAAATTCAAACAATCAATAACGAGTACTATATAAATAAGCAATACAAGACTGATTTCTATTTAATCACGTCTTTTTCTTCTTTTCCCGATTCGGAATTTAATAACGTGTTTGGTTTTTAACAATACTTCATGAGTAATCAAGTATATTTTTTAAGGAAAACTGAATTAATTGTTGTATCTTTTAAAACAGGATTTTTCTAAGTTATGGAAGAAAGCAGGTTTTTGAAAAGTTTAGATGTAGTTCTGTCAAACGTTCGCATTTTTTTTTTTTTTTTTTAATTTCTAGAACTTTATCAGCATGTTAATCATTAAGTTGAAATCAAAAATTTCTAAATAATAGTATTTTTGACACATAATAATTAGAAGACACCGCTCGAATTCAGTTGTTTTAATTATAGTGTCTGCATTGCGGCACAAACACCTAACTAAATATATAAACAAAGCTAAATTTATATTTTAAAATAGTTTTAAAACTATTTTCGCAAAACTGCAACAGTGTACAAACTATAGCAAACCAAAAACTTTGAGAAAAACATTTAGTTTTTAAATCTGACCCTGGTAAAACCCTAATTAATCCATAAGTGTTTCTAAAAGAGATTTATCGTGAAATAACTTTTTTTCCCAGACTGAGATTTGAAAGATCACTTTTAATATATGTAAAAAGTAATTTATGAAGTTCTGCAGAACAAAAGAACTGTATTACAGATTTTTTTCCAAGAAATTTTGCTTTGAAACTTTTATAAGTTTAATCTGATCGTGCAGATTACTTAAAAATAATGTGTGAAATATTATTTTTCTGAAAACTATGAAAGTTGAAAACATTGGTATACAGTTATGTTATTTATAACTATTAAATATTTTACTTTTAATCTGCTCTGAAATTACATTACAGATTTAAAATATTTTCTAAATGTAATGTCCACTTTTTTGGCACTAAAATGTTAGTCTTCTTTTTCAAAAATTCAGTTATATTACTTATTCAATTTTCATCGACGATTTTTACCTTCATTTAAAAAACAAAAACTTGCAAGCCCTATAAGAGAGCTGGAAAACTTGTGAACAAAATAAAAAAAATTTTGAAGATTTCTTAGTTTAACGAATTTTAAAAGCATGAATATATTTTAGGCTGCAATTTAAAAATGAAACGCAAACATCTACATCTTATTATTATTATTGTTGTTGTTTAAGAACTACTAGTAATATCTGTACTACACACTTAGGATAAATGATTTTTTCCCGTGCATCAATTTATTTTTCCTAAATAATAAATTTCTACGAGTAACATATTACTGTGAGGAAAATAATACTTTAGAGAATCAGTAAGAATTAAGAGATGTGTAATAACATTATTATATTATTTTTACTCACATTAGGCTTAATAAAAGTGTAACGTTCGTACGTTTTGTATGAAAAATGTAAGCAGCATTTAAAAAAAACACTTTGTGCGAATCAAAAGAGACAGTGTAACATTGACCTAGGAAGCAAATGGGGCACCTGCACTCGCGACCTTTGAATTTAGACACCGAGAACCTTTAAATGAAGCTTTCTTCACACACACCAGTGTGTATCCCCAAAATCAAACGCACGCTTAGGGATAAAGTGTAGGGAATACAGAAAGAGAATGTGGGAGAAGGGATTTTTTCTCGAGGAGAGAGAAGTCACTTACCTCTTCTCCGTGTTTAATCCTTTTAATTCGTAAGCCTAAAACATATCCAACGGCAAAAAAACAAAAACCGTTCACAGGTATGATATTCCTCTCTGAATCGCTGCTTTCGCTGCCTCGGTTGGAGTTTAGTTGTTCCAGAAATGTCAGGCGAAAATTCGTCCGATCGAAGATCGACCGGAAGCAGTCCAGAGGGCGCAAGGTTCCGGTTTCGGTTCTGGTCTCGAAACCACTCCAGATCCCGGATAGAAAAAATATGCACTGGGCCGGCGAATATTCCGCACGGTTCGAAGCTCACTCTGGAAATCGTCTCTTCTACTGTGGAGCAAAAATCGTCTGCACTAGGTGAGATGATGGGAGTCGCGACGGCTGTTGGAAGCGCCGCTCTGTTCTATTGCCGGTGTTGCTGCATTATTCAGAGGGGAGGATCTCGTGACGTCATTGCTGGTGGGTGTAGGAGGAGGAGAGGTTCGAGGTTTGCTGCTACTACGTTGGGGGCGGGGGGCTCAAAACATGGGAGAAAACCCCTCTTTTGTTTTTGCCATATTTGCTCATCATTTTAAAAGAGCGCCGGTCGTTCGCTGCATAACAATGTGTTCTAATTTAAGAGTGATGGGCAAGTCGTAAAAGAACAAAGTGGAAGATTCGAAATTGAATATTTCCAGGCATCTAATATTAAATGCATTGAATAAATCATTGAAATCGTGTTTCGATGCATTTTATCGCATAAATAACGAAAAAGCATCGCACACAAAATTTACTCGAACATATATAAGTACCAGAGTCAGGGGGCAAATTTTTTTTTGGCTCAGGTTTTGATTCATAAGCAAGTCTATATATAAGAGGTTTTTTTAAATTTATTAGTGTAATTATTGTTATTACTAAAGTATTGTTAAGAAAGTACATGCGAGAACGACTCTAGAAACAAGGATTATGAGGGTTTCAATTTAGATTCTTTCGCTGATTGTGCGCTTGACAAATCCCTCTCGTAAAAAACATCCAACGGAAAAGGAAAAGGATTTTTTTTTTTTGGGGGGGGGGGGGCTGCTTAATGATCTAATCATTTCAAAAAGTGTATTGTATGAAAATCTCTAACGTCGGAAATTAATACAACCGAACGAATTAACATATCGAACAAAGTAAAGAAAAATATGAAGTATTTTTCTAAGTGTATCAAAGAGTGCGAAGAACTTCTTATTGAAAAGAGCTGCAAAAGAAAAGAACCCACTAGTAAAACGTTATATGGGTTATTACAAGGCATGCTTCAAAAGTTCCTTAATATTCAACAGAATCGATAATGTAAGCATTTTCTAATCATACTTGATGCGTTGAACTGTAAGAATTAGTGCTCAATTCTTTCAGTTCAACTCTTCAGGAGTGATCAGGAAATAGTTATATTATGGATTATGATTTCCTTTTTAATAAAAAGAGTGTTAAATGAACTAATATTAGAAAGTTTTTCTTTAAATAATAAAAAAAAACTTTTAAACATCGACAGCAAAATTAATTTACTCTTAATAATGTTTCTATCTTGAAAACGCTGCAAAAAATAAATAAATAAATTCTAATTTTTTCTATACATAAAGAAATAAAATGTTATGCTTTTATTATTTATCTATTCAGAATTATAAACGATGAAATCGTAAAAATTATCGTAAGATTTATAAAATTATCGTTATGATTCATTAATCAATTAATCTACGTATTGCGTGCTTTATTAATGTATAAGCTAAAAGTTTTAGTTTCTACGTTAAAAAAATGCACTATTAATGCATGAACTAAAACTTTATTAATGTATAAACTAGAATATTGATATTACAAATAAATAAGTTCTTAATTTTTTTGTAGATTTTAATATATGTATGTTTGGTTGAATAAAATATGATTTTTTAAATTACGGGATATTTGAACTTCGGCCGACGCATCATTAAAGGCGCTTTATCCAGGATAGGTAGGATTAATTACTCTTGTTCAGAACTTTTGAAATTTAAGTCAAATTAAATTGTCAGTAAACTAATTACGTAGGAATTTCCAATTTTATTTCAGTTTCATCCCAAATTTGGCCCTTTTTGTTTTACCTATGTACGTTATATGAAAAGTCGGAGGACCAGAAAATTTTCGTTCTTTTATTTACGAAATTAAACTGATATCCCTAATAAGTCACTTCTGAGGGAAATCCCGGAGGAATACTGTTTTGCTGTTGAACAGTATACCACCTGATATAATAGATGGTTACGAGAAGATATATATATATATATATATCTTCTCATAAACTCTCTCCACATTTGTGACACGTCCCCTCACATATTCTCAACTCTTTTGAATTGCTGAAAACAGTACACAAAAGTGTCATGTTTTTTTTCCTAATCGACATTTAAATTGCCCTCTAATTTCTTAAATTTTATTTTTCAATCAATAGTTTTTTTCTACAAACATTACAATAAGAAAAAATAAATGTTGCTCTGTGTGTTCTTTAATATTTTAAAATATTAAAACATTGTAAGATTTTTCATATTTTTAAACAATTGTTTGTTCTTATATTTTTTATGAGCGAATAATCTTATTTCTAATGAATTCCCTGACAACAAAAATAATAATTTTTAACAGTTTTGAAAATTGAAAATATTTCTGAAAGAGTTGCTAAATAAAATAAAATTGCATTCCATTTTGAGAGAGATAAAAAATTCTCCAGATTCAACAAAAATAAAAATAATAACAGTAAAGTTGAAATTTACGAGGATAAATTTTGAAAAAAATGTAAAATAAATGATTGTCAAAAATTCATAAAAAGTCTTTTTAAATTATTTCTATTTATATCGCTCTGAAAAAAAAAATATCTGCTCCTATACAACGATAAATCATACCGTTTGTTCAACACCAACTTTAAACAAATGAATTTTGAATTTGTCAAAAAGGTTAATATTTGCTTATTTTTATATAAAATAGTAATGTTATAAAGTGAATAATAAATCAGTAAACTCGCTAATTAGAAAAAAGAAATAATATTAAATGCAAAAAAATCGGCTCAAAGTTAAACCTTATAATCATCATCATCGTCATGATAGTTGTAGTAGCAGTACTAGTAATTTTTTTTTTCTTCCTAATGGGCTTGCAGTATTGGTCCTCAACCATTGCAGACCTAGTGCGTTCCCAGAGATTGGTACAAACTCTCTCAGTGGCACCACAATGAGTGTGGCACCATTGCAGTAATTTTTTGACGCTCAGTTTCCCCCTAGATGGGGTGCACCTGAGCTTTCGTTAAAGCAAACGGCACTAGGAATTTTAATTTATCCGAGAGTATTCATGCCAAACGGATACTTAAGGGGTCCTTAACATGCCGCATAATCATTCTACACGGTGCCCAGACGATTTTCTGCATCTTGAAAATCCACCGACTTGGGCCAGGTTTGAACCTGCGATCTTGGGCGTACGAGGCCTGCGCCTTACTACTACGCCACCCTGTCGACGCAGTACTAGTAGTAAAGTAATACAATCATAAGCAACGAAATGACTATCGAAAACAAAACACTGCAAAGCGAGAAGCAAAATTAATTGAATAAATTAATCAGAGGAATTAAGTCCCTTAACGTTTCGTGAGTGTGTTTGTATATAATCCAAAAATTTAAACTTCTACTTGAAGTTTGAATGAATTTGTGCAGTCCTTCCGGAAGATATTAAATATTTAAATATAAATAACAGAATTCGAACCGAACATACATATGCTAAAACTGCAAAATTAAACAAGTTATTTAAAGAGAGCTATACGAGCCTACTCTACAGTGTGCCAAAATAAAATCTGTAAATATAGTTATATTTCTCTATTTTACTTTTGTTGCTTAAATTCTTCATTATTTCAAATTTTCAAGCATATCTTTTTATCTGTTAATCTACTTAATATCAAAACATAATAAATTTGTTTTAATAAAAAGTAAAAATATTACCTCTCAAAGCTTGCACAAAGAAGAACGAAAAAAAGACTTATTTTTAATCCGGACAAAAAGAAGAAGAAAATGTTAATATTAAAAAGTAAATATAAAAAAATCATCTTAATTACAATTTGCATTTAAAAAAATCGTCTGCGGATCTTCATTTTATGTGAAAACATAAAATGAATTCTAGAAGTTCCGTCTAGAACTATACTAGCCTACTTTCCCGTATACACCAAATATCAAATTTATAATCTATCTCTCTCCCTATTTCTCATCATTTTCGTTCAATTTTGAACAGTTCCAAAAATTTTAACATCAGTGCCTATCGAGAAATAGGAAACAAATAATATAAACGCTAGACATAAGATCCAAATTTCTTTGAACAAACTCTTTCGAAGGAGCTATCGATGTGAATTTTTTTTGTTTTGAACAGTTCAAAAAATTTCACATTAGCTCTTATGAGGAAATTTGAATCCTGCATAAATCATGGTCTAACAGACGGATTTGCGTGGAACAGACTTCATCGGATGGATCTTATGACGTAGAACATGTACAGATACGAAGTTCATCCAGAGCTAAACGAGCTTATTTTCCCATAACATTTCATGATATGAATTTTTAAGGATATTTCTGAATGAATGAATGAATAAATGAATGAGTGAATAAATGAGTGAATGAATACATGGATGAGTGAGTGTATATCAACCGTTGAAAAGGGTATATTTGAAGTAATTAAAGTAAAGGAGAAAGAGAGACAGATAGCTCATTATAAATTTGATGCTAGTGTATACGGGAAAGTAGACTCGCATAGTTCCAGACGAATCTTCTTGTTTATATCTGAAGTCGAAATTATTATCCATAAATTTCTTTGTTTTAATTCCGTGTCAAAATTCTTGCGAGCAGTTTTGCAATATGATAAAGTGAAAAGTTGTAATAGAGGAGTGTTTTACTGTAATTGCTCTTCATTGTATAGTCGTGTTACGTTAAAATGTATCCGCATTGCGCATTCTATTTGGAATTTTTGTTCATATTTTCAAAAATTGCGTGATAATTCTGTGTAAGCGATGAAAACGGAGTTGTTGCGCAATTAATTATTTCTGTTATTTTACAAAGAATAGATTATTAATATTTTTAACAAATACAGCTCGCAAGAAAATACGAAGATATTTTATTTCGGTGTTATTTCAATACTGAAGATTAGACTACGACCTTGAGTTACATACATAGCTCAGTGATGTTAAATGATAGTAAGTGCAGTGATGAGTTGGCTATGAGACAATAATTAAAACAACCATATCTGAAACTTTATTGGTCATAAATGCTTTTTTCTCACAATAAAAATTAATTTAACCCAGTGCCCGATTAAAACAGTCGGGGGCGCAAGGCACGACATTATTTTGGGCCCCTTATGATACGAAAAAAATACTGGGTATAATGTATAAAGTTAAATAAGCTTGGAGATTATTCTATTAACATCTTTATTCTAAGAGTACCCAATTGGGTACATTTTAAAATACTGTTTATCAACTACTGTTTGTGCAATTTGAAAGCTAAAACACCCAATTGTTTTTTAAATGAATCAACAAATAGTTTACTTCGTTTTAAACATTGAAAACATGGAGATTGGGCATTAATTATTATTTAAACTAATTATTAATTAAAATTTAAAAAAAAAAAAATTTTTAGTTACTTTGTTTTGTAATCATTTTTTAAATCAGAGAACCAAAAAATTGCGTCAAAATTATTCGGGCTTAGTTCTTGGGTCTGCAGAGGTTAATACTGAGTTGATACCCAATTGGCAAGGGGGGAAAAGCACCTGCTGACATGACATCCCTTCTATTCTGCATTCTATATTGTTTTTATGAAATATGATTTTTGTTTCTTTCTTACAATTTGGGGGCCCCTAAAATTTGGGGGCCCAAGTCATCGGCCTAGGTGGGCTTTGCGGTAATCAGGCACTGACTTAACCATTGGAAAAATGTGTTATTCATTAATATATCTCTTTAAGAAGCAATAATATTTAGCATACGTAAACATTGATGTACTAAGAATACACTGAAATGTTATGTTAAAAATTGGAATAAGCAAAAATGTGACTGAATATTTTTATTATCATACGTTTTCGTTAAAAATTTATAAATTTCGTATAGATTTAATAGCACAAGTTTCGTAATTTAATTATGTTATTTGATGTAATTACTTTATTGGAAAAAAAAATTTGCCGGAAAAACACCAAAATTTCTTATTTGCACGCTAAAAACAACTAGGAGAAACTATTTTTACATGGTTTTATTTAACTTGACTTGTGGCGGAATTTTGCAAGGCGGTTTTCGACCAACTATTACTGCATAAATTATCTTCAAATTTTGCACACAAGCTTATCTTCGATGACAATACAATAATCCATCCATTTTATAATTTATTATAACGTTAATTAGGAAAAAAATTATTAATTTTGGCTCTGAGGAAATTATCAGCATTATCATTTGCCGTTTGGCAACAATAGTTTTGTTTGGATAATGCAACGATGTTTTGAATTTAAATAAAACCATGTAACTTAAAACATTTTTGGCGATTTAATATTATTTGCACATATCTTCCTTGGACAATTCCGTGCAATTAGGTCATATTGTTGTGACCTGAAGGTAACTTGTCAACAGAAAAATCATATTATTCATACCGTATAAAGCTTAAAGATGGTTTTATTACATTATAACTTTAGATTAATGGTTACCTAAATAAGTTTTGTATTAACTTTTAATCCCATGAAATTTCATTCCTTCATACGTAACAAGTATCACTCAAGTATATTCAAGATACCAGTTCTTATCGAAATACTTTTACAATTTCTTGTCAGAATATGTTTCAAAATGAACACGTGAAGTGTTATTTCGACTCATTAAAATATTCTCTTGTCCTTGCAAGCAATTTTTATCTGTCGAAGAGAGTTTGTGCCTCATATATCGAATCATTTCCTCACGCCTTCTAAAGAGGTTTCGACTATTTGACATTATTACACTGGTACGAAACGTGCCCATGTACTTAACATGCGTCACTAATATGCCTGTGAAACAAAAGTTGTCCAGCGTGGTGAAGTTCTTCAGTGTGTAAGAAAGGACTGAATAAATTGACTGCGTAAATGTTAAGATATTATTATTCTCTAACTTAAATTTATGAAGTTAATTTATTTCCTAAATATGTATTAATGGCTATTATAATTTTTTTTTATAAAAGATTGATTTGAAATTAATTTATGTTCTTTTATTTTATAGGTATAAGTTTCAGAAGCTATTAATGTTAAATTTATTATTCCCTCACTGATCACTCAATCATGGGAGAGTAGGATTTTCTGTCAAGAAATTACGCATTTTCGGCCATTTTTCTCAAAAGCACAAAGCGTGTATTTTTCGCTTTCTTCCAATAACTGAATATCAATATTCCTACTTTATCATCCATGCAAGACTTAATTTCTTGATTGTACACTTTCTGAATAGTGTAGCAGGGCCTAAGTGCAAACAACTTTCGCTAGACATGAAATTAAAAATATAACGGAACTTGGTAAAATCCTTGCATTTTAAGTATTTATTTATTTATTTATTATTTTTTTTTTGTGACTTGAGTGATTTTTGAAGGGCGTGACTTCAAAGAAAAGAACATTATTGAATATTATTAACTATTTTTAAAGGGCATTTCTTTTTCTTCAGAAAACTGAGCTTTTAAAATGTTGTTGGTTTAGTCACTCTGATGCTAAATGCCTAAATTTATCCTGCCGGTTTTTTTTTTTTTTTTTTGAGTAACGTATATTATATCAATGAAAGGAAAAATTCTACATAAAAGTTTTTTCTACATTCCCAGTTTTAAATACTCTTTCACAACTATTTTTTTCCTTTGCCCTACGTTTTATTTCAAGTTCAGTGTGTCAAGATTAAAATAGCATTACTAAACCATGGTTCCATGTTTTTTTGCAAACAATTAGGCGTTACACTTAATTTGAGATCTTACTTTGAAATACGTAAGAAAAGGGATCGTCATTTTACAGGAACACACATACAATCAGTTCACATTTTTATATTATGATACTAAATAAATAACACAATTTCAACAAACTATATTTTTTTTACAAATCAAAACCACGAAACAAAACACATAGCATCCATAATACTTCAAATTGTAAAAAAAAAATAATAATAATTCACTTCCTTGTGGTTTAAGGGTCTACGTTAAAATTTTAGAATTAATTCTACACAATTACAATGTCACACAAGAATCAATCAATTTTACACAAGTGATTTGATTTCTAGCATTTATTTAATTTTTGCACTGTATATTTGGCGTCATTTGGGAAGAATTTATTTATTTATTTCTATCAACTTAAATTTCACACGTGAGAATTGGTTCAGTGCTAAACATTTTGTAATTTAAATGTGCATTTGCCTTTGGAAATAATGCTTTCCTTTCTTTCGTTTTTATCCGAATTTTATAAAAGTGCTATTCAATTGAATTTTCAGGAAATGTTTTGAAGATTTTACAAGTGGGATTTTTAGGAACCGGTGTCCTTATTTTGATGGGGAATTTAAAATAGACTGCTGGGCAATTTTAGGAACAGTAGCTCTTGAAGGTGAGTATTTTATTTTTAGTCACTGACGTCTTTATTCTAATGGATATTTTTTGGGACTAATGGTCATTATTCTATTAGGGATGTTTAGGTATAGTTGTCGTTATATATTCAGGGAGAGTTGTTCTTGATCTGATGGACATTTTTAAAGAGAATACTGCTCTTTTTCTGATGGGAAATTTTAGATGTATTGTGGCAACATCACCGAAAGACAAGGCCAACTATCTTCGTTGATGACGTCATCACAAGTAGGTGAACTTCAACAATAGGTCTCCTAAGCTGTTCAAAACATTTCAGTATTTTACATTTTTCGGACCATTTTTTATGAAGATGGTAATTAATGATTGACTCCAGACATATGTGGGTAGAAATATAAATCAAGGATACAAGAAAACAAGTAGAAAAGAAAATATATTAATCAAATCACAAATTACAACTTCGCTTTTACAACCAAACTCTTCAACGAATAACCGGTCATTAAATAATTTGTTACTGTAATTGATAATCTTCTTCATAATCAATAATTATATGAGTGGAGTGATGCTTTAAAAAACTTTTAATGGTTTCGAAAAAAATATCTTTGAAAACACTTTTTTTTTTTTTTTTGAAGTATGGTTTTTGCAGTTTTCAAACTTGTTTTTAAAACACCTTTCATGAAACATTTGAAAATTCTTTTAAAAATGTACTTTGAGTGAAAATTTTAAACATAAACTTTTTAATGCATTTTCCCCTTTTTATTTAATAATGATATTTCAAATATTTCAAAATCTTTTATTTAGTTTAATGAATCACTTTTGGTGGAAAAAGGCATACTTAAAAATGTTGTTAAAATGTAAATATGCTTTAAATCATTAGAATATTTTAAAATATGAATGCATCATCATGTGATTTTTTTTTTTCAAAAACTTACATTTTCAGCACAAGTTATGCATTGTATTTAGAATTTGTTAATGTCTAATTTTCGTTTCTTAGTAGGAGTTTTGAAATCATTTTTTTTCCATAAAATAGTTCAGAAGTTTTTCCATAAAAAATTCAGAAAGAAACTTCTGTTTTTACACTAGAGTTAAAATCATTTAAATTAATTTTCTGAGAAAGTGTCAGCAAATCATCTTTAACACGAACTTTATTTCTACTTATTTTTTAAAATTCGAAAACATTTTGGAAAGCACATAAGAAAGCCCTCCTTTTTTCCCCTCGAAACGTGACCGACAACATTTTAGATAAGAACAAGAAGTTCCGTCTAGAACTATACGAGCCTACTTTCCCTTATACACCCAATTCAAATTTATAATCTAGCTATCTCTCTCTCTCTGTCTTTCTCGTTTAGCTTTAGTTCTTAATTGCTTCAAATATACCTTTTTCAACGGTTAATACATATTCATTCAATCATTATTTATTAAGTCATTCATGTATTTATTTACTCATTTATTCATTCATTCTTTTGCTTATTCATTTAATCATTCATTAATTAAAAAATATTCTTGAAAATCCCGATCAAAAAATTTCATAGGAAAATAGGCTCGTTAGTTCTGGATGAACTTTCTATTTGTACATGTTCTGCGTCATAAGAGCTTTCCGATAAAGTTTGTTCCAAGCAAATCGGTCCGTTAGATCAGAAATTATATAGGATTGAAATTTCCCCGTAGGTTCAAAAATGAACAAAAATTGTTCAAATCAATATTTCACCCCAAGAACTTCTTCCAGTGAGCTTTTTCATGGGAACTTATATGTTGTACCCAGAGTTTACATAATTTGCTTCATTTTCACACATAGGTGCTAATGTTAAAATTTTTTGAACTGTTCAAAATTGAACAAAATATTGTTCAAATCAAAAAGTAAAATATGGAAATGAGATGTCCTTGCCGAGATCTTTCGAATGCAAAAATAATTTTTCCAATCGGACAATTCTTTCAAAAGTTATTAGGGGGGGACAGACCGACAGACAGACAGACCGACAGACAGACAGACAGACCGACCGACACACTTTTTCCCCATCTCAAAGCCCTACTTTCAAATTTTTTATTTTTCAATCTTTATTTAATTACTTAACTTATTTTTGACTTTTCTTGATTTCTAACGATATTTTCACGATACATTGAGCCTTCTTTCATGCTTTATTATTATTTTTTTTTACTTTTACGGGAAAGTAGGCTAAAAAGCGATTTTAAGTCTTTGGCGATAATCTTTGGCATGCCGTTACATGAAAATACCATTGTGTCTTATGCTTAAAGTATTCAGTTTGAAAGTAAGGTTTATCATATTAGGAATTTTTTATTCGCCATTTCGTATTCTTGAATTATGTTGTTTAAAATAATATGTATCACGACTTCTAAGTCATCTTACATTATAGTGTACAGTCTTGTTTCATGCGGCATAGCAACAAACATAGAAACACAAAAATATCCTATGCTTGCAAAGTTAATTCTTCAGTAAATTAATGATTCAATTTTTTCCCTATGTTTTGTACTGAATATTTAGTGAATCTCGTATTTACATACTATCGCTAATGTTAGTGTTGACGACGCACATAAATAATTGCAGGGGCATTAAACGGAATTGTACGTAAAATATTTGGTGCATAGTGTGAACAAAAATCAAATCTGGACTTACTCTAGACGATTTTATTGGCTTGAAGTCCATCCTTGGAATTACTTTCAACCATCTATCCAACCGTGATGGTTCATTTGGAAACTTAAAAACAGATACCTTTTCGTTTAAGCTGTAACTGGACTTGCATCCAGGAATGCAAGACATGAATGGCATTTTTTTATTAATTATGAAGCAATTAAATTATGAAGTAATTGCTGGTTACGCAGCTTTAATTACACACATAAAGATTGAAATAATGCATTGGAATAACAACAGCATCCTTATATTTACATATCAGCTTCCTTATTAAATTAGTTAAAATGAATTAGAAAAAATAATTGTTGCCATTTTTGATATTGACAATAAATATTTGGCGATTAAAATAATTTTGATTTGAATACAATAATAAAATATTTCAAAGAGCAGTGATTGGCTGTTAGCTTTTACCTACTTGTGATGACGTCCCCATGAGGTTACGCTTGAGACCTCAGGCAAGGCTGAACTTGATCCAGTTAGTTAACTGTTACGGATCAGGCTGCTCCATTTCTGGAAACATCAAAAGAACAGACGTCGCACTTTTCCGCCGCTGGTGGCGCTAGTTCCCGATCCAGAAAAGTTTGTTCACATCATTTTAAAGCCTCTTTATTTTGCTAATACGATGTAATTTCCTGGTTTCCGGAAACGTCCAGATGTTTATTTTTAGTGGAAAGTCGTCCTGTCTCTGTTTTGAATGTAATTTTTAAAGATTTTTGCAGTCAATTAATTTTTTCTAATGAAAATGAGGTACTTTTCCGTTTGGGGGAGGCTGGCGAAAATTATTTTCCGTTTTTCGCCAAATCAAACTACTTTGCCATTTTGGGTTGCGGTTGGCGATGTTTAAATATTTTCCCCAAAAACAAACTCCAGACACAAAACACATTTATTTGGCAAAAAGATAATAATAATAACCATCGCCAGCACCCCCCAAAACGGAAAAGTACCGAAAGTTATTCTTTTTTCAGTAGTAATTACATTCTTAACTCTGAAATAAATTTAATTTAATGATATTCGACTTTTGATTTATAGTGAATATGTGTGTGTTTTTAATGCATTTGTATGCATTTTATTATTTCTTTTGTGCAGAAATAAATGCTTAGAATAAAATAGTTGCATTTTATTTACCTTTTCCAGCCATATTTTTTTTATTAAAAAAATAACAAATTACCCAGTCAACTCATAACTTAAGATTGATTAAATATAACTGAGTTAAAAGTTATGATAACTCTATTTATTCTATATTACAAATAGATTAAATTTGCATATATTGTTTACTAAGCATATTTTATATGTTTAATGAACTATATATATTTACAGAAGTAAGCAATATAGTAATTAATGAATTTGAGTACTTATCATGAATTGGTTTAAAATTAATAATTGACAGCATTAGAACTTCTCAAAATTTTAACTGAACCTTTTTAGTCATAATTACTACTGAAACAAGCGCTGGCTGGCGATGGTTAAATTTTTTTTGTCAAATCAATTACGCCAAATCAATAATCTGATTCTTATCTGTTAGAAAGAAGCCTCAAAGTTGAATAGATGGCGCTGAGTGCCGACCCCTATTTTTGTCCCGTCATTTATGGCGAAATGAGACAGCCTGATCAGTAACAGTTAATTAACTGGATCAAGTTCAGCCTTGCCTCAGGCCTTGATTGTGGTCGATATTTTAATTGCGATTTTTACGGGCTCTTGATATCATTTTGTCACAATATGAGCATTTTAGTTACTTTTTCCCTTACTCTAATGGCAATTTCTATTAACTTTTGCTGGCATTTTAATGTGAATTTTTATGGACTTATTTTTGGTGTTAAAGGAATTTTTCTAGGCTGTTCGTTTTAATGCAATCGTGGTTTTTAATGAATTTTACTGCCTAAATAGTATTTTTATGGACTGTTGCCAATCTCCTACTTGGATTTTTTAAGAAAATTTTTCCCTATACATTTACAACAGAATTTTGGACATGCGTCACTTGGCCTGCGAATGATGCAATTTCATCCCGCGCAACGCCGGGCATGTCAGCTAGTTTATAAATATACTTAAAAATAATGAAAGATCAATATATATATATAGGGTCAGTTGGGGTAATTGTAAATGATGTTTTCAAAGTTTGATCCCTCCCTACCTCTTGAATGAATTCAGAGATAAAATTGTAAGCATTGTAGCCACTACTGTACTTCTTGTGAGTAAATGTGTACAAAAATTTTGACTTTAGGACTATTTGTTAGCGAATGAGCTCGTGTTTACAATTACCCCAGTGTGTTTACAATTACCCCAGAGATCTGGGGTAATTGTAAACAGTGATTTATTTTCGAATAAGGTTGATGCAAATGGAAAATTGTTTCATACACAGCCTGATTGAAGGCTTAAGAAGTTCCGGAGCAATGGTTCTCAATCTGCGGCCAAGAGGCCGCATGTGGTCCGCTGAGTTATGTTATGAGTCGTCTGAGATCATTTAACGAGAAATGTCTTTAAAAAAATCAAGTAATGCGGCAAATTTATGTAAAATTTGTCCCGCAGTGGATCAGTCGGTTAAGCTAGGATCCCACATAACACCGAAAGTGAAGCACAACTGGCAGTGGTCAACGCTTGGGAGGGTGACTACCTCCCGGGACTGATTACTCTCAGACCGAGTTCGCTAAAGGGAGCTATGCACGTAAAATACACCGTCGCTTCAAATGTCCACCAAGTTAGAAATAATTTCCGCTGTGGGATCGCCCTAGGTGACGATCTCTCATCCTGGTTCAAAATCATTAAGCCCCTCTGAGCCAAGTGTACTTCGTTCTAGCGGAGCTCATTAATAATCAGTAGGAGCTTCCTTAATTCATGGTCGCCCTGCAACAACAGTTATGCAACAACAGTTATGTAAAATAGATACAAAAGTGTAATTTACATCAAAATATAATACTTATTGTCCCCCCAAAATATTGGAAATAGGATAAATTTAAGTGTTTATAATTACCCCAGAGTACGAAATATATGGGGTAATTGTAAACACCTAACTTGCACATGAAAAATAACAGGGAGGATTAAATCTATAACTAAATGTTTCTAGCAGCATTCCATATGGCAAATAAAAATGGTTGAAACCGCTTACATCGCTTTTGTAGATGAGCTGGAGAGGAAAATGTAAGATGACTAAATTTTGTTAAACAATTTTTTTCACTCTGCGATTTTCAAACAATAGTGACGCCTCCACAGTTGTTTCAAAACTTACGAAACTCTTTCAGTTCCTTTCCTATGTTCCCAGTTTATCACTCACAAGCAGTTACGTTTTCAAAACCACCACAAGTGTAGTTATGAAGCTTGTTTACAATTACCCCAACTGATGACCCTATATATATATATATATATATATATATATGGCTTAAATGAAAATTGGGCAGTTTTTTTTTCTTCTTATTGATTAGAATATCATTAAAGTAGTTTTGCAGTTTCATAGGGCATATTTTATGCTTAAAAAAGTCTGCAATGAATTAATTCAATATGTTTATGTTCTGCTTTTATGTGTGTTAACTAGCCAAATTGCACAATTTCAAACAGCTATATATTTTTGAAAAATCAAAATCACAACACAATGTGACAAAGCTTTTTTCCCCTTTAATTTCATCCCCTTTTAGTTTATGGGAGTTCCAAAGTGTCATTTTTGCTTTTTCTGTGACTTTTCGAGTGGTTGTAACCTGTAAAAGGGTTACAAACCACACAATTACACTTAGTGTTTCTCATTAGTGTAAGTCCTGTGGTTAACTTTTGTGGTACTATTTCATTTTGATGGCTGATTGTTTTGTTCCCTAAGAGGAACAAAACTATCAGCCATTGAAATTAGCGAAAATTTGATACTTAATCTTGAACTTTGACCTGTTTTCAGTATTTTGATTATTAACTTACAGTACTCTAGTTTAGCATGTAACACTATTACCTAATGTACTTTAAGACCAATATGAAAAATTTCTATATGGGAACTTATCTGATCTATATACCAATGTCCTTTGAATCCTTTGCATTATTTCTTGGGATACCGGACGATGAGAATGATTTCACTCCGCATGATGAGGTCAGGTTGGTTCCAAATACTAATAAGAACCAGTTCTTACCAGAGTCCATCTGTACACCAGTTTTTTTTTTTATTTCATGCGTAATTTTCTGAAACGTAACAATAATGCTCAATGAGAAAATGTCCGAGTGCGCAGCCACCACCTTAGAGCATATTCCACAAAAGTCAACATCCCCTTCAATCAATTAGGGTTCATCTAAGCACACATAATTTCGTTCTTTTCCTTGCATTACCTTTTGAGTTAAAGCACGTAAAATAAAGTGTCCATCCATGAACACACACACACACACACGCACGCACACACAGACATTTTCCCAAAAATTAATCAAGCCGTTAAATCACATAAGTCCATCAAAGCCTAGAAATTTTTCACGAATACTTTCTGCTTTACCTTTTTGATGTGAAAAAATTTAAAACGTTTGCATTTACTCACAAAATCACTACGTTATCTGCATAACATGGTACTTGTCGAGCGAAATAGAAACAGTAGGTTCAAAGTAAGCTAAAAAAAAAAAACTAAACACTTGCCCTAAATCTGTTAAAATTTCTTTTGTTTAAAATTTACGGCACAAAATTGCAAATGTTATCTGAATATACTCGTAGTATCAAACATTATCGAAACGTTTTGTTTTAAGGGATAGTAAAATATTCTGAAAAATTTCTTTTTTCATTTCTGACCCTTGCGATGGTCAATTTATGTGTATACAATACATTTTTTTTTACTTTTTTCCCCTTTGCATCAATTTATAAACGTGATATTTAGCTGTAAGTTTGATAAAAGCATACAAGGGCATTAAAAATAATAATAAATTTAGAAAATATTATTTAAACATTTAAATCAAGAATGGTATTTAACCACTATGATTTCATATGACGTATCTCATTCGTAAAAATGATGCCGATAGATAATAATGATGAGAAGTGAAACACGCTAATATTTTTGAAACCATCCATGAACCATCTTTTAAAAGCCTTAATTTTAAAATGCTCAATTATTACATTTCGTTCTTTCTCTTCTACCTATAAACATAATTTTATGACAATCAAAATTTAGAATGAGATTCGCAATTCGTAACACTTTTTTTTCTTCGAAGCAAAAATAGACACATTACTTGAGTTTCATTGTTAGAAACAACAATCACTGCACAAACAGACAATAATAATTCCGCTATCTGTTTCAAGATCGTAGTAAATCCTTTCCTCGTTGCATAGAAATGAATTATGTGAAAAAATAACTACAAGTGAAAAGTAGCAACGTAGCTTTATTTCTACACATCTGAAGAAAATGTGCCATCACACCTTCATAACATAGGTCTACAATTTTTAATCTAAGTTTGCACCTTAAGTACGCTAACTCTAAATAATATTGGGAGTACAAATAATCTTTTATTATAATGCATTTTGAACAAAATTGCAAAAGTTACATTTGTGCGCATTATAAATTAGTGATGGTATAGCATATCATAGAACAAATTAGAATGCAAGTTGAACATAAATGTTTTGTAACTGCAGGGGCAAATTCCCATATAACTACAGTTCTGCTTACTGGGAAAAAGACAACCTTTAACTTCAAGACGCGTGTGTACACTGACTGTAAATTTGAGGTTCAATGTGTAATTTTCTTACAAACTTGCGAACTTATCTAGTTTAAATATCTGCACTTTCTCATTTTTATAATTTATTTATAAAAATTGAGAACGGAAATAGCTTTGTTTCTGCGAGAGTTGCTGAGTACCTTTAGTAGAGAATGTAGCTGAATATCCTCTGAGCAATCAAATATTTGTTGCATAAGTCAAATGTTATTTGTTGAATACCAACTTTATCCATATATCCGAACAGAAATATTTCATTCTAGTCGTCCTTCCGAATGACATCGATTTTTTGCAGAAATTGTCTTCCATTCTGAAGAATAAACCGTCATTTTGCCCCATAATAGCTTCTGATGTCGGCCCAGAGGGCTCCATAAAACCTGTCGCAATGCTTGCGGTGGCGCTGTAGAAAAATTTTAAGAACGATCGTGACTCCTTTTCAGCCCCTTTATTCACGTTCTATCGTCTGCTTGGAGTGAGTCGTAAACTTCTAGGCCACATTATAATCAGAGTTACTCTTTTTAAGAGATGATGGGTGGGGGAAATGGACCTCTTCCGTCGAATGACAGATATTTTAGAGAGGTACAGTAATAAAAAAATAGTTTAGGGAAAATGAGAAATAGTAATGGTTAAGGGGAAAAGCGAAGACATTAACCTCAGTCATATTAAGCTTTATAACCTAGTGCGACTGTTATAGAGTTTAGAGTATGGGAATAGAATGAATAATAATGAATGTTAAAAAGGTCTAACAGCTTAGGATCAATAATACGTATTTTCCACACATTAAAATCTTAAAATTGCGTTAAGGTACCTTTGGCGATTACCCCATCCCCCTTTAGCAGTTAAGAGTTTAGAAGCATATCCTTAATTTCCTATTTTAATGTTTCTAAAAGCAAAAATTGTTCTGCCCAAGGCCGTATCCAAAGGGGGGAGCACGGGTTCCTTCCCCCGAAATCCCGATATCTTTTTCAATGTAGCATATATTCCTCCCTGAAACTTTCCTTGACATAAGTGTGTCAAGACAGGCCCCTCCCCCCAGAAAAAAATATCTGGATACGGCCCTAGTTCTGGCTTGCGATTTATAACTTCATTGATTTAATATGACAATCATTCAGGGGCATATTAAAATGTATAAAAGAAAGACTGAAAGAGATAACATTATATATATATATACAGATGTGTGTGAATAAATTCAGGTGGCGAAACCAAAAGTAGGTTTCTAACTCTCCCAGATGTTGTAGTCGTTTCACAGGCATTAAATAATGTTAAAAAGTTTTATGACATTACAAATTGATCCCCATTCTCTTAAAATATAAATTCAAAAGTGACAACCATCAACCAGCAACAGGCTATGAACCCAACTAGGCGGGTCCGAATTAATTTATCAATCCTCAATGAACATCAAACAGCATTAAAACTTTTTACCCCACTGCAAGTTAACAGTCGCTTCCGGTAAGCTATTCCTATAGCCTATAACCCTAGTGAAGTAGTTTTTCTTTTCCTAATTTCAAAATTAGCCTGAGATTTGAAAAGTTTTAAAGCAATGACATCTGGTTCTACCTTCAGTGCACAAATGTAGCCCATCAACATTTTCCATTTTAATGAGTTTAAATAACTGAATCATGTCCCCTCTAGCTCTCCTTTGCTGGAGACTGTACATGTTGAGTCTTTTAAGTCTGTCCACATAATCTACGTCAGACAGACTAGTAGCCCTCCTTCAACCCTTTCCAATAAAATATATCCTGCATGTATTCTTGTATCATTGATTTCAATGAGTTATGTGCTCTGATAACATAGTGCTAATCATGACTGTCATTAAAAAACCTTTAACTTGGAGTCAGAGCAAATACTTAAGGTAAAGAACTAATTTATCCACCCAACTAAGGACAAGAGCGAAAAACTATGGGAAATTAATTGCCTTCCTTGCTATGGCAAACTATTTTTCCAGTTTGGCATTTCTGTGATATTTTAATTGCGGAAATGAAAAAGAAAATGTGCCTCAGAAAACATTTCGGGGGCGCTGAAGCACCACAGCACCCCTGGAGTTGGCTATTTTTGAGAACAATATACAGCATCATCAACATGTACGGATACGTTGGTCAAAACTTTCATACGAACCCTTTCCTGTTATTGAAGCCATCTGCCTGCTAAGCACGATGTGACTTAGAATTATCGTTCAACAAAACGAAAACACGTCTATTATCAGAAGAAA
Source organism: Octonoba sinensis (assembly GCA_038502835.1). Classification (NCBI taxonomy): domain Eukaryota; kingdom Metazoa; phylum Arthropoda; class Arachnida; order Araneae; family Uloboridae; genus Octonoba; species Octonoba sinensis. The sequence goes on along the minus strand of CM076599.1, from coordinate 29,669,586 downwards.
CTGCAACATATGGAATTGAGAGCATTGTACCATTAATTTCTCATGAATTAATATGCCTTGTTTTTGCAGGACACATAGTGCTTTCTCTTCATGAAATACACATCACACAGTACTATGAAGACTTAGAGCGTGTATTGTACTGTAATGGTAGGTTTGTTTGTGCTTCATACTTCACAGGATGGTTAATTGCATACACCAGACATTTATTTATATCGTATTTATTGTATACCATGTTAGAAAATTAAAATACATTTTTGACAGAAATTTTACAGGAGCCCGGAACCTTCCGTTACAAGATGTTGTATCAAAGTCATATTGCTAATGCTTGAGACTAAAACAATTTGATGGTGGCCAGTGGCGAGTAAACCCAAAAAAGTTAGTCGCCACTTAGAACCATGTTTCAAACTAATCCCCCCACTCCAACAGCGGCCTCATTTTGCATACAAACATGAACATACATATACCTTAAAATACTCTTTGTCACAAAATTACACAAAAGTCGAATTTAAAAAAATATAATAAATTACAAACCTTTTCTAAAAAATTTAATTTTTCATCTCCGTTGTTATGCAATGTGAAAGTTGTCTTCTAATATATTAAAAAATAATAATACAGCGTTTCCCAACCGGTGGTTCGCGAACCCCCAGGGGTTCGTGGGCTGTAGATAGGGGGTCACGAAAAAAATATTGCAATGGCGGAATATTTAATTGCTGACGTAAAAGAAAAAATGAAATAGTAAATTTAGATACGTCGTATTAGGATGCAGAGTAAAAATCAGTTTTTAAAAGTAAACTGCTTTTTCGAAAATGCGTCAAGGTTGTGAACTGACATAGGAAGCATACGTACAAAATTTGAAATGTACTCATGTCTGCTGCTACATAATATCAAAAATTTGAATCTCAAAGTGGTATCGAAAGTTATTCATTGATTTATTTTAAATTTTGAACGTATGTTTCTTTCTTTTTCCTCGCTAGCGCGAAGAAAGACTCGGAAATATGAAAATTTACTAAAATGAAAAATTGTGGATTATTTCGGCTTATTTTTTATACACATAACTCAAAGTGAAACCGGAAGATATTTATTGATTAAATTTAAATTTTGTACTCACATTTACCACACTTTATGTCCAACTTTTGAGAGTTTTGTATATTTCCACCTGAAAGCGGAACCAACCGATATTCATTGATTCAAAAATTTGTACTTTTATTTTTCATACCATTCTAAAACTTTCTCACACTATCAGGAAAATAGTTTTTAATGATATTTTTTTTGCAAATAAATAATTATATTCATATACTTTATTGCCTTATTAATAATTCAAAAATAACAAATAAAAGTAATTTTAGTATTTATTTAATCTTAGATGTTTTGCAATTATATTTTTATTTCTTGTGACGAACTATTGTGCAATATGGAAAATAGATGTGCTAGCAAATGTTATACTTTAGTTACACGTTACGATTACAGGAGGGGTTCGCCAGTTTCTTTCAAATCTTGAAAGGGGTTCACAAGGAAAAAAAGGTTGGGAATCACTGTAATAATACATTTCAAGAAGTATTTCCAAAAAGGTTCGTTTTTGCCTTCTTGGTTTTGATTGATGACCATTATTAATGGCCAAGTGAAAATAAAAAAAACTGCAAGTCGCCAGTTTTGGCGACCAACATGATATTTTGTGGTAGCCCAATAAAAATTGTTCGTCGCGATGGCGAGTGGCGACCTTTACTACTTGCCTTCTCCTCTGAAAGCTTGGTCACTTCTTCATAAAGGGTTTGCAAGGTAGGGGATCAAACATTACACCTCCAGTTTACAAGGATTGTTGAAAAGTTTTTCATGCTTTGGGTTTTTCCAAAATAATGTCGAGTATACATGAAAACGTTCAATACAGGTTGAAAAGGCTCTTGATTACCTTGATGCAAGGTTAAATTAGAGACATATCCAAGCTCCATGCACAGAATCATACCACCTGTTTGCATTCATCAGAAAGTTTAAAATCAAAGGTGTAACCAAGATAAGTACTAGATTCTTGCAGATACCACATAACATAGCATGACAAATTTATGAAATAATTTTGTTCGTAACAACAAATTTGAGGGGGGTTTTCCTTAACTTATTGCTAATTCAACTAATAAAGGAATAAAAGTTATCTATTACTAGACAACCTTGAAATTTGCAATGGTACTTACATAAATTAATATGCACCACACTATGGAGTTATTTTTGTGAATATTTACAGTATTCCAGCTGCAATTAAAACTAGATGTAAATATTAAAGTTTTATTATTATTATTATTCCCTTTTAATGAGTCCATAACAAATAGATGCCACCAAATGTTAATGAAATTATTTCTTTTTACAGCCTAGATTCTTTTGTATTGCATCGTTTAATGAGAATTTAATTTTTAAGTTTTCTTCGAAATTGTACATTTATTATCATTAGTGATCTAGTCAAGGGTACAGATGAGGTTAAATAAAAGAACAGCATTTCATCACTTTTTTTAGTTGATGCTTGTGATTCTTTTCATTTAAAGTTTGAGTTTTGTGTTATGCAGCCGAGTATGTAAACAATATCCAGTAAATTTCAGAAGGAAAAAAAAGAGTCACACAAAATAAAATAACAATAATAATAAAAACATCCCATTAAGTACCTCTCTTGTCTGCATAAAAAAAAGCAGAACTTGTTTTTTTTAAAAAAAAGAAGGTGTATCTATGTATTTCAACTGTGCACTGATCAACTAACATACACTGCAGAAAAAGTTCAAAATGACAGGGCATGTAGAATATGAAATTTTACTACCATGCACCTTTCATAACCCATTCTGTATTAAAGGAAGGAAATGTCTTTTTTCGTGATACTTTAAATCTCACTACCAAGTAAATTTTCAGAAAATTCTCATGATTTGTGGAAGATTTATGAAAACTACTGATGAATTTCAATCTGGTTATAGAAATAACAATAAAATGAAAGCTTTCAAAAAGAATTGTATACATAAATATATACTAAAATAAAATGACAATAATAAGCTCACTACTACAGAAAGAATAATAAATTTTGATTTAAATATATATATATATGTGTGTGTGTGTATATATATATATCTCCAACACCATGAATTTTTTAAATTATTGTAATTTAAATACTGGAAATATTTGTAACTGCTAAAATACTAATTATCACTACGATTATTTACAAAAGGATATTTTATTTATTCATCTATTTCTAATTTAGCATTCTCATTAAAACAAGGTGTCTTTACATTTCCCCAAATTTTCCAAAATGACATCACTGAAACTGCATCAGAAAGAGAATTATAAACAGTGCATAGAATATAAGAAAAATTATCAAAAATGTTTTGTGCTTTAATATGAGAATCAGGAAAAAACAATGTAAATAAAGCACAAATTGTCAAAACAATAATGCAAATAGCTATTTCAAGGCTACAATGAAGTCTTGAAATGCTCAACCAGGGCCGGCGGAAGGGGCGGTGTGTTGTTTTGGCAATTTATGCTTCATTTACAAGTACATTGTTTTTCCCTTGTATTCAGTGCATAGAATAATCACTGACTTTCCTTGGTAAAGCTTTATTAACATTAAAGCTAACACCAATGCATTGGAAGAATTGCATTGTGAAGTGACAAACCAAGCACATTTTCCACAAAGCAAACAAATTTCTGCAACTTTGTACTACTGCTTGACACTGAAGAATACAAAACAACTCATTTGTCATTTTCACAATTCAAAAAAACTTTCAATTTCACATAGGAAAATGAAATAAATGTTCAAAACTCTGGTTTTACTTTATGAGAAGTAACTGAGATAACCGATTGCAATCTATAAAAACTTCTAAAGCAACAAATTCAGTGACACTCCCGTGATCTCAGAGATAATATTTAGAGATGAGCAACTAAAACCTGCATGAAGTTTGAAGCACAATAGAATTATTTTAGAGAAAAGCAAAAAATTTCTCTAAAACGTTTGAAGCACAATAGATTAACATAGTTATTACTTGCTGATGTGCTGCATGGATTATTTCAAAATTCTATCACAGGCTCAACCCAGATACCCAAGACAAACAAAAATCTAGGAAAACTTATACTGAAATCCCTTTAGTTACATGGGAAGTATTAAAATGGATAAAAAGAATTGCATAAAACTGAAACACTTTTTTTTCATTTTTTTCTTATTTAGATTTGAGAACCAATTTATTTTACCTGATACTCCAATCTTTATTTATTTAATTGTTCTTTCATGATAATTTATTTTGCTAGATTGAAATATTTTTTTATCTAGAAAAATTTCAATCTTTACCTCACAAATTAAAAATTTCCCTGACTTTTCCAGGTTTTCTAGATGAGTAGATGTCTTGTATAAGCCTGTTACTAATGATTAGTGATTAAAGGAAAGATAAACAGGATGATGTACACACAACTTCCTTCAAAATGATTGCAAAATGAGAAGATAAGTATCAAAATGCACAGAAAATCAATAAAATAAAAGGAATATTTTAAAAACTATAAACCCCAAAAGAAAAGAAAAAAAAAAACAAGATTCAATCCAAAAAAAAACATCTGTAAACAAAGGTGTAATGAACTTGTTCACTGTTGGCAGAATTACCCATAAAATAACAGAAAATTAGGAATAAAAAGAAATTAATGACAGCAAAAATAAAAAGAATTTTTGGCAATATGAAAACAAATTAATACAAGTTTTATTTTTAAAAAAAAGTGATTTGTATCACCTGAAAAATTAATTAATAAGATCATAAATTATTAACACTTAAAAAAGAATATTTAGAAAAAAAAAAGGAAAAAATAGAAAGGAAAAAATCATGATACAGAAAAACCCCTCTATGGTGAACACCGGGAGGAGGTCATTCATAGATGAAGTCAAGGGGGGGGGGGGTTGAGAAATTGTGAGTTTGTGTGACAAGGGAAGGGGTAACAAGAAGTGTGACGTAACACATTTTGGTTTCTATAAAAAAATTTTAAATCAGCAAAATTAATTTATTTATGAAGTTTTTATGATTTTTATAATTAGATTTTAAAATTTCATTGACATTTTGTATCGTAAACACAGATGCTGATTGAGGTTTAAATTTACTTCTTGTTAAAAGTTTGAAAGGAAATTTTATTAGGCATTTAGACTTTTAAGATAAAATTGCGTTGGTCGTTTTTTTAGAATTCAAGCAATTAATATATTTTACTGTTCTATGCTAATTATCTTTTGTGTTGTAAACCTTGACCTGAACCTCATGTTATACAAATTAGGCACACTTTTAATCGTTATTATTATTATGCTCACAAATGTCGTTATAAATTCAAAAAGTAAATTAGAAAAGTGATCTACAACACATTGCTCTGTTTCTTAACTACAAGTACATATGCTTAGCTAATATAGCGTGATATATGACAAAAAGGGGTAAGGGGTATGAAGTGTGACATGAAAAAAGTGACATCATTTATGAACGGTCCCCAGGACAAAAACATTTCTCCATAATGGAGGAGTGTCTGCCACAGAGAGATTATTTATTTTTCAATGATTTGCTACTGGTGGAATTAAAAACTGTCTGCATACTTCTGGCTTTACATTACATATATTTATATAATGTCATAAGAATTAAGTACGGAATGACGTTTTTATTTTCTGTGCGTAAGTTTCATTAATTGAAAAGTAAAAAAAAAATAATATTAATAAAGATTAATTATGATTGATAAAAAATGTACAGTAGAGCACCGCTTAACCGGATGTCCAATCAACCGGATTGGTCAGGGACCATGCGATGTTTTTTCCTGCGTTCTGCAAAAAAAAAAAATGAAAACCCTGACCTACAGATTGTCTAAAGGAGGTCAAAAACCTGCTTTCCTTGCCTTTTGGCATTCCAAGAAAGAGGGATACCCCCCCCCCCTTTCCTCAGGTATGTTCGATTCAGTTACAATTAGCATGGGGAATAGAAATAATTGAATAAAAGGATTAAGATTCTTTTTAGAGGTATTGGAAATAAAGTATTAAAACTAACAGAAGAAAAATAGTTGAAGAAATGCATTTACGGTCAAGGGGTCAAATTAAATTATCTCTGCTTAACTAAATTTCCAGGCAAACTGTTTTTGTAAAACCACTTGACTGAAAGTCAGAGTGTGCACCTCCCGAAATGATCCCGTGGTTTTATATTGTCCGAACACGTGTTACGCAAAGCAAAGGAACTCACATTTTCTAAATTAAAAACAATCTATAAGTGTAAAAGGTGTTTTATAAACATGTCTGGAAAGTGCAAAATAGTGTTATCTTTAGACCAAAAAATAGAAATTGTTAAAAGATTGAAAAAGGAGAAAATGGAAAAAACATAGCCCTTGAATATGTGACATTGCCACATCTACTGTGTCAGATATTAAAAAAAGATGCAACTTTATGCTTCGTATCAGTTTTTTACGAACAAGGCAGGGCTGAAAGAAAACGATTACAAGAGAATACCCTCCCTGTAGCAGAAGACTATTAATAATTACTTTACATCACAATGATTTTTTTATACGGTTAGTACAGTGTATGAATCATTTTTACGTATAGTACTACTTCTGTATCATTTTTTGTAAATATTAAAAAAAAAAAAAAAATTTAATCTCACCATTTGTAATGTGATAAATATATGCACTACTACAATATTAAAAAAAAAAGAAAAAAATTTAATCTTGCCATTTGTAATGTGATAAATATATGCACTACTACAAATGCCTGGAAAACGTGTGAAAGGAAGCTGCCTTTAACCGGATCTACCTCGATCATGACCAGTCTGGATAATCAGCACTCTACTGTACTAAATTTGGAAACAGTAAATATTTTAATAAAATGCATAATACTAATTTGCACAAAATTATGATTTTGCAACAAATTAAAAACATAGAAATAAATATACATGTTTATCGTAAGATAATATTTAAGCCAATATTTAAGCCTTTGTTAAGCCAACTCAGTCAATATATTGAAACTGGCTTGTTAAGCCAAGAGTGTAGAATCAGAAATAGTTTTATTATTCTCAACTCATATAATTAGCTGAACAAAGAAGTTTGATTTCATTGGATAAAATAAACTTTGATTAAGAATAATGTTATAAAGCTAATTAATAATCACTGACAAAAGGGAAGAACAAGCAAGGACACATCATCCGAAAAATTCTGAAATAAATACAAGCTTTAGTATACATAATTTCTCAACAAATTATGGAGGTATTTAATATGAATTAACAGAAAAGAGAAAATATACTTTAAACTAATAAAGTTTTCAGTATTGGTTTGAAAATAAAAGTCTGCTTGAAAAAACCCACATTTGGGTTTTTTCGAAATTTTTCATTAAAACTGTACTCCACTTATGTATACTAATAAAAATACTGATTTAAACCAAATATTACGCAAAATTTTTCCTGGTGTAATTTTTTTTTAATGTTTGATGGGCTTGCATTGCTTTATGGACTAGAAATATCAATTTTTTCTTGAAACATAATTATCTATTTAAAAATATATGGATACAGATAAAAACAAAAAGAAATTAAACAGTCAGATATTTCTGAATATGAGAGATCGGTTTCACTAACTCAAAAATTATACTGTGAGGGGCTTGGGGCATACAAGAGAAGAAGGAAAGTCCACACAATTTCATACCTATACAATATATGCAACTAATTGAAAATGTTATCCCCAAAGTTGATAATTTATTTATTCGCTTCTAAAAGAAGAAAAGGGTATGTATACTACAGGACAGGACTCGAAAAATCTTTAAAATTTTTTAATGCCCTGCCCGCCATGTTTGTCTAAAAAAATACACGCCAGAACAAAGGTTTTACATGCCCAGAAGTTGTTTTATTGCACATTAATAAAACATTTGAGTTTGTCATATAGCTTTAATCAGACAAAAAATTAAATTAACAGCTTCATATCTGAATCAAGGATTATCTTAAAGGCAATCTAAATCATTAAAAGATTCATTACAAAAAAAAATATTATATAGTAAGTCATTACAACTCAAAATTTGTTTTCAATTAATCAAAATTTGTTTTCAAACACAATTTAAATTGTATTACCAATTTTATTGTTGACATGCAAGTCCCTCAACATGTCGATTTTGAGCTCCGGTAAGGATGCGGTGATTTTTCAATAAAATGCAAAATAATACAGTTTTGGAAAGAAATATTTGATCAAAAAAATACATGCCCTCCCGGGCATTTAAGGGTAGAAGATTCATGCCTGATCGGAATTTTTACATGCCCCGGCACGTTGGGTAAGATAATTTTCAAGCTCTGGTATAGGGAAAGCGAGGAAAAGAATGCTAATAGGGATTTAGAGTTATTTTGCTGTGTTCACAGTACTTATTTTTACACCTGTTCAACAGAATTAAACAGCAATTAGTGTGTTGTGGCCCTTGCTCAAAACACAGCCAGAGCATAGATGATATTGATCGGTATAGCACTTTTTCCTATGATGTCCTCAGGGGTATTGGGCCCAGCCTCTTTAGCCAAATACAAGGACATAAGGGAGTCCGTCCTTAGGTTGCAACCAAAATAAAAAGGCAAAATGAATTAAAATAAACCTTTTTGCTTTATTTTATATTACCTGCTTGCTTGAAATTAAAATGGGAATGAAGTGACCGAAAGTTCAAAATGGTCAGAAATGGCCTGAAGTAAACTTTCCTGCTTTTTACTTCCTTGTACAAGCTACAGGAATTGTTTGTAAAAAAAAAAATTCCATTAAAATTTCAGCCTAAATTTGCTTTTTTATCACAAATTGATCAGTTTGGACAGTTTTTTTAACAGTGCCACCATGTGTGTACATACGCACATGCATATGAACAACTGAAATATCCCTTTTAACCATCCCCCTGAATCTGTTTTGACGAGTTTTGTCGTGCTGTCTGTATGTTCGTATGCAGGTATCTCGCAAAAAAAAAGTTAGTCGTAGAAGGTTGAAATTTCGTATGTAAGATCTGTACACAGTCTAGTTGTGCTCTCCTCCCCTTTTGGTTGCAATCGGATGTTCCAAAAGGGGTGTTTTATGTCAATTGCATGCAAATATCCAGTTGTTTTCAATACCAAGTTACCTAAGAGCATTACTCAAACCAAATCCCTAGTTAAGTATATTGGCGCTCCCCATTTGTTGACAACTTGCGAATATTTCGCCAAATATGGTGCCAAAATAGTGAAGTCAAATCCAGTGTTGGTTTGGCAATTTATGTAATATTTGACGACCCCTCCCCCATGCCTCCAGCCATTTTTCAATCCTCTCCATGTCATTTCATACCTTCAAAAGGTATTATGATGGCATTTTTAAAGCTTGTTTTTGATGACCAATTTCACAAAAGTGGTTTTTTTTCTTCTTAATTGTGAAATTTGTGGATTTATGGGAAATTAACTTCTGTCATATTGCCAAATTCAACAGCTAAAATTCATACAACATAGCATTTTTCATTTTTTATCTTTTCCCACCAGTCTCATTACTGACACTTTGACGAGGCTATCCCCTTTTAAACTGTGGGGCAGGCTTGGAGTCGATTACAAAGAAACGTAATCGATTACGATTACGATTACAAAGGGAGAAATTAAGAGATTATGATTACGATTACGATTGTAATCCGTTGGCAAAAAGTAATTACGATTACGGCAGCGATTACAGTCGTTGAAAAGTGTAATCGATTACGAATATGACATCCGATTACGATTTTGATTACGATTAGATTTGCATAAAATTATCCGATATTATGCATGCAACTCTCATTTTTGCAATAGTGTCACAAATTAAAAGTTTTGATTTAATAAGAGATAACTGAAATGATGATGAATGCAATTATAATGAAATAATTTCAACATCACAGTTCTTGAATTATGACGTCGTTGCAGAAATGAGAAATTTGTAATAATATATATATCTTTATATATATAAAATCAGGAAAGGCTCATTCAGAATTTTTCAAATATTTAAAACTCATGTGAGGGATAACTACATTGATCGTATTTTGTATATAAACAAAGACGATGCATAAGTGATTTACCTGGTTCATTGTTATTTTGTGTGCATATAATCAAAATTTTAGCTGGCTGCAATTTCTGAAAATGTGGTATATTTCTCCATTGTATTTATTTTCCAGTTTAAATTGGGCAAATATTTCACATAACACCAATTAGTTTACTGAAAATAATAATTTTGTATGATTCTTTATGAAATCACTTATAAGATGTGTATGAATTGCACGGGATGATAAAATATTCAGATAGTGTAAAACATAAATAGTCCTTTGAAAATAAATGCTGCATTTTAGAATAATTTCAAAATTGGAACATGAACATTCAAATAACTCTTAACAAAATTAGTAATCGTTAAAAAGTAATATGATGAATAATTATAATATGAGTGACTATAATATTTTAATATGATTTCTTGTGGGTTTTTCTTTAAACATGCACGAGCACATAATTTTTTTCCATGTAACTGTTTTAATTTAAAAAAAAGTGCAAGTAGTTTTACAATACAAATTTAACGTACAAGATTAAACTGAAATAAAAAATTCTGTTGAGGTAATTCTAAGAAGAAAAAGATAATTAACTGTTTAAAATAATTGCTAAATATTAATTCATGCATGTAAAAAACAATTGGGAGAATGAACATAAATCACTTTTTCTTTTACATACCTATTAATTAAAAAGAATATTAGCATTAAAATATAAATAAATTTAAGATTTAAATGTATATAATTTTTAAAATATTTGAAGAACATATTTTAAAAAAGTAATAATAATCACACGTACCAGGGTTAAGATTTCATACATCATGTAACGTCTGTTCCTAACTTGCTGAAGTGTAAATGTGCTATTCTTTAGAAAAATTCTTCACTTCTGCCGTTAAAGAAAGGAGTAAAACTCCAAAAGGCATTTCGTGTCTCTTTATGTGTGTAGGTGATAGTACTCTTTCCACTAGATTTTCGGGGGCAGTCTGCTTCGATTATTGAAAGGGAAAATGGGGCGTCCATTCTATGCCGGGGCCAGACTCTCGCCTATTGCCCAACCGTTTGAATATGTTTTGAAGGGATAATTAGGAAGCAAAATGACTGATGCATTTGGTCCTTCTATAGACTGTATCTTATCTACCCCGAAATCTTTTTGACTTGCGGACAGATTACCGCTCTTTTACGAAACGGACGACGCGAGGAGACCCCCTTGAGAGCCCCAAGGCGATGCGAGTGACATATCCACACTCTCTTTCTTCTCGGGCTCTCCAGCCATTCCCCCGTGGAGAGTGGAGCCGCAATTAAGAATTCTGAGAGACCGCAACAATCAGGACAACAAGCGTCTCTAGCAGACTATATGGTCCTGCCATCAAGGCTCTGCGACGCACACAGAACCTTTTGCTTTTAGGATCTATTATATTATGATCGCCCGTAAGTTACAAACCACTTAGACTATGACTTCAGTACACGGCTTGAATCCTTTTTCTTGTAATCTTATCTCTTTTATTCAATGGTAGAGCTAAAAATTTCAGCTTTCAGCAGGTCAAGATTACACGATTACAGGACAGCAGATTACGGATTTTTTCCTTAAGATTACGATTAAAATTACGGGAGAAAAGGGATTTCGGGATTACGCAATTTCGATTATGATTATAAGAATATGCCATTGTCAGATTACGATTACGATTTTGTCAAAATGTAATCGATTACAGCCGATTACGATTACGTAATCGCGATTACTCCAAGCCTGCTGTGGGGTTACCATGAAAGTCACTACAAGGTATTAAGTTTCTGAATGCAATAAACAACCAAAATTTAGTACACATGTACAATGGAGTTACAGGGATGGACTGGCCCACCGGGACATGGCCCAGTGCACCCTTTCATCTAGACGCCTCCACGAAAAAAGAATCTCATCGGCATCCCCCCCATCCTAATATTTTACAGTAAGCGAAATAAAATGAAATAATCTGCTTTTAATCCGTGACGACAAACTCTTGATTTAAAAGAAAGATAAACGACTTTCCCACGCAAAACCATATTTGCGAAGGCTTTAGAATGTATAGCTTCAAGGACACATTTCAGTAATGCTCGGGGAAGGGGTGAGGGGACAGTCGAGCATATGAGTGTTATGGTATACATTTCTATGAGGATCCGCGAACACATCCCGAGGGTCGAGTCGAGGCGCCCCTTTTTGGAATATGGATTGCCTTCCCTAAGTAAAAGTTTGACTAGTCACAGGGGTGCTCACCGGGAGGAGAGGTATTTCATGGCGCAGACTGAGCAAGGACCGTAGCCAGAATTTTTTTTTTTGGGGGGGGGGGGCGGCCCTGACGTTGAAACATTTATATTGAGGAAAGTTTCAGGCCGGAACAGATGCTACAATGTGGAAAATTTTGGGATTTCTGGGAGGGAGGCCGGGCCCGTGGGCACCCCTCTGGATATGGCCTTGACAACTGCGCCATCAAGATGTTTTTGCTGGGGAGGTCGACTTTTTGGCCAATTTGTTGGGTTGTCGATTTCTGGGGCTCCGTGGTTTTTACGGAGTACACAAACGCTCTGAAAGAGTGGGCACCTCTACTAATCATAAGTAACGTATGAAAATGAATAAAACTAGTGTACCTGCATTGCATAGCCTTTGTTTTTATTATAGGGCTCTGAGAAGTATTGCTAAAGCTTCAAATGAATAAACTTCTAATTATTTTTGAAGTTTAGCAAAATTTCGTGGCGCCCTGTGAAATTTTCTCAGATCCTCGGAGCACAGTTTGGGAATCATTGCTTGTAAGTAATATTGAAAAACGTGAATGAAATTTTGCTGACCCCATTTCCTGCCTTATAACATGTTTTATTTTGTGATGCTTGGCAGAGGCGGGGCCAGGGGTGAGGGAGCAAGTACACAGTGTAGACAGACGTGAACATGAGAGCTATATTCAAATTTAAAAAGGCATATGGGCGATGTTCAGTTAAAATAAAACACGGGGATGCAGTTACTACAGTAGAAACAAAATCATTTATTTTTCAAAAAGTTATGTCCTAAATTTGAATAAACAATTGAGACGACACTTCATTGGTAATAACTAATAAAAAATATTTAATGTAGAGAGATTTAGATGCACAAGTAGGGATACAGTGGGGTCAATAAGGCGTTTCTATTTTTTTATTAGGTGGAACTCTGCTCCGGTATATTATTTTGAGTTTTATTTGTTTTTATTTTATTTTGAATCATTTATTTCAATTCTATATTTCGCTCTAAACCAGACTATAATTTGACTCAGTTCAAATCTGATTTTAGCTTACTTTTATTTTAAGATTCTGTATCTAATTTTAATATAATTTAACTTGTTTCTATTTTTATTTATTCATATTGATAACCACAAAATAACACATTTTTTTTATCGCGACTGTCTTAAAAGTAAAGTTCATATATATATTTAGAGTATATTAATTTCATACAATTAGAATTTCAGGGTTCGGAAATTTAAATTGAGTGTTTTAAATCGGTACAATGGCTGGTACACCTTGAGAGAATGGAAGAGAACAGAGGCACTAAGAAGATCTTCGAGGGACAATACCAGGCCAGAGGAAAAAGAGGAAGGCAGGTTAAAAGATGGGTAGACGAGGTGGAGAAGGACCTTAAAAATCTGAATACCCGAAACTGGAATGAAAAAGCAAAACACATAGGGCTTTTGAGGAAAAGTGTTAGGGAGGCTATGGTCCAACATGGGCTGCAATGCCAGGGAATTAGTTTTAAATCGTTGATTTAAATCAAATGTTTTAAATCCGTAATGTAAATCATTTTTCTAAAAATTGTGATTTTTATCAAACATTTAAATTTGCCTGAAATTTTTTATTATTATTTTTAAAAATAAATTACACAAATTTTATATTTCACAAGAATCAATCGATGTGATTATTTATTAACACATAATTTTTAACGTGTCATTTATGTAACTAATATGCTAAACATTTGTTTATTCATTAATAAAACTGTCTTAACCATTACTTTAAATAAACTGTTGCCACAGAAACTTTAAAATGTTAGAAAAAAATTATCTAATATGTTGTTGTGTCCTTGTGTCCTCGCACGTGGTGAGGAAGAATGGGTACCCTGCTCCTGAGACTAACGGCAAAGATGGTAGAAAGAAGAAGATGGGACACTTCGGTTTCGGTATTGCCCAGAAAACAACCGTGGCAGGTCTGAGGTGTACAACAAAAAAACAAACATTTAGGGCAGCTCGCATGCATTTGCCGCCAAACTTCAACTGTTCTTTCTTGGAAATTGGCGAAAGGTTTGCCATAGCTTTTCGCTCGGAATTCCTAGAAATTATAAGTTGTTCAGGGGGGTAGGTCGTTATCATTATCGTACCATCTTCCGGGGTCTTTGCTGCTCTCAGGCAAACCGCAAAATGTAAACAGATGTTTGGTCTTTCTTTCTTAGCTGTGTTAAGAGCTGAAGCATTACACTTGTATTTTTATACATGTCGGGTCGTTTGAGTACGAATACACATAATAGGCTTGTTTTCGCTACTCACCCTTTTGAGTTTAAAAAGGAAACATGAATAAAGATTCAAGTTAGGAGATAAAAATTAATTTAGCTTAGCGAATAAAAATACTATCAGTATTATTGAGTATTCTTCAACTGTTTATTTTATTAGATACAATATGAAGTATATCTTATTCAAATTTTCACTTCAAGCAAATGTGTGAAAAAGGTCAGTACCGGGTTTGAAGTTTTCCGAGGCGAGACAAAACTATCCCTCCCCCCCTCTCCATCCAATTATTACTCACATTTCATAAACTTTTATGTACTGTGCTTTTTTTTTTTTTGAGGATTTTCTACTTGGTGGCCACTGATAAACCCAGAAAACTTTCTTAATGTTCCCACGACATGGCCCTTTCATCTCGACATTAGAGCGCACCACCCACTTAACTGCGTATGTGAAATTCTGACAGTTGAAGGGATGGATTCTCCCCCATTTAAAAAATTTTGAGGCCTTAGGAGATGCATTTGGGATTGCAAAAATATTAGGGAAAAAAGCAAACAAAACTGCTTAAAATTTAAACGATTTTACTCATAAAAATATTCAAAATGAGCATTTTTTTTAAATCCAGGGAGCAGGACCCCCCCCCCCCCCCTCCTCTTACTAACGTCCATATCGAAAAGACACACGTCTGCCTTCTCCCCCCCCCTTCCCAAACGACTACTTACAAGACCCCCTTCCCCCTCCGACCTCCCGCCTCTTCCCAAAAGGATGCTTTGAAAATTTGGAAAAGAAAAACTATTTTATTGTTTAAGCATAGCATGAATTATATTTCGCTATTACAAGGGGAAAAACCCTTGACTTTTTTTAATTTAAATTTTGACATTTGCAAAATTTGGGTGCCCCCAGAGGAGCGGCCGACTAATCAACAACGCAACATATTGAGTATACCTAAATTTTAGTTTCCGACAGTTTAAACAAATAAATAATTGTATTAATCTGTTTTAATCGTTATCAAAGTAGCCGTTCAATGGTCAAATCAGACCTCTGAACCAGGATTTTAATTCTCTTTCCAAAACTTAAATTTTCTTAATTAAATATTTTCCCATTTTTTATTTTATTTTTTTTCTTCTTCTTTTCCTTTGCCTTTTTATTTTTTGCATCACAGTTGAATTTGCCCCCTCCCAGAAGTGCCTCCAGGGTGACAATGCCCCCCCCCCCCTCCTATATCCGGCACTGAAAATGTTCATGGATTGATGATGTTTTTAAGATAAAGTTAACATCAACATCCCCAAGCAACAGGTTTATTTTCATTAATGTGTATATTTTTTAATCTCACTGCCCCCACTGTTAAATAACTGCTCATTGTGCGATCGTCTTGCAACATATGTTTAAAATTTCACTGGATCAAAATCAGAAATGTGTACCTAAGTGATTGAGAGTAAAATGAAGGGAAATAACAAACAAAACTGATCGACCATTTTCATTTCCGTTTCTGGTTTTCTTTACGAAACTCTACACTACATTTAGTTACAGCCAAAAGAGTTTGTTGCACAAAAATTTTGCAGTCAAGTATCGACCTAGTTTTATAATAGTTCTACGGAAGGACAAGATGCATTTTTTAATTATTTGTCACTTGTTATCAATTTAATGTTCTAAAAACAAAGCATTTTTCTTTATGTTACTTCTATTTAATTGAATTTTATACTATGCAACAAAATAATTAATAAATATTTGACGGGTGAGAGTAATAGCTTGAAAGAAAAATGAACATGCATAACTTTCAAACTTTTTTGAAATGGTTAAATTTTATTAAGAAATGTATGCATTTTTTAAAGATTAGAAAAGCATTTAATTATATTAGAAAATACCAAGCTCCAGAAAAGACTTTTGACAATAAAATTAAACATTTTAGGATTAATGCTAGCGTGTCAAAAAATTCAGTTCATGAAATAGGTAAATCTCTCAATCTACAGCATGAGAATTTATTCAAACATTTCACATACGTGCTGAATAAGAAATTAAATAAGTGATTTTTAAATTAGTTTTTCATTTGATTATGTATTTAGTTATTTATTTATTTGCGATTAACTGCAAATATTTAACATGTTCCTCCTGCACAGAAGCAATTTATATGATGACTGAATGTGTGTAAGAGAAAAAACATTATCGTCATAAGTGCATAGTTAATTACTTTTATTTTCTGAATTTTTCAAATTTAAAAATATTATTTAACAGTTTCCACCTTTATTTCAAGTATTTTAAACGATGTTAAGAATTACGCATGCATAAAGAAATTAAATAAAAATAAAACTAGAGGTATTATCTTTTGACGTTTGAAAGTTCTTCCTTACGATCACGATTCACGAAATTTTGATTAAAAATTTCAAATTAAAGTTTTGGTGAAAAAAATTGTTTACCTTTTAACAAAGCATAAGAAACATCGAAATCTTACAAAGTCCAGTTCCCATTGCGGATGCAAAAAGATCACATTTTTTTCATATGTGAGCAAAAATTTATGAAAAACAGCAATTAAAATTAACTTTTTTGAGTAAAATAATTTCAGAATTAACTTTTAATAAGGGAACGTTGAATCATTTTAATGATTACAGATAAGTTCATTGAACTCTGGAATAAATCAAAAACAAAGAAAAAATTTCCAGACTTCCCTGATATCCCTGATTTAAAGGGTTCTGTCGCCACCATTTCAAGGGTTGTGTCGGGCGCTTTCATGCTGCTAGGAACGAGGGGGGGGTGGGGACAAATAAGCCAAGTTAAGCAAATGTTGTACGCAGGAAAGGGCTTTCAGAAATTTCCAGGTTCTCCACTGGTAACAACTAATAAAATTTGAACTATAAAAAACAGTAGGTGTAGGTCTTGAAAACCATTAAGACAAATGAATAGGAATTTTGAGAGAGAGATACTAAATCTAATCCTAATAAACTTAAGACAATGTTACTTAGTAGCATTATTTTTTATTAAAATAAACAAAATTGTTCAATCAAAATATTCAGTAAAAATAAAAACACTACGTAATATAACAGCAGCAGTATACAATATGATATAAATAATGATCTGATAAATGGGAATACAGCTGAAAATGTTTTCAAGCTTTGACAGCTTTTCTCCAAAAATAAATATTAAGGGAACAGGAATGTGAATTGAATTGACTGGAATTCAAAGCGTTTTTTAAATAGTTATTCAGGCAACATCCCGTTAGCCGGCATGATTATAATAAATGTTTGCTTCACTAGGCTAATTTTTTGGCTTGGCTTAATGTTTTATTTTTGAAGATACTCCTCTAATACTTGATAAAATAACGATTCCCTTCGCTTCTGCCGCTAATGTCTGAGACAATTTTTGCGTGCACGTTCGAACTCTTACGGGGGAAAACCTTTCAATGAAAACTTGGAAATAATGAGTTACAGAGAACTTTCTGGTGGAAAAGCTGATATAAAAAACACTTATAGATGCGAATTGTAGTTTTATAATTGTTCAATTTGAAATTCGGCGTACTTTTTTCTTCTGTTTTGCCCACGCAGATCTCAATTTTTAATGAATGAAGAGCGCTGGAGATAAACCTGTGCATTTACTCTTAATGAAGCCTTTTTTTTCTTTATATGATGATTGTATTTAAGTTAAAAAAAATAATTTTAAAATTCGGAACTGCAACTTAAAACTATATCCATAAGAGAAAATTTTGAAAAAAAAAAAAAAATGTAATCGTTAGAGGAGGTTTCGATCATTTGACCAAAACAGAATTTAAACATATTAATAAGCAAAGCCCAACAATTTTAAGAGCCGTAAAGGAATAAACACAGAAGAAATTTGTTATTAGAATTTTCTCTATTTATTTTTTACTATATTTGTATGTTGAAACAATACTTTAAAATATTTAAATCATTTTCCGGGAATCCGTGTTTCAAATTGCTCCAGCATTGGATGTCCATCAGACAGAATTGGGGCGCGGCCCCCGATGTAAACTAAAAGTACTTTTTGAAGAAAAAAAGTTTGTCTAAACTTCCGATTTTGAAGGAAGCTAAAGATCCCCCACTCCTTTCGCTAATCGACTGCCGTCATCTAAAGTATTTTCAATTTTTTTAATCCGATAAAATTACCCTCCCTGTTTCGTGACTTTCTAACGGCAGCGCTTTGTACTATAATTTACATGCAGCAGCAACAAAATTTCTTCTGTAATTGAATTTTTTCCAAAAAGGAAAGCAACTTATCGAATCTTCCTTAACAGGAGCAAATAGGTTTCATCCTGACAGTTGGGAACACTTCACGTTTGCTTTTATTTTCCCTTATATATTTTAACTATGTGAAGCTCGTTAAGAAGTGATTGACACTCGCCTAATAATAGCAGAAGGGTCGACCATGAACAACGTACCTCAGGCTATTTCAGCGCTTTCTGGCCCCTTTCGTTTTATTACCTCTCTGATACACGATCCGACCCCCGGGGTTTCGGACGATCTCGCTGTGCGTGCCTCAAAGGATCAGTGCATCCACTTTGGCGACTTACTGCCGCAATGACATCCTCAGTATGATTTTCGCCAAGATTCTCTCGCCAATCTCATCCTAAATGTTGCTTTTTTACTTATACTTCTCAGACCCCTCTGCTCCGAAGCATTTAACATAGGTTTCTACCAGAGTGTCCAATCTTTTCGAGTAGAAGATCGTTGCTAACGGGCCCTTGTAGGCAGGGGTCCGATTTCCGCCCCTTTGAAAGGGCTCCAGCTCCCAGATGAGAGACCGTCACCTGGGATTGGCACCCCCAGAGGTACAGAGGTATTGTTTTACTTGGAGGGCATTGGAGCCACGACCTATTTAACGTGCACCAGCTCCCTTTAGCGTATGCGGACCGCAGCAACCAGCCGCGAGATGTTGTCACCCTCCCAAGCACAGACCTCAGTCAGTGTTGCTTCACTTTTGGTGTTGTGTGGGAACTGAGCTTCTACCGACTGGTCCACTGTGGGACAATTATCTAATAGAATGTAAGAAATAAGCTTTTAAGGGTCAAAGTAGATTAGTTTTACTCTTACTCCTACTTTTAGATTACATCAAAATATGAACTGCACATACATTGCTTGTTTCATATTTTAAATCTGTTACAAACAATAACTAAAAGTATCAAACCATAAATATTATTTTTACATTAGATTCAAATATAACATATCAGTGAGTGTAACATTTCAGTAACTGTGTAAAGTCTTTCATTGTTAAATGTAAATAATAATAAAAAAAGAACATTGCAAACAAATAAGTAATATATAAAATAATATGCAGTACAAAGTAGCAATTTTGAATTATTTTTTTATTTAGAATTGGTATCTTCAAAACGGTGTATGTTTTGATTAATGCTATACTCTATGTACAAAGCACTCTTATGTAAATAATTTTTCTTCGGAAATCCAGCCAAAAATTACTTCTGAAATCAATTATTGTTAAAATTCTAAAAAACAAGAAATAACTCAGATTAAGCATTTCATTAAGGTGCCTGATTCTTTGTTCTTTGAACAAAATTGCTCCATTTTCGTTTTCTCAATGTTGGTAAATGTGGTGCCTCTCTAAATGTGCCCAAAGAATAATTTTAATGGGCGTAGAAATATTTAAGGAAAATAAACGAAAAATATTATACAAAAGTGCAGTAATGATTTTTTTTTTCGTTGTAGATTCCTTTGTTCTTGTATTAATTAATAATAATTTTATTTCCACCTATTTAAAAAACGAAAGGAAAAAAGAAACGAACAAACATAAAATATAAGAACAATCTTGTATTTTAATATAATCCTAAAATTATTTTTGTATTTAACTTATTTGTTTATTACAAATTATGTATTCATCCCATCAGTTAAGCCTAGATTAGAATAGTCGACCCTGTTTTAAAGTTAAAACAAAATTTCAAATAAGACTGCAGCATAAGCATTTCATGCAAACCAAGCTAAATTATGCCGTGAAGTTATGACTGATTGACTGATATTAGGAGTTCAAATTTTCCAAAGGAGGCATTAAAGCCTCGTGTGTATCGCAGATATCATCCTATATATGTGTGTGTATTCCGGTGTGTGTAGTTGGTCCACGCCCTTTTAGGGGTCCCAGTCCGTCCCTAAGGAGTTCTCTTCCAAACAAACTATATACTACATTTTGCCAAGTTTCAAGTTACATAAAAAAGAAAAATACAGAAAGTAGAGCCCTCTAGTTGGCTGTAGGTGCTCTTCTGGAGAGGAGTGCCCTTTTGAAAATATTTCCCACTTTGCTGGCCTTTCATTCTAGAGCTAGCACTGAGTAAATTTTAAGCAACGTAAGTAGAAAATAAAATTATAGGAAATAGAAATAACGTTGATTAGCAGTAAGTCCGAATCTCAACTAAGCTAATTTATACTACCATCAAGAACCAATGCTTTGCTGAAGTTTCTACGACACAACAATGTACAATGCCTTTGGGCAAACTCTTCAAAATATTAATAACTCTACTGAAATACATGCATTTTTTAAATACGTCCAAGTTAGCATGTGGTTTGAACAAAACAACAAAAGCATCTACCCTCTGAATCTTCTTCTCAGCTCATATTATTCAGTACATGAGTCCAGAAGATCCTGAGAATAAGCACCATCCTGGCAGGTATGTAGCAAATCCCCACAATGGAGGAGGAATTCGGAGGCACTACATTTCCCTGATAGTTTATAACGTGGAAATTATTTGTGTAATAGCAAATATAGCATTCAATGCAGCAAATACGATAAACCAGTGCTGTATTTGTTAAGGAGGTGGTTGTAAAGAATAAGGTATTCCACTATAGGGACAAAGGTTAAAAGAGTCTTTCCATGATTGGCACTAAAAACTAAACATTTGTATGATAAATTCCATTTTAATCTTTTTAACTACCGTATATTTCCGAATATAAGCCGATCCGTGTATAAGCCGAAAGTGCATTATTCCTTCAAAAATGTATCAAAAATTCAAAACTCGTATATAAGCCGAGATAAACATTTGAAGAAAAAAAAAACTACAGTTCAAAAAAAAAATTGCCAAAATTGGCGAAACTTTCGCTAAGCAGGTAACACAGATCAAGTATTTTCCAATCAAGACGTTATGAAAGTGAGAAGCTTGGCGCCAACGGCGACAAATTGATCTCTGGTAACCCTGTCTGAGGCAAGCGCCAATCGCGGAGTGACCGAGCGCGAGCACATGGCACTCGGTATTCATTGCTTTTTGCTCCTGCGTTTGCTAGTTTGTTTTACTTTTTTTATTGTTTTTATTCAATTATTTTCTACATTTCTATTAAGAAGGATGAATGGGAATAGAAAGGCTAAGTCGCGAGCGTATTTTTGTAGTCGGGAGCGAATTTCGCCATTTTGTTTCAGCGATGATTTTACAAAATCCAGCTATAAAATATATGTATATTCTTTTAAATAAAACTCTACTTATTTTAAGTTAATTATTTCCTTAATGTAGAAGACGTAAATTACATAATTGGAGCTCTATATTAGTCGATCTTTCGTGATATATAGACCGACTTTTATTTTTTTAGATTGTCGGACCCGTATATAAGCCGACCCACCCGATTTAGCTTTCAAAAAAGGTCCAAAAATTCTCGGTTTATACACGGAAATATACGGTATCTTTTCTGATTTACAAACTGAAATGAAAGAAAAAAATGTTGTGCCACCACCTACAGAGCGGTTGTCATCAACTTCAATTCAGTACTAAGATTAATAGAATGGATATACTGCTGTATCCTGATAAATCTTTATCAGGATCCAGTAGTATATCCATTTTCATTTGAATCTTTGCATATTTCCTTAAGAAACAGTTATGCTTTAGGTGAAATAATTTCTTTTTCAAGTTGACTAGAAAAACCACTAGAGCAAACAGACTGAATGAATTTTAAATTTGTTTCAGAGAGACTTTCCTTCAAAACTCTTATGATAACTACTATAAATATTACTGCTTTATGGCAACAAATTCTTTTTAACAATGATACTAATATTTAATCCTTTACTGAGAAATTATCGAGATAAAACTTGTCAGGTTTACAAAGGTATGGGACATAAGTAAGATTACCCTTGATAAAATAAAAAAATAATCGTCAAAATCTAAAAATTGGCAAATCCAATGAGAAGTTATGGATAAACAAACATTAAAAAAAAACAACATATATACAATATGAATTGAAAAATCTCTTTTTTAAATCAATTAAAAAGGCAAAGAAAGTATTCAGATTTCAGAAGCTTCAATATAATAATAATAATAAATAAATAAATAAATAATAACACCTTTTAAATTAAAAATGGCTTTAAAACCTTACAGGGAAAATTCTCCTACTTTTTCGTACAATATTGGATAATACCTATCTTCATTCCTTTCTAGAGTTAATCTCAGTAGAGAGGTCTTTCATTTGATCCTGTGAAAGAAAATTGTTGAATTAATAAAACAATTACAATTAAAGCTTTAATATTAAATTTTACACATGAGACTATCAATATATACCAGGATTAGGAGCAAAACATACATTTAAAAGAAGGGTAAACAATTTTTTTTTAAACCCATAAGTAAATATAATTAAATTACATGCAAAACACTTACTACTTACATACATTTTGCTTTCCAACTCAATACCGTTTAAAAAAAGAATAAATAAAACATATTTTAAAATGCTTTTGCGCATTAATTGAACATCATGGGATTTTTCTCTACATAGATATCAATAAACCTATCAATATGCTTAAGATTTTTTGTTGCCTGACACAGTACTCAAAAGCCAAAAAGGATAAATATGATGACCATTCACTGGACATGGCAACAAGCTCCCTAAAAATGTTTTAACAGTAATATAGTCTAATGTATTTTGATCGGGTCAATAGAACTAAGCTCTTTTGATAGCCATAGACAAAGATATATATTGCATGTATATGTATATTTATCCATTCTCATTCTGTCACAGTCAAGAGCCAGAATATATTTATAATCTTTTGCTAAGTTAAAAGACAAATCATAAGTACCACAAGAAATAAAATTCTAGGATTTTTTTTTCATGAATTCTGTCTAGCATTGTATGCTTGTATGCCAGACATACAGGGCTCAGCACAACTGTGATGTTTGTTTACAACAGAAATAAGATGTTTCATCATAACATCTTATTTATTTTTCATTCATTCCTTTTGCACATCAATTATATTCCTAAGAAATCTCCCGATTTCACATGGAAAACTCTTTTGTATTGAAAAAGCTGCTCCTTGCAATCCCAAAACACATGTATGAAATATATTTTTTGCAATTTGTGCTTCAAATTGTTGTTCTTTCTTTACTTGTGATTTTCAAAAGATATAGGAGTAGAAAACAAATTAAATTATAAGCATGAATAGTACTAAGTTATATAAAATTTATTGATTGAAGAAACTGGAAATAAAAATTAGAACAATATTAAAGATGTAATTATTAAGTCACATAATAAAGCTTGCATATTGGAAGTACAAGAAATATGTTATAAATGTTTGAGAATGGTTGCAGTTACAATCTAAAAAATGAGGTGCAATTATCACACTTTTGATCCTTCAAGTAACATTCATAATTTTAAGTACTTCTTCAACTTTGCACCAACCTTCTATTATAAAACAATCCATGATAAAACTTATCAAATGTTTTTCACAGCAATGCAAAAGAAAACTACGGATTTCCCGTTTGGTTTGCTCTCCCAAGTCCTTTTTAAATTCAATGGTGAAATCTATATGCAATTTTAATTTTTAATCTGAAAAAATAAACACAAATAAATAAAATAAAATAAATATTCTAAGTATATTCAAAGTTTATCCACAAATATTTTTTAAAGAAAAAGAGGAAAATTGTCCAAGAATAAAAATGGAAATTCCATTTGAGCAATGTTTTACTACAGAGCAATAAGTTTTAATACAGTATGAAATTTGTTCCCTAATTTTCTTATAGTACTTTATTTACCATTTCCTTTTCATTGTCTTATATACTCACGCACAAGTCGATATATTTAGCATGAAAATAAGGTGCAAAGTTGGGGTGAACAAAGCCGAGGTAAAACGTCAAAAAATGGGGACATTTTTCTAATTTTAGTTCAACTCTTTTAATTAAACACAAAAGAAATAAACATTAACAAATTCTGATACACTTATATCCAAACTGTACCCACTGAAGACTTTACTTACAAAATAAAAGCTCTGACTATCGGGAAAATGCAAGAAACACTGGACTTAGATTTCGGGAATTTTCCATATGGTTGTTGACTGCATAAAAATTCAAACTCTTTCTCTATCTCTTTTTTTAAAGAAATGAATGTAAAAAAAAATACCACAGATTCTGAGAAAAGGCCACAATTAATTAACATTACAATGCTAAAAATAAAACCTTTTCATACCATAAATATGATAATTACACCTTACCAGGGCTTTTTGCTCACCAAGCAACCACCTCTCTTTGCAAAGCTTCCTGCCAAACAGCATTGAAAAAAATTTCAAGGATCTATCCAAACTAGTAAGGAGTTAACAGTGGGGGAGCTTCTAGAAGAAGTAGGTGTGATAAAAGGGGGGAAAACAGGGAGAATGCTAGTTTGTCAGGCCAGTCTTTGCGGACGAGGGTTTTTTTTTTTGAAGAGGAAGGGGAAGATACATGGCAGGCAAATTAGGTGTCATAACTTTTTACGGCCGAGGGTTTTGGGGTTTGCATGAAAGGGTTCTTTTTTTGCAGATAAGAATTAAAGTTTTCTTGGCGGGCAAATTTTTACAACAGGGTTGTTTTTTGAGGAGATATCACATCTTTTTGCATTGACTGCTTTGTGGTGTTTTACTGTATAATTTAAGCAACTTTAAGTAGAGTTGAACTCGAGACTCCTGCTCATCTTGAGAAGGGAGTTTATATACGAATACAAGGAAACTATTTACAGAGAACATGCAAATTAAGTGATACAACAGGGTTGTTTTTTGAGGAGAATAGTCTTACAACTTAGCATTTTAATAGCATTTCACATAAAATTAAAATACCAAGTGTGAAACCAACTATTCCCCCCCCCCCCCCATTCACCTTAAATATATTATATAACACCTGTTCATACCTCTACAGGAAAATGTTGAATTCTTTTTTCTTTTTCGAAAAACGTTTTTGAAATTTAAGCAACATTTGAAAATGACCCTTAATATATAATTTTTTTTAAGAATGTCTAACATTTTTTTTGTTTTAAAAATAACTTTTGAGTAACACTTTTGGAATTTAGTCCACCTTTTTAAGCTGAAGAGTTATTTAGCTTTAGTGCAGTGGCGTAAAACCGTAGGTGCAATCGGTGCGTTGCACCGTTGCCCAGGGGATAGGGGGCCCTTCTTCCCTTCCCATCCATCCATTATTTCTAGACTAATGATTTGTGTACGGGAGGGAGGGGGCCTTAAAATCATCACTCGCACCGGGGCCTCCAACAGTATGGTTATGGCACTGCTTTAGTGATAATATTATTACTGGTTAAACAATCCAAGAATTTTATATATGTATATATTACCTTTAATCGTATTCTGTGTTTTAAATCTTGAAGGTCATTCATTAAATAGCTAGATGATCTTCTTTATTAGAAGCCAGTCTTGAGCTGCTGTAGCGGATTTTTTCATCATTCCAATTGGTATCACTGAAAATCCAAGGAACAGTGTCAAGCTCACAAAGAGTTGAAATAAAAAATGATGAACAGGAATTATAAAAATTTTTCCTAACCCTTCAAAAATGTTTGCTTGTCTTACTGACATTATACTATTAAAATAATTTTTTCTG
The DNA here is from genome assembly GCA_038502835.1 of Octonoba sinensis. Taxonomy (NCBI): domain Eukaryota; kingdom Metazoa; phylum Arthropoda; class Arachnida; order Araneae; family Uloboridae; genus Octonoba; species Octonoba sinensis. Next base: position 29,643,350 of record CM076599.1, on the reverse strand, counting down.
AGACATTCCGTCATTAATTTTCCAAGATGATGTACTGTGTCAATGCATAAAAAAATACTCAAAATTTCTGCAATGACGATTAATACCTTATCTAATGCAGAGAAAGTGTCTTTCATTTTAAAATAGGATGCACCAATTTTTAATCAGTAACCGGCCACTTTGCCGAATCATTAAAATCTACCTACCAATTTTTGCTGATTAGTCGGCCTTTTTTAATTATTATTATTATTCAATACTCCCCCCCCCCTCAATCAATCCCCCCTAGCTTTAGAAAAGAATTTTAAAATGACTTAATGGATATTACACAGAACAAATATTTTGGATAAAAAGGCTTGAAAGAATTAAAATAGTGCGACCAACGGCTCATCTGGGGGGGGGGGGAGCGATGGTGCAATCCCTTGATTATCCCTTGCGATGATTCAAGTGAATACTACATTGATACTCCTAATTGAGTTTTAATGTACAGTACAGCACTGCTTCACTGGATGTCTAATCAACCATATTAGTCAGAGACCATGTAGTTTTTTTCCTGTGCTCTGGGAAATAAATACAGGAAAATCCTGACCTTCAGATTCTCTAAAAGAGGTTGAAAACCTGTTCAGTTTGCCTTTTAGCATTCCAAGAAAGAGGGATCCCCCCCCTCTGCTCAGGTCTGTGTGATACAGTTGCAATTAGCATGTGGGTAGAAAAAACTAAATAAAAGGATTAAGAATCTTTTTAGAGGAATAGGAGCGGAAATAAAGTACTGAAACCAACAGAGGAGAAATAGTTGCAGTACTGCATTTACGGTCAGGTTAAATTATCTCTGCTTCACTTAATTTCCAGGAACACTGTTGAAAAACTTACTTGACTAAAAGACTGTGCACCTCGCAAAAAGATCACATGGTTTCACATTGTCCGCACACGTTACACAAAGCTAAAGGAACCCACATTTTTCTAATTATGATCTGTAAGTGTAGAAAGTGTTTTTCAAATATGTCTGGGAGCACAAAATTGTAGTGTTATCTTTAGATCAAAAGTAGAAATTGTTACTAGATTGAAAACAGGAGAAAATAGAAACGACATAGCCCTCGGCACATCACTGTGTCAGAAATTTAAAAAAAAAAAACACTGATGCAATTTTAAGCTTCGTACCAGTTTTTTACAAACAAGAAGGCAGCACTGATAAGAAAATGATAAAAAAAGAATATCCTCTATGTAGCAGACGACTGTCAATAATTACTTTACATCACAATGATTTTTTTATAAGTCAGTGCAGTGTATGAATTGTTTTTATGCATGGTACTACTACTACTTCTATATCATTTTTTGGAAATATTAAAGAAAAAATAAAAATGAAAAAAAAAATAACCTTTTAATCACGCCATTTGTAATGTGATAAAATATGAATTATTGCAAATGCCAGTCCAAAGCCTGGAAAATGTGTGAAGGGAAGCTGCCTAATAAGCCTAGCCCTATTTGTGCTTTAAAGATGTCAATCCAGTTATCCGGATTTTTCTTTAACCAGATCTACCTCGGTCCCGACCAGTCTGGGTAATCGGCGCTCTACTGTATTTCAAAGGCCCTCAACTTTTAAACTTTGCACGGGCTGAGGGCAATTTTGTGGTCCTTTCTCCTTTTCTCCGGCTGATCATTAGAGTGCTTTAATAAGAGTGACACTAATGTCCTACAGCGCAAGAATGGATTGCTAAATTTCGTCCAAACTGGGTTACACAAATAAAACATCCTTCCATCTACTTTGGCGAGGAAGCGCTATATCAACGATGAGTCCTTTATTTAGTTCTCTAAGTTATTTATTTTTCTTGAATTCTTTTATAAGGGCTTTGAATAAACGTATATGGATGGAAAAAATGAGTTTGTAAAATTTTAAATATTAGTAAATTGATTTTACTATGATTTATATGATAGTTTTTCTCTTCTTGTTTTGTTAAAGTGCTTTTTTTAAATAGTTGTTGTATTATTTGATTATCCAGAAAAAATCACTACACTAGCATTTTCTTTTTTGTAGTTCCTGCTGTTTGAAAGGACTGTTTAAAAAGAATGAAAAATCCCTTCCATCCCTCCTTACATTGAACCTCGAGACTTCCGAAATCGCCCCCCCCCCCCCCCTTTGAAGATTTTCTAGATCCGCCCTTGAGTGCGACTAAATTAAAAGGGTCTACTGCAGGGATGCACAAACTTTTTTGGGTGAAGGGCCAAAAAGTTAGAAAGTATCAGGTTGGGGGCCAAAGTAGCGTCATGTTTTATACATAAAAATACAGGGTGTATTTCAGTTTTTATTTAGAGTTAATATGTACAAATTACATGTATTAATAATTACTGTACTAGGGAACAGATTATTAGATAAAAGTTTTTAAAAAATAATGTAGATGAATTCAAACAAAATGAGGTATAAGATTTCTAAACAATTAATTGCACAATATTTATATATATCAAGGAAGTGATTGGTCAAATGGACAAAAAAGAGGAATACTAAAAATTTTTACAAAAATGTGTGCAAATTATGAAAATGAAACAAATGGAAAATAAAAAGGTAATTTAAACTTAGAAAAACACAGCATTATTCTCTAAATTATAACTTTCTTTATAATTTAGATAATTTTTCTTTGACATTTTATAATGTAAAATTTTAAATATATATTAAGAGTTAAAATGAGAAATTAATTAAAAGTGAATATAAATACAGAAGAAATAAACACACATTAAATAACAAAGTCCAAATGCTGTGGGTCTGTACATCACGTTAAACCCTAGCGATTCAGAATTACTACTAGTCAATTTCGCAGGTAGAACTGTTTTTTTAACTAACCATTTACAAAATCTTATTAGTTAAATTGGCATAGTAATATTAAATTTATACATTGCTACATGGACAATAAAAAAAAGTTAAACTGATTCCTTCATCAAAAATCAACATATCATTATTTTGTTCCATGGCATATATAATTAAATTTTAATCCTTTAATCACTAGTTTTCCTGCAGATTAGAAATTTATCTTTGTGAATTAATGTAAAAATCGTCGTTTATTTACTCAATTCCTAAATACATATCAACAATAAAATTTTTCTAAATATATATCAACAATAATTTTTTTTAAAATTTTGATTATAAATTACACTTTATAAAGTAAAATAGTTATTCATATTGAGATTAGTAATTCTGAAAATTAATGTTTAATACATTTTTATTCATTCATTACAACTAGTCAATTTGGCTAGTAGAATTCTTTTTTAAGTAACCATTTACAAAATCTCATTAGTTAAATTGGCATAGTAATACAGTACAGAACCTCTTATCCGGGAACCAGAAAACCGGAATTTTTTCGAGAATTTCCCGCCCATTTAGTAAAAATACGAATGTTTTTTAAAAATGCCTTTAAAAATACGCATTTTTCCGTTACAAGTAACATATTCAGTGCTTATAACTCGAACAATTTAGTCTAAAAACGATGTTTTTTTAAGGGAGGGGGCGTCATTTTACTTCTCCAACTTTACTTTAAAATCTCCAACGATACTTGAGAAAAATCACACCTTTTCTCTATTTTATTTCAATAATTAAACATGAAAGAAATAAGTAATTAGATTCTGATACATTTATTTAATTGTCTCGTCAGTATTCGAAGACGAATTGCAACAAAAGTCGGACTAACGAACGTTCGGAAAATTTCTAATACGGCAGATTCGCGAATTTTCCGCAATCGCCGATCTTGTAAAAATTAAACCTCTTTTATTTTTGTTTTATATATTTTTTTATTTATTTAAGAGATGAAATAAGGTAATAAGAATTTAAAATTGATATCAAGGCAACAAAAATTGCAACTGTGAAAATGAATTCTTTATTAAAATCGAGTTCGCAAAAGCGAAGTCGTTTTACACAAGTTAGTATGAAATTTGCGCGTTTCTGCATGTAAACATGCTTCTTACATTTCGTTTTCCTCCTTTTTGAAATCATTTATTACTGTAAAAATGATTGATGATCAGATTTTACGAAATTAATAATTTGATAAACAAGATGTCCGATTCGGAAAGCTTCCAAAGGGTGCTACACCCGAACGATGAAAAAGAGCAAGATAGCGAAGAAGACGAAAATAATGACATTTTGCCTGCTATGTCTAACGATCGTTTCTTTGAATTAACTAAAGAAATCATAGCAGGAATGGGACGAAATTCTTTTATAGACGAAATAACGCACATAATGTCTGTTCGAAAAATCCAGCAATCGAATTTTCGACCATTTCCCATAAGCTATTGTTCTGAAACTTTACGTATAGCTCAGAACCAGATGACAATGCAATATTCTACCACTTTTATCATAATTTGATTAGTTTCTGAAGTATTTCCAATAAAATAAAATTAAATATGGCGATTAGTTCCGAAAATTGCGACCAAAATTCAGTAGCGGCGTTGCAATCGAATTTTTTTACTGCGATTTTTCGTAAGCTTTTTTTTTCAATTATTTTTTCTTTCGTATTTTTTTAATTTCATTAAAATTATTCTTTTTTCTGAACTGTATTAGTGGGCCAATTCAAAAGGCTCGGCGGGCCAATTTTGGCCCGCGGGCCATAGTTTGTGCATCTTTGGTCTACTGGCTTCTGACTACTATTTAAATTTTTGAAGTTTCAGTCTAGTTAACAGAATGTGATTTTATAAAGGTATATAAATATACCTTTATTTCCAGAAATTAACTGTTAGCTACTTCTGGAAAGTTGAAAATTGTAAACCAAAAGAATAGTGAGGAAGAAACAGAAGTATAAAAAATACTGACCACTTTAATTGATCGGCGAATTTGCTATACCAGTGAACCCCTACTTTAAAAGTTACAAATGAAAAAGAGCACAATTATGAAACATTAATATAATTCTTAATATGAAAAAATAGCCATTATTTATTTTTTTCTTTAAAACCAATAAAGAAAAGTCACTCAATTATGGAATATTAAAGCCATTTAATATTCCATAAGTCTACTTACTCACAGTATAACAATCTCATCAGGATTCAATTTTCGGTTATTTATTATATGAAATGATTGTTGCATCAAAATAATCCAATAATAATATTCAAATAAATCCCTTTTCTCAAAATTTGGATAAAATGTTACTTTAAACAGCACAATCAAAAATTTGAGCGTAGCAAAAAAGAACTTTAGAAACATTTTGGCCATTTTGAAGCACATATTTGTAGACAGAGAGATAGTTTTTATGAATATTTCAGTTCAGCCATTGATTGATACAAAATCTTAAAAGTTCAAAACTATAAAAGGCTAATTTAGCTGCTATCAGAAGCATTTGATATTCAACAAATTCAAGATTTTAGGGGAGGGGGCAATAATGAAAATTTTAATCACTTTATCACATTTCATACTTAGTGCATGCAATAATTTATAAATGTTGTTTTCTTTCTTTTTTTGCAAAAAAATAAAACATTATCAAGCACTTAACAAAAGGGTAGAATTTTTGTAAATGTATGGATTTTACATAAGAATTTTATCTAAAAGATATTGGTTGTGGATGATAAACAATCAGAAAATAACATGGTTGTGCACTTTCCCTACCATATTAGTGTAGGAGCCTCAGTTATGCAATTTAACACTAGAAAGACAAAAGGGACCTGTGCGGCTTCTCTCGTTATTTGCTGCTCAGTAATTACAATAGTAATTGACTGAATGCATCGTAACTTTCTGAATTTTCCCAATATGATACTATTTCAGTGCCTAATTAATCATTTTTGTTTTATTCTCATAGAAGCATAAAAATTGAACCTTAAACCTAGAATGGTGGTAGAAAGCCACTGTGGCCTCTCAGGTATTTTACAATGAAAATGGTTAAATTCTTTGTTTATTCTAACATCTGTCACAGGATAAAGTGTCATTCAGTCTAGTTTGACCTTGACCTTTATCTTTTTACAACCCCCCTTTTTACAAAACACAAAATAAATGCGACAGCTGGCTAGCCGGACAATGACGATTACTCCTTGAAAGAGAAATAAGTTTTACATTTTGACCTGAAAACGAAAACGCCATAATTCACTATCATACAGTCAGCTATTGTAGCGGGATTGGAGAACAAGCATGGGGCACGTGGACTCATTGAAGAAGAAATTTAGAGAGAATTATGGCAAAATTCTCGGAAGAGCTACATTGACCCCTTCAGTCTTTCTTAGGTATACGGCAAATTTTTGGTTTTTCTAGTGCTAATTGGATTTAAAATTTTGGGAACATATTAAATTTTTGTTCAACCCGGCATACCTAAAAATAAAAGTTTTCGTTGCCAACATGTTTTAGAATATCAAAATACATCTCATATTCTTAGTGTTTGGAGTCAAACCGAAATACAATTGAAAAGTAATTGCGATGCTATAGCTTATTCTGAAGGCGGCTCTTTTGCTCAAATAATTGTGAAAGGCCGCCTTACACAACCATTTGAGACGTGCCAAGGCAACTTTTTTTTTCTGTGTGCCAAAAAAATAATTAATTTAAGTTCATACATTTTCAATTGACAAGGGATGAATAAATAATATTTGAAAATAAAAAGCGGTGCACAATTACGATTAAATCAACCTAAAACACAGGAAAATGCAGAAAATTTCCGACTTCCGACTGAAATCGTCAAACTGAATGAAAAGTAAACAATCGAATTTGTTACAGTTAGTCAACAACAAAAATTTTCCATACGATAAAAGTTGGGATTGCTATTTATACACACACAAAGTGACTTTCCCAGTTTAGCAATCCCAACTTTCTACATTGTGTCCCCCTCTCTTAAAAACAGCTTGTGGGGACTCCATTATATGACATCGTCCCCATTTGTCCCAGCTTTATAAAATTAGTGCATATTCATTTTCATATAGCTCTTTCAATTGAGAAATTAAAAAATTATTTTTGAAAAAATAATAATAAAATCATAATATAAATTCACAAAATTTGCAATCACATGATTTCGCGATTAAAAGGGATTTTTTAATGCAGGAAAAGGGGTTTGTTTGTAACACCTCCCCATTCGCGCCTTCCATCTTTTGAATAAATAAAATACAAAACAGTTCCAGAAACTCTACAACTTAAAAAAGTTTTTTAAAAAAAGAATATTGTAGAAACCAAGCACAGGTTCACTTACTTAGCCCTTTATTGCATATCAAACACACTTACTAACATATAAAACTTAGACTTATTAATTATAAAGCAATATTAACGTATAAATATCAATCGTAAATGGGATACAAATCACAGATCGTTCGTACAGACTGTAGCTCCGCTCGAATCGAAACTCTCTCTCTCTCTGTTTTCAGTTACTCTGACAGTTAATGCGTAGTTCCTTTCTATTCTATTCTATTTAAATGCTTCTAGCATCACACGAAATTACAGGACGTAGTTCTTTTAAGTTGCAACATACTCCCACCTTATTTGTGTTGATGGATTATATGCAACACAAATCATAACCACATCTATTACAGGTTGAGTTTAACAGGAGCCTTGATGCTTCGTCCAGCTCTAGTTCTTCGGACTGGTGCTGATGGCGGTGGGTCTCTAGAAACAACTTGGTTCCTTTTGACTCCCCCTTTGGCCAAGCGTTTCTCAGGAATCTCTTTCACAATCTTAGATCTAAGCAACTCAGTAGCCTCCTCGCAGGTCAATTCCAATGGGTAAATTCTCTGGAGGGGACTTTAGGATGGTACTTTAGGATGTCGTACAAGCTCTCCTAAATACTCCTTAAAAAAACGCTGTCTTAAGTGGTGTCTAAGTGAATGAACATATAACGCACACGGTTTAGAAGATGACGTGAGTCCACGACATCCAAATCCATAGTATCTCCCTCAGTACAATCTTGAATGAAATGTGCCGGAGTTAGTGGCTGCAACTCGTTTGGGTCATCAGACAGATAGGTAAGCGGTCGACCGTTGATGGTTTTTTCGCAACCGCAAAGCAGAGTTAGCATCTCCTCGTAGGTGACACACGCTCTTTTCAAACTTCTCCGTAAAAGCTCCTTTAACACTCAAACCATTCGCTCCCACCAACCACCATGCCATGGGGCAGAAGGTGGATTAAAACGCCATTCAATACGTTTTGTTGCACATTCACGTTGAATTGATGACCAATCAATCGCTTTCAAAGAGCGTGCAGTTCCTGTGAAATTTGTACCATTATCTGAGTACATAATCGAACATCGGCCTCTTCTTGCAAAGAAGCGTCTTAAAGCTTGCATAAAACTTTCTGTTGAAAGGGATGTGACCAGTTCGAAATGGACTGCTCTATATACCGCGCAAGTGAAAAGTACAATCCAAGCCTTTTGTCCACCTCTAAGGAAAACTGGACCTGCCAAATCCACACCGGAAACTTGGAATGCAGCTACTCGATGAATCCTATCTGGAGGCAAAGGCGCTGGATCAGGAATCACAGGTTTTGTTAAAGTCTTCTTGCACTGCAGGCACTGGCGTATTACCTCCCGTACTACCTTTCGACCCTTGGGGATCCAAAAGCGTTGTCTTAAAAAGGCCAATGTAGCAAGCATTCCTCCGTGCTTCAAAACCTTATGAGTGTGCTCTATAAATCGGCGCACAATAACATGATCAGGTAGTACGATAGGTTTTAGAAATTCATCATCATCTTCACTCAATATTAATCGAGTTTTGACTTTTAAGAGGCCCTCATCCTCAAAGAATTGGATTGTTTCTGAATATTTTTCTCGAACTTTGGATGACCATTCAAGCTGAATCAAACTTATCATAGTCTTCTCTGCTATTTCTAACTCTTTGGCAGTAAGTTCACCAGTAAGTTTAGGCGATCTGTTTCTGGCGTTATGACTGAACCTTAACATCCAAGCAATCATGCGTAAAAGTTTAGTATAATTCGAAAAATATAAGAGTCTATCACTAAACTTTTCATCTGAAGTGAGACTTACTAAAGTAGTACTTGCAACCGTCTTGCGCCGCTCCAAATATGCTTCATCCGGAACAGTTATTTCAGAGGTTGGCCAAGATTCTTCGTTTCCATATAGCCATCTAGGACCCTCCCACCACTGACTTTGAAGGAGGTCCGACCAGTCACAACATCGAGTAGCCAAGTCAACAGGGTTGACTTCTCCAGGAATATGTTTCCAGTCATCCATATTAGTCAATTCTCTGATCTCCTTCACTCGATTTCCCACGAAGGTGTTCCACGGTTCCATTTTTGTAATCCAACTTAAAACTACCATGGAATCAGTCCAATAAAGGATTCTAGAAAGGGTGGGTAGAACAGAATGCAGAGTTGCGGCTAACCGAGCCCCAAGGGCTGCCCCTAACAGTTCAAGTGGAACGGTGGGTTTTTGCATTGGAGCAAGTCGAGCTTTAGCTGCTATTAATTTCACTGTCACTTGTCCTTGGAATTCAAATCGTAGGAAAGCACAAGTACCGTATGCGTAGGAAGAAGCATCTGTGAAAATATGCAGCATGACATTGTCGTATACTCTAGGAAATATTCTTCGGGGAACTGTGCATTTCGTCATGAGATCCGTGGTTTTCTCCCACCGTTTGTACTTCCGAACAAGTTCTGAAGGCAACACATCATTCCAGCCTAACCGTTTTCTCCAGGCTTCCTGTAAAAGCAATTTCGGCAACAATAAAGCCGGGGCTGTGAAGCCAATAGGATCGTAAATGCTGTTGATTAGAGAAAGTAGCAACCTTTTCGTAACTTGAAAGTTCGTCATCGACTACATTCCATCTTAAGCCAAGTACCATTTGCGTATCTTGCTTTTCCTCGGAATCAGTAGCTACCCAGTCTCGTAATTCAAAGCCACCTTCTTTCATGACTTCTACAGCTTGGGATTTCAGTTGCTCCAGTTCTCTGACGTCATTAACACTTGTGACTAGGTTGTCCACGTAAAATCCTTCTTTCAAATGATCAATTGTATTTTGAAAACTCTTTGTCTGAAATTTTTGCAGTCCCAGATGATAATTTATTGTGGCATTCAGAAGAAATGGACTAGAAGAAACGCCGAACACTACTCGGCAGTGTCGATAAACCTTAAATTTTGTGCGTTGCTCGTCTTCCCACCACAAGAATCTTAGAACATCTCGTTCTTCGACCCTTAAACGTATTTGTCAGAAGGCTTGTTTTATGTCGGCAATTACTCCTAAGGCACCTAAACGAAATCTCAGCAGTAGTGGAAGTATCTTATGTATAAGACTCGGTCCCACACTCAAACACTCATTCAAGGAAGCAAATCCAGGCTTTTTGCACGAAGCGTCGAAGACGGGACGAACCTTCGTACTACTACTAGATGGCTTAATTACTGGTCTGTGAGGAAGATAATGACCTGGTTTCGTGATATGTTCCTCAGGTACAGTCTCTATAATGCTTTCTGATTCCCACTGTTTAAATACAGCATTGTACGCTTCAAAATGATTTTCCTTTAACAAACGTTTAGTTGTGGTGTGAAGTCTTGTTTCTGCTGTGTCGTACTTGTCGTAAAGAGCAGGATGTCCGGCCAACCATGGCAAAGACACTTCATATCTTTGATCTTCACAGACTCTTAAGGTTTCCCTGAAATGTATCAAAGTTTCTTCTTCGAGAAGGACCTTACTCTTCCTTTCTATCGGATCCGTAATTCCTAGAATTTCCAGCTCCCATATTTTAGGCACCTCAACGGTTTGTAAGCTTAAGGCGACTAGGTTAGCTACTTGCCTTTTTCTTCCTAACCGCAGAATTGTCCAGCCAAGAAAGGTTTCCACAGCCGACAATCCCGAGCTTACCACCTGTATTCTTCCGGTAAGAAGTCTCCCCAGAACATCAGCTCCAAGAAGCACTCTCACTGGTGGGGTATCTCTACCCACGTCTGACAGCTGTATTCCTCGAGCAGAGAGCTCAGCCAACAAGTCCTTATCCTTCATTCGAGGCAATTCAGAGCAAATCCTTGGTTGATCGAGCAGAGATAACTTACACGAAAATTTGTTACAAATATTTTCAACTTGAACTTCATAACGCTCACGCATAGCTTCGGCTGTAACCCCTCCACCAAAAAGTCCCTGGGATAATAATTCTTTCCCTGAAGGTGACAACTCGAGTTCTAAGGCTAATTTCTCTTCAATGTAGGATCTGTGAGATCCGTCATCTAAAAGGGCTCTCACATACTTTACTTTATTTTTGTTACGTATTCGTACCATTAGAGTTTTCAAATAAATGATGTTAGCGGAAGGTTCAACGGATATTAAAGAGTTCGATGTCCCATCAATTTTTGAAACAGTTTGCTTACTTAAATCCGGACACAAGAGCGCGTAATGTCTGCGATTGCAAATAATACACCTGACAGCGCTTCGACAGGTTTTAGCAATATGTCCATATCTTAAACAGACCAGACAGCAACTTTTCTTTATAACGATAGATTTTAAATCATCTAACGGCATGTTCTTTGCTTTTCTGCAATCATAACTATTATGCTTTCCTTCACATAAAATGCAACGAGACTTACTTGATGATGAGGAAACCAATGCTGATGCAGATGGAATCATTTCATCTACCGAATACGTATTTTGTGCATGTCTTTTATTTTTAGAATCGGGTTGAAATCCCATTTGAGCCAAAGCGCGGTGCTCCTCCCCTTCAACTTCATGACTCAAAAAAGTCATTAAATCTTCAAGGAGTCTTTCTTGTTTCTTAGAAGAAGATTCTTCTCGATTCAATCTATATCTATCCCATGCCTTTAATGTATCAACCGGAAGGCAGGACTCAACTACTGGGAAAAGCATTGCTGCATAATTCTTAGTCGTGACACCTAATGTCTCTAATGCTCGCAAATAAGATCCCAGTTTATCGTACAATTCTGCTAACTTAATATAAGATCTATTGTTCACCAATGATAACAAATTTCTTACGTAAACTTCTATCAATAAATCATCTCTGCCGAATCTAGATTTAAGATGTTCCACTGCTTTCTTATAGTTTTCTTTTTAGTGCGGATAAGTGTCTACAATGTCTCTTGCCTTAGTTTTGATTTTTAGCGAACTTATAAGATATTGGAATTTATCCTCTTCTCTTATATCTTCATCATCATGGATTCGACCGAACTGACCCCAAAATGCAACCCAATTTTTGGGGGACAAGTCAAATTCTTTGAGCGTTAACTTAGGAAGCTTTAAATTATCTGGCGATCTTCTTCCGGATGAGGTAGAAGTACTATCATCATGATTACTGTAATTTCTTTCGTATAAAACTCTTATTTCGATAAAATGATCCCTGTAGGATTCTATTTTGTCATACTCTTCGTCAGAAAAAACTACAAGTTCTTTCAATTCTTCATCAACTTTAAACAAGCGCTCTGCCTTTTCTATTAATTTCTGATATTGCACAACTATATTTTCCACATTCTGATTTTTATGCAGCTCGTTAAAATTATTTGCTGCTAACTTAAACAACCTTCTCAAATTTGTTCTGTCTCGCTTTAATTGCATAACAGTACTTGTTTCAGTCTCATTTTCCACCTTATCAGTTTCTTTCGTATCCGTTTTATTCTGCTCAGTCATTTTTACTCTTAATAAAACATTCGCAACGCCAAAGAACACACCAATAAAATAGCTACTCAAACGCAAATCAAATCACTTTCGCTGCGATTCTCACAACAAGGAAGTTATTAGCATTTCCCAACGTAAACAGTTCGCTCTATCTTCGTAGGAGCATTCCTGCAGTCGGAACGGCAAAAGTTTCAGTTTCGATTTAGTTACTTCAGTCACAGTCCTGTCTCGGACGCCAAAATTTGTAGAAACCAAGCACAGGTTCACTTACTTAGCCCTTTATTGCATATCAAACACACTTACTAACATATAAAACTTAGACTTATTAATTATAAAGCAATATTAACGTAAATATCAATCGTAAATGGGATACAAATCGTAGATCGTTCGTACAGACTGTAGCTCCCCTCGAATCGAAACTCTCTCTCTCTGTTTTCAGTTACTCTGACAGTTAATGCGTAGTTCCTTTCTATTCTATTCTATTTAAATGCTTCTAGCATCAGACGAAATTACAGGACGTAGTTCTTTTAAGTTGCAACAAATATTTCTCACAGAAAATTGAAAGGAATGAAATATTTTTTCCTCCTCACTTATCTTCATTTTTATTACGGGGAAGGAGAAGGGTCCCAAAGAATGATTAGAATATGTTACAGGACATACACTGTTATAAAACCATACACAGATGCAGAGGCGTAGCTAGGGTTTTCAGCGCCCGGGGGCAACTGAAGATTTTGTACCCCCCACCCCCTGTGCCGCTGGAGGCCTAGGGGAGCCCCTAAAGGGAATTTAAAAAACTTCTATGCTTCCTAAATGATAAATAGTTCGAAAAATCAGCCCTTTTAGGAAAAATGGTACACTAACTTCGTAAAATTATTCATCTGATTTCCCTCGCACTCCTGTTCTACATCGGTCATTCCCGATTTGGTTTCCCATACAGCACAAGATGGTCCTCAGGATGTCCTGAGTACTCTTGTCACGTCCTGAGGGGTGGTCCCAAGGATGTCCTTAAATCCCAATTCGAGAACCTCAGGACGACCTCTGACCTGAAAAATGTCCCGCCTTGTGACCGCCCTGATAACGTCCTCAGAGCGACCTGAGGCATTAAACGCACGGCAACTCGAGGACGAACGGGATTTTGGGGACATAGTTAGGACTTGAGGAACCTTATGAGGATAGTCACAGGACTTCTAGGACATCCTAAGAATAATGACAGGATTCTTTGTCGTCCCCAGTCGATCACAAGAACATCGTCAGAACTAAAATATTCCCCACCTAATCCTAACGCGCGACCACTCGGGACAACTTGGGATTTTTAGGACAAAGTTAGGACTTGGAGAACTTTATGAGGATAGTCAGAGGACTTCTAGGACATCCCATGAACAATGACAGGATTCTTTGTCGTCCCCAGTCGATCCCAAGAACATCGTCAGAACTAAAATATTCCCCACCTAATCCTAACGCGTGACCACTCGGGACAACTTGGGATTTTTAGGACAACGTTAGGACTTGGAGAACTTTATGAGGATAGTCAGAGGACTTCTAGGACATCCTATGAACAATGACAGGATCCTTCGATGTTCCCAATCCATCCTGAGAACACTGTCACAATCAATACTTAGCACCTAATACTGTCTTGAGTTCATCCTCAAGAGATCATCACTAAGACTCGTAGCACCCTGCCAGGACATGCTTTGAACAATGACAGGATGAATGCCGTATCCAGCTCATTGCAATGCATTATTGAAATTTATATAAACCAGAAAACCAGCAGACACAAGTAAAATACAACCAATTGACAGGCATGACTGGTCAGTCCCATTGTTAGTTAAGAGCCTCAGCTTCTTTAAATAAAGGATGCAAATAAGCAAACACTAAGCACTTGCTTTCCACGTAAGTGCAACAATGGAACAAGGAGTCATGACATAAATTTTTGTTTTATACTTGTGACAGCATTTTTTCTTGTTTATCTGAAAAAAAATTCAAAGCCATAATCATTATATTCAAATTTCCACAAAATACTTCATGCAATATGTACTTAAATTGACGTTTGGGGGGGGGGGGAGGGGGATTTTACCAATTTACTCTCCCTGCCCCCTTTTTTTTTTTTGTTAAAGGAATTACTTGACCTTCATGTTTGTATTAAAAAAATAAATGTTAGTTTTTATTATTTCTGATAGTGAATAACAGATTTTACATTATTTTGATGTGGTCAATTGAGATTTGTATCAAATATTTATGCAACTTAAGAATTTTCATTTAAATGAAATAGAATTTTACAAAAGATTTTAACTTGAATGAAATAAAATTTTAGAAAAAAAAACCAATATTAATAATAAAATAAATAAAACAAATATTCAAATTAAAAAAGTGCATTTAGATATGCTCCGAGTTAAAACATAAAATGTTTGAATGACAATAAAAAAAATCAGCATTTGAAATTAGACTTTCAATATTACAGTTAATATTAATAAATCTGAAAACATACTTTTAATAAGACCATTCAAAACAAATGCAAATGGTTTATGAAAAAAATTTATTTGAAAATATAACAAAAAATACATTGCAAGTCATACATAAATTTAATCTCTTTCTTTGTTTCAAGCAGTACTTTCAGTAACCATCATTTTAACATTTCCTAAAAAGAAAGAAGTTATATTATGAATAAAACTTAATTTACAAGAACATTGTTTTTTTATCTCTGTGCACCAATGTGGATAAAGTTTTACATAAATGAAACTTACATCAAAGAGAAGCATGATTTATGCATTATTTTTGAATAATAATAAATAAAATAGTAAATACAGTGGCACAAACTTTTTCTTTTTTATGGAGGATTGTTCCTAAATTTCTTCCTTGAAAAACACAAGCAATAAAAAGTACAATTACATAATTTGCATGTTGTGCATTGAAACCGTTCCCCCCCCCCCTTTAAATTCTTTTTTAATATAGGTGTTACAGCACAACGGTAACCATTTCATTCCAAAACAATATTTTTCAAGCAGCGTTACTGATAAATACCAAACAAGAGCACGTGATCGAATATGCGCCCCTCCCCTCTTTTCCCGCAAGTTTCCTTTACGTAAAAATACCGATTAATCGTGCTGCCCGCCCTTCAAATTTGGATTGTCATTGAAATTATAAAAGAGAAATAAAAGAAATAATTTCAAAAATAGCGAAAACGATTCTTTTGCAAAAAACGCTATTGCAAAAACTGGCCATTCCCGAATATGAGTAGGTAAATTGCTCATTAACGATCTTAAATGCAATCACAAAATATTGTTTGCATTGTATTAATTACAGCTTTCATGCTGTGTTTTAAAACTATATTTTCCAAATGTCGCGAAACATAGTCATTGGGATGCGTATAGACGTGCAAGAATGTTCAATTTCACAAGTTACAATAACAATATCCAATCTGAAATAAAGACGAAAAAAAAAGTTAAAAAAGTTCTTAGTAGGAAATTTAAGTACACCAAAAAATGAAGGATGAGGCCAGGGAAGGGGAATAAATCTTTTGCACCTGTCTTTCTAGCTTCTGCTGATATTTTTCCTTGCTATTGTTTATATTTATGATTATTTAATTTATTATTATGGAGGAAAACATGTCAACAGATGTTAAAAGCAAAGCTATGCATTTAGTATAATCAAAATTTGTTTGCCACTTTTTTTTCAGGATCGATTGGAACGAATTTTAATTACATGATCATGAATGAGTAATAGACAAACCTTTACCTTGTTTTACCTACTTTCCATTAAATTGGGGGGGGGGGGGATGAGGCATGAAATTGGAACGTTTTTTCACTTGTATCGTTTTCGCGCCCCCTCCCGTATTTTCGCGAATTTCGGCAAAATTTAGGAGGGCGATAATTTGGTATTTCACTACAGAGATTTTTATTTTAAGAGAGTTCAAGTATTCAAAACCAGCACTTTCAAACTATTCAGGATTTCAGTAAATTGTTTTTTGAATAAAAAAACTATTAAAACACATACATACACATATATATGAACAGTTGTTCTTGTTATAAGGACACTGTTTATAGTGGCAACTGTTATAACATTAAGGAACCCCCTCCCGTTTAAGTCTCTTCAAACACTCATAAACAGTAATAATCACTTATACTGTCACTTCGCTATAGCAGCAAAAAATTATATGTCATAATTCTCGCAAGGGCGGATCTAGAAAATCTTCAAGGGGGGGGCGATTTTGGAAATCTCGGGGTTCAATGTAAGGATGGATGGAGGAGATTCTTCATTCCTTTTCAACAGTCCCTCCGCCCCCCCCCCCTTTTTTTCAAACAGCAGGAACAACAAAAAAAATGCTAGTGTAGTGCTATTTAAAATTTTACTAGCACATTTTTTCAATGCATATACGTTTATTCAAAGCCCTTATAAAAGGAACACAAGCTGACGTTTTTTTGCGTTCGCAAATCTGTCTATAATTTTTTCAACGTCCAATGTAATATCTTTATGGATATGCAATAACGCTAATTCAGTGAGTCTATCATCACTCATTCTGCTTCTTAGCCAAGTTTTAACCGAGTTAGGATTTCCTTTAAGCTTTCTCAAGAAACATGTAGGCTTGTAAATACATTTTCTAAATTCGAGTTGATATGTCTAAATTACAAAATAATAGCAATTATTAGTAATATATTTTCTAAAATTTTCAAAATGTAATACTAAATATGTACTAAAAAAACCATCAACGAGTATGGGCAATTTATATAAACATCTGTAATTATGAATGTTCAATGAAATGTTTCAGACTCCAGGTTTTAGCGTAAATGCTGCAGGAATTTACACCACGTGCTAAGGGTTGGCTAGCTGTCACCAGTTTGATGGGTAGAAGAAAAGAGCAGGGAATCTCTTTCCCATTACTCGGAGGATTAGCAACTCAGCAATACTAAAGGACAAAGGAACAGGGGGGAAGCATAGAACTTGAAGGGCGTTTTGGGATTCCAAGAACATAAAAAAATGGCTGGTCCCGGGGCACAAAGAGTAAAAACTCACTTAGGAGTGTCGTTGTAGTATCCACTTAAATCAGCCCAAGCTTAGACCATAAACTAGATAGACAAGGTCTGGGGGCGTGGTCGGTAAGCAGGAGTCTTTCCCCGGAAAACAGGTGACGGAGTCCTTCGGTGAGAGAGGGCTTCGTCGTGCCATGTTAATTCTCGTAGAGATTTGAAGAGTGATTTATTTTAATTTCTTATTGTATGACAGACACATTTTAGCACAATTATTTTCTATCACACGCAAGGAAACAGTTCATAGATTAATGGACAAGTGTTTTTTTATTGGTATTATCAATAATTAATTAGTAATAGTGATTTGAAATTGATCTTATATATTGAGCTCATTGAGAGTAGAAGTTAGTTTCTTGCCCCCTTTTTGTGAAACTTAATGTCATACTTAATGTCAGTAACAGTTTAATGAAACTTAATGTCAGTAAAGCTCTTTGCAATGAATACAATTCGCATTGCTTTTACAAGGTTTTTAACCAACTTCAACCTCATTATGTCTTGCCCTTGAGATATCAATGCGAAAAGTAAAAACATTTGTAATATTACGTTAATAAGCCAAACATCAAATATACCTATTCTTTTCTTTTTCAGTTCATTGAAAAATAAGGAAGGAAAAACGAAAGCGTTTAAGCTGTTTTTCTTTTCAAAATCTGAAATAAATTTAAAGAAAGCAACAGCATGAAGAAAAAATTTTAGTTTTGAAAATAGTTTTTTAAATTTTTTAAGTTAAAAAAATTATTTTCTTTAGAAAATTGTCAGTTAAAACTTTAATGTTGCTCCGATACAGTTCGTAAATCTAAAATTAATAGTCATGTGACATTAGCCTGTAGGACTGAAAACATCGGATTGGGATCATTCATAAATGATGTCACGCTTCGAGGGGGAGGGGCGTTCGTGAAATTGTGACAAGGGGTGGGGAGGGGGTATGTTGAAGTGTGACACTTTGTGACAAAGGGGGGAGGGAGTCAAATAACTGGGAAAAAAGCGTGACATCATTTATAGACGGTCCCATTGTACCGTTAATTAAAATGCGATTGTTTTTTTAATGAATTACAGAAGATGAAGTTTGTTCTAAGATTGCAAACAAACGGAATAAATTAATTTATTATCTAAGTGTTGTGCAATACAGTCAGAAATACAATATATATGTAATATATTGGTAAGGGGGAAGCATGAAATGCATTTTAAACATAATTCTGAAAATTTAACAATTTTACTTACATTATTAAAAGTAGAGAATAAAAAATAAACTGGAGCGAACAGACATATGTATACTTGGTGATGCAACGAACGTTCGGCCTTTCTGCGAGTATATTTCAAGCATCGTTCATGTCTTTTAAGATTTAATATTATTGAAATGTTAATTTCAACGTTGCATTTATTATTTAGGGGGCGGGCATTATTAATAAAGCAGAATGGAATTTAACTACTGGAAAAAATAGTTTAATTTCTATTGAAAATTGCTCTTGATTTTTAAATAAAATTAATTTTGTGTATTTGTTACGCATTTTTGGTATTCTTTGATATTATTTTAGAAATGGGGTAGTCATATTTTAAAGTATTTCTCAACAATTGCTTTAGTTAATTTATATATATGACTTTCTTGTTCTTCATAATCAAGAATATGATACTCCAAAAATTTAAAAATAAAATTAAAATTTATGCTTTTCATTGTTAATATTGCTATTATGTTTAATAAATCAGGTTAGTGCTTTTGTGCACAGAATGGGTCTTGATCGTTTGCCTGAAAGCAATCTCAGCTCTTTTACAGATCAGAAGCAAGTTCAGAAATTGAGAAGACTCCCCCACGTGGTATAGGACGGCGAAAAGCTTTGATCTCCGACCCCTGTCAGTCAAACTGGTCCCCACTATTCCTGCTTAGGAACTAACAATGGCGAGTGAATAGAAGGGCTCGTCTAGATACTATATGGTCTAAGAGCCCAAGGGGGGGGGGGCGACAGCCCCATCGCCCCCCCCCCCTTGGATCCGCCGTTGAATTCTCGTTCCACAATCCAAATTAAATGCACACTTGCTTTGTGGTAGGGATATGAAAATTAATAAACAAAGAACAAAATAAAGCATGCATTTATCATCCCATTTAAGGTATTTTCACAGCTATTTAATTTATTGCAAAAAAATTAAATTTTATTTAAGAACTAAGGAACAAACTAGTTTTTCTTTTTCTGCTATTGCTTTATTAAAATGAATTTTAACATTTGGAATTAATAGAATTGAATCTAAAGATTTATACATTTCCCAGTTTTTTCAGTAGGCGACACTGACTTTCAGCTTCTTTTTTACCAGATGCATGCCATCCCCCCACCAGATATTTTCATAACTTTAAGAAAAAACTCAAAATTGGCCACTAATATGTATACTTGCAAAGCTACAAGCATTGGTAGGGTAAGAGAAACAGAATAATACATATAAATATGGTCATTTCAACCCGCAATTTTGTGATACATGTACTTGCATTTCTTTACTTGAAAAATTCTATTTTTGCAAATTGCTTTGTAAACAAATTGGTTGCTCAAAAATTAGCCCCTACCCTCTTCCAGGGAAAAAAAGAACAGTTGTTAAGTTATGCCAGTTGGTATTTTATGATAAGTAGAAGTAAAAGGAATGTGTTGCAAGCTATATATTTGAGAAAGCCGACACTTCACTAGAGATGGGAATGGTTGGGGAAAAAAAAACGGAAATTTTGGGGAAAAAACAGGTTTTTTTTCAGTTTTTTTAGGAAAGGATTTATTTTCACCCGGAAAAATTGAAAATTTTGAAATTTCTAGTATAAAATAATACATTCAGAAATTTATAATAGTCACATTCCAATGTTTTTTCTTTGAATATTTTATATTTTTAATTATTTTTCTTTAAATATTTTATATATTTAAATATAACATAACACAAAGTTTCCCTTTTGTACAAGAAAAAATGACAGAGATATTTAATTTCAAAGCTTGGAATTCTTTCACATTTTCTCGGACTTTATTAAGGGGTCGGTTAAAAAATCTGAATGAAATATTCATTGAATAATGAATAGAATGAATACTTCATTGAAATTTTTTAACCAACCCCTTAATGCAGGCCAAAAAATCGCGAAAAAATGCCAAACATTGAAACTAAATATCTGTTTATTTTTGTCATACAGAAGGGAAACATTTTGTGTTATGTTCCTTAGGATGGGCGTCAACTTTTACTTAATATGACTATAAAGACTGGGGACTGTATAAAAAGTTAGTTTCTGTAATTTCACAAAATTGATTTTTTAAATTAAAAAATGCTATTATCATAAATGCTTACAATTTTTAAACATTTTTATAACTGTGCGTATATATTTGAGAACCAACGGTTGCAGAGATAAAAGCCTCCTAAGGACTTTGCTTTGCACCCTGTATATATACATACACATATAAATGCATGTAACAAACTTTGGAGAAAAAAAAAACTAAGCAACTTTCTGTAAAAAAAAATTAGTTGATAATTTACAAAAGTTACATATGCTAAAATCTACTTGCTATATATACTAATATTTTAATTATTGAAGTTGTAATAAATAAAATATTATAAAGAAAAATTATTGATAATTTTATGATTTACAAAGTCAAACTTACAGTTACAAAGATATAATGAAAAAACATTTACATTTTTTTCAATAGAAACACCCCCGATTCTGAAAACTATTTTTAAAAAATCTACTTTCACTTGTAAAAAATCAATTTTTCCAATTTTTTTTCAGAAAAAAAACACTTTTTTTCCCACCACCTCAAAATTTCCTGGGACATTTTACATCCCTACACTTCACTGAAATTAACTGAAAGCTCTGGCTTGCAGAATTAGAACAATTTATTTCCATATTTCTACTGCCTATTTAAAACTGATAAGGCGATTATTTTTTATTAGTTCTGTTTGAACACATATATTTCTCGGTCAGAATCATGAAAGTGAGTAACGTTTTATTACATTTTTAATGGGGTAAAAAAAAAGTCCAACTTGGTTTGTTTTTACAATTATTGTTATTTTTATTATTTTTTTTAGTGCGTTATTGCAGCAGGATTGTTTGTTTGCCTCATGAGTGCTACTGTAGCTAAAATTTAGAATTGTATTAATATATTTGTTAGCTAATAATAAAAGAAACGGTTCCCTAATTAAACCTTCCCCGTTATTTCTTATACCTGCAGTGGCGACATTTAACTTCTAAGAAAAAACATTTTTATTTAAAGTTATATCTTTTATTTAAGAAACAACACTCCCGAGATAAACAGCTATTCAAATACTTTAAAAAATACATAAATATTAATAGCACTATCGCTTATTACAGGGCATTTAAGATAAATTATACAGGATTTATTAAATTTATTATTGATAAGGATTAATTTACAGAATGTTTAAGGATGGTACCACCCATGAGGAAAACTATCACTTGTTAAGACACTTTTTGAAATATCTAAAATATTAATAAATTAATTTGAGAATAATTACCTGTTCACAATGCAGTAAATTATAAGGAATTCATATCTAGACAAATTTTTATGTTTGATTCAGCAATAATTTTCAGATTGTGTAATACCAATCTATCAATAAATTAGAAAATCACCCATAACAAGAAATAGCAAAAACAATGTTTCTGCTGCAATTGATAGGTGAGAGAAAAAATAATAATAAAAGTAAATATACTTGCTCAATTAATACCTGCATTTTTGTGAGAAATCCATGCATCACTTCATTATAGATGTAGGCAGCGCAAAAGGCTTTTAAAATGTCAGCTGAAAGAAAAAAAAATATATATATATTTTACAAATAAGAAAATTCAAACAGAGATAGATGACACCTTGCTTAAAGTTATACAGGTGCAACAAGTTTAGAAATATAAATATATGCACTGAAAACATGCTTCGAATAAACCCCTCTTCTTTTGTTGCTACATGCCCAACTTTACTCATACAACTTCAAAACATATCATTTTAATTTAAGATAAATTTAACATTCCCCCCCCCCCCCCATAAAGAGCATATTTTCCCAACAATCACTACTTAATGAAATACATAAAACATGTTTACCTCCTTTTTGATAAGAATCTTCAAACATGTTAAAACTGGAGCTACGTCAATCTTCATCTTAATTCCAGCTTAAAAGAGAAAAACTAATGTTAGATGCAATAACTTATCAAATAATTTACATAAAAAAAATAGCATATTACTCAGAGTTCAGTTTTGCCTTGGAAACGTTATAATTGCAAGTAACAACTTGAAAACACTATTTATAAATTTTAATTTAAAGCAACATGTTCAGTTCTTATGTAAAAGCTATTCTACAATATTTAAGCTTCTAAAATTAAATGGCTATAAAAAAATTATCAAAGAAATGCTGTCAAATCTCTCCAGATTTAATTTATCAGATGAAAAGATGAGCTAGATGCTAGATGAAAAAAATATCTTACACCCAAAAAAAAAAAAAATAAATAAATAAATAAAATACTTCAGTGTATCAATATTTGTGGTTAAAAATTTATGTAAACAAATGCTTACAAAATAATAACGCTGACAATCTATTTTAGTGTTAGTAATTTCACATTTCAGTTTCATCAGAAGAAATAAATATATAAATAAAAATAAAATGAATGTGTGGCAGCTTGTTCAATTAAATTTTCAGCTATTGGAAACGTTTTATAAAAATGGTTTGAAAATTACCATAAAGAAATAAGGGTAGTTAACAGTGACAAAGCAAAAATTAAATTTCCAGAAAATTGCAGAAGTAATCAGTATTGCTTGTGACAAGAAAAATCAAACATGTTCGTTATATAGCAAAAAAAAAGGGGGGGGGGGGGAAAACAAGAGTTTAACTTAAAATCAGTATCAAAACAATCTAAACAAACCCTGAAATTTCAACAAATTTTGATGCTTTGCGTAACATTTAATCAATCATAATGGCTTGGTATAACTAAATTATCGTAGCCTTATTTCATTTCACATAATTTAACTTTAAAAAGCTTTGAGATAGATCTCATAGACTATAAAGGAGAGATATTCGCATCAACAAGAATTACACAAAATACACTTACCGTTACCATTCGTAAAAAGACATAAGCAAACCATGGAGGTCAGACGGTATTACGCCATTAACAAGAGCTTCCATCTCATCACCAACACCGTTCCCGCCTTTCTATTATTGCCTCAGGCAATCGTCTTTCTTCTGTTGGGAAGGGAGGAGGGTAGAATTCTATTCAAAGTGCGCTCGGAGTCTCTGTCGTTTTGCTTCTTTCTTTATTTCTTCTAGACTTTCTTTTTTTCCAGGAAATTATTATTTTTTTCCTGTTGCATTTTATCGTCGATTTCCACATGAGTAGTTTCAAGTCTATTTTATATTTTTCTGTGCAATTAAGATTCATATATTTTTAAAACTAGAGAAAATCTTTTTTATGATTGATAATGCTTTTGGCATGATAGTAACTTTAAGAAGTCATACGAGGAAGCCCAGACTCCTTATTTCCCAAACAAATGTTTAATTTCTCGAAAAACGAGACGTCCTGGACGAGGACATCCTGAGAATGTTGGATTAGAACATTCCGTGGATTGTCATTTCATAACAACCTGGGGATATCCTAGCTCAGTCCTGATGATCCTGAGGATCTAGCAGGACCCTCAGGATCAAATTAGGACGTCCGGAGGTCGTCGTGTGCTGTATGGGTTGCAGTGCTCCCACGTTTTAGTCGAAAACATTCACACCTCTTCAGTTCAAATAATTCTCTTTTCGCATTTAAAAATAAAATAAATTAACATTAATTTGGCGCCCCTTGACGCTGCGCCCGGGGACAGCTGTCCCTCCTTGCCCCCACCTATAGCTACGCCTCTGCACAGATGCAGATGTCAAAAAAATGCTTTTAGAGACACCTTTGGTTTCTGCCAAAAACAAACATAGGATTGGCTTTTTCGGACGTATGTACTATACTCGAGTTGAACTTATAGAAAAAAGTACAACAGAAGCAATTCTTGTTGAGGGTAATCAAACATCACAGGAAATTCGTCACAAAGCAGACAAAAGAAGGAATTGCACCGATCAAAGCGTTATCGCCGATCATATGTTGTTTTACATATCGTACTACCTATTAATCTTAGTCCATCAATTTAATATTAGTTCAAGTTTGATTTCTACTTTTCCCAATAAAAGTAATTAACATTGAAACTTCGTAATTTTTGCCTTCTATTGAAAACTGGTCAAAGTGCGCAAATTCTAAATATCATCCCTTTCTCTTGCAATTTATCATGTATACGTTTTACATCTCTGAGATTCGATGCGTAGCAAAGGTTGCAAAAAATTTTACATTTTATGATTGACCTTACAAGACAAAACACTCCTATATATTTCTATTTATATATAGTTTGGTGTTACAAAATTTTTTAATAATTTTTCTGGACGTAACTGTGATTATTTTAATGACACATATGCATTAAAAATTACTGTAACTGTATCTATCGTAATTTTCACTTTTATGTCCCTCTGCAGTAAAATTTAAAGTGCTTTTTTTAAAGGCCATTTTTGGATATAAAAATGTGTTTACTACAACATCTCGCTTTAATTTTTGTGCAATAATTTAGTTTCACACTAGTTTGAGGTTCAAAATATAGTTAAATTTCCTTATCCCTACTACTTTTCTCCACCAGACCCCTACCTGTTAGCCGAGGCCTTAGGATTGCTTACGCACGGGGAGAGGTAGTGGGGTCTACGGATTTTACATGCACATATCCCCAAGTATACATGGTGGTCTTCAGTGGGTATCGAACGCGCGACCTTCCAGTAATATGGAAGTCCGACGTGCTAACCACTAGGCTACCACTGCTCACCTTATCCCTACTACTAATATATTTTTAGGGGAAGCTGTAATATTATTTTTAAATGAATGCTAGCACCACTTTCTTTTTCCCCCATTAACACTAAATATTTGCAACATAGAAATTTTGAACTGACATAAGTTGGGATAATTTGTAGGCTAAATTTATATTTTTAAACTTTGTCTTTGAAGTTTTGGCTCCTTGCCATCCCTTCCACTAATATTCTCTAAAAGTGACCCTGTGTTACCCCATCACACAATCTTATTTTTCTTACTTCACAATTAAAACTAAGCTCTAAGCTATAAAAGATGGCAGCTGTTTAAAACATAATTTTATTTTAGTAGTGGAAAAAAGCATATGAAAGTCTTTAAAAGAATTACAGATAAGGCTCCAGAGGTTATAGTTCAAGAAACTTTCACGACCTTAAGTGTAAATAACTGTTGAAAAAAAAATAATGTTCTACATTCAGCTGTGTAAAAGCCCAATTTATGGAATTATAGTAAAAATTTAAAATGTTCCTTACCGCCTCTTTCTTTATCGTCCCTGGTGCATGCCACTCGTCACCCAGGGATAGCAGTGAATTATAAGTTCAAAAATAATCCTCAACCGAAAATTTTTATCACATTGTATTAATGCCATTTGTGTGGTTGGAAGGATGCCAAAAGGTTTCATATGTTAAGATTTGTTGCAATTTTCTGAGTATTTAAATAAAAACATAGATTGGGATAATTTTGCACCTTAATTAAATAAAATCCTTTTGGCATTGGTCATTGCTGACCATTTTTGTTTATTTTTACACTTAATGAAGTCTGTTTGCAAGCACAATAATGTTATTTAGCGAATTTTTATTTACGTGACTTTGTTTGCGTCAAAAGTTAAAATTATGGAAGAAAGCCTCAAACGACTAATATAAATCCGTAGCATATTTTTTGATCACGGTAATTATTCACTCTGTGAACCAGGCCCGTCATTTCAAAACTTTCCGGGGGGGGGGGGATATTTTAAATGCATAGTATAGGTTTAAAAATATATAAAAACATGTATAAATTCAATGTATTTCTAAAAGTCAGGAGCCGTGAATTAGCTCCCCTCCCCCCTGATCGCCCAAATGACGGCCTGCTGTGAAAAGTTATAAGCGTTCATGCATTTATTTTAACACCTTGCCGCACAATGGGGCATGGTGTTATACTGACCAAGGTACAAAATATTTCAATCAATAATTATAGGCCCTGTGTGCGTAGAGGTATGAATCTTCGTTAATATTTTGTACTTTTTGTAAAAATTTAAAGATTCCTTCATTCTAGTAAACTTTTTTTCTTCTTTTAGTGAGTAATAAGCAAAAACGTTTACCTTTTGTGCGACGAATAACATAAGTTAAAAAGCAACGCCATTAACCACAAGGTTGAAGCACAAAATGCAGACACGCGTTTCGGAATGACAAGGAATTTCATTTTCAATGCAAGAAAGAAGTGGCGGTGGGCCTTTTGCCCTATCTTTGCAAGGGAAGCAAAGACAGCGCAAAAGTCCCGCCAAAGACAAAAAGTCAAACAAGTGGCATGATCAACCAACGATGCAAATAAGCAATCCCGAGAAAAAGGAAATTTAAAAATAAAATAAAGCTAAGCATGTGAAGAGTGGCTATGAGGTCATTAACACTCAAGGGTTTCAAGAAACTTTCAATCTTTTCCTTCATAACATTCAAGAAAGTCATTGAAGTAGCAATAAAATTCCAAAGAGGCGTTATGCCTCTTCGAAATTGTTAAAAGAATAATAGCTAAACCCTCTTTTCAATTTAATAACTTAAATATTAGTTGGTGTAATGTAAACACAACTTTTAGGCAACGGAAGTTTATTGATCAGGATCGGAATCATAGATCAAGCAATGCAGGAGATTTCCCTATACACAAATTTAAAAGAGTACTGCAATGTGTGTCTTAAAAATATGCATTGATTAAGTTTTAAAACATAAAAAGATACATTGACAGCTTCAGAGTTCTCTTTTTTTGGATTGGGAAGGGGAGGTGAATGGTTCATAACAGCCCGAATGTATATATTAAGATGCCAGTACTGGTGATATACTATAAAACGTAAGGGTTCTGTTTTCGAACCCCGACCCCCGTCACACACAAAAAAAAAAAAAAGAAAAGAATCGGTAGAGCAATCAGAATTTTATCCCGTTTCTCCCGGAGGGATTGTTTAGTTCTTAACCATCCTTACAGCATATGCATTAATACAACTCAGTAATATGGTTAAAAACCAAGGGTTCTGGGAGATAAACCCCAAAATTGCATCTTGTTTGTGCTCAAGATACAGCCTTCGTTGTGCCCCTAATTTATTCTACTGTTGTCACCTATTTTTATCTTAACCTCTTCATTCCAAGTGTACCCAATTGGGTACATTTTAAAATACTGTTTATTAACTACTGTTTGTGCAATTTGAAAGCTAAAACACCCAAAGGTTTTTTAAATTAGTCAACAGGTAGTTTACTTCGCTTTAAACATGGAAAGCATGGAAATTGAGCATTAATTATTATTTAAACTAATTATTAATTAAAATTAAAAAAAAATTTAAGTTATTTTGTTTTGTAATCATTTTTTAAGTCAAAGAACCAAAAAATTGCGTCAATATTGTCTGTGCTTAGTTATGGGGTCTGAAGAGATTAAAATTACTTTGCAAATTTTGTTTCAGGATGAAGGTGGGGTTTAAATGCTAACAAACTTGCTATCTTCAGCTAAGGGACCATTTATAAATGATGTCACACTTTTTTCAAATATATTTGACCCCCTCCCCGTCCCTTTGTCACTAGTGTCACACTTCAACATACCCCTCCCCCCTTTGTCACATGTCACGCTATATTACATTAGCATAAAATAAGGTTTAATTTGCTGATTTTAAGTGTCTTTATAGGAATCAAACTGTACGATGTCACACTTCTTGTTACCCCCTTCCCTCCCCTTGTCACAAACTTCCACACTTTCTTGAACCCCCCCCCCCCTTGAAGCGTGACATCATTTATGAATGACCCCTAAATGACAAAAAGGTCGTGCTTTTTCAAAAAAAAAAAACACTCAATTTTGAGAAAGTTCAGTTTAGATTTGCTAACGGTCCCATGGTCTTCCTCAAGAAAAAAGGTTCCGCGGATCAAGGAAATTAATATACGCCAGCTTAGAACATGAAATGCCTAAAAAAATTAATATCAGATGGGTATGACACTTTTCGAATGATGATCATGAAGGAAAAAATCGAAGGTGTGGCAGGAATTCTAAGAATATGTTGAGCAATACTTGATTTCTCCAACTGTTGCTTCAATTCGTAGTTTTTGTGCTCTTTCAAGAAAAATTTTAAAGCTTCTCAGTCTGGCTAATGTAGAGAGACCGCAATCGCAATTTTTTTTATAACTGCCAAAACTGTTACACGGATGAATAAAATTAAGAGAAGAAAAGGGAAGTTTGTTACAGGAGAGAATATGTTACATTGGGGCGGGGGCGGTAACAACTTGCCCCGACGCAAT
This sequence comes from Octonoba sinensis, assembly GCA_038502835.1. NCBI lineage: Eukaryota > Metazoa > Arthropoda > Arachnida > Araneae > Uloboridae > Octonoba > Octonoba sinensis. The sequence goes on along the minus strand of CM076599.1, from coordinate 29,614,518 downwards.
TGTGACAACTCACCCGACATGGCTCCAGTTTACACCTAAGTCCGAATATACTATATAATAAAGGTATAGAGAACTTTAAGCACTTGCCTGAAATCTACGCTTTTGATACCTAATTTATTGATGTGACCAAACGGTTAGTCGCATGTAAAGAGAGACAATTTACCAGAAAATTTACTTACGAAGGCACAATCAACGTTACCAAATGAGTGTCTTTGCTGTTGATTGCAAACACCTCTAGGACTGGTAAAGAAGCCCACAGGGATTGACAAAATCATGTAAAAGCGAGTTTTATCACTCAGTATGTTTTATATTCGAATGTGACAACTTGCGCTGTGTAACAACTAGCCCTCATAAATGAATAAGAGATGGTGCCCTTTAAGTGATGTGTATAAGTAACACAAATATTTTATTTATCCATATATGTATATAGAGGGAGAGAGAGAGAAAGAGAGACATGTTTCACATGTGGATAAATGGTAACGTAAACTAATGTTTTCAATGACAGTTATGTTTCTTAATTTGCTTGAATTACCCATGCGGAATAATAAGTGAATTCAGAGGAAACACGAACGATTTGGATAGGCATCTGAGAATCCTTACTCAAGGCAGACGCAATAACGCGTTAAACCGGATGGTCCCTGCTTATTACGCTCTTCAAAAATGGCGGCTTCAATATTGGAAGCCTTGAGGGAGTTTTTTATAAAAACAACTCGATCTGCCGGTGAACAGCGACATGGGATCAGACGGTAGTACAAGAACGAAACTGGCTGTTCGGTGCTGTCAAGGTGCCTATTTCGCTCTCGGATTCGTGATTACTACAGTTACGTTTGCAGTCATGTTCTGGATTGTATGGGTAAGTAAATGCTGCTAATTTTCATAAATGTGTTTTTTTCTTGTACTTTACCACTATAACTTCGCAGCAATGACGTCTATTTGTTTGTTTCCTTTAGAAAGGCGTCGAACTAGTTCTTGCGTCTAGCTATGCCATTGGTTTCAAGGATGATTAGCTTTGCTCTTGAATATCATTACAGGCGATCCGCAAAAGACGCTATTCTCTTCGGTTGTTTATTTTCGGATTGTTCTAGTTCGTTTACAAAACTATTATGATTAAAGAAACGATTCATTTGCTTTTTTTTTTTTCAAAACGGGAAGTCTGATTTTTCGGTAAATAAAATAATAATAATAATAATAATAATAAAGCATTTTTTTCTAAAATTTTCTATTTTTTACTCGCTTTGTCATTGGTAGAAAACAACTCACCTGGTCCATGATCATTGCTTGAAATATTTTTCGATGCTTCGTAGTCAGTTTTTAAGTAAATTTAAGTAATAATACGTAAATAACTAAATAAATCATATTTTGTGTATATTAAGGAAAACAAAGGAAAAACGTGTGAAAATACACAATCGACGCGTTCTTGTGTTTATTTGAAGCACAAACAGGCCCGTCATTTCAAAATTTTCCAAGGGGGGAAAAGGGTATAAAATCAATGTATTTTGCATTAAGAAAACAACAAAATACATGTACATACCTATAAATAGATTATATTTCCCCAGCCAGGGGGTGGCGATTTACCCCCTGAGCCCCCTAATGATGGATCTGAACACAAATATGCTTACGTATATTGGTGTTGATTGCACATAGGAATGTATTTTTTTTTTTCAATATTTCTTACAATTACTTTAATAATAACGTTGTATTTTTTAGCCAGTGCATAATTTACTAATAGGAGAAAATATTCTTTCTACCGGTGAATTAGCGCTGGTAAATATAAAATATATTAAATAATAATGCGAATGTCGCATGATTCAAATTGTTTACAGCAATCAGCTCTTATACTTTTTTTTCTTTTTGTATTTGTTTCTATAGGTTATTTTCTAGGTAAATTGCTTAAGAAGACGGGACATTTCGGAGTCCCGAAATTGCATTTAAGAACAACTGGGAAAGCAACTTAAAAACGGGATTGTACAATTAATAAAATAATATTTGGCAAAAAAAAGAACCGACTTCAAATTATAAATTACGGTAAAAACGGAAAAATAAATGAATTCTCTAAACAACATCGTTACTACTTTTGAACATAATTTTTGAAGTCGGTGAAAATTATGACAGTCTAATTATCATTACATCATGTGTTACTTAACATTGAAACTTGCAAACTCTAGGCTATTTATACTTGTAATTATTCATGATTTCAAAAGTAACCATGAATCAAGAATCATAATTTTGCACAGACTTCAAAAATTATGTTTAAAAGTCGTATCGATGTTGTTTAAAGAATTCATTTATTTTCCCCTTTTTCCCACACCACAATTTATAATTTGAAGTCGGTTCTGGTTTTTTTTTTTTTTTTTTTTTTAAAAATAATTTTATTTTATTTTTTTTAGTATAAATACATTTTTTATATAAACACTCTACTTTTTAAATATTCATATCAAACGGCAAACCTTCTTTGAGTGAATAGCAGTAAAAATTAATCAGCCTTCAGTCAAACTCGTACTATAATTGCTTTTAATATTACTGCTTAATGGATGGCAACAAACTCTTTTTACATGGTTTTATTTAACTTGACTTGTGGCGGAATTTTGTAAGGCGGTTTTCGACCAACTATTACTGCATAAATTATCTTCAAATTTTGCACACAAGCTTATCTTCGATGACAATACAATTATCCATCAATTTTATAATTTATTAATTAGGAAAAAAAATTAATAATTTAGGCTCTGAGGAAATTATCAGCATTATCATTTGTCGTTTGGCAACAATAGTTTTGTTTGGATAATGCAACTATGTTTTGTTTGTTACATGGTTTTATTTAACTTGACTTGTCACGGAACTTTGTTACGCGGTTTTCGACCACTATTACTGCATAAATTATCTTCAAACTGTGCACATAAGCTTATCTTCGATGACAATGCAATAATCCATCCATTTTATAATTTATTATAACGTTAATTAGGAAGCAAAATAATAATTTTGGCTCTGAGGAAATTATCAGAATTATCATTTGTCATTTGTGTACAATAGTTTTGTTTGGATCAAGGCTGAACTTGATCGTTAACTGTTTAAACAGTTAACCAACTGGATCAAGTTCAGCCTTGGTTTGGATAATGCAACGATGTTTTGAATTTAAATAAACAAACATACGGGAAAACAATGTAACTTAAAACATTTTTGGCGATTTAATATTATTTAATAATGAGTTTTTATTTATTAGTAATTTTCCCAGCAAAGAAAAATCAAGTCAAGCCTTTCCATCCAATTAAAAGAAAAATATTTATTTTTCACCCATAACGTTTTTCTAAAAACAAAGTAATGTAGTCAAATTGATGTGCGATATTTGAGTTAGATGACCCTCTATCGATTAAAGAAAAAAATCAGCAAAATCGTTTTATTTAGTCAAAAGCCGTGGATGAAAAAACAAAAAAAGTCTAAATTTCTGACGATAACTTTTTTTCGAATTATCGAATATAGTCACGCAAAGGTACAGGACCTATGGGAAACCATCCTCGATCGATTAAACGAGTTCTCATCGCTTTAGCAAGTTCGAACACATGAAAATCGTAAAGTTAATCGTCAAACTGTTGACTATCGAGAGATAGAGAAAGAGGCGGGTGTCACCCAAAATGGCAGAGGTTTTTAGAAGGAGACATTTAGAAATTACTATATTTACATTAAGAATATTTTTCAAATAGGTACATTTATGTATTTACTCCTGATCATAGATCACAAAAATTTAAGAGCACAGACGTAAAGGCATACGGGAAATAGTTTCCTGTATTACTGGTACAGAGAACCGGAAAAAAAGCCCGTAAGTTATTTCTAATTAAAATTTTCACTTTCTCAAATTAATATATGATCAGCATGTTGTGATTTTAATGCAGCATTTTCTCTGGCATCTTTTTTTAAGATTGACAGTTAGTTTGTTAAATTAATTATTTAGGTTTCTGCATTGTAAGAATAGATGCTCTCTTTCTCGTCTCTTGTAAAAAGAAATACTACAACATCGATTATCGATTTGCGTATTGGGTGATGACGTACACAAGTTTCAAAGCACGACATTTAGAACTCGAAAATTATCATTTGCTCCTTGAAAGGTCAATAATTGAATCCATAACAAATTTACAAAAAAAAAAAAAACATTTCAGGACTTAATTCCAATGCGGCCTTTAAATTTGTATTATTCTTTTATTCTATGTGGTAATCGTTCTATTTAAAAGTAAACACAAGGGTAGTTGATTCTACTATTGAATTTTTAATGACATTTAAAGACTTGTAGAACATTGTTCAACAACTTTGATGAAACTTTACCAATATCTGTATCCTTGGTCTCCTGTAAGAGATGAATTGAGTACTCAAAGACATTGCTAGCGGGGGGGATCGATCTTCTTTTATCACTGTGAACATTTATTTGTGTTATTCCTACAACGGTTAACTCAGGAATGGTATTTCTACCTAATAGTGGACAGATACATTTCCGCTGTATTTTATGAATTATGGACAAATTCATTTTACCCAAAAAGCTATTGTCGACTCTGCATTTTAAGCCTACTAATATAAGCCTTATTTCTTTACATAAAGTTAAAAATATATCATCATTACCAATAACTATGAGCCATTTGATGTTATTTTAACTGTGCATATGAGTTGTCTTATTTATATTTTTGTCTTCCCTGAAAGTATTTCTGTGCCATCAATTTGGAGGTAATGGCGAGTTTTTCGGCGCCCCTTCTTGCCTGGCGTCCGATACGGCCGCGTACTTTGCTTCCACCAAGGTTCGGCTCATGCTCACAATATATGGTATGTCCGTTACAGTTTTTAGATTTCTCACATTCCTGGTACTCCCTGTATCCTGCATGCTGAAATCAAAAGACCGATTTCACAGAAATAATAAGGAATAACTTTTTGCTTGCCCAATGATTGCATTTGCAAATCAAGATCCTTGACCAATTGCGTTGGACAGTCGCCCAAAGACCGCTTCTCATTGAGAAATGCTTCCGAAACAGATTTTGGGCCTCCAGAATACTTCCCTCAAATATATTGTATATGAAATGCAATTCCATCCTTTTCTGATAAATGAAATCTCTATTGCTACCCCAGCCCACAAATTAACTTGACGGCAAGTTCAAAGGAGATTTGAAAGAATTGATTTATAGGTTCCATGAATGCGCCATCTAGCAATTATCTTCTTGCGTCACGCATATGTATTGCGCAACAAAAGTTGCTTGTTCGTATGAGTTCTATTACACGTTTAAGGCTCAGATTTGTCCTGCGTACATATTTTAAGACTCTCGCTATTTTTTATTGTCTTTCTCTCAGAAGAAGAAAAGACATTGATATTAAATAAAAGATATTATTTGAGTAATAATTGGATCTGGAATATAATTCAACAGACAAAATTTTCTTTCCTTTAGAAAAATGGCGTCTTATAATAACGTCACACTGGAAACAATGTTTTATGAGAAATATATGAAGTATACGAATTTATTGCATGTGAAAAATGCTTTCTCAAGCATGCTTGTTGAGAACAGTGAATTAAGGGAACATTTCTACAAGTGCGCCCAGAAGCCCCCCCCCCCCCCCCGCACCTGCCATTTTCTGGCCTATCGTATTTTTAGATGCCCCCGAGGTCACCACGAGGTCCGTGAACGCCTCGGCGGAACCATGCCCAGCTCCGCAAATTTATGAAAACCATTAAAAACATTACAGGTCATTGCAAAACACTAAAAGTCACAATGCGCGTGGTGCGGAATTTGAAAGATTGCATAGTGTCTGTAAATCAACATCAGATAACAAAAATTTTTACACTACAAGCATTGGTATCATTGAGCAATTGCGCACAACACTATAGCAGCAATATAACTCAATATGATAACTGGAAATACATTGATAGGGTAATACACAGATAAAAAATGAAGTATACAAAGTTTAAGCCATGCTACAGATGTCCACAATCCTACAATTTGATGTCTGGGTGCGCAATAAGAGAGTAAAGCACAGTAGAGAAACAGTATACAAAATTTGATGTCTTGTTTTGAAGAATACAAAGTTGTAAAAAAATGAAACAAAGCTTGATCTGATATTATGATGTCCGAGTATACATAGACAGAGTAATACACAGTAGAGAAACGAAGTATACAAAATTAAGCCATGCTGAAGTTCCCCAACTGCATAGTGCGGCCTACTCCAAGAGATTACAAAGTAACCGTAGTACAGCTGACGTCTACATTACTACAATATAATGTCTGGGTATGCATAAACTAAGTTATACTCTCTGATGAAGCAAGGTATACAGAATGTAAGCCATGTTAAAGTTCATAAACTGCGTAGTGCAGCCTACTTCAGATTGCAAAGTCACTGTTGTACAATAGATGTCCACGATATCTAATGTTACAATATGATGTCTGGGTATATTGAGTGCTATGCATAAATAACACCATAAATATTTTCTGTGATTCAAAATATTGAGAACATAATGGAAATCATTAAAACTATTTGATGAGCACATCTTTAGGTTTCAACATCGTATTTCACGGACTTTCATTCGTATTATTGTATTGTAGCTCTTGAAACTACCCAGAAAAAGCTGGTTTACACATGCTCATTGATGTGTGAGAGTAACAGCCCAAAATGAAATATAAAATCACTGAGGCTGAATAAGTTGGGGATAATAGATTATATAAAATAACTTCCTCACACGGGAGCACAACTATGTACTGCAACTGTGTACTCCCACACTCCCCTCTAGTAATCAAAATCACGATAAATAGGTTCGTTTTCGGCTCATACATCTGTTCATTCGTTCCTCCTCATTATCAAGTTGTCGTTACTCGTGTATTTTGTGAGAATAAAAGAAGTGATTAGGTAGGATTATTATTATTAAAATTAAAAATACATGTATAAGTGCAGGGAAATGTAAAATAAAAGAAATAATTTTAAAAATATTTTTCGCTTTTAAACCACGAATCTAAAGCTTGAACCCTATAAGCTCATGTTATAACTAACTAGCCTCTTACAACAGTAAGCTAAAAAAACTGAAAGAGATCATTAACTTGGTACGGAAATCACTGCGTAATAGCGTAAACTGTAACATGCAAATTAATTTAAAGTTATTTAAGTGATGGAAATTGAAATTGAGTAGATTACAAATTTTAGATAGTACAAGAAGCGCATTTTTTAAAGTTATGGTGTAGAAATTGAACTTTTTCAGACAAAAAAAATCATGTATGAAATATTGATTTATTATTAAAATAAATAATTGGTAAAGGTCCTAAAATGAATTCAATAATCATTATGTAGTTTTTCTTAAATAGGATGAGTTCTCTTTTCTTCGTGAACGCTTTTTTTCAGCGAAGAACAACACATTTCAAGGCATTTCTTCTTTTTTTCTCTTGATATACCTTTTTTAAAATTCCCCTCTAATTCCTGTTCAAAAGAGTAAATCAGTTGATATTTAAATACTACCAGCAGTACCCTAGCTTTTTATTATTTGTTTTTTTGCCTTAATGACGTAGTTAACATTAATGATCTAAAGTATTTATAAATACTACCAGCAGTACCCTAGCGTTTTATTATTTGTTTTTTTTGCCTTAATGACGTAGTTAACATTAATGATCTAAAGTATTTATAAATACTACCAGCAGTAAACTATCAGTTTTTTTCACATTAATGGCATAATCAGCATTAATGATCCAAAATATTTACAGTTCTTAAGAACCAGAAAATGGAGAGTAAAAACAATTTAAAAAATACCTATTCCAGACTTTAATTCCATAAAAGTGTAAGTAAAATATATAAGAATAATAAAGTAATGAATGAATTGGTTAAAAAAAGAGGAGGGGAGAGAGAGAAGGGGAGAGAGAGAAAGAGCCAATCTATTTTTATAAATTTTCCTTTTCCCACACAGCAAGCTATTTTGCGTTAACGCAATCGCTTCTCAGACTTTATTGCTTTAGCTCCCAATTTTCTTTTCATAAAGCTTAAATTTCAGCGAAAAAAGATGTAAACATCTCAACATTCTCAATTATATACTGCCTACAAAATAAAATTACGAACACTTTAATGTCAAGGATAAAACATTTAGTTATGTGCCGGTCAAATGAATAGCAATCCGGCGAGTTTTTTTTTTTCAAGCGTGTTGTGTTGCTCAAGTAGTAGAATTTTCTAATGTTGTTGCTCCGTGAGATCACGCACAATTAAGGAAACCACAAAATGAAAGTGAAGAGATGAATACTTCGCACGGAACTTTGGTTGCCATAGTTGTGACAAAATATCTTTTCCTTCAGATAAAGTTACCTTGAGAAAAGGGAATTTCTTTGTGGATGTTACTTAACTCTGACATTAAATAAATAGAGGATAGATTTTAGGGATCATTCATAAATGATGTTACGCTTCGAGGGGGGGAGGGGTGTTCGTGAAATTGTGGCAAGGGGAGGAGGTAACAAGAAGTGTGACATCATGCTTATGCAACATAGCGTGGGTGACAAAGGGGGAGGGGTATGTTGAAGTGTGACATTTTGTGACAAAGGTAGGGGGGTCAAGTATATGGGAAAAAAGCGTGACATCATTTATGGACGGTCCCTTATATTAAACAAATTCTATGGAGATTTAGCGCATTAAAACGGTGAACGTAAACTCTAAAATATGGAACATTGTCATTTGTTTGTGCAAAAATGTAAATAAATATTTACAAAGTGTTTTTTTTTTTATGTTATTACAGGGGTGCTCACGAGAAATGGGAGTAAGGGCGGGGTTCAGAGTGCAGACTTGCGCCATTGAAATTAAGAGATCTGGAGCAGTCACTTTTTTGATTTGCTCCTCGCTAGCCCCGCTCCGACTTCCAAACACTTGCTCCGGCTTCATCCAGCTCCTCTTTGTGCTCTGAATAATTTTAATACAATATATTATTTATCTCTCCTTTTTTTTAGTAATTTATTATTTTTGCATGATAAAAAAAAAATAAATTAAAAAAAAAAGAAAAATGGAGTGTTTTTTTTTTTTTTTTTTTTTTTTTTTTTTTTTTGTTCCGTCTAGGGTACAGCAAAAATCTCGACGTTCCGCTCCATATCCCTGATTTTTAGGGAGGTTTCAGGGGCTTTCGTCCATTTTGAGGGGTCGTCGTTCGTGGGGGACTTCGTAGCTTTTAGGGGGAGTAAAGGGAGGGGCGCTTAAAGGGGGATGAATGCCCCTGGCAAATACTGCAAATCATTACGAATAAAAGCAATGCCATAAAACACTACCTAAGTTTCAAAATATTTTCTGAATGCATATTTTTATGGACAAGTTAGTTGTAGGGACACCACTAATTAAATGATTTAATTAGTTATTTTGTTATAAAATTAGTCTTAATTTAAGTCTTTATTAGTTGTTCATTAACCTTTCGCTGCTTTTCCTGATCTTAAGGAAGAGATAAACGTTAGTAGGGGAAAGTTGGGCAAAACGGGATACCATTCCTGTTTCTAGTTACTGCGGGAAATCTGTTGAAGAAAGCCACACAATATTTTTTTTTGCAACTATAACACTTATTGAAGCACCCAAGGAACATATTTTAAACTAATTTTAATGACTGTGAAATAGTAAAAAAAAAATATTTACCAAACTCTTACAAATCCCGTTTTAGCATACCTGGGTTGGACAAAACGGGATAGTGATTATAATGTTTAATATTTTGCTTAAAACAAACTGAAAAGCATAATTAACTGACAAAAAACTGTAAAGCAAAATTTCCGCTAAAAAGAACAATGTCTTCAGTAATCAGAGACTTAAAATAAGAGATTTTTATATTATTATTTACAAAATGGGAAAGAAGAACTTTCATTTAGGTCTATAGCTGAACAAAAGTCACATAAAAATGTGTTGTCCTCTTCTTCGGCAACTGTTTAACTGCAGTGTGATTAAACAGTTTTGCTCGGGCCATACTCGTGGGTTCTGGATTTCGGAGGCTGAGTTCCTTGTCTGCCAAGAACTGAATGCAACCAACACTTTCCAGCCTTTTTTTTATGTGTTAAAATTATGCTTAATATTGTTTCTCTCGGCTAACTCAAATGCTAGCTTTCGAATGTCCGTTAGAGTTATACGAAATAACCTTTCTTCTAGAGCCAAAACATACTCAACAAATGCTCTTTCGTGTTCAGCATTGAATACTGCCTTATATCTGCCCAACTTTTTCACTGCTTCCATTTCAGGGGTCAATGTATTTGTACGAGCTTTTCTTAACTTTTTTTTAAGCGTAGCTATTCGAACTCCATATAAGTCGGCTGCTTTTTTGAATGAAACCCATAGTTCCATCTAGTACAGCGTGAACAGTCTCAGCCATGCTTGTCTCACTTCAGCTGTTTCTGGATGAAGTTCTTTGATACTTAGGTGACATTTTGTTTTCTGTCAAGAAAATTGCTAAGTTTTATTTAAAAAAAATGTTTAAATCTTCAGCAGAGTATACATTGCAATTAGTTCTAAAGAAAGAAGTGAAATCTTAGAATCGAAAATAATTTAATTGCTCAATAACAAACGTTAATGAACAAATTTTACATTACTATATACAGAAACTAAATTTTTCAGAAAGATATATAGCTAATATAATTAAGCTGTTCATATGGCTTAGGTCTACATTCATATATACAATATATGTCTATTTAAAAAAGTAATAAGCCAACAAATACATTGGTGGATAAAACGGGACATAAAAAAACTATCCCGTTTTATCCAACTCAGAGGTGTCCCGTCTTGTCAAACTCCGACACTTTTCAAAACAAACATGGCTGCTGCCTAAACGTGAAAGTAAAATTAGATAGACTCCACATGAGAATATTCCTTAATGCATGCTTAATCAAACGTAATACTCACCGGAATTGTTTTCCCATACATGTATTCAGTATATTGTAGAGAACAACGCACGTAAATCTAGAAAGTAGCAAGAAAGCAGAATAAAAAAATTCTAAGAGCAACAACTTTCCATCAACTAGTACTCTCGAGGCAGGATGAACTGAGACTGATGTAATAACTACTGGAGAACAAGTTTCTGTTGTCGTTCGAGAAACACCAGCACTAGCCTGGTCCCCAGACGACGTATCCCGTTTTGTCCGACTATCCCGTTTTATCCAACTTTCCCCTACTCTTATATAACATAACTAGCCAAATCATTCGACGTTCACCACTGCAATAATAATACTGAAAAAATATATCAGCCTTATACATATACAGCATGAAACTTGACCACTGAAAATTAATAATTAAATTTTAAAATTTTCTCACTTTCTATTTATGCTTGAGTTTTCGAACAAATTCCCCGTGACGGTTTCTCACCAGCTTCAAAATGACACAAAATTTTATAATTGGACGGCTTTTTTTTTTTTTAACCTTTTTTTTTTTTTAAATTATAGACACAAATCTTGAAATTGGAATAAAAACAAAAATAAAATGGATTTTCGAATTTAATGCACGAATTTGAGACTTCGTGCTTTATCTATCTCAGTGGATGACTAAATTTTGTACTAAATTTCATTCCAATCTGCCAATTGGTGTATCTTTGTATGACGAACATTCCACATAGACTTTCACGCATGTACAAACGCGCTCCTATAGATAATATAGAAAGAAGATAGCCAATGTATAAAATCACATATCCATCCACCTGTTACTCCCCATGCTAATTCACTGTAGCTAAAATATTGTTACAAGCTTCTTTTTTTTTCAGTAAAAATATTGAAGTTTTTTCTCAAAAGTTTTGTGATAAGGTAAAACTGTATCGAAGGCGCAAGACGCGTTTCAAATGGAGCTCAAAAAGCTTGAATAAAAATTTTCTGTATCTTGCAATTCTTTTAACAGCTTTTTTTCAACCTTGATCGGTACAATTTCAGCTTTCTGTCGAAGTTTGAATCTGAGATCGTATGATTTTCCGATATCAAAGTACTCAATACGCAAGGATAGTTGCATATACTTTTCGTCTACTTTTCCATAAAATTTTTTAAAAGAAAAAAAGAAGTATGAACGAAGGCTTAATGTATCATAAAAATATCGTTAGAAATGAAGAAAGGTCAAAAATAAGTGAAGTTGTCGGAATTAAATTTGGAGGAATTTTCCAATTCGAAAGATTTTTTTTTTTTTTTTTGCATTCCAAAGATTTTGGCGATAACATCTCATTTCCATGTTTTATATTTTGATTTGTAAAAAAAATTAGTTTAATTTTGAACAATTCAAAAAATTTTAACATTAGCGCTATTGGGGAAATGTAAGATCAGAGTTCCCTTGAATAAGCTTATTCGAAGGGGCTCTTGAAGTGAAATACTTTTTGATTTGAACATTTTTTGTTCAATTTTGAACAGTACAAAAAGATTTCAACATTAGTACCTACGGGAAAATTTCACTCCTATATAAATTCTGGTCAAACGAACGGATTTGCTTGGAACAAAACGTTTTCGGAAGGATCTTATTACATTGAACGTGTACAGATACGAAGCCCACCAAGAACTAAATGAGCCCATTTTCTCATGAAATTTTTTTATCTGAATTTTTAGAGATATTTCTGGTTGAATGAATGAATAAATGAGTGAGTAAATGAATAAATAAATAAATGAATGAGTGAAAAAATTAATGAATAAATGAGTGAGTAAAGGAATAAATAAATGAATGAATTGATGTATTTAGTAATTCATGAATGAATTAATAAATACATCAATGAATGAATAAATGTATGAGTGAAAGAGTGTGTATTAACCGTTGAAAAATGCATTATCTGAAGCAATTAAGAACTACAGTTAGATAAGAAAGAGAGAGATAGCTAGATTATACATTTGATGTTGGGTGTATGAGGGAAAGTAGGCTTGCATAGTTCTGGACGGAACTTCTTGTTTATCTTAAAATTAAATGTTGATGGTATTCAATTTCAGATAGCCAACATATTTAAAGATACAGAATTGCATTTCACGGCATTCCAGGTAACTTGAATCTTCCGTAAATTTCGGTATGTGAAAGAATGTCCCAAATATTTATTTCTTTATTTTGTTTACTTTACGACTATTGCTCTATCTGTAATTGCTTCTTTTGATTTCTCCATGATCTTTCGTTTCTCTGCACAAGGTTTCAAATTGTCTCTGGTCGGCCCTCCTTCCCCTACGTAGGTATATTTATTTTCCTTTAAACCGAATTTCATTTCAATTTAAATATAATTCCATTAGTTGAGCAAGCCATTTGTTATTATCATCAGAAATAGGCATTGGTAATAGTGATGCTTATGTAAGATAAGAAACTATGATACATCTATCATCAATATTATATAAATTTCTTCTAAATATCCATTTCAAAATATGAACGCTGGAAAAGATTTTTTGATATGTTTATTTGACACTATGTGTTACGATTTGTTTCATTATTTTATTGTTGGTTTTTCAGTACATTTAAATTATTTATTTTTTTATTTTTAGTGCTATTTCGGTATAGCCATCGTACAGATCTCAGATAGCCAACGGCGAGCTTTGGTGAATTACTCCTACACAACGAAGCCTCAGCCGACTCCTACTACACCTGCTCCTAGAATCGAAAGCTCGATTACCAACACCATTGTCAAATCCACGTCGACGGCAGCAGCTGTGAACCGAGGTACGACCCAAGGTAAATCGCAACAAGTTCAGGTCAATTTATAAAAAATAAATCATGCCGTGCTAAAAGTCGACCACAAAACTATATTTGAATCACTCCTTGGCAAAGTGTGATAAGGTGATTCCTCAGACAAAAACTGAGACAGTCGCAGTGAGCTTTCAAGTGACGATATGGTACGAGTGAAACAAAGTACAGTTTGACCACTGAATCTTGACATTTGGACGCTTCTGCGCATGGCAGACAAGAACGACGAATCCATTCGAGAAGTTCGTTTTGCAGGTGCGTTTATGGGGCCTCAGTGGCTGAGCGGTCAAATCGATTAGCTCCGGTGCCTCCCTGCGCGGAGAGAAAGAGGCGTGGGTTCGATTCCCACCTTTGCCCTGGGTGTATTTCCTTCTTTGTATATTAAAATCTGTTGTGCTGTCTTGTTCTATCTGTCATATTAGACGAGAGTTTGAGGCATATCCTTGAGAATAGCAAATAAACTCGAATATTTATGTGACCTGAAATGGTTGTAAAGAAAGAAAGAAAGAAAGAAAGGTGCGTTTATTTAGTACGTGTATCAGAATGCTTGCTTCTCTTTGTTTTGAAAGCAACTAAAATTATAAACTGGCATGTAGCATCAGTTCGGAACAAATCAAGTATGCTAAACGAGCTAAAACGATAACAAAAACTGCACATTCCTTACACCAGCAGTTCCTCCCTTGAATATAAATGGATTCTTCTTGGTACTATGCCAGGCAGATCGCTTTGCTTGGTTTTAGAACTGTACTACAAGGAACTTTATTAATTACAATCTAAGTGTGCTTTCACACCAAAGGCGACAAAGACAATATCCCTGTCTTTTCTCATCTGCGCAAGCACGTTTTTAAAGGCAAAAGTATGCTCTGATCTTGCGTAGATGAAAAAAGACAGGATTATTACTACAAGGAACTTTATTAATTACAATCTAAGTGTGCTTTCACACCAAAGGCGACAAAGACAATATCCCTGTCTTTTCTCATCTGCGCAAGCACGTTTTTAAAGGCAAAAGTATGCTCTGCGCTTGCGTAGATGAAAAAAGACAGGTTTATTGTCTTTGTCGACTTTGGCGTGCAAGCAGCCTAAGAGTTATGGATAAGATATGGTGCGGTGCCAAGCAAATGTTATGTTGTTTTATTCTGAGAAAATTTTCTGACACTATTGGCTATTTTCTGGTAGTAGTATAATTTCCTGATCATGATAAGAATTTAAAACTTTTAAAATGCATGAAAATAATATTTGGTATTAAGAGTAGGAAACTTCAAGCTATCTAAAGTTCATGGAAAATAATTTTTAAATGGTAGTTTCAGAAAACATTTGTTTGCAATCATATTTTATAATAGCTGTACATCTTCTTATTTTAGGTAAGATTTCGATGTTTCGGATGTTAACACAACAAAATTCAGAGTTATAATATTAATAATAAGAAGAAGAATATTAATTAAAACAACAATTATGCAAACTCATATTGAACCGGATACAGTTAATATCTATAATAGCAATCTCTTATGAACGACCAGGGTCTTGTACGAGAGTGTGGGCACGAAAATTAAATTTAAATATGAGCTATGTTTGTTCCAAAATGGACCCAAAAACCGAACTGCTCTGTAATGCATCACAGCAGTGTAAGTTCACATCGGTTTACAGAAGTTGAAGATCGATTGCAATAAATAAATAAATAAATAAATGTAACTCCAGAACCTTGTATTTTTGTGTTTTGTATCGCTTTTATTGTGAGTTTTCCTCACGAAACGTCAAAAGTTGTAGCATGTATTCGTGTCTAAATATCAGTGGCTAATTATGTAAACCACGACTATTTTACTGTGCAAGACTTTTAGTTTAGTATTTCCTTTTGCTTATTAGTGTTAATCATTTTTCTGCTTCTTATGCAGCTCAACCTGCGCCATCCATATCATCTAATCCAAGCCCATCAAGAGAAAAGGATGAGAAAAACAAAGCTGTTCCTGCACCTATCCTCAATGGATCCTCAGAAGACTCAAGCGAGGAGGAAGGGCTCTATGTCAGAAGGGTCTCTTCAGAAGTAGGGGATAATAACAGACCCGACCCTACTGATCCCAAGGATGACTCAAGCTCCAAGGAACGAAGGAATTCTCCTGAGAAAGAGTCAAACAGACCCAACATCGAACCAACTGAAGTGCGAGATGATAATGGAAGGTCGCGGAAACCTGAAGAGCCGAATCGCAGCAAGACGATAACGGATGAAAGTAAGAATTAGTTTTTTTCGGGAAAAAAAATTCCTAATGGAATTGAAGATTACACTATACATTTACTTATTATCACATTTTAATTAGAAGACACAAACTTTACATTTAAGACGAGAACAACACATAACAGGGACATACTCCATCATGTTCGTGAAAACTAAAATTGAAAGTTTAGAAAATCAGTTCGAACACACTATCGATAGTTACTAAAAAAGATAGTCTTTCAAAACTAGATTTTGCTTGTAAGATTTATAAGTTAAGAGCTCATGAAAAATATTAGTTTAAGAGGGGATGAAAATTATTACTAGTTTGTCTCCAAATATTTTCTCTTTCAATATCTTTTGCTACACAAACTTGGTATTTTCTTGTTCATTTCCTAAATCTGGCTTTATAAATACAGGGTAATCATGAAGGCTTTACTTGGTTACTAGGATCTACTGTGCAAAATCTGATAAAATTTGCCATGTATTGCGTTATATTGCAAAGTCCGTTTATAAAGTGTTTAATAAAGTTATTTTATTTATGTTAGGGAATTTCATTGTGAAGAGAACTATTGGTAGATCGAAGAATATCAATTCAGTATTCTAGTTATTTCCACGTATTGTTCAATATTTGAGCTTTCCGCTAGACGAGCCAATGTTACTCCTCTAGATTTTTTTTCCTTTTGCGAGTATAAGGACTAGCGTTTTCTGCACTAGTTGAAGAAAGTGAAGCACTCATGGTGAGGATCACAGATATTACGTCTAATGTGACAACCAAATAAATATTGAACAATACGAGATGAAAACTGGAATAACGCCTTCTCATTCTTCAAACTAAAGGCATTTACCTAATTATACTAGTATTCATACAATTATTTCTGGTATTGAGGGAAAGACTTTATGATTACGCTGTACAGAAACAAACTTAAAAACACAAAAAAACTTTAGAAACAAAGTTTAAAAATAGCTTGAAAACAAAATGTTTCAATGCTTGACCCCGATAACCACAATTTAAAGAAATGTCGAAAGGTATATCAAAGTACGTGTACCCAACACATCCTTAAATTAAAACAAATATCAGATTAACTATCTGCTTAAATATTCAGAGAATTTCGGTTTCGAAAATAAATTTTGCGCATAAACCTCTTTCAATGACTACACTATATCATTTTTGGTTACTTCTAATTATCTAATGAAACTTAATTTCTCCCTTTCAGGTAAACCTGCTTTACGGGATCCTGTTGACAGAGTCCTTCCACCCCGACGTGATGATACTCTGCCGTCTAGACGCAGCGATTCCGAACCATCTTACGAAGATTCGGATTATCCTCGACGATACGCTGATGACAAAGGGCGACCTAGACCGAGATATTCAGAAGATAGATATCCAAAAGGGGAGAGAAGAATTTATCCTGACGACGATATATCTGTGGAGAAAGAACGAGTCAGGAGGCCTCCTGTTGATGACCGATACTATGACAGAGTGCCTGTTGATGACAGAAGTCGGGCAAAAGATGATAGATATACTGACAGATATCCTGATGATCCTGTAAGAAGAAGCGATGATGATAGATACTATAGGGATCGTGATTATGAAGATCGCAGGAAAGATGACGGATCGCGCACTAGGGACTCTAAACTCAGACCTGAAGACGATAAATACATTCGAAGAGACGAGAGGTATCGTGACGATGATAGATATGATGAAAGATATTCAGAAGAGGAAAAGTATCGTCGTCGTGGTAGTGTCGGATATAGCCCAAGAGCTGAAGATGAAAAATATAGACCACGAGATGAAGAAAAATACAGAGATAGAACAATCGATGAAAGGGACAGAGCATACAACTCTAGAAAATCCTCGACTAGAGATGATAAGGAAGAGTATGTATCTAGAACTGATGGCATAGTGCGAGACAGAGATTTCAGAGATTCAATAGTGAGCAGCAGAAAAGATTCGGATAGACCCTTACGAGATGATCGGCCGATTCCACTTAGCGTTGATGATAGACCAATTGAAAATCCTCGGATTTTAGATAGAAACACAAAAGTTCGAGACAGGACATACATCGATGATGACATAGTTCCCTCTAGAGTTGAAACACCCCCAAGAATACCCGTACCTGAAGATAGGTACAAAAGTCGAGACGATGAATATAAGAGACCAACACGCTATGATGCGATCGATGATATAATCCGGCCAACGAAGACTCGAGACGACGATTACGTTTCCCAACCTAGTATTAGTAGCTCTCGTCCCAGAATTGAAGAAAGATACATTGATCGGGATGAACCTAGGCGTAGAGATGGCGGCGGATATTATGACGAGGAAAGTAAAAGGAGAGATGAAGAGTTTAGAAGTGGAACTTCAAGGAGAGTGGATGGTGCGAGAGATGAATATCGTACAAGACTCCCTAATGAAAGACGGGATGAAGTTGTTCTGGATCGTCGTTCTTACGCATCTGAGGAAGAAGATTACCGGCGAGGAGATTCTAGAACTCGAACTGCTTATGAAGATGATCGCGTAAGACGACCGTATCGTGACGACAGACAAGATTATGAGAATCCCAAGCGAGTATACACAGAAGAAAGACCGTCTCGCCCAACTAGAGTAGATGATGCCGATTATGAGCGCTCTCGGCCAAGAGGAGATTATGATGATTCTAGACCGAGATATAGAGATAGACCTGAAGATGAATATCGACGATATGACAGAGTTGATGATCGCTATGTCCCTCGTGAAGATGACAAATACATTCCTCGTGAAGATGACAAGTACATTCCTCGTGATGACGACCGATATCCTCGGGATGATCGTTCACCTTCGACCGTAAGAAAATACCCTCGTTATCCTGAAGATGACATCAGAACAAAACCTAGGGAGGCTGATCGATTAGCAGGTAGAAAAGATGAGCTCCCCAGGCCAGATGATAGAGACGTAAGATCTAGACCAGATAGATTTGACGAGATACCTCCCAGAGCTGATACCAGAGATCCATACCCATACTCAGAAAATCGAAAATACGACGATGTACCTCCTTCTCAAGGTAGTCGCAGTCTAAAAGATGTGTATGAGTCCGGCAGTAGTGTAGACTCCAGGCGCCGTCTAGAAAGTTCAAGTGCAAAAGAACCTTTAATTGGACCTCCCGTAACATCATCTGCTTATTCTAAAGAACCGAGCCGTGTATATCTTCGTGAAAAAAGGTATCAGGTCACTGAGTCTTCCAGAAATTTAAAGGATGATTATTATCCTGAAACGCGAGGAATTGAGAGAGATCAACTTGAAGATTTGATCGAACGCCCTGTTGATATTAAAGACGTCATTGGGACAGCTATTCGACAAACAGACGGGGACCGACAGAATAAAAAAGTATTCTATCCTGTGCTTGATCCTAGAGTTTCCAACCTCACATCTCCTGATGTAATAAGAGCCAGTGAAAGAAGGGGAACTACAATTACTGCTAAACGAAGGAGGAGAAGGACAATGGAATACATTTTGCCAAAATAAACTTGCATCAGACAACATCAGTCGAATGTTGAAGTGATTCATCTTTCAGTGGTTTTCGTTTAGTGTTCTCCTAAGTAAAGGTCTGATAACAATTGATTTGTTATTGGAACTGTACAAACATTTCTGTGCTTTCACGTTTTGCTAATTATAAAAGCAACTATGTAATCGTGCATATATAAAATGCATTTGTTATGACTGCGATAAAGACTTTTGCAGAGGGCAGAATTTCAGAACAAATGAGAAATGTCAGTATGAGAAGTGTCAGTCAGTGAAATGTAGTCGGCAAATGTAAGTATGCCGTGCATCTTTTGACACAAAATTTTAGCAAAAATTGATGCATGTTAGAATAATTTAAAGTTGGTTAAAGTTTGAGACAACTAAACATACATTTGGGCTAAAGAAATTGCTGAATGCTGTTTCACATGAAAGGTTTTTCTAACACTACAGGCAATGAACAAGAAACATCGTGTTCATTATTTCTTAGTTTCACGTTCCTACATCTACGAATAGTATGTTCAATTCTAAAAACACGGTAGAAGATGTGTGCAACACCAATTATTTTTGAAAATTACAGTCGATTAATTTTTCGTGCTTTTTTATAGTTACATTTCTTACGATTATAGAAAAACTATGTTAGAAAAAGATTAAATTTTTTTGCGCGAGACATTTATTGAAGTAATATAGTATTGTGTGTTATTCGTAAAGCCATACAGATATAAATTATTTAAATGCTTTGGTCTGATAAGGTGGAATCGTTTTGATGACACATCACTGAAATAGGATTTCTTATGGATAAAGAAAAATTTTATGTGTGCCTCAATCAACAATGCCAAGAACAGCTATAATAGCATAGAAAAGAATGATAATCATTATTAAATTGAATAGGTCAATTAATTTCCTTAAGTTTATAGATTTCTTCCATCAGAATCTTTCTTTGTAAATATTTTCAATAAAGATTTTTCATATTCTAATATTTCTCTGTTTAACGATGTGCTTAAAAAGTAATGTCATCTTACTATTGTTCAGTGTTGACTATTTATCCGTTTATTTGTATATACTTTCTCATACTCATTTATTAATTACAGGTGGTCATCATTAGAGAGGCAACATTAATATGTAAATCCGATAAACGTAATACAGAAGTGTACATCATAACTTCTGTATGTATTGTAATTTCTAAAACCTAGCCTTTTACACGATTGACAACCTGTATTTGAGAATTTTTCTCAAAAACTATCAAAATGTCTCTCAGCAAATTCAGCTTTTATAATCTCCTTATAACCTACTATATTATCTTTGTATGCTCTCTGTGTTTGAAAATACTAATTGTCTTGCGATCTAAAATTGAAATAATCCGTTTTGAACATGGGTGATTTGCAGAAAGCACAACATTTTTAATTAAGTCACCCCTCCCCTTAGTTTTCAAAATTATTTATTTTTTCATTTCAGTATTCATTTATAGAACCTTATTAATATTTTACTGGGAAAAATTAATTTACTCCCATTTACTTCAGAAAATATTAAAGATGCAAATTCATCAAATTTTGAAATTGATTTCATACAAACATGCATTTAAAAATTCCTGTATCTGCCGGTTCATGAATTGCATAAATGAATTCGTTTATGAACAAAATTGAAAAGAAGCAAAAATATGTTTCTTTGCTAAGCTATACAAAATGAACTTGTACTTCGACAATCCACCATAAAAAGAATTAAAATGGTAAATAAAATAAAAGTATATATAAACGTATTTTGTGCTCATTTTACAATATTTTGTGTTAGTTCAAAACAATTTTTTCCATTATATACTAATAAAATTTGTATTATTAATACTTTAAATGTTAATGTAGTGTCCTACTAATGTCAGTGCAGTGTTAATTTATGTTAGGCTTGTTTGAATTTCAAGCGGTATGTTCATACACGTGCTGTAAGGATTGTTATGAAACAAAAATCCCATCCGACCGAAAATTCTGATTGCTCTACCGTTTTCTTTTGGCGGGAGGGGGGGGGGAGGGGGAAGCTGGGGATCACAGCACAGACAGCTCCTTTTTAAACCGTATTACCAATACTGGTATGTTATTATATGCACATGTAGGGGCTTTTGTTAACCGATCTCCTCTCCCTTCTCCCTACAAGAAAACTCTGCTTGCTCCAGTGCTGTTAAGAGGAATATAAATCACAAACAAGCTACTAATGTAACTTTTTATGTTTTAAAACTTAATTAATTTATGTTTTTAAGACCCACATCGCAATTCTCTTTAATATTTCTGTATTGGGAAAGGTCTTGTATTTTCTGATCTTTGATCTTATCCTAATCCATAAACTCGCGGCGCCTAAAGTTACATTTGCATAAACTAATATTTAAATTTCTAAGTGGGAGCGAAGATTAGCCATCATTTTGTTTTTTTTAATTGACGAAATTTTATTGCTTCTTAATGACCTTCTTGAATGTTATAAAGGAAAAGATTGAAAGTTTTTTGAAACCCTTGAGTGATCCTAGCGGAACCCGCGGAACACAATTTAAGCGACGCTGTTCGGAGCTCTAATTCGGATAGCTCCAATTAGGGTCATGACCACACGGCCATTCCACACTTTTCAGTGGCTTGGCTTTCTTTTATTTCTTAATTTCCTCTTTCTCTTGCTTTCTTATTTGCATTGTTGGTAGATGGCGCCAAGTTTTGTTGCTTTTTAGTGGTTTTCTTGAATGCTATGAAGGGAAAGACTGAAAGTGTAATGTAACCCTTGAGTAATCTCCGTGGAGCTCCTGAGTTCCGCAGAACACGATTTAAGAAACGCTGCTATCGTAATCAACATTTCATTGCTGGGGACACTGATGCCTTGATTTGTTGTTTACGTGCGTAATCCAGAAGAGCTTTTAGAAGAGGATGGGGTGGTCATATTCATTTGGTTCTTGGGTGAAAAAGAATAGGCTCTGAAATTATGAATTGAGGAACCAATAAGCGAATTAATATGTTTATGAGACAAATTAGTGAATTTACGTCATTTTTAATGCCTTATGTTCCAATGTTGATTGATATAAGGAAGTTTTTTCTCTATATTTCCATTTTTCTTAGTCACATACTTTAGTTAGGGTGCCAGTGGCACTTTATAATCTATTTTTTTTTAAATTAATTTCGACGAGTTTTATTGAACCAAAGCAGTTCCATTTATTTGAATGGTGAGTAAACAAGTGAAATATTCTGCCCTAATAGGAGCCAATAATAACATGCTTTTCTTCACAAAAATATCAATTTATTTTTTAAAAAATGTTCATCTGCTAAAAATTTCTTTTGTTCAAATCTTAAAAGCAACCATGTCAAATCAAATTATTCACTAGTTAACGCGCATACGAAAGATTCAGTAATTGCTTTTAAAAGGCTTGCCTTTCCAGCAAACAACGCAGAGCAATTAAGGCATAACACTGGGAGAAAAATAATTTTTGATTGAAGTTACGTGACGAGACAAAAGCTCATTTCGTTCGACGACTCGTTAACTGCACGCTAACTCATCTTCTCGGAAGGCAGGGGAAAGTAAAAAAACACCACATTGCATCACAATTTACCTCCTACGTAAAAAATCTTCTAGAATACTGCGTGTTTTTCTCAAACTTGAACGCATCCACAGGTCAGGCTGATAGTCAAGGACAAGGGAACACGAAGAACTGGTATCCGCTGAAATATTTTATATTCAGATCCTGTTTTGTCTACTGCGCTGTGAGGTTTTGGCCACGAACTTTGGGGCAACTGCTTCATTATCGTGGCCCTTTTAAAATATAGGTTTACATAAGATATTAAAGCATTTAAAATCATATGAACAACATGCATACAGCTTTTCATTACTACTTGTAATGCACATTCTTCTGCCGCTGTTTACATCGGTGACCTGGAGCGGAGCAGGAGCGCGAGAAGTGGAGCAATGAGATTTTGCTCGAAACTGGAGGGAAGTCTGAGCAAATTATCGTGTTGCGCTCCACTGCTACGATTTTCTTTCTTTTTTAATTTAATATAATTTATTTTTTATTATACTTTCGAATACACATTTTTAAACGCGTTCACTATAGAGCTGTGGCATTTGATCTGAGGGACGGGTACTGGCGGAAGAACTTTAAGGGGAAGAACAGCAGGTAGTTTTATGTCTTTCTGGATGCATTTAGATAAGGCGAAGTAGTGAGAAATGTGATTAATGCTTTCTTTTGGGAGTGTCGAAGTATTTATGACGGACGTTCAGCGACAGTTGATGTCACTGATCTCGTCGGAATACTCAGAAGAAAAAAAAAAACGTATGTACACATCATTGGCAGCTTGTTATGACTCGAAACACGTCTCTCTTTGGGTTTGAGCAACTAGAACTTGTTTTTTCTGTGATTTATCACAAAAAAAAGGGGGAGGAAAACAGTAATTTGTTGCAGAAATAATGGAATGCATTAGGAATAAAAGTTATTAACAAGGTACTGAAATATAATACAAAAAAAAAAAAAAAAAATCAGCATTTGCAGAGTATTAATGTCTAAATTGGGACAAAATCCTGTAAAATTCTCAAAATTTTATGCTCTGTTAGCAAACCAAAGATACATGCGTCTTCGGTACATCACTCTAATATATGTAACTACACTTATTTCTTTCAAATGACGACGCTGATCAAGTAATATAGAGATGAAGGGTCGGCTATAAATTAGGGCTCCACCGATGGCATTTTTTGGCCGATGCCGATTGTTCCGAGATGGCTGATTGCCGATTATTCTCCTCTTCCATCGGCCGATTGCCGATCGAAAAAATGTCGCTTTAAACAAATAAAATGTGTAGAATGCTTGTCAAAAATGTCATTTAAATCATTTATTTATTTTTATGTTTATAAAAACATAAATGCATTATTCAAGCACCGTAATACTGTTTGGGGGATGTTTACATAACTATTAAAACTAAAAGAATCACTCGCGATTCAAGAAAAGTAATTAAACTATTTGGAGGTTAAAAAAATGCTATATCAGAGGATTTTTAATTCTTTTTTCTTATCTTTGCAAAAAAACTCAACAACTATTGGATCGGACCGGCTCTAATTCCCTTTCCTTCAACATTTTCTCTTTATAAAACCTGCACTGCAAATGCCAAATGCAGCTGCCTTTATTTTCTTATTTTTTTCATGGAGAGGAATGCAGATGTTATAATACAGATTAACAAATAATGTGGGTTTGTATCTTTAACGAAATTGTCAACACCATCTTCTCAGATTTTTTTTCATAATCCCTCCCCCGCCCCTGTGTTTAAAAGAAAAGCGGGAGCGATTATATGTTTATTTTTCATTATAAAAGTTATTTTAACTAAAATTAGCTCTTTTTCTAAAATAAAAATAAAATATTAAAAAATTTCACTCGCAATAACGACCCCCTGTTCACAACCAAGAAATAATGAATGTTGTTTTAAAAACAAAGACGTGAGATTTTTTTTTTTGTGATTCCAAATGAATTTTGGGTCTTAAGAACTAATATTATTAGCTTTTTTTTTTTTTTCTTGTGAGTTGAAAATTACACTGAAATACTTGACATTTTCTTTATATTTTCATGAGCACAATGTAAGTTCACCGAAATAAACCAATATTTTGAGCACCAGCAGCCTTCTGTTGACAAATAATCTTCTGAAAAACACGTGATCGTTTATAAAAATTAAGATGCATTTTGAAAAAATATATATATATTTATATATACGTTGTCTATTTTTGATATTATGAAATTGTAGCATTTTTATTAAGTTATTATTCCGCCCTGTCGCACGAAATCGTTTTTTAAGAATTAAATTTTTGAAAATTGCAAGTCAACTTGGACCACATGAAGTTTCGATCAACAAACATTTATACTGAAAAATTGATTCATATTTTTTATCAATATATTTTTATAATCATATTTTCTACGTTGTAAACTAACAATAAAATAACAAGAAATATTCTAAACTAAAAGCAGATGCAACGAGATTGTTGAGCAATAGCAGAAAAACTGTCAACCGTCTAACACGTGGCATCAAAGAAGCCAAAAAAAAAAAAAGTGCGCTCAAAAACGAAGTATACACTGGAAAAAATTAAAATAACTATCGTATAAAAAAGTTAAAATGTATTTTGAAGAAAATATGCATTCATCAATCTTTGAAAATAAAAAGAAATAGCATTTTTATTAAGATGTTATTAAATCCTGTCACGCGAACTCGAATTTTGAGAATTCAATTTTTAAAAGTTGCAAGTCGAACTTGGACACATAAAATTTCGATCAATAAACATTTTTACAGGAAAATTGTTCCTTATTTTTGACCATTTTTTTCTATGTTGTAAACAAAAAATGAAATAATGAAAATAACCGCACACTATGAAAGCAGATGCAACGAGAATACTGCGAAATTGCAGAAAAACTGTAACACGTAAAATCGAAGAAGCAAAAAAAAAAAAAAGCGCTAAGAGAAAAAAAAGTTTACGCTGGTAAAAATTAAAATTATTATCGTACTTTGATTGAGTTGACTTTGTATTGTTTACAATTTCGGAATAATAAGAAACATAACAAACTAAAAGCAGATGGTATAATATTATTGCACAATGACATCTAATGAACTAAGTCATTACTAAACGGAAAAAGGATAAAAATGAGGCAAGTAACCTAGTGCGAAAACGAAATAGCACTCATAAGACGCCTCTATTACTTTTACTTTCACATATTCTATTTCGTGAGAGTTCTGTTCCTAGAGAAATAATTTTAACAATGAAGGTTTTCGGGCAGCGATCGCTTAAACTATTTTTCCGAATTTTTTATCAAATACTTTATAGAATGACATTATTTTTGTGCTTTTTTGAACTGATGGGCTGCCTGGGTGTTATTGTATGGAAATAGAAATCTAGCTATAAGCTATGGAGAAAAAAGAAAGACAGAATGTTTTCTGGAAAGTTGTCCCTGCGAAAAACATCAGACGTGCAACGGCTTTTAGATGTTTTTCAAGTCCGACGGGCCGATGTTTTTCTAAAGTTAACATCGGCTGCCGATGCCAACTTTGCTGAACAATCGGCGCCGATGCATCGGTCGATCCTTACCATAAATATAGGATATTCTTCTTCATTCTTCCAGATCATATTGTCGCTTTCTCTTTCCTAAATAAAATAAAGGCTAGCTAACATTGTGTTTGACTCGCAGTTACAATATGTACAAACCGGCATGAAAGCGATGACTTTCATTTTCGCACTTTTACGTAATAGCAATCAATAAAGACATCTAAACTGAATCTTAACAAGAAGTTCCATCCAGAACTATACTAGCCTACTTTCTTCTACCGTCTAGAACTATACTACCTACTACCTATCTCGTAAACTTAAAATTCAAATTTATAATCCAGCTTATCTCTCTATCTCTTTCTTATTTAGCTTTAGCTCTTAATTGCTTCAAATATACCCTTTTCAATGGCAATTCACTCATTCATTCTTTCACTCATTTATTGAGAAATATCCTTAAAAATCCCGATCAAAAAATTTCCTAGGAAAATAGGCTTGTTTAGTTCTTGTAGAAACTTAGTATCTGTACACGTTCTACATTGGAACATCTTTCCGATAAAGTTTGTTCCAAGCAAATCCGTCCGTTAGATCAGGATTTATATGGGATATAAATTTCCCGTGGGCGATACGTTAATTTTTTTTTAAACTGTTCAAAAATGAACAAAAATTGCTCAAATCAATATTTCACGCCGTGAGCTTCTTACAGTAAGTTTGTTCATAGGAACTTGGATCTTCCTCCCAGAGTTTATATAATTTGCTTTATTTTTTCCCATAAACGCTAATGTTAAAATTTATTGAACGAAAACTTGTTCAAATCAAAAAGTAAAATCTGGAAATTTGATTTCCTCGCCGAAATCTTTCGAATGCAGAAAAAAAAAAAACTTTTGAATCGGACAATTCAATCAAAAGTTATTAGAGGGGGGGGGGGGGGACAGACAGACCTACAGACACTAATTTTCCCCATCTCAAAACCTTACATTCAATTTTTTTATTTTTCAATATTTATTTAATCACTTCACTTATTTTTGACTTTTCTTTATTTTTAACAATTTTTTACGATACATTAAGCCTGCTTTCATGCTTTATTATTATTTTTTTACTTTTACGGGAAAATAGGAATAAAAAATCGTACTGTATTTACATACTCTAAGTCTAATAAATTATTCTTTAATGAAAGAGAAATGTTTCAAGAGAAAAGGAAACTGCACCCTTTAGGAAGGTAGCATAGCACATTTCATAACATATATTATGTCACCTGTACAACTTGAGCTCTTGCACATCCATGCCGGTTTCGATAATTTCACATGGTGGCTGTAGTGACTTAAAGAAATTTTTGAGTAACAGGACATGAGGGATTTTTAATGCAACAAGTAATATTTTTATTAGTTCAACAAATGATGAAAATGGCAGGCGTTAAAAAGGAATTTGCACGAAGAAAGGCACAAGACAAGAAGGGCACCGGGCTCTCCTGTGATGAATGAAAATGACATGGCTGGGTCCCACATGGCATCTGAAAGAAAATCCTCACATCCAATCACTCCTGAAAAGACAAACAGAAAATATGTAGGCTTTAGAAAATATGTATGAGAAAAATACTATGATTGTTCTATTGTTTAGTCTCAGTATTCGGATATTCTACCATCACAATACATATTTCGCTTTTTTCCCATTAGAAATTATTTAAATATTATATGTATATCTCCATTTTATTGTTCCCTCATTCTTAAAACCGTCTTATTTTAACTCCCTCAATTTAACTCTCTCAATTCTCATAGTTTTGCTATGTCTAGGCATTACAGAATCTTTTTTTTTTTTTTTTTTTTTTTTGGTCCCTGACTTTGCGGGACATTGTTAGTTTAGAAAAGCGCTATTCTGTTTTCCTCAACTTTTCTGTTTCAGTATCGTTTCAGAGAAAAGTAGTTAAAAAGTAGTTAAATATAACTTATGCATCTAAGTTGAAAATTTTCTCGACTATAAGAATAGTATCATAAATAATTTTATCATGCTTTTTAAATTAGGGGGTGCATTATGATATCGTCTGCAGGCTAGGTGCTTTGTTCGCTGTCCTCTGTTTCGTTTCTTCTCGTTTCTTCATGGAGTAAGAGGACTTCTTGAATTGAATTGAATGAACATGCCCCCCCCCCCCCCCGGCCTCCTCTTCATGTAAAAATAAGACAACGCTATGCTTCTATATTTTTAAATTGATAAAGTATTTTCCATCAGTCTATATAAAGTTTATGTTCTATGCATTAGAATAAATTCCTCTTTTCTTCTTCTTCTTATTCTTTTTTTTAAATTAATTTGTTATTTTTTATTTATTTATTTATTTATTTTTTGAATAAACATTTACTTAATTCTTTCAAAACAATTTAAAAAAAATAAAAAATGTAAAAATGCTATAAATAATGACATCTGTCGGTAGATTCTAATGCATACTCATTTACAGGGAACTGACGAACCAATTCAAATACTACTGAAAACGAGTCGAAATTATAGTGCTTAAAGAGAAAATGAAAATGCTTATTTTTTTGTTTTTTATGTGAAGCTCTGTTTGTTACTATATTTAAAAAGTTATTTCATTTATTTATTTATTCTATTTTATTATATATATATATTTTTTAAAAAACGTTTTCTCAATGTCATGCATATTTCACAATGATTTTTATTTTAAACAAATATTTTTTTTTACATCTGATCTAATTTGCATGGATATGGGTTACTTTTATGATCACCGGAAGAAAATGAAAGTCAGCAAAACATTTCTTTTATTATTTATTTTATTTATTTCTTATTTATATACTTTTGATTGTATTAGCTATTTCTCCATTTTATTTTATTGATTTTGAATTAGTTATTTATTTATTATATTCATTCATTTACATATTTTAAGTATTTTTATTACGTTTATTTTATCTTTAGTCAAGAAGCAATCTCCCTGCTAGTAAAACAAGAAATGGAAAATTAAACCACTACCTCGGAGGTAGCGATTAAACATGAACTCCAAATTTAGTGCTGCCATCTATTGAGCAACTCTTTAAAAAAAGTCAGACACAGACCTGTAAAAAATTGAATGAGCAAGCTTTGGAAGGAATAATGCCTGCATTCCTTATTTTCAGTCCAGCAAATGAAGAGAACGTTTTCATGTCATAATATAAGTTGTGTTAAAAAGAAAAAGAAAAAAAAAAGAAAACCCGCTGCATGTAATACTGTGATATAGATAAGAACAAATATTTGGCGTCATGGAAAACCCAGGAAATTTTTCGACACATCGCTTCGCAACCTGAGGGTTGCGTAAGATGTCACGTTTAGGTGTAAGGGGGAGTCCCAATTTGGCCAATGAAGCACGGACAGATATCATAGAGTAGTGCCCACCCAGCGCACCTCCTTCCCCTAAGAAAGCAAAGGAGTGCTCCCCCTCCCTCTCCCCAAGAATGATGACTGGAAAAATAAGTAATACACTAAAACATAGCATAACTGAGTACAAAATAGCATTTTTGGTGGTAAGTGAAATTTGGTGCTGCCATCTATTGAGCAAATATTCCTTAGAAAACGGAAAATTGGCGCTTATCGGTAATACCCCCCAAATTTTTTTTGCTCCCCAAACGCTAAATGAAATATATAGAAAGCAATGCTGTTAGGTTAGATAAGATTTAAAAAGCACCTTGGTGATACTTCTCAAACTTTCGCCAATGTGGGTGTATAACAGATAAGTACCAAAATATGTATGATAAGTAAATTACGTACATTTTTTGCAATGGTCCAATTTTTCTCTCTTATTTGTAAAAACATTTTGAAAATTTTCTACACAAGGGAAAAATGCTTCTCCTTGTCCATCCTTCCTTGTAGGAATTCATATGCATAGGAAGAAATGCATTTTATTTTCTTGGCTTTTACTGTAAATGTTGTGTTTCAGTGTTTGAGCACTAATAATCTAAAAAGCAATTTTAACTCCCAATAGAAATTTGTATAATCAACTGAAATATGAATATTTTTTCGTTAGATTGATATGATTTAGTTTTAATTGTTATTAGGTCGTCTTTTGAACGAGATTTTGTAATTTTACCTTTTCTATGGGAATAATCAAGATTTTTCTACAAGTTTTGAGTAATGGACAAGTTTAGTGTTGTGTTTATGTGTTTGTTGCTGTCTATTGCGTAGGTATTGATTTTATAATGCAATAATATCATCAGTAATTGTTTTTTTCTCTCAAAAGACTTTTGTTTTAAAATGCTGTTTCGTCTTAAAAGACATTTATACATTATATTTGACATGTATAGTCAAACATAAAAAGTTGCTCTTAGAAGAAAATTGTATTCAAAATGTTATGTTGTATAATCGGAACTTGAAACAAACCTCTAACTCTATATTATATACGTATATGTATCTATCGTGAAAACATTCCTTTGTTTTCTATCCCTCCATTAAATATGTCATCAAATGATTCATTAACAAACACCCAAATAAATTATTAATAACCTTTAAAAAAAAAGCATTACTAAAGCATAAAATTATAAAAATATTGCGTGTACGTATTTCGGGGTTAAAAATAATTAACTTTATGTTCGTTACAAAAGAATCTCTTGTAACCTCAACTTTCATATACACAATGTCTTCTCAAATTTGTTATTCAAGACCGCTGGCAACTTAGGCATCTGCTTCCTTGCTGCTCAACTTGGACAGAACTACGATTTGCCTGTGCCCAAGGTAATCGTGTTACTTTTTAGAATCCAATTATTTGCGAAATTTAAGAAACTGACAAAAAAAAAACTTACGAAAAAAAAACATTTAACGAAGCAGTAGTGTCTGAACATAATTTTCACTACTTCTAGTTCTACAATTTCAGCATAAAATTCAATATAGGATAGAAAATACAACGCATAAAATGTTTGTTTTTTTAAATTATGGCTATTAATTTAAAATGGCTCATTGCTTGATATTTTCTCATGATTTAAAGGTCAAATTCAGCTTGAATTCTAAGCAGCCTTTAAGAAAGTTTTTCAAAAATAGTTCTCACTTGTAAATTTGCCGAAATACATTTTACAATAAACTATTTTCTCCCTTCGCCCTTGTAAAATTTCTCATGGATACCTTTGTTTGAGTTTCACCACGAAAATAGAACACGCGTGTATAAAACTAAAGAATCGGGTTTGCAATAAAGAATCATTCGGAATCCAAAATGTAGGGCAAGTGGGGGGAAAGAATGTTACGCTGAAGAAATGCTGAGACGACACAGAGTTTCACACTACGTACTGCTGAATGAAAGACGAAAAATGAAGCACATGTTTGCAGTAAAAACATAAGGAAGTCATAACACGAAATAAATAAACAAATAAGAGAATAAACTATATATAAAATAGGATAAAGTTTTTAAAAAATGTCTTGGAAAAAAATATTAACCAGGGATTTGGAGCAGAGCGTGGTGCAGAAGCATGGCGCAAATGGAGCAACGAGTTTTTAATTGGAGCAGGAGCACAGTCGGAGCACGAATATCACGGGCTGCACTGCTCCCGAGCAGTGGAGCACGACTAATATTTATGTTTTAATTGTGACATATATTCTTGATTGTGTTTAAATAATATTTTTGTTAAAAACGTTTGCTTTTATTTTCAAACACTTTTTGCTCATTTGCATCAAGTTAGCAAGTCACTAAGTTTAAAACTTGGTTTTTTTTTTTTTTTTTTGAGATAAATTGCTAATTTAAATTTTCAAGCCGTTACGAAAAAAAGTAAAACAATTTTTGAGACCCCCTAACCCCTACAAGGCAACTTTTAAATTTTATAACTAGTTTTATATCTTAAAATAGCTAACTAAATTTTATTACACAGAAGTATTCCATAGGCGCACTTAGTGACCTTTACCACGACGCCAACCATACGAGAGGTAAAGTTTTAATAACCCCAAAAGTACTTACCAAATTTGCATGCTTCACCGTGATACCAGGTCTTCAGGGAACGTAATGTACCAGTGGAGCATATTTGTAGTTCGCCGACGGATAGTAGTACTGGCCGTAGGAATAGGAGTAAGCGGAGACAGGTGCGCCGATGTGCTTGTAGTAACTAGCTGGGTAGTAATAGTGTGCGTATGGGTAGTAGTAATTGGGGTAGGCGATCACAGGTACCTTAGGAGCATTCTTAGCTTCGTCGGCGGGCTTCTCTACAAAGGTAGCAGATACGGTCACAGCCAAGATGGCGAAAATCACCTGCGAATAAGAAATAAAACGCTTAACAATGAAAAGAAAATATTCTTCTTCAAGGTGTTTACTTATGAAGTTTTGACCCCTAGTTTTACATGAAGCAGAAAGAACACCTAGTGCCACAATTAAGTGATCAAATAATTCAAATGCCAATATTTAATTTGAACTTAGTACGGCAGGATAGGCGTTCCTATTTTAACCAAGATTAAGATATCAATTTGTTTTATACAGTGAAACCCCGATTTTACGTCCCCCGAATCTACGTTTTTCCCGCATTTTACGTTTTTTTCATCAGGTCCCAGGTTTTCCATATACTAATAATGTTAATTTAACCCGGATTGGAAGTTTGTTATATATTAAATTTCCCGCATTTTACGTTTTCCCTGGAAAGTGAAAAAAAAAAAAAAAATGTTCTAAAATAAGCAATATTTTTCCGTCCGTACTTTTCGTCAGCCGATGAAGATCAACAAAAAGAACCGGAAGCACAGCCCGTCCCTTCTTTCACTATTGCAATGAAGAGCTTACAAATAGTGAAAGACTATTTTCCTTCTTATAAAGACCAGGAAAAAACTTACAACGTATTTCAATCCTAGAAGATGCTGCATTCACTTTGAACTCAATGACTAAAAAACAATCCACTATTACGGATTATTTTCAGCCTAAACGCCAGGAATCGCTTCTAAATGTGTTAAAATTATCTTAAAATGGTATGAATAATAATGTTCTTTTCGTAAAATATAGATATTATACCTTTTGAAAGAGTCATCTTTACTACCTTTAGTTTTTTTCTATTTGATTTTTGCATTCTATGTATTTCCCGTATTTTACGTTTTTCTTGCCCAGTCCCTGGAGAAACGTAAAATCGGGGTTTCACTGTATATACCGCCCCTCATCCACCTAAAAAAAATCTAGACATAAGTTCCGCATTTGTGACAACATTCTGAACCTTTTGATTCAGCTTATTAAGGTTACGTATTCAATTACTTGAGATAAAAATGAAGAATATAGATAAGAAAGAAATGAATTTCAGAGGAATAGCTGCGAAAAAGACGCTTTATTGTATGCCATGACACACAATCAACTAATTTAAAAACTTAGAAAATCTTTCGCATTTTTGAGGTAATGAGTTAAATGATTTCTAAAATCAGGTGTAAATGTTTTTACACCATCCTTTCCTTTGATTTTAATTTCGTAAAATACGAAGCACTACCCCTATTTCACTGTCTACTTTTGGGAGCACATATGCCTATAATTGAGTTTTTTATACACAAGCAATGAATTGTTTTTTCTTTGGAAGAAATTTGATCAATCTTTTCTCCTACATCTACTTTATTTTCATATGTCACCGTTTCTCAATCTTTTTAGCGTGGCGACCACCTTAAAAGCCAAAACAATATCTAAACAGCCTCAAGACCCCTTGCGTTCTCGTACAGGAAAACTCTTAACCTTTTCAGTACGGGAATAGGACAACAGTTTTCCCTGATAAAATTCCCTTTTTGATGAAATATTATCTATACACATAGATGGGCAAAGACAAAACAATTAATTATATTATCTCCTCTGTTTGTCAACCGATTTTCTCCTGTTTTAAATTTAATAGCTATTAATGAGTTTTAATGTTGTAAAGAAAAAAAAAATTTTGGAAATCGCAATTTATTTATTCATTTATTTATTTTTAGACCTAGATTTGAAACCTTTTTTAGAAGTTTTTATTCGTCATAGTTTCATTTCATAGTACTCCTTACATCTACAATCTATAATACTTGTACGATACTTAATACATTTTTTACTGTTTATAATCCAGAGGAAAAAATTATCAAGAACAAAACAAAAGAAAAAATGTAATCTATTAAATGAATGTCAAAGCAAAATACTACTAATCTTATCAGATATTCCATTTCCAATAAATATACATAAGTCAGTCAGATTGTTTTTCCAGTGCAATGCTGAACAAAGCAAAATACAATTTAAAGCTAACAATGTCTAATATAATATATGGTAAGATAATAAGTGCGGTGACGCGTTATTTTGCTTCGAATCGACATTTCGCGTTTTGAAATCTTGATTAAATTGAAAATGGATGTTTGTATTTTTATTTTTTTCCTAGGGGGGCATGGGAATTTTTATTTCTATTTTCTTTTCGTGAGAATGAGTACAGAAAGATAACATTTATGTATAATATGTGTTACAAATGCATTAAATAACCAATAAAATGGCCAATCAGTCTAAATGAAGAGAAGCTTTTTGCTAATCGAAATATTTAAACCAAACAAACTGCTGTCAAACAGAAAAACTAAGATGTCTAAAAGTTGTTCAAACGTTCGAGGCTGAACTGGAAAAATGTAAATAATTGCGGTTGAATTTCGACGGCTGGGCGAACTCTAATTAGGATAAATATGATATTTTATGGAAGATGTTTCCTATAGTACGATATCTTTGTGAGTATAAATGATGTCTTACAGCAAAAATATGGTACAAATATGTCTATTAATCAATGTATATAAGAGCAGAAATATAGGTTAGAAGTGCTTTAAATTTCTAATGGTGTCTCCCGAAAGTTAAAGTGAAAAACAAAGAAACCGTCATAATAGTATTAATACTAGCTACTATGTACTTTATTTTACAGAGTTGTTATTACTTGATGACATTGAATTTCGTACCACTTCATTATAAATGCTTTATTTCATGAAAAGACATTTTTTAGATAGTTTTATCTTTTTTGGACAGATTTCAAACCTCCTAATACCTGAACGCGATCCTTCTATGGGTCTCGAACACCATGTTCAGAAACGATGTCATATATAAAAACCAGTTACTAGTATCAACTAATTAATTCTTAATCACTTGATTTATTTTTAATACCATTAATTATCTCAAAGTTAATTAATATTTGACCTATTTCTCATAAAATAATTTAGAATGAAAAGGCTGTCAAAAAAAATCTTTAATTTTAAAATTGAAAAAAGAGCACAAAAATGTACTCTAACAATATTGTCCCTTCCTTCCATCAAGCTTTTAAAGTAACGTAATTATTAAACAAAGAACTAAAGAAATAAAACCTTCTGTAGACAGATAGTACTGTTTAAAAACTTCTAATTTAAGCAGCAATAAATTTTAATTACTTCACAGAGAAAGAGTCCGAAAGAGGTAATTAAGTTCGAAAATGTATAACTGTGCAATTTCATTCAATATTATCGCAAGCAAAGGCATCTAGAGGCCCCCTTCCCTGAAATCCCGAAAATTTTGGCCAATGTTGCATATATTCCTCCCTGAAACTTACTTTAACAAAAGAGCGTCCAGCCAATGCAATAGCGAATCTATAATGAAAATAATTCGTTCTTTGTACGCTATTACTTATTTTCTCTTACACAAACATAAATACTGACTAAATATTTAGAATAATGAAAAGTGATGAATTATGCAAAGATGCATAATGTATCTGAAAGAAGCGAAAATATTGGATTTCTTAGCTCGAAAGGCGGAAAGGAAGTGAGAGAGGTGTGTACAGTAGAATCCTCAATGGGAAGAATTTCTGAATTATATCATCAAAATGTTCGCTCGTGTACTTTCAAATGGCTATTCCAGAATAAATAAATAAATAAATAAACATATATATATATATATACATATATATATATATATGTGTGTGTGTGTGTGTATGTATGCATATGTATCAAACTTACAAAAAAACTTTTCTTTATGTTTCGCCCTTTCTGTTCCCTTCTGACGTAACGTACTCTAGCTAAACGGAAATTAAAGTTTTTCTGCGTACAGGAACAATTAAGCATCTTAATTTTTACAGTGTAAATAATTAAGCATGTAAAAAGCTGGCAGTCCCCAGTACGACACCTCTTACTTCTTGTGAATCACCTATCTTTGACATGCATAAGACCAAATAAATAAGTGATAAAATAAGTAAGTTAAGAATAAATAAGTTAATGTTAATAAGTGATTATTCTTACAAGCAATTGCTTGTCACCATACTAGAAGAAAATCGTGTGTCGACATCTATTAAAGAACGACTATTAACGAAAAAAATTTTAAGCGACAGTAGCAACGTTAAGGTTATTCAATGTTACACTTACCAATGTCTTCATATTGATGGTCAAATTCTAAAACTACGACAGCCAAATTTGGTGCTCCGGACTTTTTATAGTAGGCAAGGAACTATTTTCTTCATCTTTTTTTTCAAATGAATTATATCAGCGGTAAACATTCTCACGCTCACTTTCTTTACCCCTGAAGCGGTTGGATGACTTGGAACTCGTATAATGTTAACGGTTATAAATGGTCAATTTCTCTGAGAGGTACAACTTCGAATGAAAGTGGTGTAAGTTAAAACGGAACCCTTTTCTCTGTTGCTAGGATCCTGGTGAAGTGGTTTTAATGTTGCATTTGTGAGAAGCGACATAAACACTTATAAAGCTCAGAATAAGTGGACAATATTGTGTTTTTAATGTTATTTTGACGTATTTTCTTACATACAATATCAAAATAAAAAGAATTTAAGTGAACTGTTTTAAAATAGATGTATACGATATAAAACGGTGATCT
Source organism: Octonoba sinensis (assembly GCA_038502835.1). NCBI lineage: Eukaryota > Metazoa > Arthropoda > Arachnida > Araneae > Uloboridae > Octonoba > Octonoba sinensis. The sequence continues at coordinate 29,577,429 of CM076599.1, read as the reverse complement.
GATCAATCCTATTTGAGTACTGAAAATATTTTATTACCAATGGAAAAGCAAGTCGAAATGCACTTTACTTATATTTTTGCATCAAGTTTCATTTATTTAGTTTAATAATTAGTTATTTTATGTCATTTCAGTTATTTCTTTTCCGGTATTTCTCTGAAAACAAAGTCCTAAAAGCAAAACTCTTTTGCCAGGCGATAAAAGAACAATCAAGAATTTGTAGCAGGATTAACTGGTTTTCATTTTTGTCAATTTTTTTGCTATAAAAATCATTAGTAAAATTCAATTTTTTTTCAGTTGCAGACTAGACAAAAACAAAAAACTCATGGAAAAAGGCTTTAATTCGATTTTTCCTTTACAGAATTTATCGTGACTTGCTTTTAAAAAAAATATGTCACCAAAAGATACAAACTATTACAAAATAAGTTCATAAAAAGGCATTTGAGGATAACCATTTGTTTCCAGGTTACGTTCCCCCCAAGCCTGTCCTTTAAGAATACAGGAGCTTTTGAAATATAATTTATTTATACTAAGGATGTAAAGAATATTCTGCTACTATTCGGTATTCGGCCTATTCGGCCCTTTGGCCAAATACTCGGAAAGATCAAACTTGGCCTGGCCGAATAGAGCTGCTACAGTCAAAATGTAAAAAAGTAATGAAATTAGTAGTTTTTAAACATTTAAAATTGTATTATAGTTATTGCAAAAGAACACATTCGTATATAGTTTTAATAAATAAAAATAATTTAGAAAAAAACTACTTTTTTTAAACATTGTTTTTAGGTTTGACTGTACAAAAACGGATTTTAAAGTCATAATATTTTATTTTATACTTAACATTTGCTCCCAAAAGTTGGCAACAGTTAATGATGAGGAATATGAGACTTTTATTTTGTTATTATTAACAAAGTGGAAGTCAGACTTTGTTTGGGTAAAAATAATTTAACTTTGCGCAAATAAAATTTGTTTGGTTAGACTAATTTATTGTGAATATAGCGTAAGAGAGAAATGTGAAAAGCCTAGATTATATCATGAATATTAAGATAGCATAAGTTATTGGGGTTTTTGCAAATAAAAATATATCCCAGTTAAATGCATTAAATTTTAATAAATCTTTTTAAAATAGGTATGTAAAAAAACCATAAACTAGAAGTATTAACCTTTATAACTTTTAAATAGCTTCATAAAACTATTTTTTAAAATAGGTATGTAAAAAAACCATAAACTAGAAGTATTAACCTTTATAACTTTTAAATAGCTTCATAAAACTATTTTGAGCGAGGTAAAAGTTCATCATGCAAGAGTATTTCTTTAATTTGTCTTAAATAATTAGTAAAATAATGCTAATGCTTACACTAAAATCTGTCATTTCTATTCCACTAGTGGGTAAATTCTCAGTTTTATTGCATTCAAAACGATGAAGAAAATACATTAATTTTAGATTGTTTTAGTAATAAACAGAATTAAAATCATACATCATAGATTAAAGTACGGAATCGGTGTTTGACTTTGCGAATACTTTTAAATTTGACAGATACATTGATTACAACGATAATCTAGAAATTTTAATATTCGGCTGCCGAATATTTGGTATTCTGTCTAGAATAAATGGCCAAATATTCGGCTTCAGCCTGAAAGGACTAACCCATTATTCGGCATTCGGCTATTCGGCCAAATCCCTATTCGTTACATCCCTAATTTATACGTATGCGTATGTATATTATTGCTTATTTAATGCAATATAGATTGAGTTTTTATCCTTTGCCCATGAAAAAATGTAAAATGACGCACCCGGGTTCTGCCCAATAATAGTAAACAGGTATAATCAGCGTCAAAAATGTTTAATATAATGCAGTAGGAATAAGGGCCAATGAAAAAGAAATATTACGGTATTTTTTCCTACAGAACAAGGTGCAAGCTTTCTTTAAAAATTGCGAATAGAAAGAAATTTAAATTCACCTTGGCTATGCAACCGTCATTTGCCTTTAAAATAAATACCTCTCCATCAAATTACAAGCAGTACCAATATTATTTGAAAATGGAGGAATTTTGATAATGTATTATCGAATTTCCCCATTGATCTATCATTCGCCCATCAGTTAGCTTGTATCTGGCCGTCAATTTCTGCATCTAATATTAACTCTATAACCTACAATCACTGATTTCTTTCCTTCTCTCCCAGATTCTATAACGTTATGGAAAGTTACATTTATATTTTCTCTTAAATTCTTAATTTTCTGATATGCGATTACTTTTTTTCGGGGTTACATTTTTCTGTGAGTCCCGGGCTAGCTGCCCCGGGTCCCCCCGTAGTAGATCCTTCTATTAAGGAACTACGCGCGTGAGTCGTTTAAATGTATGCACTATTTAGCAACCTCAGAATAGGAGCTTTAACTTATTTGCACGCGTGGAATTTATTATTATTATTGTTGTTGTTGCTGCTGTTATGCCTGCAACAAGTGCTGTTTATCAATAAACGGCGCACGCAACAAAATGGGCTTGTTGGAATTGTACTCCCCGTACAGCCAGTAGGTAGTCTTGTCAGTTCTATGATGTTCATTTCAATATGGAGCTGCATGCCTGTCTTTTTCTCCGTTCCCAAGATTGCTTGTTGAAACAATATTCTCTTGAAATTTTTTTCATATAGTACCTAATGTTTCTCTTGGGCGCAAAGATATGTAAATCACAACAACAAATACTGCAAATTATCGCAAACTTAATTCATGGTAACAAAAACTTTATTTTGATATTATATAAATTTTTTTATGATGTTGATGATGAAAACTCACTGAAGATACTGGAAACACTAGAAGAATAAATTTTTGCTTCTGTGCAATATATTATAAGCTAAAGTAACGATAAATTATCAGAAATCCTTCAATGAAACCAAGGCTGCTACTAAGTGATGGCAGGCATCCCACTTTTTACCCACCTGCGAATAAATTTCGGGAGAAAAAGTGCCAAAATTTTAATAACCGGCAATGTATGAAAAGCCAGTATTGTATAGAATGTCGGATTTTATGCATCATCATCCCATAACAAAAATAAGCTTTAATTTATTTTCACTACTAGCAACAACTCACCAGTGCTCAATAAAATGAGCATTCAATGAATAAGAAGTCCCAAAATATTCTAAGGGTGTGCAACGATCTCACGCATCACAAAGTCCACTCCTGGATAGAGTTACTCTTATAGTGTGACCCTAAATTTTGAACGCAAGCCATGCTAACAACGGTTTAATGGATTTGAGAAGACTTACACCATCTTGGCTCAAGATAGGAGCCCCTTGCTCCAAGGTAGAGATGCCTCTTTCAAGGTTATTGGAGCATCCTCGCGCGATTTGGGATGCAAGAGGGTATTTTTTGCCCACTTGGACTGCCTTCGGATGCCGCTGGAGAAAGTGCAAATGCCAATTCAGACACGCCCTGCCATCGATGGAATGTAGAGAAAGGGTTTGAGGGGCTGTGAACTCATTTCATTTCGTTTCATTGCTCTGGTTTTTAACATAAACTTTTTAATTTGTAAGGTATTATATAGCAAAATATGTAAACGAATTTATTTTAAGTTAAATTAACGGATTTGCGCAAAAATGTAAATGAAAGAAGTTTATATATAAATTCAATTATTCTATATGCATGGTGTTTTTAAAAAATTACGAAAATTTATTTTTAAAAGTAGTGAATAATTTCAATTCCAGATTGTATTGCTTTTGTTTTATTCTTTTTTACATTTTTTTAGCTGAAAAATTGTGGCAAATTGATCTAATTAATTTTTAAAAAGTAATTCACTCACGTTTACACGACATCTAGTGATTTTATGAGCTTAAAATTTGTCTTTCAATGGCCTTAGAGTACACTACACCTTACAGTAACACAAAACGTACCTCCCTATTTCATGAATTTCTCCATTTAACGAACTTTTTTTTTTTTTTTTTTTCTGGATTTTTCGACTTCCTTAAGTACCTATACAGTACCGACTGTCTTATATGATATTGATATATGGCAATTTACTTTAAAGAATTCAGAAAAGCGAGGTATTTTTGTGCAGTCACTTGTTTATTTATTTATTAATGGTATACTTTTATCTACCTAAATGTGTACGACAGAATTCATACGCCATCTTGGTAACTTGCAAATTTCTTCTTTGTATCGGAAGCGAAGCACTGAAAATATTTACTCTGATCCCTCACCTTTAGAATTGGAGTTTGTATTCGTTTCTATTCACGTCCCGGACAAGGTCAAATATAATTACTGAATTAAATATTAGCTCTTTGTGCAGACGATAATTTTTCAATCATTTTCCAGCCTCAAAATACCAGTATTTAAATCTGATCTGTAGAGGTGGTTGCTAAAGAAGAAAGATAAATTAGATTTGATACCGCCCGTTAAAAGTAAAAATAATCAATTTAAGATGTGCATACTGTAATATTCAGTAATACTGATTGAATTCGTGGCTAATGATACATTTTTAAAATGCTCAACTTCAAATTTCTAACAGATATCGGCCATTATAACAAATTTTAAAATGATATATATGCTCCATTCAAATCGATCGACACATCATTCACACCGTGGATAGAATTGCTTTTTGAGTAGAACGGTTTACTTAAGAGGAAACACGTCTAAATTTTAAGATTGTCCATTAGACGATATTAATAACAGGGATATGCCTAAGTAATGCGCACGCGGAGGTGGGGGGGGGGGGCGATAAATGTATCTTTTTTTTGTTCTGTCTAAGACATGGCAGTTACGTGACCATTATCCATAAATTATACAACGATAACACGTCTTTCTTTTCTAAATTTTTCATTAGTACAGGAAAATTCATTATTTTTTCTACTAAATCTGAGTTATGTTAGGCCAGTGCTCACAGGCAGCGTTAAAAGTTTTTGCCATAATAAAGTTAATGAGCAATGTCAGATCTCATATTTATATTAAAATGTTATGCAACTACAGAAAGAGTTTGCAGTACAAAAAGAGTATTTGGTAAAATGTCATTAACTTTGATAAGAAAATAATCTATAGTAAAAATTAAATGAAAATTCAGAAAAATCTTTACCGACGCATTTTCCATGAGCTCTTTTACTACAGATGCAGAATTCTCTATTACTTACCTTGCTGCAATTTGATTGGTGGTTCGTTCAATCTAGATTCTGATCTTCATGCAGCTTTAAAAATACCGATATAATTAGGATTAAAATAGCTTGCAAGAAAATTTACAATGAAACTTATCTAGATCGCAAGATTAACGTAATTCGTTCTTTGAAACTTTGATGTGTGGATAATTTGCTGGTAAGTGAACTGTACTTGTGGTTGAAATACATAAGAGTTACCCACTTTGTGAGCAAACTGATTTATTAGTTTTATATATTGATTCTAAGATTCACACTTGAGTCCCTCTTATCTCTATGACTGCTTGTTTTTTTTTTTTTTTTTTTTTTTTGTTACAGAAGGCGCTGATAAGCACCTCTTGCACAGGCAAGTAACCAAACATACACATTTATGAGCAAAGGACAATTTGTGTATTGCTATGTTGTTAAATATTAAAAGTAAATTTGATCATATTTGGGGCTTTTTTGTCTAGAAATTCTAACCAGAATTTTGAAACTAAATCGTAATGTTTCACCTGATTTATAAATTCATCACTTTTTACCTGCATGAAAAATGTATTCAATTTTCTTTCATAAGTGAATACAAATTCGTTTTGAAGTTCAAAATCAAGGTTAGCATTTGGATCCGCCATCCAAGGTTAAACGATAATAATCCAATCTTATTACAAAGCATTCGTAATGCGTGCCATAATACGGCTGAAGAAAAAAAAAATCTACACTTTGTAAAAGCGAAAGCGAGATTGAAGGTTAGTCACGTAGTTTCACAGCCCCTAGGATGCCCCGAAGAATTTTGAGCACATTAAGGAACAGCAATTAAGGAGCATTTTTGCTGATTTAATATGACGCTAAAATGTAACAGGAATACAGGATTAATTGATTCATGTACTTTTCTTTCAGTATGGGATTTATCAATTACTTTTACATCTTAAATTACCGTAGCTTTTTATTAGCTTATGGTCAGAAAAAAGACTCTTTGAAGCCAACTATATGAGTATAATTTCATTAAAACTTTGCAATAAGATTTCAAAAGGCTAGGTACTATTTTTTTTTCACCTATGCCTATGTAACTCAGGATTTTTTTTGAATCTAGAGATGGGTCCCCAAACAAGAGAAGATTTTTAAAACCCTCCTGCATTTCATTAAACGTCTCATAAACCGCTTTAATTACATTTTTCAAAAATAGTCCTCATTTAATTGCTAAAAAATAGTTACTTCATATCGAGTCGAAGATGAGATATAGTGCTATATGTATGTGCTGAGTCTCTTCAACAGGATCCAACGAATTTGTATAATGGTATTTTTAGTGCTATATGTATGTGCTGAGTCTCTTCAACAGGATTCAACGAATTTGTATAATGGTATTTTTAGAAAAGCTGAGTTGTGAATAACTTCCCCAGCTGATTAACCAACCTCTTTATCATCTATATTATTTCTTCTCCCCTCCCTTTTTTAATCCACTAGATTCTGAAATAGGCTTTTACTGAGGTGTAAGGAGCGAAATAAAACGTCCTCTAACAATAGACACATTGCATACGGAGTAATAGAACATGTATTTAAGGTTAGAGCAGACACGCACTCAGCAGGGAAAACCTAATGTGCCATCAAACTGTCATTTTAATCATTTGCATATGAATCGTTAACTCCACTACTTTTACAAGAATGGCAAAACAAAATGTTTCAAAACTCTTTAAAAAGGTAATTATTTTTTCAAAACGTACTATGAATACTGATGGAACAAGATCATTCGTTTAAAAAATTGTTAAAGCGAATAATTGCATAACATACTGTTGTCAGTTTTTTATGCCTTGAAAGATGACCATCTTTTGTGTTTGCAGTAATTTGGATATTTTAAAGAAAAATCTCTTCGATAAAAATTTGAAAGTTGTATTTAAACACTAATCCTTTCCAAGTTGAAGAGTGTGCGAGCACGAAAACTGCTAAGATTTTCATTCATGTTTGCTTCTAAATTCTTATTTTTTCTTAGGAACATAAACTAGAGTCTCTCTTAAATTTCTTCTTCTTTCAAGGTATTAAAATATTTTTTACCTGCAAGCTTTATTCCAAGGAAATTTTATAAATTAAATCACTCATGTCCTATTCTGACTTGGTTTTTAGACTTTCGATGTTGACTCTCGAAATGACCCTGTGATGCTGAAATCATTTAATGATTGTGAGAAAAGCTAAATACGTTTTTTCCAGGAACATTTTTAGGCAGGAATTCTTGCCTTAACAGATTTTTTAAAGGTGTTCAAACAATAAAAATTAAAAAAGTAAAGACTACACATTGATTTGTTATCATTTCGACTCGATGTCAGTATTTCGGTTGATGTCAGTAAATTACTTTGAATGTTGAAATGATTATTGAGGTAAATGTTCAGGGAAAGTAAAATATTTCCATGTAGTAAAAGTGCATCTTTCTGACACATAAGCTGAAAATACTACCCACTGTTTCTCTTTTCCTCGAAAGTATTTTGTCATTCACCTTCATTTGATAGACGATCAGTAATTTAGCACGGTTGTAGAATATATCATCATTTTTGAAAATATTTCAATTAATTGTTTTTAGTTTTAATGACCCTTCATCGTCACTGGAAGTGAGGCTCGAGTTGGAAGTTTTCATTCTCAGAGAAACAAGATTAGGAAAATTAATAATGTTTCTATATTTTTGGAGAACATTTTGATTTTTTTTTTTTTTTTTTGCAATGGGCAAACGGCAAAAGAATCTTTTGCGCATAATATCGAAGGCCCATGCTTGTGATCAAGCTTTGCTTTCAATGTAATTACTTGTACATGCGACCATTATCAGTTTGAAACTTATTCATAAGACGCGTGCCTTCTGAGATATCTTGACAGAAACCTTTTTAAGAAGAAATGAAACTGTCTTGGCTTTCGTATTGTTTTAAACCCGTTTGAGTACGGAAATTCTCATCGTGAGCCGGCAGTAGGTTGTTGCGCCTGTGTAAAATTTACCACTCTTGAAAATCGCTCAAGAGAGAAGAATTATGCGGGTAGCAGAGTGCAAATTCGAAGGCAGTTTCCACTCTAACGTGACACAACGGAATAAGGAAGTGTCATAAAAAACAAGAAAAGATTGGTCAATGCCACAAAGTCGTAGAGCAGACCTGGAATGCCAGCCATTTGCATACGCTCTGGTAAAAATGCACCGAACCATTGTTTCCAGCAAGTTATAGTGACGAAAACAACTAAAGTTCCCTCCAAAAAATCTGTCGCAGCTTGGGAAATGTTCATCTACGGCTTCTAAAGAAAAAAAGAAGAAGAAAAAAACTTGAAAATGAGTTCGGAGATAATTATTCAGAAACGTAATATTTCGTTAGGATGCACTGCGTGCAGTAAGACTGATTTTAACAAGGAGTGAAAGCCTCGTTTTTTGGTTATTTCAACTAAAGAAATATTTAAATTAATTTGGTCAGTGACTTATTTAATAAACACGGAATAAATTACCCAATTTCTTTGTTATGCAGAGTAATAAATAAATTGAAAATGTGTTGCATTTCAAAAAATCCAATATTTAAGCATGTATAATTTCCTTTAAACTTAAGAAAGAAATAACCAATAACGTCTGGGCTTATAATTTAAATCAGGGGCTCTCGAAATTTTCTTACAAGTGGCACCCTTAATTTTCTAAACAATTGTTTCGATGCAAAAGTGTAAAATATAAATATGGTTGCGCTGAGAAATAATTTCAAAAGGTATGTGTACTTACTTTTTTTTTAAATAAAAGAAAAACCTCTTTTGCGGACACTCGTCTATTACGGACAAATATTTTTGTTCCTCTAATGTCCGTTATGGAAGGGTTTTATTGCATTCATATAATGGTCTGATTATACTTTTCTTAAAAGTGTAACAACTCCAAACAAAAGTACTTATTTCGTTTCTCGAGCTTTCATTGCTGTACAAGTGTAGTTCTTGATAAAGGGATAATCGGAAAATTAAACTCTTAGTTGAGAGTGGAAAACATTCTTTGCTTCTTTCTGTAAACAAGGATACTAAAAATCATAAAATTGAGAAACAGTTTCAAGATTTCCCAGCACAATAAGAATAAGCACATTCTGATTTCACAATTAAAGGAAAAAAGATACTTGAAAGTTGGAGTGACAGTAATGCCTGCATTTTTCTCTTTGTAAACCACTTAATCTGCTGTAGGTGTCTACTTTAGCTATCAAACTAACAAAAGGTTTCGTAACGATGAAATTTCGAACGATAAACTTCCATTTTAGAAGATGGCATAGGGACAGCAAAGGCGTGGCCCTCATTGTAGAAAGATGCATGGCTGTTCTCTTAGGGTTCGTCTTGTATCCTTGAGGTGTGATTTCTTTTCCATTTTTTTTTTATCCGTTTAAAATGGTCCAACATCCGATTTATAGCCTACATAAAAAGTGGCGTGATCGACATCGAAGGCCATTCACGAGCAAAAAAACAAAATGAATACTGTTATTAGTTCGATATATTATGTGGCATCATTACGTTCAGGTTATTATCGCATCGAAATTTAATGATGGAGAAAATTATTGATGATCGGTAATCATCCAGTTTTAGCACGGGCAGAATTTCTCTTGAATCATTACTGCTGATGAGCTGCTGCTTTTGAACAACTCAATGATATTTTGATCATGCTAAAATGTCAAATATTACACTCACTCAGATTTCAAGGACAAATGCTAATATTACCTAACGACATCGCATTTTCTGACATATTATCAATGTTTTTTCTTCAGAGAGATTTCTTTGTAATGAAAATTTTATTGTTTAATGTGAATTTCTCCCCTAGCATAAGAAACTGAATAACTTCAGAAAGTAACTTCACTGTGCACAACCTTCCTCCCAGCCAATTTTATTTACTTTATTTTAGAATCTCTGGTAATTTCTAATCGAATAATAATAAAAAAATATTTTAACATGCATTGTGAATTTATATTAATAGATAAAATGAATACATTAAACGAAAGGAAATGTTGGACATTTTAAACTGCAACTAAATTTTGCTTACATATCTCCTAAAAAAAAAGAAAGGAAAAGTCTGAATAAATTTTCTCGTCTTCAGTATAAAGATCTCTCTCTGTTCGTGCGGATGATACATAATTTTTTGATAAGGCAGAAAAATATTGCAGATGAGAAAATATTCTGTTATCTTCCCACCAAGCCAAAAAATTAGACATCATGATATGAGTGCAGGGAAATAATTTTTCGTAGCAAATTTTAATTTCAATAAATGCGTGAAACCACTTGGTCGTGTATTGAAGATGCTCCATCAAAACTTGACTTGTTGCAGACTTGCGGCTTAAAGAAAATGAATAGCTGGATTACAGGAATTCCAAGTTAAGTATTAAAAAAAAAGCAGGGGAAGAAACAGGGGGGGATTAGGATTAACTGAAGTGATAACACGTCAGTTAATCCCAGTTTTTTTTTCTTTGGGCAGCTTATTGCTTCTATTTAAAAATAAGTAGTTCATATTTACCTAGAGCCAGAAAAATGTTAATTAAGGTTTCAGTTTTGGTTGCTTTTGTGTATGCTCACCCAACGACCCGAAAAAATCTACAGTGATAAGTAAATTTCCATTTTAATTGTTTAACTACTTGTATATCTTTTACTGTGTATGCGTTGTTGATACACCATTGATTTCTTTTACGCGGTTTACTTTTTCATATGCAATCATCTGTGCATATATAAATCTATTTTAGCTCTTTTTTTTTTTTTTTTTTTTTCAAATCGAAAAAGTAATTATTCCAAAGATTTCTGTAATGTTTCAGATAAATTTCAGTTTGTATTGTTTCTTTCTACTTTTGCAATGTCTTACAAAATGAAAAAAACATATATTAATAAAGAAATTTCTTAGATTGGTTTTAGCAAATTTAAGTCAGAATTTTACTTAAAATTGACCAGAATCAACTCTTTGAAAAATTGTTTGCAGCTACATTTTACAGTGCTTAAAAGAGGGGGGAGAGGAAGAATTATAAACAAGAAGTTTCTTCTAGAACTATACGACCCTACTTTTCCCTATACACCAACATCAAATTTATAATCAAGCTGCATCTCTCTCTCTTTCTCACTTAGCTTTAGTTCTGAATTTCTTCAAATGCATATTTTTTAATGGTTAATACATATTCATTCCTTCATTTACTCATTAATTCATTCATATATCATTCATTCCCTCATTTATTCATTCATTCGTTCACATATTCATTTATTAACTCATTTACTTTCATTTATTCACTCATTTACTTATTCATTCAATCAGAAATATTCTTAAAAATCCAAATATAAAAAATTTCATGAGAAAATGGGCTCGTTTAGTTCTGGATAAACTTCATATCTGTACATGTTCTACGTCATAAGATCTTTCCGATAAATTTTGTTACAGGCAGATCCGTCTGTTTTATCAAGATTTGTATAGGATTGTAATTTCTCCGTGGGTGCTAATGCTGAATTGTTTTGAACTGTTCAAAGTTTAACAAAAAATGTTGAAATAAAAAAATATTTCACGTCGAGAGCTCCTTCGAATGAGGTGATTCAACAAAACTTGGGAATTTGTACAGGCGTTAGAAAATTTGCTTTACATTTTGTCGAAATAGCGCTCATGTTGAGTTTTTTGAATCGTTCAAATTTGGACGAAAAACTGTTCATGTCAAAAGAATAAAACATAGAAATTATATGTCCTTGCCGAGATCTTTCGAATGCAAAAAAAAAAACTTATCGGACAATGCCCTTAAAAGTTATTGGGGGACGGGCAGACACCGACATACACACATTTTCCCCTCCTCAAAACCAAACTTTCATTTTTTTTTTTTAAATTTTTCAATCTTTATTTATTACTTAACTAGAAAATTCCGGCGGTCATATGAAATGACCGCTGTTCTAGATATTATACTAATATACTAATGCAAACAAATGTTCACCTTTCCCCTGATCCGCTCAATTTGCGTTCAGCTGAAAATTCAGTTTAAAATACAATGTCGGGATAAAATCGGACAAAATTTTAAACTCGTTACGCGTTAAATGCATAATAAGCAACAATTGTATGAATCAAAAATGTTTAAATGTTCTTAAATACCATGATAATTTAATTAAAACAATGATGACTGCATGTATGGTGTGTGTGGTCTGGTGCATCAGTGTATGTGGACTATTTGAATGCCGTGGCAACTTCACCCCATTGGCTAGTACAGTTACGCAAGCAAACAATAAGCTATCGGCGACAAACAGACACTTAAGCCGCTTATATATTATAAGATTTATTTTTAACTTGTCTTTATTTTTAACGATATTTTTACGATACATTACGATTTCTTTCACACTTCTTTTTAATTTTTACTTCTATATTAAAAGTAAGCTAAAAAATGGAAGAAAGAAAAAAGTTCTTCACACCAGTTGAATGGTTTTGACTCTACGAATCCCTTTGTGACTATTTTAGAATCAGAGCTTTCATTAAAATCGTCCTACGCATTTTTGATAATAAACCTGGAATAAAAGTTCTTGCACTTTTATTTAGAAATAAAATATTTTTAAATATCATATGCTTCTTGTGATCTGTACAAATTCTGATGGTACAAAAATCTATACAAGGATTTTAAAACATTTGCTATTTTTAATTGGGCGCTTAAAATAATCTGTATAATTAAATAAAATAATTGTTATGAACAGGGATTGGAGCAGACAATTTTTTACTTTGCTCCGGCTCCACGCATCATGATATTTATAGCTCTTTTTTTGTTAATTTATTAATAAATACGTAGGTGTTTTTTAAAAAGTTATTTATAGACTCTTTATTTTTAATTAAATGCATAATGTTTTAGATGCGGGGTATCGAAAAAACAATTATGAACCAAAAAACACAAATTTGAAGTAGCAGCAATAATACTAACAACAACAACAACAACAACAATAATAATAATAATAATAATAATAATAATAACAACAACAACAAGTAATAACAACAACAACAACAACAACAACAACAATAATAATAATAATAATAATAATAATAATAATAATAATAATAATAATAATAATAATAATAATAATAATAATAATAATAATAATAATAATAAGATGATGAGATGATGATAACAATAATAATAATAACAACAACAGTAGTAATAATAATAAAAATAATTATAATAATAATAATAATAATAATAATAAGATGATGATGATGATAACAATAATAATAATAACAACAACAGTAGTAATAATAATAAAAATAATTATAATAATAATAATAAAAGAAAAAAGAAAGGGGGGAAAAACGACTCATTTATGTATTCTTAAGTTTTTGAATGTAATTCACAATAATAAAAAATGAATAAAAAATAGACGCAGCGGAGTACAATAAATTTCTTTACTCCGACTGCTCCAGTTTCGAGCAAAATTTCGTTGCTCCAGTGCTCCGCGTTCCTACTCCACGCTCTGCTCCAAATCCCTGGATATAAAAATTAAAAACAAAATGCATTTATCATCATTCATTTTTACACGTATTGACGAACATAAAAAAAACCTAAGCCTAATTCGCATCTATTAACTCCATTCAAAAATAAGTATGTTCATGAAAAAAAGATCAATAATACCAGGCATTTTTATCTCAAAAAATGAAACAAATGCCAATTCGTGAAAGGTTAAATTCATTCATCTGCAACAAAATATTCTATTGATAATCTTTGAACCACTTATCTCTTTTAATTAGCAAAAGACCTTTTCCTTTTCTTCGCATAATCGGCCTTCAGAAACACAAACAAATATTATTTAACCATCTTTTATTTTCACTATTATTCAAATTTGATAATTATTGGGCGTAAAGCGAAAACGCGATAATGCATGTCAATTTCTTTTCTAATTCACTGATCTGGCAACAAACAAGCAGTCCCAGTTATCTCCGACTTAAAGATCGGTAAATCAAATAGCAAGGCAATATCTTCTTTGTTCTGAAGTAGAAAATAGCCACAATGGCCTCTATTTTCGAAATTCAATATGTGTGGTATGTGGAGGTTCGATGATTTAATTTCCCTAGCTTAAACTATAAGAGTATGTGTTTTATTTATTTTTTATATTTTATTTAATGTTATTTATTCCTTTCATTTTGTTTTAATCATTTATTTGTTTTTTAAAATATTTTATTTAATGTTATTTACTCCTTTCATTTCATTTTAATCATCTATTTATTTATTTATTTCATTTTCCACTGGAGCAACTTTGGTTGATTCACCTGGAGGCTTCGAAAAAAATCCCAAAAATATTTTTCATGTGGTAGTACCACGGAAAATTTATGAATTGAGGAGATTTAAAAAATGTTCAAAAAAGAAATAAAATTGACTTATGTCTTCCAGAGTCACTTGTACTCTAAAGTTTACCAATATTGTCAAAAATTTACATTTTTACGATACTTTTTAATATTTTTAAATTGACCTCTTCTCGAATGTAGTAGCCCAAATCTTTATGTATTAGAACCAGAAAAAATAATGTTTAAATATTATTTAAATCCATCAACATCTTCCAGCCGCGCATGACCTCCAAAGAATAAAATTTTGAATGAAAAAACGAATAAAGGTAGATCACAGTTAAAAGGAAGAAAATACTAGCAATTTCCCTATTTCTTTTTGTTTTCTTATTTTCTTTTATTATTGCATGTTTAATTGGTTAAAAACAATTCGTTTGAAACCATTAATAATATTTATAAATACATTTTTTATTAGATTTTTCCAAATTTCAGCACTTTAGAATGGGATCCCGGAAAAAGTATGCCGATTGCATTTCTTAAAAAAAAAAGTATATTTATATACTTAAAAATATATTGTCGTAGGATGTATGAAAAACGTATACATGAATCAAAATGTACATTAAGAATGATGTACATTTAATGACGAAATGTCATTAAAAACTTTTTATTTTAACAGCACTGTATTCAAAATGTATTGAAATTTACTGAAGGTTTGATACTACAGTCGAACTTGGTTATAACGACATCGTTTATAGCGACAACACTGTTATAATGTCAATAAATTCCAGTCCCTTCATTCCCCAATCAATAGTAATGGTGATCGCTTATAGCGTCCCTTGGCTGTTGCGTCACAAATATCCCAGTCCCTTGAATGACGATATAACAGAGTTTCACTGTATATTTGTTCGGTTGTTCAGAAATCCTCACGGAAAAACCAAGAACCGTCTTAAAGAAAACGCATTTTTTCAAGTAGGATTTAGAAAAGAGTTGTTTGCAAATAACGTAAGGCAACATTTTCAGCATTAGGCATTTACCTCTTTTTGTTAGAAATAAAGCTTTGCGTGATACTTTTTTAGTGATTCGCCGTGAACATCTGTGTCTTTTAAGTCTCTAATTATGATCATTAAAAATATTAACATGAATTTTTTTAATCTCTTTAAATAATTTTTTTTAAAAAATCGAATAGTCGGGGCAACAAACTCAGTTGTTAGACTCGCAAAATATTCTTAATAAATAATAATAATAAAAGGAAAAGGATAATTATTTTCTAACCGTGCTAGATACTATATGGTCAAACATTAATGATTCAAAGAAAATGTGCAAAGGAAGAACAAATCAAAAATGTGATCCATTTTTCTGGCTTCTAAAAGCACCAAGATCATCGAATCGCCATCCCCGGGCATCTATTCCAAACCATCAGTTAAATAACCTTTGGTTAACCATCGCTGGAACTCTCGGTATGTGGATTGATTGGCTCACCACAAGGACGATCGAAGCGGAGAGAGTCACCGAGGCCTCCCCTTTGTTTTCTATTCGAAAGATTGACAGGAGTCAGCGGAGGTTAACATTGCTGCCGTTGCCTCTTCAGGTTTTATACAATAAAGTGTTGACACAAATGGGTGGGCTGTGAAAACAAACGTTTTTCTTCAAAACGCAAGAAAGAAAGACGATAACGTACATTGGAAAGTTAATAGATCTTGCGAAACAAATAGTAGGAATAGGAATATTATAGAATAAAAATTACATTCTGAAAGCATTCCTTTTTTATTTATTTATTTATTTTTATTCAAATTAATATTGCTATAATAAAACAGTGGTTTTCATTAACGTGGGTAATATATTTATTTTTATCCCCCCCCCCCCCAATACTTTATTCTTGTTTTATTTACTTTTTTTTTATCCGTGAATGATTTGAACTGGAAAAATAAAGAGAAAAAATATTTTTAGTGTAGCGCCATGGCTTGTCCTGATCAATCGATTCAACACATTGTTTTTCGATATCAAAATACATTGCATTTTTCTAATGAGACAATACTTCAATGCATCAAATGGTACTCAAGTTAATTTTGCTTATTCATCTAAAGCTTTTTAAAAAATTCAAATAACATTAAATAGATTCAGAAAATGTCTGTAAATGATTCAAGGCTCTCCAAAGAAATTCTGGCGCCTTGGCTAGATTTCTCACTCGCCTATTAGAGGTTAGCTCTACTGATGGCGAGAAAACATGTGAAAAAAATAGTTTATTTTACCTTTTGGTGAGATTAGTTAACTTTCTTTCACAAAATATTTGGAGCATTTTTAATAAATTTATTTCTTTTAATTTTCATACATTTCCCGAACTTCTATCTCAATAGAATTTTCACAGGTTATTGCACTACATGATTGCATTAGAAAATTCCTTAGAAACTTTTATTTAATGTCAAGAACTCACAAAAATTTTAAGATAAACAGTTGCATAGTATCAATCAAAGGCTGTGGTAGCCTAGTGATTAGGAGGTCGGACTTCCAACCGGAAGATTCGGTGTTCGATACCCGATCCGCTGAAGACCCAAGACCCACTAAGTTCTTGGGGTTACGTGTACGTAAAATCCGTGAACCCTGATGTCCGGAGGGTGTAGAATTTCCCTTCACTCTTAGGTCAAAAGGGAAGGTGGCATATTTGTGGTGGCGCCATCTGATGTCATCCAAATACATAATGAGCCAAGTCGTACTTCCACTGATGTGATACTCGTCTATAAACGGTAGGCGCTCCTTTACTGCCCCTTTCCTGGTCGCTCTGCGAAGGGGAGCTTGGATACCCAAGTTGCATTTGAAACAATAGTATCAATCAACAGGCCATGAGATTAACTGAAGTAGCACAATACGACGTAATTTTTTTCCCCATTATTTCTGGCAGATCCACTAGAACAAATTATATCACTAGAAACAGCTAAAAATGTCTTACCTAAAAAACCTATTCACTTTTTTTTTTTCAAATTTTTCAAAATGTACAATGTAGTTAAATGTCTCCCAACGATCTAGTAATTTTTTGAAAATACAATACAATATAAGCCATTCTGTTTGGAGTAGTTTTTTTCTTTATTGTTTTTGTTGCGTGTCGTGTGATGTAAATACAATAAAATATAAGCCATTCTGTTTAGAGTAGTTTTTTGCCTTTATTGTTTTTGTTGTGTGTCGTGTCATGTATTGTGTAACCTTTACTTTGGTGTGTAACCTTTATGCTCTCTATTTATTTGTTTATTTATTTTTTGCGGCATTGAAAGAAAGCTTTCTGAAGGGAAAACAGGCATAAAACAATTAAAATAAAACACGAGAACATGAAAAAAATCACACTCATATATGCTGAACTATTTTTATTTCAGCTTTCATTCACCGTTCACTGGAACTTTACATTTATAGCATAAAACCAACTGCATAATTTCTTTCACGCATGAGCTTGTTTATACCGTACTCTCCTACCATGCAATTTAGGCAGTAAATAGTACGTAAAAAAGTCGTAAAAACAAAAATTGCTAAATAAACATTTCGGTTCCGGAAAATAGTGTGTAATCTATTTTAACAAATTCTTTAAAAAATTTAAAATAATTGATATACTTTTAAATACTTAAATATAATATATTTTATTTAGACTGTTACAAATGCCACATGTACTTATAGGAATACTAATCCGATACCAATTGGACTTTACATAGGATTTTTTTTCTTTTTTTAAAAACATTAAATATATACTTTAAAAAAATTACTAAGTTTGAACGTCGTTTTCTGTGGATGTGGCATAATTAAAAATTAATTTAAATATAACTCTAAATAGTTGAACTTAATGGAATAGTTATTAAAAATTTATTTATCTTAAAAATTTCAGCAACTTTCTAATTGTCCCGGAATTTGAACAATCAGAAATAAATATACACTGAAAATATAAATATTTCATGTCTCTAATATGCTTTTTACTCATCTCTAGGTTTCAAAAGACAAACATGGTAAATAGATTTTAAGTATTCCAGAATACATTTTCGTCGGAGAATTTAGACCTTAGGAATAAAACATGAAGCAAACCTTTTGCAAAGAATCAGTTTAGAAGCATGAATAGAGCTCAAACCTTTTGTTCTTCTGTTGAAAACTAAACGCTGCAATACCAGTCTTTCATTTTTCTTAGTTCGTTTCTAGTACTTTGAGAAACGTTTCGCCTGGGATAAAAACATAACTTCAAGTTTGGTGAAGAGAAAAGGAGAGACGCCAAAATTTATGGCAAATTTAAGATAGTGAAAGGACAATAGAAATAGAGTTTTAGAGGCCGTAACGGTAGCTGTTCTATTGGGGGATAATTCACAAAGTGAAAATAGAGTGTACATGCTGGACTTAGAAGAGGAGCTGCAAAATATCTAGCCCCAATAATTTAGGAAATTAAAATTTTTTACTTCAAAAGATTTCCTTTTTTTTTTCTCCTCAAATACCTAATGCCATAATTTAAATGATGCTTGTCCAAAGTGCGGCCCAAAAGCCGTTAAAATGCGGCCCAAACGCAAATTATGAAAATATTTAAATTTACTCATTTTTATTAAAAAATTAAAGGCTTGAAACGAAACTTTTACAAATTGAAAATAATTGTGTACATATACATATCTCAGTCAATTTTTTTAAAAAATATAACAAAAATTAATTGATTTATTTTAATAAAACTATCTATAGTTAATTTTTATTTCAATTTGTGGAAAAAATGTTGCATGTGCATCCCAGTATTTTTTTTTTTTTTTTTTGGAATGTGACCCTCATACGGTCATAGTTTAGACACCCATGATTTAAATCAAGATGATTTTTGCAGATCGTTGAGTTCAGAAATCCCTATTTCAAGTACCGCGTTTTAGGAATAGAGGAATGGTTCTCATACCTCTACACTTTTTCAGGTTATTATTCCTAATATATTTCAGGTTAATATTATTATTACTACTAGCTACATCACCTGGCGTTGCACGGGCTACCTCGAATACTATGTCTTTTCCGGGGTGGAGAATGTATCGTCATTCTTCACTAAAATTCCTATAAACATCTAAGAATTAACTCGAGAAATGTCGTCTGCTCTTATACACGCGTCTTACACGTGGTTATACCCGACACGCGTCTGTATTTTCGCAGACGAAAGATTGAATGGAACGTCAGAGCCCCCTAGAGGGCTCTGGGTACGAGCGATGTCTCAAAATTAACGTACCTTAATTTACTAAAGGGCAAACACAGCGATGCGTCAAACTGATTGAACGTTGATTAGTATTTGCTTTGTTACAATGACAACTGCCTTACTTTGTAAAACGGCAACTGTACTGTTGAAATGGCAAACAATGCAAATAAAATAAAAATGCTTTTAAAACATTTTCAGCGGATTTTTGGGCCATCATATTTCGGGGTCTGGTAATAATACTTATGCCTAATACTTATGCCTTAAAGAATATATCTATATTTTTATTGAATGTACCTGAATATTTTCTTCCCTCTATATTATGGAAAGAGAATTATAAAAAAAGGAAATCCAGGTTGTTTAGGTCATTTTACAGTTTGACGTAAGTGCTGGTTTCTAGCACGCCCCCTCCCAATATCTGGAACTACACTCCAACCTTGAACATTAAATCTTAATTGCCCAAAGTTCCAAACAGACTGGAATTATCTCGACTTTTGCCATTCATGGTCTTCCCCATTCTTTTTCCGGGCAGCGAAAAATCAAAAAAGAATCGAAACACTCATCGCGTCCTTCACAAGTTTGTTCGAAACCACACCCCTGGCACGATTCGAAGAGGAATCGGCGAGCGAGCAGAAGACAATTGGTCCGAGGAAAATAAAAAAGACATTCTTCGCCAGGGAGGGGTTTGTGTTCGATGCTTGGGGAAATACCTCAAAACAGAAGCCCGTTGTCTTCAAGTATCCACGCACATCTGACCATGAGTTTCGGTATAAAAGCTGAGCGCTTCACTCCAAACGCATATTTGCAGTCTATCTTCCGACGAGCAAACGCATAACGAAATGGCAAAGCTTGTAAGTATAAAAATTTTCAACTGTTTAATTACAGCTTTATCAACGCAACATTTCTGTGTTGTTATAATAAACCCATCGTAATTTAATTATTTGTAACAAATTAATAAATATTTGTATAAAATGAATAAATCTAGTAATACTAAATAAAATAAATTTATTTTTCGTTCATTAGAAATGATATAAAGCTTTAGCATCAAAAATGCTCAATTTTCTTAAATGCTCCTGTTCTCCTAAAATTTAATTTGTTAAAAATAAACGTAAGTGTTAGTTTCTGAAACGCTACACTTCGTGTAATTTACGTTTAGAAATTGACAAAAAATTTCTTCTTACATTTTCATTTATTATTTTTAATATTTTAGAATGTAAGATTAATCTCATTTTGACAACCTAAAATATTTTTATTCAATTGTTTTATTATGTTATAAAAAAAACTTTATGCAGTTAATTAAGAATTTTTTTAAAAAATAAACTCTAGATTTTATTATTTTTTTACTTCATCGTAATACAAAATAAGGATTTCAACAATGTAACATCCTTTAAATTGTGTTAAATTATTTGCAAATTCAGTCGGTTTCTAAATTCAACTAATCTAAAATCGATAATGATACAATAATAGCAATAATGGTATTGATTGTATTGTAGCTAAAAGGATAAAAGAATTGGAAAACTTTAATGTATGTCAAACTTTATTATCATTATGTAAGAAAACCATATATGCAATCAATTTCATCAGAAAGAGTCATAGTAGTTGCAGCAATTATTTCGCATGACTACCTTATTTTAAAATGTTTTATCTGAAATTATATTACTGTTTCATATGTCTTTAATAAATTTATGCAGCATTATTTAAGATTAATGTTTTCGTAATCAATATATTTCAACTGAAAAACTTTTCTTTCATATGTTACTCATTTGAATACTACGTCCTTTTTATTAATAACCTGAAAAGAGGAGTTACACTTCGTATAAATGTGTTTGACTTAGAAGATAAAGTCGTTTTGCATCAAACATTAAGAACCCCTGCTTTTAATTTTTGCTGCTTTTGTTGTCAAGTTATATCGTGAAATGTTTTCTTGCTGTAAATCTCTAAACAGTAGGGGAATTATTCCCCTACTCCAACTTCAAACTTCATGAAAGTATTCATTTTACAGCCAATTTAGTTAAACGAAAAGCTTTCAGATATAGCGAGGCTGAATTAATTATCTTTGAAGAGGAAGGCTTTGAAAAATTCATTCTTTTCTGTTATTTAAGATTAAAATTAAATTAAAAAACGCACGCAAACACACATTTGATGACAAAAATCGTTTTCTTCAATACAACCTTCATGCAGATCAGAGACATTGACAATTTCCTTACGTACCAAGAAGCATTATAAAGGTTAGAAGTTTATCTATTTCGGTGCTCATAGTCATACCCTATTACTTTCTTAATATCTGTATCTTTTTTCAATCCGAAATAAAAAATTACTACCCTAATATTTTTTGCTGCTTCTGTACAATGTAGCAAGAAATGCAGTTAAGAATTCAGAAAAAAAGTTGTAGAAAAAAGTAACATAATATTTAAAAGTGGAATTATAAATTCGCAGACAATAGGCGCGTTTTAATCTAAAATCATCTGCACCTAAATCCTTATCACATGCCGTACATATTGTGAAAGATATGTTCTACAAAAGAACACAGAGAGCCTCATTAATAATTAGAGCTGTTTCTAGAAATCTATGGACATAAAATTTAGAATGCATATTTAATAATGTTATTAAAGTGATTTTGATTTTATTTATTTATTTTCTAAACATGAGGAATTTTTAAACACTTATATGTTTTTCAATGTATTCAGCATTTGCTTGAAAACTTCCGGTCCTACATTGGTAGATGTGATGACATGAAAAAAAAAAAATTTTCCATTTATTGTGTAAGTTATTATGAAACACGTAGTTTTTCCTAAGAATGCATTTAAAACGAAGAAGAGCATCCAATACAAATATAATACTAAAAAGAGTTTGGTCGAGAGAAGGTGTTATTTTTCTCATTGTGGCGGCCACAGGAAAGGCCCAGAAAAATGAAAATTGTTATACAAGTGTAGTTTTTGTCGAAGTTGGGCACATCAGAGTCCGATCTTTATTAAATTATTTCTCTTAAAGTTGTTTTATAATTTATGGGATCTTTTAGCAAAATGTGCTCCAATTGTTATAAATGAATAAAAGTTTTACCGCGAACTGATTTTTAAGCTGTTATATACTGCAACGATGCTTTCAAAAATTTACCAGCAATTCCTCTCATTTGCGAAGCAAACCAATGAATTGCATTAGCAATACACGCGCGTAAGAGAGCCATGCAATAAGAAGACGAATGGCATAAATTTTGAAATGCGTACGTCTAGCTGGTTACGGCTAGTATGATAATAAAAGGAATTACCATACTTAAAGAAAGCTTGTAATAAATTGAACCTCGTTTGAGAACAACCATTCCATACTCGCTCACATTTAATGCGGAAAGTTTTCCTCTAGTATTAGTCATCTGCTTCCTGAATGTCACCATTTCAACAGTGAAAGAGAGTAAACTGAAACCATAGAGAGTCGTACTAAAAGTTCTACAGTGCAGAAACAGAAACTACTATCATTTCAATCGCTATAGCTTTTAGTCGCAATTCTAAACTCATACTAAATTTACCGACTTCATTTTTTTTTCAGAAAAAATATTCTCTGAACTTGTTTTTTCTTTAAACTCACATACAATAGTATAATTTCAATACTTTTTTACAGGTAATGTTCGTTCTCTTCGCCGCTTTCGTGGCCACCTGCTATGCTGCCAGCTTCGGTGGCGTGAAAGACTTCGCCGGTAACTACTATGACTTCACCACTGGACAGTACTCCAGCGCCCTCACCGGAAAAGTCTACAACACTGCTCCTGTCGTGGTTCCCTCATACACTGCCCCTCTTGTGGCTCCCGCTGCTGCCTATGCTCCCTATGCTCCCTATTATTATGGAGCCTATCCTTATGCCCCATACGCTGTCGCTCCCGTCTGGAAATAGGTAAGCAACATTTTTTATATTCGATTAATCCAATGAGTAATTAAAACGATTTACAATTTGTCAAAATGCTGTGAAATAGCTTTTCTCCTGAAAGATGTGTTCCGGGTATTCCCTTTACATACCTGTGTGATCGGATGTTCCCTGTTGAGAGTCGTAAAATGGCCTGGCGTTTCGCACTTGTAACGGGTGTCCCAAAAAGTAGAACATTGAAGATTTTTGAAAGAACGAAAAGGTAACCACAAAATGAGAATGTTTTTAAATCAACAACGGCTAAATGATCCGATTTATGCATGAAATACAAATTTAGGCATATATGCCCCATGACTTGCTCTGCGGCTCTGCGTTCTTTTGATAAAATCTTGAAACACCTTTTATCACAACTGCAAATTGATTCGACTTATCATTAATAAATTTAATTTTTATCTTGGGTTCTTACACTGTTAGGGTTTTGTCGACATAGACTTTTAATTTCGAATTCCGCGGGAGGAGATAGTCTCAAGGGGCATAATTCATTTTCATGAAAAAATGTCCTTTATGTATGATACCTTTTTCTACTAGATCTGAGGAAAAGATATTAGTGAATTGCCTCATTCGCATTTTCATAGCAATATTACTCGATCGCTGTCAGATTCTGTGTTAATCAAAATAAACAAAAGAATATGTAGTATATAAATAATAAAATAAGATGTTTACGTCAATTTATTTATTTATTTTTTAGTGCTCATATTATTAAAACTGTAGGTCAATTAAAGAAAACGAAAAAAGTCTTAACTGAGTTAAGCACACAGATTAGGATTCGCATTTAGTTTCCAAAAGAAACTCGAGACTTTTTTTTTGTACCTATTTCAGACACGATGAGTATGGTGTTACTTTTTAATTTACCCCCTAATACATCATTTGTTTAAAGATTCAATCTTCATTGCATTTTTTAAAACAATCTATAAGCTGCTGAAACTGTAAACTTCTCTCTATACGTCTCTCGCCCCACAATGTTTTTCACCGTGCTAGAAAGATTCTTAAATTTTTTTGAGTTGATATTATTGAAAATACATCATATATGGCACTGAAACTACGAATTTTATTTTAATTTATTGTTATTGAAGATAATGGTTCTATTTATAAGGTATCCCCTCCCATCACCTATGAAAGTTATAATGCTTTGTAAGTATCTCGACTTGTTTATAACTGTCTGTGTATTAGCATGAAAGATTTATCAACATGGTTTCATTACGCAATGGTGCAAATGGGGAAAGGGGAATTTTATACTGTAAGGGGAGTTATGTCAAACTTGGGATAATTATTTTTTTAATTTAATGTATAATTTGTGCATTGTGGGAGATAAATGTTGAATACAGTTACTAGTTGATTCGTTTGAATAATTAATATTTTTTCATTATGCATGTCTTATGAGTAAACGACAAAATTAACTTTTAAATTTTATGGCTTTTTTTTCTGATGCTTATGCAAAATATACTGAGAGCACAACATGCATATTAAGTAAACCTTTAAGAAGCACTGAAATGATAATCCGAAATGCATGCAGTTGAAGTATAAGAAATATGAACATTGAGCAAGATGCATAGTACAGTAGAGTCTTGATAATCCGAGTCTCGATAGTTCGAGTTTCCCATAAATCCGAGCTAGCGAAAAAATATCGGCTTAGCTCCCAAATAATGCCCAACAACAGCAAAACTCGTGAAATAAATACCACATCTGGTTTTTATTGTTATTCGACGGTTCATGCGTAAAAATATCGAATTGGGCTACTTTTAACCATGACAGGTCACCAAAAATTTCATTAATAAGTAGGCTGCCTACATTTAGATCGATTTGAAATGGTGACAAATTAAAAAATATAATTAACTTTCAATCATGTAACTGTATCTATGTACATTTTTCCTGTAAATGTACGATACTGAAATTTAAAATTTGCTTTACTCCCTTTTACTTAATTATAAAATATTATGATTTCTATAATTCGAGTTTTCGATTGTTCGAGATAGCTCCGGTCCCGTTCACCTAGAATTATCGAGACTCTACTGTATTTTGAAACCATCACGTTGCAGGTTTTTGGGTCAGGTGATTTTTTTGCAGAGTTGCTCTAATTTTAAAAGGGATTAATTTCCAAGAAGTGATTTTTGCTCTTAATATTGCTTTTCGTGGAAAATGATTGGAAATTTAAAAAAAAAAAAAACAATAGAGGTTTAAGTTCAATAATGCGATTTTTCCTTGTGGGTAAATTCCTTTAAAATTGTAGATATAAAATCGTACATCTATGTTCGGATCGATTTTAACCTATACACTTTTTTCCCTAGATACTTCCAAGTGATGGAATCTTAGGAAGGTGCCCACAAGTCACTATTTAAGATCATCAAGCCAAACGTTTTTTTACATTTCTGAAGAAAAAAAGAAAAAACCTTGAAGGCCAAAATATCCTGTTTGCCATATGCTGTGCGCAGAGATTGTACAGAAACAGAATAAATGAATATTTTGGTTTACATTTTCTTGCTTTTTTCATGCACAAAATTTCAGTTTTTTGAGATTCCGAAAGGATATCTCTTGGTCAAGATCATTGTTGAAATTTCAGCTTCATAAATCCTTCTCATTTTAACTCTCTGCTTGGAAATTGTTAAATTTAAAGAAAGAAACAAATATCTTTTTTTTTTCCTCTTAACTGTTTTGAACAAAAAACAATTAATTTAAAAGACATAAATAATATAAATAATGTTTTTAAAATTCAGTAATAACTTTAAATGTCATGAATGAATCACTTGTTGAGTCTTCTTCAACGATATCCTCACAGAAAATTTTTAAAATAATGAAAGTAATGTAAATTTGAACTTGCTTTAATTTTGTTTGTAGAAGAAGGAACAATTTAAATGCACTAATCTTACTCGTGAGATTTTCTTCCATTTGTGGGTAAATTTTAAAATTAATTGTAGAGAAAGTAAAAGATTTAGGATATCAATGGTTTTACATCATGAATATATAAACTTTAAAAATGTAAATTTAAAAATTCTCAAAACCATTGAAATTATTTTTTTTAAATGCTTTAAGTTTTTGCTTTCGGCTATTTTGAAATAAACTTTTTTTGAATCGATACTTAGTTCTAGAAGCACGAAATTTATCTTTATATTCCTGGTTTCTAAGCAGTAAAGTTTCTTTATTTTAAGTCACACACAGTTAATTTATTATTATTGCAAACAAAACAAGAAGCACCTCTATCTTTTCTGAAAGTAGTTTCTAAGCAGTAAATTTTTCTTTATCTTAAGTCACACACAGATAATTTATTATTATTGCAAGCAAAACAGCGAACCACTTCAGCAGATTTTAAAAGAATTCTTTCTGCAGTGAATAGCAAAAATAATAGACGCATTTTCTTTTCAGCCATACGACATGTTTTTTTTAATTTATTTATGTAATTAAAAAAAAATAAAATGTTGACCTAGGGTGACCAAGGAAATTTTTTTTGCCTAAAAGGTAAAAGCCTTATTAAGTATTACCTTGGCTCTTTTGATAGAGTCGAAAACTAAAAGGTAGTTACTCCTGTTTTACTTAACAGCTGTATATTATTCAGCTTCATTGGTAAATGTTGTGGTTACAACACGCCCTGCATCCCGCACAAATCATAAACATCAGTCCTTACCAAAAGAAACAGAAATATAATATTCTGAAATTATATTTATTCTTTATTTTATAATTGAAATTGAACTTTGTACTGTTTACTTCGTCTATTATGGAATATGCGCCATGTGCAGCGCACACTTTTTATGTAGGCTTATGCCGTAAAAACTTAGAGAGCTTTTAAATAAATGAAAAAAAAAATGCGAAAAATTCAAATCGAAAGAGTTGAAATGTTCGTTCCCCAGATGGCGCCACGTATTTTAGCCAGACTTCATTGCCCTTTTCATTTGATTTTGCTAGAAAAGTGAAATTAATAACTATCAAGAAAGAAATAAAAAACTAATGCCCGCGAACACATAATTTATGTGCAAATCTTTTGAAACAAAATATGTAAAACGGATAGCAACTATCGATTCGTTTACCTTTTATATTCATTGTCCTTATTGTTATTTTACTTACATTTAAAAAAGTAAATGTTGGTAGAAATGAGCGTTAGATGAAATTATATTGGAAATTTGACCATCATCAAAAAGAAAAAGTGCTAAATTTCGTTCTTCTGAAAGGAGTATATGCAAGATATAACTTTATTAGACTGTTGGAAATTTAAAGGTATAGTCGTATCATAAATTGAGGTGGGAAGAGGGGAGGATCTGGAAAAAAAATAATTAAAAAAAAATAGTTTATTATTTATGTATTTTTTTCCCACGGTTTTTGAAAAACGAACTGTTTTTTTCCGCGTACATTTTTAGGTGCGTTAATCTGTTAGTCAAGAGCATATGATTTCGCTTTTTTCTTTTCTTTGCTTTCCTCTTCTTCTGCTTTTTTCTGTTTGTGTGTGTGTATTCGAATGCATCATCAAGTATAATTTATTTCTATAATTTGTATAAACTAACAAACTAGTATTGTGCAAAATAGGTAACTTTGTTGAAAAATTACCTTTAAAATTCCGATTTTGATCTCTCCAAAACGATAATTCACTTTTAGCAAAAAATTACTCCTGTAAAATATTTTAATTGTTTCGTCGATTTGATTCACTAACATGATTTGAATCTTGAAATGCAATTTCATAATTTTTAATGACCTAAAAGCTACCTTTTCTGTCGAAAGACTTTCTCATAAAGTACCTTGTATAATTAAAATTTTTTGACATACCCGTTTTTTTAGGCGTTAGCTTTCAAATCCTTAATCACTTGAAAGCATGCATTCAGAATTGAAAATATACATAAAACAGATGAAGTAAATTTTTAAAATTTTGAATGATACGTCATTAAACCGTCACTTACAACTTTAAATTATTTTGAAAATTTTTGAGAGACATTTTCTTTTTGCGTTTCATCGCCAAACTGGTCTAAAAATTTTTGACGACTATAATTTCTTATGAAAAAAATGTCTACTCACACTGATATATATATACATATATATGTATATGTATGTGTGTGTATGTATGTATACACTGTATACATAAACCACCGGCAAAGCTCTTTACATATCAAAACGCCAAAGGCAGAGCTTATTAATTTGAAATATTTCTAATGTAATAAAGAATTATAGAAACTTCTTTTAGAAAAATAGAATATGTTCTTAAACATTTTACAGGGTGTTACAATTTATTATAAATTCGTTTTCCTAAACTGCTTAAATTAACAGATAGTGTGGGGTCCCACACTTAACAGTTAAATTTTAAAAAAGAAAAGTAAAATTAGTTTTAGAACTATTTTTGGATGCTGTGAAATTTCAACTTAATTGTACAGTCCTAAAGTTAAGGATTAAATTCTAGAATGAATGTCCTTCTCTATTCATTATTTTATCTTTTAAATAGTGGCATTTGCAGTTGTCAAGCATTGCGTTCCTAATAGTTTCTTACTTAAATCATCTAAAATGCCTCAGTGAGTCTGCAGTTTAAACAGTTAGATCACATAGTACAAAACTCGTAAACACACGAAAACATAAAATTTTTAAAATTTTTTCCTCATAAATATTTAAAACGTAAAAAATAAAGAAAGAAAATGAAAAAATAAAAGGAAGAAAACAAGACTCTTGAATTATAGAAACACTTCTACCAGAATCGTGCTAGAACTAAATTCTTAGACATATTTCACAAGGTAACTTACTTTGATGGCCTCATGTTTCAGGCCAGGTTCTTTATGGTATGAGCAAGAAAATAGGAAGCACAATTGATCTGCATTTATTACGCATAAGATTATCTACATTTTTCATCATGACAATTTTAATTTCAATCTAAAAAATTCGATCCATATCTTCGGAAGAAATAGTCTTTGTATCTTTGATAAGCTTCTTCTCTGAAGTCTCTAGGGTCTGGCACTGATCTATGCATCTCTCTGCGTGGTATCAAGTACTCATTCCTAGGTGGATCTTCAAAGTTGAAAGTTTGGATGGCCGGAGTGCCACTCTGTTGAAGAGGGCCATCGTAGTTGTAGACTTCCAAAAAAGAATCCCACAGTGGATGGTTACGCAGTTCCTCAGGAAAGTGAAGTTGATGCATGAAAGACCTGCTATCATCAACATAAGGACTTCGAATTGGGTACTGGTCATCGTGGTAGTAAAAATCTTGGTGAGTTCCAGCGCAAAATGATAGAAAGGAAACTAATATGTACAGACAAATCTCCACCTGAAAAAAGCAATTAGTAACAAATTCTTCTTCAACCAAAAAAAAAAAAAATACTAAACCAAATGCGGAGCCGCTTTCTGTATTCGAAAAAAAACAGCTTTACACTATAAATATCACTTAATAAATCAAATTATGCATTTTTCATGAGGCATATATAATTGATGTGAATTCCAACTTAATTCCAAAATTTTCTTTGTTCTGTAAAGTAAAGCACTCAATCAGCAACATTCATAACAACTTGTTTACGGATTTAAATGGTGTTATATAAAGTTCTCATTCTCACTAATGTTTTGTTCCAATAATAGCCTAAGTTTCAACGACGATCGAAGAAGATGTAAGAGTGTGCCACCTTCTAAAATTCGCCACTTGTAAAAAGATACCGTTCAAAAGAAAAATGTTATGTTGATACTTTTAATAAAATGTTTAGGTAAGTAAAATATTAAATTGTAACTTTTAAATAATTATATAATCATCTGGTATCGATAAGAAGACTTGGATTTCTGTAAGATAAGAATGTTAGATATTGGAAAGCATCCAGTAAAAGCATGTTCTCAAATCGATGTTTTCAAATATCGATCTTCTGAAACATTGAATTTTTGAATATGTTATTTCATTAATAAATGATTTTTTAATTTTATGCATAATTATCTCTAACTAATCTTCTCATTGTACGGAGGAGGGACTGATTTGACATTTGGCGGTATTTTATTTCTGTAAAATAAAAATTTGTGAAATTTAAAACTGTCAAAAAGTACGTAAGAAGAATTAAAAATCGATTATTTTAAAATTGGACAATTGAATTCAAATATAAAGAGAATAATTACAAAATATACATACATTTAAAATGCGAGTAAAATACATGCATTTAAAATTGTGTGTTTTAGGTTTTGATAATTGATTCTCAATGCACTTTTAGCTCTAAATCGGAAAATGATTTTCATTTTTTTCTTCAACCGGTGAAGTTTTCAGAAATCGCAAATTCTAATACTTGAAGAAATATAAAATATTATGAATTTGAAATGTATTTTAAAAGGTTTTTTCATATACTTTATTACTTTTTTATTCATACTAAGCATTATTTTACTTAATTAGTTGAGCCGGCTGAAGAAGAGGGCTGGGGGCCTTAGTGACTTCATAATTCTTAATGAAATTTGACACAAAACTTTCCTGCATTTCTCTTAAACTTTCTGCGAAATGAAGATTATAAAACTTCAAAACAATCGACGAAAGCATATTCTTCAAAAAGAAAAAAATGTAGCCCTCTTAGAGTTTAAAAAATTCGCTCTCTGAATTTAGATTGGATATAATTTTTCAGAAACTCCCCCAGAACTTCTCCACTCCCCCTTTGATGACGAAATAAGTAAAAATACTTTCACTTTTACTCCTTGTTCGGGTCACTCATGCTCCGCTTCGCAAGTTTCCGTTTGTTCTCTATGGGATATTTGAGCTTTAATATTTTAAGTTATTAAGATATAGATAGCAACAATTTTCTGGGTAATAAAAAGTATCAAACTTCAAAACGTTTGGCGAGAACATACTACAAAAGCACAAAGATTTTATTTTCTATGAGTTTAAAAGTTTGCATTCAGATGTTCAGTTTAAAAAGGGGATAATTTTCCAGAAAATCTGGGTAAGGGACCGTTCATAAATGATTTTACGCTTTTTTCAATGTATTTTACCCCCCCCCCCCCCCCCCCCTTTGTTACATGTCACGCTACATTACATAGGTATGTGTACTTGCAGTGTTCCATCTCAGAGAAAAGCACTACGTTATAGATCACATTTCTAATTTTATTTTTGAGCTTTTAATGACATTTGAGAGCCTCACAATAATAATGATTACAGGCTGTGCACTTAATTTGTATAAAATAAGATTATGGCTTACAACAAAAAAGATAATTAGTATATAATAATAAAAAATATTAATTGTTCGAATTCTGAAAAAAATTACTGCACTATTTTATCTTAATAGTGTAAATGCCTAAAAAGATTTCCTTTTAAACTTTTAACTAGAAGTAAATTTAGACTTTAATCAGCATCGATCTTTTCGATACAAAATGAAATCAGATACTTTAAAATCAAATTGTGAAAATCATGAAAATTTTTAAAATAAATTTAACTGTTGATTTTAAATCTTTTTATAGAAACTAAAATGTATGATATCACACTTCTTGATGTGCCCTTCCCTCCCCTTGTCACCAACTGTCACACTTTTTTGCCTCCCCCCCCCCCCCGAAGCGTGACATCATTTATGAATGACCCCTAACATTAGCGAAGGGATAGTTAAGAAAAATTTTAAGAAGATCAAGAATATGGGAAAGAGTTATCACGGAAAATGAACTTTTTCGATGATGGCTCAATAATTTTAGATTTGGCATCAAAGTGAGCTTCATAGATAAAACCATAGAAAAAATATGAAAGAGAGCATGAGAAAAATAAGCAAGCTACCACACAGGGAGTAAAATTCTAAACATTTTATATACTATGTTATCAAGGATGGGTGAAGAGTGGGAATGATTTCTGAAGGCGTGACATATCTTACAAAAAATATTTGAATAAAGCAAAGAATGCCCTAGAAACAAAATTTAGGTTAGTTTTGTGGGAATTTAGGAATTCAGGAGTCAGTAAGCCCCGGTTGTTGAGAACGCTTTATTTTCAACCATGCATTGATACCAACTGTCCAAGTGTGGAAATGCCACTGAAAATAAGTCACATTAAATCGGTAATTATTATTTAAAGCTTTACATTAACTATCTATTGGGAAAACTAATTAATGAAGGTCATACTTTTCATTCTGAATTTAAAAATCCCTTTTTTCCCCTATGAAATAAACCTTTTAAACTGAAGTAACTATAAGAACTGTTTCAATCAAATCAGCTACATGTCGACGTCACTGATCATCAACTTCAGTATACCTTCCGTGATTACGGTATTAATAAATGAACTTTTTTTAATAATCATTTTGAAATAAAAGTTTTTTGTTACAAATCAAGCGTATTTTCTCTTATTTTATATGCTTTTTCTAAATTAAATCAACTCGTAAGTTAATTCTTATAATACATTATTCTTTCAGAGAGTAAAAAATCAAATTAAATATTTTTACTAACAAGAATTAATAAACTCATTCTCTTTAAAGTATACTTTGAACTAAAATTTATGTTTCATAATCTATACTGCTCTAAAACTAGTTTAGTAAATAAATTATTGTTGGTATAAAGCTTCCAGTATTACGATATGCAAAAACAAAAACTATATTCAACTAAAAAACAGCTAAATTCATAAAATTCAAATTTTCCAAAGTTAATACCATGTAAAATCCATAAGTAATATTTTCAAATTAATTATTAATTAATTTATTCAGACGTTTTGTTTTCAAAAAATTCGTATATGTCTTTCTAAGCTGTTACACGCACACACACACACACGAACTTTCTTCTTTTTCTTTTCTTTTCTTTTTGTTTTTAATTATAAAACACGGAACAAATAAATAAATACTTATTAGTTAATTACTTAAGCAGCATAAGAAAAAAATAGATTCCGAAATGTGTAAAGAAAAAGCATTAAAATGCAGTAAATATTTCAAATCACATCAAGGTACTTGCTTATAAATATATAAATCGATAAATAGAAAAAAAAAGCAATAAGGAAAACGTGTTTTTTTAAGAAACTTGCGACTGCAAATTATTAACTTTTAAAGCTAACGGAATCATCATTTTTACAATAAAATGAAATCCAATAGAAAGAGGATGTAGTTGGCGGAGTAAAACTTTTTGTTTTCTTTCCAAGAATTGCATTTTTAATATTACGGTGAATCGCGACTGAATCGCGGTGAATCGCGCTTTGTAAGTACCTGAACTTACAAAAAGCAAAACAGAATTTACTTAGACAATATCAAAGCCTGCTTATTTATCACGTTAAATTTAAAGAAAGAAAAAACGAAATTGGTCGAACGTTTTAAGAGTGTATACGAACATTCTGGATCGAAAAATATCTTCGTTAAGTGTCAATCAATCGACAATCAACTAGAAAGTTCGATTGAAAAAATGAGGAAACAATAGTCTATTTTTACTTTACCCTGTCACTAAACTGTACTCTGCATTGAATTTTGTCACATGTTTTTACAAAACAGGGATTTATTTTAATAAATTTAATAACAATTTCCAGTAATGTTGTGTTCATTTTATTGCTGTTACTGTCTGACGATTGTCAAAATTTTGCACAATATAAATACGTCGACTAAACTTCGTTTTATCGCAAATGATTACTTTTGAATTGACAATGAAATTTTAGAAATCGAATATTACAAAGACCAAGTTTTTTTCAATCGAAAAATGCTGTGACATGTTTTGGAATTACATGGACCTCAATGTAATTCCGTACCAACTTTTGGTTCAAATAACCCGAGAAGTATAAAGTCCTTGAAATAAAGAAAAAATAGTAAATATTAAGTATTTTATGAGAATTTTTGAAATTTCAAAAAAATTAATTTTTAAAATTTTTATATAATGGCTTACCAAACAAACTTTTTTAATTTCAGAATCAGTTTAAAATTATAAAATTGTAATATGAAAAAAAAATCCATTATGACTTTTAATGTTACTGTTTCTTTAAAACTTTTTGAAAAATGGGTTCTGTGTAGCGTAAATTTTGAAAAATTCTCTAACAGCGAAATTTTACAGAACCATCATTCCTTCGTGAAACTAATTGAGCTAGATTTGAATGATACTTGATTTCCTACCAATAAAACTCGATTTCTTCTTTTAACTCAATAGAACCGATTTTTTCTCTCCCCAGATAAATGGAATTTTTCATTTTTTCACACCAGAGCATAATACAGGTAATTAAAATTCAAAATATTTTTTCCCATGCTACAGCTTAACTTTTCAAGAAACATATGCACTAGTTCAGGAAAACTTATATCAATTTCAATATGAAAGTACAAATTCTACAGCTGAGCTGCTTTTTCTTTCTATGTCCTACTACTAGAACGTATCTTCCGAGTTTTTAATATCCATAACAATTGAATATCCAATGCTTAGGAGAGACTTACCAAAGTTTTTCCGCCCATTCCAAACTTCTGCGTAAAGTTCGAAGACAACACAGTGTCAAAACGAAACTCTTTTTGGAAAACAACTGTAAAATGTATCCCTCATATAGCACCTATATTCGATGGTCAATTAGAGGCCCTTGTCAAGGTGACAAAACAGGGGTCACCTGCACAACAATAGGTAATCGTCTGCGCCATCAGCACATCGTCAGGAACTCCACAAGGTGAGGTGTGACAATGCGAAGACATTTTGTAACGGATATGCAGAAATAGGTTTGTCGTTTGGGGTTGGCATAATGACAACTCAGGGCGGTTGCGTAAGGCAATTTTCCTTATTTGTTCCCAGGTGAATTGCCGATCTCTTGAGAGGAAATGACTAATGAGATTTAGTTTGGACATGTTTGTTTCACTTATGTTTTCGTACTGATTTGGCTTCTTTTTATGCAGCATAACAAGCACCAATGCCCAAGCAGAAAATGGGAAAGAAAGGAAATGGAATAATCTAGTGACGAAATTCAAAATGGCGTGGTGGTGATTGGTCATCATTAGATGTTATTGCTACCATAGCTTTTAATGAGCACAATGTGTTATGTTTAGTTTGGCAAATACATTTAAACTAACTGAAAATTGCACTACTAATTTACAACATTCTGATGAAAAATTTTGAAAAATGATGTGACTTTCCTCTGCACGATTTCTACATTTTACTGAATGCATGGATACAAAAGTTAGAAACACAACTCAATTCACCTAACTAGTCACTAGTTAAAAGTTTAAAAGGAAATCTTTTTAGGCATTTACACTCTTAAGATAAAATAGTGCAGTAATTTTTTTCAGAATTAGTTAACTAGATTGTTCAGACCCAAAACTTCATGTGTACCAAATACAGGAATCTTTATTTTCGGAATTCTTTCTTTAAAAAAAGGAAAAGAAAAGAGGAAAAAAATAGTTCATTAATTTTATCATTGCCATTCACGAAGTTCATGTTTTTTAAGGATCTCGTACATAATTCTCCAAAAACAGGTAAATTTTTTAAAGTGGTGTTTGTTTAATGAACTACACTAATCAGCCGTTTTTAGGTATTCGAACAGTGAGAGATATTAAGTGAAAAACGAATTTACAAATAATAGTGATAATCTCGCTTTAAACTGATTTTAATAATAATTTTCATTAATGTTACTTTACAAAAAATATATTTTATTTTCAAAACACATGCAAATTTATTTTGTGAGAATCTGTTGTCAATAAAATATTGATGCGGTAATCACACATTCGTTTGGCTATAATATGAAAATTTTTGACTTTGGATAATTTTGGTATTTTGGAGCTTATGTAAATAAAGTTTCAAAAGTTATCTCATTATGAAGCATCACTGAATTAATGTCTTTATTAAAAACTAATTTTCCATTCATTTGTGTGCAGTGATTAAAACGTCGGAAAAACATGTACCTAATTTTTCTAACAGAAATCACTAAATTAAAGAAGAAAAATATTTCCAAAGTTAACTTTGCCCCCACTTTAGGTATACATGGCCTCGAACGAGGAAATATGGAGTCAGTTCAGGCTCATCATTTCAAATATTTTTCGGGGGGGGGGGGGGCAAAGCGTGTATATTCAATACATACTATAGGTATAAAACAACAAAATATATAAACACATGCATAATTACGAGGGTCATTTTTTAAGTAAGAACCGTTTTGTAATGGAGTAAAAGAAACTGTATTTAATAGCACAAATTGTATCAAAAACTAACATATGAACATTTTTTCACTTTTCAACATAGTCGTCATCAACATTCAAGCATTTGTCACGCCGTGGTACCAGCTTTTGGATCCCTTCATCGAAGAACTCGCCGCCTGATTATTAAACCAGTTCGTAGTTGTTTCCTTAAGCATGTCATCCTTTTCCAAACGCTTCCCATTGGGAAAGGCCTTAAGTTTTGGAAAGAGATAAAAGTCTGATGGTGCCAAGTCTAGACTGCAAGGCGGATGGTTCAGTACTTTCCAGTGACAAGTCCAGTTGCGTTTTTGTTTTTGAATTTCAGCTGAACGAACGTTTTTTGCATTCAAAAACCGAATAACGGCATGCACTTCACAATCGGCGGCATTTCTGATAGACATGACGACAAAGTACGCAGTATAACCACACAACCAGCAGTGGCAGAGGCGTGAAACTTAACGGTGGTGTAGTGGGGGACCTGCCAAGAGTTGCTGACCTTGAACTGACGTCACCTGACTGGATGCGCAACCACGATGCGCAATCGGTTCTTACTTAAAAAATGACCCTCGTATAATGTATTTCTAAAAGTAAGTGGAGAATTGACCCCCACCCCCCTCCCCAAATGACGGGTCTGAGCCAGAGTGAAAAACACTTGCCAAAAATATGTGCAAGAAGAACTATCCAGTTAGGCACCAATGTTTCCCCCAAGACAGTTATGGCAGAGGCTTCGCTACAATAAGAAAACACGTAAAACCTGAAAAGTTGACCACTAGTCTAAGTTGACCACTTTCGTCAGGAACGGAACTAGCCCTTCACCCTCTACCTCACCCTCTATAAGTTGACCACCTGTCTAAGTTGACCACTAAAGTGCTGCACCGCAAGTGGCTAACTTACACAGGTTACACTGTACCATGTTATGGTCCCTACGCAGAATAAATTTAGTTCGAATTTTATTTTTTATATATTTTTTAATGAAGTGACACTAAAAGCAGAATGTGAAAAAGTTTTATTTACATAAGCATTTCATGTACAAATGTACATCTTTCACATAAGAAGAGGTATAAGCAACATACAAAAAAGTTCTCAATAAATTATGTTCAGGCAACATTTGTCATTTCTTCAGCCTTTCAAAACCTGAAGAAAAAAAAAGTAATATTTATTACAAAAGTTTGGATGCGTTGTTCTACATAAAAAAAAGTCTTTTTGTAGATTGTTATTTGAAAGCCGAAGAATCTAGAATTTAGTCTCTCTCTCGCTTATTTAGGTAATTTTAAAAAATAAAATATAGTTTATTAGTTAATAAAGATTTTAAATGTCAAAAAACGAAAAGGGAATTCTAAATTTTAAAAAATATACTGCTGATCCGCCTCTCAGCTTGCTGATCTGAAGTTTTAACTCATTTTTTTTTAGATTGAAAATCTATAACTCTTTCGCTCTCTCACTTATTTCAGTAATTTAAAAAATAAAATACAATTTATTCGTTAATAAAGATTAAAATAGTCAGTAAATGAAGAACGAATCCCAAATTTAAAAGAAAATCTGATCCGCCTCTCAGCTTGCTGATCTGAAGCTTTAACTTGCTCAAAGATTAGACTGCATATAAAAAAATATCATCTTTCATAATTACAGACGGAACATATGAATTTAGTTATAAGAAACTTCATTATAAAGAAAATTCAGTAGCACAAAATTTGAAACTCTTTTCGCACAAACCAATAATCCTCGAAATGAAATAGTTAAAATAGTTCCATCGAAAAATTATAAACAAACTAAAAAATCCAAAAACATACTTTTTTACTCTGTCAAGTAAAAGAAGTCTAATAAAAAAGTCATAGTTAAAAACGATCTTGTTTTTGTCTGGTAGAAATCGGACGCTTTGCTGACATCAGCCACAGAAAAAAAGTATAGAAAATTATAATTATATTTTTTTTTTCATTATTAGTATTTTTATTTATTTATTTTTGAATTTGTTTACTTTATTTATTCACTTATTTATTTTATTTAGTTATTTATTTTTTTAAAGACTTGAAGAAGTTGAATAATTTTGCTGAATAATTCAATGGATGATGGTGATGAATGTTTTAATGGGTTGCTGTTGGTAAAAAATAATGCATTTTCGCAGTATTTTAAAAGTAGTTTAACAAAAATTTGAATAAAGTAATTATGTCAGGAATCAATATAATTCCTTATTTATCTTTGTTTTTATTTGCTTTAACTAGTAATTACTTTTTGATATGAAAAAAAAGGAAGAACAATCCGGTCGTACAACTTTCTTTTTATACGTTTACATATTACCCTGTTCGCATTTAGTTACAATGAAAACGCTGCTTTGTATCATCAGTATTACGGGAATAAGGTTAAATTTCCTTCTTTATACTAAGAAAACATAAAGAAAAAGATAACAGTATTTTTGGAACTGCATTTGTGCGGAATTTTAAGGCTTTAATATCTGTGAGTGATTTATCAGGACATTGGAAGCATGCACACAAAAATAGTTCTTATAACAATTTTTCAGCAGTTGTTGTAAAATGAAGGAGTTTTACCCTTAATATCAATTTAGATTCTCCCTCTGCCCAACAACCATTCATTAACAAAATATGTTTGTAACGCGCATGCTTTAGAATTTAGATTATATTCTTTCAAATTGTGTTGAAGGCAGGTTGGTGATTTTTTTTATTTAAATTTTTTTTTTAAATAGTATTTTCTTTATTTAAATCAGATTTTTTGGATTTTTTTAAGCAAAATATGTACGCGCACACAGGCACAGTAACAAATTCAGTTATTATATATATCTCTTCAAAGAATTTTAAGATATTTCAGTTGAAATAATTATTTATTACTAGTTAAAAATTAATTATCAATTAATTATATTATATAAAACATGTATGCTTAATAAACAGAGAACAACAAGAAACAGAAGAGAAAGCTTATATTTCTGGACTAAATTGGTTATAATTTCTTGAATGAATACAAATAAGTTGACTGGACTATTATATTTTTTTGAGTATATACACATTTCTTGAATATATAAACAGAGATGGCCAATATCACATAAAATGTTTACTACAGCTTAATCATTTTTACTATTAAGATGTTTCATCAAGAGTAACAGCTGTGATGCCTTATTAACCCCCAATCTGTTCCTTAATTTGGAGTGCACTATTCCAAATGTAGAAAAAATCCTTTCCAAAGGTGCTGTGGATGCTTTTGCTGTAGTCAGCGTGATAAAATATCATTCTTTGACACCTTAAGGAAGCTATTCCACCTTTCCCTAGAGGACTAAATGCATTAAGGCTACCATATAGTACGTTAAAAATCTAATGAACTACTTGAACCCAGAATATATATATATATATATTAAAATTTAAACTAAAAAAATATGTATATTTTAATAATTTGGAAAAAGCTGATATAAATAGTTTTTTTTTTAAATTATAAAAATCAATATTTTGTCTAAAAAAGAATCATAAAAATCAGTAATTTTTTCTGAAAAGATAATCATAAAAATCAGTATTTTTTTTTTCTTAAGGGAAAATCATAAAAACCGGTATTTTTTTCTGAAAAGAAAATCATAAAAATCAGTATTTTCTTGTAAAAAAATTCCTAAATATCAGTATTTTTTCTTTCTGTTTGTTTTATGGTATCCCAAACGCATGCATGGTACTGGAGTGAAGGTAAAGCTTCCCCATAATGAAGATTTGGTCTTTAAATGAAACTTCATTGTGCATGTGCTGGTGCAGGAGCTATTTATTGACTATATTAGGAAGCTTTTTCTAATTTGCGTAAATACTGCAATAAATATTATGATTTTTTTTATGAGTACTTTTTCATCATATAGCATAAAAAATACATTTGTGTGAGTAATATTCATAAGCTACAAATTTAAATAATTTAATGTTTAAAAATAGTTATTTTTTTCAAAAAATAGATTTTAAAATATTTTTTTTTTTTCGAAAGTAGTTGGAATTTTGAAAGTATTGTAACTAGTAGTTGGGGAAAAAAGAAGTTTAACTAGTAGTTAACTAATTCAAAACTAAAGTAGTTACAACTAGTAGTTAACTACTACTTAACTAGTAGTTGCCACTAGTAGTTAACTACTTCTAGTTAACTATTGCCGAACA
This sequence comes from Octonoba sinensis, assembly GCA_038502835.1. NCBI lineage: Eukaryota > Metazoa > Arthropoda > Arachnida > Araneae > Uloboridae > Octonoba > Octonoba sinensis. The sequence goes on along the minus strand of CM076599.1, from coordinate 29,536,901 downwards.
CTTTTCTCCACCAGACCCCTACCTGTTAGCCGAGGCCTTAGGATTGCTTACGCACGGGGAGATGCAGTGGGGTCTACGGGTTTTACATGCACATATCCCCAAGTATACATGGTGGTCTTCAGTGGGTATCGAACGCACGACCTTTCAGGTGGAAGTATAATTTGCTTCATATCTCCTCATATGCAACAATGTTAAAAATTTTTGAGCTGATAAAAATTGAACGAAAAATTGTTTAATCAAAAAATAAATTATGGAAATGAGATGTCTTTGCTAAGATCTTTCGAATGCAGGAAAAAAATCTTTCGAATCGAATAATTCTCTTAAAAGTTATGGGGGGGGGGGGGGAGAGACAGACCGACAGACACATTTTCCCCATTTCAAAACTCTATTTTCCAGTTTTTTGTTTTTCGATATTTATTTAATTACTTCACTTATTTTTGACTTTTCCTTATTTTTATGATACATTAAGCCTACTTTCACGTTTTTTTTTAAACCTTTTACGAGCATGTATTCTAAAAAACAAAAACAATAGTTCTCTAATTTATTGTCCATACTTTAACTGACATTTTTTCTTGGAGAGCCCAAAGGATCTACATTATTTTGTGCAACTTTTGTATTTTGAGAGAAAATGTTGTTCACAAACACTGTTGTCACGGAGCAATAAATTCAAAGTTAGTCTTGTGATTTAGTATTCAAAAGTTACAATCTTTCTTAAGTAATATTATTATAGCGAGCATCAATTTACAAAACATTTAACAGCCCAATGATCTTAACAATTGAAAAGAGGTAAAAGATCATGAGGTGTCAAGATTAAAACTATTTCTTGATTTGATGTAAAATGCTTCTATAATAATTACAATTAAATATTTCATAAAACTATCAGCTTTTATCATCCATACCTTTCAGAATCATGTTCTCAGTAGCCGTGCAGATCTTCATCATCATGGCTCCCGTCAACGACGTACTGATATATGACGTCATTACCATGGGAATATTCCGGAACCTTGTGGTGGTATCTCTTGTCGTACCGTATGCTCGTCGCGTATCCGTGATCACCGTAACCGTGATGGCCGTGAGTGGGATGGATCTGGATGTCATAGTCATTCAAGTGAAGATACCCGGTGGCAGAACTGGTCACCAGGAGGCAGCAAAACACAGCGAGTAGAATCTGTGTGCAATTAAAACATGACTCTTCCGTTACTCAATATTGGGAGACATATCTATTCGTAAATATGTAAAATGTACTGTTGGACATATTTCAGGGTAAAAGAAAGTAAATATTGTTAAACGAGCACAATTAATAAATTTGAATACTATCTACAAAGAGAGTTACGGGCAAAATTCAACTAAAGAGTAATAAAACACATCAAACCCTTTATTTACTGACAAGACTTTTAAGTACCTCTTGTAAACAAAAAGCAGATTCCATCTTATGAAATTAGGGGATAGGAGAAACGTATGCCAAATAAAAGAGAAGTTATTGGTTGCGGAGACCTGGTTGTGATAATTGCCACAAAGCGTTGTGTAAAATATTCAAGCCTTGATATTCAAATAATATTTTTTTAAAAATCATCTTATGAATATGTTGAAAAGTATATCACACAAAATCAGAAAAACATTCTTCCCTCTCTTTTGTACATTCTTTAATATGAAATAGAAAATTTTAAAGCACAGTTAATTTTCATTAAAACATTAGTTATTTCCGAAATAGGCTCAATAAGAGTTATAAATCGTGTTGCTTGTTTATTTTTATTTGTTTCATGTTTATTTTATTTAGCAAGATGGCAACTTACTTTTTGTTTTGAATAATTTTAAGTTACTCATCATTCTGATTCAAATAAATAATTTTTAAAAATTTTGTGCAGCAAAGTTCTTAAATTTTAAAAACTGTTTTTGTAATGACTGCACAAAAAAAATTAAATTCAAGGATTGTTGAAATTTCTCCTTGAAAAACAGCTACTTAAAAAGACACCAATATTTTATTGTACATCATTCAGAAATGATTAAGAAGTAATCAATTGTTTTCTAAAATAATTATTAATTGTATATTTTTTGCATTAAAAAAATCAACCTACAGGTATAGGAAGAACCGCACTGATGAAGGCGACACACGAAAAGCCAAGAACGTTATTGCCTGCGCTACTAAACGCTCTTAAATGTACTAATGATATTTCCAATACTTTCTCTTTTCTTTCTAATGGGGCTGAGTATGGTCACTAATATTTGCAGACCTAGTGAATTCTCCGGAAACCGGCATCCATTCTTTCAAGTAGCACCATTATCGGCGGATGCCATTATCACTTGAGAATTTTGACGCTCAGTTTTCCCCTAAATGGCGGCACCTGAGCTCTAAATGATGCAAAACTGCTCTTGGAATTTAATTTAAGCAAGAGCATCCAAGCCAAACAGATACTCAAGGAATCTTTTACATGACTCAAAATCATACATGGGCGCTGATGATTTTCTGCAGCCATGAAAATCCACCATTTTGGGTTTCATCATGCGAACTTGGGCGTACGAGACCAATACCTTACCACTACGCCATCCTGCCGACTATTTCCAATATAAGTCAGCTGAAAATTTTGAGATATGACTTATTTGGTTCTCTGCCGAGCGGCTAGCGTTCTTTCCTAATGTGACAGCGACGACCATTAAATGTGTATAGCGTTTGGGGGGGGGGGGCACTTCATTCCTATTAGAAGTTAGCCAAAAATCTGTTTTTGTAGTTGTGCTCTCTCCTTGTTGCGCAGAATTACCTGAATGAAAAAATACAAGTGACAAAATGCAGTAGTGCCACTACGGGGGAGGGGGGATTAAACCGGGGGATACCCATAGGGATATAGGGGAGAGGGAGACACCCAAAAGACAGATAAAGAGATTTTGAAAAATGCATATACTTGAATTAGGCAACTTTACTGATGCTATTTCAACGTATTACTGAAAATAAATGTAGTTTACTGAAAGTTAAACCAATTACATACATAGATTTTCTTAAGCTTTTTCACCACTGAAAATTATCTAAACTACAAAACTACGAGTTTATACAGCACAACAATGTTTTTTGGGGAACGGGGATGACACCAAATTACCGCCCCGGATGACATAAATGCTAGGAACGCCACTGCAACTTGTCGTAACCTGCAAGAACTTTCTCGAACGAAAAGAAACAAAACTTAATGCAATCTTAATAATTCTGAAACATCATGATTAATAAGTTTTAGAAGTGAAACTTCTGCTAATTTTAAAACATGATCCGATAAAAGAGGTCTAAATATTTTTCAAATTAAAGGCTGAAATGTGCACGTACTAAACCCGCAGTTCACTGATCGTTTAGTTGGTTGATAAGTTAAATTCATTTCCCATTATTTTTACGCAAATATAAATCATAATTACAGGCATTATTCAATAAATAGTATACTGGTAGTAAACAATAATTTCAATGACTCCATTCATTCAAATTTTGGTACAGTACACGAAGCCAATCACTTCTTCAATCTAACCAGAAACAATCTCTTGAAATATAGATCTAAAAACTGCTCACCGTTCGTTTGCTCATCGCAAGATCGTAGCCCAGCATTGTCGCTTCACTAACTACTAAATAAAACAACAGGTGAGCGAATGGTCGAAGTCTTTTATACATCGGCGTGAGCACCGTTCATCGAGATAACGGACGATCCACTTTTGAACACTTCGAGGACCACCCCTCATTCCCTCCCTCCATCCCAATGACGGATACTACTGATGAATGGGAACGAGGTTAGATCATCGTCCAGCCAGTGAATCGGTTCGAACGCTTTTCCGAAGGCAAACCGAATCGATATGGAATGAAAGAAACCCCGCGAGAGAGCGATTTCTTGTTTCGTCATTAATTGTTTGTTTATTGGGTCGTTAAAATTTTATTGTTGCAGAAAGGAAGAAAGGTTCTTTCGTCTAATTTTATAGAGGAAGAGAAATTGATCTTCTTTCTGGTTAGAACAACCCCGCCTACATGCGCCAAGCCCTCCAAAAAAGTTTCAGTAACATCAATTACTTGAACTGAGAAAATTTGAGACATGTCTTTAAAACTAACCGATTTCACTGAAATGGAAATCAATAGTTTTAGTAATCAGTATTTCACACTAAAGATGTTACACAGCCAATATAGTGTATTAGAGCGAAAATTTCTAAAATATATTCTATTTCACAGATAAATGTGGAAACAGTGCCTAATTTAAAAATTAGTTTCCAGAAGCAAGCATCTTCTGCCAGGAATTAGTTTTTTTAACCACTAGATGTGATTTATGTACCTTTCTGAAATTTTGGCAACTTGACTTATGAAAATAAATTCCAAATTTGTTATGAAAATGACTACAGTTTCAGTTTAGATATGTAATTTTTAGTTTTGAGCATTTGTATCTGAGCCGCGCTGTACTTAGTTTTCTAACGTGGTTTTTTGAAGTTTCAAATCTCATATGCACTTCAGTCGTTTGAATTGCTTCATCAGAAAGTAATAATATGTAATGATTGGATCAGCTATCTAAAGGCTCAGGTTCAGATGCAGTTTTTACTTTCAGTTAAAAAAAAAAAAGAATATATATATATATATATGCAATCAAAATGAACATAAGCACTTCATAATAGAAACAAGAAAAGAAAGACACAATGAGGAGATAAATTTTAAAAACGTAAAGTGGAGCACCAATGCGTCATGAGGGGGTAGGATCAGCCCCCACTTCAAAGGCCAGATTATAGATATATATAATGATAAGAGTGGTGGACAGACTAGCACTTGTGCTATAAAATTTTAAATCCCAATAGCTGAAATATTTTTTATTAAGTACCTTGAAAACGAAAACTTTTGATCGTACAAAGTGACAAAAAGTATATGTATGATTCACAAGAGTAACAATTAACCTTCTAATCACCGTTTAAACAATTTTGATTTTAAATAATATTTAAGCATTATTTTCTGCGGTTCTAATACATAAGAATTTGAGCTATTGCATTCAGGAAACGAGGCCAATTTAAAGTATTAAAAGTAATCGTGAAATAGGAAGAAAAAAAGGTTTTCACTTAGTTTTCTTTCGTATGAGCTGTTTCTTCATTTTAATGGAAATTCATTATTTCTCTACATTAAATTGCAGACATTACGTGTCGCACAGAGTTTACCTCCCAAGAAGATGTCAACTCTTAAAAACCAACATCCTATTGTTCTGTGGACACCTCGCCCGAAGGCTCGCGGAAGAAGGGAGCACCCACCAAGCAAACGATATCTTGATTCCCTCTCTGTTTCCGACCATTATCTCGAAGTATGTTGCGTGCTTTGGGTCAACTCGCCATAGAAGCCTCCCATTAAAAAATTTCCTCTCACTTGCCTTCGGGCAGCTCTGTCCCACTTAACAACGGAATTCCTGTTTCCGAAAGTTGCACTTATGTGAGATGCCTCACACGCAATTCCTTTCCCGGCTCATAAGAACTGAATCAAAGATCTGGTATTCGAAGAACGTCGTCACTAGAGCTCAGATTATATGCACTAAAATAGGCATGCAAATGTACAGTGAAAACACCTAAAATAAGCACTAATATTTTTTTTAATTCCCACGAGAGAAGATGTCAGATTTTTAAACATGCCCTTTCAATTTTTGCATTCGTTATTAAGGTCATAAACATAATATGAAAACAATTAATTACGCAGTAAATAGTACTCATTAAATACTTTTATTGAAATTGAACACCCCACAGCCCACAATATGGTCTTTAAGCTTTTCTGTACTTTGACATTGTCTACTATCTTTTAATATCATTTCCAAGGAAGATGATCTGCAGACGTGAACATTCGAAGGGCGAAATTTGAAATATTGAATTTATGTTCAGTGAGATACCTCTAGAAAGAACCATGTTTTCTCCATTTAGAAAGTTATCGATCTAGTTCAATTTAAGTCATCTTTTGTTTTCCTGAAAATATAGTTTTTTTTTTTTTTTTAACTTTCTCTCTCTCTCTCTTTCCTTTTACTAATCAATGCAAAAGATTAAATTTCCATTTGTATTCAACTCTTTTTTGCAATCGGCAATTGAACCCTTCATGCGTGTATTGATTTTGAGTAAGTACGCAAAGGTTCGAGTAAACATTCTAAAAAATGAAGATATTGTTTTGCAACTAAAAGTTTTTGGTCTTTCAAACCCATTTAAACCTATCTGAGACGAATATTCCAACTGAAGGTGTCCCCTGCCTCTTCCTTGTAAATCCTTTTCTTTTTCATATTAGTACCAGAATTGAGAATATTTCGACGAAATGGTTTTCCATGGGTAGTCCGTTTGTTGTTCTTATACAAACAAGAACAAAATATGTGTTTTTAACTTTCATTAAAATTAAAAAGTTGAACACACACAAAAATATGCATTTATTTAAAAAATGTATATGCATTTCATGCCTCAAAAGAAACAAAAATATACAATTGCATATGCACATATGCATTTTCATATAATGCGGGCTCTATATGATCGTTTGCCAGATTTGAAGTTAAGATTATACTATTCCGACTGACCATTGCTTTATAAAGTTTCGATCACTACTGTTTCTGAGAATACCGATAAATAAAAACTTAGATAAAGCATTTCTAGTTGTCTAATACCGAAAGTTCGTCTTAAAACGAGTTGACACAATATTACGTCGCAAGATAATATGTCTTACGTTCAACCTAGAAAAATATTCTTCTTGCCTTTATAAGTCCAAATTCATTCGAATTTATCGCCTTTCAAGCCTAATAGTATTTTATATTCTTGGACAATGTAGGGGAATGTGGAGAAAATGAAATAGTTAAGATGAATTACATTTTCTAATATGAACAAATGGGAAATTTATTTTGAAAATAACAGTACATAAAGAGAGAACTATGAATTTTATAATATAACTTGCATTCAAATTATTTTTCATTTTAGATAGTAAATTTGTACGTAAAGCAAAAGTGAATAATTGAAACATTTTACTAATAAAATAGTTTTCAACGTGATAATTAACACTTTGCATTCGTATGTTGCCTTTTGGTAGTCCAAATAACATGTAATGATTTATACTTAGAGGGTTGAAAATATTTTTCACTAAGCATGAATAACTAAATGAATGAATGAGTAATAGAACGAGCGAAAGAATAAACGAATTAATGAATGTAAAATAATAAATGAACGAATGAAAAAATCTACTAAACAAATGAACAAATAACTGAATTAATAATTGAATGAACGACAAATTTAGTTATCTGATGGTCGGTGCAGGAACAAAAGGAAATAAAATACTATTTCAATTTGCCCCGTATTCACATGACAAATTGTACTTCACATTTGAGATCAAAACATGCCTAACATAAAAAAATAATAACACGGCACTGAACATTTGCAGACCTTAAATAATCTTTAAAATATTAATAACAGGAATTTTATCATTATATAATAGGAAAAAATATTTTTGACTAAACACAAATATTACAACATGAGCCAAATTTTGAAAATAACCTTTATTATCATATAGAGATCATATTATCAACGATCTTCTACCATCTTTGATATTATCATCTTTACAGTTAACTATTTTTTGACTGGAATCAACTACATGTTTTGTTACATAGTTAAAATATTATCAAGTACGTAGCCCTGCAAAGTAAATAATTTACCATTTTACTGTGCTGACTATTTCACTTTCCCCCACATTCAGATTTAATAAGGCACCAGTCATAATTTATTTTTATTTTTTAAACCATATTTTTTTCTTTGCACTATCAACAAATGAAAGATAAGTATTCACGTTTAACAAATAAAGGATTTTTTAAAAAAGCCTATGACGAGATTAGAGCAATTGACTTAAAATTATGATTAACAATATTGATTCAAACAAATGAATTTTATTTTGTTAATTTTGTTTGGAGGAACGTTGAGAAATTTTATTGAATTTAAGTGTAATTACATAACTATGAATATTCCCAAAAGCTCGACCAGACAAAAAATATCAAAGGCAGTGTATATAAAAATGCGTATTGTAATTTCTGATAGCCATTCAACCATCTGAACACTATACAAGAATTCCAAAAGGCCATTGCGAAAATTACCATTCCTTCCTCAACACCTATAAATACCTTCAGATAAAAGGAATGCTCCCTTCGGGCGGCTACCATCAAATTGCGTAAGATAAGAATGTTCTAAAGGTATTGTTTCTGTCCTTCCTTCGCTGTTCGCTTGACTGGGTAACGCTTACACTTTTATTATGAGCTTTCATCACTGAAGAACTCAGAAAATGGAATTACTTAGTTTTCCTCTGCACTGCACTTCAAATGTAAGGGTACGTCCGACATTAAAATATATAAGACTGCAGTTGAATACTGTCACAATGTTTTACAAGATTAGTGTTATGCGAATCTTTCCATTTGAAGAAACCGTTTGTTCGTAGTGTTGCATATGATAATTAAAAAAATCATCTTTTTTTTAAATTATGTAACAAAAATTTATTACGGATTTTTTTCCCATTCATTTGTTGAAGAAACAGAAAATAAAGACGTTTCATACTTATTAACAAAATAAATAAAATATTTTTTTTTTTTTTTTGAGAGAGAGAGAGAAGAGGAATAAAAACTATTTTGTGATTTTTTTTTTTTTTTTTCATTTTCTATAAACTAGAAGTTAAACTGAATTATCTGTTGATTAAAGAAAAAATCCCATATTAACTTTCAAACTTTCCGATATCGAATACAGGCAGTTAGCTGTAGAATAATAAAATTAGTCAAACTTAACAAGATTTTTTGCATTTTATTATACCTTGTATTTTATTTTTGAGTATCTTCAGTGCTTGGAAGTGTATTAAACGTCGTATGGAATTTCAAGTTAAATAGACCCATCTTAAATGCATTGATTGTTTACGCCTTTCAAAGAGTTATGTGTTACAGCATTGCACAGCCTAATATCATAGTACTATTTATTAACCGCTTCCCTTACAAATTTTTTTGAAAAAAATTGCAAAAAATCATCACATTTTTTAATTTTATTATTAAATACAAGAAACAAAACAAAACGTGTAGGTTTTAAGTTGAATTGTTAATTGTTTACAGGTGTAAAAGCATTTAAAATTAGTTTACTATCCCGAGTTATCTTGGGCAAATGAAAAAGAGTTAAAAAAGAGGTCTTTGTATGATATTTTTTGAAGTAAAGGACAGCACAGGAAACAAAACTTGGCAAACTGGCAATCAAAGCTGAATATATCCTTTCATTTCCTCCAGGCCGAAAAAAACCGTGATAAAACAAATCATACCGACAAATTCTCCTTTGCCCGAGTTTTCTCGGGATAATAATTAACTGCTATATATATATATATATATATATATATATATATGAACCCGAGATATCTCCCCCGATATATCAGGCAAGCTGTTAATGTCTATTAAAAATCTTAAATTTGAAAACATAATTTATGTTAAGGGAAATAACTAGCCTACCTACCCAACTACAGACGACGTTTTACTAGCGAAAGAATAATCATTTATATATATATATTTAGCTACTTATTTCTAAAAATGAATAATATGTCATCAATATTACTGTGATGCAGTTTGGTATTACACGAGGTTCTTTATTTAATCATTTTAAGAAGTTAAATAATTTGAAATTTTTTATACGTAATTGCACTGACATCGAAAACCGCTGTTGAGGAAATACGGCTACAACCTTTTAAACCCATAGTCTTAACATTCATTTTGGTGCAGATAACTTTGATTTCAGTATATTAGGCACTACACTTTTCAAAACAACCGGTTCCGCAAACATGAACTCGATAACGAGAGGGTTAAAAAGAATAATGTATTATACAAAAAAATGGTATAAATCGCAAATGCTGATGAATTTATTACGTATTTTAAAAAAATGTAAGTGCATAAATTATCAAGATACCAATTATATTATAAATATATAAATAAAAGATATAAGATATAAATTGCTAATGCTGAGGAATTTATTACGTATTTTTAAAAAATGCACATTGCTTGAAGCCTGATTTCATGTTAATTGGATGCTCTCCGCATCTTCTCCCTGAAATGATTGGTTTACCCCGAACCGCCTTAAGGCCTTAGTTGGCCCCTGAATTTGACTGGTGCTGAAGATATTTTACTAAATTAGAAATATCAAGTGAAAATATAAAAAAATCTAACCTCAGACGAATTTTTTTTGGCAGCAGAAATTCCGGAAACGTTTTCCACAACAAAAAGATCATTAGCTCAATAATGAATGTAAGATTAAAATAACAATACAATCACATTCATTTGCAGCATGCATGCATTTCTAACGTTCTGCTAAGAATGACAATATCTAATGGCAGTAAATTTTAATTTCTTCTCTTGGATGGCAAACACTTTATCAGGAAGCGATGCACAAAATGAACGCGTGAAAGCAACACAAAAGCTAATAACGAAAATTTAGAGCTCACTCTTTTTTTCTGGCAAACAGGAAGAAATGGCAAATTGGAAGAGTTTGCCTTTCGCAAAGGGTGTTGTCCCCGTTTTCTTCCAAGTTTGCTGTTTCAACAGAAAGGCATTTTTTCAGCGATTAATGATAGCGACTCGCGCTGGGGCCCCTAGCATGTGCCTAATTAATGGATAATGGACCTGCAGTTGTTGACATTGCCTTTCAGATTCGCTTCCTGTACACATCTGATTGAGATGCCTTTCAACCGTGAATGATGCATGCAAATGAGTGAAAACAGCTTTTCTTCTATTTTCATATATGTGGTGGGGGGATTTTCTAAAAACTGTAGATGACGCTTTCTATGGATTTCAAAATGTCTTTATGTTTCCATTCGCATCCGTATTGTTAGTTCTACGATAAGTCGGATAGATTATATTTACACATCGCCTATATCTTACACATCGTTTTCGTTAATTTGTTATGATCATTATTAAAAGAAAACTATGGATAATAATAAACTGCTTAGTAAAGATGGAAAACATATTTTTTAGAATAATTACTTATATACAGAAACCTCGATCGATCGTTTGTCACGGGACCAATCATTCGAACGATACATGCGAGAAAACACTGAATGTAACTCAGCATAACGTAAGACGATACAGTTCTTCTGTTAAATCAAAATACTTTAGACGAAAAAACGCGCGAACAACCGTTCGCGCGTTTTTTTTTTCGAGGTTCCACCTTTCTCCACCAGACACCTACCTTTTAGCCGGGGCCTAAGGATTGCGTGCGCGGGCGGCTGATGGATCTAGGTTCTACTATAATTGTTCTGTATGCAATGAAATGGAAGAGCTACAGTAAAAATTATAAATATTCAACAACCCTAATGCAACAGGCTATATTTGTTTCTAGAAAATATTTTCTTTTCTTTATTTGGGTACAAAAATTATGGCAGTTTACGCTACCAACTACAGCTAACTGAAACTGAAAAACGTATAGTTGGTAGTACCAACTATACTTTTTTTCAGTTTCAGTTAGCTGTACTTGCTCCCATTTTCACTGCAGCCTTTGGACATTCACTTCCATTTTATCATCAAGTTCAGCATTGGTATCACATACAGTAAGAATCACTCAAAGGCTGAATATCTGCTTTCGGTCACAACTTCCGAGCTGTTGCTGTAACCCACCCTGTTTCGTCTCTTGTATCTTGCTCTGAGGGATATATTAGCAACTGAATGTCGGAAAAGTTGTCTGAAGTACTCAACTATGTGCCCAAATTATGTAGGACAGTGATGGCGAACCTTTTTCGATGAGTGGGCCAGTTAAATTGCAGATTATTAGTTTCTGGCGTCCACAGTGCCTCTTGTTATTTTTCGTTTTAAAAAATCAGTTTTAAAGATTTCGCATTGCCGTCGCTAGTCTTGAAAGTTTTATTTCATCCCTCTTTTTCTTTTCCCCTTTCCTTTCCTTCTTTTTCCTTTTTTTTTTTTTGAAATGTTGTTTCCGTGAATGAGAGGCAATAAAAGTAATTTATAACGCACCTGTGGGAATGCCACTGAAATGCATGTTGCTTGCCATCTACTGGCACGCGTGCCATAGGTTCGCCACCTCTGACGTAGGACGTGGCTTCAAAAATGATGGTTTTGCTAAAGCTTATGATCTCGAAAGATATCTTGAGAAAAGATTTTCGTTACAAGAAAAAGAGAAGCCACCCGATCCTTACGATTCTGGTTCAGGCAGATAATTTTAATCTGATGGCTTCGCCTAAATGAGGTAATACATGTACATAACTTAACTAGTCATTTTGATTTTAACTGTTGGAAAAACAGTATAGTATAGTAGAGTGCCGGTTATCCGAATCTGTTGGAACCGACCCTAGATCGGATAATCACAAGTCAGGATAATTCAAAAGCATTTTAAGGAATGTTCCTGAATAACTGACTTAAATAAAAAGGTTGCGAACATTTCATGAGTATGGTTCCTTCATGCAAAAAATGCACGGTTTTAAATTTTATAAAAACGTGCATTTTTAGCAAACAGGTAGATTTCTTACTAAACATGAAATTTTAGTAGTGAATCAGTAGATATTTGTGTGGAACAATCTGGCAGTAACGGATTGAGAATTATTATTATAATTATTTTTTTTAATGTAGGGCTTGACTCCTATTTCTACTTGGTATTTACGCTTTGTCTGTTTGCCTGTAATCGGTTGCAAGTTTCCCACAGAAAGTCATAAAGAATCACTTTCTTTATAAGAATTAAAACTTTACTAACTAATAAAACACTGATAAGTAACTAAGAACAGCATTTCGCTTCATCAGTTTTAATGCAAACAATCCTTGTTACCTGAGCAAAAAATAATTAATGGTTCTGTATGTCCAAAAGCAAATAAGCAATCAAAATCTTTATTCGCTTTAAACCCGTGCGTATGAATAATTTCTCTTCTTCTTTTTTTTTCTTTTACTTATTTATTTGTTTTTAATGATAAGTAAAGATTTCCAAGATTTCCATTTTCACAATAACCTTAAAGCCTCTTTTTCGATTGATTTGATAGGTTGTAATGTAAAAAAGTAAATTTTAACAAGTAACAAATTTGCCCAGCAGAAGGACCTAAAAGAATCTTTTCACAATAAGAATTAAGCACGATCAAGAATAATTTATTCGTAATTTATTCCTTCAAAGAAAACATTATGCATGAAACAAAACAATTCAAGATTAAAATGTTAAAATTTATTACTTTTTCATTTATCAAAACGCTTACTATTTATAGAATTGAAATTTTATTTATGAAACATAACTCATGTAAAATCAAATTAGTAAATTGGGTGAAACTTATCACACTATTTTACTTTTACCAACTTTTAGTATTGCAGTAATAAAAGTTAGTCAAAGCAAGTGTTTTCGAAAATTATTCTTACGTACGCAAAAATAATTAAATGAGTAAAAAGATAGGACATAAAGAATAGGAAGCGAGAAAAACAACTAAAAGCGGAAACAATGTATTTTGTGTTTATTTATAATAATTGACTTTCATGTTTTAGAAAACGTAAATATACATCGAAAAAAAAAGAACAAAATCTATACGTGTCCCAAGCTTTCGTATCAGATCGGTAACGTCGACTTCCGAGACATTATTTCCGGTCAAAAAATCTTTCTTAGCGACAACTAACTGCGTCGTATGCCCTTTTTGTGAAGTTCAAGTACCAGTTGAAAGTTTGAACTTCAGTTCAACACAATTACAAGTAAGATTATTCCCATCTTTATTTTACTGTATGCCAAATGAAAGATCAGTTCGGTAATGCAAGTTAAAACCCAAATTAATTGATTTTTAATTTTTGTTTGTCTATGAAAAAAGGAATTGAATGTTGTGAACAGAATACTACACGTTTTGGTTTCCATTCATTAATTAGCGATGTTTAGCAAATATAATAGGGGAAATTCGTCAGAGATGTAACAATCAGATCGGTAACAATGAAGCAGCTCTTTGTTACCGATTTTATGCTTGTGCTTCCGGCTTTTTTCCGTAATTAGCATTTCTCGTTGTGTGTTTCAGAGTTGCTTTTCTCAGAATAAGATAAGCTTAAATGCATCACTATCGTAGTTATCGCACTTTCGATTACTTTTTAAATTAGGATAATTTCCTTAAGTTGATTTCTAAAGACATTACTTTCGCTCCCAAAATATAAGTTTCTAAAGAAATAAGACCTTTTTTTCTGTAAATTTTCGGAGTTTGGATCGTCAAGACTCTTCCGAAAACCCAACATTGATTTCAAAAATATGTAATTTGTTAAACCATTTTGAGCTAACTCCCCCTCCCACCTAAAAATATGATTACCGTATTTTCTGTAGTAAGCGCCGCACCCACAATTTGTATTTAAAAAAAAAATTGTATGCACCGCACCCAAAGTTAAAATTTAAATTACAATTGCTAAAGAAATTGAATAAAATTTAAATAAAATATATTTTTTGAAAGGTTTTTTAAATTATAAAATTAATTATACTCTTTTATTATTATTTCACTTACCACAGTACACAGTAACAAAATGTAAAGATATTCCCTTTGATATTCAAAGAAAAGAATGCGGTTCCTCTATTAAAACGCGTCTTTATATGTTTTGTCGGTAGAAGCGCCGCATCGGCTATTTTTTAACTTTTTCCCATAAGCGCCGCGGCACTTTCTCCAAAAAGTACGGTATCTTAATTCAGTTCCATTTTTTAAAACTCTCTTGAGAATGATGTTTCGTTTTAAGCCTTTTTTGAGAATGATTTGATGTTATTACTTTTGTTATTGTCTTTAAAAATTATTTTCCTATAATTTTTATGAAATAGACATTTTTTTTATCTGTAGGTATGAGTTACTAATTTCGTTATTTATGTTTAAATACCAGGGTGTGCAAAAATTTATCTGTTCTGAATAATAACTTTCTTTTTACGCATAAAGACTGGTGTAAGTAAATACTTATTTTTTTTTTTTGCTTTCAGTTTATACATTTACAAAAGCATCGATAAATTAAAGAAAAGCTCAGGAAAAGCTAAAAAAGAAATAACATCCAAAGAAACAGAGAAAAGGCGGCAAAAGTGTCGTGATCGTGTTAGGAAATGTAGGGAAAACATGTCGAAAGAGAAGAAAGCTCTGAAGAGAGAGAAAGACAGAGAATATAAAAGGAAAATGAGGGAGATGGGTGTAATTAAAAGTGTAAGCAAACCTTTCCAAAAGAGAGCAGCATCAGAAAAGAAAACAGTGGAAGAAAGATTCCCGCAATTACAGAAAGCGAAAATTTTTGAAACAAGCTGAAGAAACACCTGTAATAAGTGACGAAACACCTGTTGAGAGTAGAAAATCTCCACGGATTAAGTCTAGTAGAAAATAAGCAAAACGCACTTACAGCTTTTTGTGGTATAAGTTGCAAACCACGATTGCTAAATCTCGTAAACAGGAGAGGAAAATTGAAACATTAAGGAAAGAAATATGTCGTTTAAAAGTCAAGAATAAATCGAAAAATTGATGATCCCCTGCTACTAAAGTACGCAAACTAATCGGGGAAGAAAAAGGTATCACCAAAAATAACTTAAGGAAGATTTTACTTTTTAATTTTGCTTTCATGTCATTTCTTGAAAAAAATATAAAAAACTGCAAAAAGAAAAGGGAAGGAAATTATTGCTGTAGTGGTTTCAAATAAAATTATTGAAAGTTATCGAACCAACTCTAAAATATAGCTCCCTACAAAAATTACAAAAAAACATTAGATATGATAAAATGCATTTCAACAGGTTATACAAAGGTCAAATGAATTTGATTAAAGTAAGAAAATAAGTCCAGAAGTTTCTTGAAGATGATTTGCATACTCGCATGTGCCCGAGCAAAAAATGCACCGTCACAAGAAGCAGAAAGAAAATGCAAAAAAGGGTATTGCGGGATAGCTTGAAACATTTTGCACAAAAAAATGCATAAATAATGGTGGCATTTTATGTCTTATGCACAATTTTGTCTTTTGCGTCCGTTTTGGGTGGTTCAGCCTACTTTGAAAGACAGAGAAACATGTTAATGTGTACTGCACTCTAATACAAAAGAACTTGTAAAAAAACTACATTTACACAGAATAATTAAAGAAAGCACCACCGAAGATATTTGCAACGCAGTATACTGCAAAATATCATATCCAGGGGAGGTTTCGAATATGCAGACACTGTAAGGAGAAAAAATGAGAAAAGGTCAACAAAACAAATGAATAAATTGTGAAGAAAAATAATCAAAATGGATAAAAACAAAAAAAAAAAAAAAAAAAAAACTCAGGAGAAGGGGGAAGAGAGAAGGAAATTATGATTACATCTATAAGATTGTTATCCAAGATAGAGCTGAAAGCTTGTTAGAGAAACTAAATAAAGTACGCCCAGTGCATCTAAAACATATTTCCGTAATAGAACACCAAAAGAATCATGAAAACATCTTTTAAAGAATTTGTCGCCGAAGAAAATACTTTTACACATTGATTCTTCTGAAAACTATACTTTAAAATATTATAGTGAAATTCAGGCTAAACACTTCGATGCTGAAAAAAAGAAACCATCCCTACGTACAGAGGTGTTATATTTTAAAGAAAATAGTAATAAAGGTCTTGATAAGAATACAGAAGCTAACGATGGTATAAAAATCTATCTTCCTGTACTGTGTCTGAAAATTTGGACCATAGAGCACATGCGGATTGGGCGAAACCAATATTAGAAGAGTTAGTTCCAAACAATGTTCCATCAAAAGTGGACACTGTTCACTTTTGGTCCGACGGGCTTAGTTCTCAATACAAGAATCGTTTTAATTTTTATGTGACTGAACTTCTACCAGATTTATGTCCTGGCATTGAAAAATGTACCTGGAACTTTTCTGCAGCAGGCCATGGAAAAGTGACGATGGATGGTGTCGGGGGAACCCTTAAGCGAATGGCTGATACTTTGGTTGCCAGAGGCATGGATATAATTGATTCAAATTCTTTCATGTTAAATCTCCAGTAAAATGAGACAAAACTAAAACTCTACAAAGTATGATTATAAATTTGAGGGAAAAAACCAAAAATGTCCCTCAAATTCCTAGTACAATGAAAAAGCATCACACTATCTGGAATGCTTCGAAAAAGAAACAAATAGCCATTTAAGACCTCCCTTGCTTCCTGCTTCAGCTGCCTTCAGAAAGATGTATGTTCACATTTCATGGCTAAGAAAAGCTATGTTCTTACTAACGGTATCCTCTTTTTTGTTTCTTTCTTTAAATAGAAATACTGCTTCAAAATACTTTACAGTAGAACTTAGCTTAGTTTGAAAATTGGGATGGTTCAAACATTCAGATTGTACTTTAGTACTTCCTCTTGGTACCATTCAGTTGCACATTATTTCTGGATGATGTGAAGCTTTCTGTGTACCTTGTTTCAAATTGCTCAAGTTCTATGTTAAGAAAACAAGTATAGTGAAACCTGTGTAAGTTGACCACTTGCAGTGCAACACTCTAGTGGTCAACTTAGACAGGTGGTCGACTTATAGAGGGTGGTGGTTTTTTTTCCTTACACTATGCATTTATTCACCTGCAACCAATTAAAATATAGCTTCATGTATTAACGTTACTTTAAAATAGTGATTAGTTTTTAAAAAAAAAAAATTAAAATATCATTAGAGAAATTTAATCCGAATGATTTACAATGTATCCTATACAACTTTAAAAGCAAAGTACTTAGTTAAAATTAAGACAAATATCTTATTATGTCAGTTACTTATATGATGGTAAAGACTTCCTAAAAATACATAACTTTTCAAAATGGCTATATTGATAGAAGCAAAAAGAAGAAACTTATTCAAAGAATAAAAGAGTGCTCATAGTAGTTTTCCATTTGGTTAACTTACAAGAAGTTTTAGGCCAACTTGATGTTTCATCATCCAGACAAATACTGGTCTAACACAATAGCGTAAAAAATATCCTGGACAAGTTATTTTTTTTAAAGTTTTTTTTTCATCTTTGCAAAAGTCGATAAACAAATAAATATAGTAATAATTAGGTGGTCAACTTACAAAGGGGTTTTTATAACACTTCCACCCAAATTTGGCGTACATAAGTGGTCAATATAAGCAGGTGGTCAACTTAGGTGGTCAAGTTAGAAAGGTTTCTCTACATTATATAATATAGGACTAATTCCGTTCCTGACAAAAGTGGTCAACTTAGACAGGTGGTCAGCTTACAAAGGTGGTCAACTTTACAGGTTTTACTCTACTTACTTTTTATAATATATTCTTTACTTTTACAAAGAAAAGAATACGTAAAGTATTCTTTACCTTGTTTTGTAACGTAACGTAATTACAACTCTTTAATCATGCTATATACCTTTTCAAGAAATTTCAAGATAACACTTCAAACAAACTGAAGTACAGTAGAGCCGCGGTTAATCGAGGACCAACTAACCGAGTTCCGGTATAACCGAGGAACATAAGTCCTGAATTTGTAACATAAACAATGTTAAGATGTGGAGTAACAATATGACATCTATTTTTCTGATTGTGATAGATAGCAACCCCTGCATACCGAATTTCGTGACGTTGAAATTTTACAATGAAATCAAAATTTGGTATGAGAACAGGAGGTTCATTATCGTTCATAAACGTTTCTGATAACATTAAAATGTTCTATTTTTCAAAAACTCTATCCGTCAAATCATTGGCGTGGCACGAACACAAGTGAATGCTACGATTGATAAGTTTCTTTTCGAGTTGATAAATTTACATAGTTCTTCATCCTAGGTAGAAAGTGGATTTTGACACAGGCGGCTAAACATAGGGCATCCACTTTTACTCATTAGCCGTTTCATTGGTTAAATTCTACTACGTCATAACTCTTATGACGTCAGCGCAAATGAAGAAAACCGAAAGTTGTAATTTTAGAATGAGCGTGTTTTTCGTTTTCAAGATACTAAAAATTTTTTATTTATTTATAAAAATAAATTTTACAACACCATATTGTTTTCAAATCAATTATACGAGAAGGGGACAAAACGTGAATTTTTCGAAATGACATATATTAGAAAAAAAAAATTCGAAAAAAGCATTTAACTTTAAAAATGCGATCTATTTTATGAACTTTTGATGAAAATAGTTGAATCTGTGATTTTTATTTTAAAATGTTGATAGGATTGAATGGGAAAATTCAAATGTTGTCAAAAATATTTTCTTTACGCCCGTTGCGGTCAATTTTAACTATTTAAGACATAGAAATGTGTGTAATTGTGTAACATTTTTTTTTTTTTTTGCTGCTAGTATTCAATGCACTTGACTCCAGTGCCTGATTGCCGCAAAGGCCAACTAGGCCGCTGCCTTGGGCCCCCAAATTTTAGGGGCGGAAGGCAAATATTAATAGAATAATCTCCAAACTTATTTAACTTTATACATTATACCAAGTATTTTTATTTTTCGTACCATAGGGGGCCCCAATATAATGCTGTGCCTTTGGCCCCCGACTGTCTTAATCGGGCCCTCCTTGCTTGACTATTCTATATTTGAATGGATAATTACATGTCATATTATAAGTTTCAGAGAAGGTAGCTATACTAAAAATACATATTGATTTTTTTTAACTTTTACAATGCATATAATTCTAAAACTAAACAAAACTAACAGGAATAATAAAGTTATTGTGGAAGTTGGGGTCAGTAGTTTTAGAGGATAAATGAATTCATGAACCTGCAAATCAATCCTATGACACTTTTTTTTTAGTTTCATTCAACAAACACTAAAAATGCGATAAATTTCAGTCATAGATGGTGCAATTTTTTACTGCTCAAGAAGGTAATTTTATTATTATTTTTTTTATTCTATTCAATTAATTAATTCATTTATTTGCTCATTGTTAGACAATTAATTGTGTTTCTTTCTTTCTTTTATTTCCATATGATTAGAGTTTTTTTATTCTGCACCGTTTGAGTGACCCACTTCTTTTTCTTCTTTCTTTCACCCCCCCCCCCCAATTTTTTTAAAAAATGTCTTTCTTTCTTGTTTTAAAATTGCGTTTAGGTGTTTAGTAAAATAAAACATTTTGAGGAACAATAACGTTATTTACCGGTTTCCTAAAACTTTTAGGCACAGATAAAGCAAACACTACAGATTTTCAACATTCAACGAGTACTCTAAGGTACTCATAAAAGTGGTAGACACGTGTTTCGGGGCTTATATGAAGTCCTTTATCAGTGCTTAAAATGTAAACTTGTAGATAAAAAGACATCTATTAAAATTGAAAAAGGTGTTCCTTGTACCCCCGAAACACGTGTCTGCAATTTTTATTTCTTTTGGTTTTTGGTTTTACCGCGTTTGATGGTCTTTATTTTCTAATTTAAACCTTTTTCATACTTTAAATCAATTTTGTCAAATTGCATGCTGGACGTCTTTTTTTTTTGGAATAGATAAACTGAGTGTTTAAGTTGAGCGGTATTTATCCCTGTATAGTATAAGGGCGTAGTGAAAAAGGGTAGGGGTGGTTAAAACCCCTGTGGGACCGTTCATAAATGATGTCACGCTTTTTTCCGATATATTTCACCCCTCCGCCCCTTTGCCACAAAATGTCACTTCAACGAACCCCCTCTCCCCTTTGTCACATATGACGCAATGTTGTACAAGCCTGTTGTCACACTTCTTGTTACCCCCTCTCCCCTCCCCTTGTCACTCTTTGTCACAATTTCACGACCCCCCCTCCCCTCTGGAAGCGTGACATCATTTATGCTTGATACCTATACAGGATTAATATGTTAATTAGTTTCAGAATTAAAAATAAACATTAGCCCATTGAAATCTGAATATTGCTTTTCATGGAATCTTTTAAATGGGTAATTTTCAGTAAAAGAAGAAAAAAAAACTGAAATTTTCAAATATTTTGGAAAAGTATATACTGAGGAAAATTATAACTACGTGAACATCCCCTCCCCCCGCACATAATACATATGCGCTATATTAGTTCAAAAAATTTTACAAGTGATTAAATGAAAACACTCAATATGAAATTTGATGTGATGACCAGACTGTTATATCACAATTAGAAGTTCATTTTTTTTTCCCCAAAAACATTGCTCTGAGTTTTTCAAAGTGCAAAATATTTTGCTTCTCGCCAGACAGGAAAAAAATGTCAGGAATTATAAATTTTAAAAATTTCAATTTTTTTTTTTTTTAAATTTCGGTTTTTTAAAAAAATGTTTAGGAAGTTCGGATAATTTCAGATCAGAATCACCTTTACAAAAGCACAGAAGCAATCTCTACTAACATTTCCATTATTTGCCCTTTAAATACCTAGATTTTGTAACAGAACCAAATTCGGCGCGCAATTAATTATGTAATACCTTCCTCAACATGACGTCATGTTCCTTAGCCAATGAAATATCAGATGAGTAAAAGTGGATACTCTATGTTTAGCCGCCTGTATTTTGACGCAATTTCATCATCTCATTCCGTAAAGCGACACACGAGCGGTTGATATGGTAAAATTTCTTGTGTTTGTTGACTGATAATATACATTGTACAGTACACCCTTCCGACTGTAGAAAAAGGGTCCGAACGAGAACGCGTACGATTCAGGGCTCGAAAAATCTTTAAAATTTTACATGCCCAACCGGGCATGTTTGTCTAAAAAATACATGCCCGAACAAAATTTTACATGCCCAGAAATTGTTTTATTGCATATTAATAAAAACATTTAAATTTGTCGTATAGCATTAATCATACAAAAATTAAATTAACAGCTTCATACCTGAATCAAAAATTATTGTAACGCTAATCTAAATCATTACAAAAAATCACATTACAAATAAATATTACATAATAAATCATTGCCAGGCAAAATTTAAATTGTATCACCAATTTTATTTTTAACATGCATGTCCGTCAACAAGTCAATTTTGAGCTCCGGTAAGGATGCGGTGACTTTTCAATAAAATACGAAATAAAAGTTTTAGAAAGAAATATTTGATTAAAAAATTACATCCCCCCCCCCCTGGGTATGTGAGGGTAGAAAATTCATGCCCGATCGGAGTTTTTACATGCCCCGGGCATGCCGGGCAATATAATTTTCGAGCCCTGGGCACGATTAGCTAAAAGATCGTAGAATACGCCGGCATTATTCTGTACCCACTCAGCACTCCCAAATACACAAAGATCTGTATAAACACATTTTATTTCTATTAGTCGGGGGGGGGGGCAATTGACCCCCTTCACTGATCTCCCAAATGACGGGCCTGTATTATTCACTAAAAGTTTTCACATTTGAAAATCGATGTTTTAAGGAATGCAACAATGCCTTTTTAAAGAAATATACTATCAACAGATGGCAGCACAAAAATAATGAAAAATCACATCACTCTGAAATTATTGGACGAGCCACATTTCCGGGCTACAAGCAAAATCTCGTTGCTCCACTGCTCGCTTCTACTCCACTCTCCGCTCTAGAACATTTCTTTTATTTACTATTTTATTGTCATTTATTCATTTCAAAGGCGGGTTTCTCTTTCAATTCATTATTATCTTTTTTAATATTATCTTCTTTAAGGGGACTTGGCACCTTTTGAAATTTTTTTTTTTTTTTTAACTTCTACCAATTTTATTTGTATATTATGAAGTGCTATTGTTCAATAAGATGATTTTCAAATGAAAAATAGAAATTCAACTAACAGAAAATTTTAAAATTTAATTTTTAAAAATAATTTAACGATTTTAAATTTTTTTCTTCTTATTCATTTATTGACTTTTTTGCACCAATTTTTTTTAAAGTACTTATCGTAGTATGTTTTAAAATTTTAGGGATGGGTTTTGCTATTAACTAATTAGTTTTTGAGAAAAAAAAAATTAAAGTTACATCAATGGTAGAACACAGAAAAAAATGCGACTTTTGTTACCTTTTCATTTTTAGAAATTTTTTTTATAAATATAAAGCAAAATCCATCCCTAATTTTATCAAGCACATCATATTGAACACACAAAAAAATTTAAAGTTGCTACATGAATATATGTAGAAGTTGTAGCATTTTAAGTACTGCAATATTACGAAAAAACACAAAGCGAGAAAACGCAGTTTAAAGAATACAAAACCCTACTAAACCATCAGAAACATTTGAATTTACTTACTTCTTAACTACATTTATACTGATTGTATCGCTTCAAAACTTCGCTCAGATATACTAGGAGAGCCAAACCGCCTTTTAAGCAAAAAATTGAAAAATCGGTATTTTCATTGATATTCTACATTTGAAAGGTGCCAAGTCCTCTTAACGTTTTCTTCAAGTCCTCACCTTCAATTCCGCTTAATGTATGTTTTTTTTTTCCTTGAAGATTTTTTTTTCCTCTTATTTTTTTTATTTTATTTTATTTATTGTTTTTATTTTATAAATGTATCTCTCTTTATTCACAGATATACATCTTTGTTCGCAAACACTTGCAATTTTTCATCCAGACTTAGTGTAATTTGTTTTTCTTACAAATCTAGATCGCATTCACTCACTATTATTTTTACAAAAGATTTTCCCTCTTGCGTCAAAAATTTTATTCATTGATATGTTTTATCAGATTTACCATCGTGGGAAGCATTCGCATCGGAACTCGCTTCTTCTTAACAATTTCTATACACATAGATTATTTTAATGTTTCCTGTATGTAAGTACAACCGCTTAAGCAAATCGAGTTAAAAGAAGTATTGCCTCATCAACAGCATACACTTCCACCATCAATCACAGCAGCAACCTAACTTTATTCGAAGTTTTCTTTTCGTTAAAAACTGGCGTGGAAGTTTTTTTTTTTTTAATATATGAAGTTCTTCTAAAGTTAAGAATGCCTAATAAAGTATACGTTCAATTGCCCTAACCACAAGAATTAGCTTTTAATGTTCCCGAACTAACATTTGAAATGATGCGTCAATTGACCTGTTGACAAACATTGACTTGTGCTTCCTTCTTCCTGCACGACGATGACTTTTACCCAAATAAAACGTCCAACTGCCTCCCATTTGGCAACCCAATTTGTCCTCAGACCGACATTCGAAAACCGTTTTGCTTGATTTCTTGTCAATTATGGTTCCCTCACATCCTTCTAGTGGTTTGCTGATGATGCTGTTGATGACCCATTCGTACAAATCCTAAGTCTTCAAATTAGTGCATTTTTTTCTTTCCAATGTTTGAGCATGTCCACTTTATCGGAAGCGTAATATTTAAATGATATGCGTATGGATGATCATATGGTTGAATGTGTGGCTAAAACTGCGGTCGTTTTCCGGTTCATTGCAATAACTAAGGGATTGGAATGACTCAAAGAATTGGTTATCTAACACATGACCATACATCCAACAAATGATGATTTTTTTTTTTTTTTTCAGCGAAATGGCAATGCACTGATTTTAATGCTCCCAAATTCATTCAATCTCACTAATATCCAATTTTGAGTTGATATCCGTACAAAAGGGATAGTAAAAAAATATCGTTATTAACAGGTCGATCAGGAAGAAATCCTTTGCCCAGTTTGGACAAACTGATTGAAAGCATTTGGAAAAGGAATTTTATCACAAATTAAATGACAGAAATATTCTTTTGAATTCCACTCTATTTGTATATTGAAGGAGAACTTCGTTAATATATTAATTATATTAATTTTAAAAAGTATCTTAATAGTGAACACATTCATACTCCTTCATTGTTTCATTCAATAAATTCAAGCAATAACTGCTTGTATTCTTATTTTAGATTTTCGTATTTTCTTAAGAGCGGATTTCTCTCCCTCTCTCTCTCTCTCTTCCTTGTCGTGTATTTAAAATTATTGCACTCACAGCATCTCAACTCTTGATAGACTACTCAATTAGCAGTAATATTGCCTTTACCAAAGTCACTAAAAATGTAGACATATCAAACATTTTCAGGTTAATTGCAAAAATATGAATTTAGATAGATTCAGAGCTTGAATCTCATACAGAACATAATTAAATTAATAAAAAGAAGCATGAACATGAGTGTTTTTCTCTATGAGATCATATATTATTCTTTGATTACAGTGACGATATATATATTTTTTCTTTTGGTAGTTTGCATTGTAATGTTATTCTTTCAACATAATTTTTAACTGCTTAAATCACCGGTGGTAACTTTAAAAAAGAAAAAAGAAAAGAGAAAAAGAAAAAGTCACAACCGTAGATGAAAAGAATCCAAAAGTGGGTTGAAATTTGTTTCAAATCTCCATAAAACTTCATGGTGAAAGAAAAGAATCGGGGGGGGGGGGGAGGAGAAAAAAAACAACAGTGAATTTTAAAAATGAAAGGTAGCAAAAGAAATTAATTAAGAAAATACTTCATTTATACGTTATGAACAGTTGAAATCCCTTTGATGAAAACCAATTAAAAAGCTTGGCCTCTTGTGTTGCATTAATTAATTATATATAAAACATGAAACATCTGTATGAAATTTTAAAGTTTTTTATTCACTGTGTATTAGTTTTACGAAAATAACTTTATTTTGATCGATAACACGTTTTAGTTGACGACCTAAGTTACTTTTGTTTAGTAAATACCACCATTCAATTCACAGTATTACGAAACACACTATAACGAAACACTGTGTTACGAAACAACTTATAGGCATCTTTTCTTGAAACAATTTAAAGCCAATTTGAAACTTCAGCTATCGAGAGTCGTTCATTTCGTTTACAACAATGAGAGATTGTTCCAAGCTTTCAAAATTGATGACACGTTCTATACATTCTTTCATTTCACAATTACTTTGAAAAACATCCTTTTATTTCGATCCACCGCAATCGAGAATACAGTGACATGGAACGCTTCGAGCGTTGAAGGAGTAGTTTTGTGCAAATAAAATATTTGCTCGACTGAATGAAAGTGTGCATCGAAGCGGAAGCACACGCGTAGTCGTTTAAAAATAGAATGGAAATGATCCTTCTTATGTTAAGTCGCGAATAAGTTGCTTAAAAAAGGACTTTATATATTGGACATTGCAGTGGTGCAGTCCTGGCAAAAAGGTAGTAACTTGAAAAATATTGGAGAGAGCATTTTAAAATTAACACCAATCTAGGGGTGGGAGATCCTTGACGTTATCTTTAAAAAAAAAAAGTTACATTGAGAGACTTATGTTTCGTAACATATGATGTTCCTTGTATATTTATACATCTGTATTAACGTAACTACTGTCTGTTTTTCTAAGCCGAAACCTTCCTTCGTTTTACGCATGCATCAGGACTGCTTCAATTTCATCGAAATAGGGGTGATAGAAGAAATAAAGATCAGGATATGTTTAGATTTAGCGAAGAATAACAAACTTGCTGCGTTCGTCTTCTTTTCTTTTTGTGGTAAATATTCAAATGAGAAATGAAATAACTCAACCTGGAGAAAAATTTAAAAAAAAGTAATTGGCTAAAATAAAACTTCCAAAACTGTGGTCTCAGCATATCAAATTGAATCGTAACCCGACTGGTAGTCGCGGCTTTCGAGAACAAACAGTAAACAATGCAGCTTGCTGAAGTTTCTCGGAACAAGTACACTTGTTACATCAGGAGTTACAAAGAATTCAATTTCCCCATAGAGCCTTATGTAAAGTTTGTTTTTCACTGATCGAAATTGCTCCTTTTTTTTTTCAAATTAAAAAATAAAACTTTGATCAGTCGAATAAAATTTTTTTGCTCAAATAGAATCACTCAAGTTATCCTATTCGTCGATAAAACTCCAGATACATATTTCTCCCATTTCACTGCCTAGTTTCAGATTATCTAATCTTACTTACTTATTTATTTTGAATTAGTTGATTTCTTTCTTGATTCTTTTTTATTTTTACGAGATATTAAAAAAAAATATAACTTCATTTGCTTATAGTTTTTCCTAGTAATGGACGATAATAACGCATAAAATACATAAGTTAGAGGAATTTGATCAACAACAAAAAATGTGGCAATACAGGGGAAGAGCATTTTTTGCGGTTATTATAACTTAAAACAGACCTAGAATGAAACGGAAGCAAATAATATGAAATTAAACACTAATTCAAAAAAAAAAAAAAAAAATGTTAAGCAACCCTTGATAATGGTTTTAAGGTGCATTTCAAACTTATTGAAATCGTATATAATGAAGGCTGAAAATAAAAAATAAAGCGATGTATTTTACTAAAAATATAAAATTTTCAAAATGCATAATTCTAGTTTTTTGCTCTTTTAGACAAAGTATTTTTCAGTACTGCGTAACTGAATATATTTTTACAGAATTTATTGTAGCTATTTAATGAATAAGTGAACTAAATTTCACTGCAATTCTATTTAATCTCTTTCTCTACGTTTCAAAATTAAAATTTTTTATTCTTTCAAAAGCAAGCTACAGCGATACCATTTTGATTTATACTAAAGATCAATGCTTGAGAAAACACTTAATATAAATTGCAAATTTAAATTATAAATTTTGTCGTGAAATTAATCTTTTTATCAGAATCACTTGAATCTTTCGCTACTTCCAGATCCGCAACGCATAACTAACAAGATACAGCCGTGAACCTGTGCCTTGCATTTCGATAAAATAGATAATCCAAAGGCTTTCGTCATTTTCAGATGAATGGAGAAAATAGAAAGTGGGAAACAATGCAAATTGCTTTCCGATCGGATTTGCTTGATAAATAAAGTAAAAGTGCACTCAAACAGAGCAGACCATCCTGTTTCCTGATTAAATAATTTGGATTGTTAGAAAATTTCACTTTCAACTTGAATACGCTAATGCTTTTGTTTCAATTGTGAATAAGAGCTAAAACTCGGAGCAATCATTCTGACAATGACATTTCTAAGAAGGTAAGTCAATTGTGCTTCCTTTAAATTATATTTAGTAGAGCATAGTGGTGGGAGATGGAATTACCATATCGCAAGTATAAGTTCTTTCATTTTCAACTACTTTGTACCATCAGAATATTCGAACGATCCATGCTTTTATAAAATTCCACAAATATCACCTTTCTTCTAAAAGACTTCTCTGTTGTTGTTGTTGTTGTCGTCGTCGTTGTTGTTGTTGTTGTTGTTTACGATTTAATTTCAATTTGTTCTCTCTCTCTCTCTCTCTCTCTCTCTCTCACCACATTTAAGAGAAAATAATTCAGGCGTCATAAAAATTATTACGTATTCAAAAATTTGGCTCACTCAGTTTGTTAAAATAGCTTCATTTTATTTACATAATTTTATTAAGGGAAAAAAACACAGTAATTAAAAAATAACATTTTAAAAGAGTTTTTACAGATCTATTGAAGGAAAGCATTGCTAATTATAATAACTTTTGTTGCGTGACAAAATCCTGTAGTATAAATCAAGTATATTTCCAACTATAACTACAGTTTTAGTATTTCTTGCTCTTGCTCAAATTAAGAAATAAAGTGTGCATTTGTAAATTGTTGCCATATTAGCAAGCTTATAAACGTCGCACGATAACACCCGTTAGTTATAACTAGAGCCCGGATTTATAGGCGCATTCATATGCATACGCAATTGCAGATTCCTACTTTTTTCAACGTTAATGTATAAAAACGGCAAAGTTTTTAAAATAAATGCATATTATTTGGTGTTTTCACTAGCTTTTAGTTTTTTTCAGTTTGAAGAAAGGTTAAAAATAAACATTTTGTTCTTTACCTTACAAAAAAAAGAAAAACACACACACAAATCCTGCGACGCAGGCAAAGCAATATCATGGAACCGAAATACTATTACTCCTTCCGGTAGTCAATAAGAAAAATAAATAAAATAAATGGATTTCACCGAGAGACTTTAATTTGTCTAGGACAAATTTATAGTGGATTCGAGAGATTGAAATTTTGATTTGCAAAATGAATACTCGATTTTTTGAGTTTTTCGAATAGTTAGCTCGAATTCTACAAAGTATGCCCAAAACACACACACAGAGAAAAAGGCAGTAAAGGAGTACTTATGAAGAGTTTGGTTTAGGAGGTTCATGGAAAATATTTTAATACAGGTATAAATGAAATTTAATGCATTATTTAAGAAAAAAGAAAGTAACATTCAAATACGTTTCAGGCGATTTTTTTTAGAAATGATATTGAACGACAAAAGGCAATTTCTAAGTTTGAACACCATGTTGTGATTTCTTGCAGTCAAACCAATTAATGCGTATTGCATTTATTATTATTATTAGTATTTATTTATTTTTATTGGTGAATATTTGTTTTTATACATATGTATTGCCTTAATAACAAAATGTAAAAAATTGAAAAAGAACATTTTTTATTTGGATGTGACAACTTTCAATATGTATAAAAATAATTAATAGTGCATATTTTAATGATTCTTTAGTACATATAGTCCGGGCTCTAGTTATAACAATAAACAACAAAGTTAACAAGGTAACAGTTAACAGAGGATAACAACGGAGAATGAACTCTTTCCACATTACATCAATAGAGAACTAACAAATAAGAGATACGCATAATCTATTTTTACGGGAAAATTCCCGCGTTTTGTAAAATGAATGGTCTTTTAAGTGAAATTTAATTCAGTTATGCAGAAAAGTAAGCATTTTCCACTACTTCAGTTAAGTTAGCTAAGGAATAGAAGGTAATCAGACAATTGAATATTCTTCCGCCTTGTATAGCCCTTTTCTTAGACGTGACGTGAAAACAATTCGACACTCACTAATTCTACAACTTTCCCCAGAACATAAATAAAGTCAAAAAGTGATCAAATCAATAACTAAATCACTTTCCTTTTCAAGAAATGTTTCTTAACTTTAATAGCCTCTCAATTTGAAAACACCAGTCCCGGATGGCGCGCCAATGGTAAATGATCCGTTTCACAAACCGATTGGCGGTTAGCGATGGAACAAGTTATATGCTGTGTTCTTTTATACATACTGGGAGCGGCCACTTATTTTGGAGCACAAATTGGGTGCAATTTAAGGACACCTCAATTACGGGATTTCACTCTAGAATAGAATGCACTTTCAGTTTAAATTTTTCTTGAATGAATTTAGGAGACGTAAACAGAATTTAGAAGAACGTTCATTTCGTTGAATATATTAAAATGGCGAAAAGTTGTGTATTATGGTTTTGTGGAGTTTTTGCTGGAAAGTGATCGAAAGAATCAGAGGCGTAGCTAGGGTTTTCAGCGCCGGGGGACAACTCAAGATTTTGAGCGCCCCTGTGCCCCTGGGTGCCTACGGGAACCCCTAAGGGAAATTAAAAAACTTTTATGCTTGCCTAGGGGGCGCCCCTAAAGGGAATTAAACAAACTTTTATGCTTCCTAAATGATAAATAGCTCTAAAAAGCAGCCCTTTTAACTTTTATTTTTATTAGCGACCATTCACTTTTAAGGGGAAAATGGGGACACTTTATTATTTGCCTGATCTCCCACGCACTCCTGTTCTACATTGGTCATTCTCGATGATTTGCGGTACTCCCACTTTTTTGTCGAACATATTCACATTCACATCTCTTCAGTTCAAATAATTTTCTTTTCGCATTTAAAAATAAAATAAATTAACATTCATTTGGCGCCCCTTGACGCTGCGCCCGGGGACAGCTGTCCCTCCTTGCCCCCACCTAGCTACGCCTCTGGAAAGAATGCTCGAAAATAAAATTGTACATTAGAATTATCACGTTAAACTTCGTCAGAAATGAATAGAAAATTTCAAATTAAAAATTAGATAACTGAAGTGGAATCATAATTCGAAATGGGTTTATTATCTGTAGAATCATTGATAACTAAATTTTATATTTCCACGAATATATTTTTCACTTTAAAAAAAATTATTTCCATTCTGCTACAAGATAAAATTGGCTATCAGAAAGAAAATTTGCTTTGATCGTTTTGAAACTTTTGAATTTGCTATCAGAAAACAATTCAAGTTATTTTTTTATATTCTTCCTTTACAAATCTGATAAAATTGAAAACTAAAATAAAAATATACATATTTTTGAACATTATTTTACGAAGATGAGAACGGATGAACAAAATCGTTTTTTTTTTTTTTTTTTTTTTTTTTAATCCTATATACATACATCTTTAAAGTCAGAATCAGTCGCCTATACTGGGCAATTTTCGAAAAAAATACGAGAAAATCGTAAAAGTTTGCAAGTAGGCGTATAAAGCAGTTTCGTGGTTGAACTGCTCAAAACCATGAATGAAACCATGATTAAATGTAGAGATTGTTCAGTTCTCCATCAAACAGCATTGTATCATGTCAAACAGTCTTCTCTTAGTAAAAGAGTAACTCTAGTGTTATATCCATTTGTAGAGATGAGGGTTCATTTATTAGTATGATCTTTAACAATAATTTTTACTGCAAACATTGTAAAAAACCCTATATGTGTATGACAGGCGCGCAGCCAAGGGGTGGCTGAAAGGGCTGGAGCCACCCCCGAAATTATTCAACTTCGAAAGTTGGAAATAGATTTATGTGAATGCTTATATAATTTTAGTTTGAAATAAAAGCTCTTGTTACTGTCTAAATTAGCGAACTGAGTTCGGAAATTGCGAAACTTTTCGCAGATGAGCGCGCAGAGAGGAAGTTTTTCTCCAGGAGGACACGCAGCTTGTGATCAGGGCCGGCGCGAGTAATTTTGCGCGTTAGTCAAAGTTGATTGTTGCGCCCCTTCCGTAAAAACTTATATTTTTTTAATTAAAGGAAACCGTAATAAACAAATAATTAGTATTTTATATATTAATTAAACATTCTTCAAAATTAGCACATTTATCCCAAAGTTTTGGGCGCTTTGTCCAGCAATTCATTCAATTGTGCTTCTTGCTTCCCATACAGTGTAGAAGGCTCCGGGTGCTGGTTTTGTGTCTCGTGATCCGTTGGAAATTAGAGAATTTTGTACAATGACCCCTTCAACCCGGGGGTGGGAGGGGGTGCATATTTCTAAGTAACTATAGAGAAAGAAGGCACAGGCCTTTGGAGTTTGTCACGGGAAGGCAGTGATCAGCTTCACACACCGAATCACATCTTTACATTTTTAAAATTATATGATTAACAACCGAGCTGCTTTAAAAAGATGGTTGGATTTTTGCGCCCCCTCAGGGTTTGCGCCTTAATGGTAGCTCCTGCCCTGCTTGTGACAAAGAGTAATGGTCAAGTTTCTCACAGAAAGAAGGCTCTGTCGGCGACAAACATCCCAGAGAAGAGATACGAATCCCTCTACGGCCTGAGTGCGGTATGGTTAATCGCATGACAAGTGACACCACTTGCCAGTGTGGATAACTAGTTGGGAAGGGTTAGGGTTTAATTTGTTTCTTTGAAAAGATCAGGATTCCCTATTGTGTGGGGCAGTTGGGTTCGTATTTGCCGGGCTAAAGTTCGACCTTCCACTCATATTGAGAACGTTTCATTCAGAGTGTTAGCTTTTCGTAGCTTGCTTTCTCTCTCTCTAGAACTCTTTAAAAAAAAGTAGAACTCTTAAAAAAAAATTTCTTTACCTTTTAAAGCCACACAAAAGGGAATCGGAGGGGACCTCGGACTCCCCTAAGTTTATCAACTGATAATACAATTTATGGTGAGGGTTCCCTATTATTTGAGAAATTAATGAAATTATCAGCCTGTATGATAATGAAAATAATTTTACAAATGAAGTTCAAACAGCTTCAAAATGCTTCACTGAGTATCGTTCGCAAACGATGTCACGCTTGGAGAGGAGGGAGGGAACAACAAGAAATGCGATATAACACATCTCAGTTAAGATTAAAACATGTAATATTACCAAATTAAATTCTGAAGTTAATTTAAATTACGCTAATTATACTGCTTTTTGTTTAAATCGAGGCTAAAAACATTCATGTGATTTTTCCCCACTTATATTCTTTTTTTTTTTTCCGATGTCAAAATGCCCATGTATACGATAAACGAAAGCATATGGTCTCCGGGGAAAGATGAAACATAATAGTATAAACTATTCCGAGCAATTGCTATTTTATGATTGGATACATACTTTTAAAAATATTCGAATAAATTAATGTGACCAGGGAAAATGTATGGCAAATTCATTAAGTAAAACTAATGTGATGAGGATTATTATAATTATTTGATTCAATTTTTTAAGGAGTATTCGGTGTTTATTTAGCAAAGACAATTATTTAAAGCAAAATATATTAAATTATTTTTCGAATTCCAGAATAGAAAAGAGCAAGTTTACACTTACTCTTTTATATTATATTTCAATTGTTTATTAATAGTATTTTTTTATAAACCTTAAAGTACCTAATGTAAAGAAATAGCTTATTGACCTCGTATGTTTGGATTACCCCATAAACTCTTAATAATAAGTTAAAATACTTTACCGATTTTGAGAAATCGTTCTAGTCTTAGCTAATGAAGCCGAAACCCTAGCTGTCAGGTTTAGCATAGAGGTAAAAACAACTAGAGTTCCATTCTACTTAGGGCTAGACCGATGGCATTTTTTGGCCGATGAGCCGATGCCGATTGTTGACCGATTGTTCCGAGATCGGCCGATGGCCGATTGCCGATTATTCTCCTCTTCCATCGGCCGTCGCTTCAAACCATTAAAACGTGTAGAATGCTTGTTAAAAATGTAATTTAAATTATTTATTTATTTTTATGTTTATAAAAACATAAATGCATTATTCAAGCACCGTAAAACTGTTTGGGGGAAGTTTACATAATAATTAAAACTAAAAGAATCACTCTCGATTCTAGTAAAGTAATTAAACTATTTGGAGGTTAAAAAAAATTAAAAAATGCTATTCCCCAGAGGATTTTTAATTCTTTTTTCTTATCTTTGCAAAAAAACTCAAAAATATTGGATCGGATCAGGTCTAATTTCCTTTCCTTCAACATTTTCTCTCTATAACAGATGCACTGCGAATGCCAAGTGCAGGTGTTATAGAGAGAAATTTTTTTCATGGAGAGGAAAGCAGATGTCATAATACAGACTAACAAATAATGTGGGTTTGTATCTATAACGAAATTGTCAACCCCCTCCTCTCAGCTTTTTTTTCATAATTCCCTCCCCCCCCCCCCCCGTTTTTAAAAGAAAAGCGGGAACGATAATATGTTTATTTTTCAATATAAAAGTTATTTTAACTAAAAATAGCTCTTTTTCTAAAATAAAAATAAAATATTAAAAAATTTCGCTCGCATTAACGCGCCCTCGCTCATAACCAAGAAATGCTGAATATTGCTTTAAAACATAGACGTGCGATTTTTCTGTCACTACAAATAAATGCTGGGGAGGGGTCTTAAAGAACTGATCTTATGAGTTTTTTTTTTTTTTTTTTCTTGTGAGTTGAAAATTACACTGAAATACTTGACATGTTCTTTATATTTTCATGAGCACAATGTAAGGTCACCGAAGCAAACCAGTATTTTCAGCACCAGCAGTTTTCTGTTGACAAATAATCTTCTGAAAAACACGCGATCGTTTATAAAAATTAAGATGTATTTTGAATATATATATTTATATATATACGTTGTCAATTTTCGAAATTAATGAAATTGTAGTATTTTTATTAAGGTATTAGTTTTATTAAGATGTTATTAAATCATGTCTCGCAAACTCGCATTTTGAGAATTCAATTTTTAAAAATTGCAAGTAGAACTTGGACACATAAAATTTCGATCAATAAACATTTATACTGAAAATTGTTTCTTATTTTTGACTAATCTTTTCTATGTTGTAAACTAAAAATGAAATAATGAGAATAACCACATACTAAAAGCAGATGTAACGAGATTACTGCACAATTGCAGAGAAACTGTAACACGTGAGATCAAAGAAGCAAAAAAAAAAAAAAAAAAACGCCAAGAGAAAAAAGTTTACGATGGTAAAAATTAAAATTATTATCGCAATTTAATTGAGTTGACTTTGTATTGTTTACAATTTCGGAATAATAAGAAACATGACAAACTAAAAGCAGATGGTATAATATTATTGCATAATGACATCTAATGCACTAAGTCATTATTAACGAAAAACGGATAAAAATGAGGCAACTAACCTAGTGCGAAAAACAAATAGCACTCATAAGTCGCCTCTATTACTTTTACTTTAACATATTCTATTTCGCGAGCATTCTGTTCAAAGAGAAATAATTTTAATAATGAAGGTTTTTGGGCAGCGATCGCTTAAATTATTTTTCCGAATTTTTTATCAAATACTTCGTAGAATGACATTATTTTTGTGCTTTTTTGAACTGATGTGCTGCCTGGGTGTTATTGTATGGAAATAGAAATCTAGCTATGGAGAAAAAAGAAAGCTAAAGACAGAATGTTTTCTGGAAAGTTGTCCCTGTGAAAAACATCGGCCTTGCATCGGCTTTTAGATGTTTTTCAAGGCCGATGGGCCGATGTTTTTCTAAAGTTAACATCGGCCGCAGATGTCGATGGCCGATGGCAACTTTGTTGAACAATCGGCGCCGATGCATCGGTCGAGCCTTAATTCTACTAGTATCAGCAGCTTCAGCTGAGCGAAATTTCTCAACTTTAAGGAGATTAAAAACTTACTTCAGAAGCTCGACTAGCGAAAATCGTTTAACTCAATTGGCTTTACTCAATATACAGAGACACTGTTCAGTTTCAGATGACATGGTAATTAACAAATTTGCCAACCGAAGAACTGTTAGAAAAGTAATGGCAACTTTATTTTTTGCTCAAATACTATTTTTATACGTTCTATTAAACTTTAATTGAAATATAAGTTCTCATTTCCTTATTTTTAAAACTATTTGTTACAATCAATCAAGGTATTTCTCCTGAATGCAGTTTATGCAAAAAGCGTTAAGATTTCTTTTATTTTTTTTAGTTTTATCAATTTTTTGGCTAATTATTGGGAGGATAGTTATCGTTTTCGAATGTAACTATTACACCCCTCAGCCCTCCCCGAAAGATAATTCTGGCTACGCCCCTGGTGTATGACCCAGAAAGAAAAGAAAACTGTTTGGCGAACTCAATATACTTTTTTTATGTCTAAAGAATGAAGAAGAAGAAAAGATGCGAGGTAAATGAAAGGCGATCCTTATACAAACTTCAATCAACGGAAAACAATAAGCAAGCTTTCATTCCTCTAAAAAAAAGAGGGCGGGAGGGGCTGGGGCTCTGGTTAAACTTTCTGAAATACTCCTGTGCGTTCTAACTAACTATTACTCTAAAAACTAAATTCAGCGGCGCGACAGCCCATTGGGGGAAAAGGCCTGCTCTGCCCATCCCAGCTTTCGAGACCGAGGGCTCTGGGGTACAGAAGCAGATGTTCCGGTCAAGTGGTCGGCCTGACGCGGAAACTCCCGTGTTTATTTCCCAAGCATGCTCGGTCCTCATTTTATCGACCCCAAGGGGATGGAACGCTGAAATTATCTTCTAGATAAAGGTTAAAAGGAAATCTTGGGTGTTTAGATTTTTAAGACAAAGTAACGCGGGTCATTTTTACTGACTTCGAACAATCTTAAGAGAAAAAATATCAAAATAAAGCAACCCAAAATATCGACCCAATCATTTTATCGACTATTCTATTTCAACTATTTATTTTACCCAAGGGGATGGAACGCTGAGTCGACCCTGCCCAGCCCGGGAATGGAACCCCAGACCTATGGCACGGAAGGCTACATACCATTCAGCCACTGGGCCAGCTATTACGCTATTGCTGAGAAAAATCCTTATTTTGTTTTGCATTCAAAGGAATACCAATAATTATATCTGATTACACAAAATCAACTTTCACCTCAAAACTCGCATGATACA
This sequence comes from Octonoba sinensis, assembly GCA_038502835.1. Taxonomy (NCBI): domain Eukaryota; kingdom Metazoa; phylum Arthropoda; class Arachnida; order Araneae; family Uloboridae; genus Octonoba; species Octonoba sinensis. The sequence goes on along the minus strand of CM076599.1, from coordinate 29,500,269 downwards.
TGTTTCAATTGCCTTATGATTACTCGCCTCAGAAAATTTAAGGGTATTACGTTTTGTGCAACGCTCTTATTGATGCAAATATCAAAGAGCACGTGAAAAACTCGAATCATTCAAAACCCACACAAGAGAAAGCTACGCCGGGGAATAATAAATCCACACTTCGCGCATGCAGGCCATTACGCAGATCAGGCATAAATCCTCCCGAACAATACTAATTCGGTTGAATATCTGAAACAATGAAGAGATTCTGTTCGGTCAGTTTCCGCGGCATGCTCCACTTGTTTCGCGCACTGTTTATTTTCTAGCGCGATGCCAACATGCATCTGCAAATGTTTTCGATAAATGAACAGGGGCGAGGAAATCACGAATATCCGGTCGCATTTTTGGTGGGAAACCTTCCTGAGAATGGGCGGTAAACAATTGTGGAACTTGACTAGATGATTAAAGTCACTGCTTGAAAATGAATGAAGTGAATGAGTTGGTTCCCAAACATAGAGGCAATACCGAAAATGGTTCTTGTTGTCCACCCTTACTTGAGTGGTGCGGTGAAGAAAAGAAAGAAGGAGAGAAGAAAAAGACTTACTAACTCAGAGATACCTCAGCACCAGTGATGCAAAAATGAAAGTTAAATAGCATTAATTTTTATGTACTTTTGGTTGAACGTCGAACTTTAGAAAAGCTACGTTTTCAGTTGAAACTACACATACTACTGAAAGAAACGCATAAAACTGGTGACGTACGCGTGGGAGATTTCTCAACGGATTTTAAAACACCTATTCTGGAACACTCATCTTTTTCGTTTCACTTTGATAACATGCATCCTAGAACTCACAGCTTTATGCATTGATAAAGGTGCTACTTGAAACTCATAAACACATGCCTGCAACATATTTGAAATTCGTGTCATAATAACGTTGCCTTTATTTCCCGCTCTCTCCATTTTGTTTTGTTTCTTTTCCATTCTACAGAAAACGTTTTACGTATGTGTTACGTTACGCAAAACGGGTTACGTTTTTTATACTCTGAGAAAGCATTAAAAAAGTTTACAGTTTTATTAATTTACGGTGTGGGCAAAGTGAGCGGTCGCCCACATTGCCCACACCTTCATACTGATAAAATTTGGAATAAATAGTCATCAAAATTAGAATTTTTCTTTTAATTCTTTAAAGAGAAATGTATCCAAAAGTCATTGCTAAAGAGTAGTCTTTGTTCTCATAAAAACTCTTCTTTTTATTGTAAAATGTCTTCGACCTACAACCAAACATCTTTTATGTAACGATCACCAGAAACGTTTCTTTGATTGATAATTGTAGCATTATAAAGTTATGTTTATCACTGATCCAATCTTAAAGATTTCGAAAAGGAGGCGTGTAGAGTTGCACAACTCGAAATTCGCCGTGATTATACATAATCAAGAAAAAAGGATTTGTTTCCTGCTCAAAATAGAACCCTTTTTTTTTCGTACTTAACAATCTTTCTGACAACTTGTCAAATTAAGAAAACAAAACGAGGAATATTTATTTTTAGTCAATCTCACAGAGTGTTGGGATGGCTGTTGTATTCAAGATGTTCTGAAACACATTGAAAAGCTGATACAGTATCCCATTGAGCAAGACAAAACTCTTTCTGCTATGCAAAAATGGTCGATGTCTTTTTAATGAATTGCATAATCGTTTTCAGCACTTCACAGAAGCACATTTCCTCGTAGAAAGCTTAAGGACAATAGGAGTAACTCACTTTCTGCACAATACCAAAAGCTTTTGACCCCACCATGAATGGGTCTGTAAATAGCCATTTTTTTCCTATCTTCCCAATTAACGATTTTAATACTGAGGAGTGAAAGGTCTGTGCTGTGGCATTTTCACCCACCGTTACACTGCTAGGTCAACTTTTATCAAATTTTAGGGAATTGTTTGTGATGCGAAAGAAAAATGATAACGTACAACAAATACTGAGAATTAGAATTCTTACGTATTTTAAAGGCATTTTATGGACGTAACCTCTCACTGAGGTTGAAAGGGTCTTGAGGCATGATTTGAAAGAATCCACAGGCTAAATATTGTCATTGGCACAGAGTAATTTTTTATAAAATACATATTAATACCATGAAATCACAAATGGGCTAGTCATATCATTTTCGTCTCGAATTTTATTTTGAACACAAAAAAAAATTTCTGTGTGCTTATCACAGTTCGAATTCACGGCATCTGCTCTTGTGATACCTTGGGTCACTTCACATAAGTTAAAATAATCACTTCTTTTTCCAAAATTTCTGATTTTGATTTGAGTAAACTTCTATTCTGAATAACTGTTCTGAGCACTTCCGGATAACTGTTCTAAAACGTGGGGCCTTGTTTTGCAACTCAAATACGTCAGGAATTTGGACCCACTTAAACGTGTTCTCAGGGGTCGATCCTGCATTTTTTTAACAGGGTCCTTTTTTTGTGAATTTTAAAGATTTATGTGAAAAATCAAATAATTTTGTGAAAATTGAAAATTTAAACATATACTGATGAAAACTTTTATTATTATTTGCCGCTTTTATAATAAATAATGGAGTGAATAGTACGATTTGGAAGTTTGGAATTTTGTGAAGGGTCCGTTTTGATTGATTTGAATTTTGTGAGGGAACTGATCTTTTTCATGGGTTGCCCAATTTTTAAGTCTTAGTAAAGAACAAAACATTTAGTTTTAACGTTTCTTTAATATAAAAAAATAGAAAAACAAAGGGGTAGGGGGAACACAGTAATATGCATTTATTTAAAATAGTTGCCTTTTTAAAGCATTTTGCTCTGATATCAGAAGAAGCTGAAATATTCAATTGTATTGTATATGCACGTTTGCATTTGCATATAATCCGGACCCTGATGATGGTATAGAGGTGTGCATGTGGTTGCTGGAATGATGTTATGCTGAAAGTACCTTTTTTAAGAAGAATTCGCAACTATGCTTTCCTTTTTAACTGAGTTGATGAGTTAATGTAAAATTACAGTTTCAGTAAAATAAGTTTCATGTCGTATACCGCAGTGATTCCCAACCGGTGGTTCGCGAACCCCTCGGGGTTCACGTAGTGTTAGAAGGGGGTTCGTAACAATAATATTTTTATGTCGGAATTTTAACTGCTAAATGTGAAAGAAATAACGAAATGATAAATTAACATTCATATGGACGGAGCGTAAAAAGGATTTTTTTATAAATTATTTTTCAGATAATGCAGAAAAATTGTGGATTAGCATAGGATGAATATGTACAAAATTTGAAATACAATTATTATTTTTTTTTTCCTGGAGTCTGATTTCGAAAGTTTGGATTACAAAGTTTTACCGGAAGATAATAAAATTGATTTATTTTACATTTTGAACGTAGGTTTCTCCTATCATTTTTCACTTTTTTCACGCTAATGCGAAGAAAGAGTCAGCAATAAAAAATGTACTAAGAATGTAACATTTTGCGTTATTTTCGGCTAATTTTTCATATAGAAACCCCAAAGTGAAACCCGGAAGGTACTTATTGATTAATTCCAAATTTTGTGCTCACATTTATTACACTTTTCTTTAACTTTTCTTCGTGATCGCAATGGAAAATTTTGAAATGTGTAAATTTAATATTTCAGTAATTTCCCAAAAACTTTTGGAAATTTTTCGTATGTTTCAAACCAAACGTGGAACATAAAGATATTTATTGATTGATTCAAAATTTTGTACGTATATTTCTAACGCCATTTCCTAAATGTCTTGCACTATCAGAAAAACAATTTCTAAAAATAGTTGTCGTGAGTTCATGACTTTATTATTGCTGCCCTATATACATTATTAATGCTGCTCTATTAATTATCCAAATGGAATAAGTAGCTAATAGAAAAGTAATAATCTTTAAAAAGTATTCGTATTCTTGTAAATATTATTCAAGGTTTTATTTATTCTTCGATGTTTTACACACACACAATTATGTTTTCACTTCGTCTTATGAATTGTTGTGCATGGAAAATAAATGCTAGCAAATTATATTGTTTTTTTACCGTTATAACGACTACCCAAGGGGTTCGCCAGTTTCTTTGGGATTTTAGATTAGTTCGCAAGGAGCAAAAGGCTTGAAACAACTGTCGTAGAATAAGAATTTAAATAGCTGTTCACTTTTTTTCGCCCCTTAATGTGTACACTCTAGTTGTGCAGTGCGCTCACCACGTCAATTACAGGACAAGAGCAATTTTGGCCTGAAGGGAAAGTGTCCAGCAGTGTGCAGTTACACCATTTTTGAATTTTACAGGTTCTATTCCTGGTATTTAAGACAAAATCCTGAAGATCTCTCAACATCACACCAATATGTTTTCTCTTTTATGAGTCACGCTGGTCTAAGTCAGTCTGTTTGCTCAAACAAGCATTTCAAGAGTTACTACAAGCTAGGTTATAGGAACAAATCACAGCCATAACATGTCGACAACTAAAAGAAAAATCTATTCAAAAGGATCAGATCAGATGCTACAATGTCGGATGAACTTCTCATTCTATCGCAACACAAAATAGAAGCATAAAAAGAAAAAGGCTTAACCAAAAAGTTAAAAAATTGCTAATATAAGTTAGAATTAAGTATAAGAATTAGAGGAAAATAGTAAGGGGACTGATAGTTCTATATAAAAAGCCTCTAAAAAATGAAAAAGCTTTTCGAAATTGGAGGATGATGATGATGAAGGAACTTTGGGGGTGAGGAACACTTGTCGTTTTCTTGAAAAGAACAGTATTAAAACTTGTTTCAGACTTTGCGCAACAACGACAAAAGTTCGGTAGCTCACATTCTGCAACTGCGTACTTCGTTTAGTATTACATGGTTTGCACGCAGTGCGCTGAGCCGGACAGGATCAATACTTCCAACTTTTCAAGTGGAGGAGGCAAATGGTGTATTTCCCAATATATTGCATTTAAAAAATCAACGAAAGATATGCGAATTCATAAAATTCATTCTCAAACCCGGGGAGAGGCAATTCTCCCCTATTGAAACTCCCTAAAATGAGCCAGAGGGGAATTTTTGTCGATGTTACTCCCGATCTGAACCAAGCATGAGAGGCAGAGCTAAAATCAGGCTGGAGGAAAGAAAATGAGAGAAAAATGTTCTGCGTTTTTTTTTTCTTCCAAAGTCGGTAAAGAAGTTAACTAACTAAATGTGTCTGAGCAATGGTGAGCCACACAGTACTCAATGGGGAAAAATGTTGTCGGGGAGGTGCTCAATTTTGATACACATGCTCCCATCTTTATTTATTTATTCATTTTATCCTGTAAAGCATTTCATTAATTATCGACTAGATCACATTCAAGATTGCTTGATCCTAAAGAAGAAATTGGTTCATTAAATAAGACTAATATTTTAAATAATTTTCTACTCCCTCTCTCCAAAGCGATAAATAAGGGGAATAAATGAAATGGGATAGAAAAAGGTACATCTCTTCTATATCGATTTGTTAAATTATAATTTATTTGCTTTTCTTTCTTTCTTTCTTTCCTTAGTGATGCTATCCGGCGTAATTTGTTTCTTACTTTTAGTGTTTTTAGTGTACTCGCTAATGTATACTTTTTGTCTTCCATGACACAACTTATATCGATTTGGTTTTCAACCATTTTCAACAAAAGCAATGAACTTAGTAAAGCACCAGTTACGTATGAAAAAAGTAATTAAATTGCAACTAAAATATTTTCTACGTTAGTAAATTAATTTCTATGTTCATAATAAAACATAGTCCTGACTATAAGTTGACAAGTCAAGGGTATTTGAAAAAATAGTCATAACAGTGAGTGAAACAAACTAACAAACGGTTCCCACTTACAAACAAATTCATTTTGAATTATCAAATATGTGCAGCCACTTTATTGACAACTGATTTTTCCTGATGCCCGAGTGATTGAGTAGGTATATTCTGATTCTATTGCGAGCTTTCATTTTGCCTTTTCGTAATCTTTTGTCTTCTCGTCCATTTTTGCATTAGCACTTGGCAAGAACGATCCCTTCAAATTGGAACGAAATCATCGTTTGTCATTGGTAGCTATCGATGCCTGAAGTCCGGAGAAAGAAAAGAAAAACGAGTTCCAAACAAAAGGGAAAGTTCGAAAACACCCCCGCCTGCTTTCTTTTTTTCCGTAATCTATAAAAGAGCTGAACCCGATTGAGTAAGAAAATCACTTGCTCTCGCGCTTCAGGTGCAGCTGGACTTACAATGACGTTACTCTGGCAAATTGGGGTACGTGACATTTTTATTCAACTAAAATACTTCAATTCTCCCTCTTTCTCTCACTCTCTCTCTATCTTTATTTTTAAATCTAATTTTCTTTTCCTTTCTGGTTTTTTTTAACTATTTTATAAATATATAAATTTTTAAATTGAGAACAATTTTTCATTACATATGTATGCCAATTTGGTGTAGTGAAGAAGTACTTTGCCTTTTTAAGAAAGAAAAACGTAACTCAGAAAAATAACTTTCGGCTACTATCATCTTTTTAAATATTTGTTCCATACTCGTTTACTAATTGCACTTTTTTAATCGCACTTTTTTAATTCTAACAATTGCTATTTCAATTATTTTTATCTTTATTTTCATCGTTCTAAAATATTAGTTTCTCTTTGCTCCGCTTTTTTTAATAACTGCACTTTTTCAATATACGAGTAGCAAACTGATATATTTGGATTATTTATCCTTATCTTCATCTCTCTAAATATTAGTTTCGCCCATCTTTTTAATACTTTCACTTTTTTATCCTAACAATTGATATTTCCATTACTTACACTTATTTTCATTACCCTTTATAATAATTGCACTTTTTTTTATCTTCACAATTGATATTTCTATTATTTATTCTTATTTAACTAAATATTATGCTTTTATAACTACATTAATTCTAGTAAATGACCCCTAGTTGAGAAAGAAATGTCTGAAGAGAAATGCCGAAATTCATTTACTTATTTATATTTTTATTTTTCATTTATATTTTTATTTGTTAGCAAATCATATTCTTTTCGTAATCATTGAGTAAATGAAAATTTTCCGCAATTATTTTTATCTCTCCTGTAAACAAAGACTTTCTCATAGTAAATGACAATATTTGTTCATAATAACATGCGATTGTTTATAGTAGTTTTGTTCATAGTAGAATGCGCTATGTACTACTATAATTTATAAACGGCAGAGGGCACGGAGAAGCAATTAACATCTCCATTGTAAATTCTTGGGCATTATTCTCTGCACACTCTTGGGCGACATAAACATTGGCGTAATGAATCCTTTGTGGAAGCATGTTAATGCATTTCCATTGAGCTAGCTTATTAGTTAATCAAATCTATAAGTGTTGTGAAGTAGTAGTAAATTAGTAATAAAATATAGAAATGCGTAATGAGTACTATAGGATTATCAAGATATAAATAAATAATTTTGAAAATATAAACATATTTCACATGAAAATGTTTCGTAAATTAATGCAAAATGCATAATTAAATTTCGTTATTATTTCTTTTATTTATTTTGCATTTTGCGATCTTATTGAGTATGGCAACCATACCCGCGGAAGATGCAGGGGCACAAAATTAAAACCCTCTTTGAAAGTGACAGTTTCCTTTATAATCTCTCTCAAAATAGATATTATAGGAATTATTTTTAATAATCTTCTGATGTTAATTATGTGTATGTTTAGCATTTACTCAAGAAATTGTGTTTGATAAAAACATTGATCTTGGAATTGTCGGAAATATATTGTTCGACTCCGGTAAGTTGAGACCTGACCTTGAGAGTGTTTATTACTTCTTGAGGGGTTGAGTGGGAATGTTATTGACGTTGAGTTGGGTTACTTTCGTAGTGGTATTGCAACGGTATCCGAATTCAATTAAGCATCAATAACTGAATTAATGCACACAAGGGCGTAGCCAGGGGGGGGGGGCAGGGAGGGGCAACTGCCCCTCCCTAGATCAGGGCAAGGGTCTATCTAGGAAGGGGCAGTTGCCCCTCCCTTGACCAGGCAAGTTTAGTTCATTTCCTTGAAGTCGTTGTGAATGCAAGATTTCCGCTGTAATATCTTGTTTTACAGAAAGAAACTCAATTATTTTACCGAAACTGGATGAAGCGAGTAGACCCCGTTGCAAGTACCCCTAGCGTAGGCCCGATGCGAGTTATCTATACTCTCCCTTCTCGGGCTTTCTCGCCCTTCCCCATCAAGAAAGAGGGTGAAGTCGCAGTTACAAATAAGCAAAAGACCCTTTGAATGCCTGACCATTCAATGACAAAGGTGTCATAAAACCATCCTGCAATGAGGAAAACTTAGTTTTCGAGATGAATGAAGATAAAGTTTCTCAAAGGGTGGTGGCTCATCCCTTGTGTGTGGCATTTTCTTCATATCTCCCTCTCTCTTTTGTATTCCTTTAATCATTAGAAGCCAATCAAAATATAAACTACTTCTGGGAACGCTGATAAAAATAGCAAGTAATAAAAGCCCTTTTCCGCTGTTTTGTACCTTTTTACAGGCCGTTAATTTGAGAATTGGAGGGATTATTTTTGACGATCATTGTTTGGGGGTGCAAACGTTGTTAAAAGGCTTTTACCATGTTATGACATGAATATTCCTTGAAGCAGTAGGGGATATACTTTCTTGAGGAGTAATAAGAATCTTTAGGACAAAAATGTTCGTTAGCCATAACGCCACGTGCTTGTATGTAAGTAGCCTTTGGTTGTAAAAAGATCCACAGATAGATAAAAAGTAATTTTCGGAGTCCGTCAAATGTGGCCATTTGGTAGTTGACAGGAAGTTTTATATTAATGTTATTCCTCTGGTGACTGGCCGGGTGTAAAGAACAGTGGCCATTGTTGAGGAATTGCTGTTATTCAGAGCCTGGCAGTTAAGTTTTACTAGTGCAAAAAATGATATTACTGGTAAGAGCTTTTAAATATTTCCTTCTTTTTGAACCGTTCAAGCTATGGGAAGTATACCAACTTGCTAAAATTTCACGTTTGACAGAATTTGATTACATTCGATTTAGTATACAATTACACTGTCAAATGTTTATGTGAAATATGAATCTCAAAATTTACAAGATAAAAGGGAAATACTTTTTTAATTTTTGCTGATGGGTAGTGTGGAAAAGGTGCTATTGGGTGGTACAAAATGCATACAAAAACTTGAAAGTTTTTAGGACAACTTCTACATTTCCCACAAATACGTTGAAACTTCAGTCAAGTGCGTTTTTTTTTTAAATAACAAACTTGTTTTTTCTAATTTTCGATTATGAATAGTGAGGAAAGGATGCCATTGGTGTCACTAAATTCTCATTAAAAAATTGAAGTGTACAAGATAATTCCTCCGTTGTTGAAAAAGCGCAGAAATTTCCATTAAAATATATACGACTAACTATAGTAGGTGTTTCATTTCGGAAGAATTTGTTTAGAACATAAAAATACAACAAACTTCAAAAATAGTTTTTTAAATATATTTTCAAAAAATTAAAAAAAAAAAAAAAAATTGCCTAAAAGATTCAAAGCGTGTGTGGCAAATCAAAAAATTGTCCTAAAAACTTCAACTTATATAATTGTGCACTTTGCGCCACCAATGGCTAAAGCATAATCTCAAATAGTAAGTGCTTTTTCGGCGCACCCTAATTCTTGAGGTCTATATCAGAATTTTGATCTTTGTGGTGGCATTAATTAATTTAATTGGTATATTTTTCATATTTATACGCTTTAATAGTGTTTTTCTTTTTTACGAAAGTTTTTTTTTGAAAATCAATAATATATATACATATCCTTGAAATATTTAAGGAAATATTTCTTCAAATGACTTAGTAGAAATTTTTAAGTTATTGATTCACTCTTACAGCGTAATGATAAACATAATTGTTGCGTTTTCCTAAAAATATTTTTACTAGTATTTGTTTATTTCTAATTCCATAGATGTTTGACTTAAGGGTGATCTAATATTTTATCAATAACCAGGAAAGCTCCAGATGTAATGTTTGCTGAGTTGGCTAAATTCTCCTCTGTGATCTATTATTTTGACAAACATTGTGAATGAGAATGTTTTTTCACTTTATTATTCCTTATGCTCACATCTTAGATTTTTTTTTTAAAATCATTATTAGTTTTTTTTTAATTATAAATCATGAATTTTTGAGTATCAAATTTTTAAGCCGAAAACTCTTTAAAAAAATTTTAAACTCTTATTTGAGTGCTATACATGGTTTTCTGTCATGAATTTTTAGCAACTGAGGTACTGGGAAGAATAAAATATATTTTTTCCCCCTTTATGGTTATATTTAACCATTATGGATGGGATGGTGACCAACTTGTTCACCTTTTTTTTTTTTTTTGTTACTAATTTAATTGCTTTAAGTGCATGAATTTTAAAATTTTAAAGTAAATGAAGCTCTATTTTACTTCATTGAAAATATATTATAGGGATGGCACTCTTTAAAAATGTGTCATAGTTTCACTTTTTCTTAAGCGTTTTAAAACATTTCACACGTTTAATAATAATTTTTGAACTTTAAACTTTTGCCCATTTCCTCCTCCCTGTAAATGTAAAAACATGACAAACAAGAATGGTTTATCCAAGATTGTCGAATGATGACATCAAACTTTAGCTCTCTATCACCCATTTAACTTAAAAAAGAAACCTTTATGAGAAAATATTGCTGCCCTTACATTGTGATTATGAATAATTAGGTATTTCTTGCAGAAATATAGTTTTAATACAGATTAATACATGCGTTTAGAAATATTCTCTATCGTTTATTTTATTTTTAAAAAGTGTTTTAGCATGCACAGTATGGGACTTCAAATCCCGAACGCTCGGGACCGTGATCGTTCCGGATTTTGGGTCATCATTCAAAAAAAATTTTTAAGTTGTACAAGAGCCCATATAACTTGCTCTGGAAGTTTTATTAGCATTTTGTTCATTTATAGCATTTTTTATTATGGTATATACTCGCCTATAAGTCGCGAAATTTAGCACAAAAAACGAAGTTGGAGTTGGTTTACATTTGAGACAAAACATCGAAAAATCTGGACTTTTCCCGATATTATTTTAACCTCTTTAACTAAACGATAAAAGAAAAGAATTCCGTCAAATTCTGATATGATTTTATATTCTTTAGCCACTTAATTAAAGAAAAGATCAGACAATCGGGAAAATGCGAGAAAAGCCGAATTTAAATTTCGCGAATGTTCTGTATCGCGCGAAAATTAGAGCTCATTGAAAAAAATTAATATATTAAAACTACAAGAAATAAAAAAGCAAAATTTAATGATATTAGAATTAAAGCAACAATTAATAATCGCAAAAACGAACCTTTTTCAGAAAATCGCGATATAACTTTTTTGAATGTTCATTACATTTTATTTTCCTTCTTTTTAAAATGCCTATTTCCAAAAAAAAAAAACCGGTGGAAAATATTTCCCGATTTTTCTTCAAAAAACAAAAGTTGGGGGGTTTTTTAGTTGCCGATTTGTTTTTTGAAAAAGTTCCGGATTTTGGGTCTTCCGGACTTCGGGATTCCGAATTTGGGGCACCACACTATATAACTGAATAAAGGGTGGTTTTTAATTTTTTTATTTTAATTTATTTTCCAGCCTGATGTCAGTTGAGTAACGTTGCCCCCCCCCCCCCCTAACGGGAATCCTGGCTACGCCCTTGAATGCACACATGTTCATTAATTCATCATGCTTTCATAAAATTGAGAGATAAATTAAAAACAACCAATTTAGATCAACACAAAGTCTATCAACAAAAGGATGCCATAATGATGAAATACAATTCTTAAATAAACGAAATTTAATTGCTTGAAAAATAACTGAAAATAAATTAATCATAATACATTTATAATTGCTTGCAATAAAAATTTAGTTCTTAAAAGTAGAGATAATAAAATTTAACCTTTAAAAGAGCAAAGAAAAAAAAAAAGGTTACAAAGTGTTTTTTAAAGGGCTCTCGAAAAATGTGTAAGTAATAAAATTATATTTTATGAGCTCCCAATATAAATTTTCGTTTTGTGGATATTTCTAAGTAACGAGTTTTGTTTTAAGCTTTCATAAATACGCCCTATTAACCAGATTCGACAACCTGCAAATTCTCGAAAAAGTTTGTTAACTAGTATATTACTATTACACTAGCAAAATAAGCAACTGTCTATGTCGATGGATATCTTGTACAACAAAAATACACTATCGGTTTTAATCAGTAGTTTAATTCAGATGGGAACTGGGGACATCAGAAAGCAGTGTTAAAATGGTTAAAATTTTTATAGCTCGTGAATAAAATACTGTTTAGTAACAGTAGCAAAGGGAAGTTTAAGTTTCCATTTTACGCAAAGCGCAAATTTATTTTACTTTCAGCGAAAAATGTAGTTTTCTTGGATGGTTAAATGGCTAAAAGATAGGTAGTAATTTCTTATTCCAAAGTTCCGAGGATGCCTTACATTTAAAAACCCTTGAAGTTCCTGTCAGAATTTCAAATTTTTTCATGTCAAAAAAAGTGCTGAATTTCTAATGAGTTTTAAATAATGAGACAAGTTCGTATGATTATTTTTTTAGAAGTTGTTCCAAATTAAAAAAGAGCATAAAGGCGAAGATTGATTTGAAATTGTTAAATACATCACTCACACAATGCAACTTTTATTAGGAACTTTTCAGTAGGATAAATTATTTACTCTCAAATTTATAAGATATGATGGTATCTTAAAGATGTAACAGTGCTTCTCAGATTGTTTTTTCAATAGTACAGATATACAAATATCATATATCAGAGCTAAGGTAGATCAGGTTTATAGATTATTTTCGCGTATGTTTGAGATATTAAAGAATATAGTTTATAAACTTGTGCATTCTAAAAGAAGTATATCTCTCTCCTGATCTTATACATTATATCGACGCTGGTAAAATTGTGATTTCTCTTTACTTCCACCATACACAACTTTAAAAACTTTAACCTTGTTTAAAACTAATCTATGGACTTGATCCACTTTAGCTCTGAACGCCTCATCCAAAGTTTTTTAAATGGACAGATGCATGATTAGTTTGCCGTAAGAAAATTCTATTTCTTCCATATATGCCACCACTTGGAAAAGTTTGGGAACCCCTGAGCTATAGCGTATTATGTGTAAATTTACGTTGTGCGAACGCGTTTTCTGTTCCAATTTAGTGCTACAATGACACGAAAAACTCGTATACAACTTTTCAAAAATTGCAATAAGTATGATATTCTAACATATATTTGGTCACGCGCATTTCTATGAATGACATTAAAAATATTAACAAAGTGAAAATTAAAAATATAAAGCATTTTTAGGAGGGAAAATAGAACCGACTTCAAATTAAAAATTTTACTAAAAAGGAAAAAATTAATTCATTTTTTAAACAACATCGACACGACTTTTAAACATACTTTTAGAAGTCAGCGCGAAATTATGAGTCTAATTACCATTACACCATGTGTTACTTCATATTCGAATTGTTGCAAACTCTGGGCCATTTATATTTGCAATTGATTTACGATTACGAAAGATTTTATCTATCCTAATTCTGCACCGACTTCTAAAACTGTGTTTAAAAGCCGTATCGATGCTGTTTAAAGAATATTTTTTTTTTTAACTTTTTAGCTCAATTTTTAATTTGAAGTCAGCTCTGTTTTCCCCCAAAAATTATTTTATTTTACTCTTTTTAGTGTAAATGCATTTTTCATATAAATACTCTATTAAAAAAACATTTGAAAGGGCACACCCACTTTGAATGACTGGCTTCGAAAAGTATAATTCAACTTATTAACTGAAACGATTGTTTCAGAGAAGCCTACACTCAAACTTTTATTATAATTGCTTTTAAAATTACTGTTTAATGACAACAAACCCTTTTTTAACAGTGAGGTTTATATCCATTAATAATTTTCTTAACAAAGAAATATCAAGCCAAGCCGTTCCAATTAAAAGAAAAATACTCAATTTTTCCCCAAACCAAACATAATATTTTCCGGGCTAATAGGCCGTGGTCCAACCAAGATATTTCTGGCTGACGTTTCGCCTGACATGTTTCAGGCTTCTTCAGACGGAAAATGACTTTTCACTCTGAACAAGTCTGAAACATGTCAGGCGAAACGTCAGCCAGAAATATATTGGTTGGACCACGGCCTATTAGCCCGGAAAATATTATGTTTGGTATGGACACCTGTTGTGAAAGTTTAAGTTCCTATATTTCTCCATAACGTACTTTCTACAGAACAAATGTAGTCAAATTGATGTGTGATATTTGCGTTAGACGACCCTCGATCGTTTAAAAAATTTTTAAAATCGGTTTATTAAGTCAAAATTTATGGATGAAAAATTAAAAAAAAACGATATTTCCGCCCACAACTTCTTTTCTAATCATCGAATATGATCAAACCAAAGTACGGGACCTGTATGAGACCATCCTTGATTGATTAAAAAAAGAATCATCAAAACCGGTTCATCCAGAGAGAAGTTATCGATGAACTAACAAAAAAAAAAGAACATACATACGGTATGATTTGATAATCTTCTCCTTTGGGAAGTCTTTTTACAAAAACCCTGTAAGAAGTTACCCACAGTTGAGATAATTCTTTACAGTTTTTCTGCACATTAAAATACTTCCGCGTTACGAAAAAGAAAACGGATTTACTGTCAAATTAACTGTACTCAAAAATACCCATAAAATCATTGAAAGAAAGTTGACTGCACTGTTAGAAATTTCATCATGAAATTAGTTTAATGACCGGCAGCAGTCTGTCCATCTAATTCACCGTAAATTTACGGTTTGGAACATTTTCCCATCTTTACGGGACCTAATCATTTTCAATCAGCTTGGTTAAAAAGCCGTAAATGCAAAAATTTACGGTTTTATAACCATTTAAAAATGGTTTCAAAACAAAATTTTTACCGTTTTTGAACCATTTCGAGGCGTAGAATCTTCCAGGCGTAGAAACCGTAAACGAAGCGTCCGGGAATCGAACCCGGGTGTATGGTATACCAACCTTGCGCTCTAGACTTCGGCCATCTACACCACGTAAAGCGGTCGTTTATTTATCAATAAATTTTCTTTGCCCACAGGCAAACTGCCTTAAAATTGAGATTTCAGTTTTTTATTGGATCCAAAGTCATTTTTGGTCTAAATTTACTGTATATTGACGAAAATCGTTTTGTTTGCTGCAAAAAAAATAAACAAGCTTCAGCATCTCAAATTATGGGTTCGCTCATTCGCAAACAGTTCGGGAATCCGCTGTCTCCAATTTTTGATTGACGTGTGTATGTGTTTCTATTTAGTAACCACTGCTTAAACCCCTTTTTTTCTTCTTCTTTTTTTATATACACAGGCAGATTTGAAGTGATTAATCTTTATTCATATTTTAATAACAACGTACGACCAGTAACGTTTCGCAACCAAGATGGACGCCCGATTCTTATTGAGCGCTTGAAAATTACGGTTAGTTTACTTTCTTTAGGATAAGCAGAGAATAAACAATTTTTTTCACAATCAGCGGTTTGAGTACCATCTTTTTTATGGTTATTCAACTGTTGTAATTAAACATGGTAAAACAACAATAAAATAAATGGTTATTTTACTATTTCCTTACGGAAATTTTTGTATGACGTGTATAGAAACTCCGATTCCAGTATAACCAAAGGTCCCACTGTGTTTTAAAATTTCGATCTGTTTTTCTTTCCAATCTATAGCACATTTTCTGACCTCAAGCATTGTTACCACAAAGATTTACTTTCAAAACTTCCGGAGTACTAAAACTCGTAACTTTCTTCACTTGGAGATTACGCAGGAAATTGATGACGATTATTCCGAGCATTTGTTGCGAGTGACCGAACAGGAAATAGGTTCTTAGGGCTTTTGTAAGATTTTGTATTTACTAGACGCAAACTCAACTGTGGCTGGCCCATTAAAATCGGCAGTTATTATTTCGGTGTTTTCTAATAACAGGAAGAAGAATTATGGACTGATACGAAACTAAAGAACGGTGAAACGAAATAAAGTTCTGTATGTCCTCCATTTATTTTGGATATAAAGAAGAATTGAATCGTTTATTTCGAAAAGGTAACAACTCATAAAAACATACTTTTTTCAGGAGATAGGAAAAAATGGCATAAGAAAAGTTGGAAAACTTTACGGGTCTGATCTTTTACTATTTTATTTTAGTAGGCAATAGTAATGCAATATTGGCAAATGAAAACGATTTTTGATTAATTATGCCATAAAAATTAATAAATTAATACTGATAGTTCTTTCTTTTTCCAAAACGGAGCTGTTATTTTTTCGAAATAAACGATTCAATTATGCATTGCATAAAAAGTTCAAATTAACGCAACAACGAATTATACATTAGCAATATTAGTAAGCCAGCTGCGGTCAGCTGGGTTGCCAGTTTGGCTTTATTTAAGAAAAAAATCAAGAAATTATGCTCATTTTGAACTCGTCTGAAAATAATTTGTTTGGTGTTTTGGATATCTTTTTAAAGTTTTAATACTTTAGAAAAAAATCCAAAATCCTAAATTTTGAGATTTTACTGACAATTTTAACTTTATAAGGGGGCAGCAAGAGGAAGTGGTTGAAGAACTTTCTTCTTCAGAGGAGGGAAGTAGTAAGGAAAGCATATTTCCTTTGCAGCAATTAAAGAGCTGTTACCCCTGCGAGAAAACACAGAGAGTTGTGGAAAAATAGCATCCCAACACTGCTGTGGTCAACAGCATTAACTTGTTCACGACAGCGTTATTGACCATTTTAGAAAAATTCTGAATGATCGTCAAAGGCAGACAAATTGGACAGGTTTTTAGAGAAAGAAACCCAAGATTCTTATTGTGCAAAAAGACAGATAAAAAAAGAACAGCAGAAAAGGGGGAAACACCTGAAGGGATGCTACCTGGTGTTTTTATGGAAGGAGACTCCTCTTCCAACAATTTCTCTTCCTCCTCTCAACATTCCACTTATGCCTTCAGCTCACCTCAGTACAAGCAAAGTGCAGTTAAATTTTTATTAATCTATAATTTCACGTACAGTACTGTGCATTTGTTTTTCATAGGTTTAAATTTAAATAAGCAACCATCTGTGGGTCTGGGACGGTTTAATCCAATTTACATTGTATCTTATGTGAAAAAATAATTCGCCATTCGTACAACTCGCCATTTGAACTGCCTCCTGGAACGAATTGTTTACGAATAGCGGGGTTCCACTGTACCTCAATGCTAAGCATGAAACAGCGCAAAGCATGAAACTTCTTACATGGCTTCGTTTTCATGGGGGAAAAGAGCAAAATAAGTTTCAATTAGTTTCATGTTTTTTCTAATAATGAATCTTTAGTTTTGCTGCAATGCACTATTTGAATTTGAAAATTGTGCAGTGTGTTTCACCTTTAGCGTTCTTCCCTTTGAAAGTTGTTTTAACAGAAAGAAAAAAGCATATATATATATATATAAGAACATGGAAGAATGCCTAATATCCTGTAAAATATTCAACAAATTAATTTAAGTCAATAAATATTTTAAAGCAAAAAACATGAGGGCAGACTTATTAGGTGGTAGCGTTAACAGAGATGTTATCTCAGTGAACCCCTCCCATTCTAATGATTTCCGAAGGAATAACCCATAACAAATGATCCAGGAAAGATCAACATATCTCATTCCCATGCTCCACGTTTTGATTTGAAGAATTTTTTGTTCAATTTTGTGTAGATAAGAGGAATATACGACACCATTGGAATATACGAGGAAATTTGAGTTCGTTATTAATCCTGAGATAATAGCGGGATTAGCTTAGGACGCGTCAAAAAGAACTTTTAATATAGAACGTTTTTCCTTTAATTCTTTTAAGGCTACTTTTGAACAGATGAGAAATGTTTAACATTAGCACCTACGGGAGATATTAAGCTTACTATAAAACCAATAAAATAAAAACTAGTAATTAATTTTTTAAGTATTTTTATTCAAAATAGCCTCTTTCCGCTTCAAATACATTTGTTACAGCGGTTTAACAACTATTCGAATGCCTGTTCCAGCTCACATTGTGGGACTGCAAGCTCGCGTCGAAGCTGTTTGTACACTGTGTCAAAGAATTTTTTAAGACTACAGCTGGAAATAAGCTTACAGTGGCGCTACCTGCGTTATCGAGCATTCGTGAAACTCCTTAACTATCAGCTGATCCACTGCCAAAGCCTCAGTTTCATTTGTTTCCTTTTTTTTTTACTTTGATGACATTGACACTATACAGACAACTTCGACGCGAGCTTTGGAGGCAGTCCCACAACGTGAGCTGGAACAGGCATTCGAATCGTTGCTAAACCGTTGTAACAAAAGTATTGAAGCCGAAAAGAAGCTTAATCTGAATATAAATAGTTTTAAAAATATAATTACAATTTCTGATTTTATTTATAAACCTAGTTTTAAAAATTCTTTGACACACTGTGTTTATGTGTATAAATATTAAAAACATACAACGAATTTGAAATTTTTGGTATGGAATTTATGGGTTTCAGAAATCAAAGCCGTATCCATGGTGCGAATCTGTCAAACATAGGACATTATGAATATCCGATGCATCTCTCATCCTGACCTTGCTCCCCACCCCCAAACACACAAAAAGAAAACCCTAAACTATGTATGTAAACTACTGATTAGGTATGTATGTAAGGGGAGCCCCGGAAGAATTTGGCGTTTCTAAGGGGCCACAAGTCAAAAAAGGTTGAGGAACCCTGGAGTGGTTCCCAACCTTGTTCTCCTGGCGAACCTTTAATAGACGTTAGTAACGGAAAAGAAAACAATAAATTTGCTGACAGATTTATTTTCCAAGCTGCACACAGTTCATAACAAAAAATAAAAGCATGATTGTGAAACATCGAAGCATGAATAAAAGCTATAAAAATAGCTACAAGAATATGAATATATTTTTAAATTACTACTTTTTTATTAAGTGTTCTTTTTGAATTATTACAAAAAAAAAAAATATGTAATCGCATTTTTTTCATTTATTTATTTTTTTTATTGTTATAACTCGGAAAAGTTGGAAGAAAGTATTACAAATACGAAAACAAAATTTATAATTAATAAAAAACTTACTTTCACTCCCACTTTATACATGAGAAGTTAGCCAAAAATCATGCAAAATTTAACATTTTAGTAAATTTTCATATTTTTGGCTCTACCGCTAGCGTGGTAAAGGTGGGAGTTAATAGGAGAAGCATACATTCAAAATTTAAAATAAATCAGTCAGTATCTTCTGGTACGACTTAGTGGTCCAAGTTTCCGAAATCAGGCAACAGTACAAAAAGTATTTCAAATTTTTACGTATGATTAGTAGGTCCAAACTTTTCTGCATTATCTGAAAAACAATTCATAAGAAATTCATTTTAAGCTTCCATATGTATGTTAATTTATTACTTTGTTATTTTTTTACGTTAGCAATTATAAATTCCGCCATTGCAATATTGCGCCATTGCCGCGATCGCGAACCACCGGTTGGGAAATGCTGACCCCTGTTCAAATTAGCTCCTAAGGCAAAAGCTTTTAAAAGTTTTTAATTCTAAATTTACATCCTTTCCTAAACTTTAATTAAAGATGAATTGATAGTTTAACTTAATTTTTCTATCAACCACCTTTCTAAGAAGATTGACATGCTTATAAATTTCAGTTCTCCTTAAGTCATTTTGATGTTATCAGCATTGTAACTCAGCGGAAAAATTTCGATATGCTGGGAAAATAAAAATGTTAAGCTTGGAAAGTGACATTCAACTACTAATCTTCGTTCGCTTATTGGTGCTATTTTCCTCCTGCCGATAATGGAAATTTAATGTCAAGTTGATGCTGTTTCCACTAAATGTGAGAGCTTTCTTTACTCTAATCTTAATTTCGTACATATGCAGTTTCATAAGAATTCAAATTGCCCTGAAGGCTCCACCATAAGTTGACAGGCACTAAAAGGCAACTAACGGAAGAGGTGTCATTTTCGGCTGCACTCAACCAAAGAAAGTTTACAAAATAAATTTGAATTGAATGCGGCTGAAGTAAAGAGGTTTTAATTCTAAAAGATATATATATATATATATATGCTTTAAATATCTTGTTTGTTTATAGAGAAAAAGAGAATCTTGAATAAAAAGAATAAATGCTTGATGGAAACAGAATGTTTCTCAGTTCCTAGTCAAAATAATAATAATAATCTCGCTATTTATGGTAAATATTAATGATCGTTAATTTTAAACAAAATGGAATTATCCAAACTTTTTTTGTCACTGCTACTCTTTCTTAAATTTACTCCATTAGAGCCTTGCGTGTAGCAATAGTGAGAATGCTTTCGTCATTAACAAGATATTATCGACGACCTGAAGAAAAAAAAATCTCCCGTGACGAAGAATTTGAATTGAAATTCTCCATTTGTCTACAATACTGGAAATTCCAATTATGTTGTGCCAAAACACCTATCCAATCTATAATCCATGTCTCCCCCCCCCCCCTTCACACATAAATAAGTAAATAAATAAACGAAAATAAATGTTTATACTGATCCCTTCGAAGAATTCGAAAAAATTCTTACGTTGGGACATGAGAAGCTCAAATTAAAATTAAGTCAACAAATAAGAGAATGCAGAGGGTTTATAATTTAGGTTATCCTGGTTGGAGCTCGTTCTAATAGACATGTCCTTGGAAACAAAATTTATTTCATTTTACCGCAGGATTTATTCAGTGCGCATTCTAATTGCGTCACATGTTCAATGCTCTGGCCTGTTCAACAGTAACGTGATACCATAAACAAAATTATGGCCTAAGCTTTTTATTTTAAAAACAAGTTAAACTTTTGTTCAGTTCCATCTCAGGTTATCACCAACGCTCATATCTAGTTCAATTTATCCGATGCTTTTAAAAATTCGGAGATGGTTTTGTTAGAATATAGTGTTTCGTGTTTTTTTGTTCAATTTATCTTAAACGTAAGGAACTAATTCATGATCACATCATGATATACTCAATGGCGTAACTATAGGGTGGCAGAGCTGGCAAAACGCCACGGGCCCCCGACCCGAAGGGGCCCCTTGCCCCGAGAGGCTGCGAGCACAGAAGTAACCTTACATTTTTAACAAAATTTAGAAAATATTATAAATTTTATATAAGTATTTAAATTAATAAAAGTTAGACACAACTAAAGACCGTATACAAATTCAAATAAATTATTAAGATTAATGCGCATTCATAAGAACAGGATCAATTTTAGAACGCATACATTGGTTGTTTCATTTTTAGTCGCGGTGCTTTGGTTCCGCTGGCGTGCGACTAACGCTTGGGGAATTCCCGCAATTTGTTAACAGAGACCAAAAAAGTACTGATCAACTAAAAAAAGCTCTAAAAATTGTTTAAATATGTATATAAAAAAAGACAGATCTGAATCATTTGCCAGAGAAATTCTTAGTTTTCGGTCCACCTTTCAGAGATAAAATAAAAGTCTTCGTGTATTACAGAACTTGCTGATTTATTAATAATAAAGAATCACTTTATGTCATCCCTCTTTCCTGAAGTATGTACTGCACTAATGTTATTTGTTACAATTCCTGTGACTAGATGGTTCTGAAAGATCATTTTCGAAACTAAAATTAATCAAATCTTATTTAATTAATTCTATGGGACAAGACAGGCTAAGTTACTTGGCTATTCTGTCTATTGAAAATTCTATGGGCCAATTTTTAAATTAATGATGCTATTGATACTTTTGCGGAACCGAACGCTCGGCGAAAAGAGTGTTATTAATAAATGTATTATTACGATTAAATTGTTATTTTGTTATGAATATGTAACACCTATGCTTTTGAAAATTAAATGTATTAGATATAAAACTAAAATGCACACAATATTAGTAATACTGTTGGCTAACTACTTCAGTGATCTATTAAAATTAAATTACAACGTGAGGATTTTTCTGGGGCCCCATTCAATGAATTTGCAACGGGTCTCAGATGGCATAGTTACGCACTGGATATACTTCTTTACTTTTGAATCCTCATGAGCAATTCAATGTTGTTATACTTTCACCCTACATTTTTTTCATTTCTTCTCTTCTTCTCTCTACTCGTAAGAGAAAGTCAATGCTAAAGCTACGCCGTTTGAATTTTGAATTGTTCTATTTTAGATGCTCTTCACGAGCTATGCATGCATTGTTCTTCTTTGTATAGAGTAACAATGCAACTACCGTAATTAAAAATTGTTTGGCCTAAAATAAAATTGAACTCACATATATTCCACATTTCCTACCTTGTTAATGATTTTAAACAATGAAGAACCAATTGCTCTTAAAATTGTTTTCAACTTTATTCGTATTCCATAAACTGAGCAATATTTAATTTAAGCTCATTAATTTTTTAGAAATTTATATACGTAAGTTAACAGGCTGTTTAGAGGATTTTTAGCTAATTTTAAATTTTTTCAATAAATGTTTTTTATGAATTTGGTTGCATTACTTATGGAAAGCACCTTGTATTTTCTAGTTAAGTAACAAATATGATCATACCTGATCAATACCTGTTCAGTTTGCGTGTTTTGAAATTTTAATTTAGTAGGTTTGTAGATGGTTTTGAAATTAATAATTATATTGCATAGTTGTAATAATTACAAATCGAACAATCAATCTTAACTTTTATGTAACAAATTAAACATTAATGGGTACGGGGATCCCAGTATTAAAAGCATTGTTCATATGCTTTTAGTAATTTATTAGTTCATATGCTTTTAGTAAATTATTAGTTCATATGCTTTTAGTAATTTATCAGTTCATATGCTTATAGTAAGGGTTATTTACTTTTCAAGACGCATTTATGTATTACAAAACAAAAACTAACAAGCATTCAAAAAAAGCTGAAAGAGGGTGTTAATTGGAAGAATATTTGGAAATGTTCAGTTAATTATCTGCTTAAAACAAATAAAAAATGTACTGAAATTTCATAATTAAATATTTTCAACAACCAAAATAATGCAATTTTCAAACCAAGTGCATAATGAACACGCAACTTAACATCAGAAAAAAAAGAGAAGAAAGAAGTGAAAAACAAATTCTAGTTTCTGAAAAATAACTTTTGTTTTCTGAAAATGCCAGTCTCCTAACAATTTAAATTATTTGTATTTGGACGTACATTTAGAATGTATTGAACAAGAAATCATCCAGTTGCTTTCCAAATCTGCCGAGATTCATAAGTAGTACTCAGGAAACTTAGAATAAAATCGGGAATAGCAACGAACTTTTATTATTGTTCGTTGAACAGGAAAATAATGTTAAAGGTTTGTAATTATAAAGTAATTTATTCCGGACCGCCATTTGCATATTCATTTTTCTGAGAAAACGCATGACCCAAACCACAAATTCCAATAGCTTACTAGACAGCTCCAAAAAACGAAACATATCCAATCAAAATTAGCAGTTTTAAAATTTGTCCTTATCTATATATTAGTAAGGTACTTGTACCCAATATGGACAGTGCTCTCAATATGGACACCCCTTTAATTCCTAATATCTTTAAAAGTAACAAATTTGATCGAGAGATAGCACTACATGTCCGTGAAGAAAAGCAGTTGAAAAGGTAATTTAGCCAGGAATGTGAAAAAAAGCGCGTTGATCGCCATTTTGAAGGAAACTTGCTTTTTCGTGGTGTGCTGATCGTAATTACTGATAAGTTTAAATTCGTATTAGATATGGTAAATTTACTTTAATTATTAAAAAGTGGAGTGTTTTAGAAAGCTGATAAAATATATTTTCGATTGCTATTAAATACATTGCTTAAAAATGTTTATTTATTACAAGATTTAGTAAAACTACTCCCGATTCCCAATATGGACACCTTATGTCCAAATAAAAACTTCTTCATCATGGGTGCTAAGTCCCACACATTTCTCATGGACATCTCTGTTACAGTTGATGTATGGCCACACATGTTTGCTACAGCAGCAATACTTCATAAGAAGCAGTACCAGAACTCCGCTGTTGATGAAGTACAGCAAGTGAATCTTCAGATTCACAAATTTGTAAAATATCTGTTAAATGTTATTTTGTTTTGCTAATTCATAATAAATGAATGTTTATATGTATTTTTAATTGATGCTTTTGAAGACACATGGCCATGCATCAAATGCGGCGGACATGCCCATGAGGACCGTGTGGGACTTAGCGCCCATGATGGTGAAGTTTTTATTTTTCCATCGTGTGAGGACCGAGTAATAGCAGATGTTCAGTCTGCAGACAGATGCAATAAAGCTAAGCAAAAGCAACTATATTATTTCATAATATTTTGTAGTAACTGAGGTGCTTTGCATGGCTCTTCGAAGAGCCACAACCGAAAATGCCCTCTTCCCTTCTAAAGTGCATGCTATGAAGATATTTACTGTGCCCCACAATACTTTAAGCTACATTTTTCATCCCCTCTCCTCTAAAATCCCTTGGGAGAGTGTATCTTCCATACACCCTGTGTAGTATGTCAATAAGAAGCCACCTGTCTCTAATATGGACGTGCATGTCCATAATAGGGACAGGTGGTTCCTAATATGGACACTTGTAAAAGTCAATAGTCCAGGGATAGTGGTAATAAGTTTTTGGAGTCCTATGACGTGTACACGGGGGTGAAAAAAAATATTTACCTTAAGGTGTCCATATTAGGCACAGGTACCTTACTTTGTATAATTGTGGATATTCGTGGGATTAGAATATTTCTCATACTATTGTTTGAAAAAGAGAATTTTCGCATTTCAACAAACAATGATTTCAGCCCATATCTGTGATAATAGGTACATCAAAATGCAATTACAATGATGGAATTTGTTTAAAACTATCAAATGCAATAATTGAAATTTCCACCGTTTTTTAATAACTGTATTTTGTAATTCTTTTTAGTCTTTGGCATTTTTTACTTCGTAGTCCAATTTATCATGTTAGAGTGAATTTTAGGGTTGTAAGAAAAAGCTCTTAAAATATTATTTGGCAAACTCAACACTTCAATATATTAATTAAAAAACCATAGTCTATATATGTATAATCATCTTTTTTCAACATTAAATTTAAAAAGGGTCTACAAATTTGATCCGGTAGAAACGAAGTTGTACTGCATATCAGGGAAAGGGCAGACCGCTCTTTTAAAGATACCTAGGGTGAATCCCGATGCATATTAATAATCACTGATTATTTTTAACATCCAAATAATCCTATTATCAATAACATATACTCATATGGTAGGTCCACTGAGAAAATATTGGCAGGATGTGTTCCTCGGAACTTCTAATCGTTAAACTACAATTAAGTCTAGTGAAAAAAAAACTTTCCACAAGCACACAGTAGAAATGCAGCTAACTTTGTGATTAAACATTTATTTTGCTAATTACTATGGTTTCCACAATCATGGCAACAATTAAAGTCATTGCTATTTTTAAATAAAGACATTAATATACATTGTCCAAATATGTGTAACAAGTGGAATTCCATGTGTATCGATATTTTTTTCTTTTTTCTTCCTTATTATATTTTTAACTACTGAACCGTAAAGTAAAATTTTTTTGAGCCATAAAATTTTTATTGCTGTTATCTACCATAGTTATTAGACTTATACTGTAGCTCGTTCATTCTTTCAGATTGCGACTCTTGCATTTTTTCTTTCAATATATACTGCATCAGCCAGCATCCTGGGTCACAGCGGTGTTGTCCTACATGTTGACAAATACGGTCACTATACAGGTCACAGCACGAGTTACGATTACAGGTTCTATCCAGAAAAACCGATTTTGCCACTGCCTCTGTTGCATCCTCACAGCATCTTGGGCCACCATCCTTTAGAAAGCATCCATGGATATGAGCTGCTGGATCATGGATATCATGGGAGTGAACCTTTGTATTATTTCTTGCCTCACGATTCCCATCATATATATCATTAGATGACATTGGAGAGCAATGGGTAAGTGGTTTGAATTAATGATAATGAAAGCACTTGATCGTCTTGGCTCAAATATTTCAAACTACAAAAAGCAAGCAGAATCAGAAGTACCATTGACAGTTGAGGCATTTTTTTTTCGACATGAGGTCAAGTTTAATAAAGCATGAGCTTTATGAAACAATATGGAGACGGTATCTAAGTTTAAAAAACTTAGTTCTTGAAAGAAAAAACCCGAGAGGATTGGGGGAGGTGGGCGAGAGGAATAACAGTAAGTTTCTCTGAACAAATTGTAAATACTTGTTTTACTTTTCAGACACATCATCAATGTTAGTAATAATAAAAAAAGAACAATCAATTATGTTTTAAATTATAAAGTGTAAGCTCAAAAGTTTAATTTCTTATTTGGGTAAAAAACAGGGGCGTAGCCAGCATTTTTTTTTTCGGGGAGAGCTAAACAATATAAATGTTACGTTCGAAAACGATAACTATCAAATCAAAATCAATCAAACTAAAAAATAAAATAAAAATGGAATCTTAACGCTTTTTGCATAAACTGCATTCAGGAGAAATACCTTGATTAATTGAAACAAATGGTTTTTAAAATAAAGAAATGAGAACTTATATTTCAATTAAAGTTAATAGTGCGTGTAAAAATAGTATTTGAGCAAAAGACAAAGTCATTCTTCAACATTACTTTTCTAACAAAACTCTGTTAAATACCATGTCATCTGAAACTGAACAGTGTATGTATATTGCATAGCCCCCTTAACTAGATGCCTAGCGATTTGCGGGGAAAGTTGGCCGCGGATTTTAGTTACCTTTTCCCCCACCAGGAACGCTACTTATCTGCTATAACAAACCGCGCTCTTTCCATTGGTTTTCCATCGCTATTTCTTTTTTTTCCCCCTAATAATTTGATTCTTTGGGTTAAAAACGGTCCTTTTCAGGACCAATGTAACTTAAAGAAAGATGGTTTACTGTGTTGTTCCATTTTGCACATCAAATTCAGTAAAAGAAAAAGTAGTTTCAATCGGACATAGTTTGCGTGAAAAATGGATCTCCGCTATATCAAGACAAGGGAATTATTATTATTTTTTTTTTTTATGTGTGTGTCTTTCATAACGTCTATTTGACAAAAATTTTTTAAAAAAATTAATTAATTAATAACAACATAGTGCAAAACTATTTTTATATAAATATACATTATTTATTATGTTGTCCAATCTTTACTGTAGCTTGTCCTTGGAATACGGTTGATTATATATTATGATGCATTTTATATTATGCAAATTTTAGTTAAATTGAACTTATTGAATTTTTATCAAAAAAATGTAGCTAGTTATACGAAGACATGTATGAATCAATAAGAAATAATGAAAGTTAGTAAGGAAAGAAATAAATTATTATTCATGCATAGAATCGAATTCTAATCATATTTCAAGAACATATTTAATTCTATGAATGAATTAATGAGAATAATTTGGAAGTAATATTTCTCATATTCTTCATGCCTAAAATATCACTTCAGTACAATGCATAATAAATTGTAATTATTCACATATTTAACCATTTTTATTTTATTTATGTATAATTTTTATTTATTTATTTATAATTTTATTTATTGAAACCAAAAGGACTGGTTTTTTCTTTCGGGGGGGGGGGGGGATAGAGCAGATTCTATGATAAGATTAAATTTGATTCTATTATAAGAATAAAAACTTGACTTTTATGCAAAATTTTTATAACTTGCTTAAATGAAGAATTTGGTTCAAAGTTTCTCAATTTAACGTCCTCATCGTTTTGCTCGTTTTTAGAAGCAATGATTTCTTGTAAAATATTTGATTGCGAGAAAATATATCTGATACTCTTAAGTACACTTAAAAGCATTTCAAAACCTTAAACATCTTTTCAGAGCCTTTTCAAAAGTCTCGACTTTTAAAATTCAGGGAAAAAATTTTAATTTTCAAGATCACTATAAGTAAATAATAATAATAATAATAAGACATTCTTCTTTTCTAAAGCAAATGAGTCAATATAACTATCTACTCAAATATATATCACATGTATATATCACTCAAATATATATCACTTTGTTGTTAATCGATCATGGAAGTGATACATTACATCTCAAAAATGTTCAAAATGCTTCAAATAAATCTTTAATTATTTTAACCATAGCATCGTTCTGAAACAAATATTAAAATTAAAAGTTTTAGTCAAGAGCTGGATTTTTATTTGTTTCCTCACATCGGTAAAAATGCCATTTGAAATTATGTGTATTATATTCTTTACATATGAATTGCATAAATAATTATTCTCTTTTTTTCGCTGCTTTATTTCTTTATTTATTTTTTCTAAACATTTTTTAATGTTTGCAATAGAACCTTTGATTGTAACAAAATTAATATTTCGTAAGTTTGATTTTGATTTAAAATCTGAAAGTATTTGAAGTAGTATTTCGTAATCGAAATTTGACGTATTGTCTGTGGTACAGGTTGTTTGAGTACGCGAGTGTTCTCGACTTTTGCAACTGGTCGTACAGAAAAAAATGCCAAGTATATATATTTTTAATAGAAGAATTTAAGAAATGCTTAAAATTTCTTTCTTTAACCACTTCTTTATATATATATTCCATTAAACTCGAAAATAATAATAATAACAAAGTTAAAAATAAGTGATGACATGCAATTATAATTTTAAGTGCATTTATAGAGTACAGAAACAATGTTCTATTTTTTTGGTAGTTGAATGAAAGTGATACAGATTTTTATTACATAGCTATTAAAGGATGTTGCTGCACAGTACGTTTGGAAATTAAAAAAAAAAAAAAACAATTGTTTCTTAAGCGAAGTTTCATTTTACAGACTAAAATATTTAAATCATTACTTTCAAGAAAATTCTGTTAAATTTGTGTAACAACATTTTTCTTTTAAAATACTTACAATTAGGACTACTTTAATAAAAGAACAGTTTTAAATTGATGCTTCTAGACTAACGAGATATCAAAAATTAATAATATCACTTAATTTCCCACTGTTTTACTGCACCATAAAGTAAGAGCGAAAAAAATGCAATTATCGAGTCATATGATTAAATATGAAAGAAAAAAAAGCAAATGATTTTTTTAAAAGAACAATTTTTACCGCCTTTTATCGCAATTTACCAAGCGTTTACAAGTAAAACACCATTTTCCAATAGCAAATAGGTAGTGCCCTCTAGCGGTGATTTCGTTGTCAGCGGGAGAAAATCGTTGCCGGTAGGGTAATGGGTTTCGCTCCATTTCGGAAGGCATCTAGTTAAGGGGGCTATGGTATATTGAATAAAGTCAAGCCAGTTAAACAATTTTTGTTATTCGTGCTTTTGAGGTAAGTTTTTAATTTCCTTTAAGTTGAGAAACTTCGCTCAGCTGAAACTGCTGATACTGGTAGGATAGGATGTAAAGTATTTGAAACAAAATGTAGGAAGGTACCTAATCGCCGAGTTCGGCAGACTTCCACTTCATTTTCCACATCCCCCCATTCACCTTTAACCACATCTTTATATGAAGGAAAATCATCTTCATAGAATGAATGAGATGAAAGGTTCTATTGCTTGAAAACTTTTCAACAGCGTGTTGGGGAATAAGATTTCTCAAGGCAGAAATTCTGTCTTTATGAGGCAAAAAGCGCTCATTAAGTGACGATATTAGATCATCTAGGTAGGAAATAAAAATCGCGATTCTATAATATTCTTCAGTTGTTTTGTTGGCTATATATGGGTGGTTGTTTTGTTGGCTATATATGGGTGGTTCTTTTGAAATTTACACTCTAGGTGTTTTTACCTCTATGTTAAATTTGGCAGCTAGGCTTCATTAGCTTAAGCTAGAACGATTTCTCAAAACCGGTAAAGTATTCAACACTTTTTATTAAGAGTTTATGGGGTAATCCAAGCATACAAGATCAATAAGCTATTCCTTTACAACTACCCCACACGATAGGGAATCCTGGTTCTTTCTAGGAAACAAATTAAACCCTAACCTTTTTAACTATAGTTATCCACACTGGTAAGTGATGTCACTTGTCGCATGATCGACCACACCGCACTCAGGCCCTAGAGGGATTCGTATCTCTTCTCTGGGATGATGTTTGTCGCGGACAGAGCCTTCTTTGAGAAACTTGACCAACACGGTTTGTCGCAAGCTGCGTGTCCTCCGGGAGGAAAATTCCCTCTCTGTGCGCTCACCCGCGAACAGTTCGCAAATTCAGAAAAAAACCAAGAGCTTTCATTTCAAACTAAAATTATCTAAGTATACATGGATCTATTTCCAACTTTCGAGGGTGAATAATTTCGGGGGTGGCTCCAGCCCCTTCAGCCACCCCTTGGCTACGCGCCTGGTAAAAAATATAGAATCAAAAATGAAGCCCAAAAAATTTTACAACTCATAAACTTTAAATTAAATTAGACCTATATTATAAATTCCTTTTTATGAGTATAATTTGCTCAACAGTGATCCTTCAACATAAATGAAAGATGGTCTGTTTTGATTAACTGTACAAATCTTTTTTTCCTTTGCTGTATGTAAAAAAGAAAAAGAAACCTCATTAAAGCAACAAAGTTATAGATTGATAAAACAAATTATCACAACTTACTTCAAATTAAATTTTAAATAAAAGTAAGGAATTTACTATTATAATTTTTATAATATATTTATGTAAATAATGAAACATACAAAAGTTAGAATTTTTAGATTTATTTACTTTTATGTTATTTACAGATGGGGTCAAGCATGAAAATCAGTACTCTCCCAAGTTCAAACTTGAGTGAATCTGAACTGCACAAAATCAGCTGCTGTACAAATTTACATCTCCTATGATAAACAGGAGATTTGTGTGTACCTCACATTTCATACAACTGTTTTTCCATATGTATGGTTATGTACATATTTATAATATCACAAATCATGTGAATCTTTTTACAGATGCACAAATGATATTGATCAGACATGGACACTTACATTTGTTGATGACATAGTTTCATCCATGAAGAAGTTTTATTGCTTAGTATTACGAGGAAAATGAAATAAAATTGTTGTACTTATAAGTGTTAAAACTTTTGAGGCTGAACTAAATACTGGTATCTATGAACACAAAGGTAAATATTGCAAATTAACATTGTGCAAACACTTGCTGCATCAACACATATATAAGAATCTGCATATGACTGAATGACAGAAAACATCCTCTTTTTGCTGCATACATATTACGTGTAAGGTTAAATAATTACAGGATGTTCGTACTGTCTCCAAATTCAATAAACACTTTATGCATAAAAAAATAAACACAAATTAGCAAAGGCTTTTAAACGGGGCTTACACCTAGAAATTATGCAGGCAAAATTGAAGGAACTTCATGATTGCAAAAAGCACAGCAGGGTGGAATTTACATCAATATATTTTTAATGTCATAATTTTTTAGTCTTTAATATGTAACCAGAACCGCTCTTTATCCTCTGTATTAATAAAAAATACTGAATAAAGAACTGAATGAAAATAATAATATTGCATTGAAATAAATAATGGAAAAATAATAAGCACAGTAACAAGTCAAGAAGCTAGTTTTGGGAACAGTAGAAAATAAATCTAATTGCAGATGCTCAAAAACAAATTAAAATAATTGACAATAAAGTTTCTTTTAACTTGAAATAAAACATCAATTTTACACAAAATGTAAGTACCAAAAGAAAAGGAAAAAAAAAACATATTTTAAATAAGTTGAACTTAATAATCTGAGTTACTACCTTGACATTAACATTCATAAACAAGCAAGTTGAATGTAAAAGTATTCTGGAAGGTTGTACATAATAGTAGCGTAGGAGAATGGAAAGAACACATTTTAAACAAAATATATGGGGGGAGAAAACAAAAATGTAATTGGGAATTAAAACATCTTACAAAAGCAGTTCTTTTACTGGATGAAAAATAAAAACATCAATTAAATATTAAGTATTTCTGGATAATAATTAAAAAAAAGAAACTTTATCTATAATTAATGAATATAAACATTCTTGATATTAGCTATTTTTCAGTTTATTTCTTTCTGCAATCTGCATTTTCAATTCTGCAATCTACATTTACCTTAAATGCAAGAAAAACATTAATTCTTAATAAAACTGGATACTTTAAAAAGTAAAATCACAACAATAATGATAAAACATTATGTTTCAATATTAACATTGAGAGATTATTTTTATCAAACATATTTATTGTTTTGGTTCAATATTGAATTAGAAATTCTTTTTTTTTTTATATATAAGCACCAATGTCTTCAAAAGGTTATTTATAAATGCAGAAGGAATCTAGACTTGTATGAATGATTTTTCAAAAACGAGACAAATACTTTTTCCAATTCACAATGCTTCCTATATCTTTTTCAAACAAGCAAATCGGAATGTAAAAAAATGTGAAGCATTTCCATAATAAATAATAATAAAAACAATAAAGTAAAAGCAAACGCATGAAAGCAACTTATGAAACTGTGTTATTATAAACGATAAACTTCATTTTATACAACAGAAATTTACACGAACACTAACCAAATTCAAAATAAACATTGAAAGACATGGACAGTTTTTCCAATTTTGTAATTAAACAACGGGTGTTAATCTCTGTCTTATGGCAACACTTGGTGAACATTTTTGATGCTGATGCACAGGATCTTATCGTAGGAATATGAAGAAGCGAGTTGTTTATTTTGTTGTGAGTATAAAGATGGAGGATACTAATGTACATGTAATGACTATATAAATGTTTATGGAACATGTAATGAAAGATGAACTGAAAACTGGGCAGTAAGGACACTGGTAAGATCCACAAACTTGGCACACACTAAGAACAAATAAGCTGTACATATCCATCATTGTCTCATTGTATCGTTCTGAAAGTATAAATAAATAAAAAAAAAAGATTTAAATTTGTTTGAATTAAATAATTAAAGAGCATTAAAAACAAATAGTACATTTCAAAAAGTTTTAAATAGTTTAAAACATAACTGATCATTTAAAGCTATTTTGAACAGCAATACTGTATGTTTTAGTTTACCTGGAGCATAATAATCATATATTTTTGCAGATAAATAACGTGTCATGTTGGCAACAGGGATCCATCTCTGTACAGTAAATGTCAAGCAAATTGGTGAGACATCCAACTAAGAATAAAAAGATGTGTAAAAGAAAAATATACACATATAAATGAAAAATATTCATAACCATTCATTCACAAATTATCCTAGCAGTTAACTCGAAGAAATATATGACCTGATTATGATTAATCTTACCCAAGTATAAGATTCTAAACAATATATCCAATGCCAACCAAAAATATAAGCACAGATAATTAACAAAGATATTAAAATAAATTTAGTGCTTAAAAATGATGACAAGTAAAAAACAATAGGTTAATTACAGGGAAAATGTTACTAGGAAAATGTATTTCTTACATTTTTTTTCCCATGGAAGTTGCTCCCGTAAAACTAGTATTTAAACTAAATTACTAATAAAAATAAAAAATTTAAAATTTTCTTACATATTCAAAATAAAATGTAATTTTTCCTTCCTGAAAGCGTGCTTCTCTAAGATTTCTAACCAGATGTGAACGCACATATCCATGCAGTTCATGTTGTTCTATTATGTAGCCAGTAGGTATCTCAATTTCCAAAACAGTCATTCCACTAGCTTTACTTTCAGATAGCAAAGTCCAACTATTAAAGAGATTTTTAAATCCAATGTCATACATATATCAAGTAACATACATAACAAAAATTAAGTCACTTCCTCAAGTAAAAATTAAAACAAAAAGAAACTAGTGGAACACTATCAAAAAATACACAAACTTGTGATTTTTATATGTTTCACAGTAAGCTTAGTTACCTTATTCTTGTTCGTGCCTATGATTTTATCATACAGTGGTTTGTTTAGATTTCATATCAGTGCAAGAACTTTAATCAACCTTGTTGAAACTGTCGTAAAATGAATAATAAATTCTGACATAATGGTATTTTCTCACAATACAATTATTTGTTTTCTTGTTGCTTAGCAAAAATCAGCTTGAATTAATTAAATAGCAGACATTATTTTTTTCAAAAAAATTATTTTATATTCATTTAAGATGAATATGTTGATGAATTTAATAATGCAGATAATTCTCCATTTACCACCCAATGTAGCAAAAAAAAAAAAAAAATAATTTACAACATTTTTCAAAAAATATCCAGACAACATTTACAATCTAACAAAAATTAAAACTGACTGACCACTGATACTTCTGTAAAAGTTGTTGTTAATGGATAAAAATTTAATTATACTAAATTCCTATAATGAAAAATACTAACCTTTGGCAGGATTTTATAGTAACATGAGAACTATTGCGGCCAGAATAATATAAGTTTACATCCAGATTGAAAGCAGGCAAAGGTGGAGGAATCATCAGATGCTTCCAATCAACATTGTACTGAACTGAAAGTTGAACTAAAGCTAATCCTGATCCTTGGGCTTTCACTATGACAGCTCCATAAGCATTAGGTATCTAAGATAACAAATCAAATTTTCAGCACTCACAACATATGCTTTCAGAAACACTCTAAACTAGAAAAATCTAATTATCTAATAATCTTTCTAAACTTGTTAAAAAATTCATCAAAACAACATCTAAAATCATGCACAAATATATATATATACACACACACACTAATCCAGGAGTTTTTATCCTACGGTTTGTGGCCCATAAGAATATTAGAAAGCTTTTCCCAAGGAGTGCTCACAAACATTTCCTTTTTCATTTTGGCCATTACTTACATATAGAGAGATGTAGAAAGTAGGATCATTCATAAAAAGGGTTCAACTGGGAGATCATTATCTACTTTATCTTTGTGGGTTTTTTCCCAATAAAATGATAAATTTCACACAAGATCAAGAACATTACCCGTTTTCTTTTTCCTCTTTGGGAATTTTTTTTTTTTTTTTTTTTGAATGAGAAGATGCATTGTCAACATGAAGCATAAAATTTCCAAGTATTCACTCACTGAAGAATTTCTGGGAAACTTTTAGCATTCCACATGTTAAAATGTAATTGAGCTATGTCCATCTAGACTTAATTAGTCATTTCTTTGATAAATCTCACATTTTTGAAGAACACAGCATGTATTATTTTTTGTTGCTCACTATCTTTACAGTATTGCACTTTGGGATAATAATTACAATATTTTACTTTCTTTAAAACTTGTAATGTCAAGAAATAAATGTACATTTTATCAGTTATGATTTAAGAAATAATGAAGCATCCATCATCCTTAAGCTGCTTTAGGATTCTTTCTCCCATTTTTAACAGCTTCATTTTTGCAAGTCATATTAAATTTTTGGTTAATCCAAAGATTTATTTCTTTTTTCACCCAGATTACTCAATGAACAATTTATATAGAACTGAATCCAATGTTAATTTCATTTTTTATCATTTGATAAGTACTGCAGATAACAATGATCAATATTTTTCAAATGGATGTCACATATCCTAGACCTGTGGTTCCCAACCTTTTGTGGCCCATCGCCCCTTTCTGGAGGTTGACTAACACCTATCGCCCCCTTTTCATTTTCATTGTATGCCTAATTTTAATTTGTAGTAAAGTGTAAATAATAGAGCAGTTTTATTACATTAAACAGTTTTATTATCATATATAAAAACTACCAAAGCAGTTTTATCCAGCCACACTTAAAAAAATATATAAAAAAAATAAATGTTAATGTTTTGCAGATTTTTTTTAAGAACTAAGAGAAATAATTAACAGAGATCATTTACATACATTTAAAAAATAGGAGTACATGTTTTCATTTTTAAATTGAAATCTGGAAAAATTTAGAAAGTTGACTTGCGCTTTCTAAATTTTTCCAGATTTCAATTAGAATCTTACTTTTTCACATTTAAACTACATTTACTTTTTCAAATTTTAAAGAGTTAAAATTTGAAAAAGTAAATGTAAGTTTAAAAACTTTTTTATTGTCTTATTTTACCTTTCCAATGGCTGCCTTGTGCTTGGTGGATTTCAGTTAAAGCTTGAATATCCGGCTTTATGTTGGTCAAGTTCAGGCGCAAGTCTCCTTTGAGGCAAATGTCCAACTTATTTCTTTGTTTTGTGAGAAGTTAGATAACAGAACCAAATCTCTTTTCAACTAAATATGTTGACGGGAAGGAGATGACATGTGGTTCAATTTTTCCCCACAGTTGTGGATAAGTGTGCATAAGCTTCACCCAGGCCAACTTATAACCATTCTGCTTAAAAATGATTTTCTCCTCACAGTCATACTTCAGATCTAGAATTCATTCGGGAATTTGTAACTTGGTCAAATCTTCACTCCATGTCAGTTTTTAACTGGTCAAGGTGATCAGTAAAAATTAGGATTTTGTCTTCAGGGAGTTCAGGAGTCTCGTTAACTGACACTGAACACTTTTTAAGGGTTGGAAACTGAATCAGCTTTTTATGGCCAATATTTACCTTGTAAATATCAAACTTGGCGATGAATGATGAAATAATTCCTTTGGCCTTGATAAGGTTGTTTCCTTGAAGACTTATATTGACTTTGTTCATTTTTTCAAAAATATCTGTAAGGTACTCAAGTTCCAACTTGTGTTGCTTCAAATTCTCACTTAGAAAAGGATCAGACGTGTCGAGAAACTCGGTAACCGTGTCAAATAATTTGAAGAAACTGCACAACGTTTCCTTTGGAAAGCCACCTCACGGCCGTATGTAGAAGCAAGCGTTTAAATTCCTCATCCTTTTCATGGCAGAGTTGTCGGACCAGACGGTCATTGAGGGAATTGGCTTTGATCTTGTTGACATAAGTGATAACCAGTTGTATTGTTTCATGCAGGACACCACTCAACTTTTTTGCAGCTAAGTGTTGACGATGAATGACACAATGAATACTGAATAGTCATGACCACTGCACTTCTTTCTTAAGGTGGGCTAGAAACCCAGCATGACGACCTGACATAGCAGGAGCACCATCTGTTGCGCAAGCACTCACATTTGTTAGGAGAATCTCTTTTTCCTCAAAATAATCTTGCATCACTTTAAAAATTGACGATCCCTTTGTATCAGTGATCAATGTTCTAGCAAAAAACATTTCCTCAGTAATTTCCTTTTCTTCATTGATAAACCTCACATAAGCGAATAAAATTGCATTGTTATCACTCACAGTTGATTCATCAATCTGCAATCCAAATTTACTTTTTCAACAAATTGGTGAGTTTAGATTCAACGTCCGTGGCCATTTGCGTCAATTCGCCTGGAAACAGTATTGTTGCTCAAAGGAACCGATTAACTTATCTTATTACTAGGGCCCTCGCCTATCATGATTTCAACTATTTTTTTAACGAGTTTCGCCCATCGTGTGAGGCTTACCACATTTACGATCAATAAAGACACCTTGTAAAAAGCAAGAAGACCTTTGTCAAGATCGGTTGTTTGTTTTTTGAATAATAAACTCACAACAGGCCGTTTATCAGCTTTAGCTTTGAGGTGTTGAGAATAACTAAGTTCTTTACTCACTTTATCACCTGTGTACTCTTGATAAATGATCTTTCATTCGCGAAGACTTCATTGCGTCATTACTCATTACTAGTAAATGTTTTAGCATACAAAAGACAACGTGGTAACTGCACATTTTGCGGTGATGCGATGAAACCAAATTTTAAATACTCAGCTGAGTATTGACGAAACTTTTTTTTTTGAATCCATTGTGCATGAACTTCTACACTTCAAAACAAACACAGAAAAGAACATGTGCAAAAACTGATGTTACGACACACAAAGGCTAGTGAAGACTGAAGAGGAATGTAGGTCAATGGCAGGTGCAGAGGGGAGCCACTCGGCGCTCCACGATCCTATTGGTTGTTGAATTCTAGAATAGTGGTGGTTGAGTCATCAGTCCGCTGTGCTGAGCAACAACAGGTGGGGACTGTGAAGAGGAGTGAGTGCAGTAAACTCGCCAGTTGAGAATAGCCAGTGACTCTTGCTACCTGGCAACTTCTACTACACAGTTCTATTTTAATTTTCCCCCCTTTGAATACTCATCTCCCCCACTTATTTATTGCCCCCCCTGATACCCCAAATCGTCCGTCCTAGACCAACAGCCTAAAAAATTCGTCCTTGTTCTCTGTAATCTTCCTGTAGAATAAAATCTCAGACTTTTCTAAACATTACAAACCATATGAACTATGCACAAGACAAAACATCATTTCCAAATGATAACTAAATATTGGCATGACAATTTTAATTCAAATAATAAATTATAATAATTCAAAAAGCATACATAAATAATAATTAATAAAATAATAGTATTCATAAATATTAACATACATCAATTTCTTGCAATTCAGAGAAATTATTTTCATCAATATGCAACTGCTTTGAAAATCCTGGTGTGGAAGGAGCCTCTACAGACACAGTAACATCCATCACATCTCTCAGGCGAGACTGCACTGCATACTCAATTAATGCTTGCATAGCAACAATTGTATCCTGTCGTAAACAAAAAAATAAAACGATTTTATGAATATTTTTCATTAGCTCATTTGAAACAAAACAGTTGGTTTGTAAAGTAGCTTACTTGTGTGGAAGCCCATCCACCATCTGTTGATCGCTGAGTGTTTAGCCAAGCAACTATTTCACGTTGTATCACAGCTTGGCGTTTGACATGCACAAGCAATGCATATGCGGTAGTTTCCACATTGGAAGCTTCATATTTATGAGGAAGTCGTGGCATCAAATATGGTCTATTATTCTCAACTTTTGATAGAAGTGGTGGCACATAGTCCTTAGACCAATATCTTAATCCTCCTGTTTATAAGATATTTCAAAAGAATGTTTTTACTTTTATCATATGTTAATTATGTACAAATATAATTTATATCTAATTTAAGAACATTAAGAGAGACTCTTCTGCTTAAGGGTTATTTTATAATTGAATCAAAATCAACTAAAAAACAGTTTAATAAGGATTATTGGGGCCAGAGTTAAAAACCTGGAAAATTACCACAGTAATCAAAATCTTAACATTGTTACACATATAATGCATTTTCTCTTCCTGTCTTAGAGCTTAATAATCAAGAGTCCTAATCATTAGTTCACCTACATTTCTCTTCCTGATAAAAAAACAAGTAAAGTTGCACTATTGCTATATTTTTCATAATTTTTTCTGATGGGTTTTTTTTCTGAACAAGAATGGCATTTGGACTCATAAAAGATTGTGGATATCTTGAAATTTCTAGATTGGAGGTAGCTAGTAGTAAATGCATTTGGATTTTTCTACAACATAATCAAGCATGCTTCATCGTTCAATAGATAAATTTTTATTGTTAGAAAATCTTAAAAAACCGCATCAAGTTTATTAAAGTTTTTACCACGCTACCTTAATACTATAGTATATTGCAATAAGTTTGAATTCTGTTCAGTTTTCTTGTTAAAACACACAGGGTTACTACTCAAACAGCAGAATGAAATTCCCTGGTTTTATCTGTTTTCCAGGTAGTGTAGCAACCCTGAACACATCTAATGTACAGTGCAATTCAAACTCAAATACTGATATTATACGTAAAATAAAGGACAAGTATAATTCAGAATACAAATAATCATTTTGGTTCAGAAAATGTGGTTTATTGTTGAAAAAAAAAAAAAAATCAAGTTTTCAGAATTTATTTAGTTTTAGTAGTCTATTCTAATTTTACTTAATATCAGATGGAACATGTTTAGAGTATTTCTACTTCATTGGACACATTTGGACTATTCATTTACGATAATATGATTCAACATATAAAATTTTGTGCTATAAGTTGCCGAATTTCAGGGCTTAAAAAATGGTACCAAACCATGAAATTTTAAAGACAGGTCTTCTTGAACATATAAGCAACTACTTATTTTTATTACATGTTGAAAACAGACTTGTTAGTATAGATGATGAAAATAATTCACATAGACTAGAACTATTTTTTAGTTTTTGCACAAAAAGTGATGCAAAACTAAATGAAAAAGGCATTTACGGTTGGAATACCTGCAGCAGATATGATCTTCCTCACAGCAATTTGCTGTGGAGCTTGAGAGTGTTTTGTCAAAATACTGTAATTTTCTCATTTGAGGCAAAGAATTTTTGAAGAGGAAAGGTTTGTTTAACTATTAACATTAATTCTTCTTGGAACAAAATGTGCTAATTTACTAAGTGCTTTTCTGCAATGAGGTTTATTTAAAAGTAAAAAACAATCATTAAATTTCATTAAAATGAATTACAAATAACAATTCAGAAACGTTATTTAACACACAGCTCCCCCCTCCCTTTCAATTACCTGTTTCTCTCATTTTTCCGTCTAATATATTAAATGCTGTTTCTCCATCAATGCTGTTCACAAGTGTCAGAGCATAAGAAACAATTGCGATTTCATAAGGTTCCTTTGATTCTCTAATTGTGTGCAGCATCTTCTCAAGGTAACGAGTAGCTCTTTGTTTGGCTCGTGATACTTTAGAGCCTACTTCCTAAAATAGATTTTTTAAATTAATGCACTCATAA
Source organism: Octonoba sinensis (assembly GCA_038502835.1). Taxonomy (NCBI): domain Eukaryota; kingdom Metazoa; phylum Arthropoda; class Arachnida; order Araneae; family Uloboridae; genus Octonoba; species Octonoba sinensis. Next base: position 29,459,776 of record CM076599.1, on the reverse strand, counting down.
CAATAAAATTTGAATGAAATATTTCTAGGGCTCCCACTGCCTTAACACAATTTGTAGCAGCTTTCGGATCAGGTAAAATGTCCTTTTTGTATCAGTTTGGAGCAGAAGAATTTTAACTTTTGTATCAGTTTGGAGCAAAAGAAATCGACTTTTGTATCAGTTTAGGAGCTGAAAATATCAACTTGTACCATTTTTGGAGGATTTTTTTTCTTTATTTTTTAATTATTAAATGGCTGTTTTAAAGCAATATCATTTTCATACATCAAGGGTAAAAGCAGTTTCAAGTCTTCAAACTGATAGGAAATGTAAACGTCAGTCATCCTTCTAAAACTGGATTATTTTTATATTTCTTAAGCAATTATTCATAACCTATTCAAAAAGTAAGACTAATTAAACCTATAACCCTTATAAGGGTATTTTTCAATACTTTTCTCAAGAAATAGATTATTTTAAAATATGTTTTGTTGTTTTTTTCTTCTTCTAATAGTTAAGAATAGCTGGAAGAAAGCTAAAAATTTTCTTCTTTTCAAAAATCATTGCACTCTTTTTTTGTTTAATAGCTAAAACGCTATTCTTTCAAGAAAGTAAGCAAAAACTAACTAATATGAAAGGTTCAACTATTTTAAATTATTTATCATTAATTAAAATTTGCTTTTTAAATGGTACTTATGTAGGTATAACCATTGTGATTATAGTAACGGTAAAATTTTGAATGAATTAAATATAATTTTATATTTTATCAAAAAATATATTTGAAGTTAATCCTATTTTCTACCAGCAGTAATATTTAATATTTTTCTGATTAAAAAATATTTCTTTAAATTTCAATCCCAAATGCTCACTTGGATGCTTTGGAAGTAATTATTGACACTAAAAGTAAATTGCTGAGTTTTATAATTTTGCAGCTAGAAAAATCAAGAACCAAATTATATTTTTCAGTTCTATAATAGAAAGGCAAAATGTATTTCTTATTATCTGTTGATAATTTAATGTCTAATGATTTATTTATTTTTTCCAACAAGTTATCTTTACATCTTTCAAAAATTGTGTAATAGTTACAATAAAATTTCAAGAGTCCTAGGGTTACAACAACTGGATGCTGAAAGAAACTAAATTGAATTAAAAGAAAGAGGATATGCGTGATAATTTCATAACTTTCAAATCTAGTTAAAAAATTTAAACTTGCTTAAAGCAAGTTTACTTTAATGAGGTCGTTCATCCACAACAAAATTTCTATTTCTTCTATTGCTTAACATGTTTGCTAAAGATCATCAATTGATTAAGATACACATGCTTTTTTTTAATGATTTTCTAACTTACCTAATTTTTTTACTTATTTTGTTCTTTATATTTATATTTTATGTTTTTGAATTGCTTGTGGTCATATGATATAGATTACAGACCTTAAAGAGTAATGAGAAAAGAAAAAAGGCTGAAATTCAATGTTTAATTTTACAGCGTTTGAAAGTCTACCTCTAAACACTTTCGGGAAAAAATATATATTTTCAAACAATGTTTTTATTTAAAATAAATATACATTTTATTTATTTACTATCAGAAGAAATATTATAAATTGTTGAAATGGAAAAAATCCGATTTTTGTAAGGGATGCAAAAAGATTGTAGAACATATGCGCTCCTTTGCTTGCACGTGAAAAGTAGGCTTAAGGAATTTGAAAAAAAAAATGTTATAATGGAGCAGCAATCTTTTTATTTTAACATCTGTTCTGTTATTGATTTTTCACATTGATTAGTATTTCCTAAACATTAGACAGTAAATTTATTTTTTTCACGTTCCATGAAATTAAACTTTTTTATCTATTTCAAGAAAAACTTACTAAATAAAATTTTCAACATAAATAGTAATAAGAGGAATGATTTTTCTCTCTATAACACTACAAAATATTAGAAATCGTCTCACTGTTTCTTCTACAAGCGTGGGATACATCACACATCCTGCTCAATTTTCTCATCCATATTTGATGTTCTTAAGAGAGGGTAGAGCTAATATTAATTAATAAACTGCTTCAAAGGTAAAAAATTAGTTGACTAAAGGAAAAATGTATCGAATGATTTCGATTTTAAGGTTAAAAATATATAATAGCTAAAAATTTTTCGATTTTTTTTTTTTTTTTTCAAAAATCGGTATTTGGCGCAAATTTCGCGAAAAAACGCACTTTGTAGCAGCATGTAGCAGAAAAAACGTTTTGGCGCTGTTTTGCGCAATTGGCGCAGCCGTGGGAGCCCTGTATTTCCCTTTAGTTACATACAAAACTAGAAAATGCAGTCAGTTAAAATAACTGCATTTTTTAAAGAATATAAAATACAAAAATATAATCTTATTAAAAAATTGAGTAAGACTAAAGCAACATTAATTGATTCGGGAGTTTGGGAGAAGGCATCAAAATTTAGTAGCCTCCCGAACAAATGGGGAAAACTGGCCGGCATGAAATAGTAATTGAATAAAAGAAAAGAATCGTTCAACATTAAAGTATGTGTGTGATTATAAAAATGAATATTTAAAAGGAACTTAACTAAGGAATATTTTTCTGACTCTGATATTAAAAACCACTGAGAAGGAAAAATGTCACTGAATATCCTTAAACTTACATCATGGCCTTCTTACACTTATGAATTTATAGTTGCTTCTCGTGTTAAATAGATAACACTATTTGCAAGAACAATGAAGTCTGAAAGAAAAATATTCATAACAAACAATTTTAAAAAGAACAAAATAAACATAATTACTAACTTACTCCACTCAAATCACCAACTTCAGCTAATGTTATTAAGACATGAGCTGTTAGTGTAATATTTCTATACTTCACAGGATCCTTTAAACGTTTTGACTAAAATAGAAGAAAGAACATAACCAATTAACAAGGTATCACCACCATGGAAAAAAAATTAATTCATATAAAAATAAAACATTATAAATATCTTTAAAAATATTTTGTAACAAATGCAAATATTGAAATGAAAATATGACAAGGTTCCTACTCATTGGTCACAGGAATTTTCAAGTACTTTTCAAAAAATGTTTCCAAAATGATCTTTGAAATTAAAACAAGTAATATTTCCAGGTATTTTGCCTATCGGGATATATTATGATTTTATTCTTATTATAATTATTATTTTTTGATGTATCAATATATTAATAAACTAATGGTTATTCCTTTATTTGAATTGGACCAGGAAAAGTTTTAATACCTGCAAGCAAAGAAAATTGTTTTAATACAAGAAAGAAGAAAAAATTAAAATTTATATAAAAAAAGAAAAATTTATGAAAAAAAGAAAGAAATGTAGTATAGATGCAACCCGATGGGGTACAAATATGGGTGAAGAAAAACTTTATTACTTGAGAAAGTTTTACAATACTTTTTTTTCTTCTTACTTTTCCAATGTTGAACAATTTCAAAAGTATTCATTGAATGCAGTTCCCAATTTTATTAATAATGCAACATGGGAAATTCTCTTGCACATTATCTTTTTTCTTTTTTTTGGCCAGTGCAGAAGGTTGACAATAATAAAGTTGAAAATTCAAGTACTTTTTAAGGACTAGAATTATCTGGGGTAATCTACATTATTGTAGGGAAAAAATATTCATAGCAAAATCCAAGTATTAACAAGAATTTTAGAAAATTAATAGATGAAGAAAACTTTACAAAAATGCTAATTTAGCAAAAGAAAAGAAAAGTATGAGATTACTCAGGCACTATGAGCATTAAAAAAAAACTTGTTTCTAATGATAATAAACATAATAACAAATAAAAATTAAATTACTTAATTATCAAACTTACTGTAAGATTCATTTTTCGATCGAAAGGGTAAACAGAAGTTTCATAAAAAGACCCTTCATAAGTTTGATAATCTAATAGCCATAAAACAGCTTTTTCTATAACTGAAGAATCAATATAGAGGTAATTCTCCCACTCATGGAAAGTTGCTTTTTTAAACACTCTAGCACAGAAAGCTGTTAACCTAGAAGATATTAAAAATTTAAATTAATTTTAAAAATTCAATTAGTAAACTAACAGTACAAAAATATTTAAAACATTCAATTTCGTTTATGAGATTAAAAATCTCTGAGAGGAAAAAGGTTAAATTCAAAGGTATTCATTTTGATTTTGGTAAGCACATTAGCCTTCACCCCATCCACCTGTTACACCTAAATATTTCACTGTATTTCCAGAATAAATTGGTACCTTTAAAATTACCTCAGAAAGAAAAAAAAGACTAAGTAAATTACACATTTTTGTCAAAATCTTTTAAATTTGAGAAACACAAATCCATGACTCATGAAAAGTTGTTGACTTCTTAATGCTTCAAAATTTCTGTTTAAAACAACATATTACTGTTGAATCTTTATAAGACAATATTACAACACAAATATGAATAGAAACATCAGTTAATAATATACTTTTTTTCTTTTTCATTTTTCATCCAAGACTTCATGCTTTCTGCCGCAACTCTACTCACTATTATTTAGGCATGAAATCAATTTTACAGATAAAAGATAAGAACTTTAACGAATTTTTAGTGTTGCTATGAATTTTTGAGTTCTATTATGCTCTGAATAACACCATAAGTACAACTGCTTCTCTTATTTTCCCCTCAACAAAATAAAACCAATAAATATTAATGAGAATTTAAAGGAATCAATAGTGGTGAGAAAAAATCTCCTAAATAAAGCGATGAGAAGTTCAATACTTACCATACACTAGGATAAGTGTCCCACCGAAAAGGAGAAAATGAACCATCTTTCATCTGATAACTGATTTGGCGTTGGTAACCTTCATAAGAAAATAAAACACATCATTAAACTATACTGTTCATAAAAGAAATTCTTTAGAAATAAACTTTTTAAAATAATGCTAAACAATATAAATAATATTTCAGTTCAGAATTGGAACCACAACATCAAATTCACTTATGTTTCAAATATTAATAGACAACCATGGGTCTCAAAGATATTTCAAAATGTCACATTTAGAAGATGATGTTGTTACACAATTAAAATACAGCCTTATTCCACTTGGGCTTGTACAAGCTTTAAAAAAAAATCAGGAGAATTTCCGGGCAAAAAAAAAACAGCACATTAAGGATTGTCCCACTCATTAAATATGAATTTCAATTCGATTATTTTCTTCAAAGGGGAGGGATTAAATTTCCAGAATTTTCCTGTTTGAAATTAGCTAACTATCCCTGCACCCAGGTTCATTGGTCATCCTGAAGAAACTACCCATTAGTATGAGAACACTTTAGAAGAGCTTAATTTTTTTCTGGAAGTTAAAAGATAACAAAATGGAAAAAATAACACTATAAGCATTAAAACTATGGAACACCGTTTCAGTCCCACGGTATTTCACCTAATAAATTTTTTTAAATGTCCTTTTTAATACATAAACAGCAAAAGTTAATAGCAACTGAGCATTTTGACACAGTAACACAGAAAACAATAACATTGGACCAGATTTCAATAATTTCAGGACAAATTATGAAATTTTAGGACAATTCAAGACACTTTATATTTTTTTAAATAAAACTCTGAAAGTATCCCTGCAATTATGATTTATCTTTAATCAAGAAAAATGTTATAAGGAATTTTGATGCAATGAAGTTTTTGTTGCGACATAACTTTGAAGCTTTATTTAGAACTCTCTCTCATACATATTATATTCACATATGTAAATGTCATACATGTCATACATATATATTACATTCTATCTGCATACATATTATAACAGTACTGCAGGAAATATGCTCCATTATCAATTGGGAAATGGAAGTTTTTGTATGCAAAAAAGGCAAATCATGTATGAATGGTATGCATTGCTATACTTTTCTCCACCACACCCCTACCTGTTAGCCGAGGCCTTAGGCTTGCTTACGCACGGGGAGAGGTAGTGGAGTCTACGGATTTTACATGCACATATCCCCAAGTATACATGGTGGTCTTCCGTGGGTATCGAAGCGTGACCTTCCAGGTGGAAGTCCGACGTGCTAACCACTAGGCTACCACAGCCCTCATGCATTGCTATACTGGAAGTGTCATTTCAACACAGGAAATTCTTTTTCAATTTGTGCTCATTGACCAGTTCATCTCTCAATATTTTTAATACTTCATGCATTTTTTAATATCTATACATAATATTTACATAAAATGTTTCTTACCAAGATTTAAATACTTAAAAACTTCTTTTTCTAAACTAGACTGTCTTTGACCACTTAGTCTCAGATATAGAAGAGTATAAAGATTTGCTGCAAAGTTAAACATATTCTGCTCACCACACCAATCTGGTTTTTTAAGAATACTTGATGCATTTACTGGTACAGTGGGAAATGCAGCTCCTACAAAATCTCCTATAATATACATAAATCATTTATTGGCAAAACAGGAACTTGTAGTAGATTTAAGCAATATTAGTATCAATTAGCAATACATTGTGCGTGTATACGTATGTCATGGTTAAAGTAATAAATCCTATTATTAATTATAACCAAATGGTGATTATTAATAATAACCAGCTCTTATGAATAATGACCAATCAATCACATTGGCCATAACATGTATAAGAGAGACAAGTGGTCATGGTGGACAAAGTGATTAATAGGGTGTTACAAAAGGGCTTTTAAAGTTTTGAAATAATCATTGCTGCTCGCCATACTGAGAAAACTGATTCAGCTCATGGGATATTTTCATTTCAGTAAATTTCGGCCCTCTCAATGTCCAGCGATTTTGATTATCTCAGTTTGAGTTACTGATAAAAAACGGAGTGCATCTATTTTAACAAAAGTTTGCAAAAATCACAAAAATAATAAATAATGGTTCCAGAATCAAGTATGTTTCTGATGGAGCTCATGAACACTGAGCTAGAGTGGAAGAAACAGTTTTTTCTTTATTAGCAAAAAGTGAAGCATTTTGAAAAAAAATTGAAATTTTCTTCTTATAATTCTTTAATTTTAGTTCCTATAAATTACATTGCTTTTGTAACTAACAATAAGAAAAATTATAAAATAAATATGTACAGTGATCCCTCGTTTTTCGCGGTTAATGGGGACCACAACCTTCCGCGAAAACTGAAAAACCGCGAAGTAGGATTTGCCCCTAAGAATTTTCGTGTATGCTGGTACACGAATGTTTTAAATATGTAAACAGTATTTATACTTCAGACATTTAGGACAAAAATTACAACAGTATACGTATTTACTTAAACTTGTCGGTGCTAATTAATAAAGTTAATTACAAAATGTTATAGTACAGTAATAAACATTAATCAACATTGCTTTCTGAGAGAGGCGAAGAGTCTTGTGTTGGTGGGAGCTTTTGAGAGCCCGTGGTATATACTCGGAGTCAACTCATCTCTTTGTTTGACATGCAGGGATCCTTCTCTTTCGCGTATCAACATGAAACAACAAAGAGGTGAGCTTATGAACTTTCAAAGGATATGATATTACATATGACATTTTTTGTATTTTTGTTTTCTTTCATTAGTTATTTTTATTTTGTCTTAATCTTTTACAGGTGTTTATTTCCACATTTTACAAATCAAATTTGCTTGGGATACAAATCCCTATCTTAAGTTATTTTTACACCTTACCTCACTTCTCCACAATTTTTTTTTTTTTTTTTTGTTGTTGTTCTTTTTACTTTCTTTTGGGGTTTGTTAGGATTGCCTTTGTGTTTTAGTCAGGATTGGACAGGTTCTTCCTAGCCCTAGTAAGTATTGTGGTAAAAACTGGTATTTACCATCCCGGGAAATATTCAGTTTTTCCCACCTGTTAAAAACTAAAAAATATGGTAGCATTGGGAAAACCAAATGAATGTTGATAGAAGTAATAATGCATATTATGTTCATTTTGTCACTTCTTCAAACATTCTCAGTAACTGAATGTTACCCAAAAGTAAATATTAAGCATAGGCATTAAAGAAATTTATATCAGCCTCACATTTCTATCATTTTTAATGAAGTATTTGAACGTATTTGCCGTGCAGTAAAGAACCACAAATTCGAAAAATCCTAAAATTCGGCACTTTTCCCGAAAATTTCCGATTTTTTTTTCGTAAATTCAGAAAAATATTAATGTAAAAATTTGTTAAATTAATAAATGTCAGTAAATTTTGATTCAAATAGAAGCAGTTTTGTAGATATATTTATGCTTTATATGAACTAAACTCAGGAAACCAAAATAAAACCAGAAAACCCTACTATGTTGAAATGTGAAAATTGATTTCTTGGGCTCAGTTAAGCATCTTTTTTCCCTATAAAAAATTATTTTTTCCCTTAAATTCTTAAAAATTTGTTTTTCAAGTTTTATTCCCTGGAAAAAGAAAAAAGAAAGAAAGATAAAGAAAGTTGCTCTTTTTTTTCTATGTGGTCATAAATGGCACCCAGTAACCCTTGCAATTTGTACAAATGGCCTGGCATTTTAGTTTGACTTCTCTGTTAATATTTTTTTTAGATGTAGCTCTATTTTCTTTTTCATACAATTGCAGGTGATTCAGTGAAATGGTTAACTACCATGGTGGGTATGATTTATTTTTGCTGAACTGTGTGTTGTAATTTGGAGCGTTTTATTTAAATCCCATAAATAAGTTATTCTTTTGTTTGGTAAAATATTTTAACACATGGCTTTACTTATATTACCTTTTCCAAAAAAAAAAGTTACTTATTTATGTACCAGTTAAGGAAACAGTGCGATCTGAAGTAAAAATGCGCATATTAGCGTTGATCTTTTCATAAATCCGCCATTTTTGGTTGGGTTCCAAAATTCGGCAAATTCTGAAATACGGCTTGGCGCCGGGCCCGAGCATGCCGAATTTGGGGTTCGGTACTGTACTAACATGTCAGATTTTAACTTAGTTTTTCACAAAAGACATGCGCATCATTAGCAGGGTTAAACAGGTTTTCCCACTGATGGTAAATATCATGGCAAAAAATAATATTTACTGGACTTACAACATAGGAGGAGTGATTGGAAAGTTTTAAGAAGGAGCTTGTAATTTCACAATGGCGGTACTTACATGCTACTGTGATACATCTCCTTCAAAATAGTCCCATTCTGATTGAACACACAGACTCCAACCGTGTCTCCACTTATGGTAACATTCCTGGAAAAAAAATTTCTCGAGTGTGTTAAGGATGCTCGCCAGATGTCTTCAATCGAGTCAAACTGCTTTCCTTTCAGTGAAAATTTCAGTTTAGGTAACAGGTAGAAAAATTTTTGACCAAATTCAACATTCCTGTGCTTCCACAACCGCCCTATTCCCGATATAACCCTTGTGGACTCCTACCTGTTTCCTAAACTGAAAATTTCACTGAAAGGGAAGTGATTTGACTCTACAGTGAAAATTTCAGTTTAGTAAACAGGAATAGGGTGGTTGTGGAAGCACATGAATGTTAAATTTGGACGAAAATTCTTCTACCTGTTTCCTAAACTGAAATTTTCACTGAAAGGGAAGCAATTTGACTCGATTGAAGAAATCCAGGCGAATCCAGCGAGCGTCCTTAACACACTTGAGTAAAAAAAATGCCAGGAATGTTGTCAAAAGTGGAAACACCGTTGGAGTCGGTATGTTTAGTCAGAAGGGGACTATTTTGAAGGAGATGAATTTAAGTAGCATGCAAGTACTGCCGTTGTGAAATTACAATCCCATTCTTAAAGTTTTCCAATCACACCTCGTATGGATAGTACGAAGTATGAAGTAATTAAGATTAATCCGAAAGATTTTCAAATAAGTGAAACCCAGGCCAATGACAAATAATTCTTGATCCTTGCACATGGATAAAAGTTTGCCTATCAATGCCTACGATTAGTATTATTAATATTATAAAAAATACATACTAAATTCCTTCAACTTTATCATGAGTTTGCTTTCATATGTTATTGAGAAAGATTTTTTGGTGACATTGACAGAACATATTAAGTATATAAATCTATATAATACCTGTGACAGAAATGATAGCCTTGGTAGATCCATGTATATATAAACGCTCTTGTCGATATGGGACTTCGGGAGATTCAGTAATATTTGTGTCTATGTACTTGATTAAATATGCTCCTTGTGATAAGTCAAGAAGAATGCTTGCATGTTTCTGCTGAAGAATACCATCAGACTGAAAAAAAAAAAAAAACATTTGAATTTATTTATCAGTAGCAACAAAAATCAATAGATTCAATTTAAATATATATATATATATATATATATGTAAGAACGGCTGTCCCGTTCTATCTTCTACAGCTGTGGCCGCTAAAACCCATGTAAGACGAGGCACAGGGTTTCGTTGCAATTCTTTATTGGTAAACTTTAACACACAAATATCATAACATTAATATTGTTGGAACGAAGGACATGAAGTCATCAGCACGTTTCAAGAAGCAAGAACCCCCGATTTTCGTTCGGGCAGTCGTATTTATATGGGGGAAAATCTCTTAGACTGCAGACAACATTCCCTACACCACGTGATAGCACGTGGTTTAAATAGGAGGGCCATATGGAAAATAAAATATATTATTGGCTTTAATGCCGTAGACAGGGGCTGGCCTAAGTCTACGGGGAAAAAAAATAGTCTGGAGGGAATTAATGAGGGAAACCAACTTGAGCTTAGGCATGACCATATATGGTAACGCGTTAGAGAAATTTATGAGTGAGACAACCCTGAGTTGTCAAGTTTAATATGGAAAAAGCCAGACAAAGGAGACAAAGGACTTCTCCATATCACAGCCTGACAAAGGATACAAAGGATTTTTCCATATTACATCCCCCCTCCCCAAAAGTTCTATTACTTTAAATATTGAAGAAGTGAAATATATGCAGCCTTTTTCCCCACATAAATTTATGTATTAAATTTTATATAAACATATCACATTTTGAATGAAATACTATACAGTTACAAACATTACTGAACATTTTCATCACAGATTATTATACTCTTACTAAACGATATTTACAAAATTGTATTTACAGTTCAGTTTAATTACAGTCGGATTATTCTGTTGCAGTTCAAAAGTGAATGACTTATATCACATTATTCATGTGATAGTTTGAAATTTGTTGGTGGGTAATATTTCCTCAATCTTGACACATGTACTATGTCTGATTTTTCTTTGCTGTGTGCATTTGGTTTATTGATTTCATAAGTTACGTCCGTAACTTTTCGAAGAATTTTATATGGTCCACTGAACGGTTGCGAAAGTTTTCGTGAATTCGGATATTTGAATTCTTCATATATCACAAAGTCATCTGCATTAAAAGTTTTGTCGACAAATCTGGCATCGTAATATATTTTATTTTTTTCATGATACTCTTTAGTTCTTTCCACTGCCAGTTTTCTAGCTTCCTCAACAGGAGGATAAATGTCTTCATTTACTGGATTTTGAAAAGGCACTGTACCGTACATTAAATACGCAGGTGGGAACTTCGTAACTGAGTGTGGAGTTAGGTTGTATTCTTGAGTCACCTGCTCTAATAATTTAGACCATGGCACGTTTCCAGAAGCTGCGTTCACTTTGCACCTAGTGACTATTGTTTGGGTTTTTCCAGGGAAACTTTTTCCCACCTTTAAAAAATTTGGGTCTTGGGGAAAACCAAAATAAAGTTGTGGTTTAAAAGCTGTTTGTATTTTGTGGTTTTAAAATTTTCTCAGTAACTGAATGAAAAGAAAATTTTGATGGATTTTTTTTCACCTCAATTTCACTTTTTAAGGTAATTTGGGGAAAAACCACTTGAAAATTTTGGTTTTCCCAAAAATTTTGACGAAAAAGTTTAATGTAAATTTGAAATTTTGATTTTTGATTCAAAAGAACATGAAATCTATTATGTTTTTAAAATCAAAATAAAAAAAAATGTTAAATACTATGTTGGGGAAAAATTGTTTGGGTAGTTAAACCCACCCCAAAAAATTATTTTCAACTAAAGTTTCAAATTTGTTTTTAAAACCCGGGAAAAAGGAATAGAAAGAAAAGGGAAATTCTTTTTTTTCTAGGGTCATATGGCCCCAAAACCCTTGCAAATATGACAAATTGTTTTGTTTGATTTCCTTTTAAATTTTTTTTTTAATGTTCTATTTTCCAATAATTGCAGGTGTTCAGTAAATTTAATTGGGTTTTTTTTTTTCCTGGGTTTTGTAAACTTTTATTTACAGCCCTCAAAATAATTTACGGGTAAAATAAAAAGGTTTACTATATTATTTTAAAAAAAAAAAACTTTTTAAACCGTAAAGGAAACAGTGATTAAGAAAATCGCATATATTACCATTAAATCCGTCATTTTTTTGGTTTCCCTTGGAAATTCAAATCCTTTGGGCGCGGGAGATCCCGAATTGGGGTTGGTTTCCTTAATTTAATTTTTTTAAAAAACACATTTCATTAAAATTTTACAGGAAAATATCTCTTATTAGGATTCAACATGGGAAGTTTGGGTTTTAAGTAGGATTTAATTTCATAGTCATTACTTTACTTAATTCTTTAAAATACCCATTCGGAACAGACGACCCATTTAAGGTTTTTTTCCCAGTGTTTGGAGCCGCAATTTTTAACGGCCGCGTGTCCTTTATGACGAATTTTTTTGGCCAACAGGTAGAAGATTTTCCCTTAAAATTTTTAAACCCCCCTTTTCCCAACACCCCTTGGGGCCCCATTTTCCAAACTCAGAATTTTACTAATAAATTTTTCTCGAAAAATTTCTTTTAAAAAAAAGGGGGTTGGGGAAAAGCACATGGGATTTTAAAGGAAAAACCTACCTGTTCCCCGCCTAAAAACCCATTAAAAAACCGAGGCAACCAGGGTTCCCGTTAACAACTTTAGGTAAACTTTAAACCAAATTTTATAAAATAAACATTGGATCGTTTTTTGGAAAAACGAAGGAGATAAAAAGTCATAAAGTACGGTTTGAAAACAAGACCCCTAAAATTTTCCATTCGGGATAGTCGTATTTAAAAAATTAATGGGGAAAATTTTTAAAAAGGAAACCCGGCCAAGACAAAAAATTCCCTACCCACGGGGATAAACGTTTTAAATTTAGGATTAGCCTTTATGGAAAATAAAAAAATAAAAATTGGCTTTAACTTTAGACATGGGTTTCCCTTAAGTTTTTAGGGGGAAAAAAATATTAAGAGGAAAATTAATGATAGGAAAAATTAAACCCTTGGTAGACCTTTATATAAAAACCCCGTTAGGGAAATTTTAAAATAGTGAGACAAAACCCTTTGTGATAGTAAAGGGTTTGCATTTTTGGAAAATACCCAGACAAAGGAGACAAAGAAAACTTTGCTTTTATTTACAGTGAACAAAGGATCAAAGATATTTTTCCATATTATATATATATATATATATTTTAAACTTTTTAAATCAAAATACTAAAATCCTTTTACTTAAACCATTCATTTGATGATGAAAATATGAGAAGTCAAAAGTAAGTATTAGCAGACATACTTACTTCAACAAATAACTCTTTAGTGCTGATATCTTTGGCAATCTGTGATCTTGCCATGACTGTCACATTTATTTTACCAAGCACAATGGGAACTATTGGCATATAAACAACAGCAGATTTACCAGCTTTTATCTAAAATATGCATGGAGAGAATAATAAACAATAAAATGAAAATATTTAATCTATAAGAAATGTCTAGTTAAAAGGAATTAAGTCAAATTAGTTGTTGTCACTTAAATAATCAAATATATGCACACTCAATAGATTAAAATTTTAAGAAAACTCAATTTATTTTTTAAAATAGCTTCTTATAACTTTCCGACTTCAGCATTAGGAGACCGAACAGTGTTCAATAATCATGAATATTATTTAAGAATGCATATTCAACATTTAATATTTATCATTTAAATAAGGTGCAAAGGAAATATTAAAGAAAATTTTAAAAGATACATACCAAAATAAGATGCTGCTGTTCGTCTGTTGATGTTCTTGGATCATATGATTCAACTACACCAAAAGGTTCAACATGGACAAACTTATAATAAGGGGATTTGGCAAGACTAACTAAAACCTACAACAAAGTAAAAGACAAGAAACAAAAAAATTAATTACTTTTATTAATAATACTTGTTATTTTCAAAAAAAAATAACTTAATTCAGAAGCATAAATTAATAGTTAAAATATTTTTTATGAAAAAATGTTTATATGAATATAATAGAAGTATTAAATAAAAAGGAAATGAAAAACTTACATCCATTTCATTGTGGAAGTAATTGAAAACAACAACACGCAAACCAATTTGCTCTCCTATTTTGCACTTAGTTGGCATTTCTAGAACCATATAAAAAGGCCTTGCAGAAGAATACTAAAATTGAAGAATATTTTCAAAGAAATTCAAAATCCACAGAGAATAACTAAATACAAACATTAACAATCGAGATAATACATTTGTAACAGCAAGTACAGACAGCTCTAAATACAGCAGTCTCTAAGTAGTAATGAAACTATGTTCCATTATCATTAAATGATTTATTGAAACAGCATCACATGTTAAACATCAATAAAAAATACAAAAGCCTAAGAATTTTGCATAATTAATGCATTTAAAGTGGTAGCATGCAGAATGATTAAGAAGTAGCCAACTGCAGTTATAAGGAAACACCACAAACCAGGGAGAGTAATTCATGCATGCTTCTTTAAAACAAATGATGCTTGGAATGTGTAACTCTGGAGTGGAACCCTAACAGCCCAATAGCCATTTCTTCCATGATTACAGCAGATTTTAAACCGCCACTATGTAATATTAGTATGCTATCTGTTATGATGATTAGGCACATAATCCTATCAAATCAACCAATTCTTTTGCTGTGTAGTTATTAGAGACAGAAAGGTCACCATGAGTATAACACTTCCCCTTTCAGCCAAGTATGAGAAGTTGGAAATGTTCTGGGCAATATGGTAGAGGCTGTAGTATGTTAATTTTTGGACTCTGAATCACTTTAATCTGTTCAGGCCTACTCATATTCATCCAATTTAGACTGGCAGTTATACATCTTTGTCTTCCACAGCTCACCTTTTGTTGATGAATTTGGGGAATTAAATTATG
The DNA here is from genome assembly GCA_038502835.1 of Octonoba sinensis. NCBI lineage: Eukaryota > Metazoa > Arthropoda > Arachnida > Araneae > Uloboridae > Octonoba > Octonoba sinensis. The sequence goes on along the minus strand of CM076599.1, from coordinate 29,444,735 downwards.
TCTAACAGTAAATACCATTGCACTTAAAATGTCATTTGGTGCATGTGGTAGGTTACTTTGCTCAGTGTGATAACTTCATGAAGCGTGACAATGTTCAGAATAATGTTGTTAGATTGTTAATTTTGCTACAATTATTAGTTTTTATTGTTATATTGTTAATTCTGCAGCAAAAATATCATATGACTGAGGATAATACTCATTCACTTAAAAATTTCAATCATAATGAACATATGTGTTCATCTGAAAATCAATAAATAAATGAATAAAATAAATTATTCTTACTATTATGATTATAAGTATGATAAGTATTTAAAAAAAAAATGATTATTTATTTATTTTTTAAGAATAGGGAAACTTATTTATGAGCTTATTTCTGAAAAGTGAATTAAAAATGAAAACACAATCACAAACCTTCTATAAAAAGCAATATACACTGAAACATGGAATATTCCGGATAAATAAAAGTTTTTACTTCATTGATTAATTTTTATTCACACACTAAGGTATCTACTAACTAAATTTCAGTTATTTAACATTATTGTTTCAAAAAGAAGAAATAATAATAATAAATTGGATGGGGGAAAAAACATTGCAGTAACAATACCTGAATTGGATTAGGAAGCAAACCAAATCCATGAGCACTATTCATTCCAAATGCAGTTATAATCCAAGAGGTTGGTACAGATGGAACTGGTATGTTAAAAATATAGTGACCAAGGGGTCTGTAAATCAAACAAATCAGAATTAAAATTTTAAGTACAATAACTTTCTATAAAGATATAATCATAGCACATTACAATTACATTTTATTATGATTACAGAGTATTATTAGCAAATTAATTTACATTCACATACGTTCATTTCATGATACTTCATCGTTAATTCAATACTTGAAAAATTCACCCCTCAAAAAAAAATTGCTATATTTGTATTTGAACATAAAATACAACATACAGCTTAGATCCAGTTTTGCATTCTTTTAATAATGTGATCAAAATCATAAAAATTTTGGCAAAAAAAAAAGGGTGGGGAGGATTTCAGTAAAATGGCAATTTCTGAACTATGGGGGGAAAATTTCAAGATGTGCAATTAAGTTTGTTATGGTAGTGCATGTAAATTTCTAAGTCTGCTATGATAATTTTAAAAAGTAATAAGAAAATGTTACATAATTTATCAACAGGTAATTCATAAACTTTCTAAGAATGGCAATTTCAGTGGGTCGTGAAAAGGACAGGAAAATTTAACTTGTTTTCGATATTAAAAAATCAGTGTTCAATTTAAAGAATCCAAACAAAATTTTCATAACTGAAGGAAACTTTTGTTGCTATCAAGTACAAAGCTAACTAAATTTACTTATAAAATCATAAAGGAAGATAAGAGCAATAAACTGAAAGTGAGGAGAGAGAGACTAGAAAATTCAGCCCTACAGGATATTTCTATAATAGCAAAGTGACTAGAGCCAAGAAGGGAAGCGCGTTTGGTAGTCTATGCTGGGTGTAGGTAGAAGATTTGGGAGTGGGGATTAGTCTCACGCACTCACAGTGCTGTGTGTTGGACTGACACCTGATGCCCTTTATAAAGTGACTGCTGTGTTTTTTGTTTCTGTCATGCATGGATTAAAACTGTATTCTTCTGTAAAAGGCAGATAGCAGTTAGTAATGATGAATCCTTCCACATCTAGCAAGGATGTTTTATATGGTAAGTCAAAAGAAAACAATGATTGTGAAATCATCATGAACTAGTTTGCTAAGTAGTAGTAGTGGGAAAGCAAAGAACATGAAGAAGTTAAAAACATGTTGCCGTAAGTACAATGCCGACTTTTCAAAATATGGATTTGTTTCTTCTGGCACATATGATGACCCGCTGCCTCAGTTTATTGTATGTTTTAAAGTACTGGCTAATAAAAGTATGAAATCTTCAAAACTACAGACATTTTGCAACAAAACACACGGAATATGCAGGGAAGCCAATTGATATTTTTCAGAACAAAAAAAAGAATTTCTGAAGTAAAAATCAGTGATAATAAAATAAATTTCTGGTGATCCTAACAAGCAAAGTACAATTGCTTCTTATCAACTATCCTTATCAATAGGCATAAAAGGGGTAGCTCACACTGTACAAGAGGATATCTAACCAGCGGCTTAACTTTGTTTAATGAAAAACAAACAAAACAAATTGGCAAAATACCTCTTTAAAAGAAATGTAAAAAGATATATAGATGAAATGCCAGATGTCAAGCAGTCAATGTTTAGTTTTGAAACAAAGCTAGTACTTTTCACTACAATTTGATGAAAGGATTCATATATATCATTTCATACAGATCTATTAATCCCCTGCTTATCTTCCTTTTTCAGTTTGTTCTTTATATCACCTTCAGATATTAGTAACTTTAACGAACTTCAATGAGATCCTTGATGTAAATTACTAACTAATGATGTATTCATGATTTGAAAGAAAGAAAGAAAAAGAAAAAAATGTGTGAAAGAAAAGAGGAAAAAAAGTTAAATGAAAATTAAATATTTTTAATGAAAATAACTTTACCCAATATTTATATCTTTCCATATCCAGGAACTTTCATACATCTTTTGAATTCTATTTATTCTAGTTCTTTGATACTCGGCAATGTCAAGTTCATTTTGGATGGGACCTAAAAATTCATAGAATAATTAAAATAATTAAAAGATGAACAAATCATAATTAATACAAAGTTTTATATTAAAAATATTGTGCTAGCATTCTTAACTTACGCATAGGTGTTCTGCAAAAAACTGATCATGAAGGTCTCAAATGGGTAGCATGACAAAAAAAGTACATAATGAATTAATGAAATACTTAACTGATGAATCACAAAAATGATAGTACTTAAATGAATCCAAGCATGCATGATGGCTATAAATAAAGCAACTTTAAGCCTAAGGGGAGCCAGCACTCAAAAATGTCGAAAAGCACAGAAAATTTTTTTATTGGCTTAATAGTAAAATTAATATTTAAAAATGTTCACTGAAAGTTTCAGAAAAATTGGAGCAATATTTATTGATTTATCATGGATGTTATTGCGGTGTGATGTGCCACCTTTTCATTCCAAAACCGTAACTGAAAATAAGCCATATTAATTTTTTTAAATAAAATAAGTGAGAAGAAGCCATTTCATCGTGACTGTAACTGAAAAAAAAGTTCCTTACTTGAAATTTTGATGAAGAACGGTTTCGAAGTTTTTGCAAACCAAAAACTTAAAATGCTGTTTTCTCTCACTTTGTTTTTTGTGCATTTCATCTAAATCAAAATGCAAAGGCTTTTTTAAATTTGTATCTATAATGTTGATTTTTTCCCCCGCATGGTCCTGAAACTATATATAACAAATTTATGCTCTACTTTTATGATAACTTAAGTACTTTTAAAAAAAAAATCTTTTTGAAGATTTTTTGAATTTTTTGTTGTTTATTTATTTATTTATTTATTCATTCATTTTTTGCATTACTTCAGTTTATATTTTTTTTCTCAAGAAGTATTTGACTTATAAAAAAATCAAAGCATAAAAGTTTTGCTTTTTGAGTAATGAATCAATAAAAAAATTTGAGGCTTTACGCAAATTTTTAAAAAAGAAGATGCATTTTTAAAAATTGCTAATTTTCTTTAAAAAAATTAAATTATACAAATTATATTTTAAAAATCCAATTTTTCTTTAATATTAAATTTCTTATGAAGTGGTGTAAGTATGACATGAGACAAAAATTGTAAATTTAAACACCATAGAAAAAAAATTGTCTCATGGTACCTGCTCCCCTTAACAAGTTTAATATAAGTTAAAATATCCTAGTATGTTTACCAACCTTAGAAAATAATTAGGAATATTATGTTCAAAAGTAAATATTTCTCTAAAATTGTGAAGTTTTTTTTTCTGTGACAGAAAATTTAATGCTATTCTCAGATTTCTTAGCAAAAAAAAAAAAGGAGGGAAAAGACATGGAGGCTGTTTTTGCTGCAATTAATGATTAGAAATATTAAAATTGTATTAAAACACATTAAAAAGAAAATTAAGAAAAAAATTTCTTTACACACACATACATGCATGTATATATATTATGTTGATTGCAGTAAATAAAACAAAATAACAAATAAATTTTATGGATATCCCAATAAAAATATGCAGAGTGAATTGAGTTACTTCTTTTTGGGGGGAGGGAGATCACTCACTGCTTAAAAAAGAGGGTAAATGCTGTAAAAATGTGCAAAATCGATTACATTTTCGTACTAAAATGGATTTTAAAGCCGAGGTAGCTTGGATATGTTTGTCTTTTGGGGGGAAGTTCTCAAAGCTAACACACTAAGAAAATATAAACTGCAATAAAGACGGAATCGTTTGAAAAATGTGATTACAATAAACAGAACAAATGGTTTTTGGCAAAACACCATGGCTGAAATTAATAGCCAAAAATTGGAACTTTTCAAGGCGTCACTCAAGTTTAACATAATTTTTTCTCCAGTATTTATAATAGCAATGAGTTAAATGTCATATGAATTGCAATTTTAAGAAGTTCCATTAAGGGAAGTGTTGTGAGTCTAAAAGGAAAGATATAATATGCATTGCTCTTTAAAATGACTATACAAAGGAATGATGTCATGAAGACATCGGACAAATTCCTTGAATAGGAGGGAGACTAAGAAAAAGTGTGTATGTACTTCTTTATTTATTATTTTATCTAACTTTGACTCTTGCACAAATAGAACAAATTCAAATAAGGTATGAAACATCGATTAAGTTACAAAATAGACTCTAAATGACAATAATAATTGCAATAAAATGAATACGCACAATTAATTTAAATTATACTATTATTTTGATCTGCAAATTTTTACTTACATCCACTTTCATCAGAACCATCGAGACAATCCATGAAACCATCGCAATATTTATCAGATCTAAAACAATTGCCATCCATGCAACTGGAGTAATCTCCAGTTTTACTGCAATCATCTATAGAAAGATCATAATTAGAGGTGAAAAAAACTTTTAAAAAATCATAATTTAAGAAGTTTACAAAATATTTTACCTGGTCTTTTTGGAACATAAGCATCAGTGAACAAGATTAAACCAGCAAACTATGAAACAAAAGTACATAAAAAAAAAAAAATTATGAATAGCCAAACAGTACAAATAATAAAAATTTTAAACCATTTTGGTTTCAAACAAACTTATACACTTATACGAAACAACAAATTACTTTTCGGATTTAATTTGCATGGAAAGCAAAAGGATTAATAACATATAACTTTAGAAGAGAGAAACTGTTATAGAAAAAATCAAATGCATTGCCAGGGAAATACAGTACTCTCTGCTTACTGTGATCACTTTGGGACACAATGATTTTGATAATTATAACCAATTAATAACAATAAAAGAATCACAAAATTAGGTAAATTTACCAATTTAAGCCAGACATACTGAGTTTCAAAACGAAATGGAAAAACCTTACCTAATATTTATGCACTGTATATTTCCTTAAAAATTATAAATAATTTGAAAAAAATCATTAATTGTTGATTCAATACAAGTTTTCCTAAGAATCTCATTTACAAATTGCTTGTAATCATAATAAGTTTTTAAAGTCATCATACTGGTGTTGTCCTCCACTTTTCAACACTTTCAATGCATTCCTCATTTCAGTATTTGTAGGCAGGAAGTAACTTGGTCATTTTCTAACTGAGGTAAAACCAGGATTTAGCGCCCCCTCCCCCCTTATACACACAAAAACAACTATATGTATTTAGGTAAAACACACACATTCAGTAAATTTGGCACCCCTAAAATAATCTGGAGCCCGGGGCGTACGCATCATCTGCCCCCCCCCCCTCCCCCCTCTAGTTACGTCCCTGTTTGTAGGAGATGATTCAGCATGAAAGTAATCTTCACAAACTATTTTGTTTGCACACTGTGTTTCCATTTTGTTTACCTCTTCTAATAAGATCATCACAATTTTTCAAAATTTTGCACAGCACAACTACATTTTACAACTATACTGCAGCATTGTGTTGACCCATTCTTGAAAATCTGACATAATGATATAAAATGTTGATCTTTTATTTTAATGTTAGATAATTTTGCTTCCTGCTATCCATATTGTCCAACTGTACGTAAGTGAGAAGAGCACAAAATGTCGACACCCTCTTGCTCAGTTCAGATAAGAATGTGTTACCTTCTGCTTATCTTACAAATGTCTCTAAAAAAGACTATTGATCACCTGCAGATGAGCATATCTCTTCAAATTCCTGAAATGTGTCATTCCCCACTCCTTTGCATATTCTTCATTTCTCTAAAGTGAAATTCAGGATTTTTCTGAATACATAGCGAATGTTTCTTTGGCGTGTAAGAAAAAGGTTGAAAACTGAGAACATTAAATGATGTTATCACAAAAAGTGACAATTCTAGTCTATGAATAAATGAGGACAAAGTGATTTTGATAACAATAAGCGATTGATAACAAACTAGGATCACATTAGGCAGAGACTACTGTATCTACATGTTGTACAAAAGTCAATCAAATACATAACAAAAAAGAGAAAGAAAGAATGAGAGGAGAGAAGAGTGTGAAGGGACAAAATATACTATTTAATAGTAATCTAGCAAGTTATTGCCTCTGTTTGGCCACTAATTTACGGCTCAAGCTTGCAGGAAATAAATGCACCAAAAACTCATATTATTGAATAATTGGGCATTTCTTTTTGAAATACCTTGAACTCCTCTATTAATCTGAGTAAATACATAGATATCAAATATGGTAATGAGCGTTGGCGGATACATGTCACTTGATACATATAATGATATTTATAAGCTGATATATATCATGATACACATCCAACTTATATCAAATTTAAATTTTATTTAAAGTTAAACAATTTAAATTCATCTTGGATTACTCCAATAATTTACTTCTAAGTTAATGAAATAATTTTTAAATATAATTATGCAAAAGGAAGCGTAATGGAACTAGGTTTATAGTGATGAGCAAAAGATAATGATGACACTGGAGAATCAGAAATAGTGATTTTCTCTTTTAAGTTCACTTTAATTTATTTACTCATCAGTGAAGTAACATTGAACTCAAAGTGTAAAGTCATTTTCCTCAATGTTAATTTCCAAAAAAAATAAATAAATAAAAATGAAACCAATTAACATCAATAGAAACCTTTACTGTTATATTGTTCTATAATTATAGTATTCTGTCAAAATTAAAAGCATGTATCAGATATAGCATAATGGATATTTTATTGCTATGAGGAACAATTTTACATTGATTACATAAGGTGCAAATGTAAAATAAAATGTACCACAGACAACATAATGGGTGCACATTTATATGAACCCTAATTTTGTTTTAAGTGAAGTAATAAAATTACTAAAATTTTTGATATATGAATATTTTTTCTAAATACAAGCAAACTTGTACAGACTAAGAGAGGTTTAATTAGTAATTAACTCATTTAATAACATTATAACTTATATAATTAAAATTCAAGACTCATGTAAATTCTATTTTACATGCATCAGGGCTCCCACCGCCTTAACACAATTTGTAGCAGCTTTCAGAGCAGGTAAAATGTTCTTTTTGTATCAGTTTGGAGCAGAAGAATTTAACTTTTGTATCAGTTTGGAGCAAGCAGAAGAAATCGACTTATGTATCAGTTTAGGAGCCGAAAATATCAAATTTGTACAATTTTTGGAGGATTTTTTTCTTTATTTTTTGAATAACTAATGGCTGTTTTAAAGCAATGTCATTTTCATACATCAAGGGTAAGAGAAGTTTCAAGTCTTCAAAATGATAGGAAATGTAAATGTCAGTCATCCTTCAAAAACTGGATTATTTCTATATTTCTTATAAGAAATTATTCATAACTTATTCAAAAAGTAAGAGTAATTAAACCTATAACCCTTATAAAGGTGTTTTTCAATACTTTTCTCAAGAAACAGATTATTTTAAAAAATGTTTTGTTTATTTATTTTTTCTTCTTCTAATGATTCAACAGTTGACATAAGCGAGACACAAGCTAATACACAGCTTGAGGACTTTGTATTTTCTAGGGATGATGTGTTGTTTCATTTGAAAAAGATTAAAGCAAATAAGGCTCCAGGACCTGATAATGTTTATCCAAAAATTTTAGTAGAATGTGCAGAGGAATTAGTGGATGTTGTCTTGACTATTTTCATATCTTCATATAACTCGGGGACTGTGCCAGTGGATTGGAAGCTGGCAAACATAAGGCCGCTCTTCAAGAAAGGGTCTAAAACTAAGGCAGGGAATTATAGGCCTGTGAGTCTTACTTCAGTTCTTTGTAAAATTTTTGAAACTCTGATAAAAATCAAAATAGTGAATTTCCTGGAGGCAAATGGAGTGTTGACTGATTTTCAGTATGGTTTTAGGAAGGGTAGGTCCTGTACAACTAATTTGTTGCATTTCTATGACAAGGTTACTATGGCATTAGATAATAAAAAGTGCGTAGATGTTGTTTACATTGACTTTCAGAAAGCGTTTGATAAAGTACCGCATGAAGCTCTTCTTAAACTTGCTTATATTGGTATTGGTGGAAAAACTTTAATTTGGGTGAAAAATTGGCTGACTGGAACGAAACAGAGAGTAGTAGTGAAGGGCAATTATTCTCAGTGGATTCATGTTTTGAGTGGGGTTCCACAAGGTTCAGTTTTAGGGTCAATATTATTTATTATTTTTATTAATGATATTACTCGGAGTATTTCTGGGAACGTCAATATTTTTGCTGATGATGTCAAAATCATGGGAATTGTGGACACAGAGGAACAAGTCAATCAGTTTCAAGAGGATTTAAATCAAATTTCTAGGTGGACAATTAAGTGGGGTACGTCTTTTAATATTGGGAAATGTCAAGTGCTTCATTTTGGACATGGGAATAAACATGCAACCTATTATTTACAAGGTTCCGTCATTAGGGAAGCAGAAGCAGTTGTTGATCTAGGAGTATTGATGAGGAGTATAGGAGTATTGATGAGTCCTAGTCAATACTAGGAGTATTGACTAGGACTTCAAGTCCAGCCAGCAGTGTAGCACAGTAAGTAACAAAGCTAACAGGATGCTTGGGTTTATCAATAAGGCTATTTTGAACAGGTCTAAGGAAGTTGTATTGCCACTATACAGAAGTTTGGTAAGACCTCATTTGGAATATGCTGTTCAGTTTTGCTCTCCGTACCTAAAAAAGGATATTACCTTATTGGAAAGGGTTCAAAGGAGGGCTACTAGATTGGTAAGTGGTCTTTCAGACTTAGATTATGAGGGTAGGCTTAAAAGGCTCAATATGTATAGTCTTGAGCAAAGGAGAGTTAGAGGGGACATGATTCAGTTGTTTAAATTCATTAAAATGGGAAGTGTTGATGGGCTGCAGCTCTGTGCTGAAAGTAGAACCAGAGGTCATTGTTTTAAGCTTTTCAAATCTCAGGCTAATCTTGAAAGTAGGAAAAATTACTACTTCAATAGGGTTATAGGCCATTGGAATAGTTTACCAGAAGCGACTGTTAATTGCAGCGGGGTAAAAACGTTTAAGAAATCTCTTGATGTTCATTGAGGACTGATAAACTGACTAGGACCAGCCTAGCTGGGCCCTGAGCCTGTTGCTGCTCGTCACTTTTGTATTTGTTTTTTAAAGATTAGCTGGAAGAAAGCTTAAAATTTTCTTCTTTTCAAAAATCAATACATTCTATCTCAGGGTTCGTACGGTTTTGGCAAAACCAAAAATAAGGACTTTCTAAGGACTTTTTAAGGACCTATAAAAAAATTTAAGGACCTCACAAATTTTTTTGAAATATACAAACTGTTATGTTTATTTCAAACGGAAGCATAATTGAAAGAGGAAATTGATTTAACATCGTATTTTAATTAGGAACACAAACACTTTTATGGAGCTTTTTTTGACTTGTTGCTTTTCTAATGGCCAATACAGTCAGAGTTAAATAATTATTGGAGCTAGTAATAAGAAGCACACAACACAAGTATTAATCATATATAAGAAAATTATCATGATATGAAAAATTAGCAAAAATGGTTAGTGCTATTTAATACAAGTTAAATGAAAAACAATTTAAATAAAAAAAAATTGTTAAAGAAAATGCTGCACTTTGTCTCGAGAATTTGAATTTAATCTATATATTTTTTCATTTTACTAAACTTATGTTGCCAGCATCTCAATTTAGGCTTTCTTAATTTTTTATCTCTGCCATAAATAATTTTTTTAAAATTATTTAGAAGAGCTTGCAAAAATTCTAAAAAAACTTTTTTAACTTGAGAAATATATTTCATTTTGGAAACAACATACAAATAAAAAATGGAACTTATTCGCTTAAAACTTTGTACATTACCCTCAAATAGTAACTACCGAAATTTAACTAAAATAAAGTTTCAAAAAATTGAACGATTTCTTTAAATTAAAAATAAAACAAGTAGACTACAAGCTGCAAATACTAAAATAACCGTCAAATTTTTAAATAATTTTGATATATTTACAGGATGCAAAAAGATAGAAGTCTCACAAGCTGCGCGCAATTTTCGGCGAAGCACATGCTAGATGTTAGCAAGTTTCCGAAAAATAGGTTTTAACATTTTCGTGTTATAAATTATGAAAATTCAAGTAAATTAATACATGTCTTTTAAAAAGTTTGTTGAAAATTTTTCTTGTCTTGTAGTACTATCCCTTTAGATAAAAATACTTGTACATTAGCTTGAAAAATCTGATCTTTTCGCAAAAAATCGAATTTTCGAAGTTCAAAAATAAAAACAGAAAAACTAGGGGGAAACTGAGCATTCGGCAACTACAGTGTATAGGTTTAAGAAGAGGTCGATTCCTTCAATTTACTGCAAATTAAGAAATTTCACGAGATACAAATTTTGATTAAGGCAGTATATATCCATCATCTTCCACACAGCAAAACCCCACAGCGAACGATCGAGAAGCCATAATTGGTCAGTGACAATTTACTAAATATTAAAACATTGCTTTAAAACAAATTTTCGATACGGGAATTTATTTGATCTAAAAAAAAAAACAATGGGAGAACAAACTGTTTAGCGAAAGATCAGCTGAAAAGCGATTGGGAGAGTTGGCACCTCGACGCTTATTATAATGTAAGACGTAAGAAAAATGATAATAAAAATATATCATTCTTTTACCTTTAACAGTATAAAAGAGCAATAATCATACATGCGATCGGTAAAACGCAAAAAAAGCTGAAAGTTTTTTTTGCCGACATATTAGTTAAATGTATCTCTTTTATTGAGCTAGATGTCAACTATATGCTTCTTTTAAGTATTCCCCCCCCCCTTAAATTAAAAAAAAAAGTTTCAAAAGCAATATTTATTTACTGATTACTTGTTAAGAGCTGCTCCTACTTGCTTTATTGAAAATTGTTTAGAATGTAGATTATTTAGTAACAATTTTCATGCAAAAAAAAATATTTACTTACTTTGTAACTAAACTTAATAAATAGTATCGAATCCCAAATTTGAAATCCCAAAATGCGGCCCTTTTTCGAAAATTTCCGATTTTTGTTTATTTATTAAATTTTCCCCCTCGAGTCCTTAAAAAGTCCGTTTATCAAATTTTATTCCTTCTTCTTTTCTCTTTTAAAAGCAAAATGAGGGAACTTGTGTGAATTGTTTTTCTGTGGCCTTAAATGGTGCCCAGTTACTGGGTACCATTGCATTTTGTACAAATGCTTGGTGTTTTGATTCGACTTTTCTACTAATATTTAAATTTTTTTTTAGATATAGCTCGATTTTCTTTTTCAAACAATTGCAGGAAATAGCAAATTGGGAGCTGCCATGTGAGTGGGTACAAGTTCATTTTAACTGAATTGGGTGTTGTAGTTTGAAGCATTTTATCAAAATCCATGAACTTTTTTTTTTTTGTAAAAATATATAACACATCAATTTACTTATATCTTTTCAAAAAAAATTAATTATTTATCTACCAGTTGAGAAAGCACTGCAATTTGTAGTAAAAGTGTGATGATGTTTATGTAAATCCGCCATTTTTGGTTTTGTCAATAGGCCGTTTTGGGTCTTTTCGAAAGCAGCAATAGTACCGGACCTGAGCAAACCAAATTTAAGGTTCGATTAAGTAGTTGAAATGAAATAAGTTTGATTCTTGTGAAGAATACAAAAGATAGCAAAACAAATAGAGCAGGGCATGAGTACCTTCTTATTTTAACGAAAAAAAATAAAATAAGCACCTGGAATAAAAAATAAGGACTATTTAAGGACTTTTTAAGGCCTTAAAAATGAAAATGAACATTAAGGACTTTCTAAGGACCTTTAAGGACCGTACGAACCCTGTATCTTTTTTGTTTAATAGCTAAAACACTATTCTTACAAGAAAATAAGCAAAAAATAAATAATATGAAAGGTTAAACTATTTAAAACTATTTATCATTAATTAAAATTTGTTTTTTAAATGGTACTTATTTAAGTATAACCATTGCGATTATAGTAACGGTAAAATTTTGAATGAATTAAATATAATTTTATATTTTATCAAAAAATATATTTGAAGTTAATCCTATTTTCTACCAGCAGTAATATTTAATATTTTTCTGATTAAAAAATATTTCTTTAAATTTCAATCCTAAATGCTCACTTAAATGCTTTGGAAGTAATTAAAGGCACTAAAAATAAATTACCGAGTTTCATAATTTTGCAGCAAAAAAATTCAAGAACCAAATTATATTTTTCAGTTCTATAACAGAAAGGCAAAATGTATTTATTATTATATATTGATAATTTAATGTCTAATGATTTTTTTTTTCCCAACAATTTATCTTTACATCTTTCAAAACTTGTGTAATAGTTGCAATTGAATTTTAAGAGTCCTAGGGTTACAGCAATTGGATGCTGAAAAAAACTAAATTGAATTAAAAGAAAAAGGAAATGCATGATAATTTCATGACTTTCAAATCAAGTTTAAAAATTGAAACCTTAAGCAAGAGTACTTTTATGAGGTCGTTCATCCACAACAAAATTTCTATTTCTTCTAATAATATTGCTTAATATATTTGCTAAAGATCATCAATTCAATAAGATATATATGCTTTTTTTAATGATTTTCTAACTTAACTATTTTTTTTACTTATTTTGTTCTTTATACTTATATTTTTTAATTGTGGTTATATGATATAGATTATAGAGCTTAAAGAGTAATGAGAAAAGAAAAAAATCTGCAATTCAATGTTTAATTTTACAGAGTTTGAAAGTCTATCTCTAAACACTTTCGGGAACAAATATATATTTTCAAACAATGTTTTTATTTAAAATAAAAATACATTTTATTTATTTAAATAAAAACTTACTAAATAAAATGTTCAACATAAATAGTGATAAGAGGAATTATTTTTACCTCTATAATATTACAAAATATTAGAAATCGTCTCACTGTTTTTTCTACAAGCGTGGGTTGCATCACTCATTCTGCTCAATTTTCTCATCAATACTTGATGTTCTTAAGAGAGGGTAAAGCTAATATTCATTAATAAAGTGCTTCAAAGGTAAAAAATTAGTTGACTAAAGGAAAAATGTAACGAATGATGCCGATTTTAAGGTGAAAAAAATATAATATTTAAAATTTTTCCGATTTTTCCCCCCCGAAAATCGCGATTTGGCGCAAATTTTCCAAAAAAATGCATTTTGTAGCAGCATGTAGCAGAAAAATCGTTTTGGCGCAGTTTTGCGCAATTGGCGCAGCCGTGGGAGCCCTGCATGCATGTTAGTAATTATTAGAAATTAGTACATAGAACATTTTTTCATGTTTTGTTATTAAATTTTAACTCTACATCATTTAATGTGTTTACTGTAGAAAAATAGCCTTAACATCTGCAAGGTTTCCCTACCATTATAACTATCAAAACATTAAAAGGATGGCTACACTTTAATTGTAGGATAACATATATAATTTGTTTTCTGGAGCATGATATTTTGTGAGGCTGCTCTTATCATACAACCCTACGGAATAGCTCTGTGTGCATTTAAAAAGTGTTCTTTACATAATTTAACAATTATACTATAAACCAGAAATCAATGGAGAAATAAAGCATTTTTCGCAATTGTTAAATCATATGATATAATACTCACATGAATGCTATAAAATTTAAAAAATTATACTAAATTACGGAAAAAGTTGCAAATTTGAAAAATACAAGTATTGAAGGATTTCCTTCAAACAAGAAACAATGCTATAAAAATTTTCTACCTTAAAAATTTTGCTTGCATCCATACCATAAGATGATGATGGATAGTTGACAAATTGATTAGAATTCCCTCCACGAGATTTCCATGAATATGATAAAGTGCCATTCATCTTTTCATCAAATGCATTCATTTTTTCCAATACCTAAACGGGAAAATTTCAATTAATTTTTCTTTCTTGTGCACATTAACGTATTAAAGATCCCACAAGCATAAAGTTACATGACTTCCATTAAATTTGTTTAGCAAAAACAGCATTTTAAGAGTTGTTTTTAATGCTATTATATTTTAAGAAGCTGAGACAATTATTGCTATTATGTCATACAAAAATTTTACATGTCTAAGTGTAGAAAACAAATGTATTTTCATTTTTTCAATTTCTTTAATTTTATTCCATTTTACACTTTTTTTTTCAGAGTCATGGATTTTATACAAAGAAGTGAAAAAAATAGCAGCCCCGCCTGCAGATGGTTTTAATTGAAAACCAATGAATGTTAACTACAAATATTCTCTTAATTTAAGACTTTTATTTCATATTCAAAAAGTATAAAAGTTAATTATGTATCAAAAAATTTAAAAATAATAATTAAAATAAAACAAATTTTGCTGCTTTGATTGTGTTGGATCATTCAATATTCTTTCCTTTTATTAAGTTCAAAGAACTTACAAAATACTTTAATTTTCTGCAGCATTCCAAAACAAATTTAATATTAAAAATGTTTTCCAAGAACCAAGATGAAAGAATAATGAACTAAACATTTTAAAAGCAATTAACCAATAAATTAACATGAGATATTAAATTGAATAAATAAAAACAAATTAACCTCAGCATGACTCAAATCATTTCCAGTGCGCATGTTATGAAGAACATGATCAACAGCTGAAAGACCAACATAAGTTCCTGGCTGACCTTTCACAATAACTTCCACTGTTTCTCCAGTTTTGTCTTTCTTGTTATTTAAGGTGACAGAGAACTGAAAATACAGTAGAGCATTAGGCATGGAAGAATGAATTAGTAAATCAAATGCCATACTAAACATTCGTAACTCTAACTACATGCAAAGAGGAAAGTAACTTAATGGAAAATATTTGATACAATGTTAAGTTAATCGACTGATACATTACAACGATTATGAATTTAACCAATTTTGCATGCAAATAAGTTTAAAGTTTTTTTTTTTTTTTAATTAAGTATTTCACTGATCAAAACCTTTCTTTTATAACCTTTCAAGAATAGTCATTGATTATTTAAAGTATGAACTTCAAGATTTCAAGTCTGGCCAATGTAGAGGTTTAATTATAGAAATTATGAGAAAAACACCAAACATGTATTCTATGACATCAAAAATAACAGCTTATACCCAGTCATGAGGACGACAGCATTAGAACATCCATTGATATAGTTAGTACATCACAATTGAAACACTCGTTTGTTCAAACACTAATTGTTTACATTAACACAGAAACTTTCATTGGTGTGAATATAAACATAGAAACTACAAATTTGATCTAATGTTAAGAGTTTATATCAACAGAGAAACTCACATTTGTTCAAATATGAATTGTTTACTAGCACAGAAACTACCATTTGTTATAATATCATTGTATTTATCAGTATAAAAATAAGAGAAGATATGTTTCATTTGCTTCTTTCAAAAACTTAATGGTGAAATCTATGTTATGTCAATGAGTTTATGGTCATATAGAGATAGGATATTTTAAAATACAACTACAAGTATTTCTACTCTCAAAAATTATTCAAAGCACACAAAATTGATAGCTTTCACCTTAATACGTTCACCCCGCAATGGGTTCACTCAATGTGTAATGAATCTGGAAAACAACAAATTCTTTTCTATCGAAAAAAATCTTACAAACTGAGCTGAACAATAATTGCTCTGAAGAAAGAAAGAAAAGTAAAACATAAATTATCGATTAAGTTGAAAGCACTAACTAAACATAAAATTTATGTTTTTTCTTCCACTAAACTAATAAATAAAACATCAGAACGTTTCATCGGTAAACTAATAAATTCTAAACTTACATTATTTCTTGATATGCCATCCACAGGAAAAGTTAAACTATCAGCAACAACTTCACCTTCCCTAGCTATGTCATAAACTACAACAGTTGCCGTTGGTGCCATTTCAGGTGAAAGAGATATTGCAAATGTTTTGATACTTGCCGGCATTTCTTCCACTCCAGACAGCAGAATTATGCTTTTAGAAATTATCTACAATTAAAAAGAAGTGCAAGTGCAAACAAATGATTCTAGTTGGTTATAATTTTACTTCAAGCGAAACATATTACAAAACATACATACATACTTACCAAATATGAAAATTGTTTCACGTAATAATCTGCCCTGACATGGAAGATGATGTATTCCCCAACCTACAAAGAATTTTAAAAATCTTAAATCTATTTAAACCATTAACAATGATAGAATAAATAAATTTAAACAACAAAATAAAATAATAAGTAAATAAACTAAAAAATTTCAGCATTTTTCATTGAATGATATGGACTAAAATGGGACGGAGGGATTCGGTGGGAATCCCTCCATCCCAAATGGAGGGGGCATCCATTTCTCAGATTCATTCTTTGAAAATAGACTTGGTAAGATTCTCCCAACAACAAAAATTTGAAAATTTTCAGTGAAAAAGCATAAATGCATTTTTTCAATTGTATAAACAGTTACCAATATTACTATTAAAAGAAAATCTACCTTCTAAATAACTGCAATCCCCACCACATATAAAGCTAAAGAGAAATCTCCCCTCCACTTGAAAATTTTAATTTTAGCCCCTGGTAATACCATATTTTAGCCCCCCCCCCAAAAAAAAAAAAAAAAACATTTACCTTAGGATCCCGAGTGCTTGTGGACACTTGAATATGGCGATTACTAGGGGCATAAGACGAATATGCAAGTAAACTTGCCCTGGCTTTTTCTCCTGTTTCATCAACATATCTTGCCTGAAGAAATAAAAATGCAGTGATTATGTGTCCCACATTTATGATCAAACAGTGCAAAGAATATTTCTAAAAATATAATCTTATAAAATTGCAGACATAGAATAACAATACAATGGAATTTGATTAATAAAAATAAATAATCTTTTTTTTCCAACAGGGCATTATAATTTTTTGAACAATTTTAAAAATATTTTTAAAACATCAAATGAGTTGAGTAGCCAAGATTTAAGTTTTTAATTAATCAATGAATTAATTAAAAATAATGTCACATTCTTTATCTTATTTATATATTTTTCTAATCTCTCTTTTACTTCTTAAGTAATATTTGAGGCTGCTTTTTAAAGTTGATTATCAATATAAGTACACCTTGCATCTAGCAAAGCACTGTTATATATCTTCATCAACTTATCAAAATATCCTGCATTTTTATTTTTGACAAGTACCAAATCATTAAATAAATAAAACAAATAAGTGAGCATTAGCAAGCTTAAAACAATTGTAAGTAGTTAATTCAGAGCTTCTGACATCAGTGGTGTATCCTGGGGGAGAAACAAAAAGCTGGCGGAGGCTTGGATACAAGAGTTGATGCAGTTAAAAATATATTGATAAAGTGAGAAGGTGCTTGAATGGAAATAAAAAGAAATCAAAGGCTCCTCATTTTACTATGTGGTATTGCATGTTAACAATTCCTTTATTTCCAAATTCCATAACTTATTAGGTGCAGATCTTACTTCATAATTTTTTAGCTTTAGCTTAACTTTTCTTGGAATATTACTTTTGCATGCAATAATTATGAACCAATAGTCAGATAAGGTATAAATTTTCTTATAATATTTTCAACTTCAAAGAAGGACATTATTTTGACAAAATTGCTAATAAACAAATCTATTGTTTTACAACAAGAAAAAAATTAGAAACTAGAAAAATTGCATACATACAATTCGTTTTGAAAATGGTCTCAAATTGTTAAACTCAGTTACACAAACTGCATCAGATTTGAAAAACAAACAAAAATAATGAAATCCAAATTAATATATTAATTACAAAACATACATATATTATAAGTTATTTTCAAATGTAATATCAAAACAGAACATACCTCTAATGTCATTGAATGAATATCGTTGAGAGCTGAAAGAGAGCCAAAACTGGATAATAAATCAGTAGTAATGTCCCAAATTCCAAACTGAATTGGAGACATTTGCTCATATCTTGTTGGTAGTTGCCTTTCTTCTCCATACGTGAAATGTACTGTAGTTATAATTTCTAACTTCTGATCATTGAGTCTCCAAGAAGGCAAAGGAGATCCATCATAAAATGATACAGCAACCTATGTTTCATTTTTAAAAATAAATATAAGTCATGAATTTTACATACAAGAAGCGTTATCTAAATAACATAACATACAGGGGTAAATACAGCATTTTTAACAGGTTCTTGTTTTTATAGATTTGAAAAGATTTTTGTAAAAAATCAAGTAATTTAGTGAAAATTCAAAAATTTAACGTATAGAGATTAAGAAGTTTATTATTATTTGTAGTTTATTTAATAAACAATTCTGTGAAAAGTACAATTCCGTAGCTCAGAATTTTGTAAAGAGTATGTTTTGGTTAATTGGAATTTTCTGACGGGTCCGAAAAAGGACTTGAATTTCCTGTAGCGCCACCCCTGACATATGCGAGTCAAATATATTTCATTGAAAAATCAGGGAAAAAAATCACATAATTATGCAAGTACACTTGACTACTAGTGGAACCTGAAAAGTGAGCACTTTTGCAAACATTTTCTGTGCCTTTACAGTGATCACAACCAGTTTTATCGGTTACATTAAGTAGGCTCCACTGCATTAAAAAAAATAAGGGGGAGGGGGGTAATTCGATGTCATATCAACCTTAAAACAAGAAGTTCCGTCTAGAATTATTCGAGCCTACTTTCCCGTATACACCCAAATTCAAATTTATAATCTAGCTATCTCTTTCTCTCTCTTTCTCATTTAGCCTTAGTTCTTAATTTCTACAAATGTATCTTTCTCAACGGATAATACATATTCACTCACTCACTCATTCATTCTTTCATTTATTCATTCATTCATTCTTTCACTCATTCATTGAGAAATATCCTTAAAAATCCCATCAAACAATTTCATAGGAAAATAAGCTCATTCAGTTCTTGTTGAACTACGTATTTGAACATGTTCTACATCTTAACATCTTTCCGATAAAGTTTATTGCAAGAAAATCCGTCGGTTAGATCAGGATTTATATGAGATTGAAATTTGCCTACAGGGAAATTACTAAGGTTAGTTTTTTTTTTTTTTGAACTGTTCAAAAATGAACAAAAGTTGTTTAAATCAATATTTCACACCGAGAGCTTCTTCCATTAAGTTTGCTTATAGGAACTTGAATCTTGTGCCCAGCAAGGCCGTAGCCAGAAATTTTTTTCGGGGAGGGGGGGGGGGGCCCTGACTTTGAAACACTTATGTTGAGGACAGTTTCAGGGAGGAATATATGCTACATTTTGAAAAATTTTGAGATTTCGGGGGGGAGGGGGGCCCGTAGGCCCCCCCTTTTGGATACGGCCTTGGTGCCCAGGGTTTACATAATTTGCTTCACTTTTGCCCATAGGCGCTAATGTTATATTTTTTTTTTGAACTGTTCAAAATTGAACGAACAATTGTTCAAATCAAAAAGTAAAATTAATGAGATGTCCTCACCAAGATCTTTTGAATGCAAAAAGAATTTTTTGAATTGAACAATTCGTTTAAGAGTTTTTATAAGGGGGATAGACAGACCGACAGACACACATTTTCCCCCATCTCAAAACCATACTTTCAAATTTTTTATTTTTCAATCTTTATTTAATTACTTTACTTTTTTTAACTTTTCTCTATTTTTAACGATATTTTTACGATACATTAAAGCCTTCCTTCATGCTTTATTATTTTATTTTTTTTTTTTTGCTTTTACGGGAAAGTGGGCTAAAAAGGGATTGCCACCTCTTGGATTTTGATCAAACATGGTGTACTTCCTTTCTTTATAGTTATAAGCAATCCCTTAATTATTATTTTTTCTATTTCAATACATTTTGATTTTACAGTAAAGAAAATTTTATGATTTTGAATATTTTGAGACTCAAAAAGTCAGTAATTGTAGTTTAAGAAGAAAATTGTTTTTCGGTAACTAAAGCTGTAATCTTTTTAAGTTTTGCTTTTTGTTTCGGTATTTTCTGTACTTATTTTATTTCCATTTTATTCTTTGTATTTTATTTTATTTTTTTGCAATTTTCATGTATTTTCACATTTTTATGCTGTTGTCTTTTTCTTTGTTTTTATTGATATTCCTTTTTACTTTCTGTACTTCCAACTACATTCGTTTGTTGCTCTCTTATTGGTGCCTTTAATACTACTTCTACTTCCACTTCACACTACCTTTATTCTCATTGGTTTACAGTTAATTCTTAGGCTATATAAGCTTTGTTTTTGTTGTTCTGTCTGCTTCATTTGGATGTTTTGCATCTAGAAGCTCCCTGTCGCATTGAAAAAGGGATTCCAAGCGATCCCGAAACATATGTCTGCGTTTTAATGCTCATTTGTGCTTTAATTTAACTTGAAATTTTATTTCTATTACTTTGCACAAAGTTTAATCATTACTATATTACTTTATCTAACTATAAAAACTGCTGCACTACTTTTTTTTGAAACCTTGCCTTTACTTTCACTCAATTTCCTTCAACACAAGCTGTTTTCCTCTAAAAGCTAAAAAAAATCTATTGCTTTAAAAAGTATGCGAGTTTTGTCTTTAGCATTTATTACTTTAGCCAGATATGGCTTTTATCTATTCCATTAAATTGATTTCAAACGATTGTGCAAGATCATTTACTTTAACTTCACCTTTCTGCATGAAAACATATCCCCCTGTTCTAGTGGGAATGATTTGAATGAAATTTACTGAAAACATTTACAAAACCATCAACAGCTTGAACATTTGGGAGATCAGGAAGGGGTATTATTTCCCCAATGTTTAGAAACATAGTGTATGTATTTCATTGTCTTTTTCCTATTATATCAATTTACCCTTTCGCTTTGCCACCTCTCACATCCTTGAAAAACTTTAAAATGATGGGCAAGGGAATCGACATAGTATTGAAAATACCAATGAAAACATGTTTTGAAGTGTAACCCTTTCAGGACGGGTGCCTCAGTCAGTGAGCTGCAGGGCCGGCGCTAGGCCGAGGCGCCCGCCTCAGGGCG
The DNA here is from genome assembly GCA_038502835.1 of Octonoba sinensis. NCBI lineage: Eukaryota > Metazoa > Arthropoda > Arachnida > Araneae > Uloboridae > Octonoba > Octonoba sinensis. Next base: position 29,423,258 of record CM076599.1, on the reverse strand, counting down.
CGTCGTTCTTAGGGACGCATTGGCCATAAATATTGACTGCATCTTTTTAAACAAACAATAGTTTTTATCACAAAAAAATAAATATATTTAACCTATTTAGTTTTACAAATGATACATCAAAACTTCATTTAAGTTCCTTTTTACATTAATATATATTACACGCTTAATTTTGATAAAATCAAACACAGAAACACATCAGGAACATCTTGAAAGGTTTCCGTTTCTTTCTTTCCTTTGTTGAAAAGGTAGATTCTTTACTGGGTTATTTCTTTGTTTTGCACATTATCCTTTTCTTCTCCACAGCAACAGGCTGTTTCAATGTATCCAGAGGGCGCGCTTTATAAGTGTTCGCAGTTCCAGCGTTTTCTAATAAGCTAGACATGCAAATTGGTCTCGTCCCGACAGTCCGATCATTTTTAATTTCTATTCTTTCATAATATATGGTAGGGGCGGAAAAAAGTTTTTTGCCTCTGGGCGCCATTCGTGCTAGCGCCGGCCATGGTGAGCTGCTGTCATTGGACGGGCTAATAATGTGCCTTATCACTTGGGTATGGGCAATTTGAGCTGCTAAGTTTAACTTTGGAAAGAAATTCATATAACATAAATTTTTTGTTCAAATATTTCAATTTTTGGTATACAAAAAGAGGGACTAATTTTTGACTATTAAGAGTAGTTGTAAAGTGTAATTATTATATTTTCCTTAAAAAATCTATAAAATAAATTTTTAAAAGAAAAATTCTTCACTTGCATAAAACAAATGTGCACGTAAAATATTCAAAAAATCACAGAATGAATTTGACACATCATAGGTGCATCAAAACAAAATAATAAAAACATTTTCTAAAGAAACCAGAATGAAAACGATGAAAAGAAAGCAATATTTCAATATGTAGGTAGCATGGTATTCTTTAAAACATGGGTGTATGCAAAGTTCTATGTCAAAAGCGCCACCACAAGAATAGTACATTTTCTGGCTTTTAGGACTGTTTTGTCGAAAACTGCATTGTTTTCGGCATTTTAATGAGTTTCGGCAAGATTTAAAGCAGGAAAATCTCCCAGAAAGTCAAATATAAGGGTGATGATCTTGTAGTGTATATTGCTTCAGCCTTGTAGCCATATGTAGTTTTCAAATATTTGTTCCACCACTTTCATTTTGAATTCTAAGAATAGTGATTTTAATTCATAAGTTTCTTCATGAAAAACTTTTCGGTATGTAAGTGCAATCAATATCTACTAATCTAAAGCAGTTTTTTTTTGTACCTTTTGTCTAAAAATATGCCTGTATTAGACAGATTTTTTAAAATTTAAATCAATATTTTTTTTTTCTCAAAAAGACCTTAAATATCTTGCATATTTATTATGTTACATTTATAGAAATAATATGCATGTTAATCAATACGCAAAAACACACTTTAAGCTATTTTCACAGCAATAAATATTTTTTAATAATAATAATGACAAACAAATTTTTGCATAAATGCAAGACTCAAACCCTGCAGGGAATAATAGTACACTCATAAGTACAGAGAAAATGAAAAAATTTAATCTGAATTATTTTGCTGTTGAAAGCTGAAAAAATAACAATTGTGTGTACTTAATTTTTACATTGAGTGTACTTTAATCATTTTTCTATTTTATAAATGAAAGAGATTGAAATATTTTTACCCATTTAGTAAAAACATATGCTTACACCATTACTAAAAACTGAAACTTTTTGTTTTAATCAAATATCTTCTATGATCAAAAAATATTTAGAAGGAAAAAAAACCTTAAGCTTTAGGAGATATGGATGAAATTTTAAGGATACATATTCTAAATTCTAACAATTGTTGTTTTAAACACTATCATTCTAAATTATTTATTGTGTGGCATTTATTAAATTGGTCTAAAATACTATTTTTAAGATAGTGCATGATTATTAGGAATTCTAATTTGAATGATTGAATGAATTATGCTTTGCTGTTAAGATGCTTGAAGAATATGAGTAATATTATGAAATTAAAAAAATAGTAATTAGTACCAAACTTGTGATATATGTTATGCACGCAGACAGATGGACTAGCAAGTTTTGTTTGGAACAGTGGTTGTAATTGAACATATTTTACTTTTACAACGCTTTCCAACATTGTAAAATCAATGATTTTTTTTTTTATAAAAATCACTCGATTTAAATCAATGAGTTTTTTTTTAAAAATCACTTGATTTAAATTGCAATTTAAATCAAGCTGATTTAAATCAACGAACCCTGATTAGAATCACTATTACTTTGCAGGTCTTTAGAAACGTCAAAAGATGTCACACCTGTCCCGAAAGGAATAAACTTAATTTTTAAAATATTTTTGAACAGCATTCAATTCCTATAGCACTTTGAACAATCTTGTTTGTTAACTCTCTCTAAATTTATAATTTTCTTAGCCCTTTTATTTTTTCGGTTACAAAATACTTTTACAGTTTAGCACTAAAATTTCACATGATATTTAGAATAAAATGGTCAGAGTTTAAAAGTAAAATCAAAACTAAATCAAGCTTTAAATTAGCACATTAATTAGAAATTTATGGAAGATATTTAGATACAAAGAAATTTATAAAAATTAATGCAAAATCCAAATCAGAATTAAACTTACATAACATCTAAATGGCATAGCTGGTTTAAAGACTTGAGGACTTGATCCAAGGAATTTCAGCTTTATGTTTGATTTATATATAACAGATTGAGCAAAACCAATCTGAATCTGATTCAGGAACCTTTCACCAACTTCTACTATCACAGTTAACTTTGAACGATCAAGGTGTGACATCAATTTTCGGAGATCATTCATAGGCAGTTTAAACTCAACATATCCGTCAAACTAGAAATTTAAAAAAGAAACTATCAGTTTGCATCACAACCTTTTAATATAGAACGGAAAAATACTTAAAGAAAATAATAAAATTTTAAATATATTGTTTTGACAATAATATAACATAGAATGAATTAAATAAACTGCAATCATTTACTCTAGAAACTATTGATTACATTAATTAAAGCATTTTGCGCATGAATAACTACAGAAAACCAGAGCTGAACGGGGTAAGATGAATAAGTCACAAAGTGAAAGCATTAAGTTGTTCATACTACAAAAAATGTTGTAGACACTTTTCTAGGAGCCCACTAGCCTACATACATACATACATAATTCATCGAGGTAAGAATATATATTCCCATCTACCCTTAAAGGAAGAACACACCAAACACCACAAAGACTTTGCCCCCCAGGGATTCTTTCTCTTCAGTCTGACTTTTCTTTGTTCCTATGCTTATTTTACACGACGGTAGGAAATTACTAAATTCTAGTGCCTAAGAAGAAGAATTCTAATAATTTTAATATATGTTACTCATTGTATATAGCAACACATTTAATTGAGTTTTTAGTAAGCTATTGCATACATGATCCTGGAAACAAAGCACACTACAATGAGAATCAATAAGTAAATCAATCTAAAAATGCATAAAAATTCATGGTACACACACACAAAATGCATATAAAATTTTTAATAAACAGATTTTAAAAAAGGAAATTGGTTTAATATCAAATGGGCTAAATACGCTCTTATTTGTTTTTTAATTGCTACAATATACAGTAGAGCGCCGATTATCCGGACTGGTCGGGACCGAGGTAGATCCGGTTATAGAAAAATCCGTATAATTGGATTGATAACTTTGAAGCAAGCACAAATAGGGTTAGGGTTTTTAGGCAGCTTCCTTTCACCACGTTTTCCAAGCTTAAGACTGGCATTTGTAGTAGTGCATATTTTATCACATTACAAATGGCACAATTAGAAGTACTTTTTTTCATCTATTTTTTTTCAATATTTACAAAAATAATACAAAAGTAGCACTATACATAAAAATGATTCAATCGCTGTACTGACTGTAAAAAAAATTTATTGTGATGTAAAGTAGTTATTGATAGTCTTCTGCTACATAGAAGACACTCATTTTATCGTTTTCCTTTCAACGCTGCCTTCTTGTTTGTAAGAAACTGATACGAGGCTTAACCCTCGAACGAAAAGAACCCTCTTTCTGGGAACGCCAAAAAGCAAAGGAAGCGGGTTTTCGACAGAGGTTCTGAAGGTCAGGGCTTTGGTGTATATTTCCTAGACCACGAGAAAACATGCGAGGTCCCTGACCGATCCGGTTCATTGGACATCCGGATAAGCGGCGCTCTACTGTACTTTAAAACAACTAGGGGGCCCTTAGAGTTTCAAGTACAGTATAATTATTACATTTATTTTCTAAATTTTCAGCAAAAACATAGGTTTTTATTTAAATGTAAAACTATTATTTCCACTTAAAACAATATTATATCTATTGCATATTTCTCAGAACAGATTTAAATTTTTAAAAAAAAATCAAATAAATAACACATATATTATATTAAAAAATATATATTTTATATTTAAAAAATTATGATTTTTTTCATACTTTGCTAGTTTTTTACAGAACAAAAGTGGATAATGCACTTTTAAGACCTCTTAAAAACGTCACAAAAATTAAGCAATTTTTCTTGAAACACTGATCAAGTGTAACAAATTCATACAATTTTTAAAATATGTACAGAAACAGTAATATGATACATACATAATTTAAGAAAAGCTTAGTTTCTGGCAGTAAACCATATCGTTTATAATGCTTTTGAAGAGGTTCCACTGTAGCTTTAACAGTAAGATTGCCATAAACTGGAGCGCCGCTAGTGTAACTGTAAAAAACATTAGCAGATAATTTATAAAAAGGAATTATTATTAATACTATTATTATTACTCTTATTTATTCGAAAAAAATTTAACATTTACTTTGCAGTGACACATCCTGTTATTATTTGTTCATTTTCCATTATGAAGGGAGGCATAGTGACATTCACTTCAAATGGAGTCTGATCTAACAATTGAACAATAAATTACTATTCTTACATTTTGAAATATAATTTCAATTTACAACATTATAATTATCAAGATTGAATAAAAATAAAAAAGTTTGAGGATTTGAATTTTTTTACTTACAATATTCTTCAACATGAATAGTTTTCTCCTCCATTTGACCCTAGAATATATATATGTATGTATTCATATAAAAGAACATACACACAGTAAATCTTTTATAAAAAAACATTTAGATTATATTTTTGCCAACTTTTAGCACCCTAAACTAAAATACTGCATATATTACAAATCGGTTCATGTGATAGTTGGACCATACAGATATTGGGAGACTGTCAGTGATGACATTTTTTTATGTAACATGCATTTTTTTTCAAATAGCAAAGCAACTTTTAAACAGGAAATACTATTCATAATAAGACTCAATTGTAATGCAAAATAAGCAAAACATTCCATGTTAATTCAGAAACTATATCATTATTATTAGCACACAGTCGAACCTTGCTATCCCGATATAATTTTAATATTAAGTCACTCCATTTATCACAACCCTGCCTTTAAGTTGTTCAGACAGAATCGAATTTTTCTTTAGAACTGAAATCTTTCAGCAAAATAATGAAGATTTCATAAAAAGATTACTGTAGGATTTCTGAGAAGGGATTAATGACAAGTGGCATGTTATCATCCCATAGGATGTCCCTTTCAAGTGCTAACAATCAATGAAACAGCAGGACGTGTACAGCAAACAACATGATTTAACTTCTGGAAAGGGTTAGTGAAGGAAATTCTTAGAAGGGATATGTCATTGAATTAGTTTAAGAGGGGTTAAAAAAGATACTAGGAAAGCAGAACTGCCATAGCTAATCAACAATCAATGTATGGTCATTTTAAGTGTGCTAAATGGTGAAACTTCCTTATACCCCTACAGTGACAAGGTCATTTGAAAAACATATAGCCCTTGGTTTTAAAGTAATTGAATGAAGGTGAGCTTTTGTGAATTCTAAAAGGAATTATCATAACCTCCTGGTTTCAAATGGTTGACACAGAATGTGTTTTTTTTTTTGGGCTCTTTTCAGGTTCTATTGAATATATTCGTGAAAGCTGAACCAATTGCTGAAAAAACAATTCAACATCGTTTTAAGAAGACAAAGTTGTTTAATGTTATTAAGCATTTATAAGTGATTCCTATAACATTCCTTATTGAATTATAGAATGTATAACTATTATTCCCTGATGAATTATAGAATATTTCGCTTTATGTTTCATCTTTATGTGAATAACGTTGTCTCTTCTTCAGCTGCAGCATTGGTTTCTGATAGTGTGTCTAAAAGAAGAACAGGAACACGTGGTAATACCATTGTTTTCGCTTTTAGAATATAAAAATGAAGAAACTTTCACCTAAATAGAAGGCATTACATTGCATCAATGTTATATAAAAATATCTTCTATTAAAGAAACTAGACAGCATAATTTTGACTTTTTATAGAAAATAAATTTTAATTCAAGAGCCAAGCAAACAGTTTTTAGAAACTATTTTGTAGTGAAATAAAGAAAAGTCGTTTTTTCTTATAAAATGTGTGTGTATTAAATTATATCAATTGATATTAATCAAACCGAATTAAAAATGTCCAATTTATTTGGTAAAGACACTAATTATATTATGCAATTGTATAATTATGTGTTTTTAAGTAATTAAGACGCCGCTCTGATTATGATGACGTTTTTAGAAAATACCTAGGCTGTGTGATAGCGAGGTTTGGCTGTAATTAATATATTTACATTTGTTCTGTGCCAATAAGCAAACAAACAACCAGTAACAAAAAGAATAAAGGTGAGTTTGTCTTTAAAATGTCCTTTTTTCTTACTCGGAAATGCACACATAAACACACAAAGTACTTAAATTAAAACTTGAAAGATAATCTAAACATTAAATAAAGAATGCCTAAAAGTTCTGAGCTGTATCAATTCACCCTTGCAATTCACACATAATTCACAAACACCATGTGAAAAACAGCAAAATTTGTATAGCACAAATTGAATCCTCTTATTGATATATTGCACTTACCTGGGCAACAACTTGAATTGTCCAATTTCCAAACCGAGGTTGTAAGGACAGTTCATAACTCAAACTGACAGCACCTATGATTAGTTAAAATATGCAATTGAAAATTTTGGTTAAGAAGAGAATGATGAAAAATTTTTTAATATTATCAATAGGGAATATTAGCTTGATTGAAAACACTTTTAATCAAAAACTGGAAAAAAAACTTTTAAGAACTTAGTTGTGAGAAGATAAAAAATGTGCTAATAGTAGTTGAACCAAGAATCACCCAATGCAAATTCGCCGACTTAATCACTTAATCAAAATGTGCTTGATAGGTTAAAGTAGGGCTGCACCTATTCCTTCCCCATGTTTCTGAAAATGAGTAAGACAGAAAAGAAGAATGTAAGGCTTAGATTAGAAAGTCTGAAAGCTTGGTTTTCAACGAAATACATGAAAAAGATTACTAGTGTAGGTAGGAGGTAGAAGCAAGTACCCAATTAGAATGTGGTAAAATTGTGATTTACAACTTTACCACAAAACAACTTTAGGTAAATCACCAACTTAATATATAGTAGTGGAAGCCCAGTGACTGAGTGGTAGCCTTCCGTGCTGCCATGCCACAGATCCGGGGTTCGATTCCCAGGCTGCGCAGGGTTGACTCAGCCTTTCATCCCTAGTGGGGTCAATAAAATGAGGACCAAGCTTGCTTGGGAACTAAACACTGGGGGTTCCACGTCAGGCCAACCACTTGATCTGCTTCTGCAGCCCAGGGCCCTCGGTCTAGAAAGCTGGGATGGGCACAGTAGGCCATGGCCCCCCAAAAGACCTGGCATGCCACTGAGTTTTTTTTTTTTCAGTTTAATATATAGTAGTAGCAGCTTAAAGAATTCTCCAAAAAGAAATGCTGTGCTTTTCTAGAACACTGAAGGAGAAGTACATGCAGCTTTCCTGGGGTTTCACACCAAATAACTTTGTATTCAACTGTCTGCTATGTCACAATTTAGCTGTACATTCTTAACTTTTGTGGGTGTGCAATATTATAGGTAAATAGAACATATAACGCCAAAAAAGCTTACCAAGATTTGTCTGTCTTGATAACCATCTGCGCATTATAGTTCGTCTAGGATCAAGGATGAACACATCAATAGCGTCAGAAAATGCTTTCAAATCTGTAGTGATGGGTATGGCACGAAAATAAACTGACAAAAAAATGCAATGTATGAGCAAAAATAAAATAACACAAAAAACATTATTCGCAAAAGTATTAATATGCGCACAGGGTGTTTAATTTTTTAAAAATCTTTTCTGAAAATGTAGTAAAGTGAACCTGATCAAAAACTAAATGATTTTATGATATCTTTTTACAGGGCTGCCGGGAGCAAAATCTCGAGAACTCGGCACCTCCAAAAAGTACAGCGAATGACAGACAGAGGGGTTTCTTTTTTTTTTGGGGGGGGGGAGATATTTACTCAGGATTTTGCCCTGGGATTTGTTAAGCTCTTGGTGGTTAATTTTACAATCTTTACAACAAATTTGCAATACATTTAAAGAATAAAAAATTCATCTTCTTCTTGGATGCTATTTATTTGATGTTATTGCTTAATTATTAACATCTCATTTATTACTCAACTATTAACATTATTTCATCACCTGGGTTAGTGAATTTTCGGAATAGCTCACCTGTGGGGGGGGGGGGGGATATAAAAATAGAATCCTAAGAAAAACTTTTTAGCCCTCGATTTTTTTTTTTTTAAAGAAAAAAAAGCATGCCTAGAATTTAGGGCAGTTGTCATCAGTAGAAATTAGCATGTAAAAAGAGCATTTTTCAAGTAACCAAGGTACAGTAGAAAAATAATATGGAATTAGGTAAAAAAAAGTACTTTTTAAGACCTTAAAAATGAGAAAAAAGAATAAGAACTTTTTAAGGATTTTAAAGGACTGTATAAACCCTGTAACCTAGTGAAATTACAATGTTTTTTCTTATTTTGTATTATTTATTTGTTTAATTTTTATTATTTAAAAAGGAAGGGAAAAACAATGCATTAAAAAAAATTAATTTGACTATAATAAAGTTAAAAACATTTGTAAATGATGAACTGGAATGTACCCAATAAATATGTTCTGTAGACTGTGTACTATTTATATTTTACGGATTGTTAGAAATTATGACTCCCTCCTTTTGGTTTTATGCATATGAAATGGATGGTTTATGTTCTTTGTGTTAATGAGATTTGATGATAAAATAAATAAATAAAAATTTATCATTGCCATTTTGAAATGGATAAATATACACACATTAAATATAAAAAACTGCTTACTAGTTTCTCCTTGAGTATAAATAGGCTTATCTGTCTGAATAAAAATAGTCATTGATCTCTGTGAATACACAAGCTCTGATTCATTGTAAAAAGCAGTTCCTCCAAGAACTCCATGAATATCTCCCTCTATTCGAAGTTTATAAGATCCATAAAGACTAGTAGGAGGTATCTAGTTGTAAATTCAAGATAACTTAGCGTACTATATTACAATTATAAACAAAATTTTTATACTAAACATGAAAATATGCAAAATGTTACTCAGAAAAAGAAAAACAATCTTGCTAAGACATATTCATAGGGGAGATGAAAATATGTATTTTTAATAAATTAAATATATGTCATCTATTAACATTATTGGAAGGCAAAAGACTAAGAAAAATTTCAAGATGCTTTGTTCTTCATTCCACAGCTATAGGTGTAAAAAGAGATTTTAATAAAAATGCCTTCATTTCCTAAGAAAAACAACACTTATTTTTGTCTTAGATTGAAACTTGGAATCCTATTTTGTACAAATCAAGCTCAAAATTAATTCATTAATAATTAACAAAAATGCAATAATTTATTATAATAATAACCAGGGAGCAAACTAGCTCAGTCTCATCTCCAGGGCCAAGATTAATTACGATATTAATTAAAAACCACAAAAACAACTCTTTTATGGGGGTCTGTTTTAGGTATTAAATTGGAAGCTATTACAGCTAAGCAGACTAGGGATACACCGGTAAGCAAATTGGCCAATTAATCTGGAGAAGATAAATGGCTGATTAATTATGATCATTATTTTTAACACTAAAATTTTGTCTATTGCCATTCTTTTTGTTCACAATGTATAACTTTTCAGAACTAGTTACTCATTGGTACACTTCGGTAAATAGTAGTATATTTTTCACCTTTTCCATATTTTTTTTTTCCAAATTGTCTTTTCATACTTTATTAAAATTAATTAGGACAAAAAAAGATCAATTTTTATGGTAGAAATTGAGGAAAGAAAATTTTAGATTTGAGAATTTAGCATCAAAATATTTAAGAGTAAGAGAATCAACTGTAGAAAGTGAAATATTACTTAGCTAAGGAGAGAATGTGGCATGAACCTGCAAGAAAATAGACCTGATATCCTGGTACAACTGAAATGCTTATGTTTTTGCATTTCAATGTAAAAGTACTGGGATTTTATTATCAATAATGGTGTCATGTCAGCATAAGTAATAAGCATCATTTTTTAACATTATTTCTTTCGGTTTTTGGATACTTACATATTATCTTCCCATTGCAAAAAATTACATTTTTTCAATTATAAAATCACTAAGCATTTTTTCTTGGCATACTATAAAAATGTAAAGTATTTTTAATTTGATAATAATAGTTAAAAAAATAAGCAATTAGAAACAAATTGGTTGATTATGTCCAGTTACCAATTACTGTCTATTAAATAGTGCATCCCTTAAGCCACAATAATATAAAGCTTCACAAATTAATTCATGAAGATTAAATTATTGAGAAGAAAAGAGTTTCACTGAATTTTTATTTTCCATAGTAATTAACATAATTAAAGTTTTAATTTAATATAGTTCACTGAATAAACTTAATGAAAGGTTAAGAAAAAATCAGAAAAAATAAAACGATTAAGTTTTATTTGGTGGGTAACGTAAAAAAATTCTTCATTCAAATAAATTTATTTTTAAAAAAATAGATTGAAATATACATCTTGCAAAAAAATGTGTAATCTAATAGAGCTGGTAAAAAATATAAATTAATCCAACCACATTATGAATAATTTACAATCATTTACTTTCAGCAATAACGTTTCTGGAACAGAAGACTGACATTCTTGTACAGCTGAAATTAACTCTACTCCATTTCGATGAATTGAAGCTCTGACACTAATAGGATAAATAGATTTATATACAGTAGCATAAACACTATACACTTGACCTGGACGCACTGTTTTTGATGCAGTGATAAAATATCTCCTGCAAGGGAAAAGAAAGAAAAAAGTAAAATATGAATGTGAGCAATATTACACTAGTAAAAAAGAAAATACAGTAAAATATTTCAAAGATTAAACAAGCAGTTTTAGATCGCAGTAGAAGGCATTTTGGTTTTTTTTTTTTTTTTTTACAATCCTATTCCTATACATTTAAAAGTATATACATATGAATTTACCCATTTTTTTCCGCATTTTAAACAATGATCTCCAACTTTCCGTTTTTCTTTCAGCAGTGATAAAAAATAACAAGGAGAATGGAAAACAGTTGACAACCAACATGCTTAGAATTCAACAAGTCACAATAGCAGAAAAGACGTAAGAATAAACAAATAATTTCAACTTCCCCCGTTTCCCACTAATGGATTATATTGCGCAATTGCGCTAGGCTCTGCTACAACATGTGAAGACAGCTAGTGCTGCCATCTATTGTATGTGATCATTAATATAGATGTATACAAAAACAAATTATAAATTAAATGGGATAAGAAACTCAGAGAAGGTTGCATTTTCAATATATTTTCTAACCAATAGGTGTTAAAACAAATAGTCATATCTATCAATAGAAAGAAAAAATATGTACGCTTTTAAAATTTGATTCTTGTGCGATTGATTGCCAATGATACCGAATTGATGGGGAAAAAAATTCTTCCCTTATAATGTTAAATTTTCTTCAACATTTAACGGCAAAATGTTCACAACCTTTATATTATTGTTCGAAAAATCCAAATAACTGCGAATTCTCACGTTTTCACAAAGTTCTCATGAACTATGTACAAAAATCAACTGCCCCGGGTGAGGATCGAACTCACGACCTTCAGATTCCTCATTCGAGGGATTATGAGACTGACGCGCTGCCTACTGCGCTACCGAGGCACATGATATTCGGCACATATAAGCTTTCAAACTAAACCAATAAACAGAGCACTCTTTTATTCGTTTTAACACGCTTTTTTTACGAAAAATGATTCTTTTTTATTTTCTTTAAAGTTTTGCTACATTACTTTGCAGTAATGACAGCGACTGCAAAATGCGCCCTTTTTTTTCTTTTCACGCATAAAATTTTATTAAAATATGTAGATTTGTGTGAAAAAAAAATAGGGAAGATTATTTTTAATTTGCCATTTGAAAGCTTTTTAATTTCTGATGGAAGAAAGCATTGCCACGCTATAAAAATGCTTTAGCTTGAAATAATTAAATACATAAAATGAGTTCTAAAACAGTTAAAATTTAACCCTTTAACATTCAAGACCTCCAAACAGGGCCGGCCCTAGGGCAAGGCAGCCGCCTTGGGCCTCGCGCTTTCAGGGGCCTCGCGCTTGGGCAAGTCTTCATTGTGTTGCTGTATTTTTTTTAATTTTGAAATTTGGTCAATACAAAAATTGTCAAGTAGTTTACAGGCGAAACAGGACTGTTTTCTTTCAAACCCGAATGTTGTTTTTGTCGTAAAAGACGAACCTTTCGAAAAACTACAAGGGGGAGGGTGAGGTGATGACGTGTTTGGATGAGTATGGGGCAAAGCAGTGAGAAGCAATGGGAAAGAGGAATGTGGTGCAATAATATAACTCGGCACAAGGGTTCCTGAGGAACAATAAAGCTGTAATTTCTTGGAAGAGAGAAAAAGTTTAGAAAAACATCTCACTTTAAATGCAAACAGAGACATTGATGGAATGATGCTTGCCGAGGAATTGGAAATTCTTAAATCAATTATCCCTAAATCAATTGTGAGAGATGCAATAAAAATGTTAGAATACTTATGCAAATGAAATAGATCTGAAAATTTTCCTAACGCATATGTTGCATTAAGAATTTTGCTTATTAGACCTGTCACAGTTGCATCCGGGGAAAGAAGTTTGTCTAAGCTGAAGTTAATAAAAACATTTTTGCGCACAACAATGACTGAGGATTGACTCAGCAATTTGCATATAGTAAGCATTGAAAAAGAGATTGCCAGACAATTGGATTACAGCGAACTAATATCAGAATTTACATCACTTAAAGCATGTAAAACTCTTTAATATGTGGACATTCATAAATTAAAAAAATCTTTATACAAAAGGAATGTTAAAATAAAAATATTTTTGCTGAAACATAAAACGTCTAACATTTTAAAACATTTCTTTTTTCATTGTTTTACCATATTTAATATTTTTTTTATTGTTTATTCTCGTAATTCTTTTCTTCTTCCGTTATTACATGTGCATCAGAAAAATATCTTCTGAAATAATTCAGATAGTAATACGACTTCTCTGCTGGATTTACATGATTTCCAAACTCATGCGAAAATTTTCTTGAAGAAGCTGAAAAAGATGGGGGGGGGGGGGGTTGCCTCGCGGACACGCTTTTGCCTTGGGCCTCGCAAACTCTAGGGCCGGGTCTGCCTCCAAAATGTTCAAAAATATTTTTTGACTCATTAACCTGGGACCATGGAACAGAAGTGTAGCAATAGATTTTACTCGAAACTATTATGGGGCGGAGAAAAGGAGCAAAAAGAAATTTGCTGAGCTCAGATGCTGCTTTTCTTGTATAAAAAATTATTAACTAAAAGAAAAGACATGAATAAAATAATGAATAATATGTAATCTATTAAAATTTATTTGGAGCACGGGAGTGAGGCTGAAGCGGATCCGGAAATAAGCATTGAGAAATCGGAGTGTAGTTGGAGGGAAGCCACTGAAAAAAGCGGCAGCTCCCAGATGCTTGATCATTTAGACGCTTTTACTATTATATTTCTTAAATTTAGTATTTTTTTTAAACTAAGAATATAAGCACTCAACTATTTAATAATTAATAAAATTAAGTTTACAAAATAAGTTAATAAATTTTTAAAAAATAAGTAGATTTAAAGTAGTAAAATAACCTCCAACTTGCGAAATAATTAAAATATTTTCCGTAAAAAAATTCAAATCAAACATAGCATCGCAAGGCGATGCGATGCGCTCATGCTATTATTGACATGTTTGAAAGGGGGGGGGGGAAAGAAAAGGAGTATACGTATAGGAGCGAAATAATTTTACTCCAGATTTCGAAAGATTAAACTTTTCTTACTATACATTAAAAAAAAAAACTAATGATGATGTGGCAGGAACCAATAAAATCGTCAGGACTAATAACAGCAGCCAATCAGAGCGAGATGATGGTGTAGCAGGAACCAATAAAATCGTAAGGGCAGATAATCAGAAGCGAGAGTGCATCAGCGGTGCTCGCGTTTTTAAGTTTAAGCAATGGCGTATCTTTCCTTTGTGTGTTTTTGCTCATTACAACTTTAACTCAACAACATTTTAAAATATTCATAAACAAATAGTTTGCAATCATTTTAGTTTTACGGAGCCATAGAAGCGCAATGAACATGAGATAAATTGTCGGTTAACAGAAAGCTCGCTAAGATTTATTTTTGCTGCTACAGAGTAAAATAAGCTTTTGATTCAGATTGATAATTTAATCAGTCAAAAGCCTAATCGTTAACCAACAACATTTAATTCAAAAAAAAAAAAAATCCTCATTTAAACATCTAAAAGTGCTTATTGACATGAAGTATGTAAAATTATAATATATTTTTTAATAAGTTCTAACGATGTAAGGATAGCAATTGTAGCCGTGAGTGCCCCACTTACTTCCATGGACAAACCTGCTTCATCAGTTTTCTTGGATTTATTTCCCCATTTTTCAACACATATAATTTTGTATTAACCACTTTTTTTTTGGCTAATAAATTACAATTATGCTGATCTTAATCAGATGCGTTCCCATAAGATTTTTTTACCTCTTTATATATCTACATCTCCCATTTTTATTTATCTTTCTCATATTTCAACTGCCATGTCCAAACGTACTGCCATTTTTTGATCGTCCAAAACAGTTCAGGATTTTAGAGATAAGTAAAAGTATACTTACGGCTCATGCTTTATCCTTTGAATGTCATGATCACTGTCACGTGATGGTTCCGATAAAGCATGAATTATAACTCCAAAGAGAAGTATGACAAACCTTAGAATCATACTGGACCTGAAATCAATGTATATACATTAAATCTAAATATATTTTGCATTTTTTTAAAATTTAAAATAATTTTCGGTGTCTAGCTAAAATTGACCTTAACGATACGGAATAATTATATACCCTTTTCATTTATAAAAAAAAAAATCAAATAAATTATGTTTTTAAATGGAAATGTAGCAAAGTTCATTACAGTACAAAAATACAGGTTCAGAGCAAAATAAAATACTGAAAGTGGCAGATGATGCTATAGTTAACTACATGTTCGTGTCAAACGTAAATCTCCTTCTTTAAATACTTATTTCTGCTTAAATCCTTTCACTCAAATGTACCACAATTCCATTTTGCATTTCTGTTTGAGTGGTATCTTTTTGTCTCACGATATAAGAAAAAAAAACTCTCCTTGAACAATGTGTTTTTAGTGTAACAACTTGGTGCATTCAAACCAAGTGCAACAGCGGCATGTGTACGTCGGCAATGAAAAATTTCGGTGTGCTTCATTGGTTATTGTAATTTAATACGTTCTCGTGTTAGCTCATTGGAACTTTTTCGTCCATCATTAAAAGTGACTTCCACCCTGAAGACCGTGATTTGCTGATTGCGCAGTAGAACAGACACATTCTCGCTGTTAGTTTGATAACCACAGCAGCAGGCTATTACGACAAACGCAAAATATCGCCATCACCTTTGCTATGAATGCACCATTCCGTCGAATATTAGAAATGGTTCCTTTCCGACATTAGTATGCACACTTATTAATAGAAAACTTGGAACTGTTTACCCATGTAATCATGTTTATAGTATTTGCTTTATAATTTAGTTTGTAAATACTAGATTATGATTTTATTTCATCCGATGTTTTAATTATTTGTTCTTAACACTATTTTACAATTGTTTTTGAATTATGTATTTTTTAACGCGACGAGTTGTTTTTATTTTATTTTCTATTTTGCAATGAAAACATAATTTATTCTCCAGAAAGTCATGATTTGGCCCAAATGATCAAAAATAAATAAATAAAAATAAATGGACATACTTTTCTTTTTTCAAAGCATTCTTTTTGCTAATTTCATGCTATAAACTCCGCGGAGTTGCCTATAAAGTAAACATTTAATTTCTCCACTCATTAATAAAATTGATATTTTTCGGCACTTAATCATCTTAGAGTTTGGTTTCTTCCAAATAAATATGCAGAAAGTTACATAAAAATTACAGAAAAAAATGCATCGTTTCGCTAAACATAAATAAAATAATTAACGATGATAATAGATTTCCTTTGATTTTTTAAATCCATTTATCCTAATAGATGTATCTGGGCTAAATAAATTCAAATAATTGTTACAGCTTCTCTTTTTCACATGGGAACGGGGCACACGCCCCCACTCCCCCTCTAGGGCGTAACATAGCTACAAACATATGAATTTTAAATATCTTAGAAATAAAATTTCACGTTAAATTAAAGCACAAAATTTTCGACTTAAAAGAAAAACTTTTACGAGGCCCATAGTTAAATTACAAACTAAATTTTATTTTAAAATGATTATATGTTCCAAACATCCACATTGCTGTTCCAATAAGCACAAAATATGTCGGTACTCGACCGTATACTCGGTACTCAGTACAGCACTATTTCTTAGTCATTAAAATTGCAATAGCTTTAATTAATAATATTTTTAATCAATTTCTCACCTCTACTTTTATGGATTTAATTACTTTGGAAAACGAAAGGCTAAAACAAACATTATTGTCAAAACGCCGAACATAATCAAAAAACAGTTTCCCCTTTTTTTAAAAGTAAAGATAGTTCATTGCCATTTATACAGCAACCTCATAGAGGTTTTTTTTTTTTTTATGCTTCAGTTTGGAAGAACAAGTTTCGATTCGTAACAAAAAAAAAAAAAAAACTTGCGAGATTTTTTTTTTCTTCCATCTCCTATCAGACTTGACCACTGTAATGCAAAGCAGCTATTATTTCATCTGGTTTTTGACCTTGGCAATGGCTATTTGGTTATTATTATTTCAGTATAATAGCTCGGAATCTATTTCAACTGAGGAATTGATTAATTTCTATTTTAACTGTGGAATTGATTTTTTTAAACCAAACACTGCATTGCCATACGGTCGGCAGCATTTGGGTCGTTTTGTCGATTATGTAAAAAAAAAAATATATCATGATTTTTTCGAAAATTCAGGGTGTTAAAGAGCACGGATGGCCTTATATCTTTTAACCAAAGTTTTGTCTGGAAGTGAAATAGGGGACCAACAACAAAGTGAAGAAATCAAATAAATTTGTGATCATCCTTTAAAAAGTATTCGCAATGTCACACCCTAACTTCAAAAACTACCCATTTTGAAAATGTTGGCAGATGTGAAATAATTCCTTTAATTTTTATGTAATTTTTTATGTGTGGAGCTTTTAATTCTATATTGTTAGCAAATTTCCAATTGAAGGGAAAATTGGAAATAAGATGGGGGAGGTCAAACTTTTTTTATTGGCTGCAGATCAGGGAATGCAATCCCGCACTGTTTTTGGCTCCGCGGGCGGGGGGGGGGGGGGGGGGGAATTCCGGAATTTCGAGATTAAAATTCACAAATCCCGAGGGATTGAAGAGTCTCAATTAGTATTCCATTCAAGCTTAGAAATTTAGTAGCGAAAAAAGTTCTCGGTGAGAAGTCCCTTTCTGACTCCACTGTTGTTGGTTTTATGGATAATAAATATCTATACACTGCTTCGAGTACTTTATTACCGCCACCGCGTAATCAACGCCTTCTAATATAAGAGACTCCTTAATTTGTTGATTCTAGAGTCAATCTTTTTTAATCATCATAATTTTTCCTAGTTTTGTATGGTTAACTTTAGTTCATCACTGTTGCATCATATTCAACCTTTCGTTTTTCAGTGTCCTCTTGTTTTCATTTTCAACCTCATCTTCTAATACATTGATGAAACTTTCTATTTTTCTTTATTCTAATTGCAGATAGAGATTTTTTTAATATACCCCTTCACTTAAGGCCCCCTTTAGCGATATAAAAACACTGTTGAAGTTCGTTCCCAGATCATCGGGCTGGGGGTGGAGGGTCAGGGAAAAATATGGTTGAAGAAAAGAGCAATGTGTGTGGAGGGAAAGGATAAGAAACAAAGTCAGGTGATCCAGACAATTATTTGGTTCATAGTTACAAAAGGAATCATGCATCAAAATCCATCATAATTTTGGACCGACTTCAAAAATTATTGACTTTCTAATCCAACTGGATTAGTCCCGCAGATATTGGTGCGGGATGCCGCCTGAGCCCGATCCCACGAGATCGGGATTGCATTTCCTACTGCAGACATTTTTGCTGGCTAGCACTTACTTTCAAACTCCCCCCCTGCAGCCCCATTTAAAAAATATATATTTATTTACATATAATATCTACTACTTATTCCTATATTTCTAAATTCCTCTTTTCACTGCTAACACGTATGAAAATTCTTCAGAAATGTTAAATACGCCAACATCAAGGCGATTCCATTAAGAGCTTAAGTGTGGAGTTCCAGGATAAGGGATAATTCACACTGCTAACAATAAGCTGTTTTTATTATTTTTTTATTTTTATTCGTTTTTATCAAAGCGATTTCAGTGGAATTTCCTCATAAGAAAACGTGAAGTGAACAGCCACAACCGATTAGAAACATTAACTTAACGGTCACGAGTTTCCACAGAAACAGGTGCAAAATCTTAAAAGGCGGATTTTACTAGACAAGCTCAGCTACGGTAGCAATAATTCTTAAAAAAATAAAGAAAAGAAAAATCATTTCAAATTATAAAACTACGATTAGGAGCGGTTAAAAGGGTATGAAATAGAAAATTATCGACTCTGCCAGAGGTGGATCCACAGTGGGGGGGGGGGGGGGGGATTCCCCTCTCTTCGCCTGCAATAAATGAAATCCTCGAAAAGGACAACCAGGAGCAATAGACTCCCCCCCCCCTAAACGAATAAGAATTAAATACTAACAAAAAATAACAAGTGTACGAAAACAAAGAAAACTGAATTTATTTACTTAAAATCTATTCGCAAACACAAATTTTATATCGTTTCACGAGAGGGAGATGGAATTTTTGTGAACTAGTGTGATTAAAATACGGTAACCTGGAACGCAGAGGTGATTGAGTCTACCTTTTGCTTTGCCAATCAAAATGTGTAAAATACCCGGGTACTTATTATTCAGGGCCCGGTAGCAGAAATCGCGCAGCACGGCAGCGAGCGCTGCAGATTTATCTTGAATCTTTCAGATTAATTTGCCACCTTACAAAAATTTGTTTGATTAAATAAATTGCCCCTTATTTTCAAATTTTTATCATTTTGTATAAACTCCTGTATCAAAAGCAATAACTATGTGAGAGTTGTGTAATGAATGAGTTCAATAAGCAATGTGATGGAAAAAAGACCCAGAAGCAATGATGGGTCATTGAAAGACATTGGCACATCAGATTGCGTGTTTACTATGCTCAATGGTCCTGAAAGTGTGTTTAAGAACATATGTAAATTTTTAAAAGCTTCATTGACTGGAAAATATCGGATTTAATACTTTTAATAATTAAAGCATGTGTCCACAAAGTTTGCTTTTAAACATGTTATTTCAAAAGTAGTTAGTTAGTAGGGTAATTAATGACACAGGTAAATGTTTACCCTGTTTTCACTAAGATATATAATAAATAATTTTCAAGTATTAAACCGTGTTTCATTGTCTTTATTTCATTTTCTCTTAGCTTGCATTAATTGCATGGGCAATTTTAGATTTTATTTATAAGTTGAATCATTATAATATTTATTTATTGTCTGCATGTAATATTTTTATATGTCAACTACTTTAACTGGCATAGTTTGTTATTTTTTATGATTGTAAATTTGGTTCCAAATCATTTGGTGCCGCAAATAAAATTTTGACTTCTGAAACTTGTGCTGCAGATTGATACAGAAAGTTCTGCTACTGGGATTCAGGGCCGTACCAGATCTTGGAGTTTTCCGAGGCGGGGCAAAACTTAAAAATGCCGCCCCCTCCAACCAATTATTGTGATATTTCATATAACATTCATAAGCTGGTCATTTTTTTTTGAGGATCTTTCCTTTGAGGGTCACTGATAAACCCATAAAACTTTCGTTAATGTTCCCCCAGCATGGCCGTTTCAGCTCAACATTAAGAGAGATAGAGCCATATGAAAGGTCCCTCTTGACTGGAAATATGAAATTCTGACAATTGTAGGGGGTCCGGGGGATTATCCCCCGGGGAAATTTTGAAAATTATGTGCAAACTGGTGCATTTTAAGGCCCTAGGAGAGGCTTTGCGACTTCAAAAATTTTGGAAAAAAAAAGCGGACAAAAACTTTTTGAAATTTAAACGTTTTTACTCATAAAAGTAAAAATAAAAATTCAGAAAAAATTGGTATTTTTTTTAACCCAGAGGCCAGGACTCTCCCCTCCTTCTTACTAACGCCCATATCGAAGAGCCACGTGTTTGCCTACTCAAACGACACTTACAAGCTCCCACCTCTTCCTAAAAGGATGCTTTGAAAGTTTCTAAAAAAACCCCATCGGGTATTGCTTGAGCATAGCCTGATTTATACGCATTTCACTATCACAAGAGGGAAATAACCTTGACTTTTTAAAATTTTAATTTTTAAATTTTGACATTGCGAAATTGGCCGCCCCCTAACTTAAATTTTAGAATTTTCGAGTTTATACAAATAAATAATTCAATTAATCGGTTTTAATAGTTAGCAAAATATAGATCAATGATAAAATCGTAGCGCAGAACTAGGATTTTAATTTTCTTCCAAAAGTTAAGTTTTCTTAAGTATTTTCTTCTTTTTTTTCTTTCTTTTTTTTTTTTTTTTTTTGTACAGCACAGTTGAATTTGCCACCCCCCAGAAGTGCCGCCCGGGGCATGGGCCCCAGCCTGCCCCACCCTAGATCCGGCACTGATTCGGGGTAAATACCCAGGGTATTTACACGGATGATTATCCAAAATTCATAAATACCTGGGTATTTATGAATTCCATTCAAAATTCACTCGCTACATTTCGTTAGTTTTGCAGACTTATATACGTTTAAGACAGAAATAAATTTTGCGAATATTGACAGAAGTTAATTTGTTATTTACGAAAAAGAACAATTCATTCTATTGAACATGTAAATTATTATTGAAATCATGATTTTTAGTTTTAGTATTCCTTATTAGAGAATGGTTTAGTCCCAGTGAAAGGTATATAATAATTAGCTTTGATACGACATGGAAATATAATGTCTTCTCGTAATAATACTAATTTTCCATTTCATGTAAGAATGAGGAAAAAACAAAACAAAACAAAAAGATAAATAACGAAATCTATTTCCTTTATTTGTAAAACAATTAAACCGATCAAAAATGGAATTAACAACTAAATAGCTTCTACGTTCGTACACGCTACGTCGAATGAGGACGAATAGAATCGCCCAGGCCAGCAACTTCTCATTTTTTCGGGGAGCAAAGGTTATAATTAATAAACACAAGCTTTATTGTGGTAAATGACATATACACATAGGCATAATTACATTACTTTTCAAGAAGGAGGTGGGTCAATTGACCCCTTCAGACTCCCCTTCCGATGACGGGCCTAGAATCGCCCCTCCCAAATCGAGTCTCTTGATCCGCTACTCCAGAAACTCGAAATATAGCCCCCATACTAAACTTTCAGGAGACATATTATTGGATTAAAAATAATTCATATGGCGTAATATCGCAATGTACATTGCGAACAGGTTTTGGAGGTACGTATTTAGAACTTTTCTCACTTAGATAACTTTACGAAAAAAAAAATAAATAAATAAAAAGCATTTTTAATATTCTTCGTACCTATTTCAAACTCAGTATAAACTCATGACTTAGTAAATTAAATGCATTACATTACCAGTAAATTTTTAGCCTATTCTAGTCTAGAACAGCGCCTCACAGTTCCAAGTCTCTGGAAATGTGTATCCTGCGCCCAACACAAGCTCCTATTTTCTCTAGGTAGAGACGGTTCTGCAAAATTTCATTCATAGAATGAGTTTACTGTCGCCTTCTTTTCATCGAAAACAGAACAATCACACTAATTACTAGTTTTATAACTCACAAAAGACGTTCTGTTTTGTTGTCTTGACATCTTCAGTGAAAGGTTTTATGCTCATGAGATATGACTCAAGTGGGGCGTTCGCTTATAGCGGGCACTACTCCTGGATGACAAATGCGAATGAGTTCCGTTACAATAAAGTTTTCTTTACAGTGACTTCTTGTTTCCCCACAAAGCTATAAAAGGAAAAGGGTAACTATATTTAACGGCTGTGCATGGTACACTACCGTGCATTCTGTAGCACATTTTAGATATTTTTATGCATTAAAAATGGAAAATGAAAAAAAAAACGGGAGGAAACAATGTCTGTACCAATTTTTATTGATCACAGAAAAAATGTTCTAATAATACTTCTCACCGTTATTTTATGATCAATTAATCAATATGCGGCGTTTACTTTTGGGGAGCGAATGAAAAATAGCATGCATTATATGTATAGCACATGTATGGCAGTAGCTTCACTACTGGGCGGCTTTTATAACCCCAGATGAGACCCTTTTGTGGGGTGTTGAAGGAGGCGGTGACACCCAAAACGAGAAAGAATTTTTGAAAAATACTTATAGTGCTTAAATTATACAACGTTACATACGATTTTAACGTATGACTGAAAATAAATGTAGCTCACTGAAAGTTAAACCAAATAAATAAAATGAAATTTCTTAAGATTTTTCTTTTTATTTTTTGTATTACTAAAAATAATATAAACTACAAAGTTTGTGCAACACAACAACGGGGTTTTTTCTTTGGGGGGAGGAAGGCTGACATTAAAATAACCGCCCCATATGATACCCACAGTTGGAACGTCACTGTATATGGTTTTATTCTATATATAAATAATTTAATCCGTTGAGAAAAGAAAAAGTAAAATTTGGGAAGGATTACAATTTTAAATAATTAAAGGTTCTATTTCTTATATAGTTACTATTATACACTTCTAATTTTTGAAGCAAACGAAAGCAAATATCCATTCGCTGAATTTTATTAATAAGCTATAAAAACAAAATCAATTCACTACGTTACAAAGAGCAACTCCCAAATAATCGAAAATGCTAGATTACAGAAATTCGCTACACATTAGGGATGCATAGGGTGACCAAACGTCCTCGAAATTCGGGAACAGTCCCCAAATTCGAATATTTTTAATACCATGTCCCTAAAGACACTTTAACTAGGGCCCGCGTAATGTCCCCAAATTTAAAAACTTCTGTTTATTTCTCTCCAAATTGCTTCCCAAGTTGCAATTCAGAACTTTTAGATAGTATTTTGTAAAATTTTAGATAATATTATAGCAATTTTTAAATAGTTGCCTTAGTATTACAATTTATAACAGGCAATGCGCTTAGAAAATATGCGTACATTTTGAGGGAAATATGTTTAGATACCCATTGAAATACATTAATGAGAGTAATGTTTCATAATAGATAGGAATATGTATTGGTTTATTTTGTCCCCAAAGATGTCCTCGAAACATTTTTCTGGCGTCCCCAAATTGCCTGTGGATTTGGGGACATGTCCCTAAATTGACGCTCAGAAATATGGTCACCTTAGGGATGCACCGATTAATCGGCAGTAATCGTTAAGCAGCCACTTTGCCGACTATTTATGATCGGCCAATTAATTGTCGATTAATCGGCGAAGAAATTTTTTTTTTTTTTTTTTACTGAAATTACTTTTAGTGCGCTAAAAACAAGAAACCATACAATGCATTAATAGAAGAGCTGCCCTCCCTCCTAAGTGGTGCACTTTCCTCCCTCCAAAAAATAACGAAGAAAAGTACCTGTAAAGTGCATAAGTACCGAATATCCGGCTCTGATATTTGAAGCTTGTAAATTCTACACAAAATTTTAAACATCCCATAGCTTGCAAAAGTTTGTAATTCCCATATATTTTTAAAATATGTCAATTAATTAAAATTTTAAAATAAATTTGACATGCCGAATAACGGGATGTTTCGTGCAGTTGCCTAATCGGGTTCCAAATATTTCAAAATCTGTCGGATACCAGTAATCCGATGCTGTCTGGTGGGAACCGGTCACGTAGAATGAAAAATTTTCGTGCTATATTTGCAATTTTCGTTACTTTGGTGACCGATTTCAAAATTCCCGACTTTTCGGAACTTTCGAGATCTGTAGAGACCCTGTGAATGAATATAGGATTTTAACTTTCTAGGTTATAATATTTCTTCTTTCCGCGTATTACTACCACTACAAAATTTTAGTTTATTTTTCGCTTTAAATGGACGAATTTTATAAATTTATTAGGTAAATATGATAACAGTTACTGGACTTCTGATTTCATGTAATTAAAAAGTATTTAGTAATTACTGACAAAACACTTTCAGTTCAGAAACACAACGGATTAACGATTAAGAAATTGAGTGTGATACAAATAAAACTTGCATTTCATATAGGGCCGGAGCTACCATTAAGGAAAACTAGGCAGCTGCCTAGGGCGCAAACCTTGAGGGGGCACAAAAATCCAACCACCTTTTTAAAGCAACTCAGTTGTTAATTGTGCAATTTTAAAAAATGTAAAGATGTGATTCAGTATGTGTAGTTGATCACTCGGTTCCCGTGACAAAACTTTCAAACTCCAAAGGCATATATATGCCTTCTTTCTCTATAGTTAGAATTATGCCTTCCCCCACCCCCGTGGTGAAGGGTGAAGGGACCATTGTTCAAAATTCTCTAATTTCCAATGGATCTCGGAACACAAAACCAGCACCGGGAGCATTCTACACTCTGTATGGGACGAAAGAAGCATAATTGAATGAAGTGCTAGACAAATCGCCCAAAATTTTGGGTTAAATGTTTTAATTTGAAGAATGTTTAATTAATATATAAAATACTAATTATTTGTTTATTACTGTTTCTTTTAATTAAAAAAATGTAAGTTTGGAAGGAAGAGGCGTACCAATCAACTTTGCCTGAGGCGCAAAATTACCTCGTGCCGGCCCTGGTTTCATAGCACGTTAAAAAAATTATGTCAGTATGAAGATACATGAAGTTGAAAAAATAAGAAAGGAATAGCTTTCGGATTAGGTTGAATATCCAAAAACCATGATTAGCGTGCGTCGTAATAGTAGTTTCTTTCTCAATCTTAACGCGTCATTATACTTAATACTTATCGCAAACATCAATGAAAGTATTGTACTGAGAAAAATTAAGAAACTATCGCCTGCAGCCACGACTTGCGCCATTCATCTCTGCACATCTAAAACATAAGTAACTAAAATCCGTAAGGATCTCTACACAGTAAGTACAATCCCAATGCATCAAAGCGAAGTCGCTTTTGCCTACACGCCTAAAACCAGTCAAAAGCTGTTTTTATTCTAAATGCTTCATTATGCTTATTACTAGAAGCGAGCATTAGGTAAAAATTGCACAGCTTCTCGTTTTTAAGATTTTACATAATCCGCTCTGTGCCAAAAGAAAACACTGAGAAAAAAAGTTTAAGAGACTATCACCTGCAGTCACGTCTCGCGCCACTCATCTCTACACATCTAAAACATACCAGTAACTAAAATCCACAAGGATATCTACAAAGTAGAATGCATCAAGGCGGAGTCGCTACTTGTCTACACGCCCAAAACCAGTCAAGAACTATTTTTTAAAGAAATGAACAGTTGACTTAAATCTTGTATCAGATAAGATTCATGCAACAGCATTTCTCCACCCAAACATAAATACATCTTTGTTGGGGGCCTAGATATTCGTAAGAGATGATATCAAAAGACAAGTGATGAAACATACAAGGGGCCGTTGTAAGGCTAGAAACAGGCCGAAGGATTACCATTTCCTAACAGTTTTTTGCACCTGGAGTGAGATCGGAGGGGAGAAAAACAACTTAGTTCCCGCCACGATGAAGCTAGAATAATTTTTAGCACACAACGATGAATAGATGAATTCCTCAAAAGAACTTTAAAATTGTTATTCAAAAATATGAGCATGCACATGAAAGAGAAATGTTTTACTTCGTAAAAGAAAATGAAAATAAAAATTAGGAAAAGGCACGTGTTGCCAAGACTTAAATAAATATCTAAGGAAGAATTCCGTTCGTGCTGTTAGATTGGGATATGCCTGTTTTAATGATTTGAGTCCTCAAATATAGTGATGCACGTGCTTCCATAAAGCAGGCTTTCTTAAGTGGATGAAAGCATTCCTATGAACACGTGCGTCACTTAATGACGTCACCTGAAGGGTCCTTTTCAAAGTAGCGAGGCTCTATTTCGGAAGGCATCCTTTCAAGAGGATAACTGTTTATTTTGTTACTACTACAACAATAGTTTGAACACAACAGTGTTTTGCCTTTTTCCGTTTTTTTTAAAGCACTCAAAAACACTACTGAAAGATTGCTTTCTTTTAAAGCCGTCAGCAGCTAATTTAAATTTCTTCTTAAATTGCACACACGATTCTTCTTAGGGTTGTGTTGAAGGTTTGAAAACTTGATATTATCACTTAACACGCTAAAGGGCTTTTTAAATTTTTACAAATAAATCCATAGTTTTCAAACATACCATTGGTCTTCGTTTTTGAGTCATAAACTCATAATGCGTTTTTAACTTTTATTGTGACAGAAAAAGACATTTTCGCTTTTTTTATTACCTATTTATAACTTCAAACGCAAAACTTCTCAAATTTGTACTAATCTTTTATAATTTAATTCGGTTTAGTTTATTACATCGTCACTACTTTAAATATGAGCTTTTTTCTTACAGCTTTGTACGGATCTTTTATATTTTAATGTTCTTTGCACTTTTTGCTTACAGTTTCTAAAAATTATCATTTACCGCAAAACGCTTATCCACGCTATTTATAATTATAAAAAAATTAATCAATAATAAGCGATTATGAATTTTAATGAAAGAACTTTTTATATAAAAGAACAATCGACTCAAGTGTTACTCATGTTCACTTAAAACTTTTAGGCAAAAAACAACTGGATACTTTTAACTTATATATTTCTGAATTCTCTGTGACAAGACTGTAAAGAGAAAACTATTTTTTAAAAGTAGCGCGATCAGTAAAGAGATAGTGAACTATTGAAGACAGATCAAAAGAACTAAGAATATAATGAAACAAATAATTCAGTAAGAACACAAATAAAATCATCAACAAATGTTTTGTATTTTGAAAAGTTCACGTTCTTCTTAAGTGTTAGGGCAAAAATATAGGCAGTCTTCTGTATTTAGTGCCAATGTTTGGAGATCTTTATTGCATAGCACAAATGTATGAAAACTAATTTGAAAGGGTAAAAAGTAATGTTGAACAAGAATCAATCTTTGTAGATGTGCGAAAAATCGCCTTCTCTGGTTGAAACAGTTTCGGGAACATGCACGGGGGGAACTAATAATCAGATCTGCATGAGATAATTCGGTGGGCAGCGAACAATTCGATTCCATGGGAAGCACTCCACTCCGCATTCCATCTATTTGATATCCTCCCCAATTTTAATCCCTAATCGTTCTATTCCCAAAGGATGGAAAATTTAACTGCTAGTGGGCTCTATTTTGCTTCCCAATAAATCATAACCCCACCCCCTTATATAAAGAAGGGAGCAGTAGTGCACTTAAGGAATTGCTTACTGTAACTTTTTAGGGGTCGAACTAAATTATAGGTAATTGACCAGGAGGTCAAGTTGGCCCGGCCGTGAATTTTTAGCGCTTGTTATAATAACGGAATCATGAAAGTATTGCAGAAACGAATTGCGTTTTCAGTTCATCTGGTAAGTTTATGCTACACAGAATTCAAATTCTGTCAAATAAATTTATATATATTAGTGACTCGCGTTATAAAGTTATTGTATTAAATGGTCGCTGTATCAAAGCACTCGAAAATAATATTAAAATGATGCTGCTGTTTTTTTTTTTTTGTTTTTTTTTTGTTAAGATATTGCTTTTAAATGGTACAGTAAACACACAATATAAAATTTATGAATTATCTTATACAAAATAAAAAAATTTAATTTAAACGCATTACAAATAATAATCAATGAGATACGATATATTCTTCGTAAAGTTGATGAAAGTAATGCTTTCATATGACAATTTTAAAAAGTTGCAGAACATAAACTATTAATACATTGTAAAATATCAATTAAACAATAAGAGTTTAAAAAGGAGATAGAATTTCAAGTAAACTGAATCAGAAAAAAAGGAAAGGAAGAAAAAACAATTTATGCGTATATGTATAGGTATATATATACATATAACGGCTGCTTAATGTTATCACATTGGGATATTTAATAGCATTAGACGTTGATGATAATAATAAACGAACAGAACAGATTAATTTTAAGCCTCATAAATACAAGTGCTTCTAATTCAGAAAAAAATCTTGGGAATCAATTAGGCTGCATACTGCATTTAAAAAGGAGTTGACAATCGCTCTTAATGAAAAATTTCTTACATTCATTATGTTGTTTATTGAATAAACATATTTGTACTATTTAAGAAAGTTCTCGCAGTAATCAAACATTCATTAGTTCTGCAATTGAAAAAATCCACTTGGTGATATTTTTCTTAATCTAATTTGAGAGTAATTACGTTTTCTTACTTGATAAAAATGGATTCTGTTAACTGTACGTTGACAATTCTTAGATATGAAAATGTGTTTAAGCCTTCAGAAAATATATGTAATTGCACATTTCTTTTTTTTTTTTTTTTCGAGATTTTGCTCAGCCCGAGTTGGATCTCTTTTGAAAACCCCGGAGTCTGATGATTCATGCTGCCGCAAAGTTTTGGGTAACGAGGCTTAACCTTTTATGAGGCGGCCATTAGAACTTTTGTAAAGACAAATGCTGTCAAAAGTGAAACCATTCATTGAGAAAAAATAAGAGTCCACAATACTCAGTGGAGATGTCCCAGTGGGATCCCTGCTCGTTAATTATTTGACCCCGTATATTCAGGATGATGCCATTCTCGGCGGAAGAATAATGAGTTCGAACATTTTGTTTTTGTGAGACAAAAGATAAACTGCTTTTCGTCGCAGTATTCGTATTTTTGTATTAATTTCATCTTGTCGTCTGAGATTATAGCTTGAAAGCTTAGTGCTGATTCTAGGATGGAAGAGCCACAGGGCGCGAGGTATTTTAAAAGAGCAGTGATCTTCAAAAGGGGCAGCTGCAATCAACTTAAGGGCACATTTTGTGATTTTCTCTTTTCTTTCTCCAGTTTGACTCTTTATTTCGATGGCAATTTCAAAATAGGTATCTAATCTAGTGGATTTGAGGGATCACCCCATCAAGCTTACCATGATTTGTATATTACATTTTGTTTGTTTGTTGCATACAGAAATTTGATTGTGACGACTTTCGTGTCAAATCCACATTTGAAAATCGGCCGGAGTAGTAGAAGTATAAATTATATTGAAGAAAAGAAAAAATGCCTTCCCTGTGATTTTTAGCTGCTGACGTGACGACTTCAGAAAATAGTGTCGCATATGTTTACGGGTTTGTCTATTGGAGGAAGCACTTTTGGTGGGGAGATTTTTTAAAACAAGTGTCCCCGATGGCACGATACTGGGGCAGGGATATTACTTGGGTACTCAATTGTAATGCCTTTAGAGGTTAGAAATGGCATGGGGATGTTTCAAAAAAGTTGCACGGCTCTCATCGAAAAGTAAACAGGGTGCCCCCTCCCCAAAGGGCAACAGACCACACTCAAAAGAGCAACAGGGCGCATCAAAAGGATTCGAGGGAGAACCAAACGGGGAAAAAAGGGTACTGCGCCCTGCCAAAATAAAAAAAAAAATAATAATAAAAATAATAATAATTAATATTTTTTTTAAAATAAAAAAGCCCGCTAGAGGTCCTATTGAAGGTCCTCAAATCTGTATTATTTGAATGACCAATACATGTCAAATTAGAGGGTTGTTCGCCCCCCCCCCCCCCCCAGAATGCTCAAGAAAAAAAATCAAATTCCAAGAGAAAAAGTTACAGTATGAGTACGGTTTACGCCAGCATGGTGACAATTGAAGCCACATACATAAACGATAAATATGTAACCTAAAATATGTTTTTTAAAAATATTTTATGAATTAGTTCGTGCTGCTTCAGATTATCTTAAAATTAAAGTGTTTTTGTTGCTTTTTTGCATAAAAACATTGCTACAAACATACTATACACCAGTTGAATAATTTATAAAAAGTGTATTTGTGTATTTTTCTTCCTTTCGTCTAACATTTTATATTTTTAGACTGATAAATCATAACCTAGATAATCTTTTTGGATTACTAAATTTTCACTGCTATATACTCTAATTTTGAAAGAAAAAAAAAGATGACATCCATCTTGAACGTTTTATAGCAAATGAAATTATGTTTCGGAGCGTTATGTAAAGTACTTTATTGCACAGAATGTGTGTATTTTTGGATTTTAATGCTTTTATTATTATTATTATTATTACGTAATTACACAATACGGCTTTTAAAGATACATCACGAATGAGCTCAAAGAAATTGAATATTACGATATCAGATAATAGTAATAATTAATAAGTTTATTTCAACAAAAATAATAACAATAATACAACAAAATAAATAAATAGATAACTGAACGGAAAGTGGACTTCAAGGGTTGAAGTTAAACGATTGTCGGTGTGCCTATCCCCCAAACAGCTTGGAAGTTAATCAGGTTCACAAAAAAAAAAAAAACTTGCTTTTGAAGGGGCCATTAGAGAGGTAAATTACTTCATATATGTTTTAGCGATGAAGATACAATGAGACAAAAACAACAAAGATATCCTAAATAATTGAAATAATATGAAAGCATAGCGGAAATGAATTGTACGAAAAGCAAAGAGCAGTAAATATTTTTTCGATTTCTTCAGTTCACACGAATGTGTCATCTATCAGAAGCGTTCTCCAGAATAAATTTTGAAATGTATGAAACTCGAGAATCCTTATTATTACCCCCGCCTCCCACGCACGATCTTCCTAAAGCAAACAGAAGCATTCCCAAGAGAAATTTCATCATTTGGAAATAATGCGGCACACTCGCCCGGCACTAGAATATAAACTAGCACCGGGTTTTCAGCAAGAAAGAATTAAAAATTCCTACTATATAGGAAAGTATCCAAGAAAAGCACTTCGCAGTCAGTATTAGGATTAGATAGAGTAGAAAGAGAATTTTAACGAATTTTTCCCGTCTCGAATGCAAGGTAATGAATCATAAAATAAAAAATAAATATAAAATAATAAATAAACAGAAAAAATCGAAAAGAAAAAAAAGAAAAAGGCCTGGTGGTGAATGTGAGAAACTATAAAGGAAATAAAAACCTAAAAAAGGAAAAAAAGTTTTTTTCCTGCTTAATCATTTACACAATATTGAATTTAAAAACTTTGGAATTTAAAGTAGAAAAAAAAACAAAAAAAAATCTTTCTTTATTGACGAATTATGTTACTTTCTTTCTTACTTAAAGACGACGGATAACATCGACTTTAATCAGTAGAGTCACCACGGGAGGAGGGAGGGATTCGCCCTGAGTGTCACCCTTTGGGGTGGACTTCCGGGGTGAATGCCCAAAATCGACTTGAAAGTTTCTGAAAATATGTGTCAATTGTACCTTTTCCTAACGTTTTTTTTTTTTTTTTTTGTGTGTGGTTGGTATATTTTTTAACTGTTCAAAATGAAACATGCTTTTAGATAGAGCCAGAATGTCTGAAAGCATGGTTTCATAAGTGCTTTCCATTTCAGATATGTATATTTGTGAGGTGTCGTGAGTGTGTGTGTGGCCAACATTTTTTTTTCGTTTGAAGTTGGAAAACGAATATAAAATAAGTAGCGTAATGCAGCTATTTTTGCTAGAAATGATTAATTTTCTATTGTTTTCCGCTCTAATATTCATGTGTGCATTAGGAAGTGCAAAATTCGTTAAGTCATTTAACATTTTATTTAATTAGGAGATATTAGTGCGGGCCACCGGTTTTGCGCGCCACCCAATGAGACAGTCTAGTGCGGGCCACTGGAGGTGCGCGCCGCCAGATGAGAGAGCCTAGTGCGGGCCACCAGTGGTACGCTACGCACCGGCCATGAACGTGTTAAATGCAGTGCTGGATCTGAGGGGGAGGAGCAAGCCGGGCCCTAGGCACCGGAGGACATTTTCTGGAATGCGGCGGATTCAAGTGTGGCGGTCAAGTGCGAATCCAAGAGGGACTAATGACCTTCAATAAAGTGACCAAAAATAGCTGAAAATTGCGGTTTTTAAGACTTTAATTTCAGAAAATTTCGAGGATAACACCGCCTCCTCCCTCCGTCAACGTCGTCAAAGATGGTCTATAAATGTGCTTCTAAAAATTTTCAAAGGAAAGTCACGAAATCCTCCATCGATTAACCTCACCAAAGAAAAGCTTCAATTCCTTAAACTTTTCTAGTGAGAATTACCTAGATTTAAATGATGTTTTTAGAGTAAAAAGTATCAAAGCTTAGTTGAAACTGAATGCACATTTCAAAATAAAAAGCTTTCATGTTTGCTTGTTTTTTGGAGGGGGGGGGGGGCTGACACCCAAGCTCTAGAGACGCCACTGTTTTGTGCACATGCTCTGTTTGAGAAATCACAAAATTATTTTATCATTTTACATTTTCGTGACATAATACAATACTATTTTTGGACATAAAAAAGATCATTTAATGCATTTAAATTACAATATACTCAACATAATTATTGCGTGACAATTGCAGGGTTAGTTTGACAGCGAACATTTTTCTTTCAAACAAAATTGAGAAGCGATATCTTATTCAAAATCGAAAAAACAAGAATCTACAATAATGACGAACCAAAAAAATCATAGTTCTTATTACATAAAAAAGTAATTTGGATAATGTATAATTGTAAGAAAGAATTCAAGTTGAAAAATGTTTTTAGTACCAAATGATAATGAAATACCACTTTCACTTATATTCGTTTTGGCGGAAACAAATCGAACATTTTATCTAAAAGAAAGTTCAAGTTAAGCATGTTCCTGTCATTGAGGTTCGACAGTAACTTTCTTTCCAAATTGTTTTCCATTGGAATTTCTTGTTCTTCCTTCAAGGGAATCGATTTTTAAAATTAATACAGTTTTTTCTCATGAACCTATATAGATATTCATTTGTTTCAAAATTTTAAACTGCCTCTAGCTCTGAAGAAGGCACATTTCTTGTTTGCAAATACTTTTCATTTCGGGATTCAGATACGAAATTTGCAATAAATAAATCCCGCTAACTTACGGACATTCATTTTCACCAAAAAATTTTTTTGGACAATCAAGTCTCATAACAAAAAGAAAACCTTCTGATCCAAAAACCAAAACTTTAAAAATTTTGTCAACATTTTCATTCGAAAATAATCGGCCTACTCGGATGATTTTCACGCAGGAACTCACAACTTTAAAATTGATAAACGAGTTCTTTGTACAGTTTTACCATCAACCAAAGCGATCTGCCAGGTAGAGTTCCAAGAAGAATCCATTCATATTCAAGGGAGGAACTGCTGGTATAAGGAATGTGCCGTTTTTGTTCTCGTTCTAGTTCGTTTAGCATATTGATTTCTTCCGAACTGATGCTATGTGCCAGTTTATAAATTAGTTGCTTTCCACAAACAAAGAAGCAAACATTCTGATTCGCGTAATAAATAAACGAAACTGCGACACGAACTTCCTTAAAACTCGAATGGATTCCTTCTTTTCTGCCATGCGCAGAAGCGTCCAAATGCCAAAAATTCGTGGTCGAACTGTGCAGCGGAGCAACGAGAATTTGCTTGAGCCTGGATAGGAGCATTAGCAAAAAGTATTTGTTGTGCTCCACTGCGCCATTTTAAAAATTATTCATTAATTAAAAATAAATAAAATTCTTTCTTAATTTCTTTCTTCCTTTTTTTTGTTTCAGGGCTCCCACCGCCTTAACACAATTTGTAGCAGCTTTCGGAGCAGGTAAAAGGTCCTTTTTGTATCAGTTTGGAGCAGAAGAATTTAACTTTTGTATCAGTTTGGAGCAAAAGAAATCGACTTATGTATCAGTTTAGGAGCCGAAAATATCAAATTTATACCATTTTTGGAGGATTTTTTTCTTTATTTTTTGAATAACTAATGGCTGTTTTAAAGCAATGTCATTTTCATACATCAAGGGTAAGAGAAGTTTCAAGTCTTCAAAATGATAGGAAATGTAAATGTCAGTCATCCCTCAAAAACTGGATTATTTCTATATTTCTTATAAGAAATTATTCATAACTTATTCAAAAAGTAAGAGTAATTAAACCTATAACCCTTATAAAGGTATTTTTCAATACTTTTCTCAAGAAACAGATTATTTTAAAAAATGTTTTGTTTATTTATTTTTTCTTCTTCTCATGATTCAACAGTTGACATAAGCGAGACACAAGCTAATACACAGCTTAAGGACTTTGTATTTTCTAGGGACGATGTGTTGTTTCATTTGAAAAAGATTAAAGTAAATAAGGCTCCAGGACCTGATAATGTTTATCCAAAAATTTTAGTAGAATGTGCAGAGGAATTAGTGGTTGTTGTCTTGACTATTTTCATATCTTCATATAACTCGGGGACTGTGCCAGTGGATTGGAAGCTGGCAAACATAACGCCGCTCTTCAAGAAAGGGTCTAAAACTAAGGCAGGGAATTATAGGCCTGTGAGTCTTACTTCAGTTCTTTGTAAAATTTTTGAAACTCTGATAAAAATCAAAATAGTGAATTTCCTGGAGGCAAATGGAGTGTTGACTGATTTTCAGTATGGTTTTAGGAAGGGTAGGTCCTGTACAACTAATTTGTTGCATTTCTATGACAAGGTTACTATGGCATTAGATAATAAAAAGTGCGTAAATGTTGTTTACATTGACTTTCAGAAAGCGTTTGATAAAGTACCGCATGAAGCTCTTCTTAAACTTGCTTATATTGGTATTGGTGGAAAAACTTTAATTTGGGTTAAAAATTGGCTGACTGGAAGGAAACAGAGAGTAGTAGTGAAGGGCAATTATTCTCAGTGGATTCATGTTTTGAGTGGGGTTCCACAAGGTTCAGTTTTAGGGTCTATATTATTTATTATTTTTATTAATGATATTACTCAGAGTATTTCCGGGAACATCAATATTTTTGCTAATGATGTCAAAATCATGGGAATTGTGGACACAGAGGAACAAGTCAATCAATTTCAAGAGGATTTAAATCAAATTTCTAGGTGGACAATTAAGTGGGGTACGTCTTTTAATATTGGGAAATGTCAAGTGCTTCATTTTGGACAAGGGAATAAACATGCAACCTATTATTTACAAGGTTCCGTCATTAGGGAAGCAGAAGCAGTTGTTGATCTAGGAGTATTGATTAGTCTTGACTTCAAGTCCAGCCAGAAGTGTAGTACAGTAAGTAACAAAGCTAACAGGATGCTTGGGTTTAGCAATAAGGCTATTTTGAACAGGTCTAAGGAAGTTGTATTGCCACTATAGAAGTTTGGTAAGACCTCATTTGGAATATGCTGTTCAGTTTTGGTCTCCGTACCTAAAAACGGATATTACCTTATTGGAAAGGGTTCAAAGGAGGGCTACTAGATTGGTAAGTGGTCTTTCAGACTTAGATTATGAGGTTAGGCTTAAAAGGCTCAATATGTATAGTCTTGAGCAAAGGAGAGTTAGAGGGGACATGATTCAGTTGTTTAAATTCATTAAAATGGGAAGTGTTGATGGGCTGGCAGCTCTGTGCTGAAAGTAGAACCAGAGGTCATTGTTTTAAGCTTTTCAAATCTCAGGCTAATCTTGAAATTAGGAATAATTACTACTTCAATAGGGTTATCGGCAATTGGAATAGTTCACCGGAAGCGACTGTTAATTGCAGCGGGATAAAAACGTTTAAGAAATCTCTTGATGTTCATTGAGGACTGATAAATTGACTAGGACCAGCCTAGCTGGGCCCTGAGCCTGTTGCTGGTCGTCACTTTTGTATTTGTATTTGTATTAAGATTAGCTGGAAGAAAGCTTAAAATTTTCTTCTTTTCAAAAATCAATACATTCTATCTTTTTTGTTTAATGGCTAAAACACTATTCTTACAAGAAAATAAGCAAAAACTAAATAATATGAAAGGTTAAACTATTTAAAACTATTTATCATTAATTAAAATTTGTTTTTTAAATGGTACTTATTTAAGTATAACCATTGTGATTATAGTAACAGTAAAATTTTGAATGAATTAAATATAATTTCATATTTTATCAAAAAATATATTTGAAGTCGATCTTATTTTCTACCTGCAGTAATATTTATTACTTTCCTGATTAAGAAATATTCCTTTAAATTTCAATCCTAAATACTCACTTAAATGCTTTGGAAGTAATTAAAGGCACTAAAAATAAATTACCGAGTTTCATAATTTTGCAGCAAAAAAATTCAAGAACCAAATTATATTTTTCAGTTCTATAACAGAAAGGCAAAATGTATTTATTATTATATATTGATAATTTAATGTCTAATGATTTTTTTTTCCCAACAATTTATCTTTACATCCTTCAAAACTTGTGTAATAGTTGCAATTGAATTTTAAGAGTCCTAGGGTTACAGCAATTGGATGCTGAAAAAAACTAAATTGAATTAAAAGAAAAAGGAAATGGATGATAATTTCATAACTTTCAAATCTAGTTTAAAAATTGAAACCTTAAGCAAGAGTACTTTTATGAGGTCGTTCATCCACAACAAAATTTCTATTTCTTCTAATAATATTGCTTAATATATTTGCTAAAGATCATCAATTCAATAAGATATACATGCTTTTTTTAATGATTTTCTAACTTAACTATTTTTTTTACTTATTTTGTTCTTTATACTTATATTTTTTAATTGTGGTTATATGATATAGATTATAGAGCTTAAAGAGTAATGAGAAAAGAAAAAGAGCTGCAATTCAATGTTTAATTTTACAGCGTTTGAAAGTCTATCTCTAAACACTTTCGGGAACAAATATATATTTTCAAACAATGTTTTTATTTAAAATAAAAATACATTTTATTTATTTACTTTGAGAAGAAACATTATAAATAGTTGAAATGAAAAAAATCAGATTTTTGTAGCGGATGCAAAAAGATTGTAGAACGTATGCGCTCCTTTGCTTGCGCGTGGAAAGTAGGCTTAAGGAATTTTAAAGAATTGTTATAATGCAACTTTTTAAACATCTGTGCTGTTATTGATTTTTCACATTGATTAGTATTTCCTAAACATTAGAATAGAAAACACAAACTGCACTGAGGAAAAACGCTAAGTTTATTTTTTCCACGTTCTATGAAATTTTAAACTTTATCTATTTCAATAAAAACTTACTAAATAAAATGTTCAACATAAATAGTGATAAGAGGAATTATTTTTACCTCTATAATATTACAAAATATTAGAAATCGTCTCACTGTTTTTTCTACAAGCGTGGGTTGCATCACTCATTCTGCTCAATTTTCTCATCAATACTTGATGTTCTTAAGAGAGGGTAAAGCTAATATTCATTAATAAAGTGCTTCAAAGGTAAAAAATTAGTTGCTAAAGGAAAAATGTAACGAATGATGCCGATTTTAAGGTGAAAAAAATATAATATGTAAAATTTTTCCGATTTTTTTTCCCGAAAATCGCGATTTGGCGCAAATTTTCCAAAAAAATGCATTTTGTAGCAGCATGTAGCAGAAAAATCGTTTTGGCGCAGTTTTGCGCAATTGGCGCAGCCGTGGGAGCCCTGTAGTTTTTATTATCTATTTCTTTCCGCAAAACAATGCATAATATATTTATTGATAAATGAATAATCTATAAGTAAGTCTTTTGGTTTTTAATCATATATGCACCAATTAATAAATTAACTTAAGAAAAGAGATATATATGATTCCTATTAGAGCTACTAGGAGCACGGAACAGAGTTGGAGCGGAGCCAGAGCAAGCACTTGAAAGACGGAGCGAACAACTCGGATATTTGGCTGCTCCAGAACGGCGCTTGCGACTTCAAAAATGTGAGTGAAATTATTAATTTTCGAACAGTTGCGGATATCTAGGAGATAAACTCACGTTAAAAATTAGATATTTCTTGAGATCCGAATTTACTTAAGTGAAGTTATTTTATTAATACTCAACATTCACATTTCACAAAATAAATGCATGCAACTTTTCACGCTGGTTAGAGAGCGGCTTGATGGAAGGTTAATTTGCAGCTAGTACATGAGATAAAATATTGTTTTCACACATCTAGTTCATCGTTTTTAGCCTACTTTCCCGTAAAAGTAAAAAAAATTGAAAGGAGCTTTAGTGCATCGTAAAAATAAAAGATAAGTTAAGAAATTAAATAATTATTGAAAAATAAAAAAAATTGAAAGTAGGGTTTTGAGGTTGGGATTGTGTGTGTCTGTCGCTCTGCCCCCCCCCCCCCCCAATAACTTTTGAGGGAATTGTCCGAATAAAAAGGTTTTTTTTTTTTTTTTTTTTTGCATTCGAAAGATCTCTGCGGGAACATCTCCTTTCCATATTTTATTTTTTATTTGAACAATTTTTGAACAATTTTGAACAGTTCAAAAAAAAAAAAAAATGAATAAAAAATTTAACATTAGCGCCGAAGGGGAAATTTCAATTCTATATAATACATCGTATTCCAACAGACGGATTTGCTTGGAAATAACTTTATCGAAAATATGTTATGACGTAGAACATGTACAGATACGAAGTTCATCAGAAATAAACAAGCCTATCTTTCTACGAAACTTTTTGATCTCGATTTTTAAGGATATTTCCGAATGAATGACTAAATAAATAAATGAGTGAGTGAATGAATGAATAAACGAGTGAATGAATATGTGTCAACCGTTGAAAAATGTACATTTGTAGTAATTAAGAACTAAAGCTAAATGAGAAAGAGAGAGAACCAGCTAAGTCAGATTATCAAGTTGATATTAGTGTATACGGGAAAGTAGGCTCGTATAGTTCTAGACGGAACTTCCTGTTATAATATTGATATAATATTGTTTATTAAATGCTATTATTTGTTTTGTACATCAATGTAAAAGAGCAACACTGATGTTATTTAGATAGAAAGATACGTTTTAAGGCATAAGACTTTCCGAAAACCTAAAAGCCTTTCAGTTAGTTCTAAGGGTTCCTTGATTAGACAAAGTATGGATTACCCATTAGAACATAATTTCACAATAAATCGCAATGAAAACCTAGGATATAAATATCGCCATCGCAATGAACTTATGGAATGCGTAAACAGTTACACGTTTCAGTCGCATTGTAAATTTTTTCGAGTGAGTAAAACATGTTGATAATAGCTTACGCGAAATGGCATTTTATGAAATCCAGTCGTGGTATAATAAATATGAACACACTCGAAGGTACGGTTACGGTATCTAACATTTCACAGGAGTGACGGTATTGCTTGAACCACGAACCACACGCAGGCACGCGGTTCGAATTGTGAAAGTGAATCATAAAAAAAGTCTACAATTTAAACTGCTTATCGTTAAAAGTGTTCATTGCACATAAAACCTACAATTGTAAGCGGCATAGCCGATCCTCACTGTTTAAACTCGGTTAGGAAAAACCGCGTTACCTCCTCGTGTTGCGTGTTTTGAGCACGAAGCGTCTGTTTCGGAATGTATCTCGCTGAAGAGAGAAACGACGATAGAGAATCGCGTGACTTTTCCCCGCACGCTTGACACGCTCAATTCACGGAAGATGAAACGACTCTAGATCCCGATATGGCTTGTCATGTTTGACTGTCAGAACGTTTCATAGAAGCCTCTAATTACCTTAAAAATGACGTTTTTTTTCTTGACATGCAGTCCCAAATGCAGACGAATTTCAGACAAATAACTAGATTTGCTAGTTGTGAAACGCGAAATGACGCCTACTTGATGATGTTTGGATAAAAGGAAATAAAAACAGGTTACAATTTTTTAACAAAATATCTTCTCTATTAATTGTTATACACAAATGCATTCATATTATCTTAATTATGCCTCAATGATAAACAGTGATAGATATAATTAGGACTGATTTTAACTTCTTAAGAAAAAAGCACACAAAGTGCAACATTTTCTCTTACATAAGTGTTATCCTACATGCGACACCACACTATGTTATTTCCATGCTTCACAGGAAAAAAAATCACATTTACAATTAATGCTGGCGCCAAGCATTCTTCACGTTAGTAGTTTTCAGCATTGCAAAGCATCACCAGGGGTCGCGGCAGAGGAAATTCAGGTGACCCTTCACAAAATTCCTAAATTAAAACGAGACCTTCACAAAATTACGAGCTAGCAAATCTTACTTTCTGCAGAATTGTTTATTAAACACGCGGCAAAAAATTATGAAAATTTTTACCACTATATGTTTAAATTTTGTATTTTCGCAAAACTATTTGATTTTTCACAAAAATCCTTTTAAAATTCACAAAAACCGGACCCTGTTAAAAAATGCTGGATCGACCCTTGATCACTTTTTTAAATTTCCACCCACATGCTATAACATCTAATTTCTTCACCTACTATTGTGATTATGACTAACATGAGCAGTATTACCCTTAGTCGTAAATTAGGGAATACGGGGAGCAATTGGTTTCGCCTTCGTTTCACAGATTTTAGAAAACATTCTTTTTCTCCAAAATTTGATTTTTTTTCATGTTTCGCTTAATTTCACGCGACTTTTTATGCCGAAGTTATGCCTCTGGTTTTATTACTCCTTCCTCAACTTCATTAGATTTGAATGGACAGTAGCAAATATTACAAAATAATAGAAAATGAAATATATAATTGCATGATTAGATAAATTCGTATTTTTAGATAAAAGTTTTGCCATACACTATAATAAAACAATGTCAGTTTTATGAAAAATCAATTGATAATGAAAACATGCAATAACATCAACTGATACACTATGAATGATGATTTCTAATAAGCTTTGTAAGATGGCCACCAAACTTCTCCATCTAAAATTATTTTCTTTCAAGACACATTAGAGGAGCGGAATTGAGCACCCACTGAGCGTCATTACTCTAGTTTCCCTCCACGAAGAAAAAGAAGATGCGAATATAAGCAGAAGCTCATGCAATTTATAAAACAAGTAACTAAGCTATCTGGATAAAAATATGAGGGTTCTTTATTCGAAATTTCAAAATAAAGATGTTCAATCTTGGATCACACAAAAATGTCAGTCCCACAGCTACGGCGGACTCTTCACTTCAAGTCCACAACAAACTTTTATTGGGATAAGAAGGAACTGAATTCTGAAAACGATTAAGAGGAAATGAATATAAATCAGAAATGTATTCAGGTTTTAATCTTGTTTTTATTTATATGGTCTCACTATTTAACCTCGACCTAAGGAAAAGACATCATCCCTCCATAAAATTTCAGCAACCATTTATTTATTTTCATATAAATGCGGCAAAAATCTGAGGCAGGAAATATAAATACAGTACAATACAAAAGTGACGATCAGCAACAGGCTCAGGGCCCAGCTAGGATGGTCCTAGTCGATTTTCAGACACGCGTTTCAGAACTATAAGAAACTCTCCTTCCTTGAGTAGAATAGTCACTTTTCCAGAAACTTTGGAATTTTCGAATGAAAAATTTTCACGTTGAAAATGCATGAATAGTACTCAAAGATAAAGTATGTATGTAAATATGCAGAGATGAACAAAAAATTACAATCATCATTAGAGTAAAATATTGTTCGAACAAGAACAAATTTTTCAAAGTAAAAACTCTTTGAGACAATTTAAAGCAGCAGGCGTACTCGAACTCCCCTTAGCTCGGGTCACGTACATAACTACTTCACAGACAAAACCCTTGCTTACATTCGTAAGCAAGGTTAAGCAAATTCGGAAGAAAAAATTTTAATTACGACACATTAATTTCATCAGGGGAACAATTCTAAAAAGTATTCCAAGGGAAAAAAACTGGAGTAACAAGGTGCCCAAACAATACAAACACAATTCAAGTGCAAATATTTCGGAAAGAAATAAAAATATGTCTTTTCCGTTGGGAAAAAAAAAAGAGTGGCATATTTGCAAATAACTTTTGCAAATATTCCATGGTTATTTTATCTATTACAATGAATCAAAACGCAATTCACTAAACGGTTTAAAAAATGTAAAGCTCCCTGAACACTTCACTCTTAATGCTTTGTTTAGTTTGTCCAAATTCTTGAGCTTACAAAACGGAGTGCTCTTCAAATAGAATCATACATCTTCACAGTGTTCACTAGCTGTTCTCAATCCAGTCTTCCTTAAATTTACTCTTTTGTTTCCATAACTTCATTAATCTTCGTTTAAACTTAAACTTCGCCTTTTGACCATAAATTTAAAATTTCTTATTTTCCGTCCTTTTAAGAAATATTTTCACGAAACAGAAAGAAGGCTTGAGCAGTAACTTCGAAAGACTCGGTTTAAACGGACAAAACTTTGAAAATTACTAAAAGCATGTCAAAATCTGCTGTAACTTGTCGTGGTTTAAGATGTTATACGATTAATTTGAATATAAATATAACTAGCCGCATGCGGCGACAAGCTGGTCGACATTTAACGTGTTAATACGTTCATTTGGGTAATTTTTCCCCTATGCCGTTGCTCCTGGGAAACATTAAAAGAAGTCCCCAGCGGTGAGCTTTCAACAGAATTTAAAATGATGGTGACCAATATCCATGCCACGACGTTGACTGTTGTAAAAATTTTTAAAAAATCTTTGCAGTAGAATTTGAAATTAACCTGTTAAGCTAACTTGCTTTGGGTTTGCTGTATATGCACAAAAGTATTCCCGCCACGTCATTGCCCGTGGTGAAAATTAAAAGAAATCATACAGAGTGATAAGTTTTAGAATAATTTAAAATCAATGTACGACGACCAGTTGGTTCGCCTATGTAAGCAGAATAGGTATCCGAGCCACGGCGTTGCCTGTGTCATTCCTGTATCTGTATTTTAAAAATGTAAAAGAAATTATTGTTGTGGTCTTGTCCTCGCACGACGCGAGAAAGAGTGAGTGCGTTGTTCCTGAGGAGGGCTTAAGTTCGGTAAAAAAAACTACACTGTTATGGGACCATATAAATGATGTCACGATTTTTTCCCATATATTTGACCTCCCTCCCCCCTTGGTTACAAAATGTCACACTTCAACATACACCCCTCTTTTGTCACACGTCACGCCATGTTGCATAAACATGGCGTCACACTTCTTGTTACCCCCTACCCTTGTCACAATTTCACGAATCTCCCCTCCCCCTTCGAAGTGTGACATCTTGTATGAATGATACCTATACCAAATTTCACGTTTCTACGCCGGACCGTTTTCCCGGGAGGCTATCAACACCACGCATGCATACACATACCCAAACATCCTTATTGAAGCAAGATAAATAAATCATCATGACGCTTCCCAAATATCTAAGGATAATTTTATTAGTGTTTTCCACTGCTCTCACCCACTGAACAGAAGTAAGCCTTTGGTACATCATTTCTCGCTTTGCACATTTTAAATTTTGTTATTTCTGAATTTTTGTTATTTATATTTCATGTTTACAATGTTTCCAAACTAAAAGTATCGCATACATACCAACCTTTCACTGCATGTTTTCTTGAATATGTATGTAATCTTAATTGAAATTACACACTATATATATATTGTGTTGAGTGTCTGGCAGGGAAAAAGGGCAGCAACCCCACTTTGTTTCTCACGGGGTCTCTCCGCTTCAACGCCCAGTTAAGAGACGCACTGACCCGAGCGATCACCTGAACAGATACACTGACCGATAGAGCGTACTCCGAAACGGAGGAAGCACCTATCAGGCTTATGGGTCTGTGTACAAATATGCCAGACTGCTTTTATGGATCATTTACAAACAAGCTACTACAAAATTAGAGCACTGAATTCGGGATTTTCCCGTTACTTAACTGCGTTAGCGAAAAAGTAATTTTGTTTATAT
This sequence comes from Octonoba sinensis, assembly GCA_038502835.1. Classification (NCBI taxonomy): domain Eukaryota; kingdom Metazoa; phylum Arthropoda; class Arachnida; order Araneae; family Uloboridae; genus Octonoba; species Octonoba sinensis. The sequence continues at coordinate 29,378,959 of CM076599.1, read as the reverse complement.
TAATTAAGTAGGCGTCGATAGCAAAATGAAAAAATACTATGTTTGATTAGAACTATCCGAAATTCATTCAAACGAAATTCTCGACACAAAAATATCGATTAAATTTTATTGAACAAATCAAGGGAGGAAAGAAAGTGTATGTAAAACAATATTTGAATATGGAGAGAGAATGTTATGATGCACAAAACTGTAAAATGCTTTGCAAGAAGAGTAATGTATATAAGTATAGTAGTAATATACATTGTATATACTACCATAGTATCTATATTATACAGCAAGGCTCGAAAATTATATTGCCCGACATGCCCAGGGCATGCAAAAACTCCGAAATTCCGATCGGGCATGAATTTTCTACCCTTACATGCCCGACAAGACATGTAATTTTTTAATCAAATATTCTTTTCTAAAACTTTATTATTTCGTATGTTATTGAAAAATCGCCGCATCCATACCGGAGCTCAAAATTGACAAGTGGACGGACTTGTCAACAATATAATTGGTAACACAATTTAAATTTTGCTAATTTTGACTTGCAACGACTTATTATGGAATATTTATTTGTAATGTAATTTTTTAATGATTTAGATTGACATTAAAATAACTCTTATTTCAAATATAAAGGTGTTAGAAATAAAATTACACGTTAAATTAAAGCACAAATGAGCATTAAAACGCAGACATATGTTTCGGGATTGCTTGGAATCCCTTTTTCAATGCGACAGGGAGCTTCTAGATAGGGATTCCAAGCAATCCCGAAACATATGTCTGCGTTTTAATGCTCATTTGTGCTTTAATTTAACGTGTAATTTTATTTCTATTACTTTGCACAAAGTTTAATCATTACTATAAAGGTGTTAATTTAATTTTTTGTCTGATTAATGCTATACGACAAATTCAAATGTTTTTACAACAAAACAACTTCTGGGCATGTAAAAAAATTTTTCGGGAATGTATTTTTTAGAGAAACATGCCCGGTAGGGCATGTAAAATTTAAAGATTTTTCGAGCCCTGTTATATAGTATATATACTTACAGTATATATGTTACGGTGAATTTAAAACTTAAACGGTGATTTGAAATAAAGTTAAATTAAAATTATGCTCACTTTGCGATTTTTTTTTTTTTTTTTTGGGGTTGTTGTTGGTCCCTTGCGCTGACGTATAAGCGAGTGCTTGTATTTTGAAATGCGATATTTAGTTTCCTCACAAACGTAAAAAAAAAAAAAAGCCACATACCTGAACATCTGTCCCGCCTCAGTAGTTGAAAAGGAATGGCAGCATTGAATCACTTTGCATCAATTTTCAGACCGCAATGATCAACATACCTTAAAAGAGAAGGAAAAATAGATAAGATTTTTTAGGGGTTAGGCATTGTAATTATTAATGCTAATTATGACTTGAAAAATACCAATTACATAAAATTCGAATGTTTTATTGTTGTACCAAAATAACAATTAAATACACTATGTTCATAAAATGTTTTCTAAGCATAAAGGAATTTTGACAGAAATATATAAGTGTTTTTATAATAAAGTACGAAACATCCATTGTTTATGTACCGTTATTTTAATTCCAGGGTATGGCTGGTTTTCATTTGCTTCGTAATGGCCTTATAACCATTTGCGAAAATATCAAAAAATTAAATGCATGACATCCGTCCCGTGAGAATATCAAACGTTATTATGAACTAGCTGCGTTTGCCAACGTTAAACGGGTTAGCTTGAATATTGTCTGCAGGACAAATTAATGAGGCATGTTCAAATCTCCATTAGAATAAGGACATCAGCTTCTAAGTGACGTCAACAGTCCTGCTAGAAATCCTCATCAAAATAAGGACAGCAATCGCTAAAAATCCTCTCTCCCCCCATCATTATGAAGAAAAACAATTCCAAAATAACCCAACTAGAATGAGGACAATAGTCCCTAAAAATCCTTCAGAAACATTTACTAATATAAAGAAAACATCACATAGACTGAAAAAAAAAATAAAGAGGCATCATTAAATCTTTATCCAACTATGTGGTGGTCCCGACTTTAAATTTTACAACGGGTGAAAAAATAGTGGGAAATCCAAAAAACTAGGTAATAAAGGCAAGACAATTTAAAAAAAAAAAACAATAGTAATAAAAACTTTTAAAAGAAGAAATTTTCACAAAATACTTTCACAATACTGGCTATATTCATTACAAAATAATAATAAATAAATAAATGAATGAATGAATAAAAAGTGTCACCAAAAAAAAAAGTAATAGCTGTTTTTCACTTTCATGTAAAATGTGCTTAAAGAACAATAGAACTTCGACGAACTGAAGCGATTAAGACACACAGCCTTCAGAATATTGACTTTTCGGAAAATCCAGAAAATCTCAACTTATTGCACATAATCAAAAAAGCTCTATATAAATAAAGCTATTGCAAAATAGAAACAAGAAATTAGCGCACTAGATAAGAAGTATAAATATTTACTTGAATTTAAATTTTGAAATGCCACAAGTATAAATTTCACAGAGCAAAAAATAAAAATGAAAAGGGTTTCGGATAAAGGAGGGTTTTTTGTATAACTACATTTAGTATTATTATTATTAATTCATTTAGTTATGTATTTGTACAATTGTTAAAAAGGTCTGTTTCCATACTGCGCACTAACTTATAATTTTTTATTTATTTCTTTTATTCATTTATTCAGGGCCTAAAATTAAGGGCGGGATGGGGGGGCGGGGTATTCTCACCCATATAATATCTCATAATCCCCTCTTTGAAAACAGACCAGCAAGCGACTTCCGTCCGTGGAAAATACGAATTTTTACACTTGTGCATAAAGTTGCCGATAGTATTATTACTATTATTTTGAGCTTCCAAAAATTTGCAATTCCTTGTATATATAAAGCTTAGATGGGAGTTTCCCCTTCACTTGGAAATTTGAATTTTAGCCCCTGTGTAATCAATGCCAAAATAAGCAATGATTATCCCTCTCCCTCCACAGCTCTTTAAACCCAAACTTCCATGGGAACTTACATAGTACAGGCTAAGGTTTCAACTTGGCATGCGTGAAAAAGTTTAGAGAAATGGCTAATCGGAGTGACAAGCTTACACCCTACATTTAAAACACTAAACATACAGCAAAAAAAAAAAAAAAAAAACACACACACACACACAGTAATAATAGAGGGAAAGGTCTCATTTGATTTGAACCGTTCAAATTCGATTAAGATATCGATCCAGGATCGTCTACTCTTATTTGTTAGTAGCGGCCAACGACGATTATCCAAAACAAAACTCAGGGAACAGATGACGCGGAACGAGCTGTTAACACGGAGAAATGGATGAAGGGAACTAAAAGGCCCAATCAAAAAAGTGAACACCAGAAACTCAAATTACAAATGAGCCGAATAGAAGGAGAGCATGAAGAGGAGGACTGATAATGCGATTACGGAAAGTGCTGGTGTGTAACTTTTTCCTTCTTTTCCCGAGTAAAAGGGAGAAACAAAGTCAATGTTACCCTAAACATTAGACGGAAAGAGATGGATCATGTAAAATCGTCTCTTGACCTGGCCTTTGCCCAAACATTAACGTTTCTTATTGGCATCGCTCCAGAAGAACATCCTTTTAGGGAATCTTAAGTCTCCCCATCCCTCGCAAAAATCCCTTTTTTGACCCCTTATGTTATTAGCCGCGTCTTCTTCGCGCGGACATACAAAAACGATTCCGAAAAAACCGAACAAGAATTAATAGCCCTTATTTTCAGCGAAGTAAGTGATAACTGCTCAAATCGTAAAATACATGGGGGAAAAATCGTTATCACGCATCACTTCGTTTATTCAATGGAGGGGGTTCTTGGAATGGATGAAATTTCGAACACAAAAGAATTTTTTGTAGAACATCACAATCTCACGGTGACCAGTGACATCGAGCTCGAAATAGCATTGTGTTGTGAATTTCATAAAATGGCAGCAGACCAAAACTTCGCAAGATATCAATTTTTAAAGGACACATTGCTTTATTTAAAACGTTAAATCTTCAGGAGAAACTTATAATAAGTTTTGCCCCACAATAATGCCAGAACAATTTTATTTTATTCGTTTTTGAATCTGGAGAAGCTTAAAAAGCGAAAAGAGCATAATTTTATTTTTCTCTAAATATTGTCACATTAATTATTTTTGCTCTTGTACAAAACTCTGCTGCATGAGAAATAACTACACATGATTTCATATTTTCCTGCTACTCGTTCACTGATACACAAATATGTTTTGACATAGAAAACTAAAATTCGTCTTCAAAAAGTACAATTGAAGGATCTGCTGCAAAAAGGAGGTCCGAATTTCAAAAAACCGATAATAAGACTGATAAAAGGGCAAAATATCTTAATTGCTTTTATTTTTATTATTTATTTATTATTTTACTTTCTTTAAATTTATTTTATTTTATTTATTTAGTACATATTACATATAACTAAACGATTTTCTAAAATGGCTATCCTTCGTACAACATATCCTTCCCTAAAAGCAATATAATATAATTAAGAAAAAGAACAGAATATAAATACTGAAGCGTTACACGAAAAAGTGCATTTTTGGTGGTCCTGTATCTCAGTACATTTAAGCTCAATATGGAACTTGATAAGTTGCATTTAATAGTCAACTTCGGGTAAATTCTATCCAAGAACATACAACTTGCTTCAATACGTGGAAAATAGTTACTTTTGTATTTAAGTAAATCTTTCTTAGCTACTAAACTTACCTTTTAATTACAAGAACTACTTTGGATGATGATCAATGCACTGAGAAAATAGATTGATAAAAGATATCGAGAAAAATAGCAAATAGCGTCCAGTTTTAAAAAATTTTGTGGATCATCAAAAAAAAAAAAATCAGAGAAAAAATATACGTTGTTTTTTTTTCTAAAATCCTTAGAAAAAGAAGTCACCATAAAAATTTCAGCGAGATCAAAAATGGTGTGTAAATCACCTGAGTGACTTTTGTAAAATGATTTTTTATAAAAAAAATTAATGATTATGATTTTTTTTTTCTTTTTTTTTTTTTTTTTGCTGCTTAAATCTAGCACAGCTCGTATCCCGGTTACAACCGTTCACGAACGTTAACCCTCAGATCTACAAACAACTGCACTCGCTTGTAAGTGGAACATAACTGCTTCCCAAGTAAATACAGAATAGAGATATCGTTAATTTCTGATTTGAGACTAAACATGATGCGATGTAAAAGTAACACAAAACACACCAAATATATCTACTGTCAAAATAATTTATTGGAGTTTTTAAAAAAATAAACATTGAAGCTATCAAAACATAAAATTTTAAAAATAAATTTGTCGAAAAGGAAAACAAAGAGAGAGCTGAACGAACAAAAGCAACGAATTAAGACCAAAAACATTGATTCCCACTTTTGTTGTGAATCATAAAGAAAAAGACAAATAATTTTTTTTTTTTTTTTGCTCAAGGTATTTCTCAAACATAAATTCAGATATTTTTGTATGCATTTATTGGTGAAAACAAAGCATTCACGCTGAAGAACAACTTTTAAATTTTATCGTTTGCGTGCATAATAAGATTCGACTTGCAGATGTTTCAGTAACCGACTTTCTCAGGATAAAACTTGAAGTAAAATGAACTGCTTAAACATTTTATGCGGAACTTGGTCGTTCAGATAAGATTCGAAAGCCAAAACATAATCAGAATGCAATCAATCAAGACAAACTCGGTTTAAATTTCTGATGTCAACCTCAAAACAAAAGAATTACAGTAGCAAGCGAAGCAAACCTGGGTTTTACTTCAATATTTTGAATTTGAGCTTATGATCAAATTGAAGTAATGACGACCTTAGGTTTAAATTTCGACGATACAATTTTTTGAAGGACATTCAGGAAAAATATAAATACAGTATTTTCGTATAAAATTTCTTTTTCTGTGTTCCACACCACTAAAAGAAGGCCTACTTGCATGCAAGAGGGGAGAGACTATATGAATTACATAGTAACAGAATGATTTGCAAAACGAAAAAATGAAAATGTTTCCAAGATTTACGAATAGTTTTGATTGTCAAAATTTCTATACAAGGATGGAGAAATTAAAAATTTATGATTAAGCTTTTAGTTCTGCGAACCCGACTGTCATTAAGACTCACGTCTATCGCGAAAGACACTCAATATTTTCCATTTAATGTTGATCAATAAGTATCAGAGTTTGTGATTTTTTAAATTTTTTCTTAATAAAAAAAAATCATATTTTTTAATTTAAATTAGATGTTTTTAATTTAAACCGGATTTTTTTTTTTAAAGATACCTCAAATACTTTGGATATTTCTTATGTTACATTCATAGAAACAATATGGCGTGTTAATCAATATGCAAAAACACACTTTAAGCTATTTTCACAGCAATAAATACTTTTTAATAATAATAATGATAAACAAATTTTAATACAAATACATGACTCAAATGAAACTTAACCCCACCAGGAATAATAGTACACTCATAAGTACAAAGAAAATGAACAAATTTAACCTGTATTATGTTACTGTTGAAAGCTGAAAAAAAAAAGTTACAATTGTGCGCCGTTAATTTTTGCATTGAGTGTACTTCAATCATTTTTCTATTTAAAAATGAAAAAACTTGAAATATTTTTACCCAATTAGTACAATCATATGCTCACACCATTACTAAAAACTGAAACTTTTTGTTTTAATCAAATACCTTTATTGAAAACTTCTATGATAAAAAATATTTTAGAAGTAAAAAACCTTAAGCTACGAGTATTAGGGACATGGATGAAACTTTAAGGATACATATTCTAAATTCTAACAATTGTTGCTTTAAACACTATCATTCTGAATTATTTATTGTGTAGTATTTAGTAAATTGATTTAAAATACTACGTTTAAAATAAAAAACACAGAATGGGTCTAATTTGAATGATTCTGAGTGAGATCCTGTATGAGTTCTAATTTGAATGATTGAATGAATTATGCTTTGCTGTTAAGTTGCTTGAAAAATAAGAGTAATATTGTAAAATTAAAAAAATAGTAATTAGTTCTAAACTTATGAAATGTGTTATGCACATAGAGAGATGGACCAAGGAAGTTTTGTTTGAAACAGTGATTGCCATTGCAAAATATTTCATTTTTACAATACTTTCTAACATTGAAAAATCAATGATTTTTTTTTGAAAAAAATCACTTGATTTAAATCAATGATTTTTTTTTTAATCACTTGATCTAAATCGTGATTTAAATCAAGCTGATTTAAATCAACGAATCTTGATTAAGTATAATCATAAAGTATATTTAAAATGATATATTTATAGGTATTTTACCAATTAATGCTTACATATGCTTAGCTTAAATAGCACTGAGAAATTCTGAAATAGTAACAAAAAGCTGCTCATCCAATCAGTTTTTCCTACTGATTATCCAGCCATTAAACAAAAAGAAAAATATACCGAACACTTGAATAAATTATCATATGTAGAGTTTTCTCTAGAGCAGCATCTTATCTTCACGTTTCGTTGAACAAGATGTTGCATTAAAATTATTCTTATTGAAGAATCAATTCTTGATTCTTAGGGGAAAATTTTTCTATTCGAAGAACAGAATGCTGAATGTACAAATTCGTGAAAAATTGATGACGTACTTCGGTTACGTCTTATCGATTGCTCCAGGCATGGCTTTTTATCATTTGAATTCTTAATAATCAAATAGAACTGCATTACGCTATGAAGGCGCTTCTTAAGTTTGCACGACATCAAAAGCAATTTCTAACTCCGCAATGCGTAAACTCTGATACTCTGAATTATGAAAGAGTCGACATTCGTTACTTACATCAATTATTCCACGACAGCAGAAGATAATAACATTGCACTGAGCACGTTGCTTGGATTGTTTTAATGGAAGATAGAGGGGAAGTTTCTTAGAAAGTATCCAAGTAAGACTGAATGAGATTCAATCAGACGAATTTCGTTAGAATAGAAAGCCAAAGAAAATACATTTCATTGTTAGTAGAGAGAGAGAACTAATTCAAAGCTTCACGAGGACACACACATACAGTCGACATCATCATGATAGGAAGTTGTAAGAGTGGGAATTCTATTATTCATTCAAAAAAAACTGTGGTTAGTATTTCTTATAGATATTTTATAGAATGTGGAATCTGCATAAGGCGAAAAGGAGTATTCCGAATCAAAACGCTGCTATCCGCCCCCTTCTTAGGTTTCAAAATTACAAATTGGTAATCTATATAAATAAAACTCCCTTTTGTGTTCGCGTATGTTTGAAATAAGTAAATGCGTGAACCATAGAACGTACAGAAAAACAAAATTACTGTTAAATTCAGAATTTCAACAGAAGTAACTTCTATTTTTATTATTATTTTTTTAATCTTGAAAAAAAATATTTTTTAATTAATTTCCCAAATTTACTCACGTTTTCCCCGTGCTGAGTACAACTCAACTTCTCTCCAATGTTTGTAAACAGTGAAATAAAACTCACAATTGCGTTGTTACATTTGTAAATAAATCACTTAAGAAATCTGGAGCGAGGCAAACCAACCATTTCTAATTAATTTTTAGCGCAGACGATATCTTTCGAATCGGCCTTTATTGTTATATTTTAACCCTGTATTGTATCCCTTAACCTTTTCATCACCGAGGACCGGTCAACGTTTGATAATTTTACCAAGGCCCGCGGGGGGGGGGGGGGGGGGGGATCCAGGAATAATTTCTGGGAGAGGCACCAGGTGTAAACAGTAGTTGCTCATCTCAAAATTTTGTATATTAAAAAACTCACAAGCTTGTTTCACGTTTTTAAAGATTACTTGACAAAAGTTAATATTTTTAAAAGTACGAAAAACATACCTAATTACATCAAATGAAAAAGTAAAATACATTTTTACATATTAAGATAATTAAACAACAGTCCCTTCAGCTAATTTTGCAAAATACCATTATAATTAATTCGTACTAATAAAAAGATTTTTATAATAACGCCAAAGAATGAGTGGTAGGTCAAGCAGCTTTTTAAACATTACGACTGTTATTATCAAAATTCAATGTTTTAAATATACAATGCCAATTCAGTGATTTCAATACTTTTCTACAGTTCTAAATTAGCAATTTTGTTCTAAATTACCATTGACGATGTTAGAAATAGGAGGATTTTCGAGACTTTTTCTGAATTTATTTTAACATTCAAGTTATAAAACGCATATTAAACTATCATTGATAACAGTAAGAGACTGCTAAAATTTTCCAAAGATGAACTTCTAAAAAGACATCTTTGATGATTTTCGATGATTAAAGGGGATCGGGGCTGTCCAAAGGAATTTTTTTGAGCTTGAAGTCTTTAAAACGCATAATAGGCTATTTTTGGTGACGATTAAAGATATGTGGATTAAACAGCTCTCCCGTGGAAATTGTTTGAAATTCGTGATTTTTAGAGTACATTGATATTGTTAGAGAAAAAGGGAGGGGGGGGGGGTTCTCATTTTTTGTGAAATTCAAGTTCTAAAACTCATACTTTTCTCCACCAGACCCCTACCTGTTAGCCGAGGCCTTAGGATTGCTTACGCACGGGGAGAAGTAGTGGGGTCTACGGATTTTACATGCACATATCCCCAAGTATACATGGTGCTCTTCAGTGGGTTTCGAACGCGCGACCTTCCAGGTGGAAGTCCGACGTGCTAACCACTAGGCTACCACGGCCCTAAAACTCATACGAGGCAATATCCAGAGTCCGACAAAAATACGAAAATCTTAAGAGCCAGGGAAAATTTTTAGGAGTCAGATATAATATTTTCACTTGCGAACTAATCGTCACCTGAAAAACTAGTCGCCAAGGCAGTTTTGTTAGTCGCCCGAGCGACCTGGCACCCGGGATTTGTCGGAGCCTGGCAATATCTGATGACGTTATAAGACAGATGAAATTTTTCCAAGATGAAGTTCTAAAAACACAGTTTTGACGATTTTCGAGAATGTGAGAGGACAAAATAGGGGTTCGGGGGTCCACCCCCGGAAATTTTTTTAAATTGGAAGTCTTAAAATTGCATATTAGGCCATCTTTGGTGACGTTAAAAGACAAGTGGATTCAGGGGCTCTCCAGTGAGAACTTTTCGAAATTGAAGTTCTAAATTCGCAATTTTGGGCATTCATTCATGACGTAAGAGATAAGGGGGTTTCGAGGATCTTTTTCTTCTTTTTTTTTTTTTTTTGAAATTCAAGTCTTACAAACACACACCGACACACCATCTTAACGACTTACTTTGAACAAGAAAAAAAAAAAAGATTGTGTCAGTGTGTGTGGAGTGGGGAAAGTTCTGACTCTTCTTCAATCACCTTGACTACCTTCTCCCTGCCTTCTTTCATTTTATTTCAAATAAAAATGCAGTCCCTTCGTCTATTTTTTCTTATCTTTGAAAACCATGTTGTTGCTTTGGTCTTCTAATTTTTAAGTTCCAACTCAATTTCGATATATTTGAAACACAAACAACGTCTCCGGCCCCTTCAAGACTTTTCAGACTGCGGTTTTATTTTGTAGTGATACTGTAATTTTTTCCATTTTGTTTTAAATTTCAAATATCATGTCTCCTGACTCTTACTTCTGAAGTTTTACTTTTGGTATGAATTTTCATTAATATTTTGAATCTCTCTCTCTCTCTCTTTGTTTTTCCACCAGTTTGCAATGTATTTCAGCGGCCCATGCATTTTTACACTTTTTGCTGTGATTTTCGTAATATACTATTTTGATTAAAATATTCATATATATTTATATAGAAATATAAAACTTTCGACTGGCCGACTATGAAATTGTTCTGTTTATTTATCTATTTAATTTTTTTTCATACTCGAGACTTTCAATGTGTTTCTATAGTGTTTTGAATACTTTTTTTTTTCTTTCCGCTAAGAAAGGTTTGAAATGAAACGCGCATTTCAGCGGCCCTTAATTAAGTAATAATAATAATAGTTTTGTAAATGTTCCTATATAATGTTTTAAGCTTGCAGTTTTTTTTTTTTTATTTTAAAGAAGGGGGGAAAATTGTAATTTTTGGTTATTCATTCCTTCCTTGTTATTTTTTCTTCCCCATTTTTACTGCAAAATTTTTCCTTGCCTTTTTTTCTTTCCTTTCTTTCTTTCTTACTTTTGAACTGATGTTTTGGTGGCCCCTTTCCTAAAAAAATCGGGGGTGTATCCCCCCGTTGGCGACTGCCCTGATTGCCTTTTATTCAAGTGTAGTTGCTGATAAGAAAGCGACGGTCATCTGTTTTTTGAAAGTAATTTACGTATATCCATAGTGCACAGCCGTTTCATTCCGAAGACGGAAAAAAATTTGTTTTTCAGGGTCTCTTCAACTGAAAAGTTATATAATGATGGGAAGCACTGCCAGGAGGCACTGGAGAGCATAGTGACTTTGATTGCCGAACAAAATTCAATTTATTCAAATTTTCTTTTTTTTTTTTTTTGCATAATATTTTAAAATTTTGTTTTTTTCAGTAAGAAAATTTTAAAAAAATTAACAGGGAAAAAACCTTTTTTTTTTGGGGGGGGGGGGGGCACGTGGTTTAAAGATAATTTTTTTATTCACTCGCCAATTCTTTTAAATATATTCCTATAATATATTTTGCCCATGACAATAATAAATAATAATGATGAGTCTTCTGTTGAATTGGGTGTGGCTGAAGATTATCCTTGAGTAAGTGTGAATGGTTATCATTTTGCTTTAATGAAGTAAGAAACAATCGATAATCCCATTTGACATTATACGAACATCGCTTGCGACTGGATCGATGTGTCTGAGACAAATTCTACGATTATAAAGTGACAAGTTAACCAAAAACCTGCATTATTTATTCTTAACATAAAATCAGTCAATCAGACTCGAGTGTGTTCAGTATTCAATTCGAAAATGCGTCATTGATGATAAAAATCCGTTGCATATCTTTTATAATACTATTTGTAGACCAAATGACGCTCTCCTTATAGGCCCTTGGCTGCTGGTATTCTGGGGCTATGAAAACTATGATTATCGAAGTTAAAAAAAAATAAAATCAGTTTTGCGCTTCATATTTACAAAACAGTCTGTAGCCGCAGTGAAAATCTGGAAGGAAGAAATGATATGTATCAGAGGAAGCGTAAAGGATCGATGACAGCACGCATGGATAAGATTTTGCGATCAGCAATTAAATTCAGTTGGGGGAGGAAAAGTCACGGTTGATAGGAGAACCAATGTGAATCCAACCGAGGACTGCAAGTGAAATGAATTTTTTACACTTTGATATGTTTATAGCAAGTTGCCTAGAGTACAGCTACAATTCAAGCAGAAAACTTTTATTCGTGCATTTTCTTTTTTATTATTCTAATAAAAATCATCAGGAATTTTAAATTCGTTTCGATATCCTAAACAAGCGGTCTTCGAACTTTTCATCCGATCGCCAAATACAGAACTTGTTTGAACAATTCAAATTGATTTCAAGAAAATGTTAGTAATTTCAACATGCAAAGGAAGTTACGCGCGCCACCCCATGAACTGGATCCGCCTACTCTCTTCGGGAGTAACGTCATAAATTGAACGGAATGGCTTTGACCTTTCACATTTCATTTTTATTTATATCAGTTTCATTATTATCACTATTATTATTATTACCTTATCAATCTATCTAGTATAGGTTAAAATTAGCGGTCTAAAAAATGCATCATCGATCGCCAGTCCTGCACGTTCACTTTTTAGCATATTCTACTGTAGCTTCTTTTTTTTTTTTCTATTTTTTCTTTTTTTTCTTCCGCCGTTCGGAATGAATTTTATCAATTTATTTTTCTTGATGGAAACATGCCAATATTGACACATGAAATAATAAATTGACTTTGTGCTAATTAAATTGTAATAAAAAATAATTTCACGTTAAGAAAGCACAAATTAGCATTAAAATGCAGACATATCTTGCATTGCATGGGATCATCATAGGCGTAACCAGGGGGGGGGGGTTTGGGGGTTCAAACCCCCCCCCCCCCCATTGGGTATGTACTTATTTAGGCACACAGAAAAATTTCTGGCTACAGCCTTGCAAAGCACAATTTTTTTTCCCCTAAGAAAATTAAACACATATGCATACGATTTTTTTTCCTTTTTCTCCGAAGGGTTGCGATCGTGGCCAAAGTATGCAGCTCATAATAAAGAAGACTTTTCAGCTGGTTATAAGGTTATAATCAACCCCCTTATCACCTTGGGGGGGGGGGGTAACAGCGAAAGGTAGCTTCAATCACCGTACCACACACAGACAGAGATCCTTTCAATCACTCCAGAGGGTTTTCTTTCCTTCTTGATGTCTTTTTTACCCAAAGGCAGCAATCTGGGAATACAATCGCACAAGTAATAAGTTTCCTGGAAAATATTCTCTACTGTGATGGAGTCCTAAAGTCCAATTGTCCTAATGGGTTAAACCCTCAAGCCAGGAAGGGATGCTCATTAAGAAACTTAAAGAGCAGTTTGTATTTATTTATGACTTCCTGTCCAAACCACCCATTTTGGTAAAATCTTTTTTGTAGATGAGCCGATTGGAAAACTGATGAACTGTATTTGCATTGCATTCTCATTTACAGATGTTCTCTCATCTCTTATATTTTAAATGTTTTTTTTTTTTCTTATTATGGTCCATCACTGATTGCATTACGACTCTGGAAATCATCCGTTCAACGTTTCCAATCTCACTGCTACGGTTTAATGCTGCATTTTAAATTACAATCAAGTATTATTTATATTTTAGCTAAATTTTTAATTATTTTCGATACATAATAATGTTTGCACTCCAGCGATGGACACGTTCGTCATCCAAAAAGAAAAGAAAATTTGATTCAGATGCTTCCACTTCTGAGGTATGTTTTGCTACAAATTTAACAAATTTTTTAGAAATTTATTGTGGGGATGAGCATTTGTGTAGGGGAATTTGGATTTTTTTCTCTAAAATTCGACTATTTCCCGGTTTTAATATTATGAATGCCTGGACATAGAAGATTGCTTAGCGCTAAATATTAAATTTTCTTATTGCGTTTGAATTAAAAAATAAACTAATAGATCTAGTAAGGAATGTTTAAAGTTTTTGTGAATCAAGGCCGTATCCAGAGGGGAAGGGGACCCACGGGCAGCCCCCCAGTAATCTTTTGCAATGTGTTATATATTCCTCCCTAAAACTTTGCTTTACATAAGTGTGTCGAAGTCTGCCCCCCCCCCCCCCGAAAAAAAATTCTGGATACTGCCTTGGCTCCGGAGCAGGGGGAGCATGTTAAGAATTAGGAAGGGCAGTGTATGCTTCAAAATCATACCCTTTATATATACATATATATAGATATATATGATTAGAAATGATGTTGATATGAATTTTTTTACCTATATGATAGCTTTTTGATGTATATATAGTAGATGTATGTTTAGATCTCTGGTGAAGTTAGAGGAGTGGGTGTTTGGGGCTTCTGCAACTTAAATTTTTGTAACTGGTCTTACATGTATAATGCTTAGGATAACTCTGGAGGCAAGGCTTCGAGGTCTCTCCCCAGGAAACTTTTTGAAATCTTCCTAGCAATGCAATTTCGGGATACTTCGGTAATGTTAGAGGAAACAGAAAGGAGTTAGGTTACTCTCCCCCCCCCCCCCGAATTTTTTTCAAAATAAAGTGTTATATCTTTTCAGTTACTTTTGGTGTCGTTCGTGATAGTGTTCAATGTCCTTTCCCTGAAAGTGTTTCTGAAAGTAAAGTGTCTTAAAAGCGTAATTTCTCTTTTCTTTCTTTTTTTAAAACTTGTGATCTGAATTTTTTTGCCGGGGGGGGGGGGAGTTGACTTGCTCCGAGGGGGTAGTTCCCCCCCCCCCCCGGGAGATGCCTGAAATAAACACGGAGTATATCTTTAGAGACATGTATTTATGACTAGTAAATTTTCAACTCTTTTACACTTCGTATTGGTGTTTAGTCTGTACATTTTTAGGGTGACCCCCCCCCCCTTTCTCCAACTCTAGTTACGCCTATGCTTGGGATCCCTTTTTTCAATGCGACAGGGATTCCAAGCAACCCCGAAACATATGTCTGCATTATAACGCTAATATGTGCTTTCTTAACGTGAACTTATTTTTTATTACATTGAACACATGCTTTGCCGAAAATTTAATGTCGAATTTCAAATTTCAGTCTTTCAGCATCCTGTATATAATTAAATCATTTTAAAAGTTCGAAATAATTTTAGCATGTGCTAGTTCAAATCTGCATATTTCTTGTTTTACTTCAATAATTTATTTATTCAGAGTTAGTTTACAATTCTTATTAGCAATTTTAAAAGGTGGCGTATAACAAAACTGAATCTAACGGCGACCGGCTACTAACGAAATTTCCGAGTTTTCACCTATACCATCTAGCAAAATCTGCAAGATGTACAACAGCCTTTCGCAAACATTTTTCTTTCTTCAGGAATAATTTTTTTCCTAAGACGTATGCCATCAAACAAAATATAATAACTAATACTTGATCACAGAAACTCCCCGTTAGAATTTTTCCGTGAGTTTTGAACGATTTCTAGCCACTAAATTAGAAATACCTGTTCATGTCAACGAGTCTCTGTCTTAAATTCATTGTAACACAACATTTGTAAAAATAGGATTAAATCCGGGCGACTCAAAACTGTGTTCAATATATATTTTTCATTATTTACAAACACTGGTTACAAACTAACTTCATGGTGTCGTACACTATGCGCACAATTTATGTTGCATGTTGACATATATCGTAATCTTATCATTTACTACCTATAGTGATTGAAGTTTTCTCTCCATAATGGTAACTGTTAGATTACTATTCGTCTGATATCTTGGAAAGAAGTGCACTGAAAAAAAATTTGATACTAGTATTTATTTAGTGTTCGTTTATCTAAATATTTAATTCAGTTATTGATTTTTGAAAATATTCGCTTGCTGAAAAACAATCGGCTATCGTAAGGCTTTCTGTTAAAGGGGACATTACTGGGCCGCAGGGCTTAATTTTTAACGATAGGACAGGATCGCTTCAGTTTTCAAACGCTTTTTCATGCATAAATTGTCTGAATTCTGCATAATACGTACTATTTACTTAAAATTGAAGACGAGTGCAGGAGATGAACTCCCGTGAGACTTTGCAAAAACTGGGACTTAATATAAGTTATCTAAAAGTCTAAAACTGCTGGTGGACTTCATTAAGGTAAACTCTTACGCTCTTTTTTAGTGAAAAGCGATAATTGTGTACGATCAGATGAGCTCTCAAAGTAAAATAAACCGTATTCCTGAACAACGCTAACACGTGCGCATTCTTTGAAAGTGCTATGCTTCGTTAGTGGTGGGGAAACATGTAGATGTGGTCATTTTAAAGCTCAGCAAAGCATATAAAGTTTTACACAAGGAGACATCCATTGCGCACTTAACCTAGACGTGATCCGTGAAGTTGTCGGAATGAACAACTAAAAGCTCAAAACAGTAGAATCACAACATAAAACCGAAAAATTAACTACTCGAGGGACGCATTCCATAAGTTTTAATCGAATTTGAGGGCAAAAAATAGTAAGACTATCAGTTTAGGCAGAAAATAGCACTTTTATTTAGAGAACTTTCTTTTCGCTAAGCGTACATAAATTGCGAGAAATAAATGTGCTAGAAAATGACAATATTTGTTACAGCTACCCATTTATCTTGTCATGACACAGCTATATGTAAATAGCATCCATAATAGTTTACTATATAAAATATATTATAAATAAACAAAAATTGAATGGTGTGGAAAGATAAAATACTCCTTACAAAATAAAGAAAACGAAAAAAAAAGTTGTTCTGAAGGGAAAAAAATCATACCCGGTGTTTACATTAATTTTATTTAGCTTCCCACCAAATAACTCGCTTAATACATCAGCAAACCCGTCATTTGGGGGGGGGGGGGCGCAGGACAGGCAATTGCTTCTCCAACCTCGTAACTTTCAGAAATAATAATGTATTTATACGATGTTCAGGGATCGCGCCACAGGAAAATCAGGTCCGTTTTCGGACAATTCAAAACATTCCAAGGTACCAAATCTTATTTTTTGCAGAGATTATTCATTAAAAAAGCGGCAAAAAATAATCAAAAGTTTTACCGCTGTACGTTTAAATTTTGAATTTTCACAAAAATCTTTTGAAAATTCACAAAACAGGAACCTGTTAAAAATGATGGATCGACCCGTGATGTTGTATGTATCTTGTTGTTTGTTCATATAACATGTAGTGATTATCGTAGGTATTAGGTAACCTTTGCTCCTCCCTGCCTGTACAGAAAGTCATAAAATAGATGTTTGTTACACATAAGTTTAAGAATTTATCAGCACAGTATTTATTAATCAATAAACATATATCGTAAGTTCTTTTTATTTATCATAAAAATCAATACAATTAATGGTTTCTTTCGGCTATAAACAAACGGAGAGTAAATATACGATCATTAAATTAAAACGTTGATAAATGATGCATGTGGTTGTAAGTGAAGCCATCACTTAGCCTTCAGAAAATACATCTTTCCTCAAATCTGATCAATGAATTGGCTAGAAAAATTGACTGCCAGAAGGAGCAACTAATAAGTAGCTATATTATCGGAAAATCCGTAGGCATAGAACAGCGTTTCCCAACCGGTGGTTCGCGAACCCCCAGGGGTTCACGCGGTGCAGAAAGGGGGTTCGCGAAAATAATATTGCAATGGCGGGATTTTTTATCTAACGTAAAAGAAAAAACGAAGTAATAAATTTACATACGTATTAAGAAAGAGTGCAAAAATGATTTTTTTAAGGGGACTCGGCACTAAAAATCGGTTAAAATATCGATTTTGGGATTTTTGCTCCAAATTATACTTTATATATTAGAGAACGTTTGTGCAAAGTTTCAAAGTAGTACGTACAGTCTAAGATGTTTTATTTTTGATTTTATATGAGCATTTTAACGCTTCTTTTACCTAACCAAAAACTTTAAATGGCTTTTTTTCAGCTTCGCTATTTTGCATACTATGTGATAGTTAAAATGCTAAGGCTTTTTCAAATATGTATCTATTCACTTGAAATTTTTATTACTTGTTTCAAATGTTTAACTAAATGTAACCGTATGGAATTTTTGATTAATTTATTAGAAATTATTTTAATGCAGTTTAACTTGGAAAAATCTTGCAATACCGAGATTTTTCTTAGATTTTCCAGTTTTAAATTTTTTTTTCAAGAACTAATAAAGACATCAAAATTCTATACTACAAAGTGAGGAGTATATTTTGTTCTTTCTTGTAAAAAAATCCACGCAAAAATCTCGCATTTTAAAAAAGGAGTAGCGTTTTAAATTTTTTTTAAATTTTGTAAATTGTTTTACATTTTGAATTGTTTGGACTTTTTTTAAATATTTTTTTCTTTTACACATCAAGTTACATTCATAAACATATATAACCAGTCAATACACCTTGAAATATGTTCAATTTGAGAAGGTGGATTTTTAGGTGCCGAGTCCCCTTAAAATAAATTATATTTTTCAGATAATGCAGAAAAGTAATGGACTGACATAGGAAGCATATACAAAATTTGAAGTGCACTTATTTCTACTATTCTCTGATTTCTAAAATTTGGGTCACAAATTGGTACCGAAAGATATTTATTGATTTATTTTAAATTTTAGAACATGTTTCCTCTACCATTTCCCACTTTTTCCTCACAAGAGCGAAGAATGAGTAGGTAATATAAAAATTTACTAGATAAAATTTAAAATTTTGCTTTATTTTAGGCTAATTTCTCATTTTACAGACCCTAAAATTGAACTGGAAGATGTTTATTCATTAATTTTGGACTCGCATTTATCACACTTTATCCCAACTTTTCTGAATTATCGCATTAGAAATTTAAAAATATGTAAATTTTAATTTTTCTTAAAATTTTAAAAAATTTTTACCGAATTTTGTATATTTCAACCGGAAAGTGAAACCCCTATCGGGAAAATAATTTAAAAACTTTTTTAGGAATACATATGTTTACTGCCCTAATAGTTACTCGAAAAGAGTAAATAATGAAAAGGTAATAATTAAAACAAAATTAAAATGCAGCTCCAACTTTTAGAGCTGCATTTTAGTTTTATTTAAACTTAGATATTTTACAAAAATTATATTTTTTTCCATTTAAAGTAATGAAGTATGATACCTATGTTTTTATGTACAACATAGAAAATAAGTATGCTAGCAAATTTTATAGTTTCACCCGTTACTATTGACTACAGACGGGGGCTCGCCATTTTCTTTCGGATCTTAGAAGGGGTTCGCAAGGGAAAAAAGGTTGGGAAACACTGGCATAGAAGAAGTTTTCAACGATACCCTCGTCCAGTAGAACATCCATTTAAGAGAAAGTTACGTTAATTTTGCAGCTCTTTTCTTTATTTCCGGATGGAAATGGTTCAATAAAAATCTACTTTTTTTATTCCCAGCAAAGAAAATAAATTTATGATTATAAATAATTGCCTTACAGAAATTGTTTTTAATCAACGTTTTGTTCTAGTTATTAAGAAAAAACTGAATTATATTGACAGGAGAATCGCAATTTAAACTTCAATAAAAATAAATAACTAAATAAATGAAAATTCAAAAAAAAATCAGGCGTGATTACGCATTGATTTAGAGAGTTATGAAGAGTGAAATACTAAATGTTACTTTAGAAAAGAATAACTAGAATAAAAGCGTTCAAATTGTAAAAGTAAATAGTTCGCTAAAATTTTATCAATTAAAAGAATTATCATAAACCATCGTTATATCAAATTCTTTAAAAATAATTTTTATTTTCGAGTAAATGAAAAAAATCATTGATTTAACGTTTATTATTGATGATTACAGAAATTTTCGCAGTCCCAAAGAAACAAATAATTCTATGTTATTTTGTCCTTCAATTAATGAAAAAGATAAATGAAATACTCCTAGCTGAGTTTATCTCAGGGTTGGTATTTTTGCGAAGACGGCAGTATAAACTGGAGAAAAAAATAGGATAAAAAGGCTAAAAGCCGGCAAAATACTTTTTTTTCTTAAATAATGTGCAGTAAGGTCCATAATTTAATAAGAGCCAAAATAATTAAACTTATCTTTGGTCAATATTAAATAATTAAAACAACTGCTTAATGAAAATCTAAGTTCAATCATAAAAAGAGTAATTTAAGCACCTTCTGCCAAAAAAATATTTCCACCTGAGTGCATGAATGACAACTGCGCAGATAACTTGAGAGGTTTCTGAAGAATAAAATAATTTGAAGAGAAAACTTTTTTCCACGTAGAGGTGGGGGGATACAAAGTAAGAGTGATCTAAATTGATGTAGGTATGTAATAGATGATTCCAAAAGATCAATCCCACACAATTATGGTAATACAAATAGCAAGCGCCGAAGCGCAGCGAGAAGTTTTGTTTCAATATCATTGGGCTTTTGGGGTCGTTCATAAATGATGTCACTTTTCTTCAATATATTTGACACCCCTCCCCCCCTTTGTCACAAAGTGTCACACTTCAGCTAACCCCCCTCCCCCCTTTGTCACATGTCACGCTATATTATGTAAGCATATACCCTTGCAGTTTAGAAACAAAGCACTACGTTATAGATCACATTTACAATTTTATTTTTGAAC
This sequence comes from Octonoba sinensis, assembly GCA_038502835.1. Lineage (NCBI taxonomy): Eukaryota > Metazoa > Arthropoda > Arachnida > Araneae > Uloboridae > Octonoba > Octonoba sinensis. Next base: position 29,358,308 of record CM076599.1, on the reverse strand, counting down.
TTTTATGACATTTATGAGCCTAAGAATAATAAGTATTTGTCTATTTAATTTGTGTAAAATAAAATTAAGGTTTAAAATAAAAACAATTAGCATATAATATAATAGTAAGTACACAAAGTACTCTTAAGAGATTAAATTTCAAAATAAGAAAAATCCGCCTCGAAATGACTTTTCATAACTGAACTGCCTTCTCATTTCATTCTTCACATGAATTTATAATATATATATGTTATGTATTGTATACAACATAGGTACAAAATTTTAGACTAGCAATTAGCTCTCGAAAGAATAGTCTCTGTTTGTGCAAGCGCGAACTCACAGACAGGCTCGCCCCTTCATGTATTTCAAAAGCCATTAGACAAACAACACCAGACTATCTTGGGGGAATCAAATCCAACAATAAAATTTTTTTATAGACTAAACAAAAAGCAAGCTTCTCGAAAACCACACGAGCTCAAAAGTTCAGAAATTCTCTAAAAATCTAGGCGACAGGCAAAAGAGTAAGGAGCCAACTCCCAAGTGAGTATTGAGAGGGGGGGGAGGGGGTGATATCGGAATATACCCCTCCCCCTTCGCACATTTTGATATCTAAATGAATCCATTTAGAAAACAGGCATCAGTAAACAGCTTCCAAGTGATACCCCCAACTAACCAAGTAGATCATCCAAGTGATGACAGCTCATTTAAAAGAATTGCAGAATAATCCTTGTGTTTTTTGGCGCCAGCACTGAATATCTAGTAGTCGGGGCTCAGTATTTATCGAGCCCTGATTTTAACTGTTACGCAACCCCGTCGAGTGTGGTAGTTGTAATGCACAAGGAAAAAAAGCAAGGATGTCTACCACGCCATAAATAATTTTTTTTTTATCTTAGAATTTAGGCAAAAGAAAAGTTTGAAATTGAATTCGACAGCTTGTGTTATATCGAAACGACTTGCTTAAAAAATAAATGAAATAATACTATTTACTTTAAATTGGTATGGAGTCAATTCGTGTAAAAATGTTCGTGCAAAAACAGAATTAGGTGGTATCGTACTGTCTCGATACTTTTGCTCATACGTGTGGATTTTATCAAAATAGTTATGAAAGGAAACCAAAGTTGAGATGATGCTTATTTTGGGTTCAGCTGCTTATTTTGATATTTTTTTCTCTTAAGATTGTTCGAAGTCAGTAAAAATGAAACGCGCTACTTTGTCTTAAAAATCTAAACACCCAATATTTCCTTTTAACCTCTATCTAGAAGATAATTTAAACCTTAATCAGCATCGATGTTATCGATATAAAATCAATAAGAATACAAAGCAAATTTTATAGCAAAATGAAATAAAAAATTAATTTGCTGATGTTAAATACTTTTACTTTAACCAAAATGGGTGATGTCACACTTCCTAATACCCCCTCCCTCCCCCTTGTCACAAACTGTCACAATTTCTAGAACTCCCCTCCCCCCCCCCCTCGAAGCGTGACATCATTTATGAACGACCCCTTTCAGAGTATTTGATCAACATGTCGTCAATATTTTACATCGCTAATTCACTGCAAGTTTGAGTTAACAGATATAACTGAAAATTAACTTTTATTTTGTAGGCTGGGAGGAGGGCACCACTAGAAAGAGTTAAAATAAACAAAAGGATTAGAATGTGACACTTTTTCGAGAAGCCTGTCGGTATTTTCGAATCAGTTTTCTATCTCTAAAAGACACAGAAATCGATTGCAAATTAATTCTATTACTATTGATTTTTCAGGAAAAGTGAAAACTTAAGATGTTTTTTTTTAAAGAATAGATCACATACAGCTTACTTAAAAGAAAAAAAAATAAGAAAAAGAGGGGGGGGGGGGGGAAACACTTAAAAGAACTATTTTACGGAAAGTCCAATACGAAAGCAACCAAAAGTAAAGGAATCAGGAAATGACTTACAAAAAATACTTCTAGAAGAAAGAATTAAATAAATTGAATTATAAAAAAATGCTCTTGAAAGCAGGGAACTATTTTTGATGTTAGAGATAACGAAAAAGGAAGGAAAGAAACAGCAAATTTCAGAGAAATTCGGTTCGTTTGGATTTTTAACGAATCGTTAAAAAATAGTTTAATTGTTGAAGTCCCAGGTTTTTATGAAACTATGCAAGTTTCTATCAAATTCCTATAACTATCTATCCAATTATAAAATTAAAGTTTTACCAAGGCTGAGCTTGATCGTAAGTTAAACAGTAAACTGGATCAAGTTCAGCCTTGGTTTTACACTAAATGCTTTAATATTTATAATCGATCTGAAAATGCATAAATGAATAAGAATACATTCAAAAAAGTAAACCGAAACTTCAATAAATTAGAAAGTAGAGCAATAGGAACTTAAAAATAGTACATAAAAATCTTGATATTCAAGTAATTTAGCACTTTCTTGGATGAAATTATTTATTTTAAATGCTTTGTAGAAGACACTGCATTATTTATTTTTAGTAAAGTGGAAAAGTAGAAGAAAACAAATTAAACAGAACAAAATATGCAGTACTTCAGTGCCAACCACGCAAGTCAACAAAGAGGATAAGCCAGTATAAGATCTCCCGAGTTCTTATCACTTCATTCCTCAACATTTGCAAATATTCCATCCAAATTTATATATTGCTTTTAGAATGTTCATGTTTACACTTATCTCAGCAAAATAGCCTTTTCAATGCTAAGAAAAGAGGAAAGGATCACTGAAACGAGTAGCTGCTTTGTCAAGGTGATGGTAAGGTGAATGGATTTTTCTGAAGTTATTGATGTCTGTGCCCACACACATTCTCGAAGAAAAATGTGAATACTTTTTGTAACAGCTGGATGTTTTCGACAAATATGTTTTCGGCTTCATGTTTTTCTTGCACCTTTTTAAATATATTTATTAGTTTTCATTATTATTAATTTTTGTAAGGAAATATAGGTTAAAAATGAGCAATTAGAAATATAGGGTGGCTACAGGATCTCCGAAGCAAAATTCCTTGAATGATTTGTAAATTTTTAAAACATTGTTTTTTAATTCAATTAATATTAATTGATGCAAATTGTTTTCATTATTGAAAATTATTCATTTCCCATAACACTTCATTATAATCAACACAGTTGAAGAAGTCCAGGGTAAAAGTTGACCTTAAAAAGGGTTACGCGCGTCAAAGAAATTAAGAAACGCTGCTCTAGAGGCACAATTTGACATTTCTATATCAATGTTTGTACACATGTATATTTTTCGACTTGTTTCAAATTTTGAAACTGATGAAATTATGTCTTTAAAATATGCTCTTTTTAACAAAATAAATATAAATATTGTAATGACAAGAGAGCAGGAAATCTAAATCATATTGAATTCGAAGGTCAGCATTAGTCACATCTTTCGAGAATGATCCATTTAACTTTATACGTAATGAGGGAGAAAAAATTCTTAGAATTGCGCTTTATTTTTTTCCCACTGGAGTTTTTCCGGGGGGGAGAAAAACTATCGGTAGGAGAGTTTTCAACACACCGACCCTTCGAAGGGAATGGAAATTCGAGACCATCCTTCATCGCGAAGTTAATGCCGAGTAGGTGAGAGAGTGCAAAAAAAAATCACAAATGAAATGAAAAGAATAAGGTAGGGGCAACTGCTTGCGCTTTATGCAAAAAGTCACCTTATGAAGTCCTCATTTTTCCTAAGTGAGAATCGACCGGAAGAGCCCCTAACGATCGTAAAGTTTTACAAGAAGCTACCAGCAGCACCGTCTCAAAAATGGGGAGGGGGAAAAAATTTAGAAAAAGATTTTAAAATGTCGCAAAGCCATCTGGTTTGAGACGAGACAGCTGTCGCGCGGAGGTTGACACTTCGCTGTGCGCAACACATAAACTGATGAAGAATGTACTTTCCAGAAGCACGCTTATCAAATAGAATTTTTTTTATCCGCTCTGTCTCTCTTTTGAGTTTATGCAGTTTTTATCGTAATTTGCGTTTTCGTTGCTTCTCTAAGTGCAACAGCTGCCATAAAACTAATCGCTTTCAATTTATGGAGTTTATATGTATTTTATACGAAGGCGTGACCAGGGCCGGCATTTGAGCTATTAGAGGCGGGGTCAATTGCACGCCATCCGTTTACTTTTAGAAATACAATGTACTTATACAATATACATGTGTTTATGTATTTTGCTGTTTTTTACCTATAATATGAATTGAATATGCACCTTTCGGCACCACTTAAGACAAAGACCGAGTTCAACTTATGTTATGTAGCGTTCCCAAAGATATATCGATCATTAAACGGTTACAGCAGGTCCCCCCCCCCCCCTTTCTTTTTCTTAAGACCGCACATCTTCGCTGTACGCAATGCACAGTGGTAAAATTAACACTTGACAGATTTAAAATTTCGTCCAATATTCGTGTCGAAACGAACTCTTTTCGCATTTAAAATCTCACAGAGTAATGTCGTAAGTAACCATTTTTAGCCAATTTCCCGTAAAAGTAACAAAATAAATAAATAAATAAATAAAAGAAAGTACGAAAGAAAGCAATGTATCTTTAAAATATCGTTAAACGTAAAGAATTCAAAATAAGTGAAGTAATTTAATAAAGATTGAAAAATAAAAATTTTGAAAGTATGGTTTTGAGATAGGGGAAATATGCGTCTGTCGGTCTGTCTGCTTCACCACCCCCTAACTATTGAGGGGATGGTCCGAGTCAAAAGATTTTTTTTTCTATGGCATTCGAAGGATCTCGGCGTGGACATCTTTCCGTATTTTTTTATTTGAACAATTTTTCGTTCCTTTTTAACAGTTCAAAAAATTTTAACATTAGCGGTATTGGGGAAATATGAAGCACATTTTATAAACCCTGGACATAAAATCCAAGTTCATTTGAACAAGCTTATTCGAAGGAGCTCTCGAAGCAAAATATTTTTTTATTTGAACAATTTTTGCTCAATTTTGACAGTTCAAAAAAATTATTGTTAGCGCCTGCCGGAAATTTCAATCCTTTATGAATGCTGATCTAAGAGACGGATTTGCTTGAAACAATCTTTATAGAAATGATCGTATGCCGTAGAACATGTACATATACGAAGTTTACTCAGAACTAAACGAGCCTATTTTCCTATGAAATTTTTTATCGGGATTTTTAAGGATATTTTTGAATGAATAAATGTATGAGTGAGGGAATATGTACTAACCGTTATAAAGATACATTTAAAGTAATTAAGAACTAAACCTAAAGAGAAAGATATAGCCAGCTAATAAATTAGAAGTTGGTGTATACGGGAAAGTAGGTTCGTATAGTTCTCGAAGGAACTTCCTGTTATTCTTGAAATAATAATAAACTATTATGAACAAACAACGTGGCGCAAAACGATGGAGAGAGAGGTGTGGAATTTTTAAGCTTTTATGCCCTGACGTTAATAACATTGTTTCATTCTTATTTATTTATGTTCATAATTATCAATACTAAATCGAGTTGACACTAATTTAATACTATTCAAAATAATTATTGATATAAATATATTGGATAAAATGATAATTTCCTTTCATTGCACTCTGAAATCCAAGTTACTAAAATATCAAAATAAACGAACATATTTCAATTTTCAGTTACAAATTCTTTCTTTTTAGAACTTACACATAAGGATCTAGTTCACAACACCAGTACAAAGGTAGACGTTTACTACTAACGACAGAATAATCTTCTGTATTTATTCATCTTTTAAAACACTTTAATATTTTGTAAAATGAAATTGAAGGTTGGGGGAAAATGTATATCTTCTTCGATGTATAAATATTGCAGAAAAAATAAAAGGCATCTGAAGAATACTATATCTGAATCTTTAAAAAATTAATTTACGGTGAGTTATCAGCTGAACACATTTTCAAAATTAAATCATAAATGCTTCGAATTTTTGTACGGGGAAAAAAAAAACAGTTCAACCAAAAATGAAGCAAATATCGTCCGAACTAGTAGAATAAAAAGTATAAATATTCACATATTTAATGCGCACAATAACTGCTAGAAACAGAATTAATAATAATAGAATTAAAGAAAATAAAAATGAGGTTTAAAGTTTTAGTCAAACATAAAAAACTTACCTTTCATAAATGTCTCCGATGTTTGTTCAAGACAAAATTGTTTAGAAACTTTCAAAGTCAGAAATTTGCCGGTTTGACAATGAGCCAACCAGTTACTGATAAACCAAAACTACATCCAAACAAATATCACAACTTGTCTAATTCGTAACTTTTCCCCGCGAAACAAAAGAAATTCTTGTAATGATCGAATACAGAAATCGAATTACTATGGATCACCCCAAAACGCAAATGTTTACATTGTTTCTGAGTGTCTTTCCAGAAGAGAAAAGAAATATTTTTTTTTCGCGCCAGCCGGAATTTCCACCGAACTTGTGGAACGCACAAACTTCGTTCGACTACTTCGGCTTGTAGCTGTACGTAAACTAAACGGCGAGTAGCAAAGCACACCGGGGTTGTGGAAGGTCGGCAAAGGCGAAAGGGGAATCACGTGATCAGTATTTTCTTTTTACTCCTGGTTTTTGGCGGGAGGAATCTAGTTTTGGTAAGGTATCAAGCGAAGGTGAGTTTGGAAAGGTCTATCACCCCTATTTGAGTTTTTTCCCCTGAAAAATACGCAAATAGGAATTTCTCAAATACAAATTTATCCAATGTTTGAGAGTTCAACATCTGAAAAGCTCAAAAACGTAATGAAAGTTCTTTTACGGCTATTTATGTTATTTTACATTAATACGTATTTATAGTAGCTTTTTTCTTCAACATTAAAAAATATATATATGTATGTATAAAAACCACGTGTAAAAATACAAATCAAGTAATTTTTAAAAGTGGTCAAAGGGTTAGTTAGTTAGCTTACAGAAATTACAATATTTTCAATTCTGTAGAAAAACATGTTTCCTTTCTTCATTATTATTGCCAATATTATTACTTCGCTTCAGTGCTCAGTTATTGGAAAGGACCACAAGTTTTAGTGGTTCAATAATATTGTTTAAATTACAGTTTTCTGTAACATATTTAATGTATTTTACCCAAATAATTGTATGAAATTAAATTTCATCCGTTTTATTTCTACTTATTTTGACACAAAATTTGTTAGCTAAAAAGGGTGTTATCTATGTATAAGTTGTGTTGTTACAAAAAGTAAAGTTTCTTTACCAAACAGTAACACATATTAAGGTAAAAAAAATTCGCTAATTGCTTTTCTGGAGTTTTGAATATAAGTGAACATTCTCGTTTGATGCTCCAAGAGTACTCAGCTACCATATGTACATCCCATTTACTTTGATACCGTCTCCATGACCTCCAAATCTTGGTGGAATTTTTGTGCGGTCAGCAAGATGGCTATGTAAAAAATGCAATTTGATGCTCATGTTCAACCAAGCATTTTGAAGCTCTCCAATTGTTGCTGGACAATGTTTTGTGTAATTCTGAGCTCGTGTATTTGCAAGTAAGTCTCTAGCAATGTTTTTGAAGGCCAACCAAAGGTTCTTTTGAAGTTCTGACATTGTTCCGATGAAATGTTGAGCTACCGAATATGTGGACCATCAAACGCACCAGCCTTTACATTTTGGAATGGCAGGATAAGAAATGCTGAAATGAGATGGCTTGAAAGTCTCCTTCAACTAACAAAGCTATAGCAAATTGCTTCATGAGACACAGTTTTATATGCAGTGAGGGAAAGATGATGTTTTTTCTTGTAAACAAGTGGCTGATGTAGAACGTTTGGATCATCAATAAGGGCTTTCACTTAATCATAGGTATTCCAAATGGAAATTTATCACGTGTCCCCTTCGTCCACATCCGTACACCCTAGACACATTGCTTGCAAATTTGGTGAGGGGCCCACGATTGCCTTGATCATCAATTTTCACATTAAAATAAGCAAAATAGGTTTGCCCGACAAATTATACTGATGTTTGTCTTTAGAGTGAGATTTTTAAAACTGCCACATATATATAACAAAACAAATCGGGGTTGTTTAAGCACTTGCGAAGCGAACATAAGCCGACATAAGGAAAGATTTGAGTTCATACATACATAAAAACTAAGCACCGCTAACCTTGTACACAAACAAGAGCTCAGATTGCACCTCAAAATAAGAAAACTAACTGCACTTTCACAATAAAATCGAAGATCTTATTTCGAGGTATTTGATATCGAAATATTATCGAAATATCTATTTCGAATATTAATATAAGATATTTCGAAAGTCTTCGTAATATCTTATTCCGAAGTATCTTATATTCGAAGACAATATCAGTCAGTTGAAATATTGAAGTCAACAGAAAACAAGTTCAAAGTTGTTCTCCAATGATTATTTTAGCTATTGAAAGTATTAAATTGGATAAATAATAAATAAGAGACTTAATACTTAAATATGATAAATAAGAGACTTTCTCAAACTGCGCTCCACACGGATTAGTGCTGTGTAAAGTAATTGTCAGATAACTTAGTAAGCTTTAACTACTGAAGTTAAACCCTGGTTTAATTTCAGTAATCCACGAAGGGCACATTTAAAAATGAGAAGATTTTTATTAAACCAAGGTTGCCCACCACCCTCAGAGCGATGGCTCACCCCTAACCCAAAAGAACTTCTAAACTCATTTCCCTTAAATCGGTCAAAAGTCGACAATTCTTCCCCCCAAAAGCCCGAGAAACGGACCTCCCCCCCCCCCTTCACATACAAAATAAATAAATGGCTCAGTCTGTGCCATGCCCCTCTCCCCTGCTGGGGAGCCCTGATTAAACATATTTTAAAGTTTAAAATCATATAATACTTTTTTTTCCTTTTCTTTTTTTAAACCTAAAATGGGAAATATGGACAGAAAAAAAAGTAAATTAATTAATAAAAATAAACTATGAAAACTAATAACTTTACCAGCACGTATAAATGACGAAACTACCTTGCATCGTCAATGCTATTTCGTCGTTCTATTTGCGAAATATAGTGCATAACTGGGTGATAAAAGGTAGTGCTTCGTGTTAAATTTCCAATTTTATAAGTGCTCCGCGACTGAAAAAGTTAAAGAATCTCTGCTTCGTAATATTTTTCAGCTTTTGTATATCGAGGACAGTTTTGAAATTGTAGTATAAAATTAATAATAATTAATAAATAGGTAAATAAATGAAAGAGAGGAAAAGGGGGGGGGAGTATAAAGATGCACTTTTCAATGAGAAATAGATTAAGATGTCATAAAATCATTAAGAATAAATTGCAAAGAAGTTTTAAAATAAATGATTAAATCAACGATACTAAAACGAAACATTTTCAGAAATACCACAAAACGTGTTTCGAAGCTATAAGGAACCCTTTTATTAATGTACAAGGAAGTAGGCCTCGCAGTGAGTCATCTGTAGCAAAACAGCTGAAAAAAGCCATAAATGCTTTATGCTAGAAGCAGCGCAACTACTGGTATGTAGGTGTTTAGAGAAAAAAAATTAACCCATCAAGATCTACGTACAAAAGCCGCATCATAAAATCAAATTAGTTGTTTTAAGCTTTACATTACTGTTTTAGCTATTATAAGGGGGGTTTTTTTAATAAACACTTGTGGGGGGAATCATTTATTCTAGTGTAAATTGCTGTTATAATTGTATTAAATTTATATACGATCCATATTTTAATTTTTTACAAAAATTTATGTGGAAAAGTTCAAATATGTATTTTTTGTTTAAAAAAAACGTTAACTCTTTACCCACATATTTCATGAGGGTAGATCGCCCACGGTCGCAAAATCGACGTAAAGCCAAATAATAAAGAAAGGAAGATTTCAACAAAAAAAAAATTGTTTTCGCATTGTCTATATTTCTTATCTTTATTGTGCCACAAAAATAAACTTTGAATTGAGTAAAAAATTAAATCGTTTTGAACATTTTAAACTTTATTTAATGTTTCCATTTTTTTATTACTGAATATTCTTTTTCAATTTTACACGCATCTAAAAACAATGAGTAAATAATTTTAGCTTGTTTCAAGCTAGTTATTTTTAGCTACTTGTATGCATTTTAACCCGTCTTACTATTACACCTGTAATTATATATGTACGAAAAGCTTAGTGCTCCTTTTCATTACGTGGTTTTAAACTTTTAAAATAATAAAACTGCTAATCTTTTATTGCGAATATTTTGACATTTCGCTAATTACTTGAGTGGGTGTCTTAAAATTTTTATTTTTTAGAAACATGTCCTGCACGTGTAATTACGGTACATGATTAACAAAAACAGTTTTAAGCCGTTTGTTTGCAAAACACAATTTATACTTTGATTTATTTGGCGTTTTTAACTCCATCTCTTAATCTGGTATTTAGCGATTCTTTTTTTAATTTTAAGGATAGCTATGATGGAATGTCGTGGGTTTTTGGAAACTTATTTTTGATACTAAAAAAGTTATTCTTGTAGTATTATTCTGTATTTTTGGCTTTGAGTACCTTTCAAATTTTTGTTTCGCATCCCTTTAATAATAATATTTTTTTTTCGATGCTATAGATTGATATTTCTATTTATTTTTTTTATATATGTAAAGATGATATCGCCGTTCCGAAAGATGACGTAACTGTAAAAATGTGTCGAATGCAAATAATTCCATAGACAATATCAGAAACACATCCCTTACACAGGGGAACATGGACGTAACTGTAGAATGACAGTTTGTGTCTTCTATCTAGAACAACGATTAATTTTTAGAGAAACAATGACGTAACCGCACTTAGGGGTTGAAATTAGAGTGATTAAATTCTAATCCCTGGTAAATGAAAGTAAAGTATATATCCTACATAGTTACTAACAATATACCATTATTTTCTGTCACTTTCACCCTTTTCAACTATATGTTTTATACAACTGCAAATCGTTTTACTATCCTCTAAAATTGTAGTTTTAGCATTACGTCACTGTTCTTCCGGAACGGCGATATGTTTATATTTATCTAACCTAACTTGAAAAAAATAGTGAGATGTGAGTGATTGTTGTGCAATTTGAAAAGCAATCTTCGCCTTTTGCTCTTTTAATTTCCTTGAATAACTTTGGCAAAACTGATCATACAAACTCATCGGAAATACAACGTTATTTTGTGTCATATAGATTTACAATTATGTTGAGAAATTCAAAGATTTTAAAATGCAACATCTTCGGAAAGTTGACGTAGGGTATTACGCTTTATCTACAACACTGCAGTAAAAAATACTACTTTAAAGTTTAATATCTACATCATTTGACCATTTAACCACCTAAGAGTATATAATAAGTAAAAAAAATTTCATTTGTCATTACCTCCATGTTTGAAAAAAAGATCTCCATTTTGCGTATGGATCTTCATGTATCTTTCAGAATTAGAATTTTTCACAAATACTCCATTTTTACAATTCGAACTCAGCCCAGTTGAAATAACGTTATAGGTTTTTAAATTATGAGCAAAATTGCAATTTTTAATTAAAAAATGAAAATGTTTCCCCACCCCTTCTTTCTTCTTGTTTTTTCTTTCTTTTTTTAAATTTTGTTTCATTATTTCGATGGATATGCACAAGGTCTACACATGATAATATTCTAGTTGATAAATAAATTATGAAGTCTAGCAAATAATCCTTAGGCGGAAAAGAAGTGTCTCAAGAAGAAATTGAGCTTCCAGCTTAGGAAGAATATATTTGATGCAGAGAATTCTCGAAAAATGAATATAACGAATGAAATTATCAAAGCACTGCGTTATAAATTTGCTTCCAGCAGCACCCTTCCTCTTTTTATCGAGTTCATCCGAAAAGGATCGGAATAAATGAAGCCTGAATGCAAGTTCAAAAAACTGTTCAAAAGTTATACAAGTTGGGAAACTTTAGTTCATGAATTTTTTAACGATAAATGTGAAATGAATCTCTAATGTATAAGTTGTCATACAACTTTTAAAGTGTCTCCGAATTACTTTTAAAAATGAAGCCTTGATTTTAACAATAATAGCAGCCCTTTTTCTTTCTTTCGTTTTCTTTTAAAGTTTATTTCGGAATTGTAATCCTGTAAACAAAACTCAATTTATTGAAAATTTAGAAAAATACACTGGTTTATTATTATTATTATTATTATTATTATTATTATTTTGGTAATGATTCGGAATTTAATATCTAAAAAATATCCTATATTGTTCATTACCCTTAGAGTCAAGCGCTATGAAAATAATATACAGTGTTATAAATTTAGCAAGTCATAGTTTCCCTTTAGCTTTGAATGTTTTAAGTATTTCGACTGAAGTAATGAGTGATGAAATGGGATGTTTATGACATCCATTTTGGAATTTTAATCTTTTCTTCGCACAATACTTACCGATTAAAAAACAAAGATACCGCTTCCGTTCTTTGCGATCGCTTTTATGAAATGAACATTTGCATAAAAATGACAAACTGAAGTGCAGATGAATTCGAAAATCATTTCAGAAATTAGTATTGTTTCTGCACTCGCTTCCAATTTAACGTTCGCATTTATAACTTCAGAGTTTGATGTTGACGCCGACATCATTTTCGTAATGGACAAAAAGGTTTGGTTTAATGGAGCAGAAAAGCCTTTTTGCTTCTTAAGTTAGGGCATAGGGCATCTGCACTGACTGATGGAGTATCTGCAGATATTTTAGGGAAACATGAGTCTAACGGGAGAATGTTGCATTTAAAATTATTTTAATAATATTTACTTTTTGAACTTCAGGATTCTTTTTTTCTAACTTCTTTTATGATCCAAAGTAACTATGAATTTACATGAATAGCGATCATATCCATTTTTATTTCATATCTTTTTCCGATTATGTCGATTTTTCTTTATATCAATTAATTATCATATCGATTTTTATGTTATATACATTGATTATCATATTGATTTTTATTTTATATCGATTGATTATCATATCAATTTTTATTTTACTCACATTCATGAATACAATTGGTTGTACTCTATAATCAATGTATAGGGCATTCTTCAAAAATTTGTTGTTATTTCTAATAGAGAATAAAGAATTTATTGCTGCCCACATTTAATTAGGTTCTGGGCAGAGAGCTGATACTAAAATTACTTCGCAATCTAATGGCTTATACAGGATTTTTTTCTAAGGAGTAATATTGGTGGGAGTCGTTTTTTAATGCCTCTTTTTTTAAATGGCTTCTATAAGATATCGGAAAGAGATATATCCCGATATCCTCCCCTCTGGATACGCCCATGAGCCTCACACTCCCTTAAAAGTAAGAAGTATTTGGAAAAAGTAGGAGGCTTCCTGTTCCACTTTTTCACCAATTAACGCAGAAAGTGTTGCATACTTGCGGCAATATTTTGTAGAGACGTAAGATTTTAGAAAATTTTAATCTCAAGTACAGTCTATCCGCAGACTATTAGCGCCCTCTCTAAGCTTTGCATTGGATAAGAGAATGACTTAATTTAGAACTTGAGTTTAGGTCAGTATTTACTGTGTTGATGTTATATGTGTACAAGTAAATGCATTGTTTATCGTCATTCCAATGTATGAGATTAACTGTGCTTTATTATACTTGTTTCAGCTATACATATCGATTTACATGAGCTTCATTCTAAAAGTGCTAATTCACTCATTCACAAGCAAATTATTTTCGGCAATCTTCTGGAATGAGGACTACGTGGATATAAAAGGTAGGACGAACTTTTTGTTTTTAATTTTCTATGAATATTCTGCGTAACTAGTAATGTGATATGTATCGTAACTAGGCTTTGTTAAAATACTTGAGATACTTCATACTTTATTTAACTCTTCTGTTCAAAGGCGAAAAAGTTATATGGTTCATATCGCCGTTCCGGAAGAACACTGACGTAAATGCAAAAACTTCAATTTTACAGGAGAGTGAAAAAACGATTTGCAGTTGTATAAAACTTATAGTAATTGAAAAGGGTGTAAGTGACAGAAAAAAATGGTATAATTAGAGTACGTAGGATATATACTTTGCTTTCATTTACCAGGGATTTGGATTTAATCACAATAATATTTCAACCCCTAAGTGCAGTTACGTCGTTGTTACTCTAAAAATTGTTCGTTGTTTTAGAAGGCGCAAACTTGTAATTGTTAGTTCATCCATGTTCCCCTGTGTAAGGGATGTGTTTCTGATATTGTATATGGACTTATTTGCATTTGACAAATTTTTGCAGTTACGTCATTGTTCTTCCGGACCGGCGATATGATATAAAAACTTAATGGCAAAATTAAGTTTAACACCTCCTTCACAGAAAAGTTGTAGTTTTGAATGATGTAAGAAAAATATTAAATCAAAAGTTGTCAGACACATAAGAGTCAAAATAGGTCATTAGCATTAAAAATTTTTTTAAAAATGCTATGTGATTATACTATATGAAGGTGTTATTTGAATAGTGGGTTAACTCCACTTTAAAAAAAAGGAATTAACCTCACTTTCATATCTATAATATTTATAAACTGGTGCAGATTTAGCTTATTTCCGTTACCAGCAGAGGTCGTATCTTAAATACCTCGAACCATAGAATACTCAGCAATCATTTGACTTGAAGGCACCGTATCTCGAAATGAACAAACGTGAAGTTAGCCCATTATTTGATCAAAATCTTCTTATATCCTAGTATTCATAAACCACTACATTTCATTGTTCAAGCATCTAAAACCTATTGCTTTTTGTATAATCTATCAACCAATAAATATAAGTTTCTATCTTTGCTTATAAATCTATAGGACAGTGTCGCACGTTTACCGCACGAAACTCATGCGGTAAATATGCGACATTTTCTCCGAAATTCAAAGCCGATAAAAGTTATTCAAAAGTTTTTGTGAAAAATCGTGCATTTGAGAGAAACTGGATTTGACAATTTTACATTTTTGCTGAGAGCTTCAAGATTTCCAGTACAATTTTCTGATCGCCTTCTATTTAAACAATAATTTTTCATCAAGATATTTAATTAATAATTAAACATGAAGCAACTGTTACACAGAATATAATCCTAAAACAAGACCTTTAATTGCTTTGTAGCTTTCTTATCTAAGTTTAAAAACAGAGGATGCAAACCTTGCTTAGTATGTTTTGAAATAGATTGAACGGTTTTCGTTTGACAAGTTACGTTACGCAGAATCAAATCTTTTCAATTTTACGGATATTCGAACTTAAAAAATGATCATAAGGAGGTAAATGTAGCGAATACGGTACTTGTGAAAGAATGGTAAATGTATTTTTAACCATCCATGGTTCCATAGTTTAGTGATACGTCCGTTTTTATTTTGTTTATTTAATTGATAATCCAAATTATTTTTTTACATGTTCATTTGTTTACTGATTTATTCTTAGACTTCAAAAAAGAAAAAAAATGCATAGTGGACTTTATGTTGGAGAACTTTTTAGGGGCAGCAATGTCAGGCTTTTGCTTCCGAATTGGACATCCCCCTACATAAATGATTTTCAACACTGTTTTTAGACTTTTTGAATAAAGAAACTCAATCTGATAAGACTGTCCAAGAAAGAAAACAAAAAATCACCAAAAGCTTTATGGTACCTGATGTTTTTTTTTTTTTTTTTTACTACCGTACAATCGTTTAAAATAAAATTTGCCACAAATCGTTCATTTTCATGATTGATCCACGATTCTTAAACATGTACAGTTCGACCACGGAATTTTGACATTTGGACGCTTCTGCGCGAATCCATTAGAGAGAACGAATCCATTAGAGTTTTAGGGAAGTTCATTTTGCAGGTGTGTTCATTTAGTACGCGAATCGGAATGTTTGCTTTGTTTGTTGAAAGCAACTAAATTTATGGACTGGCACATAGTAGCATTCGGAAGAAATCAAGTATGCTAAACGAACTAGAACGAGAACAAAAACCGCACGCTGTGCGTACTAGCAGTTCCCCCCTTGAACATGAATCAATTTTTCTTGGCACTCTGCCAGGCATATCGCTTTGGTTGATTGTAGAACTGTATTGGATATCCTGAAAATCATAATTTAGCGAAATCAAATCCTTAAAACAATTTTCTGCTTATTGCCATTTTGTGCTCGAAGAATATTATTATAAATTTCACCTTGTTTAACACAAAATCTTAACATGCCATTACTGTGAGATCTTTCGACACTGTCTGGCGACAAACAAAAGTGACTTTCCCCATGACCACCATCTGCCTATCGAACATCTCACACGCTCATATCGTTCCTCCCCTCTCCCCCCTCGAGTGGACCCCCGAGAAGTGGGTATCAATGCTCCGAAATTAAAAATAAGCGGAGAACCGTTAGGAAGCCCGTGCTCGTGAAAGCTTCCCACAGCGAGTAAAGAGAGTGGATTATGCTCCCCACCTTTAAGAACACCCCGCAAGGTCAGGAGGCTGAAGTGGCAGCTGGGGATGGGCCACAAGAATCGAGTATTATTATGACGTGGATGCTCTAAGTCTGAGAGGGGGAAAAGTTAGCCTGTTGCTTATATGGCTGTGCCTTGCCATCGTAATTAATTACGATTAGCTCAAATCAGCTGCTTCCAACCGCGATGCAAGCATGTTCTGGGAGATGTGGAAGAAGTTATAAGCATTTCTAGTAGATTAATGAAGACATGCAGACCTGAAGGATTTCTTTTCCATGAAGGAACTTTCTGAGGGAGTGGTAGAAGGAGTAACTAGAGAAATGGTTCAAAGGAATCCTTGCTGTATATTATAACCGCAATTAATTTCTTATTACATATCAGCAAGTGAGATCGAACCATTACACAAAAATTTTTCTACTCAAAGATATAAATAACAATTTCTATAGAAAGGTCTTTATTTTATTAAAAGTCAATGAGGAATTACACATGCATCGGCAAACGAAAACGGCAAAAGAAATTTTCTTGGTAAGAAAACTTTTCGGTTTTTGAAATTTAAAATGAGTGGTTCTCAGTTATCCATGAACTTTAATGTTTTTTTTTTTAACTATTTAAAAAGGAGCCTTGCTTATAACATAAAAAATATATTTATTAACTGATTACATTTAAAATACTGAAAAGCATACAAGCTGCCACTGCCGGCACACAGAATGAAGCGAGAAAGCATGAGTATTCTAGTGGTTCCCACTATTTTTCATGTCGCGACCTCATTTTTAACAAATACGCATTTTGCCACCCCATACGTACACCCGCTTTCACACAAGTATTTTGTCACAAAAACGATGCGTTAGATTCCAAGCTGTCTCTGAATACAATCCAACTTCAGGTGTGTTCATTTTATAATGTCCGAGGACACTGCACAACAAACCAATTTACAGTGGCGTTGAACTGAAAGATTGCATTTTCACCTTAATACTTTTTTGTGCCCACTTTACTTGAAAATATAATGCTTGGAATGGAACTAAATTTGGTACGCACATGATCCCTGAAGGGAAGAATTTCTGATCAGTTTTTGGCCTTAATCCCATCAAGAGAGAGGAGATGGCTCAAATGAAGTTCTTTTTTTTTTTTCATTACGCGTAGCTACTCTCAAGAAGTGATTGAAGGTTTCGATCTACAATTGGTTGTCATCATATAATAAAACATACTCTACTTTTTTTTTTGAACATTACCATATTTTTTTGAATTTATTTCAAGTTTGCGTGGTATTTGAATATTTTTCTTGTATTATTTGAGTATTTCTTTACATTATCTTTATATTATTTGAATATTTTTCGTACATTTCTTTTTTTTTTTTAAATAGTTTTTATGGATTTTGTTCTGGTCACATACGGCAAAAATTGAATTTAAGATGATGTTTAGTATATATATAAAAAAAAGAGTTATTTTGTCTATGTGGTAAAGTTTTTTTTTAATTTAAAACTCGAAATTATGTGGCGACCCCATGAAAATTGCTTTGCCACCCCGTTTGGTGTCGCGACCCACAGGTTTTGATTCAGACGACTCGCTTTTAATTACATACGCTCCTGTTGCCACGCTCTGGGTGATCAAAAATTCAATATATTAGTACCACATGCAAATTCAAAGTGTAAAAAAATGTAAATAATTACAATAACTTTTACAAACTTATGGGATAGAAATAGACCTAGAACTACATCTACACAACTATAATCTTCAAAACTGTGGTGATAAAATCCATCTCCTGCTCTGCTCTCTATGCAAAAAAAAAAAAAAATCTTCTGCCAATCACTTCAACTCTTCAAACTGCTAACATGAAAGCTTCTGCTGAAGAGGTCTAATTGAATTTAAAGGAGATCAGAAAATGAGATAGATTTCTCTAATGGGTGCTGCTGTCAAGAAAGAATTACTTAGCAGAAATCGAAGTACTAAAGTAGGGATGGAACTTTGTCTAAGGAACTAATCGGATGGAAGTCTCGTAATGATGGATAGTTCTTTTAATTTCCATGATAAAAGGAAAGATTCAGGCAGCCGAAGCAAATTTAGACTTTTTGTATAAAATATGATAGAATTTTTCACTGCGAAAGATGTAAGCCACAAATAAATTTTTATTTGAGTTGGTACTTTTCGCCATTGGCGTACTGAAGCGAGATGCTATTACACCTAACTTTTCCCCCTCCAAAATAAAATTTTCCATTCCTTTCCCTCATGATGATACATTTTAAAGCTATTATTTAATATTAATCTTTTAAAATTCTATTAATTCCTTAAAACTTTACTTAAAATTTAAAAAAAAAGGTAAAAACGACAGGAAATTTCTTTTTTATTCTCTACTTAATTAGCTGTACGCATGATGACCATAACGTCCCGTGAAGGAATCCGAAAAAGCGAATGCGTTGTACGGTAGAGTTCTAACTTTTTTTAACGAGTAGTATCCACAATTATTAGATGCATTATATCACCAATAATTAAAATTGTAATCGTCTTCCCGTCAAAGTAGTGGTTAATCATTATAAAATCATTGTTGTTGTTCCATTTCTACTCTGGATGAGTTAAGGTAGTTGATAAGAGGAAGCGGCAACTGGGATGTGGTACTATTAGGGGGGCTCTGGTAACAAAAAAACTTTTAACAATTTTAGTTTTTAAGTGTGTGGTAACAGTTTTAGATATATTAATGGGACATAAAAGAAATTTCTGGAATGGACAACATGTTTAAATTTTCCAGAAGGCAATGATGACCGCGAAGTTTTACCGAAATACTGATTACTGATGTATTCATTAAAAACTAAATACAGTTCATAAACCATCCGTGTGCTAAATATCATTCATTCCATTGATATAACCTCATCATTACACATCATTTCCAAAGAAGATAACTTAATTCAATTGTTTTTCGGTTCATTTCATAAGTGATCGTCATACGAATCTTTTTTTCTTTTTCTTTTCTCCGAAGAACTTCTAAATGATAGGCTTACATTCGATACTAAGTAATATCTGCCGGTGCAAAAACTATTTTCTCACCATTAAACTAACCTCTTCCACCGCGGCGAAAAACACCATGCATTAAATAAATGATCTACACTCCCCGATATGAAGGGAATGTCATGTAAATATGAGATTATGTCTTCCAAGCTGCGTGGTGAAATAATATCAATTGCATCAAATCGGTTTTTCGAAACATAATCATTTCTTCTGATCGTTCCTATGCAAATAAAACGTCATCCCGTGCGTTGTAGTGCAATAAAAGGGAAGACGGAACAAAATCTTTTCATTTTAATCAGTCCCTATTTCCACTAAGATTGATTCTGAAATGGTTTCGTAATGGAAGTCCTATTCTGATTTTTCGATTCATTATGCAGCTTTTCCTTCTACGAACTTGAGAGGAGATTGAAAATAAAAATTCGGCTTTTTTTCTCCTCTTAGTGGAAGTAGAATATAAAGAACAAATCCTCATAAAGTATGGTACTGAGTTCTGGAAGTAATATATGTTCGGAAATAAAACGTTTTTAACTGAAAATCCATATTTTTAAATTTAATTTCAATTAAAAAATTATTCTCATAAAAGTATTTCGTAGTTTGTATGCAATGATAATGAATTATGCTTTATTAAAAATATTCACAAAGAAAAAACAAGTGCTGTGTCTACTCATCATCATCAAGTCCAAAATCGTTCGACAAGTCCAAAAAGAAAAAAAATCTAAAAGTAGCCACTTTTTTTACGTACAGTTCGACTTTTTAAATACTTGCTTAGCTATTTATGTAAAACTATTGTTTAAATAAAACAAAAGACGTTGTACCCAAAACCGATTTTTCTCTTTTTTTAAAAAAATATTCTCTTAAATTCGGGGGGGGGGGAGGGATATAAGGGATAAAAAGTATCTCTGGTACTTTTTTTTTTTCGTTCTCAGATATCGACCCCCCCCCCCCTTTTTTTTTGGTGCATTCTTGTTTACCTCACACTTTTTGAAGGAGTTAATTGTGGAAAATAATTTTTCATAAATTTATCTTTATCCTTATCAACTAATTTTAAGAAGTCCTAGTAAGATTTGATTGAAACTAATTGAAAGTATATAACTAACTGATTAAATGAATAAATACCATCCGAAATTTCAATAATGTTTGTTCTGCATTTACCAAGCTATGCACTTTATTTGCAGAGCGAAAACATTCTCTTTCACTTTAGCGATGGAAAATCTCTTCCGTACTGGTCGTTAAATAAAAACAATTTTCATCACTTTCCTTATCACGCAAACAAGTAATTTGTGATGAACCGTAACTCATGTAAATATGCTTTCAAACATTCTTTTGCAAGCTATCTATTTATCTAAGCTGGAAAAAACGAAAAAATACATTTCATGTTATCACCAAAAAAAAAAAATAAATAAATAAATAAAGTTAAATAAATAAATAAATAAGTAAAAATAAAATTAACGTAAAAAGCAGCACACATTTGCAAGGAAAATTGCATACGTATTTTAGAATTACACGAAATTCGCCAATTTAGTACATAGAAATGGGGATATAGAGCGGGATATATATATTACATATTATATACATATATATATATATAATATTACATAGAAATTTATTTCCACGGCACCTTTTTTTCTTCTCTATCATATACGTGGAAGGCAATAGTGTATAATATATAAGTTAAGCTTTAAAAGTATGACTGGGATGAAATCTTGCTATTGCATGTCTCTCAGCAGGAGTATTGAAGAGTTTCTATTAAACATCTACCTGAAGAAAATTTAAATAGTCTTTATGTACTGTCATTTTCCTGGCTTCTACAAATCAATAAGAAATTAAAACATGCAAGGGAGCACCTACGGGTGTGAGGGGGGGGGGATGTTTACCAGTCCCACCCCTAGAAGGCATCCAATATCCGATTTTTTTTTAACTATCGAGAACCCGATCTGGCCATTGCACGCAAGATCTTGTTTGTATGAAATTAATTTAAAAATTTGCTAAATTTTAATTTTTTACAGCAAGTGTCAGTATATCTCACATTGCTCTCTGTAAAATATTAACAAAAAATGGGTGCAAATGGATACTATATTTAAATAGATAATAAAATAAAATATTTTGAAGATTTTTTTTTTTTACTTAATTGAAAATGTATTTTCTGAAAATCACCTGCATTCATTAATGCTATGATTAGTAGTTTTTAACATAAGACGTAATAGTTTCGATAGAAAAAAACGAAAGCATAAATGTTTGTACCAAATTTATAGTTTGTATATAAAAATTAATTAAATGCAACACGTTTAAACATTCATTATTAAAATAATTGTATCAAACCATGTATAAATGAAATGTAAATAATAATACTATAATAATAATTACAGTAATAATGAAAAATGAGTCTTTGGGACCGTTCATAAATGATGTCACGCTTTTCTCCCATGTATTTGACCCCCCTCCACCCTTTGTCACAAATGTCACACTTCAGCGGACCCCCCTCCTCCCCTATGTCACATGTCACGCTATGTTGCATAATGCATGATATCACACTTCTTGTTATTCCCTCCCCTTCCCTTGTCACACTTTGTCACAATTTCCCAAACACCCCTCCCCCCTCGAAGCGTGACATCATTTATGAATGATCCCTTTAAAATGATGCAAAAGCGAAACAAAGGCAAACAGAGATTTTATAAGGAGTGTCAGTAAAAAAAATTAATAAAAGCACCCGGAATCGGAGTCGACACATTTTTAAGCAACTCCAACTCCCCCAAAATCAGCCCGACTCCGACTCCACGACTTCGCAGCCCTGAGTTCATGGGATAATATCTCCAAATTTAATTTATGTAAAATGTGGTTCCACTTTTCCCCAATAATCCTTTTTCAATTTCCCAACACACGGCTACTCACTATTTTAGCATCGTCTGGAATTTTAGCAGAAAATGCAGTATCAGCATTCGTTTTCAATGCTTCAGATAGCAGCTGGGGTCGTAAAAGATGTAAAAACCATCGGAAATAATTCTCCATACGGGGGATGACGTCGAACTTCCTGTCCTATAAATAAGTCCTCTGTTGTAATGTCCCCCTACGAGTGGGCACACTATGAAATTGAAGAAGCGTGCACCGTAAACTGACTTATGATATTTAAAGGGATTATTATAGGTGACATCTGTATAATGCGAAAAGAGACAAACTTTGCTCGACTGGAAAATAGTTTTTGACATTTATTCTGTTAAAGTCGTTAATTCTTCTTAGAGTGCTATCTTTGCAAGGTGAGGTTTTGATTTGAGGGGGGTAATAATTTATTTCTAGAGCCCAGATTATATGCATACAAATATGTAGATAAAAGCACCTGAAACGTGCACTAATAATTTTTATACTTACCTAGAAAAACATTATCACATCCGAATTAAAAATAAATAAATAAACAAATGATTAGCCTTCCGTTTTTGCATTTTGTTTTGAAACAATGAATCTGTATTAAAACAATTATTCGCATAGCAAATGTTATGTACATTGTGCTTTTATCGCAATAAGTCATAATATATGGTAACCTAGTTAAGGGTCATGTTTTGACCCCTTTTTGGAAACATTTTTTATTTTTGTCTATCGAAAGAGCGTATTTATTTCCACAAAATGCGTTTTCAATGAGTCACCAGATTTTTAATTTTTGGAACAAAGTATTTATTTTTTATTCTTCTTTACAATAAGGAGAGAAAAAAAGCAACAATAAGCATTCATAAAAAAGAGTCGTTTTTATGCATTTATATATACTAACGTCGAAAAGAAGCGAAAATATGCAATTGCCATATGCACAAATGCACTTAATCCGGGTTCTATTTATTTCTATTATACGTAAGAATGTGAGAAGTATTTATTTTAACTAATGAAAAGGAACAGATGAAATAACTGAATTGGTGATCTGGGATATCTAAATCCCAAAATCGATAGTGTTGGTTCGTTAAAAAACTCTGATCGAATTCGGGTCGGCTCTTTTTTTCTTTTATGCAAGGATGCAAATAAGATATTTTGTAATCTGCGTTTCACATTTTTTTACTCATTAAGTGCATACGATTCAGTTTTAGACGAAAGGAAGCTATAGTATATTGTCACGTAGAACTCAAAGGACCAAGCGTAACTTATTCAAGATAATTTATTGGACAACACTCGTTCGATCCACTGGATCGTACACAACTGCTTTCCAACCGTAGAGCAACAACTTGTATATAAACAGAACATTCTAGAACTATTCAAATCAATTAAATTTACATAAATTGGGACATTTTGGAAACTGTTAGAAAGAGAATTAAATTAAATAAAGAAACGCAGCCCGCGACCAGCGGGAATAGAACTAGGGACCTAGAGCTCCGGAGGCGGCGTTGCTACCTCACAGCCACCGGTTCACATGCTGGCGATTGAAAATGCGGCATTGCCCCTCCTTTAAAAAAAACATCGTCTCGATGTTAAACTAAAGTTTCGTTAACTCCGCATTCTGGATCTCGTTATGGGGCCTTTGTAAGACATAGTCTCTCCAACAGAAGAGTCCGGAGTAGAGTCCTCATTATGTGTTCTAGAATCGTAAGCAATATCGGGTGTAGCTTCATTTTGGAGTATCGTGGAGTCGTCAGTTAGAACTTGTTTTTGTTCTGATGGGTCACGGTACTTTTTCATACGGAGGACATGGACAACTTGTCTCGTTTTTCGTCTTCGTGGTGATGGTTCTATTTCCTCAACTTCATATGTAACGTCAGACAGTCGTTTCACAACTCGGTATGGGCCAAAATAACGTTTTAGCAGCTTCTCTGATAGACCAACTTTCCTTACTGGGGTGAAAACCCAAACAAGGTCTCCAAGATTGTATGTTACATCCCGGTGTGTAGAATCATACCGCGTTTTGTCCCGCTGTTGTGCTTTTAACGTCCTGATTCGGGCAAGCTGTCTGAACTCTTCGGCTTGAGTGACGAGTCGATTGATGTAGTCATTTTCGGACTCGTGACTGGCGTACGGAAACACGGTGTCGAGTGTCGTCTCAGCTTCTCGACCATGAAGAAGGTAGAAAGATGTGAAGCCAGTGGTTTCCTGCTTAGAGGTGTTATAAGCGAAAGTTACAAAAGGAAGAATCTCATCCCAGTTTTTCTGTTCAACTCCGACGTACATTGAAAGCATGTCCGCTAACGTCTTTTTAAATCTCTCTGTTAATCCGTTTGTTTGGGGGTGGTATCCTGTAGTCATCCTGTGCATAGAATTACATAAATGATTTAGTTCAGTCACCAGCTTGGACTGGAACACTTTGCTACGATCGGTTATAATCACTTGAGGTGCTCCGTGTTTCAACAGGATTTCTTCAGTAATAAATTTAGCCACTTCCGGAGCTTCGGCTGTTGGTAAAGCTTTTGTCACTGCAAAACGAGATAGATAATCTGTACACACGATAATCCATTTATTTTCTTTAATGGATTTAGGAAACCTTCCTAGAAGATCGATGCGTACTAACTGAAATGGCACGGTCGCTGGGGGAATTGGTACGAGGCAACCGGGTGGTTTCTGAGGCACCGATTTCCTTCTTTGACATTCTCGGCAGTGTAAAATGTAGCGACGTACGCTTCTATAGAGTCCAGGCCAAAAGAATCGCTTCTGGATTATGTCGTATTTTCTTGCAAAGCCTAGATGCCCAGCCGTTGGGGAGTCATGGAAATGTTGCAAAATTTCAAGACGGAGGTGTTTGGGGATAATGGGTAATTGGGGATAGTGGGGATTTTCTTCCGGACGGATCGAAATTCTTTTTGCAAAGAACTGCATCTATCAGGTTAAAGCGTTTTGTCACTGGCTCCCCCTTCTCATGGACATCAATTATTTTAGATAGCTCCGGATCTTTCCTTTGTTCGACGGCAATATCTGAAAAGGCAGCTAGGGCATTAACTCTCTCAGATGCTAGTGATTCGTCGTTCACGGGGTTTCTTGAAAGATTGTCGGCCTCCTTGTGCTTCTTTCCACTCTTATAAGTAATTTCGAAGTCATGCTCTTGAAGACGTAGAGCCCAGCTAGCAAGTTTCCCCGCCGGATCTTTGAGTCCAGTGAGCCAGCAGAGGGAGTGATGGTCGGTTACAAAAAGGACCTTCCATAGAGTTATGGGCGAAACTTAGTAATAGCCCATACGGCAGCAAGGCATTCTCGTTCAGTTGTAGAGTAATTCTTCTCAGTCTTTGTGAGGGTTCTTGATGCATAAGAAATACCTCTTTCCTTTTCCTCCTGGATCTGGACTAAAACTCCTCCCAGCCCGTAGCCGCTGGCGCCGGCAGCCGTTTCCTTAAATAATGCTAATATGGGGCCAGAAATAAGAGCGGTCTTCAGATTTTTGAAAGATTCTATTTGGTCCAAGCCCCAGACAAATTTTGAATCGTTTTTTAGAAGTTCTTGGAGAGGTTGGGCTCTGCTAGAAAATCCCTGAATAAATCGACGATAGTAGGAGCATAAACCTAAGAAACTTCTTACATCATGTATGTTCTTGGGAACGGGAAAATTCTTAACTGCTCTCACTTTTTCTGTATCAGGTCTTATACCATCTTCCGACACGACATGTCCAAGAATGGTTATCTGCCGGGAACCAAAAACGCACTTTTTCGTATTTAGAACGAGTCCCGCTTCTTGTATGCATTGCAGAACAGTTTTCAAGCGCTGAAGGTGGTCTTCGAAGGTTTGGGAAAAAAACAATAATGCCATCAAGATAACAAAGGCACATTGTCCACTTTAGGTGGCGTAGCAAATTGTCCATCATCCTTTCGAATGTAGCTGGCGCATTGCACAGTCCGAAAGGCATGACGTTGAATTCGTATAAGCCTTCCGGGGTTATGAACGCTGTCTTCTCTCGGTCTGCTTCGTTAACTTCAATTTGCCAATATCCTGAGGATAAATCCATGGAGGAAAAGAACTTTGATCCTTGCATGCAATCAAGTATATCGTCGATGCGAGGAAGGGGGTACACATCTTTCTCAGTCACTTTGTTGAGTCGTCTGTAATCCACACAAAACCGCCAACTCTTATCTTTTTTTCGCACTAAGACTACAGGGACTCTCCGAAGGCCATAGAAAATGCTAGAACACGTTCTAGCATTTTCTCCACTTCATCATGAATTGCTCGAGGTTCGGTTGGAGACACGTGATGCGCTCTTTGGCTCAGCGGCAGTTGATCACCTGCATTAATTCGATGTTTCACAGTGACTCGTGGAGATTCGAGTTTCTTCCGCTCCTCAAATGCTCCTGAATAGTCTTGAAGCACGGCTACAAGTTTTCGCTTCTTATCAGCATTAAGGTCAGGCGCAATCATCTGCGAGAATTCAATAGAATGTTTGCTTTCGGCTAATTGATTAGCAGTCGATGACGCTTCCGAAATTTCTGCTATGCTGTCGAGATAGAATGGTTCTGCAAATGCAATGCACATACCTTGAGGTACAATTTCCCAAGTAGTAAATTGGTCCTCGTTGTTCTCGAACCATAATTTAGCCGTGCCAGTCAGAAAAAAATATGTGTTCGCCAGACACATCATTTCGTCCCATCCATTGAAGGAAGCTACCCTTTTGAATTCCTTTAACCATTTTTCTGGATCTTGGCCGCTATCACCAGAAAAAGTTGTCGGATTTCGTTGCTGCCGAATAAGTTGTGCCGCAGGAGTGAAGATTTGTCCGACTTGATTAGGCAAATTAAGCAAGTTTTCCTGAGCAAGGTCGTTTTGCTTAGCGGAAGTCCCTTCTAATGTATCTTGGCCGCCTTCCTTACAAGTTTGGCACCTCAATTTCGCTTTATTTGCTTTCGACAATTTCCGGAAGTTGATTTCTGTGAACGACGTACAGAAGAAATGCAGTCCTCGTCGATAACAGGATTGTTGCATTTTCCACATTCCACTATAATTATTTATTCATTTAAGTTAATTTGGAAGTAATTTAGATACGTTATAAGAGAACGCAACTACCCGGCGCCTCCACCAAATGTCACTTAGAACTCAAAGGACCAGGCGTAACTTATTCAAGATAATTTATTGGACAACACTCGTTCGATCCACTGGATCATACACAAATGCTTTCCAACCGGAGACCAGCAACTTATATATAAAAAACAGAACATTCTAGAACTATTCAAATCAATTAAATTTACATAAATTGGACAATTCTGGAAACTGTTAGAAAGAGAATTAAATTAAATAAAGAAACGCAGCCTGCGACCAGCGGGAATAGAACCAGGGACCTAGAGCTCCGGAGGCGGCGTCGCTACCTCACAGCCACCGGTTCACATGCTGGCGATTGAAAATGCAGCAATATTTTACTTCAATAAACGAAGTTAAAAATCCGTCTGACGCATTTCTATTATTTCTGTGGGGTGAAATAAAAAAATATAACCGTAGTTCAAAAACAAAAAGATTGGATATTTAAAAAAAAAATTGTTTTTAATTTCAAAGACTTTTTTGATTCCATAAAAAAAATTTCAAATTTAATTTCTTTAATTAATTTAAAAAGGCTTCATTTAGAAAAGATCCCCATACTGTTTCGCAAAGCGTCTTTGAATATGCTATGTTTATGACAGTTCAGAAATGATCTCGATCTTCAATTGGTTAACAGATGTATTTTCTCTAAACCTACAGTACATGCAAAATGAATAATTAACGACTTTTATTTTAAGTTACTTTCAGTAAAAGAATATAATAAAATAATATTAATGCTTCAAAAATTTAGTTTGAAACTTTGAAAACGTAATTAGTATCTTTTTTTTTTTTTAACGGAAGAACAACTAATCCTTTTCTACAAAGGGGATGAGAAGAAAGAAGGAGACAGATCAAGAGCTATGATTGAAAACTATTAGTTTGGCGTAAAAGTTTAAAGATTTAAACTAAACCAATATATTGCGCTGATAAATATACTTTAAAAGAGGCTAAATAGTGAGATTGAAAAGTAGAACGTTCAAAGAATAAATCAGTTAATTAAGATGTTTCCTCTGTTTATATTTCTCTAATAATGAGTGCTGAACTTAGCGAACTTGACAAACTTTAGTTTAAGTTAAAGTTCTCGAAGAACAGCCCAAAGCTACCGATTATGTTTGCCCTCCTCAAATACACCTGCTCAATTTAACTTTTCAAAGCTTCTCTTACAAAAATCTTTTCATGACATATTTCAAAATTAATTCTCATATTTACCTTTGCAGTTTAAATTTATTGAAATGAATTATATGCAAATGTACGGAATGGGTTTTGTTTTTCGTAGTAGAAACATATCAACAAGCTTCTCTTACGTGACAGAACCAAATGCCACCACACTTATGTTGCTTTTGCTCGGAGGATGAGGAGAGAACGAAAAGCTGGATCAGAGGCTTTGGTCTAAGATTTACGTTGGGATTAACTATTTATAAATTACTGACATAGCAGCTTTTACTAAGACCGCTTTGCGCACAAAAGTTTAGAAAAAAGATTCTATTTATTTAAGAAATCTGAACATTTGCTATGTATCTATTGCAATTATTAACTCTAGAATTCCCGATGAGTTTTAACGAAAATCATCATGAAAACAAAACTTTCATTTTGATTTAAATCTTTACTTATTATAAAATAAATATACTATATTAATATTAATTTTAGTAATGATAATGGAAATTTTAAAAACAATTTGTCAAAAAAACATTTTGATAGGAAAGTAACATATTTACTTTTTTTCCCAGACAAATAAATGATAAAACGTTCTTAAATAAATTTCAAAACTGTTGACATCAAAGTCTTTTACTCCACAAGTAATTTTAACAAATAGTAAACTTCCTTTATACATTCCTAATACTGTTTTAAAAATTTTGTACTTCGCTTGCTTCTTAAGCTAAATTTTAAATTTGTTTGTGCACATCAAACCACAAAATTCCCACATAACAGTGATATTACAGAATGTACCGAGTAGAAGAATGAAAATGTCAAGTTAAAATGTACTTCAATTAAAAGAAAACAGAGAGATGAATCCAACTGATTGAAAGAAATTTAAAATAGTGCACAAAAACCTTTAAAAATTTCCTAAATTAAAAACATTACAAAATAAATTAATTAATCACAAAAATATATTTAATAGATTAATAAAATGTATAGTTAATAATTACATAAAGAAAATTCCTGGAAAATGCAAGTATTTATTAACTCATGTCCTAGCAAATATTTATAAAAGAAAACAGTTAACTGTCCTTTTAACTTAATAATAATCTATATAAAATAATTTTTTGAAGAAAAATAAAACCGGCTTCGAATTAAAAATTGCGCTAAAAAGTAAAAAAATTAATTCATTCTTTAAACAACATTGGTACGACTTTTAAACATAGTTTTTGAAGTCGGGGCAAAAATATGACAGTCTAATTACCATTATTGCACCATGTGCTACTTCATATTCGAATTGTTGCAAACTCCGAGCCATTTATATATGCAATTGATTTATGGTTACGAAAGATTTTATCTACCATAGTTTTGCACCGACTTCAAAAGTTATGTTTAAAAGTCGTACCAATGTTTCTGAAGGAATGAATTTATTTTTTTACTTTATAGCGCAAATTGTAATTTGAAGTCTGATCCTTTTTTTTCCAAAAATTATTTTATTTTACTCTTTTGTGTACGTACATTTTTTGAATGAATACTCTATAAAAAAAAAAAAAAAAAAACTTAACGGGCACACACTTTTTGAGTGACTGGCACTAAAAACTAGTAATTTGTATGATAAAATCCGTTTTGAAGTTCATTTATTATAAAAGGAATATAGCAAACAGACTAAAAGAGTTTAACTTTCGTTTCAGAGAAGCCTTCACTCAAACATTTATTAAAATTGTTTTTAATATTACTGCTTAGTATTAAAATTAGAGCTTTAGAAGTTTGGAATTATTTTATTCTTTTTAGTAAGTATTTTTATATATAAATACTATATTTTTTTGAAAATCCAATCCTCTTCTTTGAGTGAATGGTACTGAAAACTAATAATTTGTATGATAAATTTAAATTTGAATTCTATTTTAAAAGATCACTAGAGCAAAGAAACTGTATTTTTACTTAACCGGTCCCAATTAAGCCGGTTAACAGAGGTTCTAATGTACTTATATCTCAACCCATAACGTTCTTCCTAAAGAATAAATGTAGTAAATTGATGTATGGTATTTGAGTTAAATGACAGTCTATCGATTTAAAAAAAAAATTAAAATCATCAAAATCGGTTCATTCAGTCTAAAGTCATGGATGAAAATAAAAACCACCACATTTTCTACTCATAACTTTTCTCTAATTATTGAATATTGTCAGACAAAGATATGAGAGCTATGGTAGACCACCCTCTATCGATTGAAAAAATAATTATCAGAATCGGTTATCGATGAACAAACAACAACAACAAAAAAATACATTCGGTATTTTGAACTGATAACCTCCTCCTTGTAGAAAGTTAAAAAGTAGTTATCTTACATAAAACGAGAAATAAAAGATTTATTTATATTTCTGTAAAATTTTATTCATAGAATTTCAATAGATTTTTGATACCCTCAATTTTTTTTCAAGTATTTAATAAAAAATGGATGTTATCCGAAATCTTGTTCATCTCTATAAAGTAATGCAGTACGAGTTTTTTGTAATTACATAGCCTATGAGAAAAAAAGGTGAAGTTTAAAACCACATTCGTGTATAAACACTCAACGTCAGAAAGTTTGAACGATGCATCAGTATACCTTTTTTCGATATAAAATCTTACTTCGCTTGTTTTATGATCTTTTTTTAGAAGCAGCATCTACTCTTATAGAACAAGGGTTTTGATTGTATTTGCGCCATTTTAATTTAAACACGGATCCTGCAGGCCGCTCTTGTTTAAAATCGACTTGAAATGTCACTTTCAAAAGCTCTCGTCTTGTTTATGCAGCTGCTTGTTCTACCCTATCCTATGCGCAAACAAAGGACCTAATTTAGGAAAGCCAGTGCATAAAAGATAAAAGCTTACAAAGTAATCGGCGGCAGTTCAGATTACGTTGGGGGGTTAGGCGAGACATGCTCCAACCATTGAGAGCTTTGTTTGAATACGATGTTCCAGGAAATTTGACATTGTGTGAGCGTAATCCGAGAAGGATGTTACGGAAGTTCCAATTAAAAAGAAATTTTTCCTTTTTTTCAGAACTAGAAAAAAAAGTGAGTTAATCTTTTGCGTGGAGTAAACAACGACTACAAAGCTAGAAGTAAACTAGTCTGTTGGGGCCATCAGGGACAGTGACTTTCTTCTATATCCTTCATATCAATATTACTGCTCGCCAAATATCCCGATTATGATACAAATCCTTCTTGAAAAAAATAACTAAATAAATTGTATAAAAAGAATGATTATAAACCAAGATAAATTAACAGGTTTTGCTACGAGCGAAGTCTAAAAATGCTAAAAATTTTACTAAGAATTTTATTTGTTCGCTACCTTCATAAAATAATAAATGCTCATAAAATACTCAAAAAAGTGGACACAGACATTCTCTAAAAATGGTCAAAATGGCTTCATCATTCCTCAAAACGTGTAAATCCAATACTTTCTTCTACATATTGGAATAGAAGAAAGTAAAAAACGGGAAAAAATAACATCAATAACGTGATCATTTGGCAAGCTAAACGAATTACTTTTCAGTCAACTGGTTTTCAACAGAGGTGTTTCCCGTATACTTAGTTAAACAGACGGAATTTAATTTCATGGCGATGGCAATATGCTCTATTATTAGTTTATGAGTCTGAATCAGTAACAATAACTAAATAGAATGTGCAAAAGAAATCAAATTGCAATATTAAGTATCTTAGAGTGAGAAGAGAATAATTTTAAATTTCTAAACCTCCTAGTTTGTTACGAATCCATGTAGGGAAGGACAATTTCAGAGATTGACGATAGAAATATCGACAATACTTAACATCGAGGCTCGATGGGGATCTCGTCAAATTATCGCCAAAGCATCACAAGATTTCTCATCTCATTTTTAGCGCAAAATTTCTCGCCAAACTTTTCAAAATTAGATTCGATACGTTACATTCAGTTTTAGATTTTTCTTTTCTATTTACATTTTCCTCTCCTTATTCATTTTGAACAATTGGAGGAACATCAGTCGTGGTGCAAAGAAAACTCTCCTTATGCATTAAAAAAAAGGAGATAAACAAATGTAATGTATGGTCTTCGAAATAAAGAAAAACAGAAGGTTTTCGCTGTTTATTGCACAAATAAGCGAAAAAGGTTTACTACAAGCTCTGGCGAAAAATTACTTTTAATTCAGTTTAAAATAAGGAAAA
The DNA here is from genome assembly GCA_038502835.1 of Octonoba sinensis. Taxonomy (NCBI): domain Eukaryota; kingdom Metazoa; phylum Arthropoda; class Arachnida; order Araneae; family Uloboridae; genus Octonoba; species Octonoba sinensis. The sequence goes on along the minus strand of CM076599.1, from coordinate 29,325,739 downwards.
ATAATTATGTGGACTGTTTTATTCTATACAGCTGCGAGACTACAAAATGTTCAAAGAAGTAAGTGACGACAAAAAATTGTGATTTTGTAATTGATTGCAAACAAATATCTATATTATCCTGTTATTTTGCACTTTATGTATTTTAACGCATTTTTCTCAGAGTACATGAGTTCCATCATTTATTATATTCGCCGCTTACCTGAAATATCAGGAATCATGACTAGATTCGTCAGGGACTTCCGTTTTGAGGTCTGGTAACCCTAGGCAACGAACTACGTAATTTGCCTAGTATAGGCAAATTACGTAGTATGTTGCCTTCTGCGTAATTTTCTAGGAAGCGTGCTGAATATCACTTCCAATTCCAACTGGAGAGAATTATTTAATTGAAAATAGTGTTTTAATTTTCACTCATTTGCGATTTATTTCCTCCGTTCATGTACAACAACGGCAAAACTAATGCCATATTTTAAATATAATTTTTCATTGGAATTACTTTATCGGTAATGTTAAAATTCTAAGAGTTAGGGTGTTTTTGCGAAACACAGATAGAGACCGATAAACACATATACGCATCCCAGCTGTCGAGTGATTTTTGCGAAATTTATTTCATACGTAAACGTTTATTGTCACACCAACTTTGTTTGTTTATATTTAAAAAAAATTATTCATATTGAAAAAGATACACTGAAAACATCATCATTCAGAAGGGAAGAATACACTTCTAGAAATGAGTGAAAAGAAAAAGAAAATCCATAGAAACAAGCACTTAACAGTATTTCCAGAGCTTATCCGTCATTCATTCAAAAACTGTACTTTATTAAAAGATTAACGAAATCAAAAGTTTAGTATTTAAGTAAACAGTTTCATCTAGACAGTTCCAGCTCAGTACTTTTCCCTTTTAAATTATTTCTTTATAACAAGATTATTCAGCTCTGGAAGCATTCTTCTTCAACTCGACATAATGGCGTGAACGAACGAAGTAAATTTAAAAACTATTTTACATAAATTTTTACCACACATATTTCGGGTGCATAACTTCTAAAGAATTTGTTTCTTCGCTCTTCGCTGGCATTTGTTTAAAAAAACTCTTCATCCAAATCGATTTCCTTTTATGTTATTTTCTTTAGAGGAATAAAAGAACGCTTAAAATAAAAAATTCAAACAGGGAGGGGAAGTCCCCGCGATCTGTCTCCCTGTTAAAAGATGGAGAGAGGGAGAGGAGCGCGACAGCTAAGAGTTCCTGCTCTTGTCCTTGAAGCAAAACGAAAAGTGACCTATACGAAAAGAGATTGAAACTGAGAACTATTAATCTTAGAAATGTGGACACCATTCTTTCGTTTCTTTTCTCGAGAGTAGTACGTACATTTGCAAGCGAATAAAAACAAACGTTTTTCGATTTGATGTTTGACAGGTGCCTGCAAAAATGCGACGATTGTAAAAGGAGAAACCTGCATAAATATTGTTAATAATCCCTTGTGAATAATTTAAGAAGCATATCCCCAAAGTTAACAACTCAAAATGCAAAGAAAAAACTATAATAAACTTAAATAGCCCCTTTAATAAAAGCTACTTTATCTTTTGTCTCTAAAATGTAACTCTAGATATTGTCATGCCTTTATAAAAATTTTCCACCACGAGAACCCTTTAAATTGATTTTGTTGAATAAGAACTGTATGTGACTAATTATAAGTACAGTAGAATAATTTTAAAAAGAAAATTAAATTAATGAAACTCGAAGATGTTACCATTTCAAAGCTCCCGATAAGAAAATAATATCGAAATTAGTAAAAGTATTTGAAATTACAGCAACATGCCTTCACATATTTTTACTGGGAAGTACACTTGTGCAATTTTACTAGCAAACTTTTCTTGTTTATTAAATATTCTTAAACAGAAGCAACGTTTTATGTGTTCTTTCAAGGCAAGTTTAAAGACAACGTGTTGTTCGAAAGGACGTTTGTACAACAAGTTTAGATTTGACACGTAAATGTAGTAGATTCGAAACGTAAAACAATGCTTTGTAGATTTCAATGATATCCGCTTGGTAATTTCGAATGTTACAATTGTTCGTATTATTTTAATATACGATCTCCAAAATTGCTTAACGAAAGTACATTAGAGAAAATTTTCTGTTGTTGCAAATTTATGTACTCTGTAGCTAGACGCTTCATGTATTGTTTAGGTATTTTCCCAGAAAACTGTTGGTTTTCTATCACTGTGCGCAAATTGAAAGAAACGAATCTATAGCTATCAAATTTATCGCATTATTTTACTCACCCTTTCACCTTCTGTATTATGTATGTTATAATATCACTTTCTGGTCAATTGCTGAAAAGGTAGCTTTCTGCACATTTTCTCTTGTCTATTGCCAAAAGGCTGGCGTCAACATTTTGGTGAAGGATAACGTCAGCCGTAGACAGCGCCCAATTATGTTCCATACTGTTCATAGTCAGACCTGAACCCATAGTCATTCCCTATCCTCTTCCCCTCATGAGCAGAAGCCAAACCCATTTTGAAAACTCCAAATTAAAAAACCAAGCTTATGCAGAAATGCTGACTTTTTATAGGCCGGCTTGGATACACTTTTCTCCACCAGACACCCATAAACCTATTAGCCGTAGCCTTTGCTGCCTTCACACCTAAGGACACGGAAACAAGATACACGCGCCGTCGCTGCGTCGCCGAGAAATTGTGTCCGAGACCCTTCACATCTGACATCGGCGTTAAGACCGTATTCTATCTCGCGCATGTTCACTCAGTAGCGTTTTTATTTTGTAAACAAACTGAATTTCGCGCCCATTTCGTTCTAATTAACAATGATAAAATAAATACAATATAAAACCCTTAGTATGAATCAAATATTGATTTTAATTACAATTATTAACAATTATTTGCTTTTTCTGCGTGCACTAACTGCAATATATATGAATATCTATTTTTTATTTTCGTCAAAAGACCTCAAATGATGCGTTAACAGTCTTGCAAAACGACCCATCAATGTCCTCTTGAAAAGATTTTTGCAGCATCATATCTGTGGATGCAAGTGCATCCATCAAAGCTTCATTCTGCCTCTTTCATTTGCTTTTAGATATCAAAAAGGCATTCTTTTTCCTTATGCTTTGGGGTACTTGGAGTACCTGAAAAGAAAAAAGTTTGCATCTGGAATGTAGCTTGGAAAATATAAAAAATACCTGAGAATTCAAATTTTACTTTATAACATTCATTATTTGAAATTACTCGCATGACCGTAGGACCATCTTAATATTATCCAAATTAGGTAATAAATAATTGCTCATAATACTTTCATTTGACTTCGAGAAACTGGCCCCTCATTTTGTACGACACTTGAGTTTTCTTGAAATATGTTGTCATACACATTTCAAGAATTGTCATTGTCTCTTCTGTAGAACAATAAGACAATTCATTAAATTTTCTACCTCACTGTTAACCAGGGTTGGCAGGTTTTTGAAATGCGACAGTTTTAACCATGGTTAAAACTAGGGATGTAACGAATAGTGATTTGGCCGAATACCGAAAATTCGGATATTTCTTCTAGGCCGAAGCCGAATATTCGGCCAATGTCTTCGGCCGAATACCGAATATTCTGCTGCCGAACATTAAAATTTCTGGAAAACCGTTGTAATAGAAAGTATTTGTCAAATTAAAAATTATTCACAAACCCCAATTACACACAATCTATGATGTGTGATGTAATTCTGTTTGTTAAGAATTTAAAACTATCTAAAATTAATCTATTTTCTCTATTGTTTTGAATGTAATAAAACTAAGAATTTCACCCGCAAGTGGAATAGAAATGACAGGTTTTAATGTAAGCATTAGCATTATTTTACTAATTATTTAGTTCAAATGAAAGAACTAATATTGCTTAGTGAACTTTTACCTTGCTCCAAACTGTTTTATGAAGGTATTTTAAAAGTCAATATTTTTATTTTATGGGATTTATTTACATGCCTATTTTTTGAAGTTCTATTAAAATTTAATACACTTAACAGGAATATAGTTTTTTTTTTTTTTTTCAAAAACCCCAATAACTTATGCTATCTAAATATTCATGACATATTCTAGGTTTTTCACAGTTCTCTCTTACCCAATATTCACAATAAATCAATCCACCCAAACAAAGTCTGACTTCCACTTTGTTAATAATAACAAAATAAATTTCTCATATTCTCCATAATAATTAAAACTATATATTAATGTATTCTTTTGCAATAATTATAATACAATTTTAGATTTTTTAAATGTACTAATTTCTTTATTTTTTTACATTTCTTCTGCATCAGAATTATTCGGCCGAATATTCGGCTAGGTGATGAAATGACTCTTCGGCTAGGCCGAATACTGAATAGTCATCGAATATTCGTTACATCTCTAGTTAAAACCAGCTTGTAAAAACCTCCCTGTCAAAAACGTCAAAAAGTGTCAAAAACCTAATTTGTAAAAAAAAATCAAATGATTTAGCAGGATTGGAAAGTGAAAGAAGGGATTTTTTTAGGAGAAGGGGATATATGGTGAAGACAGATTTTTTTTATCAGAACATTCATAATTTTCCGATTGACATTTATTGCCTTGTATAACTTAACCCCCCCCCCCCCCTCTCCCGTTGGCTACGACTATGGAATCAAGCAAAAGAACTAACTAAATTTTACACAAATGGGAGAATATTCTCTTATGAGAAAATTCTTAATTTTCAAATTGTTATTTATATGTAAAACTTCAGACAATTTCGGGCGAGGGGGGGGGGGTCTTAGCCCCCTGACGGCCTTGAATTATACAATTTGTTTCTTGGAAATAATAGATATTGTATTCATTTTTACTACTCGCATCGGCTATTGTCCTAGTGAAATCATAACAAAATCAAGAAATTGAATGTTCAGACAATTAGTATCAAAATAAAATAAAGTAACAGATTCGAAAAACAAATATAGAATTTTTGTAAATAAAAAAACTTACCATCCACGTGTAACTTTTCGGCAAGTGTCATCCACGAATTGTCCTTTTCTTCTGCATCTCGGAAATCTGTTCGACAGGCATTATACAGTCATGTACATTCTCTGACGAAATTTGTAATTTCTTCTTCCATTTTTAAAGGAAATATCAATTAAGAAACAGCGAAACAACAACAAGCAAAAACGAAAAAACAGTTGCAAGCCAAATTTTTGCGCGGAAACGCAGCGCAAACGAATCATCGATTCTGATTGGCTACTATGCTTGGCAACGGACACAAGTTGAATTGTGTTCAACTCTTGGACACAGGGAGGCGAGCAACGGCAACAAAATGTATCCCATGTACTGCGCATGCGCAGAGGCGTGGAGACGCAGATTTTGTCTCCGTGTCCATAGGTGTGAAGCCAGCATGAGGCGTGCCGAAGCTGGGAGCTGGCGGCGGCTTGGATACACTGGGGAGTAATTGGGGTAACTCCCCCCCCCCAAGAGTCAAGTATCATTAATTGTCCGAATAATAAATAAAAACTTTATAACCCCCCCCCCCCCCGGCACAAATTTTTCGGGAAATGCGTAACACCACAAAGGAATTGCTCCCTCGTCAGCAAAATCCTCTATCCTCTCCTCCTCTAAAGGAGGTTAAAGAATTCACTTTAAAAATATATATCTCATTTCCATGATATAGATGACAATAAATATTGTTTAATGAAAAAAAAGATGTTGTTATAAAAAATAAAAAATAACTGATCCTTTTGTACCCACTTTTCATTTTACTGAAAGAAGGAAAATTCAAGTCAAAGAGAACTAACTGAATGGCTTCATCCATTTGGGAGAATTTTACAGATTTTATACCAGCTTCTTTAATTTCTTCCCTCAATCTGTCTATCCCGTTCAATTTCATTTTCTCAACCAGACGAAGTTGTTTCCTTTACTAATATAATACTCATGCTTTATGAGTGTGTTTATTCTTTTCTTTTTTCCCCCTGCATTTATCTCATCAATGAATTAACTTTGAGTACGCTGTTGGAGATACTATTTCTCAATGTGCTTGGTGCCGTGTTGTAATTTAATTTGTTTCACAGCAGTTACTGTCATTAATAAATAATCCTCATAATGAAAAAAGGACTTCAAATTAAGTTGTCCTGCATTGCGATGAGTGGTCACGTGTTTTCCGTTTTTTTCGTCCCATTCTATCACACCATTCTGCTTTCATACTGGAGCAGCCACTTTTTGGAGGATCTGCACTCCAACTTCTAAGTACTCCAGATCAGCTCCGTGTCCCGAATAGTTTCAATGAGAATCATTATTATTTATAAATTTTATTCATTAATTTATTAATAGGAAAATATGCGATAGAAAATACACATCAATAAAGGTATAATGCTTTATGTTTGTGATAAGCCGACACAGTGGTGTCGTGGTAAGGCGCGGGACTCGTACGCCCGAGGTCAGAGGCTTGAGCCTGGCAGTGTCGGTGAATTTTCCAAGATGCAGAAAATCGTTTGCGCCCATGTCGTATGATTATGCGACATGTAAAAGATTCATTGAAGTAGACCTTTTGCTTGGATGCTCTCGGATAAATTAAATTACTAGTGCAATTTCACTTTAAAAGATTCCGGGTGCTCGCTATTTCAGGCGGAGAATGCAGTGATGGTATCACTCTCATTGTGGTGCAGCTGAAAAAGATGGTACCAATGTCTGGGGAACGCACTAGGTCGCAAATGGCAGAAACCTACAGTAGCCCATTAGAAGTGTTTAAAAAAATATGTCAGATCTGATATTTGTATTAAAATGTTATGCAACTATTGTACAAAAGAGTTTGCAGCTTGTATTTGGTACCAATCTCTGGGAAACGCACTGGTCTGCAATTAGCAGGAGCCAACAAGCAGCCCATTAGTAATAATAATAACAAAAAGTGTTTGTGATATTTGTCACCGAAACACGTTTTAAAGTTGCTAAAAAGTACCGTACGTAGTAAAGTTATACTTATAAAAAAATTTAAAGAGTTGTTTGCAGAAAAATTATTTTTGAAAGGCTTAATAACGAAGTGTATTATATGTTTTTAAAGTGTTTTGTAATGAAATATTCAAAACCCATAGGAATTTCTTAGCACGTGAAAGTAAGGGGTTTTTTTCCCCCCTCTCACTTTTTTGAACATATAGTCACGGAGATGCGATCCCCAAGGCCACAAAGCATCAGGAAGATGAACAATTTTCGAACTAAATAAAAGAAAAATGAATGTAGAAATACGTAAGAATGACGAGAAAAACTTTAAAAAAAGTAAAAAATTTATCTTTTCAATCAATATTTTTAATCTCTCACAATAACCTCTTCTTTTTATTATACTTACTTTTCATGAAAGATACATGTGTGATAATTAAAGCAGGCAAGACAATTTATTTTGTTTTTCAAATAAGGTGCTTTGCACATTATTTTAGAGGTAGAACACTGGCACTAGTCGGGTTGTTTCGTTGTGCAATAATATTAATGAACATGTGTATGCAATATGTTTTGGAAATTGTGCTGTAACACTGCTGGCTTGTTCTTTGATTGAATGATTTATTTCAAAAAGGTAACAACACTCTTGAAATCCTTAACTTTTCAGTAGATATAAAAACCGACTAATGAAAATTTGGAAAACGTTACGTGTCTGATTTCTTACTATTTTATTTTGGTAAGTAACACCAATATTAGTGAAGTTAATTAAAACGACTTTCGGTTAATTAACCATAAAATAAGTAAATTAAAACTGAGAGTTGTTATTTTTTCAAAATGGAGATTGTTTTGTCAGAAGATTAGTTTTGAAATTTGGGCATTTTCAGGCATCGATAACGGTTTTAAATAAATCGATTATTTTTTCAGACGACGGAATATGTTTTGGAATTTAGGAGTACATTTAAATCCTTAAATGTACTCCAAAATGAAATAATTTCTCATTTAATGTGAAAGATTTTAGATGAAAATTGGGGGGAGATGATCGTTTTAAATTATGCAAATCATTAAAATGATTTTGTTCTATAATTAGAAATAAAAACTATGCTGATTCAAATAATCGGTAATTGTGAAATGCGTAATTACTTTCGATTGGTACCATTGATGCTTGGAGTCAGTGTTTATCTTCGAATCCTCGAGGGTCATTGCCCGATAAAGGAATACGCGCTTTTTATTGTGCCTTGCTTTCCTTTAGTACAAAGAACATCTCGATTCAGACGCAAAGCATTCAAAATAAATTTTGTACAGCAATCATTTTAATTTAAATTCAGGTGCAGAACTTTGAATGAGAAAAGGTTATTCTCCTTGGAGGCCTTCCTAATAGCAAGGCATAATAATAAAGTCGGAGATAGCTCGTCCGCTGAGCGAAATTAAGTGCCTGTAGAACGTTTAAGGATTCTTAGCATTTGAACTGAACTGAAAAGAAAAGAAACCCACCACAATCCGACAGATATATTTGCTTAGAGTCCTCAGTTAATCCTAAAATTCGGGTCTTGGAACGTAAAGAGTCTAATATGTAGTGGTGATAAAAATAGCCAATGAAAGTAAAAGTATGTTAGGTAATTAAAAAATGGTCGACGACCTTTGGGCTAGCCAAAGAGAGAAATATTGCTTCCTTCATACAATTTTTACAATTAAGGAAGTTTTTAAACGCCTTTTACTTTAAAAGAAAGTTTATTTTCGAAATGTTTAGCTTCTCACTTTTATAGCATAAACTAGTACATCATGATCTAAAAGTAGCACGTCTGAAATATGAAGACATTTTTGAAAATTAGAATCAAAGACATTGGATACTAGATAGCTATTGCAGTGAATAACAACCTGCATTCAGGTAAGAAGTACTGACTGTTCCAAATACAATTTTTACGTCGTCTTCACCATAATACTCGTGCATTGCATTTAGATATAGAGGTTGAAAGTTTGTGACGCGTACGTAAAATGTGTTGCTTACGCCCGAGTCCAAGGCGTTAAGATAAAACTTTGTGGTCAAGGCATTTTAACGATTGTTTTATTCGCATTCATATTGTGAATGTAAAGCATCAGCTGGTTCCTTGTAAATTAGCTACATACGTCTAGCGGTTCTCTGTAAATTAAAACCGCTAGAAGTTACATAAACAAAATAAGTGCTGCTCAGATTGTAGTAGAGTTCGAAAACTAATTCTTCTGGCTCCTTTCAGAAGTCCTTCTGGATGGAAAACATTCACAGAGTCATGAGGGCGAATCGTCCATTACCATTCCAGCGAATCACAGTAGTTCGATATTGGTGCAGGAAGATCGCGACCCCTCCACCCTTTGCAGTCGATCTTTCGAATCAGAAACCGCGACGTCACGGAAGGTCCGTCACGACCGCACCACCTGGGGTTGAACGAGTCTTTCCGAACCTGACGTAAGCATCTTCTGAATGTGGACGATTTATCTTCGATTTACTTTTTTGGGGAAGAGTAGCTGATGCTTGAAGACTTCTCATTTCGTTTTCCCAACACTGTATTCCACATCTATATAAGAAAAGATAGCGCAAAAAGCCATTCATGTTCTATGGTACTCCATACTTGTTATACACTGAGGACAGAAGAGCTCTGTGTAATAACATCGTCTGCATTTGTCTTCTATTCGTGTTTCAATTTGTCGCACGGTGAAGATCTTCGTAACTAGAGGCGAAACGTTTGTAGAATTATGATTTAGAATCTAATATCAGAACTCAATGATCCATGATGTGCGATGATTTGTACAATCAGGTTATGCATTAAACGTAATCATTTTATGCTTGTATTCGAAGACATGGCGCAAAGCATTGCTCAATGCAGCCCACAACAATTTCTATTTATTTTCTTTATTCTATTTATATTCCAAATTCTATTTATTTTTAATATTTTTCTCATTCAAAAGCATAATGCACGACGTTGGAGAAGATAGTCGTCTTTCATCTTTCAGTTTCTTCTATTGTCAGTCTCAAATATAGAACCATCCGTCTTCATTTGGCGTTGTAGCTTAGTCTATGGGCCTTGATCTAGTGTTTGATGTGCAATTTGCAATCTCCAAAAAACGATTCCAGATCCTGAAAATCACAATAATACTGCGATTCATTCTAGCACAAGAAGACAAATGTAGATCTTGGTACACAAAGCTGTTCTGTCCTCAGTGTATAGTACGATGACCTGTGATTCTACCAAGTATTCGTTATGAATTTTTGACATGTAAAGAATCTGTAAGACGTCGCTTTCCTTTGTTAACATACACAGCTCTCAAATAATTAAGTTTAGATTGCGATATGCAATCAATAATAGCCCAATGAGCTAATATGTTTAGACATATTACTTTGATTTTGTGACTCAGAAAGTATTTAGGAGAGGTGTGGGGTCACGGGATGGCTAGCACTAGCAGCTATCTTTAAGACACTGAAAAATAAATAAATAATTTTTTAAACAAATTTTTAACTATCTGAAAAGCATTTTCGTACACCATCTTCAAAGCATCCGTTTCCTAATCATACTTACAAACGAAAACCTTAAAACTAATCGGTCTCTATTTTTCTTTCAGGGGTAAAATTAAACAACTTTAGTAATTGAACAACGGAATTCGAGAAGGGATTTTCTGTTTCTTTTAAAGTTTTACCTAAGGGTTATGAATGAGATGAAGTTATTTAAAATGATTAAGATCAGGCGTTATGATATCGTAGATGGTAAATTTAATGATGAGAAGGTAACCTTTTCACTACACAACAGCATGTGGCTGGTCTCATCATGCTGCAGTCAAAAGAGTGTGCATACCAAATCGAGCGTAGTCACGGAAGGTATGTCACGACCCAACCACCTGTTCTTCGCCTACTCTTTCGACCGCGATATCTCCAATGAATAAAGGGAATTTCTACCGTGTATCTGTTCAGGGAATAGTGACTTGATGCTTATCATAAAAACAATTTGCTTAATGAAGGATCAAGTGGCCTCTGTAGCGTAGAACGCTCGAGCAAGAATAGTGCTTTAGTAGTTATAGTTTTGTGTTTTTTTGTAGAAAATAAATGACTTTGGAGGGTTAGTGGAAAAAAAATGTTCCGCATAAGATGTTCCAATTCTATTATAAAACTGTTCATAAATATATTATCCAGCCACTGTGAAAGTGCACCCAAGGATTTTAACTAAGCGCATTTTGTTTTGTAGTTGTAATGTATTTATGGACAGAGCACTTAAATAATAAACTATATTTTAAATGGAACCGGTTAGTATATGTTTATCGTAATCTATTTAAATAAAAAGTATTTTTGAACAAATTATTTAGTAAATTGTATTACATAAATAAAATAAGTATTGCAAAATCGCTTTCTTTTTCTAATAAAGAATACGAAACGGTGCCCTCTTTGATAGTGCCATGAAGTGTTGGATTTTTAGAGTTTTATGGTAATCGATTCCGGAAAAGAAGCTATTTTGACTGTATAAATTACCGATAAATTTCCTGGATCGTCATATAGTTTTTTGGAATTCTACAAGTTCCCGTATCATGAAAACTGGCTGCACAAGGTCACTTTCATTGCGCCTATCTTCGTGACAAATGCAGAAAAAACTATCGTGCATGAATATCGTGCTACTTTACCAGCAGATTCCGAACACTCACTGCGTTCAAAAAGCAGCTTGGCTCGTGTTACGTAGTAAAATAAAAGCAAATCAGAGCCCTTCATAGTTTAGCAATGCTATCCCAACCTAAATTATATGAAGAAAATATGCAGTCTGGGTTAACTTTTAACAGGACTTGCAGAAAATCCTATAGATTTCTTGCAGAATTTTCTTATATTTTCCTTAAAGAATTTTTCAGATTTTCTTTAAATTTTACCTGCTGATAGGTCTGCAAGAGGAAATACAGAATAAAATTTAGAAATTTGTTAATGCAGTTAAAATTAAGAAAAAATCATTTTCAGTTTTTGTTTGCACAAACTGTTCACATAATTTTACGTAAATTGCCACCTCCAAATCACATAACTTAACTGCATAATTTATTGGGCCTTATTCATAAGGAATTTTTCATTGCAGTCTAAAGCCGTCACAAATGTTCTTCATTAATTCTTCTTTCTTCATCTTATGATGAGAGAGATCGCGACAAAGTCTGTCTGATCTGCTGCCAAAACGTTTCTTGTAATATTTTTACGTGGTAACAAGTATCAACTAATAGTGACTTTATCTTAATTGCTGGAACCAGCTTTACTTAATGTTTTTCCCCTTATCATTTGAAAAAAAACTTATTATGTATCTTATTTCTGCTAGCAAGAGTTTGAAATCTATTTGAAGTTATATATGATTGTTAAAAGTATTTTATGCAGATAAAAAAAATAAATAAATAAAAATGCTAATGATGATAACGAAATTTATTGACACAGTAACAAATTCAGATCCTGCTTGTTCCTCCTTCCTTAAATAAATAAATAAATAATAATGATATAATAAAAATCTGGGTGCAATTGTAAAAAATAACAATAAAAGGAAAAAGGAAACACAGCTTGAATTGTTTCATCCGATGCTTTTTGTTCTTTGCGTTGAATTTTCTGGATATCATTCTGGAATATCCTATCAGATGTGCACATCATGCTCTGTACGCATCGGTCACACATGCCTTTTCAAACTCGGCTGCTTTAATTGAGCCTAGCATCCCATTATCTTAATTCCTTGGCCCTACTCGGACCACTCTTCCTCAGAGCGTGACTGTCCCAGAAAGAAGTACCACAACTGTAGAAGACGAATGAAATCATCACGGATTGTTACCCGAAGCAGGTGTTGGGAAAGGCTACAGAACCCGATATCCATCGATCATGGAGGCCCCTTGTTCCATCCATCCACAAACCCCTCTCGCCGCAAACGTGATCTTATTCCACATCTCTTTTAATCATGTTCTTGTCTTGCGATTCTGCGTCCATTTAGCGGACTCCTTTTGACGTTAGGAATGAGTTTCGGCTGTCTTGGGGAAGAAAAGGAAAAGTGACGGATTTTGGGGCAAAGTTAGGAGCGAAAGTGGTTGGTAAAGAATACAAATAATGTGTTCCCGGAGGTGGTTTATTGTTTTTGGTCCTATTCACATAGACCATAGGTTCTCAACGTGGGCGATAACGCCCCCTTGTGGGCGTTTGAGACTTTCAGGGAGGCAGTAAAAGACCCAGAATAAACTAGGGGGCATTGAGATGAGATGGAGGACAGATTAATTAAATATAGTCTAAAATAAACTAAACACGCTGATTATGTACTAACAAAAGTATTAGGTTTATGGTGAATTGTTTAACGATTTCTTATAGCATTCCCATCTTCACATTGAGCTGAACGTGGCTATAGTGCTGTAGCAACATTGATAACCAAAAAGAGAAATTGGCTCCATATTACTGAACGGGGTGACCTACGATTTTTTTAAATTAAAATCGAGCCAGATATAAGCAAACTCCTTAAAATGCATCAAATTCAACCTTCTCATAAGTTAAGTTACCAATTCAATGTCTGAAAATTTTAATAAAAGTATTTTCAATATAATTAAATATGCGTTTTGAGTGTCCCCATTAAAAGTCTTCCTTAAAAACAGAAATAGGATAGGGCATATCCTATCTACGAATAAAATGTATAATATTACATATTAAAAAATATATTCGTGGGAATAGCTATTTAAAATTTGCAAGTAAAAAAAAGGGGGGCTCTAGAAAAAAAATATTCTCAAAGTGGGCGGTGGGCAAAAAATGTTCGAGAACCTATGACATAGACCACTGGGTTTCTACGTAACCTGTAGACCTTTGCACTTATAGAAAATGGAAACTCTTTAAATGATATTTCAACTATATACCATGATATTTCATGGCATATTTCGTCTCTCGTATTTTTGGCAAGTAAACTTGTAAGAAGAAGAAATGTCTTATATATTTAAAACATTTTTGACATGGAGCTTCTAAGACAATATTTCGCAAACCTTTTCCGGCAATGTATTGATACGATCTGTTTGGTATCGGGGGAAAACTGAGGCATTTGGTTAGTAGCCAGTGGTCGGGAGGCTCAGTTTCGTAGTGGACACTTTTTAAAATTGTTAATAAAAATTGAAAACTAACTCCAAAATCGTTTAGAAATTAAATAAATTATCGAAATTAAACAAGAAATATGCAGATTTGATTTAGCACCTGCAAAAATGTTTTAGAACTTTTAAAATGATTATAAATATATACAGAGGATGCTGAAGGATTGAATCTTGAAATTCGGCATGAAATTTTCGACTAAGCACGTGTTCAATATTGGCACGTTTCCAGGGGAAAACAAAAAAAAGGAGATTTGCTCACAAAAAAAGGGGGATTACAGTAGAATGTGCAGCATCGCCACTCCTGCACGGTCACTTGACCGTGCAGGAGTGACGATGGTTAACACATTTTTTAATCTCCACTTTTGCTACTTTAATCGCCATGGGCGAGTGGCGACCGCTAATTTTCACCTATACGTGTTTGGCGTCTCTCCATTGTTTTAGAAACATGTCATTGCGTCTATTCGTGAAAAGAATTGTGTTTACCACGGAGGAATACCTTAACATCGTGAGTTTTAAAAAAATCAATCACGCACTACTTGATAACAACAAATGTACATTTTACACCAGAACCAATTTCAAAGTAGTTGTTGTTAACGTTACTATGATGTTTCAGAACAATCACATTTCAAGTTACATACTTTCCGGAAATTTTAGATGTTTGTGTGGACGTATTTTGTGAGAGTGCACTTCGATTGGAAACAAAATCGCAAAAACTCGAATATCCAACAATTTTATTTTGTCGGTGACATGGTAGGAGATATTTATTATTGAATCGATTAATTCAGATGAATGTTTCTAGTTGCTGATATTGAGCTTCACTAGAAAACCGTCAATAAGTAATCAACTTGATGGATGAGCATTCAATTACAAATACTCTTATGTCAAAAAAGGATACACCAAACTGGAAATGACTGGCCGTTTCCCTGCTCACTCATTGATCTGATTAGTTAATACCCAATAAATTTCATTTTCCCAAAATGTGTTCTTGCTCATCGTGATTGTTTCTCCTTTTTTTTCTTATAATTGAAAACAAAGAAAAAAAATGACTTGGTTTTTCTATAATGAAACAAATTGACACGCATAGATGAAATTATAAGTGTGTATGTATGTGTGGAAGGGAATTAGAAACAATTAGTCTTTTTTTCGATTTTCCACCATTAGGACACTTAGACATAGTGTTCCGAATAAAGCAGGAAAAATATTAAAGCGCAAAATACAGAATGCTACACAAAAAAATTTCACGATACCCTATGCTTCAAATCAGGTGACTGTCATGCATTAAACATTAAAAAAAACCAGATTGATTTTGGAATTTATTAGGATATAAGAACGCATACAAATGATTCAAAAATGCGATTATAAATATTGATACTATGCACTGCTTTCTTTAAGTCACTTGTGAGAATAATTGCAAATCATTTGCATTCTGGGCTGGATTAAATATAAGTCTAATGAAAAGGCCTTTACCTAAAAAAAACCATTCTCATACACATTGTAGTGCTGTATTTTTATTATAGCGTTGCATTTGTTGCATAATGTAATATATATGTTACCGGCAAAGTATGAAACGCCGGTATTCTATACAATGCCAGACTTTTTTAGGCAAGGTATGAAATATGAGAACTATTACATACTTTCCCTAGGCATTGCATATAATACCTTGGCATTCTATGGAATGACAAATGCTATAAAGGGAAAGTATGAAAAAACGTTTTGATGAGGTTATTCTGCAAATGATGTGCATTTCGCAAAAATAAAAGTTATACTGAAAAAATAATGAGAGTGCCGTTACAAAAAATACTCAAAATACGTAAAGAAAAATGAAAGCTGTACAAAACATAATTTATGCTTTTCTCATTAATGAAAACCAAATTTTTATATTAAAAAAACGTATTTCATGTAAAAAATAAACGCATTGACTTGCCACGTGATATTCGAAACGAATCGGAGATGTATTTTATACTTTGCCGGTTTCTCATTTGGCATTCTATAGAATGCCTAGGAAATGTGTGAAATATAAATCATTTCATACATTCCCGGCTAGTTTTAGGCATTATATACAATGGCGGATTTCAAACTTAGCCGGTAACATATATAGTATGTAGCTAGGACATGAATTCTTTAATTTGCGACACAAACATGCTACAGGATTGTAACCCTGTTGTAAAAAAAAGTTACCGAACAAAGTTTTCTCGAATCTATAAACAAATGTAAAATCAGCCCTACGAGTTGTAAGCCAGTTTCATATTTGTGATTAGGGAGACTCATATTTGCAATCAAAAGTAGAGTTTCTTATAATGCTTAAGATTATGTTGCTCCCTATCCAGTAGAATGACTATGTTATAGAAGAGAAAGTCCAATGTAATCCCCACACATAAAATCATTTTGATTTTAGTTTTTAAACTAATTATTAACTAATACTATTAATTAGAAAGCATGAATTTTCGATTCTATATTTAAACTCTTTTGTACTTTGTTCATTTTGGCAGTTTTTGTATTATTTTGCTAAGGAAGCATTTACTGTAGGAAGCAAGCGTGACCCTCAATGCATTTAAATTGCTGTGGAAGCAAAATTTTGTTGAACGATACTTGTGTGTGTGTGTGGCGAAAGGGCATTCAAATAAACTTGCAAAACATTCGAATAAGCATATGAAATGACTGCAAGGATGGGAGCTTATACTTGTAGAATTCAATTAAATACCAAAAGGGAGACTTGGCCTATCCCACAATATCACGATTCGCTTTGCGGTATGGGTGGCCGGATTTAATTTGAACATTTGACCTCTGCCCCAGATTGCCAATTTTAGCTACGCAAAAAGAGAGTGTAATTTCACTGCAATGATGCTATTTCACGGTAAGAAAACTTTTTTAAAAATCCGGATGTTTGCTAGATGGATTTATGTATCTCAATGTATATATATATATAGCAATATTTCAAAAATTTTCCTTTGATAGCAGACGGATAAATGCTATTTCTGATGCATAAATGTGTGCAGTTAACATAAAAGAAACTCTTATATTAGTGGAAGCTGCAATGTTAAAATTGCTATTCACTGAAAAATTATTTTCTTTGAGTGGACTGCTGTTTTTAATGAATAACTGATATATACGTATATATTATATCAAAAGCGTCCCTACGGGGTGGCGGAGGGGGTGGTCCGCCAGGGTGACACCTTTCGGGGGGATGGGGGTGGGGGAGAACACCCAAAATAATAAAAGAATTTTTAAAAATACATATGCTTGAATTAAACAATTTTACTGGTGCCATTTTAACATATAACTGAATATAAATGTAGTTCATGTAAGTTACACCAAATAAATAAATTGAAAATTTCTTTTTTTTTCTCCGCCACGGAAATAATACAAACTACAAAACTACAAATGTATAGAACAAAGCAAAGTATTTTTTTTTCTTTTGGGAGGGGGGATGTCACCTCTTATTTCCTTCGCCCCGGGCGACGCCCATGCTAGAACGCCACTGATTATATATATATATATATAAAAGCATTTTTCTGTAGTTTTAGCTGTCTCTCAAAAGATTTCATCTATAATTAAAAAAAATAATTACTTGATCAAAGTTTCAAGAATCTCTTATTAAAATGTTTAAGGAAAACATTTGTTTTTCGCAGTAACTTCTGAAGAACTAGAACTAGATAGATAATGAACAAAAGTTCAATTCTTATATTTTAAAACTACCTGATTGTTGACTAAGACACATGAAATAAAATACTTACTTAGTTAAACTAAGTAAGTAAAACAATTAAACAAAATAATAACACTAATGAAATTAACCAAATATTTAAAAAGATGTATTACTATTAGTCATTGAGATGCACTTATATTAAACTAGTAGTGATAATGAAATGAAAAAATCTGGAGTTGCAATGCACTTTTATAAACGAATAAAAGAATACAAAAAAGATTATAATTAAACTTATTTTAAAACAACTTCAACGGTGCTACAATAAATATTCCCCCAGTTATTTAATCATAAAAAAAAAAAAAAACATCAGCTTTCTGATCTAAATCTTTTTTAGTATACATACTCCTACAAATAAACTATTTCCAATTTAATGAATTCTACAATTATTATTATTTCTTTTTATGTTTCATGAAATGTTCGGTTTCATTCTAAATTACAGCATATTCTTTCAAAGATAATGCTTTCTTAGAATTAAATGTGCTTTATAAAAATCATTTCTTCTATTTAATGCTTTCTTAATGAAATAATATTTCGCTTTTCGTGAGAAATGATATTAATACAAACCCTTCCATCAGAAATTAAATAGCATTTTTTGTTTTTAGTTTAACGAAGGATTAAAAATACTTTTCAACTTTAATTGGGTACCATCAAATGAACCGTATTTCAGAAAATAAATGAAATTCTTCTGTCTAGTAAAATAATCAAATTAATTGCAGATCATTTAAATTTATTTCGTACGAAAGGAAAGAATGTTTCGAATCCATTCATTCACAGCAACTTTTCAAAATAGTTTTATTGCTTTCTCGAGTTTGGAAATGTGTAAATTGTTTTTCCTTTTTGTGCTGAACATTTTTGTTTTATGTTTTAGTATTTGGTTGGAAAATTATTTTTCTGAAAAGAAAGTTTCTCAAAATATTTCTGTTTTCGTTACTTTTGTATCGGAGAAAAAACGATTTCGATTCGATTTAATTGATACTGTGCAATGTTGAAAAAATAAAGGTAGCTAACTAA
Organism: Octonoba sinensis; assembly: GCA_038502835.1. Classification (NCBI taxonomy): domain Eukaryota; kingdom Metazoa; phylum Arthropoda; class Arachnida; order Araneae; family Uloboridae; genus Octonoba; species Octonoba sinensis. Next base: position 29,307,042 of record CM076599.1, on the reverse strand, counting down.
CGCACAAGTTCATCAATTATTTCATTGCTAATTAATGAAATTCGTTAATTGCTTTAAGCATTACGCTATAAGGATAAGTTTTTTTAAATTCATTTTTTAAATGTCTTTACTAAAGCTAAAAATCAGTTGTGTTCACTTTTTAATATTTTCGAAAGAAGGGTAATTAAAGTTTACGTACTCATTTCCGTAAACGATTGTAAAAATGTAGCTTGATGACTAATCACACTAAAATTTTGTTTCCGTATTATTTAGTGAGCTTAAAATAATTTAATAAGTGAATGATACTATCATTCATACTTTACCAAAGTTAAAATAAGATTTCTGAAAATTAAAAAATGATTTTTAATTCATATATAATTCAAACTAGGGATGTAACGAATAGTGATTTGGCCGAATAGCCGAATACCGAATATTCGGCCATTTCTTCCAGGCCGAAGCCGAATATTCGGTCCTTTCTTCTAGGCCGAATAATAGGCTAGGCCGAATACCGAATATTCGGCGGCCGAATATTAAAAGTTCTAGAAAATCGTTGTAATAGAAAGTATTTGTCAAATTTAAAATTATTCAAAAAGTCAAACACCAAATACACACAATCTATGATGCATGATTTAATTCTGTTTGTTAAGAATTTAGAACTATTTAAAATTAATCTATTTTCACTATTGTTTTGAATGTAATAAAACTAAGAATTTCACCCACAAGCAAAGTAGAAATGACAGGTTTTACGGTAGTAAACATTAGCATTATTTTACTAATTATTTAATCGCAATGAAAGAAATACTAGTGCTTAGTGAACTTTTAACTTGCTCAAAACTGTTTTATGAAGACATTTTTAAAGTTATAAAAGTTAATGTTTTTATTTTATAGGGTTTTTTACGCAACTATCTTTAAAAGATCTATGAAAACTTGATGCACTTAACTGGAATATGTTTTTATTTTCAAAAACCCCAATAACTTATGCTATCTAAATATCCATGATATATTCTGCGCTTTTCACATTTCTCTGTAACCCAATATTCACAATAAATCAGTCTACCCAAACAAAGTCTGGCTTCCACTTTGTTAATAATAACCAAATAAATTTGTCATATTCTCCATTATAATTAGCTATTGGCAGCTGCTGTGAGAAAATGACAAATATAAAATACAATATTACAATTTTAAAATGTGTTTTTGCTCAGTCAAGCCTAAAACAAGGTTAAAACAAGTAGTTTATTCTAAATTATTTTTATTTCTTAAAACAATAGTGGACTAAGGTATTCTTTTGCAATAATTATATTACAATTTTAAATGTTTAAAATCTACTAATTTCTTTATTTTTTTACTTTTTAACTGCAGCGGAACTATTTGGCCGAATAGTCCATCAGTATTCGGCCAGGCCGAATTTGACATTACCCAGTATTCGGCCAGGCCGAATATTCGGCTGAGTGATGAAATGACTATTCGGCCAAAGGGCCGAATAGGCCGAATACCGAATAGTGGCCGAATATTCTTTGCATCCCTAATTCAAACTTTCTATGTGCTATTTCAGCAGACTAAGTCAGTGTGCCCCAAACTTTCGACATCACTGTACCTTTCTATAATTTTCGTAATAATGGTATTCATATCATATTGATAACAATCTTTTTCTCTCCATAATATATGAACAAAATAATAAGTAACGAAAAATAAATAAAATACAGTTTAGAAATATTCATTGTAATTAACGAGAAGGAAATTGTTTATGTGGATTAGACATCATTATTCTTCAGTTCCCTGCTTTTTTATTTCAATCTAAATGTGGTTCCATACCCACAAATTCAAAAGCTTTTTTTTTTTTTTCTGCTTTTTCAGCATGTCTAGAAATGCTGAAAGAGCAACTTCACTTCGGTGAGAAATTGGAAAAGACAAAATAATTTCAAGACTGCCCCTGTTAAAACTACTGTTCATTTTCGTTTCGCAGACCTAGCAAGGTCGCGCGGTTCCACTTCAGAAAGGGGTGATAGGGTTCGTGGATGGGCACAAACGTGCACTTCTTATCTCATAGTTTTTTTTTTTTTCTTTTTCTTCCTGGATGTTACTTTAATTTCCTATATTTATTTATTTTTATTTTTTTTAGTCTGTTTCGTTTAATGCGAGTCCAAATGCCTGGCGCTACCAAAAAAGTTTTAGCGGGGATTTTGGTTTCTTTGCTTCATACTCAGAGTAATTTTAATAGATAATATTTTTTATCATTTTTTTTAAAGTTATTATTTTTTTAATGGGATAAAAAAGTAAAAAGTGAAAAAAAAATGGAGTACTGGAGCGCAACAAATTTCTTTGCTCCGGCTACGCTCCAAGTTGGAGCAAAATATCGTTGCCTCACTGCTCCGTGCTTCAGCTCTACGATCCGCCCCAGATCCCTGTTTTTTTTTTTGGGGGGGGGGGGTGGACCTATTTTTTCCCATATGGAAGTTTTTACTGTCGTTGGGGAAAGGCGAAAAGGAAGGGAAAATAAAGTAAATTTCTTAGAGTAATAATCTGCAACCCCTTTAAAGTTCTCATATTTTAAAGGAATTAAAATCCCTCCGCCCCTCCCCTTGCCTACAATTTAATGCTTTAATGCTTTATTGAATAAAATAACTTTGTTATTACCAACATGCTTCCATAACTTCTCTTGAGCAGGGACAGTAGTGCCCGCGGGGGGGGGGGGGGGCGAGGGGGGGATCATGGTGCAAGTCGCGCTATCAGAATTTTTTGAGGAAAAAATTTTTTCGGAAGATAATTATTTGCTGTATGAACCGGATTCCTGATATCCGACAAATTTTTAAATAAGTGGAATATGATTCTGCCATTGCGCGAAATATCCGGCAATCCGGCATGCGAAATCTGATTATTAAAATTTAGTTAATTAGCATGATTTGAAAACGTATCTAAATTACGAAATTACTACGTATTTGCAAGCTGTGGGCTGTGCGGTTTTGGTATTAAAAATATGTACAGAATTTACAGGCTTCAAAAATTAGAACCGGTTATTCGGTATATGCTCGTTAGGCAAGGGGGTATTGAGAATACAGTACACGTAAAGTCATTGAACTGGATAGGAGAAGCGCAAATCCAGAGCCAGAAAAATTTTTCTGGGGGGGGGGGGGACAGACTTTGAAACACTTTTGTTGAGGAAAGTTTCAGGGAGGAATATATGCTAAATTGAGAAAAGTTTGGGATTTTGGGGGGGGGGGAGAGCCCGTGCCCCCCCCCCCTCTGGATACGACCTTGGGAGGAGGGGGACCGCTGATCAGGGATCTGGAGCAGCCCACTTTTTTGAGTCACTTCGCTCCAACTTATAAATAATTGATCCGGCACCACTCCAGGTCCGCGCTGTGCCGTACTCCAAACAATTTAAACAGATTGTATTATTTATCTCCTTTTTTTATGTTAATTAATTTTATTGTCTAATAAAAAATTTAAATAATTTTTAAAAAATTCGATCAGTGGAGCACAATGAACTTCTTTGCTCCTGCTCCATTTTAGTTTCCAAGCAAAATCTCGTTGATCCACTGATCCGCTCCAGATCTATGCTCTTGAGTAAAAAAGAACAGTTTTGAAAAGATTTCGAATCATCATTGTCAGAGCGAGGGGCACGGGCCCCCATTATGCCTAATTCTGGTTGAGCCACTGATACTCCGGTAACTCATCCAAAACAGTCCAGTAAAATTTCCGGGGTTTCAGTTCGCACCATTAAAAAAATAATAAATATTTGAAGTTCAAGTTGAAATTATTTATTAAGAAAATGCATCGCGGCAGCATTGCTGAAAAGTTTTATATAATTTTCCAAGGTCCGCTTAGAAAGGGAAATAAAAAAATAAACCAATGAAAAAAAAAAACATCCGCACAAACTCACGCCCATTAGGCTGAATTAATATACGAGAAAAAAAGAAAAGGAAAAAACAAAACATTCATCGTAATGTCTCATATCAACCTATCACCCCTATTTCGATAAAATCGAAGCAGACCTGGCGCATGCGCAAATTCTTTCATGGCTCTACGAAAAAATTATGAACAGTAGATATACCTATCGAATTTGCAAACAGGATGATGTTTTTGTTACACACCTTAGTTTTGCTTAGTTTTCAAAAATCTGTCTGAAGTTAATTCCAACAATAATTGCTCTTCCACTTGAGAAAAAGAGAAAATAATAATAATAATAATAATATTTATGTATAAGAAATAAAATGAATTAAAAAAAAAGAAATAAAATAAAAGTTTAAGAATATCTGATTTATTCTTGGAGAAATGTTCTTGTTCGACTCAAAAAATCATCAACTGACGAATTATACTTTTTGGCTTGGAGAAAAGCAAAATAATCTAGTCCAGGGGTCCCCAACCCAATGCCCGCGGGCACCATGGCGCCCGTCGATCCGTCTAGGTGCGCCCGCTGCTTGTGCCCGACGATAAAATATTTCAGTTTTCCATTTTTAACAAGAGAATATTTAGAATTGGAGTATATGAAAGGGCCATTTAACGATTAATAAAGGAAGAACTATAAATGCTGGAACATAGTTGACAGAAATAAATTTCTATTCTTAAAAAGAGCAGCATATAATATAAAGTCGTTTTTTGGTTCCACATACTTTTCTCCACCAGACCCCTACCTGTTAGCCGAGGCCTTAGGATTGCTTACGCACGGGGAGAGGTAGTGGGGTCTACGGATTTTACATGCACATATCCCCAAGTATACATGGTGGTCTTCAGTGGGTATCGAACGCGCGACCTTCCAGGTGGAAGTCCGACGTGCTAACCACTAGGCTACCACGGCCCTGGTTCCACATACTTGTTGAATCATTGTTTTCGACAATGAATATCATAAAATCAAAATATAGACCACGACTTACAGATGAACACCTGGACGATGTATTGCGAGCAGAAATTTCATCAGTCTCCCAATTATGAAGCGTTGGACAGTGAAATGCAATGCCAAAGTTCACATTGACTGTATTTTATATATTTCATAAATAATTTTTATGCTTCGTATGTTTTGCAAGATATTTATGAATCATTTATTTTACCCAAGAATATTAATCATATTCAACTGTTAAATTAATTTTTAAAATTAATTTTTTTGTGCATTATATGTAGTGTGTATTATTAACTATGCCCACACACGCCACCTACAAATTTATCTTGAAAAAATAAATGGTGCCCGCCGTTTGACCGATATTCTGGTATGTGCTCTTTGGTACAAAAAGGTTGGGGACCCCTGATCTAGTCTGATGGGGTCCTCAGATCAAAAGGTAGGATGAGTGGCAAACCAGTGTTCGTGTAGGAAATGTTTTAGTGAACCTGTATATCCACAAACACACATTATTTTTATGACATGAAAATCTCAGAAAGCAGGTGGCTTTAGTAGTAGAATTGCAAAACGTTAAATTTTATCAGTTTCAAATAAGAAAGGATTTCATAACTGAAAACGAAAATATTTATTAAAATATGATGGCACAAAATACAGTGTAACGCTTCCAAAGACATTCCAAAGCGCATGATTTCTAATGTCAGACAAATTCAGATTGGTGTCTTCAGTTATGAATTCGTCCATCCTTCGCAAATTGAAACATATTGCTCTCGCTTTCCAGTCCCGATTCCAAAGCTACGTGAAACGGATAGGAATTGCAGACGATTCACTCTTCCGTCGCATTTGGAATTTCCCCGATGGATTTCCGAACCGATGATGATTAGTCATGGCACCGAGTTTCGACTTTTCGAGCCGATTGATTGAGTAGATTTTGGGGACTCTAAAACAAGTATCGAATTTATTTTAAGGTGCGATTTTAAGGGATTGATTGTTAGTTCACGAGCAATTAATATTTAAATAGTGACATGATAATTCGTACTTTTCTAGTGATATGACAATTTTCGTCATTGCTGACACGAGCAAAATCTCCCCCCCCCCCCCACCACCACCCAATAAAAAAGAACTGAACGAAATTTACGAACAAATATTCAAATAATGTTGAGAAATATTCAAATAAGTTATAGAAAGATTCAAATAATATGCATTGTCTTTTTATAATATGGGGAGAAAAACTCATTTGTTTATTTATTTTTTGTAAATTCAATTTGGAAATGGTAGCGAATTTTTAAAATGACCCAGATATCAATTTAAGTGAGAAAAAATACCGATTGCACCCTCTTGGAGCGATTGACGCTAAACATTAATCAGTACTTGCTCCGATCAAGATCCACATCTGCACCAATTTTTGTTTGAATCTTTCCATTACTTATTGAGCTAGCAATTACGCGAAACGAGAGGAAAACGTTCAAATGCGCCATCCTCCTAGCCGCGATTACCCCCAAAAACTAATCATCACTACTTCCCATCAGGGTCCATTGATGTAACAAATTTCGTTCGATTCCAAATACGTGTCTTAAAATATAACAAGATAGCGGTTGACACTCGCCACGTGGCGATTAAAGTAGTAAAAGTGGAGATTAAAAAATGCATCATCGATCACCACTCACCCTTTTACTAATTGCTTCGTTTTCATTCTGTAAGCGTTTTATGTATTTTTATCTATTCATTTGAAGATAAGAACAATTTAATGAACATCTTATAGATAAATTGAATTTTCATTTTCTCATTTTTGAGAAAATAACTTTTTTTTCCTTGGAAACTTGCCAATATTGATAACACGTGATTCGCACGGAAAATTTAATGTCTCATTTCAACTTTCAATCTTTCAGCATCCTGTATATATTTAAACCATTTTAAAAGTTCGAAATAATTTTAGCATGTGCTAATTCAAATCTACATATTTCTTGTTTTATTTCCATAATCTATTTATATTCTAAACGAATCTTATTAGCAATTTTAAAAAGTGGCCACTACCAAAAGTGAGTCTAACGGCCACTGGCTACTGACCAAATTTCCCAGTTTTCACCTATACCTCCTAATATGTGCCCCTCCCCCCAGTAGCTTTTGCGTTCCTTACTGGGTTTTGAGCTTAAGAAGCTGTATTTAAAGCAACTACTAGGATTTTCTACTCTAAAAGATAAATATATCAGTGGCGTAGTAACAACACTGATTACAGCCTTATTACCGTGTTTCCAAACTGGCTGCCGCCGCACCCTGGAGTGCCACAGCGAAAGATAAGGGGTGTCACGAAGCACTCATGATAATAAACAGGCTCTCAAGTTTTAATTGACAACATAATTATTAATATTTCACATAATCCTTCGTGTCAGTACAATTAAATCAGGGTGGTGGTCACTTCGCCTTTTGTTTGCGTGCCTAAATAATCAGTCCCTTCTGCCCTTCTGCAATGGCATCACCGACAAATCTCAAAGCAGAGAAGTCGTCTCGGCAAAAGTAGTTGCATTAAATCTCACTTCGAGTCCTGAATTCAAAACCCCGAGGGAATATATTCCCGTCCGTTTTCTCCGTCACTTCTATCTAATGCCAACTTGTGGATGAATGGTCCCCGGAGAAGATCGAAAACATTTGCATAAGTGGGTTACGAGTCAATTCAATTTGAAGTTCGATGTTTTCTATTGTATCCAACAAAGATAATCCGAGCGTGAAGAGGATCTGTCTACTATATGTCCGGAAGAGGAGAATATATCCATGAAAGCAAATTTCTAGGACTGCTATGTTCTGAACAACTGCTCTGTACTTGCAGAAAATTGAAAGTTGCAGTCATGATCACCACTTGAGGGAGGGAGAGGAGTGCTTGGGGACCCGAGCTGAGGGGGGTTGTGGGATGAAAAAAAAAAGGGACAGAAAGAAAGAAATAGAAAGAAAGGAGGGGAAAAAATATTAAAACGCATTTTTGTATACCTGTTGAAAAAAATGGCAAAGGCTTGTGTAATGATCTTGCAAGAGGGCAATACATGTGAGGGACATGGTGGCAGTATAAGTCTGTATTATAATTTAAATGATCTCTTTCTGGACAAATTTTGTGGTTTTATGTGTAACCGCATTATTTTTACTCTTGTTTTCATTCTACAGCTGAATTTGAAACTCTTTTAAATTTGATTGTAATTTGTGTTTTTTGATGGGTTCGAAATTTTGAGATTGAATATTGTTGTTTTATCTCTGTTTCTATCTTTCATTGGACATCAAGTATTCAAAGTTTTATGTTCGGTAGTTCTACGCAAACAGGCCACATTGATTCAATTTAATGATATTTCAAATTTTTCAACAGAAAAATAAATTAATGTAAAGGTTAAAGTTCGTTTTATTATACTATCTCAAAATAAATAGTCAGTTTTAATTTTTAAACCTATGCAATTTCATTCCCTCACTAACTAGTATAAAACATACCAGTTCTTATCGAAATGCCAACACTTTTCTATTCAATTGTTACCTTTTCAAATTAACATTTGAAATGTTATATCTGCCCATTAGGACTTTTTTTTTTTTGTTCAAGCAATTTTCTTTGGCAGAAAAGTTTATAACTCATATTTTGAATCATTTCACCATTCATTGTAGTTTAGGTGATTTCAGCTATAGGACATAAGTATATAGGTGTGAAAAGTGCCTATGTGCTTTACGCCATGGCACTATCATGTAGCATAAAATTTAGCCAGCTTGGAGAAGTTCTTCAGTGTGTAAGAAAAGGTGCTGGATAAACTGATTGGGTAAATGTTAAGATATCATCACTCCCTCACCTGAATTTATGAAGTTAATTTAATGCTAAAAAATATAAATGGCTGTTTTAATTTTACTTGAAAGATTAATTTGATATTAAGATTTTTTAAAATAATTTTATGGGCACAAATTTCAGAAGTTAATAATGCTACTTTTATCATTCCCTCACTTGAGGGAATGATCCTTTTAAGGGCTTATTGGCGTGTTTGTCTCTTCGCTGTGCAAAGCCAGTCCGAATGACTTGTTGGGATGAAATTTGTTTCAAAAGCAATCACACCCTGAGAAAGGTAACGCACGAAGTCCCATTTCAAAATTCGAATTAGTATATTTTTGTTTAATTACAATTTCAAGATTTGTTTCGACAATATAAAATAGAAAAACTAATTTCATTTTATAAAATTTTGCATCATTCTCATGCTGATTAAAAAAAAAAAAAAAACTACTCCGGATAGAATTTGTTTGAAAATAGAATAAATAGAACGTGAGTTACTGCCCATAATCTTATTTTTTCTAATGAGGATTAAGCTAAGCCTTTATTCGTAAATGAAGATTTTGTAAAGAATGAATTCCAACAATTCATTGTTTGAGAGATAATTGTTGAGAGTTTTAATTTAAAGTTAACTGTTGATTTTCTGCTTTCAGCTTTCCTACTGTTAAACATGTGGGGTTGATACCAATATTATTTTTGTATGATGCAATGCCGGGTAATACTGCATGTATATATATATTGTGTGTGTGCCAGAGATTTCCTTTGAGTTCAAGAGGCTTTTAACCCTTTATCTACTGACGGTACTTATAAGTTCCATTCTCTATAAATTCCATCCCAACAAACATTTTTACCAATATTCTGAAGGTACTGTGCCGGGACAGTCTTTAAATTCTAATTTTTCAGGATACATATCAGCAAGGGTTCTATAAAGAGTATGCTAGCGAGGAAAGGAACACAGATAGTTTTGAAACCGATGCTGTGTTTTGAACTTCCATTTTGTTCAGATTGCTCCCTTAGAGTTTCGCTCCAGAAAAGTAGTATAATTCAAGAATCAAGTCACTGATTTTTTTAATGTGTTAGTTAAGAACTTAGAAAACTATTTGACGAAATATTTTGATTAAAAAGTGTATGTAATTAATTTTACAGGGTAAATACTCTGTGGCACTTATTAGCTGCAAAGAAATAAATACTTATATATCGATCATTTTATTTATGTAAATCCCTTAATTTTCAGTGTAAATACTTAGACAAACTATTTGTGTAAAAAAAATTACTGCAGATCATAATGCAGTTGATAAAGGGTTAATTCTTTCTCAACATACCTGTTCTTGCAAAAATTAATTATAATAATTCGAAAATAAACAGCAAAAATCCGCCATTAACAATACTAACTTGAATCCAAATACATTTGTATTGAAATTTCATGAAAACGTTGTAAAGTCCAGAACACGTTCGCGTAAAGGTTCCACTTCTTCCAAAATGTTTAACAGTGCACTGCTGCTTGGTATGGAAAAGCTTTCTCTTTTCCTTCCCTTTCTGTGTTTTAGAGATTGAAGAGCGTCTGTCCCTTCGAAGCACCCCGTCTCCCTGACGCGTCTAATATTTCTTCATCCATTCTTGTTCGCTTTCACGATTCGAATTCCGTCCTGAAATCGCACTTTAAGAAAGTGATTCTTTCATCTTTGTCTCCAGTATGTACAAGTGAAATACTAGCTGAAAATAGAGTGGAAGAGGAAGAAAATAAATTCTTAGGGCACAGAAGGATTGTTTGAAAATAGTGTATGGGAATATGCTGAATTTTAATGGAGAATATAGTTCTGTGATTTTAAAAAAGAAAAATACCATACAAGAGTTTATTATAACAAGCAACTCATGAAAAGAAGCACTTGATTAATTTGTGAATTCAATATAAACTGCAATTTTTACTGATAAAAGTAGTTTAGAAAAAGTGAACGTTTATCTTATTGCGGAAGCAATATATGAGAAAACTAACGTTGCACAGTTCTACCATCAACCAAAGCAATCTGCCTGGCAGAGTGCCAAGAAGAATCCACTAATGTTCAAGGGAGGAACTGCTGGTATAAGGAATGTGCTTATTCCGTTCTCGTTGTATTTCGTTTAGCATACTTGATTTCTTTCGAACGGATGCTATAAGCCAGTTTATAAATTTAGTGGCTTTCAACAAACAGAGAAGCAAACATTCTGATTAGCGTAGTAAAAAACGCACCTGCAAAACAAACTTCCCTAAACTCGAATGGATTCGTCCTTTTCTGTCATGCGTAGAAGCGCCCAAATGTCAGAACTCGTGGTCGAACTGTGCCTTGGACCGAAGCTATAACTGAAGGCTAGATTTTATACGCATATAAAAAAGAAAGTCCTTTAAATTTTCCGCCCATCTGCTAGAAGTATAAATCATGGCACTTTCGCGAGCATAATTTTAGCCTAACTTCTCTCTTACAACCTTTCAAAATCCAATTACAATATTGTTATTTTGTGTATCAAAACAACATATATCGCATTTTTAGGTATGTGTGTTACACATTCCGAAATGGTTTTATATTGTTGAACAGTAAAAAATCTAAATGAATGGGGTGAAGCCTTTGGATAGTTGTGTTTCGGTATGTTTGTTGTGCATGAAATCTTATGATTCGCGCACACTTGGGAAAGAGAGAAGCAATTGTGATAGAAGAGCTTTCGTTCTAATTTTTACCAAAAATTTAAAAAGGAAAGTAAGAAAAGTTAAAAATCCGTAATTACTTCTATGTGAGCCGTTTACTGCACAACTCGATTCACCCACGTTCTTAATTTTAATCTTAAATTTTAGTATCAAAGCACTTGGTATAGTCGTAACTTTACATATTTATAATAACTTTCCTGAATAATAAAAATGAACACCATAAAATGACTGTAATAACAAATAATTTCACTTTAAGAAAGCACAAATAAGCATTAAAATGCAGACATAAGCTTCGGGATTACTTGGAATCCCTTTTTCAATGCGACAGGGAGCTTCTTGATGCAAAACATCCAAATGAAGCAGACAAAACAACAAAAACAAAGCTTATATAAGTACAAAGATAAAACAACGTAAAAAAGCACAAATTCAAAATAAAAAGTAACGCAAATAGCTATTTCGAAGCTACAATGGAGCCTCTTCATCAGTACAAAAAACGCTCAACTCGCAGCTAGAAAGCTGAGAGTGAACAGGTAGCTGTTCACATAATATTTAAAATATTTAAAAGAAATTCTCCGTTTTAAGTGCAAAATGAATAAATAACTTGTTGAAATAAAGCTTGTTATTTTGACTACAATCCGGATGCCCATTTAGGTCTTATTATTTGGTTATATTTTGTGTGAGTGTAAAGGTACTTTTCATTTTATGTTTCACATCTGCTCATAAATTTGCAGTAACAATTGATTACTATTTGGATTTTCTATTGTTTGTTTAAGCAGTACAACTTTAAATGTATTTGTCTCAAGTTTGGGATCTCCTAACCTTTTCATGCTTCAAATTTATAAAATTTTAATATTTCGATGATGAAAGTACTAAACATCTCCTAATAAGAGAAAAATATATGACAGAGAGAAAAAGGAAAAGTTATTTATAGTAACTAGATATGATCAGAGAGTTAAATTTAATGTTAAGAGTATCAATCACATCTTAAGAGACACTTTCAAAGCTTTAACAGAATCTCCAGAAACAGTAAAATGTAACGTGTTCTGTAATTGAAATACCTTCGATGTAACACTGCGAGCTTTGTTTACCTTTTTCTGCTTGAGATAGATTTATCCCTTCGTATTCGACGGTAAATAGGAAAATTGGAAATCGAAATTCATGAATAAATTTTTGGAAACATTCTTTTGTTTCTTCGAAATCGAGTTCCAAATATGCCATCTTACACTGTTCAGGGTTTTTTTTAATTTTATTTTTTATGCTTTATTTATTTCTTTTCTTTTCTCTTTTTCTGTGAGAAATAAAATAAGTTCTATTGTAAGAAAAAATAAATATTTAAAACTCTCGAGTCCGTTACACTAGAATAGATTTGTACCTGTGATCAATTCTTATCTTCAGTTTCTTTCGTTTTCATATTTTTTTAATTATTGCTTTAAAAGTACAGTAGAAAAAAGTATGTATTTACAAAGAGAGGTGTTTTGAAAAAGTCATTTGTAAAAGAGTACGTGTTTTTATAATTATTGCAAGAAGAGAAAACTCGCTTTGCACTAGTAATCCTTAACCCTATAATTTCCATCATAAGAAATTTCAAGTAAAAAAAAAAAAAAATGGGGGGTCACAACAGTATCCATTTAGTTTGAACAACCCAAATATAAACAAAAGTTAAGAAAAAATATGCATATATTTATTTATTTGCTATTTCAGTGGTAGCATACCAATGATTTTGAAACTCCTTTTAGCATCATAAATAAAAACTTTCGGTGAAATTTGTTATAAAAGCAAACTTTTAAATCCGTATTATTAGATAGAATCCATCTATATATATATCACTTAACGTGGACCAGTTGCGATTAAATTTTGCGCTTCGATACGATACTGAGACATCATGCAAAAATCAAACTATGGTAAAACGATATTAAAAAATTTGTTTAATGATTAGCATAAAAAAGTAACATAATATTTGCCTTTATTATTGTAACTTACGAACTTTAACAAACTTATTTCTATTTCTTAAAAAGTACTTCCATTCATAACTCAATTTCTAATTTTTTGGAGTGGCAACACCTTAGTTTGTTTATATCGAGCGATCATGCTCATGTTTATATCTAGCGATCTTTTCTTAAGCCTTTCGAATTTTAAAGCGTTTTTTAGTCTTAAAATGGTTATAGCCAGAAGATGTTCTGCGGGGGATCAGCTAGTTAACTTTTATTCAGATTATTTGTATAACAATAGAAAAGCTTGCCTGCAAACAACACATGCTTTCCTTATTGTTATCAGGCAATCTTCTACTTTACCATCTTCTACATTATTTTTCAATGATTAGTTCTGCCATAAATGTTTCAAGTCTGTTACTAATCTATACTGAAGGTTTCGGGAATGATATAATAACCTAAAATATGCACTCCGTAGCCTTTTTGATGTAAAAGAGTAGTGTTCAAAGTATGGTTGCACATATGCCACCATGGGCACTACAGGGCTAATCGTAGCCGGCTTTCTTGCATCAACATCGCTTCTGCTTCTGGGTCAACTAAATTATTCTAGTTTTTGACAGTTTACTCAAACTTTTGTCACTTTGCCATTGTTGTTTCCAAGCGGATTTAAATTGTTCTAAACTTGTGAAAGACCTTGTACTCTTTTCGAATAACAACATTCCAAGTGCGCCATTTTGAGTGGCGTATTCAACAGCCGCTCTGAGTCATAGATCGATGGACCTAAATTTCATTTTCATGTATTTGGAAATGAAGATTGGAGAAGGGGGATCGTTTTACGAGAGTGAGATTAAAGTAGCATTTGTGTGGGGTAGAGTGCAATGGAATGAAAAGCAGTCATGACCCGAGATCATCCACGTGATTTATTGTCATGGTTATCATGTCCAAATTCGCAACAATAAAGAAGCAACGTTTCAAACAAATGATTCGGCATTCGTAAGGAAAACGATTTCTCTTTGATAATTTATCCACAATTTATGTAGAATATGTATGCATAAGAACATTTTTTCTTACTTTGAACAGAGCAAAATTAAATAAATAAATATTTATTATTTTATTTTAATATAAATAAAATGAACGAAATAACGAAGGAAAAAAAGGAGAAAATGTTCAATTGGCATACCAAAACGGGAATTGCAGGGGTCGCGCCGGAAGAAATTCAAATCAATTTTCGGACCCTTCACAAAATTCCAATCAATCAAAACGGACTATTCACAAAATTCCGACCTACCAAATCGTACTTTTTACAGAATTATTTTTTAAATAAGAGGCAAAAAATAATGAAAATTATTTATCGCTGTATGTTTAAATTTTGAATTTTCACAAAAATGTTTGATTTTTGCACAAAAAAAGTTTTTAAGTTCACAAAAAACGGAGCCGGTTAAAAATGCAGGATCAACCCCGAATCTGTATTTTTTCTTCCTAAATAATAATTAGTCTCTAGTGGCCATCACGAAACTTTCTGTATATCTGTCATATGAATACTCTTTAGAATTATCAAAAGGCGAAGCTCCCATGGAAACAAAGAGTTGCCAAAACCATAATCAGCGCCCGTTTCCCATTGAGGTACACTAACCAATATTCGTTTGAATCTTTGCATTACTTCCTGAAATATGCGCTTGGTGTGAGAAATGTCCAATTGCGTGATTGTGGCATATTTTTGTGTGCTATTTACGCTTAAAAAAATAAACATCAGTTCTCATTAAGGTACCTTTAATGTCATTTGTTTTTTAAATCCTTGTATTATTTCTTGTGATATATTCCCCCTCCTCCCACTCTTGAAGATAATGATACCAAAATTTAGTCAGCAACTATTCCTGTGAAGGTCTATCATTTTTGTTGAACTATGTACCATTTTTTGTTGGAATTCTCCCATTACTTCTTGAGGGTAGTCCCGTGAAACGAGAAAAACGTTCGATTTCTCTACCCGCCTCGAAGGAATTCGCTCCAAAGTTAATCAGTACCACTTCCTATCAGGGTCCATGTGACTGCCAAATTTCGTTTGATTCTATACACTACGTTTTGAGGCACAGTGGCCAATAATAACAAGAAGTTCCGTCTAGAACTATACGAGCCTACTTTCCCATATACACCACCTTCAAATTTATAATCTGGTTATCTCTCTCTCTCTTTCTCGTTTAGCTTTAGTTCTTAATTGCTTCAAATCAGGCTTGGAGTCGATTACAAAGAAACGTAATCGATTACGATTACGATTACAAAGGGAGAAATTGAGAGATTATGATTACGATTACGATTGTAATCCTTTACCAAAAAGTAGTTACGATTACGGCAGCGATTACAGTCGTTGAAAAATGTAATCGATTACGATTATGACATCCGATTACGATTTTGATTACGATTAGATTATCATAAAATTATCCGATATTATGCATACAACTCTCATTTTTGCAATAGTGTCACAAATCGAAAAGTTATGATTTTTAATTAAATTTTTGATTTATTAAGAGATAACTTAAATGATAAAGAATGCAACTATAATGAAATAATTTCAACATCACAGTTATTGAATTATGACGTCGTTGCAGAAATGAGAAATTTGTAATATATAAAATCAGGAAAGGCACATTCCGAATTTTTCAAATATTTAAAACTCATCTGACGGATAACTACATTGATCGTATTTTGTATATAAACAAAGACGATGCAGTAAATGTATATATAATGCATAAGTGATTTAATTGGTTCATTGTTATTTTGTGTGCATACAATCAAAATTTTAGTTGGCCGCAATTTCTGAAAATGTAGTATATTTCTCCATTGTATTTATTTTCTAGTTTAAATTGTGCAAATATTTCACATAACACCAATTAATTTACTGAGAAAAATAATTTTGTATGATTCTTTGTGTATAAATTGCACGAGATAACAAAATATTCAGATAGTGTAAGAGATTTATTTATCTCTTTCACTATCTTAATATTTTGTTATCTATTGTCTATATATTTAATCTGAATATTATCCTTTGAAAATAAATGCTGCATTTTAGAATATTTCAAAAAAATTGAACATGAACTTTCAGTTAACTCTTAACAAAATTAGTAATCGTTAAAAAGTAATATGAAGAATAATTATAATATGAATGACTATAAAATTTTAATATGATTTCTTGTGGAGTTTTTTTTAACATGTATCAGCGTATAATTTTTTTTTCCATGTAACTGTTTTAATAAAAAAATAAAGTGCAAATAATTTTACAATACAAATTTAACGTACAAGATTAAACTGAAATACAAAATTCTGTTGAGGTAATTCTAAGAAGAAAAAGATAATTAACTGTTTAAAATAATTCCTAAATATTAATTCATGCATGTAAAAAACAATTGGGAGAATGTCTGAACATAAATCTCTTTTTATTTTACATACCTATTAATTAAAAAGAATATTATTATTAAATTATAAATAAATTTAAGATTTAAATGTATGTATTTTTTTAAATATTCGAAGAACATATTTTTAAAAAGTAATAATAATCACACGTACCAGGGTTAAGATTTCATACATAAACATAGAGCATCATGTAACTCCTGCTCCTAAATTGCTGAAGTGTAAATGTGCTATTCTTTAGAAAAATTCTTTGCTTCCGCCATTAAAGAAAGGAGAAAACGCCAAAAGGCATTTCGTGGCATTCTCTTTCCACTAGACTTTCAGGGGGCAGTCTGCTTCGATTATTGAAAGGGAAAATGGGGCGTCCATTCTTATGTCGGCTCCAGACTTACGCCTATTGCCCAGCCGTTTGTATTGAGTAAGCCAATATGTATTGAAGGAGTAATTAGTGCTTCCCCTTTTTTATCTACCCCGAAATCTTTTTGACTTGCGGACACATTACCGCTCTTTTACCGAAACTGGACGACGCGAGGAGACCCCTTAAGAGCCCCAATGCAATGCGAGTGACGTCCAGACTCTCTTTTTTCTCGGGCTCTCCTGCCATTCCCTGTGGAGAGTGGAGCCGCAATTAAGAATTCTGAGAGACCGCAACAAGCAGGACAACAAGCGCCTCTAGCAGACTATATGGTCCTACCATCAAGGCTCTGCGACCACCACACAGAACCTTTTATATTATGATCACCCGCAGGTTACAAACTACTTAGGATAGGAGAGGTCGAGTCAGTACACAGCTTGAATCCTTTTTCCTTGTAATCTTATCTCTTCTATTCAATGGTAGAACTAAACATTTGAGCTTTCTGCAGTTCAAGATTACATGATTGCAGGACCAGCAGATTACAGATTTTTTCCCTCAAGATTACGATTAAAATTACGTTAGAAAAAGGATTACATGATTACGCAATTTCGATTATGATTATAAGAAGATGCCATTGTCAGATTACGATTACGATTACGATTTTGTCAAAATGTAATTTATTACAGCCGATTACGATTACGTAATCGCGATTACTCCAAGCCTGCTTCAAATATACCTTTTCAACAGTTAATACATATTCATTCACTCATTCATATATTTATTCACTAATTTACTTACTTTTTCATTCATTAGCTCATTTACTCACTAATTTTTTTCCTTTTTTATCATTTATTCACTCATTTATTCATCCATTCGTTCACTTGTTCATTTAATCATTCATTGGTTCAAAAATATTCTTGAAAATCTCGATCAAATCAAAAAATAAAGTATAGAAATGAGATGTCCTCGCCGAGATCTTCCGAATGCAAAAAGAATTTCAATTCAAGAAAGGACAATTCGTTCAAAGATTATTAAGGGGGGGGGGGGACTGTCCGACCAACACACTTTTTCCCCCATCTCAAAGCCCTACTTTCATATTTTTTATTTTTCAATCTTTATTTCATTACTTAACTTATTTTTGACTTTTCTTGATTTCTAGCGATATTTTCACAATACATTAAGCCTTCTTTCACGCTTTATTATTTTTTTTAACTTTTACAGGAAAGTAGGCTAAAGAAAGCGACCACATAGAGACATGCATTTTCTAAAAATCCTCAAACGGTTTCTGCACCCCCTCACATCCATCAAAATTCGAACATTTTCACGAATATAATTTTCTTCTATATATTTTGGACATGGAAAAATAAAGCTCGCATTAAATTCTACCTTTTGCTGACGGTAACATAGTTTAATGCTCAAAATAATCGATTGCAAATTTATTCATCATTATTATGCGTTATAACCACATCTAATTCATTTCAAATCATTTTATTGACATAGTTAGCATTCAGTTTCACCCTAAACTTATCTTACATTATTTGGCAAATTACCCAAATGACATCGAAATTCAATTCTTCAACCATGTTTGGAGGTACCTCATCTTTATGCATCTATAAACTACTTTTAATGACTTTGCGTTCGTAATTAGTAAGAAATTACATTAATCGGAATTTCGAATATTTGTTCAAATTCAGTCATCGACTTCGCCGCATCAACATTTGTTCTGGCATTAGGGAAGTGTTTTAATTTTTTTCTACAAACAAGAACTTTTATCAATCAAAGAGCGATCGCTGCAAGACCATAAATGAAAATCTACTTTATGCAAGTTTTTTTCGATTTAATACAAAAATACTGTACAGCCACCATTAGAAATGTTTCAGAAATCTGGTTTTCCCTAGTGCGTCTGCACCACAAATGTGTAAAGTTAAAAATTCTTCATTTTTTTGGTGTATTTTAAGTTTTTTTAAGTGTCTGTCTAAAAAAATAGAGACAGCAGAATGTTTTTTTAGTAGGGGAGGATGGGGGTAAAATGGGTCGCTTGATAAATAATAGAACTTGTAATTGAAAATTTTAAACCAATATTTTTAATGTTATATTTCAATGTGTTGGCAGCATTTTTCATTCTCAAAAAAGTTAGGTTCTTAAATGTGGAACCACAAGGACAAGGGCACTTTTTTCTAAACTTTGGATGTTAGTGTGCTAAGCACATGATTTTAGCAACTTCTGAAAAGCTCTATATTTTATCAAATAACAGCCCAAGTTTGAAGGATTTCCTCACTAAGAAACTTTGGAGAACAATTCTTGAAAAGCATATTTAAAAAAAAAAAAATAATAATATCGTCTTTTTTACATCAGTTTTTCTTGGATGGGGTAAAATAAGTCATGGTTAGGCTTAAGTAGTTCTATTCTATTCTTTTTTGAAAAGTTACTCTGTTGTACCTCACTGCAGCAAGTTCCTAAATTTAAACGATGTAGGTTGTTTATTTTATGGAAATTAAAATAATATATTTTTTAAGGTTTTCCCAAAAAAAGATCATGTTGATATTTTAGAGAGAAGTGATGTTGTTGAAGTGTTATGTGAACCAATATATAACAATCTAGAACAATATTATTTTAACATTTCAAGGTAATTATAATTCAAAATGTTGCTAAATATGTTACTTACATTTTTTTTTTCAATTTCGAAGCAATAAATGAATGTTTTCAGCATTATTTTTCATTATGACCCATTTTACCCCTCAATGGAATAAATCAGGTCACAACTTTATAAGCTCAGTTAAACTATTTCAAAATTAAAAAATAAATATTAAAATGACATAAAATTGATCTAAAGGAGTTCAATGTTAAGATGCAACTGAAAAGAAATGGGAAATGTTTCTGGTTTCGTTGCTATGAAACTCTAAATGTGAAAATAGCTAAAAAGTAACCCCATTTCCCCCCACCTGACACAATATGATGTTCGTTAACTCATCTACGCATCAAAAGTTCATTGCGAGTGCTCATTTATCCTATTTTTATAGAAATGAGCAATTGTAATGAAATTTCGATACGTAACGGAGTTAACAGATTTCATTTCGAGTGCTCATTTATCCTATTTTCATAGAAATGAGCAATTGTAATGAGATTTCGATACGTAACGGAGTTAACAAATTTCATTACGAGTGCTCATTTATCCTATTTTCATAGAAATGAGCAATTGTAATGAAATTTCGATACGTAACGGAATTAACAAATTTCATGTGCTGAGATCTATTATGCTGTCTAGAGTTGTTTAGACACACATAAGAAAATAAAATATATCGAAAAGGAATTATTTTCACCTTTACACCAACTGAACACCAAAAGTCGTGTTCAGTAACACCATAAAGGGTGGCAACTAAACGAAGTACAGTGATAGGTTAATCAGAACTCACCTACACTACCAACGATGGTATAAATCTAAGTAGGAAATTAAATTGCTCATTTCAAAAAGTCGTTGATGATTTCTGGTTGGTGGTTTGATAAAAGTTTTATTGCTGCAATGTTCGGCTTTCAGCGTCTGCTTGCTGCTGAGTATATTTCAAGTAGGCGAAGGAGCGGACAATATAGAAAGAGAAGGCGTAAAAATTTCATTTTCTTATCAGAACGGAAAAAAAAGATTAATTTATGCTCTTATTGCAACATGTTTTTTACCCCTCTTTTATATTAATAGAGAAGAACTTCGATGTTTTTTATTACAATTTTTCTCTTTCATTGTCTATGTAAAAAAGTACATATTAACTAAAATTTGGCACAAAAAGAATACTACTGGTGTCGGATTGTCTAAATGTCAAACGCCGGTGTACGTGAAGTCATAGAGCAATGTAATTAATTTAGTACCTAATTTTCAAAATTTCAGCATTTAAAATTTTAAGTTTGTAAACTTATTAATAAAGTAAGTAATTTTTTGTGCTTTAGCGTCGGTAGTTTTACAACCATCTTCAAAGCATCAAAATTCTATTACTGTTTATGAGTAATTGAGCTTCTAACTGTTCAAATTACTTAGAAGTGTTTTCCGGGCGTTTTTCTCTAACATTGAGCTCTATTATGTAATAAATATTTACCAAGGTGCAGTAATAAATTAAATAGAGCATAGCCTGGCTGCCATAGAAGGAACAGTGTAAAAGAATGAATGCTGATCGATCTGAGCTAATCGAATCGAAAATAGAACGGATAAGGACTGGAGCAAGCAACCTCTCTGAATTATTTAACGCGTTCGAAAAGCAATGACGGCAGCATTAATCCATCGGCTACTTGGCTAGATTATGGTTCCATCTGAGTAAAAGAAATTCTACCATGAATGATTTATGCAACCATAAATCTCGATTAAAAGATCGTCCCGCAGATGAACTGTTGTACCCGAAATAATTACGTCAAAAATGATTGGAATAAAAGGCTGTTCTGAGGAGAGACTGTGTGGTGAAAAATACTTAACCTACTACAATAGATAGATATGACATACATACATTACTAAATGAAGTTTCCTTTGATGAATTTATTCTGATGATTTTTTTTACGAATATTTGACTTTTCAGAATTTAAATCACATTTCAACTTCATGCATGCCAGTGAAATTTAGAAACATTAGCAAAAGTAGTGTTTCTTTTGCTTTTATTTTATAGGGGAGGATGGGGTAAAATGGGTCACTTTATGAAAACCCCAAAATAATAGAACTTGAAATTGAAATTTTTAAACCAATATTTTTAATGTTACTTTTCTATGTGTCGTCAACATTTTTCAACCTAAAAAAAAGTTAGGTTCTTAAATATGGCAACACAAAAAGTTACTTTTGTTAACTTTGGATGATGGTGTGCTTAACACATGGTTAACCAACTTCTGAAAAGCTCTATATTTTATTAAATAACAGCCCAAATTTAAAGGATTACCTCACTAAGAAACTTTGGAGAACAATTCCAGCTGAGCAGTTAAGAAAAATATTAATTTTTTTCTTTTTTACATCAGTTTTTCTTGGATGGGGTAAAATGGGTCATGGTTAGGATTAGGTCGTTTTATTCAATTTTTGAAAATTATTATTTACTCTGTCGTACCTAACTGCAGCAAGTTCCTAAATTTAAACAATGTATGTTGTTTATTTTATTGAAATTAAGTTTAAAAAGAAAATTTTGCTTTCCCTAAAAAAGATTATGTTGATGTGGTAGAGAGAAGTGATGTTGTTAAGTGTTACGTGAATCAATATGTAACTATCGAGAACAACATTATTTTTACATTTCAGTGTAATCATAATTCAAAATCTTGCTAAATATGTTACTTACACATTTTTCCCAATTTCAAAGTAATAAATAACTTTTTTCGGCATTATTTTACATTATGACCCATTTTACCCCACGATGGCGTAAAATAGGTTACAACTTTATAAGCTCAGTTAAACTATTTCATAATTAAAAAATAAATATTAAAATTACATAAAATTGTTCTAAATGAAGTCAATGTTAACATGTAATTGAAAAGAAATGGAAAATGTTTCTGGTTTTGTTGCTATGAAACTTTGAATAAGAAAATAGCTAAAAACTGACCCACTTTCCCCTACCTGACCCTACCTCTTTTGATATTGTCAGTGTTCAAGAGAAATTCAATAATAAATAAACAAACTAAATTGGACCAATATTAGAATTTCCAGTTAGTTATTTCGTGATTTTAGCCAATTATGTAATTTAAAAGCTGCATCGGTAAGAGTACTGCAGGAAGTAGGAGGTTTGTAAAATCATTTTTACCACTTTTCATAACGAATGAACATTTTAAATAGACAGTATTTCAAAAGTATAATTTTGTATTTAGTGGCTTTTGCTTGAACTATAACGATACGTAGTGCCTATAATATAATGCACCATTAATTTTATTCTCTCGCTTTTCGTGTCATATCTACATTTCGTTTCACTGAAAAATTGGTTCCTCGTAACTTCGAAACACTTGTATGCAATTTTCAGTGCAAAAGCTGTATTTCTCCAACAGTACGACATTTGGCGCAAAGGTAATAGTTTACAGTTCATTCCTTCCCAATTTGAAAATAGTAAATAATTAGTAAAAGCGTTTTCTTGTTTCATATACAGTGGAGCACCGTTTATACGTTTCTCGTTTATACGTTTTTATCATTTATACGTTTTTTTGAACGGCCCCGGCGAAACCTCATACAAATTAATGTTAAATAATTTCGTTTATACGTTTTCCTGAAATTGCACATTTCATTTATACGTTTTTTTTTCTCCCCAAGTCAAAGAAAAAACGCACATTTTAACGTGATTATACGCTAGCGATTGTCCAGTTTAGAAATCCCATTTGACCTTGACCCACACCTGCTGTGACCACTTACGGTGGTCACGCACCTGCCTAAATGAACAAAAGACATACCCCGGAAGAATGCGAATATCCTAAATTCACAGATAAAAGCATTCTGATTGTGGTGCTACCTAGAAATAGCAGGTGACAAGCGCTTTTCCTCTCCTACCAGTGTTGCCACGGCAGGCGCACTTAAATTTCAGTAAGTAGCCTGGGAACTTTATGGCAACCCAGCAACACTGCTCCTACCAACTTTATAAAATTCTGGGATCTATCGTTCACTAGCATTCACGATGGCTTCGAGCTCGCGTAGTAGAAAACCTCTGTCTCTGAAAGAAAAAATGTGCATTTAAAACAAGCGAATGAAAACCAACATTTAAAAAGAGTTGACCTAGCCAAAAAATTAGGTTTACCAGTTTCAACTTTAAGCACCATAATTTATAAGCGTAAGATCATCGAGGAAACTTATAATCACAGTGGTGCTAGTGCTTCAAAAAAACTTCGAGTTCAAAGCGGAAAATTTTCGGATGTAGAGAAAGTGCTTTTACAGTGGTTTAATCAGTGTCGTAGTGCAAAATTCCCCATCAGTGGTCCTTTGCTTATGGAGAATGCAAAAGAAATTTCGAAGAAGTTAAATGTAGAACGCGATGCATCATTTTCCTCGGGATGGCTTCATAAATTTAAGTTAAAACACGGCATAACAGGCAAAACTGTAAGTGGAGAGTCAGGAGATGTTGATTGTGAAACAGTGGATGATTGGATTCAAAACCAATTGCCAGAACTGCTAAAAGAATATGAACCAAAGAACGTTTTTAATGTGGATGTACATACTGCATGAATATGAAACGTAGTGATTGTAATTCAATGTATTATTAAAAGTACTCATTATTTACTTTTCATAATATTTTAAGTTACTGTTTTGTTTTCTATTACGAAAATGTTCGTTTTATTTTGTGATTTTCGTTTATACGTTTTTTCATTTATACGTTTTTTTCGCTCGGTCCCTTGAAAAACGTATAAACGGTGCTTTACTGTATATTCTTGTACTCGTAGAATTTTCATCACTTGAACCGCTCCCAATTAATCGCTATCGACTCATTTGACAATGTTACTTTATCAGTCTTATGCGTGAAGAAAGTCACAACAGTACTTAGAAATTTATAATAAGCTACTTATCGCAAAAGAACTTAATTTATTGATGCCGACAATATTTAGTTGTAATTATTACGGCCATGAAATTATACCACTTACTAAGAAAATTTGTTCCGAAATACCTTTTCCGATGACAATTAAACAAAAATGAAGCTAAACCATTAGATTAATTTCCTAAAATTATTTTGAAAGAAGCAAGACAGAAGATCAGTTGGAGTTAATCATCATTTTTAGTCGTCATAGTCCATGTTGGCAAGTGAATCATTATATTTAAATCACTCGTTCAAGAAAAAAAAAAAAGTTTTTTATCGAAAAATTAACAGCTAATAACTCAAAATGGGAGCATGATGATGGCACAAAATTCAATTGAAGATTATAAAATCGATGCCGAAATGGTTTTAATAAGGTGACAAAAATCATTAGTTCGACACCCGCAATCTTTAAACGTTCGTTTGCGTTTAATTACAGATTTTGCAGACAGATATTTCGGAAATGTGGTTTCGGACCAACATTAATTTTAGAATCTAATCCAAAAACTGCGTATGTTTAAGGGAGAAAATTTAATAATTTACAAATGATCATTTCTTAGGGTTCGTCCCTGCATCATAAAGATAAAATCTGTTTATTTTTGCGAATGAAATTTCATTTAGAACGTTGATTAATGTGAATTCCAAACATAAAAAAGTATAGTTGGTTCTTTTTTTCCACCTATGGTCGACGAAAATGAAAGATTCAAATAGGGTTAAATATCCAGAAAACACGGACATGGTGTTTTCGTTATACAATTTATTAAACCGATGAAACATTGGAAATGAAAATAAATTCTAATTTAATATTTCAAGTATTATGTTACACGCTAAAATTTTATTTGTTTTATTTTGTGTTAGGAAAGAAAACTTCGCACTCATGGCTGGTCGAACAATAACTAAACACACTACAATAGATAATTGAATTACATTTATTGTAATAGATCTTTTTTACTAAAATATAACTATTCATTATGTACAGGGAGTTCCAAAAAATCCGGAATATATATGTATATATACAACAAAACGTTTTATAGAAATGAGGGGTGCAACTGAAATAGTTTTTTTAACTGTTTTTGGTCATATATTGCGACGCTCGACATATAACGAATGATTTATTAAAAAAGCGTTTTGCGAGAAAAAAAAGCTTTGTGTATCACGTCGCATGGTACATCGAGACGATTTTCAAGCGTAACAGAATCGGGATCAGATGAGTTAAATTGGTCATACAGCAAGAAAAAAAGCTATAGCATTTGAAAAACTATAGCTTTGAAATAAAGACTTTGAAAATAAATTGGTGTATTTTTTTAACTTGAGCTTTTATTAATTAGGAATTAAACTTTACATTCAAAATTATTTTAATCGCAACATTTTAGGTGAAGAAAACAGTCAATTTGTTTGTTTATACAAGACTTTGAAATTTAAACAGCTCTTTTAACTTCTCCCAGACATTACAAAATTTGCAGAAAATGGACGGTGCAGAAATCTTTACATTGATCTCAGAAACACTTCCTCACTAACCCTGAAGTTAGACTTAGTTTATATATTATTTTCCAGTACTTTAAGTAAGATGGGCTAGAGAGGTCATAGTATTAGACTTAACATGCACCGATGTTCTATAATTACTTTAGGTTAATTTATGAGATAGACCAGGACACAACTTGCATAGCAACTTAACGGGACTCAGTTCACTATCATTTGATGTCGAATGCTAGTAGAATCAGCTCATTCTCAGAAAATAAACCTTTTAAAACAGGGCAGTTTTTGAGAAATCCAACAAAGATGTTGTAACAATTTGTTCCAGTTCAATTTTAAGCAATAATTTAAAGCAAAGATCACAGAACAACAAAGTTCTACTCTTTAAAACAGAGTTGAAAACGGAACAAGGCTGAGCAGAATGCTAAAGAGTTAATCTCGTAGTGAAGAATTTCTTCATGGTCCTTTGATTAAGAAAAGCAAAAGAAACTTTCGGAAGTTAAATGCAAATGCGAATATTCTTTAAATCTTCATAAGTTTAAGTTAAGAATGCATAACAGATAAACTACAATAGAGAGTCAGCAAAAATGCTAGATTAAAAATGATTACATTTTGGATTCAAAACTCATTATTCGCAGCTCTTAAAGCATATGAACCAAAGTTTTTAAGGATTTGTATTTTCAAAGTATCCCCTAACGTTTATAAATCAAATGACGTTTTTTTTCGCTGTTGAAAAACGTAGGTGCTTTCATTTTGCAGATGGAGCGATAAAACTTCTATTCTATGTGACTTCTATTCTTTCAATTCTATGTGACAAACTGAGATAACCGGGTAATTGCTAAGACAGAAAGAAGCAGAACCTGCAAAATCACTTAGACAGTTGATTTATGCTCACGTTAAATCTTCAATAGACTTGAAGAAGACTCCATTTGACCCCCCCCCCCCTAAATTTTCGCGAAAAAGAAGTTATTGATGATTTTGCGAGCTGAAAATTTCGCGAATTATATATGAACAAAACCAAAAGTTAAAAAAAAGTGCTCAAGAAAATAAGTGCTTTCACAGTATATATTCCTTTATTATATATGTCCAGTTTTTAAAAAAAATGTGTTTTTTTGTATTTAATTAGGGAATAATTAATTAAAATTTTATTGATAATTTTAATTTAATAAATCAATTAAGTTTAATTAAATAATTGATTAAATTATATTTGGAAATTAAAACGGATCACAGTTTCTGGAGTTGTGTTCCCCCCCCCTCTATTTTGTTTTTAAGCTGAAACCACGCACATCAGCCACATTGTGCCCCCCCCCCCCCAGAATTTTTTTCTGGATCCGCCACTGTTAGTCATTAATTAAAAGCTAGTATAATTTTTTCACGGAAAATTTTGAATTTCACATTTGTTTAGTATATGTATTAAATTAAAGGACAGACTTATAATCTAATATTTAGGGATTAAAACCTAAGAATACCTGCTATTATGTATTCTAACATATTTTGGTATATACCTTTCTTTTAAGACGAGCTATGCGGCAGCTGAAAAGACTGAAGTACCTTACGGGAGACGTAACGAAGATGAGGCCAACTTTTGACAATAATAGAGGGCATTAATAAATTCAGCGGGGTGAAATAAAATAGTTTCCTTTCTAAAATGAACCTTTGTTGAGTATTTTGAAATATTATGATTATTTACTTTATATGGTTTTTTTTTTCCAATTGTGACCACTTTACCCCATCCCATGGGGTAAAGCAATCAGAAATACATCCCAAAAAGAAAGCGTTATAAAATTATTTTTTTTTCCTGCTCAAAATTTAATGAAATCTGTTCTTCAATAATTTAATGTAAAATATCAAGCAACAAATCTGAAGGTTTTGAACAAATTCTTATTTATTCGCGACGAAAGTTGAAGGACGTAGATTTTATGCACATTTTACGACCTGACACTATTCAATTACGTACGCAGGAACACCCCAGAACCTAAACTTCGCCAAAAACCTTATCTCAATTTTTACAGCCCATTCAATAAAAAAAATATTAATGTAACTTCGATGTTTATCCCAGCTCTCTTTATCGAAACGTTGGCTATGGAAATATGATCTGAGGAAGTGCCGATTTCACAATTTCAGTTTTGGAACCGCCTCGTTGAAGCATTTGCATCTTGCCAGAGCAGATGTTTTTTTAAATCCTATTTTTCCTTAAAGAAATTTAAATAAATACAGCTCTTAAAACGAATAAATAATAATAGCTATAATTAATTATAAATTACTTCTAATTCAAAAGTTCGAAGAAGAATCAATTTCGGATCTCGAAGAATATCTTTTACTCTTTAGAGCAAACCTGTCAGTAGCGTTACCGGCTTGCTTTTTGTTTTATCACTCACGATACGTTACAACTTCACTAAAACTTAACCTAGCTACATGCGAAACTGAAAGCTATACAAGTGTATAAGTACAACTATACTTGTACACTTATTTGCTATGAAAATATTTCAATTCATCTTTCACTTATATTATTTTTAAAAAAATATTCTTTTTTCATTTTGAAATCACTGTTTGAATAGGTGGAAAGTAAGTTGAATTAATATTGATTCGAAGACTTGTGACAACTATTGTGGAAAAAGTTGTTTGTGGGCTCGTTTACTAATGGACGAACAACGAACTACAACTTTTATATCCTACAACTTTCGCCAAAAATGATAAATCTTATATTTTTCCAAAAATTTCATAAGCAAAGCGAGCACTGAGATGGTTTCATCAACAGGAGCACTAACTCGAGATGTGACGACCATTTTCTATTTAACTAATATCCGCACGAGCTCAAAACTTCTCACTTTCTTCAAGATGTTCCAAAAGATTACTTCAGATCCTACGCTCTAGTCCAGTGGCTTATGATTGTCGCCACAATACACGTGACAAACGAGTTTCAAAACTGAAATTGACACTTCAAAATCATATTTCCATAACCAATACTTCGATAAAGACAGAAGGGATAAGTATCGAAGCTCCGTTTAATAATTATATATATATTTTAATGGAATGAATAAATTGGCGAAATAAAGATTCGATTGTATTGAAAGTTATACGACCGAGTTGCAAAACCTAAAAAAAAAATGAAATTTATACGTCTCCGCCCCTTTTACGAGTACTTTCGACTTCGCGGCCACAAGCGTAACCGAAAATTCGGGGCATACAGTAATAAAACCTGTAAAGTTTGACCACCTGTCTAAGTTGAGCACTTTTGTCAGGAACAGAATTATCCCTATAGTATGTAATGTAGGGAAACCTTTGTAACTTGACCACCTGTCTATATTGACCACTTATGTACGCCAAATTTGGGTGGGAGCATTATGAAAAATCCTTTGTAAGTTGACCGCCGAATTATTACTATAGTTATTTGTTTATCTATTTTTGCAAAGATTAAAAAAACTGAAATAACTTCTCTATGATATAATGTTAGACCAGTATTTGTTTGGATAGATGAAACATCAATATAAAGTTTGCCTAAACCTCTTTGTAAGTTAACCAAATGGAAAAACTAATATAAGCACTCTTTTTTTCTTTAAAATCACTTTCTCCTTTTTTTCTTCTATCTGATGCAGCCATTTCTAAAAATATGCATTTGTAGCAAATCTTTACCATCAAATAAGTAACTTCCATAATTAATAAGATATTTATATTTATTTTTAACCAAGTACTTTAAAGTTGTGTAGGATATAGGTTGTAAGTCATTCAGGTTAAATTTCTCTAATGATATTTAAGATAATTGTGAAAAAAAAAAAAAAAGAAAATAGCTCATTACTATTTTAAAGTAACGTTAATACATGAAGCTATATTTTAATTACTTGTAAACAGGCTTGGAGTCGATTACAAAGAAACGTAATCGATTACGATTACGATTACAAAAGGAGAAATTGAGAGATTATGATTACGATTACGATTGTAATCCTTTGCCAAAAAGTAATTACGATTACGGCAACGATTACAGTCGTTGAAAAATGTAATCGATTATGATTATGACATCCGATTACGATTTTGATTACGATTAGATTAGCATAAAATTATCATATATTATGCATACAACTCTCATTTTTACAATAGCGTCATAAATCAAAAGGTTATGATTTTTTATTACATTTTTGATTTAATAAGAGATAACTGAAATGATGATGAATGCAATTAATAATGAAATAATTTCAACATCACAGTTCTTGAATTATGACGTCGTTACAGAAATGAGAAATTTGTAATATATATATATTATATATATATATATATATAAATCAGGAAAGGCACATTCAGAATTTTTCGAATATTTAAAACTCATGTGAGGGATAACTACATTGATCGTATTTAGTATATAAGCAAAGACGATGCACTAAATGTGTATAGTATATAATGCATAAGTGATTTACCTGGTTCATAGTTATTTTGTGTGCATACAATCAAAATTTTAGTTGGCCGCAATTTTTGAAAATGTAGTATACTTCTCCATTGTATTTATTTTCTAGTTTAAATTGTGCAAATATTTCACATAACACCAATTAGTTTACTGAAAATAATAATTTTGTATGATTCTTTATGAAATCACTTATAAGATGTGTATGAATTGTACGGGATAACAAAATATTCAGATAGTGTAAGAGATAAATAATCTTTCGAAAATAAATGCGGCATTTCTGAATAATTTCAAAAAATTTGAACATGAACATTCAAATAACTCTTAGCAAAATTAGTAATCGTTAAAAAGTAATATGAAGAATAATTATAATACGAATGACTATAATATTTTAATATGATTTTTGTTTTTTTTTTTTTTTTTTTTTTTTAACATGCACGAGAATATAATTTTTTTCCATGTAACTGTTTTAATAAAAAAAAATAAAGTGCAAGTAATTTTACAACACAAATTTAACGTACAAGATTAAACTGAAATACAAAATTCTGTTGAGATAATTCTAAGAAGAAAAAGATAATTAACTGTTTAAAATAATTCCTAAATATTAATTCATGCATGTAAAAAACAATTGGGAGAATGTCTGAACATAAATCACAATCTTTTACATACCTATTAATTAAAAAGAATATTAGCATTAAAATATAAATAAATTTAAGATTTAAATGTACGTACTTTTTTAAATATTCGAAGAACATATTTTAAAAAATAATAATAATCACACGTACCAGGGTTAAGATTTCATGCATCTAAGCATAGAGCATCATATAACACCTGCTCCTAAATTGCTGAAGTGTAAATGTGCTATTCTTTAGAAAAAATTTTCACTTCTGCCGTTAAATAAAGGAGAAAACGCAAAAGGCATTTCGTGTCTCTTTATGTGTGTAGGTGATAGTACTCTTTCCATTAGATTTTCGGGGGGCAGTCTGCTTCGATTATTGAAAGGGAAAATGGGGCGTCCATTCTTAGCTCCAGACTCTCGCCTATTGCCCAACCGTTTGAATATGTTTTGAAGGGGTAATTAAGGAAGCAAAATGACCGATGCATTTGGTCCTTCTATAGACAGACGCCTTCCGCTTTCTTATCTACCCCGAAATCTTTTTGACTTGCGGACAGATTACCGCTCTTTTACCGAAACTGGAGGACGCGAGGAGACCGGAGACCCCCCTGAGAGCCCCAAGGCGATGCGAGTGACGACTCTCTTTCTTCTCGGGCTCTCCAGCCATTCCCCGTGGAGAGTGGAGCCGCAATTAAGAATTCTGAGAGACCGCTACAAGCAGGACAACAAGCGTCTCTCTAGCAGACTTATATGGTCCTGCCATCAAGGGTCTGCGACCGCCACACAGAACCTTTTATATTATGATCGCCCGTAGGTTACAAACCGCTTAGGATAGGACTTCAGTAATCAGTACACAGCTTGAATCCTTTTTCTTGTAAACTGATCTCTTCTATTCAATGGTAGTGCTAAAAATTTCAGCTTTCAGCAGGTCAAGATTACACGATTACAGGACCAGCAGATTACGGATTTTTTCCTTAAGATTACGATTAAAATTACAGGAGAAAAAGGATTACGGGATTACACAATTTCGATTATGATTATGAGAATATGCCATCGTCAGATTACGATTACGATTACGATTTTGTCAAAATGTAATCGATTACAGCCGATTACGATTACGTAATCGCGATTACTCCAAGCCTGCTTGTAAATGAATAAATTCATAGTATAAATAAGGGCAAAAAGAAAGAAAAATCTCCACCCTCTATAAGTTGACCACTAAAGTGCTACACCACAAGTGGTCAAATTACACAGGTTTCCCTGTATATCCAAACTCTAAGCAGATATTGACCATCATCAAATATAAAACAGCACGTGATATTTTTCTTCATACCTTTTTGCATTAACATTGCCATGAGCTGCCGCAGGATGCGTGAGAATTGATTAGCTCCTTCCTAAAGGATGTCAGGGTTGCGAAAATTTAAAAACTACAAATAGGCAAGGCCGTAGGCAGGGGGAGGGGGCCGACGGGCCCGAGCCCCCCCCCCCCCCCCCCGAAATACTTTCGAAATTTTTAACTTGTCTAAAAAAAAAATGTAACAAAAAAAAAAAAATTTTTTTTTGTTCCTCAAACCAATCTGTTCGGGAACGTGTGGGGGAGGGGGGGGGGGGGTAGGTTCTCTGTTTTGCAAATGGGGAAACGACAAGACGGCGCTTCAAAAATCCAGGGTCTATAAACCAGAACTCAAAATAAGATGTTTTCCCTCAATTCTAAAGACGGTAGGTCCCCCGTGTCGTGTCATCAACAGATAACGGATTGATTCCTTGCCTAAGGGCTACATATGGTTCTAATCACCCGACCACACAACAAGAACAGCAAATGTACTGATCCTTTTTTGGCAAAATGCAAGCCACCACATCTGCCATAAATATACTTATTGCTGGGACAAATCTTCATTTTTTGTCTTTTCTTTTTTAAAGTAGCAATTCGTAAAATCGAAACAACATCGAAACGCTTCCGACAAGGGGGGGGGGGGGGGCGAGGAGAGGGCTCTTGCCCCTTTGCGGATGCCTTGACCTTGCCTTGCAGACATAGGCAGTTGAGAATTTAGTGGGCTCGTGTGCTCTTGCAAAAGTCTTCTTTGCTTGCCTGCGTACAAATTTTGATTATGAGTATAAGAAAAGGTAAAGTATTTTGTCTTATTTTGGGAAGAAACCCTGTAGAAATGTAGCAGAAAAAGTATGATTATTTTTATGTATTTTTCAAAATAATATTTTAGCTGCCCCTCTTTTTTTTTTTTTGCAATTTTAGTTTCAACTTTGTATTTTCTTCCTCACATGCTGAGAAACTGCATATTAATCTTTCTTTTTTCGTTTTTTAACTTCATAGGGGATGATGTCACACTACTTCGAGGGAGGGAGGGGGGGGGGGGGAAGGGTTCGAGCAATTTTGACAAGAAGTGTGACATTACACATTTTGATTTCTATAAAAACATGTAAAAAATCAGCTGATTAAACTTATTTTTGAAGTTTTTTAATTTTTATAATTTGATTTTAAAGTTTCATTGATTTCATTTTATACTGAAAATACCGCTGCTTATTAAGGTTTGAACTTACTTCTAGTTAAAATTTCAAAAGAAAGTCCTAGGTATTTACTTTTAAGATAAATAAGTGCGGGTGTTTTTTTAGAATTCAATTAATTTTTTTTTTTTTTTGCTATTATGCACTAATTATCTTTTTTTTAATTTTAACCTTAATCTCATTTTATACCAATTAAGCCCACGTGTAATCATTATTATTGTTATGCTCACAAATGTCATTAAAAGTTAAAAAATAAAATTAAAAATGTGATTCTTTAACGTAAGTACCTTATTTCGGAACTGCAACACTGCAAGTACATGTGCTCATGTAATATAGCGTGACATGTGACAAAGGGGGCAGGGCGTGTTGGAGAGTGATATCTTGTGACAAAGGGGGGAGGGGGATCAAATATATTGAAAGAAAGTGTGACACTGTTTATGAATGGTCCCATAGAGCGTTTACAATTTCATTGCGAAGGTGAAAAATACCGCGACAAAATTACTCGTATACTTTTACTTAGCCTAGTCATAAATTTACATTGAACAAAAAAGATCTTGATTGGTTCTTCTTATTATATCGCTCATGGGCTGCAATAGTGGCACAACTCAAAAAAACTCGCGTTTCAAACTAAGAACAGATTGTAAATATAAAATACACATTTTTTTCAGCAGCAATAGTAGCATAACTCATAATTCAATATTAGGCCCTAAGATTTAATAATAACTAAAGCATTTCTTTTATGTTTTTTCCTTAGCAATGAAAAGTTTAAACCCACTTATCTCAAAACATGATTTTTTGAGCTGTGCCGTAATTGCAGCCCATGAGCGATATGTATAATTTTGGAAGTGCTTTATAATAGTCCACGACTGCAAATCAAAGTTATACAGCTTTTTTTTACTTCAAACTTAAAAAAAAAAAGGAGTTTGCAGCATTTAGGTTAAGGAAAAAGAAAACATCTAGTTTTTAATTATTTACATTTAGTTATGACAAAATATGGAAGGCTTGAGACTTGAGAATAAGTATAAATTGCTTAAATTGTCAAAACTAAAGCGGAATAGGGAGTAATTAATTCTCAAAACAACGTATGTTATCTGTTAACTCTCTCTCATCTTTTTTTTTGAAGTAATACTTCTGTGGGCGAAATTGAAAATATAATCTCATCATGCAACATGCAACCAGTGTTTCTTTCAGGCATCTTCTCTCCGGTGAAGGGGGGGGGAGGGCCCTGCCCCCTCAGAGATAACCAACTGCTCCCCTCCCCCCCCCCCGGAGAAAAAAATTCAGATCACAGATTTTTAAAAAAATGAAAGAAAAGAGAGTTTAAGAAAAAGAGAGTTTTTACACTTTTAAGCTAAAGGGAGTTTTTACACTTTTAAGACTTCAGTTTCAGAAACACTTTTAGGGAAAAGACATCGAACACTGTCACTAGCGACACCAAAAGTAGCCCAAAAGATAAGAATTTATTTTGAGGAATTTGCGGGGGAAGACACAACCAAACTCCCTTCTGCTTCCTCTAAAATTACTAAAGAATCTCGAAATTGCATTGTTAGGCAGTTTTCAAAAAGTTTCCTGGGGAGAGCCCTCGATCCAGTCTATGCCTCCAGTAACATTGACAAAGATAGACTGAGACTTCATTTTTAAGACTGCAGTTTCGAAAATTTTCTTTGGGGAGAACTTCTGAAACTCCTTCCTCTAACGTCTCGAAAGGGCATAAAATTGCATTCTCAGGAGCTAAATTGCGAAAAAATTCCGGGGGAGAACCCCCGGACCCCCCTTTCAGAGATAGTCAAAACGTAATGGTTGTAAGATCAGTTTCAAAAATTTAAGATAAGAAGCCGAAGCCCCCAAAAAACACTGCCCTAACTTCACCAAAAATAGTCTAAAATGCACCTACTGTACATGGTATCAAAAATCTATCATATACTGTGACGTCATAAATTTTTTAAATCAAAGGAAATATGGTTTACAAAAGGCCGTATCCAGAGGGGGAGGCCCACGGCCCCCCCCCCCCCCGAAATTTTTCGCAATGTAGCATGTATATTCCTCCCTGAAACTTTCCTCAACATAAGTGTTTCAAAGTTAGGGCCCCCCCCCCCCCCCGAAAAAAATTTCTGGCTACGGCCTTGCAAATAGGGTATAGCAGGGGTGCACTAACGGAGATGGAAAGGGAGTTTGTCATCCGGATACTAGATATCCGACCAATTTTTAAGTATCCAGCCACTGCACAAAAGATGCGGTTTTCCGGATTGTCAATTTTGATTTTTAAAATTTAATTAATTAGCATATATTGAAAACATATGAAAATTGAAAACTTATAACGTATTTGGAAGCTGTAGGTAAAAACTGATAAGTAATTATAGGTTTAAAACATCAGGGCCCGATATCCGGGAAAATCAACGTCCTGACGAAAATACGGGAATACTCCGGAAAATCCGCGCGGCGGTCAGTACGCAGGCATAAAACATTCAATAGTAGTAAACAGCTTTTGTAGTAGCATTTTGGAATCGTTGTTCGATTTTGCCTGGATACCTTTAAATCCGATAAGAGCTTAAATGTTCTCTTACACATACAAAAACTCTA
The DNA here is from genome assembly GCA_038502835.1 of Octonoba sinensis. NCBI lineage: Eukaryota > Metazoa > Arthropoda > Arachnida > Araneae > Uloboridae > Octonoba > Octonoba sinensis. The sequence continues at coordinate 29,271,014 of CM076599.1, read as the reverse complement.
TAATAAAAGGGGAAACTATTTATTATATATCTCAAAAATCGAAATTTTAATTACTGCAGTTGCCAAAGCGCAAACAATTATTTAATCTTTTAAAAATTAAAATGGTGTTGTTACTCATTCATCGTGTATTCGTAGGAATGAAATGGAATTTTCCTCGTTAAAACAGAAAATATTTCTTGGATGAAAATTCGATAGCCGAATCATGCTTTTAAAATACATTTCATATTGAAAGCTTTTGCAAGCCGCATTCCAAAACACTCTGTTAATCTTCTCAGAGCATTTTCCAGTTAAAATTTAACAAAGTTTTAGTGGCCCTAACTTCATTTTCTGCATCGATGGAATACTAGTATAAGTTAAAATCTATTAATGACTACTAGTATAAGTTAATGACTAAGTATAAGTTATAATGAATACTAGTACAAGTTAAAATCTATTAATGACTCATTCAAATCATTTTATTCCAGAGGAAACAATTATCTGTTTTGTCCGAATTAGAATCGCCGTAGGATCAAACATTCCCTATTTGTCATTCGCGGGAAAGAAATTAACCAAGAGTCTTACATTTGTCGGAAATTCCCCAAAACGGAAAACTGCAATTTACATTTTTGCAACGAAATGCCTTTTTTAACATCAAGCCGATCAGATATAAGTACAGTGGAACCCCGCCATTCGTCCGCCTCTCGACTCGTACAACTTGTTCAAGTAAAATTCAATTTCTCATTCCTACGCTTGCCCCGCGATTCGAACGGCGCCAGGGCCAAGGGTTTGCCAGATTGGCTTTTTTCAAGGAAAAAAATAGAGAAATTATGCTCTTTTAAACTCGTCTGGAAATAATTTGGCGTTTTGTATTTTTGAAAATTTTAGTAATTTTTGAGATTTTACTGACATTTTTTAACTTGCTAAGGGGAGCAGCAAGATGAGGAGGGGTTTCTTCTTCAGAGGAGGAAAGTAGTAAGGAGAGAATTTCCTTTGCAAAAATTAAAGGGAGAAAACATAGAGAGTGGTGGGAAAATGGCATCCCAACACTGTTGCGGTCAACAATGTTATTAACTAGTATTTTAGAAAAATTCTGAAGAATCGTCAAACGCAGACAACATTGGACAGGTTTTTAGAGAAAGAAACCCAAGATTATTTTAGTGCAAAAAGAAAGAAAAAAGAAAGAACGGCAGAAAACAACTGAAGGGATGTTACTTGATGTTTTTATGGAAAGTGACTCCTCTTCCTAACAGTAACATCAACATTCCTCTTTTTCCTCCTCTCAACATTCCACTTATGGCATCAACTCACCCCTCTGTACCAGTAAAGTGCAGTTAAATTTTTATTTATGGGTAATTTCATGTACAGTACTGTACATTTGTTTTTCATAGGTTTAAATAAGCAACCATCTGTGGGTCTGGACCAGATTAATCCAATTTACATTATATCTTATGTGAAAAAGTAATTCGCCATTCGAACTGTCTCCTGGAACAAATTGTGTACGAATAGCGAGGTTCCACTGCATTCTTTGAATAAAATATTAATAAATTTAAAATGTTATTTTTTTAAATTTCTTTTGAAAAGAAATAGAAAATTAAGCAGCGATAGTGTATTACTTTGCTGAAAAAATATTTTTTGCTTCTTATGTAAATTTTGAAATCCCTAAAAATAAATTACTCAACTTTAATTTAAATCCACCTTCTCTTTTCTTTCCGTTGTACTAAATTTTAGGAAGACCATCATAGATCTTATTGTAAGATTAAGGGAGCTGCTATTTTTCCCTCTTTGTTACTGGGCCGCACACGCACTGGGGGAGGAACCACATGATAAAGCTCTTACAAATTCTTATTAATTTGCAATATAAATCAAATTAAAAGTGATACTAATCCAAATTTCAAAATAAAATATTTTCTTCCACAGCTGGCACCTAAGTGTTTAGTTGAGCCAAATTAAATAGTAGTTTCGCATCAAATACCGTTTCATTTGTATGTGAAGGGTACCGACTGCATTTAGGGTAGCACAAAATATCGCAAAAGTGATAAGCAAATTTAAGAACGTTATTTTTCTTGGAATCTCATCAGCTGCATCACCATACAGATGCAGTAGGAATAATTTCTGTAGAGGGCATCAGAGAATTTCAAGTAGTTATCCATCATGGAGCTTTTCCTAATAGAGTCCTAAAACGAGTTTATATTATTTTTCATTATCCCTTAAAACCAACGAATAAGCTTTAAAGCACAGGAAAACAAGTTAAAATTATTTAATGTGATTATTATAAATTCCTTCGATACTTTTGGGAAGGGCACATGTCCGCTGGACACACCCCAAAAAAAAATCCGCCACTGCATTGAATGTATACCCCCCCCCCCCCCCGGGAAATTTTAAAATGCCTGACCTGTTAAAAAGCTTTAAAAAAAGAAGAAAGAAACCAACTGTACAAAAAATAGATATTAAATTCACATTTGAAAAAAAATGAAGCACTTAGATCAAGGGTGCCCAACCCTATGCCCGCGGGCACCATGGCGCCCGTCGATCGGAGTAGGTGCGCCCGGTGCTTGTGCACAACGATAAAATACTTCAGTTTTCCATTTTAAACTAGAGAACATTTAGAATCTAGAGTATATGAATAAAGAGCCGTATAAACTATGAATAACCCTAGAATGATAAATGTCAATGATTATCATAATATTCAAATATATATTACGACTTACAGAAACCTTGACGATTGCTTGCGAGCAGGAATTTCATCATATTCTCCCAATATGGAGCACTGGCCAGTGAAACGCAATGTCAAAGATCACAATTGATTGTATTTTATATATTTTATAAATAATTTTTATATTTCATATGCTGCAAGCAATTTAGTAATCATTTATTTTACACAGGAATATTAGTACTAATTATATTAATATGTTAAATTAATTTTTGAGATTTTTTGTGCATGATATGTAGAGTGTATTATTAACTATGTCCATCCAGTATAAATTTATCTTTCAAAAATAAATGGTGCCCGCCATTCGACAGTTGGTTCGAAAGATTGGGGACCCCTGACTTAGATGACCATAAACATTTTACTGTGTAAAAAAAAGTGAAGATCCCATAAAGAAAGCAATGTAAAATTTTGTAAAAGTACACTTTATTATTCACATCATGATGCAGTTAATCAGTTAAATCATTGTGACGTTTGGATGGTTCTTCCTGTACAATTTTCAATGAAAAAAAAGATGCTATTGAACTCATATTAGAGCTTATGTGCAACAAACGTCAGGTACTAAAATTGTATGAACGTGTAATGTATCAATTTTCATAATCGTGTACTAGCCTAGACTGATTAATGTAATATTAGGAGATATTCCGCTTGAAGAAACGATATAGAACTTGCAGTAAATACTTGTATTTTCTGTCGTTTTTAAAATTTCACTGAAGTAAATAAATACATTTCCAGCAGGGCCGGCGCTAGCACGAATGGCGCCCCTGAGGCAAAAAACTTTTTTCCGCCCCTACTATATATTATGAAAGAATAGAGATTAAAGATGATCGATATAAATTTTAATTATAGATATTTTAACTATCAAAAAGCTGAAGGAAAACAATCGCTGATCAAAATGAACTGAATAAGGAAAAATAAAAAAGAGAAAAAGTAATAGATTGCGTTTTGGCTCGTCATAAAATAGCGACACTTTCTGGAACTGCAAACACTTATAAAGCGCCCCCTCTGAATTCATTGAATCCGCCTCTCGCTGTGGAGAAGAAAAGGATAATGTGCGAAACATGAAGTAACCCAATAAAAAAATCTATCCTTTCAACAAAGGATAGAAGAAACTGAAACGTCCAAGATGACCATGATGTGTTTGATTTTATCAAAATTAAACGTGTAATATATTATGAAATTAGATGAAGTTTTGATGCATCATTTGCAAAACTAAATAGTTAAAATAGTCTTTAATTTCTTTGAGATAAAAACTATTGTTTGTTACTTAAAACGATGCAGTCAATATTTATGGCCAATGCGCACTGAGGTGAGAGCCTCACCGCCTCAGCCTAGCGCCAGCCCTGTTTGCCAGAATATTCTAGTTGATCACCGACAATTCCTAAAAATATCTGTATCAAACATAATGTAATTATTTTTTTAGTGTATTTTAACCCTTTATAAGGCAGCAACAAATAATTTCCACCAAATTTAAGATTGAAATATCTGAAGTACAATTTTTTGCAATTTCTTATGCAAATATCTTTTTAAGGCTGAGGGAAGTACTTAACTCCTAGTACATCAATTTTACGTAAAACAACCCTGGAAAAGGGTTGTTTTATGGGGGTGAAGGGGGAAACGGGTAAACTAAATTTTTAATAGCCTAAATGAATTTATTTTCTTAAAACGAATCCGAAAATATAAAATATTTTAATTTTGTAGGTAATAGATAAAAATTGCCATTTACAGGGTTAAAGGATTATTTATTTTCAAAACATTTTTAGAAGTACAGTAAAACCTGTAAAGTTGACCACCTTTGTAAGTTGACTACTAAAGTACTGCACCGCAAGTGGTCAACTTACACAGGTTTCACTGTAATCTTATTTGCTCCAGTGAAATCAGAATATTTAGAAAAGGATTTGATTAATCATACATTATTATCGCATAGTTTGAAATCCATAGATTTCTAAACAAAAACAATTTCAAATAAATTAAATTGAGCTGAATTTTTAGTAATCATGTAACTGAAACAGAATATTTTGAAAATTTTCAACAAGTGTTTGTGTTTGAAAACAAAAAAACTCACGATTCTGAACTGTTTTTCTAAATTTCAGTTCAGTTAACAATTTAATTCTAGTATTTTTCTTTAGATACGAAGTTTAATAATAGTAGTAGTAGAAAATAATACTGCAATTAATTTAGAAAGATAGCGTTTTAAAGAAAATAGTTTATATTGATTTTTTTATTTCAGCTCCCAATTTAAACATTTTGTTCAGCATATCTGTACCTGAGAGCCATAGCATCTGAAGTCAATTTTTCCACTTTTTGCGAAGAAATCGAAAATTAAACATATTTAGCACTATAAGACTTTACTTTTTGAACGCCCCTTAGGAATAAAGATGCCCGATGGGTGCTTTAAAAGTTCGGAAACCTCATGTAACTAGTGGCTTTGTTGTCAGTGATCTCAGGGTGGCCACCAATTTAGCAAATCAATTTTCCAGGTTTTGCGAAAAATTCCAAGACTTTTCCAGTCAATTTTCTCCGACTCTCCTACATAAAATTAACAATATTATTTAGGGTCTTAACAAGTCCAATGCTACAGAAAAGATTTGTTAGTTATAAATAAAAAAAAAACACGTTCGAATTAGTCTTTTTTGTTGCTTCACTTCATTGGTGGTATTGTATTTTCTTGGAGAAAATGGTGAAATTTTTTACAACTATTTTTGCAAATGCTGCAGACAAACTTACAAGTGAGGGGCAAAAGTATATCAATGGACACAAACGTAAGGAAATAGAAAACTCGCAAAATCTTGAAAAATGGACTTAAGATACTATGACTCTCACATACAGATATTTTGTCTCGGAAGCAAAAATTATGTTGTACATAATCTTCCCCTAAAAGCAAACTGCTGCAGAGTTTTAAATAGATTAAAGAAACTGTTACTTAAAAATGTAAATATCATATTTTTAAAAAGGACTAGCAAAAGAAATTGTATTTCTAATTGCAGGAAAAAAAGAAAGTCTTTTTTTTAAAACAAGCTTGTTCATATTATGGAAAGCAAGAGTAAAAGCAAAGGAAATTTAAGAATACGTAACATCACTTATAAGTAACAAGGTTTAAAAATTATTTTCAAACTAATTTTCATACATTAATATTCTTCTTTTTATACTGAAACATATCAAAAGAAAAAATCTTAATCTAGAAGAAAATTGTTACCTTTTCTTATTATAGGCTTTCAAATAATAACAAAAAGTTAAGACAAATACATAATATCTGAAAGGTTGTTTCCAAACAGAGGTGAAAATTTTACTCCTTACATTATGATGCCACATTTGGAATCTTTTTTTTTTTTTTGGATGATAAAAATGATAAATATTTATAATACAGATTTTTTGTGTAATTATAAAGAACGATTTATATACAATTTTATAACAAAATGATGAATGATTTATGAAAAATCCAGCTTTTTTTGTCTTGATGAACACATCTATGGTAAGAATAACCATGCCCAGCATGGTCCGTATTTGTACAGCCTCTGAAAAGTACAGTCTATGATTTATAGTATAATACAGAGCCAATTCCTGGATTGTACTTGAAGAGACGATTCAACATGCACTAATTTCAAAAAGTGTTTTTGAGATCACGTTACAACATGATATTTATTATGGCACTAGATTACCGAAGTCTATCTTTATCAATTTTCTGATCTTCCAAGTAGATGGGCGTCACTCGGGCAGGCTTGAAAGACCTATTACAAAAAGTAAACACTCATACATTACTATCATGTAAAACTTTTAAAAGACAAAGATTTAAACAATCATATTTGATGTGTGTTGCATATTGCAATTTAATTTACAACTTGTAAATTATAAAAACACATTTGTGGAGTGTCAACATGACATCATTCCTCACTACGTTCATGCAATTTAGTTACATAGAAGAAGAATCATAATCTTGATGCTACATATTTGAGCCAATCTAATAGCCAACACTTCTTTAAACTAGCATGCATTTTTCTTTTCAAACAGCTGCTTTTCTCTCTTTCTCCCTTTTTCTCTGTTCTCAGAAATGGCAGAAATAAAACAATCTTGACAATAGACTTGTTAAACAATAAAATGAATTCCACTATGGCAACATAAATAAATGCAAATTACATTTAAATTACAAGTTTTGTCATGAATTTTGTGCAAACATGAGTGCATGAAGGTTAAACAAAATGTTGTTTCATGTCTGGTTGAAAAGAAAAGTTTGAAAGGAGTGGCAATATAGTTTGATACATTCAAGCAAATTCTGAAATAAAACTCTTAAGAATTTTAATTAAACATAATTAAGGATGGATCTCAATACCCTATGGGTGATTCTCGGTAAAAAAAATTCCAACACTAAACTTTCGGAAAAAGTATGAATAATGAATTTAAAATAAATTATATTCTTAGGTGAATACCCAGCCCCCCCCCTTCCCCCCTCCTCTCACACTACACATAGTGTACACATACGTATAGTGTGCACATACGTATAGGCTCCAAAAAAAGGGGGGGGGGGGAGTAAGTATGTGCTAAATATTTTGCTTGTCTAAAAGTCAAAAGAAAGCACAGATAATTATTCTCCAAAGGAATCTTAGGATTAATAAAATTAAAATGTTCAGAAAACAACCCGTTTTTTTTTAATGTTTGGAAAAGGTTCTCTAAAAGTCTCGTAAATTTTAGAGTATTTTGGATTGGAATCACCTGCAGGGAACCCCTTCCAACACTAATTGTATAATAAAACAGCAGATTTCCAGAGATTAGATATGAAAACGAAAGATGTCAATAAAGCTCCTTAACTTCAATGGATGCCAATAAAAATAAATGTTAATTCCAATATATGAATTCAAAAGAGTATGTTCTCCTTTTTCTCTCATTTAGACAACTTAATTGATAAGGTCTTTTCATCAAGACTGAGAAAGTAAACAAGTTTCAATGGGAAAAAAAAAAGTTTTTATTGCAAAAGTTTTTTTTGAAAAAATGTACAATATTTCGTCACTATGAAAAATGTTGTTACATGTGTAAAATATCTATGAAAGAAAAACAAGTTCAAACTTTTACTCATGATTTCAAGAAATTTACTTAAAAACTTAAAATTTATTAGCTGTGCAAATATTTCATTGATTCATCTTGGATCATTGTTGCACAGGTTCTTTGAAAAGACTCAGCTTGATTTCCCTGAAAAACTTGTCCTAAACTCACACTACGACAGAGCAAGTATAATAAAAGCTTTTAAAATCATACAGCCTGCTATAGCTTGTTTGCTATATTTCACTTTTCTCTACAAATCCCTATTTGAATAGCCCATTTTACTTATTAGGTGCAAAAGCAAATATTGTGCTGAAATAAGACAGTGTACAACTATTTCCCATACATCTCAAAGGAGGTGTATGGGGCTGAATTTGGTTAAGACAAACCAACTCATTTCTAGACAAGAATTATTTAAGCTCAAAAATTTAAGCACGGAAAAAGCACATAGGTACAAAAGAGCATTTGTAAATGAAACTATATGGTCAATGCTTTGATTTCACACTGAAGCAATATTTATTTGCATGCCCAGAATACAATAATTAATGCAGAAAGCAAGGACTGGTTTACCTCAAGCCGTTAAGGATTCCAGGCAACTCAGGAATAAATAAGTAAATTATAACCTTTAACTTGGATAATTCGAACACAGATATAAACAACTATTTTCATAAGGAATTAATAACTAGAACTTGAAGCTAAAACAAAAAAGGTTTTGTGATTTAGAGATTACTGACGTGTCTCAAAATTATGATAGGTGCAATCTGAAACCTGTAAAAGTCATTTTTCTTCTCTTTCGAAGTACAAATTTTTTTTACATAAAGTAGTAACAAATAAACTATGCATGGCATTTTAAATATACTAAACTATTAGCTAAAAAAATCTTATACTAATTTTTGCAATTAAATTATTTGTTATTGATTGATAACTGTTTACTTGACATCAATTTTAGGAAGAGTGTTGGTTGAAAAATTTTATGGAATATACAGGCACAAAGTATTTATAATTAAATGAAAAACTTAAATATCAAATTTAAAAAACTTACGAATATGAAGAATTTGGCACTCCAACAACTAGTAAATGATTTCCTTTCATGAAAAGTCTCCACATACTCTAAAGATGAAAAAAAATCCAAATTGAAATTTTCCATCAAATACTTTCTGTTAAAGAGAAAAGCAAGTGAAAATCCAACTTACTTTATGATAACCTCTGGCATCTAAGTCCCAGATTTTGAAACACTAAAATACAATATACAAGTAAAAATCAACATTAATCTATTCATATCTTTTAAAATACACTTCAGCATTAGTTTTTAATCTTCCTATTACATAACTGATCAATAAAGCTGTGAACGCAACGAGCTATTATGCAAAGCGTAATAATATATTGCTAAAATCAAACATCTTATAAGAAGGTACAGTAGTATAATTAGCAATGGTTATTCAAGTTCATTTCAAATTTAAAAAATAAATAATTTTCTCGTGAATAACAGAAAGACGAAAAGACACAAAAGTAAAACTTTTAAATACTTTCAAGTGCTTGTATCGTTATAGTCTGTATATGCAATGGGTGCAGAATGTCAGAATGAAGTACTTGCTGCAGAACAGGTTAAAATCCTAATTGACAACAATGATGAGTTGTATAGCAAGTAGAATTATTTTAAAAGTAGAAAATTCAGTTTTGAGTGTTATGAATAGCTTATATGATAATGGAGATAAAAGTCATAACAAAAATGGGCTGATTTTGAGAGGTTAGCAATGAGATGATAGTTATTTAACATCGTTGAAAAATATATATACAATAGGGGACCATTCAATCAAACTTTTGGTGTTTTGAGAAATGATCGATAAGAAATTCATCATTGCCCTTTGAATTTCTCCTGGAAATTTGAGTTTAATTACTATCAGCATGCCATTTTAAAAATAAATAAATAGGAAGGATTGTGTTTACAATAAGTCTAAATACAATTAATGGGGGAAAAGATTTAAATAACAGGATAAAAACAAAGATTTTATCTATTTCTATGATGGTATTAACAAAGAGACAATAATTTAAAAAAAATCTTTTATGGGAGGAGCTACTACCTGTACAAAGGTAGTAAAAATTTTTTAAATGTTTGCTTTAGTGAATAGATGAGTAATTTATGTTTCAGACAATTGAGATGAAATGGTTTTTAAAACCACAGCCAAAAACCTAGCATTTCTAGTTAAAAAATAATTTACTTTTGTTCTGAGTTTCAAAAACTGTGCTGTGCATTTTATCAAATTTTACTCATGTACAAAAATTATTTAAAGCATAGCTTATATTACAGCAGCAGAATATACAATATGAGAACACAAAAAGGCATCTTCTATATAGTAATGCTGTGTTAAATAAATGAGGCAAGCTTAGTAGACACAGATAGTAGAAAAATGTAGATTATAAAACAAGAGATGAAGAAAGGTAGCAGCTATTTTTTGATTATCTCCTGCGGATTCAATAAAAACATCAGAAATATTATAGGAGAAGCTTATTTTATAAAAATCACATTATCAAGTTTTTACTAGGAAAGCAGCCCTAACAAAAACGCAAATTGTGTTAAAAACAAATAATCAAGTTCTCTTTAAAATTGAGTGATAAGAGTACATTTGTTCATGTTTATTTACAATCATTTCGTAAGGTCAAACTTTTCAAGATGGCAACTTGTAAGAATTTCAAGAAAAAAATTATTCTGATAAAATAAAAACAAAAATGCTACCTGGTGACAAATTATGATAAGGCCAGCTTCTACACTAAAAAGTATGCATACAAGAATAAAAGCTAAATCCCTCCATTGGCTGAATGTAAAAATTTTACGTTTGGATGACTATGTCTAGGTACACTCATACAAATATCGAGAAATTTAAAGTATATCTATATAAATAAAGAGATGGTGTGTGTGTATATATGTGTGTATGTTCCACTTTTACAAATTCACAGGTTAAGTCCAATCTTCACTGATTTTGGCGTGGGGCTACTTTGGTACGCTGAACAGATCTGGGGGGGGGGGTTGGAAGACATAATAAAGTTCCAAACTATTCATATTTCAATTTTACAACCGAAAAAATTAAAAAAATGGCTTTTTCTGCGCCAAGAAATTATTGTATCATTTCAAATTTGGTATTGTTGGAAGGATTGTTAATAACTGCCCCAGAAAGAGTTTTGCTCTACGTTCTAAAACTAGAAGGCTCTAATTTAACTAGAAAAGAAGTTTTAAGCATTTTTCCTTATAGTTTAAATTATTTTCTCATGCTAAGTTTAATTTATTTTGCCCAGAGGATTGATAAAACACTTTATATTTATTGTTGCCATTCTGCCTACATGTATGTATATTTGCTAAATAAAATTATATTCAATGTTTCTAGCATTTTGAGGTCTATTTTTTTTTTTAAATTTTCGTTTTTTGGCTTTTGATTCTTCTCTTTATAAAGGATTTAAAATTGATTCTATACCAATTAAATGTTTTCGTCATTTTGACGAGTGATCGATTAATTTCTTTCTTTTTTAATTCTTTCTTTTTAACTGATTTAAGATTTATTTTCTGCAGCCCAGGGGACAGGGGCAATTGGTAGATTTATTTTAATTCCTTTATTTTGAAAGGTATTTTTATATAACTGTTGTCCATACTCTACAGGGCTTCTTTTAAAAAACAACTGTTATCCTTATTATTCTGCTGGCGATTTTTCAGGACGAATGTCGTTTTTTCTTTTAGCATCCTAGCAAGGACTTTTAGAGGGATTGCTGATGTAGTCTGATAACTTATACCCTTTTCAAAATAGGGACAATTGTCTTTATTCTAATGAGGATTTTTAGCAGGATCACTATTGTTATTTAAAAACTATTTTCTTCATCCTAACGAGAATTTTTGCTACCTATGCTGTGCATGTAAAGGGGAGCTTTAGGGACTGCTGTTCTTACTCAAATGGCAATTTTAAAAGACTGATAGCCTTATTCTAATAGATTTTTTTATTAACTTTCTCCTTTTTTATATAGAACAGAGCGACATTAGTCTTCCTCCGCCAGGGAGTGGTCAGTATTTCAGATGTCCCATGCAAAGCAGTTATTAAATAAAAACTGCATTTGTGTGTCATATTCACTTACCTTAGCTATTTGTAGCCAGGTGGTAAAGTCTCTAGGTCCATTCATTTTTATAAACATCACATACACTTCTCCCTATAAAAATGCAAATATATAAGGAGTTCCCTTACTAACAAATAAATGGAAATTACGCAGTATAATAAAGGTTATTTCGTAATTCTTACTTTTGTATCAGGAATAAAATTTTCTTCACATGGAGATTTACTATGATCTAAGACAACAGCCTTCCTACAAACAAGAATATGATTAAAAATTACATTAATTACATTTAGTAGCAAAGTTTGTCCATGAACATTGAGCATACTCACCTCAACAAATCATGAATGACTTCTTCATAATTGTCTTTCTTTACGCTACAGGGAAAAAATATATTTACTATTTAATCACAATATATTTAAATATTAAAACATTTCCCCATATGAAGTGTCAATAAATTTAACTCTTGCATTGAAAACTTTTACCAGAAAATAAAAATTAAATGTGCGACAAAACAAGTGAAACACTGGTCGGTTCATAAGTAATTTTTATGAAGTAAAGCAACTTATTTAAAGTGATTCTAAGCAAATCTTCCTAAAAACACAGCAATCAGTTTTGCTACATGCCTCACATTTAAAAAGTAACTGGTGTCTATTTTCACACTTGACAACAACTAAGGTCACAATTCAAGGTGACAAGCATTTAAACTACAATAAAAGAGTCAAAATCATTTTGCAGTTGACACTAGCTATAAAGTTTTGATTCTTAAGTTTTAGATTGTTTACAATGAACAATAATTTGAAAGATAAGAGGTTTATAGTTTGAATGATTAGAAGTAAAGGTTAGGTTTTTGTACTACAATATTAATTTCTTTTTCCAAGTTACAAATGTTTTCAAAATTTATTCATGCATCTATAGCACATAGAACGTCTTATTTGGATTGAAAGAAAAAAAAATAACTCAAAAACGTACCTGTCTAAATCCTTTAGTTCTACATTAGGCTGAGTATTGAATGCATGCTTTTTAAAATAGATGTCTTGAAAAAAGGAATTCATGTTCAAACCAGAGGAGCCAAAATGGTATGTTCTGGAAACATCGGGCACAATGCACTCTCGTCCCTTACGTATGTCTGGGAGACGCATCCACATGTCCCAGTCCCACAACTAAAAAAAGGTGAGATTTATTTTACTATGTTTTACAAAAAAGAAGCTTTCACATCACTTCCAAATTAGTATACACCAATGAAAAGCTTAGAAGATAATTTTGGAAAGAAGGAAATAGTTTTCGCAAGATAATACAGTAGAACTTAGTTCAAATGAACAGCTTGAATGCTAAATTCTCCTGAAAAATTTCTTCAGTGATATGGCAAATCATTGCCTTGAATAAAATAGCTAAAATAAAACTTATTTCATTCTTTCATCTTTTGAGCTAAAATACGTTTAGTTCTTTGATCTTTTATAGCAAATTGTGTTTTCCATCAATTTAAATAGGCTATTGTTAACACTTTTCTAGTTTTAATTCATGAGAATTCAGTACAATCATGTTGATTTTAATACAGTCACATATTAAAACATAATAGGTATAGAAAATTAATAGGTATATATATATAAAATATTTACCATTTATACTTCCACTCTGACCATTTGGTAACTATATTTGAATGCCTTAAAAAGAATAATTTTACGACAAGACAGTTCATATTTTAACAGAGACTTTATATGTTATGCAAATATTTATATTCTACTCCTTATATGTGTATACTCGCTTTAATGACATGTAAATATTTGGATATCGAATAAATAGGACATTATTTGGCATTTTGTCTGTCTTCTGTTTGCACATCTGTAGAAGAACACTCAACTAAGGTTTTAAGGGCCTTTTAAAAATAAAATAATGTTGGCTACTGCCTTTTAGTTATCTAACTGCAGTGGAACCTACCTAATGTGATCACCCCTCAGAACAAACAAAAAACTGGTCACCTTAAGCAGGTGGCCAAAATATGGGGCATTTCCCCCAATCATTATACTTAAGGGCACAGATTTTTTTTTGCAGAAGAGAGGGGCCACTTTACAACAGTGTCCCTGTTCTAGGTTCCACTATTCATATTTTACTCTTTATCACCTTACTAAACTATAACTTTCCTGATAAAAATAGACAGAGCATCATAGAGTTTCATACAAACTCATTAATAAAAGATAAAACTGTTCGTAAATTTAGCCAATCTTTTTTTAAATTTATAACTTGCATCGATGAAATTATATTTTCAAAAAAAAAAAGATCATCCTTCTTCAAATCTAATTCAATATATATGTTTAGTGAAATATAGCTGTTAATATATATGTCTGATTAAAAGTCGAAGTTCAAATGTCCAAATTTATCCACAACTATGTTGACATTTATATATTAAAAGCTCTTTCTTTTGTTTGTAAGCATTTACTATTGAATCTTAATTTAAATACTACTAAATAGAAGCAGGGTGCGTAGCAAATTCTTTCAATGAAAAATAAGCACTTTTAAGCACTTTTTAAGCACTCAAAAAAAAAAAAAAAATATTAAGCACTAAAAAAAGATCATTTTGCTATGCAGATTACATCCCCCACCCCCAAATTGCTAAAACTTCTTTATATAAATAATATAAAATTTATATTACAACATAACAGCAAAAAAAAAAATGAAAATAAAGATGCAATTACATCCCTCCCCTCCGTGATTTCCTTCGATTTTCTTTGTGAAAATACCGAATAAGCACCCCCCCCCCCCCCGAAAATTGGATTCTCATTCCGCTGACCAAGAGAAGCTCATGCCTTCCATTATCAGTTCCCAAACCAAATGCCAAAGTTTTAAAAGTTCCCTGGGAATTGCAAACTAAACAAAAAACAAAGCTCTTCCTGCTATATTTTTGAAAAAATTACACATCATCACTTGGGGAGGGGGGGGGGAGGTAGAGAGAGGGTCATGGGCTCCCTTCTTGTTGCGCCACAGCAATCTCATGCACGGTACCAAGCCCCAAATTCGACACACTGGAGAGCGGTGTTAGACCGAATTTTGGAACAGGACCAAAAATGGTGGATTCTCAGAAGCATTAACGTTAACACGCGTCTTTTTACGCAAAACTGCAATTTCATCTTAACTCATAGACAAAAGAAGTGAATTTTTTTGTTGTTTAATCGGAGAAAGGACGCTTTCAACCAATGGGAAATCGGCATTCGAGCTGACCGCGCGCAATGAAAGGAAATTCCGCAAAACGAAGCTCGGACGCTTGCCGGTTTGGATATTGAAAACGATGATTTTCCCTGATATTTGGGGGATATTTCCCTGATTTTGAATATCCCCTGATAATTTCCAGAAGATAAAACTTCCCTGATAAGTCCCTTTTCCACAAAGCGGGTCCCTACGCAAAAAATAGCATATCATGGTTTTAAAGATACAAATGAAAAATAAACTTTTTATGCCAAAGAAATGTTTTTCAATGCAATTAACAATTGATTCAATAACAATTTGACGAAGAATTAAAACCAAAATCCAATATTTAAAAGCCAAAAATCAAATGATTAATTCTTGGCCCAATGTCAGATTCGCGAATTTTTCGCAATATCGATTACATGGACAGTATAAGGAATGCCAGTAAGGCTATAACAAATTAAATAGGAAAATATTTATTATTTTTATTCAAAATAAAAGCTAAGAAAAAATCTTAATCGCGAAAACGAAGGCTTTACGAAAATTCGCTATTGCAAAAACGAGACCTTTTCCCACCATAGTATTTAAAAAAATGAAAACCTCATATTTCCGGCATTATCCAGCTGATTATATCCTTAAAGAAATCTTTGGACATTAAGTCTATGTTTTGTTCAAAAGAAATCAATTCTGTTCAGAGCCGATGCAAAAGGGAAGTTCAGGAAAGGAAACGGGCGTCAATGTGAGCTGGCGCTGGCGCCGTTTCCTTAATTGCTCTTCATCTAAAAAAAGCTTGAAATATGGACATGCAAAAAATTTTTTGCGTATCAATTTTCTATAGATTTAACTTGATTTTTTTCCGCGATAAAAAATTACGCGCCTTGGGTTACGAGTAATTTTTTAAATTTATTTTTTGCGTCCCCACCTCCGATTTTTGCGCATTTGACGAGCTATAGCACGTCCGCGGCATTGCTGAGGCTACTTTCCTTGTACTATTCGGAAAAAGAGCACTTATTTGGTATTTTTCTTCACTTATACCGTTTTAGCGCCTCCTCCGATAATTCCGTGAAAATTCAGGAGGGCGCTTATTCGGTATTTTACGGTAAAGCGACCCTTATGCAACACAAACATGTTTCTTCCCTTCCTTCCTCATTTAGAGAAAGGTTGGGAAAAACAGTTTAGAATGGTAAGCGGAAGCCACCCTTCTTTGCTTCTCGCGCAATTCATGGCGACATTCGGCGGTCGAACGAAAAAATATATCTTTGCATAAAAGGAAGTAAGCACTTCTTACAAACATGGATGAAAAATAAGCACTTTTAAAAGCTTTTAAAATCAAAAGCAAAAACAAGCACTATTAAGCACTTTTAAAAACCGCTACGCACCCTGAGAAGGCAATACAAAATACTTCAAATTATATCTTATTTCAAAATGTTTTTTCCTCTTCTCTATCGATTTTATAGCTGAAAACAATGTTATAATTGTGGATACATTATTCACCTAAAAATCGCTTCATAAAAGAAAAATATTAAAAAGATGAGAAATATGCACCGACTAGCAAAACATTTTTACTGAAATATAACTTAAGACCTTTTCAGGTGTAGGCCATCTTGGTTCTAACTCTTCTTTATACAGACTGCGTTTCAATATCCAGCCCAATCCAGGCATTGTTTCTACACGATATAACAACCCTGAATCTTCACTAGTATGTTCATATCCCTGAAAAGAAAATGATTTACAATTATTATGCATTTTATCAATTCTTTGCATTTTAATGAGAGTTAAATTTACAAAAATAAAAAATATCACAACTAAAATTAAACACTGATGAAGATAAAGATAAGGATCATGAAGGATAATGATGGAAAAGATGTAGCAGAAGTTTCTCGATTTTCAGATTTTATTTTTCAGTATTCATTTTACTGTTCATTTTACATTTGTTTAATATTTTTTTTCCTTTTAGCGATATTTTAACAATACATTAAACCTTCTTTCATGCTTTTTCCTCCTTTTAAAACCTTTACGTGCCATAAGGTTAATAAAGAGGAAACAATCTTGTGTACATAAAAGGGCACTAACTGTTCACTAAACAAAATTTACTAAGAAATTTGTATAAAACAATTATGTCTAAGAAAATTATTGCTAAATAACTAGTTACGATTCTTGGCTATATTTCTTTATTTACATTTATTCACTTCGCTGCCTATTTACATATTATTTACAGTGGTTCAAATTCCACATCATCGAGTTCTTAGATGTTTCAAAGTTACGGGCACAAGCTCTCCCGTTACGTCTAAAGTTCTTTGGTATTTCTTACGGGCACAAGCTCTCCCGTTACGTTATGTCTGGATGGGCGCAACTCCTCCCTGTCCAGCATTCGAAGATCTCCTGCTCATCCGACCGCAACCTCGTAGGCAAGTGAAAGCCGATCTTCTCGCCCCCGCTTTTGAGGGCAGCTTATATAGGGGGTGCCTGACCTTAGGCCGACATTGAGGGCAAGGGGACACACGTGCACCATTTCCTGTGGGCCCCTTCGTCCTGTCACGTAGGCCCCGTAGGTTTGCCGGCCTAGGCCTAACCTGACATAACTTGAATGCAAAAGAGCTCATAACATGTAATATTTAAATTAACAAAGCAAATATTGCTAGGAATAAGTAAACTTCTGCATTGTTTATTATAGGTAAATTTAATTCCAAATTACACACACTTGAATTCAACTTCATTGTAAAAAAAAAAATTATAAATATTTGAAACATGAAGGCAAAATTTTTGAAAATCTAATATGTTTTATTCTACAATTATTACTTATTTAAAACAGAGAAATTGAAACAAAAATTGCTAATTTGTGTGTGTGAGCAAAACATTTAAGTAAAACTCTGTATAAGAACTTAATGCTAATATAGGTTTTTTGCATAAAATTTTGCAGAGAATTAACACAAGGAAGATTCATTCTGACGGTAAAACAAATCTTAATATACCTGATCATTCCATGCAGAAATACAGTAAATTGATTCATCCTCTTCTAATAAGCGTAAAGTTTGACTGAAGTAACTAAAGAATAATAGTAACAAAGCAACATTAAAATGAACTGATTCACTTATCATGAAAAACACTGTATACAAAGTAAACTAGCAGTGCAAGAGAAGAAATGCAAAACATCTGTTATCATGAAAAATATATTCAAGAACAAGAGAAAAAAAGCAAAATATTTTTACATCTAATAAAACAGTTTTTTGAAATAACTCAAAATAAAAATGTTTTCCTCACTCTGAGCAAGCGCTCTTTATGAGCTTTGTTTTTAGTTATCGACACATATATCATATGAAAAAATAATAAAATAACTGATTATTACATTTTTTAGGTTGAAACACTGAAGAACATTTTAAAAACTGAAACAAAAAACATGAAATTTTCAACGTAAAATTAAGAACAGCACAATAAACAAAGAGACAAAAAGACGTCATGAAAATCCAGCTAATGAAAATAATTTTAGATTTGAAAACTGCTGCAAAATTTAAAAAAATAATTAATTAAGTTTTTTTGGCATCCACAGGTCAAAAAAAAATCGGAATAAAGTTTCCTGCATGCACTGCACAAATAATTTTCCCAATGTCATGCCGTCAGATAGCAAAAGCTAAACTAGTCCTGCACGTCCTGTTCATCCCAAAACATGAAATCATTGAAACAAATTTAAACTTTGCATTTCAATTTCATATTGCTTATAAAATTGAAATTGCAAACATTTGTGTGAAAAAAAACATGCTTGTTGTTAAAAGTATCGTAACACGATTCACTTATGTAACTTATTAGGAAAAATAATGTCAATAGTCTTGAATTTAGTGCAAAAGACAAGACTAGAGGTGGCTGTTTGAAATTTTCTAAATGTTAGGTAAACTTAGAGATTTGGGAAAAATTATTATTATTAAAGTTCAGATATAAATAAATAAAATACTTTCTCCCAAAAGGCTTAATAATTGTGACTAAGCGAATGATTTTCAAAGAGAAATGGATCTACGGAGGAAATTGATAGGCAAGTAGGTACCAGTGCAACCTGAATTGGTGAACTTTTTTAAAAATTTTCATTTGAACTTTTTTTTAGATCTTCCCCCCACTTGACATAAAAGTTAAGGTTACAAATCCTCTAAATAAATTAAAAAAACTCAAATATTTACCTAAAAAAGTCAGGGGAAACATCCAAGTCTTCTTCAATGATAATAGCATACTTTGCATCCTAGAGGGAAAGAATAAAAGAACATAGTATACTTAAGGCCCAATAAAATATGTGGCTTTTTTTTTCCTCAAATTATGTGGAATGGATGTGGCAATTTATTAAAATGAGGCAGTGTGGATGCAACAGTTTACTAAAATTATGTGAACAATTTCCAGATGTGCTGAAAAAACAACTAAAAGGGAAAATACATATTATGAAATGAAAAACATATGATTTTTTTGCATACTCATTTTTTTTTCTTGTTTTGATTACAGTTAACAATTCTTACAGAAAAATTACATTCTTAGTAAATAGTCGGCATACTCAAGTTTTATTGGTTGATCACGAATTCATGGTATACCTTTAAGTATTACACTGTCATCCATAATCAGGTTTATAAAATTAGGGTCATGGTTTCTTAAAGAACAAGAATTGCAGCTTGTAGGTAATTGATGTAACTTCATCAGTATAAGAGGCTTTGTAACAGGGGTCCCACTCTCATCTCTAAGTCAAATTTAAGGCCTTTTCAAGGCCATGTGTAGCTTTTCTAGGGCCACATTACATATAACATTTAAAATGACTTTTCTTTGAAGAAAAAAGAATGATATCGTATATGTGAATATAGTCAAATGTTCAACACTGAAATTAACTTTAAAAAAAATAATAAGAAGAATTCTGGAAATGACATTAAAACTTTGCTATCACAACTAAGGAACTAATTTTTTTCCTCCAATGGATTTTAATGTACATTTAATGCATCTTTATGCACGATCAATGCATTGTTATGAATAAATGCTTTCCTCAGAATGATGATGAAACAGCAACATGAACATCTCGCTAAATTAAATCTTTTACATAAGTCAACTTTTTCAAATTTTATCTTAAATTTAAAGATTTATTTCTTTAATAGTTATATTTTCTTCAGAGTTATAAATATTATGCTAAGCTAACTTTTCAACCTATAAACCACAACCAGATTTTATTTTGCCTCCAACAACATTTCTCAGCACGTAATCTGCAGTGCCGCAGTGTATTATCTGAATAATATGATATGTCTTATGATTATGCCTTTTATACATGTAAATCCATGCAACTAAAAATTTTGAAAGAGTAAAAACAACATATATTATGCAAATTTCTCAAAAGATTTTGAGGCTGCAATGAACCCCTTTTTCAATGCAGAAGATGTGCACTTCTAGGTAAAAGCATCCAACTGAAGATTTATCCGTTTATTGCCATAAATCACACTTTATCTGCTCAGAAATATGACTTAAAATAAATGTCTTTTTCCTCATAAAAACGAGCTTTTAAACCATTATAAAGCAAGCAGTAGCAATTTCTTGAATCAATGTTCTTTCTGAAGGCAGATTATTTGAAAAATAATTTAAGCATTGCATTTTAATAAGGCTACAATAATGAATACTAATAATTATCAACATGATCGTCGAAAATTTGGGTTAAGTTAAAGTAAAGATAAGGGGAAAAATGATGACTGTAGGTATGTTTCTTCACATTCTTTTTTATTTCCCACACAACATAATATTTCTCAAGCAATTTTATGGTATCCTTGATTTCTCTGTGACCACTTAGCTTCTGAGATAATTTGTAAAATTCCAGAACGAATGTAACATCAAATGAAAATCCACTTAGAATAGAAAATCCATACAAGTTTGCCACTGTGCAGATGTAAAAATATACATATATATATCCATACATGTAGATTTTCATCTCATTTACCAGTTTTGAAAAATCCATGTCATGAATGAATCATCAGTGTTTCATGACTGTGACTTCCGAGTTGGAAAAGGAAGAGGGGAAATAAATTTAAGGCCTCAAAAATAAAAATTAGGGCATTTTGAGAGTTTTTTGAAGAAAATAAGGCCTTTTAGGGCCCCTAAATCAATTTCCAAATTTAAGGCCTTTTTAGGGACTTTTTAAGGCCGTGGGAACCCTGTGTAAATTAGCTTTTTAAGAAAAATACCAATATATCTTTAGTAAAATTGCAAGTTTACTGAAAACTAAAACTGTGTGGAAAATCAAAGGGATTCTTCAGTTTTCAGCATCGTTCCATAATTTAGTTCTACCATATTTATGAGATTTTCTTTTATGAGAATCTTGTGAATAACTTCCACTAACTAGATACTACAAGATACAATATTCTGATTTGATATGTCTTTCAAAATTCTGGCATTTTGTTCATTGCTGTTATCAAGTTTTCTAGAAAGCTACAAAGGAAACTATACTAATAAAGTAAAGTTGTTTTTATTATACAGCTGTTTATTTTAAAGTTGTTTTTAGGATCTTTTGATTATTGTTATTTTTTAATTCTGTAAGAGGGGTTTTTCTTTTCTTTTACTTAAACATTCAAGTTCAAGTACTAATGCAATATATATATATATATATATATTAGATGACATTATACAGTCTGTGTTATGCTGCATGAAAATAACAAAATGCATCGTTTCATGGGAGAAATATAAAACATAGTTTTATAATAAACAACGCAGTTAATAATGAAAAAGAGTTGGTACTCTCATGCAACAACTTACAGGAAATAAATTGAATGTAGCAGTAAGACTAGCTTTGTAATGTTGTGATATTCTTGCATTCTTGGCACCAATTGGAGTATGCTATAAAGAATATGAGTGTCAAATAAACATTGTTATATTCATGTTGAATTAGTATAAGCATGGTTTCAAATTTAGCATAAAAACATTTCAGGATAAATATTTATCATAAAATATTTGCAGACAATGGTGAATTCTATAGTTGCACTTAAAAACCAATCAATTATCAAATCTTAAAATTTTTTAGAAATTTAATCAAATACTTTAACTTAAATGCAAGCTATAATAATTAAGAAACTTAATTATTAATTTACTAAAAATGAAAAAAATAAAAAATAAATAATAAGCTGTAAGTATCCTTGAGTTTTGCAGACATTAATTTACCAATCGAGTAAAGGTGTCTTAGCGATTATGTGAATATTAATCATTGTTTGGTACAATGCAATTTTGGAAATTATGTTACTCTGAATATTCTAGTAATTTCAAAAGATTAATTTGATTTCAAAATACAGCTAATAATAAAGCAACATATTTAGGTAAAAAGTTTAAGCAGCTCAGTACTCAGTACAAAGTAATACCTTTAATTGAGCAAAGTTAAATTTTTTGTCTTCCTTCAATAACAGGCAAGGGAATATCATTCAAACCTGGTCACTAAGTTAGTGCATTCATTTCTAATTTAACTTTTAATTTTTAGCTTAATAACTCTTTGTTGAGCAGAGATAACAGCAAAAACTGAGAGGATATTTTTTCCGGAACTGAATAAATGTAAACTATCAATTTCAATAACTATAAACGATGAATTTTATCCAATTATTGCTTAACCACTTCCTCTTGCTCCCGTGAAAATGACGGGCTGAGGTTTCGCCTTCTATTTCTCGCTACCGTGATATTTCCGGGCTGGAGTGTTTTAAATTTCCAAATAAAAACAAATCAAAAAATAAAAAATTAATATATATTGTTAATACACATATTTTTATATAACTTTCAGGGATACAAAAATAGGCACCTTTATGACCATTTTCTTCAAAATTACCCAACCGTTAAGGAGTTAAATAGATCTCTTTTATATTAGTACTTTACACTGACCACAAAGTATCACGAAAGAAACTTGCTTGATTGACAAAAAATTGAAATAATTCTGTGTCAAATTTATTACAAGGTTATATTATTAGGTTCTCAAAGTATAGTTTTAAAGTTAAGTATCTTTTGTCCCAAAACATGCAAAGTACCTGAATTCCCCTCAAACCAAATAACTTTGTAACTTCCAGAGGTTCCTGAAAAAGAAGGAACAATAGAAATTTAATAACTAAGCACAAGAAGTTAACATTACAAATTAACTTTTACTTACTAAAAATACAAAAACAAATCACTACTGAATGGAAATCTGGATTTCTTTTTAAAAATATTTGTCAATCTTAAATGTGAAGAACAAATCTTACTCCAATAGATTAAATTCTAAGAAAAGAAAATTTAACATCTTAAAGTATAGTTTATAATATTAACCAGTATGTTGGAAGTGTGATAGTTAAATAAAAAAATATATATAATGAACTTCCACACAACTAACATAAAATAACTTAAGGAAGATTCCTCAACTTCTTTACATTAAAAGTGTCCTCTTTTCTTTTAATTGAGAATAAAATTTCACTGAAATCAATGAAACTTATTTAATATGGGCTAAGTCAATTATTTTCAGATATTTATTGTTACATAAAGGAAGAAAAAATTTAACAAAATTCAACTTCTATAACAGCTTTGTAATCATGAGTTAAATATAAACATATAAACGTAATTATTGAAAAACCACATAGATTTTGAATGCAATTGAAATTTAGCTCAGGGAAACATATCAAACATACTTTGAAAGGATTTGTTGCGCAGACAGAAATAAGTCAAACCCCCCTATAAAAAATATTAGGAGAAAGGAAATAAAAAAATGAAAATACTAGAGAAAATAACTTATATAATGCCTTGGAAAATAGAAAATTGCTACTAAAGAGTATGAGTGTAAAATTATTAAGGAATAGAAAAAGAAATGAGAACACATGCCAATGAAAATGCTATTTTAAATGGACATAATTGCTAAGTATCCTGAAGCATTTCCAGAGTTATACGTATTCTATTGAAAACTTGCCAATTCATTTAAAATTACTTGTACAGTTCCTGCTGCTTTATAAAAACACATTTGTCTTTAAAAATTCGATTTCGTTAAGCGGCTGATTTAAAAAAACAGTCGACTCATTTAAGAGTTTTATATTTCTTACATACTACTAAAATTAGTTCTATAAATAAAGGTGAAAAAGAAATCAAAGACACTTGAATTTAATACATTATACAAGAACATTCTTCTATAATATTAAAGTATGTTCTGGGATGCTTGATAAAACAATGCAGTCTCATCCAAGATGAAAATTTAACTGATAATGTTAGATCTGCTGTTGAATAGGATGTTGCTGAATATGTAATAAAGAGTAAGACTTAGTTCCGAAAAGTAAAGGTAAGCATTGCAACTCATAGATGCTTTCAAGTTCCTCATGATTTAACTCATGTGGTAAATAGATTAAAGTATCTGATCCTGGTTTTTAAAAGTGGCAGTACTAATCTTATTAAGCATTGATATTATAGTGGTTTCACATTGATTTGAACACATCCCTGTAAACCCGACTTCAATAAAAGGTCAGTTTTATCAAGCAGTGATTTTAATAGTGGTGAGTACTATATTATTGTTATTAAATTTTAATCAGTAAACAAAACCATGACTTAACTTCACAGTATGTTAAATACTTTAACTCTGGATCAGAGCACAATATTGTTTTAACAATTTCTTCAATGTTATACAAGTAGAAAATGCGAAACCTTAAAAAAAAAAAAAAAAATTCTATTCCCCACAATTAACAATCCCCATATCAATCAGTTACAGCTTTATTATGCAAAATAAATGTTGCAGAACAGTTGAAACAAATATATAGGAATGCAAAAACTATATAGCAAGATTGTTTAAAAAGAAAATATGTATATATATAGGAGGAGTAGGAAATAAAGGAAAGAATCTTCCTTTAATTATATCCATAATCTATGTTTCCTTTTTTGTAGTACAAACAAACAAATACACAAAATGTCTACGATTATTTTAAATTTGAAATAACTAGATAACATTATAATTTTTTTCAAATACATCAGTCTTCAAAAATTTTATTCACTCACCTCAAAATATCCATCTATGAATACAGTTATCATTTCAGGGTTACAACCATGAGCAGACAAAAGAGAACGTAGCATCCTTAAAAGTGAGAAACAAAATTAAATTAAATGCACAAACCATCGAAAAATGGACAAATAATATTCAAGCATTACATGAGAAAGTATAATCAAGTTCAACAGCATTTTAAATCAAGATTAGCATTTCTTTAGTTTTCACAATGCATTAGGAACTTGTTCTCAACTAGGCCAAGTATATGTCAATGATAAGTAAAAGAATGCCTAAAACAAAGCTTATTAGCATGGAAATTTCATTTTGAGAAAAAAAGAAGAGAGATAAAGCTATTTTGAATGATACATATTAAGATGTTTGAGAATCCCCCCCCCCCCAATAAACAATTTATGTAAAAAATTATCTCTACAAAAAGACAATTGCAAAAAAATTAATTAGAAATTCAAATTGTTTCAATGTGCAGGCAGGAGTCTAAAGTCTAAGGGGTCTAAGGTCTAAAGTAATTTTGTACCAAATTTCAAGACTCTAAGTTGTTGGTGTAAGTTCAACTTATATCAGAGTAAATCTTGAAGAATGTGCAAAATGTAATCTGTAAAGATGCTCTTAGATATTTCACAAATAAAAAATGTCAATACTTTGTTTTAAACTTTAATAATCTGTGGAAAACTTCACCAGCACAAATCTACATCAAACTTATGGAATGTTTACATAACTGAACTAAAAAATAAAAGAAGTTGCCAACTAACAAAAAACAAAACCAAAAGCAATAAAAAATTATGAAAATGAATTATTAAAATGTAACTATAATGTAATATAGTGATATAGGGTCTCCTAAGCATCACACACAGACAAACAAGGACTATCTGTTTTATACATATAAATGATGAATGAATCCCTAATCTTGCATTGTGTTCGATTTCAATTCTTGCTTAAGAGGCATCTTTAGTTTTCATTTGTATTGAAAAAATTTGTAGAAATAAATTTTTGTTTAAGGCAAAAATCAACACTATAGGACATGTAGCTATAATGATTTTGCTTTTTTTAAGAGTATGGATTATATTTACGCCGTATTGAGTTGTTTAGTATTTTTTATTATAATGGGAACCAGTGGGAACTTTTTACAAATGTGGATTTTAAAAGGATTTTTGTACTTTTGGGCATTTGGGTAAGTGATCACATTTTCAGTTTGAATATACATTTCAGTTTACTGAGCTGCCTGAAGTTAACCAATTCGACTTCTGAGAAGAGACTCAAACATTTTGCTTATCATTTTAAAATTCTTTTTTGTAATTTTTAGATTTTATGAAAAATTGATAAATCTTATAATAAATACCTGTACAAATAATGAGGTCTGTTGCTGGCAATGATAGCAACTGGAACATCTCGCACCCTATTATTTTGAATCTATAAAAACACAAAATATAACATATATGCAAATATAAAAGTAGAGGACTTAAAAAAAAATAATAATACTGGCACACTACAAGAACTAAACAAATTTAGGTAGTAAAATCATAATTCAACTTAATAAAGTAACATTTTCATTTTGAAAACACAAAAGCAAAT
Organism: Octonoba sinensis; assembly: GCA_038502835.1. Lineage (NCBI taxonomy): Eukaryota > Metazoa > Arthropoda > Arachnida > Araneae > Uloboridae > Octonoba > Octonoba sinensis. The sequence continues at coordinate 29,244,480 of CM076599.1, read as the reverse complement.
TAAGAACTAGAAAAGTATTTTTTTTTGTATTAGGATAAAATGAGTACTTTGAAACTACACAAGAAATGCAAACATTTAATTGAAACCAGAAACAATAAATTTTTTATGATATCAAATTTCAAAAAGCAAACCATTTGGCTTAAAAATCAAGATAATTTTAAGTGAGTAAAGCTCATTTTAAAAACTGTTTTGAGGATATTATGGTTAAAATAATAATGAAAAGCTATATTTCAAAATTCGTCGACAAACATTTTAGAAGATGAAAATATTAAGATATTACTAAGGTATTTTCAAAAAGTCTCACTTTCAATATTTAAGAAGAATAACATAAAACATGATTTTCATTCCTAAATCTGCAGTCATCATTTATACTATTCTCATGACTTGTTAAAAATTAATTTTCAAACTATAGGATTTCGTCCGTGTCAGAGCAATAACTTCCGTTTTTAATCATGAGAGGGGAAAAAAAGGATGAAAAGTAATTTAACATTATTATACTTTGTAGGAAAAACTGGGGTTTTAAAATCGGAGAATTGAGCCAAGTTGAAAACCAACTCAAAAATTTAATAAATGAGGTTGTTTCATACATTTAAGAAAAAAGTTAAAATGAAATAAAAATAATTGCAATATAGTTTCAACAAAATATATAAAAGGAATAGTTTTAAGCCATGAAATTAAGTGTTTCATAATGGGGAAAGATCATTAAATATAATCTTAATAATGATTTCTGAGAATGTTTAGTCTTAAAACATCTTACATCTTTTGGTGAAAATGAAAGTGGAGCTGGATCTACACAGCTACAGACACTTCCATAGCCTTCAATGTGATTGCAAAAACCTCTACGTCGAGTGTTCTCTTCATTATCTGCCCAGTCACACTCACTTTCTATAAAGTAAAATATTGAATATATTTATTCAGATGACAGACCTTGAGAATAAATTGTGTGAATTCTGCAGCAAAGCCAACATATTACACAGTAATCTTTAAATTCACCTTCAATTACAAAATACAGAATAACCAACTGTCACAGAGCATAGAACACACATGACAACAACAAACAAACATCTGCATCAAGTCGTGTGGTTGCAAACTAAAATGGCAATTAAAGGATGACCACCAAGCAGCGAAAGACCGCCAAAGCAGGACAAGAATTTGTGACATATTGCTCAACCAACACTACATAATATATCTGATCAAGTAAATGAGCAGTATTCAGAAATGAGCATCATAAACAATGTACATTACCAGTATTAACGTATTTCTGTAAAATGCAAAAAAGGGTGTGCGATGCACATAAACATAATAAAAATTCTCATTTGCATATATAGTGGGTATTGTATTAAGTCAATCTTGTGTGACTATTAAAGTAAGGTATCATTACGTCATTTTTTGCAATTTCATTTTACAGCGGAATTTATTCAGTGGTGTAGTCAAGGGGGGTCGCAGGGGGACTGCATTTTATTTTAACGCAAGTGTCCCCCACTTAATTTGAGTTTTAACATAGGCGTACCTCCACTTTTTGATATTCGTATGTGTAAGCGTCCCTCCACTTTTTATTTTCAAGACTACACCACTGAGTTTATTAGGTTCATTGTAAACCAAAGCACTTTCCTAAGCACAAAACTTATATCTCGCTAATTTAAGGTTTGAGATGACAATTTTTTCTTGTACGCTCATAATATATTAGTTTGCAATCTCAATAATATTACAGTCTTCAACCTAAAGATCTATTTTAATAAAAATATTACAGGATGACTTAAAACGTTATTGGACAAACTTACTTATTAAAGGGCCATTTCATAGTATTTTCTAAAAATGTAGACTCCGCAACATGACACTTTTTTTGTTATAACTACGTAATTTACAGCTTAATTATCACTAAATTTTATTTTCAAATAATGTGCTCAACACATTATTTGAAAATAAAATTTGGTGATAGTTAAAACTGTAAATTACATAGTTATAACAAAAAAAGTGTCATGTTGCGGAATCTACGTTTGGACAAAATACTGTGAAATGGCCCTAAACAAAAAGTTTTAAAACATGCTGAGTATTATTCACACACATATTATATATTTATACAGTATTGAATCATTTTATCATCATAAACTAGTTTCAACAGCTTTGACTATTAAAACACACCTTAATATGGTTACAGTTAAGTCAAACATACCAACTTAATGTCTGATGCAGTTAGTCAAGCATGCATAGCAAATCTTTTCTATTTAATAGGCAACACGATTCCTTTTTATGAATAATATTCTTTTACTAAGAATTGCCCAAAAAAAAAGGAAATTAAATAGAGAGAGTGTGGTGTAATTGAAGCAGATTACCTTCACATCATATTTAATTCAGATGGTAATGAATCCAATCATTAGCAAATGGCAAATCCAATGAAATCAAAAGTATTTGAAAGATGAATATTCTTTTTAATATACAAGGGGAAATAAAAACAATTGTGAACAGCTTGTCTACAAAAACATTAAGCATTGTTTTCGGATCAAAATGGAATATTCAAGAGCAGAAGCTTTGAAGCATAGATAAAATATACCATATCCCAAAATTGAGCAGATAATTTGAACTTTCCTTTTGCAGCTGCAGAACATTAGCAGCATCTGAAAGAAAATAATAGCAAACTGCACAGAGAAGGAAAAAGATAGCAAACTGTGAAGCAAAATATTTCACTAATACATTTATACAAAGCAATTTTCAGTCATTCTTTAACGCAATAAAAAATTAGGATAAAAGAATTTTTGAAGGACAAATTGTGAAAATAAATTGACACAAAGATGACAGATGTCCTAAAAAAATGTTAAGACAGAGGTTACAACGAAGCAGTTTAGCACAGCAAAACTTACCCAAAATTAGTTACACAACACAAGAATATATTGCATTAAAATAAAATTTTACAATGAAATGTTATTGGATAATAATGAATAAAATAATGTGAAAGTGATGGGTTTTTTATGTAACTTATTTACAAAATTGTTAATTTGGTATGCCTTTAAAAAAAAGCATTAGTAAGAAGGGCAAGGCCCATGAAGCTCAAAAAGCTTATCCTTCTACAAATAAAGTAAACAACATATTTTTTTACAATCCTTGCTATTAAGAGCTATTTTTCAGAAAAAAAAGTCTACTCATGAAAAGTTTTTCCCCATGTAGTTGCTTCAGAAAATTCAACCAAAAAAAAAAAAAAAAAGGAAGAAAAAAAGCTTATAGAATTATAGCAGTTTAAAAAAAAAAAAAAAAAAAAAAGAAATGAAAAGAATAAATTGAAATGATAAAATATGGGCACAAAATATGTTCCCAGACATACTTGCAAAACGAAAAGTCTCCAGATGACAAAAACCACCATCTGTCATGGTATAGGCAGCTGTGACCACAAATGGCAAAACCTCTTTGCATTTTGCTGATCCTGGTATAAAAATCGACCAAGAGTATTATATTCAGAAGCATTTTTTACAGAAGTTTTACTGCTATGTTTACTTTCACTCTAGAGAAAGCAATGGAAATTGCCTCAAGATCTTCCACCAGCCCACAAGAATAAAGCTATTTTGGCTTACAACCAATATGCCAGGCTTGATAAATTGCTAGGAATGACTTTCGATTTGCATGATTTAGCCGACTAATTTTAATCTAGCTCAAGATAATATCACAAGACTGCTTGAAGATAAATAAGAATTAGTTGCATCAAATCTAAAATATTATAGTAGTTGAGAAGTAAAAATCAACAGGATGAAAAATTAGTTCCAGTTTATAAAAATACTTTAAAACAGCACATTAAAAAAAAAAAAAATTTAAAGGCTCAACAGCCACCTTGTTTAATAAATTACTCGTCCAATAACTTTCTAGTCATCCTGTGTTCAACAGTAACAAAAGCAAAATTACTAAGGATATGTGCACATACATGAAAATGCATAAATATACCAACATTAAAAAAATATTCAACTTTGTTCAGATAGGTAAAGTACTTTAAATGAATTCAAATTATAGAGGAAGAAAGTTTTATAAATTTAGTCGATACACATTCGAAGTTGAAAAATAAGTTTGCTGCTTTTATTGTGTTTGTTCTATAAGTATTTTGAATTATAAACTTCTGAGATTTATTTTTCTAAATAACAGAAAGCTGTTCATCTAGTAGCAAACAAGCATAAGCCATAAAAAAGACAACTTGCTACATCATTTTCTTCCTTCAATAATTTGAAAAAATAAAAAGAGAAAAAAGCATATACATTTAGTTCAGTACTTTTGTAGTAATCAGCTAAATTTGGACATGTGTGCAAGTCTGAGCTATAAATGCAAAAGCTAAAAAAAAAAAAAAAAAGAGAGAACAAAAGCTGCAGAGTGGTGTTTCACTCAAACATATACTGGAAATCTGCATTTCCTAGAGGAGTAGCATGCCTTTTAACTAAAAAGTATACCTTCCACAGGAACTAAAGGAACTTCTACTCTTAATAAAACAGGTGCTCCCCAACTGTTGAATTCAGGACTTTTACTGTAATTTTCACCATATAACTTTCCTAGAAATTAATTAAGTTCAGTTAGTCTAAGTAACACTATTGTTCAGTACTCTAAGTATAACAATTTACTATGATCATAAAACATAAAAAACTTCTGAAAATAAAGGAAATGCTTGTTTCTTTCCTTCTCGCTCTCATAAGAACAAGTTTTAATTATCTATTTCTGACACCAGTCAAATTTCTGTGCTGGACTGTTCAAAAATAGCACACCAAAATTTTAAAATCCATTTGTTACGTTTGGGAAAAAAATTTCGTTCTTATTTTATATATGAGAGGCCAGTATCAGATTATTTATAATGTAGTTTAACATAGTTGGTTTATTTGTTTATTTTACAATAAATTAACATATATATTTACAATTGCATGAAAAAAAAGCACTTGCTTAAAAATTATGCACCTATTATGAAGTTAAAAACTGTTTGTGGCTTGAAACTGCTAACTTTAAAAACTTAATTCCTAACACTTAAAAGAAAGAATCTGATGCAAAAATAAAATAAAAAGGTAATAAAGTATCATTAAATAACAAACATGGATGCTCACAATGAGTTGGGGAAGACTAAGCCTTTACCGCCACCCTTAGCAATTTTTGAAACATTTTTTACGAGGCAGAAAATTTCCAATATTGTGTGAAAGAAATAAATTTGAATAATTAACATATTATCCAACAGCTCAATATTGATTTTAAGAGAAGGATTCCATCAAGTCTAAAGCATTTTTCTTAAATATAATCTCCCATCTGGGGCAAAAACCTGTGAGCCCTTCATCAGTAAACATGACTTTTACCTCCTTTTTGAGTTGCCATGGCCCACATATCTCTCCAGCCAATGACATGGGCCTTTTTACTGCCTAACCGCTTCAATAATTCCCTAGCAGGTTGCTTCATCTGGAACGTCCCTTCATCCTTCAGGAGGAAAAAAAAATAGATATAGACACACATATACATATTATGCATTCATGTATTTATATTTTTATAACTAGGTTAAAACTTTAGAATAAAACCAGGTTAGAATAAATTTAAATGTAATCAAACAGCATTTTCAACATAAAAATATGAATGATAATAGCTTTAAATTCAAGAATAAATCCCCCCCCCCTTTTTTTTATGTTAAGCTTGCATTAGTAGATGGAACACATTTGTGATATATGAATATTATAATATTGGGGAAGAGTTGAATAATTGAAATGCTCTTTCCTTTTCTTTGATCATGAACATATTCTTAGTCTGCAAGGGCAGTATTTTTAATAGTTTCAAAAAGCCAATGGTTTCATAATTGCTTCAGTTTATGTACAGAAGTTGGATAATAATTTAAGAGGGAACTTTCTGCATAATCAAACTGTTTTTATTATTCTGTACTACTTTTTAGGTTAAACTTTTCTTTTTGCTTTCTTAACTCTTATAAAAGTAGTTGTAAGTAACTTTATTTAATAAAAGAGTAAAATTTAAAATTTGTTTAAAAGATCAAAGACTTTTAACAAAACTTTGTTATTTTACAATTTCTGCTTAAATACTTGTATTCTACTTCACTCAAAAACAATAGATTAGCTTACTCAAAAATATATTCACAGCATGTAAAAAAGAAAAAAATATTTATGCTATTAAAATTTTCGACTGAGGAAATTTAAGGTGGGTGGGTCTCTGTTTTAAGTGATTTAAACTCTGATTTCAGAACTGAAAGGAATCATCCTGATATTGATTTAAAACCAGCTAACTTGGCCATTAATGATATTGTTCTTTTAGAAAAGACTAACATACCATTAGGTTAATTGAAAAATTGGAATTGGATGTGCATATGTGAAGTTCATGGGGAAACAAAGTAACAAAATATATACTTTCGCTCAAACCGAGGAGCCACCCCTCATACAAAAAGAAGATATTCTACCAAAAATGCCCCAATCATAAGTTTCAAGGAGCTGTGTGCTGACGTTCCGTTGGAGCGATTCAAAGCAAATATAATATTTAAAAATTTTTTCTTTATGTTGAAAAACTCCTCAAAGGAAGGAAGAATGTTCTTTTAGGTGGGGGGGGGGGGGGTCAAAAAGTGCCAATTATTCAGCTTAATTAATTGCTATAAATCTAAATTTTAATGAGCAAAGAATTTTTACATTTGTAAAAAAGAGCTTCATGTTTATGCAAGTTTTCAAAGGTGCTCAAAGATATGTTGAAAAATTACCTCCTCCCCACCCCCAGTGAACAGTTCAAAATGAAATTTCATTCTTTTAGAGTGATGGTTTAGATTAGAAAGTTGCACTGAATTCAGGAAAACTATAAATTTACATGTTAATTCATTTCCCCTTTTTCAATGTCTTATAAAATGATTCAAAAGTAGTAAAAAAAGAGGGGGGGGGGGGTCAAATGCAACTCCCTCTCTCGTACAATCTGCTGCAAAATCTAATAATAAAGATTAGCGTTTTTGGATCTTTTACAGTTGAATAGTTTTTCTCTCTCTTTTTTTGTTACTTTTAGCCTTTTCAGAGCTGTACAAAAAACTGCTCATGCAAAATCCGGGAGTTCTATAATTATTTCATGAACAGGTAATTATCAAAGTTTTACTGCATTTTGATGTTTTTTTTTTTTTTTTTGCATTGATTTATTCAATTCTACAAAAAACGAACTTAAAATTATGTAGTTTAGCAAGTAACTAAATTAAAAGACTTACTTTAATAGTAAAAATGAGAATCCTTCCATCTGAGACCATGTTGAGGAACAAAGACATTGCTTCATCTTCATGAGGAGAATATGTGTCAAACATACGTTGAGCCATCACACTACCCTAATATTAAGAGAAAATTAATCTAGATTTTTTTTTCTTTTCGGGGAAGAACAACATTTGAGCTTAAAATTTAAAAGAATTTAACAACATTGTTTGTAACATTTTTAAGTATTTGACTAGCTAATGAAAAAGATTTTTAATTTTGAAAAATACTTTGAAGGTTTTTAAAAAATACATTCTTTCACAATGTAGTTCCTTACATATTTTCAATTAAATTGAAATTGCAACATACACTTTTTGGAGAGAGAAAAAAAAGTAAGTCGTACAAAAAAGCTTACCCTCATAAAGAACTTTTTTTAACCTGCTCATGCATGTAAGCCTCATATGAGGTGACATAAATTTTTGCTTCAAATTTTTATGCAGATTCGTTTTTGTGCTGCCATTTCCATGTTGTTCTCATCTAGAGACTCCAAACAGTTCTTGGAAATCAAAAATTTTTTTATAGGGTATTTAAGATAGCTAAAAATTAAGATCTCTTTAGATCTCAATTTCCAATCAAAATCTCAATTTCCAATCAAATTTAGCTTATTTATTTTGAAGCGTGTATTACGTTTCTGTAAAGTTTGGTATTATTTTATAGCTTCTTATTCCTTATAAATGAAGTTTGAATGTTCAGTTTTGCCATGTTTATATTGTTATATTAAATAAATATAACAAAAAAGCATAAAACGTCCTCATACAAGGACACACATTTTTGACTATACAGAACAAACATTTCCAAAAATAAATTATTACACTACAATAATGAGATACTAAATTGGTTTGTAACACATGAAATTTTTTTATATAACACAGATAAATTAATGCATGCATGAGAGGGTTCAGTTACAATTTTATTCCATTTCAAAGTGAAACATCTTTGTTTCAGTCTAATTATTTAAAATTTTACTATATTTAGAATAATTATATGACTAATAAATTGATATTTTTATATTTATTTATTTTTAAAATATAAAACACACAAATATTTTGCATGTTTAATACTTTACAATACATTAAAACATACTTTTAAAGATTGACATTTTTGTGCACAGGTTAAAAAGGTTATAAAGTAAGTACGTGGAATTTTTGAAATTTATTTAATAATTTTATCATTACTCTTTTTTCCCCAATGTTTTGTACTAAAAGCTAAAAAAAATTCTTTACTACGATTATTATTTGAAGTAGCATATACACAGCAAAACAGCTTGCAAAATTAAATCATTAATAAAATCTAAAAGCTGAAAGACATAAAAATTTAATAATACTGAAGAACACTGTTGAAATCAAACAAACCACCGACAAAGCAAAAATTTATACAACTTTGAATAGATTTCAGAAAATTAAAATTTGCATAAAACAAAAACTACTCAAAATGTATATCATTTTTCATCATGTCTGTTTTTTGAACATTGAGTTAGCACATATTTGTATGTTTGCAATGACTTCAACTCACTGTAGCTTGGTTTAGGACTAGTACATGTATTCCTCTTCCTTTATTGTCTTCTGCATCTTCCAGAATCTAGAATATTGAATGTCATACATGAAAGATTGCAACTAAATATAATAATAAACTAACACATTTCAACAATAAGCTTATTTAAGCCCTCAATACATAAAAGTACAAAAGTCATTATCTTAATTATGGTAAATAAAAATTGATAACACTCACAATTATGAAATTTTATAAACTATTATAATATTACTCTGCAACTGCATATATTATTTCAGAAAAGAAATCTGTGTGTGGGCTTAAATAGGACAGACACAGGGCTAAGCGCACTTTGGAGTCTTCAAAATAGTAAAAAAAGTGACCACAGCTTTAAAAAAAAGTGACCAAAATAGTAACCATTAAAATGTAAACTTGTGTGTGGGTGTGTTTTTATTTAAACTAAATATAACGTGAAAAAGAGCAGTTTCAACATCTTTCGAAAACTAAACCTGAATAAATAAAGCTTTTACACAACTTTAAAAAAAAAAAGAAAAATTCATAGCCTATTCAAAAATAAGAATTTTTATACCTGTAACTATGTTCATTAAATACCTTTTTCAAAACCCATAAATAGGTAAGAGTGAGAGAGACAAAAGTTTTTTTTTAATTAATTTCTTTCTCAAATTGTTACTTATTTAAAAATATAAATGAATAAATATTTATTCAAATCGGCAGAAATTTCACAGTTTAAATTATGTTCAACATTGAATAAAATTTAGTTTGCAAATGCTACTTTTTAAATATTTTTTATACTTGTTTAAAGATTAGCAAATTTCACTTGAAATAAATCTAAATTTGATATTTTATCGAAATTATTCAGACTGAAAATACTGCGTTAATCTTCTGTATCATTGTAGGAAACAAACTGTTTGATTATTCAATACTGTTTTTGTAATTTCATGGTAATAACAAAATTCAAGAAAGAAATCCCTGACAATTCCCTGATTGTGCTCCAAAAAATGCCTGATTTTATAATTTGTGATAGTTACACGGTATCACTGTCATACAGGACAAAATGAGTGGCAATCAAAAAAATTCTTTACGGGGGGGGGGGGGGGTGCACTATCTTTTTTCCCACCTGAAGTTTTTGCAATTCCTTTTTTTTGGGGGGGGGGGAGGAAAATAAAAAGAGGTCATAATGTAATTTTCTGAGCAATATATATAATCTGCCCCTGCTAAGAATTTTTCAGATCAGAAGTTTTTTTTAAGAACTTAGATTCCCCCCCTCCCCTCCATCATTATTTAATGATTTCTTCATAAAAATATAACTTTATTTTCTCAAGATGAGTATTTTCTTTTTGTTGAGAAATTCCTGATTGATCTCCAAAAATTTTCTTTTGTGATTGTGACAGTTAGTTGGGGGGTGGAGGGGAAATAAAAGAAAAGAGAAATTAAGGTAATTTTCTGAGTGATATAATCTGCAACTGCTAAAAATTTTTAGTCTGATTTTTTTTCTTTTCTAATTTAAATATAGCTTTATTTTCTCTCTATATTTGCTCTTCTCGAGTAAAAAAAAATTTTTTTTTTAAATTCAAATCATCATTCTAGAGGGGGGGGGGGAGGTCACGGGCCCTCTAGGCCTCCCCTTCTGGTTGCACCACTGCAATATCAAACCATAACTTCGGCACGCTCGGGGCCGGCACCATGCCGAATTTCAAAATACGACCAAAAATGGCGGATATGCGGAAGCTTCAACAGTGACACACGTATTTTTATGCAAAATTGCAATGTTTTCTTAATTCATAGACAGAAAAAGTAATGTTTTTTGGTTGCTCTGCGAGAGAAAGAGCAAAAAAAGTGAAAATAGAGACCAATTTTTTAAAAAAAGTGAAAATAGTGACCAATTTTTAAAAAAGCGAGTACTACACTGTAAAAAGTTTTGGTGTGACACAACACCAAATGTGGAGGCAACACTTCGAAACCAAAAAGGGTGTACGAAAACACCAGGCTATTTTTGGTGTACTGAAACACCAAAGATTATTCTTGGAGTTCTGAAACACCAAAGATTATTCTTGGAGTTCTGAAACACCAAGGATAATTCTCAGTACACCAAAAATAATTGTAGTGTTTTCGTACACCACTTTTGGTTTTGAAGTGTTGCCTCCACTTTTGGTGTTGTGTCACACCAAAACTTTTTATAGTGTACGCAACCAAAATGTTGATAAATCTACCAACGCATTTTTTTTTACTCATATTTGAGAAATTGAAATAACAATAATATTCAAATAATTCCCAACGAGTTTCAATTTTGAAAAAGTGATTCGTTCTTGATCAATTTTCTGAAAACGTACAAAAGACAAAATATAATTTAAATACTACAAAAATAAGAAACTGATAAAGTAGGTCAAGTGGATTTTTTCCTTTAACGGCAACATGGTCAGCTTCTGGTTAAGTGGTTACATTTCACTGAAGATACCCATTTGAATGAGTGGGCTGTATACTTCAAGGACAAAAAATGGTGTATTTATTTGATTTTCATTAACTCCAGCAACCGTACCAGGAAAAGTGTTATGTTATAAACTAAAATTATCAATACACATGAAAAAATATTTTTTTGCTGAATATACAATATTAGAAACCCCGGCGGTCATATGAAATGACCGCTGTTCTAGATATTATAAATACTAATACAAACAAATGTTCACCTTCCCCCTGACCCGCTCAATTTACGTTCAGTTCTAAACCGTTTCAAAAACAGATGATTGCTTTTGCAAACAAATGTTCACCTTCCCCCTGACATGCTCCCCATCCTTGTGCATTTATATGCACAAGGATGGGTGTGATTAAACGCATTTTATTACAAAATCAGTTCTTAAGACTGAGTACCTTCGAGAGGTTCTTAACTGAAATCAATAACTAATGCAATTAAAATCATTTTTAAAAAATCTAAATAAAGCTTCAAAGTTGCAACTCAAAAGCTGCGAATTATCAGTAAAAAAGTAAACAAGAATAAAATAAAAGCAGCTGTCTCATTATCGTCTGCGTGGTTTTAGGCTGCTTTGTTCAAGCAAAATAAAAATAGGAAGAACATTTCTCAAACTGTTGGAGAATTGCACAGTATATGAAGAATTCCTCACGAGAATTCAAATTCTATTTTGCTCAGTAACATTTTATTCAAAACGTGCATTACAGCAATTGTAATGTTCTTCTACAAGTAAAAATGCCAAGAATTAGATAGTAAAGAAAGCTTTTATTCTTCGGTAATAAAAAGCGAAAAAACTGATACTTTTTCTGAATGTATTTCATCAGAAGCTAAGAACATTGTTGAAAAAACATTTAGAAAATAAATTTTTCTATGTAATTTAGAATTAGGATTTAAAACTAATAATTATACAATTTAAAATAATTAAGGATGCATATACTGATTGAACACTAAAGCTGATTGAAAAATAAAATAACGAATTGTAATGGAGACAAATTCTAAGTAGGCTTAATGTATCATGGAATGCGTAACATATAAATTGAATTTAACAAAATACTTAAATACAAATGATATACACAAGAAGTTACAATTATCCTGCATTAACTTAATTGTCTTTATTACACAACTAAAAACAAACATACCTCGAATAAAACCAAACTTTGTTTCGGCAGCAACCATTGCAGGGACTTTAACAAAATGGCGAAGCAAACAGAATGAAATGTTTGTTTATAATTAATCTATCGTTACCACCTCAAGTTTTGAAACGTACACCAAAGTTGGTGTTTTCACAAGTGAAAATAATTCACGAAAGGTGTCAATGTGGTGTAAAAATTCACCAGTATTGGAGTTTTAATGCAAATATGCCATTTAAAGTGTTCGTGAACCCTTGATTTGGTGTTAGCTTGAAATAAAGTGTTTGTTAACACAGTTTTTAAGGTATTTTAACACCAAATTTGGAGCTACTTTACTCCACACTTTTTAGTGTGGTCACCAATGCAAAAAAAAAAAAAAGAGTGACTTTTAGTGAAAAAAGTGACTTGCGCCGACCCCTGCAGACAGAACAGTCAGCAAGAAAATACCTTAGGGTTTTCTTTCTTTAATTGTCTAACACAAGAGAGCAAAACATGAAGATTACAGGACAAACTGTTATTTCTAAATCCAGTAATTAATAGTTCAGAAAAAATATTTATAAAGGCTTTTAAACTGAAGTTTCAACCAATATCCAAATAATACTAGGCGTAAAATAATCTTAATCCAATTTTAAATTAATTCTAAAACAAATATAAATTCCTTATGTTTTCCAAACACTGTTAGTTGCCTTTTCAAGACATAAATTGCACTTATTTACCTACATTAAATCTAATCTTTATAGTTTGTACATAATTATTAGTACACTAGTGTAGAAAAAACTGATGCTGTTGATTTGAAATATTTGTGAAAGGTTTTACTTTACATTGAAACTTTTACATTACGAATGTAAACTCTTTCTAATTGATCTAATTGAACAATAACAATAATTACAGACAGTAGAAAAGTTTAACAAATTACTTACAGTAGTACCATCAACTGAAACGGACACTTTAGATTGACTTGAGAGAACTTCTACGGTCAGTGTTTTTGGCAAACTTTCTTGTAATCTAAAGCTGTTGTGGCGTTTTTCGCTTCCTCCTATGCCATCTGAATCGCCTGAAGAAAAAAAGATGTGTGAAGGACTACAAAGCTAATAAAAGATTTAGATAAATCCTTTTACAAACTCTTTCCAATTGAAAAAGTTAAAGAATACAATTTAATAAACGATGAACATGCAAAACAAATGTAATAGTCAATACCTAAAGATGGGGCATCTTCTTGCAACTTTCGACTTGTGTCCAAAATGAACAGAATATTTATAACAACAGTAATCATTAAAACGACTAAAAGCAGGAACTGAAAAAAAAAAAGAAAAAGTACTACTGTTGAGAACAGTTAAAGGTCAAAATTTTATAAAACAAATGCAGATTAAATTTTTAATATGTGAATCCCCCCTCCCCCTTTCTCTTTCTTTAAATCTCAAACAGCTTTTTTAAGCATACAACTCAAATATATCTTATGTAAGATTTATTTTTTACTCATTTTGAAAAAGTAAATGAATTTACTCATTTTAGAAACAATAAGAGTCTAATAAATTAAGTAACAGATAATAGCATGATATATTGTGCCTACAATAAAAATTTTTTTACTCTTAGGCTAAAGAACCAAAAGAGTAGAGAGACAAAACAGACCCCTTCGTCAGCCCCCCCCCCCCGTAATTAAGCTTGCATCTTATCCATAGAAACATTTTAACCTCCACACTACTCCACTGAATCGGGCCTCCTCCAAAGACTAGGCCTCAAGAATCAGTCATGCCTAACAACCAGCCCAATCGAAGGCTTTGGAGAAATGAGATTTTTGGGAAATTTGGAGACCCCCCCTCCCAACCCAACTCTTAGCCAAAAACTTTTACCCTTTGTTGGCCTTTTCCTGGGGTTTCTGGGTCCCTGCTAGGTTCTCTGGATTTTGCCCCTATTCTTTCCATGCCCCTCTCTGTAGCTCTCTTTGGGTGGAGGAGTTAAAACAATTGTGAAGGATGAAAACGTAAAAATAAAGTAAAAATATGCAGAAATTCTTGAATATCATCAACATTCTCAATTTACTCTCTCAGGTTAACTTTTTCATGACAAATCTCAGATTTTCCCACATTTTAATGGCTTAAATTACTGGAATCAAATAAAATACAGAAACAATTAAATTCAAAAGATGCTACTCAACACTTACTTACTAAAATTTGATTTTTAAAATTTAATTAAATAGCATGTTTTAAAAATATATTTAAATTAAAAAATTTGTTCCCACAAGAGATCAATGAAGTACCTGGAACAACTTGGAAAGCAACCTTCGAGGAGGCACTTGTCGTAGATACATGACTGGAGTGAAAAGAGTGGCACTTTTGGGCACAAGTGGCTGTACTCGGGGGTTGGATTTCCAGCCTTCCTGCGCTCGCATAGTGGGGCATCCAGGAGTCATTTGGGATGCTCACTCATGGTGAGATGCCAGGGCAGTGGCCCACATACAGAATGCCGGTTCATTTTCTGCAATACAATGTCAGTATCATTAATCACTAATACAATGAACAAAAAGCAATGTTATATACATTATAAATAAAGCTATATTTACATACTAAAGTTGTAGTAGTTCAGGGTTGTTTTCATTTTAAAAATATAAGTTTCAAGAGTTTACTGCTTTTCTCAAAATTAAAGTAACTTTCTCGTTTAAAAGACACGATATATCTATCAGCATAAAATACGATATCTTTGTAATGGATTTACCGCAACACAAACAAAATGACTTGAAGAATCTTCTGAAATTTTTAATAAAGTGCAAAATGCCAGTTTTCTGTCTACACTCTGCAAGTATCAAGATAGTGTAACTAGACACTAGTTCCCGATTTTTTTGTGTCTATTCCCCAAAAAATCATTTAAAAATTCAGGAAACCAGCTCCCTCATCGAAATACATGATTTGTGTTATTAAATTATACTAACAAAAATTGCATCATTCAAGGTTCTAGCGAGCTCACGTTTTACGCGAACATCGATATTATTTGAAAAAAAAAAAAAAATGACTCGCATTTTTGGAAATGGCGAACCAAAGTTAAGGCAGTAAGAAGCAAAGGGATGTAAGTGACCAAAAAACGAATCTGAGAAAAACGCGTTCAAAGTTTGGATCTTATGGGACCTTTAATGCTATTATTTTTATAAATCATGTTGGGGAGCAGCACCTGTTAGGGCTACCCCTAACATTTCTTGCCACAATATAGAATAGTGCTTTCCCCATCGTTTGCAGTATTTATCTCCTAATTTTCAATTTTGTGACTTACACCCCTTTGCTTCTAATTGCCTCAGCTTGAGTAGCAAAATTTTATCAAAAACACATTGATACTGAAAAATTTATTCGTTATTTAACTCAATATGGTTTTTATGTTGTGAAAGCTAGGGGTGCCCACCCACCCTCAGAGCGATGGCACATTCCCTCCCCTAAAAACTATATGGAGGCCCCCCCCCCCTAAATCTCCCAAGCCAATCCCCAAAAGCCCCTGAAACGAACTCCCCAACAAAAATGTAAATGGCGCATTCTACGCCTGGTGGGCACTCATGTGAAAGCAATAAACTCTTGTAATGAACTATTAGTAAACTAGAGCTGACATGCCCGGCGTTGAGCGGGATAATATTGCATCATTCGTGAGCCAAGCGACATATGTCCGAAAATCTGTTGTAAATACATATATAAGGAAAAATTTTCTGAAAGAATCCAAGTAGAAGATAGGCAACAGCCCTTAAAAATCCCAGTTAAACAGTAAAACTCGTCAAAAATCACTATTGCATTAAAAACAACAGCATCGAAAAATTCCTTTCAGACCAAAAATAAAATCCACATTAAAATGCCAACAGCAGTTCATAAAAACTGCCTTTACAGTAAGGGCAACAGTAACTAAAATGGATATAGGCATCAGGATGATTGTTCCAAAATGGTACCAAAAGTCCCTAAAAATCGCAATTACAATACAGAAACATCTAAAAAGTTTCCATCAGAATAAGAGCAGAATTCTGTTTAAAAATGCCTATCAAATGAAGAACAACGGTCCCTGAATACTTTTGCTACAATTAAGAAAACATTCCTTAAAGCGCCCCCCCCCCCTTTGAATAAAGACAACTATTCCTAAAAATTGCTAATAGAATAAGGACATTTGTCCCAAAAAATCTATATTAGAATAAAGACGTTAGTGACTAAAAATACCCATTAAACTACAGACCTATACCCAATAAATACCCATTAAACTACAGCTGCAATTCCTAAAATTACCAACAGTTCATCTTAATTTCCCCGTCAAAATAAGGACACCAGTTCCAAAAAATCCCGCTTACAGAAACGTCAAAACATTCCCTGAAAATGCAATTGAATAGCACTTTTATTAAATAAGGATTAGAACGGAAGAAAGAAAAGCATTATTTCCAAAGGCAAGTAAAATTGCACATTTAAGTTAGAATATGTTCAGTACTGAACCAATGCTGACGTGTGTAATTTAAGTTGATAGAAAAAAACAACTAAATTCTGCCCAAATGACGCCAAATTAAATAAATGTTAGAAAATAAATCACTTGAGTAAAATATGGAATCAATCACAACCGCTATGGAAAAAGGTTAAAATGAAGCAGAAGAGCGCCAAATTGCACTATAGTAATGAAAGCATAACACAAATGTGCCATGATCCTATAGTCTAAAGCACGTATTGAATTAAATGAATTGAACCTTCCAATCTATTTTTATCGAACTAAATATTAAACCGCCAAAAAAAAAAAAAAAAAAAAAAAGAGAAGAATCAACTTCAAGATTCAATGATTGAAAATCGTCTGCAGTTAATAATCCACAAAATATGCATAAAAATGAAATGAATTTTTAGAATTTGTTTCGTTGATAAAACGGACATTCTGCCATAACAAATATTATGTTTCTTGAAATTGTTGAACTGGTACCATAATTTTAAATCGCCAAAAAAGAAAGAAGAATCAACCTCAATATAAAGTATTTACAAATCGTCTGCAGTTAATTATACACAATATACGCATAAAAGTGAAATGAATTTTTCGAATTTGTTTCGCTGATAAAACGGCATCAATAAAGATAAAACAGCATTTTTTCAAGAGTACTATTTATTTTGGAAAAAACGCGCAAATTGAGCAGATAAATTCAGAGGTAATAAGCCTCGTTTTAAAATTCGAAAACTACTTTAAATGAATATTGCGCTTGTTCTATTTGTCCTATGAACTGCAAAAAAAAAAAATCAACTTGTGCAGTTTTTTACAGGCATTCATATGCCGCAAAAATCGAAAACGTAGGACGTTTCTTCGATGAGATAAACCCAAAACCAGCAGTTTTGCTTAAAATTGAAATAAAAAAAGAACAAATCGAATTTTAGGAAAAACGCTTCGAGGTACGCGAGGACCTGACTCAAGGTATCTGTAACCAAAATTTCGTGCTTCTGGACCCTTCCATCTCGCCAGGAGGCGAGCGACAGACACACACACATACAAACGCACAAACTGATACACAAACTTTTGGTTTTATTTTATAGACAACAAAAAATAACGTAAACCGAAAGCAGCTGCAAAAAGATTGGTGCACAATTGCAGCAAATGCTGTTATTGTGCCTAACATGTACCATCGTAGAAGCATAGAAAAATAAGCTAAAACTTCAAAGTTTTCATTATCTAAAGACCCAATGCATTTGTCGGTCCCGCATTTTTTAACAGGGTCAGTTTTTTGTGAGTTTTTAAGAGATTTTTGTGAAAAATAAAATAATTTTGTAAAAGTGAAGAATTAAACGCATAGTGATGAAAAACTTTATAACTATTTTTGCCCCTTTTTTAATAAATAATCGCATAAAAAGTACGATTTAGGAACTTGGAATTTTGTGAAAGGTCCGTTTTGATCGAGTTGAATTTTGTGAAGGGTCCATTTTGATTGAGCTGAATTTTGTGAAGGGTCCGAAAACAGACCCGAACTTCCTCTGCACGATCCCTGCAATGGGAATGATTTTGAACATAATAAATATATATATATATATATATATAGGCTCTTTGTTCTGGTCTAGGGGCTAATTAAATAATGACTCACCACGAAAGATCTAAAAATTGCCTTATTTACACTCATCTATTTACAAATCACTATTTACAGAAAACTTCAACTGAGAACATCACCACACTCAAGCACACACAGCGCTCGATCGTCCACAGCAGACGGAGTCTCTCTCGCTAAAACTGCTCGCTTCCGTTACTTTCCGTCTGATGGCGCTGCCGTCGATGTCTCCCCGCACCCTATATATATATATATATATACGTATATATCTTATATATAGGCGGCTTAAGTGTCTGTTTGTCGCTGATAGCTTATTGGTTGCTTGCGTAACTGTACTAACCAATGGGGTGAAGTTGCCACGGCATTCAAACAGTCCATATACACTGATATGCAGTTATCATTATACCATACATGCAGTTATCATTGTTTTAATTAAAGTATCATGGTATTTAAGAACATTTAAATATTTTGTCCGATTTTATTCCGACATCGTATTTTAAACTGAATTTTCAGCTGAACTCAAATTGAGCGTGTCAGGGGGAAGGTGAACATTTGTTTCTATTAGCAATCATCTGTTTTTGAAACGGTTTACAACTGAACGCAAATTGAGCGGGCCAGGGGGAAGGTGAACATTTGTTTGCATTAGCATATCTAGAACAGCGGTCATTTCGTATGACCGCCGGGCTTTCTAGTATATATATATACTCAATCTTTATTTCCAATTAAATATTATTCAGGATGATCCGTAATAGAATAACACATTTTGCATCAAAGTATTAATCAATTAAAAAATAAAGTAAAATAATTTTCCTATATTTTGTTCTGATACTTCTACTTCGCAATTAGAGCAAATGGGCTTTTTTTCTTGAATTTAATACAGTCACAGCCGACAAAACTAAACATTTTGATTATAACAAAGAGCGATGTAGAAAGTCAGCATCCACAAAAGAATATTCTAAAACGAAACATCCATCAATTCAACTAAAACACAAGAGTGCCAATTACAAAGAAACAACTTACGAAAAAGCACCAACTTATCGAAAAAAACACCATCATTTGTCAAGCAATAAAATAACTAGATCCATTTTCACGAATACGGAGCCTTACGAAAAAAAATGGCTGACACCTTCATTCGTTGCAGTTCGGAAAGAAATATCGTCTGAGTATTATGTGATATTCTAGCAGATATTTTGAAGTCCAAGCCACCATCAGAGTAGATTTTCGTGACGAAGATTAACGAGGACAATTTAACTTTGCATCTTGAAAGCACCTCTTCGATGAAATTATGAGAACGCATCTCGGAAAACGTAAGGGGGAGGGAAGTCATCTGCCACCTTTCCCGCTTTCAGGAAGTTAAAACTTTTTTATATGTAAAAAGAACTTGCCAATTTTCCGATGTGTTTCAAAACTGCTTCGAGAAAACCATAAGGCGGGGGAAAAAAAAGATATTTTGGCATCTAATAAATTGATGAAACTTATTATTTCCAAGTCCAAACAATATCTTTGATTCAGTTTCACGGGCATTTTTTAAAAAATTCTTGTTGATGATTTGTTTTAAACTCACCTTAGTTACCTTCAACTCCAGCCCTATCTTTTTCAAAAACTAATTGTCAGTGTTGTTGACGATTATAAAAACGTTAATTATATAAACGTTCTTAACGATGATTATAAAAATGTAATATTGACGTTTTAAAATATATGGTATAGTTGAGATCAAAGTAATTCGATCTGTACACTCATTGAGCTACGCAATTATTTTTTTAACTTAATTAATTTATTCATTATTTATTTTCGTAATCATTATGTTGATTACAATCGATCGAATTATCTTTGACAACTATTAGCTATTTAGAAACAAAAGTCACACAAAATAATAATAATAATAATAATAATGAAAAGAAAGTAACTTGCCCTCAAGATTAAAATCCGTGTAACATTCACAATTTCAGACATTATAGGTAAAGTACCGACAAAACAAACAAAATTGTTTATTGGAAGAAAAATCTATTAATATTAAGTATGAAATAAACATTTTGAACCCTTATTTATAAAACGTAAAATGCTGGATTAAAAATAGTTTATTTAATTATATTTCTGTAGACAATTTATTTTCACTCTTCGTTACTACACAAGAAAATTATTCATATGAAATGTTTTCCGCACCACATACTCTTTTTTTCCCCCCTAAGGCCTGATACCCTCATAAAAAAAAGGCCGGGATTTACTATTTGATCATATCAGTTGGTTATTATAAACATCAACTTAATTGCAGAACATGCTTTTAATATTACAAATAATGCTTCATATTTGCAGTAAAAAATGAAAAATATGTTATTTTTTTGTACTATCAGTGCAAAGCAAAAATAAATGCCTTCATTGGTGGTATTAATTAAAAAACAATACACAGTAAGCTAAAAGTGTTGTTTGATACTCAGAATATTGAAAAGTATGGAATATAATATGATATTAATGTGCATTTATTCTGCGTTTAATCTTAAAGCTCAATATATACAGCATACCGAAGCTTCGGCCATTGGTTAGCCGAAGCTTTCAACAGGGAAGTCAACATTATTTTAAATTCCTGTGATTACTCTTGGATTTTTTTAAAAATAATTTCTATAAAGCATTTTGTCTCTCATATTTTGTCGAGTCTGTTACCAAGGTACAGTTTCATGAAAAATGGATTGAAAATTTTAATAACAGATGTGAACACATTTTCAATAAAAGCACTTACACTAGTTAAATATATTAGCTTAAAAAAAAGAAACAGCAGTACCTAATGGTGTAAACAATTTCTTATAAGGTGAGTAATTTTATTCAATGTCAAGACTGTAGGTTTTTATGTTAAAAATATAAATTCGGTGATTTCTTTTGTTTGAATAATATTTGCTAGTTATTTTTTTAAAGATTTTGCTTTGTTCCTTAGTGATATTAATTAGCATGTAGATTTTGGAAGACAGTTCGCTGTTAATGTCAAATCCGTTACCATGTAACTGGTTTGATAAAAAAGTCAGTACCTTTGCGGTAAAAATATATAAATGATACATTTTTGCGTTAGAAATATGTTACGATGTACCCTAAAGAAATGCAATATTTATAGTCAGTTGAAATTAACATATTCTGAGTATAATCACTTTTTTAAAATTCTGGGACAGTATATGTACGCATATTTTTTAAGTGATCCACCTACGTATTAGAACTCAGAGGGAAAGAGCTTAATGATGATGAATAAAAATATATTTAAAAAAAGAGAGAATACAGTGAGGATATAAATGCGCATAAAAAGTGTTTATTGCGATCGAATTTTCTTTCATGTTAAAATATGATAAACGACATACTTATCATTGCCGTGATCTAGGAGCGCAGCGAGAGAGAGCGCCCTTTCAACTAAAGAGCGTTTGTAATAATTATTGCCAACATTTAAAAGAAAATCAGGCAAATATAAAAATTTTATTTTGACTCAGAGCTTTCAAATTTACCAAAAAGAAAGCCAAAAGCACATAGGACTTCATCTAGCGCATTCAGTGTTATGACGCGAGCGAGTTATTTAGTCAGTACATCAAACGCTTCCTTATCCTTTTTCAAAAAAAAAAAAAAACGTACTGAATTAAATTTTTTAACTATCAGTGATTTCATGCAGAAGCAAAGGCGTTCGAGCAGTAAGTTCCAAGTGAAATAGAAGTTAACTTTTGTGATTCCAATAATTGCTAGATCCAATAATTACGTAGCCAATAATCTTCGGTAGATCCAGAACTAGTGCCCCATTTTTACACGTAAGACGTACACCAATTATCATAAAAGTTGTTGCATTACTTTCATCAAAATTCCAAGTGCTTTTATTTGTTATAAGATTTATTTATTTTTGATTTTAATACGAGGGAGATAAAACGAGTGGAATCTATCATCAGTAATGATGAATCTGTGATACAAACCTAGCAACATACCAAAAAAAAAAAGAACTTTTTTAATATGAATCAATAAGTCGCAGAACGTTAAACAAACAAGAAGAAAAATTGATATTAAGATAATTTTAAGGTTTTAAAAGTAAAAACCTATTGTTTATTACAGTTGTTGATTAACTGTTATAGATTTTAAAAATTTCTTCTGAAAAATAATAAAGGAAAAAAAACAGAAATTTTCTGAGCGCGTTTTTTCCGCCTCTCTTTTCTCATAACAGGATGGAAATATATTTGCTCTACTTGTAAACTTTTCACAAATAATGTCGAAACATGAGTTATCTTGACTAAAAATATTACTTTCTTCCGTATACAACACGATTGAATTCAATTTTCCGCACAGCAAATATGTTAACATATCACATAGTATGTGTGCGCATCAGAGCAAAACATATATTTCATTTCCCTGCCGCTTTTTTCTTTTTCATAACACAGTGAAGCAGCAGTTAAACTACTTATTCAGCACATCATTTCCGCAGAAAGCTTTTCCCACACGGAAAAGTAAATGTCTTCATTTTTACATGTAATTTTACTTATCGTAATAAAATCCACAACAAAAAGTTCAATAAATGACTACTGTCTAAAATACTAAATATTAAATACTAAAATACCCCCCCCCCCCCCAAACAGCGCAATTAAAAAGAAATTTAAATGCTTATCTGCAGGGCTGCCCCGACGGGGACGAACGAGACCAGACACCCTCTACAGAATTTCTTAATAAATTGCATAACATTACAATAACGATAAGAAAACGGTATGACAGCTCATCTCTCTGACATAGCGAGAAATGAGGGGTCTCGTGAGGCGATGATTATGTCGAAATCTTTTTTTTTTCTAAACAAACAAAAATGTGACAGCAGTAGCGCACGCAGGATTTTTCAGAATTCGCAACATATCGGGCATTGATTTTGCCCGATATCCAGTATCCCTTGTCTGGCCGAACCGTACTGGATAACCGGCTCCAATGTTTGTAATAGATATGATAATGTAATATATATGGTTTGTAATTGTAGTGATAAGTTTGTAATTTACATGTATTTTCAAAACATGCTAATTAAGTAAATTTGAAAAATTAATTGTACATGACGGATATCCGTATTTTTCGGGCAGTGACCAAAAAAGATTCTGGCTATTTAAAAGTGGTCGGATACCAGATATCCGGTCCCTTCATGAGCGGGGCGAGGGGGGGGGGGGGCTGGCTGATTGGCTCGAAATGTAAAGAGAAGATAATAAAAAGAAAGAGCTTAAAAATTATACACACACACACACGATAGTTGGTTTTTATTGACACATTCCCAATCAAGTTATTTTTAAAGTGTGAAATGGGCAATTAAAAAGAAATCTGGACAGTTAAACCTTTGAAGTTCGCAGCCAGAAAGAAATAGTGCTGAACAAAAAAAATGTGATGGTAAGTTACAATTACTGAACTTTCGTGTCTGAGTTACAATTTCTCTGTTCTTACTTCTCTTATTTTCCCTCAAAATCATATAAAATACAAAAAATTATATCGCAACTCCTCGTTATATCGTTATATTAGGTATGCCGACGGTGAGAAAAGTTTGGGAACCCCGCCTTAATTCAGGGGCGCAACCAGAATTTTCTTCTAACGGGGTGGGGGTTGGGGGGGATTTAGTCTTTGCATGAAAAATTCATTACCATACTAATATCAGCAATATTAATTGAAATCATGGCGTGGCGAGGGGAGTTTTAAGGATGCGCCCTGCTCTTAAAATATTCTCCATTCGGCTGACCCTCGTTTAGCATGATAGGTATTCAAAAAAAAAAAAAGAAAAAAAAAACATGTTTCACAGCAGGATAGTTACATCATGCACAACCATAAGAAGGGGAAGCGAGTGTGAATCTCTCATTCACAACTCGCGTCTTCAATGACCCAGTTATTAGGAGTGCGTGGAGGTATGCCAACGCGCCGGGAGCATGGCGCTAAATAGTCCAAGGTCTTTTTCCGACCGCCCCTTTCGAGCCTGTCAATTCTGAGGGTCAGGTTCCTGCTTTCATACACGGAAACCACCGCGGGGCAAAATTAAACGTAATTGAAGCAGACGTCAAGAAATATGAACTTTGATTCGTCAATCGGAGGGGGACAGATTTGGGATTTCCATCCCAGAAAGAAGTTGCGGAGAAATGTTCTCGGAGCAAGGACAGTTTGAAGCGAAGCGAAAAAGATTTTGCACCATTTTCTTAGTTTAAAATGAAATTTCTACTTCATTTTCCACGTGAATAGAACGAGGCAAATCTGATTTAGTTTTCCTCTCATGAAAATTTTTAACAAAAGGCATTACTTCAGACCCTGCAGCAAAGAGAATTTACCTGTGTGTGTGTGTGTGTGTGTGTGTGGAAGGGGGGGGGGGAGGAGTCCTTGCATGTGTCATGCAAATACGATACATTAAACACACTAGGACTGGCAGAGTGGCTTGAAACCAAGGGCTCTGAGAAAATGGTGGGAGTTGATCCCCCTCCACTTGCTGTGCCGCTGCTTCATTTTTGACACTTAGAAAAAGTTCGAGTCCTTCACTTTTTTTTTATACATTTGTTTTTTCCCCTAAAACTCCATAACTTTTTGCTAGCATTTGTAATTTTTATTTACAAATGGAGAAGGTTTCAAAAATACTTCATGACATCCGTATACAGAAAATTGTTTTATAATAAGGTTAAAGAGATCGGAGTTGGACTAAAAGATTTCACAATACATTGCATAAGTCTCTTTAAATTAGACTTCACGACAGTTACAGTTGATTGGTAAGCAAATTACCTCCATAGAAAACATAAATCTAAACCTTCGTCTAAGTTTTGGTGCTATTTTTTTCCCTTGTAAAGTAATATGTCTTTAACTAAAATTCATTATGTCCTTCAAAACAGGAAAATGCAATGATCTTGAATATCGCGATTTTACTAGATCTAGGTACTAACACATATAAAGTTCTCATGAAAAAATAATAAGAACGAATAATCGCAGGAGAAAGAATATCGCAAAAGTGAATGATGTACCATACCGTCAATAAACATTTTGTTTGCTTGTTTCCTACGCTATATCTACTCTTAGTTGCGATACGCATACATTTAAGAATATATAATGGAGTACAGTCATGGATGCTCGAAAGCAATAATGAGTAATGAAATATAAATACCCAGGCGTGATTTGTTTCAAGACAATTACTGAAGTGAAAAGAATTCAAAACTTTTGCAATTAATATTAAAAAAAAACAAAACAAATAGCAGCATACATACAGCTATACTTCTACTTCCGATTTTACTTACATTTTCGGGAAACTAAACATGAACGTATGAGTGTGTAGGCGTTGTGTTTAATAATAGACCTGCGTATCGGTCCTGCACCTTTGCAGACCTAGTGCGTTCCCCAGGGGCGCATCCATTCTTTCAAGTAGTACAATTATTGACGTCCAGTTTCTTCACTAGAGGGAAGTACTTGGCCTCCGCCGATGCGAAACTGCATAACGAATCAAATTTAGCCGAGAATGGCCAATCATCAAGGGAACTTCAACTTTTACATGCCGCATAACCAAACGACATGGACCTGTCGATTTAATGCATCTCGAAAAATTCACCGACTTGGGCTGGTTTTAAGCTCGCGTGCTTGGGCGTAAGAGGCTAGCGCCTAACCAGTTCGCCAAGCTGCCGGATATACATAAGTATCTTTTGTATATAAAGCATATTGTATAATTTTTAAAATACATATTGTATGATCGTAACTGGAACAAGACTCAATTAGCCATAAAATATATTTAATTCCCTTGCAATTTGGTTTTATTTTATTAGAAAACACAACATACATGGTTTTTGAGAATATATGAGTATGTCTTGACAAGGTGGAATTTTTTAAGTTGAAAATTTGATTACATACAGGGGAGTACGAATCAAAATAAGTACGTGAATCTTTGTGGTACATAATTGACAGAAACAATATGAAACTTTCTTTTTAGCAGAAAGATTTTGAAAATTTCTTTCAATATTTCTTGGGCTTATTACAGAAAAAAGTTCTTGGAAATACAAAACTTGAGAGACCGATTCGTGGCCAGCGATAATGAATTGGGTCTGCGTCTTTCAACGTTGCTTAGAGAAACGATGAGCTAATAACTCCAAAAATCTTAACTTTCTAGAGTTTTAATTATGAGTAAAAATTTTGCATAAGTAAGTTAAACCACAGACTTTTCTTTCGTGCAGTTTGAATGGCACTTTTACCATCTTTGAACTATATTTTGGTAATGAAACATCTTTCAGTACATAATTCAACGGAATATTAAAAATGAACTGAAATAATTCAATTTAGAAACAATTTACCGCCATATTAACACATAGAAAGAATTCAAAAAGTTACACGTAACCGTTTTTAATCAAAACTAAGCTTATTAATTATTCATCGAATTATTATCCCTCACAATAAGCAATAAATAGGACTTTAAGCAAGATGCCAGATACTAGTACAGATTTTATCAAGCACACCGGTACATTTATTTTTCCTTATACTTCGGAAAAAAAATCAACAGAATCCTGTTAAAGACCCGTTAACTATAGAACTTGCGAGGTATGAAACAACGGGCAACAGAACAGCAAAATGTTACTAAAATTTCTAACTCTTGCTTGTGTGTAAAAGATAAAATCGTCAACAAAGCAGATACGATAAAAGAATGATACTTAAACATTATAATTTGACTAATAAAAAAAATTTAGAACAAGGCAAAATGAACCAAGTATAATTAAAATCTTTCTTGCTGCAACCAAATCGCGAATTGCTTGAATTATGATACAAAATAAGGGTTTGTTTATTATGAAGGAATTAGAGGTCTGTCTATAACTTTATGGCAACTCGGTAGGATGGGAAGATAATTTTCGAGCAAATGCAATTGATTTATGGATGATAAATAGAAGGAAAATTACAGCGCCAAGAAGTTTTCGATGTCATCGTTTCAGCTTATACGTTCTGACTTGATAATAAAACATTAATCTTATCAGTAAAATGTGGTCCGACTCACATCATTAAGCCAACGAGGAAGCCATAAATAGTTTTGCATGCAACTGATAGCTAGCTGTCCACGAATAATTTTTAAACGGCAGTAAAATTAATCAACTGCCATTTCACATACTAATCGATATTTCTGGGGGGGGGGGGGGACTGTTTTCGAAAAATAACATGTTTCAATATTCATAGCTTAACTGAAAATTAATAATATTTTTAATTAAAATGCAAAAGCCGAAATATAGCATTAAATGTTTTTTAAACAAATTTAACCTACCTACTGAAGTTTTATTTATATACTTATGGAGACCATTAACTGCCAAGCTTTACTGACCAGCCCCAATGTACAATACTATGCCATATTCCGCTATAGCACTGAATTCATTTTAAAAAATGATGCAAATAAAGAAATTCGGAGGTACACTTATGCTACGAGTTCTGTTAACAATGTTGAAACAAAAAGGAATAATGTTTATAAAAAGTGAAGCGGGGGAGGAAAACTAAAATGTTTGTCCGTTATTATAGTTAGGCGCACAGAGAAACGTTGGTTATTATAGTTAGTGCGATCAAACAGCTACGATCAAGTGTAGTGTTTTTTTATTGAAAATAATTTGTCTGAATGACTCGATAGACATTCACCGGGAAGTTAATAAAAAATTCTTTTACAATAAAACTCCGTTATACCGCGCCTCAGTATACAGCGGTGGTTATCATGTCCCCCGACGTTTAAGCCACCCTTTAACATTGTCATTTAAAGGTTGTTAATTATTTACCATTGTAAATAAAGCCAGCCCCGAGCACACAAATATTCTAGCCAAAGAGTTGCCATCCCGAACCACACACACTAACAAGTAAAGCCCTATGGTGATAGGCCTGATGTACACCTTTTTCATGCTTTTTCTGTCTTTCAAACCTAGGACACTATATAGCTTGATTTCAAAATTGTGTACAATCGCCGTGACTGGCTCTGACGTGTTTCTCTTGACATGAGGAGAGCTCAATCTGTCACGAACTGTTCAGTTCACTGCTTAACTATCTTCCAGTTTTTACCTTTATGTTCCAGATTCTTTAGCGTTCCTGAAAAGTAAATATATTTTCCAGTCTGAGTGTGTGTATGCAGGCTTAAAGCATTGTTTCTTTGAGAAGTGCGTTCCTCCCCTTCCAAATCTAATTTTTTTCTTAGGACCTTTTCACAATCCCATATTGATAACAGATAAACAGAAAGATATTTGTAAGCACCCTTTTTCTCGGAACACAGTTGGTTTATACTGCCGTGGGCAGGTGAACGGCAGTATCTACACAAAATGAGTTTTCGAGATATTTGAAGAAACGCGTTTTTGAATTCCCACAAATAACAATAAAACACTGAAATTTGAAGTAAAGTGATTTTATGTGTTGACATTGAGATATTTTTTTCGCCGTAGGTTTTATTTTGATTTTGTATTCCTATAGATTGTAAAAGCAGTTACTGCCGTTTACCTTCCGTTCTCAGTAGTATTTTGTCATATACAGCTGGCTGGCAGTTAGCAGTAACTGCACATTTCTTTATTAAATGCACAGTAGTTAAGCATTACGAAGCGCATATGATGCAAAATAGATAGGTTATTGCGAAAAATATTATTACGAAGAGTGTATGTATTTTTATTTTATTAATGACATTTAAATGAATACTATGTAACCACTGGATAGAAATTTAATATAAATAAAAAATGATATAAAACATACAAATACAAACCATAATATATTTTATTATATAAAAAACATAAATAAATTGCATTCATCTATTTCATATATTTAACATAAATAAATAATAATATAAAAAAAAGGAGCAATATAAAAAAATGTAGTAAATTATATGTGAAGTGCCAAAAAAGACACATATCAACTTGATATAAATTTAAAATTACAATGATTGCATAACGTCTAATACCAGAAATATTTGCCTAAGTAAATGGGCATAGTTATAACAAAAGCCTTTTCAGAATCCAGAAATTTTAAGTTAAATTAATCACTGAAAAATAAAAAACTTCATGAAAAGATTTTTTCACTCATCTATTAAATCTTCTGATTTATCATTGACTGGAAGGGTCTCCCAAAAGGCTCTTCGATTCTCTGACATTAAAGGGCACAATTTCTGAATAATGTCGTGTTTTAAGTCGAATTCTTTGAACCGACGCCGTTTATGATCTTCTTTGTAGAAGAGATTCCGAGAACCTCGGCAGAACTCAACTTTGACGATTTATTATGTCGTCTAAGTACGGTCTGTCCTTGGACTTCAGTTTCCATTGGGATTGTCCTGCAGGGAAGTCCAGAAAGTCCAGTACATTCATGTTGATAACAGTCATCTTCCTGCTGCTGGAGGAAGCCAGAACTTCTTCAAAGTCGTGGAAATCAAAAGCATAACCTCCTCGTCTCCCTTTCCCATGCCATGGTGAACGGAATTAGCGCTCATGAAAGTGCGCCCGGGTTCAAAATATCAGAAGGAAATTGTCTCTGCGCTTCTCTTCTTGCTGTTTACCATGGCAGTCATGGTGGTAAATAGGCACCAATTTTTATTTTGTGCCGTAAAATTGTCCAGCCAGTAGACGACCGTTTTGCTGTCTCTCTCTAGTTATAAGTCCTTGGCGTAGGAGGAGGCAATTTCTTCGGCACTTCGCTCAGCCACAGCTTCATGCCAGATCAGTTCCTCTTTCTGTTGGGTACATTT
Organism: Octonoba sinensis; assembly: GCA_038502835.1. Taxonomy (NCBI): domain Eukaryota; kingdom Metazoa; phylum Arthropoda; class Arachnida; order Araneae; family Uloboridae; genus Octonoba; species Octonoba sinensis. The sequence goes on along the minus strand of CM076599.1, from coordinate 29,214,491 downwards.
TGATTTTTCCTTTGATCTACAACTGCAGCGAAAGTCTCATGAAAAACTACAATCCTTTTCGTAAAGCAGACTGATTTGTGACCAGGTACTCGAGGCAACATTATGACCTAATGCAAGTCGACGCTGCGAATGACGTGATATGGGTGAGAATTATGTAAAGAATTTTCAGCATCAACCTTGTAACGATCCCGAGGATCTTTGGTTTTTGCAGATGAGTACCCCATGACTTACATACAAAGCAGTCGGAATGGATGGCATGGTTACTATGGTTTTGACGTTCATATTCTAAACATGTGGAGCAGTGTTCCATTCCGAATTTGGCAAAACTAATGTTCATTTTAGTTACCTCCTTTAGGTAAATCTAGTAACTGCAGGGATTTTCCGTATGTTTTTCCTTATAATCCTTGTGCATGGAGTTTACTGTAAGTTCGCTTGAAAGATAAAGTCGTTTCGGCGTGAGTTCCCTCCTATAATTTCTTGAGCATGGATTGAATTGACAAAATGTGGCTCCCTCTCAATTTTGTTCGGGGGAGTTTGGAGGCGGCCGCGTTGCGAGGGACGTGGTAAAATCAAGTCGAATTCAGATGTCCTAATTGCCGTCGTAATCATTTCTCATTTTTTGGGTGGAATCCGAGGGGGTTTAGAAAGAAATCTTTGCAAACACGGTAGGTTCCAGTAGATATTTGGAACGAATACCTAATAGAATTTTTACGTCGGATCGTTTCAGTGGTCTTCCTTTTTATTGCTTCTTTTTGAATTCTCTGTAAGACCAAACATTTTTTCTCGTGGCTGGACATCTTTGTGGACCTCATGGACGTCATGAATTTTCCTTCTTTCTTCAAGGGAAATTGTTTTGCAGCAGTTCAGCTGCAAGTATCTGCATTGCAAGCAGACCGCAGCTGTAGCTTTTCTGCGTCTCTAGCAGTACGTTCAGTCTGAGTTCGGCACCGCTTCTTTTTTTATAAGCTAATCACAATTTTTTGCATTAAGAAGCGACTCTTCATCTGCCCGCATGGGATTTTGGCTACAGGTTGACGTAGACGGGAGTTCTTGCTCCGAGTTTTCTGACACTGAATATGAAACAAGGGAAAGTTTTCGACCATCTACAACGCTTACATCCATTTTAGGAAGCAACAATTAGTTACAATAAAGTAACTAATTAATTTTTCACACTTTGCGACAGAAAACTAAATCACTTTGAAAGAGCAAGATCAAAGAAAGTGGCAAAACCGGTTTTTCCGCCTGTGATTCCGCAATTTTCGATCGCCAAGACAACGCTTGTGGGAAGGTAAAGAGCAGTATGTACATTGTACATACTGCCGATTATCTGCATAATGTAGCGTTAAAAGCAGTTACTGCTAATTGCCACTGCCAAAAAATGGTTTATTTGTAGTGTAAACCAAATAAACATGTTAGTACAATAAACATGAAGTAATATAGATTACAAAAATGCAAAAAAACAAAAATCGAAAAATTTGTAGATACTGCCGTTTACCTGCTCACGGCAGTATAACCTATCGCTCGATATGCGCAGTTGAGATGTGTGCTTCGTGCACAGGAATTGCAGTAACTAAAATAGCAGAGAAAAAATTGTATCATGGAAGAAAAGTTACGAGTTGTTGATAATTAAAAATGATGCAACGAGAACGAGTATCGTAATATGGTTCTGCGGTATAGTTTCACTATACCGCGGTTATGTTATAACGCGGGTGCCAATAACATGTCCCCCGACACCCGCGTTTTAACGGGGTTTTAAGCAGAGAGTGTGTGTGTCGGTCGCCTCTTGACCAGATGAAAAGAGCCAGAAGTACAAAATTTCGGTTACAGGGTCCTGACACAACTCAACACGTTTTCCCCAAAATTCGAATTTGTTCGTCTTTTTTCTCTTTTTTTTCTTATTCAAATTTTAAGCAAATACATATTTTCTGAATTTAAGACGATTTTTACTTTGTGCTTGATTTTGATTTGTCTCTATCATTTCTTTTTCTTTCTTTCTTTCTCTTTTATTTTTTTTCTCCACCTTGCTTTTGATTCTTCTTTCTTTGTGGGGACTAATTAATATTTATTTCTACAATAAAAGCGCTATTTTATTATTTTTAGGAACTGATGACCATTTTCTAAAAAGGTTTTTTTTTAAATTAAAGTGGCTCATTTTGATGCTTTCCAGAGGATTTTTTGCCCTTATTCTATTTTAGGGACTGTTCATGCTACTTAGGAACTTCTGTAATGGGAGTGTTTAGGTACTAATATTCCGATTGCAATGCAGATTTTTGGGGATCCCATACTGTAACAGGGATTTTTACAGAATATTGCCCTTAGTTTGATAAGGACTTCTAGAGTTGACGTTTGGAATTTTAAGGCTTTAATTTTCATTTATTACTAATAATTATATCAATGATCACAGCAACAGCGATAAACGAAAATTTTTCATTTCAGAATTGTTTATTCGTCCATAAATATTTTAAAGAGAAACCATAACTCTGCTAAAAAATAGTTTCGGCAATTTCCAATTTTTTATTTGATCTTTAACTCAAAACTCGATTGTACTCGACACAATGGTTGCTCCGAAATTCAATCAAACGAACAGACGAATGCACACAAAATAAATTAAAATGCGCCTCACGCATGTACCATTCTCATACAAGCCATTTCTGAGAAATGAACTGTGTTGACAAAATACGTGTTTGACATTTGAAAGATTGATTCAATATCCATCCAAGCTTCGAAACTTCAACTCAACTAATGTGGCTCTGCGATTTCTTTGAACAAAAATTATTATGAATTACTTATGAGTTCGTCAGACCAAAAACTACCCAGTCTCAGAATCGACTTCAGTGTGTCTGTGAATACTTATATGTAATAGTTTCAATGGCAGAAAATTATAAAAGTTATTGATGTATAAATTTTGTGAAGTAAACTGCACAAGCTGAATTACAAAATGTTTAAAATTTAAGTTTGACAGTAGAGCTGTCAACAGACAATGAGGCCACCTGATAAAGAAACAAAGTTCCTTTAAAAAACAAACAGGAAAAACCCGCTCATTAAATAGATACAAAAGTTCACATTTCTTAATTTTGAGGGGGGAAATCACTTCACTCAAAATATAAAAGCAGCAATCTCACGCTTTACTACCATGAGAAAAAATGCCATTGAAAGTCATCTACCGTAAGTAACAAGAATTCAACATTTCAAAAAAGGGTTGAGAGTTCGAAAAGAAAGAAAAAATCAGTTCTTTTTTAAACCCTTTTCAGTACCAAACATGTAAAAAAAAACTAGAGACAGAAAAAAAAAAAAAAAATCATGAGCGAGAGAAAAAAAATCGTCTGCAGAACTTTTGATAAGGGGCTTATAAGTTTAGTGTCAGAAATCTAGCAATAGAAAAGTGAGAGGTTTACTTGATTTTGCAACTCAGGATCTCTGAATTCTTAGAATATATAATAAAAGAAGGCTCCACGTTCAGTCTCGGGGATTATAGCATCTATCTGATGGTGCACACGAAGAGTCTTTTCAGTAGCTGAAAATTTCTCAAGACATTGGAAATTGGAAGCCATCTGAGAAAGAAGCCCAGTGTGTGTGGAATCCTGGCGCGACTAATGTATGAAAGAAGTGCACAAATGGAGAAAAAGATAACAGAAAAGTTCCCTTTAAAGCAAAATAATTATAACAAGTAGAAAAGCTATTAATATTCGGCAGTTTTAAATAGTTTAAAACTTTTAAATGTTTGTAGTTAATAATAAAACATCCTTAAATAATAATAATAAAACATCCTTAAATAATAATAATAAAACATCCTTAAATAATAATAATAAAACATCCATCCTTAAATAATAATAATAAAAGGTTTGAAAAATTTGCTATGTAAATGAAAACTTAATAACATCGTTTCAATTGCATCAGTAAGTAAACAAATGTATAAAAAATTTTTCCTATTCTAAAAACTTTTATGAAAAGAAATCGAGGACGTAAAGAGGTTTGTTTAGTGGATCTCAAAATGAAACAAATTACCGAAACAATAAATAACTTTCATTCTTTGACAGGAAAGTTTTCAAAAATAAAATTTAAAGTTTTTTAAATTTCATTTTTTAAAAATTTTACGAACTAGTTAAACGGCGGCATAATAAGTCGAGCAAATGCGAAAATGATATTCATACATTAATATGGATATTGTTGCTCTAAAATGAAAGCAATTAATTAATTAAAATCAAGATTACAAATAATAACAACAACCAAAAAAAGGGGAAAATATACTCTGAGCATTTAAGTATGTATTGTGAGGAAAAAAAGGACTGAGTTTATAAGGTAAATAAATGACCCGGTAGTGGATACAGTTAAGAAAATTTTCGTACTCTTTTACGTTGCAAACTTTTTTCAAGGGACTTGAATAAATATTTGCATATTTAGCTTAATCGCCAACTATTTCTCTAAAAATTAATTACCTATAAATGTCATTTGATGAAAAATTAGGATTTTTATGTCAAATTTACTAAACGCTTAATTTGATCTATAGTGGACATTTATAAGACACGTATTTGCATTAGTAGTGGACAGAAATGAATATCATCTATTTTATGCTGTTAACTTGGAGAAATAATTTTAAAAATGACTGATGACATTCATAAATGATGTCACGCTTTTTTCCCATATATTTTCCCCAAATACCTAACCTTCTTAATGATCGGCTTTAGTAAAGAGCAGCAAATGGGACCGTTATGTACTTGCATAGATGCTCCACGCCAACTTTAGTTCTATTAACCAGCACTAGGAATTGTTCGCTATAGGTTCTGATAATTTCATTCAAGTTTCATGTTACATTCGCTTATTTTAGGAGCTTAAAGATCTAAGTGTCCACTACTAGAGCAGTGTCCACTACTACCTAAGGCTTCGGCTAAAAGGTGCAAGGGTGTCCGATGGAGAAAAGTGTCCACTACTGGGTCATTTACCTTAAATATTGTGAAATTTAAAGTTGCAAATTTTTAATTTTTTAGATTAGAAACTTTCCAACCTAGGCAATTAAAAACCTGAGATTTTTTTCACGAAAAAGTAACATAACATTATAAGCAACAAAAAAAATCATATATAAAATGGGAGACATGCTAGTGTATGTGAGTGATAACATGTGAGTTAATTTTTATTTATTTATTTTTTTGCTTATAAAGTTAAGTCGTGTAGTCGGAAAAAATCTTAAGCTTTTTGATCATCTAGGTTGGCAAGTATAGCAATGGCTTTAGGTTACTTTATGCAATGTCAATTTGTAGTTTGAAATATCAATTTTAAAAAATCATGGTTGCAATATTGGTCTTAAGGTACATTTTGAACTGTGACTATGAAAGTTTACATAGTTATGTATGTCACACACTGTAATCGAATTCGAACGAAATAAATATCTTGCCCCAACAAACACCTAAATAATCTCCCCCCCCCCTTTCCCAATCCCCCCCCTTTTTTTTCTCAACTCCGTTACAAAAACAAATCATTATGAAGTTTCTAGCGGCAGGAAGACATAATAAACATATTTATCCAATAGGGCAGCATCACATTACAGAGGAATAATAGCCGTACAACAACAGAAAGTGATACATGTCGGCGAATGCAGCTGCGTCCTTTCACGTAGCGGCGAAAATGGCTGATTTATACCAGCGATGGAATAACCGAGCATTGTTACTCAAGATCCGTCTTTGCGTTACGGTGGGCGGACTTTTTCAATCCACAACTTCCGTGACGTAGTTCATTTAACTCTCGGTAAATGAAAGAAGAGATGCAACTAGATTTTAGAAGCATGCGTTGTATCATTTTAAAGATTCTGCATTTTAAGCTGGTAATGGTAATAAATGGTCTCCGCGCAACAATGAAGTGCATCAAATGCTTTTCACAACGAAATGTAATGTAATTACAACAAACAACTGCATTTATACGCAAATAGATATCTAATTTAACTATAGATAAACTAACAACATATGACGGAACGTATATTTCATGCTTAAAGTAGAAAACACTGCAAAAATTAAAGACCCTCAGTTTTAGCGTGCATAATAATTTCACACACACTTGAAAGTATAGTTATTTAGTTAAAAAGTTTTTAATTTTTGAGAACTTAGAATTTAAAAATAAAAAATGTTGGAGAGCTTATTGGCATAGTACAATATTGAATAAAGTTGATCGAATTTAGCAAGCAAATCATTGATAATTTTGGTAGAAAGTTAATATTGCATAATATTTAATACCACTTCAGGAGACTGTTCTTATGCTAATGAACATTCACACTGGTGGAGATAAGGGGGCAGTTTTGGGGATAAAAACCCCCTGAAATGATAAAGATTGTCTAGAATTTGACCAATTTTTCTTGTAAAACAATGAAATTAGCTCACTTCTCCCGAAGAAACCCGGCCCATAATCCGGGTCTAGCTACGCCACTGAACATTCATCATTTAGTGAAAAGCAGACATTCTTTACGAAGAGTAAATAATCATTGCTCTAGCAATTAATTTTTCGTTTTCTGGCACCACAGTAATGGACGATCAGTTTTTTTCACGCGCGCACACACACACACACATACATAAAAAAAGAAAGAACAAGAAAAAGAAGAATACGATGAAGACGAATAGTAGGAAATAAATAAAAATAAATAATGGAATTTGCAAAGTAAACATATTTCAGAAATATATAAAAACTATTAAAAAATAATAATAATCAATATTCAATAGAAGGCACACAAAAAAAAAAAAAAAAACTTGTGGGAGGGAGGGTAAAACTAGATAGCAAGCTGCCCACCTTATGAGCGGTTGGAATCACAGTGAACTCCCATGGTGGCCGAAACACGAAAAATTCTATGTTAAGAAGGAGTAATTAAATACAACAAATGCTACAGGTTAAAAAAACGAAGGTAGGTGATATCCTGAGAGATACAGTCAGACATCCCAAAACAATGCATTATTGATCAAAAAACCAGAACTGAAAAGTCTGCAAAAACGCATTTCCTATGGCAAGAGCAACTGAAACAAAACCTCTCTACATCATCCCAGTTTAATTAAAACTCATCGTCAGCCGCAAACAACAAAGACCTGACAAGGAAATTTCCAAGAGCTCGTCGCGACCATCTGTTCCATAGCGTCTGTTCGAAAAGGTGCTTCATCCGAGAGTGTGACGCCCGACACCCGCTAAGTGGACGTTCCAACTACCCGAACAACCACTTGAAAAGAGCAGCAGAGGCATCGTCTGCTTTGCGGATGTCACATGGTGATGTGGCGGGGAAAGTCCCTTGTTGCAAAGCAACGAAGAAAACTTTACTGATATGCGCTCGGACAAAGGATGAAGAGCTGTTTAAGATTTTTTAGTCATCACTTTAATGCATTTATTGTTTACTTTAATGCATTTAATTGTTCACACGGGGAGAAATTTCTTCAACAAACCACTCAATACATTTCCCCAAAATCAGAATATTTTAAAACTTTTGTTTTCATTTCTCATTTGCAATTCAGAAAGGCAAATTTTAAACATTCTTCTGAACAAAGAATTTAAGCAACCCTCTCCTTAGTATATATTTAGAAAGAGAGCCAAGAAGTTCTATTATTCACTAAAGGGAATTGCAATATAAGGTGTTCATTTATATTTTAAAACTAAAATTATGTCTGCTGTTGAAAATTTTTTGCCTCATAATGGTAAGATGTACAATTTTTAAATGAATATTGCCAATAAATGACCCATTATGAAGAAGGGAATCGTAAAGTCGTTTGTAGAAATTTTGGGAGGAAAATGAAAAAACTTTCAACCGGAAAGAACTTCTAGCAACTTACTACCTTAAACATTTACTAAACGAAAAAACAAATAAATAAAGAAGATTTTATACTGGCAATTACCAAAATGATAAAAAACAAGCGCAAAGGCTCCCATTTTGAAGAGGATTCGGAGAAATCCATTGAAACTAAGAATTACCAATGTAAAATCTTTCATTCAAAGCAGCAAACCAAGACTCATTTAAAAATAGCCCCCCTTAAAAAATATATATCAAATTCTCCAACACGCGAAAATACATTTTGAAAAGACATAAATTTATTGTGATATGTAAACATAACTAGTTGGAAACGCTTATAAAAAGAAGCTATTATCATTTAATGTAATTCAATTTTAGATAAAAGAGGGTTTTTCTTCTTTTTTCTCGTATTATTAAAATGATCTAATACATGTGGCAAAAAGAAAATAAAAGGAAGAAATATCCACACATTTCAAACAAACAGTGGACTATTCAAAATCCTTTCCGAATGCATAAGTATCTTGAAATAATGGACATTGGACATGGCTATTGAAATTGGTTCCACACTGAAGTGAAATTCGAATGGGAAAAGAAACAAAATCGAAGGAAACTGTTCACTATTTAAACAGTAAAATGAAAAATATACTTAGAAATGAGGAAAATCCTAAGAACCTCTTTTCATGGCTTCTAGCTCATTAACTCGTTAAAAAGGAAGAAAATACCGTAAAAAGAAGAAAGTTCTTAGCACGAATCTGGCAACTGTGAAGTTTGAAGCGGCTTTGAGCGATAATGAATAAGAAGATAAAAAATTGCAAATGGCGACACGCAATGAAATATACTTTCGTTTGCTTTCAGGGGCGATTCACACTACGCAATGAAAGCAAACAAAAAAGGGAAAAAGTGCATTTGCTTGTTTTGGTTTGAAACCAGGATTTAAAAAAAAAAAAAGAATAAATTCAATGGTACAGGAAGTTCATTAGCAAAGGGACAAAGATATTTGATTTGGAACAAAAGCAACGAAAGTAACGTTTTCTGTACAGAGAAAGCTTTTAGCGGATCAGAATACATTCTAACTAATTTAAAAAAAACATTGATTTGAAAATAAATTATTCATAAAAAGCGTTATTTGTAACTTACAATAATCGATTTAAAACGAGATGCAAGAAATGAAATATTTCCACATGTTATGGTAGTCTGTTGCATAGGTGGAAGTTGGCTGTTCGCCCCAAACGCACTCACTCCTCTTCCCAGCAGCTTTGTTCCTCCTTGGAAATTGTAAGTTCGTGATTTATTATAATAACCACGATTGCTCCAAATGTGGACATATCGCCTCCTTTTCCGATATTTGTCTTAAGTGGAAAAGGCAATTAGTTATAAGATGCTAAAGCAAAGATCTTCACAAAAACTGAAAAGGGCTGGGCACTCTTAAGTTAAAAAGAGAACTGTAGAACATGAAAAATTAGCAACAAAAAATCCAATTACTCTTTTTTTAAGGGAAAATCCAGCACTCAATTAAAAAAAAAAACAAATAAACATTACTGTAGTAAAAGCTGTAAGTGAGAATTGTTAAAAAATTAGTAATTAAATTCATATCATCTAGAGCAGCAAAAGAGGAAGATTTAGCAATATTTTCATGCAAACATGAGATTTGTGAACAAACAGAAATTTATGTGGAAAAATTATAAAACAGTTTAATTTAACACAACAAATGTCTCATGAACACACACAATAACACACACACTTCTCAATAAACACAATATAAGATGCTTCCAAAGCGCAAATGAGGTGCAGTGTTGTGAAATAGCCGATTCTTTTAAGAGCAATTTCACTGACGCATTCCACGGACAAAGCTGCAATTCATACCCACTCTCCCAACAAAAGCCCAAAATATCTCCAATGTTCAACGTACACGTCAAAATCGAATGAACAAGGACATTGATTGTAATTCAGGGTTCCCTTTTCTCAGGGGAAGAATTTCAAACACCTTGCGCAGCAATTAAACGTTAACTTTTCCAAACTCAATTAGGGCTGGCCCCTTAATCCGAATATGACACAAGAAAAGAATTTGGTGATTAAATAAAGATGTGAGGCTTTCTTTATTCTTTTATGAATGATTAATCAAAATTTAGCATTTCCAGAGAAAGAAATAAAAAAATTATCGTTCGGCAAGACACTTCGCCGATGGATGTTAATCAACAATGCTTGCTAATTCAAAGAAACTGTCTTGCAGTAATCAACGGCTTCGTTTGATTTCCAATGACTACGAGTGACAAAAACTTTTCTTAATTTCGGAAAAGATAATTTTTGAGAATGTGATTATAACTGCTGCGTGAAACAGGTTTGTTGCTCAAAAGTTTGGAAGAAAAATGAACTTTCTGTAATTTGTGCAAGTTTAAGGCGGAAAAGTAAACAATGTTAAGAAATTTATAGATAAAGGTTTGAGAAAGAATTTTGACAAAACTACTATGGCTTTAACCCAATTATAATTTTTAAAAACTCTAATTCCAAAAATTAGATTTCCTAGCCCGTAGATTTTTTTTTCCAAGTGATATTTTTAAAACTGTCCGCGTTAAAGCGATGTTTGGCTTCGAAGGTGCAAATTTTACGAATGTAGTAAAAGATGTGGAACTGACTTTAGTACAACCGTTAGAAAATGACACAAATTTTCTCAGAACTAGCTCAACTTACAAGTTTCGAACCGTTAAGTCATACAAGTGTCAAATAGAGCAACATATGTGTGAAGAAGCTGTTTAGCTGGGTTAACACATACATGGGAAAAACATGAAATATTGTAATTGTAAATATAAACAAACTGAAAAAAGATAGCAGGAGAGGAAGTCAGCTTTCCTTCTTTTCAAAGATGTTAAAAATATAGCCATTTCCGGCCCGTTTTTCTACACACTGACTCGATTCTTTCAAGGAAAGATAAAACGCAATTCGCACTTCCGTTTGTTAGCATCAACCACTGGCGTAGATAAGGGGGTGGTTTTGGGGATAACCCCCCCCCCCTGAAATGGTAAAGGTTGTCTAGAATTTGACCAATTTTTCTTGGAAAACAATGAAATTGGTCGACTTTTCCCGAAGAAACCCCCCTGAAATCCGGGTCTAGCTACGCCACTGGCGTCAGCAGAAGTAAAAAGTAAAGCTATAAATCAAAATTAACCGAGGAAAGAAAAAATCGACCATTGGAGATATTTTTTACATTATTTAAACAGTTACAGAAATATGGAAAAAAATGAAGAATATTACAGCAAAGGGATCATTCATAAATGATGTCACGCTTCGAGGGGGAGGTGTGTTCGCGAAATTGTGACACAAGAAGTGTGACATCAGGCTTATACAACATAGCGTGACACGTGACAAAGGGGGGGAGGTCAAATATATCGGAGAATAGCACGACATGATTTATGAACGGTCCCAAAGACAAAATCTCAGAAGTGCAAATTGGCGATTACGTTACAGTTCTTTTCGAAACTTCCACAATCGATGACTACATTACGACGGAATTCACATGTGTGATAAAAAATTCGTATGTGAATATAAAATTCGTCTATTACAAATTTTGTAAGGGAACAATTGGTACCGGTCTCAGTTCATTATTATTACTATTACTATTTTATTTATTTATACATATTTTTTAGATTCCCATAACTGATTAGAAGTCATTATAAAATATGTTTCTCAATCGTGACGTAAAAAAAGTTTTACATGAGTTTCTGAAGCCTATATAACTTCTCTATTAATGAAGATTTGGATCAGTTGGTCTTCGTTTTTAATCAAGAAACCGTTTTATTTTCGATGTCTTTCTTAAAATGAGACACCAGTGCTACAAATCGGTGAGGAATACTTCACGTCTTAATTTGAGGTACACTAAGTCTGGGGTTTATAGCTCCGAGGAATACAGGAGCAACAACCTTAAATTTGGGTTGAAAACGCAACGAAATGCGTAAAATTTTGAAAGGTCAGTTTATCGAGATTGAAGAAGTAAGAAACTTCTATGCATTTATCTTCAATTAGTAAAGATTTGTATTAATTGACAAGCAATTGCCTGCTCAGCGAATTTTGTGCCTTTAAGTAGCGCCACGTGATCACTTTCCGCGGGAAAAGATCACCCCCTCCAAACCGGATGTATTTTGTTTATAGCTTGCATTTTATTGACACATTATGTTATTAATTTATATTCAAGTAGTAAAAATAACGATATATAAATATTTATTTATTACGAATGCGCAACATTTGTAATATTGCTTCCCGAATGCGGTCCCAAATATTTTGCGATTTGAATCGGAAATATTTTTAGCACAAAAAATATGATAGACAAAAAGGACGAGTTAAATACGACTTACATATCAGAATATGAAACTTAATTTCGAACATTGGCAAGTTAAGGTTGCCAAAAGTGTAGCTAAAATCGCAGTAAAATTTTACCTTGCTTAGGTAAAAAAAAAAAAGTCTCATACTAACATTTCGTTGCATAGATGTTCAACGGCACGAATCCCATTATCACGCATTTTATCAACGTACAACTGGAATTAATTTTTTGGATTAATTAGCATTAGTTTAATGAAACTATTCAGTTTGGGAAATTCTGCTACCAAAAATGTCCACACAGAATAGCAATAAACGTTTTTTGTTGCACTATTGCTTTTCGTAATTAGATGTTTAATATTCAAACTGATGTGAAGTTCCATCCCCCCTCCTCTCATTTGAAAATGTTTTTATTTACAATGTTCACACATTTTCTAGTAAAAACTCAATCACGCGTGCATTTAGGGAACTAACAACAAACTGAAAATGGAAGAAAGTGTTTTTGCTCATCCTGTTGGAAATAAGCTTTACAAAATAATTTAAGTGCTACAATTTTTCTATGCATTTCTGTAGAAGTACCACGTACATTCAAAAAGATATAAGCATTTTGTTCAAAAACGCCAATTTCCATCGCACATGGTTGACGTTTAAGTCACAAGCCTAGCTTTACACAAAACTTCACCAAACTTTCAGAAAACTTAGCAGCCTTCAAGAGAACCATTCTACTGAGAGTTGAAGTAAAAACACTGAATATTTGATAAATTACAATTACTAACAGAAATTATTTCTTTACTCATCCATTTACTCATGCAGTTTTCAAAGAAAAAATGCATTTTCTAAACACTCCCTTAGAATTTACATAACATCTGTTATCTTACGTAAATACCCCTAATGTTGTGTTTTGAAAAGGATTAACAGTCATTTCTTGATGTTAAAAATACAATTAAAAGGAAATTTTAACAACTTTAAATTCAATGTTCTAAAAATCAAGGATGTCTAAGAATCATGAAAACATCGCTCAATTCAATAGAATCTCGCACATTTGCTACAGCGGTAGAGAAAACTATTTCAAAAAAAAAAAAAAAAAATATTACTGTTTTACACAGTTTGCTTTCGGTAAGATCGGACCAATGCAACAAGAGTAACCTTATTTTTAATTTTTAGAAAGCAAAAACATAAATCGTTTAAGAAAATAATATAGCAGTAGCAAAACGTTATTGAGCTCGTCAGAAACAAGCTGATAAAAGAACAGAAAATATCAAAAAATGGGCTATTACACGTTGCTGCAAGAACGTATTTCGCGCGCATTCCATTACAATTCAAATAAAAACAAGGTGTTTTTATTAATCAAATTAAAAAAAAACTTTTATTCGACGGAAAGACTTTAACTTTCACTCATGACACCGAAGAATAGAAAATTATGAAAGGCATCTTATAATGGGGAAAAATATTTTACAAAGAAAGTTTTAAACAAAAGAAAGAAAAATTGTGGAACATAATACACATGAACCAAAAATATTAAGAGATTTGTAAAACTGGAATGGCATTTATTTTTGGGGAATTTAAATGTTATGCGCATAATATCGCTTATATGTCTTTCCTAAAACAAAAGTAAAGGATAAAACTGCATTATAAGGTCTTATTATTTTTATTTCAAACATCATCATTTTGAACTTCAAATGAGCTTACAGAATCATAAAAATCGTATAAAAACTCACTTTATTAAGGGGGAAAAGACAGCTGCGAAAAGTAACTGGATTGACTAGTGCACTCACGCTATAAGGCCCCTTTTAACTTTATTGGAGGTTGCAAATAGTACCTGAAACATAAAGCACGTTTATTAACTCTTATTACATAATAATCCAAAGCAATTCTTTTTTAAATTTCTATTATTTGGATGTAACACAAAAATTTAACCGTTAGTTGAAGAAACCTTTCCAGCATATCCAAAATAATTAAGTACTGAGTTGTTTCTCATGCATTGGTTAATCTAGCTAAAACGAATAAAAGGCAGAAATCCAATAAAAAATACACTTCCTAAAGCGAAATGTGTTTATCTTCAGCAATGTGTGATGGGAATGAAAAAAAAATGACACTGTAAAAGAAACCGGCATCCCTACGCCTCCCCCCCCCCCCCAAAAAAAAAAAAAAAAGGCAGCTGTGGAAATGAATCTCAAGAATCAATAAGATCTTCATAAAGAAAGAGATCCACAAAGAGCTCAAATTTTAGAACAGAAGACATAAGTATAATGATGTTTTCGACGAGGTTTTGAAATAATATGTAAGCTGCAGTAAATTGTTTATTTTTTATTTATCTATAATCGTTTTGTAAATTATAACGTGTAAAGGTCTCACTAAGAAAACTGATGTATGTTATGGCATTAATTTCCGTGAAATGAATCGAGTAATACCAAGCAGACTGATGGGTAGAGTGTAACAGGTAAAGTATGTCAAACATAAGAGTATAACAGGAAGTATGTCAAACATAGCCATGAAGGGGACAATTTAAGTAAGGTGACAAGTTCCCTGTCTGCGATTGGTAGACCAAATGAAGAGGGGGCCGAATTTCCCAACAATATATTTAAAAAATACAGCACTTCAATCCTGACCTTATTAAATTTGCAAACCGGGTTCGATTTCATTTTTGCATTCTTAAGATATACTTGCCCTTATGTACACAAAAAAGTTCGACATAGCACAGTTCTCAAAAAAAAAAAAAAAAAAAACTTCAAAGAAATTTACTTCCAGGTTACAGCTGTACTACGATTTTTCACTTCGTTGCTGCAGGCAATTAACTGTTATGCAAAATTACGCAACTTCTTTTTTTTTTTCAATTAAATGTCACCTTTTTTTAATTAAGTTTTAATGATGAATAAGCATAACGACCTTGAGATATCCATTAATCTTTCAATAGCGGAACAAGTAGAAGAGCATTGTACCACCAGAGACTTAGTTGGGTGATCATTTCGATGCTTATGACCTTATGAGTTATTGCAACGCACTTAAAAAGAATCTGGAGAGCGGCGCGTTTTTTGATCCCCAAGTTCATTCGATTCAATGATAATCATTTTTACACTGATCTTCTTCAATGGTACATGATCCGAGGTCAAGTGTGAGCCTGAATCCATATTCACGAGCATTCGTGAACAAAACTTGAAAAGAATTTCACGATTTGTACTTGAAAGTAAACCTTACTGATTTTTTTTCCTGCTAGATGTCTTTTTTTTTTTTGCCTCCTCCCCCATCCCCAAGTACCGAAGGACTGAGACAACAAAATTAGAAAATGATAGCAGAGTTCTTCGAAACAAGAGTTAAGCTGGAAGGATCGTGAGATATTTCACACGATTTCTAGAAAATTAGAAAATTGATCTACGCAAAGTATATCAAGATAAAGTGGAAGAGTTTAATACAAAATCAAAAACATGCGTGCATTATTTTTCATTGTGACTAAAATGAACAAATGTGGGTTTCTTTTACTCAAAAAGGAAAGTGGACAAGGAAAAACTTTAACTTTATAAGGGCTTTATAACCTTATCTTCTCTAGACCTTCAGCCTAATATTGCATTCAAATTGTGCGACATTTCAAGTAATAACAAATAAATTATATGTAGCTTTTTGTTATGCGTGTTAAAATTTTCTACCAAGAAAATGTTTCAATAATAAGTCATCAATTGTAAAAATGCTTTCCTTAACATTTTTCACTTTCAGAATTTTATTTTTATGTACAATAATTTTATAATCAATTGCTCTCCCGTCCCCCAATCCCCTTTTTTTCCTCTTTGTTATTGTTTGTGCGTAAGATTTTTACTGTCTCGTTTATGTCCAACCACGTCAAGCAAGCAAAGTCGTATGGAAAAAAAAAATATTTTTTAGGTCACTAAACAGTTATAAAAATTATGTAATATTTATAATATTAGCAGCACCGCAGAAGCACATAGCCACTAATTTTGATATGTTTATATCCTTTGGAAATCGCGTCTAAAAAATAGGCAAACTGTTTGACTGTTTTGCCCGTCCTACATAACAAAGAAATACGCAGCTAAAATTAATAGCTCTTTCAAAGTAACAAAATTGTAACTTTTCGCAGTAGCTAGTCCATATTAACTATACAAACAATAGTTCAATTACATAATATTTATGGCATTAAATGTTTCTTTACACGACACAGATTATCAACCATATAACATTTACGATTTCTCCTCACATACAATTATTCTGAGAATGGGAAACACTAAAATAGACTTCGTTTACGCAAAGTAATGCGGAAAATTGTTTGCACAAAAGCCAAGTGTGCTGCCAATAGCTGAGGCAAAGCAAACTGGGACATCGAAGTAACCGATCAGAGAGGTTCAATAAAATAGAACAATAATCGAAAATTCCAACTGTGATGCAGCCTCGAGAGATTTAAGCCCCATTTAAGGCCTATTCCTACACGAGCCCTATATAATAGGCGGTAATAAAGAAATCAACTTTCACTTTACTTTTATTTACCGGAGGCGGTTGTTCCGTTTATTGCGTAGTATAAAAATTCTGCTAGCAGCGTTGAAAGGCAATTTCCGTTTAGCTTCACCAGAAAAGATCTCAATATTCCGGGAATCTGGTTTCAGCTATAATCTGCGAATTTTGCCACCTCGAGCTGTTGATATCCCGGCGTTTTATGGGAGAATATTTTCCATAGAATGCTCTGCAGCCTATTTTGGATAGAAATTGCTACTATAATTTCAACTAAAAATGCAGGAACTTTTAACTTATATTGAACATTCGGTAGGAAGTTTTATATTACTTTCGAACAGCATAGAATAATGGCGTACACGTGCACATTCACAAATAATGAGATCTTTTTGGAATTAAAAACAATAATCTGATCACGAAATTTTTATACATACAGATAACTCGTTATAACGACCCAACAAGACCGTATTTAAAGGGGGGGGGGGACCTAAGCCCCTCCCGAAATATATTTAAATTAAAACTACATAGTTGGAATAAAATTTAATATTCTGAACCATCAATTTGGACAGTTCTCTTAATTTTTGGTGTGAATACCCTCCGAAATAAATCTTTATATACGCCCCAGCGAAATAGCGGCCTTTGAAAAAAAAAAAAAAAACCCGATTGACTTCCATTTAAAGTAATGTTATATCACATTCGATATAACGACCGTGAAGAAACACGACTTTTGATAGACCTACCCACATAATGTAAGGTGTATTTAATTCTTTGTAAAAGCTGAATGGCTACAGGAAAAGTTTTGTCAATGAATTACGAAAAACAATGTACGCTACAATGTCGCTTGTTCGGTTATCGGATTTGCTTTGCTGTCAATTAAATATTTTATATATATATGTTTTCCTTCATTTCCAGAAAGGGTGCTTTCACACCAAAAGCGACAAAGACAAAAAACACCTTTCCCCATCTGCGCAACTGCAGAGCCCATTTTTGAAGGCGAAAATACGCTCTGCGCTTGCGCAGATGTGGAAAAGACATGTTTTTGTCTTTGTCGCCTTTGGTGTGAAAGCACCATAAGTGTTATTTAAATTACACTTCTTAATAATACCTTATAAATGGTTCTGAACAAAGGGACGGAACCAGAATTTTAAAATAATTTAATTCTGCATTTTATAATACTATTCCAATGCAGACCACAATTGCTGTAGCTATAAAACTGAAAATTTAAAAGGGTAAAAAATGTGTTACACAAAAGAAGGAAGGGCAATAAAATCGATTGTATTTATAAAATCGATTTTTTTTGTACTTCGATAAATTTTAAGTGAGGAATTAGGAAATGGGAAATATACCCCCCCCCCCCCCCCTTTGCTAATACCAAATACCTCAATAAAGTTCAACCTTGAAATAGCAGTGAATGAACCTTATGGACACGTCTAGACACAATAATACATACGCAAGTATTTTCTGCCAACCGAATTGAAAGTTCTGCGTGAAATATCGAGTGTGCTGCTTTCTGACGATCGAAATATTGCATTTATCTTTTGATTGACATAAAAAAGCACATTTATGCACTGAGTTCTTAAATGAGATACTTATAGGTTTTTGTGAGGAACATGAAGTATTGTCACTGAAGTTGAAAAGCCTTGTAAGAAAATTTTCTGCTTTATAAAGTGAATATACTGTTCTCCACCAGACCCCTGCCTGTTAGCCGAGACCTTAGGATTGCTTGCGCACGGGGCAAGGTAGTGGGGTCCACTGATTTTACATGGCGGGTCTTCAGCGGGGATCGAACGCGCGACCTTCCAAGTGGAAGTCCAACGCCCAAACCACTAGGCTACCAGAGCCTCAAAGCGGATATACTAGCAGTATTTTTCATTTTGTTATGATGTGAAATTGTTTCATTATGTTTGATGATTCAGTCATAGTGCTTAGAAAAGAATACAAAGTGATGCATAAAAAACATAAACTGACAAAAACTTCTTTCAAAATTATGTTATTTATATTGTAATGTAATTATAATGTACAATGTTGGGAAAACAACAAAATTTAGATAACACTTAAATCATACTCTCTTTCCACAGACTGCAGCTTTATACAAACTTCAGAGAGGAACTTCTGCAATTCAATTATACTCGTGATCGTAAATGGTTAGAGATCACTGAAATAATTTAAATATTGTATCGATACTTTTTTATAATTTACCTTTAATTACTCTGTCTAAACATTTACAAGATCGTGATTTCAACTTCCTCAGTTTTATAGGGGACCTTCCACCCTTCCACTACAAATAAATGCTTTCAAAAATGTGGGATCAAGATTGAACGCAGATGAGACCATCTCATGTAGGAAAAAAAAAAAGACCCCATAATTTTGCCTATCTAGCGCTATAAAGCATTGATATCACACCCGGCATGCGTGAAAAATTATTTAGTTTAAAGCTTGAAAAATATTGATCAGGCTGTTTTAGAAAGCCATTTTAACCATTCGCTGATTGTGATCATTTCAATAATTACATTAAATTTTCGTTCGATTGGGGAAGGAGGATGCGGTTGCATGCCTTCCATCATTTCCTATGAATCTTCCTTCGCTCGTAGGTGTTTTTCACGCTCTTTTATATTTTAGACTAAGGATGTAACGAATATTCAGCCACTATTCGGACCTTTGGCTGAATAGCCACTTCATGATCCAGACGAATATTCGGCTTGGCTAAATACTCAGTAAGATCAAATTCAGCCAGGACGAATATTGATGAACTATTCGACCGAACAGTTCTGCTACAATATAAATGTAAAAATAATAAAGAAATTAGTGAATTTTAAACATTTAAAATTGTATTATAGTTATTGAAAAAGAATACATTAGATCGTTTTAATAAATAAAAATAATTTAGAAAAAAACTACTTTTTCTTAAACATTGTTTTTAGGTTTGACTGAACAAAATAAAGATTTTAAAGTGATTATTGTGTTTTGTACTTAGCATTTGGTCCCAAAAGCTGGCAATAGTTAATTATGTGAGAGAGTATGAGACTTTTATTTTGTTATTATTAATAAAGTGGAAGTCAGTCTTTGTTTGGATTTATTGTGAACATGGGGTAAGAGAGAAATGTGAAAAGCGTAGAATATATCATGAACGCTAAGATAACATACGTTATTGGGGTTTTTGAAAATAAAGATATATTCCAGTTAAATGCATCAAATTTTAATAGATCTTTTAAAAATAGGTATGTAAAAAATCCTTAAAATAAAATATTAACTTTTATATAACTTTTAAAATATCTTCATAAAATATTTCGAGCAAGGTAAAAGTTTAGAAATAGTATTTCTTTCATTTGAATTAAATAATTAGTAAAATAATGCTAATGCTTACATTAAAACCTGCCATTTCTACTCCACTTGTGGGTAAAATTCTCAGTTTTATTTCATTCAAAACAGTACAGAAGATACATTAATTTTAGATACTTTTATATTCTTAACAAACATAATTAAATCGTACATCATGGATTAATGTGTGGAATTAGTGTTTCACTTTATGAATAATTTTAAATTTGACAAATACTTTCCATTACAACGAGTTTCTAGAAATTTTAATATTCGGTTTAAGACATTGACCGAATAGTCGGTATTCGGCTAAGTCACTATTCGTTACATCCCTATTAAACGTGTTTAAACAACTAAGCAAGCGATCAACTTTTAAATACAATCATGTGATAACATTATTTATCACAGCAGTTAAAAAAGATCTAAAAAAAATGCAACAAACAAAAAAGAGAACAACAATGAATGAACTTTACATCTGAAAACTTTTGAATGAAAGTAAAAAAAAAAATTCCAGTCTATAAAATAGAGTAATTAAGAGACCCGCATCATTTACATTTTCTCGATGGCATCGAAAGGAAGACAATGTAAGATACGTTGTTGAATCACGGTTCAGCAGTTAAGATCCATTAACAAAGCGCGGTCATAGCCTTGCATGTTACTTACTCTCTCTGTTAGAAGAACTTCATTTATTTCTTTTGCCCAGCACCAGAATGGGTTGTTCACCTTGACAATGCTTTCAAAACTTTGAATAAGTCACGTGTTTGGAATCAACAGAGATTATTATTCCATGGCTGACGATGATTACGAAAAAAATATATGGTCGAGCTTTCTTCTCGAGCATATAAGGTGTAATAGGTGAAGCGGCGTATACTTTGATTTAAAATGCGCAAGGCATATTTGCAACTTCAAATGAAGATGAAGGCAACGTATTAACAATTTTCCTTCAAATAAAAGGCATATTTTCCCCGACGAATCCAAATTTTGGCAGAAAATAAAAGTATTCAAGTCATAACTAAAAATGAACTAAAGATTTCTCAAGTTAAGAAATAGGATGCGTCACAATGATTACTTGATAACCAGTTTTTGCAGCAAATTACGATTTTCTGGACTGTTTGTGTTCAAATACGAACAAGAGAAACGAATATACTCACTTCCTGTTAAAAGGTACTTGCATCTGAGCTTACCAATACCCCCCCCCCCCCCAACATATCATTAATAGAAAATATACATAAAAGCAAAGATGTTATTTCAATAATTCCGATGAAAAATAGGAAAGAAATTTCCGCGGAAAATTTCATACAAGTATATTTAAAAGTTACGAGAATTCCTTTCTTCAATGAATGAAAATAGGGCTATCTTACAAAAAAGAAGTATATTTAATAATTTTGCAGACATTTCTACCGAATTTCCTTAAATAAAATTAATCATTTTAACAAAAAGTACACAACGAAAAAAGGTAAACGCAGGTAAGTCGTAAATAAAAACTTAGGAGCTGGAGTGTTTACTATACACAAGCATTATTACACGCTACGCGGACATTGATAGAAATTTTTTCAAAACAATTGCAAATAACTCAAATGTCATTGAATCACTTAGTTTAAAGAAATAGAAGTTGTCCAATAAAAAATAAGCTATGTGTAGGGCTTTGGAACCTAAAACAAGTGTCAAATTTATTAGTATTGAATCTATAAAATAAAATGCAGGGTTCAATCCAGCGTTTTTAACAGGGTCCGTTTTTCGTTACTTTTTAAGATTTTTGTGAAAAATCAAATATTTTTGAGAAACCTCAGAATTTAAATATACTGTGATTAAAAAAATTATTAATTTTTTCCGAATCTTTAATAAATAATAGTTCTGTAAAAAGTACGATTTGGTAGCTCGGAATTTTGTGAAGGGTCCGTTTTGATTGATTGGAATTTTGTGAGAGTCCGTTTTGATTAATTGGAATTTGTGAAGGTTCCGAAACTGGACCCGAATTTCCTCTGGCACGACCCCTGAGATGCCATCCGACGACAGCATCGCAGGATTAATGCGGACCCCCTATCAGGTGAGCCTTCACAAATGGCTAGCAACTCCGGTAGCTTTGAAACGGGCGAGAGTCGACAAGGTAAGTGTCTCCACATTATGAAAAGAAAAACATTGGTTTCATTAAGAGTTTTTTGTAATGCTTTGATACGTTATCTCCGTTTTATTTCCTTCATTTTATATAAAAACGGAATATTTACCAAAATTAAATGCAGTAACGAAAAGTGATTTTTTTATATTCTTAGATAAATGTGTTATAGCAATTTCGCAGCAATGAACTTAACGCCCGCATCTTTTTTTCACTGCAACAGTAGGGAACGCGGTCGTGCAGCGCTAAACTCACGTGGTCACGGGCGCCCGCAGGATTTTTTTTTTACCAAATGACGTGAAAGATTTTCCTTAAGTACCTCTATTAAATGTAATGGTTCAGCAAATTAGTTATTAAGTAATGAACAATAATTTAACAAAGATAACTATTCCTTTTAAAATTTTCTTAACAAAAGTACTTGCACTAGCTGGTACCCCGCAGGACATCTGCGGGCTATAAGTTCAACAATCAAACTTGAGAATGATCGCTCGACATAAACAAAACAAGGTGTTGACATTCCAAAAAATCGAAAATCAAAAATTGAGCTATGAATGGAAATACTTTTCAAGAAATAGAAATAAATGTGTCGAAGTCCGTAAGTGACGATAATAAATACAAATATTATTTTACTTTCCCATGCTAATCATTAAACAAATTTTTAATTGTCGTTCTACCTTAGTTTCTTTTTGCATGATGTCTGTATAATCGTATCGTACCGCAAAATTTAAATGTAACTGGTCGACGGTAAGTGAAATATATATATGGATGGTTTCTAATAAGGAAACAAAAGCCGCTACTTGTTATCACCCTCCCTTAGGAGCTGATACAAATGGCTATAGATTTGGACATGGAGGAAGGTTTAAACAGAAAAAAATAATAAAATATAAAATACGGGTAAAGGACAAAAATTCCTAGCAAAATGCACAACTGCATTACTAAATTTTAAGCATTTTAGCACTTTTACACCATGGCCGATGTAAGTTCGTAAAAATAACACAAACTGCATTTACAACTTTTGTACTTCTTGTAAATTGCAGCGGCACAATAAGGAAGTGAGGAGTTAGTATCCCCCCGCCCCCAAGAACCATTGCTCTTAACAATGCTTGCATATACAGTGAAATCTATGTAAGTTAACCACATGCTGTGCCGCACTTTGATGGACAACTTATAGAGGGGAAGGCTAATTCGTTCCTGACAAAAGTGGTCAACTTACAAAGGTGCTTGCTTAACTTTACAGGTTTTACTGTACATCCAAATCAGGGTTGGCAAGTATTTGCCATAGGCAGGACAATCCTGGTAAAAACCGTTAGGGCAAAAATAGGATTCAGTGCCCGTTTAATCCCCCCCCCCCCCCCGGGAGGTTAAAGGTAAACTAAAACATCAGATAAAAGAAATTTCATTTTCAAATCAATGTTATACTTAATTTGAACGCTAAGTTAAATGAGGATGAGGGATCACCCACTGCTTTCCATAAATTCGGACTGGATGCTTAAATGTTTTGACTTTGACTCAAAACACAATGTCAAATTCCATTCCGGAGTCAAATGGGAAAACCCTATTAAACTTATTTGAAAATTAGTATCCACTTTTGCCTGGCCTGGGAAGGCTAGCAACTGTATACCAGGCTGAAGTGATGGCCATCCTGGCATGCACAAGTAACTGCCTAGGTACAGTACCGGATCTTGGACCTTTCGGAGGCGGGGCAAAACTTAAAAATGCCACAACCCCCCCCCCCCCCACATCCAATTATTGTTGATATTTCACATATCTTTTATGAGCTGGCCATTGTTTTATAGAATTTTTTACTTTTTTATCACTGATAAACCCATAAACTTTCGTCAATGTTCTCACGGCATGTTCCTTTCAGTTCAATACTAGGGGGTAGAGCTATATGAAGGGTTCCCCTTAACTGGAGATATGAAATTCTGGGAGTTGAAGGTGGTCTGGGGAATTCTCCCTTGGGAAAAATTTGAAAACTAGATGCAAACTGGTACATTTTGAGGCCTTAAGAGATGCATTTGGGACTGCAAAAATATTAGGAAAAAAAGAAAACAAAAACTTTTCAAAATTTAAACGCTTTAACTCATAAAAATATTCATAAAATTGAAGAACAAAATTAGCTTTTTTTATTTCAAATCCAGGGGGCAGGACTTTCTTATAGCTTTTCTTCTTACTAACGCCCATATCGAAGAGCCACGTGTCTGCCTTCTCAAAAGGATGATTTGAAATTTTGTAAAAGAAAAACTATTAATAGTTTTTCTTTTACGTACTTCACTATTACAAGAGGAAAAACCTTGACTTCTTAAAATTCAAATTTTGACATTGCAAAAATTGCCGTCCCCTAACTTTAGTTTCTGACAGTTTATACAAATAAATAATTCTAATTATCGGTTTTAATCGTTAGCAAAATTGCTGATCAATGATCAAATCGGAGCGCCGAACTAGGATTTTAATTCTCTTCCAAAAGTTAAATTTTCTTAATTAAATATTTTTTTCATTTTCTTTCTTCTTTTTTTTTGTGCATCAGAGGGGAATTTGTTGCCCCCAGAAGTGCCACCCGGGGCATGGGCCCCAGCTTGTCCCACCCTAGATCTGGCACTGCCTAAGTACAGCAATTATGTACAGCAAGTATTTTTGCTTTCACTTGCATGAAAGCTCATTCCTGTACTAGTATTTAATTTCAAGTGAATTTTTACACATTAGACTGAATTCAGATCATTAACATATGGAAAATGCTCTGAAGAATATAGATAGGGTTCCTGCACTTCTATTGTTAAACTAAGCCCTGGTACACACAACACACTAGGGGTAAGTTCTCTGAGGTGCTTGAAATGCTTGGTAATGAGATTATTTCAATAATGATCTCATGCAGTGGCACCAATTTTCAAGATCCTAAGGCAGATGCTAGCGTGTGTCTCTCCAGAAGAGAGAAGGAATCTATCCTCCTCCAAAATCTGAAAGATGTCATTTAAAAAACAGCTATTAATAAATGCCTCCCAAGCAATATCAACCCCGAAAACAAATTCCCAGGTATACTGCTTTACAATAGAGCACATTGATAATGAAAAGCAATGTGATTAACAGAGTCGGTGACGTACGCAGAATTTTTTCAAGGTAGGGGGGGGGGGGGGTCATAATTTTCTGAAACTACTAAAAGAAATTTGAGTATGTAATGAAGCACTATTATTTCCCTAATTTAGACAGCTAGACAATTTTGACTTGAGCTCAAGGGAAGGGGGGGGGGGGTTAAAACCCTTAACTCCCCCCCCCCTTGCGTACACCACTGAACATAGTAATAATATTACATATTTACCTATATATGTGTGTACTCATGGTATGAATGAGCCAACTACAGTATGAAAATCATTCGAATAGAACCGCCCCAATAAAAGTACGTTATTTATGTTCGCTAAGGAAGCATTGTTTCCCTTGAAAAATTTCACGGAGCATGTACGTTACATGCGCCATTAACTAATTTTGCTCATTCTCATACATTTTTTCTTTGCTTATTTTTTAAGATAGAGTGTATGTTATAGATTTATCAATAACAGAAATCGAATCATCAAATATTACTTTGTATATATGAAAGGTTATTAATTTTTAAATATCAATGTAATCAACATGAAGTAGTCTTGCACTTTATGATTTGGTAAAATTTGGAGTTTCATTTGGTAAATGAAGAATTTCCTTCTCCCGAAAAATTTGAGGCACCCCTGTCTCTTGGTGGACCTGTCCAAATGCAAATGTGCAGCTACATTTCATTTGTTCCTACAAGCACCCATACAGATGGATTAAAAAATGATCATCTGATTTTAAAAATTAATTTATTATGAATTGAAAAAAAAATATTATTAGTAAACAAACATTTGACACTTAAAAGTAAAGAAATTCATTGATGTTTTCCTTCCACTAACCTTAAAGAACATTTAAAACTAAACATTGCAAGACACTCAAAGTCAAATGTTGTCGTTACATGAAAACTTAGTTACAAAAAAAAATAACTTAATTAACATGAGATGATAATACCAGAGTGTACTGACGTTTTCCAGTGTTCTGAAAGATTTCATGTTATGCTTACTAAGTTATACAGACAGTATTGCTATTACAACAAACAAATTCAGTATGCTTCAAAGGGGCAAGTGAACTAAAGCAAATCAAGTACATTTTGCCACTGCAACATGATCAACCAGTCATAAATAATTTGATTTTGGAAGGAGCTACTATAACTTTACATTACTTGGAACTATTGCAAAAAGATAAAAATATAAACAATGTAGGATATAATAATAGGAAAAAGATGTTAATTGGATTCTTTCTCGCAATTTTAGCAGTCAATAATAGTTTTCTAAGAAACCCCAACTACATATTACTATATTATATTCAGATTTATGTTCTCTACTATTTCTTCTGGCAAGAAAAAAAAAGGATATTTTGCTTAAATAAAACACACGGCAGTAAATGAATAAAATTGATCGGTTTTGTATGAAAATAAATAAATGACTCTAATTTCAGGCAAAATTACATTTCTTTGATGCATAATACTATTACCAACTTGGAAAACCTCATAGTATAAACAATAGCAACACCAATGTTGGTTCTTAAAAATTTCGTAAAAAAAAAAAATTTACACAACAGCGGAATAGTAGACAGATAAAACAATAATAAAGAAACAGTGGGATAAAAAATTCAATAATCACGATCGAGCTTACCTCGCACAGGATAAATGATGGAAATTATTGACTTCGATTACGCCTCGCGTGATCGCAAGACTCGTACAATGTTGATGTTTCAGTTGGCGAATGCAATGCAAAGCCAACACCCCAGAGCGCCGCTTTACTTTCGCTACCAGGATTCCGCCATGCTTGACAACTAGCGCCACCTTATTTCTTACGTCATAGATGACGTAATGAGATTGGAATGTTCCATTGTAAAAAAAAAATAGGAAAAAAAATAATAATAAAAAGCATAAATGCGCATCAAAAATTCAATTTATTTTTGCGATATTTATTTTCATTGAAACAGGAAGAAATTAAACAAAATAAATCATTTAATGTTCAATTATTTGTATAGAAATTAGTTTTCGGCTTTTTATTTTTTTTCCTCCAAAGTTAAAAAGTAACTTTTCTGTGAATTTTTATTTATTGGGCTGTTACATTTTTTCAACAGCTGCCATACTGCCTATGCATTCAACCGGTTGAAAATTTGAAAAATGCAGTAAAACGGATAAGCATGCTTTTTTTCAAATTTTTGAAAAATTTAAGATGCACATTACGTATATCCGATAAATGTAAAAACTATATCTCAAAAATTGCTACGAAATTTTAGCAAAATTATGAAGAATAGTTTCATCACTATATTTGTGGGGTTATAATGTTTCTTTCTTCAGGGCACGCAACCTGAATAAAGGTTTTTAAGATCGTTCCCCTCCACAGAACTAAAGTGCTTTTCGAGTGACGCTCAAAACTTCAATTTTTATCCAAGGATCATAATGATAGTAATAATAATAATAATAATTATATAGTAAAGAACGAAACGAAATTTTTATTTAAGAAGGAATTTTTGAAGTCTTCCAAATTTGTTGTTTCGATATTCAGTTATAGACCCATATTAAAATTTTGAGAGAGCAAAATAATTTATTGACTCTAGAAAATATTTCAAATAAAAATTCCCCAAATTTTGAACTTGATTTCATACTAACATATAACTAAAGCTCTAACTCTGTATCTGCCGCCCCACGTATTGTAAAAATTAATTATTTTATGTACACTATGCTACTATGCACAGTGAAAGGAATAAAAAAATACTTCGTTGCTGATATGATATGTGCAGAGAAAATTTTACGTCGACAATCCAATATGAAATGATTAAAATGGTAAATAAAATAAAGGTATACTATAAATGTAATATTTTTTTCTCTCAGCATCCATCATTTTGTGAATGGGAAAAAGGCTTGCAGTGTTTTTGCGGCGATTTCCATCCGCGATTCAATGAAAACTTTCATCACATTCTTAAATCTTAGCAAAGGTTCGTCTTTAATTTGTCTTAGCAAAAGTTAGAAGAGGTGCTGTAGAAAATCAAATGTGGTAACTGGCTATTCAAGTTCTAAATGAGATGGTGTTTGGATCTGGAAAGTTAAAGATATTTAGAGTGGCTGTGGAAAGTTCACGAAAAACTAGCGTCATCCTGCACACAAATAAAAAATATATTTAAAAAAGAAAGAAGACCGTCTTCAAAGCAGAGCAGTCAACTGCGCTAAAAAGGGAAAATAGAAAAATTAATTCATTCTTTAAACAACATCGATAATATTTTTAAACATAATTTTTGAAGTCAGCCCAAAATTATGACAGTCTAATTACCGAAATGTCCTGCATTTATTTTGTGTAAAACTAACGTATGAATAAGTCTTCACCAAAAAAAATTTTAAAAATCTAAAATTTAATAACAGGTTTATTTATTTATTTTTTTTCTTATTTATTTATATTCAATTCAAATTAAGGTCATTCATTATTTAAAATCCAATATGATTTTTAACCTTATTTACCATAAATTCTCAATACATTTTGTGAGTAATTATCGAAAAGTAAACGGTGCACTTGGTGAAGGAGATTGAAACAACACAGTAAGTGCATCAAATAAATAAGTATTTGTATTTAAGTTTTGAAATAAAATAAAGATAAAAAATAACCTGGAATGGATGTGCAAAAAATTGCACCGTCTTTAAGCGGTTTAGAAAATATGCGAAAAAACACAATGTTGCAGCGATCTTATAATATTAAATAGTGAACGAAAACCTGAAATTAAGCAATTTTAGAAAAGAAAATGACTATCTTTTGTATCAATTTTAGAGCATCTTTCAAAAGATATAGCTCGACAACTTTTTTTTTCCCTGTAGAAAAACATTAGTTTCAAAAGTAAATGAGTTGAAGAATTAAATATAGCTTTGTAGAAGACACCACTACTGCCCCAGTACCGCAGGGTACAAACGCAATTTAAACTAGTTTTCATGGACGGATTGCCACGAAAAAAAGAAACTCAAAATTCCAGACATGTAAAAGACGGAACAAGCTGATTGAGCTTCGCACGTTTACTCGATCGGAAAAAAAAATCCGCAGCAGTTACTTCGACTTCCATCAAGTTTTGTTCTATCGTAGAAGTAGGTTGTTGCAGTAGTTTATAGTTCTGTTTTTTTTAAATTGGATGATTTAAAATCGTTTCTTGATTCATCGTAAACCTCTTTACTACGCGCTTATTTTAGAAACCTAAGGTTTAATGGGATACATTTTCATTACTTATTTTAGTCGTAGTAAAAATGCAGCACAATTTATTTAATATTTTGTGCATATATAAATATAATATAACTAGTATATCCGGGAAAGAACCGTGTCAGTTTGTAATTTTATCTGCTTTTTTCTCTAAATTGAAAACCATGAACGCTTTAATCCATGTATATGTATATCGCATTTTGCTAGGATTGCTTGGAAACTTAATTAAGGATGGTTAATTTTGCGACCACAACTTTTTTCCTTTGAGAAAATGGCTATTCGAATTAATATAAATTCGTAAAAAGTCGTGAATATACTACATTAATTCATGATTATCTGTGAAATTATATTACTTCATTTAGGAGATTTGTGCTCCGCTCTCCGCTGAGTTTTTCTTTATTAACTCTACAGTATAATATTTATTGCTTGAACGTAAGTATAACTTCAATATAATCGGGAAAATAGCACGAAAGAAAGCCTGCATTTATGTTTTTTAAAAATTTTTTTTGCAAATTAGGTAGGTTCTTTAAATTGTACCATCCTCTATTGTAACTGGTGATTGCTGTCTGAAAGGTTGAGCCAAGAACAATAGCATCAATGTTATGCAGTGTTTCTGCTTGAAAGTTCTCTCATCCGTAACTCGCTTTTACACTAGGTTTTCAGCACTTTTTCTTTATTCACTAGAACGCATCTCAAACTAATTTTCTTACTTAGAAATTAAAATGATAATAATGATAATACTAATCAACCTGAACAAGATTTATATATATATTTTTCAACTAACCGAATAACAAAAGTTTGCATTAAAAGACAAGGTTTTTCTTCGAGATACAATTTGCTAATCGACTTCTCACTGTGAGAAGAACATTTAGATTCGAAAACAATGAGTGCATTTTTAAAAACCTTTTTTTAAATTATCCTCTCATTACTGGAATATTTTTGCACTGTTAAATTCAAGAAAAGAAAGTATTTTCTTTTAGAAAGGTTTTATAGATTATTTTAATCCAGTTACAAGAACACATGATTCAAATTTTTATTCATTTTCTTTAGTCTGTTTCAGCGAGAATTGACAGCAAAAAGTAATTAGACAATCCCTCTCAAAATTCCTCTGGATTCCTCTTTTCCGGCTACTAAACGCGTATTAAACAGAAAATTAGTTTTAATAGCACAAATTGACAGCGAAAATTAATTAGGAAATCCTCTGAAGAATTCCTCTCAAAATTCCTCTAAAGAAAGCCTTTTCCGGCTACTAACTACTAAATGCGTATTAAACAAAAAATTAATTTTAATAGCACAAATTGACAGCAAAACTTAATTAGGCAATTCCTCTGAAGAATTTCTTTCAAAATTCTTCTGAAAAAGGAGTACTAGATGCGTATCACACAGAAGATTAATTTTAATAGCCCAACTTTTGAGCGATCTTTAAAATTTTTTTGTGAATAGTTTTTTTCACTATGACTATTTTCCTAGCAAAAAGAATAGCTCATTTCGAATGGAAAATGTTCAAGATAAAAATGTTTGATTGACAAACCCGACTTAGTGATTTCTTTCTTTTTTTCAGCATCATAAAAACCAAAAACCAACGTTTTATGCATATATATATACTATATACACACCTATACCAAAAAAAATTGGCAGCATTAGAAGGGCGAAAGAATGAGATTTCGTTTTGCGTACATTCAAATTTAAAGAAAGCAACAGACCTCAGGAAAACCCTTGGTCAGTATGAGCTAATTCAGCGAGGAAACTAAAAGTGGCAAACAAAATTCGTGATTAAATAGCAAGCATTGATTGTTTACTTGCACTATCAGTTCCCTCTGCAAAGACCTTAGACATATTTCTAATCTGAGCCTTAACTACACAGTAGCGGATTTAGGCCTAGGCCCGTGAAGCGCGAGCCTAGGGCGGCAAATTTTGAGGGGCGCCAAAATTTTTAAGACGACTAAAATTAAAAATTGATTGGGTTTTCTGTAAACTGTAAGACCAAATTTTTAAAGTCTATTTTATAGCGCTCTTACTTTTCTAAACATTTGTACCATTTTGAGGGTAGAATTTCTTTGTTAAAATAATTAATCAGGCTAATACTAAAATCTGAAATATCTAATAAAAATATTTTTAAAAACTTTTTTTTAATATTAGGGGGCGCCATATCAACCATCTTTGGCCATATCGTCTTGGGCCTAGGGCACCCTCAAACCTAAATCCGCCACTGTAACTGCAGATACCTAATTTGGGTCTCAGTTTTTTACTAGCTTTAGAATGAATTAAGAATTTCCCAATCGGTATTTGTTAATGTATCACCCAACATTTTTTTAATTTTGCTAATTATTCATGAATGTTTTTGGGGTGTTTTCAACATCGATTTATTTTAAACAATTAAACTCAAAAGAAAACAATTAAAGTTAAGAGTTTTCACGTACGAAAATTTGTATTTCAGTCACAGTGTAAACGATCCACTGCCATGTGTTTTCAAAAATCATATTTGTGTTACAAAATAATTGCAAACATTTCTTTTGAATTTAACACATTTTTCATCTTAGTTTGTGTATAGCCGCACATTACAGTATCGCAATTAAGAACCGAGGAATGTAAAATTTTGATTGAAAACAACTAACTAATTCAATGCCCTGTCGGTGATGTAAGAACAAAAATGTTCCCTTCAGTAATTTATCAAAGAATAAATACTGCAAAATAAATTCTAATTTTTATTTTTAAATTCAACATTATCATTTCAAACACTATCAAACACTAACTCACAATGAACGCACTTAAAAATAAATCATGTATTTTTTTAAAAACCAAATTCCAAAATTTTAATTTTAAAAAATACGATGATATTACATCACAACTGAAGAAAATCTTTGTCACGGGGAAAAAGCTGAGTTGCCTCGGACATCCAATTATTCCATTACTAACAGAATCGAAATTGAATAAACCGAACTTCCATGTTTCCATCGTACTGACCATATACGTGATACACTTTATCCACATTCTAGAAACTTTGATTCAAGATGGCTTCTAATGCGTGGATCTTAAGGTTTATAGAATGGCTTCGCACATAGAAGACATAATTCCATAAATCTCCCCTCGTTCCGTCCCTAATGGAAGCACTTCGCAGATTCCAATTATGTTACCCTCCTTCTATTGACGTGGTTTTGAAGACCTCCAAAGTAAACGGATGTGACAAGTGAATGTAGGCCTACTGAATTATGTTATGTTGTCAACTGCTCTCAATAAATACAAAACTGATTTCATAGAAGTTCTTGCCTGACATTTCTTTTAATACTAGCTACAGGATTTCTTGCGGAAGGAATTGCTGACTGGTTGATTGTATCAACAACTTCAAGCGAGTTTGCTATTTCTTTCGAGTAATTTTTGGATGTCCGGAAACAGTCCATAATTAGTTTATCACAAAAGTGAATTCATTATTCACTTTTTTACTTAGCATACGGTCTCCTTTTTATATAATAACCCATTATGACTTTGTATAACTCCCTTCCTATATTTTTCAAACTGGATTTCTAAGCAATACCACCTTCCCTCCTTTTTCTTTTAAAAAATTTAATTTTTACTTTAAATATTTGCGTTTTGCAGTGTCGACGGCGAATACCTCTTACGTTTTACGTTTCAGACACCAGCACGGTTTGTATGTGTTTAGAAATTTATAATGTTCTGGCGATTCACAAATTCAAATTTGCTTACAGCTACAAAATTTTTAAAATAATCTACTAGTAGCGTTGTCTAACATTTCTTCAACATCACTCAAAAATACAAACTAATGTGTTATCAACAATTTAATAATATGGAGAACGTCATATAATTGCTAAATATATTCAATGTTGTCAATCATCTTTACAGCTTAAGTAAATCACGCACTGAAATAAATGATTTTGCGTGTAAAATCATTACAAAACTATTCAAGCTCCATTTGTTCTGTAAAGATTTCAGAATTTTAAGAAATCTCTCCTCTCTCCATTTTTCGCCGATTCTTTTTCTTGTTCAAGTTCATTACATAGTTTTTGGTAAAGATTTTCTGTTAAAGAAAAAATTTCTCTATCTTAGGAAATTTAGAAAAGATTTTAAAAATATAAAATAATGCTTTTAAATTGGCGGAAATCCCTAAATACAAATTAAATCTTCTATCTTCCTTTTACGTTATTACTTATTATTATTAAAATTGAAGTGTATGCATAACAAAGAGGGGAAAAAGCATTATTTTCGCAATGCTTCCTTGGTTACAACTTCCAGAGTCATGATGATGCAATCACCTGGCGTAAAAACATAATTATTTGTAGAAGAGCTGTGTGCGGATATTTTAGAACAGTTATAATACAGAATACTGAAGCACGATCTTCTCCTATTTAATTTTTCATGTAGTTTTAGAATTTGAATGATTTGAATATTGTCCTTATATATTCATTTAAAAATCTAATTTATCTTCAAGTATGATATCGCTCGTATAAAAGACATTTAAAATAAGTATTAACGAAAAACACTAGTAAATATAATGCCTTCGTATTTTTTATTCAAATCTGCTGACGCAATAAAA
The DNA here is from genome assembly GCA_038502835.1 of Octonoba sinensis. Lineage (NCBI taxonomy): Eukaryota > Metazoa > Arthropoda > Arachnida > Araneae > Uloboridae > Octonoba > Octonoba sinensis. The sequence continues at coordinate 29,180,745 of CM076599.1, read as the reverse complement.
AATTAAGGATTGAAAAAAAAAAAGTATCGAAAGCATATTTATATAGTCGTAAAATATGTGTTAGAAATTGCTTTCCCGAACTTTTTCGATCAGTGAAACATAAAATAATTCTGCCATTACTTAAGTACCGGTAAACATTTTGAAGAGAGAAAGAATGTAGAAGACTTTCTATGTGAAACTATTCTATACAATAATACAAATGATACAAAGTGAAATGTTTATTTTGTTCAAGAAACAGAACGGAAAATAATTTACGAAGAATTAAAATACGCAGCAACATGAAATTGAAATCAAAATACTGAATGTTTTTTGTATAGAACATTTTGTAATTTCAGCTACAAAAATCTTACATTTTTCCCTCCTCTCCACGCAAAAAAGGGGGGGGGGGATCAAAAGAAACTCCCAGAAAAAAAAAATGTGGGAAAAGTTTTCAGAGGATGATTTTTTAGTGCCTAGTAAAAAGGCATACATATTAACAAAATTACAAATGCATTAACAAAATTACAAATATTTTAATAAATTACAAATATTTTAACAAAATTACAAAGATGTTAACAAAACTACAAATATTTTAACAAAATTACAAATATTTTTACAATTTTACAAACTTTTTAAAGGGAACTTACCAATTTTTGAAAAAAGTTATCTTTACGCAAACCTGAAAGAAAAAAAAGACGGAGTTAAAATCAGAGTAATATTTTTCTAAATAAGTCCCTGAAACTATTCTGAATAATGTGACAAAATATATTTGCATCTATTGCTTGCTCATTTCTTGCAAAATGTAAAATTTCCTGAACGATGAGTAATTTTTAAAGGGTTTTGAACTCTGTATATAACGATTTAAACACTAAAATTTAAAACAATAGTTTAATATTTGCAGGTTTTATCGAAAGTTTCAAAAGAGCATTATAATTCATTTGTCACAAAAAAAAAAAAAAAAAAAAAAAAAAAAAAAAAAGGTTTTCTGTACCGAAAAAAGAAAAAACAGTTTGAAGAAGCCGGTAAGATCGAAACGACGCGCGCAGCTTTGAAACGTGACTACTGAAAATACGTTTCACTGCTGCGTTCCTCTAGTTCCTGGAAAGTTACATTTAGAGTGTAAATGACGGGGAAATTTCGGAAGATATCGATAAGCGCAAAATATCAGCAAAGAACTGCATTGTGATCTAATATGTCCTTTTAAACTCGTTACAACACTATTTCGTTACGATTTAAATGTATGTATTTCATTAAATATTTAATTACTTAAGGATGAAAGAATTTTATACTAAATTCTTTCCCAAAAATTCCAAGCTATACTACTTTCTCTTTCAAGGAGTACATGCGGTTAAAAAAGGAATGCTTCGCCCTGAATCGAAATATAAATTAAAGCAAAAGAAAAAAAAATACACCACAAATTAAAATATGAGGTATACTTCAGAAAAATTAATTGTAGTGAAATGTTAACTCCGAAAAATATGAAGCAGCGGACAATATTCTAGGACTTCTGTTTTTTGCTTTGCCAACACTGCGAAAGGAAAATATTCAAAGCAAGCAAAATTCTTCATTATTTATTATTGCAAAATACTCGTAGCTACAGAAGATCACAATTTAAAAAAATAAACAAGTTAATAAGTAAATAACAATGTAAATATAAAAGATTTAAATTACTTGCAGGCAAACTCTTTATATTTCAACTATTTTTAATAGTTAAATGTTAATAATCATATCATGGCGCTTAATGTTTTCATTAGACTTTCCACAAATATCGTTCAATTTTGCAGCAGCAGTTTAGTTACGCCATGATTTATGACTTATCAATATTAGTAAATATTTCCACCAAAGCACTCATTAATTCCCACTTCCTTTCTTTTGAAAGTGTTTGTTTATTCGAAAAAGCGTAGGTGGGAACAACACAGCGACGACAATCAAGAACTTTCAGAACATAACGGTTTCAGATAATTACCGAAGCTGGAAGCAGTTTTGAACATAAAATAGATAATTGCTCCCTTTTACGGAATAATTGTTCCTCCCCTCACGTAGAATTTTCTTCCTTGCCTTTTAAGTTTCATATTCATCAGGTTCTGTAAAAAAAGTTATACAAATTTTAACTATTGGATTCAGTGCAAAACATTTTGTGTTTACATTGGAAAGTACGTACAATAGTGAGCGCATAGCCGTTCTTAATACCGGTAAAACGTTATCTGTAAAGTTAATCGGACGTTTGTGAAACCTAACGTCCGATAACAACCTACTGTTCCATGAAAATCAGTTACATTTTACGAAAAGACGGCGTAAATGTACTTTGACTGTACACTTTATTTAGTACGAACAAAAAACATGTCTATTATTTAGGAAATAAGAGCACGGATGGTGAGGAAAGGTTATATTACTTTTTTTTTCGGAATAAATGTCGACACCAGGTCCCAATTTAGCTCCCATACTATTCATTGAAAGACCTGAAATCCCCCATCAACGCTTCTTTCTTACTTGAAAAAAAAGTGAGATAACCTAACTTGATTTTGAAAACACATCTACAATCACTAAAAGAAATGCTCCCAAAGCTATAAAATCAAGTTTATGCAGAAAAGCAGACCTTATATATAGATATAGGCATATATTATTCATTTATTGTTATGAAAAAGGCTAATACTGATCAATCGCAGGTTATTAAGTGATTAACATTAAAAATATATATTATTATCCATAAAAAGATGAATATAAATGTTATTTAATACAAAAGAAAAAGATGTGACAGAAAATAAAACTTTACTGATATTTTGCTTTAAACGGAAGTTAAAAAGTGTAGAAAAGAAATGTGTCACCTATAAAACTTGGCCGCCTTAGGCAATTGCCTACTCTGCCTCTCTGGCCATTCGGATCTACCCGATTCACCAAAAAACAGTACTAATTACAGAAAACTCAAAATTCTTTACAGCTGTGCAAAAATTGCATAAAACTATCTTTTGCATATAAATTAGCGCGGACCATCTGAAAACAAAGAACGATATTTCCTTCGTACTTTTTCAATCATGGGTTCCTGTTAAAGAAACATAATTGTTCCCTGCACGCGAATTAGCTTTAAAAAAGCAATACAGCTTTCGTGAAAGCATCAACCAAGAAATGATTTCATGCTTGCTGAACACAGCACACAAATGAGAGAAACCATTGAATTATAACGTGTAATAAATATTGCACAGAGACCTACCTCGAAACGGTTTGACCTGCGGAAGTAATGTGCACGAAAGAGGGTAAAGATGATTAAAAGCATTAAAAATAAAAACAAACCAAGCAAAGGGTTATATTTTATTTATTTATTTATTTATTTATTTATTCAAAAAAAAAAAAAAAAGAGAGAAAAAGACATGCACACTACAGACAAATCCATTTACAGTGATGCATAAATAACGTACAACAATAGAAAAAATAAGGGATTAAGATTTTAAAAACTCACGACATTTAGACTTAAAAACAGTAAGAGACATATCAAAAATGTCTAAACCCGCAGAAAACTCATTAAAAATTCTATAAAATTTATACAGGGAAAAATTACCAATATAATTATGTTTTACAAAAGGAATAACAAACAAATTGTAATTTCTAAGACACCTAGTTGGTACATTAATGCTGATAGAGGCCAGGATATCATTACAGTCAATCACATTATTAATAACTTTATAAAAAAAGAGTAAACAACAAAGATCACGGCGAGATTTCAAACTTAGAATATCAAAACAATCACGAAGAAAGGAAGAAGAAATGTTCCGTACATACTCTCGATTGGACTTGAAATATAAATACCGGATAAATCTGGATTGAACCTGCTCAAGAACTTTAATTTTATTAACGTAGCATGGATCCCAAATAAGACTGCAATACTCTAAATTAGAGCGAACCAAACTAAAGTACAAGACCCTGAGTGCTCTTATATTAGTAAAATCTTTAGTACAGCGCTTAAGAAAACCCAATTTTTTATACGTTTTGAAAACAATATTATTAATATGGATTGAAAACTCAAGTTTGACATCAAAAATAACGCCCAAATCCTTTACAGTGTCTGAACGAAGTAAGGGAAGATTATTAATCCTATAAGGATAATTCAGAATGCCAGATATACGAGAATAACTAAGAACACAACATTTCTTGATGTTAACGGATAATTTATTGTCCAAACACCACTGGTAAAAATTATCAAGGTCATTTTGAAGAAAAGCAGCATCAGTAGAAGTACGAATTTGCTTAAAAAGTTTCAAATCATCAGCAAATAAAAGATGATCGGAAAAAGATAAAATAGAACACAAATCATTAATAAACAGAATAAAAAACAAAGGACCGAGATTCGACCCCTGAGGTACTCCAGAAGAATTAGTAAAGTCATTGGAAATAGCACTATTGAAATGCACATACAGCTTTCTATTATTTAAATAGGAAAAAATCCAATCAGTCAAATTAATATGAAAACCCAAAGCAATAAGTTTCCTAATCAAAATACCAAAATCAATAGAATCAAACGCCTTTGAAAAATCCGTATAAATTACATCAAGTTGAGAACCATCTTCAAAAGAAGTATTAGTAAAGAATATTAGTAAAGAAGATGAAGATTTAGAATGAAGTAAACCTCTAGTAACGAGAACTATTATTAATTTTCTTGTTAATAGTGAAAAAAAAAAAAAAATAAACATAAAAATACATAATCGTGAATTTAGAGCATAGCTGTAAAAGAAGTTTTCGATTTATAATAAAAATCAGAATTTATTAATTGAAGTAGCTCGTTCATAAGAAAACCTGACAAGTTTAAACATGTGTCAAATAAGGACGGATAGAACTCTCTCTCCCCCCCCCCCCCCCCCACTCAGGGTCTGGATTCGCCAGTGCTGACAAGTCTAACGAAAGACAGTTATAGGAGTTCCATTTATATTCCAAGTTGCTTACAGGCTAATTAAAGCATCATAATTTTTGTAGTTGTTTTTTAAGTGATCAGTGTCGCTAGTGTCGTTAATACTCACGTGTTCTTCTTTTTTTCCCCTTTCATTTATTTTGTTAAGGGGGGAACTACGTGTAAAGGTCTCAAAAAAATTTTTTAAAATGTTTTTCTTCATATAAATCGATTCTACAACCATTCAATAATATACACTGAAAATTTCAAAGCAAAATTCCAAGTCGTTTAAAAGTTATAAGCATTTGAGCGAGCGCCCCTTTTGGAGCAGTTTAGCAGGTAGTCCCTCATGAATGACCTGAAGGGTATTAGAGAACGTTAGCAGATGTCCTATTATTTCTTTTAGCACTTGAGACCTCGGATAGAAATTTCTATAAGTATTAGTATCTATAAGTATAAAAAATACCACTTTTTTTTTCAAATGCGTTTTTCTCGAAACTACTTCTTTCGAATTTACGTACATTCTAGCTCGCAGAGTTTTTGATCAATCCTTATCAAATTTAGCACACATTTTCTTTATATATACACGCTTTAGTTGAACTAGAATCATAAACATATCTTTATTTTTACTTTTTTCATTGTAAAAAAAGAACGAAAAGAAACGGTTACAAATCGTACTTAATTTTCCCATTCTAAAAAAAAATAGAAATTTTCAATTTTTTGTGATTATTTTAGTTCAACTAGAAGAGACACTTATAAAAAAAGTAAATTAAAAAAAAAATTGATTTCAGATAAAAATTGTGACCTCCAGGATGTACGCAAACTGGCGATCCGGGAATCTCCGGAATTTTTCAAGAAAAATGTTTCAAAATTTCAGTAAATGTTCTTCATTTACAAAATAACCTCAAAATCTCAATAAAATATATTTATTCTTTATACGTTAAAAAAAATTCATGAAAATAGCTCTTAATACGCCGTTTTACATGCATTTCCCCCCTTTTGGCATCTCTTTTCGATGCGAGATCTATTAGAACCTAAGAACGCGAATGACTAAAATGTTCGTAAGCATGACTTTAATTTAAAAAAAAAAAAAAAAAAATTTGAAATTGCACTTTTTTATAGTACAGTGAGAGTAAAGTTGCCATGCAATGGAAGTGCTTTGGAGTGACTACGTGATATAAATTTTATTTTAAAATTTTGCAACAAACCGAACATGATCTATTGCTGCTCATTAATAACCACTCTATTACTATGCTGTTAAATAATAGCTGAATACAAGAGCCTGAAATAGATACATAGTTTTATCTTATGGCAGTTAGGAGGGTTGAAATAAACCTTCGCATTACTTATTATTATTTTTCATTTCCTGGGGGGGGGGGGGGTGCAATATTTCTTATAGTACGTATTTGTGTGATAAACACGCGACTTTTATTTAAAACATTATTAGTTTGGAATTTCACGTAGAACTATGTATTGTTACGAAAGGAAATTAATACAGAAATTAAACGGTTAAGAAATTAAAGCATAGGAAAAAAATTAAACAGCTATCAGTTCCGAACTATATGTATTCTCAATTATCAGTTTTGATCCAAACTAGGAAATAATTCTAAAATGCGATGACACATTTGAGAATAAATATAACAATTTTTGAATAATTAATCAAAGTCCAAAAGAGAATAATATCTTCTACACAATTTTGTCTGAATTGCGAACAAGTAAGTTTTTTGAACTCCTAAAAGAGGTGATACCTAATCTCAACCTTTTAAACTTCGATGATCATTTATCAAAATTGTCTGATCCGAAAACCGTTCGTTTGATCTCGCTTCAGAACAAAATATTGAATAAAAACTGGCATATGTAACCTGTTTGTGAAACAAAAGGGCCAAAGGCAGAAATGTGGAAGCACGAGGTATAGTGAGGGGAAATTTTGCAATTTCGAATCAGTTATGTTTTCCACATTTCTTCCACTTCTACTCGATGAAAACATATTCTAAGTACAACATAAATTTGCCCTTGAAAGTTACGGTGCAGTTATTTTTCTTAATTTATTGTTCTTTGTCAAATATATTGTCCTCTTTATGGACCAATCGCTTATGCAAAAGATATTGAACTTAATTCTCATGTGCATTCAACAAAGAAAAAAATTCACCACACTCGGGAAAAAAAACTGAGTACAATTTTAAATCAATATATGGATGCACCAAAGCTTTAAAAATTCACGTTGCTTTCACCATCAATTGGTGAGCCCTATATTCGAAAATGCTAGACATTGTGCAACAAGTTGTTTCAACATTTGAAGTGTGATGCACCAACGTATGGAAAAATTGTAGGAAGCAAACTAGAACCATTTTTTTGTGCAACATGCCATTAAAGTGGCAAAGGGAACTAAGCGAGACCCAACTATTACATTCTATTCTCTTGCATCGATCAGTAACTGAAGGTCATGAGCCATGGAATACAAATTTAAAATTATATTCTCAGCCATTAGTGACTATAGTCATATCTTGAGTCATTTTTGATCCTAAAATGTTGAAAGATGTTCATTTTAGTTCATTTCACAGATAATGTTAAAAATACCGAATCAAAATTATTAAAGCCAGAGAAGATTCTTAAATATTCTGCAAAACTTTCGAGAAAATAATTAGAGTTTTCTGATAACCTTAAAAAATGTACGGAAAAATCACGATGAAATTTACATTTTTGTAAATGGGTTTGGATAAAAAAATGTTTTGAAGGGGGAACTACAAAGTAATAATCTCTTTATATAATAGGGTTGTACTGTTTTATGATTGCATAAGGTGAATTACTAGTTTGGATTACCCCCATTCAAGAGCCATGACAATACTATATCCTATTTCTTTTTCTATCTTGTTTCGATCTATGCAAAGTTAAAAATTATATCTTGTTTAAACGAGGAGGGTATGTGTGACATGTTGCTAAACCTCGTCAAGATATCTGGTAAGAGTTTTTTTGGTTTTCTCCAATTCAACAAATAATCACCCTTAGAAGTCTACCAGAAGGCTACTCTCTACTAAAGTGCGTTGCACCGAAAAAAATCGCGAAACGAACTTTGTGTGATGCAGTATAAGCCCATTAAGGATATTTATCCATTAAAAACAAATGCAAACAAACAGTAACCCCGATTTCGATTCAAATAGTCTCTTAAAAGGAAAAAAAAAAGACCGAATAAGAACAGTATTGATATAGTTTTAATATGAATGTATATAATTTATAATTTCCATTTACAATAATATCTTATTTCCTTGGCTCGTCCAATCACTGTTCTGCACTTGGCTCTAATCACTGTTCTTTATATAATTTAAAACTTTAAGTGCAGTTTAGTATTCTTATATGTTAAACAGTCTCAGGAGAATGTAATCTTGCATGAAAATTGCGGTTCTATATTTCATGCCGACAAATAATAATAATAATAAATTGAATATAAATGAGTAAATCGGATAAAGTAAACAGATATTCGAAAATTGATGATAACTTAGGTGGGAGTAGACCAAAATGATTCCCAACATTTTAATTCATTTAATTACATATAATTTTAAAAAGTTAGTGAACGGAAAATTGTTCATAAATAAAACACACATTGCACCCGGGCAACAGAAGTAACACATTTCCAAAATTCAGGTTTGAGGTTTCTCTTTCTTTACAAAACAATGTAATATCGCGTACGATCTGGCATTACCTCTTACACTTCAGATTTTCCTTTTTATTAAGATTATTTAGTTAAATAAAGTTAATAAAAAGGAAAATCTAAATATCAAAAAATTTGTAGATAGGAGGTATTGAAATATCGCTCGCGATTTTAATCTGAAAACGCTAACAGACGAAACGAAGCTAAAGTATTAGGAGTAATGCCGATTAATCGGTTACGAAATGCAATACAAATTTATGAAATTTCTATTTATCGATTTATGGGAAATGATGCTTTTTGAGTAGTATCACATGTATTGCCCGGGTGCGATAGATATATACTATAATTTAAACGTATGTGATTTTTGTCTTAATAATAAGCACGATGACTACACATACAATACTTGCTTTAAAAATCCGAGATATCTGATTACGATAATATAATCGACACTTCTGTGTTTGGTAAAATTGTACAGTTCAGATCAAACCAAAGCGTCAACAAATATCATATCCAATAATAATAATATAATTACACGTTAATTTAAAGCACAAATGAGCAATAAAATGCAGACATATGTTTCGGGATTGCTTGGAATCCCTTTTTCAATGCGACAGGGAGCTTCTAGATGCAGAAGCATTCCAAATGCGTTGCAGAAAAAAAAAAACGAACGTTTATAAAACCCCTTAAGGGAATTTTTACCCTTAAAAAAAAATGAAGAAAAAGGGAAAGCCCCGTTTTGAATTAAATAGCCAAGGAAAAAAAAAAGACCGAAAAACGAACCAGTTTGAAATTTTAATATGAAGTATAAATTATAATTTTATTCAATAAAATCTTATTTGGCTCGTCAAATGTTCGACTGGGCCAATTGTTTTATAAAAAATTTGGCAGAGATCATTTTTAAAAGTTCAAAATTTAACTTGCATGAAAATTGGTTTATAACGAAAAATAATAATAAAACTAAATTTAATATAAATGGAAATCGGTTAAACAATATTCAAAATTGAAAACTTAGGTGGGAGTAGACAAAATGTAAATTTTTTCATTAATACATATAATTTTAAAAAGAGCAAAAAATTTTCAAAAATAAAACACCTTACCGGCAACAGAAGTAACAATTTCAAAATTCAGGTTTAGTTCCCTCTTCTTTCAAAACAATGTAATATGCTAGATCTGGCATTACCTCAAATTAGATTTTCCTTTTTATTAAAGATTATTTAGTTAAAAAGTTAATAAAAAGGGGAAATAAAATTTTTGAATAATTTTACCTGGGAAATTAAAAATCAAAAAGAGTAAGTTTGGGAATTCCGATTAATGGTTACAAATGCTAGACAATTTAAAACTTTTTTTTTCTTTTAGGGAAATAACCATCTTTTCCCCTCATTTAACGAATTTAAAGCATGTTTTTGTCTTAATAATAAGAAACGCCGCAACTGCAAAAACTTGGTTTTAAATACCCCGAGTGTTGATTACGATAATCTTTAAGACACTTCGGGAAGTTTTATTAATTGTTTCTTAAAACCAAAGCGTAAATTTTTTTATCATATCCAATAGTTTGGTGGAATCATTACTACTGAGAGCAGCAATAGGAACAACAGAAAACGCCTGTATGTGAACTTCTCAGAGAAGAACGGTGCGAATTTTATGTTATTTTTAAATTAGAAAACTGGATATGCTACTATGTAATAAGACAAAGTGTGGCTCTAACTAGAAGACGCCTGACCTTGAGAGAGTTCATTTCTTCTTAAAGAGGAAAAGGATTCTTACATTGGCACAGGCCAATATCCATCGTGAATGTTGTTAGAACGACAAATACACTTTCTTCACAACTATTTCAACAAATGGAATCGTTTAATCCAATTTTTCCAAATTTTTAAAAATCTTGGCACTTTTGGAAGAATTAGAATTTTTTCACACACACATTAGTTCCTGGCTTAAGAGCAAAGATCCCCCCCCCCCTCATCTTTCACTATGGCACCCTAGGGTGCTGCGGCACAAAATTCGGGAACTACTGTTTACTATCCTACTTCTATCGGGAATCTGTCCTACTGTCAGAGCTGAACTGTATCAAATAGAAATTGACCTGTTCGACTTCCCCTCCCCCGCTCCGAGTTACTGAGTTACACAAAGTTCTTTTTTCTCTTTCTTTTTGGCGACTCATTTATTTCAACGCATGATTTTCATTATTATGTTTAATGTGGATTAATTGAATGAAGAAACACTTCCAAACTTGCAGCCATACTGCAGCATTGAGGAAAGCTTACTTCTTTCAGACAACACATTAGACCAGCCGGGTTCATTGGAGCTCAATGGATGATACAAAAGCGCTTTTGTGCTCCCCTTACGATGAACAGAGATAATCGTATGTAAAGTTAGACATCAAGCGTTCATGCTTGCATTTCAAGCACCGAGTTATGCACGTAAACTTTGCATAATTTTCTTGTCAATTCAATGAAAGGTCGAATTATAATAGTATTGTGAGTTCTTTTTTTTCTCTTCTATATTTAGTTCAGCGGTTCTATAACCGCCATTAAATTTATTAGTTTTATCGAGCAAACAACAGCACTAACATTGCTCTTGAAAAAACATTGCCAGAAAAAAATCTTTGCAATAGAATCGCGATCAACGCTTTAGAAAGACTGCTGGAGATGAACAAAACAATTACTGCTGTTACGCGAAAATTGTTATCACAGCTTCACCCACTAACTGCCAAACGATGCCGTTACGCTCATTGAAGCAAGATGGGCGCGTGTGGGATTCTTATTGTCGCTTCTTTTTATTGGTTGCCATGCCAGAGGAATCATTCCTTTTGTTGCCATTCGCTGAGCTGGCAATTGCTGTGTTCTTTGAAATTAAAAGGCTTAACAGTTAAAGGCTCTGATTTCTTTTTAAATGACGGAAGCGAGAACAGACATAAAGGTTCTGAAGTTTGTTGTTTGAAGTAAAAAAACGGAGACTAACAAATTGTGTTATCTCACTAGAATCGTATCACGTTATTTAGAATAATGGGATGGCGGAACTGTGAAAAGGCAATACAATACTGAAAAAAGGGAAAAACTAAAAAATCTTAATGTTAAGGAGATGAGGAAATGTTTTTGATCTGTATAAATCGATTACATTAAATAAGAGAAAAAGAATGTAAAGATAACTATCATTAATTATTATTCATTAATATTAAAGCAGGCAAAGTATTCGTGTTTACATCTTTATAGCAGATAATTTTTGAAAAAAACGAAAAGGAAAAAGAAAAGAAAAGGAAACGAAAAAAAGAAACATAAATCAAAGAGCCATTAATACATTATTACTTTTTACATAAAACTTTATCATTGTTATTTTTAACATTCAAATCATCCTTTGAGGCACCTAGAAGCAAAGGGGTGGTTGTGATAAAATCGAAAATTTGGAGATAACTAGTGCAAATGATAGAGAAAGCACCATTCCATATTGTGGCAAGAGATGTTGGTGGAAGCACTAACGGTTGCTGCTAACCTACGTGATATAGAAAATAAATATTACAGCTTCGAATAAGATCCGAAATTTGAATGCGTTTTTCTCCGAATCGTTCTTTGGTCACTTACATTCCTTTGCTACTCCCTGTTTTATTTAATAGCTCGTCACACTGTTAAATCATGCATATAAATTATGTTGCATTATATTATTTAGACTTGCAATAACACATATAATTCTAGAAAAAATGTGGAAATGTCTACCGTTATTGCACGAAGTCGATGTTGTCGTTATTGTTATTATCATGCAAAGCGAGGAAGAATGGAGGGGCTGCGAGAGATGGAGCCCATAAAGAAGGAATGAAGTAAATGTTTATACAATGACCAATTAAAATAAAATAAAAGCCTAAACTTCTACAACGTAGAAAATTCGTATGAAAATATTGGTTATTTATAAATTCTTACATAATGTACGTTTTTTAAGTTCTAGACGAAAATTAGAAAAAGAAAAATACAAGAAGCACAGTTGACGTACACCATCATTCTCTGTGCGCAGTTACCAATGCCTGGATAGCCCCATAACCAATTGCTAGGATAAAAACTTAATGACACAAACCGACAATTTAGGCATAACACATATAATCTAGGGGGAGCTTCTATGCTCAGCTATGATATACAACTGACATTTTTTCCCGCCCATTTAATATCGTGGAGAAAATGTGCAACATATTTCTACCTGAACCGAAAATGTGCTATTTGTACAATCATTTTATGTCAATCATCTTATCAAAGTAATTACTCAACGATAAAAACATATATTAGCATAAGCATATACTTTAATTACCGATTTCGTGTTGAGAAACATATGTAAACTCATTTTTGTAACCAACGTCCTAACATTTCAAAAAAGTTTACTAAATAAATCGTCTGTGATTGTATAAAGCATCTGCATTACAACTTTTTTGTGGAGAATCGATTTCTAAACAAAAAGGGACAAAGGCTATTTTTTAAACAAATTGGTAAAGAACTAAATTTGTTCATTATTCTAATAAGAATAAATGCTAAAATTTAATAGATAAATAAATAAATATATATATCTGTATAGATAATGCCGCACATAATGTACAATTATAAATTAACGCATCCAGAATATTTATTCAAAACAGCTTTTACCTTTTATTTGTTCATTTCTTCAGAAGGATGTCCCTAAGGGAACTATCTAGTTACTGCCGAGTTCGCCCTCTTTATATCGAATGCGAAAGCGATGTAAGTAATGGATTCAGATTGTTATTGCAGCCGACATGGCCAATGTGTTCTTATTATTGTCTTAGAAACAAAATCTATTTCAATGCTCTAAATATTTTAATCACAACTCCATGAACATTATTCCGTTACTCCGTTTATTCGCATACGAAAAGTTACACTACTTCACCGATAAAAAGAGGCAGGTAGATTATGTACCCAAATGTAATGAAAATCCGAATTGCTATTCGGGAAACCTGTTGCTTGAAACCACATAACAAAGCAAAAAGTAAGAGCAACATTCTGCTTCGTAAATTGCACACTCCACCAGACTACAACTGAAAGGGAAAAGAGGACCATCCCCCCACACAGATGATTTCTCCTATTGTTTCCCATGCCTCTTTTTTTTCCTGGGCGTGCAGAGGGATTCCCAAGACTAATGTTTCCAGTCAAGGACAGGGCAGTCCTCGCGTAATGGAGAATCGGTGTCAGAGGTGGGAAGAGATTGGCACTCTCCTCGGGGAACACAGATACCCTTCCTTGCTGTTCTGGAGTTTTTCTTTTTACCATGGGCCTCTTCGAACATTTCGAATTATTGCTGACAAAGCACTAAACGCCACATCTATGACTTCGAAACTGAATTTTCATCACGTTCTCTGCCAGACATCCTTTTTGTTAGTTTTCTCACACTTGAAAGCAATTTCCTCAAACAGGTTTTTCAAAAATCAGTAGAAATCTTCCGAAAATTTTTAACATCTAAGTGAGAGCGCTTGGCAGAATATTATCCATAATTTGAAACACCAAACAATTAAAAATTATTAACTACTGTTATAATATTTACAATTCTTTTTTTCAATGTAATAAATAAATAAATGTAAATAATAAATACAACAATGTAATAAATAAATAAATGAAATAATAAATAAATAAATAACCAAAGATAATACCCGATAAAAAAAAAGAAAAAGACTAAACGTTTCGTGAAAAATGTGGATTATGAAGAAGGTATTATTCCGTGTGAAACGGCAACAAAAAGAAAAGAAAGAAAGAAAGCGAGTAATAAAGAAAGGGAGATGGAGAGAGAGAAAGAAAGAGAGAAGAGAGAAATAACGAAAGGCGGGAGAGAGAATAAAAAAATAGCGAATACTGTTAAGTTTATTCAAACAGCATATTTATTCCAAGTACAATATTTTACTTTTAAATAACAATAAGTATTTTAAAGAATCTTTAACGAGAATGTAATGTATTGCGGGAAACATTCGTTAAATATGATTCTATCGCAATCTGAACATTGCGTTGCTTCACATATTCATCATTGAAAAAAAAAAAAACATTTAGAAACAGCATTAATAAGAATTACGAGTACTAAATTTCTCCCACATATTAATGAACTGCAAGTTGTTTTCCCGCAGACGCAACTGACTCGATAAAGTATGGTAAGACCTTGACGCCCTCTGTTTGCTTCATGCATCCCACTGAGTCTTACAGGAAAAGTGATTGAGTCACAGTTCGATAAATGTTTACCTTTTTTTCCCCTTCAGTTGTGAAAACAAATCTGCTTAAAATAATTGGGGAAAATAAATAAATTTAAAAAAAAGCTAGCAATTGTACAATGACTGCACGTGTAGGCGGGAAGCACCAACGCCGACTATGCTATCCTCTTTTATTTGTTTTATTGTAAAAAATATTTACAGAAATGATCAATTAAATTATTTTGAATTAATAATTATTGATCGGTTTCTTGGAAAAAGGTATCCGAAGTGAAAATATATTCAGAATTATTTTCCTTTCAGACATTTTCACACCACTTAAAATCTCATTAACTGTGATCATTACTTCGTGTCAAAACTTCACATTTACGTTACCATTGCGCGTAATATTTTTTTTTCCAACTTCAACGCAATAATAAAAATTTTTACAACTTGATCCTCTTAGAAAACCGATGACCGGGAACAATGAAAAAAAAGTTGGAAAGTTGCTCATGATAATTGGAACAAAATTAATCTTCATTGTGTTATGAATAAACCTATTATCGTTAATTAGATCTAGCACTGTAACGGGACAATAACAGAGAGATCTGCAAATGGCTACGCTATAAAAGTAAGTATGTACGAAGTAATTGCACATATAAATTACGTAAGAAAATGATATTTCTGACAAATGAATGCATGAACGACCTTCCGTACAACTCCTTATCTGTGCCCGGTTAAACAATAAATAAAAAATTATATATATATATATACATATATATATATATACAGATTGGATGGTTGGTAGTCAGTAACAATAACAACTCAGGATTTCAGCTGATTAAAAATAAAACTTTTTTCAAAACGTTATGGGCAAAAATTAACACATTCACATCATTTACTATCAACATCACAAAAGTATCACCATCGTCTTATCATTTTAATTTTAGAGTCCGGCTGCCTCGCGTCGTTTCTCAGCATCCTCGTTGTCTCACATCGTCCGAATCAATGAATCGGCTTCCTCACTGCCGCGTTATGCCGTACATCTAAGTAATAGCCCGCACGGATAGTATATAGTTCAGTAAGTCTATATTTGTTAATTGGAATAATTCCACACACACACATGTATAGGGATCATTTACGAATGATGTCACGCTTCGATGGGGAGGGGTGGGGGGGGGGGGGGTTCGTGAAAGTGCGACAAGGAGAATTGAGGGGGACGCAAGAAGTGTGACACCATGCTTATGCAACATAGCGTTACATGTGACAAAGGGGTGTAGGGGGGGGGGGGTCAAATCGTCAAATATATGGGAAAGAAGCGTGACATCATTTATGAACGGTCCCATTATATACAGTAAAACTGCACTATTGTGGACTCTAATGGGACGAAAATATTTGTCCGTAATAAAGAGGCGTCCATAAAAGAAGGTTTTCTTAAAGCTTAAAGATTTGCTGAAGGGGAATTAAATTTTCCGTCTAAGAGGGGTGTCTCTTGGAGGAATTTTACTGTAAATTCATATGATTTCAATAAAAATCCATGAAATAATCCGGAAATTCTTGTGTTCATTACGAATGCTAATTTTATATCAAATATGTTCGTGTGCGGTGAATGTCACTCCGAATCTTAATATTTGCATACAAAAGATCAAAAATGAAGTCTTCCCGACCGGAAGAACCTCGGGTCATTTCATCACACATTACGTTCCCTCTCAGCCCACGCTGCAATACATAAAATCGAAAACAACAGTAACCCAAAAGAACATCTTAAGATCTCGAAAGAGGTCCGATGAATCAGAGGACGCGCACGCCGCCGTTACTTTTGCCAAAGCCCACGTAAAACTGAATAAGCGACGTCACGCTTCAATTTCAAATTATCTTTCTTAGACGAGAAAGAAAGCACTACCACTTCTCAGAATAGATTTAAATCCGGCTTTAGAATCTGATTGACTGCAAAAACGTTGTTTGTGTTTTCGTGGGTTTATAAAAATCAAGGATGAGCATCTTATGTAAGCGGAAGTTCTTCATACTTTTAAGAGCTCGTATTTTTTAAATAGAGCATAATGCTTTTTGTTTTCCTTGGGAAAGTTTCGGGAATGGAATCCTGATTCTGCTCCACCGTGAGCTTTCTTTGTTTTTATTATTAACTGCGAGATGTTACTCTGTAAACTCTCTCCTTTTGTTGGGGATGTATTTTCAAGCCTATTGTTGGGAAAGGCATTGTTCAAGGTCACACAGCTCTAGTGCTAAGGTTGTACAAGATGCTCTCTCAAAAATGAATTTTAAGAGCTTGTTTCTTTTCAGTTAGAGAGAATCCAATAGGTTTCGTAAAAATATTTCAATTAATTGAATTGGAATTTGTAAAAAAAGGGGATATGTTGCAGAAGTTTTACAGGAGAGATTAAAAGTGCGTTCTTCAATCTCGGTGTCCTTTAACGATTGAAAAAATCAATCAATATTAAAGTAACTTAATAAATTTTGGTGTGCTTACACATCTTCATGTCAACTATAAAAATTGTGGAGGGGAAGGGGGGAGGGAGTGTCTATGAAACGAAATTTTTAATGATTATGCGAACACATGTCGGGAGAGACATGCCCAATTTATGTCTTGTCAGTCACGATATGCTTTTCAAAATACTTATTTTTCAAACTAAAGCCCTTCCACTATTTTTTTGACATGAAGATTCGTAGTGTCGCCAACCGTAGTAAGAGAAAGACACGTTGTAGAACACTTTCTTCCCCAATACTGCAGTTAGAGTAGGGAGAGGATGGGAATGTAATTTTTAGTTATAGGGGAAAACGAGAAAATATTGGCCAAAAAAAGAAACTGGTTGTAAATTTGGAAAGTGTGTAAAGTGAAAACTACAGTATTGTTCTTAGCATCATTTATATTTTATTGTCACAGAAACAAAACTTTACCCATCTTCTGAATAAACCTTTTTCCAGTTTTGACATTGCGAAATTTGCCGTCCCCTAAAATCTGCCCCCTTGGCGGTGGCACAACTAGCCAGATTTACTACGACTAAATATCGAAATAATTGCTTGACTAATTAGATAACAGCTGTTACTCCGTGCAAACATTCACGATGCAAACAGAAAAGTTTTCACAAATATTAGAAATCATTAAGTTATGTTTTGCAGCACATATAAAAATTTTCTGAATAGCGCAACATACATATTTGAGATAAGGAAAACTAGCATATACCAACTATTTTGTTTGAGTAAATCTCTTCTACTTTGTGTTTTTAATTTTTCTCATGTATAGAAATTTGTAAAAGTATCCAATATCTTCATCGAAATTTTTTGTGGTTTTGTGGAGACTAGAGGAGGTGTGTTTATAAAAAAGCAAGGATCAGAATTAATATACTACTTAAATTTAAAAAATGAAGCAAAGTGCATAGTTAACAAACCACGTTTGCAAAAATAAAAAACAATACAAAAAATATTAAATGCATTTTCGTTGCTAGGCCCAAATTTCCCACTTTCATTGAAAATGTGTACCTAACAACCAGGGATCTGGAGCGGAGCGTGAAGCAGGAGAGCGGAGCAACAAGATTTTGCTCGAAACTAAGAGCAAAGAAGTTTGTTGTGCTCTGATTTTTAAATTTTTTTTTTAATAATGTAAGAAAAATAAACTACCTAACAAAAAGAGATACATAATATTATCTCCTAAAATCATTCGAAGCACGGAGCGGAGCCGGAGCAAGTATGTAGAAGTTGGAGCGGAGCAACTGAAGTCCACATGTTGTTAGCAGCTCAAGATCCCTTCCAACGACATTAGATTTGTTAAAAACCTTTTAAAACTTATTATGTAAAGAAAAATTAAGAAAAAGAGATACATACTATAATCTATTAAAATCATTCGGAGCACGGAGCGGAGCCGGAGAAAGTATTTAGAAATCGGATCGGAGCAACTGAAATCCACGTGTTGTTAATAGCTCAAGATCCCTTCCAACATTGGATTTTTTCAACTGAAAAACGTTTTTGATTTTTTTATCATGTAAAAAAATAATAATTACACTAACAAAAAGAGATACATAATTATAATCTATTAAAATCATTAGGAGCACGGAGCCAAGCCGGAGCAAGTATCTAGAAGACTGATCGGAGCAACTAAAATCCATATGTTGTTAGCAGCTCGTGATCCCGTCCAACATTAGATTTGTTAACGTACAGTGTCAATGCAAATGCAATCATTTTCAAGAATCTGAGAATGTGTTCAGAAAAAATATGTATTTAAGAAAACTGAAAAAAAAAAATTCATTTTCCTACCTTTTACAGCACCACACTTCTCCCTTTTCCTTCCCAAAAGTATAATTTAATTCTCTGAAGAGTATTCGATATCATAGGATCAGAAGTTCCCGAACTGTTTGAAGTTCCAACAGAAACACACGCGGACCAGTTCCAGAATTCCTTTTTTATTATTTTGATCTGAAACTTGACAACTGCTATCAGCAAAAGCGAGGAAAACCAACGGGAAAACTGAGAGAAAGCTCAGGTGGCGTATCAGCGCCCCCTCGCGGCTGCGATGTAATGACGCGTGATATCTTTACGGAACCGCTGCCATATTGTGTCCGTCGACCACCGGAACGCGGCGACTATGGAACACCTGCGGCCGAACTTTTATTTTCGATGAACTTGAAAAAGAAAATTAAAAGAACACAGACTAACCTGATAAATTGCGTAACCTTCTGGATCATCAATAAAACTCTAGATCTTTCCCCTTTTTATTGCACACTCTCAGTTCTGATTTTGTTAAAGTGGGATAATGAGTTTCAGTTTGCCACTTGCTAAGAGGGCTGAACAAGGAGTATTAGACAGATAAAGAATTTAATGAAGCAAGACAACTTAAAACGGCATTTAATCTTGGGAGGAAAAAAAACTGGGAGAATGTCATTAAAATATTCTATTATGTTCATCTGTTTAAAATAGGTGTTTTGAAAGTTTTCGAAAATAAAATGTAAGACAAATACATTATGAACAACAAATATTTTTTGATCAATGAACCACTTCAAGTTCAAAATTTTAAAACTAGGCAAAACTAGAAATAAGTGCATTTCAAATTTTATACTTATGGTTCCTTACGCCACTTCACAACTTTCTCGCATTATAATGAAAACAATTTATGAAATAAATCATTTTTACGCTTCGCCCTAGTATGCATGAAAATTTATAATTTCGTTTTTCCTTTACGTTAGCTATTAAAAATTCCGACAGTTCGCAATAATATTTTTGTGAACCCCCTTTCGACCTCACGCGAAACCATGAAGATTCGTAGACCACCGGTTGGGAAATGCTAATTTTAGGAATGCAATGCTTTCTCGGCTTTATATTTTACTGGAAAAATTAAATCGTCATCACGTTCAAGCAGAGGCCACAAAACCCACTAAACCCATTTTACGGCCCACCACCGTCAGTTGAAGTTATATCAATCTATACAGCAGAGTTTCTCAAACTGTTCTCCGTGGAGCAATAAGTGCTCTGCAAAACAATTACCACACTCGCAAAAATAGAATCCTCATTTTCGACGATTCTTCAATCGTCAAGAAAATTTCGTCATTTATAACGATTCTTTCCTCGCTCGATCACGTGACTTAAAAATGTTACCACACAAATTTCGGCAATTTGACGAAAGGTTTACTCGGAGCAATTTTCACGAAGCCATTTCGTCAAATACGACGAAAGTTTCGTGAGATTTGAGCATGCGTTTCTAGGACGTGTCTAAAATCAAAAATATTTTTATTAAGCATGTTTTAAACTTTAAAATCAACAGTATTTTTTACTGGACAGCAATACTTGCGCTATCTGCGTGTAAAAAAATATCATGCATAAACATTTATCGCCGATTATGCGAAACATTGACCATATAAAAAGGTAGTCGGCATTCAGTGTGTCTCTCACCTTTTCCTTCGTTCTTTTTATTTGCTTTTAACTATGTGCGTCCTTATCTGCAATGGGAAATGAGTGGAAAGGAGGGGGGGGGGGGGAGAAGGAGAGAAATTACAGAAAAAAAAGGAATCGTGATATCTGATGTTTTAAATGATAAAAGTACCTTGTATCGTAATGCTAGTGTGTCGTTCTTATTAGCTAGATAGCTGTGAGTTAAAATAGTGCTCCGCTTTCAATTACCAATTTTAAAGGTGCTCAATGACTAAAAATGTTTCAGAATCTACGCTATATAGTAATGAATGGTTGATTTCTACACTTGAATTTCGTTGTGAACACAATGTGTTGCAAACGAGAGAAAGAAAAAAAAAATTTGTACACAACATCTTCATTTTTGATACTTTCGTGTTACTAATAGAGAGATAACCTGATAGATATGAAATCTAGATTCATGATTCAATGTATTTTAGTTTATAAAAAATGTATGGATATATTTCCTAAAAAAAAACTGTACTCGCCGTAAAAGAATATCAAGATAAGCAATAGCGTAATTAATTTATAGCCGTCAATCTATTTTAACTTGATGGAGTCTATTTTTTTTTTTTTTACTAAGAATCGTATAAATAAAAGTTGCCACTCAACTGATGGAATAAAGGAAGTGTTTGAGTAGGAGAAAATATTACCCGTTCTTCTCTTCTTTCATCGTGAATGACAAGTTCCTGTATTATTCCAAGACAGAATATATTTGATTGTTTGCCTTTCAGTTTTTTGTTGTTTGTACACATAATTATTTAAATTACCGTCGTGATATTGTATTTGCACATCAGAAAGCTTTTTCATTGTTTATCCTACTTTCCTGTAAAAGTTTTCTTTTTTTTAAGTATGAAAGAAGGCTTAATGTATCGTGAAAATATCGTTAAAAAAAAGAAAAGTGAAAAATAAGCGAAATAATTAAAATGAAAAATATTTACAGTAGGGTTTTTGAGATGGGGAAAATGTGTGTCTGTCGGTCTCTGTTTGTCCCTTCTAAAACTCGAAGGATTTTTTTTTGCATTCGAAAGATATCGACGAGGACATATCTCATTTCCATACTTTATTTTTCGATTTGAACTATTTTTCGCTTAATTTTGAACAGTTCAAAAAAATGTAACATTGGCGGGTATGGGGAAATATTAAGCAAATTTGTATAAACCCTTGACATAAGATCATACCTTTGAAGAAGCTTGGAAAGAGATCTCAACGTAAATTTTCTTTCTTCTTCTTCTTTTTTCTTTTTTTGAACAATTTTCGTTCAATTTTGAATGGTTCAAAATAACTTTAACATTAGCGCCTACGGGGCAATTTCAATACTATATAAATCCTGATCTAACAGACGGATTTGCTTGGAACAAACTTTACCGGAAGAATCTTATGACGTGGAATATGCAGATACCATGTTCATCCAGAACAAAACAAGCCTATTTTCCCACGAATTTTTTGGATCTAGATTTCTAACGATATTTCTGAATGAATGAATGAATAAATGAATGAGTGAAAGAATGAATGAACGAATAAATGAATGAGTGAAAGAATGAATGAATGGATAAATGAATGAGTGAAAGAATAAATGAATGAATGAATATATGAATGAGTGAATGAATGAGTAAATGAATGAATGAGTGAGTGAATGAATGAATGAAGGACTATGTACTAACCGTAGAAAAAGGTATATTTGAAGTAATTAAGAACTAAAGCTAAATGGGAAAGAGAGAGAGATTGCAAATTTGACGTTGCTGAATACGAGAAAGTAGGCTCGTATAGCCTCCATCCATGATAGCCTCTAGTGACTAACCAGTGTTCTAGTCTAAACTAGAAAAGGGACTCTATTCTAAACCAGTGATTCTCCGCCAAATTCTTAAAGTATGTTGCCAGACTTTAGAAATGTATATAATAATAAAAATTTAAATGATTTTTTAAATTAAGAATATAGTTTGTTTAAGTGAAAGAAAAGTACACTGTAAAAGAAAATTTGTTTTTACAGTTAAATACCATATTTTAAAGTATTTTTATTATCGTTAACTGTGACGTTATTAAACTTATCTAAACCGGTTAAACTTACCTTTTTTGTGTGTGCCGCTAAATTTTAAAATTGTTAAAAGTGTGCAGAGACAAAAAAAAAAAAAAAAAAAAGGTTAAGAATCACTGTTGTAGACGGAACTTCTTGTAATAATGGGAATTGAAAAAAATGACAGTCACAATCATTTCTATGGCGGAGAAAATGGGTAACTTTGACATTTAGGGCATTTTAAATAGTTCCTAAGTTTTTGTTGCATATGGCAAATGGGAAATTTTGACTACAATAACGCAAAAGCAGATTCAAACTAGTGCACGTTTTCCTGTACCTAGCTGTGAATTACAATAGAAATAAATTTAAAAACGACTAATACGAACATTAATAAGTGACTCTGAAGTGAATGGAGACAACTACTACTTGTACACAGATGGACCCGTCTACTTCAAAACAGCTGCTTCGAAAGTCATAACATTTTGAGCCTGATCGAGTTTCCATTTCACTACACCGGTCAAAGATTTCCTCCTTTGTTCCGGAAAGAAAAACTTTCTCAAGATGACCGTGCTATTTCTGGTGAGCGTTCAGCTTCCGGAGTTACGGTTGCCGTGAGAATCTACTTATTAAACTGCACAATGTGAAGTTCGAAACGAGTGCGTGGGATGAGCCTCACAATACTCATCTGTTTATGGTTACCTGAGGAAGAATCCCATTGTAGCCAAGGGAAGCAATAAATAAACATTCTTGTCGCAGAGAACAATCCCAAGTGATAGAATACAGTTATAGCTGTCAATCTTACACGATTTCCTGCATTGAACTTTTGCATCAGAAATTTCCTTATTTCACTGAAATGTATCTAGGTGCAATTCGGGTTGTCGTCTTTAATTTTAAAAAAAGAGAAAAACCAACAATTTTTGAAAAAAAGTTTTAAAAACTCATTCCTAATCCTGAAATAAAGCCCCTCCTGCTCCCCTAAAAAAAAGAAGAAGGGGAAAAAACCTGTCAAAATAAAAACTTTAAGTAGTATGCAGATCGATGCTCGTTTTTAAATTTAGAATTAAAGGGAAATATGAATTTTTTTATATCATTTTCTAGTAATGCTTAAATTTTTTTTTTTGAACCAATGAGATTACTTTCCGTGTAAAAAAATAAATAAATAGGTGTGTGTGTGATGTGTGCCTGGCACATAGATGAACCATGAATCCTAACAGGCAAATCGCTGTTTGCCGAAAGCGATAAATGCCCTACGAATGCACCATAAATCTACATCAGAGGAGACTAATCACTTAGGTACCACACACCATTTTGTTTTTTACTCAAGTTGTGCCATACAGTTAAAAAACTGTTCTTGTCCTTATGGTTGCGGTTGACAAAAGATATATTAGAATAAAATTATTTCGTATGTGGGAAAATAAATAACTTAAGTATGCAACCCCAGATTGAATAATACACAAAGTGAACACGTTCATTAGAACCTTAGTTTTTACTATAGTGGGACAATACCTGCAAAAGAGGATGAGCACTGCCGAGGACTTTTCTGATGGAGATAAATTTGTGGGAGTCTGGGGAAAATACAAGACTTGTATGATGGGACGACTAACAGAGTTTTAGTTCTTAAATAAGATTGAAATATTTCACGCTGCTTGCTAGACGGAAGAATTTCAGCATAATGTATTTTTTTCAAAAAACAACAAAAACTCACTGTCTGTTATACAGTACATAAGCATTACTTACTATTAATGAGACTGTTGAACCTTTTTCAGCTTTGATATTCTGTGGATTTTTTGGCTTAAATTTGTCCGTGCTAGCAGCAGAGAATTTTTCAAATTTGAGTTCGCCATGGGAGGCCTTGGTCTGCTTTTAATTACTTTCACGTGCATTTTAAATTTCTGTTGCAGTTTCGATGGCATTGGATTTCTCCTGAAATGATGGAAATGCCTGTTGCGCCACTTGTAAATATCCAGTGCGTCAAGTTGGCGCATGCGCTACATGTTGTTCAACCCTGATCTACATACATATTAAACGTATAATCCTGCATAAATCAGGAGTAATTTGGAAGTGGGCAATAGTGTTTTTTTTTTTTTTTTTTGTAAAGGTTTTGTAAAATAAATTCAAGTTCACGTCGGTTTCCGGCAGCTTTCCCCCAAAATATACCAAGGGCGCTGTTCGTATCCTGAATTTCGAATTTCAACCAACATAATATATTCAAAACCATTAACTACGCCTTGGACATTTCTTATCGATGTATATATATCACATCGTAAACATAGAACTCAATGACCTCGCTTCCTCTCCCTTATATAACCGAAAAGAGAAGTTTTAGCTATTGCTAAGACTCTTCAAGATGATGTACCTTTACAGTTTTTCAGATTTTATTCTGCGAACATGATGCGCTCGATTATTATCACTTGTGTTTTTATACTTCGCGTATTATGCCATATTAATTTGTTTAAAAGTAAAAATAAATAAATAAACACATTGATGTTTAGTTAAATTGTTTTCGTGGAAAATCGTTGCTATACATCAATTAAAACTAAGATTATACGAGCGATAAACAGGAGGAAGGAAAAGAAAAAAAGGAAAGTCACAGCAGAGCTTGGAAGAAAAAAAGGATAAAAGCATTCATAGACTTCGCCAACGGAATGCGTGCGCCGTTTAATTTTTAATATAAAATGCATTTGCCACGATTCAATGGACACACGAGTGCTCGGAACGCAATAATATTCCTTGCATAGTTTTAAAACACAAGAATAGCCGTGTCTAGGATACCAGAAGTCCCGGAATCTGAAACGGCCCAGCGTGCTGCGGAGGATCACAGAAGAGGATGAGGAGGAGGACGGGAACGAGTTCGACGGAGCGAGGAAAACGAGATGTGGAGTTCCTGAAGTTAGCGTAAAGTGGTCGGCAAACATCACGGTCAGATTAATCTGTAGTAGTAATTAAGGTTGTCAACGGCTTCAAAATGTGAAATATTTGAATACAAAAAAACAGTCGATTGTTGCATTCGTTCTGTATCGCCTCAATGCCAGCTTTAAAGCAAATACCAATCGGATTCAGTGTAGGACTTTTTAGCACATTCAGAAATCGGCTGTCAACAGTAAAGATATGAGTTTTAGTATGCGTCGCTGTACTAGCAGCATCCCAGAATGCGTAAGAAAAATTAATCTTGGTTAGAAAAAGTTTAAGATAAGATCTTGCCGAATCTTTGATAAATCCAGAACTAAATAAAATCAACTGTTTGAAATTATAAACAATTAAATTTTGAGTTATAACGTAATAAAATGTATGCACTTTTAAAACCATAAGCTGTTTTTTTAGAAATTACCTTCCGATTATATTGAAACCTACCGATGTTTTGCACTGGCATCCAAAAGTTAAGGTACAACATGTTTACCGAAGTTCACCTTTAAAAAAATGGCAGTAACAATACAATGCAATTTATATGAATGATAATGACGAACTTAAAAAATCAATGCAAAAACAATAGCTACTTCTTTTATTTCATAAGGAACAGGTATATATGAGTGAGAAAAAAATATGCAAATACCAAGCTTTCGTAACTTCGTGTGTAAGTTTTGTTGAGGTTCAACTGTTGTTGGAAGTTTCGTTGACAATGTTTACAAGTCGAGAATTTTTCTTTCTAAAATTTAATTTATAGCTTTTTTAAGGAAAATATAACAATTAGGTTTTGAAACTACTCTTGATAGTTAAAAATACGTTCCTCTTATAGTATACCAAAAATGGAACATTTGAAAGGCAAATTTATTTTATATGACTTTTTTTTCCAAAGTCAGACTTAGCAGCGCAAACTGCCCGTCTCCAAGTGACAAAACATTCTCTTAGCACCCCGTCCGATGATGACGGCTCACTGACAAAAGCGGCCGTCCCGAAACGGTTAAAGGAATCAGAAGATCAGCTCTAAATGTCCGGTAAAATATTTTCAATTTATTTGAATAAACAATGTTGAAAATTTCAATAAAATTGCACAATATCTTTCTTACAACTCAACCAATTATTTTTTTGAATGAATGATTTTAACAAATGCCTAACTATACAAAGATTTTAAAGCACAATTTTGAAAAGAGCCAAATGCTTAAAATGTGCCCGAAAGCAAAATCGAATTTTGCTCAATAAACAAGTTAATTTCAAACGATGGAATTCGTTAGAACTTTTTATTACTACTTTTCTTCATTTTTTAGATTGTTCATTCATGTTCTATTCGAATTGAGCCAATTAACGCTGCCTTTTTGCAACATGCTTCGTATTTAGTTATACGAAAATGAAAAGGAGAACGTTATTAAATTTTTCCGAGGCAGCACAAAAAGAAGTATGTGAGGAAAGAAAAGAAAATGTAGTAAAAAATGGAGGAAAAAAAAAATCTGCCCGGTAAACAATTTTTCCGGCACGTTCGGAAACATTATTATGAAGTGAGTGGCAACAAGTGAGTGGCTAAATTGGAATTGTTCTGTTGTTCCAAACGATGTGTTTAACAAGTGCTACGCTTCAATTGTGGCTGCTACGAGCCGTCAACTTCTTTAAACTGTAATTAACTCCCAAAACTCCTCGTTAGAAACAGCATTTCCCCCCCTGCCAGTCGACATTCTTTTTGGTTATGCCATTTTTTTTTCTCTTGGAGTTGGGGAGAGAAATATTTTATCCTTCTTGTGTTAAAATTGTTCTATTTGCAATTGAATAGTAATTGGACTTAAGAGAAACACGGAGATTCATATCGAAAATGTTTCTACTTAAAAAATACCTGCACTTATTTTTTTTATAAATACAATTAGAGCATGAAACTATTGTTCTATTTCATGGAAAGATTGACTGCTGCATTTCCGAGTCAGAAATGCATTGTAAAATATAAGGTTTGATTTTTTTTTTTTTAAATTTTTAGTAGCGTTAATTCTTGTATTTTAGCGGAATCCTAAATGTATTTTCAAATTATAGTATTCATTGTTACTTACTTATTAATTACTATTATTATTATTATTATTTCCCTCTTTATTTCTTTGTTTTCTTTATTTTTTTGCATGACATGGTTTCAAACTTTTATAAACATATACCATGCAGTTCAGCGATTCCCAAACTGGGTGCCAAGGTACCCTGGGGTGCCACAGCGAGATATGAGGGGTGCTGCGAAGCGTTCGTAATATGAAATTTTCTTTACTCCCAAGGAAGCAAAAAAAAGTGTGATTGTTACAATTAAAGTTCTTTTGTGAAATTTAAAATATAAATTATAATATTTGTTTTTATGTTATCTTTTATGTTTATATGATATCTTTCTTCAAAATCGTATCTAACAGACTATATTGTTCTACCAAGGTGAAAGTGAGAAAATTCAAATTTCCTAAGGGCGCCATATTCGTAAAAGTTAGGGAACCTGCCCTAGTTCGATTTAAGAAGAAAAAAATCATATTGTGTTACTTATTTATTTATTATATTTTTTGATCCCATTACTACATTTTCTTAAAATACTGTCTTTTGCGGACTAACATTTGTGAACAGTTAAATTTATGTATGCGTGTTGTGCGTGTACATACGAAGTTCTCTACTCCATCCCTCTCCTCTGTTAGCACGAATCCTTAGAGTTGCCTTCCCCCGGACACGGGGAAGTGAAGTCCGCCGAATGCTCATTACCGCTCCGAGATAGTTAGGCTGGGCTGGCGCCCAGCAAACCTAACTCTTGCTGAGTGGACCTGGCCCTCCTTGATACCCCTATGCTTAAAGAGTATCATTAGAGGGTTGTGGTTCCTGTGTACATACAAAGTGGTTATAATCGATGTTCTTTTGATTAGGCCTATGCATAGGCCTCGTTCTAACAGATGTATGTCATTGGAATTTTTTATATGCGTTACGGGGACCATGGAGGAAAGAAAAAATCTGCAATAAGAAAAGAAGAGTTCAACTAACGCAAAGGGTTGCTCTGTCAGTTAATGGTAATTGCAATTGACGGACAAGCAAGAAGCCCTTTGCGCAACTGTTGTACGCGCTACAACAGGGTTTGAACAGGTGATTGAGGCAAACGGAGTGCAGATTGAACATATTAATCTGTCGTAAAATATAGTGTGTTTCTTCGTTTATTATTATTTCCTTTTTATGTTCCCCTTTTATACCTGGTGATA
Organism: Octonoba sinensis; assembly: GCA_038502835.1. NCBI lineage: Eukaryota > Metazoa > Arthropoda > Arachnida > Araneae > Uloboridae > Octonoba > Octonoba sinensis. Next base: position 29,152,038 of record CM076599.1, on the reverse strand, counting down.
CAAAACTGAAGTAGTTTTTTTTTTGCTTATTTCTCCTTTTATGGCCCATGTAACTCATATATCAAGTTTCAATGACATCTATTATAGAACGTGATTTTACGTAGGTCTAAACAGGGTAACTTTAATCATAACCAGCCTGTGCATTGTATAATCATACACATGTACACACATATATATATTATATATATTCAGAGCTTGTTTTTCAGTGTAAAGCAATTCTAGGGTTCGTTGAAAATAAAAATGGAACATGAGATCTATGCGGAATCGTATTTATAACCGTAAGTTCCCTTTATAGTCTGACTGTTTAATTTACAATCGAACAATAAGAATAAAAGTTGACTTACAAAGTGTGTCACATTGTCTAACTCAGAAATCATCGTGAACTTAAGATTTAAAAACTTCCCTCTCCATTTTTGACCTTTTTCTCGGTCATCACTTTCCTGTTTTCGATAAATATTTCTCCATTTTTAAATTGTTCAAGTGTGGAAACTAGGTTATCTGAAAGAATAAATGCAATTACGACATCCGAGCTGGTAGCAATGTTAGAAAATAGAAATGAACTTTTTGTCTAAACTAAAGTATATAAATTTCGCTTTCACCAACCAATCCGGTACACCTTTTATGTTATTAATAACTTGATAATATCATTAGCTCCGAATAACAATTTTCTTGTATAGTTGAAAATTTTATTATCGTTAAAATTAAGCAATATACTGTATTTGTAGTTTGTATGCACGCAAGTGTGGTTTTTTTTTTTTTTTTTGAATTTTTAAGTATAGGAAATTAAGAAAAAGTCGAAATATAGAATCTATATCACATTCAGTATTACATTCAAACAAAATATATCACATTCTATATCACATCAATCTATATCACATTCAAACAAAATATACTGTCTTTAACATTTCAAAAGAAAAAGAAAGAAATGAAAATAGTTACTTTGCTTGGCATAAAATGTCGTCAAGTCTCTTGCTTTAAACTTAGGGTGCTTTCACACCAAAGGCGACAAAGACAATATTCCAGTTTCTTCTCATCTACGCAAGCGCAGAGCATATTTCGCCTTCAAAAATTGTTGTTGTCGCCTTTGCTGTAAGAGCACCCTTTTAGACAACTGACTGTTTAGATTTCTTTCAGGATAAATTTATCTCTACGTTTGATACCAAGTGAATTTTAGAGGAGCAGAAACAAGATGTTTAGCTTAATATTGATATAATTCTATCAATAGAAAATACGTTATAAATTCGCTTCTTAAAAAAAAATTCAACATATTGCAATAAAATTGCAATTTTGCAGAAAAGTGAAAAATTGTGCTGAAAGCGAAGATCATACGGACAGTTCTATATTATACGGTTTTCAGCATTTTTACATAATTTATGTGCCCCTTATTGTAATACATTTGTAATTATTCTGAAATATTTCACATTTGAGAAAAAATGTTCGAAAAATGCAGTACAATAATTTCTTCGAAATTATTTTTGCACGGTGTGCGATAGTTGTGTTTTAAACATATTTGTTTACATATTTTTCTTAATTAAAATTTAACTATACATTTCAGTGCTCCATGCGTCTTAAGAGGAGCTATAAATTGATGATTGAATGAAAATTTATACAATAAAATTCTGTTTGAAACTACTTTTGGCGTGTACTGCAAAAGTTGTTTGATCGACATAGTAGTTTACACATTTTTTAAAATTGAAATCCATTCACATCTTCCAGTGCCCCAAAATTCACTTTCACAACTGAATAACCATGCTATAGATAATTTAATGACAAAATTGAAAAAATAATGTTATGAAATATTTTTATTGAATACTAGCAGATTAAACCATCGTTTTCGTCGATGGAAATTTTGTGCATATCCATCGAACAGTAGTAAAAATATCTGACATTCGACAAAGTATGAAAGGGTTGACGCAAATTAAAAAAAGTCTATAAATTAAGCTTTGAATCTGAACCTCATAAGTTCAAACAAAAGTTTCAAAATGAATTTACTACTACCGAAATATTCTAGTACTAATTGAGTGTAACTTGACATTAGCCTTAGGGAAAATTAAAGTAGATTTTAATAATAAATAAATTGGAAACGCAAGAGAGAAGAAATATTATTTGTGTAAGTATAGCGAGGACGTAATTTCATGTTTCGAAATTCCGAAAACAGTTAATTTTTCAAAACCTTTTGAGTTCTTGAAAAATTTTTAAACTTTTTGTGTCGGAAAATAGAGCTAAATTTCTGAAGAATTTTCAGATATAACTCAGGTTTGTATCATAATATTCGCAAGATTTATTCAATTGAGATTAAAGAAGATGAAAAGGCTCAGATTGATTTGAAATTGATTGATTGATTGGATCGGTCGACATATCGGCACGAAAAAAGAAGGATAGATTGGTTTTAATGCAGAAAAAAATTACAATTGAATATCTCAGTTCTTCATTTATCTTTTAAGACTGAAACAATTTTCCCAACATTCCGAAAAGGCAACAAACTACACCATTGTTCGAAAACAAAACGGAATGATAAAACAAAATGAGGCGCTTACTAACCCCGATAGAACTGAACCGGTTCTTAAAATTATTTTTCACCTTCTTCTGAATATTCCGAGCAGATTATTTGCTTTCAGACATGGTCTGAACCGGTGACCTAAGATCATCGTCTTCGTTTCGCGTTCCCACATAGATAGATAGCTATCTGCCTTTGATTTTTGAAACCAGTTGAAAGAGATCATAAACTGAAACGAGGAAAACATAAGCCATTTCAAAATTGTCTATTGACTGCAAAGGCGCCAAATTTCACCTCAAGCAAAAGGCAAGAAATTTCCAAGCTTTGGTTCCCTACAAATGGTTCCAATCAGGATTTGGTTTTGAACATACACAGCATTGCACAGTTCAGGAATCCAAGTTTAACATTAATCAGAAAGAAACTAGTCGACCCGAATTCCGCCCTGCGCTAGCTGTTTTTTTCCACTATTATTTAAATATTCAAAATAATCACAATAATAATGATAATTATTTTTATTAGTAATATACATAGCATTAAAATGCAATAACGAAACAGTCCCCTTACTTAAAATATAGTTACTGTTGGTTTGTTAGGCTCTACAAATTCATAATATAAATGAACGTGTAGAGCCTAACGGTTGAATAAGTTTAACACACAGACTCAGCTAAAACCACAATAGCAACAGAAGAGTTTTTGTTTGCTTACTTGATAACAGATGGCGCCAGCATAGACAACACCAATTTGGCATCTATTAATGGACCTCTTCTAAGATGATTTTAAATCTTAAATTTAAGAGAAGCGGTACATTTTCAGACCGTGGGTCCATTTTTAGTCATTAGCCGGCACGATAAGCATTAAAATGAGGGGTAAATCATGGCATTTGATAAAGAAATAAGGAAGATCTCGCGGACCGACAGAAAAACCGGTTAGAGAAATAACACATATAGATAAGAGAGTTTGTCAAATAACTGAGTAAAATGGATATAAATAGATAAAAATAAGTTTTAATGTAGAGACGGTGTGTGCTCTCATTCTTCGAACCAAAGTGTGTGTGGGGGAGGGGGGGATTGCCATTGAAATATTAAAGGTTAGTACACCCTAGCTCAACAGTGGTAAAAATCTTGTTTTCGTGAGTTATTTTCTTTCATAATCTGATATTCTATTTGTATTCATTTTGCGTTAGTCCGTTGTGAAGATGGGGAAAGTAACGCTGATAAGTTGACTAAAAACAATACATCTGCCTAAAAATCTTTTCTTCATGACTTTAAATTTTACACAATTGAACAGTTTAGAAATAGTCATAACATAATCAAAGTTGTTGTACCATTTACAGAAATTTTGAAATTATAAAAAATCTTTCGGGACCGTGGTCAAAGTATTAGCGAAGAATCAATTTAAATTTGAGAGACAAAACCTTAACCAAGTGTTTTCGATGGATTCATTCATTAATTACACATCTCTAATATAGCTTTGTCAAGTGCAAAAATATTTCGCTGTTTTTTTCCTATCTTCTTTCTGTAGGTCGAACCCGTTTTCGAATTATGACAGTTCAAGTTCTTCCTGATCCACTGACCCATTCCATTCACGAGGGAATCGGGAATCGAGTCACGCACCGAGATCAAACGAGTTAAAGAAGGTAAATGGTGAATCGGGATGGCTACATCAGGGTGGGCACTTTTGGGCGTCATCTTGAGCTGCCTGGGCGCAATCACTGACGGCCAAAAAAATATACATGTCAACAAATCACACAATACCTATAGCAAACCCTAAGCACCCAGGGGCTGCTGCTGGCTGTCACTTTTGCGCAATAAAACCCTTCTATAGCGGACACTAGTGGGACACGGGCGGGAAATTAGAAACTGTCCGCCTAAGAAGGGTGTCCGTTAGGGTTTTTACTGCATTTGCACCACATTGGGCAAAAAGAAGCATTATAATACAATATGTACGATCTGCTCAACTTAGTTAATTTTATTTGTAGATATGAGATTCGATTTTTACTAAGTTAGACAGAGGTTTTTTTAAATCACAAAATTCCTTCATAAACTCTTGACATCACCAATGAAAATTTAATTGTATATTTCTTATATATATATATATATAATGAATTTCAAGCTACGTTTTACGGTATTCATTATCATCAAAATGAAACCCTCACTCAATTAATGCTAACCATATCTTGTTGTAGTCTAAATGTAATAGAATATTTTTATATTCTTCCCAAGGTATCAAAACCATGCTTAAAATCGAAGTGAATAATAAAAATGAAAACAGAAAGAAAGAAAATAGATGTTTTTAAATGGTACCGTGAGAATATTTCATAAAAATGAGTTTTATATGAAGTTGATATCAAATTTGAACAAAGAACGAACAGATTGCTCGATTTATAGGTGGACATAAAATTCTGAAGAAAACTACGACTTTGTTTGCCGATATTTGGTAAAAAACGTGTACTGCTCATACAGTTACACACATCGAATATTATAGAAAAATAAAATAATGAAATGACTTTTCTTCTTGATCATATACTAGTACGATTTTTGCTGTGGAGTTATGTCAGGAGCGTTTTGACTCACAGAAAGACTAGATACAAGGGGCAAAAAATTTAAGGGAGCGGAAAAATTTAGAGATTTGAACAAGTTTAAAAGTATAAAAGCTAGTACAATTAAGCATACACAATTATAAAAAAATGTACTCACTTTTCAAATATTATTAAATATTTTCGCCATTAATATTTACATATTATAACATTAATAAATATATAATTTATATAGTATATTATTTATATAATACATATTTTAATGTATATGAAATACAATTCAGCTGGCAGTCAAAGAAAATGAGGCAAACAAACAATCAATTGTCAAAATAGTTATTAAAATTGCATAATCTTTATAAACCTTGATTTCGTAATGGTATTCTAACTTTGTAAACCGAATGATGGTAAACGAGAAAAGCAGCAAAATCTTCAGAAAATTCTATTACAGATAAAGGTAGGAATTAAATTGCCCTACAGCAATGATTCAGCGCTGAAATCAGGCGAAAGATATTTTAAAGACTTGCATATAGCATTGCGTATTTAAATATTATGCAACATATTAATTAAAAAAAACATAATTTTATTAATTATTACTCAGTCAGTAAGTTACGAGCAATGAAATGTTTAATTGCGTGACAGAAATATTCAATAATACTTAATTATAACAAGGTTAGTAATTATTAACTTCATATTTAAAAGATACGATCAGCGATTCAAGCGGAGACTATTTCCATAACAAAAAATAATCCTGGAACAAACACGCTCTGCTTTCTCTGCCATTAGTCCGGGAAAAAAATTCCGCTTGTTTTGTAGCATATTACATCCTGAATATACAGCAAGGTGCAGATGGGAAAAGCCTTAAAAGCAGGAGATAAGAAACTGGGTCAAGATCTCTTCACACAAAAGCATGTTGTCAATCCCACTTTAAACTTAAACCTCATTTAAATGCAATGAAACTTATAGCGTAATTATCATTAAAAATAATACTTCTCTCTGTCTATAATACCTCTCAATTAATAAACATAGTTATTTTTAATTAAAAGGAAAATTTTGCACTTCAAACATCATTAAATAGTCAAATAACCGAGCATACTTTACTACTTCACTAGTAAGTCCCCCCCCCCCCCCCCCCGCCTTTTGTGTGCGTTCTCCTCGGTAATGAATGAACGCATTAATAAAATTGGAACTACTGCTTAGCTTCCGGAAACTTAAAACTTTTTCCCATTGAATACGTGCTTGCTTGTAACACCGAAACATTTACATTAGGGTACAGTAGAAAAAAAACAACTTCTTATTTAATATGCAAACATAATAGGTGACAAAAAGCTCTTAAATAAGAGAGAAGTATCTATTATTTCAGAATTTTCGAAACGCATTTTGAGGGTCCACTGTAACACCATACTGTCATAACATTCGAAAAGTGAAAAAGGATTTTAATTGTAATTACCAGGGCTGTAGAGTCGGAGTCGGGCTGATTTTGGGGAAAAGGAGTCGGAGTCACTTAGAAACGTCTCGACTCCGACTCCGATGTTTTCTTTTTCTTTATTTTATTTTTTTACTGGCGCTTCTTACAAAATGTCTGTTTGCGTTCTGCATTATACCTGGGTCGCTTTTGCATCATTTAAAAGACTCATTCTTTATTATTATTATAATTAGCAATATTATTATCAGTATTATTATTATCTTTATTTGCATTTTGCTTCTACATAATTCGGCGTTTTCTGGGTTGATTGAATTATTATTTAAATAATGAATTTTCCACTTGTTACACTTACTTAACTTTTTATTACAGAAAAAAATATAAGTTTAGAATAAATGTTAATGCTTTCGTTTTTTTGCTGTCGCGTCTTTACGTCTTTTATATTATGCAAAAAAAAATAAAAAATAATTAATGTGTGCAGGTGATTTTCGGAAAATACATTTTCACAGTTAAGGAGAAAAAATTAAGTCTTCAAAATAACTTAATTTTTTTGGTTTACTACATTCGTAGACCCTTATTAATGTTTTACAGAGAGCAAAGTAATATACTGACATTTACTGTAGGAAATAAAAAATGTAAGTTACCGAAGTTTCAACTTAATTTCATACGAACAAGATCTTTCGCGCAGATCGGCTTTCGGATATTTAAAAAACATCGGATGTATAATCGGATATCTGATGTCATCTGAACCTGGAACCGGTACCCTCCGCCCTCCCTGCATGGTTTAATTTTTTATTGGTTTATAGAAGCTAGGAAAAAGACTATTTAAAATTTTCTTCAGATAGTCGTTTCCTAGAAACTTTTCTATGCTCCTTCTGAGAAAGGTTTCTAGGCGATGGAAGATTGAATCCCGGTCATTTTTATTTACAAAATTATTAGTTGCAAAGTATTTACGTTGTTTATGAAAAATGAAACAATGAATTGTAAATGATTAAATTCATGTTGGCTACAAGAGAATAATTTCCAAATAATTTGGCACAAATTTATAATAAAAATTGCATTTTCGTATTTCGCAGTTAACAGACCCATTTTTCCGGTGCAAGGAAATGGAACTATTTTTTGCACTTTCATGTCCTTGTACCGAAGAAAAACTTGCATGTTAATTCCGAAAGATGTGTATGAAGTTTTACATCCATTTTTTTTTTTTTTTTTTGAACTAACTCAAGAGGGCATAAAACATTTATGCCAGTAACAGATGTAAATTTCATCAATTTTTAAACATACTGAGATTTATTTCAAATCGTTCGGAAAGCAAGAAGTCAAGATTAAATGGCTAGTGTTTTTATCTTCGTTTACTCGGTGATGAATCTAAAATCAATATCACCAGGCAGCCCAAATGTTCAATAACCAAGTCAGATAGTCCAAATTTCCAACTTGTCTGTATCTTGGAAACGTCCTCCGAGTCAACGAGAAAATACAATTGGATAGCTTGCCCCCATAGAATTCCTTCTGCGTAACACAAAACTGTTTTAAGCCTGAACATATTACGGAATTCCCAGCTTGCTACAGATGTCGCATTTTACTGCATCTAAACGCTGCATTTCGGAAAAGGTTTAATGTCATCTCGATGTTCTACTGAAAAGTCATAAAAAGAAAATGGTGCTCCGAGGAATATTGTCTTTTTAAAAGAGATAGTGGCAGCAATCGCTCCAGATTCTTGAAATGCGATGATAAAAAGTTTTAGGTGTATTCTTTTAACGACCAGTGCAACTGTTCCTTCTTCAAAGCCAGATGCTGCCACAAATCACAAGAGATAACTGATCTCGGAAATTAAATGCATCGAAAAATTAGAACATTTTGGAACAGTTTTCGATGTGTAAAAATTGCATTTTGAGAAATGCCTTCGCCAAACTTCAAGATGAAACTATAAAAACGAAAGTCAGTTGCTTGAAAATTTCAATCAAAGGATAACTCACTCACATGGTAAGGATTGCCCTTGTATTGTACAAATTAGCTTCCTTTCTGTGAAATTTAATTTCATGTTTCTAAATGAAATGCCAAATATGTGCCAATAATGCCAAATGTTTCTAAATAAATGCCAAAAAATTTATGATTCAAAAGTAAAATAAAACAAAATTGCAAAAATGCCCCAATACCTTAATAATTCATTTGTATGACATTAATTTATATGATGTACAAACAGCATACATCTGGCATTACCTTAGAAAGTTCAAAATAGATTTTTGACAGAAAGTCAGAAGAGAAGCACATGCAACCAGATTTTGACGACAGTGGTCTCAAATCCGTTGTCCAAAAGAAATTCGGTTAATTTCTTTTTAAAGGGAATTACAAAAGGAGAGGAGTAAAGGTCAACCCCCGGATTATAAGTCGTGTTGATCATGACAATATTTATGTTTTTGCTATTGTCAAAATAGCGTCAACTGCAACCTTTTTCTGGAGGTTTTAGCTCTCTATATGATAAAAAGGATAACATATTGTCATTTGTCTGAGAAGATATGGGATAGAAAAATCTTTAAATTCCCAGCCTTCAGGCGACTGATGCCCGATTGAGGTTAATATCCGCATCAAAATGAATTATTACGTAACATGAGCCACCAACGGCTTCCAACCAAATGTCCGAACAGGAGTCATAATTGCTACAAGTTGCCCAAACAAGCAGTAAGGGATGAGAACAAAGCATGTGAAACGGTACTTCTCCCTCCTCTCCTAATGATTATTACAAGGTGAACATTTAAAAAGAACAGTTAGATATGAAAAGTCGCTTTATTTGTTTCTGACATTTTGATACACCAAGGTGACTGGTGAAACCTAGTAGACGCAAAAGATCGCCCCTAACGGAATTGATTCTTACATTGCGTTGATGAATAAATTTAGCAATTACATTTGCGAAAAGTTCTGCAAATACGACTTAAGCACAACTCAATCGTTTCGTTAAACAAGCGGATGCAGTGATTTAGGATTTTTAAAAAAATGTGATTTTAGAACAAGGGAGAAAAAACAAACTGATGGCATTAGAATCAGAACTAAAATTGTTCTCGTCTTCGGGTAACAGGGAATCCAGCACGACTTCCGATAGAGAAAACCGAACAAAGGTTTCGGCTCTTGCTCGGAAATGCCCGGCTGGCGTGTTCCGACTCGATTACGAGCAAGATCGTCTGACCATTATGTCCCAATAAAGCACTCTCGATTAGAAGGGAAAGGCAGGAAGAGATTTTTCTCTCGATATGATAGGATACGAGATTGCAGGATGCATTTCCAACATTATTACAGAGCAATTTTCCTTTTCAACAAGTCAGTCATTCCGTTTTGATTCGAAAGAAATATATTTTATTTTTTTATCACTGTGGCAGACCATGCTAATAAAGAGTAAATTTCAGGCATAGAAAATGGCATGAACGGTAGTTTGTTGTTTATTAACAGGAATTTACTTGTCATGCATAAAAGTTTTTTTTCGTTTATTAAGAAATGTGAACTTTAACTTCTAGTAGTCAAAACTTGGCTATCAATCTATATATTTAGTTATTTATTGTATTTTGTTCTATGTTATTCTCACAATATACACTAGTTATCATTAAGCAAGGAAAAATCACAAAAAGTTACATGTAGAATGAAATGTAGAAAACCACTATTCGCATTACCTATTTATTACTCGTGTAATTGAACCCAAGTCAATTCAATTACACGAGTCAGTTCATTAATGTAGGGCAGCGTTTCTCAACTGGTGGTTCGCGTGGTGTAGAAAAAGAGTGCGAGAAAATAATATGTCAATGGTGGAATTTTCAATTCCTGACGTAAAAGAAAAAACGAAGTAATAAATTTACTTATGTACTATGGCGAAGTCTAAAATTTTTTTAAGTAAATGGATTTTCTGATAATGCATAAAGGTTGTGAACTGCCATAGGAAGCAACTTGAAGTGCACTTATTTCTAGTTACCAGATTTCGAAAACTTGTGCAGTAGAAGTTCATTAGTCCGGCATCCAACAGTCCGGAATGCCCGATAGTCCGTCATCGCTCCGGAAAATTGTAAAAATTTTGGTTTTCTCCAAAAGTGTATCTTTAAAGCAAATAAAAAAGCTCGAGCGCTATTCGGAAGTTTTCGGGGTAGTTCGGGATCATCCGGAAGCGCTCGGTATTATTCGGAATCAATCACGAAGCGTCTTCGCCATTGTTTTGTGCGTTGTTGTTTTGTGTCTTTCACATCGCAGTAAACGTAACTTTTGAAACTGTTTATAAAAAAAGTGATTTTCGTCCTAACTGTACAGTGACAATGTTTTCAAAACCTAAGCCTTCGAGTTCAAAAGGAGAGACACGAAAACACGTAACACTGACTCTCAATCAGAAACTAGAAATCATCAAACGGCTAGAAAAAGGCGAGAATAGAAATGTTTTAATGAATGAGTTTAATATTCGCTCATCAACTATTTATGACATTAAAAAACAAAATGATGAACTAATGAATTTTGCTTCTCAATCGGTAACAACTGAAAAATTGGCTTCTAGACAAACATTAAAAAAACCAAAACTGGAACAGCTAGATAGTGTATTGTTCAAATGGTTTAGTGCAGTACGTTCTGAAGGAAAGCCGGTAACAGGGCCAATGATTGCTGAAAAGGCAAAGAAATTCGGCCAAGATTTAGGAGTTGCTGAAAGTGAATGTTATTATTCTGATGGTTGGCTCAGAAACTTTAAGTTTCGGCATGAAATTCGAAGACTTGATGTAACTGGAGAAACACTTTCAGCAAACCAAAACTCTGCAGAAAAATACAAAGACGAGTTTGAGAAAATCGTGGCTGATAAATGATTTAACACCTGAACAGATTTACAATGCTGAGGAAACAGGGCTATCGTGGCGATGTTTACCAACATCTACACTAGCTGGGGGGATGAGAAAAAGCAGCCAAGGGTTTTTAAAAAAAACAAAGACAGATTAACCGTTTTGCTATGTGCTAATGCGTCTGGAAACCACCGCGTGATCCCTTTTTTGATAGGTAAATCTGCAAAACCCAGGGCTTTTAAGAATGTTGCACACTTGCCTGTCCAATACGATGCTCAATCAAATGCGTGGATGACTGCCGCCCTCTTTAAAGACTGTTTTTTTCACCACTTTGTGCCTCAGGTCAAGGAATCCTTCAAAAGCCTTGGTCACCAGAAGATACTAAAGCCATCCTTCTTTTGGACAATTGCAAAGCCCACCCGCCAGTAGATGAGTTAGTTTCTGGAAATATTGTTGCTACTCTGCTCCCACCTAACGTAACATCTTTGATTCAACCCATGGACCAAGGGGTTATTCAAAATTTTGAATGCTTTTATAGAAGGTCTTTTATTCAAGGCCTGTTAAATTCCGACTGTGACGTGACTGATTTTCAAAAAAAGTTTACAGTAAAAGATGCTGTCTATGCTATTGCACTGTCTTGGAACCAGGTAAAAAATACAACACTCCAAAAATGCTGGAGAACACTTTGGCCAGCTGCAAATCCTGCATCTGACCTAACTCTACAGACTGATGAGGAAGAAAACCATCAAGACGCTCTGACCAAAGTTTTGGATGTCGTTAGAAGTGCTGACAATCCCTTGAAAAAATCCCTGCCTGAAGATGAGGTAGAGGAGTGGCTTCTAATCGACGAGAATGAGCCTGTTGAACAAGAACTAACCGATGAGGACATTATCAACATTGTAGTAAACCCTCAGCCTACTCAAAATCTTGAAGAAAGTGACTCAGATGCCGAAACGGAAGAAAAGGAAAAAATCAGCTGAGCAGAAGCTGCAGAATCACTAAATAAGTTTATCTCTTTTGCTGAGGCTAGTACTAGCTACAGTTCTTCAGAAATTATTGATTTCCATATCATTGGAAATAAATTTTATACTAAACGCCAAAAGTCAAGAAAACAAAAAGACATTCGTGACTTTTTAAAATCTAAGTGAAATATGTTTTACAGTACGTGTACATACATTATATGAAATGTAAAATAAACTTTGTTGTATGTATTTGCATACTGTATTTGTAGTTTAATTATTAACCTAATTGTTCGTATAATTACCGCCCGATAGACCGGAATTTTCGGTAGTCCGGCACCGAGCCGGTCCCGAACGTGCTGGACTATCGGACTTCTACTGTATCTCAAAATGGTGAAAGATATTCATTCATTTATTTTAAATTTTGAACGCACCTTTCTCCTACCAATTCCTCCCTTTTCCTCACTAGCTCGAAGAAAGAGACAAAAATATGAAATTTGCTAAAACGTAAAATTTTGCATTATTTTCGGCGGATAGGAAGATTAGAAGGATTTGAGTTCTACATTCTTAACTTGATAAAAGCTATAAAAATTGTATGTGATTAATAAACTTTGGGATTGTATAAAATAAAAAGTTATCAAATGAGTCAACAGTACTCAGGACAGCTAAGCAAAGACACGAGTTGATGCATTAAAATTTCCTTGGAACATAAAAAAAAGTTAAACAGAAATTAGAATACATCATGGAAAACCAATCAATAGAACTTTCCCTCAAGCCTCCAATAAAAATCACTCTAGACGTCGACTTTTAGAGAGCTGCCGACATTTCCGTTCCAGGGACTCTGACAAAGAAAAGGGAACTCCAAATGAGTTCGGAAATGCCCGGATGGCGTGTTCGACTTCGATTTTGGCATTGTTCGGACCCTTATTACGCCTAAATGGATGCAGCAGAGTGAAGTTTCGAGCAGCGCAGGGAAAAAAAGGAACATCTCTTTTTATATACCTATCACCGAGATCAAGTGAATAAGAAGTTTGTTGTGAGTGGCTGGAATTATCTTAACAATGAAATTAATCTCTATTCTGTGTTTATCAAAATTATGTTCACTGCAAAAAAGTTAAAAACCGTAAAAAACAGTATATCTTTACTTACCCCCTTCAGAGGGAAAAAAGGACATCAGAAAGTGCTCTTTGTACTTAGAAAGCAAAAAACAGGAAGTCCTGAACCAGACTTACATGCAATTAAATTGCAGATACAAAAATATATTGGTTCAAACTACCAGATTTTCGAGTTTTAAAATATGTGTATCTTTCTTTATCTTTATTATTTAAATTTTTTGGTATAGTGCAAGAAGGCACAATAGACCTAAAACAGGGTTCGCGCTAGATCGCGCGATTCCCGCAATATTTTTTGAAATCCCACTCAAAAAAAAATTTTTTTGGGCTTAAACTTTAAAAATCCCACTTAAAATTTTGGTCAAGAAGGAAAATCCCACCTTGTATTTTTCCCCAGCGTGAACCCTGTAAAAGCAAAATATTTTCCGGGCTTATTGTTCATTTAGGATTCATTTAGCACATACTTATTTTCTGAGTTTGCTCAATTCATAGTTTTGGAAACTGAATGATTCGTAAATTGATTCGGTAGAATTCAACAGGTTGAAATACATAGGGAAAAACATCGTTTTTGGAGAGTGCGAAGCGTCCAGTCCTCTAAAATGACTTTCAGATACTAACACAATAAATTTTTTGTAAGCAAAAGAGAGAAAAGCTGACACTTTTAAAATAATTTTCATTTCAATTAGACATCGATGAATGTTTATGGGAGGAAAAAAAAAAAAAAACCTATGTGACAAAACATTATTCAGAAAATTTTATTATGCTAAATCTTCATCATCATAACTGGCTCGACAGCCCGGGCCTTGGCCTTCTTCAAAAGATTCAACCAGACTGTTCTCTTCATGGCCGTGGATCTCCCGTTTTTGATCTTAATAACACTAAAACGACATCTAAACAGTCGGGCCATCTCATTTTCGGTCTACCTCTTGGTCGTTGTCCGAAAGGGACTGCATTGAAAACCTTCAGTGCAGCTCTATTATTTTACATTCTTATGAGGTGGCCAGCCCTAATGAGCCCTCGGGGGCCAGATGCTAAATAAGCCCCTCGCTGCGTAATATACAATAAAACTACTTTTTAAAACCTCAAATGCCCTAAACACGTGGCTAAAGTTGCATAAAACGCCCCACTGAAACGGCTAAACATATCCCACCGCCCATAAAGAATACGATAAAACAAATCCACTGTGAAACAAGACATTGCTGTAAATCTTAATTATGAAAAAAAAATTTGCCACTTAATTGCAAGATTAAGAGAGTAACAGCTTTATTGCTGCTTATGATTCCCGTAGGGAATTTTGTGAATGACTTTCATTAGGAGTTTATTTTTACTTTTAAAGACCGAAGCATTTTTAATTACCTTCTTCGGATTAAAATGAATATATATCGTAACGACTACTACTCATGCCTTTTTAAAGATTTTGATTTGCTGCATAAGAGCAACAATGTGAAGTGAAAAACGGGAAATGTTAAAGAAAATGACATCGTTTTGCATGAAGTCTGTGGAAAAAAAAATACAATAAAGATCGACAAATATAAAAAAAATTGAAAGTAGGGTTTTGATGTAGGGGGAAAATGTGTGTATGTCTCCCCCCCCCCCCCCCGAATAACTTTGCAGAAGATTGTCCAAATGGAGGGGGGGGGGGAGAGAATCCGTTCGAAAGATCTCGGCGAGAACATCTTAGCCCCATATATATATATATTTTTTATTTGAACTATTTTTTGTTCACTTTTGAACAGTTCAGGAAAATTTAACGTTAGCGCCTGCTGGAAAGTAATATAAATCCTATATAACTCCTGATCTAACAGACGGATTTGCTTGGGACAAACTTTGTCGGAAAGAGCTTACGACGTAGAACATGTACAGATAAGAAGTTTCTCTAGAACTAAACGTTCCTACCTTCCCATGAAACTTTTTGATCTGGATTTTTTAGAAGGATTTTGAACTAATGAATGAATAAATGAGTGAATGAATGAGCAAACGTATGAATAAATTAGCGAATGAATGAGCGAAGACATGAAGAAATAAATAAAGCAATGAGTTAATGTGTGAATTTATGAAGATATCAATTCATGAAAGTGGGAGGAAGAAAAACAAGTATAGATCAAACTCGCATAGGAAGGAGCGTACGAAGTAGAACATATGCAAAACCAGGTCATCTAGAAGTAAACGAAACTATTTTATCATAAAGCTTTTTGATTTAGATTTTGAGGATACTTCTAAATAAATGACGTGGTGAATGGATGAAGAAATTAACAAAAAATAATAATAATAATAAATACGGGAAGGAAGGAAATGAATGAATGTGTGAATAAACGAAAGGGGGGGGGGATGAAATTGATTTTTCTGTGCATCGATAACATTGATGAAAATTGTAGACTGCTTGATTGAACCAAATTAAATAGAAATCAAAGGCGTTCTTTATTTTTCACATAAAGATCCGCTGACGATTTTTTTAATGCAAATTTTCAAGATGGTTTTTTTATGTTTAATTTTTAATATTAGCATTTTTTTTCTTTTCTGCAGCGATTACGAATCAGACCCCCCCCCCCCCCCCCGTTTTAATGAGGAATAAAACGATTGCAGGAAATAAGTGTTTTTTTTTTTTTTTTTTTTTTTTTTTAGTAAATTAAATTTTTCTGCTTCGATATTAAGTTTATTAACTGTTGAAAAGGTGTAGTTGAAAATTTGAAACAATGAAGATCTTAAGCACAGCGAGTAAAAGAAATGAAGACAGCTATATTTACAAACTATATGTTGGCTGGCACACGGGAAAGTAGGCTCGTATAGTTTTAAACGGAACTTCTTGTTAAATAATACTTTTAAGCTAACGTTATTCTATAAGTTTATTAAGTGTTGTTATATTTCGAAGTTACGCATTTGCGTCTAAAAAATGTAATAATATTTTTGTAACTAAACTTATAGAGAATGCTTTCAAGTAACTATTCTCTGTCACGAGAATATTTCAAGAAAATATTCTTTCAAATATTGTCGAGAAAATTCCCCAAAAGATTATTACCGAGAATTTTACATCTCTGATTGGAACAAAGAAGAACTATTTACCTAAACAGAGGGATAACTCGCCGTATATGTTTCTAAAAATTCACCCAGAAGTAAGGAAACCCTATAGCCATTAAGACTTTCCCTGCCGCAAAGGCTATTATTTTAAAATCCACAAATGGGGCAACTCCGCAAATGAGTCTTAATTCGAAAGGGAAAAACTGCCTTTTAATTGCCCTTTCGTATAAATGAAATCTCTGGTTAAGAATACCGCTGATTAGGTCTTTTCGGGTAAATTGAAACGGTTTGAGATATGAAGTACGCGCACGTATATTTCGAGAACGGTTAATTATAAGAATTTTTATCTCAAAATTTTGCAAACGTTCATTAATCTTAATTCCTAATTTGGCTGACATTTATCCAAATAGTTTTATTTTAAAAAGTGAATGCTCAGACTTTGTTTTGCTCCCCCCCCCCCTTTCCGTAGCAGCCATTTATTTTGAAAGTGGCTCAAGTCCTTTTTTGAAACAAAAAAGAAGATAATGGTAGTTAGAGATAAAATTTATTATGATCTTTTTATCTCTAAACAGTTTAGTCAAAAACAACTCAGGACCCTAGTATTTTCGAGATGGAAGTTTTAGCCTTTAACAGTATTGTAAATATGTTTAGTTTGAAAGTGGTGCAAGTCCACTTTAGCCCATGTTTACTAAACGATCGCATTTTTGAAGTTTTAAAAATGGAAATCCCGAAGACCAATTCCGTGTATTTCTCCCAGAATTACTAAAAGTAACACGATACCGTTGAGAACATGATAAATTTTTAGTACATGAAGTGAAACACGAAAAAAAAAATTTTTTTTTTGAACCCAACTTTTGCAAGAAGTAGTTTTAAAAAGAAACAAAAATATCGATGGAGAAACTGCGAATTAGTTGAGTATATGGCTGGTTCGACATACAAAATATTATACAAAACGGTCATAGAACGAAATGCTGAACGTAAAATTATCGATTCATCACCAAATGAGGAAGACCAAGCAAATTCAAAAGTGTAAGTTGTTAAATTAAATACATAAAGACGATACGAAGAGAAGCTGCAGAAGCGTTAAGAAAAGTATTTTTATAAATTGGAGCGCTTAACGGCGCAAATAAAGTATGCTCTTGGTCCAGTTCCCCGATAAAAATAATCATACTCACATTTTCTTTTATCCTCGTTACAGTCGTTAATGAAAAAAAATTAGACAAATCCAAAAGTTTAAGAGGAGGGGGGAGGGTGGCGATATATAATTGCTGTTTCAAGGTAAAAGTTCTAAATAAAAACTAATTTGTACGACGGGATGGTAGAAAGACTTTCTGTATCTGGTATCAGTTGCACAAGTTCGATTTTAAGTTCCTGCCTGAAACCCATTTAGCATTTTTTCCCTTCAGATTAGAGAAATGATCTCAATATCATGTTCGAAAGGAAAGCAAATATAAACACAAATAAAACCATCCCTCTCTTTCGTTGCAGTAAAACGTAACCATAACCGAGCCTTAGCCTCACATGAAAAGTGTCACTTTAAACGCTGGAAGAACGGGAAACAGAAGGCGACTTCTTTCTGGAGAATGGTATCTCATTCCTTCAAACTGTCTGAAATAAAAAGATGTCACCGAAGAGACAGACTCAGAATGGCAGATTGCTTTCCGGGGCATCTCGGATCACGATCTGACGTCATTAGATGACGTTTCAATAGCGAGGGGTGCCACCGTGCGGAAAGAAAAACTAGTAGTTGGTCATTTGGGGGCGAAATCTTGATGGCCGTTCTATCTATGTGGGCCGCGGGACAAAAAAAAGGCGAATCCTTTCACTCTTTTATAGAGAAAAGAGATGAAATAGGAATTTATTTCATGTTCCGACACATGGGAATTATGTCACGTTAGTAAAACGTTTGTTTTTTTATCTTGCTAACCATAGTTATTTTGAGCGCATCAAAAAAAAAAAAAAAATCAATTAATAGTTCCTTAAAAAACTATTTAAAAGGTCATCGCAATGAAAAATAAAATAAATTACAAGTATATTATCGTGCCTATATAATATGGTTTCATTAGTATAAGGTTGGTATGATATGGTTCCATTAATATACGGTTGAATATGGCTCCATTTATATAAATCAAGTAAGGAGTGTAGGATTTTTTTTTTTTTTTTTTGGAGGGGATTATGGGGTTTATTGGTTTATAGCAGGGGTTCTTAAACTTTCTGGTGTGGGGACCCCATAATATTTTTTACGAAAATTTTTAGGGATCCATAAGCATTGCGCAAATCCTATACACGCGTGAGCGAAACTGGTAGTTTCTTCCCTTGTACTGTAATGTACTATACTATTGCAGTTTAAGGTCATTAACTTTAATTTTAACACATAGAATAATGAAAATTTTAAATAAGTAACAAACTTAAAAACGTAATGGAGAAATAAATTTAGTTACTCGGGTGAATTCAAATAATAATTAGTCTGTCCATTCTGGACGGTATTTATCTTTTACGAATAGAGTAAAAAAACTTATTTAGACATATTTCTCCTTTTTTCAATTTTTTAACAACTGCAATAAATTTTTTTAAAAAAGAGCTGAAAATACATTGAACTATTTCCAAACTATTCGCAACGGAAATTGTCGACATAAGTATTGAGTGTGGCTGATAATTGCTGGTAAGCGACATCATTTCAGATGCTAATTAATAACCTGAAAAAGTAGGGGTAGCGGTTAATCGCAAACTGGCTGCAATCCCTACGCCTTCTACCTCCAGTGCCAAAGCTCCAAGCGATCATCGGTTCAAACGATCGAAATTTCATCATAGATTTAAGGTTTTGAAAAGCCTTTGGTGTTTCAGTAAATATTTTGGAGCTAGAGCACTCATATAGACATGGCATATGGCAATAATATCTGCCATTTTGACACAGAGGGGCCGTTCATAAATGACGTCACGTTTTTTTTCCATATATTTGAACCCCTCCCCCCCCCCCTCTTTGTCACAATATGTCACACTTCAGCGGAACCTCCTCCCCCCCTTTGTCACGCGTCACGCTATGTTGCATAATGCATGATGTCACACTTCTAGTTACCCCCTCCCCTCCCCTTGTCACACTTTGTCACAATTTCACGAACCCCCCTCCCCTCCTCGAAGCGTGACACATTTATGCCTAATCCCAGACCGCGCGTTTTGAATGGTTGTCTCTTCTGGGCATGTCTCGCCTTTTCGCGATCTCTCTGCCATTTAAACTTTAGGTACTTTTCAGTTTCGCGGGGGGGGGGGGGGGTGATTACTTTTTTTTTTTAGCCAAATCAAACTACTGTACCATTTTGGGATGCCGTTGGCAATGTTTAAATATTTTTCGCAAAAACAAGCTCGATACAAAAAAAATTTAACCATCGCCAGCCCCCTAAGAAACTATAAAGTAACCCCCCCCCCCTCCCAATTTGACAAAATTTAGTAATGTTACATTCATGCCAGAAACCTCGCTCTGCTGTAACCTGAGAGCCTTTATACTACGAGAGAGACGCCAACTCCGTATCGCACGCTGATTGGCCAAAGGAGAAAACCGTCCAGAAAACGAAGAACTTGGACTTCTTTCCGTAGGAATAACATTGCGCGCAAAATGTCGTCTTAGAAAACAAAGGATTCCTCTTAAAATAAGGGAAGTCATACAATTTGGTTTTTAGTTTTATATTCTTTGATGTGTTCTTTAACCACATCTCGCCTTAAACAGATGAAATTTTCCACAGTAATTATGAAAGATCGTTTTGATGTACTAGGCCTGTGTTCATTGTCTCGGTTTTTTGGATCCTAAACTATGTTTTTTTGACTTTACTGGTTAATCAATGGATTTTAGGATGTGCATTATTATAATAACTTACTTTTTTCCTTAAATACAGTGTGTTTTTTGTATGCTAATATTATTTTTGATGCTGTATTCTTCGATACATGACAGAAGCATGCTTTGGCGACATTTGATGTTAAACGCTCGCCAAACAGTTTACTATACTCAATGCTAAAAAGCTTGAAGTCGATTGAGTTGGCCCACCCCACGGAAGCAAATTCGAAAATTAAAAGTATCTACAATATGCACCCGCTTTGCACCCAAGTTTAACGTTTTGCACCCTTAACCGAAAAATGTCATAAGCGATTTAATTCGGGGGGAGGGGGTGGAGCTTAAGTTAGCCCCCCTCCCCACTAAATTTTGAACTGCGGAAATTTTTTCAACAACCCTCGCTATGCACCTGTTTTTCACCCTTCATACACAAAGTTTCACGTTTTTCACCACAAACCGAAAGGAGTTATAAGCGATTTAAAAAGGGGGCGTTACTCGAAGCGCGGCAGCTAACCCCCTCTGCGTTAAATTTTAAAGTAAGAAAAAATTTGGCGTGACCCACGTTATCCACCCGATTTACCCCCTCATACACAAAGTTTGACGTTTTGCACCCTAAACCGCAAAATGTTATAAGCGATTGAATTCCCCGGGGGGGGGGGGGACGGAAGCTTAAGTTAGATTTGGTTATTATTGTTAAATATTAGTCTCATTAATAACCTTGTTTTAAAAATATTTTTTTTCCTTTTTTTGCATATACATAATTTAAAATGTTTTAAAATTTTAGATCAGTTTTAGCATTAGGGTTTTTTTTCCCTTTCAAGTAGGTAATGATTGTATATTGTTGAAAAATAAATAAATAACAGTTCTTTCTATTTCCATTCAATATATAATTAAAACACATGTGAAAAAATTAGGAATTATTTTTAAAATACCATAAAACAATCATTAACATCGACAAAAAAAAAAAATTCACCCAACGTTTTTAATTGTAAACCTCTTTTTAATTTTAGAGTTTCACAAGTCTATTGTAGTTAAAAATTATATGCATATATACAAATAAAAAATCAACCATTGTGTGTTTAAATCACAAGTGTGTTCACTGTGTATTCTTAATCTTGTTCTTCTCATAATTTCTTTATTCATCCAGTGTCAAACTTATTTTTTCCTTAAAATATTGCTCCTTTATGCTCTTCGTATAATACTTTGGTACATTGCTTTTTTATATTTTTTTTATCTTCACACCTTATTCATTAATAGTTAATGCTCTGGCACATGTTTATTTCTTCAAAAAATGCAATGAATTTTTATACATTGCTCTGCATTCAGACTTTTTGTATCAATATAAGTTCTGAAGAATGCAATGTATTAGGACTTCCACACTTTTTTTTTGTTAGACATTAAGCTCCAATTAATGAATTATATTAAAGTAATGACTTGACTTTGCTTAGTATTTAATGCATAATAATTTATGTTCGTAATATAAGGTTTTTTAATAAACTTTTATAACATTATGTCGTTCTTTTTCAGTAATTTTCCCCCAATGAGTCACATGTCTGTATTGTTTTCAGTTACTTTCCTAGGTATATGGGCTACTTAAAAATCAGTTAAGCTTGTTTCCATTGATTAATTACTTAACACTGTTCCTACATAAAAATGATTTGTAAAATTTTCATTAGAAATAAAAACTATAGTGATTTCTTAGCCTGCATCATCTTTCTACGAACACACATAATTCTGCGCTGGTTTAAGGAGTAAAATGTCTAGAGTAACAGTATCCACTCTTTAAATTATGATATAGCTAATAGAAAAGTTAATTTAAAACAAGAAGAAAACTTTATTGTAAATAATTATACTTTCTACTATTCTAACATGAAACTTTTTTTAAAGTATATGTATTCTTATTACGTGTAAATATTTTTTGCATATATTACTTGATTGGGACCCATAACTTAAGCAGGTTAAGTTTGCATACATGTTTGCATCAAATACTACTACCTTAAATATATTTAGATTGAAAAAAAG
Source organism: Octonoba sinensis (assembly GCA_038502835.1). Lineage (NCBI taxonomy): Eukaryota > Metazoa > Arthropoda > Arachnida > Araneae > Uloboridae > Octonoba > Octonoba sinensis. The sequence continues at coordinate 29,129,858 of CM076599.1, read as the reverse complement.
TATGATTTAAAATTAAAAAATCCTATACTAAACTATATTAAAACCAAATAATACATAAGCAGCATAAGTGAGCATTAACGAGACTTCCTTTTTTATAACTGGTCCTAACTGAACTGTTCCCGCCAAGCGAGCGATACTTGGGCCAAATGCGGATGACGTGGCCAAAGCGAGTTGGACGGTTTTTGCTGCGCTAAAGTATGCGCAGACACCCATCTGAGGCTCTTGACGTCTCTCTCCCAGTATAAAGGCTCTCTACTGTAACCCAGTCGTTTCAACAAAGAAAAACCTGATCTTTTCCTTCTCGTGCATTTTTAAGCACTCAAGAAAATTCCTTACTGTTTTCTTTGCACTGCCACTTATGTTCCTCTGGTTTTTTAGGATAAAGAGAGGAAATATGAATGAATAGTGGAGATTAAAGCATCACTAAGGCCCCTCTATACATAAGAGCCGACACATCAGACCTTTTGGATCAATTTTTATCTGTTGAAAAGCTACGGGTACCAAAGCGAGGTTTCTCGTATTATACCACTTTGCCAAATCTCGTTAAATTGAGGACAGTTTAAATTCCACAGAGCATGGCTGCCTGCGAACATATAGCAGCTGTCCAAACGGGCGAAAAAGTGCGTGCAAGCAGAACTTACATTTTCTGCCACTTCAGTCAATTGGCGCTGTTAGCATGTACTTACAAGTAAAATTCTAACCATTGCAATATCATCGCGTTAAAGGCTTGAATTTCAAGAAAGATAAACATGTAAGTGTTGAGGGCAAAAGTAACTATCAAAATACGATGCAGAGTTATGTATTTGCCATTAAAACGTTTTTAATACAGAGGAAAATATTTAAAAGATCGTTTTTTTGGTAGTAACACATGCAGACTTTGAAGCTGCTCGTTAAGATACAACTTTTCATACATACGTATACTTTTATATATATAATGAACACAGAGAAAATTTTCTTCGCAATTGGCTGATCTTATAATGCTTTCAGATTTATTTTTATTTTGAACGACAATAATTGCGCATAACTTTCTGAAATACATTTATCCTTTCACATTGTGTAGCACAAATAAATTGGCTAGCAGGTTTTTGAAAGCCGTATTGAATAGTCTTTAAATGGTTATTGGTTACTTTATTATTAAGCAATTTTCAATACATTCATGTTAATACTATTAAATAACAGCAGTTAAAAGAAAAATGACATAGATTATGATTAATAAAGTTACTTTTAATATTTTTGTTAATTGAATTATTTCAATTACATTTATTGTAAATTTAATTATTACAGGAAAGTGGAACAGTTAGGTTGGAAGTGACTTAACAAATAAAGATTAGTTGAACAATTTTGTAATTAAGTAAATGATAATGCAGCAATTTTTTATTGTTATTGACAGACTAATAGCATAAAACTAATAACTAATATTGCATTGTATAATATAGCTGACTACAGTTAACTTCAACAGATGAATTATCATATAAGAGTAGCGACTTTTTTTTGTTGGTCTCATCTAAAGCAATTACACTAGTTAAATATTTAGAATAAAATCCTAAAATATTAAGTAAGAGAGGTCAAATATTAGGCCTTTGTAAAAGAAAACGATGCAATAATCAAGGGGAAATATTTTCAAATATTACAATTAAGTACAATAAATGAGAAATTAAAAATAATTACTTAAAACGCTTCATTATATGCAGTTCAGAGTTATCAAGATTGTTTTTAAAACTTGTAACTGACAATACATGGGTGCCAACCCCCTAAGCAAGATGGTGCATACTAATAAGTACGAAGTCCCCCCAAAAAGACAACCACCCAAAAGGGCTAAAACTCAATGAAAGCATGCCCCCCTGCCCAGGGGCTGTCAAAAATTTCATCAAAAATTAAATGGCGCAGTCTACGCCATGAACTTCCCTCGTGGACACCCTTGGATAAGAGCAATTTCTCTTTAAATATCTCTTTAAACATTTTTATTTAGATGACATACTCCTTGACAACAAAAAGCAATTAGTATTCTCAGTCGGGGGGGGGGGGGCAGGACCGTCCGAAAACGTTTTTTTTTACACGATCGTCCCTCCACTTTTCAAAAGCCCCCTCCCCCACCACTATTTCACTACAATAACTTATGCTCTTATCTGTAAGCCTCCCCCCTCTCACCTTTTGAGCGGACCAACGTTCTTATAGCGCAAGTTTCAAAAATTACTCCATATACATATTTTGGGATTAAAAGGAACCCCTTTATTAATGCGTAAAGATGTGACCTAAAAAATGTAAGTAATCCAAGTGAGTGTAAATCACTCGAATTACTTGCATTCAGATGCGTACAACTCGATTCATTGATAAAAGGATTCCTCTTATCCCGAAATATGTTTTCTATAATTTGGGCTATAATGACGTTTGTTTTCTTATTAATAACCTGAAGTACAAATAAATAAAACCAATGCATAAATAAATAAAACCAGTAAAGTTCGAGACATAAGGGGAAAATGCAAATGTCAGCCCTCACTGGTTAAAAATATCATCTAAAGCATCAAACTCACGATTTCTATTTGCAGAATAATTGAATAGGTGACATGGAGTGAAAAAAAACAAATAAAATATATGCATATAAACCAAACGTGAATTTAGTAAATCCCTAAAATTATAAAATGTATGCATTCACTAACTTAATGCTTAGAAAAAACACTCTACTGCTTTCTGTCGTTTTATTTCATTTACGATGAAAAATTTCTTTAAAATAAATATATATAGGTTAGACACAATTAAACATCGGGAGACAGATTTCCGATCAGTAATGCATAAACTAAAAATTTACCAAAAAGAAATCTTTATGATGCATGCTGTAAACCCGGCAAAAACAGTGCTTTCGTAATGTATTTCCATACAAAACTAGTACATGCTTGCAGCGCACCAGTGAGGAAAAAAATAACTATCGTTTGAACGCTTATTCCTTTGTTCTGGCGCCGCATCTGGACAGCCGCTATATGATCGCAGGCAGCCATGCACAGAGAATGAAACATCGCCAAAAAGGCAGTTCATGCTAGAAAGGAGAGCCACACAGAATAAGCACTCTGATCCAAAATGGCGGATGCGTCGGCCTGTCCCTATATGAAGCGAAATGCAACTGGGGAGCGATATCATGAATTGCGACCATCTGGAGAAACCTTGGAGATATCTTGCCAAGCAGGGGATAAGATATCAAATTCAGCGATATTTCGAGAAATTCTCAGAGAAACCAGTGGTAACCTTACTTCAATCACCAGTCTCGAAAATTATTTCCTGCACCGATTCACAACAAACTAGGAGGTTCAGGCATTTAATATGATTCTCTTCTTGTGTTAAAAAACTTTCATATCTTATTTTTGTTTCTTTTGCACATTCCGTTTAGTCACCGTTATTGCAACTTCAGATTTCACCAACGAAATTATTTAACTTCTTTAAATTTGAAAGTGCCATTCTCTATATTTGTTAAACATAATGCGTAGGTACTAAGTGTCAAATGTAAGTGACATAATCCTTGATTGTGAAAACTTGAATTTGTCATCCACAAATTCCAGATTGTATTTTCGTCTCAAAATCTTATGTAAATTTTACCAAAGTCACATTTAAAATTCTTGATGTTCGTGGTTTTTCATTTATACTCTTAACCATACGGTTCAGTTTCCAGAAAACCGCATCAGCGAAACAAGAGACATTCGCATTAGGAACACAGTTCTACATTAATTCCTGAAGATCATTTTCTGGTACGAACTAAATAGACAACGTTTGTGCTAAAATCAGGAAAAGAGAGAGAGAGAGAGAGAGAGCAAGAAAACTGATTAAGTACAAACTTTACAAAAAGTTGCAGACACCTGCTATGAGGACAGATTTTCAGCCATAAGCTCACTTCTTTTGCAATGAAAGTGGTTCCTTGTAACCTTAAAACACGTGTATGCAACCTTTTTGAAATTTTCGGCTTTGACGTTGGTATATCCTCTTGATTTTCAAATACCTTTCGATTTGAAACCAGCAACACCTTTTCAAAAATTTTCCCTTTACTGACAAAAATGTAAAAAATTTTTTCTTTCCTTCTAAATTTTGAAGATTTTAAACGTCTGATTTTAATATTCAGACCATCGTTTCTCATTGTTTTTAGTGTTGTGGACCTTTAAAAACTGGAAAAAAAAAAAAACACTTTAAAGGACTTGCAACCCCCTCGCTACATTATTTTATTTGTACAATGTCGAATTTTGTAACACTTGATTATAATTTAAGATACTATACTATATTCAACAAAATGATGTTTCTTAAGTTTTTGGTCAGACGGCGACCCTGCTAAGGGTTGTAACTCGTTTTTCAACCTAGGGGTTACAAGATGTAACCCCCATGTTGAAAAAGATGAACACTATTTCTGTACTTCCAGTTAAAAGGAAAATTAATACCAATGTATAATGAGGTGTTGTTAACAGTTTGAAAAATCATTGTATCGAAACCCGAATGGCAAAAATTGCTCGTTCTCTGTTCCTTTTTTGCGTTATTATTTTTAGTACCTTAACCCCTTAAAGCACGGGATTTTTTCTGAAAAACTAGTATAATGTAAAGTAATTTTTTGCAATTTCAGGGGTTGGGGGTGGCTAGGGAGCAGGGGGTAGGGTAAAGGCTACATAGAAAAAAATATATTATACAAACAAAGTGTAAACGGATCTCAGACGGGCATTAGAAATAAAATAACGCATGGGCATGGGCAAACTTTCCGGAAACTTTCGCCCGTGTTAGACACGGGCAATTGCGTTAAGTGGTTAATCAACCTTGTTTTATATATTTTTAACACGTGTTTACTTAAGTTGGAAAGTTTCGGGAAGTTGTGGAACAGGAATTCAAGATTAATGGTTAGTGATTGTGTTCAGAGCCCGATTTACATTTTGAATCACTATAGGCGCAGGCACAACTCATGTTTGGGGGCCCCCTCACGCAACAAAAATTTTTAAACCAGAATTTTGGGTGCCCCAAAGCGCAAAAACGAATTTTTTTTCTTTTCAAATTTCAAATTGTCAGACCAAAATTTGGGGGGCCCCAAAGTAAAAATTCCTCGTGGTTTTAAAATAATTTAATAATACAAATTTTCTGTGAAGCAACAGAACACTAACAGTTTGTTTTTAAAAGATGCTATTTTTAAATATTTTTCTAAAAAATTTTAAATTACAAAAAAATAATAATAATAACCAAAATTAGAGCCCCCCTCCCTCAAAGTGGGGGCCCTAGCCGCGGGTCTCATTGGCCTAATGGTAAATAAGGCCCTGATTGGTGTTGAAATTCGAATTATTATCAGTTCACTGAGTAGTTTAAAAGGGGGAGAGAGGGAAACAAAGTTGTTTCAATGGATATAATTTTAATAAGAGGGAAAAAAACAAGGATCGGACTCTGTCACGACTCTAAATACTGGTTACATAACAACATTGTTTGAGCAGCTTGCGTGACAAAATTTCTGTCATAAATTTTCTGCCCACGTCTACGTATTTATACGGTTCGACATAATTTAATTAACTCTGGTTGCCAATTGGTTACTGATTGGATGACATTCATACCATCATAAAAAGTTTTTTTCAGCCATAAGCCCATGATTTTTTATTGCATTATAACGTAAAATGAAGCATCTGCAGCGGTCAGCGTGAAACCAACATCCAACATAACTGTTCCAGAACCCGAAAATAAAAGAAACTGTCTAATAACGCAGTTAGTTTATAGCAGCGTTTCCCAACCGGTGGTTCGCAAACCCCAACGGGTTCGCGAAAATAATATTACAATGGCGAATTTTTAATTACGTGGGGAAAAAAACGAAGTAATAGATGAGGGCGGAGTGCAAAAATGATATTTTAAAATCGTTTTCCCGATAATGCGCAAAAGTTGTGGAATGGCATAGAAAGCATATGTACATAGTTTGTTCTGAATCTCAAAGTGGTATCAAAATATATTCATTGATTAATTTTTAATTTTGTACTCGCATTTATCACACTATTCCAACTATTGCGCATTTTGTATATTTCAGCTTGAAAGTGGAGCCGAATGATATTTATTGGATGAACCATTCAAAATTTTGTTCGAAAAGTTAACGTATGGAAAAAGGTTTGGACTGTTTTCTCACGTCAGTCCACAACTTTTTGCACAGGAAAGTATTTTTTTTGCGAATACGTATGTTTACTGCCCTATTAATAATTTAAAAATAGCAAATAATAAGAAGAGTATTTTTTTAGACAGAAACTTAAATGTTTAGCAATTAATTTTCATTTTTTGTTGTGAACTATTGCGCAACATGGAAAATAACTGTGCTAACAAATTTTATAGTTTTGTTACCTGTTATTACTAACGGCTACAGAAGGGGGTTTGCCATTTCCTAATGAACTTAGAAGGGGTTCGCAAGGAGGGGGTTGGGAACCACTGGTTTATAGTGATCAGCTCGGCAATACTCGCTTCTTAAAATCGAAGTAAGCTCAGGCATAAATGTCATTCTCAGCTATATGATAACCTACATATGTCTCCTGTATATCATTCACGACCCCCCCCCCCCCAACTGGGAAATAATTCTTAAATAAAAAGGTTTTTTTCTTTCTTTTCTTTGTTACCACACATAATACTCAATTAAATTTTATCTATGCACCTCAGCTATTAAAATAACGGACAACGTTAAGTGATGATGCTAGTGCAAGCAGTGCTGTCGATAGAAAATTATGCGTGCGTGTACAAGCGTGTCATATTTACCGAGTGAAGCATGCTGTTGTGACTGTAGTTGTACTGTTTACATGTGCGCGCAACACACATGTAGAGACACATACAGATACTGTATTATTTATACATACACACATATATATATATATATATATATATAAACATATAGTACTAAGTTCCAAATTAGGTTGTGCGAATTCCGAAGTTCCCAAAAATCTGAACGTAGTGACATCATATGAAATTTTTGAACTGAAGCTTTTAACTTTATTGAAGAAAAAAAAAACACTAGCAAAATTTAAGAATCTTAAAAGAATATTGTTAAAAAAAAGAAAGAAAGAAAGAAAAAGAAAAAAAGGAAGACAGAAGAGAAAACCGACTTTTCAATCATTATTATATACAGTGAACAGTGGACGCCCTGTTAATGGAATTACATTGGGACAAAAATATATCGGCGTCCGTCTTTTTTCTGCACACATCGAATCGAGATTCGAAGAAAGCCCTCATCTGAGAAGGCGTGAGCTTTCTGACTGAAGTTCGGAAAATTATTTACAAACAGGGGGGGGGGGGGGGTATGTTTTTCTCTAGCTTTCGCCGATTCTAAGGAAAATAATTTTACCAAATTAAAAACAATAAACGAAGTTTTGATTACAAAACGCTTGGCCTTTTTAATGTTCTTTTATACAAGCGTACGATTTTGATAACCGTTAAACGACTGATAGCATTAACCGTGATCACATAAAACGGCGATTACTGTATAGATTTGCATCTGATGAAAACAAACTTTCAATTGAAACTTTTGTAAAAATTAATATGTATTTTTGTAAAAAATAATATGTATATTTTGTAACAATTAATATTATGGTAAATTATAGTTCTACAATTATTATTTTTTTTTTTTCTCATTTCAACAATAGAAAATATTAGGCCAAAAGTATTTGAAACACAAAATGTGAGAAAAATGGATCTACGCACCAAATGTAGCTAGCCTGCCAAAGAGAAGGAAACTTTCCTCATCATCTCCTAGAAAGTGAAGGTACTAAGCGCAATTCCATTCTGATTTTTACAGCCTATCGGCACCACGTGTGTCTTAACTGGTCCCGCCCCCTACTGACGTCAGACACCTTGGAAGTCAATCGGAGCTCATTCCTGAAGCGCAAGAGCCATGAGCATCTTCTTTGGTATAAGAAATTTTCTATGGCTCTTTGTAGTATGCATGCTATATGTGACCGATTTTAATTAAAAAGGAAAAACCTTACGCCATGAACATAAAAACTGACTATGAAATAGGGAGGATATAAAGTGTGAAGAATATGATGCCGCTCTTAGAAAGGAGACAGGCATTATAAATAGGGTTATGTAAAGAATATTCGGCCACTATTCGGTATTCGGGCTGGCCGAATATTGATGGACTATTCGGCCGAATAGTTCTGCCGCAGTAGAAATGTAAATAAATAAAGAAATTAGTAGATTTTAAACATTTAAAATTGTATTATAATTATTGCAGAAGACTACATTAGTATAGTTTTAATAAATTAAAATAATTTGGAAAAAAACTACTTTTTTAAAACTTGTTTTAGGCTTGACCGAGCAAAAACAGGTTTTTAAGTTGTAATATTGTATTTTATATTTAGCATTTGCTACCAAAAGCTGGCAATAGTTAATTATGATATATGAGAAATTTATTTTATTATTATTAACAAAGTGGAAGTCAGACTTTGCTTGGGTAGACTGATTTATTGTGAATTTTGTGCAAGAGAGAAATGTGAAAAGCTCTAGAATATATCATGAATATTTAGATAGCGTAAGTTATTGGGGCATTTGAAAATAAAAATATATTCCAGTTAAGTGTATTAAATTTTAATAGATCTTTTAAAAATAGGTACGTAAAAAACCCCATAAAATAAAAATATTAACTTTTATAACTTTTAAAATATCTTCATAAAACAGTTTTGAGCAAGGTAAAAGTTCACTATGCAATAGTAGTTTTTTCATTTGAATGAAATGATTAGTAAAATAATGCTAATGTTTACTACCATAAAACCTGTGATTTTTATTCCACTTTTAAGTGAAATTCTAAGTTTTATTATATACAAAACAATAGAGAAAATTGATTAATTTTAAATAGTTTTAAATTCTTAACTAACATAATTAAATCGTTCATCATAGATTGTGTAAATGGTGTTTGACTTTGAATTATTTTTAAATTTGACAAATTCTTTCTATTACAACGATTTTCTAGAAATTTTAATATTCGGCCGCCGAATATTCGGTATTCGGGCAAATCACTATTCGTTACATCCCTAATTATAAATCGTTTAAGGCCTCTGAATTTTTTATTCAATTGAAATGGAGAACATGTATACTATAGATAGACCACGTAAATACTTAAAAATGCTCTTTGTATTTGATTTTCAACCAATATTTTTTGGAAAAATTAGCGCATTATCCCCGTTTTTAAATCATATAAGTCCAGTTAGAGCAATCCTATTTTTCATTATTAAGTAGTGGAGAAGGGGGCGTGAACAATATAAGGAATTCTGTAATTTGTTAGTTCAAGTTTCTCAGTAAATTTCTGTAAATTTGCAATCATAGCAATAATTTTATATATTAAGCATATATAAAATCAATAAATTTTCACTTCTTCCATTTTGGCCTTTTTTTCCAATTTCTTCTAATGCCCCCGGACTTCTTACAAAAAAGTATACAAAATAGGAACTCTGCCAAAGGTGGCATCATTTATATATCAATATATAAATAAGCAAAGACAAAACAGTCAAGTACCATTTTCGCCTGTGTTAGTCAACCGAGTTTCTTTTCTTTTTTTTTATTTAGTAGCTATTACTGAGTTTTACTGCTATCAATGAAAAACATGGAAATAATTTTTTTTTTTTTTTTTGAGGGGACTGACTCCCGCTCAGAAGGCATTGGATATCTGGAAACCCGATCCGGCCCTATTTGAAAGATCGTATTTGACTAAAATTTAAACTTAAAATTTCATAAATATACATTTTTTAAAGGAAGTGTCAGTATATTACATTGTTTTCCATAATGTATTAATAAGGGTCTATAAATGGATACTAAAACAAAATGTTAAATTATTTTGAAGACTTTTATTTTTCTTTGAAAATATGGAACGTGTTCTGAGAATTAATTACCTGCACACATTAAAGTCTTTTCTTTTGCATAATATAAAAGATGTGAGAGAGAGACAAACAGATGAGAGAGAAACAAAACTATAGGGGAGAGTGTTGTACCTTGAGACACTTTACACATTTTAATTTTTAACTTCAAAAATTAAAATTAGATTTAAAGTCTGAAGACACTATTTAAATACACCAACATTCTCCTCTATAATATATTTTTTCAAATTCAAACAGTTTAAAAATAAAAAAATGCCAGCCATTTTAAGTAGTAACTGAAAACTGTCCCAAAATACAACACCCTGTTGTACCTTGGGACATACTTCGTGATTCATGCAACAGTCATACACATAACCAATTTTATACGAAAAATCAAAAACTTTATTTTTTTAAAGCACTAAATTAAGAAGATACATTACTGTAATGTGTAATTTACACAAATAATAAATTTGAAAGTTCAAAACCTAATTTGACTGCATTTATAAAAAAACTACATATAAAAGACTGCATTTGATTAGAATATCTCTCTTTATACTAAAATATATCCAAATTATTAAGAACCATGTGCATGTTGTACCTTGAGACATGTCCCAAGGTACAACACGGTTTACTGTCCCAAGGTACAATCATCACATGGTTTAAATAAAATCAAAATGGTGGTCAATCAAAATGCAGTATCATAACTTTCTCATAACCAAAACATTTAAAAATCTTCTGTTCAATATCCAATTAAAATTCAGTAGAATAGTTTTACAAATGCTATTTCAGTAAATGAAATTAGAATGAGAAAGATATTTACTTTTGAGTGCTAAAATTTTCTTTCTCTCACCAAGTCATCAATTCAGTGTTTCTAATGCTGCCTTTTACTGTGATGCTATCTGCTGGTTAAGGTCACAATTAGAAATAAAAAAAAATGTTAATGTTGCCAATAGGTTTTTAGAAATTGCCAATGTCCCAAGGTACAACACTCTCCCCTAAACATTTATACTAAACTCATATTTTCTCCTGCATAGAAAGTTAAGTGCAACAAGTTGAAAAATTCATTATTAACACACAATGTTCGTACTTCATACTTTCCTCTTTTATTAATTCAAAAATAAGACACATTATAGAATATAAACATATCCAGGGGCGTCGCCATGCGGTGTGTCGTGTGCTATACACCCCCCCCCCTCCCCTCCCGTTTTGCAGATAAGGGGTCACCAAAATTTCAATTTAGTATCAAAAAAGGAAGAAGGAAATTTTAAAAAAAAAAAAGAAAAAATTTCACAGTAAAAATGAAAGAAAAAGATGAATGGAGAAACAAAATTATGTGGACGCCACTAAATGTGATCACTTCGGGAGGCAAATGACTTGATAACAATAACCGAATGATAATAATAAACAACAAAAAAAATCCGTACTTTTGCCCACTAACAAATAAATACACTGTCAATTTTCGCAGACAACATTACCTTACACGTTGTTGAAATAAAAACGCGTTGCTGAAAAGGTATTTAGCAAAGAAATAATTGTAACAAGAAAAATACACTAAGAATCAGTACATGTTTGTCTCAAAAAGAAAATGAATTTCTTATTGTTCCATACCACCCCTCGTGCTAGGCATATTCTAAACTCTTACTTCATTTCAATTCATTGCTGATCTTCTGCTAATTTTATGAATTCGGCGTCATTTTTCTGCACACATCGACTCAAAGTTTGAAGCGCCTCCTCATCTGAGCAGTTAAATACCTTTTCTGACCAGTAATTTCAAAACATAATTTACAAACAAGAAAAAAATAGTTTATTTTCCCTTAGTTTTTGCTGAATTAAGAAAAATAATCTCTGTAACTTGATAAAAATAAACAAAGTTTCGATTACAAAGACCGATGATTTTTCAATGTATTTGTATACAAGCAAATGGGACTTGATGATTACATTAAACAACCGACAGCAAATCGGATCATATAAAACGGCATCCACTGTACTTAGGAACATTGGAAAATCTGTATTATGATTACCCAACTATAACTTTACTATGGGCAGCCGAAATAATTTCAGACCTCTTTTTAGCGGAAAAAAAAGTGAGATATAGAAACACATGGCAAGCCTGAGTATGAAAAAAGTAAATAGATAAATTAACATAATTTCATTGATGGGCCACTGAGATTTATATTCAATATATATATTTACAGTAGAGCCTTGGTTATCCAAGCTCCGACTAACTGAGTTCCGGGTTAACCGAGGTACATTTGCCCTTGAAAAAAAATCGTTTTTTTGCTAGCCGATAGCGACGTCAGTCATCCAATTATTTTCTAGTGATATAAAGACCTAGAACAATTTCAACAGACCTTTTTACTGCTACAACCATTTTGTAAAGCGGCAGCAAAGAAGCGAGCGAGTTTTGTTAAACAGAAAAACAATATATAAATATACTACATACATAGACCTCTTCAAGTGAGCACTTTAACTGGAACATGTACTCTATTGATGTGTACATATAAAATTAGATATTTGTGTGTATGCAACGTCATTTTTTCATTTCATAATATGTACAGTAAACGCCTTTTTTTACACCTTTGACATTTTAATTCATTTCAACATATGTTTCCCTCTCGATTTGGGCAGAGTCCGTATTATGCGAGTTTTCGATTATCCGAGGTAACCTCGGTCCACATTAGGGGAGAGTTCAGGGCCGGCCCAACCAAAAGCGGGGCGGAATTATTTGTGGGGCCTATATATATATATATATATATATATATATATATATATATATATATGTTCGTGCATTAAACTAAGTTGAAACATTCCAATGGAATAGTAGTTAGCAGCCACAAAGTTATTTTTTCTACAAATTTCGATTTTTATCTTGTATAACATATTGATTTCTGTTGAGTATTTTACATCTTAACATATTTGATTACAAGCATTCACGTTCCATAAGGAAAATTTTTTATTACAGATTAATGACGAATTATTAAAAAAAACTGCACAAAGATGCCTTTACTAAAATTACTTTCTTGAATGCCTTAAAGCAAATTCATATACAACCCTTATCACAATTTAACTTCTTTACAAATTCTGATTCAATCGCTGAGATTGCCAAAGATGTCAACTTTCCTTGGCTTACCAGTACCGGATCTTGGAGTTTTCCGAGGCGGGGCAAAACTTAAAAATGCCATCCCCCCCCCCGTCCGTCCAATTATTGTTAATATTTCATATAGCTTTGAGGCGCTGGCCTTTTTTATTTATTTTTTAGGATTTTTTCACTTTCAGCTACTGATAAACAGATAGAACTTTCGTTAATGTTCCCATAGCATGGCTCTTTCAGCTCAACATTTGGGGAAGGGGGGGAGGTCGAACATAATGAAGAACTCCCCTTAAGAAGAGTTATGTAATTTTGGCAGTAAAAGGGGGTGTGGGGAATTCTCCCCCGGGAAAACTTTGAAAACTATATGCAATCTGGTGTATTTTGAACCTTAGGAGACGCTTTTGGGACTTCAAAAACTGTAGGAAAAAAACAAACAAACTAAAACTTTTTAAATTTAAACGCTTTTACTCATAAAACTAATCATAAAAATGCAGAAAAAGATTGGCTTTTTTATTTTTAATACAGGGCTGCACCTCTCCCCCCTTCTCCTTCTTACTAACGCCCATATCGAAGAGCCACGTGTTTGCCTTCTTAAACAACACTATACAAGCTTCCACCTCTTCCCAAAAGAATGCTTTGAGAGTTCGTAAAAAGAAAACTATCGAGTATTATTTGATCATAGCATAATTTATACGCATTTCACTATTATAAGGGGAAGAAACCTTGACTTTTTAAAATTTAAAGTTTTAAATTTTGACATTGCAAAATCGATCCGTAACCTCCCCCACTCCCTCCAATACAGTTCATACAAATAAATAAGTCTATTAATCGGTTTTAATCGTTTGCAAAATAGCCGATTAATGATAAAATCGGAGTACCGAACTAGGATTTTAATTCTCTTCCAAAAGTTAAATTTTCTTCATCAAATATTTTTTCTGTTCCTTTCTTTCTTCTTTTTCTACTTATTTTTTATTTATTTATTTATTTATTTATTTTTTTCTTTTGTGCATCACAGTTGAATTTTCCGCCCCGCCCCCCAGAAGTGCCCCCTGGGGCATGGGCCCCGGCTTGCCCCACACTAGAACCAGCACTGTGGCCCACAGTATACCGTAAATGATTTTTCATTAATTTTAACTTTAAAAAAGATCTCACAGCTGCTACTACGGGCATTGGCTGTGTTAAAATCACTCTAATTGCAGAGAAAAAAAAAATTCGATAAAGTTGTGACAAATTATTTTTATATAAGAACTGTGCTGTTTCCAATATTGAATAGTTGACTGGCAAAACTCGACGGCAAATTACGAATTTGTCAATCAAGTTCACTCTCAATATCATCTTTTAAAGCCTGACCTGCAATATGACAACAATTTTTACAGCTCTATCTTTGATAAATTCTTAATATTATTTGAACTACATAGAAAGTCAAATGTTTCTTCATTGGCATGGAGATTTTTCAATCTCTTCTCGAAAGATGTCATAGCATTATCGATTAATATTACGAAAAACGTAATCTGAAAATTATCTTCAGAAGACTAAGATTCGTCATCAATTCCTTCATACCGAAATTGTTTTGGTTTTCGAGGTACACGCCGATTTTCAAATTCATCAAAGCATACATTTTGTAGCGGAGTATGAGAAAATCAGAATGTGCACTTTCTTGTACACTTGTATTTTTTGAATGAAAAGACATATTTTGAGGTACTCATACAGACGCCTTGTAACCTTCTTAAACTTACATAGGGTTTTTTTGCTGTTTAATTTTCATTTTTTATGTTTACTTAATTTTATTATTTTTATTTTTTCGTCCCAAAAAATTTCAGCAGCGGGGCCTTAAGCGCGGGGGCCTCCTATTGGGAGCAATCGGTCCAATCGGCTTAATTTTGGCCTTATAACACATCGACTGGAAATGAAATTTCTATTCCTGTTTTAAAAACATTCATTTAGTACTTTTGGTTTAGTTTATCTTGGCTTAAAAACAGCGGGGGTCTAGAAAAAGCGCGGGGCCCGGGGCGGCTGTCCTGCCCTGAGAGTGTTGTACCTTGGGACACTTTTCACATTTTAATTTTTAACTTCAAAAATTAAAATTAGATTTAATGTCTGAAGACACTATTTAAATACACCAACATTCTCCTCTATAATATATTTTTTCAAATTCAAACAGTTTAAAAATAAAAAAATGCCAGCCATTTTAAGTAGTAACTGAAAACTGTCCCAAGGTACTACACCCTGTTGTACCTTCGGACATACTTCGTGATTCATGCAACAGTCATATACATAACCAATTTTATACGAAAATCAAAAACTTTATTTTGGTCATTATTTACTTAAACATAACTGGCTTGGTTTCACAGTAAAATGATGTAGTCTGAAAGTGTTGATGGATACTACAACATTGACAAATTCGTAACATTATTGAACTAAAATATAGCATCATATTCTAACAATTCTTGTGTTTGAAAGACTGCATTTGATTAGAATATCTCTCTTTATACTAAAATATATCCAAATTATTAAGAACCATGTGTATGTTGTACCTTGAGACATGTCCCAAGGTACAATACGGTTTACTGTCCCAAGGTACAATCATCACAAATGGTTTAAATAAAATCAAAATGGTGGTCAATCAAAATGCAGTATCATCACTTTCTCATAACCAAAACATTTAAAAATCTTCTGTTCAATATCCAATTAAAATTCAGTAGAATAGTTTTACAAATGCTATTTCAGTAAATGAAATTAGAATGAGAAAGATATTTACTTTTGAGTGA
This sequence comes from Octonoba sinensis, assembly GCA_038502835.1. Lineage (NCBI taxonomy): Eukaryota > Metazoa > Arthropoda > Arachnida > Araneae > Uloboridae > Octonoba > Octonoba sinensis. Next base: position 29,114,187 of record CM076599.1, on the reverse strand, counting down.
TGAAATTTTTTTTCTCTCACCAAGTCATCAATTCAGTGCTTTTAATGCTGCCTTTTACTGTGATGCTATCTGCTGGTTAAGGTCACAATTAGAAATTAAAAAAATGTTAATGTTGCCAATAAGTTTTTAGAAATTGCCAATGTCCCAAGGTACAAGCGTCCCAAGGTACAATACTCTCCCCTACCTTGGATAATCGAAGCTCTACTGTATATTTTTCAATGAAAAGATCAATACAAAAATCTGCAAAGTGTATAAAAATGCATGGGCCGGCAAAATAAGTTTCAAATTGTTGAAAAAAAAAAAAAGATATTCAAAATATTGTAATGAAAAGTTGGTTTGAAGGGGAAAAACAAAAGTAATGATCAGGAGGCATGATATTTAAAATAAAGCCAAGTTGGAAAAAACTTCTTACAATATCAATTAAGTAATGCTGCAGTCTGAAAGGTTAAAACTTTTTGGCAGGGGCTGCAGCTCTTTGTATTTCAAGCATCTTCAGCTTGAGGTAGAAGATAAAAATTTCATAATGACAAACCAAAGAAACATGTTTTTCAAAAAAAAAAAAATAATAATAATAATAAGGAAGCGACTGTTGCAGCATTTTTATTTGAAATAAATGAAAGAATGCAGTGATGTAGCTACGGTGGCTTGAGAAGAGTCCGAACTCCCTCCCCATACCCACACATAAGACACAATCTTTTTTTCTTGGTCAGAATCCTTGTTAAGTTTGTGTGTGTTTGTGAGACTTGATTTTAAAAAAAAAAAAAAAAAAAAAGAAAGAAAGAGATCCTTGACCCCCCCCCCCCCCCCCCCCATCCTAACCCACTTTTTCTCTAACATCTTCAATGGATGCCCGAGTTTGGGAATTTAGAGCAATGGATTCCCGAGTTTGGGAATTTAGAGCTTCAATTTCAAAAAATTTACACAGGAGAGCGCTGAATCCACCCGTCTTTTGACGTCACCAAAGAGTATTATGTATTCTTAAGACTTAAATTTAAAAACTAATTCTGGGGGACACTCCCTGCATTTTAAAATTTCAGCTTTCTTTACCTACACATAAGGTATCCTAATATGTGTTTTATGACTTGAATTTTCAAAAAATTTAAAATAAAAAGCCTCAAATATCCCCCACTATGTAACGGTCTCAATGGATGCCTATAATAGTGAATTTAGAACTTTCATTTCAAAAAATTTCCAGAGAGCCACTAGAACCCTCCATTTATTCTCCTAATATCATCAAAAAGCGTAAAAAATAAATGTTTTGCTCATAATGATCAAGATCATTGATAATTTGCTAATTGTTTTTTCTGGACATATAACGCAATTCTGCAGATCTGTTGGCTCAATATGTTTTAATAATGAGCCCCTCCTTAACTGGAAGCTGGATTCGAACACCATATACATATGAATCTACTCATGTATATATAATATGCAAGTACATTTATAAAAAAATGGAAGGGCTGCCAAACTCCTACACCCCCCCCCCCCTCTCCCCAGATTTTTGACCTCACGACTGCCCTGTAGATAGATATCTATTGTCCATAGGAAGAATTGCCGATATCATAGTCACCATGTTATATCTTTTCGGCTATTGCTGAAAAGATATAAAATGGTTCAGATTTACCCTGAATGGATGTAATTCAATTAAAATGATAGGGAATATGTTAATCACTTATAGAAAAGAATTTTTTAAGCAATTGCTTATAATTTTGAAACATTACCAATTAAATTGTAGATACTTCAGTCAGGGTTGCTACTCAAACAGCAGAATTAAATTCCCCGACATGCTTTTAAAATATTCCAGTCTCAACTCCACGGCATCATCATAGCAATTGAAATCATACATTTGTCCTACAATATATTTTTTACACAATAGCAAAATTTCTAACCTTATTTCTGACAAACTTTGAAACATTATTCATTCAAGTGATAAAAGGGAACAAACAGATTGATAAAGAAAAACTAGGTACTTTGCAAAATGTATTTTTTAAAAGGTGTAATAACTCAGAGACTTAATGAGAAACTTGATTGCTATTGAAATATTCAAGAGTACAAAAAACTATGTTAATTACCTAATGTATTATAAATGTATTCGGAAAAACATTGAATAACTATAATGAAATGTGAGTTACTTATAAGAATTTTACAAAGTTAAACTTAAGGGTTGATAAATTTATTAGTGATGAAATCAATGGTTGAAAAACAAGGCATGAATCTCCGCATGTTACATTTTGAGTGGAGCAGAAGAGCTGGCTTCATGTTTGTATTATCGGCCTTTCCCTGTCAAAAAAAACCTGGTAGCATAGAGTGTCCACACAAAAGACGCTCTTGGCGAGGAAAATTCCTCGACTTTTCTATATTTTTGTTGAAATGATAAAATTCCCTGACCTTTTCACACAACTTTAAAATTTCTCAACTTTCCAGGTAGCATAGCATCCCTGTTCAATCAGTCATTCAGCGTAACTTTGAACCACATTATACATTTTAGTATATTTGACTAAAGAGCAATTAGAAGGTCGAGTAGTGCACTCGGCCAAATAGCTTATTAAAATCAGTTTTCTACTTTTGATTTTATAATTAAATTAAATATACTAAAAAATATGATGTGGTTCAAAGTTACCCTGAATGAATGTATTATTCTGCATTTGTGCAATAGAATGAATTGAAATGAACAGAATTTAAATTGAACCTGCTAGATAATAAATATAAGACATGATTAGTGAAACATAAATTCAACTTACAGAAAAATCAATTTATTTTGACAATCCACAGTGTATCCATCTTTCATACATTTTCAAGCTGTCATTTTATAGTCAGAACAAAATTGAGTTTCATTTTTAGCCAGGTGGCCATTCGAAATCACGTCCTCCCAAAACATGAATATGCAAATGGTACACCGTTTGTCCCCCTTGAGGACCATCATTTATGACAACTCGATAGCCATTTGTCAAACCCATCTCTTTCGCAACTTTCTTGGCAACGAATAACAGATGTCCAAGCAGAGCTTCGTCATGTTCTTCTACATCACTGATTCGAACAAGAGCTTTGCGAGGGATAACTAAAAGATGCACAGGTGCTTGTGGGTTGATATCTTTAAAGACTACGCACTGCTCATCTTCATAGATGAATGTCGTCGGAATCTCGCCTCGCAAAATTTTTCCAAAAATCGTATCATCTCCTGGCTTTGCCAGTTTCGCTTTCATCATTTCATTTTCAGCCATGGTGACTAAATTGCTGAAGATATTTTAACGACACGAATCAATACATTCAACGTAAACAATCTCCTCCGTGCGTTGAATACCGAAAATTCCAGTGATTTCCAGTAAAAGCGAAAGTTTCAGTTAAGTATCATTCACGGTTTTAGCAAATATTAGTTAGGAAGCAACTTGGGAAAGGAAAAAGTCATTTTCCGATACCCTTCTTTCGTTCTAATAATGAAGTAATTTCAGAAAATGTAGAATGCATGACATTTCATCGCTAATGTAAGGCCTGGAGTTATGACTAATATATCTTCGTAAAACTACTTTTGGATATGCTTTGTCCCGTAAAAGTTGCGAAGCTTAAAAAAAATTTGTCAACTTTCTCATCAAGTGCTTACTATGCACAGGAAGCAGAGTTGAAGTGCTAATTTTTTTCTTACCGGAACGCTAGACGGGAGGAAGGGTGGGGGGAATTCATTTAACCATCGTTGGTAGATGGCTTGTTCATCAATCACATATTAGAGTAGAACGGAGAAACGTTGGCTTTTCGTTTGCTTTGCGACTAACCATTCACGGGAAGTATACGATCCTGTTTCGACCAAGTGTCTCTTGTCTTATCTCGCTTTGCCTTCTCTTCCTTCATATGTATAAAAATAACTTCTCTACAAAATGTCATGAGATCTATCTAATTGTAGCGGTCGGCGTGCAAGGACACCGAGGTGTTGCTGGTGGTGCAGGAAGTCTGCCGGAGTAGGGGATAGAACCCCGGACTTTCATGGTGGAAAGCTTTCCACCATGTACCACCAGTAGTACTGTCCTAGGGCCGTGGTAGCCTAGTGGTTAGCACGTCGGACTTCCACCTGGAAGGTCGCGCGTTCGATACCCACTGAAGACCACCATGTATACTTGGGGATATGTGCATGTAAAATCCGTAGACCCCACTACCTCTCCCCGTGCGTAAGCAATCCTAAGGCCTCGGCTAACAGGTAGGGGTTTGGTGGAGAAAAGTAGTACTGTCCTATCGTATCTTGGAGTTTTCCGAGGCGGGGCAAAACTTAAAAATGCCGCCCCCCTCCAACTAATTATTCTTGATATTTCATATAACTTTTTGTGAGCTTACCATTTTTAAAAAAATTTTTTGAGGATTTTTCCTTTTGGGGTTACTGATAAACCCATAAAACTTTCGTTAATGTTCCCACAGCACGGCCTTTTCAGCTCAACATTAGACGGTGGATAGAGCCATATGAAAGGTTCCTCTTAACTGGAGATATGAAATTCTAACTAGGCGGTCCGGGGGATTATCCCCCGGGGAAAATTTTGAAAATTATATGCAAACTGGTGCATTTTGAGGAATTAACGCTTTGGGACTCAAAAAATTTTAGGAGAAAAAAAGCAAACAAAAGTTTTTTGAAATTTAAACGTTTTTACTCATAAAAGTATTAATAAAAAATTCAGAAAAAAATTGGCATTTTTCTTTTAAATCCACACTTAAGAGGGCAGGTGTGACGTCTGAGTAGTGGGCGTATGACGTCAGAGCATCGTCGCAGGGGGCGACTCGGGGAACGGATGGAAAAGAGAGGGAGTTGGTGAGATGCTCTTGAGAAGAGCGGAGGCAACGATGTGTTGTGTCTTTAGTTATATGTTCCTGTGTAAATAGTTTTGTACATAATAAATGTGTTGTGTTCGTGAATCGAAGATGTCTTATTTCGAGTCGTAGAGAGTTGTTGGGAGTCGTCGGGGTAAAGAGAAATATCACACGCTCCTTTTCGAGAACCAGAGTCTGTATAAAGGTAAGAAGAATTAATTTATTTACTATTGTATTGAAGAGTTGTATTGAAGAAGAAAATGTTTAGTATAAAAGGATTAAAAAAGGAAGATTTAGTCCTTGTGGCTAAAGAGTTAGGTCAGAAAGTTGAAGCAGAACATAGAGTAGTAGACATAAAAGCACTGATTGAAAATAGTCCTCAGTATACTGATGATTTTGATTTTGTGAAAGAATTTTTGAATTCAACTGTTAATGAGCGTATTGAAAGAGAAAACGAAAATAAAGCGCGTTCAAAAGAAGATCAAGGAAATGCTTTAGAATTAGAGAAAACGAGATTAGAACTAGCTAAAACACAGTTGGAAATTGCTAAGTTTCAGGCAGAAAGCAGGAGTGCTAATACTGGTGTGGGTGAACAAATAGCGAGTGGTAGTTCTTTAGAAAGTTTAATAAGAAGTGTTAGAACATTAACTGTTGCAGTACCGACTAAATGTGATACGTGGAATTTATTTTTTACTTCTTTGGAAAAGGCGTTTGAAATAAAAAATGTAGCTGAAGAGTTTAAAGTAGAAATTTTATTCAATTTGTTAGGTGAACGAGTGGCAAATTTACTAGTTTATGTAGACGCAGAGGAGATGAAGGATTATCAAAAGGTTAAAAATATAATTTTGAAAGAATTTCAACCGACCCCTGAAGCTTGTTTGGATAATTTTCTCTCAGCGAAAAGATCGAAAAACGAAAATCATATGCAGTTCGCTAGTAGAATTAGAGCAAATTGGGATTTCTATTGTCAGCTGAGAAAAGTAACAGATTTTGAAACGCTAAATGAGTTAATAGTTAGCGACAGGTTGTTAAATGCTTTAGATCCAGAAACGAGTAGTTACATTAAAATCAAACAATTAGATACGTGATTAAGACCAAGGGAAATGGCAGGACTTTGTGATAATTGGTTTACTTCTAAGGGTAGAACATTTTCCGAATTGTATGATAAATCAACAAGATCTCATAACCAAACCGAAAGTGGATTTAGAGATCAGTCGAGAGAAAAATATATACCACCCCATGTAAGAAATAATTTTGGTAATTATAATAATGTGGATACATTAAAAGTATGTAAGCTATGTAAACATGTAAATCATTTAAAGTTTTGTCCGATAAAGAATAAAAGCGCAGTCAGTGCTACACAAATGAAAAGAGATTCGTTGCATATCAAAAATAAAACGGAGGATAAGTTAGTAGCGAAAGTGAAATCTGAGTATTTTGACTGTGAAACATTAAAATCTGAGGGTTTACAGTATAGATATATTATGCTGGAAGGGAGGAAAATTGAAGCTTTAATTGATTCTGCTGCAGATATGCCCATCATTAATTCGAAAGTTATTCCACCAGCTTTAAGAAACAGTGACTCTTCTAAAGTTAAATTAATTTCTGCATTTGGTGAAACAATAATAGCTGATTTGCAAACATTTTCAATAGCATTATATGATGACAGCAATCTTACTACTTCATATAGTAATGTGCTATTTTCAGTGACGGAAAAACTAGTGGTCGATTGTATTCTAACACCGGAAGTCTTAGGAATGTTAGAAAGTCTTATCGCTAAAAAGGGGGCTGACGAGGGCATGGAACGGGTGAAAGCTGGACACACGTGGCCTCAGACGGAGCAGATGAACTGGGAGTCCGAGTCGATAGAAGGAGGGGAGGAAACAGCGTATTTTGAAGAAGTAGCGAGGGGAGTCAATCAGACAGGATGCGGGAAAGAAACAGATCGGTTTACAGAAAGCACATCGCAGAGTGAAAGTGGGAAATTTATGACTTGTTGCGTGTCGACGGAGAGTGAGAGGGAGAAGCAAGAGGACGTTGGTCAGTTTTCGGAAGGCGAGGTTTTTAAAAGACAGCAAAGAAGTTGCGAGACTTTACAGGGAGCTATTAAGGATGCGGAATCAGGAAAGAACGGGTATTTTAAAATGGATAATTTAGTTTATCATAAAGATAAGATTTCGGGAGATACCGTTAGTCAGTTAGTAGTGCCGAAGGTTAGAAGGGAACAAATTTTGAAGTTAGCACACGAATCGATTTTCGCGAATCATTTGGGAATGAGAAAAACAAAAGAAAGGATTCGTTATTCATTTTATTGGCCGGACATGGCAAAGCAAATAGAGCTATATTGTAAGTCTTGCAAAGAATGTCAGTTACGAAGTAGGGAAAGATCGAGCGATCAAATTCCTATAACTCCAGTAAATAGACCAGAATTTCCGTTTGATCAGGTGACTTGTGATATAATTGGTCCGATTGAACCACCATCAGCACGCAAACATAGATATGTTTTATGTTTGATTGATCAACACTCTAGATGGCCGGAGGCGGTGCCATTAAAGACTATAACTGCAAGGGCAACGTGTGAAGCTTTGCTAGAAATATTTATGAGGACGGGAATTCCTAGGGTAATAGCAAGTGATCAAGGAACGAATTTTATTTCGAAATTAACTCAAGAGTTCCACGCTAGATTAGGGTCATCACCAAGATTCGCTACTACGGGACATCCACAAAGCTCCGGATTAGTAGAAAGATATAATCAAGTTTTAAAGCGCATGTTACACCACGTCATTAGGGACGATCCAAAAAATTGGGATAGATATATTCCTTACTTGTTATTTGCATACAGAGAAATTCCAAACTCTACCACGGGTGTGTCACCTTTTAAACTGATGTACGGGCGAGAAGCTAGGGGTCCACTTTCAGTGTTAAAATCTACTTGGGCAGGGGAAGTGCCGTTACCTCTAAACATGGGCAAGAGCGCAATTGAATATTTAGAGGAATTAAAGATTAAATTAGAAAAGGCTGCGGAGCAGGCTTCTTTAACAGCTGAGGTGAAACAAGGGAATTATGCGAAATATGCTAACCGGCGGGCAGTGCATAAAGAATTTAAGCAGGGAGACCAGATATATTTATTGATTCCAGATTCTAATAATAAATTATATGCTAGATGGAAAGGACCAGCTAATATATTAGAACGATGTAAACCCGATTCTTATAAGGTCAAATTATTAGATGGGAGTATCAAAACGGTTCATGTAAATAAAATTAGGAAATTCATTCCAGAATACAGGCAGTGGGCGTAATATTCCAAAATGAAGAGGAATTGGGGGAGGTTCAGCCCACACCTAGTACGAGCGATACTCCGAGTTCTTTCAAACTTAGTGAGCTTGATTTACGTCATTTGGAGGACGTTAAGAAGGAAGAAATTTTAGAATTGTTGAAAAAATATGACGCCTTATTCTTAAACAAAGTCCAAATTGCAAAGGTCGGGGAACATAAAATAAAAATAACTGACGCTGAAATGAAAAAACCGTACATTTACAGAATCCCGGAAGCATTGAAACCTCAGGTTGAGAAACAAATCGAAGAATTGTTGGCATTAGGTCTCATAGAAGAAAGCCATGCTGAGATTTCACATCCTGTAGTATGTGTGATGAAAAAGGATGGAGCTCTCAGACTCTGTGTAGATTTCAGAACTTTGAATGCCGTCACAAAACCCGACGACTTCCCTATGGAAAATGCAACAGACTTGTTGTTCCAAATAGGAAAAGCGAATATCATAACTTCAATCGACTTATTGAAAGGATATTGGTCCATACCTTTAGAAAAGGAAAGTAAAAAATTGGCAAGTTTTAAGACGCACAGAGGACAGTACTCCTTTAAAGTTATGCCGTTTGGGCTAAGAAACGCCGCAGCTACATACCAAAGAGTGATGAACAAAGCTCTTTCACAATACCAGGACTTTGCGAGAGCCTATCTAGATGATATTGCGGTATTTTCTAATAATTGGAAAGAACACTTGGTACATCTAGACATTATTTTGAGAAAATTGTCGGAACTAAAATTTTCCGTGAATTTAAAGAAATGTGACTTTGCGAAATCTCACATCAAATATTTAGGTCATATCATCGGATCTGGTATCCATCGAACTGATCCAGAAAAGGTTCAAGCGATCCAAAAATTAGCCAGATCACAAATGAAGAAACAATTAAAGAGTCTATTAGGTCTCTGTAATTATTACAGAGATTACATCCCACGTTACGCCGAAACCGCCTATCCTTTAACGGAGCTTACCAAGAAGAAATCGCCAGAGGAATTAGTTTGGAAGGAAGAGCACGAGCAGGCGGTTGGCAATATGAAAAAATGCCTCGTGGACGCACCAAGTCTCCACACTCCAGTGCTAGGTCAGCCATTTGTGATCCAATGTGATGCATCATCAATAGGCATCGGCGCTTGTCTGTCTCAGCGCCAAGGTGGGGTATTACACCCCATTAGTTACATCAGCCAAAAATTAACGAAGACTCAACAAGCTTGGCCGACCGTTGAGAGAGAGGCCTACGCTGTAGTGTGGAGTTTAAAGAAGTTTGAAACCTGGGTCTTTGGCTCATCTGTACAGTTGATTACAGATCATAACCCATTGGTTTTCCTAACGAAGAGTGCCTCGCAGTCATCAAAGCTCCAGCGATGGGCACTGGCGCTACAAAAGTACGACATTAAGATAACTCATTGCCCTGGGTCACAACTAACTAATACTGATGCATTGTCACGTCTACAGACTGTGGAGTGAATAGTGTGAACTCTTAATACCTTAAACTGATGAACTTTTAGTGACGTGACTTTTTTTGAACATTTTTCTATTTTGATATTTACGATTTGTGTACTTTTCTAATATCTGCAAGTATTTTAATTTGTTTGCTTTATGATTTATAGTGTTCAAGGGTTTGAAGCTATTTTGAAGCTGTAGCTTCAATTTTAGGTGGGGGGTGTGACGTCTAAGTAGTGGGCGTATGACGTCAGAGCATCGTCGCAGGGGGCGACTCGGGGAACGGATGGAAAAGAGAGGGAGTTGGTGAGATGCTCTTGAGAAGAGCGGAGGCAACGATGTGTTGTGTCTTTAGTTATATGTTCCTGTGTAAATAGTTTTGTACATAATAAATGTGTTGTGTTCGTGAATCGAAGATGTCTTATTTCGAGTCGCAGAGAGTTGTTGGGAGTCGTCGGGGTAAAGAGAAATATCACACAGGACTCTATGCACTTTAAAAATAATTTAATGTTTTTACAGATAATTGTTGTTGCTCAGAATTTGATTCTAAATTCTTAACGCCCATATCGAAGAGCCACGTGTTTGCCTTCTCAAACGACACTTACAAGCTCCCACCTCTTCCAAAAAGGATGCTTTGAAAGTTGCTAAAAAAAAAACCATTGGGTATTGTTTGAGCATAGCTTGATTTATACGGATTTCACTATCACAAGAGAGAAAAAACCTTGACGTTTTAAAATTTAAATTTTTAAATTTTGACATTGCGAAATTTGCCGCCCCTAACCTAAACTTTTAAATTTCCGACAGTTTATACAAATAAATAATTTTATTAATCGGTTTTAATATTTAGCAAAATAACTGATCTATGATAAAATCGGAGAGCAATACTAGGATTTTAACTCTCGTCCAAAAGTTAAACTTCCTTAATTAATTTTTTTTTCTTTCCTTCTCCTTATTTTATTTATTTATTTTTTGTGCATCACAGTTGAATTTTCCGCCCCCAGAAGGTGCCGCCCGAGGCACGGGCCCCAGCTTGCCCCACCCTAGATCCGGCACTGCCGTGCTTTGCCAAAAGGTACCAAATGGCCGGGACATTTCACTCTTGGAGGTGTCGACTCGCACCGCTACAGTAGTCCCCCACCAGTGAACAAGTAGTGGAGTGAACGATGTTGACCAGAGATGCACCAATGAGAGTTGGGCTCCAGGATGCTGATGCTGCTTGTGAGTGAGTGATTGATTGATTACAGATGGGAGCCAAGGCCATGCGTTCTAGCTAGGTCTCGTGGCGCCATCTGTGGGGTGTTCACGATTATCACATCCGGGTCACCAATTGTAGCCGTGCAGCAAGCGAGGACACGGTAGTGCAGGATGTCTGCCGGAGACCGGCTTAGAACCCCGTACCTCCACGGTGGAAAGCCAGTGCTTCCGTGCTTTGCCAAAACGTACCTAATGGCCAGGACAGAAGTTAGCTCTTGAAGGCATCATTCGCATCACTACACTAATCTATCTCGCACAACCTATTTTTTTTACTTCTAATTCTGTATAACGATGTAATGTTCAGAAATGGTTTTCTTTATTATAAAGAAATTTTTAGACAAAATTCGCAAAAGAAGCAAAACAGAAAAGGAAGAAAAGGCAAAAAAAGTATTCGTAGATTAAACCGTGTTTTCTGAGAGGAAAATTTTGAATATACTCCGAGGTTTTTAAATACCGTATCCATGAAGGAGTTGAATTATTTTTTGACAAAATTTGAAAGCGAAAAAAGGGTGAACTTATACACTGGTTAAGGAGGTTACAAAATCGTCGATGTTCAGAATCTTTAATGAAATTTAAAGGGAAATAATCATCTGCAAGTTCACAAAGTCTAAAAACTTCATTGTTTTCATATTAAAATTCAAATTTAACAATTTAACTAATCAAAATAAGATTCGATGAATATTTTTTTTTTTTTTTGGGAAGGGGGGGGGGGGGCTATAGCTCAAAAGGGAATGCATGGTAGGGAACGAAATTCGATGTGCAAATTAGCATAGATATAAACTGACGCTTACTAGCGTGAGTAAGTTTAACGAGCTGATGTGTCATATAATACACCTTTTTAAAAACATTTAAAAAAAATGGGTCCCATACACGCACGTTAAAATTTTTATTTCTTAGTTTCATTATTTCTCAAATGAATTTTTAATCCACTTTTATTTCCCTACGCCTATATAGTACAGTAAATAGAGAATGGTATTTTCAGGATTAATGGAATTTCTTATTTATATTGGCCTGAGAAATCTAAAATTAAAACAACAGTAACTGAAAGGAATCTGTAAAGAAAAAACGTAAGCATGCCTGTGAGGCATGAAAACAAAATCGAGGCATTTTAACAAAAAGTTCCGTCTAGAACTATACGAGCCTACTTTCCGTATACTCCCCCAACCCCCCTAACTTCAAATTTATAATCTAGTTATCTCTCTCTCTCTTTTTCTCATTTAGCTTTAGTTCTTTATTACTTCAAATATATCCTTTTCAACGGTTAATACATATTCATTCACTCATTTATTCATTCATTTATTAACTCATTTTATGTATTTATGCACTCATTTAATTACTTTTTCATTTATTCACTCATTTATTTATTCATTCTTCCACTCATTCATTTATTCATTCTTTGACTCATTCATTTCATTCTTTTGCGGAGAATTTAGTCACTCATTCATTCATTCATGCATGCATTCATTCAATCATTCATTTATTCATGCATTCATTCTTTCTCTCATTCCTTCATTCAGAAATATTCTTAAAAATCCCGATCAAAAACTTTCATAGAAAAATAGGCTCGTTTAGTTCTGGTTGAACTACGTATCCGTACATGTTCTACGACCTGACTTCTTTCCAATAAAGTTTGTTCCAAGCAAATCCGTCTTCCAGATGAGGATTTATATAGGATTGAAATTTCCCCGTAGATGCAACTTATTATTATTTTTTTTGAACTGTTCAAATTTTGGCTAGATTAATAAATGAGGCATTGATAGAGATGAACATTTTTATTGGATGACTAGGCGTGTCGCCCGGTGTTGCACGGGCTAAACAAATAAAGAGAACAATTCTGAGATAACGCTAATTGTCCATGTAAAATTTCTAAGAAGTACATATAACGTCAAAAGTTCCTTAAATCCTAAGGATAGTACTCCCAAAAAGTCGTCTTTTTCTTTTTCTTTTTTCTTTTTTTGCAAATCGATTTTTATGCTGAGCAACAGCTTACGAGCGAGACTAAATAAGAGCAACAGTATCTAAAAATCATAGATAAATTGAGTACAATGCTCCCAAAAATTAGGTTTTTTTTTTCTCGTTCGATTTTTGTTAAGAAACTGTTGTACACCCGGCGCTGCGCGAGCGTAAATACAACACGGCATTGAAATTCTTTATTATCTATCATACACAGACATACAGACCCAGACCGATATTAATAAGCAGTGGTGCGAGACTAAATAAGAGCAACAGTCCCTAAAAATCATAGATTCATTAAGTACAATGCTCGCAAAAATTAGTTTTTTTTTTTTTGTCGTTCGATTTTTGTTAAGAAACCGTTGTACGCCCTGCCCTGCGCGTGCTTAAATACAACACTGCATTTAAATTCTTTATTATCTTTCCATACACAGACATACAGAAAATATAACAACAGAATAATGACAATTAATTATTTTCCTTTTTCGATTTTACACCATTTGCGTTTCATGCATTCAGAATAATTAAAACAATCTGTAAAAGTCCCCGTTAAAATACGAAAAATATTCTTTATTAGATAGCAGACGATAAATAAATTAAAAAGAAAAAAGGATTAAATTTTTAACAGAGAGCGAAGACCCCACTCAAAATGCTAGAAATGTTGATTATTAGTAGTGTTCGGCAATAGTTAACTAGAAGTAGTTAACTACTAGTGGCAACTACTAGTTAACGAGTAGTTAACTACTAGTTGTAACTACTTTTGTTTTGAACTAGTTAACTACTATTTAAACTACTTTTTTCGCAACTACTAGTTACAACTACTTTCAGAATTCCAACTACTTTCGAAAAAAACATTTTTTAATCTATTTTTTGAAAAAATAACTATTTTTTAAATATTAAATTATTTAAATTTTTAGCTTATGAATAGTACTCATAAATAATCATGATATCTATTGCAGTATTTACGTAAATTATAAAAACAATTATCATCAATAAATAGCCCCCGCACCAGCGTATGCACAATAAAGTTTCATTAAAGACCAAATCTTTATTATGGGGAAGCTTTACCTCTACTTCAGTACCATGCATGCGTTTGGGATACCATAAAACACAAAAAGAAAGAACAAATACTGATTTTTTGGATTTTTTTAGAAGAAAATACTGATTTTTACAATTTTCTTTTTAGAGAAAAATACTGATTTTTATGACTTTCTTTATAAAAAAACTGATTTATATGATCCTTTTTTAGGCAAAATATTGATTTTTATGATTTAAAAAATAAACTATTTATATCAGCTTCGTCCAAATTATTAAAATATAAATATTTTTTTATTATAAATTTTAATATATTCTGGGTTCAAGTAATGCATTAGAGTTTTAACTCCCTATATTGTAGCCTTAATGCATCTGGTTCTCTAAGGAAAAGTGGAACATCTTCGTTAAGGTATCAAAGAATGACATTTTATCAGAGAACATTAAGTTTTTGGACATGCTGACTACAGTGAAAGCATCAACAGCACCTTTGGAAAGGATTTTTTCTACATTTGGAATATTGCATTCAAAGTTAAGAAACATATTGGAGGTTGATAAGGCATAATCTGGTATTCTTGATGAAACATCTAAATAGTAAAAATGATTAAGCTGCAGTAAACATTTTATGTGATATTTGCCATCTCTGCTTATATATTCAAGAAATTTGTACATACTCAAAAAATTATAATAGTCCAGTCAACTTATTTGTATATATTCAAGAAATGATAATACATTTAGTCCAGAAATATAAGCTTTCTCTTCTGTTTCTTGTTGTTTTCTATTTATTAAGCTTACATTTTTTATATAATATTATTAATTAATAATTAATTTTGAATCCAATCCAAAAAATCTGATTTAAGTAAAAAAAGTCCTACTTATTTTTTTAAATAAAAAAAAAATCACGAACCCTGCCTTCAACACCAGTTGAAAGAATATAATCTAAATTCTAAAGCATGCGCGTTACAAAGGTATTTTGTTAATGAATGGGAGTTGGGCAGAGGGAAAATTTTAAATTGATATTAAGGGTAAACCCCTTCACTTTACAACAACTGCTGAAAATTGCTATTTCTTTAAAACATGAACTATTAACTTTATTAAACAAATACATATTTTATTAAAATAAAAGTTTAAATTTAGAGCAAAAGGTTTTGTCTTTATTCATATTCTTTTCATATATTAATTGTTCAGTGTCATTTGGAAATATTCAATATTTGAATGTTTTACAGGAATTTCCTTAAAATTGTTTTAATGATTAAAAATAATATTGAGTAGAATTATTAGGGTTAAATATTTAAGAACAAGCTTAAAAATGAAAATTCAAAGGAATTATACTTAAAAGTAGTTAACTACTAGTTAACTACTTTTGGAGAACAGTTAACTACTAGTTACAACTAGTCTCAGAAAAAGTACTTAACTACTAGTTGCAACTAGTTTTGTTTAGAGTAGTTAGTAGTTGGTAGTTAACTACTTTTTGACGAATAGTTGCCGAACACTAATTATTAGTATTGTTGATTTGTCACAACAATGGCAACGGCATTTAATTAATTTTTTCTGAAATAACGCTAATTGTTGATTTGTTACAGCAATGGCAACGGCATCTATTTCCTTTCTTTCTGAAATAATGCTAATAGTCCATGTAAAATTTCTAAGAAATACATATAAGGTCAAAAGTCATTTGAATCCTAAGGATAATACTTCCAAAAAAGCTCTGTCTTTTTTGTTCTTTTTTTGCAAATCGATTTTTATGCTAAGCAATAACCTTCGCGCGAGCCTAAATAAGAGCAACAATCCCTTAAATCATAGATTAATTAAGTACAATGCTCCCAAAATGTAGGGGTTTTTTTTGGCGTTCGATTTTTGTTAAGAAACCGTTGTACGCCCGGCGATGCACGTGCTTAAATACAACACTGCAATGAAATTCTTTATTATCTATCCATACACAGACATACAGACACGGACATATATTAATAATAGAGAAATTCAAAAAATGCGCATCAGAATAAGGACAATTAATTATCCCTTTCTATCCTTTTTCGATTTTACGCCATTTTGGTTTTATGCATTCAGAACAATTAACACAATCTTTAAAAGTCCCCGTTAAAATGCGAAAAATAGTTTTTATTAGATAGCAGACGATAAATCAATGAAAAAGAAAGAAGGACTAAATTTAACGGAGATTGCAAATACAGCGAAGCCTCACTCTAAATGCTAGAGAGACATTGATTATTAGTATTGTTGACATTTGTTACAACAATGGCCACGGCATTGATTTTAATTCACACGGCAACTGTATAATACTCCCGAAAAAGTAGAGTTTTTTTTTTTTTTTGCCAAACGATTTTTATGCAAAACAACGGCCTTCGCGCCCGGCGAGTGCTGCGCGAACCTGAATAAGAGCAACAGTCCCTAAAATGTCATAGTTTGAGTAATTACAATTCTCTCAGTAACCGGAATTGCACATCAAATCAATGAGATATTTATCAGGTAGAACAGTACAAAATTTAATGAATAAATAATAAAAATATAGTAATTTTGGAAAAAAATATTCTTACAGAAAAAGAAAATATCAGAGTTATAATCTGTAAAATAAAAATATTATTTACTATATAATCAAATTGTTTGCATATAATCAATTGCTTAAAAATAATAAAGAAGGATTAAATTCGCGTACATTAATTTAACGGAGATTGCAAATACAGTGATGCCTCATCAAAATGATATAAACGTCGATTATTATTATATTTGATTTGTTTAACAATGGCAACTGCATTGATTTGTTTGTTCACACGGCAACTGTAACAATTGTTGAAACGATGCAACAATGCAAATAAAATAAAACGGGTTAAAAATTGCGTGTTTAATCAATATCTCCGCTATAATTAAAGCCCCACGTGGATGAGTGGTCTTAGCGTGATGATATATAGCCTATAGCCTTCCTCGATAAATGGGTTATCTAACACTGAAATAATTTTTCAAATCGGACCAGTAGTTCCTAAGATTAGCGCCTTCAAGCAAACAAACTCTTCAGCTTTATAATATTAACTTTTCCGCGACTTCGTTCGCGTGGAAATTTTGATGTGTGTGTGTGTGAGAACTGATGGCCTAATCAAAAGGGCGAATATTTTAAAAGGCGTACTTTTGGGCGGCAGAAAAAACCCCACTAGTTTACCCTAGCATTAAACCCACTGGTGTGGTGCGATCCAGAGGTGGAAAGACAATTAATTGTACAAGATCCTAATTCTTACAAATGCTTTAACATGGGAGTTCTACCGGAAAGTCCCCAAATCTCGCATAAATCGCCAACTGACACCGGATTTGGCTTCTCTATTTAGGTGCCAAATTTGGCGAAACATTGGCAAGTTGCCGCCAAATGGGAGTCAATATACTTAACTGTGGAGTTTGTTTGAGTAATGCCCTTGGGGTCATTCCACGGCAACGGACGTTACATTTACACAGCATTTTTCAACTTCAACGAGCATTTTAGCAAACTTGTTGGGTATTTTTTAGGTTTTTTAATTTTGGCTAGTAAAAGTACATGCGTTCTAAGTATGAAAAAAAAAAAATTTGAAGATATATATGTATTTGCTGTATGTTAAAATTTTTTTTGAAATTTCGTTACGTGTGTTACCCGAAGAGTAACACACGTAACGAAATTCCAGCATTTTTTAAAACAGACAGCAAATACATATATATCTTCAAAAAAATTTTTGCATACTTAGAACACATGTACTTTTACTAGCCAAAATTAAAAAACCTAAAAAATACCCAAGAAGTTTGTTAGAAAGCTCGTTGAAGTTCAAAAATGCTGTATAAATGTAACGCCCGTTGCCGTGGAATGACCCTTAAGTATTACTCAATATATAACTTATTCAGTACCTTAGTACTGAAAACGACTGGAAATTTGCATGCATTTGACACAAAATCACATAAAACACCTCTTTTGGAACATCAGTTGCAACTAAAGTCCCTGTATCTTAGCGAGAGTAGCGTCAAAGCGGTATCATTTTCCTATTGGTGGAAGGTTTGAACCCTCCGCCCGAGGCAGTGCCTTCTTTCGTCCCATAGCTTTGACGTGGAGACGATTAAATGCCATGAAAAAACACGGGAATCCGTAAAATTGAAGGCAAATACATGTTAAAAATTCTTTTATTATTGTTCTAAAATGTTTAAAATATAGGAATATAGCTTTATTTTGGGCCATATGCTCCTATTTATTTAATTATTTCTTTGTTAAAATAAGTGCATGCTTTCTTAATGCTAATATTCAATGTTGACCCGCTATTTTTGGCCCTAATTGTCATTTTACCTAATAAATAAATAGCCAGTATCCTAAAGTAAGTAAAAAACATCGCTTCAAGATTAAGAAAGTGTTTAAATTTAGTAAAATTAAGTTATTTTAACGAATACTTTGTATCTTCGACTTGGCGTGATTTGCTTATGCTTGGCGACTAGTGGAATGTAAACATATCGGCCGCTTCCACGCATTCTTGTCAGTCAGGTCTGGATTTTCTTATATATAAGCGGCTTATTCTGCCGAATTTTAAAATAGGCAGGGTAGTTAGCTGTGTAGTACTACTTCTTATAAAGGAACTCTAGTTGCAACCAAAAGGGGAGGTGTACAACTAGACCGCGTACAGGCCCTACAAACGAAATTTCAACCTTCTACGACTAACTGTTTTTGAGGTATGCGAGATACGTACATACGCACATTTGAATATGCACATTTAAACATGGGATGGTCAGAATCAATATTTCAGTGGTCCATACGCACGTTCGTATGTACATACATAAGGGCATTGTGAAAAAACTGTCCAAACTGATTAGTTTGTGAACAAAATGCAAATTTAGGTTGAAATTTGAGTGGAAAATTTTTTGCCATTACAATACTTCCTGTACTTCGTACAAGGAAGTATAAAAGATAATTCACTGGTATCTTTAATCACTATCAGGAATGCTACATTAACAATTTAGTTGCCTTTCTCTTGCTTCTGAAAAATGTAAGTTAAAACCAAGGAACAAAACATTTCACAGAAACATATCCTTTTGTTATTAGTAAAACTAATTATTCAATCATTTTATCTCCAGAAGTTCACCTGAAAACTTATTCGGATTTCCTTCCTACAAGAGAAAGTTCTAGCAACTTAGAGTAGAGCGAAGGGAAAATTGAATCTGAAAAGTTCCTTTTATCTGTATTCCGATAAAGAAAGGAGGGAATAAACACAGTGAACAGGTTATTGTGTAAACACAGCCTCTTTGTCATCTTCCAGGCACCGGAGATGTTTCACCTGACAACTTATTAGAAGTTCTGAACCTTTATTACGAGTTATAACGAGCTTGAAGCTCCTGTTGATGAGCACTGACACAAGATTTTGGAACAAAATTTGTAGAATGGAACTAAAGTGCGAAGTTATTCCAAAAGTCTTATCTTCTTTAATAACACTTGGAATGCGGGAATTGTATGTTTTATTACAGCATTTGCATGTGTTTTGCAATTTAAGTAAGCAAATATAATTTATCATTTTAATGTTTGACATAAGTAGTAGGCATAAAAGAAAAAAAAACACACACACATATGTGTATATTAATGTACGTCATTCTTTTTTTCTGCATTAGTTCATGAATTCCGATTTCATTAGTTGTAGACTACTGTAAGATTTTGGTCGTTGCATCTAGGGTCTGCACAATTAATTAATGCATTCCTGCTTTGCAAGGATGAAGAGCATTTTAAATTATTTCATCTTTGATTCGTGTTAATCTTATATTTGGTGGCTGTCATTGAAAGCTCTTCAAATTGCGTTTTCTAACTTTTATTTACTTATTTATTTTTTAAACGATTAAATTTTATGAATGCCCACACACACACACACACATATATATATATATATTGTTATTTGTAGTTAATAAGGTCAAATTAAAGTGACTGTTAATCTTCCGTTAGGCGCGCGACTGTTAGATGCATAAATAAAATAGCGATACAGGTAGACAGGTGCTAATTTTTCTATTACTTCAGTAGCAATCCATTATTTTTGATAGGCAGATAATATGCTAGTTTCAGTAACAAATACTGCACCTTATGTCAATATGTATTAGGTATAAAATGCGCTCATCGCTATTTTATTTATGCATCTAACAGATTCGCGCGCTTAACGGAGGGTTAAATAAGGTTTCAAATGGAAACCAAATATTGCTTTTTCTTTTGTCTTTTTATATTTTGAAAAGGGTCAGGTTTCAAAATTAGATGAAAAAATAGCCAATAACTAAAATTCAGAATATATTGAAATTTTTTTTTAAAGAGATCTAATTCAAATGCATAGTTTAAATAATTAAAGATCGCATAACCAGATATCAATCAACAAAATATTTTATAATGCCCATCCCGCACTTTTCGTACTTAAATCAAATCTTTAAAAGCTGAGGGTTAAAATAAAATTGATCATAGCAATTCTTTTATTTTCTACTATCACTTTTATTTGAAATCTCATCGCTTTCAACGAAGTTTCTTCGAAACAGAAACTGTCTGCATGACATGAAAGTTATTTCCCTGCGTAACCCGTGGTCTAGTCCTGAAAAAAAAAGTTGGGCGGACGCTTATACATACGAAGATACGCAATTGGAATCATAAGGTGGGGGGGGGGGGGGGGGGACGCTTATGTTAAAATAAAAAAAATTGGGGGGACCCTTGTAGTAACGAGGATTTCCCGGAACCCCATTTGCTCCCGAGGGCTTGCACTCGGGGGCATCTAAAAATACGATAGGCCAGAAAATGGCAGGTGCAGGGGGGTTTCTGGGCGCACTTGTAGTAACGAGGAGTATAGGAAGTACTTCTCAAAGAATAAACATGGATATAATCATTTAAAAATAAAAAAAATCAATTACAGTCATCTGTTTGACTATCATGAAATTTTTATGTGATATTTATTCCACTTAAACTAAATAAAGTTATTAATTGATTACTCATATCAGGGGTTTTTAAACTCATGTAATCTGAGGAAAATATTGAACAATATCGTTTTGCGGACCACCAGGTATGTCGTTCTTGAAAGTTAACTCCTGTATTAATAGTATCATAGGTAGCACATTACAATAAATAATCATAAAAATTTATCGCGAGCTAGATCAATAAATGATGCATTTATAGAGTTGAACATTTTTATTAGGTTATAAGAATAAAAAAAGCATAAAATTAATGAAAATACTAGTAAAAAGGATTTTAAACGATACAAATTGCAATACATTAACCTCACCTCATACAAACATTTGTTGGTGAAATATTGGTTAAAATAGATCTCATTGGTGATGTTTTCTGCATTTAAATGGTTTTTCGTGTTTGAAGTTCAACAAAAATAATTAAATTGTAACTAATTACTGCTTAGTTATGTTAATAACAATTTAATTAGCAGCAAATACAAAAATCCTCGATTATGTAGGCAGTCCCCTCATTTCAAAATTTTCCAATGGGTAACAAAGGGCATGCATATTACAATACATATTACATGGATTTATGGGAAAACAACAAAATACTGACACATACATATAACAATATTAAAATCTGGGGGGGGGGGGGGCAATGCCTCTCCTGACCAACCTAAATGATATGAAGAATTTTATTAAACGAATTATTTGAATAAAAGCGAAAAGTTCGGGGATGAAAATTTATTTAAATTATTTCGCGGACCCCATGAGTTTCGAGATCACAGTTAACCCCTTAACGGTCAGGTAATTTTTAAGAAAACGGTCATAAAAGTGCCTATTTTATTATCCCAGAAAATTATATAAAAATAAGGGAAGGGGTTAAGAGTCTATGAATATTTAAATATTTAGATTTCAATTATTTTATAGGAACTTTAAAATTAGCTCTGTATTAGACGTATGAAGGTCACATGCGTCACTCAAAATAGGGGGAAATTCTTAATGCATAAAATTATTTCACTGTAATGATTTTAGAGAAATCACTATATTGCAAAGATACGAGAGCTCCTAAATATGACTTATAGCACTAGAGATTTAGGTGTCATCTGAATCGGTTCACCTCAACTTTTATTGCAGAATTGTGTGCATGTTACTTAAAGCTGCACGAATCCTGGGGGGAAATGTGTGTGACCCTTTTCAATTTCATTCTTTATCAATGCATAGATTTCAAATAGACATTGAGTCCCTATTGTCGATGATGTCGAAGTCAGACTTTCCATTATTTAGATTGGCCTACCTACTCGCAGCTGTGTGTCGCAGTTCTGCTCTAATGCGCATGTCTGCTGTATGCTTCACATATTATTTCTCTTCAGTTGAAAGGGATAGATAGATGCGAAAAAAATGAAAAATTCCCACACAACTTTTACATAAATTAAAAGGCGTGTGATAATAACGGGTAAATTTAAAAAGATGACGAAAACATAAAGTAGTGAAAAGGGGCAAGGTTCATACTGAACAACAGATAATAATTTTATTTTTGAGACCTAGATTTCGTTTTGCGTCAATGAATTTGATAGATTTTACACTTCTGTTTACAGGAGCTTTTTCTTTTTTGAAACGATGTGGGTTACTGAATGTGTGCGTTTTTTCCGGATGTTCAACTAAGTTCGAAATCAATTGCTTTTTCTTGATTACTCATAGTGTAATATTGAACGATAAAAACCTAAAAGTTTCATACTCTAGAATGAATTCCACTGTCTGTATCCCTATCTCTTTCTTTATTTTTTAAAGTGAAGATAGATTTCAGACTGAATATTTATATTACGTTGATAAATTTATTGTTCGAAAATTAGACTAATCGGACGGTGTAACACAAAGATTCATGAACACTGCAATTACTGCTTCACTTGAATTACAAAAAAGATTATCATGTAGAATTTTTTTACCGTACTTTTTGCCCTGAGCAAAGAGGCAAAATATGATATTTTAACTCGACTAAATTTTCAACGCACGCGCATTATGTAGTAAAGTAAAGTGAAGTTCGAAATTTTTTAAGTGGGAAAAGGTTGACATTTCATATTCCTACGTTAGCTGAAGAGTAAGGTTTTGAGATCATATTCTGTTGTAAAAAATTATACAGAAGAGACACAATATGCCATTTAAAATGTATTTTAAAATGAACTGTCATTTTAGCGTAATATTTCGATTTTTACTCTCAGCTTATGCCGATATAAGTCTTCAAATGAGGATGCTGGCGTTCTGAAAGGAAAGGCATTTAGTTACCCACTAGGTAAAAATTTTACAACCACCTTCAAATAGCAAAATTATGGAAATAGGAAAACTGTGTGGGAAGAATTAGTGAAAACAAATGAATAAAAAAAACATAATTAGTTATATCGTTTCACCATTTGATTATTAATGTACTTCTTATTTGATATAAAAGGAAGAATTTGCAGCAACCAAAATGTTTTATACACATCAGTTTGTGTAAACATTAAACAATATATACACATCAGTAAAAATGTTTTACACACATCAGTTTGTGTAAATATTCAACAATATTTACACACATCAGTAAAAATATTTTTACTGTGATGAACCAAGATTACATAGTAAAAGAGTATTATGATTTTTTAAAAATGAAGTTGTTTTTAAGCGTTGATTTACTTGTCAGAGTACCCTAATTTGACAAATGTTAAGCCTCAGTTAAATCATTACAGTACGAATATATTGCATTTGAACTTAATTTATTCACATTTGGTACTTATCAAAATGTATTTAAAACCGGAGCCATTTAATACATACTTATTAAAATAGGAAGTTCATTTTTTTATTGCTTTAAATGTTCTTTCCTCAATTTCTGAAATGTTTTCATATGGATAAAACTAATGTTTATGTTAATTATGGTCGAGATAAAATTTTCACGTTCACTGTTCGATCATCCTGAGAAAAAATGGCTAGCATAGAAAGTTGCACCTGAGCCAGAAAGTTGCCTTTGTTTTTTAAAGCGATTCGATGAGTGACTTGGCCATCTGGGGGCTGTTAAATAAACAGATGAAAATCTCTGACCGCAAAAGAAGTTAGATCAACCATTTTTGTTTTCGTGTTGAAACTATTTTTACTTCTTTCTTTGCTGAAGTTGAAATTTCATTAAGTAGTGTTAAATCAACATGAACAACCAGCTGCTGATTTATTTATGCAAAACAAGAAAGAAAAAATAGCAAGCAAACAAAAAAACAGATTGTTATGTTTATTACTATGCTTAGGCTATGCTTAGACATTTGAGCGACTGACATTTATACACAAGACTTTTTAAAAAATAAGGGTAAATGAAAATTAGAAATATACTGGAAAAGGTGGTGTGCGTCGGTTATTGGTTGTTTTAGGCATAAAAAAGCTGTATAAAGGCGAATCAACTTGTCGTTTAAATGTTCAATCACTCAGAATGCGGGCTGCAATTACGGGCAGAACGCTATGAATCCCAAAGTAGGGGTGATGAATCCGAAGATGTCACAGATACTATGGCATGGTAGGGTATGCGGCAAGAAAAAATTTAACTTGCTTTGCGTCGGCAAACGAGAAATATTTAGAAATATGGTATTTTTCAGATGAAGGGGAAATTTTTGCCTATGCCTTACATTTTCTCAAGGAAAAGACCAAAAAGCGGAAGTGAATCCACGATATAAATTTACAACGAGAACAATTAGGCGAATGTCACTGATTGAGACGAGAAATAGAGAGTTTGAAAGAATGACTTTTCATCAGAGGCGTAGCTAGGGTTTTCAGCGCCCGGGGACAACTGAAGATTTTGCGCCCCCCCCCTCGTGCCACTGGGGGCCTAGAGGCGCCCCTATAGGAAATAAAAAAAAACTTTTATACTTCCTAAATGATAAATAGCTCTAAAAAGCAGCCCCTTTAACTTTCATTTTTATTAGCGACCATTCACTTTTAAGGGAGAAAAATGGGACATTTTGGCGTTGCAAAATTATTTGTCTGATTTCCTGCGCACTCCTGTGCTACATTGCTCATTCCCGATATGATTTGTGGTGCTCCCACTTTTTTATCGAACATATTCACACCTCTTTCAAATCAAATAATTTTCTTTTCCCACTTAAAAATAAAATAAATTTGCATTAATTTGTCGCCCCTTGACGCTGCGCCCGGGGACAGCAGTCCCTCCTTGCCCCCCTCTAGCTACGCCTCTGCTTTTCATTTGCTTCGGAATGCCACGCAAATGTTTCGAAGTGTTATATAACCTACTGAAACCTAAAATGCTCAAGCCAACAGGAGCTATTCCCAGAAGAGGCGGACTGGCAATTGGTTCAAGTAGAATTATTGAAAATAAAAAGAATTTATTGTACGAACGAAATTTAATACAATTTAATATTTTATTTAATTATTTATTTACATTTATTTAGCTGTAAATGTTTAAATAGACGATCAAAAACATTTTTCAGTATCCAGTTCAACAAAGCACAATATGGTGATTCGAAACATAAGTTCAGCAACAGCAGAAAAATTTGGATATTATGTGAAAATTGATCAAAAATGCTTTGTGCTAAAATATTAGTAAAAAGCAAAAAAAAATAAAGTAAATAAAGCGCAAATTATCGAAACTAATAGTTTCGAAAATTTGAGCTTTATTCACGTTGATTTTTTCCTTTTACTCATGTCAAACTTAATATTATTTTTTAAATGCATGTAGTACACTAAATTCCTAGTTAACTATGGAAATTGTACTGTATAGGAGCATTCCAATTCATTTACCTTTTTTCATTTTTCAATGCTTTTATTCGAAAATTTTAAATGGGATAAATGGGACTAGTTTCGAAATAGAAGTAGTTGTAAGAAGAAGAAGTAGTTGGAAGTCTGTCTTTAAGTGAAATTATTAACGTTCACTAAAATGCATAGAACACATTTTTGCTGACTTTTCCAATAAACTTTAAAAGTTTAGAAATGAATTTTTCAATTAAATTTGCAAAGTTGTAATTAAATATATATATATATATATATATATATATCAGGCTTGGAGTAATCGCGATTACGTAATCGTAATCGGCTGTAATCGATTACATTTTGACAAAATCGTAATCGTAATCGTAATCTGATGATGGCATATTCTCATAATCATAATCGAAGTTGTGTAATCCCGTAATCCTTTTTCTCCCGTAAATTTTAATCGTAATCTTAAGGAAAAAATCCGTAATCTGCTAGTCCTGCAATCGTGTAATCTTGACCTGCTGAAAGCTGAAATTTTTAGCGCTACCCTTGGATAGAAGAGATAAGATTACAAGAAAAAGGATTCAAACTGTGTACTGAAGTCCTATCCTAAGCGGTCTGTAACCTACGGGCGATCATAATATAAAAGGTTCTGTGTGACGGTCGCAGAGCCTTGATGGCAGGACCATATAATAGTCTGCTAGAGAAGCTTGTTGTCCTACTTGTTGCGGTCTCTCAGAATCCCTAATTGCGGCTCCACTCTCCACGGGGAATGGCTGGAGAGCCCGAGAAGAAAGGGAGTCTGGTCTGGATATGTCACTCGCATCGCCTTGGGGCTCTCAGTTGGGGGGGGGGGGGGGTCTCCGGTCTTCTCGCGTCGTCCAGTTTCGGTACAAGAGCGGTAATCTGTCCGCAAGTCACAGATTTCGGGGTAGAAAAGAAAGGGGAAGGTGTCTATAAGGACCAAATGCATCGGTCATTTTGCTTCCTTAATTACCCCTTCAAAACATATTCAAACGGTTGGGCAATAGGCGAGAGTCTGGACGGGACCGCCGCGAGTAAAAAAGAGAGTTCTCCCTTTCTTCTCTCCGCGGGGGTCCCGGTTTGGAGCCGGCATTAAGAATGGGCGCCCCATTTTCCCTTTCAATAATCGAAGTAGACTGCCCCCCTGAAAATCTAGTGTTGGTACTATCACCTACACACATAAAGAGACATGAAATGACTTTTGTGTTTTCGCCTTTCTTTAATGGCAGAAGTGAAGAATTTTTCTAAAGAATAGCACATTTACACTTCAGCAATTTAGGAGCAAGCGTTACATGATGCTCTATGCTTAAGATGCATGAAATCTTAACCCTGGTACGTGTGATTATTATTATTTTTAAAAATATGTTCTTTGAATATTTAAAAAAGTACATACATTTAAATCTTAAATTTATTTATATTTTAATGCTAATATTCTTTTTAATTAATAGGTATGTAAAAGAAAATGATATATGTTCAGACATTTTCCCAATTGTTTTTTACATGCATGAATTAATATCTAGGAATTATTTTTAAAAATTAATTATCTTTTTCTTCTTAGAATTACCTCAACAGAAATTTGTATTTCAGTTGAATCTTGTACGTTAAATTTGTGTTGTAAAATTACTTGCACTTTATTTTTTTTATTAAAACAGTTAGTACATGGAAAAAAATATATGCTCGTGCATGTTAAAAAAAAAAAACCACAAAATCATATTAAAATATTATAGTCATTCGTATTATAATTATTCTTCATATTACTTTTTAACGATTACTAATTTTGCTAGGAGTTATTTGAATGTTCATGTTCAAATTTTTTGAAATTATTCTAAAATGCAGCATTTATTTTCAAAAGATTATTTATCTCTTACACTATCTGAATATTTTATAAGATGTGCATGAATTGCACGGGATAACAAGTGATTTCATAAAGAATTATAGAAAATTATTATTTTCAGTAAACTAATTGGTGTTATGTGAAATATTTGCACAATTTAAACTAGAAAATAAATACAATGGAGAAATATACATTTTCAGAAATTGCGGCCAACTAAATTTTGATTGTATGCACACAAAATAACAATGAACCAGGTAAATCACTTATGCATTATATATACATTTAGTGCATCGTCTTTGCTTATATACAAAATACGATCAATGTAGTTATTCCTCACATGAGTTTTAAATATTCGAAAAATACTGAATGTGCCTTTCCTGATTATACATATATATATATATAATGCAAATTTTTCATTTCTGCAACGACGTCATAATTGCAGAACTGTGATGTTGAAATTGTTTCATTATAATTGCATTCATCATCATTTCAGTTATCTCTTATAAAATCAAAAATTTAATTAAAAATCATAACTTTTTGATTTATGACACTATTGTGAAAATGAGAGTTGTATGCATAAAATCGGATAATTTTATGCTAATCTAATCGTAATCAAAATCGTAATCGGATGTCATAATCGTAATCGATTACATTTTTCAACGACTGTAATCGCTGCCGTAATCGTAATTACTTTTTGGCAAAGGATTACAATCGTAATCGTAATCATAATCTCTCAATTTCTCCCTTTGTAATCGTAATCGTAATCGATTACGTTTCTTTGTAATCGACTCCAAGCCTGAATATATATATTGGTGACGATAAAGCACAGAATTTTATTTTAATATCGTGTAAAAAGAAAATCTACGAAACATGCTAAACGTGCAATTATGCTTTCAATAAATAATCATTGCAAACAATTTATATGTTTCTGAATAATAAAACAAGAATTTTCTTTCATATTTAATATTCGTTAGAAGTTTATCACAAGTAATTGAATTGTTTCGAAGTTCACAATAATTTAATGGCTTTTCAGACCGCGTTTTTATTTATGTTTAGGTTCAAAATTCCTAAAAGTCGTTTGCTCAAAGTTGAACATCACACAGAAAACGAAATGTTGAACATCTAAACAACGTCATAAAATGCCAAGAGCAATTACCCGCTTAAAACTACTTCGTCATTTCCACTTCTGAGCGAGCGGCATTGTCATATGCACTGATAAATTTATAAATTTAACCTCCTGTAATTTAAATTGCGATCACTAAAATTCTGCTCTATGTTGTGGCCACAGCATGAAAGTTACCGCCTGCCGTGCCATCATGCTGCTATTAATCTCCTGTTTTGCAGGAAGAAGATAATAGGAAAAGTTTCGGAATGCTGATATGTCACTTCCGTTAATGGTGATGGAGGAAAATATGCAAAAATGTTCCGACTTTTGTTAAACTATGCTGCTCAAGCTCAGGATGCAGTTCGTGCTGTTATTCGAAAGGTTTGATTTTGCTTTCGATGCAAGTAAAAACTTCTTACATCAAAGCAATCATTGCAGGCATGTGTTTAGGAGTTGCTTCGAAACACATTGGGTTTAAATGCATGAACGTATCTATAATTTTTTAGTTTCTAACAATTAAAATACATTTAATTTTTTGGGAAAAAAACTTACGAAAAAGTGTCAAAAACCATAATTTCACATAATAAATGAAAATTTTAATTAAGAAATAGAAATTGGCCTGTGACCGAAAAAAAAAAAAATGCTGCCCGTTAGTGTTATGATTAATTTTGCATGGCGCTTTCAAAATTTTAATTATAAAAAGTGGTAGGTTAATGCAGATCCAACCCTAGTTTTGCAGGACCCACGTCAAAAGAAATTGAAACTACAAAAGATTATTTAAGAAATAATCACTTTATTATTTAAAATATATTTATGTGAGTAATGTGTATATTGTTACTAAGTCTTAACATTTTGAAAATAAAGAAAGTTAAAAGTTATGTACAAACATATTTCATATCTATCTTCCATTATCAGGTCTTTCGGTTTGAAGAATATTGAAGACTAGCGGTACCCGCAACGGCGTTGCCCGTGCAAAGTTAAAATAGCGGAGCCTACGGCGCAACTTGGTTTTTTCCCTAAGCAAGACACAGAAGGCGACTTCTTAAGTCACTTCTGAGCCGATAAAAAACTTATTTCAGCCAGTCTTTTCCCACAAATTTATATCTACTTTGATTTAGGTATAAAATTATTTCAATCTATCACTAATAACCTATATTTATAGATCTATATGTGTATCATGTGGCATATTTATCTTTATTACATCATCAAAACTTTTACATAGCTTTTTTTTTTACTCTGACTCTGATAGATAGCAGTATATGCTTTCTGAGTCTGAATTCAAAAATATAAATGTTATTTCATAAATGTTTAGTTCAACCAATAGAAAGGGCAAATTGTGATACAAAAATTAAAAAATTAAGTGTATTAGTAGTTTTACACATAAACATACATTTTGAAATCAAATCAGAGAAATCAATTGATATAATTTTAAATATGAAATTTTAACTGCTACGAATTAAAGTAGGCTAAATGGAGAATTGATACATTGATTAGACAAAACCATTTAGTAAATATCTGAAAAATCTAACAGTTACTGATACCCTTAGCCTATTCAAGAAGAGCAAAAGCTGTGGCGAAGAGATGCTGGACTATGTATATGTAGGCAGTTTGATGAAATAAAAAAACATCAGTGGAGGCTTGATGTGAAGTATGTTGATAGTGAAAATTGTATGGAATGCAGTGTTGTAGCTAGCATGAGTGACACCCGGGGCGGGTAGTGATAGGTGTCACCCTGTGGAAAAGATTACCGCCTCCAAGAAAAAAAAATCATGTAAGCATAAAGTATGAGTTTTAAGGAAATATAATTATTTTATTTTAAAAATTGCAGATTGAAAAATAAAAACACCATTTGTATCATGAGCCTCATAATATGTAAAGTATATGTTGGTGGCAGGTGTTAGGATTAGCGGTTAAAAAACATTGCAAATATATTGTTTTAAGAAAACTGAAAAAAATTGTTTTAAGCTTTTAAAGGTTTTATTTTTTTTTCTCCGTCCTGGCTGGGTGTCACCCCTAAAGTCAAATAGACATTTCTTTGGTAGCGGATATTGGAATATCCTGTGTATAAGATTAAAACGAAAAATTTTTCTACAGACACTGTTCGCTCTCCTCTTGATAATAGAATAGCCCCATATAATGCAAAACAGATCTTTTTATCTAAGATACCTTGAAACTACTTTTTGAAGATGAACAAATTTCTCAACATGTGTACTTTAGCAGCGGCATTAATCAAGTGGAAATATTTAGAACTAATAATGAATATGTAACTAATCATAAAATATTAAGCAAACATTTGAAGTTTACATAATTAAGATGCCTAAATACCTCAACTATTTTTTAAATGATTTATTTAAAAACAACATACTTATATTATAATTCAATAAAAGTCTTTCCTGTGAATATTTAGTATTTAAATACAGAAATACATATTAATGACAATATTTTTAATCGCTATTCTCAACAAAATACATAAAATAGGGGCACAGAATATTTTGCTGCTTCATTACAACGCTTATACTTGCTCAGGACCTGTTTACATGTGACTGACAGTGCTTTTAAAAAGATAAATAAATCCTTGATCCCTGCAGTTAACATGAAACTGTGGTAATAATGCACTTTTTAAGAATCAAAGCAAAATTGATAAATAATTGCTAAAAATAAGGAATAAACTGCAAATTTTAACGCTGCATCAGCTGTGTACACACACAATGTTGTTACGCTACAAATATACAGCTTTTCATTGTTTTGAAAATTGAGGATCTTTCCTTCAAATAAGTTGTAAGCTGATTTTATGCACTTTCCCAATAGAAAGCAAATTAACAGAAAAAAACACCAAAAGGGAAAAAAGAATATTTTTATTCCAAGGAATAAAGCATTAATTCCTTCTAGAAAAACAAATGCGTACAACAAAAACAACACAAAATGAATATGAAACTTAAATTATTATTCTGTATAAAAGAGGTAAATTTTAAAAAAAAAATGTTGATAGAAAAATATATCGAACATTTCAATAAATGATCAAAATCCAGCAGCATTTGAAAAAAAAAAGCAAGTATTCCAATAAATGGAGCCAAATTTTAACAGGATTATTCGTAATAAGGCAAACATCTAGAATGAAAAAATTAAATCGGCAGACATTGAATCGTTTCGAAACAACCACAGAGACCCCAATGCTGTTTACATTCATCTGTGGAATTTCTAAAATTATCTTCATTAATTTGTAAATCCTTTATTTAAAAACAACATACTTATATTATTTTAAATGTGTGCATCATATGAGGTGCCCCCCCCCCCATAACGTAACTGAAGCAGTGCCCTGTCAAAAGAAAAATTAAATTCTTCACTACTCGAGTGAAAGTTGTTTGCCACTTGTTTTTTGTTATGAATGATCATTATTTTTATAAACAGCTCAGATGAATTAAACTGGTTGGTCGAGTCACTTAATTGAGTACTAATGGTTGAATTCAATATAAATAGCTTAAGCAGGGCCAAGAACATTCTAGGCTCAACACAATAAAGAGCGGAAGTGATCGACACTTCTGTATAATAGAAGGCAAATTTAAAATATAATACTGAAAGAAAAGAATATCTAACGCATCAACAAATGACCGAAATTCATTAAAATGCATAAATACCAACTATTTTTAAAATTCTTTATTTAAAAACAACGTACTAATTTTATTTTGAATGTGTGTATCCACAGGAGGTAGCAAATTTAAAAAATAATGCTGAACGAAAAAAATACCGAACCTTTCAATAAATGATCAAAATCTAGCAGCAACATTCTAAAAAAGAAAGTCAAATTTTTCACCTTTCCAGTAAACCATGGTTGATTCTTAGCGGGAAAAAAAATCGGAGCTTCAGACAAAATTCTCGGAAAAAGTGTGCGACAACAATTTAAAATATAAAACTATCTACTTAGTTTAACAATCCCCCCTTCCCCCTCAACACTACAGAACATACGCATAAAGCTCAAAAATAATCTTTCAAGGAATTGAATGAAAGGTCTATTTATATTAATGCCAGAAATTCTTTTTTTTTTTCTGGAAAAAAATATTGCATTGAAAGTTTTTTAAAGTAGTACAAAATATTTTGCTTATCTGAAGGCAGAAAGAAAAGCAGATATTAATTGTCAAAAAAAAAAACTTTCGGAAGGCCTTTTTTTTTTTGACTCGGAACAGGTGCTCGAAAATTTTCGAATCAGAATCACCCATGCAGTGAACATCATTTGCTAGTAAGAAGGATTTGCTTCGCGTAAGGCACCATTACAAAATAAATTTCATTAAAACAATCGATGAAATCTGTAGAGACTTTCCAAAATCGGTAAATTTCTCATCGGCTGGTTAAAACATTGGAGACCGCACCGAGTAATCTTAAGCCTTAAAATATGAAAAGATTTATTAGTTCAAATCTGCATGTATATAAAAAAAAGAATTTAAAAAAGTGGCCTAAGCAGTGGTTACTAAATAGAAACACATACCCACGTACGTAGCCTACGAGGATGGCAAATCAAAAATTGCATTCATCGGATTACTGAACTGTTTGCGAATGAACGAACCCATAATTGGAGCTTCTGAAGCTTGTTTGTGTTTAATTTTTGCTGGAAATAAAATGATTTTCTCCAATATGCAATAAGTTTAGGCCAAAAATGATTTTGGATCTAATTAATCCCTAAACATTTGCCTCATAGCTCAAACTACTACGTTATTTACAATTCAACAGCGGAATTTCTGAAATTAGCTTCTCGCTTCACTTCAATTCACTCGAGTCAATTCTAGAAGAACTCGCTTGAAGTAAAGAAAATGCTGGAGGATTATACTTTAATTGTTGAATTTAAAGAATATTAGGACGAATTTAAAAAAAATAGCTTCGAGGTGCAAACCATGAAGATATGATAGAATTTTGTGCCAGTTTTCGTAATCGTACGTTGCGTAGATTTTGCTGTAGAGCGTTGCCAACTCGAAAGTTCATCAAACTTTCATTTTATATATATAGATTATCTTTCTCGTTCTGGGTTCTACGAAATGCCCTATTAATTAATCATAATCAAATTTTACCCAAATCGAACAAAATACGTTTTTCAGTTTTGAATAAATCGTTCATTTATGTCTTGCATCAAGAGAAAGTTTAAATCTATGTGCTGTTTTTTAAAATTAATTTACTTCCGTTGCTTGCAGTATTGGAATACTATCAGTAAAACCAAATATATTATACTGATTTCAAATTTAAAGATCGTTTCATAACGACTCAATGAATAAGCAAACAACAACGTTTTAGCAAAAGAAAAAAAGGCATTTCTTGCACATGGAATATGCAAACAAATAAATAAATAAAATTAATAATAAGTCTAATAATGATAAACAAGAAATAGAGTAGATTTTTGTAAAGCGGGGGCAGCAACAGATTTAATCTTCCAACAAGAACAAGATGAACATGCATTATCTATTCGTTTGAGATCATTCCATGCAAAAAGAGGAATTTTATGCATGATTGTCAAGCGTCTAACGCGTGCTAATACCAAAATCAAAAGAAGTGCTCAAATAAAAGAAGCGTAAAACCGCCCATGCAAAGCCTTAACAACTAAAATCTGTGTTCGAAAAGGCATTAGCAATGAAACAGGATTCTGATTGCTGCAAAAAATTGAATTGCTTTCGACGCGTGACCCTCTGATGAAGTGTTGATTATTGCTGTAGGTTACTATTCTTCCTTGGAGCGATTATTGGAATGGTAATTGAGTCCCTGCGGCAGATATAGAGAACAGCTGATGACCCATAAGATCCTACGTTGAGGTCTCGTTAGATGCAAGTTAATGTGTGGAAAATTATTATTTTTTTTTATTTTAACTTCTTTTATAATGCTCCTTCTGCTGAAATGGCAACAGTGCGAGTGAATGTTTTGAAACATGGACATTGAATTACATGCGATATCAATGACAGTCAGTCGTTGCTTCATTCAATATGTTATGATGCGTCATATATTGTTTTTCACCTTCTCTTTTTTTATTTATTTTTTAAGTTTTGTTATAAGATCTGATAACTTAATAGCATTTCTTCTAATGTATTGACGTGTTAACAAGACAGGTAACATGCATATGCTTAGTCCTGCCTAGAATGCAAAGAGAGAAAAGCCTTATATTCATTTTGATTTTTTTAGTCGGATATTGCGAACGAGAGATCTTTGAGATATACGATGCTCCGAAAGAAATGAAATTTTTCTTCACTGTGTAGCTCATGCTGTTTTTTTTCTTTTGCCACTTATGGGTACGTTTTATGTTTTACGAAGTTATGTTGAATTAGTTAGAAAATCGAATTTAAATGCGAAGTCAGCAGCTTTTATGAGAAAAATCTAAATCCTTTTGATATAGTACTGCGTAGTGGCTCATCTGTCACAAGGTTTTGGACATGGTGGCCCTTGAGTCGCAAATAGGTTTTAATAACTAGTAATTTTTAAAAAACAACTCTAGATTCTTATTTTAGTGTAGAATGATTTACCAATAACCCTAAAATTTAAACATTGCGCAATTTTGTTATCAAAACGAAAGATCAATAATTTGTACTTGCATATTGTCATCATTATGGAGCAATGAACTGAACCCTTTCCAGATTATTTTAGCGGGACTGTCTTAAGGAAGAACTGCATATCAGCAAGCTTCGAATGGTATAGATATAGATATTAGAGATACCGCTGTCAAAGATCAAAGAAAATATATGACTTGAGCTACAATCTAAATTGAAAAAAAAGAAAGCTTCAAAAAACACATTTAGCGAATTTGAAATTGGATGACATTCTTTCACACTTATCCTTTTTTCCATATCCAAACTATCGAAATTTTTAAAGTATCAGTTTTGTTAAAAATCGGTTAAATTTCACTAAAAATCAACAAATTCTAAAATTGATTGTACAGGAGGAAAAAATCATAACAGGCAGTTCTGTCTAGAATTATAAGCGCCTATTTTCTCACGTACACCAACATCAATCAGCTATTTCTATCTTTTGCATTTAGCTTTAGTTTTTAATTACTTAAATTATACCTTTTTCAACGGATAATACATATTAATTAATTTATTCATTCATTCAGAAATACCCATAAAAATCCAGATCCAAAAGCTTCGTGGGAAAATAGGCTCGTTTAGTTCTGGATGAACTTCGTACCTGTACATGTTCTACATTTTAAGCTCTTTTCGATAAAGTTTGTTCCAAGCAAATCCGTTTGATGGATCAAGTTTTATATATGATTCGAATTTTCCAGTAGGCGCTAATATTATTATTTATTTTTTTTTAGCTGTTCAAAATTGGACAAAAATTTTTCAAGTCAAAAAATACTTCGCGTCGAGAGCTCCTTCCTATGAACGTAGATCTTATGTCCAGGGTTTATATACTTTGCTTCATATTTCCCCATAGGCACTAATGTTAAGATTTTTTGAACTGTTCAAAATTGAACCAAAAAGTGTTCGAATAAAAAAATAAAATCGTATAATTCCCTCGGAAGTCATTAAGGAGGGGGGGGGGGGGGTGACGGACCAGGCACACATTTACCCCACCTAAAAACCATACTTTGAATTTTTTTTATTTTTGACTTTTTAAAAAAATGTATATGGTATTTTACGATATATACAAAAAATCGTTTTAAAACTTGTGATTATTGATACTTAGATGTCGAATTTTAGCGTGACAGGAGATCACAAAACTAGAGATGCGAATCCAGAACATTTTCTCAGAAGGAGGATATATTCTGAGAATATTTTCCTGCAAATGAAATGTGGAGAATAATTGAGAATATTCTATTTTCTTAAACGTAAATGAAAAACGTTAAATATAATTTATTTATAACATCATTGGCACAAATATTACATAATTGCAATAATTATAACCTAACTGTTATTACAATACTCATTAATTATACACAAATGTAAAATTATTTTTGCTTTAACACATTATAATAGATTTAGCAATTTTCCTTTAAGAGAATTTTTTCTTGTAATATAAGTTTTTTCAGCAGCTGCTCTGTAACAAAAATGTAGCAAAAAATCTTAAACTTTGAATTATGACTTAAAAAAATATTCACAAGTGACTAACAGAGAAAATCCCTTTAGTTTTTTGCCCTAGATTTGACAAATATATGTAGGTTCAGAATAATTTTCCCTGTCGGAGATACTTTTACCCTCTTTCGGAAATACTTTTACCCTCTTTCGGAAATATATAACCCTTAAAAAATCTGATATGCATTACACAGTTATTTGCAATTGAGTCCCAATTTTTCGATTTTAAGCACTATCAAGCTAATTTTTCTTCTGTTGACAATACATTTCATTTTGGTTTAAAACGTTGTCCTCCTAAATTTAAAACAGGTGTATTTTCATTTCTCTTACAAACTGTAAGTTCAGTATTACGCCATAAAAAGCTTCGAGATTATTGAGCAGTTTTTTTACTTTCAAACTTGTTCTTGTAAAACATAAATAAATAAAATAAAATGATTTTAATACCAATAAACATGTTTGAAAATGTTTTTGTTTGAATTCTTTGGATAAAGTTACTTTTGCTTCCAGAAAAATCTTTAAAATAGCTTTTTTTTTATACTAATGTAATACATTTGCTTATTGTAATTAATTGAGGCTTATTTTTAATTATAAATTAATGGTTATTGTTTAAAATATAATACTTTTTAAGCATTTTATTATTTTTCGAACTATTTATTCGCTTCTAAAACGTGCACTGAGATGAAATTAAAGTAACTGATTTTAAGAAGGAAATTCTTGAATATTATTTTCCACGTCCACGAGTAAGAATATTCTCAAAAATATTCTCGAGAATAAAATAATATTGCTGAGAATATAACGTCTCTAAACAAAACTAAGATATTAAAAACTTAAGACTTTGGATGTGCAACATTTAACAGGTAGCGAGTAAGTAACTGTCTCGTTTTTGCTACAATTTGATCGTTAGCAGAATGGATTTAAAGAGTGTAAAAAATGCCAGAAAAAGGAAAAGAAAAAACTAGGAAACTTTGTAAAGATATTTGTGAATTGAACTGACCCGTATCTCTCAACAATAATCGTTAGCAACAACAGAACATTAGAAGGTTTCCTCCCTCCTTGACATGCGGCGAATGCGATACGCTTTGCAAACACGAGTGCTGAATGGCACAAATCGAGTAACACATTACGATTGTTTCTTCAAGAAAAGGTGGGAAGAAAAAAGAATGAATTGTCACAGACGGAAGCCTCCAGTATCAAGAATGCAACAACCGTTTCTTTTCTTCCTCTCGTATTTATCCTGCATAATTATTAAAATGACGGACACGAAAGGATGCTTCGAAAGAAAGATTTAATATCATCCTTTATAGCAAATACATAAAACCCTGAAGGTGTGAGACTAATTTATTAGAATTTCAAGACTCAAGAAAAATATCTTTAAAGACTCCAGACCAATGCATAAACAGCTGATGAGATCCAACGTGGTACGGCATAAATTAAAATTTGCATTAACATGTTTCGGAATTACAGGGAACCATTCCTCAGTGGAAGGATATAGAACAATTTTTGTTGCCTAGTTGTCGTTGTGCTGAAAAGATGGCTTCTAGCGACAAAGAAGCACGTGCATGCATTACAAATTTGTGCCTTAACAAGTTCGCAATGTATTATAGTCAATTTTACAGTAGAAGTGACGTACGGGAAATCATAGCGTTTAAAAAAGTTGTAATGCAATTCAGAGGGAGTACTATAGAAATTTGCTTTAATAAATAAATTTTTAAAAAAGAATCACTGGAGGACATTAAAAAGTGAGTCGAGTGATACGTGGGAAATAATTTATTTTGGTTAAATCACGACAGTATATGTTTAATGCTACAGCATTTAATGCTACAGCATTTTTTGAATGAAGTAATCATTCCACTATGTTGCATTATTTAACAGTAGGAAAAAAAATGTACACATATTATTCTAACTTATCAAATAATAACATTTACTATGAAACAACGCCTGAGAAACTGAGCAAGAATTTAATGAAGATACAAGTTATTTATATACTAAACAAGTACTATTTTAATACAGCAGCATTCTTCTGCTACGTAAAGTAGGATATTTACCATTGACTTCTTCACAAAAAACTTTTTTTTTTTTTTTCCATGGATGTTTCGAATTACCAGGCCAGCAATTCAGCGGTTCTTTTGTCGCTAAATTTCTCAAATGTCACTTTTTTGCCCGGTGGAGAAGTAGAATTGGGGAATGTTAATGAAAAGGAGAATAATGCATTTCTGTTTTAATTTCAAAGACGAATTAAATGTACAGTTTTCTTTCGTATTTCTTTTTCAAATGGGGCTGATATTTTATTTTTCCGGTTAATACCTCAAACTCTCCTGTTAGTTAATGCGTTAAGGGAAAGAAACAAGTTTTTTACATGCTTAAAATCTAATGAGAGAATACGGGATGAGCAAAAGAAACTATAACTAGATTTAAAGATATACTATCAATGTTTATACTTGAGTGTGAGAATTTCAGCACTTTTAAATATATTTTATCTTGAAATCAAAACTGACATTACTGCTAAACACACAAATTGCTTGATCATGCACGGGAGTAGCTAAGATATACTTTTTCAGTAACATTTTCGGGGACACATTCAAAAGGTAGTACTAAACACATAACAATTCACTTAACTGAATATGTCTCGTAATTAAACAAATTTTTTTTTAAACTGATAATTTTTTTAACGATAGATTGAAAAGTTTTTGAGGCATTTTCAGAAGCTTAGATGTAACGTTGAGTTAGGCTTTTGGGAATAAACTACACAGGTGAGCATATTTTTATACTTATATGGTTGAATGAAAAATATTTAAATATAAAATGAATGCCCTCCCATCATAGTACTATTAGCATTAATGGAGTATATTTATTTCGTTTTAATGACGGAAATTTCTTTTTATTCCGTACTGAATGCGCATGAAAACATAGAGGTAATTGACAATAAAAACACTTTTCGCAATAATGCGCAATTTAGTTCAAAGTGTCGCAGAGATTTTCATGAAATACTGAAAAGCGTAGCATTTCATGCGTGATGCACTAATTCAAATTTCTGCCAAAAAGTTTAACATATTACGTCGATTAAAATCGAAAACAAATTAATTGAACATTTTAATAAAACTAATTTTATATGTATTGCAATGTCCGGGTCTTTTTCAGTCTTTTCCCGTACAAAGATTAATGCAAAAAAAAAAAAAAAACTGAAATTTAGAAGCATCTTTGCATTAAAGGGCAATATGGATTCACATTTTTATTGCCAAGGAGATGCTATTAACATGTGCTCTGAGAGGGGCAAGGATGTTAAAGCCCCACAAAACCCCCGCCTTCAGCCATATTGTCAATCTTAATACTTTTGTACGTATAAGGGACCGTTCATAAATGATGTCACGCTTTTTTCAGTATATTTGACCCACCTTCCACCCTTTGTCCCAAAATGTCACGCTTCAACATACCCCCTACCTCCCTTTGTCACACGTCACGCTATATTGCAGAAGTATATACACTTGCAATGTATACTTCAGAAACAAAGCTATTACTTTACGTTATAGTCGTATAGTCGTATAATATAGTAAGAGAAACAAAGCACTTACGTTATAGTCACATTTATAATATAATGTTTTAACTTTTAATACTTTTAATGACATTTATGAGCATAAAAATTATAATGATGACACACACAGAAAAAAATTATGTATGAACCACTGTACTAACATCGCATTTCATACTGAATAACTTTTACGAAAGGACACAATCCTTATTGCTAATAGTATTGCAGTTATGTTTTGTTAGAATGGGCAGAAAAAAACTCTTTTTTCCGGTCGTAAAGGAAGGGTTCAGGGTGCGAAAAAGGTGCCCATGGCGGCACAAAAGGCGCATTAAAAAAAAAATTGAAATTTGTAAAAGAATTTCATCTGTCGGAAGGTTAAGTTGTCGTGTTAAAGTTTCGGCCAAGGGCTTTTCTGAACAAAATTTGCAAAAAAAAAATTCTCTTTTCTACTTTCGATGATGGGTACTGAGGAAAAGGTGCTATTGGAGTCATAAGTTTACATAAAAAGTTGAAGTGTGCAGAATAATTCCTGCATTCGCGGCAAATGCGTAGAAATTTCGGCCGAAAATATAAAGTGAAATATATTTCAACATTTTGGAAACTTTTGTTAAAAAACGTAAAAAAGCAGAATTTCTCAGCACTTGTAGCAACAAAGGAATCATCTTACACACTTCAAGTTCTTTATGTGTGCTTTAGGCCACCAATGGAAAATTTTCACACAGCTCTTCATCGAATAGAAAAAAAAAAGTATCTTCGGTCTACTCTATTTACTAGAATGCTAATTATGGCAGTTTAAGATTAATTTGAAAACGTAATGCTTATAAAATATGTATATCGTGGAATAAAAAGTTCCAGATATATAAAGATCCGGAGCCGTAAAGTACTATTTATTTCTTCGAAATTAGAGTGACATGATTACCGAATTACGGAAAGAACACGCATTTCCCCGAATCAAACAAGCTCAAAGATCAGACACCTTGATCTACATGCGCTCATACTTCCTTTTAGCATTTCTGGAATAAGGACGATTTAGAATACGGTTCAATTGTGTGATCTTTACTTATTACTTTTACACAATGTTTCCAGTGTTTTCTGATAATATACACTTATGCACTAGAATGTGAATTAGGATAGCAAAAAACTGCTCGCATTTTTTATGGAACGAAAGTTGGCGACTTAAATAATAACCCTATCCCTTTCTGTTTAAAGTCAAATAAGTTATTGCATTAGTTTAAAACTTTTCAAATTGTAACTTTATGCACCATTTATTAATTCATCATTTTAAATTTACATCTAAATTTATTTTTAAACTTCTCATCTCACTCATTAATTTTTAACTTAAATCTCAATTTCAGCTCAGGCTAAAGGCGCTTTATACCAAAGTCTTCCCCTAAGTTTTCCACAAGTTGCGGCAATTTGTTGCTTTTTCTACAAAATACAGCAACTTTTTCTGTCTCCCACTACATTTTGGTTTCCTGCGGAGTGTCGGTAAAAGTTGTAATCCAATTCAGATGGAGTACTGTAGAAATTTGCTGCAATAAATAAATAAATAAAAAGATCAGGGGAGGACATTGAAAAGTGAGTCGACTGATACGTGGTAATAATAAGTTGGCAATTAAAAGTGGGAACATTCGTTGCTGCGCGCTTTGCGCTAGCAACTTGTAGGAAACTAGTGGAGAACTGTTTCCCATCCACGCGCCCCAGACGTGGCGGGGCGCCAATTCTTTGGCAATAAGTTTTCCACTTGTTGCTCTAAATTTGGGAAGAGCAACTTTTAGTTTTCTACAAACAATGTTTTGTCAACTTTTAGTTGTCAACTTTGGTGTAAACGCTCCTTAATGCAGAAATAAATACAGCACAGACGCTCAATGTAGAAGGGGAAAATGTGCTACGACGTGTTTTCATTTGAATTTAATACTTTTTGAGCACGAAACAGAACGTTTTGGTCCCGTCATTTCGGTCCCTCCGCTTTTCCCTTTAAAGAATGTATAAAAAAACTCGTTGTAAAGTTTCAAACACAATGCATAGGACAAATTTTAAATTTCCGAGTACAGTCGGGTTAAAAGTTTTCTTTTTTCTTTCTCTGTCTCCCCCCCCCCCCGCCCCCGATATTTTCCTTTTATTCCCGTCGATTCTTTTTAAGTGTACTGCATAGTGCATATTTATATGAGTTATTTGTAGATTATGTTTACAATAAAATATTTTGGAAAAAAAAAGAGAGCCAACCTTAAAGCAGTACATTATTTATTACTTTTTAACGCAATTTATCAAATTAATTCTTTAAATAATATCGATACTACTTTTAAACATAATTTTTGAAGTCAGCGCAAAATTATGACAGAAGTTATTACCACTACACTAAAATGTTATTTATTCGATGTGTATTTTTCTGCGAATTCTGGAATATTTACATTTATATTTATAACTGATTCATGATTGCAAATGATTTGATCATGACAATTTTACACCGAACTTCAAAAAGTATGTTTAAAAGTAGTATCGATGTTGTTTAAAGAATGAATTAAATTTTTTAGCATAATTATAATTGTTTTGCTCTGAAGTCGGTTATACATTTTCATTCCAAAAGTTATTTCATTTCATTTTTTTAGTGTGAATACATTTTTCATAAGAATACTATTTTTTTTTTCTTTTAATATCAAAGGGCTTGCCCCCTTTCAGTGACTAAAAACTAATCTGTATGATAGTGCCATTTTGGAGTTGATTAAAAAACGCTAGTAGAGCAATCACTGAATGAATTTAATTTTTGTTTCGAAGACTTCACCAAGCACTCTTATTATAATTGCGTTTAATATTACTGTTTAATAGTAACAATTATTTTTAACAATGAGTTCTATATTTATAAATAATTTACTCTACAACGAAATATCAAGTTAAACCTTTTCAATTAAAATAAAATTGAACTAAAACATGAAATTTACTGCATTTGGAATATTTATGTCATAATAGATGAACGGAAACTGCAACGGGAAGGGGCCGAAATGGCAAAAGGACCGAATAGGCGGGACCGAAGTGTCATGGACCGTTTTGAGCATCTTAAGCATTTGAATTATCATTTAACTTCACAGATGTAGAAAAATACGGACAATTTCAAAGCATCTGAGTTCTCGTCGTGAAGCCATTAATGTTTATCGATGTTTTTGACACTTGGAAATTCAGTAAACAATAGTGCTTTTACACAATGGACACAATGCATTATGAAATATAAAAAGTTGCCCAACATAGCGTACTTAGATATATACACGCGCATAGTTGCTCATAGATACCATGAAAAAGGTCTGAGATGTAAAAAAAGTCGTTTTTTATTTATATTTTTTAATTATGTATTTATAATAAATACGACATATTTTTTGTTATTGAAGCATAATTTTTGCTACTCGTTTCACATAAAAAATTAGAGGGGTAAAAAAAAACAAAAAACATATTTATTTTTTAAGGAATAAGGGGAATATAATTCCACTGAAAAGTATGAGTGTGTGGGGGAGAGTAGGAGAGGGGGTAAGAGATCGCAGGCAACGTTCCCCTTGATGCCTTTCTTTGACCAAAATTTGAAAAGTTGTTGCTTTTGTTTTTTATATTGTTTTATCACATCGTATTAAAAAACACCAAACCCATCCATAAAACATGTAGCTCTTACCTGTATTCCGCAAGGGAGTACCACCGATTGAATTACGCATCCATCTTTTTGATTCCACGCGTCAATCCGATATATTCCACGAACCAATCTCAGTCGATTAAAACACCACAACGATTAAATGACAACTGTGAGGCACATCCGTGCGCGACCGGCTGTCAAGATACAATTAAGAACCGGCCCTGCGGAGTGAGAGAGCCATCACCCTTGAGTTCTTTTTCGGCGGGAGTAAAGTAGGTTGCCGGCACCAAACGAGACCGGTAC
Organism: Octonoba sinensis; assembly: GCA_038502835.1. Lineage (NCBI taxonomy): Eukaryota > Metazoa > Arthropoda > Arachnida > Araneae > Uloboridae > Octonoba > Octonoba sinensis. The sequence goes on along the minus strand of CM076599.1, from coordinate 29,070,335 downwards.
TACTCGCTCCGTGGCAGTCGTGGTCCACATAAAAATGCCAAAGGAAGAAATGTTTTGTTTACGTAAACATTGGAACTTTAATGCCAATTGTTTTTGGAATTTCTAATATGTAAATTAACACACTATTACAAAACATACTTGATGCCTATCTGAAGTGTTATCTTAATTCCCATTCAGCATTATTTTTACGTGAAACATTTTCTCGTGAAGTATCACACGATTCACTAAATTTAGTAAAGTTCAAAGATAATTAGACAGACTTGCTAAATAACCATTAACTTTCTTTTTTGGTTTATGCTGTATGTACTTTTAAAAAATAAAATTTTTTTACAGATATATTTCCTGTATCGCGAGCGATCTGGCAATACCTTCTGTATACAAATTTTGCGATTCTTAGATTTTTCTTTTTATTAACTTTATTTAACTAAATAAAGTTAATAAAAAGGAAAATCTGAAAATAGAAAAATTTGTAGGTAGGAGGTATTATACTGATTAGTTTTTTTTTTTTGGCAGAGCTGCTCAGTGATCTGTTGCTCTTCTGGTACGGCAATGCTGACCTTTTGGAGCATCCTCTTGCCCTTTGGAGTACGCCCTGTCGCCATATTGAGTGCCCCCTGTTGCTTCTTAATACTCCCTGCAGCCTTTTTTGAAGAACCCCTGCCCTCCGCCATTGTTACTAAGTTCATCATAACATTTTTTCTTTTCCATCCAGTCTCATAACCAATATTCCGGGATGATTACCCATTTTTAAATGGTGTGACTATCATCAAAGTCGTCACATAACATCAACTTTCTGAAGGCAATACCCAACTGAAGTGTAGTGCACATGTATAATTCTACGTGGCTGTTTTCCAAACAAGTCCGATATTACGTTTCATTATTAGCACCAAAATAAAGAGTCAAATTAGAGGAAAAAGAAAAATACAGCAAGTGGTGCCTTTTAGTTGACCATAAGTGTCCTTTTGGGAGGTGTTCCCATTTGAAAATATCCCCGCCCTGCTGCCCTTTTACTGTAGAGACAGCACTACATATAATCCACTAATCTATCTTCTGTGTGTTTTCGATTCCAGAATCGGTATTCCCACACACACGAGGAGCCGACAAACCTCATTCTCTGCAGCCAAATGAGTGGACGCTATCTCTTTTCCACTTTGCCTACGCAGATGCACGCGAAATATCTCATAGTTTTTAATCAAGAAGGGCCTGGTAACGGGGTCAAGCATAACCGGCTGCTCATCCGAGGGCTAATAAGTTCCGATGATTCCACGATATCCGCCTCGGTCGGGGAAAAAAATGAGCGCCTCAGTGATCTTTTGCCTCGAATCCGTTTCTCGTTTAGTCCTCTTGATGATGTTTTGGTGCAGAGACGTGTGCTCCGATTTCGACGACGCCAGCTTTGGTAGGATGAGTGACAGTTCGACGAGGTCAGAATCAGGCACTGGGGAGTTCCGTGTTTGTATTCGGGTGGTGCACTGAACTATGGATTATCCATGTTAATTAATGTTCGGATTTATACGGAAAATACGGATAGTTGAACACCAACACTTTTACATTGCCGCAATCAGTTTAAAATTAATGAATTTTTATTGTACTCCGTTGAAGTAAAAGTTGACCTTTAAACTCTCCCTGGAGAGAAAGCTTCCTACCTCTATCATCTCCTGCCCCAGCGAGAACGTAATTCGCATTTGAAGAATAAATAGATGTTTGTCGCAAAACACATTATTCAGTACTCCTATAAGAACTTCTCACTTTCTACTGCTTGTTTACCAATAGATCTAGCACAACAATTTCAATGTATAGCACATTTTGTATTTAGGCAATACACAATTATAAGTACATGATTTTTCAAGATCTTTTTTAGGTGCGTGGGGAATTCTTAGAAATAATCAATCAGGTAATTTTCAAGGTATAAGAATAATCCCCGAATCGAATAATCCATATACGGATAATCCGAAGTTCAGTGTATTAAAAAAATAAAAAATCAAAAAGTGGGAGAGGGAGGAGCAGTTTTAAATCTGTACTGTTTAAAAAACATTTAATAAAATACTCATTAACTTCAATAACGTGAAATGTGCGATTATGTCGTGTTACAATTCGTAATCATATAACCAGGAATGTTCAGAGTGCAATGTGATGCAGAACAGCTAAGCATAGAAATAGTTGCGTGAGAATGAGTTTGCAAATAAAATAGGAAATAAATTTAGGTTTCAGAACATGCTATTACATTTTAAATTAAGTGTATACGAGCACTGATGTTGGATTGCAAAATTTCGAAGCCCCCCCTCCCCTTTTTTCCTCTCTTTAATTAGTTTGAATTAAAAAAAATAATAATAATAAAAATTATAAATAACATAGTTACATTACAACCACTGAATGTGTAAAATCTTAGTTGGCAGCTCGTTCGTAGTGAGACTTGGTGCTTACAGTCGTAAAATATCCGAGTGTGTACTCAAATAAATAAATAATAATAATAATTGCATGCGCAGATATAAAGGTATATTTGAATCATAAGTGTGTCTTTATATCATTTTTTTCTATTTTTTAATCAGTGGCAAAATTCTATTTTTTAATCAGACAAAAATTAAGCATCATTCAATGCTTCATACCTGTCCGGTGTCCGTATTCCCAGTATAACTTATAACATTTTGTTAACCCGTTAGCGGTAACTTTCGCCCGTGTCTGACACGGGCGAAAGTTACCGGAAAATTTACACATGCCCTCGTCTCACACGGATGATCTTGTATCTCGCGCCATTTTATTTCTAACTAGCTGAAATGCCCGGCTTTGCGCGGGATGATATTGCATCATTCGCAGGCCAAGTAACACATTTCCCAAATTCGGTTGTAAATATATAAGGAAATTTTTCAAAAAAATCCAAGTAGAAGAGGGGCAACAGTCCTTAAAAATCCCATTTAAACAGCAACACTCATTAAAAATCACGATTGCATTAAAAATAGCAGCCTCGACAAATTTCTTTTAGACCAAAAATAAGTCCATAAAAATCCACATTAAAATGCCAACAACAATTCATAAAAATGGCCATTAGACTAAGAGCAACTGTAACTAAAATGCACATATGCATTAGAATAATTGTTCCAAAACGATATCAAGAGTCCGTAAAAATCGCAATAACAATATAAACCACACCACATCTAAAAATTCCCATCAGAATAAGAGCAGTATTCTCTTTAAAAATGCCCATCAGATGAAGGACAACGGTTCCTGAATATTTCTGCTACAATAAAGAAATATTTCTTAAAGATCCACATTTTAATAATTACATCTATTCCGAAACATACCTAATATGGTAAAGAAATTAGACCCAAAAAATCTAGATCAGAATAAAGACGTCAGTGACTAAAAACACGTATTAGACTACAGACTTTAACAGCTGCTGTTCCTAGAATGGCCCCAACTATGTATCTTGAATTCCCCCTCAAAAAGAAGACACCAGTTTCTAAAAATCCCGCTTACAAAATCGTCAAAACATTTCCTGGAAACGCAATTAAATAGCACTTTGATCAAATTCGGATAAAAACAGAAAAAATAAGAGTATTATTTTCAAAAGCCAATGCACATTTAAGTGAGAAAATGTTCAGTACTGAAGCAATTCTGACGTATGAAATTTAAGTCGATAGAAAGCAATAACTAAATTCTGTCCAAATGGCGCCAAACATACATCTAAAAAATTAAATGTTAGAAAATCAATCACTTGAGTAAAATATGGAATCAATTAAAACCGCTACGTAAAGTTAAAATGAAGCCGACGATCGCGAAATTGCACTATAGTAATGGAAGTATAACGCAAATGAGGCATTATCCTATAGTATACAAAATATGCATAAAAATGAAATAAATTTTTAGAATGTGTTTCTTTGATAAAACGGACATTCTACCATAAGAAATACGATGTCTCATGAAATTGTTGAACTGGCACCCTAATATTAAATCGCCAAAATTGAAAGAAGAATCAACGTCAAAATAAAGAAATTAAAAATCGTCTGTAGTTCCACAAAATATGCATAAAAATGAAATGAATTTTTAGAAATTGTTTCGCTCATAAAACGGCCTGAATAAAGATAAAATAGTATTGTTTTCAATTTTACGTTAACAGAAATCATCTAGATGGCGACAAAAGTACTATTTATTTTGGCGAAAACACGGAAATTGAGAAGATAAATTCAGAGGTAAGCCTCGTTTTAAAATTCGAAAACTACTTTAAATGAATATTCCGCATGTTCTCTTTGTCCTACGAACTGCAAAATAAAATCACCTTGTGCAGTTTTTTACGGGCATTCATATGCTGCAAAAATCTAAAACGTGGGACGTTTCTTCGATGAGATAAACCCAAAATCAACAGTTTTGCTTAAAATTGGAATAAAAAAAGAACAAATTCGAATTTTAGGAAAAACGCTTCGAGGAGCACGATCACCTGACCCAAGGTACCTGTAACCAAAATTTCGTACTTCTGGCCCGTTTCATCTCGCCAGGACGCGATCGACAGCAGGCTTGGAGTCGATTACAAAGAAACGTAATCGATTACGATTACGATTACAAAGGGAGAAATTGAGAGATTATGATTACGATTGTAATCCTTTGCCAAAAAGTAATTACGATTACGGCAGCGATTACAGTCGTTGAAAAATGTAATCGATTACGATTATGACATCCGATTACGATTTTGATTACGATTAGATTAGCATAAAATTATCCGATTTTATGCATACAACTCTCATTTTCACAATAGTGTCATAAATCAAAAAGTTATGATTTTTAATTAAATTTTTGATTTTATAAGAGATAACTGAAATGATGATGAATGCAATTATAATGAAACAATTTCAACATCACAGTTCTGCAATTATGACGTCGTTGCAGAAATGAAAAATTTGCATTATATATATATATATATATGTATAATCAGGAAAGGCACATTCAGTATTTTTCGAATATTTAAAACTCATGTGAGGAATAACTACATTGATCGTATTTTGTATATAAGCAAAGACGATGCACTAAATGTATATATAATGCATAAGTGATTTACCTGGTTCATTGTTATTTTGTGTGCATACAATCAAAATTTAGTTGGCCGCAATTTCTGAAAATGTATATTTCTCCATTGTATTTATTTTCTAGTTTAAATTGTGCAAATATTTCACATAACACCAATTAGTTTACTGAAAATAATAATTTTCTATAATTCTTTATGAAATCACTTGTTATCCCGTGCAATTCATGCACATCTTATAAAATATTCAGATAGTGTAAGAGATAAATAATCTTTTGAAAATAAATGCTGCATTTTAGAATAATTTCAAAAAATTTGAACATGAACATTCAAATAACTCTTAGCAAAATTAGTAATCGTTAAAAAGTAATATGAAGAATAATTATAATACGAATGACTATAATATTTTAATATGATTTTGTGGTTTTTTTTTTAACATGCACGAGCATATATTTTTTTCCATGTACTAACTGTTTTAATAAAAAAAATAAAGTGCAAGTAATTTTACAACACAAATTTAACGTACAAGATTCAACTGAAATACAAATTTCTGTTGAGGTAATTCTAAGAAGAAAAAGATAATTAATTTTTAAAAATAATTCCTAAATATTAATTCATGCATGTAAAAAACAATTGGGAAAATGTCTGAACATATATCATTTTCTTTTACATACCTATTAATTAAAAAGAATATTAGCATTAAAATATAAATAAATTTAAGATTTAAATGTATGTACTTTTTTAAATATTCAAAGAACATATTTTTAAAAATAATAATAATCACACGTACCAGTGTTAAGATTTCATGCATCTTAAGCATAGAGCATCATGTAACGCTTGCTCCTAAATTGCTGAAGTGTAAATGTGCTATTCTTTAGAAAAATTCTTCACTTCTGCCATTAAAGAAAGGCGAAAACACAAAAGTCATTTCATGTCTCTTTATGTGTGTAGGTGATAGTACCAACACTAGATTTTCAGGGGGACAGTCTACTTCGATTATTGAAAGGGAAAATGGGGCGCCCATTCTTAATGCCGGCTCCAAACCGGGACCCCCGCGGAGAGAAGAAAGGGAGAACTCTCTTTTTTACTCGCGGCGGTCCCGTCCAGACTCTCGCCTGTTGCCCAACCGTTTGAATATGTTTTGAAGGGGTAATTAAGGAAGCAAAATGACCGATGCATTTGGTCCTTATAGACACCTTCCCCTTTCTTTTCTACCCCGAAATCTGTGACTTGCGGACAGATTACCGCTCTTGTACCGAAACTGGACGACGCGAGAAGACCGGAGACCCCCCCCCCCCCCCAACTGAGAGCCCCAAGGCGATGCGAGTGACATATCCAGACCAGACTCCCTTTCTTCTCGGGCTCTCCAGCCATTCCCCGTGGAGAGTGGAGCCGCAATTAGGGATTCTGAGAGACCGCAACAAGTAGGACAACAAGCTTCTCTAGCAGACTATTATATGGTCCTGCCATCAAGGCTCTGCGACCGTCACACAGAACCTTTTATATTATGATCGCCCGTAGGTTACAGACCGCTTAGGATAGGACTTCAGTACACAGTTTGAATCCTTTTTCTTGTAATCTTATCTCTTCTATCCAAGGGTAGCGCTAAAAATTTCAGCTTTCAGCAGGTCAAGATTACACGATTGCAGGACTAGCAGATTACGGATTTTTTCCTTAAGATTACGATTAAAATTTACGGGAGAAAAAGGATTACGGGATTACACAACTTCGATTATGATTATGAGAATATGCCATCATCAGATTACGATTACGATTACGATTTTGTCAAAATGTAATCGATTACAGCCGATTACGATTACGTAATCGCGATTACTCCAAGCCTGATCGACAGACAGACAGACAGACAGACAGATAGACATACAGACATACACGCAAACTTTCGGTTTTATTTATATAGAAGATGCAAGTCTGGGATCCGTTTGCACTTTGTTTCTAGAATAATTTTTTTGTATAACTTTTACCTCACTCCCCACTCTCTAGTCACCCTACAACTGAAATTGCCAAAACAGTTTATACTATACCTATATATTCATTTCCTGTAAAAAAAAAAGAAAAAACCTCGATCATTTTTTAAAAAGTTTTTCCGAAAAAAACTCGTACTTCACGGGGTTAAAGTCATTTTTGCGACTGAATCGTAGATGTCTATATAGCAGATTTTATTTTATTTTCTATTTTTGAATCAGTGGCGAATAGGCAACAATTAAGCATCATTCAATGCTTCATACCTGTCCGGTGATAACCGGACTTCATACCTGTCCGGTGTCTCTATCTCCATTATAACTAATCAAGTTTTGTTAAAGTCACTTTTGTTACAAAATGTCAAAATTGATGCAAAAATTTGCACTCCCCACCCCTCGCTTTATTTAGGAATATTGGCGGATTATTAGTAGTGGGAAACGGAATATAAGCTTTCTTTAATCAACCAAAAAAAAAAAAAAAAAAAAAAACATACATAGGAAAAGAAGAAGAAAGAGAAAGAGAGAGAAAGAAATAACTTCTATGCAAAAAAAAAAAATTAAGAAGCTTAAATTAAAACTGCTCTAGTACTTTTTACTGCAAGTTATGATACAGAGCTTGTTAAAGTTAAAGGATAAGTTCAGACCATATTTCTGAAAAAATGTTTTCTGCTTTAAATAAAATAATACTACTTCCCGATTTTGTTATCGTGCATAGAACGAAGATCATTCTTCCATTTAAATATTTCTCTTGTCATTATTGATGTTTTTTTAATTAAAAAAAATACTATTAAAATAGCATTTCTTTCAGCTACCTTTCACGTAGAACTTTTATAATGTTTGCTCGTCATATTTGCTAAGAGAAATATAGAAATTCTTTTCGAATTGAACTTTAAAGTTCGATTAAAATCACAATAGCTTTATAATTAATGAAAAAAATCGTGATAAACTTCGAAAAATAACAATAACTGTTCAAAGAAAGAGACTGTATTGAGTCGAAATCTTTTCAAAGTAAAGTTTGAGTTTATGCAAAGCGTCTCAAGTCTAATTTTAAAGTCAGAGTTAAAAAGTTTCGCAGCGAGTCAGAAAATTTTGTGTGACGTCAATTTTAAAATTTCATTCATGCATTGAATTGAAATACTAAATCGAGTTTGATTTTTCCTTTCGTTGAAACGTTATTGAGAAATATTTAACTACTAAAGACGAAATATTTTCTTCCTAAATTAAATTGACAATTACGCATAATATGTCAGTCCAAACAGTCTTTTCAAAATTTTACCCGCGGCAAAAAGCGTTCGCTATTTGCACAAACAACAATTTCCCATTTGGGTCAAAAAGGAAAATGTTCTTTCGGTATCTATTGATTATGTGAAAAACAAACATTTGTCGATGCTGTTTATTATTTTTATTTTCTATTTCAATAAAACTTGTCCATTTCAAAAAAAAAAAAATTTTTTTCGACGAGACGAACGGAGAAATTTAGACCCAAACGCTCTGAATCATCAACTTGAAACTTCATTTTCTTTTCTGTAAAGTTTTAAAATGACCTTTAATAACGATGCTGGAAAATTTTCGAGCGTTCTTCAACCTTTCCCCCAATTTTGAACATTTTTCTTCTTCAATGCAAACGCAATGCTGAATTTTTATAACAGCTGTATCAGAATGGGGCACATACCATTTTTATTTCGCCTATCCGAATATCATCGGTTTTCAGATCACACATCATTTACATTGAAAGCAGGTTATATTAAGGCGTAAAATGAGTATATTTACACAAACAAATGAAAGTTATTAAAGTAAAAGTTTTTCAAAAATATTAGACGTATGTTTCGGAGTTACAGATAATCCTCTCTCTCGTAACTGAAAAGAGGGCTCATTGTGCCCCGAAACACGTGTACGAAATATTTTTGCGAATTTTGCTTTAATAACGTTGTTTTTTTTTTTTTTTACAGGATAACTTTCTACAAAAAAACAAAGTAAGTAAGTAAAATGAAAATCTGCAATAATTTAGTATGATGATAAAATTAGTCTTGCGATTTTGTTGTAAGTGCGTATTTTACTCACTCTCTTCATACCCTGTGACGGCAACAATGGTGTAAATACAAATTCTTTCTTGTATGATCTTTGTAATCAGTGACATATTGTTATAATTATTGTTTATTTTCGGTCAGACACGTTCACAATTCTAACAATACACAATTTCTCCGAAATCACAAGGGACGAGTGGTAGGCATGCGATGAAAATCGAAACCTAGAAAGAAACTTTAGTGCATGTTATATAAATTGTTAACGTATAAAAAGAATGACTGAATGCTAAATGTGAATCGGGTATGTGTATGAGTACAGTTCGACTACGAAATCTTGACATTTGGACGCTTCTGCGCATGGCAGAAAAGAACGAATCCATTCAACTTTTAGGGAAGCTCGTTTTGCAGGTGCGTTTGGTTAGTACGCTAATCGGAATGTTTGCTTCTCTGTTTGTTGAAAGGAATGAAATTTATAAACTAGCATACAGCATCAGAAATCAAGTATGCTAAACGAACTAAAACGAGAACAAAAACGGCACATTCTTTATGCCAGCAGTTGCTTCCTTGGACAGAAATGGATTCTTCTTGGCACTCTGCCAGGTAGATTGCTTTGGTTGATGGTATAACTGTAGTTTCTTCCGAAATTGCAACCGCGAACCGCGTAATGTTTCCTTTTCTTTCCTCCTTTTTTTCTTTGTTTTGTTTTGCTCTGTATGTAGCTTTGTGTAATAAATGTGTTTAATTTTTATAATGTCTACTGAAGCTTAAAATCAGATCACACTAAACCCTACTAATTAATATCAAAACACGTAAATAGAGCCATTAATTAAAAAGAGTATAGAGCGATTCTCTTACGTGTGTACACACATCTTTTTCTGCAGTCATCGTTATTATTGTGTTATCGCAACACATTTTTACAACATGACTACAAACCACGGTACCGAGAAGATTGATTCTCGAAAATGTTAGAAGTGAATTTGCATCACTATTTCCAGACACTTATATGATTTTATTTTTCACTTTATTTCACGGAGGTTTGGTGAAAAACAGCACACGCAAGTAAATAGAAAAAAAGTCAAAAATGAGCAAAATCATTTATTTTTATACCTCCGCGTAGTACATTGCATCGAAAATTGTGTGCAAAACCGGAAGCCACCCAAGGCTTTGAAGAAAGTTATCATCATTTCCTGCGAGCAAAGCTCAATTTGTTCCGAAGCCGCCTTTGTCCCATTAGATAAATCCTCAACCCGAATCATTCTTAGCTGTCACTCTACTTTTCCTCGCGGCCATAGCTGCGGGTCTAACCGTTCCGAGTCCTTTCTGCAGCCTCCATTTCTTTGCTCTCGCATTATATTCCCCGGACTATCTGTCTTTGCTGTTCCTATCGCCATCTTGTCCGGCGCTATGATAAATGGTGCGATGAGACGGGTTACTAAGCGAGGCCCCGATAGCCCAGTGCGCCCCGGTGACTGATGATGTTATGAAGTCCTTTGTTACGCTTGCAAAGAAGAAAGGGAAAAAAGCTGGAAAATTAGGGCGCAGGGCTTCTTACACGAAGGAGTGAGAGATATCTAATATTAGAAAAATCTCATATGCGCACCACATGACTTCCTTGTACGTCTATTAAGCAATACATACTTTTTCACAACTGAAAAAGTGCATGATACAAGCGTGTTGGAAAGTACACTAATTAAATTCTTATTGTTAGTTTCTTTCTTTTTCTTTTTCTTCCTCTTTTTTTTTAGTTTGTTGCATTTTTTGTTTGGGCGGGCAGGATGGCGTAGTGGCAAGGCTCTGGCCTCCTACGCCCAATTTCGCAGGATCAAACCTGGCCCAAGTCGGTGGATTTTCAAGACGGAGAAAAGCGTCAGGGCTCATGTCGTATGATTATGCGGCATGTTAAAGATCCCTCGAGTATCTGTTTGGCTTGGATACTCTCGGCTAAATTAAATTGCTAGTGCAGTTTCGCATCATTTAGTGCTCTGGTGCCGCCATCTAGGGGGAAACTGAGCGTCAAAATTCTCAAGTGATAATGGCATCCGCCGATAGTGGTTCTACTTGAAAGACTGGACGCCGGTTTCTGGGGAATGCACTAGGTCTGCAAAGGTTAGTGACCAGCCCCATTAAAAATTAAAAAAAAGCATTTTTGGGAATTTTTTGGACATTTTAAAGTATAGCAAAAAAAAAATTGCATTTTCAAACATAAAATTTAATTATTTTGTTGGCATCTAAAATTTAGGATACTGAATAGAAATCTCTCCAATGTTATAATAACATGGATTTCTGCCGGAAATGCGCCAAATATGGCCAATATCGTCAAACTGTGACACAAAAGGGCTGTAACACATACACAACAAAAGGGAATTTTGCAGTACATTTAGACAAGTATGCTTTGCTGAGTTTCTTGAGTACTAATTGAAATATCTTTATTTGTAGTACGTTTTAAGTAAGTTATTCAGTAACAATTTCCTTCGAAAACTATATTAAAAAAATAAATAAATTTTGACTTAAAAAATACTAAACCGGCGCTTACGATACACATACACAAGACCAAAAGTTTGGATTAAATTTAATAACTTGTTCAATAATACTTTCCGGCAGGGTGGTGTAGTCGTAAGGCACTGGCCTCTTGCGGCCAAGTTTGTAGGATCAAATCCGGATTAAGTCGGTGGAATTTCAAGATGGAGAAAATCGTCAGCGCCCATGTCGTATGATTACGCGGCCTGTTAAATATCCTTTGAGTATCTGTTAGGCTTGGATTCTCTCGGCTAAATTAAACTCCTAGTGCAGTTTTGCATCATATCGAGCTCAGGTGCCGCCTTCTAGGGGGAAACTGAGCGTCAAAATCCTCAAGGTAGTGGCATCTTCCGATAGTAGTGCTACTTGAAGGAAAGGATGCCAGTTTCCGGGGAATACGCTAGGTCGGAAAACGTTGGTGACCATATGCACCCCATTAGAAAAAAAATAAAATAATAACAATACTTATGATAAAATGAAATCGGCCTTTCATTGAAATGTAAATCCAAGTCGAAATAATTTTACGTAAATAACAATAAGAAGAAGTTGGAATATTATTTTAAAAAAACGAAATGAGGAAGCTCGAAATATTGTCCTGAACGTCAAAAACTTTAGGTTAAAAGCAATTAGTTGTTATAAAAGTGCAAACAGGACTGATAAAAACAGTTATTTTAAGAAATGTTAGTAAAAATAATGCAACAAAGACACCAGAAAACCGTAATATTAGGGTCAGAAGTATAAAGAAAAAAGCTTTAGAAGTATAACGGTTTAGCAAGCCACTATAGTAAATGCTCAACAATCATTTACGTTTGAATCAAGAAACTTGAGAAAGTTGACGAAAAAGATTGTGTGTTCAGTAGAAGTACACGGGCACTCGCGTACAATTTTTTGTTGTCTCATGGTTAGAAATGCCGCTTAACTAAAACTTAATTTTAAATTCACCTACTACGTATCAGTAGAACCCTTTCAGATCTGGAACAAGGATTTTTTTTAAAAGTGGAGTCAATCGACTTGACAATTGAGCCATCCATATACAACAAACGGGCAACATAATGCAAGCTTTCAACTCGCTGCTTTTATTACACGAAACTACCCAGGTTTGCGAGCTTTGGAATTTATTGAACAGCATGGTGAAAACCAGATTCCTTACACTTAATATTGATTAGTGTGTTAAGTATAGAAACTTAAAATTTTAATGGAGGCTGTTTAAGACACTTTGCAAGAATATTGTTCTTATGAGAAAACTGAATTTACTATATTTAGAATATACATGGCCACGTTATTCTATTATCGTGTTCCAGAATCCATTTAAAAGAAGAGAAATAATTCCACTTTCACACCCACAGACTACTTGTGCGAAAGTTCTTTATCCGAAAACTTTGGAGAAGCATGTGTCAACAGTTGTTCTTATTCAAATGACTTTTGTCCCCCTAATGTGTTCTCTGAATCCCAAATTATTCCTCAGCCTTACTTCACTTTAGTTCCCCCTCTCTTCCTGAGTTTGGAGAGAAAAGAAAATATTAAATTTGAATTAGGCCCTCGAAGCATGCAACAGACAGATGGGAAGATGGCAGCGGAAGGAAAAATCTTATATAAACTTTGTTATTTGCAAATGACCTTTCTTGTCTCTACCGCTTTGAATATTTCTTTTCAAAATATTTCCCCCCCCAAAATACCTCAATGCTAAAATATGTTCTATTACAATTGGAGAAATAAATACTTTATTTGACTTTTGAAGTATCAGAGTTCTAGACAGGCACGGGTACAGAATTTTGATGAGGAGGGGACAATTTTCTTTTCGGTGATTTGTTCCAAAGGCAAACCTACCATCTTAGTTTGTTGCTCATATATTTTTCAATAATAACTCTCAGGGAAAAGCAATTATCCTCATTCCCCCCCCCCCTTTATCCGAGTCTATTTCTAGAAAGCAGAGATCAGGTAGACACGCTATCTTCACTATTCCGCCTTGATGTTAATTAATTATCTATTCAGATTAAATATTCAAAACATCCCCATCCGTATAATATTATAATTTACTAATTATAGTAATATAGTTAAATGTAAAGATAAGTAATAATCATACTTATTGTATAAATATACAAAAACCTTTGCGAGAAAGCAGAGAAAATTAAAAAAAAAAAAATCCCAAAATCCAGTCCAGTTTCCAAAACGTGAGACGGAACAAGTGAAAAATACGATTTCATTCTATTTTTGCTACTCTTCAAAAACAAAATTATTGATGTTAGATCCTAAAATTGGGGCGTTAACGTAAAAAAAATCGTGCAACTTTTTTAAAAAAATATTTTTTGAATAGGGAAACTTTTTGCACGCGGAGAAGTAAACATTTTCGAGGACAGGTCGAATTTTTTAATGGGCTGGTGCCGGTCCGCCAGACCAGCGGATGAGAACCCCTGTCTTATTAGGTTATCGAAATCCGTGCTAGTCATTGGCATTTCACCAAATTAGAGCTGTTTTTTGGTAGTATCCGTTTTTCTTGTAAGATGTAACTGGGAATGTATGAGGTAAAAACCGTCAGGATAGGCTCTAGCATCCTTGTACTCACAATCTATACTCTAGTAATTACGTACAAGTAAACTGCTATAAATATAATCTTACTCATCCCCCTCTCCCAGCTTTTAGATTAAAACACTCGAGATATTTACTGCAGTTCTAAATTTCGTAATTTTTTCAGCCATGATGCCACGAAGTCTTAAAATTACACATACAACCTTTTTCTCACTACCAAAAAATGATAAAATAAGTTCATTTTCAGTTTGTTTACTTAAAATATACACCACGTTATAAATTATAAAGCAGGATTATCGATTAAGTTATATCCATCAGTGAAAAAAAAAGGTTACCTTACGAAATATTACATTAACCTCTTCAGACCTCCAGAACTAAGCGCAAACAATTTTGATGCAATTTCTTGGTTCTCTGATCTAAAAAATGATTACAAAACAAAATAACTAAAAATAATTCCTTTTTAATTAAAATTAATAATTGAGTTAATAATAATTAATACAGTTGTCTCTCGGTAATCCGGCACTTCACTGGTCCGGCCCTGCCAGTAATCCGGCGTTTCATAAGAAGCTTGTAAATGCGTGGTAGTAGAGTTGAAAACCTGTTTCTGCGCAGGTATTGTAGCGCCGCTGTTCAGACAATACCAAACGACGTAGCCGTTCGTTCCTTCGTTACATCTATTACTTGGGCAGAAGAAAATTTCGTCTCTTCTCGTGACATTTTAGTGTTGAAACGTCTTCAAGAATACGCATTGAAAATGTCATTTAAAGTGAAAAAAATAGACAACTATTTTATGCCTTCAACTTCAAAGGAATAATGTAAACAACACTATGTACATTAAAATAAATAATTTATCCAGGTATTTATATGCGTATTTTTAGTACATTCCAGTAATCCGGCGTTTTCGGTAATCCGACAGTACCCTGGTCCGATATCTGCCGGATTACCGAGGGGCTACTGTACTATCTGTTGAGTAATATCAAAAATAATTGGGTGATTTAGCTTTCAAATTGCACAAACAGTAGTTAATAAACCGTATTTTAAAATATACCCAATTGGGTACACTTGGAATGAAGAGGTTAAAGGAAAATTTTTACTTTAGAAAAAGACAAGCATATTACGAAAATAAAGTAATTGTTTTAGTTTTGTGCATTTAGTCATTCTAATAAGACCTAAAAACTAAATATAAGTAAAATGAAATGAACTGGGAAAGTATCGTAAATATTGGTAGTATAAAAAAGGTTTCGTGTATCGAAGAGGATCTACACAGATACATTATTTCCCCTTGCTCCTTTCATGTGAATCGTCTTAGGGTTGACTTCGGTCCAAGAAACAACGACGATAAAAATTAAGTTTTTGTTTCTAGTTCCGCTTTAGCTGTCAACTGGAAAGGGTCAATGTTATTGAAATTTGTGTTATATTTATCTACTAAGCGCTTTTAAAAAGAAAAAAAATTTAGAGAGATGGTTATTAAACACTTTTCTTTCCTAGCTTATTTCTTATTGCACAGCAATTTTTAACTTTTGATTTTAACTCAACAAGTACATTTTGTTTTTGCTGGCTTTTTACGTCACTCCCAGATACGGGTCTAAACTTGGAAGAATACAATATAATTATAAGGGGCCGTTCATAAATGATGTCACGCTTTTTCCCCATATATTTGACTCCTCTCTCCCCTTTGTCACAATATGTCACACTTCAGTGGACCACCTCC
This sequence comes from Octonoba sinensis, assembly GCA_038502835.1. Classification (NCBI taxonomy): domain Eukaryota; kingdom Metazoa; phylum Arthropoda; class Arachnida; order Araneae; family Uloboridae; genus Octonoba; species Octonoba sinensis. Next base: position 29,054,567 of record CM076599.1, on the reverse strand, counting down.
CCCCTTTGTCACATGTAACGCTATGTTGCATAATGCATAATGTCACACTTCTTGTAACCCCCTCCCCTTCCTTTGTCACAATTTCACGAACACCCCTCCCCCTCGAAGTGTGACAAATTTATTCAAAGACATGCATAGAGTACTTCAAAAGTCTAATGAAGACTTAATTTAACTAGTTAAGTACGTGTTAGTGATCACTTAATTTAAGTAAAATGCGTAAAATAATTTGGTGCTCCAAATTCATTTGTAAAACAAGAAATGCATAATTCATTATTACATATACATGAAAAAGCATTTATTTAAGTAACAAATTCAAGATGATTCAAAAGTTAAAAGTTGTAATCGAAGTAAGATGTGCAGCATAACATAAGTACAGTGAAAAGGGTAGTAGTTTATGAGTTCAAAATCAAGATAAATGTATTTCAAAATCACAAATACATGTTAGAAGTAATTTATCTCAGCATGACAACATAGTACAATTTGAAAAAGAAAAAAAAAGAATTTCAGCGATAGTGCTTTTTATTTATTTATTTATTTATTATTGTTGACCGACATTGAATATAAAATCCTATAAATGTTATTTTGTCTGTATTTTTTCAAGTGTGTCGAACCCAAATTGTAATATTTAGATGAGATTTAACTCGATGCATCAGTATTTTTAGTGTATGTATATGCTTTAAACAAAGTTTTAATTAAAAATGCATATTCGAAATATAATTCTGTAAGTTTTGACATGCAAAATTATAAAATGTTTGCAAATTGGAATAATACTCTATCTGACCAACTCTTGATTTTCTATTCCGATTTTATTTTCTTGAATCAAAATAAACAAGAAAATAATTTTAGAAATGAATTCTTAAGTTGGGAAAATAACGGAGCTACGAAATTCAGAAACTAACTGCGTACCGAAAAATTAAACAATGAAGATGATAGAAATAAAATTTCACGTTAAATTAAAGCACAAATGAGCATTAAAACGCAGACATATGTTTCGGGATCGCTTGGAATCCCTTTTTCAATGCGACAGGGAGCTTCTAGATGCAAAACATCCAAATGAAGCAGACAGAACAACAAAAACAAAGCTTATATAGCCTAAGAATTAACTGTAAACCAATGAGAATAAAGGTAGTGTGAAGTGGAAGTAGAAGTAGTATTAAAGGCACCAATAAGAGAGCAACAAACAATGTAGTTGGAAGTACAGAAAGTAAAAAGGAATATCAATAAAAACAAAGAAAAAGACAACAGCATAAAAATGTGAAAATACATGAAAATTGCAAAAAAATAAAATAAAATACAAAGAATAAAATGGAAATAAAATAAGTACAGAAAATACCGAAACAAAAAGCAAAACAAAGTACACATGCAAAAAAGGGGGAGGGAGGGAGAGAGAAAAAAATTGACACAAAAAAAGGAAAACTAACAAGAAAACCAAGAAAGAACAACAAATTAAAGGAACTTATGCCAGACCTGTGAAAAATAAGGAGTTGAGGAAGAATCATTAACCAAATTAGAACTATTCCTGTTAATATGATAAGCGTCCCAAAAGTCAAGTTCTAAAGGGGAAGAACATTTTTGAATAATTTTCCCAGAATTGAAATCAAAAGAGTGGCTGGAATTCCAACAATGTTGAGCAATGCTAGACTTATTCAGCTCTTGCTTTCGTACATAACCTTTATGCTCATTTAACCGAATTTTCAGAGCACGTTTTGTCTGTCCAATGTAAGAAAGGCCGCAACGGCAACTAATTTGGTAAATACCCCAAGTATTAAGTTGATCAACAGGATCTTTAAGAGAAGAGAAGGAAAGTTTGTTGCTAGGAGCAAAAACAACTTGAAATTGAAACCTTTTTAGGATTTTAGCAATACGAAAACTTACAGAATGAAAGAATGGTAACACAACCAAATCCTTTCTAGAAACCACATGATTGGGACCAGAAGTTTTTTTAGAAAGTTTGTTATGAATAGAATCAATTAAAGAGTGAGAAAATCCTCTATCAACAGCTACAGCTTTCAGATAGTTGAGTTCAATCTTGAGAAGCTCAGGAGAAGAGCAAATATTAATAGCACGATGGACAAGAGCATTAAAAGCCGAATATTTTTGGTTGGGAGGATGAGACGATAGTCTGTGAGGAGGTAAAGAAACAGCGAAAGGTTTACGATAGACAGAAGTTGTGAAACCAGACTCACTCCTAGAAATCAAAACATCAAGAAACGCGAGGCTACTATTAAGTTCTTTCTCACAAGAAAACTGGATATTAGAATCAATGGAGTTCATAATCGAAAGAGCATCATCAATACCTAACAAGTTACTGTCCGTTAGGACAAAACAATCATCCACATAACGAACATAAAATTGAAATTGCAATTTTTGGAATAGTTTTTCCTCAAAATAATGCATATAGAAATCACTTAAAATAGGACTAAGAGGACTTCCCATGGCTAGGCCATCTACCATAGCATAGAATTTACCATTAAATACAAAAGTGCTCTGTTGCAAGCACACACGAGTAAGAAAAACTAATTCCTCGATTTCCACAGAAGTAAAATGGAATTCAGAAAGCCTTTTTCTGAGGCAAGTCAAAGCGCCATCAACAGGAACATTACTAAACAAAGAATTAACATCAAAAGAGGCCATAACCGAATTATTCGGAACGAAGTTATGAAGTTTCTTAACAAAATCGGTGGAATTTTTAACAGTGAAAACATTCCGACTCCTCAGTGGAGAAAACACAGAAACTAAATACTTGGAAAGTTTATATGAAGCAGTGCCAATATTGGAAACAATTGGTCTGAAAGGAATACCTGCCTGATATCGCTCGGTTGTTCTTTCAGTAAATTACATTTGATAACAAAAATCATTACATTTTAATAAACAGTCTCATGAACTTACTCTCCAAGTTTCTTCATTTGAAGGGAAAATGGTGCGTGAATTTTTAAAAATCGAAACTAACACCTATTTTGGTTACATAAAAATACATCCAAGCAATATTAAATTTTCTTCTTTTCAACAAAAAAGTGACTATGAAGTGAATTTTACTCTTAAATACGTACAATCATTTTAGCATGAATGAGTAGTTTTATTACTAAATATTGTTCTATCTTTAACGTGTATGCTGAAGAAGCCCCCAAGAGTTATCAAGCCAAAAAAATTCTACACATACTTATTTTAGTTATTGACATTGCGTTCCACACATAATTGTCACAACATTCAATTAACGGTAAAATTTATACTTATAGGTTTAACATTTTAAAAAGGACTGTAGAAAAAAGTGTATCGTATATATCGTTTGCACGACTGGCTACTGGTAAATATCAATGAGTCATCAACACTATATAAAATTAAAGAAAGGTATATATATATATACATGCATCTATTCATTTGAATTTGAAGACTTATTTTGCACGGGCAAATGAGGTTTAATGAATTATTAAGTAAAAGTGCAGAAGTCAAACGACAATGCCACTAAATAATTGTCATACATTTCTCAATACGAATTTTAATTTGCAGTATACTTTGTAATCATGTTTTGCATATGTATACATATGCAAAACATTATTCCTTTGGCAAGGACTGCAAATTCATTTTACACCTCAGATTAATCTTACAGCAAGTTAAAGGCAAAAAAAGAGCAAATTAACCTGAGATTGAAAAACAAAAATAATATTTTTTAAGAACGGGGAGACCGTTGATCCCTAGCAGTAAATTCTATTCGAATTGTGTTCAAAGCGCTTGAAAATGGCTCTTGGAAGTTGACTCTTCCATTAAGTTGTGATATATGTTCCTTCATGGCGTCTAAAGTTCCGTTTCATTCGAAGGTGTTCGCTGCATCCTCGGGGAACGTTAAATGACAGGAAATAAAAGATCCTCTTTGGGGGAGCAGGAAGAAATTGAAAGATCTTTGTACAATGAATGTTTAATTTGCTAACCATTTTGCACTAAAGGCTTTGGTGTTATTTTGTCCAAATATTTAAAAAGTCCAAATAAACGTGAATGAGGAAGTTCTTCTATTGTCTCTCTCTCTCTCTGTACTATGGCATATATATATCTTATACATACGTATATATATGTATATAAACACTAGGGTTCGATCCAGCAGTTTTCACAGGACTATTAATTGACTGCTCTGTTATTTCAGCAACACATTATTTTGACAATATTTTTGTCTTTACTCAATTGACACCTCTTTGAGCGCTCACGCTGAGTGGTATTCCATTTCCTAAGCCAGCGATTCTCAAAGTGTATTCCGTGGAACCCTAGGGTTCCACAAAAGAATCTCATTGGATCCTTTGGCAAGTTATGATTAGATAAAAAATTATTTTCAGTAAGTCATGGTCAGGAAAACCAAAGGGACGCTCATGAAAATTTATCCCCATTAAAAATTTATCAGAAAGTGGTAGTTAAGCACTTCCTGAAAGTAAAAATACATTTTAAGGAAGCAAAATAAGAAATGAAAACTGTTCAGAGGATACTCTACGTTGCTTATGTAAAGTTAATGTAAAAATTGTAAAATGACTCGTTGCTCCCCTTTAAACCACTCCGAAACTCTAATGAGGTGGGTCAGAAACTACGTCGTTTGATGATAAAAAGCTGACAATTATGTTCAATGACTTTACTAATGAGTAAAGAAAGGAATTTTTGTTGATTTTTGTAAGACTTTCGATATGATTTCCGAAAGGAGTCGAAGAATACATTTAGTAAACAACAAACTGGTGTTTAAGTAATGCCATTGCAAAAAATCCTTTAAACTATTAAATGCATACATTTAATAGTTCAAGAAAGTTTGAAATTTATGCCCGCAATCATGTCTTATTTGTTTCCTGTTTATGATTTTTACAGTTAAAAAATTAGATTTTTTTGCTGGACAATGCTTCAACTCATACTTTCAACTGACCGCTTCAACGACATTGCTTGACCTGTGTATTAGCATTGTATTTTTCCTTTTAAATCTGATATAAAAATTGTAGAGGAAATATGGGAATTCTTAAACAATAATTTTATCGAAATGGCAAGAAGTAAATTGGGGAAATAAAGCTGGCCATGCGGAACACTCGATTTGGACCAGAAATAATACACAAAATCTATATATAAATATATAAATTCAAAACAGTTAATTTCAACTTTCTCCTCTGTTTGAAAACCCATTGTCTTACTTTTTTTACAAGTATTATTTGGCGTTATCAATAAAATTTTTTTTTGAAATTTGTTATTTTTTTCCTACTACTTTCGACGTAGATTCAAAGCCATTCTTAAGAAGTCTTTATTTATTGTATTTTAATACTACTCCTCAAATCTACAGCCTACAGTACTTGTACAGTATACAATACTTTTCTTACTATTTATAATTCAAAGAAGGAGACATATCAAAATCAAAATAAAAAAGAAAATGTAATCGATTAAATAAATGTCAAACCAAATTAATACTAATCAGTTGTCAGTTAATTCATTTCCAAAGTATATACATATAAGATAAGTCGGTCAGATTGTTTGTTCAGTACAATATGAAAGAAAATAAAAAACAATTTGAATCCAACAATGTCGAATATAATATAAAGTGAGGCAATACGCGAGGAGACGCTTTATTTTGCTTCGAATCAATGTTTCGCGAGTTTGTAATTTTCATTAGCGTTTTTAACTTTGATGAAATTGAAAGTGAGTGTTTGTGTTTCTAATTTATTTGATATTAATAGGGTGGCCCATATGTTTTTTGTACATATTTTCTTTACACTAGAAGGAGTGGATATAGATGAAATTTTTTAAAAATATGTGTTACAAGTTACTGAGCTTTTACTTTTGACACTCAGTGTAATTACTTAAAGTAGCTGAGTCATTAATACAAGAAAGCTCTCCTTGCTGAATAGTAGGAATCACTAAGAGATTTTTAGAGTTCATCTTATTTGAAACAATCTTTACATTATATCGCAATATTTCACGCAATGAGTTTTTGTTTCGAGTTTAAAAAAAATGGAAACGCGTATTTAAGTAAGCAAGCTGTATATTAATAATTTTCCCCTTTGGAGAAACACATATCGGAACAAAAAAAACAAACAAGATTTTTGGGGCCTACGCGTACTAAAACACGAATTCAGATCTAAATTGGACGCTAGTCCAAGCCTGCCTTCAAATATCTGAGATAAAACCTTCTACCTTTACAGCTATTCTTAACAATACAGTGAAACACAATTTCATTTTTCAAGTTAATGGGACTCATTTTAAAATTGTAACAGGTGTGATAAGTTAGTTTTTTCATATTTTCCATTGTAATAATATTTTTCATCGACAGCCTGATAACTTAAAAACAAGTTGCAAAGGTATTTAATTCAGAAGGATAGCCAGTGGTCCCCAGTTTTGAGGATTTTAGTTAACTTCTCAATCCAAGAGCATTCGTAGACATTCATTTCGATCGGCAGAGGGAGAAGAGGAGCAAGAGACATATGAAGAGAGCTTTCTACAAATTAGGTCTTTACAATATTAAAACTTTCAATTCAAAATACGTAGTTTTACATTTATTCCCGCCCAGGGAGGGGGGAGCCCCTTTAAATAAGCCCTGTCCAGATCATTAAATTTGTGATTTTAAATAGGAACACTACAGGCCCGTAGCCAGAAGGAGGGGGGGGGGGGGGGCAGGTCGGGCATTGTCCGACCTGGAAAATGTTTTGCCCGTCCTAGCGTGATTAATTAGACCTTAATAATCTATGGTATTTCTGTTTTTAACTTTTTAATTTGTTTAAACTCAAAGTCATAAAAAGTCGAAAAAATCCTGTTCCCATGCACCTTTATCTCTTAATTCAAATTTTAGAAAAAATGAAAAGCATGAACATTTTCCTATATTCAGCTCCTTTTTTTTTCCTGTTTTCAATCTAAATTTTTTTTTTTTTTTTTTTTTTTTTTTTTTTTTTTTTTTTTTTTTTTTTTTTTTTTTTTTTTTTTTTTTTTTTTTTTTTTTTTTTTTTTTTTTTTTTTTTTTTTTTTTTTTTTTTTTTTTTTTTTTTTTTTTTTTTTTTTTTTTTTTTTTTTTTTTTTTTTTTTTTTTTTTTTTTTTTTTTTTTTTTTTTTTTTTTTTTTTTTTTTTTTTTTTTTTTTTTTTTTTTTTTTTTTTTTTTTTTTTTTTTTTTTTTTTTTTTTTTTTTTTTTTTTTTTTTTTTTTTTTTTTTTTTTTTTTTTTTTTTTTTTTTTTTTTTTTTTTTTTTTTTTTTTTTTTTTTTTTTTTTTTTTTTTTTTTTTTTTTTTTTTTTTTTTTTTTTTTTTTTTTTTTTTTTTTTTTTTTTTTTTTTTTTTTTTTTTTTTTTTTTTTTTTTTTTTTTTTTTTAATTTTTATCCAACTATTTCTAGATTATTTTGAGGGCTCGAAATGTATTTAAAAAAGAAAGATAAATAATCTTCGACAAATGTTCAGCTTACATTCCTGTAACAAAACAAAACAAAATATAAAGAAAAAAAATTTAAATAATAATTTTTAAAAAATCTGAAAACAGTAACGTAAGTTCAGAAATGAAAGCGTACGAAAAAGAAAAGGTACGTGACGTACATAATACAAATACAAATACAAAAGTGACGACCAGCAACAGGCTCAGAGCCCAGCTAGGCTGGTCCTAGTTAATTTAGCAGTCCCCAATGAACATCAAGAGCTTTCTTAAAAGTTTTTACCCCACTGCAATTAACAGTCGCTTCCGGTAAACTATTCCAACTGCCTACAACCCTATTGAAGTAGTAGTTTTTCCTAATTTCAAGATTAGCCTGAGATTTGAAAAGTTTAAAACAATGACCTCTGGTTCTACTTTCAACACATAGCTGTAGCCCATCAACATTTCCCGTTTTAATGAATTTAAACAACTGAATCTAGTCCCCTCTGACTCTCCTTTGCTCAAGACTATACATATTGAGCCTTTTAAGCCTAACCTCATAATCTAAGTCTGAAAGATCACTTACAAATCTTGTAGCCCTCCTTTGAATCCTTTCCAATAAGGTAATATCCTTTTTTAGGTACGGAGACCAAAACTGAACAGCATACTCCAAATGAGGTCTTACCAAACTTCTGTATAATGGCAATACAACTTCCCTAGACCTGTTCGAAATAGCCTTATTGATAAACCCAAGCATCCTGTTAGCTTTGTTACTTACTATACTACATTGCTGACTGGGCTTGAAGTCGTGACTAATCAATACTCCTAAATCAACAGCTGCTTCTGCTTCCCTAATGACAGAACCTTGTAAATAATAGGTTGCATGTTTATTCCCATGACCAAAATGAAGCACTTGACATTTTCCAATATTAAAAGACATGCCCCACTTAGTTGCCCACCTAGAAATTTGATTCAAATCCTCTTGAAACTGATTGACTTGTTCCTCCGTGTCTACAATTCCCATGATTTTGACATCATCAGCAAAAATATTGATGTTCCCAGAAATACTCTGAGTAATATCATTAATAAAAATAATAAATAATATTGGCCCTAGAACTGAACCTTGTGGAACCCCACTCAAAACATCAATCCACTGAGAATAATTGCCCTTCACTACTACTCTTTGTTTCCTCCCAGTCAGCCAATTTTTAACCCAAATTAAAGTTTTTCCACCAATACCAATATAAGCAAGTTTGCTAAGAAGAGCTTCATTGGGTGCTTTATCAAACGCTTTCTGAAAGTCAATGTAAACAACATCTACGCACTTTTTATTATCTAATGCCATGGTAACCTTGTCATAGAAATGCAACAAATTAGTTGTACAGGACCTACCCTTTCTAAAACCATACTGAAAATCAGTCAACACTCCATTTGCCTCCAGGAAATTCACTATTTTGATTTTTATCAGAGTTTCAAAAATTTTACAAAGAACGGAAGTAAGACTCACAGGCCTATAATTTCCTGCCTTAGTTTTAGACCCTTTCTTGAAGAGCGGCGTTATGTTTGCCAGCTTCCAATCCACTGGCACAGTCCCCGAGTTATATGAAGATATGAAAATAGTCAAGTCAACATCCACTAATTCCTCTGCACATTCTACTAAAATTTTTGGATAAACATTATCAGGTCCTGGAGCCTTATTTGCTTTAATCTTTTTCAAATGAAACAACACATCATCCCTAGAAAATACAAAATCCTCAAGCTGTGTATTAGCTTGCGTCTCGCTTATGTCAACTGTTGAGATACAGTTTCTGTTAAATACACTGGAAAAAAAATTGTTTAGAATATCAGCAATATCTCCCTCATTTTGAATCAAGTTCCCGTTCTCATCCACTAGTGGGCCTACCTGAGTATTACGAGCTTTCCCTGAATTAGCATAAGCAAAAAATTTCTTAGGATTCCTTTCGATGTTATCTGCAAGCTTTTGCTCCAATTCCCTTTTCTTACTCCGTACCAGATACTTGAAAGTACGTCTAGCTTCACAATACAAAATCCTGTCAGCATGGCACCCAGTCTCTTTAAGTCGCCGAAAAGTGGCTTGCTTATAATTGAGAGCTTATCTCACCTCCCTAGAGAACCACATGGGCCAAATTTTCGTGAAATCCCCTTTCTTTCTAAAAGGAACATAATCCATCACTGTTTTCATCAATTTCCCCTTAAACTCTTCCTACTGAAGATCAGCTTCACTATTCTCCAACCCAGAAGAAAAAACCTCTTTCAAACCCTGCCTAAGTGCAACTTAATCAACATTCCTGAAGTTAGGTACAAATCTGAAATGCTCACCTTTGTGAGCATCGAAGCTGGTCCAAAACCTAATAGTATTGTGATCACTATCTCCAATATGTTCCCCTATACTCAACCCCTGAACAGAACTTCCGACATCACAAAAAACTAGATCCAAAACAGCACCATGCCTAGTCCCCTGGGTAACAACTTGATCCAAAAAACAGTCCCCAGTCACTTTCAGAAAATCTTCTTCCCTACCATTGCTAGTGTAAAAACTATTCCAGTCTATGCCCGGGAAATTGAAATCCCCCATCATGATGACCGAGCCCTTACCAGACATGTCCCTAATAACACTATACATCTCCTCGTCTTGATCCTGACTAACATTAGGCGGCCTGTAAACATTTCCCAAATGTAACTTCTTCCCCTTATTGCTCACCAACTCCACCCAGACCATTTCAATATCATTAGGCTTATTATTAATGACCAATTCATTGCAAATAAAAGTGTCCTTAATATAGAATAAAACCCCTTCACCTTTCTTACCCAGCCTGTCTTGCCTAAACAAATTGTATCCATCAATGCTCACTGCCGAATAATGCTGAATCTAAACATAAAAGAGCCGACCCCCCCCCCCCCCCCGAACACCTTTCAAGTTTTAGTTGAAAAAAAAGTTATTCTGTAATGGCTATTTGAAGAATTCAATTGGGGAGGATCCTATTGAATATGCGCTGTTCCTTTTTAGTTTTGTCATATTTAATTCAAATCTTTGATTATGGAACAGTGCATTATCAAAACATGCTGCCCATCCTAAGAGCACGGATTAACACTTTTCAAAACTTACATTGATTTATTTGAAACTAGAACTCGCCTTCATGGTTTTCAAAATATTTCACAGTACGGATAAGATTCATAGTTAAGAGATTGCTAATAGTCGAAAGATCGACTGTTAGTAAGGAAATCAAGTTTAAATTTAAAGATGTCTTGCATTAACAAAGTATTGTACCTAAATATAAGATGTTGTAAATCTTATATAGCTAAACTAGCGGTACCCGCACGGCGTTGCACGTGCTGAACTGTAAAAACGTAGCCTAAGTCGCTGTCCTTGCTAATAAGAGTATAAAAATCGTCGCCTGCCGCGATGTCCTTGATAAGAATGTAAATAAACGTCGCCTGACGCGCTGTTCCAGCTAAAAATATAGAAAACGTCGCATGCGACGCTGTCCTTGCTAGGAGTATAAAAACCGCCTGCGGCATAAAGCCTGTAGCGTTTGAAAGACTTCGTCCGTCTATTTGTCAAAAAAAAAGAAAAAAACATTAGACATTGTTAAAGCTTGAAAAAACTGATATAACATGTAAAGGGATCAGTTAAGAAAACGTGGGACCAATTCCGTCAGTAGGGTCAGATTTGTCACCAAAGGCTACTTAAAACTGCCAAATTGTAGCACGGCGTCATTTGTTGCGTATTTTTCATCTGGAATGAGTCTTGGCGATGATTTTAGATTGATCCCGCTGAAAACTAAACTGTTGTCTCCATTTTGAAAATTAAGTTTTAAATTGAAATTATGCTGACACTATTCACCCGGCGTTGAGGAAACTGCGAATTATTATTTTTGGGTCAAGGTAAGCCTTAAGAAATCGAACTAAAAAGCTTATAACTGGCGTTCTTATTGACTTAGAAACTTGGAATAAATATCATCTTGTGCAGAAAAATCAGCGCTTTCGATCGATATATTACATTAATATGTGCAAGGTTTTTTTCACTCCCATATTGAGGAATTTATGTGGAAAATTGCGTAAAATTGGAATAAAAAAAGAACTACCAGTAGGATTTTTTTTCTAACCAGTCTATAAACCTTCCTCTTGAACCACTCTGTCTATTGATAAAAACCGCATTCAAATCCGTTGCGTAATTTAAAAGATCTAAGCGTAGAAAAAATCATTGAAAAATAAAAAAAATAATTAAAAAGAAACTAATTGAGTGATTGAGTCACAACTTTCATTTTTGCGGCGATGAGTTTCTCGGGTCATCAACATTAACTGTGCCGAATGTGGTCTCGATCGGTAAAACGGCCTAGGATTCCATAGCGAACAGACAGACACTGCTCTTATATATATATATAATAATGCTTTTTTTTTGAGGGGGGGAACCATACAAGATAATTTATTTTTGATAGATTTCTATCAATTTCTTTGTTTACAATTTTTACTTATTAATTTTTTCAGAAACATTCATGAAATCTGTCGAAAAAGATGCACAAGAAAGGTTTAGAAGAAACCAGAAGAAGAAATAAATAACCGCATATGAGTGAGGAAAGGAAACATTTCTTTCCATAAATATAGCATTTAAGGAAGATCCATGGTTTAACCATTTGATGCTTAAGTACCATGAGTATGAAGCCATGAGAGTATTGAAATGTGATCTTGAAAAATTGAATTTTCTTAAAATTAATATTTTACTGTTCATTTTATTTCTTGGAAGTGGAATTGTTATTGGTAGTACGTATAAGGATTATTTCTCAGATAGTGTTTTGTAAGCTATTTCTTCAATTTTAAATGAAAGAAAGATTCTAAGAATATTTTATTTAAAACTTGTAGCATACTACATTATAAAATGTATTTATTTTTTGGCAACATCATGAAAACTATTTTTGATTGTATACATAAAAAAAATCAAACTATGCATAATCATTACAATTATAGGGGTACACACCAGCCGCGACAGAGGAAAAAAAAATATGTTGTTGCTGTTGCTATACGTTGCTATGGTTTTCACACCAACATCAACGCAACGGCTTCATTTTATGTCATAGTGAAATTAACAAATCATAGCATTTCAGAACACCAGTTAGATAAATATAATTTTTAATGATAGAATAAATGACAGCCAATGAGGTAACACAAGGACTTATTAAAATAAGTACAGCCAAGAAGTTGAAGGTTTTCAAAAGCTCTCATTGGACCGATACACTCAGCAGCAGCAATAGTTGCCAAGAGTAGCATGAAGTCTTTGGAGACCGCAACTGTGACATTGCGAATGGTAAAGGATTAGTTAAAATTAAAATAAGAATTTTTCAGGGTACAAATATACAAAAATAAAATATAAATACAACGTAGTGAAGTATATACACTGAAAAATAGATATTTATATAAAAGTTTTAAATGCCGAGTTTCAGTTAACACGTTGACTGCCAACCTACGAGATAACTCGTAGTAGGTCACTTGTTGAGAGACCAAATTACAAGTCGTCTTGCTGTTGCTGACTTTTTTTCATTTTTCAATACATTTATAGAATGTTAGTAATTTTTTACTTAATATTTTGCACAATATGTTTTAATTAAATTAAACTATCGTCTGGAGGTAAACAAACTACAAACAGCGCTGGCAGTCAGCGTGTTAAAAAAAATTTTCATAAAAATTTTACATGGTAATACTAACATAACTTTGGTTCAATGCATAAAATTTCTCAAGATATATAACTGCTTTAAAAAACATTGAAAAGAACAAATGATTTTTGAAATAAAATATAATTCGAGTTTTGCAAATTTTAAGAAATTTTTAAAAGCCTAATTTTAGTAATTCTATAAACGTTTTCCTTTTAAATATATGAATTTCACTTTCAATATATCAAATAAGAAAATATATATAACATCTATTATAAAATTCTTCAAACTTCAACTTATTCCATAAATATTCAGGGAATATACTTTAACATTGTAAAAAAAAGGATAGTAGGAACAAATATTTACAATGACATAGAAAATCAAATACAATAGGAAAGGGGGGATAATTTATAATATCTGTTACTGTGTAAGTCTGAAGTTGAAGAATGACAGCAAAAACTTTAAAGTGTCGAGAAAAGCGAAGGATGAAGTTATTTACAAATAAAAAAAGCATGCCACAATTTTTTGCCGAGTCGGTGTGAAATTTCGTCAATCAATGATAAACTTTTGAAATGGGACGAAACCGAAGCTGAAATGATAAAATAAAATATAACAAAAATATCTTTAGTCAGCATTCACTGTCTGTGCATGGTGAATTTGGACATATGCTGGTGTAAGTCAGAAATAATGATATCCAGCAAATATTTCGGACATAGACCAAGGGACTTGGAGAATGATTTGGAGACTTTAAAATGAAGCAGATGCATATTCCGTTTTTATTTCCCTGTTTGAAACAAGGCAAGTGAGAAAAATATTTCTGTTAAGTGGCATTACAAGGGTATGCATAATTTTTTGAACATCTCGAGCCAGAATTGATTAGGAGGATTTAATAAGAGACTTTTTAAGGGAAATTATTAGGAGATATATTCAAGTCCACATAAAATTTAGGTAGGAGAAATAAATGTTAGTTTCGTTCTAAGCTTGATTTTCAACTTTCTATAAGACTTTCCATTAGTTTTTAAAAGTTTTGTTGTTTGCATTTTGAACATACAAATGTATGGGGGCACCAAAATTTTTTAGTGCTTAGGGCATATAAAGGTCTTAACCTGGCCCTGGTCCCTTTACTCTATTAGTGCTAGTATTGCAATTAAACAGTTGTGTCTACAGGTACTGTATTTTATAATACTTATGCAAATACTTAGTAGCAATAAAACATTTGCATCAGTAGTATACATTATTAGGTGGAATTATTTTGCTTATAAAAATTTTGTAGAGCTGTATAAAAATTGTATAAAATAAAATGCATGTTTTTCTGTGAGATTCTTATAGCAATTAAATATAAAATAGCTAAAATACAAAATCAACAGAGGAAAAAAATAAATCAGAAAGCAAATACTAAGGACAAAAATTCTATTGCTAAACCACAAAGAAAAAATACACATCATACAAAAACAATTTTATTTCCTGACTTTAAATTAACAAATTTATCAAATATAAACAAGATTTAAATGCTTTCATTATTATTTTTCCTTTCATTATTTAATTTTTGGTTTTGTTAATATAATACTAATACATGAAATATACATTTAAAAGAAACTACAAATGCATATGCTCTTAAATATAATCTTAGAGCAAAAGTCAACAATACTGATATTTCATGGCATGCTTCAACACTATCAGAAAGCTAGTGTTGAAGCATGGCATGAATTATCATAGCTGAAATGAAATTTGAAAGATCGTGTTTTGCCATAAACACCAGAAGTGTAAAGAAAAGTTTAAATTTTATCAACTTGATTTTATAAAACTTATTAAACTCACTAATTATGGCGGAAATTTACCTGAGAATAAACATTAGCAACACCGTTTTTTGTGTCACTTATAATCACGATTCTAATGCAGTTCTGAAACGTAGTAGTAATAAAAGTCAAGATTATAATGAGAAATATAATTTTTCCCTTTTTAAACCATCATTTTTTAAAATTTAATGAATGTATTTTTAAATGGTAGAAGCTTGTTTTTCATGTTAAAAACTTACAGTCAAAAAGGAAACATTACCATTCTGACAATCCTGACAGATAAATTAAACAGTTGATCTTAAAAAGAAATTTCCTTGAATACTCTCCTTAAATCAGTGGTGTAGTCGAGGGGGGGGGGGGACGCAGGGGGATGGCGTGCTCCTACTTTTTTATTTTAATACAAGCGTCCCCTCAACTTTTTACATTTTAACATAAGCGTCCCCCCACTTTTGATTTCAATTGCTTATCTTCTTGCGTATAAGCGTCCCCCGACCTTTTTTCCAGGACTAGACCTCTGCTTTAAATGCACTAAAATGTGTGTACCTACTAATTTTTAAAGCATTTTGATCCCAGGCTGGTATAGCATTTGTAGCAAAATCATTTTCTTCTCCAAAGTCAGGTTTTCATTTGCTGTTTCAACCTTTTCTGAGTACAAGTTACTTATGGCAGAAATGGAAGTGCTACACCACCTCAGGCTCAACAGGTTAAGAAAATATAATAGCATAGGAAGAAAATATTCCACTAATTTAAAACCGTCTGACCGTAATTAAAACATGAAAAATAACGCAAAGAATGTGTAATCGTTAAAATTGATTGTTTGTAAAAAAAACTAAGTATAATCTTTATATTTTGTGATAAAATTATTCAAACTACTGCTCTCAGCAGCAAAATTTTACATAATTTTATAAAATGAAAAGTTCTAAAAAAAACTGAAAAATAAAAAACTAAAAAAGTAACACAAGGTGGGTGTACTCTTTTAGATATTAAATATGGTAAATTTGATAAGTTTTATGCACATTTTTATGCATTTTGATAACATTAAAACTCTTGACTAAATTCAAAATGGTCCCTTTATATCTTTATGATTAGAATTTAATGTACTAATTCATTAGAATATTTTGATATTCAGACTAACATCATGACAAAGAAAGATAAGAACACATATCATAAATTATCACAATATTTTTAACATACATATGATTTTATGTACATGCACAAAGACATTACAACTTCGTACAAATAAAGCTAATCTATTAAGTAATCTACTTAGAAATATAAAATCTACTTGTTATACCTCAGATTAATATTTACATCTGTCAAAAAGACTATCACAAGAGATGTTTTTCTCTCAACAATCCTATATACATATATATGTGTCTAAAAACAAATCTAAAAATAAAAAAAAAAGATAACTTGCCATTAAAACATTACTTTTACCTACAATCCAATTGCACTTTAAGTAAACTAATTTGATGGTAAGTCTTTTTTTTTTTCCAATTTCTAGTATGAGCGTAACACAAAATAGTGATTAAGCATCTAATATGATAATTACTAATACATTACACTGTACAACACATTTGAACTTTTTTTCTGTCCTCCAGATGAAACTGTGATACTATATAAACAAAAGGTGCTTGATTCAAATATCAAAGCCAAAATGGTCCATCATGTACCATTTTTGTTCAGGGCCCATTTCTCATATTTGTACAAATTGGTTATAGAAGAATGTAACTGAGACTTACTTATTGAAAACAAAAATACTAAAATTTTTTTTTTTTTTTTTTGGCCGTTTCTTGTAGGCAACTGTTGGTGTGCCTTGATAACAGACCCAGGCCCGGCCCTAGAGTTTGCGAGGCCCAAGGCAAAAGCGTGTCCAATCCAGCAGAAGTATTACTACCTGAATTATTTCAGAAAATATTTTTCTAATGCACATGTATTAACGGAAGAAGGAAAGAATTACGTGAATAAATAACAATAAAAACAAATATTAAATATGGTAAAACAATGAACAAAGAAATGTTTTAAAATATTAGACGTTTTATGTTTCAGCAAAAATATTTTTACTTTAACATTCCTTTTGTAAAGATTTTTTTAATTTATGAATGTCCACATATTAAAGAGTTTTACGTGCTTTAAGTGATGCAAATTCCGATATTAGTTCGCTGTAATCCAATTGTCTGGCAATCTCGTTTTCAAAGCTTACTATATGCAAATTGCCGAGTCTATCCTCAGTCATTGTTGTGCGCAAAAATGTTTTTATTAACTTCAACTTAGAGAAACTTCTTTACCCGGATGCAACTGTGACAGGTATAATAAGCAAAATTCTTAATGCAACATATGTGTTAGGAAAATTTTCAGATCTACTATTTCATTTGCATAAGTATTCTAACATTTTTATTGCATCTCTCACAATTGATTTAGGGATAATTGATTTAAGTATTTCCAATTCCTCGGCAAGCATCATTCCATCAATGTCTCTGTTTGCATTTAAAGTGAGCTGTTTTTCTAAACCTTATCTCTCTTCCAAGAACTTGCAGCTTTGTTCCGTAGGAACCCTTCCCCCTTGTGCCGAGTTATATTATTGCACCATTCTTCTTTCCACCATTGTTTCTCTCTCCTTTGTCCCATACTCATACAACCATGTCATCACCTCGCCCTGCCCCTTGTAGTTTTTCGAAAGGTTCGTTTTACGACGAAAACAACATTCGGGTTTGAAAGAAAACTCCTGTTCGGCTGGTAAACTACTTGACAATTTTTATATTGACCAAATTTCAAAACTAAAAAAAAATACAGCAACACAATCAAGACTTGCCCAAGCGGGAGGCCCCTGAAAGAGCGAGGCCCAAGGCGGCTGCCTTGCTCGCCTTGCCCTAGGGCCGGCCCTGAACAGACCAGCAATATTCAGTTCTCATACTTTCATTCCATTGACCGCTGAAACGCTTTTCAAATATAGAGATGTCCTGATGAAACTTTTCCCCATGCTCACCACTAATTGCGTCAAGGTTTTGAGGAAAGAAGTCCATATGGGAGTCTAAAAAGTAATATAAAAGCACTTTATCAAGTCACCAACAAGATCTTCGTAGTTTTCCGGTTTCTCCTTTCAAAGGAAACGTGAGTCCACTGATTTGAAGCTGAGCCAGGCTGATTTTTCTACTTCTGCCCCTTTGTTTTCAAACTTTTCGTCATGAAAGACTTTCTTAAACTGTGGGCCAATAAAAACCCTTTCTGTTATTTTTTTTTATTTTTGTCTAACTTAAAATTTTGAATTTGTTCCTGAGATGCAAAAAAGCTGCTCCTTCTCTATCCAGAGCTTTTACAAATATTTTCACTAAACCGACTTTAATGTAGAATGGTGGGAAAAGGACATATTGTACATTTACAAGTGGTTCATTTGATATCTCCCAACTCCATTCGAAGAGAATGAAGCAGAATTTGGTGCAACCCTGTTAACATCCGAATGACTTTCAAATCTCTAAAAATGTGCCAGTTGAATGTAGTGTACTCAATTAACTTCAGTATAGCACTCATAACTTCATAAATTTCCTTTGTGTTTGCAGAATCTGCTACAGAGATAAGTAGGAAAATAATTTCTTATATGGAGGAGCATTGCTAAACAAGCGCAACTCTGCTGAATTATGCTCATCTCCCAGTGCCTGAGATAGTGAATTCACAACACAATAGCCTAGCATATCATTTCCTTCTTCTCCGCTAAATAGTATGCAAAATGCCTTTGTCATCTTGAGGACTCGAAAGTTCAGGAAAGTAGATAAAGCTTTAGTTGCCAAAAATGTTGCTAAGGTAGCCAAGTTTGTTAAAAGGTCGCCAGAATGGCAACAATCTCACTGTTAATAGAAAGATATAATTTATAATAAATTAAGTCAATAAATTACGAAAATGTACAAATTTATTGGAGAAAATACTTAAAAAGCTAAAATGTGAATTTTGGGGAAAATAGTGCATGGTGGGCAAAAAATTACAAATTTGTAATTTTCAGCCAAAAATGCATAAGAAACACAAATTTTCATCTAAAGGACATTGTTCGTGTTGCACAATGTTTTAATGCATATAGTTCACTCTTTTGATTGAATAGCAAAAAAGCAATTGGCAAAAGAAACAAAAGCAGTTAGTAATTTAAATCTGATTAAATTATAAAGCACTAATTAAACGGAATTCTATACAGCTAGTGCAAAAAAAAAAAAAAAAAACTAACATTAACAAATTAAAGTTAATAAACAGAAGAAAAATTAATGTTAGTTCTCCCTTTCAATGAATATGAAAAATACTACTGCACTGAATGCTAATAAAACTTGTGACTCAAGCAGTTGGAAACGAGAAGTTCAGTCTAGAACTTTCCAAGGCCTACTTTCCCTTTTACACCAAAATTAAATTTATAATCTCAATAGCCATTTTTCTCTTTCTCATTTAGCTTTAGTGCTTAATTACTTCAAATAAACCTTTTTCAATGATTAATACATATTTATTTGCTCGTTCATTTATTGATTTATACCTTCAGAAATATCCATACAAATCCAGATCAAAAAACTTCATGAGAAAATAGGCTCATATCTGCACATGTTCTACGTCATACGGTCCTTCGGATTAGGTTTGATCCAAGCAAATCTATCAGGAAGATTTGGATTTATACAGGATGGAAATTTACCCATACGCTAGAATGTTATATTTTTTTTTAACTGCTCAAAATTGAGCAAAAAGTGTGCAAATAAAAAAATATGTCACGTCGAGAGGTTCTTCTAATAAGCTTGTTCAAAGGAACTTGGATTTTATGCTCAGGGTTTATATAATTTGCTTCATTTTTCCCACAATAACGCTATATTTAGGATTTTTTGAACTATTCAAAATTGTTCAAATCAAAAAAATAAAATATGGAAATGAGATGTCCTCGCCAAGATCTTTCGAGGGCAAAAAAAAAAATTCCAATTGGACAATTCCCTCAAAAGTTATTAGGGGACACACACATTTTCCCCATCTCAAAACCCTACATTCAAATTTTTATTTTTCCTTCGTTAGAAATTACATCACTTATTTTCAACTTTTCTTTATTTTTAATGATATTTTCCCGATACATTAAGCTTTTTTTTTTTTGTAGTTTTATTTTTTACTTTTACTGTCTTACTTATCTTCATTATTAGACTGCAAGACCAACATTTTTTTTTATAAAACCAAATTGACCAATAAAATCCCAGAAAACTGTCATCTAAACTTTCTTCTTCTTCACTCCCTGACATTAGTAAGACTGCAAGGAATTTTATATCTAACACTGGAAAATTTAATATCAGTTTCGAGCTTGGATTTTTTAAGCAATTTCTCAAGGAAACAAGAAGTTCCATCTAGAACTATACTTTACATCTGTATTAAAATGTGTTCTAAAAATCTTGAAGCTTTTTTGTCTCCATAACTTCAAGTACTACTCTGCATGCGGCTGTACAGCAGACTCTGGTGGACATATTGCATCTGTATGCAATATGTTCACCAGAAGAATGTGGCCCATTATTGCAACACATTCTTGAATTCCACGGTTTTATTCGCATTCTTGAGCGTGGATTGATGCGCTGCGTTCTTTCGCGCAGTTCAGAATGTACATGTGAAAGGTCCTTAAGCCTTCTTTCATTCTTTTTTTTCTTTTACAGGAAAGTAGGCTAAAAAGGGCGTCTTATAGTCCGTAAAATATGGTATAAAACCTGAATAAAAACTGAAACATAATTTTTATCATCATAAAAAAATAAAAGTATGACTGAAACAAAAAAAAAAAATATGCCAAACAAGTAATTAGTAATTTGAATAGGATTAATTACTATAGTTTTAAGCACAAATTATTAGTTTCAATTACAAATAACTCAAATACATTAATCAGCAATTTAATTTTTTTGCCAAAAAATATAGAAATCATTCTCATATCCTAGAGCAGTTTTTAAAACATAGCTAAATTTGACTCTTAGCAAATGCGGTATGAAATTTGAATGCAAATTGAAAGAATTTTGATAAACAACAAAGAAATACAATTGAAATAATAATAATAATTATGATTAATAAATAAATTAAACCAAAAAATCTATATATATATATATGCAAATAAAAAAGAAAAGAAACAAAAGCAATTAGTAATTTAAATCATTAAATTATTATAAATTAGAGCACTAATGATTAGTTTCAATTACAAATGATTCAAATAACATTAAACAGTAACTCAATTTTCTTGTGAAGAAAAATTGAACTAAAGTATTAACTAATATTAAGATAAATTGAAACTATTCTGATATATCCCAGAGCAATTTAAAAACAAATAAACTTAACTATCAGCAAAAAGTTCAACATTATTAATAAAAATATCAGTTAACAGCTGCTACACATGTATGTTTAAGTAGTCCAGTGTTTTCAAACAGAAGAGTCCTTATCATGACTGACATTCTGCTTTGTTTTTGCTTGTAACAAACGAGAATATGAAATTGTTGTTAGTTCTTCGACTAAGGTTTCATATCTATATGACACTCTTATGTCAGGGACATTTGTGCGGCTAACATCATTTCCAGCTACACCTTCATTACTGTAGTTTGAGCCAAGCCAATATTTCTTCCACTAGAAGAAAAATTGGAGATTTAGTGATTCATATAATATTTTCATACACATTTCATGCAAATTAGTTTGAAAAACATTAATTGCTTGTCAGACTAATGTAATAGAAGTTTTACTAAGATGTATTACATCAATATTTTTTCATGTAAACATTTTTAAAAAGTTTTTAGAAGCAGAATTTTTTTCTTTTAAGTTTTGATACATTTTTTAAAGAGTTAATTGGAAGAATTTTAAAAATACCTCATCTGGGAAACCACTCATCAGTACACTGTTACGAGCAAGTTCACACATATCACAGCTACTAAGCTTCAGCACCTGTGCAGCGATACTGTATTCTTCAATAAGTGGCTCCTTTAACAGGGTAAGAAAAAAAAATTTGTAATTCAAGTTAAGAAATTATTATTATTATTAGAGTTACTATAAAAATATGATTAAAAACAAATAAAAAAAAACAATCATGTAACTTAGCTGACCTTAGTAAAGTGGAACTGTAAAGGATCATCTGTAGAAAGAGACACACACAAACCCCTGCTTAAATATTCAGGCAGAGGGTTTCGATGATAATTCAGAAACAAAGAATTATTGCTCAGTGGTGACATTGCAATACCTATCTGAGCTAGATAATATAAATACTGGAGAACTGGAACCTGGGAAGAAAAATATATATATATATATATATATCTAAATCCAATAAAACCTCTCTTTAACAATACTTAAGGAATCCGATATAACTATCATCATATAGAGAGATACTGTCATATGGAGAGGCCAGTGAGCTTAATATATAATTCAAAACACAGCATACTGTTGTGTGCGACAAAACTGAAGCATAATGTAATAGTTTTCATTCAAAACACAAGTTATGGCTGGCTTGATTAATTGTGACACAGTGATAAGGCATTAAAAAATTTAAACAGAATCAAACTGTTAATTATTATTAAAGTTTACAAGAATTCAAAACATAGATGCTATGAAATTTTTAGACCATAAAAACCAGACATAGATGTTAAAAATTTATTTATTAGAAGTTAGTATTTTTATTTTATGGACATTTTGAAAAATATTTAAAAAAATATACAAAGTTACTGAACTTTTATTAAAATTTGGTGCATTTAACCCAAAATAACTTATTTATGATATGTTGTTCTAGGCTCTTCCAGGACTCCCACCGCCTTAACACAATTTGTAGCAGCTTTCGGAGCAGGTAAAATGTCCTTTTTGTATCAGTTTGGAGCAGAAGAATTTAACTTTTGCATCAGTTTGGAGCAAAAGAAATCGCCTTATGTATCAGCTTAGGAGCCAAAAATATCAAATTTGTACATTTTTTTGGAGGATTTTTTTCTTTATTTTTTAAATATTAAATGGCTGTTTTAAAGCAATGTCATTTTCATACATCAAGGGTAAGAACAGTTTCAAGTCTTCAAAATGATAGGAAATATAAATGTCAGTCATCCTTCAAAAACTGAATTAGATTATTTCAAAAACTGGATTATTTTTATATTTCTTATAATAAATTATTCATAACCTATTCAAAAAGTAAGACTAATTAAAACTATGACCCTTATAAAGGTGTTTTTCAAAACTTTTCTCAAAAAGCAGATTATTTAAAAAAAATGTTCTGTTGTTTTTTTCTTCTTCTAATGATTAAGAATAGCTAGAAGAAAGCTTAAAATTTTCTTCTTTTCAAAAATCATTACATTCTCTCTTTTTTGTTTAATAGCTAAAACACTATTCTTACAAGAAAATAAGCAAAAACTAACTAATATGAAAGGTTAAACTATTTAAAACTATTTATCATTAATTAAAATTTGTTTTTTAAATGGTACTTATTTAGGTATAACCATTGTGAATGAACCCATTGAATGAAAGTATCACATTCCACAATGATACACTTTCATTAAGTAGTTGCAAAATGAAAGTATCACATTGTCCACCATAGCGAGCATTTGCTCTTAGAAGTTGGCAATATTCATGGAAAAGCATGTAATATAATTTTTCTAGAAAAAAGTTTTGTTTATATTACAATGCAATAATATAATAATTATAATAGTGCATTAATTATCACATTTTATACTTGAGTAACTGTATAAAAATAAACTAACACAATGTATAATTAGAACATTGAATCTTTGTAACATACCACAAACATGTTTTGAAATCATATGCAGGCGTTAAAACTAGAACCAAAGAGCAAAATGAGTAATTTTTTTTACAAAATATTGCTATTTATGAGTATTATATACTATTGTGTTCCTTTGCAATAACTAACATAAATTGAAATCTTTAAAATCAACAGCTTTTTTTTAATTTTTACATTGTTACTATGCAATATGTATGGGGCCAAATAATTGATCAGTATGTGGCCAGGCTGAATATCATGTCACCAATTATTTCGTCAAGCTAAATATTTCGCTAGATTATGAAATCGCTATTTCGCCAAAGGGCCAAATATTTGTTACATCCCTTACTCAGAAGTTTAGCACTTTACTCAAAAAGCCCAAGCTCTTTAGAAAAAGTCCAATTAGTCTTCGGAATTTAGGAGCAGAAAGCTAATCTAAATAATTTTAAATACATTTTTTTGTTGATTAAAATAGATGGAATATTTAGCATTTCAACTGGCAGAAAAAAAAAAATTTACTTAGGATAGAATACAATTAGGAATGCGAGTTGGCCAGTACCGATAGCCGATTAATCGGGAGAAGATAATTGGATGATTATTTACCACCCGATTAAGAATTCACCACCTGGAAAAAAGTACTTTAGTTAGTTCTGAACAACAAGGATATACAGTGATCTCTTATTTATACGTGCTCTCGTTTATGCACGTTTTTCACTTATGCACGTTTTTCCTACGGTCCCGGCAAGCGATATAGGAAACCAATGAAAACTCTTATTCATTTATGCGCGGTGCTAAAAAAAGAGCTCTCACTTATGCACGTTGAAAACTTTTTCAGTTCAAAATCTAACTTCCTCAAGTCAGGGTTTCTTATCACAAGTATTTCACCCTTTTTGTTTTGCTTCTAGGAGTTTGTTCTCTCCCTTCCCCTATAGTTAAGATTCCAAGAAAACATTCCCCTTAACGTATACAGAGGATTAAACACAGAGGCACCAGGTACTTGAGATTGACGTCAGCAAAATTTGCATTTGTGCTCCGTCTAATAAGAATACGGTACGCGACACGTGACACTGATTACTAACTAAATCTTCTTAAGCGTTGGAGCTTTGTTGCTTTTTAAAATGGCAAAAAGAACACACTTGTCCCTTTCGTTTAAAATGAATGTTATCCAAAAATTCGAAGGAAATCCCAGCATATCTAAAATACCTTTAGCTAAGCAATTTTATGTCTCTGAATCCACATTGCGGGGAATTTTTACAAATTGGGAGGCAATAACTATGGCTAATTAAGAATGGAATTCAGTCAAAAAAAAGTAGGATTTAAGGGGGAAAGTTCAAAGAGTTTGAGAGAGTTTTGATACTATGGTTCGAAGAAGCTCGTGCCTTGAACATCCCTATTAATGTTGAGCTCCTAAGTGAGAAGGCCGCAAAAGTTGTTAAAGAGTTTTTGATATGGAGAACTTTACTGCTTCACATGAATGGATAGAAAAGTTCAAAAAAAAAAAAGGACATGACTTGGCGACTTGTGTCCTTGCCGGGAAAGGGCGAGAGTGAATGAAGGCACAGTTGAACAGTGGCGACAAAACTTAGCTTCTTTGACGCTATGTACGTCTCTTTCCCCAGTTTTCACTATAACTACATGCATAATATTACTTAACAATTACTGTCTACACTAGACTGATGTTTGCTCTTTTGTGGTTTTCCACTTTGGCACGCTTTTCATTTATGCCGTTTTTCACTTAAGCGCGTTCTTGCCACGGGCCCCTGTGACCGCACATAAGTGAGAGATCACTGTAGTTAAGCTATATTTTCAAAACAAAAAGTTTTAATATATCAATAGATTTCAACAATAAAAGCAAAGAACAATTGCAGTTACAATAGGAAAATCACTAAATACACTTAAATTTATAAACCTATTACCTTTCGCAATAGTAATCCATGAGAAATATTTTCACTTAGAAGGTAGCCTGTAGTTAAATGCTGTATTGGGCCAGCTTCTCCACAATGTGGACGAAGATAAAATGTGTTTAATCCTCTGGCTCTGTAACAAAATATACATATTATTCAATTACACATAATGAACAATTACTTATGATTTTAAGTAATGCTAAATTTGAAAAAAATTTCAGGCAGTTATACTCGTGCATATAACTTGGTTTCAAGCTAATGAAAATAATGTATTTAAAAATGCAATCAGAAAGAGATTTTTCCTTTGACATATGATAAAAATTTTAATCAAAATACAATCTTAGTCAACAAATGGCATATATAATATAAACATGCCTATAATTTACTATAGGTAATTGCAAATTACCTCCTAAATTGATTTAAAACACACATGTTGGCATACATATAATACAGATAATATGAATATGGAGGATTTTCTGGGTCAGTCCATTCCATAGGAGTAGGTACATCTTTATCAAAAACTGGATTTTCTGGTTTAGATTCATCATCCACTGAATCGAATCCAATCACCTTAAATTAAAAATAAGAAATTAAAATAAAGCATTACAAAATGCAAAATTTTAAGTTAATGTTGCATACTGGTATTTTTTATAACCGTTAATTCAAAATAAGTATAGGTTTAAACACATACTTTGGAATAATTTTGTGCATTAACACCAAAATTTTACATGAAACAATATCATTGCACTTTTTGTTATTACAAACTTATAATTGTATAAAGTCATGAAATATAAGGCACAAAAATGTCCACAGCAAAACCTTCTTTGATAACGTGATTTTCAATTCCTGTTCCTGTGCTCAATCTTAAAACAAGAAGCATGAAGATTTTTTAACATCAAACTTGGAAAGATTTCAGAACACAAAATGTTGACTTTTTTTAAGTCTAAAAACAAAATATAGCATTATAAGTTTTAACAAGGAAAAGCTAAGAGGGCTTTAAGAGTAGCTAAAAGCTACTTTCATGCCTTCAAAGTGCATCAGAGATGATGTTATCAATCAATGAGCAAGCATAAAGGACAAAAGATTTTATAAATTATTAAATATCTTACAGTTTTTTATAATGCTTAAATGGATGTAAAATTTAAACAAATTATCATTACCACCCCTGAAATGGTGAAGATTGTCTAGAATTGGACCAATTTTTCCTGTAAAACAAGGAAATTAGCTCAATTCTCCCGAACCCCCCTCCCCCTGAAATGGTGAAGATTGTGTAGAATTTGGTCAATTTTTCCTGTAAAACAATGAAGTTAGCTAGCTTCTTCCGAAGAAGCCCCCTGAAACGCTGAAGATTGTCTAGAATTGGACCAATTTTTCCTGTAAAACAATGAAATTAGCTCACTTCTCCCAAAGAACCCCCCCCCCCCCCTGAAACGGTGAAGATTGTTTAGAATTGGACCAATTTTTCCTGTAAAACAATGAAATCAGCTCACTTCTCTCGAAGAATACCCGACCCCCCAAATCTGGGTCCAGCTATGCCACTGGGGTAGTATCATCCCAAATCCTTCCCAATGAATGTACTACTTATATCAAAAGTGCTTAATCTGTCTTGGCAACTGGATTTGTATTACTTGCAGGAGGCACAAGGACAGCACAAAATCTTATTTTTAAAAATTTTGAAATAAATTTCAACTAAAAAATGAAACTGGTTACATTAATAGTGCTTGACAGTCTCCTTTTCTATTTATACATTTCAGGTTTTAATTGGAACAGTGTTTTAAAGCTCTAATGAGGCAATTATGAAAAAAAAAGTTAGTTAAAACAGTTTGAAAAATCAATATGATTGGTAAATTACTTTCAATGAGTTATATCTGCTTAAGGTGAAATTACTTACTTTCCCTTAAATAATTTTATGAGCTACTAAACAAAACACTTAATTCTAATGAAAGTCTTGCAGACTATTATTCCAAACTTTAAAATGATGAAATAACAAATTACGATGAAATTAAAAAATTAAAGGTAAAATTGAAATAAATTACTTCCCTTTAAATAAATACATTTGCAGTTCCAAAAAATTAATGTTCTCAAATTAAAACTGAATATTTAAAAAATTTGCATTTGGACTTTAATTTTGTAAAATATTTTTCCCAGCAGAAATACTAAGTCTTCCCTTTCTTTCTTCTTTTAACAAATGCTGTTCTATAAGCTTTGAATTTCAGAAAGCTATAATTTTTGTTCAGCAAACATTAAATGCTGATAAATTATTTCATGTTTTAAAGAAATAATACACATAATCTGAATCTGTATTAAATGATTTGATGAATAATATAATCTGATCAAGAACTTAAAATTATTTCAGGACATATTCTGAATGGTTTGAAGTTTTAACACTAGAATGATGAAGGTAGTATGAGGGACCCCTTTCATTATTTGTTGCTCATTAATTCCAATAAAAATTAATGCAACTTAGTGCTTGGTTAATCATTTATGTATTATCCTCACAGAAGCAAAAAAAAATGAATCTTATATCTGAAATGAGGGCAAAATCGACTCCTCAGGTTCTATACACTAAGGTTTTTACTTAGGTTTTCACTAAGGTTTTTATTTAAATCCCTTATGTATTATCTTCATAGGAGTGTAAACATGGAATCTTATACTGAGAATGACAGAAGGGGCTACAAAGTGGCCTGAAGCCTTTTACAATCAAATTCTTCATTTCATGGAGAGGTGGTTACATGAAAAGCACCAGTCTTTGATCTCGACCAATTTAAATTCCAAATGGTTACTTCCCCACGTCCCCATTGCTGTTAGCTAGAGATGCAAACAATAGCAACTGCTCCTTGAAAGATATAAATCTACCTTTTGACATGTAGAGATAATGCTGCACTACACGATAATACATTCAGTTTTCATTGTAGAAGATGTGTTGGGAATATGAACTCCACCATAAAGATATTTTTAAAAAATTTCACTCAAAAAAGCTAGGAAAAGCTTTACATTTTAGTCCCTTCTGCTTTCCTAGAATGCAGC
This sequence comes from Octonoba sinensis, assembly GCA_038502835.1. NCBI lineage: Eukaryota > Metazoa > Arthropoda > Arachnida > Araneae > Uloboridae > Octonoba > Octonoba sinensis. Next base: position 29,026,124 of record CM076599.1, on the reverse strand, counting down.
ATTTCTTCATCTCTCGCTAGCATTAAGAGCAAATAATTTTCAACATTTATTGGTTATTTAAAATTGTACTGATATGTAAAACATTATGCCCATACTTCAACTAATATTTGACCTTTAAAAGTATGTTATTAATATAAGATTTTGTATTTAAACACCCGCAATTTTACAATGCATGAGATACACATTTTAAACACATATATGATCCTATTTTCAAAGTTACTCTTCCATAATTTATGTTCATTCTTTATTCTTTTACACCAAGAAAGAATTAGAACAGCAACTGAGATTAGATTCCCTCAATATTAGTAGCATGAAAAGAGCTAAATAAGAAACAAAGAAAAAAATATAAAAAAGAAGAAAAACAATATTTGTGAACATATTTCAACATAGCATACATTACAACTACATAATCAGGAGTTCTAAAATATGATATTTACATAATTGAAATTCATACTTACATACTGAAGAAACATGTGCAATTCAGGATGACTTGAGGGTTTGCAGGTTACTTCAAAGAGAGGTAAAAATATATTTTCTAAAATCTGTTGAAAATTTTGCACTAAGTTGTTGGACCTATAAATATCACTAAAAAAAATTATTAAATTTTAGAAAAGAACATACAGCAGTAAAATCCAAAGTCACACAAATATATCGAAAATAGATAATTCGAATGGCATAAAATTGATAGCTTTTTTTATTCTGCTTTTTTGTAATGAAAATGATGAAATTCTGTATTTTATTCATCATCCAATAAAGTTTTCTTTTTCTCTTACATTTTTGTGCAAACATAAAACTATGTCCCTTTTTTTTTCAAAAAAATATGGTTGAGTTTTTAAGAAATGTTTTGCATTCTACTGCATGTTGAACTTAATTATTCTTCACAGGGCCATATTTGACAAAGATTACAGAATTATTAATATAAATACATAATCCATGTAAGGTTCGAATACCCAACTTTTATATCAGAAGGATTGCACACAGATGGTTGGGTTACCTACGACTGTCATATTCATGGGAAAATGATCAGCTTTGTGGTATCTGTAGCATAAAATTAAACTATGTTTAAGATATACATTTCAATGAAAGGTCATGAGTTTGTTTGGAGTGCATATGTTTTTGGAAACATGATTCAATCTTTGTTAACTTCCAGGGTTCCGTCAGTGGAAATTCGGGCCCCTCTTAGGACCCTTCACAAATTCTAATTAATCAAAATGGACACTTCACAAAATGCCAATTAATCAAAATGAACTCTTTACAAAATTCCAAGCTACAAAATCATATTTTTCTTAGAATTGTTTATTAAATAAGCGGAAAATAACAATAAAAAAATTTTCACTGTATGAATTTTTACAAATTTATTTGATTTTTCACAAAAAACTTTTTAAAATTCACAAAAACCGAACCCTGTTAAAATTGGTGGATTATCCCCTGATTACACAAGGATTTTTATTTGCAAATAAACACCCAGAGAACTGCTAAATTCTCCCAGGAATGTCATGAATTTATTAAAACACCATTGGTAGATATTATTTCCTTTCAAAATTCGTAAACCTAAAAGCCAAATCAAGTGCACAGCTTGCAGCACAATGTCTTTCTTCACAGTAGTTAAAAAACCAATTGAAAACGTAAAGCTTACTACAGCTCTCTTTTTTATACCCTTGGTTCTCGAACCTCAAGAAACATGAACACACAGTAAAATTCTAGTAAAATATATAGCTATCAATAAGGTTCAAAATGTCACCAAACTTTGTGTCTTCAAGCCAAAATTTGCATCAAAATTAAGTCACCAAAACTGATGCCAGCGTGGCGATCAATTCCTCGCCAAGCTTATAGAATCCAATGCTAACTGCTAGCTCAGCAGGGAAAAGAATTTAAGTACATATTTGAAAACTAACAAAATTATGAATGGAAATTTATGGAATGAATGATAATTTAGCTAGATATAAACAGAGCAAAAACATTATGCAGGAGCCCACCCCTCAGAGTGATGGTGTACCCCTTTAAAAATCTATGGAACTCCCCAAAAATGACTCCCACCCCAAATTGGACAAACAGCAGAAACCTCCCCCCCCCTCAAATCTAAATGGTGCAGTGTGTGCCATGACCCCCCCCCCCCCCGCCAGTGAGCACCCCTCATTGGCTCTCTACCTAAGGCTTCGGCTAAAAGGTGCAAGGGTGTCCGATGGAGAAAAGTGGGCACCCCTGCATTATAATGCATAAACAACATCTATATACAGAATTTTGTAACAATACATTTCAGAGTAGCATGGAACCCTTTCACAGTGCATAGAAACAGATAATAAAACCAAACTTAGGAAAGATCTTAAATACGTGTTTGTCAATGCAAAATATTGGTGGGTAAAAATTTTAGCAAAATCAATTAACGAGAATTTTTAAAAAAATGATCTATTTAGCTCGACAAAACTGAACACTTCTTCAAAATTTGAGGACTTTCCCATGGAAAGAAACTCTGGAAATAAGCATTTCAATATGATTTTAAATATAAAAGTGCAACCAATAATACCAAGCAACTTTTCACCTTTTTCGGTTTTTGATTCTTAACCCTTGCAGTCCTAAGACTATTATTATTTTATTTAAAATCTTGAAATTCATGAACTGTGCCCATTTTACACCTAAGATGAAAATACAAGAAAGAAAAAAATATTTTACAAATTTTTTTTTTAAATCAAAGCTCAAAATGATTCAATAGGAATCATTGGGATTTAAGGGCACAGAAATTAAGTATTAAGTACCGATTCCCTTGTGCTTGTAGCTAGTAAAATCTTGCACTTAAAATGTTAATGGAAAGGCAGTAGCTGGGGGGGGGGGGGGGTACTATATGTATACTAATATTATTAATAATTTTTAAGATTTTGTTTTAAATTAAATTTTATCACTTTAATCTGATATTTAAGGACATTTTTCTCTATCCCCCTAATGTTTTATAACTTTCAAATACAAATGTTGTACTAATTCACTTCTTTTAGAATGATCCTCTAGGAAGTGGGTCCACGAAAGGCAGAAAGGAATGGCAAGAGGTCCACAAGATAAACAAGTGTGGGAATTTATGAATTGGATCAGAATTTCCCGACCGGTGGTTCACAAACCTCTTGGGCTTCGTGGGACGTGGAAAGGGGGTTCGCAAAAATAATATTGCACAGGCAGTCTTTAACTGCTATATACATTTTCATACATACTAGGGTGGGGTGTAAAAATGATTTTTTTAAATAAATTGTTTCCCAAATAATAAGGAAAAGTTGTGAATTGGTATATGAAGCCTACGGTATAAAATTTGAAATGCATATTTCTACTTTTGCTTAATTTGGATACTGAGGTGGTTTATTGATTCAAAGATATTCATTGCTTTCTTTTAAATTTTGAAAGTATGTTTCTCCTACCATTTCTTACTTTTTACCATGCTAGCCCAAAAAAAGTCGAAAATATGGAAATTTGCTAAAACACAAAATTTTCATTATATTTCACTAATTTCTCAAGTAAAGGCCCCAAAAGTCGTATCTGAAAATATTTAACTTCAGACTTAGGACTCACAGTTACAACGTTTTGCAATTAGAAATTTAAAAATATGTAAACTTACTAATTTCTGTTTATTTCCATATTTTTTTGCAAATATTTCAATTCAGAAGTGGAACCCAAAGATATTTATTGATTGATTCCAAATTTTGTTCTTGTATTTCTCATATGGTCCAAACTTTTTCACACGATAGAGGAAATAATTAGTAAAAATAATTTTTTCGAATACATGTATTAACTACTTTATTAATTCAAAAAGAACAAATTATAACAAAGTAACAATTTAAAAAATATATTCATTTCTTTGTAGCCATTATTTCAGTTTTTATCTGAACTTAGATGTTTTACAATTGCGTTTTCATTTCTTGTTATGAACTGTTGTCCAGCTTGGGAAATAAATGTGCCAGCAAATTTTACGGTTTTCTTACCTGTTACGAACGAAAATCGAAGGGGTTCGCCACTTTTTTCCGATTTTAGAGAGGTTTTCAAGACAAAAAAGGTTGGGAACCACTTATTTAGATCATGGAAATATGCATGCAAATAAATGCTTACAGGGATCCATTATTAGCAAAATAGAAACTGTTGTTAATCTAGATGTTTTAATTAATCAGAGCTTTTAAGTTCAGTCAGCAGTGCAGCATAGCAAGTACCAAATCCAACAGAAAGCTTGAAGTTAACAACAGATCTACAGTATTGGATCCCAATTTCGGAATCCCGAAATCCGAAAAACCCAAATTCCGGAACTTTTTCGAAAAAAAATCGGAAAATGTTTTGCATCGTTTTTCGGAAATAGGCGTTTTAAAGAGGAAGGAAAATAAAATGTTATGAATCATGTTTAAGATCGGAAATTTGCTGTTTTCAAAAAAAATATTTCTCGATTTTCTGAAAACGAGTCATTTTTGCGATTAGAGTTTCCATTAATTGTTGCTTTGAAAAGAAATCGGAAAATGTTTTGCATCATTTTTTTTTTGGAAAGGCGTTTTAAATAGAAGGAAAATAAAATGTAATGAACATTTTTAAGGTCGCAAATGTGCTGTTTTCAAAAAAAAAAATATTTCGCGATTTTCTGAAAAGGGTAATAAAACCGTAAAATTTTTGCGATTAGAGTTTCCATTAATTGTTGCTTTGAAAAAAAAAATCGAGAAATGTTTTGCATTGTTTTGTTGAAAATAGGCGTTTTAAAGAGGAAATAAAATAATATATGGAACATGTTTAAGATTGGAAATGTGCAGTTTTCAAAAAAAGTTATTTCACGATTTTCTGAAAAGGGTTTTTTGCTATTAGAGTTTTTATTAAGTGTTGCTTTAATGCTGAGTTAATATCATCAAATTTTGTTTTTAAATTTCTTGTAGTTATATTATATTTATTTTTTAAAATGAACTAATTTTCGTGCGATACAGAACATTCGCGAAATTGAAATTCGGCGTTTCTCGCATTTTCCCGGTAGTCTCATCTTTTACTACAATTAAGTGACTAGAGAATATAAAATCATATCAGAATTTGACCAAATTCTTTTCTTTCATTGTTTAATTAAAGAGGTTAAAATAATAGGAAAAGTCTAGATTTTTCGATGTTTCGCCTCAAATGTATGTCGACGCCAACTTAGTTTTTTGTGTTAAATTCCGCGACTTATAGGCAAGTATATACGATAATAAAAAATGCTATAAATGAGCAAAATGCTAATAAAAACTTCCAGAGCAAATTATATGGGCTCTGATGCTACTTACAAAATTTTTTGAATGAGAACCCAAAATCCGGAAAATTCCGAAATTCGGAAAGATTGCGGACCCGAGCATTCCGGATTTGAGGTCCTATACGGTACTTGGAATAACTGGTGCTCCATTTTTCAAGCTGTATTTGCAAGTGATCGGAAGAAATGCTATACCAATCAATAAAAACCATTCCCTGTATGGGAATTCAACCAAGAATACATGGTGAAAGAACCTATGCTACTGGGTGGGCCACCTTTCATTAAAAGCAGAATCAGAATTAAAAAGATCAATAAAAAACTAAGAAATTAAGCAGAGCAGAATGAGAGAGGTTTTTTTTTAACCACAAACTACTGCTGTTTATATCAAGGAAAGTCCCTTTATAATTGAAACTACTAGTGGCACCATATTTTGACAGATGCAAAGCCAAAGATCCTTTACCACAATCTTATTTGTTTATTTCTCAACCAACAAGAGAAGGGTTGTTCCCCTGTTCCTGATCCGTTATTGTACGCATTGGAAAGATTTTTTGTTATTGTTTTCATTTGGAGAAACATACAAAATGTAACAAAATCAAGAGCAAACTGAATTTTATAAGTGTTCAATAAAAAATTGAAATTATAACCTACAATTTTTGCTTGAATGATGCTAAAATTGATTACTGAAAGGAAATATGGAAAGTTTTATCGCCTAATACAAAAAATGTACAACAAAATTCACTTTTTGAAACAGAAAATTTTCCAGAAAAATATTGTGGAAAATTTTCCCCCTACATCTCTAACAGTCACCAAGTCTAGTTTGCGTTCATCAAACCCGGGGGAAGCCAAATGGAATCATGATAGTATTTCAGGGGAGAAAAAAAAAAAGGACCAAATTTTATAAGTAAAGATGTACAAAATAGCTCAAATAAAATGTTTCAACATTTTTAAAAATAATAAAAGAATTGCATTCGCAATTTCACTTAAATTATAATAAGAGTGATTTTTCTTCGAACATATTTTGTTGAATGAAGGGAAGTTCAAAAATGCAATTTATCAATAGATAAAGTAAATAATTGCAATCTGTTAGCAAGATTAAAATGTTAGGTGTCAAAAGAAGAAAATGCAAAAAATTTAATGATATCAATTTCAAATCAGAGGCAGGTTTAATTGATGAACAAGAAATAAATGAAAATGATGATTATAAAGGGTATCACTGGACTAAAAGGGTTAACTTAATTTTCCTGCTTTCAAAAGACTTTTTGGAGCTTGCTTTATTTGACTTGCTTTAACAATTGATCTTATAAATTCAAATAGGTGCCAGCATCAATAGGGTCTTTGAAAGGAATCTATCAAAGCTTGTTGGAAGAGTAAAATATATTCTGAAAGTCGAATGATTTACCATTTTAAAATTAAAAGTTCATTTTTTCCCTTTAATAATTTTTCAAATTCCTGCACTTCACTATTGTACAATTTACTTTTGAATCTCTAATCAATGTTAGCAACAGAATTCACTTTCTTTAGAAAGTAATACAGCAAAATATGAAAATAATTACTTACTATAAACGTGGAATTTGTATCAGCCACCTCACATTATCAGAATATAAATCATGGTTGTACGCCCATTTGGATAATTGATCCCATTCTTCTTTTTTTCTGCCATAAATAGATAAACGTGGTTCAGCATTCTGATATTTACTCTCTTCTAAGTCACTAATTACTTCCTATATAGTAAAAAATATGGTTTTTAAAATCAAACTACATTATAGTTAAATATGGTTTACATATATATCTATTCCCCTCCTCTCCCCACACACATATACATATAGTAAAAGCCTTCAAATCTTTAATTATGTTATTACAAGGTTGCTTACTGTGCATTCAATATCTTACATTTGTAAATAATTCCTTATAATTCAAAATATAAATCAACAATAATACCAAACAAAACTATATTTTTAATTTAATTTATTCATCCTAACAATTAGAAATTTTTTTGAAATCTACTAACTTTGAGAATTGCTGCAAAGTATTTGCCATCTACATAATTATCACTTTTGAGATAAATTTCTCTGAGACAACTTTCTCCAATTGGATTATATTTTGCATTAAATTTATCAAAACGATGAAAAGTATTCCTATCCTGAAAAGAAAATATCAATAAAATTTTTGAGCTTTAACAATATAATACACAAATAAAGAAATTAAAAAAAAATAATTGAAACACACACATATAAGCAAAAAATATAGATTGTTCAAAAGTATTTCACACTTACTTGAGCATTTACATACACACAGAAAGAATGGTTACATTTGGGATAACAATAATCCTGAAAATCAGCATAAGGAACTTCATAAAGGAAATAATTGCAGCAGTGGCAGCCCTAGTCCTTGCGGGCCCTTTATAAAATACTTTTGCAGGGCCCTCATTATTAAGCTTGTAAACTATATTTTAATTACAAGTCGGTAATAATAAGCCAGCGCAGGGCCCTGGGCAGTTGCCTGCCCTGGATTTGCCCATTTATTGCGGCTCATGATCTAGATGGTGCAAGCACTAGAGGTCATTTTGACTTGAATCAAGCGCCCAATGGATTTTTACAGAACTTGAGCTGAATTTTAACATACGTTAGAGAAATACAGAAAAGACTGCAATGAACAATAATGTACATCATTTGGGGGGAGCTGTATTTATAAGTTATGAATATCGATTTACAATCTCTTCAAATATTATCAAATTGTAGTTATGGCTTTTATTTGCAGTAATATGGAACAATGGAAGTTTAAAAAGTTCAAAATTAACGTTGATTTTTGGAATGAGGAAACACAAAATTGTGATATTATTTCAGCTCATGAAGACTTAATAAACAATCCTTTCAACAATATGAAGAATTCATCAAAAAAAAGCAAATGAAACCGAAATAGTTATAGAAAAATAATTATTCATATAATGATTACTCGAAACATGAGGAACTTTAGTACCATCTATTAGTTTTGTTTGCTGTCAGGAAACAGAAGTAAAAGCACATACTTACAGCATGAACATCAAGCATGTCTACACTCAAGTCATAAGTGGTGACATTCAAAGTTTCAAAGACCTAATAAAATGCAATAAATAATTTACACTGAACACTTATTAGCAACAATAATGAAAATTACAATGAATTTAGTACAAAGATAATTACAATAGCAAAATTTAAGCTAATTAGAAAAAACTGCAAAATGTCTTGTTTTTTTTAAAGGTATATAAGGTCATTTGAGATCATTTTTGGAGTTTTTATACAATTCACGCCAAGTTCAAAGAAAAAAATTCAAAGTATTTTACAAGTTTGAGCTGCTTTTCAAGACTTAATAAGAGGAGTTCTCAGCAGCATTAGATGACCATAAAAAACCAATTAAGTACATTGTTTTAGTTCAAACCATAAATGACAAAACTGTTTTTTTTTTTTAAATGCTCTTCAAGCATATTTAAATAACTATTAAACCATAATTCAATGCATATAGATACAAAAATAGAATTTTTTGTTTTTAAGGGCTAAAATTGGACGACAGAAAAAATAAAAGTTCAATGGCCCTTCTTTAGCTGTTCTGTTGAGTTTTCTAATTTCAAACTGTTATGTACTTCTATAAATAAAACATCGGAACATTTCAGTTTGAGCAATAAATTTAACCTTTAAATAATTCTAATCATTTTATATGTAATCTTAAGATAATGTATACATTCAATGTGCTAATTATAAGCTTTTACAAACTGATAATATTTTTCATTTTTGAAAACGATTAAGCTTTTATAAATGAAAAATAAAATAATGGGAATCAGTGTGGGGATTCTTTTTATTTATTTATTATTGCTATTAATATTATTTTTTTTTAAGTCATGATTTTTTGTAAAAATATTTATACATAAAAAAGGGACCGAAACATAATTTGATAACATAAAGCAAAATATTAACCTGTTTTAGAGTCATAGGCTTTCCATTGCAAATCCGCACAATATCATCAGCATGAGTTTTCATAGACTTTTTAATAAAACGTAATAAATGCTTTTGGTTCATACAAGAAGCAGCATGCACATGAGTATCAACCTAAATTTCAAATAAAGGGTTTATTTCTATTTTCCAAGTATTTACCTGCAAAATTAAAAAAATAATATGTTTCATAATAAATAAATAAAAGATAACCATAGATTGCAGTTACATGGAACCCCAAAACAAATCGTTAGATATTTCTTATGAGTCTGACTGAGTTTTATAAAATTAATTTCAAAATGCAAGACTTAAGTTCATTTTTGACTCATGAATAAAAAAACAACACACCTACACACATACATATTATACTGATGATTGATAATTAATTATCATTGTAAGCAATTAGTATTGATTTTCCCATAACTGAAAATTTTTTTTAAAGCAGTGGTTCCCAACCTTTTTTCTTTGTGAACCCCTTCTAAGATCCAAAAGAAAGTGGCAAACCCCCTTCCATAGTTATAACAAAACTATAAAATTTGCTAGTACATTTATTTTCATATTGCCCTATAGTTCCAAAAAAGAAATGAAAAAATAATTGAAAAATGTCTAACTTTAAATAAAAACTAAAATTACTTTTTAATTATTTGTTCGTTTTAAATTATTAATAGGGTAGTAAATATATCTATTGGCAAAAAAAATCTTTAAAAATTATTTTCCAGATAGTGCAAAAAAATTGCGGAATGGCATGAGAAATGCTTTTACGTTACATCACAATTGATTAAATCCAAAGCGACACAAAGATCGAAATCAGTTCAGAAATGTTATAGGGCCATTTCGCAGTATTTTGTCAAAAGGGTAATAACATGACGTTTCTTTCCTTAAAAGGGTAAATTTTAATTTGGACAAAATTTTTTTCAATTTTTTCCGTTTTTTAAAGCAAAAATTTAGGATATTTAGCACTGAAGTGGGTAGTTAAACTTTCTTTTCCGGATCTACTTTGGAGAAATCGGAAATGGCCTATAAAAAATGTAAAAAGAAATTCCCGAAATACATCAACTATTTGGGTGATTAATTGGGGGGATCATTAATAATAATTTTTATGGAAAATGTTCTAATTTTTAAACCAATTCTCAAATTTGAATTTTCATAAATGTTTTTCTAACTTCCAATTAGAAAATTTTAGACTTTCAGTGTGTGGCACTACAGCAAAATATAAGTTTTTTGAAACACCTTTGTTAATTTATTTATATTCGAGGTACATGTCTGAAGACAAGTATCCAGGAACACTTAAACATGCGCTGTTCATGTCTCTTACCTTTGAAAATACCTACATGCATGAATAATTATTTCGCCAAAAACACAAAATGGAAAACCAGAACGCATCTGATGGATCAACATTTGGAGAATGCATTATGAATCAACGCAACAGCACAGCAACACAGTCTTCCGGAGTTTGAAACTTAAATAAAGATAAACCAATGCCAAGTTTCTCATTAAAATCAAAGCAAAGTTTCAAAGAATCCTTACTTTAAAGACCGAATTTATTGATGTTTTAGCAAAGAAAGCCTTGTAGGAGTAGAATTATATTAGGAAATAATTTATGGAATTAAAGTGTTTAGACATCTACTCTTGATGCAAATGAATGTTTTACTATTGCTAAAATATTAAAAAATTAACGTACAATTTCCAAAAATTATAAACAAAAGGAAATGCATTCTGTATTCTTATTACATATGCTTTAAAGGATGAAATAAAAATTTCAATGACAAAAATAGAAATTTTAATATAAATTAAATACCTTTCGGGTGTTATAAAAATCTCTGTGAGGTACAGCTCTTTGAGCAGCTGATTCTCGAAGTTCATTTAACAAAACATGTAATTGATATTTTGCAGACAGATATGTTAATCTTCGGTAGCAAAATGATTTTCTGAAAACAAATAAATGTTAAGGACCTGCATTATTTATTATAAATAAAAACAAATTTGAAGTTAAAAGTAAGCATCTTTATCATTTTTGTAAATTTTAACACATATAGTGTAATATTTTAAAATTAGCTCTAATTTCATAAAACAAGATGTACAAGCCAATTTAATATGAATAACAAACAAATTATGTAATTAATATTGATAAAAACAAAAAATGAATAACCAGCACTAATAAATAATAATCTAGGTCATTCCAAAAAAAAAAAAAAAACAAAAAAACAATAATGCTGAAATTATGAAAGTACTTGCAAGCAGTTTAACATATTAATAAAAGGTGTACAAAAAAGCAAGCATGAAACAGCAAAATGTACCATGTGGCTACAACAAAGCATAGCATAAACATATTTATTATAGTCTTCTAATTCAAATTACATTTGTACTGTTGCAGACTCCACTGAATACCTCAATCAACAACAGATGGCATGAATTTGAAATAAAGAAATAACTTTACGTAATTATTTGAAATATTGAAATCTATTCTTACAATGGCCCATCAGCAATCATAGCTCCCATTAGTTGCAAATCAGCAATAAATTCAGAAAGAGGTGCATAACTAAAATCAAATTTATTTGAAGCTTCTGATTTTTCTGGCCCACGATATACTTCATAAACTCCTTTTTTCATTGTAAAGTGACAATCCCATTCATCAATAGGTTCAGCTTTCCAAGGTTCTCTGATTGTTGGAGGCTCTAAAATAGGAGATTCTGAAATTTGAAGCATATAATAATGTTTTAGTGTATCTTAATGAATACAACACCATTATTGCATTATAAATCTAATCAAATAGCAAGTTGACATTTTAAACACACTACATAGTTCAGGCCTTGCAATGATGATTTCCCAAAATATAATAAGAAATATAGGAATTTCTTTTCCAAAATCTAAGACTTTTATAGTAATTTTTATTAAAAAGAAATAGTAAATTTACATGTAAATTTCTTCTTGCACAACACAAGTCATTAGCAACATCAAGTTTGTCCCATAGTTTTTTTACTTATTTTTTTTATTACCATAAGCGTTGAAAATACTTTTTCGCATAAAGTAGGTGCTCGAAAAAGGCAAATATAATCACCAAATATAGTTTCAAGTTTACAAAATTTGCATGAGTATATATTTGTTTAATAAATGTAGATGTTTCATTCAAGTGGGTTGTTTTAATTTTTAAATGTGGTTAATTAAAAAATCTACAACACAAATTTAGTTTTAATAAATTGTGTACTAAAATTTTAACTAAGTGAGAATTTTTTATATTTTCACCCCCCCCCCCCCCCCCAATGGTTTTCACGCCACTCAGATTGAGAACTGATGTTCTAGGCATATAAATATGTAATCAAATAAATTTATAACGTGTTTAAACATAATGCAAAGAAAAAAAAACTTTTTAGATTTTTCCTGTTGAAATCAGCAATGTAAACCTAAGTACTTTCAAAATTAAATAAAATTCTGAGAAAAAAATTGAAAGCTAAGAGACTAATATTATTAAAAGTTGTTGGATCAACATAAATAACAATTTAAACTAGATGCATAATTTTCAAGCTTTAAAATTTTGTAAAGGTAAATTCAACAACCATTCCATTAAGAGGAAGAGTTATGTTAACAATTAAACAAAGAAAAAATAATAAACCTATACAGAGGTAATCTAAGGTAACATTATAAAGCATGAATATTTCAGTGAAAATGTTTTTAAAAAATTTTATATATTAGTACAGTAAAGCACACCTTAAAAATGAATATCAAGTTCTTAAATCCTAACATTGTGTAGAAACAATGAGTAATTGCAAAATAAATAAAAACCTAATGATTTCACGTTCAATATCATATGTTCACTATAGGTACTTAGTATGTATATTGAATTAGAGTAAAAGAATACTATTTTGAAAAATTGTAATAAAAAGTTAGTTTAAAAAATAATAGCATTTTATGAGGACATAACATTTTAATTAATGATAATATCATTCCTGTCAACTATAGTGTAAAAAAGCATACACTGGGTACTGAATTAAGTTACCAATCATCACCCAATAAATATTGCCACAAATGTAATACTTGTCAGTTACTTTAGTAAGATTTTGACATATCTACAGCTACTTTGATCAATTTATCCTAAACAAGTTTAACAGGAAAAAGTTTCAGAGACCTAAAAAGCCAATAGAAAGTCCAATATTATTATACTGACAGCTATTGTTGCCAGAATTATGAATTGTGTAACAAACAAAAGTTTTAGTTTACAGATTTATGCTGTTTATTCCACTATTCTCTCATGCAGATCATGAATTTCTGCTGGACATTTAGACTGCTATGTTAATAATTATCTGTCAAACTACATTGTCATCATGTACATTGTTATTGTAGATAAGTTTTCATAGGCACATATATTTTTCTAATGGCAGAATGTAACTCAGCAATCTGCTTTGCATTCTTATATCCATAAGACTGATTTATTATTGACAGCATAGCGATATATTTTGAACTGGGGAAAGGAGCAGTACATACAACACATATAACATATGTATATATAACATAATTTTACTTCATCATGGGGGTAATAACTATCTTATCACCCTTCGCTATGCCATCATTTATTATCCCTTTAGAGCTACTATACATATATTTGGATTTAAAAACACTTAAATGTGCACAGTAACATAACATAGCTAGTGCAAAAACGTTCGAACCAAAAATATCCAAAGTCATTATTTCATATCAATTATATTTCACTACAATGGAAAAGAATGATTATTTATCATAAGTAAGAGTATTATCAAAATATTGATTTCAAAAAAGACTAAAGTGAGAAAATAGCAAAACATGACCTATTTATATTTGTCACAGAAATGTAAAAAAAAAACTGTTGCATGCATTACGCAGATTCAATAGCAAAAATGTGAATATCTAATATAATTTCAATTATTCAAAAAGTGCTTTTAATGTTCAAAAGCAAAAAATGCAAATTTATATAAATTCCGTCAAGTTGAACTTGCTGCATGCAAAATGAACTGAGTGATGTTAGTAATATTAGTTATAATGCCATAATTTTTGAATTCAACAAAATGTACCTTTAGAAATTTTGACCTTCTGGCACATTATCTTCAAACCTTAAGAAAGCAAAAAATTTTAATACAAAGGTATTTGTAAAGAAAGAAAAAAATCAAAGAAAAAGAAAAATCAAAAGCAGACTTATTTAAACTGATGCAGTAAATTTTTCCGGTGAGTTATTAGCAAAAAGAAAAAGAAAATGAAAAAGTACCATTAACATTTAGTTGCAACATGTAATACAAAGAAAATCTTCAAAAAAAAAGTAAAAAGCAGACTCATTTAAACTGATGCAGTAAATTTTAATGACGTGTTATCAGCAAGAAAAAAAATCAAAACATTTTGTTGCATCAGTCAATAAAAAAATGACGATTTAAACAATTGATTTGTAAGATTACGTAAGCACTCGTATTTAGTCCATATAATTCTTCAATGGCACATTTACATTGCGCTAAATCAAAAAATAAAATGTTTCTTAATAACTGTTATCAACAGTACAAAGGATTATGGCATAAAATGGAAACTTTGAGACAATTTTCCAGTACTATATCCACTTAATCCAATTCCTCATGTTAACCATCTAATATTAGATGTTTCTTATGTCAAAATTAAAAATTTAATTTTTATTCGATTTATCATCACTATTTTCAGCTCGCTTTCAAGAATAATAGCAGAAATACCTCTCTTCTGATATTTTTGATTGAATTGTTATCAATTGCATTTCCATCAGAATCTTACCAATGAAATCATGAAGATGAAGTACATTATGTTTCACTTCACTACTTCAATTTTATAAAAATATATACACTCATAAAATGCTATATTGATGCACCTGATTTTGCATACAAAAAAAAATTAAAAGCCCCATCCAATATTAATTATCTTTATCTTTTGTTTACCTTTACAATAAAGGTTGTATGTTTTAAGCTGTTTTACTTTACCCTAACATTAAACTGAAACAATTTAAAAATACAACTTATTCAATTTACATTTGATGCAAATTAAAAATTAAACAGCAAATATAATTACAAAATATAATTCACAGTTTGAAATCATCCAAGCAGAGGCTTAAAGATGATTTCTAAAAAGAAACATAACAAGTGGCACAAGGGACACCTGAACCTAATAAAACTTAATTTAACTGGCACACTTATAAAAAAAAGTTCATTATTCTAGTTTGCTGCTAGTCAAAGTAGGAAAGAGTTTTACAGAAAACCAGCTAAACATTGTGTGATATGGTATATCACATATTTCATTCATTTTTTAATGAGGGGAAGTTATTATTTCTGTTTTCAGGAAATTTGGGATAGCAGTTATTTATTTTGTGAAAATATTAAGTTTGGGTTTTTATTTATTTTACAGGGGATTTAATTGTAAAATATAGGTTGGATTTATTGTTTTTTAAATGGGGGTATTTCTATTTTAAACCGGTGTAAGCTCGTTCATTATTAATATGCATCGAGCTTTTTCGTATTCTTCCCGCTAGTTTACATGCGTTGGCGTCCACTTTTTTTCCTTTCCTTGCGAGAGCAAAGAAGCGTGACGTCATGATGTTGTTTCATTGTGCTCTGTCCTGATTGGCTGCTTGGATTCACGGCGGTAGGATACATCGTTTTCACGCCGCTGCGAAGGCTTTTTGGTGCACGTGGGGTTGAGGTTGTTGAAGGCAGTGTGGCTTGTGAGGCAGCAGAGGACGCACGCATAGTTGGAGAGCTAGCCAGCGACCACCGAGAAGTTTATGATGAAGATGACGGAGATGGTTTCAGCGTGGCCGGATCTGAATCCGCCGACATCCTTTGATGATGAATAGATGCAGAAATGCAATATCAATGATCCGTTATGATCATGAAGGATGTGCATGGTGTTTTCAGTATTTAAGCAAAAATATTTTTTTTGAGGAGAAACAAATATAGGAAATAGTCTTCCAGCCAGATATGAACACCTGTCGTCGAAAGGATTCACGAATTTCATCTCCGCTCTCCTGCCGCTACGCAGAACTGCTTTGAGTCCAGCAGCCTTGGTTTTTATATCAATAGCCATGCAAGTCAATCAATTGAGGCCTCTGAGCAAGGCATAAAAGTTACCTTTTTCTAAAATGAAACGTATCCAACCTGTCTCCAGACATTTTTTTAGTCCAATGTTAAAATCAAGATCCTGAGTCGTTGATGTCTTAGTATTGTCATAATTTTACAAGTAACCAAATTTTGTTCACATGTAGTGATCTTTTTTTCGTGGTACGAAGTACTCCCAAGCTTTTTAACCAAATATGCCAAGTGAATAAAATTCCCTTTGTTTCTCCAAATGATGTGTAGATATCTATTACTTCCAACTGAGTATGCTGTGATGGGGTAAGTTCTTTTTCTTTTATTTTGTTCAAGGTTTCACAGTGCATCCAGACGGATGAGACTTCCTGGAGTTTTTGCGGAAGCACATGCCACTATACGATTCGCGACAATATTTTTGGTTCAAATTATAATGGGGGGAAATAGATTATGGTGCAAAAATTAAAGGGGGTTTACTAAAAATTTAGCCATACTTGGCCTTTCCACCAATAATGGTGAAGCACCACGACACATTGCCAACACCACTAAACTCATGCTGGATTTAGCATCTGAATTCTGGCAAGATCTCGCCAAATTTCGGGAGATGTTGCCAAATGATCGGCAATTAAGGTAACTAAAGAAATGGACTGAATGATGCCCTTAGTGAAATATCTTGACACCAAAAATTCAAATTTGCATAGATTTGACACAAAAACAAGTGAAAGTCTTTTGGAACATCCGATTACAACTAAAAGGGGAGGTGCACAACTGCACATTGCTGAGGTCCTACATATTAAATTTCAACATTCCACGATTAACTGCTTTTGAGTAATGTAAGATACATACACACGCACATACATCTACACTTACACATTTGTACATACAGATGTCACGGCAAGATTTGTCAAAATGGATATTCCAGCGGACCATGCATATGTAAGTATGGACATTGTGAAAAAACTTGTAAAAATTGACTGTGATTAAAATTCTGTTAAATTTCTCTCTTTAACTGGTTGGCACAAAGTAAAAGTTTTGTATAAGGTGGTGCAGAATTTCTCCTCAAGCAAATGGATGGAAATTGGGAGATTATATTCCAATCATCCTGAATACAAAAAAAGATATGACAAATTTACACATACCTTCTGATTTGTCCATTTCAGTATTGATGCCATTAGAAAACCAATGTTCATCCTCTGGTTTCAAAAATCGAGAAGTTATTTCTGGAAATGTCTGGCATGAAATGTTTATATATTTCTGTCTCAGTTTGAGGGCTTGAAGTAGAAGGGTAGAAGCCTGCTGAAGATCTTCTAAAGGAACCTGAGAAGATTTTGTTTAAATCTGAATAAATAAATTTGTTATATTTCATAAATCATGACACTGATCAAATTTAAGCAAAAACATTTAGAATACAAAATTCAACATTAAGCTTTCATAATAGCAAGATGTAGATCAGAACTTATGTTAATATATCCTAAAATAAATTATAAGAATAAAAATTGCATGGCATGAGTATAAAATACTAAAAAAATTAAATAAATAACTAAAAACTGTAGAACAATTCAGGGAGCTTCAGATAATATCTTTGTTGAAATGTTTTAGAAGTGAGGTATTCAACTTAAAATTAACTTACTTCCTGAAATTTTTGTTTTAATATGAAATGGATGTATAATTTATTTGCCCCCCCCCCCCCCATACAATTTTTACAAATTATACATATCCCAATAAATATATCTTTTCAGTATGGAAATAGGATCCCATTTATTAGCTGAAGAAACATATTAGATGATTTTTAAACATGAATATGATCACAGTTTTTGTAAAACAAAGCTGAAAATGAATAATCCTAGCGCAACACTTGCTACTTCATGAAGCAAAATCATTTAAATGCTGGTACTCAAACAGTAGGAAGCAAATTGAATACTCAATTAAAATTCACTAAAATTTTATTACTATATTTTTCATGAAACAGTGAATGGAAAATCTGGCAAAATTAGTTTAAACCTTATCCAGAGCCATTTGGAAACAAAAACAAGTGGGAGATGAATTTTAATTGGGTCATGGTATGAGTAACAAACAGCTTTACTCCTCCATTTTTTAAAGTTAACTGCTGTTATTACCAGAAACAAAAAATTGTGTTGACACATATTAATTTGAAAAAAAATGTTCAAAAACATGAATTCAAAAACCTTCTAATCTTAGCACTGCATGTCAACCGTGTGCAGAAACGCATGCAGTAGCTCGGAACCCGAATCTGGGATTTGAGAATTGAAATTTGTTTTACATTCTCTTCCATTTATGTTTCAAAGTTACTGCAAGTTTTTTTTCTGATTTAAAAAAATGTAATAACAAAGAATTTTTTTTTAAATATCAAAACTGTCTGCAAAGTGAAAATTTTCTGCAAACAGCATTCTATATGATCTATATTATCCTTTGTTTTTATTATCTCTGTCTGATTTCAGCACAGTGAGGGAAAAAAGAATCTCTGCTAACAGTAACAAATCCTCATTATTTATCTCTCTTTTATACTTGATTTTGAGTACTAAAACACTCCTTGCTATGCAGTAAGTAAAAGCTGCACATAAACTAAATTTAAAAACAATGAATTTGTTTCACATTTGATAAGTGATATTATAGGGAAATTAACTCTTTCATCCATGTAAAAATGATAGGAATTGGATTTAAGATGAGAAATATTTTATTGCACAAATTTTTTTCATCTTTTTTAGGAATCAAATTCTACTGAATTTTCTGCAATACTATTAAAAGACTTCAGCAAATAGTTGCAATGCTTGCTATACATGATCTCTTATTATTCCATGTATGATCATTTACTTGAAATGAGCAAAGAAGAAAAGTTTAATCAATGATTCCTAAAAATATACATATCTAAAAATATTCTGATTATTTAACTAAACAAGCATCTGCATTTCAGCTTAAATAATGGTGTGTGCATCCCAAAAACATTGCTCGACTATAATAAAAAATAATTTTAACACCCATCTCTACTACTGACATAAATAAAAATCATGAACTTACTCCTGAGCAATGTTCACCACCAACAGAAACTCGTTGAAAGTTAGGGACAAACAGTTTGTCATAGAGAGGAGCATGGTGATCAACAATATCATGAGGCGATAAATTAACATCATAGCTTCGTTTCTCCAACAACTCTTTTTGTGCTCTGAATTGAAATAGAAACATTCATAACATCAGTTAATGTACACATTACATAAAAGTCAATTTATATTAAAGTACTTCACTTCAATATCTTTTGAAAATTACAACAAAGTAAGAGAATGCATGAATTTTATACATACAATTTTTGCATATCTTTTTGCCTTTTTGATGAAAAATGTTTCAATTTTGCTATGAAATTAAGTTAATAAAGGTACAAGTTTTCTTTCTTTCTTTCTTTTTTGCTTTAGAAATTATTTGTTAACTATACCTGCAATGAAAACATCTCATTTATAGGAGCTTATATTTAAATACATACGAGGTGTGTTCCAAAAGTATCCGACTTGCATTCATATCTTCGCGCCACAAAACTCAGGCAACCTTTGTAGAGTACGAACGTCACCAGTATCTCCTAACGTTCTCCTCAGATGCCTTAGTTCTGGCGCAGCGTGTAATTTTTTTACTGTGCCTTTTTTGCATTTGTTGGATTTTGTTTATTGCTACAAATGGTGGAAAGAACTTAACAGCAAATTTACATAAAATTTTTGTTTTAATCTTTGTAAAAGTTGTGCACAAACTATTGAAATGTTACAAAAGACCTTTGGACATGAGTGTATGAGCAATACACAAGTAAAAGGGTGGTACAAGCTCTTTAAAAATGACCTCACATCTGTTGACAGTGATCCTCATTCTGGTCGTCCTTGGACTGGAACAACATCGGATAATGTCGAGTGTGTGCGAGTTGCAATTGGACAAGATCGTCATTTGACTGCGAGGAAACTAGAAGATAACCTTGGAGTACCAAAAAGTACTGTTTGGCGAATTTTAACCGAGAAAACAGCCACATTTTTTGCAAACCGGTGACTAACTTCTTCACCACGACAATGCTCCAGCGCATGCATCAAACCTTGTGCAGCAATATTTATCAAAATACAGTGCTACATAGATTTGCCAGCCTCCATACAGTCCCGACATAGTTCCCTGTGACTTTTGGCTATTTCCTTTATTGAAAAGGCCCTTTGAAGGACACCAGTTCGACAACAAAGAGACTGTTGAAACTAATGCAACGAATACACTAAAGGCAATTCCAAAAACTGACTTTCAAGACTGCTTTAGAAAGTGGAAACATCAATATGAGTGTATTGTTCAATCAGATGGGGACCACTTTGAAGGATGCCCCCAACCGGATGATGAAAAATAGGTTGAACGACAAGAAATGGAGGTAGGTCAGATACTTTTGGGACAGACCTCGTATAGGCGTGATTCAGAGTTCTAATATTTAAAGAAATTCAAATACATAATATGTTATTATACATATTATTTTGAAAATGAATTGAAATATATATATATATAATAATATAGAAATATAAATTATAAATATACAGCAAGGATGATCAATAAGTAAACATTACTAACTTACTTATCATCACCATTCAAAACTTGGCTGCATGAAAGAAAAATTTCTTATGTCAACTTAATTCTATATTTTGATACCAGGGAAGAAAAAAGACAATATTTGTCTCCAAAACAATGATTAAAGTAAAAAGATTTTAAAAGATGCTTAATTATAGAGTGCGTCAAAAACTAAAAACTTTGGAACAGAAATATATATTCTACTTCTATGAAGACATTATATTTAAATAGTCTTTAAGAGAAATTAAAAAATGCATAAAATAAACTACACTTTTAAATCTGAGCAAGAAACTGAGTATTATAAAACCAAATCAAATTTCTTGTGTAATTAAAATTTAGCAATTAACATATATCATTAATAAATATTCGATCTGAAGATCTTTCTTCCATTTGAGAGGACAATGCTCTTCAAAATCTTTGTTTAAATGAAAATTCTCCCAAAATTAATAGCTAATAGCTTCAGAATTACATGGAATTCCATTTTCAATGCAAGCAATAAGAGAGCAAAGAAAGCAAAGACCCTTCAAAAGTTCCACTAAAAGAGAGGATTTCCACCAAAGACAAAAAGTCAAACAAGTGGCGCCATCTACTGACGATGCACATAAGCAAACATGAAAAAAAAGAAACTTAAGAAATGGAATCAAACCAAGGCTGAGAAAAGTTTGGAATTGCGGCTATATAATTAACTAAATTGGTGTTATTGTTTAGAATATGAAAAGCCTCAAAAAATCGACATCAGATGGAGATGACACTTTTTAAATGATGTTATAGGACAAAAAATCAAAACTTTAGCAGCATTCTCAAGGATTAGGCTAAAAGCCAGTTCTGGTTTATTGGTCTAACCGGTGTTCTAGGTCTGCCACAGTCTCGTTTGCCTTTCGGCTTGAAGTAGAAGGTTACTCTTGCTAGTCTTTCTCATTTCATGTGTTAAAAAAAGTGAGTTTGGAATTCTAGCACAGTTGAGCAATGCTTGATTTTTTCAGCTGTTGCTTCTGCACATAGCTTTTGTGCTCTTTCAAGTGAAATTATACAGCCCATTTAGACCGCAAGTACAATTAATTTTATAAATGACAAAACTGTTTAGTGTATAAATAGGATCCTCAAGAGATTGGAACATAATTTTTAGGTACAAACTACATAGTTTTGTTCCTAAAAATTCTGTTATGGCTTCATTTGAGGTTAAATCTTTGTTCACTAATGTTTCTGAATTAGTGAACTAATTTAGGAACACTACTTCCTGATGACTTCCTGAGACTAATTAATGATAATTAGATTCAGGAAGAGACTGGAATTTCACTTTAGTTTACAAGAAATTGAGGATTTAATTTTCCTAACTCACACTTACTTAAAGAAAACTACTTTTACTTTTGATGCAGTGATGGGATTCAGCCGGTATGCACCGGTTCATGCGTACCGGTTCTTAAACCTTTTCGAGGGTCTGCGTACCGGTTCTTAAAATTTCCGAAGTTCACCATATCGGATTAGTTAAACAAAACAAAAATTTTTTAAAAATTAATGCAAAGGTTAAAAACTTTTTTCTAATGTTTTTTTTTTTCTTCACATTTTCTGCCCTTATTGGGAAAGAAACAACAATGTATTTGTGGGGTCGAATCGAACCTACGTCCATAGGACACACACTTTATGATCTCTTAATCAGAAGGCTCGGCTCCTTCCTAGCTTGAGAAGATGCATTTCCTAGATAAGGATTATTATATGATGGGTGAGAGAGAGTACCGTCTTTTATGAAGCTGCCTGGGGATGTTTTGCGTATCTTCCTTTGATTGATGTCATTTCACGTTAAAGTGTCTTGAACAAGACTCCTTTCACCTTTTTTGCCCCTTTTAATTTTTTTCCACAGTTTGCACAGACAAAAGTGATATTTCACCATCGATATCAATCGTCCCTGTGTTCGTCAAGCTGCTTTTACCATGTGTCTGTTGCAGGTTGTTCTTTTCTGACCATTTCTCCACTCCCACAAACTCATTAACGAGGAAGATATTGTTCAGAGTCCGAGGAGGGGACCATAAAAATTACTGCAAGGTTTTCCAATTGCCGCTTCTTGTACATTGCATTCGTATGTTATTACATTATGGCTGAAGGAGTTTTCTAAAGAACTGCGGCAAGAAGGGTCGAATCTGCTTGTTTAAAGTGTGTTATTTTTAAAGTGTAGCTCTGACAGGTTCGAGGTCAATTTGTTTTTACTTAAATTGTTCTCTAAATGTGCTTTTACGGGAAGTTTTGCTCACAGTTAATTTTACGTAGCTTTAGTATTCCAACCATCCAACCTGTAATGTAAAACCAAAACTTTTTCCTTTATCATGTTTTCGCCTCTGTAGCAACTGCTATAAGGCGCGATTATTGTAAGCAAGGGATTTAAAATCTTTGGAGCCTTTAAATTCTAAACAGTAAAATTAAATACTAAGTAATGTGATACAATCACTGTGCTAAAAAGTATTGTTAAAATGTATTCATAAAACCAACTTTTGAATATCATATTAAAATTGCCTTAAACTTTAAAAAATATCGAATAATTTAGCACATGTAACAAAACATGACAATGAAAAATGTACTTCCATTGTTTGCTATATTTTTGAGAAACATTTTTTCGCACTTTTCATGCAAGAGAATAAATATTTCCAAACACTTATTAGTTGCAAGTTGCAATTAATTTATGATGTTATTTATTTCCAAATTTTTAAAAAACAATCTCTTTAAAATCGCTTGTTTTTAATAATATTTTGTAATGAAGTTCATAGTTTCAATTTCGATTTTTGTACATGGGCATTTCTAGAAATAGATTATACGCTAAGAAAACTGGTGCAATGAATTTTTGTCATCATTTATATCAAAGGCCCCTTGCCACTATTTCCATTTTTCGCAGACCTTTTTCATGAGTGTCAATCTAATAGAAGTCAATTAGGGCAGTAGTTATGTTTGAAAGTTCCAAAGCAGAGCAAAACTGAAAGTTAAGTTATGCCCGTGTAGTTCTAAAACAGTTGGGAGAGAGCAAAATGCGTGGAAATGTCATGAGAAAATTATAAAATTTAACAAAACAAAATGAAGAACTTTTTGTACTATTAATTCTTTTTCCGTCACGTAAAATTTCAGTTACACATCAACATTTCGTGGAGAGACCCCCTCCCCCCTCCCCTCGGCCATACCCTTACTACTGATATCGCAAATCAGAAATATGTACAAGTTTTTACTAGTTTCAAGCACAAAGAAAATGAGTACCTTCTTTGTTTGCAAACCTGTTTTAAACAATGAATTGCATAATAATCTTTTTTTCTGCCAAAATAAATAAGCTTGAAGAATGTGGGTGTGTACTGCATTTACTTATTTTTGATATTTCGTTATAATTTTTTCCTATAAAAAAATCCCAAAAATATTTCAAGCGTACCAGTTCTTGAGTGATTTGAATCCCATCACTGTTTTGATGGTAAGTTCTTCACTATGTTGGATGGTTTGGCTATGGAAAACCTTCTTAGCCCTGTTTTGAGTGATTTCTATATGCATTATTTTGAGGTTAAGTGTTTCAACAATTACAGTTTCAATTTTATGTCTGTTATGTTGATGACTGCTCTGTCCAAATGGACCATGATCTGTTTAATGTTGATGAAGTCTTGTCTCTTATGAATTTCATCGATCCTCACATTCAATTTCCTAGCGAAATTGAACAGAACAACAGCCGTTTTTCGTAATGATTTAGGATTTGAAACTACGGTGTTCTGTAAATGATTCCCTGTTTCTTTACCTCTTCTAGGTTGTCTTGTCACCCTCCCAATCAAAAATACTCTGCTTTTAACATGTTTGTTCATCGTGCTTTGAATATTTGTTCTCCTGTTCTTCTTAAATAAATAAATAAATAGATAATAAAATAAACTAAAATGTACACATCAGTGGCGTATGCAAAGGGGGGGGGGGTTTACACCCCCCCCCCCCTTGAGCTCAAGTCAAAATTGTCTAGCTGTCTAAATTAAGGAAATAATAGTGCTTTATTACATACTCGAATTTCTTTTAGTAGTTTCAGGAAATTAAACACACCCCCTTGAAAAAATTCTGCATACGCCACTGGTACTCATAGGAAATTTCCATTTACCTAGATGAAAGTTGTCTCTGAATCGCCCTTCGAGATTCTGCCTTCTCTATGGGAAAATGAGGAACTTCATAAGGAGCAGATATTTCCTTGCCTTTGACAGAATCTTTAGAATGATAAATTATGGTCTCTGCTGCTTTCTGATATTGTTCATCAGTTTCAGAGGGTAGAACAACTGCAACTGGCTCATATGGACTTGGAGAGTCACTTCCTAATTGAACATATGAAAAAACATTCAATCATACATTTCAAAATAAAGTTTATTTTCTAATTTATTGGATGGTTCAAGATAACTGCACAATAATTTACAAAACAAAAACATAAAAATTGCACTAAGAACAAAGGAACTTGTTTTTTTACATTAACAAACTGCAGCCATGGTATGCACAATATTAAAAACTGGGCCCAGGGTGCGTATTAAAGCACATTTTTGGCAACTAGATTTAATCAGTGGTGTAGTCGAGACTCGAGAGGGTTTATTTACTTTTTTATATATTTATATTATACACTTTTTTATTTTAACTCAAGCGTCCCTCCCCGCGTTTTTAAAATTTTAACACAAGCGTCTCCCCACTAATTAACTAGAACTAAAGTAAAGAAAGAATTAGTAATGTAAAAACAAGGAACTCACTTGTGCTTCCACTATCGAAGATATCAGATTCACCATCAGAATGAGAATCTAAATTTTTCGCAGAATCCATTGCAATTATACAGAAATCGGCTTCAGTAACAGGAAGAGAAAGGGTTAAAAATTATTCCCGCCCTTAAAAATTAGGACTTTGCGGCACAGTTTAGAATTACAACGGTATTCAAAAACAAACATCTACAAGTGCAGCAATACCCTTTGAGCGAAAAACATGCACCGGGATAATAAAAGTTAAAAAAAGAATCCTTTTCGGAAAGTGTGGACTGGCTGACAGCCAAAACAGATTGCATCATTATTTTGATGCGCAGATACTCAGAATTTTAAGGCATTCAATTTATGCGCGTCTGTAATAAAATGTATAAACCGTAGACAGAGCAACGAGTGTAAATATTCTTATGTAATCAATTACTTTGGCAATATTGTTTTAAACTCCACCAAAATTTTTAAAATTTTCAATTTTGTAAAAGTTATTTTTTTCCCCCTGTTCACTCATCTCTGTTTTCCCTCGAAGTTTTCCAAATCAAGAAAAATTATCGCAATCGAAATGTTTTCTTCTGTTCGTCGTTCAAAGTTGAATCGTTTCATAGGTAACAGATAATTATGTCTATTAAGTTTATTTTACACTTTTAAACTTTGCACAAAATTTTACTAAACGCTGTTATAGTGGCTTGATAAAAATGTCTCGTGCACTTGGTGCTGCTACTGTTCGTATGGTTGAAAAAACTCGCCGTTTACCAACTAGAGCTGCTTTGGTTTTGACTCAAGCCGCGGTTAATCGTGTAAAAACTCTTCTACAGAGAAAACCTGATGCAGTAGGTCTGAAAATAAGTGTTTTACAACGAGGATGCAATGGTTTAAGTTATAATCTTGATTATGCTTCCGAGAAAGGCAAATTTGATGAAGAAGTCCATCAAGATGGTATAAAAATATTTATTGATGCTAAAGCACAGTTGACTTTATTAGGCACTGAAATGGATTATCAAGAATCAACTCTTTCTAGCGAGTTCATTTTCAACAATCCAAATATCAAAGGAACTTGTGGCTGTGGAGAGAGTTTTACTATATGACTAATTGGCCTTCTGATTCTGCATGTATAAATTAGTGTCATATCTAAAACTAGGATTTCCAAAATAATATATTTACTTTATTGCTTAAAATTTGTTGTTCTTTATTTAGTCGTTCTCTGAAATCTTTCTTTTCTTTCAATGATAATTGTATTTGTTTGAGAATTCACTCGATATGGCATTTAACAATAGCTTATGCTTAATATTCAAATGTTTCATAGCTGATAAATGAACCTTAACTGCTCTAATGCAAAATTATGCCATTCAGGAAAAGGAAAAAGTAAAGCACATGCTGCCCCCCCCCCCCCTCCCGAACTTCTATGACCTCCAATAAGCAAATGATGACCACATAATAAACATGAAAAGGATTAGCTATGTTTTGCTAAGCACATCGACGCACTCTTTTTCATGCTTCCCTGTAAAAGGGTATTTAGGACTATAAAGGTTTTTATGACTATTGTTTCCAAGTGATTTTTTATTAAAATTGTTAATGCAATTTTTTGTTAATTGTTGCTTTCTAAATTAATGACAGTAAAAATTTGCTTTCTTATTTCATGTAGATTTATAACATTCATTTTTTTATATGAACTCGAATTTTCTGTTTGCTCGATCTAGCGAAAATTTGAGTTCATATAAAAAAATGTTCACTAGATCGAGCAAACAGAAAATTCGTTCATCAGAAATTTGGTGTTTCCCACTCTGCCATTTAACTTTTATTGCAATTGATGTCTTTATTTACTGATCAGATGATATCAAGTCCATCATTTAGAGGAGCAGTGGTGTAGTCCTGGAAAAAAAGGTGATGGAACACTTACGTATACGACACATCAATAAGTGAGGGACGTTCCTGTTAAAATTTAAAACAAGTGGGGGGATGCTTGTGTTAAAATAAAAAAAGTAGGGGGACGCTGTCCCCCTGCGTGGCCCCTCGACTATGCCACTGTAGGGGTTTTATCCGAAGGAGTCATTTTATACCCCTCCTGGCTTGTGAAATATAATATTTTTACCTGTGTGTATGTATTTTATTGTTTTTTAAATTTATTTTTTACTGCTATATACATCGAGTTGATGCTCTTTATATTTGCTTTGGATTTTTTACTGCAATATACATTGAGTTGATCCACCCTCTCTCCCTGGAAAAAATAAAATGACAGGCTTGGGCAGGGATATAACTAAGGGGGGGGGGGAGTAGACGGCCTGTGCCCCGAGTGCTAAATTGAGCAAGTGTGTGCGTATGTAAGTAGGTCTGCGCTTTTTTTTTTGTATGTTGGGGGGGGGGGGGGCACGAAAGCCTGGTCTTTCCCCTGTTGGAAAATTACCTAGTTACGTCCCTGTGTTTATGTGTTTTCCAATTATGTGAGAATATTTCAGTGTTTATTTCTTTGATGTTTAGTTAAAAGGGTGCGTGACTAAAATCTAAGAAATGTCTAGGTTTTCATGTGTTGTTTGGGGAAAATTTTTAGATGTTTTGACTTGTGTATAAGTGGGTTCCCTAAATTTGTACTTTTTTAAGAGATGTAATGAATAGTGGTTTGGCTGAATAACTAAGTATTTGACCATCTCCTTGGCTGAAACTGTATTCGGCCATTTCTTTTTAGCCAAAGCCAAGGGCGGATTAAGCGGTTGGCGGCAACATTCTTATTTCAAATTTCTCCCCTCTCCATTGTTTCATTGTATAGAGTTCTACAGGAGGGCCTCGCAGGGGCGGAACCAGGAAAATTTCTGGGAGGTGCACCAGGTGTAAAAAGTAGTTGCCCATTGTAAAATTTTATGTAATAAAAAACTCATAAGCTTGTTTCACGTTTTTTACGATCACTTAACACCAGTTAATATTTTTAAAAGTACGAAATACATACTTAATTACATCCAATGAAAAAGTGCAATACATTTTTACATATTAAGACGATTAAATGCCAATCCCTTCAGATAATTTTGCGAAATACCATTATAATTAATTCATACTAATAAAAAAATGTTTTGAAGATTATAATAACGCCATTGAATGAGTAGCTGGTCAAGCAGCTTTTTAAACATTACCGACTGTTCTTAACATTCAATCTTTCACATAATACAATGTCAATGCTGTGATTTCAATACTAAATTAGCAATTTTGGGCGTCCATTGTTGATGTTAGAAATAGGAGGAGTTTTGGGATTTTTTTTAACATTCAAGTTGTAAAATGCATATTAGTCTATCGTTGATAACGGTAAAAACAGCTGAAATTTTCCAAAAGGTGAACTTCTAAAAGTACAACTTTGATGATTTTCGAGGATGTGAGGGGTCGGGGGCTGTCCCCTGGAAATTTTTTGAAATTGAAGTCTTAAAAACCCATATTAAGCAGCCTTTACACACATGTTCTTAACCGCGGTCCGGACGGCGAGCCATTCAGATCCACGGTCAAGAGCATGCGTGTAAATGCAATTTTAGGACGCTCAAGAACGCGGTTAAGAATGACACTCAGATGCGCGCTCATGACTGCGCTCCAAGAAATGATGCATTTTACATACACGTTCTTAACCGCGCATCAAAGTGGGAGGATTGGACAATTCTCCAGGCTGTGGCTTCTGTAATAAAAAATGCCTTTTGCTCGGTTTTGTGTCTGAAATAAAGTGATGCATGTAGTATTATGTATATATTATTGTGATACATTTGTAAATTATTTTTCTTTTATGTATTCATTTTATTGTGTTTAGAATGTTACTATACAAAGAATTGAAATTATCTAACAATTGAAAAGAGAATGTGCATACGTTACTTTTAAAAACTGTAAATGAAAAAAAGAAAAAGATGATGAAAGCATTCTTTGTTTCCTATTATTTTCGTTTCAAATATTTGATTTTTTATACTATGAAGCGTTGTAGATTAATACAATCAATGCAAAATTTGTTTCTTTGCAAAATCGAAGCAACTTATGTTATATGCATTTCTAGTGCAGCAGACGACAAACTTATGTATGAAATTATCGTTGCTAGACTTTTTTTTTCATTAAAATTATCTTTTCTTTCCAGAAACAGACGATAAACTTATATATGAAATTATCATTGCTAGATTTTTTAGACTAAAATTGTTTTGTCCTTTCAAAAGCAGACGATTCAACTAAATAAAAACAATTATTATTTTTGGTCAACTTTATTTTATAGCATTTCCAGTTAATTTGATCAACGATTAAATTAGGTATGGCGGATTTTTGATGATCAGAGAATTTTTATGCGAGTTCCTAGCTCTATATAAGGAATTGTCTTACCTTTGGAAGATAAAAAGGATGAAATATAGCAACAAATAAAAAATGTGGCTTACTACAAACTAGTACCTTTATGCAAAACGGCTTTCTCGGAAGCGAATCGCGAGTTCGTAGTTAAAAAAAAATCAAAGTATGCGTAGTGCTTTTAGGAAAGAATTAAGAAAAATATCTGAGAGTAAGCGCAGTGTGCTCTTTACAAAAGACCAAGAGACTCCGTGTGAAAGCATCAGTAATTTAACAACCGATGATCTGCGGAAGTGGAAGTCGGTATGAATGAAAGTTAAATGTAAAGAAAGTACGAGTACTAACGAATATATCCATTCTTGTACAGCGATTGAAAGGGAACATCAAGAACAAGTAAGAATACTTCATTTGATGCATTATTTACAATATTTACGCGTTTATGCAGCAAAGATATGCAATAATATTTTTCTCTACTTTTTTTCACCGAAATGCGTCGTTTCGGTTTCTTTTCACCACTTAAAGTAATTGCTGCAATACATAATGCCGCAGCAATGGTGCGATTTGAAAAACTGACTTTTCTGGAGAACATTGATCATTATTTTTTTTTTTCATAAATCATAGTTTGAAACGAGAAACGTTGTTAGTTCCGAAGTTCCGCACGCCACTCTGTAGGGAACTTCAATGAACGCCCCGCATCTGAACGCGATCTTGCGCGCGGTTAAGAATGTGGTGCATTTTTCGACACATTCGTGAGCGCCACGGTTTTACTCGCGTTCTTGAGCGTGGTTGGATGCGCCACGATCAGTCGCGCGGTTAAGAACGTATGTGTAAAGGGCGCTTTAGGCTATCTTTGGTGATGACAAAAGACAGATGGATTCAACAGCTCTCCCGTGGAAATTTCTTAAATTGAAGTTCAAAATTAGTAATTTTTAGAGTATATTGATAATGTTGGAGAAAGGGGGAGGGGATTTTCATTTCTTATGAAATTCAAGTTTTAAAACGCATACTGGGCTATATCTGGTGACATTATGAGACAGCTGAAATTTTTCCAGGGTGAAGTTCTAAAAATCCATTTTTGAGGATGTGAGAAGACGAAATGGGGGTTCGGGGCTCACCACCGTAATTTTTTTGAAACTGAGGGCTTAAAATTGCATATTAGGCTACCTTTGGTGACGTTAAAAGACAAGTGGAGCCGGGGGCTCTCCACTGGAAATTTTTCGAAAGTTGCAGTTCTAAACTCGCAATTTTGGGCATTCATTGAAGGGGGAAAAGGGTGTTTCGTGGCTCTTTTCCTAACTTTTTTTTAAAATTCAAGTCTCGCATACACACAGCGTTTGAACGACGACTCTGAACAAGAAAAAAGATTGCGTCGGAGTGGGGGGAGTTCTGACTCTTCTTCAAATCACCTTGGCTACCCTTCTCCCTGCCTTCTTTCATTTGTTTCAAATAAAAGAGCCGTAACAGTCCCTTCCTTTTTTTTTTCTTTTCTTCAAAAAACATGTTATTGCTTTAGTCTTCTAATTTTTAATTTCCCAAGGGGCCATTCATAAATGATGTCACGCTTCAAGGGGGGGAGGGGGTTCAAGAAAGTGTGACAGTTTATGACAAGGGGAGGGGGGTAACAAGAAGTATGACATCATACATTTTTATTTCTATAAAAACATTTAAAATCAGCAAATTAAACCTATTTTATGCAAATGTAATATTGCGTGACATGTGACAAAGGGGGGGGGGGTCAAATATATTGAAAAAAAGTGTGACATCATTTATGAACGGCCCCCAACTCAATTTTTATCTATAATTGAAATACAAACAAAGTCTTCGGCCCCTGCAAAAAACTTTTAACATTTCAGACTGTGGTAACTTTTCAAAATTTGTTATATCATGCCTCCTGAATCTTGCTTTTAAAGTTTTATTTTTGGTGTGAATTTTCCTTACAATGTTTTGAATCTCTCTTTCACTCTCTCTCCTTGTTTATCCATCAGCTTGCAACATATTTCGGCGGCCCATGCCTTTTTATACTCTTTGCTATGATTTTCGTAATGGTATTATGATTAAAAAATTCATATGTATTTATATAGAAATGTAAAACTTTTGACTGCCTGACTATGACATTATTAAGTTTATTTATCTATATAATTTTTTTCCATACTCATACTTGCATTGTATTTCTATAATGTTTTGAATACTTTTTTCGCCCTCCGTTAAGAAAGGTTTGAAACGAAACGCGCATTTCAGCGGCCCTTAATTAAGTAATAATAATAGTTTTGTCAATGTTCATATATAATGTTTTAAGATTTCATTTTTTTTCTTAATTTTACAGTAGAGAAAAAAATGTAATTTTTGATCATCCAATCCTTCCTCTTATTTATTTTATTTTTTCATATTTACTGTAAATTTTTTAGCATCTTGGCCCTTGTTGACGGCTCTGATTGTCTTTTATTTAAGTTTAGTTGCTGATAAGAAAGCAATGGTCATTAGTTTGCTGACGTTCATGTACATAGATCCATAGCGCACAGCCGGGTCATTCCGAAGACGAGAAAAGATTTGTTTTTCAGCAACTGAGGGAGCTTTGACAAGTTATATAATAGGAAGCAGTGCCAAGAGGCACTTGATATCACAGTGACTTTGATTGCCGAACAAAATTTATTTTATTTAAATATGGTTTTTTTTTTTTTGCATAATATTTTAAAATTTTGTTTGTTTCAGTAAGGAGATTTAAAGAATACTTAACAGGGAACACACCCGTCATTAGGGTGTTCGGGGAGGAGGTCAATGACCTCTTCTGACTTTTAGAAAAACATTAAATTAATGCATGTTATGTATTTTGTTGTTTTTTATCTATAATATGGATTGAAAATATACCCTTGCCCCCTTAAAATTTTGAAATAACAGGCCTGTCATTAAAGTCGAAAAATTTGATTTTCTGTTCAGTCAAAATAAACATGCACAGCCTCTGGTTCCAAGGTAAACATTGTAATGATCTTCTACTTGTACTTATGTTTAAATAGTTATATATGAATATTATTAAAAAAAATAAAGAATTAGAGAAAAATATACATTGCAGCATCTACTAATAAGTAACTGACAGTTGAATGTACATAAAACAAACATTCAAATCATTAATTTAATCACTGTTAAATTGTCGAACCATAGTATTAAATCAAAAGCATAAAACTAATATTTGTGGATGAAAGGCTGGGGGGGGGGGGGAGGGAGGATATCTATGGAGACTTTTAAGACTGAAGGGCTTTATGTGCTGTCAATGAGGGATGTATATCTTCTACATCTTCTTTTTAAAGAACTCAAATTAATAACAGGAGGACAGATAAGGAAGAAAGGTGCATACAGTTGAGGGATGAGATATAAAATTGGAGGAGGGATATCTGCAGACTACATCTTTTAAACCACCTATTCTTTACTATAGTGACAGGAATGGGGAGTGAACTA
The DNA here is from genome assembly GCA_038502835.1 of Octonoba sinensis. NCBI lineage: Eukaryota > Metazoa > Arthropoda > Arachnida > Araneae > Uloboridae > Octonoba > Octonoba sinensis. The sequence continues at coordinate 28,992,832 of CM076599.1, read as the reverse complement.
TTTAAATTGTTATTCTGAAGGCAAGGTTTTTCCAACAGACAAAAATATTTGGTGCTGAATTATCATCGTGAAAGTAAAGAAAATAGCTTCTCGTTCTAGAAAGCAATATTGTTTTCCATAGATTTTAACTGCACAAGATATAGTTAACTGTATAGGCAATTTGCCTTATTGTATGGAAATTCATCAGAACCAATGAAAAACTATTGCTATAGAGGAATTTATTGTAGTGTTGAACATTGTTGCAGTGAGGTTGTACATGTACTGTGTCTTACGGTAACAGTACGGATTTTACTGTTACCCTAAGAACTTCCAGAACAGGAGAAAATTCTATTAGCTTGTACAATGTATGAGCACTATTAGCAAAGTTGTTTACATGCTTTTATATATTTGTTACAGTGGCGTAGAAAATATATATTTTTTTTTTTTTTTTGAAGGGGGGTTGGGTCTTTAGAGGAAGTAAGCTAATGTCATTGTTTTTACGAAGCAATTGGTAATGCAATCTACAATTTTGGGGGTCCCTCCCTCCTGTACACCAGTGTTCTGTTATATACACAAGTCTATAAATTGCAGTTCTACATGAAACACACAACTTTGAGAAATATACAATAACTTTCACAGCTAAGAAATGCTTCTATATCTCATAGAGATGAGCCGGGCTCCGACCGACACAGGCTCGGCCTCTATAACTTCAAGTTACTTTAGGGCTTGGGCTCATGGTAAAATTTTCCTGCTTCAATCTATGTACAAAGGGAGAACAAAAAAAAGAAAAACTTTGCAGGGGAAAAAAATTCACATCAGTTGCTACTCGAAAGTCATTGGAATAGTTTCTTGCTTTAGCAAGGGGACGTTTCAAGGAAGGGCATACATCACTCTATCTCTCCTTTTCACAACACCAGAGGAACTTTGGAAAAGAACACAATATTTGTTTAACTGGACTGGACTGGTGTGGTTTGAACGGTCAGTGAAAATGGAAACCAATTAACGCTGTCCATGGTGTATCAAAGACCATTTTAACAAAGTCGTAAAAACGCTCTTTTGAAATGCAGAAACGTAGAAAGTGTTGCTGATAGCAAGCAGAAGCTAGTGCATAAGGACCAGTCATGGGAAAGATCGCTTTATCTAAATTTTTTTGCACATAGTTAGGATTGGTGTTGTATTTAAATACAATTTATGGCTGTTTTCTTCTTTTTCCTATTCTGGTTTTAGCTTTCATTTTGTCCTAGGTAATATCACTAGTAGGTTTCCCACCTGTATTGCAGGATGAACGAATCTACAATTATTGATGCTGAAAGAAATCTTAGTAAATATAAATGTATGGAATGGAAACTGGTGTTGGGGGGGGGGACTAGATTATTGGTATATTAAGACATAACAATACTTTGACATTTTAAATGCAAATTGGGCTTTATATAAAGATTTTTAAATAGAGTACAGGTATGGGGAAAGAATGAATCCCAACAAAAACATAAATGTGAAAAAAAGGCCAAGTTTGATAGAACAAACGACCTTCGGATTGTTGGTGTCAGCGATAAAAGAATTGATATCTAATGGGTGCCAAGTTTCATAGCAGATCCTTTAATCATAGCTGTAAGAGTGTACAATGTTCGCTTAATTTGTTTTTTAAATGTTTTTTTACTTATTTTTTCATATTGGATTTCGAAATCCAATATGAAACAACTTGGCAAGTTTTAATTAAGGTAAATTACTTTCAAAAAATTTCACTGGTCCAATTAGAAATTTTTAATAGTTAGTAAAATCACTCGGCAAGCTATAAAATTAATTTCTAATTGTCTTCTTATATCGTCTTCTTGAACAATTAGGTTTTTGATGTGTGAGTGAGTCACTCAGTCGGTGATAAAAATGACACTTTTCAGACCTTAATAATTCTATAACTATAAGAGGTATATGAATGCTAGTTGATATTCTAGGGTTTAAGGGATTCCTATTAGACATACAAAATTTCAAGCATATTGGTCTAATAGTTTTTGAGTACCGTATTTTCGGGAGTATGCGCGGCGGCGCATATGAAAAAAAAAGGTGAAAAATTGCCGATGCGGCGTTTACAACGGGTGCGGCGCATACGATCTTTTTTTTTTAAATTAATTTTAAAAAAAGAAATTATTTTTCAAAAAAATTAAAAACGCTGTCACTAGATGGCACCACATCATTTTTGTTCCATGTGAAGTGCAGGCGGCGACAGTGTCCACGTGCTTCAATGGTGATGTTGACGTCACGATCCGAAAAACCCGTAATTTCGGCTTCGCTACTTTCGTACTAGTTCGCGGACAATTTTCCTACTCTGTCGCATTTCCGTCCGCCGTGTTTTTAGTGGTGAAAAATGATCCGATCGCGAAGATTTGAATGCACATGGCGGCTTTGCTTTTGTTGCGAGATTAGGCCTCCAGATCGGACGATCGGAGCACGGAAGGCCCTGAGCTATGCAGCCTTTTGTAAAATAATGCGACCCACTTGTAAAAAGCGAGCCCAACGGCGATGACCACTTAAATAAACGTGTAGCGGCACGGGGAAAAGAGTCCTCGTAACGCGTTTTGGATAGTTGCATTAGATAACCAACCGATGTCTCCTCCAAGTAAAAATACAAAGAAAGTATGGGCGACTCTTAAAAAAAAAAGAAAACCTTTAAAATATTCAATTTATTCTTCTTTTCTTCACCTAATTGTGCTATAATAACTAAAATTTTGGTTTACGGTGGATACGCTGGGTGCGGAGCATACGCTAAAAAATTTTTTATTGAATGCATATCGCGACTGCGGCGCATACTCCCGAAAATACGGTAATGACGGGGTCGAAAGTTGGGTTCGGGTAAATATACACATACAAATAAATGGCCGGTGTCGCTGTTTCTGAACTTGGCTGACACACTGCCGTGTGTCTACATTTTAAGGAGGGAACCCATTTTGGAAAAGATACAGAAATATATAAAATGCTTTTATCAAAGAGACAAAAGAAGCAACAGGCTCCAAGTTTAGCTATTCTGGTCGATCTATCAAACCATCGTTAAAATCAAGAGCCATCTTAACCCTCTCATGCATGTAAGCAGAAAATTAAATGAGGTGACATAAATTTTTGCTTCAAATTTTTATGCAGATTCGTTTTTGTATTGCAATTTGCATGTCTTCATGTGGAGACTCCAAACAATTCTTGGAAACCACAAAAAGTTTCATAGGGTATTCAAGATAGTTAAAAGATTAAGATCTCTTTAGAAGTCCATGGAGGATTCAGGAAAGAAGAGAAAATCTCAGTTTCAAATTAAATTCTGTTTATTTATTTTGAAGCGTGTATTACATTACTGGGAAGTTTAGCATTATTTTATAGCTTCTTATTCCTTATAAGTGAAGTTTGAATATTCAATTTTCCCATGTTTATTATTATATTGAATAAATATGACCAAAAAGTATAAGTATATTATACTTGTAAAGTTACAAAAATTTAAAAAGCAGAAGCCCCAAAAACAACACTCCCCTAACTTTACCCATAGGCGTAACCAGGGGAGGTTTTCGGGGGTTCAAACCCCCCCATTGGGTATGTACTTTTTTAGGCACATTTAGGCAAACAGAAAAATTTCTGGCTACGGCCTTGCAAAGCACAATTTTTTTCCCCTAAGAAAATTAAACACATATGCATATGATTTTTTTTTTTTCCTTTTTCTCTGAAGGGTTGCGATCATGGCCAAAGTATGCAGCTCATAATAAAGAAGACTTTTCATCTGGTTATAAGGTTATAATCAACCCCCTTATCACCTTGGGGGGGGGGGGGGTTAACAGCGAAAGGTGGCACACACAGACAGAGATCCTTTCAATCACTCCAGAGGGTTTTCTTTCCTTCTTGATGTCTTTTTTACTCAAAGGCAGCAATCTGGGAATACAATCGCACAAGTAATAAGTTTCCTGGAAAATATTCTCTACTGTGATGGAGTCCTAAAGTCCAATTGTCCTAATGGGAAAAACCCTCAAGCCAGGAAGGGATGCTCATTAAGAAACTTAAAGAGCAGTTTATGAGCCGATTGGAAAACTGATGAACTGTATTTGCATTGCATTCTCATTTACTGATGTTCTCTCATCTCTTATATTTTAAATGTTTTTTTTTTTTTATTATTATGGTCCATCACTGATTGCATTACGACTCTGGAAATCATCCGTTTAACGTTTCCTATCTCACTGCTACGGTTTAATGCTGCATTTTAATTTACAAACAAGTATTATTTATATTTTAGCTAAATTTTTAATTATTTTCGATACATAATAATGTTTGCACTCCAGCGATGGACACGTTCGTCATCCAAAAAGAAAAGAAAATTTGATTTAGATGCTTCCACTTCTGAGGTATGTTTTGCTACAAATTTAACAATTTTTTTAGAAATTTATTGTGGGGATGAGCATTTTTGTAGGGGAATTTGGATTTTTTTTCTCTAAAATTCGACTATTTCCCGGTTTTAATATTATGAATGCCTGGACATAGAAGATTGCTTAGCGCTAAATATTGAATTTTCTATTGCGTTTGAATTAAAAAATAAACTAATAGATCTAGTAAGGAATGTTTAATGTTTTTGTGAATCAAGGCCGTATCCAGAGGGGAAGGGGGACCCACGGGCAGCCCCCCAAAAATCTTTTGCAATGTATTATATATTCCTCCCTAAAACTTTTCTTTACATAAGTGTGTCGAAGTCTGGGCTCCCCCGAAAAAAAATTCTGGATACTGCCTTGGCTCCGGAGCAGGGAGAGCATGTTAAGAATTAGGAATGGCAGTGTATGCTTCAAAATCATACCCTTTATATATACATATATATAGATATATATGATTAGAAATGATGTTGATATGAATATTTTTACATATATGACAGCTTTTTGATGTATATATAGTAGATGTATGTTTAGATCTTTGGTGAAGTTAGAGGAGTGGGTGTTTGGGGCTTCTGCAACTTAAATTTTTGTAACTGGTCTTACATGTATAATGCTTAGGATAACTCTGGAGGCAAGGCTTCGAGGTCTCTCCCCTGGAAACTTTTTGAAATCTTCCTAGCAATGCAATTTCGGGATACTTAGGTGATCTTAGAGGAAACAGAAAGGAGTTAGGTTACTCTCCCCAGCGCAATTTTTTTCAAAATAAAGTATTATATCTTTTAAGTTACTTTTGGTGTCGCTCGTGATAGTGTTGAATGTCCTTTCCCTGAAAGTGTTTCCGAAAGTAAAGTGTCTTAAAAGCGTAATTTCTCTTTTCTTTCTTTTTTAAAACTTGTGATCTGAATTTTTTCGCGGGGGGGGGGGAGGAGTTGACTTGCTCCGAGGGGGTAGTTCCCCCCCCCCACACACACACACACCGGGAGATGCCGGAAATAAACACGGAGTACTATCTTTAGAGACATGTATTTATGACTAGTAAATTTTCAACTCTTTTACACTTCGTATTAGTGTTCAGTCTGTACATTTTTAGGGTGACCCCCCCCCCCTTTCACCAACTCTAGTTACGCCTATGACTTTACCAAGGATAGTCTAAAACTGCATCTACTGTACATACTCATACATATCAAAAAATCATATTATAACAATTTAAAGTCCTATATATATAAAAAATATGATTTTGAAACATAGACACCCCCTTCCCCGGAGCAAAAGGTCTGAAGGAAACACTCCCCACCCAAGTGTACATGGAGGGGGGGTCTTCACGGGGGAGGCGGGGCGGATATCGAACACGCGTAAAGGTGGTGAAAACCTCGGACTCCCTGTTAGCTGAAGCATGGAGCTGGTAATTAGGTTTTAGCCGCAATCGCTTCTGGGGGAATGGTGGGTGCCCTTAGATAATTATAAAATATGTAAAGGTAAAGTTGTGTGATGGCCACACACAAATACTGCAGCAAGTAAAACAATTAAAAAAAGAAATAGGGAAGATAACCGAACTGTTCTGTATAAAGAGAAAGGAACTTTTTTAAAGTCCCGCAGTGGACCAGTCGGTCGAAGCTCGGGTCCCGTTGAACACCGAAAGTGGAGCAACATCGACTTAGGTCAGTGTTTGAGAGGGGGACAACCCAACACCCCCTGAACTAGAAAGCTTCTGGACTGCCTCTCGGAGAAGCGATTCCCTTCTCTCCGTAGGCCGAAGTCGGAGGCCGAAATCTACTGCTCCTGTTGCGCTGGCGATTAACTCACATTATTAATCAGCCTGTTTTTGCAATCAAGCCATCAAATAGCGTCCAATTGTAGAGCACACATTTCAGCACAAATAAAATTAAGTTCTATACTAAAAATTGATTATAAAAAATTATTGCTTTCCTATACTTTAAAAAAACACTTTATTAGTATAGGAAAATATTTTTGTGTTACTTATGAAATCTTTTTTTTTTCTGGTTTGTGTTCTGATTGACTTTATTTTGTGTCGAAAGCATCGATGCTGATTAACTGTTAAATTAGCTTCTAGTTTAAGTTTAAATGTGAAAGAAAATCTTGGGCATTTACACTTTAAGACAAAATAGCGCGTCAATTTCTGTAAAATTCGAAAGATTAATGTTTTTAACATTATATAGTAATTACGTTTTTTTTTCATGTAAACCTTAATCTCATGTTATACAAATTAAGCACACACATAATCATTATTATTGTTATGCTCAGAAATGTCATCAAAAGTTCAAGATCAAATTGGAGATCAGATCTATAGTGCTTTGTTTCTGAACTACAAATAAATATGCTTGAGTGGGAAAGGGAGTACATTGAAGTGTGACATTTTGTGACAAAGGGGGGGGAGGGGGAGGTTAAATACATTGAAAAACCGTGGTATCATTAATTCATAAATGATTCCAGTATTATAGCTTTTTCAATGTTTGAGACTTCTTGTATTTAGGGGGAAATTTATGAATTACGCAAACGTAACACGTACAAAAATCAAAGAAACAATGCATCAACTTTTCTTTCAAAAACATCCCAGTTTAAAAAGTTTGAGGTTTATTACAAGAAAATAAGACAAAAATTATGTACAGAACTTTTAAAAATGGATTTAATTCTGTTCAATTTATTTTTGACCTTTTTAAATTCTTTTACAAAAAATAACTTAATAATTTAGTGTTGGAAATGATTTACATCTGTAGTTCTCTTTAACTTGAACTTCGCATCAGAGTGAAAAACTTAATTTCGATTTTCAATAATTTGAAACATTTCTTTTGCTCTTCAGTCTTTTCTGTAGCCTTCAGAAAGAAAGATCATCGAGTAATGTCACAAATATGACCTTAAAAACATCTTTTATTTTCTAGTAAAAGGGAATCTTTCTAATCTCTAGAATTCTGAGATGAGAGAGTCATAAAATGTCCGCCGGACAAAAACTTCTCTTTTCAATAGCCCCTTTCCAATCACACAGTTATAAACGACCACCGGAATAGAAAATGTAATTGTGGCAACTTGATAAGAACACTATGCAAATACTTTTTCTTAACTTTTGTTGGTTTCTTTTACGAATGTGGTGTACAAGACTATTTTCAAGTGATCGTATAGAGTTGTGCAGAAGAGACCAGGTTCCAAGAAAATTATTTTGACATTAACAATTTAAAATCTACAGAAGGCTTTCTGTTATTGCTTGCTTTTAAATATTTTGCCTTACTTTATTATTTCATTTCAACTTGATTTTTAAAGTCTTAGTATCTAAAGAATATTAGTCAAGATTTGCATTTATCACGCAAGTGTGACATAAATAACTTCGTAAATTTCAGGAGGGTAATTTCAGAAAAACTATATGGAAATGAACAAACATTAGTGTTAAAATATTGAGCTTAAATAAAATATTATCTTGATAAGTATCTATGTATCAAAATAACATCTCTAAAATGTTTAAAATTGCAATTCTACTGTAGCAATGATGTTTCGGGAAAAGTAGAGGTTAATTATCTGAATGCAGTAAATTATTTTCGAAGTGGAAATATTAACTTTCTTTTAGATAGTGAGTATGTAAATGTGTTGAACGCAAGCTGCAATTTCTGATGGCATCCTTTTGCTTTTATGCAAAAGATTTCCTGCCGAAATCCAGTAATATCCCAATTATGAATGCTATCGGCTGACAAGCGGGGTGAAAATCGGCCTACGGACGTTGCGCAATAGTTTCAGTCCGGAGGCTTTCTAGTTCAGGGGGTGTTGGACAACCTCTCTCGGCTGGTTGCGGTACTGTCCGTGTACGCTAAAGGGAGCTGGTGCACGTTAAATAGGTCGTGGCTCCAATGTCCTCCAAGTGAAACGATACCTCTGGGGATGCCAATCCCAGGTGCCGGTCTCTCACCTGGGAGCTGGTTCAAAAATTAAGAGACCTTTCAAAGGGGCGGAAATCGGACTCCTGCCTATAAGGGCACCGTTTTAGACTCAGGAGCAGCGTACCCACTCTTCCTCGCTATGCGCGAGGACACGACAACAACAACAACAACTTTTTTAAAAACAGCTACCTATCAGGTATTTTGTAATTTTACTGACTTATGTTTTGCTTTTCTAAGTTCTCCAGTTCTCATATTAACAAAGTGACTGCCCATGATTTCTTATGTTATTCAGATTTTTATCTAGATTTGGATCCGTTTTTTATAATATCAATCTATTTCAATATCGAAACATATTTTTTTAGTCGATTATTATTGCCTATTAGAAATTTTAAGGCAATAATATGATAATTGCCATCATACTATTCAAAATTTTGCAAAATAGTATTTAAAAGTTTGAAATTTCAAATCTAGCAGTAGAGTGGGGAGAAAGAATATAAATTTTTTAATTCCGGTACTTTTTGCGTGCCAAGTAAAAGTGTTTTTGGGGACAGCAAATTAAAAACAAACAAATCTGGTTACTGCTCTTGAAATTTGATTACGTATGGTCACCCTAAAACAATATATCTCGATGCTTCAGGGCTGATTTTCCAGATCAAATATGAAAGATATCAGTGTACTGCCGAGGCCGACGAGGCTCGTCGGCCTCGGTACTGCCACATATTCTTCGATCTATGCCCATTTGAATCCAAAACAAGGGGGCAAAAATATTCTACCCTAGTCGATGATACTTGATACAGCACTGGCGTAGATGAGGGGGGTGGGGTGTTTTGAGGATAAAATCCCCCTGAAATGGTGAAGATTGTCTAGAATTTAACCAATTCTTCTTTTAAAACAATGAAATTAGCTCACTTCTCCCGAAGAAACCATCCCTGAAATATGGGTCTATCTGTGATACAGTGTTATTAGTTGTTTGTTTCTAATAAAATGTAGTAGAAAATCTGTGTCGCAAGTGAGTTGAGACTCAATTTCTAAATTTATAAACCTTTATAAAATTTAATTATCTTTAATAGTTTATGCAGTTTTCATTGGCATCGGTTGTAATCAGATTTATTAGGCACAATGTTTGGAATTCGGTGTCGTCTGCAATCTGTGTTTCAACAACTTTATAAAACTAAATTGTATGGTAGTAATTTTAATCATCTCAGTGGGTATGCTGTAACATATAAGGAATATGGAGATCCAAACAGTGTTTTGGAACTTACTGAATATGATGTTCCTGATAAACTGGAAGGAGGACAAGTGTTGTTAAAAATGTTGGCAGCTCCTGTAAATCCTGCCGATATCAACATGATTCAAGGAAAATATGCTATAAAACCGAAGTTGCCTGCTATAGCAGGAAATGAAGGTGTTGCTGAAGTTTTGAAGGTATAAATATAATTTATTAATGAATTCTATTTTTGACAGAATTCTATGGGGCTAGTCTTTAGTAAGGGTCCCGTTGACTACCGTTGGCGACAAACAGTGGTCCCGCTTGGCTCCTTCTTGTTTTCGGGCGTGTTTACAATTATTTTACTATGCCAAAGATAACAGCCAATTGTGGAGGCGCAATTTACAGTAATGGCAAAAGAATCCATTAGTTATAATTTTCATGAATAGGAATAATTTGGATAATAAACTGACTTTTACCAGGGCCGGCGCTAGCACGAGTGGCGCCCTGAGGCAAAAAACTTTTTCCCGCCCCTACTATATTTTATGAAGGAATAGAGATTAAAAATGATCGATACAAACTTTAATTATACATATTTTAACTTTCAAAAAGCTGAAGGAGAACAATCGCTGATCAGAATAGACTGTGAATAAGGGAAAATAAAAAAGCAATAAATTGTGTTTTGCTCGTTATAAAATAGGATAGATAAGCTACCACTAACTTTGAAGTCCAGTTGGGGCGGCTATTGAGTTGGAGAGTTAACCAATTCTACTGTTCAATTACAGTGTAGTTTAATTACTTAGAAAATCATTGCTAGAACATTCGGAAGTTGTGGCATTCTTAACATAGAACAAGGTGGTACAAGGTTGAGAAAAATCGGTTTTTAACTGTCCAGAGGCCATAAACTGCATAAAAAGCAACAGTAATATCGGTTTTTATTTATTTTTTAGATAATAAACTATTGTTTTTTACTTATAAAGATTCAGTCAATATTTATGCCAATGCGCCCGTAAGAATGACGTGCCCTGAGGCGGACGCCTCACCGCCTCAGCCTAGCGCCAGCCCTGACTTTTATGCATTCCTTTTAGTTTTGAATATAGCACCTTACCTGCATATGATTTCAAAACTTGTTTGATATGTTATGAAATGTATATATAGAGGATACAAATGTTTAATGAAATGTTTACTCTTTATTTTTTATGCAGTTCTTCGGATATTGAATATACTAATTAATGTACTATCATAATTATTATATTATGCATATTCTATAAATTGAAATCATGATGTAAAAACATTGATTTTTCTAACAAAGTTATGGCACATACTCAGGGGTGCCCCCTCCTCAAACTTCTTGAAAACATCCCTCTAAAAATTTCAATGGTGCAGTCTGCACCATGACCCCTCTCCCCCTTGGTGAGCACCCTGGCATCTTTTTTCATGAATATTGTGTACCACCTAAGAGCAAATAATAAGTCCAAAACAATTCAAGCTTTTAATATGAAATTAACTTGTACTTTTATTCTGATTTTATATTGGCAACTTGCAGTTATTATATAAATAAATACAAATAGAAAAACGATAACCAGCAACAAGCACACTGCCCAGCAAGGCTGGTCCTAGTCAATTTAGCTGAATCCTATATGTAATGTTTAAGTGTATTATTTCCTTCATAGAAAACATACTCAAATGTCAAATCCTAGAACAAAAATATTTTTAATGAGTTTTCAGTAGTTGACCAATGAAGCAATTAATGTCATAAATGTTGTTGCATTTGGAATATTAATCTATGCAGAATATCCTTTTTACAGTTGTATCCTAGGAGAGCCCACCCTGTTGGCGATGAGTGCACCATCTTGGTAACCTTGATTTGATCGTAACCCTGCTTGTATTCTTCTGCGAGATGGACGCCAAATTTACGATTTTGAAACAGGGTGGGCTCTTCTAGGATTTTACCTATTGTTCTGACAAGACTTTCCCCATAGTAGGATACCAGTACTAGTACAAATTTGTTTGTTTTACTGCAAAAACATAGCACTAATGTGTCTATCGACTAATAATAGCAGAAAAATGTGATAAAGGTGCATTAAATTCTTTATCAGTCTCCCATAGTCAAAAACTTAATATGGTCGGCAGGGTGTTTGACTCATGCCACAACTCACTTAAGGGTGGTAGCTATTAACAGCTCATTAATTTATTACGTAAAATGAATGAAAAAAAAATCAATTTGCTCCATGGATATTTGGATATTTAATATTGTTAAATACATATGGGAACTGACAATATTTTCAATCCCTACACTCTACTACAAAATATATATAATTGTAGCATAGAATATTTTGCTGCCTGTAGTCTAAACTTTGCCACTGGTCTTTTACAGCATTTTAGCAAAATATTTTCCTTCTCATTTAGATATTCAATGGTGGAGTCGAGGGGGGATGCTGTGGGACAGCGTCTTTAGCTTTTTAGTTTAACCACAAGCGTCCCCTCACTTGTTTTGAATTTTAACATAATTGTGCTCCCCCTTTTGTTTTTAGTATATGTAAGTGTCCCTCCACCTTTTTTCCAGGCCTACACCACTGTGGATATTAGCCCCGGATTTGCCTGTTTACTTTACTGCTTGATTATATTTAAGAATATCAATAATTTTCAAATAAAATATGTGGATGGTATTTGTGTGTGTGTTTTTGTCTGTGTTATGCATGTATTGGTACTACTGTGATATAATCCCCCCCCCCCCCCCTCCTGGCGACATTTGAGCTAGCACGCCAATTTGTAATGATTTTCTGTTAGCGATATCTTTTTGTTTCAGTGGTAACCCAGCGCCATCGATGTTGGCTGACGTAATGTGTGGCAACCCTAAGTGGATGATGGAATGGGTGTTTTTGGGTGTGATGGTTGGACTTTTAGAAAGTTTTCTTTTACTAATAAGTAGCTTTTTAGTAGTTTATTTTATGGTTAAAGTTTGTGGAGATCTTTTCTGTTGCTAAAGGAAGAATGTAAAGTGTTAAGGTGCATTAATTTGGTTCAATTGTTTCTGTTATGCCCAGCTGAATGATTCTATATTACAATAGTTTGTTAAGGTACCATGTTTTTGAAATGTGTTAAAGTGGAGGGAAACGTCGTTTGGTGTTTCTGCTATCTGAGGTATGAAATTGTTTTGGTTGATAAGTGCATAAGTTTGGTTAATTGTGACTAAAAGCAATGAAAAATTAAATGGTAATTTTCGGACCATTTCATCATATTGGATTGCAAGTTTGTAGTGATTTGGGATTAATATTGAAAAGCCAACTGGTTTTTTTAAAGTGAGTTCTTTATTTTCCTAAATTTATTATTTGCTTATTTTATGTGTTTGTAAGGTTATAAAACAATGAATTTTCAATTGTTCTAAAATATTAGCTGTGGTAATTAGTGGCATTGCTGGTTTTAATAAGGTGGGTTTCCATTAGTTTAACGTAAAATGTACTTGAAGTTTTTCTTGAATTACGCGATATTTTTACTATGTTTTTCGTTGAACAATGCATATCATTTTATGTTATGATAATTAATTGCAATAGTCATTATTGTGCATAAAATGCGTGTTTTTTCAACGAATGGTTTTTATGATATTTTTAATGGTAGGCTTCCAATAGTTTAATGCAAAATGTACTTGAAGTGATGGCCGTTATTAATTTTGTTGTCTAGGGTGGTATTTTAAAATTCGGAGAGCTTTATTAAACATTGCTTTTTCTTTGAATTGCGCAATTTTTTTTATTATATTTTTTGTTGAATAATGCATATCATTTTATGCAATGAAATTAATTGCAATAATCACTGTGCCTAAAATGCGTATTCTTTCAAGAAACGGTTTTTATGCTAGTTTTAATGTAGGCTTCTAATAGAATGATGTAATTTGTGCTTTAATTGATCAATGTTATATATTTTCTAATGGAGTATCTTATTTTAAAATTCCGACATATTTCTTTAATAAGCATTGGTTTTGCGTTGAATTGCGCAATATTTTAATTATGTTTTTCATTAAATAATGCATATCATTTTATGCAATGATGAATCATATCGGTAGTAATTATTTGGCCTAAATTGCGTGTTCTTTTAACGAAGGGTTTTTATTCAAGTTTGAGTGCTTTGGTAAAGTAAATAATTCTATTTTTCGAGTAATTATCAATCCGTTAATGTATTGAGTTGCTCTTGAAAAATGCTGTACGTGCTTTACATATTGTGTGTAAGATATAATTTGCAATTTTTGGTATTTTACTGTTTTTTAGTGATTTTTCTTGACATGTTTGCTATGTGTATGATGTGACATTGTTGGCGATAAAATCATCGCCAAGAGTTGTATTCTATTTGAAGTTGGCGACATAAGAATCTTGTTGTTGGCGACGGTTTCTTGCCGCCAACGAAAAAGTCGCCAAGGGGGATTATATCACATTAGTTCCGCATGTATTTGTATTTATATATGCTATTATTTTTTTAGGTAGGATCATTAGTAAAGAACTTGAAAGTAGGTGCTTGGGTTATTCCTGCATCTGCAGGTTGGGGAACTTGGAAAACTCTTTGTGTGTGTCATGAAGATGAAGTTACTAAGGTAATTATTGTAAATTAAAAAATCATTAATATTTGACGATCTGTCTTCCAAATTGAGAACAAAATTTATTTTATTCGATTCTAAAGAGGTAAAATTCTCGCCAATGATCTTTTGGAGAATATTTTCATAAAGGAGTAGATTTGAGAATATTCTCTTAAAGAAGTTGTTTACAATAAATATAAAAATTATACAATTTAGGTGTGAATAAGTAACTTTTTAAAGGGGAGGGTGAATAATAAGTTTTGCTGACTAAATATTAATTTAAATGTGTAAAATAGAAAGGGAAAAAAGCCTGTTTTTAAGATTTTTCCACAAACAAAAGTAGCTATTCAAAGAATTAAAATAAAACATTAACAAACACTTACAGTTGTTCTTAGAAACAATCATTTTAATGCACCTCTAATTGATAAGAATTTGTACTTAACTATGTTATTACAAAGCATTTACTTGACTGATCAAAAATATCATTATGAGGGTTAAATAAACTCAGAAGTAATGTTGTTTATACTGTTTGACAATCATAATTGACAGGGGTGGACACAGGAATAATTTCTAGAGGGGCATCAGGGAGAATCAAGTAGTTCTCCCTTGTAAAATATTTCATAATAGATTTCTCATAAGAGTTATGTTTTTTTAAATTATTCGTTTTGAACAAATTATCTGCTTTAAAATGTAGAAAAAGAAGCAAAAAGTATTATATGCAATAATTATACTTTATTTTTATTCTTTTGCAAGGCTCCCCCCCCCCCCCAAATCCACCACTCATAATTGAATATAATTTCATATTATTGATGTTTATAAACTTGTGCATATACCTTGAAGAAAAGAGAATTAGTGCTGACTTTAAGCCATTTTGGCATGGAGATGCACCCTGCGGCCCTTTTCAATATTTTTTGCACCCGGCCGCCTCTTTCTTCCCTTTTCTATGCGCCCTGCGGTCTATTCAGACCATGACATATCAGTAGAACGGACTTCAAAGCAGGAAGTGCAGTAGGAAAACTTCAATCCAGGATCCCCCCCACCTTTATTTGTCCCCACTAGTTTTCTCCTTAGACCATAAACTAGATAGACAAGGTTTGGGGGTGGGGTCGATAAGCAGGAGTCTTACCCCGGAAAACAGCTGACTGACTCCTTCGGTGAGAGAGGGCTTCGTCTTGCTATGTTAATTCTCGTAGAGATTTGAAGAGTGATTCATTTTATTTTTTTATTATATGACAGAAACATTTTAGCACAATTATTTTCTATCACACGCAAGAACATAGTTCATTGATTAACGGACAAGCTTTTTTTTATTGATACTATCAATATTTAATTAGTAATAGTGATTTGAAAATGATCTTATTTGTTCAGCTCATTGAGAAGGAGAGTTATTTCTTGCTCACTTTTCCGAAACGCAATGACATACACTAAATTTCTTTGCAATGAATACAATTCGTATTGCTTTTACAAGGTTTTTAACTGACTTCATCCTGTCTTGCTCTTGAGATATCAATGCGAAAAATGAAAATATATGTAATATTTCGTTAAAAGGCCAAATATCAAATATATTTATTTTTCCAGTTCATTGAAAAATAAGGAAGGAAAAACAAAAGCGTTTTAGCTGTTTTTCTTTTCAAAATCTGACATAAATCAACAACATGAAGAAAAAATTTTTGTTTAGAAAATTGTTTTCTAAATTTTTTTAAGTTCCAAAAATTGTTTGCTTTACAAAATTATCAGTTAAAAGTTTAATTTTTCTCCAGTAAGTTCGTAAATCTAAAATTAATAGTCATGTGACATTAGCCTGTAGGACTGAAAACATCAGATTGAGAGCATTCATAACTGATTTCACACTTCGGAGGGGGGGGGGGGGTTCGTAAAATTGACACAAGGAGAGGGGTAACAAGAAGTGTGACATCATGCTTATGCAACATAGCGTGGCATGTGACAAAGGGAGGGGGGGGGGGGGGAAAGGCAAGACATCATTTAAGGACGGTCCCATTGTACTCCTAATTAAATTGTGAGTGTTTTTTAATGAATTACACAAAGTTAAATTTGTTCGAAGATTGCAAACAAGCAGCATACAAATAAATGGCACAAAATTAATTTATAATCCAAGTGTTGAGCAGTACAGTCAGAAATACAATATATATATTGGTAAGATTAAAGCATGAAATGCATTTTAAGCATAATTTTGAAACTTTAACAATTCTACATACATTATTAAAAGTAAAGAATAAAAAATTAAAAAACTGGAGCGAACGCACACATATGCATACTTGGTGATGCAACGAACGTTCGGCCTTTCTGCGACTATATTTCAAGCATCTTTCATGTCTTTTAAGATTAATGGTATTGCAATGTTAATTTCAACATTGCATTTATTATTTAGGCGATGGGGCATTATAAATAAAGTCGAATAGAATTTGTTTGAATTGAATTTTGGAAAAAAATTGTTTAATTTCTATTGAATATTGCTATTGATTTTTAAATAAAATTAATTTTGTGAATTTGTTACGCATTTCTGGTATTTTAAGGAAATGGTGTGACCCCCTTTTTTAAGTATTTTTCAACAATTGCTGTAGTTATATATATGATTTTCTTGTTCTTTATAATCAAGTATAAGATACTCCAGACAGAGATCTAAAAATAAAATAAAAATTTACGCTTCTCATTGTTAATATTGCTGTTATGTTTAATAAATTAGGTTTGTGCATAGGATGGGTCTTGATCGTTTGACTGAAAACAATCTCAGCTCTTTTACAGATCAGAAGCAAGTTCAGAAATTGAGAAGACTCACCCACGTGGTCACCAGGCGTGAAAATCTTTGATCTCCGCCCCCTGTCAGTCAAACTGGTCCCCACCATTCCTGCTTAGGAACTAACAATGGCGAGTGAATAGCAGGGCTGGTCTAGTTACTATATGGTCTAAGGCAGCGGTTCCCAAACTTTTTTGACTACAGAACCCTTACCGATTCCCATTTACTTTGAGGAACCCCCATTAGTGTTCATATGGAAAATCAAAATTAACAATCTGAACAAGGCTTATTTAAAGCCCCTCCTCCGCTGGAAATAAATTTAAAACTACTTAATTTGAATTAAAGATTTTTAATATTGTAAAATTCTAATTTGGCAAGCTTCCTTCGTGTTTATCTCGCTCCCCATTGCCTCTCCACCCCCTGAAAAAACGCCAATAAGTTCTCCTGGATTTCGAAGTCAACTAAAAAGTTCAAAACTGGTGGCCATTGGTTATCCTTCTGAATTACCTTTGTAACCTATTTTTAAGTTATATCAGGCTGTCAATGAAAGACACTTTTGTAAATAAGAATTAATTGTAAAGTTTTTGTAAATTATTACACCTGTCACTGTATTGTTAGTAATGACTGTAAAGGTAGGAGATTTTATCTCAGAAACCTGGAGTAGCGCCTAATCTAGATCTGAATTTGTGTTTAAATATGCACAGAGCAAAATATCTTGATTTTTTGCATCGATATGTTACTGCAAAGGCGAGAAGGATTAATATATCTTGCTTACTTAAATACGGGTTTTCATTTTGTTTTTCTTAATTTAAAACAAAAATTCATTGAATGAAATATTGAAATGTAATGAAAAGATTATTTCAAATAAGATGAACTCGAAAATTCTGTTAGTATCTCTAAAATTTTATTAGTGGTTCATACTATTCAGTATGGTGAGCTTTTTTATATTTATGATTGCAACCACTTCAAGTTATTACACTGAATGTCAAAAGTAAACTATGGAATGAAAGTTATCCTAGTGACTCTATTATTTTACTAATTTCCAAACACATTAAAAACTGCAGTTTTAACAAAAAAATGTTAAAATTTTTATTTTAAATTAATAGTTTTAAAGAGGGTGAAAAATACATGAGTCATGTTTTACCTATACCAACAATTAAATATTTAAAATTAATATTTCCATTACACTTAATAACAATCATTGAATTTTCTAATTAATATATTGAACTTAGTAAAATGAAATGCTGTGTTCCACCGAAAAAAATCATATTTTTATACCATTTCTGGTCCACATCGAGCCTTCCGCATGACCAGTTTATTTCCCCAATTGACTTTTTACCATTACGATAAAATTGTTGGTTAAGAACGCCCTTTATATATTGTTTATATCGAATTGAAAACGGAAAGTTCAAAACTAATGCACTATTTGAGCAAAATCATTAAAACGTTGATTTGAAAGTCGAGCGTTGAGTTGAGGCAATCTCAATGCCTCAACTCAACGCTCGACTGAGTTTGAGTTGACCGACAAACAGCAGAAAAATTTAATTTTTAAGTGTAAAAACCGTGAACAGGAAACAAATGAGACATGACTGTGCACACAAAAACTGCACAAAAACAACTGTACACACAAAATTTTTGTGAACCATTAACATGCACAAAAGGCATTTGACTATAAAAAGAAATTTTTTCCAATGCCATCATCAAAATACCAGTTTGTTGTTTACTAAACGTTGCCCGCACGTGTTCGTCGCGTAAGGCGTGGGCTTCGTACGCCAAAGGTCGTGGGTTCAAACCCGACCATGTCGGTGGACTCTCAAGATGCAGAAAATTGTCTGCACATAAAGAATCCTTGAGTATCTATTTTGCTCGGATATTCTTTGCTAAATTAAATTTCTAGTGCAGCTTAGCATCGTCAGAGTCCTAGTGCAGTTTCGCATCGTAACTGTTTCACCTTCTAGTGAAGAAACATCAAAATTCTCATGTGGTAATGGCATCCGCCCGATTTATGGAGCAACTTGAAAGAATAGATGTCAGTTTCCGGGAAATGCACTAGGTCTGCAAAAGTTAATGACGTAGTGCATGTAGAAAGAAAAAAAACGTTTACTGAACCGTACTTTTCGACTCCTTCCGGGGATCATGTCAAAAGTACAACAAAAGTAACTAAATTCCCTTCTTTGCTCATTGTCATTATCATATGATCTTCAGGCCCCGGAACTAAGCACAAACAATACTGACGCAATTTTTTGGTTCTCTGATTTAAAAAATGATCACAAAACAAAATAGCTAAAAAAAAATTTTAATTTTAATTAATAATTAGTTTAAATAATAATTTATCCCAATTTCCATGTTTTCCATGCTTAAAACGAAGTAAACTATCTGTTGATTAATTTCAAAAACAATTGGGTGTTTTAGCTTTCAAGCTGCACAAACAGTAGTTAATAAACTGTATTTTAAAATGTACCCAACTGGGGTACACTTGGAATGAAGAGGTTAAAATTGTCATCCTTTCATCATCAAACGATGTAAAATCTTTTTGAACCATCCTAATTGAGTTTCAGAGCCTTCTAAATCAGAGCAACAAGTCATTTTACATTAATTAACTAATTTAAATAACCCTCTGAATGGTCTGTTTTTCATTTAGCTTCCTCCAAATATATTTTTATTTTCAAACAGGGAATTAACTACCACTTTCAGCTAAATTTCATCGCGAAACATTTTCTGAGCACGATTTACTGAACATAATTTTATATAGTAATACATTGCCAACGGAACCCCTGCCATCCTCCTGCGGAACCCTAGGGTTCCGCGGAACACACTTTGAGAACCGCTGGTCTAAGGTTTTCTCAGAACCCCAGAGCATTATTGTCTTCTCCCCTTCAGCTTCTTGGAACAACTGGGGGTAGTAAGGGGACGCATCACATGCTTTTTTTTCACTTTACAGGTGTTTATAGCCCTAAACAAATATGAATATCTGCTAGTTAAATTATGCTATTTATAGTCAGGATGGACTGCTTGCGGCCCGCTACCTGCCGATGATGTGCAGCAATTCGGAAAACTCCCGATTTAAAAAAAAAAATCGAGCTCGACTTTTACGTTCGTGGCATAATATCGAAAAGTCCAGGCTTTTCCCGAACCTCATTAATTAAACAATACAAGAAAAGAATTTGCTCAAATTCTGACATGATTGTATATGCTCTAGCCGCTTCTTAAAGTCTTTTAATTACAAAAGATCAGATTATCGAAAAAATAAAAGAAAGACCACACTTCAATTTTACGAATTTTCTATATTTGGTAAAATTTAGAGCTCAGTCTAAAAAACAATAATAAATATAATAAAAGTACAAAACAATAGAAAAAAGCAAAATGTTATGATATTAACTTAGAATTAAAGCAATTAATAAGAACTATGAATCACGAAAACGAACCCTTTTTCAGAAATCGCGATCTCAAATAGGAAAACTTTTTCGGACACAATTATGAAAACTGTACATTTTTATCTTAAACATGTTCATTACAATTCATTTTTTCATATTTTTAAAATGTTTATTTTCAAAAAAAAAAAACTAAAAAATGCTTCCCAATTTTTCATTAAAATCAAGAGCCGTTTTTTTTTTCTTTTTTTTTTCTTTTTTAAATTTTGGGATTACGAATTTGGGGTTCCATGATGGGTAATTGTTCTGGGTTTAGCATTTAGCCCCACTACTGAAAAAAATAATAAAATAAAACAGTAAACGGCGTCGTCGTCATTTCGCAAAATTTATACTTAAGACAAAACAGTTAAATACTATTTTCAAAGCCAGATAAGCATTTCTTTTCTTTTCAATTTAAACATTTTAATTTCTACATACTAATCAGTTTATATGTGCTAAAAATAGTATTTGTGTCTCATGTATATGCTTTTCTTCGTTTGTATGCGGGAAACGGTCATATGCTAATTAGCAAACTGCGTATAATCCGGCAGCAATCTTTTAGCATCTGCTTTAGGTTTACGATATTTCTTATTATTTTCTAAACAGTGAACAGCAAAACGCTTATTGGGCCTAAATGCAGTTATTTCTTTCCAAGATTTTGGACCCCACCTCCCAAAATTTATGGCTTTATTAGAAAAAAAAAATAACAAATTAAATAAGGTGTTGAATAGAAGCATAATTTGCACACTATTTTCCTCTCATAAAATTTGCCCATAGAAGAATAAAAGAAGTAAAGATTGTACTAGCATGTGGCTCCCATTTGCCTGTGAAAAATTATCTTACGTAATTCTAGTGATTTCTTGCATATAATTAATTGTGCATCATTTTTTATCACCTGATATAATTTTTTTTTTAATGGTAAAAAGGACAAAATATATTGAGTAAAAATAAAACGCTATTTTCTCCAAAGTTCCCACCCCACCCCTCGTTTGAAAAGAAAAAAAAAATTTTCAATTAGAAACAAAATGATTAAGGAAAAATTTGAAAGCTCTATGATTGACATTTAAAATGTCACAAAGTTTGAAATTCTAGGTTACCGTCACCTGAAATACTTGCCAATAATAATCAAAGCCAGCCTAAAGACTTGTACGGCCACATTGGGAGTACTTTTGTGGGGGTCCTTTTCCGGATTTGTTGCAACTTTGGTAATCCCTTCCCAAACTTGGTCATGGAGAAATGTCACCAAGACCTAAAATTTTTTTTGTTGAGTAGTTAAAATTTTGTAGCAGAATATGTATGAAAATGTGCATAAGTGATACATATATACGTATATATATTTCAAAATGAAAACCTATATTTTGAGGTACACATGCAAAGTTAGCAACCTTGCTAACCTTGCAAGCTTGTTTTTAAACGCTTAATTTCTTTACCTGTAAAAATTTAAGCAAAAGCGCTTTAATGCAGGGGGGAGGGAGTAAAAAAAATTAAAGCACAACTCAAGGGTGCCGTTTTTGAATAAAACATGGTGCCTTTTTCGGAGTTCCCCCTGGCAGCCCTTTCATCCTGGAGTCAGCACTAAGAATATAGAATTAAACAAGCTTCCCTGATTTCAGATAAATCAGATTTTAAATAGCAAAAAGACTTTAATAAAATAAAAGTACTTAGACATGTTTTGCATAGATTTTATTTACCTGAAACAATTTACTTTGATTATCTTTGAATGTATTTAATGTGATTATTGGTGGCATCTTTTCAGGTAGATGAAACAATTCCCCTAATTAGTGCAAGCACAATAGCAGTTAATCCTTGTACAGCTTATAGGATGATAAAAGATTTTGAAAGCATAGAAGGAGGAAGTATCATCCAAAATGGTGCAAATAGTGGAGTTGGACAAGCTGTGATACAAATAGCTAAATATTTAAAGATTAACTCTATCAATGTTATACGGGATAGGCCCAACTTAGAATCACTTAAATCATATTTGATGTCCTTAGGAGCAACATATGTTGTCACAGAAAACGAACTGAGGTATTCTAAATTATTTCTTTCTCATTGTTTCAATATTTAATATCTCTCTTTTTTTGACACACATGAAAGATTTTGTAAAAGAAAGCATATACAGTAAAGTCTTATTACAACAAACTCCAAGGGATGGGAAAAATACTTCATTGCAACGGAATGTGCATTATGCTATTGGAGTTTAAAATGGAACTAAAACTGTGGCTCGTTGTAATGGAAATTTGTTGTATCAGTATTTGCTGCAACAAAATTTTACTGTATTAAGTCAAGAGCAATAAATTATCCAGGATGCCTAAACTTTTTTCGAAATAAAAAAAAAATATTAAAAGACTTAATGTTATGACTATAATATTTATATGGAACACTTCATCACACACTAAAGGTTTGTTCTTTCTACCTCTCTTTTCTTTTATTTTTTATTTTTTGCTAACTTAAACACATGTTTTAAAAGTCATTTGCAAATATTTAGTTGTCTTATCTCAGGGGGTACCAAAAATTCAGTTTTGCATCAACTTTGTATCAGAATTACCAGTTTTGTATCAGGTCAATGACTATTTTGTACCAGAATTATCAGTTTTGTATCAGGTTAATTCACAATTTTGGCCGTCATACTGCTTGTAGAAAATAGTTTGTAAGGAAGAAACTTTTTTGTAGTGTATCATAATGTTTTAGACTACTACTATTGATTACACTGTGCAACAAATTTGAACTTTTTTTTTTGTCCTTTAGATGAAACTATGTGATTTTATATAAACAAAAGGCGCTTGATTCAAATATTCAAACCAAAAGGGACCATCACTTACCGTTTTTGCTGGAGACCCACTTCTCATATTTATACAATTTGGTTATAGAAGAATGTAATTGCGGCTTTCCTATTGAAAACACAAACACAAAAATTATTTTTGTGGCCGTTTCATCTTGTGGGCATCTGTTGGTGGGACCTGATAACAGATTAGCAATATTCAATTCGTATACTTCCATTCTATCGACCGCTGAAACGCTTTTCAAATACAGATGTCCTTATGAAACCTTTCCCAACGCTTATCATTAATTGCGCCAAAGTTTTGAGAAAATAAGTACGTATGGAAGTCCAAAAAGTGTAGTTTTAATGAAATATAGCAACTTAATAATGCAAAAGCATTTTATCATGTCACCAATAAGATTTTCGTAGTTTTCAGCTTCATCATTTCCAAAGAAATGTGAGCACACTGATTTAAAGGCCAGCTAAACGGATTTTTTGGCTTCTGACTGCTTGTTTTCATACTCTTCATCATGAAGGACTTCCTTAAGTTGTGGGCCAATAAAAACCCCCTTTTTTTTTACTTTTGCCTCGCTGAAATGTTTGTATTTGTTCCTGAGATGCAAGAAAGCCAATACTTTTCGGTCCAGAGCTTTTACAAATATTTCGATAACCCAAGTTTAATGTGCAATTCTAGGAAAAAGGCACATTGTAGATTTAGAAGTAGCTCATTTAATGTTTTTGCCTCTCATAATTTTGAAATTTCTTTTGTGTTTGCAGAATATGCTACAGGAATGAATAGAAAAAAAAAATACTTAGATGGAGGAGCACTGATAAACAAGAGCCACTCTGTTGAATTGTGCTCATGTCCTAATACTTGAAGTAGCGCATTCAAATCCCAGCAGTATACTATTTTTTTTTCTCCGCAAAATAGTCTACAAAATGCTTTTGTCGTTTTGTAAAAGACTCGAAACTCCGAGAAGTAGATAAAACTTTTGTTGCTAAAGTAACCCAAGCTCATTAAAAAGTTCTCTAGAATGGTAACGATCTCACTGTCAATGAGAAAGATATAGTTTATACTAAATTAAGTCGATAAATTACGAAAATATGCACATTTATCCAGAAAATACGTAAAAAGCTAAAATGCGGAATTTTGGGAAAATGGTACGTGATAGAAAAAAAATAATTGCAGGTTCATAATTTTCAGCCAAAAATACATAAGAAACAGACATTTCCATCCAAAGGACATTTTTTGTGTTGCACAGTGTTATCAACTCAAAAAAAAAAAAAAAAAAACTTTGCATCATATAAAACAACTACATTAATCAAAGTTACTATTACAAAACAAATTACTTTTATTCAAAACTCAAAAAGAAAACTTATTTATAGCTATAATAACAAGTAGCAAAATTTTGTTTCTCAATATTGTATGAAGAACATTATGCTATATGATGTAGAAAGATTTTTCTTTTGTGAAATGCACAAATTTCATTGAAAGCATTTTACTTTCTGAACTATAAAAATTTTACTGTTGAACAAAGTAGTTTCGTTTAGGTAGATTTCAGTAGTATAGATTTACTCCTCCTGTATAACCTTTAACAAACATTAAAATGAAGTTAGAATATAGAAATATGCTTCAACTTCATAAAAATTATTTTATTTTAAAAACAAATGAAAAATAAAACAATTAGTTGCATACTTGTTTAAAAGATATTTTCCCCCAAACAATTAGCAACTATTAACAATGAAAAAACAAAACTCAAATTTAAAAAAAATATTGAAATGGAAAATAAAATAAACCAATTTAAGGTAGCTTATATTAAATTAGCTTCCAGCTTACAAAATAATTGAAACGTTTATAGGATGCAGAAGGATTGAAATCTTAAACAGGGCATGCAATTTTCAGCGAAGCACATGTTCCATTTGGCATGTCTAAAAAATAGGTCTTTACTGACATTTTGCAAAATTAAAGAAAATTTAATTAAAGCACTAGAACATGTGCACCAGGGTTTGTGATTTTTAAAAATTTAAATCGGATTTTTTTTTTTTTAAAGACCTTAAATGTTTTGGATATTTATTATGTTAAATTCATAGAAACAATATGGCACATTAATCAATATGCAAAAACACACTTTAAGTTATTTTCACAGCAATAAATATTTTTTATTAATGCTAATGATAAACAAATTTTAATACAAATGCATGATTCAAACAAAACTTAACCCTACCAGGAATAATAGTACACTCATAAATACAGAGAAAATGAACAAATTTAATCTGAATTATTTTGCTGTTGAAAGCTGAAAAAAAGTAACAATTGTGTGTACTTAATTTTTACATTGAGTGTACTCTAATCATTTTTCTATTTTATAAATGAAAAGCCTGAAATATTTTTACCCATTTAGTAAAATCATATGCTCACACCATTACTAAAAACTGAAACTTTTTGTTTTAATCAAATATCTTTATTGAAAACTTCTATGATAAAAAAATATTTTACAAGGAATAAAAACCTTAAGCTATTATGGGACAATCGATAAAACTTTAAGGATACATACAGTGGCGTGTAAAAGTTTCGGGCCATCCTATTTTTCATAAACATTGCACAGAAATACGATGGTGAAAGAAATATAAATGATCAATTATAGCAGATATTCACTTATATACATTGATATTACTTTCAAATATTTATTTATTCAACATTTTTTTATTAATGACTGCAAAAGTATCGGGACACATACTACTTTTTAAAAAAATGGAAAAGAATAAAGGAGAATTGGGGTTAAATGTACTCTTTCACTCGACACAATACTTTGTTGCCATGCCCTTAGCAGCAATGACTGCAGCGCACTGACGAAGCATTCAGTCGATTAACGATGAGATTGGTTCTTTTGGCAATTTTTCCCACTCTAGTCGCAAATGGTTCCACAATTCCGTCTTGTTGGAGTGATTTTTCGTTCCAACACGGACCTTCAGGTCTTGCCACAAGTGTTCAATGGGAGTTAAGTCTGGTGACTGCGATGGCCAGGCTAGGAGATGGACTTTTCAGCTCTGAAGAAAATTTTTCACAAGACGCGAAGTGTGTTTTGGATCACTATCTTGTTGAAAAACCCATACACGAATCATTTTTCGTTGCAAATGGAAGCATATTGTCTAGCAGAATGTTCTTGTACATTGCAGCATCCATATTGCCTTCAGTTTCCACCAGCGGACCAATGTCATCAGCAAAAAAACTCCCCAAACTTTGATGTTCCCACCACCATGTTTAACAGTAGGAGTGTGATATCTTACATTATATCTGGTACCGTTAGACGTCTTACGTACTTTCAACCATCACTTCCAAACAAGTGAAATTTTTATTCATCAGAAAATAGCACTTTCCGCCAATCTGATGCCGTCATGTGCTGATATTTTTCCTCGAAGTCCAACCTAGTCTTCTTATTCTTTTTGCTGATTAATGGTTTCTTGACGCCAATCTGTCCAATCAGCCCTACAGCCTTCAGGCGTCAAGACACCATACTCCAACTAATATTGACTAGATTTTCATTTCGTAATTCACGTGAAATGTCGGCTGCGCTTTTTCGCGGATCAAAAACACACTTTCTTTTTGTAACTTTGTTGACGCGACTTGAAGTTTTTTGCGGCCTATTGCTCCGTTTTTTATCACACAGTACGTTTGTGATTTTATACCTTAGAAATAATATGATTAACAGTACTTTTACCTACAGATGAAGCCCTTGCAATGAAACGTGAACTTTTTCCTTCTGAAGAGAGCTTTATCACGATTTCGCGAACCTGATTATGTGTGCTTTTTGACATCGTCATCAAAAGAATACTAATTTTCCTTTGTGTAGAATGCTTTCAAACCAGCGAGCGTAAAAAAGTGAACAAACCGGAAGTACAGAGCTGCAGCGAGTAGTGACCCGATACTTTTGCACGCCAACGAAAGTCATTTTACGTAGTACACGTAGACTATGCTATGAACCAATGTAATATTTGATGTTTCTGCGTATATTCTAACTCTCTCATATATTTCGGACAATGGAGGAATAACATTTTTTGGAAATCATATGGAAAAATCAGAGTGGCCCAAAACTTTTGCACGCTTCTGTATTTTAAATTCTAACAATTGTTGTTTTAAACACTATCACTCAAATTATTTATTGTGTGTCATTTATTAAATTGATCTAAAATACTATTTTTAAGATAAAAAAACACAGAATGGTTCATGATTATTATGGATTCTAATGTAAATGATTGAATGAATTATGCCTTTCTGTTAAGATGCTTGAAGAATGAGACAAAAACATCCAAATGAAGCTGCATCTAGAAGCTCCACTACTCCATTGAAAAAGGGATTACAAGCAATCCCGAAACATATGTCTGCATCTTAATGCTCATTTGTGCTTTCTTTACGTGAATAATTGTTTTTTAGTTTTACTTTTGCAGAAAGTTTTTATTTTACGATAGAGGGTTGTCTAACTTAAATATTCTACATTGATTTCACTACAAAATTGTTCTTTAGAAAGTATGCTATGAATGAAGAAAATTTCTTTTTTTTAATTGGAAAGGCTTGCTTTGATATTTCTTTGTTGAGTAAATTATTAGGTAATAAATATAAAACTCATTGTTAAAAAGAGTTTGTTGCCATTAAGCAGGAATATTAAAAGCTGTTATAATAAGAGTGACTGAAGGCTTCTTTGAAGCAAAAATTAAATATATTCAGTTTGTTTGCTCTAGTGACCTTTTAAAATAACTTCAAAACGGAATTTATCATACAAATGATGAGGTTTTAGTGCCAGTCATTCATAGAAAGTGTGCCCATTGGTGTGTTTTTTAAAAAATAAAGTATTCCTATGAAAAATGTATTTACCTACACTAAAAAGACAAAAATTAAATAATTTTTGAAAAATGAAATAGAACAGACTTCAAATCATAAATTGTACTAAAAAGTAAAAATAAGTTCATTCTTTAAACAACATCGATACAACTTTTAATCATAATTTTTGAAGTCGATGCAAAATTATGATCGACAAAATCTTTTAAAATCATGATTCAATTACAAATATAAATGGCCCAAGTGTGCAACAGTTCCAATTTGAAGTAATACATGATATAATGGCAATTACTTATAGTTTTGAACCAACTTCAAAATTTGTGTTTATAAGTTGTATCAATGTTGTTTAAAGAATGAATTTATTTTTTACTTTTTAGAACAGTTTATAATTTAACCTTTTAAACGCCGCACTATGATTGAAACATGAAACAAACTATTTATTGCTAAAAATAACTTTATAAAGCAAATATAAGAACTATGGGTAAGTTTTTTATTTAAAAAAAAATTTTTGTACATGATTTTTGGCATGTTCCAAAAATGGAACATTGGCGGGTAACACTTAGTTTTTTTACATGTTTTAAAAAAAGTTAATTTGCGCTTTTTAAGTTCAAACTAATGGTTTTTTGAGGAATGTTAAAGAAATTGTAGGCAAATTACACAAGGTTTTTGTGATTAGCACTGTTTCCAGGGGAAAATAGCCATGCTGTACCGTAATTCTAGGGATAGTTTTCATGAAGTCCTTCAGCTATAGGTGTTCTGCATATGCAACGAAGCTTCAAATATTAAAGTCTAACAAACTGAATTCTAAAAATGATTTGTTGCTGATAACCAGGAGTTATAATTAGAGAAATAAAATTATTTCTTATCTTTTAAAAGCATCAAAAATAAATAAACGGAAATAAATTTGCATTAGAAAAGCAATAAGTATCACTGTGCCACAGTTTGGAAAACACAAAGTATAATGTGAATAAAAAGTTAAATATTGTATGAATAACAAATCTTGCTAAAATTCTTCGAAACAAAATATAATAGTTATTATAAATGCTCGCGGATTCAATGTCCTGAATTTTTTTCACTGTCCATGGTAGCTAGGAAAGCATGCTTCGCGCCCTCTTTTGTCGCACTCAAAACATTTTTCTGTAGTATTCCTCTTGCATACAGCACAACTCCTTTTGATGTAGGCACAAAATAATATGCATCAGATTTTCTTAAAGCTTCAGAAGGATGTATCGAGGTCCAGGGACACAATGGATTTTCGGTTTCATGCGAAGTAAATGCTAAGTCACCTCCCTCCCAAAATAGAGATGGGACAATTCTGCTGTTGCACCTTTGTGCAAATGTAAATGCAAAATCCAGCCAGCAGCATCAGCCATATATATTAGACAAACATTGGCTGGCAGAACGGGCTCAAAAATGTCCTCATCAATGTCTTCTTCATCTGTTGAGCATCCTCTTTCTTCTGGAGGCAATTGACAGATATCAATATAGTCTTCAGAAGCATCAGTTACTGTAAAAAAGTAATCCAGTGCTGCGTCTACAGTTCGAAAAGGTTTTGAATGAAACATCAGATCAGTGTAAGGAATACTCGCTAACTGAGAAAAATCGCAGAGAAGAAAAATAGCTAAAAGCCTTCTCATGATTCCCTAAACATGAGTTTCTCTATTTTGTCTCCACTAGCACCACCGTGATGAACTATTTTATCCTTGAGCTAGTTATTTTATTCTCTAATTTGTACGCTTAAGTCATAAACGAAGTCTAGCTATCAAAAAATATATGGTTTTTAGAGAAAAGTAATCCCCTCCAGGTCAAATGCTTCCCTTCAAGTCCCGGGAAAGGTTGCTGCAGATGGGGAAAGGGTGGGGGGTGGTGGGGGACAGAATGTAAATAAAAAGTCCTTAAACACATATGCCTAACATTTACCATGAGTTTCAACATTTAAAAAATTGTCTTTATTTATTTTATGCAATGTAACCAAAAGAACTGTAATGTGTTAAAATGTGTTATGTGTTGTCCTCTACACGCCAATGTTCCATTTTTGGAACATGTAAATTTCATCGCCAATAAAAGCTATATTAACATATTTTTTTTAAAATAAAACATGTTCATTTAACAATACGACTATTTTTAATTGTTCTCACTTAGTTGTGAAATTTTTAATTAAATTTCAAATTTTGTGTGAATTTTTTAGTTTTGCTTGATGAAAAGTACAAAAAATGAATAAATTAGAATTTTTTTATTGTTGATACCACTACTTTCAGTAATATAATAATAATGTCAAAAAATCAATCAATAGTTCAAATACACACAGAAATTTTTGCAGTGCAATACTGATAAAATTGTATTTTTCACAGATTTTTAGAGTTGATGTTCCAAAAAGGCTTGTAAAAGGTTAAGTCGGTTCTATATTATATATTTTTTTTTTCAAAAATTATTTTTTTATCTTAATAAATCATTATTGATGTGTAACTTATTTTCCCAGTAAGTAGCAGTATTGACCTTCACTTGCTATTTCATTCATGCAAGAAGCTCAGAATTTATTGCATTTTCAGACAAGTTATTATTGTTCAATCTTTAGAGACATGATCATGAATTATGAATTTAAAAAAGTTTGGTAAAAATATAAAAATCCTTTAATTTAAGGGTTAATGTAGATTTTAGTGACAAAAAGTGCAATTAACTGTTAATTGTCAGCTTTCAGAGAACATTTTAGAATATTGAAATCATAATTTGGCCTAGTTTGGCACAAAAATTGCAAATTTAAGCCTTTTTGTATCAGATGTATCAGAAATTGAAAATTGGTTTAGTTGGCACAAATTTTCCATTGCTGCTTAACCTTCCGTTAGCTGCATGCCCCTCACAGATGAATCCCTACTACTTTCCCCTCCTCTGCCATCTACAGACATTTCCACAGGAGGAAGCTTTATGTTATCTTGCTAACTTCTGATTACTCAGTGATCAGTATACTTTCGAGCCTTGAATATATCAGTACAGAATTGTGGCAGTCAGTACCGGATCTTGGAGTTTTCCGAGGCAGGGCAAAACTTAAAAATGCCGCCCCCTCCAACCAATTACTGTTTATATTTCACATAACTTTTATGTGCTAGTCTTTTTTTTCTTTCTATTTTTTGAGGATTTTTTCTCTTTGGGGTTAACCTATAAAACTTTCATTAATGTTCCCACAGCATGGCTCTTTCAGCTCAATATTAGAGGGTAGAACCATATAAAGGGTCCCTGTCAACTTTAGATATGAAATTGTGACAGTTGAAGGGGGTTCGGGGAGTTCCCCTGGTAAAATTTTGAAAACTATGCAAACTGGTGCATTTTGAGGCCTTAGGAGACGCTTTGGGACTTCAAAAATGTTAGAAAAAAAGCAAACAGAAACTTTTTGAAATTTAAACGCTTTTACTCATAAACATAATAAATTACTCATAAAAATGTAGTAAAAATTGGCCATTTTTTTTTTTTTTTCAATCCAGAGGGAAGGACTACTCTCTTTCTTACCAACGCCCATATCGAAGAGCCACGTGTTTACCTTTACCTTCTCAAATGACACTTACTAGCTCCCACCTCTTCCCAAAATGATGCTTTGAAAGTTTCTATAAGAAAAACCATTGGGTATTGTCTGAGAAGAGCATGATTTATACGTATTTCTCACTATCAAAAGGGGGGGGGGGGAACCTTGACTAATTTAAATTTTGACATTGCGAAATTTGCCTCCGCCTAACCTCAATTTTAGAATTTCTGAGTTTGTTCAAATAAATAATTCTACAGTTTATTCAAATAAATAATTCTATTAATCGGTTTTAATTGTTAGCAAAATAGCTGAGCTGATCAATGATAAAATCGGAGCGCCGAACTAGGATTTTAATTCTCTTCCAAAAGTTAAATTTTCTTAGTAATTAAATATTTTTCTTTTTTCTCATTTTTTTGTTTTCTTTTCTATTTCTTTTTTTTGCATCACAGTTGAATTTGCCGCCTGGGGCATGTGCCCCGGCTTGCCCCACCCTAGATCCAGCACTGGTGGCAGTCCAGTTCACCTCACAGGTGACCTACCATTGGCTACCATGGCACGACCATTGGCCTAAATATTTTGGATGTGATATTTTAATGAATATGCATTTTCTTTTTCTTTAAGGGATACTTTTGGTAGATTTTAACTAAATATTAAATGCAATAATTATTGTAATCGCCCAGTAGGTGCAACCCGACTAAATTCATTTTCCTTTTCATTTTTTAATAAATTTTGCTAATTAAACAGATTGTTTAGTACTTTGTATCCCTAAAAAAACAGTTAACTATTTTAGGTAGAATCAATTTTATTTGGGTTTCAAAAAAACGGAAAACACCTTATAGGTGCAACAAGATGAACTGTCTGAAATCAGAGCGCAACTAATGGAAGGTTAATCAAAATAATGAATAATATTTCGATTATGTACCCTTGTTTTCTTCTGCAAGTTGTTCTAGTTAATTTTCTCTTTGTATCATTGTGTATTGTCTTTACATGATTAAAAATCTTGAAAATTTTACTGTTCCCACATACATTTTGTTTTTTTGATCTACTTGTACATAATTATTCAAATTGTTATTATGTAATGTCCTACATGAAACATTTTGCAATGGATTGTTTACTCGCCCCAGTGTAGTTCTTATGCAATTAAGAGTCACTGTAGCATTTGAGGGTTTTAAAAAAAAGGGAAAGAAAATCAGGTAAGATAGGGAAAAACTGGGGTCGAGTATTATTCTTTAGACTTTTGAGCTGCCTATTGTTGTTTTCTACTTAAGTATAAATTTACAGGAAATCCTGACTGCCAGATTTGTCTACAGAATGTTGTTAATAGTAGTTCCAATTATTGTAAAATCCAAGCACTTTTCATTCTACTGTTTTCTGTAATGATTCAGTACTAATAACATTAGAAAAAAGAAATATATATATAAAGCTTTATAATTATATAAATTGTATTGTTCTGCTTTTTTAATATAGTAGCTTATAACTTGTAATGTTTTATCAGGTCAAATAGAATAATTTGTTTAAATGAGTACAATGATAGCTTTTTAAATATTTTTTTATCTCTTTCATTTTAGAACACCAACAATGAGTAATATATTTAAAACCATTCCAAAACCTAAGCTTGGTCTCAACTGTGTGGGAGGTAAAAGTGCTGCCGAGTTAATACGTCATATGGCAGATAAAGGTACACTTGTGACTTATGGTGGAATGTCAAAGCAGCCTCTTACTATCAGCACAGCATGTTTAATATTTAATGACATTAGATTACGAGGTTATTGGATGACCCACTGGAACCATGTTCACTCCAATGAAGATAGGACTGCTATGTTGGAAGAAATCACGAACATTATTAAAAGTGAAAACTTGAAACCACCTGTGTACCGTGAACTGAAATTTGAAAATTTCAAAGATGCAGTTGCAAAATCAATGGAATCTTACATTTCTGAAAAGCAAATATTAGTAATGTCATAACTAACATGATATTGATGCATTTTGTAGGTGTTTCAAAATATTTTTGATAGTATTACTTGTATAGTTTGTATGAAATAAAAATATTTTACCAATGTTATGAACTTAATATATGGTAATTTAAATGATGTATTTATATTTTTATATGCAAAAAAAGGATATTTCAAGGATAAATGTATGGGCGATTCTCGGCAAAAACTTTTTTTCGGAACTTCACACAAAATTTTCGTAAAATGTATACACCATGTATTTAAAAAAAAAATAATAATAATTCAGAGAACACGCCCCTACCCCTACCCCCAATTCAACACACAATACATTTGTATATATATATATATAAGCTCAAAAATAATTAATCCTTCAATAATTAAATGAAAGGTCTAATACAGTCAAAACAATTAAAGGATGTTGAGGTTGTGGCTGGATCTTGAAGCTGTTTAGGTGATTGATACATGATCGAAACTTGGTCGGCTATATAAGAAAGCAATTACTCATGTTTGGCAGAAAATCTCTCCCGTGTATTGGTCCATTTCGAATAATGTGGAGATCAGTGCGCCCATCAATGGAGATGTCTTCTTAGACATCCATTCCCCACTGCCAAATCTAATATTTCCGTGCACTAACGCAGAATTCTTTCTAGTGCTACGTTCTCTCCAGATGAAAATACACCTATTATCAGAATGAACATTAAAATGGGATTCGTCATAGAAAAGAATATTGCATCTTTCATTTCTCCTTCTGTTCACATGTTCTGTTGCCCACCCCTTGCAACGTGACGGCACTTTGCTATTAACGTAGCATTTGTTGGTGAGCATACAGACATACAAAGCGGAGCAGGTTTCGACTCACATTTTCAGTCTTCAACAAGAAGTTCCGTCTAGAACTATATGAGCCTACTTTCTAGTATACACCAGCTTCAAACTTATAATCTATCTCTCTCTCTTTCTCGTTCAGCTATAGTTCTTAATTGCTTCAAATATACCTTTTTCAACGGTTAATACATATTCATTCAATCATTCATTTATTCAGTCATTGATGTATTTATTCATTCATTCTTTTGCTTATTCATCTAATCATTCATTAATTCAACAGTATTCTTGAAAATCCCGATCAAAAAATTTGATAGGAAAATAGGCTTGTTAGTTCTGGATGAACTTTCTATCTGTACGTATTCTACATCATAAGAGCTTTCCGATAAATTTTGTTCCAAGCAAATCGGTTCGTTAGATCAGGATTTATATAGGAATGAAATTTCCCCGTAGGTGCTATGTTAATTTTTTTTAACTGTTCGCGATACATTAAGCCTTCTTTCATGCTTTGTTATTATTTTTTTTACTTTTACGGGAAAGAGTTACATTTTATAAACATTGAAATGTCATAGATTTTATGAATAATGAAATATTCTTTCTTTCTGCTTCTTCAGTGAGGTTTCCAAATATTATTTTCCATGGAGGAAACGTCTGCTGCCAAACATTGTCTTTTCGCTTTCAGATAGTCCATCTCCTCTGAATGAGTCTTTGTTTATTACATATTTCTTTTTTTTTTCTGTTCTAGGGGATCATACATGATCTCACGCTACGAGGGGGGAGTGGTGTTCATGAAATTGTGACAAAGGGAGGGGGTAACAATAAATGTGGCATCATGCGAATGCAACATAGCGTGGCATATGACAAAAGGGGAGGCGGGTCAAATATATAGGAAAAAAGCGTGACATCATTTATGAATATGGTCCCTAGATGCATCACATATTTTTGACATGCAGAGGAGACAAATTTTCTCAGTTCATTACTTATGGGAATATTCATAAGACCTCCATAACATTTTATTGAGTCTTTCACCGTACATCGTTGTGCAACATAAGTAGGTCTCTGGGGCCTCAGTGGCTGAGCGGTCAAATCGACTGGCTCCGGTGCCTCCCTGCGCGGAGAGAAAGAGGCGTGGGTTCGATTCCCACCTTTGCCCTGGGTGTATTTCCTTCTTTGTATATTAAAATCTGTTGTGCTGTCTTGTTCTATCTGTCATATTGGACGAGAGTTTGAGGCATATCCTTGAGAATAGCAAGTAAACTCGAATATTTATGTGACCTGAAATGGTCGTAAACAAACAAACAAACAAACAAGTAGGTCTCTTGGGCCATATTTTCAACTACGACTTTTTTTATTGGTTGAGAAGCCACGTTCAATAGCTGCTTGCCTATGTGATAACAAAAATGATTTTCATGACGGACCAAAGTTTATTATAATTTGTTTTTATTCTTGAAAGATTCACTTAAAAAAAAAACGTCTACTATCCTTTGGTCTGCCCTAAAATTCTGAAATGCAGATTTGTGCATACTAACATTTTCAAGAAAATGTTTATATTGCAAAATACGGTCATCACATTCACTATCCAAAACCTTTTTTTTGTGACAAATGCATAAACACTTGTTTTAAGGACTTTAAGCAAGTTTCAGATAGTGAAGCCATTTTTCTGGGATCGAAACATGGGGAGTGTCTAACTAAAGTGTAGTTAATTGGACACTTCTTCATGAGATGATTCAGAAAGTTGGTGACGAAACTGCGGGTTTCCATTTTTAGTTCCCCTAGTTAGGATGGAGGATCAAGATTGCTCTGACGAATGATTGACAACTGATGATCAATGATTGACAACTGATCTTCGGTAAAGCGTGAGCAGGGCAGTGCTTTCCGTGCCCTCATTTTTGGAAACCGACGAATCATTTTTCTTAATTTTGCTTCCATTAAATTGAATTTTATACTATTCAACATAAATAATTAATAAATATTTGACGGTTAAAAGAGGAATGTGCTTGAAAGAAGAATGTGAAGATGCATTAATTACAGACTTCTTTTTTAATATACCTAAATTTTATTTAAAAAATTATGCATTTTTTTAAAATTAAAAAAGCATTCAATTCTATCAGAAAATACGAAGCTCCAGAAACAAGTTTTGATCAAAGATTAGATATTTTAGGATTAGTGCTAAATGTCAAAAAATTAAACCGTACACATAAAATAGGCAAACAAAATCTCTTAATCTACAGCATGAAAATTTATTCCAAGACTTTATATGCATACTGAATAAGAAATGAAATAAATGATTTTTTCCATTTATTTTTTATTTTATTATCTATTTGCGATTAAATACTGATATTTAACATGTTCTTCCTGCCCAGAATCAATTTATATGACAAATAAATGTGTGTAATAGAAAGAATTTCATCGCCATGATGTCGCCAAAACTTGTGTGTAGTTAATGATTTTTGTTTTCTGATTTTTTTTTCAAATTTAATC
Source organism: Octonoba sinensis (assembly GCA_038502835.1). Taxonomy (NCBI): domain Eukaryota; kingdom Metazoa; phylum Arthropoda; class Arachnida; order Araneae; family Uloboridae; genus Octonoba; species Octonoba sinensis. Next base: position 28,956,293 of record CM076599.1, on the reverse strand, counting down.
ATATTATTTAACAGTTTCATTCTTTATTTCAAGCATTTTAAACGATCTGAAGAATTACACATGCATTAAAACGTTGAAACGAAAAATAAAACAAGAGATATTATCTTCGACGTTTGAAAGTTCGCCTTTACGATCACGATTCACGAAATTTCGATTAAAAATTTTAATTTAAGTTTCAATGAAGATAAAAAGAAATTTTATTTGTTTACCTGTTGACAAAACATAAGAATCATCGAAAATTCCAGCTCCCATCACGGATGCAAAAAGATCGCATTTTTCGACATGTGGGCTTGTGGACAACAAATGTATGAAAAACAGGAAATAAAAGAACTATTTTGAGTTAAATAATTTTAGAAATGAATTTTAATAAGGGAACGCTAATAATTATTAATGATTGCAGATAAGATCGTTGAAACTTTAAGATAAATCAAAAACAAATTCCCTGATTTTCGGACATTTTTGCAAATTTCCCAGACTTTTCCAGAACTTTAAAATTCCCCGACTTCCCGGTGTTGTTGCACCCTGTTTAAGCTTCCGAATTGTTCGGCTAGAATCGTAGATTGTCTAAATAGCTGAATAAAAATTCAAGGACCTGCAACATTTTTCAAGGACTTGATTTGTTTTTCAAGGACTTTCAAGAGCCCAATTTCATCAAAAAAAAAAAAATTCAAGGACTGTGGGAACCCTGGATGGGATTCAAATCATTCAAGAACCGGTACGCTTGAAATAGTTTTGGGATTTTTTTTAATAGGGAAAAATCATAACGAAAAATCAAAAAATAAATAAATGAAGTACATAACATTCTTCAAGCTTATTTATTTTAACAAAAAATAATTAATTAATATATAATATTTTTAAATGTTTCCAGACAGTTTTTGCATGTTCACTGGCTTCTTCAATTTTTTCTTTTGATGCGAGGATCATCTTATTTTGTATTGAGTATTTTATTATCGTGTAAATGCTTAAATATGCAATTCATTGTTTAAAACACAAGTTTCCAAACAAAGAAGGTACTCATTTTCTTTGCTGGAAGCTAATAAAAACTCGTTTTTCTGGTTTTCGGTATCAGTAGTAAGAGCATAGTCAATAGGGGGGGGGGGGGGGGGGTCCCCACGAAAAATTGACGTGTAACTGAAATTTTACGTGACAGAAAAAAAGCAGTAATAATACAAAAAGTTTTTACATTTTGTTTTAAGTTAAATTTTGTAATTTTCTCATGACGTTTTGCTCTCTCCTAACTTTTAGAACAACTTGGGCGAAACTTAACTCTTGATTTCGTTCTGTTTTGGAACTTTCAAATATGAATACTGCCTTCATTGACTTCTGTTAAACAGGCCGCGCACACTGAGTCAATGCCAATGTATTATTGACACTCATAAACTGCGAAAAATGGAATAAGTGGCAAGGGGTCTTCGACATAGATGGTGACAAAAATTCATTGCACCAGTTTTCTTGGCGTAGAACCTATTTATAGAAATACTCACGTACAAAGATTTAAATTGAACTATGAACTTCATCATAAAATATTATTCAAAACAACATTTAAAGAGAATATTGTTATTTTTTCGAAATAAATATCATAAATTAATTGCAACTTGCTACTAATAAATATTTTTAAATATTTATTTTCTTGCATGAAAAGTGTGACAAAATGTTTCCCATAAATATATTAAACAATGCAAGTATATTTTTCATTGTCATGCTTTGTTACATGCGCTAAAATTATTTGATCCAATTCCTTTCCCAATAATAAGAGAGAGCAAAAAATATATATATAACCTTTGCATTGATTTGTTTAACTAAACTGGTACGGAAAACTTAAATTTTAAGAACCGGTACGCGGAGATTCGAAAAGGTTTAAGAACCGGTATGCATGAACAGGCTGAATCCCATCACTGATCCTGCGTTTCTTGGATACAGATATCTAACTTAGATTGCTTTCAGTTCTGTGTTTATTTATTTTGTATATGATGGTACCTCAACACAACAAACACATTTCACATATAAGTTTTTTAAAAATGTGGAAATTTACAAAACTTCAAAATTAAAATATATGTGTTTATTTTTCAGTCTTGAGGAAGAAAAAAAACTTTTCATTTGAATATCATTTACAATCATTTTTCATCCCCGCCCCCCCTTATGCATATTATTTAGATTGATTTTCATATTGTGAAGTTGTTACGATGACCCTCCAAATTGGTCAGGTCATGCATGCATTTTTAGTTAATGAAGCCCTGGTGGTTACGAGTTTTAAGACTGACAGCACTTTATTCAATTAAATATTTTAGCATGAGCTTGTTATGGTACCACTTTCAAACTTACACAACCATTTCAGTACTGCTCATGTAGTATTAAAAATTTTTTGGAAATTTTTGAAGCGGCGCATTTCGAAAAATTTAAATTTAAATTTAAATAAAATTTCCTCACTCTAAATAGCGATGCATATCATAAAAAAGCTCTTTATACAAAATGACTTGTTTCAGATCTCAATTAGAAATTTTGCTCTTTTAGGTGTTCTGACTGATTTTTGCAAGTGCTGTATTTCCCAAATGGGTTGACATATATATACAAAAAAAAAAAAGAAATTTCTCTATGTCCACATAAACGCTACGTCTATTCCAAATTTCATCAAAATAAAAAACGGCTAGGTAGATTTTTGCCGAAAAAAATTTCTTATTTAGGCTAGAGCATGATGAATTCGTTTTTAGTCGTCAAAAATAAAGTCTCCATTTAGGTTTTTGAACTTGGTGATCAGTTTAACGCATATAGCCCCTTATCGAAATTTTACTTCAATAATTTAAAGCAAGACTAATCTGTTGATTGACACTTAACTTGTTTTTCTTGAGCGCATAATAGCCAAGTAATTAGAAGCGTTATTTTTTCTTGGGACTATAGAATGCAGGTATGATGGGAACAAGCTTTTGAGTTTCAAATATTATTTGTTATTGTGCCCAGCTGAAACTCATAACTTTTTTCTTCTAAAAGACAGGTTAAATTCCGTCTTTTGAATCTTTATGTGTGTACTTGCAATTTTACTAGATTTTTCAGAAGAAAAAAAAAAGTTAAGTCAAGTTATCATTATCACTTCATTTTAATTGTCCAATACTTTTATAATAACTCGCAATTATTTTTGTTTTGGGTTGAATTTCAAATTTACAGGAAGTGAAAAAAAAGTAACACAATAATGCTTTGTTTGTAGTTTTGTAATAGCGCAATAAAATAAATAAAATTTCTTCATATATTGAAATTCTTTAATTAAAAATGAAGTGTAGGGGAACCTGTTGTACTATGGACCCTGTTGTACTGTGGTCCTAATAATAAAAAAAATATTTCACGGATTCATTTTGCAATATGTTAACACTGGTTCATGTGCTATCTCTTAGCTGTCATTTACAACTAATTTTTATAGTTGGAGTTGAACGAGATCTGGCAGTAGGAGACCAAAAAGAATTTGTGACCCTAAAAATAAGTTTTTTTTAGTTTCTTCCTTTTGTAAATAACTTGTTTCCTTTGTTAAAAAGTTTAGTAATCTTTTTTGTTTATGTTTAACAACTTATTTGGCCGTGTAATTGAGCGTTAAATCATTTTCAATTCCTAACCTATTACTCAAAATAAGCAGTTATTTTAAAGGATGTTGTACCTTGGACCTAAAAAACAGTTGTAGAAACAGTAGCAGTTTCTGAAGATGAGGCTACAGTTTGTGATGTTTTTAAAAAGGAATGTTTCAAAGAAGACAAATCTTACGATATGGAAGAACACAAACATTTATCTTCTTGTGGCCCAGGGTATTTTGTTATTTTCATATATGAAGGTGAATACTTCCCTGGAGAAATAATAAGCGTAAACGAAGAATGCGTTTGCATAAGATCTATGGAAAAATCTAAAAAGAGCTGGAAGTGGCCAGAAAAACCAGATGAAATGTTATATCCTTGGGAAGGTGTAAAAGAAAAAAATTAAACCACGATCAAAATGCCACTCCAGAAGGGATTTGTATGAAATGAAAGATATAAAAATACATTGGCAGTGCTAGAAAGGGTACATAAAAAGAAAAAGAAGAATAATAACAAAATTCTAAAGATAATTATTGAACAACAACACGTTAAAGTAATCAAATATCTCATAGAATTATGAATATTAATTAATATAATGTCTATTAATTGCTATGTTGTTTTATTTGTTTTATTAATAAATGTTAACAACTTTAATATAAGATTTAATAAAGATTTGTAATATAAATAATGTTTTCCTCAAAAATAATAATAGTAGGTCCATAGTACAACAGGGGTGTTGTACCTTGGTCCTAATTAATTTTTTTTTTCAAAAGGCTAAATGACATATGATTTATTTTTCTACCTTACTTTAAAAATAGCACTTCTGTTCATAAATGATCGCAAAACATTATGTAATACGTAAAATGCATCTCACTATAGTAGTTTTTGAATAAATAATTAAAAATAAAAAATGTATCCAAGGTACAACAGGTTCCCCTATACAATTTTTCCAACACACAACTTAAAATACAAAAGCAAAAAAAAAAAAATTCTAAAAAATTGTTTACTTTTCAGAAATTAAACTAAAAATTCATATGTTAATGAATGATTTTATCTTTTAATTCCAAAGAAATAAAGGTTTTTCAAAAAGTCAATTGAATATACATGGTTGGAAAGAGGGAAAAGCTCGAGTTTTTTTTCCGTACGCAAGGGTCATGGCAGGGGAAATTTGGGTTCCTTTTCAGAACCTTCACCAGGGGGCTGGAGCGCTCTGGAGCCCTAAAATTTCCCTGGCTCCAGGGCTCCTTTAGTTTTTCAAAAGTGTTTAATTTATTTTTTCTTTAATCTTTTATATTTTGTATGTTTAAAGTAATATAATGATGATTTTTAAGCATTTAATATCTTGATGATTCAACAAACACAGATAATGTGTCTGGCTCTTTAATTTTATTTAGTTTTATTTTTGACTTTAAATTGGGTAATACAGTTATTTTAATTCTAATATCCAATTATGAATGAAAGTTTCATAATTAGATATTAGAGTAAAATTTTTTAAACTTTTAATGTCTTAATGATAAACAAATGTACAGAAAATGTGTCTGGCTCGTTAATTTATTTACTTTTTTTTTTTTATTAACCCTTTGCACTCAAGAGGTGACTCTCCCTTACCACGATTTAATGCGGCAACTCAAAAGGTGACTCTTGCTCACCACCTTGTTTGGTGCGGAAATTCGATGCACAGTGATAACTATTTGTTTTCTTATCTGGTGATGTCTTGTTTATGTTTATGATCTTGTTCTTGAAGTTTGTTGCTAAGCACTGCATATATAATTTAACAAAGACGACGTAATCTCCCTTTCAAACAAAGTAAGGTTTTCTTATCTCAGATTAGTGCGGTACCATAAAGCAGACTGCATTTTCGGTCTCAGTTCGAACTTGACAGCCGTGGCAAAAGGACTAAAAAAATAGAAGTTTCTGATCCCCATTACCATGGAACTTAGTGATGAAATAAGATCGAGTGAAGATGAATTTGATTTCGAGTTGCTAAACGAGGAAATTACATCTATAAACAGAGAGCTTGACGATAGAGAGAACACAAGTAGTGATGATGATAGTAATGAAGTAAGAGGTGTAAGACGAAATTACCTTCTTAAAGATGTAAAGATACAATAAATATTAAAATATAAAATTTTATGTGTTAATTTGTGTGTGTTATCATTTTAAGTTAGAAGTAAGAAATTCACCAAAAAGCGCTACTAAACACTTCAAGTTGCTGATTAGTCCGCGCAGAAACTGCCTCGAATGCAAAGGGTTAATTGGGTAATGCAGTATTACTTTCATTCTAATATCAAATGATGGTATATTAATTACACTATTGTCTAAAATTTGTCTTTATTTTTATAATTAAAATAATAATTAATCAACTACATCATTAATTAATATTTTAATTATACTTTAACTACATCATCATTTAGTATTTAAATTATATCATGTTTCAAAAGATTTTTCAATTTGAAAAAAAGCCTTTTCTCAGCATTAAAATACATTTGTGATGATTTAAGATCAAATATGTAAGAGAATCTATTAGATTCACTGCAACTGGGCAGAGTTGATGATACACGTATAAGGATCATGTCGTTACTAGTTACACATAAAATATGAATTTGTGTAAGAAATGAAATGCATAATAATATTTTCGAATTATATCCAAATTTTTATTTAAAAAATTTGAAGGTGTACATAATTTTTAAAATTCTTAATTATTTTTGTCTATCAGAAATGTTTGTTTTTATATAAATGCTGCCTCTCACTATTTTATATTTTTGAAAAATAATATATACATAAACAATATAATTTATTTAGTTGTTTCAGTCATTTTAATATGAAAAACATTTTTTCATTTTGAAATCATACTTAGAGGAAATTTCAAATCACTAGAATCCAAGTTCTATGCATCATTGTTAAAATTAAGTTATAATTAAGAAATATAATTATATGGCAATGTCGTTTAATATATACAATGCTTCATTATCTGTAGACCAAATTAAAATAGAGCCACTCAAGTCTAAACTATTGACGCATGTAAAAGGTTGCGAGTAGAGTGATGTAATTTCCAGTCTGTGCTTGTTTGCATCACAATTTAACCAAGGATTTCCCACTGTTGTATTCTGTGAAAAGGGCTCTGGAAAGAAAAAGATGAAAACAAGATTGTTAATGAAAGCGTAAATACTTATTTTATTGTAATAAAATCTTTATTGATTTAATCATAATAAAGTTTAAAACGGAAAAATAAACAAATTATAAAATAAATCTTCATATTTGTTAATTTATTTTGTTCTTAAATTCTTGTAAATAAGCATCATTACTGAAAACTACAATATACAGCGGTTGCAGGGGATAAGTAAGAATCATTACAATCGGATACCTAAAAATCACGGCACTCCGATTACCATCAACCAGCTTATATTGTCAGGATCGGCCAGTCCATAAAGGTGACGGTTTAACATATTGGCAATATGGTTTAAAAACGAAGGGTTCAAGGGTTTAATCCCCTCCCCCCAAAAAATAGCATAATCATAATTTTTCATGGAGAAGGTTTTTCTTTTATAACAATCTTTACATGTATTTTACATTCGGCAATATGGCTTAAAACCAAGGGTTCTGGGGGGTAACCCCCAAAATTGGCTCTTGATTGAGCCATGAAATATCCTTTGTTGTGCCCCTTATTTACAATACTGTGAGTATTTTCATCTTAAAGTTATTTTTCAAACTTTAGCAGGATGAAGAATGGTTCAAAAGCTAACTAACATGCAATTCTGAGTTAAAGGATGAGGTGCATGTTTTAATGTGTGATTAAGTATTTATTGCTCACAAAATAAATTTTTCCTTTGAAGACGAGGATAGAATTTAGAAAATTTGTATGCATTCCAAATAATTTGATTTCTTCCAAACAATTAAAAGATGATCAGAAAAAGAAGGGTTTGAAATAGGGGAGGCTTTCATTCGAGAAATTTAGACCTGAGAAGTTTGAGTGAAACTTCTAATCAGTATTTTTTTGAATGAATGGCAGAGTAAGTATGAAAATAAATTGAATGTTAAAAAGCATTTATTATCAATGTACGATTTTCAATTATGTAAGTAAAGAACATAAAACCTTTATTGAAATGGCACTGGATTCATCCTTCATCTTTGCTAAAACAAAATTAATTAATGCCTCTTTAGAAGTTTAATTCTGGTGTAGTTCAAAAGATTTCCCATTGTTATATGTAACACTCATCTCATTGAGATTTTTACCCTATTTCAATACAATATATAAAATTATTTAAATAATTTTTGTCCCGACAGTTTTAATTTTTCAATTATTTTTAAAGCCAAAATGCTAATTGATGCAATTGCCATTTTTATTTCAAATTATTAATTTTCAGAATGTTTCATCAATACATTACTATTGAAGGAAAACAAGGGTTCCATGGCAGAAGTCGAGCTTAAAAAGGGTTCCACGCATCAAAAAAATTATGAAACGCTGCTTTGACAGATACTATGGTACCCAAGGCATGTACAACGAGACTGCCTTGCGTTATTGTTTCACAGGGACACTTAAATGCATTGCTGATTATGTTAAGAGTAGTGTGCAATGCACAAGATACAATCCAAGTAATCAAAAACCAGCTAAACTTTCAGGAGCACTGGTGTATTCACAATGTTTGAAACATTAGTAATCGACTTCTTTGATCCCCCGCCTGAAACTTCATATGGGAGAAAATGGATTTTTATCCTAGAAGATACTAGCACAAAAATGGTTGAATTGCTCCTATGCAAGCCATAGCTAAGCAGTGTACAACTACATTGCTGGGAAAAAGATCCTCAGATATAGCCTTCCTAGGTGTATAATCTGATAATAGAAGACAATTGTTAGTGCTGTGATGCAATAATTTTGTTTCCTTCTAGTTACATCCATACATCATTCCCATGCGAATCCTGTGGAACGAAAGAATCGAGAGCTCAAACTCAAATTGGCTATTTTACTTGGGGATGACCATAGTACATGGGCGGAGAAACTTCCAACAATAGGTTTTACAATGAATACTTATAAATGTGATACTAGAGGACAAACCTCGGCATTCTTGCAATTTTGCAGAGAACTGCTAATGCCAGATAATTTTCTACATGATAATTATGCAGTCTAAGAAAAATTTTGCAAATGTAACTAATCAAATTAGGGAGAAGGTTGAAACAAAAAATACAAGAAAGATGTGGTGGTTAACCTTTTCACTGTGGCACTGGTACAACTGTTGTACCAGGAAAAGTTTTCTTTTTGGCACCATTCTAACTGCATAAGTAGAGTATCCAAAGATAATTTTTTCCCACAGCATGAGAGCTTTATTGGCATATACAGTCGAACCCCGAGATAGTGAACTGTCTGCAGACTCTACAATAAGTCCACTATAACCGGTGGTTCACTATATCCAAATTGTCTTTGAAAAAGTCTTTTTTCAAAAATATGACTATAGTTTTGTTAGAAATAGGGATTGTGGTAAGTACATTATACTTAATTAATCAAATAAATATTAAAACAAACATTAAAAAGAAAAAGAATCAAATGTTACTAACAAAAACTTGATTTTATTCTTACTTTCTATGCATGAAAAAAATTAGTAATTTTAGATTGAACAAATTTCGATTTTAAATATAGTTCATCAACTTTTTATCGGCAATCAGCAAAGAGTCCAATACCTTTTGATCCACCTTCTCCGTTGAAAAAAAAATGTTCAAAGTATTTACTGCTGATTTCACATCTAAGATAGAGGGTGTCGATATTTCGTGTTCTTCAACACCGTCTTCTAAACCTTCATCTTCGGCATCGTTTTTTTTGATCGACTTCAGAAATGATGTCATTGTCAGTGGGAGTGCCAGAATGCACACATCGTCATCACAAGACTCGCAATTCTTGCTGATGTCCTTTGGAAAAATATTAACACCATTCCTTTCCAACCACAGTGATATTGGTAGGTTTTCTTCATGGTTTTCATCCTCCACGAGAGCATCTATTCCTTCAAACAACACATCCTTTGAAACATCTGCATGCCGGAAACAGTTGTGGATTGTTGCTGATGTCACCTGTCTCCTTGACTTTTCTAACAAAATTACTGCTTCTAGAAGAGAGATGTTACAGTCTGTTTTGTTCTCTTCGTAGTTTCCTAAAATACGCATCACCAGCTGTTTCCTATAGTGAGGCTTCAAGCTGTGTATAACTCCCTGGTCCATGGGTTGCAGCACGGAAGTCGTATTTGGTGGCAAAATGACGAGCTTAATGCACCTTAAATTTGAAATGAGCAGTGCAATTGTCGACAAGAAGAACAATTTTATGTTTTTGTTTCAACAAATCATTGTCCCATTGTCGCAATTCTTCTTCAAAAAAACTGGAAGTCATCCATGCTTTTTGATTAGCTTTGTAGTTGACAGGCAATTTCCTGACGTTTTTAAAACATCTCGGTCTTTGAGATTTACCTACAACAGTTAGTTTTCTCTTCTCTTTGCCTTTCATATTCGCAAATAATACGAGAACAGTTATTCTCACTTTGGAGAGCTTTCCGTTCGTTCACTTCTCTCCTTTAAATTTTAAAGTTTGATTGAGAACCATTTTATAAAGAAGTCCTGCTTTGCCAGCATTAAAAATATTTTCTTCTTGCTACTTCACCAACAATCTTTCCACAAGAAATATTGTTTATCTTTTTCAATCGATCCAGCCATCTATTGGAACACACAAAACCTTTTTCTTCAAATTTTTCAACAAACTCATTGGCTTTAGCTTGCAGCATGGGTCCGGATACAGGAAGGTTTCTATCCCGCTGAATTGTAAACCATTTTAATAGAGCTTCTTCTACATTTTCTTTTTCAGCACGACGTAGTTTTTTTAGCAGAATCCATATTTTTTCATGCGCAGCAAGAATTGCACTGCGATTTTTCCAAATGTTGGAAACAGTAGATTTGGATAAAGAAAATTCCTTGTACAAAACTGATTGATTTGTGCCATCTTCAATCCTTTTAATAAGTTGCGCCTTTTCTTCGACTTTAAATATTTTCCTTTTTAAAGTAGTCATTTTCGCTGAAGTTGGAAAAAAGGCGTCTGCTCACCTCAAATCAAATCGAACATAACGAGGAGAGGCGCTTGAAAACGAGGGAAATTCTTGGATGGATCCAGTTACCGGTTTCAAGAGGTGCTTTGTAATGAATAGAGCAGTTGTAGAGATATGTGGATTCCTAGAGTTTAGTGAGAGGAGCAATTTGGAAAGGAGCGAACAATTGGGACTGTTACCAAATTGGGGGGGGGGGGGGGGAGAGAGGAATGTACTGCTTAACAACTCGTTTGCGTAGTTTAAGACGATAAGTATGAAAGAGTAAAATTTGACTCAATACAAAGGAATGCTGGCTTTTCAATCACAACACGTGCAAGTTTACAGTTAGAAAACTAAAAAAAAAAATCCAAGGGAATGAAATTTGAGTTCACTGTGAACGAACAACCAATTTCTCACTTGTCCACTATAAGTGTATAAAATAACATTAGTTAAATAGGAGTTTGGACGGGACCACTAAAAAAGTTCACTACAGCCGCGTGTTCACTATATCCCAGGTTCATTAAAGCGGGGTTCGACTGTATTTTGTTTCCTAAAACTGCGGAGCAGAAAACCATGGAGTAACTACTGTATAATAGCATAAATATATGCTAACAGTTAGTTTTATTCCTCACGTGCTTGCTGTAGTGTAAAGGTTAAAGCAACGATGTCGGTGTTTTGCTCCAGGGGACAAGATTTTGGTCAACTTATCCCATTTGAAGGTCGTCAGGTCAAGATAAGAGATAATTACTGGACCACTATGTAACATACTGTTACCTACAAAACATTTCGGCATTTTTTTCACATGAAACATATTGTAACTTCTGTGTAACAATTGTGGAAGTGATCAAATTTACAGAACCAAGTACAGTAAAAAATGCATGGGTTACAAAAATGAGAATTTATGTAACACACATGGTGAATACAGAGTGCTATAGTTTTTTACCTGAGGGAGTTCCAAATTTTGGCACATTGCTCCTTAAATTTGAAGCATCCCACTGCCATAAAGAACCATCCATTGAACAAGTATACAGGAAATCTGGATTTGTGGGATGGAATAAGAGTTCTGAAATGGATGAAGAATGTCCCTCAATCAGTGAAGTGGGTTTTCGATCTTGTCTCATGTCCCATATACACAAAGAACCATCCTCATAACCAGCAGCAAGGATATGAGGTTGAGTCGGATGAATATTCATACTTGAAACACCTCTTTGATCTCTTGACCTGTATTTAAATAATAATTAAAATTGAAAATAACTTTTTTATCAATAATAATGTATCAATTCAAAAGATCTATACTAATATTGATAGCATAGACTATATTACCTAGCTATATAATAGCAAGTTAATATGGTGTTATTGAATTTTAGACAAATTTATAAAGTAACCAAAAAAAGTCATTTCATTATTATTGTTATTTTGTAAAGATTTTTTTATTTGCATGTTTACAAATCTCTCTGTTTTGAAACTTTCACTCCCAGGGACTAAAGTTCAAGGGTGAAAGATGGCAGGATTCCAACTAAAATTTCTAAGACTCCCTACTCCCCCCCCCCCTTAAAAATAGTCCAGGCAGGAAACTTTCTAATTAGATTAGAGGGAGCTATGTCCACATAGCAACTCAGAGGAATGATATGTTATACTTGAACATGTTTGGGAACATTATGCTCTACCAAATTTTAATAGTTTCATAAAGGTATTTACTTGGCAAGAATTCAGTGTATTTGAATATAAAGTATCTACTTTCAAACACAAAATAAATATTCATTACAAAATAGTTTCCAAGCATCTTTAATTATTTTAGAACAAAGGTAAGTAAAGTGTTTGATACATAATAATTCTAGATGTCTAAATAAAATAATTATCAACTTACAATACCAGCAGGCAACTAGGCTTAGCTGTTGAACTCCGTAGATCCCAAACTCTTAAGTAACCAAGAGAATTACCAACCACTATTTCTTGATGCCTTAAATAACTTACAGCTGTTAGAGAACAAAGATCTGAATATTCTAGAAAGAAAGAAAAACACTTACTTGCACAATTTTACATGATTCATTTTTCTCAGTAGTACATGCAACAAGATTGTAATAAAATAAGTAAATTACTGTTGTATTTCAATGCTATTCTACAGAACTACCTCTTCATCAAAGCAAAAACACTCAACAACAAAGATTGTGAGGGAACATCCAATCAATTTCTACAATTGATTTTGAGCGTTCTTCTATAAACAGTGAAGATAAATGTGATTTGTAAAAGTTTTTTTCACAAAAATCAAAACTTTTCCACTCCTTAGACAAAAATTTCTGGATAGATACATTGTATCTATTTTAAGTTTTTAGTCTCTTTAAAAATTGTAATTGTAAAGTCAACTTTTGCTGTCTCAGAATTCAAGGGATCTCGAACTATAATTTGAGATATTGGAAAATCCATCATAAATGCATTAAAATTATTTCAATAAAAGTAAGTAATACAATGTATGTACATCATACAAAAATGAGCACAATATAAACAATTATCATGCTTATTTAATATACCTATCCAGAGCCATGATATGCATTACTTTTTCACTCGACATCACTTATTTCCCAAATGTGAAATTTAATATAATTTTTTGATCATATTTTTTTTTTTTTTTTTTTTTTTTTTTTTTTTTTTTTTTTTTTTTTTTTTTTTTTTTTTTTTTTTTTTTTTTTTTTTTTTTTTTTTTTTTTTTTTTTTTTTTTTTTTTTTTTTTTTTTTTTTTTTTTTTTTTTTTTTTTTTTTTTTTTTTTTTTTTTTTTTTTTTTTTTTTTTTTTTTTTTTTTTTTTTTTTTTTTTTTTTTTTTTTTTTTTTTTTTTTTTTTTTTTTTTTTTTTTTTTTTTTTTTTTTTTTTTTTTTTTTTTTTTTTTTTTTTTTTTTTTTTTTTTTTTTTTTTTTTTTTTTTTTTTTTTTTTTTTTTTTTTTTTTTTTTTTTTTTTTTTTTTTTTTTTTTTTTTTTTTTTTTTTTTTTTTTTTTTTTTTTTTTTTTTTTTTTTTTTTTTTTTTTTTTTTTTTTTTTTTTTTTTTTTTTTTTTTTTTTTTTTTTTTTTTTTTTTTAAGTATGGTTTACAGAATCATAGAATCATTTAAATTATAGGCTGACGACTCTTGCTTAATCTCTTAAAATACAAGCAGTGCCGACGTTTTTAAACACTTTGCATAGGCTACGCCGTCTACAACGTTTACTAAACGCTTTTGGCACGTACATCACCATGCGGGTACCGCTAGCGAAGCTTCATTTCATTATGAAACTTATTTTTCTGTTAGCGAGTTCAACATGACCGGAAAATAAAATTAATATGATATTGCAGTTTCATTCTTGCAATCAATCTAAGATCATCCCTAAGATTCATTCCAGATGAAAAGTAACGCAACAAATGACGCCCTGCTTACAGTTTGGCAGTTTTAATTACCCTTTGGTGACATATCTGACCCTCCTGACGGAATTGTTACCAAGTTTTCTTTACTGATCATTTTACATGTTATATATTACTTTTTCAACCGTTGACAAGGTTTATATATTTTTCCCAAATAGACAGACGACCTTTTTCAAGCACTACAGGCTTTCTGTCCCAGGCAATATTTTTTGTACTCTTAGAGCTTTAAGTCTTTTATATTCTTAGCTAGAACAGCGCGTCAGGCGACGCTTTTTACATTTTTATCAAAGACATCGCGGCAGGTTACATACTTCTTTTATACTCTTTAGCGGGGGCAGCGCCGTAGGCGACGTTTTTAAAATTCTGTACGGGTAACGCCGTGTGGGTACCTCTAGTATATTGTTATCCGTGAAGGATATTGTTATCCTTCCTATTGCGTCACACAATTTGATATGTGCTATGGATATTTTAGTTCGTCTAGCGCAAAGTCTTTGTGATAATTTCGTTTCTTTCTGAAAGTATTGGGTAATCAACCGTTTTGAAATGTTCAATCAATATTGTCCATAACCAGTCTCATCATTTAGGGAGATCGGGAGAGGATAATTACCTCCTTGGCTTGAGAAACATAATTTTTATGCTATTAAAAGTATCTTTCTCCATAAATAGACAGTTAAACCAATCAAAAAATTGCAAATTAGAGTACTTCCACTTTTTATGCCAATAAACCAACCAAACATTATTTAGTATTCATTTCTGATAAGATTTGTATTCTTAATGGCATCAAACAAATGATTTATTTTCAAACTAAAAATCAAAAGTAAATATTTTTTTTCCCTCCAGAAAAATAACCCAGTTTCAACAAACTTATACCAATTTTATTTTGAAGAAAATAAAATGCTGTTTGAAGTAGAAAAAAATTCGGTGTATTTCATTCCAGGGTGAGAAAATTTTCGTACTTATGATTCAGTTTTCAGGTTTTAATTTTTAAAGCCTTTGTCTTTACTTACGATCCTTCAATCTTTTAAAACAATTTATTATCTTCGTTTGAGAGTATTTCCATGCTTGGATTGCGACATTTTGAAGATAAGTTTATGCCCATATTTTGTTAAAAATAGGATAAAAATATGTCTTATTTTGTTGAAATAGGATAGATTGTTAAATATTTTTGTTACGTAATTATACGAGTAAAAAGGTGTATTATGTATGTGTCTCGACATTACTCAGGAGCACAATAAACGAGGTAGGATTAGGGCAACTCTGCAGAACGCTTAATCTGGAGTCATGTTACCAATCATAAATATACGAATATATATACTTGTGTAAGATTTCTTATGAACAGCCTTCGCCCGCGCCAAGAATGATCTGCAGGTTACGTTTTAATACTATACGTTTGTACAAGGAATTTTCTGTTTCCGTGGTTTTTTGCCAAATTTTGGTGATGACCCTACAAATATGACTACCCCTGAAGGGAGTTTACATTGATTGTAATCCTAGTAGTTTTGGCTGCGCTGGTCATGACTTTAGGTAGTTGTAATTTATACCTTTTGGTCTAGGCAGTTCAGTGTTATGGTTTCTTTTATTTATTGGGTTTATTTGGGACACTTTTTACTTAGTAGATTTTCCATCATGCTACTATTCATTTGAAAATGTCATGTTTAATTTTACATTTGTTTTATTTAATTCACGTATCAGGAATAATTTACGAAATTTACTGGCATCGATCGACAATGCACGGAGAGCTCTAATATCGGTAACATGAATTTTATTTTACCTTCATCACCACACATGGCGGTCATGTGGAGCGAAATTTGGAAGAAATGTGCTATATTCCCTTCATTAGCAATTTCTTCTTGCCGCCAAACAAAACTTCGCCAAGAATGGGATATACGCGATACTTTGTATCGCTAAAAGCATTTCTCCTGAACATAATAAGAATGCCAAGGCATACTTCGAAAATACACAAAAATGCCATTAAAGACAACGAAAATTTACCACGTAAACGGAAACATACCGTTAAACGAACTATGAAAAAATGTATCAAAAATTCAAACATCACTGTAAAACTTGTTTCGATCTCTCTATTTCTTCTTGTCGTATTTCAAAAAGTTGATGAAATTTTTAGTGGGAAGTTCTATGATTAATCTGTGCTAATTATCTCAACGTTCGAAATTTAAAGAAAGCTCTTTTCCTCCACTGAGAAATTTTACACTGCTGAGTGACATTTCTATTCAAATACATAAATAATACAAGATAATAGACAACGTTTAAACATTGCGAGATATATTTCTTTTAGACGTGTATAAGCAAAAATCTTTACTAACATGACAGCATTTTATCAATTTTTCGCTTGATCTTATTTTATTTTTCCAATATAATGGAATGATAGTGGCAAAATTTTCACCTCAGTAATAGTGCTAATGCCATAACTAAATCCGGAAAATTTTCGATTACTGAGAAAATAGGTGTTTATTATTAACGTTATGATTATTACTATTATTTATATTAGTATACGTATTATAGTTATTGCTATTATGCATGGTTTAAAAGCATTATTGCGTAGCCAATTGAGACACCAAGAAGCAAAGAGATGTAAGTGACAAAATTGAAAATTTAGAGACAACTTGATGTAAATGATAGGGAAAACAGAATTCTGTATTGAGGCAAGAGATTTTAGTGGTACCATAACTGGTACTGCTGCTCTACGTGAATTAGAAAAGAAAAGACATTCAAGATCCCATAAGATCCAAACTTCGAGCGCGTCTTTCTCTGAATCGTTTTTATGGTCACTTACATCCGTTTGCTTCTCATCACTGTTTTAATTCCTGTTCTTGTGCCTTTGCTTTGCGCTAACCAATTAACCAATCAACATACCAAACAATTACCATATTTAGATGATAGCTCCTTCAGAGGAGGCTCAAGAAGCACGCATATTGTGATTCGTTTATTAATTGATCTGGGTTTTATGAACTTCATTACTTTTTTCTTTTTTACTGTTCGTTTTTCTCAGTACATATACCAGTTTATGATAAAGCCTGAATAGCACAAGCAATTAAAAAGAGCAAAAGTTATTGAATTCGTTGCTTTGAATGAGATTCTAAAGCGTGCTCTTCTTTTTTGGATACAGATATACGGGATTCTGTCCCGATTTGCCCCAACAAGTTGGCTATACGTTTGGGAAAGCTATTAACAATTTGATGAACACAAATCGCCAGTATCAAACCCGTATGCCTGCAGAGCGAAAAACATCTTGTCACCGACAGATGCAAACAGACAAAGACAGAAAAGATGATATTGTCGATTGTAGGCTTCTTAAAGAAACTATGCCTTGTAAAAAAAGTCTGTATCAAGCATCGTGCTGGAGATCCTGTTGCAGTTGCAGCAGGGGGAATAAAGATGACACGCAGGAAGCTATACGTTCCGAGGAAGAAATCCAACATCTTGACAAATGCAACAGTCGGAAAAAAGGTAATTTGAAAACAGTAAGAAAGTTTAAAGATTTAATATTACTAGAGTTCACCCAACAGGCCAAATTCGACCGTAATAATTAAATTTAGCACTGACAACATTATGCTGTTTACATAATTATATAAGTATTATTCGTCAAATTTGGCGATTATAACGTCGAGTTTATTTTACTCCTCCTCACTTGAAGCAAACGTATTGTAAATCATTGCCGCCGCAGAGCCAATTGCGCTTATAAATGTAGCCGCTTGTACTTCTGCCGATGTCGTACTAAGTTAAGTGGTGGCAGTTGAATGAAACTCAAATGTTTGTTTCCATACACTATTCTAATTTTTCATTTCATTGTCTCAAAGAAGCCTTTACTCGAACTCTTATTATAATCGCTTTCAATATTACTGCTTAATGGCAACAAGCTCTTTTTAACAATGCGTTTTACACATGGAGGTTAAAGGGAAGAAGCGAAATCTTCGCAATCATGAGTTGGCATCATTTCGTTCACCTTTCCTAGAGAGCGCTCGTTCCAAATGCTCCCATGTGTGGAGCCAAATCAATGTTAATGATACTAAAAACGGTCACTCTTTTAGGAGCTGCTGTTTAAAGCAAAAATTTTTTTTCAGACTTGAAATTGGTGTTAAACATCGACAAACATTATGAACTAAATATGGTTTTTATCCCTATAAAATCGATGCATTACTTTTATAGAAAATGCTCAATTTGCTGTTTACAAACTTGCCGAATGACAGATGACAGGTGACAGTTGACAGAAGTTGCCACGCAATTTGCGCTCTGCGAAGTTTCGCGTTCTAGGATTAGGATATTTTCTATTTCGCTCGATAATTAATAGATTAAGCTTGCAGTTTTCATTGAAAATTAAGATACTTGTTTTTAATTATTAATTAATTAATCATTAAAAGTGAAATAATTTTTCGCTTTAATTTTACTTACGGAAGACATGTTGCCATTGGCTATCTATAACAAAATAACATTGCAGTGATAAGTGAGGTTTCCTGACAAAAAAAAGGCGGTGGGGGGAATAATGAACTATTAATAAATTGTTTCAAAAAATTTTTAATTGATATCGCTAAAACTCGTCAATATCTACTAAACAAAGAAAAAGTAAGGAAATCGGTTGAAAAACACAGGAGAAAATACTTCTAAACTGTGCCTCTTTATATATAGATAGTGATGGAAAAAAAAGATTCTGTAAATCACATTATTTTATTTATTTATTTATTTTTTCTTTTTGTGAGTAGGAGTTTCAGCAATTCTTAAGAATTATTCTTCAGTCTAAAAGTAAAAATCTTAAAGAGACAAATAGACAACGTGGAACCTTTGTTTATGCAGTAGCCATAGTGTATGCCCTCATATGTTCAGCAGATAAACCGATTCTAGCCCATACTGAGGGACTAGCAATTACGGAAATGAGAAAACCAACTGGGCTAATAGAAATCCGGCATTTCTACTGGATTAGAAGTCAACCACATTTTGCTTATTGCATGAATTTAAATGAAAATATTCTAACTTTTAGACACAAGGAATTTCAGCAGTTGTGGTGACGGAGCCTCCCGGTATAAAGTTAATTTGCGAGAATGTGGACCCTATTGTTATGGCCCAAAAGATACAGAAGTGAGAGCAGCAGGCTTGCCGTCTGGAGAAGAACATGAAGATCTGGTTGGTGAGGACACTGATAAAAGGAATAGAGGTAACTTTCTGCATCATGGAACACATTTATTACAATTGTTTTCTTATTATTCAAAACGAACTTGAGTAAATGTAATAATTACTGAGACTGTAAACATTACGTTTGTTTTAATTTAGACTTAGTATGGATTTGCTCTGAAAATCATTGTTATGTAATTGGGAGCATAACAAACTTTACTCTGATCTATTGTTTTCTTTTCCCTAATAGACTCAAAGGAATTAAAATCATCGCCAAAACAGGAAAAGAGACATCAGAGAAAAGATGCCCACCATTGCGAGAACGATTGCAGCTTTAGGGATTACCCACAATGCACCCCCATGTGTTGTTGTTTCACTTACCGTTTACATGATGAATTCTGTCATTTGAAAAGAAAAGCTTTCGAATCCTACAGAAATACAAACTGCATAAAAGATTCAGTAAGTTAATGTCAAGGATACTTCATATTACAAGTAGATGTTTGCATTTTTTCTGAGAGGAGCTAATGCAAATCATTTTAAGGCAATATACTGATAATATCTTTTACTTGTCATTGTAAAGTCTTAGCTAATAGTTTGCCGAATTGTAACACATTGTTTCTGTTCCGCAAATGAAGAAAACAAATCTACCAACTAGAAGAAAATGGAGTGCCCAAATAAATTATCATCCGTTTATTTTATAATCACAAAAATTGTTGGTTTCGTGAGTGTAATTTGCCAAAGGGAGGAGTAAGCAACACAACTTGCCCCTGTTATGGTAGTTTAATGCAACTCCAGATAAAATTTCATCTTCAAAGTAGAAGATTATTATGCTCCGAAGTCCGAATAACTCACTCGCGTATAAGAAAACACAAAGCCATTAGGCAAAAGACAAAATCCACAAGTAAATATTTTAACAGATTCTTAATCAAGTGATCATGTTTACCTCGTGTATCAATTTTCAGAGTCAAAGTGGGATAATGAAAGAATAGTTTGCCTTCCATGTTGAATGATTAGTATAAGTATAACGCTTGATGTGAATTTATGTAATTAAAGCAGCAACATTGACGTTTATGAACTATTCCACGGAAAGCAGACGTTTTATGTCCCACACGTTATAGCTGCATTTCATTAAAAAATAATAGTTAAAAACCATAATTAACAAATATTGTTTGCTTAAGAAATCTCACATGTATGGGATGATTTTAAGCAAAATATTCTTTCCATTACTTTTTAAAATTATTAGTTTTTTTTTCCCGTAAAAGTAAAAAAAAATAATAATAAAGCATGAAAGAGTACTTAATGTATCGTAAATATACCGTTAAAAATAAAGACAAGCCAAAAAAAAGTGAAGTAATTAAATGAAAATTGAAAAATAAAAAATTTGAAAGTAATGTTTTGAGATGGGGAAAAATGTGTCTGTCGGTCTGCAGCCCCCCCCCCCCCCCCCAAAAAAAAAAAAAAAAAAACTTTTGATCGAATTGTCCGATTGGAAAAATTCTTTTTGCGTTCGAACGATCTCGGCGAGGACATCTCATTTCCATATTTTACCTTTTGATTTGAACAAATTTTGTTCAATTTTGAACAGTTCAAAAATTTTTAACAGCGCATATGGGGGTGAAGTAAATTATGTAAACTCTGGGCCACGATCCAAGTTCCTATTGCAAGCTTATTGGAAGAAGCTCTCAACGTAAAATATTGATTTGAACAGTTTTTGTTCATTTTTGAATTGTTCGAATAAAATAATTTTTGGAAAAAAATAGAACCGACTTCAAACTATAAATTGCGCTAAAAAGTAAAAAATAATAATATTCTTTAAACAACTTCGATACGACTTATAAACATAATTTTTGAAGACGGTGCAAAATTATGACATGTCAATTATAATTACACCATGCGTTATTTTACACTGAAACTGTTGCAAACTCTACGCTATTTATATTTGTAATTGGTTCATAGTTACAAAATTAATCATGCATCAAAATCCATCATAATTTTGCACCGACTTCAAAAATTATGTTTAAAAGTCGTATCGAAGTTGTTTAAAGAATATTATTATTTTTTACTTTTTAGCGCAATTTATAGTTTGAAGTCGGTTCTATTTTTTTTCCAAAAATTATTTTATTTTATTCTTTTTAGTGTAAATACATTTTTATATAAATACTCTATTTTTAAAACATACATATCAAAGGGAAAAACCTTTGAGGGAATGACACTAAAAACTACCCGTTTGTAAGATAAATTTCGTTTTAAAATCGATTTTAAAGGGTCACTAGAGCAAGAAAACTGATTGGATTTAATTTCTTCTTCAGAGCAGCCTTCAGTCTATTTTTTGTTATAATTGCTTTTAATATTACATCTTAATGGCAAGAAACTCTTTTTTAACAATGAATTTCATTTTTATTTACAACTTTCCCAACAAAAAAAAAAAAAAATCAAGCGTAGCCTTTCCAATTAAAATGAAAAAATACTTATTTTTCACCCATGACGTTTTTTCCAAGAAACAGATGTAGTCAAAGTGATGTGCGATATTTGAGTTAGACGACCCTCTATCGATCAGAGAAAAAATAATCAAAATCGGTTCATTTAGTCAAAAGTTATGGATGAAAAAGCAAAAAAAAATACCACCTTTCAGCCCAAAGCTTTCTTTCTAATAATCGAATATGGTCAAACCAAGGTATGGGACCTATGGGAAACCACCCTCGATCGATTAAAAAAAAAATTCATGAAAATCGGTTCATCCGGTAAGAAGTTATGAGTGGACAAACAAACAAACAAAAAAAAAAGAAAAACAACATACATACAATATGAATGTATAACCTCCTTCCTTTGTGAAGTCGGTTAAAAAAAAAAGCGGTATTTTTCCATTATTCTGGCGCAGGCGATAATGTCGCCAATAATGATGCAACCAACGCCAAACGGAATATCGTCGCTGGTAACGTTTCGCGTGTGCTGTCGCCAAAAAGTCTGCTTGGTGAGATTTGCGCCTTGATATTGGAAAGGTACCAAATTAACATTAGAGCCTACGGGAAATTTCAATCGCATATAAATCCTGATCTAACCGACGGATTTGCTTGCAACAAACTTCATTGGAAAGATATTACGGTGTAGAACATGTACAGATACGAAGTTCAACAAGAACTGAACAAGCCTATTTTCCAATGAAAATTTTTGATCGGGATTTTTAAGGAAATTTCTTACCGACGGATGATCTAACCGACGGATTTGCTTGCAACAAACTTTATCGGAAAGATATTACGCTGTAGAACATGTACAGATACGAAGTTCAACAAGAACTATTTTCCTATGAAATTTTTTGATCGGGATTATTAAGGAAATTTTTCAATGAATAAATGAATGAATGAATGAGTGAAAGAAAGAATGAATGAATGAATCGACGAAAGAGTGAAAGAATGAATGAATGCATGAATAAATGAATGAGTAAAAGAATGAATGAATGAATAAATGAGTGAATGCATGATAAGATAATTAAGTGAGTGAATGAATGAAACAATAAATAAACGAGTGAATAAATATATAAATGAGTAAATGAATGAATAAATACATGAATGAGTAAATAAATGACTGAATAAATGAAAGAATGAATGACTGAGTGAATGAATATGTATTATCCGTTGAAAAAGGTATATTTGAAGTAATAAGAACTAAAGTTAAATGTGAAAGAGGGAGAAGAGATAGCTATACATTATAAATTTGAAGTTGGGTGTATACGGGAAAGTAGGCTTGTATAGTTTTAGACGGAACTTCTTGTGAAAATTATTATTTTAATGAAAGAGTGGCTGTCACGTGTGAAACATAAAGTCTCCTTTTTTCATGAAAGGGTCCTTATGAATACGAGGTGAATGAATGTTAGTGGTGAACGGTAAGCCTTAATCAGCGTGAAGCAGACATTCAGCTTTAAGCGTATTAAATGTGCGACTAATAAGTGCACTTTGCATTTCTTGCTTATTTAAGTCATTACCAAACCTTTCTGATTGTACGAAAATATTTTTTTCCTCGTATAAAAACCTGAAAGTCCATTGAGATGTTTTTTTAGTGACTTCTATTACTCATGTGTATCAACCGATATTATCTCATTATAACGAAAGTTTACTATGAAACCAGTTTTTCGCAGCTGAAATATACATTACTTCAAAAAAATTTACTATAAATTCCTACCAAAGTTTTGAAAACCTTTGAAACTATACGTTACAAATAACATCAAAAATAAGTACTTTAAATAGATACACCGATTATACTATCTGGTTTTCATTAAACAGTTTGAGCACCTTTATTTGATTGCTGTACCAATCTCCTCAGAACCTATAACTGCTATAAATCGAAGAAGACTTTTCGATAGTAATTTTGTTCTTGGAATTTTCTTTATTGGAAGCTTGCGCTGCTTTGGAAAGTTTCATTTTTTTTTAGATGGTTAATAGGGGGAAAAAGGAATTGAAGTTATATTTATTAGGAACTGTAAGTTTAATGTTAAACAGTGTGGTACTTTCCTTACATTCTAGAATCCTCATTGCTGTCAAAGATTTGGGAAACAACCTATCATCCGTAGTTCTTCCGAAGAATACCCAGCTACACATGTTCATGCTTATTGCTACGCAATTCCGAATCGGCACGATTTTCATTCAAAAGATGTTGTAAAAACTTCAGATGTACCAAGGAAACGGACCACGAAAAGTTCCTTGCCACCAAAAACAAAAGCGATACCTAATTACTCAGGATTTATACAAGGTAATTTTTTGTGCTTTTCTCGCTCTTTTGTGCATCTCGTATATTGCAGTTTCTCAAAAATGCTTAACCTAATCGAAGTTTGTTAGAAAATTTTATTTTTTAAAACTTTATTAACAAGAGTTAGTCAGTGGCGTTTCTACCAGAGGTGTCACCTGGGGCGATACTTTGTGGTGTCACTGCTCCCCGCCCCCCAACAAAAAACTTT
Source organism: Octonoba sinensis (assembly GCA_038502835.1). Taxonomy (NCBI): domain Eukaryota; kingdom Metazoa; phylum Arthropoda; class Arachnida; order Araneae; family Uloboridae; genus Octonoba; species Octonoba sinensis. The sequence goes on along the minus strand of CM076599.1, from coordinate 28,932,228 downwards.
GTTGTGTTGTATAAACTTGTAGTTTTGTAGTTTATATTATTTTCAGTTGGGCAAATACAAAATAAAAAGAAAACTTAAGAAATCCCATTTTATTTATTTGAAGTAATTTTCAGTAAACTACTAATTATCTTCCACTATGATACGTTGAAATAGCACCAGTAAAATTGTGTAATTGAAGCATATGTATTTTTCAAAAACTCTTTATCTTTAACTCATTTTGGGTGACACAACAACCCCATAAAGGGTGTCACCCGAGGCGGACGGCCCCCCCCCCCCCGTAATAACACTACTGGCATTGCATTAAAATCTTGTGTTCCATAATAATACCTCCAATAAGTGAAAGTTTGAGGGTTTACCAATAAGTTACTGTTACAACAAGTAACAGTTTGTTGTAAACGCTTTTTCGAAGTTTTAGCTTTTGGTCCTTCCCTACCTATCTTTTGAATGAATTGAGAGATAAAATTGCGAGCACTGTAGCCAATAGTGTACAAATATGTTGACTTTATGACTATTTGTAAGAGAAAGAATTCTTGTTCACACATTTACCCCAAAGTTTGTGGGGTATATGCAAACAGGGATTTATTTTCTCATGAAGTCGATGATCGATGCAAATAAAAAACCCTAGCGTGCAAGATTTGCTCCGGAAGCTTAAGAAATTCCGGAGCGATGGTCCTAAACCTGCGGCCCATGGGTCACATGAGATCTGCTTAGTTTCTTTTGCGTTCACTGAAATCATTTAATGAGAAATATCTTACAAAAAATCAAGTACTGCCGTAAATTTATGTAAAATTTATCCCCCAGTGGATCAGTCATCGCTTAAGCTCGGTTCCCAAAGAACACCGAAAGTGACGTAGCACTTGTCTAATAAATAGGTCAATGTCTTTGAGGGTGACCACCTGTCGCGACTGATAGTTCTGGGACCGTATTCGCTATGAGAGGATGAACGTAAAATACGTCGTGGCTCTAATATTATCCTCCAAATTTGAGAGGGCTGCCAGTTTAGATGACGGTCTGGGACGTAACTAGCCAGATTATTTTAGGGGCGCCAAATTGACTAAATGTGTGTGTTTACCTAAATGCATATTACTTTTTTGTGTATATAAGGGGGAAGGGGAAGCTAAATCCTGGTCTTGCCCCTAGAAAATGACCTAGTTACGTCCCTCTCTCATCTGGGAGCTAGTTCAAAATTTGGTGATCCCCCTGAGACAAGTTGTAGTTCTACTCTGGCGGAACTCATTAATAAACGGAAGGCGATCCGTTATCTGCCTTAATTGCTGGTCGCCCTGCAAGGGGAGCTTGGATTTCCAAATGGCATTAGAAACAACAACAAACACCACATATTTATGTAAAAAGGACACAAAATATAATTTACATCAAAATATAGTATTTATTGTCTTCCCAAAAGATTGGAAAGACGATAAACTTAAGTTTTTACAATTATCCCAGAATACAAAATATATGGGGTAATTGTAAACACCCAACTTGCACATGAAAAATAACAGGGAGCATGAAACTCATAACTAAGTGTGTTTCGCAACACTCCATATGACAAATAAAACTGGTTGAAGGTTTACTTCGTGTTTGTAGACGAGCTGGAGAGGAAAATGCAAGATCACTAAATTTTGTTAAATAGCTTTTTCCACCGTGTCATTTTCGAAAAATTCTGACGCCTCCACAGTTATTTAGAAACATATGAAATTCTTTCAACGTCTTCCTTATGTTGCCTCAATTTATCACTCAGCAGCAGTTAAGTCTTGAAAACCACCACAAGTGCAGTTATAACGGAATGATATAAAATTGTAAGAAATGAGGGGATTTTTTCTATTTTCTCTGCTGTGGGAACAAATCTTGAAATTGGAATTTAAAAAAAAAATTCCACTAATTTGAATTTTTGAAGGGTACTTCGTGTGCTTACGTTACCTTTCACAGGGGGTAACTGAATTGTGTGCCAGTTTTAATTCCAATCCGTCAACTGGTGTAGCTTTGTAAAGCAGACATACCAACAAACACCCTCACACACACGCGCGCAAACGAGCTCTTATGAGTATTATTCTTTGTTTTATGCAATTTCATCGTTATATTTTCCCCCAAAAGTTATTTCGGCCGTGTTATCCTATTTAACAATATTGGTCTATGCTTTATAAATGAAGGAAATAATAGTTCATGCGCAAAATAGATTCTATTATAAGTGCTAATTCAAGAATACCCCCAAGCACTGATACTCAGAGCAAAATGACTTGATAGCGTGAAAATTAAACTGTTTAATTTTCTCAAGTAAAAATGCTCTATTGTTACGAACTATATATTTTGTTTAATATTTATTCACAAGTATATATTCTGTTCGTTAAATCGTCCATGCAATAAGTTTCATGGTAATTGTAATCTTGTTTTAGGTTACAAATGGTCTGTCGGTGAAACTTTTGGGAAAGCTGCTCAGAGATTACTTGGAAATAACAGCAAGAATAGAGAATATTTAGTTCCCAGGAAATGTTGTTAATTATTTGCTAAGGCATTTAATCAGCAAAAGTGGTATTGTAGACGGAAAATGATTAATGTAAAGAAACATAAAAACATTTCAAAAAAAAGAAATTTACGTAATTTTTTTTATGTTAACAAATAAAAGTTTCTCAGATTTCTATTGCTCTCCTTCAGTTTTTCTTTTCTTTTTTTTTTTTTTTTTTTGCGTTTGGGTGTCACTCTGCTTTCTAAATGGCGCATTGGGTTTTGTACCAATTTCCCCACAGCGAGGTTTAAAAGCATATTATAATAAGGAACGTTGCAAAAAATCAAAAAGACATCAGATACTGAGTCGCTGGGTGACGCAGGAAAAATATCTGCAAGGAAGTCTATTATGCATGCTATGTGATAAAGAAGTAACGAAAAAAAATCAACGACGTATATTGTAAGTGACAAAAGTGCGGTAAAAAAATCAGTGACATATTATGCTAGGTGCCAATGGTTAAAAAAATGTTTAAAAATAATCAGGAGAGGCACATGAGTCGTTCGCATGTCAAATGGGGTTAAATTTTTGATATTTTCAGTTTATTGCTAACTTTAACACGGAATAAAGAGTTATTAGCCTTTTTCTTCTACCTCCAATATATAATAGAAGATTGGATTCGTGAAAGTTTTAGAATTTCCACGGATTTATACGTTTTTGAGGTGTGCTGTGAACCCACTTTGAACATATTAAGAAAATGTCTGTGTCTGTGTGTCTATATGTGGTGGTTTTTTTTTTTTTTTTTTTGGGGGGGGGGAGGCCCCTATAACTCAAAAAGTAATATGCATGGAATCGAACGAAATTTGGTGCACACATGGACCCTGTGGGAACTGGAGCTGATTAGTTTTTGGCGCGAATATATTCGAAGGGGTGAAACAATTGAAAGTTTTTCTCAATTAGCATGCGTGCTAATTGTATATCTAAAGAAGTAATGGAAGAACTCAATCAAAATTCGGTATACAAGTTTAGCTCAATAGGAACAAGTGCTGATTACATTTTGGCGCTATTCGCTACAAGGGGGGGCAATCAAACTTTTTATCAGTGTTTTGTGGGCTCTGTAACTCAAGACGTGTACTGCATTGAATTAAACGAACACGCATATACATCCTGAGAGGAAGTGGTGTTGTTAATTAAAATTTGGCGCGTTTGCTACAAGGTGGATGAAGCAACAGAACGTGTTTTTCTCGCTAAGCGTATATCTCAAGAATACAACAATTCAAGCAAAATTGGGAGTGTAACTCAATGAAAAAGTATGAATGTGTATTAATGGGGGGAATGGTGGGAAAAGGTAATATTCCGGCAATCGGATTTTTTTCAACTTAAAGAACTCGAATTTCGGAAAAGGGCTTATTTAGGCCTAAATATGCATTCCAAAAATCGAATTAATTCATTTGAAATTGAGGTTGAGCCTTGAGGAGCGCAAGCAAAGGGAAAATAAATTATCGTTGACTTTGAAATTAAAAAATTCTAAAACTATTATTCGAATCTATTTTAAATGTTTTTCAAAAGCGTGGCCGCCAGAAAAATCTCTATAATTCATAAGATTTTCAGAATTTTTCATTGAATATAGTTTTTGACTTGTTCGAATTTGAAGTGAGAAAGGCAGAATTTCTTTACTAAATAAATTGTAAATTTCAGAAGCTCTTAAATCCCACTCCCCTAACTTCCCCAACCATAGTCTAAAATTTCGTCTACTGTTTTTTTTATCAAGAATCTATCATATGTATATTGAAAAAGATGCACATTATCATCATTTCTATTCATGCCCATATATATATATATATATATATATATATTGAAATATAGATGTAAATGAAAAGAAAATGAAAGTTCCGGGACATGTAAACTAACATTAACGAAACGTATAAATTGCTAATACAAAATTTAAAAGTCATAAAATAAGAAACAAAAATAAATAACTCTCCTCATCAGTGGGCGGGGAGCATAACGTAATCAAAAGAAACCAAGAAAAATAGTCCTACAGGTTTCGGAATGCGTCGCAGAAATGGCATGTAAAAGGAAGTATTGTAAATAAATTAAAGCGACGAAGTTGCAAAATGTGGTGAATAACATAAAAAGGAAACTTTGACGGAAATAACGCAAAAGGCTTTGACTCAAAAATTACAAAATTAGACGGACGTGAAACATGCCACCAATACGACGCACCCGCCCATACCTGCAGGACGTTGGCACGTAGCAACGATTATACTCACCTACACCCAGAGATGAGAGGTCCAAAGCTGCGACGACAAAAGCAGAAAACACAAAATATTTTCATTGTTGTTCCGTGTCCGCAAACTCCTAATCAAACGTTCGTGTCGGACATCATCCGTTGCAACACATCCAGGTTGAGGCCTTCCATAGATTTTTAGAGGACTTTAGCCACGACCCTTCATAACATCCACAGCGAACAGCGTCACCAGTACGTCAGCTAGCACGTGCGTCGTACATGCGCACAGCCCTCTTGAATATTTTAACGTAATGTTTAATGAATTCTAGTGGAAAAAGGTTATTATAATAAAGATTTACTGTATTGCTGAAAATTTGTTTATTTAAAAAGATATTATTGTTACAGATTTTTGAAAATCTGTTTAATTGATTAATTATTACGTTAACAAAAATTCTTTTATTCAAATTACTGTGCCAATACGGCATATGTATCGTAGAAAAATTAAAATCTTTACGTTTGTCGTAAAGATCGAGATTTAGTTTGTCAGTTTCAATATTTATATACATATCTAAGAAGTTAGCGCGGGTTGCAGTTGTTGTATTTTATGATATAAGAAATCACTATAACAGAACAACACGTAACAGAAAAAATTATATTCAAGATCATTCAGAATAAATGTTATCATCTGAATGATCTTGAATATAATTTTTTCTGTGTCTCAAATGAAAGGAATTTCGTCTCAATATAGTACCTCTTACTGTTTTCACTAAATAGGATCTAGGAGTTTGATACTTTTTTATAATTTGGCTATTAATAATAACCCATTTATTTTTGACCCATAAAAGGACACTGTCACCTTCGCTAAAGTCTGCCCTTTCCCTCGCCTGCCTATCATAATAAAACTTACTCCTTTCTCGTTTTAATTCCAACTTCTTCTTAAAATGTTTTATTATTTTTGGTTGTAAGACAAAAGTTGTTGCAGGCAATTTCGTACGTAGACATCTACTCATGAGTATCTGAGCAGGGGAAACATTCATTCCACTGACTGGAGTATTTCTATGCTCTAGTAAAGCTTCGTTTATCATATCTGTTTCAGTGCCTGATTTGCGGAGAATACCTTTAGCAATGCCCACCAATTTCTCCGCAAATCCATTAGATTTTGGATATCTGGGACTACTGTTTATAATTTCAAACCCCCATTCTCTGGAAAACTTATTCATTTTAACACTGGCGAAAGGCATGTTGTCACAAACTAAGACTTTAGGTATACCATGAGTAGAAAAAACAACTTTAAGTTTTGATATTATTTGTTCAGATGTTTTGTTAGCTATTTTTATTATTTCTAACCATTTTGACAAAAAGCAGCCAATGATAAGGTAGTCATTACCACCATACTCGCAAATATCTAACCCAATTTTTTCGAATGGTAAATTTGGCAGTTCATGATGTATCAAGGGTTCTTTTATATTTTGGGGTCTAAATTTTTCACAAACTTTACATTTAGAGACCATCTCTTCAATGTCTTTTGTTATCCCTGGCCAAAATACAACCTGTCTAGCTCTAGCCTTAGCTTTTTCCATCCCACAGTGAGCTTCATGAAGCAACTTTAACATTTCTGCTCTCTGACAACGCTGTCAGCTTGAACTCCAAAATCACAAGATTTCACCATTTTTTTTAAGTCAGTATAAAATGCATCAAAACTCTCATGAACATTTTGAACTCTGTTATTAAAGATGAATCTTTCTACAACAACGTTTACTTTTGGACTTAGATGTTTTTCAAAAGCTTCTAAAACTTTCGCATAATTATTTCTATCAACTTCTGACAGTTCAAATGTGTTATAAAGCTCTATTGCTTCCTCACCAACTGCATTAAGGAGTATGGCAACCTGGACGTCAGATTCTTTCTTCTCATGGCCCGACGCTTTCATGTAGATTGTAAAATTCTGCTTGAATTTCCTCCAGTTCTCAGACACATTTCCGTCAAGGCTTAGGCCTACCGGCGGTCGACAATATTCGTTCGCCATGTTATTTTTCCTGGCTCAATTATCGCTGGTTCGCTTTATTAGACTGCGCCATGTTGTAAACAGAAAAAATTATATTCAAGATCATTCAGAATAAATGTTATCATCCTACCGGCTGCGCCATGTTGTATTTTATGATATAAGAAATCACTATATTATACTAAACTACTTTATTACATAAATAAGATACATGAAGGAAGCGACATTAAACAAACTTCTTGTAGCAAGCAACAAGAACCAACTGTCGCCAATTCTATCAATTTTAATTAACAGCATAATATGTTGCCAACACATGTTTTGTAATATAATACATTTTAAATATACAACAGCAGTATTATTGCAACCCGCGCTACCCCAAACCTGTCTATGACACAAAGATGAATATAAAGAATTCATAGATAGCCACCACCAACATATAATTACAGGTGACTTAAATATCATTAAAAACAATAACATCAAACAGCTCCTCTCATATGGTACCAAATTCAGGCTAAACAATAAAATTAAACCAGAAAACGCCATATTAACGTATTTAATAAAAATTTGAACATTTTTATTCAAAATATGGCGTATAAGTATTGCATGCCCTTCGAGGCTTTCTTTGAATGGAAACACCATATAGAAAATAGTTTTAAACTTTTTACTAAGTCAAAACTCAACAACAATTCTTTTTTATATCACAAAGTCAGCAAAAACGATTTTAATTACATCAAAAAATTACAGGATAACTTCATCTTTGTCCCTGTTGACAAAGCATTCAATAATTATGCAATAATCTGTAAAACCTTTTACACACAAAAAATCAACGAAGAATTAAATAATTTGTTTTACTACAGCAATACCCATCTGGACTTCAGTATCTTAAAAAACAAATTTTCCGCTGCACACAAAAAATTCAAAACTCTATTTGCAAAAAACTTCAGCACATCTAATAATTCTAGACTGGCTTTCTTATTCCTTACTCCCAAATTTCACAAAAAACCAATTAAATTCCGTTTCATCTGCAGTACAAGTAATAGTATTAGTAAACATCTCAACAAAAGACTTCAACAGTTTCTTAAAGATATTTATAATTTCATTAAAAATAAATTTAAACACACTAACTATTTCTGGATTATTGATAACAGCTTTGAAATTATTCCTAAATTACGTTACTCTGTGCCTACTATGCTTCAAACATTTGACTTTGAAAACCTGTTTTGCAATATTCCAATTAATAATCTGTATGAAGTTATCGAAAGACTTTTTGATACCTTTTGCATAGAACTTGAACTGAAAATTGACAGAAGTTATTTCATAAATCTGTGTCATTTCTGTTTTAATAATAACTACATTTTATTCCAAAACAATATCTTCAAACAAATTTACGGTATTGGCATGGGAACTAACTATTCCAGTACCGCTGCTAACTTATTCTTGTTTTTTTATGAATATAACTATGTGATCAATTCAACAAAAAATTGCAGATTTACAGATACATAGATGATATTCTAATAATCGATTAAGATTTTTGCAACATCCACTATAAATTATATCCAAAATGCCTTACGTTAAATAAAACCAATAATACTGCAACCCGCGCTAACTTCTTAGATATGTATATAAATATTGAAACTGACAAACTAAATCTCGATCTTTACGACAAACATAAAGATTTTAATTTTTCTACGATACATATGCCGTATTGGCACAGTAATTTGAATAAAAGAATTTTTGTTAACGTAATAATTAATCAATTAAACAGATTTTCAATTAAACAGCTGACGTACTGGTGACGCTCTTCGCTGTGGATGTTATGAAGGGTCGTGGCTAAAGTCCTCTAAAAATCTATGGAAGGCCTCAACCTGGATGTGTTGCAGCGGATGATGTCCGACACGAACGTTTGATCAGGAGTTTGCGGACACGGAACAACAATGAAAATATTTTGTGTTTTCTGCTTTTGTCGTCGCAGCTTTGGACCTCTCATCTCTGGGTGTAGGTGAGTATAATCGTTGCTACGTGCCAACGTCCTGCAGGTATGGGCGGGTGCGTCGTATTGGTGGCATGTTTCACGTCCGTCTAATTTTGTAATTTTTGAGTCAAAGCCTTTTGCGTTATTTACGTCAAAGTTTCCTTTTTATGTTATTCACCACATTTTGCAACTTCGTCGCTTTAATTTATTTACAATACTTCCTTTTACATGCCATTTCTGCGATGCATTCCGAAACCTGTAGGACTATTTTTCTTGGTTTCTTTTGATTACGTTATGCTCCCCGCCCACTGATGAGGAGAGTTATTTGTTTTTGTTTCTTATTTTATGACTTTTAAATTTTGTATTAGCAATTTATACGTTTCGTTAATGTTAGTTTACATGTCCCGGAACTTTCATTTTCTTTTCATTTACATCTATATTTCAATATATTAAAGTTCGCTGCATAGTGCTGCATTTGCGCCTGGCACTAACTTTGACAATTTCATATACTTAACAACTTGCTACACCTATACCCAAGTAGCAAAGTGGCGTTTTCTACACGTAATTTTTAAGACATAAAAATCAAAAGACGTCTCTTGTAAAAATAGGACGTTTTCAAAACGACAGTCTAAGCCCAGAAACGTAAAAATTGAATTTGTGACCTTTTTGAGACATTTACGCAAAAAATAGTCAGTTTGGGGTCGTTTTAAAAACGTCAGCGTTAATCCCAGTAACGTTTTTGCTGTATGGAGATTTTCAGTCTTTTAAAATCGCCATCTCTGACTCAAGCGCGCATGCGCAATGCACGATCGACGATGAACAAGATGGATCGTCTGGATGGTACGATGGGAGCACGTGTTTGGATTTTATGTTTATTTGAAGAAAAGATTACAGGTAAGCAATAGGATGCACTTTTTTTGCATTTCGTATGCTTTGTATGATCAACGTTTTTTTAAAAAGAGGTACGGAAGTGCGCGCGCGTGTGTGTGTTTATTTTTAATGTTTCTACTTTCCTTGCATGTGAAAATTTAGAAACAGGTATGGCTGGCTGCTTGATATTTTTTTATAACAATAAGGTGCTTATGACTGTCTGTCAGTTCAACTATGTTTTAGTATTTGTCTGCAATGATTTATGCGTAATAAAATAATTCAAGCGTACACTTGAAATTTTAAATAATTTGGTACATGGGCGTATCAATATAAGGTGTTTTCTTTCGTTCTTTTTTTTTTTTAGTCAATCTCAATTGTTGTTAGACTTAGCTGCTAATCTAGGAGAAGTTTTTTTTATCTTTAAAGATATTTTTGTCATAAATGATTGAAATGTACACATTTCATATGTTTCTATGCATCATTATTTTAAATCAGCAATTTAATTTAATGCCAGATAATAATGATTTTGTTGTATCAATAAGTTTTCCTATGGCAGTAATTTCAAACTTAATGAACTACCTAATATTGCCTGCATTAATTTACTGTGAGGAAATTATATTTAAATGCAAAAGGTGTTGAGAAGTTTTCAATTCAACTTTAACTGGTATATTGCCATCTGTTTGATCTCATTATATGTTTATTAGTTATATGTTATTGATTTTTAATTACTAGCTGTTGCATGCAGCTCTGCACAAGTTATAAAAGCAGCACAATCTTTTAATAAAGAGCAAAAAATAATTTTTTATAAAGTTTACCCATTTTTTGTTTAGTTTCGTACGTGTAACTATTTTGTCACACAAACCAGAACATTAAAATTAATGAATATGAATGTGCTTTATAATTAAATGATTCTTTGACCATATCACTGAATTTGTCTAACAAATAGCCCTTTGCAGTGAGAATATAATCTGCAATTACTTGCTAACGGAAAAAATTTTTTAAGGTGTATTTATGTGCTTGCACACAAAAGCTACCTCAACATGTTAAATGTTTTGACTCCCATTATCAACTATGTCCAGGAAACCCATTAAAACTTTGTCACATGTGGGTGGTCCTCTGCAACTTCAGTACGGTTAACTAAACAATCATAATGATGTTGGACAAAATGACGTAAACATGAGGTAAAGTCAGTGGTGTAGTCGAGGGAGGACGCAGGGGGACGGCGTCCCCCTAGCTTTTTGTTTTAACACAAACGTCCCCCCAGTTATTTTGAATTTTAACATAAGCGTACCCCCATTTTTTGATGTTCATATATGTAATCGTCCTCCCAGCGTTTCTTCCAGGACTACACTACTGGGTAAAATAGATTTTTAAAAAATACTGTGCCAAATATCGTCTTAAATTTTATAAAGTAAACAAAAGGTTAAATAACAAGTTGAAAAAGCTAATTGCAACCATGTGGCAATTAAAAAAACTAATTGATTTTGTCATTTATATTTAATATAAATATTTATATAGATTACATTTATATTATATTTTATATAGATTATTTTCTGTTAACTAGAGAAAAGTACAAGCCGAAAAGAATGTGGGATTTCTTCACCTGAAGTGGAAACATTCGAGGAAAAAAAGGAATCATTAGTGACGAGGCTTCAATGAGAAAGCAAGCTTTAAAGAAAGAATAAGTTTTAAAACTGGTGAGTAAAGAAATAATAAACTTTTTTACAACTTCAAGTTTGTAAATATAGATATTTAACAGAGTTTTATGGGTTTTTCTACCTCTGACATATATGATAATTTATTCTCTCAACCCCCCCTCCCCTCTTTTTTACAAAAATGTATGTTTTTAACCACTTAAAGTGCTTATCTTCAATAAAAGACCTTCATAAAAACCAACTTTTTCAATTCGTCTGCAAGAGTAATTAATTCTTATTCAGTGTGTGGTACATAATGTGTGAATTATTATATAGATACACAATAAAAAACAATTTTCACTTCTACTCTAGAGCCAATTTAGTTTCATAGCCGTTCTTTGATAAATTCTTTTGCTATACATCTATACAATGATTAAAAATAGTAACAAAATAATTCAAGGCCATATCCAGAGGGGGGGGGGGCACTCCCCCCCCCAAATCCTAAAATTTTTTGCAATATACCATATATTCCTCTCTGAAACTTTCCTCAACATAAGTGTTTCAAAGTTAGCCCCCCCCCCCCCCCCCCCCTCCCACAAAATTAATTCTGGCTACGGCCTTGGAATAATTCTTGGTCACGCTTTTTTGGAGTACTGAATGGTCTCGTCTTTTTTAGTTTTATGAACTGTTCTAACAAACAATATTATGGCACACCGACCGCACAACTTTTTCTATATTACAGGGTGAGTCACAAAAAAGTATTACACTGTTTCTTTTTAATGCACTATAAATCAAGAATAATGTAAGATAGTATGCATTGCCTGGAAGAAAATTGTATAAGATTATTTTCAGTTTTGTTAGGGATTCTCAAGAGTCATATGTGAGACCCGTTAGTACTGATAAAAAACTTTAAATTTAATTTAAGAAAACTAATTTCTTTTAATTTCAGAGAGAGAGAGACTTACTGTGCATATAGCATTAGAATTCTATCACATTATCTGGAAAATAAAGCCCTTTGATAGATAAAGCTTGACAGGTACCTACTAAAAATTAATTATGCATTGCATTATCGATAATCTAATTTTTTTTTACTTGTTTCAATGTATTGTAATATTGCATTGCCAAATTCAGAGTTGCTAAAAATATTTGTATAAATACATGTATTTTATTAAAAAAGTTATTAAATAATTTTTTTTTATCTAAGTATCTAAAGGAAGTAATTTTTGCTCTGAAAAACTCCCGAGCTTGAGTCTTCATTACAGAAAAGAGCAGTTTGATTGACACAATAAATTTCCATAATAATGTTAAAACTTTAGTTCTAGCAAGCTTGATGAAATCATAAGTGTAAATATATACGTAATGTATTAAATCTGGTGTGAAAGGAATATGTTTTGTCAATGTGTATTTTTTGTTTCAAATGGCTGATGTAAATGTATTTTCTAATTTGTTCATTAGGGTTAAGCCTTTTCCCTAGTATATCGAGAAAGGGTACTCATTTTCAAGTTTCAAGTAATATTAAAGGAACAAAATAGCTCTTTCCTAAATCTGCATAAATTGCAACAAAACACTGCTTTGTTAAAAGCAGATTTCCTCATTCTATAACCATTAATTTTTTTTCCAATATGAGGACACCTGATAGCACCTGTAATCCCCACCCTGAGAGAAAAAAAATCTTAAACTGCAGTGTAAGTCTTAATTAAGGATTTAATATTGTGCTACCGTATGTATCTGGATATTCAGGAAGATTATTATTGTGCCTATCCCTTATTTTATTTGTTGTAAAGTTGACTGTGTTATCATTAACATAGGAAAATGGCAATGACAAAAATTCTGATGGTAGTACTAATGAATTGTTTTCGATTTTTTAAACTGATGTGTTTTGTTTCTTTTTTGGTTGGGGGGGGGGGAGGGCTTTTGTTATAATCTTTTATTCTACCAAATATTTCAGATATAAGTTTTTGATAAAACTAATTTTTTTTTTTTTTAAATTTTAATCTATTATGATGATCATTTTTAATTTTTTTGTTTTATTTATTTATTTTGTAAATAAGTGTTTTGATAAAAATATATTCTAATATCTATTCATTGATGTGGACATTAGAAAAAACTTGTTTATTTAAGAAAGCTTGTCATTAAAAATCCTTTAGTGTATGATGCAAAATTTGAAAAATGATTTTAGTTCTTTCTAAAACAATTTAAGTGTGTCATTTTCAGAATTGGTATTTTTGTCAACAAAAGGGTACTTTTGGTAGGACGGTTTCAAAAACTGGAAAGAACCAATGCAGCAATGAAAAAAATGGACCAATCGCAAAAATAGTTATTGTATCATAAATAATGTGCAGTGTGGTCTATAATTTAATAGGGACTTAAATAATTAAATTAATATTGGGGCATTATTGAATACCTTCATTTTGTTAATTAATAAATGTTGCAATTAAAACAACTATTTAATGAAAGTCTAAAGTTACTGATTGCCAAAGGTAAACACCACCTGCTGCATGGCCTAGACCAGCGTTGTTGCTTAATTGTTTTCATCCATGAAACATTAAGGTAGACTTCTACTGTGTGTACTTCCCTTGTTTTTAATATTAGGTTAGGATTTTAATTCAAAGTTCTTGAAACAAATTATTTACAACAGAAATAAAAATTTCTTGTTATTACTTATGCTCTTCAAAAAGTAATTTCAAACGTTATTGTAGTATCAAAGAATAAATAGAAATATCATGGAACCTTGAGTGATCTTCGTGGAACCCTAGGGTTCCGCGGCACATAGCTTAAGAAACGCTGGCCTTGACTGTGCCACACTATGGGTATAAAATCCATTGATCATTAATTTTTGAAGAAGAAAATTTACTAATGTTACTTGCACTTCATTCCCATCTGAAATAGAGAAATATATGTCAGCTTTTATATTATTTATTTTATTTTTAGGAAGTGTGCAGAGGGATTTAGGTTGCCAAAGTCAAGGAAGTTGAAGACTCTTTCGGTTTCAGTTGCAATTATCTGATGAATTTTGCTTCCCATTTTATTCTCTATTTAAATTTTTATATTGTTTTCTGAAATAATTTACGTTTCTAAAAATAATGTAAAATGTTTTTTGTAAACTTATTTTTTGCCTGAGTGGGAGCAAGTTGCCAAAAAGGTTACAAAAACTAACTATAGTTTATGTCTTTCAACTGCATAGAATTTAAATTTTGTTGTGATTCTAAATATTTATTGAATTTTGAAATATTGTGTAAAAATAAAATAAAAAATAAGATAAATTGGTAAGAGTTTGCATACATTCAAAAAGCAAAATGTTTTGCTTTTGCACTATTTGCTGCACATTTGAACTTTGTAAAGATGTTCAATTTATTTCTTAAATTTTGTAATATTGATCTTCATTAAGATAAACTAAAAGTGTAATAATTCGTAACATTTTGAAGAAATTTTGTCTTTATACATACAAATTGTTTCTATACATTATGTCTTTATACTTAACAAATTGTTTTCTATTTATTTATGCAGTTAGGTGTTATAAGATTGAAAGCACAAAATTTTATCAGATTTGTTTTGCAAACTGATTCTTATTATTGGCTGTTAAATAATGAATATAAGCGGTTAATTAATGTTTCTAAATTCAACTTTGTTTCCATTGGAAAGTGTATTATCAGTGCAAAAATGAACTGTTTAATCTCTCCCTTTTATATTAATGCAAGTATATATAATTGTGCTCCCATTTCTTTGTTTAACCATGATCAATATTTGAAAACTTGGTTGCTTTCTCTCATAATTGGTTAGTTAAATAAAAATTGATGATTTTGTTGTTGGTTTTAGTATCCTAATTTAGTTACTAAAACAGTGAGAATGAGAACATATGACTTGTGAAGTTTTTCATATTTCTCTTCTGAGAATTTGATTTCTGGAGGAAGAGCAGGTAAAACCTGGTGTGAGGATAAGCTTTGGAAGCATAAATTACATATAATAAAATTAAAATCTTGATCATGATATGTTTTACAATTTTAAATAACTTCTAATGTAGCATTAATTTTTAATGAACAACTTAAAAAGTAAAGTTTTAACTTGTCTTGCTTGTGTATTATATTAGTGTTTGTAATGAAATCTTTAAAAATAAATTGAATTATTTAGAAAGGAAATTATAATTTTGTTGTTAATGACATGTTTTATTAATTATAGTCTTAGTTATCGATTGACAATGATCTATACTTGAAGCTTTTCAAAAGCTTCTGTCTGCTCTGAAACAGGTTGAAACTATTCATGACAGTATGTTTTAGTTTTCCTAAAAGTTTGTTAGAATTGTAAGGTTTTTTTTTTGGTGAAAACTGTTTTGTGTTATATTTATGTGCATCAGTTGAATAAAAAGAAATGTTTTTGTTATTATTGGTCGGTTTATTTTTAGTATTTTTGAATTCAGTACCCGAGGCATTTGCTAGTCGAAAAGTTTTTTTCTTAATCTTGTACCAAAACTGGGAAAATAATTGCCTGCTTTTTACAGCATTTAAAATAAATGTGACTTCAAGTATTATCATTAAAAAAAGGTAAAATTGACTATAAAATAGTTTTTTTATGTAATAAAAATGCTGCTACTTGTTTGAGGATTTCATAAATGATATCAATGTTTAAAAAGTTGTGTCGATAGAAATTGATTTACTGTCATTTATAAAACGTAAAAAGCGACTCCACTACAAAACGCAGATACGTGACGTAAATAAAAGGTGAACAACCTAGCAGCAAAGTCGTCTGAAAGACGTTATAAAATGACGTTTTTAAAACGTATGAAAAACCACATCGCAGTGTCAACTAAATAACGACAATCATGTGACGATTTCAAAACGTCCGCAAACCTAAACAATTATCGGCTACAAAACGTCATCAAGTGACGTTTTAAAAACGTGTAAACGGATCAGAAACGTCAGCAATTGACGTTTAGAAGATGTCATTGGAAAACGTCTGGATTTACGTTTAATGTTGAGACATTTTGACCAAATATTGACGTCTTTTGACATCCTTTTTTTTACGTTTTGAAAACGTACTCGTGCTACTTGGGTATATATATATATATATAAGAATATGATTTTGGATCATACACCGCCCCTCCTAGTTCTTCACCTGCCCTCCCGGAGCAAAAGGTCTGAAAGAAACACTGGCAGGTAGGCGTCCGCAAGGGCTATATCAGGGGTATAGGGCGGTTGTGGAAGCACAGGAATGTTACATTTGGTCAAAAATTCTCCTATCTGTTTCCTAAACTGAAATTTTCACTGAAAGGGAAGCGATTTGACTGGATTGAAGACATCCAGGCGAATCCGGCGAGCGTCCTTAACATACTAGAGAAAAAAAAAAAAATTCCAGGAATGTTTCCAAAAGAGGAAACACCTTTGGAGTCGGTGTGTTAAGTCTGAAGGGGACTATTTTAAAGGAGATGCATCAAAGTAACATGTAAATACAACCATTGCGAAATTACAAGCAAATTCTTAAAACTTTCCAATCACTCTCCTCGTATAACTAATTTTTGTTTCAACTGTTAGTTTTTTGGAATTATTTTTCGAAGTCAGTTTGAACAATTGTCATTTTTATTGCAAATTATTCATGATCTCAATATTTCATGAATACCAATACTATTGAAGAAAACAGGGTTCCACAGTAAATGTCAACCTTTGAAAGGTTCCGCACATCAAAGAAATTAAGAAACGCTGCCTAGTCCATGACGACTGGATTGGATCGAGTGCACCATATACGTTTTCCATAGTAAAGGTGCGAAACTAATCGAAATCCATTGACGTATGGGGCTGCATGTTTATCGCAGACTCAGATATATGAATGGTGTAAGAAATTCAGCAGTGGCACAAAAAGTTTGGCGGGCGCACCGGAGGTCAAGCAGGCATATTGTTATACGGCACTATATACAGTTTTAAACACATAAAAATCATCTCACGGAGGTCACACATCACCGTAAAAACCAACGATAATCTCTTTACAAATATGAATAGAAAGCAGGTAGCTTACAGCGCAATGACTCAGACTTTCAGGCACTCGCCAAAGTCTAACTCTGAACAACTGAACTGAACTCTGAACTCTTCTAAACATCTCGCCAGAGCTATTTATATAGCATATCGCGGATCACGTGACAGGAAGATTCCAGAAAATTCCATCAAAGACTAGAATTATCTAATGTGTGATCTAGATATCGTCAAGCTTGGCGAGAAACAACATCGAAACAATATCGTAACCCTAAAATTCGAAACAATATCGTGGTGTTAGAGCCGAGGCGATTGCAATGGCGGAAGCATGAGCATGATTCTTCAGGGTATACAGGTAGCGATTTCAATCACGGATCACTCCCTCGTGTTGTTCTTCTTTGTTGCACTCGAACAAAGGGGCTGCCATATTTGAAACTACCGTATTGCGCTGCTTTGTCACGTAGAGTGGCGGGACCAATGCCAATTCTATGAAGTTCTGTGCATGCTTATGGTGAGAGTCTTGTTATTTTAATGCATGCATATAATTGATTTTTGCAAAAAAGGTCAATCAAAAGATAGAAATTAAACATTTGTCTGAATAAATTGTTTCTATTACAAACAGTAAAGAGAAACAGAAGAGTTTGCTCAGATTATTCTTGAAAATTTGCGCTGTAAGTGGCGATTTTGAGAAAATGGAGAAGACGAAATAATTGAAAAATAAATAAGCTTTGAAACCTAATTTAGCATGCATTTCTGGAGCAAATGGAGAAAGATAAACAAAAATTTTCCAGCAATGTTTTTCAAAAATCTCACAAACCTAGGTGACGGGAGACACTCTGATAAGCCATGTCAGATGACAAAAATCACGTGATCTTTGCTTCAGGTATTGCGGACGCTTGCGGGTACCTAACAATATGTAGCGCCACCTCAAGATGAATCAGAGAAGTAAACTAAACAAGATATTTGTTGCTTTGTGTGTGGTGTAATTTGACCCGCTAAAAGGTGTCTAGAAATGGATATCAACTGAGAAGAGTATGTGCGTATTTTACCTTGTACATTTAAATTATTGTGCGATATGTAAACAAATCATGCGAAATCATTATTCAAGAGAATGATGTTTGATACTTGTAAGTATACCTTTATGCTATGTAAAAAAGTTTTTTCCCTCCTCCTTATTTGACTTTCTCGTGAGCTCTGATTGATAACTGAGAAATTGTACTTTTGTAAACAAGTCACCCTCAATATGATTACGAGCTTATTTAGATCCATGAAGTGGAAAGCATGACTTTATTGGGCAATGAATAACTATTGCTTTAATTTATGTGGTTACAGCATTGTAAAGTAACATTAATTTGCGTAAAAAGGTATTCAATGGCTATTTCGATGTTAATTAACTTTTTAAATAATTTTCGCTGATAATGCGAGTATTTAGTTTTATTATTCTAGAATCAGATAATTTATGTAATTGGGAAAAAAATGCATAAATTGCTTGATCTTGTTCATATAAAAGGGACAAAAATTAAATGACTTTAAAATTTATTTTTTCGGAAATACTGACATGAACTAATTTTTCTATAACCACGTAATTTTTCTCTAAAACGTGATTTAAATTTCCAATTTTTTTCAGATGGAAAAAAAATGTGTAAGCAGCTTGCTTAAGGTACTAAAGTACCTTCAATATTTCATGACCAGTTAATTGTAATTCATCTAAAATCCATTTTCAATCAATTTGGGCTGTTAGTCCAGGCCTTAGGATTGCTTGCGCATGGGGCGAGGTAGTGGGGTCCACTGATTTTACATGCACGTATCCCTAAGTGTACATCGCTTGTCTTCAGCAGGGATCGAACGCGCGACCTTCCAGCGGAAGGTCCGACGCTCTTACCACTAGGCTACCATGGCCTAATCAATTTGGGCTAGGAGAGATTTCTTAGGTAACTTTTATCACACTTTCTGAATTTTTTTTTTGTAGATTTCATTCCCAAAATTTATGTAGTGGCAATTTAGCATGTTTTTTTTCCAGGCAAGAAGAAAAATTCTTTTATCGTGATTATGTGTGTGCCCTTTGCACACAATAATAAATTCAATAATGCTAGGCTTGCATTTCTTGTCAAAATTGCATTCACACATTCCGGAATTGATGTGGGTAGAAATGCAGTTTAGGTTACTGCAACATTTGGCAATGGTTTAGAATGAGATATTATTTAGTTCAACTGTTCCTTGATAAAGTAACAGTTGACAATTTTAATGCTTAGTATTGACAGGAAATTAAAAACTCCACCTAAGAGGGGTGTTCACTAGGAGGAGGCGTTTTACTGCTTTACACTCATGGTTTGATGATTTATATCAGTGATTTAAATCATATTAAAAAAATCATGATTTTTATCAAAGCTTTAAAATTACCCTGAAATTTGTTGTTATATTTTTTTGAAATAAATTATACAAATTTCATATTTCAACAATAAATTGATATAATTAGTGTAGTACATTTGAAATAACTGAAAAGTATTGTATTTATTATGTACTTTTTAAGTAGTAGTATTTATTGTTTACTTATTTTAATTATTTCCCAAGTTCTTCCTCTGAAATTTAGCACCTTTATTTTATAAACTGCTAATAAAATAAGCCATTAGACACATGATGGATGGGAATCCAGTAATACAAAGGGTAGTCTAACTTTTTTTGTACTACCTTATCAGTGGCTTCAAAGTTTCCTTATCTACAATATTGCTTGGGGGTTCTTTCTCTAATTGTTAGCTGACATTTTGAGGAACTGTTGGTGGGAGACTTATTTTACTGAATGAATTTTCTGGACATCAGGGGTGTAGTCCTGAGGAAAAAAGTGGGGTACGCGTACAGATGCAAACATGGAAAAGCGGGGGGACGCTTTTGTTAAAATAAAAAAGTGGGAGTATGCCATCCCCCCGGTGTACCACCTCTACTACACCAATGCTAGAAATTCTAGTAACTGACAATGCTTAAAATTTGGCTAAAATGACAAATGAAATAGAGAATATTGATGTTAATGATAGTCAACAAAAAGACGTTTTCAATAATGACTTAAGGATGTTCTGTCTATTTATTAAACCTTTTGCAACAGATTTGCAGCTACTGGATGTTGTTGAATATGTATAAAGTAGTTGAGTATTTTCGCAACCATGATTTTGCAAAAGCTGCATATAAGAAAGCAGGCGGCTTGCCTCTCCTATAACCACAGTGAAGTGAAATTCAATGTGTGATTGTCTCACAAGTTAAGTACAGAATTGGTGCAGTTTCGTAACAGTATTGAAGGAGATAGAGATGATATTGATTCTTGGATCTGAACTGTTGTCATCACCAGAAGAAATTTAAAAATAATACTAATAAATAAAAATATGCGGTAGCTTTGGGACCATTTGTGAGCTGCACTCAGTTATTAGCTGTAACTTTATTTTCAAACCAGAAAAATTTTGTTTAATGTCACAACATTTTTATTAGGACAGTAAACTATGGTGATTTAAAGCCATGCTCAAAGAAGATATTAAATTTCTTCATTAGTTAGGTGTTTTTCTTTTTCAAGTATTTTCAGACATAACAGCTATTTTTGATAATTTTATCGACATTGAATTTTTTTTTATCTATGCATTATTCTTCTAGGTGCGGTATATATTTTATCACAACAAAGTGAAGTATTTTAAATGGGTATTACAGATGAACAAAAGGCTAAATCTGGTATACTATTTCTTTTAGTACATTTTTTCAAAATTGTATTTATAATTTATATATTTTTAATCCCAAAAGTTTTGATCTTGAATGTAAAGGGAATTTTGATAACAGTATGGTGAAACCACATTATCGATATCATGTCACGGGGCTCTCGTGGTCCTTGAGAATTTCTAAATTTCATTTTTCATAACTAAGAGCCCTTGAAAGTACTTGGAAACTGGATATGGTCCTAATAAACTCCTGAATTTTGTAACAGTTTGAAGTATTAAATAGGTCACTGTCCTTGTACAATAATTAAACTGGAAGAAAAACAGCAACTTTGGAAAGAAAGTTACTGCAAAATATTTTTAGTGAAAATGTTTGGCGACAGAAAAATAACAGTCAAAATTCATAAACAAATTGACATTATGGGAGATTTTGACTCAAATTCTACTAAAACTAGAAAGTATGCCAGACTACTGAGTCTGACTTATCAGAAAACTATGCATGCAAGCTTGAACTTCTGGGAAACTCTTTTAGGGAAAAAAAAGGAAAAAAACGCACTCACATAACTTCCAAGAGGTTTATAACTCCTGAAATTTACAAAATATTAATTGGAAACTTCCTAAATTATTACAAATCTGTGGTGCTGCTCCCAGAGGGATAGTGCACCCCTTAAAAAGATACAACCCCCCCCCCCCCTCCCGGAAGCATTGAATCCACAAATTGGCCAAACAGTTTGTGAAGCCTCCCAAACTCCCTGAAAACACACAATGATGCAGTCTGTGCCATGATCCCCCAATGCCCCCCCCCCCCTAAATCATGGAATTTTTCTTTATGTAGCATAAAATAACCGAAGCCTTCCTTAATGAAGTGCGTCAAAGCCCTCCCCCCCAAAAAAATTCTAGATACGGTCTTGATCCTCCCTGGTGGCAACCCTGGCTAATGAAAATTGATACAACTTCAATCCATCGGAGTGCAACTGCTGCGCCGTGCAACACCAAATTGCATTTTTTATGCCTAACAGGCAATTTTCTCCAGATTTTGGCCATGCCTTGGCCAATTTTCGATTTTGCCGTTTTTCTCCTCCACATTTGCTTTGGGACAATCCTAACATTTGCTATGCAATAAATTCTATTTACTTTACCAAAATCTTGCAGTATTTTACTAGAGTAATTAATTCCCTAAACCTCCACTTTTATTTTTTCCAACTCCTCACTATCACCTCAAGAAGAGACTTAATCTTTTCAAGAGCAAAAATCAAAATGATTTATACAGTCTCACTATTGGCACCACTTTAAAATATCCACTGGCAGAAATGCTAACATTTCTATAAATTTTCATCCTCCCTCACGGATCTCTGAATTATTCAAACCTCATGTTCATGGGAATTCCCTTATAAATCTGCAACATAAAATCAAGAGCAGATTAAAAGAACAACCTCTAATAAAAATTCCATACCTCTTTATTATCCCTTCCTCATTACATTTTTAAATATCCAATAAAAGCAAAAATGCAGAAATGAGTTAATAATCAATTGTGAAACAAATTTTATTGAATTAAACGTTACTTTGCTGGAAATTACTTGTCTCACTAACATTACAGTATTTCTCCTTTTACAGAATTTGAATTTATTTTGAAGATTGGAGTAATTTTCATGAGCTCTCAAAGATCTCTAGGGATTTGATTTTTCATACAGGTGTTTTTTTTTTTTGGAAACATTCCAACATTAAACATGTGCTTTGCCTACAATTGCTTGGCATGTTTGAGATTTTAATGCTTTTTCTTCGTGTGAATACCCTAATTATTGTGAACATAAAAAGTTATTTTTAACATAGGCAGAACCTAAATTGATTCACTTCATTTTTTGTTTCAATAATTCATTTTTTTAATGATTTTAGTAAGTATTCTTTGTAGTTACTCGTTTTTAAGAAAATGCTAAATTTTAAACTAATAATATTATTTACTTCATTTTTCATTTTTTTTCAAATGAGGTATTTTATGAAGTTAATCATTTTATCAATATTTTCACTCCTTCATAGAGCAATTGCATTGGTAATATTTGTCCCTGAATCTGAATCAACATTTTTAACATCTCTAAATATATGAATTATTCACCTACATTCAGTGTCTGATTACCAAAAAGGCCAATTAGGCCAAGGCCTTGGCCCCAAAAATTTTAGGCTCCCAAGTTGTCAGAAAGATTTCTGTGTGTGTGTGTGAAAATATCTTAAAAGATAGTTTTTTTAATTTTTCGTACCATAGGCCGAAAATAATGTTGTGCCTAGGGCCCCCGACTGTCTTAATGGGCCCTGCCTACATTTCCTATGTGTTTTATATTAATTTTTTTTATGATCGAGAAATTGTATTTGTCATATGTCTACTATTAAAATTTTTAATCCATCTGCATCTAATTTCTAGAGTAATGATTTTTCCCAATGTCTTATAATTTAAAGCAAGTATGGATTTTTTAACTTCCTCGTTTTAAACTAGAGATGGAACGAAGCTTCAGCCTGACCGAAGAATAAGCTGTGATTCAGCCTGTAACAATTTATGTTGCAAATATTCTTTTTATAGTTATGTCTTTTAAGTTATGCAAAATTGTACTTACAATAAAACATAGTAGAAATTTATATTTAATATAGAAGTTTGTGTGTGTATAATATTTTGTGTTCACTAGTAACCACAAACGATTTAATAATTAAATGTATATTATATTTAATTTAAAAGTGGCAAAGAAAGTTATATTATATTATAGAAACTTACAGAAGGGAGACACAAATATCAAAAGTTTGAGAAACACTGCTGTAGTGAAAACTTGTGAATGTACAAAACAGAAAAAGAAAAAAAAAAAACCCTAGCGAACTGTTATTTTTAGTTTGTTTCTTATCTTTAGTGGGTAAGTGCTGAAATACAAAATCCACACTAATTTTGTCCACATTTCTTTTAGCTATGTGTCATAAAAAATATGTTAGGGGGGGAAACAGTAAAATTTCAAGTTTCATAGCTTTGACCCTCTGACGAACAAGCTAGCCCCCTTGTTGGGCATTTCCTAGCGCCAACGCTGGGTAAATTAAATAATTTCATTTTTACACAATTGTGTTCTTAGTGAAGTCTTCCTTGAATCACTTTCAAACACTACTTATGTTATTTCTCATTCTTTTTTAAAAAACTTTAGCATGTATTTTAGTATTTCCTAATTTGTTCAACAATTTAGTACCTCTTAAAGCCAGAAGAAAATGGTTCATTTTATTTAAAGAGATCAACCTTATGCATTATTTTATTGGTCATAAAATGTATACTAATGACATATTTAGTGTTTAGCTAAATAAATGCTCAAAATCTAATGTTTTCTCTCTCTCTCTTTTTTCAGAAAACTTATTTAGTTGTTAAACAATTAAAAACAGTGTTTCTTTTTATAAATTTCTCACAATTTGAAGTGTAGAAATTTTCTATCAAAGTGCGGCAGTAATTAACACTTTTCTAACTATCTACCATACAATACTGAAATTGAAGATATGTTTAGTGACAAATAATTTTAATGCATGCGTGAAAGGATGGGATATCAAATAAATATCTTCATCCTATAAGCGCTTGAAGAATTTATTTTGTAGAACTGTTTCACTTTCAATTTTGGCTTGAGCTGTTTTAAAATAGATAAATAAATCATTGATCTTGAAACTTACAAACAATGTTTTTTGTATTTTGAACAAAGCAATGCAGCATTTATTAAAAAAGGGGTTTTAACTAATTGCATTGACATTTATTCTTGTACATATAACTTGTCTTGTCCATAATTTCACATTTTGTGTTTCCATCGTATTTCAAGAAAAAAAGGATAAAAAAATCTAAGTGATTGCATAGCTAAATAAAATATTTCCTGTTGAAATCCTTTCCCTCTTAAAATACTTATGTGAGTTAAGGAAACAAGTCTTAATCTTTTATGTACTTTCATTTGACCATATTCAATAATTAGAAACAAGTTATTGGTGAAAATTTAGTCATTTTTTTTTGTTTTTTTCATCCATAACTCTTGATTAAATTAACCGTTTTTAATATTTTTTAAAAAATTGATAGAAGTAATCTAACTTAAATATTGTGCATCGATTTGGCTACAATTATGACACATAACATCATTTGTAATCATGAATTTATTACAAATATAAATGGCCCAGAGTTTGCAACAGTTCTGTTCCAATATAAAGTACACATGCTGTAACGGTAATTAGACTCATAATTTTGCACTGACCTCTGAAATTATCTTTAAAAGTCGTATCAATAGTGTTTAAAGAATGAATTTTTTAAAACTTTCTAGCACATTTTTAAATTGAAGTCTGATCTACTTTTTTTTCAATTTTTTAAAATGTTTTGTTAAATTTGATCAATCTTATACCAAGTTATTTCATAAAGGTAATTGTATTAGTTTTTAATTTACCTTTTTTTTTGTAAATTACTCTTAGTTAAATAATTTAAAAGTCTGCATTTTTAATAAAAAAAAGCAGAAATAATTTTATTAAGTCATACCAATAATTTTGTGTCAAACTCGTGCAAATTCCAAGGATTTTAATTTTTTTAATGTATTTTATTAAATGTCCAGCTTTTATTTTAACCAAAAAAGGAAAAAAAAGAAAAAAAATTACCTAAAAATATGTAGAAAGATTTATTTTTGTTAAATCATTCTTTTTGCTTTAAATATTAATTAATATATTAATTTCTTGATTTATTTCATGTGATCAAAAAAATGTTACCCATACTTCATATTTTAAAAAGTCAGAATTGGATAGAAAGGTTTTATTTCAGGCAGGAGATAGGGGTTTATTCATCCCATATTTAAAATTCAAATGAAAGCGAAAATGTTTAAATAAAATGTAAATTGGAAATAAGTAACATGAAATGGAAATAAATAAATGAACCATAATGAGAAAATTCCTGCTGTCACTAATTTGTGTTTGTGTGTGTGTGTGTGTTTTTTTTTGTACCCACTTTCTGAAATTTACAAATCTTCTTTTAAGATTTATCTGTTCTACATTGCGTATGACTCTGTGAGTCATAAGTATTTACATTTTCTATATCCTTTCATTTTGCAATGATTCATATGTATCAAAACTACATTTCAGTGTGATGAATTAATTAGAAAGCTAGAGCAAGGAAAGGATGCTTGTTGTTAGTGACATGTAGCTGAAAATGTGCTGCCTTCTTCACAAATAGAGCATAGTACACAATTCAAGTCTGGCTCTTTGCCAGTCAAACTCCCTCCTTAAAAATAGTTGGTTTCAGTCTATTTTAATCTTTCCTTAAGCTGAGTGCAATTTACATGTTTGCTGCTTTAGTTTTGATTGGCACAAATCAAATTTGTCACTTTTATATTTCAGTAAAAAAAATAATTGTATTCCTGAAATTTGTAAAATATTTCCTTGAATGTGAATCGATTGAGATAACAGTATGATTGCATAAAATGCTGAGAGGATAACATATTATTACTAAAGGTTAAGAAAAAGAGGAGAGATTATATACTAAAAAAACAAGTTAATATTAAAACAAAAGAAAATAATAATAATAAATAATACTGATTTAAAAAAGTTTCAAAATATTTTGTTTGTGTCATGCATTTTTTTTTTTTTTTGTAAAATCATAACTCAAAAGTGCTCTACTTTTGAGTTATGATTTTACTGCATAAACATAAAAATATTAACATTAAGGCTGTCGCTAGACAACTTGATACTGAAGTATTATTATTATTTTAAGTAGACATTGTGAGTAGTTTTTTTTACTTATTTTGTCTATTTTCTATATCCAATAATAGAAGAAAGTAATGGATCTGTGAAAACATTCAATTTTCAAATTTTGACAGATTTAGGGTTGTTGATCTCATTTTGACCATTTTTGGAAAATGGGTCTCTCTCTGTGTCTGTATGTGGGTGAGCACTTTTTCTTGTGGGCATTCTAATTAACTTCCTTCATACTATGTTGCGGGCTTAATGTGTAGAATCGAACGAAATTTAGTATACACATGGTGTCTGATGGGAAGTGGTTCTGATTAGTGCTTAGTGGGAGTCTCTTCGAAGCAGGGTCCATGATTTTTTTTTAAACAGACCTCAAAGACTTCGGACATTTATTATGTTACATTTATAAAAATAATGTGACATGTGTAAACATTATTCAAAAATACAATTTAATTCATTCACTATTCTATTTTCACTGCAGTAAATATTTTGTAATATTAATAAAAATAAACAGATTTTTAATACAAATGCTTGATTCAAATGAAATTTAACTCTACCAGGTATAATAGTACACTCAGGTACAATAGTAAAAAATGAGCAAATTTAATGTGAATTCTTTTGCTGTTGAAAGCTGGAAAAAATCAGACAATTGTGTACACTTAATTTTTCATTGAATGCACTTTCTGCATTTTTCTATTTTATAAGTGAAGTAACAACTTGAAATATTTTTTAATTTACCCATTTAGTAAAATCATATGTTCATTCCATCCATTACTAAAAACGAAAACTTTTTGTTTTAATCGGATATGTTTTGGAATCGGATAGATTTCACAAAAAAGAAAACTTTTAGAATCAGATCAATTTCACAAAGAAGAAAAAGCTTAATCTATTATGGAACATGGATATATTGGACATGCTTAAGGATGCTTATTCTAAATTCTAAACAACTTTGATTTAAACACTATCATCCTAAATTATTTATTGTGTGGTATTCATAGGGCAGAATTAAAATACTATTATTAAAATTAGAACACATTAAGTGGATCATGAGTATTATGAATTGCAATATGAATTGTTCAATGATGAATTATGCTTTGATGTTAAGACATCTGAAGAGTAAGAATAATATTGCAAAATTAAAAAAATGATAATAATAATTAGTTCTAAAGTAATGAAATATATAATACACACACACAGACAGAGGGATCTATGAAGTTTTGCTTGAAATAGAGGTTGTAAATGCAGCATATTTCGTTTAAAACAACATTTTTTAACATTAAAATCAATTTTTGAAAGAAAAAAAAAGATCTAAATCAATGATTTAAAGAAAAAAAATCAAGCTGATTTAAATCAATGAACCTTGCTTCAAAGGGGTGGGACACTCGGGAATGTTTTTTTTTATTTCGTGGGAATGCTACATCTCAAGAAGTAATGGAAGAATTCAAAGAAAAATTGTTATACAGTTTTTTTACAATAAGCGCATATGTTAAGAACTAATGCAGGCATTAAAAAAATGGTTAACAGATGCATCATAATGTGAACAGATTGTGACTTGTTTTTGGCACCATTTACTCCAGGAGCATTGCACTTCATTACACAGGCCAAAAATACTACTGTGTTTGCGTTACTTGTTTAATTCTTACAAGATTTATTTCTTTCTTTCGTTTATATATTCAGTAAAACTTAGATTTAATGATACTCTATTTAACAATATCCTCAAATTAGTGATGGTTTTCAAAAATTCCAAATTGGATTTGAAGAATGTTATATTTCCCTGATTTAACAATAGCATTTATCAGTTCATAGACAATTGTTAAATGGAGGTTATACTGTATATATTTATATATAATCAACAGATAGAAGTAAAATTTCTTTCTCCTTCCTTAATGTGCAAATCATCCATTTATTAACAATGTTGTGATTAGTTGTAATTATTGAATGATAGTATGAATTCATACAAATGCTTATTTGTAAACGTTTATGAGTTTCCTTTTTCTGAAGGTAAATCAAAACCCCCCCTTCTTCCTAAGCCATGTATAAGTTCCCCTGCTGGTTCTGGAGAACATGTTATCCCACAGATGGTTATTACATCCGCTGATGATGTACCTGAAGAGCTGCAAAATGGCAGTGAAGCCACAACAGTACCTGTTTCTGCCTCTATTGAAGCAGAAAGTGCTGATATTCATGTGGAGGAAGAAGCGAAAAATGAATCAATCGAAGTTGTTCACCAAAGACCACTAACTATTGGGTAATTTTTTTTAAAACTATTTTTGTTTATTCCCCTTCCTTTCTTTTTTTTCAATGTTTAACGTTCTTGATAGGATCTTAAAGTCTAAATTTAATGTATCTTTAAATGGCACAAAAACAACCTATTTTTTTAAAAATTATTTTCAATACACAGTAAAAAAAAAAGTTCCTTTTTTACTCTGTATAAAACATACGAGGGCTATTCAGAAAGTAGGGAACGTTTCCGTCTGACGCCGCTAGGCGGGCACCGATCGCGTATATCTTTGTGTTCCCGTGCACGCAAGATTATGGCGACAGTGTTTTGGGATAGGCAAGGTGTGATGTTTATTGATTTTCTCGAACGTGGAGCAACCATAAATTCTGACTGGTACTGTCAAACTTTGCATAGCCTTAGAAGAGCAGTTCAAAACAAACGCTGCGGAAAGTTGACATTCAAAATTTTATTTTTGCATGACAATGCCCGACCTCACACGTCAAACTGCACTAAGGAACTCCTTAATTCTTTGAAATGGGAAATTTTCTCTCATCCACCCTACAGCCCCGATCTTGCACCAAGCGACTTCCACTTGTTTCCCAAGATGAAGAACTGGCTTGCAACGCAGCACTTTGATGACGTTGGCATATCATTTTAGAAGTATTTTAGTTAATTTTAAATTTCATTTAAATGTAACTTTAATTTCTAAAGCCAACAGACGCGGAACTCCGGGGAGGGGCATGACTCACTGGCTGAAGTCTCAAATGGCAGAATTTTATAACGAAGGAATTTCAAAGCTTGTCCACCGCTATGATAAGTGCCTCAGTTTGTTTGGTGACTATGTGGAAAAGTAGTATTTTAGTCTCTCTTTCAGATGTATATAATTTTTTCTTGTACTTAGTTTTTTTTTAAATTCAAAAACGTTCCCTACTTTCTGAATAGCCCTCGTATATTGCAAGTAAATATTGATAAAAAATGATTTATTTATTTATTCATTTTTTAATGGCAACCCAGTCAACTGTCTTCAGAAGCTCAAATGTTAAAGCTTTTGTTAGTTATGCCGCTGTGCCATATTCTAATTTGCTTCTTTAAATGTTTTGTTTTCGGCCTACTTTCCCATAAAAGTAAAAATAAATAAATGAAGTATGAAAGAAAGCTTAAGTGTATGGTAAAAATATCATTAAAAATAAAGAAAAGTAAAAAATAAGTGAACTAATTAAATAAGGATTAAAAAATTTAAAAGTAGGGTTGTGAGATGGGGAAAATGTGTCTCTTGGTCTGCCTGTCCCCCCCCCCCCCCCTAATCACTTTTGAGCAAATTCTCCAATTCGAAAGATCTTGGCGAGGACATCTCATTTCCATAATTTACTGTTTGATTTGAACAATCTTGTGTTCAATTTTGAACAGTTCAAAAAATCTTAACATTAGCGCCTATGGTCAAAAATGAAGCAAATTATGTAAACTCTTTGCATAAGATCAAAGTTCCAATGAACAAGCTTGTTGGAAGAAGCTCTTGGCATGAAACATTTTTTGATTTGAGCAATTTTTGTCCATTTTTGAACTGTTCAAAAAAATTGTCATTAGTGCCTATGGCAGAGGTGGGAAACCTTTTTACCATTAGAGGCCACATTTAAATTAGGCAGCAATAAGAGAGGCCGCATAAGCTGATTGACCTAAGAAAGTGACTTTTGTGAAATTATTATAGTTTTTCTATAGATTTAACAATTTATTGCATTATATAGAAAAAATAAATATAATACTACAAAATTTTAAATATAATATACATATAAAATAATATAAAACTATTATAAAAAATACAATAAAAAATATTTTTTTATTCACTAAGTTAGTGACTTATTTGGCTTTGTTTTTTGTTTGACAGTAATTGTATATTTGGATCAAGCTTCGTAACACACAGCTTTAATTGATCCTCTAAATGTGCATCTGTAATTTGCGTTCTTAAATTTGTTTTTATTTTTGACATGAGAGAAAATGTTGTCTCGCAACAGTAGGTACTTCCGAAGCAGGAAAGTAAACGGCGAGCATGTTCTCGAAGGCATGGATATTCAACAGCATTTTTCCAGATTTCTATGGGATCCTTTTTAGCGTTAAAAAGGGATTTGATGATACTATTATCCCCTAAAACAATTAACTCCATTTGTATTTCTGCAGGAGCCTTGGATATATCTATTAAATGTGGTTCAAATGCCAGTTTCATTGCAGGAGTGTGCTCGTCAAAATCAGAAAATCTTTTAGTATACTCTTCTATTAAACAATCCAAGACACCAATATTTTATTTTCACAGTTCTGCTCATTTAACATTTTAGCTAGCTCCGGGAAGTGTTGTGCAGATATTTCCGATCAACAAAGCAATGTTTTGAAAAATGATAATTTTTTTCTAAACGCTTTGATCTTTTGCCATATTTCATAAATATACCTCGTTTCACCTTGCAGGCAAATATTTAAATTGTTTTGTTTTGTCATCATATCAGACAAAAATGCAAGGTTTCTGAGAAATACTTCATCTGATAGATCACATTCTTTTCCTTGTTCTTGATAAAAGTTTAAAATTTGTCGTCGTAAAGACAAAACTTTTATCAAAACCTGACCTGTTGATAGCCAGCGAACCTTGCAGTAGTATGGTAGGTCAACACTATACGTTTCCTCATCTAAAGAGAGCATCTGCCGAAATTCACGATGACGCATTGCATAGTTGAATACGCGAATATAGTTGACAATGGCAATGGTTCTATCCAGAGTGTCTTGCAAAATGGTAGATTTTGCGCAAAGATTTTGCTGATGCAAAATGCAGTGAAATGATATCAATTTTTTCAAGTTTAAGTTTTCCTTTTTTAACAAAGCAACAAATCCTTCTTTTTTGCCTCTCATGGAAGGTGCGCCATCGGTGCAGACACTGACTAAATTACTGACATTCAATTGTAATTTATTACATACTTCTTTGAAGTTTTCGAAAATATCGGCTCCGCGAGTTCTTCCAGTTAGTGTACCCAACGCAAGTAGTTCTTCGTAACATTGAAAATCTTTAGTTATAGCACGAATAAAATATAAAACTTGTGCCGAATCTGTTTTATCAGTGCTTTCATCTAAAGCAATTGAAAAATAAACATCTTCATTTTGTATAATTGTATGAAGTTGCTCTGTTACATTTTGCGCTAATTCGTGCTGTCGATCTGTTACAGTTCTTCTTGAAAGAGGTAATTGTTTGTATTTGTCGACATTTCTTGGATCTAACATACTCACTGCTTCAACAATACATTCTTTAATTATTTCAATGTCACTAAATGGTTTGCCCCTTTTTCCAAGTATATGTGCTATTTTATACGTAACAGCAACTGCAGCGGAATTTTGATTTACAAAGGCACTAAAAGATGCCTGCTGATGATGCTTCTCATTTTTCAACTTTTGAAGTGCAGCTTTTCGTGATTCACCTTCTAAAGCGAAATATTTATGTTCTTTATGAGTCAAATAGTGTTTATTTGCATTCGCTTTTTTTAAAGTATTTAAAACTGTATTGCACAACAAACACATCATTTTATCTTTCTCAGCAGTAAAGAAAAAATCTAACTCCCATTCTACATTAAATGTTCTGTTTTCATCACCTAATTTTCTTCTCTTACTATTTGACATGATGGATAAAAAAACAAATATCAAATAATATCTTCAACAACTGTTATAAGCCGTGTAACTGTTATAAGCACGCACTGTTAACTACAGTTTGCTGAAGATCGCAACAGGGAAGCGTTGAGAGATGCGAGTCGGAGAAGCCAAAGCAAGGTGTGACACTCAAATGGGAGATCTGAAACCAACAAATTTTGTAAATAGTATTTTGTAATTTTAATTTATTTTCAAATAAATATTACATAGAACATTATTCGTTTCTTTTAGATATGTAAATTACATAAACATTGTGGAATTTTCAGTCTTTGGCGGGATTTTTCGCGCAACTGTCATGCCGTTGATGTACAATAGTTGTTTTTTGAAATGAACTCTACCATTTTGTACTAGGTGGCAAAGGGCCGCACAAGAACCTCGCGGAGGCCGCAGGTTCCCCACCTCTGGCCTATGGGGAAATTTTAATCCTACGTAAAGCTTAATCTAACAGACGGATTTGCTTGCAAAAAAACTTTATCGGAAAGATGTTAGAACATGTACAGATACAAAGTTCAACCAGATCTAAACAAGCCTATTTTCCAATGAAATTTTTTGTTTGGAATTTTTAAGGCTATTTTCGAATGAATGAATGAGTCAGTGAAAGAATAGATAAATGAGTGAATAAATACATGAATGAGTGAATAAATACATGAATGAGTGAATGAATAAATATGTATTAACCATTGGAAAATTTATATTTGAAGTAATTAAAAACTAAAGTTAAATGAGAAAAAGAGAGAGAGATAGCTAGATTAATAAATTTGAAGTTACCTATGTTGGTGAGAGTAGGCTGGTATAGTTCTAAACTGAACTTCTTTTTTATTTAAAACTTAATGGACATGAAAACGCAATTTTATAATACTCTAAGAAACCTACTTAAAATGTACCTGTTAAAACCTATTAGAAGAAATGATTTTTTTTAACATTTATTGTGAAGGTAACCATTTTGTATTCATGTATGCTTTGTTCCTTCTCAGAATAGGAAAGTAAAAATTAATGTAGGACTAATAAAACAATAATTCATTAGAAACTGAAAAAGAAAGAAAACGGGCGAAAAAGACTTGTCCATCGCTTGTCAGTACTTCTATCTTGCTACTCTTTCTTCATTATGGACATCTCTGAAGGAAGTAATAGACAAATTTAAAATTAATAAGTGGAAAAATAAGAAAAGAAATGGGAATTTAAAAAATATTTTGAAATTTAGGCAATTAAAAAGCATTTTAGGGGGGAAAGGTAGAAAACTAAACTTCTTAAAAGAGTAAATTTAGCATTACAGGCATAGAAACAAATTTAGAATCAGAAAAAAGAATATATTACACAGTAAATCTTTCTAAATGGGGACTGACTTCTTAAGTGCATTTTACTGTTGTTTTGAAGAAAAAAAAAAAAGAAGAAAAGTCATTTACTTTTTGAAACTCAAGCATCAACTATTACATACATAGTCTTGTTATAAGTACTAATATTTGTATAAATAAATACAAAAAATAATGAAATAGTTTTTACAAACAAAAACAGTAAACAAATATTATTCTTGTAAGTTCTTTTTTTTTTCATTTGATGTCACTTGAAACATAATAATCAGTATGAAAATGTGCACATAATTGCAAACTTGAAAGTAATTGCTGCTGTGAAAGTCATATAAAAATAATGAAAGAAATATAAATGTAACAGAGGGGGCTGAAATTTATTATATTTTTTATGCTTTAAAATATATTTAATGTGAATGTATGCAGAATGTACATTAGAAACTTATATTAATAATGCTAATTTTATTTTATGTCCAAAATAATTTTGAAGGGAAAAAAATTGAATATTTCTCGTTTTAGTGCATGTGAAGCTGTACCAATTGATTCAATACCAAATGCACCTGAAGCAAAATCTTCAGATGGCCCAATTCATTCTACAGCTCAGAGACCATTAATTTTTGAGTAAGTTATCTATAATATTTTAAAAAGTTATGTTCACATTTTACACCATAGTCAAAAATTGAAAATTGAGTTATTGTTTCAAACTTCCTCTGGAAAGGAGAATTTTGGAAAATTTTATTTTGTGCAATGTACAAGAATGAGACATTTTCAAAGTCATATTTGAAAAAATATATAAACATAATTTAAAATATTATCTTTAAAAATTGTTCTTTACGGAAGCATTTTGTACTTTAAGTTAGAAAAATTGTTAAGTAACATGCATTAATGTTTTTATATCTGAAGTATTTTTGTTTGAATAAACAATTTTTGAAGTGAAACTTCTAATGCTACTTCTAACAAGGTTGCGTTAAACGTTTAACTCTACCATGGAGGGGGTATGAAAGCACTGTTGCGTTAAACGTTCAACGCTCCTGGGGAGGGGGAATAGAAAGAGACAGAGCGAGAGTGAATGCGTGGCACTCGAACGCATGCGTGTAGTATACCTGTTACAGGACAGCACGAGCGTTAGCAACGAGTAGCGTCCAATATTCCAACTCGAGGGGGAGAGAAAAAAAAATACACAAAAGTAGAAAGTAGGAGAGAGAAAGAGAGTGAGTCAGTAGATCCCAAGCACATGTGGGTGGTATTCTTGCTATGCAGCGAAGTGAACTGTGTGAGTAGTGAATTAGCAGGTAATCCTGATGTGACAATTTCAACGTCAAAAAGAATTGGAGACATATGTGCTGTAGAGTGCATAGTCAACCACAGCGAAAATAATCCGAAGAAATTGATTCTAATTGCCATGTATATTTCACCAAATGCAGCCATGAGGGATATTAAATTATTTATTGCAAAATCTTTATTGTCACTATCCACTGCAGGTTCACAAGCTCTGGCAGACGTTACTGGTGCAGAAATTGATTATTGTGAGCGGCCTGTGATCCTTGCAGGAGATTTTAATTTGTGAATTTCTCGTTACCTGAAGCTGAAACATTATTAACCTTCCTTAAAAACAAATATGGATTGGAAATGATAAATGGTAGGAATAATCCAACAACCAGAGGGGGAACTACCATTGATGCAGTTTTTTTTCCCCTGTTTTTTCCATACAATTGTGTTTCATAACTGATTTTTGAACCTTGCCACATCCATAATAACTGATGCTATTATGTGTTTAATACTTAATAGAAATATTATTTTAGCATACATCAATGACAAGTTGTTACTTTGTCTCAGCTTTTACACCAGGTTTAGCAAATGCCTCTTTTATTTATAAATCATTGTAAGTCTATGAAGCGTAATTTATTTTTGTTGATGCATAAAATAGGTCTACCACAAAACATAGTAACCAATTTGTGATTTTACATTTAACATTTCTTTCATACTGTAAAATCTTCATCTAATGTCTGAACTTTTGTAATGCATTGTAATTAAAAATAAAATTACGCTCACAAAACTAAGCCTTATTTTAAAATTTTGATTTTATAATTAAAACTGTTTACTGATAATTATATATATTCATTGTTATATGCTTCTCTAGACTTTTTCCACTAATTTTTAATTATGAATGTTTTTCAGATCAGACAAATCTCTTAGTCATATTGACAATTCTGGTCTTGAAACAGACTTAAATTGTTCTTCATTGCCCACCTCTTCATCTCAAATGGCAGCACCAACTACTTTGCAGAGGCCTCTAGTATTTGAGTATGTCTTGACTTTCGTGTTTGCTCATATTGTCTTGTGTGTGCTTACTGTCTCCCTGCAATAACTATAAAATGTTAAATTGAATAATAAAGGAATTCACAACATTTCTGCTCCAGCCCCCCCCCCTCCCCCCTATTACGTAGACTACATTTTTATAAATAAAGATAACTTCATGTTTTCATTCGTGAAATATTTTACTATATTTTTAATATTTTCTCAGGGCTTGAAAAATTGGTTTCTAATTATGTAAAATTTACAGTATATATTACTTCCTCCATAAGAAGTGAATTTTGAGCTAACAATAATTTTTAAGTAGTTTATTATTTATCATAAAGAATAGTTTTTTCTTTGGTATATTTAACTTCTTTTTTAAAAAGTAAATATTAATAAAAATGCATACTAAATAATTTTAAATTTAATACTTTAATCAATTGAGATTTACGATAATTATAAAATGTTATCTACCAACATATTTAATATTTTTTCTAAAACTTCTTTCATTCTAAAGAGCTTAAAATCCTTTTTTAAAAACAATCAAGATATTGCTACATGACAGCATTAACAGCTGTCGGTCCTAAGCCTGGATAAAGTGTAAAGGAAACTTGTGTGCACAGAATATTTTTTTTCTCCACCTATCCACTGCCAAATATAATAAAAATATTTGTTGCATTAAAAAAACACTAAACTTTGCAAATATATATTTCAACCATTTTAGTGGTGTCTGAAGCATCCCTCACCTTGCCGTTTGTGATGAGATATCTTGTCCATTTAGCATGGAACTCTTGGACTTTCCAACCGCAAGGGGGCCAGTCAATTATCCAAACTTTTGCTTATTACCCAAATTAGGGCTCTATTATGTTTTGAATATTATTTAGTATTGCTATTTTTGGTTTTTCAAAAAAAAAAAAAAATTTTCTAAATTTATTTTCCTTTTTTTCCCTTATACCTGTAGCGTTTTGTTGAAGATACTTGCATCTTCAAGCTCACAGCTTTTTTCATTCATAATTTTAACTCCCAAAACAATTGTATGCAGTTTATTTTGCAGGTTTCTATTCATTGTTCTATTGCCATGTCTGATGATTTGATGTTATTTAGATTTTCTTTTTATAAATTCAGTGCTTCCCCCAGGCTTGGGCGGGAGGGCGCCGCGCCCTGCCTGCCCTTGGATTCGGGAAACGCGCCCATCTTGCCCTTTTGTTAGTGAAACTGCGCCCTTCTTGTAGAGCTCAAAACTCTCGATCGGCAGTCGCCAAATGCGACCAATTTTCACGTTTTGGCGACCATTGTTTTCATTGACGTCGCCAATGTGGCTACCATTTGCTAATGCTAAAACTCTTTCCCGAACTTTAATCTAGACACGTGACCTTTTCCCAAATTCTTTTGTCCACTAAAAATTAAATAAAGAAGAAAGAAATAGGAGTTAATTTTTGCGCCGCACGGAAACTAGTTTTTCCTCCGATTTTTACCGGAAATTTCTTACTGTGTTTGAAATTTCAATCCATTTCCATCCTGGAATTATTTCGATTATCTTGACAGTTGTGCATGCAAAAAATATCTTACAACCTTAAATCTGCTCATTTATCGTTTCATTTTAACAATTAAAAAAGAAACAAAAGTATAAAGATAGAAACAGCCAAAATCGTGCACGTGCTTCGCCGAAAATTGGATTCTACGTTAGAGATTTTAATCCTTTTGCATCGGGTACAAATTTCAATTATTTTCGAAATTCGAAGATATTTTTCACACATGCTACCCTAAATTTGCTTATTTTGCATTTTATTTTAACAGTTTCTGGCTTTTTTTTTTTTTTTTTTTGAACTGTGCCGATATTGAACACGTGTTTGTCGAAAATTGCGTTTATCACTATTATTCACCATTATTAAATCACTATTATTGTTTCATTTATTTATTTACTTCAAATTTGATATTAGTATTGACAGCTATTTACGTTTTAGAAATTTTTGATAAATAAGAAATTTTTAGAAAATTGTTAATTTACCTGGATCCAACTTCTTTAAAAATCAACAAACAATTATTGAAAACTGTTTGCTAAATAATCAAATGTTGAAAAGAAGTAGTATTATCACAAAGCATAAAATAAATAAGGAATTGTTTTTTTTTTTTTTTTTAGTTTAAGCAGTTTACAAAATAATAATAATGTGTGTATATAAATAGAAAAAAAAGCCAGATTAATTTTGCCAAGGTAGATAATTGTTCGATCAACTTTTAGTAGGAATTTAGGCATCGACCAGCAAGAGGAAAGGGGTATTTTTTCAATTCTGAGAAAATTAAGTTCGAAAATACGACATTATAGGTTACATTGAAAGTCTATCCATATTTTTGGTACTAGATTTTGCGCTGTTCGCTGTTCAGGTTCTAATACATTGCATTGATAAATATGTTATTATTACATGTATTTATTTCAAGTATAATGATTAAACATTAGCTAAAAAATTAGTCCCTGAGGGACTAAATGTTCTTAAAATGTCTAACCCTAAAAACACTTGCAAATGCGTGCCTGAGAACCACATGGTTTACTTAAATGTAATTCAAACGCTCATCGCAATTGATACCAGTTTTGTGCTCTTAAAAGCAATGTACATTTAAATTTTTTTGAAGATGTGCAAATTTTTTTTTTTTAAGTTTGGCTACCATTTTTTGAAATTTGGCTACCATTTTGTGGGGTTTTAGTAGCCATTGGCTACCAATCAAGAATTGGAGATTTTAGGTATACCTTCTTGCCCTTTTGTTAGTGGAGAACTCAGCTGACAGAAGCCATACAGTGTTCCCTCGCCACTTCGCGCTTCATGTTTCGCGGCCTCGGTGCTTCGCACTCAGTGCTTCGCGGGGTTTTCTAAAATATTAATTAAAAATTAAAAAATAAAACCATGTCGGCAGCCACATTGCAGAAAAGAGCGTTGTTTCATACTGATGTGTGAGAGAGAAGGATCTCTGCATGTCAAATAAAGATATGAGTTGACTCAGATTACATACCACGGGCTCTCAAAAGCTCCCACCAACACAAGACTCTTCGCCTCTCTCAGAAAGCAATGTTGATTAATGTTTATTACTGTACTATAACATTTTGTAATTAACTTTATTAATTAGCACCAACACGTTTAAGTAAATATGTATACTGTTGTTGAGAAAACTAACCAAACTATTAGAATGCTCTTTCAAACAAGAAACTATTTACTATTCAAAATATGAAAAAGCATTTAATAATCCCAATCTAATGGTGCTTTCTAGTTACTTCAAGAAAGAAATTTTTAAAATGTATTGAAACTTGCGAGAAAAAAGACGGCAACCTGTGAAGAATCCATATATTAGACATTTCCTTTTTCTCTCCTTATTTTAATAAACATTCATTTCAATCTTTAATGAAAATGTATTGTATTAATTTTACTTCTTTTAAATTTTTTTAAAAAATACTATTGTGATTTTAAGCTAAACCATTGCTTTCAATTGGTATTCTTGATTATTTAAAATGGCATTTTTTGCAATTTTCTGTTTTTAGGACATGTTAAAGATCTTAAAGGGAGTTTTCAGTGATCGTTTAGGTCATCAAAATCCGGGCTCTAATTATTATTACTAAAGCTTTATTGTATAAATAAAAGATATATTGTTATTTTCTTATTATTCCTCAAAGGTGATTAGATCTTCAGAAAAATTGGAATGAACAGAAACAGTCATAAATTAGTAAAAATGTATAACTCGGAAAATTCTTGCTAGATATTTTATTGAATTTAAAATCATTATTGGTTGATGTTGCCATGAATATGCAAGCAGAATTTTTTCATGCTTTACTTCAAATATTGAAAATGAATGAACGGTCCCTACTTCAAATTACAAATGCCCTTTATTTTGGTAAGATGCCCTAAATTTGGAAAAGTGCCCTTTTTTTTACAGTAGCACCCTGCCCTTTTTCAATCCTGGGGGAAGGTCTGATAAATTTCCTATATATTTTACTGTAGTTAAACAATTATTATTAATTTATAAAAAATATTTTAATTATTTTCACAACAACCATCATCAAGTAGCATGTGCTTAAACTTTTCGTATTTTATTAACTCATCTTTTCATATACGATGAAATTGATTTATTGGAAAATTATTTTTGCATATAATAAAATTAAATAAATTTAGTAAAAAGATTAAGTTGGTAAAAATTTTTTAGATTTTAAAATTCTCTGGTCTGTTTGCAAATAAGGACCTGAAGTATCATCTTCTTCTCTTCTTTAATAAGGACGAAGAAATGAATTTTTAGATTATAAATTCATTTCTTGTAAGAAAGTATAACAAACTTTGTATTAGAAATTGAAATTAAGTTTGTAATGATTAACTTACACAAACTATTAAGATTAAATTTTAGTATGAATTTTAAAATTTCAAAATTTGTTCTTAATTTACTATTTAGGGGTTTAAAAAATGGCACAAGTAGCAGACTGGTGCACTCCAAATGCAGTTTATTTATAAAATATTTCATTATTATTATTATTATTATTTGTTTAATCGTGTGTTTATAAAGACTGAAATTAAAAACAGAAAACTTTTTAAAAACTAAAAATTTATAAATAATACAAATAAACTGAATGTTGCTGTTAAAAAAAAGTCATATTTTGATTGGTGAACGGGTGGTCCATCATATGACAAGTTTAATGAAGTCAATTACTGCCTAAAACAAAAAAAATTCAAACATTTGTGTAAATTTTATTAAATATAAATAATATATTTAAAGCTACTCAATGGTATGAATGCTGTGATGCAATCTATGATACACTTTGCATTTTTAATTGCATTTATCTTATGATTTCAGTGGTTCTGGATCACAAACAGAAATTACGGTTAATACAAAGATGGAGACAGGACTTACTGGGGCAGACTATACACAAGAAATGTATGTATTGCTGATTATAAAATCTTTCTCTTTTTTTAAAATAAAATGCTTGTGCACTAATTATGTTAATCATTACTAATTTTATTTTTATAAAGTAATGTTCATGTTTAATGCATGTTTAGATTTGTTTCAATTTGAAAAAGCTTCTTGAACTTTCTGCTTATACTACTGTCTTAAGAGAAATTTTTAAAATTTATGTAAAACTGAGAACATTTGTTTATATTTATTGCTTCAGAGTGTTTGGATGACATTTCGAGGTAAGAATCTTGAATTATAAAAATATTTCCAAAACTTTTTGCTACTTGATTTACTCCCCTGTTGTCTAACTTTTCTGACCTCTTTCTTTGACCCCCCCCCCCCCCCCATTTGTTAAGTGTATAACATAATGTATGCTCTTTAACCCTTTCATTGCCGAGATATTTTAACTGGTGACTTCGAGCCGGCATTCACCGTCTCATATATTTCAAATATTTAACTTATTTAAATAGTTGGTTTTAAACATTTTAAGAAGAATAATCTTAATTTTTTCTTAAAATAAGAATTGTTCAGTTGACAAAATATTTATAACACACAAGTCATTTTTAGTTTAAGCAATTCAAAAGGTGTTAAAAATAAGTTTAGTTTAAAAAAATTTTTTTTTTCTGGTCTATGAATATGTATGAATCATCACAGAATTATAAATTTTCTCTAGATTACGCATCGTGAATAAATTGTCTGATTTCATATTTTTGTATTCAGGTCTACTGGTGAGAAATCTGCTTCCATTCCTGATGTTATTGAGCAACAAGAAACAGAGTTTATAATTAATACTGATAAACCAAAAAAGGATAATTTTTCCTGGATTCCCAATTTTCCAAAAATACATGCTTCAACAAAAGAAGCAAAATTGGGTGATGATGACCATGTTAAAAAAGATCATTCAAATTCTCAAAAGGATGACAAAGCGAATTCAAAGAAAGATGGAATGCATGGTGTTAAAAAGTTGTTTGATTCTTTCAGGCAAGATCATGAAACAAAAGATAAGTCTGAAAAACTGGGCAAAGATGTTCTGTTATCAGAGTCGGCGAGAGAAGATCATAGAGAAAAACATGGATTAAAAAACTTATTTGGTTTCTCTAAACCTGACTGTGAGGTAAATGAGAAGATTATCCCAAGCAAAGATTCCAAAATACCCAACAAAGATCATAAGGACATCAAAGATAATGTAAAACATTTTTTCGATTCTTTTAAACATGATGCTGCGAACCAGAAACACATTCCTATGTTGCAAAATGAAATCCTTCAGCCTTCAGACACAGAAACAGAACGTAAAACGCACATTAAGGAATCAAAACACGGATTAAAAAATTTTTTTGAATCATTTGTTCATGAAAGCAGTGATGCTGAAAAAAGAAAGTCAAAAAATCTGGATGAAATAAATAGTGAAATAAAGACTGCTGAGGAAGATAAAACAATTGTCAATAAATTTTTGGATACCTTTCGCCATGATAAGGAGCAAAGAGAAAAGCCAAAATCGGCTGTTTTTCATAATGATCAAGAAGTGACTACAACTGCGAAGTGTGCTGCAGAATCTCCTAAGCAAGTAACATTTGTTACACATCAAGAAATAGATATAGTTCCAGATAAAATGAAAAGTGAAGGTGAATCAAAAGCTGTTGCAAAAAGCTCTACTCAAGGAGTTAAAAAGTTTTTTGACTCTTTCAAGCATGAGGCAGTAAAAGATCATAATATTTCAGAATTGCCAAAACCTCCTGAAGATAAACAAAAGGATAGTTTACATGGAGTGAAAAAGTTTTTTGAATCTTTTAAGCATGAAGAGCAAAGTGCAGCTTGTTCAAGTTTACCCAAGACTTCAGAAACTTGTGATAAAAAGGAGAAAGATAATTTGTCTACTGTAAAAAAGTTTTTTGATTCATTGAAACATGATGAGCAAAATTCTAATAAAAGCCTTGAAACTTCAATAGCCTCTGAAAAGATAATTAAAAAAGAAAAAGACAAGGACAAGAAATCATTCTTCAAGCATGAAAGGAAAGAAACGGAACCTTCTAAAGAGTGTGAATCTAGCAAAGTTAGAAATGATGATAGGCAAGGTATCTCAATTGCCGTCGCTCACGAAGGTGACAAAACAGTCGAAATTATTGATTTTCCTATGCTTACAACAGAAAATGAGAAGAAAGAAAAGGATACTTTGCATAGTGTAAAGAAGTTTTTTGACTCATTTAGGCATGAAGGACAAGTTCCGCCTAATACAGAATTAGCAAAAGATACAGAACAAGGAGATAAAATGCATAAAGATAAACATAGTGTTAAAAAATTTTTTGATTCTTTCAAACATGAAATTTCTGAAAATAAAGATTCAAAAGAAAGTGTTGATTTGAAGCATGGTGGAATAAAACGTTCGCAGTCTTTTAGGGAAACTACATCTGAGAAAGAGCCATTAAGAAGTGTTAAAAGTTTTTTTGATTTTAGTCACAAAGGTATAACTAAGGTTGCCAGTCAACCACATGTTTCTTTCGACAAAGATGAACATATTTATGATTTTGTTGACACATCAGGTAGACAACCTGGTA
Source organism: Octonoba sinensis (assembly GCA_038502835.1). NCBI lineage: Eukaryota > Metazoa > Arthropoda > Arachnida > Araneae > Uloboridae > Octonoba > Octonoba sinensis. The sequence continues at coordinate 28,888,749 of CM076599.1, read as the reverse complement.
CTACTAGTGCTTCAAATCAAGCAGCTTGCTCAAAACATGCTGAAGAAAAACACAAAGATAGTCATCAAAGTGTAAAGAAACTTTTTGATTCTTTTCGTTTTAAAGATTCCAAACTAAAAGTTACAAAACACTCTGAAACTGCTGAGAAAAATAGTACCGAACTTCCATTAGAAGGATCTGATTCTCTTAATACTGCTTCTGCCAAAAAAACGGAAGCCCGATGTTTAGATCAAATTTCCAAGACAACTGAAGTAATTAGTCATTCAAAAGTTTCTGACTCAAGTGCAAAATCAGTTGCAAAGTCTATTAAGCAACCCGAGAAAGTTGAAACAAAAACTGTTCCGCAAATTCAAATTCATGAGCCATCCGCTTCGGTAGAGACTAAAACTTCTGTCTTCAGCACAATTGGTGGAAATATCCTTGCCATGAAAGATAAAGTAATGAGTCCTAAAGATGTAAAGAAGAAAGAAGTGTCAAAAAATGACAATTCAAAATTTCAAGAATATGATTTGCAAAATTCTAAAAAAATGCAATCTGATGAAATACTGGGCACCTATAAACCATTGTCTGATCCATTGCCTTCTCAGGATAAATATGTGGAGCCCAAAGCTTCCCGTTCTACCCCTGCTATTCCTCAGACAAGTGAGTCTACTTTTCATCCTGCAGCTACTGTGGTTTCTTGTGATAGTGTGAAAAGTTCTAAACAGAAAGCAAGCCTTGAGGCTGGCACTCCTGAGACTTTGTATGATACTTGTTGCTTGAGGATAGCTGTCTTATTAAGAGATAAAGCTTTAGAAATAGTTTCTGATCAGACTAAAACACCACCTCAGAAACCTCCAAAGCCATCTGCTGAGTCTATTGCAAAAGCTCGTGCAGCGTCTGTTTCAAAGCGACTTCAAGAGCTGCAATGCAAAGGTCATAGTATTGGTGAAAACATTCCTGTCGGTTTTGATGGTATTAGATTTGCTGATGATGAAACTGAGTCATCGTGTGATTATAAAGATGTTGAGAACTTTGATTATATTATGGATTATGAATTAATAAATAGGTACAAATTTGAAAATAAATATGATACTTTTAGTGTTCCTAGTACTTGTAGTGGTATGACTAGTTATTATACTGCTGACACAGTAACCTTGAAGGATGAAAATTATTCCGATGCTTTGATGGAGACAATAAGCCTGACAGATGGTGAATCTTGCACAAGGAACTTATCTGCTTCCAGTGTTGCTGCTGCAAAAAGTGCACCATCCTTAAATTCCAATTCTAAATTAAAGGATTCCAAAAAGCAACCATTAATTAAAATATTTAGCAGTCAGAAAGATAATGTAGGCAAGAAACAATTTGTACCTGAGGTAAAGCCAAGAGCTGTCAACACCAGCCATAGTGCTGTGAAAAAAGTCCCACCTCCTCTGCCTCCAAAGCCAGTTTTAACAACCAAACCAAAATCTCCTTTCAATTCTTTAGCATCTCCCCAAGAAAATAAAACAGTGTCTCCATGCATAAATGGCTTATCCCTGTCCCCTAGACTTCAAACGAAATTTGCCAAAGAATCGGCTGCTACTCAAAAAAGACCTCTCATGGTAGCTGATGTGAAAGAGACTCACTTCTTAAGCTTACGCCAAGTCAAATCCAAAGATGGTCAAGGAAAGACAGTAAAAGATAGAAAATTTGATACTGTTTTGAAAAATGAATCCTTGAAACACATATCTGCAATCCACTCACCTCTTTCTGCCTCAAAATCATCACCTCCAGATTTTTCAGATAGTACTAATGATGTGAGCTCAGTAATCGCTAGAAAAATATCCCCTCAAAGACCACCTCCACCAATAATATCAATTCGTAAAGAAGATTCTAAACAAACTCCAAAAGAAATAAAACCATCTCCACCTCAAAAACCAAAGCGTGATGGCATGTCTACTTCATCTACAATGAATAAAGAAAAAAGAACTATTTCTCCACCAAGACCACCACCTCCTAGCAAAAGTGCCCTAGCTAAGTGTCCACCAAGGCCACCACCACCTATTTCTGCTGATTTGAATCTTAATAAACAATCAGATCCAATTCTTTTTCAAAGTACTGAAGTGAATATTATTGATGATAATGTAAATAATAATGCCAAATGTAATTTAGAGATACATAATGTAGAAGCAAGACAGAAGGAAAATGACTTACAGTCTCTAGACTTAACAGATAAGGTATCAGTAGAGAACAATGCGATTTCAACTGAATCTGGTCATGATGTCATTACTATTTCTTCTGTTACAAACAAGCATCCAGAATTTTCATTGCCAGAAACACCTGAAAAAGTCACTAGTCACTTAGACCGCAAATGTCAAGTACCAAAGCCACCTCCTAGAACTCATAGAGTAAGATCTAGAACTGTAGAAATAGTTCCTCTTGAAAAACCATTAGATTCAAGGCTTCGACGAAGTCAATCTTTGTCTGATGTTGATGTAGAAAAAAAGGTGGCTTTTCTGAATGCAGATAAATCTTTAAAAGCAAATGAACTGAAATCTTTATACACAAAAATAAATAAAGAAGTTAAAAAATCACCATCAAATGTTTCAATTGATAATGAGCCCAGTATTTTGAGTTCAGATAATGTTTCGTCACGTCCCTTGCCTGCCCCACCTCCTCCTCCTCGTAGGTTCCGGTCTCTTGATAGGAAGTCCAAGAAAATGCACAAGGAAACGGATGACAAAATTGAGCAAGGAAGCACAGAATGTAAATTTTCCACAGAAACAGAAATTAGGGATTTTTCTTCTATCGGTGAGTATGAAAACCATCCTAAAATTGAGGATGTTTTTGAATTGCCTCACCATGATCCGCATTTTGACAGCTCAAGTTTGAGACCACCTAGAAAGAAAAGAACTGAAAAACACAGGTTTCTCAGTCTTCATGGAGATGAAAAAATTCAAAATATTAGCTCATTTAAGCAGGACTTAGAAACCAAACATCAGCGTTCATCAAGTGAACCTTTAAAGCCAGGCAGAAGATTAAAGCAGTCTTCTGACACTAAATATGATGAAAATGCAAATGTCGCCTTTCCTGTTCTGGCTGAGGTTCATTGCAATCCCAAGTTAGATGAATGTGGAAATGAAATTCTTGAATTGTCAACTAAGTTGCCTGAACAAAATGTTACTCCTCTACCTCATAGGAGAAAAAATCCAAGAACTAAATCTCAATCAAGTTGGTATGATCAACATGAGCCTGAGGAAGAATCTTGGGAAATAATGAACTGGAGTGGGACTGATGATGCTGAGATGAAGAGAAACATCTGTCCAACTGTTCCCTTGAGACGTAAATCTGATCCTGGAAAAAAAATGCGTGAGACTTCTAAATTTTATGTAGATGTAGAACAAAGTACAGAAACTTTTCCATTGGTTGATAAAGAAACTTCTCCACTACCTTTGGATTGTTCAGAAAAATCAGTTCAAACTTCTTTAGAAACATTATCACATGGAATTGAATCTCGTGGGGAGGAATCGGAAGATACTGATGAATTATTGAACCTTGCCCAAAATTTACAAAATGAGTTGAAAATCATTATAAATAGGCACAAGTCTGTAAGTGAAGATCTTGATGAAGATAGTAACACACCACCTTTGTCTGCTGCAAGTTCTGAAAAAAATTTGGAGGACTCTGAAAGCAAATTGCGAGAGAAGAACACTCTCAGTGTTCGTTCTTCCACATCAGACTTATGGCCCTTATCTTCTTCTGATGAAAGTGATGTTGATTTGGCTCAAGAAGAATCACCAAGCCTGACAGAGATTGCACGAACTAGAAAGCAGAAGAAAATTTTCTATGTTGCTCAAGAAATAATGACATCTGAGGAAGTATTTGTTGATACTTTGAAATTATTAAATGTGGTGAGTTTCTCTCTGATTTTATTTCTTCATGTTAGTAACAGTAAAATTTAGTTATTTTAACATTTAATGATATTGTTAATTGTAAAAGTTGATCTGCACCAAAGTTATGCCTAATTATTTAATATAAAATAAAGTTGTACTTCAAAATGATGCCATTGTATCTCAACTGAGTTTGAAACTAATGTGTTCAGATTTAAGAATAAAATTTATGACAATTTGCTGTACTAAAATGTACTTCAAACCTTTTATCTACTTTAAAGATAGATATGCAACTAGAAGTTTAATTCATACTTGTCACAGAATTTTTACATATTTGTTGAAAGACAAGCTGCATGTCAAAAATTTAAGTACTCTATTAAAATTTAATTTCAAAAATAGTTTTTTTGAAATGAGAATTCAAAGACTACATAATAAGAATGAAACATAATACATTGAAATATATTCCTTAATTTTGCTCACATAATGCAAAACTTCAAAACATAAAAATGGCTTTTGTTGCAAAAGTTTAAGCCCAAAGTATAAATCACAACCTTCACAGCCAGGTATACTCTTTTTTTTTTCTTTGTAAATATTGTTTAAAACATAATTTTCATTGATACAATGAGAGTCTACAGGAATTCTAGCTGAAAATTGGATTGTTAGACTGAACAGGTCTGTAAATTGATTGAGAAATTTAAGTATGAATTGACTTTTTACATTAGCAATAGAAAGATTTTGCATGCATGCAAATCATCTTATTTACTCGTAAATTTTGGGAGTCCAGGCCGTTTCTTGACTTCATGTCCTTTATATCACATTTTGAAAATTTGGAGTGAGAAATCAGGTACTTGTGGTGCTATGATGGGAAGAGGCAGTCGCATCAGAAAAGGGGTGGCAAAGCAGGCAGCCCTCCGAATTGATGGATAAAGGTTCCAAAAAAGTGCCATAAGAATTTGGTTTATAATTATTTATTTCTAGTGCATCTTTACAGAGTGGTTTTTAATTTAAGTATTTAAAGCGTACTTACTGCAGTTTTTAATTTCAAAAGAATTTTTTGTTGTACAAGATCCTTTGAAATCATCATAATGTTAAATATCTTATCAAAAGAATATATAGGATAGTCTCTCTTTTTTTAAAATTAAACATTTTGTCATTCCCTGTAAGTTTAACCCATTGAACTATATGGAAGTTGGAATGACTGCTGATTGAAAACGCGAGCCGATTTCTCCCCAACGTTTGACAGAAGAGAAGATGGCTTTGACAATCTGATTTATTTGTTCTATTCTGATATACATATGAGTTTAGTTTAATAGATAACAATTGCAATATTATTTGCAACAATATTCTTTCTCTTTTTTGGCACATACAAAAATGAATTATTTATTTCGTAACAAACTATTTTTTATAAGGAAGCGAATTTACACCGCTTCGTCTTTCACATTGCTGTAAAGTTGAAGCAAATAATGAAATGAAGAAGCATTAATAAATTTCTCTTTTAGTTTTAAAAAGTATTATCTTTTTTTCTTTATTTTGCTTACATAAATACGTAATAATTTAACGAAAAACTTTAAATAATTTAGAACTAGTGAGAAGAAGAATTGAGAGAAAGCACTTCCAGAACATCATTTTGAAAAATTAAATAATTTTTACTAAATAAGCATTAAATCAGGAAATATTTATTGTAGAAATAAGTTTTGATTCATTAGCTTGAGAAATGTACTGCAATTGCATGAGAAAGGAAATAGAGCTACATCTGTAAAATATTAGCAGAGAAGTCGAATCAAAACAGCACATATTTGTACAAATAATTTCAAGGATACTGGGCGCCATTTATGACCACAGAGAAACAATTACAGCATTTTTTTTATTATTTTTTTTAAGGGAATAAAACTTGGAAAACGGAACTTTTAAGAACTTAAGGAAAAAAATAATTAACTTTTCATAGGGAAAAAAGATACTTAACTGCTCCCCAAAAAGCAATTTTCACTTTTTAACATAATGGCATAATGGGGTTTTCTGGTTTTATCTTGGTTTCCTGAGGTTAGTTCATATAAATCAGAAATATATCTACAAGGATTGCTGCTTCTATTTGAATCAAAATTTACTGGCATTTGTTAATTTAACAGCTTCTTAGAGTAATATTTTTCTGAATTTACAGAAAAAATCGGAAATTATCGGAAACAAGTGCCGAATATTAGAATTTTCCGAATTAGGGGTTCGGTACTGTATTTCACAAAAAGTTTGCTATCAGTTTCGAAACCCATAGGCCATATTTAGCTTTTATCATAGTTTTCTGTAATTAATCTTTGTTCATAAGTTATATATTAATATATAATTTCATTTGCTGTAAGTATTGACAAAAATCTCTTAACATTAAAAACAAAATGTGCTAAGTTTTTATCAACTGTTTCAGTGTGGTAAGCAATATTTTGTACAATGGTTTTTAATAAATGGGAGAAAAGGGAAAATATTTTTCCTGAAAATCAAAGTAAGATTGAACCCTTGTGAGTTCATCTTTAAAATTTAATTTTTAAAATTTTATTTTAATAACTTTAAAAAAAGTATTTAACTTTATAAATATTAGCACATTTAATTGGGTTATTTAATTTTATATCATTACTAAGTGATAAAAAACGTTTAAAACACTGTTGTGCATTTTTCACCGAGAAAAGTGGCCACTGCTTCAAAAAAAGTGGCCAGTACAAAATCTACCTCTACTGGCTACTAGTGAAATTTCCCAGTTTTGCCCTCTAAAGGAAGCGCAATATAATTAGGGGTTACTGTATTTAACAAATATTGAAATAATTTTACTTTTTGTTAACAGAGCATTGCTCTTAATATATTTTAAAGCTGTCTTTATTTTAAACAAAAATTCCTCTATTATTTTTCAAACTGTAATTGCTGGTTAGTTGATGTTGTGTGTGCTGAATTCATTAATGTTTAAGAATAAATAAGGAAAATACTGTCTGAAAACGGCTCATTTTTATTATCAAATTATTTTTTTATGTGATAACACAGTCCAACATGTAATGGATAAAAAATATATATAAAAGAATAATCAGCATTTTAAATTCCAGCACTTTCAATGCAACATTCTATTAAATTTTATTTAAAATTATTAATTAAAAAATATTTCTTGCTCCATTTTTGCGCAATAAATGAATTTTGGCTCATCACTTGCCCCCGGTATTCTGGATGAGAAAGAAACCATCAATGAACTTTTTTTTTAAAGTCGGAAACATCAGGATGAAAAGCTAAAAATCGGGACAAAATATTGCCTTATTAGGATCTTCATCTTGAAAAAAATCTTCTATTAGCAGTATAACTTCAATTTATTAACGTTCAAACGCGTGTAGTTTGTGTGTTTCCAATATGGAAGACTATGTGTTTTGCCGTCCTCGCTCCTGTCAGCTCCTGAAACCAGTTCCAAAACTGGTTCGCGCCCTTAACCCAGAGAGATGCAATCAGCAGTCATTCCACCTTCCCTATAGTTCAATGGTTTAACCACACCCCAACACCCAACATCTCAGATTTTGATGAAACTTGATGTACTTATTCCCTTTATGGTTATAAGCAACTCCCTAATTTTTTTTCTCTTCCTCAATGCATTTTGATTTTATAGTCTTTTGATAATTAATGCTATAATCCTTTTGAAAATATTTCATTACATAAAATGGCAAGACGTAGAAAAAATATAAAAATCTCAGTTTATATTAAGTGGTTTTAAAGAATGAGATGTTTGGAAATTTTAAAATTTTTTTGCCAAAAAAAGGCATTATCGAAATTCTGTATTTTTAACAAGAATGTCAGATTTAATATTTTGATTTCTTATATCAAAATGATTTGGAAAGAGTACTCTAACATATCCAAAGAAAAACGTTATGGCATTTTTAGAGGTTCTATCTCTCTTCCCCCGATTTCGGAAAATGAAGACAATTATGACACAAAATTCTTCATGCATTTAAAAACCCAATTACCAATAATTATGACAAAATTTTAAATATAGAGTACATTGGAGGTTAAAACAAAATGTATACATTTTAACATTCAAGTATTTTTTAATTTAAACTTCAGGCATGAGATTCTTCCGCGGATCCGCGATTTTCCCGCTTTTTTTAGTTTTTGGAGATTCCGCGGTTTTTGTTTTTTATCTTCAATTTTCCGCCTCGGAATTTTTTTTTTTCCTTTTTTTTTTTTGCACACAAACGCTGCAAAACTAGGTTCGTTCACGCTGATGACTGACGCACTGAAATCGCGATGTTGGAGCCAGCACAACAGCCAGTACAATTCTTTCCAACAGCATTTGGACATTCCTAACTTTGGACTTCGAGCTGCGTATTATAAGATGTTTTTTGAAAAAACTTTTAAAACTAGATTTTTCAAGAACAAAGATCGGAAGCATCGCTGATACTTACTTTTTTTTATATAAAGGAAGTCATGTTTTATCCCAAATCGCACATCTAAATGCAAAAGTAGCATTCTTCAAAATGGCGGAAGATGTTGAGTTTCCTTTTAATGCAAACGAGTAAACATTTTGTTAATCAAATTAAAAAGTTTTAAGTTTTTGAACTTTTATCTGCAGAATTAATTATTACTATTTATATTGTTTTTTTTAAGTATTTTTTTTTGTACTACAGTAATATTTGTTCCAAAATCACTTTCATGATGAGAAAAAGAAACAATAAATGGCGCCATATTGCAACGTTGATAATTCTTTAACTTTAGAGACTAACTTTTAGATTATCAGAATATTACTTTCAATAACTGCAATTTATTACTTTATTGTATATTTTTGATCAGTGTTTTTTTTTAGTTAATACTACAATTAAACAGGCTCTATAAGCAATGCATCTGTTAAATAAAACTTATTTGTTTTCCTTATGTAGTGCAAAGCCTCTCTTCTCATTTTTGTTAGCTATTTCTGTTAGAAGTATATAATTTTGTCAAGTCGTGTTTTTTCCTCTAAATTATGCAAGTAATAATGTATATGTGTACTTAAACATGTGCTTATTTTTTTCTGAAAATGTGCTTACAAAGTGCTTATAATTGCTTACTTTTTGAACTAGAATGTGGCTACTCACCTCCCCCAAAATATACTACCCGCTGATTATACTTCAGAAAATATGTTAATTGAGTTTCAATCTTTTTGCATCTGATTTTTATTTCCTAATTGACAGACAGAAAAAAAGGAAAAAAAAATAGCTTGTTGAGCAGAAATACAAAAGTTTTCTTGCAACCCCTGAATTTTTGCCTTCAATTTTTAAAAGATTTAGCGCTATTTTTTGAGATTTGAGAAAGTCTGCAAACTGATTGATTGAAAGAATTGACAGTTATTTAAAACTTCCACTCTTATTAATTTGCAGTTCCCCACTACTTATAAAATCATACAGTAATAGAATGCATGCAAGAATGAGAGCTCTAAAATGTAAAGATATGAATAACAAGAAAATTGTATCAACAATCCATGAGCACAAAGTTTGAACACCACATTTTATTTTAGAAAAATATTTTGAGTGTGAATGAACCTTGGTATAAGCACTCTTCTTCATTATTGCTTATGAAAGAACTGTCAGCATTTGCAACAAATATCATAATAATGTAGATGAAAAACAGCAGTATGATTTAGAAGTGCATAAGTGTCATAGGTATTGACTCTCTTGCTGAGCCATTTAAAAGTGACACTATTGATGTTTGGTGGATGAATGTGAGGAACTTTTTGAAATATCATTTACTGTCCAAATTGACACTAGCCTTTCTTACGTGTTTTCATGGCCCTCAAGTTGAATCCAGTTTCAGTTCCATGTGAACAATATTATTACCCCACAGACCAGTTGGCTAAATGTTTCAACTTTCAATGCCATTTAAGCTATCAAGTACGAACTGATTTTTTTAAAAAAAAGAAAAATCATTAGTTATATTTTTTTTTGGATAGATTTTCTTAAAGAAAAAGTAAATTCTTATTTTTGTAAGAATATGAGAACATCTTGCAAAAGATATAACAAAGAAAATCAGTACAAACAGAAAACATAATTCATCTGATTAATTTTGTTCTTACATATTGTATAATTAGCAAAATTTTAAAAACATTTTTTCAAAATCAAAGAAATAAAAAAAATTCTGTTTGTAATCATCCTGCATTTTTTCAGGATTTCAAAGCTGCTGTGGAGAGTTCAAACAAGCAACGGAATTCGGCTGTCATACCAGATGATGTACTAAGCCAAATATTTAACCATTTGCCTCAATTACAGCATTTGAATGAAAATTTACTCATGGAATTAAAGGATCGAATTGAAAATTGGTACAATTCTTCTCATTTTAAATTTATTTCTATTATTATCATCATTATACTTATCATTACTATTTATTAAAGTTTATTTATTTATTAAAGAAAGAGGAAGCTTTGATTATTTTTATTGCCCAAATTGCTGTTAATAATCTTTTCTGTATATTACTTATATTCACTCTTTATACAGATAAAGTTTTTCTTTATTTTCAACCTGTGAAGCTTTTATTTTTATTCATTTCATCATTATTGCAAATTTTAAAATTTGTGGTTTAAATTTTAACGTATGCAGAATAGATCATCTAGTTTCTGATTGTTTTAGGGGTATTTTGTAAGGGGTATTCTGTTGTTAGGGGTAATCAGAGAATTGTTCATTTATTTATTTACTTATTGAAATACATGTAGTTGAAGTTTAATATTTCCCAGTACTTAGTATGGATCTAATAAGGGAGAGGGTTAACCCCCTAGATGGATCCACCCTTCTCCAAAACATTGAAATTATGAGGACAACTTACTTAAATGAAAGAAATTTTGACTATGCATTTGTAGTTCTTTATCACCTTTTTTCATTCTTATATATAAATAAAATAAGGAACTTGTCTGTATGTTTGTTGTGCACATCCTGAATGAGGGTATGACCTGAAAACATAAAATTTGATATACAGTGTAGTTTTTATCGAAATTATGCACTTTGGGCTGCAATTTTTGGAAAATTTATTTAAAAGAGTTTTTTAATGTTTTATCTCATTTTTAGCTCTTTTTCCTTGACAAACCCAAACTAATTGCGCAGAGCAGTACTGTAGAAAATGTCAGATTGTAGAATATTCAATTTTAAACTTGAAGAGAACATTTTTTTACAAATTGAGCAAACTTTTCTTTTGCATGAATTTTTGAAAAACGAGCTGATGTGTGCACGACATGATGTCCTTGTACTACACTAAATATGATATACTTTTTTAAGAACTAAAAAAATGGCTACGTGTAACATACACGCACGTTAAAAGTTATGTTTCTTAGTTTCTTACTTTTAAATACATTTTTAGTTCACTTTTCCTACACATATGTAGTATAATAAATATAGAGAATGGTATTTTCAGGTTTATTAGAATTTATCATTTTTATTGGCCTGAGAAATCTGAAATTAAAACACCACTGTAACTGAACGGAATCTATCTGCAAAAGAAAAAAAACGTAAGCATGCCTTAGGGTGAGGCGTAAAGAGCATTTTAAACACTTAAACCCACTAGTTTGTTGAAAACCAATAGGGAGGAAACACAATTTTACAAGATCCTAATTCTTGCAAATACTTTAACATGGGAGTTCTATGGCAAAGTCGCCAAATCTGGCATAAATCCCCTAACCCACACCTGATTTTGGTACAAGGAAGTGAAAAAATACAGGGGGAAAAAAGCACTTTTAACCATAAATAGAGGAATGAAATGAGACTACTACAATTAATTAGTGCATTACAAATTTGTATCATAATGAATAGACATAAAATATTTTTTTTCATTGTAGGGACAGAACTGGGAAGATTGCTGATGTTATTGTGAAAATGGGGCCATTTTTAAAACTCTATTCATGGTATATACACGACTTTGAAGCAAATCTCTCATTGTTGGAGGAGTCAAAAAAGAAGTATCCACTCTTTGCTCAAGTTGTAAAAGAATTTGAGGTAAATTTATGCATCATATGGAATGACGGATGAGTACTTCTATTTGAAATTTAGTAAAGGGTTACATTGTTTATGGAGGGTACTATAGGATTTACGTCATTTGTTACTTCTGTAGCTTTCACAGTATCAAATTTCAGTGAACACAATCTGCTGATGCATAAGTGGCTTAGGATTGGTAAAATCTACTAGCAGGCTAAAACTTTATACTCAATTCGAGTGGAAGAACAAAGACTACCGTATATTTCCGTGTATAAGCCGAGAATTTTTGGAACATTTTTGAAAGCTAAATCGGGGAGGTCAGCTTATATAAGAGTTCATAATCTAAAAAAAAAGTTCGTTCTATATATCGCGAAATATCGGCTAATGTAGAGCTCTAATGTAATTTATGTCTCCTACATAAAGGAAATAATTAGCTTAAAATAAGTAGAGTTTTATTTAAAAGAATATACATATATTTTACGGCTGGATTTTGTAAAATCATCTCTGAAACAAAATGTTGAAATTTGCTCTCGACTATCTGTGTATGCCTTTCTATTCCCGCTCATCCTTCTAACATAAATGTAGAAAAATAACTGAATAGAAACAATAAAAAGAGTAAAACAAACTAAGCAAACGCAGGGGCAAAAAGCAAGAAAAATGGATGAATAGGGTGGGAACATGTGCTCGGTGCTCGCTCACTCAGCGGTCGCCTCAGACAGGGTTACCAGAGATCAATCTATCGCAGTTGCCGCCAAGCTTCTCACTTTCACACGTCTTGATTGAAAAATACTTGCCCTGTGTTACCTGCTTGGCAAATGTTTCGCCCCGTTTGGCGGTTCTCTTTGAGCTGTAATTGTTTTTTCCTTCAAATTTTTATCTCTGCTTATATACAAGTTTTGAATTTTTGGTACATTTTTGAAGGAATAATGCACTCTCAGCTTATACACAGATTGGCTTATATTCGGAAATATACGGTATATTAAAGTGAACTACAGCATTAATAAAATACTTTCTGTTGATTGCTATGAGTTTCATATGACACAATATATTTTTTATACAACTCTTTAGGTCAACTTTTTTTTTCTTTTGTACTAAATGTCAAGACTCTTTTTTTTCTAAAGTGTTATTCCAGTTTCAACTGCAGTTGAGTTGGGTGTGTTGATTTTTACAGCTTCATTTCTTAACAGTGTACATGTATCGAAACAATATTTGCTAACATAGCAGAAATATTTTTTAGTTATAGTTTAACTTTGTTTCTTTTCATTAAGAAATATTATTTTGAATTATTTGTGATCTGCACTTTATGACTGAACTTAACCACTTTACACCTAGGAGTGCCAAATTTTTATAAAAATGATTTTCAATTTCTTTTCCCTTATTTTTATGGTTCATAAGTTTTTCCTTTTCCCCCCAATATTCTATAAATAAGTTGATTTGTTCATTGAAGTCTCTAATTTTTACATAATTATTGAATTTTAAAATGTTCTACAATTATTAATTAGATGAGTGCGCGGTGCAAAAGATTGGCCTTGAATCATTTTATGCTGAAACCCATTCAACGAATCCCGCAATACCGCCTGCTGCTTCAAGAATACCTTCATCATTTATCTGAAGAATCTCCTGACTATGAAGACACAGTTGCTGCACTTCAAATTGTCAGTGAAGTTGCTAACCATGCTAATGAAAGCATGAAACAAGGTGTAAGTTTCCTTTTCTAAAACAAAGTTTTCTTTTTACTGTAAAGTCTTTTCCTCACTTTCTTTTTAATCTTCTGAAATATTTAATTTAATAATTTTGTCGTGTGGTTTATTTCCCTCAAATTTTTTGTTGACTTGATATTGATGTTCACTTTTCTTGTACTTGGCTGGCATTTATTGATTGATACCTCCCTCCTCCCCTCTAAAGTCCAGCAATGAATTACTGAGTGCAAAATTATAAGTATTTGTTTTAATGGTGTATTTGCTATAGTGCTAGCAATAAAATTTTCAAGTGTCATAACTTGCTTGCAGTTTGAAAAAGTAATACAACTCTCTTAAGTTCTCAAAACAATAAACAATCTTTCATTTTCCTTTGAGCAAGTTAGGAGGCATAAAGTTTTATCTATCTATACAATATGTAGCATTTGAAATCTTTTATGAGTTATTTTCATTTAAATTTGATTACCTGTATATTTTTCTGTGCTTTATTACCGTTTTTTAAAAATTGTATTTATAATAAAGCTTAACTTTGACAACTATACTTTAAACATTTTATTTAGTTGCATAGTGGACGTGAAAACTAAGGTTCCTTTTTTATCACTAGGACAATGCTCAAAAGTTGATATCCATCCAAAACAGCATTATTGGCCACAAAGAAATCATAAAACCTGGAAGAGTAAGCATTTTTAATTTTCTTCAATACAGCATCCTACTGATTTTATTAAATATTGGTGTTTATTCAATTATTTTTCATCACTTTTATTCAAAGGTGTTAAATTGAAATTTAGTTTTTTAACCATAGGGAAAGTATTACTAGCACCAGTTTAAATAACTGCGAGTTTTCTCGAGATTTCGGAGCTTCTATTTCTCCTATTTTTTTCATCTTCTTTTTTAATTATGATTTTTCTTTATTCATCAATTTTCCCACCTTGTTTTGCATTTTATGTTAAATTTTCTCTATTTTTCGAAATTTCTCAACGAACTATCTTTTAATTCTTTATTTTCTTATACAGAATAATTGAAACATGTATTTACAAGGGATATCCCATTCACATTTTAATGTAAATTTTCACATAAGGACCTCTGACCTCTGAATCAGTTTTGTTAAGTTCCTTGGTGACTTCTGTATACATATCTGGATATAGATAACCAATGTTTCCATTTTAACTGTTTTGTCATACGTCAATGCATGCGGATGTCTTTATTTATTGACACATCTCTCATAACTTAAAACAGTTGCAGAGTGTTAAAATTTTGTATTTAATGATGATTAAATTTCTCAAAATTCTGAATCTATATTTTTCCCTTACAGATTTTTATTAAGGAAGGAGAGTTAATGAAATTATCCCGAAAAGGAATGCAACCTAGGTGGTTTGTATTGGTAATAATTTTTATTTATTTTATTTTTAATTTTAATTGTTATTATTTTTTTATGTTTGTTATTTTTTTCAATTACGAAACCCTTGATACAAATTTCTTTTTCATCCCTACAACTAGCATCTAACAAAAAAGAAAAAAAAATCTGCAGTAAGCATGATAAATTTTATTTTAGTTCAAAAGGTAATATTTTATGTGGAAGTATCTTGGAAAGTTAAATGTTTTACATTGATATGTAATAAAATATTCAAGCTTATCATTCCAATGCTAGCAGATTTGTTTCAAATAAAAAAAAGTTTTTATAGCATGGCATTATTACACATAAAAGCATTTAAATCATAAGCTTCCTCTTTCTTCAAGGCCTCTGATAATGAAATGGGGAACATTGCTGAATGCATGCTTCTTCTTCAGTGAAAAATTTCTAACAGCGAAATATATAGTAAATGAGTTTAATTCAGAAGAGATGCAGCATCAGTTAAAATTCACCACTTTCTTTTTAAATCAAAAGATTGTAACATATTTTTGATTCTATTTTTTTTTTTTTTTTTTGTTAGTTTTATTAAGTTTGTCAACTTTAAGATCACTTGAATTCTGAAGCATATATATTTATATATATATCAATGGATGAAATTTTGAACATTTTCTGTAAACATAATTATTTCTTTCATCTGTATTGTAAACACGTTAGTTTACTTACGGAAAGCTGACGTTAATTTAATATGAACTCCCTTTCATTTCGTATTGGTCATTGCTATAGCAGTTTCATTTTTGGACACAACTGCCTATGTAAAATTCATAAATGACTTTTGGGGATACCCTGTATGCATATCATATTGTTATTATTACTTCACATAATCTATATCTATAAGAAATATACCTTCCTTTTCAGTTCAATGATCTGTTGTTGTACCTTACACCTGTTCAACAAGGCCTCTACAGAATAAACCATGAATTGCCCTTAACTGGCATGAAAGTAGCTATCCCAATACAACAAGACTATCAAAATGAATTCAGCATTATATCGGTTACTCGTTCTTTTACTTTAGCTGCAAAGTAAGTTTTTGGCATTTTAGTTATAATTGGTTATAATTACAGTAGAAGTTCATTAGTCCGGCATCCAACAGTCCAGAATGCCCGATAGTCCGGCATCGCTCCGGAAAATTTAAAAAATTTCGGTTTTCTCCAAAAGTGTGTCTTTAAAGCAAATAAAACGCTCGAGAGCTATTCGAAAGTTTTCGGGGTAGTTTGGGATCATCCGGAAGCGCTCGGTATTGTTCGGAATCAATCACGAAGCGTCTTCAGCATTGTTTTGTGTCCTTTCACATCGCAGTAAACGTAACTTTTGAAACTGTTTATAAAAGAAGTGATTTTTGTTCTAACTGTACAGTGACCATGTTTTCAAAACGTAAGCCTTCGAGTTCAAAAGGAGAGAAACGAAAACACGTAACACCTACTCTCACTCAGAAACTAGAAATCATCAAACGGCTAGGAAAAGGCGAGAATAGAAATGTTTTAATAAATGAGTTTAATATTGGCTCATCAACTATTTATGACATTAAAAAACAAAAAGATGAACTAATGAAGTTTGCTTCTCAATCGGTAACAACTGAAAAATTGGCTTCTAGACAAACATTAAAAAAACCAAAACTGGAACAGCTAGATAGTGTATTGTTCAAATGGTTTAGTGCAGTACGTTCTGAAGGAAAGCCGGTAGCAGGGCCAATGATTGTTGAAAAGGCAAAGAAATTCGGCCAAGATTTAGGAGTTGCTGAAAGGGGGCCGTTCATAAATGACGTCACGCTTTTTTGCCATATATTTGACCCCCCTCCCCCCTGTGTCACGCGTCACGCAATGTTGTATAATGCATGATGTCACACTTCTTGCTACCCCCTCCCCTCCCCTTGTCACAATTTCACGAACCCCCCTCCCCCCCTCGAAGCATGACATCATTTATGAATGATCCCAAGTGAATGTAATTATTCTGATGGTTGGCTCAGAAACTTTAAGTTTCGGCATGGAATTCGAAGACTTGATGTAACTGGAGAAACACTTTCAGCAAACCAAAACTCTGCAGAAAAATACAAAGACGAGTTTGAGAAAATCGTGGCTGATAATGATTTAACACCTGAACAGATTTACAATGCTGATGAAACAGGGCTATTGTGACGATGTTTACCAACATCTACACTAGCTGGGGGAGGAGAAAAAGCAGAATAGGGTTTTAAGAAAAACAAAGACAGATTAACCGTTTTGCTATGTGCTAATGCGTCTGGAAACTACCAAGTGACCCCCCTTTTGTGATAGGTAAATCTGCAAAACCCAGGGCTTTTAAGAATGTTACACACTTGCCTGTCCAATACAATGCTCAATCAAATGCGTGGATGACTGCCGCCCTCTTTAAAGACTGGTTTTTTCACCACTTTGTGCCTCAGGTCAAGGAATCCTTCAAAAGCCGTGGTCTACCAGAAGATACTAAAGCCATCCTTCTTTTGGACAATTGCAGAGGTCACCCGCCAGTAGATGAGTTAGTTTCTGGAAATATTGTTGCTACTCTGCTCCCACCTAATGTAACATCTTTGATTCAATCCATGGACCAAGGGTTTATTCAAAATTTTAAATGCTTTTATAGAAGGTCTTTAAGGTTCAATATTGTAATCTTTTCCTCAAGGTCTAACACTTGTTTTCTATTATTTATTTCTCCTTAGTGTGTTAAATCATACTTTATTAATTAAATCAAATTTGCCTTTGTTTCAATTGCTCTTGTGGTGCTTGTTATTTGGTTATCAACTTTCCTTTTTAAATTTCACGAACCCACAGGATCGGAATGCTAAACAATCTCCAATTTGGCGCACATTCACACTAGAAAGACGAAAAATTCCCATATACCTAGGAAGACTGAGGGGCTTGTGTGGCCCTTCCAAGATTTTTGTGCACAATTCTTTCTAAATTTCTTCTCGAGCTAGTCGATGTCTCTGAAGCATGCTCTCAAATCCCCACACAAACGTCGAGTATAAGATAGTGTACCGTGGTATTTTCTGTTTCATGTCAAAATGTAAAACTTATTTCTCTTTAGAGGAGCAATCGTCATTGTCTGGCTAGCCAGCTGTCGCATTTGTTTAGTATTTTGAATTCAAACTGAATGTAAAAAGAAGGTCAAGGTCAAACGGGACTAAGTTACTTGTGGCCCTGCTGCAACCTTTAAAAGAAAAGATGAATTTAACCTTTTATTATAAAATACCTTAGAGACCACACTGGCCCCTCCCGTCATTCTAGGTATAAAGTTCAACATTTCTGCTCCTATGAGGATAAAATGAAAATTATTAAATAAACACTTAAATGGGATCATATTAGAAAAAATTCATGAAGCTACAATGCATTCAGTTAATTATTATCGGAGTTACCAAGTAACAAATGTCAAGAGGGGCTTGTAGTGTCTAAGGACATTGGCTGAGAATCGGTAACAGTTTGTGGATCCGCACAGGTCCAACGTACAAACTACAGTTCTAAATTAATATATTTTTGTTAGCGCTGGAATATTTTAATTGTTATTATTTATTTTTTATGCCATAATTTCTAAAAAATATATCGTTTCAAGAAGTGCATTTAAGCCAAAGAGTTCCTTCTAAATCCGGCAGGAACACCTTTTTAGAGTTTGACTCTGGACAACCACAAAATCTGTCACCCCTTAAAGATCCCAGCTCAGGGCGACCACAACATAAAATGATCACAACCGCAGGAGCGTGAGTGCCCTACTCTTTCTTTTTCAGTGTGTCTCTCAAAAACAAGCAAAGTTCCTGGTTGTGAATCCTTTCAGGCAAAGAGGCAGACCCAAAATTTCTCATTGGTAGAGAAAATTAAAATGTCCCTCTGGATTGGTTGGACTGCAGGCACCATACTTTTTGGGGTGTCTCTTTCATCTGGAACTAGCGGCCTGCAGCAAAAAAGGAGAGCCAATTGGTGCTCGGCACGCTTGTCACTTTAAATTTTAGGAAGTGTCCAAGTAGGACGCCACAGCATCTGGGTTCATTATACAGCTGGGCTTCCCCAACTTACTGGACAAAGGATGACTCTCCATTCATCAGCTGTGGTCAGCAGGTTTCCACTCTGCTGCGTGAGTCGCTGCAAACTCTGGGGGTTTTCGTCGAAGTAGAGGGAATTTGTCACAGGCTACACAAGCCCCCCTCTGTCTTTCTGGAAACAATCTCTTTTATTAAAATTTCAATAACGTATTGAAACACTATTAAAAACTTGTGAGCAATTAATTGATCAATGTGTCACTTAGTAGTACTGATAATTTGCTATTTTTAAAAATTAATATATTTTTCCTCTCTTTAGATCTCCAGAAGAAAGACAGGAATGGATTATAGCTTTGACCAAGTCGATTGAAGAAAATGCTTCAAAAAGAAGAACATTCCCAAATGCCAGGCTTCAGCAAAGAGTATATAAATAAATAAATAAGTATTTAAATTAGGAAATTGAAACAAAAATAAATAAAAGCTTTAGTAGTTTGTATACTGTATTTTATAATTATTGCAATTTTCCCCAATATGTTATGATTTAAAAATTGTCTTATTTATTTCCATATTGAATATATCCTCTTTAGTAGATGGAGCATAAAAAAGTGAGCTAATAAAAAATTGCAGGTGCAAATACTTTTTACTGAAAATTGGAATTTCATTGTCTTATAAGGCTCTGAAATTTTGTAATGCACTTGGCTCAATTTATTTGTTTTTATAAAAATAATGATAGACACGCTATTTCATATTCTTTTGAAGCAAATGTTTATGCACTAAGAATAGTTAACTCAAATATTGTGCACTATTTAGTGATTGTAACATCTCGCTTTGTGCCTAGGCACAAGACAAATCTTCCGAAGATGATGATGTAGGTTTCGTTCTTGGTCGCAAAGCTCCTGTTTGGATTCCAGATGCAAGAGTAACAATGTGCCAATTGTGTACAAGTGAATTTACTGTTACTTTTCGTCGTCATCATTGCAGAGCTTGTGGAAAAGTAAAGTTACTTGCAATATTGATCTATTAATTCAAAAATGTTTAGTTTATACTTTTTTTATTCGTCATATTTGTTTTTGCTTTAAGAATATTTCCTTTTTTTTCTAATGATTGAAGTATTCTTTTTTTTTTTGGGACATTTAACCTTGTAAATGATAAGCATTTAAAAGTTTTGAGACTTAAACTACTTTCCAAAACATTCTTCTTTCATTTTATAAAACCAATCAATTTAAGATCTCAGCCTGAAAGCATAACTTGGTGAAAATTAAGTTGCCACTTCAGTGGTGACTATGTGCTAAGATCCTCCTTTTTAGCCTACTTTCCCGTAAAAGTAAAAAATAATAATAATAAAGCATGAAAGAAGGCTTAATGTATCGTGAAAATATCGTTAGAAATCAAGAAAAGTCAAAAATAAGTTAAGTAATTAAATAAAGATTGAAAAATAAAAAATTTGAAAGTAGGGTATTGAGATGGGGAAAAAAGTTTTTGTCGGTCTGTCCCCCCCTAATAACTTTTGAACGAATTGTCCGATTGAAAAAATGCTTTTTGCATTCGAAAGATCTCGGCGAGGACATCTAATTTCCATATTTTACTTTTTGATTTGAACAATTTTTTGTTCAATTTTGAACAGTTCAAAAATTTTTAACATTAGTGCATATGGGTGAAAATGAATCAAATTATGTAAACTCTGGGTACAAGATATAAGTTCCCATGAACAAGCTCACTGGAAGAAGTTCTGGGCGTGAAATATTGATTTGAACAATTTTTGTTCATTTTTGAACAGTTCAAAAAAAATTAACATACCGCCTACGGGGAAATTTCAATCCTATATAATTTCTGATCTAACAGACCGATTTTCTTGGAACAAACTTTATCGGAAAGCTCTTATGACGTAGAACATATTTAAAAATAGAAAGTTCATCCAGAACTAACGAGCCTATTTTCCTATGAAATTTTTTGATTGGGATTTTCAAGAATATTTTTGAATTAATGAATGATTAAATGAATAAGTAAAAGAATGAATGACTAAATGAGTGAATAAATACATGAATGACTTAATAAATAATGATTGAATGAATATGTATTAACCATTGAAAAAGGTATATTTGAAGCAATTAAGAACTAAAGCTAAACGAGAAAGACAGAGAGAGATAGCTAGATTATAAATTTGAACTCGGTGTATACGGGAAAGTAGGCTCATATAGTTCCAGACGGAACTTCTTGTTTATTCACTTAACCTCTGTTGAAATTGATGTGTTCCCCTTTTAGTGTAGTTTATTTCCTATTATTATAACTGACAACTGCTTTAAATGATCAGAAGCAGATTTGTTTATGCTCGATCCTTTGTTGCAGGTGTGACATCTGTATGCATATATTTACATTACAATTAAAGAATTTTAAGCAGCTTTTATTTATTTTATTTATTATTTATTTTATTTATTTATTTATTTATTTTGTATTTTTGAATGTAAGTAACCATCACGTATCTTAATACAAAGTGTCAAGTTTCTATTAAAAAGTTTTATTAAAAAAAGAATAATTTGCATGTCGCGGTTCTGACGTCATTGACACACTTGCTACATGCACAAATTAATATTTTTTAAATAAAACATTTTGTTTTTAAAATTTCATGCTTTGTATTAAGATACATAAGGGTTAGTTGCATTCTAAAATGCAAAAAAATAAAAGCTAAAGTTAAAAGTAAAGTTGTGGTGCAAATATATACATACAAATGTCACAAGCACAAAAATGGATTGAGCATAGAAGTGAAAGATAGGAATAAAGGGGGAGGGGATGTACAGACGATTTACATAGTTCACAAAATCTGACAAAAATGTGTATTTGCATATATATTTCGTTGAATAGCACTTAAATAGTTAAAAAGGGAGGAAATCTAAAAATCATGAAACTGGGAGATGATCAATTCATACCTGAATCATATTTAATGGGGAGGGGGCAAAGAGATTTACAGAATGGTTGAAAAGTTTACCGACACTTCACTCAACAATACAATCCATTCATTACTTAAATATCTTACGTGGAAGTACAAAGTGCTAACAAAGTAGCAGAACATTCCTTTAAATTTTTATGAAAGCCATACAATACCTTATGGAATACTTTAAAGTGATCTCGAATTTTAATGTGCTCAAATATCTCAAAAATGTGTACATTTGGAACAAAAGTTTGCATATTTCAGCACTTACCCACTTTCCCAATAGCAGGGGTCGGCGCGAGTCACTTTTTACACTAAAAGTCACTTTTTTTTTTGCATTGGTCACTTTTAGTCACTTTTTTAAAAAATTTGTCACTATTTTCACTTTTTTAAAAAAGTTGGTCACTATTTTCACTTTTTTGCCCTTTCTCTGGCAGAGCAACCAAAAAAAGTTACTTTGTTTGTCTATGAGTTAAGAAAACATTGCAATTTTGCATAAAAATACGTGTGCCAGGGTTGAAGCTTCCGCGTTTCCGCCATGTTTGGTCCTGTAAGTCCGCCATTTTTGGTCGTATTTTGAAATTCGGCGTGGCGCCGGCCCCGGGTGTGCCGAAGTTTAGGTTTGATATTGTAGTGTGGTGCAACCAGAAGGGGAGGACTAGAGGGCCCGTGAACTCTCCCCCCCCCCATCTAGAATGATAATTTTAATTGTTTTTAACTTTTTTTTACTCGAAAAGAGCAAATCCTAAGAAAATTAAGCGATATTTAAATTAGAATAGAAACTAAAAATTTTTAGCAGTTGCAGATTATATCACTCAGAAAATTAGCTTAATTTTTCTTTTCTTTCACCCCCCCCCCCCCCTCCAGAACTAACTCACAATCACAAAAGAAAATTTTTGGAGGGGATTTCTCAACAAAAAGACAATACGCAATTTTGAGGAAATAAAGTTAAATTTTTGTCAAGAATTCATCAAATAATGATGCAGGGGAGGGGGAAATCTAAATTCTTAAAAAAAAAACTTTAGATCTGAAAAATTCTTAGCAGTTGCATATTATATATATTGCTCAGAAAATTACATTATGACCTCTTTTTTTTTATTTCCATCCCTCCCCCCTCCCCCCCCCCCCCACACACACAAAAAAAAAGGAATTGCACAAAGTTCAGGTAGGAAAAAAAATAGTGCACCCCTCCCCTCTGTGAAGAATTTTTCTGATTGTGCCACTCATACTGTCATTATGTATGACAGTTATACCGTGTAACTTAAATTATAAAATCAGGGAATTTTTCTTAGATTTTGTTACTACCATGAAATTACAAGAACAGTATCGAATAATCAAACGGTTTGTTTCCTACAATGATACAGAAGATTAACACAATAATTTCAGTCTGAATAATTTTGATAAAATATCAAATTTAGCTTTATTTCAAGTGGAGTTTTCTAATCTTTAAATAAGTATAAAAAATATTTTAAAACGAGCATTTGCAAAATAAATTTTGTTCAATGTTGAACATAAATTAAAATTTGAAATTTCTGCTTTTGATTTGAATAAATATTTATTCATTTATATTTTTAAATAAGTAACAATTTGAGAAAGAAATTAATTAAAAGAAATAACTTTTGTCTCCATCACTCTTAGCCATTTATGGGTTTTGAAAAAGGCATTTATGGAGATTGTTACAGGTATAAAAATTCGTATTTTTGAATAGGCTATGAATTTTTTTTTTTTAGGTTGGGTAAAAGCTCTATTTATTCAGGTTTAGTTTTCAAAAGATATCGAAACTGCTCTTTTTCAAGTTATATTTAGTTTAAATGAAAACACACACAAGTTTACATTTTAATGGTCACTATTTTAATCACTTTTTTAAAAGCTGTGGTCACTTTTTTCACTATTTTGAACACTCCAAAGTGCGCCGAGCCCTGCAATGGTCAAACTTTTACTCTAAATGAAATAGTAGCAAGCTAAACTTGAATTTTATATTTTTTCATTTCTTTTTACAGGTTGTTTGTTCCATTTGTTCTAGCAATCGAATTTCTCTACCATATTTGGGTAACAGAATTGCTCGTGTGTGTGATGAATGTCATACAAAGCTTGGACCTGGTAATCAATTAACTCTTAATCTACTCTATTTCATGCATTTGCAACTTTTTCCATGTGTATTATTTTTGCCTTCACTTAAAAGTGTATGTAAAACAAAAGGAAAATTATCATGGGGGAAAAGTAGGAGATTTTCTCCATTAACTATAATTTAAAATAAAATAAAAATGAAGCAATCATATCAATAATTAGTGCTATTGATGAACTTGTAGAAATAAAATAATTATATTGTGTACAGAAATGTTTTTTTTTTTTTTTTTTAATTTTTTTTATTTACTTATTATGTTTACCTTATTTTGAGTTTTAAGTTAACATTTTTTCATCTTTCATGGGAATTAAAATTTTTGTACTGAACATGTTTGATAATATTGCTTTACCTGGTTTAAGACAAAATGATTTTTAATGAGAGCAGTTTTACCAGAGTTTTCCTAACCCTAATGTTTTAAATAAGTGTTTTCCTAACCTAAAAACTTTGTGAGCCCACTGTTTGTCAAATGAACTTCAAGTCTTTTCAAGTGCCCACTTGAAAATCGCACTGTCTCAGTAAAGTGGTTTTTTTCTTCAGAATTTGCTACACATTGAAAACCTTTGCTTCAGGAACAAAATAAAAGTTATATAATGTCATTACCACATCCCAGATTATATGCAATTACGTGGGTGCATATGCAATTAAATGTATGCCAAAATAGCTGTGATATTGCAGCGTTCTTTAAATTGTAACTATACTCGAATATATACAACATCTTTATTTCTATATGCAAGATTTATAATGTTATTTAATATCTAGTAATTTAATTGTTCCAATTTTTATTTCTATGAAACTGTTGTTTTTCTACTTGATTTAAATGATTAAAAAATTTTCTTCTATCAGGTTCCAGTGCATGTACAGAATCTGGAGAAACTGACAGCGACAACCAGCAAATAGCTGTTAAGTCACATCTAAGGTCAGAACATAGACACATAAAGAAAAATAGACGAAATTTACCAAGTGTATTGAAAGAGGTATATGCTTTTAACTTGGAATTTTTTTTTTTTTTTTTGTATAATTCATGCATGAGACAACATGCTAATATACCAAGTTTGAACTTTGAGTTGCAAATTCAACAGATGTCCGTGCCAACTTTTAAAATTTTGATTTAAAGACTTCCATTTTGCTTCACATAACATGTTGCAAAAGCAATTAATGCATTTTTTAATTATGTATAATGTGTTTTCTGTTGAGCATAATGTTGTTGACTCAATTTTGTTTCATTATTTTTAACGAATCTTGAGAGTCCAGTATTAGAGTTAGTGCTATGCATGCAACATTTTTTTTTTTTGCTTTGCAGACAAAATCGAGTCAATAAAAAAATAATAAAATAAAATCTTGAGGTATTTAAATACTTTAGTCCAGTAATTTTTGAGGAATTCAGTTAAAGTGCTCTCCTACTTTCATACTTTTTTTTATTCTCATACCCTTTACTTCTTTATTAGTGTAATTTTAAAAAAAAATAAGTGCATGTTGAAAAATCCTATAATATATCTTGTTAGGTTGATGACTGACAGCTTCTAAATGTATGTATATATATTCTCACTCTCTTTAGCTCCGTAAAATATGTATTATATATTGTTTTATATAACAAGTATTGCAATATTAGATATTCTGGCGTATGCTATTCTTTCAAATCTACCATGTATAGAATATAAGTACAAATATATTACTGTGTATGCTGCAGATAAATTTTTAAAGAAATTCTAAGGCATTGCAGATCAATACAGAGGTTTCTGGTACAGTGCTTACAAGTAATATCTAATGCAAGCAATTCTTACGTGTTCCCTCTTTATATTATCCCAGTACATAGAACATGATGTAAACTATGTTTTCATCAAGTAATTTAAAACTGAAAGCTTGCAATGATATGTAAAAATTATAGTTACTATTTTGCATAGCTTTTCTTGATAATTGAACTAGATACTCTGTAACAGCTTAAAACGATTTTAAGCAATGAAAAAAATGAAAGCTATCACAAAAATGTTGTTTTTGGATGCAATATTATTGCATTAATTTGTATCATTTACTTTGAAATATAGTTTTTATTTATTTATTTATTTTTTTGTTGATAGATAAAGATGCTGGTAGTGGTATGCAACTTTCTATTCCACCAATTTTTTCATGATTTGAAAGTCAAATTATATATTTTACAGATGAAAATTGTGGCAATTTTGTGGCCCTATCACATAATTCAAGTTCATAAAAATGGCCCCTTTGCAAAATTTAAACTCAAAAAAAGAAGAAGAAAGAGGGGTCCTTTTACAAATTTTTATAGCATAGAAAAAGATCTTTTAATTTTTTCATGGTCACATCATTTTTTTATAATATTTTTATTTTTCAGAAAGATTTTTTTTCTTCTCACAAAGATGTAACCTTAAAAAAAAGGATTGACCTCTATATACATATAATGTTTAAAATTGTCTTTTGATGTTTCAGTCATGAAAATATCTCAAAGCTTTTGAACTAATGTAGTGATTTTTTATTAAAGCATAAGTTGATTTTTAAAACTTTCTTTTTAACAACTCAATTTGTTTATTGTTTTATTTGGATGTTTGATGCTATTTTAATTTAGTACAAAGTGTGACTAATAAAAATACCATTATTTTGATCATTTAGTATTATTTTTAGACTTGTAATGTAAATTTTATATTGTATGATCATCCCTAAATAAAAAAAATAAATCTCCTTATATCATAGGTTTGTGCAAATGATCAAGGTTCTACTATAAGTGGCTATTTGCAGAAAAGATCTGGGAAAAATTGGAAAAAGGACTGGTTTGTTATAAAAGACAAAGTGTTATATGAATACAAAGCAAGTGAGGTTAGTTATGAATTGATGAAATTTGTGTTAATCTTTCAAAATTAAGTGTTTGTTAAAAAACACTTAATTTTGAAAGTTTTTTTTTTTTTTTTTTTCGTTTCATTTAATTTTCAGTTTGACATTTTGAAAATGTTTGTGATTCAGAAATAGAGCTCAAATTTAATTTTAAAAAGATTTTTTCTAGAATAATTAAAACCTTCATCGCAGAAAAAAATTATGATTACTTTAATTCATAACTTAAACTAAATTTGAAGCTATGATGTAGGCTGAGGAAATTATGGGCTGTCAATTGGTAGTATGGTTAAGATTAAAATTTGAGGAGATTAGATCCTGAGTGTGTTAAAACGATCTTTCATTTAAACATTTTACCTATTCCAAAATATGAATATCCCAAGTTATTAGAATTGGCACAAAACAAAATAAATAAAAAAGGCCCACATATGCACAAATCAGAGAAAAATATTGTTTGTAATCTGCATTAATATATAATATAGGTTTCTTATTGAATAATAATTTGCGAGTTAATTGTTGACCAATAAGTGAATGTACTTAAAGTACTGATTTTACTCATTGTATTTGTTCAAATGTTTAAAAGTAATCTGATTTATAATTATTATTTTGATAGCTTTTATTTTATTTTTAACTTCATATAGGATGTTGCAGCTTTGAGAAGCATTCCTTTACTTGGATATCAAATTGAATCATTTTCTGAAGTAAGTCTTAAAAATATATATTCCATTTTAATCCTCTACTTTATATTGTTAAAATAGTGATGTTTTAAAATTAAGTTAAAAAATAAAATATATATTAATAAACTCTAATTATACTTTAATAGCATTTAATTTGTGCTTAATATGTTTAATTATTAACCAAAAATTGAGTTTTTTTAAGAAAATTAACTTATATATAGTTTCAAAATAACTTCCTTGTGTGATAATTATAGGCTTAATAGCATTTATGATTTCAATGAAACTTTTTTTTAACGTTTTCAACTTTCCAGTAGTAAACAGTAAGTTTCACTGTTAAAAAAAAACTATTCTGCATTGCAAAAATAACAGTAAACAGTAGCAAATTAAATTTTAAAACAGTTTTTATTTTTCCATCTTTAATTCAAAGCTTTTAAATTAAAAGAAATAGTATTCAGGGTAAAACAAGATGCAGTACCAGATTGTCTTTGAAAATGCAGCTATGCAAACTATGAAGCAAAAGCAACACTGCAGAATAATGAGCGTAGGTGAAACATTTTATTTGTGAATGCATCATTTGTGCTTGAAGTGCAAAACCTCTAGTTTGAAGAGGAGCATTTTATTGGCATTCTACAGTACAGTACAGAACCTCTTATCTGGGAACCAGAAAACCGGGAATTTTTTCGTGAATTTCCCGACATTTTTTAAAAGTTCGCGTTTTTTTGCCCATTTAATAAAAAAACGAATTTTTTGAAAATACCTTTAAAAATACGCATTTTTTCGTTACAAGTAACATATTCAGTGTTTATAAGTCAAATAATTTAGTCTAAAAACTATGTTTTTTAAGGGAGGAAGCATAAACTTATTTGCAGAAGAAAATTAGAAAAAAAAAATTTCTCCAACAAAACTTGAGAAAACCCCGACGCTTTCTCTATTTTATTTCAATAAGTAAGTACGAAATAAATATGTATTTAGATTCTTATACATTTATTTAATTGTCTGGCGAGTATTTGAAGAAGAATTGCAACAAAAGTAGGACTATATGAAAGTTCGGAAAATTTAGTACCGCAGATTCGCGAATTTTCCGTAATAGCTGATCGTGTGAAAATTAGAGATTGTTTATTTTTATTTATAAATTTTTTGATTTATTTAAGAACTGCAATAAGGTAATAAGAATTTAAAATTGATATTAAGGCAAAAAAAATTGCGACTGTGGAAATGAATTCTTTATTAAAATCGAGTTCGTTACACACAAGTATGAAATTTGCGTATTTCTGCAAGAAAATTATCTCTAAATTGAACTGCGGAAGTATTCTAGAATGCGGCTGGAATGGGATCTTTTAATAGAAACCAACATCGACGATGCAGATAAAGATGTCCGATTCGGAAATCATTCAATTGGTGCAACACCCAAACGATGACAAAGAGCAAGAGAGTGAGGCATAACATTGAAAAATCTAGACGCTTTTCCCGATCTTTTTTTAACCTCTTCAATTAAACAATAAAAAAAAAGAATTCTGTCAAAAACTGATAAGATTTAATGTTCTCTAGCCACTTATTAAAGACTTTTAATTGCAGTAAAAGATTAGACTATCGGGAAAATGCAACCATCGCCAAATTTCAATTTCGCGTATTTTCTGTTTCGCGCAAAAATTTGAGCTCATTTAAAAATAATAAATATGAAAACTACAAGAAATAAAAAATGAGATTTAGTGATATTAACTCTTAATTAAAGCAACAGTTAATAAAAACTCCAATCGCAAAAACGAACCCTTCTCAGAAAATCACGAAATAACTTTTCTGAAAACTGCACATTTTCAATCTTTAACAATAAACTTGTTCATTACATTTTATTTTCCTTCTTTTTAAAAGGTCTATTTCCAAAAGAAAAAACGGTGCAAAATATTTCCCGATTTTTCTTCAAAAAACAAAAGCTGTTTTTTTTTTCCAAAAAGTTCCGGATTTTGGGAATCCGAATTAGGGGTCCCATACTGTATTTTTTACTATTTTCTACTTATTTCGAGGTATTATTACCATTTGTTATTGTAATTTGGGTTCGATAAACATCCGCATTTTTTAGCGATCCAAAAAACCGGGAAATTCAGTTATCCAGCATAGCGATGGTCCCGAGCATGCCGGATAAGAGGTTCTGTACTGTAGTATGTTGTGCGATAAATAGCTTATTAGACTATTATTAATCAAAGATGAAATATAAGCCAAAAAGGAAAATGCAATTGGTTTATATTGCATCTCAATTAATATATTATGACTTGCACAATATAAGACAACATGCGTTCTGTAAATTATAATTTTGAAAAAAGTATAAGTTCATTGCTAGAGTGCATTGTTTTGAGCAAAAATTTCAATAAATTGGCTACAGCTATTTGGAGAAGATCAGCATTGTTATCACATCTGTTGAACTATCTGTTTATTTACATTGATTCATTTTATATGCATTGGGGATGGGGTGGGAAGTGTTCAGCGAAGCCTTAATACAACTGTATGCAAATATGGTTTTTTTTTAGAATGCTTGATTTCTATACAAAGTAGCATTTAATTATAATTCAATTTATGCATTAAAATTTAATGAACATTTATCATTTGACACGTGGTACACACAAGGTTTAATGATTAAAATATTTAAGTTAAATTTTACTAATTTAAAACTTTAGTTTCAAAAATTAAAACTTAGGAGCTGTTTTACATCTAGTGCTAGCTATTTGCCTGCTTTATAGGGGGAAATAAATTAGTCTTAGGATTTTGTCATCAAGATGATTCCTTTGTTTTAGTCAGCTTTTAAATTGTGATTATTTAACTTTATTTTATTAGAGCTATGAAAATGTTGACCCCAACCTGCTGTTTCAACTCACACATCCTGGACAAGCACCACTAATATTTCATGCAGATACAACTGTCTCTGCACAAAGGTATTCTTTTGAATACATTGAAATTACTTTCTTATTACATTAAAATACATATTTCTTGATATAGAAGCTAGGAATGCTATAAAAAATTTAGGTACCATATTAACACTTGGTTGATAAAAGCCCATTCTTTAATAAACTTTATTTTCAGCTATAATTGCCTTTGGCCCAACAAGTCCATACTTTACATGTTCAATTACAATTTCATTTTTAACCTGTTTTTGCAGAATAAATAAATAAATAAAATAAAGAAATTAAATGTTGCTAAATGGGTTTCTTGAAAAATAAATGAATAAACAAAAAGAAATTATCATTCTATTGAGTACACCAATTGCTGGAATTCAGAGCATATGAAAATTGCTTTTGCTTCCTATGTAGTTCAAATGATAGAAAACTAGCTGTTTGGCAAAAAAAGAATCTAGGTTTTGAAAGAATGAGTATGAAATAATAGTTAATGGTGTATAAATGCAGTGCATGCTTTAAAATATTAATTTTGTACCACAAAAACTACCGAGATTTAGTTTTATTATTAAAGTAGCAAACTGGCTATAAAGTACTTGTTTTTTAAAAAAGCACATTTTAATGTACAAAATCAAGGAATTTGTTTGAACATCATTATATCAAAATTGTACATTTTTGCGTGTCTTGACATATGCTAACACGTATAAAATTGGAGGTTTTTCTCTCCCAATGTCCGTTGAAAGTAGACTGAATGAAGGTCATTCTAAAAATAAAGAACGTTTTTTTCTCTAGGCCTGTTTATTCAAGATAGTGAAATAAAACTTATTTTACAACATACTTTGGTATGTTATCTATTTTTCTATGCAGTCAGTTTCCTTATGCCTTCTTCTGCATACTCGCCACCACGTTTTCGTCAACACAGTTGACAAAGGATTTGCTTTAGAAATTGATTGGGAAGTTTTGGAGGTCCACCTCATAGACCCCGAGTGATTACTTTCTTTTCCCCCTTCTAAGCCAGAATAATTTTTCACCCAAAAACCACTGTGAAAATGATGACGATTTGAAAGAGAAACTTAGTGATTGGTTTGAGAACTTGGCGACAAATGAGTATGCAGATTGCGGTGGACCATGATTGCTTGGCGAACCACCTCAACTGTATTGGTATTTATGCAAATTCGAATTGCCCACTCTGCGGGGAAGACGAAATCATGGACAGGAACCATTTGGTGGGTTGCTTGGCTCTGCATCAAGTTTCCAAAGTCAAGAGATATTGGAGTGCTAGACATCTGCTGATGGGACATTGCCTTTTTTCTGTTTGTTGTGTTCTTTGTTATAAGAGTTTGTCATTTTCCCATGCCGTTGGAAATAATAAAAAAAAAGGTATTGAAAAACTGGTAGAGTGCCACGATAAATGTTTCAATCTGAATGACGACCAGGTCGAAAAATGATTTTAAAGTATGTTGCAAAAAAAGGTTTATTTTATCATCTTGAATAAACTTGTCTAGGTAGAAAAAATATTGTTTACTTTTAGAATGACCCTCATATATATATGTCTGTAACTATAAAGCTAAACTATGAAATACAACATGAAAGCACATTTGTAAGATTCTTTTTTTTTTTTTTACAGATGGGTTGCAGCTCTTAAAGATGCTACAGTTTTATAGTGAACATGAAATTGACAAATGTGGAGATTTCAATTTAAACATTTGTACAGTATTATTTTGTGATGTGTAGAGTGCTTTGTAGGAAAAAATGCAGCTGAAGATAATTTATGTATAAAACGTCAAAGAATACTTAGCACTCTCACCCTGACTGTTGTCAGAGTTTATGAAATGAACAGGATAAAATACGTCAATATACTTTTCTCTGTCTCACTTTTTTTGGAGGAATGTTAATGTTTTTTAGAAAGTGAATGTGCTTTTTTCCTTAAGTTTTCATACTGACTGTAAGTAAAGAATTAAACTGAATCTCACAAGTAATTGGTAGCTTAATGAACGTAGGCAACTACATATAACCAAAACAATCATTTTAAAGTTGTTGATTCAATTTGTACACTTCATGAGCTGCACATTGCTAGATTAGGTGCATTATAAATTTACTATATATTAACAGTATTATTTTTGGGGGTTCACCAAAAATTGATGAACTATTAATTTGATAAATTTTTAAATTATTATATACATAGCTCTTTTATGAATTAACAAGATAAAATGTGATATTGCAACATTCATACAGAATGAGAAATGTAAAATACTTCATTTGTGTGATGTTTCAAAAATTTTAATTTGTAGATATTATTTGTTATGCAATGATTGTGTGAGAACTTGTTGTGCAATAAAAATTATATTTGTTGAAATTTATTAGAATAAATTTAATATATTATTCACATTGTTTCAAGTTTCTTTAGCATTTAAGAATATTTCATGTTGTGTACGCTTATATTGTTCAAAGCAGGATTCATGTTGAAAATCATCATTTAATGGTTCACTGAAATACTTCACATTACACTATTATGATAAAAATCCCAATTTAATAATCAATGTAATGCAGCTTATTAATTCAGATCTAGTGCATTATGTTAATTTGCCTTTCTGCGAATTCTAACAAACACAAAATTATGCTTTATTAAGAGATGTTTAAAAAAAGTATATAAGCACAGCATAAACATTTTAGTCTCTCTGAATCTCATATGGGTGCTTGCATTGTTTGCTTACAATTACTCAGATTGATTCTATAACATTCAATAGTTGTCAATTGCAACTCTTAACTGAGCGCCGCCCCCCCCCCCCCCCCAAAAAAAAAAAACAATGACTGCTCCTCGAAAAAAAAAAACATCGGCTGTAATCCGCCCAAAACATTTTCTTTCTTTAGGTTTTTGAGGACTTTGTTTTTGTCAAAAAGAGTATTTTCCTGTTTTGACAAGAAAGTCTTTGATTCTGTAATTTATTGCTAAAACACTTTGAACTTTAAAAGAAAACATTGTCATGGCAACTGGTTCCTAGAAAGAAAAACAATCAAGTCCGAATTTCTAAACAAATAGTTTTTTTTCACTGCAATTACGTTTGAATTAAAATGATGTATTCACAGTCTAATGTAAGTATATTAAGCTAATTTTGGAAGAAATGCATTTATTTAGAATACACAATAGATATTTACACATGTTGCATAAATAAACATTTTAATATTCTTATTTGGCTGAAATTTTATGGAGAATGTTCCCAGTTGATCACTTTTTTTCTGGATGCAAAGGTTTTACATATTCAATTGTTGCTTTACAGAAGAAACATTCTTTATGACTCAATAAATGTAAAGAAATACAGGACCTGTAAAAAAAATTGAAAATTATACTAACATTATGTAACATCACATTCTCCATTTCCTGTTTGGCGGCTGTTGCACAATCTCAAATTGGATTAATGGGATAAAAGAAATCACATACCTGCAAGATTGGTGTTGACAAGGATGAAATCGGGTTGACTTGGGATTAGCATAGCAGATAGTACACACAAGGTCATCATCAATCTCTTCTAGGCCACGATTCTGCTGGGCTATATCATATTTTGCATGCAACAGCTGGATCAAATTTTCCACTTTTTCAATTTCTTCCTTACTTACTTCTTTATCTAAAATGCAATGCCAGTTTTTACTATTCTCATTTTAAACTATAATAAATTTTTCTAACATTATCCTACTTGATTCCAATCAGAGGCATGTAATGAAATTTATTTCATAGAGGGTAACATTGAGTTTTTCAAATTGAGTATTAAAATTTTATTAAAAATAGGTAGATTTATTATATTTTTGGAAGGTGCCAGGCCTGCTAAAAATGTGACCCCTAAAATTTTAATTTAATTGCTCATAAGAATAAGTTGCATAAAAAATCTTTCAAAACCATTAAATATTTCTTATAATTATGAATTCTATCTTTATTGCAGAGCTTAAAAAAAGTTAATTACTTGATGTTGCATGTTTTAGATTATGAAAAAGTAATGTGTTTAATTTTTCCACTCTAAATTTTTTGAATGAACTAAATTAAAAATGTTAAAATATTTTTTCTTTAATAAGTAGTGCTATTAATATAATTTTATTTGGTTGATGAATGATCTTTCTTTAAAATTTCAGTTCATAAACTGTAATTTTACAAAAAAGGTGTTATTAAAATCTAGACTTTAAGGATATCTTACTAGTATTACTATAAATGCGAAAGTTTGGATATAAGGTTTGTTACTTAACCACGCCAGAACAGATCTGGATCTAATTTGGCACATAGATAGATTATAGTTTGGAACAGCCCATAGGCTACTTTTTATCCTGGAAAAATGTATGGTTTCCGAGGGATAGATTTGTTTTTGTTTTTCACAGAGCAAGGAATCAACATGATTTTTTCTTTTGTGTCAGTTACGGGGTCAGAGAATGTGACATACGCTACTTTTTATCCCAGGAAAAGGCATGGTTCCTATGGGATAGCATAACAATTGTATGCAACAGGAACAGTGTATTTGAAAGGAGTTTTGTTGAAGTTCGTTTTAGTATCATTGAGGAAAAATCAATTAGTTTGGACTGGGACTCTAACCCAGGTCTCTCAGTTGGTGCCAGGGTTCGAAATTAGGATGTAAAAGTTAGGCGTCATTGGCACCTAGCTTTTTTGTTTTAGTTGCCAAAAATGTTCTGCTAGGCGTCATTTAAAAAAAAATCGAATTGTTTGGGGAGAGATAATAATTGGCAACTGAAGAAAGTTGTGCAATTGTTAAAAAATATCTCAAAAGATCACAACCTTACTGAGAAAATTATTGATAAATAAGAGAAAAATGTTCAATATTAGTAACTTTTCAGAAAGTTGTCAATTTTACTTAAATGGGTAAATCAATATAAACGTTGATTTTAATCAGTGCCTAATAAAAATAAATGAATAGTTGGCTTAACTATTTTTTCAAGTGTTACTTACAATCTTGTGTTACTTATTTCATTTGTAAGAAAAATTCAGAATTCAAAATTTGAAGGTCAAAAAGTTACGACGTACATAAAAATATAACTGTATAAAGTTAGGCTAGTTTAAATAAAATAAATAAATAAATAAAAGGGATGAGTTGGTGCGAATTGTGGTTGTCAAACTAAAGTTTTATGAAAGGTTAGGCGTCAAATGTGACGACTGGATGTGAAATTGTGGTCGTCAAACGGGAAATTTTAGTTGCAAAATACGACTAACGACCACTAATTTCGAACCCTGATTGGTGCTTAGTACTCTACTACTTAAGCTATCAGGCCTGTACTGATTTCCTTTCAATTTCATCTATACCTATAGAGCCACAACGTTCATCTTATGGTAATGCACTGTTTTTACATAATGAAACCAAAATTTAAACTTTTTCAATAGATAATTTATAAATTAATTGAGTAAAAAAAATTGTCATTTATTCTTTAAAAACGACTGTTGTATATAGTTGCGCCCTAATGCTGCCGCCTCAACGACGTTTAATTTTGTTAAGGACTTGCGCCTCTGAGAAATGCAGTGCCCAAAAGGATACCTTTTATAATATTCATTCACATTGATCAGGCCATCAATTCTCACTCATACACATCAAAATTTCCACGAGAATGAAGTAGCAGGCAACAGCTAGCAGATTACATAGTTAATTATGTTTTTATCATTTCAAAAGTGGTGGTCGTGAAGGGGGAGGGGGGAAGAGTAAAGAGTTGAAAACTTCTGTTTTTTGCATTTATTGGCTCAAATGCATCAATGGGTTATGTTATGCCATAGTCTGTATTGCATACTGAATAGAAATAGACCAGGAAAACTATTAGACAACTAAGCATATTGATGCAGATACAATTTTTCTAAGTGCTTCAGTACTCTTTCTAAGGATAAAGGTTTTGATGTTCAGAGAAGAACTAAAAGCAACTTATGCTTTTTGTATAGAAGAAAAGATCAGAACTTATTCAAAACTTTCAATAGAAAAGTCAATTTTGTTTGTTCTGTAATTTAAACAATAACAGAACAAAGACCACACTCACAAATCAACAAAATTATCTCACAATTTATTTGAGGCAAGAAATTGACACACTGGATAAGCATTCTATATTAGAAACATCAATATCGAGTCAGTGCAAAACAATAATAAAAATATGATGATGTGAAAAAAAAAAGGCTGGATTTGAGGTGGAGTCCCCAGAACTATCAAATACTAGAACTTCCGCAAAGAAGGAATGAGAATGTAAATGAAGAAAAAGTAAAGATGTATTTGATATTGATAAATTTCAATATTGTCTGAAAAATCAATTAAAAGCATGCAAACTTAAAGAAAATATGTCATAGTGGAAAGAAAAGCTTGTACTGAGTAATATAGGCAATATATATTGTTTATGTATACATTGCAAAAAATAGTACAGAAGCAATATGGTATGCTATACATATTTAGCTCATAGTTGAATTTTGTTGTTTCAAATAAATTTAAATTATAAAAGTGAATAATAAATATATTCAACTTACTGAGTTGTTCAAGGAATTCTTTAATGTTTTTTTAAAAACTTGATTACAATCCTAAAATTTAGCTCTAATACTAAATTTTACAAGGTGTGTGAGGGAGGGGACAATCCTGTTGTCCCGTATTTGCATTTTTTTAAATTTGACAACCCTAGTTACGTCATTTTCGTCAGCTACTAAGGTCAGTATTTTGTAAAAAGGGCTGGCAATGTCATTACTAGTGTGGCCAGATAAGTTTTCAGGGCACAAAGCACAATATAACTTTGAAGGTGCGTAGTATGCAGTCAAGTTATAGACGTTTAATTTTCTCAGATACAAAAAGAGAGTTAATAATAAAATAAAGCACTACACAAAACTTAAGAAGCCACTGTATATATATAGCACAAATAACCCACTGTAGTGATAAAAACAACACACAGCTCACTGATGATTAATCAAAAACACAGCTGATAGAACCTTTTTAAATTATTCAAAGTACAGGTGTTATCTGCAAATAGCAAAACTTCTCACACACTAAAAAAAAAAGCTGTCCTTCTACTACATTAAATATGCAATATATTTGCATGCAATCGACACAAAATCGCATAAAACACCCCTTTTGGTGCATACGATTGCAACCAAAACGGAAAGTGCGAAATTTTAACTTTTCATGATTAACTGTTTTTGAGTTATGCAAGATACAAACATACAGACGGCCAGAGACGTAACGAAGGGAGGAGGGCTTGTACCCCGGGTGCCATATTTTAGGTTTACTGAATTGACTAAGTGCATATAATTTAAGTATGTGTGCGTTTTTTGTCGTATGTCGGGGAAGGGGGGGGGGGGGCTAAAGCCTGTTCTTACCCCTGTTGCAAAATGACCTATACTAGACTGCAACGTTTCTTGATAATGACGTCACAACGCGCGGCCGAAGAAATGAGTGAACAGCGAGGCTGTTGGGTTACTGGAGGAGGGTCAAGCTACCAACTTGTCGAATAATCTGATTAAGCACTCTATTTGGCACACCGCATGTTTGAAAAATCTTTTGTCTGTTTATCAAAAAAAAAATAAATAAATAAAAAGAAAATGTAACAAATTTAAAAACAATTTTTTTGCGCAATCATAATTTATTTTATTGGATCAAATATATTTTCATCATAAGTTATTCCTTTCGATAAAAAAATATTTTCATCATAAGTTATTCCTTTCGATAAAAAAAGAGAGAAATTATACTCTTAATACTTTTATGCAGATAGATATTGTACAAACATCAAAAAACATTTTTAATCACAGCTACATTTTGAAATGCACTATATTTTAAAAATGGTCTAATAATGCACAATGGTTTTAAAGCCATAACCACTGACATTATGACTTTCATACTTTTACAGGATGTGTAGGACACCAATATGGGTTGCCCAAAGTATTTCTCATTTTGGCCAAAAATCGACTTATCTAGTTTTTCCCAGATGGTGGACAATTTGTGAAATACATTCATGACTATTGTCTTTTCAGAGGTTTTCAAAGCACTGCCTTTCTTGTGGGGTTGAAAGACGTAGTTCAATTTTGGAGTAGATTCCATTCTTATAATAACAACGATATTAACAAATATAATAATATTTTAGAACAATATTGACGAATATAATAATAATAAAAGAAAGATATTAACAAAATAATAATAATAATAACGATATTAACGAATATAACAATAATAAAAAGAACGATATTAACAGTAATAATAATAATTATTATAACTATATTAACGAATAGAATAATAAAAAATGTTTAGCTTTAAGCAAGTTACAAGTCAGCGAGTCAGACATAAATGTAAACAATTCCAAATCTCGCCAAACCGCTTATCGGAAGATCGCCAACTGCTCGTGAGCTCTTATTGGATAGAGCGTTAGTTCTAAATGAAGGTATTAGTTTGCGTTACGCTTCTCGTAAAACTGAAAATATATAACATTTTATGAAAATTATGACAAATAAGCGCAAAACATGTGTAGGTTAAAATAACTTATCATATTTCTATAGCGAAGTGCTTAGTTTAACTCGAAAATCGGACACCGTGCGGAAAACTACTTTCTTCGCTTGCTCTCAGCATATTTCTCCATAGTCAAGAAACTTTGCAGTTGAGTATAGTTACGTTCCTGCAGATGACACGACAAAACTCGTCAAACGGTAAAGTAAAATAGCTGGTAAAACTTTGCCAAATTTAAAATTATAAACATCATCTGCAATGAAAGAAAGTTGTAACAGAAAATGCACGACAGAACTGACCAGGTTGAGTCAAAAGTTTTTTTGTATTTTCACCTACAAAAAAAAATGCACAACAGTCACATAATACTAAGGATTTATTCCTCGAAGTAAATTTCATTATGAAGTATGGTTTTTTGCCATCTCTCTGCCAAAAGTTCAATTCCATGTTTGTACCATTCGGCCGACTTCGATGCAAAGAACTCGCGACACCCCGTCTCAACATCAGTCACATTAGTGAACTGCCGTCTGGACAGAAAGTGAGCCAAGGACCGAAAAAGATGAAAAGCCGACGGAGCAAGGTCTAGGCTGTATGCAGGATGGGGCAACACTTCGATACCTTGCAGATGTGCAAGTTTTTCCTTGGTCAATATGGCTGTGTGTGCTGGAGCGTTGTCATGTTATAGAAATGCACATTGTCTGTTGACTAGTGCTGGATACCGAGCCTTCAGAACGTCGTACACTTGTTCCAGTTGTTGACTATAGAGGTCAGCGTCCACAGCACGGCCATGTGGAACAAACCCAAAGTGAACCACTCCCTCGAAATTCCACCAAGCGCACAGGTGGTAGTCAAAACTTTTGACTCAACCTGGTATATAGTATAAATTATAATCTACAAGTAGAACCTTGCCACATTAGTAGCGAGTTTATTTCATTATATTCTTCTAAATTAGTGTAAAAACATAAACTCATGAATAAATTTCGGTAAAACTGTTAGTTAGGACCCTGTCAAACTAAGAGAGTGAAACGTCCTTTCCTGAAATATTAAGTCTAAGAGAAATATGTTTAATAAAAAAATTTAATCCTTCATAAGTATCAGTTACTTAATTTTCTCTCAGTGACATTTTTAGTTTTAAAAAAATCGACATATACAGTCCTATATAACCCCGCTATAATGAACCTGGGATATAGTGAACACTCGGTTGTAGTGAACTTTTTTAGTGGTCCCGTCCAAACTCCTATTCAACTAATGTTATTTTATATGCTTATAGTGGACAGTTGAGAAATTGGTAGTTTGTTTATAGTGAACTCAAATTTCATTCCCTTGGATTTTTTTTCCAGTTCTCCAACTGTAAACTTGCACGTGTTGCGATTGAAAAGCCAGCATTCCTTTCTATTGTGTCAAATTTCACTCTTTCATGCTTATCGTCTTAAACTAGTTCAAACAAGTTGTTAAGCAGAACATTCCTCTCCCCCCCCCCCCCAATCCGTTTACAGTCCCAATTGCTCACTCCTTTCCCCCTTGCTCCTCTCACTGAATTCTAGGAATCCACTTGTGTCTCTACATCCGCTCTATTCATCTACTGTTTCCAACATTTGGAAAAATCGCAGTGCAATTCTTGCTGCATATGAAAAAATATGGTTTCTCCTAAAAAAACTAAGTCGTGCTGAAAGAGAAAATGTAGAAGAAACTCTACTAAAATGGTTTACAATTCAATGGAATAGAAACCTTCCTCTGTATCCGGAACCCATGCTGCAAGCTAAAGCCAATGAGTTTGTTGAAAAATTTGAAGAAAAAGGTTTTGTGTGTTCCAATGAATGGCTGGATCGATGGAAAAATAGAAAGTTTGTTGGTGAAACAGGGGATCATTTATAAATGATGTCACGCTTCGAGGGGGGGAGGGGGTTCGTGAAATTGTGGCAAGGGGAGGGGAGGGGGTAGCAAGAAGTGTGACATTATGCAACATAGCGTGACTCGTGACAAAGGGGGGGAGGGGGGTCAAATATATGGGAAAAAAGCATGACGTCATTTATGAACGGCCCCCAGCAAGTGTTTGTGCAACCGATGTGGAAAATTGGAAATCTCAAGTGAGGGCGTTCAAGTTTTTGTAAGTAGCATCTGATTCTTTTTCTTTTTAATGTTTATTTGATCAATTAAGTATTTATAAGCAATTTATGTACCATTTCTCACAAAACTGCAGTCATATTTAAAAGAAAGACATTTTTCAAAGAATTTGGATATAGTGAACCACCGGTTATAGTGGACTTATTGTCGAGTTCGCAGACGGTTCACTATACCGGGGTTCGACTGTATATATATATATAGAGAGAGAGAGGAATATATATATATATATATATATATATATATATAAAACATTGAAAACTAAATAACTTTTTTATACCCCTTTTTAAATTGTTTCGTTTTTGAAACAGAGATATTTTTTTATATGTCCCCCAGCCCGGGAACCTAACGCGAGAAAGATTATGTAATGTGAACTAAAAATAGTTTTGCTGAAGAACAAATAGAAAAATCTGAGCATCATCACGTGACAAGTAGCTCCAGACAGTATAAAAGGCTCTCGCAAGCTTTTCGCGCAAGAATTCATGATGTAAATTTTGTATATAGAAGAGTGGGGATTCACGATGTAAATTTTCTTGTAAAAAGTTGATGTTGGTGTTCGTCTTTGTATTGTGTTGAATGTGTATTTCCTATGATGAAACTGAAGAAAACCAATGATTAAATGGACTCTGGACTTAAATATATATATTTATATATATATATTTAAATATTTATGTAATGTGCATCTGAAATATTTTTAACAATTATTTGGTCACAATATTTTTGAAGTTTTTTTTTCGCTTTTCCCTCTCTCCCTTTATTTATTTATTTATTTTTATAGTTGTTATATTTGGAAAAAATATTTCTAAACTATTTATTCAATAGATATTTGATATTCGTAAAAATCCTTTTTTGAACAATGTTTCCCCAAGATAGGTAAAACCACAAAAAAATGCTCCCTCCTCAGCAAAAACCTGAATCCGCAACTGATAAGCAAACTACAGTTTTAATTCTCAATAGCTCAAATCATATATTATTCCATACTAACTTTAAATTAAGAATTTTGATAAAGCTAGAACACAATAGGATTAATCTAAACACAATAAATTAGTGCAAAGGCTCAGGATTAAAATTGACCACTTACAATCTCGTAATGAAAATGGCTTGAAGTTGGCTGTTTCAGGAGTGGATCCCAGTAAGAAGTCCAGGGAAGAAGGTTGAAAACTTGGCTCCAACAGAAGTGCATTTATTGCTTTCTTCTGACTGCAAAAGTCATCTAAGTTACTCTTTACATTAAAATGATTCTCTTTATTTCTACCACATACAAAAAAAGGAAGGAAAAGAAGAAAAAGTTTCACATATGCTTGGAAAAGGAAAATGTACATTAATCATAACAATTTGCACATAAAAAGGTGAAAAGACAAATAAAAACATTCTTAGGATTTTTTGCAATACCTAGAGAAAATTTATAAACATGACATAATGAATATTACCTCATTATCGATTAACATTGTCTTTGTACTGAAAATGATATAATTAGTGTTCAACGTTTCGAAACACAACTTTTCAAAAGGATCTGCAGATGTGTTTCAAGGTTACAAGGAAGCCCTTTAACACTGAAAAGTTGTGAGCTTCGGGATCCAAGAGCGATCCCTTTTAACTTCTCTTGGATTATTTATATTTATGTTCAACTTTTTGCATTGATTAAGGGGTTGCTTGCAAAACTGAAACATGTGGCAGTATTTTTTTGCCCATTTATGTATCAGATTATTAGAAACTAATAGTTTCGAGCTATTTATGAAATTATAATTCATATAAAAGTAATCTTTTATGAATTAACAACTAAAATATGTACTGCTAATATTTCAAACAAAAAAATAACTATTTAACATAAAAAAAAGAATTAATCAAAGAACTCAATGAAATTTCCTTTGTACACAGCTTTTCTTCATCAACATTTTCTAAATATTCAGTCTTAGATTCTTACAAAAATAAAGTGTTTAATGATTTTTTAACTCCCAACGTGATTTCTGCATTTTTTCACAATAGCTAATTTTGCAAATTTTCAAGAGCTTTATTTTGCATTTATTTTGCTTTTTTTTTCAGGAAAAAAATACTGAAATATCATGGCATCACAAAATACCACAACAGAACGTTGTAACCTTAATAAAAAAAAAACCTTACATTACAAACATAAATTACTATGCCAATAGAATTATCAAATACAAAACAAAGATAAGTCATTACTTTACATTTTAATATAAAGGAGCAATTGGGGCTCAACGCCTAACAAAAAAGGTACAAAATTCCTGCATTCTTTGAAACTTATATTCATACGTAAAGAATCTAAATTCAGTGCAATCTATAAAAAATAATTCCATTTTAAAAATAAACAGGTTTCCAAGCAGTAATTATTTAAACTGAAGTAATTATTTCACATCTACCAACTATTAAAAATATTATGAATAAGGGGCGAACTGAAAAACAAAAACAAAAAAAGGATTGCAAAGTTCCAAAGCATTATATGAGAACAACA
Organism: Octonoba sinensis; assembly: GCA_038502835.1. Classification (NCBI taxonomy): domain Eukaryota; kingdom Metazoa; phylum Arthropoda; class Arachnida; order Araneae; family Uloboridae; genus Octonoba; species Octonoba sinensis. Next base: position 28,845,394 of record CM076599.1, on the reverse strand, counting down.
AGATTAATAATACACAATATAAACATTGTGATTTAAACACACAGTACTTTTATTTAGATATATATATATGTATATAATATTGAACTGGATTTATGTACTAAGATCAAGAAGAGGCACTATCAAAAACGTTAGACTTATTTTCTCTCAAACTTAACAATTGTTTTATAATATTGAAAAATCTGACAACAGAAGAATGCTGATTTTTTCATGCTTTTTAATTATGAAAGAAAGAAGAAAGAATTGTTAATTCATTTTGCAACAAGATCATAATAAGTACTTTTAAGGAAAAAAAACCCTAATTGTTAACAGCCAAAAATTAAAAAAACTCATTTTAAATTACATACAAGGGGGGGGGGGGGGCGAGGGGACATTTTAGACAAATATGTTATTTTAACTAGATTATTAATAATTATAATTAACTGATATATAATTACTAAAACTAAAAATAACTTTCGAAAAATTCCTTATATTTTCGGGCAAATTTTCAAGTGGGCTTGGCAAAATTACGTCCGTGCAAGTCCTTTACTACAGAAGCTGGAACTCAATAAAGATAAACATAATGGTAGGCTCAAAGTAATTGATGTCGAATAGGCAGAATCGGACAGTAAATGAGAAATAGGAAGAAAGCGATGCAATCGGATTTTGAAAGGCATAAAAAATCGGGACCGACCCTTTAAAGTACAAAAAACGTACGAAACTTGAAAGTGCAAATACGGAAAAATCACATGTATGAATATTTCAATGTCTTCAAAATATTCTTGAACAGTGTGGGTTTTCCATTTCCTCTTTTTAATGCTTTCTGTGATATTGCATCACATTTTTTTCTATTTAAAATATTTTTTTTCATTATTAATTAATTAATTTTTTTTTCTAAACTTTTTATCATTTCTATTTTTTTTATGTAACGCTAACTTTTAATTAAATTATTCCAAATTATTTTGTTTTTTTCACGAAATCGGTATTTTCCGCACTAAATTCTTTTAACATCAAAATTTTGCTTTATTTACCGATTCGTAAATTCTTTTACCATGCTAAACTTTTTCTTAATATAAATCTTTTTCATTCCTTTTTCCAAATTACCATTTTTTTACCAAATAGCCATCTTGTTTTCAACGAACTTGTCGTCCATCTTCGAACATCCTGTCTTGAAGATCTTATCAGGTTGTTTTTCATGCGTCAGGCGACGCTGTGAAAGTGGTTTTGGTTCACGATTCACGAGTCACGTTTTGATTGGTTCCCGCTGAAATTCCTCCTGCGCTCTCATTGGCGCACGTGACGTGCGCCGTTGCCATCGGAGAAATTGCGTGTGGAGAAAGTGGGAGAGATGCGATTCACTCTCGCCGTGAATGCCGTGTCGAGAGGTTGCCGACGCATCGATTTCCTTTTCTGTGAAGTAATGGCAGTGGACCGCCGATATGGAGCTTTCGATCCTGCCCCTGACACCGTGTGAGCCACACGTCATGTCTTAAAAACAAAAGGGGGTAATCTGCAAATATTTTCAAATTATGGCAACAATTATTACCAGCAAAAGTCCGGCGAAATCCATGAGGGCGCAGCTGCACCTGTAAAACAAGAGCGATGCCCGCCACTGCAATTTTTTTTCACGGAGCCAGGAGGCCCTCATCATAAGTTTATAAGTCATACTTCAAGTTTATTTTTATTGATTTTATGTCCTGGATGATCTTTTACAACTAAAATGGATCAATAGTTTTTTTTTGCACCGTCTGAGGATGCTCAAATGTAATCTGTAAAAAAAAAATTGGATGTCTAACAGTCTAATCTAATATAGTAATTGTGCAGGTGATCACCTATTTTTTTTTATTTTATAAAAGTAAAAATGCAGCCAGTTCCTCCATAAATAAAATTTTTTGTTATTTGTTAAAACTTGTTAAGTTTTCTTTTCATGATCAACACGCCATCCACAAGGGGTAAGTCGAATTTTTTTCTTTTCATGCCAATCTGTAAACGCATTCAAGGTAGTCGTTGATCTGGGGAATTATTGTGGCACTTCGCGATTAAAAACATTATTATGAGCAACCACTATTTCGCCCTAATCAAAATTTTCTGGGAAACTAAATTCTAAAAAAAACATTAAATAAATGAAATCTTAATTCCAACTGGGGGGTGTAACAACACAAATTTGTGCCGCAAATAAATCTCAACTCGATTAATTATCAACGTTGCACTGGTAACGCCACACTTTCTTTTAACATTAATGGGTATATCTAAGAATTACTCCAGAAAACTCTTAAAAATAGAATAGATTCAACAAAAAAAAAAAGTTACCTTTTAGGAAGACCATCTATAATAAGTGAAACCAGTATTCCTGTGACAGCTGTTAAAATAGGAAAGTGGTCTATTGTTTCAAGTCCTGGTATTTCCATGCTTGCAACTAAACAAAAACAGCCAGATTTGGAAGTCACTCTGTTCAGAACTTGACAAACCAGCTAAAATTAAACATATCAATTTTTTTCACTGCATTACACTATCATTTAACTTAATTGAAGATTAAATAGTAGAGACTGTTGCAAGCAAATAACATGGCTAATAGAATGCTTGGAATTATCAATAGATCTATTTTAAATCGAACCAGTCTGAGGAAGTTCCAGTTTTACATAAAAATATTTTCATTCATAATCAGTTTTTAAGCATTAAAATACTACCTGACACAGTCTGGTCAAAAATATATCTGAAGAGGGTCTATTGGGATCTGTAAACAATTGAGGAACTAGATGCACTGTCATTTCTAAAACTCGGAGCAAGCCGAGAGCCAGGTCAAAGCAGGTGGCACATATTTTCAACTGCCTTGAGTCAATAAAAACCCTTTCTGGTCTGTTCGATGCATTTTGGATCTAAATGAAAAATTTAAAAAAAAACATATTTTTAAATTTAATTACAAACTATGTATATGTATATATCTAATACACACACTTATATGTATATATATACATATAAGTGTGTGTGTATTATACACACACACACACACATATACTTTTTTTTAAATAATTAAAATCATAATTAAGCTTTATTCTATGCAAGTTACAAATAAAAAAATATCGAAAATACTAATTTAAAAACAACCTCTTGCAACATTCCAATAAATTCTGAAAATGCCCAGTTGAGTTGGTTTAAAACACTGCTCATAAAAGCTGAAGCTGACTCGGGGTTTTCCAACAACCACTGGCTTGCATGCTCAAGAAACACAGGAGAAGGACAAGGAGCTAAAAACAAGTTTTTTAAATTTAGCATAGTACATTTTCTTGCGTCATCTTGAAACCATTAAAAAATATGCACTAAAATAGAATTCTCATTTTAAACCTATTGGTAGTTTTAATACTTTCTTAAAATTTAGTTTCAAACTTCCAAAATTTGAGATGCAATACAAACAAATTTGCTCTATTTTACAGGTGGGTATGGATTTATTACCTTTTTTTTACCATTTCAATCCACAAAAAGAAGCATGATGTATGTTTTCAAAAAAAGTATTTTTATTTTTCTCCTAGCAAATAATTTATTAACATAGTAGATAAATAGATCAATGAAACAGCAAAAATTGAAGTCACATACATATATATATCTTTTTGGTTGACAGAATGATTATTAAATAATAAATTTACCTTGTGCAAATAAACTGTAATAAAAATATTCAGGTTAAGAAAGCACAAATGAGCATTAAAACAGACATATGTTTCAGGATTGCTTGGAATCCCAAAAAGGAATTCCAAGCAAACCCATTTCTTTTAAACAATCCCAACTCAAAACAATCTTGGTACTTTCTTAACCTGAAAATTTTTATTACAGATGGATAATTAGCTAGAAAGATATATTAAGTTTTAACTGTCTGATTCACAGTAAGCACAAGAATAAGCATTGTTAGATTTACAGGCTTTTTTTAGCACAAGATTCAGATATTTCTGCAGTTTTGCTAAACTTTAATTAAACATTTCTATGGATCATAACACTACAGAAGAGTTGAAGGTCTGTACAGCATTATTATTATTTATTTTATTTATTTTTTCTAGGGTGTTATATTCACAAATTATTATTCATCAGTCATAGTATCAACATATCATAGCTAGGGTTTACAAAACCAGAGTTCTTAAAAGAGAATAACAAATAGTTACATTAAACACATAAATATTCCTTTCAATTAATTTCTAGTAAAAAAATATGTATGTGTAAAAACAACTTACTTTGTGAAATTGTTGGAAATGCTTCAGGTAAAGGAATTGATTTACAACTCATTTTCTTTGCTAAGTGTGGTGATACAGAATAGCGAAATGCAAAACCACAGCCCTATACGCAAGAAAAGAAATGTGCTGTTTTTAGAAATTACAAATTACTGCTATGGATAGATAAATAATGACAGATAGAAGCATGGGCCATATCCAGGAGGTGGACATCAGGACATAGCCCCCCTCCCCCACCGGAGATTCTGTAATGAAATAGAAACCATTTGAAAAGGAGGCATTAAGAAACCCCTCCCAAGTAATGCCACCACCTCCCCCAAAATCTGAATATGCTAATGAATAGAATATTATAAATATAAATAATGAAGTAAAGATGAATATAATTCACAGATATAGAAATGTATATATAGATATAGGTGGAAAAATTCATACATAATTGCTTTAATTAATATCAAATTGAGGAACTTACTTTCCAAAGCCGAATTAGTATCCAATTTGACTGAGCCCATGCTCTATTTTCATATGGTTGGAGCAATGCTTTAGTCATTGTCAAGCGACTAAAATATAAAAAAATAATACATCAATGTATAGAAAAAATAATGCATATGTTATATGTTACCGACAAAGTATGAAACGCCGGCATTCTATAGAATGCTTAGACATTGCATATAATGCCGGACGTTTTTAGGTAAGGTATGAAATATGAGAAGTATTACATACTTTCTCTAGGTTGTATATAATACCTAGATATTCTATAGAATGACAAATGCTATTTTTGCAAAGTATGAAAAAAACGTCCTGATGAGGTTATTATGTAAATGATGTGCATTTCTGAAAAATTATAATGTAATTCTGAAAAAATGAGTGCCATTAAAAAAAAATTTTGTTTTCCACAATCATCACAATTCAGCAACCAATAGTCCCTGGGTTCCTTTTTAGTAGTCATTTTGGCTTTATGTACATCATTTATTAACTTCTGGTAAGTAGTTTTGGTTAAGAAAACACTATTTTTTACAGCGTTAACTCTCAATTTGCACTTATGGATGGAGTTCTTAACGAATCTCAGATGTGTTTTAGACTTTGCCGGTTTTTCATTTGGCATTCTATAGAATGCCTAGGAAATGTGTGAAATAAAAATCGTTTCATACATTGCCGGCTAATTTTAGGCATTATATACAATGTCAGATTTCAAACTTTGCCGGTAACATATATAATACATTACATTTCATTTTTTAAAATTGAAGCAAAGCTAAAACATAAAATTTTAATGAAAATAATTATATTTCGACTCTTTTTATTGTTTTTAAGGAGTAGGAAATGCATAAGTAATAGTGGTCTTTCCAGGATTTTTCGCAGAGTCCAGTTTTGTCAATTTACAAAAAGATAATAAACGAAAAAAGATTATCAAATAATTTCAGGAAATTTCAAAAGTTAAACATATTGTAACTTATCAATTTACAAACAATTCAATACAAATTACTTTTTGTTAATAATCAATTTTTAAAAAATTTGATTTTCTTTTTAATTACTGATTTGTTAAAATACACCGAGTTTTCAAATTATTATGACAACTTGACAGTTTTATACAAACTAGCTATTGTGTAGAAGGCCGTAACCAGAAATTTTTTAAGGGGGGGGGGGGCTTACATACAAAAATACTATTACTACATTACGAAATACTATGCTACATTACGAAAAATTTTGGGGATCCAGTACCATCAAATCTTAAAGACTCGGAAAGTCCAGTTCATCAGATATGGCCTCAAATTCTTCAGACCACCTAGCAACATATCATACAATCCGTTACCAGAAGAATTCATTCATTATTAAGAGTAAAAAGTGGTCCAACATAGTAAATTGGCCACTCAGTGTAAAATTTCCTGAAAAGTCCAATTCTGTGAAGAATCCGTTTCAGTTAATTGAAACTTTTGGAAGGATCAGTGAACAAACCAAAATTTCTTCTGGCCAAACCCCTGTATTAGCATTACGTATAAAAGTAATTTGGCTACAAACAAATAGTATGAATATTTAAACAAATAAATACTTATTTGAGGATAATCAATTGCATGAAGCAATAAACAGACCTTAACATTGCTAGTTGTATTTTTGAATCTTTAAAGTAATATTCTGTATTATGTGGTATATCTTGATTTTTATGAAGAAAATTCCTAACATATTTTTTTAATCTACAAAATAATTTAAAAAATGTTCTTCCATTTTTAATTTAATCAAAGATTTAATGCATTTACTCGTAGCATCCTAGTAGTCGCTCTAAATATAGTGATGTAAAACGTTTAAATACTGGTTGCCATGATGCTCAATGTGTTGAAATTATATAGTTTAGAGTGTCAAACCTTTGACATTATTTAATGGCAATAAAACACCAAATAATCACTTTTTCTTTAACATTCCTAATACAGTGTAACTTTGATTTTATAATTGTCTAAGGACTGTTAAATGCTGTTGTTAAATCGAGGATATTGTTAAATCAGGGAAACATAACACTCATCAAATAAAGTGCGGGACTTTAAAAACCTATCGCTAATTTGAGGAAAACATTTAATTGACTATTGTTAACTAGAAGTACTACTGTACTTATTAACTTCAAAATGAATGGGCGGGCGAATAACAAAATGGGCACAATAACAAAAATACATTGTTTGGAAAACATACAATAAGGTTAAAATACAAACAACAGATATGATTAAATGCTATCTTAAGACAAAAGAAAGTTTATAATGAAACAGTTTCAAATCAATTAATTCTACAAATCTTGATAGATTTTTTTTCTCATTTTTTTTTTTTCAATATCAATAATACCTCTCTGAATCCATACTTTCTAATGCCTGTAGAGTAGCAGGATAACATACATAGGATGCAAGAGCTTGAACAAGACTGTCCTTTAGTTCTAAAAATATAATCTCTCATAAAATAGAAATAAAACAAAATGGGGTTTAAGAATTAGTACAATTCATTTACAATTAAATGGCTTTTTTATCATTATAATGGCTTATTGAGATTAACACTAAGAACAAAACTGATATCCGCAGTTGAGCTCAATTATAATTTTACACCTCTATATACAGTCGAGCACCAATTATCCGGACTGGTCGGGATCGAGGTAGATCCAGTTAAAGAAAAATCTGGATAATTGAATTGACAGCATCAAAGCACAAACAGGGGTAGGCTTTTAGGCAGCTTCCTTTCACACGTTTTTCAGGCTTAGGACTGGCATTAGTAGTTACAGATGGCACGATTAAAGTTCTTTCTTTTTTTTTAATATTGACAAAAAAAATGATAGAGAAGTAGCACTATACATAAAAATGATTCATATACTGTACTGAATGTATAAAAAATCATTGTAAAATTCATTAAAATATTTATTGATAGTCTTCTGCTACATAAAGGATATTCTCTTTTTATCGTTTCCTTTTCAGCACCACCTTCCTGTTTGTAAAAAACTGATACGAAGCTTAAAATTGCCTCGCTGTTTTTTTTAACTATCTGACACAGGTGATGTGTCAATGCCATATTCAAGGGCTATATTTGTTTCCATTTTCTTCTTTTTAAAATCTTTTAACAATTTATATTTTTTGGTCTAAAGGTAACACTACTCTTTTGCACTTCCCAGACATGTTTAGAAAACACCTTCTACACTTACGGATCATAATTAGAAAAATGTGGGTTCCTTTAGCTTTGTGTAACACGTGTGCAGACAATATAAAACCACGTGATCAATTCCTGAGTTGCAGTCAACCTTTTAGTCAAGTGAGTTTTTAAACAAGGGTGTTTCTGGAAATTTAGTTAAGCAGAGATAATTTAATTTGACCCTTTGCCCGTGAATGACAGTACAATTATTTTTTTCCTGTTAGTTTCTATACTATATTTCCATTTCCTCTAAAAAGGATCTTAATCCTTCAACTCCCCATGCTAATTGTAACTGAATCTAACATACCTGAGCGGAGGGGTGGGGGGGTTATCCCTTTTTATTGGAACGGCAAAAGGCAAAGGAAGCAGGTTTTCAACCTCCTGTAGAGAATCTGAAGATCAGGGTTTTAATGTTTTTCTTTCCATTTTTCGCAAAGCGTAGCAAAAAACACCCGCATGGTCCCTGACCAATCGGGTTGATTGGACATCCGGTTAATCGGCGTTCGGATAAGCGGCGCTCTACTGTACTTGACTCAGATGCCCCTTTTTCTCAATATTTTCCATTTACAAAACTCCATAAAACATTATATTTAGGATAAAGAACAACCTGATTACAATAATTTAATTTTGTTAAGAAGGGCAGACACAACTTTTGTCCTCAGTAATAAATACTAGTAAAGATGTTCATACCTCTGGAATTTCAGTAAAAAAGTTTACCTTGAATGTTGCACAGAAATGAAGTTTAGTGCACAACAAGGGTATTTAAAAGAGGTTTCTCTTAAAACTTACTATAACTAAACAAGGACTGCCAAAATTTCAAATTTGATATCTTACTAAACTATGCTCAATAAAAAAAAAAAAAATTTCTTAGTGTTGTAACTGAAATGAAATTATTCCATCCCTATCTAAAAATATTAAAATATTGGAAATTTGTTGCATCTTGTAAAGTTTAGAAAAGAAAAAAAAATGCATGCCTAGGAAATGTAAAATTAAAGGTCTTGCCTTAATATATTAAGTGCTTTCAATGAATTTCTGAAAGAGAAATTAAAGTTCTAGTTTTAGTATTTCATTTCTTTTGAGATCAGTAATAAAAACATGTTAGATATTTTTCTCTTGGATCTGATCTCCATCTCAATGATATTGTCAAGACTGAAATCAGACCAAAGGTGGGTTCGTTGATATAAGCCCTTCGTCTCTTGACCAATCTTGCATCTTTGATATAAAGCAGTGATGGAACAGAAGGAAGTTGGTTTTGGAGCAGCAAAAACATCATTTTGTAACAGAAAAATATCCATTTTGGAGCAGCAGAAACCCATTTTGGAGCAGCAAAATATCAGGTTCAAAGAGAGAAAAAAAAAAAAAAGAAAACATTTTGGAGCAGCAAAACAGCAAATTTGTTTCACATAATTTTTGGGACAATAAAGGACAAGTTTTGCAGCAAGTGAAAAAAAAAAAAACTGCAACAACTTCACTTTGTAGGAGAAAAGAGAGTAGTCTTGGAGCACACGTCTCTAAAAATGTAAACCTTTTGCAAATATGTGCATTAAAATAATGTTTTTAACAACTCATACGATGACAACAGTAAATTTTTATATATGAACTGCAACATACATACGATACATACACAAAAAATTCAGTAACTTTTGCTACATTTCAGACTTGCTTCCTAACCTTTTTAAAATTAATTTCCAAATTTCAGACTTGTTTCCTAAGCTTTTTAAAATATAACCTTAATTTAAATATCTGAAACAAAAATAAAATTAAGCCTGCCATGAAGTATTAAGTTTTGAATTTCTATTCGGAATAAACATGGAATTCAATTCAAAAATTTTTAAATAAAGAACTTTAAGAAAATAAAAAGAAATTTTATTTATTTACCATTTAAGAAGTTATATAAGCAAAAAAAAAAAGAAAAAGCCAAAAACAATCGAACTTCCTCAGCAGATGCAAAATGATCGTATTTTGTTTCAAAATTAAAGCATAAATTATAAAAACGCAAATAATAGTTTCTTTTTGTAAATAATTTCAGAATTACATTTTAAGATATACACGATAATTAATATCAATAATTACCAACAAGATTAGCGATTTTTCTAAAGCTATGTTAAAACAATGCCTAAGAAAATACCTTAAAAAAAGGAGGTGGAATAAATGGATTGATGTGGGAAACCAAAGTTTAATTACGCTCGACAAAAGAAACTTGCAAAAAAAAAAAAAAAAAGTACCAAGTCCTTGAAACATTAATGAAACTACTACATTCAAAAATAAAATTTAATGGAGTACAACTCTTATCTGAATTTGCCATGGTTGCTTCCACTTTTCTTGCCAATGTAATACTTTAACCAGAGGCTAGAAAGTAAAAAAGGGTACAAAGTTGTCCCCACGTTCATGGAGCCTGGCCAATGCAATACAGAGGTAATTGTACGTTCAAGGAAAAATACCTGAAATTTTTAAGAGTAATATGGAAGGGCAGGACGGTCTTGCCATTTTCATTACTTTTAAAAAACTGATTTATATTTCCCAGCCCTTAATATAGCCTTAAAAACCCTGCATTTTTAATAATAACAGGCATTAAGTTCCAAAATCTAATTTGAATAATTTTGAAAAAAAAAAGACTTTTGTTCTCAAAAACTGCATGTTTTGAAATTAATGAAAACTGCATTTGATACTAAATATAAAAGAGAACTTAATAGGATAGACTAAGCAAATGTTCTAAACTATACAATGAGGACTGATTTTAGGATTTTCTTATTAATAAAGATGTGCGTTACATGAAATCCTTTTTGTTTTGACATGAGTTTAAGATCACTATTCTTACTTTACATGATCTATTCATAAATTGTCATAAATTTATGCTTTTTAAAAAACATTTAAAGAAAAACTGCTATTAATAAATTGCCACATGAGCGAGTCATCAATTTTTGTTCTCAGATTTCTCAAATGCTGTTTAATTTTTTTCAGTTTTATTCCTCCACTTATTTATTTTAATTTTTTGAACCATTGGAGATATTTTATGTATCTTTTACAAGAGTTAAAATAATTGACCCAAAAATAAAAATTAATCTAAATTCAACAGTTAACTTTTTGACATTTGAGAAATCACACTCCTAACAAGTACAGAATTTCGTGTAAAAATTTTCAGATCAAGACTTTACTGAAAATAAAAGCGAATTGTATTTATTTGCCTTTCCAATAAAGCTTAATAAACATCAATGGTGAAAAAATTCCGATTCTAACAGCGGATGCAAAAGGATTGTATCTTTTTAAAACGATAACACGGAAAATAAAAGAATTTCTATAAGTAGAATAATCTTACTATTGCATTTTAGTAGGATTATAATGATCAAGAGTAAAAATTAACGGCATTATCGTCGGACATTTACAGTAAATTAAAAATTAATGAAAAAAAATCGCCAATACTTTCGGTAATTTAAAATTTTTGAAATTGAGAAAATATCGAATTTCCAGGTCCCCTGAAGCTGTGAGCTGTGATTGGGTGCCAGTAAATCTTTTCGGAGCTTCCCCACACAGGGTTGCCAAGAGCCAATCTCTCCCGACGATCGGCAGTTTGGCGGTATTTTGTTGAATTGGCGCAGCAGGCGCAGTTTTCTTGAAAAATCGCCATTTTGGCGCAAGAAGGCGCAGAATTTTCGTTTTGGCGCAATTGGCGCAGCTGTTCCATCACTGTATAAAGTCAAACTATGATACCTATGGGTACAAATGTACGAAATAAATCAAGGTCATAAGAGCTTGTGTGAATTGCAATGTTTGCCTTTTCTTTTTGTACCCTTCTCCCCACACAACACAATTTATTTACTATTCAGCAACATCTAGTTGTCAAAAATTATCAGCCTGGTTAAAACTTAACTCAGATGATACTGCACAGTTTTACCAAGCACTTCTGGAACAAACTTTGCCTTATATATGAAATTAATCAGATAATGTATTAAATTTTAGGGCCTTTGATTTCTTTTTTCACTTTTATTTATGGGACTAACTCTAGTAGTATGCAAAATACATAAAATACATTTTAAATGAATCGCTGAGTTTTGAAATCAGCTCCTTATTGAAATCAAATCCTTTAGGATCAATATGAATTTATAAATAGGCAGTGACTGTATTATTGCATGTATATATACATGCATAATGCATGTATATATACATGCATAATGCATGAATAAACCCGCTATTTTAATGTGACTCAATCGTTAAAAAGAGAGAAAATAGAAAATATTATTTTCCTTAAATTAGAATTAGAATAAGATATTTTAATGTTGTTTTACTAACCTGCATTTACAACTCTTTCATCAGCAAAATGATGAGCCAAAAAAGAGCCATATTTAATAAGTAGTTCATGATGGCCAGCAAAAGCTAAATTAAAACAAAATTAATATTTCAACATGAATCTCAATTAGACATTTAACCACTGTAAGATGAATGAATGTTAAAAATTGCTATACTCTGTAATGCTTTATTAAAACAAAAGAACAATAGAATTCCAAATTGTGCATCCATTTAGATCGTTTTATGATTATTTAATAGATTTGCAATTGATGAAATTTATTGATGAAAAAATACATGAAACAAAACATAAAAAAGATTAAAAATACATAATTCTTATTTTAAGGTTTTTTACAATATAGAAGTATTCAAAGAATGTGTTTTTACATGAAAGGTTTTAAAAAGAATAATGCTTAATATATGCAAACCTGTATGTATATAAAAGAAGGGAAGGAGGGGAGGAAACAATTATGCTCTAAAAATGACTCAAGTTTATAAAACTCTTAAATAAGGACATCTATAACATAATTGTCTATAACACACATTGATGATATAAAAAATGTATTCATTACAATAGTTGAAGATTAAGACGATATATGAATAAAATTTCTTGAAGTTTTTTCAATTAAGAAAGTTCAGTAATTTCTCATAGCTTAGTAAAGAAATAAAGCACTAAAATTATTTTCAATTATAGTAATATTCTGCAACACATGTTGAAATATGTAAGGAAGTATAAAACAAGGGTGAGAACATTCAACAAGAAAATTCAAAAACAAGAAATTTCAAAACAAGAACAAGAAAAACAAAAATACAAGAAATTTCAGCCCCCTCCCTCAAATCTCCAGTATCTGAAAAAAATTACCTTCTTTAAAATTTTATTATGGGATGAGCAAGAACATTCTATTGAATGAATGCATACTACAGTACAGTCCCGAAAACCGAAGTGTTGTGAAAATTAGCTTGTGAAAATGCCAGGTTATCGGAAATGGGGTTACAAAAGAATAAGTACATTTCCTCAGAAAATACAGTACTGTACTGTTCGTAATTTTTTAATAGAGCTATGAAAGAATTTGCGCATGCGTCAGGTCTGCTTTGATTTTATCGAAATAGGGGTGATAGGTTGATATGAGACATTACGATGAGTGCTTTGTTTTTTCCTTTTATTTTTTCTCCTATATTAATTCAGCCTAACGGGCGTATGTTTGTGCGGATGGGTGCGATTAATTCAGCCCCCCCCCCCCCCCGCCGAAATCTAAAATTTTTTTACCAATTTAACATATATTCCTCCCTGAAACTTTCCTCAACAAAAGTGTTTCAAAGTCTGCCCCCCCCCCCCCCCCCCGCGAAAAAATTTTCTGGCTACGGCCTTGCACTCCTCCTATCCAGTTCAATGACTTTTCGTGTACTGTATTCTCAATATCCCCTTGCTTAACGAACATATACCGAATAACTGGCTCTAATTTTTGAAGACTGTAAATTCTGTACATATATTTAATACCAAAACCGCACAGCCCACAGCTTGCAAATATGTAGTAAGTTCGTAATTTAGATACGTTTTCCAATCATGAACTTTTAATAATCAAATTTCGCATGCCGGATTGCCAGATATTTCATGCAATGGCCGAATCAGATTCCAGTTATTTAAAAATTTGTCGGATATCAGGAATCTAGTTCATACAGCAAATAATTATCTTCCGAAAAAAAAAAATTCCGAAAAAATTCTGATGGCCCAACTTGCACCATGATCCCCCCCCCTCCCCCCGCGGGCACTACTGTCCCTGCTCAAGAGAAGTAATGGAAGCTTGTTGATAAAAACAAAGTTATTTTATTCAATAAAGCATTAAATTGCAGGCAAGTTAAGTGGCGGAGGGATTTTAATTCCTTTAAAATATGAGAATTTTAAAGGGGTTGCAGATTATTACTCTCAGAAATTTACGTTATTTTCCCTTCTTTTTCGCCTTTCCTCAACTACAATAAAAACTTCCATATGGGGAAAGATAGGTACAATTCCCCCCCCCCCCCCCACCAAAAAAAAAACCAGGGATCTGGGGCGGAGCGTAGAGCAGGAGAACGGAGCAGTGAAGTAACGAAATTTTGCTCTTGTAATTTTTTTCACTTTTTACTTTTTTATTACATTAAAAAAATAATAACTTTTAAAAAAATGATAAAAAATATTATCTATTAAAATTACTCCGAGCAAGAAGCAAAGAAACTCAAAATCCCTGCTAAAACTTTTTTGGTAGCGCCAGGCATTTGGACTTGCATCAAACGAAACAGACTAAAAAAAAAGAAAATTAAAGTAACATCGAGGAAGAAAAAGAAAAAAAAAACTATGAGATAAGAAGTGCACGCTTGTGCCCATCTGAGAACCTATCACCCCTTTCTGAAGTGGAACCGTGCGACCTTGATAGGTCTGTGAAACGAAAATGAACAGTACTTATATGTATTTATCACTTGAGATCACAAAACAGAATAAAATGCTCAAATACCCTTAAACAGAGGGCACATACATATTTTTTGAAGGCATAGAGTCTTTACTACATAAAAACGAAAAGTAATAAACACACAGTGTACAGTTGAAATGAAATGAAGCGATGAACTGAGGACTTGAAAGAACCAAGCACTGCGATAATCAGTGTGCAGTTAATACTACCAGGGTATGGCCGAGTTATCTGGTCTCCCGGGTTATCAAGTGACAAGTTTTCGAGACTCTACTGTGTTATAATAATAAAACAATGAAATTATACAGTTTTAATGTTTAAAATAGTTAGAAAATATGCAACTGTTTTTTAAATTGAACAAAGTTTATGAATTTATAAATATGAAGTTATTACCAGGTAAGCTGTCAGCAGGTGCTGCTGGAGGGAAGAAATTTCGAAGAGCATGACAGCATTTGATACATGCTTCAACGTAAAAATCTGGGACAAAAGAAAATAATACACTTGTTTCAGAGGCCTGTGATAATGTACGAAGTAAGATTTGCAGCAGCCAGTATACATCTGCTTGCCTCTCCTGCAAAAAAGTTTAACCAATTATATGCAGCAAAAGGGTATAATGCATATTTAAACATATGAAGTACTCTTAATTCACTGAAAATTATTAAAATATACATAGAAAAAAATCATTAGAACAATTAAATTTAGAAGAAATTTAGAATGGCACAATGCAACAGTTTGAATAAAAGTTCATAAAAAAACTAAGCAATTAAATTTGACTACTAATGTGATGAGTAGTATATTGATATTCTAATTAAAGGTTCAATAGTTAAGCTTTAGAACAACCTTGAAAATCATCAGCACCACTTCATATATCAACCACCCATCATGCACATTTTAATCAATTGTATTGCACAAATCTCTTTGCTGGTAAATGAAGGAATATATTTAAACTCAACTGAAGCATAAAAAGTTGTTTTGTTCTAAGAATTTAATGATTGTTTCTTTAAATGTTTCCTAAATGTCTTTTTTCACTTTTTACTTCAGAGTATTTAAAGATCTTTTTAAAAGTAAGGAAATAAGACAATGAGTAGAATAATAGTGCAAATATTTTTATCAATTTTAATACCTATATCTTACCCCCCCCCCCCCCTCCTCCAAGAAAAAGTAAGAAATTGAGGAAGAAAAAAGGAGGCACTATTGTATTCCAAAGGAAATGTATCTTTTTTCTCAGAAAGTAAGCTCTATAAATTTAATTTATTGTGCTTTACATTGCTATCATCTGCTTATACATTTAGTAGAGTCTTCAATTAAATCACTATAAATAAATGGCAAAAAAAGGCTATTTTTTGTGATTTAACCAGGTGAAATATTTTCCCAGAAATTTTCAATATCCACTGGTCTAAAACATACAAACAAAAAACACAGAAAATATAGGAAATATTAGTAAATTTAGATTCATTTAAAATGACTGTTGTATTACTTACAGCAGAATAGACTACTGAGGAGATCCAAGCTTGATGTCGGCCTTGTTCAATAAGCTCTTCCATGAATACACTTTTGGCGAGTTTCAGTTCATCTTCAATATCACTCTTTTGAAGTTTTAATCGTTTTTCTATCTCCTTAAGAGCATGCCTGTATTCATGCATGCTATCACGAAGAGCACACATCTGTACACAAATAGTGAAATAAATGTTTGATGAAATTGCGATTATATGTGTGAGTTTTAATATGAAATAATGTACTATGCATTTACTTTTCACAATATTCAATTAATTGCAAGTATTTTGTGTAACTGTCCAAAAATATATACATATATTCAGTAAACTCCTATTACAACCAACTCCAAGGGACCGGGAAAACACTGTTTAATGGAATGTTCAATATTACGTAATATACGTTATTGTAAATCATGTTTTACATGCTTCACATTTGCTCCCGCAAGAGGGTAGTACGATTGACAATTTGTCTTCTTCCTGATAGCACTACGTGACAGCACATGCCTAACACGTCATAGCGTGGAACTTCGAAATCTTTTTTGACTCTCCCCGATTTGTTGTGTGGTGTAAAGGGGTGAAAATGGTATGCTCTCATAGTTTTGCTTGGAAGAGACACAGGAAGAAATATGTTTAGTCGATTATGTCTTCAAAAAAAAGCCTCGATGAACTGAAAATGAGTATATGGACATGTTACGGCATTGCTGAGGAGAATTAAATAGAAATGAATTTCGGATTAAGAGTAAAATATAGACTGATGCCTCAAGATTGAAAATTTGGAAGAAGATCAAGTATGTTTTTCTGAACCAGAAATCTGATGAGCTCAATGCACGTGGTGCAACAATTCAAGATCGAGTTTTCGTCTATCTTTTGATGAAGGAAATCTTGTAGCCATCTTTCATAATTACAGTTCCGTCTAAAAATATGATTCTCATAAGAAGATTTTAAAAAATATCTTACAATATATTTAATTATTATTTTTGAACTGTATTAGAAATTTAAAACAGATTATCCGGAACTCTATCCATCTTTGATAATGCATCGCCACTTACGAAATTCATCGCTCATTGTGGTTTATTTCATAATCAAGAATTTTAATATATTTGTTTTATTTTTTATGCAAATTTAATACGATTTTAGTATGGTGCACCAACAATGTTCAATTCTTCACATTTTCATATTTATCAACGTATCCAGCTTGGCCAAGCAAATTGCAATTGTTGTCTGTAATTATGGAAAGAAATCAATTCGGTAAGTCATGAAAATTTATGTTATGGGTATTTAAAACCTATAACTTGTTAAAAAGGCATTATGCATGGTATGGAATTCTAGATCATACAAAAACCTATGTAGAGTCTTGTGGTACTTGCCTTGCTAACAAACCAAAGGCAAAATTAACAGAAACAAAATTCATTGAAAAAGGTGATCTAAGTGTGGGACAAATTTTATCCATTGATATTGTTGGAAAATTACCCAGATCTGTGGACAACAAATTTTTTATTTTGACAACCATCGACAATTACTCTCGCTATTTGGAAGCTATTCCATTATGCAACATCAAATCATCAACCATAATTAATCAATTGAATGAATATTTTTCTAAATTTGGTCTACCTCAGGCAATAATATCGGATAATGGGACAAATTTTACTTCTAATGAATTTGAAGGTTATTTAACATCTTTAGGTATTGAGCATAGAAAAACTTCTTTTTATTATCCTACGTCAAATGGACTCTTAAAAAGGTCTCACAGAATTCTCAAAGAATCAATTGCTTCTATGTGTAACAACAGTTGGGAATGGGCAAGAAAATTATTGTTTTTCAAATTACATTTCAATTCCTCTGTTCATGCAGTAACTGGATATACTCCTGCTGAGTTATTTTTTGGAAGGAATTTAACCTTACCATTGAATGTACATATAACCAGCAAAAATGAAAGTAATCCATCTGAAAAAATAAAACAACTAAAAGAACATATAGCAGAAACTAGAGAAATTGTTAGTTTAAATGAAAACAAATATTTTGAGAAGCACAAAAAATATATCAAGGGTAGATCTATTCCAAATTTTGATGAAAATGGTCTTGTTTATCTCAAAATTAATACTGACATTCATTCTTTTGAACCAAAATATGAAGGACCCTTTAAAATAAGTAAGAAATTTAGGGGTAATAATTATCTAATACATATAAAAGATAAAGATAGGGATATGTTTAAAAAATTTCATGTCAGTAAACTTTTCAAAAAAAAATCTTCAAAGAATGAATCAGATAATGAGATAAATACCGACAGGGATCTCGACATAAGTGTTGAATATTAGAAAGAAAGATTATATCAATTTGGGTTAAAATATTGATAATTTCACTGTACAAGTCATTAAAAAATATATAAGTGTGCAAATTTTTTTTTAGTGTGAAGTTTTTGAATTGCATTTTTCCACTACTGAGGTCAATTTTTATATTCAATGTCAAATGGCTGTTCCAATTATCATGGAATAAGGGAAAAATCCCATTCAAAGATTAAACATTTTTTTTTTCTCTTGGTTATCTTTTTCTGATTACCAACTATTTTATTGCAACTAGGAAATATTTTATGTACTTGTAATAAAAAAATTATAGTGAATCATCTTTGCAATCCTAATTGAATTATGATCTAAAGTAAATCAATGCAGTGTCAAAATTTTCATACTTAGTGTTATTGTTCCCTGAATTTAAATAAGAATAAATTATTATTAGGGACAAACAAAATTTGGTTGCCATAAAATCTTTAGATGAACTGTTCGGTTTGAAATTCCATAAGCAATGTGCTTTGAAGAAATATAATGAAATGAGAGTAAAAATATTTTTTTCTAACATGAATTTTATACTAATGTGTTACATAATTTTTTTTTTTTTTATCTTTATGAATTTATTTACCATTGCATAGGTAGGATTGTCTTTTTTCTCAAATGACTTACCGAAATGAAAAAGTGTATTAATAATTATGTATTTATGTATCCGTATTTTAATGTATTTTTTTTATATTCACATCGATATGGTTGTGAATCGAACCAATCAAGTTTTTGCATATCATAGTGCTAATGTCTTGTGTACTTATATGTATGTGATCACTGTGGCGACTTCAATGTACCATCCTTTTCTTTTTTTTTTTCTCTTTTTTTCTGTAAGAGAGGTGTAATGTAAATCATGTTTTACATGCTTCACATTTTCTCCCGCAAGAGGGCAGTACGATTGACAATTTGTCTTCTTCCTGATTGCACTACGTGACAGCACGTGACTAACACGTCATAGTGTGGAACTTCGAAATCTTTTTTGACTCTCCCCGATTTGTTGTGTGGTGTGAAGGGGTGAAAATGGTATGCTCTCATAGTTTTGCTTGGAAGAGACACAGGAAGAAATATGTTTAGTCGATTATGTCTTCAAAAAAATGCCTCAATGAACTGAAAGTGAGTATATGGATATGTTACAGCGTTGCTGAGGAGAATTAAATAGAAATGAATTTCGGATTAAGAGTAAAATATAGACTGATGCCTCAAGATTAAAATTTGGAAGAAGATCAAGTATATGTTTTTCTGAACCAGAAATCTGATGAACTCAATGCACGTGGTGCAACAACTCAAGATCGAGTTTTCGTCTATCTTTTGATGAAGGAAATCTTGTAGCCATCTTTCATAATTACAGTTCCGTCTAAAAATATGATTCTCATAAAAAGATTTTAAAAAATATCTTACAATATATTTAATTATTATTTTTGAACTGTATTAGAAATTTAAAACAGATTATCCGGAACTCTATCCATCTTTGATAATGCATCGCCACTTACGAAATTCATCGCTCATTGTGGTTTATTTCATAATCAAGAATTTTAATATATTTGTTTTATTTTTTATGCAAATTTAATACGATTTTAGTATGGTGCACCAACAATGTTCAATTCTTCACATTTTCATATTTATCAACGTATCCAGCTTGGCCAAGCAAATTGCAATTGTTGTCTGTAATTATGGAAAGAAATCAATTCGGTAAGTCATGAAAATTTATGTATTTTTTTTCTTGTATATACAATGCATGTTCATGTATAAACATTTTCATGGACACACCATTTTTAGTTACTTTAACATTTTAAATTAATTGGTGTATTTTCATTTTAAAGGTGCCATCTAATTATCTAATTTTAATTATTTCAACAAAATCTATTTTTAACATTTTAATGGCACACAACAAAAAAATACAATTTTTAACAGTTATCCTATTGGGATTTAAATGTTACAAAAATTTTCTTCGTTACAATGAAAGTTTCGTTGTGTCAGTATTTGCTGTAACAAGATTTTACTGTATATGAATAATTATTGGAGGAACTTTTTAATTGGTGCAAAATAATAAAAAGCCATTGAGATAAGAGCATTATTTTCATCATTTCTCATGCACATTTTGATTTATTCTGTAAGAGATTTTTGTATTTCCTTCACAAAAGAAAACCTTTATTCATCACAAAATTTTTACTCATATGTACTACAGTATTACAGACATTATATCCCAGTTTACAACTCTGAAGGGGGAAATACAATCAAAATCCATGCTTTACCATTTAATTTTTATGCATTAAAATTCTCATGGTTTTACAGATGAAAAAGTGCTGTCTTATATCAGTCCTTATTGATCCAGTACATAAGCTGTAAAAGGAATAATGCAATTTGTTCTTCGTGAGTTTAATTGAATAGTATGGTGGAGTCTTTATGAATTTAAGTAAAAATTATACTTAAGTGACCATGCTCCTCCCAACACGCAATACATAGGCATACATATATATAAAATCACAAATAATCCTTCAGATACAAATAAAAGAGCTAATATTAATATTCAAACTCATTTTTTTCAGAGACGTTACTATATCAAAAGCTTTTAAAGTAGTACAAAATATTTTGCTCGTCTGAAGGTAGAAAAAAAAGCAGATATTTTTCATCAAAGAATTTTAAGGTTAATAAATTGAAATATTTTCAGAGTAGCTTTTTTTATTACATTTTTGGAAATGTTGGAGAATTTCGGATCAGAATCATCCATGTTTAATAATCCAGGTTAAATCAGACATTATCTTACACTAAAAAGTTTCAAAAATAATTATCATTTTAATTATTGCATTTGAAAACACTTGGCTAAAATTCCTTTTATAGATAATCAAACGGTATCCTTAAAAGAGTTCTGCGAGTTTTATCATTTTTATTTTTAAGGGATATTTTTAACATTAAAATGTCAATTGTACATGCAAAAAATTTTTCTTTGTATGAAAAATTTTCTCCCTTACCTTTTCAAGTTGACGATGTGCAGCAATGTGATATAAACGAACAATCCCATCAAGAAGTTCAATCAGTGTTCCAAAATTATCTTTGTCACCTGCATGCTTGAGGTGTTGAGATTTTTTTTCATATTTTAAAAGTTTACCTATGTGAAAAAAAGATCAAAACTTTAAATTAATCTTAATATATATACTTATTTTCAATTTCAGTATATATATTAAGATTAATCTTATTAAGTTCTACACCACCTAAGGGCGAAGGCCAACAAGCAAGTGAAAAAAAAAAAGTTTTACAACATGTTCAAAAATTAAACATCATTAAAAGAGTTACAAATTTCAGATTAACTAATAAAACAATGGTCTTTGAAATATGAAATACCATCAAAATTTTTGCAATAATTAGCAACACCTTTTCTAAATGTCCATATAAAATTTTGAAAACTAAGAAGGAGACTAGTTTTGAAAATAATAACAAAAAGCATTATAATTTAGCTCTTCTTTGATTTTGGTTTTTATGATAGCATTACAAGTGTGGGAACATTCTTAAACTCATAATTTTATATATGATCAGAATATTATTTTTTTATAAGTAGTATTATCTCATATATTATGTTTTACGAAAACATTTACCAAAATTTTATGAAAAAAAAATATTTTGTCATAAAAATCAAGATACTTTCTCTTCCGATCACATAAATTCTTCACACGATTCTTTTATGATAATTAATCAAATTTCAATTTATTTTTAATTTTTAATAATTCTGTAAAAACTCACCTACATTTAAAAGATTTAAATTTGTTTTTGGATTTTTTTCCTCATAGCATAACTTCAGTTTTAGACATTGTTTTCATGACTTACCATTGTATCTTATCCCCCCCCCCCCTCCACACACACAGAGTAAATTTTTTTTTTTTTTTTTTTTCAGTAGTCATTTTATTTTAAAATTTAAAACATGCCCCATACTTAGTTGCAATTTGATCACTTTACTATTTAATGCATAGTTTCAAGAGATTAACTTTTTTTTAAATACTAATGCAGCATTTAGGAAATAAAAAATAATTTTAACTTGTTTAAATGAAAATGATTTTAGACTCTGTGCAAACACATCTCAATTTTTTTTATTTTTTTTTGTTCTAACCCGGGATTGAAAATTACTGTTTTTCATGGCATAATTTACTGCTAAAAATCTTTAAATTGGCCTAAAGAGAATAAAAATTGCTTAGAATAAAGCAGAGATTAATTCATAACAAGAAGAGAACAGGAGCCCTAGTCTTCAGAACTTATTTTCCTGCGTCTACATTTGATGCAAAAATTGTAAAAATTCAAAAGAAGTGCAGGAGTTGAACTCCCACCAATTCACATGCAAATTAAGCTCTGACAGGTGTAGGTACAAGATTTTGCTCAGAAGAGCAATTTTACCTATCTCCCAGAAAATTAGTAGTAAAGGGGAAAAGTTATAGTTTTAATGCATTATTTATAGAATCTTTAGTAATATTTAATCCTCAGGGCAGAGGGATCAGTTGCCCCCATCGCCTCGATGGGGGCAACTCCTTGAATATATGCCTAATCCGTGATGCAAAGAAAAACACACGCGATATTCTAAATCATAATGGTCTTTTGAAATAGATTTCGTTCACATTGAATAATTTTGTGATTTATTTCAATTAAAATTAATTAAAATTAACAAATAAAATGAGCAAACTGTTTAAAGGTCTAACAAGTTTTGGTTTTAACATTTTATTTGATTTTTTATGGAAGATAGACTGAGAAAAAGAATTCAGATTATTTGTGATCATTTTTGCATAAAATTTTAGTTTAGTAAACATTAAGTTAATTAAAAAAGGGGTAGCATATATGAAGCTGTTATTCAAAAAATTAAGCAAATATGAAGCACCCAGAAGCAAGGGGTGTAAGTGACAAAGTTAAAAATTTGAAGATAACTGGTGCAAATGATAGGGAACACACCAATCTATATTGTGACAAAAAAATGTTAGTGATAGCTCTAAGAAGTGCTTCGCTTCAACGTGATTTAGAAAAAAATTAACATTAAAAGTCCCATAAAATCCAAACTTTGAACGCATTTTTCTCAGAATCGTTTTTTGGTCACTTACATCCCTTTGCTTCTCACTGCCTCATATATAATTTATTACAGTGAATAATAATAACAACATTGCAAATAAAAAAATAATAATAAACTCTTATACCAATATCTCGACAAAAAAAAAAAAAAAAAAGAGGGCAAAAATTCTTGAAAAATAATCGGTAAAATTAGTTTTTAAAAGTTTGATCTGAAAGAATACCTAAATCATTTTGAACATTTTCAGATGATGCTGTTTCTCGGCTGATTTCTTGTAAAACAATGTCTTGATATATTCTTAACAGATGCGATTGAAGTCCGCCAATTCGCTGTACTTCCAAATAAGGAATGGAATTATCATAGAAAGTACTGCATGGAACACTAAGACCTGAAAGATAAAGCAATCCAGGTGCTACTTGTAGTTTAACTTAAATTTTAAAAACTGAGAAAAGATGAAAAGTACATAGCATTGCAATAATTCATTTAAAGCATGTTAGTACAAGTTGTGTACAAAAGTTAGTCAATTAATACGTTTTCAAGAATGTACTTCATACACCACATGCAATACTCATTTTGCATAATAAAGAGGTAAAATACCAAACAGATCAGAATAAAACAGTAATAATAGCAAAAAAAAAAAAAACAGAGAGAGGGAGAGAGATAAAAAAAATATGAGCTAAAATTTATCAATGGTAATCAAAAGTAGAATTTCAAAAAATCAGGTGGACTATTAAGAAAAGTTGATGATACTAAAAAGTATGCAATTACACTAAAAATAAACAATAACACCTTTTCCAAACCTTTAATTAAACAAAAAAATACTTTTCACATTACTCATGACTAGTTAATGTGCTTTAGTCATTCTAGTCCAAGGTAACTTTTCATTAATGTTCGGCAACGACTCGTAAAAAAGTAGTTAACTACCAACTACTAACTAGTCTAAACAAAACTAGTTGCAACTAGTAGTTCACTGTTCTACAAAAGTAGTTAACTACTAGTTAACTACTTTTAAGCATAATTCATTTGAATTTCCATTTTTAAGCTTGTTCTTATATATTTAATCCTAATAATTCAACTCAATCTTATTTTTAATCATTAAAACAATTTTAAAGAAATTCGTGTAAAACATTCAAAGATTGAATATCTCCAAACAACACTGAACACGTTTCTAATTTTTGTTTGTTTAGTTTGTTGTAAAATAAAGGTATTGTAGTTTAACTTAAATTTTAAAAACTGAGAAAAGATGAAAAGTACATAGCATTGCAATAATTCATTTAAAGCATGTTAGTACAAGTACCTTTATATCAATTTAAAATTCTCCCTCTACCCAACCCCCGATCATTAACAAAATATCTTTGTAACGCACATGCTTTATTACATTCTTTCGAATTGTGTTAAAGGCTTGTGTTTATGGTATCCCAAACGCATGCATGACATTAGAGTAGAGGTAAAGATTCCCCATAATGAATATTTGGTCTTTAAATGAAACTTTATCGTGCATGTGCTGGTGCAAGTGTAATTTATTGACTATATTAGAAAGCTTTTCCTAATTTGCGTAAATACTGCAATAAATATAATGATTTTTTAATGAGTACTTTTAAATTATATAACATAATATAAAAAAATACATTTGTGTGAGTAATATTCGTAAGCTAAAATTTAAATAATTTAATGTTTAAAATATAGTTATATTCTTTCAAAAAATAGATTAAAAAAACATTTTTTTTGAAAGTAGTTGGAATTTTGAAAGTAGTTGTAACTAGTAGTTGGGTAAAAAGTAGTTTAACTAATAGTTAACTAGTTCAAAACAAAAGTAGTTACAACTAGTAGTTAACTACTAGCTGCCAAAGTAGTTGCCACTAGCAGTTAACAGGGTGCGTACACTATTCTCTGAGTAAAAATCAAGCACTTTCCAGGACTCTTCAAGCAAAAATCAAGTAAATCTAACCACTTTGAATACAAGTTACATTACAAGCCAGAAAGATTTCTTTAATCCTATTTAATTTAGAAAACTCTAACTGTAATAAAATAATTTCATATTGAATACCATAAAAATTTATCATATCGCACATTAATTAGATTTATGTATTGTATCGGCTGTGTATGTAACGAGCCATAGCTTAATTGCTTGTCAGGTCAGACATGTGCCTCACTGAGAAAAAAAATACTGAAAAATCACGACATAACGCTGTGTAAAAAAATAACGCCCTTATTAAAAAGTCTTATATTACAAGCATAAATTACTATGCAATAGAATTATTAAATACTAAGCAAGTCAACGCATTACTTTAATATAAAAAAAATGATTGGGGCATTATGTCTAACCAAAAAAAGTGTGGAAGTGACATGGTATTTTTTAAAGAAATAAACATGTTTCTGAGCAATAACTTCTTAAACTGAAATAACTATAAAAATTTTAATGAAATGAAATAACTTCAAAATTAGGTGTGAATATTTCTTTATATGTTTTTATATATTGAATTAAAATAGAAAGAAATAATATTTATTTATTTTGTAACAATGTAAAATGAGTACTTGAAAGGGGGGAACCCTAATGCTAAAAATGATCTAAAATTCAAACACATTTTAAATTACATGCAAAAAAAAAAGAAAAAACAATTTAAAAAACGAAAAATTTTTGGCAAAAATATTTTAAAACAGATTTTTAATAAGGCTCTAATATTTAATAATTATAATCAAGTGATGTTTCACTAAAACTTAAAGGCTAAAAATTCCTTGATTATCGGCGACATTTAGAGTGGGCGTGGCAAAATGACGTTTCTGCAAGTCCTTTACAGAAGCTGAAACTTAAGAAAGATTAAAAATAATGATAAGCTCAAATTTATTGATGTCTAAGGGGAAGAATCCGATATTAAACGAGAACTAGGAAGTTTTGCAGAAGCCTATGCAACCGGATTTCAAAATGCTTAAAAAATCGGGATTGACACTTAAAAGCGGGACCGAATGTGTAAATTTTACTCGTAATTTGTGAAACTTCGCAGGAATGTACGGAGGCTACTTTCAAAAATGTTCATAGGGTAAAAAAATAGAGAAAAAATCCAAATTACAAATTTTTGCGGAAGCGAAATTTTTAATTTCCAAAATTACCAAAACTACGGAATTCCATCAAAATACGGAAAAATCACATGTCTGTAGGTAGGAATTTGAAGAAAGGTGAATTTTCCTGTTGATAAGTTGCAAAGTAATAGTAAAAATGAGAAAATCAAGGACTTTCCAGACATTTTTGTACATTATTCCAAATTTCCAGGACTTTCAAGGCCTTGAAAAAAAATTATGTAATTCAAGGACTTTCAAGGTTTTCCAGGACGCGTACGCACCCTGAGTTAACTACTGCCGAACACTACTTTTCATGGTACATAATTACATTGCAATGCAATGTAACATATAACTCTTTAAATATTTAAACAAAAGAAACAAAAAATTGTATGTTAAATATTTTATTTAATTTAAAATCATAGCTATTTAACTGTTATGATTAAAAATCAACATACAAATGCATTACCATTCAAATCAATGCCAGAAGCAGAGACACAAATACGAAGCAATGAAATGAGACGGTGAAAGAATGCCAGTGCCACAGGTAAAGGGCATAAATGAACCACTGGAACCTGCAAAAAGTAATTTCTCATTAAAAGTTGAAATATTTTTCTTCATTTTTTCTCTTAACATAAATGAATTACGAATTTAAAGTCACAAAAAAATGTTGCAGTGTTTAAATAAAATAGCTATTTAACTTCATAAGTTCTCCATAAAAATCATACAGCTATCATTTTTGCATAGCTAAGCTATAATAAATGACTTGGCTATTCCATTTACGTATAAATATGAAGCTAGAAAATGTCTTAACATTTTTTAATGACATTAAAAAACAAATCAGACAATATACAATAAATTATTCCTAAGGCATGTTAAACCTATTTAAACTAGTGTTGTTACAGAAAAAAAGTGATAGATCAAATTTAAACTAGTAAAAAAATTAATCAATTGCAGTTTAACTGATCATAAAATATGTATAATGAATTAAATACATAGCGAAGTCATCTAATTTCAGGAAAAGAAATGAAAAAGAATGGTCTAAAAATTAAAATTTGAAAAGTAGTGACTTTTAATCTGTTAAGCACTGTTTCGATTCTTTCTGTTATGATGATGTTCATTCCATTTATATTAATCAAATGATACCAATAATTACATATTTCTAATAAAAGATAATACTTATAATATTAACAATAATAACAGAAAATAGTACTCATAATTACACGAGCTCCTCCAGAATTTTCTTTCAAAAATTCTCTTAATTTTAGAAGAAAAATGCAGCGGCTACACTGGCCCTAAAAATGGAAGGAGAAACTACACATTGCATGAAGCAGAATGGAAAATAAATTTTCTATAAACAAAATGGGAAACGTATCTTGTTACAAGTACTTTCAACTTCATAATTTTTCTCAATTTCGTGCACAATTATAACCTTTTTTTAATAGTTTAGTAATATTATTGCATCAACCAAACACCTTCTTTAAACACTATTTTTATCTGTTATATTCATCATTCAACAAACATATTTTACCTCTAATGCCCTCGAATAGAAATCAACAGTGCTTTTAAATACAGTAAACTCCCAATTATCAGCAAGCAGATTGTTTGAGATTCTCTAGAGGAGAGGGCAGGGGGACTTCAAATTCAAATTCTTTATTGAAATATAAATAAATTTTTATGCAAAATTCAAGTTTCATTTGTAACAACAATTCTGTAAGTTGAATACAACAAGTATATTCCAAGGATGAAAGAAAATAAACTTCGAAAAGGAGTCATGAGTAAAGGCATTAAAAGAATGCCTGACTGGTGGATGAACTAACAAATACATAATGAACAGTTCAAAAAGATTTTTGTGCCTCAAGTTCATAAATTTCTTGACTCATAAAAATGGGAAAATTTCTATTTTGTTAATTGACAGTGCATCGGCACACCCAGCTACTAATGTGTCTAAATGTTATCATGTAAAATTTTCTGACAATGTATTGATGATGTCACCGCTCTCTATTTCACAGCTTGCTGATCAGTCTGGCAGATCTACTGAAACTGCTTTGTATAGCCTCTATTTTATTTTTGAACAGTTTATTAAGTTACAAGGAAATAGCTTTGGCTGTCTTCCTTGATATTGAAGAGGCCTTTGATAGGCTGCCTGTAAACACTATATTGAGAGCCCTTAATAGGCAAAGCATTGACACAACTATTGTTAATTGGATTGAAAATCTGTTATCCTTTAAGTATGTTAATACTTCCCTCTGTGGTGATGATTTTACTGCACACACAAGACATAAATGCTGGATGAGGATGTCCACAGGGTGGTCTACTCTCAGCTATCCTTTGGTATCTTGTTGTTGACTCCCTTCTTGGAAGTATTATGGCTTCTGGCTTTTCCTGTATCAGCTATACTGATGATTTGATCAATGAAGCAAGAGGTAAGTTTATTGACACTGTCTTCTCCATTTTATTGCAAGGGTTGAAATGTGTGGAAAGATGGTGTCACTCTGAGGGTCTCTCTGTGAGTCTTCATAAAACCACTAAGGTTGCTTTCACATGTAAGAGAGCTATCGAGTTGTGCAATAATAGTTTTTCTGAACAACCCCTTACCTGTTCTGTAGAGGTTAAGTACTTGGGTGTCTATTTTGACTCCAAACTGAACTGGAATAAGAACTTTACTTATAATGTGGCTAAGGCTAGCGAAGTATTTCGGTACTTCAAGAGAGCTGTTGGCAGTACTTAGGACCTTAAGCCCAAGGCTGTCCATTGGGTCTACAGTAGGGGTCTTCAACCCGTGGCCCGAGTAAAAGGTTGAAGACCGTTAGTCTACAGGGTGGTAATTTGTCCCGTTGTTACCTATGGTTCTATTGTCTGGTGGTCAAGAACTAGTTTAAGTTCTGCTAAGACGGAACTTAACAAGCTGAAAGGATGGCCTGTATTGCCATGACTGGTTGTATTAGGACCACACCTATTGCTTCTCTTGAACTGTTTTTAGGTTTATGTCCCCTCTATATGTGCACTGAAGATCAGCGTTTTCCATGCATGGAGAGGCTTAAGCATTCAAGGCTTTGGAAATCCTATTCTGGATACAATATCTTTCCTGAAAAAACTTTGATAGGGATGTTTTGGGGCCAGCCTTTCTGGCCTGCCGAGTGATGACAGGCCCTACCATAAGATTTTCCCCTTTCGGTATGATTGCAGAGGGGAACCTCTAAAGCACAATGAGGGCTGCACTCTCTGGTTCAGTGATTGCTCCAAAATAAACTTGAACACCGGTGCTGGAGCTTGCTGTCTCAGTGATGGCACCGAGTACGCATGTCCTATAGGCAAGTTTAGTACTGTCTTTCAGGCTGAGGTTTTTGCTATCTTCATGTATTGTATTTTCTGTCTGAAGGACTACAGTAACAGATGTGTTCATATCTGCTCTGATAGTCAAGCTGCTGCGTTGCCCCTAAATAAAGTTGGTATGACTTCAAAAATGGTTTGGGAATGCTATGATTGCTTTGTACCCTTGCAAAGCATAATAAGGTCACTCTCTGTTGGGTGCCTAGGTACTCAGGCAGTGCTTCCCCCAGGCTTGGGCGGGAGGGCGCCGCGCCCTGCCCGCCCTTGGATTCGGGAAACGCGCCCATCTTGCCCTTTTGTTAGTGAAATTGCGCCCTTCTTGTAGTGCTCAAAACTCGCGATCGCCAGTCGCCAAATGCGACCAATTTTCACGTTTTGGCGACCATTGTTTTCATTGAAGTCACCAATGTGGCTACCATTTGCAAATGCTAAAAGCCTTTCCCGAACTTTTATCTTGACACGTGACCTTTTCCCAAATTCTCTTGTCTACTTCAAATTAAATAAAGAAAGAAATAGGAGTTAAGTTTTGGACCATACGGAAACTAGTTTTTCCACCGATTTTTACCGGAAATTGCTTACCGTGATTGAAATTTCAATCTTTTTCCATCCTGGAATTATTTCAATTATCTTGAAAGTTGTAAGATATTTTTTGCATGCACTACCTTAAATCTGCTTATTTGTCGTTTCATTTTAACAATTAAAAAAGAAAAAAAAGTATAAATATAGAAACAGCCAAAATCGTGCACGAGCTTAGCCGAAAATTGGATTCTACTTTAGAGATTTTAATCCTTTTGCATCGGGTAAATTTCAATTATTTTCTAAATTAGAAGATATTTTTCACACATGCTACCCTAAATCTACTTATTTTGCATTTTATTTTAATAGTTTCTGACTTTTTTTTTTTTTTTTTTTAACTGTGCCGATATTGAACACGTGTTTGTCGAAAATTGCGTTTATCACTAATTATTCACGATTGTTAAATCACTATTATTGTTTCATTTATTAATTTACTTCAAATTTGAATTTAGTATCGACAGCTATTTACTTTTTAGAAAATACTAAATTGTGGATAAATAAGAAATTTTTAGAAAATTGCTAATTTACCTGGATCCAACTTCTTTAAAAAATAATAAACAATTATTGAAAAGAAGTAGTATTGTCACAAATCATAAAATAAATAAGGAATGTTTTTTTTAGTTTAAACATTTTACAAAATTAATAATGATCTCTTTTAGGGCCGACAGTTGCGATATTTTTCGGGCACTTTTTGAGATTCTTTTCTTCACGTCATTTTATGTCTCTTTTTTGGCTTTGGGTATTTTTTTGTGTGTAGCCTGAAACTCTTCCAATGATTCTGTGCTTGATTATATTGCAACTCTTAAAAACTCCCTATCTCATAAAATTTCGAACAGTAGGTTCCCAAAGACTAATAAGAAAATTCTTTTTTTCATCTTTATAAGGGACCCATTTGGGTCAAATATGCATTTATTACATCTGTAGACGTTGAGAAAACTAACCAAAATATAAGAATGCTTTTTGAAACAAGAAACTATTTACTATTCAAAATATGTAAAAGCACTTAATAATCCCAATCTAATGGTGCTTTCTAGTTATTTCAAGAAAGAAAAGTTTTAAAATGTAATAAAACTTGTGGGAAAAAAGATGGCAACGTGTGAGGAATCCATATATTAGACATTTTCTTTTTCTCTCCTCATTAACATTTATTTCAATCTTTAATGAAAATGAAAATGTATTGTATTAATTTTGCTTCTTTTAAATTAAAAAAAAAAAAATACTATTTTCATTTTAAGCTAAACCATTGCTTTCAATTGGTATTCTTGATTAATTATAATGGCATTTTTTGCAATTTTGCTGTTTTTAGGACATGTTAAAAATTTTAAAGGGCGTTTTCAGTGATCATTTAGGTCATCAAAATCTGGGCTCTAATTATTATTACTGAAGCTTTATTGTATTAAGAAAAGATACATTCTAATTTTCTTATTATTCCTCAGAGGTGATCAGATCTTCAGAGGTACTGGAATTAACAGAAACACTCTCATAAATTAGTAAAAATGTATAACTCAGAAAATATTTGCTAGATATTTTATTGAGTTTAAAATCATTATTGGTTGATGTTGCCTTGAATATACAAGCAGATTTTTTTCATGCTTTACTTCAAATATTGAAAACGATCTTAAAAATGAATATTGTCAAATTAGTATATAGATATTTTTCAATGTTTAGTTTCACTGTGATGATGTTGATGTTTGACTAAAATGTTATATTATAGCAATAATAAAGTATTACTAGGGGAGGATTCATAAATGATGTCACGCTTCTAGGGGGGAAGGGGGGTTCCTGAAATTGTGACAAAGTGTGACCAGGGGAGGGGCAACAGGAAGTGTGACATTCTGCTTGTGCAACATAGCATAACATGTGACAATGGGGGAGGGCAGTCCCTACTTCAAAAGTGCTGCTTTAAAATTTGGAAATGATTCCTAAATTTTGGAAAAAATCCCCTTTTTTTTACCCGAAAGCACCCTGGTCCTTTTTGGGTCCTAGGGGAAGTCTGACTCAGGTGTTATGGGTAACAAAACAGCTGGTCTACTGGCTACGAAAGGTTCTGATCAAGACCCTATCTAGAAGAAGGGAAGCAAGACCCCCCCCCCCCCCCAAATCCCAAAATTTCTCACAATGTAGTATACATTCCTTCCTGAAACTGTAGTATATATTACGCCCCCCAAAAAAATTTCTGAATACTCCCTTTGTTGGCCCAGAGCCAGCAATTGTTATTTCAAAGAATTTTTTTAGGACTACTGTTTTCAAAATTTTTAAGGATAAGCAGTATCATAACTGGCATGACATGGATGGTCAATGGCAGACCAAAAAACTTAATTATGGTTGCCCTAGTATAATGGCAAAGGAGCTATTAAAACTTAATAGAAATAGTATCAGGAAGGCCATTAATCTTCTTACTGGTCATTGTACTTTAAAGTGGCATCTTAATATTATGAGAGTCAGCAATGACTCAATCTGTAGGGGCTGCCTTCTTCACGAGGAAACTGCTACACACATCTTGGATTTGAACACCTTTGTGATCATATTATCAAACCCTGGGAGATTCATGACATTCCTATCAGACAGGTGCTTGCTTGCTCTGGGTCTCTTTTAGTGTCGTGTTTGGTTTGGGGATTAGTACAATAGACTCTTGGTCACAGTGCTTGGTTCTTTTGAGTCCCTTTCTTTCATTTCATTTCATTACTATCCATGGTACCCTGCCATTCCATTCTGTAGATAATTGGGAATGTACTGTATTGCCTTAAAAAGGTAGTCACAACTCAATAGAAATTATACACTAAACAAGTTTTTAAATAGTACACAAATTCAATGATTTTACCTGGTACACATTTGATGCATCGAAAAGCTCTAAGAGAATTTCTAATTGCACGAGCTCAACTTCTACAGAAAAAAGAAAGAACAGCATGAATATACAACAAACTGTATATTGAAATACAATAGATATTTTCAAATTTATAATCAACATGGTGGAATTAAAAACATACATAGCGCAACAATGCAAGCTTTTTTGTTAGCAAAAAAGAATTTAAATTAAATCATAAAAATCATTAAAAATATTCATATTCTTAAAATCTTACAGAATTTTCAACACACATTTTTTAAAATTAAAATCCCAACAAATATTTGCTTAGAAAGAGAATATTATTACTAATGTTGCAGATGTACTGTAATGTTAAATGCAGATCAGTCATTTCAATTTTTTTGGGGGGGAGGGGGGGGAAAGGGTAAGGAATGCTAACTACGGTCATACTGTCTATATCATCGAGGCCTTCACAGACTACCCCCAATGCGAAGGGGTGCGACCGCAGCGCTGTCCTCCTTCGAACCTCCCACAAACTCTCTAAACACTTGACAACCAGCACCGGCCGTAAAGGGCTGCGCTGGTAGAGCGTTGCCTACCTGCTTTACCGACCCGAGGGCAAAGGGTATAAATTTGAAGTATATTGCATTGAAAAACAAAACAAAATACATGTATGAATACACTATACTTCTTAAGCCAGGGTAGAAAATTGACCCCCCCCCCCTTGACCCCTCTTAATGACGGGTATGGTTAAACTGCTGTTTTTAAGGGACAAAACTTTTTTTTTTAATAGGAACCATTTTGAGAATGCATAAATTAATTTCTTTAGTAATGCTAAACACCCATTTTTAAAAATATATTTGTTCAGTAATCTATTCAACTGAAGGATATTTTGACAAAGTGTTATCTAAAACCTATGTTTAACAATAAGATTGACTTATGAATTTCAATGGTTATAATATAACTTTCATTTAAGTAAAGATACTCCCAGCAAAATGTTGAATATAAAATATGATAAAGTACTGATGAGAGTGCAATATCTATGTGACTCATGAATGGTAAGTGTCAATATTTATTTTTTATGAGGATTCAATTTTGTTTCATGCTCCAAATATATTCCATAAAATTACACAAAATATTTAACATCTTTAAAGATTCGTTTTAAAATTGTGTTATAGAAACTTATAATGTGTACATTCCACAATTTAAATAAAATGAAAACCATTTGAAAATATGTTTGAGTACCTTTTACCACTAACTTAAGATGAGTACAAGATTTTTGGTAGCATGCTTTGCGGAACATTTCCTCCTCATTCATCTATGAATAAAAAATAAATTGTAAAGTAATGATTTAAACACATCATTTAATGCTACAGTATAAATTTGATACTAACTTCCTGTTTAAAATCTAACCAAACTTCAGGAACAACTTCAGCTAAACCTGTATTATCTAGTGGCTTGACTTCCAAGAAAACTGGAAACTTTATTTTATCAAATGTATCAAGTGGTTAAGGATAAAGTATAAAACAAAAATATACACATAATGATAAGAAATAATAGTTTATTTTCTATTTTTCCGAAAAAACAAATGAATATTTCTCAATTTTAGAAGCTAATTAACAACGGAACATCAAGGAAAATAAAACCTTTATTTTGCAGTCCATGACAGAAAAGATGCAGATTATCAAATAATTATTAAATAACTTATTTGTGTATGTGAGTGCAAATCACCCTCTATTTTTCAAATTTCCAGGGATTTCTCAGTCCAAAATTTTTAGAGATTATGCTGCAGATATTTAAAAAATTCTCAAGAATGGTAGGATTTGGTTTGGAGCATCAATGATGAAAAGTTGGAAATTCATGGAAAAGCAAAGATAAACAGAAAATTCTCATGCCTGCAGAACTCAGAGTTCAGGAAAAAATATATTTCACAAGATAAACATATTACAAAGACATAAATCAAATAAACATATATACTAATACTATCTATAGTTCTTCAGAGTCACAATATATTAAAAAGGATATAGAATGTTTTGTAATAAATAATGCTTTGTTGGTGTGTGCTGAAGGAGAGCTAATGTAAGAGCAAGATATTTCTTTTGTTCATGGTACTCGGGTGTAGCAGGAGCAAAGCGATATCCAGTCAGTAAAGCAACGACAATAAACTCCAGACACTGGTTTAATTCATGAGGCTATACAATAATAAGCAAATAAGTAAATAAATAATAAAAATTAAAATAATTTTTTGAATTTTTAAACCAAAACTACAAATCTGCATACAAATCAATGTTTTACTTTTAAATCTAATGTTTTACAAATATAATACTTAGCTAGAGACATTTTATATTACT
Organism: Octonoba sinensis; assembly: GCA_038502835.1. Lineage (NCBI taxonomy): Eukaryota > Metazoa > Arthropoda > Arachnida > Araneae > Uloboridae > Octonoba > Octonoba sinensis. The sequence continues at coordinate 28,809,859 of CM076599.1, read as the reverse complement.
CATTTTTAATAAATTTCATATACGTGGCTGCAGGTTTGTTTCAATGCAACAGAGATTTGAACAGACATTCAATTGATGTCTCCATTTGGTTTTTATTATTTACATAGTTGAAAAAGTTCTTTCACATAAATAGATAGTTGAAAAAACAATTTGAACGCTTTGTAAGAGAGAGAGAGAGATATTCTTAAGATTTACTCCTTCTCAACTGATTATCGGTTTTTGTTTTAGCTGCACAACCAGCCAACTAAATACAATGTATATATAGCAGATATTTGACATTAGTCACTATCATTTTTCAAGTAATGTTTTTGATTTGACACCTGGTTACATAATTGCACAAAAAATAGTGTATCATCAGAGTAATCTTTATGCTTTGAACACAAATGACAAGCCAGTTTGGATGGTTTCATAGCATTATTTGAAAGAATTTTATGACCTAGATAAAGGTCTTGGGAATACTTCACTAACACGAGTCATAATATCATTGGAAGACACTGGACTAAATGGTTTTAAAGTCATTAGAAGTAGTAAATAAAACAAAAACAAAAACAAAATGAAAAAAAAATACCTCCATTAGTGACCACATTATTTCCAAAATTGAAGTTACCCTGGATTTCGGATCCATAGAGCCTTGATCTTTGTTGTACAGATTGAACAAAAAAGGAATAAGACAGCCTTCTGTGAGAAATGCATTTGCCTAAAATAAAAATTAATACAAACATAATGCATATACAAGCAGTGGCACAATCAGAGGGAGAGCACAGAAGCGTTGACCCCCCCCCCCCCCCCAAAAAAAAAGAGCTCTAACTTACAATGAATGAAGTGCTTCAAAAATGCCCCAGAAAATACAATGTATACAAGTGCAACTATACTTTGCTTTAAGATACTTCAGTCATTAAAATCAAGTTGGTATATTATAATTAGTATAAATTTAGAGGCAGCAATTGCAAAACATTACCTTAATAATCCAAAATCAAACTCTGTTAATGTATGTCTCTGTTTAGTTGATACATGAGACATTGAGACACTGAGTATAGTTTTATATTTAACACTATTCAAAACAAATTAATGTAACCTTGATAATAAAATTAAAATCAAGGGGGAAAAATCAACGACCAATTCAAACAAGCAATGCTTTTTGTAAATGAGAAAATAAATTATAGGCATTTGATTGGCAAGTTACAAGTCAGTTGCGGCTTGTTTCTTATAAAGACAAATCACATAAGAGCATGCAATCAAATACAAAGCAAAACCAACTGAACTGGAATCATGCACAGCTAAAAAATTTGCTTGTAATAAAATATTTTTATTGGTGAAAAAACTGCTAAAAGTTATACTTCATAAGCTCATAATAATTCTTTTAAGGATTTTTAATAATTCAGATCAATTTTTTAGTTAATAAGGTTTCTAATTCTATAGCCACATAAGAGAAGTAACAAATTGCCATTAAGGGATATAAAGGTGTAAATATATCTTCCACTCCTTCTGGGTCCTCTCATTCTCTCTAGGTGCCACATCTTACAACATAATGATCTTCTACAGACATTCAACAGATTGAAAATGTTCTACTGAACATATTCACATGATGCAAGTTTACAATAAACACGTAAAAAAAGTGTGAAGTAGTGTAGTCCACATATAAGTAGCATAGCTCCTTCACAATGTTCTGAAGAAAGAAAAATATTTATTTATTAAAAAGGTCTTGGACAATTACAGTAGAAGACCACTATAATGCACACCTTGGGAGTAGAAATGTTGTGCTTTATAGATTTTAGCATTATATAGATCATTTAATAACTTTATAAAATAATATTTATGTATTTGCACATTAGAATAAGTTTAAACTACATTAAGCATTGAAGCACAAATCATGCAACTTAATTGTCATTTACAATTAAATATGCTTCACAATCAAAAGTGTGATCATTATCCTGCACTTTTGCTTGCTTCAAAGTTTGCAAAAGTTACTTTTCGAGAAACAATGGGGTATTACATTTTTACTGTAAATATTATTGTTTATTTTTAAACTTTAAATTAAGGAGAAAATATGGATTTTTTTTTTTTTTTTTTCTAGTTTGCTAGGGTTTTTTTTTTAATGTAAAATATAGGGATTTTCTAACTGTACAACTTGCTGTTTACTTCTGAAAAATAATGCAGTTTATAGGGGATTGCATTATATAGATCAGCAGTTTAGAGGTGCTCTAACATAATTCTTTCAGTGAAATTGTTCTGTGATAAAGTTATTTGTTATGCAACAATGTTCCACTTTTAACTCTGCCAAAGCCGGTCCCAAGCCCGGTTGAAAAAAGAGGAGGGTGCCAAAATGTCCATGGCATAAGCCTGCTCCATGTCAGAATGTCTAGTGGTGTCCTGGGCTTGCCCTGTGACTCACCGGACAGGACGGCTGGAGTGGGTGAACGGCAACCTAAATCCAGGGTGTAAGAATCGTGCCAAAGAGAGTGTGCGTGGCACATGGCAACCGGGGTCAAAGGTTGTTGCGAAGGGTTCACCTCGTGGAGTAGCGACTCACGTTGTATTTTTATAGCCTTCCACCGGTAGAGAGGGTCCATGCAGGTGGTGTGACATCTTAGACCCTCAGTAAATTAACCGTTTTATGAAACCCAAAAGGTTCAAAAAACCCGGTGGCAAGACACCTAAAAATCCTACTGCTTCAGATGCTGTGGTGCCCAAACAGGGCCCCTCATCTGAAGCCAACAAACCAACCTCCTCGGTTCTTGTTGGTGCCACTTCGGTGGCTCACAAGACTGAAATCAACACTCCGGTTCTCGAAGGTATCGTCTCAACGGTCCAAGAGACCGGAGCTATCTCCAAAGCATCAACGTCTTCTCCTGCTGGTACTGCCTCGGCAGCCGGCGGAGAAAACCCTCAGAAGCTGTCCAAAAGACAAAGGAAGAGGCTAATGAAGGCTGCTAGGGACGCACATCTGGACCTAGCAGATAAAAAACCTGAAGCTACGAAGAGAGTAAGGGTGTCAGAACCCGAAACTCCTTCACCTTCCGCAAAAATGCCTGCTGTTAAGAAACAAAAAACATCTGGCCCATCCTACAGTCAGGCTCTCTCTGGAGTGAAGATGGCCGTCATCAAGACATCTCATCCAGAGGAGAAACTTGTAAAGAATAATGTCGATGAAATCTTCTGCGACATCGACGATGCAATCGACGAAATGCAGGAGGGTAAGGGCCCCCAGATCAACTCTTCGGAATTGGCTGGTGGTGCCCTTATTATCAACTGCGCAAATGATGCCACTGCTGCCTGGCTAAAAGAGTTCTTCTCTGGTGATAAGTGGCGCGAGCTGGGTATAGAAATATTGCCAGCTTCGCAGCTACCAAAACCCGTGAAGATTCTCTTCAAGACTCGCAACACAAAGATTGTTGAGTCGTCCAAATTGTTCAACAGACTTCGTCTGTGCAATGAGGGCCTCGACACATCTGAATGGCGTGCAAGAGACAGAACGATCTCTAATACCATTGCAAAATGGATCATAGAGATTGACCAAAAATCTGCCCAATACATCAGGGATAATGGCATGGGGCTTTATGCAGGTGCTTAAGGCAAGGGTCTTGTTAAGATCCTTCATGACCCTCAAGCCCCCAAGCCAGCTGATGCAACAGCCAAAGTCACTACAGGGACCACAACAACATCCGTGTAAGACCCTGCAAGTGTTACAGAGACCCCCATGGAGGAGTCCTCGTCTCTTCCTGCTACAGAAACAGAAGAGACGACTATAATGGAAACTTCATCTTCCGAAAAAGTAAGTGCTCTTATTCATACAGATCCTAGTGTCTCCCCTAGGAGTATTGCTAGCATCTCTGATGGATCTAGTGTTTCACTTTCCTCACAAATTCATCTTCTAGGTCTTACGGAGTCTGAAGATGATTCCGATTGCACCCTAAAGGGTAGCCTCTCTCCCAAGGTGACACTCTGCCTTCAGAGTAACCTTGTGTGCCTTGTGTTTATGGCGTGTGCTATTAAGATTTCACAAATCAATCTGCACCACAGCCAGTCGGCTTCTGCCCTCTTGAATAAAAAACTGGCCAAAGGAAGAGTAGATGTTGCCTTAGTGCAGGAACCCTGGACTAATAGAGGTAAAATTCTTGGTTTAGGTAACTGCGGCAACCTGTTTTTCAATCGCTCTTGTAGCAGACCGAGAGCTTGTATTTTAATTAGCAAAAAACTAAAAGCTCTTTGTATGGTGGATTATCTGGATGGGGATAACATTGCTGTTCGGGTAATTCACAATAATGAAGATATTTTTTGCCTAATGTCGGCATATCTTCCCTATGAGGATGAAATTCCTCTAGCGCCTCACGCCAGGAATTTTGTGCATAAATGCACTAAAAACGACTGGAGGTTTATCGTGGGATGTGATGCAAATGCACACCACGTTATTTGAGGCAGCAGTAACTGCAACAAAAGAGGTGAGGAATTACTAGAGTTCATTCTTTGTAATAACCTAACTATCTTAAATTCTGGCAATAAGCCAACTTTTGTAACATGCAGCAGAAGTGAAGTCATTGACATTACTTTCTGCAATGACAAGACTTCTGCTTGCATTAACGATTGGCATGTGTCCGATCAGATTATTTTATCCGACCACAAACTAATCAAAATGACACTTACAGGTCCTGCAATAACATCCCAGCAGGACAAAAGGAATCCCAGATTCACCAATTGGGATTCCTACAGAGAAGACTTGGGACTTCTCCTCAGAGGTAATCTTTTTAATCTTAATTCTTTGATTGACATTGAGATGGCCGTTGACTTCGTGTAATGATCCATACTTCAAGCATATCAAAATAACTGCAAAGCAGTCACCACTAATTTACCAAGACGTGTCTCTTGGTGGAATAAAAATCTTAGTGGTCTTCACAAGAACTGCAGAAAGCTCTTTAATAGAGCCAAAAAAACAGGAGAGTGGTCAGTTTACAGAGCTGCTCTTACTAGTTATAATAACGCCATTAAGAAAAGTCGACAGGATTCCTGGAGGAACTTCTGTGGCCAAATTGACACTTTGTCAAGTGCTGCAAAGCTCACAAAAATCTTATCAAGAGATAAGCTCTGTCAACTCGGTTCCATCATAAAAGAAGATGGAACCTTAATCTGAGGATGGTCGAGGCACACTAGAAGTAATGTTCAGGGTTCACCTCCCGGACTCAACTATTGTAACAGATGAGGAGATGGACACTCCTCAAATTACCCCATGTGGCAGAAAGGCAGACCAGCACCTAGCTAAAAAAACTGTAACTTGCGATAAAATTGCTTGGGCGATCAACTCGTTCATGCCTTTTAAAACTGCTGGAGTAGATGGAATAATACCTGTCCTACTCCAAAAAGGAAGTGACATCATTATACCATACTTGAGCAGGATATTTAGGTCCTGTCTAGTTTATGGTTATATTCCTACCGCTTGGCGCACCTGCAGGGTTGTTTTTATACCTAAGCCGGATAAACCTAACTACAATGAAGCCAAAGCTTTTAGGCCTATTAGACTTATGTCTTTTCTTCTCAAACCCTCTAGAGAAGTTGATTGACAGGCACATCAGAGATGAAGTGCTGAAAGCCAACCCACTCTCCAGGCAACAACATGCCTATCAACCTGGCAGATCAACTGACACTGCTCTCTATGAATTAACCACATTTCTAGATGGAGCTGTAAATGGTAAAGAATTGGCACTTGCTGCCTTCCGAGATATTGAAGGGGCCTTTGATCGTGTGCCCACTCATGTTATTCTAAATGCTCTTATGAGAAAAAAACGTCGATCATCTGGTGTGCACTTTAAGAAGTTTTACTTGAGAAATAAACATTTATTTACACTTATTTACAAAGAAGCAGAATTATATTATGATGGAACACATCCTATATACATGGAACACATCCAGTATCATGAAGTGTAAGCAACCCCGACGGCAAGCGTGTTGCCAATACAGTGAAACAAAACTTTGTGTTGCCAACTAACAATAGCATAACTATGCATGACAACAAGATTTATATAAAATAACACTCCCTCCAAATCTGTTGTCACTTAACTTTACGAGTTGAATAGGTTGACAAAAATACATTTTAGATCACTTACTACTACTGACATACATATAAAAATTATTTACAAAATGAAAAACAAATCATACATTAAAAGTTCACATGCCAGAGTCATACAAGTGTTTTTTTTATGTTAAGCAGCTTTCTTAATCTCTCAAACTTAACTTTTGGCAGAGCTTTTGTGAAAATACCAGCTAACTGCTCCTCTGATTTCACATACTTGATAAATACTGATTTGTCAGCATATTTTTCTCGAATAAAATGATAGCATACATCTATGTGCTTTGTGCGTCTGTGAAAAACCGGGTTCTTAATTAACTTGATAGCACTCTGATTGTCGACAAAAAGTGTAACACTCTCACTGCACACCTCACTCTCATTCACATCATTAAGAAGTTGGCGCAACCACAATATTTCTTTTACTGCAGTCGAAGCTGCAACATATTCAGCCTCTGTGGTAGATGTTGAAACAGTCGACTGCTTCTGACTAGACCAAGTCACTGGAGCATTGCAAAGCATAAATACATAACCAGATGTTGACTTTCTGGTGTCTATATCATTTGCAAAATCTGCATCGGAATATCCAACCAGACAAGAGGTATCATTGATTATTGAAGAGTATTCAATGCCATAGCCTGTTGTGCCCTTCAAATATTTGAAAATGCGTTTCACAGCATTCCAATGTATTTGACCAGGATTAGCTTGAAAGCGACTTACTATGTTAACAGCAAAAGCTATATCTGGACGAGTGGTGATAGCCAGAAACATCAAGGATCCAACAGCTTCCCTGTAAGGAATTGATTTTCCTTCTGGAAATGGACTGCACTCTGACGACATAATAGTTGCTGGATCTGCAGGCACAGCATTTGTAGTTGCATCTTCTAAATCAAAGCGCTTCAGAATACGCTTAATGTAGCCTGTCGAATGTGGAAAATTGAGCCCTCTGCTCTATGATCAACTTCCAGTCCAACAAAACATCCTGTTTCACAAATGGTAGCCTCAAATTTCTTACTTAAATCATTTACAATTTCCAACAATATTTGTTTTTCTTCACAAAATAATAAAGCATCATCTACATATAGAATTAAAAGTACTTTCTTTTCTTGGAATATACCACTGAAGACACATGAATCAGCTACACTTTGCTTAAAACCAAAACTAGTAAGGAATTCTGAAAATGCCTTGTTCCAACATCTGGATGCTTGTTTCAATCCATAGAGTGATTTTTTGAGATGACAAACTAAGTTGTTACTGTAATTTAAGCCTGGAGGAGGTTCCATAAAGATTCTTTCTTCAACTTCCCCATATAGAAATGCAGTTTTTATGTCAATTTGTACAATTTCCCATTTTCTTTTTGCAGCTAGAGCTAGTAGGATTCTTATGGTATCAAACCTTGAGGTAGGAGAAAACGTTTCCTTGAAGTCTACTCCCTCCAATTGGGAGAAGCCTTTAGCACAAAGCCTCGCTTTATATCTCTCGATGTTTCCATTCGGAAGATACTTGACTTTAAATACCCACTTTGAGCCAATGACGTTATCAGCTTCTGGAAGTGGCACAAGATCCCATGTGTTGTTCTTTTCCAGAGAATTTAACTCTTCATTTATGGCTTCTTTCCAGTTGTCTGCTTGAGGGGACTGCATTTCCTCTTCATATGTTTGTGGTGTCACAACATCTGCCATATTTGCATCATAACGAATAGGGACCTTTAAATTGTTCCTTGGACGAAGGTCATAATTTGTATCTTGACCAGAGTTAGAGGAAGAGTCGGGAAAATTGCTTTGTACTTCTACAGAATCCCTGTAATTCGTATCTTCATTAATTGAAAACGAAAATGTTGATGAGGGTGCTCTTGTTGTTGTATTTTCTTCATTAAAAATGACATTTCTTGATACCTTTATGCTTTTTGTAACAGGATCAAAAAGGCGATAGTTCTTTGATTCTTTCTCATACCCAACAAAAATCATTTTCTTGCTTTTGGGTGCTAGCTTTCTTCGTAAGTTATCAGGCACATGCATGTAGGCTTCTGAGCCAAAAATTCTCAAATGGTTGAGTGAACAAGTTTTTCCAGTCCATAACTGATGAGGAGTGGAGTTTGGAGCTTGAGTCGTGGGAGTTCTGTTCAAAACGTAAACGGCTGTATTAACAGCTTCTGCCCACAGATACAAAGGGAGCTCTTTAGAATACATCATGGATCGAGCACTTTCTACAATTGTGCGCATGTTTCTTTCGGATCTTCCGTTCTGTTGTGGAGTATACGGTGCTGTAGTTTCTAACTGAATTCCCTTTTTGTTTAGGAAATCAGTGAAATGCAAATTAATGTACTCAGTTCCATTATCAACCCTGAGGGCTTTTACATGATGACCAAATTTGTTTTCACATAGCTGAACAAAGTTCTTGAAAGATTCCAGAGCATCACTTTTGTGCTTTATAAAATAAACTGTTCGGAAACCACTATAATCATCTTTCATTAAGATAAAGTAATTAGCACCACCTACTGATTGTGTAGACATTGGGCCACAGATGTCGCTGTAAATCAGTTCTGCCGGTTTAGTAGCCTTGTAGTCCCTTGAAGAAAAAGAAAATCTGTGTTGTTTTCCATACTGGCATCCTTCGCAGAAAAATTCGTCTTTATTTGTGACATCTAACTTTTCAATCAGTCCTCTGTCACTCAGTTCACAAACAGCTTTCATATTTATATGTCCTAACCTTTCATGCCACATTTTAAGATCATTTTTGAGAGATATGTTTGCTTCGTGTGAAGTTACAGTTCTAAACAGCATATGATACAGATTGTTAATAGAACGAATTCCTGTCGCCACTATCTCTCCATCACAGTTGTAGATTTCAGCACGGTCTTTCATTTTTATTATTTTCATACCTTTACTTGTAATTATGCCTTCAGAGAGAAGATTCTTCTTTAGATCTGGAACATAGAGAACATTTTGTATCTCTCCTTCTTGCCATTCTCCATGAACAAGTTTCTGAATTTGAATATTACCTTTCCCTTTAATGGGTAATTCGAGATTGTTTCCTAAACGAATGACTTCATTCTCATTTGTTTCTTTAAAGTTTTCAAAATAGTTGAGGTTATAAGTCATGTGAGCAGATGCTCCACTGTCCAAGATCCACTGTTCGCCAATTCCTTCAGCAGTCTTCTGTAACTCACTGCTAAATGCACTATGACTTGAAGGGTTTCTGTTTCCAACTTGAACGTCATTCCCTTTTGCATGTGGCTTGGAGCGGCACTCTCGAGCATAATGACCTCTTTTGCGGCAAGAGTAGCAAGTAATTTTTGATTTATCTACAACTTTGTTTTGATTTCTTGATTTGTTCTCCTTTCTTGGATCATTCACATATTGCTTCTTCTGCATAAATTTACCACGATTCGAAGCGAAAAAAGCAGACTCGGTCTGTTCAGATTGTGATAATGAAGCTTCTTCATCAATTAATCTAGCTGTTAGATTTGACAGTGTTTGTTTATCTTCATCCATTGACAGCCATGCTTGCCTGAAATTTCGAAACTTTGCAGGCAAAGTACCAAGCACTTTGGTAATGAGAGTTACATTAGTGATGTTTTCACCAGAGTTTTTAATTTGATGCGCCAGGTTTTCTACTCGGGCGATATATTCAACTACCGTCTCATTTGTATCCATCTTGAGTTGATGAAATTTGTCTAGCAAAAGCATTTTATGAAAGTCAGACGCTTGGTTGAAAATCGAGTCCAATTTTTTTAGCATTTCAACAGATGAAGTGCAGCTTTCGATAAGCGTGATTTGCTTGATTTCCATTGCAGCAGTAATAGTGAACATCGCAATAGCATCATCTTTATCCCATTTCTCGATATCAGCGGCGGCAGTAGTTGGTTTCGCTTTAGTTCCGTCGGCTACAGTATAAACGCCCTTAGCTTTTAATGCACAGTTTATTTGAAATCTCCACTGGGAATAGTTATTACCATCAAATTTACTCATTGAAGAAATGTCTAATCCTGCCATGATGTGTTTTTCTTCTTTGCAGCTAGATGAAGTTCCGTGCAGTTAGGCCTAACGAATCAGCTATAGCAACTAATGCTTGAATTCAATGCTTACACTTACTCACAGCGGAATTGCATGTCTGGGGCACATAACCTAAGAAGTTTTACTTGAGAAATAAACATTTATTTACACTTATTTACAAAGAAGCAGAATTATATTATGATGGAACACATCCTATATACATGGAACACATCCAGTATCATGAAGTGTAAGCGACGACAACGACGGCAAGTGTGTTGCCAATACAGTGAAACAAAACTTTGTGTTGCCAACTAACAATAGCATAACTATGCATGACAACAAGATTTATATAAAATAACACACTTTATTGGTTGCTTACTATCTACTAGATCAGTACAAGCAACTCTTTTGGGAGACACACTTGCCGTCACGAACTGCAAAGGCTGCCCGCAGGGAGGTGTACTCTCACCTCTTTTATGGAGCCTTGTTGTTGATGAAATATTAATTAAAGTTAATCTGTCAGGTGTGACCTGTATTGGTTATGCAGATGACATAACCTTAGTAATAAGAGGAAAATTCCAGGATACTGTGATTGGCCTCATGAAATCTGCCCTCAAAAGGGTTGAAAACTGGTGCAAGGAAGTTAGCCTGACTGTTAATCCTGGCAAGACAGACCTTGTACTCTTTACTAGAAAAAGAATCAAAGATGTGCAAAGTATAGAATTTTTTAATACTAAACTTGCATACTCTAACGAGGTTAAATACCTTGGTATCATTTTTAACAAGACTCTAAATTGGAACAGTCATGTCGAATACAGCACCACTAAGGCAAAGAGAATATTCTGGGCCTGCAGACGTGCAATTGGTCCCAATTGGGGCTTTTCACCTAGTATTGTCCATTGGATTTATCCAAAAGTAATCGTCCCCATTATAACTTATGGATCTATCGCATGGTGGAACAAAGCCTGCCGTGTGACAACAATGAAAGAGCTTACTAGTCTCCAAAGAATGGCAACTATATCAATGACAAGTGCCATGAGGACTACCCCCTCTCAGACCCTAGAGTTATTACTAGGCATTCTGCCACTTTATAAGCAGGTAGAGATGGAAGCAATCCTTTGCTCCCAAAGAATAAAATTTCTAAAACTATGGAAATTTTCTTCTGAGAGATCCTTATATAAATTTGATACACTGATCAGGGATCACCCAGTGCTTTCCATGAACTCGGACTGGATGCTTAAACGCTTTCTTTGAGTCAAAACACAATGTTGTATTCCCTTTCAGAACTGATTGGGAAAATCCTATTAAGCTTATTGGCCACGCCAACGAAGTTTGGTTCACTGATGGATCTAAGACTTCCCATGGCACAGGCTACGGTGCCTTTTGCCCAAATAAAAAAATTAGAATCTACTCTTCTTTGGGAAGGCTAGCAACGGTATACCAGGCTGAAGTGATGGCCATCCTGGCATGTGCAAATAATTGCCTAAATAGATGCATCTCTGGCAAAACCATCAAAATCTTCTCTGACAGCCAGGCTGCTCTCTTGGCACTACAAAAACACTGCTTCTCTTCAAATATTGTTTGGGATTGCTATAACACTATTGCTGAACTGGCCGCTATGAATAAGGTGACTCTTTATTGGGTACCTGGTCACCGTGGCATTTTTGGCAATGAAATGGCTGACCAACTGGCTAAATTGGGCACAGAAACTCCTTTCATTGGCCCAGAACCCGTCCTTGGTATGCATTACAGTATAATGAGGAAAACAATCAAGGAAGTCCTCCTAAAAGAGGCTCACAATGCCTGGCTTAAAAGCAATAATCAAAGACAGGCGAAAGAAAACCAAAATTACCCTTGGTTAAGATCTAAGGAACTGCTGAAACTCAGTAGAAATGAGATTAGGGTGATCATTGGTCTTTTAACTGCTCATTGCAATCTAAAGAGACATCTTAACATCATGGGCATGATTGCTGACTCAATGTGTAGAGGATGTCATGATGTAGAGCTCTACACATATTTTGTGTGAATGCGATTACTTCTCTGCTCATCGATTTGAATATCTTGGATATCACTATATCGAACCCTGGGAATTACCCAACTTCCCTGCTAAATTATTGCTGAAATTCGTCTCAGCCACTGGTCTGTTCCAGACTCACTAACTTGGGGTTGTTAGTACAATAGACCTGAGGTCGCAGTGCTAGTGCTTCTTAGAGCCACCCCCAAAACAATTCATTCATTCATGTTCCACTTTTCATCCGGCAGTAAGGTGTCACACACCACATAATTCTATTAGCTAATCAGTAGCTTGATTCCCTATGGCTTTCTTCTTCTTCTTTTTTTTTTTTGGCTTCTATTTTAAGGTATTTACAAATTCTGCTTCTTCCCTTTGTATTGTGCATTGAAATTACTAAACATTTTTAAATTTTTGCAGGTAATTTTTTTTCAAAAATATCTTGAATTGACCCATAATGTAAGATAAATGGAATATCATCTAAAATGTAATTTCAATTGAACAAAGATTTTGAATTTGAACTTGAAACAAAGACTTTAAAAAATTGCTTGTTATGTTCATATGAAATCCCTCTGAAACTGTTACCTTTCAGATGCACTGAACATTCAATAATGTCAAACTAAAATAATTTACCAATAAAGGACTCAGTCTATGCATTAGAGGAGCAGCAACAAGTAAAAGTTGAGCTTTCAAGCCTTGTTTATATTGAGGTGGCCAGTTCCTTACAACCAAAACCGGATTGGACTCCTAAATAAATAAAAAAAATATGTTAAATCCAATCACTTTTCTAAACATTATTGTATGTACAAGATGTTATTTTCTCATTAATGTAAATTTAATAGCACGTAATTAATGCAACGAAATTTTGACATGATAAATCAATAGAATTAGAAAATCAATCTCAGAAAATTAAAATTTATTTAAATTTCAAGATTTTTCTAATGTTTTCAAATAAGGCAAAAAGCATTAAACTAACTAACTAAATATGTGTGATTTATGGAAGTAATCTAATTTAACAATTTAAAGAATAGTAAGAAAATCATTATAAAACAAATTTAAGGAATGCCATAACTTTCTGAAAAACTGAATATTTACAAACCTGGGTAACTAAATAATAAATGTCAAGCAATTTCTCAAGCCATATAAGCAACTTATTTGTCTGAACTACATCCTTTTTAGGATACTGTTGAAGAGGATAATGACCAAGAATTGGATAGCGAAGTGGTGTTGAACCAAAGTTTGCCACAAGATTTTCATTATATGCCAAGCTGACAGCAGGAAAATAAGCAAGACCCGGACCAATTTGTACATTATCGAAAGCATCACCAAGGTAACTACCATTCCTAAAAAAATAAATAATATAAATATGTATACATGTATTAAAATGCAAACTGCACAATTATTATCTGAATCTACTTTTTTAATTGTCTTTACTTTATCAAGTCCGTTGATGGCTTGTGATTTAGTCTCCAAAGACACAATAATTTGTTTGCGTTTAGCACTCATTACTTCACCAATACAGCACAGTACAAAGGAAAATAAACAAACCGTAAACAAACTGTTCACTAGCAAAATAAAAATGTGACTGACGTCAGTCAGTGACAGCACTATCAGCTCTCAAAAAAAAAAAAATGGCCCACGCCAAAAGAGTTTTTTACCAATGCACCTTGGTTAACCTGGAACTCCATTAGTTGGGGCTTGCATAACCATGGTTCTACTGTCTATTATATATAAAAACAAACATTCCTTTTCAATTTGTTATCGTCTCATGTTAAATTAATTCTATTATTTTCAGTATAAAAACTACAAAATAGATTATCGTTAGTATTTTTAATATTAACTATGCATAGTAAGTTTTTACGTGATGGAAGAAAAGTATACAAATCATAAATAAATTCCTGACAATACAAACACATTAATTTCCATAAGAACTCATTATTTTCTGATTGTGAAATTGGCAAATAAGTACAAATACAAAAGTGACAATCAGCAACAGGCACAGGGCTCAGCTAGGCTGGTCCTAGTCAATTTAACAACCCTCTATGAACATCAAGAGCCTTCTCGACAGTTTTTTACCCTATTGCAAGTATAACTCGCTTCCGGTGAACTATTCCAAATGTCTACAAATCTATTAGCGCTATTGAAGCAGTAATCTTTTCTAATTTCAAGATTAGCCTGAGATTTGAAAACTTAAAATAATGACCTCTGGTTCTACCTTCTGTGCATAAATGTAGCCCATCAACATTTTCCATATTAATGAATTTAAATAATAAAATCACGTCCCCTCTAACTCCTTTTTGCTCTAGACTATACATATTGAGCCTTTTAAAGCCTAACCTCATAATCTAAGTCTAAGAGAATCACTTACCAACCTAGTACTCCTTCTTTGAACCGTTTCAAATAAGGTAATATCCTTCTTTAGCTAAGGAGACCAGAACTAAACAGCATACACCAAATGAAGTCTTACCAAACTTCTGTATAAAGGCAATGTAACTTCCTTAGACTTGTTCCAAGTAGCATTATTGATAAACCCAAGCATCCTGTTAGCTTTGTTCATTACTATGCTGCACTGCTAACTAAACTTAAAGCCATGACTAATTAATACTCCTAGATCAAGGACTGTTTCTGCTTCACTAATAACGGAACATTGTAAATAATAGCTTGCATGTTTGTTCCCATGACCAAAATGAAGCACTTGACATTACCTTATATTAAAAGATTAATTAACCTTAATTTCTGGTCTAGAAATTTGATATAAATCCTATTAAAGATGATTGACTTATTCTTCCGTGTCAACAATCCATATGATTTCGACATCATCCACAAAAATATTGATGTTCCCCAGGAGTACTACTCTCAGTAATATCATTAATAAAAATAATTAATAAGGGCCCTAAAAATGCCTTTAGAACATATATGTTTTTAATGTCCTCCCATTAAATTCCTTTAGAATACATATGTTTTTAACATATATTAAATTGGGTGTTCTGGAAGTATGTGAATTTGAATTTTTCAAAGCATCTTTTAAAAAGTTCCTTTTTTTGTACCATAATCATATTGCATATCAATTTGTAGATTATAAGCCGAAAGGAATGACATTAGTTCAATCTCTCTATGTCACTAAGTCTTCCTTCTATAGTTGTTTAAAGATGTAAGTGTATTATCAAATTGCTACTCTTTTTTTCTTCTTCTTTTTCTCCTCTTCCAAAATCAATAACTGAAAAATGTATCTATTGTTTTTTTATAAACAATAAACTTGTAAAAAATACAGGAAATAACAAGAAAAGAGAAAAAAGGTATCCTAACAAGTTCAACTTTCTCCCCCCCCCCCCCCCCCCATGGTTGATGTGATGTAGAATGACCATTAGCAATGTGCAAGGAAATGACTTAAAAGGGATCATTTCCTTGCCCCTATGAAAAGCTGCACCAAAGTTATGGAATCAATTTATTTATACATTTATAAAAGGATACTACAAGGACTTGTCTAAGATAAACTAAAAATACAGGATAGTCAAATTATTAATGGCATAATATCAGAAATAAATGCCTTCATACTACATAGCTCTCTCAAAACCTTGTAGTAAAACTACAACAACTTCTAAAACTTTAAACACAACACAATCAACAAAGAATGTTCTTTATGTGCCGGGCAGCTAAAGGTATGTGATCACTGCAAAAGGCTGCAGTACAAGGTTCTATTTATTTTTAATGACAAACCTTCACAAAAATCACTGAGTTTCAACTTAGTGCTTAAAATAAATGTTTCTTTTTGTTTTAATATTCATTTCTTTTTGTCTCTGTCCTGGATTTTAAGACCGGGGTTTGGAAAAAAACCAAAAAAAAAAAAACGGTTTTTTTGGTTTAAACCGGGATTTTTTTTGGTTTAAATAGTATTTTTAGGCAAAACAATTTGACTTTTGGAAAATCATGGAGATTTTAGATCATTAATTGTGAATAAATGTTATTAGTAATAAATTTGTTGATAATTAAATAATTAAGTTAAAACCTTGAATTTTAATTACCTTCTAAAGGTAGCTTTTATTTTTTCAGAAAGTTACCTACAGTGAAATGCGTATACAGCGCAGCACTTTAGTGTTCAACTTATAGAGTGGAGATTTTTTTTTTTTTTTTTTTTGTCATTTCGTACACAATGCGTTTATTCATTTGTGACTAATTAAAATATAACTTCATGTAAAAACTTTTCTTTAAAATTAGTAATTGGCTTTTTTTTCGAAATTACCTAAAATATTATTAGATAATTTTAATCTGAATGACTTACAATGTATCCTATACAACTTTAAAATTAAAGCACTTCGTTAACATAATGATAAATATCTTATTAATTATGTGAGTTACTTATTTAATGGAAAATATTCCCTAAAAATACATAATTTTTTGAAATGGCTAGATCAATTAGAAAAAAAAGAAGAAACTTATTTAGAGAACAAAAGAGTGCTCATAGTAGTTTTCTCGGATGCTTAACTTACACAAAAGTTTAGGCAAACTTTATATTGATGTTTCATCCATCTATACAAATACTGGTCTAACATTATAGCATAAAAAATATTGTCCTGGAGAACTTATTTAAGTTTTTATTTCATCTTTGCAAAAATAGATAAACAAATAAATAGAGTAATAGTTAGGACAGCCAACTTACAAAGGTTTTTTTTTATAATACTCCCACCCAAATTTGGCGTACATACGTGGTCAAGTTACAAAGGTTTCCCTACATTAAATAATATAGGGCTAATTTCGTTACTGACCAAAAGTGGTCAATTTAGGTAGTCAACTTTACAGGTTTTACTGTATTAACATATTACAATACTCTATTTATACAGACCTGTTAGCAAATTATTAAAGAAATAATTATTTTGTGGGTTGAGTTTTAATAAAAGCATATTTTACTAAATCAATAAAAAATAAGCAAAAATGAAAGATATATTAAAAATAATGTGTGTTGATTTACAGTATCATTAATATCAACAAATGATTACAAGTCTTTTACTGTAGATATATTTTACACTTACCGGATTTAGCAATGATAACACTTATACAAATCAGCAACATTGGCTTAAAAATTAACAGCATTATTTTTATTTATTTTTAAATACAAACTTTATTTTTCTTGATTAAATATATTTATAAAAGCAAAAGCAATTTTATAAAAGTAATACAATGGACAAACTTTATTTTTCCTGATTAAAGATTAAATATATTTTTTTAAAAAATAAGAGAATAATTTAGAAAAAAAAAATGGACTGTTTAAAAAAAAAAAAGGTTGTTAATTTACAAATTCAGTAATTCATTATTTATCTAATGCTGTGCTTGTAATTTCTACATAAATTGGATTTTGCAATTTTTTGTAATGTGTAAAATAAATGAAAAAAGTTTTTTTTTTTTTTTTTAAAGTGTTATCTGTAACATACATTTGCAAATAGGTTATTATGAAGATATTTTATTATTTCTAATCTATATTTTTTAACTCCAGGAATTACAATTGCAATATCATTTAATTTTTATAATGACTGGGAAGAGCTTTTCTCAAATTAGCTTTTTCAGAGCTAAGTTTAGAAAAACCCAAATAGTCTGACATGTAGATAGGAGATGAGAAAAATTTGCACTGATTAAAAAAAAGTTTGTTAATTTACATATTCATTAATTATCCATTGTTGTGCTTGCAGTTTCTTCATAAATTGGATTTTGCAATTTTTAATGATGTGCAAAACAAATGAAAAAAGATTTGGTTTAAACCAAGTGATTTTTTTAAAAAAACCATTTGGTTTAAACCTTTTTTGGGTTTTAAAACCCAAAGTGGTTTAAATCAAACAACCCTGTTTAAGACAGATTATAGATCAAAATAAAATCAGCTACAAAGCAATTTTATAATACACACTTTACCTATAAAAGCCTATAACACCTCTATCCAAATCTATGGAACATCCTATGACATCTCCAGTCAGCCAAGACTAAAATACACAGAAAAAAAAAGAAGAATGAAAAACATGTTTGAAAATGTAAATTTATAACATATTATTACAATAATTAGAATAAAAGTGACATTTTTTGCAATCTACAGCGAATTTGATAGTTTCTTAAACTGATCATAGAAAAGA
The DNA here is from genome assembly GCA_038502835.1 of Octonoba sinensis. Lineage (NCBI taxonomy): Eukaryota > Metazoa > Arthropoda > Arachnida > Araneae > Uloboridae > Octonoba > Octonoba sinensis. Next base: position 28,791,685 of record CM076599.1, on the reverse strand, counting down.
TATATTTATTACATAAAAAGAAATTCTCAGAACTAAAATTCATCAAAATTCAATAGTAAATACAAATAACAAAGAGTCGATGAAAAAGACAAAAGATGTGAACTTAATCATTTTGTTTTCTTGTTAATCAATTATCAATGATTATCAACTGAATTTGAACAATTTCTAGAAATGATTTATAATAGTTATATTCAATATCCTTTTGAATACAAAATTGGGGGGAGAAAAGATCGTTAAAACATATAACAAATAACCACAAAATAGTAGATTAAAATATTTTTATATGTTTTCACCTTATATGTTTAACTAACTCATTTTCAAATTTTAGAAGAAAAACTTAGCATTGGTCAATACAGACCAATTGAACTTCATTTTGCTAAAGCCTTGCTGTAGTTAAAGTATAAGTTATGATTACTTACATCAAATAAGTTATGATAACTTATACATACAACATACATAAATTGTAATATTGAAACAATATACAAATTTTAAGATCATTTACAAGCTATCTCAGTAAGTTTTGAAAAAGCTCTATCTAATATATAATAAAGCTACTAAGGAAACAAAAATGTAACTTTCTTTTTTAATCAAGAATATTAAAAACAGTTGTAGAGAGTGAAAAGAAAAATTTGCAAATGAATTGCAAATTCAATCTTAAATATGTTTTATTTTACAAAGTGTAATTAACATAAAGATTCTTTGTCTCATACCTAATTTAAAAAGGTTTTGAGCAATACAAAACAAAAGAGACAAAAACAGCTTTCTTCTGCCACTAACGAATATATACATATATGGGTGTATGTGTGTGTGTGTGTGTGTGTGTGCAAGTGTACAATTTTATTAATTTATTTATTTCTTATTATATGTTTGATTACATACTTACTTCACCATATTTATAAGTAGATACATTCCATTTTCGTACTCTGTGACCATCATAAGCATAAGAATGAGTGGTATCTCCAACTCCTTTCTGAATTTAAGAACAAGGAAGATGATTACATATTTGATGATATATGACATTAAACAAGTGTGATCCCAGTGACTGTGACCCTTCAAAAATCCAGAAAATTACATTAGTAAAAGCTTAACTTATTGCACATATTTTATGAAATAAATCTCTTCATAAATAAAAGTCACTGAAATTTCAAAAGCACAAAATTTTTGAAAATAACACTGAGCTGGATGAAAAAAGCTCCCGGAGCAATTCTTGTTGATTCCTTATGTAGAATCCCTCCTGAAACCGAATAGGACCCTCATTTTGCTCCACCACCCCCTATCTTCTGGAGATGCCCCCCTCCAACCCATGTCATTTCACAATGATGTTTTATGAGTCATGTATAGGAGGGAAAATTAGGCACAGAAGAGTAGTGACAATTTAATATTCCATAACAGTAAAATATACATTTATTTCTTTGAAAAATACTTTTAAATAGAAGACAGACACGACTGAATACATTTTTTGCTAAAAAATCTATTTTAAATAAAAAAAATTTTACATATTACTCCAAAAGGGAAGCAAAATACTCACTCATTGGAGAATCGGCCATGCACATTCAAACCAATTTAATACAAGATTCATGTTATTCTTACCTCTTGTGAAAATTTACAATTAATTGTGGCCCATCCAACTTGCATTACACCTTTTGAACCAAGCATCAATTCATATTGCCATTTTCCTTTATTAAAAAAAAATGATGAACATTATGTAATGTGCAAGCAAATAAAATCAATCTTCAACAATAATTTAGATTTGAAAGAAAAATAAGATTTCATAAAAAGGGCAGAAAAGGGGTCGCAGTTATAAAAACCATCAATTTTATCATTAGGTTAACACTAACACTGTAAAATATGCTTTGCAATGACCCCAATTAAGTTGGTTAAAAATATAAGTTTTTTTTTTTCCTTTGACAAAGTTCTCAAGTGTACAATTTGCTCACATGAATTTCATTAATGCTAGTGGATCATCATTATATTTTCACACAAATATTTCACACTTGCAATGAAAAAATGTACATAGTAAACAAAATATTGCATACCATGAATCATTTTATGTATTCTCTCTGCTCTTTAAAAATATATGAAGAAAACTCAGAAAGTATATAAATAACTTGCTTTTTTAAAAACAATTCTACATGGTTCAGTTCTTATCTTAAAAGCAAGAGATTGACATCAGTGATTGCGTTATGCTTTGTTGAAGAAAACAAGTTAAATACTATTTTTTTATTGTACTATTGAGTAGTGAAAAAAACATACAAAAATTTTAAGCAGCATGACTATCTTTAAACAATTTAAAGCATTACCTTTATAAACACAACAATTAGCTCTGATGGAACTGAAGTTACTTTGACTTGAAAGCTAGAAAATAACTAAAATAAATACTCTATCTAATAACAACATTAAATATTCTAGTTAAAGTATTGAATAAGCCCTTAAAAAATAAAATATCAAGGTGTACTAAAGACATTTAACAACAAAAACAAAACACAAGAAAATTATTAAGAACACAATAAATCTATCAAATGACTGAATTAATTTTAAAACATAGGTCTTAATGCATAATCAACAAATATATATACATATAGATAAAGCATGCTCCCCCCCCCCACCCACCCACCCCTCACCCCTTTCTTTTTCATTTAAGAGAGTCTTATAATTTTTCTTCCTTTTTTGAAAAACATAACTTTTATCAATGGAAATACAGTAAGCAAACTTTAATTGAAATTATCTCACTTCTAAATACATAAAGCATTTATAAACAATAAAAACTGAAAATAGTTAGTATAAATAAGTAAATGCTTTAAACTCACACCAAGTCTATCCCGATCAATGACTAAGCTTCCAACATTACTGGAAACATCAAATATAACTTTGCCAGGTCCAATAATTCCTTTATTCTCTGAATGAAACAGAAATGACTTAGCAGTGCATATGACAACACAATATAAATATCATATTATATTAAATTAAAAATTATGGCAAACAATTAAAATTGCAAACACCAAGAATATTATAACAAAAAACATCAATCACTAGTTCATAAAACTATGCATCAAAGTGCTAAATTAAGAACTAGGGGTGTAACAAATAGTGGTTTGGTCGAATACCGAATATTCAGCCATTTCTTCCGAGGCCAAATAATAAAATTACTAGAAAATTGTTGTAATAGAAAGTATTTGTCAAATTTAAAATTATTCACAAAGTCAAACACCAATTCCACATATTAATCTATGATGAATGATTTAATTCTGTTTGTTTAGAATCTAAAACTGTCTAAAATTAATGCATTTTCTGTATTGTTTTGAATGCAATAAAACTGAAAAGTTCACCCGCAAATGGAACAGAAACAGGTTTTAATGTAAGCATTAACTTTATTTTACTAATTATTTAATTCAAATTAAAGAAATACTATTACTTAGTGAACTTTTACCTTGCCCAAAATAGTTTTGTGAGGATATTTTAAAGGTTATAAAAGCAAATGCCAAGTATAAAATAGAATATCATAACTTTAAAATCTGTTTTTGTTCAGTCAAACCGAAAATCAATGTTTAAAAAAGTAGTTTTTATCAAATTATTTTAATTCATTAAAGCTATAATATACTAATGGATTCTTTTGCAATAACTATAATACAATTTTAAATGTTTAAGATCTACTAATTTTTATTTATTTATTTATTTATTTATTTTAATTTCTACTGCAGCAGAACTATTCGGCCAGGACGAATATTCGACTAGGTCATGAAATGATTATTCGGCACGGCCGAATACCGAATGGTGGCCGAATATTCGTTACATCCCTATTAAGAAGTATGACATGAAAAACAAGGCAAAGATTTATACAAGGCTTTGAAATTTCTACAATTAAATATGAAAGGATAAAATAAAAAATACCCATTAAAAATTATAATAAAACATTAAAACGTAATTGCTGTCGATAACATTATTACCAGAATCACACAGAGGCTTAGTTTCTGAAAATGATCTGGATCAAAAAACAGCTACCAGGCAACATTCAACTATTAACAAATTCTCTACATTATACTAGATGCAAAAAAATAGTATAAAATCTAGAAGCATTAAATTCAAAAATTATGAAAATTAAAAAGACTGAGTAAGAAAAATTGGAATGCAAACTATGAAAAAAAAATGCAGGAAGAGCTGTAATTCAAAAGTTTGTTTACAAATATAATTAAATTAATTACTGTCTTACCATTAGAGGACATGGACATTTCAGCCACCTGTACTGCTTTCCTAAGCTCTTTATCAATAAATTCATCAATGTTTTCTAAATTAAGACTATCTCTGAAAAATGACAGTAAAAATAATTAAACACAACATACTAATGAGACAAGTTTATGGTCAGTAGAAAATATGAATAAGGTTTTATACCCTACACTTCAATAACTATGTTTTGATTAAAATTGCTAAATTGTTTTATTCAGTAATTAATTAGCGAGGTGCACAGTTCACCCTGCATGCCAACCTTGATTGGTTCGATCATGCACTTAGAAACAAAAAGCACTTAGAAGGGAAGGAGCAAGTGACAAAATTGAAAATTGAGAGATAACTAGCGCAAATGACAGGGAAAGCACCATGCTATATTGTGGCAAGAGATTTTAGTGGCAGCTTTATTAAATGCTGCTCTCTGATGTGATTTTAAAAATTAGTATTAAGATATGATCCAAATTTTAAACATGTATTACTAAAAATTATTCTTTTATCACTGAGATCTTTTTGCATCTTATTACATTATATGTGAATCTCCAATGTACTGGACAACTATTCTTATAGTGTCAAATGTCACTAAAGACGAAAGAGATATCCTGAAGAATTAAAGAATTTTGCAAGAGTTTATTGAACATCAGAAGCGGCAGGTTATAATACTTGGAAAAAACTAGAGAAGTTTCTCATACAGCAGTGATTGCTAATGGTTAAAAATTCCAAAAATGATGATGCAAATATAATTAATTGCCTTCACATATAACTTGTAAGTAATGTCTCCCCTTTTTTCCTTCTTTTTTTTCTTAGCTCTTAAAAATACTCAAACAACAATTAAAGAAGAATAATAAATTAGCAAGAATGGTTATAATTCAATTAATCAAACATTAAATACATACCAAGTATTAGTTCATACAAACTGTTTTTAATTAGGCTTCTTTATTTGACCCCTTCTATGTGACATAAAATTTTACTTTAACAATTTAGCTTGGGCTAATACTGTAAAAAAAAATATAGCATCCACACTATAAATTTGAAAAACATGACAGTCAACTTACAATAATATATGGCCATGTTCGCCCAGTGGCTGACTTCCTCCACCTCCATATACTTGCTTGATCATACTTTCTACATAAAAGCACAAAAAAAAAAAAAAAAATTATAAATCATTTGCAAAATACTTTTTACTTTTTGCAATTTCTTATCATGACAAATACATTAGGAGAGGGAAAAACAGTTTATTTTAACAGAAATTCTGTTGAGAAATGCTAGTATTAGATTACAAGAATTTTCAACTGCAATGAATAAAATGCATTCTAGCAAAACAACAATACATTTAAAGAAGGTTATCTAAAAGTAAAATATAATGTTGAATTGATTAATGAGCAAAATTATCCAACTGAAATACATCTGAATTTCAATATTAATTAAAAAGTTGTATAAGGCTAAGAAAGTTTTTTTTTTAATCTCATACAGTGAAATGCATACAAAAGCCCAAAAATATTCTTTTATGCAACTCATGTGCGTTAAGCTACTAAGTAACAATAAAATATTTAAATACAATGTATTACAACGCATAAAGTATACTTTTTAAAACTTAAAAATTTCAACACAATTAAATGTAAGTTTTATCTTAAATGATCTTTATTTTAAAACAAATATGACTTTTTGTTAAAATATTCAAATTTATTACCTTGCAAGTACACATAATTCTGCTTTTACATAAACTTTTTTGAAATTTAACACAAATTCAAAATAAATAATATTTCATTATCTTTTTATGTGAGTTCAATCCAATTTCTAATAGTAATCCTAACACCAAGAATTTTAGCAAATTTTTCGACCTCTAAGCAAAAGCATGTTTTGAAATACTTCCTTTTGTACAAGACATACATTTTTATTCTTGAATTTTTCCATGAATTTATCTATTAATGCATTGTACCTTCGGAAGACATCAGGTAAAGGTGAAGACTCAGAAATTTTGGAAGTGGCCAGTGGCCACTAAACTTGATTAACTTGGTGGCCACCTATGCGAAGCGGGGGGGGGGGGACATGCCCCCTCCCCCGCAATTCCTTATGCGCAATTATTAAGTTTACAAAAAAAAAAAACTTATGACTTTCAAATTGGAAAAAGAGAAAACTAGATTCATTGGCGATGGTAAATTAAGGAAATATGAATTTTTGCGATATAGTTTTTTGCGTTGAATGTTATACAGTACAAAAGATTTAAATGTAAAATTTTTGTTAAAAAAAGAAGCAACATATAACAAAACTCCCAATTACAGAAACAAACCTTTTACAAAAAACAGCGATGATAAATACGGACCATTTTCGAACACAATTATAAAAAATTGTATATTTCCAGTTCTAAATTTGTTTAGTACATTTTATTTTCATTCATTTCAAAACTTTTTTTTCAAACTTTCACACCATTTTCAAAATGGTGCGACACTTATGTTTTATATGTTTTTGCGAAAATGGCCGATCTGAAATGCAAGTGTTGCGACTATGAGAAAAAAAAATCAAGATTTAGATTGTTTCCCACTGTATCTAAAAGATTTATATGGCAGGGAGAAGGATTTTTAAAAAAAACAAAAAACAACGCAATCGGGAAACGTTTTCGCCATTTTTTTCGGTTACTTGAATGCCGAATTGATGCGTTTTTATTGTGCTTGTGTGCATGAAAGAAGCAAGAGTTGTAAATTCTATAGATGTTTTTGAAAAGGAATGATTTATTTCAAAAATTAAAAAAAGGAAAGGTGCGATTGCTTTTAATTTTTTGAATCACCACTTTTTCAAACAAGGTCGCCACGTGGCGAGTGGCGACCGTGAATCTTGACCTTTAACATCAGGTATGTGGCTCTGTTTCAAACCGAAAGAATTTATATAGTAAAGTTAATGCATATGTAAATTTATGACATTTACAGAAAATCAATGAGGTGAGATATTAGTCAGTAACATAATTTAAAATATTTTTAGTAGTGCTTATAAAAATACACCACATTTACTTATCAATTATTGAAACAAAAAGTAAAGCAGTTTCTTAGGAACTTAAAATTCAAATTTCAGATTGGCTTGCAACTGGACCAGGTGCTGCATTTTCTAATTCAATGATTTAGATAGATTATCAGGCATAGATTTTCTATTTCAATGCTTAGCTAACTTACCCCATGCAACATCATGAACTTCGAATTTGCAACACTGCATCATGAAAGTCTATCCAAATACTATTTCATGTAGTGGATAATAACAGTGTGTGTATTTTTCATAAAATTTAACCAGTACTTATTAGCTAAAAGGCCTGCATTACCAACGGTTTTCTGAATTGTCGCCAACGTGAATTTATTAGTTTATGGTAGAGTTGTAAAATTCTCGGTAATAATCTTTTGGAGAATATTCTCCTAGACAATATTTCTATAATTAATAAACACTTTAAACATTTTACACATGAATTAGTATTCTAAAATCTAAAAAAATATATTAAGAATAAGCGTAAATATAAACAATAACCTTGTTCACATTATTTAAAAATCATTAATAAATTTCATTTGAGATTTTTCTGCAAGATAAAATAGTTATACAGTAATTAAAATGAAACAGAAACATTCTTTGAAAATTGTTCTCAAAATGTTCAAAATTGTTCTCAAAACAATTCTGAGTGCCCAATATTGTTTTAAGAATAATTCTGATTATTCTAAACAATTCAGGCATAAATGATGCATGTGCTCAACACATTATTTGAAAATAAAATTTGGTGATAATTAAACTGTAAATTACGTAGTTATAACAAAAAAAGTGTCATGTTGCGGACTCTACATTTGGACAAAATACTGTGAAATGGCCCCTTTTAAAATATTATTCTTACATTAAGATTTTTCGTTTGTGCTTAAGAATTATGCAAATGATCTTAAACAGTTCTTGATACACCTTATGGTTCATAGAAAATTAAATAGTATTTATAATGTTTCTCTGATGTACCATTCAATTTGTAAACTTTTTTTTAAAAATAAAGCCCACATTAAAAGCTTTTAATCTTTATCTGTTTTAAATATTTCTGTTTCAAAGCAAAAAAAAAAAAAAAGAACCAAAAGCATTTGTTCAGTTAAAATAAAATCTCTTAGAATTACATTTCAGGGAATATTCTCGAGATAAAAAAACTACTAATTATCCATTATATGGTGAGTATACTTAAATGTAATTTTATTATTATCTGCTTTATATAATAAATGGACTACATTTCATATACAAGAGTGATTTATATGCTTTTTTTTTATTTTATCTGTAAGAAAAAAGAATATTCTCGATTATTCTCCAAATTTCAGCTTCAGGAGAATTTTCTCATTCTCAGAGAATATTCTTGCCTCCCATCTCTAGTTTATGGATATCTTATGTTGTCAATAAATATATACACATTAAAATAAAAAAAAACTTACTATCTTGGTAAGCTTTACACTGCAGGCTCTTTAAGCAATATGTACCATTCAACTTTAATTTCGTACTCCTTACTAATAAAAATTATTACCACCTACTTAAAAGAACTATTCACAAGAAAGCCCAAAAGATTGTATGACACCATTCATTCGGACTTTATGGTAGTTACTGCCTCAAAGAGTGTGTTTATGTTTAGTTTGAGCATAAGCCTTAATCAATTAATATAAATATATTGAGCCTCAATGGGTTACTATACCACAGACAACGAGGCCACATTTGAGAGGATCAACATTTACCTGTAATTAAAACTAGGCTTGTAGGAAAATATAGCTTTGCAGGTGTAAATATTTTAAACTGAGATAAAATGGGCACATATTTAAGAATGATAATATGAAGTTGTTTCTTAACATTGTATTGGGATATTTAATTTCAAGAACTAAGTTTCGTATAAAATTTGCATGTGCTCTGATATTGAAAATTACACTGAATATAACAATATTTTCCAGCACTTCACTAAAATCGTTTTTTTTTTCTTTTCATTGCAACGATTTTTAGAGAAGGTACTGTTTCAGAAAAAAATTATGATGATAAGTTTCTCCTACAATAAATTTAAACATTATAGAAAAACAATTCCATACTTTTGAACAAACTTCTTAATAAATATAAAATGTCGTTTGAATTAGATTCCCTGAAAATTATGAATAACACATGATGTTTTTTTATCGTTTTATTAATGACACATCTCCGGTTTATCGAAGCATTAACTAATTTTTGAGATACGTTAAGTAGTAAAATCATGCTACAGGAATCGTCAAAAAAAAATTTCATGAAATTTATACCTAAGCAGAGTTCATCTTCCATATGCAGTCTTCGGGTGCGATCGATTGAACACTCCATTTCTAAATTTAAAAAAAAGAAAAGAAAAAAGTCTAAGATTTATCTAGTACATAAATGTAACACTTCCATCTTCATGCAAGATTTGCATTTGTTTACTACATTCGCAATCAATCCCAGAAGGCCATAGGAAAACATGAAGTATTGCCAAATGTCAGTAAATATGTTTCACAATCTCATGGAGAAGAACATTTTAGAGAAAGCTGATAGCACAAAACTGCAGCGACATCTCTGCAATGTGTTCAGTAGCGATGGGATTAACTGTGATTATAACTTCATCTTTGGGGCCGTTCATAATACAGTGGCTAGAATACCTAGTGTGCCGTTCGGCGGGAAAATGTTGAAAACGAAACTAAGCCACCAGTAGGTAGCGCTAGCATCGACAGCGAGGTAACTGATTAGCAGAGCGAACGTTAAAGAATCATTTATTACTCGCCTTAGTTTTCGCACTTTTTTCAGTACTAAAAAAAGGATGTGCAAAAAATATGCGATTTTTTAAAAAATATTCAATCATCTGTTCTAGAAAAGAATTTGGAGCAATAAATAGACGGCTGTCGTTTAGGTGAACACAAGCATGAAAAATGTTTTTATTTAGTTTTCGGAAGCAGTCTTAAATGAAAACCATGTATTTTGTTAAGAGAATATTGTTATACATTTTAAAGACAAATATTTTTTAGTCCAATATCGTGTGAATGAGCTGTTGAAAATAATTGCATTATTATGCCCATATTACCTAAAAAAAGAAAGGCTATATGTCTGTGTACTATATTTTAACATAAATAAATAAATAAAAATTAACAGTAATTACTATCACATAAGTTTTTTAAAAAGCACATTGCAATCTGATGTATATTAAAAAAATAATAATAAATAAACACTTGCAATGTTATTTTTTAAATGAACTGCATGCTTAAAATTTTGTGTTAGATTTTTTTTTTTAAATATAGATTTAATTTTTTTTTTAAATTTACATTTATTTAAAAACACATTATGATGCACAAAGATTTGGTGAAGTTTCAATTACATACAAAACCAAAATAGAAACAAATAATTAAAAAAATCTTGAACCAAAGCAAAAAGCTTAGCTTTAAATTTATTTTGTTGTCATGACAAGCACAATTTCATTTTGATATTACATTTCTTCTTCTTTAACGTCAATATTGTTTCATATACAAAATTTAATATTTGAGTCACATCTTTTAAAACTTTTTGTAGTTCCAGACAAATGTAGAATTTTGTTAAAAAAACTGAACCCCCCCCCCTCCCCCAAATCCACCCGCCCCCTCTGGTGGGTACCTTTGTCACATTATGATGCACAAAATGTTGGTCAAGTTTCAGTTACATACTGAACCAAAATAGAAACAAATAAAAAAAAAAAATCTTGAACCAAAGCAAAAAGCTTAGCTTTAAATTTATTTTGTTGTTATGACAAGAACAATTTCATTTTTATATAACATTTCTTCTTCTTTAACGTCAATATTATTTCATATGTAAAATTTAATTTTTGAGTCACATCTTTTAAAACTTTTTGTAGTTCCAGAGAAATGTAGAATTTTATTTAAAAAACTGAACCCCCCCCCCCACCAAATCCCCCCGCCCCCTCTGGTGGGTACCTTTGTCACATTATGATACACAAAACGTTGAAATTTCAGTTACATACTAAACCAAAATAGAAACAAATAATAAAAAATCTTGAACCAAAGCTATGCTCAAACAATACAATAGTTTTATTATACAATTTTTCAAAGCTTCCTTGGAGGGAGAGGAGTTCGTATGTGTCGTTTAAGAAGGCAGACCCGTGGCTCTTCAATATGGGCGTTACTAAGAGGGGGGGGGGGATGTCCCTGGATTTAAAAAAAAAATGCCAATTTTGTTCTGCATCTTATGTGTAAAAGCGCTAAAATTTTAAAAAGGTATGCTTTTTTTTCAAATATTTTTGTAGTCCCAAATTCATCTCTTATAAAGCCTCAAAATGCATCAGTTTGCATATAGTTTTCAAAATTTTACCCGGGGGGGGGGACCCTCAACTGTCAGAATTTCATATCTCCGCTCCCAAATTATGGTTCTAGCCCCTAATGTTGAGTAGAAAGTTACAAGTCGTGGGAACATTATAAAATTAAAACGAAAGTTTTATGGATTTATCAGTGACCCCAAAGTTAAAAATCCTATAAAAAAAAGGGCCAACGCATTAAAGTTATATGAAATATCAACAATAATAGGATGGAGGGGGGCGGCATTTTTCAGTTTCGCCCCGCCTCGGAAAAATCCAAGATACGGTTCTTTGTACCACCCCAAAATAAGTAACGGCCATTGGTTTAGCCAGACCCTTATTTAGGGGAGGGGGGGGTCTTCGGGGATTATTACTGCTCCTGGTTTTACATCCCTCCCCAGGGACGTAACTAGATCATTTTCTAACTGGGGCAAGACCAGGATTTAGCGCCCCTCCCCCTTATATAAACAAAAATTAATATGTATTTAGGTAAACACACACATTTAGTCGATTTGGCGCCTCTAAAATAATCTGGTGCCCGGGGCTTACGCTCTGTCTGCCCCCCTCTAGTTACGTCCCTGCCCCTTCCTCTAAACACTCCCATACATAAGTCACCATTTGGAGGAGAGCATCCCCCCATCTACGCTAGTGGCTATTACCAATTTTTCACCACCAGCTCTTACCCGTATAGCTTATATGTGTATCGTATTTAGTTCATTTTTTAAAAATATTTTTAATTACAGTGCTCACAACAAAATGTTTATCATTTACAGACACACACAAATACCGTACGTATATATTTCACACGTGTCCAAAAGTGCTCAGTGTAACTTAAAATGTATGAATCCGCCTCTTTCGAAAATTTTAGCAAATCAAATAAATGTAACTTCTGTAAGTAAAAAAAAGTAAAAATTTCAGTTTGTCATATGGGCGAATAGAAAAACGAAAGTGAACAGCTTAACACACTTTATGTGAAAAAGCAGTGTGAAATTTTTTTTTTCAATAACAATAATACATAATAATATTAGTAATGCGTTTATAAACTTTTGGCAATGAATCCTTAGATTGGAAAAACAGAACTTTCGGAAAAGGTAAGGTGGGACGCAAAAAGAACTACATATCAATAGCAATACCTTTTAAGTTAAATTTCGTTAAAAATCAATTACTTTAGGTGTAACTCAAAACCACAAAGTATATTTAAAAACTTTGTGCATTTTTCTTTCGCATAACAGATAAACTTTTACGGCAAACGAATCAACCTCAAAATTACTGTGAACTAAAATTTATTTTCACCAAGTTCGATGAGATTTGTTATTACTGTATTAGCGAACAGATATTTTCAAATAACGAATGTATTCAAACCCACATTTAGTTCACCAATATGAGAGCCGAAAAAAAAAGCGATACTTTCGAAAGCAAATTAAATGCAGATTTAAAAAACCACAGACATTTACTATAGCATTGCAAGACTTTGCCCTTTAGAAATTCTTGTTTTCTTTGAGGTGGTCAGAATTAAACCGATGTATCACGCATAAGTTTACAAAAACCGAAAATGGATATTTGTTACGAAATCGTTTTCATTTATTTATTTTATAGAATAAAAAAAAGGAAAGTTGTTCGTATTTCAAAGTTCGAATGAGTGAGATATTTATTTCATTTCCTGCTTCCTTACGGAAAAAACTAATCTGAAAGTAGTTAACAGCAATCAATTCATGTTAGTGCATCAGTGTCACTTCTCACTTTCTGAATGACAATCGGCTGAACGAAAGACTTTTGGTTACACAGTTCCTTTAATCGTAGCAGCTGGCCCCAAAGCCGTCTTCCGGTGGGCTCGAACTTACCTCGCTGTCGAATAGAGTGCCATCTAGTGGAGGCTTACTTTCGGGTACAGAAAAAGCGCTGGAGGACAATGGCGAACTGCACACTATCTATTCTAGGCACTGTAGTTCATAAATGATGTCACGCTTTTCCCCGTACATTTGACCCCCTTTCCCCCCTTTGTCACATGTCACGCTATGTTGCATAATGCACGATGTCACACTTCTTTGTTACCCCTCCCGTCCCCTTGTCACACATTTTTGTCACAATTTCACGAACCCCCTTCCCCCCTCGAAGCGTGACATCATTTATGAATGATCCCTTTTGCGTGATGTTAAAATAATCAGAATAAAATCAATGAAAGCTATTAATTTAATATTATACATGAAAAAACACGCTGAGGTGCTTGATTCTAGTTTGAGTGAAAATTTCCTGTTGTTAGCTGTTAGTTAATGTAATATCAATCTAGTCTACCTAAAGTAACATAGACTTTGGTACTATCATTGGTTCAAAATAATAATGGTACTTTATTCGAAACTGTACTGTTTTAAGTAATTCAGTAAGAATTATATTTTGCTGTTAATTTAGATGCACAGGAGCAGTTTCAGAAACACTTTTGGGGAAAAGACATCGAACAGTGTCACTAGCGACACCAAAAGTAGCCTAAAGTGTAAGAATTTATTTTGAAAAATTTGGGCGGGGGGGGGGGGCGATGTAACCATGATCCTTTCTGTTTTACAACACTAAAGAATCCCGAAATTGCATTGTTAGGAAGATTTTGAAAAGTTTCCTAGGGAGAGCCCTCGAACCCCTGCCTCCAGTAAAACGTTGACAAAGATAGACTGGGACTCCAATTTCGAAAATTTTGTTAGGGGAGAACTTACTGAAACTCCACCCTCTAATGTCCCTAAAAAGAGCCTAAAATTGCATTCGTAGGAGTTAAATTGCGAAAAAATTTCGGGGAAGTGTCCCGCAACCCCCTCCCGCTCCAGAGATTGTCTAAACATTATAGTTGTAAGACCAGTTACAAAAATTAAAGATGCAGAAGATCTCCCCTAGCTTCATAAAAAATAGTATAAAAATGCACCTACTGTATATTGTATCAAGAAGCTATCATATATATAAAACAATTCATATTATCATCATTTCTAGTCATATATATATGTATATACAGTTGAACTCACTTAATACGAAATGCCAAAAATCCGGAATTTGTTCATATTAACCGTTATTCGCAACAAACGCGAATACGTAAAATTGTGTTAAAAAAAAACTATTAGAACTGCATGTGTATATTTTAAAAATAATTACTACCATTTATAATACAAAGTAAAATAAATCCCAACAAAACATAAATGTGAAAAAAGGGCCAAGTTCGATAGAACAAAAAGGCCTTCGGAGTAGTCGGTGCCAGCGATAAAAGAATTGATATCTAAGGGGTGCCAAGTTCCATAGCAGATCCTTTGATCATGGCTGTAGGAGCGTGCAATGTTCCTCAATTTGTTTAAAAACATTTTTTATCGGATTCCTAACTTGGCAAGTGTTAATTAAGGTAAATTACATTTAAAAAATTTAACTCATTCAATTAGCAATTTTTAATAGTTAGTAAAATCATGTGGCAAGCTATTATAGTTAATTTCTAATTGTCTTCTTATCGTCTTCTTGAACGTAACTTATCTTAATTAAAACTTGCCAAGTTAAGAATCCGATAAAAAAATGTTTTTAAATAAATCAAGGAACACTGTACGCTCCTAGAGCCATGATCAAAGGATCTGCTATGGAACTTGGCACCCATTAGATATCAATTCTTTTATCGTTGGCACCGACTACTCCGAAGGCCTTTTTGTTCTATCGAACTTGGCCCTTTTTTCACATTTATGTTTTGTTGGGATATCATTAATTTTTGAAAAGCTAAAATGTGTGTTTTTATATTGACGATAAGTTATACTAAATTAAACCAAGCTGAATAGTCGCTATTAATTATTTAAGATTTTTTCGTCTGTTTACATTTCTCCGTAATAAGTCCGTATACCTATATTTACTTAATTAATTTTTTATTTAAAATGTTGAAAAGTTCTGTATAACTACGACACTGCATTATTTGTAGTCAGCTTGAGTTAAGCCTTAAGGCGAAAAATTAAAGCGGAAAGTGAATTTCAATGCATCAATTATCAATTATTTACCTTCAAGCGCGAGAGTATTGTTTACTTTAAACGGCAGAAAAATATGGCTGCTGTTTGAAGTCGTTAGGTATGACGCTACTTATGAGTATGCTAGTAACTTCGAAGATAATGTAATTTTTTGAAGTTTGGGATTTTTCTTTTATATATGCCAAGTTGTCTACCTTGATACCAAGTTTCAATTTTCTACGTCTCCTAGAAGTAGGTTAGGTTTTTGATGAGTGAGTGAGTGAGTGATAAAAATGACACTTTTCAAACCTTAATAATTCCATAACCATAAGAGGTACATCAATGAAATTTGATATTCTAGGGGTTAAAGGGATCGCTATTAGACGTTCAAAATTTCAAGTATGTAGGTCTAATAGTTTTGGGGTAATGGTGGGGTCAAAAGTAGCTCGAAATGGTTCGGGTAAATATACACATTGGCCGGTGTCGCCGTATCTTAATTTGGCTGACTTTCTGAACTTGGCGGACACACTGCCGTGTGTCTAGATAGTGAAAACAAATGATTTATTTTTACTAATATACACTTTTAAATCTTAATAGTACATTGAGAAAAAGTGAACTTACCTTTTAAAATTAATTTAACAGTTTTAGAAAAAATCCTTAATGGTTAGTTGTTCTTTTAGGTACATTAAATTTTATCAAACGCGTACTTGGTGGTTTACAATGGCTCAAAATAACCAACAATTACTTTTTTTTAAATTTAATTATATAGCAATCGAGAAAATTTTTCGTGAATAGGTCAGAAATTTTCTTCGTCTTAGCCGAAATTTGTATTTTATCCTTCGTAATATGAGTGAGATATTTAGTCCAATTAAATAGTAAACCAAACTTGATGAACAAAATGTTCGCTTTAGCCGTGATTTCGTATTAACCGTGTTCGTATTAAGAAAGTTCAACTGTATATATATATATACATAAATTTAATGATTTTGAAGCCTACACCGCCCCTCCTAATTCTTAACATGTCCCCCCCCCTCGAAGCAAAAGGTCTGTAAGAAACACTGCACAGGAGGCGAAAAATTTAGAAATAATAAAAATCTGAAAACAAACATTAAAAAAATCAAATATGGATTCTAGGTAAAATTCTTCCAATTTTAAAACATTTAATTTTTTTTTACATTAAACATACAGGGTGGGGCAAAAGTAATGACCCAGTTTTGAAAGGTTATAAAAAAAAAACTAATACAGTTTGAGACTTAAAACTTTTTTTATTTTGATCTGTACATAATCCCATTTTTTCACATTAATTTTTGAATACCACTTCAGCAAGATAGCGGCCTTCAGTACCAATACACTGATGCAGTCCATTTCTGAAGTTTTGGGAAATCTTTCTGAACACTTCAAGGGGGTATGGCGGATATTTCCTCGATAATTCGGTCCTTCAGCTCTTCTAAAGTAAGCGAGTGACGTTTCCAAACTTTATCTTTCAAATAAGCCCACAAAAAAAAAAAAAAAAAAAACTTAGGGACCGTAACATTACGCGAGGTATTGAAATGCACACAAAGAAAAAGTAATGACCTGGTTTTGACGGGATATTAAAAAAAATAATGCAATTTGAGACTTTAAACTTTTTATATTTTGATCTGCATGTAATCCCATTTTTTTACATTAAGTTTGAATACCACTTCAGCAAGATAGCGGCCTTCAGAACCAATACACTGATGCAGTCCATTTGTTTTGGGAAACTTTTCTGCACATTTCAAGGCGTATGGAGGATATTTCTTCGATAATTCGGTCCTTCAGCTCTTCTAAAGTATGGGAACTTTCTTCTTCAAATAACCCCGCAAAAAATAGCTAAGGGACCGTAACATTACGCGGAATATTGAAATGCACACAAAGATGCTGTCTATTCTCTCTGCGTGCAAAAATGGACTACATCAGTGCATTGCTGCCGAAGGTCACCATCTTGCTGAAGTGGTATTCAAAACTTAATGTAAAAAAATGGGGATTATATACAGCTCAAAATAAAAAAAGTTTTAGGTCTGAAATTGTATTAGTTTTTTTAATACCCCTTCAAACCGGGTCATTACTTCTGGCCCACCCTGTATATAGATACAGTTTTTATATTAATAAATGTTTAAAATGATTAATTAAGAATGTTTGAATATATATGTATATAACTACACATAAAGTAATCATAAATGTGTATATCCATAAACTTTTAGTAAAAGTAGAATGCTTGCAAGAACTTTCAATATGATATACTTTTCATACTAGATTTTTAACGTAACTTCTCAACTGAACTATATTAATTTCAGCTAAAGTAAATTTTAAAAAAATTCTGAATAGTAAAACACAAATAATTTGAACCACGCTTCATTTTCGCTTTCAATCTGTTATGTCTGCATGGAATTTTGTAAATTCTAAGGGACATAGTTTAGGAAATAAATAGACTATCTCGTCGCCTAATGCAATTTCGTTTTCGTCCAAAAAACATAAATTAATCTGAAAATCGCTTTTTTCACAATCATAAACGTTTTGGGACCTTTCATTTCAATTATTAGTCGAAGAATTTCAATCGTAGTAAGAAGCGTCATAAGGAGCGGCGAATAATTCGCCGCCACCCAACAACATGGCCGCCGCGGTGGCAAATTATTATTACACAGGAGAGAAAACTATCTATAACTGAAATTTACAATAAAATCTTGCTATGTAATACTTTATTTGAAAAATATTAATACATTATGCTTGCTATGTATTACTGCCAATAGCAGTAATACATAGCAAGCAAATGTATTTCAGAATTTTTAATACAGTTGTGAACGAGCTTTGAACGACTTTTTTTTTTTTTTTTTTAACTAGTACTAGTTTTTTTTCCTAAGAAAAGGAGAGATATTGACAAGGAAACTTTATTTCGAAACTAAGAACAGATCGGTTCCCAAACGAAAAGGGATATTTTTTCCGCAGCCATACTGCTGCGGGGAATGATTATGGCAAAAAAAAAAGCCTATTTCAAAACTTTTAGTGCATTCAATTGGACTTGGCCCACCCGATACTTTTTAAACTACCGTTTTTTTCCAACACTAGATACTAACAAAGAAACATCAAAGCATTGAATTCATCAGGGTGCGGAAGCTTTGGACGACTTTTTTTTATAACTAGTAAAAGTTTTTTCGAAGACGAGAATAATACTTTACATTATTAATACGCGGAGAAACAAGGGCGGATCTAGAAAATCTTCAAGGGGGGGGGGGGCGATTTTGGAAATCTCGGGGTTCAAAGTAAGGATGGATGGAGGAGATTCTTCATTCCTTTTGAACAGTCCCTCCGCCCCGCCCCCCCCCCCTTTTTTTCAAACAGCAGGAACAACAACAAAAAAAAAATGCTAGTGTAGTGATATTTAAAATTTTACTAGCACATTTTTTCAATACATATTCGTTTATTCAAAGCCCTTATAAAAGGAACACAAGCTGACGTTTTTTTGCTTTCGCAAATCTGTCTATAATTTTTTCAACGTCCAATCTTTATGGATATGCAATAACGCTAATTCAGTGAGTCTACCATCACTCATTTTGCTTCTTAGCCAAGTTTTAACCGAGTTAGGATTTCCTTCAAGCTTTCTCAAGAAAAATGTAGGCTTGTAAATACATTTTCTAAATTTGAATTGATATGTCTAAATTACAAAATAATAGCAATTATTAGTAATATATTTTCTAAAATTTTCAAAATGTAATACTAAATATGTACTAAAAAAACCATCAACGAGTATGTGCAATTTATATAAACATCTGTAATTATGAATGTTCAATGAAATGTTTCAGGCTCCAGGTTTTAACGTAAATGCTGCAGGAATTTACACCATGTGCTAAGGGTTGGCTAGCTGTCACCAGTTTGATGGGTAGAAGAAAAGAGCAAGGAATCTCTTTCACATTACTCCGAGGATTAGCAACTCAGCAATACTAAAGGACAAAAAAACAGGGGGAAAGCATAGAACTTGAAGGGCTATATTAGGCTGGGATTCCAAGAACATAAGAAAATGGCTGGTCCCGGGGCACAAAGAGTAAAAACTCACTTAGGAGTGTCGTTGTAGTATCCACTTGAATCAGCCCAAGGGGGGGGGGGGGCGATCGCCCCATCGCCCCCCCCCCTTAGATCCGCCGTTGGGAGGAAAACAATATTTGTCATTTTTTAAGCACATTTGTGCGCACGGAAGTGTGGAACAGTTAAAAGTTCATATGGAAAGAGTGCAGAAAATTAAATCTATGTTGCATAATATCGAAACAAATGCACTAAATTAAATTTTAAAAGGCAAAAAAAAAAAAAAATTACGTTGTTAATATAATTCTTAGAATTGACTTTTCAGCGGGGAATCCTTAAATGTGGGAAATATTTGGCAATAAAATAACAACCCTGCTTGTTTATTTGCTAACTCCGTAATAATTAATGCCTGCCTGCCTTTCGATTGCTAGCGATACATGGGACATAAGTAGCGCAATGGGACATAAGTAGCTAAAGAGGACCATCGTTAGTCACGGCGACGCAAGTCATTGGTGCTGCGTAATTAATGACCACGCTATCGAGTTTCTAAACACGCATTAATTGGCTGTACATTTTTTCCATGATTAGAAATTACGTTTAGCTTAGAAAACTTGTGTTGACTGTGGTGTGGCGTACCGAACCTGGTCATCTCTTACTTATGTTTCATTCTAGGCGAACTTTTTCTTGGACGTTTCCCGTACTTCGTTATGATTTAAGGAATCACTGCTATGTATTCCTGACAACTGCTTTGGAAAATTATTAGTTTGGACACAAAAAATATGTCACGTCAAGAAAGCAGTAAAAACCACAAAACAATTTTGTCATCTATCTGAAATAAGAAGATCAAAAAATTAGCGGAGTAATAAATGCGGCGTGCGTTAATTTGTAACTGATTTATTTGATTCTTTCATGGTGAAATCCACTGCAAGATGGAGTTTATTTAGATTAGTTAATTAATAACAAAATTTTTTGAAGTAAAATACAAAATGCGGTTGATTTAAGTCTGTCAATGTCAAATACAGCCTGTGGTGAAACAGCGCACGCAGTAAAGATTTTACAAAAACAATCTTGCACAAAAATTTTGAAACATATTAAATTTATGTTCAAACTATTTTAAGTTCAATAAACAACAACTGTTTTTCATTTAACGACCCGGTTTTTTTTTCCTCTTTCAATAAAATATGTTTAAAAAAAATACGAAGCACTATTCTTTATTTCATTTCTTGTGTTGTTATTATTATGTTTTAATTTATATATTTTGAAAGAGATCATAGGCGTAACCAGGGAGGGGAGTTGGTGGTTTAACCCCCCCCCCCCCCATTGGGTATTTACTTATTTAGGCACATTTAGGCACACAAAAAAAATTCTGGCTAAAGCCTTGCAAAGCACATATGTTAAGAAGTAGGAAGGGCAGTGTATGCTTCACAATCATACCCTTTAATATATACATATATATAGATATATATGACTAGAAATGATGTTAATATGAATTTTTTTACATATATGGCAGCTTTTTGATGTATATATAGTAGATGTATGTTTAGATATTTGGTGAAGTTGGAGGAAACAGAAAGGAGTTTGGTTACTCTCCCCCGCTATTTTTTTCAAAATAAAGTCTTATATCTTTTAAGTTAATCGTTTGGTGTCGCTCGTGATAGTGTTCAATATCCTTTCCCTGAAAGTAAAGTGTCTTGAAAGCGTAATTTCTCTTTTCTTTTTTTTTAAAAGTTGTGATCTGATTTTTTTGCCGGGGGGGGGGGGGAGTTGACTTGCTCTGAGGGGGTAGCTCCCCCCCGGGAGATGCCTGAAATAAACACGGGGTATATCTTTAGAGACAAGTATTTATGACTAGTAAATTTTCAACTCTTTTACACTTCTTATCGGTGTTTAGTCTGTACATGTTTAGAGGGACCCCCCCCCCCCTTTTCACCAACCCTAGTTACTCCTATGAAAGAGATATAGGTAAATTAATAACTGAGTAGCCTTGGTAGAGTCTGGAAAAGTGCTACAATAAATAAATAAACAAGGAAGCGCGTGAGCAGTGGAAAAACGTGTCATTGTTTTTAAAATATGCCTTAGACAAGTTGTACCTCATTTTTCCTATCGTTCGTACTTTTCAAATACTAACTCGAAATTTAATGCTTGAATGACGTATTCTGTGCACTCTCGCAACTGACGTAAGATAGAACGAAATTCAAAAAAAAAATTTTTGTAATGATTATACTTTGACAAAACATTTCAATAACATTAAAACTTAAAAGGTTGATGAATTATTGTTTGAACTTTTCTTTTAATCTCATTATTCATGTATACATTTTCTTATTCATTTGCATTCGATTCATTAAATCATTTATTTATACACTGATTCATTTGTTCATTCACTCAATTATTGATCGAGCAATCAATATAAGTCAGGTAATCAATTAATTGATGAATCATTGACTCGCTCAAATGATCAGAAGCGAATCAAGGCATGGACGACCGTCCACGGTTGCATACCTCCGCCCTCCGCCTCTCTATGAATTTTCCTCAAAGGGAATATGGAAACGGAATCATGAAAAAAAATTATATTATTAATACGATGGGTCAAGATATGCTTTCTGCTTTATCTGTCGAAGCGGACATAGCAGCTGAACTGGATCATTATGCAATTTTAAGAGAATTTAGGAAGGATAAAAGTAGAAAATTTCTGTATCTGTGTCTTTTGTAAGTAACAAAATTAATTATTTCCAATAAATTTCAAATTTATTCCATTTTTTTTAAATTTATTCCAAATGATTATAAATTTTTGTTGCCAAAAAAAAAAAAAAAAAAAAAAGTGCAAGCAGCTAGGTAACTGGGACAAAATTGTTAAAACTCAAAAACTAGAATCCGTTTTCTGCGGGAGGGCGGACTCATAATTTTTTTTTCGCTCGCACTCCTTTTTGCTCTTGCTCTGCGACTGCACTTATTCAACCGACCAGTCTATCAATCAGTCAGTTAGTTAATCAAACACTTTCTCTAATTAGTCAGTCAATCAATCATTACCCACTTGAGAAAAAAATCTTTGGCGCTTCCCTGTACAGGGAATCAATAAGAGTGTATAATAACTTCTACATTTAATTAATATTATTGGCAACAAATTTAGTTCTGCACAAACAAGTGACAGTTCAAATCGACGTCAATGGAATTCTGAAGATTTCCGATGCGAAAATATCGTTCGCAGTGACAAAAATAAGATGGCTCTCAGTAATTACCAATCTTCTCTAATTTTCATGTTTAATCTTTGAAAAAAATATTTATCAAATTTGGATATTTTATCGTGCAAAATGTAGCTTTTCTGCGAAATGTAAATTTTTATTGTTAAAAACATCGTTTTGAGGGATGTTTAGGGTAAAAAGTAACATTTTTGGAAGTTTTTTCAGCAAGAAGTAACAATCCATAAACTTACATCTTTTGCATTGAAAGAGGTTCCGTATAATTTCAAAGCACTTTTCGTCAATTTTTATTTTTGTAATATTTGCTTAGGGACCGTTCATAAATGATGTCACGCTTTTTTTTCAATGTATTTGAACATCCTACCCCCCTTTGTCTCATGTCACGCTATATTACGTAGGTATATGTACTTGCTCACCTGTCAAGGGTTCGATTCCCGAACTGGGCAGGGTCGACTCAGCCTTTCATCCCTTCAGTGGGGTCGGTAAAATGAGGACCAAGCATGCTTGGGAACTAAACACTGGGGGTTCGCCGTCAGGCCGACCACTTGACCGTAACATCTGCTTCTGCACCCATGGGCCCTCGGTCTCGAAAGGTGGGATAGACACAATAGGCCATGGCCCCCAATGGGCTGTCGCGCCACTGGGTTCAGTTTTATATGTACTTGCTGTGTTAACAGTTCAGAAAAAAAGCACTACACTGTAGATCACATTTCTAATTTTATTTTTGAACTTTTAATGGCATTTGAGAGCATAATAATGATATTGACTATATGCTGTGTAATTACTATGTATAAAATGAAAATATTGTTTACAACAAAAAAGATAATTAGTATATAATAATAAAAAATATTAACTGTTCAAATTCTGAAAAAAATAATCGCGCTATGTTATCTTAAAAGTGTAAATACCTAAGAAAATTTTCTTTTAAACTTTTAACTAGAAGTAAATTTAGACTTTAAATCAGCATTGGTGTATTCGATACAAAATGAAATCAGATACTTTAAAATCAAATTGTGAAAATAAAAAAAAAAACTTTTAAAATAAATTTAATTTGCTGCTTTTAAATATTTTTTATGGAAACTAAAATGTATGATGTCACACTTCCTTGTTACCCCTTTCCCTCCCCTTGTCACTGACTGTTACAATTTCTCAACCCCCCGCCCCGCTCTCGAAGCGTGACATTATTTATGAACGACCCCTTAGAAGCGTAAAATTATCCAGGGGTACAGTAGGAAATTGATATTTTGAACACAAGTACAAATACAATGGCAAGTTGTCCCATTTCCTGCTCTTAGTGGCAGGTTCGAGTTCATATTTTTGGGTCAAATTTTGATATAATTTCTCTTTACGATGAAAGATTCCTGCATTACACCCCAGGGATCATTCATAACGTCACGCTTCGAGGGGGGAAGGGGGTCAAATATAGGGGTAAAAAAGCGTGGCATCATTTATGAACGATCCCCTACATCTGCATTCAGTGTTGCATCATATATAATTAAAATTCTGCATGCAGCGTTGCACCATACATATAACTAAAATATTGGGAGCGGGGGACTTTTCACTCTTCCGAAATATTGAGGGGGACATTCCACCCCCCCCCCCCCCGCCACCGACGTCCGTGAACTGTATTTGAAGCTGCAAAACCATATATTATTTAATGTAGATTTTTAAATTATATTTTCACTTTTTTTCACTTACTGGAAGAAGCAAAATACACAAAGCTTTTAGCTCTCCCTCAAACACATAAATCTAATCACTACTTATCTTATCCTTATCTCATTTAGAATTTTTACAGTTTTGCAATGATTCCGTAATCAAATTGCCTGTCATCAGTGACGAAACGTCGAATTTCGAACAAGCAAAAAAATTCTGTCTTCTCTATTGAATCAAACCGATTAATTTAAAAATACATTCACTTACTAATGGGGGCAACAATGGCTCCCGAAAATGACATCAAATGAGGTCACGCTTCAATGAAAAAACTTTCTTCGCTCGAAACAGTAAAATCAGACGAACCATGCTATTTTTTTTTTTTTTCCCTTACCATCATTTCCTTTGGGGTCACTGCATCTTACTAACCTCATTTGCAGCGACTACACTTCCGCGCAGTGTGAAGAAAAAGCTGGAGATTTGTAGTTGTGTTAAAAAATGAATCTAGTAATTAATAGTTTTACCAATTAGAGAATGAACAGAAGTTATTTGTTTTATGTGTATAATTATTTTAAATTACACCATAGGTCATCACTTTTACAAAGTGTACGGTTTATCTTTTGTAATTGTAATTCTAAGAGGATATAAAAAGTACTGCATTATATATATTCAGGCTCACAAAAATATGCCCCTCCCCCTTTTTTTGGAAAAATAACATTGAAACAGAGGCGACAACGGTGGCGTCGTGGTAAAGCTCGCGCCTTGTGCGATCCAAGTTCACAAATTCAAACCTCTGGCCGTGTAGGTAGATTTTCAAGATGCAGAAAATCGTCTGCGCCCATGAGGTATGATTATGCGGAACGTAAAAGATCCCACACTTTTCCGAATTTTGCTTTTGGTGATCTTGAGTAGCCATTTGGCTTGGATACTCTCATCTAACTTAAAGACCAGGTGCTTCCCTTTCAAGTAAAGAAACTGGACGTCAAAATTCTCATGCGGCGATGGTTCCACACTCATTGTGGTACCTCTGAAAGAGAGGGACCAATCTCTGGGGAACGCGCTAGGTCTACAATGGCGGTAACCGAAATATGTAGCTGTATTAAATAAAATTCCCACCCAAAATCTGCTTTACTTTTTAAGTAGATTTTCATCATGATTCATCTCTACAAATATTGAGGGCCTATTTTAGATAATGAGGGAAAAGAATACTAAACACACGGTTGAAGAAACTTTTGCTACTCATTCAGTTTGCCCGCTAATATTTAGGATACATAGGAGGAAGGAGGCATATCAATGAAATTTGATATTCTAGGGGTTCGAGAAATTTTTAAGTATGTAGGTTTAACAGTTTTTTAGAAATGACGAGGTCGAAAGTAGCTCGAAATGGTTTGCGGTGTATATGTTATGCTATATGGTTAAAAGTAAGAATGAAAGGTAAATCTAGGTTTAATACAAATACAAATGCAAAAGTGACAACTAGCAACAGGCGTGGATATTGTCAAGGCTTTTTGCGGATAAAAACTTTTCTTACCCGAAAAGTTCCCAATGTATATTAAAACTAGGTTTAACTAATCCTAGTTGGTTAAAACTCGAAAAATTCACAATATTTCCTATTTTAGTTGACTAAAACCAAATCTAACGAAGGAAAGAAATGGTATGTAGTCAGGCTCGTCATTTGGGCGGTCAGGGGGATCAATTGACTCCCCCTGACGTTTAAGAATACATTGAATTTATACATGCTTTTATGTGTTTTGTTGATTTTTACCTAAATTACGCATTGAAAATATACATTCTGCCACCCCCTGGAAAATTTTGAAATGACGGGCCTGTATCTAGTGTTACGTGGGGAATATGCAAAAGCAGAAGTGGGATATGTGATTTAATGACTAAAGAAAAAAAACCGGCTAAAAATAAAATATTTGCCCAATATTCATTATCCACCGTGCAATGCGGACGATAGCATTAAAAATCCTGAAATAGATAGAGGTACTGTTCATCTTCGTTTCGCAGACCTAGCAAGGTCGCGCGGTTCCACTTCAGAAAGGGGTGTTAGGTACGTGGATGGGCACAAGCGTGCACTTCTTATCTCATAGTTTTTTTTTCTTTTTCTTCCTCGATGTTACTTTAATTTCCTTTTTTTTTTTCTGTTTAGTCTGTTTGGTTTCATGCGAGTCCAGGCTACCAAAAAAAAAAAAAAAAAGTTTTAGCAGGGATTTTTAGTTGCTTTGCTTCATGCTCCGAGTAATTTTAATAGATAATATTTTGTATAATTTATTATTTTTTTAATGTGATAAAAAAAGTAAAAAATAGAAAAAAAAATAGAGTACTGGAGCGCAACAAATTTCTTTGCTCCGGCTGCGTTCCAAGTTGGAGCAAGATTGCGTTACTTCACTGCTCCGTGCTCCTGCTCTACGCTCCACCCCAGATCCCTGTTTTTTTGGGGGGGGGGGATTTTACCTATTTTTAGTTTTTTAGGGGGAATTTTACTAGTTTTTATTGTAGTTGGAGAAATGCGAAAAAGAAGGGAAAATAACGTAAATTTCTGAGAGTAATAATCTGCAACCCCTTTAAAATTCTCCCCTTCCCTTGCCTACAATTTAATGCTTTATTGAATAAAATAACTTTGTTTTTACCAACACGCTTCCATAACTTCTCTTGAGCAGGGACAGTAGTGCCCGCCGGGGGAGGGGGGGGGGGAGGATCATGGTGCAAGTTGCGCCATCAGAATTTTTGAGGAAATTTTTTTTTTTCGGAAGATAATTATTTGCTGTGTGAACCGGATTCCTGATATCCGACAAATGTTTAAATAACTGGAATCTGATTCTGCCATTGCACGAAATATCCGGCAATCCGGCATGTGAAATTTGATTATTAAAATTTAGTTAACTAGCATGATTTGAAAACGTATCTAAATTACGAACTTACTACTTATTTGTAAGCTGTGGGCTGTGCGGTTTTGGTATTAAAAATATGCACAGAATTTACAGGCTTCAAAAATTAGAGCCCGTTATTCGGTATATGTTCGTTAGGCAAGGGATATTGAGAATACAGTACACGGAAAGTCATTGAACACGATAGGAGGAACGCAAGTCCGTAGCCAGACTTTTAAACACTTTTGTTGAGGAAAGTTTCAGGGGGGAATATATGCTAAATTGCGAAAAAAAATGTTAGATTTCGGGGGGGGGGGGGGGGTGCGGGCCCGTGCCCCCCCTCTGGATACGACCTTGGGAGGCGGGGGACCCCTGATCAGGGATCTGGAGCAGTCTCTTTTTTCAGTCACTCCGCTCCAACTTATAAATGTTTGATCCGGCACCACTCCAGGTCCGCGCTGCGCCGTGCTCCAAACAAATTAAACAGATTGTATTATTAATCTCCCTTTTTTAAGTTAATTAATTTTATTGTCTAATAAAAAAATTAAATATTTTCTTAAAAAAATCGATCAGTGGAGCACAATAAACTTCTTTGCTCCTGCTCCATTTCAGTTTCCAAACAAAATCTCGTTGATCCACTGATCCGCTCCAGATCTATGCTCTTGAGTAAATAAGAACAGTTTTGAAAAGATTTCAAATCGTCATTGTCTGCACGGGCCCCCATTATGCCTCCTTCTGGTTGAGCCACTGATACTCCGGTACAGTGGCGTACGCAAGGGGTGGGTTTAGGGGTTTAACCCTCCCCCCCTTGAGCCCTAAATAACAGTTATTTATTATATACTCGAATTTCTTTTAGTAGTTTCAGAACATTATAAAGCCCCCCCCCCCCTCGAAAAAATTCTGCGTACGCCACTGTTCCGGTAACTCATCCAAAACAGGTCAGTAAAATTTCCGGGGTTTCAGTTCGCACCATTAAAAAGATAATAAATATTTGAAGTTCAAGTTGAAATTATTTATTAAGAAAATGCTTCGAGGCAGCATTGCTGAAAAGTTTTTTATAATTTTCCAAGATCCGCTTAGAAAATGAAATAAATAAATAAACCAATAAAAAAAACAAACCATTCGCACAAACCCACACGAGTTAGGCTGAATTAATATAGGAGAAAAAAAGAAAAGGAAAAAACAAAACACTCATCGTAATGTCTCATATCAACCTATCACTCCTATTTTGATAAAATCGAAGCAGACCTGACGCATGCGCAAATTCTTTCATTTCTCTACCAAAAACTTACGAACAGTAGGTGTGATTTTAGAGATTTCATTTTAACAGCTCTTGAATGATTGACTGAGAAAGGATTGCATAAATTTGGTAGTGAGAAAGGCTCTATTCCAAAGAAATCGAATTGCAGTATGAGAATCAAAATTTTAATCATTAGGGATGTTTTAGCTGAGAACAAGTCCTTACAGCTATCTCAAATCTACAATCAACTTCTGATGGTTAAGGACTTTAAAAATGTCACTGTAAACAAAATGCGGTACTAAAAATATCTTTTTAGAGCTGCAAATATTTTATGTAACTGTATGTGCCATTTAACTTTATCTAGGAATTCTGAAAGAACTTAAAAACACATCTGGTTAATTCATTTTCAGTTTGGCTTTACATTGATTACCTTATACGTGATTTACTTTTATTTATATACTAGCGGTGCCAGCACGGTCATGCCTGTGTTAAAAAGTGAAAAGACCAGTCGGTTCGCCATTATATATATACAGTGCAACGGGGAAAAATACAAGCTGAGATTTCTCACCTTAACCAAAATTTTAAGTGGGATTTTTAAAATTTAGGTGGGAACTTTTCTTTTTGTTTTTGTTTTTAAAAGTATTACTAAATTGTCCGAACATGATCTAATACAAACTATGTAATAAAAGATGATTATCTAAGTTATGCTCAGCAAAGAAAGGATAAACATCAAGAAGGATCACACAAAACGGATCCTTCACAAAATCCGCGATCGCAAAAATGGGTGCTTTGTAAAATGCTAAGCATGAAAAAGATCCTCTTAACCAAAATTGTTTGATGTGTGATTAAAAAAAAATCCTTAAAAATTAGTTTAATATTTCCTCTATTTTTTCTGATCATATGTCATTTTATCTATTGATATTTTTCAATGAAAAGAGTATATTTTAGAAACTAGGATTCTCTTTAACTTGTAAACGTTCTTCAATGTCAAGCGCTTGTAACGACTTAAATGATTCCCTTCAATTTGTAAATGCTTTGTTTCAAATATAGTGAGAAAATTCAAAATGAATATTTTGAAATAAATCAAATTTCGTATTCCTATGCGAGAATGGTTCGTTTTTACGATCGCGATTTTTTCGAAGGATTTGATTTTATTATCGCGATTTTTTGGAAAGTTTGGTTTTTCGTTTTTTAAAAATTATTACTTTTATTCTATGTGAAAAAGATTTAAAATTTGCTGTTTGATTTCTTGAAACCTTATTACATTCAATATTTTTAAATGAGCTCGAATTTTCACTTGCTCAATTACCTGAAAAATCCGTGCATATGGAATTCTGCCCTTTACACTTTCCTAATGATCGAGGCATTTTTAATAGATATTTTGATGTTTGGTTAAATACAGGCTGAAACATTAATCCGTTATAAAGTGAACTAAATGGCACAATAAACAATGTAGACATAGGAGATATGGTAGTAATGATTAAACTTTGTGCAAAGTAATAGAAGTAAAATTTCACGTTAAATTAAAGCACAAATGAGCATTATAATGCTCATTTGTGCTTTAATTTAACGTGAAATTTTACTTCTATAGGAGATATGCTAATGAGCTTTGATACTTTCATCTGCATCTATTTTTCGATCCTGATTTTATGGAAAGATTATTTTTTTGCCATTGTAAATTCAGAAACAAATCCATTCTAGAACATAAATAAAATGCCCTTTTGGGGAAGATTATTTTAAAAAGTGTATGTATTCCACCTTTTTGCTCTAAAGTCAACATTAGAAATAACTGGTTCTCTAGTCGTTTGAATTTGTTTTACCCCCCCCCCCCCTTGGCTCAGGGCACGAATGGCGCCCTGAGGCAAAAAACTTTTTTTCCGTCCCTACTATATATTATGAAAGAATAGAGATTAAAAATGATAGATAAAAATTTTAATTATAGATATTTTAACTTTCAAAAAGCTGAAGGAAAACAATCGCTGATCAAAATGAACTGAATAAGGAAAAATTAAAAAAAAAAAAACAAAAACAATAAAAAATATATCCTTTCAACAAAGGATAGAAAGAAACGGAAACGTTTCAAGATGTTCCTGATGTGTTTCTGTGTTTAATTTTATCAAAATTAAACGTGTAATATATAATGAAATTAGATGAAATTTTGATGCATCATTTGCAAAACTAAATAGTTAAAATAGTATTTAATTTTTTTGAGATAAAAACTATTGTTTATTACTTAAAAAGATCCAGTCAATGTTTATGGCCAATGCGCTCCTAAGAACGACGCGCCCTGAGGCGGGCGCCTCAGCCTAGCGCCGGCCCTGTGGCTTTCCCAATGACCAAGGAAGATTCCCTTTTTCCACTCCTTTTTTTGATTTTGTCCTCTGTGCATAGAATGAATGAAGATAAGTCTGCATTCACAAAGGGCTTAAATTGTTCAATAATCCCAAAAAATGAAGTTGCCAATCTTTCCCCCATGTTATTATACATGACAAATAGGGTTCCTAGATTATTCTTTTCATTAATGGGGATAAGATGGCTGTTGAAAACAAACTTACTCCATTTAGTTTGTATTGAATTATCAGTTTAGAATAGTAGTTTCGTTTCGCGATGTTTTGAACGCGTAAACATATTGCGGGTATCGCGCAATCGCGCGGACCCAGCGCGAACCCTGAGTGGTAACTTTTTTTTATGTGTAAATTATGCTATTTTATTAAAATGTATAGCATTCCACAGAATTGAAAATAGACCGCCCAAGGCAATCAACCGGCGATCCTACTAGAAGCAACCTTCCTTTCTTTTTTTTTTTTTACGATACACACACATTAAAAAAGAAAGAAAGAAACGAAAAATAAACTATTTATAAAAGAAACGCAATTTTGCTTGTTTAGTTTAAGTGTACACACGAAAAGAACGATTTCAAGCCATTTGAATTCATGATTTTTTAGCATAATAAATTTTTATCTTTTAATCATTGACAGTAAAACAGAAAGACGAAATTTTGTTGCATGCAGAAACCAATATCGGCAAGCAAAACATAGAAAGCGGGAGAAACCTTTCATCCGAACTCAAATAGGCTCAATACATGTGCTAATTCACTGGAGAAAAAAAATTTAAAATAAAATTTGAAAAAATAGTAAAAATAATTTGGAAAAACATAAATCGCTATAAAAAGGAAATCTCTGTAGAGTATAAAGAACGGTCCCGTAAAAATACCTGTCAAAATAAGAAAATCAAAATAAGTCTATCTATTTCAGAAGAAAAGATACCGTACAAGTTCGAAAATTTAATTAAAATCAGTCGGTCATAAGTAATAATTGAGGGATAAAAACCTGAAGTTTTTTGTTACAAAACATTTAATCTGTCCTTTTTCTCCCCCCTTTCCCATTCTTCATAAAACTGAATTGTCATTTTCACATCATGCGGCATCACTTCAGTTGAAAAGAATTGAAAAACAGCTATTTTCATTTGAAGTGATAAGGCCCCACAGCCCGAAAGATGCTATAAAAAGCCTGCTGTTCCGTCATATTTGGCTACCTGCCAGGCATTTGGGGGTGTCCATTTGAGATACTATTATTTATACTGAAAGAGAGGGAGGGAAAATTATCCTAATATCAAGTTTTTTTAAAGTTATTATTTTGCTTATTTGACGTATTTATTAAGCATTTGGAATTTTATTCACTTGCGTCGGCGTATTTTAAAGGAAACGAGCTTCTAATTGGTATGTATCCGGCACTTTACGAATCATTCATAAATGATGTCACGCTTCGTGGGGGGAGGGAGGGGTTCCTGAAATTGTGACAAATTGAGGGGGTAACAAGAAGTGTGACATCATGCTTATGCAACCATAGGCGTAACCAGGGGGGGTTTGGGGGCTCAACCCCCCCTCCCATTGGGTATTTACTTATTTAGGCACATTTAGGCGCAGAAAAAAAATTTCTGGCTACGGCATTGCAAAGCACATATTTTTTTTTCCCTAAGAAAATTAAACACCTTTGCATATGATTTTATTTCCTCTTTCTCTGAAGGGTTGTGATCATGACGAAAGTATGCAGCTCATAATAAAGAGGACGTTTCATCTGGTTATAATCAACCCTTTATCCCCTTTGGGGGGGGGGGGGGGGGGGGTACAGCGAAAGGTGACTTCAATCACCGTACCACACACAGACAAACAGAGATCCTTTCAATCACTCCAGAGGGTTTTCTTTCCTTCTTGATGTCTTCTTTACCCAAAGGCAGCAATTTGGGAATACAATCGCACAAGTAATAAGTTTCGTGGAAAATATTCTCTACTGTGATGGAGTTTTGTTTTCTGATAAACCGGTGTTGTAGGCTGGGGTCTGAAAATGAAGGACCCCTAGCCAACAATTGTCCTAATGGGTTAAACCCTCAAGCCAGGAAGGGATGCTCATCAAGAAACTTAAAGAGCAGTTTGTATATTTATGACTTCCTGTCCAAAAACCCATTTTGGTAAAATCTTTTTTGTAGATGAGCCGATTAGAAAACTGATGAACTGTATTTGCATTGCATTCTCATTTACAGATGTTCTCTCATCTCTTATATTTTAAATGTTTTTTTTTTTTTCGTATTATGGTCCATTACTGATTGCATTACGACTCTGGAAATCATCCGTTCAACGTTTCCAATCTCACTGCTACGGTTTAATGCTGCACTTTAATTTACAATCAAGTATTATTTATATTTTAGCTAAATTTTTAATTATTTTCGATACATAATAATGTTTGCACTCCAGCGATGGACACGTTCGTCATCCAGAAAGAAAACAAAATTTGATTCAGACGCTTCCACTTCTGAGGTATGTTTTGTTACAAATTTAACAAAATTTGTAGAAATTTATTGTGGGGATAAGCGTTTTTGTAGGGGAATTTTGATTTTTTTCTGAAATTCCACTATTTCCCAGTCTTAATATCAGGCTTGGAGTAATCGCGATTACGTAATCGTAATCGGCTGTAATCGATTACATTTTGACAAAATCGTAATCGTAATCGTAATCTGACGATCGCATATTCTCATAATCATAATCGAAATTGTGTAATCCCGTAATCCTTTTTCTCCCGTAATTTTAATCGTAATTTTAAGGAAAAAATCCGTAATCTGCTGGTCCTACAATCGTGTAATCTTGACCTGCTGAAAGCTGAAACTTTTAGCTCTACCATTAGATAGAAGAGATAAGATTACAAGAAAAAGGATTGAAGCTGTGTACTGAAGTCCTATCCTAAGCGGTCTGTAACCTACGGGCGATCATAATATAAAAGGTTCTGGGGGGCGGTCGCAGAGCCTTGATGGCAGGACCATATAATAGTCTGCTAGAGACGCTTGTTGTCCTACTTGTTGCGGTCTCTCAGAATTCTTAATTGCGGCTCCACTCTCCAGGGGGAATGGCTGGAGAGCCCGAGAAGAAAGAGAGTGGATAAGACCTCACTCGCATCCTTATGGCCTAAGCTCGCATCGCCTTGGGGCTCTCACGGGGGGGGGGGGGGGGTCTCCGGTCTCCTCGCGTCGTCCAGTTTCGATAAAAGAGCGGTAATCTGTCCGCAAGTCAAAGATTTCGGGGTAGATAAGAGAGGGGAAGGTGTTTATAGAAGGACCAAGGCCCTGAAATGCATCGGTCATTTTGCTTCCTTATTAATTACCCCTTCAAAGTATATTCAAACGGTTGGGCAGTAGGCGAGAGTCTGGAAGGGATCGCCGTGAGTAAAAGAGAGTGTCCCCTTTCTTCTCTCCGCGTGGGTCCCGTTCAATAATCGAAGCAGACCGCCCCCTGAAAATCTAGTGGAAAGAGTACTATCACCTACACACATAAAGAGATACGAAATGCCTTTTGCGTTTTCGCCTTTCTTTAACGGCAGAAGTGAAGAATTTTTCTAAAGAATAGCACATTTACTCTTCAGCAATTTAGGAGCTGGCGTTACATGATGCTCTATGCTTAAGATGCATGAAATCTTAACCCTGGTACGTGTGATTATTATTATTATTTTTAATATGTTCTTCGAATATTTAAAAAAGTACATACATTTAAATCTTAAATTTATTTATATTTTAATGCTAATATTTTTTTTAATTAATAGGTATGTGAAAGAAAAAGTGATTTATGTTCAGACATTCTCCCAATTGTTTTTTTACATGCATGAATTAATATTTAGGAATTATTTTTAAAAGTTAATTATTTTTTTCTTCTTAGAATTACCTCAACAGAATTTTGTATCTCAGTTCAATCTTGTACGTTAAATTTGTGTTGTAAAATTACTTGCACTTTATTTTTTTATTAAAACAGTTAGTACATGGGAAAAAATTATATGCTCCTGCATGTTAAAAAAAAAACACCACAAAAATCTATTAAAAATATTATAGCCATTCGTATTATAATTATTCTTCATATTACTTTTTAACGATTACTAATTTTGCTAAGAGTTATTTGAATGTTCATGTTCAAATTTTTTGAAATTATTCTAAAATGCAGCATTTATTTTCAAAGAGATTATTAATCTCTTACACTATCTGAATATTTTGTTATCCCGTGCAATTCATACACATCTTATAAGTGATTTCATAAAGAATCATACAAAATTATTATTTTCAGTAAACTAATTGGTGTTATGTGAAATATTTTCACAATTTAAACTAGAAAATAAATACAATGGAGAAATATACTACATTTTCAGAAATTGCGGCCAACTAAATTTTGATTGTATGCACACAAAATAACAATGAACCAGGTAAATCACTTATGCATTATATATACATTTAGTGCATCGTCTTTGCTGAAATACAAAATACGATCAATGTAGTTATCCCTCAAATGAGTTTTAAATATTCGAAAAATACTGAATGTGCCTTTCCTGATTATATATATATATATATATTACAAATTTTCATTTCTGCAACGACGTCATAATTCCAGAACTGTGATGTTGAAATAATTTCATTATAATTGCATTCATCATCATTTCAGTTATGATTTTTAATTAAATTTTTGATTTAATAAGAGATAACTTTTTGATTTATGACACTATTGTAAAAATGAGAGTTGTATGCATAATATCGGATAATTTTATGCTAATCTAATCGTAATCAAAATCGTAATCGGATGTCATAATCGTAATCGATTACATTTTTCAACGACTGTAATCGCTTCCGTAATCGTAATTTCTTTTTGGCAAAGGATTACAATCGTAATCGTAATCATAATCTCTCAATTTCTCCCTTTGTAATCGTAATCGTAATCGATTACGTTTCTTTGTAATCGACTCCAAGCCTGCTTAATATTATGAATGCCTGAACATAGAAGATTGCTTAGCGCTAAATATTAAATTTTCTATTGCGTTTGAATTAAGATTTAGTAATGAATGTTTAATGTTTTTGTGAATCAAGGCTGTATCCAGAGGGGGAAAGGGGGGCCCACAGGCCGCCCTCCCCAGAAATCTTTTGCAATGTATCTGCCCCCCCCCCCCCCCAAAAAAAATTCTGGATACTGCCTTGGCTCCGGAGCAGCGGGAGCATGTTAAGAATTAGAAAGGGCAGTGTATACTTCAAAACCATACCCTTTATATATACATATATATAGATATATATGACTAGAAAGGATGTTAATATGTTTTTTTTTTACATATATGATAGCTTTTTGATGTATATATAGTAGATGTATGTTTAGATCTTTGGTGAAGTTAGAGGAGTGGGTATTTGGGGCTTCTGCAACTTAAATTTTTGGAACTGGTCTTACATCTATAATGCTTAGGCTAAGTCTGGAGGCAAGGGTTCGAGGGCTCCCCCCCCCCCCCCCCACTTTTTGAAATCTTCCTAGCAATGCAATTTCGGGATACTTTGATGATGTTAGAGGAAACAGAAACATTTTTGTGAATTGAAAAAATTGCGGGGGGAGAGTAACCAAACTCCTATCTGATTTGGTTACTGTCACCCCCCCCCCCCCGCAATTTTTTTCAAAATAAGGTCACATCTTTTAAGTTACTTTTGCTGCCGCTCGTGATAGTGTTCAATGTCCTTTCCCTGAAAGTGTTTTTGAAAGTAAAGTGTCTTTAAAGCGTAATTTCTCTTTTCCTTCTTTTTTTAAAGCTTGTGATCTGAATTTTTTTGCCGGGGGATGGGGGAGTTAACTTGCTCCGAGGGGGTATCTCCCCCCCCCCCCCGGGACATGCCTGAAATAAACCACGGAATATAAGTATTTATGACTAGTAAATTTTCAACTCTTTTACACTTCTTATTGGTGTTTAGTCTGTACATTTTTAGGGTGACCCCCCCCCCCCTCTCACCAACCCTAGTTACGCCTATGTATGCAACATAGCGTGGATTTGACAAAGGGGGGAAGTGGTTCAAATATATGGGAAAAGCGTGACATCATTTTATGGACGGTCCCTTACGAGTTTTAAATGCAGCATGTGAATTTGGATGGGAGAGAGAAATATTAAAGAAAAATATGTTGGAGAACGCTAAAAGATTTTTAAAAATATAAACAGCATGAACTCTAAAGCAGGGATTCCAAAACTTTTTTGTACCAGTTGAAATGAAAGTCTCCCATTTCAAAGTTTATGATAAACTTTGAAATAATGGTCCGCTGTAGGACCGTCATTTCAAACGCGAGGGGTAAAAGGTTCTCCATGTTGTAAAAACACAACAAGAATAAAATACATACATTACAAGTATAAAATGTCATATTTCTAGAGCTATACGGAGAGGCAATTTACTCCTTCTGACGGGGTGTCAGGAAGATGTAATTGCCTCTTCTTCTACTTCGAACCAAACCAGCGCGCTCCTGACGGGGTGTCAGGAAGATGTAATTGCCTCTTCTTCTACTTCGAACCAAACCAGCGCGCTCTAATAACGGAGCGCGCCGGCTTGATAGCACTGGTATATTTCTACTAGGCGGAACGCGCCGTTCCATAATGGTATTTTGAGTAACACTTATTTTATTTGAAAAGATTCGTAATGTAGCATATATTCCTCCCTGAAACTTTCCTTAACATAAGTGTGTCGAAGTCAGGCGCCCCCCCCCCCCCCCCACGAAAAATTTTTTTGGATACAGCCTTGCTTCTGTGCATCCTCCAATCCAAAATTCCCACTTTTCATAATTTCCCTTAATATATATATATATATATATTATATATGGGAAGATATATTTGAAAAATAAATAAATAAATAAAATAAAACGGAAAAATAAACAATTATCACCGAAATATGTGCAAAGAAGCAATAAAATTTAACTAAAGCAATATGTAACAGAAATGTAGTAAAATATTTTTGAAAGGTTTGCAAATAAAATACGAATTTTCAATTACAAAATAATATATATATCTGTAAACCTTTTAAAAATAGTCTACGACATTTCTGTTATATATAGTATTATATCCCCAACAAGTACAGCAAAAAAAAATTTTTTGGTTCATTATGTAATGTCTACTTAATGAATGAAAAAAAAAATTCCATTCCGATTTTGTTTTGCATCTGAAGGGGATGTGTTGTACTTTTTCCCCTCTGTCATCTGTCCCATCATAATG
Source organism: Octonoba sinensis (assembly GCA_038502835.1). Taxonomy (NCBI): domain Eukaryota; kingdom Metazoa; phylum Arthropoda; class Arachnida; order Araneae; family Uloboridae; genus Octonoba; species Octonoba sinensis. Next base: position 28,753,689 of record CM076599.1, on the reverse strand, counting down.
CAAGAAAAGTTATAAATTAAAAAGAAAAAAAAACTCGAGCAGTTTTTTCCCTGAAGCGGATGTGAACTCTCGCTCATGAAACACTTTCCTTATGACCACTAAAGTAAAAGTGCCGGAGATCCATACTCCAAGTTCTATGACCGACATTTATGACCTTGTTTCACTGGAAGGCCAACAGAAGGCAGCAGCATCGCTGTTGCATACACTGATTACATAGTAAGTTTTTCAAAAGCAAAAGTTCCTGGTTCCTTGCTTCCACCACATTTCCCGACCAAGTCAAAACGTGCTTGCTGCTAGATGGACGATTTCGATTATTTACTATTTTCGCTGTAGTTTGTTTATAAACTAAAGGATCCAGATACAAAAATAGGAATGAAGATGGATTTAAAATTGGCCCAATGACCAAGGAAGATTCCCTTTTTCCACTCCTTTTTTTGATTTTGTCCTCTGTGCATAGAATGAATGAAGATAAGTCTGCATTCACAAAGGGCTTAAATTGTTCAATAATCCCAAAAAATGAAGTTGCCAATCTTTCCCCCATGTTATTATACATGACAAATAGGGTTCCTAGATTATTCTTTTCATTAATGGGGATAAGATGGCTGTTGAAAACAAACTTACTCCATTTAGTTTGTATTGAATTATCAGTTTAGAATAGTAGTTTCGTTTCGCGATGTTTTGAACGCGTAAACATATTGCGGGTATCGCGCAATCGCGCGGACTAGCGCGAACCCTGAGTGGTAACTTTTTTTTATGTGTAAATTATGCTATTTTATTAAAATGTATAGCATTCCACAGAATTGAAAATAGACCGCCCAAGGCAATCAACCGGCGATCCTACTAGAAGCAACCTTCCTTTCTTTTTTTTTTTTTACGATACACACACATTAAAAAAGAAAGAAAGAAACGAAAAATAAACTATTTATAAAAGAAACGCAATTTTGCTTGTTTAGTTTAAGTGTACACACGAAAAGAACGATTTCAAGCCATTTGAATTCATGATTTTTTAGCATAATAAATTTTTATCTTTTAATCATTGACAGTAAAACAGAAAGACGAAATTTTGTTGCATGCAGAAACCAATATCGGCAAGCAAAACATAGAAAGCGGGAGAAACCTTTCATCCGAACTCAAATAGGCTCAATACATGTGCTAATTCACTGGAGAAAAAAAATTTAAAATAAAATTTGAAAAAATAGTAAAAATAATTTGGAAAAACATAAATCGCTATAAAAAGGAAATCTCTGTAGAGTATAAAGAACGGTCCCGTAAAAATACCTGTCAAAATAAGAAAATCAAAATAAGTCTATCTATTTCAGAAGAAAAGATACCGTACAAGTTCGAAAATTTAATTAAAATCAGTCGGTCATAAGTAATAATTGAGGGATAAAAACCTGAAGTTTTTTGTTACAAAACATTTAATCTGTCCTTTTTCTCCCCCCTTTCCCATTCTTCATAAAACTGAATTGTCATTTTCACATCATGCGGCATCACTTCAGTTGAAAAGAATTGAAAAACAGCTATTTTCATTTGAAGTGATAAGGCCCCACAGCCCGAAAGATGCTATAAAAAGCCTGCTGTTCCGTCATATTTGGCTACCTGCCAGGCATTTGGGGGTGTCCATTTGAGATACTATTATTTATACTGAAAGAGAGGGAGGGAAAATTATCCTAATATCAAGTTTTTTTAAAGTTATTATTTTGCTTATTTGACGTATTTATTAAGCATTTGGAATTTTATTCACTTGCGTCGGCGTATTTTAAAGGAAACGAGCTTCTAATTGGTATGTATCCGGCACTTTACGAATCATTCATAAATGATGTCACGCTTCGTGGGGGGAGGGAGGGGTTCCTGAAATTGTGACAAATTGAGGGGGTAACAAGAAGTGTGACATCATGCTTATGCAACCATAGGCGTAACCAGGGGGGGTTTGGGGGCTCAACCCCCCCTCCCATTGGGTATTTACTTATTTAGGCACATTTAGGCGCAGAAAAAAAATTTCTGGCTACGGCATTGCAAAGCACATATTTTTTTTTCCCTAAGAAAATTAAACACCTTTGCATATGATTTTATTTCCTCTTTCTCTGAAGGGTTGTGATCATGACGAAAGTATGCAGCTCATAATAAAGAGGACGTTTCATCTGGTTATAATCAACCCTTTATCACCTTGGGGGGGGGGGGGGGGGTACAGCGAAAGGTGACTTCAATCACCGTACCACACACAGACAAACAGAGATCCTTTCAATCACTCCAGAGGGTTTTCTTTCCTTCTTGATGTCTTCTTTACCCAAAGGCAGCAATTTGGGAATACAATCGCACAAGTAATAAGTTTCGTGGAAAATATTCTCTACTGTGATGGAGTTTTGTTTTCTGATAAACCGGTGTTGTAGGCTGGGGTCTGAAAATGAAGGACCCCTAGCCAACAATTGTCCTAATGGGTTAAACCCTCAAGCCAGGAAGGGATGCTCATCAAGAAACTTAAAGAGCAGTTTGTATATTTATGACTTCCTGTCCAAAAACCCATTTTGGTAAAATCTTTTTTGTAGATGAGCCGATTAGAAAACTGATGAACTGTATTTGCATTGCATTCTCATTTACAGATGTTCTCTCATCTCTTATATTTTAAATGTTTTTTTTTTTTTCGTATTATGGTCCATTACTGATTGCATTACGACTCTGGAAATCATCCGTTCAACGTTTCCAATCTCACTGCTACGGTTTAATGCTGCACTTTAATTTACAATCAAGTATTATTTATATTTTAGCTAAATTTTTAATTATTTTCGATACATAATAATGTTTGCACTCCAGCGATGGACACGTTCGTCATCCAGAAAGAAAACAAAATTTGATTCAGACGCTTCCACTTCTGAGGTATGTTTTGTTACAAATTTAACAAAATTTGTAGAAATTTATTGTGGGGATAAGCGTTTTTGTAGGGGAATTTTGATTTTTTTCTGAAATTCCACTATTTCCCAGTCTTAATATCAGGCTTGGAGTAATCGCGATTACGTAATCGTAATCGGCTGTAATCGATTACATTTTGACAAAATCGTAATCGTAATCGTAATCTGACGATCGCATATTCTCATAATCATAATCGAAATTGTGTAATCCCGTAATCCTTTTTCTCCCGTAATTTTAATCGTAATCTTAAGGAAAAAATCCGTAATCTGCTGGTCCTACAATCGTGTAATCTTGACCTGCTGAAAGCTGAAACTTTTAGCTCTACCATTAGATAGAAGAGATAAGATTACAAGAAAAAGGATTGAAGCTGTGTACTGAAGTCCTATCCTAAGCGGTCTGTAACCTACGGGCGATCATAATATAAAAGGTTCTGTGGGGCGGTCGCAGAGCCTTGATGGCAGGACCATATAATAGTCTGCTAGAGACGCTTGTTGTCCTACTTGTTGCGGTCTCTCAGAATTCTTAATTGCGGCTCCACTCTCCACGGGGAATGGCTGGAGAGCCCGAGAAGAAAGAGAGTGGATAAGACCTCACTCGCATCCTTATGGCCTAAGCTCGCATCGCCTTGGGGCTCTCACGGGGGGGGGGGGGGGGTCTCCGGTCTCCTCGCGTCGTCCAGTTTCGATAAAAGAGCGGTAATCTGTCCGCAAGTCAAAGATTTCGGGGTAGATAAGAGAGGGGAAGGTGTTTATAGAAGGACCAAGGCCCTGAAATGCATCGGTCATTTTGCTTCCTTATTAATTACCCCTTCAAAGTATATTCAAACGGTTGGGCAGTAGGCGAGAGTCTGGAAGGGATCGCCGTGAGTAAAAGAGAGTGTCCCCTTTCTTCTCTCCGCGTGGGTCCCGTTCAATAATCGAAGCAGACCGCCCCCTGAAAATCTAGTGGAAAGAGTACTATCACCTACACACATAAAGAGATACGAAATGCCTTTTGCGTTTTCGCCTTTCTTTAACGGCAGAAGTGAAGAATTTTTCTAAAGAATAGCACATTTACTCTTCAGCAATTTAGGAGCTGGCGTTACATGATGCTCTATGCTTAAGATGCATGAAATCTTAACCCTGGTACGTGTGATTATTATTATTATTTTTAATATGTTCTTCGAATATTTAAAAAAGTACATACATTTAAATCTTAAATTTATTTATATTTTAATGCTAATATTTTTTTTAATTAATAGGTATGTGAAAGAAAAAGTGATTTATGTTCAGACATTCTCCCAATTGTTTTTTTACATGCATGAATTAATATTTAGGAATTATTTTTAAAAGTTAATTATTTTTTTCTTCTTAGAATTACCTCAACAGAATTTTGTATCTCAGTTCAATCTTGTACGTTAAATTTGTGTTGTAAAATTACTTGCACTTTATTTTTTTATTAAAACAGTTAGTACATGGGAAAAAATTATATGCTCCTGCATGTTAAAAAAAAAACACCACAAAAATCTATTAAAAATATTATAGCCATTCGTATTATAATTATTCTTCATATTACTTTTTAACGATTACTAATTTTGCTAAGAGTTATTTGAATGTTCATGTTCAAATTTTTTGAAATTATTCTAAAATGCAGCATTTATTTTCAAAGAGATTATTAATCTCTTACACTATCTGAATATTTTGTTATCCCGTGCAATTCATACACATCTTATAAGTGATTTCATAAAGAATCATACAAAATTATTATTTTCAGTAAACTAATTGGTGTTATGTGAAATATTTTCACAATTTAAACTAGAAAATAAATACAATGGAGAAATATACTACATTTTCAGAAATTGCGGCCAACTAAATTTTGATTGTATGCACACAAAATAACAATGAACCAGGTAAATCACTTATGCATTATATATACATTTAGTGCATCGTCTTTGCTGAAATACAAAATACGATCAATGTAGTTATCCCTCAAATGAGTTTTAAATATTCGAAAAATACTGAATGTGCCTTTCCTGATTATATATATATATATATATTACAAATTTTCATTTCTGCAACGACGTCATAATTCCAGAACTGTGATGTTGAAATAATTTCATTATAATTGCATTCATCATCATTTCAGTTATGATTTTTAATTAAATTTTTGATTTAATAAGAGATAACTTTTTGATTTATGACACTATTGTAAAAATGAGAGTTGTATGCATAATATCGGATAATTTTATGCTAATCTAATCGTAATCAAAATCGTAATCGGATGTCATAATCGTAATCGATTACATTTTTCAACGACTGTAATCGCTTCCGTAATCGTAATTTCTTTTTGGCAAAGGATTACAATCGTAATCGTAATCATAATCTCTCAATTTCTCCCTTTGTAATCGTAATCGTAATCGATTACGTTTCTTTGTAATCGACTCCAAGCCTGCTTAATATTATGAATGCCTGAACATAGAAGATTGCTTAGCGCTAAATATTAAATTTTCTATTGCGTTTGAATTAAGATTTAGTAATGAATGTTTAATGTTTTTGTGAATCAAGGCTGTATCCAGAGGGGAAGGGGGACCCACAGGCCGCCCTCCCCAGAAATCTTTTGCAATGTATCTGCCCCCCCCCCCCCGAAAAAAAATTCTGGATACTGCCTTGGCTCCGGAGCAGCGGGAGCATGTTAAGAATTAGAAAGGGCAGTGTATACTTCAAAACCATACCCTTTATATATACATATATATAGATATATATGACTAGAAAGGATGTTAATATGTTTTTTTTTTACATATATGATAGCTTTTTGATGTATATATAGTAGATGTATGTTTAGATCTTTGGTGAAGTTAGAGGAGTGGGTATTTGGGGCTTCTGCAACTTAAATTTTTGGAACTGGTCTTACATCTATAATGCTTAGGCTAAGTCTGGAGGCAAGGGTTCGAGGGCTCCCCCCCCCCCCACACTTTTTGAAATCTTCCTAGCAATGCAATTTCGGGATACTTTGATGATGTTAGAGGAAACAGAAACATTTTTGTGAATTGAAAAAATTGCGGGGGGAGAGTAACCAAACTCCTATCTGATTTGGTTACTGTCACCCCCCCCCCCCCGCAATTTTTTTCAAAATAAGGTCACATCTTTTAAGTTACTTTTGCTGCCGCTCGTGATAGTGTTCAATGTCCTTTCCCTGAAAGTGTTTTTGAAAGTAAAGTGTCTTTAAAGCGTAATTTCTCTTTTCCTTCTTTTTTTAAAGCTTGTGATCTGAATTTTTTTGCCGGGGGATGGGGGAGTTAACTTGCTCCGAGGGGGTATCTCCCCCCCCCCCCCCGGGACATGCCTGAAATAAACCACGGAATATAAGTATTTATGACTAGTAAATTTTCAACTCTTTTACACTTCTTATTGGTGTTTAGTCTGTACATTTTTAGGGTGACCCCCCCCCCCCCTCTCACCAACCCTAGTTACGCCTATGTATGCAACATAGCGTGGATTTGACAAAGGGGGGAAGTGGTTCAAATATATGGGGAAAAGCGTGACATCATTTTATGGACGGTCCCTTACGAGTTTTAAATGCAGCATGTGAATTTGGATGGGAGAGAGAAATATTAAAGAAAAATATGTTGGAGAACGCTAAAAGATTTTTAAAAATATAAACAGCATGAACTCTAAAGCAGGGATTCCAAAACTTTTTTGTACCAGTTGAAATGAAAGTCTCCCATTTCAAAGTTTATGATAAACTTTGAAATAATGGTCCGCTGTAGGACCGTCATTTCAAACGCGAGGGGTAAAAGGTTCTCCATGTTGTAAAAACACAACAAGAATAAAATACATACATTACAAGTATAAAATGTCATATTTCTAGAGCTATACGGAGAGGCAATTTACTCCTTCCTGACGGGGTGTCAGGAAGATGTAATTGCCTCTTCTTCTACTTCGAACCAAACCAGCGCGCTCCTGACGGGGTGTCAGGAAGATGTAATTGCCTCTTCTTCTACTTCGAACCAAACCAGCGCGCTCTAATAACGGAGCGCGCCGGCTTGATAGCACTGGTATATTTCTACTAGGCGGAACGCGCCGTTCCATAATGGTATTTTGAGTAACACTTATTTTATTTGAAAAGATTCGTAATGTAGCATATATTCCTCCCTGAAACTTTCCTTAACATAAGTGTGTCGAAGTCAGGCCCCCCCCCCCCCCCCCCACGAAAAATTTTTTTGGATACAGCCTTGCTTCTGTGCATCCTCCAATCCAAAATTCCCACTTTTCATAATTTCCCTTAATATATATATATATATATATTATATATGGGAAGATATATTTGAAAAATAAATAAATAAATAAAATAAAACGGAAAAATAAACAATTATCACCGAAATATGTGCAAAGAAGCAATAAAATTTAACTAAAGCAATATGTAACAGAAATGTAGTAAAATATTTTTGAAAGGTTTGCAAATAAAATACGAATTTTCAATTACAAAATAATATATATATCTGTAAACCTTTTAAAAATAGTCTACGACATTTCTGTTATATATAGTATTATATCCCCAACAAGTACAGCAAAAAAAAATTTTTTGGTTCATTATGTAATGTCTACTTAATGAATGAAAAAAAAAATTCCATTCCGATTTTGTTTTGCATCTGAAGGGGATGTGTTGTACTTTTTCCCCTCTGTCATCTGTCCCATCATAATGCAAGAAAAGTTATAAATTAAAAAGAAAAAAAACTCGAGCAGTTTTTTCCCTGAAGCGGATGTGAACTCTCGCTCATGAAACACTTTCCTTATGACCACTAAAGTAAAAGTGCCGGAGATCCATACTCCAAGTTCTATGACCGACATTTATGACCTTGTTTCACTGGAAGGCCAACAGAAGGCAGCAGCATCGCTGTTGCATACACTGATTACATAGTAAGTTTTTCAAAAGCAAAAGTTCCTGGTTCCTTGCTTCCACCACATTTCCCGACCAAGTCAAAACGTGCTTGCTGCTAGATGGACGATTTCGATTATTTACTATTTTCGCTGTAGTTTGTTTATAAACTAAAGGATCCAGATACAAAAATAGGAATGAAGATGGATTTAAAATTGGATATATTGACTCTAAATTGTTGGTAAGTTAATTCATTTCAGTTTCTATTTTGATCTCTCTTTTTCCTCTGATTCGTACGAATTATGATTACTTATTTTGTACGAAAGGGAATTTTGAATTTTGAGATTCATTCCACATTGGAATTTTGCCTAAACTATGCGTTCATTTGTTTTTTAAATTTCAATCAGATCATTTTATTTAAAGGAATTCATCCTTTGTTGCAGAGATTTACGCAAATGTTTATCAAGTTGTGATTAATGTCTTGTTTATTTATATTATAATGTTATATTGCGAAAATGCATCAGCAAACCTGTTGTGTGATGCAACCCCTTAAATTTTTCCGAACCCTGTAAAAATACAAAAGTTGATCCAAATCAAAACGTTAAAGAAAAATTTAATAGCAACTAAATGCAGCTTAAAGTACAAAAACAAGTGAGTAAACCAATTTTTCAAGAATACTTTAGCTTGTTGTAATACATTTTAAAGCATACTAACCATTTGTTCTCACTTGCTTACTATTTAATATTTTTTGCAACATAGATAATTTTACAATTTTATGCATAAAAAAATCTTAACCCTGTGTATGTGTACTTAAAAATTGAATACATTAAGTAATATATTTTCTGTAAATGTAATTTTAATTTGCCTTCATTGTACTTTGAAAATAATTTAAAATCTTCTAGGTGTCTTCTATTTAACCTTCCAACTTTTGGTTCTTATCTGTTATTAGGACCATGAAACCAGGTTTGCTTGCCATCATGTAGGAACAATGCCAAATTCTGGTTAACATGGGTTACTGACTAACAATAAATATATTCGATTATTGCAATCTCTTATTAGCTGTTTGTGTGAATTTGGTGCCACTTTATGCCTAGAGCATTGTCCAATATTGCTAACTTTTGAATTGTCTACAACTGAGAAAAGCAGTCTCCACCACATGGTCCTTATAATCAACAATTACCCTTTTGAGATGGAAAATAAGTGTGAAAATTGGAATCTTACTTTGAAAAATGGCTACTATTTCAAGTCACTTTAATATTGCAAGTTTTTCTGTATTTGTTCACACTTAATTTATGTTACTCTCTCAGTTATTTCTCTTTGTAACTATTTAGGCATGTGTTCCTTCTTCCAGATGTTTGTATGTTTGTTAAGTATTGCAAACCTTGGATGAACAACCCAGGCTCCTCATTCCAAAATGTTTCAAGGGGGTGGGGGTCAAAGGGTATAAACCAGGGTTGGTAATTTTTTAAGCAAAATATGTATGTGCACACAAATACAGTAACGAATTCAGTTAATTATTTATGTCTTCAATGAATTTTACCAAATTAATTATTAAACCAACCAGAAGCAGAAGAGAAAGCTTATATTTCTGGACTAAATTTGTTATAATTTCTTGATTATATACAAATAAGTTGACTGGACTATTATAATTTTTTGAGTATATACAAATTTCTTGAATATATAAAGAGATGGCAAATATTACATAAAATGTTTACTACAGCTTAATCATTTTTACTATTTAGATGTTTCATCAAGAATACCAGTTTTGATGCCTTGTCAACCCCCATCTGTTTCTTAATATTGAGTGCACAAAATCCTTTCCAAAGGTGCTGTTGATGCTTTTGCTGTAGTCAGCATGTCCGAAAACTTAATGTTATCTGATAAAATGTCATTCTTTGACACCTTAACGAAGCTATTCCACCCTTCATAATCAGACATTGTCTCGACTACATTCGAATCAAAGAAGACATTTTCTTTGGGAAAACGCTCCAATCTCCCCATAAATTTCCAGCGTCATTGATAAATTTTCTGATCCACATCACTGTTTGGTGGAAGTCTAGACCCTTATTGGTCTCTTCAGTTGTCATATCTATTTCTTCATTAGCAATTATCACCATATAGTGAGTCAAAACTCTAATGAATTACTTGATATTAAAATGTATAATAAAAAAACATCTATATTTAATAATTTGGAAGAAGCTGATATAAATAGTTTTTTTTTAATCATAAAAATCAGTATTTTTTTTCCCAAAAGAAAATACTAATAAAAAAATCAGTATTTTCTTTTAAAAATTCTAAAAATCAGTATTTTTTCTAAAAAAAATCAAAAATTGATTTAAATCACTGATTAAAAAAAAAATCACTTGATTTAAATCATGATTTAACTCACAACAACCCTGGTATAAACTCAAGGTAATATTGCATTTAAAAAAATATATATGTGTGCATAATTGTAAATACATTAAATTTCTGAAGTCATTTAGGGGGCAAGGCGCCCCCTCCCCCCGACTACCTTACATGACGTGCCTGAACAAAACAATGCTTTATGTGAAAATTGCAAAAAATTTTGCGTGGGTTTCAGGATTACAAGAAATCTTTTTAATCAATGCATTAAGTTATCAGATTCAGCGTGTAAATAATTCAAGTAAAGCTAATTTACAAACTTACTTTGATTAGTGATGCATGTTTGCCATAATGCAATTCAAATGTTAGTTACACAATCTTTATAATGCCACTTTCCTGTCACTGATAATTGTTTTTGTTTTCTTTTAGGGGTATTGTAGGTATTAGTAGACATAGAAAAGAAAGAATGCAAGCAATTGCGTCACACATAGCGATTTCTAATTATGATTTTGTATTTCTTCAAGAGGTAAAATGCTTAGCACTTTTTTAAACATTGATACCCTAACCTTTTAATTAATACATAACAGATACCGTTTGTTCTCGAAAGCCGCGACTACCAATCGGGTATGATTCCATTTGTCAAAGGGGGGCAATACGCTGAGACCAGTTTTGGAATTTTTATTTTAGCCAAGTATTTTTTTTTTTCCTTGACGTTGAATTATTCCATTTCTCATTTGAATACTTAGCACAAAAATAAAAAGAAAAGAACGCAGCTAGTTTGTTATTCTTTGCAAAAAGTAAACATATCCTCCATCTTTATTTCTTCTATTACCCCTATTTCGATGACATTGAAACAGTCCTGACGCATGCGTAAAACGAAGGAAGGTTTCGGCTTAGAAAAGCAGACGGTACATTCAAAGAATGATCAGATTTCCTATAATATGGGATGATAAAACGGTATATTTTGCAATTTTCCAATTTCAAGTTTTCAAAGTAATCGGGACTAAAATTAAGAGTGCTGAAAGTTTCAGCAACAAGTGCTTTAATCTCAAGTTCTGCTTGATGTTTGTTCAGTAATGAGAATTGTATATTTTAGTGCTAAATATATTTATGACATTTGGTGAAACTACAATTATTGCAGAAACTTCAGATAAATGAAGTAAAAAGGAAATGGATGCTATTTTGAAAACTTTATTTGTTTGTTTGTTTATTTATTTATTATTATTTTTATTTAATCAGTTCATTGATCCCATAACTTTAAAATTTATCAATTCAAAGAAATCAACAAAAAGAGACTGAATGAATGTATAGTGATGTTGCAGGGATTTAATTATATTTTTAAAAAGTTTTTAAATCTTTTTTCTATTTTCTTGAACAATTGCAAATACCATTCTTTTTGAAAGAAAGAACACAATGAAAGTAATTTAATACGCCCCTTAGAAAAGTGGAATTTATTTGAAATTAGTTCATCATATTGCCACATTTCTCCTAATTTTACTTCTAATAAATTATGTGTGCACATAATTTATTAGAAGTAAAATTAGGAGAAATGGCAATATAACATGCCGTAAAATACCGAAAAAGTGCCCTCCTTTTTTTTCCGCGAATCACCTTTAGGACAAAATACCGATTATCCGCTCACCCCCTCCCAACTTGGATTGTCGTTGAAATTATAAAGAAGGAACAGAAGAAATAATTAGCAAAAACGAACCTTTTACGAAAATCGCGATCGCAAAAGTGGACCATTCTCGAATATGATTACGAAAATTGCTCAATTACGATCTTAAATTCATTCACTAAATTTTATTTTCATTGTTTTCAAAATATTATAATTCCAGCTTTCATGCTGTGTTTAAAAGAACGCACTTTCAAAATGGCGCGAACCATCGTCGTTGGGGTGCGTACAGTCACGCAAGAATCTTCCAGTTTTCGAAGTTAACATAACAATATGAGATCTAAAATGAAAATAACAAAAAAAAAAAAAAAAAAATTCTTTGGGCAAATTCAGGTAACTAAAAAATAAAGCATGCGTCAGACAAGGGAAATGAATCAGCGGAACGAATGTTTTGCACCTGCCTGGGTCGCTTCTCAGCTGCTGTTATCTTCTCTTGCTACTGTTTATAATTATAATCTATTTATTTATTATTATAGAGAAAACATGTGAAATGAGGTTGAATGCAGAGCTGTGCATTCAGCGCAATGGTAATTTGTTCGGCACTTTTCTTTTTTTTTTCTTTCTTTTTATTTTTGAGGGGGGTTTGGCTATACGAACAAGTGATAGATGAGCCTTTACTGTGGTACTGCTTTCAATGAATCATTATTGATGAGTGCGGCGTATAATCGGTACGTTTTTCTCGCTTGTACGGTTTAAGCGCCCCCTCTCGTATTTTTGCAAAATTTGGGGGGGGGGGGCTCTTATTCGGTATTTTACGGTAGTTACAGAAGTTTTACATTAAAACTCCCAATCATCTCTCCAAAATATTAATGGATTCCAGAGTCACGTCTCCCGAAATTTTTAACTTTTAGAAAAGATGGATCCATTTATGCCCACCAGGGGCAGATTAAGGAATTTGGTTGCCCCTGACGGCAAAATAAACGTGGAGCCCCCTCACCTTATTGTTCTCAATAGTAACTTTTGAATTTACAGTTAAAAAGACTAAAATTTAATTTTTTAAAAATAAAACAAAAATTTTGTACTTGAACATTTTGAAAATTTCCAAAAATTTTAACGTTTAAATGCATTGTATTGAAAAATGGCATTCCTGACCTTAGTTAAACTTTGTTATTTAAATTTGCATGAAATATAATCTGTCAAGAGGCCCTTCTATAGGACTGTCTAGTGTTCACATTTTTTTTTACAAGGGGCAGGGCGCAATTTTTAAAAAGGGCATTTTCTGTAGAAAAAAAAGGCACTTTTCAGTTGGAAAAGGGCATTTTTCATTAAGAGAATAGGTATTTTCCTAGGTTCCCTAAAAAAAGCAGGGCGCATCCACAGTTTTCCAAAAAAGGACAGGGCGCCACGCCCTTTGAAAAATGCAAAGCAGGAACACTTGACTGTCTACAATGAAACAATTTAGAAAAAAAAAATGAAATTTGAAGTTGGGACCCTTTATAAGCTCAGTACCCCTAGCGGAGCCAAGTCCAAGAACCATTTCATCCAACCCTGACGCCCCCTTCCTCGGGGGTGCTAATTATTGCTCATTTCATTACAATTTGCATCCCTGTCTTTTTGTAAAAAGTAAAAAAAAATCCATTGTTTTAATTGATTTGCCATAAAACTATATTATATTTGCATTAATATATGCTTAGCAACAGAAAAACATTCAGTAAAATGTTTATTAATTTGCTAATCATTGCTATTTCATTAAAACACCATTTTCTATTACAGTGTAATTAAGTCCTATGTTAGAAAAAATACATAAATTACCCGAGTAGAATTTAAATTTGAAAAACCGGCATATTTCTTTTAGAAAGCTTCTCTCCTTTCCGATAGTCAAAAAAAAAAAAAAAAGGTAAACGCATAAGTTTATTCATGCTTTTTAATGTAAAAGAGATGAATGAAAGTTTTTGAAAGAAAAACTTATTATTGAGGTAGGCATATTATTCTCCATGCAATATTTTTATAAATTGCAGCAAATAATAATGCTGATTTTTCTACATTTTTTGTAAAAATTTCCTGGAAGTAATAATAATATAATAATAATAATAACAGTAAAAGTAAATAAACAACTAAAATATGATTAATGCAAGAAATGTATAAAATTAAGTAAAGTTTAAAAAAATTAAAGCTATGCAAATACAACTGAAACATTTACTTTTCATGTAGTCATTTAGAGTCAGTCCAATAATAAACTGAAATTGTAATTATTTGTGTGGGAAAAAAAAGTAAAATTTAAAACTGTTCCAAAGGAAGAAATAATTTTATAATTAAAAATATAAAACACAAAAGCAAAAACTAATACAGTAAGAAATTATATACATGAAAGTGATTGTCAAATGAATTTAGGCATTTATTGAGAGGATTTTTTTGTTCTAGCTGGATAAATACCATGAATTTGGGAATTTGCGCACTTGTTGAAAATATTCTATTTTTGCTAATCAATGCTATTTACATGACAGCACCACTTTGATAGTTGCCATTTTTATGAAGAGTTAGTTTTTGCATTCACTATTTTTGTGAAGAGTTCAACTTGAGATCCAAAAGTTTCCCTCAACAGTAGTCATTTATGTAAAATTACTAGTTTGAACTAGTATCTTCAGATTTTGAATGATATGAGCAATTTCCATTTTATGAAAGCCAGAGTAAAGATTCTTGTTTAAAAGGTTCATTCTAATTGACTAAAGTGTGTTAATAAAAGTTCATTTTAATGCATTAAGTTCTGCATTTTGGAAGGAGTAGTGCATAACTCTCAGTAAAACATTTCATTTACCGTGAATTACTTATTATTTAAATCTATGTCATCCTGTATATTTCTTTAACTTGTTTCCTTTATTAAGTGTAGATTTGGAGCCAGGATGATTATCAAATGATATGCAAAAAGGCTGCTGATGTTTTACCTTATTCTTTCTACTTTCATAGGTAAAGTTTTTGACTGTTTTAGTTGTAAGTTATAACTTCCTTTAACTTACAAATGATTAAAGTATTAATATATTTATTATGTTCATTTTTTAATTGTTATTTATTATTATTATTTATTTATTTATTTATTATTCTTATTATTTACATTTTTTAGTGCGAGACATTTTAAAATTTTTGCTCAATTTCACATATTTTATGTTAGAATTTACTTTTAGTTGATAGTTTTTGTTTTCAACTTGACATTCATATTCATTTTTCTTGTAATATGTTCTACTCTAGTTAAACCAGTTTGCATATAAAAAAAGGAATCACAATTCTGTTAGATTTTTCTACTAACAAGCAATTTATTAATGTTTTGTTGAAAAAATATCAAAGTAAAGTAGATTTTTTTTAACATAAAAACTAAAAATCTGATGGATTAAGTAAAGATTCCAGCAAGCAATCCAAAAATGGTTCACTGTAAGGCAATTTTTGCATCATTAGATGGGTAAAGAAATACCTCTGAAACTGATTAATATTTTTTAACAAAGAAAGTTTCAGCTTGCTCTTCATATTTTTAAAATCCTTTTATATCATACTCATTTGAATTGAACTAATGTTTTTTTTTCACATTTGTGCTTTTATGATAATGTATCTGGGTTATTTTCAAAATATGCGTACATATGCTGTCCCAGAGTGAAATAAGTGATTATACTCAGAATATGTTAATTTCAATCGACTATAAATATTACATTTCCTTAGGGTACACTACACAACACATTTCTAATTCAAAAAAAAATCATTTGCATATTTTTACCTCAAAGGTACTGACTTTTCTATCAAACCAATTACACAAGAACATTTTTGACTAAACCTTAACAGCTAAAGTCTTCCAAAATCTAAATGCCAATGAATATCACTAAGAAACAAAGCAAAATCTTCAAAAAAATACCTAGCAAATATTATTCAAGCAAAACAAAGCACTGAATTTATATTTTTAACAGAAAAATCTAGGTAACAGACTTGACATTGAATAAAAATACTCACCCTATAAGAAATTGTTTACACCACTACACTGCTGTTTTTCAACTTAAAAAAAAAGTACAGGTAAATATTTAACTTGTATAAAGTGCTTTTATTGAAAATGTGTTGATATCTGTTGGGGATGCAATGAATTTTTTATGAAACTACCTTTGTAATGGACTTAACAAAATATCAGACAAAATGCTTTGTTGAAATTCTTTTAAAATATTTTTTCCCAGGAATAATGACAAGAATTTAAAATAATGATGACCTGATGAAATGTTCCGATTTTTTTTCCTTTTATAGTGAAAAAAAGTTTATTTCAAAATACAGAAGAGGTACAGCTATTTTTTTCATCTACTAGATACAAAAGTTATCTTTGCCGTAAAAATATGTAAATACTTTTTTGTATTAGAAATCTCTTGCGAACTGTACCTGAAAGAAATCTAATATATATATATCTATATATATAAAATGAACTTTTGACGTTGTGGCTGCTCGCTCTACTGCAAAATGTACGCAACGTACGATTACAAAAATTTGCACAAAATTCTATTATAGCCTGATGCTTTGCAAGACGAAGCCGTTTTTTTGAAATTCGACCTAATATTTTTTTAAATTTAATAATTAACTATTAATCTTCCAGTATTTTCTGTACTTCTTACGAGCTGTTTGAAGAAATGAAGTGAAGTGGATTAGAAATTCCGCTGTTGAATGTAAACGAAACATCGTTTGAGCCATGAGGCGAGGGCGAGTGCCTTGCATGTAACGAAAATCAGTGTTTTAACTGACCCATTTTGAAAAGTATTTTGAGATTTGATCGATTATTTTAATGAAATTTATTTTTAGAGGGGAGGGGATTATTAACCTATATACTTTGTTTTAGATTGATGGTGCATACTTTTTCCCGAAATTTTGTCTGAAGTTCCGATTTTTTTTTGCTTAGAATCGCCGAGAGGTGAAAAATTTCTTTTTGATAGGTGATTTTCTTTTTTAAAATGTTGTTGGGCCTACTTAAACAATATATATCGATTTCAATTGTTATTATTCAATTAAGTGACTCGCCCAACCAGTTTAATTCAACTGGACTAAAAAATTTAATATGTTAACAGATTATTGAACTTATTAGTATCATAAAAATAATATCCATTAAATGCAAAAAACAAGTAGCAAACAACTTTCACTCGATCGATGAAGAATTTAATTTTCCTTTTGAACATGCTGACGGGGGCATTGCTTTAGTGATGAATTTATAGGGGCGGAGGGTTGCAACCTCCCATGATACACACATTCAAAATATAATAAGTACGTTGTTTTTAAATAAAGAATTTAAAAAATAGTCGAGGCATTATGTAAATTTGCAATGTTTGCTTATTAATGTTTTGTGATTACTTAAATATTCATTATTATTTTTCAATATACTCACTCCAGTAAATGTGCATCATTCACATAATTTTTAAGACTTCGCCTTTCATCATTTGTATTAAAAAGTATAACATTTATAACAATTTCAAGAATTCATCATTTATCGTTATTCTATCATATTATATGTGAAAAGTTTTCATATCTTAAGTAAAACCCCGATTTAACATCCCACCAATCTACGTTTTACCCGCATTTTACGTTTTTTTCATCAGGTCCCAGTTTTTCCATATCCTAATTCATGTTAAAATATCCCGGGTTCCAAGTTTGTTATTTATCGAATTCCACATATTTTATGCTTTCCCTCAAAAAAGAAAAAGTGTTCTAAAATTAGCCATATTTTTCCTTTTGTGCTTTTTTTAAAGCTTTATGCATATTGTTAAAAGTTAATTATTACTCTCACAAAATAAATTACAATCGAGGATTGTTTTTGTTTTCAAGAATTTTTAAAAAGGGGCTATCCCGAGTTTATCAAGGCGCGAAAAAGTTCGTTTGTTTCCAGTATTGAACTGGAGAAGTATGTTCTTTTTTCCATTTTATAAACCAACTTTTTTTTTATGCTTAGAATCAATCATGGTTTACTGGAGAGCTGAAAAATTTGATTTTCTGTTTTAGAACGTTGTTGGGCCTACTTATACAATATATATCGATTTCAACTGTTATTATTCAATTAAGTGACTCGCCCAACCAGTTTAATTCAACTTTCAACTGGGCTAAAAAATTTAAGATGTTAACAGATTATTAAACTTATTAGTAACATAGTATCTATTCATAAAAATAATATTCATTAACTACAAAAAATAAGTACTAAACAACTTTCACTCAATCGATGAAGAATTTTATTTTTCTTTTGAACATGTTGACGGGGCATTGCTTCAGTGATGAATTTATAGGGGCGGTTGGTTGCAACCTCCCATGATATACATGTTCAAAATAAAGTAAGTATGTTGTTTTTAAATAAAGAATTTTAAAAATAATTTAGGCATTTTAATTATGTAAATTTGTAATGTTTGCTTAATATTTTGTGATTACTTAAATATTCATTATTATTTCTAAATATACTCACTCATTTGAATAAATGTGCATTGTTCACATAATTTTTAAGAATTCGCCATTCATCATTTGTATTAAAAGAGTATAACATTTCAAAAATTCATCATTTATCGTATTCTATCATATTATATGTGAAAAGTTTTCATATCTACAGGGAAACCCCGATTTAACATCCCACGAATCTACACTTTTCCCGCATGTTACGTTTTTATCATCAGGTCCCACTTTTTCTGTATCCTAATTGATGTTAAAATATCCCGGGTTCTAAGTTTGTTATTTATCGAATTCCCCGTATTTCATGTTTTCCCTCGAAAATGGAAAAAGAAAAAAGTGTTCTAAAATTAGAAATATTTTTCCTTTTGTGCTTTTTTAAAGCTTTAAGCACTTTGTTAAAAGTTAATTATTACTCTCTCACAAAATAAATCACAATCGAGGATTGTTTTTGTTTTCAAGAAATTTCAAAAAAGGGTTTTTCGAGTTTACCAAGGCATGAGAAAGTTCGTTTGTTTCCAGTATGGAACTGGAGAAGTTCGTTCTTTTTGCCATTTTATAAACCAACAAAGCTCCAACACTTCGAGTCTAAAGAAGATTTCGTTAGTAGTCACTATTACGTGCTATCAGAGGGACAGCTGTCCCCGGGCGCAGCGTCAAAGGGCGCCAAATTAATGTAAATTTATTTTATTTTTAAATGCGAAAAGAAAATTATTTGAACTGAAAAGGTGTGAATATGTTCGACAAAAAAGTGGGAGCATTGCAAATCATATCGGGAATGACCAATGTCGCTCAGGAGTGCGTGCAAAATTGCCTTAAAAGGCAGTGAAAAAACTTTTGAGTTATAGTTGGGATGTTTTCTATGGATTGGACCCATGATGACTCTCTAGGAAGGGCTAGGGGGCATTTTCTTTGAGCAGCAGATTAAAAAGAACCGGACGCCCAGAGAACTCAGGAAAGGTCACTTGAGAAAGAAGAAAAGCAAATAATTTTGCGAAGCCAAAGTGTTCCATTTTGCCCTTCAAAGTGAATGGTCGCTAATAAAAATGCAAGTTAAAAGGTCTGCTTTTTAGTACTATTTGTCATTTAGGAAGCATAAAAGTTTTTTAATTCCCTACCAGGGGCGCGGAGTGAGGGGGGCGCAAAATCTTCAGTTGTCCCCGGGCGCTGAAAACCCTAGCTACGCCTCTGTGTGCTATGTACTGTACTCTTATTGGACGGAACAGCATATAGTGGACATTTTACAAATAGTGGAAAATATTTTCTTTCCTATAAGGACTAGGAAAAAAACTTGCAAAGCATTTCAATACTGGAAGATTCAGCATTCACTTTCAAGTCCATAACTAAAAAACAATCCACTATTACAGATTATTTTCAACCTAAATTCCAGAATTCGTAATTAAATGCGTTAAAATGGTATGTATTCGAAAATATAGAAATTATACTTTTTGAAAGAGTTGAAATCTGCCATTCATCATTTGTAGTATAAAAGGAAGCGTTCCCAACAATTCATCATTTGTAACAAAATTTAAATCGTTAGTCTATCAGTTTCATTGAAAATGCCTCATCTACCTATAAGAAAGTGTTGTTTACAGAGTCAAAATCAGAGCCAGAGAGAAAACTTTCACCACTGAATTGGCCAAGAGACACCACTAGATAAAAAAATATGACTTAAGCATATTAAAAATATGTATGTTCGTTTCGAAACATCACCTCGATTACCATTTTTGTGGCCTTGAATGCTGTAAAAAAAAGAGCAATATTTCATGTTCTGCTCATAACTAAGCAAGTGTCCATTACATTAACATTAGGAACTGTAGGTAGGATTCCGCGATAAGAATAAACTTTTCCTTGCATTTTTAGTGTACTAATTTAGTAACAGATTCTTTTTCAGCTTTGAACCATAAAATTTCCCTTTTCAGCATTCACATTCACTTTCGAATTTACTTTTGTCAAGATATGCCTCTTAAGCGATGCATATCAGAAATTGACGTGATACTCCAAAAGCAAATTTATTGGCAGGATATTCCTGTTATCCGTTACTAAAGAAATGTCTTTGGCGTAGCTAAGTGGGGGCGGATCGCCCCGGGTGTCATTCAGGGTCGACGACCAGCCCCGACAGAGAAAAAAATAAACCTTTAAAAGCTCCCTAGAATAAAACAAATACTTAAAATGGGAGAAAAAAATATCCAATTTAATTTTCTATTTTTGAGCAAAGTTTTTCCTTTAAAAAATATTCACAATGTTTTTAACCGCTAATCATAACCAGTGCCCTCAACAAATACTTTAAATATTATGAGGCTCATGATGCAAATGGTGTTCTTCTTTTCCAAAACTACAATTTTTTTAACAAAAAATTATTATATTTCATTAAAACGCGTACTTCACAGTTTACATGATTTTTTTTTTTTGGATGGGGAAGGCGTAATCTTTTCTACTGGGTGACACCCATGCTAGATACTCCACTGCATTCCACACAATTTTCACTATCAACATACTTCCCATACAGCTGCCACTGATTTTTTTTTATTTCATCAAATTGCTGGCATATACATAGTCCAGCATCTCTTTGCTGCAGCTTTTGCTTTTCTTGAATAGGCTAAGGATGATCAGTAACTGTTAGATTTTTCAGATGATCTTTATTAAATGACTTTGTCTGATCAATTTATCAATTCCCCATTTAGACTACTTTAATTTGTGGCAATTAAAATTTCATATTTACAATTATATAAATTTATTTCTCTGATTTGATTACAAAATGTATGTTTATGTATAAAGCTACTAATACATTTATTTTTTTATTTTTGTATAACAATTTACTCTTTTTATTGGTTTAAATAAACATTTATGAAATAACAGTTATATTTTTGAATTCAGACTCAGAAAGAATGTACTGCTATCTATCAGAGTCAGAGTAAAAATAAAGCTATGTAAAAGTTTTGATGATGTAATAAAGATAAATATGCCATATGATACAAATATAGATCAATAGATATAGGTTATTAGTGATAGATTGAAAAAAATTTACACCTAAGTCAAGGTAGATATACATTTGTGGAAAAATACAGCCTGAAATAAGTTTTTATCGGCTCAGAAGTGACTTAAAAGGTCGCCTTCGGTGACTTACTTGGGACAAAAAACAAGTTGCGGCGTAGGCGCTGCTATTTTAACATTGCACGGGCAACGCCGTTGCGGGTACCGCTAGTATATATATATATAGTCAGTTTAAATTAACATATTTTGAGTATAATCACTTTTTTCACTACGGGACAGTATATGTATGAATATTTTGAAATGACCCATCTACTTCCTGTCGTGATGTTTCAGAAGAATGTTAGTTTAACAGATATTATTATTGCCCAATGAGATAGTTAGTAGAGCTCAAGGCTTCTCTGACGCCATGGGCCTGAATCCTTGCAAGGGATTGGATGCAATTGATCACTATAGCACTTCTGATCATGTTTTAGTGGTTTGGATTGTGCCTTAAACTGTAGGGATCTCATCTATCCATCGAGGCTCTTAGTCCCTGATTTTTAATTAAATGTGTTGTCTCTGACAAAATTAATAGACACACTGCAGAGTTTTTGTAATTTCATACTTAGCACTCGGTCTGATGCAAAAATCAGATGATTAAAAGTTATATCAACCATTTTGTGTCCAGTTCTGGAACAGAATACAGACTTCTCTGTGATACTTGTTTGGGAGTAGTTATTCCACCAAGTACATCTTCTCATTGATATTCCAATGTTTTCTCTTTCTTGGGCATTTCCTCCATTTGCATGATTTTTGCATTGCTTTGATTACTACAGTCTTTATTATCTCCTTTTTCTACTCAGTAAACATTTTGTTTTCATGCTGGAATGATGGTTGAGTCTCCTATTTATTGCACTTTATGCACATGTTCACTAAGTAGATCACAAATGGATTATAACCATATGCCAAGCCTGCAACAATTCACTAAAATAACGTATTTGTTGATATGGTAGTAAAATAATAGTTTCCATTCTTGCTAACAGCACTGGAGCACAGACAACAAGTTTTCCAAAAATTGTGCAAAGTTACCCTTAAGATACAAAGTACAATATACTAAATAAATTCTTAAAAATTTAGGTTAATCAATTCTTTGATATGCTCTTTTAAAATGTGTTGAACTTTTGCCTTTTACTTAAATACACTAAATGTCTACCAGTTATCAATCATTACATAACAAAAATAATTATGAGCATTACACATTGGTGTTTTTCTTCTTTTGAAAATTTTCTTCTATAAAACAATATTAGACAATAACAGGCATTGAATAACTTATTGTTCACAGTACTTGCAGAAAATGACAAAAAATGATAGATGTATGAAGATTTCAAGGGATTTAATATTATTCAAAATTTTATTGCTGGTAAAGTGAAACTTATTTTTTGAGACTTTGTTTGTCTCTTATAACTGCAAAATTATTGAAAACATATAAGCATTTTGAGCTCCCTGAGAAAGTAACATTTACATAACATCCTTTGGTCTCAAAATCTATATAGGTTATTGATATTGTTGCTTCTGTTTGATTAAAATTGAGAACAGAAATGTAAATTCAAAAATATATTTAAAAAATAAGTGAATACTTAAGAATTAAACAGTGCTGTAGTACTTTGTCACAGCAAAAGCTATATAAAATTTTAAAAGGAGAGAAAGTAGTAAAATGACATCATGAATTTGCTCAGCAATGAAAGTGTTGTTCCCGAAAGATAGTCTTTGCAAGAACTTTTTAAATTCGGGGTTTAAAGGGTTAGAGAGAGAGAGAGAGAAAGGGGGGGGGGGGGGGGTACTAAATTGCAGCTACAATGTGAGTTAAGATTTTTTTCCTCCTACCTTTTTATTTTCTTCTTTAATGGAAGTATTTTGAAATATTTCTTTTTTCTGTTCTCATAGTGGTGTTTATGGAAGTGGTGTTTGCATATTATCAAAAAGCTGTATAGTAGATTCTGCACAATGTCAATATTCATTGAATGGTTATGCACACAAAATTCTGCATGGAGATTGGTATGGAGGAAAAGTTGTTGGACTCTGTAAAGTTATTCATCATGGGTTGAAAATCAATTTATACATTACTCATGTAAGTTGCTTTTTCATAATGATTATTAAGTTTCCTCTATAAATTTGATTTTATGTGATTATAATTTAAATTTTTTTCTTTACCACTTGAACTAGATATTTTAGCAATATGAACTATTAAAGATAAATAAACCATTCAATGCAACAATTTCAAATATTTTTCTAAAAAAGGGATAGCCAACTTCTCTGTTATTAAGATCAACTTTAAGGGGTTGACGAATGTGTCGCAATGGAACTTCAAAATTTTTCATTTGATGGTGAGAGTAAAAATAATGGTTCAGCTGTATAGTTATTGAAGAACATTTAGAAAATAAAACTAACACAACAATCATTGTACTTATGCATACAGTGAAGGGTGATTTCACGGTATTGCGCATGTTGCGGACATGACATTTTTAAACTTCAAATAATCATAACACAGCAAAAAATTCAGCTAAATTAGTGCTTTTTCTTTCAAAAGAACCAGAATACATTGTTCTTTGTAAAGCAAAGCGTATTTAAGCTTTAAAAGGACTTTAAACTTGTATTTTTGAAAAATTGGCAGCGTTGCGGACATGACGCAGAAACTTCTCATTTTTGAACGAGTCTTCATATAGATGCTAAATTCTCCAAATTTTATATATTTATGGAAATTTCCTTTGGGGTACAATTTCAGTGTATTTTAACTTAAAGACAACTGGAAGATTTAAAAAAAAAAAAACAATTTAGTAGAAAATTTTCCCAATTTAAAATGACTAGTGCGTTGCAGACATGACGTTGCGGACATGACGAAAAGTTTACCGTTTGCTTTCCTGCTTTCAATAACTGATAATGCTAATCGTTTAGCTAGCATTATCAATTGCTGCATTGTATATTTTTCATGCATGGCTTAAATATCTAATAAGTTGCGATATGTTGATTAATTTTCACAGATTATTAATTTTAAACTTAATTCTTATAAAAAGTAGATTTTCAAAATAAGCACTCCTCTCTGATAGGTTATACAATTACATTACAGTGTACTAATTAGATCATTGATCTTGATAGTCCTTTTTGACTCATGAAAAGAAACGTGTAGAATGATCAGGTGAAGGATTGCTTGGCAAAAATAGATAAATATGTCTCCAGAGGAAATGGGGGAGGGTTTATAGTGGTGGTGTTTCCAAATTTTCAAATTTGTTTTCTGCTACAGGTTTGAAATGATGTTTGAGAGTCATGTTTTTGTTGTTTGCTAGGTAACGTTTTTGGAATATTTCCCTTCCTCTAGGTGTTTTCATTGATATTACTTCCTTCTTTCTTGGGCACATCTAGCTAATAGCATCTCTAATAAAAAATTGCTTAACTTTTGTTTCAGTACCTTCTGGTAATTTATCACTTCTTAACCTTTGACTAGCTTTAGAATCTAATTTCAAAATTAGTGTGTTGCCTTTTCATTTTGATTGAATTTTCAATTATTTGCTTTTTTTTTAAGGGAAACATTTTTTGATATTACAACATTTGTTAGGGCAAGAAGTGTCTTGTATGGGGATTTTGCAGGGGTGTACTGGGGCCAGGGCGCACCGGGGCGACGCCCCAGCACTTTTTTTCAAGGCAGGGCGCCGCCCCGGTTAATCAAAATATCCCTCCCACTTTTTTTTTTTTTTTTTACCGTTGTGTGTATGTAAAAAAAATCCCCCCCCCCCCCCCCGCCCCCGAAAAAAAAAGTTTTAGACAAGTTTAGAGATTCAGATCACTTCCAACTTTTTATTATAACTAAATTGTAATTCTCATTTCATCCCATTTGTCCCGCTTTGCTTCAATAAAAATGAAAAAATGTGGCCATTTTAAAGGAGTTGGAACAATGCAAGAAATAAATAACAGCAGACGATGAAAAGATGTTAGGCGCGAAATAAAGTCGCCGGCGCTTTGGCGCACATTAATGGTTGTTTCGTTTACAGACACGTGTATTTTCATCAATCACCCCCACGTGGAAATGAATTCGGCTGTTCCGACGGCGGAGAAAAGTGCCAGCTCGTGAGAAACACACAATACAAAGGTAGCATTCTGGGAAAGATAAGGATTGAAAAAAGAGCTTTTTTTTTTTTTTGTATTCGGCAATTCGGAAGGCCAAATCGTTGGTCGTGCTCACGCTATGCTAGTCCGTGGTCGTGCTCATACTGTGATCTAGAGAGAAACAGTTTTTCATCGGAAACAAGAAAGCTGATTAGGTAAGTCTTTTTTTCTTACGTTTAATGATGAAGAGAACTGCAGAAAAAAAAATCACAAGTTTTTTTTCATCGATTCCATCAAAAATTCCGAGAGTAGACGATGAGGCTTCGACATCATCTACCAAAATATGTGAAGAAACAGAAAAGACGAATATACCTATTCCGCCGATGTCAGAACCCAACGAAAATGACCCTACTAATGAACTGTTAACTGTCGAAAAAGCAGAGAATAAGGAATCAACTGGTATTTGGAAAGTTTGGTCTGAAAGCCAATGGTTGGAACGGAAGCGGAAACACGCATGGCTAATAACAAAAATGGTTTTTTAGATGCAACTATGTTCTGAAGTACAGACATTAGGCTCGTATAAAAGCCAAGGTATCTCATTAAGTCCAGAATGGATTAATTGCTTAGTCATTTTAATGGTTCTGACAGAAATCAAAAACTTAAATCATTGCGGACTAAAATTTCAGCTCATCAGTTATCAACAGCTCATAAAACTGCTTTCAAAATTCTAGAGGAGCCCAAAAAAAACAAGATTGGAAAAAATCAATATTAAACAGAAGGAATCTTTTATTGAAAAAACTGAGAAGCTTTTATACACGGCTTATTACACTGTAAAAAGTAACAGGCCCTTTCAGATTACGAGAGGTTGATAGAGCTGCAAATGAAAAATGGAGTAGATTTAGGGATTACGTTACATTCTCGTAAAAGTGGTTCTGAAATAATAATGCACATAGCCAAAGAATTTAGAAAAAAATTAACAGCTAATTTAATTGAGGAAGACAAAAAATTTTCAGTTTTAATTGATGAGTCAACTACATTAGGTAAAGAATCAGCTCTAATTATTTATATTCAAACGTGCCTCAAAGAAAAAGAAGAGCTTATATTTCTTGACTTAATATCTTTAAATACGCAATCTGCACCAGTTATTTTAGAAGCACTCTTTGATTGTTTTTCGTCATATGGCCTCAATGAGGAATTTTTACAAAAAAACTTGATTTGTTTTACTTCTGATGGTGCTAGTACAATGTTGGGCAAAAATTCAGGCGTTTCCAAATTGTTAAAAGACAGATTACAAAATCCGGACATTATTATCTGGCACTGCTTAAATCACCGTTTAGAACTGGCCATTGATGACAGTATCAGTGATATAAATGCTGTTAATCATTTCAAATCTTTCATGGACACTTTATATGCTTTATATAGTCAATCTCCAAAAAATTCAAATGAATTAAAGAGTATAGCCGCAGATTTGGGGATACAGTTAACCAAAATTGGTAGATTATTAGATGTTCGTTGGGTTTCTAGTAGTTTTCGGACAGTAAAATCAGTTTGGAATACATATACTGCGTTAGTGAAACAATTTAAAGAAGCCGCTAATGACAGCTCTAGGAAAAGTACAGATCGCAATAAGTACAGAGGCCTGTTTAAAAGAATGGAATCTATTGAATTTATAAAAGACTTGGCCCTGATTTATGATGTTTTAGAAGAATTATCCGCTCTGTCTTTGCAACTCCAGGAAAGATTTTGTACTATCGTCAGAGCCGATACATTAATCAAAAGAACAATTAGAGTTATAGGAAGTATGAGAGATAAACCTGGATCTAAGGAGCAAGAATGTATTAGATCTGCAGAAAAGATGAATTTTAAAGGGATAGATCTGAGTAGAAATAGAAAGATTGTTTCTATAAATAGAGAGCAGTTTATTGCTAGCATCAGAAACAATTTGGAAAGTCGTTGTTTTGGGTTGACTGCTTCTAAAAGGTCGAGAAATAATGATGAATTTGAGAAGGAGAAGTCCAGATACAATGTGATGCTGAAAGAATTTGCAATACTAAATCCTGACACCTGGGCCGAAGATGATGATCAAGCAATGTCAAGATACGGAGAAGAAGAAATAAGAAATATGTGCACTCGTTATAAAATTGGTGATGAGCGTTTAGTGATCAGCGGCTTCAGAGATTTTTTCGAATCAGGCGGAAAAACTATTCCAAAATATCTTGCACCTCTCATGGATATATTAAAAATAATTCCTTGCAGTAATAGTGAATGTGAGCGAGGTTTTAGTGCCATGAATTTAATCATCACTTCATTGCGCGCAAAACTTTTAATAAAACACGTCTCCTCAACCATGTTTATTAAACTTAATGGCCCTCCACTGAAACAATGGGACGCAATTCCATATGTAAAAACGTGGTTGCTTCGACATAGAAATGCTGAGGATAATCAGTCTCGACACGTAAATCACGAGTGTCCTACAATTAGTCAAGAAAAAGCGGAACTGTGGTCGTTGTTCTAAATAAATTGTTTTTTTTTCCTCCTGTATCGTTGTTGTAAATAGATAAATTCCACAGACAGACAGACACACACAGAAAGAAAGACAGACACTTGCTTTTAATATAGATTACAATACGTTTTCTAAGGGAAGAAAAATTGGCAACGCCCGCTTATTTAAATTTTTTTTTTCGCCTGGCTTTTTTTTTTATAGCGCCCTGGCACTTTTTTTTTTAGGAGTACACCCCTGGGATTTTGGCAATGCACTGTTAAGTTTCTTTACAACTTTGCCCAAAGACTGTCTGCTTGCATATCCAGACAAACTCATGTCTATCTTTTGGTCTCTGTTTCTTCCTTCTTTGTGCTTCTTTATTTTTCACTCTTATGTGCTCTTTCTGTTCTTCAGTGAGAACATTAGAATGCCTGTATTCTTTTTTTTTTTTTTTTTTTGCCTTGTTCTGCTTTGTTAGCTTCATATTTTACTGCATTTGCTTTCATGTTCTGCCTCCTAACCCAAGATTGTTCTGTACTTGTAAGTGGCATGATAATTTTTTGGGGAAAATGTACAACAAAGACTATAATTTTATTTACTACTAAATTAGTTAAGCATATCAAAATCATTTAAGTAAATAAAATATATATTATACAAAATTTTACTAATACATCTCCAAAAAAAAAAAAAAAACTCAGCTTGCTTTGATAGAAAACTATAACCAGAAATAAAATTATAAGTATAAACCTGAGTGTAACCAACATGTGCATAAACTGTTTCCATTGTAAAACATATTTAAGATTTGTATGTGTTTCCATGTAATAATCAACAAAACTGCTTAAATTTTAATCTTTTTCTTTTGTTTATGAATGTGATATTCATATTTATAAAACAAAAATATTTTTAAATTAATGTTTCATTAGTTGTTATGATGATAATTATGTTATAATAAAAGGCAACAATGATTAGTTTTTAAATTAGTTAGTTGAAAGCTCATGTTTCTCTTAACTCAGCTTAACTTTTTCTTTTAAAGTTTTATATAAAACATAGGGCTTGTTATTATGTTTGGAATTCATTATGTCTGCAACGTTGCGGACATGACCAATTTGAACATT
This sequence comes from Octonoba sinensis, assembly GCA_038502835.1. NCBI lineage: Eukaryota > Metazoa > Arthropoda > Arachnida > Araneae > Uloboridae > Octonoba > Octonoba sinensis. The sequence continues at coordinate 28,724,870 of CM076599.1, read as the reverse complement.
TTTAAAAAAATATTAAATAGCAAAAATGATAATTTCTTTTGGAACACATTGCTATAACATAGTAAATTGATAGAAGAAATAACATTTTAAAGAAAATGTACAAATTAATAGCAGCACTGTAATAAAAAATTTGAAATTTTTTTATTGAAACGCCAACATATTCTTTTGCAAGCACTCTAAGTTAAAATTAAAAAGGTAAATATTCTGTGTTATTATTCAATAATTATGCAGACACATTATTTGCTTTAATGGATCATGTTTAATTAGAAATATTAAATGTTGTATAGGCAGAAAAAAAAATCTGTTTGTCATGTCCGCAACTTTTTAACTCCTTTTTTTCAATATTTCATGCAATTTAAGCTTCTTTTCTCATCATTTTGACAAAAACAGTTTCAAATTCATAAACTACATTTAATTAGCTTTAATTTGATATGTAACACCATTGACCCACTCTTCTTTAAAAAAAAAAAATATTGTAAGGTTTCATATATGACTTCTAAATTTCTTAGACAGCTTTCAAATTATTGTAAGATACAAATACATTAATAAATAATATCTTTTTACAAATTTAATTTTTTTGGAAGTTTATATTTTCGGAATATAAATAACACTCGACTGTTCCAATTTTTAATTTACTAGTTAATAAATATTCATTTGATTTTTTTTTCGCTTGGTGCTACAACATGTAATTTTGTAAAAGAAATGTATTTTGTATCTATTGCAGTTGCATGCAGAATATGATGCTCTACATGATCAATATTTACCTCATCGAGTAGCTCAAGCTTTTGAATTTAGTCAATTTGTACAGCTTACTTCTGAAACAGCTGATCTGAGCATTGTGGCAGGTGATTTTAATACTGAACCAACTGATCTTCCATATCGAATCATTATTCATAATGCTGGGTTGTTGGATTCCTACGACAGTCAGAAGAATATTGATGCATTGGTATGTTTGTTAACTATTAGAAATGATTTGTCATATTCAGCATGGTGTGAATATAAAGATACTTTTGATTCTCATGTGTTTTCTAAACAAATCAGAAGTTCAAATAATTTGAAAAAAATAATATATATATATAGGTATATATATGTTACTGTTAAAGTGTTATAATTCAGTTATTATGTAGAATAACTAGGTATTTCATGGAATAACAAGACAAGTCAGTTAAAGTATATAATAAATGAAAAATTTCATACTTTACCTAGTTATTCTATGAAATAACTAATGAAAGACTTAAAAGTGAAAAATAAACAATTTCAAAGTTATGTTATAAATTAATTGATCATAAATAGGTAAAATCTCTCAAGAAATACATTTTATCTCTATTGTGAATGATTAATTGATAAATAATAAGGAAAAGAAGATAATGTAATTTATTATTGCTCACATTGCTAACATTAGTTGAACAGAAAGGAAAAAAAAAAGAATATGTTGCCGAAATAGTTATATTTAAATATCAAAAAAAAAATTCATGCTGGGAAGAAAAACTGTTGCGTTGCTTCATAAAAACAATGTATACTTTTTCAAACAGAAATGTAAGAAAATATTAATTTAAATTTTATGAAATAACGTTATTTTACTTTTCATTATTTATTAGAGCAAGGATTGCACACACACACACATAAACGACTAAAAGCAGCTAGAATCGGTTCAAAGAACTTTTGACTGCCATATTTCATACTGTAACACACAAGTAATCGTTATTCTATAGAATACCTAGTTAAATCATAGCATTCAATAATTTTATATACTGTGACTTGTCTAGTTATTCTATGAAATAACAGATTGCATACTTTAATTCTAACGTATATATATGAGGGTGATCCAGAAAGTAACAACCATTGAGCATTCCTGTTACACAGCTCATTCTTCTTCCACTACTGTAGCTCCATTGATTTCTCCAACATCTCTGCTCAGTAATCAGTGAGTGGAGTTTGCAACAAAAATATTGTGCTGTGTGTGAGCATACAAAATGAACCTTGCTATGCAGAATCCTGCCTACTGTGAGATAAGGAGTGTTGTTCGATTTTTGAATGCATACAGGTTGCAAAAGGCATCTTATAGCTTATAATTTTTCTTGAGCAGTCACGTAACTAGGTCATTTTTGAACAGAGGCAAGACCAGGCTTTAGCGTCCCTTACATCCCAAAAAAAAAAAAAAAGAGCATTCATACTTATACACACACACAACTTAGTCAATTTAGCACCCCTAAAATCTGGCCCCCGGGACACAGGCCCCATCTGCCTCCTTTCTGTTACATCACTGTTCTTCGGAGTACATCTATTTAAAAAGATGTTCAGGTCATAAGTGTAACATAATTAGAAACTTGCACTTTGTACAAGTGATTTGTGAGCATCTCTTCACAAATCTTCGTTTTAAATGCTAAATATCATCTGCTTACTTTGATGTATTACAAAGTCTAATAAAAATCAAGAGTGACTTGTTATTGCATAACCTTTTAAACCAGCAAAAATTTGCTTGCATCGAGCTTTACTTACTCAATAATATAATTTTATGATAGAAAAAAGTGTTATCCGTTTGTCAAAAGAGACAGAAATAGAGCTTAAAATTTTTTAACACTCTTCTAACAGAATCAATTATTTATTGAACTTTCCATACCTTCATTGAGTAAGTCAGAAACAATACGAAGAGAGAAAATTAACTCTCTCTCTTTCTAAAAGATCGCTATCAACAATATATTTTTTTGGATTGAGCAAGAGATTAAATTGTTTTGATTGCATCACAAATGCAATTGAAGATAACTTGGCATACTAATGAACAAATTCATTCCACAACTTCAGAAAGAGATATAAGAGGATTCCCCCTTTTTCATCCCACTATTGAAGCAATGAGCGTTTTTAGTATATATATTAATTCTTATGTAGTTTCAGAAATATTTAGGAGGTTTATAATATAAACTTTTCCTAGATTTTTGAGTGAGCTGTTAAATAACATCTGGTGCATGTGGGATAGACAAAAATCTAAAGAGGTTGTAATGAATGATTGTCAGAATACCTCTTTAATTGTATTTTCAAATGATTTTGTTCATGAATTTTCAAGTTATTCGTAGGTTTTCTACAGAATCTCTTCCATGTGAGGATAGCTTTTGGTTTGTTTATTGTTGAAGTTTATTGATTGGGCTATTTTCAATACCTTATTCTCCATCAGAAGATGATTCTTAGAGTGCATCTGAATCATTGATGTTTTCATCACTCAAATCTTCAATGTCAATACTACCATGAAACTTTCCATTCTGAATTAAATTGTAACAGTTCTTAATTTTCTAATCCCCTTTAAAAAATGAAACGATATAAATGACTATTATGTTTAGTACTTTAAATTCTTAAAAAAAAAAAAAAAAAGTTGATAAAACAAGTAGAGTTAGAATATAAACAAATTAACCCTAAAAATACAATTGATAAATTGAGACTCAACATCCAGCAGAAATCGGATTATAGTTCAAAATTTCAATGCACCTATCGCCGAGTTTCTGGGTTTCATGGGGGGACTCCCCGCCCCCAGTCTGGAACCCCCGAGTCAGACTCGTGATTTGAAACAATTTTCCCAAAACGTAGAACACGAGAACATATACAGTTTGACCCCAATTTTAGTGAATGTTAAAAATAAGTCGATTCTAAAAATATTACAATATTGTGTTCATTCTTTATTTATACCATACAGGGTGTGGACAGGTCATGAAAGTCACGATTTTGGAAATGGTCACGAAAAATTTCCATTCAACGAGTTTGCGCCCCAACCAGAAAGTGTGAAATATCCAGCACTGGACAACTTTTTAAATATCCGGAATCCTATCCTTCCACTTCCTTCAAGAAATATTCAGTTATCCATCATGTCAAATTTTATTTTTAAAATTTAATCAATTAATGTGTTTTGAAAAGATCTTTTCCTTTAAAAAATGACATTCTCTTTTAGGTGCTTCACTTTATATACTTTTCTCTTTTTGTGACAGTGTGTCGCTAAAATACCTGTCACATGCTTTAGGTTCGCCATCTCTGCCTTGGACTATCTCACATGGCCACCAATATTTTCGAAATGTCACGAAAAAGTCACAAAATCTCACCCTGTCATAAGACAAAATATCAAAAGTACTATAAATACTATGCAACAAACTGAAAATTAATAATATTTGAAAAAATGAACAATTGAAATTTCCACATGAGTCGAACACTGTGCCATATTGTAAATGAATAAAATTTTGTTGCAAGATACCAGAAGCTAAATGCTTCTGGTTCATCCACTATCATGCAATAATAGTGTTTGCTAATTACAAAAAAAAAAAAATAAGAGGGAAGACTAAAAGTATTATTTTAATGGATGAGAAGTCTCAGGAGGTTATATGTTACTTTCAGTTGCCACTTATGTCTAAAGTTTTATTTCAAAAAGCAAAAAAAAAAGGGGGGGGGGGGAGAATCAGAATTAGGCACTTTTGTTAACACTACCAAAACATGAAATTGATTTGTCATTTTTAAAGAGATTTTTTGTTTTTAAATAAATTATTGGATAAATTAAGGAAAAAGTTTCATTCAAAATTTTAGGAATGTTTGAAGACAACTTGTGGTCATCCAGATAATATTTATACTAGTAGAAAAGAGCTCTGTTATAGTCCTAAAGGAAAACGAATTGATTATGTTCTGTACAAATGTGGAAGTGGTAAGAATAACTTATTTTACCTTAAAAGTGTTTTTGTGGACTATTTATTGCACTTCAAATGTTTTAAAAAATGTTGGTATTCTTGAAATAGTCAACAACTCTGCATATTAATTCCTTAAACATCACATTTTTTAATTGTACTTATGTCACTTTCATGCAATATGATAAGTCATCTTTATTTTTGCGGAAATTTCCTTTTTTGCGCTATTGCATTTGTATAATTTTCTAGAATTACCAATCTATATTTCCGTTTCTTTGAAGCAGTTCATGTCACATATTCTCCAGTTGCACAATGCTTGTGTAACAATTACTTTGAAAAAAGATGTTGGGAATTAGATCTCTATAACTAGTAACCAAAAGATGAAAAAATGGTCAAAGATCCCCTTGCCCCTATTGCACCAAATGTTGGCACTTTATAATTTTGTAAATAAATTTCAATTGTTCAAAAAAATTCATCTGCCCTTTGTTTTGTTTTAAATCTGTGTGGCATATCGATATAAACATATTTGCTTTTGTACGAAATACTCCAAGGTACACGGACATCATTCATGAGCTTGAATTTTACGAATTTTTTATTTATTTAATTTTTATGTAACACTTGCAGTTATAAGAAAAATGGATCTAGAATTTGAATGAAACATTTCTATACTTTTGCAGCAAATGGAAAAATTCTGAGGTAGAACAAAAACACAAAAACTTTTTTGTTAGTATCTGAAAGTATATATTTCATTTTCATAAGCATAAAATTTCTGTAGTGAAAAGTAAATAAATATTTTCACATTCCCTAGTGAAGTCTCATGTATTGTTTTCAACCTTTGGTTAAAATTAACGAAAGTTTCTAAATGAATGTTTAAAATCATCACGTTTATCATTTATTTTATTTTGAAATTAGGTTTGATATGTTTAAAATTTTATTTGATTGAGTACTAGTAAAATAAAGATCACACTTTTTGACTAGGTACTCATGTGGACTGCCTTTCTTGTGATACACCCTTAGGAAAAATACCTGGAACCTCTATTCCCTATTCTGATCATGAAGCAGTTGTTGCCAAATTACATGTATTTAAGTCATTAGCAGGTTTGTATTGCATGTTCTGATTTGTCTTTGTGCAGTGTAAGAGTTAAATATTTCCTTCCACAATGAATATTATTGAAGCAACAGGTAGAAGAATGAACATATTTATGCTATTATTAAATAAAATAATTAATGATCGCTATAAATTAAAAGTAAAACTACAAATAATAATAATAATAATAACACTATTAAAATAACATTTTAAAAGGGTTAGTAACTTCTTGAATTATGTTTATGTATCATAATTTCACCTTTCCAGTATGCCTCTTCTAATTTACTGTGCATTAAAGAAAAATCTTTTTCACAGTACCATAAAATGTCTAAAGAAACATTTATATTTATTTTATGTATTAAATGTTTTTTTAATAAATGTGTCTCCAATTTTTTTCAACCAAACCTCTATAAAACCCTCCATGATCGTTAGTTTTAGCAAAACATAATTAATGGCTTTCTAAGAAAGTATTAACAATTAATTTAAAGTTAAAAAAAAACTTTCACGTTTAACATTTTTGCTAAAAAGTGGAAGTTTGTTAAATATTTGCCAGTTTTATTTAAAAATCTCTCAAATAAAGTTGATGTGACATTTAACTTTCAAGACTCTCACTAAAATTACTTGTGCTCTTTAGTACCTGATCATCAAGGAAACCCTAAAGCAAGACTTGAAGCAATTGACAATAGTCATACCATTCTCAGAAAGAATCTCAAAGATCTACAAAACAATCGGCTCCTGTATGTTCTCCTGAGTTGTCTGCTCACAGCTTTATTGCTTGTTACAACACTTGTGGAAGATATTGGAGCTTTTAGCCTAATTATTCTTGTCTTCCAATTCATTGCAACAATTGCACTTGCATTTTGCTTGTGGATGGCACTTATAGTCAACAAAATTGAATGTAATGCTCTCACATCTGCATGCAAATCTATGTCTATTTTGATTAATTCATTGATGAATGAATACAATGTTAAATTATCGTCAGAATTTTCTCCTAGTAGTAGTTCTACACCTGAAATAATTTTGTGAATTATTCTTTGTACAAACAGTGAACTTTTGAATATTGCCATTCAGAAACAAATTTTCCATATTGAAATGGATTTAAATAATAGATTTCTCTTCAGAAGATTGGCTCAAATACTAATACTTTAGAATAGTTGCATGAATCAGATTTCCTCCCCTAATTGATTTTTCGGTTCACTCAAATGTCAAGGGATCAAGTTTTTCCTCTCTTCTAATTATAAACAATAACAATTATTAAATATATAATACATAACATACAGAAACAGAAGAACTTCAATTATCCAAATTAATTGTGGATTGAGTCAATTTGAGAGTATAGATAGTCCAAGAAATAACTGTTATGAGGTTATGTAATTTGTAGATTAACATATCTTTTGTCATTAATAAAATTAAATATGAGTCTCATGAAATACAGAAAAATTCATGTCGAAAGAAACAACGCATCAAATTTATGCACATGTTCTTACACAGGGTTGGTTTTTTGTCAGCAGAAAGGTATTTTTGCTGGAATGGTGGCAAAACTGGAAAAAACCAGGGCAAAAATGGAAAAAATACTTATTGTTCTTTAAAAAATGTGCAGTAAAATCTATAATTTGATACGGGCCTAAATCATTAAATTATTTTTAGCCTTTAGTTTGTTAAAAAATACTACAATTAGAAACAACTATTTAATGAAAGTTTAAGTTACAAACTCAGAAAAATAAAATAAACTAAAAATTATACAATGGCAAAAATTATGTTGTGCCTCATGAAAGCAACTTATTTTATTTTCTTCCTTTTGCTTTTGGAAAAAAGAACAAACAGTTACTTTCATTAACTTTTATTTTTCTGTGTCTTTACTATTCAAATCCTGAAATTCGCCAATGGCATCGTCAAATGTTACATAACGAGTTATAAAAGTACAATGATCCCCCCCAAGCTCACTTTGAAATTGTTCAGTAGAAACTGAAAAAGTAACTGCATAGAAAGAATGTTTAATTTTCTAGTTATTTATTTGCTGTAAAGTTTGCTTATAGTTCCATTTTTAAATTTGTTATGAAATAGCGTACCTGCCAACCCCTATTTCAAAAAATGCAGAAGATAATCTAAAAATTTGCAGAAGATATTACGTAAAATGCAGAAGATTTTACGCAATACCATATTACACCCATAGATGATTAAAGTTAACTATAAATTAAGTTTTATTATCATTACTGAATACTAACAATTTGTTTCTACAAAACCCATGTTTATAAAAGGAGGGATTTGGTCCAATTATATTATAAAAACAAATCTTTTGCCATGATTATTAATAAGACCGTTCAAGACCTTTGATTATCTCTTATGAAACAAAATGCTGCAAATTTAAAAAGTAAATACTTGTAAGCAAGTGAATTTCTTTCTTATTTCTTGCGCAAAAAATCGTCATGTTCAAATATATCATCATGAAGTGGAAAACATAGCTAAACTGTGAACCAGATGCCGTGCCGAAGATAGTTTGGGTTCTGAGCCAATTGGTCGAAGCTGAAGAGGGCACGTCGAGCATGTGTGATCATTTTACAGTCTAAAGAGCGGTTAGGAAACATTCGTGGCACGTGTGGCAAAAACTCGGTTCAGACGTGGTTTTTCAATGCATATGCATGTGCATCTTAATCTGTGCCTAAAGAGTAGCGCGTCATACTTTATTCCTCTTGAGGAATAAAGTATGACGCAAAAATGAGGAAGATCTTATCATTAATGCAGAAAAGCAGAAAATGGGGACTAAATGAGGAAAGCTTCTGCAAAATAAGGAAGGGTTGGCAGCTAAGAAATAGAGTATTTTTTCATAAAATGCATACTTCTAATACTGTAATGCATATATTATACTTATATAACTTAGTGCCTAAATTAAGTACAAATAACATTATTTTGAAACTAATATTTCTTGTATTTGCGGTGAAAAAATATAAATGGAAACAGTGAATGCTATTTTTGCCACGCGGGTGGCAAAAACCAATTTTTGCCACTATAGTTTTTACCATGTTTTTTCTGCCTCTGGCGAAAACTTGCCAACCCTGGTTTATTGTAACCATTCCCAACTTATAATTTTGTTTTGTATAATTCTTTCTCTTTCCATCATTTTTAATTTTTTTAAAATTTTCTTCTAATAATTTGATTTAGGCTGTTGGGAATTTGGTTCATTAAAATTTGGATAATTGGAACTCTGTATGTATAATACTTGCATAGCATAAAAGTGTAATATTCATTAGCATCTTTTTCAAAAAGTAATGTTTTACAGAATTAAAGGACTGACAAGCCCTCTTTTTATTCATGATTTCTTTATCTACATTTCCGAAACAAATTCAATTTTTCTGGATATTACTATTTAAACATCTTGTTTAAGAGCATTTAAACAATATTTTTCAAATTAGCAAATTAAAATACTTGTTAAAAATGTATCCCTTTTCTAGAAAAGTGATTGAATTCAGTTTTGAAAATGCAAGTAAAGAAATCGATGGAGTACACCATTTTTTAAATAACTTAATATCTTTGTAAACAAAAAGGTTACCATTTGTGCGACAAATGAAGTAAGTACAAAGCAAATTCCTTCTTTCGGGAATTCCTTACTTTTCTCAGGCTCTTTTTTTTTTTGTGTTTGCTTGTGTGCATCGTCAGTAAATGGCGCTACCCGTTTGACTTTCTGTCTTTGCCAGGACTCTTATAAGGTTTTTGTTCATTGCTCCCTACTTGCTTACATTGAAAAAAAGAAATTCCATATATAGTTTGTGTCTGCTTTTCATTGCTTTTTTACTTATTTCATTAATACTTTTGGTTATTAACATTCCATTGCCTAATTTAAGAGCTTGTATTTAAATCAATGAAATGTGTATTTACTCATAGTATCTTTTAAGAATTAAAAATCTTATTTTTGATATTAGTTTTAAAATGTAAGGTTTTTAAAATCACTGCTCAACTCCTGCTCATTTTCATAATAACATGTAACGATTTTCTTTAGAAGCTATACTTATTGTAAATTTGATATGAATTACTAGATTTCATAGAATGGTTAAATGTAACTCTGCATAAAATATTTCCTACTATTTTATAAAAAAATTATTTATATCAATTGTAATTCAGTTTTTTCAATTATTTTGTGTTCTGTGAATAAAAATTTTTTAAATACAAAACATTGAAACTTACATGCAATATTCATTGCCTGTTTTTACATTCTACGTTGATTTAAAAGCAGCAGAAGGCTTTGAAACAGCTATATAATTTCTATACGATACAAATATGATCTTGATTTATTTACTTTTGCAGTAAAATAACCGTATAAAGTAACGTAACCCTGCAAACGAAAACTAATGCAGGAATCAAAGTCAAATTTTCTGTATTATGCCAAAGAATAAATTATACATTAAATTTACTGAATCAACACGGAATTTTGAAATTCTACCTTTGACAAAGTTGTTTAATAGTCTAATTTAATTATCGAGTTTTATGTAAACCGACTAGGTTCGAAATATTGATTTTTGTTGCTGTGTGAATAAAAAAAGGTAAAATTTGTTTTAAATTGCATATTAAATGCATGAAGATAAAAAGTATATCCTTTTCATGCGTAAAAAAATATTAAGCTTTTTGTAGCTTCATTTTTGTGGGGAAAAAAAGTTCATGCTTGTGAGAAACTTTTCCTACCTTTTTAGGTAGAATTTTATATTTTTCCAGACAGTTAAATTACTGTATTTGTTTTTTAGTTAATATATAATTGTATAGTAGTAGTAAAAGTTGTGCAATATTATGTATATATTTTCTTTCCTTTCTACAGTCGATTATTTTATAAATTTGATGATTTTTTTTAAGTGGGGGGGGGGGGATTTTTTTCTCAAGTTCTTATTACAATACATAAAATCCTGAAAGCTATACAGAATGATTTTCTGCATGGTTGGTTTTATTGAGCTTTGCCTTTTTTTTTGGGGAGGGGAGGGTATACACTTTGTTCTCATTCTACTATTTAAATCACATCTTGGAATGACCTATTTTGTGAAAGAGTGTTTACCTAGTCTTGTTCTGTTTGTATAATGTTTTTAAACACATCTAAAATTTTCCTTTCTTGAATAAAAAATATCAATTTAATGAATTTAACAATTTATTTGCCATATTTCATTGATGTATATGTACAAAAGTGTTTTCTCCAATTTGTCTCATTGGTTTTTCTTACAAAATAAAGTATACTTTTCACTTATCTTGATTTCTTCTTTTCAGTAATTTTCTGAAATAACTTTCTCTATTCTTTCTCATATAGTACATAGCTATTGCCATATTTATACATGTTGGCATGTTTGCTTTTAACCATTCGTGTACAAAGCCCTAAAATATAATTTAAAAAGTTATACATAAGAATAGGGAAAATAGCAAATTGTTCATAAACAATATAAACTTTTATTTTTTTAAAAAGTTCTTTTAACTTTAATAATTTATGATATAATGCTAAAGTTAATCTTTTATTTAAAAAAAATAAATATCAGTACTTTAGAAATTCTTCTCGCTTTAAAAAAAAGTGCCTTACATATATCTGTACTCTGAGAAAGGAGCTCTTGAATGTTAAAATAATTGTATGCAATTATTTTAAGGTTGCCATTGTTCTTGACAAAATTTACATTAGTTATGCGATAAACTTTTGCTGGATAATAAAAAAGCATAAATTTAGATTAAACTTCGTGATTCGTGACACTATTTTAAAATATTATTTTCATGAAATTTGAAGTTTCAAATTTTAAAATCCTTTAACTCTGCAATTAAATTTAGAAATAAAAACATACCCTGACTTTATGTGGAAAATATCCATAAGTATAATTTTCTGCTCCAACAGTTTGAATGGCTCTAGACACAAAAGTTTCAGCTGTAGGAACTTCTAAACTTATTCTTCTATTTGACATTTTGGTTGCAACATAGCCAGGGAGAACACTCTAAAATTATCAATTTTATTCATATTGTTATCAAAATATAGTTATTTGATATCTATTTTTAGAATCATTTGTGACATTCAATTGATAGCAAAAATCTGTTTTACATTAAAACAAGTAATTAGTTCCAGCTTTAATATATTTTCAAGTTCAAATAAATTGCTTCCCAAAAAATAAATAAACAAAAATGCCATGCTTTAAGTTTTACATATTACAGACACATTGGCATGAGAATGTAAAGTAGTTGAAAATTGCAAACTTTTTTTTTAGACACCATAAGAATACATTTGCCATAATTTCAAAAGCATTTGGGTCATTTTCAAAATTTGCATACATATACTGTCCCACAGTGAAAAGTGATTATACTCAAAATATCTTAATTTAAAGTGACTATAAATATTACATTTCTTTAGGTGTAGTGTACCATAAAGAAATGTAATATTTATAGTCTGTTGAAATTAACATATTTGGAGTAAAATCACCCTTTTTTCTTGGGACAGTATATGTATGCATATTTTGAAAAGGACTCATTTTCTTTAGCGTAAATTGTGTTTGTTTTCTATTTATTTCATTTTTTAAAATAAATAATTGGGATAAGTGATAGAAGTTTCTACTTTTTAAAATTAGCTTATTACCTGAAAACATTTCTACATATTAGAATAAATTGTCTAATTGTAAAGAATATTGTTCAATAAGTTTTCAGATCAAATTCATATTCTTAATCGCAAGGCCATATCCAAAAAATTTTTTCAGTGGGGGGTGGGCCCGACTTTGACACACTGTTGTTAAGAAAAGTTTCATGGAGGAGTATGCTACATTACGAAAAATTTCGAGGGAGGGGGGTTCTGGATATGGCCTTGCTTAATCGGTTTTCTTTGCAGTCTTATTTTTAAAAAAATTGATCACCTGTATAATAAGTCCTTTATTCTTGTATTCAACTTGTGTTGCCCTGGATAAGTAGTCAACATATGCCTGCAAGGAAAAACATTTTTGATTGGAAACCATATCAGTTTTTTTGTTTGTGTAATAAAGTAATGCAAGTACAAAGATAAAACAACGTATAAACAAAACAAATATAAACATTGTACTTACATTTTTGCACAAAGTATTTTGATCATTTTGTCTTATAATAAAGTAATGTATTTAAGTAAATTATTTAAAACACTTTTGCCTTTTTACCTTGAAAATTCTAATTTGTGTTTAACTATTACGTGTAGGCAAAATATAAAGCAAACCATTTAAAAGCTGTAAACATTAAATTAATTGTATAAATGTTTGAAATAAAATGGTATTAGTATATATACAGTATAACCCCATTAAAACGCGGGTGTGGGGGGGGGGGGCATGTTTGACACTCGCATTATAACATAACCACAATATAGCAAAACCATATTCACGAAATAACTCTCTTTTGTTGTACCATTTTTTACTTTATCAATTACTTGTAACTTTTCTTCTATAGTACAATTTTTTATCTTCTTGTTTGCTGCCATTTTGTTAACGACTGTAATTGCTGTGCAAGAAGCACATATTTCAACTGCACAGTCAGTCTATCAAGAGGTAGGTTATAAACCAACTGTGTTCTGAGAAAAAGAGGCTTAAAAATCTTGCTATGTTATCAGCATGGGATTGTGAAGGAGGAGAGGTTCTAAGAAAACATTAGACTTAGAAGGGGATGAACGCACTTCTCAAAGGAACAATGTTTTAAGCCTGCATACACTCACTCAGACTGGAGAATGTGTTTACTTTTCAAGAATTTTAAAGGAAATACAAAGATTGATAATGCTAGAAAAGAATTTAATTTTAATAGTAAAATCCCGAAAGTAGCCCCTCCACAGAATGTAACCCCCCCCCCCTTTTCCTGTCAAAAGTGAAATCATTCCATATTCCTTAATATAACCCCCTCCCAAATGGCTGACAATTTTAAAACCGAGTTTGTATTATTTTCTTTCGATAAAGATTAAATGTGTCCAATTTCTTTGTGTATTTTGTGTTTTATTTTTTCATGAATATTCAAGGTCTATATGCTGAAAAATAAATTTCGTGTACTCTGTGTTGATTCGTTCATTAGTCTGCCATCTTTAATCGTGTAAATCGCCATTTTTGGTTGTGTTTTGAAATTCGGCACAGTATGAAATACTGATTTAGCACTGGTCCCGAACATGCCAAATTTGCATTTTACTAGTTTTAAAATTAAATTATAGAGATTTCTGCTTCTAACTTAAGTGCTAAATTCTTTCTTCGGTAAAAGATGCGATCAATTTTCTATATTAAAAAATTATAAGACAGATTTTTGTTTATTTTTTGAATCTTGTATTATATTAGAATTTTAAAATAATTTTAAATAAGTTATACTTATTATTTATTTTCAGTTGATGCTCTTAATTAATACTAAAAACTTTTTTTTTTTGATATTTTTTTTCGAAAATCTCGATTATAACCCCCCTATCTGAAATTTGCCAGTTTGGTTTCCAAAAAGCGGGGGGTTACTTTCGGGATTTTACGGTAATACAATTTCATGCAATGGTACTAATCAAAGAAAACATGGCGACATTGATAATTACAAAGAAATTTTCAACAGTTCCATTCCCAAGACATATCAAATTCCAAAGCTTCATTATGTCCTAAAGAAAGTTTAAGCTAATGTGCTAAGCTTTAAAAAAAATCTAATTTAAATTCTTATGTATATAAGATTGCCTTTTTCCTTTCAACATCATTATAACAAATAAAATAGTGTTTAGACAGCAACCAAATGTGGTTCTTATGGGTTTTTTGGGGGGAAGGGGGGTTCAAAAGCTTGGGATAAATTTCCGATTTAGTGAAGTAACTAACTAGATCCTCGAAAGAAGACAAGTACCAAAATTTTATAAACGTTAATTTCATAAATTCTTCAAATAAATAAAACATAGGCTAACATTAAAGTAAAGATACTATGAAAAGTAAGTTGTGCTTAAGTTTATCTCCCGTGTTAATAAGTAGACAACAGAGAATGAGAATAAAGCAAATGTATAAAAATTAAGGTTTTCAACTGAAATTACTGTTGCTGTGATTTATTTTCTATGTTATTTATCCAGTATTTTAGATCTAGAAACATTATAGCTAAATAAAATATCTTAAGGCTGTAAAAATTATTTTTTTATGCTTACCTTGCAAGCTGCGTAAACATTTAAAAGAGGCATCGGATAAACTGCCATAAGAGACGATATGTTTATAATGACACCATTTCTCCTGTTTAACATTTGAGGCATCACTATTCTCATCATCTATATTAAATGAAACACTAAAAATTACCAAATTTAAAAATCAGTCAGAACTGCATTTTTTCCTTCAACAATAAAAAAAAGCACTGGTTAACAAAGCTAGTTATATGACAAATCATATTGCGGAGGTGGCTGGGTATATAAAAGAGGTCTTTTGACGGTACTCTGTCTTGTAAAACTACTGTAATTAATTTTGATCAGTTGAGCATATTTTACATTTATTAAGCATATTTCAAAAAGAAAACTTTAAAAAAAAATTCCTCACCATAAAATTTACAATTTTAAATTGAATGGAGAAAGAAAAAGGCAAATTTCTTCTTTTGTTATATTGAATCATAACAAAATATTTTATTTCGAGTAGAAAAAGAAAGAATATTATTGTAGCGGTGCGGCGCACGAGGACATGAAGGTGGTGGTGTAGGAGGTCTGCCGGAGACGGGGATAGAACGCCGGACCTCCTCGGTGGAAAGCCAGTGCTTCCGTGCTTTGCCAAAAGGTACCTAATGGCCGGGACAGAAGTTAGCTCTTGAAGGCGTGACTCACACCGCTACAATTACATCGTTCTTCAAATTACTCATTAAATTGCACTTTGGTTTAATTAACGTTGTATTATTTCTAATATTGTTTTGAAAAATTATATTGCATGATGTTTGAATAAATTTTAAGTTTTATTAGGATGATGTTCAATTCATTATTTGACACAATTCATTATTTGTAATGAATGAGATTAGAATTTTTGATTTTTTCTCAGCATAATTGTTAAGCAATTTTTTTAACTGATTGAGAAAAAGTGTAAAATAGTAGGTAGGTAGGTACGAATTTTTACACTTGAATATTTTACACCAAAAATTTACTAAGACAAAATGATGAAATTAAAAATGACTGAATGGAATAAAAACATCCAACTTACTGTTCCTGTCATTCTTTCAATTAGCAATGCTCAAAATTACATTTTTTTTCATTGGAGAGTCATAAGCAAAGAATCAATTCCGTTAAACACATCACCGATTGTCAATTCTTGTGCATTTTTATTAATGTCTTTAATCTGATACATATTAAGTTATACAGTTTTCATGTAGACTAGTGTTCTGTTGATAATATAAAATGCCAAAAATTCCATCAGAACTTGAATTGAAATGTTCATGCAACAACCACAAATGTTTACTGCTTAAAAATTTTATTTAAAAAATTCTCATTCTTAATTTTATGAGGAAAAAAAAAAGAAATTCTTGCAATTACACGTAATGAAGATATTTGTTACCCTTAGAAAAATCTTAATTATTCATGTTCTTTAGTTATGCTAATGTTTATTTTATAAAATATTATGTAGGATACATACCATTGTACAGGATGTAATATTGGAATTTATTAAATCTTGCATTCCCTAAAAATTAGGATGATAATTAGTTCTTTGATATTTTAAGATATTCTTAAGTACATTCTAATAATAAAAATAGTACCTTTAAGCCATTTGGAACTTCATGGAAATATTCTGCATATTTGTAACTCATTCCAACATTATTAACTAAATTTAAAAGATATTGTTAATATTTAAAAAAAATGATCGGAGATATATTCTTAGCAGAAAAACCATAGAAATTATAACTTTACCTAATACACCAATTCCTCCTTCCAATTCATCAAGCTCTTCTTGAATGGCACTGTATATTTCCTTTTGCGTAAAATCACAATTAATAATTTTCGTCAATGTATTGTACTTTTGCTCTAAAAAAATTGGAACGAGTTATTAAATAAAAATGGCTACGGACAGATTTAAGTTATTTCACATGTATGCTACATATTCAAAAGTTTTAAAGCATAAATTTTGCTTCCCTTCTAAACCAAAGACCGCCTTAGATTTCTGCAGTTAAGGATTTTGATGGTGTCTATTTTTAGCATTATTTGCTGATGGCTTTAGCCCAAAAGTAAACAGGTAAATCGGGCTAAAGCAAATGCAAACAATCAACAAAAGAATAATTTGGAGAAACAAGAACTGTAAAAAAAGGAATAATTTGAAAGCAAAAAAGAGCAATTGGTACCCAAGTATATACAGGGTGCGCTCCATAAGTAATGCGACCAATTTTTTCCAGATGCTACTGTATACCGCAGCGCCCTCTAACTGGCTGGGCTAGGAGGAGGGGGGTGTTAGCTTCATACTGCACTCATTCTCAGTCTGCTCCGAGCTGCCGGAGAGTTAGGGCGTGTGTTTTCGTGAACCTATTTTTAATTTAACACGGCGCGATGGATCGTTCTTTGGAACAACGTTACGCGCCGAGCCACAGTGCCTTCGTTGTTAACGATTTCTTGGCCAGGACCCACACCCCATTGGTTCCTCAGCCTCCCTACAGTCCTGACCTGGCTCCCATAGACTTTTTTTTGTTTATCCGCTTAAAAGGAGTCCTGAAAGAGAAACATTGGGACACGATTGAAAACATCCAGGCTCATGTTACATCCGCTCTAAAGGCCATCCCGGAGAAGGCCTTCCAGGCCTGGAAACACAGCCTCCAGAAATGTATCGACGCAGGAGGGTGCTATTTTGAAGATTTTTAGGTAACTGTACGGATATGTTTAATAAATCATTTTTTATGAATTTGGTCGCATTACTTATGGAACACACCCTGTAAACCCCCACCCCTTTACTGAAGGGCACTTAGCATTATGAAAATCATAGAAGAGGTATACAGACATCGAAAGTTTGGGAAGCACTGCTGCAGAGCATTCTTTATTATGTGAAAATTCTTATTTTGTTTACACACAATTACTTTATAAATAACTTCACCTTTTTAGAAAATATGTTTATCTCATAGCAATCGCAGTTATCAACAATATAATCTTCTTACACATTCAGTAGACTAAAAACAGAGCTAAAAGAAGTTAGCTCCTGCAAGTAGAAGCCCTTAGATTTGAATTGTCCTCCACTTTATATATCATGGGTGTATGGGGGTAGGAGTCTAAGGAGGCGAGCAATAGTGTTTATACATTCATGACTCATTTTAACTTTTTCTATATCAAATGAAATTGCCCCTCCGCCCAAATTAAAAATCATGATAGCTTCAACATGTTTTTATTACAAGAAATAAAAATCGCTTACACAAAATACCGAGAAATTCAACTTTAATTTTACTGATTTTCATACGTACCTAATTCTTCAGCCACAACAAGTAGCTTCTCGATATTTCTACTAATCAAGCATATATTAAAGCCTTTAGCTGCCAACTAAAAATAAAGATGCCCAATATTAATAATTTGGGTAAATAATACAAATAATGTTTCTTATTTAACATCGGCTTTTACCTCATGAGCATATGCTTTTCCAATTCCATCAGTACCTCCCGTAACAACTAGAGGAAAAAACAAATGGCATAAAATACATTTTTTTTAACCTTATCAGTAATACTAGGGTAGTTTTTCGTAATGTTCATAAAAATCTACTTACCTGCCCATTTTCCCAAGTTCAACCATTGGAAATTCCATCCACACATCTTTTTTATTTCAATGCACATGTTTTCGAAAATAAAACATGACAGTTTCATTAATTTAAAGCAGCAAACTGCCAACCCTATTAATTTAAAAGCTGAATAATACGTTTGGAAGTCAATGTCCACCATCATAAATAAAATCTTTTTAGAAGCTTTTACTTAAGATTTGCCGCTATTTAACGCATTACCAAATGTGGCGTTTAATTGGCGGAACATTTTCAGCTGTTTTGCGCAGGTGCCTTTATAAACGTATGCAAGTTCGATAACAATGAATGCTTCGGGTAAATAAGGAAAGATGGAAATAAAAGTTTTCTTTTTATTTATTTATATATTTTTTTGTATGTGCATGTTTTCGCATTAATTTTGTAGATTCTCTCCCAACTCTGAGGCATTTTTGTATTGTAATTTTGTTTCTTTTTTCACATTTCATCATTTAGTCTTATTATTGGCAGGAGGGGGGGGGGGGTCCGGATCGGATATCCAGTATGGTTTTTTAACTACCCGGAATCAGATCCAGCCCCTACACGAACATCTGGTTTTCCAGCATGTCAAATTTGCTTTTCAAAATTTAATTAATTGGCATGTTTTGAAAATATAAATTAAATTTGGAAGCTGTGGAATGTTTCAAAATATGCATAAGATAGGTTTTGACCATCAGACCCGGATGTCCGATACGGATCGAGCAGACAAGAGATACCGGATGTCCTACATCCGGCAAAATCGTTATCCTGTGTAGCCCTTATGCTGACACCCCCCCCCCCCCCCGAAAATCCTGATTACTTCCGTATCCAGGATTGTTATTGCATCTTCAGATTACAGTCACCAAGAAAAACAGGAATTTTCCTTAAGTTTGGAAATGTTGTAACTATTATGCCATGGATGATTCTGATCCGCAATTCTCCGAAATTTCCGAAAATTTTTGAGAACCTGATCCGAAATTTAAGAAAAAAAAACAAAGAAGGGGAAAAAATGGATTTTCGAAATTTTTTAAATTTATTAATCTTAAGATTTCTTTGACGAATAATATCAGTGCTTTTCTTTCTACTTTGGGATAAGCAAATTATTTAATACTTCAAAACCCATAACGTTTCTGGGAAAAAAGACTTCTGGTATAAATATTACAGTATTAATCTCTTTTTTTTTTTTTTTTTGAGTTTATATAAACATACGTAAGTATGGCTGTCGGGGGGGGGGGGGCGGATGCTTATAATTATAGAGTTTTTATTCAATTCGCTGTAGTGCATAAGTTTTCCGAAAATTTTGTGTAAAGTTCAGAAAATTTTTTTGTTCCGAGAATCACCCATGCAGTGGCGGATAGTGATGGTGTCACCCCGTGGAAAAGATCAACTCCCCCCCCCCCCCGTCCAAAAAAAAAAAATATGTGGCGTGAAGCATGCGTTTTAATGAAATATATTAAATAATTTTTTTTAAAAAATCGCAGCTTTTAAAAATACCATTCGTATCATGATCCTCCTAATATTTAAAGTATTTGTTGGCGGCAATGGTTATGATTTACATTTAAAAAGGATTGTGAATGCATTTTGTAAAGAAAACACTTTACTCAGTTCAAAATAGAAAAAAAATGGTAGAAAAAATTATCCAGTTTAAAGTATTCGTTTTATTCTATTGAGATTTTAAAGGTTTTCCTTTTTTCTCCGTCGTGGCTGGGTGTCACCCCTAAATGGGTAACACCGGCGACGGGCCTCCCCCACTTGGCTACGCCACTGCACCCATGTACTATGCGTACTGCGTACTACATATTCACATATATACGACTATAGGTTTCTAAAAGGTACCTCTCATCACCTTGAGTCATTTTTATGTGTATTTTGTTCTGTTTTAATGTTTCCTTTAGATATTGTTAATGAAATTTAATATTTTTTGTTGCCAAGAAAGAATTACTTTTCTTTAAGTTTGGAAGTACGGTACTTTATACTTCATACATAATACTTTTAATTTAGGGAATATAAGTATTGAAAATGTTCATCTCATCATTCTGAGGTGGTATTTGAATATATTTTAATACGTTTCAAAAAAGCATTTGCTTATTTTTACTACGACTCAATATTTTTATCGCCAAATTTTATGTTTAATCCGTTGAGATATCTTGTTTCATGATTTTAATAAATGTTATGAGTACTCGTGGTACTATTTTTCTAAACATTCTTTTTTATCTTATCTCCAGCTCTGCTTCGACTTGCTCCAGCTCCGCTCCGTGCTCCGAATGATTTTAATAGATTATATTACTTATCTCTCTTTTTTAGTCCGTTAATTTTTGTATATGATAAAAATTGTAAACATTAAAAAAAAATCTGAGCAGTGAAAGTTGAAAACAAAGTATTCCTTTTTAGCCTACTTTCCCGTAAAAGTAAAAAAAAATATTCAAGCATGAAAAGAAGGCTTAATGTACCGAAAAATATCTTTAAATATGAAGAGGTCAAAAATAAGTGAAGTAATTAAATAATGATTGAAAAATAAAAAATTTGAAAGTAGGGTTTTGAGATGGGGAAAAAGTGTGTCGGACCGACAGACAGACAGAGTCTGTCTGTCGGTCTGTCCCCCCCTAATAACTTTTGAACGAATAGTCCGATTCGAAAAATTCTTTTTGCATTCGAAAGACCTCGGCAAGGACATCTCATTTCCATATTTTACTTTTTAATTTTAACATTAGCGCCTATGGGCAAAAGTGAAACAAATTATGTAAACTCTGGGCATAAGAGTCGAGTTCTTAAGAGCAAGATTATTAAAAAGTTCTCGAAGGAAAGTATTTTCTGAGTTGAACAATTTTTTTTCATTTTTGAACAGTTCAAAAAAGTTAACGGTACTTTTTCTTTTATCCCGGCGCAGGCGATAAAGTCGCCAATAATGATGCAACCAACGCCGGGATAAAGGAATTCATTTTGAAACAGTTCAAAAAAAAAAAAAAAAGATTAACATTAGCGCCTACGGGGAAATTTCAATCCTTTGTAAATCATGATCTAACAGACCGATTTGCTTGGAACAAAATTTATCGGAAATATGTTTGGCCGTAGAACATGTACAGATACGAAGTTCTTCCAGAACGGAACGAGCCTATTTTCTTATGAAATTTTTTGATCGGGATTTTTAACGATATTTTCGAGTGAATGAATGATTAAGTGAAGGAGTGATGGAATAAACGAATAAATGAGAAAAATGAATGAATAAATAAACGAATGACTGAATAAAAGAAAGAATGAGTTTGTGAATGAATATGTATTAACCGTTGAAAAAGGTATATTTGAAGTAATTAAGAACTAAAGTTAAATGAGGAAGAGAGAGAGAGAGTTAGCTAGATTATAAATTTCAAGTTGTTGAATACGGGAAAGTAGGCTCGTATAGTTCTAGACGGAACTTCTCGTTAATTATATCTTTAGCTTAGCAGGATAAAAAAAAAAGAAAACCAGGTAACCACAAACAAGTTGGTAAAAACATTGTCTTGATTCAGGACACAACGCAGCATCAAGAGCAGGGACGGGGCAAAAGGGGATTTTGGAGTTTAAACACCCAGTGGGCGCTTCCTCTACACATTTTAACTCTAATGTAGCCCCCCCCCCCCCATCCACTTTTTTCGATCATTTACAAGGAAGCATTCGCGGTGACTCAGACTATAGACTAGTGATCAGATGTGTGATTAAAGAATGACATTTAGTAGCGAAAAAATGAAACTACTTTCTGCAATTCCGAAATCAACAAATCGTCTTTCTTTAGTATTATAATATAAACAGCACTTTAGCAACAAGTAGTAAATATTTTTAAAACATGCGTTAATGCGTAAATAGTCATAAAATTCTACTACATGACTCAGATGATTCTCATTAAAAAGCTCTCATTTTTATACTTTTTATACTAAAAATTGTTCCTTGTAACCTTCAAACACGTGTACGCAATTTTTATTGCTCTTTGTGCGGTTAACGTTGAGTATTTATTTATTATTTCCGCACAAACTTTAAACTTTTTGCTTTAGCATGTGATTTCATAAAAACTTCACTAGCTGTATATACCAACACAGGTAGAGCATTCGGTTCACTGCTTCGCCCAGAAAAAGCACTGGATTGATTTAAGAGTAAGATAAAGAGGTCAGTGAATGCATGCTTTTTGGCTGTTAGCCGTCCATAAAGATCAGGAATAAGGTCAAGCGTTTCAAAATCAAGTCTGTAATTAACTTTGCTCTGTTAATAACAAGTAACATTCCGGTTTCGTCTTTTTGCTTTTAACGAAAAATAATATTCTGTAGTTTGTGTCGTCTATTAAAAATGCTCTCTCTCTCTCTCTCTCACAGAATTCAATACTTGCAACGAGTAAAAGTAAAAGAAATACAAATTCAGCACTAAGTGATAGTAAGATGTCTATGCAATTCTTTTAAGATAAAAGAAAAATTAAAAACTAAAAGGGTTTCGAGTCTACAACTTTTATAAGTATAGATAGGCTTGCCATATTTTTGGTTAGTGAAACCGGGGCACATTTATATGGGATGGGCATACTGGGGGGGTCTGTGGAGTATGGAATACCCCCCATTAGCGGGGGGCGGGTCTGAGGAAATTTTTAAAAAATTTTAAAAAAATGATGAATTTTAAGCCTAAAAACCTCGCAAAAAACGGGTGTGGGGAATCTGGAACACTAAATTGTTAGTCTACACACCTTTTAAAAGTAAAAAAGGAATTTTTGCTACTTAATGTACTTAGAAAGATTTTTTTTCCCTTTTAATGAGAATTGTTTCTGGTCTACCATCTAGAAAGAAGTGCTAATAAAATAAAGTTTAAAATACTTAATAAAATTGTTTAATTGAACAATTAATAACTAAATCTTTCTTTTTTAAATTACAACTTTTGTCTAACCACAAAAGCCATTTCAAAAAAAAAAAAAAAAAAAACATTTTTGTCAATCTACAAAAGCAATTAATAAGCAACAATGTTATTTGCTTTCAATCCACTCATATTTCTGGCTTGAATGTACTTTTTTCAAGATGTCTTTGTTAAGTTTGACTTTTTCACTAAAGTCAGCGCAAAGAAAACGCCAAAGTTTATTTTACATACAATCAATGCTCTTGCAGTGGACTCCCTCATTGATGCTCTGTCATCTTAAAGATTCTTAATGTCTTCATAAAAGATTCTTAAAAACATAAATTCATTACTTTTTACATCTTACATCAGTTTCCGGGACATTCATAAAACTGGGAGGGACACCGGGACAAGAGCAAAATACCGGAACGTATGGCAATCCTAAGAGTATAGACAATTTTTAACAGAAATTATTCCCGCGTATTTGCAAAACTAACTGTTTTAAAAATATTTTTTTTCTTTATGATAGCTTTGTTTCTGATTTTAATTTTTAATGCCTCGTAATTTACACACACACACACACACACACAAAAAAAAAGCACAAGGCTGGGGAACAAATATGCTGATGTAGTTTTGAAATGCAAATCGAAGTTCAAAAATGCAATTACATCAAGTTATAGACTACGTGATATGAAGCACCCATTAGTCAGTATTTACCCTTCACATTATTGCCTTTTTTTTTCATAATAAAAAGAACCTATCAAATACGATTTGAAGTAAATTTCAGCCTTTTGTTTAATTTTGAATATTTCTGAAAAAATAATCACAATAACGACTTAATCGGAAATTGAGCCTCATTTTTAGAAACAAAAAATTTAAAATTCTGTTAAGAACTTCAAAAATTTAGGGAATTTAATCATCTTCGTAACTTGGCCGAGAAGATTGGAAGGACGGTTCCCAGGAAAATGTCTCCTCCGGTACGCCTCCCCCTCCCCTTCCTACGTATTTCTTTTAACCTTCCAGCAGGCACGCTTTTCTAACCAACGTGAAAGGTGGTTTTTATTTATTTCCTATTAGTTATTCTAAAATGTGAATATCACTAGCAAGCCGTAGCCAGAAATTTTTTTCGGGGGGGGGGGGGGGCTGACTTTGAAACACTTATGTTGAGGAAAGTTTCAGGGCGGAATATATGCTACATTGAGAAAATTTTCGGGATTTCGGGGGGGGGGGGGGGCAGGCCCGTGCCTCCCTCTGGATACGGCCTTGGACTAGCTTATTGAATATTTAATAGCTTCGCTTATATTTTTTGAACGAATGTTGAACACGGACAATATTTCGTCGTCGTTCTGGTGGAAGTCACTTAGTACATAACTCCACTCCAGTTTTGAAATATTATCCATTTAAACGTTCAAATCACTAGGAAAAATAGTAAAAATTGTTCTACAGACGCCTAGTAGATTTCTTATGTAGCTTTTAAACGGTGCAATTGGTTTAAATCATAAAATTACTAAGTGCAAATTCTAACTCACTGGCGCAGTCTGTCAAATTTTCTTCGTGGACTTAAAGCGACTTTAATAACCAGATAACCAGAGAGAGAGAGAGAAAACGCCGACAATTTCAGATAGGAAGTGTCATTTAATGAAGTTCACAAACATATTCTCTACAGAGATAACAACAGAAGAGGCATCCTGAGTTTTTGTTTTTTTTTTCGTTATCTTCCTTTAGTTTTAGTTTTATCTACAGGATGTAACTAACATCTATCATATTTTTGTGCCTATACACTTCCAACATAAATGAAATTGTTTTTCTAAGCAGTTATTACAAAGGAGTTGTGGCACTTTCGCTTAAACCAGGGTTCAAACTGGGAAAAAATACAAGGTGGGATTTCCCACCTTGACCAACATTTTAAGTGGGATTTTTAAAGTTTAAGCGCAAACCAATTTTTTTTTTGAGTTGGCTTCCAAAAAATATTGCGGGAATCGCGCAATCGCGTGGCCTAGAGCGAACCCTGCTTAAACGATATTAATTTCATGTCTCAGATCCATCACATTGTTGAAATGCAATGCCTAAGATGTTATGTATTTGCACCCGCTTATTGTGAACAATATGCATTCATTAATTTTCATTTTCATGTAGTAATGCTCCATACCTTCATAAAGTGCGTACTTTTCCTTTGTTTAAGATTATTGAACAGTTTACTCTTTAAAAATAAAAATAATTTAACTTTGTGCAAGTAAACAATAATAATAAAGTTACACGTTAATTTAAAGTACTTTCAAGCAAACAATACATGCAAGTACAGCACTACATTTTCTGAGGAAACACTCGCACTCTATTCCTGTTTAATCCCATTCCCGCCGATATTTTCACAAAGTCGGCCACCCTTCGGTCCACATTAGGCCGAGTTTACGGGACTCGATTGTAGCACGAATTTTATCATTATACACTATCTACCAAAATGTATTTGGACACTTTGGATTTTAGACATTTTTTAAAAATTCTGGAGAAATATTAATCTTGTTGTTCTGTATTTTGCACCATGGAAAGAACATACTTAAACTCACACTTAAGAAACAAAATTCAGGCTTAGAGGGCAATTAGGGGGCGGTCAAAAAATTAAAGAAGGGAAAAAAAAACACTTTTCAACATCTTGTATCAAAAAATGATCGAAATGTCCTGTAACTTTCGCAAGACATTTTTAATTATATACGCAATGCTTACACCCGCTTTCGTCAGAATAGCAGTAATATTCATGAAGATATGGACATTTGTTTTAAATATTCGAAAAATTTCGCAAGTGTTTTGCTTATAACTCGCTAAGTTCTATCTCAAATTACATGAAACTTGCAGACAACTTGACAAAGTAAAAAGTAAGTATGGTACCAAAACGTGGGGAAAATTTAATAAATAGTCGATGAGATTTGAGCAGTTTTATTAAAACAAGTGTGATTGCGCATGCGCGAAAGATATTAATTATTTTTTTTAATAATTTGGTAGTGAGATCTATGGAGCAACTTATGTAAAAGTTTCAGTTGAATATTGATATTTTTCAAAGAGATATAGACCGTACAGTGAGCCGTATTTAGCAAGCTCGCAAATTGGAGAAAAAAGATAAGGGGTTTTCCACAACAAATTTTTATCTTGCATGATAATTTTGGCAAAGTAAACAATAGCGTTCAAATTCAGACTCCATAAACACAAATAATGCAATTTAATTCAGTTTAACATCTGTCATTTTTCCAATTTATTATGCAATATAAAAATTTGTGGAAAACCCCTTATCATTTTTCTCCAATTTGAGAGTTTGCTAAATACGGTTCACTGTATGGTGTATATCTCTTTGAAAAATATCAATAGTCAACTGAAACTTTTACATAAGTTGCTTCATAGATCTCACTACCACAATATTAAAAAAAATAAGTAATATCTTTCGCGCATGCGCAATCACATTTGTTTTAATAAAACTGCTCAAATCTCATCGACTATTTATTACATTTTCCCCACGTTTCGGTACCATACTTACTTTTTATTTTGTGAAGTTGTCTGCAAGTTTCATGTAATTTGAGATAAAACTTAGCGAGTTATAAGCAAAACACTTGCGAAAATTTTCGAATATTTAAAACAAATATGCCTTTATCTTTATAAATATTACTGCTATTCTGACGAAAGCGGGTGTAAGCATTGCGTATGTAATATATAATATATAATATATATTGCGTATAATTTAAAATGTTTTGCGAAAGTTACAGGACATTTCGATCATTTTTTGATACAAGATGTTCAAAAGTGTTTTTTTCCTTCTTTAATTTTTTGACCGCCCCATAATTGCCCTAAGCCTGAATTTTATTTCTTAAATGTGAGTTTAAGTATGTTCTTTCCATGGTGAAAAATACGGAACAACAAATTTAATATTTCTCCAGAATTTTTTTAAAATGTCTAAAATCCAAAGTGTCGAAATACTTTTTGGTAGATAGAGTATAATACTAGTATTTATAAGTACCATTCTCTATAAATTCCATCCGAGCAACCATTTTTACCAATATTCTGATGGTACTTTTCCGGGACAGTCTTTAAATTCCTCCTTTTCAGGATACATATCAGCAAGGGTTCTATAAAGAGTATTTTAGCGAGGAAAGGGACACAGATAGTTTTGAAACCGATGCTGTGTTTTGAACTTCCATTTTGTTCAGATTGCTCCTTTAGAGTTTCGCTCCAGAAAAGTAGTAAAATTCAAGAATCAAGTCACTGATTTTTTTAATGTGTTAGTTAAGAACTTAGAAAACTATTTTACGAAATATTTTGATTAAAAAGTGTATGTAATTAATTTTACAGGGTAAATACTCTGGGGCACTTATTAGCTATAAAGAAATAAATACTTATATTGATCATTTTATTTGTGTAAATCCCTTAATTTTCAGTGCAAATACCTAGACAAACTATTTCTGTAAAAAAAATTACTGCAGATCATAATGCAGTAGATAAAGGGTTAAGACAAAATATTACATGAGCATCAAATTAAAAAAATGGCTTGTATTATCATATATACAGCTTGATCTTTAGAGTTAGCTATTTTTTGTCTGTCGTTAACTACATTATATGTAACATAGTTAACCTATTATTAAGTAAGTGGGTCTGAAAAACAGAGTAAATATTTTGCCATTTCAGTTTGCCCCATTTTCCCCTCTACCAGTCTATAAACATTCGAAATTTCACTTTCATAGTGGTGCGCACGAGAGGGGAGGGGGTTCGTGGGAGCTGACTGCACCATTGAATTTTTTTTTGGGGGGGGGGAGGGGGTTAGGGAAGGGGTAATTGCTTCAGCTGGTTTTGGACTTTTTTTTTGGAGAGGTCATCATTTTTTGATGGGGGCTCCGTAGCCTTTATGGGGAAAGGTGCGCCATTGTTCTTTGGGGGAGGGGGCACCCCTGACATTCCTATAAAGTCATGCGCACATGAAATTACTAATGAGACAGAAGAAAGACGCTTTAAATATTAATTATTAATATCGTAAAAATTCTATGCTTCGGGGAAGGGGGATCCGAAATTATTCTTTGCGTGCACCACTAATGTGTACCTAGTTTATTTGGAGGGGATAATCGTTCTTGGAGCGAGGGGTAGGGAGGGTGCTCCGTAGCCTTTTGGGGTGCGGTATCGCTTACGGGGGTGGGGGGTTCTGATATTCCTATAAAGTCATTCGTACGTGAAATTACTAATGAGAAGAAACACATTTTAAATATTAATTAATTCGTACTGAAAAAAGTTCTGTGCTTCGGGGAGGGGAAGCCGAGAGAACCAAGAAATTGTTATTGTTCAATACTATGGATAGTTGTTGTGCAGTATTTGTTATATAGCATCTTGGTTGAATGTTTAGTTCTGAATCAGAGTCAAAAATAGTTTCATTGTTTTTTTTCTGATTAAGTAACTTTTTCTTCCTATATAGTATACTGACAGCGCAAAAAAGGAGACGAGATTCAACTAGACTTTGAAAACATGATGATAAAAATTAAAAGGCACGGGGTAGTGTGACGACATTTGTTTAACTTTCGTCATTTAACATGGCTGGAAACGTTAAGATAAAACAGAATCGTA
Organism: Octonoba sinensis; assembly: GCA_038502835.1. Lineage (NCBI taxonomy): Eukaryota > Metazoa > Arthropoda > Arachnida > Araneae > Uloboridae > Octonoba > Octonoba sinensis. Next base: position 28,696,062 of record CM076599.1, on the reverse strand, counting down.
AATTATCGACCGCACTTTATCTTGCAAATAAACGAGTAAGTGCATACCGTGTTTTTAGCGTGGGATGACTTAGCTACACCAATACACGAGAACATTTTTGAATTTAAATAAAAATGGGTCAATCAAATTAATTAATTTAAGTCTTAATAGGATCCATGAGCGCAATGAGCAGGAGTTTGCAATCATCAACTCAACTTTTATGGCCCATTTTAGAGAACTTATTTGCTTTGAAATATGCAATTTTGATAATCTTAATCGGAGATGGAGGGAGGGCAGCTGTTTTGAGGCTTTATAGAATCCATTATCAGTAGTGTTAAAAAAATAATAAAATAAAAAATTAACAGAATATAAGCACTGAATAATGAAGCAGAATATAATAAAACAGAACATAAGCAAAACAAAATTTATTTTCTAATGATCTGATACCAGTACTGTTTTTCCTTGCGCTAATAAAAGATTTGCTGAATCCTTAAATAGCAGTTATTCTTGATTGAAATTTAATTTTTGTGTAAAGAAGTTGGCCACGGCTTATGTCCGTGGTTTTAAAAAAGTCATGCAAATTACATAAAAATAAATGAAATATTTTCTTTGATGTATGAGTTTAATTTCAATAACATACGGAAATGAATGAAATAAACACAATTGTTTGAGGTTGTGCAAGAAAATAACTATGAAGAGTAGAAAAAAACTGCATACCTATGACTGAATTAATTTCATTTTTAGCGTTTGTTAATTGAAATTTAAAAAAATAGGAGAATGAGAGTACTTTCACGCCATTCATCAGAAAGACAAAAAAAAAAAAAAAAAACTTCTTTTTTTATCTCCACAAGCGAAAAAAAAAAACCTGCGCGTTTGCACTGATGAGAAAAGACAGGAATATTGTCTTTGTCACCTTTGGTGTGAAAACATCTAAGATTAATTTTCAGGTTCCTAAATTCATTTTTCCAATTTAAAACTGCTGTCAACAACTTCCACAGTAATTTAATTTTTCCAATTAATTTTGCTTACAAGCAGAATGACACTAACTATAAAAGAGTTTTTAAAAAAAGTTATACATTTTAACATAGCTGCCCTCTTTAACATATAACATGCAATGCAATTATCTATCAAATATAAAAGAATCAAATGCAGTGTCTTAAAACGACAAAAAAAAAGTGCTATTATACTATAATAAGTTGCACAATTATATTTTTAGGTCTGGTTATATAAAATTTACCGCAAAACGCAAAGAAAATATTTTCTCCAATATTTTAATTTTTCCATTCAGATCTCCTCCAAATTTTAAAGTAAAAATCAGAATTCCAGTTATCAAAAATTTATCGAATAAAATACCATTAAATCGCATTTCAAAAGGTTTTTTTTTTTTCTTAATCGAAATTTATTCTAGACTTAATATATTTTTTACTTCAAATTTAAAATGTACATTTTTCACCTTTCAAGTATGGTTAACTTTAAAACTATCTGGTACTTTAAACAAGGGGTCGGCGCATCCTGTGCCATTGAAATTTTTACGGTTGGGTGAGGGTGGGCGGTGTTTTCAGGGGTTTCTTTTTAAGGGGGGGATGTGCCATAGTTCTAAGGGTGATAGATCCCTACTTTAAAATTAATTTTTCATACAAAAGTACATTTTAGAAACTCGCTACGAAAAACTGCGAAAAACACATTCCTGTTCAACTTTCGGTTCTCGTCATTTGCGCAGACGTGATAAGATTTGTGACGTAATCATAGGCGTAACCAGGGGGGGGGGGTTGGGGGTTCAACCCCCCCCCCATTGGGTATTTACTTATTTAGGCACATTTAGGCACAAAAAAAAAATTTCTGGCTACGGCCTTGCAAAGTATATATTTTTTTCCCCTAAGAAAATTAAGCACTTATGCATATAATTTTATTTCCTCTTTCTCTGAAGGGTTGTGATCATGACCAAAGTATGCAGCTCATAACAAAGAGGACTTTTCATCTGGTTATAATCAACCCCCTTATCACCTTGTGGAGGGGGGGGGGTTACAGCGAAAGGTGTCTTCAATCACCGTACTACACACAGACAAACAGAGATCCTTTCAATCACTCCAGAGGGTTTTCTTTCCTTCTTGATGTCTTTTTTACCCAAAGGCAGCAATTTGGGAATACAATTGCACAAGTAATGAGTTTCGTGGAAAATATTCTCTACTGTGATGGAGTTTTGTTTTCTGATATACCGGTGTTGTGCGCTGGGGTCTGAAAATGAAGGACCCCTCGCCAAAAATTGTCCTAATGGGTTAAACCCTCAAGCCAGGAAGGGATGCTCATCAAGAAACTTAAAGAGCAGTTTGTATTTATTTATGACTTCCTGTCCAAAAACCCATTTTGGTAAAATCTGTTTTGTAAATGAGCCGATTAGAAATCTGATGAACTGTATTTGCATTGCATTCTCATTTACAGATGTTCTCTCATCTCTTATATTTTAAATGTTTTTTTTTTCTTATTATGATCCATCACTGATTGCATTACGACTCTGGAAATCGTCCGTTCAACGTTTCCAATCTCACTGCTACGGTTTAATGCTGCATTTTAATTTACAATAAAGTATTATTTATATTTTAGCTAAATTTTTAATTATTTTCGATACAATGTTGTAGTCAGTGTTTCTTTCAGACCTTTTGCTCCGGGAGGGCAGGTGAAGGATTAGGAGGGGCGATGTATGATCCCAAATCATGCTGTGTTATTTCATGTAATATGTAGAATAAAAATGATGATAATATGGATTTTTTTAAATGTATATATGATAGATCCCTGGTAGTATACAGTAGAATCAATTTTCGGCTTTATGTTTAGTGAAGTTGGAGGAGTGAGTTTCTGAAATTTTTGTAATTGAAATCTTATAAATCATTTTTAGGCTGGTTTGGGATAGGGGGGGGGGGGGGGGGGTCCGGGCCCCACCTCCGGAATTTTTTTGCAATTTAAGTACTGAGAATGCAATTTTAGACTCTTAGGAGAAGTTAGAGGGGGGAGGGGGTTCTAGGGGTCTTCCGTGAGAAAATTTTCAAACTAGCCTTAAAAATGCAGTTTTACTCTATTTTTGTCAACGTCACTGGAAACGAGTACGAGGGCTCTCCCCAAGAAACTTTTTGAGTTCCAAGTCCCAGCGATGAAATTTCGGTTAGGGGTCATTCATAAATGATGTCACGCTTCGAGGGGGAAAGTTCATGAAAGTGTGACAGTTTGGGACAAGGGGAGGGGGGTAACAAGAAGCGTGACATCGTACATTTTGATTTCTATAAAAACATTTAAAGTCAGCAAATTAAACCTATTTTATACAAATGCATTGCATTTACATAAAATAGCGTGACGTGTGACAAAGCGGGGGAGGGGTATGTTGAAGTGTGACACTTTGTGACAAAGGGGGGAGGGGGGTCAAATATATTGAAAAAAAGTGCAACATCATTTATGAACGGTCCCATACGTTGTTCGGGGATGTTAGAGGATGCGAAAAATAGTTCGGAGAGTCCCTCCGCCCGCAAATTTTTCGGAACTAAAGTCTAATATTTTTGGCTACTTTTGGTGACGCTACTGATAGTGTTCGGTGTCGTTCCGCAAGAAATGTTCCTGAAACTGAAGCCTTAAATGCAATTTCATGGTATCTTAGATGATGTAGAAGAATCAAATGGAATTTTAGACCATCTTTGGTCATGTTAAGAAAAAACGAGGTGAGTTGGGGGCCATGCTTTGAAAAATTTTCCAACCTAAAGCCCAAAAGGTGCAGTTTAAGGCTATTTTTTGGTGGCATTAGGGGAAAAAGGAAGGTGTCTAAAGTTCTTCCAGGAAAGTTTTGAATTGAAGTCTTAAAACATAATTTTTGGCATTTTTTTTCACATTAAAGAGATGTAATATTGCAAAAAATGTAGGGCACATGTCAACGTACATATTTATGTGTTTAACACATAAATAAGTAAACAAAAAGCAAGTAAAAAGCAAGTAAACACATAAATATGTACGTTGTACATGAATATTACAAAAAATGTAGGGCACATGTACAATGTACATGTTTATGTGTTTACTTGCTTGCAAAGCGATGATCATTGGCCAGTCAAGCAGAAGATCACCTGAATCTAGATTTAAATGTCTTAAGTTTAAATGTCCATTTTTTAAAAAAAGATATTTGTCATTGTTTCTAGGAAATTTCCAAAAGTACTCTTAATGTTGACCTCAAATAAACAATTTAATTTCAAAGTAACAGTGTCAAATATTTCATTGCCAACCGTCTCTCGTTGCAATTGGATATGTAAAGACAGAAGTACGGATCAAAAGGTTCCTATCATATGTAAAAAAAAGGAACCAAGACTAAATAATAAAAGGTAGATTCTTTTAGGAAGGGGTTATATTCATGAGATTTAATGGAATAAAGGGAGATTGTATTGATTATCCACTACTCTGAACCAGGGCCACGGATAGCCCTGGCGGGCCCCATGGGCCAGTTTTGTCGCCCCCTCCCACCTCCCCTACCCTTGCATCTTAACCATAGAAAAGTTTTACCCACTGCACTACTCTGATGCCGAACCGAGTCTCATGAATCAGCTATGCCTGACACCCCTCTCAACAGCCATGCTTAGAACCCAGGTCTTATCTGAAGGACCAGAGCTTTGGCCTTTCACATTTTGTTGGCAGTGAGAGGCCAGTTTTATGACCCAAAACTTAATTTCCTCTTTATATTTTAAAATTTTAATTTTTTCTTCTTCCTTTCTCCTTTTTGTTTTTTTCTTCTTTCTTTCTTTTTTTTTTTTTTTTTTTGAAAATGTGATCTGAATCTTTCTCCCGGGGGGGGGGGGGGGGAAGTTGGCTTGCTCCGAGGGGGCAGTGCCCCTCCCCGGAGAGATGCCTGAAAGAAACACTGGTTGTAGTCGAGGGGGGACGCAGGGGGACGGCGTCCCCCTATCTTTTTATTTTAATGCAAGCGTCCCCCCAAACTTTTTACAATTTAACATAAGCGTCCCCCCACTTTTGACTTCAATTGCTTATCTTCTTATGTATAAGCGTCCCCACAACTTTTTTTTCAGGACTACACCACTGTTTCGATACATAATAATTTTTGCACTCCAGCGATGGACACGTTCGTCATCCAAAAAGAAAAGAAAATTTGATTCAGACGCTTCCACTTCTGAGGTATGTTTTGTTACAAATTTAACAACATTTCTAGAAACTTATTGTGGGGATGAGCATTTTTGTAGGGGAATTTGGATTTTTTTCTCTAAAATTCCACTATTTCCCAGTTTTAATATTATGAATGCCTGGACATAGAAGATTGCTTAGCGCTAAATATTGAATTTTCTATTGCGTTTGAATTAAGATCTAGTAATGAATGTTTAATGGTTTTGTGAATCAAGGCCGTATCCAGAGGGAAGGGGACCCACGGGCGGCCCCCCCCCCCCGCAGAAATCTTTTGCAATGTATCATATATTCCTCCCTGAAACTTTGCTTAACATAAGTGTGTCGAAGTCTGGGCCCCCTCGAAAAAAAATTCTGGATACAGCCTTGGCTCCGGAGCAGGGGGAGCATGTTAAGAATTAGGAAGGGCAGTGTATGCTTAAAAAACCATACCCTTTATATAACACATATATATAGATATATATGACTAGAAATGATGTTAATATGAATTTTATTACATATATGATAGCTTCTTGATGTATATATAGTAGATGTATGTTTAGATCTTTGGTGAAGTTAGAGGAGTGGGTATTCGGGGCTTCTGCAACTTAAATTTTTGGAACTGGTCTTACATCTATAACGCTTAGGCTAAGTCTGGAGGGAGGCAAGGGTTCGAGGGCTCTCCCCCCTACTTTTTGAAATCTTCCTAGCAATGCAATTTCGGGATACTTTGATGATGTTAGAGGAAACAGAAACATTTTTGTGAATTGAAAAAATTGCGGGGGGAGAGTAACCAAACTCCTATCTGATTTGGTTACTGCCCCCCCCCCCCGCAATTTTTTTCAAAATAAAGTCATATCTTTTAAGTTACTTTTGGTGCCGCTCGTGATAGTGTTCAATGTCCTTTCCCTGAAAGTGTTTCTGAAAGTAAAGTGTCTTGAAAGCGTAATTTATCTTTTTAAAGTTTGTGATCTGAATTTTTTTTGCTGGGGGAGACGCCTGAAATAAACACGGAGTATACCTTTAGAGACAAGTATTTATGACTAGTAAATTTTCAACTCTTTTACACTTCTTATTGGTGTTTAGTCTGTACATTTTTAGGGTGACCCCCCCCCCCCTTTCACCAACCCTAGTTACGCCTATGGACGTAATAGAATTTAAATAACTACAACCAACGAAACGCCATCGCTAGAGGGAGTTGCACTTAGTACGTTTTCCGAAGAACTTTGTTTTGTTTTTTCCCTTATTTTTAGGAAAATATGTCTTCATTTTTTGCTGTGAAATTGAGAACGTTTTTCATTCTGTCCTTATTTTCATGTCTAACTGGTTGCTGGTTTTAGCGACATTTTAGAGAAGTTAAAAATAGTTAGAATGAAAAATTCATTGTTTTTGCATGTTTTAAATATGCACCAGTCACTGAGAGATGGCGCTGTATGGCTCGTTTGTCACTTACGCAATATCTCCTCGTGGTATACAAGCAAGCGGCGGCGATAGAAGCTTTCTTTGGACTGGACTGGTTGTTATCTGTCATTTCCTCCAAGTGATTGATATATGCAGTAATTAGGTTCATTTTTAGGAATTAAGGAAGTTTTCTCTGAAAAATCTTTTATTCAATATGTCTTCTCTGGATCAACTGAAAAAAATGACTGTGGTTGTTGCCGATACTGGCGATTTTGAAGGTTAGATTATTTTGATATTTTGTGCATTTTATATGTTTCATGAAAAAATTGTAGCTTTTCTCATTACGTGTAGCTTTGAGTTTTACTTAAATTTGATTGTTCTGTCGTTCTGTGGACAATATAAAGTACATGTGGAAAAAACTTTGATGAGTCATCCTGATATTTTAAAGCTGAATAAAACTATTTTCTTACTATTTTATAAAAAACATCTTTCATGAATCACCTCCGACAAAGGTTAGTTGAGAAAATAACCCAAATTAATCCTTCGAATACGAATAGCGTGCCACATTTATAACATAAACCCAAGTATTAAAAAAAAGTTTAAGCTCATTTTTAAAAAATATAATTTGGTTGATGCTAGAGCACCAATCGTAGAAACAAGTTTTTTCTTTTTTCCAACATGCTTTTTATGCATTGAAGACGATTTAATTTCCCGATGTATTCTCAGAACACTAAATTTCATAAATAATAAACATTGCAATCTGTTCATGCATAAATTTTTGGGTTATATTCATTTTGCTAGCGATTTAAGGTATTTAAAATATTCAAGCTGTACTTCTTAATGCATGTGTGTGCATCAAGAGATTAACAACAATTAAAGTTAATTTTCAGTTTCTATAAATATCATTGAAGGGTGGAAAATATGTAAAGACTTAATTAACAAATCAAAAAGGACTCGCAGAAATTTTTAGTTCATTATGTTAAGAAAAAAAAAAGCAATTTAATAAGGGATGCATGGGATATCGGACGGCTATCTCACTAATTTTTAAATATCCGACATGTGAAGCTTGATATCTGGTAGTGAATCAGGGAGGAAAATTCTCAGCACCAAAAATAGCAAATTTTTGGTGTGACATAATAAAACTTTTCATATTTCATCTTATTGAACAGTCAGCTTCTCAAGCAAACATAACAGGATGAATTTTCAGAAACAGGCCAGCTTTGTACTAAACATCCTCAGAAAATTTTAAAATTAAACTTTTTTTAATCACTCCTATAATTTATTGTTGTGTTGCATGAAATAAAATAAAAAAAAAAAAAAAAAGGGAATTATGAAAACTTTTTTTTCGAAAGAAAAAATTTACTTGTAGATTGGGAGATTGGGCTGCAAATTGAAGTCTGTTTCTTTCACATAATTTGGAAAATCACTACAAAAACAAAAAGTGACTCTTTTGGGCTAAAATTTCGAGCTCAGATTTCTTTTACAGTTGTTCAAAAAGTGCAACAAAAAAAGGCATAACGTTTTGTTTTTTTTTCTTTAAAAATTCAGAATTTCCTGTAAGATATCAGAATAAATTTTAATGAACAGAAGACAAACTTTACTGATGCAAAAGATTGAAACCAAATTATGTTAACTAATATGAAGAAAAGTTTTAACACATTATAAATTTCATCAGTTTGTCTTATAATTTTATTCTACTGGATTATTGTTTTTTGGTGCATTAAAAATGTTTATGTTGCATTATGTAAAAAAAAAAAAAAAAAAAAAAAAATGTAACATAACTGAAAGCAAATTGAGGTCACATTTCCAGCCATGTTATAAATATCCGTTGGTATAATCCAGGTGAATTCTGATATTTGTTCTAAATATTCAAATCCAGCTGACAAGTCGTGCAGGATATCTGGTATCTTGCAAAAGCAGCATCTGATGCAACACTAATTTTGATGTAAAATTTATTTTTTACTTTTTGAAAAAAAATATTGTCATAAAATATTAACTTAATTTTGAAAGTGTATTTCTTTAAAATATGAAAGTCTGGGTTTTAAAATTTTATTTTTAATGTTTCTTTGATATAGCAATGAAGCAATATAAGCCCACAGATGCTACAACAAATCCTTCATTGATACTAGCAGCATCAAAGCTAAATCAGTATCAGCACTTGATTGAAAAGGCTGTAAATTATGGCAAGACTCACGGAAAGTAAGAATTGTCTGATCATTTTACAAATGAGCAAAAATTTTCTGTTGTTTAGTTTTATGTATTGATGTAGTTTTATTCTTTAAAAAAATAACATTTTTGTATTGTGTAAAAGATAACAATGAACAAATTTGATTAAATACTGAATTTAAACCAATAAGGAAGAATAATGGATCAACCGAATTCAAAGTAAAAAGCCATTTTCCTCTGTTTGTCTGAATATCATGACTTTTTTTTTTCTTTAAATTTTTATAGTTCTAACTTAATAGGCAGAAAAGGGTAAGGTAAAATAGTTGGTCATTTGTTTTAATTACTTGAAATTTCTCTGGCACTTAGTCAATTTCAATCTCATAAGAAAAATTTAAATTCTACTAAAAAAATGTCTTTCTGGCAGCAATTACACAATGTGCTTCAAAGCTGTTCCGATTGTATTGGTATTTTTACCTTTTAGAAGACATTCATATCCTATATACATATCTATATGCAACATTAAAAACAAATAACCTTTTTCAACCCCTTTTGCATTTAGTTTTGTTTTTAAAAGACAAAGATTTAAATGAATTACAGGCTATTGTAGGTACTTAACCTTTACGGCAAGCACTTGAGGAACAAAATGAACCCTTAGCATATATTTATGCTATTACAGCAGTTACTGTTAGGATTTCCGCCCTGCAGTTTCAGGAAGCAAAATCTATGCCAATAAAGCTCTCATACTAAGTGAAAAATTATCCTTGGATGCTCTACCTATGCAGTTAGAATGATTGCAAAAACATAACTTATACTGGTACAACAGTTGCACCAGTGCCATAGTGAAAAGTATATTTTCTCTTGCTTTGTCGCATCACATATGTCTACAGCAACTTATATAACTTTGCTGGCTCTGACAATCTAGGGCCAACCAATAGATGCAGCTGTGCGGTATCACATGACGGAGAGCTCAAAATGATATAAATGACACAAAAAAAGTGTATAGGTAGCTTTTTTGTATTCCTTGTTTTGTGATGTCATCTGTGACTGTCGAGTGATGCATAGTTCTACTTATGAAAATGTAGCTGTTACAGTAGAAGAAATAAACTGATTGTCCTTTTAACTCGGCTTAGGCTTGTTTTCCCAGTGTGTCAGAACTAATCACTATTTATGATGAAGTTACACACACGTGTATATATATATATATATATATATATATATATATATGTAGTTCATAGTGTATACAAGTTTCAATATATTTTAAATACATTCTTTTAATTTGCATCTCACAAGTGCAGGGGCGGACTGACCCATCAGCCCTCGGCTGGTGCGCCTCGGTGTCTTCTCTGGAATGCTCTTTAAGTGTTGTAATGGTAACTCTAGTGCGTTTTTGCAGGGCGTTGCACTCGGCTGCTCTTTTGATACAGCCTGTTGCCTTTCTGAGTGCATCCTTTTGCCCTTTAGAAGCATACTTTTTAAGAAAATGTACGGGAGAAGTCGGGAAAATACTTTTACGTTCTATAAAGATTATAACCTTTACTCTTTAAACTTTTTCCATCAGAGAATACAAACTTCCTCTTCTTTGAAACATAGGTCTTTACCCCCTCTCCCCCGAGTGCGTCCTGCAGGAAATAAAGGTTGGCCGTCCTATTAGGGCATCCAGTCCGCCGCTGCACGAGTGCATATTCATTAAAGATATTCAAAGTTATTTTTGTCTTTCAGTACTGAAGAGGAACAATTAAGTTCTGCTATGGATAAATTATTTGTTCTATTTGGTTGTGAAATACTGAAAATTATTCCTGGCCGTGTTTCAACTGAAGTAGATGCAAGGTGAAATTTTTTTAAATATTAATGTTGAATGTCTTACAATTAATAATCACAGCCAGAGCTCCTTCATGTATGAAAGTGACTCTTGCTATTAAATAAAAGTTGAATAAAATCAATTAAAAGTCTGAGTCGTTTATATTGGTGAGGAAGGAAATTGGGGAAATGTTAATAAATTTGTATGTTTGCTACTGCAAATGGAAAAACTTGTAGTTTTAATTATTGTACACTGTTTAGCATTTTAAAACTCACCTTATTGTATTGAAATAACCAATAACCTTTGTATATAATTATAGAAAAGATCCTGTGTGGTTTTACAATTTTAATTTATGCATATCAGCCATTAAAGCCGAGTTGAAATTTAAATTAAAATTTATTTGTTTTGAATTGATAACTCTATAAATCAACAGTATTGATGAAAAAATAATTAATATTGATGAAAACCATCTCCTTTTAAGATGTGTTGATTTTATTCCTTTTATTGTTTGTAGCACTGAAACAGTTATAAATTAAAATGATTTTATTTCAAATTAACTTTTTGCTTTTTTAATCATTTACATTTGAAGCTTCTTTGCAAGCTTCTTTTTAAGTTTTATTTTGTGCACTCTATGAAAATTTTCTCCCATATTGATTTTAATCAAAAGGGCTTATTATTAGATAATCTTGAGCAAAGGAAAGTTAGAGGCAACATGATTCCATTGTTCACATTTATAAAAATGGAAAAGTTGATAGATTACATTTTTGCATAGAATGCAGAACCAGAGGTCATTGTTTTAAAAATTTTCTCAAATGCCAAACTAATCTTGAAATCGGGAAAAATTACTTCTTTAATAGGGCTGTATATTTTGGAATAGTTTACTGGAAGCAACTTATTTGCAATGTGGTAAATAGTTTGTAGAGAACTCTTAATCTTCAATGAGAGCTGATAAATCACCTAGGACCAGCCTAGCTAGGCCCAGAGCCTTTTAAGGGCCATCACATGTGTACTTGTAATGTACTAAACTTCAAAAAGTTTTTTTATTAAAATTGAAATATGGAAAAAAAAAAGTTTGTGCATTAAAATAGGATTAAAACATTAACAAAAGTAAAGTATTAAATAAGACTTACGACAATGAAATGTTAAAAATAAGCTATTTAAGTGTTAAGCGTATTTATTAAAATAAGGTTTTATGTGAAGCATCAATGTAATATTGTTTTACAAAAGAATTATTTCTGTAACATATGACTGATCAAAGCATATCATAATTAATGAATTATTGTTAGCATTTTTGTATTTTAAAAGTTACTTAAAGTCTTAAGGGACCGTCCATAAATGTCATGCTTTTTTCAGATATATATTAGACCCCCTCCCCCCTTTGTGACAGAATGTCACCCTTCAACATACCCCTCCCCCTTTGTCATATGCTATGCTATGTTGCAAGCATGATGTTGTTACTCTCTCCCCTTCGCTTGCCACAATTTCACGAACACCCTGCCCCTCAAAGCGTTACATAATTTATGAATGATCCCTAAATGGCAGTGCTGATTACTGCAAAGGACAACTAGGCCGTGGCCTTAGGCCCCCAAATTTTAGGGGCCCCTAAATTGCAAGAAAGATTTTTGTGTGTGTGAAGATATCTCTTAAAACATAATTTTTTACAAAATGGAAAGATCTTAACTCATTTAAATGGCAAGCTAAAAGTATTTGTGTAAACAAGGTAAGCTATGCACAATCAGATCAATATCTTCATTGACTATCATGCATGCTAAATAGTATCCTTTTATCGCTCAGGCACCTGAAAGACTGGTGGAAAAATGTACTGCGCATAGTTCCGAGTTGGATTGAGACTGGCATTATAGTTATTCATTTAAATTTTAAAAACATTAATATTACATTTCATTATGTGCTTTTCCCATGCAAAGAAATTTACATTTCTAAAATGAAACGTATGTTAAGAAAAATAAATAAATAAATATATTTTTATAATCATGAAATCAAGGTTGATTGATTTAAATCTTACTTAAAAAATATATTTTAAATATACTATTATAATTTAATAATTAAGTATTGAACAAGTAAGTTAAATGTTCTTTTTATACATTTAATTTTATGGTTCTGCAGTCTCATGTTTGACAGAAGTTAAATTTTCTTTTAAATCATTAAATATTTTTACTGTTATTTTAAAATATGAAATTGTATGAATTTATGATGTTGATAATTATGTATAAATGCATGATTCTTTACACAAAAGGAATAAAATGATATACGGAAATTACATATTCATTTTGATTAATTCAATTATAAAAAATAGGTTTTGCTGTTGATTGAAAGTAAAACCACTAGTTCCAATTAGGATTCTTTTCAATCCAATATTGTAATGTTTAAAATGCCTGTAACAGAATTAGAACATCGAGACAATGTGGATGCCATGAAAGATAATGAGCTATTTATGAAATCTGTTGTCATTTTTTAAAATTACAGTATTAATACCAAAGCATTTGATAATAACGCACAATTTATTTTATATTGTCATGTATGCCAGGTAGACCGAGAGACGATACAATTTGTTTTACATACACGCAAAGAACATTTATTAGTATTAAGATACACCGGCACGAACGAGCATAGCAACAACTACACCGAACATGTACAATACGAAACTATGGAACCCCACAAAGGTAAACAAAGCATGCACGTGTCACACAGCTTGGAAGGTTGTCTCCTCTGCCTGTTGCCAGATACATAACAGTTCTTCCCCGACAAAATATAGAGTCACAGGTCGAGTGTCTTTGGAGGTCTCCTGATTCAGTTTGAGCGTTGGAGTGGCACATCAGTTTTCGGCTTTCCGGAAGCGTCTGGTACAGGCTTGGGTGGTATATCATCACTTGGAGTGGCAGGTACAGGTGCAGGCGGTTCCAATTCAGCAACATCATCGGATACTGGCTCATCTGGAAAATTCAATTCTTTATCGTAAATTGGAATTTCAGTAGCAGATTGGGATAATTCAATCGACTTCCCACATTTCCTTATTTGATCTACGTGTCTCTTCCAAATTTCATTTCCAACTTGTATGCTATAACTCAAAGTTCCATCTTGGTTTATAATTGTTCCAATTTTCCATTTGTTAGGTCCGGAATAATTTCTTACGGCTACTTTCTCCCCTTCCTGAAACTCGCACAAGATAGATTCTGTGTCAAGTCTCGAACTCTGTTTCTGAACAACTTTGTCTCTCAACTTTGGTTTAAAAAGATCAAGCCTAGTGCGAATACATCTCTTCAAAAACAAGATACTGTAATAAAAATCTTTTGTTATTTCACATTTAGATCTCCAGAATCACCTCTACTCTATTTCAACGAAGCTTTGAATAACTGCACTATTCTTTCTGCCTGTCCGTTCGTAGCAGGATGGTACGGTGCTGAAGTTATATGTTTAAGATTATTCAGTTTCAAAAAATGTCGAAATTCGTAACTAGTAAAACTTGCGCCGTTATCACTAACCAAAGTTAAGGGAATTCCATAATGAGCAAAAAGAATACGAAGATGATGAATTGTAAAACTAGCTGTAATATTTTTCATCGGAATGACTTCTATCCACTTCGAATATGCATCAGAGACTACAAAAAACATTTTCCCCATAAAAGGACCAGCGTAGTCATTGTGTATCCTTTGCCAAGGTCCATTTGGCCATTCCCACGGATGTCGATTTATCCTTGCTGGTTTGTGCCTCGTTGCGATACAAGCTGAACAGTTCTGAACAAAATTGGCTATACTGGCATCAATACCTTGCCAATAGCAGTAGCTTCTAGCTATGGCCTTCATTTTGACAATTCCAGGATGTCCAACATGAAGTTCTTCCAAAACTTGATTCTGGTACTTTTCAGGAATGCATACTCTATGACCATACATTATGCAACCATTTTGCAATGAAAATTCAGATTCTCTACCTTTCCAAGGCACAGGTAATTCAGTTCCAGATTTTAAACTTTCATACAGTTCGAACAATTTCCTATCAGTTTTAGTAGCTCTAGCTATGTCGGTTGCTGTGACAGGCATTAATTCAACTTGCGAAATATTTGTCACGTCTGCTTCAGTCAAGTACTCACCCTCCTTGTCAACAGCTAGTGGTAACCGTGAAAGTGCATCGGCATTGCCATAATTCTTAGTGTTTCGATACTTGATTGTATAACTGAATGCTTGGAGAGTGCATAATGAACCATTCGTGTTGCTGATAGACATGGTGAACTACGATTAGGTGCGAAAATTGATACTAGGGGTTTATGATCGGTTATGAGATCAAAATGTCGACCAAATAAATATTGATAAAATCTCTTTACTCCCCATACGATACTCAATGCTTCCTTGTCTATCTGCGAATAATTACGTTCTGTTTTAGTCAATGACATTGATGCAAACATTGCTGGTTTTTCTGAACCATCTGGCATAATGTGACTTAAAACTGCTCCTATTCCAATTGGTGATGCATTAGTTTGTAATACAAGAGGTAACTTAGGATCATAATGGCATAAAATTCAGTCTGAAGCAATTTCTTGTTTCAATGCCTTGAAAGCTTTTTAACATTCTGCAGTCCACAAAAATTTAGTACCTTTCTGCAGTAAATTATTGAAAGGAGCGACACGAGTAGATAAGTTGGGAATAAATTTTCCGTAGTAATTGTCATGTATGCCAGGTAGACCGAGAGACGATACAATTTGTTTTACATACACGCAAAGAACATTTATTAGTATTAAGATACACCGGCACGAACGAGCATAGCAACAACTACACCGAACATGTACAATACGAAACTACGGAACCCCACAAAGGTAAACAAAGCATGCGCGCGTCACACAGCTTGGAAGGTTGTCTCCTCTGGCTGTTGCCAGATACATAACATATATCATGGCTGTTTATTTCAATCGTAGCATGTGATTTGATTGTTATTACTGTTTCTTATTTATTTAATATTATAAGCAGTAAAATGCTATATGTGTATTCAAAAAGTTTGCTTTTGTATTGTAATGAATAACACAAAAATCATATTGAATAAAAACAATATAGAATGCAGAATAGTGGTATCAGTAGGTGCTTTCCCCCCCTTGCCAATTGGGTATGAACACAGTATTTTTATTTTTCGTACCATAGGGGGCCCGAAAATAATGTTGTGCCCGACTGTCTTAATCGGGCCCTGCTAAATGGTTTAACCTTTTGTCTACGGGAGACCAATAAAGAATTTAATGCACCTTTATCACATCTTTCTGCTATTATGTATTAGTTAATAGACACATTAGTGCTATATATTGCGCTGTAAAAAAATGTATACTAGTATAGGTATTGTACTATGGAGAAAATCTTGTTAGAATACCATATTTTTACTAATAATATTAGAGCGAAAAGGGGGCTCTCTGGGATTACTATTGTCTCAGCTCCGTAGTGAAAAGGTTAAGTAGAAATAAAGTTGATACTATCAATCATAGATGTATTATTTACAACTATACTTAAATAAATAAGTAATTTTCACAATTACATTAAAACACTTATTCCATATAATTAAGTTTCAAAATAATCAATTAGATGGAATGTACAGTAAATTAAAAATTAATTCTGAAAATTAATAAGTATTTCATGCTCTTGCACATGAAGAAAGGTATCTCAAAAAGAGAAAAAAAAATCTGTAAAATAATCAATGTCTGATTTATTTTTGCATTAGGATTTGAAATTAATAATACTTTCTTGTAATGCATAAAATTTTTGAAGTAGGTAAAGTGAGGTAATCGACTACAAAACCATATAGTTCCACTTTGAATCTAAATAAATTTTTCACAAGTTGATCTATTTGTATGAAAATTTCTATACTTTTGGTTACGTTCTACTTAGATAGTTTAACCTTTCATATAATCTATTCACAACACTTTTGTCTTAAATATTCAAAGTTTTTGTGTTATCAATTATTCCTGCATTTTGGACAAGTGAGTATGCTAATTCCAGAATATAGTTTGTGGTGTAGGTAAGAGATAAAAGGGACTAAATAAGGGGGGGGGGGGACAACTTGGATATCTTACTTGAATGTGATAGTGGGGCAGAAATAAAAATTCCATTTTGCAATATTTCTCTTTAAATAAAAATTAAACATAGTAGTTGGGAGAAATTTCTTACAAAATACTTAACATGGTTTTAAAAATACTACATTTTTTGATGGTTTTAAGTGTATTTTTTTCACTTGCCCTATATTCTCACTTTAGTCACTTCATTTCATTTGTGTACCTTTTCAGTTTTTAACAATGAAAAACTTAATTTATTTTTGGCTTTCTTTCTTTTCAAGCCCTCTAAACATTACAAATTGTATCACTACAGGTTATCATTCAACAAAGAAGCCTCTATTGTTAAAGCTCGTAAACTTATCAAATTGTATGAGGAAGAAGGAATTCATAAAGACCGTATCCTTATCAAATTAGCTTCTACATGGGAAGGTATTCAAGCTGCAAGGTAAGTAATTTGTATAAATCCTCATCATTTGAATATTCTATTAACTGGTTTTTAGAAATTGAAAACTTCAATTTTATTTAACATTTCTTTGTGATATTAACTATTTTTCTAAAATAAGTTGATGATTTGTAAATGTTTTTTTTTCCCCAAGTCATTGATGAAAAATCTTTTTTTTCTCTTTTATAATTCAAAATTTTGTAATATGCAATACATTATAAGGGACTAAAATTCAGGGTGTGATGGTGAGATTCTTACCCAAATTTCTCAGATCTGTTCCTTAAAAATAGACTAGGCGGGAGACTCCCATCCGTGGAAGAATCGGAGAATTTTGTTGAAAATGCAAAGAATCATATTTTTAAACTTTTATATTATGTCAGCAATTTTATAACGCACATGCACATACATTTCGGGTGTGGGATGTATGTAGATTATATGAGGCACCTAGAAGCAAAGGGGCGTAAGTGATAAAATTAAAAGTTTGAGATAACTAGTGAAAATGGTAAGGGAAAGCTCCATTCTATATTGTGGCAAGAGATGTTAGTAATAGCTCTAAACAGTTACTCCACCCTCGTGTGATTTAGAAAAAAAATAACATTAGAGGCCCCAGGGGAAGATCGAAACTTTGAACGTGTTTTACCCAGAAACGTTTATTGGTCACTTATACCCCTTTGCTTCTCACTGCCTCATATCTATCTGTAAAATGGAAACTTATTTTGGTAAAAACAATTTTTCTTTAATTTGTTTCTATATTTTTTTACTGCATCTATGAATTGAAATGTGCAATCTTTTTACATCAGGAATAAGAATTTTCTCTTTCAAAGCATTTAACGTGATATAATTCTTTGAAAGTGTGGATGAATATAATTTTAACATTTATGCACACTAACTTTTTATAGTTAATAATGTTGTTTTCTTCCTTCAAAAGAATTTCAATCGTCTCTGTGTATAGATCATGGAAGGGGAGTCTCCGCTTCATTTGAAAATTTAATTTTTTCCCCTGATTATCTAGCGATATTCAATTTTCATGATATTATGAATTTTGGGTCTTGTTAAGATGTAAGTTGCGAACCTACTTTCAACAGAGGAATCTTAGCCCTATAACTCCTGGTCGGTCCTGTGGGGGAACCTGAAGGGAAACTGCCCACTCTGCCTGGCTTTTAAAATCATTATGTGTATGTATTTAGTTGTTTCATAGTAATATTCATTGTATGGGCCATTCTCTAAAAATATGCAATTTGCTGTCCCATGTTTGCAGCAACTGCAGAAAAATGTTTTAAATTTCATTTTTTAAAATTATTCATTTGTCATGTTCTAAAACACAAAATTGCATTTAACAGAGTTGCATAACCCCCATTTATATGGAAGGTTTTATAAGTACTAAAATTTGATTACCATCCACTATCCTTATTCAGAATTTAAGTCGTGACCTACTTTAATAGCAAAAAACTAACATGGATCTTAAAAAATAGATTTATTATACACGTCTTCAAATTCCAAAACGAGTTTGTTTTTTGTTTTATTGAAATTTTAAAAAAAAATTTCTGCATTGGTTTTAACATCTCCCCTGGCATTTTGAATTATTGCAATCAGTTTTTACTGCTTTTCTTGACCTTTATAAAACTAACAGACAAACAAAAAAAAAAAACTTAATAGTTTTATGCATTTTTTAGAGCTAGCAATTGATCAGGGCTATCAATTACGACAAACCCTAGTCAAAAGTCATTTGGTTTTAAGCCCTTTTCTGGCCATATGCACATTCTGTAATGCTTTACTTACATTTTCATTAATAAATGTCGCTAACAACCAATATTTTGGAAATGCCTTGTCGAAAATTTCATGCTGTGTTTGAGATTCAGTCTTTTGCGTACTATAAACTTTTCAATTATTTTGTTAGTTGGAAGCTAAAATTTAATATAAACATTCTTAGATCAGCTTATTTTCATTTTCATCTTAATGTTTCTTATAACTTGATTTTTCTTGTTATTTAATTGTTAATACAGTAAAACCTCAGTATTTCGTTTTTCACGGGACTCGACCAAAAAAAAAAAAAACGAACAAAGCGGAAAAAACGAAGTAAACGGGATGAGTATTTTTTCCATTGTAAGAGCACATTTTCTATGTCTTGATAAGGCAATGTCTTCAGTGTTTTTCGTTTTTTGCAAGATTTTCCAAGATCGTCACATGATTTTTCAATTCAGTCTCTATTTTTTAAGATGTACTGAAGCGTAGTCACTGGAATTTGAAATTTCTTTGATAATTCTATTTTGCTTCCATGAAAACTATCAAATTCCTTTAAAATCGTCAATTTTTCGCTGAGAGTCGAAAATTTTCGTTTTGTACCGCTGGTTGAAGCCATCGCACCGCAAATTTGATAAACTCAATTCAGTGATAAGCCAAGTCTTTGTGAGCCAAGCTAGCAGGGAGAAGTAATAGTCACGTGTCACCATTAGGGACACCTTCTTGTTTTTCCAATGCAAAACCGGAATAAACCAGAATAAACCCACCGCTCAGCAGGAATGCTTAGACCCCTTTTTCTCCTTTGATCCTGAATTCAATGCTATTCAATGCTTGAATTCAACCGGTAATAGAGGGAAATAATCTGTTTTCTCAAGTTTTCTTATTTCTTTCTCCTTATTCTGGAAGGTTTTAAGATAACCAAATGCACAAAATGGGAAGTATTGGTTTGGTTTCGTAACGAACTATGCGGGGAAAAAAAGAAATTGATGGTGAGAAATATGCGGGATATTTTAACATTGTAGTAATAGGGAACTTGAAGGGACCAAGGTTGAAATGTGAAATATGTGGGAAATACGAAGTAAGTGGGGACAAACGACCGAGGTTTGACTGTAGTTGTTTTTTTAAACTTCCTTATACGAAGTACAGGAAGTATTGTATTCGCAAAAAATTTTGCATTGAAATTTCAGCCTTAATTTGCATTTTAATCACAAGTTAATCTGTTTGCACAGTTAAATTCACAATATCTGTATATGTATGCACATGCTTATGGACCACTGAAATATAGATTTTCACCATCCCGGAGCCTGTTTTGACGAGTTTTGTTTTGTTGTCCGTCTGTATGTATGTACCCATGCGTACCTCACATAACTCAAAAACAGTTAGTCGTAGAAAGTTGAAATTTCGTATGTAGGACTTGTATACGGTCTAGTTGTGCACTTTTAGTTGCAATTGGATGTCCCAAAAGGGGTGTTTTATGTGATTTTGTGTCGATTGTATGTAAATTTCCAGTTGTTTTCCACAGCAAGATATTTACACAAGGGCATTTCTCAAACCAACTCCATAGTTAAGTATATTGGCCCCATTTGGTGACAACTTGTGAATATTTCACCAATTTTGGCGCCAAAATAATGAAGCCAAATCTGACAATTTTTAGTGTTTTTCCTGTAGAACTCCCAAGTTTAAGTGTTTGCAAGAACTAGAATCTTTTAAAACTGCCTTTCTTCCATTGGTTCTCAACAAAATAGTGGGCTTAAGTGGTTCAAATGCTCTTTACGCCTCACCCTAAGTCATGCTTACGTTGTATTGTTATTCCCTTTGCAGAGTCTGTTTGGTTACTCTTGTTTTATTTTGAGATTTCTCAGATCAATAAAAGTTACAAATTCCTTTAATCCTGAAAGTGCCATTTGCTAATATTTACTATACTATACAGGTGTAGGGAAATAGAAGTGAACTAAAATTATAAAAAATAAATAAAACAAAAAATATATAACATTTAACGTGAGTATATGATACAAGCACCCATTTTTTTTAGTTCTTAAAAAGGTATATTATATAATTAGTGTAGTACAAGGAACTCATGTGGTGCACACATCAGCTCATTTGGAAAATAAAATCTTTTAAACAAATATATTAATTGATTAATTTTTCCTTTCTTTTTAAAGTAAAAGAATTTTTATAAAGTATTTTTGTGTTTTAACTTGATTTTAAGTTCTGTTAAAGTTTATTGAAGAGTAAATCTATGTAACATATAAAAAAGTAGGAAATAATAAGAAGTAATACAGGACATTTATTTAAAATAGTATATTAAGGTCTTCTTTCTGCTCAAAACTTTAGAGGAAGTTTAGAGGAGCTAAAATCTAAAGATATAAATGAGCGATAAATAAAATGAATATTAAATAATAATAAAAGCAAAGTCTGGTGTTTCTTTATATCTTTATACAGATTTTTTAAGAAAGTTATACTGTATTTGACTAGCTCGTCACAATAGTTATGATTATTATTGTTTTTTTTCTTATGTTTTACCGGAAAGTACTATTATCATCACTAGCACGGTATGTTATAAAGTAAATAACATCTTTTTTTGATTGACATTCAGTTGTATATAATGGTGCTGTTGAAGTAATTTATTTAAGTATCTGTTTGGAGCATATCAGAAGTGTGTTGTCGCTTTTTCCAATTGCACAAAACTAATGAAATGCACAAACTGCTAAATAATGTAGTAAAGTCTTCGGTGATTTTAAACACAATTTTAATCCAGAGAAAGTACTAACTCTGGGTTTTGTTTCAATTACCTCAACTTTATGAATACATCTGTATCTACTTTTATTTCCTATTCTGTAAAATTCAAAAAAAGACAGGCTCAACTATAATATTTAGAAATTTGATACTTAATGATTAGACAGAATTGTAGTTTTGACAAATTTGACAAATGAAAAAATATAGATTTGTTGTTTTTTATTTTTCTTAGAGAATTAGAAGAGAAATACCAAATACATTGCAACATGACGCTTCTGTTCAATTTTGCACAGGTATACATACTTACTTCGTTGTCACTGTCGGTTTAGTTATGTGATTATTTAAATTTTATGCAGTTCAAAATTTTTATTTGTGAATGTGCTTAAATATTACTTATTTAGGAAATTACTTTTCAATTTGAATGTTTATTGTGCTGGAATTCAGGGAACAAAGCTGAGTCCCAAAAACTCGGCCTAATGTGGACCGAAAGGTGGCAGAGTTTGAAAATGCCGGATTATGAGGAATGGGGTCAACAATGAATAAGAACAAGTGTTTCCCGAAATAATACATTAGTATACTTATATGTATTATTTGTTTGGGATTACAACAGAGAATAAACTCAAAATGCCTGTAAACAAAGGAAAACTACATTCTTTATGAAGGCATAAAGCCTTTATTACTGAGAAAGAAAAATAATGAATTCAGTGTACAGTAATTTACCTGATAAGATAGACCTCAGAAAAATGTTTTTGGAAGGCATAAAGCTGTCTTTTATGAAAATTAACTTGCTGACTTTGCAAAAACTGGGAAGAAAAAAGGCAGGACCTTGAACGAATCTGTGCACAGGATTTTTTTAAACCTCTCCAGGGTGTGGACGAGTTATCCGGTGTGCCAGGTCATCGAGTGCCATGTTTTTGGGACTGCTGTATTGAAATTATTTAGATGTTCCACTGTTTGTTTTCATTCTATTTTAATAAAGGCTTCAAATAAGACTGTTTTGGAAGCTTCTATCAATCTTTTGTGACATTCTATTGCACCATTTTTTGTTGCATTTTGAAATGGTAAAGTTATGTTCGTTATTTCTATCATGATTTTTAATTTCTGCTTTAGGCTGTCGCATGTGCTGAAGCCGGTGTCACCCTGATTTCACCATTTGTGGGTAGAATATTGGATTGGTATGTGGCAAATACAGATCAAAAAGCTTTTGAACCAAAAGATGATCCTGGCGTTAAAAGTGTTACTAAAATATATAATTACTATAAAAAGCATGGATATAAAACTGTTGTTATGGGTGCTTCATTTCGAAATGTTGGGCAAATTCGGGCATTGGCTGGTTGTGATCTCTTAACAATTAGGTAAGATTAACATTATAAATTTTTGTAATGTATTAAAATCTGTTGTTTGAGAATACTATTTTATTGTTCATCAAAATTGTATATTTTTAAAAATTTTTAACTATTATATTTTTAGCCCAAAATTACTTCAAGAATTGTCAGATTCCGAGGACGAGATTTTCAAGTTCCTAAATCCCGACATTGGTAGGTTAAAATTTCTTCTATTTTATGTTACTCTTCTATTTAGGTCTGTTAAAGCAATTCATTCCATTCGTTTTAAATCTTAGCATATCTTTTGCACATGAACTTTTTATATTATGTATATTATTCAAAAATCTTATTCAGCCAACTTAAACAGTTTAACTGTGATTTTTTTTTTTTGTACTTTTCATGATAGTAATTAACATACTGCCTGCACAAAGACTTGCAATGTCAGTCAAAATTGTTTTGGTAAGCTCAACTGAGTAGGACACGCATATGCCGACAGCTCAGTTCAGGGTAAACTCTAACCGAGGAGAAGAGGGTGCAAAAAAGGCGGAGCTGGGAAATCTCAAGCTGAAAGGGATGTGTGAAATCAATGTTTCCAGGTATAACTCTGACCAGGAACATTGGAAACAATGCACATTGGTGACTCGGTGTGAAGGGGGAAAGGGTGTTCAGAGGAAAGGGAGATAACAAAAGCTGGATAGCTTAGTGGCATTCTTTTTTAACTGCTGATCAAATTCGGGATAGGAGCATGTGATGTTGTGATGTATTCATGATTTCCCTTTGAGATATGTGGACACTGGCTGTTGTAAATGGTTTGTCTCCCATGAATGAATTTTGGCATGAATTTTCAAGATGGCAGTTTAAACAGCAACATGACCATACAATGGATAGTTTTGAGAGAAAATGAATGGCGGTTGGCGAATAAGGGGGGTAGTGGTTTAGTGAGGCGGTTCGTTGAGGGGCATTTTAATAAGGTTCGTATATACATACAATATTATAAGTTGTTCTAAAAACTGTCTACAGGTCACAAAAGTCCCGAAAAAGTCACTAATATGAAAATTGGTAACAAAAGTAACAAAAAAAAGTTACAAATAGGTCATGAAAATTTTCCTTCCAGCGGGACTGGTCCTCCCTAGAAGGCATCATGGTATTTAACAGGTTTTTATATATCCGGAATGCGATTTGGCCACTCCACGAAATATCCGGTTAACCGGCATGTCAAATTTGATTTTAAAAATTTAATTAACAAGTTTTGAAAATATATGAATTACAAACTTATTAGGTATTTGTAAGCTGTGGGGTGTTAAAAAATGTGCTTAGAATTTACAGGTTTCAAACTTCAGAGCCGGATAAACATGTCACATACAAGGAACACCAGATATGCAATATCTGGCAGAATCAATGTGCAATGTCTCACCAAACAGTCTCAAAAAAGTCACGAAACTTGAATTTTGAAAATCTGTAGACATTCAGAAAAATATAAAACATTAAAAGTGCTACTTGTTGCTTACCATTATTTGCAGTTGCAAACACTAACAAGAAGTTCCGTCTAGAAGTATACGAGCCTACTTTCCCGTATACACCAAATTCAAATTTATAATCTAGCTATCTCTTTCTCTCTCTTTCTTATTTATCTTTAGTTTTAATTATTGAAAATATACCTTTTTCAATGGATAATACATATTCATTCACTCACTCATTCATTCTTTCATTTATACAGCCATGCATTTATTCATTCATTCGTTACCTCATTCAAGTGTTTATTCATTCATTTACGCATTCATGTATTTATTCACTCATTTATTTACATTTTCATTTATTCAATAATTTATTCATTCATTCTTTTCCTCATTCATTTATTCGTTGATTTATTCTTTCACTCTTTCATTTATTCATTCATTCATTATTTCACTCATTGAGTCACTGAGAAATATCCTTGAAAATCCCGATCAAAAAATTTCATAGCAAAATAGGCTCGTAAGTTCTGGATAAACTTTCTATTTCTACATGTTCTACGTTATAAGAGCTTTCCGATAAAGTTTGTTCCAAGCAAATCGGTCCGTTAGATCAGGATTTATATAGGGTTGAAATTTCCCCGTAAGCTCTGTGTTAATTTTTTGAACTGTTCAAAAATGAACAAAAACTGTTCAAATCAATATTTCACGCCGAGAACTCCTTTCAATAAGCTTGCAATAGGAATTTGGCTCTTGTGCCCAGAGTTTACAGAATTTGCTTCAATTTTGTCCATAGGCGCTAATGTTAAAATTTTTTGAACTGTTCAAAATTGAACAAAAAATTGTTCAAATCAAAAAATAAAATATAGAAATGAGATGTCCTCGCCGAGATCTTTCGAATGCAAAAAGAATTTTTCCAATCGGACTATTCGTTCAAAAGTTATTAGGGGGGGGGGACAGACAGACAGACCGACAGACACACTTTTTCCCCATCTCAATACCCTACTTTCAAATTTTTTATTTTTCAATCTTTATTTAATTACTTCATTTATTTTTGACTTTTCTTGATTTTTAACGATATTTTCACGATACATTAAGCCTTCTTTCATGCTTTATTATTATTTTTTTTTACTTTTACAGGAAAGTAGGCTAAAAATGGGATATAAAATTAAAAATTCCAACTAATTTAACTAATTTTCTTCCTTTTTTAAAATTTTTTTTGATACAAATTACATGCAAGTAAGTAATTGCATAAAGTTGAAATGTCAAGGGAGTGCTGTTAAAAAAATCTTGAACTCGACTGTTTCAAGACTGTTTTAGCCACTTCTGTATAGAAGCTAACCAAAGGACTTGAAAGTAATTCTGTTGTTATCTGAACACAAACCAGGCTTTGCAAATTTGACCAAGGCCAGAAAACCCTATCCCACCTACAAAACCTCGCTGAATTGTTGTGAAAAGTAGCTTATATGTGTATTTATTTATGTTAAAAGGATTTATAGAATATAAATTCTTTTAATATGAATTCTTTATTTTTTAGATATTTTAAAGTACTTAATAATATTTTGAGTAGTTGATTGTATAAATTGATTTATATAAATAGTACAGTAAGTAAAATGTTAAGTTAGAATTCTGGCAAATATTAGTTATTAAATTTCTGTAAAATTGAAATATTTTAAAACTTTTTGGATTTAGTGTAAATTCAATCTTTCCTTATGTGAGTGATTTTTATTTTACATTGAAACTTGAAATTTAGTTTTGTAATATCCAAATTCAGAAGGATTTACATGACATGTAGAGTATTTTGTGTGCATATATACACATTCACATTTAAGAAAGAAATAACGAAGGATTTTGATTATGAAAATTTTGATTTTGGTTTTTAATGTAAGAACATGAATATATCTAGGAAAACAGGTTTTAGAAAAAGATGTGACGTTGTAACGTTTTGCTCCCAAAATGTATTATTTTTGTTCATGTTTTAAAACAGGTTTTTTAACGTAAAGGTAACTATTTTTTGTACTTTATTTTAGCTAAAAATATGAATATCGAAAAAGTATCTTTTGATGAACCCAAGTTTAGATGGGAATTGAATGATGATTCAATGGCTTGTGATAAATTGGCAGATGGTATTAGAAAATTTGCTGCTGATGCTATCAAGTTGGAAAACATGTTGAAAATAAGGATTTAACTTTGTGTTTAAAACTTTAAAAATGCCTATATTTTAATATTTTGTGATATTTAAATATTGATATTTTTGTATTTAGGAATGTCCTTAGATTTTTTTTAGATCTGGATAAGAATTTTGCTAGTACTTAATATTTTACAGAACTATGAATGTAAAAATTTCCATTTTGATCCCCATTGATTGCATTCCAACTTAGCAATCAGTTTTTTAAAAAATATCTTGAAAAAGTTGATAGGAACATATTTCACCCTGAAGTTTCGATTTAGTAAATATGAGTTGCTGCTAAAGACATTAAAAATTGATGTTTAGGCTTACATTTTTTAAATGATGAAAATATGTCGAAAAATTATCATTATTATTATTATCTTCTTTTTCCAAATTTTAATGCAAATTAAGTGCAAATCTTTATTTTATATCAAAAGTAGTGGGGAAAAAAGGGGAATAAGTTTACTTTTGCCCCTTTTTGTAAACTGATCAAATTGTATGCAAGTAATGTTTCAGCTGTGTTAAAAAAAACTCGGAAACACAGGAAAATGTTGCTGTAGCATTAATTTCAGAATTTATTTTACATTTCAGTTTTAGTATGCTGATACTTCATTGAGTGTTTCTTCTTGATAATGTATTTATTTCTAGAACTGTTAAAGGGAAAAAGTCTGTTAGTCGTCAGTCAAAGTATTTAAGTTACTTCTAAGTTGTTTTTTTTTATATGAAGTTGATCTTTTGTAGAGTGACCAAACAAAATATATTTGCAATAAATATAAAAATTGTTTCTATTTCTAATTATGTCTGTAAATAGAATTCAATAAGTTCCTAATCTTCTTCAATAATATGATCTTTTTAATAACATTCAAAAGTATTAAGGAAGCATAGCTTCTTGAGAACAGATTATAAATGCAAAATACTACCAAATAATAATATTATCAAATGTGCATTAATGTTATAGTGTTTTAATATGTGTGTGTTAATATATTTTAGTTGTAACGGGAAAACTCGTAATATTTGAGCTTGCCACCACATTAAAAAAAAAAAGTATGTTAATAGTTTTTGCATTTGCATGCATCATTGTTAAACAGGATTTATTACTGTTCTTTTAAATGTGTTTTTCAAGTTATGTAATATTTTAAAGATTTAGTATGCAATGTGCCATTTTATTTTCACTGTTAACATAAAATGAAAAGCATACGTTTGAAAAACAATGGAGGCAATTCAAGCAACGTCATTGGTCACATGGCAGAGATGAGAGCAATGTAAACAAAGGAAGCTGTAGCATCGCTTTACTTGGAGTTCGACAAATCTAATTAAAAACTAGGCCTAAATAAAGTTCTTCTACATTACATAAAATTAACACTAAATAAAACACTATAACTATTCTAATAATTAATAAATTTCTTGAATAATGCTTAAATTAAATGTAAATACTGGGTTATAATCAGAAAAAGCTGTGAAAATAGTCTAATTAATTTTAAGATAACTAATTTTTCCTAGTGAACTCCACGTAGAACTCAATTGAAAATCTTAGTAAACAAAGAACGGATGTCGCGTGACAACGGTGAGCATTCATGAATCGCTCTAGCGGTGAATTGCCTCCATTCCTGGAGTCTCATTTATTCTGTCATATGTACTAAATAAAAAAATTATCTCGTACTTCCAGTGTAACAGGGCCATAACTGCAGAAAAGTGAAAATCTAAGTAAATTCAAAAATAAGTATGTTTTGCTGAGTTATTTTTGCATGAATTACAGATCTTATTTGAATTACTTTTAAAGTTGTTTGAGACAATTCAAATGGTAACCGACTGAAATATGATAATTCCACAAAATCGGATATGTATATAAAAACCATTATGTCCATATAACATTGTAACAATCCAAAATGTTATTCAACCTCGGATAAATGAATTAAAATGAAAATTAGATTTTATAGAAAAATTAGACTATTTCAGAATGGGGTCTCCGTGCTCTGGAGGCCTTATATGTTCTTCATGTAAATAAGATAAATAAGTGAAAATAATTAAGTAAAAGTCAAGCTTTAAAGTAATTTTCATATTTTAATTTTGATTTTACAAAGTAAATCCTGCTTGTATGTTATATTTTAAAATGTTACCAGGTGTACTGCATATTTTGTTGTTCTGTACTTTGAAAAGAAATTTTACTAGGACCAAAAGTAAAAATTGAGTTGTATGTTTCTTTACTAATAAAGCAATAACTCGATATTTCTTATGTTTCTTTTGCTTTTGTTTGTCCTTATAACGTGACTGTCATTTACTTATTTCCCCTGTCTGGTTAAAAAATGAAATGCACTTCGATTGTTTTTAATTTTTACCACTTTGTAATTAATTTGTTGTATTTAATGGCTTGCTAAGGAGTATAAGATATACATATGGGGAAACAAGTAGTTGTAAGCAGAATAGTAAAATTTACTGAAGATGAAAATAAATCCAAAGAACAGGTAGAAGATTATTGTATACAAAAGTCTGATTTGATTCATTTTAATTTTCTGCTGCACAATCAAGAATGTAGTGAAGAAATTCTTCGAAGTATCAAGAAAGAGATGAAATGAAAGAAAAAAAGGAAACATTTTTAAACAAAATTGAATCAGAAAAAAGAAAGATACCCCGCCAGAGAAATTATGCGAGGCTAAAAGTGACTTTTTTACACTATCTGAAAAATAGACACAATCTTGCAACAAGAAAAATGCTTTAAAGCTATGAAGGGGAAATCAATTCTTTTGAAGAGAAAATACCTATGAATTAACCAATTTCTGCACTGCATTTTTACCGACCCAAAGGTAAAAGAGGTTTTTCAAAACTAAATACAGTATTATGAAAATGGTCACAAGCAGTGGTGTAGTCAAGGGGGTACGCAGGGGGACGGCGTCCCCCTACCTTTTTATTTTAATACAAGCGTTTCCCATTTTTTTTTAAGTTTTAAAATAAGCGTCCCCCCACTTTTGATATCAATTGCTTATCTTCGTGTGCATACGCGTCCCCCCAACTGTTTTTTCAGGACTACACTGTCACAAAGTGAAACACAGTACAAGAACTGTTGTATTAGTTGAAACTCGGATAATTTAGAACTTCCTTGGTTATTACTAGTTAGTTTTTGAAGGTAATAGGTAGATAATAAAGTTGGTTCAATTGTTAAACAAGGAGATTATGGACTTGCTATACCTTTCTTTTAACTCAAGAAATAGTTGGAGATGTACCAACCTCTTTCTAAAGTTAAATTTCAGTACTGTATAACTCAAATGCATCTGATATGTTTCTGTAACAAACATCAGGGGTATTCTTATAATTTCTTCATGTAGGAACTTTAATTCCTTTTTATTAATATATTAAATCACCAGATGCCGCCCTGGAAGACCAAATTACGAAATGTAAAAAAAGCATTAGTCATCAGTTGAGAGTAGATTT
Source organism: Octonoba sinensis (assembly GCA_038502835.1). Lineage (NCBI taxonomy): Eukaryota > Metazoa > Arthropoda > Arachnida > Araneae > Uloboridae > Octonoba > Octonoba sinensis. The sequence goes on along the minus strand of CM076599.1, from coordinate 28,666,249 downwards.
GTTTTCTCACGATGTTATATCTGCAAAGCAGCCTATCAAAAATAGAATACTTTCATATTTCGTTTCTAATTCTATTTATTATGTAAATATATCCGAATTTCAATTGTACATATTAAGTACTTCATATATATATATTTTAAATAGTCATTCTGGCTCGTTATGTCATTATAGAACGCGTCGCCTCATTATTGTCTAAGTAAAGACCATGCTATAGACAAAGAAAAAATATAGATAGACATAGGTTGAAAAATAGAGATAAGAATAATTTTTATACCGTCGCCGAATTTACTTGAGAAGTCGTCGAAAATAGTTTGAAATATACATAGAATTAATAAATATCGATAAAAAAATAAAATCTGATAGATCCAAGGGATATATAGATTGATAGAACAAACGGAGATAGTTAAGTCAGTCTAATTTTCTAAATAGAGCACAACTTGTCAAAATAATAAAGCAAATGGCTATTTCGAGGCTACATTGGAGCCTCTTCATCAGTGCAAGAAAAAACAAGAAGTTCCGTCTAGAACTATACGAGCCTACTTTCCCGTATACACCAAATTCAAATTTATAATCTAGCTATCTCTTTCTCCTTTAGCTTTAGTTCTTAATTATTTCAAATGTACCTTTTTTAACGGATAATACATATTCATTCACTCATTCATTCTTTCCTTTATTCAGCCATTCATTTATTCATTCATTCGTTTACTCATTCATGTCTTTATGCATTTATTTACTCATTCAAATATTTATTCCCTCATTTATTCATTCTTTTCCTCATTCATTTATTGATTCATTCTTTCACTCCTTCATTTATTCATTAATTCATGCTTTCACTCATTCATTTATTCATTGAGAAATATTGTTAAAAATCCCGATAAAAATTTTTTATAGGAAAATAGGCTCGTTAGTTCTGGGTGAACTTTCTATTTGCACATGTTCTACGTTATAAGAGCTTTCCGATAAAGTTTGTTCCAAACAAATCGGTCCGTTAGGTCAGTATTTATATAGGATTGAAATTTCCCCGTAAGCGCTATGTTAATTTTTTGAACTGTTCAAACATGAACAAAAACTGTTCAAATTGATATTTCACGCCAAGAGATTCTTCCAGTAAGCTTGTTCATTGGATCTTGTACCCAGAGTTTACATAATTTGCTTCATTTTCGCCCATAGGCGCTGATGTTAAATTTTTTTGAACTGTTCAAAATTGAACGAAAAAATGTTCAAATCAAAAAGCAAAATATGGAAATGAGATTTCCTCGCCGAGATCTTTCGAATGCAAAAAGAATTTTTCGAATCGGACTATTCGTTCAAAAGTTATTAGGGGGGGGGGGCAGACAGACCGACAGACACACATTTTCCCTATCTCAAAACCCTACTTTCAAATTTTTTATTTTTCAATCTTTATTTAATTACTTCACTTTTTTGTTGACTTTTCTTTATTTTTAACAATATTTTTACGATACATTAAGCCTTCTTTCATGCTTTATTATTATTTTTTTAACTTTTACGGGAAAGTAGGCTAAAAAGAAAACTGCTCAACACACAGCAAGAAAGTTGTGAGTAAACAGGCAACAACCAGAGGAAACAGCCCCGGTACGTATACCAAATGGGTCGGATTAGAGATTAAACAATGGGAACAAAGACAAGGAATGACGAAGACCAATTAGGCCAGGAACAAGGAAAGAAGGATAGAGGGGACACATAAAAGGCAAAAATAAAAATATAAAAAACGTATCCAGATAATCGGAGGAAAAATTCTGGTTCCTGATATCAGGAAACAGTTTTCTTTTATCTTTTTAACCGACTTCACAAAGGAAGGAGGTTATACATTCATACTGTATGTATGTCGTTTTTTTTTTTTTTTTTGTTTGTTTGTCCACTCATAACTTCTCACCGGATGAACCGATTTTCATGATTCTTTTTTTAAGGTCCCGTACCTTCGTTTGACCATATTCGATAATTAGAAAGAAAGTTATGGGCAGAAATGTAGTATTTTTTTTGTTTTTTCATCCATAACTTTTGACTAAATGAACCGATTCTGATGATTTTCTTTTTAATCGATAGAGGGTCGTCTAACTGAAATATTGCAAATCAAGTTGACTACATTTGTTTTTTAGAAAAAACGTTACGGGTGAAAAATAAGTGTTTTTAATTTTAATTGGAAAGGCTTGGCTTGATTTTTCTTTGTTGGGAAATTTATTAATAAATATAAAAGTCATTGTTAAAAACATGTTTGTTGTCATGGGCTATAATATTAAAAGAAATTACAGCAAGAGTTTGACTGAAGCTGTGGCAAAAATTAATCCCATCAGTTTGTTTGCTAAAATCGACTTCAAAAGGGTGCCATTAATTCAAAGAAATTTTGCCCTTTTATATGGATTTTTTAAAAATAGAGTATTTATATAAAAATGTATTTACACTAAAAAGAATAAAATAAAATAAATTTTATAAAAAAACAGAACCGACTTTAAATTATAAATTGCGCTAAAAAGTGAAAAATAAATTAATTCTTTAAACATCATCGATGTGACTTTTAAACATAGTTTTAGAAGTCGGTGCAAAATTATGAGTCTAATTTCCATTATTCCACTTGCTACTTCATATTGGAACTGTTGCTAATTCTGCGAAAAAATATATATTTGTAATTGGGGGGGGGGGGGGGGGGATTCATGACTACAAAAGATTTTATCCTAATTTTGCACAGACTTCTAAAAATATGTTTAAATGTCACATCGATGTTGTTTAAAGAATGAATTTATTTTTCACTTTTTAGCGCAATTTATAATTTGAAGTCGGTTCTGTTTTTTTATAAAAATTATTTTATTTAAAAATAATTTTATTCATGCTGTATAAAGGGATGCATTTTGACCACTTTTTTAGAAAATGTCCGACTGTATGTATGTGGTCTTTTTTTTTTTTTTGGCTGCTATAAGTCAGAGTAATGCATGGGATCGAAGGAAATTTAATGCACATACGGAAACTCATGAGAGCTGGTGCTGATTAGATTTTGGCGCGAATCCATTCAAAGTGTGCGGAACAATCGAATATTTCCTCGATTAGCGTGTGTGCTAGGTCTCAAGAAGTAATAAAAGAATTCGAACAAAATTTGCTGTACGAGTGTACCTTAATATTAACAGGTGCTGATTACATTTTGGCGCCATTCGCTTTTGAGGGGGTGGAGCAATCGAACTTTTTAGTTTTTTTTTGTGAGTGCTGTTACTCGAGACGTAATACATAGGATTAAACGAAATTTAATACACACATAACACCCTGGTAGGAAGTAATGTTGATTCAATTTTGGCGCCATTCGGCCACAACTGCGTGGAGCACAATAGAAAGTTTTTTTTCCTAAGCGTATATCTCAAGAATCCAACAACTCAAACAATTACATTCTGGCGCCAATCGTGCCAAGGAAGCAGTAACTTTCTTTTGTTTGTATTGTTGTCATTTGATCTACACGTTAACAATTAAAATTCTTAGTAATATTTTTAGTACTTTGAGGCCTCGCTAGTGGTAAATTTTTTAAATTAGTTTATCTCGATTTAAAATTATTTTTTAAATACATTTATTTCCCAATAAGGATTTGTATCATAATAGGGATATTTGGCGAGTAGTAATATTCGTGTGAAGGGTATAGAAGATAGAAGAAAGCTCCATGATGGACACAACAGAGTAGTTAGAAAATGTTATTCTGTGTGTCTGTATCTGGTCTTTTTTTTCCTGACCGCTGTAACTCGAAAAACAATGCATGGAATCGAACGAAATTTGGGGAACACATGGACCCTGATTGGAACTGGTGCTGACTAGTTTTTGGCGTGAATCCATTCGACGAGGGCGGATCAATCAAACGTTTTTCTCGATAACGTTGATTGAATTTTGCAAAATTCGCTGCAAAAGGGACTTGTGCTGTGGGGGAGCAATTGAAGTATTTTATCGCTAAGATTATATCAAGAATCCAGCAATTCAAACAATTATATTCTGGCGCCAATTGCGCCATGGGAGCAGAGACTTTGTTTTGTCTTGTAGTGTTGCCATTTGACCTTTACGTTAACTATTACAAACCATTTCAGGTCACATATATTTTCGAGTTTATTTGCTTTTCTCAATGGATATGCCTCAAACTCTCGTCCAATATTACAGATAGAACAGGACAGTACGATAGTTTATTACAATACAAGGAAGGAAATTACAAGAATACACCCAGGGCCATTTGGGAATCGAACCCACGACCTCGTTACTGCGCGCAAGCAGCGGGCGGAAATTGGTAACTAAGAACGCTCGTCCACCGAGGCCCCCTTTACGTTAACAAATAAAGTTCTGCGTAATATATTTAGCATTTTGAGGCTTTACTGATAGCCAAACCTTTCAATTAGTTTAATTTTTTTTAATACAATTTTTTTTAGTAAGGCTTTATATCATAATAGGGATATTAGGCGAGTAGTAATATTCATATGGAAAGATATTCAAGAGAGTTCCGTAATGGCCACAAAAGGCTAGATTTACAAGGCCGGAAATTACAGCAACGTGATAAAACTACACCTAACATGGTTCAATGCTACACGTACAGTGCTTAGTAACGGTTTGGTTAGGATATTCGCGGTTATCAATTTGTTTGGGCAGTAGTCTAAATCAGGGGTCTCCAAACTACGGCCCGAGGGCCACATCCGGCCCGCGGACAGATTTTGTCCGGCCCGCGGAGAGCTAGCATACTTGAAAGAAAACTCCTTCTAGAGAACATATTTATTTTTTATAGCAAATTAAATTAAGTTTACTGAAGTAATCTATTTTTATGTTGAATAATTATTAATATGACATCTACATTGATATGGTCATGGGCTAACTACTCATAACATTGTTGTAGGTTATTATTTACTAACTAACAAATTATTGAAATGAATCCAACTAACATTTTATACATTTTAAATGAAAAGATAACTTATAACAAGCATAACGACATATGAAATACTAATGAGATTTATGTAATTGAGATTTTCCACTGACAATAGTTTGTAGTTGTGGACTAATTTTACTTGTACCAATTATTAAAAGAGATTTAAGATGCTCATCAGTTAATTTAGATCTGTAAACATTTTTTGTGTACTTCATTTTGGAAAAGGTCTTCTCACACAAATAAGTAGTACCAAAAACAGAAAACAGCCCACGAGCAAATTTATGCAAATTATCAAATTGTGTCAGTGGAAGACACTTATAAAATTCCAACAAAGATAAGTTTTGATATTTGTTCTTAATTATATCACTGCACTGTAGATCAATCATTTCCATTTGAAGTTCCGGGGCTAGGGTTTCAATGTCAGTATCAAAAGGATTCTGAAAAATCTTAATTTGATTCGCAATGGCATGAAAGTCCGAGAAACGAGTATCAAAATTTATTTCCAAAGCACTCAAAGTTTCGATTGCAAAATCGATAGGAAACTCGGTCTCAGTGGTGTGGCTAAATATTTCACATGTTTTAAAATGTGAAAAACATTTACTTCGTAGTTGTGATTGAAACAGTATCAATTTCTTCCGGAATGATTTGATATTATTGTATAAATCAGGAAGATGCTGGTTTTCTCCTTGCAATCTCAAATTCAGTTCGTTCACATGTTTTGTCAAATCAACATAGAATGCTAACTTCCACAGCCATGCGTTGTTTTGCAATTCAGTAAGAGGGCGATGCTTTTCATTCAAAAAAAATTCGATCACTGCTCGAAGTTCAAAAAAGCGCTGAAGGACTTTCCCACAACTAAGCCAACGTACGGCAGTATGATAAGGTAAGTCATTTTCTCCAATCTCTTTAATAAATTGTACGAATTGTCGGTGATTCAGCCCAAAAGATCTGATAAAATTAACAGTTGATATGACTGGTTTCAGAACTGCAGACATATCCAAACATTTTCCGCACAAAGACTGTTGATGAATGATACAATGTAAGACTATTGGTTTTGAACCACCGTCATTTTCTACAGCCTTTGACACAAGAGCGACCACTCCTTTATCTTTCCCACTCATGTTTTTGCCTCCATCAGTTGTAATACATTTCAAGTTTTTCCATCGAAGGTTCTTTTGCTTAATGGCCATTTCAACTCCTTTAAAAATATCTGAACCAGTAGTTGTGCCATGAATACTATACATATCAAGAAGTTCTTCATGCACTTCATAGCTTTTATCTACTCCTCGAATATAAATCAACACCTGAGCAGTATCTGACACATCCGTTGACTCATCCAAGGCCAAAGAAAACCACTCAACATGTCCATTTTTGTTGAACAGTTGAGAGGATATATTTTCAGCGATGTCTTCTACCCTTCGAGCCACAGTGTTTGCTGACATACTGACAGTTTTTAATAAATTTACCTTTTCAGGGCACATTTCTTCGGCTACTGCGATTATGCATTCTTTGACCATTTCTCCATCGGTGAATGGTTTTCCACGTTTTGCAATTTCAAGAGCCACACGAAAGCTGGCACGAGTTGCAGCCTCTTGTTCAGTTTTGAGTTTTGTAAATAAATATTTCTGCGATTTCAATCCGCGCTTCATAGCTTCGAATTTTTCTGTCCGCAAACTTCCTGTATATTTTGAGTAATTTTGAAAATGTTTTGCTTCATAATGACGTTTAATGTTATATTCTTTGAGAACGGCTATGCTTTCATTGCAAATCAAACATAGCGCCTTGTTACTGGACTCAATTACGAAATACTGAATGTTCCACTGATCTTTGAATTTTCTGCATTCACTATCAATTTTTCGCTTCTTTTCCATTCTACTAAATCACACACAAAAGCAACAATTCAAATAAAAATATTGTTACAAAGATGTCTTAAACTTAAACACGCACAAACACGTTTTAAGGAGGTACGCACTATTTTATTTCACAGCAGTGTCATAGGAACTGACTTGTGGTTGCGCCACTAGCCTTCTTATATATTTCACTTACTGCCATCTAGAAGTGAGTGGAAGACACCAGAACTTTATCGAACCAACGAGATTATTCTGTAAGTGCTATTAGCGCGCCATCTGTTAGGGATAGAAGGTACTACCTATTTCTGCTTGTGTCCACCAGATGTCCTGTCACGTTACTCCTCATGGCTCGCTCGTACTCTACGACTAATCTAGAAATTACAGATAATGACAGGAAAATTAATAATATGCAGTGTTGCCGTTTTGCGGACTTTAGTTCGATTTGCAGCCTTTTTTAAACGTGGCGTACTTTTTCGGACTTTTTTTTTCATGTAAAAAAATACTCATTCGTTACTTGAGTACTCGTTAGGAACCGAAGTAACGATTACTGAAGAAAAAAGTAATCAATGATTACTTGTGTATTTCATTACTTTTGTAATCAATGATTACTATGGCGATACGATGCGGGTACCCCATTATAACGGATACCCATACGATACAGAAAATACATCAGCTTCCCCGTCGCTAATGGCATCTGGCAAAAAAGTAATCATATTTTACACCACTAGTGGACTGATTCAACTTTTTACCACCGGCAACAATTAATGATAATATGGTTTTGGCCCTTGGAATTTACTGGAGTAATCAATATGGCCCTAAGGCTGGAAAGTTTGGAGACCCCTGGTCTAAATCATCGTTTCTTAACAGGTGGTTCGCGAACCCTCAGTGGTTTGCGCGGTGCAGAAAGGGGGTTCACGAAAATAATAGTGCAATGGCGGAATTTTTTATCGTTAACGTAAAAGAAAACACGAAATAATAAATTTACATACGTAATTGAGGATAATGCAAAAAAGAAGTGGACTGGTATAGGAAGCATACACACAAAATTTGAAATGCACTTATTTCTACGATTGCTTGATTTTTAAAGTTTGGATCACAAATTGGTACCGAAAGATATTTATTGATTCATTTCAACTTTTAGTACCGTATGTTTCTTCTACCATTTCCCACTTTTTCCTCATAAACGCGTTGAACGAGCCGGAAATATGTAAATTTACTACATAAAATGTAAAATTTTGCATTATTGTAGGCAAATTTACATTATAAAGACCTTAAAATGGAACCAGAAGGTATTTATTCATTAATTTTAAATTTTACTCACATTTATTACACTTTATTCCAACTTTTCTGCATTATCCCGATTAGAAATCTTGAAATGTGTAAACTTTAATTTTTCTTTAAACTTACAAAACTTTACCGAATTTTGTATATTTCAACCGGAAAGTGGAACCTATCGGGAAAATAGTTTTTAAAGTTTTTAGGAAAACACATATTTACTGCCCAGATAATTATTCAAAAAGAACAAATAATAAAAAAAAATAGTTGGGTCAGTTGGGGTAATTGTAAACGCTTTTTCAATGTTTTAACTTTTGATCCTTCCCTTTTTTTGACGTGAATACGTCTTTAAATTTGCTGCCATACGGAGGCAATCCAAAAAATATAATGATCACAAAATCGGGGGATACAGTTTGCGTTGTATTTCCGATTATCCTCTACATCCAAAATTAAATTATACCACTGAATAACTAAAGGATCAAAGAATTCATTACGATAAGCGAGAACAGTGACTGACGCATCGCGCGCGGGGAAGGGGAAGCGCCGCCATTTTGAGGATATTTTACTGCGTATCGAGATTTGCAATTAGTATAGCCTTTGACTCGGAGAAGTTACGATGTTCGTTTAAGTTTTAATTATCAGCTGTCGTCAAACTCTATCGATTGTATATAAAGCAATAGTTTAAAGTAGTGACAGTGGATATAACAAGGTGTTAGAATAAAAAAATCCAAAATATATAGATAATGTCGGTTTATACGCGTCGAAAAGCCAAAACCAAATAAGGGAGATCGCATTCGGTTGAAAAGGACTTCTCAAGAACAATCGAATGGTAATAATAAAACACTATATGACCGAGTCAAGCAGTGCCGGGAACGTAAAAGAATGAATGCGGTCGTGCGGATCAACGACGGTGCTAGTACATTTGCAGCTGGGGCGGTTGAAATTATGCAAGTGGATGATGAAAATCGCTTCTACATCGACAACCGTCTATATAGGCGTAGATTGTGTATGATCGTCGATTTTGAAAACACATTGGGCAGCAGCTAGTGTGCGCTTCACTACGACGTTTGTCAACAATCTTGTATGCCATTTGCGTCGTACCTTTCGTATCACAGACCTATAATTAAAAGTTATATTGTAACACAATAATTATTAGTTTCGTTACTTTTATTCTAAATACATAAATAAAAATATTTTATTTGGAAAATATAACCCGTTACATAAACGTATTCACGTACAACACACGGCCGTGTCCATGACGCCACCACACCCCAATTTTTTTTTGAATGAATTGAGAGACTGATTACTCTGGGACCGAGTACGCTAATGGGAGCTGTGCACGTAAAATTCGTCGTGGCTTCAAATGTCCACCAAGTTAAAAACAATACCCTCTGGTGGGCCAACCTAGGTGACGATCTGTCACCTGGGAGCTTGTTCAAAATCATTAGGTCCCGCTGAACCAAGTGTACTTATTCAAGCGAAGCTCATTTATAATCGGTAGGAGCTTCCTTATTTCCTGGTCGGGGCCTGCAATGGCTGCTTGGATTTCCACGCGTCATTAGCAACAACAACTACATTTATGTAAAATAGATACAAAAGTGTAATTTACATCAAAATATAATATTTATTGTCTTCCCAAACGATTGGAAATAAGATAAATTTAATTGTTTACAAGTACCCCAGAGTACGAAAAATATGGGGTGATTGTAACACCTAACTTGCACATTAAAAATAGCAGGGAGGATGAAATTCATAACTAAATGTTCTAAGCAACATTCCATTGAACACATAAAAATGCTTGTGAAACGGGTTGCATCGCTTTGTAGATGAGCTAGAGAGGGAAATGTGAGATCACTAAACTTTGTTAGACAGCTATTTTCACTGTGTCATTTTGAAACAATGGTGGGCGACGCCTCCGCAGTTGTTTCGAAACTTACGATACTCTTTCAATGTATTCCTTATGTTGTTAATTTATCACTCACTAGCAATTAAGTTTTCAAAACCATGACGAGTGTAGTTATGAAGCTTATTTATATGTACGCCATGTTTACAATTACCCCAGCTGACACTAATAAAAAAAAATATTTGTAGCTGCATTTTAGTTTTATTTCAACTTAGATGTTTTACAATAATCATGTTTTCATTTCTTGTTATGAAGTATTGTACAATAAATGTGCTAGCAAATTTTATAGTCTTGTCACTCCTTACAGAAGGGCCATTTTCTTTCGGATCTTAGAAAGGGTTCGCAAGGGAAAAAGGGTTGGGAAACACTGGTCTAAACCAATCACTCCCTTTCCCTTTAAGTTTTTGATGTTGTAAACTTTAGATGTTTTGTCCTGTTTTGAAGTTTGTCAGAGTCATTCATCTTTATGCAAAATTATTGAATAACTTCGCACAACGGAACTGATAATTTTTGTATTAAATAACGAGCATCAAATAAATTTATAATCTTTTGTGCTGCAGAAGTGGATGCTAGTTTATTCTATTAAAAATAAAGTTCCACATAGTGTGAGTTATGTGTCGATCGATTTGAAATCAATCTCCACCTTCATCTCTTCTTTATTTTTTCAGAAGTTATAAAAATTAATCATACAAACTTGGTTGGTATCTTAAAATTCTTCAATAACTCAAACTTAACTTTTGACAAAAACTTAAAAATTTTGTCAACAACTTCAAAGATTTTGAAAATTTTAACTATCTTCGAAACTTTGACGTAGGATATTACCAGAGGCGTAGCTAGGTGGGGGCAAGGAGGGACAGCTGTCCCCGGGCGCAGCGTCAAGGGGCGCCAATTGAATGTTAATTTATTTTATTTTTAAATGCGAAAAGAAAATTATTTGAACTGAAGGGGTGTGAATATGTTCGACAAAAAAGTGGGAGCACCGCAAATCATATAGGGAATGACCAATGTAGCACAGGAGTGCGTGGGAAATCAGAAAAATAATTTTGCAAAGACAAAGTGCGCCATTTTTCCCTTATAAGTGAATGGTCGCTAATAAAAATGAAAGTTAAAACGGCTGCTTTTTAGAGCTATTTATCATTTAGGAAGCATAAAAGTTTTTTAATTCTCTCTAGGGGCGCCCCTAGGCCCGCAGGGGGGCGCAAAATCTTTAGTTGTCCCCGGGAGCTGAAAACCCTAGCTACGCCTCTGGATATTACGCCGTATCTAAAACGCTATTCTAACAAAGTCAATTTCTCTTCTACAGTATCTTTTCGCCATTTAACAATCGAAGAACGTGTTTTGTACTTTGGAGAAATTGATTTGCGCCTTTACGTAAAATGGAAAGTTAAACTTTCCTTTGCTAATCTTTCAATGCAGTATTTTATTCCCCAGATTTAAAAATATTGGCTATCTTGACACTTTCTGACACTTTCTTCTCACCAAATGCCTTTCCAATGACTAAAGTCGATAATGTATTTTCATTGGGCAAGATTGCCATCGACCTAGGTGATTGCTTAACCTTCTTACGTTGTTCGAATGTGGCATGCACCCTAAGGTGTTCATAAAATTTTTTTTAAACAACAATAATGTTAAAAAATGCACATAACAGGATATTTACTTAGGATTATAAAAGCAGTCACTTTTTTCTAAATCCCCCAAAATATATAAAATATATAAGAAATAATTTTTTTTAATGGGTCAAAAAAGACCCGAATATCTTAGGAAGGTTTATCTGGTAGTTGTTAATAATCTAAGTATTTCGCTGTTGTTTCAATCACGTGCCTTCAGTTTTCTGAGTAATGCCGGTGATTTATAATTAAAGGCATTGAGAACAATTTATTTTTGAGAAAAATCCTTTCATCTATATTCCAAAAGCGGTGATTAGTTTATCTTGTGAAGTAAATTTTAAACCTATAGCATGCTTACTATCGTTTTTGTTTTTTTGAATTATAAACATTAATCTTATACACTATAGAGCTATGCATACATCACGTTTCAACAATTGGATATTTCATCATTAACTTTGCTCGTCACATGAAACGTTCTGTCAAATAATTTGAATCACTTTATTTGCATGTTTGAGCGAAGCAGTCTAAATATAATCGAACTCACGTACCACACAAACATCATTATCCTCTTCGACGATGTATTTTTTTTTGCCAAATTCTTCATTAAATGAATCGAAATACTATCTGCTTGGCACACTAGTCTTTACTCGCGTCCTCTAATAAAGTGTATAATTTTATAATAATTTAATTTTTTATTATCTTTTTCCTTCTTATACATCCTTTATCAGTAAGCCTCTATAGAGGTAGGAAATGGGGTGCGTGAAGTGTCCGTTTCCGACCGTCAAATTTTACGTCATCCACCAATATCCGTTAGAGATTAATATCTGTATCAGAGCGACACTCCGGAGAGTCATTGATGTGGTATTGCAATTTCTAAGTGGAGGGAATTTGTTTCATAACTATTAATTTGTATCATAGTAACTGCAGCTGAGAAAAATAGATTGTTTTTCTTAGCAAATTAATTTCGTTCGAAATAGATTTATATTGAGGCTGGATTATAAATTTTGTATTATATTTCATTAAACAACTTAAACTATTGCTTCCATAAATAGTCAGTCTTTTAATCTTTTATGTCTAAATAAAAATTCGCATAGCTGTGATGAAAAAGAAAAAGTGCATTCTTTGAATTAGATTTGCTGCTTTGAATGTATCACCGTTCGATGCTTCCAAAAATTAATGCTCTTCCAAAAAGTCTTGTGTCCATTATAACATAATGTAAAGAACTGAGGTGCAGCATAATTGCACCCCTTAGGGGAGATTGAAAACTAATGCGTCATTATGACGTCAAAAGGGTCTATTGAATGGCAGATAATGTCAATGACCTCTGGTGCAATCTGTAAAACGATCACCAAGTGAAAGTGTTCTATCATCTTGTTTGAAGTTCAAGATGAAAGTGTTGCAATAGCTCCGTCCAGAAGTTTTGTGTGGTACGAGGATGACAACGGTATGACGCAAATTAGCAGGAGATTTTTTGCTTGCTTCTTTTATTGAACCTGCAAGGAAACGACTTGCATTTGTCAATATACAACGTATATCTTTGAATACAGTTCGGGTTTTAAAGCTTGAGATTGTTTTAGCTAGATCCATAAAGGATGAAAATAAAAACGACTGTCTTTTAGAAATCGACAAGGAAATAGGAAAAGCTCGATAAACTTGGGCTCTATTTCAGAAGTCAGACACAGAAATAACATGGCAGTTACTTTTTTAAAAAATAAGTTAGCCATTGCATTTCTGTGCTTTTAATTCGTTACAAAATTAATCAACCTTTTAAGTTTTAGTAAAAGGGGAAGGGTTGTGTGTGTGTGAAACTTTATTTTTTACTTTTTCTAGTTCAAATTAGTGAAGTACTTAACAAGAAATTTTGGTCAAAGAGAGCAAATCGAAACGATGAATACAACATGCGCAGTATCCTGACAAGTGGAATGCGCAGTATATAATGACAAATGATAATCAAAGCGTAGATGGTATCAAAAATAACATCCCTAGAAGAGAATTTTCAACTATTTTCACGCATCTATTAACTTCATCAAAAATGCGACTGAGATTAAAACTTTATCCTACGATCTACTTAGTAGAAATATATCAAATAATAAGGAATTAAAAAAATTACGTTTCTCAAATGAAACAAGATATTTAAATTAAACAAATAATGTACGAATATGTTGGTGAAAGTAAAGCAGGCTATGAAAAAATTTGGGTTTTTGACCTAATATTATGTATTTTCTGATATGCTTAGAGATATGTGTATAAGTTAAAGAAGCAATTCGAAATGCAAAAAGGACTAAATAAATAGGATGAATTAGTTATGATAATTGAACTTACGGATGTATTAGACCACGACGGGTCTTCATTGTTCGGCTATGCCGAAGTTTAATCGATTGTTAACTTATGAAAATAAAATTTCTGTTAAAAATAGTTTTGCATTTAGCCATATTCAAGGATGGAATACTTTATGTTGAATTCTATTTCTGCAAATTACTCAATTTTTTAAAATATGAAATTGCTTTTATAGCAACCATGTCAGTGGTGCAGTCCTGAAAAAAAAGTCGGGGGTACGCGTATGCATACGAAGATAATCAATTGAAATCAAAAGTGGGGGGACGTTTATGTTAAAATGTAAAAAGTTTGGGGGGGGGGGGGTGCTTGTATTAAAATAAAAAGGTAGGGGGACACCGTCCCCCTGCGTCCCCCCTCGACTACACCGCTGAACCATCTATACAACTTTTGTTGCTAAGTTCGCTTATGTCGTGTTAGTTCTTTTATGAATATAATTTAATTTAACTCGGTCACAAGTTTAATATATTTTTTTTACAGTGAAAAATACTGTAAATAACTTCTGAAATAATACAACATTGTTTTGAAGAATAAAATTGAAAAATGCCAGAAAATGAAGAACATCAAGCAGATGGAAATGCATAAAGTAATGGTAACATGATATATTTTTGTAATTTATTTTTAAAATTAAACTTTGGATAAAAGGTCACATTTTACTACAGAGGGATTTTTTCTAAATATTGCTGTAGAGTAGACGAAGTATTAAATAAAGGTTATTTTTAGAATCATGCGTCAGGAAAAACCTATTGATTGGGCCCAGGAAATCCAAATGAGCTCCCTCTTCTCCAGCTTTGGCCTAATTTTTTAGTTTTTTTACAAAGGTTTTTAACATTAATATTTTAAAATAAATAAATAAATTTAAATCATTTTGCACATATTAAGCGGCTTTTTTTAAATTTCATTATGTTTTTATTCATTTTATTTATTATTATTTTTTTAGATTTAGCTTAAATGTCTCTTGAACTTGTACTGATTGTCTGCTAGGAAAATTGAAATATCTTCAATCCGGAAAGTAAAACCAGCGGCATTGGTAAACAAAATTTGATCGAGCATAAATTGATGAATTTAATCAAGCTCCAAAAAGTTTAATGGTGTGTAGATTTTTGATCTCCTACAAACTTAACTTAAAAACGTAAGTCTAGTTCAACTTTATTTAGAAATAGAAAAAATAGAAGGACAATATTAATGAACAATCACACATCAATAATGCTCTTTTAAATATTTTAAATGATTTTTTTTCAATGCATTTATTTAATTATATATACTCAATATATATTATAAATTTTTCTTGGCCTTATTTTCTACATGAGTACGATATTTCTTGAAAAATCTTGATAAATATCCTGAATTAGTTCTTCATTATGGGGAGAAATTCAGTTCGTTCAAAGAGAAATAAGATTTTCGCACACAGTATATGCTATGTATTCCATTCAAAATAACAAAACTCATTTTCGTCCGCTTTAGCAATTGAGTATATTATATAGGTGTCCTAATTAGTTGCTTCACGCCTCAGTTGTCTTCGCAATGGTGAAGGCCACCAGTTTTATGATATTATCAATTAATAAAGAAGTCGTTTGCGAATGCTGTGAAGTAATAATGATATCTGACTCGAACACGTGTGACGAAAAGGAATCTGGTCGGGCGAAACTAGTCGTTATTAGCTTTGGAAGAACTTATACGTAAGAGCAAGAAGATTGAAATTGCTGATCATGTTGAAAGCAATTATGCAAATACAATTTCTATAGGTGGTATTGTAAAGAAAGGAGATACTTTTGAGAAATTCAGAGGATTTTAATATGTTTTTCTACTTTTGAAAAAAGCTAAATAAAATGTTAAATTATACCTAATATTAGTTTTTCGTTTTCGATTTGGTGTAGATTTTCGGAATTTAATTTGAATGGAATTTTGCACAGATCAGTTTTATTAATCGGTGCCATACAACCCTAAGATTCCGCCAATTTAAATGCCTCCAGTGCGAAGTTCTGAAGAAAGAGAAAGATAGAGAGAGTTCCCGCGGAAGTATACTCTTATTATTGTTATTATCATTTTTTTGTTATGTGAAGTAATTTTATAAGCGAAAGAGGTGAAATCTCCTACGTCCTACTATTCAAAACTCTGCATTAGTGATATTTGAATAGGCGGAATTTTAATGAGAATACGCTACAGTGACTACATTGTTTCAATTCATCACTATAAAAATGAATGGGATGAAAACTTAACAATGGAACCCTAAAACATATCCCCCCTCCTAGAAAACTAGTTTCATTTAATAAGTGTACAATTGAGTGGTTAACAAATAATGCATTTACAATTTTTTTTCTTTTGACGAAAATGGTTGTGAGTTTCTTCAGTAGTTTTGATTCCAGTTTTTAATTTCTCAATCCAAAAGCTCGATTTTGTTCCGGTTTTGGTGAATTGACGGCATTAAACTGGTTGATTTATTTAATCGTTGTTCGCGTTACTCGGAAAAAAATTACCCTTTGGCACTGAACTTTTTCGTCATGAATCTTCGGTACGAGTTGACTTTTGAGACAAAGAATTCTCGCACGTGCAGAGTTGACTTAAAGAGGTGTTCTTGAACTGAAAAAAATGCTCTCGCAGACTGTCTCCCTCGGGGTTGGACCAAGACCTGTTTCTTTTTTCCCATTTATTTTGCGATTCCGCGCTGCAAGGTTACGCAGAACCACTTTCGAAACCTGGTAAACACAACCGTCCGGCTTGTGGTCCGCTTTTGGAAAGAAGGAGAAGGTTTTAAGAATTTGTTTATAGGCGTCAGTGAGGACGCTGCAACCCTATTGGCATTCGCTAGATTGGTTCGTCCACGTAAACTTAATTGCAGCTGCTAAGATTTCATACGGTGTAGCTTGATATGTTTTTTACGGTTATCTTGGAGCACGTGTCGGTAACGATGGTCACGGCTGCTTCGGGCTTCTAGAAGCTAGTGTCTCAAGGAACTTGATTCGAATTCCAACGAACAAGAAGCATCTATTTATGCTAAGATGCGTATTTCATTGTATATACAATTACTGTAATATCATCTGATTCAGCTAAAATTAATTTGTCTAGTTGAAAACCACGAGATTATGTTTGTTAAATAAAAGTTTCTTAAATTTTTAAACGATGCTTTGAAAATTCAGTAACATCCCATGATTCAGAGTACGAGTTAAAAGTCTTTTTGTTAAGAGCTTTCTATAAAATTATAATTTATTATTATTTTTCCGCATTTTCTTATACAGTAAAATGTTGAATTATATATGATGAACTGAAAACTTTATTGTTTATTCGCATATTATAGTAATTTTTGTGGAACAGTCTTACCTTGAATGAAAATCTAAGTCACAAAACATATTTTTTATGTGAGTGGGAGTTCTTCGTTTTGCTTTATTCTTCCTCAATTACGGTTATTACAGAAAACAATTCCGACATTTCTTTTTATTCCTAATGAGGCTGAATATTGGCGTAAAGGGTCGACACAACAAAACGTAAGACACGTAAGAAACCTTGCGTGGAGTGCACAGTTGGTTTCTGCGCACAAAACGCAAGACAGCAGCAAATACGCGAAGAAAATTGGTAAGATTTCAACTTTTCTAGCGTTCGGTAAGTGGGATCACGCGTTTCGTGTGACCGTTATCGCCATTGCGGACAGAGTGCATTCCTCAGGAATGGTAAACGCTTTTTCAGCAGCACCACAATGGGTGTGGTACCATCGCTGCATGAGAATTTTGACGCCCAGTTTCCTCACTTGAAAGGGAAGGACCTGGGCTCTGTTGACGCGAAATTGCACTAGGAAGATATTTAGCCGAGAGTAATCCAGCCAAATAAATACTCAAAGAATCTTTAATATGCTGCATAACCGTACGGCATGGACTCTGTACATTTTCTGTACTCCGAAAAGTCAGCCGCTTTGGCCGGGTTTGAACTGGAAAACTTGGCCTAAGAAGCCAGTGCCGGCTATCTCGTCACGTAATTAACGTCCTCTTTTTTGATACGCCACCATTCGTTTCACTTGTATGTAATCAAATCTTGCAATACAATTTTCAATCAATTCCAGTGGTCCAAACTCTCTGAAATTCTGCACAGCCGATGACAATACAACCTGGCGGTTGCTTTTTTCAGAATTCGAATTTGTTCTTTTTTATTCCAATTTTAAGCGACATTTTCACATAAATTCCCTAATATGGGAGTGTAAAACCTATTGTACATATTAACATGATATACAGGGCCGGCCCGACGGTATTCAGCGTCCTTGGACATTATCAAAATACCGCCCTTAGCCCTCGCTTATCATACAAACTAAAATACTATCAATTCAATTGTGTGTAATTTTATTGCGTTTTATATCATTATATACACTTTAATAATTACATACATAAAAAAACCCTATTTTTTTTCTTTCTAAAGGGTTGCTGTTGACCTCTGCCAATGGGAGAGTTAGTGCGTTTAACAGAGAATGGGAATGGTAATAGCTCTTTCAGCAGCACCCCATTGGGTGTGGAACCATCGCCACAAGTGAATTTTGATGCCCAGTTCCTTCACTTGAAAGGTGGAGTGCTTGGGCTGTGTTGATGCAAAATTAATCTAGGAATTTAATTTAGCCGTAAATATCCAAGCCAAATATACACTCAAGGGATCTTTTACATGTTGCATAATCATGCGCAGATGATTTTTTGCATCTTGAAAATCCAGGGTTTGCAAACTTGTATGTGCGAGGCCACCTCGACGCTACCTTGCCCGTTCAAATACCTAATATTAAGCTATATATTTTTTTAAAATCCCGACATTCATAAACAATAACAAAGAAAAAGCGTTTTTCCCCCATTAAAATGCGTTTTTTTTCTTGTCAATATTTTATCAATGCAAAGATAACTTTTCACTTCAGACATTAATTTTTCACTTAATACTTTACATTTCGAGATTTACACAGACATGTTTTCTAAATTCCCTTCTTTGAAATACTGAGAGGGATGCAAGGACGAGAGATAGTTTCAAAACAGTCAACTTAACGGCAGATTTTCTGGATTTTCCTTTTATCTTTAGTTTGACTCTTTATTTTGATGTTTATGGCGAAAGGGATATCTAGCTTGCTTGAGAGATTATTATAGAAGTAACAAAACTGGGTGCCGCTACACCCTAGGGTACCTCAGCGAAAGAGAACGGGTGCCACGAAACACTCATCATAAGTTTTTGTTAAAGGCACGTTTGAAGGGCATCAGGGAGCTCCCAAAGCGCAGCGGCGCACTGAGCCCCCCCCCCCCTCTAAAAAAAATACCCGCTACAATAAGCATTAGATAGGTGTCACTATCATTGGGTCTGCCTGCGTTAAGGCTTAACAACTCGAATTGTTGAATTAATTTTTGTGAAACACGGATCATTTTATTTATTTATTTATTTATTTTTTGCTCTGACGCTGAGGCGCTCTCAAGATGCTGGCGCCCGTGGATTTTGCACACTTTGCACATTGGTAGGGCCTGATTTTTCTTCACATGATGGAATTTGTTCGAAGTCTGTAAATTAATTAGAAGATGAGCTATGAACTTTTAAGTTACATTCTTTAAGGCTTTCCTTAACCCAAATCATCATTCAACACTTTTTCTTAACTCCTTGTAAATGTTCGGCGTTATGAATAAAATTGCTTTTGTTTCTGGTGAAGTATTTTTTAAAAGTCTTTCTCTGTTTAATGCACTACTTTGGGCTTTCTCTAGTTTTCTAAACTATAATTTTATTATTATCGTCAAAGTTTGGTACATTCAGGCCAAACTGAAAAGTAGTCTTATACGCATCCTGGTATTGACTTTCAATGTGCATTATACTCGTCAACTTAATGTAAGGTGTTTGGAGAGCTTGATTGTCATTATTTTACTGTTGTTGATTATATCACAAGAAATAGATTTTGATGTGTCGTCAAACTCCAAATACACGCGAATGGAACACAGTCACGGGAAAATGTGTGATGCCTTTGTTAGTGAATTTGTAGCTACTTTGGGAATTTTGTTAAACGCATTATTATTTATTTTATTTTGCCTCGAATATAGTTTAGCTGACTTTTTTCTTGAAGTGTATCTTAAGAATTATAATGCAGAAAAAAAAGAAAAGAAAAAGAAAAAAATCAGTAACATCTGAATTTTATTTCAATTAAGTTTCTTGAACGTAGTCCGTTGACTACGTTAACTTACCAGGAGGTACTTTCAAGAAACATGGGCCTGTCAACGTAGTCCGTTGACAGGCCCATGTTTCTTGAAAGTACCTCCTGGTTTGTTTGACTTTTCTTGAATAATGGAATTTCATATTCTTTTTTTACATATTTTTATTCAAAAGAAATCAGCAGAGAATCACCAGAAATCAGCAAGAGAGAGGAGATAAAACAAGAGGCTCAACAGGGAAAATTATAACTACAATGATGTTTTACCTTCATATTTACTTTCCATTTATCTTAAACCTCCTATTGACTTACTCTACATGTATGAGACTACTTTTCGACTGTAAATTCTCATTAAATAATTGACATGGGTTCTCAAAATTGTTTCGAGCATGCGTCCCGTGACGTCAGTTCAACACCTTTGGTATAAATTATATAAATGCAAAACGAATTTCTTAAGTTCCTTCAAACAGTGGAGAAGGGGGCTAGTGTGGACAATATTCAAATTTCCCAAAACAATGCACTAAATACAATTTTTTTAAGCATCCAGTATTTTTTACAAGAATTTGGACTTCTACCTTTGATTTGGTTGATATATAAAACTATTCGACTACATTTTTTTAATAATGTATTTTTTAAAAAAGGTTGTTATTATGCACAGTAGCCCCATGTGGTGAAGCTAGTTTGGACAATCTAGAATACCGATTCAGACAATATATAATACAACTATTAAAAGTTATGTAAAGTCTTAATAAAATGAATTTCAACCTAAAGAACATGTTCCTTAACAACTGTTAATCTTAATAAATGATATTTTAAATAGTGATGTACCCGAAACGTTTTTGTTCTGAAGTACTGCAGTTCGGTATGTCAGGAAGCTGTTTCTAAGACGAACTTATGTGCATTACAAAATTAAAAAGGAAAAAAAAAAAAAAAAAAAAAAAAGAGAAAAGAATTGAAAAATGTACGAATAAAAGTATTGGGATTTGTTTACAAATTTTTATTTGCAGCAACTGATGAATAGTTTTACCTTGCAACAGGTTTTAAACCTTAAACCTGTTTGTAAGAATGCATTTTTTGCAAAAGAAAGAATAAAACTTTAGTGTGTGTTAGCATTAGTGTTTATACCATTAGAAAACTATACAACAAGCATTCTACCTCCTTGAACAATGTCTGAAATGGGCTAGGTCCGCCGGACTTCTTGCAACGCATGAGGAAAATTGAGAAAAGAAAAAATTCTCCTTTTTGCTTTCTCGCTAATTTCCAGTTCTTTAAATTTTAATAGTTTCCATACCTTTATAAAGATTGTTTACACTGTGTTACCAGATTCTCTTCATATTAAATTAATATTTTTACCACTGAAAGCTGAATAAGGCAAATTTAAACTGTCCACAGTGGCCCCACCTCCACGATTCCACACTAAACCCGTGGTGCCAATTATACCTTATCGCGTAACGCTAGTAAATTTCGGCCTTGCGAAACAAAAATTAGTAGCAAAACATGTAGTGATTATATTCATTTGTAACATACTATTCTTTTTCAGTTGAAATTTTCAATCAAAATAGTAAAAATTAGCAGTTTAAAAAATCATGAATTCACTTTCACACCATAAAAACCTTATTTTACTAATTTCGAATGATTCTTTGATTGAAATTTAATGGAGCTTTACATGGTAGTGTACTTCAGTTTTTCAAAAGTGCAAAAATTTACTGAGAAACTTAATTGAAAAATAGCAGAATTATTCACGTTATCCACACGACTAGACCCCTTCTCTCCTAAAATGAGAGAAAAAAATTTCATCTGATGTACTGGTTTCTTGGATGTATAAACAAAAAAAAAAAAAAAAAAAAGAGAAGAAAGAGAAAGCGAGAATTATTCGAACGAATTAGAGGTTAATCTTTTGTTCGGAAGGATGTGAAGCAACTTATGTTGCGAAGGTGAAGCAGCACATCTATTTTTTCTGTGCCTGACAGTTGAAAATTGTTGAGGGAATGGGAAAATTTAAACATCAGTTTGCTTTTAGGATTTTTCTTTATTTTTTAATTTTTTGTTTCGTACAGCTAGTTTGATTTTTTTTTCAGTCCGCGTGTGTTCGCACACGTGCTTGATCAAGGTTGCGGCGATTGATTAATTGGCTAATCGATACTTATGTGCAGAGCTGGAATTCTCTGATTTGTATCACCGGGATTTCGTTAAAGGGTGACAAACGTGTTTCTTGCGAAAATTATTTGTATGGAAAGAAACTTGAATGGAATTCGATAAACTTGAAAAATCAAACATAGTTTTTTGAATATTTGATTTCTTAAAAATTACATCTCGGTAAAGTATAGCTTCTTTGATTTCGGACAACCGTATCGTTTGACATGATTATGTTATTTCACAAAGAGCGCATAGCAAGTACGTTACTTATTTTTTAGTGTTAGAATACTTTTGATGTATTGGTAGAACATTGCTAAAACGTTGTATAAAAAATCAAAGGATTTCTGTAACAACAAAATCAGAATTAGAACTGTTTGAAGTGTATCTTAAAAATTAAAAAAAAACAAACAGTAATATCTGAATTTTATTTTAACAAAGTTTCTTGAACGTGGTCTGTTGACTGGCTCATGTTTCTGGAAAATACCTCCTGGTATGTTTTGACTTCTCTTGTGTGTGCGTGCATGTGTGTGTGAATAAGACAGTTTTATTTTCTCTGTTTGTACACTTTTCTCTAAAAGAAATCAGCAAGAGTCGTAGAAGAAGAGAATAAAAGAAAGGGCTCTTTTTTGCTATTAAATCAGCCATTTCGTTGCCATTTATTCCACAGTGCGCCGAAACCCACTGTAGAATAACTTTTTTTATTTAAGGATTGTAATATACTTAAATTGGATTCAACTCTTTGTGAATCGACTGGCTTTTGATAGATGAATTTCAGTTTTTGAGTTGCTACTCTAATGGCCTCCATCTCTCCATGAAATGGTGTGGTAATGGAACCAAGAGATGAGCAGTGAGCAATGAGTCTGAGAAAACACCAGCTTCCGCATTTCTCACTAGCGAAAGGCGGGAGCCATTCGCATATATATGCAACCAGTCCTCACTGGGACATTCGGGGTGTATAGTCTCCAGTGCTTTCAACTCTACTTCACTTGTTAACTTCTTATGTACTGGTTGATTATAATGGATCCCACCTTCCAAATAACCGACAAGCCGATGGTCTAACTGGTTGGGCAGAATATCGGTAAAGGTAGGGAGGGGATATCCAATCTCTCCTTTATTGTCTGAATTCTTTGAATAGGACCTGATTGGTTTTTTAATCTCCTGCACCTGTTTACATCGTAATTTCTCTAGAAGTTGATACCTGGTAGGCGTATTTCAAATAGACACAAGGCATTTTCCTGAATAAAGTCTTTTACTGGTTTTTTATCGGTAAGCAATAGCATGGCTTGCATTGAAGTTGATTTTATTGCTCCAGTAATAAGTCTCACGATTTGGTTTCAAGCAACTTATTCAAGTGCTCATTGCTACATGCTATAAGAGGTTCCCAGTAAAAGGATAAGATAAGTCTAATGTACATTTTATACGTTAAGTTAAAAGTGTCTCTGTTGCATTCTCACCTAGCACGAGCAAGTCTTTTTATAATTTTTGATCTATCCGTCAACTTCGAAGCAACCGATTTAATGTGAATCTTCCAAGTTAACGTTTTATCAAATACAACACCAAGGTAAAACTTTTTCTACTCAGTATCTCTGTAACTAATGTTCACTTCAGTAGGTTTCCGATGTAGTGTAAAAGTCTGGTATACACCAACTCTCTTTGTTTCTCTTCACGACCTATGACTAGAAGACCAAATCCTCCTCCGCCTAAAGCACACACTCAATAGTCAATACCGTCCAAAACCTCCAACGCTTTGGGAGGTCATTGATGTAGGTATTGAAAATACTTGTAAACCCTCTCTGCTGTAAACCAGTCCGTGTTTGCTAAAATATGGAGTTGCATTTTTAAAAGTTTCGGAGTGGAATTGGGGGAGTGCACCAATGATTGACATGCTCCAGTAATTGATACCTTTCCCCAAAAGAATTTATTTTTGAAGAAAATAATAACTCAGTACATGAATGATGCCTATCGATATTTACTTCATCAAATTACGGATTTTTTTTTTTAAGTACTACATTGCTCATCATATGTATTTTATCAAAAAAAAAAAAAAAAAAAAAAAAAGGTAAGTGAATCAATGCTTTAATCTTGTTACATCTTAATTTCAGCCATATTTCTAAATAGTTAAAATTTACAAATTGGTTCCAATTAGATCTATTAGAGGTACGTATTTAACTACTAAAATGTAGTGCTTGTTCATATTTTCACGAATTAATAAGCTATGTCAATTACTGGATCATTTATCAAACTATGCACCAATGATTGGTATAGAATTTCCATCACTAGTAGTTTGATTGATATTCCTTCTCATTTAAATTGAAAGGTATAAAATTTGAGGGATTTTCATGTAAATTAGATTTATACCAGTCCTGTATTTTTTTGTTTAGATTTTTCAGCAATTAACACCCCTTTAAGAGAGCGGTGTCAATTACTGGTTTAGCTACGTCATACGTGGTACATAAAGTAAAGAAATAAAAATCCGATGCAGTTTTACATTTTTAGATGTCTTTAGAGAATGTATGATAGAAAAATGTTTAAAATAAATTTATTTTGGGTTTGAAAGTTATAGACGAATTACTTTGTTTATGGAATTAAGCTTATGTTTAGCAATTACTTTACACATTTGAACTTTTAGTGTGTCAAACACTGGAGCATAGGGTATCAATTACTTGAGCATTGAATGGGTCTAAAATAAAAATTCATTAAAATTTTTTTAACTGCCGGATGGATAAACTTTAACATATATATGGTCCTGAATGTCTATTAAAACATATATTAATTTAAAAACTATGTAAAAGTAATTTCTGATGATAAAAGTATTAAAAAACTTGATAAAACACTCTAAAGGTGTCAATTATTGGTGCACTCATCCTAGCTACTTTGAACCTTCATTATTTTATGAATTCTTTCTTTAAAGTGAAAATTCTTTGTTTTTTAACTGAAAAAAAGATGCATCCGATAATTGTTCATTAAAATAATCCATATATTTTTAAATATATATGAAACTGAAAAATAAAAGGAAGAAAGCAGTACACACATTAAAAATTTGTTTTTTCACTGACACCATGAAATTGAGCTCAAATGAATTTCACTGTTTGCCTTTTTTCTTAACTCAAGGCAATAAAGAAGTTAAACAAGAGAACGCCTTTTACAAACGGCTTTTTTTTTGAGAATTTTACCAGATAGACCCATACACACAGTAAAAAAAAAAAAAAAAAAAAAAAAAAAAAAAAAAAAAAAAAAACCTCGCTAGAAAAATATTGCTGAAGAATAAATTTCACGAACGCGACACAGTGCCAAAAGGGTGGTTACAAACACAGTTACAAAAAGGGTGGGCATAAAATATTTTAAATCCCATAAATGATTGATAATAATTAAATGCATAGCTTCAATAACAAAAAATGCTTCAATGTAACTTTCATTATTAATGAATTCTCATAGGTAGGACTATTATTATTTTTTGCTGATGGTACTTTTTTCTTTAAGAAATGAAGCATCCACAACGCACAAACACCGAGCATAAAACGTCAGTGTCGAATAAGTATCGACTACAATACATCGATGATAAAAACACTTATTATTTCAACAATGTCGAATCACGATTTAGAAAGAATTTTCTTCCATTCTATATCTGATTTAAATTTTTAAAGCCTTTCTGTGGTTTTTCTGCTTTTGTGTTATGTTAGAAGGCGACCGGCATTTTTTAATGCATTTAGTTGTCATTTCACTGATACTGCTATTGCTATTTTCCTTGTACAGCACGATTGATTTCTGCTACAAAAATAGTTATAATTTCCCAGTTCGTAAAGGGTGAACGAAAATATTGACGAAAATTTGGATTTAAAAGTAACGGAAATTTTTGGGGACATTTTCATGAGACATTTTATTATTAACAGAATTTTCATGATGTCTTTTTACTTTATCGAATCACCTAACCACAAGGATACAATTGCTTTTCACTTCGCATAACGAACAATAAAGAGTTCAAACTTTTAGAAATTACCTGATCCACGTAATACAATCATTTGTTGTAAAAAATAAGCAAAGCAAGTAGCAATAATGACTCCCAAGTATAACAAATGAAGCGTTACTCATTTAAAGTCATGCGCCTGAAAAAAGCTTTCTGATCAGCGTAGAAAGGTTTTAACCATTCTGCGCACATTTTTGCTTTTTAAAAAAATTTCATTTAGGAGTTTAATTATTTCGTTTTGCTGTTGAATGTTATCCAAACCAGTGTTCTTCAAATTTTTTCATTGTTGTATCTTTAAAACATTAAGTTTGCATATTTTCAGCTTTTTAGAAAATTGTGTAAAAAATAATGAATTATTTTTTCCTCTTTCAAAGAATTAAACTTTGATGTTGCGTACTTTTCAACTTGACTTTTATTATTATCTCGTTAAAAAGTATGACTATATTATCACTTCTTAGTAAATGTGTTTCACCTTTTATTTCAATTTCATCTTGCTAAATGAGTTTTTTAATCACTATTATTCCTCCCACATTTCAGAATTGTTATTTGTAATTCATGTTTCCTTTCGGTCATGAATTAAAAACTCAGAAACTTAATTCCTGCCTGGAAAAAACTTTTATTTCAATTTTTAGAAAACTTTTCAAATTTCGTAAACGTGTCATTAAAATAATAATTCATAAAAGAGTTTTGTTCCAAACAATTATGAAATAAAATATTTTAACAGCAAGAGGAGTTGGCAAACAAAATGACAAACATTCATTATAAAAGCTAATAATACTGGAATTTAGTTTTCAGCTATAGTACTTCAATTCTACTGCCTAATTAATTTCTCTTTCCTCTACACCTCTCTTTTCAAATTCTCTTATGTTCACAAGGAAGCAACATCATCAAATCGATGCTCTAAATAAATTGCTTCTCAGCAAAATTATTTCATTCACGTAAGGTTCGACCGATGCATCGGCCTCGCCGATGCATCGGCGCCGATTGTTCAACAAAGTTGCCATCGGCCATCGGCATCGGCGGCCGATGTTAACTTTTGAAAAACATTGGCCCATCGGCCTTTAAAAAACATCTAAAAGCCTATTCAAGGCCGATGTTTTTCGCAACTTTCCAGAAAATATTCTGTCTTTAACTTTCTTTTTTCTCCATAGCTAGATTTCTATTTCGATACAATAACAGGCAGCATATCAGTTAAAAAAGGCACAAAAATGTCATTCTACAAAGTATTTGATAAAAAATTCGGAAAAATAGTTTAAGCGATCGCTGCCCGAAAAATTTCATTATTAAAATTATTTCTCTTTGAACAGAATGCTCGCGAAATAGAATATGTTAAAGTAAAAGTAATAGAGGCGTCTTATGAGTACCATTTGTTTTTCGCACTAGGGGATCGTTCATAAATGATGTCACGCTTGTTCCCGATATATTTGACCCCTCCCCCCCTCTGTCACACTTCAACGGAGCCCCCTCCCCCCTTTGCCACATGTCACGCTATGTTGTATAAGTCTGATGTCACGCTTCTTGTTACCCCCCCTCCCCTTATCACACTAAGTCTTAATTTCACGACCCCCCCCCTTCCCCCTCGAAGCGTGACATCATTTATGTATGATCCCTAGGTTAGTTGCCTCATTTTTGTCCGTTTTTCGTTTAATAATGACTTGGTGCATTAGATATCATTGTGCAATAATATTATACTATCTGCTTTTAGTTTGTCATGTTTTTTATTATTCCGAAATTGTAAACAATAAAGTCAACTCAATCAAAGTATGATAATAATTCTAATTATTACCAGCGTAAACTTTTTTTTTTTGTTTTTTCTTAGCGGTGTTTTTTTTTTTTTTTTGCTTCGATCCCACGTGTTACAGTTTTTCTGCAATTTGGCAGCAATCTCGTTGCATCTACTTTCAGTTTAGAATATTTCTTGTTATTTTATTGTTATTTTACAACATAGAACATATTGATAAAAAATATGAATCAATTTTTCAGTATAAATGTTTATTGATCGAAATTTTATGTGTCCGAGTTCGACTTGCAATTTTCAAAAATTTAATTCTAAAAAAACAAACTTCGTTGTAATACGTGAATAAAAATGCTACAATTTCATTAATTTCAAAAATTAACAACGTATATATAAATATAATATATATATATATATATATATATATATATTTCAAAATACATCTTATTTTTTATAAACGATCACGTGTTTTCAGAAGATTATTTGTCAACAGAAAACTGCTGGTGCTCAAAATATTGGTTATTTCGGTGACCTTACATTGTGCTCATGAAAATATAAAGAACATGTTAAGTATTTCGGTGTAGTTTTCAACTCACAAGAAAAAAAAAAGCTAATAAGATTAGTTCTCAACACTCAGCATTCATTTGCAATGACAAATCTCACGTTTTTGTTTTTAAAGCAATATTCAGTATTTCTTAGATATGAGCAGGGGAGCGTTACTGAGAGCGAATTTTTTTAATATTTTAATTTTATTTTAGAAAAAGAAGTATTTTTAGTCAAAATAACTTTTATGATAAAAAATGAACATATAATCGTTCTCGCTTTTCTGTTAAAAACGGGGGGGGGGGGGGGGATTGAATTATGAAAAATTCTGAGAGGTTGACGCTTTCGTTAAAGATACAAACTCACATTATTTGTTAGTCTGTATTACAACTCCTGAATTCCTCTAACATAGGACATAGCAATAAACATAGTTTGATCCACAATCAGTGACTTTGCGCTATGCTTTTAAATAACTTTAAGTTTCTTTAAACTTTAACGATTTTATGGTATTTATTCTGTCAGTTCATTCAACTTCCCCAAAAGGAGGCTGAATGAACTGGCGGGAATAATGATTATTAATTTAAGATTAAAATGTCGAATCAGACGATTGCAAAAAGCGAGGCTCAGAATGCATCTAAATACTGGATTAATTTGCTATGACATCGATTTCAGCTGCTTACTACCTTATACCTAAAAGTCTTATTGAATCTTCTAAATCCTTTAATCATATTCTGTCTTACACATACAGAGCACTAAAAATACCAGTAAGCATTATTAATTTTAAAAGAACAAAATAAATAAAGTCGTTGCAATATTTGTCAATTTTAGACTATTTTTTAGCATGTAAGAAGCCGAAATTGAAATCAGTGTAATAGAGTGTAAATGTATAGTGTAATGAAATGTAGTACAGTGAAATCAAGTTACAACGAACTCCAAAGGACCAGAGACATATTTCAATACAACGGAATGTTGTTGTACCGGGATATATGGCATCCTCTTGGCGTTTAAATCGTGTCTGAACATTCTTTTCATTATAACGGACATTTCGCTGTATCGGTATCTGCTGTAGTGAGATTCCACTATGTATCGTTTTGTCATTGAACAGCCTGACGGACTTTGCAACGCTTATGTCCTGTTTCTGTTATTCAGATGACCACTCCAACGACTGGAATTGATAAAGAATCGATCATTACCCCCAGTGAAAACATCTTTAAAGACTCTTTTTTTTTCTTGATAGCTACACTTAATACTGACGAACGAAAAACACTTTTCTTCTAGGCATGTTCGGAAACCTTTCTAAGAAGGCGAATATCACACACAGTACACTTGCTACTAAGACTTTCATGCGGGACTAAAAGAAGCGTTGCTTATTGAGAGAATGTGACAATTCGTTCAGCATGAAAATTAGTAATCATAAATGCAATTTTTCCTCTGTTTCAACAACTTGAGAAATCACATTGAAAGGGAAATTTCCTCCCCCAATTGCGGCACATGTGTGTTGCTTTCTTTTCCATTCTTAGGTATTCTTTATTTTATAAGATGAGTGTTCGTTCTCAGCAAATAAGCTGTACTTGACATACTTTTGAAAGTAAGCAAACTATCAGTAGGAAAGAGAGGAAAAAAAAAACAACTTTGTGTGTTTTTAGACGTTTTGCTTAATTGTTCGCTCGCATTCTTTTTTTCGCCACGTGATTCAAATACTTGAGAGCGATTTTCAGACACTTTTGAGCGCGCCGCCGTCAACGTAATGGACGTAACAGAAAATTTGATGCAAGCGAATATAAAATATTTTCTTAATTTTTATTAAAAATATTTGTATAAGAAGATGTTATTCTTTTTTAACAACACTGCATCAACAGCCATTTCTCCAAAAAAAAAAAAAAAAACAAAAAGAAAAAAAAAACAAATGGATTTTGCAAAAATTACATTATGTACTGAAAGTGTAAACATAAGAACATAAGAACACCTTCAAATACTCCTCAGTATATATGTTACTGCTGCATAAGTTATGGATGTAAAAATGTTATTAAAAACTAGCTGACAAGCCCGGCTTTGCGCGGGATAATATTGCATCATTCGCATTTCAAGTGACACAGGTCCAAAATTCTGCTGTAAATACATAAGGAAAAATTTTCTTAAAAAAATCCAAGTAGAACATGGGCAACAGTCCTAAAAATTCCCATTTAAACAGTAAAACTCATTAAAAATCACGATTGCACTAAAAACAACAGCCTCGAAAAATTTCTTTTAGACCAAAAATAACAGTCCATAAAAATTCACATCAAAATTCCAACAACGGTTCGTAAAAATTGCCATTAGAGTAAACAATGTAACAGTAACTAAAATGCACATATTCGTCAGGGTAATCGTTCCAAAATGATATCAAGAATCTGTAAAAATCGCAATTACAATATATAACACCACATCTAAAAATTCCCATCAGAATAAGAGCAGAATTCTCTTCAAAAATGCTCATCACATCAACTACAACGGTCCCTGAATATTTCTGCTACGATAAAAAAATATTCCTTAAAGCCCCCATTTGAATAAAGACAACTATTCCTAAACTTCCCTAATAAAATAAGGACATTGATCCCTAAACATCTCCATTAGAATAAAGACGTCAGTGACTTAAAATACCCATTAGACTACAGGCCTTTAAGAACAGCTGTTCCTAAAATTACCAACAGTCCATCCCAAATTCCCAATTATACTAAGGACACCCGTTCCTAAAAATCCCGCTTGCAAAATCATCAAAACATTTCCTGAAAATTCAATTAAACAGCACTTTTATAAAATTCGAATAAAAACGAAAGAAATTAAAGCATTACTTCCAAAGGCAAATGCACATTTAAATTAGAAAAGGTTTAGTACTGAACCAATTCTGATGTGTGAAATTAAGTTGGTAGAAATAAATAACTAAATTCTGCCCAAATGGCGCCAAATAGACAGTCCAAAAATTAAATAAATGTTAATACATCACTTGTGTAAAATATGGAATCAATAATCGCTACGTAAAAAAGTTAAAATGAAGCAGAAGATCGCCAAATTGCACTAAAGTAATGTGGAAGCATTTCGCAAATACGCCATGATCCTATAGTGTAAATCACGTATTGAATTAAATGAGAACAATATTACTGAAAAGGATTATTGCGCGCGGTTTGGAAAAGTTACAAAGCGCAAAATAAAAGCACCAACATTAAAAATCGCGAGCAGTTAATAATCCACAAAATATCCAAAAAAAATGAAATGAATTTTTAGAATTTGTTTCTTTGATAAAGCGGACACTCTACCATAAGAAATATTGTTTCATGCAATTGTTGACTATATAATCGATATATGTTGAAATATTGTATACTATTAAATCGCCAAAAAAAGGAAGGAGAATCAACCTCAAAGAAGAAGTAATTAAAATTCGTCTGCAGTTCCACAAAATATGTATAAAAATAAAATGAATTTTTAGAATTTGTTTTGCTCATAAAACGGCATGAATAAAGATAAAATAGCATTTCTTCAATCTTATGTTAACAGAAATCATCTAGTTGGCGACAAAAGTAATATTTATTTTGGCGAAAACACGCAAATTGAGCAGATAAATTCAAAGGTAAGCCTTGCTTTAAAGCTCGAAAACTACTTTAAATGAATACTGTGCGTGTTCTATTTATCCTACGAACTGCAAAAAAAAAAAAAAAACAAAAAAAAGCATCTTGTGCAGTTTTTTACGGACATTCATATGCTGCAAAAATCTAAAACGTGGGACGTTCCTTCGATGAGATAAACCCAAAATCAACAATTTTGCTTAAAATTGAAATAAAAAAAAAAGCAACAAATTCGAATTTTAGGAAAAACGCTTCGAGGTGCACGAGGACCTGACCCAAGGTACCTGTAACCAAAATGTCGTACTTCTATAACGCTCCATCTCGCCAGGCGGCGATCGACAGACAGACACACACACACACACAAACTTTCGGTTTTATTTATATAGATATGTTCAGTACCAGAAGGTTGCAAATTTAATTGCAGAAATCCCTATTAGCAATAACAAGTGTTTTAAGGAAAACAAAGCAAAGTTCACTTAAATGTGAGAATAAATTAAGGTGAGTCGAAAATGCTTTAAAGCAACTTTTATGCTGTAAGTACATAGTATGGCACAGAAAATTGTAAATGATAATATCTTAACTGAACACATTTAACCAATGAAACAGCATTAGAAAAAAAAGCAGTATCAATTAAAGTTTTGGATTAAAACATTAAGTAATGAAACCGACACAAAAATTGAATCTCTATGAGCAACATGCAACTTGGACTTCGTTTCAGCCAGTGTACTGTAGGTGGAAGGGTGCATAGACTGCTCAGAAATAATTATATGGAGTAACAGTTCCACTTTTCCTTGTTCATAAAAAAGGATTTTTTTTTTGTCAAGGACCTCTTCGTCTAGATCGTCATCGGTGCTAACTTAAGACTTGACGTTGGAAATGGAGATGTCGTCTAGATAGTGTCTTCTTTTTCTTTATTTTCTTCTCTGGAGGCTTTGTAGCAGATTTCAACCACTTTCAGTCTTTTTCCTCTCTCACCATTCTCTTTTTTGCTGTCTTTTTTTTTTAGCTTACTTTCCTGTAAAACTAAGAAAAAAATAATAAAGGGTGAAAGAAGGCTTAATGTATCGTGAAAATATTGTTAGAAATCAAGAAAAGTCAAAAATAAGTTAAGTAATTAAATAAACATTGAAAAATAAAAACATTGAAAGTAGGGTTTTGAGATGGGGAAAAAGTGGGTCGGTCAGTCTGTCTGTCTGTCTGTCTGCTCGGTCTGTCTGTCCCCCCCCTAATCACTTTTGAACGAATTGTCCGATTCGAAAAATTCTTTTTGCATTCGAAAAATCTCGGCGAGGACATCTCATTTAAATATTTTACTTTTGATCAATTTTTCGTTCAATTTTGAACAGTTCAAAAAGTTTTAACATTAGCGCCTATGGGCAAAAATGAAGCAAATTATATAAACTCTGGGCACAAGATCCAAGTTCCTACGAGCAAGCTTATTGGAAGAAGCTCTCTGCGTGAAATATTGATTTGAACACTTTTTGCTCATTTTTGAAAAGTTCAAAAAAATTAACATAGCGCCTACGGGGAAATATCAATACTATATAAATCCTGATCTAACGAACCAATTTGCTTGGAACACACTTTATCGGAAAGCTCTTATGACGTGGAACATGCACACATAGAAAGTTCATCCAGAACTAACGAGCCTATTTTCCTATGAAATTTTTTGATCGGGATTTTCAAGAATATTTTTGAAATAATGAATGATTAAATGAATAAGTGAACGAATGGATGAACAAATGAGTGAATAAATGATAAAAATAATTAAATTAGTGAATAAATACATGAATGTGAATGAATGAATACATGAATGACTGAATAAATGAATTAATGAATGACTGAGTGAATGAATATGTATTAACCGCTGAAAAATGCATATTTGAAGCAATTAAGAACTAAAGCTAAACGAGAAAGAGTGAGAGAGAGAGAGAGAGAGAGAGAGATAGCCAGATTATAAAATTGAGGGTGGTGTACACGGGAAAGTGGGCTCGTATAGTTCTGGACGGAAGTAGCAGAAAAAGGAGAGTTCTGCAACAGGAGGCGGTGGCGGTGGAGTGCAAGCGCAAGGGGGCGTGGTCCCACCGCCTGCCGAGTGGGGTTGAGTAGTAGGATTCCTGCTGCTGACGTCGTAATCTTTTACGAGGGTTTCTGAGTGGAGTTGAGTTGTTCTACTTGTTACACTGAAGTTTTGTTTTTTGGAATGGCAACACCGATTTAGTTTTGGTTTTGATTAAATTTATATTTTAGGGTATGGCAATGGTTCTACCGTATGTTGTGGTTTCCATGACAACGTATTTTTACGAAGAGCCTCCTAGTGGCGAAAAACAGGAATAATTATTTTTTTGGACTTAGTCGTTTTCCGATGTTATTTTTGATTTCCAACTTAGGTTTTCGCGAATGGTAACATTAATTTATTTTTTTTTTAAATTTCAAGAGTTGAGTCGCTAATGCTACCATCTAGTGAGAGAAATTATTTTTAGACATAGAATATTTTATTTAATTATATTTTCTCTCAGATATTCGGATTCATATACCCCAGACCTTAATATTGTAAAACCCATTCGATCGGATCACGATTACTATGTTTTTCTCTTTGCGTTAGTATCAGACTTAACCGAAGTGTTCTAGCGAGAATTAATTAATTTTTTCCATCAGAATTAAATTTCACAATTTTTAATCAACGCATAGCACTATTTTAATCTTAATAACGTATTAGTAGTAACTATCTCTTAATTTTGAACATATTTTATTTTTACACTTGTAATTTTCCCCCCAAAATATTAAACCCAGGATTAATTGCCATCCAATCAAATAGCTTCTTGAGAAAGTTTATATTTAATGTGAACCAAACAAATCAATCCTCGAAATTTACAAAATTGAAGTCAAAGTTAATTATAGAAATGTTTAAGACTTGAACAATTTTTAAAATCTTTTTTCCTAAAGTATGAAAGACAGAATTAAATGAGCACTTATCAAATAGTCTTGAAAAAGTGTGGACTTAATATGCACCAATCAAATCAATCCACACAATTTACTAAATTTTAGTCAATTAAAAGTTTTGTTGAAATATTTGGAACTTAGAAAATGACCATCAATAGGTTTATACAGACTAATTTAACAATACTTTTACAAAAAGCGGCGATTTCTTCTATACTTAAACAGGTTTACATCCATTTTACTGTTTTCTATCAATACAAATCAATGAATTTATATCAACTAAGACTATGTTTACATTAGATAATCATCCTTTAATCAATATTATACCACTAGATTTTTTTTTCAAAGTTTAAGAGTTTGCATGAAATAGTGGAAGTTAGAGTATGTTCAGCAACTTTATTTTACATAGAACGATAAGCGAATTTTTCGTGCATTTCAATATTTATTTATTTTGTTTTTAATTAATATTTCTTTACACATTTTAACGTTTCAAACGAATACAATCTCAGAAATTATTGTGGTCATATACATCATGATTAAAGAAACTTTAAAAATAGTCAAGAGCATATTGCTAAATTTGTAACTGCGAAGCAATTCAACAACCTGATTGACGTATAATGCAATACATTTAACGAACATTTCAGCTATGCAAAAGAGTTTTAAAACTTTGTCTTTAACATTTAACGAATTTTTCATTTTTTCAAAGAGTTATTTATTTTCAAAACTCTGTCTTTAACATATTTTTACGATTTACCCAGAATAATACAACCGAGAAAAATATTTAACATAACTATTTACAACACGATTTTCACACACTGAAAAAGTTTATTACTTAAGCACGAAGAAACTTTAAAACTGTTCACACCGCTAATGAAGAATGAATGCTAAAAAAGCCTCTTAGAAATAAAGGACAATTTTAACACATCCTCCACCGAGTTCCTACTATGCAAAAAAATCATGGCGAATTTTCAATTATCCGATACACGAACCTGAATCAAATATGCAAAATCTAGCAATACAGTTAGTGAATGGACACTGAGAGAATGAATGCACTTTAAAAAAATATCATTCACAAATTGAAAATCGAAGAAGTTTTTCACGCAATATAGCTATATTTCAATTATTCAAACTTACATGAAACTAATTTTCACAGAGTACAATCTTAGAAATACTTTAAAGTTGAAATACAAATTATATAAAACATCATTTACTTAGAGAAGGAAAATATATGTCTTCCTAGGGCAAACCGCAGCGTAGAAATGACTCTTCAGACTCTTATCAGCTGACGAAGATAAGGTAGCAATACCTCATCGGCAACCCCAATCGAAGAATGACACGTGCAAACATGATGCTACCAGCTGAGTAACACTATCGATAAACCAATTTGACTTCGATTGAAGTTTAATATGAATGTAACAGTAAGTTTTAATTTAAAAATATTTCATACATGCAAACATATACATACATATAAATTTAATAATTTTACGAAGACCTATGTATTTAACTCACCAAACTCAGACAGTTTTCCTTAAACGCACATTTTTTCCTAGATATAACCCTTTAATTCATTACTTCCGAGTGAAGAATTTCTTACCTTTAGTATTATAATCAAGCCATACAATACATTTAACAAACGCTTCATTTATTCAAAGACTTTCAAAACTTACTCTTAAACATTTAAGGAACGTTTCATCTATTCAAAGAGTTATTTATTTTCAAAACTCAATCTTTAACATAATTTTTTACGACTCACACATAACTTATAATTTACAAAGATTTTATGATATACATTCGAGAAAAATATTTAACAAAACTATTTCCAACACGAGTTTCATACATTGAAAAGGTTTATTAGCAAAGTTCGAAGAAAACTTTAAGACTATTTACACTGCAAATTTCATGTTTTGAGAAAATCTATTACTAACATACAAACTTGGAATCTTTACTTTGTTCACACCTTTAATATTATAATCAAGCATATAACACATTAAACAAACATTTCATCTATTCAAAGGCTTTCAAAACTTACTCTTTAACATTTAACATACCTTTCATTTATTCAAAGAGTTTTTTTTTTTCCAAAACTCAATCTTTAACATTTAACGAACATTTCATTTATTCAAAGAGTTATTTATTTTCAAAATTCAATCTTTAACGCAATTTTTATAATTTACACAGAGTTTATGATATACAACTGTGAAAAATATTTAACAAAACTATTTGCAACGCGTCTTTCACACATTGAAAAGGTTTATTACCAAAGTTCGAAGAAAACTTTAAAGCTATTTACTCTGCAAATTTCATGTTTTGAAAAGAAAAAAGTTTATTACTTACATACAAACTTGAAATCTTTACTTTGAAACTAAGATCACATGCAACATAATACAGAGCCCAACTTAAATACAGAATTGGTTAAAATCGTAACAACATAAAGTACAGAAAATTAAAAAAAAGTTAGAAACGATATACTCAAAGATTTACTAACTGAAATAAAGAAACATAGTTTTCAACTACTATCATCGCAAAACTGAGATTCATCTATTAAAATATACTATAAAAAATATAAAAGTACTGCATACAAACAATCAATATTTAGAACAATAATTTGAAAATTGTATCAAACTGTATAGTACACAGTACAAAAGCCTATAAAAATTATTAATTATAAAACTTTAATCACAAGTAAAACTTGAAATGTTTTACTTGTGATTAAAGTTTCTAAAAAAAACTTAACTTTGACTTAACTTAACTTGTAAAAAGTACTTAACTTAGAAAAATAAAAGTGTTTTCTTCTTGCGAAGGGTTAAAACTTAACACGAAAATGGAAAAGTACTGTAAGAACAATGAATGAAAAAGACGAAACCAAAAAATAGAATACAGAACTTATAAACAAAATGCATATTTAAGTGTACAAACATTACAGTAGTGAAACGGAAATGTAAAATGTTAACTGCAGATTGCAAAAGTACTAAGTACAACACGTCAAAAAAAAAAAAAAAAAAAAACTTAGATTATTTTAGTAAAATTAAACATTAAACCAAAGGGGTAAAACGTCATATAAACTTTAAAAATTTGAAAACTTTGAAGAACCAATACGCAAAAACTTAGAAACAGGAAAGCTTATAAAGTTTCCACTTTAGAAATGTCTCACTTATTTACACACACATTTATTTACAAACTTTGAAACTTGGCTTTAAAACATGAAAACCTCGAAACAGGAAGACTTGCATGGGATACTCAAATAAACAAATACATAAACAAATGCTTATTATTTGTAGAAACTTAAGCTAGACTCTACTTTAAAATTTAAAACTTACATAAACATGCATATACACACATGCAATATATGGGCTTTCACCTAGAGAAAAGCATCTCTATGACACCTGGAGATCTCATTCAAAGCTTCGGCATTTGGTTTTTTTTTTAATAACGCAGGTGCCAGCCCCTTCCCCAAACTCCACTCTGAAATCATCGATCACCAACATTTAAATGACAAAGAAATTATTTAAAATGTAATAATGATCTTAAATTACTTACACTTTTGATATTTTTGAATAAAGAAACCACTAGAAAGTCCAACTAAAGTCATTGCTCATTTTTCAAAAGCAAATTAATTTATGTAAGATAAATACCCAATTATCATTTACGAACATTCTATTTTCTATGGTAACATTTCTTAATTTTATTAATATTAGATAATTTTTATTCGGCGGCTAAAGGTGCTTATTTTGCTGTTAGAACTTCTACACTAATAATGCGATCAAGTACCCAACCAGAACCAAGTTGTATAAACTCTTCCAAAGCATTTTCAACTTGAGAGATGCTATCATTCAAGTGATCGGATATACTTTCTTTGATAAGTTCAATTTGCATTGTACTTCCAAAATAAGATGTGATATGATCTTCATTATCATCATCTTCATCATTATCATCATCATAATTTCCTACATGACGCGTCATCTCAGCTTTCATTACTATACGCCACTTAATAGCTCTTTTCTCATCCATTTCTCATCCATAAAGGTGTGAACAAAGTAAAGATTCCAAGTTTGTATGTTAGTAATAGATTTTCTCAAAACATGAAATTTGCAGTGTAAATAGTCTTAAAGTTTTCTTCGAACTTTGCTAATAAACCTTTTCAATGTATGAAACTCGTGTTGGAAATAGTTTTGTTAAATATTTTTCTCGAATGTATATCATAAAATCTTTGTAAATTATAAGTTCTGTGTGAGTCGTAAAAAATTATGTTAAAGATTGAGTTTTGAAAATAAATAACTCTTTGAATAGATGAAACGTTCGTTAAATGTTTAAGAGTAAGTTTTGAAAGTCTTTGAATAAATGAAGCGTTTGTTAAATGTATTGTATGGCTTGATTATAATACTAAAGGTAAGAAATTCTTCACTCGGAAGTAATGAATTAAAGGGTTATATCTAGGAAAAAATGTGCGTTTAAGGAAAACTGTCTGAGTTTGGTGAGTTAAATACATAGGTCTTCGTAAAATTATTAAATTTATATGTATGTATATGTTTGCATGTATGAAATATTTTTAAATTAAAACTTACTGTTACATTCATATTAAACTTCAATCGAAGTCAAATTGGTTTATCGATAGTGTTACTCAGCTGGTAGCATCATGTTTGCACGTGTCATTCTTCGATTGGGGTTGCCGATGAGGTATTGCTACCTTATCTTCGTCAGCTGATAAGAGTCTGAAGAGTCATTTCTACGCTGCGGTTTGCCCTAGGAAGACATATATTTTCCTTCTCTGTAAGTAAATGATGTTTTATATAATTTGTATTTCAACTTTAAAGTATTTCTAAGATTGTACTCTGTTAAAATTAGTTTCATGTAAGTTTGAATAATTGAAATATAGCTATATTGCGTGAAAAACTTCTTCGATTTTCAATTTGTGAATGATATTTTTTTAAAGTGCATTCATTCTCTCAGTGTCCATTCACTAACTGTATTGCTAGATTTTGCATATTTGATTCAGGTTCGTGTATCGGATAATTGAAAATTCGCCATGATTTCTTTGCATAGTAGGAACTCGGTGGAGGATGTGTTAAAATTGTCCTTTATTTCTAAGAGGCTTTTTTAGCATTCATTCTTCATTAGCGGTGTGAACAGTTTTAAAGTTTCTTCGTGCTTAAGTAATAAACTTTTTCAGTGTGTGAAAATCGTGTTGTAAATAGTTATGTTAAATATTTTTCTCGGTTGTATTATTCTGGGTAAATCGTAAAAATATGTTAAAGACAGAGTTTTGAAAATAAATAACTCTTTGAAAAAATGAAAAATTCGTTAAATGTTAAAGACAAAGTTTTAAAACTCTTTTGCATAGCTGAAATGTTCGTTAAATGTATTGCATTATACGTCAATCAGGTTGTTGAATTGCTTCGCAGTTACAAATTTAGCAATATGCTCTTGACTATTTTTAAAGTTTCTTTAATCATGATGTATATGACCACAATAATTTCTGAGATTGTATTCGTTTGAAACGTTAAAATGTGTAAAAAAATTAATTAAAAACAAAATAAATAAATATTGAAATGCACGAAAAATTCGCTTATCGTTCTATGTAAAATAAAGTTGCTGAACATACTCTAACTTCCACTATTTCATGCAAACTCTTAAACTTTGAAAAAAAAATCTAGTGGTATAATATTGATTAAAGGATGATTATCTAATGTAAATATAGTCTTAGTTGATATAAATTCATTGATTTGTATTGATAGAAAACAGTAAAATGGATGTAAACCTGTTTAAGTATAGAAGAAATCGCCGCTTTTTGTAAAAGTATTGTTAAATTAGTATGTATAAACCTGTTGATGGTCATTTTCTAAGTTCCAAATATTTCAACAAAACTTTTAATTCACTAAAATTTAGTAAATTGTGTGGATTAATTTGATTGGTGCATATTAAGTCCACACTTTTTCAAGAAACTGTTTGATAAGTTCTCATTTAATTCTGTCTTTCATACTTTAGGAAAAAAGATTTTAAAAATTTTTCAAGTCTTAAACATTTCTATAATTAACTTTGACTTAAATTTTGTAAATTTCGAGGATTGATTTGTTTGGTTCACATTAAATATAAACTTTCTCAAGAAGCTATTTGATTGGATGGCAATTAATCCTGGGTTTAATATTTTGGGGGGAAAATTACAAGTGTAAAAATAAAACATGTTCAAAATTAAGAGATAGTTACTACTTATACATTATTAAGATTAAAATAGTGCTATGCGTTGATTAAAATTTGTGAAATTTAATTCTGATGGAAAAAATTAATTAATTCTCGCTAGAACACTTCGGTTAAGTCTGATACTAACGCAAAAAAAAAAAAAACATAGTAATCGTGATCCGATCGAATGGGTTTTACAACATTAAGGTCTGGGGTATATGAATCCGAAAAGAGGAGAGAGATTCTGAGAGAAAATATAATTAAATAAAATATTCTATGTCTAAAAATAATTTCTCTCACTAGATGGTAGCATTAGCGATTCAACTCTTGAAATTAAAAAAAAAAATAAATTAATGTTACCATTCGCGAAAACCTAAGTTGGAAATCAAAAATAACATCGGAAAACGACTAAGTCCAAAAAAATAATTATTCCTGTTTTTCGCCACTAGGAGGCTCTTCGTAAAAATACGTTGTCATGGAAACCACAACATACGGTAGAACCATTGCCATACCCTAAAATATAAATTTAATCAAAACCAAAACTAAATCGGTGTTGCCATTCCAAAAAACAAAACTTCAGTGTAACAAGTAGAACAACTCAACTCCACTCAGAAACCCTCGTAAAAGATTACGACGTCAGCAGCAGGAATCCTACTACTCAACCCCACTCGGCAGGCGGTGGGACCACGCCCCCTTGCGCTTGCACTCCACCGCCACCGCCTCCTGTTGCAGAACTCTCCTTTTTCTGCTAGGACGGAACTTCTTCCTTTTCAATGAGAAGGTTGTTAACACTAGATTTACCAGGCCGTTTCTAAACTTTCATTTTACACCAAGCTGCTACTAATTATAAGAAAGCTTTCAGTCACATTAATTTGTCCTGCTTACCGTACATCAGGAACAGTCAATGCAATTGAAAGTTCCCTATAATTAGTAACAAATTATGCAAAATGGAAGCTTCGAAACAGTCAAAATGACCGGTCTGGGTTAATCTAGTGTTAATTACGTGTGCGCGGCCTGCGGAATTTGTCAGTCAATCATTTGAGATTACATACATTGTTAAGCCATTGAAAAACCGTCAGTCTTACTGAGGTTTGACAGCGAATCAAAAAGAAGACAGTTTTCTCTTCAGCAGAGACAATGTTTTCATTTGATGTAATTGCATCCATCTCATTTTCATGAAAAATGACAAACATGGTCTTCGATGCAAGCAATGGACTCTGTGTTAAGTCTGAATTATTAATGCCATTTGTTTCAGGAAGAGCAATGTTGTATCATTGAGGGAAATGTTGAGAACACAACGGGATAAGCAATTATTTGGCTGACTTTTGACAAATTTGAAATTGATATGAATAAGCGCTTTCAAAAGCAACACAGACTCAAGCGTCGTCATCCACCCTAAAATAAAAATTCAAAAAATACTATAGGGACCATAAGACATGATTTCGCTACAAGTTTAGAATTTTCATAGAAATTTTAATAAACTTTCACTATTTTGTTTTATAACAAAAAAGTTGAAGTAAAAGGTGAAACACATTTATTAAGCAGTGATAATATTGTCATACTTTTTAAAGAGATAATAATAAAAGGGAGCAGCTGATTTTTAATTAACTAATTATTATTTTTTTTGAGCTTTGATTATTCTTTTTCTTTAAAACGAATTAAAATTTATTTCCTGTGGCTCACAGGCGTTCGATAGATGTTTTTTTAGCCTACTTTCCCGTAAAAGTAAAAAAAAAATAATAATAAAGCATGAAAGAAGTCTTAATGTTTCGTGAAAATATCGTTAGAAATCAAGAAAAGTCAAAAATAAATTAAGTACTTAAATAAAGATTGAAAAATAAAAAATTTGAAAGTAGGGTTTTGAGATGGGGAAAAAGTGTGTCTGTCGGTCTGTCCCCCCTTAATAACTTTTGAACGAATTGTCCGATTCGAAAAATTCTTTTTGCATTCGAAAGATCTTGGTGAGGACATCTAATTTCCATATTTTATTTGAACAATTTTTTGTTTAATTTTGAACAGTTCAAAAAATTTTAACATTAGCGCCTATGGGCGAAAATGCAAATCATGTAAACTCTGGGTACAAGATCCAAGTTCCCATGAACAAGCTCACTGGAAGAAGTTCTTGGCGTGAAATATTGATTTGAACAATTTTTGTTCCTTTTTGAACAGTTCAAAAAAAAAAAAATTAACATAGTGCCTACGGGGAAACTTCAATCCTATATAAATCCTGATCTAACGGACCGATTTGCTTGGAACAAACTTTATCGGAAAGCTCTTATGACGTAGAACATTGTACAGATAAAAAGTTCATCCAGAACTAATGAGCCTATTTTCTTATGAAATTTTTTGATCGGGATT
Source organism: Octonoba sinensis (assembly GCA_038502835.1). NCBI lineage: Eukaryota > Metazoa > Arthropoda > Arachnida > Araneae > Uloboridae > Octonoba > Octonoba sinensis. The sequence continues at coordinate 28,622,801 of CM076599.1, read as the reverse complement.
TTCAAGAATATTTTTGAATTAATGAAAGATTAAATGAATAAGCAAAAGAATGAATGGATAAATGAGTGAATAAATACATGAATGACTGAATAAATGAATGATTGAATGAATCTGTATTAACCGTTGAAAAAGGCATATTTGAAGCAATTAAGAACTAAAGCTAAACGAGAAAGAGAGAGAGATAGCTAGATTATAAATTTGGAGCTGGTGTATACGGGAAAGTAGGCTCGTATAGTTCTAGACGGAGCTTCTTGTTTATTCACTATTTTGACATGCATTTTATGGGATCATTCTCCATACTGCATAGGGGTTTTTAAATAAATGTTATCCTTTATAGCGATTTTTGTTATTCCAACTAATTATTACTATTTATATTTATATTTATTTTATTATTTTCTCTCATGTGAATTAGCACACATGTTATTTGCCTATTTGAACTCGGCTGAAAGGTTTTTCCGCTTTGCTTGCTGTTGTTAGTTTCTGCAAGCTACAAAATTTCGTCGTTCAGTTTTACTGTCAATGAATAATAGCTAAAAACTAATTACACTAAAAATTTATTAATTAAAGCTATTCTAATGGATTATAATCGTCCTTTCTGTGTCGGTACTTGAACTAAACAAACAAAATGCGTTTTCTGTTAAATTTTTTTTTCGTTTCTTTCTTTTCTTTTTTCCCTTTTTATTGTATGTGTTTTGTAAAAAAAAGCTTAAATGTGTAGGATCGCTGATTCATTGCCGTGGGCGGATAGTTTTTAATTATGTGGAATGGTATACTTTTTAATAAAATAACATAATTTACACATAAAAAGTTACCACTTATCGACTTACTGCAGTGGTGCCTGCAAGGAGGAGGGTTGTACCATTGAAAATTATATGGAGGGGGGGGGGGGGAATGTTGAAAAATTAATTTGAACAGTGCTGTTCGAAATTTGCGTTTCCTTTGCTACATGTCCTTGTCCTCTGATATTTTCCTTAGTTATTTTTTTGGTAGGGGCTTTCTTGTTTTTGGCATGTTGAAACTAATTTTAATAAAAAAATAGTCCCGTAGTGGAGCATTCAGTAGAAGCTCGGTTCCCGCAGAACACCGAAAGTGAAGCAACATCGGCTAAGGTCAGTGTTTGGGAGGGTGACAACCTCTCGCGACTGGTTACTGTGGTCCGTGTACGCTAAAGGGAGCTGGTGCACGTTAAATAGGTCGTGACTCCAATGTCCTCCAAGTGAAGCGATACCTCTGGGGGTGCTAATCCTAGGTGGCGGTCTCTCATCTGGGAGCTGGTTCAAAAAATTAAGAGACCTTTCAAAGGGGCGGAAATCGGACTCCTGCCTATAAGGGCCCCGTTTGACACATGAGCAGCGTACCCATTCTTCCTCGCCACGCGCGAGGATTACACAACAACAACGATAGAAAAATAATTCTTCGGTGAATAATCGGCAAAAATTGACCGAATTTAAATAGTCAGCAAAGTTGCAGATTACCGATTACTGTCCATTAATCCAGGCATCCCTAATATAATATATATACCTTTATCTCTATCTATCTTTTTTTTCAATCTATCTATATGTATAAACTGCCGGATTTATTGGCAGTCCAGTTCTTTTCGAGTGTAATGTCTGAAATGGGGGAAGGGAAAAGGGCTAAAAACAAGAACATCCGCCAAAAAAAATACATATAACACATTTTATTGGAAGAATTTGGGATACATGCTTTTATGAACTTCATTTCTAACGAGAGCATTGACAATTACTTAACTTGCATTTTGCTCTATTTAATTAGTAAGAATTTAACTCGTATTTCACGTAAGATTTCAAAAGTATTGTCTAATGCTGCGTTTCTGAATTACAAGGGAACAGACTTCTTCAGTGCCCGAAATGAAGCTATTCAAGGAAAAGAAGCCTCTCCCCCTCCCATTGCTCAATTTCTTAGATTGCACAAGGCGTTCCTAGTAACTCCAAAATACGTGTATTTAATAATAATAATTGCAACGATGAGCAAGTCAACGTTGAATGTTTCAATATATTTTGCGAATTTTATTTTTAAAAGGAATTTTTAAACAAAGAAAAATAATCTCATTTGTGCTTTAATGACGTGAAAATATTTTTTACAGTTTACAAGAACTACAGTGTTTTTTTTTAAGATAAATTTTATAAAGCATCCATATTACTCCGAACATTTATTTACAATGATATCTCGCAACAATAACATCAAATTAAGGGAGAAAAAAAAAAGATGAGAAAACGAAAGAGAAAGCTTTTTCTCCTCACGTGTTTCGTCTAGAAATCCAGTTCCCTTTTTTCAATGCCTCACGATTTTCACGCGTTTAGAGGTCAGGAAAAATTTCCATGTTCTGCGCCAAGTCGTGATAAAGTAGAGATTCTGGGTGCCCTCTTGTGATGATCAGGAGAATGTTGGCAAAGAATTGGCATGCACTTGGCGGGGGAGATTTAACGCAATATTGTCTGCCGCAGCAAGGTTGCGCGAACTATAAATACCAAACCTTAAGCTAAGCTCTGGTTTGTTTAAAAGAGAGACAACATTAAACATTGGAAAACATTGAATGTTCTCGCAGGCAAAGGGTTCATAAGTGAGTGCTGTTACTATTTTGAACTTATTATTTAATTCATTACAAATATTTTTTTTTGTTCTTCATTTAACCATTTTAGATAACATATGTATCTATATTTTGTAAATTTGTTTCATTTTTGCGTCTTCTAAACAATACACAAATAAATGTGTATAAATGCGCCATTTAAAATATTTTGTCTTGTATACTAGTGAATTCAATCGCAAGTATATTTTAATGCTATTACCATTCATTCCCCTTATAATTTATATTAATCCATTATCATTTTAATATTATGAATGGAGAAATAATTCAATTAAATAAAAAAATTTTTTTCAAAAATATTGTTGGTGTCTCTTTTAAAACATGTTTTCCCTCACACTTAATTATATTTGACACTTAAAGTGTGTTTGTTTGACTATTTCAATTAACAAAGCAAGAATTGTGTTGCAGACCCATTATCATAATGAATTATAAGTTTTTCATTTCAAAATAACATTTGCTCTCTTAAATATGAAGAAAATAGCTCAATCACCATTTTTAACTCATAATTATTTAGTAACTGAACAATTATAAACAAGAAAATATATTATATAGTTAAATAAGTATAAATTTAATAATTAGTATACATTTGTACAATAATGAAAGTCACAAATTGAAACATATCGCCTGAAAATTTTCAACGTTCAAGTTTAATTCAAGTTTTTAGATTTGAAAATTTTACTGTTTTAAATTGCGAACTTGGTTTTTGGGATCAATGTGTTGATGAATGTCTCGGTAATAACTGACTTTCATTTTATGCTTTTAAATTAAAGTTTTTAAGACTTGGTGTATTTTTGGTTATGAAATTTCCCATGTTTTGAAGTTAGAGTAAGGTTTTCCAATTGGAACAGGATTTTGAAATTCAATGGTAACTTCAATATTCAAAACAGTCCAGTTGCTACTAATTGTAATTTTTGTTTAGTATGCTGTGAAAATTCGGCATTGCTGCATACGTACTTCAAGAATGGTGGAGACAAACAAGAGTTTCATGAAAATAAAACTTCTTTCGCGAATACTTGATTACAAAAAGTATGGACTTCAAAATCACCCTCTGTGCTCGTCATTCGTCGAATGGCGAACTCCTTTCGACTCATTTTTTGTGAGAGTATTTGAAATGTATGGTACATAAAAAAGAAATTGTAAACCTTCGAGGCATGAAGATTAAACACAGAGTGCTGCATTTGTGACGATAGACTCGATTTATCACACGGACATGGGAAAATCGGGTTCGTAGCAAACGTTTGTACACGTGAAACGGCGAGGTTTAGTTAAACGAAGGGCAATAATGTGAAGTTTATTTGCGTTTTTGAAAGTGTTTTTTCTAGCATTTTAATGCAAAATTATATCGTACTCATTGGGAATGAATTTAGATGTATAAAGTATATTTCATATCCAGACAACAGATGTGACACAACACAAAATTTTGAGTTTGTGAGTTTCTTTTTTAAAAAACAATGTAACATCGTTCTGAAGACACTAACGGATGAAACGGAGCTAAAATAATAAGATTTATACTTGTCACTCGGTTACAATATGCAATAAAAATCCATGAGATTTTTGTTGGTTTGTAGATTGTTTCATTTTTGAGTTGTGCCACTTCTGCTACCGGGATGCGATTTGTATGAGAAATAACTATGAGAGTTTAAGTAATACAGATATTTTGGTTCCTTAATTATCATCATTGACTTCTGCTCATAAATTAAGGATCTGGTCGTATAAGAATGTTTTTTTTAAGTCTCAAACTTAAATATTTTTTTGAATATAATAATTTAATTTAAATTTTATACATTGTCAAATTGAGAAATTTTAAAACAAAAGAATTTGAAGGAAAGCTACATTTCTATCTTCGAACACGAGGCATTTAGAAGCAAAGGCTGGAAATTTGGAGGAGATAAGTGCAAATGATATGAGAAGCGCTCGTCTGTTTTGGGGCAAGAACTGTTATCAGTCACCCCTAATAGCATATGCTGCAATCCAGCTTTGTTTAAGGGAAAAAATGACATTAAGGCTTCCATATCGTTCGTATTTCTAGGTGTTTTACTTAAAAACTTATGTTACTTACATCCCTCTGCTTCACGTTACATCATATGTATAATGAATTTTATCAATAGTTATAGCTAGGTATTGTTCCCGTATTTGAGTATAGTGGCAAAAATATATTTTTTTAAAACGCATTTGAAGTCTTTAAAAATTCATTGTTTCTAAAAGTATTTACTATTTTCATTACACCTCTGTTGGCCTCTTGTTAAGCTTTTAAAGATTGAGTGTTCTTGAAACAAAGTTCTTGTGATTCAAAATATGAGTTGAAAAAGTCGAGCATTACTCGGTATTGTCAGAATTTTGACCACACATTCAAATTAAATCCAGATAAAATTATGCAGAAATGCTCATCGCCTTGTTTTTTGAGAAGCTTTGTGTATTCAATATTTTCTTTCAAGTTTGCAATTCAGAAATTTCATTCCTCGTTTCTAGGATTTGTCGTTTTTTGTAACACTTTCGTTGTTTTTAAAGGTTTCAGATAATTGGAAGACATTTCTTCACAAATATTTCCCTATTTTAGTCACATACCTCCGAGGAAAGCGTGAGGTATCGCATAGCTCAATAACTTGCTTAATTTTTAATTACAAATTTTTTCTTAATAAATTTGGATTTAAGTCGGCGCAAAAAGGATTGCTTGGAAGTTTTTGGTTCTTAGTTTTGCATATCTGTTGAGACATTTAAATACGCAACTTTTACTCCAGGAAGCAAATAATTTTCTAAAAATATGGTTTCAAATAATAAAGTGCTTAGTTTCAGACCTCAATTTAAGACTCTAAAAAACGTAACTTTTCTAGAAACTTAATACCTTAAATAAGGTTTTAAATTATAAATTGTTTGACGAATGGAAGAATTCGACGCGAATGTAGCGCTAATTTTAAAAATATTGACCCTTTTTTTTTCGCTGTCATCGTTACAGTTCGATCACGGTATTTTGACATTTGGACGCCTCTGCGCATGGCAGAAAAGGAGGGATCCATTCGAGTATTCAGGAAGTTCGTTTTACAGGTGTGGTTATTTAGTACATGAATCAGAATGTTTGCTTCTCTGTTAGTTGAGAGCAACTAAATTAATAAACTGGCATATAGCATCAGTTTGGAAGAAATAAAGTATTCTAAACGAACAAAAACGTCACTTTCCTTATACAGCAGTTCCTCCCTTGATCATGAATGGATTCTTCTTGGCACTCTGACAGGCAGATTGCTTTGCTGTACGCCAGAACTGATGGATTATTTAATCTCGAAGCATACAGTTTTGTGCAGTGATAAAAGGATCCCTTGTAATTCCGAAGCACGTGGCAAAATTTTTGAACGTTGTGCGGTAATAACGCACAATGATTTTCTGATTTAATGTTTTTCGCACAAATGTAAATGAACTTTTTACTTCGTATAAACTAACGTTCTTTTGAGATCCTGCAAAGCACAATTTTTTTCCTTTAGAAGACTAATATTTTCCTCTGTAATTAAGAAATGCAAAATTTGCTTGGATTTCATTTAAAGTATTAGGAGTTATTTTAGAAAATGATTTATTAACTAACCAAAAAACGGCTGATTTTATTATTTTTTTGCAATTCATTTAATGTTTAAGGGGAAAATAAATACTGTACGCTACTTAAGTGTTAACAACACGTATGTGATGTAGTATATTTCGCATGAAATAAATTTAATGTTTTTTTTAAAGAATAGTCTCCTGTTTGGATGGAAGGAAAGGGGGGGGGGGGAATTTAAACGCCGTATCGAATTTAAAGTTTGTTATTTCCGTTTCAAAACCCTGCTTAAATCTAAGTTGTCCATCTTGGAAAAATGGATTATGAATGATTTTAATTATATTATTATATATTTGTTTATATAACTGCGATACCTCTCACATACGGTCAAGGATATGGAAGGGCTACAAACATGATGCGAAAATGTAAGAAAAAGGACACAATAGGAGTGAGTCGTTATCTGTGTAAAACAATTAGCAGAAGCCTGAATCTCTTCCTCCTAGATACATTTCTATATCCCTTATTCACCAAATCTAGAAGGTCTTTTAGGTGTCGATGAATATTTAACGATTCTTTGATTTAGCGTTTAATTTTACCGAAGTTGGCGTTAGAAACGTACCCCAAAACGAATACTGTTTAGACCCGCTCTTCTAATATACCAAGTATGCAAGGTACTAATCCTTTGCGGTCGTCTTAAGTTTATACATGGGTGTCATGCTGGTTGGAATTAATTTCCGTTGAACGAACAATAAAAAAAAAACATAATATGCAAGATTATGAAGGCCAAATAAAATTTATTAATTCTTTTTTGAACTTTATATATATGTAATAATTTATTTTATGTAAAGATTATATTTTATAGTTCTCCATCGTATGGTATCTTTCAAAGCGCTGGTGGCTGAGAGTAGACATACGACCGCAAAGGGTTAAGGGTGTGAAGTAAACCGATAAAACGGAATTTCGATAAACCATGAGTGCAATTGAATAATAAAAAAAACCCCTGAATATTATAGAAGTTCTTAAGGCCAAGTGAAAATGTAAATGATTTAGAAAAAATGCTGCTGATAAAGTGAGAAATCTCTGACTTAGGGCGCAGTCTTAATTTCCCGGAAAAAATTATCAATGACTTACGAGAAAGACAGTATGACTAAAAGAGTAAATTTTTAGAGATAAATCTTGAGAGTTAAGGCCAAAATTTCGAACTAAGTAAAAAGTCAAATTGAGCGAGGGAGTATTATTGATGTAACAGAAAATTTCTTCCGAAATCAAAGTTAGATTGCAACTTTATAAGAGTGGGTGTTGAAGACCTTGTTATAAAATGCGTCTTTGATGTTGGTATGAAACTTCGTATGGTAAAATGATTAAAATGAACCTGATGTTATAAAAGAGCAAATACACTCCTAGCTTTTTGAATCATAGTAGTTTGTGAGAGATAGCTTCCAAATAAAATTAACGTGCATTTGAATAACTGGAAAATTGCGAATTCGCTACAAGAAAGGCAGTGGATTGAGAAATAAGTAATAGTTTGAGGTCAATTTTTGTAGTGCAACGTTTTTCAAGCAAATTCTGTAATCGCGTGATTGCGGAGATACTTAAAAATATCTCGTTCCAAACATTCTTTCAGAGAGTCGAATGTATATCATTATTAAAGGTCTACAATACGCGCCGAATTTTAGCACTCCGCGAAATATTACGTGAAGCATTTTGTGCTTGTGTTGTTACCGCACTTCATTCATTTTCAGCAGGAAAAAGGATAGAAAATATTTGGAAATCTTTTTGCCCATTGAGCTTGCCTCTTAAGTAATGTCTTTAAATCAATATTCATGAGTGCCCTGAATACTTGGGATGTAACAAGTTATCTAATTGGCTCTCTCGACATGCTATCGCTTCTGTCAGAACGTGAAATGATGCAAAATGTTTAGTGACTATAAACAATATTTTCCCAAGCAAAATCATTATAGAGTATTTAAAACTTCATTCATCACAACCCCCTCGGATCGTCACCGGTCAGTGGAAATTTCTTGTAGATTCTGAAAGTAGTAGCTGGTTACCCTAAGAAAAGTCGTAGGTACACCTTAGCTAAGACCACTTAGGTAAAAATAAAACTTGAATCCTGTCTCAATGAGACCCTTTTAGCCGAGTGCTTGAAGCAAAATAAGAAACTGTCCTCAAAATCACTTTTTCAATTTTGAAGTGAATTCTTAATAAAAATCAGCATAATTCAGCATAAATTTCATACAATTACATTTCAAAGCTTTTTCTCACTTTTTGAATAAAAAAATGGTGTATTTTAAAGTACGCCGAAAGAAAAAAAAAGTTTGTAAAATGAATTTCGTTATGAAAGTTTAGGACTTTTGGAGTTTATAGAGAAGGGTTGGAAACCACTGCTTTAAATGATCGACAAAACTTCTTGAAAAGCAGACAAAATCATTTCTAATTTGGGAGAGGGGGTAGGTTTATTTCATGATAGTATTATTTTAGCGTGATTTGATAATTTTGCCTTTTAATCACAATGACCTTGAAATATATATACATTTGGTTCCGTATTTTAAGAGATATACCCAAAACAACCTGAAATTATTGTAGATTTTAATATATTATAATCCATGAAGGTACTACAGGAATTTTTTTTAACAAAATATGTATTCAAAAAAAAAAAAAAAAAAAAAAAACAAATTTCTGCAGACTATTTTTTTTCTACGCTTCCAACAAAGGAATTTGAATTCTACTCATGCTAGATAAATATAGAGCTCTGAACTATCTACTTATTCTCTTTTAAGTATGGGAAAACCCCAAGGTTCTGGTTTCTATCATTTATCAGTGCAGACTAAAAAGATATGTGGGCACAAGCTTTGCAATTTTGTGGTCCTTCCATGCATCAAAACCGGATTTTGAGTCCTGATGAGTTGTAAAGTTTTTTCTGTCTGAATCTTTTCATTCATACATTATTTCTGAAGTTAACATTAGTGCACTTATAACTTTACATTGAGTTTCGATACTACTATTTTATTTTTCCATCGATGCAGCTGATTCGAAACTTTGGATCAAGTGAATGTACAAAACTATTGTTTGAAACGTACACATGCGCTTCGGTGAATAAAAGATACTGCTCTGATGGGTTGCTTACATTTTGTTATGCACTGAAATATGTAATATCGAAAAAAAAAAGTTATCTTAAAGATATGTAACTTACCGAATAGATTGAAAAGTGTCATTGAATTCTAATTGCTTTTTCGATTTTTTTTTGTTGCAAAAATGTTACGATGTGTGAAAATACATTGTTTCATTAGTTATACTGAATGTTGTAACTTTCATTAGTCATACTTTGCTGCAGTTCATGTTTATTTTATGCTAATGCTTTGTTGAAATATTTAGGAGGGGTAACAGCATCATTTTAAGGTTCAATTGCTTTTTAACTGAAAGTAGCGAAATTCCTATCTATGCATAAATAGGCAAAGACAAAACGGTTAAGAACCATTTTCTGCTGTTTTTTAACCGATTTTCTTATTTTTTTGTTTAATAGCTATTGCCGAGTTTTAGTGACATTAAAGAGTTTTGCAAACAGTTTATTGTTAGTTAATTATTTCCACTTTTCTTTTGTCAGGAAAGCCTCATTTACAATTGTAATCTCATATCGTTGTCGGTAGCAGGTGGCAGCATGTCTTGATTGAGTAAATTATTAGGTAATAAATATAAAACTCATTCTTAAAGAGTTTGTTGCCATTAAGCAGTGATATAAATTATGAAAAACAATTATAATAAGAGTTTGAGTGAAGGCTTCTCTGAAACAATGGAACGAAAAATGAGATTAGTTTATGGAAGCAAACATTTTAGGTTTAATTAACTGCTACTCAACTTAGTATAAAATTGGCAAAGTACAATTGGCTACATTTATGAGCGCAACTGCCCCTGCGAAGAGAATGATTTACAATAAGTTTGCTTTAAGTGAAGATGTTCAAAATAAACTCGACGCTATAGTCTCCAACTTTGATGAATAATTCTTACATAATTATACATAAATATCATTAACGTCTTTAGTATAGGGACCGGTTGGCAATTTATTTTGGTTGGCGACGAAAGATGCCGCGAAAAGAGTGATATGTCCAGAACTTACCAAATATATAACAAACTAAAGTTCCACACATCAAACACAAAACAACTAATTGCAATTTAACCCTAACGTCTTTAGTGTAGGGACCGGTTGGCAATTTATTTTGGTTGGCGACGAACGGTGCCGCGAAAAGAGTGATATGTCCAGAACTTACCAAATATATAACAAACTAAAGTTCCACACATCAAACACAAAACAACTAATTGCAATTTAACCAATAATTTCCTGTGAAACCAAAAATGTCGGTAACGGGCTCCTACACTAAAATTGTACCCAAGAATAGAAATCAACATTTATCGAGTGGAGGTTTGGTTATGAAACATGTAAGAGAAGGGACGTGATTTTTAAAGGGTATCTTTACGAAACGTAGTTTATTATCTGCAAAGTTGGCCTTGACCACATTAATTAATTGGATCAAACACGTGCTCCTTTCCTTCAAGATCCATAGATATGACAGTTCTTCGAAGATCCATTGTTGCACTTTGAAAAATAGACTAGGAACTTAGATGTCGTGGTCAGATAAAATGAAAACAAAACGTCTTTTGCATACAAGACACTTCGCAATGCTCCCAAGTGATTTTGTGGGCACTGTGAATTACAAAGGCGGGTAAGTGCTACAGGAACATTTATGTTTTTCTTTTTAATTAGGCTACGATAAACTTCAAAATGTTTTTTTAAGGATTGCAGAGTTCTAAAATTGATGCAACTTAGCTACGTTACAGCAACAGCTAGAAGATATACTGAAAAATACATGTAAAGATGAATTCATTAAAAAAAAAAATCCTCATAAGTTTAGTTTCTTTAAAATCTTCAATAATGTTTAACCCTTTGAAGCACGATTTTTTTCGGAAGAACTGGTAAAAAATGAGTTTTTTTTTTTTTTTGACAGAAAATGAATATATAGGTATACATTGTTTTTGGCAATTTAAGCTGTAGGGGGTGACTAGACAGCGGGGGTGGGGTAAAGGTTATATAAAAAATATTATACAAAGTGCAAACGGATCTCAGACGGTTTTTGAAATAAAATAACGCGAGGTACAAGATGGCCCGTGTGAGACACGGGCATGTGCAAATTTGCCGGTAACTGTCGCCCGTGTCAGACACGGGCAAATGCGTTAAGGGGTTAATAGGACATGTTTGGACGCAATAGTTATTTACTGAATTAAAGGCTAACAGATTGTTACTATGTGTTCCAAAAATATACATTGATAGGGAAATTAAAGAACTCCGGGTTGTTGTCTTGCGACACGAACATACTCCTATAATTACTCTCTCAAAGTTATACGGATCGTATCTGAGAAAAGAACTGAGAATTCGGACATAGAAGACGTTGACTCTCATGCTGTAAACCTATGTCAACTCGACTTTACTCACGTTAGTAACTTCTGGAAAATGTCTCTGAAATTACTTCTTGACTCTTGAATTTGCGAATTTCTGAAAGTAAATAAATAAATATACGCATACAAATAATATTTTTACTAACTGTGCGTTGACTATGGTGATTGAAATGAGTTTAAGAAAGGTATATGAAAGGTAAAATGATTGTTCGTTTTGATATTTAATAGACTATTTTTCAACAAGAGGAGTGGAATGATCTGGTAATCTGGAGTTAATTAGAGAACTTGGTTAAGACACTGTTTTGTTTATATTACTCAAAAGCTGCTTAATTCGTGAAATTTTTAGATTCAATACATGCTTTGCTTTGGAGTTTATCATAGAGAACTGGATATAAAATTGAACATAACATTTGTATTTGTGCATCAATGATTGTCAGATGTTTTAGGAAGTTAATTTATTTTCTTCAGTTTATAAAGTATTACACAATTAAAGATATTTAATGCTTTTCCTTAATAATCTGAAACTTAAAAGGAGTATCCAATTAGATTATGTTATGCTTACGTTTTATGGAAAACGTTTATACAAAGAACGCTTTTATTCAAAACAATTGAATTTTGAAGTGGTAAAATAAGCAATAAGAGGAAAACTTTGAGTAATTAATTTTATTATTATAATCACTTTTTGTTGCTTGCAATATTTTCATGTCAAAAATTCACTTTCCGGTATAGTCCAACTAACGTTCAGAGAAGATTTATCATATTTCATGTGCTCTGCTGATTTTTTATTTCCCTGCTTTTTCAAGGTTGTTATGGTGATTCTTTAAATAAAGGAAAGTTCCGAGTGCATTTTTTTTCCAAAAAAAAAAAAAAAAAAAGAAAATATGCTTAAACTGACACCTAATTAAAATAAGACAGCAGAGCTTAATTATTTGTATTTTATTTTTGATTTGTATTTTTCATGGGCATTTCATGGACATAATAGATGTGTTAGTGATATTTTTCACTTCCTGGATGCGGTAACAGAAGCAGGAAAAGTTTAAGTGTAAAAATTCTATTTTTAAGAAAATAAGTAATTTTTATTTTAAAGATGCATGTACCTGATCATTGTTAACAATATCCACATACGCCTCATACTCGATTGAAAGAACTTTGTACACAATTGAAAAATGCGAAATTTTCACGTTTCACTAAAATATTTCGAACTTCTGCGGGCGGGAGTCTCTCGTCCGGTCTATTTTCAAGGTAGGGATTTGAGAATTTGGGAGGTTGAGAAATTTTAATGCATCTGTTGTGGAGTTAAAATTTTGATGGTCCAAATGTTAGCTACTCTGTAAAAAGTTCAGTAAGTCTCGGAATAATATACGAAATAGTTGTAATTAAAGTACCCTGTTAAGACTAGGGATGTAACGAATATTCGGCCACTATTCGGACGTTTGGCCGAGTATTCGGCCTGGCCGAATAGTCATTTCATCACCCAGCCGAATATTCGGCCGGGCCGAATACTGGGTAAGGTCAAATTCGGCCTGGCCGAATATTGATGGACTATTCGGCCGAATAGTTCTGCTGCAGTAAAAAAATAAAGAAATTAGTAGATTTTAAACATTTAAAATTGTATTATAATTATTGCAAAAAAATACATTAGTCCACTATAGTTTTAAGAAATAAAAATAATTTAGAATAAAGTACTTTTTTTTAATTCTTGTTTTAGGCTTGACTGAGCAAAAACACGTTTTAAAGTTGTAATATTGTATTTTATATTTAGCATTTGCTCCAAAAAGCTGCCAATAGTTAATTATAATAGATAATATGATAAATTCATTTTATTATTAACAAAGTGGAAGCCAGACTTTGTTTTGGTAGACTGATTTATTGTGAATATTGGGTTAGAGAGAAATGTGAAAAGCAAAGCCCAGAATATATCATGAATATTTATATAGCATAGGTTATTGGGGTTTTTGAAAATAGAAACATATTCCAGCTAAGCGCATTAAGTTTTAATAGATCTTTAAAAAATAGGTATGTAAAAATCCCATAAAATAAAAATATTAACTTTTATAACTTTTAAAATGTCTTTATTAAAGAGTTTTGAGCAAGGTAAAAGTTCACTAAGCTCTAGTATTTCTTTCATTGCAATTAAAAAATTAGCAAAATAATGCTAATGCTTACTACTGTAAAACCTGTCATTTCTATTTTGCTTGTGGGTGACATTCTTAGTTTTATTACATTCAAAACAATAGTGAAAACAGATTAATTTTAAATAGTTCTAAATTCTTAAAAAACAGAATTAAATCATAAATCATAGATTGTGTGTAATTGGTGTTTGACTTTGTGAATAATTTTAAATTTGACAAATACTTTGGATTACAACGATTTTCTAGAAATTTTAATATTCGGCCTTGAAGAAAGGGCCGAATATCCGGCTTCGGCCTGGAAGAAATGGCCGAATATTCGGTATTCGGCCAAATCACTATTCGTTATATCCCTAGTTAAGACTACATAGAGTTCGTTCAAATAGTCATATGAAATTGACAGTCGGTACATCCGTTATACGGACCATGGAGTTAAAGAAATCAACAATAAAAAATTGATAGTTTAAATTTTTATTGCATTGTCTTACCGCCAAATTTCTGTCAATTGCAATTCTCATTGACAAGTTGCTACAATTGAAAAAGAAACCTTTCGCGATAGTCTTAAACACGTAAAATAGGCTTTGAACACGTGAGTGACGCCAGTGAAATTCAAATTCAACTAATTCTGAGTTAAAATAAAGTTTTGTTCCAAATTTGTTTTTTATTCTTCATGCGGGGCCCCATTCTCACCTTGTGGTAAAAATTTGAATTAACACTTTCTTATCTCAAATTTATTTTCAACATGGTCTGTGTAACCGATACTGTGTACAATATTCCGTGAATTGTTGAGTTTTAAAATGTTAGCTGAATTTTGGATCACCCCACATATTTTGCAGAATAATAACTGAATTCGAAAACCGTACAAACAGTAAAACTCGCCTGCAGCTTTGTCTTACGCAACCTCCGAAACCTCCAACAGTAGCATTGGCCTGCAACCCTTTACTACTGACGAAAGTGGGAATTCAAGGCTGCATTTCCTTCGGGAATATTCTCATATGCAAATTATACTGCTCTAACGAGCTGATAAATTTCATTCATAGTTATTTTTTCGGAGAGAAAGGATGCAAAAAACGGGATAGTGTGTCGTTTATTAATGATGTGCTCATGTGATAGTTTCTGGAAGAACCGTCCTTGTGATACTACGAAACGAACTCGGCGTATGTTTTGTACCCATGTAGATCTTTAATATTCTAAACAGAGAAAAAGCTGACGGAGTCTAAGAGATAACCAGATTTTTATGCGTTTTAGTTCTGGGGAAAGCTCCAGAACGAGTTTAGAATTCCCCGAAATATATCTAAGTGAAAGTTATTGTTTTTGCTCCGAAAACTATTCAAATTCAAGATTAAATTGAGACACCAGTTATTTTTTATTTAAATCTTGATCCATGATTTTAGGGATTAAAGTGTACGACTACGCTGCAGTCAAAGCGAGCAGTAACGAGTAAAAAGTATTCGTAAGATCAGGGCTCTTATAAAAAAACGAGCCAAAAAGTTTCGCTCCTCTTTAAACGTTTTTCCTTCCGCCAAATGGTATGTTTGACAAAATTGCCGTTAAGAGACTTTCTGTGGTAAAACATGAACGCAGTAACACTTTTGATCTACATTTTGTGAGCTGTTATAGTTAAATCGTTTAGTTATGCATTTCGACCATGAATTTCGGACACTTGGGAGCTTCTGCGCATGGTTGGAAAGGAGAATTCATTCGAGTTTGAGGGAAGTTCGTTTTGCTAGTGCGTTCATTAGCGCGAATCAGAATGTTTGCTTCTGAAAGCAACCAAACTTTTAAACTGGCAGTAGCATTAGTTCGGAAGAAATGAAGTATGCTAAACAAACTAAAACGAGAACAGAATATGGCACATTCCTCGTAACAGCACTCCCTTGAACATGAATGGATTCTTAAAGGCATTCTGCTAGACATAGGTCTTTTTTGCTGTAGAACTATACCTCAAAGTACAATCTCTAATTTTCAAACATTTTGGAAAGAACCGCGCAGATTGGTATTTTAGCCAGGAACTTCACCATGCATCAAAATTGTAAACTTTAAAAGAAATGTTGGTTTTTAGTCTCAAAACAGGTGAATATACATGAAATCAAAAAGAGCTGTTCTTTTTTTTACCGGAGCAATTTACCAGCTGCCAGAACTTGGCTCTTTGATAATGTAGCTCTTTGTTTTGCTTTATTTTAAATTATTGGAACTTGTATAGCTTTATTCATTTTAATTTATTGGAATTTATATTAATGCCGTTCCTAAAACCACAAATAACTACCTTTTTCGTGTTTTCTTTTTAGTGATTTTTCTTATAAGTGAATGTTTTTAAACTTGTTTTCATTCGTACTACTTATAAATTATACCCTAGGATACTTCAGAATTAAGAACATAAAATATATACTTTATGTATAAATCCATATACTCGAATACATATACATGTATACGGAAAAATTACCAAATTGAAGATATTCAAGACCTCTAAAAATAAGAGTTTATAATTCTAATAATTCATTAATTTCATTTCAAGGTTTCATTAAAATTTATCTCTAAAATTTATGGAAACATAGATTACTGATCAGAATCCAAATCAGTGGTGTAGTCCTGAAAAAAAAGTTGGGGGGACGTTTATACATAAGAAGATAAGCAATTGAAATCAAAAGTGGGGGGTCACTTATGTTAAATGTAAAAAGTTTGGGGGGACGCTTGTATAAAAATAAAAAGGTAGGGGGACGTTGCCCCCCCGCGTCCCCCCTCGACTACACCACTGATCCAAATACATTTATAAAGCTCGATTAATTGACAATCCGGCCTCACTTTTTAAACAGCATTGTACATATCTTCGGATTCCATGTTAGGGACCGTTCATAAATGATGTCACGCTTTTTCCCGATACATTTGACCCCCCTCCACCCCTTTGTCACAAAATGTCACACTTCAAGGGACCTCCTCCCCCCTTTGTCACATGTCATGCTATTGTGTATAAGCCTGATGTTGTATAAGCCTGATGTCACATTTCTTGTTACCCCCTCCCCTTGTCACACTTTGTCACAATTTCACGAACGCCCCCCCCCTCGAAGCGTGACATCATTTATGAATGATCCCTTAAGCGACGTTCCACTAGAAATAGGAAAAAAGATTTTTATCGAAAAATGTGACTGGGGATATACACGCAAATTTAGTGTTTTTGCTTTGGAAGTTGGGCTGGTCTAACGAAACGCAAGTCCGGTCTATGTGCGGCTATGTACGCTAACTTTTATTTTGCTTCGAAACGATTTGATTTAAAAAGTGAATAAAAGTCTGGAATAACATTACGCAATATTCTTGACAAAACGTTTTCATAATCGATGTTGGTGTAAAGGAAAGTAGGCCTGTTTAGTTCTAGACCAACTTATTGTAAGTCTTCAAATCAGCTCTCAAGATGTCATCTCTTGAGGATTGTTGAAACAGATTTGGTTTTGTCTCTAATGGTTTACTAGGGAAAAATATTAGTTTTGAGAATCTCTGGTGAAAATTCTTTTTATTTCGGTGCAATAAGACTAATCTAAAAATCTTAACTAATGCAATCTCAGACACAAAGAATAAGTCTTTTCATTGTCATTAGGCGAAAGACTTCTATTATGCAACCGACATGTTTCATTTAATGAAAACTAGAGATGTACCGAGTACTCGGCAAAATTCCAGCCGAGTACTCGGCCATTACCGAGTAGTTGTAAAAATTTTGTCATTTTTTAAAAGTTTACTAATAGTAGATAAATTTGTAACTGATTAGTACAATAATAAGCAAATATAAATATGTAATATGAAATAATTTAAAAAAAATATGAAGTATATAAAATATTTTTACACAGCTTATATATTGGTAAAGTTCATATGCTAATTCGACTATTTTTTCCACTTTCTATATTTTGTTTGCCACTTTTTAAGCTGTACGAGTAGCGTCAACATATTTGATTTAACAAATCGGTGAAACATGTCAGAAACTCGTATGTTATGCCCTGGCAATCTTTTTGGGTGCCTGATGAAGAAAAGATTGTCTTTTCATCTAAACCTTTTGAATGAATTAATTTGTGGTAACTTATTTGCATTAAATATGATTTCTCTTTGGGTAACTGAATATATTACATATATATACAATTCTAAATGAAAATCAAAATCTAGCTACATAAAAGCTCCAATTGTAAAAGTGGAAAAAAAAAAAGACTTTAAAGTAAAGAAATTATCAGCAGGAAAAAGGAAATACACAAAATTCTATCAAATACAAATATTTTAATAATTAATATCAAATTCAATATGTCGTAAATTATGGTGTAAAAATACACCATAACAATTTTGTATCTTAGGTTTTAAAAATAGAATTACATATAAAAAATATCACTTTATTATTAACTAGAAAAAATGAAAAGAAAGTAAATAAAAATATACAGTGTCAATATAGCCTTTTTTTTTCCTTGGATGCGGGGAGGGAGGGGGAAGGAGAAGATTATGAGGCATTTTACATTATTAAATGAATTATTACCGCAACCAATAATCATTTTTGATTCTATTTTGGAATTCTTACATTCAATTTCTTTCATTAGTTTATATATATTATGTAGTTAAAATGTATGTTTTCATTTCAATATATACAAAATTCTTCATGTGCACATCAATACTCTTTATTTTATTCACAACTACTCGGTAATCGGTACTCGGCTACTCGGTTCATCCCTAATGAAAACCTTAAGGTCTGACTGACATCCTCTGCAGGAAGTACACAATGAAATGAAGGAAAGAAAGTGAACTTGAATTGCTTTTTCTCATTTTTAGTAAAACTAAACACATGGATGGATTACTGAAGAAATTAGTTTCAATTATGAAGTTAAATTCAAATTAAACACATAATAAATATCGTTCCTAAGTTATTAATTTTTATATATTTTAATACAACAAAAGTTTTTGCTTAATGCATTATCATAGAGAACTTTTCATGAATAGTTTCGTTGAAAGAAATGGCAGATAATTTGTTCCTCTTAAAATACTCTTCAAATTACCTTTTATCCCTAAAAGGTAATTAATACTCTTAATTACCTTTCATCACCTACTGGTTTAGTTATTTACGGCACATTTTCATTTTTTTTTCGGAAAAAATAATTTTGTAATAATAAAAATTTACAGTTTATTGAAAGTGGAATATTTGGTAATATAGTTAGTTCTCTCAAAGAGGTGATCCACGACTTAAACATCATTCAAACAAATATTGTTTTTTCATAACTGACTATAGATCTTAAAAAGTTAGCATATACAAAATTCGACCACGGAATTTTGACATTTGGACGCTTCTGCGTACAGCAAAAAAGAACCCTTTGAAAAGTATTGTAGGTTTCTAACTAAAACTCTCATTTGCACTTCTAAATGGACATATTATCCTTAATGACAGCTCGTACAGCATCTTTTACATTTTTTTTCTGATATTGAAGTCCTATTGGCCGTTTTCTTGTGTGTTCTCACTATTGCTTATTTAAATTCCATAGATAAAATATAGTACTTCAATAATAAAACATCATTCCTGAAAGAATAAAACTCATCAATTGTAGCTGCTACAAACTTCACCTATTAAATATTAAAACTTTTAACTATTTAATATACAATTTTTTTGGATATTCAATATTAAAATAACCAAAAGATCTTTATGGGGCACAGGTGAACTGTTCACGTCTGCCCCTATATAATGTGTTCACATGTGCCCCTTATATCAACTTAAGACTAATTTGATAAATATATTTTTTCATAAAATATTAAAATAACACTTCATAAAAACTTACTGTACGAATGCCACTTTAAGATGAAATGTTGAAATCACATTAAAAAACCGTTTAGAACGTGTTTTTACACCAAGAACTGGAGTATGTGTTTTTACTTTTGCCTTCCAAATCAGAGGATGTTATAACTAAAAAGCAAAATGGCTGAGAGCTTTGAAATTTCAGGCAGGAGATAGTACTACTGCTGCTATCTACATATGTTTTTCAAAATTTTTCCTTCATATTAATTGGATGAAATATGTTTTTCCACATGTGGCCCCCTCTGAAAAACTTTAAAATAAAAGAATGATTTTTTTTCTTTTAAAAAAATTTTTTTTTTTATTTTTTAGCCTAATTGTTTGTACAACACAGTGCATATAAAGCGTTGCATATTTTTGACAAATAAATAGGTAACCTACAAATATCTTTTTATATTTGTTATCATATATGTACCTATTAATAAATTACCTAAAAGAATAATAAAAAAAACTCAACGCACAAATTTTCTCCACCTCAAATCCCTTCCTTCATTTTTTTTATTTAACTTTTTTAAAATTGCTTCACTTATTTTTAACTTTTATTCCTTTTTAACGATAGTTTTAGGATACATTAGCCTTCTTTCATTTTTCCTACTTTTACGGGAAAGTAGGCCACTAAAAAGGAATCGCTGAAATGAATTTGCGTTTCTTTCTTTTATGAAGAAGATTTTTGAGTTTTTGTAAAAGAGTAAGTTATACATTTCATTTTTTTTGGTTCTTACCCAACACTTGTACTTCAATATCATTTTTTTCTCTTTGAAAATTGTGTCGGTCAAATAGTTGCAAAGTTTCAAAAATCATTTGTTAAGGGTGAGCATTTTATCGCTTTCATCAGCTTTAATAGAGGAAAGAAATTTGCCAGATAAATCACTTTTTAACATTTTTTATTAGATATTTTGTACATGGATTATTCTCCCTTTTGTAAAAAAAAAACAACATTCTATTTGCGTTCCTGGCACTTACCATCTTCTAATAAATAACCTAACGTCTTAGGTTATCTTGAAAAGAAGAAACTTTCGTAGAGTAATTGAAAATCGACACCAGTTGTCCGAGCCTTGAGTTGCAAGGTCGCTATTTCTGGTTTCGATGGCTATTGATGCTTAAAAGAAAACAAGATTCAACCATGAACCGCAAAGAACAACCTTAAGAAAGGTTTTGTCCATTGTCGGCTATTGCTTCGGGGCTCTCTATCATAAATGAGAATTGTGTACCCAGATTTTATTCTTATTGTGCCCTTTTTTCCTGTTTTCTAATAAAATAAGAAAAAACAAACAAAAAAAATATCGTAGAACCGTGTATGTAGAACATGTATTTAAAAACAGTAGATCGAAAAGAAGAAAGTTTAATAAAATAAATAAAAATTTGAATGTAGCCCGATTCTTGACAAGAAGATCTGGGTTCGAGTCAAGAATGAGCATTCTTTCAAGTTTTAACATACGGCCTCGGATTACCAGATGAGTTTTACTGCTTTTCCTCTTATTCAGTGCGTAAGTACGCTGCAACCAATCTTAGAAGCGCATCTTTATATGAATTTGAAAGCTAATTCATATAAACATCGGTACTGCCATTTTCAGTTCTAAGATACAGCCCTCTTGCTCTGGGCTGTATCTCAGAAAAACTGAAAATTTTGAATCATTTGAAAGGTAATGCTTATTTGGATGTTTTTTTATCCAAAAGCACACTCTTTTGCATTGTAAAAGGGGTTTCTTGTAACCTTGAAGCACGTGTCTGAAATTTTTTCAAATTTTGTGCTTAATTTTACGTTGATTTTAAATTTTTACTCTGTAGCACAAATGTTTACATTTTATTTTATTATTTCATATTTCTGTTCTAGATAACGTATATAGCACGCTTCAATGACATTCGTCTTTTAGAAAGAATACTACATAAGTTTAAAGAGGGTAACATTAATTTATATTTTAAAAAAGGATTCGTCTGTTTCTGGGCAATTTTGTTCTGAACATAGTGTGACCCGCAATCGAACGATATAAAACACCAGAGGAAGACTGCAGCTTACGTAGAAACACTCTAGTCACATTGTTTTACAATGCTATTGATGTTTAAAGGCGTTTTATAGCAGTGAAGGAAAAACTGTATTTTTCTCCCTTTAAATACCATTGTTGAGTGAAACATTTCCATTTAACAGCAGCAACGTACCACTCAACTTGAACGACTAATTTTTTGGAAAAGAAAGAACGTGGATAATTAAAGAAGAATTGAGATCTCCGCCGTTGTTATAAGCTCTTATATTTGGAAGCAGTATCGTGTAAACAGTTTTTGTGTATGTATTTACTTGTATTTTTATGTAAAATAAATGTTTAGTTTTGAGGTTTAGCTTTAAGTCACTGTGAAAAAATCTGATTGTCACACGTAATTGCGTGACAAATATCAAGTCTAATGCGCTCATTTCATGCAGCATTGCAGATATAAAATTTACAACAGCTCATTAGAATTGCCGGGTTTTATACTGTGCATCAAATGCAATTCTAAAAGGGCAAGTAATTATTTTTTTAATGCGTATAATATTTCGTATTTGTTGACAAAGTTTCGTGTTTACATTTCTAAAAGTGAAATCAAATGTGATTTAGATTTCCAGTCCAGTTGACCTTCCAAGAAGATGGAATGTCCGATGGCAGGATATGAATTTATTAGTTGCTTCCAGGCTTCAAACTGGTTTGTTGACTTCAGCCTAAAAAAATAATTTTTGTTTCCATTTTAGTTACCGTAATGATGTTCGAGAAAGCAATTTTCGTTTCCCCCCATCTTATTGACGTATTTCGTGACGTAGTTGTGGAATTTTCCATCGCTTTGTTGATAGCATCAGTAATATTCCTATCATTGACATTGAAAAATTCCCAGAGGGTTGGAGTTTCCATCAAGAACTTTCTCCCTGGAGAATAAATATTCCATCTTGGAATAAAGCTCTGTTTTTAAGTGTCTTCATAACTTATAAAACCAACTACAAAAATAATAATAACAACAAAAAGTAAGTAAATAAAACCCTCTGACGCAAAATTAGACGCATGCAATTTTGTTATACCTAAAACATAATTTCAACAAAATATAAATTTTATTTATTAAGATTTTTTTTACATACAACTTATTTGTTGTAACAATGTTATAAATTGAAAAAAAATATCGTTTTTGGGTTGATACTATATAGAATTAATTGCAATGATTGCAATAGTAACTGAAAAACACTTTTATGAGTAACTTTTTTGCAGAAAAGGAGAGGTATCTTACAAACGGATATTTTACCATTCTGCTACGTTAATAAAAGTAATTTTACGCCGCTTTGTTGAAATTTTCTGAACTTTGTATTGATTAAAAACTATGCCTTCTTTCTCGAATTAGATGTAAAGAATTGGGAGTAATTGATAGTTTATCAAATAATATAATGATCATTCCTCGTTAGGTACTCTTCAGTATTTAAAAATAACTGCAAATTATCTTCATTTTCTTTCCCTTTTTAGCCTACTTTCCTGTTAAATTTAAAAAAAAAAATAAAAGAATGCTTAATGTATCGTCAAAATATCCTTAAAAATAAGAAAAAAAAAATTGAACAAACATTGAAAATGAAAAAAATTGAGAGCAGTGAGAGAGAGAGAGAGAGGGGGGGGGGGGGATTGAGATAGGAAAAATGGTGTCTGCCTGTCTATCTTTAAAGCTCCTCATTCCCCAGTAGCGTTTTAAGAAATTGCCCGATTCGAAAGATATATATATATTTTTTGCACTCGAAAGATCTTGGCGAGGACTTCTCATTTCCATATTTTACTTTTTGATTTGAACAATTTTTGCTCGTTTTGAGTTTTTCAAAAAATCTTAACATTAGTGCCTATGGGCAAAAATAAAGCAAATTATGTAAATGAGCACAAGATCCAAGTTCCTTTGAAAAAGCGTATTGGAAGAAGCTTTCAATGGAAACTTTTTGTGATTTGAAAAATTTTCGCTCAATTTTGAACAGTTTAATTTAACTTTAGTGCGTACAGGGAAATTTCAATTCTATATAAATCCTGATCTAACAGACGAATTTTCTTGGAAATTTATCGGAAAGATCTTATGACGTAGAACATGTGCAGATACATGTACAGAAATGGACATTTCGTTCAGTGTCATTGCTGGATTTTCACAGAACTCGCCAAATTCTATCTTTATATCATCTGCCATTATTGTTCAAATAGTGTTCTTTTTCAAACAGAATAGCATACTACAGCAAACTTTAAAATTATAAATGAGAAATCTATTTGTCTCTGCTTAATTTCCTGCACAAAGATTTTTTCCTTTATTGTGAAAGACTGCAGAAAGCAATGGGGGAAAAAAAAGACTCAGGGCTGGATGTGAAAAAATGTTAAAAAATAAAAGGAGGAAGAAAAAATCACATTTTGGTAACAGGTTTTTCATATTCAAATCTATAATAGTAAAATCAAAGTTTTGAAACCATATCCCATTTGTCCGGAAAATTTTTCTTCTAATTAGTTTTTAAATATTTTTCGTTAGCTGTCCCTTTTCCGACTCCAAAAGAATAACTCATAAATATGATTGCAAGAGCCCTCCTAAAGTCAGTCTTTCATTAATTATGTACCCCGTATGCTTAATCTCTAAAACGTTTAGAGCGGGTCAAAGGAAATGAATTTTGGTAGCTATAGTAAACTGAGCAATAACTAAACAGTGTCTAAAATTGAGGAATACACTTTGAGTGAATTATCCAACAACAAACTTCGTACCCTCTTTTAAATGTATTGAAAGTGTTCTCGTAATCAATAAAAATTTAGAAAGTTTGAACAAAATGTCTTAAAGATAAAACTTTGAAATTTGGTTAGTAGCAAGTAGCCGATAGACTCAGTTTTGTTACTGGTAACTTTTTAAAGTTAGTCGCCACTTTTTAAAATGACTAATAAGAATTGAAAACTAACTCTAAACTCATTTAGAAAATAAATAAATTATTGAAATAAAACAAGAAATATGCAGATTTGATTTAGTACACGCTATAATGTTTTCGAACTTTAAAAATGCTTTAAATACAGTTGAACTCGCTTAATACGAAATGCCAAAAATTCACGAATTTGTTCGTATTAGCCGTTATTCGTAACAACCGTGAATAAGTAAAATTGTGTAAAAAAAGTATTAAAAATGCTTGTTTAAAATAAATAGTGAAAATAAATAATTTTAAATTTTACTATTGTTGAGAAAAGGTGAACTTATCTTTTAAAATGGTTCAATTTTGGAAAAAAATCCTTAAAGGTTACTCGTTTGTTAGGTAAATTAAATTGGTAGTTTACAATGACTCAAAATAACCAACAATTTCTTTAAAAATTAAAGTTTTCTCGTTTGCATAAAATTATTTCATGAATAGGTCAAATTTTGTTCGTCTTAGCCGAAATTTGTATTTTAGCCTTCGTAATATGCGTGAGATATTTAGTGTAATTCAATAGTAAACCAAACTTAATGAGCAAAATGTTCGTTTTAGCCGTGATTTCATATTAATCGTGTTCGTATTAAGAAAGTTCAACTGTATATACAGGATGCTGAAGGATTAAAACTTGAACTACGGCATGAAATGGTCAGCGGCGAAGCAGGTGTTCAATATTGGCATGATTCCTAGGGGGAGAAAAGTGATTTGCTCACACACACACGCCAAAAAAAAAAAAAAAAAAAAAGAAAAAAAGTTTTACAGTAGAATGTGCTAAAAAACGACCGTGCAGGAGTTTCGATCATTAACTCATTTTTTAATCTCTACGTGGCGAGTGGCGACCGCTAATTTTCACCTATAAGAGAGATCTAAAAATTCCGTTGCGGGGAAAGAAAAAATCGGTTGTAAATTTATTATTCAGTTGGATGGGGGGAAGGGTTCAATATTTGAAGTTTCTCTTTTTTAATTGTATTTCTGCTTTCATGCTTTTTTAACTCTTTTCAGTGTAACGGATATGAAATTCCAAAGGGAACGTTATCTTATAATTTTATTTTTTGTTAAATGATGCAAAAAAGTAAGGATGTAATTTTCATAAAATGTATTTTTAAACCGAGAAATAATTTAGAATTAAATTTTTAAAGCAACTATTTCGGAAACAGAATTGACGATGAAAATTTAAAGCAAGAAATAAAAAAATAATTGCCCTGAGAATTGTTTTATGATTAAAGTGATAAAATCGCAATTAAGATGTCATTCAAACTGCCCCAGGTGTTGTGTCATTTAATCTATTTGTTTAACGGTTCAAATGCTTTTCATCACTATGCAATGAAAGAAAATTATTGCATTTTCAGAAGTTCAGTTTCCGCATTGTCAGTCTCGTACATGCTAAGTCTGCGAAGAAGTTAGTTTGTGATGTTAATGAGACTTTTACATTTGGTCAAATGATTTGTACGAAGTCACGTTTTGTTTTCCCGATTAAGAAAGAAATGTAAAGAGCGAAATTATATAGTGAGCTATAGTCATGTTCTCAGATCATATGATTTTCCTCTGTTCTGTCTGTGAACAAAATTATATAGTGAGCTACAGTCATGTACTCAAATCATATGATTTCCCCCCTTTTTTAATTATTTTTTCCTATCATATTTTCAATTCATTAAAGAATGTAACTGTTGTTGAATTTGTACCATTTTTGTTTTGCTTTCTCGCGATAATTTTGAATTTATCCTTGCTATCTGAACGTTTTATGGCAGCAGCATGTAAAACTTTGAATTTAAGTTTCGCGATTCCAATGCTGTCCGGGAGTCGGAACATCCCTTGACAAACGACGAATTTGATGAATTTATGTTGACAAAATCAATTTTCCAATGGATTTCTAAATAAATTAAAAACTTATATTTAACGAAAACACCTGAAATTTTCAGACGTCGCAAAAACTTCAGCCAAAAGTTTAATAATTCGCGTTTTGTTAATTTCTTTAGAAAATATCTGTTCATATATGAAATTTGAACAGTTTCCAGATCTCTAAGATTAGGACTTAGTACCTTGTGGATCGGGCTCAAATAACCTTCACTCATACTTGTTCTCGGGCATTTAAAACAGCTTCTTTAAAACCCGGTGATTCTCGTGAACGGTCAGTTTGAAAGGGAAACGAATCACGAGAATTCTCGTGACCGGTCCACAATGTAAGTACACTAATGTTAAATTTAAATGTTTCTGGTTTCCAGACTCTGATGGCGAAGCAATGTTCCACAAACAAACAATTGCTCATTCTCTCAGATTAATTCAATTTCATTGTCGCCGTAAGGTCAGCTTCATACTGATCATTTATTGTTCTGAAAATTCACCTATAATTTTTTGGAAAAACGAACTTTTTAGTATTGTGTGTGACAAGTCAAACACGAAGGTGCGTGATAGGCTGAATATTTACAGCTCATCACGCTGTAATGATTCACAATAAGGTTGATTGCGTCGGCCAGTAAATTTTTACGTCGAGGAAAAATCTGTTCATTATTTCCAATGGGCTTCGTATGTCAGTTCTTAACCGTTGCAGACCTAATGCGTTCCCAGACATTGGTACCAATTCTTTCAGTGGCACCACAATGAGTGCGGTACCATCGCCGCATGAGAATTTTGACGTCCAGTTTCTTCACCTGAAAGGGTGAGCATCCGGACTCTGTTGATGGGAAATTGCACTAGGAATTTAATTTAGCCAAGAGAATCCAAGTCAAAGGTCTACTCGTGGGATCTTTTACATGCCGCATAATCATACCTCATGGGCGCAGACGATTTTCTGTATTTTGAAAATCCACCGACACTGCCAGGCTCAATCCTATGAAGTGGGGCGTACGAGTCACGCGCCGTACCATGACACCACCGTGTCAGCACAAATCAATTCATTGAAATTAATAAAATTTTCACTGGAGCAAAAGAATAATTACTTAAGAAAATATTCGGTTTGTTGTTGATTCACAATTTGGCTGAATGTCTGGTTTTTAAATATTCATTGACTTGGTTATTTTTTTGAATCGATACGTTGAGGGTTTCGATAAGTTTCGTCACTTACACCCCTTACAAAGGGGTGTAAGTGATGAAATTGAAAATTAGGAGATAACTAGTGCAAATGATAGGAAAAGCACCATTTTTAATTGTGACAAGATATGTTAGTGATAGCTCTAACAGGTGATCCGCCCCAACGTGATTTAGAAAAAAATTAACATTGAAGTTCTCATAAAATCCAAACTTTGAACGCGTTTTTCTCTGAATCGTTTTGCAAAATTGAATCATTTTGTCGATACTTTAGGCCTTTATTTATTGCATTAAGATCTGAGTATTTTGCTTTTTCACGTAAGTTCTTTTTAGGTAATTACACTTCAAATTGAAGAATTTACATAACAAAAAAAAAAGAAAAAAAAAATGCAACTCAGCTTATAGAAATTTAATTCATTACAGCTAATAAGTACCACAGAGTAATTCAACTGAGAAATCAATTACATACACTGCGCACTGGTTAAAAAAGTTTTCTAAGTTCTTAACTAACACCATAAAAGAATCGGGAAAATTAAGTCTTCAATTTACTACTTCTCCGGAGCAAGAATCGGAAAAGTGGATCAATCTGAATAAAATGGTAGTTGAAACACAGCATAGGCTTTCAAAGCTGTCCTCTTTCCTCGCTAAAATACTCTTCATAGCAATAACCGTTGCTGAAATGTATCCTGAAAAAGTGGAATGAACCCTTTGGGTACATCTGGCGAGTGAGACTCCTCATCTGCTTACTTGGGCAAAGTTACGGTGGCCGAGTCTGACTCGGTCATCTGAATTTAAGAAGCGGGCGTTGATGTTTGCGGCACCCCGCCAGCTCCGTGCGAAAGCAATTCTAAGGCCTCGGCTAACAGGTAGGGGTCTGGTGGAGACAAGTGGGGATCCATATCAGGCCGTGGTAGCCTAGTGATTAGGAGGTCGGACTTCCAACCGGAAGGTCGCGTGTTCGATACCTGACCTGCTGAAGACCCACAATGTACACTTGGGGATACGTGCCAGTAAAATTCGTGGACCCCACTACCTAGCACGGGGGAGGGTATAAGGCCTAGTGCTAAAAGGGAAGGAGGTTGGAGGAGAAAAGTGGGAATCCATATAGCGACAAATTAAATCTTCCATGGGGCATAAAAATCTTCAAATAATTCAGTACTCAAAGGGTTAAAAGAATACTCTTGCAAAGTACCGTCAGAATATTCGTAAAAATGGTTCCTGGATGGAATTTTAAAGGGAATGGTACTAAAAAGTACCGTCAGTAGATAAAGGCTCAAATGTGCATAAATAAATGTTAATATCTTTATAAAAAGTATGGAGCCTTAAAAATAAAAACACCAGATTGTTAACACCAACTAAAGTTACCAATAGTTTTATTTCTTACTTGAGAGAATGCTTGTGCAATCAGGCTCCTGATTTCTTTCGGAACCCTTAACAATTTTTCGAGGAATTCTGGTTGGAAAAGGCTGCATTATGTAGCCAAAGAAGGCGACTGTTCTCTACAGAATTTGAAATGATCAGAAGCGTGCCACAACTTTCAACACGTGCTGATATAAATAACACGTTGCAGAACACTTGATCTTACAGTCATATTGTGATGTGAAGGTAACGATTCATCAACAAGCTCATTTGAACCCTTCATTTCTATTCAGGGGAGGGAAGTGAGTTTTAGAACATCAAAATTGAATGATCAACAACATCAAAAGTTCCAGAAGAACGGAATCTGTTTAGAATCAATAGGTGACGTACATGCACCTTGACAGAGGTTACAACGTTGTTGAATAGAGGTTATGTTACAGTTTTGATGTAAGTGTGCCCATAGAAATTTTTGTCGTGGTATCCGGAAAAGTGCTTCATCTAAATCTTGCAAACAGGGAAACTCTGCGCACAGAAATTATTTTGAGCAAGCACTTTCCTTAAAATGTAAATGATAAAATCCCTTGATTTGTTACTCTCTAATCAAACTTCGGTCATTTTTGCTGCTAAAAAGGATTCAACTAAGGATTGGTGAAAAGCATACTGGGTTTTTTATCCGCCATAGTTAACTTCTTGGAATTGTGACTGTAATTACTGCTTTCTACTACCGTAGACATGGACATGAGTGAGTCTTTTTGCAAGTTATTTTTATGCTTAAAAATTGTCTTTTTTATTTACTTTAATTTTATAGATTCATGCAAAAATCAATGGAAATTGGAGTATTGACAAGATAGTTAGACTCGGGGCTTCAACTGATTTATGTGTTTTGCTCTATTTAACCTATGGATCCTGTAAATGGTTTTCGATATTCAAGTGAAAGGTTTTTTTTATCTTGCTACCCCAGGGGTTTCCAAATTACTAAACATTGCCGCGCACTTTTCAGAATTAAAAAAAAAAAAAATATTTGACTAGCTACAAAATTGGATCTAATGAAAACACCTTAATCTTTTAATATTATTTGCTTTTCATTTATTTTAATGGCCCATACAAAATACTATTTCAACGAATAGAGATTCTTTCCAAAGAAGATTTAATGGTCAAAGTGAAACTTCAGTGAAGAAAAAAAAATGAAGTAGAGTCTATAGAGTTTAAATTTTAGCATCAAATCCTTTTCACGAAATTTTTAATTTTACACTAAAACCAACACTTTCCGAAATCAAAAGCAAAATTAGGGACTCTGCCTTTTGTAATATTTTTGTTTCTTTTTAAAATTTCTAAATTTATAGCAGACGCCGAAATCGAGAAATAGTCGCCTAAAAATAAAACTATAAATAGTGTTGCGACTCACCAAAAATCGTCACACGACCCAGAAATGGATCGCGACGCATAGTTTCTTTTGGTATTTTGTTTTAGTAATTAAATTATGTTGACGGTTTGGACATTGTTTTAAGGAAATATAAGTAACAGACGGGGGGAAAATATTATTATGCCTTTGGAGAAAAAAGGATTTTACCTCTTGCTGTAGAGTTGTACTCTATAAGAAGCAAGATTCATGGCCTGTCCCTTCTATTATGTGTATGTGATAGTTCATATACAGAAAGAATAAACAATGTCAACTTAACATTCTATTTACATTGGATAGGTGTACTCTCGATGAAAATTCTTAAAAAGAAATTTTTCTACAACAGCAATAAAAATATCTAAAATTTGTACGTAAACAATAAAATCTGTATTAAAAGAAAGTCTATTAACAGCGAGATTTCTTTGTCATTTAGACAGTGAGAAAAACTCTTAACTTTTAGCTGAAGTGGGAGCCTTATTTTTGTTGGTTTGCAACAGGAAAATTGAGTTCTTTCTCGCATGTATTGCAGTGTGTGTGTAAATTATAGTGTGATATACTGAGTCAGTTTGAGTTTTGGTGTCGAGAAAAATAGATGTATTATGTCTGACAAATGATGCGAAAAATGATTTTTCAGAAGAATTTTTTCTTAATAATCAGGAAAGAAAAAATTACTTAGCGTGGAAGTGAGTTATAGGGAAGAGTGCTATTAATGGGAAAAAAATTGCATTGCAGTTCCTTTAGATGCAAAATTTAATGAAGAATTTGTCTTTATGTACATTGAAGCTTTAATAAATGGGGAAAATCCATAAATGACAAGGAAAAAAATAGTAAAGAGACTATTAAAACTAACAGAAGTGACAGTTCGCTTTTCTCAAGCATAAAAAACACATTAAATGTCGATATTTCTTTTTAAAAAACCCCTTAAAAGAGACATGAACAAGTGATATGTTTCAGAAGTTTTGCCAATTAAAAGGAAATAACAGTACAGGTGTGCTTTAAAGCTAGTTCCAACTTAAAATTTAATATTTATAACTGTGATTAAAAAAAAAAATGCTTTGAATTATGCAACAGTAAGAGTGCTAGGGAATCATTCATAAATGATGCCACGCTTCGAGGGGGGGGGGCGGAAATTGTGACAAAGTGTGACAAGGGGGAGGATGGGGTAACAAAGTGTGACATCATGCATCATACGGTGACGCGTGACAAAGGGGGGGGGGGGGTCCGCTGAAGTGTGACATATTGTGACAAAGGGGGGAGGGGGGGTCAAATATATGGGAAAAAAGCGTGATGTCATTTATGAACGGCCCCTAACAAAATCTATGGTATTGACTCGGAATTGTAATGTAGTATTTACACATTCCTTCCTTTTTAAATTCAGAAATTGGTTTAGTCATGGAATCTAACTTTTCAGATCTTTTCAGTTGAAGCGTTTAATATTTCCTTTACATTAAAGAGATAGAAGTCTCTTGGTATATATATTTTTTTTAATTTCAGTTTCAGTGATGTTTGAAAAATTATAGTGCTTTTTTGAAACGAATTTCAAAAATCTGAGTTAGTGTTTTTTGACAAGTTATTTTACAATTTTTTGATACGCACTTTTTCATGTTTTTGTTTTCAAACACCTCAATGCGTTTCTGACCCGTAGTTTTATTCATGCGATTTTCAGAGAGTTACCAGTTCTGACTGCTCTTTTTATTCGGTAAATGTGTTGTTCTGCTCGCCTTTTAACAAATATTGTCTTGATTTTTTTCGTTTTTTTTCATTTTTTTTTGCTCAAACACCAATTGAATCAAGGTAACAATTGTTAAACAGGGGGTAACAAATTTGACACATGCTTTCTGAAACGCATATTACGTATATCCGATTCATAATTCTAAATTTAATTTTCTTAAGTAAGAATAAAGGTTCCATTTTTACTTACATTTGCAGTAGCAAAAAAAATTCATTTTAAACCACTGGTCTTAGTTTTTTTATTATAAAAATTAACTGGAGAAAATAAGTCAGATAATAAAATGCCACTAAAACTAGTTTGCTTTCATATTCAATTTTAAGATTTTCTTGCCCTTATGTTCTGTGGAAGTGTCTGCTCATATTATCTCAACGTAATATTTAGTGTTCTGAATGAATTTCATTGTTTTATCAAAATATGCTCGTCTTTTCCCTTAAAACATATGAGAAAGTTAGGAAAAAAACATTAAAAGTTGACTTCGGTGGAGATTTTTTTACAGAGGAACAGACACAAATGGAAACGTATTGGAGTCTTTAATTGCAAAAACTATTACGAAATCAAAAAAGTGCATTGTAACGTAATTGCATTCACGTAATCTTCTTGTCAATGAACTTAATAAATTTCATAACAATGGCTTTATTAGAAGTTTTACTAAAGCGCTTGATCGTATTATATATAATGCACAGAACTCCTTTTTTGAAGGGAGGCAACTTTCAAAAAATTACAATAATTTGTTTTAAATCTCTTATTAGCATTCATTGAAATATTTTCCCCACATTAGTTCGTGTTGTATTATTAGATGTAAAACTTCCTTTTAGACGTGCAGATTTGGATAGTCGTGTTTTAAGAATAAATTTGAAAATTAGTTTTTTTTTCGGCTCTTAATTTCTCGTACATAAATTAATACTAACTACGTGCACATTTAATGAACGAAAAGTACTCAGTTTGTAGTAACTTGGATTAAACCTATTTTCATATTATCAGTGAACTGGTAAAAAATCACCAAATCTATAGTTGGTGACTCCAGTTTTGAAATACTGTTAATTTAAACTTTCAAATCGTTGTAAAAAATAATTATTTGACAGACCATTAACTCTTAGAGTAAGATAACTTTTGTAACTTTTAAAGTGTGTAAACAGTTTCTACAATGAAATAACTAATTGCAAATTTTAATTTACTGCAATAGTCTCGAACATATTTTCTGTGAAATTTTGCCAGAAAGCCGACGATATGACATTTTCTGCACATAAAAATGGGACGCACTGTTCCTCGGAAGTTATGCTTGGAAGGAGAATTTCATATATTCCTTCTTTATTACGAAATTTAATACATAGGTGTTTGTTGTGCATCGATATTTTTTCTGAAGTAGGTTCTGTTTCTGTGCATTTCATTCAAAATTTCCGGATACGCTTTGTTTCGAATAAAGTGTTATTTCAGAACATTAATGATAAAATTAAATAAATATTTAAGAGTTGCTAAAAATGACAACAAGCTTATTGTTGCTGCTAGTAGTGTGTACCTGAACTGATGAAAATGGAGCTGTAATTTTAAGAGATTTATCCCTGAGAGGAATTTGGTTATTATTTAAAGATTTGTACAAATCACACAATGGAACATTTTTTTTTTTTAAAGTCTGCTTATATTTTGTTATTTGCTGCTTGAAAGCGGAAAAACATTAATCTCTCCACCTATGTGATGTCTTTATTTGAGTCTAACAATAACTGAATGTTATCAATGTTGTAAATATTTAATGATGATTAACAGAGTTGGATTTTCGACATAACCAAAACCAGTATAAGTTAATTTAAAGATATTAAAAAGCTTCTGACAAGTCTGGTGCTTCATTTAGGAAAATTGATACTTAATTCTGTTTCAAACTAGTTGAAAATATGGCCTGCAGTGATTTATGTAGAGAATTTTCAAACGATATATATATATATATAAAAAAGAATTTATTTCAACAAACTCATCCAGTTTATATCAAAATCATGAAGATCAGTAATAAAAAAAAAAAAATTTCGTTTACTATTTGTAAAAGAAATAGTAGAATAAATTCAAGAAATAGTGATGATAAAAGATATAGTAGAATATAATTTTAGAAGTAAATCTAAACAGATCTAATTTAATCTTGATTTTAATAATTAGTTAAGATATTCATAATCTATATGCACAGAAACATTCTCTATGCACTAATTATCATTATAACGTATATTTTATCATACATAAAAGAACTAAAATTCATTACCATCATAAATATTATTCAATTAAACCAATAACTTCTTGTAATGTCAACGATTTTGAGTTAGTTCATTGTTTATGCACACGCTTTTAGTTCAACACGTTGAGGATGGCGTGTACCACCGGTGGCTCACACACGAATGGTTCATCTGACGGCGGGTGCTACTGGTGGCTTATATCAGCTTGGTCTTGTAACACAGTTTTGTTAGTTGAAAAAACTTCATGTGGTTAAAAATAACTTTTTTTACTGAAAATTTGAAAAGCTTATTTTTACAGGTAGCAAAAATCTGCGCCGTCCTTACGTGTTAAATAGTTTATAGCTCAAAGAATTCGTAGAGCGAATAGAACTGTTGTGTGTAATTTATGTTTCGCAGTATTTCACATTTACTTTTCATTCCGAGACAGTTTACCTAAACACTTTAGCTTTTTAATCAGTTATATAAAAAGAAGATTTTTGACAAGACTCAAAAATCAATTGAAATGGTCAGTAGTCATAGATTTTCTAAACATGTCGATTATAAAAGGTGGTTCTGTAATATATATATATATATATATTCTTTTCAGTTTTTAACAAATGTGTGTGTTTCAGGTGCCCCCGAACTCTTGTCCTCGAAGAGGAGTGGCATCTTCTACCTCGCACCTCCGAATCTAGTCTCCTCCAGTTTATTCAGCATTTCTGGAAGCACTATGACGACCCTTGTGAAATCCGTAACTGACGTCTATGACGAGTACATGGCCAGTGGAGGTCAGAATCCGTTTCTATTCCAACTTTGAGCTTCCATTTGAAATATTACTTTTCAGTGGATTATGTTTTGCTGAGCATCATTCTTTTAAGTTGAAGACAGCAA
Source organism: Octonoba sinensis (assembly GCA_038502835.1). Lineage (NCBI taxonomy): Eukaryota > Metazoa > Arthropoda > Arachnida > Araneae > Uloboridae > Octonoba > Octonoba sinensis. The sequence goes on along the minus strand of CM076599.1, from coordinate 28,587,787 downwards.
TTCAACAAGACATGAATTTGCAATGACTTGATTTTCCTCCTCAGTTATAAGTAATGTAAATGCTGGACTAGAAAATTAACTGTAGTTCATGCCCTGGGAAACCTTTATTGCTTTAAATCAGCTTATAAAGTTTAAAAATGTTAATTTGTTTTGTTAAAAACACTTCCCCATTTTTCTGCAAATTTATTTTTTACTAAAGAAAACTTCAGTGTTTAGGTTTTTATGCTTTAAACAAATTATTTTACCCATAATATACAATAAAACATTAAAAAAAGTCTTTTAAAATGAGTTTAAAAATATTCTTCAAAGGTAGACAAAGAGACCTCCAATGGTCAATGATATAAATTTTCAATGCTTTCCAATAAAAGTATTAGCAGTACTTAACTGCATGCTATGCTTTTGAAAGTGGAAATATGATTCGTAAAGCGCACTTTATTTTTTTACTTTTTTTGCCACAGATCCTCGAGTCACGAAATGGTTTCTGATGGAAAGTCCTGTCCCTACTTTCCTTTTGGTGATCGCCTATGTTCTATTTGTGAAAAAAATTGGTCCCGCTTGGATGATGGATAAGAAGCCATATGACCTTAGGTATCCTATGTTCCTGTACAACTTTGTTCTGGTTTTGAGCAACTTATATCTCATCATTGAGGTGAGTGAATGCGATTTTTTTCTTTCTTTTTTTTTACCAAATCAAGTTGCCTAAAATTTCTCATTTATTCAAATGAAAGAAGCACAATAGCTGATAGCAAAGAACAATAATTGAAATGAAATTTAGCAACAATACGTTGTACAAGAAAATGAATGCTTTTATAGAGGAAGTTATAACGTTGATGAATCTCTTTTGAGAACACTGTACGTAAATAGCTTATTCTCTCTGAAATAGTTGTGCTGTATTTGGTTCCATTAACCCTTTCTGTTTCAATGACTTTATTTGGCATCATCCTATACTTTCCTTTTTTTAATTTTTTTGGCTTCTAAAGCTGTCTCCGTTGTCAAATGAATATCGTCAAATTTAACAGACGCCTCATTTCATCAAATTAACATACTTCTTTACGGGAAAATGCGCATAAGTTATTAGTTTTTAAACATGGAAAATAATCACTGCTCAGTTGCAAACTAGCATTAGCGACCACAAGAGTGTGTTTGTCATCCATGATCTATATCGAAATGTGAACACAACCTCTTCTATGTTCTTTTGAATCGTTGCAAAATGAAAACTTCAATATTTACAGAACGTTCGTTCTTCTCCTTTTCTCAAAGAGCTGTTATGGCTGCTTTTTCAAGTTCGACAACAAAATTTTGATATTCATTATGGTCAATTTTAGATGCAATGAACAAAGTGCTGCTTATTTTTACGAGTATATCGGATTATTTCGCTGCGAAAGAATATAAGCACTATTCTACCTCTAGTTTTCAAAGTCTTGAGGTATCGCAAGAAGAAAGTTTCTGATTTGTATATTTTCTGAGGAGATTAACATGGGCTTTTCTGTTTTATCACGTTGGAGAAGTGGATACTCTTTATGAATTGTTATTCTTAGCTTCCTGTAAATATGGCATGAAATAAGTTATGAACTAATAGAACAAAATATATTGAAGCATGGAAATAAAATACATGCATTCAAAACCAGAAGTCTTCTGAGCTGTCATGAAGATTGGCTGGTTTTTACCCGAAAAGTAATAAATATGAACACTCAAACATTTATAAAAGATTACATGGTAAAAAAATTCCCCGAAGAGGAATAAATGTGACTCCTCACACCAATTTGTACTTTTTTTTAACACACATGTTAAGTGCAAAGGCAGTCGATCATCTGGGGTATTATGTTAGTCAGAATATAAAAGTATTCTGTGTACTTATTGTATGTTCCCTTTTTAATCCAATCATTTTGTTCTTTTAATCCAGTTCTCTTTGAAAATTACTGGTGGTAACCTATAAAATATATTCTTCCTGAATGAAAATAAGATATCACGCATGTATTACTTCTAATGTTTTCATTAATTTTGTTCTTGTTAACGTATAGTGTATATGTTACTGTGAATGTCCGAAATCGGAAAATGTCGACAATAACCGGTGAATGTCGACACAGACCAAATATAGAATGTCGACAATCGCCGGTGATTGTCGACATTTTCCGATTTCGGACATTCACAGTAACATATACATTCAGCGTTGAACGAAATACCAATATGAACGTATGTGAAACAACCTTCGAGAAAAATCTTGTGCTCTAATGTGGACAGTATTTGCTAACGGGCGAGAGGTGGTGCACATGTTCATCTACGTGTAGCAGTTTTATCGTAAAACCATGGGCGGTGTTAAATTTTCGTTATAGTTTCAACAAATTTTCAAAAAGACATTGTTAGGGCCTATCTAACCGAAACCTCATTAACGAAAATAGCTATCATTGACGAAAACGCCAGCTATGGTGTACGTAAAAGTACCCAGTCTGCGTTAAGATCAGTTTTCGTCTACTCATATTTAACACGCTTGAAGTATTTTTTGTAAGCCAATTGCTTCATCATGTTCGTGACTGTACTTACTGAAAAGCTTTGATATGTATTATGCTAAGATTTTTCAATGAAAGACCAAGATTAAAACTTTAATGAATGTTAAATATTTGAACTGAGGGAAATCAATGGATTCCATAGCAAATATTTACTGAACGAATTTGAGAAGTAAGGTTGTCTAAGTGAATTGAATGTGACAACATTGTTGCAAGGTTAAAATGTTTTTCTAAATACTTATCTAGAAGTGTAACATTTAATATATTTTGAAAGACAGAAAGAAAAAAAGAAAGCCCTGGAAATGCATTTCCATTGTTCGTGATTTGATGGCTAACAACGAAGAGGAAACTAAGGTTTCAGATGTTTCACTATAAAATCGAGTTGTTCAAAATTGAAACTGAATGCTGAGGAGGAAAGCTCGTGAAGTGTTTGCATGCGCGTAAAAGCAATAATGATTTGGTTATATAACTTCCTCTTATGCTAGCAAATATAAGTGCTTAAAGTAAAATAAATCTTTAATATTTTTATCGTTCTTCTGTAAATAAATACAACCGCTGTTTTAATTTATGTCTTCAGCATGACCTTGTATACTAAAACACATTGTTTGCAGATATAATGAATGAAGCGATTCATTTTTGGAGCCAGTAAATGGTTCGGGAATTTGATTGGCGTGTCAAGTTCCAATTAAACGCTATTTCAAATGGAAGTTGTAATTTCAAGGTCATCCACGTACGTCGCAATCTAGTATGCAACTGATGGATTATTAGTTTTTTTTTTGGTGTGCATACCTCGTTTGTGCTGGATTTGTACCTATTAAGTTGGAGGTAACCACATAAAGGTAAATAAATCTTTTTCAGAAAATATTGAAGAATGAAGTGCCATAAAGTGAAATCAATTGCAAGAAAGTTTGTCCAATCTGTTTTTTTAGTAATGTTTTGAAAAATTCTGGCTGTACAGCTTTGAAATCTGCTTTTCTCGTGTTTATCGATAAGTCTGGCAATTTCCACGAGTTGTTTTTTTTAATTGAAAAAGTACTTACATTATGGTATCCAATGAACGACCATGATCATTTGACGTATTTTTCATTTTTTCCTGCACAATAGGATATATTCTTCGTATCCTTATTAAGACTAATGTAGAGTTGTCGGTAATACATTTTGACCTTAAACTAATATCTTAGAGTTTGAATTCGTGATTGAAACTTTACTTATCATATTTTCAAGCAGAAAAGAAATAAAACTAAGATTAAATTTTTTAAAAGCTACAATACGAAATTTTGAATTTCATACTTAATTGTTTCTTAGGCTATTCCATGAAACACATTTATAAATTCAAATTCACTTATCGCAACTTTTTGACCTGATATCTGAAGTTTTAATTTATGCTTTATGGGATTTTGCTGAAAGTTCCGCCTGTTGTCGTTTCAACCTGTTCTTACTTTGTACACAGTAAAAACCTTGGTTTTTAATTGCCACCCTTTTCGGTGTTCAGTAACACCAAATCATTACATGGCTCACTTTTATGAAAATAAGATAAATGAGAACCGCGATGATCTTTTGATACATAAAAAAGCTAACGAATTTCATGTGATAAAATTATTATATAGACTACTTTTTTTTAAACACACATAAAAAATTTATCAAAAAATGAATATTTTTCAACTTGGGTGTTACTGAACTTCAAAAATGGTGGCATCCAAACTGCGGCATTTTTAGTGTAGGAACTCCTTTCGGATGATAAAACGCTAACCTTTCCTTCAAAAAATGAAGCATTTTTTCCTTCATAATTTTGAAGCTATTGAAATCAATGCTAGCTTGTTCGTCAAAGAAATGAGAAACATATCCATTCATGCTCTCCATTTTAATAAAGACATTACTGCAGCTAATCGGAAAAGTTTATCTTTAGAAACGATAATTTTACGAACTAATTAAATGACGCACGTACTCGAAATGTGTCACTCTATTGAAGGTTACCTCTTGATTGGATGACTATTTTCCTGTTGGAAGATTGACAGCTCGGCTGTCTTCCTCCCATCAAGATTGTTAAAAAAATTCGCAAAAGGGTAGCAAATGTGATGCATTGACGGTCTTCACGCGTGAGATTAAAATGCTGCACGTGCGAGATGTGAAAATGTTGAAGAGCATCGCGTAACAGGGCCGCTTTCTGCTTCAATTTCACAAGCTTTGACTTTGCAAGTGTATCTTGAAACACTGCAAATTTTTGTATTTAGTTGCCACCATTTTCGGTGTTCCTGAACCCCATTTTTGGTGTTCAGTTGGAAGTTATTCCTTTTTGATGTATTTTGAATTTTCTTATGCATCTGTCAAAAAAAAAAAAAAAAATAAATAAATAAAAAATATAGGCAGTATGCATCTGTCTAAAAAATATAGACCGTGTAGTGTTTCTTATGTATCTGTCTAAAAAAATATAGACCGTGTAGTGTTTCTTATGTATCTGTCTAAAAAAATATAGACCGTGTAGTGTTTCTTATGTATCTGTCTAAAAAAATATAGACCGTGTAATGTTTCTTATGCATCTGTCTAAAAAATATAGGCCGTTTAATGTTTCGTATGCATATGTCTAAAAAATATAGGCCGTTTAATGTTTCGTATGCATATGTCTAAAAAAATGTAGAACGTGTAATGTTTCTTATGCATCTGTCTAAAAACATATAGACCGTGTAGTGTTTCTTATGCATCTGTCTAAAAAAACATAGACCGTGTAATGTTTCTCATGCATCTGTCTAAAGAAATATAGACCGTGTAGTGTTTCTTATGCATCTGTCTAAAAAATATAGGCCGTTTAATGTTTCTTATGCATCTGTCTAAAAAATATAGGCCGTTTAATGTTTCGTATACATATGTCTAAAAAAATGTAGAACGTGTAATGTTTCTTATGCATCTGTCTAAAAACATAGACTGTGTAGTATTTCTTATGCATCTGTCTAAAAAAATATAGACCGTTTAATGTTTCTTATGCATATGTCTAAAAATATATAGACCGTGTAGTGTTTCTTATGCATCTGTCTAAAAAATATAGACCGTGTAATGTTTCTTATGCATCTGTCTAAAAAAATATAGACCGTGTAATGTTTCTTATGCATCTGTCTAAAAAATAAAGGCCGTTTAATGTTTCGTATGCATATGTCTAAAAAAATATAGACCGTGTAGTGTTTCTCATGCATATGTCTAAAAAAATATAGACCGTGTAGTGTTTCTCATGCATCTGTCTAAAAAAATGTAGACCGTGTAATGTTTCTCATGCATCTGTCTAAAAAAATATAGACCGTGTAATTTTTCTCATGCATCTGTCTAAAAAAATATAGACCGTGTAATGTTACTTAGCATTTGAAATTTATTAACTCAGTTACGCATCGAAATTGCAATAAAATTTTTTATTTCTCTGAAAATAGAATAATTGAGCATTCGTAATGAGCTTTTGATACTTAAATGAGTTAACGAACATCACATGTGAAAAAAAAAAAAAAATTCTGCTGTCCGTATTTTTTTTAGACACTCTCAAAAAAGGAATAATTTTCAACTTTACACCAACTGAACACCAACACTCGTGTTCAGTAACACCAAAAATGGTGGCAACTAAACGCAAAATGTTTGCAGTGTAATTGCGCGAAAGTGTGGATAATAAATTTTGTTACCAATATTTGAAGCCCATGTATTAAGATTTTGAAGCAACGTATTTCCATTAAAAAGTATTGCATTGTTGTTAACAAATAAACGATATATCGGTTTCTAATGCCCAAGACTTAGTTTGCATAGAGAGTATAGTAATTAGCGTTTCAGGGCTAGTATGAATAAGAAGGATCTGGAAGCTGAAAAAGGCCAAGCTTTATTTATAGCAGTATCTAGTTATGCGGCACCTTCGCTTTTAATTAAGGATGACCTCAAACTAATGTTAGGGGTGACCCAGGATTTCCGACCTGCTGCCATTTTAAAGGTCGATCATGGAACTTCAAAAGGGCAGCAAGTTTGAGGCCCTAGGTTACCCCAAACGTACATTATTTCAAATTTAAGTAACGAGTTACAGTAATTGGTTACAAGTCAATAAGTGTTAAATAGAAATGAAACTTCATCTGAACAAATTACAACATGAGCGCACGCACCTGCGTGCTCGTGAATTAATAGTTACGTAAGAAAAAGAAAATGTAATTTTGAGTTGAAAAGTTACTTAGAAAATGATGTAGGTAAAAAATGAAAGTTAATTTTATGATTTGAAGAAAGCCAATGGCTGAGAACAATTAGCCCAGTTTCGAAATGGAACGTTTTGAGAAATTGACGAATGTAATTTGAAACCTTACACCGGCCTAACGGTTTCGGCTAAAGGTTCGTAAACTCTAAATTTCAATAAATATATATATTTATTAACAATGTGACACATTTTTTTACAAAATTTTTCTGCTATTTTTAAGGGTTACGAAAACACACATAAAATATTAGTCATTCAATTGGCGCTCACTTTCTATTGAGCAATTATCCAAATATCTCTACGTAGAATTCGAAAACGGTGCGTTTGCTCAGTGGCTTTATAAGTTTGGCGACCACTGCGGTAGACGATGTAAAATGTGCAAACACCACATGATTAATTTGTGTCTGAAATGGCAAGTTCATTTGCATCCAAAATGATTCGAAAATTTCCTTAAAAAATACATAAATTCGACTAAAATACAATTGTTCAACTAAATGATTTGTTCATTAATTTCGCCCTAAAATATCTTTCATGCACGAAACTTTTTTTGAGTCTTAATGAATTTAACAGGTAGAGGACGGCGTATACCACCGGTGGCTCACACGCGAATGGTTCATCTAGTGGCGTGTTCCACTGGTGGCTCACACACGAATGGTTCATCTGGCGGCGTGTACCACTGCTGGCTTATATCAGCTATAGTCTTATGGCACGGTTTTGTTAGATAAAAAAAAAACTCCATGTGGTTAAAAATAAGTTTTTTACTGAAAAATTGAAAATCTTATTTTTACAGGTAGCAAAAATCTGCGCCGTCCTCAACGTGTTGAGCATATTTCAATGAAAATAATACGGCATTTAATAATGATGTCTATGATTGGCCTAAAATGGGTTAAAGTAGGTTATGGACGTAATACTGTTATGTTTAATGTTGTGAGCTTATGTATTCGCTATTCCTAAGTAAAATAAAATTGTCACAACATGGTTGTACTTGGATTGATAAGTAAATTAGTACGCCTTTCAGCGAACCATTAAATGAACAAAATAATTTGAACCAGATAGGTCTTCAGCCCAATTTTCAGTTTAATTCTTACTGAAGTATTGAATTCCCACAGGTGATTTTACCCTATTGCTTATTTTCACTAACCAAGTTTTCATAAAATTTGCTCGCACCAATGTTGTTTGAACGTTTTCTTTTCTTGTGTAATTTTCTCAAACTTGTTTTCTGTTTCAGACTTTGTCGATTCTCTCGCATCCTCCTTACAGTTTCACTTGTAGGTCGGATAATAAGGAAAATGGCATGAGGGTACGTCCGATTTATTTGTTGTCATACACATTCAGTATAAGAACTTGCCGCATAAAAAAATAATCAAATATATAAATGATGTAATCTCAGTGGCATGTTAAAAATGTTTTAATAGGAAACAATGTGTAGCACATATAACTCAAGTTTGTTTTGAACAGCAAGTAACTTTTTAATGTATATTTATTTCATTATTTGGTACTGCTATTGAATAATGTAGACATAGACATAATTTGGATTTTATTATGATTGAAGGGTAATTGTTATTACTATTGAATAATGAAATGCATTTTTTGTTTTTGTTTCATTAATTATTTTAATTTTGTTGTAGTTGGCAGTTCTGGGATGGTGGTTTTATTTCATGAAATTTATTGAATTTGCTGATACGGTAAGCTATGTTTCTGTGATTTAAACATTTAATTGTAACAAACACTTACGAAATATTTTCGAATGTGGAATACATTAGAATTTAGAGATTCACTTCCGATGTTGATTTTGCATATTGTGCTTGAAAATTCTTAAATCTTAGAAAATATTTCAAAAGGCGTGAAGAAACCTCTATTTAATTAATTTTTTTTTAAAATTTTCACAAGTAACACATTGGTTTACTAATAAACCAATTTTAAGTACAAAATACTTTATTCTACTTGAATTGAAACCTTGTAGGAGGTAGCTTAAATAATTTAATAATATTTATTTACAGTTTTTCTGAATTGAAAATGTATATGTTTTATTTTTACATCTTTCAACTAGTGCGTTGTGTCTATCCCAACTTTCTTTTATATCTTTCATAGTGGCGGGATTGGCGCTAAAGCGTAATGAGCGCCATTAAAGTATCGTTTTATAAGAATTTTCATAGAATTTTTGAGGTATACGTTTAGCGAGGAAATTTGTTTGCGTGATTTTGTCCTCCTCTTAGAGTGAATGGTGCCAGAAACGAATAAGAAAATGTTCCCGTTGAGATATACCTACATACTAATTTTTACTTAAATCTTTTCCTTCCTTCATATGCAAGTAGCAATGTTAGGGTTATCTGTATAAGAGAAAGACAAAAATTAGCTTTAGCTAAATAGGTTAAGCGAGAAAAACGTTAGATTTATCCACCCTTTTCGACGGGATTCGCCTCAAAATCTAATCTACACCACTGTCGAGTGACGTAACTACTGATCCGCAGACCCGCCGACTGCAAGTATACGCAGGACGTTAACAGCCTTTTCACCAACCTTTCGACAGGCAGACAGCATTTTCAAGGTCCGTTTTGGACCTACGTCTAAAATGGTATTCTCCACGACGAGAAAATAGCGATTTCTCTGCACGGACTGACGCTGGACTTTGACCGTAGAAATCGATGGGTCAGCCACTGTCCAAACGTACAGCACACACGCAGTAGTGCAGTAAACAAACTCCGTTCGTAGTTTACTGCTTTCGAAGAGAAGTGCGAGGTGAAAGATTAATTTTCTAAATAAATTTTTGCAATTTCGATTGCTTGAGAATATGGAATCTACGCAGAGACAGTTTGTTCTTTGAAACTTAGGTTGATAAAGATTTTCATTTGCGATATTCTCTACAAATTCCACAATCAAGCTGTTAGTAGAATACTTCGGAAGCAAACTACAGCCGCGTTTACACGATGCCAGTTGAAGAGACAATTGACTGGAGACAGCTTATTGGCATAAAGTTCTTAGCTACGTGTGAACAAATTGGCGAGCCAACTGCCTCGACAGTTGTCCTGAAATTCAGTTGGCTCGAGGAGTAGACAGAGGACAATGAACTGGGCCCGGTGAGGCCCTCCACCACTCTGAATCACAGTTGTCGAGCCAGTTGGCGCCGTGTCAACGTTGCAGCCAGTTTATTTGCTTTGTGTTGTGCTAATTCACTCCTGTCTGTCAAGTCTCTCAGCCATTTTTCGTCATCAACTGCCATGACAATACTTTCACAAAGTGAACAGGTTCTCTTCCAACTGGCCTGGCCATGACAATCCCCCAACGGTCCAGAGACAATTGGCCCCGACTACTCTCTTCAACTGGCATCGTGTAAACGCGGCTTACCAACGAGGGAAGAAAAAAAACCCCTGTCTTAATGCAACAGCTCTAAGATTTACACCACAGCTTTTCAGTTTCTGATCGGCGGTGCCGTTGCTGCAAATTGCAAGCCAACTAACTCACTTGTAGCGAGAGAAATGTAAACAAAAGGTCAACAGAGGAGCTGCGTGAGGTTACGTGTGTAACTTGAGCCAATCACGACATCGTTGTCTGGATTGCTGTTAGAAAATCGAGTGTCGATAGAACAGCAGTTTTAATTGGGTGTTGAATACCGATTTTAACAACGGTCTTGACAGAGGATCGCTCGAATAACGGCTGTTTGACTGTAAGTGGAGCTCGGACGAGTTTCAGGTATGCAACAGTCAAGTTGCGGCGCTGTCACTTCACTTCAGGGTCTGTGTGTATACCGAATTTAGTTCGATTCCATGCATTACATTTTGAGCTAAAATGGCAGCAGAAAAAAAAGTGACCACACACACAGGTCAACCTCTTTACTATTGCGTCTTGAATATACGTTGGCCCGATGTTTGATTGTTAGTTGAAGTTTCCTAATTGTTTAATTACTATACATAAACCTTTATTTTCCCACTCTTTACAGAGTGTCAGTTAAGGCATTTATATAAAATTTAATAAGGCCAACTTTCATTTTAGATCTTCTTTGTACTGCGGAAGAAGAACAAACACATTTCAACTCTTCATGTGGTCCATCATGCTGTAGTACCTATTGCAGTATGGGGTGGTTTGAGAATAGAACCAGGTAATTTTTGTTTTACCTTTGTGAAAATCAAGTGCCCCTAGTGATTTAATTAGGTATTTACAGCTTAAAATTTATCAACGCGGGCTCTCTTTTAAATTGAAAGAGGTGCTTTAATGTTTTAAATTTGTTAACTTGAAATCCCTTAGTTTAAGTTGTATAATCACGTAGTAAGTAGTAAGAGAAAGTTTCGACTTCGACACTTTATTTTTTTTTTTGTAATAATAATAAATTGAACATAAAGAAAAAACAACTTTTGTTATTGAAATGGACAAGTTGCTTCTTTCCTTCGTACGTTCGAGGCCATCAAATTTTGCTCATGAAAGTCAATAGTTTCCGAGTATTTTCAGTTTGAATTTTATGCTTTGAATTAATAAATGTATTACTACTAATTAAATTATATTAGTTAAAATTTTAAGTAGCATTAATACATTTACTTGCTAGAAAAATTAAATTCAAACAGAAAATATTCGAAATTTCTTGATTTTCATGAGCGCAATTTTTTTCATATGTACGAAGGGAAATAGCAACTTTTCATGATGAAAACTATTCATTGCCAGCCTGATTTGTTTCGTGTTAAAACTCTTATAAAATAAATCGTTTACTTTTAGGGAGCTACAATTATTTCTTCCCGTTCATCAATACAATCGTTCACACTGTCATGTACTCATACTACGGCTTGTCAGCATTGGGACCAAGTGTACAGAAATACTTGTGGTGGAAGAAACATCTTACCACTTTCCAAATTGTAAGTTCTCCACAGTTGAAAGTTTCTTTTTGTTTTTAATAGAAATTAAGTTTCATCCAGAAATTCAGGTTAAAGCGAATCGCGTAACTTTAGAACTGAAAAAATGACTAGTGCGACACTAAAAATTTAATGAATGTAGTTAAGCTTAGAGGTGAAGGAATTGTCTTATTCTGATAATAGTCAGCTGTATCAGAAAGTTCAGACATTTTTTCAAAATAAAATAAAGACAAAAAAATGTTAATATTTAATTGTAAATAAGAATAAATTCCATAATTGATATAAATTTATTCAGAATAAACTAACAAAATTATCAGATGTTGCCTGTTACAATAATCGTTTAGTCGTTAGAAAATAAATTATTCCCATTACCTGTACCGCTATCAAACGAGAAACAATAATTGCCAAAATTAGCAAATGCATCAAATACTACAGCTTATGATAACGAGATCGGGAGATTCGCCAACCTCCCTTTTTCTTTAAAATTGACGTTTAAAATAAATTTTGAAAACATTAAAAAATTTCTTCAATTTTATGTTGGAAACAATCTTAATATCAGAATAAATAAAAAACTAATTCGAAGTTTTGCATGGAACGTCAAGCGTTCTCTCTGTCGGGATGATTAAATTTTGTGCCAAATTTTACTCCAGAACTTTCTGAACAGTATCCCTCAGACAAGAAGACACTTAACCTTGAAAGAGAATTTCTTCTTGGGGAGAGTTCTTATATTGGCACAGAGCTAATAGCTTCGCTGTACGCTATTCTCGAGGCAAACGTGTTTTCCTTACCCTTAGTTTAACAAATGGAATAGTTTAAGCCTCCTTTCCATAGTAAGAATTGCCGGAGGCAAATATAGCGAGAGTATATTCACTGAGACATAAAATTTGAATAATACTTAGTATATTTAAAAATGTTTTGTTTCGTTCTTTAAAAAAAAAAGTGAAATTTTTTTGGAAATCGTGTGCGTTTAACTTTTATTTACACATGATAAAAACCAGATCGTTTCTATTCAAGAATACTTCTCTATTGCATATTAATTTGCCTGCTAAACGTTAATCTTGCTTTTAATTGTAGTTTCCTTGGTAATAGCCATTCATTTCATAGTGTCCTTCTACTTTCAGATTCAATTCGTGATGGTTTTCTTCTACGTGATAACACTGAATGTTACCAACTGCAAAGTTTCGAAGTTCATCATCTACCTGAACGTGTTCTTGGCCGGCCTATTTCTGTTGATGTTCTTAGATTATTTCCAGAACACATACTTAAAGCACAGGGCCGTTCAAAAGCAAAAAATACTAGATGAGAAACTTCAGGCCGCTGCTCAGCTTAAGGATAAATTACTCATTTCATTTAACGAACCGCAGGCTATCGAGAAGAAAATCGGTTGAACGTTTCCGTTTTTGTTAAAAGGAGAACTTTGAAGTGCATTTCGACTTCATTGTGGAGGCGCATTTTGTTGCTGATGCATGTTTTGTTTCGTTATTGGACGTTTTATTGAGAGATTGGATAGTGGCTACCAGATTATCACTTTTATATCAGCATAATTTTGTAATTTAATTGGTAATCATACTATGACGTATCCTGAACTCTTCTTCAAATATTATATTTTGTCAAGAAAAGAGTGCCTGAAGTCTAAGCCTAGAAGTGGGATTTGTGTGAAAATTTGCTCATGTAATAGCAAAAATGTAATCTACTATGATGTGTCATTCATTTTACGTTTCAATCCAAATCAAAAAAAGGGAATTTCATCAGTTTGAAACTCTGGCTTGATTTAAAGATTTTAAATTTAGCTTTGAGACCTGATTTATGCAGCGATGAAATGTTTTCCAATTTAAGGCAGATTGAATGTTTTCTAGATTTTTTTTTTGCAATTTAGACATTTTCCTCTAAATAAAAACTGACATGTCTTGTAAAAATCCTTTTTCTTTTCCAAAATGCCTAGAGCCCCTTGATCAAACTTTTGTCCCCAACTTCGTAAACTTTATCCATCAAAGAAGTTATGCTTTCTAATACTGAATGTTATACACGAGATTATTCGTGCCTGTATATATATATATATATGGATGGGTTTGCTATGACTTGCTATCAGTTGTACATACGCATTTTTCATTATAGTGAAGCTGAGTATTGATCCGCCCTTCTTTTCCCACTACATCCCAGTGCTAAAATTACCTGATGCTTAATCCTGCTTAAAAATTAAACCTCATGGTCATTCAGTACTTTGCTTAGGTAAAATATTCATTTTATGTCCATGATTCAGTGATGAATAACTAGCAGAGGTTTTAAACTGTTGTAATTTTCATGGCGATATATGCATCTGTTGATTGTCGTAAAGTTTCCATGTCGGTCTCTAAATGAGTTAGCTTAAAAGCAAATTACTTTCTTGGAAATGGTCCTACTTACTTACCTTACTGCGATTGCGTGGACTGCCACTATTACTTTCTCTTGATTTCTTACTGACATAAGCTCTTCGCGGGCAGAGCACACGTGGTTCAGGCGTATAGTTGTAGCATTGTACATAATATTTATGTTGAATTATCATTATTTACATTAAAAATCAAGTTGGTTTAAACTGGTCATGGTTACTGCTCATAAGGAATGTCAAATTTGTGAGAATTCATGAGATCATTAGAAGGATGGAGACTTTGTTTTCAGCTGTGCAAAATATTAAGCTTTGAAATCAATTTGTCAGTTGTCTAAAACTTGTGAATATTATTTTTATTTTACTTTTAAAATTTTGCGATGGAATCCGGGAGAAAAATCAGATATTTATTATTTGTAACAAAATATTTCTACTTGGCAAACTTGAAAACACTGACTAAAAAAATATTTTTATGGCCAATCGATTTTTTGAATCCTTCGGGAATCAATTCAAAATGATAAGTTTCTTAAGGATTAAAGAAACTTTTAAGCCTTGACGTTAGAAGTTCCTTAGTATAAAAAATGCTAATTGAAAAGAATGAGAATCTAAAAAAGGTCTTTAATATATCTTACATTGGATGTTTTTGTCAGAGGTTTTCAAAATTTTTTAAAAACTTTTAAGTTATTTTGTTATGTTTTATAAAATATCTATAAATTAAATACTATTTCAATATGTTAGTTTCAATTTGTTTTTGACCCTGTTAATGTTGTCTAAAAATAATCATGCAATGTTTTCAGAAATTATCCAAATAATTATCTACCTGTTTGTTAAAACAAATGCATTTATGTTAACATTGTTTACTTTATTAAATATAAACCAATCCAAAACGTTATAAAATTAAATTAAAATTGATGTAATATTTATATTTTTAAATACAAACAATATTGCTAGATTTTTTTCAAAAATATGTGCTAGTTTTAATACAATTTACAAATATTTACGTAAACTTCGCAAAAAAAGGATTTTTATATATTTGCAAATTTTATTCCATTTTAATATAAAAGTTTTTCTAATCCACTCTTTTTTAATTCTGATCGATGCATTTATAAATGCTTTGCCATTTCATAACTTGTTATCAATTTCCAATTTTTCTGTGGAGAAAGCATAATTAGTATTGTTGTACCGCATGAGCATTCCAAATGCATATTGTTGTATTTTTTGTAAATTTTGATAATAAATATTGTTTGTATTGGTGAATTTTGGTACTTATTATAAACCAGTATTTAAAATTGTTAACGTTAAAAACTGCAGAGTTTTACATTTCATATACAATGCGTTCTGAAGTATTCTGATGCGTTTCTTTTCTTTTTTTTTTTTTAATTTATAAAAACGGAATTGTGATCAGACACTTAAAATAAAACTGATTTTCTATGATAAATATGGTTCCCAAATTTTGTCTTTTTTTCCCCAGTATTTCCCCTTAATTGATTTGAAAAGTTTGCTACTTTTCCTCCATTTGTTTACTTCCCATAGAAAATTGGCTTGAAATGGCAATTACACTCTTTATTAAGACTATTTGCGCATTTAATATAGATAACTTTTTGAGCTAAAATTAAAAGAGAATTCTTTAAAAAAAGTTTAGTTTCACGAGAAAAAGTATTTATTTCCGAAATGTTTTTATGTAGAAGTTCAAAAATAAAATTGTCAGGACAAGGACAATCGCCATGATGGAGATATCTAAGGTGCTCAGTATTTCGCAACCAGTCAGGTGTGCATGTCCCATGTAGCCAATGATTGTGAGAAACTGGACCTGAAAGGAAAAGAAGCAATCGTTTAAACATTTTACACAAAAAATAGTCCATTCATTTCAAATTAACTTTCTTTTTTTGCTATAAGTTGTCGAGATAAAATTCCAACTACCAAATACCGATCGAATTATACTTTCTTTGTTTGATTAAAAAAAAAAAAAAAAAAAGAATGGTTATTTTTTGAAACATACCTTCTTTTTAAGTGTGTAGAAGTTTGAAAAATCTTGCGAAATCTAGTACAATAGTCCAAGCGTCGATAATCCGAAAGTTTGCTTAGTTAGAAACTGAAATACCACATGTACTACTTTTCTACTTCACTCCTTTACCCTGTTAGCACGTGGCCTTAGGGCTAACCACATGTACTACTGTATAAGCCCACGTTTTTTGGACTAAAATTTCTACTCGAAAGGGGGGGGGGGGGGGAGAGGATTAAAATTTTCAAAATTTGATCCGCGAAATCAAGATATAACGTATTAGGTGTCTGTATTGAAAGGGCGAAATATTACAAAGTGGATGCAAATATTATTCCATTTTAATGTTGCTCTTCTTTGGAGCCTCCGTTAAGTTCTTCAAATTCATTGAACTGATTGATTTCGTGATTATTGCCTTCGGAAAAATTATCGACATCTCTGGAATCGTATTCTTCAAAAGACTATAATTAAACGCGTCAATTTTCAAATTAAGAAGGTATACTTATACACGGATCAATCATTTTAGAAAGATTTTTTTGTGGGAAAGTTGGAGGGAGGAGAGGACTTATACGCGGCTGGGCCTATCCGCGCGTTATAAGTATGGCACGTATTTTTTGAAGTTATAAAGGACTAAATTCTCAAAAGAACTAAGGTTTCAAAAAAAAAAAAAAAAACACTAGATAGTGTAAAATAATCCTCAAAAGTACAGGAAAATTAAAAGTTATAGGGCAATATACTTAACTACAGGAATTTGAACTAAGTGTAATCGTTTTTACTCGAAGATTTGAGGCGTTGACTGGTTCTTTCAAAACATTTTAATGATCTATATCAGTGGTCGGCAACCTGTCGATCGCGACAGCATTTTGAGAAGTTTATAGTTTAAAAAATAAATAAATTTGAAATCCTATTCAAAAGTTATTTTACTTTAATTTTTTTCCCCTTCAGAAATGTTTATTAGTTTGTCAGACCATTCACCAGACCTAAAAGAACTTCCAATAATATGGAATGTCAGTCGTCACATACTCTATGCTCTCGGTGAGAGTTAATTCAAGAATGTAACTGCATTTCCCATGTGAGTTTTAGTTAAAAAACAAAACAAAAACAGTTTTTTTTTTATGAAATTGAAAAGAAATAATGTATTTGTATTGTTTTGATGCGAGTTAACGGTGTTAACAAACCATTATTTTAGAAATTTTAAAGTAGGTATTTTTATAAGCATCAAAACTTGTTCTGACAGGAATTAACCTACAAATTGAAGGCAGGTGCAATCCGAACATGCCCTATTAATAGCGTATAACCCCTCCCCCCGCCCCCGGGTCCTTCGAGTCGATCTTGGTGTTCGCCGTCAATTAGGGTTGGGCAAATCTTCAGTCAATTTAGGTTGCCGATCACTGGAATACTTGATGCTTCAGACATTAAAAATAATTATAATCAGAAATAATAATAGACGTAATTTTAGTCTAAGAGAGTTTTCGCTTAATCTCTGAAAAATTCGTTAATCTGATAGTGGTCTAGTCTTAAATTCAGATTAACGGGTTTCCATTGTACCAATTTTTATTTTCTGTTTTAGGGCGAAGGGGGCTATTTCCACTTTTCTGCGTTATTTCCTTGGTTAAGAGTCTTCACTTTAATGCAAGTTAACACTTTACCAACCGATAGCCTATTAATCAGCTTTTTGTCGCCGATGCTTACCGACCGATCGCCTATGCAACGTTTTTTTTTTTATCGCCAACGCCTCCCGACCGATAGCCTATTAATCGCTTTTTTCTCGGGGCTATCTAAAAATAGCCTATCAATCGGTAGCCCATAGCGATAAACTATTGCCATTTTCTATATCATGTGTATTTTATTATTAGTAATGAGATACATTGCTCATTGAGGTGCGTTGCTTCGCCGGGGAGAATCTGCGGCTGAGCGGCCGGTCGGACGTGCGTATGCTGTTGAACCGCTAGCGGTCGGTAAAGTGTTAATATTTTCATTTTGAATTGACCTATTGAAGCTTTTTATTTTTTATTTTGAATCGTTCTTCATGCTTTTGTTTTCACAAGGTTCTTTGTTGCCAACAGCACGTGATCAATATTGCGCAAATTTTCATTTTTTGGTTCACTTAGAATAACATTTGCATATTGAGAGATAATCTTGCGGATCTTAATAATCCACAGGCTTATTTTATTTGTTCTAAAGTAAATAAAACGCTAAAATTTACATGAAATTATGCAATGCCGGTACTTTATTGTTTTCGCATTTCCCATTATGTAAATTGTATCCATTCTTATAACTTGCATTAAAAAGTAATTATTTTTGCTTTTACATACGATTGAAGGTTTATATCAATAATCATAAAATATATAAATTTATACAACTATACAAATTTATACTTACTATAAATTCATACTTACTATCTGGATTGCAGTGAGATATTTTTTCCACCATAAGTATCTTCTGAGTTTTGGACCAATCGCAGCAAGAGCGTAATAAAAGTACATCATCACGTGCACGAAAGAATTGATTGTCAACACGATATACATGTAAAATCCTGAAAAATCATACCGAGGTTACAAATAGTGGCGTTCAAACATTAACTTAAAATAAACATGTATCGACATTAACGAAAAAATAATCCTGTTCTACATAGAATTCAGTGCTTGAGCACTCAAAAAATTCTCATCGTTAAAGGATGAAAGATATGAAAAAAGTTGAAGTTTATAATCACTTTGATTAGAAGTACAAATTACTACTAATAATTAACCTTTCTTTGGTAAATATTTAACCTTGTAGATCTTATTAACGTACTCTTCGATACTTTATATATAAATAAACAAAATTCGTGATTATTGTGTTTTTCTTTTACATTTAAGAGTATTTTAAGGTCATATTTTAAAAGGGTATACACTTTTTAATTTGATATGAAAAGATGACGTTTTAAAGATTCGCTGGAGATCAGAAATTGATTTTAACAGTAGGCAATCGCTAACAATCGAGAAAAATGTGTAGAAGTTCACGTTTAAAATGTATTGGACAATGGCCATTGATAATGTAAAACCGATACCGTTTGCCATTGTTTGAGAAATGGATTTTATTATTTTATTCCAGGGGTTCTCAAACTTTTTTGGCTTGTGGCGCTCTCATGGGTACCAAATCTTGTCGTAGCCCCCCTTATATGCGTGCATGTGTATTAGTTTATTTATTTGTGTGCTTGTAGGTAGGGGCAGGTTAAAAAGGCTGGCTCACATAAAATAGGGTTAATAATATTTGTTAATTTCAGAACAAACAACTTCAAGGGAGCCATATGGCTTCCGTTGCAAAACCCTGTTTTAGGCGGACTCAAGAAGATATAAAACAAAAAAGCTTTCTGATCGGAACAATATTGGAAAGGTTTGAATATAATGCATGTGCATTACAACCAAACACAGTTTCAGAAATGCACACATTCATTATATTGATGAATGCATGCATATCTGCAGCTGTGTATCTTTAAGGAACATATTTACGTATTCCATAACGGCGTCACACTAACAGGATTTCAATTCATAGGTTCAGGCAATCACGTTTTATTTACGAGAAAACCATGTTCTAAACCAAACCAATGTCGAACCGTGTTTTAATCCTTAATGATCATAAACCTACTCCTTGAACGTTCTTACATTGCACTGAGAATCAACCTTTGTTTGTTCACTGCCTGGTTATATTACCACATTTATTTGAGACTCAAACTGCGTGTCGCACGTTTGCTGCAACAATGACATAACTCGAAAATTATGCGATGATTTCCAAGTTAATACTACAGGATAATTGCAATCCTCATTGCAATAGTCTCTACAATATTAATTCAAAAATCTCATACCATAATTTTCGAGTTATGATGATGATGATGATGTTGCAGAAATTGGCGATGAGCATTTCTGCGAGGAGTGATGTTTATAATTTTTCGCATTGTTCTTTTAACCCTCTGATGCTTATCCCGCGATTTCCACGTGCAACGTAAATGTAGGGAAAATTGTTCATCAGCGATTTACACGGGCATTAACTTTTTAAGTGTATTTAAAATATTATTTCGCGCTGTTTCATCGTTAAAACATCAGTAATGCAATTTCTCAAGTATTTGGACATTAATTACATTTTTATTCCAGAGATGGCTTTAGTTGCATTAAGCAGACCAATTTTTAGCGAATCGAATTCGCTAAAAAAATCAGCAGTCAGAGGGTTAAGCGAATAAAGGAAATTTCGGAAACTTTCCCTTAGTAAATACAAATGATCAATTCTTTGTTAGCAGAATTTATATATTATGTGCGGGGCAGACTTTTCAACCTAGGAAGTCAAAAAGCACGAAATTTATTTCGACAGCACAACATACATAACAGTATAAGGAATAAAAATATTCAACATAAAATGTGAGGTATGTGGGTTAATGTGAGTGAGAATATATAAGTTAATTTTATGGCTGTTAAATGTTAATACATGTCCCCTTTTTATGTTACAACCAATCAATAGAGCATTCCAGGTGGAGTTTATAAGTAGTACTAACCTATCATCGGTCCTTTGATTTCAAAGAAAAGCACTACTGGTTATTTAAATTTAAGCATTGGAAAATATGTGTTTTGATAACAAATAAAAAATTATAATTTTAAAAATAGGATTTTTTTTTCAATCTCACCAGGCTGCCGGTGCTTCATGATTCTCCAAAAATATAAGCAGACTGCACTGTGATGGAATACATGCAGGAAGGAAATTTGTTTGTTCTTTTTTCTCAAAACGAAAAAAACCTATTGATGATTCCATAGAAATATTTTATTCACACGCATATAATACTATAAGAACGAATAATAATTTTGCTCTACAAATGCCATATTAAAGCAAAGGGGCACTGACTTATAAGGAACTTAGTATGCGGTTTACTGAAAAAAAAAAGCCAAATTGAATTCGTTTAAGTAGATTTTAATGACACTTAAAAAGGAAAATTAACAGAGGAATTCTTGTAGAACTGACAAATGTAAAGAGTTAAACTCATACACACTATTGAAAAAAAAATCAGCGTTTTTACAGTTCTTACTTTATTGGCTTTTTTTCATATAAAAAAAGAAAAAAAATCTAATTAATGAATTTTTAAATTCATTGATACCACTAGTACTAATGCAAACTTGCATTTAAAACACTTTTCTTCAAGAAGATAAACATGTAAAGAGGAGTGATAAATTTAAAATAGGACTTTTGGTCTCTAAGAATAAGCATATATTTTTGATTAAGCTAAGTATAAATTTAAATGTTATGAAAATAACCATAGCTTATAACAGTGGTCGGCAACCTGTCGATCGCGATCGACCGGTCGATCCCGAGCCCATTTTCGGTCGATCACGACAGTATTTTGGACAGTTTATAGTTTAAAAAAATAAATAAAATAAGTTTTGAATTGGATGGCGAATTCATTTTTCCTTCAGAAAAATGTTTATTAGTTTGTCAGACCATTCACCGGACCTAAAAAAAACTTCCAACAATATGGAATGTCAGTCGTCACAATAACTATGCTCTTGGCGAGAGCTTATTCAAGAATGTAACTGCATTTCACATGTGTGTTTTAGAAAACCAAAAAAAAAAATAACAGTTTTTTTTAAATCAAATTCAAAAGAAATAATACATTAGTATAGTTTTGATACGAGTTAACGGTGTTAACAAATCATTATTTTAGAAATTTTAAAGTAGGTATTTTATAAGCATCAAAATTTGTTCTGACAAGAATTAACTTAAAATTTGAAGACAGGCGCAATCCCGACATGCCCTATTAATAATGTATATTACCGCCCCCCCCCCCTCCCGTCCTCCGAGTCGATCCTGGTGTTCGCTCGCCGAGCTTGGAAAGTAGATCTTCAGTCAATTTAGGTTGCCGACCGCTGGTTTATAACATATTAAATATAACTCCAACACTATATTTAATATCATTTTTCTTATATAGTAAATTTTGTGCACCATATGCAGTATATGTATGTAAATTAATTAATTTTGTAGTCATTTTATTTTCGTTTTCTTTTTTGAATATTTACATGCACTGAATTTCAAAAATAGGGCGGTTACATACATGATTTCCTTTTTAAATAACTAACACAATATTTCGAATTTTAGAAAGGGGGAGGCGGAAAAAAGAAATGACTTACCGTGTCCATTAATTCAGCGTATTTCAGCAAATAGAGAGGCCAACAGTAATTCATGCTTTCCTAAAAGGGGTAAAATATTATGAGTACGAGGGAGAGTAAAATACTTTTTGTTTCTCAAATTCAATCGAGCTTAATTAAAGAAACCGTTTTTTATTTTACGTCATTTATTTTGGCAGAAAGCTGAAAAATCTGCTTTATTTCAACTTTCTGGACTCGACTATAGCGTTTCAGGCAGCAACTAGTTTCAGGTCAATTTTTTCTTTCTTTTCCTTTGCAATAAGCGGTTAGCGGTCTACCTATTTTAGTCACTTAATTTGGCACCAGATAGCATTACAACAAACTGAAAAAGTGAAGCAAGCGAAGTACTTAGTTACAGCAGCGTTATCTGGCGTCAAAACAAGTAATACAACGTGTCATTTCAAAATCTTCCCTTTAGATTTAATTTAAAAGTTATAAAAAAAAATGCAAAATTTCTACACAGATATAAATACATTCTCAAGCCGGGGGATCGGGTCCCTGCTGACCCCTCTCCCCCAAATGACGCAAGCCTGATTTTGATTTCCTTTCTTCTTTTTTTGCATGTATAGAAGAATTTGAAGCTTCTATTTTAATTAGACCACTGTGAATTGTTTAACAAAAGTTGAATATAAGGAAAAATAAGAAATAAAACAATGAATACTCAAAGTTAAATTCAAAATTAAGACAAAAATTAAATTCTGAGTAATGTTATGAGAAAAGAAAAGTTTTGCCAAGGAAAAGCAGTAGAACGGCTACGTGCCCCTGATTTTCTTTCGTTATGTTCTTACTATTTGTTTATTTTAAATTAGTATCAGTGTGGCAATGAACTTCTGATTTTGCTATTACTTGCATAGCTAAATAACTATAGCCCTAATCGTTAGCCAATAAAAAAGCCACCAAACAAGAAGCACGAGAGAAAATAATTGGATTTAAAATCGATTTTAAATTAGACTGAGCGACTGCGAAAACGAAAACTTTTAGTGCTGCCATCTATTATCGAACTTGGAAAAAAATTACATGTAAGGCTTCAACATTTCGTTCTCGAACGGCAGGACGTTGGGTGGAACCGACATTTCATGCGGTTGAGTGGCATAACAAGCTATCCTCCCCGTCCCCAATTTAAAAAAATATAATGCAGTTATATGCGCATGTATTCTGTGTTTTTAACAGTATTTTAATTTTTCTCTACTGTTGGAAACATTTGAAATGACGGTCCTGTTGATGGAGAAAGATTGTGGGAGGGACTTGAGAAAATCGTTATATTCTACAAAAACTCGTCAACATATTTTTTGAATAAGGAACAAAAAGGAGCGAACTGCTTGGAAAAGAGCTTAAAGTAATTAGTATTCATTTTTACTTGCTTCTAGAACAAAAATAGGTAGAAAAATGAAAAATCATTGTATCCTGAAAATGTTTATCACCCCCTGAATTGTTTTGACACATATTTACACGTTTTAAGTTGTTTTGAACACAGTTTGACATCTTTTGTAAACTGCGCATGTGAGTTGTGGTAAAGGGGGAGCACTTTTGTTTTCAAAGTTCTGTCTCAAAGAAGTTAATCCAAGGTTTTAAACAAAAATTGGTAGTCAAAAAGACCCCGATAAATATTGTGTGTGTCGTCAGGGTTCGAAATTAGGATAGAAAAGCTAGGCGTCATTGGCACCTAGCTTGTTTGTTTTAGTTGCCGAAAATGTTCTGCTAGCCGTCATTTTTAAATAATTCAAATTGCTTGGGCAGAGATATCAACTGATAAGAGCTGATCAGAGGTATCAGCTGTGCAATTGTTAAAAAATATTGCAAAACATCACAATTTTAATGATAAAATTATTGATAAGTAAGAGAAAAAAATGTTTAAAAATGAATTTCTGTTCTTGAGAAGTTGGTCATTTTACTTAAGTTTATACATCTTACATAAACGCTTATTTTAATAAGTGCCAAATAAAATAAAATATGAGTTAACCTTTTTTCAAGTGTTATTTACAATCAAGTGTTACTTACAAATAAGTAACGCTTGATTATAAATTGCTTCAAAATGAGTAAAAATTTACAATTCAAAAATTTGAAGGTCAAGAAATTACCATAGTCTTCACAGGCATCGTAAAAACTCAAAATACCGAAGATTAGATGCAATTTGTTCATAAAAATAGACTTATATAAGTTATATCAGATTAAAAAATAAATAAGTAAATTTAAAAAAAGGACGGCGAAAATTGTCAAACTAAAAGTTTTATGAAAGTTTAGGCGGTCAAAAGTGACGACTGGATGCAAAATACCGATAGTCAAACGGAAATCTTTAGTTGCAAAATACGACTAACGACCGCTAATTTCGAGCCCTGTGTGTAGTTTTTTAGTTTTCTCAATTCAACCATACTTCAGGGTACATTCCCCACAAATAAAGCGTATTATTTATACTTTATCCACGCGAAACTCAATATTGTTGGCATATGTCGTTTTTCATACATGGTAGGAAACTGACACTGAAGAAAACTTTGGTTAATGTTATTCTTTTCTTCCTTAATAAATAAAAAAATAAATAAATAAACTAGCAAATAAATAAAATGAGAAAAAAAAGAGAATAATATAAAAATAACGTAAATTAAGGTTAAAATGTTTTACAAGTGGACGCTGCATTTTAGGAATCTCCTATTGAGGAACATTCACGATTTCACGAATAGTTGACCAGTCCCGAAAACTCTTTTACTGAAAGAATATTTTTCGATTTTTGAAACTCTCGATTTCACGAACATTTTTCGTGGCGCCAAAGGGCTCGTGAAATCGAGCGTCAACTGTATATTACTTAAGTTCCGGCAAGGTGGCATCGTGGTAAGGCGCGAGACCCGTACGCCTCAGGTCATAGGATCGGGCCTGGCAGTGTCGGTGGATTTTCCAGATGCAGGAATTGTCTGCATGCCGTCTGCATCGGTTATGCGGCATGTTAAAGATCCCTTGAGTATCTGTTTGGCATGGATACTCTCGGCTAAATTAAATTCCTAGTGCATATTGCATCATTGAGAGCTCAGGTACCGCCATCTAGTGGTAACTGAACGTCAAAAATTCTCATGCGGCGATGGTACCACACTCATTGTGGTGCCGTTGAAAGAGATGGTACCAATTACTGGGGAACGCACTAGGTCTGCAATGGTTGGGGACCAATACCGCAGCCCCATTGGAAAGAAAAAGAAATCGTCTGCGCCCATGTCGTATGATTATGCGACATGCAAGAGATCCCTTGAGTAGACATTTGGCTTGGATGTCTCTCTGCTAAACTGAATTCCTAATGCAGTTTCGCATCGTCAGAGTCCAGGTGCTTCATCTTCGATTGAAGAAAGTACACTTCAAAATTCTCATGCGGTAATTCCCAAGTGGTAATCCGCCGATAGTGGTGCTACTTGAAAGAATGGATGCCGGTTTGCGGAGAATACAACAGCTCTGCAAAGGTTACTGACCATACGCAGACCCATTGGAAAGATATTGTTTTAAGTTCAACGGGATGAAATTTGATCTATTGTTTTCTCTGTTTCAATTCTTGATCAATGCTTTCGAAGACTTACTGAAAAAGCATCACAGAAAATGCAGATGCATACATGGCACGGGGCTTGGGGCATGGTAACTTATGAGTTAGTTAAACTACTCACCTCGATAGCTGTCTTGTAACTTTCTTGGTGTTTAAAATTGCATCGTATAGGCCAATACTTTAGACTCCATATTAATAACTGGAAAAACAAAAGGAAATAAATTTCAAGTATGCAGTGCATTTAAATTTATAACTAATCATTATTGTATTACCTAAAAAATCATCACATAAATTTCCCGGAGTTGAGTAAAGACTTTAATAAATATTTAAGTAATATCTTTTTAGAAATAAAACCATGGAAATTTGTTTGTGATTTAGTGAAAAAGAGAAATAATACGCTTGATGTTAAAGGAAAGGGAAAGGAACGCAACTGTTACAAACACAAGAGAAACATATAACTCAGAATGACGTACATTGGTACGTCGCAGTAGGGCTAGTTCTTTTACGGAAGATATATTTTTTCCCCCAGAGCTCATAAAAATAAATCTTTGCTTTTTCAAATAATTTACTACCACCTGCGTAATTTTGCATCACTAAGTACCAAAGTTCTAACTATTTTAGTCAGCCAAAACTACTCAAATATCCCCATTAAAAGAGTTAGGAATTTCGTGACATACGACATGTGCGTCCCTGGAGCTGAAGGGGGTTAACGAAAATAAGTTGTATCAATATAATTAAAAAAATAATGAAAGAAAATGAAGCATAAACTATCCGGTTGACGTTTTTGCTGATAAAAATATTTCTTGTTAACCCGAAAGGGATACTTCACTTTTTGCTTATTTATTTATTTACGCTTATTGTACACAGAGGGTTTTGATGAAATAAGACGGTTAATAGTACAAGCTCTAGGACCGTAAGTTGGAAAACTTTTTTGTTCTGCGGAACCGTTGCCTATTTCTTCTGATTTTCGTGGACTCCCTTCTTACGGGTTGTTTGAAAAAGAGTTCCAATATTTCTTGTTTTGGAATGTCTAATATGTCCTGTCACTCACTGATGGTTCTGTTTTGCATATGGGGTCATATGCTAAGATGGGAGTTATCCACTGCCCCTAATACCTTAGGTGCATAATTGTCTCTTTTTCTTCGATGTTGTTATATTCTATTTCCAATTTAAATCTTATCTGGGGAGAAACAACACATCAAAAATGCGTTTTGCTGCCTTGTAAAATCCCATGTTGTGGGTGCCAAGGTAGGAGGAGGTCCTTGATAGTAACATCAATTGCAAGTTTTCACGAGGTACAAGAAAAAAAGCAAAAATAGTAAAAGTACCTACTTGCGCAAGTTCATGAAATTTAACTGATACATAATTAGCTAAATTAAGTATTATGAATATTCATTGGCAGATATACTGAATTCTGTTTAAGTGGGCTCCAGTCCCGTGAGCCCCCCAGTTTCATATCATACACCCCTTGGTCGAGTATCAACTAAAATAACGGATTCCGAAAAACATTCCATTCTAGTTGAAAAATTTATTACTCTTCCCTTCCATCTACTGCCTATTAGCTTGCAGGTTTGAACGGCGCGGGTCATGGAGGTTGAAGGTTTGTTACTGACAAGGAACTTGTAGAACTGGAAATATTTCGTCTTTCAAGTATATAAGAGAAAAAATAGATAGTAAACGCCTTCACCAATATTTATTATTTCAGATGATTAAGATTGTACAGTAAAACCTGTAAAATTGACCACTTTGTAAGCTGACCACCTGTCTATGTTGACCATTTTTGTCAGGAACGGAATTAGACCTATATTATGTAATATAGGAAAACCTTCGTAATTTGTAATCTAATTTGACCACCTGTCTACATTGACTACTTATGTACGTCGAATTTGGGTAGAGCATTATTAAAAAACCCTTTGGTGAGTTGACCACCTAATTATTATTATTATTTTTTATTTCTAATGGCAAGGTTACAAAATAGCTCTACACCACGAGGCAAAAGGAACAAGACCAAAAACAAATAAACATAATAATGTGGCGAGAAAAGTCTATGAACCTAAAAGCTCCCTAGCGCGCCAGTAGCGGTTACTCAGCGAGGAATCACCAAGTGCCGGGCAGCGGAGAATGTGGCCAGCATCCATGTCCTCCAGAAGATCCCAGAGTGTGCAGAAGGGGGCCTGAACAACATGGATTCGATGTAGATGTTTTAGGAGGCAGTCATGTCCTGTGGCCAGACGAAACTCAGCAACCCACCTAATTATTATTATATTTATTTCTTTATCTAATTTTGCAAAGATAAAAAAGAAAACTAAAATAACTTCTTCAAGGAATTTTTTATTCTATAATGTTAGACCAGTATTTGTCTGGATGGATGAAACATCAATCTAAAGTTTGCCAAAACTTCTTTGTAAGTTAACCATATGGGAAAACTACTATGAGCACTCTTTTATCCTTTAAATAAGTTTCTTCTTTTTTATTCTATCTGACGCAGCCATTTTGAAAAATTATTTGTATATAGGATACATTGTATAAGTCATTCAGGTTAAATTTCTCTAATAATATCTTAGATAATTGTGAGAAAAAAATTACTATTTTAAAGTAACGTTGATACATGAAGCTATATTTTAATTAGTTTCAAATGAATAACTGCATAGTGTAAGAAAAAGATGTCCACCCTCTGTAAGTTCACCACCTGTCTAAGTTGACCACTAAAGTGCGGCACCGCAAGTGGTCAACTTACACAGGTTTCACTGCATTCTGAAACATTGCAGTTCTGAGGAATACTTACTGTTATAGCAGCATATGCGTTCCCAACAACTAGAAGTGAGTTGATGATGATCATTACTTTCTGTAAATTGTAGGGGTTCTTGGATTTCATAAAGGCAGGTCCGAAAAACTTCGAGTAAAAAACATAAAATGCTACAATTATGCCTGGGACATAGCTGCTGTGAGTCAAGACGTTGTTTGTACTGTCTGTAAGGGTCAAGTCAAAATAAATTTAAATTAATCTTCTGCGGCTACACACACATGCATATATAATATACATATTGAAAAGAGGAAGCTACAAAAGAGGTTAAAACATACAAGAAACTAAATTGCCGCGTTTCATATTGGGAAAAAAAACAAAATGTTTGAAATAGCACTTTGTCAGGTGAAGAAGAAGCAGCACATGTTCATCTTTTATACCAGTCTGGTAAACACTCATAATATTCAAAGCAAACGGAAAAGCTCGCAGTCAACATAATTAGACAAAATGATTTCTTAGATTATAAGGATTACTAAGAATACTCCTCAATCTAGTTGTCCTATTTACTCGTACCAAAGTCTAAAATTTTAAACAATATATTAGTCTGTTATTTTCTTTTCGCTAGCCTTATTGAGAGGGTATAAACAAGTTCATTGGTCCTAGTAGAATGATCGAATACTTTGATTTAGTTTAATCGTAATCACATCTGAAGAAACATTGATCAGTAAGTTTAGGTCCTAACAAAAGTTTAGTTAGAAAGGTTTAATTCATAAATGTCTTTTGTAGGGGAGATTAAAAATGTAAGGTTTTTAATTTTTTTGGTTTTCTGTATGTACTATGACGTTTTTACAACGTTCCAACAATGTATATGTACATGTCAATGATTCTTGGTAACAATGTCATTACGTCTAAAACGAGTTTAATTCTGATGCTACAAAGAAAGCTTCAAAAGGTTACTCTCATTCCGCATTTTCCTACAATAACGCGAGTTGAAGATTTCTAAGGATGATATCTTCCCATGCCTTTTTCATATGAAATTATTTCACATTATACTTTTGTGTGTAAAAGATCTTGATAACTGCCCTTATACCGTCCTTCTTCTTCGTCTGTGAGTCCCTGACTTCAAAAGTTTGTAAAAAAATCATTTAATGCGTTATATAGATTTTTAAATGCATATAATTTGTAATATTTCACGTAAGAAAAGCACTTACTTGGATCGATAAGGAAATCTTTCAGCAAATGCAAAATCATTCTTCTTGTAATTCCAGATTCTACTTTGAAAGTAGCACAATTTAGTAAACAAAAAACACTACTAAAAGATGAAAAAATTTGTAAATTATGCATTTTAAAAGGGTGAAAGGTTTGATGCATTAAATTAAATTATAAAAAGAAGTAGAATTGAGGCACTAAAAAGCAGAGGTGTAAGTGACGAGAGTCAAAATTCGATTGGTGCAAATGAAAAATGTTTAACACCCATCTGCTTTTGGCAATGAAATGTTAGTGGTATCCTTGACAGGTGCTGCTATCCAGCGCGTTTTGAGAAAACATTTGTATTAAAACTCCTACATGATGCAAACTTTTAATCAAAGCCTTTTTTTTGTCACTTACATCCAATTGCTTCTCGCCGGGTGAATTCTGTATTGTTTTTGCATATAAAGTTCAAGTTAATGACTCGACACTGAAAATAGCATGAGAAGACAGCAAAAGCAAGGCAAAACACTTAATGAATATTAAATGCATTAAAACGAGTCAATTCTTTAAGGATGAAACATCAATTTACAATATTATGAGGAGAAAAAATGTTTATTGTGAAATTATAGTTATGTTTCTGTCGCATGATGTTACCTTAAGTTACTCTTTCACTTTCTTCAATGTCTTACAATTCAGTAATTAATTAAAAATCTTTTACCATTTGAATACTACTATGTAACTTGCAATAATTTTGTTAAGCTAAATGTAATAAAATTTTGAAATTGAAAATGTTACACATTAATAAAAATCACAGCAATTCTTCTCGATTTTTAATTGATCCCTCAATAGAAAATTTTCTTCAGATAAGGAAAAAAATCTTAATTAATTAGTTCATAAAACTTGTAGCAATCAGGAAAAATTATGCATCTACTTATTCCATGGACTGAATAAGGAAATTTTTTTATATATTACGTCGGTACCATACATGTGATAATTATGTTCCACTGGCAGTGGCATACAAATTAAAGGAAAGAAAATGAATGTACGTTTCAGTAATTATGTCGATGTATTCATATAGATCAGTGCTTCCCAAACTGGTCTATATCAACCCTGGGGGTTGACGACAACCTGCAAGGGGTCCATGTCAAGTAAAAAAGGGGGGGTCCATGAAATGAAAATGGGGGTCAACGATAGTGGATTTCATATAAGCTAATGACTCTGCAAAATTTTTAAGAAAATAGGGGGATATCAGCAATTCTGGCTTCATAAAAAACATACCTATTACTTATCCCGTAATATGGAATATAGCGAGAAAGCTTGTAATTGATTTTCCATCTTCATACCTAATGGAAAGGGGCGCAGTTGCCAATCTTCTAACAAAAAAAAAAAAAAAAAAGAAAAGAAACCAGACTGGACATCATTAACCGAGGAGATTAAACCTAACTAAATTGATGCCAAATGTTGATAATTTTTTATTAAAGCATCAGGTTTATCCCTCCCACTAAAAGCATTTATTCATTGCTTAGTTATTTTATGTAATAAATACTAACTTTAATTTGAATTTAATTAATAAATGCATAAAATTAGCATGTGTTTTTTTCTGAGGTTTTTTACATTACCCTTCACTACGGTTAGAAATTTAAATTTTTCACAGTGAGTAGCACTACCAGCTGTCAAAAATACATTTGAAGTTGATGAATTTACAGAAAATCAATATCAAGTAAGCAGGGCTGCTAAACCGAAAAACATGGCAAGGGGTCTACGAGACAAAAATGTTTGGGAGTTCTGATATAGATAGTCCTTTGCCAGGAATAAACACAACTATTGGGTTTCAAAGAAAAAAAAACAAGTTTTTAAAATTTTTTATTTCTTTATCTATTTTAAAGGATGTAGTTCTTCTTGATACGAAGCTTTACTGGGTCCCTCACAAAAGCTTAACAGCGTGCGGTTCGTGGACCACAAGCAGTCGACTAACTCTGCTCTGTAGTAACTCTTTGAATTATGACTAAAAATTTTATTATTCAATTATAATGCATGACAAAAAAATATATTTATTTTAATCAATACGAGTCAGAAAAAATAATTTCGTTTATTAATGACGCTTATCTAGTAGTAAAACCCTATTGAACATGGCATATTATAAACAATTTCTTTCATTTAGTTTTTTTTTATTGGAAAACGGTAAATGTTTTAGCATTAGAGTATGCATAGCGTTCTACTGGATGATATTGGGCATAACCCATCGTTTCAGGTTGTATTCCTCTGCAATCTGTAGGAAATATTAAAGTAGTGCAATAATACAATATGCAACTGTTCTGCTGCATACTATTTTTATTTACACTAATTTTAATGTTAATTCTTAATTTATGAAAATTGAAGAGTATTAAAGAACTACGAAAATCCATCATATTACGAGCATGTATCTCTCATACTAAAATACGAAAATATATGACAAAATCATGAATATGAAAGAAGGTATTTTTACAAAATAATACATACCTTACCAAAAACCAATGAATCACACACTTTTAAATTTTTACATATTCATTACGATTTGAAAGCTCAACAATCCTGGTATCGTTACCAATTCATGCCTAAAAGGCTTTGCAGTGCTGTGCATACAGGAAGGAAAAACAATCTCAGTCTGAGATGCTCCATTTCCTCAGAAGGAAAATAAGGGAAGAATATTATTGTAAGTAGTCATTAAGTTCTCATTACAAATGACGTCGTACACGTAAGTTACTCAATCTCATAATGAGTCTTACTAGACCTTGATGCTTTTTAAAGTCATTCTGTGTTGTACAGGGTTTGTAAATTTTCATCTTAGCAGCATAGCTTCTAAAATGTATGCAAATGAAATATCTAAAAATAAACACCGGGAAAACATTATATTTACTTTATTCCAAAGGTTTTAGAAGTACTTCATTTTTCTTTTAACCCTTAATGCAACATACGCTTTTTAAAAATATTGTTACGGGTTCATCGTGCTTTAAACAGATGACTAACTCCTTGAACACGCAGAACAATTTATTTACAAGGTATTTACACTATGTACACTTTTTTAAGCACACAAAAATATCTTACAAAGTTCACACATCACCGAAAAATCAACGGTAATCTCGTATTTACTTCCCAAATACGAATGGAATCAAGCACGAAGCTTACAGCACAATGGCTCAGCCTGATATGAACTCGCGGAAGAGTAAAACTGAATTGAACTCTGTCAGTGCTCCTTATATAACATCTTGGATCACGTGACATGTATATTCCAGAAAATTCTAGCAGAAATTAGGATTATCTATTTGGAAAGTCGCCAAGCTTGGCGAGAAATAACAAAATGAAAATTTTAAAACAGATTTTGGTAACAATGCCTTTAAATGTTTTAGCAATTCAAGAATTGGGAAAAAAAAAAAGCTATGTGGGTATGTATTTTCTAAGTAAAATAAAGAACGAAATGAAAATATTGATTAAAATAAGTTCTTAAAAAACAAGATTCTTTTTTTTTTTTTTTTTTTTGGTGCATTAAAAATGTTTGAGGGGAAAAATAAAGTCTTTGAAAGTAATTATTTCATGTCAAAGTATGAGTAGTATGCTTTTCAATGTTCTATTTGGTACAAATCTTACTCTAATTCTAAATAATTAAATTTAAAAAATATAATGTAATGTAAGATATAAAAAAGAATAACCATGATTTTTTAAAAAATAGTTGAGAGTATGAAAAGGCCATTTTTGTACCTCGATAAAATTATGAATTTTTATTCGGTATAGTTTTGCATTTCAAATATAACATATAACCATCGTTGTATACCTTTGTGCAACAAATTAATGTATAAATTTTCTTTCAATTAATTTTCTTTTATGAAGAATGCACAGCGAAACGACAATTTCAGTTTTAAACTGGGAACCTTTTAGCTAAATGCTGTACATCGAATTGATAAAGAGATGTTCTGCATCTAATTAGATCACAGGCACGCACCGGTACACAGTAGGAAATTGTTATTCTGTTTGTTATCATTTACATATTTCAGAATTCTTGATTTTACTTCTGTAAAGCTCAAAATTATCGCATTTATTTTCCACTGATGCGTTTTTGATGAAAATAAATTGTTTTTTTTTCCAGTGGAGTATTATAAATAAAGATTTGAGCAAAGATGAATAAAATTGACGAATGCCTAATAATAATATGATAAACAGATGTAAGTAATTGATCAATAAAAATGATATAGACTAAACAAGTGGTTCTTCATGTGTAATTCAGACTGGCATGTAATTTAGATTAGCAGAACGTTCGCAAGAGAAGTTAAAATAATTTTTTTATAAAAATTTGGTTTCAATGCAATTTTTGTCTCTTACTTTGCAAAAAAAAAAAAAAAAATATCGCCATCTATCTGATGAAATTTCAGAAGAACAGGTAGAGTTAACTTGTTTCCCGAATACAAGTTTTGTAACATGATTTCCAGAGTCCTTCTCCAAAAAACGCAAAATATATTAAAATAACTAAATAAAATAAAATTTTCTAATTCTGATTTTTAATTACACTTACATATTACATTGGAACTAAGAGTACAGTAGGAAACCTATTGAATTATAATAACAATAAATGTAAGGCATAGTTAAAAAAATGTTTTCTTTCTTTAAACATCACGTTTCAAAGTCATTTTTCTATTCTTTGTAGAAATCCTAAATATCTAAGCTTCGACAGAGTTCAATGAACTGAAAAATCCTTTCTGTAAGCCTTTTAATTCTAATATCAGCTAAAGAAGGTGTTGCTTCGACATATTCTTTAAAAGCTGTTATAGGATGAAACTTTATGTATTTTTTTATTTCCATCGATCGAAAATAGAACCGGAGGACGAACTTTTCAATGTTTTTGGTAAAAGGATTTAATGCCAGAAAACTAAAAGAACATTTTGGATAATAGAGACTTTTCAAAACGCAAAAATAAAACAGAAATACCGATTTTATCATCTATCTTGGATAAACACATTTAGATTGATTTAAAAAATCAATTTATTGAACTGAATTCTTCATTTTTAAAACTTGCGTCGTTTGAATTTTGCATTCAACACATTGTTGGTCCTAATGGATAGTGTAAACGCTGAGTGCTATAAGTATGCATTAATCTTTCTCTGATGCTGAAATATTTTTCCCCCATTCGAAGGATTTATGTATAAATATTTTGAAAAGTTGTAAATAGAAAAGTGAATAAAAGGAATATAGAGCTCTCTTTGTTGAGAAGAGATTGAGTCTTGAGAAAGCTTTTCTTTATCAATATTTTTTGTAATCTTTTAGGAATTGTTTATTAACAACATTTGTACCAGCATTGTAATTTACGCGTCTACACAATGAGGGGGAAAAATTGCCTGCGCCTGTCACTAAATAAGAATCGAAGATCTAAGAATCGAAATAATTTGAACGTTGCTATATTATGAAGCATTCATATAATAGTAAGACACATATTTTCCCCAAATTATTGAGTGCATCTGATTTGTACGTCACCCTTTTATGAATGCTTACTTTCCACACAACATATAAACATGCACACACACACACACACACACGAATTAATTACATTTGATTTAATTAAAGTAAATGACCCGGTAGTGGACACAGTTAAGAAAATTTTCGTACTCTTTTACGTGGCAAATTTTTTTCAAGGGACTTACATCAATATTTGCATATGTAGCTTAATCGCCAACTATTTATCTAAAAATTCATTACCTATAAAATGTCATTTGCTGAAAAATTAGGATTTTTACGTCAAATTTACTAAACGCTTAATTTGTATCTATAGTGGACATTTATAAGACACGTATTTGCATTAGTGGGCAGAAATTAATATCATTTATTTTATGCTGTTAACTTGGAGAAATAATTTTAAAAATGACTAAGGGACCATTCATAAATGATGTCACGCTTTTCCCCCAAATCCCTAACCTTCTTATTAATCGGATTTAGTAAAGAGCAGCAAAGTGACCGTTGTGGAGGCAGCCATTAAACATTATGATCCATGTACTTGCATAGATGCTCCACGCCAACGTTAGTTCTGTTAACCAGCACTAGGAATCGTTCGCTATAGGTTCTGATAATTTCATTCAAGTTTAATGTTACATTCGCTTATTTTAAGAGCTTAAAGTTCTAAGTGTCCACTACTAGAGCAGTGTCCACTACCAGCACGTCGGACTTCCATCTGGAAGGTCGCGCGTTCGATACCCACTGAAGACCACCATGTATACTTGGGGATATGTGCATGTAAAATCCGTAGACCCCACTACCTCTCCCCGTGCGTAAGCAATCCTAAGGCCTCGGCTAACAGGTAGGGGTCTGGTGGAGAAAAGAAAAGTGTCCACTACCAGGGAACCATAACCCTCCAATGGTATTCCTTTAGTATAAGGATTAAGGATATCAAGGAGGGCCAGGTCCACACATTAAGAGGTAGGGAAGCTGGGCTGGCGGGGTTGATGTACGCATATCGGTCCAGAAGAACTACCTCGGCGCACCTGGGGCCACCGTAGTCGACCGACGGCCATCGGCTCTCTACCTAAGGCTTCAGCTAAAAGGTGCAAGGGTGTCCGATGGAGAAAAAAAGTGTCCACTACCAGGTCATTTACCTTAATTTATTTTTGAAATTTTATTTGTTTTGAGAAAAAAATATTATGTATCTACCAATAAAGATGACTATTTTCCTAGTTTAGAATTGCTTACCTGGGGAGTATTTTATTTTATCTCCTTAATTATTTTTCTATTTTAATCTCAGCAGAAATGTTTTTCTTAATCAACGAATGAAGCATGTACACACTCTGACACTTGGACGCTTCCAAGTATGACAGAAAAAAAGAAATCCATTCGAGTTTTTGGGAAGTTCGTCATGCGACTCAGAATGTTTGCTTCTCTGTTTGTAGAAAGCAACTGAATTTATAAACTGGCATATAGCATCAGTTCGAAAGAAATCAAGTTTCCTAATCGAAATAAAACGAGATCAGAAGCGGCACTTTCCTTATACCAGTTGTTCCTCCCTTGCACAAGAATGGATTCTTCTTGGCACTTTGCCAGGCAGATTGCTTTGGTTGACGGTAGAACTGTAGCTCAAGAGTTTCAATGTACAGTATACCTTTCAAAGTAAAAATCCATGTTTTTTTTCTTTATACAACACAACTAAATATTTAATACCCCTTTTTATATGAAAGTTTAATTATTTTCACACAGAACCATTCACGCTTTCAGGGGGAAAAACCCACGCAATTTAAAAATAACGTTTTTATATCATTTTCGCCACATGCACTTAGCTGAATTCTCGCGGGAACAAAAAGCAGATGTCTCGAAAACAGAAATCTCATTCCTGTCTTCCATCTGCTGAGCGAAAAAACATCTCTACTCACACGCGTGAAATGCTCTCGCAAAACCCACCATTCTGAAATATCTTTCAACGTGAAAGCTCGACCTGCACGGTTGGATATGCAACACCATTTCGTAGCGGGGATAATGCAGGAAGCATATTTCGATCGGAAAATAAACACTTCGGATTTGGATGAAGCATATTAGTAAGAGGATTGGCATTCGAAATAATTCTGAGGAGAATTCTCTCTTGGAGTGTTTAATTTTTGACACTTGCAAAACGGATTTTGTTCCCATGAATGTTATGAGAACAAATAACCAAATAGAGGTGATTAAATTCCGAATTTCATGCACCTACTATAATAAAAACATTCAAAGAGGTTGATCTTTTTTTAAAAAAAAGGAACGGGCAGGGTTGCGGGTATTTACTTTATCACGTTTTGGCATATGCCTTTTAGACATAGTGACTGCCAATACAGTTTGACCACGGTGTTTTGACATTTGAACGCTTCGCAGAAAAGAACGAATCCATTCGAGTTTTAGGGAAGTTCGTTTTGCCGCGTCTATTTAGTACGCGAATCAGAGTGTTTCCTTCACTGTTTGTTGAAAGCCACTAAATTTATAAACTAGCATATAGCATCAGTTTGGAAGAAATCAAGTATTCTAAACGAACTAGAACGAGAACAAAAACGGCACTTTTCTTATACCAGCAGTTTCTCCTTTGAACATGAATGGATTCTTCTTGGCATTCTGCCAGGCAGATTGCTCTGGTTGATGTACTTTCGAGATTTTTCTTTAATACGTTTCCACAAATGGCTATTCCGCGTAGCATTTGGTCATCACAAACAAATGAAAAATTTTGTTTCTCTTTAGTCCCGAACACATTTTCGAAAGGGACTATTAGATGTAGCAATTGACCATGACTGTTAAATGATTTTTTTTATTTCAATCTCAATTTAACACATTTCTGAAAATGATGAGTAGGCCATTACTGTCAACCACAAATTTTCTTTTGTAACCTTACTTGAACACTGCAAATGGATATTAGACATAGCAATTGGTCATTTCTGTCTCTTGACAATTTTTTAACTATCATTAAATTTTTAAAGTTGCTCAAGTGGTTGATAGACACAGCTGCTGGTCATTAATGTCAATTGAAAGATTTTTAAGAAACTGATTCCTGTTAGAAAACTTGTTTGAATACAGCTTTCGATTTGAAATTTATGAACGCTTGGAAAAGGTTCTTGTGATTTACATCTTTTGGATGCAGCGTTTTAATCTTTGTTGAGGCAAATATAAGTGATCAGAAAGCTATTTCTTTACTGAACGAGAATTTCTGGATACAGGTTACTACTAGAATGGTAAATTAGAGAAAAAAAAGTTTTAACAAGTTGTTAATGTGAATGTGTGAGTTCATATACTGATGTCATTTTTAGCATATCTATCACATTATTAATAAATGGGCCTTAACTTTGATACTAAACATAAGGGAGTTAATCAGCGTCCAGGTACTATTCTATCAACGTCCAGGTACTACTTCAGATTATCAAGTTTTGCTTCCAATGAATCTTAATTTTTAGCCTAATTTCCCGTAAAAGTAAAAAAATAATAATAAAGCACGAAAGAAGGCTTAACATATCGTAAAAATATCGTTAGAAATCAAGAAAAGTCAAAAATAAGTTAAGTAATTAAATAAAATTTGAAAATTAAAAAAATTGAAAGTAGGGCTTTGAAATGGGGAAAAAGTGTGTCGGTCGGTCTGTCTGTCTGTCCCCCCAATAACTCTTGAACGAATTGTCCGATTCGAAAAATTCTTCTTGCATTCGAAAGATCTCGTCGAGGTCATCTCATTTCTATATTTTACTTTTTGATTTTAACAATTATTTCGTTCAATTTTGAACAGTTCAACAAATTTTAACATTAGCGCCTATGGGCAAAACTGAAGCAAATTATGTAAACTCTGGGTACAAGATCCAATTTCCAATGAAGAAGCTCACTGGAAGAAGCTCTTGGCGTGAAATATTGATTTGAACAATTTTTGTTCATTTTTGAACAGTTCGAAAAAAAAAAATATAGCTCCTACGGGGAAATTTTAATCCTATATAAACCCTGATCTAACAGACCGATTTGCTTGGAACACACGTTATCGGAAAGCTCTTATAACGAATAACATGTACAGATAGAAAGTTCATCCACTACTAACGAGCCTATTTTCCCTTGAAATTTTTTGATCAGGATTTCCAAGAATATTTTTTAATTAATGAATGACTAGTCGATCCGTGTGGAATTCCTCATTTTATGCAATGAATATTTAATTTAATAAATAATTTTAATAGTATATTTTCTACTATTTTTTAATTTAATGCTTGAAAATAAAAACACCAAATAAAATATAAAGGGGCCATTTTTAAATTTAGTTTTTCCAAAATCAACGATCCAGCAAAACAATTAATTGGCGGAAACGTAAACGAAATGCGGGACTCGAACCATGGGTGTTGGGTATACCAGCCTTGCGCTCCTAACCACTGGGCCCCTTAAAATCCAGCAAACACAACACCAACTTGGCATCCATTAAAGGACCTCTTCTTAAATTATTTTCAGCTTCAAATTTAAGAAAATCGGTACATTTTTAGTCCGCGTGTCTATTTTTCCGGTGTAGCAGTTGAATAAAGCTTTAAAGTGCCGCCTCATTCATGAAATTTGATGAAGTATTAAGGAAGTTATGGCGTACCGACCTAAAAAAAAAAAAGGCTTTGAGAAATAATATATATGATGATAACAAAAATCGCTATAATGGCTAACATTTCTTTAAAAAACCCCTGTGCAGTATTTTAATTCGTTTGAAATAAAGAATAATCAAAATAATAAAAAAAATTAATAAATAAAGTAAACATCGGCTGTTCCTCAGAATGATAAAAACCGCAAGAAATAAATTTTAATTCGTTAAGAAAGAATCAAAATCCAAAAAAAAACAAGAAGTTCCGTCTAGAACTATACGAGCCTACTTTCCCGTATACACCAAATTCAAATTTATAATCTAGCTATCTCTTTCTCTCTCTTTCTTATTTATCTTTAGTTCTAATTATTGAAAATATACCTTTTTCAACGGATTATACATATTCATTCACTCACTCATTCATTCTTTCATTTATTCAGCCATGCATTTATTCATTCATTCGTTACCTCATTCAGGTGTTTATTCATTCATTTACGCATTCATGTATTTATTCACTCATTTATTTATATTTTCATTTATTCAATAATTTATTCATTCATTCTTTTCCTCATTCATTTATTCATTGATTTATTCTTTCACTCTTTCATTTATTCATTCATTCATTATTTCACTCATTGAGTCACTGAGAAATATCCTTGAAAATCCCGATCAAAAAATTTCATAGCAAAATAGGCTCGTAAGTTCTGGATAAACTTTCTATTTCTACATGTTCTACGTTATAAGAGCTTTCCGATAAAGTTTGTTCCAAACAAATCGGTCCGTTAGATCAGGATTTATATAGGGTTGAAATTTCCCCGTAAGCTCTGTGTTAATTTTTTGAACTGTTCAAAAATGAACAAAACTGTTCAAATCAATATTTCACGCCGAGAACTCCTTTCAATAAGCTTGCAATAGGAACTTGGCTCTTGTGCCCAGAGTTTACAGAATTTGCTTCAATTTTGTCCATAGGCGCTAATGTTAAAATTTTTTGAACTGTTCAAAATTGAACAAAAAATTGTGTCGTATCGACTTTGTGCGATAGCCATTTTACTTAATTGTTATTCCTCTCTTTCCTGCAAATGCTCTCTGTCCTTGAATATTCTGCTTGTCTCTCTTTCGCAAACTGCTTTTTTTTTCATCTCCTGCTGAGCTGAGTGAATCATCACGCCGAAATCAGCATAACGAAGGCGCTTTCCACCTTCGGGGTCATTCGGATGCCTCCGTGGATGGCTATGCCCCATGTTTTTGCTGTTCGGGTGACATCGACTATCTTCGGAGGCCAATTGGTCTTCAAGTGACGTAGCTAAGACTAGCTACGGGGCCAACTTCCTAGGAAAGGGTTTTTTTTTTAAGTGCTCGGGAGTGAATTCACTTATGCACGTGGAACTGGTGGAACGAGGCAGCAGGGATGGCTGGCAGCAGCGCGGGGTAAGAATGAACTAAACACATGAGTATATTCTTTCCGTAATTTTAGTTTTATTGTTTTTTTTGCTAAATGGCTTCTTTTAATGTATATAATGATTTTAGACAGTAATAGTATTGGTCGGACGCGGTGAAGATGAACCATGGAATTGTTCCTTTATTTATAGTAATCATGGGACATATTTACTTTTTAAACGAGCCATTGTCTCCCATTTACTCATTTATATAATCTGAGTCCTTTTTGTATGTGATTGAATGAATTTGTTGATGCATTTGATTTTAGCCACAAAATAAATTTGATAAATTATTAACTTGTAGAATTATTACTCTTGATCATTTCTGAATGTTGTTCATTTTCAAAATACGATCACTACCCACAAAAAGTGGTGTATGTAAAAAAGTGGTGGATATGTATGACAGATTCAGTAGGACTAACTTTAAAGTTGTGAAAGTCCGACATGGAATAGGATAAAGTCGGGGGTTTGAAAAATGTGCATAAGGCATCAGTCGGGGGTTTGAAAAATGTGCATAAGGCATCAAGAATGACTTTGTATGATTTCGCATACCTTAAATCTAGCGACTCGAGCATATACTGCCTGGCTGCAAATTGTAATTTAGACTTAACTATCAGGATTGCTCTGTCCTCATCCCAATTATTGACATTGATTAAATCAGTTATTTGTTCAGCAAAGTAAACAACATAATCGGGTTTCCCCGGGAAAGAAAGGTGTCACAGATAATAATAAGGGACTTTTTGGTGTCATATTTACGTTTTGTGTAGATGTGCTCTGAATATGAGACGAACTTGACGGTGCAGAATCTGTATGAGGAGTATTTTGTTTCTTTCTAGCCATAATTAATTGCAGAAAACAAATAAAGAGAAAAACACAGTTATACAATTGTTAAAAGATAAAAGCAAAGTAAAACCATTATTAAGTTAAAGATTTTAAAAAATTTTGACTGGTATTCAAAATTTGGAAGGTCACGGCGCCATAAATGTGGTGGTGAGTTTTTAAGGATTTCTAGTAACGTAACAAAATATTGATTCAACCATTAAATAAGCAACCCAGGTCCACCACCACTTTTTGTGGGTAGTGATCGTATTTTGAAAATGAACAACATTCAGAAATGATCAAGAGTAATAATTCTACAAGTTAATAATTTATCAAATTTATTTTGTGGCTAAAATCAAATGCATCAACAAATTCATTCAATCACATACAAAAAGGACTCAGATTATATAAATGAGTAAATGGGAGACAATGGCTCGTTTAAAAAGTAAATATGTCCCATGATTACTATAAATAAAGGAACAATTCCATGGTTCATCTTCACCGCGTCCGACCAATACTATTACTGTCTAAAATCATTATATACATTAAAGGAAGCCATTTAGCAAAAAAAACAAAAAAACTAAAATTACGGAAAAAATATACTCATGTGTTTAGTCCATTCTTACCCTGCGCTGCTGCCAGCCATCCCTGCTGCCTCGTTCCACCAGTTCCACGTGCATAAGTGAATTCACTCCCGAGCACTTAAAAAAAAAAACCCCTTTCCTAGGAAGTTGGCCCCGTAGCTATTCTTAACTACGTCACTTGAAGACCAATTGGCCTCCGAAGATAGTCGATGTCACCCGAACAGCAAAAACATGGGGCATAGCCATCCACGGAGGCATCCGAATGACCCCGAAGGTGGAAAGCGCCTTCGTTATGCTGATTTCGGCGTGATGATTCACTCAGCTCAGCAGGAGATGAAAAAAAAAGCAGTTTGCGAAAGAGAGACAAGCAGAATATTCAAGGACAGAGAGCATTTGCAGGCAAGAGAGGAATAACAATTAAGTAAAATGGCTATCGCACAAAGTCGATACGACAAATTGTTCAAATCAAAAAGTAAAATATAGAAATGAGATGTCCTCGCCGAGATCTTTCGAATGCAAAAAGAATTTTTCCAATCGGACAATTCGTTCAAAAGTTATTAGGGGGGGACAGACCGACAGACAGACAGACCGACAGACACACTTTTTCCCCATCTCAATACCCTACTTTCAAATTTTTTATTTTTCAATCTTTATTTAATTACTTCACTTATTTTTGACTTTTCTTGATTTTTAACGATATTTTCACGATACATTAAGCCTTCTTTCATGCTTTATTATTATTTTTTTTTACTTTTACGGGAAAGTAGGCTAAAAAGAAGAAATAAAGAAATTAAAATTCGGCTGCTCCTCAGAATGATAAAAACCGCAAGAAATAAATTTTAATTCGTTAAAGAAGAAGAATATAATAAGCTCGTCGGCATCAAATAAAATTAAAGGTAATTACCGTGAAAAAAGACTACGACTACAGAGAAAAACGCTCATAA
Organism: Octonoba sinensis; assembly: GCA_038502835.1. Lineage (NCBI taxonomy): Eukaryota > Metazoa > Arthropoda > Arachnida > Araneae > Uloboridae > Octonoba > Octonoba sinensis. The sequence goes on along the minus strand of CM076599.1, from coordinate 28,544,434 downwards.
CTTCTTTTCTAGTTAATTTAGAGATTTCGAATTTTAGCACGTAGCAAGAAACTCTTTCTGAAGTAGTGTTATACGCGCTTTTCAATGGTATCAAGCTGGAAAGGATGCGATAATTTCTTCCCATAGAAAAGGATTACTTTATGTAATTTTCGGCATTCCGTATATATTTTTTTGTATATTACCGGAAAATTGTATATTGTATATTTCTCCAGTGTAGCGGTTAAGGAAAGCTTTTAAATGATGCCTCATTCATGAAATTTGATGAAGTATTAAGGAATTTATGGCGAACCGACCAAAAAAAGGCTTTGAGGAGTAATATATCTGATTAAATGAATAAGTGAACGAATGGATGAACGAATGAGTTAATGAATGATAAAGAAAAAGACCGAATCAATGAAAAAATACATGAATGAATGAATGAATACATGAATGACTGAATAAATGAATTAATGAATGAATGAGTGAATGAATATGTATTATCAGTTGAAAAAGGTACATTTGAAGCAATTAAGAACTAAAGCTAAACGAGAAAGAGAGAGATAACTAGATTATAAATTTGAAGGTGGTGTATACGGGAAAGTAGACTAGTATAGTTCTTCTAGACAGACGTTACATTACGAATTTGTAAAAATAATTTGTGCATAAGCAGTGTGGATTGAACATTTAATTTCAAGTTCATTTCAGTTCACTTTAGAAATAAAAAGTAAAAAAAATGACTTTTTTAAATTTCCGTATTGAAAATTTGAAATTTGAAATTATGAAGCACATCAAAAGTTATAAGTCTAAACTTATAACATATAATTAAGCAGTGGATATAATGAATACTTCATAAATGTAATTTGAAGCAAAAAAGTTTCAACAAATTCAGGTGGTTCCTTTACTCTCAGGTGGTATTTCTGCCTGGAATTTCACATTATTTTACCTTTTCAGATATTTACTTCTTTTCAGACGAAATTCTTATTAAATTATATGAAAAGAAATAATTTCAGGAATGTGGGAAAATACGATGACCTTTGAATATGTAACACACATATGAAAGCAAGTAATCGGACTCCGAATAGGAGTATTTATTCCTTCCAGATATATAGCAGCATAAATCCGGAAGACAGCAGCACAAAGCAAGGCATAGTCATAATAACCCGATGAATCAGTAAGAGGAAAGGAAGGTGTGGGGCTTCGTAACGGGAATTGCTCTAATATTTTTTCATGCCTCCTATAAAGGTTATTCACTGTGATTAAGAAAGTATTGCGTAAATAATGGGTGTTCTGGTACACTATTTATACTTCTGCAAGAGCGGGTCATTGAATGTAAAAACGACTTCTTATGTGCTATAAATTTTTATAAGTGATAAATATCCCCTAAACAGCGAGAAAAATGATTTAAATTCGAATGTTTGTAACAAGATTTTTGCTTTCCAGCCATATTTCGACGCTCCTTAGAATATAAGTTTTTCATCCATAAGCATTTTTAATCAGGAAATAAATTATTTTACAAGTTTTCAATGATAAGCCTATATTTTTTCTTCCAATTTCTGTTTTTTTTTTTTTTTTACATCTAATGTCTTACGTTGCATGAACAAAACAAACTTTAGCAATTTCAAAATTTAAGTTTACTTTTCCAAAATATTTTACCAATTTACCAAAGGCCCAAATTACATTAAGGTTTTAACATTGAATTGTTATTTATTTACTTCTTACTTTTTTGTTCCTGAGCCATTCCGTAGATATCCCACATGTGACTGCTGTATTTCATTAAAAATATAATATTGAAGAGAAAAACAATATTAAGTTAAGATCGATTAATGAATCACAGTTTAAGTGATCTTTTCAGCAAAAATATTTTTGCTCATTACCCTTTTTAGCTTACTTTTCGGTAAAAGTAAAAAAAAAAAAAAAAATCATGAAAGCAGGTTTATGTATCGTAAAAATATCGTTAGAAATAAAGAAAAGTCAAAAATAAGTGACGTAATTAAATAAAGACTGAAATATAAAAAAATCAAAGTAGGGTTTTGAGATGTTGAAACTGTGTGCCGGTCTGTCTGTCCCCCCTCATAACTTTTGAGGGAATTGTCCGATTCGAAAGGTTTTTATTTGCATTCGAAAGATCTCGGCGAGGATATCTCACTTCCATAACTTACTTTTTGATTTGAACAAATTTTTGTTCAATTTTCAACAATTAAAAAAAAAAAAAAAAAACAAAGTTGTTAACGGGGAAATTTTAATCCCCTAGAAATCCTGATCTAACCGTCGGATGTGCTTGGAGCAAACTTTATTGGAAAGATCTTACGATGTATAGCATGAACACATACGAAGTTGAACAAGAACTAAACGGGCCTATTTTCCTATGAAATTTTTTGATCGGGACTTTTAAGGACATTTTTTAATGAATGAATGAATGCATGAAGGAGTGAAACGACTGAATGAATGAATGCATGAATGAGTGAAAGAAGGAATGAATGCATGAATGAGTGAAAGAATAAATGAATGAGTGAAAAAAAGAATGAATGAATGAATGAGTGAAAGAATGATTGAATGAAAGAAGGAATGAATAACTGAGTGAATAAGTGAAAAATAATTAAATGAGTGTATAAATACATGAATGCGTAAGTAAATGAATTAACATGTATTAACCGTTGAAAAGGGTACATTCGAAGCAATTAAGAATTAAAGCAAAATGAGGAAAGAGAGAGAGAGAAGAGAAAGAGAGAGAGAGATAGCTTGATTATAAGTTTGAAGTTGGAGTATATGGAAAATTCGACTCGTATAGTTCTTAACGGAACTTCTTGTTAATTATTATTTTGTTAAGGATACATACTTGTCACGTTTGGGATATTTTCTGCGGAATGACCAATTCTGAATATTTCATCGTTAAGATGATTTTACCGTTTTAATAGGTGAATGGTGGCGTGAACATTTCTTGCAATTGTTATTTTTACTGATAATTCGCCGTTTTTTGCGACCACCTTTTATATTCTCAATTTTAAATGTTTGAATATTTATCATATTTTAACCATTTAAAATTCATCATTCCTTCTGCACACAGCACATCATCGAAAAAGAAACTTAAATAGGGACAATTAACCAGATAACTTTGCAATGGTAAGAGTGAGTACTATTTTTGATCTAGGAAAGTGTAAATAACACTTATCAAAAGAAAATATTTCTTTCAACAAATCTTACTGTACATATTTTAAAAAGAATGACATTTCATCGAAAACTAACAGAAAATATAACAACTATATTGGAAAAATTATTTTATTTATTTTTTTTTTTATCAAACCACATACTTATTTTAAAAGTATGCTTAGAATGAAAATATTTAAATTGACAGGTCACTTTAGGAATGCAATTAGCACAACATTTACAACCAATTATAACTAACTGATGAAGGTTTAATGTAAAATTAATAACTTATTTTATTTTAAAAATTACGAAAGTAAATTCCAATCATACTTTTTTGCGTTTGATCTAAGATTATTCGTAACAATAATAAAGATCTATTAGGAAAGTGCAGAAGCAAATGATTCATTTTAAATAATTTTTCGTTGAATTTTAAATTCTTAACATCTTAATAGTAAGTGTACTCCCCATCAAAACAAAATGCTATGAAACGCATTTCTATTCTAAAGAAAAATTATCAATGCTCATTATCTTTCTAACTGGGTTTAATAATTTTAATAATACAATTAATTAATTTTGTTCGTCGATGTTGTTCAATATATCTTTCAAAATTTAATTATTTAAAGAAATGTTTCACAGTGATGAACTATTTTTCTATGCATAAGGCGGGTTCTTTTATTTTTTTCCTTTCAATTTATCATTTTACCGCTTATATTGGTAAAGGAAATATGGTATTTCAAATTTCTTAAAAATATGATTTCTTTTAATATTGTAGCCACTAGAAAGCGCTGTTGAGTCTGAGAATCATTTTAATTAAGGACGTTTTTTGATTTCAAATTTTCCTTTTTCTTACTTAAGCGTAAAAGTTCGTTAAACTTGAGGGGGAAAACGAAGATATTTTATCAAGAGCGAAACTAATTTAACTTTGTAACTGTTTTTTCAATGGCTTTAAATTCAATTTTTCAATAGCTTCAATTTCTATTAATTATGCTTTCATGAGCTTAACGCATGGTAAGAAAAACAAACCTTTGTCTTCTTTGCTACCTCGATGGTTTTAGTTGAAAAATATGAAATTCTCTAGTATTTTAAACGGTATATGGAATACGTTTAGTTATTTTTTAAATTGTTCAAAAGGCAATGCTTATGTAGACTTTCGAAATGATCACTATAAGTATAAACATAAATATCGGGGCATATAAAATTTTTTAAAATGCATATATTTACTTTTTACGACTGAAATATTATCTGTTTCTTTTATCGCATCTGTATATAAGTAGGCAAAGAAAAAAACAATTAAGTAATATTTTCTCCTCTGTTTGTCAACCGAGTTTCTTACTTTTTTTATTTAGTAGCTATCGATCACTTTTAGAGTCATCATAAAAAAATTTGGAAATAGTTATTTTTTTCTCCTTCTTTCGACGTAGATTCGAAGCCTTTTTTTAAGTCTTCATTCGTCATACTTTCATACTAATCATACATCTACAATCTAGAATTGTTGTACATATTGAATACATTTTTTATTGTTTATAATTTAAAGAAAAAGAAATGTCAAGAACAAAACAAAAGAGAAAATGCAATCCATCAAATGAATCTTTAAGCAAAATACTAATCTTAAGGTGTCATTCAATCCATAACCAAGAAAAAAAAAATGATATGAGCAAAACGTCCAGTACAATGCCAAGTAAATAAAATACATTTATAGCTAACAATGTCTAGTATAATATGAAGTGACATAGTAAAGTGTGGTGACTCATTATTTTGCTTCGAATCAACGTTTCGTAAGTTGTTGAACAGCATTAGCATTTTGAACTTTTGATTAAATTGAAAGTGCGCGTTTATCTTTCTAGTTTATTCAATAATAATAGGGTGGCATGAAAAGTTTTATTTTATATTTTCTTTACAGGAGAAGTAGTCCAGAATGATTGAATTTTTGTAAAATTTGTGTTACGCATGTATTAAATTAAATAACTAATTCAGTGGTCAATCGCACTGAAGATAGATTATCGCTCATTGAATTATTTAAACAAAACATACTGTTGTCAAACAGTAAAACTAAAATGTCTAAATGTTCCTTAAACTTTTGAGGATGGACTTAAAAATTTAATGAATTACGGTCGAATTTCGGCAGATGGGCACAATTTAGTATACATTTTATGATTAAAAACGAAATAAGAAATTATAATGCCTTCAAAAATCATTTTGTAATTAATGAAATGTTCCAATGTGTAAAAAATGAAATAAATAAATAAATAGGAAATCAAAAATAGAATAGAATAAAATAAATAACAAAAAATAATGAAATAAAAATTTATAGAATTAAAAAAAAAAAAAAGAATTACGAAATTTAGTTGGCAAATAGTTCTGATACCATTCTGATTGCGGTTTCTCTTTTCTATAATTAAGCTATTCAGTTGCAGATAAGAACTCTGCTGAGCTAAAAATCGAAGAAATTTTGAAAAAGAAAAATGCTGTTTCTTTTCTGGAAGTAAATAAACTCTTGATAAACTCTTGTGGGAATTCAAATTACAAGGACGTGATTGGAAAAACATTTAGAAAAGACTTAAGTTTTATTCTACGGACTCGATACTGCGGGATAAGCACAAACCTCGTATCTGTAGGTGAGTTGAAAATGAGACTTTGACAATTAAAATTTTGCACCTCCATATATTTGATTCACGTACCACTTTTTCAGAAATTAAACAAAAAAAGCTTTCCATTCACATATGACCACAAAATATTGCATTTGGGTAAAATAAAGTGGCAAACCCTCCTGGTGGCAAAAACTCAATTTCGCCAAAAAGTGCAGATACGACTTTCGTGCTTAGTACGGCAGTATGGGTAAACGCTACACTTTTAGAACGGAAACGTGGTTTGTAAATGGTTCGGCTAAAAACAGTTTTCTTAGAATTGTGCGTTATCACAGAGGAGAAAATAAATGCAGAATGTTTATTTTCCCCGTGTTAGAAGGCACGATTTTAAGAAAATGGTTTTTAGTTGAGCCATTTACAAACCAAATCACATTTCGAAATTTGTTACGTTTAAGTTCCAAGAGAGCATTAAATATTAGACGAAAATTTTCAACTTATTTCGAAAATTTGAAAGCATAGGGTTTAAAAAAAAAGTAAGTAAATAAAAAGTAGTTAATAAAAAGTAAAATTTGAGTATTTTTAATTAATAATCCTGATGAAAAATATTAACTTTAGTATGTATAGCTTTTAAACAGTTATCGTAAGAAAAATAATTCGAACTACAATTTTTTTTCAAAATATGGATCTAGATTTTAGCTTTCATACAATCAAAATGACCGTAGTGGAGTCTAGAAATTTCTCAGTCGTCGTACCAGAATGATTGTGGCATTAAAAAGCGATTATTTTTATTAGTTTTATTTTTAATAGATAAATTTTTATAGTATTTTATTTAAGAGGGGAAACGCGGTGTAAAATGGCGTATAAAGAGCAATTTTTCATGATTTTTTTTAAACATATAAAGAATAAATATATTTTATTGAGATGTTGAGGTTATTTTATAGATATATTGAAAAACATTTACTGAAAATTTCAAACATTTTTCTTGAAAACTCCCGGTGATATCGGCTGCTGCACACTGTAAGTCGCCCCCTGGATCGGCAGTTTGCGTACATCCTGAAGGTCACAATTTTTATCTGAAATCAATTTTTTTTTAAATTTACTTTTTTTTTTAGTGTCTCTTCTAGTTGAACTAAAATCATCACAAAAAATTGAAAATTTCTATTTTTTTTTAGAATTTGAAAACGATTTTTAACCGTTTTTTTGTTCTTTTTTTTAACAATAAAAAGAGTAAAAATAAAGATATGTTTATGATTCTAGTTCAACTAAAGCATGTATATATAAAGAAAATGTGTGCTAAATTTGATAAGGATTGATCAAAAACTGCGAACTAGAGTGTACGCAAATTCGAAAAAGTAGTTTCGAGAAAAACGCCTTTGAAAAAAAGAGTGGTATTGAAGGTAAATTTAAGGCAGTAATGAATCAATTTTTTTTATAGTTATAGATACTAATACTAGAAATTTCTATCCGAGGTCTCAATTGTTAAAAGAAATAAAAGGACATCTGCTACTACCTGCTCAACTGCTTCAAAAGGAATGCTCGCTCAAATGCTTATAACTTTTAAACGACTTGGAACTTTGCTGTGAAATTTTCAGAGTATATTATCAAATAGTTGTAGAATCGATTTATGAAGAATTTTTTTTTTTTTAATTTTTTGAGGCCTTTACGCGTATTTCCCCCCTTAAAAAAAGAGAATGTATGGGGGAGGGGTGATTAAAATAATAATTTGATATTTTCTCACTTCAAATTATGAAAAAAAAAGTAACTTACTTGGCTTACGAGTGAATCTAATTTCAAGGATGTGGCGTTTCCAACAAGAAAGGGGAGTTTAAAAAGTTTACTGAGTGAAAATTTAATTTAAGATTTTGTTCATGCTACAGATATATTAATTACTTCTTAATATCATTCATGCCAGTGAAATTCATCGAAACTATTGTGTACTTTAAGATTTAATACCTCTAGCTCATATTATGTAGAATTTTATGTCACATTGGCTTGAATGCGCTTTATATGCTGATGACTTGGTACACTGTTAAAAATTTTCGTACGAAAATAGTAATATAACCATTTATTTGTTTGTTATTTTACCATATTTAATTACAACAGTTGAATAACCATTAAAAAGATGGTACTCAAACCGCTCTCTGATTGTGAAAAAAATCGTTTATTCTCTGTTCCTACTAAAGAACGTTTAATTAACCGTAATTTACAAGCGCTTAATAAGATTCGGGCGTCCATCTTGGTTGCGAAACCTTACCGGTCATACGTTGTTTTTAAAATATGAATGAAGATTTATCAGTTCAAATTTGCATCTGTATATAAAAAAAGAAGAAAAAAGTGGCTTAAGCAGTGGTTACTAAATAGAAACACATACACACGTAAATCAAAAATTGGAGACATCGGATTCCCGAGCTGTTTGCGAATGAGTGAACCCGTAATTTGAGCTGCTGAAGCTTGTTTCTATTTTAATTTTTGCAGCAAATAAAATGATTTTCGTCAATATACAATAAATTTAGACCAAAAATGACTTTGGATCGAATCAAAAACTGAAATCTCAATATTTTAAGGAAGTTTGCCTGTTGAATAAGAAGATTTATTGATAAATAAACGGCCGCTTTAAGTGGTGTAGATGGCTGAATGACTAGAGCGCAAGGTTGGTATACCATACACCCGGGTTCGATTCCCGCACACTTCGTTTACGGTTTCTACGCCTCGAAATGGTTTTGAAACCATTCTTCAATGGTTATAAAACCGTAAACTTTTGCATTTACGGCTTTTTAACCAAGCTGATTGGAAATGGTTTAGGTCCCGTAAAGATAGAAAAATGTTCCAAACCGTAAATTTAACGGTGAATTAGATGGACAGACTACTGCCGGTTATTTAACCGTAATTTCATGATGAAATTTCTAACTGTATTATGGACTTCAGAACCTAAAAGGCATACTGAAGAAATGATATTTAGGATTAATGAGGCCGTGGGAGCTCTGCATGAGTGGTCAACGGAAAACCAAATGGAGGTAACATCGACAAGACTATGTATCAAACTTTTACACTCAATCATCAACCAACTGAGATGGATTTAAAATATAATGGTAGTAGTATTCGAGAAACTGATGAAGCTGTATACTTGGGTGTGAAATTTGGTAAAAAGCTCTCTTGGCAGAAACATATAAGATAATGTGATTAATAGAGCTCGAAAAAGGCTAACAGTGATTAAGAGACTTGCTGGAGTAAAGTGGGGCTGTGGAAGAGAAATTTTAAATAAAACTTACAATTTATATGTTAAACCATTAATAAGCTATTGCTGTGTGGCCTTGGTTACATGTAGTAATACATATATTTCTAAACTGGGAAGTCTTTCAAAATGAAGCCCTGAGACTAGTTACAGGAGCTGTTAAGACTACTCCAATAAATGCAATGCTGGATCTAACGGACAATACACCAATAGAAGCAATTATTCGGGAGAAAGCTTTAATACTTTACGGGAAATTAATTACGGAAAATTTTTAAATTGAAAACTAACTATTCTATACAGGACGTTCCCATAGAGGAACTACTGAAACCAATAAGCCCTATTATTCTGGGATATATAAGAAATGAATGTCGTTTGATGAATGCTACGACAAGGGCGTCAGCTGAAGATTGCGAATTAAAAGCAGCTGCTATGGAGAATTTATACCAGGTATCCTAAAAGTAATTGGATACACATATATAGTACTGACGGATCGAAAATGCTGGACAGCGTTGGAGTTGGAGTGTATTCGGAACTCTTTGCGTTCTATTCTCTATGCTTAATTTCGGTCCATTCCGGACTAATTTCGATGGAGAATTGGAGGCAATTAGAATAGCAAAACAGAAAAAATAAGAGTTAGAACAGATCAGCTTAGTTATTTTTTCAGATTCTCTATCAGCCATTCAGGCCATTGTAGCACATAATGTCCCAGAGTCAAAAACTATTAACTCCTGTAAAAGTAATATTAATCTTCTGGCCTCTAGGGGAAAGACTAGTTCTGCAGTGGATCCCCTCTCATGTAGGAATAGATGGTAGGGAACTCGTTGATACTTTATCTAAAAAGGGAACTGAAATTTTACAGCCGGGTAAAGGTAAAATGCTGTTCTCATCAATTAAAAGAATCATAAAAAATGTGGTGAAACAGAACTATGTTATCAACTTATCAAAAGCAATCAAGCATAAGAAATGGAGAGACTCAATTAGTAAAATCCCTCACCTCCTAAGATACATTGCGGTAGTGGCCTTTCGTCTGGAGACTGGACATGACTGCTTAGCTAAACATTTATACACCATTGGCAAATACAGCAGTCCTATATGCACTTTGTGCAATCAGAACTTTGAGATGGACAAAGATCATTTGCTGAGCTGTCCGTCATTGAACGAAGAAAACTTATATAGTCGATATTGGCGGGCTATTGAACCGATGCAATTGACTTCCAGCGACTGGTTTTTCTTCATGTTTATACAGTTCATTTTTAGAATTTTTGTTGAATTTATTGTATTGTTCAGATGTTCTATTTATCTCTTGTTTTAGCTCCAATCTCATGCATCTTTGATGCATGGGAGCCAATGATGTAAAATAAAGTGCTCTTGCAATAAAAAAAAACAAAAACTGTCATATTGGCTGTTTAAATCCAAATGTTTTGAAATATCTTAATCTTTGGAAAATAAAACTTCTACGAGTTACATATTCGAAGAACTTTGTATTTAAAAAAGTAAAGAATGAACCACAATGCTTTAAGAATTTGTTATTGTAAACAACGCTTGTTTTGCTTATTTTCACGTTACATGAAGAGGACAAAAAAGAGAAAAGACAGGCGTCTGGTTTTTGGTTTATTATACTAAGCACATATATTTGCTAAATATAGAATTTATGTCGTCTTACTTCCTTTTTTTGAGTATGCCAAGTTGGAAATACCCCCGTACAAAAGAACGAAAACGCAAAAACAGCGCGATATAAAATCGTCATCGTATAAGGTTTCACCGTTCTAAAAATGATTGGCTTCCTATTCTATTTTGCTATGCTTTTTGTTTTGGATGTTTTCTTATATAATAAAAGAAAAAAATGAATTAATAGAGAATGAGAACACTCCAATTTGATCTCTGAAAGAAGAAAGGAAGACGAATTGTTTTTGTTCCAGTTAAGTGCTAAGTTATTTTCGAAATTTTAGAAAATCATCTGAAATATTTAGAGCTTAGAAGTCTTTCAAATTTTGTGTACCAGGAGAATGACTGATTTGAAAATAGAAATCTTTATTTATTTTCCTTGTAAGAATTTAATTAACAGTTTCGAACATTATTTTCTTACCATTAAAAAGTAAAATTTAAAAAAAAATAAAAATATAATAATGATAATTTTGACAAACATTTACCGTAGAAACGGTTCACATTTTTACTTTGCGTTGGGTTCCTTTAATGATTTTTTTAATCTAAAAAAATATTTAAGATTTTAGAAAATGTATTTTATATTTGCTATTTATTTCAAATGCATAGGAAATTTCTCAGAGACGCGAATAGAGTTGTTAATTTATAGAGTCAATTCTATTAAAGAAAATATGATTTCATTAATTAATTACTACTTTATTTCTTTTAATCTATATTGTCATTTTAATTGCTTCTTACTGGCTATATTTCATTTCTTTGACTGTTTTTTTTAAATTAGTTTTTTTTGTTCTAACTCCCTCTAGGTGTCTTTTGTGTTCTACTCTTTAAAGGTATGGGGCTTATTTTATCCATCAAGATTAAATATTAATATCATAAAAGATTTTGATTTTAACTCGATTTAGTTCTGCACTATAACCATATATCACGCTCTTCAAAGCTTATTTCAGTACTATTGCTTATTCAGTACAATTTGTTGAAGAACACTTAAATTTAAAAATTTGAAAATTGGTGCCATAAGCATTATTGTAATATGCGTTTAACTGCTCGCTTGAAGCCATTTTGGACAGCATATACTTTCACATTCTGGGGCTGTCAAAATATTCAGTAATATATCCATTTGCAATACAAAAAGCATTTCACTTTTCAACAACTCTTTAAAAATAATTTATATTCTTATGTGGACGAGTGTGGGTAGGATATTGATTGGACTTACTCGAATTATCACACATTTTTAACACGTAGAAGTATTTGATGAGAACTTAAACAATGTTCCCAAATATTTACATAGTTGTTGCTAGAGGTATGATGATGAAAGAATGTAAAAGAGAACACTTGTCCAAATTCTTGTAGCCTGAACTACCTCGATCGTCGTTTCCTCATGGAGTGTGGCGTTCATTGTTGCTTGCGGGATACCTCTGGCTGTTAGGCTGTAACAATGATATGGAGTGGGAATTGAAAGTTACACCTACACATAATCTGGATATAGTCACTTGAAAAGTCTGCTTAATCTGGATATAGCCACTCAAAAAGTCTACTTAATCTAGATATAGTCACTTAAAAAGTCTACTTAATCTGGATATAGTCACTTAAAAAGTCTACTTAATCTGGATATAGTCACTTGAAAAGTCTGCTTAATCTGGATATAGTCACTCGAAAAGTCTGCTTAATCTGAATATAGTCATTTGAAAGGTGTACTTAATCTAGACATAGTCACTTGAAAAGTCTAATTAATCTGAGTATAGTCACTTGAAAAAGTGTACTTAATCTAGACATAGTCACTTGAAAAGTCTGCTTAATCTGGATCTAGTAATTTGAAAAGTCTACTTAATCTGGATATAGTCACTTGAAGAGGCTACTTAATCAGGATATAGTCCCTTGAAAAGTCTACTTAATGTGGATAAAGTAACTTGAAAAGTCTACTTAATCTGGATATAGTAACTTGAAAAGTCTACTTAATCTGGATATAGTAACTTGAAAAGTCTACTTAATCTGGATATAGTAACTTGAAAAGGTCTACTTAATCTGGATATAATCACTTAAAAAGTCTACTTAATCAGGGTATAGTAACGTAAAAAGTATGCCACAATAAATTTACTAATTTTGGATAGTTTTATTTCATGTCTACACTGAGATATGAACTTTGATTAATGTGTTCTCTTTATGTGTCAATGGCGAAAACGCAGCTTAAACATCATCCGAAGTATTTCATTTATTCACCAAAAGTTAGCTCATTAAAATGTATAGGCATACATTGTTTATAATAAAATGTTACTAGTTTATTTATTTCACTGCGACGGTATATTCCCCAGGTTTGAAGCTTTTTCTTGCTATTTGTTGATGTACGTGCTTACGCCAAAGCATAATGCGAGAAAAAAATACGAATTCTTATTAGAATATTGCAAATGATATTGCATGTACTGAAGAAAACGATGCATGTTGAAACTATGCACTTGACATAAAATAAAAATTCTGATCTACGCTAACTATAATAAAATATTGCTAATTGATTAATGTAGTTTCTTAACGTTTTGCTTCTCAAAAAGGCATTAAGACTATACAGGAAAAATGCACACTTTATGTGAATATTTAATCACATCTTCGCAGTAACTTGTGCTATTACATTAATTGAGGGCATTTTTCCAGGAAACTTCATTTAGATTTTGTTCCGCACATTAATTTAGTTATCCAGTCTGAATCCAGCTCTCGCTCTAAACTCCTAATTCTTAATAAAGTATGCATGCAGACAGGCTCTCTCTAAGTTACGTAAAAAACAAATAAAAAATATAACTAGCAACGTACAAGCCAACACTTTGTTTGGACCGTCGCGAAAAACTTATTAGTTCATTATCGCTCAGCTCTAGTAAAAATCATTTTCCGTTGTGTTATGTAAAAAGAACATTTTCCAAAAGCAAAGATACTAAATTCGTTTTTCAAAGCTTATTACACATATGATTAACACCAATTCATTTCTCTTTTCACTCCTTAATCCAATAAGGAAGCATTTCCTTATATTTTTTATCTGTACTTATAATGGAGCGAAAGGTATACATGTGTGTGTATACGTGTGTTTGACTCGCGTATAGCCAAGACCGCTCAGCCGGTTTTCATGAGCTTTGGCACGAAATTAATCTGGGACATTGTGCGGCTCAAAAAACCTTTTTCTAAAATTCAATTTTGTTCTTCTTTTTTGAGCTTATTTTCCACACATATTTGCTAATACGACTAACGGACGCGTATTCAACTTTTAAAATTTAAATACCTAACACGTTACGAAATTAGATGTAAACTACAAACTGACAACGAATTGAGAAGGTGTAGGAAATTTAAAAACACGTATAGAATTTACAGGTTTCAAATATCTGAACCGGATATCCGGTACGGATCCAGAAAACAAGGGGCACCAGCTATACGATTCCGGCAAAATCAATATCCCATGTATCCCTGATCCAGAGCTTATCCTGGGCGTAGTGCTACTGACACTAGACCTTTTAAGTGCTAAAGTAAATGCTGGACAAGGTTATATACCTATATATATATATATCACTATCAGATTTGTTTTTCAAAATGAACAAATTGGAAATTTATTCTGAAAATTACGGTATATAAAGAAAGAAAGAGAGAACTGAATTTTATAATGTAACTTGCATTGAACTATTATTTTTCATTTTAGGCGGTAAATTTGTACGGTAAAAAAAGTGGAAAATTATCACTTTGCCCCGTGTATGGGACAAAGGGAAAAACTGAAACTCTTTCCTAATGAAATAGTTTTTTTTATGAGGTAATTAACCCTTTGCCTTCGTATCTCTCTTTATGGTAGTCCAAATAACATGTAATGATTCATATTTACGAGTACAGAGGGTTATAAATACTTTTTATTAAACATTAATAACTAAATGAATCAATGATTGATCAAACGAGCGAATGAATAAAGATAGAAATAATGAAATTAAAAATATAAATGATTTATTAAATGAACGAATGAGAAATCTACTTAATAAATGAGCACATAAATGAATTAATAGTAGCATAATAGAGAGACAAATTTAGTAATCTGATGAGTGATGTAGGGAGAAAGTGAAATTATATATGCATTTCACATGACAAATTGCACTAAACTGTAGAAATCAAAACAAGTCTAACATAGAATAAATTAACACTGCACTGGACTTAATTAATATTTAAAATAATAATAATAGGAATGTTATCATTATATAATAGCAAACAAAACTTTTTTTGACTTAACGCAAAATATTGCAACATGAGCATCACGTTTGAAAATGGTTTGTATTATCATATAGCTGGTTCTTTAGAGTTAAGTATTTTTTGTCTAGAGTCAACTACACGTTATTTAACATAGTGAAAATCTCATTTAATAAGTGGTCCTGCAAACAGAGTAAATATTTTACCATTTCACTTTGCTCCGCATTACTTTATATTTGTAAAGATGTACAATATCATTGAAATAATTTTCAAATTTACTACTGAAAACTAGTAGAGACTTAACTCGGAAACCCTTCCTTAAAATTTATGTACGCCACCTGTAGCTATATGTATTGAATCGAAAGTTTCAAAGCTAATTTATACTGCGAAACGAATCGACGTGAAAATCATCTAAGCTTTAACTAAAAATAGCTCATTGAATGCTTGGACTCAATCACATTAAACTTCAAAAGATAGTACACATCAGTAATTTATTAAGCAAAGACCACCCGCACGGATAAGTAATTATGAATACTGCGAACCACTGCCCCAAACTGACAGAATACAGTAGTAGAAATGTTTCGCAAATCTGTAATTTGCACTCTGATTCATAGGCGTAACTAGGGTTGGTGAAAGGGAGGGGGGGGGGGGGGGGTCACAGAAAAAATTTACAGACTAAACACCAATAAGAAGTGTAAAAGAGTTGAAAATTTACTAGTCATAAATACTTGTCTCTAAAGATATACTCCGTGTTTATTTCAGGCATCTGCCGGGGTGGGGGGGAGCTACCCCTCGGAGCAAGTCAACTCCCCCCTCCCCGGCAAAAAAAAATTCACATCACAAATTTTAAAAAAAGAAAGAAAAGAGAAATTACGCTTTTAAGACACTTTACTTTCAGAAACACTTTCAGGGAAAGGACATTGAACACTATCACGAGCGACACCAAAAGTAACTTAGAAGACATGAGACTTTATTTTGAAAAAAATTGCGGGGGGAGAGTAACCAAATTCCTTTCTGTTTTCTCTAACATCACCAATGTATCCCGAAATTGCATTGCTAGGAAGATTTCAAAAAGTTTAATGGGAAGAGCCCTAGGAGTTAGCCTAAGCATTATAGATTAAGACCAGTTACAAAAATTTAAGTTGCAGAAGCCCCAAATACCCACTCTTCTAACTTCACAAAGATCTAAACATACATCTACTATATATATATCAAAAAGCTATCATATATGTAATAAAATTCATATTAACATAATTTTTAGTCATATATATATATATAAATGTGCATATAAAGGTTATGCTTTTGAAGCATACACTGCCCTTCCTAATTCTTAACATGCTCCCCCTGCTCCGGAGCCAAGGCTGTATCCAGAATTTTTTTTCGAGGGGGCCCAGACTTCGACACACTTATGTTAAGCAAAATTTCAGGGAGGAATATATGATACATTGCAAATGATTTCTGGGGGGGGGGGGAAGGCCCATGGGTCCACCTGCCCCTCTGAATACGGCCTTGATTCATAAAAACATTAAATATTCATTACTAGATCTTAATTCAAACGCAATAGAAAATTCAATATTTAGCGCTAAGCAATCTTCGATGTCCAGGCATTCATAATATTAAAACTGGGAAATAGTGGAATTTTGGAGAAAAAAAAATCCAAATTCCCCTACAAAAATGCTCATCCCCACAATAAATTTCTAAAAATTTTGTTAAATTTGTAACAAAACATACCTCAGAAGTGGAAGCGTCTGAATCAAATTTTCTTTTCTTTTTGGATGACGAACGTGTCCACCGCTGGAGTGAAAAAAATATTATGTATCGAAAATAATTAAAAATTTAGCTAAAATATAAATAATACTTGATTGTAAATTAAAATGCAGCATTAAACCGTAGAAAGTGAAAAAAATTGGACAAGGTTATAACCTAATATTTATATCACTAATCATTTTGAAATGCCCAAAAGGAAAAAAAAACGGTATAAAAGCAAGAGATGAGAGAACAATCTGTAAATGAGAATTGAAATTGAAACTATTAGTTCATCATTTTCAAAATTTGTACAAACAAAAATGGAAAATTATAAACTTTCCCCGTTTTGGGGACAAAGGGAAAAAAATACAAACTCTTTTTAAAAAAAGTTTTTTTTATGAGGAAATTCCCTTCCTGACGGGGACCCTTTAGGAACCAAATTTTTAATGGGTTTCATTTTCAGACAGAGGGTTATAAATACTTGTTTTTTCATTAAAACAAAAACTGACATAAACAGAGCGAATAATAAATAGAAATATAAAATTAAAATTAATGAATTTATTAAATTTGCTGAGAATTTTAAAAAAGACATCAAGAATTAAAGTAGAATAATGGGGGAGAAAATTTGTTTGTCTGTGTGTGGTAGGGAAAAAGGAACATTATTTGCTTTAAAACCCCCCAATTGATAAAGGGTTGATTATCCAAAAAAGCCCTCATAAAAAATTAACACTGCATACTTTTCATATTTAAAATTCATAAAATAGGAATGTTATAATAAAATGAAATAAAAACTTTTTTTCTTAACGCAAAAAAAATAGTCACTTTAAAAAAGGTTTGAAAAAGCCAGAAATTTTTTTGTGTGGCCTAAATTTTTTAAAAGTAAAATCTCAAATGGGGAAACGGGAAAAATTTTTACCATTCCCAACTTCCCCCTTTATTTTTGTAATGATTTACCCCATTAAATAATTTTCAATTTACACGCAGTAGGACTTTAACTGCAAACCTTTTAAAATTTATTACGCATGGTATATATTTTGTCCCAATTTTTGTAAAACAATCGACAAAAAGATTAAGTTTACAAAAAAACCAAATGTTGGATTAATTAAACTTAAAAAATAAATGAATTTTTAAGCGAAGCCACCCCCGGTGAGAAATTTAATTTTATCAAATGCATTATTTGCAGGAACAGTATTTAAAATTTTCGTTTAATTTCCTTTGATTAAAGGTCGTTTTGGGGAAAGGGAACAGTAAAAATTTCCCAAAAAACCCTGAATTAAGGTTGAATTTCTAGTAAAAATACTTTTCTTTTTGTTTTTTGGTTGGTGTCGAGCAAGTAAATTCCGGCAAAAAAAAACATTGACAAATTTAAAAAAATAAAACACTGGAAATTACGCCTTTAAGACATTTTTTAAAAACTTTCAGGGAAAAGGACTTGTACACTATCACGAGCGACACCAAAAGAATTTAAAAAGACTAATTTTATTTTAAAAAAATTGTGGTTTGTCAGAGTTTCCCTGTAATAGTCAGACGTAATGACAGAAATTCACAAAAAATTCATCTGATTAAATTGCCCTCCATATTTCTTTTTACATTTCTTTATGACAAAGTTCATACTGCGTGCATTTCTCTTTACAAATGTAATGTAAGCAAATGTTCATTTCTGTAAACTTCCCATCAAATTTGCATTTGAGGTAAACTTATGCTCGATCTCTTGATTCCATGATGCCATAAGATTTACAAGCAGTTATAACACATACAATAAAGTTTCACAAGTGTCATACCCTTTTTACAAAATTTTACGTTTTTCAACATTTCCTAGCCCCTTGCTACAAACAAAAAAATGCATTTTTCATTCTCAGTAATGAAAGTGAGGGATAAAATATTATAAGTAATAAATTTCAGAAAATCTTGCTCGAAATTATTATAAGAATGCAATACGAACGAAATTCATCTTTAGTCTACATTGTTTGGATCGTCGTAAAAGATGATGAATAGAGGACACCTTCCTTTGAAATGCAGTTTTCTTTAGAATGCGATTTTCACGAGTTGGGATAAATTAATTTGCTTTCAAATTGCCCTTGACCGGAGGAGAAAACGCACTTTAAAGAAAATAAATGCTGGCATAATTCTTTTAACTCACTTCAGAATTTAATTTCAACGCAAGTATCATAAATCCTTTGCCATAAAAACATGTAAATAAATAAATAAATCAAATATTATTGTTAAAGCACTTTAAGTATTATCAGAAGATATTTTTTCCCCTTTCTTTCTGACTTCAAATAAAATTTCTTTCTTACTTCAAAGGCTTTCGGAAGTGAACTTATATTTTAAATCCTGCCGGGGTAGTTAAAAAACGATGAAGTTTTTAAAATCGCGGCCTTTGAAGCTGGGCTGATTGTTTTGCCGTTCTTGGGTTGGAAGGAGTGAAAACGGAAAAATGTTCATGTAAGTCATCATATGCGCTGAAACACTAAAGCTTATACTACTGCACTAAAAGGTAAAATATCTAAAAATTTTTTTTTAAACATTAAAGTTGTTCAAGTACCCGAGAATGGTCAGGTTCTGGTAATTTAAGAACTTGCGGTGAAAAAAAAATCATAAAACCATTTACACACCATACGCATGTTTAAATATTTTATTTAGAAAATACTTGAGCTTAATTGTTGATGGAAACGATGCAACTTTTTCTTTGAATTCGATTTATTGACTTTTCTTTTTAAAATTATTTTTTAATGGGTTCTGCAAAGCTTACATAAGAAATAAAAAGGAACCTTAGTGCTACGTCATAGAAATAAATTAAATGATCTTAAGAGTTATTGACGATTATAGATACAGTAAAACCCCGTTAAAACGCGGGTGTCGGGGCCCATGTTATAACATAACCGCGGTATAGAGAAACTGTACCGCGAAACCATATTCACGAAATAATATTCGCTTTTGCTGCATCATTTTTAATTTTATCAATTGCTCGTAACTTTTCTTCCCCTGTAGTATAATTTTTTCTTTTCTTCTTTGCGGCCATTTTATTCACTGTAATTGCTGTGCAAGAAGCACACATCTCAGCTGCAGGCGAGAGGTTATAAAACAACTGTGTTCCGAGAAAAAAAGGTGCTTAAAAATCTGTTTATGCTATCAGCATGGGATTGTGAAGGGGGAGTGGTCTAAAGAAAAAATTAGATTTGGAAGGGGAGGAACGCACTTCTCACTGTTGTTTACTTTCCAGGAATGCTAAAGAATCTGGAATACAAGGGTTGATAGCGCGAGAAAAGAAGTTATACACGCATAACTAGACTTTTGAAAATGGAATAGTTAAGCATTGAACTAAAGAGTCCCTGACCGATTGAGCTCCGCCCATGTCAAGAGAAACAAGTCAGGGCGATTGCACTCGATTTTTAAATCAAGCTATATGTTCTAGGTTTAGGTTGAAGGACAGAAAAAGCATGAAAAAGGTGTACATCACGCCTATCACAATAGGGCTTTATCTGTTAGTGTGTCTGGTGGGGGGATGGGCGTTCTTTGGCTAGAATATTTGTGTGCTCTGGCTGGCTTTATTTTCAATGGTAAATAAGGAATTCCCTTTAAATGGCAATGATGAAGGGTGGTTTAATGTCGGGGGACATGAGAGGCACCGCGGTATATCCGATTTCGCGGTATACTGAGGCTTAGTATAACGGGGTTTTACTATATTGCCATTGTTCCATTAAAAATAATATTATGATAAGCTAGACATGCTCGCTGAATCAGTCTGACGTAGGTAATGAGTTTACCAAAACTTTTCAATCTGCTTCAGTGATTGAGTAAGGACAATGTTTAAGCATAAAAAAAACTTTAAAATCAATACTAAAATACAAACTATTGTATATTGCTTGTAAGAACTACGGCTAAGAAGAACTTCTGAAGAAGAAAATCTTCCTAGGACATGTCAAGGGAAATGTTATCTAGAAACAACGTAGATAGGCAATGGTCCAAAAGTCCGGAAAAGGGTTGAAAAAAGCTTGGATGCAAATAATAATAATAATAATTAACGTTGTTGTTGTTGATGATGATTGTATTTTATAAGGGTAGTGTTTTGTTGGTCACCAAACGAAGTTAATTGTTTTCTTGCATTTCATTCAAACAGCAGAAGCTTTTATTTATCGAACTGATATTCTGACACGTATTTTCACCACCTGGATGAAAGATAAATAGTCGTTGATTCTTCCTTCTTAAACATTCTCTCGGGTGCTCATCGGAAGATTTTTTTCGAGTGTTTTAAAGAAAGTATGAAAGAAAAACCTTGAATCATAATTATTAAAATTTCTAATACTAATTATTTCGATTATCAACTTTCAGATCGACAAAATTCAGTACAAGAAAATTTTATTAGTTTATGTAAAAGTCAGATACATTGGAATCCGTCGGTTCGAATATAATCTGCTAAAATTATTATCATCGAAACAGCCATTTGTTTCATGTTAAATTAACTGTCAAATTATTCACTGTGCTAAATTAAGCCTTATAATTATGTTTACTTAAAGCACAGAATTTTAAAGAAAAGTTCCAAATTAAACACCCGTGAAATAATGATAATACTTATTTTTCACCCTTAACGTTTTTTCTAAAAAGGAAATATAGTCAAATTGATGTGCGATATTTGAGTTAGACAACCCTGTTAGATTAAAGAAAATATCATCAAAATCGCTTCATTTAGTCAAAAGTTATGGATGAAAAAACGAAAGAATGACTACATTTCTGCCCATAACATAAAAAAAAAGAAAAAAAAAAGCAAATGGGACTTATAGGAAACCACCCTTGACTGATTTAAAAAAACCGTGAAAACCAGCTCATCCGGTGGAAAGTTATGAGTCTACAAAAAAAAAAAAAAAAAAAACCCAACATATATGCGATATGAATGTCTTCCTTTGTGAAGTCATTGATTCGCGAAAATGGTTCTTAACTGTTTTGTCATTGCTTATTTATGTATAGATATATATACATTTTCCAATAGCGTTTACCATGTGACCGATTAATTTAGGCTGGGAACAATGCCCTCTCAGAATTAGAACTCTCACTTTCGAGGATTCCTCAATCGTCAAGACAAATTTCGTCATTTACAACGATTCTTTCCTAGCGCGATCACGTGACTCAATTAGTTATATCAGAATTCAATTCTATCATATTCAATAGTTTCATCAATTTGACGAAAGGTTTACTCGGAGCATTTTTCACGAAGCCATTTCGTCAAATACGACGAAAGTTTCGTGAGATTTGAGCATGCGTTTCTGAGAATTTGTAGATCTTTTAACTGATCGGTACCTTCTTGCATTACTATACATACTAGGGATGTAACAAATAGTGAGTTGGCCGAATAGCCGTATACCGAATATTCGGCACTTTCTTCTAGGCCGAAGCCTAATATTCGGCCAATGTCTTAGGCTGAATATTAACATTTCTCGAAATCGTTGTAAGGGAAAGTATTTGTCAAACTTAAAAGTACTCACAAAGTCAAACACCATTAGTCTATGATGTATGAATTCATTTTTGTTTGTTAAGAATCTAAAACTATCTAAAATTAACGCATATTCTGTATTCTTTTGAATGTAATAAAACTGAGGATTTCTCCTACAAGTGAGAGATGACAGGTTTCAATGTAAGCATTAGCATTATTTTGCTAACCATTTAATTCAAATTAAAGAAATAATAATGTTTAGGGAACTTTTACCTTGCTCAAAATAGTTGTATGAAGATATTTTAAAAGTTATTAAAGTTAATATTTCTACTTTATGGATTTTTTTACATACCTATTTTCAGAAAATCTATGAAAATTTAATGCATTTAACTGGAATCTATAGTCAAACCACTTTAATTCTAACTCTCTTACGACGAATTACTGCTAAGACGAACTACATTTGAGATCCCCGTCCTAATGTAAGCTAACACTATTTTCTTGGTTTAAGACAAATGCGTTTAATTCGAACTATCGGACATGTCGAACTCTTATTTGTGTCCCTACAGTTCGAACTTCCATTCAATACGAAACAAACAAAAGTCTTTTTTTCACTTTTACCAAACAGCGAAAAAAAAAAGGATAATTCATCAGAATGCCTAAACAATTTAGATGCCATTGAAGACTTCAGGAGCAATTGTTCAGAAAAGAGTAGGCAACAATGTGTTACAGCTGAGTATTTTTTAAAACAATACGGTATATATATCTACGATAATTTTGCAAGATTTACTCTTGATATGCATTTTAGTTAATAAACGCTTAAAGTTATTGCAATTTTACTTTTAAAACTTTTTATTTGAGAACCAGAAATGGTTTTCTTTTATGACAAATTTGAAATCCATAGCATTGATTTACATGTGCATTAGGGACTTAAATCGAGCATTGTGTACTGAGAAAAGGCGTGAAATTCCTCATTTTCTTTCTAACAAAAGTATTTCATTGTTTTTCGGACCATACAATTTACGGTTATGACGAATTGATTATTAAAAGTCCCTTTAGGTTCGTTTTAACGAGGTTCAATTGTATTTTTATTTTCAAAAACCTCAAGAACTTATGCTATCTTAATATTCATAATACATTCTAGCCTTTTAACATTTCTCTCTTACCCAATATTCACAATAATTCAGTCTACCCGACTTCCTCTTTGTTCATAATAACAAAGAAAGTCTCATATTCTCCCTAATAATTAACTATTGCCAGCTTTTGGGAGCAAAGGCTAAGTATAAAATACACTATAATAAGTTTAAAATCTGTTTTTGTTCAGTCAAACCTAAAAACAATGCTCAAAAAAAGTAGTTTTTTCTAAATTATTTTTATTTATTAAACCTGCATATTAATGTATTCTATTACAATAACTATAATACAATTTTAAATGTTTAAAATCTACTAATTTCTTTATTTTTCACATTTTTACTGTAGCAGAACTATTCGGCCAGGCCGAATTTGATCTTACGGAGTATTCGGCCAAGTCGAATATTCGGATAAGTCATGAAATGACTATTCGGCAAAAGGGCCGAATACCGAATAGTGGTCGAATATTCGTTACATCCCTAATACATACCATATAGTATATTTGCTGTTTATTTAAATAATTTATTCATTCTGACCATGTGAACTGACTGTGTGTGTGCTTGTAGGGCCATAACTTTCACAATTTCAATGAATTCTGCAGTAATATTTCAATTTACTCTTACTTCTTTAGAAACTTATCCTACATTTTCACAAAAGCTCCCTTCCCGTCGGAAATGTTCTTTACTGACGTAAACAAAACACGATCAGACAGTTTGAAATTGCTGCACTTTAAAGTTTCTCCATAATTGCCATACCTTATTTTTGAATAAATTTAGCGCTGACAACACAAAAGCGATTTCAAAGAGAAAAAATAAAGAAAAGAAAATGCAAGCTTCGTCTTCTTAAAAGTTTTCTAATTCCATTTAAATTAAGTAGCGTAAAATCACATTAAACTAGGACAAGAAAATGGTGTTCGAATTTTACTAAAATGTCTCTCTGGAAGCCATTTTGCGCCTTTTAGTTTGCGTTGTAAGAACTAAAGAAAATATTGAATTATGTTCGAAGAATTGAGCGTAAAGCTCACTAAAAATTTAAAATTATTGAAAAAAAAGGGCCGTGAAAACTCATATTGTCTGTGATAACTTCATTTAGTAACTTCCAATTATTTTTCGAACAGAAAAACGTGAATAAATAACACAAGTCTTATCTACGTCTACATCTAAAATATTTTGTCTGAATAATATAAGGTGATGTGCCCTGAATATTAAAAATACTTTATTGTGTAGTATTCTTCTGTGGGTGGTACATATAGTACGTTAATCAATAAGATTTACCATCGTTTTTCGTTTACAGAACTTTTTTTTACAAGCTCCCCATATAATTTCGCCTATAGTATTATACAAACATGGGATTACACATGTTTTGAATGTTTAACAACGAAGAATGCATTTTTTAAAATTCATCAAGGAGCAGATTTCTATAGTTTTCTCCATATTCTTGTTTTAGAATATAAAAATATTTTTAAAGTCATTTTTTTGCATTAATTATACTACCTTAGTGTTCCCCAAACTTTCGACATCTGTGTACCCCTTGATATTTTTTGTAATACTGAGTACCCTCGTTTGTATATGTATACTTTAATAACAATCAAAATATATTTTTTCCCTTTTTATGTTCATAAAGAAATAATAACGGACAATAAATAAAATCCATTTAAAATAAAACACGAGAAAAATAAATAAAAGTTATATCATGCATAACATTCATTATAATTAATGAAAAGTATGATATTGCTCATTATCAGAAGACAGATCATTATAATTCATAAGGTCTTTCTTTGTTAAAACTGGAACGCATGTTCAATTTACAACCAGAACGATGTTGACAGTTATGCATTTCCTTATTTTCCAACAATCTGATAGAAACCAATTCCTAATCTTCTTCCTCCCGCAAGTGATATGACCTTCATAGTGATATGACTGAAAAAAAGCTTTTCCAAATCGAGTCCAAAGCAAAGAACAGTAAGAAATTTAATTTTGCAAAGTATAATTTTCGAACAATTCATCCTTAGTTAGTCATGGTTACCCGCCAAGATAAAAGAATTAAAAATGATCGTCAGGAAATAAATGCAATATTGGCGTTTACTTCTTAAAATGAGAATTTGTTTATCAGCTAGAAATTCAATGCAATATGCTTTAATTCCCCTTTCTTTAACACGAAAGCACAAGGGCCCAATTTGAAGTAAATTAACCTTACAAGAGTTTTTGAAAAATTGGTACTGAACTTATAAATACAATGTTCTGTGACTCACTAAATAAAATGGAAAAAAATATTGTTTCTTTAAGCATTGGTAAACGCTTGGACAAAAATGAATTTATTTATTTCACGTACAAGAAATAAAATAAATAAACGTGTACACACTCAACCAATACTAAATAATTAATTAGTTTAACCTAGCCTAAGACCACCGCTCTTTCAATTTCTTTCCTGACTATTTCCTGTGGTAAGAGACAATTTGCATAGCTAACCTGACTATTAAAGAAGCGCACTTTCTACATCCCTTGCATCGGTCACGTGAATGTTAAAAAAATTACTATTCCCATTTTTTTCACATTTTCTACTAATAAAAAGTAATATGCTACTATTAATTAAAAAATATCTCTTATTTCTTTCATTGCGCAAAAATGATTCATTAAATTCTTAAAATCATTATTGAGCACCAAATGGTATAGAATCAGACAGGAACTTCACCCGTAAGGAAAGAACTAATGAATCAGAATACAGTGGAGGGAGGGGAATTGATTGATCTTAAATGATTTATAATGATTCACTTCAAGTCAGTGTTCCTTATGTTAAATTAAATAACTTTTTACCTATCAATTAAAAAAAAAAATAACAAAAAAAACTCTGACAAAAAATTACTGTTTACAGAAATGTTGCTTCATGATTAGTAATCGCAATACCGGTATTTCGTGGTTTATTTGTTTTTTCAGTTTCGTAAAACCGGTATTTACTAAGTAAGAAGTTGTTTTAGAAATTTGTATTATTAAATAGGGAATGACTTAAAGAAATTTGTTATTTTTAAATTTTTTTCCAAGGTTAAATAGTGAAAGAACTATTTATTACCAAAACAAAGTATGAGCGATTTTTGGAATGTAATACTAAAATAGTTAATGATATTTTATTATTGTTTGAATTTTTTTAAAATATTTTTTACTTTAAAAGTGTGCATCCCAATAAAAAAAAATGATAAGATTTCATGAAAAGGTTTTCTATGTCGTGTTTTCAAAGTGTAAACGTATTGCCAATATTTTTACCCTCACAAATTACCTTTTTTTCTCTAATATGCATCTTTTTTCCTAATATGACAAATCAAACGAAACGTACATTTTGGAAAAGTTATTTTGTAAGCAAATGCTCTTTAAAATATACACTAAGTCAGACACTTAATATAACTTAAGGTATTCCATGTATCACTTACTTTCTATCTTATCGCTAAGCACATAACAAATTGTAACCATGGGTGCAGTTTTCAAAACAATTTCTCTTTTTTTAGAGGACTAACAAGGCAAAAGAAGGAACATTTTAAAAACATAAATTGATGAATTTTCTCTGAATTCCGAGATTGTTTCAAAAATAACATAGAGCTAATGTTTGGAAACTTCAAAGAAGCAAACATTTTATTAAAATAAGGCTTTCATGCTTGCTATGATAGATGATGCATTTAGCCCTTAATGTTTTCGAAAATTTATGGAAATAGATGCGATAAAAGCGACTGCAGGATGAACTTTAAAAATAAATAAAATTAGACAAATTGGAAATTTTTAGAAATATACTAAGAATTTATCTGAAGGAGTTTTAAATATGTGTAAGTACAAACATTTATGAAGTAAATGCTTTTTTTTTTGGACTTGGATATACTTTTTTTATCAACACCACGACAGTATCGGCAAACAAGTTAAAAAACACGAAACAGGAAAAAAATGGGAAATTGTTAATCTAAACGCTTGTCTAACATTAAGAGCCAAAAAAAAAAAAAAAACCACAATATCTTAAAACCAAAATTCATAACTCAGAGTAAGAATATATATTTAGTATAATTATTTATACACAAATTAAAAAGCATTTTCTCATAAATGACGTTACAGTAAAAATTGGTAATGTAACTGATTTTTTTTCGTAATTTTAAATAGGTCTTATTGTAAAAAAATGTACGTTATTTTTATGTTTATCTCTAGCACTTTATTTCATATTATGATTTTTGTCTTTTTGTATGTATCATCAAGAACTATTTATTACGTATAAATTTTACAATAACAATAAATACATAATAACAATAATCACAATCCTCATAAACTATTGAAATTGCCAAATCATCGTGATATCAAACGGTTTCAAACCTTTTTGCTCTCTTCACTCATTTCAAATAGAATGGCTGTAGTTGGATATTTTTAAACCCCTAAGTTGTATTTAGTACATATTTTACAACAAAAAATTATTAAAATTGCAAATCATCGTGATATCAAACGGTTTTAAACTTTTTCTTTCGCTTATTTTAAATTTAATAGATGTAGCTGGATATTCTTAAACTTTTAAGTTGTATTTAGTATACTATACTTTACGATAGCAATAATACATGAATTATCATAATCGTCATAAATTATTAAAATTGCCAAAGCATCGGATATCAAACAGTTTCAAACTTTTGACCAATCTTCTCTTTTTTTTAAATTGCGAAAGTTTTTTTTTAAATTTCGCAAATTAAAGAAAAGGGAACATCTTATTCTTTTTTTTTCAAAAGCACGTTTTCTATGCTCTGCTTGTGTCACATCACCTCATCCAGAATTCCAATTCATTTCAAAAGCTTATTCTGCTCATTAGTCGAAGTGAAAATGGCTCTCTGTTATCGCCGGCAGTCGGCTCTTCTAGGAGGAATGGGAATAGTATGATTAAAAGCAGTTCCTGGGAGCCTTAATAAGCTCATTTATTTATCGACTCCAAGACGAGTCGTTTAATTAATCGTTTGGGCACAAGACACAGATTCCATTCGCTCACTTGATTTGTGGAATAATTCGGAAAATTCACTAAACCGTATAGACTGAAAGCGCTCTTTGCAGTTTAGATAATAGCCGACAGATTGAACTGCATTTAGCCCCTCGTACAGACCCTTTATACGTTTTATTTATAACAAACAAAACAAATTGTTTTCGAAAGCTCTTGCAGGCAATGCTTTTAAATGTCTCCTTTTCCTATAAACAGATGAAAAACTTTCTTGTTAAGAAATTGCATGGTCGGCGTACTAAGCCCCTAAGTCCATAACCCCAGTTTTGAGACATTGTCAAATAAAATTTTGAAATTGTTGTGAAAAATACACTATTACTAATTAATAAGTCAGCAGCCACGTTACCGACCCTGAAGTAAAAAGTTATGAATAAAAATGAATCGGTGAGTGGAAAAACCGTACTTGTCTAAAATTGTCCATCTTTAGATAACTTAAAAGTAACCCTAAAAACGTAGAACTACAGGTTGTAAGAAAGAAGAATACAATTGACTAGACCTGTCACGTAATAACAGCTAGATATGACTTTAACAAATGAACAAAAAAAAATTATTTGAAAACAAAAGTTATTTTTGTAAATACCTCAGAAAGTTTTTTGGAGCAGTGCTGTTTTCACACTTACCGATTCGAATATAAATGCAAAAGTGACAACTAGCAAGAGACTCTGGGCCCAGCTAGGATGGTTCTGGTCAATTTATTAATTTTCAATCAACTCAATCAATGTCCCTTTATCAATCCACAAAACTTCTATCAACATTTTATTTGTCTACCAAGTCCAGTCATTCTTAACACACGTAAACTTAAAAATATGTAAAATCATCAAAATTTTCATTAAAAAAAAAAAACATATGTGCAAATTCATTAATTTAAAAATTGTGATAAGCACAAGAGGGAATGGGAATTCTTAGAGCCTAAATGCACATTATTTATTCTTACTTAAATTAGCAATACAAATCCATTGTAATACTAGATCAGTGGTTCCCAAACTGTTTTGTCTTGTAGACAGACCCCTTGTCATGTTTTTCGGTTTTGGGTATACCCCCTGATTACCTGATATTATTATTACCCCCTGATTACCTGGTAATGATACCCTCGGTTAATGATTTTTTGTAAATTCATCAACTTCAAATGTATTTTTGACAGCTGGTATAGTGCTACTCACTGTGAAAGATTTAAATTTTTAACTGTAGTGAATTTTAGTGTAAAAACCCTAAGAAAAAAAAAAACACATGCTAATTTTATGCATTTATTAATTAAATTCAAATTAAAACGAATCAAATTAAAAGTTAGTATCTGTTTTTGAAACTAACTAAGCAATAAATAAATACTTTTAGTGGACTTTTAGTGGATGCTTTAATAAAAAATATCAACATTTGGCATCAATTTAGTTAGGTTTAATCTCCTCGGTTAATGATGTCCAATATGTTCCTTTTCTCTTTTTATTTTGTTAGGAGATTATGTGATTGCTAACTGCGCTGAAACCCCTTTCCACTAGGTATGAAGACGGAAAAGCAATTAAAAGCTTTCTCGCAGTATTCCATAATACGGGATAAGTAACAGGTATGTTTTTTGAAGCCAGCATTGCTGATATCCGCCTATTTTCTTACAAATTTTGCAGATTCATTAGCTTATATGAGATCCACACTATCGTTGACCCTAATTTTCATTTCATGGACCCTCACTTTTTACTTGACATGGATCCCTTGCAGGTTGTCGTCGACCCCTGGGGGTCGATATAGACCACTTTGGGAATCACTGTACTATATTAAAATCTTAAATGAAGCCTCCTTAATTCTACAAAATTGGCCCAACTGCTAAGCTTAAATTATGTAAAAATTAAATCAACATTATTTTTCATTCTAAATCATCACTATTACACTTTAACAACAAATTGTCAAGTAGCTTCTATAAAAAGTTTTGTGCGAAATTCCCTTCTCAATAGAGTGGTCTTCAGTGCTTTTGCAACACACCACGCTAATGTAGAACGTAAAGCTCCACATTTATTCTTGCACATATTTTTTCTTGTGGTAACCTTAAAACGTGTGAAAATCCGTAGAAACACATATGAGTGAACGAAAAATCTCCTATTTTATGTTTATGACTCATTATTTTTATTCATGTGCAGACGAATGAGATTTCCAGCAACTAATTTATTTCATCATTTCGCCTTTTTTATAAGCAGCAGCTAGCAGGAAACGAAAGTCAACCAGTCACTTTATCGACTTATTTTTGGTATTACGATGTACTTGTTAGCCTATATTTTCTTCATAAAAGCACAAAGTATCTTTTTACGATTTATGTTTTCTCATAAACTTTACCGCATACTTTTAGAATTATGGGAAAGTATGAAACATAGTAACAGCTCGAATCCTCCCAATGCCGTGAGTTACAGGAAAAATAACTATACATTTAGGAAAAAGATTAAAATTTTCCTGATTACACGTATCAAAAGTCATGTTATCATTAAATAAAATACTTTGAACAGTGATGAATGTTGTGGGAGTTCAGTATTTCAACGAGAATTATGCTAAAGATAAGATTGAATACCCGATGAGTTTGTCCTCGGTAGTATAGTGGTCCTGTCACGCGGGAGACCGGGGTTCGATTCCCCGCCGGGGAGGATTTTTATCCGATCCGGGTGACGTAAGGCTTGCTTTGTAGCATGACTATGGTCCCGGGTCGGTAAAGCAGGTCGGCAAAGCTCTGCCAGCCCAGCCCCTATGGCTGGTGCTGGTTGTCAGTTTGTCAGAGAGTTTGTGGGGAGACATGGAGGATAGCGCTGCAGTCGCACCCCCCTTCTGCAGGGGGATAGTCCGTGAAGGCCTCGATGCTATATACGGTATGGCTGTAGTTGCGTTAAGTACCCGATGAGTTTGTTCATTTGATGGTAATCGGCTGAATGACATACTCCTTTTAAATTCAGGTACAGCCATGACGACACGAACCATTTTATTTAGCACAATACGTGATGGTTTTTACAGCATTAAGCATGAATAACATGTGATTACAGACATTACCTACTCCATCCGGCGTGAGTCTTCAAAATACACTTGGTTTTCGATATGTCTTTTGCGATGTGTCATAATATTTTTGCTCCATTTCAGGTTCCAAATTTCAAAATAACTTAATACATTTTGGTGTTACACATCTTCATGCCTACTTTAAAGGATAGAGGAAGAAATTTTACATATCTTCATTCTTACTTTAAAGATATAGGAATAAGTTTTATACATCTTCATGCCTTGGGGCCCCGTTTAAAGAAAAGGAAGGAAGAAAATTTTGAAACACATCTTCATTCTTACTTTAAAGATAGAGGAAGAATTGAAACACATCTTCATTCCTGCTTTAAAGATATAGGAAGAATTTTTATACATCTTCATTCCTACTTTAAAGATAGAGGAAGAATTTTTACACGTTTCAAGCCTGCGTTAAAGGTAGGGGAAAGGAATTGAAACACATCTTCATTCTTACTTTAAAGATAGAGGAAGAGTTTTAGTCTAAGAAAAAAAAATATTTTGAGTTATTATGTAAAAATATGCCGAGACGAACATGATAAAAATTGGATGGTTTTCACGGCATGTCTTTGCATAACAATTCGAAATTTTATTTCTTAGGCTAAAATTCTTTTGACATTTAGTTCAAGAAATAAGACAGAAGAGGCGTGTTTTGACATGTCTGTCACATGTGGAATTAACACATTTGTTAATTTCTCCAAACGATATTTTGAACGTCGTTGAGCTCATTAATCTCTGCCATTAGCTGGCTTCAAACCATAAAAAGAACTGCCTTTTTTTTCCGACACCATTTTCTGACCTTTTAGCTAACAACGAACTCAAAATCACATTTTCTTTTTCTTACATATTAATTTACTAGTATACAGGTGTGTCTAACAATTTTTATTTCATTCGGATGAAGGCTCATCTGTAATTAACACACGTATTTACATTGTGCATTATATTTAAGAGCTAACCTCTTAAGCGCGGCTTTCGTAAACTAACAGCCATATTGTAAGTTTGTTGTTAAATCTAAAGGTAGTGTAAAACAATTTTAACCAAATGTGTAACTCATTTTTCAGAAAACTGTATAGAAAGAACTATTGAATCTTTACGAAGAAAACTAAGTTCTATAATTTAAAAACTTTAAAGTTTCCGAAAACCTTTGCCTAGTTGATGACAAAATAAATTAGAGTACTAATCATATGTTTAAAATGTATTTCCATACGTGCCCTTTTCGTTGAACGACAAGTGGTTCCAAATGCAATATTTATATTAATTTTGACAAAATGCACTTTGAGTTTTGAAATGGCGATATTAAGTTGTTTCCTCATACTTACTGCGAACATCACGAGAAACGATTTCTCAAGTTTGCTTTCAAGTTTAAAGAGCAGTTTAGTCCTATATCTTTTCGAGTTAGCCTTCATTTCATTGAATTATATAAATGATTCATTATTCTAAATATCTCCCGTCTGCATCTAACCTCCAGCGTAAATGGTGCAGAAGTTAGTTTTAACGATGATAAAAATTATGCTGTATATTCGACAGGGAAAAAAAATCTTTTTTTGAGTATTTTTCAAATCTTGTAGAATTTACGAAATTATCCCAAGTAGCAAACATACGTTATTACATTGTCTTTATCCGTCAATAGTAAAAAGGTTTTTCAAACTGAAAAATAATGACATATATCAACCATAAGTTATTTTTTTCGGATTATTATTAAAGTCCATAAACAATAATTTATGTTCTTCGTTTCTAACAACGAACTTTCCCTTGTTCATAGTTGGCATGTATACTCTCGTGATAATGTGTTAATGCGTGATTAATAATGAAAAAGTAAAGAAAGCAACAAATAAATATAATTGAACAAATATATAATTAAATTTAATTTCTCAAAGTAGATAATATCTGTGTATTTTATATTGATATTAATAAATAAAATTTGCGTATTGACTCGATTCTTCTTCTTTATTTTTCCAGAGAGTTTTGTAATGAAAAATTTAAAATGCTTGGAGTGTTTTAAAAAAAAATATCCGAAAGATTTGCTTGAAATTATTCTTAAGAAAATGGCCCCAAAATTTATGTAAAAAGGCATCTTAAAGCTCCAGCTACGAATATGATACTTTTCTCCACCAGACCCCTACCTGTTAGCCGAGGCCTTAGGATTGCTTACGCACGGGGAGAGGTAGTGGGGGTCTACGGATTTTACATGCACATATCCCCAAGTATACATGGTGGTCTTCAGTGGGTATCGAACGCGCAACCTTCCAGGTGGATGTCCGACGTGCTAACCACTAGGCTACCACGGCCCACGAATATGATACTAGATAATATTAGCGTTTTTGAACGAAATTGCTTTAAATTATTTCATCAGAAATATATAGCGGGTATAGCATCAGCGATACCCGCACGGCCATGCTCGTGTCGAAAAATGAAAAGACCAGTTGGCTCGCCATTATATTATACAGTACTAAGTTTTTTTATGTGTAAATTGTGCTATTTTATTAAAATGTATAGCATTCCACAGAATTAAAAATAAGCCACCCACGGCAATCAACCGGCAATCCTACGCATTTAAGCAACTTTTTTTTTTTTTTTTTTTTTTACGAAACGCATACACATATACACATTAAAAATAAAAATAAATAAATAAATAAATAAAATAAAGGAAAAAAAAACGTTTAAAAAAACACATTTTGTTTGCTTAGTTCAAGTACAAAAAAGACGATTATAAAACATTAGAATAGTTTAAATTCATGAATTGTTAGTATAATTATTTTTTATCAATTAATCATTGACATTGACAGTAAAATAGAAAGACGAAATTTTCGTTGCTTGCAGAAACTAACAACAGCAAGGCAAACTTTGAAAGCGGAAAAAAAAAAAAAAAACATGTCATCTGAGCTCAAACAGGCAAATAACATCCCAATACACTGGAGAAAAAAATAAAACAAAATGAATAAAAAAAAAAATGTAAACAATACTTTACAAAAATCACTGTAATGAAACACATTTCTTAATAACCCCCTGTAGATTATGGAGAACGGTCCCGTAAAAATATCTTTCAAAATATGGAAATCGAAATAAAGCTATCTCCCGAGTGGTGCAGGAAATAATTTTTCAATCGTTAAAAAAAAGAAAAAAAGAGTAGAAAAAGAAAAGATAAAATAAAAATCGGTTGAGTCTCAATATGTAAAAAGAATGTAAATAGAATTTTATTTAGCAAATTTGCATGTAGACAAATTGGAAACGTTCCAAATAAAATAAAACTGAAGCACTTTATTAATCGTCTGGGGTGAAGAAAATTAAACTTAACTACCGTGAAAAAAAATCGAACTACAGCGAAAAACGATTATAACTTCTTTTCTAGTTACTTTAGAGGCTTTAAATTTTAACACGGAGAGCAAAACACTTTCTGGGACAATTTTTACGGGCTTTTCAATGGTACCAAGCTCGAAACGATGTGATAATTTCCTTCTATAGAAAAGAACCATTTAATGCA
Organism: Octonoba sinensis; assembly: GCA_038502835.1. Taxonomy (NCBI): domain Eukaryota; kingdom Metazoa; phylum Arthropoda; class Arachnida; order Araneae; family Uloboridae; genus Octonoba; species Octonoba sinensis. The sequence goes on along the minus strand of CM076599.1, from coordinate 28,509,836 downwards.
ATTTTCGACTATAAATTGGAATAAAATAAGAACAAATTAGAATTTCAGAAAAACCTCTTCGAGGTGCACACCCGCATTGTTCCAAACTAATTTCTAGCTAAACCTCATGCCAATCGGACGTTTGGTCTTTGCTCTAAGGCAGACACAACCACACAGATACACAACCATACTTTACTGCTTTATTATAATAGAGAAAAACAACGTTAAAGACAATATATTTCCAAACTAAAAGTAATACCTGGATCCAAAAGGGTTGGCAAAAATGGCAAACAGCATTTAAAAAAAGGCTTAAGAAACTGTAAGGCAGTGAGATATACTCACCTTTTCCATGACATTTACTATAGATCAAAACAAACGGGTGGAAAGAAGGTAGAAAGCGCAGGAGAAAGTAAGGAGTTTTCTCAAACCTTTTCTTTGCATATAGGAAAAATGCAGTGGCATTATTAAAGAGAAAATGGTTACGATACCTGAGCTGAATATTCAATTTTGAAACGGATCTCTTTCCCCAATTTCACGTTGTTTTGAGCTTTATTGCCTTTCAAATATCATATATTTTTCTCTAACTGGTCTGCAAGAATTCCCTTGGCATTTGAAGAGCGAACAGATTTCTAAACCTATTGAAGATAAATAGAATATTTTAAAACTCAGCAGTGTTCGAGTGAGTATATAACGATCGACTTGGAATTGCATTTTCAGTCCAAGGCACGTGGTTTGGCGAACCTAAAACGCTCGCGCAAGCAAAATAATTGTTTCCATTATGTCTACAAAGTAACTACTTGATTTCAACTGCAAAACTTCCTGGCAAGGAAAATTTAAATAATAACATTGTAAAGATAATAGAAAAAGGGGCATCCTAAAGGGGGTTGTTAAATTTTAGACTAGAATAGAGGATTACATTTTTACTAAAGTATAAAGTAGCGCATGCCATACTGGTTATTGATAGAGGTATTCCGAAACTGGTGCCTGCAATCATTTAACAATTTTAATAGCGCTGTTATGAACATATTGAAGTAATTAATAATACTGTTTTCATCTATTTTGTTTCTTTTTGGGATGAGTTGCATTTGGAAATAAAATACGCTGCAAGAAATTCTAGTTCAATCTTTCACCAAAAAAAAAAAGAAAAATGAAAAGTGCTGAAATTTAGCTGCAACCAATATTTGGTACCAATGTTGAACCATTATAATGGTTTTCTGGTTTCACATTCATGGTGAAACTACACCTTTATAATGGTTCAACTTAGTACCAAATGCTGGTTGCAGCTATATGTCACCATTTTTTTGGTGAAAGGTTAAATTAGAGTTTTTTACATTATTGTAAAATAATATTGAAAAAATGGCTTTTTGAGTGAAAATCGTAATAAGATAATTGAAATAGTACACCATATGCAAAACCATTTGTACGAGCTTATATTTGATCCGGCACTACTCCAGCACCGGGCTGCGCCGTGCTCCAAACGAATTAAATAGATTGTATTACCTATCTCCTTTTTAAAGTTAATTAATTTTATTGTCTAATAAAGAATTAGAAATATTTTTTTAAAAAGTGTTCAGTGGAGCACAATAAACTTCTTTGCTCCTGCTCCATTCCAGTTTCCAGCAAAATCTCGTTGAACCACTCATCCGCTCGAGATCTATGCTCTTGAGTAAAAAAGAACAGTTTTGAAAAAAATTCAAATCATCATTGTCACAGCGAGGAGCACGGACCCCCATTGGACCTTCTTCTGATTGATTTGAAGGTCTTCTGATTGGACCTTCTTCTGATCCGGTGTAACTCATTTAAAACGGGCCAGTAAAATTTCCAGGGCTCTGTTCGCACCATTAAAAAGAAATTAAATATTTGAAGTTCAAGTTGAAATTATTTATTACAAAAATGTATAGAGCTGAAAAGTTTTATATTTTTCCAAGATCCTCTTAGAAAGGAAAATAAAAAATGAACCCAAAAAAAAAAAAAAAAAAAAACATCCGCTCAAACCCACACCCGTTAGGCTGAAATAATATAGTGGGGAAAAATAAGGAAAAAAACAAAACACTCATCGTAATGTCTCATATCAACCAATCAATATTTTGATAAAATCGAAGCAGACCTGACGCATGCGCAAATTCTTTCATGGCTCTGCTTTAGAATTACAGAAAAGTAGTCCTTTTTTATGGTCGGCACCCTATCTCTTCACGAACGGCAGGGAGTTAAAAGTCAAGGAAGGTATCAAAAAACTCGAAATTGTAAAAGGAAGCAAATTTGCCTATTCACTTCGCTGTGGGACTTTAATGAGTGTAGATATTAACTAAAAACGCAATGGTTTTTAAAGCGCTGTTTTATTTTATCTCTATAGTTGACCTTTCAACAATATAGTTGTCATTTTAACAAATCAAATCTTAATCATCATTTCTAGTATTTTCAGGCATCGCTGTATTTGCTCTTCAACTAATGTATTTAAAGCGTGAATAAACAGGGGAAAATATTGCAATTACCGAACGTCTGCAAAAGGATTAACGTGGGTACAGAAATGACGAAAGAAATCTCGAGAACCCAGAAGGAGCAAAACGATTATGCGATATTACCGGCAGACGTGCCGACCCACTGGGGAAAAAAAAAACCCCCTGAAATATTACGGTGTCACGACCTGGCCCGATTAAGCCAGTCGGGGGCCCAAGGCACAACATTATTTTGAGGCTCCCTATGGTACGAAAAATAAAATGCTGGGTATAATGTATTGCTACCTCCATAATTCTAAATGCTTAACGAGTTGGCTCAAAAAGTTGAAGTCACATAGTTGGCCGTAAACGTCCCGGAGATCAACGGCATCTAGCGTTAGTTTATCAGGGTAATCTATTCAAATGTGTTTGCTGTTCGCTTCTTGGGAAGAGTTGTTTAAATAATCTTGTATCTTCTTTTTTTGCATTTATTTGAGCTTTTTTTATTTTTTAATCTCATTAATCTAGATAAAGTTTGATGACCCTTTTTTTGAAATTCCCTTCTACTGTGTGCCTTATTGCCGCTTGTCAAGCTAAAAGGAAAAAAGGTTTCCTTTCATCAATTTCCGAGATAGACGGCATTTATGGTAACTTTTCTAGATATGGTCTTTAGACCATATCTAGAAAAGTTAAATATTCCTTTCTTAGTGTTAAATATTTATTCATTTAAGCTTTAAATGTTATAATTTTTTAATTTTAAAGCAAATGTTATTGGAGTATTCCGTTGAATACTAATAATAAAAACATGCAAAACTATATTAAAAAATTGCCTCAGATCAATAAAAATTGTTTCTGGTTTTCGCCAAGAGTAAATATTAAAATGATGTAACAAATTGGCGACTAATTTTTTAAAATATCTTTTACCCTAGTTGTATGAATTGTCAATAATGCAAAGTTGTATGAATTGTCTCAGTAACTTTGCATTATTATAAAATTTAGGTATTGCTTCGTTCCGCAAGGCTGTTCGACAGTTATATTTTTTTTTTGCTAATTCAAACTTTTTGTTTCTTTACATTTGATTTGGCGATAGAAAACTCTTGGCATAAGAAAGTGATGGAGGGGAATAAAATGGAAATAAAAATACAAACAAATAATGAAGATATACTCTTTTAAAAAAGTAATAGAATAAAGTTTAAAAGAATCCATATTTAAAGCAAAAAAATTAGTATGAATTACAAAAGCCTGCTTAAACCGTAAAACCCCAAGAGTAATATAAAATATGGTTTAAAATATTCACCAAAAAAAAGGAAACCTGGTCTCTGAAAAGAAACAATTAAGTTTATATTTAACCTCGCAAGAGTTTATTTAAATCATGCCATCATTAATAACTCATTTAATTTAATTGTTACGCTTCTTATTATCTTCGGTAGGCGGCGCAAAATCCGGGACGCTTTGACTTACTTTCTCTCAATGTTAAAATCAGCGATGTTCAGCGGGAATTTAATAGTGGAGACTTCATTTTCGAGCATCTCAAGCTCCGGGAAAAAAAAATATTCATCTAACTTTTTCTACATTCATTTTTGGCAACAAAGAAACTCTTAGACGCTTAACCGAGGTCTCGCGCCATTTCAGTTATCCAGTCAGCTAGCTACATCTGTAATTTTCTTTCTTTTAATATTTTACCACCTTCTTAAGCTTACCAATTTAGCACATCAATCGGGAGTTACACCTAAGTGAGTTTTTTTTAATGTAAATCATTCATTTTTTTTTGTTAATTTGAGATGTAATTGTTAGAACAAAATACACCTATAAAAGTCTTTTTTTAATATGTTTTTCTATGATTTAATTACAATCCACGGTTGATCTGTTTAGCCAGCTGTAGCGTTTAGCGATCGTTTAAAATTGAATACCGTATTTATGCGAATCTAATGCGCATCGTTTTTGGCCAAACGTAGTATTCAAAATTGGGGTGCGCATTAATTAGATTCAAGTGCAAAACTGGTCAGCAGTTCGCCGATGACGTCAACCAAATTTATTCGCCGGCAAACAATTTTTTTATTATTTAAAGTTTTAAAATGGGGAGGCGCATTAGATTCGCATAAATAAGGTATTCAGTTCAACAGTTCCTTGACAGTTGGCGACTTTATCGCTCAGTATTGACGGCTTGAACGAAAATCGCCAAGCAGGGGGCTAAACGACACTTTCACCCAATATATCAAGAATAACCGCATTCCCGCTAACATTAGACATGTTATTTTTATTTACTTCAGTTTGTTTGCAGTGTGGTAAAGTGAAAAAAGACTTGAATATTCTTTGCAATTTAGTGCTTCTCGTAAGAATCAGTACGTTTTTTGAAATCTTCAAGTCTTCCTTTTAAGTAAAATAGCAACTGATAAGTACCATTTATTTATTTCAGTGCTCGTATTACTATGCCACGAATTCGCCAATCCAAATTTTTGAAATTTAATATTCTTTGGATTATTTACTAAAATTAGAAATATCTTTTCCTCACATTTGTTTTCAATGCTTATCGCAAAGAAAAACAAACTTCTTTTACCAAATATATCGGAAAACAGAAACGAAATTTAATTTAATTAATAAACACTTTTTTCTCTCGAAAAATGAAACAACCATCCAAAAAAAAAAAAAAAAAAAAAAACTAAAATAAATGTAAAAGTTTATAAATAAATGGTACTTATCAATTGCTGCTTTACTCAAAATCAAGACTTGAAGATTTAAAAATGTACTTAATGTAACGAAAAGCATTAAATTGGAAAGCATATTCAAGTCTTATTTCACGTTACCACACTCTAAAAAACTGAAGTAATTAAAAATAATGTGTCTAATTTTAGCGGGAATGCGGTTATTCTCCATACTAGTACGCCCGGCAGTCATACGAAATGACCGCTGTTCTAGATATTATAAATTGTAATTAAAATGATTCGTGCAAAAATGTCTGCTAATTCAAACTGAATTACGCAGGTCAGGCAGCAAGGACGCCCCTTCGCTTACCGCCCCACACTACTATATATTTATTTACTATATAATCAAGTTGTTTGCGAAAAATATATATTTATCATCGAAATAACTTATTGAAAATTTTATTATACTTTTCAAAACAAAAGTTTTAAGGAAACTGGGCAAAAAGAGCGCTGCCACTCTAATAAAAAAAAATAAAAAAAAGCGCAGACGATAAAAAAAAAATAATTAAAAAGAAAGAAAGGATTAAATTAAATTCGCGTATGCATTGATTTTTAGCGGAAATTGAAAATACAGCAAAGCCTCGCTCAATATGCTAGATGATTATTATTAGTATATTTGTTGCATTTGTTACAATGGCAACTGCATTGATTTGTTTGTTCACACGGCAACTGTAATTACACTGTTGGAAACGACGGCAACAATGCAAAAATAAAATAAAACGGGTCAAGAAAATCATTGAAAAATTTGAAAAAATTAATTAAAAAAAAACTAATTGGGTCACAACTTTCATTTTTGCGGCGATGCGTTTCTCGGGTCGTAAACATTAACCGTGCCGAATGTGGTCCCGATCGGTAAAACGGCCTAGGATCTTACCGCGGACAGACAGGACAGACAGACAGAATAAGCCGCTTATATATAAGATGTTGCATGAAAGTGCCCACTGCTAGGCGATTTTTGTTAAAGTCGCCAATACTGAGTGATAGGGTCGACAACTGTTACATAATCAAGCAACGTGAGGCTCGTACGTTCTGCCAAATTATTTTCAAATACTGCTTCAGCTATGATATTGAAAATGTGAGGAAAAAGCATTGCTAAAGACATGTATCGTTTATAATACTCCTGATGCCAAGCTCGCTAAATCGCACACGCTACTCTCGCACCCGATCGCTATCTTCGTAATACTTACGTGCTACTCTGTAATACTTACCTTTCGTAGTACTTACGGGTAACGCTTTAATATATGATTTTATCATAACCAAGGAGAAAACAATTCCTCACATAAATAACCATAACCAAGCGGCTGGTGTTGGCGACAAGTTGGAAAATAGGCTCCAACATTGGCCTATTAACTGATAAGTACCTTGCAAAACATAAACTATACATGTCAAGTCCATGTACCCAGTACAAGAATATACGAAATTATATCAAGTACACCGGTACGCCGTTATGTAATGACAAATATTTAGATGAGCACAATTGTTAATAACTTTAATCATGAAATATTTATACATAATCAACTGCAAGAGTTTTAAATTTTGAGGTCAATTTGTATTTTTCGAAAAAATTTGGCTTCATTTTTTTATTTGGACCTTCCACAAGAAAAGGTTCAACCGTGTCGACCGACTGCAGTTTGAATTCTACATTGTTTGATCTAATTGGAGAACGTTCACAGAGCAGAGAGTAAGCAGGAACATAGGAATTTTCGGTAGCATTTATTCATTGTGTACATCTTCTCTGACCATTTTCGTCAAGAAGTGTCGCCAATCGATGCAAGTTACGGCGCGATTTTGAGTCCGTTGCAATAGACATTTTGTCATGGTTATGGAGTTAGCAGCGAGGAATTATCGCGAAAACACAGCGTAATTAACAATTCACGGTCACCTTTAATGACGCAGTATAAAATGACAGTAAATGATGAACGTTTGGAAAACATATGATGAAGGCTTGGGTATGAAAATAAGTAGAACAAATGAGGCGAGCTGAAGTTATTTGCTGCTATCATCGGTTGCCGTCACCGTCGGTGTCAACGCACTATTACTGGGTAAGACCTCAAACTTTACACTTCACCTCAAAACATAAATTGAGAAGAAATGCTTGGTTACAACTAGCAACAAAACTTGCCTAAGCAAGTTCTTTAATTTGCAGACCACTTTATGCTTTGAGGGGGGAGGAGGGGTATTACGAAAGAACATTAATATCCTATACTTCCCCAAGCAAATTCATTTCATTTCATTATTCCTTTAGATCTGCGACAACGAAATTTTCGGAAAACTAATGCCAAAAAATTCTTTAAGAAACCGCTTCTAAAACTTCGAGAGAGTACTTGGAGAAACGAAAACGTGAAAGGGTTGTCGGGACTTGTGTCGTGATCTTAGAGCAGGGATTACGATTACCACTTTTATACCTTCTCAATGGTCGTGATGTGGCTTTATTCTTATTCCCTCATCGAGATGCATACCAGAAGTTTTACTAATTTTCCCTCTTTGACACTTAAATGCGGCGCAGCCTCAAGAGGAAATCGATCAGGAAGTGGCTATCCCTCATTACTGCTTTTAAAATCATTGCGATTAGCAACGCCTATAAGAAAGAAAAAAACCCTCTCTGATGTGTGCATCTTTCGAAGGCATCTAAAATCTGAAATTCCTATAGCAGTTACTAAACAAAATGCGTAAAACGAACAAAAACACAATTCAAAAATGCCTTAGTTTGAGCAAAGGAACAATTCTAATTTACTGAGCACCAATACAGGAAGGAGTTGTATAAAGATAGCAGAAATAAACCGTTGCTGATAGTTCAGCATGAAGTTATTTGGGAAATTCGCCAAATATTGGAAATATCGCCAAGCTGACCCTGGATTTGGAGTTTCATTTTCAGCAACAACTTAAAAATAAATAAATAAATAAAAGATATACGAAACAAAATAAAATAAATGAGTAAAAATGTAAACAAGAAGTGCAAAATTGAAATTCATTTTCTTCCTTTGTACTATTTTCATCATAAGTTTTCCAAAGTTCTTTAGGGAGCCAAATAAAATCTCTTCTTTTTAAGTAATCTTTTTTTTTTATCGTTACAGATGGGCCCAATGAGAAGAGATACACTCATGAAAAAGAGCTCAGAGAAAAAACGGGTCTTTCATTGAGTGTGCGTTATGTTTAAAACCCAGGGCCTTTTAAATAGAAAGGGCTGGTTCATCCATCCCGTTGAAAAAAGCCGTTTGCCGCGGGAATCCAGTCTCAGCAGTTCTACGGGGAAAAAACATGTTTGTGACGTCAGTGTTGTGACAAACTGGGAGACAGTAGTCATAGCACATTCGTCTTTCAGACCGTGTAGATCTTTTTTGGAGTTTAATAAAAGTTCTGAATTTCCTATTTTTTAAGAAATTTTTTTAATTAAAGTAAATTTGTTTTTCTTTAAAGAAAATTTCTTGTTTTTAAAGTTACATGATACGAAAATAATGTCAAGTTGGGGGTTTGCAACATACAATAATTATTACAGAAAAAACTAAGGGAGAACGTGTAATTAGTGGTGTAGTCGAGGGGGGACGCGGGGGACGGCGTCCCCCCACCTCTTTATTTTCACTCAAGCGTCCCCTCACCTTTAATTTCCAGGGAGGACGCTAAGGACGCGAAGGGGACGCTCAGCTTCCTAACTTATTTAATATTCAAAATAGGCACTCATTAGTAAATTAACAGCTTCATGAAATAAGACAGAAGCTTTTAAAACTATACATAAAGGCTGCTTGCTACTTCTACTTTAAATTCGTGAAAGAAAAAAAAAGGGATTCCCTGATTCTCTCAAACAACAATTAACAATCGCAGGTTAATATTACTCGTCAAAATAAGCGCGTTAAAATATGAGTAAACGGGAACTACATAAATTCAGAGAATTAGTTTCAACTGCGCTGGCGTGTATAGGAAATAGGTGTGCGGGGGGGGGGGGGGAAGGAGAGGTTTCAAATATCATCATAAGTTTTGAAATCAAAATATTTACACTGCTTGTACTGTTTTTTTTTTTTTTTTTTTTTTTCAAAACAGTGAGACGTTGATATTATTAGAGTAAAAAAGTTGGGGGACAATGAACGTCCTCTTTCGTCCCCCCTAGACTTCACCTTAAAAAAAGTAGCTTTCCTTTTGGTATGCAATATCGAAAAACCTACAAGCATATTAAACATTTTCTTTCACAATCATTTGTTTTCTTGTCATCGCTTCAAGCCTTTTGCATATTCAAATTTTATGCATTACCCTTTTTGTTAAACATTTTCAAAACCAAATTAATGTAAAAAAATGTTTGGATTATAAATGATTATCTGTGCAAAAACCTGTTATGGCACGGCACAAAATTGCGGTGTAAATTCATTTTAAAATGCCTTTATCACTTTCAATTTATTCAGCTTTTTTTTCTTTTTCGGTGATTATCAGGCCCAAAAAATCCAAAAAGTACTTCAGGGGTTTATTTTTTAATTTTGATTTTTTTCTAAGACAATTTTATATAAAACTAAAAAAAATTATAACCACATAAAAGGCCTATATTTTCACAGTCAGAAAAAAATTCAATAAGACTGGAATGAAGCAAAAGCAAACTGATTTTTCTCAGTCCCACGCTTTTCCATTTATTTCCTATTGTTAACAAACTTTGCTATTGCCAGCTAATTGAATGAAACCATCTACATGGGGAGTGGGAACCGGCCGAATAGCTTTTCTCTGTCGTGACCCCACATATTGCCACAGTTCATCAGGTAGCCGATACCCAGTTGAGTATTTTATGATGTTTCCAAATTGCTGCTTGCCCAGGGCTATAAGGCTTCAATGACCCGACCAGAAACCCCTTTGAGATAAATAAACCATGCTGTCCTACGGTCCCTTCAAGATAATTGTTTTCGTTCTTCGTGATCGTCGGTTTCGACCGAACCACCTCCTCCCCCAAGCCAAAAAAAGAAAACAGATTCGTAGAAAAAGTCTGGAGATATGGGTCTGATTTAAATTGCTCTCGGAAACCAATATTGTATGCACCTGCTGAACAACATCACATGCAAACTAAATTCTAAAAGTGACTGACATAACGCACAAAAATATAATTTGTCTGTCCTAGTAGTGGTACGCCACTCTATCCATTGATGCATTGATCACTCGTTAGATCGAACAAGCAATTTCTCAGAAAGCAGGGGGAAAAGAAAGAATGAAAAGATTTAGGCAACCAAATCTGTTGGAAACATTTTTAACCCCTTCCAAACGCAGAAATACTAGTACGGAGTTATCAACTGAAATAAGAGATGAAACATCCAATCAAAGTGAATTGTAAGTACTTTTTTATGATTTATGCACTCATGTTTAATAGTTTTCGATTATAAAATTAAACTGAAATATAATTCATTTTCTTCTCGCTCCGAATTTTAATAAGATTGAGTAGTTTGAATTTTGGTTTGTGAAGAAGGAAAGAAACTTCAAATTGAAAAACAATTTGAAGTTTCTTTCCTTCTTCTTGGCTAAGTCTTTAAATAAGTGAAGCATGAAAAGCTGAAAAAATAAATTTGAAGTTAGTTAAAATAAAAATAAATTTACTTTTTTTTTAAGTGTTTGCATTGAATTATTGTATTTTAATTAAATGAAGTTTTAAAAATTTCTCAAACTCTTTCTCCTCGGCATGAAATAAGTACACACACATAGAAATATGGTGAAAGTCAAGGCCGTATCCAGAGCCCCCCCCCCCCCCGAAATTTTTCGCAATGTAGCATATCCCTGAAACTTTCCTCAACATAAGTGTTTCAAAGTCAGGGTCCCCCCCACCCCGAAAAAAATTTCTGGCTACGGCCTTGGTAAAAGTTAGCTCCTATTGGCCTCCTAGCAAATTTCTAAGGAATGAACAGATCCAACGACACTACATTTGGTTGCTCTCGTTTGCTCTTAGAAAATAGTTTATTATGAGAAACTTAATAACTATTAGGGTTGTAATGTGTAACTTGCTATCTTCCTAAAAATCACGTCTTAACTCTTTATAAGGCTGGACCAAAATTTCTGGTTTCCTTTTAGTAATGGTAGATCAATAATTTTTTAAAATATAGATAAAAAAATAAGATTCATATTGGTCATTAAAAATTACAATGCGTTTTACCTCCCCACCCGCTAGAAGAGTTTACTATAAATTTTTAAGTTGGTGAACTTTGTGTGAAGTATACTTTAACCATCACCCTATTAAAGGGTTAAAAAAAGTTACATATTTATGAATATGTGAAACAAAAGAAATGTGAAATTGTTTTAAAGTTATTATTGTTATTATTTAAAAATTATTATTTCAATTAATCAAGGTAGAAATATCATAACATATGGTGTTTTAATACATTGTTTTTAAGCACTTCAATAACTAAAAAATTGAAATTTTGTAAACATAAGATTTTATTTTTACAAAATACATATAAAATTCATTCTTCAGTGGGGAGCACTGCCTGGATTGTTGTTTTTACTAAGAACTGCCGCCCTTTTTGCCACCAAAAGACAAACCTAGACTGAATGGTCAGTCATTCCAAAGTTTTCCGGGGGTATATATTCAATGCATTTTATAGGAAAAAAACAACAAAATACATAATCACACGTATAAATACTATGCGTTACTAAAAGTCAAGGGGAGGGGGGCGATTGACGCCCACTCCTGATTGATCAAATGCCGCGCCTGTTGAATGGAGGGAATAGACGCTATTTTTTTTTTTTTTTACTTTTCCCTTCCCAAAACTCATATAAGTAGCTTCTATTTTTTTCCGTTATTTCTCCAATGCAATACCGGCATGGGAGAAATAACAGGGAAAAAATGGAAGTGACTTAGGGGTCATTCCACGCAAATGATCCAAAATCTCAGAAAAAATTTAACTCACCTTTTTTTATTTTCTTCAAATTTGGCTTATCATCTGTACCTCTCAAGAAAATTAAAAATCCAAATTTTTAGATTTTTATCCTGTTTTGTTTCTCAGTTTGATTTTGTAAAAAACTCACATTTTTACATGGTATGCTTCAACACAAAACAGGCTCAATAAGAAGTTTTAGTAAAGATCATAATGAATGACGTTTCATATGATATGCATCATGGCTAATTTTATAAAAATTTTAAATTTAAAAAAATGACCTTAAAATTTAAATTTTAAATTTCTCAAAAAACGTATCATGGAAAATTTTCAAAATATTCTCACATATTTCCGTCTATTTTATCATCGGTTATGCAAAATTTCAACTTGGGATCTCAGTGGGATCATACTTTTTCAACCTTTTAAATGTAATTTGATTTACCGAAAAATGAACATTTTTGTGATTCAAGCTATTTTAAGACCATGGTTCCTTAAAGGCGATGATTTAGTTTGTCTGCTAAACACATCTATGTATGCGTGAACAAGCATGGACATGTCTGTGCATGAAATTAACAAGTTCAAAATTTATTTGGGGGGAGGGGGGCAACAAATACATACACATTTTTGTCATATCATAGCTCCGTATTTTAAAATATTGTTTACAAACAATTCAATAATTATTTAAAAACGAACAAATTGACTTATTTTATGCATTAAAAATAATTTTTTTCTGACTTATTCTTTGTTTTCAGACATATGTTAACGATATATTAATGATATGAAGGGAAAAAAGTATTGAATTAAATTCATCTGAAATAGTGAGGGCGGGGCCCAGCTGGCTTGATTTTAGAGCTTTTGGTTCTTACTCTTGATTTGCGCTTATTAGCATCCATTGGACAAAGCAAGACAAAAAAAAAAAAAAAACTATGTAGCTTACCCCCAAGGCCGCAGCCAGAATTTTTTTTCGGGGGGGGGGGGGGGAGGGCTGACTTTGAAACACTAGCGTTGAGGAAAGTTTCAGGGAGTAATATATGCTACATTGCGAAAATTTTCGGGATTTCGGGGGGGGGGGCAAGCGTCCCCCCACCTTTTTTCCCAGGACTACACCACTGCGTGTAATGTACCGCGCTTTCATATAACACGCTGTTATTGCTAAGGATTGACTACATAAATGCAAAAGAAATGATGGAGTAAACATCAAGAAAGCGAAATTTTGCGAAACCTTCTTTATTTCAAAGAAGATTATGAAAAGGATTTACAGAATAGTTTACTTGTAATTCCAGAGAATTTTTTTTTTTTTTTTTTTAATCTTCTTCATTGCCAATTCTTTTGCTACCTTTAGGAAAAGTCGTGGCTGTAACTGTTTTTTTAAACGCAAGAGAAGAGAGAAAACGGAAATGAAGTGTTTTGAAATATGCCTTTGAAAAACTGGAACAATTAAGCCAAAAAAAAAAAATCGAAAATAAAGCATGTAACTCTTGTTTCAAAATTTTTAGAAGAAAATCAAAAGCTCACTAAAAAAACGGAAGAGATCCACGAAAGAGATAGCATTCTTAACGGCAAAGGTGTCACTAAAGAATTTTATCAGATTTTAGAAAGCAAATACCTTTATTTGTGCAATTCTGCCTTGAAGAAATATTCTCGTATTCGAACGTTCATTTGGATACAACATTTAAATCGATTTGTTAAAGAAGAAAGAAATGAAGACAAGAAACAAAGCAAATGGCTCAAGTTTAGCTTTAAAACATCCGCAAACTAAATCTATTTTAAATTTTAGGATTAAGCATACATGCAAATAGTTTTTCCATATTTTAATCAACACAAACTAAACTTCCAATTTCAAAAACAAAATTTCGGGATATCAACCCCTACACTTTGTAAACATGTCAGCCGTCAACGCTGCCAGCCACTCATAAGCTTCGGTAAAGTGTGAAGGAAAATTGTGACAATTTTTATTTAATAAAAATGTATGTTTAGTCAAACTTACCTCTTGCAAAGAATTTACGTAGACACGCAAGAAAGAGGCATAAAAGTACATTACATATATTTTTGTGTAATGCTCAACCATTTGTAGAATAGATAATTCTTAAAAGATTTGTTACAAAGAAAAAAACCATTTTAAAACTATATTGAAACATTATATATTTTTCTCTTCAAAACAATTTTTAAAATGCCTAAAGCGAACTTAATTTCAAAAAATACTAACGCATAACTGAAATTACATGCTATTAACATTTCTGCCCTTTTCCTTTTTGCAGAAACCAGTGAAGCTTTGCATTACCATTTGAACATTTTAAGCATATCACCCATGTGTTTCTTTATCAAAACGGCGGGATCGGAGAACATGCCCAGTCTGTCGAATCTTTCTTGGCCTCTCGTATCTTGACCTGTTCCGATCTGTGTGAGATGTTGACCCCTTGTGTTAAGTGCAAGTATTATTTCGACGCCCCTATCTTGTAAATTAAGTGAGAAAAAATTAATAACAGTCATAATATAGAATGGACAAAAAGATGCTTATATAACAGGACAGATGAACAATACCAAGGATAAATCAACGTTGTACAGGAAGAGTGGTCAACAAACTTTATTGTAATCAAGTTTTCTATTAGCTTTTTGAAGATTATTACTATTAAATTATTCGAAACTTGCTAAACCTAGAATTTTTCGTCAAATCCCTGAAGATGTTCTAGCATTACAGTATAATCTATGACTTCTTATAAGATGAACCGATTTTGGTGCTTCTTTTTTTTTTAATTGTGCCTTCGTTAAACGTTATTTATTCTTTAGAAACAAAGTTATGTGGGAAAAGTCAACACTTCGAGAAGGTCACGTCTGTGGGCCCCTGCGTATACATAAGAGGAAATTAATAGTGTATGTGAGAAAAATTCAAAATAAAATACAAACATAAAACTTTTAATAAAATTTGTATGCAATTATTTTACAAATTCAATAACGAAACATGTCTTTTAATGAAACAGAATCAGCCTCTCGGTTGGTCCAGACAGTGGCGTAACTAGACTTTGTGGCACCCGGGGCGAAATTTGGGAATGCCGCCCCCTCAATCGTGCCGACAACAGAACAGCCCTGAAGTCAAAAAATGGGAGGGCGGGGGGGGGGGGGGAGAGCATGAGTTTGGCGACTATCAACATTTATTTTTCGATCGGGAGAATACAAATAGTTCATATATATATATATATGCACACATCCATGGGTCATTTCAAAATTAAGGTGCCATATATATTTTTCAGACATTCAGTCAAATTTTTCGACTAATTTTTCCACCCGCTATTCTTTTTCGAATAATTGCGTTAGGGTATTCGGAACAGCGATATAAATCTGAAACTGATACTTGGGAGAAGTAGGGGGGTTGGGAGGCTCTTCCCCGGAAAATTTTAGAAATTGAAGTATAAAACACGCAATTCTAGACTATATTTAGTGACGGTGGGGAAGAGAGAGGTGTTAGGCACTTCACCCCTCCCTGTCGATGCATTTTACTGAAAATTCATTTGTATTTTTCCCAAAAATGCAATTTTAGCCTATATTTGGAGACATTAGAAGATTCGCGTCATGACCCCTATGAACTCCCTTGAATCCACAATTCCGCAGTTAAATCGTAAGTTTCTCGAATAGTTTACTAGAAGTTTTGTTGATTATTCAAAGTTGTGAATGAATCATGAAAGTATAAGAAATATTTCTTTGCAACAGGACAAAATTCATTTCTCCAGGCGATCTGATCTTCAGAAACTATTAATTCATCATTCTTTTCATTGTCTGAAAATAAAGATTACCCAATTAAAAAGATAAACCACTTTTTCCGTTTTGCTGAAAATGAATCCCTTTAATAAATAAAATCTTTTAATCCCTATAATATTTAAAAGGAAAAAAAACAGTAATTCAACATTTAAGTGACAAAAAGGATTACGCAGTAACTCTTCCTGAGTAGTAACTCTACGCTAGAGGAAAGTTGTCGCAAGTGAGCCCAGAATCCCCCCCGCACCTGCCATTTTCTGATATATCGTATTTTTAGATGCCCCCGAGTGCAAGCCCTCGGGAGCAAATGGGGTTCCGGGAGAGCTCGACCAACCGCAAATTTATAAAAACCATTAGAAAAAAAAAAAAAAAATTACAGGTCATTGCAAAACACTAAAAGTCATAATGCGCGCACTCTCAGAAACGCATGCTCAAATTTCACGAAACTTTCGTCGTATTTGACGAAATGGCTTCGTGAAAAATGCTCCGATTAAACATTTCGTCAAATTGACGAAATTTATTTCGTCATACATTTGACGAAATTAATTTCGTCAAAAAGTAAAAAACATTTCGTCATATACGTTTCGTCAAAAACAACGAAATTTTAGTCACTTGTTTCGTCATCTATTTGATGAAACACATTTTGTCAAAAACAACGAAATTTCAGTCGCTTGTTTCGTTGGGTCATTTGATGAAATACATTTCGTCAAAATGACTAAATTTTCGTCATTTTGATTCCGTATTAACGAGTTTTTAAATTTCGTCACTTTTTATTTATATTTCATCAAAAATGAAAAAAATTTAGTCATTTTGGTTTGTTAATCATCATAATAAATTTCGTTGTATTTTTGAGCACGTCATAGAAACTTAAATAAAATTTTAAAGTTAAGTTTTTTAAGAGGGCAATTTGATATTTCTAGTAAGAGTTGAGGCTTCAAATAATTACACTGAAAATTTTGTTGAGCTGCGGTATTAATTGTTGAAACATATATCATTCATTTTAAATAAATGTTCAAAAGGTGACTTAAACAAAAAAAAAAAAAAATACTGAAAAATATTTTACTATCAGTAATTGTAATTCTTTGTACACAAGAACTTAAAAAAATTTTCTATCATACTAGCGTACTATATCATATACATTTAAATTTCTTTTATTTTAGGTTAATTATAACAGAAATTTCTTACACAATTTTATTTAAACCATTCCTACTTTTACAATCACTCTAAAAAGTTAGCATTACTTCCAAATTAAGCATTTTGTTTACAGATAAAAGGAGATAAAATTCATAAATTGCTCAATCAATTTTTAAAACTTAGTTTCACTGAGTTGGTTATATGTATGTATAAATTTTTCACGCGAATAATTGCTTTTTAAGGGTTTTGAAACATCAAAAAAATGTATCTTCACATTTAAAAGAAAAAAAAAAAAACCGGCAGTAATAATAAAATTTGACTTTTATTAAGTTGTTAAACATTTTTCTTGCTCATATGGAGCATTACAGCGAAACTGAAATTATAGTATAAGCATATAAATTGATAAGAACATATATAGAGCACAAAAAACACGTTAGAAACTTAAAGGGTGTATTATAGTCTAGAATTTTCAAAAATCGAAACAATTTTTTCTGCATATTTCCAAAGTTGAGACCTTTAAAAATATGCCTGTAAACGGATTTTTAAAAAATTTATTTTTTTCAAAGTTACAGCCGTATTAGTGACGTGGCAACTAAACCGGCTAGACCGTAGCGAATCAATAATCAGCGGTAGGCAATTTCTAGCTACCGGAATGCTCCTTGTGTCGTACAAAATCTTTTATTTTCAATACAAACTTTTAAAACGTGTAGAATGCTTGTCAAAAATGTCATTTAAATCATTTATTTATTTTTATGTTTATAAAAACAAATATATTATTCAAGCACTATAAAGGACTGTTTGGGAGAAGTTTTCGTAATAAAAACTAAAAGAGTCAAGTAAAGTAATTAAACTATTTGGCGGTAAAGAAAATCAGAGGATTTTTAATACTTTGTTCTTATCTTTGCAAAAAAAAACAAAAACAAAAAACAAAAAAACTCAACAACTATTGGATCGGATCGGGTGTCCTTCCTCTTTATAACACCTGCGCTGCAAATGCTAAGTGCAACTGCCTTTATTTTCGTATTTTTTTCATGGGGTGGGATGCAGATAATATAGACTAACAAATAATGTGGGTTTGTATCTGTAACAAAATTGTCAACCCCTTCCTCTCGAAGCTACGTTTTTCGGAACGGTTGACATATCTCAAGTTTCAGAGGATCGATTTACTTCAAATTTGGTATAGAGCTTTTTAATATATATGTCGCTATCGTTTGATCAGAGCTTTTTTGAAAAAAAGTTTTCTATTATTTAAAAAAAATCTTCTAAAGTTGAAAAATTGAGGGATTTTTTTTTTTTTGCAAATCGCTCTGATCAAACGAAAACTACATCCTAACTTTTTAAGAAATAACCAAGATTTATGTTTTCAGATCATCAAGGAGGGTGGAATCGTGTCAACCAGGGGGCAGCTTTTTCTTTTTGAGTCTCCAGTTTGCGAGCCTGTACTTTTTAAAATTTTGACTTGTTTTTTACTAAATTGCTTTGTGCTCTTTAAACATAAATAAACGATCGATAAAAAACCCGATGATAAAAATCTTTACCTTATCTATCTTTTATTTACAGCGTTTTAAAAAGCACCTAAAAGTTGGCCCTCTAGACTCGAATACCCCCTTATTTTTTTTTTTTTTTTTTTTTTTTTTTTTTTTTTTTTTTTTTTTTTTTTTTTTTTTTTTTTTTTTTTTTTTTTTTTTTTTTTTTTTTTTTTTTTTTTTTTTTTTTTTTTTTTTTTTTTTTTTTTTTTTTTTTTTTTTTTTTTTTTTTTTTTTTTTTTTTTTTTTTTTTTTTTTTTTTTTTTTTTTTTTTTTTTTTTTTTTTTTTTTTTTTTTTTTTTTTTTTTTTTTTTTTTTTTTTTTTTTTTTTTTTTTTTTTTTTTTTTTTTTTTTTTTTTTTTTTTTTTTTTTTTTTTTTTTTTTTTTTTTTTTTTTTTTTTTTTTTTTTTTTTTTTTTTTTTTTTTTTTTTTTTTTTTTTTTTTTTTTTTTTTTTTTTTTTTTTTTTTTTTTTTTTTTTTTTTTTTTTTTTTTTTTTTTTTTTTTTTTTTTTTTTTTTTTTTTTTTTTTTTTTTTACCTGGCCCAAGGCGGTGGATTTTCAAGACGCAGAAAATCGTCTGAGCCCATGTCGTATGATTATGCGGTGTGTGTAAAAGATCCCTTGAGTAGACATTTGGCTTGGATGCTCTTTGCTAAATTAAATTCCTAGGGCAATCTGCATCAATGAGAGTTCTAGGGGAAATTGAGCGTCCAAATTTCCAGAGTATTAATGGCATCCACCGACAGTGGTGCTACTTGAAAGAATGGATGCCGATCACTGGGGAATGCACTAGGTCTGCAAAATGGTTAGTTCCATATGCAGCCCTATTTGAAACAATATTTTTAGATAATAAAGCTCTGTACGAAAATTCACGAACCAACCTGCATGAGAAAAGAAACATTTCAAAATAACCATATTGCATTAGAAAATTGAACAAGTGATAAATAATGGGGACAGAATAGTTAGGAGAAAAATCCTTGGATATTCAAAATTTGGAGTAAATTTTTTTTCATTAAGGCAGAAGATAGATTCAAAGAATAAACATCTACTTTATAAAAATTTTTCAAAAACAATTAAGATAAATTATGCAAATGCACTACAGTCAATCAGGGTAACTTTGCACCACAAATACTCGATTTTTATTCGTCCCACTAATATTTTATTGTTATTATTTACTAATGTTGTTGTTATTATTCACATAAAATTGAAAGAACAACTCCCAAAGTATTGTGTAGTTATTAAAAACTAAGAAATAATAATTACAAAAACCATTTAAAATGAATCCTGGTTCAAAGTTACCATGACACTTAGGGTAACTTTGAACTACATCGGAAAAAATTATATGAAATACACTGTTTTAATAAAAGTATTATACTTATGCAACATTGAGCTAGAAACATAAAATTTTTAAATACTTAAAAACTCACCATTTTTGTTCCACAATGTCACAAGTTTTCTATAATGTGTGATATTGAATGAAATGTTACATGAAAAAAGAGTTGAAGAAGGAAAATATCAATATTTAGGAAAAAATCCCCATTTTTAATTTATTTAGGAATGAAATGTTGCAGAAAACACTTTTCAATTATTAAAGTAAATATTGTCATACAAGTATACTAATTGAAACAACCATTTAAAAAATCACATTAAGAGTTGAAGATCATAAAAACCCTTCTATTACTTTAAAAATTTAGTATTTCTTAATCACTTCAAAACTACACACTTTCATGTAGATATATAACATTGACAAATGCTTATTTTCATTCTCAAAATCCTGTATGCAATAAAATATCAATTCAAAAATTTGTTTAATTTCTGTTTCTTTATAATTTAAGAAATTATTTAAATTCAAACAAAAAATGAGAACAAGGAACACCTGCTGTAGTAATATCTTATGGAGACAATATTGTAAAGCCATCTTCTTGTTCGAACGTCAAATCATCATTGGTGGTCATCCAAACTTAAAAATGATACCTTGAAAAAATTAATACCATAATCAATTCACACATTTTCTAAAAATATCACTTGAAAAATCCCTTTTTTATTCATATACATACTAATCAGCAATTTAATGATAGTAATTTGTAAGCAAAAATTATACGAAAACAAAAGTAATTTGTATGCACTTTGGGATGAGTGCATTCTATTCTATACGTTTATTTTAAATAGCACTCAAGTATTCATTCATAAACAGAATATTTTCACATGTTTTCAGTGTACATTTCAGTGTCACAAATCCTATTAGTTAAATTTAATGGAATACCTAGTTATGTATATGCTTCTTTACAATATAATTATATGTTTTTATAATCAAACTAGCTAAATACATTATACCTATATATTCTAATAATGCTACTTTCAAACTTTTGTTATATTCATAAAAAGTAGAAATAAACATTTAGTTTGTATGTAGAATATATATATATATAATCAGTAAATGAATCTAGACTAACTTTCCGCCGGCTCAAAGTTACCCTGAGAATGGAATAAAATTGCATTGTCTTAATTGCTCAACATTGTACTAAATATTACTGAATAAAGAATCACATATACTAAAAAATTCACTATATTTAGAAGATAAAATGCTTGGTGAATTAGTATAATGTTACTTACTTTAAAAGATTTCATTTCAAGTCAAATATTCTAAAAAATATGAAGTGCTGCAAAGTTACCCTGCTTGACTGTGTAGAAGTTGATTGAAGGTTAGACATGTTTTAATTTATGTTAATTTGAATAACAAAATATGCATTATTTTTAAAAGGTTTAAAATATTAGCACAACATTGCAGTGGGCAGTTTTAAATTATTATTGTTGTTTTAATTTTTACGAGTAAAATACTATTGATATGATTCCACATTTCCCCACTTGGCCATATAGTAAACCTACGGTAAACATAGTCGTTAGGCCTAACAGGACATTGATAAATATTAATTCAATAAAATGTGGTTTTTAAACTACAAGAAAACAATCACAGATTTTGACAATTCTAAAATACTAACCTTATAGCTCTTTTTCGCCCTCATCTGATGTCATTTGTCACTTGAACTAGAGTTTCGCCAGCAGAGCTACGCAGAAATCTTCGAAAACGAAAACGCCATTTTCTTTAGATTGGGTTAGCGTTGAGCGAGGAAATGTTTCGTCAAATTTCCGAGAGTTCGCATGTCGTCAAAAGTCAGGTGATCGAATGAGGAAAGAATCGTTGTAAATGACGAAATTTGTCTTGAGGATTCAAGAATCGTCAAAAATGAGCGTTCTATTTCTGAGAGTGCGTGGTGCGGAATACGAAAGATTGCATAGTGTCTGTAAATCAACATCAGATAACAAAAATTGTTACACTACAAGCGTTAGTATCATTGAGCAATTGCGCACAACCAAAGCCGCACCACACTCTAACAATATAACTCAATATAACTGGATATAAATTAATAGGGTAATACACAGATGAGAAATAAAGTACACAAAGTTTAAGCCATGCTACAGATGTCCACAATACTACAATTTGATGTCTGGATGCGCATTAAGAGAGTAAAACACAGTAGAGAAACAGTATACAAAATTTGATGTCTTGTTTTGAAGAATACAAAGTTGTAAAAAAAAAAAAAAATGAAACAAAGCTTGATCTGATATTATGATGTCTGAGTATACATAGAGTAATACACAGTAGAGAAACGAAGTAAACAAAATTAAGCCATGCTGAAGTTCCCCAATTGCATAGTGCGGCCTACTACAAGAGATTACAAAGTAACCGTAGTACAGCTGACGTCTACATTACCACAATATGATGTCTGGGTATGCATAGACAAAGTTATACTCCGTGATGAAACAAGGTATACAGAATGTAAGCCATGTTAAAGTTAATAAATTGCGTAGTGCAGCCTACTTCAGATTGCAAAGTCACTGTTGTACAATAGATGTCCACAATATTACAATATGATGTCTGGGTATTCATTGACAGAGTACTACACAGTTGAGAAACAAAGTATACAAAATTTGATGTTTTGTGATGAAGTTTACAAAGTATGATGTCTTGTGATGTAGTATGCAAAAATTGATATCATGTACTGAAGTATACAGAATTGACAAAGTGATACAAAATTTGAATTAATAATATGATGTCTGGGTATACATTGTCAAAATTAATACACAGTAGAAAGACAAAGCATATAGAATTTAAGCCATGCTAAAGTTCATTAAGTTCAAAGTGCAGTCTACTAGAGAATGAAAATCACAGTAGAATGTAAAACATTAAGAGTATGCATTAAGCACTACATGACATGTGACAACAATGAGAAACCGTGCAACACTATAAAAAAGTACCAAAATCAATCATACAATATCAAAACAATGTGAAATGGTACACTCAAAAATATACACAAAACAAAGGAAAATGATAGCCAAAACTTAGACAAACACTAAGTTCCCTGAAATAGGTACCCCTTGCTTGATAAATGCAAAAACAAAGAAGCAAGGAGGGAGCGTGCATGGGGATGCTGGAACGCGTTACGAATAGCTTGAATGGGTGAAATTTGACACTTACTGGTTAAAGGGCAATGAAAAACATAGTGGTCAGGCGTACCCATCGCATCGCAGGAGCAATAAGGAGAATCAGAAAGAGCAAAGCGATGAAGATAGCTCGGGAAAGGGCCATGGCCAGAGACCAAGATTGTTTCAAAACGTTGGCTGACCCTCGAAGAAAAACGAACGATTGGAAAGAATTCAAAAACCCGGCGACCAGTATCCGCCTCGTTCCAGCGGTACTGCCAATCCTCTCTAGTTTTGGCTCTAATTTGTTGTATGAAATTGGATTTAGGAAGGGGAAGGGCCGTGTAGGGTAAAAATGCGGGATCCTCAGCTGCCGTACGAGCTAATTGGTCAGCTTTGTCATTTCCCACATTCCCTGAATGACCCTTGACCCAGTGAATTGAAATTCTAGGATTTAAAATTAGCATGCTTTGTACTGAATTTACTAGAGGACTGCGCTGAAGTGGGTCTTTGATAGAAAGGATAGCAGCCTGACTGTCTGAAAAAATTTGAACGTTAGAGGATGGAATTGTGAGCGACAGGTTCGCCGCTGACTTAATAGCAAAAAGTTCCGCCTGGAAAATTGAATTGCCAACAGCATGCCTCATTGCACACTCCCCCACTGCACGGTGACCCTTGTACTGAACCACCGCCGAAGCCACGCCGACGGGCGTTTTGGATCCGTCTGTATAAAAACGATTAAATGATAAAGATGGGGGTTACGGTCAACACTGCAAGGATAGTCAGAAATTTGCACCCACGAACGCTGAAACCATTTTGGTGCAGCGTGTTCATACAAAGAGGGATCGAATGTTACCCCATCTATAACGATGGTCCTCCTCTCTACATAAAACTGGGTGAGCCAGATCTTCTCGCTTATCGTCAGGTCTATAGGGGGCACTCCCGCCAGAATGTATAGTGCTGAGTGAGGGCACGTTGCGTACACCCCGGTTACTGAGAGCAGTGCTCTGCGTTGTAGAGGGAGAACCTTTTTAGTCTGGCGGACTGTTAGAGTGCGTCCCCACAGTCACGACGCATAAAGGAGAGACGTCTCAAAGACCTGTTTATAGATGAGGACCCGT
Organism: Octonoba sinensis; assembly: GCA_038502835.1. NCBI lineage: Eukaryota > Metazoa > Arthropoda > Arachnida > Araneae > Uloboridae > Octonoba > Octonoba sinensis. The sequence continues at coordinate 28,485,877 of CM076599.1, read as the reverse complement.
TGGCGAATTTTCAAGCCCCAGTTACCCCCCCCCCCCCACAAGACCCTGGAGACCACTTTGAATGAAAATTGCTTTATTCCTTATGTAATCAATGTGTGCATACCAAGTCAAAAATTGGTTAAATACCACGCCCAGATATTTTAAAGTAGGGCGTCGTTTAATTGATAAATCACCGATGCGTAAGTATGGTGGTCGCACCAGGTCCCGCGGGACCTTGAAAACCAATACATTTGACTTGCTGCCCGAGGCCTCGAGGTCGTGCTCCTTCAACCAAGCATCCAGTAAAGAAAGAGAAAAGCGACCATTAGCCTCCAGCAGTTGGTTCGTGCGGCCATGAATTAGCAGAAGAAAGTCGTCCGCGATGGCCTGTATTTCAGTGTGACCGGGCCAGTCTATGGAAAGGAGCGATGCTGCCACCAAGTTTCATAGCTCCGGACCACTACAGGAACCCTGCGGGCAACCCTTCCACTGTGATGTCCAAACGCAGCCGGAGGAGGTTTGAGCATAAACTGTGCGTTCGGATATGAAACTGGCAAAAAGGTTCAAGACAGCCGGGTCGAAATTACACGAAGACATATACTGTAGAATTTTTACCCAAGGGAGATTGTCGAAGGGGAAAGTTGTCGCAGCAAGCACACAGATATATTTTCAGGATCTTCATTCAAACAATATTATTTTATAAATGGAAAAAAACTATAAAGTTTTACAGTTCGCTATTCACATAATCTTTAATAATATGACTCTCAGGGGGAGATGCCTGCATTGCCTCTCCCTTGTATCGGCGCTCGGTATAGAAGATGTGCACAGGTATTCTCCATCTGTTGGATATCATTTTCGGTCCTTGGGTGGTATCTCGAGCATTCAACCATGATATTCCATATAACCGACACACTATCTTGAAGTAAATAATATTCCAACCGTAGAAAAATAGCTATCAGTTAAAAATTGAGCAAAGCATGAGAAACCACAGTAGTTCCTTTAGAGTACTTTAGGTTTAGTACCATTTCCTATTGCATAATTATAATAACTAATACAGATTTTTCAAAACGTATTTATACTTTTCTTAAAAGCCGAAATCGTTCACAGCAAACGTATTGAAGCACGCAACTGAAACCGATTGCAGAGCATCATGTGCGGATTTAGAAATAGTTCGTAATATTAGCGCTAAACAGCAGCACTTAACATGAGAAAATCTTTGCATTTCATATCACACGATTATTCCATATCTACACATTGTCTACAATTAAAAAATTTCTATGTATTTTGTTCTTTTGTCGCAATCGACATGTTACACATTATTATCTGGATGTTAATTAAGTAATATTTAAAAAATAGTTTTTTGAGTGAAAATCGTAGTAAGATAATTGGAATAGTACACCACATGCAAAACCATTTGTACGCACTGGAGGAAAAAAAAAACATTTTATCAATGAAAAAAGTTGTAAGCTTCTTAAGTAATCCGAGCGAAAATGGGTTAAATATTTGATGTAAGCATTAAAGTCCTTTTTATGATGAAGAACGTTCTTTTAATCTCGAAACACTTAATTTCATTTGTTTTCTCACATTTCAGCTTTAAAATTAAATGCAAAAAAAAAAAAAAAAAGCGTAAACAGCGTGCCACGAAAATGTTTATTCCAAGTATTCTTGAATATTGTGGGACGAATATTCACGCAATATTTAAGAATGATCGATAACAGCATTCAAAGATGTTGCCAGTATCTTTGAAATTTAATAGCATCTATGATACTAACATGTAGTTCACTGAATTATAAAAACTCAATCCCATCTGTTTCTATCATTCATTTTTCACAAGATAATGACCTAGTGAATTATTGCACGAAGTTTCATCTCGTGAATTATTGTACGAAAAACATAATAATTGAGAATAATTATGGCACATAATGAGGACATACCTAAGCATAAATACAAAAGGCAATTTACACTATTTCGAATTAATAATAGGAAGATTATCTTAACTTACGAGTATAATAGTCAAGCTTGTAGAGGGAAACTAATAGCAATTAATAGCCGATCTTTTCCTTTAAATGTATGCTATTTGTATGAATCATCCCTTCTCCTAGATTTCCCTTTTAACATTAGCTGCATGAAACTGCAACTTACGTACCGTATCGGGATACAGTGAGCTTTTTGCGCTTAGAAAGTTAAATTTGTATATGTGATGCTGCATTGCGCAATTAGTCTAGAAATTAATGCGTGTTACTGCATTTGATTTTGTATCTGTTCGCATCAGTGTGTGAACAAATTGCATGGCCGCACACACTTATATACAGTCAGACCTCGATATAAGGTCACCCCTCTGGACTTCACGAAAATGACCTTATAAGCCGAGTGACCTTATAACCCATTCATACAGATTTGATATTCAATGAGCCGCGACTTTAGAAAAGTGACTTTATATCGAGGTCTGACTGTATATGCATACACATTTGTGTGTGTTGTGTGTATGTATGTATGTGATAGGCATGTTATTGATATAATTGTATAAAAATGTTAAAAAAACATTAAAACCTAAGAAAAAAAAAACTTTTGGAACATCCGATTGCAACCAAAAGAGATAGGGGCACAACTAGACCGCGTACAGGTCCTACATACGAAATTTCAGCCTTCTACGACTAACTGTTTTTGAATTATTCGAGAAACGTACATACGCACATACGAACATACAGACGGCATGCACTGTTAGAAATTTCATCATGAAATTACGGTTAAATGACCGGCAGCAGTCTGTCCATCTAATTCACCGTTAAATTTACGGTTTGGAACATTTTTCTATCTGTACGGGACCTAACCATTTCTAATTAACTTGGTTAAAAAGCCGTAAATACAAAAGTTTACGGTTTTATAACCATTTAAAAATGGTTGCAAAACAAAAATTTCACCGTTTTTGAACCATTTCGAGGCGCAGAAACCATAAACGAAGCATGCAGGACTCGAACCTCGAATGAGTGGTGTACTAGTCTTCCTCCCTATCCACTCGGCCACCGTCATCACGTAAAGCGGACATTTATTTATCAATAAATCTTCTTTTCCAACAGGCAAGCAGCCTTAAAATTGAGATTTCAGTTTTTGAGTGGATCTAAATTTATTTTTGGTCTAAATTTATTGTATATTGACGAAAATCATTTTATTTGCTGCAAAAATTAAAATACAAACAAGCTTCAAACAAGTTTCAGCAGCTCAAATTATGGGTTCTCTCATTTGCAAACAGTTTGGGAATCCGATGTCTCCAATTTTTGATTTACGTGTGTATGTGTTTCTATTTAGTATCCACTGCTTAAGCCACTTTTTTTTTCTTCTTTTTTGATATACACATGCAGATTTTAACTGATAAATCCGTATTCCTATTTTAAAACAACGTACGACCGGTAAGGTTTCGCATCCAAGATGGACGCCCGATTCTTATTGAGCGCTTGAAAATTACGGTTAGTTAAACGTTCTTTAGGATAAACAGAGAATAAACGATTTTTTTCGCAATCAGCGGTTTGAGTACCATCTTTTTAATGGTTATTCAACTGTTGTAATTAAATATGGTAAAATAACAATCAAATAAATGGTTATTTTACTATTTTCCTACGGAAATTTTTAACAGTGACAAAACTCGTCGAAACGGACTCGGGGGTGGTCAAAATCGATATTTCAGTGGTCCAATACGCACGTGCGTATGTACATACATACGGACATTGTAAAAAAAAAAAAAACTGTCCGAACTGATTATTTGTGATTATAATGCAAATATAGGCTGAAATTTGAGTGGAAAAGTTTTCGCGAACACAATACTTCCTGCACGTTGTACAAGGAGGTAATAACTAAGAACAATTTTAAAAATACTACTTTCAAATGTTGAATTCTATTTAACAATTATATTTGATTATTAGGAAATTTTATACCAAAAAAAAAAAAAAGTGAATAAGCTGTAAATTTATATTTGCATTTACTTATAAGTAAATAATAGATCACTGAAGCATTATCTTGGATTTTACCAATGCTTTCAATTTCCCCGGTTATAAGAGAAACCAATGCGCCATCGAAGCGTTGTACGATTTCTGCTTCAGACGAAATATCAAGCGGGGTCAGTTTTGAAAAGTTTCTTATCTCTACATTTATTTTCTTCAGATTGTTGTAATAGCTGCATTCTTATAACGTAAAAAGGGTTTAAGAATAACAACGCGGTTTTTTGCCGTTTTTTCTGTCTTTCTGAACTCGTGTATAAACAAAATTAGATTAAGTTATCGACTCTGAAACAGCTTCTTTAAGTGAAACAACGCTTTTGTTGTTTAGAATTCTTAATTCGAGAGAGACAAAAAAAGCTGTGCATATGCGTTAATGGCAAAAACAACCATGAAATTTCATTTTTTAATAAAAGAAACAGTTTTTTAATAAAGCGCTTGCCCTTAAATTGAAGTATTACTATGGTGCTGTCATTAAAAGAACTAATTTTATTAGTTAAATGAGGGAATTAAAAAAAAAGCAATCCACGTTTTAGCGAGTGTATTTTTTTTATCTCAGAAGTAATCTCAAGAGTTTCATCCATTGTGCTCGATAACTTCACAGCATGACAAGATAACCTGGAACCTCCCAGTTATTCTATACTATACAGACTTAATGATCTCTCAGTTAAATTGCACTTTGAAAGAGCCCTTCTTTCCGTAAGTACCTTTCGCGAGCATGGGAGCAGAGGTTTAGCTAGGTGGGGGCAAGGAGGGACAGCTGTCCCCGGGAGCAGCGTCAAGGGGCGCCAAATTAATGTTAATTTATTTTTATTTTTAAATGCGAAAAGAAAATTATTTAACCTGAAGAGGTGTGATTATGTTCGACAATAAAGTGGGAGCATCGCAAATCATATCGGGAATGACCAATGTAGCACAGGAGTGCGTGGGAAATCAGACAAATAATTTAGCGAAGCCAAATTGTCCCATATTTCCTTTAGAAGTGAATGGTCGCTAATAAAAATGAAAGTTAAAAGGGCTGCTTTTTAGAGCAATTTATCATTTAGGAAGCATAAAAGTTTTTAAATTCCCTTTAGGGGCGCCCCTAGGCTTCCAGGCGCACAGGGGGGCGCAAAATCTTCAGTTGTCCCGGGGCGCTGAAAACCCTCTAGCTACGCCTCTGCATGGGAGAATGACGCCATCAAGGGTACTATTTCGACGTCACAGATCAGGGTGAGGTTCACGCAAAACTAATTTGAAATCATCCACAGTTGCTTGAAAAGGAGAACGAACTGTTCTTAATGAACTTATCAGAAAATGGCCGAGACGTTGTTGTCAGTGGTGCTGATAACAATGAGAGTGCATACTAATAATAGCCTGAAAAATAAGTAACAGCTGAATATTTAAAAAAATCTTTACGGTAATTATCTCACAAGCACGTAATGCGAAGCATAATCTTTGTCTTCTAATTAATGATATTGTAGACGCTCATTAAAAGTGGTTTCACGCTGTGTTTGACACATTTAAAATGGTGTATGATGAAAGCTTTTAAAACAGTATATGTGCCAAAGTTGAAAATGGCGTTTAATATTAATTAACCAAGGCGGTTATAAAATAATCAACAGCTATACTCAAAACATTGAATTAAATGGAGTAAGATTGAGAAACATATTATCAAAACTTGTTAATACGCATTTCTCAAACATTTGTTTCTTTTTTTTTTTAAAAAAACAAGAAAAGTATACCATATGGAATAATAATCTATTTAAACATAATTTTCACAGTGCTTTGTTTAAGTAACTGAAATGCTTGATTGCAAAGTTTGGTGCAAGTGAATAAAACAGATAGCAACAAATAAAAAAACGCGTTAGGCTGCTGTGGAAGTTGAAGTTATTTAAAGTCATCATGGAAGTTGAAGTAGGTTGCTCTGTTACAGAATTTTCCGGTAAGAGTGTTGTTGTTGCACGTCTCCATAGGCCAGCAGCGTTAGACCTGGTCCATGACGTTAAACACCCTCTCAAAATCTTGAACCAACAAAGGATCGTCGTATAAATCTTGCTTGGAAAGCCCCAGGCACGCGAGGATGTGTTCTGCCGAAGCCTGCTGATTGGAGCACATGGAACAGGTCTCATAGATTGAAGAGTGGTTGACGTTGCCGTTTACATGACAAGAAATCAGAATTAGCTGCGTTTAGGTGTTGTTCAAATATCATCGCCATGAAGAAAAAATTAATTTTAATTCGTTTGATATCAAATAAAGCTTCAACCTTTTTTTCTTCTTTTTTAAAAGAATTTAATACAGCTTCTTGTCACTAAACGTAAAAAACATATGAAAAGCAATTCGGAATTCTTACATTCCAGCGTTCTTAACTTTTTGCATTGATAAAGGGCTATCTTATTAACCCCCAACACTTGTCAGCAATTTTATTGCTTTTCTGGGTTTATTATTGATTGTTTTCATTTATTTTAATCATACAGTTTAGTATTTCAGTTAAAATTTTTAATGCAACTGGTAAGCCGTGAATTTTCAGTAATTCAACACGTACTGAAAATTCACGGTATAATGTTGACTTATAAGTTTTTTTTTGGCTGGTGGAGGAAAAAGAAATTGAAAAGAAAAAAAAAACTATTATGAGTATATTTTTGAGAAATTCGAAATTTTGCTTTCTGCCTGTATATTTTTCACAAAAATTGAGAAATAAAAACGAAACTGCCATCGGTATTTCGCAATAAACCTTTATGTAGCTCATTTTTATTTATTTTATTTTTTAAACGTAAACAGTGCCGATTTATTTTGAAGTGCTGCTCTCTAAAAGCTTTATTTAGCTTTCATTGCATTTATAGTCTCTGAGATAACCGTTTTCCCCCAATTTCATTCCCTTCATTAATGGAAATGCATGATGCGTGGGAGAGTGAAGTTGAGTGGTTCTCCGATTTCCTCGACGGATGGCTTCGAATGACCATTATAGACGTCTTTAATGAGAAAATGAAGCTTGTGACGGTGCCTAAGGAAAACAGAGAAGACGCAGTTACGAATTTTAAATAATTTATTTATCAATATGTTTTCATTTTTGTTTTCTTCTCTATCCAATACATAAAAGAAAATATTGGATCAATGAAATTTCCGAATTTCAAATTTCGATGGATTTACACGTTTTGAAGTGTTCTGAACGCATTTTGACCATTTTTAGAAAAGTCTGAGTCTGCCTGTGTTTCTGTATGTTGTCTTTTTTTTTTTTGGGGGGGGGGGGGGGTGGAGGAAGCTGTAACTCAAAACGTAATGCATGGAATCGAACGAAATTTAGGGCACACATGGACACTAAAAGGAACTGGTGCTGATTAGTTTTTGTCTTGAATCTATTTGAAAGGGGCGGAGAAATCGAACGTTTTTCTTGATTAGCGTGAGTGCTATATCTGAAGAAATAATGGAAGAATTCAAACAAAATTTAGTTTTCAAGTGGACCTCAACAGGAACAGCGGCTGACTACATTTTGGCGCCTTTCGCTCTAAGGAGGGTGGAGCAATCAAACTTTTTACTAGTTTTTTAGGAACTGTAACTCAAGACGTAAAGCATAGAATTAAACGGAATTTGGTACACGTACATACAATTCGTAATAGGAAGTAAAATTGATTAAATTTTGGTCTTCACTACTTATTAATATTACCGCTCACCAAATATTGCTATTATAATACACTTATAGAAAAAATTAATTGTATGAAAGGAATGATTTTTAACCAAGACAATCTAATTAAAAAGTTTGTGCTACCAAGGAAGACTCAAAATGCTAAAAATATTGATAAGAATTTACGTTTTGTTAACGTGTTGGTGAAACAGCAACAATACAATACAAAACAAAGTCTCGACTCCGTTTGCGCCGATTGGCGCCAGAATATAATTAATTTTTTACCATTGAGATACACTTGCAATTTTGTTTGAATTGTTGTATTCTTGAAATGCTTAGCGAAAAAAATTGCTCCATCTCCCTAGGAGTGAATGGCGGAAACATTTAATCAATACCACTTCCTATTATATGTATGTGAGTACAAAATTTCGTCTAATTCTATGCATTACCTCTTGAGTTACAGCGCCCACGAAAAATCTAATAAAAGTTCGATTGCTCCCAAACCCCCTCTTCCCCATCCAACGAATGGCGCCAAAATGTGATCAACACCTGTTCCTATTGTATAGTACATTTTGTTCAATTATTCCGTTAAGATAGGGTAGACCGGGGGAATGCCGCCACCTTAAGGAACTTCAATTTTTATCACCATCAAAAATCGTATTTATGAGCTAGATCAATTTTTGGAACATAGTACGCAATCTTAAGAATGTGTACAAAATTTGTTATCAATAAATCTTTAAAGGAAATACTCAGAAAAAATTAATTTATTAACCTCTGCACTGTGGCGGTATTACCCAGGGAGCTGGGGTAATGACACCACTAGCCAACATGACTAAAATACTAAGGAGAAATTTTTTTTGAAAATCTTACATGCAATTAGCATTACAATATAGGAATTGAAAAGCAAAAGAAAGGACATTTTTTGTTTATACGAGTGAAAAATCAGTGCATTTTTTAATTTATCTGATTTCTTAAAAGTTACAAAAATCATAAATGTAGTTTTTAGATGTTTCAGCATCGTTGCACTCTGAATGCACCCACTCGCCACAACAAGTGCACCTGTACCACAGTTCGTTGGTTCCATATTCATTGCATATGGCGCAAAGTTGAACGTTAGGATCGCTTGGATCAAAAAGGTCATCATTATCGTCGTCGTCACACAACTTTTTGACATCGATGTCTTCCTCATATGAAGAGTTTTCAAAACTAAAAAGTCGCTTGCCCCTTTTCTTAACAGATTTATTAATTTCCTTTTGCCATGTTGTCATTGCCTTGTCTTTCCTTGCCTTGGATTCAGTTTTGATGGCCATTCCCAAAACCTTAGCTGCAGATTTTCTTTCGGCTTGTTCCTTTTTCAATGTCTTCTCCTTTCTTTTAGCTACTGTTTCTTCCAAAATTGCCTTCGTTGGGGTTCCCGTTAGAATTGACGAGTGACCTTTTCTTTTACAACTTTCTGCTACCCTTTCTGCTGCCAATTTTGGAATTGGTGAAAACTTTTCTAGCGATTGGAGAAGCGTCATTTGAGGCACTTCCTGAACGGTCTTTGATGAGCAAGGTTCTACATCCAGTAACCCAACTTCAGAGGTGTTGCTCGCATTTACAAAATTGTTTTCTTCACCACTTTCTTCTAAGATCATCTTTTCTGCCTGTTATTGACTTTCAGATTCTGTGTCATCTGGATCATCGATGCATATTGGCTCCAGATTTTGAACAGGGAAGAAATCTTCTTCCTTGAAGGTGTTTGAGCTTACTGGAAAGATCCCAGTGCTGCGAAATCCTGATACTCCCTTCTCTATTGTTGCAACTGACATATAAGCGCCATGAAAGATTTATGCTGGGTCATAAGGAGTGATTTTCTTGTAAGTGCTTGCTCTCATAAACTTGTCACGCTCCTTATTGAATGCTCTTAAATCCCTCGAAGATTTCCAAAAAGGTTTTTATTAAGCACAGTTTACTTTTGTGCATTTTCGCTCCTTTAAAAAATTATTTTTGACCTATACAGTGGAAAGGCGCGTCCGGGGGTAATGCCGCCACCATGGCGGCATCACCCCTGGAGAGGTGGCGTCATAACCCCGTTCTGACAAGATGGAAGAAACGTAGATTTAAAGACATCAAAACAAACGGAAGTGATCAATATTGTTGATTAAAATGTAGGCTAAAATATCTAGTTAAAGGTTATTCATAGCAAATGCAGGCATTGTAACATCTAAAGGTACATACCTCAGCTTATTCAAAGTGGAAAAATAAGATCAAACGTCTTAAAAACAACGTTCGTCACTTTAAAAACAAAACAATGCGCGCAATGGCTGCCATTCACTCGGGGCATTACTTGTAACTCCGTCGCTAAAGTTCAGGAGCTGTCAGGCCGGCTAACCGGTGTCCTTGACTAGAATACCGGGAGTGGCGGCAATCCCCCGGTCTAATAGCACTCACGCTAATCGAGAAAAACGTTCTATTGTTCCGTAGACCTTCGAATGGATTTGCGCCAAGAACTGATCAGCACCAATTCCCCTCAGGGTCCATGTGTGTGCACAAAATTTCGTTCGATTCCATGCATTACTTACTTTTTGAAATACAGCGGCCACAAAAAAAAAAAAAAAAAGGGCCACTTACAGACATACATATTTAGATGGTCAAAATGGGTTCAGCAAACCTCGAAACATATAAAGCGGTGGAAATTCAAAAAAAAAAAAGAAAGGAAAAAAAGGAAATGAAAATGAATTATTGGATTTATGCATAGAAACTGTGTCCGAAAATGTCATTAGTAAGAAATTCATCAAAATGTAATAGAACCATCGTAAAGTTGCAATCTACCTATCTAGATGTGTAATTCATGCAGCTTGAACGCACACCGAAAGAATACAAAGCCCTTTAAAAAATGGAGCCATAAATAATCAAATAATAATAACAAAATAATGATTTTAATTGTTTACTATTATACACTATCAAATGCGTGCAAACATGCTACTCTTGTGTTAGGCATTGTTCTCGTGAACAAGATTCTTTTGTCTTCAGTAAAGTTGAATACCTAACTGCAAGCAAAATCTTCAACTGCAAAACAACAAATAAATAAAAATAAAATAAAAATAAAATAAAACAAAAATAAGGAGAGATAAAGAATAAAGAATAGAAAACTCCTCATCTTGAAATACTTTTACTTTTCCTACCTGGTGTGTATATTAGGGTGACCCTTATTTTTCAACTTTCGAAAAGCTTAGCTCCCAACCCCCTATCTTGTTCCAATCAACAAAAAAATTATATGTGAAAAATTTTAGCTTAATTGGACTTCATTCTGGCGGCCCTCATCGACCATGAGTTTTTGAAATTGTCATCTGTAAAGTTATTTTTCAAGATATTACTGTTATTTAATATTTGCTGCAGCTTCTTGTCACTAAACGTATAAAAATATAAAAAAGCAATTCGGAATTCTTACATTCCAGCGTTCTTAACTTTTTGCATTGAAAAAGGGGCTATCTTATTAACCCCCAACACTTGTCAGCAATTTTATTGCTTTTCTGGGTTTATTATTGATTGTTTTCATTTATTTTAATCATACAGTTTAGTATTTCAGTTAAAATTTTTAATGCAACTGGTAAGCCGTGAATTTTCAGTAATTCAACACGTACTGAAAATTCACGGTATAATGTTGACTTATAAGTTTTTTTTTGGCTGGTGGAGGAAAAAGAAATTGAAAAAAAAAAAAAAAAACTATTATGAGTATTTTTTTTGAGAAATTCGAAATTTTGCTTTCTGCCTGTATATTTTTCACAAAAATTGAGAAATAAAAACGAAACTGTCATCGGTATTTCGCAATAAACCTTTATGTAGCTCATTTTTATTTATTTTATTTTTTAAACGTAAACAGTGCCGATTTATTTTGAAGTGCTGCTCTCTAAAAGCTTTATTTAGCTTTCATTGCATTTATAGTCTCTGAGATAACCTTTTTCCCCCCCAATTTCATTCCCTTCATTAATGGAAATGCATGATGCGTGGGAGAGTGAAGTTGAGTGGTTCTCCGATTTCCTCGACGGATGGCTTCGAATGACCATTATAGACGTCTTTAATGAGAAAATGAAGCTTGTGACGGTGCCTAAGGAAAACAGAGAAGACGCAGTTACGAATTTTAAATAATTTATTTATCAATATGTTTTCATTTTTGTTTTCTTCTCTATCCAATACATAAAAGAAAATATTGGATCAATGAAATTTCCGAATTTCAAATTTCGATGGATTTACACGTTTTGAAGTGTTCTGAACGCATTTTGACCATTTTTAGAAAAGTCTGAGTCTGCCTGTGTTTCTGTATGTTGTTTTTTTTTGGGGGGGGGGGGGGGGGTGGAGGAAGCTGTAACTCAAAACGTAATGCATGGAATCGAACGAAATTTAGGGCACACATGGACACTAAAAGGAACTGGTGCTGATTAGTTTTTGTCTTGAATCTATTTGAAAGGGGCGGAGAAATCGAACGTTTTTCTTGATTAGCGTGAGTGCTATATCTGAAGAAATAATGGAAGAATTCAAACAAAATTTAGTTTTCAAGTGGACCTCAACAGGAACAGCGGCTGACTACATTTTGGCGCCTTTCGCTCTAAGGAGGGTGGAGCAATCAAACTTTTTACTAGTTTTTTAGGAACTGTAACTCAAGACGTAAAGCATAGAATTAAACGGAATTTGGTACACGTACATACAATTCGTAATAGGAAGTAAAATTGATTAAATTTTGGTCTTCACTACTTATTAATATTACCGCTCACCAAATATTGCTATTATAATACACTTATAGAAAAAATTAATTGTATGAAAGGAATGATTTTTAACCAAGACAATCTAATTAAAAAGTTTGTGCTACCAAGGAAGACTCAAAATGCTAAAAATATTGATAAGAATTTACGTTTTGTTAACGTGTAGGTGAAACAGCAACAATACAATACAAAACAAAGTCTCGGCTCCGTTTGCGCCGATTGGCGCCAGAATATAATTAATTTTTTACCATTGAGATACACTTGCAATTTTGTTTGAATTGTTGTATTCTTGAAATGCTTAGCGAAAAAAATTGCTCCATCTCCCTAGGAGTGAATGGCGGAAACATTTAATCAATACCACTTCCTATTATATGTATGTGAGTACAAAATTTCGTCTAATTCTATGCATTACCTCTTGAGTTACAGCGCCCACGAAAAATCTAATAAAAGTTCGATTGCTCCCACCCCTCTTCCCCATCCAACGAATGGCGCCAAAATGTGATCAACACCTGTTCCTATTGTATAGTACATTTTGTTCAATTATTCCGTTAAGATAGGGTAGACCGGGGGAATGCCGCCACCTTAAGGAACTTCAATTTTTATCACCATAAAAAATCGTATTTATGAGCTAGATCAATTTTTGGAACATAGTACGCAATCTTAAGAATGTGTACAAAATTTGTTATCAATAAATCTTTAAAGGAAATACTCAGAAAAAATTAATTTATTAACCTCTGCACTGTGGCGGTATTACCCAGGGAGCTGGGGTAATGACACCACTAGCCAACATGACTAAAATACTAAGGAGAAATTTTTTTTGAAAATCTTAATGCAATTAGCATTACAATATAGGAATTGAAAAGCAAAAGAAAGGACATTTTTTGTTTATACGAGTGAAAAATCAGTGCATTTTTTAATTTATCTGATTTCTTAAAAGTTACAAAAATCATAAATGTAGTTTTTAGATGTTTCAGCATCGTTGCACTCTGAATGCACCCACTCGCCACAACAAGTGCACCTGTACCACAGTTCGTTGGTTCCATATTCATTGCATATGGCGCAAAGTTGAACGTTAGGATCGCTTGGATCAAAAAGGTCATCATTATCGTCGTCGTCACACAACTTTTTGACATCGATGTCTTCCTCATATGAAGAGTTTTCAAAACTAAAAAGTCGCTTGCCCCTTTTCTTAACAGATTTATTAATTTCCTTTTGCCATGTTGTCATTGCCTTGTCTTTCCTTGCCTTGGATTCAGTTTTGATGGCCATTCCCAAAACCTTAGCTGCAGATTTTCTTTCGGCTTGTTCCTTTTTCAATGTCTTCTCCTTTCTTTTAGCTACTGTTTCTTCCAAAATTGCCTTCGTTGGGGTTCCCGTTAGAATTGACGAGTGACCTTTTCTTTTACAACTTTCTGCTACCCTTTCTGCTGCCAATTTTGGAATTGGTGAAAACTTTTCTAGCGATTGGAGAAGCGTCATTTGAGGCACTTCCTGAACGGTCTTTGATGAGCAAGGTTCTACATCCAGTAACCCAACTTCAGAGGTGTTGCTCGCATTTACAAAATTGTTTTCTTCACCACTTTCTTCTAAGATCATCTTTTCTGCCTGTTATTGACTTTCAGATTCTGTGTCATCTGGATCATCGATGCATATTGGCTCCAGATTTTGAACAGGGAAGAAATCTTCTTCCTTGAAGGTGTTTGAGCTTACTGGAAAGATCCCAGTGCTGCGAAATCCTGATACTCCCTTCTCTATTGTTGCAACTGACATATAAGCGCCATGAAAGATTTATGCTGGGTCATAAGGAGTGATTTTCTTGTAAGTGCTTGCTCTCATAAACTTGTCACGCTCCTTATTGAATGCTCTTAAATCCCTCGAAGATTTCCAAAAAGGTTTTTATTAAGCACAGTTTACTTTTGTGCATTTTCGCTCCTTTAAAAAATTATTTTTGACCTATACAGTGGAAAGGCGCGTCCGGGGGTAATGCCGCCACCATGGCGGCATCACCCCTGGAGAGGTGGCGTCATAACCCCGTTCTGACAAGATGGAAGAAACGTAGATTTAAAGACATCAAAACAAACGGAAGTGATCAATATTGTTGATTAAAATGTAGGCTAAAATATCTAGTTAAAGGTTATTCATAGCAAATGCAGGCATTGTAACATCTAAAGGTACATACCTCAGCTTATTCAAAGTGGAAAAATAAGATCAAACGTCTTAAAAACAACGTTCGTCACTTTAAAAACAAAACAATGCGCGCAATGGCTGCCATTCACTCGGGGCATTACTTGTAACTCCGTCGCTAAAGTTCAGGAGCTGTCAGGCCGGCTAACCGGTGTCCTTGACTAGAATACCGGGAGTGGCGGCAATCCCCCGGTCTAATAGCACTCACGCTAATCGAGAAAAACGTTCTATTGTTCCGTAGACCTTCGAATGGATTTGCGCCAAGAACTGATCAGCACCAATTCCCCTCAGGGTCCATGTGTGTGCACAAAATTTCGTTCGATTCCATGCATTACTTACTTTTTGAAATACAGCGGCCACAAAAAAAAAAAAAAAAAAGGGGCCCCTTACAGACATACATATTTAGATGGTCAAAATGGGTTCAGCAAACCTCGAAACATATAAAGCGGTGGAAATTCAAAAAAAAAAAAAAAAAAGAAAGGAAAAAAAGGAAATGAAAATGAATTATTGGATTTATGCATAGAAACTGTGTCCGAAAATGTCATTAGTAAGAAATTCATCAAAATGTAATAGAACCATCGTAAAGTTGCAATCTACCTATCTAGATGTGTAATTCATGCAGCTTGAACGCACACCGAAAGAATACAAAGCCCTTTAAAAAATGGAGCCATAAATAATCAAATAATAATAACAAAATAATGATTTTAATTGTTTACTATTATACACTATCAAATGCGTGCAAACATGCTACTCTTGTGTTAGGCATTGTTCTCGTGAACAAGATTCTTTTGTCTTCAGTAAAGTTGAATACCTAACTGCAAGCAAAATCTTCAACTGCAAAACAACAAATAAATAAAAATAAAATAAAAATAAAATAAAACAAAAATAAGGAGAGATAAAGAATAAAGAATAGAAAACTCCTCATCTTGAAATACTTTTACTTTTCCTACCTGGTGTGTATATTAGGGTGACCCTTATTTTTCAACTTTCGAAAAGCTTAGCTCCCAACCCCCTATCTTGTTCCAATCAACAAAAAAATTATATGTGAAAAATTTTAGCTTAATTGGACTTCATTCTGGCGGCCCTCATCGACCATGAGTTTTTGAAATTGTCATCTGTAAAGTTATTTTTCAAGATATTACTGTTATTTAATATTTGCTGCATAAATTAATAATTTTCAATCCCAACATCTTCAGGAAAAGAGCAAGCGTCGGCTGTTTACCGTGCAGTCGAGAAATGGAGTATAATTAACAAAATTCCGGCACTTTGCTGTGATACAACAGCAAGCAACACAGGCCGAATAAATGGTGCTTGCATAAATCTAGAAAAGTTGTTCAATCGTGACCTGTTGTACCTCCCTTGTCGTCATCATACTTTTGAATCAGTTTTGAGAAGCTGTTTCGACTTGCTGATTGCGACTACTGGTACAGACATGCCACTTTTCAAAAGATTTAGAGAAACTTGGGTTAAAATTGACAAACATGTTTACATAACTGATAAAAATGAAGTGCTTTATGATGTCCGATCTACCATTATTCATTTTATTGAAGATCAGCTTGCTACTCATAAACAACTGCGGGATGATTATCGAGAATTGTTGGAGCTAACAATGATCTTTCTTGGAGGCATTCCAAAAATTGGCATATCTTTTCATATACCAGGAGCTGTAAGTCATGCTAGATGGATGTCAAAAGCAATCTATGAATTTAAAATATTCTTATTTCAAGATCAATTTAAATTATCTCATAGGGAGAAGAATTCCTTAAGAAGAATATATTTTTTTTTGCCCGAGTGTATGTTCGAGCATGGTTCTTGTCACCAGATGCAATTAAAGCACCCTATCATGATTTTCTTTTCATGTTTCAATTTGCTAAATTATCAGGCTATTGATCCAGAAATCAGTAAGGCTACTGCAAAAAAAAAATTCAAAGCATCTCTGGTACTTAGTTCCCGAAACTGTGGCTCTTTCCTTTTTTGATAACAATGTTCCAATAGATGTTAAGACAAGTATGGCTCAAGTTATGCTGGAGGTTGAAGGAAGTGAAGAACAGGAAGAAGATACAAATCAATTTAGGCTATACATACTTCACCCAAACGATTTTTCATCATTTTCAAAAATCAAGTTTCCGTCTCTTGTAACTTCTAGTGCAAAATATTTCTTCACGAGATTTTCTATCAGCTCCGATTTTCTGTACAAAGACCCTTCAACATGGAAAGATAATGTTGGTTATAAGAGTGGAATTGAAAAGCTTCAGACCATCATTGTTGTGAACGACGTTGCAGAAAGAGGTATCAAACTCATTCAAGATTATAATAACATTCTTACAAAAGATGAAGCTGAGAAACAATTTATATTACAAATTGTTGCCGGAGAGCGTAAAAAAACCCCAACTGCTACTAAATCCTCACTTATGAAAGTTAATATTGTTATTTCGCTTACATTAAGTATATTCTAATTCTATCAAAAGTATTATAGTAAATAAAAACGCTTTGCTCTTATCGAAGTTATGTGATTTATTTTTAAAAATCAAATGTGTCTTATTTTTTCATGCTGTTTTTTAAATTTTTTTTTAATCATTTACTTTGGGGAAATTTGATTTTAAATGTTTTTAAACAATTGCTGGGAAGACCAGACAATTCCACATCCATCTCTCGGAAAAAAAAATCAGACAAGCTAGGAGCTAGGGAAGAATATACATGTTTGTAATGGAATTAATCAATATGCATTACTTCAAGGTCTTTGAGGGTGGCCTAAACGTTAAATGATTTAGCTGAAATTTTGCATAGCCCTTTTTTTTTTCATCATTTGAACAGGATCAGGGGTTGGGAGCAGCAAAATTTTAATCTTCAAAAAATTACATATGGTTAAGGGCCACCCTAGGTATATAGCTCTGGGGGAATGTATTACTCAATGCTATCACAGGCATCATTACAAACTCCTACAAAATAAACAAAACTTTTGGGGAACAAAATGAACACAAAAGTAATAAGATCATTTTGTCTGCTTCTTAATTTTAATCCTATTATTTTGCATGATTAGCTCTAATTCCTGGTATTTCTTCTGCTGGAAATTATTTACACGATTTTCATTTATTTTATGTAAAATTTCCAAGTAATCCGCATGGAATAATTAAACGGGATACGAGTTCATTTGGTACACGGCAATGCATGTAGAGTTTTAGTCTGCAAAATGTATTAATCATCTAATTTAGACCTTTTAATATATTTCAGTTCCTTCAGTCAGGATGAATAACTCCATCACGGCCCTGATAAAGGTAAAGCTATTAATAGAAATTGGATTCAATTTACCATCCAACTGAATATTTCAACTCCAGCACGGGTTTCGATGCGTAGATTTGAGCTTTAAGACATGGTCATGAACAAGCAAGTTAAAAGATTTAAAAATAAAAGAAGGAAAAAATATATCTTGTGCTTTTCCTACTTCCAAGAAAAAAAAAGACAGTTGCAAATGAAAGTTGGAATTAAAAATGAAAATGAAAGTAATTTCTCTTTCTTCCCATGAATAGAAAAATAAAATTACTCAAATTTTGAAGTGAGAAAAACACTTCACTTCTCTCAAGAAAAATTATCTGTTAAGAGTCAAAAAAAAAAAAAAAATCGGCATTGATGTAACAGTATTGTCACTTTAAACTAATATATTTATACAAGTGTTATTCGGGACATCGCAAGCAAAAAATAAATAAATAAATAATTATAATATAAATAAAGAAATGAATAAAGGAAAGAAAAAAAAATGAAATAAATTTTATCTAATACAATATATGATCTTTTCATTTTTTTCTACAAAATACAATTAAATGTCACGTAAGAACTAGGAAAACAAAGGATTGGTCTGCAGCAAATCTGAACTATCGCCTTCGCGAAAAAATACTTATAGTTAAATTAACGAAAAACAATGCATGTAGCCAGATATAATTTAAGGTACCCACACTGTTAGAAATTTCCTCATGAAACTACGATTAAACGACCGGCAGCAGTCTGTCCATCTAATTCACCGTTAAATTTACGGTTTGGAACATTTTTCTATCTTTACGGGACCTAACCATTTCCAATCAGCTTGGTTAAAAAGCCGTAAATACAAAAGTTTACGGTTTTATAACCATTTAAAAATTGTTTCAAAACGAAATTCTTCCCGTTTTTGAACCATTTCGAGGCGTAGCAAATGTAAACGAAGCTTTCGGGAATCGAACACGGCGTGTATGGCACACCAACGTTGCTCTCTAACCATTCAGCCATCTGCACCACGCACAGAGGCTGTTTATTTATCAATAAATTTTTCTTTTCAACAGGAAAACAGCATTAAAATTGAGATTTCAGTTTTTGATTGGATCTAAAGCCATCTTTGGTCTAAATTTACTAAATATTGACGAAAATCATTTTATTTGCTGCAAAAATTAAAATACAAACAAGCGTCAGCAGCTCAAGTTATGGGTTCGCTCATTCGTAAACAGTTCGGGAATCCGATGTCTCCCATTTTTGATTTCCGTGTGTATGTGTTTCTATTTAGTAATCACTGCTTAAGCCACTTTTTTTTTCTTCTTTTTTTATATACACATGCAGATTTGAACTGATAAATCTTTATTCATATTTTAACAACAACGTTCGACGCAAAGTTTCTCAAACAAGATGGACGCCCGATTCTTATTGAGCGCTTGAAAATTACGGTTAGTTACACGTTCTTTAGGATAAACAGAGAATAAACGATTTTTTTCGCAATCAGTGGTTTGAGTACCATCTTTTTAATGGTTATTCAACTGTTGTAATTAAATATGGTAAAATAACAATCAAATGAATGGTAATTTTACTATTTTCTTACGGAAATTTTTAACAGTGCAACCGAAAA
The DNA here is from genome assembly GCA_038502835.1 of Octonoba sinensis. Taxonomy (NCBI): domain Eukaryota; kingdom Metazoa; phylum Arthropoda; class Arachnida; order Araneae; family Uloboridae; genus Octonoba; species Octonoba sinensis. The sequence goes on along the minus strand of CM076599.1, from coordinate 28,466,518 downwards.
TCCTACAGACTACAAAATCCGTCAGAGGAATACTGGAGATTAAAGTAAAATTTAAATAAAGTAAAAGTGAAGTCAAAAAAGACTTGACTTGCAAGTGAATCGTTTATTTCAAGAAGGTAACAACTCTTAAAAACAACATTTTTTTCAAGAGATAGAAAAAAATGCTTATGAAAAGCTGGAAAACTTTACAGGTCTGATATTTTGTTGTTTTTTTGCTGCTAAAGCAGCCAATAGCAATGCAATATTGGTAAATTAAAACGATTTTTGATTAATTATGCCATAAAAATTAATAAATTAATACCAAGAGTTCTTTCTTTTTCAAAACGGAGATGTTACTTTTTAGAAATAAACGATTCAAGTACAGTCAAAATTGTTTTGGGCATGATAAAATTGTCTTTTTTTCGTTTTCTCTAGAACTGCGATTTTCAATTTTTTTGTTTACGAAAACCCTTATTTTTCTTAAAATGTTCTCAATATAATGAAAACTATTTTTGTATTCAGCTCATTTGAGGGTATATTATGAAACAAAAAATAGGTTGTAGGTATGTATCTATTTTTTTTAAAGCTGTTTTAATTCGAAAACGGATAATGTTGTGTAAAATGTTATACTGTGTGTATGAAAACTGGTATATCTCAGTAACTTTGAAAAAAAAAGTTATTGCAAATATTTTGCTTCATAACACACATACTCATACACACGCTTTACTATTGCATTGCTGGAAACAGAAATGAGAAATTTTAATTAGAATTTGTTATAGAAGCTTTAAGCAATACAGTAATTTTAAGCCTTATTTTTGCTAAACATCACCTAAGTTTGAAAATGTTAATGAAAATTCCATTAAAATTGGACGACTTAATAGTTTTATTTTTATTTTAATTGAAAAAAAGTGTGTTTTGTTAAAATTTCATATTTTCGAAAAAAGGGATTCGAAGGTATGCACATACCTTAAGAGACACAGCAGCTCATGTTAAATGAAATTATTAACGTAAGTTAAAATGCATTTCAGTAATTATGTTCCAACTGGAAATGCTCGAACCAAATCCGCCTATATTTGGTTAAATGATTTTCCTTGAAGAACCTAACTTTACTTCTTACTGAACAGCTGAAAATTCAACAGAAATCGGTTAAATTAAGAAGCGAAAAGTAGAGTCAAGGCGCTTAGTGAAAAAAAGAATCTAGAAGATTAAATCTAAGAAGGCTTTACTAGCCGCAGAATGGTAATAAATTATGCAGTTTGTGCCTGTGGGTTTTTTGTGACTGTTTCTCATAAAAAGGTAATTTTCGCCATAGATACACCACAGAGTCCAATTTGTAAAAAAATAATTTTTTATGAAATTTTTCGGGAAAAAAACAACGTATTGGTACAATATTCTAAAAGCTAGCGGGAGGGAATGCTCCCTCCAGGCTCCCAAATGTGACGGGTCTAGTAATACAAAATTCGCCGTTTTTGCATCTTACGTAATCTGCCTATTTAAAATTCTGAACTGTGTCCTATCACAGAGAACTATTCGAATCAGTTCAAAGTACAGAGCGCTGCAATTCCATCTTTAGGATCGGGAATTACGTACGGCCGTACGTATCCAAGGCCATCGATTAAGCCAAAGCCTTTTTCGCCTGTACTAGTGGGTGCTTGAACAACGTCCTTCACCCCCTCACCTCAATTAATCAAGATCCTTTTTGGTTCACTAGCGAGCTCCTTACATCAGTTACCACATTTCCCTCATCCATCACTACTCAGGAGCCCTAATGCCCGTTTGATGAACCCATTAAGACGGTTGCATAGGCGCAATCGCGCTTTGCGCATGTGCAGCTACTTAATGAGCGCATGAGGCCGACATGTGATCTATCGGATGGATTGCTTGTATAGCATCTCTGTGCCCCTCACGAAATTCGCGTCTGGATCCGGGACTCGAACTCGTGTTCAGCGACATGAGAGCCTTTGGCCGAAGGCTCTACCGACCACGCCACGGAATCGGGACAGTAGTGAACAATATAAGTCACATATAAACTTATCAAAAGAAAGAGCAAAAAATAATTTTTGGAAAAAAATAGAACCGACTTCAAACTATAAATCGTGCTAAAACGTAAAAAATAATATTATTCTTTAAACAACTTCGATACGACTTTTAAACATAATTTTTGATGTCGGTGCAAACTATGACAGCCTAATTATAATTACACCATGCGTTATTTTACACCGAAACTGTTGCAAAATCTACGCTATTTACATTTGTAATTGGTTCATAGTTACAAAAGGAATCATGCATCAAAATCCATCATAATTTTGCACCGACTTCAAAAATTATGTTTAAAAGTCGTATCGGAGTTGTTTAAAGACGAATATTATTTTTTACGTTTTAACGCAATTTATAGTTTGAAGTCGGTTCTATTTTTTTCCAAAAATTATTTTATTTTATTCTTTTTAGTGTAAATACATTTTTATATAAATACTCTATTTTAAAAACATACATATCAAAGGGGAAACCTCTGAGGGAATGATACTAAAAACTAACCGTTTGTAAGATAAATTTCGTTTTAAAATCGATTTTAAAGAGTCACTAGATCAAGCAAACTGATTGAATTTAATTTCTTCTTCAGAGAAGCCTTCAGTCTATTTCTTGTTATAATTGCTTTTAATATGACATCTTAATGGCAACAAACTCTTTTTTAACAATGAGTTTCATTTTTATTAACAACTTTTTAAACAAAGTAAAATCGAGCACAGCCTTTCCAATTAAAATGAAAAAGTACTTATTTTTCACTTATAATGATTTTTCTAAAAAACAGATGTAGTCAAACTGATGTGCGATATTTGAGTTAGACGACCCTCTATCGATCAAAGAAAAAATAATCAAATCGGTTCATTTAGTCAAAAGTTATGGATGAAGAAGCAAAAAAATGACCACATTTCAGCCCATAACTTTTTTTCTAATTATCGAATATGGTTAAACGAAGGTATGGGACCTATTGGAAACCACCCTCGATCGATTAAAAAAAATCATGAAAATCGGTTCATCCGGTAAGAAGTTATAAGTGGACAAAAAAAAAAAAAACATACAATATAAATGTACTAGGCGTGCCGCCCGGCGCTGCGCGAGCTTAAATACAACACGGCATTGAAATTCTTTATTATCTATCCATACACAGACATACAGACCCGGACCGATATTAATGAGCAATGCCTAAATAAGAGCAACAGTCCTTAAAAATTATAAATTAATTAAGTACATTGCTCCCGAAAAGTAGTTTCTTTTGGCGTTCGATTTTTGTTAAGAAACCGTTGTACGCCGGGCGCTGCGCGAGCGAAAATACAACACGGCATTGAACTCCTTTATTATCTACTATCCATACACAGACATACAGACCCGGACCGATATTAATGAGCAATGCCTAAATAAGAGCAACAGTCCCTAAAAAGCATTGATTAATTAAGTACAATGCTCGTAAAAAGTAGGTTTTTTTTTCTTTTTGGCGTTCGATTTTTGTTAAGAGACCGTTGTACGCCCGGCGCTGCTTGAGCTTAAATACAACACGGCATTGAAAAACTTTATTATCTATCGATGCACAAACTTACAGACCCGGTCCGATATTAATAATAGAGAAATTCAAAAAATTCGCATCAGAATAAGGACAATTAATTATCCCTTTCAATCCTTTTTCGATTTTACGACATTTTCGTTTCATGCATTCAGAATAATTAAAACAATCTTTAAAAGTCCCCGTTAAAATACGAAAAATAGTTTTTATTAGATAGCAGACGAAAAATAAATTAAAAAGAAAGACGGATTAAACTACATTAATTTTTAACGGAGAGCAAATACAGTTAAGCTTCACTCAAAATGCTAGAGAAACATTATTAGTATTGTTGACATTTATTACAAAAATGGCAACAACTGCATTGATTTTAATTCAAGCGGCAACTGCATTATTTATTGTTGGAACGATGCCAACAGTACAAAAATAAAATAAAACTTGCAAAAATTTGCATTTTTAATTAATATCACACACACAGACAGACGCGGACAGGTTTCAATAATAGATAGAAGATAACCTCCTTCCTTTGTGAAGTCGGTTAAAAATCACGGGTAACCAAATCTGCAATATGGAAACAACAATCCAATTCTCCATTGTTATCTTTTCAGTGTTGATATACAAATTTCTCGCAAGACTGCAAGATATATTGCGCATCAGACTTTTGATTCATATTCAGTACATTTGTCCCACTGCCGGCAGGGTGGCGTAGGAGTTGACTCAAGAATCGGGTGCACCCTGGTGATTTTTGGCGATTTTTATTCATACAGGGTTACAAACTTAGAGAAGGAGAGCTAATTACAGAAAAACAGGTCGGGTGCATTTATCGCCAATTTGGCGGGTGTCCCCTTTTCTGGAGTAGTACCGCGTAAAAACGTTAGCATGTTAGTGTCCATATCGTATGATTATTAGGTATGTTACAGATCCCTACAGTATCTATTTGGTTTGGTTACTCACGGTTAAATTAAATTTCTAGTGTTGTTTCGCCCTAGCTTAAGACCCTCCGGGGGGGGGGGGGGGATCTGGCGTAAAAATTCTGAAACGCTTACTGCATCCTACGATAGTGGTGCCAAATGAAAGAATGGTTGCCAGTCGCTGGGGAATATACTAGGTCTAGGTCTGCAGATGGTACACACAGAAGCAATATGCAACCCCATTACAATCAAATGACATTTTCCTCATTTAATTACACATTAAAGACAAAATTCTTTATTTAAGGAACTGCAAGAATTTTGAGATCCGTACTCAATAACACTTAAAATTGTAAAATTATTCAAAATGAATGTGCATAAATTTGATGACTATTTTAGAATTTTGATATGTTCCAATCGGGTAACTGTCGAATCACATACAGGGTGGTTATAATTAAAGTCACCCTGTTTAGACTTACTCAGAGATCACTCTAATAGACGTATTCAATCTTGTCTTTGATGAATACTTGGTGCTTTTATGTTAGATGGACCATGGCAAAATGACAATAACACAAATATGAAAGTAAAATAAAACAATGCTTGTCAATTATCTGAGGAAAATAAATTCAAGTTAATCACCGTGAAAAAATAATTTCGAGCTATAGCCAAAATCGTGTTGGGATTTCGTTTCTCGTTAATTTAGAAACTTTTCTCTAGATGTTCTTTAACGCTAAGAGAAAACTTCTTCTGGGGCCGTTTTTTATGCGCTTTCCAATGGTATCAAATGCGAAACGTTTCGGTCATTTATTTGTATTGAAATGAGGAGATAAATTTTGTTAACTCAGTTACATATCAAAATTTTACTCGATTTTTAAAAAAATCTTTTGAAATTTTAGTACTGAATAGTTTTTTGTGTTTTTCGCAAAATCTTAAAACGGTCTCAAAATCTGAAAAGGGTTGTGTCGTTTCTGGAATAACCAACACAAGTGTGTTAACTTGAGTTATGCAAAACACTGCTTGTAAAAAAAAGTGATGGAGAACAGGAGAACGTTAGAAACAAAGCATAAACGTGACTGATTCAAGGATGTCGAAATAGGTGTAAAGCATGTCTGCTGCAGGGTCGTCGAGAAGAGCTGTAAAACATGGCTGATTCATTGGGGCTCGGCATTTGGAAGGAGCCCGGTTCGGCATCGGAGTAATGCAGAGGGTAAAATGATTCTATAGCTCAGCTACAAGCGCAATGCCGGGGTGGACAGTGGTGAGAAAACTGACATGGGGCTTGGCTCTTGGCGGCACTATACTGATTGGGAGACATTAGACATTTGAAAAGAGAAAGACAATAATTATAAATTTGCTAACCAAGAAAGGAAAGGAACTAATGGCATTATCTAAAAAACATCCATTCCACTTTCGGGCACTTTTGTACCCGACCTTTTGTAAATTCAGTACAATTTTTCGGATACCTTATAATCTCCAAAGCCCACTTCTTCACCATAAAAAAACGTTATTGATGTAACAGTATTGTCACTTTTTAAACTAATATATTTATATAAATGTTAGTCGGAATATCGCAAACAAAAAATAAACAAATGAATAAATAATGATAATCATAAATAAAGAAATAAATAAATACTGATAATCTTATATATAAGCGCCTTATTCTGTCTGTCTGTCTGTCCGCTAAAGGATCCCAGGCCGTTTAACCGATCGGGTCCACATTCGGCACGGTTAATGTTTACGACCCGAGAAACGCATCGCCGCAAAAATGAAAGTTGTGACTCTATTAGTTTTTTTTAATTAATTTTTTAAAAATTTTTCAATGATTTTCGTGACCCGTTTTATTTTATTTTTGCATTGTTGCCGTCGTATCCAACCATATAACTACCGTTGCCGTGTGAACAAACAAATCAACACAGTTGCCATTGTTGTAAAAATGCAACAAATATACTAATAATAATCGAAACATTTATGTAGCATATTGAGTGAGGCTTCGCTGCAATCTCCGTTAAAAATGAATGTACACGCGAATTTAATTTAATCCTTTCTTTCTTTTTAATTGATTTAATTATCGTCTGCCCTTTCATATTTTTCTTATTAGAGTGGCAGCGCTCTTTTTTCCCAGTTTTGTTAAAACTGTTGTTCTGAAAAGCATAATAAAATTTTCAATACGTTCTGTGGATGGTAAATATGTATTTTTCACAAACAATTTGATTATATAGTAAATAAATGTATAGTAGTGTGGGGCAGTAAGCAAAGGGGCATCCTCGCCGCCTGACCTGGGTAATTAAGTTTGAATTAGAAGACACATTTGCACAGATCATTTTAATTACAATTTATAATATCTAGAACAGCGGTCATTTCGTATGACTGCCGGGCGTACTAGTAATAAATAAAGAAATAAATAAAGGAAAAAAATAAAGGAAATAAATTATCTAATACAATATATAATCTTTTCATTTTTTCACAAAATAGAATTAGATGTCACGAAAGAACTAGGAAAACAAAGAATCCGTCTGCAGCAAATTTGAACTATCGCCTTGGCGAAAAAATACTTATAGTTAAATTAGCGAAAAACAATTCATGAAGTCAGAGATAATTTAAGGTACCCACTCGAAAATCTTACAAACTACAAAATCCGTCAGAGGAATACTAAAGATTAAAAGAAAATTAAAATAAAGTAAAACTGAAGTCAAAAAAATAAAAAAAAATAAAAATAAAAATAAAGACGACTTGCAAGTGAATCGTTTATTTCAAGAAGGTAACAACTCTTAAAAACAACATTTTTTTTAAGCGATAGAAAAAAAAAACGCTAATGAAAAGTTGGAAAACTTTACGTGTCTGATCTTTTGCTATTTTATTTTAGTAGTAGGCAATAGCAATGCAATATTGGTAAATTAAAACGATTTTTGATTATTTATGCCAATAAACTAATACTGAGAGTTCTTTCTTTTTCAAAACGGAGATGTTACCTTTCAGAAATAAACGATTCAAGTATATAGTCAAAAATTTTTTGGCCATGATAAAAATGTCTTTTTTTTTCGTTTTCTTTCTTCTTTTCTTTTTATTTTCAATTTTTTTTACGAAAACCCTTGTTTTTCTTAACATGTTCTCAATATAATGAACATTTTTTGTCTCTATATTTAACTAATTTTGGGGCATATTATAAAACAAAACAAAAAAAAGGTTGTAGGTATGTATTTGTTATTTTTGAAGCTGTTTTAATTCGAAAACGGATAATTTTTCGCAAAAAGTTATAATGTGTGTATAAAAATTGGTATATCTCAGCAACTTTTAAAAAAGATACTGTAAATATTTTGTTTCATAACACACATACGAGGTCTGTCCCAAAAGTATCCGACCTACGTCGATTTCTCGGCGCTTGACCTATTCTTCATCATCCGGTTGGAGGCATTCTTCAAAGTGGTCCCCCTTTGATTAAATAACACACATGTATTGATGCTTCCACTTTCTAAAGCAGTCTTGAAAGTCAGTTCTTGGAATCGCCTCTAGTGCATTTGTCGCATTAGTTTCAACCATAGCCCCCTTAACTAGATGCCTTCCGAAATGGAGCGAACCCCATTACCCTACCGGCAACGATTTTCTCCCGCTGACAAAGAAATCACCGCTAGAGGGCACTACCTATTTGCTATTGGAAAACGGTGTTTTACTTGTAAACGCTTGGTAAATTGCGAAAAAAAGCGGTAAAAATTGTTCTTTTAAAAAAATCATTTGATTTTTTTTTTCATATTTAATCATATGACTCAATAATTACATTTTTTTCGCTCTTACTTTATGATGCAGTAAAACAATTGAATTGGGAAATTAAGTGATATTATTAATTTTTGATATCTCGTTAGTCTAGGAGCATTTTAACGGAGCATCAACTTAAAACTTTTATTTCATTAAAGAGGTTTTCTCCTAATTGTAGGTATTTTAAAAGAAAAATGTTGTTACACAAATTAGCAGAATTTTCTTTAAAGTAATGATTTAAATGAATAATTATTATGCAATTCATACGTGAAGATTATAATACACATAATTTCAACTGGCATTTTTACGGATGTAAGGAAACAAATAAAAATCCAGCTCTTGACTAAAACTTTTAATTTTAATATTTGTTTCAGAACGATGCTATGGTTAAAATAATTAAAGATTTATTTGGAGCATTTTGAAAATTTTTGAGAAGATGTAATGTATCACTTCCATGATCGATTAACAACAAAGCTATACATGTGATATATATTTGAGTAGATAGTTATATGGACTCATTTGTTTTAGAAAAGAAGAATGTCTTATTATTATTATTATTTACTTATAGTGATCTTGAAAATTAAAATTTTTTCCCTGAATTTTAAAAGTCAAGAATTTTGCAAAGGCTCTGAAAAGATGTTCAAAGTTTTGAAATGCTTTTAAATGTACTTAGAGTATGAGATATATTTTCTCGCAATCTAATATTTTCCAAGAAATCATTGCATCAAAAAACGAGCAGAACGATGAGGGCGTTAAATTGGGAAACTTGGAACCAAATTCTTCATTTAGGCAAGTTAGAAAAATTTTGCATAAAAGTCAAGTTTTTATTCTTATAATAGAATCAAATTTAATCTTATCATAGAATCTGCTCTACCCCCCCCCCCCCCGAAAGAAAAAAACCCAGTCCTTTTGGTTTCAATAAATAAAATTATAAATAAATAAATAAAAATTATACGTAAATAAAATAAAAATGGTTAAATATGTGAATAATTACAATTTATTATGCATTGTACTGAAGGGATATTTTAGGCATGAAGAATAGGACAAATATTACTTCCAAATTATTCTCATTAATTCATCCATAGAATTAAATATGTTCTTGAAATATGATTAGAATTCGATTCTATGCATGAATAATAATTTGTATTTCCTTCCTTTCTAACTTTCATTATTTCTTATTGATTCATACATGTCTTCGTGTAACTAGTTACATTTTTTAATAAAAAATCAATAAGTTCAATTTAATTAATATTTGCATAACATAAAATGCATCATAATATATAATCAACCGTATTCCAAGGACAAGCTACAGTAAAGATTGGACAACATAATAAATAATGTATATTTATATAAAAATAGTTTTGCACTATATTGTTATTAATTAATTGATTTTTTAAATTTTTTTTTGCCAAATAGACGTTATGAAAGACACACACATAATAATAATAAGAAGAATAATTCCCTTGTCTTGTTTTGCGGAGATCCATTTTTCAAGCAAACTAATGTCCGATTGAAACTATTTTTTTTCTTTTACTGAATTTGATGTGCAAAATGGAACAACACAGTAAACCATCTTTCTTTAAGTTACATTGGTCCTGAAAAGGAACGTTTTTAACCCAAAGAATCAAATTATTAGGGACAAAAAGAAGAAATAGCAATGGAAAACCAATTTTCTACCCTTCAAACTAATGCAAAGAGCGCGCGGTTTGCAATAGCAGATAAGTAGCGTTCCTGGTGGGAGAAAAGGTAACTAAAATCCGCGGCCAACTTTCCCAGCAAATCGCTAGGCATCTAGTTAAGGGGGCTATAGTTTCAACAGTCTCTTTGTGGTCGAACTGGTGTCCTTCAAGCGGCATTTTCAATCGAGGAAATAGCCAAAAGTAGCAGGGAGCTATGTCGGGTCTGTATGGAGGCTGGCAAAGCTGTCCAACACTGTGTTTTGATAAATACTGCTGCACAAGGTTTGATGCATGCGCTGGAGCATTGTTGTGGTGAGCCGGTTTGCCAAAAGTGCGGCCGTTTTCTCGGTTGAATTTCGCCAAACATTACTTTTTGGTATTCCAAGCTTATCTTCTAGTTCCCTCATAGTCACACGACAATCTTGTCTAATCGCAACTCGCACACACTCGACATTGGCCGATGTTGTTCCCGTCCAAAGTCGACGAGAACGAGGATCACTGCCAACAGATGTCCACTACTTTTAAACCGCCAGTACCACTCTTTTATTTGTGTTTTGCTCATACACTCATCTCACAAGACCTTTTGTAACATTTCAATAGTTTTCGCACAACTTTTACCAAGATTAAAACAAGAATTTTATTTAAATTTGCTATCCAGTTCTTTCCCGTCATTTGTAGCAATAAACAAAATCCGACAAATGCAAAACAGACGTAGTAAAAAAAAAAAATAATGTTACGTCAGAACTAAGGCGTCTCATCGGTAACTAATAAGGCATCTGAGGAGAAGGTTAGGAGTTACTGGTAACGTTCGTACCCTACAGAGATGGCCTGAGTGTTGTGGTGCAATGGTATGAATGCAGGTCGGATACTTTTGGGACAGACCTTGTACTTATACACACATGCTTTACTATTATACTGCTGAAATAAGAAATGAGAAATTTTCATTAGAATTTGTTATAGAAGCTTTATCGTAGGCAATACAGTAATTTTAAGCCGTAATTTTACTAAATATCACCTAACTTTGAAAATGTTAATAAAATTCAATTAAAATTGGACTTGATTTAAGAGTTTTATCTTTTATTTTAATTGAAAAGATGTGTTTTGTCAAAATTTCATATTTTGGAAAAAAGGGATTCGAAGGTATGCACATACCTTAAGAGACACAAGAGCTCAGGTTAAATGAAATTATTACCGTAGATTAAAATGCATTGCAGTAGCTATCTTCTCAATGGAAATACTCGAACCAAATCCGCCTATTTGGTTCGATGATTTTCCTTGAAGGACCTTACGTCTTGAGATGCTCAAAATTCAACAAAAATCGTTTAAACTAAGAAGCAAAACGTAGGCCAGGGCGCTTTGTGAAAAACATTTCTATTCGAATGTGATAATTTTCTTAATAAATGTTAAAAAGGGAAGACGCCCTTAGATCGATAAACAGACATTATTTCTTCATCTCAACAGCCTAAGACTTTCAATTTCTTACTTTTCAATTTCAATTCAATTATTATTATTTTTTTAAACAATGCTCGTACTTAATATTTTTTATGAGATTAACACTATTATTCACCTTTCATTAACGTTGTTTTTTTTCTTTCCTTTTCTTAAAGGGCAATTCCATGCGTAACGGATGGAGAATTGACCAGAAGAAAAATAAGTTGATTACAGAATTGTTTTAGATTTGTGATGAAATGACATTTCTTTTCATTCCGTTAAAAAAAGAATAAAAGCACTTTTCTCAGTATCTGTCATATTTATACTGTCAGCAATGAGATTCAAAGAAAAAAAGTGTGTTTTTATGCACATAAGATTCATTTTAGTGCTTGAATTTCATTTTTTAATCAGAAAGCATTTCATCAAGTATGAAATTGCCCTTAAATTTTTATTATTACTTTTGAACCTCTTGAGTGACTCACAGGAAGTAAATGAAGTGCTGCTGTTTTCAAACGAAAATATTAAGACATTCCTCACATGATTGAAAGTTTCTGTAGTTAAAAAGTGGAACGAAAAACGTGAACTAAAATGAGGAGAATAAAAATCTTTAAAGCATGGAAATCGTCAAAAATAAATAATCCCAAAATCACGACTTCATTTTTTAAGCTGTACGTTTCAAGGTAAAAACATTGTCGTTGAAAAAACAAAAACTCTTCAGTCGTACATTTGTGGGCACTGTTTAATCACTCAGTTTTAAACTCTTTCGTGAAAATATGCCAAGAAAAAAGAAGAACTGTATCAAAACAGATTTAGACGATATCAAGGGGCGTTTTGAATCTACCTAAAAAATAGTTGACTTCCCTGGACAACAATTGGTTCTTCAGAACAGTTAAACTGAAAGAATACTCGCAGTCTGAAGCAATACTAATTTCATTTTTTTAAAATTAAAGGATACATTTCTGTCCCTTTTTGTATCTTATTTCGAATTCCATGTCGGCATGGGGAAGTCATGGTAAGGTGCAGGACTTGTGCACCTCAGTTGATAGGATCGAGCCTGGCAGTGTCGGTGGATTTTCAAGATGCAAAAAATCGTCTGCGCCCATGCCGTTTGATTATACGGCAAGTAAAAGGTACCTTGAGCTGACATTTGGCGTGGATACTCTCGGCGAATTTAAATTTCTAGTTCGATTTCGCACCAACAGAGTCCGGGTGCTCACCCTTTCCAGGGAAAACTGGACGTCAAAATTCTTATGCGGCAATGGTACAACACTCATTGCGGTGCAGCTGAAAGAGTTGGCACCAATCTCTGGGAACGCACTAGGTCTGCAACGGTTAAGAACCGATATATACCCAACCAATAGAAATGATAGAAATTTCAAATTCTATGAACTGTTAATGCATGTCAGTTGACTTTTTTTCCCGTGTAGCTAAATAAGACAAAACATTAATAAGTATTTGAAAAATACGATTAAATTGAAATGTCGGATTAAAATTTTTTCATAACTTTTCTCTGGAATGGGAAAGCAAAATTTCATCTAATTAAAGAAGAGCTTTAAGAAATACCCTATTAGTTCTAAATAGAAGAAAACTAGAGACGAGATTTATTTTCGCGGAAGGCAAAATTTTTGAGTATCTGCTGTCTTCAATCACTATTTGTCATATTTTCTGGAAGGTATTCTATGTGCAATTAAAATTGATTTTATTGTTATAATGAAATTGGTTTTAGAATTCGTTGTCGTTAACCAATAACACTGTGCAACACGAAAAATGTCCTTTGGTTGAAAATGTCTGTTTCGTATGTATTTTTGGCTGAAAAATACAAATCTGCAATTATTTTTTGCCTATCATGTACCATTTTCCCAAAATTCCACATTTTAGCTTTTTATTACGTATTTTCTGGATAAATGTGCATCTTTTCGTAATTTATCGACTTAATTTATTATGAATTATATATTTCTCATTGACAGTGAGGTCGTTGCCATTCTAAAGACCTTTCTAATGAACTTGGGTTACTTTAGTGACATTTTTGGCAACAAAAGCTCTATCTACTTCTCGAAGTTTCGAGTCTTTTACAAGACTACAAAGGCATTTTTTCGCTGAGTAAGAAAAAATAGTAAGCTTCTGTGATGTGAATGTACTATTTCAAGCATTATGACATGAGTACAATTCAGCAGAGTAGCGCTTATTTATCAGTGCTCCTCCTTCTAAGTATTTTTTCCCCTATTCATTCCTGTAACATATTCTGCAAACACAAGGGAAATTTTAAAATTATGAGTGGCAAAAACATATCAAATGAGCCACTTGTAAATCTACAATGTGCCTTTCTTCCACAATTGCGCATTAAACTTGGTTTATCGAAATATTTGTAAAAGTTCTGGGCAGAGAAGGAGAGACTTTCTTGCATCTCAGGAACAAATTCAAAAATTTAAGTGAGGCAAAAGTAAAAGAAAGGATTTTTATTGGCCCACAACTTAAGGAAGTACTTTCATAATGAAAACTATGAAAACAAACAGCCAGAAGCCGAAAAATCCGCCCGGCTGGCCTTTAAATCAGTGTGCTCACGTTTCCTTGAAAATGAGAAAGCTGAAAACTACGAAAATCTTGTTGGCGACATGATAAAACGCTTTTGTATTATTAGGTTGCCATATGTCATTAAAACTACAATTTTTGGGCTTCCATATAGGCTTATTTCCTCAAAACCTTGGCGCAATTAGTGATGAGCATGGGGAAAGGTGGTTTCATTAGGACATCTCTGTGTTTGAAAAGCGTTTCAGCGGTCGATGGAATGGAAGTAAGGAATTGAGTATTGCTGATCTGCTTTCAGGGCACACCAACAGATGCCTACAAGATGAAACGGCCCCAAAAAATCATTTTAGTGTTTGTGTTTTCAATAAGTAAACCTCAGTTACATTCTTTTATAGCCAAATTGTATAAATATGAGAAGTGAGTCTCCAGCAAAAACGGTACGTGATGGGTTATTTTGGTTCGGATATTTGAATCAAGCACCTTTTGTTTTTATAGAATCACATAGTTTCATCTAAAGGACAAAAAAAAGTTCAAATTTGTTGCACAGTGTAACCTTTGCTATCAAACACAAGTAACCTGTGAATTTTTTTTACCATTTAACGTTAATTTAGTGTTTTCGATTCAACCAATGTAAGATTTAATGCTTGCAGATATTATCTTGAAGTTAAAAAAAAAATAATGTTAATGACTTCCGTTAGAAAATATGCGCAGAATCAAGGATAATCTGTTCATGAGTTTCATGGATAATGTCTGCATTTATGTTTATGGAGAAAAGTTGCAGTGTTTTGTAAAAACTCCTATGGAACCCACATTATTTAATTGATTAATTTTAAGGCATTCAAGAAGGTAATCCAGATCCTTAAAAAAACCTGAATTTGTTTTTGGCACATTATGCAATACAAAAATCGATTTGGACTTTTACTGGGTTGTTAGTTGAGTTGGTCTTTTCTTTTTTTTCTGAGTAATATCTCTGTAGTCGCTAGAAAAACTTCAACTTTTGTAATCCAGCACATTGAAACGCAGTTATATTATACATGCAGGATTGTTTTCTTCTACTATGAATTAATAAATGAGAGAGGAAACAAGTTTAGGGCATGTAAGAGCTTTCAAAGTAAATCAATAATAATAAGTTTGTTTTTAAGCCAAATACGTCCTCTTGCCCGGCCATCTTGGCGAGAATTCCACAAATAAATGACTCTCCCTTACGAGGACCTTTATTCGGACAATTGCCTTCGCATAGCTGAGACTGTGTGGACCGTACATGGCCCTATTTGACATTCCAAATCTACTATCCATAGACACGACAACAACAACATCAAGCCAAATACCAAGTCAGTTGTAATCATTAAAAGTTTTCATACTAATTATTTAAGACTTGAACTTGTCAATTACTTGTAATGAACCACTTCATTTTGGATGGCCGTACAATGTCCAATAGGAGGAGCAATTAGATTTAAAGATGCCTGCAAACAGGAAAAATCAATAACTAAATTTCGTTGCTTAGAATTGCATCTGCTTATTTTGCAATGTTGAAATATTGACTGTAGCTTGCAGAACCTGCTCAACGGAATTTCTATTGCTGCTTCTAACTGTTTGAATCCAGCTTAAGGAGGGATTTTTTTAAATGCATAATTATGGCTTTGCATTTTTTTTTATCACTGGTACATGCCTTACTAAGATTGGTTCTGGTTAGAATATGTTGTATTTATCTCACACTCTCAGAAATGCATGCTCATTTCTCACGAAACTTTCGTCGTATTTTACGAAATGGATTCATGAAAAACGCTCCGAGTAAACCTTTCGTCAAATTGCCGAAATTTGTGTAGTAACTTTTTTAAGTCACGTGATCGCGCGAGGAAAGAATCGTTGTAAATGACGAAATTTTCTTGACGATTGAAGAATCATCGAAAATGAGGATTCTATTTTTGAGAGTGCAGGTGGTATTACATTATCGAGATATATAATACCACATATCTCGATCATAATACATAATACATAAAAGATAAAAAAAAGTTTAGTTTACTTTTAAATTCACTAAAATATTTTACTAGAGCTTTTATCCTCTGGAAATTTATTTATTTTCACCAATAAAAGGTATTATCTCTCTTTATACATTTTATTGGGGAAAAAATATAACTTTAAGTATTAAGAAATGATATGAATACAATAAACAGTTCCCCTTGCCCATCTGTGCAGTAAAATTTAGCAACATTGTATGTTACTCAACGTGGGAACTTTTTCAGAGAAAGTAAGAAACCAAAACTGAGTTCAAAGAACTGTCTGTTTTCTTTTTTTTTTTAATTCCTGAGTAATGGAGAGAAAGGTTTCCTCAGCCAAAGACAAACCCTTCGAATTTCAGAAAAATTTTATTTCAAATTTATCAAAGAGAGAAAGACAATACATCATTTTCGAACTGAGAAATAAAATTAAAAATAGTATTCCAGGTAGAAGCAATACCTACAGGTGGGCGTTATAGAGGTCTCTGCCTGTTCGCCCCTAGCTTTCTCGTTTCGCCGGACGATATTTTCGGCCGGCACTTTTACCCGCAATATCGAATCGCTCTGCTAGCAGTGGGAAGATCTGTCGCATGGAAGTTCAAAAGTGAGTGCTTTCTGCGACTCTTGTGACAAATAGCGATATTGATTTTTTTTTTTTTTAAAAAAAAGAAGAATATATATTTTTTTCGAAGCTGATACGGTAAGTGAAATACTCTTTATTTTATTCCTTGCTTTTAATAAGAAATATTTTGGCAGTAATAAATTATTAAATAAAAATCAAATTTCTTTAAACAAAAGCTGTATTATCAAAAAATTTGAAATGAATCAAAGAATTCAATTTATTATTTCAGAGTTCGTTTAAAAAAAAAAGAGTACAGTTAAAAATAACAATATTTCATGCAACTTCTTTCCAGTGATTTAATTTTATTATTATTTTGTTTAAGTGAAATAATAATTCTATAAAAAAATACTTCTACTAAAAGCTTATAGGTTTAACTGTTGCAAAATAATCTTCCTTATGCGAAATTTTTTAGATTTTTCAGTGAAACTGCAGACACGTAATCTGGGGTTTGCATGAAACCTCCCAGCTGCAGCAAGCACGCTAGCAGCAAAAACATCAAATAAATTTAAAGAAACATTATTCATACTAAAAATATTTTAAGCAAAAACTTGTTGATAGAATAAACTGGCACCGGAGAAATTTTTAAAAAGTTGAGTAAATCATTATTTAACTGTAAATGACGATTTTAATAGTTTAAATAGTAATGAGGTTCCATTTTTTTGTTACTAAATAACTAATTGTGTTGCTCAAAAACATTGTACATCGTGCAGTGGGGCACAAGGCAAAGATGAATATTTTCAATTTATGTCAACCATTTCTTTTATTTTATAAATACAACTTTGTATGTTTTTCTTACATTTTTTAAAAATTTCTTCCTACTTGTTCTTTATAGATATTTTGCTATTCACATTTGCATATTTATTTTATTAATGTGTCTCTTTTAAAGGCTCTAAACATTCTTCTAATTTTTCAAGAAATAAAAGCAGTCAGTAAAGTCATTCAGCAAAAACATGTTAAAAATGTCTACTTTTCTTTGTCTTCATAGAAATGAATTATTCCATAATTTTTACTTGTTACTTCAGTCCCTTCAGTTTTCTTTGATTAAAAGCGTTTTTACTTGTACAATGCTTGATATCGTGACAAAACTAGTAGTTTTATGGTGGCAGTTACTATATGAGTCAATTTTTTCTTACGTTTAATGCGTAACTAATTAAGAAATAGTTTTTACAAAGCTTTTCGCAGGCATTTAGAAGCAGAAAAATGGCTAAACTTTATACGTTTTATTTAAAAGTAAAGGGCAGCATAGTATTAATGCCGAAAATCAAAAAAGGAAATAAACGATTTTTATCTATCAAATTCAGTCTTTTTGCACGACGCATGATATATTTATTGTTGCTGTGGTAATTTAGCCATTTATTGTAAAATGTACGTAATTTTTTAAAAATATTTACCACTACTTTTTTTTTAGTTCATAGAACACAAAACGAATCACGACGTTTTAAATTTTTTCTTCGAATTTTTGTTCTAATAATAATAATAATAAAAAAAATCCTGTGTTATTATTTTTTTAAACAGACAATTTTCTACGGAAGAAAATTTTAAAAACTTTGGAAGTATTCAAGAATATACTTAAAGCAATTAAATTAAAAAATTCTCTTGCATTCATGTTCTACGCCGAAACCTCCTTCTGACAAAATTCATCATTATTCTCTTCATCTCGACGATGAAAAATCAATAAGAATAATGTTTTATTCGTACAGGCATTTTTTTTTTTTTTGAAATATTCAAAATTGACCAAGATATTGCGCAGACCAAAACATAAAAAGTCGTACTAATATGTTCTGGTGGAAATGTGCTTTTTTTTTCTTAAGAAGCCTTTTGTTAAACAGTAAAATATCTTTAAAAAGTTACAGACAGCCACATAGATAGACAAATTTCCCCATCTCAAGAAACGTGAAACAGAAATTTTGCGTTAAGATTTTTCCTGAATTAGCTAATATATTTTCGATTTTTTTCGTATAAAACAATAATTTAACGAGACATTGAGCTCCCTTTCATAGTTAATTGATTTATACGCTTTTGTGAACTTTTTATTGTTTTTATTTAGAAAAAAAGAAGACTGAAATTTGTTAATTTTCTTTACCAATTCTTATGTAATTGATTTTTTGTTGTTGGGAAGTTTTTCTATAGGCTGTACTTTTTTGTGTGATTCAGACTTCTTTCTAGAATATAAAAGTTAAACGACATCTTTGCAGGCCTTTTATTCTAATTTTTTACGTAGGTATACCATCTGTTTGTAATATATTACAAAAAAAAAAAAAAACAAAAAAATCACTTCAGTGTATTAATTTATTCCTGTTGGAGGAAGATGTTCTCAAATGTCATATACTTATGTGTTAAAACGCTTAAAGTCGTAATTGTTTATTTTAGAGGTCATTTTTATCCCTAGCCTGTGTACGACCCTAAATTACTCTATACGTGTTGCCTGGAGTTAGGACTAAAATTTACGTTATTATTATTATTATTTTAATTTTTAATCCAGGACAAAAAATGAATTCGTTCATGGTTGATGTTAGGAAGTGTATAATCAATCAGCATACATTTTTGATTTCATGTGTAACTAAATGATCTTATTGTAGTTGAACCATCTCGAAAATGTAACAGTATAACGCTGGAAAGTTCAGGAATAAATAAATAATGCTAAACGAATTGCAAGACCTCAATTACGAAGCAGAAATAAAAATCATAGTTGCAATAAATTTAAAAAAAATGCATTTAAAACAAATGATGCGGGGCATGTCAAAATTAGTTACCAAAGATCAAACTAAAATAATCGGAAACCTTAAAAATCAAGACTCAATTACCTGGAATGTTTAAAAGTTGCCGTAGGCCAGGCTGAATTTATGGAATTTTCATGTTGAGCCAGAATTAATCAACAATAATTAGGATTGTGCCACACACACACAAGGGAGGTTTGAATTCTTCGGTGTGTCCAAAATTGACAGTCACTATGAATGGGGAAAAACGGTATCTTCAACTTTGTTACATCAACATGATTGTTACAGGAATCTCCGATGTAAAAAATGTCAAAAAATTATTTAAAGTTGAGAGGTACTCTTTTTATAAATTAGTTTTGAATGTCAGCTTCAATCTTCTTTAAATGACTGAAATCGTTTGTGACTGAAAGTACACATTGAAAAATTGCCAGTTTGCACCATAATTAAACTAATATTACAGAACTCAAAAAGCACTTCGCATACATTTAAATTTTTGCTTTGTTACTTAAACTGCTCTCTGTTATTTAAGATTGTGAGTCGATTTCCATTTTAAATCATTAGGATTTTATTATTACATCTTAAGGGGCTTCCTTTAAATTTAGTCCTTTATCAGTTTCTGCCAATTGTCGAAAACATTAAACTTTCCTTTTGATTTAAAGAAGGGGGGGGGGGGTGAGTAAAAAACATCATGCAAAGCATTGTATCACACAAAATCTTTTCCTACAAATATCGCAAGCTCACACAAATGAAAATTACTTTTTATTGCCTAGGGAGAACTCCTAGTTGATACAAAATATGTTCTAACAAAAAATATCACGCTTATTTTTCCCCATAGGGAAATGCTTAGATTTTATTCAGAATTTAATAAAAAATACAATGAAATCCGTAAGGTGTAGTTTCCGTCACAAGTAAATAATTTCTATAAATGTATAGTTAAAATGACTACACCGAACACGTTTATTTTTTCTAAAACAGCACTAACGGGAATATTTCCTTTAATATAAAATATTGGCCTATTTTTAAGGTGCTATCTAGTAAATCAGTGTTAGGATTCGTGGATATAGCACAGGGGATTTAAAATTTTAAATACTTATACTATCTTACTTGAAATTTTATATTTCTTTACTTGTACAACTTTTAGAAAATATATTATGATAAAGAAATCTCGTAATTAACGATATTTTAAAAACTTGATGTTTAATACTAGGGGACCCGCCCATTGCTTGCTGTCTTGCCAACCCCCGGAATTGCAAACAGTTCCACTCGGATCGCTGCTCGGATTCCGCTCGGATGTCGCTTCGCGACACGAGTTCATTGCGCTCGCTCACCAGATTCACGTTCTTTTAGTACTGTCATTGTTGAAGGTGTTTCTTCAACAATATCTGCTGTACCGTAAGAAACACCTTCTCTTTTGCGAAAAGAAGTATTTTGTTATAGGAATAATAAAGTACACAATACCTAGCTCCGTTATGAATATCTACGACGCATGGATATCTATCTACCCCCTACCTAACGTTGAAATTGTATGCAAAGTTCCGAAGTAATATGCCCATTCTGAAATTTAAAGTAAAGCAAATCGTATCCCAAAAACAAAATTCTAAACTCTAACAGCAATATACGTTGTTTAATACTGTAAGAGTAAAAAGGAACGTAAGCATGTTTTTATTTCCTTTTGTGACTCTTGGCGACGATAGGAAGAATTTAAGTACTCAACCTCTTATTGCATATTTTAAAAATTGTATAAAGACTTTTCATATTTGATAACAAAGGAATCACTTTAAAGCTGAAAGAAATGTAATGATTTTTTGACATTTTTTTAAAAATAAGAACGCATGAGAGAAAGTTAGTACCAAGAATATCAGTTATTGAAATATTCCCAAAAGTGTTGCTACTTTAGATATTTATATGTCAAAATTGTTAAAAAGAAGAGCACAACAATCGTGTCAGTTGTCAAGAGAAGCTATTGGTTAAACTTTAAACGTGAGCATCGCTGATGCGATCTCGCTTCTTATTGGCTACCTTTATTAGCCGTTACGGTTTCATTGGTTCTTGAGACACCATCATTAGATTTTTCTGTAGAGAGACATTTGTATTTTGATAAATGTAAGATAACGTTTTCATTGATGAATTCATATGCTGTTATAAAAGACAAGAAAGTTGTGCCCAATTTTTCAAATTTTTCGTTTAATGAATTGAAACAACAAAAGCGCTTACTATTGCTAGTTTTATTATGTTCATTTTTTAGAAAGTTTTTTAACATGTTCTACTGCACCACCATTTGAGTAGAAAAATACCCTGTCTGATTATTACACCCGGCCTGAATGACGATCCTCTTAAGCCGTTAAACTCTTGAAAATAATCGTGCATTTTTCGTATGCGTAGATGTTTTATACAGCTACATTTTACGACATTACACATTATGTAAGATTGGATTAATTACGCAAAAATATGATTTTGAATAGTATTTTGTTTAATTTCGGTGTTTAAAAGAAAAGAGAAAATGCTTCGTAAAATTTCAAAAAAGAGAAATAATTACATTCCTATATTCCATGTGTCATTGATTTTCGCGCATTCATCCCATTTTTCCGAAATCTTTTAAATAGCTCCAGGCTGTAGTTCACTTACACGTGGTTAAGAGCAAATAGTTTAGAAAACATTATAATGAGTTGAAGCACTCATAAAAATGGGCTATCAGAAATCAATACCGCAAATATTCTGTTTATGAGTATTTTTTGTCATTTGATTTTGGAATTTAGTGTTTTTAGTGAGAATTCAATGCAATGTTGTATATTTGACCTTGGTAAATTAGTTACACTGGTAAATTCTCGTTGATTTACATTCTGTTACCGTAGATCAAAACGCGCCTTTTGGTCTTCGTTTACTGTAGACCGAAAGGCGGTAATAATAGGTCTTCTTAGTTCCAGTGACTTTGAACTGGCAGAAGGAACATGTAATTCTAGAACAATTCTCTAAAGTTTGTTTTCTTTTTAATAGTAATTTTTAAATACTTCTACTTCCACACACCAATTAACATTGATTATTTAATCATTTTCAAACTTTCAAGAATTTTTAGTCTTATATTTGAAACTTTAGACCGTTTGACAGAAGAAATAAACTAATAGTTTTAACATTTTCCATATTTAAAAGAATGGGAATACCCAACTTTTCTGCACTACTGCTGAAAAAATTTGAGTATGAGTTTTTCGACCCACTTTTAGTAAATTCGTAAGTGGAGTTATATATTACAAAAGGAGCACTAAATATAAATGCTACAGGACTTAATCAATGGTAGAAATTAAAAAAAAAAAAAAAAAACACACACACAGAATAAAAACAGAAGAATATGGGTACAATAAATGGAAACCAAATTGAACAATGCAAATATGATCAATAATAATGAATGTACTTCTGCTCACAATTTAATAGCCATAAAATTAAAATCGAAATCATTCCTTAACTGCCACTAAATCAGACATAACAATCACACTGTATTAAAATGTTTGATTCACGATGAAGTAACTGATGTTACTAGACTTTTGCGAAATTGGATTTATTTGACATTCTAATGACATTTGATGACAATCATGACTTATTCCTGACGAGTTCAATGAATTTCGATTCATGACAATTGTCCCAATATTGACTCATATTGCTGGGTAATGAATGCACAAACTTCCAATTACCATAATTGATGTACATGCCGGTAAATGCCCCTGTGACACGGAAAAGATTTAGTAATGAGTTATGCGATCGATAAATATGTAATAATTTATTAATAGTTATTGAAAGTTTAATTTATCGAAACATATCAAATTTGTTTTTCTAGTAAAATCGCTGTTTGTGAAAAATACCTAATGAATAATGTGCAAGAAATACATATTTCAGGCAATTTTCACAGTGCATTACAGTGAAATTGTACAGATTAGACTTAATAAAACATAGTGGTTTAATTTAATTTAATTCCTTTATTAATAACTATGGATGAAAGAATTGAAATACTACTACTACTCCTACTTTTTCTTTCTTTTTTTTGTCAATTAGAAGAATAAACTAGTTATTTATAATAGTTGCCATGTACCGAATGAACTTAAACTACATAAGCAAAAAAGAAATGATAGTTAAAAGCAAAAAGTAGAACGTTGTTACGCACCTTTATCATCAATATAAAACTAAAATACAAACCTTTTAAATTGTTAACCAAATAAAATAATAATAATAAATGCAATAAGAAATATATCAATATTTATTTTTGTCATTGTATTATTTGATGTGCTTCTTCAACATGACATTTAGGGCGTTTAGAAATATAATAATTGTCTTTTTTTAATTTTTGATTATATTAATCAATGTTGAACAACGTTTACAGAGAATTACTCTTTCATTTTTTCTCCTAATTATATAAATATTTTACATAGAAAAAAACACTAAGAATACTTTCGAATTCTGTGTAATTAACTCGTACTTTACAAATTCGACAAATTTTTATTTCTAATGTTATTTTTTAAATCTACTAATCTATAAAGGATTTATTTTAGCTTGAAGACATTAGAATGAAGTATTTTTGAACTGTTTATGCACCGCCTTTAAATGATCAAAATGGAAAAATCGTTTGCTTTGAGCACGCTTCACGCGTCAAAAGTTATTTTTGATAAAAATTGCCGCAAGTAACATTACCCGTTTATTTACGATTTATAAAAGATTTAATTTTCCTCATAAGACGTGAGACTGCGTTTTTTTTAAAAATTTTAATTTAAAAATTTTGTTTTTTTAGTATTTTTAAAATTTTTTCTATAAATTTAATAATACTTGAAACAATAGCAATTGTTTTCATTTTAAGGAAGTACACTATGATGTATTTAATTGATCTTAATTATATTTCAGACTTATTTAATATTCTGATTATCAATTATCGTCTGCAGTTTCCTAATATTTGAGCTAATCACTTTAACTTCCAATACCACGCTACTGTTTGTCTTTACGTTTCCTTTCCTTCTCATTTGAAGTACGAATGCAGAAGTTACACTGCATGTATATGTTGCATATAATGTGTAAATGAATGCACTATAAATAATAAATGTAGTTATCTGTTAGTCAGGACTACATCAAAGTATTATTTCAAGAGTGTCTACAGTATTTTAACTACAATTTCACAGAACTTGCAAGAAAGAATAATTATCTATTAAATATACATAATAAGTACATGCATTTACATTTGAAATATTATAACTCCTGTAAAAAGTGACTGTCATAGTATGCATAATTGCGTAAATACGATATTGCATAGAAAATTTTCACTCTATTGAACAGTTTTAGGAAAAGAAGCACTTCTAGTTTTCCTGGTCACAAGGGTAGACATTGATAAATACATTTTATGCACTCGATTTATTAAATGCCTAATAATAAAAGCACTTGCCACGCGTCCATACCCACTTAAAATGAGCTATCTTCCGTGACCACTTCATTGCTTACAACGCAGTAGGAATTATTTTTAGCATCAACTGAAAGATAGTTTAGTGATTCCTCGAACAAAAACTTTTTCGTATTTGTTTTATTGATTACCACATAAAATATAATTTTTAACGTTTGATTAAGAAATATTATACTGTGAAAAATAAAAGGAAGTACATTTTAATGGACAGTAAACGTATTGGCATGGACATATTTTTTCTTTTTAAACTCGTGGTTTTGTTCATACGTAATTATTTTGTCTCGTAGCCATGGTGATAGCCATGTAAGTAAAGTTCAGCAGCCTTTTACGTTTCATCAAAAAATGATTGTATTTTCGTACATAACTATAGGTGTCAAAGGGTTAACGGTTTAACTTCGAGGCCATTGAATGGAATAAAGTCTTCATCTTGAAATCAAGAATTAAGTTTGTTTCCGCTATTTCTTTTTTACTGTGTTACCTTATTGCACTGAGGAGAATTTAGTATTTTCTCAGTATTTTGCTTTATTGAATATTTTATTTTTATTGAGTAAAATACTTTGGCAAGACTTTAGTTATGGGTGCTAGCCGTTCGTATTTAATTGCTGTAATATTTACAGCAAATAGTTTTAGAAACTACTGCATTTTAAAGAACTTTTTACTGTAAAGTAAAACGTTTTACAATTCTATAATTTTACATCACTATTATTTGAAAGTTTTACGTTATATGTTGTTTTTCAAAGATACGTTATTTTTGGTGATTTTTGTTGTTATTAATAACGACTGCTGTAATTTTTCGTGATCTGAATTTAATTGCTTCTTCAGATGACTTTTTAGAAGGGGAAGGGTAGGAGATGGACTCACTCATTTTTCCCACCTCGAAATACTTTCTACTTTTTAATTTTTACGCTAGTGTTTAAATTATATCTTTATTATTTTCGTTTTATTGATATTTTTACAAAATTCCTCAGATATTTTACCATTTTTTTAATTTTAAAAATTTGAGAATTTATTTTTTCATTAAAATAGGCTAAAAAAAGCATGTGAAATTAAGAGATTATTTTCTTTAGTGTAACACGAAGGAAAGTTTTAAAATGGAACCTTATATCTATACCCCAACTGCATTTCTTATACAATTTTGTATTCTAAGCAGAAAGTCACGCACGTGAACAAGTTACTGCATAATGAAACCGACGCTGTTGCCATTCATCCTTTAAATCTTTTAATAGTTAATCTATCCACAAAAACGAAATCGCTGCAGTAAATAATGATGTACGAGTCACCTGCAACGCCAGACAAGTTACGTTTCTTTTTTTTTTTTTAGAAGGGAGGGGATTAACTTGGTATTTTGAGGGTGTACATCAATCGTGATAGGAAAGCATGTGAATGCGAATGCAGTGTTTTGAAGTACATCATTTAATCTCTATTCATTAAAATTCTAATTTTGTTTTCTTGGCTCTTGCAGTGTTGCTAAATAACCTCTAAAAAAAGAGTAACTCTCTGGGGGGGGGGGGGACAGGGGAGTAGGGTTACATCCTTTCTGTTCTCCTCTTTCTGTATATTTAAGCCATTGATTATTGTCATGTAAGTTTTAACTGCATTTGATTAACCCATAATGCTTATGGACAACTATCAATATATCTGCTCCTGTAGGAAATTGTGGTAATTAAAGTTTGAATTAGACAATTAGTAATAGATGATTGTGATGTATAAATTAATATTCGTACATTTATCAAACATCGTTTATGATAGGATAAAAGCGACTTCTTCAGCATTTACGGTGCAATTTTTGACATTTCGTTTTATTCATGTTCCTTAGAAAATCGTTTCTTACTCTTGAACTTACTGTCCCTCATTGAACTTACTGCTATTAGAAATCTTAAAGTATCGGATTCAGTTTTAAAGCTCCATTGTTATACCTATACAAAGCGTATCAACATTGCCACATTTATCTCAGGCGTTTAATAGTTCTCTTGAGTTTACTGTGCCTAACCATCTAGGTTTTCTTTCGAGATCTTAATTTAACTCTTATGCATCCGAAGCATCCAAAACTTTCCATTTTGAATTAAATTTAATTACCAGCTGAATAAAAATTCACGTATTAAATAAACATGATTAATTTTTCCTGCAGAATTACGTAATTGCTTCCCAGAAAGCAATTTCTCAACTTTAAAACATTTAAGAAAATATACGCAGAGCTAATTCACTCACGATAACACTCATTTTCGTTACACAAAGTGCCAATAACGCATAAGATTAAGTACGTTGTTAATTTATGTGTGTTAATTAATCGCATATTTAATCCTAAATGTTTATTCCAACTTTATTAATTACAATGTTTGAAATGAATTATATTTGCATGACATTATGTTTATTATATTTGTATGCAGATGTTGTATGTTTATTGTTTATTGCATAAATAATCATTCTTAACATTTTGTGTTACATAATTAATTATGTCGAGAGCGGTAAGTAATTAATGATTCTCGTATTTGACATGAATTGTATTTAAGCCATTGATTATTTCGCTGTTATAAACGAATTTCGACATTTGTCATATAAGTTTTAACTGCATTTGATTAACCCATAATGCTTATGGACAACTATCAATATATCTGCTCCTGTAAGAAAATTGTGGTAATTAAAGTTTGAATTAGACAGTTAGTAATAGTTAGATGATTGTGATGTATAAATTAATAGCTGTCAATATTCGCACATTTATCAAATATTGTTTATGATATGCTAAAATGGACTTCTTCAGCATTTACGGTGCACTTTTTGACATTTCGTTTTGTTCATGTTCCTCAGAAAATCGTTTCTTACACTTTGTATCTTACTTTATTATAAATTTATTTGGGAATACTTAATTCATCAAACTCAGTATCTGTCTAGGATTAGAGCTCATAATTTTACATACATTAGTAGTAAACGCAGAGGCTCCGTCTAGAACTATACGAGCCTACATTGCCGAATGCACCAACATAAGCACCATATAAATTTATAAGCTCTCTCTCCTTCTCCTTAATTCAAATATACCCTTTTCAACGGTTAATACATATTCATTCAATTATTCAGAAATATCCTTAAAAAATCCAGATCAAAAATTCTCATGGGAAAATAGGCTGGTTTAATTCTGGATGAACTTCGTATCTGTACATGTTCTACGGTATAAGATCTTTCCGATAAAGTTTGTTCCAAGCAAATCCGTTTGTTAGATTAGGATTCATACAGAATGGAAATTTCCCCGTAGGTGCTAATGTTAATTTTTTTGAACTGATCAAAAAAAAAAAAAAAAAAATGCTTAAATCAAAAAAATGCCTCACGCAAAGAGCTCTTTCCAAAGAGCCTTTTTGTAGGAACTTGCATCTTAAATCCAGGGCTTTTATACTTTGCTTCATATTTCTCCATAGGAGCTAATTCTAAAATTTTTTGAACTGTTCAAAATTGAGAGAAAAATGGTTCAAATCAAAAAATAAAATCTGGAAATAAGATGTCCCCGACGAGATCTTTCTCGCCAAAAAAAAAAAATCTTTTGAATCAGACGATTTTCGGCAAAATTTATTGGGGTTGGGGGGGGGGGGGGGGAGCGGACAGACAGACGGACCGATAGACACACAGACATTTTCTCCATCTCAAAACCCTACTTGCTAAATTTCATTTTTCATTCTTTATTTAATTACTTCAGGCATTTTTGACTTTTCTTTATTTTTAATGATATTTTTACCATACAAATTAAGCCTTCCTTCATACTTTTTTTATCAACTTTTACGGGAAAGTAGGCTTAAAAATGCTTTAGCTAGTGAAGCGTATAAGCGTGCAATAGATGTAGAATAGATTCAAGAGATGCTGATTGTGGAAATCAAAGACATCAAAATATTTTTTTTACATAAATTAAATTAGATTTTTTTCACCACATGTGGCCTTAATTCACTAAACTTTTAATAGATTTTTTCTTCCAATGACTAGTTTAACTATTGCATTTAACTTTCTATGCTTCAAATTTCTTTCTGAGTTTTGAGAATCGAAGGTGAAACCGCTTTACTTAGAATTCCTTAAGAAAGTATAAATTGAATAAACTTATTCGAAGTAGACAGAGACGGTTTTTTAATACTATGCTTTAGAGAAAACTGAAATGATTTTGTTGAATTTCTCCACTGAAACGTATTGATGCTATTGGACCATTTTTATGAACACAGTTATATCTCACTGCAAGTATGGATACATAACTGAACCAACATAACAGAGTTGAACACAACTGGCTAAAGAATCCACGTATCGAAATTCTGGTTGTTATCTTTCTTCACAAAACCATTTATTTTTCCTACCCTGGAGCGGAGAAGGTTTTTTATTGCCCCAAAACATAGTAGTCTTGTTTTTCTTAAGAAACCAGAATTGACTTTCTTCCTTTGTAAGAAAATGATAGATTACACTGATGTAAAAACAACCATTAGGATGTATGCTACGTAGGTTCATTAGTCACTTTGCGCATTCCAGTATTATGTTCTGGAAACAATTTAATAGCCAATCTCACACGTGATATTATATAAAATTTTAAAATAAAAAAAAACTTCACAGAAAAATGGCAATAAAATTATAGCGGTTTGATACTTTTTTCCTTCAGTAAAGTTTTAGAGCGAATTTCTTTTTTCTTGGGATTGCAATGTTTCTTTAGCTTCCTCAACTATATGTAATGCATGAAAATGTTGCTCTCTCATTAACCATTTTTCAAACATATTTCTTTTTAGTTATGTTATGGCAACAGCTCATCAAGGTTGCGTATATTAAGCGCTCAGTTTGAAGATAGTTTTCGTTCCCACACACGACAAGAGAAAGATTTTTTTGGCAATACTACATTCATTTACTAATGTATTACGATGCAATTCTTTAGTCCCAACATCTAGTAAATTTTCACCATTATCGCTAGATTTACATATTTATTCTTGAGGAAGACTTTATTTACAGTTAATATAAATATGTATATATGTATATATTATTTTGAGGACATAATATAG
The DNA here is from genome assembly GCA_038502835.1 of Octonoba sinensis. Classification (NCBI taxonomy): domain Eukaryota; kingdom Metazoa; phylum Arthropoda; class Arachnida; order Araneae; family Uloboridae; genus Octonoba; species Octonoba sinensis. Next base: position 28,436,916 of record CM076599.1, on the reverse strand, counting down.
ATAAACAATGCCATACAACAGTGTTTTACAGCAAAAATGATACCAGCTTGGTTAAATATTTTCTTCTGCCACATATGTTTTGCTTTATATTTGTATAAAACAAACAGTGCCAGTAAAAATAAACTTTTAGCTCGTCTCAATAAATATACATTTAAAAGTGATCGTTCTTCTTTTCCTTTCTCTTCTTTTCTTTTTCCTTTCCTTTCTTTTCTGCTCTTCTTTCTTCCTCTTTCTCTTTATCCAACTTATTTTTGATAGGGAAATGCAAAATATTTTTGAGAGATTTTACGAGGTAAAGGATAAATGAGATAGATCAAATATTTCATCATTTCACTGTTAATATATTTTTGAATACTTCTTAAAAAATACTTTGATTACCTATTGTTTTTACTACTGTACATGTATGCTTGTTATAGATTTCAACTTGCAACATTTAGTTGCTACACGGTTTCTAGAATCTTCAGGAACAACTATTCTTCACGCTTATTATTTAACTATTGAAAACAAAATAATGAGAGTTACTCCTGTAACAAATCATTTACTTTTACATTTACAAGAAAGAAAGTGAATTCGTCTATGAACCTTAAACATCCAACATTTACAAATGCAATGCTTGTGAAAATTCTAAGTCTTTTTATTTTTTATACAATGGAGCTTGGAAAGAACGCAGAAGCTCGTTGACAGTTTAACTGGGTGTGAAAATTAAATAAAGAAAATTCAATAATCAAATACGTTTCGCCAGAAATAATAGTAGTAAAAAAAGCCTCTTGAGGAACTATTTTAGCACTTGATTTCCAGCAAATATGATTATGAAGGAAGAGAAAATTATTTCCTCGTAAAATTTGATTAGTTGTCCTGCAGTTTTTTTTTTATCAAAGAAGATCTTTTGCAGGATACCTTTTCACAGTATAGCTTAGATCATTAAAAAATCTGTGTTAAAATTGCTGCATATTTTGCTAAAAAGTTTAAACAAAGGCAGGTTTTAGTTAAGGGAAAAAGGACATACTCTAAAGTTGATATTAAATAATTCATTAATTAATATATCGTTGTCTAGCACCAATGTGTTATGGGAAAAAATATTTCGGAAATTAAACCTGCTTTTGTGTGCAAGATAAAGGCCCTATGCGAGAAAAATAGCAACACTATTGTGCATAAATATATTTAAAAGATCTTCAAAAGCCAAGCAATAGTGTTAAGAAAATAACAAATATATGTAAACATAACTGAAAAATGCTGTCTCCGAAATTTTAACTTGAATATAATAACTGAGGAATCATATTAATTCTGCCACAGATTGTTTTTTGCTGTGACAAAACACAAATGAGAGTGAATCTGAATAATAGTTTTTCTCAGGTACCAAGCTCATTCCATAACAAATAGTTACGAAGAAGAAAAAACTCTGCTATGTAATTTAAACCCCATTCTTTCTTTTCTCCTTGTAAACCAACTTTAGTCGTTTATTTGCAGTATGGCATTTGTAGATACTGCCTTTGTTTGCTATTCTTTCATGAATTCGAAACTTCGTAGTTTTCTTATTTCTGTTACAATATATACGAAATAATCCAAAATGAAAAAAAAAAAAAAAAAAACAATAACTTTATACTTTTTGATCTAAGGCGAAAAGTAGCACATTAGTTGGAGTTTAAGATATGTTTTGTATTTAAAACATCCCCCACCTTATTTTTGCAAAATATCTGCTAAATATTTTCACAATTTAAAATTTACTGGATTAAATTTGATTTAAATATTCCACCGATCAAATGATCATTCTTCAAATATACAACCATTAAAAGGGGATTATATCAACATGCAATTAATGAATCAGTTATTTAACAATATTCCAAAAAAGTAGGGATCGCATCATTCTTTACTCAATTAACACAATAATCCTAAACACAAATGAAGGTGCACGATCAATTTATTCCCTTAATCGTCTGCTTTCTAATTATTCCCCATTTTAGGGTACTTTTTACTAAATTAATGAAATCTCTGAAGCAACAACATAATTTCAAAGTAATTATCGTTTTTTCAGCAGATCGTTTCCTGAAGCTAAAGGATAGTCGTTAAGCGAAAGGACTTCTAAATTAGATCTAAATTAAAACCATAATAAGGAACAAAACTTACTTAAATTTATGTTTTAAAAATTTAAAAGCTCTTTTGTAGAAAGAATCGGAAGATTAAATGCTCGGTCCAATATTTTTTAAAAAAGAGTTGAATACAATAATAATTATCACTGAAACTGTTTGCTCATAAATATTGCCTTTTAATTTCATCTAATGCGTTTACAAATAATAAGATTCACAAACATTAGCAATAGGAATATTTAGTGTTCAATGGCCGGTTTGTCACTGTTTTCTTTTTCTCTTAAGTTTTAAAAATACCGAAACATTGAACAAATTAAGTTTTTAAACTTTTTTCACGTTTCATTATGTTTTATCTGTCGTCATAATGTCGAGGGAAAGTGTCTACAAATAGACGATTTGTGTAATACTAGACAATTGGAAGCGAATAACACATTTTGAAAGTGTTTAAAGAGTTCTGAAAAGATGGGTTAACTTAGAAGTTGGAATTGCGTATGCTCCCTTAAACTGAAAGCGATTTGCCTGTCTTTTATAGTCTGTAATACTTTCCACACATTTCGAACCCATTCATCAAAAAGCATTTTGTTGTATACTCTTTTAAATCATATGTGTTTACATAAGTGTTATTTTTTAATTTCAATTTTCTCTCTTGATAAAGGGCTTCCTTTAGGTTCCGGGTGTATTTAATAAATAGAAGTTCATAAATTGTTCATTTGTAATATATAACTGACTTTTCATTTCAAACGAAAAGGCAGTTATTCTGGTATAGCACAAATAAAATCGACAATTTTATTATTGATTCTTATTAAATATCCCCATTATTGATTAGTCTTCACAAATACTTTACAATGTGTCTTCGGGGAAAAAAATTCTGAAAAAAAAAAGGTAGAAAGAAAGAAAAAAAGAAAGAGAAAATTCCTTTCCATTACCTTAAGCGACAACATGCAGGGAAAAGGATACATGTTTTTTTCATTATTTCTCTTTTCTTAGCCGTCCACAACTAGAACCTGAGGCTTCTGACCGTTCCATTATTCAGGCTAATGAGGGTACAGTCTTACATTTCTTCCTTAAAAGCTACGTTATTTCCGTCTATTTCTCATGAGAATGGTCTGCAGTTTGTCGTGAAGAAGCCTTGATGCTCAAAGAAGTCGAAACTTGGAAGCAAATATTTCAGAAAACAATTATAATCGAGTTTAAGAGTTATTACCTAACCGAAAGAACCTTTATCATAAGTGTGTTATGTTTTCGAAACTTCAATATAGAGTCAAGTTTCGAAAGAAAAGCAAATATTTGTTCTTCTAATGACTTCAAAAAGAAAATACAAGGGCCTTTTTCATCCATAACGTTCAGTTATCTTAACTTGTACACTTGATTCTAAAGTATTATTTTGAAAGCTGGTGGTTAAATATTTCTAAAATTATAAATAAAATGCATACTGCTCATTTGGGGAGTAATTCTAATTATGAATATCTTTATTAATTGATCGTTTTTATGGGATAAACATTTCATACAGTTTTTTAATTTTACAAGTTTTTACTTTTTTTTACCCGATACAAAAAGTTAATAACTGATTTTGGAAATAAAAAAACGTTAGCTTTGTGCTTAACAAATATATGATTGTCAACGTAATTAAAGCACAAATATTGCACGAAACTTTTACAGATGTGTTTCACGGTTACAAGCCTTGTGTTTTTTCTCTTTTTAGCCTACTTTCCCGTAAAAGTAAAAATAATAAGAATAAAGCATGAAAGAAGGGCTAAAAATTGTTAAAAATAAAGAAAAGTGAAGAAAAAGTGAAGTAATTAAATAAAGATTGAAAAATAAAAAATTTGAAAGTAGGGTTTTGAGATGGGGAAAATGTGTGTCGGTCGGTATGTCGGTCTGTCTGTCTGTCGGTCTGTCCCCCCTTAATAACTTTTGAACGAATCGTCCGATTCGAAAAATTCTTTTTGCATTCGAAAGATCTCGGCGAGGACATCTCATTTTCATATTCGAACAATTTTTTGTTCATGATTCGAACAATTGTTTTGTTCAATTTTGAACAGTTCAAAAAAAATTTAACATTAGTGCCTAAGGGCGAAAATGAAGCAAATGATGTAAACTCTGGGTGAAAGATCCACGTTCCAATGAACAAGCTTACTGGAGGAAGCTCTTGGAGTGAAATATTAATTTGAACAGTTTTTGTTCATTTTTGAACAGTTCAAAGAAATAACATAGCGCTTAAGGGGAAATTTCAATAATATATAAATCCTGATCTAACAGACCGATTTTCTTGGAACAAACTTTATCAGAAAGCTCTTATAACGTAGAACATGAACAAATAGAAAGTTCATCCAGAACTAAGGAGCCTATTTTCCTATGAAATGTTTTTATCGGGATTTTAAAGGATAGTTTTTCAAAAAAAAGGGAATAAAAAAGAAAAGAAGTGAAAGAATGAATCAATGAATAAATGAATGAGGAAAAGAATGAATAAATGAAAAAAAAAAATAAATGGGTGAATAAATACATGAATGAGTAAATGAATGCATAAACACATGAATGAGTAAACGAATGAATGAATGGCTGAATAAATGAAAGAATGAATGACTGAGTGAATGAATATGTATTATCCGCTGAAAAAGGTATATTTGAAAAAATTAAGAACTAAAGCTAAAGGAGAAAGAGAGAGAAAGAGATAGCTAGTTTATAAATTTGAATTTGGTGTATACGGAAAGTAGGCTCGTATAGTTCTAGACGAAACTTCTTGTTTAACTTCTGACGCTATGCAGCAGTCAACAAAATCCCTTGTGTACAATGATTTACAATATTTATGCTTTAATAGTGATGACTTCATTATTTAATTGAGTTTAGGGTTACAATTTCACTATACAAAACATTAAAAAGAATTTTTTTTAATTAAAAAGCAACTAAATTTTAATTACAAAGCGAAGCCATAAAGTTGAAGGAAAGCATCTAAAAACGTGATGTTGTACTGAAAAATGAGCTACATATGAGTAAAAAATAACAGGTTGGCTTTGAAGAATTTCTCATTACTGCGTCAAATAGTCATCATACTACAATGCTAACCAAATTTGAAGTTGCCACATTGAGCATACATTGTTTCTAAAAAGAATATATCTTTTGCTTTGTTATCAATGAGGGAAACAACATTACTTATTAACTTTTTACAGACGACATTTTCGACCCTCCTATTACATCTGAAACAAAATCAGGAAAGTTTTTTTTATCTTGGTAACATCCTTTGTTTCCAATATGGTAAACTTATTTGCAGTCATTATTGTCACACGAAAACAGAAATTACTCAATTGTCGCGTTTGGCAACCTTTGCATTCTTTTCTTCGTAAGCAACGAAGTACTTCAAATGCTGCCTAGCAATACAATTCCTGGCATTAGTTAAAAGTATTTTGTAAGCTAACGAATTCACGCTTATTATCCTCGATTCAGAGAATTACTTGCTACTCTTTTGTTTCATCACAATGCAAGTTCCTACGCTTCTTGTTCTGTTCCAAGACGTTGCTACATTGTAGAAGCACTTTAAAGTGGCAGGGTGTTCTCCGCAATTCACAAGAATGAGTCAAGAAACTTATTTTACACCGCGGAATTTCTGCGTAGTCTTTCAAGCACTTTTCGTATGTGCCAAAAAACGTCCATTGTGAGTTCTTTACATGTCACCGTCGTTTTAAAGCGTCTCGTTCATCGTCTCTGCTTCCTTGAAAAGATAAATCCATCAAGTTGTTTAAGGCTGCCATTGTGGATGAAAGAAAGTTTTACAAACCATTGAGATTCACGCAATCTTTTTACTTCACACTATAAAAAAGTGTTGCCCGAAAATGGATGAGAACCACCTGGAAATCATTTACCCAGAGTTTGACGTAAAGTTACAGAGAATTAAAAGCACGAAACTACAAAGTCTTTAAAAAACAAATTACACAGCATGAAAAAAAAACAAAAAAAACAAAACAGATACTTATTCTGTAAATTGAGAACAACTGAAAATATGCCGCAGCAATCGCACCATCAGTAAATACGCTGAAATACCATTACTGATACAAAAACGCGAAAGTGAGTTTAATGGAGCCCAACGCTTTGGGCCTTAGGCCGCGCGGCCAGAGATGCCTCCGGAGTTGAGAGACAGCAGAGAGCTAAGCTGCTTACGATAGCTGGAAAGAACCCGTACGCCAAGAATATAGAATGCATTTCTTGACAATTTTTAAACTGGTAGTCAAGTGTTTAATTATGCATTTATTTACAACTTTTCAACTGGTAGACACAGATTTCAAGTGTTCAGTTTAACGTTATTTAACAGATCTATCTCTGTAGTTGTACAGAGTAAGAAAAAACGAGAATTTTATTCAGGAACTGTTATCAAAAAATTTTATTTAAAAGAAGTTTACTGTAAATTTACAAAAAACGCTCCTTTTCTTTTCTGTCTTTTTACATAATTTTTTAATAATGTACGTGTTAAGTAGAATCTTTAGCTCTTTTTAATGTACAAATTATTCTTTCCTTTGGCATTACTTTGCCCTTAAGTCAGTCTTGAAATAAATGATACGGAAATGTTAAAACTTTTTTAAGTTGTAAGTTATTTAACATAATAATATATATATATATATATATATGCTTGGTTCTAAAAGGGCCAAAGTCAATTTAAAATTGTCAGTTGTGAGAAGAGGTATTAAACATTTTAAAGAGTTAAAAAAAAGTTTTCTGGTTGTTATTTGACGTGGGCTGTTTTGGAAGTAAAAGATTTAGATCTCAAATATAATATTTTGCAATTTATATAACTCGAAACACCAAAAAAGTAGACCGTTTCAGAGCCAAGCCACAGATATATGTGTGGAAACATGTTTGAGAAAAATATTTAATTTATTACACTAGCAGAAGTATCATAAATTGGGTTTCAAAACGATTGCAAAGTCGCAGCAAGGAAAAAAACCCCCTCTGTTGGGAATTCTCTTATTATACTATTCTTTTGTTACCGATTTACATTATCACAATATACACCAATATCTGGGTGGATATCTACATACTGTATGCCTATGCATCTAGAGTTTAACTGTCTAAAACACGTTTTAATAAGTTATAGTTTTTCCGATTCACTAATGAAATTTTGTAAATTTCGTAATTTTTTTTTTCTGTGTATGGAATTTCGATGTATCGAGGTCTGACTGTATACGAAATTGCAGAGTTATCCCAACTTCGTAGATCTACTTTAAAATAGATGTTTGATACTTATGAAGTTTTGCATTTAAAAAGCAAAAAAGCCAGTGAAAAAGTCTTGTGTTCTAAAAACATTCTACTCTATATTATTACGCAAAATTATGTTTGAATTTTTCCGACAAATATCTCTGAATAAAAAGACTTCAGTACAAGCCTATTATAAGTATTTGTTGTTATAATTAATTCCAAAAGGTTGCCTTGGATACAGGGGATTACGCCAAGGCGCTTAAATGAACGCTGCATCAAATTTTCAAATGGCAATTCTTGGAAATTTTTGCGCAAAATAATAAATTATACTTGATTTATCTCTATACTACGTGTTTATTTCAATAAAAAGAATTTATGATTCTAAGCGCTCCTTTAAATCACTGCCGGTAGCATTAAAATGTGAAAAGCATCGTAATTTGTATGCAGTGTTTGCCGTGCTTAGAGCATTTTTTTTTTCGAAACTTTCTATTTAACATATTATAATAATTGTTATCTTCATGTTTATTGCATTCTGTTATGATAAAATTAGAGCAAAAACGAAATATCAATTATAAAAGGCAGTTTAGTAAAATATTTAAATATATGATTCATTATCACTTTGAAATTCATGATCTTAATATTAATTAGGTTTTTCGAAATACTTATTCTGCTTTTGTGTGAAAAAAAAAGAGAGTAATTTCATCATCTTAATGCAACATTTGATAGGTCGATACCTTTAATGGTTCAAATTAAAGAATTAATGCTTTTTCTCATCAACAGTAAAGACGCTAAAAAATTCAAACACTAAAATTTGATTTTTACATTAACCTTATGCAAATACACCCAAATAAATGAAAGCAATAGTACAAATACGTTGTTGTAAATTTGAGGAAATTTTAGCTTTCCTGGAATTTTTCTTCCTCTTCCTATAACAAATATTCAGTTGGTTTTAAAATACAGTTAGAGTTCCTTTTGAAATTTGAGGGTTCCCGTAAAATTTCCGATTTGCCCTTGCAATAACATTACTGCATATAGGTTTGATTAAAAGCTCGAGCAGTTTTATTTGGCCCTTTAGTGTTTCAAACACCAAAACATTATTATTTTGCATTTAGAATATACAAAATACTTACGTATGGAAACTATCAACGTGTGTTTAATCATTTGGGGTTTAATCGTTTGCTGTTCATTATTTTTATTATTATTATTTTTTTAATTTTCCAGTTTAGCAGTTTATTTTATTTTTTTGAACTTTTTTCTATGCAGCATTTTTTGTGTCACTTCTAAAGTCTTCCATTTCGACTCTTAAAAAAGAAAACTTGTAAAATTCATACAAATAAATAAATAACAAAATATATACATAAAAATAATGTTAAATAAAGTAAATAAATAAAATAAATGAAAAAAAAAAGCTGCTTGAAAATACTGCTTGTTTATAAAATAAAAACAATGTTTAAAGACATTTTAAGTTTCATTTCTTTATCTCTTCATTGTGACTGTTCTATTTGGAAATCATAGGAAGTAATTTTAAAAACTAATATTTTCTGCATTTGAATGGAGTATTAATGTGACATAAAGTACTTTGACTAAATCGCAAGTAATCTCATCTTTGTTTGATGAAATTTTGTTTTTCTTTTCACCGACTAGATACGACGTTTGAGCGATGATCATGAAGTCATCAAGATCTGAATTAGATTTTGTTTTACTCTGCTATGCTTAATAGATCCAGATGAATGATAAATGTCAGACATTTTATTTTGTTCCACAGCTTAGTCTTCAAATAATCGTGTTGGTGAAAATAATGCCAGGAAATAAACATCATTACATTTGATGCCTTTTATGATGTCATTCGCGATGCTTTTTTCCTCATGTGAGGGTGAAGTAGATTTCCTATCGTGAAATCTTTCTCTTATAATCACAATCGATTTTTCCGTTTGCACTGTAAAAATACAGGTACTTATCGCTTGTACGTCCTACCTTGGCGCCGGTTTTAGAAATCCCGCCAACATGCTACTTAAATCTAATACAATCTCGTGCTATTTAAATCTAATAACATTGCTTTGTTGACATTTCATTTGGCGATGTTTAGCGAGCAAAAAAGGTAGAGTGTATAAACAATAAGTACCCAATACAGAAAGGAAACTAAGGATCCCTGTTAAGTTGTGTGAGAGCTTGTGTAAACCAAGTTTCTTAATAAGTTTCTTCACAAAATTCCTGTTTTCCCACATTCCTATAGCCACAGAAAAAGATCTGGTTACGAAAGTACTCATTATAAAGCCTGTCTTTTAAGTTTTGTTAAGAATTACTGTTTTTTTAATTCTCTGTAATTGCTTTTTTTAAAGACTCTGTAGTTTCCTGGTTTAAGTTCCCTCAATTTGACGTCAGACACCAGAAAAATGACTTCTAGTAGATTCTTATATATTTTTAGGCATTTTTTTTAATTGTGCAAATGATAGTTCCGCATTCTCTAGAACTTTAGGTCTAATCATTTTTTTTTAAAAATGAGTTGTTGGAATAGTGTGGGATATTACTGAATTGGCGCACAGTGGGGGCTTCAAAAGCTAAAAAGATGTTTAGATTTTTTTGTGTAGTAACCTTTTTAAGTCTTATTTCCTTTTTTGTTTAACGACAATAGGAGTCTATAGATATGACCTCCAAAGAAAAAAAAGTCTAAAAAGTTAAGTTTTGGGAATGAACACCTTTGGAAATTTGTGTTATTTATTTTTATTTACACAAATAAAATAAACAATATTTCTAGCAATTTAAAGTCTAGTAAATCCTTAAAATAAATAAACAAACAAGAAGTTCCATCTAGAACTATACCAGCACACTTTCCCGCATGTACCAATATCAAATCGATAATCTAGCTATCTCTCTCTTTTTCTCATTCAGTTCGAGTTCTTAATAACTTAAAATATTCCTTTTTATGCAGGTTACTCATTCATTCATTCTTTTATTCACTCATTTATTCACTCAGAAATATCTTTAAAAACTAAATCAAACAGTTTCGGTGGAAAATAGGCTCCTTTTAGTTCTGGATGAATTTCATATATGTACATGCTCTACGTCATACCACCGTTCCGGTAAAGTTTGTTCCAAGCAAATCCATTTGTAAAATCAGGATATATATATAGGATTGAATTTTCCCCGTAGGTGCTAATGTTAATATTTTTTCTGAACTGTTCAAAATTGAGCAAAAATTGTTCAAATCCAAAAATATTTCCCGTCGAGAGGTCCTTCAGATAAGCTAATTCAAAGGAACTTGGATTTTTTTGTCAAGGGTTATTAAATTTGCTTCATATTCCCAAGTACTGCTAATGTTAAGATTCTTTGAACTGTTCAAAATTGAACGAAAAATTATTCAAACCACAAAGTAAAATATGGAAATGAGATGTTCTCGCCGAGACCTTTCGAATGCAAAGAAAAAAGTCTTTCAAATCGGACAATTCCTTCAAAAGTTATTAGTTCGTTTTTATGGTTGTTCATCACTTGAAGAATTCTTAAGTGGATTTAAAGTAAGAAGAAATATAATACTTGAAATTCTACTTCATTCTTTTTTTTTTTTTAGGCTTGATGGTTGGTTATATTCGACCCAAATGGAAAAATTCACTCTAATAGTTAAGAGCCTCAGAATTGTCAAATAAACACTTCGACCGTTTTTGTAACGTTAAAGGTAGTCATACATAATCACAAAATTTTATTTGAAAAATTTTCCAAGTAGCGGAAGTTACTCTTTAGCGGACAATTTCAGTAAAGAAGCGTCATTTTCAATCGGTGGTCTTACTTTTTGACCAGGAAATGAGAATGATTCTTATGATTCTTACCATCTACTTAAGTCCAATATTTCTGATATGTTTGGAAAATCGATAACATATGATTGAAAATGCAATCTAACCTGAGAGATAGATTATTGTTGTTCGTCGCTGGAGTCTGAAATTTGCTATAAATATGCTTACAGCTTCTAGTGAATGTTATCTTTGACGGGTTTCAACTTCTGAAATATATAGCAAAAAAATTTTTATCCAAAAATGGAACTCAAGAACTCAATATTCTGATTTTTTGATTTTTTATTCGAATATATATTATGTATTTAACATCTTCTTTTAAGTGAAATTTATTTCTTTCAAAATAAATCTTGACTTTAATTGTTCTATTTTTGATATGTGTATGTGTGATGACAGCTGCACTGTCATTTGGTTTAATTTTCAAGAAAGAGTAAGAAAACAGAAAATACCGTAAAAACGTTTCTCACAACATTTAAGCGTTTAATTTTTTCTGCAAATGATGTTTGACAATTTTTTTTTTGAACGAGGTATTAAATAATTTTCTGAAGTTTTATGAAAATAGCTGTAATAGTTGTTAGTACCTTTGTAAGTAAAAAAAAAAAAAGAGTTTGCAAACTTAATTTGTAAAAAGGTTATTTCCCTCTTAATAATGATTTATTCATAATGATGTTCTCTGCAGAATGTTTTCAGGGAATTTTCAAAATTTTATAGTTCTTAAAGTAATTTTTGCAAGTACTTCTGAGTTATCTGATGATAACTTTTCAGATTATTAGTGGATTGTAGTGGGAACTAAGGATTTAAAGGGAACACTCATTCTGTTGACTATTTATTTATAATTAAAAGAATTTTCAACCCCACAAAACAATAAAATTATTTTTACGAAGGAAAAATTATCTGTTTACGTAATCAATTTCAACTTAATCAATTCCCGTTTATACATCCGTTATATGCATAATTTCATGAAAATTACATTATAAATTAATGCTCGTTTTTTTATAGCAAAAATTTAAGCTGCTTATTGCAAATTATGGAGTATTTGCCTTGCTTCTCTCTTAGCTCTTAATATTTTTAGTGTAGTAACTGCTTCGCGTGTCTACTACCGGAATGATTAACTAATATAAACTACATTTTGTGGGGCAATGATCAAGAACAGTTGTTTTTACTATTTAAAATCCATTTGTGTAACGAATACATTATGCTCTTTTCTACCGATTCATTACTTGGTGGCAATCGCTGTTGGCAGACATATTGTTGCCAATTTTAAATTTTAGGATACAAAATTCTCCGAATTACACAACCGCTCAAGTATACACCATTCCAAGAATGGCGCTCGGATATTCAGCTGTAATTCACTCCTTGTTTTGAAACAGTGTGGATTAAACTCCCTCCTTGCATAATCGAGGCGTTTTTTTTTTTTTTTTTTTTGTGCAGCTAAAGATAGTTTTAAGATTACATAAGCATTACAAGTTAAATCTGACTGTGTTCGATGGGAACAAAATGTATGCAGAACGTAATAAAAGATATTGAATAGGTTTTGTTCCAAGATTTTTTTCAGGTTTTATTTTTGAAAGTCAGGTTTTATTTTGCGTCAAGTGAAGAGTACGTAAGGTAAATAGGTAAACAGGTTACGTATTTTATGGAATATCACCTTAGATCCGTGTCATGTAATTTTGTTTACAAAAACAATCAATGAGTGAGTACATTTTTCAGAAAAACCTATTTGGAGATATGGAGACTATGTTATATTGTTACTAATGTTGGTTTACATCATACAAAAAGAAAAAAAAACCAAAGTCAAATTAAAAGAAATTATAATAAAATAAAATTAATAACAAACATATTAAAAAACAAATAAAAACCATTTAATTTTTTTCTTTTAAATAGGAATGTTGGCCTATTTGTGGTATATATTTTTGCAGCATACGGACTTTTTTCATAATTTTGATAATTTGTTATTTCTTTTGTTTTGGAAAATTTTTGTACCAATAACAATTCTAAAAGTAAATGTCTAGAAAAGAAGAAATTTTTATTAATAATAATCTCAATGCGAATAAAGTGCTAACCTTCTAATATACATAAAAATTTAAACTTTTAAAGTTTCGCAGTAATCATATCATTTATGAAAAGTCTTTTGGTTACATGTTTAATTGGTCGAACCTATTTCGGATGTAATTTAATGAGTCGTATTATTTTGAACTCTACGTTCCTGTTTATCTAAAGAAATGTTTCGAGCTTATTGAAAATGCTAAAAAGATTCATTTTTTATGTTAAATGCTCATAAAGAACGTTTTCTTCCTTACACCTATAACTAAAATACATTCTTTCTTTAATATTTGCTTTTTTTTTCTTCGTTTGTTATGAAACTAAATAATAACAACATTTTTAGCATAAACAATTTTTCAGTGTCCCAGATTAAAGAATATTTCCATCCCTAATTGTTGATTTTGTTTTACTCTGCTCTTATTTATCGATTGTATCTCTGCTCTGTTTATCGATTGTAGTTTCTCTACATATTTCTTTAATAAAAATCTAAAACCTGTCAAAGTATATTAAAAGTTTTCTGAATGGACAGCTCCCAGATGTGTCTGGATGGTATCCCTCCGAAGTGTCAGTTCTAAATTTCTTTAATTAAATATAGGGTATACCCATGCTGTATCCGGCAGTCAAACAATTATTGTACAAAAATTAAAAAGCACGAGTTAACTTAGGAAAAAGTTATATTTTCTTTCAGTGTAATACTGCAAGTGCAAAACGAATAAAAACTCTTATGATAAACCATCAGTGCAAACAGCAAAATCTGTCTTGCTTGTTGCAGGAAAGCCTGATCAGAGTGACAGCGAATTTTAAATGTACCAAGTCATAGATCTTCAGAAGAAATAACTGCACATCGTCGGTTAGTGTGTTGAGAAAGGAAACGAGAGACAGTTATTGTCGTTTTTTGTAAAACGAATTCCCGAAGATGTATGCAGTAGTTTTGTAGATCCTATTTTTGGCAGCAAGCAAGGAGGTTCCAAACTTCGAATGTTCGAGGAACAGGCTATCCATTTAAGTGAATACTGCTTTAAAAAAAAGAAAGAAAGTAATAAAAAATTCCCCTTTCTGTTATGAACTGTTGGGAGTAATCTTAAGAAGAGAAATAAAGTAAGCAATATTCTTGAAATATTGCCCTTTAATGAGGTTGATTTATTTGTTAATGTTCCCATTTTAATTTTCCCAATTTTTTTCAGAAGAGTACTTTTTGAACATCGACAATACGATTAATTAAAAATTATAAAGTCAACTTTATTAAAGTATGAAATTTCAGAAGTTTTGTGTTTCCAGTTTTAAGGAACCCCCTTTTCAATAAGAAAAAAATTTGAGCTTTCGACGTTACGCAGCAGTCGCCAACGGAGACATGTGTTTGGTTTGTGACATGTGCCCAAGTGTTTTAGAGTTTTTGTAACTCTGAAACATGAGCATGCAATATTCTTGAAATTTTTTCCTTTATTAAAATTACTTTATTTGTCAATTTTTTCATTTTTTCCGGTAACGATTCAGGTTAAGGTATACACTACTTAACATTGAAAATAGAAAAATGAGGGTTCAGGACTTTTCTGTAGGAGAATCGCACTGCTGTACAAATAGCATATACAATTTGGTTAGTAAAATTGCTAGACCAAAACCACAGGAGTCGGCAGTATATGAAATAGCAATTATAACTGTTAGACATAAATGAATGATATTAGTACTAATTATTTAACTTCTTATTTATTGATTATGCAAATGACTATTTTAACGATACACGAAAAGTTTAATTCTTTTGCTTTAATATCCAAGTTCGCTGCTCTTAAGCTGAAGAACTTTGAGCATATTCAACATCTGCCCGGGATAAAACGAAATTACGAAATTTGGAATTGGAATCGAGAAGTATCATCCAAACACTTTTGTTTAATCAAACAAATCGAGCATCAAAGTTACGCATAATGTTTTGAGAATAGAGCAAACTTTATGAATTGAATAAATTTTTGAAAAAGTTGAGCCTCATTTTACAAATAAAACATAACTAAGCAAGTAATTAGCATTTTGATTTTTTAATTGTTTTTGCTAAATTAACTTAGCAAACAAAATTATCATACAAATTTTCTGAGTAAGTGCATTAAAATGGAGGCAATTCATACAGCGTCATAGGTCACGTGTCAAAGCGTATAAGCGATGTAAACAAAGGAAGCTGCAGTATCGTTTTACTTAGAGTTCGCTTGTTTAACATTATGTTTTGGTTTGAATATTTTATCGAGTTTTAAAGGATGTCATACTGCGTTGCATATGGGTCATCTATTTCAAATGAATGTTACGAATGTTAAGAATTTGAGCTTCATAAGCATTGAAATCTATGAAACCAAAAAATATCGAAATAAATTACGATAAATAAACAATAACAAAAACTTACCTTGCATTCGGTTGAAATCCTAACTTTTGCTGTGTAAGCTTCTTTCTTTTTCATTTCAGCTTTGACAGTAGCCGATAAGTCAAAAAAATGCATTGTTTTCGGACGGTTCGAGGAAACAGATTTCAGAAACGAATTTTTCATTAAATAATAATGATCCTTTCTTTACTTTAGTAATCACGCTATTATTTCCGGTTAGTGCCGGAAACTGCTCGGCATATTACATTATGAAAAAATTGGTAAAATCCGTTAAATACAACGGTTTATCAGCATTAGAATTAGCCATGGAGCCCAATAAATCCTAAATTATTACTAATTAAAACTTCTTTTATGAATTTAAACTAATCTAATTAAAAACTAGTCCTAAATAAAGTTCTACGTTATTAAAAACTAAGACTAAATAAAATTCTACGTTATTAAAAACTAGGACTAAATAAAGTTCTACGTTATTTAAAATTAACACTAAATATAAATAAAACACTATAACTATTGTAATAATAAATAAATTTATTTTATAATCATTAAATTAAAAGTAAATTACTTGGTTTATAGTTAGAAAAAGCTATGAAACTAGTCTAATTTTAAGATAGCCAATTTTGCTTCGTGAACTCTACGTAGAACTCAATTAAAAATTTGGTAAACAAATCGGCGATCCGCGTTAACACGTGACGCGATGAATTGCCTCCATTTACAAATAGAGCAGACGATCTGAAAATTTTCCACCTCGTGGCACCCGTGGTTGAATTAAAATGTTCTCACGGCATCTGTGATATACAGGGTACTTACAAATGTTCCCTCGATACCCAGTTTTGGGAACAAGTGAAATACAGTCGACGCTCGTTATAACGACCATGCATTATAAAGACCATTCCATTATAACGACCAGTGATAAAAGCCCCAACTTTCTTCCTATGAACTCTATGTTAATTTGCTTTCGGTATAACGACCGTTCTGTATCGCCCAATCTAATACAGCGACCGCATTCAACGGACACTATTTCCGGTATTTTTCCAAAAAGAACATGTTTCTAAATTTGTAACTTGAAATGACCTTGATTATAGTTTACTGACAAGCTGCATGCAGCCTTCAGTGTTCAGTCAGTCCAACTTTGACAGGGGGAGGGGATTACCACTCACCATAGTATGGAAAAAAATAGAGAGGGGGAGAGAGCACGTGGACTTTACGGATTTTAGGAAAAGGGGTTGACAGATGTATTGGTAGTTTTTGTCATTTGAATCACGTGTTTTCCCAAGGGTCGATTCTCCGAAATACGAGGAGTCTTGCTGTCCGTGACTGGTGGTGTCATGTCAGTTCAGAAGTTCTGCTTCCAGAAATGTGAATGAGAGGGTTCGAGAAAAATTAACCTGCTTTTAAACCTGAATGTTGACAGGTTCCAGGTCACGTGCCTTGGATTAGTTATCGTCTGGGGGAAGGAGCGAAAAAAGAATAAGGTTCTTCAGTGAAATGCATACTGCAAACAGGAGTTGCATTTTCGCTATTGAACGAGATGGCAGGTTCAAACAAGCGCAATGCGATATGTCTAGATACTAAAATTAAAATCTTAAATGAAGTTGATAAAAAAGTTTTAAAAAAATGCGAAATTGCTAGAGTTTTCAAAATTCCCAAAAGCACCTTATTTGGCATCATTAACAACCGGGACTCAATTTTAAGAAAAGAAGAAATTGGAGTCAAATCTTCAAGAAATCGGTCCCGTGAAGGGAAATTTCAGAAGATCGAAGAAGGTTTATATGAATGGTTGAAAATAATGCGATCAAAAAATGTCCCAATAGATGGAAATTTGCTGAAGTCAAAAGCTCTAACTTTTGCTCAAAAAATGGACATTGACGAAACTGTGTTCAAAGCTTCGGACGGATGGTTGCAAAAATTTAAAACCAGACATGGTCTTTCATTCCGGAAGCTTTGTGGCGAAAGTGGTTCTGTGAATGAAGAAGCAGTGGACACATGGAAAAAAGAAAAGCTGGCAGAAATTATCAAAAATTATACTCCAGAGGATATTTTTAACGCAGACGAGACTGGACTGTTTTTCATGATGAAACCTGATAAATCTTTCGTTTTAAAAAACGAAACTGCGAGTGGAGGGAAAGAAGCCAAGCAAAGACTAACAGTTCTCTTATGCTCAAATATGTCTGGTACTGCAAAACTTCCACTCTTAGTGATCGGAAAATCAAAAAAGCCGAGATGTTTTAAAGGACTCAAAACCTTACCTGTCACGTACAAAAACAACTCCAAATCGTGGATGACATCTGTCATTTTTGAGGAATGGCTACGTTGCTTGAATAAGCAAATGACAATTCAAGGTAGAAAAATTATTCTTGTAATTGATAACTGCACGGCTCATCCCAAACTAAATAGGTTGAAATCAATCACCGTGGAATATTTTCCACCTAATGTCACATCTGTTCTTCAGCCACTAGACCAAGGGGTCATTATGAGTTTTAAACGCAATTATAGGAAGTTACTACTGCGAAGAGTTGTTTCTGCACTCGACGAAGATCAAGATTACAAAGTTGATGTCCTAACAGCTTTGCATCTCTCTAAAGCAGCATGGAATGACGTCTCAGAAAAAACCATCAAGAATTGCTTCCATCATGCTGGTTTTAAAAAGCAAGAGGAAAGGGAATCTACTGCTGAAATAATTAGTCCGGCAATCGAAGATGAAAATTTCGTTGAAGAAGAGGAAATGCTGCAAGAAATTTCTCAGAAAATGAACATGGATGCAACGTTGAACTTTGACGATTACGCTAAAATCGATAATGACTTGGAATGTGTCGAGCATCTGTCAGAAGATGAACTAATTTCCCGTTATTGTGGACAGGAAGAAATTGATGCATCATCATCAGATGAAGAAGAGGAAGAAATTGTAACAAAAACTCCTAGCATAAAAAATGTGTCTAATGCTATCGAGACTTTAAAATGTTTTTTTGAAAGGCAAGAAAATACAGAACACTATTTGTCATCAATAACTGAAATGGAAAATTATGTTTTGCAAAAATCACATGTGCTAAAAAGGCAAACAACCATTTCTGATTTTTTCTTCCGAAAATGAATGATTTGCAAGTATGTAATTTTTTCCTTATATTTTCTACTTTAAAATCTGTTTAACATTTTATTATAACATATTGCACTGATAATTTTTTTTAAATTCCAATGATAAAATATAATTTGAGCATTTTGTTGGAATCTTTGAAAAATTGGCAATTTTAATGGAATTACTATACTGCATGATGCATGCATATACATTTTTAAATTCTACCTCTTATAGCGACCACCCGTTATAAGGACCTTTTTTTGTGGAACGGAGATGGTCGTTATATCGAGCGTCGACTGTAGTAGAAAAAAACAAAATTGAGATACCAATGAAAGAACCCAAAATGTCTCTGCTCACCAGCAAAAGAGAGGAAAAAAAGAACAAGACAAAGACAAGTCAGCCGCTAATTGTTCATTCACACGGGCAACAAGAGCATTTTGCACCTATCGCAATAGATTCTTGCTTTGTTTACCAAACTAACGGCGATAATTATCTGTTCCATACCGCGGCCAACAAAGCACCGTGTTCTGGGAGGTAGTCCCTTTAACCCCTTGAAGCCCGAGTTTAATTCGGAAAAACTGGTAAAAAATGATCGAGTTTTTTTTTTGACAGAAAATGAATACACAGATATAGTATAAATTGTTTTCAGCAATTTCAGTTGTAGGGGGTGGCTAGAGAGCAGGAGGGGAGGTAAAAGTTATATAAAAAAATTATTTCCTAACAAAGTGCAAACGGATCTCAAATGGGCATTAGAAACAAAATAACGCGAAATACAAGATCACCCGACACGGGCACGGGCATGTGCAAATTTGCTGGTACATTTGCCCGTGTCAGACACGGGCAAATGCGTTAAGGGGTTAAACGATGCAATAAGATATTTCACCCAGTTATACAAGGCTATTGGTTATTAAATTAGGAATTACCAATGATGAAAGATGAAATTTTAAGCTACCGTCGTACGTTGCTGTTGCACTTGGGATTAGCACATAGCTGTTGCTGGAAGTATTGGCTGACAACTACTCAGAAAGAGTATTCTATGGGAAACAGATCAGTAATAAAATATAGGTAAGACCTGTAAGGTTCTGAAATCGTGCTTTCCTTTTACTTCATTTATTTTGAAGAACTATATTGATTTCTGCATGGTCCTTTTTCATAGCATTCTTGTGAAAAAGTAGTCTTTGAAAAAACAAGTCGTACTTCAAACATATTAATATCCATGAGAAAGTTTGTTTCAGCATGTTTGTATCGATACAGTCTTTATATCGATAATAGCATAATTTTAAGCAACAACGACAATTGTATTCATCGTCAGTTATTTTGAAAATAGTTTCTGCCATTCTCTGGACAGTGATATATTAGCCGCAAAAAAAAAAAAAAAAATATTTTTCGGACACAGGAAAATATCTCCTCAATCAAATAAATAAATATTTAAGTCTAAAATTAAGAATAAGATATTTGCTTTCAAGCGAACTGAATAAAAAGGAAGAACAGTAATAAATTATGACAAAAAATGCAAATTAAGAAAAAGTCGTTGTTGTAACAAAGTTGCTTTTGATAAGTTCTGATACCGTTGCCCTTATCATACTCTCAGCTTTTCAAAATTGATGAAGCATAAAATTAATAGTCACATTACGTGCTTTTATCTTTCAATGTAAGAAATAGAAGGATATATACAAGCGCTGATTTACATATTCTTTCATGTAAAACGCGTCACATCTGCAAACCTGTAATGATAAGAATTATAATGTGACCAATTTTCGATTCATAATTACGTATACTCTTAGTCTTAACAAAACGAAAAGATTTGTACTCACAAGAGAAGTTTTGCAGGCGTTGAAAACAGTAGGAATTTTTGGATGATTCACTTGTTGATGAGGCAGTAATGAAGCCAACATGACAAAAATTTATTTTCCAACTCTTTATGATATAATCTTTCCCGAAAAAATAATTTTCAACTAAAGATTCCCTCACGTTTAGTTATGAGGAATTTATTTGTAGGAGGTTTTGTTTCCGATTCACCGTGCTTTACGGTAAACGTTTTTATCCCACCTCCCTTTTCAACAATTATTTACTGCCAATGTAAACACTTAGTTCTAATTATTTTAATTTTATACTATCCACGCAGATTAGTATGTCTTTCAATGCTCTAACTTTCGTTTTATCTTACTGGAATTCCTGAAGAATAATTCTTTTTGAGATCCACAATTCCAATTACTCTAAAATTTATTTATCACCAACTACTTCTTTCAGAAGTTGAACTCACAAAACATACACTTTCCAGCGATGTGTTTGCACACGATAAAAATAATAAAACTATAATCACTAAAATAAAAAATAGATAAATAAATATATAAATAAATATATCTTTCTGCAAAAGTTATGAAAACAATCACAACTACTTTTGAACAGAAAAATATTTTGAAAAATATATGCTAAACAATGCACTGTTTTTAACATTCCTAGATTTATTTTCAAACTCTGGCAGAAATACAAAATTGTAGTACACAAATCAAACAACTCAAATGCATAGTTAAGCAGGAAGTTTGTTTCTAGTTTTAATTTATAATTTTCTATAATTCGTGTGAGCTGGTTTTTTTCCAAAAAGGCTACAAGCATGTGTATGCTTCTCTATGCATTTCCAATTTATTAAATTTAAAATAATCTTTGATTTATACCTGATGGCATATTATTTTATTTTATTGTATACTTCTTATTTTTTTATTTTCTATAGTATATAAAACAAGTGAAGTAACAGGAAGTTTTTCTAATAACTACCGTTTATAGAGGTAGAAATATTTTTGTTACTATGGAAACAGGGTTTCTGTCAAGTAGGAGCGGACAATTCCTTCGAGAGAACAGTTGATCTTTCAAAACTTTCGTCGAAACAAGTAGAACTAATGCATAAGTTCCGAGTTGGCGTGATTCGAAATTCATTTCAACCTACCAGATAATCAGGCGCGCATCTTTGTGAGATATATTAGTAGCAGGTATGTTGTTATTCTAATGGCTCATAAATCTGCTTTAGTTGGCAGGAGGAAGGACTTTGGAGAAAAGCCAACAGAAAATGCGGTTAATCTTGCATGCAAGAATCTATCGCAGCATTTCAACGAGATTTTGCTGAAAATTCAACACTCACGTGCAAATGTTTTCGGTTAAATTTTGGAATTTGAGTCGAAAGGTTATTATTTTAACTTTTTTAATTTGAACTGTGAAAAATATGTTACATTTTTTTTTTTTTTTAATGTAATGTTCTTCTTCTTTTTTTATTTTTCATTTACGACTCTATTCTGATCTTCATTGAACTTCCTAAACGAAGCGCAGTTGCTTAAAAAAAAATCAATGTGAATTTTCGAAAAACTGATCTTTAATCTTTAGAGATTTTCTGTATGGTACATCTAATTTTTATTTTTATTTATTTATTTATTTTTATTTTTATCTTTTTTGATTTTTTCACACAGCAGTTGAAATTTTCAATTCAAAACTGATAAAGATATATTTTTTATATGATTAAAGTAGAATAAATCTCACTAAAAATGTTTCCATAAACAGCGGGACGTATGTATAAAAACTATTACTATCTTTCACCAAATTCAAAATCACTATGTGTTTGCATTAAATACCGCATGAACCGGAAATAATTCGTGAAACTTATCTGTTACAAGATAATGGTATTGATTTTACTTGATACTCTAGGGTGTAAAAAGAAATAAAAATATTTACTACATATAAATCATGTAATGCAAAAAAAGATTTTTTTTTTAAATTTAATAAAAAAAAGCAACTGCACATCAAATTTTTAAATTGAAATTTTAGTAGTATTTGTAAGGAGTAAAATGCATTAAAAGCATATCCTTTCTTTTATTTTTGTGGAAACAAATGTCTAATCGTTAACTATCTATATAAATAAAACCGATAGTTTGTGTGTGTGTGTCTGTCGATCGCCTCCTGGCGACATGGAACGGTCCAGAAGTACGAAATTTTGGTTACAGGTACGTTGGGTCAAGTCCTCGTGCACCTCGAAGCTTTTTTCCTCAAATTCGAATTTGGTATATTTTAATTCCAATATTAAGCATAACTGTTGTTTTTGGGGTTATCTCATAGAAGAAACGTTCCACATTTTAGATTTTTGCAGCATATGAATGCCCGTGAAAAAACTGCACAAACTGATTTTTTTTGCAGTTCGTAGGACAAATAGAACAATTCATTAGCAATATTCATTTAAAGTAGTTTTTGAATTTTAAAACGAGGCTTGCCTCAGAATTTATCTGCTCAATTTGCGTGATTTGCCAGAATAAGTAGTGCTTTTGTCGCCAAGTATATGATTTCTGTTAACATTTCATTGAAAAAATTCTATTTTATCTATATTCATAGGATTTTATGAGCGAAACAAATTCCAAAAATGCATTTCATTTTTATGCATATTTTGTGGTTTATTAACTGCAGATGATTTTTAATGTCTTTATCCTGACGTTGATTCTTCTTTCTTTTTGGCGATTTAATATTATGATACCAGTTCAACAATTTCATGAAACATCGTATTTCTTATAGTAGAATGTCCATTTTATCAGCGAAACAAATTCTAAAAATTCATTTCATTTTTATGCATATTTTGTTGATAATTAACTGCAGACAATTTTCAATTACTTTACCTTGAGGTTGATTCTTCTTTCTTTTTGGCGGTTTAATATTTATTTCTTCGATAAGAACTAGGTTGAAAGGTTTTCTATATGACCTAAGAATTATCTGTAAACCAATGAGAATAAAGGCAGCATGAAGTGGAAGTGTTACTCAAATGGGGTCTTTAAGAATTTTTTCTTTATTGTAGCAGAATTATTCATGGACCGTTGTCCGTTATCTCATGGGCATTTTTAAAAAGAATATTGCTCTTATGCTGATGGGAATTTTTAGATGTGGTATTGATGTCTACATTGTTATTGCGATTTTTAAGGACTCTTGGTATTATTTTGGAACAAATATCCTGATGCACATGTGCATTTTAGTTAGTGTTGCCCTTACTCTAATGGTCATTTTTATGAACTGTTGTTGGCACTTTAATGTAGATTTTTATATATTTTTGGTATAAAGGGAATTTTTCGAAGCTGCTGTTTTTAATGCAATCGTGAGTTTTAATGAATTTTACTGCTTAAGTATGATTTTTAAGGACTGTTGAACATCTTCTACTTAGATTTTTTTTAAAATTTTCCCTTGTATATTTACAATCGAATTTTGGACGTGTGTCACTTGACCTGCGAATGTTGAAATTCTTCCCGCGCAACGACGGGCATATCCAGCTAGTTTCCAAATAATTCGAAGGAAAAAAAATCGTTTCGTAAGAGATACCAGCCTTAAAGTTTCTGTAATGAACAGTACGTGGGGTAATGAATGCTAACTACGGCCATACTGCCTGTACCGTTAGGTTTCGCATTTAATACTAGGGGTGCGGCACGCAGCGCTGTCCTCCTTCGAGCCTCCCACAAACTCTCTGACACTTGACAACCAGCACTAGCCATAAGGGCTGGGCTGGCAGAGCGTTGCCTACCTGCTTTACCGACCCGGGGCCATAGTCATGCTACAAAGCAAGCCTTACGTCACCCGAATCGGATAATGCTATTTTAGTCGCCTCTTACGACACGCATAACTACGTCGGCGCTATTCTACGCCGGCCACCGCACGCGACAGTACGTGGGGTATGAAATTTGCATTTAATTAAGTTTGTCTTTATTAGTTTTGTAACTGAAATATATTGTTCTTTTTCTAAACGTTTAAAACAATAGCATTTTTTAGCCTACTTTCCCGTAAAAGTAGAAAAAAAAAAGCGTGAAAGAAGGCTTAATGTATCGTAAAAATATCGTTGAAAATAAAGAAAAGTCCAAAAAAAAAAAAAAGGGAAGTACTTAAGACAAAATTGAAAAATTAAAAATTTGAAAGTAGGGTTTTGAGATGAAGAAAATGTGTGTCTGTCGGTCGCCCCCCCCCCCCAATAATGATTAAATAAATGAGCGAATAAATACATGAATGAGCAAATGGATGAATAAATACATGAATGAGTAAATGGATGAATAAATACATGAATGAGTAAATGGATGAATAAATACATGAATTAGTGCATAAAGGAAGGACTGAATAAATGAAAGAATGAATGAGTGAGTGAATGAAGTTGTATTATACGTTGAAAAAGGTATATTTGAAGTAATTAAGAATTAAAGCTAAATGAGAAAGAGACGGATTATAAATTTGTATTTGTTGTATACGGAAAAGTAGGCTCGTATAGTTCTAGGCATAACTTCTTGTTTTTTATTAAAATAAGAAACATTATAATATTAAAAACACTTTAGTTCCAACTTGTATGTACAAAAGACTTACTTATGTGGTGTAGGCATTTTAAAGGCTACTAAACTGAACTTCTTGGCTCATAAAAACTTTATTTTTCATGGTGCTGAATTTCTAGGCTTAACTTTATGTTTGAAAAACTTTTCTCTTGTGTATTTGACAAACTATATTTTGGAATTATGTTATAGAATTTACTTTTAAAATACCGTTAGTCAAATAGACAACTATTTAGATGTTAACAAGTGAACCTGCACAAAAGCTATTTAAATCACTTTGCTCACAGTAATGAACTTTGTCTCTCGTCATAAGTTTAATGAGGTTTTATTTTAGCATCTCTAATTAGAAAATGCCACTACCATAAGCTCGACAATATCCTCCCTAATGGAGGAAGGGAGAAACTATGGTTGAACTTTACTCACGTTGACAGAAGTACTTATTTCCATGGTTGGTATAACAAAATGAATTAATTAAATTTACCAAAATAATTTATATTTTATCTAGACACCTTAGTTACGTCAACTCTTACGAAAAATATTAATTTTGAAGAAATTTTGATGTTAAGTTACAGTAAGGAAAAAAAGGAGGAAGAAACTATTTAATTATTTAACACTGAGAAATTTTCCGCTATGGCATTATATATAATATTTGGTTTTTACAAATGACATTTCTTAGGCTCTGCCGTTGGAACCTTTTACAATTGAAAATCTGACCATCGGACATTAGCAATTCGTTTCAAAACTAAATTATTTTTAACAATGCATTTAGCATTAACTAATGCGCTTAAATTACATGCGTTGTCTTGGCCTATGTATATGGGTTGTCAATGTTACTGTTTATGGTTAACTGTTTATGGTTTACGAAAAAAACTGAATATTGTGACTTAAAATAAATATATAAATAAATATAAAATGAAATAAGTTTTCTTTTAAAGCTCCAACGGTGAACCTTGAATAATAAAGTTATACTGCTTGAATTTGTTTTTCATTTTCTCGTTAGTTATTTATAACAGCAGTGTATAGAAAACTGACAGTTTCTGTTATGGGATAAATTTAAATCTGCTGAACGTTAAATTATTGAAACCAATTAAAAAGAGATGGACACTCAATATCGGTATTTTCTGAAAAAAAAAAAGTACTATTTGCATCCAACTTTTCACACAGAAAACCTATTTTCGGTTAATACGAGTATATGATCGAATTTTCTAAAGCGCCGTTAAAACGATCGCAGCTTAATGGGTAATATAATGATTTATAAAACAAGAATTTCCCCCCTCCAATAATAGCCTTTCTTAATCGAGCAAGAATTAAATCTATCATTTATCGCATATAAACAATCGGAATTGAGATAGGAAATGTGACATTTTTATGTCTTATGAAGAGCACAAATTCGCCTTTTTCATTTTTCGGCTCTTATGAATGACCACCATAAATCTCTCTTAACGAAAATCGTTTGTAAGACGCGACAAAAGACGTTTTCTTTCCATATTTATATGTACGTTTTAATTGAGTTTGATATTTAACGGAAAACGAATTGCAATAAAATGCAAAATATTGCGATCTATTGATTCCATTTTTCAACTTTATCCAATTTTTTTCTCATAGTTGTGTTAAAGTTTAAATGTCTTATACAGAAAACCCCGTTATACCGCACCTCAGTATACCGCGGAATCGGATATACTGCGGTGACTATCATGTCCCCCGAC
This sequence comes from Octonoba sinensis, assembly GCA_038502835.1. NCBI lineage: Eukaryota > Metazoa > Arthropoda > Arachnida > Araneae > Uloboridae > Octonoba > Octonoba sinensis. Next base: position 28,410,362 of record CM076599.1, on the reverse strand, counting down.
GTTTAAACCACCCTTTATCATTGCAATTTAAAGGTGATTCCTTTTTTCCATTGTAAATAAAGCCAGCCCGAGCACACAAATATTCTAGCCAAAGAGCACCCCCCCTCCCCCACCAGAATCAAAAATCCGGTTCAATCAAAAATCGGGTGCAATCGCCCTGACTTGTTTCTCTTGATATGGGCGGAGCTCAATCTGTCGGGGAGTTCAGTTCAATGCTTAACTATTCCATTTTCAGAAATGTAGTGATGCGTGTGTAACTTCTTTTATAGCGCTATCAACCTTTTTATTATAGAAACTTTTGCATTCCTGAAAAGTAAACACAATCCCCAGTGAGAAGCGCGTTCCTTCCCTTCCAAATCTAATTTTTTCTTAAGACCTCTCCCCTTCTCAATCCCATGTTGATAACATAGAGATTTTTAAGCACCTTTTTTTCTCGGAACACAGTTGGTCTATAACCTATCGCTCGGTACACTGATTGCGCAGCTGAGATCAGTGCTTCTTGCGCAGCAATTACAGTGAATAAAATGGCAGCAAAGATGAAAAGAAAAAATTACACTATAGAGGAAAGAAAAGTTACGAATGTTAAAGTTAAAAATGATGCAACAAAAGCGAGTATTATTTCGTGAATATGGTTCTGTTGTAGTTTTCACTATGCCGCGATTATGTTATAACGCGGGTGCCAAACATCTCCCCGGACACGGGGAGATGTTTGGCACGGGGGGTTTTAACGGGGTTTTACTGTAGTTAAAAAAAAAAAGAAGAAATTCTAACATAAAAAATAATTTATTGAACAGATGCACACAGCCAGATTAAACACAGCCAGTATAAACTAAGATATATATATATATAATATGAACAAACGTAACTCTCTCTCTCTCGAAAAAAAGGCAGTACGTTTAGGACTAAGAATACATTTTGAAGAGTTCTTTGCTTACCAATAGCACGTCTTTATTTGTAATGCTTTTTAAGTTATACTAGATACTTTAAATAATAACACAAACTGAAGTGTGAGATAATTCTATAACTATTGCATAAAATTGTGAATATCTCTACTAATAATAAAGTAGCAAGTATGTGTGTTCAGCGTAGGGCCAAGACCGTTCGTCCGATTTTCATAAAATTCGGCCCAAAATTAGCTTGGAGCATGGGGTATGCACCTTGAAGAGTGTTTTCTGAAATTAGAATTTGTTCTCTTTTCATTCCAATTTACAGTCGAAAGTTGTATAAAATGGCTCTTTTTTAAAGGAGGAAATTATCGTATCGTTCTGAGCATGGTACCATTGAAAAGCCGTAAGAAATTGTCAAGGAAAAGTTTTGCTCCTCGGGCCAAAATTCGAAGCTTCTAAATTAACAAGAAAAAGACTTTTTATGTTTTTTGTTGTAGTTCGAAATTACTCGTATTTTTTCACTGTATTTAACTTTAGTTTTATTTCCCCCAGACGATTGATAAAGCACTTTAGTTCTATTTTAATTGGAGCGTTACCAATTTGTCTAAATGCATATTCGCTAAATAAAATTCCATTCACAATATTTTTATCATTTTGAGGCGCAACCGATTTTTATTTTTTGGCTTTTGATTTTTTTTCTTTTTAAGCAATTACAAAATTATTTCCTGCAGCAATCGGACGATCGATAGCTTAATTTTGATTTCCTTATTTTGACAGGTATTTTTAAGGGACCCTTCTCCACACCCTACAGCCCTACAAGGGGTTTATTAAGAAATGTTATCCTTTATAGCGATTTTTGTTATTCCAAATTATTATTATTACTATTTATATATTCATTGATCCCCCCCCCCCCCAGTGAATTAGTACAAATGTTCTTTGTCTTTTTGAGTTCAGATGAAAGGTTTCTTTCCGCTTTCAAAGTTTTGCTTGATGCTGTTAGTTTCTCTAAGCAATATAACTTTCCCTTTTCGCTTTATTGTCAATAAATAATAGATAAAAAGTTATACTAAAAATTCATGAATTGGAACTATTCTAATAACTCATAATCGTCCGTTTTGTGTGGTACTTGAACTAAACAAACAAAATGCGTTAAGACAAAAGTTTTTTCGTTTCTTTATTTTTTTTAATGATGTGTTTTGAAAATAAAAAACAAAGTTGCTTAAATGTGTAGGATTGGCGGCTGATTTTTAGGTTAATTTTTAATTCTGTTCAATTCTATGCATTTTAATTAAATAACATCATTTACACATCAAAAAGGTACCATTGTATATATAATGGAGAAGCGAATGGTCTTTTCGCTTTTTAACACGGGCATGGCCATGCGGGTACCACTAGCAAATAATAATACATTTCAAATACCAACACGATTTATCTAAAAGTAACATAACGCGAAGTTTATTTATTTTCTGCATTTTTGTGCTTTTACTTCCCATATTAATTTATTTTATGACAAAAAAATGTTACATATTGTTCCTTTCTACAAGGATTGATAGCATTTTTAAATATTTATTTTCATTCGGGTGGATATATATTTTCTGAGGGGCCACAAATGGAATTATTGCTGTCTTGCTCATTATTTTTCTCACTACGCAAGGCAAAAAAATCCCATGAAAGCAAGGAATAAAATTTTTATAGCCACTGAATCCGTCTTCATTTGGGAAGACCCATGCATGCCGAGGTTGAGAAATATGACTGCTACAACTTGCTAATAAGAATATATGATAGAAGGTGGAATGGAAACTATACGTGGTAGCTATACACTGTGGGATTCAAGGGATACCTTGGGATGAAGAGAAGAGGACATTCTGTTTTCCAAATACCTCCAAAATGCTGCAAATGTTCATTTCACGATACAGCTCTTTAATTTCTTTTGTTTTGTAACATTAAATATTCAACAATGACAAGACTTGAAATATGTTTCTGAAAAGCGCTTTTTTAATTTTTTTTCCTATGAAGTACAGTGAGTAAGCTTTAAAAACATTGCTGACAGATTTAACCATATATATATATACAGTGCGTGTGTGTTTAATTCCTTATTTGTACTGTTCTTTATTTCCATTGGATATGGTATACGTTCTTTTTATGAGTTTTTTTAGTTATTTCATGTGGTTAAATCTGTCAGCACTGTAAAAAAATGTTGCCCGAAAATGCATGAGAGTCTCTTGGAAATCATTTATCCGAAGCCTGATGCAAAACTACAGAGAATCAAAAACAGGAAACTACAAAGTCTTTATTAAAGGAAATTACAGAGACTAATAAAGATAACATTCTGTGAATTGACTGCAACAGATAATGGCCCGCAGTAGTGGCGGCGTATGTGTATATGCTGAATTACTACTTCTGATATACAAATTCGAAGGTGAGCTCAGTTGAGCCCACGCTGTCAGCCACTCAGCCAAAAAAAATTTCCGGAGTTGGACATGGCCGCTGACAGCGAGGTTGTGAACTAGAGCTGAAATTGAGTCGTACGCCAACAATATGCAACGCATTTTTTGATAATTTTTAAACTAGCAGTCATGGGTCTAAAGTTTCTATTTATGCCATTGCTTACAATTTTTAAACTGGTACTGACAGACCTCAAGTGTGTAATTTGACAGAGTGCAAAAAACAAGAATTTTATTGAGAAACTGTTACCAAGAAACTTTATTATTTGATTTGAAACAAGTTGTTTGTAAATTTACAGAAACAATCTTTTGCCTTCGGTGCTTTTACAAAACATTTTTACAGTGTTTTTTTAACATCGTTTTTTCATCTTTCTTAGTAATTTAAACAAAATTCACAAGTTGTAAACATACAATATGATTTAATCATATTTTATGTTTCCGTTGAAAGTGCTTGTAAACAATTTTTATGTCGGAATATGCTTTGAGGTTCATGACCACTACAAATGATTGGAAAGTAGAAGTAAAGTACTGCTAAGAGCAATAAAATTATCAGACTAATTGCAAAATTCTTCATAGAGGTCCGGAACAGTTCGCAATTTGTTACTTTACCGATAAATTTGGATTATTTAAATGAAGGTTTAATCACGGTATGCTGGTAATGAGGATAGGGTTGTTTCGAACTTCGATATTAATTGCATTTCAATCAAATCTTCTTCTTATAATTTGAATATATTTGTTTCAACTTTAATAGATTTATAAATGCAAACTTGTTTAAACAATCCAATTTTTTGTGATGGATATAAAGCAATAAAAAAAAATAAATATTACGAGAATATTTAAAGGTCATTCATTAACTCCGTCAAATTATTCTTCAAGAGTTTTTTGGAATGCTACAAATGATTTTAAAAATAGTGGAAATTTATTTCGTTTCTCATGTCTGTGGTCTATTTTAAGATAACTGAGGAAAACTTTCTCCAGAAGAAATTGAAAGGAAAAAGCAAAAATATATTTCTTTTAAAATCTATTTTTGTTCCGTATCCTGTAGAAAAATACGTACTTCTGATGTAAGAGAAAAATGCCACAGACATCTAAATTCTTTCCAAGTCAAAAATTGTTACATGGAATGATTCAAGCTGTTGTAATACCACTGATGAAACTAATGTTTTTGGATTTATACGTCGTCATAGAAACTAAAAGCCTTCTAAATATAAGCATCTTACGTTTTTCTTTTAACATAATTTTCTGCGACTGCATAGATAAATGTGCTGGTACTCCCAGAAAGATTCTTGTTGAATAATACTTTCCACTGCATAAAAATGATTTCATACCAAAATGGCAGCTCATTTCTAACGCACTCGAGACGCTTGTTTTACAACTTTAAGAGGACTTTTGGAATTATGAGTCAAGCTGTAATTTCAGATGTCAAAAATGGTAGTTCAAATCATTCTACTCTACATAATGCACTTGCTTCACAAAGACACAAATTAACTTTCAGTTTTACTTTTGTTTTTGCTTTTTGTAGATCTTTTAAATGTGTGGATAAAGAACGCACTAAAATGTTATTCCGTATAGATTTACTCGATGAACTTTGTAACTGCTACAACATAGAATATAATGCAAATACATTGATATAGTTTGAAGTATAAGGCAGTAACACTTAATGCTTCCAATGATAATAAAATTAAAGCATGAAATTGATCATAATTTGTTTTATTAAAAAATGCAAAGCAGTAAAAATGAAAACCTTTTTTCTTCCATTAAAAAATCTAATAATAAATGTAAACTGCTGTTATCTTAAAGCACAGAGTGGTTATAGTTAGCGTTATCCTGCTTAGACTTACGAAGAGTTTAATCTAATAGACGCATGCCATTGAAAGTCAGTATATACGTTGTATAAATCATGGAGGAAAGAAATTTTCAATAAACAAAGAATAGCTCATAGAAGGGTGCCATGAAGTGAAAAAAAAGCGAATTAAAAGAAAAACTATTTTTTTCGCAGAATTTGTTCAATATGCTTTACGTTTGTGTCAATCACCTATTCAAAGCTTGTATAGAGTGGTAAACAGTAGTGCAAATGTGTTTTGTTCATCAATTGCAACAATGTGACAATGAGGAGTGCAAGTGATAAACATGCACCTTGTGGTAAAAATTAGAACTACTATTTCTTACTGAAGATTTCTTTTCTCCAAAAACATTGAACAAAGTTAGTTTAAATATAGCCACCCTGAAAATGTAAAGCGCTGACTGTAATTCCCTCTATGTGTTTCCATTTCATTGTTTTTTCCCTTTTTTACGATGCATACACGAACTTGTATCGCCTATAAAATTAGGTTGAACCATAGAGGTATCCACCTTGAAGAAGTTCTTCAAAACTTCTTCTCCCGTTCTTTAGAAACATAGTTGAGAGTTATATGATATTTATATTTAATTGCCTGTTTACTTATCATTAAACAATGACTTTATTTTTACATTATTTGAATTACTTGATCCAATTATTTTAAGAAATAATTGATAAATTTCTTTTTTTATTATTAAGAAAGTTTTATACATATTTTAAAAAGTCGCAAAAAAGTACGCAAGAAGTCATCGCAAGAATTAGTTACGTAAACGTACCTTATGCTGTTTTAAAAAAACGTTATAATAATTTCCTTGATAATTATTTAACGTTCAAAACAGTACGATTGCAAAAGTTGAGTGTTTCTATTTGCTTACTTCAAGTCCCCCCCCCCCAAAAAAAAATAAATCTACTATGAATTGTTTAAGGTAACGAAAAATTTAAACGAAAATTTATTTACGAAAATTTGTAACTTTTCCCTTCGTGATAAACTAAAAAAATATCGTAATTAGAATCAGAGCATATTTTTTACTCTAAAATTTTTGTTTTAGTTGCGTTCTATAGATTGAAAAAATTGAATCTTGTTCTAGTTTGTTGGAAGAAAAGAAATGATATTGGTATATAAATTAGTTTCTATGAGAATTGAGTCTATTATTGTTTGTATATTGATGTTTTTTTTTTAACTTAAAACGGATGTTTAATTTAGTTAAACGCCAAAATACATTGAAAACAAAATGATCTAGTTATACACGGTGTTCTTTTAGAGCATCATTAACCTCTTCATTCCAAGTGTACCCAACTGGGTACATTTTAAAATACTGTTTATTAACTACTGTTTGTGCAATTTGAAAGCTAAAACACCCAACTCTTTTTGAAATTAATCAACAGATAGTTTACTTCGTTTTAAACATGGAAAACATGGAAATTGGGCATTAATCATTATTTAAACTGATTATTAATTAAATTGAATTTTTTTTTAGTTATTTTGTTTTGTAATCATTTTTTAAATCAGAGAACCAAAAAATTGTGTCAAAACTGTTTGTGCTTAATTTTGGGGCCTGAAGAGTTTAGAGATATTTTAGAAATGTGCTCGTCAGTTAAGAAAATTAAAAACTCCTCGTTTTAAAAATTATTTACTATCATTTAAAATTTTGTACTAAAGTGTGAAAACAATAGAACAAATTGCAAGGGAAGTAGTAAAAGAAAATCTGTTTTCAAAATCTCTTTTATGATGGAATGAAATATTAATTAAAAATAGAGTGTTTTTTGTAAACATTGTAAAAGTAACCAATATGCTTGAGGGAAAACATGTAGAGATTAAAGCAGTGAAAATGCTTGATATCTCGCAATAAAGAAAAAAATTATAAATGCTACAAATGAATTTTCATTTGCTTGCATAGCAGTCCATGATATTTTAGTAATTATCTTCTCTTTATTTTCACAGAAAACGGAAATGTGCAGCGACTTTTTTGATGTTTTTTTTCTTTTGGTCTTGTAAGCGCTTTTATTTCCTTTTCTATATGAAAGCAGTAATCTTAGTTGGATTTTCATCTTTTCTCTCCTTACTCAGAAACATTCTTGTAATAACATGAGCGTAAAGCACATAATGGAAAAGAAACAATAACTTTTGTCGCAACATTAATCAAAGAAATTGCGCAACGCTTCCGACGAAGTTAAACCTTATGTATTCGAGATTACAGTTTATCTTTTATCGTAATGAGTTCTCTCATAGCTCTTTTCAGATACTACTCTAAAGTCATATAAATGGCGCTAACTCTCCAAGAAACGTGACAATTCTTCATATTGTTATTTATTTCTATTTACTTTCCTCTTATATTAGATAAAGCATCTAAACAAATCCGTTTTCTGCAAAAATGGTGGGACTTCATTTTATTAAAAGCCTTTGCTTTTGCACCATGGTTATAATTTTAATAGCCTTTGCACTTTTATTTATGAATTTTATTTGATGTTATTTTTGTCGTTATTTATATGCGTTACCTTAATTCCTCCTGATCCTTTCTATAGCAAAGGCAAGTACATTTACCACTTAAGACTTTGCTTGCAATTTTACACATATATGAATCATCGTTTTTTAATGTTGAAAAATTTCTGCGATTGCTGATTAACTTTTAAAATAAGTAACAATCAAACCTCACATAACGTCTGATTGTCTGATTATAAACAAAAATGCTCATGTAGCTTCCTTTTAAAATGATGTTTATTTATTTGATTTAGAATAAAATATTGCATAAATTATACCTATTTTTTATTTTAAAGCTTTTTCCCCCATAAATAATACTAGCTGTATGTTATATGACGACAAGATTTTTTTTGAGCCAGAAGTTTGATTGTGGTGAGATTTCAGTGTTCATGAAGAACTGTATATGTAGAAGTAGGGTTCTGGTAATACAAGGTTGAAATAATGAGATTTTTGTTTTTGGGAATTTAGTATCGCTATCATACTAAGAGCTAAAAAACAGGCTTTTGTTAATCCAGCAGTAAAATGTTGTGTGGATAAAATCAAACATTAGATTCGTAGAATAATCACTGTAATTTAATGAAACGAATGTTTGCATTATTCTTATTAGCAGATTCTTCACAGAAAACAAAATCAATGTCATTTCAGATAAAATTTTACGAGCTTCATGTAAACGATCGATTCGGTTTGGTTTTTAGACTGCAAAACTGGGACGATTTTATTAAAATTGGAGAAAATCTTAGTTTGCGCTCGCGCACACACACACACAGTGACATGATCTTCGTCGTTACTTCTTTTAAACAATAAAATATGTGGGAAATATTACCATCCGAGGGAACGTTTATATTTTTGAGAACGTTTACGTTCTTGCAAGGAAGATATTTGCTTAGTTGCTGTAAGCAAAAACGTGTCATCTTTAGGACAAATAGTGTAATGCTCAAAGTTTTATTGCCAAACAAAACAGTCACCAAGAAAATTTATTCTAAATCGGGACATAAAAGTGCGAGAGTTTTATTGTCAATAGAACCGCTTTTCGTACAGCAACTGTTTCGTACGCAAACAGCCTAAATTTCGTAAAATTTGCAAAAAAAAAATAAAAAATAAAAAATTAAAAAATAAATAAATAAATAAAATTCACATAAAATTGAAAAGAAGTGCAAAAGCTGAACTCCCATGCAAAGTAAGCCTTGTTCTGAATTAACAGAAAATAAAAATGTAACCACTATTTGCTAAATCGTATGACAAACAGCTTTTTATACTCACAAATTTCCGGCATGGTGACGTAGTGGTTTGACAATGGTTTCTTATGCTAAAAGCTTGCCGGCTCAAATCCAGCAGAAGTCGGTGACTTTTCCAGATGCAGTAAATCAATAGTGTCCTTTAAAATGATTCCAGTCTGTTGGCCACAAAAGAGGGTGCTTACATTTTGGGGCGAGATACCCAGATTAGCATCAGCTACAGATCATAAGCTACTCTGTACAAAATGGTATATCTTGCACAAGGAAATGAAGCCTCTTTGCTGGTTGCAAAGTATCGTACTTAATTTTGTGATATTTTAGTTATTCTTAGTAAAATACAATACAATTTTAGCTCCATCCTTTGTAGAAGTATGTGGGAAACAGTTTTTGTAAAATAAAATAAATTATAGTGTGTTCCGGTCTGCTAAAAGACTTTAGCCTTTTCTTTTCAATCTCCCAGCATCACTTTCCAATTCGTTACATGATTTTTCTTAAAATATTCCTCCTCCTGGTTCTTTCATTTCGATCTGAACCTACCTTTTGTTCTAGAATTTTTAGGGTCTCCGTCAATCAGAATTTTTGGACAATCATTTCTTATCTTGTATGTTTTAACAAAAATAATGATCTTTCTCTTCATTTCAGTTACAAAGTAACTGTCCTTGCTCCAAAAGTACGAAGTTACTATCCTCGCAGTTCAGAAATAGCTTTCGTTCTTCTTTTCCATGCCTTTTTTCCATGACTGCTCCGTGACTTTTCCAAGGTATAATTTGCCGTAAATGTTCAGAAGATTGACATTGATTTCTTAAATAATGTGTTTCCTATTCATAAAGCGTTTAAAGTTTAATTATAGTCTTATAAATAAGAATTATTATGTTTTGTTTACGAATGATATTTAAAAAGTTCATTTCATACATTGCACGACATATCACAGTTTCAACTCGATTTTCTCTGACTTTGATGTTTATGAATTTGTATCATTGAGTTCTGAATAAATGCTCCTAAGTATATAAACGTCACCAATCTATAAAGTTCAGTCGAAAAGTTATCAAAATGGAAAACAGTGTGATATAGTGATTTCTTATATATATAAATGTGCAAATTTAAGAAAAAAACAGAACCAGTATCATGCACGTGTCTTTTTGCTATTTATGGAACATTTTAAAATAAAATTTTCACTATATAGTTGAAGGTAAAAGAAATCCGTTCGTACAATTTCTCATACTCATTTCATACACTTAACATTGCAAAATTTTAAAACATTTAGACCTCAATTCACTTTTTTTCCGGGGAAAAAATTGGAAGAAACATTTTCCTTTCTAGAGTGAGAGCCTCGTGCTCAGTATTTAGCAGGGGAGATACTAACTCTATGGTCAATTTTCCTAGAGTGTGGTATTTCTGTTATTACTCTTTAACAGATTCCATATAACAAGAGCGTTACAATCGACATCCATCTAAAACAAATTTGTTAGAAGCATTTTTGCTCTCAGCCAGTGATAAAATAAACCATAGATGTTACATTAAATCTCAAAAAATATTTTTCTTTCCATGCGAAAAACCTTTTTTTCAGATTTTGGTATTATTTAGATCAGGAAGATTGCTGAAAACGTTATTTTTTCCAGATTCCAGATCATTTTTCGAATTTTTAGAATGTTACATTTGATAATCACTTTCATGCCATAAAATCTCTGCAATTTCTTGGGGAATGTGAAGTATTTTCAAAGAGGAATTCGAAATGAATTTTACAAGTTCATGTTGTGTACGATCTTTATAGCATCTGAAAATATGTAACATTGAAAACAAACCAAATTGGGTTTTATGGTAAAATTTTTGCTATCTACTTTTAAGTGAATATTGATGATTCTACTTGGAGAAGAAAATTTAGAATTTCCCTTCAAAGTTGAATTTAAAAAAATATCTATCGTGCAGTATATTCATGATAAATCAGCATTATAGATTTTTGAGTTGAACAATATTTACATGTATTTTTTTAACAGCACAGGAAGTTGTAATTATATATATATATATATATATATATATATATATAAATGCATACGCATACATACTTACAAATTCTAAAATTATTTTTAAAAGCCATTCCGAGAAATACTGCTGCTGATATTATTTATTTTTTACTTTACACGGTTAACTCCCATCGAAGGGAAAAAGCTTTAATCATAACTCTACATTAATGGGCCTGTAAACCCGAGAGCTTTTCGCTATTAAAACTTTAAAATGACTTTTTTACCATTATAACCATTCAAATTCTCTGGATGTATTTTATACTCCGTAAAATTAATTGCTGATTTTATTTTCTGAACAAATGTTCTCTTCTGCCATTGTGTTGCCTTTTAGGTAACAAAGGAAATGTTAAAACTTTATGACTGTCCGTTTTCGAGATTAAAATAGCTTTCTTTTTTGTTGTCTTTTGGATAACTTAAATGCTTTTAATTTTACATGATCAACATAATTTGAGATTCGTAAAATGAAGTCAACAAAGTTTTATGGAATTATCCGTGTGCATAATTCTTGACCTCCTTCCGTGCAGTTCCACAAATTTTAACATGTAATAAAATTCGTGGAGAATGTGAAATAAATGCGTAAAGATTGAATTAAAAAACCAACATTTTTAAGAAAATTAACTGTTGAAGCAACGTCAACAATTTTAATTAACGAACTTTACAAAGGAGTGGTTTGTTTTTGTTCTTTATTTATTTATTGTTCTTTTTGTTTTTTTAGTAGCTATTTTAGCAATTTTAATGTGTTTATATATAATATATATATTTCTAATTTTGTGGATTTTGCAATTCCATGCATTTAATGCCCACAATTAATTAGCCTCCGATTTTTAAAGTATCACACTGTAAAAAATTCTAGTTCAACCTTTCACCAAAAAAAAAAGAAAAAGGAAAGAATATTGAAATTTAGTTGCAACCAACATTTCCTACTAAGTTGAACAATATTTAATGGTGTAGTTTCACCATGAATGTGAAACTAAGAACCATTATAATATTTCAAGTTTAGTACCAAATGTTGATTGCAGCTAAATTTCACCATTTTTTTCATTTTTTTGATGAAAGATTGAATTAGTTTTTTTTAAAGTGTAGTAACTTCAAGGTACAAAATTAGAAATCTTGAGTACCTCTAAAATTGTATAATGAAATCAGGGCCGCGTTAGAGCGTCGGACTTTCACCTGGAAGGTCGTGCGTTCGATACCCACTGAAGACCACCCATGTATACTTGGGGATACGTGCATGTAAATTCAGTGGGGATTCCACTACCTCGGCCCGTGCGCAAGCAATCCTAAGGCCTCGGCTAACTGGTAGGAGTCTGGTAGAGAAAAGGTTAATGAAATAAAATTCAGTGGGTTATTAAACAAGCATTATTTGTAAAATTATGCCACTTAATTTCGCTAATCGATGAAATTGCGGGTAGAGGCCCGTCCATAAAAGATGTCACGCTTTTTTCCCATATATTTGACCCCTCCCCCCCTTTGTAACACTTCAACATACCCCCTCTTCCCTTTATCACCTGCCACGTTATGCATTCTATAAGCATGATGTCACACTTCTTGTTACCGCCCCTTGTCACAATTTAACGAACCCCCCTTCCCCTCAAAGCATGACATCATTTATGAATGCTCCCTAAATTAACTGAGGAATTTTTACTGCATGATTAAGTTAGGAATGGGTAAATGCAAACGTTTCAACTGAATCTCAACTCTCTGTCATAAATATTTTTAAAACTAAATTTTAAAAATAAAAATATTCTTAGAAAGTGTATGAAATTTCAAACCAGGACAAAAACACCATATGGTTCGTGAAAGTTGGATAAAATAGATGGAATAAGCCAGACATCGATCAGGGGTCATTTCAAACTATCTTCACAATTTCCGAATGGATTATCTCTGGACTCGGTGGAATTTCAACTGGAACCATTTCCTGCCATTCATTTTCGTTAAGCAAGGAGAAAACTGAAAGCCTGTACCTTCTTGGAATGTATCAAATGAAGATAGATTTCCAGAAGTTTCTGCATTTCTGGGTAACATGTTCTTCTTTTTGATTGAATTTGTCAAATGATGTAAGCAGAGTGTATTTTTCAAGAAGGAGAAAAAACATCGAAGGTGTGCACGTATTGTAGATTTTCTTGTTTAAGAAATAAGAAAAAAAGGGAAGTAGATTTTTGGAAAAAATGTTTACTTTTGAGGAGACATTGCATTTATCATCTTGAGGAACATATAATTTATTTATTTTTTATTAGGAGATAAAAAACTATTTTTTGGCAACATCGATTAGCGGAAACAATAGTTTTTTTTAAATTAAATCAGCTGCAATACTTTAATTTACTGTATAAAAAAGTAGTTTAATATTTTATTAAGCTAAGGTTTTGAAATCAATGCATATATCTCATGTACGTTAATAGACAAAAATAATAATAATAAAATACTTAATGCATCAAAATGCATTATCAATTAATTAAGTGAATATTACTTTGTTTTATAATTTTATTATTATAGCTGCGATTTCGTTGTGGAGTTTAGCATGTTATGACTTGGAAATTAAATCGCTCTCACTCTTTTTTTAGTAATTCTTTCCTTAAGAAAAAGAATAAAAATGCGTTTTACATTACATGCTTACAATTAAAGGATCACAAAACAAAATTTATAATTTTTTTTGATGAAACATCTTCGATGATCACACATGCATAAAAAATCAAATAACCAACAGTTACAGAATTCGCGCTTTGAGTTATTCCAAATTTGCATTTTTGCTCAGGTTGATTGTCTAATAGGGTGGCGTGAACGCTATTCGTAAAAAAAAGTTTGAAAATTTTGAATCTGCAGGGGGGCAGAAAAGTTGCATTTCTAGTTCAAATGAACACATGTAACATTTCAATGCAGTATATTAATATTGAGATGCACCCCAAGACACTCTAAATATTCATCAGTCAACTCTCTGAGGGAAATGATGACAATATGCTGCTTCAGTTAAAGTAAAGTATTTTTTTTATGACTTCCGATGCTAAATGAAATTAATTGACATGGAAACAGTACAATTACTTATTAATATTTCATTTAAAAATAGCTATAATTATCTTAATTCAAATTAAGCTGAAAATATTATGACTAATAAGTAAATGTCTCCTGAACATTTTATTTAATAAAATCGTGAGCATGTAAATACATACACACAATCGAATGAATACGAATTATAGTTCACATTAATTCTTTGTCTTAGTCACATTTATTCCGTAATGAAAGCTTCGCAAGACTGAATCCTTGTTTATGTTTATCACCACAGACACATTCTGAAGCCTCAGTCATGTTATGACTTATAAGTAAATGTCTCCTGAACATTTTATTTAATAAAATCGTGAGCATGTAAATACATACACACAATCGAATGAATACGAATTATAGTTCACATTAATTCTTTGTCTTAGTCACATTTATTCCGTAATGAAAGCTTCGCAAGACTGAATCCTTGTTTATGTTTATCACCACAGACACATTCTGAAGCCTCAGTCACAAGACGAACACTTTCTTCTGTTCTTCGCGAGTGACAAATAACATTTTGGAATTTAATTTAAACTTCGTCACTCGCAGATTTATTAATACGATTCGGAATATATCCTGTGAAGAGGTTTTGTTAATAGGTGGTTCTCATATTTATTCATCATGTAAAGTTATCAGCTATATAGTGCTGGAATAACCATTAAGCAAAATAAGAACGTACTTAGGACACTAAGAACACGAGGCACAACTCAGAACAATTTTATTGTCCATTTAAATAGAAAAGTTAATTACATTTCTAAGAACTTTCTAATTTTAGGGTAAAATTAAAAAGCTCTGAGAGTGAAAAAGCAATATAAAATATTGTCCCCTGAAAAAATCATGTTTCCCCTGAAAAACAAAATACATGACTGTTCCGTTTTTATTTGCATGTTTGAAATAGCGAGAGAAAAAATACTTCTGTTAAATGACGTTACAAGGGCACATAATTTTTTGAACGGCTCGAGTCAGAATTGATTAGGAAGGTTTAATCAGAGACTTGACAAGGAAATTTCTTAGAAGAGTCATTCGACTCCAAATATAATTGAACAGGAAGAAGTAAATAGTAGTTTTGTTCTAAGTTTGTATTTCAGTTTTTTATAAGATTTTTTTTACCAGTTTTTAAATGTTTTATTTTACGCATTTTGAATATGAAAATATATGGGAACACTGAAATATTTTTAGCACCTAGGGCATCTGAGGGTTTTCTTCCGGCCCTGTGTCTACATACTCTATTGCATCCAGGTTTGGAGAAGAAAGCTTTAAGCATTGCTGATTTCATATCAATATTTCGTTTTGTTATTGATCTTAAAGAATCTATATAGTTTGGCAAAGTCTATTTTGCCGAACTTTACTTTCAGTTTCCCATGCACTCATATTTTCCTGAAGAACAAGATTTCTTGATTTAAATTTGTTGAGTGGCATATGCAACGAATGATAAGAAGTAAAGTTTAAAGACAAGTTATAAGTACTGGGCTGGGACGAGGGTGAAAATTCGCCGCTTATACGTGAAAAATGTGAGCGCTTATGACTTTCTTTTAGCATAAACTCTCAGATTTTTAATTAAAAACCAATGTAATCTAAAATGCAATCGAAAAAAATGTTAACATTTAAACCTCCTTTGAAACCATGACGTTGAGCGAGGTAGTATAAAATTATTTTCCATGAGGATCTGATAAAACCACCAATTCATTGAAGTTAAAACCCGTATGTCGTTAAAAGTGGGGCCATTATAAACGAGTTTTATTGTATTTCGATGTGGAAGATTGAAATATTTTATGCTTTAGAAAATTACACGAAAAATTAAGGTTTTTTATTGTAAGCGTCTTCGAGAATATAAAGCTATGTAATGTGCTGTTCCCCATAAACTCTAGTTGGCTTAACTTTATCCAAACGAAACAAGACTTTGCGCATGTTCATTCGGATCTAAAACTCATCTTTTCCTATCCTTGATAATAAAAAATTCGAAAAAACACTTTTTCACTCCACCCTATTGCATAATGCCTAATCGTTAAGTATCGTTTTGTCCTCTAAAATTGTTCGACAGAGAAATGTGCATTCACCCAAAAATTTGATATCACCCTCTCATTACATACTATAAAAATTCAATGAAGATTAAGAATCACAATTGGAGGGAAGAGAGGTGGTTTTTGAACATGAAAGGACGAAAAATTTAAGTGTTGTACTATCAGTTTTTATACCTTCTTTTGCGTCTGACTCACCATGTAGCTCTATGTCTCTACACTGCATTATGCAAATAATGTTTTACTTTTTACTATTTTCTTCATCCAGTTTATCAAAACTTTACTTTTCTTTCTTTTAAACTTATATTTCCTCAAACTTATATTTCCTTTTATTGGAGGAAAGTGTCAACAAAATGCACGCTGCAATGCAAATTTCATTTTAGAGCCCAATTTCAAGTCAGGAAAATAAGATATCTCGTTTCTCATTTTTTCATAGCGAAAAGTCTTGATTTTGAACTTGAAGCAAGGAAATAAAGCCCACCGAAATGCAATACAAATAACGAAGCGGATCATTGCTTCGGCTCCGGAAACAAACTCAAAAATATGAACTTTCCGTTGTCACGACAACTAACTTGAAAGTATGTGTGGAAACTCATTTTGATAGCATTCATTCCCGGTCGGTCGATGTTTGATAATGCCAGAAGTATGCGAACAATACGAGATTCAGAATTCATATTCGAGACTGAATTTTTAGTGTGATTTTCTGGTAAGTGATCATTTTAAACACTTTTGACGCAGAAAAAAAGCAGAACATTCATTTTAATGGTACAAGTGGTAATTTTTCTACATGTTACATTAAAATTTTAAGAATTCGCCATATGTATATATATATATTTAATGATAAAATTAAATATGCTGTTTAATTTATGCAAAATTACAAAGGTACCGTCAAGTGCGCCAACTTTGTGCCACAACGTTCTTTTAGACACTAGGACTGTCTAACGGCTGTTGAGGTGTAACTAGAGCTTCGAAACATTTTAAGAGTTGGTAAAAAAAGTTTCGAAGCTTTATTTACACCTCGCCATGCAGTTGGTAGTCCTAGTGTCTAAAAAGCCGTTGTGGCACAAAGTTGGCACACTTGACGGTATATATGTTCATAAGTAGGTATATTTTCGTTAATTATGTTTTAAATAATGTCAAACCTAAACAAAGCACTTCAAGAGATCAACGCATGAGTTCAATTACATTCAAAGCTTTCAAAAGGGTATTTAGGGCTCCTACTGAGAATTTACATATCGATAAAACATAACTTATTGAGTTAATTTGCTCAAGTATATGTGTCATTAAAATACACATGCAGTTTTCCAGAATCCTTATTTTCGAACTTACACTGAAAATTTTTGGTAATTTTTTGTTTATCATATATTGGTTTGAAACCAGGAGGTTCCTGGTTTCAAATTCGAGTTTTTTGTCGAATTTTTTTTGTCAATAATTTCCAAAAAATTTATTATTGATTTTTCAAAAAGCTTTCTTTAAAAAGTGGTCCGTTCCACTACTGCTCTGATGTTACAAGCGCTTTTTTACTATATACTTTTTATAGGGAGACTATTACTTTTTCAGCACTTCGTTATAGGCGAGACTGTTGTATTATAAGTATTATGACAATACTGTGAGGTTTCACTTTCTCCCTTTAGTAACTTTTGCTTGTTATCCAGTAAAAAATTCCTCATTATATGTGTAGCATCCAGATGTTTTTTCTTTCGGAGGGGGATGGTGCTTTGCAGTCGTTTATTAATAAAGAAATTAATAATATTGCATTTTTATAGCTATTTTATTTTAAAAATTTTATCAGCTAGTTCCGACTATGATAGATAACAGTAAGTTGACGAATAAAGCGTTTAGAAATAAAATCTAACACTAAACGTTCGAGGTAGTACTCAATCCATGATAAAATTGCCCACAAATATGTCTGCAGCGGGCAATAATTAAAGAAAGAGGGTGCACTATTGACTGACTGATAAAGAGAAGTGAGCCAGTAACATCACATGATAATAGTTTTCATTTCTTTAGGTCAGTTGCGACTACAACTCCCTGGTAAAAATGAGAATGAAATAACTTTTGGAAGCAACAATTGTATTCAATCGAAAATATGCTTCCTTTTTACAAAGCTGAGACATTCACTATAAGCTCATAAATGTAATGTGCGCAATTTTATGGAACCATTAAAAGAATTGGCCCTTTTACATTTATTGTACATTGTAAAAATATTTTATTTGTATAATTAAGCATACAAGCAAAACGTAATTTTACATTGCCCTATTTTGTCCAATTTCGTTAACGTCATTGAAAGGTGGAGTCTCTTTAAAAAATTTAATTACGAATCTTTGCACGTTTAACTGCAACACAACGCTTAACAAACGTGTGTTGTGTAAACGTGTTAACAATTAGTATTTATTTTTAAAAACAATAGCGTTTTCCAAATTAAGCATTTTTTAAATAAAGAAATGAGTAACAATTGAATTTTTTTTACAATAAAGAGTTTTGTAAAAATTTCATCGTTTGTTATTCGAATCATTACATTTCCAATCAGAAATTGAATGTCTTACTCTCGTTTTTTACAGAATCGGGATAAGTTAGATTGTGATTTATCAAAGCGGTCACTTTTTAAAAATAAAATTCATCTGATTGAATGAGCTTTCCATTCTCACAGAAACATTTACGCTTACTTAAGCACGGAAAGAATAGTGAATCGGATTCTTTGGATTGCAAGTGAAAGTACAGATATATTTAGATGGGGATTTAGAAAAAGCCTTTATTTCTCAAGCTAAAGTATCAAATGTAAATTATTCATTTCAATGATGCAATTTAGGAAGTTAAAATAATGTTTAGTGTAGGTAAATTTGCCAAATAAGTTATGTTTGGTAACAGGCTTGTAGCAGACTTATACGGTTTGTTCTAAAGCTTTTTTTTTTTTGCACTTTTAGTATTTATTATTTTGTTTTAAAGGATATGTAATTGCACTATGCGTTATGGTACGAAATTTGTTGATGTCAATTTAGTGTTAGCATTGAAAAGATACGCTAGTAAAATGGTTACGGTTAAATCAATGAATTAATACTTTTTCTCTAACAAAAGTTTTTGTTTGAAATACAAAGTAAATCAAAGAAAAAAAAATTAGAAAAACGTCAATACAAATTTATTGAACTCTATCATACATGAACTTGAATTTCCATGCCAGAAGCGCGATTGAAAATAAAAAATGCTTCTAATTTTGCATTTCGGTATTGTCGATGCAGAGTTCTATAGCGAACTGCTGGAAAGAGAGTAAAACATTGTGAAAGCCAGGTACCTTGTATTCGTTAGTTTGCGATACCGGTCTTCAAAAAGGTTCTAAATGCTCCAGCACGTATTGTTCGTGGGTTAAGGAAAGACTCCAGAGCCGAAAGTATGAAATTGAAGTCCTGCACTGCACGAATGTGAGAAATACTCTAGCATATGTTGCTCCTGAAGAAAAGGAAAATTCCAAGGATCGAAAGTCTGAGATTCATCCCTTAATTTGTACGAATTCGAGAAATACCTCAGCACATTTGGTTCTTGGATAGAAAGAGAATTCTAATGACCGAAACACTGCATGCATTCCAGAAATAGTCCAGAACATTAGCTCTTGGACTGAAGGAAAATTCCAAGAGCCGAAAATGAAATTGATGTAGCTCACTGAATGGATCCGGGAGAGAAAAATCTAGCACAGTTAGCTTCTGGACTAAAAGGAATATCCAGGAACCGAAATTATGAAATTTGTAACATATTTCCTTTCTCTTTATTATATTTCATATTTATTTAATATTCTGTTTATTAATTATCGGCTGCAGTTCTTAATATTGAAAATAATTACTTTAACTTCCAATATTTTTAATACTACTACTTTTACTTATGGTTTGTCTTCACGTTTTCTTTGCCTTCTCCTTCGAAGTACGAATGCAGGAGTTACTCTGTATGTATATTTTGCATATAATGTGTATATGAACGTATTGTCAGTAAACTTAGTTTTCTGTACGTCAGGATTTCATTAATCTTTTAACTGTCATGTCTGAGATTATCTCGGGCAAAGCACTGGTGTTCTAAAATGTTATACAGGACATTATCTCAGGCACAGCACTGGTCTTCAAAAATGGCACGCCCGAGTATTATTCGGGGAATTTTTTTAGTGCATCTTATGCTTTTAACGACTGTTGAGCCGTCACAACAGTCGACGGAAGACAATTTAGGTACCCAAACCATCAAAATATTTGGACAGTTAAAAGGTTAAAGTTTCAAGAGTTTGTACAGTATTTTAACACTACAATTCTAATTGAAAACTTGCGTCGTGTGCCTCTCTTCCTTTATTGGTTTATTTATGCAAGGTATATTTCTACCGAGTTGACTAATGCAGAAATTGTCTGAAAGAACGTATAACAAAAAGTTCCGTCTAGAACTATACGAGCCTACTTTCCCGTATACACCAAATTCAAATTTATAATCTAGCTATCTCTTTCTCTCTCTTTCTTATTTATCTTTAGTTCTAATTATTGAAAATATACCTTTTTCAACGGATAATACATATTCATTCACTCACTCATTCATTCTTTCATTTATTCAGCCATGCATTTATTCATTCATTCGTTACCTCATTCAAGTGTTTATTCATTCATTTACGCATTCATGTATTTATTCACTCATTTATTTATATTTTCATTTATTCAATAATTTATTCATTCATTCTTTTCCTCATTCATTTATTCATTGATTTATTCTTTCACTCTTTCATTTATTCATTCATTCATTATTTCACTCATTGAGTCACTGAGAAATATCCTTGAAAATCCCGATGAAAAAATTTCATAGCAAAATAGGCTCGTAAGATCTGGATAAACTTTCTATTTCTACATGTTCTACGTTATAAGAGCTTTCCGATAAAGTTTGTTCCAAGCAAATCGGTCCGTTAGATCAGGATTTATATAGGGTTGAAACTTCCCCGTAAGCTCTGTGTTAATTTTTTGAACTGTTCAAAAATGAACAAAAACTGTTCAAATCAATATTTCACGCCGATAACTCCTTTCAATAAGCTTTCAATAGGAACTTCGCTCTTGTGCCCAGAGTTTACAGAATTTGCTTCAATTTTGTCCATAGGCGCTAATGTTAAAATTTTTTGAACTGTTCAAAATTGAACAAAAAATTGTTCAAATCAAAAAGTAAAATATAGAAATGAGATGTCCTCGCCGAGATCTTTCGAATGCAAAAAGAATTTTTCCAATCGGACAATTCGTTCAAAAGTTATTAGGGGGGGACAGACCGACAGACAGACAGACCGACAGACATACAGACCGACAGACAGACAGACCGACAGACAGACAGACCGACAGACACACTTTTTCCCCATCTCAATACCCTACTTTCAAATTTTTTATTTTTCAATCTTTATTTAATTACTTCACTTATTTTTGACTTTTCTTGATTTTTAACGAAATTTTCACGATACATTAAGCCTTCTTTCATGCTTTATTATCATTTTTTTTTACTTTTACGGGAAAGTAGGCTAAAAAGTCTTTGCCTCTATCAGGTCACCTAACTGGTGTCTATTTGGAATTAAACGTTTTGTCACAAAAATTGCAACAAACGATGCTTTATAAAGGACTTTTTCTTTAAACAACAAAACTTTATTTTCTGCGATGATTTGTCATTTACGTTTTTAAGTAAAAAAAACTGTTGTCTCAATCGTGTAATGCCAATTGCTAATTTTCGTTGATTTGTATTTTCGCATGAGTAAAACTTGGAGGCAGACATTGCATTTTGTAATGGGCTCATTTTAGAAGTGTAATCCTCCTTTATGAACTTAGATTTTCAATTTATAATTATGTGAAATGAGTGAAAATTTTGAATTATTGTAAATGACATGCAACAAGTTTATAAAACCTAAATTCCCTTCAAGAGAATGTATATGTTTAGTATTTATAATGCTTTGAATTCGTTCAGCTTGCAAATACCTACATTTGCTTTTTCTGAACGCTGTTTCTCCTAAAAAATATAGAAGCATAAATTATTTGTTAAATGTCTTAGTAAATTTGAAAATATGTAATTTTGAATATGTATTTTTGTACTTTAAACAGGCTGTTTAATTTCTGCAAAATATTAGAAAAGCATGCTATACTTTGACTTCATTTCAACCTGTGCTCTTGTAGGGTATGTACATTTCTTTCATTTCATTTTCAATTGTTATTCAGTTGTTTTGATGAAAACATTGTTGCATGTTAAAAATTTAAAATCGGCCTTAGAGGCACAATAAACACAAAATATACTCATCGTAACTTTTTGAAGCATTTTACACGGTGTTTGAAGATGGTCCCGAAAATTAATTGAATATAAGCATTTCTTTTGTCTCTCTTGAATTTTAAGTAAATATGCTAATGAACTGCATTGAAAATTATATCAAAATAATTTTTATTTTCACCTAATGTAGTATATGACGATAAATTTTTAATTATCGTAAAAATGAACATTGTATTTCACGTTTTCGGAATGCATAACATTTTAGATTCTTAGGTAAAAGAGCGTTGTTTGAATGCTGAAAATTTCAAATAAAATGTTTTCCTTTCAATTAACCTGGAAACAAGTTGAAAGAGATAGTTACTTCAAAAAGCATACATATTCTAGAAAAAAAAAGATTTTCAATGAAATGAAATATTTAACTTAAACTATTACTGCAACCTATAATATTTCAAATTAGTTTATTAAAATGGTCATGACGAACGTCTTCACGCTTCACATTCCTGGTGCATTTATTTAAACAATGTTAGCCAATTTCCGCTTTGATTTAGAAATTCAAAATATATATGTATGTTTTATTCTGCATTAACTTTTAGGAAGTAGATGTTATCTTCAATTTATGACCATTTACAATAAATTTAAGATACAGTAAAAACTGTAAAGGTGACCACCTTTGTAAGTTGACTACCTGTCTAACCGCCGTATTCACCGTTAACTCCGTTACCGCGGATTTCCTATTCACCATCAACTTTGACTACGCGCAAACAGGTTCCCGAAACCACGCCAAGTCGAGTAACTCAACCAAGCTCCGGAGCAAAGTTAAGGTTTGAGCGCATGCGCAGTACATGTAAACATTAGCAATGGCGGACTGGATGTTGCGAAAATTGGAATATGTTGAGTTTTTAGAGCTTTCTTCGCCTTACACGATCTTGAATTTCTGAAGAGGCCCTTACAAAAAATACAACTTTAGAGTTGTTAAAACTGATAGAAAATTCCATCGCGCATAAAACCTATTTGAACAATGCACTG
The DNA here is from genome assembly GCA_038502835.1 of Octonoba sinensis. Lineage (NCBI taxonomy): Eukaryota > Metazoa > Arthropoda > Arachnida > Araneae > Uloboridae > Octonoba > Octonoba sinensis. Next base: position 28,387,139 of record CM076599.1, on the reverse strand, counting down.
CCCCAAGAGAACAGTTGCTTTTGACATTACGTTTTTTTGCTGTTTTGCGTCCGGATCATTTCAGATTGTTGTAGGGGATCTGTGTAATGTGAGCCAGCCTACAGTTTCTAGGACAGTTGGAGAGCATCAGTGATTAACAGATTCGTATTGATGCCTTATTAGACGGAAGAAAAATGTATAAAGGTAAGTTATCATGATCTCTCTTGCTTAGTAATTGCATGTTATCAATAATTTAGCAAATATTCTGCAACAATATTATATAAATTAAGCACAACTTCAGTGCATAGTGAAGGAGAGATGGGGGGGTGGGGGGGGGGCTAAGAAGTACTGATAAAACGACATGTATCGGCACATCTACGTCTATATATTTTGTTTTAATACCACCGTAACCCTGTTCTGTTACTGAACACAAAATCCGGTATACTGGCCAGGCCCGTCATATGGGCAATCTGGGGCATGAATTGCCCTAACCTCCCCCCCCCCCCGACTTTTAGAAATATATTGAATTTAAGCATGCTTTTATGTACTTTTTTGTTTGTTACCTGCAGTAGGAATAGGTATTAAAAATATACCCCCTCCCCGGAAAATTTTGAAATGACGGGCCTGCATCTCTCAAATAAAATTTGTTTTTTACGTATAGAATTTACAGGTTTTGAACACCAGAGCTGTATATCCTGTAGGTTTTGAACACCAGAGCTGTATATCCTGTACGAATAAGTCACACAAGAGACACCAAATATCTGGGAAATCAATATCCGGTTTATTCCTAATTTTAACCTTACCCCTCCCAATAAGCAAAGTCCTATGCATATGCACAGTAAATGCTTTTTTTCACATCTTTGACGACCTTTTCATTCATTTCGCCTGTTTACCCACGTTTTCCCTCTCGATTTGGACCGGTTATCTGAGTTTTTGATTATATTCAAGGTATCTTCGTTACCTACCTACTATTCGAGAGCAGCTCAATGCACGCTGCATTTCAAACTGCACCACTGTGCAAATTCCATCTGGTGGGTGATAGCGGTTATGCCTGAATTTCTACGTTAATGACACCAATCAATAGACCATCGTCATAGGCAGAAGTTAAGTATGTCACAGAACTGAATTACATTATATATAATGCTATAAGCACCCATCAAACGTTTTTGTATATAAAAGTTTCAGTATATCCAGGGTCATCATTTGGGCTCCCCGGGGCGGGGGGGGGGGACTTGTTTTCCCCCTGACTTAAATACAATGTATTTTTGCATGTGTTTATGTATTTTGTTGATTTTACCTATTGAGTGGTAGCCTTCCGTGGTACCATTCCACAGGTCCGGGGTTCTATTCTCAAGCTGGGCAGGGTTGACTCAGCCATCCCTTCAGTGGGGTCGATAAAATGAGGACCAAGCATGCTTGGGAACTAAGCACTGGGGATTCCACGTCAGGTCTAGAAAACTGGGATTTGCACAGTAGGCCATGGGCCCCAAAAGGGCTGCTGCGCCACTGACTTTAGCTTTTTTTAGTTTGATTTTACCTATAATTTGCATTGAATACATACCCTTTAACCCCCTCCCCCCCCCCTATAAAATTTTGAACCAACAAGGCTGCGTTGATCTATCAAGGCAGGAAAAGTTTTGAGCTTTTGATGCTAAGTAGCTGCCAGTATAGATAATTCAGTGATATTCAAATTTTGTACTTTAATCATGTTAAGCTTTTCCAATTTTGGCTGCTTGGCACCAGTGGATGAATTTAATTTTTCTCACGGCATCTTGGTCGTATAACACCTACTTATAATTGTAAACAGGGTAATGTCACATAAGGATAAATTGTCGAACGATTTTTTAAAAGTATTATTGTTCCCCCCAACCAGTGGCAAAAGCTAGCATAGGTGACACCCGAGGCGGTTATCAATGGTATGTCCCCATTCCCCTGAAAAAAAGAAAAGCAAAGAAAGAAGAAAGCCCAGCAAAAAAAAAAAAAAAAGAAAAAAAAGGAAAAATACCATTCGTATTCTGTGAGGTATAATATTTAACGTATTTGTTGACAGCAATTGTGTGTGTTTAGCAGTAAAAAAACCGATTTGAATATTTTTGTAATTAAACCTTTTCTCAACTAAAAGTAGAAAAGAAAATGAAAGAAAAAAATATCCAGTTCAAGGTTATTTTCAAGGTTCCATTATATGGAGCTGTTAAAGGTTTAAATTTTAAAGGTTTTTATGAAAAGAAATGTGCTGTAAATATTTTATATATTTTTCTAGCAGTTAGCATGAAATCTTAAGTATATTTTTTAATTTTTTTGCTCATTGCTTAGCCTTTTCAAGCTCATTTTGAAATTGTTGTAAAAGAAAATAATACATGTAACCATGAATAATTTCTTCAACTTGTATTTTTCATCCTTTCAGAGTGTTTATTTTATGAATAAAAGCTGTTTTTTTCCTTGAAAGTTTTAAGCACTTCATCAACAAAATCACATGTACTTACTGCAAATAAGAAATCAGTGCTAATGCATTGTTATGGGCTATAAATAAGTATTCATAAGTACATTGCCCCTTTTTATACAAAGGCATACCTGTGTTTTTTGACAATATTATGTTCAACCATGGGGGAAAAATCCAAAAATTATAATGTTAATTTGATTTATTTAAATATATATTCTTCAGATATTGTAAGCAAATAACTTTTCATTTCAGGTGATCCTGAGCCAGAATTAGATGAAGAGCTGCAGGGCCTCTTTGATGATGTTTCATCACAAATGGATGTATTAATTGCAAGTAACAGCAATGGTACATCTGATGGCTTTGCAAAAAAAAATTTAATTGTACAAAATTTTTCTCATAAATGTTCAAAATTTTTTCTTAACTTAAATGTTCGAAATTTAATTGTTCAATTTTTTTTCTCTTAGTTCAAAAATTGTCCAGCAAAATATGTTTTATTCTACCCTTTTTGTCATAATATTCCAGATTTTTTATATTAATTTTATTTCTTTTTCATCCAGAACATTTCCTTGTTACCCATTATTTTAGAAGTTGCAAGTTGTTTTAATTATGTAAACTTTACTAGGACTATTTGAAATACTAATTTGTATCCAAAACAAATATGTGATCTGACATAGCAAATTTTGCTGGTTACTTGGTGCTTTTAATTAATCTTTTAAGTGTTCATAAATTGGATTGCCCACCTTTTTTAATTTTATTAACTAGTATTGTTCAATGATTTCTTTGTCACTTTTGTGTGTTTCCGATAATGTTTTTCTCTCGGGAGCTATTACTTCATTAAAGATTTTGAAACTTTATCATGATTCCTAATTGAACAGAAATACCAAACAATGGGAGGGGAATATATCTTTAGTATTTTTATTTAATTATTTATTTTTCTCTCTCCTTGTTGCTTTTGATATAATTTTATTCTACTTTAAAGTGTACATATATATATTGAAGATTTAACATGCGTCCTGATTTTTTTTTTTGCCAAGGTTACTTCTGGGCCTGCAAAGTTCATGTGGAATATTTTGATTTATGTATGTCAAATAAAATAAACTTGTTGACCTTTACCATGTTTTTTATGTCATTGACCAATTTACATTTGCTTGTATATTCTTTTCTTTATTTAATTTAACAAAGGTTTTGAATATGTGAAAAGCTTCTTTAAAAAAAAAAAAAAAGACATATGAAATGAATCCATAATGCTAATGGCAGTTTTGTGTTTAAAGGTAAACTGCAAGGTTTTTGAAAAAGTCAAAATATTCGCCATATGTATTTGTATTAATGAATTCATATTTGCATTAGAAAAAGGGTTCTTGTTAATCCCAAATCACATAATTTTGAATTGCCGTTTCATAATTGAAATCAAATGCATTTTTTAAAATAGTCTCATGAAATTAATGCAAGGCCATAGCCAGATTTTTTTTTTTTTTTTTGGGGGGGGGGGAGGGGGCTTTTAAACAGTTATGTTGAGGAAAGTTTCAGGGAGGAATATATGCTACACTGCGAAAATTTTCGGGGGGGGGGGGGGGCCGTGGGCATCCCTGGTTACAGCCTTGATTTAATGAAAGAATATTCAAATAAAAATTTAAAAGATACAATAATACACTACTGCTTGGTTCATAATGATAGATTTCTATATTATATATATATCGTTTGTGAATGGTACATTTCTAATGTCAGAAAGAGATATATTACAATGATAAAATTAGTTATAATTTCCTCCTCGTTAAATATATATATTTTTTCATTTTCCGGGAAAAATTTTATTGGATTCTTTACTTTTCAATATTTTAACGATTTTCCCCGAGTGCTAGAAGTAATACCTTCTCAAACGGGCTAAAAACCACTCGTGTTTTATTCATCGCTATATCGCAGAGAACGGGAATTTTAAAAAACGGGAAACGAAATGTACACTGCGCGGCGAAAAAGCAAGAAAATCATGTGATAGTTTTGACCAATAACGGGCCTGCGTACGTTCCCACATGGCGTCGAGTTGACTAACTTCGTGGTTGGAAAACCCCAAGTTGATTTTCCTCCGTGAATACCGATTTTTAACTTGCAGCGCTGAGTCCCAACTCCGAGTTAACGGATCTCGTGGTTTCACGCGTGGAGTTATGTCAAGAACAGAGTTAGCCCTTCAACCTCTACCTCACCCCTATAAATTGACCACTAAAGTGACACACAGTATATTTTGAAATTACATAGAAGGATTAGAGACATTTTGCTGATTCGTTACTTATTGAAAAAAACACTACGTGTTTCTGTTTCGTAGCTTATTTTGCTCTGGAAAACTTCTTATGGGCTCTCTTCTTGAGTAAACAAACATCCAGACAAAATAAGCACATTTCCATTCAAGCATCGATCGACATTAGAAGTGAGTTGAAAAGTAAATTAACCACCTTATCGAAATTCATGAGGTACTATCTTTGGAGGATTTATTTATACAGTCATTTATCATGAGACTTAAATCCATTTTGGAAACAATAGAATGCGTTGCGATCTGAAAATTAAGTGGACATTTTAATCTCTGAGCAAAGTTATCAATAATGGTATCGCCCCAGAGCTCAATAAATAAGCTATGAATTGGTCCCCGTCTTTTAAGCAGTATTCCTGAAGAGTTTGCATAATTGACATCGGAAGAAAACTTGCTAAACCTATGCTGTTTCTTGATTGAAGCGTAGAAGCGAAATATATGAATAAATTACCAGAACAAGGACGAGTAATTGTTTGTTTATCTAAGGAACAAGGTTTCAAAATAAGAACGAGCTTATGAAATATAAAGTAAACTTTAAAAAATGGGGGGAAAACAAAAAAAAATATTTTTTTTTCACGTTGAATAATTTTGAAGGAATATTTAATGTTACTGGAAAAGCATGAAAAATGACTGAAGAAAATGATGCAAGTAGAAAGACAAAAAATAGAAAGCGAGAGTTTTTTTTTTTTTTTTTGTGTGTGTTATCGCACAATACAAAAAAAAAAAAAAAAAGAGAGAAAAAGAAACATTGGTGAAAAAAACTGATCGTTGAAAAATTGTGTGCTTTTCTTTTCTCTTTTATAAAATATAATCTAAGAAGATGTCTGGTTATTTTAACTTCTCATTATTTTATTGTTTATAATTAATTTCATGGAATCATAATTATATAAACATTTTTGATCCAAGAAAATGAGATAGGAACGAATTGTTAATTTTTATGGGAAAATAATGCTTTGCTCAGTGCGAATTCACTTAATGTGTGTGGATTCACATGTGCACTGTAAAAAAACTTTTTCTGGAAATATATGAGAATCTCCGGGAAATCATTTATCCGGAGCGTGGCGTAAAATTACAGAGAATTAAAAACAGCTGCTTAAAGACGGAACTTAAAGAGAATCAAAACGGAACACTTTAAATTTAGAGCAACGGGTACTGTGCCGCAGTTGCAGCGCCATCTTTGGGTACGTTAAACTACTATTTCCGGTACACAAAGTCCAATGCGATTTCAGAAATAGAGCCCACTCTGCCGTGGTTCTTGTGCCTTGGTTCGTTCGGCCAATGACGCATCTGGAGTCAAGACGACTGGCTGGCGACGGCTAGGCTGCTTGCTCACCAAGAGCTATAATTCAATTGTACAGGAACAATATATCATACATTTCTTGACAATGTTTTAACTGGTAACCTCAGATTAACGAGAAACTTGATTTGTGGTTTTTTAACGAGTACTTAATTAACTTAATAAATCTTTCTCTGTAGTAGTACAGACTGCGGGAAAACAAGAATTTTATTGAGAAAATTGATTATTTGATTTTAAACATGTTCTTCGTAAATTTTCAGAAATACTCAGTTTCATTTGTGTATTTTTACAGATTTTTTAAACAGTATATGTACATATTTCTTAAGATGGATGTATTTAGTTACGTAAGTCATATATTAATCAATGATCTCTGACTATTGTTACTCGAAGTTATTCCTCTCTCAATTTCATTTGCTTTCGCAATAAGCCTAATTTAATTCATAAGGTATTATCAGTGGAGAATGATTGTTTCTTCTCTTGCACTACTACTGACCGGCATTGATTGGAATTGTCTTGAGCCAGAAGGATCAAGGAAAGCGACAGGATTAATTAACAACAGAGTTCTTTGTGTCTCGAAGATATTAATTAGACATACTTCTACAGTTGGCTATGGATCAACATACCGTAATGTATAGCATTTAGAAAAGACATTTGATATTTTCTTGTGACATTTCAAAAACTAGGTTGAACTACGAAATATTTAACTGTAATAACAGTTTGAGCCATTTTGGCCGTATATGTCAGTTGATATTTTTATACTCTACGCCGCTTGACAATCGCTAATGAAGAGAGACATTTAGTAAAATAGCATTGAGAAAGGAAACTACGGGTACACGTGTAATATAAATACAGTAGTGATATGTTTATCATGCAAAAGCTACAAATTTTAAGTGGGTAAATAGTTGACCTTAGAACTTTTATGTTAAAAATAAAATAGTGGTACAGTCATAGGATATAAACAGCGTTCCTGTCAGTGAATCGATTTGCTGATATAAACTCTTCCAGCACAGTTGATACATTTTTTCTATGCTATTTGCATTATTATTTAATCTACAGATTATATTATTGGCACATTTTGTAAGACACAAAAACTAATTTCAAAACTTTTAAATGTACAATTCGACCACGGAATATTGACATTTGAACGCTTCTGCTTATAGCAGAAAGGATCGAATCCATTTGACTTTCAGGGAAGTTCATTTTGCAGGCGCGTTTACTTAGTACGCGAATCAGAATATTTGCTTCTCTGTTTGTTGAAATTAACTAAATTTATAAACTGGCATATAGCAACATTTCGGAAGAAACCAAGTATGTTGAATCAACTAGACCGCGACACATTCCTTATACCACCAGTTCTTCCCTTGAATATGAACGGATTCTCCTTGGCCAAGATCGCTTTGGTTGATGGTAGAATTGCATTGTGTTGAGTACAGCATACATGGATAGCTATTATGTAAATTATTCATTTTTTATCACAAGATTCCATAAGCGCACCTGCATACTTACATGGTATAGTAACGTCACATGGTGTAGTACGATAGGTATGATTTTTGTGTTTTGGTGTTTTAATTATTGACTAAATGAAATCTTTAAGATATTACCAAGTTAGAGTTAACATGAAACAAGAATTTGTCGTAAATGCAATGTTTGTGAGATGTAGTTACGTACACATTAAATTACATTATTATATCATGTTTCAAACTGCGTAGAAGTAAAAAAGTTCGTCATAATATAAGTTTCTCCCTTGCTGTTTTCGATGTAAATTCTGTAAATCTTTTTCTCACATGAACATGTCTTAAGAAAATAAATTCTGCAAAGCCCGAAAAATAAATATTTTTCTGTTTCTGGAATAATATTGAATAAATATTCCAAAGAAATATTCTGTATATGCTAACTTATGCATACAATCGACTTATAACAGCATTGTCGATATATCAGCCCCCTACTTATGAACACTAAAGTTTCTTTCTGGGAATAAAAAAAACAAACAAAACAAGACTTTTGGCTTTAGATATGGAGCCGATATTTTCTTATTTTCATGTCAACACTATTTAACCACTTGGTTTCAGAACCCAAACACATCTCCGCTTTCCTTCCCTCTCGATCGAATTTTGAATGGTGAAAAATGTATTCTACTATTTCGTATTCGTCATTTCAAACGAACAGTTCGCACAGCAATGTAAAATAGCAGTTGCTTCTCTTACAAAAAAAAAAAGCAAAGCAATGTGTTTTATTCAAACTGGGCGCCAAACATGGACAAATTTTACTTATTGAAAGGGGAATGGTTTTAAATTTAGTCTTTACAGTTCACAGACGGAATTTCGACATTTGGACGCTTCTGCGCATGGCAGAAAAAAAACGAATCTACTCAAGTTTTAGGGAATTTCGTTTTTCAGGGGCGCGAATCAGAATTTTTGCTTCTCTGTTTGTCAAAAGCAACTAAATTTATAAACTGGCTTATAGCATCAGTTTGGAACAAATCAACTATGCTAAACGAACTATAACGAGGACAAAAACGGCACTTTCCTCATACAGCAGTCCCTCCCTTGATCATGAATGGATTCTTCTTGGCACTCTGCCAGGTAGATCGCTTTGGTTGAAGGTAGAACTGTAGCATTGTAGTTATTAAGTTTACGTTTTATTTCTTAATGCTAATTATTGCCTGATTGAAAATATGCATCCTGTTATTTGCTTAGGCATTCACAAACTGAAAATCTTTCTGTTTCCTTACTTTTTTTTGACTTTCGTTAATATATTTTCATCAACCTTCAAATTGATTGGCAAAAATGTGTCGTTTCTTACATTAGCCAACATTAAATTAACACACGCTGGGTTATTAATTTACAATAACAATTTATTGATGGACCTTTCTAATGCTATTTAAAATGTACGATGCACCTAGAAGCAAAAGAGAGTAAGAGACAAAAATGAAAATATGGAGAAAATTAGTTAATGAAAGGAACAGCACCAACCTGTTTTGCGGCGAGAACTGCCAGCTCTGACAAATCCGGTGCTGCTATTCAGAAGATTTAAGAATAAATAAAAGATACTGTATGATTCGAACTTTTCTTTTGTTTTATTCATAACTAGCGGTACCAGCACGGCAGTGCCCGTGTTAAACAGTGAAAAGACCAGTCGGTTCGTTATTATATATGCAGTGGTAACTTTTTTATGTATAAATTACGTCATTTTATTAAAGTTTATAGCATTCCACATAATTAAAAATTAGCAGCCCACGGCAATCAACCAACGATCCTACACATTTAAGCAAGTTTTTTTTTTTACAAATCACACGCAGTAAAAAAAGAAAAAAGAAAGAAAAAAACGAAACAAAAAATATAATATTTAAAACAACGCATTTTGTTTGCTTAAATCAAGTACCCACACAAAAGTAAAATTGTACTCCATTAGAGTAGTTTAAATTAATGAACTTTTATTATAATCAATTCTTATCTATTATTCATTGACAGTAAAACAGAAAAACGAAATTTTATTGTTTGCGAAAACTAACAGCAGCAAGCAAGACTTTCAAAACCGGTGGAAAAAAACCCTTGATCCGAGCTCAAATAGCAAATAACACGAGTGCTAATTTACTGAAGGGAAAAAATAAAATAAATAAAAATATAAATAATATTAATAATTTGAAATAACAAAAATTTTTATATAAAGTATTATAACACCTTCCTATAAAGGATAATATTTCCTTAAAAAAATCCTGTACAGTATGGAGATTGGTCCCGTAAAATATATCAAAGTAAGGAAATCAAAACAAAACTATCGATCGCCTGTGAGCAGCCGGAAATTTTAATTCGTTTAAAAGAAGAATAAAAATCCAAAAAAAGAAAAATAATAATTAAAAATTGGCTACTCCTCAAAATGCTAAAAACCGCAGGAAATAAATTTTAATTAAAGAAAATAGTTAAAAGACAAAAAAAAAAAAAAAAAAAAGGATAAATTAAAAATCGGCTGCGCCTCAAAAAGCGAGAAACATAGTGAAGATAATTTCATTTAGCAAATATACATGTAGACAGAATGGCAACAATTCAAATGAATTAAAAGCAAGCGCTTTATCAATCAATCGTCTGGAGGAAATAAAATTAAAGTTGATTTAGCGTGAAAAATTCATTTCGAACTACAGATAAAAGCGCTTCTAACTTCTTTTCTAGTTAATTTAGGGCCTTCGATTTTTCGCACGAACAAAACTCTTTCTAGGACAAAATTTTACGTGCTTTTTCAGTGATATCAAGTTCGAAAGGATGCGACAATTTCTTTCGATAGAAAAGGACCATTTTATGCATTTTCGGCTATAAATTGAAATAAAGAAAGAACAAATTCGAATTTCAGAAAAACTCTTCGAGGTGCACACCCCTATGTTCCAAATTAATTTCGTGGCGAATTTCATGAAAATCCGCCGAACGGTCTTGGCCCTACGCCGGACACAGACAGACACCGCACACTCACATACTTGCTGCTTTATTATTAACTAGCGGTACCCGCACGGCTATGCCCGTATTAAAAAATGGAAAGACCAGTCCGTTTGCCATTGTGTATATAGTGATAACTGTTTTTGGTGTAAATTATGTTATTTTATTAAAATGTTTAGCATTCCACATAATTAAAAATTAGCTGCCCACGGCAATCAGCCAGAGATCCTACACATCGAAGCATTTTTTTTTTTACAAAACACGCACAATTAAAAAGGAAAGAACGAAACGAAACAAAACAAAAAAGAAAATATTTGAAAGAAAACGCATTTTGTTTGTTTAGTTCAAGTACCCACACAAAAAGGACGATTATAATAAATTATAATATTTTTAATAAATAAATTTTTAGTATAATTAATTTTTATTTATTATTTATTTACATTAAAGCCGGGTGCAGACGCTACGTTTTGTATAATCTTTTGTCTACGCAGTCTTGATACTGAATGAAAACGTTGCAGTTTTTTATGCGTCTACATGGTGCAGAGATATCTGTATTTTTCACTCAGTTTTGTGCGATATCGTCATGAAGGAGGTACTACTCTGGTCAATTTTGGCATGGTGTCATGTTAAAAAAAAAAAAAGACTGGAACGTCTCAGAAGTACCCGGCGTTTAAAGTGGTCAAATGATAAAATAAAATAAATATTTTTTGTTGCCTGTTCTGGTGGTTCGACAACTGCAATCTCTTTATTTTCATCGATGGTATTCCTAGACTGCCTTGGTGTCTCCTGATCATTTAGGAAATGTAACAAATCAAAATACCAGAGAGATGGCTTGTAGATTTCGTCTTCAGCCCCAGATCGAATCGATTTATTAACTTTTGCCAATTCTTTACGGTAAACACTTCTCAAAGAATTAATTATTTACAACTGTTTCTCTGTTTGCGGTTGCATCAATTTCTTTGAATATTTCCACTAAACTCTCATAAGCGTCCCCCTTTTTATCCGTATAACTATACTCCTTGGATTTGACACGCCAAATGCATGAGAAACTTTCGCATAATGCAATACATTTTTTTCTAACTCCCGAGAACATTGCCGAAAGTCGGCTATTGTCACCCGACGAATTGAAACTGAGAAACAAAATGAATCGGAAAAGGGTGCTACCGTCTACATGTGCCAAATTGTCTGCACAGTTCAAAGACATATATGCTTTCTAGCTCAGTTATCGCTGCAACTGTACAGTCTTCGCACCGGACTCAAAACTGCGCACTTTTTCAATCTACGCGCAACGTTTTATCTGCAACGTGTTGAATTGCGCAGACAAAAGGTTGTGCAAAACGTAGCGTCGGGACCCGGCTTAAAACAGAAAGACGAAATTTTGTAGCTTGCAGAAACAAACAGCAGCAAGCAAAGCTTTGAAAGCGGAATGAACCTTTCAACCGAGCTCCAATAGGAAAATAACATATGTGCTAATTCACTGGCGAAAAAAAAAAATAAATAAATAAATGAAGGTATAAATAGTAATAATAAGTTGGAATAACAAAAATCACTATAAAGGATAACATTTCTTTTAAAAACCCCTGTGCAGTATGGAAAATGGTCCCGTAAAATACATGTCAAAATAAGGAAATCAAAATAAAGCTATCAATCGCCTGTGAGCAGCAGTAAATAAATTTTAATTCGTTTAAAAAAAATAATAATCAAAATCTAAAAGAAGAAATGAATAAATTAAAAATCGGCTGCTCCTCAAAATGCTAGCAATAAATTTTAATTCGTTGAAAGAAAAAAGGATTAATAGTCAGTCGGCATGGTAACAATTAAAATTGAAGTTAATTACCGTGAAAAAATATTTTCGAACTGCAGAGAAAAATGCTTATAAGTTCTTTTCTAGGTAATTTAGAGGCTTCGAATTTTCGCACGTAGAGCGAGACTCTGTCCGGGGTAGTTTTTTACGCGCTTTTCAACGGTATCAAGCTCGAAGCGATGCGATAATTCCTTCCCATAGAAAATGACTATTTTATGAAACTTTCGGCTATAAATTGGAATAAAAGAAGAACAAACTCGAATTTCGGAAAAAACTCTCCGAGGTGCACACCCCCATGTTCCAAACTAATTTCGTGCCAAATTTTATGAAAATCCGTTGGACGGTCTGGGCCCTACGCCGGACACAGACAGACAGACACACACACACACACACACATACTTGCTGCTTTATTATTAGTAGAGATAGAGAAGAGACTTCTCCTTTGTCACTTTCACTTTTTTGTTTATCTCAGTATTTTTTTACCATTTAAACATTTCGTTTACCACGCATTACCTATACATTTCAACTATTTCAGCTGCTAATATTTGTTAGCAATGCTAAAATTTGCCAGATATTCCTAAACTTCATAGAAGTGTAAGTTCAAAATTTCTTAACGTTTATTTGTACCTAATAAAATCATGCAATTTATATTCTTGTCTGAACAAACGTAAAATTTATTAGCTCCGTGAATTCTGATTGAAAAAAATTAGAGGGATGTATTAAATACACTGATGGAAAAAAAATCCCAACACCAAGAAATAATTATTGTAGAGTAATGACATTTCAGCAATACATTTATATAGGTTAACGTACGTAATTGATTACAATTTCAAGATCACAGGTTAATTTAAGCCCGAGAAGAGCTATTGCAGAAGTGAAATACAGGTACATTAATAACCGGTGTAACCGACAGAATTTTGAATGCAAGCATACGAACGTGCATGCATTGAATCATACAGGTGCTGCATGTCCGTTTGTGGGATGGAGGTTCATGCCTGTTGCACTTGGTCGATCAATACAGGGACGGCGAATGCTGGTTGTGGATGACGCTGGAGTTGTTGTCCAATGATGTCCCATACGTGCTCAATTGGAGACAGATCTGGTGATCTGGCAGGCCAAGGCAACATGTCGACACCCTGTAGAGCACGTTGGGTTACAACAGCAGTGTGAGGTCGAGCGTTATCCTGTTGGAAAACACCTCCTGGAATGCTACTCATGAAAGGCAGAACAACAGGTTGAATCACCAGACTGACGTACACATTTGCTGTCAGGGTGCGTGGGATAACCACGAGAGTGCTTCTGCTGCCATAATAAATTGCTCCCCAGACCATAACTCCAGGTGTAGGTCCAGTGTGTCTGGACCGCAGACAGGATGGCTGCAGCCGCTCACCTGGCCTCCTCCCAACCAACACACGGCCATCACTGGCACCAAGGCAGAACCGGCTTTCATCAGAAAACACAACAGATCTCCACTCCGTTCTCTAATGAGCTTTAGCCTGACACCACTGACGTCGCAAACGGCAGTGGTTTGGCGTTAGTGGAATGCACGCTACAGGACGTCTGGCTCGGAGCTGTCCTCGAAGTAACCGATTGGTAACAGTTCGTTGTGTCACTGTGGTGCCAACTGTTGCTCTAATTTCTGCTGCAGACGCAGTACTACTTGCTACGGCCATACGCCGAACACGGCGGTCTTCCCTCTGAGTAGTGCCACGTGGCCGCCCGGAACCCGGTCTTCTTGAGGCAGTGCCTTCCCTTGACCACTGCTGCCCACATTCATGCACAGTGGATGCATTCCTGCCAATCCTTTCTGCAATCTCGCTTAAAGAAAACCCACCTTCTCGTAGGCCTATTGCACGACCTCGTTCAAAATCAGTGAGCTGTTGATAATGGCTTCGTCGTCTTCTTAAAGGCATTGTGGACTAACATCAAATCTCGACGCTAAACAACGCTCAGGAACGTTACAACGCGTATTTAAAGCAAACCTGATTTGCATCTTCCGTGTGTCGCTACTAGCGTCACAGTGATGCGCCGAGCGCAAAATTTGAATCGACGTCATCTTTCAGATGTATAAACACGCCTGCCAAATTTCGTTTTGCTAGCACAACTCCTTCTTGGTGTTGGGATTTTTTTTCCATCAGTGTAACTCGACCCTGTTCTGTCAATTTACGTCTGATTCGGAGCAAAAATACCATTTTTTTTTTTTTTTAAATTTCCAATGAGCTGCTGTCGGATTCTGCCAATTGCAGAAGTAGTGGTTTCCCAAGAGATTGGTACCATCTCTATCACCACAATGAGTGTAGTACCATCGCCGTCATCGGCTCTCTACCTTAGGCTTCGGCTAAAAGGTGCTAGGATGTTCGATGAAGAAAAGTACCATCGCCGCATGAGAATTTTAACTTCCAGTCTTGAAAATTTTAATTTAGCCGAGAGCATTTAAGTCAAATGTCGACTCAAGAGATATTTTACATGCCGCATAATCATACGACATGGGCGCCGACAATTTTCTTCATCTTGAAAATCCATCGACACCGGCAAGCTTGACCCTCTTCCCGGGAGCGTAAAAGTCCCGCGCCTTACCACGACGCCACCTTGCCGGTAAATGCGAAGTGTAGCTATTTATATATTTCGGAGAGAAAAAAGGCTGGTTTGCTTCACAAGGAATTGATTGTAAAAACCAGGATATTTTTGCAGGCTACCAGAAAGGAGGAAAAAAAAAAAAAAAAACACCTGATAGATAGAATATCTGTTTTACCTCATGCTATTCATCTAGAATCACTCAATCGTGGCAGACTGCTAACAGCGACATAATAACATTATTCAACGGATTATTTTTAAATTGTAAAGCTGTTAGAAATTATAATTTGTTGAAGTTACTTTTCATTGTATTAGAAAATCTCAAGCATCAAAGCCTGCTGTTAAAATGAGGAACACTTTGTATCAGTACCTTTACAGTATCAAACTACTTTAGGAAATTCCCTTTACTGACGATACATTATTTTCGCGAGGAAACTGTCTCGTTATCATTAAATATTTCAGCGAACTTAATCTTTTTAATCCTTAAAAACAGGGGTTTCTTCTTAACAAAATTATGTTTCAGTTTTTTTTTTCTCTCGCATTAGTTTAAAGTTTTTACTTGAAATAAATAAATGAATAATAAAGGCTCACTTTGTAATTTAAAAGCAATGGGTAAACAATAAACCTTGAAGGAATATCAGTGTAACTTTAAATGAATAAATAATATTATTTTTACATCAAAAGGAAATCGATTTTCGCGCTTGAAAGGACTAAAAAAATGCTTAATGCCGCATCTCTTATTTTGTTAGTTTTTGCTTTCTTATTTAAAATGCTTCTGGGAGAAAATGCTTATTGATTACATTCCAAATATCTTAAAATAGGCTACCACATCGACATTCGAAGCAGTAGAAGAGGAACTATTTATTTTGCAATTTAAAAAGACTTTCTGTTTTAAAGTTTTCAGGGAACAATCGATCGTTTTCCAATAGAGCATTTTCTATAGAATAACGTGAAGGAAATTGGGGGAGTGTTCTTCCTTATTTCAGGCTTTTTTTCCATCTTGAAATGGTATTGTGAAGTTACTTTTCAGCAGCTTATACAGTGTCAGATGTTGTACACAGAACCGATTTCCGATACATCTATGCGAGACGTAAGCAACGAGTTTCCTTTCAAAAACAATAGGTTTGATTCGATTCAGAAATGTTACTTACATATTTAATTTAAAATTGCTTAGTTTACTGTCTTATGCTATGACTTAGAGAAAATGGAAAAAGTGACTCTTCACGACATGATGCATAATTTATCATTTTATCACAACAAATTAACTTATTTAAATTCTATTTTATGCTCATTGAATAGTACTTACAGGGATCGATCCAGCATTTTTTTTTAACACGGTCCGTGTTTCGTGAATTTTAAAGAGATATTTGTGAAAGATCAAATAACATTGGTGAAAATTGAAAATTTAAACATTTAGTGATGAAAAATTTTGTTATTATTTACCGTATTTATAATAAATAATGGTATGAAAAGTGCGGTTTGGAAGCTTGGAATTTTGTGAAGGGTCTGTTTCGATTGATTTGAATTTTGTGAAGGGTCCGTTTTGATTCATTTGAATTTTGTGGAGGGTCCAAACAAGGACCCGAATTTCCTCTGGCGCAACCCCTGTCTTAAAACATACGTTTCAGTAACTCGTCAGATTCTACTGTCTGATTTTCTTAGCCGAGACTTTCCTCGAATTTGCGCATGCGTCAGGTCTGCTTCTATTTAATCGGAATAGGGGTGAGAGGATGAATAAAAATTAGGAAATGTTTAGTTTTTATGAGGAATAATGAACTCTCTTCCTTTAAAAAATTTTTCTTTTCTCTTTTGTGTTAAAGATTCAAATTGGAAATGGAATATATCATCATCGGGGGAAAAGCAAAAAATGACAGAGTAAATTACCCTTTACCAAATAAAATCTTTCCGACGGATAGTGTCGGCTTTCGTAAACGAGCTGTAGATGAGTTTTGGAATCAGTGATTTACATTTCAAAGACAAAGTGTGTTTTATTGGGTACAAATTTATCTTACGTTTTGAATTTTTCACATCTGCTGCAATATAACACAGCGAGAGTTTAAAATCATTTCTTTAAGACATACTTTTAATGCAGGCTCATTCTGTTATAGTAAGATATTATAGAAAGAATTATAATTTACTTACTACTACTTTAATACTAATACTTTTTACTAAATATACCTTTTATTTTACCGTGCTCTGAAGTGTATTTAAACATTATGTATTATATGAAAATTTAACTTCATAAAAAGTAAAAATACATATGTACAACGTTGTTGAAAATATTTTAGACTAGTATATTTGACGTCAATTAGCTGAGTTAGTTTCTAAAGAATATTCAACAAAAAATTTTGAAAAAAAAAAAATTTATAGAATTTTAGATCTTCAAAATACAGATTACAATAGAAACTATAAATAATCGCAATTCAACAGTATAACAAGTAGTTGTGACTAGTTAATTTTCATGTAATTGTTTTTATATGATTAAAATATTTAAAACAACTTAATGTTCGCTTAACATTAAGCTGTGTAATTCCAACACTGTCAGATATACGGAAATTACACGTTATATAAATTTTAAACAGGACGATATACAACGTTAAAGCAAGGATTTTTGACAAGTTCATTTAGCTTATGGAATATTCAGCCACAGTACATCGCTTTTACCACTTATGGTTTCAGTGTAATAAATGAAATGTGATGCATTTTGGCTAGATTTCAAACAGTAAGGGTTTCAATAGAAGAGATGAAATGTGAGGAATTTCAAATACAGAATAAAATTTTAAAAATTAATGAAATATCAAAAGGTGGATAGAAAATAGCTGGATTTAATTGCCCCCTTAACGAAAAAAATTTCCAACAATAATTTTTCCATATCAGGAACTCTTCAACAAGTCAGTTTAAGAATTCGAAAAATTGAAATTTCCCTCTTACTAATTCAAAACAGTTAATTTATTAAATAAGTTCGTTAAAAGTGTTTTTTTAAGTTATAACCAAGTTTCGCTTTTTGTTCGGGAGAGGGAGAGTGGGTCCCCCTCATTCTAAAACTATTTTATAAATTGTTATAATCTGTCTATCTTGGTATGGGACCATTCATAAATGATGTCACACATTTTTTCGATGCATTTGATCCCTTCCCCCTCTGTCACAAAATGTCACACTTCATCTTACTCCCTACCCCCTTTGTCACATGTCACGCTATATTACATAAACATATGTTTGCACTTCAGAAACAAAGCACAGCGTGATCACGTTTCTAATTTTACTCATGAACTTTTAATGAAAGTTGTGAGCATAATAATAACAATAATAATAATAACAATTACATTTATGCTTAGTTTCTAAAAAATGAGGTTAAGACTTACAACAAAAAAGATAATTAGTATAGACCAGTAAAATATATTAATTGATCGAATTCTGAAAAAATGACTCGCGAAATTTTATCGTAAAATCGTAAATGCCAAAAAAAAAACAACCTTAATCAGCATCAGTGTTTACGATACAAAATGATCATTGAAGCTTTAAAATAAAATTATGAAAATCAAAAACTCTAAAAACAAATTTAATTTGCTGATTTTAATTGCTTTATAGAAACCAAAATGTGTAATGCACACTTCTTGTTACCCCCTCCCCTCCCCTTGTCACAAACTGTCGGAATTTCTCGAAACCCCACCCTCCTCGAAGCGTGACATCATTTATGAATGACCCCTCTGAAAAACATTTCCCATTAAAGTTTTATACATACAGATTAGGGATCATTCATGAATGATGTCACGCTTCGAGGGGGAAGGGAATTCGTGAAATTGTGCCAAAGTGTGAAAAGGGGAGGGGAGGGGGTAACAAGAAGTGTGACATCCCTGCTATGCAACATAGCGTGACATGTGACAAAGGAGGAAGGGGTGTCCGTTGAAGTGTGACATTTTGTGACAAAGGGGAGGAGGGATCAAATATGAGGGAAAAATACGTGACATCATTTATGAACGGTCCCTTAGAGATGTAACGAAAAGTGATTTTGGCGAATAGCCGAATATCGAATATTCGACCATTCCTTCCAATCCGAAGCCGAATATTTGGCCAATGTCTTAGGCCGAATACGGAATATTCGGCTGCCGA
Source organism: Octonoba sinensis (assembly GCA_038502835.1). Lineage (NCBI taxonomy): Eukaryota > Metazoa > Arthropoda > Arachnida > Araneae > Uloboridae > Octonoba > Octonoba sinensis. The sequence goes on along the minus strand of CM076599.1, from coordinate 28,368,212 downwards.
ATATTAAAAATTCTAGCAAATCGTTATAATAGAAAGTATCTGTCAAATTTAAAAGTATTCAAAGTCACACCATTTCAACACATTAATCTATGATGTAATATTTAATTCTGCTTGTTAAGAATCTAAAAGTATCTAAAATTAATGTATTTTCTGTATTGTTTTGAATGCAATAAAACTGAGAATTTCACTCTTTATTTTTTCAGCTATTTCTTATTGAATTATTTGCTCAAAATAGGTTTATGAAGACTTTTTTTAAGTTATTAGGAGTTAATATTTTTATTTTATGAGTTTTTTTACATACTTATTTTTAAAAAATACATTGAAATTTAATGCATTTAACTGGAATGTATTTTTATTTTCAAAAACCTCAATAATTTATGCTTTTGTAATATTCATGATATATTCTAGGCTTTTCACATTTTTCTCTTGCCCAATATTCCCAATAAATCAGTCTACCCAAACAAAGTCGGACTTCACTTTTTTATTAATAAAAAATAAAATCCATCGTAACTAACTTTTTCCTGTTTTGGGGAACAAATGCCAAGTATAAATACAATATTATAACTTTAACATCTGTTTGCGTTCAGTCAAACCAAAAAGCAATGTTTAAAAAAAGTAGTTTTTTTCTGAATTAATTTTATTTATTAAAACTATACACTAATGCATTCTTTTGCAATCTATAATACAGTTTTAAATATTTAAAATCTACTTATTTCTTTATTTTTTACATTTCTAGTGTAGTAGAACTACTGTAGCAGAATAGTCCATCAATATTCGGCCAAGCCGAATATTCGACTAGGTCATGAAGTGACTATTCAGAAAAGCCGAATACTCGGCCTAAGGGCCGAATACGCCGAATACCGAAGAATGCCTAATATTCGTTTCATCCCTAATACAGATACTTCTGAAAAGTCAGTAAAGTTTTGAAATAATTTATTTCGACGGCACTTTTCTTTTTGTCGTTCCTGGATATTTTCCGGGCAACTTAGACATAAATCGAGTAATCTGCTAGTTTCGAACAAATATTATGGGACCATTTTCCGAGGGTCTCGGCTCTGCCATTTTAAAGTTTGTTCTAGTGCCAGAAGGGACATATAGCCCGCAATAAAAACACCGTGTGAGATCATGCATTAAAAGGACGTTTTATATTGAAAAACAAAACATTTAAGCAAAATTTTGGTTTTGCAATGTTGCGTACTGAGCACATTTTTCTAAATATTAGTCGAGTATGTCTTACAAACATTGTTTAAATGGTAAAATTTGAAATTAATCGTATAAAGCCATCAGCTTTAATTTCATGTAAAAGAAATAGCTTTCTCGAAAGTATCTTCATTCCGTAGGTGAAAAGAAATAGTAATTTATTCGAAAGATGGAAACAATTGTCTGAATTTAATGGGCGAAACTTGATCTGCTTAATGGACTATCTGTTAACTTAATTATAATTTAATTACGCTATTCGATTGATTAACTCATTCAAGCAATGTACAATACGCTTAATGAAAAATCTTTTTAAACGCAGTGTACGAAAACTACGCTACTACTTTCTTTAAGAGAAAATATGCATGAATTAAATGATCAGGAAAATATCGAGAGTTTCAATTAGCAAGAATATTTCCGAATTGATCGATCATAGGATTTACGATGTATTTCAAATTATAACGCTTTAAATAAACGACTTCATTAGTATTTGAATTATGGGAATAAAATGAAGTTATTTATTATGGAAGAAGTGTCTTATGCAGAATAATTATAAATTTATGCGCTGTAATTATTTAATGTGTCGGGTCACTAAAAAAAAAAAAATAATGCAAAATCGAAGCAATGTGAACAATTTTTTATTCCTTTCATGTTCAAAAATATGTTTTTAACTTAATACTGCCAGGGCGCAGAAGAAATTGTATGACGAACATTGCATTTATGTTGCATTTGTGATAATCTGCTGAATTTTCATTCAGAACAGTTTGCAACACTATGTCTTGTTACTTACTCAAATTTTCATATAAATAGAAGCTGTTGAATTTTTGGTTAAAAATGTATTAGTGGCGCTCTAGAATTTTACTCTTTTTTTTAAAACAGAAGTCAGTGAATTTTTAAAAAGGAAAGCAATTAAATCTTATGAAATTAGTTAACTGATGTTGAAAAAATTATCTATTTATTCTTCTTAATATTTAACACTTTGAATTAAAATTATTTAATAAGTACTCGGTGTGCACTAAATGAAAGAAAATTCTCTGCTTTTAGGTAAAAAATAAATGAAAAAATAGCCAAACAAATTTCCTTTTTTTCAAAAATTCCTCTGGGGAATGCACCAGGTTTGCAAATGGTCAGGAACCAAAATACAGCTATATCAGAAAGAAAAAAGATGTTTTCTCCCTAAATTGTATTTGTAAACTGAAAGTGTTGGATGTTTACAAAGTAATATACATTTAAACTATCACTGATTAAAAGTTTTTTGTGCATGCAATAAAATTTGTAACTTGACCTTCTTATAGAGCCATTTCAGATCAGGCAGAGGGTGTGACATGACCCTCACCGATTTTTTTGAAAAAATTACAGTAGTTACGACTAAGGGACATATAAAATATCCCAAAAGGATTTTGTAAAAAAAAAAATTATTTCTCTAGTTACAGACGTTTAAAATTTGGGACAAAGTTGGCCGTTTTCAGAAAATCAGCAATACACTCACTTTTAAAATGGCCACTGTTTCAAAAGTTTTTAACCGATTCGAATGATTTTTTTTCTATAAATAATGAAGGGATGGTATTTTATTTAGACACTAATTTTAAAAATTTAGTTGGCTCCATTGATAAAGAAAAAAAAAAGTGTTTCTGAAGTGAAAAAATAGTGTTTGTTCCGACTTTTTGATGATTTTTTTTTCTTATGAAAGAAATTTATTTTTGACAAAACACAGGTGAAGATCTAAAGTGCTGTTATGGAAGTTTTGTATCAAATTTTATTGTAAGTATGAGATGCATATAATCTTAGAATTTAAATTTCGAAATTTGAAAATGTTAAAAAATTACGATTTTTGAAGTGTGATTACTCAAAAAAGCCATTTTTTAAAAATCTGAAAATCTGCTCATTTGTTGCCCTTAAAGTGCTTAATGAGCTGCTATCAATTATATTGTGTATTTTTGCCCCAGATATTTTATATGATTTTTCAAAAATGGCTTTTTGTGCGTTTCTCAAAAAAGCCAGAAATTCAAACTCGTTCTTATTTAATCACTTTAATGTAATATTTAATCAATATTTATTAAGAAATATACTGTATTGTTACACAATTACTGCAGATAAATTGTACTTAACCTTCTTAGAACTTAAATAGCTCCTAGCACAAAGCGTAGCTACTGTGATTTAATGCATGTTATCGTGTTCAATCCAATTACTAGTTTTAAACTCGCACACTTTACATCAAATATGTTACAGCACTGATATACATAGTTTTAAACGCATATGAAATTATGTACTTAAATCAAAATAAGTAGAATCAAGTTCTTGAATCATCTTCTACTCGTTATTACCAAAAAAATGCAAAGACTAGTAGCGTTCAGATGGTGTTATATTTCTTGTGGTATTATATTCTGGCTATTGAAATATTTGTTCTAGATTATCTGTGTAAAAATTATTCGATAGTGCCCCTAAACCATCGGTGATACATTCTTAATTTGCCCCATTCAATAATTCTCATTCACACTTTCAATAAATTTTACTATTTAGAAATCATGCATTGAGTTATATTTGTTTAAGAGGCTGTTAGTTTTTTAACTGTTTTCCACTTCTTGTTTGCTCGTGCGTCCCATGTAAGCATTACTATTTTAGGGATTTTTATTATTTAGCAGTATTGTGGGATAGCGAATAATGTTTTGATTGTATTCCTACAATAAATTTTACATTTGCTGGTGCTTGGTATTTGATATAAAGCGTGTGATTTTGAAACTAGTAATTGGATTGAACAGAATAACATGCATTAAATCACAGTAGCTACGCTTTGTGCTAGGAGCTATTTAAGTTCTAAGAAGGTTAAGTACAATTTATCTGTAGTAATTGTGTAACAATACAGTATATTTCTTAATAAATATTGATTCAATATTATATTAAAATGATTAAATAAGAACGAGTTTGAATTTCTGGCTTTTTTGAGAAACGCACAAAAGGCCATTTTTGAAAAATCATATAAAATATCTGGGGCAAAAATACACAATATAATTGATAGCAGATTATTAAGCACTTTAAGGGCAACAAATGAGCAGATTTTCAGATATTTAAAAAATGGCTTTTTTTGAGTAATCACACTTCAAAAATCGTAATTTTTTAACGTTTTCAAATTTCAAAATTTAAATTCTGAGAGGATATGCATCTCATGCTTACAATAAAATTTGATACAAAACTTCCATAACAGCACTTTAGATCTTCACCTGTGTTTTGTCAAAAATAAATTTCTTTCATAAGAAAAAAAAATCATGAAGTCGGAACATACACTATTTTTTCACTTCAGAAACCCCTTTTTTTTCTTTATCAATGAAGCTAACTAAATTTTTAAAATTAGTGTCTAAATAAAATACCATCCCTTCATTATTTATAGAAAAAAAATCATTCGAATCGGTTAAAAACTTTTGAAACAGTGGCCATTTTAAAAGTGAGTGTATTGCTTAATTTCTGAAAACGGCCAACTTTGTTCCAAATTTTAAACGTCTGTAACTAGAGAAATAAATTTTTTTTTACAAAATCCTTTTGGGATATTTTATATGTCCCTTAGTTGTAACTACTGTAATTTTTTCAAAAAAATCGGTGTGGGTCATGTGACAAGTTTTAGACCTGCCTGCCTGATTTGAAATGGAATGACTCTATTAATATTTGTATTTCAGTGCTGAATTTTAAAAAAAGGGTGCCTAATTTTGGTTCAGAGAGAACTTATTTTAAGTAATTTTACAGTTTTACGACAAGTATGCCATGCAATAAAGAACTCTTTTGAAATTTTCCATTATGGAAAATTTTTGATAAAAATTATATGCGCTATGCAATCATTAAGCTACAAATAAAATTACTGAGTTATAGATTCGTTTTAAAGACATTTATTCCAAATGGTGATAAATGCGGTTGAATTTAGGGATTTGAAATAAAATTACATACTGAAACATAAGAAATAATCTATTATATAAATAAAAATACCTAATCTACATAGCACATAGCAATTTATACAAGTTAAGTGATCCTCCCCCCCCCCCTCGGTTTGAGTCTAGTACACCAGTACGCATTCTCCACATCGTTTTCGACACCAGAGTTTTTTTTTTTTTAACTAAATTATTTTCTCTGGTCTTGTAAAAGGAATACTATTTTTTTGTAAGTATGCAAAAACTTGAGTAGCAATCTGGTAAGCACACCAGCAGATTATTCGTATGTATCTTTGATTTCATGGCAATGTTTTTTTTTCGTGTGTCATCTCCGAGTCCGTTAATTCTTTACTAGTTCTTCAAATATTGTTCATAGTTCCCTATGCACCCATATCTTGGTTTTACACTCACCCAATCATGACGTATTGAACTTTAATTTGTTTACAGCAGTTGCTGAGTCAACCACCCTAGTTACAACTGCTCGTGGTGAGAAAAGTTCTAAGGCATTTAAGACATTTCTCAACTTAAGTTCTTAGAATTATTTTTAAGAAAAAGGAAAAAGAAAAAAATCCCAAGAAATGAACTTAGCAAGAAAAAATGACGTTAAAAAGAAGGTTACTAATCAAATGAGAAAGTGCCATTTAAGTGAAATAATAGTTAAAAGCAAACAGCTTTATTTTGTTTTCAATGGGGATTTGTTAGCATCAGTGATGCATTCACGTTATAACCAATGCGCTGTTAAAAGCGGTGTTGATATAAAAGAGTTCTAGTGTGTTTCAAAGTAGCGTCATACTTCTGAGTCATTCGATTTCCTTGTTATTGATTAAAAAAAATACTATGCGTATTTTTCAGAATTAATTAAGTTTAAAGACACTATACAAAAACGCTTCAAAACATTATGATTAAAACTACACTTTTAAACTATGAACAAAATTCAGTACAGACTTACTGTTCATACATTTTTCTTTAACTCATTGAGTCAGTCTTTAATTTCCTGGATATTTACCAAAGTGTTTAGAAATGTTTTAAATGACGTTCTAAACAACATTTACTTTAAAACAAGCAACTCAATTACTGCAAACAAAATTTACAATTAAAAATCTGCTTGAATTCTTAATTAACACTACAATAAAATTTGTCTATCTTTTCTATCCACAAATGCAGTCTTTGTACATAAAATCTAATGATACATAGGAAATTAAGGCAAATAAGGCAAGGGGATTCAAAAAAGTAATTTATATTACTGAAACTTATATTCTTGCGTGAGACGATAATCTATGTTTTCATTAAAAATTCCATTAATAATGAGTTTTACCTCTAAAAGCTTCTTTTAATGAGTTTCGTGTTTTCTTTTTTTATGTTAACATCCCTCCATTTAGAGGCATTTTAATAAATATATGAATCACATAATAAAAGGAAAATTGGAATGAGGTAAAATCGGGAAATTCCTGTCGACTACTGTAATTAATATTCTAACTTAAACATATGGGAGCAATTTTGCTTTAACGAAATGTTCTAATTTATTTCTTAACTAAGGCAGTTATTTTTTTTCTGCCGAATAATATTCCTATTGCCGTATACTTTGCTGTACTATAAGTAATAAATAGTTTTGATGTCTATATTTAGAGGTGGTTTATCCTTACTAGACTACTTTCCCGTAAAAGCAAAAAAAAAAAAAAAAAAAGAATTAAGGAATTAAGGGAGCGTGAGAAAGAGCGAGAGAGATAGCTTAATGTATCGTAAAAGTATCGTTAAAAATAAGAATAAAATCAAAAATAGGTTAAGTAAATAAAAAAAGATTGAAAACAGGGTTTTTATGTGGGGTAAATGTGTCTGTCTGTTCCCCCAATAACCTTTGAGGCAATTGTTGTTCGATTCGAAAGGGGTTTTTCTGCACTTGAAAGATCTCTGCGAAGATTTCTACGTTTTATTTTTGATATGAACAATTTTTCGGTAAATTTTGAACTGTTCAAGAAATCTTAACATTAGTGGTATCGGGGAAATATGATGTAAATTTTATAAACCCTGGACATAAGCTAGAAGTTTCTTTGAACAAGCTTATTCGAAGGAGCTCTCGACGTGAAATTTTTTGATTTCAACAGCTATGTTCTCAATTTTGAACAATTAAAAAAAAAATTACATTAGCGCCTGCGGGAAATTTTAATCCTGTATAAATCTTAATATAGCAGACGGATTTGCCGGGAAACAAACTTTATCGGAAGGTTCTTATGGCGCAGAACATGTAAAGATACGAAGCGCCTATTTTCCGATAAAACTTTTTGATCGGAATTTTAAGAATATTTCTACATGAAGGAATGTATAAATGAATGAATGACAGAATGAATGAAAAAAATGAGTGAATAAATAAGAAAATAAAAAATAGTGGATAAATACATGAATGAGTGAATGAATGAATGTATGAATAAATGAGTGAATGAATGAAAAAAATAAATAAACTAGTGAATATAAATACACGAATGAGTAACTGAACGAATTAATAAATGAATACGTGAATGAATATGTACTAACCGTTAAAAAAGGCATATTTGAAGTAATTAAGAATTAATGCTAAATGATAAAGAGCGAGAGAGATAGCTAGATTATTAATTTAAAGTTGGTGTATAACGGGAAAAAAGGCCCGTATAATTCTAAACGGAACTTCTTAATATATTATGCTTTTTACTACTCAGGCAATTTAAAAATTGGAAGAAAAAAAATGTCCAAGATGTTGAAAATGCTTATCAAAAAATAAATAAATAAATAATAAATAAATAAATATATTTAAATTAAATAAACGAACAAAGTAAATTCTAATAAAGAAGTCAATGAACAAATATAGTTTATTAATTATACAGTAAGGTATTCTTAAAATGTAACTGTATTCGCTTTTTGTCGCGTGTGAACAGATAACATAAGAATCGCGGACAGTCGCCCCTAGAAAAACTGCAGCATAACTGGCAAAACACTGGTACAGTACTACGCATAACAATGGTGGCATATATGCAAAAAGTACACAGCATGATCCACGTTTAAGCTTACCACTCAGGCATATATGCACAAATGAAATACTACATGATCTGCGTTTAAGCATACCACTAGTGACATAACACGGGGAATTCATGCCACTTTGCCCTGTAGAGCAACGTAGTCATTTCCCGAAGAACACAAATCTCGCTAGGTGCACGTTATGGATCACGGTGTTTGTCAAGATTCCATCCTTAGACGAATCACAATTTTTATTACATATTGGGAGAAAAAAAAAGCTGCTGAAATGTTTAAGAAACCATTCAGCCATTTAGTTTCAAATAATTTAGTTCTACAAATACATTGATTAATTAAAGACAGAAAACCAATTAATGTTAAAGAAGATTGCTGAAGATAAAAAGGCTTACACAATACACATACAGACTAGCACAGTGAATTTTTCTGTATAGTTTCTACGAATGAACTTTCATAGATAATATTGTGAGCGTTCTGGTAAAACTTACTATTTCACGATGTAAACCAATTACACAATTTAAAAGTCACACAAATAAACTTACAGCAAGAGTTAATGGTTTGTTTAATGTTCTTACTGCTATTCACAACGGCTTGAAAGTTCAAATTGACAATATTTCAAAACTGGAGTTAAGGACTTGATGACTTTTACTAGAACTCTGATGATACATTATATCTGAAAGGTGTTCTAAACCTTTCCCAACCTGCTTTCCTTCTGAACTTTTTTTCCAGGGAGTCCTACATTCCTTTTAACGAATATTTAATATATTTTAAGAACAGAAACTTATATTAAATAATATTGAATCAAAAAAAAATTAACCCATCAGTGTTATGAGGGAAATATTTAGAAAAATATTGTAATTATTTTTCCCTTAAGAATTGAATCCACTTAACAGAAACCTCTTGAGGTGTGCATAAAAAGCTGCCGAATTGAATTTTACAACTAATACAAATAACAAAGGTATTAAAGATAAGACACCACATTGTTAACCTTAATTAATGTTACTAATAGTTCTATTTTCACTTTAGAAAGAAAGAATACAATCAAGACTGCTGATTTTTTGCAGAACCCTTAACAATGTTTTACGGGACCTTCGTTAGGAAAACGTGATAAAGGTCGCAAAATATTTCAAAGGTTTATTTTTATAATGTTACGTAAAATTTTTATCAAAAACTCTTGCAATGAAACTCTACCGAAGAAGAACTCTTTGCATTTCCACAAATCAAAATGAGAATTTCTTATCTCGTGGGGGCAAAATGCGAAACAAATATAACACCTCCCTAGTGTTTCAAATGCAATATTTTCAAGGACGTTCATAGTACAATAATCACCATGGTGACGATAAAGGGCACTTTCCTAAAACGCTATTTTGAACGAATTTAATTATGTTTAGAACTAATCAGACGTAAATAAACTGGAAAACAAGCCACATTTACTCGTTGAAATTTCGAAACGGTTGCAAAATGAAATAGTCATTTAGCGCAAGTTTAAGCATGTTTGCCAATATGGTATTTTCTAAATAGTTATAGGAGAAAATATTTTCAGTTTTAAAGCACAATATTAAAAGGTTAGAAATGAGGAATACTTTCCCATAGTTCTTTTGGTTTTCAGCAGTGAAACAATTTTCTCGTCTTCGAGATAGTTCGCATACGGTGTTGTTTCTCCATATAATGTTACAAAACACTTTATAGGATATTAATTTTTCTCCCTGCTAAACAAGAAGGTTCTTAGCATTTGAAGAACTATGTTTCTTGAAAGGACACTAAAGTATGTGTTTTAATGTAAAAATCATTAATTTGTTTTCGTAATAATATAAAAATTGAAATTTTGTGCTTTTTGTACATTAACATACATACCTCTAAATGTAAAGCCCTTTTTATTAGATTTCATAACAGCTGTTTCATTTCCTTTTTTTTTTTTTTTTCATTTTTTTACCTATTCAGTAGTATGTTTTTTATGCTGGGAAATATGTTTGTTGAAATTCAGGTCTGCGTTTTATTAAAAAAATAGGTGTATATACTATTTATATATATATTTGGTTTTAAAAATTCGTCGATTAAAAATATGATCAGCTGGATAGGAAGTTACTGAAACCTAATGGCCAAGAGTGCGATCGAATGAAATTCATATCGTTTGCATAACAGGTAATGATTTTCCATTTTTTTTTTCTTCTTTTTTTAGCCTACTTTCCCGTAAAAGTAAAAAAAAATAATAATAAAGCATGAAAGAAGGCTTAATGTATCGTGAAAATATCGTTAGCAATCAAGAAAAGTCAAAAATAAATTAAGTAATTAAATAAAGATTGAAAAATAAAAAATTTGAAAGTAGGGTTTTGAGATGGGGAAAAAGTGTCTGTCGGTCTGTCGGTCTGTCGGTCTGTCTGTCGGTCTGTCCCCCCCTAATAACTTTTGAACGAATTGTCCGATTCGAAAAATTCTTTTTGCATTCGAAAGATCTCGGTGAGGACATCTCATTTCCATATTTTACTTATGTCAAAATTGAACAATTTTTTGTTCAATTTTGAACAGTTCAAAAAATTTTAACATTAGCGCCTATGGGTGAATATGAAGCAAATTATGTAAACTCTGGGTACAAGATCCAAGTTCCAATGAACAAGCTCACTGGAAGAAGTTCTTGGCGTGAAATATTCATTTGAACAATTTTTGTTCATTTTTGAACAGTTCAAAAAAAAAATTTAACATAGTGCCTACGGGGAAACTTCAATCCTATATAAATCCTGATCTAACGGGCCGATTTGCTTGGAACAAACTTTATCGGAAAGCTCTTATGACGTAAAACATGTACAGATAAAAAGTTCATCCAGAACTAACGAGCCTATTTTCTTATGAAATTTTTTGATCGGGATTTTCAAGAATATTTTTGAATTAATGAAAGATTAAATGACTAAGCAAAATAATGAATGAATAAATGAGTGAATAAATACATGAATGACTGAATAAATGAATGATTGAATGAATATGTATTAACCGTTGAAAAAGGTATATTTGAAGCAATTAAGAACTAAAGCTAAACGAGAAAGAGAGAGAGATAGCTAGATTATAAATTTGAAGCTGGTGTATAGGGGAAAGTAGGCTCGTATAGTTCTAGACGGAACTTCTTGTTTAAATAAGAGATTTATAATGTTTCTATAAAAACTTTGAAAAGGTATATTTAAAATAATTTAGAACTAAAACTAAACGAGTGAAAGAGAAAGCTAAATTTACAAATTTGGTGTTGGTATACGGGAAAATAGGTTCGTATATTCTAGACCAGTGCTTCCCAACGAATGGGTCGCAAACCCCCCGGAGTTCTAAAAAACAATATCATAATAGCGGACTTGTAAACTGCAGGCATAAAAAAAAATGAACTAGTAAATCAACATACATATATTAAGGAAACGTAAAACTTGTGACAGTATTCGAACTAGAATGCGCCCTCCGTATGTGCATGCAGCACATTATGTAAATGAACCTATTCACCCAGGTGGCTTTATTTTTAGCATACAATAAACTGTGAAGAACTGTGAATGGGCTCGGTCCTGGTTGTTATTGACTGATTTCTTGTAAAGTCAAATGTGACTATATCTGTTATATTCTTACCAGCTCAGTGAGCAGTTTGAGTTATTTTTTTTTAAACTAAATAAATGGATTTTTATGAAGAATGACTCTTTACTAACTACACTCTGCTATCACTAAATTGTTTTCCCAATGATGCAAAACTTGCAGCATAGGAAAGACGTACAAAATTTTAATTTAATTGCTCAACATTTTTTGGTTGTAATTGCAAATTAGCTTAGAAATACTGTAAGTTTTCTCATTTTACTGAATTTTTACTGAATGCCTTGGTTTTTCCTGAGCGAGTGTGGAGTAGTTGATGGTATGTTAGTTAACGGTATAAGGTACAAAATTCAAAATTGTTCAATAATTACAGTTGCATTTTGTTTTCCCATTTTTGAAAATCATATAAAAAGTGCGTATGCCAGGGGGGGGGGGAGGGTGCATGGATCAACATGCATGGCACAAATTATTCATAATATTTAAAAGTAGCTTATTTCCTTGGCGACGGAATCCACAGTACTGGAATTAATGTTTCCAGTTCTTTTTAGCGTGAGTGTTCAGGAATTTTTTTAACAATGTAACTTAAAATTGTCGGCAAAGTAAAGTGATGTTTGAATTGTTTTCTAAGTGATGTGATTTAATACAATTTACTCAAGTTTGTAAACCTTCATGATGCACTCAGTTAACGTTTGTAGTTCATTGGAGTGTTTCTGAAAGCTAATATAAATATGCAAGATTCGAATAGTAGTTGTAAACCAGCAAGCATGAGAAAGATTTCCAATGCATCTGTGGAAAAACTGCGTGTTACGCAAATATCTGGGAGATCCTATCGATTTTGTCTACAGATAAATCAGTGAGAAGTTTTTCTAAAATGCCCACTAAACAAATGTTCTTCTCGATGTGAGTTTTCCGATTGAACCTGAGTACCTTTTGGAGGCAGTTGTATCACCACCCAAATTAATACATTAAATGCTTGTTGAATAGTTTATTACTAAGAAGTTGGTAATCAAACTAAAATAAAGCAGAAAAAAAAAAAAATTTTTTTTGCAATGCAGTTCCATAAAGATTTCCGGAAAAATATATTCAATTTTTTTTTTTTGTGGAATACATATGTTTTCTCAATTGTTAATACTTTAAAACTATAAAATAAAAATATAAATGGGCTTCCAAATTCAGTTTTCTTGCCTATTACAAACGGCTGCAGAAGGGGGATAGCATTTTTTATCTTTTTTTTCGGATTTTGGAAGGGATTCGCAAGGAGAAAAAGCTTGGGAACCACTGATCTAGAGGAAGCTTTTTGTTATAAAAGTGATAATTATTTAAATGAAATTCATTTTATTCATTTTAGGACTACAGTTTCAATAAATATCATTTCTGAAAACAATCGTGATTTCGATGCGATATTGACAGTTGAAATCTTAACATAGTGAACAATGAATTTCCTGTTATTTAATCTTTAATTAGTTTTCAATGAAAAGAAGAAAAAAAACCAAGAACTCTGTTCATTACGTATTTGTTCTGCATTTCTATAAATTCACAACATTTAATTAACGTATGATATTTTTATTCTAAAAAGATTTTAAGTATGTCAGAATTCACCAACAGGAAGCTTTAATATATTAATGTTTGAATGAATAAGAGAAACAAACCTTACACCTAAACCAAAAAAAAAATCAAAAAATCTAACAATCTAACCCCGTTAGTTCTACTTTTTAAATACTTCGTATGACAGTGTAAATTGCCAGTTTAAAATTTATCTACTTATTCAGCAGAAAAGATGCTACTAAAGAAAAAGACAAAAGAATTCATTGGAAATGATTTGAAATTTCCTGTTAAGAAAATCTTTACATTGTCTTGCAAATTTAGGCTTTGTGAAAGCTGAATCCCGAATAAGTTGTTTTTTCTTAATTAATTCGATTCCGTAATGAATGCTGAAGAGAGTTTTCAAAAGTTCCGATCAATTCTTGGCGTGTCAGTCTTTCTTTCATTGAACGTTCAATGATGATGACGTCCTTTATTATCATCTCTTTTGTTCGAATTTCTCACTATCGTTTTTTGAGCTCGAACTCATGCTTAAAGTAAGATGGATTAAATAATTGAGTTAAATATTGAGCACATTACATGCCTAAGAAAGATGACTAGAAACCCAAGATTAATATTAATAATTAAAGCAAGTTTAAAGACTAAACTCTGTAGATTTGATACCTGAAATTAAAATTCAGTGGCCAAAATAAGAAAAAAACTCTTCTAGCTTTTGATTTAGTCCAAAAATGAAAAATGGTACTCGCAAGTAATAATACTAGAGGTAATCACACACACATAGGTAAATATGCGCTTTTTTATTCAATAACCAGTCAAAAAAAATTATTGATAACACTAATACTTATCAAAAGCTACCTGAAAAAAAAAAAAAAAAAACCGTAAGAAAATCGGTTGATAAACAGAGCAGAAAACGATACTTAACTAACAGCTTTGTCTGTGCCTATTTCTATATAGATGTAAAATTAACAAAATATTTCAGATGACACATTTTTTTACGTGTAAAATTTTGAGTCTAACGGGGCCTTGTAGGCACGAGTCCGATTTCCGCGCCTTTGATAGGTCTTTTAATTTTTTGAACCAACTCCCAGATGAGAGACCGTCACCTGGGATCGGCACCTCCAGAGGTATCGTTCCACTTGGAGGACACTACAGCCACGAACTATTTAACGTGCACCAGCTCGCTTTAGCGTTCACGGCCCTGCAGGAACCAGCCGCGAGAGGTTGTCCCACTCCCAAACACTGACCTTAGACGATGTTGCTTCACTTTCGGTGTTCTGCGGGAACCGGGCTTCTACCGACTGACGGACATCAATTTCTTCTGCCACATCAAATAAACTAGTTTGATTTCTTATCCATTTTACGAATATTTGATAATTAATAGTGTTCGTCAGGACCTAATTACTTTTACTATGTATTCTTTTGTAAATATATTTGTAATTTGATATCCATTAAAGCTTCTATGTTTGAAAAGTCTATAAGATTCATAGTTTAGCTAAAAAAAAGTTAAAGGTAGGGAAAAAGTCTTTTTCTCCGTTTTTTACCATTGAATTCTAGAGATATTTTCTGCCTTTATACGATGCCACTTACATATGATCTTGAAATGCTGCAGAAGTGTATCAAAAATACATATAACTTGAGCAGGTCCCTTTGTGTGGTTGTTCAAGGAAATAACAAGCTCTGGAACTCAAGAAATGTATTGATCATACCTTTCTTTGAAGGCCCTTTAATGCAGAATAAAGAGCATAGGGAAGAGGTTACTATGTATTATGTTTTTCATTTGATATAATATGAACTGTACTGTATCTTTATGGCTATTTATGACACTGTATGAATTTCATAAATGGCAAGCTTGTTACACTTGGCATCAGCAAGACATAAACCGGGTTTCGTATTACAAGACGTATATAGCATTATGCGTAATAGAGTATATAGATTTTTCTTTTTGAAGAAGGAAAAGAAAGAGAAAGAGAGACTAGATATGAGTTGATTTTTGCGTTACTCCACTGAGTATTCCCTTAACGCTTAATACTTAGCGTTTCGTTAATTTTGTTTTACATTTTTTAGTTTATAGTAACTGAGTTTTGTTTAGCATTTAAGTTCCGGTAGCTTTGTTTCAACTGAAGCTTCTTTCTTCCAATGTTATCTGAAATGAAAATAAATGAGAAAAAAAAAACCTTTCCTTGCTCATTTGTTAAAAACTCCAGATCCTTATTTTTTATGATTTAGGTATAAACACATCAGCACGCATACAGCGAATAAACAGAATTCTTATTTCTTTCAAATTTACCAATTTAATGGACTTTAAAATTTTATTTTATTTGCAATTTATTTTTAAACCATTCCTATTATTAGGAATAGTTTCTGATGAAAGAGAAACTCAAGCTAAATATTATATTGAAAAAAATATGTGAACTGAATACTAATAATGCAGAAAATATTTTGCTGTCATACTAAAATTAAAGCTTTTCACGCTATTTATCACTATTTTTAGCTGTTCCGCTTCATAAGATATGTTTTCTTCTTTTCTTTTTATAAATGATGAAGACATTTTTATAAATGTTGTTGAAAATTTGAGAAATACCTTTAATATTACTAAGTTATAAAAGAAAATTGATGAAAACACATAAACGAAGCTATACAGAACTGAAAGTTTATTCTCATTCCTATTTTTGCATTCAACTTGTTGTAGACATTTTCATGTTAATGGACAAGTCCATGATTAGCAATGCCATGTAATGGCAGTTGTGTTGATTGTTTTTAAATTGTAGGACTGGGAAGCAATCATCATTCACGGAGTAGGACAGGAAGACTTTTGCAAGAATATTAACTCTCTAGAACGCAGCGAAAGTTTCGAAAGTGTGCGACAATGTAAACTCATTTGCACCGCTACGAACAAAAGAGTAAGTTCACTTAGCAAAACTCATTCTTTCTCTTAAATAGGGGAAGCTCCGATTAGCGCGGTCTAAACTTATGAACGGATATTTCTCCAAAGAAAAACAGAGCCGCGTCTCGCGAATCGCTGCCTCGTAAATCACAAAGAGCCATTAATCGTCTGTGTCAAAACATCTTGAGTTGAAGGAAACTATCGATTGGATGAGATTTATGACAACAGTCTCTCACCTTGATTTCAGAAATTGACGGCTACAAAAGCAATGAATATATTTTCCTTTTATGTGGATGTTACTGCCTTTTATTCTTAAAACAAAAAACATTACGCGGGATGAGGCCCTTTATATTTAGAACTTAATAAGTCATGATCCACGCACAGTGCTGCGGAGTCGTTTGGGAAAATGACTGCGTAAGATGTCAGCCCGGCTCCTACTCCGCAGGACTGCCCACGCATTTCTTACACAGCTACTTGCCAAAACCTGCCACGGCCCCTTCCATTTTTTTTTCAGTGCTTACAAGTAGGTTGGGGACCTCCAATAATAACCTACATGAAATACCACCTATATTGAATTAGTTAAGAACAATAGCCTTGTCTTGCGCAATATGAAGTCGAACATTTTCAAAAAGTAGGGCATCATTTTAAGACATTTATTACAAACCGACCGAGGTAGACAAATTTTCTCTGAGCATGATGATAGTAGAAAGAAATAAATAAATAAACAACACATTTTTGTGGTGTGTTTAAACTAGCAATATTTATTACTGTATTGGACCATGCGTTTCGTAAACTACACAATTAAAAAAGATTAAAAATTAGAAAAATGTAGAATTATACTACCCAACGTTATTACAAGCTTCAAAATGACGTGTTTATTTCCTTTCGATTTCAGTACCGGTTTGTGACATTTCACGCATTTCATTTTATGCTTTTGATACGATTCGAAATCGAGGTGTTGCTATTCCTTCATGCATTCAGTACCCAATCTATGTAATATTTCACTTAACGTGAACCAGTTACGATTAAATTTTGCGATACGATACGATATTGACATCATGCGAAAAATAAACTACGGTAAAACAATATTTAAAAATGTGTTTAATAATTAGCATAGAAAAATGACATAATATTCGTACTTATTATCGTAACTTACAGACTTTAAAAAATTTATTTCTGTTTCTTGAAAAATGTTTTTATTCACGACTCAATTTTTATTTTTCGATTCTTTGGAGCGGCAACACCTTAGTTTGTTTACATCGAGCGTTCATTCTCATGTCTATATCTAGAGATTTCTTAAGCCTTTCGAATTTTAAAGCGCTCTTTACGATTTTAAAAGGGTTAAAATCCGATTCTTTGGAGTGGCAACACCTTAGTTTGTTTATATCGAGCGATCATCATGTTTAGTTTGTTGGTTGAACTTATAGTCCGCAGATGGTCTGCAGGGGATCAACTAGTGCATTTAAATCCTGCTCTTTTTCATGAAGCACTTTATATTCTCTGCGCTTTTTCATAGCTACAAGTCTTGTATAAATATTTACGTACCTGTAGGTGCTTAGATCGTATTTGAAACTTCGCATCCTAAAAAATTCGCGAAGATAATACAAAGATTTCTCATGGGCCTCATTTAGGAACATACATGTTCGCGTCGCATTTAGAAAGTGAATACGCATCTACTTTAATCATTCTATAAACATTTTAATTGTTTTCCTCACCAGTTTTTTCCAAGATATCTAAAATTTGATTTTCATTAATCCCACGAGTGCCTTGGTATACAGGCTGCCTCGAGCTGACACAATGAAATGTCAGGATGAGAGCAAATAAATTTATCATTTAAATTATTTCCAACTATTTAAAAACACAATTAAATCTGTGCAGAAAATTGTTCTCTTTGGATATTTAAAAAACTTGTTTTCGAATATTGTTGTTTGTACATTTTGAAATTTTACGATTTTTGGTGTTCAGTTAGTGTAAGGTTGAAAATTATTAATTTTTGATGTACTTAAATTTTTTTATGTGTCTGTCTTAAAAAAAAAGCTGGAAAACGTTTCTTAGCACATGAAATCTGTTAACTTCGTTACGTATCGAAATTTCATTACAATTGCTCATTTCTATGAAAATAGGATAAATGAGCACTCGTAATGAGCTTTTGATGCGCAGATGAGTTAACGGCATCGTATGCTAAAAAAAACATTATGATGTCTGTATTTTTTTAGACACACAAAATAATTTAAAATACATCAAAAAATGAATAATTTTCCACTTGTAACACCAAAAAGATTGACCCATTTTAGACCCACACTACATTGACCCACCAAAGAAGACCCATTTTTGGTGTTTAACCAAAAATGGTGTTCAGTTACAAAAAAATTTTTTACAGTGTAGAAAAGAAAAGCTACCCCTTCCGAAAAAGCTATTTTGTAACTATCCTATGTTATAAGGTTATTTAATGATCTGAAAAAAATCTCTTTTTAGCCTACTTTCCCGTAAAAGTAAAAAAAATAAATAAATAAAGCATGAAAGAAGGCTTAATGTATCTTAAAAATATCGTTAAAAATAAAGAAAAGTCAAAAAAAAAACTGAAGTAATTAAATAAAGATTGAAAAATAAAAAATTTGAAAGTAGGGTTTTGAGATGGGGAAAATGTGTGTCTGTCGGTCTGTCGGTCTGTCTGTCGGTCTGTCGGTCTGTCGGTCTGTTCCCCCCTAATAACTTTTGAACGAATTGTCCGATTGGAAAAATTCTTTTTGCATTCGAAAGATCTTGGCGAGGACATCTCATTTCCATATTTTACTTTTTGATTTGAACAATTTTTTGTTCAATTTTGAACAGTTCAAAAAATTTTAACATTAGCGCCTATGGACAAAATTGAAGCAAATTATGTAAACTCTGGGCACAAGACCCAAGTTCCTATTGCAAGCTTATTGAAAGGAGTT
This sequence comes from Octonoba sinensis, assembly GCA_038502835.1. Taxonomy (NCBI): domain Eukaryota; kingdom Metazoa; phylum Arthropoda; class Arachnida; order Araneae; family Uloboridae; genus Octonoba; species Octonoba sinensis. Next base: position 28,349,184 of record CM076599.1, on the reverse strand, counting down.
CTCGGCGTGAAATATTGATTTGAACAATTTTTGTTCATTTTTGAACAGTTCAAAAAAAAAAAAAAAAAAAAAATTGCGGCATTTTTCCATTATTCCGGCGCAGGCGATAAAGTCGCCAATAATGATGCAACTAACGCCAAACGGAATATCGTCGTAGTTATCCTTTTGTGTGTTCTGTCGCCAAAAATTTTGCTCGGCGAGATTTGCGCCTTGATAATGAAAAGGTATCAAATTAACATTAGCGCATATGGGAAATTTCATCCCATTTAAATCCTGATCTAAACGACGGATTGGCTCGCAACAAACTTTATCAGAAAGATATTACGCTGTAGAACATGTACTGATACGAAGTTCAACAAGAACTGAACAAGCCTGTTTTCCTATGAAATTTTTGATCGGAATTTTTAAGGGCATTTCTCAATAAATAAATAAATGAATGAATGAATGAGTGTAAGAATGAATGATTGAATCGATGAAAGAGGGGAAGAATGAATGAATGAATAAATGAATGAGTGAAAGAACGAATGAATGAATAAATGAGTGAATCCACGATAAAGTAATTAAATGAGTGAATGAATGAAAAAATAAATAAACGAGTGATAACTACATGAATGAGTAAATGAATGACTGAATGAATGACTGAGTGAATGAATATGTATTATCCGTTGAAAAAAAGTATATTTGAAGTAAGAACTAAAGCTAAATGTGAAAGAGAGAGAAAGTGATAGCTATATTATAAATTTGATGTTGGGTGTATACGGGAAAGTAGGCTCGTACAGTTCTAGACGGAACTTCTTGTTTTAGCCTACTTTCCCGTAAAAGTAAAAATAATAAGAATAAAGCATGACAGAAGGCTTAATGTATCGTGAAAATATCGTTGAAAATAAAGAAAAGTCAAGAAAAAGTGAAGTAATTAAATAAATATTGAAAAATAAAAAATTTGAAAGTAGGGTTTTGAGATGGGAAAATGTGTGTCGGTCGGTCTGTCGGTCTGTCTGTCTGTCGGTCTGTCTGTCTGTCCCCCCCTAATAACTTTTGAACGAATTGTCCGATTCGAAAAACTCTTTTTGCATTCGAAAGATATCTGCGAGGACATCTCATTTCCATGTGTTACTTATGTCAAAATTGAACAATTTTTTGATCAATTTTGAACAATTCAAAAAAATTTAACATTAGCGCCTACGGGCGAAAATGAAGAAAATGATTCAAACTCTAGGTACAAGACCCAAGTTCCAATGAACAAGCTTGCTGAAGGAAGCTCTTGGCGTGAAATATTAATTTGAACAGTTTTTGTTCATTTTTGAACAGTTCAAAAAATTAACACAAAGTTTACGGGGAAATTTCAACCCTATATAAATCCTGGTCTAACGCACCGATTTGCTTGGAACAAACTTTATCGGAAAGCTCTTATAACGTAGAACATGTAGAAATAGAAAGTTCATCCAGAACTTACGAGCCTATTTTGCTATGAAATTTTTTGATCGGGATTTTCAAGGATATTTCTCAATGACTCAATGAGTGAAATAATGAATGAATGAATAAATTAGTGAATAAATGAAAATATAAATAAATGAGTGAATAAATACATGAATGCGTAAATGAATGAATAAACACTTGAATGAGGTAACGAATGAATGAATAAATGAATGGCTGAATGAATGAAAGAATGAATGAATATGTATTATCCGTTGAGAAAGGTATATTTGAAATAATTAAGATTTAAAGATAAATAAGAAAGAGAGAGAAAGAGATAGCTAGATTATAAATTTGAATTTGGTGTATACGGGAAAGTAGGCTTGTATAGTTCTAGACGGAACTTCTTGTTTTTTTTTTCAAATTGTGATGAAAGTACCTTGTTTGAAATCATATTAACTTTTTGGTACTTACGTACTATCGCAACCGTGCGAAAATTCTGGGATAACGCGCCAAATTGGCAACTCGGTTTTTGTACCTATCTAAAGCGCTTATGGTAACCATAAGTGAGAATATAAGTCGCCAATCTCGCCATATGGTTGCGATAGTACGTTAGTACTAGGGCTCGACCGATGGCATTTTTCGGCCGATGGGCCGATACCGATTGTTGGCCGATTGTTCCAAGATCGACCGATGGCCGATTGCCGATTATTCTCCTCTTCCATCGGCCGATGGCCGATGGAAAAAAAAAGTTGCTTTAAACCATTAAAACGTGTAGAATGCTTGTCAAAAATGTCATTTTGAATCATTTACTATTTATTTTTATGTTTATAAAAGCATAAATGCATTATTCAAGCACCGTAAAACTGTTTGGGGGAAGTTTACATAATAATTAAACTGAAAGAATCACTCGCGATTCTAGTAAAGTAATTAAACTATTTGGAGGTTAAAAAAATTAAAAAATGCTATATCAGAGGATTTTTAATTCTTTTTTCTTATCTTTGCCAAAAAAAAATAATCAACAGCTATTGGATTGCTCGGGTCTAATTCCCTTTCCTTCAACATTTTCTCTTTATAACACATGCACTGCAAATGCCAAGTGCCGCTGCCTTTATTTTCTTATTTTTTTCATGGAGAGGAATGCAGATGTTATGACACAGGCTAAGAAATAATGTGGGTTTGTATTTTTAACGAAACTGTCAACCCCTTCCTCTCAGCCTTTTTTCATGATCCCCCCCCCCCCCATTTTTAAAAGAAAAGCGGGAACGATTACATGCATATTTTTCATTAAAAAAGTTATTTTAAGCTCTTCTTTTGAAATAAAAATAAAGTATTAAAACATTTCGCTCGCGGTATTATCCCTTGTATAGTATATCCCCTGATCATAACCAAGAAGTACTGAATATTGCTTTAAAAACATAGACGTGAGATTTTTTTTTCATTACAAATGAATGCTGGGTCTTAAGAACTAATCTTATTAGATTTTTTTTTCTTCTGAGTTGAAAATTACACTGAAATACTTGACATGTTCTTTATATTTTCATGAGCACAATGTAAGGTCACCAAAATAAACCAATATTTTGAGCACCAGCAGTTTTCTGTTGACAAATAACCTTCTGAAAACAAGTGATCGTTTATAAAAATTAAGATGTATTTTGAAAAAATATATATATTTTTATATACGTTGACAATTTTTGAAATTAATGAAACTGAAGCATTTTTATTAAGGTATTGTTCCACCCTGTATCCCAAACTCGTTTTTAAAGAATTAAATTTTTGAAAATTGCAAGTCTAACTTGGACACATAAAATTTCGACCAATAAACATTTATACTGAAAAATTGATTCATATTTTTTAACAATATGTTCTGTGTTGTACAAGAAATAATCTAAACTGAAAGCAGATGCAACGAGATTGTTGTACAATAGCAGAAAAACTGTCAACTGTCTAACACGTGACATCAAAGAAGCCAAAAAAAATGCGCTAAAAAAACGAAGATAAACGGGGAAAAATTAAAATAATTATCGTATATAAAATGTTAAGATGTATTTTGAAAAAAAATATGCATTGATCAATCTTTGAAAATAAAGAAATTTTAGCATTTTTGTTAAGATGTTATTAAATCCTGTGGCGCGAACTCGCATTTTGAGAATTCAATTTTTAAAAATTGCAAGTCGAACTTGGACACATAAAATTTCGATCAATAAATATTTATACTGGAAATTTTTTTCTTATTTTTGACCAATCTTTTCTATTTTGTAAACTAAAAATGAAATAACACTAAAAGTAGATGCAGCAAGATTGCTGTACAATTGGCGAAAAACTGTAATACGTGGGATCAAAAGAGCAAAAAAAAAAAAAAAAAACGCAAAGAGAAAAAAGTTTACGCTGCTAAAAATTTAAATTATTATCGTACTTTGATTGAGTTGACTTTTTATTGTTTACAATTTCGGAATAATAAGAAACATGACAAACTAAAAGCAGATGATATAATATTATTGCACAATGACATCTAATGCACTAAGTCATTATTAAAAGAAAAACGGACAAAAATAAGGCAACTAACCTGGTGCGAAAAACAAATAACACTCATAAGACGCCTCTATAACTTTTACTTTAACATATTCTATTTCGCGAGCATTCTGCTCAGAGAACTACTTTAATAATGAAGGTTTCCGGGCAGCGATCGCTTAAACTAGTTTTCCGAATTTTTTATCAAATACTTTGTAGAATGACATTATTTTTGTGTGTTTTTTTTCAACTTATGTGCTGCCTGTTATTGTATGGAAATAGAAATTGAGCTATGGAGAAAAAAAGAAAGTGAAAGACAGAATGTTTTCTGGAAAGTTATCCCTGCGAAAAACATCGGCCTTGCATCGGCTTTTAGATGTTTTTTAAGGCCGATGGGCCGATGTTTTTCTAAAGTTAACATCTGCCGCCGATGCCGATGGCCGATGGCAACTTTGTTGAACAATCGGCGCCGATGCATCGGCGAGGCCGATGCATCGGTCGAGCCTTAGTTAGTACCATCTTTTTTTCATCCATTTAATTGACACTAAAATGTGCCTTAAATTTTAAATATTGATATTTTTTATTTTGAATCCCTCATTATTATTTTTATTTTAATTATTAAATGTTGATTAATGAATAAGTTGTACGCGGAAGAATATACTAAACTACTTTTACTAAGTAACCTGTGTCTTCATATTGTAGCAAATTTATATGTTAGAGTATAATTTCAATAAAATGTGTCACGTGTTGCAAGAATACCTAGTAAAATTTTTGAAAGAAGTCTTGATATATTTACATTATTTATCCATAGAAGTCGAAGTTTTTCAAAAAGAGAAATATCCATGAAAGTATGTATCATATTGAATTCTACGAAAATATTTTACAGTTAACCTCAAAATGTCCTAACTAAATAAAATGTTTTTACTCCATTGATGAATACAAAGGGCTTATGATGTGGAAACTTTTGATGTCATCAGACACGCAAACTCATTGCTAATGTAAGAATAATTGCTGTCTGCTGTAAATATGGTAGGATATATTATGTACAAGGTTATACTCAATACCATAGGTAGGTTAATTAAGGAGAACTTTTCTAAAAGAGTTTCAAGAAGAAATTGTTTAAAGTATTAACTGTGGGTTCAGTAGACAATGCAGTATTGCTCAAGTGTCAATTAAACGGATGGCTTTCGAATAGTTTATTGTAATTTTATATGGAAAAATGGGGATGAAACATACTTGTTTCTGGCAATCGTCCATGCTGTGCCTTGATCTCGATCACTCAAAACATGTTAAGAAAAACACCTGCGATAGATGTTCGAAAAAAAAATTCGACTTCAAATGTGTACTCTTCATCTGCAGGGGGCTGAAATTTATCATATTGATTAAAAAGAAGCCCAAGACTAAGAACTCGCTCTTCCAAAAAAAAAATCATAAATAAAAAAGTCATTTTGAATGATAACTTGGATGATAACAGAAGTTCAACTAAATGAATGAATGTAGCAAATGCTGTGGGCAGTTCTCCAAAAACAACTATTTACCACTGAAAGTATAGTTAATATGTTTTCATTTGGAAAGAAAATCCCTTAAATTCTGTGTGTTTCTTTCCAGCCGTTTGCGTTCATTTGGAAAAAAAAACTTCTCTTAAAGTCTATTGTTTTTTTCCAGCCGAAGAGTGGTTCAAAATTCTAGAAATGAAAATAATTTTGTTTGGTGGTTGGAAAACTACGAAAACACATTGCTGAACGACACATTTTTGAAAAATTAATTTAGTTCAGAAAATAAAGATTTAATACAAAATGAATAAGATATTAATGAAAAAATAACGACCTTAAATGTAGCTGTTCGCTATTCTAATATTTTGACACAGCGTCTCCTCAAAACTTCACTCATTTCATTATTCACCTATTTTTTTTTTCATAATCCCAACCATGCCTAATTTTTCAGTTCTATCACAATGCACAACTTGTATTTTCTGCTAATGTATTCAAAGTTTTTCCTCACCTTAGCTCTAATTCTTCTATCAATAACTTAAATAAAGGTCACCCCTCTAGACTTCACGAAAATGACCTTATATGCGGAGTGACCTTATATGCGGGTGGACCTTATATCAGGGTCTGATTGATATATATTTATTTTTGTCTTCGATGAATCATCATAATTTTTTTTTCAGAGTATAATGCTAGAATCAATGAAAACTAAAATGTTTCCATAAGGATGAGAAAATTTGAGGAACTGAAAGAATAACTATTTCTATTAATATAAAACAATAAGACATCGATGGAATGCACGAGTCAGGAATTTAAAGATTTAAAGCTAAAAGAAAAAAAAAAGTCGAAATCGGTCGATTCAATCCTAAGTTTTTAAAAATACGTTCGACCTATCGCAGAAAAGCTGATTGACAAAATTCTCTGTTTATTAGCTTTATACATATCTCAGCTTTAAGCAATTGCTTTCGCTAACATGTCCAAATATATTTTATTGAAAATAATAAAGAATGTTTGCTTAGGGGATTTGAAAAATACAGGAGAAAGGAAAATATGGAAGTGAGAAAAGTCTCAACAACCTGACATGACTGAGAAAATGTTTGCTTTTCGATTTAAGAGATTTTAGAATTTGTGTTAGAGGTTGTCATTCTGACACTTTAATGGCGAAAATATTTTGGTAGTTAGACGAATAAATATTAGGCTTTAGAATTTGGAAAAATAGAAGAAAATTTATCATGAACCCTTTAATATTTGTATGGAATTCTTTCAAAAGCAACCTGTCCTTTAAACTTTTAAGCTTTTGATTATTTTTGCAAGCATGCATTGTCTTCAGTTCAATGCTTTAAATTTTATAATTTTAATTTTGTTTCATGTAAGAACTCGGTACCTTCAAAGTAAATAACAACAATTTAAGAATTCTATTATTAAATTCATAACAACACTACAGACCGAGCCTTCTTTTTTAATTTCTGAAATTAATTGTTTAATGTTTTGTTTTTTATTTTCGCAGTTTTGGTCATAGCGCCAGAAAGGTGGCTGTTTGAGTTGAGTTCTGCTAGGTTTCTGGAAATCAACATAGTAATTGTAAAAATGACGTAGATAAAAAGTTGTAGAAAAATGAGAAACAATTAATTTCTTTCTTTCTTTTTTTCTCTGTTGAGGGGAGGAGGGCATTTTTATACGTTTTGCGGGAAAGGATTAGGGGAAGTATGCCTATTATCGCACCTTAGCCTAATTTCGCACCCGTCAATATCTCGTAACGTAGGTGCTGCGACGCGTCTGACTAGTGTCTAACGACGCGCTGCCAATTCTGTGTAGAATGTTGATTAGAGTCAATATCTCGTAACGTAGGTGCTGCGACGCGTCTGACTAGTGTCTAACGACGCGCTGCCAATTCTGTGTAGAATATTGATTAGAGTCAATATCTCGTAACGTAGGTGCTGCGACGCGTCTGACTAGTGTCTAACGACGCGCTGCCAATTCTGTGTAGAATGTTGATTAGAGTCAATATCTCGTAACGTAGGTGCTGCGACGCGTCTGACTAGTGTCTAACGACGCGCTGCCAATTCTGTGTAGAATGTTGATTAGAGTCAATATCTCGTAACGTAGGTGCTGCGACGCGTCTGACTAGTGTCTAACGACGCGCTGCCAATTCTGTGTAGAATGTTGATTATATGAACAGTTGCGTTTAGCTGCTGTAAATTTTTGAAAGTTTTGAGCAAACCGAAAGTTGTTGACAGCGTCTCATACACTGCTCAATCTTCGCAAAGATAAGCGATATTCCTAACCATTATGACGTAAATACAACGACATGATCATGTAGTTAAAGTAGATATAGCAGTAACGTTCTATCTATTCTTAGTTTCGCCGGTAGGGTCAGCCATAAGTCGTGTTATTCCTAATATCGCACCCCTACTGTAGTGCTAATATCGCTCTGTGCGATATCAGGACAAAAACAATAGGCCGGTCGCTAAACGAGAAATGAAACAAAACACCATGCCTAAGCAGGAAAGTATTGGAATGGAGAAAAGCAAATTGCCGAAACGTGAGCAATTACATTATTGGACCCATCCCCAGAATTAGAAGAAGATCTTGACCAAGTGTTGACATTGTCTAATGATTATTCAACCTTATTTCTTCTTCTCTTCTTTGCAATAATATCACAAATGCGCGAAATTGATTTTGTTGTTAAATATAATAATAATAGAAAATAGCTATTTCAAAATTGTTTTGCCTTCTATAATCTTTTTTTTTGGGAATTGGAAACAGTATTCATAACATTACACTGGGCGATATTAGAAACACCCTGGCGCGATATTAGGAACACTTTTTTCGGAACTTCCAAAAAATACCTATTATAGTTTGACATGCTTAAAATATTTTATTCTTTGAGTTATTATTCACCTTTATTGTATGAAACAGCAACAATAAATATCATAAACTCACGTGAAAGTGTGTTTATGATATTTTTTTTGGGGGGGAGGGGGTATCTTGAAAAAAAGTTAGGGTCATCTTGAAAAAAAAAAAAAAACAGAAATATATCAAATTTTAAAGAGGGGTGCGATATTAGGCGCATTTCAGCAAAAATATATGTTAGTTTTGTTTATTTAAATATAAATATATAAATGAGCTCAAATGTGATTTGTTGAGAGCCATCCGAAGGATCAACGGCCACAGACCTGGGTTCGAATCCAGGGAAGTGCAAGGAACGGCTCGGAGCATTCTCATCCCGAAGAACCTCAGCGTGAGGTTATATGATAAAAGGGCTTTGGTGTGAGCCGCCATCGTTATCGGGTTACTAAGCTATTAGCCAAAAACCCGATGGCGTAATTATTTCTAACCACGTCCTGCTGCACATAGCATCTCAGGCCTTCACAGATTACCCCGAAGGGCATGGAACGCAGCGCTCCTCCTTCGAACCTTCCAAAATCTCTCAGACACTTAACAACCAGTACTGCATATAGGGAACGGACTGGCGAGCGTTGCCTACCTGCTTCACTGTCCCGGGGCCGCGGTCTCTCTACAAAGAGAGCCGAACATCCGCCGGAAGCAGATTGGTGGAGATTTAGCGTTACCCAGTCCACACCACGAGGCGGACCTTACCATTATGGACCAACCCGATGGCGTATCGGACCACTCTCTCGCAGCAAAAGCATCCTCTGGGCTGTTTGCCTTCCTCGGTGCTGACGGGGGAGATTGTAATGATGGGCGTTTCTTTCTTTCTTTCTTTCTTTTTTTTTTTTTTTTTTTTTTTTTTTTTACGTTTGAAATTTTATTTTTACTTCAATTTTTAAAATGACATGCTCATTTTTTTAAAAAACCTTTCGTCCCCCTGAACCTCATATGAGGCTTTTATTTCAAATAGCAATATATCTTTGGTTTAAAAAGCTGCAAAATGTATCTTCATTTTGCTCAGTGACACTTCTTGCTCATGTAGTGGAACCCATATGAGACTTTAAAATAACTATATGATTCCTTAATTTATAATTTCATGTCATTAATCGCTCTTGTAAATTATTTTGAATTTTGTTGTTCACATAATTTACCCATATATCTATTTAATCATTATTAAAAAAATAATGAGTATACAAGAATGAAAAAAAAATTAGAAGCAGAAAATATTGTTATTGTCTTCCATTTCATTAATGTCATGACCGTGTGTGCATCTTCACTTAACACAAATGTTTCACAATGCTGATATAATGTTCGTAAAAAAAGCAGAAGGATAACTTTGTATGCAAGCGTAATATATATTTTTTTAAATTTCATTTTTAAAAATTGAATCTTGTGACTAAAAATATATGTACATAATTTAATCCAATTAATCATTACAAAAGGAACTTATTTAATACACAAATTATTGGAAAAACATTTTAAGAGTTTATTATTATGTATTATAACTAATACGTTATAACTATACTTTTTTCGAAGGTTATAAAAGGGTTTTTAATACTTCATTTTGTTTTTAATTGCACCATTTTCCCTTCCCTTCATTCAAAAAATTTTTGGAAGCTGATAAGATTCACTATAGTAATTGGTGGCGCACTTTTTTCTAAAAAGTTTAGAGACCGATGATTCCTTCCTTTTGATTGATTTTTTACAATTACTTTCCTGGTCGGTATTTTTTGGTTTCACTCGAAAGAGCTTCTTACTCCTGTAAAAGATAGAATATCAAGCGCAGCATCTGGTGATTTGGTCCTGAATGTGCTGACATTTGAAGAAACCAAAAATTGCTATTGTAGAAACTTTTTTGTATGTCCGTTTGTTACGCAAACCGTACACCTAATGATTGATTAATACCGAATTTGCTACAACGACAGATCAGTAAAAGGGAGGACCATTTTTTTAAAATACGGATATTTTTAAACGATTTTTTGGAAAATTTTCATGTGTATCAACTGATTGAGAAACGTATATGTGGTTATCCTTATTATTATTCCGGGAAACTACGGAAACTAGTAATGTAATAAAATAATGTAATTTTAAAATAAATGTGTATTTAAACATTCAATGTTCTTTCGCAGCCTATGATGAATATCAAAGTTTTGTTAAGTATTAAAAATGAGGTCGCAAAGACATTAGCAACAATATAGTTCGTAAAATATTCAGCAATTTTACAATGTGTGTAGTTAGCAATGATTTTTTATTATCAAAAACAAGTATCTTTTTCACCCCAGTGCTTTAAATATTTGCATGATTAATGCTTTGAAAAAAGGCTGTTACAATGCGTAGGTTTAACTTCAAAAAAGAAGTTTTTCTAGTTAACAAGTGTAGAAAAGTTTTTCCTTTTTGCGTAAATAAGTATATTAGATAGTTTTGTCTACAAAAAGAAAGTCACATGGAATATTTAAAAAAAAAAAAAAAAAAAAAAAAAAAAAAAAAAAAAAAAACCTTTTTTACGTCGGATTTGATAGTAAACCTTATTTAAATGCGTTCCTTTTGCTTTTCACTGAATAATTAAACTCCTACTTATGTGCCTGTATTAAATAAAGATGAATATTTTAACTTTTTCAAGCTCATACATTAAAGTATTTTTATGAAAGAAAAATAACAGTACAATGTAATTAAATATAAAAAAAAAATAAAAGAAAAAGAAGACGCGTTAGTATAATTGTGTTCCTTGAACTATTTATTGTAAAATGTAAGTATGTATTAGTTTAGGATTGTGCAGGGAACGCTGCTCCAACGATATATCTTCATAAGAAATAATATGTTTACTGAAATTATTTATCATTTATCGCTGTATTAATGCTGTTTATTCTGTGTTGTCACACATTCAAATTGGTAATTTGTTTATTTGTTTCTTTGCCCACATTCTCATTTTTACGAATTTTTTTGAGTCAAAATTTCTTGGAAAGCAAAAACCTTTCTATGATAAATGCTACCATATTTTAATGATAGGGACATTAGCAATAACACGTGTGAATTTTTTGTTCGTTTTTTCTTCACCATATTTTTAAATTTAATTTGCACGAGGTAGACAACGATGTTATTTCCCTCGTTTAAGGTGTTAGAAGTGATCACATGAATTGACAATGACACTGGGACAAAAAACATTTGCTAGTCAATCTGAAATTTAATATCTTTTAGAAACATTTAACAAACCATTGAATCAATCCTACTGATCACATGTATATTTACGCTTAAGTAGAAATCGGATTTGAAATGCAATAAGAAAGGTCTTACATTCCTCTAGCCAGCGTTTCCCAAACAAAGGGTGACCCGCTGCTTGGCCACGCGCCGATTTTTTGGGGGGTCACGACAGTCTCAAGATCGATTTAGTTATCTTTACACAATTATTTAATTTCTCAGCTTGAAATTCAGAAAATACTTTTTAAAAGAAAAGTTATGGAAAAGGTCCTCTCCCCACTTTGTTAGTAGTTTCAAAACGTTTCTGTATGCATGTAAAATAAAAGCAAATTAGAAAAAATCTCAAGACTATTAAAAATTAAGAATAAATACCATTTTATTTACACATATTTTTTTTATTATAGAAGTTTCATTGTGACCAGTAACTCCTCCTTTGACTAGAACATGGGTTGTTTATTGGAATGGTGTTTAGTAAAAGGTAGTGCTGTATTGAGGGTAGACTGCAGTATACCACGTAAACGTTCTGTTTTTTTTTACGAAAAATAACATATGCCCCCAACATTAGTGATTTTACAAAAAACTCAGAATATGTGTTGTGCAACTCAGAACCTCTATGAAAAAAAGATATCAACTCGACTGTTGTGACGGGGATTTAGTCTGATACCCAATATCATAAGTGATTTCAAAAGTCCTGACATATCAAATTTACAATTCTTATTAATTCTAACGGAGTATCGACTGATTAATTTCAACCCAGAAAAATTAAGTAAAAATTATTCTCTTACTCGAAAAACATCCGTTCAATACTGATGTGAAAACAGGACGAGGGCAAGACGAATCTGCACCCCGTTCTGCAGCAATGTATTTTCAGAAAAATAAAAATTTTTAGTACCTATTTTCTACATTTTAGCATAAGTTACCCATTATATATTCTCCCTAAAATTTCCGTTTGGTAATCTTATATCCTCTCACATTTAACTTTATGTATAGTATACCTTCTGCTACTTTTACAACCACAGCACTGGTAAAAAGACATTACAAAATAAATGAGAAACGAATGAAATAAAAAGATAAATGTGACCTTTATTGGGTGCATGTTTCTATCAGATCAAGTTTTGAGGGGGGAGGGATTGCACCGAAAAAAAAAATGGATCGCTATAGTTTGAACTATTTAAAAAAATCGATTTGGAGATCGATCGTTTGGGAGTCCCTGCCATTAATTAACTCTGGTTAACTATTCTTGCTCAATGCTATATTACTCTCCTGAGAAAGAAAAGCGTCTATCAAAACGTCAAATTCGGCTATGAGCCTTTTCTTAATAATTTTTTCGCATCCTTTTAAGGATTACTTTTTAAATCCTCGCAATTGATATTTCTACTCTTTATTTCTTATTTAGCTGAAACGATTATATTTACAATTGTATTGTAAGTGTAAAAAGTAGTCCTCAGAAGAAAACGGAATGGTTCAAGGCGACATCAAGACATTGAGATACCCTTTCCTTCCTAGGAAGTAAATGGAGCAAATAATTGTTAATGGGTACAGTTAGAAACAGTCATAAAAATAAATAATTAATAAAAAACGTATGTTGAACAAAAAAAAGTTCCAATCTGAAAAATTATAAGTTTTTTAGATTGTTTAAGTAGAATCTCTCTCTCTCTCTTTTCTCTCTTCTTTTTTAAAAATTTAATTAAATTTTTTTACAAATATTTTAATGAACTATATTATATTAACAAAGCTGACTCAAAAAAAGGATATGTATGCACACCCACACACACATTACATATAATAATAAAATGGGGACAGAAAACGGGACAGTAAAAAGTGAGTTACGAAGAACTGAAATATCATTTTAGATAGACGAGAAGAAAAAATACTTTTAAATGTTTTTAGAAACGAAAAAATATTTCAATTCTTATTTTCTTTTACACTCGAAGATTTTCTGATATTGGAGAAAGCCGTAAGGGCAGATAATGACCCATGGAGGTGGGAGACTTTTATATGAAATGAAGAATTCTAGAATTCTTCAAATTTAGGAAAAGTTTTGCTCTGGACGTAGAAAAGGAATATTTCCCACTGCAAAATAAATTGGAGAATTCTCGTCTTTTTTCACTCTTCGCTTTCTTTCGTTTATTTTTTAAGTTCCCGAGAGATCTTAAAATATTTTCTTTCTTTGAAGTTCTAAAATTTGTTGAAAATGACAATAATTCAATTTGCACAATTGGTTATGCGTTTGGAAAAATGAGACTTTATCCAATATGAATTATATTTCTTTTTTTTCTTTTATTTTTTTCCAATTTGAGAATTTAAACTTTGAAACAAAAATTACTTCTGAATTATTACATACATTTATATATAAATATTAAACTCACTACCTGAGCTTAACGTGAAAATGTGTAAATTACGATATTGCTTTATGTGTGTGCAGCATTATTCGCGTTTTATTTTATGCAATTAAAAACATAAATCAGGTGCATCTTCTGGAAGGGAAACTGGGTTTTAAAATTATTTAGCTAGGAATAGCATCTGCCGACAGTACTGTTACGGGAACGCACTAGGTCTGCAAATGGTGAAAAACCAATACGTAGCCCCACCCAAAAAATTACGAAATAATTTTACTTCTTTTTCACTGATTCCTTATTACAATTAAATAAATAATTATTATAAGGTAAAATATACACTTATTTTTGGAATAAAAAAATGGAACCGACTTCAAATTAAAAATTGCTCTAAAAACTAAAAGATAAAATCAATCTTTGAACAACATCGATCCGATTTTTAAACAAAATTTGAGAAATTGGCGCAAAATTATGACTGTTAAATTTACCACCGCATCATGTGTTACTATGTACTTATATTGGAACTGTCGCAAATTATGCTCCACTTATATTTGTAATTGATTCATGATCGCAAAAGGTTTTTTGCGATCAATATGATAGGTAATATCATAATTTTGCACCGGCACCGTTTAAAAGTCAGATCGATGTTGTTTAAAGAATGATTTTATTTTTTACTTTTTAGTGCAATTTTCAATTTTTAAGTTGCTATTTTAAGCTATTTTTTTAATTCCTAAAATTATTATATTTCATTATTTTTAGTGTAAATACATTTTATACATGAATGCTTGATTAAAAAAAAAATCAAATGGCACAGGTACTTTGGGTGACTGGCGCTAAAAAATAATAATTTGAATAACAATTCCGGTATGAAGTTGTTTTTAAAAGTCCAAAACAGATTTCAGGTTTAAAACAGACTCGGTGAATTTAATTTTTGTTTTAAAGAAGAATTCACTTAAACTCTTATTGTAATTGATTTTAATATTACTGCTCAACTATATTAATGATTTATTTAACAACGAAATATCTAGTCAAGCCTTTCCAATTAAAAGAAAAGCTCTTAATTTTTACCCATAACGTTCTTTGTAAAGAACATTTGCATTCAAATCCATGTGCGATATTTAACTTGGACAATTCACTACTAATTACTGCTTAATAGCAAACTATTTTTAACAATGAGTTTTATATTTATTAATAATTTATTTCACAACGAAATATCAAGTCAAGCCTTTCCACTTAGAAGAAAAAGGCTTAATTATCATCCATACCTTTCTTTGTAAAGAACATTTGTAGCCAAATCCATATTTTACTTTTACGAATCTCTATCGATTAAAAAAAAGAAAGAATCATTTTAATCGGTTCATCCAGTGAGAAGTTATCGGTGGGAAAAAAAAAACATACATACATACGGTGAATAGATAGCTTCCTCCTTTGGGAAGTCGGTTTAAATAAAATAAAGTTGGTAATTATTAAATTTTATAACATAAAAATTAACTTTTTAATCATATATACATACATATATAAATATATATCCGCGTTGCACACCCCTAAAAATACATGTATATTTACATGAAACGTACCAGGTTCTGTAGAAAAAAATTCTTGAAATCTTTGTCCGTCGAGGGAGTTTTTTTACCCCCCTTTTTTTCTTCCTTTCCTTTTTTTCTTTTTATTTTTTATGTTCTTTTGTTTTCATTATATCTAAAACATAGGTAGTAGCAAATACTTGAAATCTGTTCTGACAAGTAACCCGGAGGGAAAACTAAAGTTTTTTATTCTTTTTCTTTCTGAAAACATGTTCATACACGTTGTATTTGGCTTTAGGAATTATTCCCCAAAGTTATAAAAAGAGAATTTAGTGAAAGGTGGGAAAAAGAAAACATTTTGTTCCACGTATCACAAGAAAAAAAATCAATAAGATGTAAGAAAACGAGGTAAATTGTTTCGACTTTGGTCAAAAAATAAACAGTTTATGATTCTTCATAGCATTGTTCCCATTGTAGTTAACTGTTTTTTAACCGGAACAAAGGATTAAATATTTCTTACAATGTTTTACTTTAAGAATGTGAAAGTTTTCGTTGCAAAGTGAAAAGTTTCAGAAAAATGTTTAACATTTTAAATTTTACGTTTTTTTCTTCAATGTAGCGTGCTGTTAAAAGCTTATTTTAGTACTGAAAACTTTTCAGTATAATTTTGATTTTAGAGCCATAAAAATTAAGCATAAAAGAACAGAAATAATAGGTTTGTCTAAAACATTTTTATTTTCGAATTCAGGATTTGTAAATCACTTTCGCATTTCGCATTTTAAAATGGCTATAATATTCAAACCTTTTTTTTAAATTATCTAAAGACATACTTATGTATTCTTATTAGCTATTTTGTGCAACTACTACATCCAGATACAACATACTTTTTTTTCTATACGTAATTTAGAAAAAATGCCTTTTTATAAAAACAAGTAATAATTTCACAAAAGATCTGTTAAGTTCTTTTGCGTGTGTCTTTTTCACGTCAGAGGTTTTCTTTTGAGTTCTTAGCATTTTAATTTAATTTAATTTTATTTTACGTTAAGATTGATCCTTGTTCCAAATACAAATTTTTAAACTGCATTTTTTTGCAGTTTATCCAGTTAATTTGAATATAAATCAAACTCTTTACCTTTTTTTCGTGTAATATTAAAAAAGAAATTCTTTTTCCAGTTTACCTGTAGTTTCTTTATCAAATAAATTTTTAAATTAGATTTTAAGGACAACACATTCAGTGATCTTATTTATTTTGTTATTCATTTAATTTTATGTATTTTTTTATTTATTTTTATTATTATTATTTTGCAATGCACCCTGTCGACGTTAAATTTGAGCATTGAAACTCTTTCAAGGCAAGTTTGGACATAATGACAGAAGTGAGAAGATTTCAGAGTAGGTGTTATGGTCTTAATGTGTTTTTGAAGTTACACTTAACACGATGCGAATGAGATTTCAACATGCAGCGGAAGTAATGAAGGGGAAGTGACGTCATTTATTAGAGTCACTAATTGTCAAGGTACTTCCATCTTTGTTATTATTGCTTAGACGCATATCTATTCTCCTGTTCTGAAGCCTTCCTTTTAAGGAAATAGTGCCCATAAAAATTTGAAACCATCACCAAGGTTCCTAGAAAAAAACTCACTTGTGCTTGGAATGGGGAACTACTAAATTTGGTTCACCAATTACCATAGAGCAAATATTGGTCACAATCCAAAAAAGAACATCTTTTTTGCAGATCCTCCAAAATTTAAACCAAGATTTCAGGAATTTTTCCACACCAAACAAGACATATTTTATTTAAATACTTTTTTAGCCTACTTTCCCGTAAAAGTAAAAAAATAATAATAATAAAGCATGAAAGAAGGCTTAATGTATCGTGAAAATATCGTTAGAAATCAAGAAAAGTCAAATTAAATTAAGTAATTAAATAAAGATTGAAAAATAGAAAATTTGAAAGTAGGGTTTTGAGATGGGGAAAAAGTGTGTCTGTCGGTCTGTCGGTCTGTCCCCCCCCCCCTAATAACTTTTGAACGAATTGTCCGATTCGAAAAATTCTTTTTGCATTCGGAATATCTCGGTTAGGACATCTAATTTCCATATTTTATTTTTTTTTGATTTGAACAATTTTTTGTTCAATTTTGAACAGTTCAAAAAATTTTAACATTGCCACCTATGGGCGAAAATGAAGCAAATTATGTAAACTCTGGGTACAAGATCCAAATTCCAATGAACAAGCTCACTGGAAGAAGCTCTTGACGTGAAATATTGATTTGAACAATTTTTGTTCATTTTTGAACAGTTCAAAAAAAAATTAACATAGTGCCTACGGGGAAATTTCAATCCTATATAAATCCTGATCTAACGGGCCGATATTTCTTGGAACAAACTTTATCGGAAAGCTCTTATGACGTAGAACATGTACAGATAAAAAGTTCATCCAGAACTAACGAGCCTATTTTCTTATGAAATTTTTTGATCGGGATTTTTAAGAATATTTTTGAATTAATGAAAGATTAAATGAATAAGCAAAATAATGAATGAATGAATAAATGAGTGAATAAATACATGAATGACTGAATAAATGAATGATTGAACGAATCTGTATTAACCGTTGAAAAAGGCATATTTGAAGCAATTAAGAACTAAAGCTAAACGAGAAAGAGAGAGATAGCTAGATTATAAATTTGAAGTTGGTGTACACGGGAAAGTAGGCTCGTATAGTTCTAGAAGGAACTTCTTGTTTTTTTAGTATTTGAGAGTAACGGTTTTATGTAAATATCTAAGTTTAGTAGTCCATCGTAACGGACGTTACCTACATACACGAAAATAAATGTAAAACATCATGAGATGCAAACTAATGTTTCAGAATCAAAAATAGTTTTTTCCCCTAATAATGCTAATGTTTTAAGATAGACTGTAGGCATTTGAAAATGTATATAATGTTTTTTGAGGTGGCAAAAAATAAAATTCTTTGACTATAACGGATGTTACATAACATGAACGTCATTTACACTAGTGTCATTTATTGTAAAAGTTTGTGGATCTATTAAGTACATTTGTTTTAGTAATTTAAAAATAACATTGCAAGACATGCAGGTAATTTATCAGAACCTTCAAGTAAAAATTCAATCATATTTTAGCCTTTGCAAAAAATTAAATATGTCGTGTAACAGACGTTACTGGATGTAATGGATGCTACGTTATAAGACAGGCATGCCATTTCTGCACTGAAGGTTAAATCAATAGACGAAACTAAATATCTTTACTTCTTGTAAACTATAATAGTGTAAAAAAAGTCACATTAAATGGTAATATTTAAAAATTCATCTTATAATAATTACAAATGATAATTGTATCATTATAAAATTAAAATGCTGTATTACTCATCTCATCATTCTAAGATCAGATTTTAATACATTTTAGGTTTGTTTTAACAAGGCATTTGCTTACAGTTACAACTCAATTTTTTAACTGCAAAGCAAAATTTCACGTTTAAGTCGCTAAAAGAAAATAAACGTTATCTTTTATACTTTTAATTAAGTTTGTAAATACAAGTTGTATTTTTACTAAGCATTTTGATTCATATTATCGCTGAAATGTTCTCCAGGCAGAAGCTTGGTTAAAATTTAAGATTATGGACTTGCACATTTCATGCAACATTTTCTTTACATCTTGAAAACAGGCTCTCATCTTAACTAAAAATTCATTAAGATGATATGAATTTGAGAAGTTTTATCCTCTAATGCGAGTATTATTATTATTATTATTATTATTATTATTATTATTATCATTACGTTAATTTTTACATAGCGTGCACAATTTTCTTTGTATATTGAAACTCATTATACCAGGTGAAAATATGAGATGGTTACGCCCCAGGTCAGAGGATCGGGCCTGGCAGAGTCAGTGGATTTTCAAGATGCAGAAAATCGTCTGCGCCCATGTTGTATGATTATGCGGCATGTAAAAGACCTTAGAGTAGACATTTGGCGTGGATACTCTCGGCTAAATTAAAGTCCTAGCGCAATTTCGCATCAAGAGAGTCCCGGTGCTCGCCCTTTCAGGTGGAGAAACTGGACTTTAAAATTCTCATGCTACGAGATGTTAGGATGGTACCACACTCATTGTGGTGCCGCTGAAAGAGATGGCACCAATCTCTCGGGAACGCACTGGGTCTGCAATTGACAGAAGCCAACAGCAGCTCATTAGAAATATTTAAAACATCAGATGTAGGTTTTATAATTTAAATAATTTTTCTAATGTTACCTCTGGGCTTAACGTTTACGTTATATTTGGATAATTTATATTTCATAATAAGTTATAACGATAATTTAAATTTTGTTTCAGAATCCAACTGTACGACTTGACGTTTAATATTACTGTTCATTTGCCAGTCATAATTCGTCAATGTAATTTCTTCAAATTAATTGCTTGAGCATTTTTTTTCACTACTTACGTGAAGTACATTTTCAGTTATAAGTATAGTTTCTTAACATACTTTGTTGACAGATAATGAGGAGTATTTTCTCGTGCGCTTAAAATTCAATTTTCTTCCAATACTGTTTGCAGATTGTAATGAATTTTAATGATCTCTGTCGCAGAAAATTCAGCTTACAAATAGCTACATTTGTTTTACATTTTTATGCTCAGTAAAAAGATTTCTCCATTTTCCAAGGAGCTATTTTAGCAGAAAATTATGCTTGGTCGTTTTCAGTTTAATAATTTATTTGTGACAAGCAGGAAATTTAAAGAAAAATTTCTCGTTCAGTTCCCTTTAAAGTTTTTAACGTTGATGACGAACTCTTTTCGTTAACAGTTATATATGCTTCAACAGTGTGACAATATTAATCGCTTTGTGCCTCGGAAGTAAAACAGCGCATACGTCTTGTAAACGAAGGAAAGAAACCCCTTAATTAGTTTGTGATTAAACGCAGTAAAAATAAATAAATACACGGTTTTAGCAAAAGCAGAAAATTGAACGTCTTTGCCACAAGGCATATGAAGCATTCAGATAATTACTTTACATCGCCTGAAGGCTAAGAATAGTTTTTAGGGAAGCTTTTCCTTCCCTTCATTAGTTTCAGGAAACAACCTGATGACTGTTCTGCGTTTTAAGATAGTATTTATTTGTGCTCATAGCACGTAAGTTGTTTTTCTCCTACGTGAGGTGCTTGGCTTAAATAGAATGTAAATTGAATTTATTTATTTCCAGTCTTATTTTTTCTGCTTTATTTTCCAAATTTGTTAATGCAATTCATTAAGGGTTTACTTGTGTTCGGAATTCTACGTTTTTAGCTCTCCATTAAAAGATGATTCGCTGAAGAAATGTTACGTCTGGAATAATCAATTAGACAACATTTAAAGAGGAAGCTGTTAAAAGTTTCAGAGGAAAAGTGTTTAAGGAGGAAACTAATTTTACCTGAATGTAATATAACAATAGAATTTTATATGAATACGACACTAAGAATTTTCAATTAATAAAATAAATAAATGTTTGATGTAGCAATCTCAGATTTTGAATGTCATGCTATTAGTCATTCTCACATATATTTAATAAGCGTTCTACTATGGCTTCAAAATGTAAAGATAATTAATTAATTAATTAGCACACGACAGTTTCAAAATGTGTCAGTATTCTCTTTTCATGCGAAAGCCCCACTTTTTTCAATCACCGCAAATAATTATTTGTGAATGCACACATATAAGCAGAATTACTGTTTTAAATACAGAAGTCTTGAAATTACTTGTTAGAAAGAAATATAATGTGTTTAAAAATTAATTTACTTATTAGAATAGCGATGCATTAAAATAGATGTATAAAATTCCTGTAAAATCTACAGAAAAATATTCTGAGACTAATATGTTAAAATATTATCACCATAATGCACATTTTAGATGAGCAGATAAATAATTAAAAATAATAAGAAGAAGAAGAGTAAATTTTCAGAATAGGTTTAATAGGTTTAATAATATAAATGTGTAATTAAAAAAAAGATTTTTTTAAAGGTTTTCCTGAAAGCAAAATTATTTATTCAAACAATTAAAAATAGCATTTACGCTTTAAGTTCTTTAAAAATAATAATAATAACCAAATCTATTTTAAAAATAATACAAATTGTTCTTAGAAACTGTTCTGGGAATCTTTAGGTGCAATTCAGGAGCAAATGAAGTCTTTAAGAAGAGTATCCTTAAAAAAAAAGAATGCATATATATATATATATATATATATATATATATATATATATGTATTTTCTTCATAATTTTAATATTCCATCTACGAAAGTGTCCTGAAAATTTAGCAAAATACAGTACCTGAAAGGAAAAATGGAGAGAAACTCAGCAAACACGTGTTTGAGTGAATCAAGTTATGCCTAGGAATTTTGCTGAAATAGAAACTCTTATACGTCATATTCTAATTAACTTAGAAACTGGAAACAAGCTTTCCAACTTTTAAAAATGATGTTGTGACGTGGAAAAAGTTGGAAACCCCTGCTTAAGCCCTTCATTTTGTTGAAATTAGAGACTAAAAGGAAGAAGTTGTGAATTAAATTTTTTCCTGTAAAAAAGTTGTAGACCAAAACAGTTAAATTTGAGAGTATATATTTTTTAACTATTTAGTATACTTCATTTAATTTATATGCCTTTTCCCTAATGTTAGAGTAATTAATCAGTAGTTTACAGTAATTAATCATTTGCTCTGGTTTGTTTTATAAATAAAAGATACACAATGTTATTTTTAAAATTATGTTTTAAAACTAAATTATATTTCTTTTTAAAATCATTTTACAGTCATAGAAACCGTAATAGTATTGCAAAATTTTGTATCTTAAAATGTAATCGAAAGCTTTTTTAAAACAAGTTTTAGAACATGAAATTCCTCTGAATTAATCAAAAAATACATCATGAGTATTTCCGAAAGACTAGTTTCTTTGCGGTATTTTACAGAAGGATGAAATGGAAACAATAGATGTGCCTTAACATTGAATTGCACCTTTTTGCATGAGGTTTAAGCAGTATACAGACTTTTGAATGTAAAAAAAGGGTATGCAGATTGGTTTTCTTTCTTTCTTTCTTCCTCCTTCTTCTTCTTTTTTTTTTTTTTTTTGTTATTTACACATATTTCCGACAACAACATAAGGTGAACATTTATTGCTATTGTTTATTGTTGATAATAACTAGTTGTTCCTTATTATATACAATTGCTATAACTAAGAATAACTAACTAAACCTATATCAATTTAAATGTACTTATTTGTTTAACGCTTAAATAGAGATAATGAATGTTAAATGAATACTGAGAATACGACGTAACTGCCTTAGAAAGAAAGCTTATTCCTCTCGACGATGATTGTTTAGAGTTCAACTTGAAAATTAACTTACACGGTTTTTTTTTATCAAAGCGGAGAATAGTTTAAAGTGTGAAAAGGGATCAATTGCACTTTTGAAAACGCCAGAATTTTTTATTTGTATTCAGCTGTGAACTTCTCGTCTCTTTCAGATGCAAATTATTCCAAAGACCGTCGCCAGATTCTCCATACAGAACGCCCTCTGATTTAAAAGAGAATGAAGTTTAACACAGCATAGGCGTGGGTTTTGACAAAAGTCAAAGCTAAAACTAATTCTATATTATTTTAGTTGAATAAATTGAATTTATTTCTTCTGGAACATAATTGTTATTTGTGGGTGTTATGTATTCTAACATTTTTAAAAATATATTTTCATGCGCTAATGCTACTTAAATGAGTTTAACTAATTTAATTTCATTATTTTTTTCGTTAAAGAACTGCAACAGCTCTTTAAATTCAATTTCGAAATTTATTTTGATTTGAGACTTCCCGAATTAGACTAGCAAAAAGTCAATAATAATTGTAGCTGTAAAATAGCTTCATGTAAAGTTTGACATTAAAATATTGAATTTCATATGTTTTAGCTTACGCTGCATGTAAAACTTCTGTGAATGCTCTAATTCACTAGCTGGTCATTCTAAAAGGGGGCACAGTAACCTCTTTCCAAATATTTTTTCGTTTAACAATCAGGTAAAAAAATAATGCATGCGTTTAATTCCAAAAATGTTTAGAAATGAAAGTTGAAAGTCGAACTTCATTTTAATCAACCATTAATTTAAAATTTAAATAAAATTAACTTCTTTTCAATTTTTAAAATTTCTTATAACTTCCTCAATTATATCTTTTTTTCAAAAGATTTCTTCTTTGTAATACTTCCCAAACATCCTAGTTAGCACGGAATTAACTATCTGAAACTCAGTTGAATTTTAATTTATTCGTTTTCCATTAAAATCTTAGAAAAAGGACAAAAAATTCAAGTTCAACTATTAAAAACAAACTACAAACTTCAGAGTCAAACCCATGCAAATTTTTGTTAGACATACTCCGTGTAATATTATACATACAGTTTCAAAGCTGTATCTTCAGCTGAAAAAACACCTAAGGGATTTTACTACACCTAGAAATCGAAAGATTAAACACAACGTAAATTCAGCACAAATTTTGTAAAACATGCCATATACGTGCTTCGAGGTCACAAGGAACCTCCCTTTTACGCTTACTTTCCTGTAAAAGTTTCTTAAGAAAAGAAGACGGAACTTTTACGAAAGTTAGGTATTGATTGATTGAATCGAGATTAAGTGAATTCAAGGTACTTTGTCTTTCATTTAGAACAAAAACTTGCAGGCATTCTTTTCCCCTTTAATGCAAATGCTTATAAAGAAAATTTATATTTTTATTCTTAGTTTTTAATATTAGTATTATTTTATGGTTTGTCTGGAATCATTAAGAATTAAAACCATATTTCTTGATTGAATAAAATTATTGCAAGCTTTATATATTGCGGTAAAAATTAACAGCCTTTTAATACTAAGCATAAAAAATGTTTTTATCTATTTAGTCGTGAATTACAACGGGGAGGAATTTTATTTGTAGTTTCCGTATGCAGGATTCAGTAAAATGTAAAGAGCAAGTGATTCAGTGTAAGTAAGAAAAGAAGAGTTCTGAGCAGTCTTGATTTTTACCAAAACTTCTCTCTAAAAAAGACTTAATAATGGAGAGTAACTCATTCGACCCAAGAAGTTCATCCAGCTGTAAAACGAAAACTTTTAGATAAAACAATTGGCTCGAAAAATGCTTGGATTTCATACAGGCTGATCATTAATCAGTCGTCCTCGCCATCTTTACGAATACTTTGAATGCTGTTTAAGGGCAAAAGAAGAAAGTTTTCCAACCAGTTGGAAGGAGTTTTATCTACAGTTAAAAAAATACAAAAATGACCAGTACACTTATTTTATTAGTCAGAAGTGTAGGAATGCGGAAAAGAGATTAACGATGGTTTCCATTATTTTGTTTCGTTATTTTTTGTATCATGCTGAAAAGAAAAATTAGTCAAACTAATACCAGACTGATAGACAACTAAATTGACTCTCAGGAATATTTATAAACATTTATGGCTATTGTTTATTCAATTTTTTGTTCAGTGCTTCTCACTTTTTTCGAGAACTTTAACGATTTGGCTAATTCTGTGGGAAAATAAAACATTAGCTAAATTACAGAGAAAGAAAAAACATATTCAATTCCAGGTTCGCCGTTGTCTCCCACACCCAATTACTAATGTAAATTTAGCTCTCAACGATTAAACCTACAAAAATAATTGTCCTCTTGGACTTCAGAAATTTTGAAATGTCGAGATAAAGAATGATTTAACTCTGAATACTCTAAAAGATAGAGATATCTTAGAAGCTATAAATCAAACTGCAAATCCGTTAAATGCTGAAAACGGATCAATTCGGACCAAGTTGCAGATCTGTCTAGGCGCGAGGCATTGAAAGCTGTAGATGTCATCAGGCGCTTTCTACGAACACAAGAAAAAAGCGCATTGCAAATTAGCAAGCTTAAAAGCATTGAAGAATTTATGTTTTCTGTTTACATTCGTGTGAAATATGAATATTGACTCTGAAATGATCACTTTAGGACCTCTAAAAGATAGAGATATCTTAGAAGCTATAAATCAAACTACAAATCCGGTAAATGCTGAAAACGGATCAATTCGGACGAAGATGACCAAGTTGCAGCTCTGTCTAGGCGCGAGGCATTGAAAGCTGTAGATGGCATCAGGCGCTTTCTACGAACACAAGAAAAAAGCGCATCGCAAATTAGCAAGCTTAAAAGCGTTGAATAATTTATGTTTTCTGTTCAGAGGGAAAAAAACAAACAAAAAAATTTTTAGTATTTTTTTTTCTCACGAGGTATTCTGATTTGATGTACTATGTTTATATATTTATTTATTTGCAATGTATAACTTTTAAAAATAATAATAGATAAATCATAAATGGGGATAATTTCATTCACTGGAATTGACTTTTATAACTTGAATGGGAAGTAAATAACAATAGAGACCAATATTAGCAATTGAAATTACTGAACCTCAGTAACTTGACACCCCTTATCTCGACATGTTTTCGTGTTCGACTTGGGGTGTCGAGCAATCGAGGTTTCACTATAATTTGATTATGAAACTTAAAAAGAAATCACAAAAGGAGCTCTTAGCACGTTGTACCTTGGCTCGGTCTAAGGCAACGACTCCCAAACTAGTGTTACGCAAAGTCTCTCCAGTTGGTACACGAACAGGTCAACAATTGACGAGAAAGACTGGACTTGGAAGCACTGCGTTGCTTTCTGTTCTGATGGTGCTCGGACAATTACAGCGAGACACGGAGAAGTTTTTGCCAAAATGAAACATATTTTATATATTTTATTTTTTACACGGCTTTATTTTAATAAACGCTTTTCTCTGCCTTAATAACTATCAAAAATTGTATAATTTGTTTTACCTAGTCGCCCTATACCTCGTATTCTATTGTATACAATAAAGCTATATTTGCAGTGGTACGCAAATGGTTTACAAGAAAAATGGTGGTACGTGAAAAAAAAAACGATTGGGAACTTCTGGCCTAAGCTACAAATTAACAGCATTAAATTGTCCTTGGTCGAGCAACAGATACAATACAGACACCGGTCCAAAGTGCAAAGCTTTTTGCTTTTTAAAGCTTATTTATTTTATTTATTTTTAGTAATTTATTTTTCTGAATTAACGAAAAGAAACTAAACATTCTTAGCCAGACTTGACAGTTTTGAAGTTTTATTGTAATATGTCCATCCGGTATTTATTCAAAACAGCTCGTCAAATATCAAGAAACTCCTCGTACGTTTCCATTTACCGTTTGCAATGAAACGGTAGCCATACATATAATATTCTCAGCTTTTGTTTTTCAGCCCCATCGGGTTCGTAGCTTAATCAGCTTCGTGGTAAATACCAGAACTACTCCAATAATCAATTTTCACTATAACTCACTCGATCAAGATAAATCAGAAATGAGTTTTCAACGCGAATTTCCATTTTAATGCTTCTAACAAATTTGTCAATTTGCAGTTGAAATGAAAATCAGTAGGAGTCCAACCTTTTTGAAATTATAATGAAACTGCAGCAACCTAGAAACATTTTACCATTAGGTTTAGCAATACAGACATTTTGACGACTCCTAATTTTTCTGTCACAATTTTGCACCGGAATGTCTGGAAAACAATTAAATTCCAAATCGCTTTCAGTTTTCAGACCAGACGACACAAGATCATTACAAACTCCATTTTAAGTAGGTCAGGACTTAATGGCGCATTTAAGACTGCTATGGTATTGGTAAGTAAACAAGTAAGAAGGATATCGCAGTTCTGCTAATTAGTATAGATTACACTTTTAAAAAAAAGGTACATAGTAATATGATTTCACTGGGTTAATAGACAAGCTTCATTAGGCAAATTAGCTATACAAAAGAGATAAAATTAATGAATATTTTCGGGTCCGTCACTAGAGACAGAAATCTTTACGAAACGGAAATATCTTTAACTTCCGAATAGCGTGTGAAATATGGTTTGTCTAAATACTAAAAGTAAGTAAAACACATTTGTAAAAAAGTGATTGTAAACAGCTATTTCAATGGCTAGGCAAATTACAGATTTGCAGTTAGCTTATTATTTTAGGAAAACAAAGTTTTTTGTTTTTGAATTTTTCAACTAAAATATAAAATCAAACAAAAAATACCAGAAATAGGTATAAGATTGAAAAACGTGAAAAAGATCAATAAGTACTTTAAAGACAAAAAATAATAATATGTGACACATTTATGTTTTTAGAAAAGGCTGCTCTTATATAAAAAGCGCGCAAATTTAAACCTTTTACTACCGTAATTTTTATTTTGTATATATATATCTATATATATATATCATTTTTTTTTATTTATTAAGCTTTTTACTAAATACAGCCGAGGTTAATTATGAACCCATTGTTATTTTTACATTTCCTTTTGAAATATGATTACAAAATTTTTATAAATTTATATATATAGCCCCAAATATTAACTGCATAAATTTAACTGTAACCACTGAAGAAGCCACCCCCTTTCCCTCACTTTGAAACATACATTAAAATTCACTTTCAAAAAACATTTAATAATTCTAATTTCTGCTGCTATCTTGTCACAATATAGTACACAATTTTTAAAACTAATTCTTTAAATTTTAATTTAAACCTCTTCGGAAAAGTAACCATTAAATGATGCAGAGCGATTTTTTTTTTTCAAAATCATTGCTGTATTATAAACTCAGCAAAGGGACCAACAGGTG
The DNA here is from genome assembly GCA_038502835.1 of Octonoba sinensis. Taxonomy (NCBI): domain Eukaryota; kingdom Metazoa; phylum Arthropoda; class Arachnida; order Araneae; family Uloboridae; genus Octonoba; species Octonoba sinensis. Next base: position 28,321,141 of record CM076599.1, on the reverse strand, counting down.
ATGTGGTTAAATTTAACCCCAATGATACTAGGAAGCTTAAGGTGATGAGTCAGGAAACAACACCACAACGATACGATATCTTCCAAAACCAACATGACTGTTCAGTCTTGGTAGCAAACAAAGCGGTTGGTCGCTTGGTATAGCGATCTCCAGTTACCAGAAGCAGCTCGACTGATCCAGCCAAATGAGAGAAAAGAGTTTATTGATTTAATTAATTAATTATTAGGCGAAGGCTACTTCTTTTAACTTCTCAGCGCGGGAAATGGCTTGTGGCTACTCCTGGCTTCCAAGAAAACTTTGCTTGTTCACGTTCTTATTGCATATTCTTTTGGTGCCGACAGGATTTGTGAGCATGGTATTTATGCTGCCGCTCTATTTGATATTTCCCCCCTTTCTCTCTCTCTCTCTCTCTCTCTTTTTTTTTTTACCGTTTCAAGTTTTAAACATTTTTTTAAATCATGATCTTACATATTTTCCATGTATTTCATTTTTCATAACACATTTCCGCCCACGTTGTTGTTTACCCGACATACGGTATATAATTCATTCCCAACCCCTCAACAATTTGCACGACTGGTTGCCAGAAAAAGTGTGATTAAGCGCAAATGGAATATTTTGTTTCTTACATTGATATTTTCAATAATTAATGAGGATTAAATGCAATAAAATTTCATTTAAGTGATAATACATACAATTAATTGATCTTATTTATGCTTTGACAGCTATTTTGATAACGAATAGCAAAACTTACAGATTTTAACTAGCTATAACAAACATCGAATATCTAAGCGAAGACCCAAACCTTGCTAGGTATTTAGATATTTATAACCCTGCATATTTTGTCAATGCATTAGAAGCAACTTTAATGACTTTTATGTTTGAAATATAGAAGGAGAAAAGTATTTTTTAGAAGTAAAAAAGCAAGAATTCTGTAAAGGAATTTCAGTACAACTTTACTTTTGTAACCATGAGTAATAAATAATGTTGTTGATTGTAGGAAAGAATAGTTTCACGAAACTGTACCCGTTTTTTTTTTCTACAATCCAAAAAGTCATTAAAATTGAACATTTTTACTGCTGTTATGACGGAAAACAAGCAAAAGTAACATCATTTTAAAAAATGGCTACTGCACCTATAATGGAAGACAAAATTAGTTGATCTGTTTCAATCAATTAATCCTCAACTGGAGAGATCAAGCCAGCAAAGCTTGAAAATGAAAACTTCATCGACTTAATAAACATGGACTGACTAAAGAGTGTCAAATTAATTACTCTTCATTAACGTTTCAAGCATGGATTCGTAAACCTAAACCCTTCTAGTACTCCAGTTATTCCTGAAGCTATGTTCATATCCCCCTTGTGAGGTGAAATAAATGAGGATTTGATATCTCGAATTCCTTTGAGGATACAGGGAAGAATAATAGTACCAACGGAATAGATGCAATGGACTAGAAAATGGCTCTTTTCAGACCGAGTTCCTCGTATCTATGAGGAACCTTATGGGAAAAGGACTTTTGTTTCTGCTACTTCTACTTCAAATTTAATCTGTTGCAAGATAAATTTTAGTGAAAGTCATGGAGTGACAAGTAGATCCGACTCGAAGATTTTTCACTTTGTTCTATTTATTTTTGCTTCATGAAAATTCCTGTCTTTGATTAGAATTTCAAAAATAATCATTAAAATAAACTTAAAAAGTAATAGTTACATGAACAACACTACAAAAATAGAGTTTTGAAAATTTCTTTATCAAAGCAAGTAAGTATTGCTGCACATTGTGTTCTATAATCAGCGAGTATTTTTTGATATTATTCATCCGATTTAATACGAGATTTTAATAACTAGAGCATGATATTCAGAAATAAAAGAAAGACAGTTATATGCTAAAAATAGTTACATTCAAAATTATTTAACATTTCTTGCCATAAATGTATACCAGTAGAAAGGACAAATTATTCTAGAATCACGAGAAAAGCAGGGCTGGGATCTCGCAATTAATTGTAACGTGATTGGTTTTTTGCATTATACTTGGCGCAATAATTAGTTGACGATAATTTCTTTAACTATGTTACCTAGAGTGTACAAAATATTTCTTACCAAAAAAGGCGATAAAAAGTGTTCTGTGTTGAAACTAGGCATGTAACGAATAGTGATTTGGCCGAATAACCGAATACCGAATATTCGGCCATTTCTACCAGGCCTAAGCCGAATATTCGGTCATTTCTTCCAGGCCGAAAGCCGAATATTCGGCCAATGTCTTAGGCCGAGTAAAGAATATTCGGCCGCCGAATATTAAAATTTTTAGCAAATCGTTATAATAGAAAGTATTTGTCAAATTTATAACAATTCACAAAGTCAAACACCAATTACACAATCTATGATGTATGATTTAATTCTTTTTGTTAAGAATTTAAAAATATCTAAAATTAATCTATTTTCTCAATTGTTTTGAATGCAATAAAACTAAGAATTTCCCCCACAAGTGGAATAGAAATGACAGGTTTTATGGTATTAAGCATTGGCATTATTTTACTAATTATTCAATGCAAATGAAAGAACTACTATTGCTTAGTGAACTTTTACCTTGCTTAAAACTGTTTTATGAAGATGTTATAAAAGTTAATATTTTTATTTTATGGGGTTTTTTACATACCTAATTTTAAAAGATCTATTCAAATTTAGCACAGTCAACTGGAATATATTTTTATTTTCAAAAAACCCAATAGCTTATGCCATCTAAATACTCATGATATATTCCAGGCTTTTCACATTCCTCTCTTACCCAATATTCACAATAAATCAGTCTACCCCAACAAATTCTGACTTCCACTTTGTTAATAATAACAAAATAAATTTCTCATATTCTCCATTATAATTAACTATTGCCAGCTTTTGCCAGCGAATGCTAACTATAAAAGACAAAACGACAACTTTAAAATCTGTTTTTGGGCAGTCAAGCCTAAAACAAGGTTTGAAAAGAAGTAGTTTATTTTCTAAAATATTTTTATTAATTAAAACTATATACTAATGTATTCTTTTGCAATAATTATAATACAATTTTAAATGTTCAAAATCTAGCAATTTCTTTATCTTTTTACATGTCTACTGCAGCAGAACTATTTGGCCAAATAGTCCATCAATATTTGGACAGGCCGAATTTGACCTTACCCAGTATTCGGCCAGGCCGAATACCGAATAGGGGCCGAATATTTGTTACATCCCTAGTTGAAATTCAGCGACGGAGCGGATTGTCATGTGACACTAAATCAAATATTGGTTTCATGTTGGCGCCTGAAATCGCAACCCTTACCTTCCTCCAGTGATATTAGTTTTAAGGTTCATCCATATTTTAAGCAGAGCTGCAGAGTCGGTTGAGAAAAGGACCGACTCCGACTCTTGCAGTTTTGAATTGCAAGATTGTTCCGACTCTTGAAGTTATGAACCGACTCACACTCCTGACTGCAAACTCCTTTATAAATATAGATTGTTCTTATACTACTCATTGCACGAATAAATTCTCAAGTTCCAGTAATTATTTTCTAAGAAATTCATTAAACTTCTTAATTTTACTTCATTACTTCTTAAATTTTAATAATTGCTATTCGGTTTTTCTAGGAGTGTATATTTTTATGATTATATGTTTCTTTATGGTATTTATAGATTAGCAGCAGCTCTTCTAACAATTTACGTGAAACAATTTCATACCTCATTTTGCAATACGTACTCTTATAGCAAAGCCTCAAAACCAATTATTTGCACACATATTTTATGACTCGTAATAAGACTTGCATTTTTTATGACGATTAATTACAAGAGTAATAATAATAATATAGTAAGGAGTCTCTGTTACCCCTCTTGATTCATTGCAGAAAAATATTTATAAATACTCCTTCTAAATTAAATTTCATCATGATAAACATCTTCTAAATTAATATTTTCATTCAATGTGGACTTTAAAACTCGCTTCGTACGCGGAGCACTTGCATTGACTTGTTTCAATTGGTAATATAGGTTACTCTTTTAGGTTTACATCGAATCTGATGCTACCTTTTTACTTTTAGTAAGAAATACATGTAAGTAATGGAAACAACATTATTTAAATCTATAATCAACTTTGTTTATGTGATTCAAACGAAGTTGGAAGAGAAACTCATTTAGATACGGTATTAAGTTTCTGTTAATTTAGTTTCCTTCTCGTGTGCTTTGCTTTGTTTTCCGGTTTAATATGCTCCTATTTTGTGTTCTTTGCTCTAAAAAGAAAGTCGAAATTAATAACGAATAACAATGCGAACTGCTAATAGAAAAACTTTTATCAGAGAGTACATTTTTTTTTTGTTAGAACAGAAGGAAAAGGAAGGAAACCAGAGGTAAATATCTAAAAGAAAAATATATTTGTATCGTAAAATAAATTAAAATTTTCTTGAGGATATTTTCTATTTCAAACATAATGCTTTTTTTTTTTGTTATGCAAACCTTGACATAAATTTTCGGTAATGACGTCATTGCGGTAATTATTACTAATTAGTTGACATAAAAGTCTGGACCAAATAAATAAGTGAATCAATAAAATTAAATAATAATGGCAACAATAATAATAAGATATAACAGACGAATTTTCGAGCAATGCGAGGAAGGGCTTTAAGAATAAATAAAATTGCATTTACCTAAATCAGTAGCTAAAAGTTACCAATAATAATAGCCAATAAGTGAGCTATGATAATTATTGCTATTTTAATTAAAAATGTTAGCAATTATGATTAAAAATTAATAATTCTAATTGCTTTTGATGCTTTGATATAAGAGTATATATTGTAAAATAAGGCGGAACATTGTCTGATGTGAATTGTTAGAAAAGCTGGTGCTAAATTTGTAGATACTATAAGACATATAATCATAAAAATATATGCTCGTAGTCTCCATAAAATAACAATTAAGTTTCAGAAATTATTGTGTATAATGGTGAACTATTTCTATCTAATAATAACTGAATAAGCAAATTAGAGAATCCAATTGATTTAAAAAGGCTTTACTCATTAGTAATCATCAATATTTTTAAATTTCCTAATAGTATTATTAAGCGCTTTGATTTATGTTCATTGGAGCAAGAGCGCAAAACAACGTTTCTGTGTCAGACAAAGTTTATTTTTTAATTTTTCGGCGCTGAGCGTCCTAGACGAAAGCGGCCTCTATGGAGGACTTCCGAAGTTCGTAAATTCTCCAATTTCCGTATTGTTTAGCAGAAATCCTCAAAATCTCTCACCAGACCTGTCAATTACTAGACAAGATGTCGTAAAGACTACCTCACCTTTGTATTTATGAAAGAAAGGATTGCTTTGCTAGTTTTAATTTGCATGGATACTTAAGAGAGCTCAACTTCTGCAATTCCATTTTTCCCCACATTAGATAGAATTTAGGTTAATTTCTTATTATTTACGTAAATTACGTTTATATGAGTAAAAGTTCTGAAGAATATTTGGGCCCAGACACTTCTCTTTTGGGTAAAAATCAATCCTAACTTCTATGCTAAATCTGGAATCTCTAGGTTCCAAGCGAAATACGTTTCCGCTAAGCCGCCTGTAGCATTAATATAGTTTTAGTAAACTTATCATACTACGAGAAATCAATTAAATAAATCGTATGGAGCTCTACAGGGGGATTGCTCTAACTTACAGGGAACGATATAATTTCTTGCTTTTTATACTAAATCAAACTATTTTTTAAATTGAAATTAAAGTTTTCATCTTTTACGTTAATTTTATCATCGGTTTGTATTAATTTACTTATTTGCTTTTAAAAATTTGCAATAAATACATGGAACGGACAAAACTAAGCACAGTCGGAAATTGCAAATCTAATCTTTTCTGAAGATAGAAAAGTTTCAAACTTATTGATTATTTCCCAAGTCGACGGCAAGCTTAAGCAGAGAAATCTTGAAAGTAAGCAAAGTAGTAAAATAAGAACTAAAATGCTCGAATAGTTCTCTCCAAAGCTGGGAATTTTCTTTTCTATTGTAGCAACTTGTTTCCCAGAACTATTTTGCTTTTGTTGACTCGTGACTGGTTAACGGTTGTTCGATAAAAGCTATGTCAGTCTGTTTCTTTTCTCTGCCACAGGGGATTCCTTACTGTAAGATACGAAGGAGATGTTTTATTATCAGTACTTATATTAACTTAGTACTGATCTTTTTTTTTAAATAAGTTAGGGCTTTCACACATTTTGGAAAAACCCGTACATTAAACTGTATAAATGAGTAAATATATATAAATATATATGTAGGTTTAGGGGGTAAAAAAATCTTATTTCTATGTATCGTACATTACAATTCCATGAGATAGATATTTGTTTGATAATTTTGAAGACATGTCCTTGAAAAGTACAATCACACTCATTTCCTCTGATCGAATTTATTAATTATATCTACACTGGTAAAACAACTTTGCCCGAAATGACATGAGAATCTACCGAAATAATTTATCTGAAGTCTGGGGTAACATTATAGAGTTTTATAAACAGGAAACTACAAAGTCTTTAAACAAGGAAATTACAAAGTATTAAAAACGGGAACTACAAAGTCTTTAAATAAGGGAATTACAGAGAATAAAAAAAAGAGAACACAACTGTGAGTACGCTAAATTACTATTTGTTACACACAAAGTCGAAGGGGAGTTCAGAACTCTCGCTATTGTGATTCCTGTACTTTAGGCCGCTCGGCAAAAATGCATCCGGTGTTGGGAGGACAGACTTTTTTGACAATTTTTTAACTGTTAACCACATATTACCAAGAAACTTGACTTGTAGTTTTTTAGCGAACAAACGAAGCTAGGTGCAGAGTGCGGAAAACAAAAATTTTATTGTAAAAATGTCATCAAGAGACTTGATTATTTTATTTTAAACAAGTTTTTATATACCGAAACGCTTAGTTTTCTTTCTGTATTTTTAGAATTTTTGTTGAGTATAAGGCAACTCTCCATCGATTTCTTCCTGTACTTTTCCTAAGTAGTTGTACTTCTTCTGTAACATTTGCAGTCCCTTAACAATGAAAAGAAGTATGGATTAAAGCAACCATCCTAACATAAACAAGCTCCAAATTCATCTAAAAGCAAACACAGGTAATCTAGATATTCTTGATAATACAGGCTAGATAAAAGTACGCAAAATATAAGTAATTAAATAATATTCTGAGAATTTGAAAATGATGGGCGATAATTTCTGATAATCTATGAAACAAATAAACAACATGTTGCTTATTAAAAACTGTTTATGATGACCGTAAAAAATCGTTTATGGTACTTTAACGAAAGCAGCGGTGCTAAGCTATATGACTGAAAAGTTACCGGTACTGGAATAAAACAAAAAATGCGAAGCAGATAAATGATTGACGGCAACATAGAGAATAAGCCATCATTAATTATCTTCCTTATTTTAGAGAGCACCGTAAAATACATTTAAATTATGCTGGTATTAAAAGCATTTTAAACACGCTACACTTAAATAAACTACTTGTTTTACTTTAAAGTCGTAAATACCATTTTCCAGTAATGAGCTTTGGAGAAAAAAAAAATCTTTTTTTTTTTCTTTTCCATTCAACAGCGTGGTAGATAGATGATCACGTCGAAAGACTCTTTTGAAGAGGTAAAGTATTTCGGCCTTACGAACATTTGATTATCGCCTTCAAGCATGTAATGCTTCTTTCTTTCTTCTCTTCAGTCTTTTCCCCCGCTATTTCTTCAAATAAATAGTTTTCAGTAAAGCTACAAAATCTGCTTAAATTGAAGACATCGAATCCGAAATGGGAGGGGGAACGGAATGGAAATTAACAGTTGAAAAATTCAAAATTTAAAGTAACAAATTTTAATTTCAACACTACAAAAACCGTACTAAAAATCTCTAATTGTATGAAGCAAGGGGAAAAAGCAAGCCCAAAATTTAATTGCGGACTTTCTTTAATCCCCCCCCCCCCCCATTTGTTTTTACACTAATCTCCTCAACTAAGAAAACGAGCTGCAAGTGCTGCTGTCTTTTTCATAACATTGAAAATTGAATTTAATAGTTATATGACAATAAGTCTAGTGAGAAAACTGCGAATAGTTGAAAATATATGTTCTTAAGAACATATTAAGTAGTTAAATAAGCATTTGCTAGATCAAGTGATATTACGTACACAAAAAAAATCCGATTTCAGAAAATACTATCGTGTTAGTTTATTTTATTTTATGATCAACTTAAAAGTAAAGTCCAATCTCTACATTTTAGTTCAATACTATGAGCAATTTTTTAATAATTGATATGAACTTTTTTTTTTTTTTTTTTACTTTAAATAATCCAAAAAAGATAAAAAGGAATATCATTCTCTTAAGTATTAGAGCATGTCAAAAAGTTGAGTTTAATGCACGAGTTCGCCAAGAGAAAAATTCTTTCGTCATTCCAAGATCAAAATTACAACAACGTTCCTTAACTATTCTCAATCGATGATGGCAAAAAACGTTGAAGATATTTTCATTCCTGAAGTTCTAAAAGTTGGCAAGACTTTGACAGAAAAATCCCGTGACGTGACTGTATTGTTTTTATTCTGCCGTGCGAAGATTCGATGGCGGTAACTGTATTTTCGTGTGAACATTGCTTCTTGCGATGTTTCGGAAGTTAAGTCGGTGAATGGGATATTATTAGTTATTTAGCGCACGCAAAGAAATATACTATTTTGAGAACTCTGCCGGAACTTATACACGGATTTTAAATGATAGATGTGCCTTTAGAAGGGATAATTACACGAGGAAACATGCGTAAAATCAATAAGAAATAATAATTTTTAATAATAATAATAAGAATAATGAATTAAGCAATATCATTCGTTGTTAACTCAAAATGAGTTAACTATGCGACGCCTCGTTTTGTTATGGACATTGGGAGGGAGAATTCTATTCCGTTTATATTCATTTGATTAATTTTTCACAGTTGACTATTTATTATTTTTATTTTATACAAAGACATATAACATTTATCAAGAAAACTTGTAACTGACTTCCATTTCTTGCTATTATTTGCGTTTTATACGCTTGCTGAGTTACTTGTTAGTTAACATTATCATCACCAATTCTTTAATTAGTTTTTATTCTTCTTGATAGTTCTCATAATGTATAATGCCAATGTACAATATCAGTTATTAATGAAAGCATTACTGTATGTTCAAAATTTACAGTTTAAATAACGAATTTATGCACATATGTTCACTTTCAACCTGAGTATTATACTGAATCAGAATTTCTATGAAAATATTCTTTTACTGTCACAGGGATATCTGCTCCTTATATTTAAGAGAAAATCGCTTCAAGTAGAAATTCAAAAAACAAACAAAAAAAAAAAAAAAAAAAACCTAAATTTAACAAATACGTTTATTTTCAGGAGAAGAAGTAGATATATAAAATTTTTAATCGGCCACGTTCAGGCTAAAAAAAAAAGAAAAAAGGACAAACTTTCATCATCGAAGCATTTGATGCGCAGGAACATTTCATATATTTTTTCTTACTGTTACGGCTCAACTTTTGTACGTGTTATAATAATGACGATCGTCCTAAAAATAAATTTGTAAGCCAATAAGAATCGGCATATAACAGATTTTACAGTTAGTGCTTATTGCTTCGACATTAAGAAAAAAATATTATCCTCTTCTAGCTTGGAAATGTGAAATAACCTCCCCCGCCCCCCTAAAAAGAAAAGAAAAGAAAACCTTACATTATTCTACAATAAAACTTCTACCGTTGCCCTTTAACAAACTTAAAAAAGAGACTAATTTTCTATAAAATAAATAAATAATAACGGAATAAAAACTTACGCCTTTAAAACATCATACTAAGCTTTTTATTCGATTTTTTATAGTATTATTTTTGTGCGTTTATTTTTGGTTTATTTATTTTTATCTTTATTTTTATTTATTTTTTAACTCATATTCTTAATTTTATCTCAGTTATATATTTTAAATCAACTTGAATATAAAAGTGAAACAAAAGTAATCGAAGCAGATGGCATGCTCAGTTTGGACATAAAAAAGGTTGCATAACTTATCATATACATATATTGTATATATTTACATTTTTCATTTTAATTTTAGAACCGAGCCAGCATTATGCAATTATTCAATAAAATTCGTTGCAGTGGAAAAGAATAATAGCACTCATGTGGGTTTGAAGCATATTAACTACTAGCTAGCAGACCATTCATAAATGTTGTCCCACTTTTTTTCAATATATTTGACCCCTCCCTCCTTTGCCACGAAGTGTCACACTCAATATACCCCCTACCCCCCTTTGTCACATGTAACGCTATATCACATTAATATATGTACTTGCACTGCTGCAGTTCAGAAATAAAGCACTACGTTATAGATCACAGATCACATTTCAAATTTTATTTTTGAGCTTTTAGTGACCATAATAATAAAACTGATTATATGTGTACCTAATTTGAATAAAATGAGATTAAGTTTACTACAAGGAAGATAATTAATATTTATAGTAAAAAATATTAATTGTTCGAATTCTGAAACAATGACCTGCGCTATTTTACTTAAAAGTGTAAATGCCCAAGATTTCATTTTAACTTTTAGCTAGAAGAAAATGTAAACCTTAATTTGCATCAGTGTTTTCGATACAAAATGAAATCAGGGAAACATCAGATTACGGAAATCAAAAAAACTTTAAAAAAATTTAATTTGCTAATTTTAAATATTTTAATATTTAAAATGTATGATATCCCACTTCTTGTTACCCCCTCCACTCTCCTTGTCATAAACTGTCAAGCTTTCTTGAACCCTCCTCCTCCTCGAAGCGTGACACCATTTATGTGTGACCCTTAAATTGCTCGACATTTGACTGATGATTCAAACTTCTAATCTAAATTGGGGAAATTAATCTAAAATCTCATTTCGCACTTTGCAATTTTCTTACTAACCAAAAATAATTTAGCAATCAGCAAGAAACTTTCTAAGCGTGAGATATTGATAATAATTTTTCTGATTTTGCGTATAAGATATGTTCTTTTATTATCATTGCAAACACTAACTAGTTTTCAAGTATAATATGTTTCAGATTTAAATTTAACCCTTCCGATGATCGTAATCATATTATTTTCAGATTCAAATTAATGACCTAAAATAAACCCAATAATAATCTGAAACGAATCAGGTTATTCGTAGAGTGTAATGGGAGATTATAAAGACATTAAGGGCGCACGTGTATTATCAATTTTTAATTTTTTGACCAAGAATATTGGGATAATTTCCCTATAGTGTTGAGTATTCTTGTAAGTACTCTTTGCTTTTACGGAGTAAAATATTACTTAGAAAATGAACTTCATTTTTCAAGCTTCTATATTTTAATTCTTGCTTTATTTTTCGTATAAAAAAGTCACTAATGTGTTTTTTGCTCTAAATTGGGTAGCACACTTCCGACCCACTTCGTACTCTATTTCAACTGGGCTTCGAATATGGAACAATTAGTTTAGAAGTAAACGAATGTTACAACTCCGGCGTGCTAGAAATTAACAAATATATCAGTGGGAAGGAGCAACTATTTCCAGAAATCTTCTGGAAGGAATGTCGCTAGAATCTCCAGCGTAAGGGCCGATTTGTTTTGAATAATATTTGCAAATCTTAATGATCAATTGAATAAACACTGTGCTTTACTGTAAAGACGTAAAGACAAGCGTAGCATTAATAGAAATGCGTTACTTATATATTTTACTTGGAAAACCCATCGCTCATCGGACTGCATCGTAGGTTTTTTAAATCTATTTTTGCACGCATCCTAAGGCTTCACGTTAAACGGTAGGAGTACATGTTTTTGTCATTCCCATCGTGAAATGTTTATCAGGATTCTAAACTACCCTTTTCTTTTCTCCATTAGGATTGTCAATGCAAGCGTTTGATTTCTTCAGCAACACCTCCCATTTGCCCTTGGAAATTCTCGACATGGCTTACGACAAGCCCGAAGACATCACCCTTCCCAATGACACGGGTAATAACTCTTCTCCGTGTACCAATGACTATTGTGTTTCTGATGAGGACTATCTGGCGATGATTGAGGACTACATTTTCCCCACTCCTTACGAGTGGGTCCTCATATCAATGCACTTGACGGTGTTTCTGGTGGGCCTCGTGGGCAATGCGCTGGTTTGTGTCTCCGTATATCGCAATCACAGCATGAGAACTGTCACCAATTATTTCATCGTCAATCTGGCTTTTGCAGATTTCTTGGTCATTCTGGTGTGCTTACCACCTACGGTGCTTTGGGATGTGACAGAAACATGGTTCTTCGGAAGCGTAACCTGCAAACTTGTCCTATATTTACAGGTAAACTATAATTCTTTTTTCAGAATTTTGTTTCCTTGCTATACTATAAAATTATTTTGACATAAAAACCAAAAACAAACAAACTGTACAGTATGTCTCTGATCAGAAGACGCCTGACCTTGAGAGTTCATTTCATCTTGGGGAGAAAGAAGAGGAAGTCTTACATTGGCACATACACACAGCCAATAGCTATCGTAAACGTTGTTGGAGCCTCAAACCTGCTTTCGTCATCCCTATTCTACAAATGGAATCGTTTGAGTTTTCTGCCATCGGGAGTTTACCTATCAGAGAGAGAGCTAAAACATTACCCGTTGATGGCGTTATATATTCCGTTTTGCGTGTCTCTGCAACTCGAGCAGGCTTGGGGTTAACGATAAATATAGCGAACTCAAAAATAAGTTGAAAAGTGAATAAAATTATGGGACAAAAGAGTTATTTCCTACTTAAAGTATAGCAAGAAGTTCCGTCTAAAACTATAAGAGACCACTTTCCCGTATACGCCCAACTTCAACCTTATAATCTAGCTATTTCTCTCTCTTTCTCATTTAGCTTTATTTCTTAATTACTCAAACATAATTTTTTGAACGGTTAATACACATTTATTTATTCACTCATTCATTCATTCAATCATTATCTTCATGCATTCGTTGATTGGTTTAATTAGTTATTCATTCATTCATTAAATTTCTCATTAATTCATTCACTTATTCATTAATTCATTCAGAAGTATCCAAGACCCAGATCAAAAACTTACATCGGAAAATGGGCACGTTTAGTTCCGGATGAACTTTGTCTCTAAACATGTTCTACGTAATGAACTCCTTCCAATAAAGTTTTCTCCAAGCAAATTTGCCTATTAGATCGGGATTTATATAGGATTAAACTTTCCCCGTAAACGCTCATGTTAAATTTTTTTTGAACTGTGCAAAGTTGTATAAAAATTGTTCAAATCAAAAGCTATTTAAAGCCTAAAGCTCTTTTACTAAACTTATCCGAAGGAGCTTTAATCTTAAGTCCAGGGATTATATATGTTGCTTCATAATTTCCCATAGGCTCAAATGTTAAGATTTTTTGAACTGTTCAAAATTGAACGAATAATTGTTCAAAGCAAAAAATAAAATATGGAATGAAATGTCCTCACCAATGTCTTTCGAATGAAAATAAAAATATTTCGAATCGGAAATTCCTTCAAAACTTATTAGGGAGAGGGCAGACAGTCAGAACGACCGACAGACACACATTTTCCCCACCTCAAAACCTTACTTTCAAAGTTTTGATTTATTTATTTATTACTTCACTTATTTTTTAATTTTCCCAATTTTTAACGATATTTTTTCGATACATTAAACATCTCCTCATACTTTTACGGGAAAGTAAGCAAAAAAGGGAAATAAAAGAAATAAAACTGTCATGTACCCTCCTTCCCCTGCTCAATTTATTTTATGTATTGAAACGCAAAATAATAGTGTCTTGAAATCATCAAATAGTTCCTAGTTTTGGACAACAAGTTTAGGTTTAACAAACGGAAATTTTTTAATGCAATATTCCATCTTCGGTTAATCACAATTCAGTCAGTAAATTTGATTCCTGATGAGGAGAATTTTTTTTATTATTAAGTTGAGCCCGTACCATTCTTATGAATGGATCTAGTTTTACTCTGGTCAAATCTCGTCTGATATTACTGGTGGCCCATTACTTACTTTGAATCATGATGCATAAAGAAAAGGACATCCACGAAAGGACACGAATGTACACACAGAACTTGAGGTTTATGAGTAAAGGTTAATGAAGAAACACAATAATCCCTAATCTTTTTAGTAGCACAATTTTCGGAATATTTTCATTTTTCAAATTTATATCTTTGTAAAGCTTATAAATATTAAGAAACTGTCTTTCATCTTCGTCTGTTCTAAAAAAACATAATTGATTAATTAATTAATTAATATAAAACTAGAATTCTAATAATCGAACCCTGCCAATACTTCTTCCTAGATGAAAACTGAACTTATAACTAAATCTAGGCCCAATTAGCTGAAACCAAATCATGTGAAAGAGCATGACGCTTAAACAAATAGAAAAACAAATAAATGAATACATATTTTCAGACCAATGGATTCATATTTTCCATACTACATTCGGGTAAAGAATCGTTACGCTAAAAATTCATCTCGTTTTATTCCTTGACAGATGTTGAGACTTTGGGCCAACTTGGAACTTTTTATGAATGAAGCGTGTCCAAAGACATTACACGCCAGACAACTTCGAGTCTTAACTACTCAATCAGCTATAAACACGTTTTTATGTTAGACATTATTACACTTGGAGAAATTTAGCGCAACATCTTAAAGTAAAGGAAACCAACTTTATGATCATTGAAAGTCATAATGTTTTAATCGAAATATGACATTTTAGCACTAAAACCTGAATAACGTAATGTTTTATTTTATCTGCATTTATCTTGGCTACGTCTTTATCACTATACCTATGTTTATTCAGTTTCTATTGCAAATGTTTTGAAAAAATAATTTACAGCATGTTGTTATTTAACTGTTCATGTTTCATACATCCGGATATAGCTTTCAATGGAATTTTTAACAACAGATAAATAAATTTAAAAAATTAATGCATTTCATTAATGATCAGAATAAGAAGATACATTTTTAATCGAAAGCCATTATGTTTCTACTACTACTACTACTCTACACACACACACACAGTAACATAAAAACTCGAAAATGTAATAAAATTAACTTTTAGAATTGAGCGTTCTCGGATGGAGCGTGGGGCAGAAGCATTGTTTTCTGCTTAAATTGTTTGAATTTAAAATTTTGAATCATAAAAATCTTACAGTAGTGATACTTCACAATTACTTAAATTCAAATAATAAGGGAAAAATACGACTAAAATAAATAAAATTTGCTATCTTAGAAAACGTATGTTATTTTGAAATTCATGTAAAGTGAACGTTATTTTTTTCCTTATTTGTGGTGAGCAACGAATTATGCACCCAATATAGTATTCATAATCCGCCCTCCTATGACTCTCGAAAGTTAGAATTTTCTCGAGAACCTTGGCTGAGTCCCCTTTTATGCCTTAAATTGCCAAATTTTCTCTTCTACAAAAGTAACTTTTCCAGCACATATCTTTAATAAGGTTACTCTTACAATATAAATTGAAGACAATAAATTACAATGCATTCTACTTAATCAAGAACATGCGAAAAGAAATATGCCCCGTAACTTTGTAAATATACAATCGTGTATTATTTCAATATTTCTCGATAAACGTGCAAATAAAGAATCAATCAAACGAAGCGTCTCCGTTGTGCCTAATAGAACAAAATTCCTAATGCTTTCTCTTCACAAATAATGATTTATTTCCGTTTAACTCATTCAAATGTCCATTTATATCGGATAAAAATGTTTATATTCATTGCTATAGGGTCGTTTTAAATGTTATAAAAAAGAAATTATTTGCATTAAAATTTGTTTATTAACTCTATAGATTTTCCTTTTGTAGCTCATATGGTAATTGTTTTCTTTCTATTGTTCTGCTTAGATATAACGTTTTTCCCTAGAGCGCAATATTAATCTTTCTGGAATCATTGATTTATGGTTTTATTGAGAATTGAGCGTTAGGGAATACCTAAGTTCGAGATAATAAAGCATCAGCAGTTAAACGTGCAACAGAAGCATTTGTTTGGCTTCTTTAATTGATGATGTTATTTACTGTTTCAAGGGTGTTAAGGGGTCATTCATAAATAATGTCACGCCCCAAGGAATTGTGACAGTGCGTGACAAGGGGAGGGGAGGGGATATCAAGAATTTCGACATCACACATTTTCGTTAAAATGAAAACATGTAAAATCGGAAGATTAAATTTTTTATACAATTTATTTACTTATTTATTTATTAATTTTGTTTCGTATTTTAATTGTTTTCTTTTGCATTGGAACCATCGATGCTAATTAAGGTTTAAACTAACTTCTAGTTAAAAGTTTAAATTTAAAGGAAAATCTTCTTGGGTTACGTTTTAAGATCATAATTTTTTCCAGAATTCGAACGATTAATATTTTACTATTATATACTAATTATGTTTCCTGTCGTAATCCTTAATTTCCTTTTTAAACAACTTAAATACATATATAATCATTAATATTGTTATCCTCATAAATGTCAGTAAAAGTACAAAAATAAAATTGGAAATGCCATCTATAACGTAGTACTTTGTTTCTAAACTGCAAATACATAGCTTATGTACTATAGTGTGACGCGTGACACGCCATATTGAATAAGGGGGGGGGGGGAACATATTGAAGTGTGACAATTTCTGACAAATGGGGGTTGGGGTGCAAATAGATTGAAAAATGCGTGACATCCTTTATGAATGACCCCTGACGCAAACTCACATTGGTACACTCTTAATTTGAAGAAGAAAATTGAGATTGGGTGGAAAAGGCAGAATATAAAAAGTTTCATGTCCAGGTTAGTTTTCCTGCTTTATTCTGTTTTATATATCTTTATATATCTTATATATTTATTTATTTAATATTAGAAAATAAATAAAAAAATATTTTTAAGGTTTTACAGCTAATCACAGAAAACTGTCCAATGTTATTCTCGGAAGTGTTTCATGTTTGTGATGAGTTCGTTTTCAATCTCTCGCTTTTCATTATAAATTTTTCTTTCACTTTAAATACATAATGCTGAGTTAATATTCTTTCGTTGTTCACTTTTTCCTCCTATTTTACGTTTGTTTACAACGCAGAAGCAGGACATTTCTAATGTTTTCTATTTTGTGCCTTTCTCTAATTTTTTTAACCTTTTTTTTTTTTTTCTTTTTTGAGTTTTTTAAACTTTACAGACCTTTTCAATATTGTATATAGTATAAATGTTGACATTCCAATTCGAATGCGTCATAGGTACTAATTAGAAATTTTAAATGTATGCACCAAAAATTTTCTAATGTGTTGACGGCCATAGGAAAAACGGTCCTACGTCTGTGACTACAAAAATCTATAGGATGTATTCCACTAAATGACTCAACGGTAATTGTATCTTAGTTTTTAAATATTCAACTTGTGATTAATTGGAAACTCACAGTCAAAGAATTAATCATAACAGCTGTTACTAAACTACACGTACTAAAACAGTTTTGAGTTATAAAACTCTACTGATAATTATTGCTTTTTTAAAAAGACTACATCGAAGATATTTCTTACAAAATAAACCTTATTTTGTACTAAGTTCTTAATGTTTATGGAGTATTTTGAAAATTATGGAACCCTCCAAAATCGACGACCTCCCCTCCCCCCAATTGGCCAAACGACCAAGCCCCCCCCCCCCCCAAAGCCTCTGAAACGAAATCCCCGAAGATCTCAATGGTGCCCAATCTGCGACATCTCTCCCTCCTCCTGGTGGATAGCCGTGCTTAAGGCATCGTTTCTCACGTTTTTCCTTGTTGTGACACCCTGAAACAACAAAACGATGCATAAAAACATGCTGCATCTAAAAACAAACATGCATTGCGACTTCTGTACTATACTGTTTTATTTGTATAATATTCAACCTTGTAACCTTAGAGTAATATTTAAAATCTTGTATGTAAATGTAAATGTGTTTTTGTTATTTTTCTTTTTATTTTCCCAATGGCGGGAAACTTGTTCATTTCCTTCCTTTTCATGTTCCTGGCCTCTGATTGGTCTTCTTCTTTCCTTGTCTTTGTTCCTATTGTTTAATTTCTAATCCGACACTTTTGGTATAAATACCGGCTATTTTTCTGGCTAGTTGTGTGCTGAGCACTTCTTTTCTGCACTGATGAAGAGGCTCCTCAAATTGTAGCCTCAAAATATCTTCTGGCGATATTTTTCTGAAAATTTGTGCTTTTTTACGTTGTTTTGTCTTTGTACTCACTATTTAAAATGATTTATTCTACAAAAGAATGTTTCGTACACGGGTCTTGCTCTATTTGGACAAATTGCGACTCCTCTTAAGCCTTTACGCTTTTCGAATAAAAGGAAAACACCACTAAAGTGCATCGTAATACATTTTTAAGATGATGAATTCTATGAATAAAAAATTATTTAAAGAAGCATAATTTTCATTAAAAGAACTTGATATGCCAGCTATAAAAAACTTATTGACTAAAATCATTCGCTAAATATAGCATTTTCCTTTCGCCCCTTTGATTTCTGCGTCTTCCACTCGAATTCGCTCCGTGTTGATGGTGAATCCATTTTGGCGTAAGATTTCTCTTTTCAAGACAGAATTTGGGACTTTTTGTATGAAATCCAATTTCTCATAACCCATCCGAATGGATTTCAAGTTTAGAGTTTTTCATCCTTCGTTGAACGAATTGCCGAAATTTGACTTCCGGTTTCAGTTCAAAGATGTATTTTAAAGGAACAAATGTCTGGGAAACAGGAAAAGGAACTCTGTGGGAATGATGACTTTTGATAGATAACATTATTTAGTTTTACAGAAGTTTCCACTCATATGAAAACATTCTATAAAAATGCCACAGAGGGTTTTTTTATTTTTTTTTATTTTTTTTTATTTTATTTTATTTTTTTTTATTTTTTATTTTTTTTACGTAAGGACCAGATCAAACAATGATCCGCAAATTGGTTGTCCAAATGTTAAGTACTTTTCAAATCTGAAACCAATGCTCATTACTGGAAGTTTGTACGAGATACGGTCCATTGTTCATTCATAATTTTACCGTAAAACATTAAAAAAAGAAAAAGTAAGAACGAAAGAAAGAAAACAATTAACGGAAAGGAAAAGCACTTAAAAAAATAATAAAAATATTTTTTAGATTAATTCGAATTAAAATCCATTTTTGTTCATCTGCCAACAAAATTAAAAATATTGAATTACTTAAAAAAATGAAATAAAAGAAAATAAAATACATAAACCAGTAAAAGTAAAGGAAATAAAAGATATCTTCATGAAACCAAACTTGATGTTTAAAAATTTTGAAAAATATTCTTACGGACTTGGTTGTACTTTAAACAGGTGACTAGCACCTTGAACATACAGAGAAATTCAATTACAAGCTATTTACAGTATGTACAGATTTTTAAGCACACAAAAAGGTCTTACAAAGTTTACACATCACGGTAAAATCAACGATAATCTCGTATTTACTTACCAAACATGAATGGAATCAAGCACTAAGCTTACAGCACTATGGCTCAGACTGACATGCAATCGCCAAAAGACTAAAACTGAATAGAACTTCTAGCCAGAGCTCCTTATATAACTTCTCGGATACTTCTTCTTCAGACTTCTCGTGACAGGAACAAAATAGAATGTTCTAGCATAAACTTGGATTAGCTATCACGATCGGAAAGTCGCCAAGTTTGGCGAGAAATAACAACTATACCCCTAATTTCGTAACAAATATAAAAACATAATGCTGATTACATCGACTCTGAGATCAACAATGACAGTCTGTTCCATTGCTATGGATACCTCTACGGCAGCAACGATTTATCTATTTCATTTGATATCATAAAGTAGTAGCAACAAACCGTCTAGATGAAAGTAATTTTAAATGATGTAATAAATGATAACTAATGAGTAAATGATTGGGAACAAAATAACGTGTTATGCAGAACCGATGACGACAGCTGAATGTTTACGATAAAAATTAAGTCTGGGTGTGAAATTAGTATAACATTAACATAACAGTCGCAGTCGGTACATGAAAACTCAAAATCGAACAATTAATGAAATTGAAGCATGCAACAAATTTTACGCAAATAATAGCAAAGATATGTAAAGCTTTCAAATTTCTGAAAGTAACTTAGCAGAACATAATGTTAAACTAATCTAATTAGTATATTCCATTTAATTATTATTGAAGTGTTCTCACTTCAGGACAAACATTCTTAGACGTTACCCATTCATGTCTAAGAATATTTGACCCCTTTTCCAGCATAAATATCATAAAATAAGTATTTTTCTCACAGCTAACTCACATTAGTATGTTCCTCCATCAAACTCTCTTTCTTTCTTGAAATGTGCTTTTTATTTTACCAGAAAAACGGTGTTTATAGCAAAATGAAACAGTTTAATACCTGAAAATAAGCAATTGAAGAAATGCGTGATAGTTCAAATATCTCCTTCAAAATGCCTACTAAGATTTGCTCATTGATTGATCACAATCCAATTAACGGGAATGTGAATGGAAAGAATTGATATCGAAATCCAGCATTAATTGCAAAGAGTAAAATTGATGTGTTGTTCAATTACAATTACCCCAAATTAAATGAAAGCGACAATAATGTCAAGTCTGCCTTCACAAACTAGGTGCTAAATTGGTTCCCAAATTAAATTTCTTCGACTTTTACAATGTTAAACTTTTCATTAAAACCTCCTGTAAATCTGAGATTGCCAATATGCCTGGTTGATTAAGAATACCGAGAATAAGCTTGTAACTTAAAGGGAAAGCGGAAAACGGTATGCTAATCATATCAAAGGAAAATAAAACCAGATATGCCGTGCAGGCAAAACTTGTCGCATGTAACTTCTAACTTAATGTAATTTTTATTTACTACTGGAATTTTGTATTGGCATCTTCAATATTAAATGTATCTAGTTAAAATTTCTTAGTAATATCCAATAATTTTAATTAACTGTTAGGTATTTTAAGCATGTTCTAAAATCCTTTCTTCTGAAATCCATAAGTATCCAATACCAATTTTTCTTTCTTTGACAACTTAATCTATCTCACAAGTTAAACTATCAAATACAAGTTAAGCTATCTCACTTAGCTTTCTTTAATCCTTCAGTGGCTGTATAGACATGAGTTCCCCTGCTTTATTGTTTTGATTGTCTGTGCGTCGGAAATGTATTTTATGTTTTGCATAAGTACAATTCCTCGATTGTTGGACACTAAGTTTCTGACATGTACTTTTATATACTTCATCAATGCTATTCAAGCATTGCACAAACCGAAGATAAAAAGTGGTAACACTGCATGTTGATGAAAGCTGTGCCCTCTTGGATACTGTTCATGAACAACAATTTAAAAAATAGACTACTGTTCTTAGGAATTCACACTGCTTGGCATAGTCATGAGAGAAATCCTCACGTTAAAAGTCATTTCTTAACAGAAAGCATTCCTTATTAGTTTACGTCCAGTCCACTTATTCTGGTTTCTTCAACGGTGCAAATCATCAGCATATATGTGAGGTTGTCCCCTGAGCAGAAACATATAAGATTTTTTCTTATAGGGAGTGTAATTTAGTACTTGTTCTCTCCAAGAGAACGTTCTGGTTGCGGCATTGTGTGTGTGAATAGGAAATGTAGAAGAGAAGTCACGAGAAAATACTTTACGTTTTGTTCATCTGTCATTTTAAACTGCATTAGTTATTTAGAGGTGTCACTAAAAATAAAATCAGACTACAATTCAAATTAGTCACGGCAAAACACTTTCAGTCTTTCATTATTGATTTAGAAAATATAAATATTAAATAATTCAATAGAAAGACAATGAGTGTGATAAGCAGTTATCTTTCGAAACTCCAAAGCATCTTTACAACAATGCAACCTCTAGAATGGGTTTTGTAATAAAACGCTGACGAAATAATCTAGCTTCCTAGTTTGAAGAGTATTTTGTTCTGATTTCATTCATTAGAAATTGGAAAACTCCCTTTCAATGTGGAGGATTATTTTAGGAAAATGATCTGTTTTATCTCCAATAATCAATGTAATTCTCAGGTTGCACATTTTCGATGTTAGTGAAGCCTCGCTGGTTCAAATTAGTTACAATGAGATCTTTTGAGAATTGACAGACACTGGTATTGACAGGGGAAAAGAAAGAAAATTTTAAAATTTAGCTTACCCGTGAATAATTTCACGTACTGAGAGAAATATTTATAGTACATTGAAAATGATTCTCATTACTAACAATTAAAAAGTATGGTACATAAATATAATATAGTGGACTTGTAAAAAGGTAACTTTTTTTTCTTCTTTTGCCTCTAAAATATCCACGGGCAATCAGCTTCCAAATATTGGATGGATTTTATTATTGATGAAACAGGGAATTAAAAATAAAATCCCAGTATGAGCTATGATTTGGATGATTTAGGAAAAAACTACTCCCTTCCGGCTTCTATTCAGTTTTTCTTTCAAAATATATCTGGATTGTCCGGCTATTAATGTTTAAGTTCACCGAGTATCAATTACCGGTCAAATTTTAAATTACGTTTTGTACTTTCTTAACTTTTAATCTTAAGGTCTATGATGAATTAGCTCTCAGACTGTTGAAACAAAAATATGAAAAACAAATAATTTTCCTGCCTAATATTATTAGATATTTAGATGTATGATGCCAACACTGCTTAGAGATGCGGTTATTGCACATTTTACGTCTTCGAAGTTAATATTTTTGAATTTCTTCCCTTCTATTTACTTTCTTACTTGCGGATGAAATATCTCCTATTCCCTTCCCCTCCCCCTCCCCTTCTGATACTACTTACTCTTTTGCTTTTATTGAAGTGGTTTTAATGATGAATTTTCAACAATACCTTTTGATCTTCTTGTGCAAAAATCAAAGAAGCATAATTTCAATGTGTAATTATAATTATACACAACTTGCTTATGGATAATTTACCCAGCTGAAATTCATATACATATATATATATATATATATATATATATATAAGTATATATATATATGTGTGTGTGTGTGTGTGGGGGTGTATGTTGTATGTATGTATGTCTTAATTTTACCGTTTAGATATAGTTTATGTACTATTTAGATATACATGATAGGCAGTTCATAAGTGGTCTTCTGAGAGAGAAAAAAAACATTCATGAAAAAATGGACTTACGTCCATCTTGCACATTAGAGCAGCATACTATACTTTAATGTTCCTATTTCTCCTGAGAAAGGCTTACGGCTGCTGATTTATCAGCAGATCTTTTATAGTTTTTATCCATTTAAGGCAATCTTGATCTTTGTTAAGCTGCGGGATTCTTGTTCATGTCCATTAACAGATGCCGACAAAGGAAACAGCAAACGCTATAACAGCATTCTGGAAGGGATAGAGAAAAATATTTATTTGTTTCTTTAGAGGATTTCCGATTTCTTCGCACTTAGAGCAAATACTTTGGCAACAATAAACGCGAAACCTTTCTGTCAGAAAGAATTTTTATGAACTGAGATCCATACCCTTTTTTGCTTATTTCTTATTAAAACGAGGAATAATGGTGCAACGTTTATATTTTTTCCAAGTATTTTTTGTTTTTAATGGAATGATAATATGCATCAAAACAACTCACAACGGAATCTATGGCAGCCTGAAATTCTGAATGCGCCCAAACTTTCTTTTCCAAAAAAGGTAAAAGTTTGTAAGTTAGAGTGCGCGTCTAAGTCGAAGATATTGTTCAACCATAATATTTTTCTTGCTGTAACTCGAGTAAGTTACAACTCTGTTGACTCAATTTTCATCACATTTTGAGTTCCCACCGCTCGATGCATCAAAGTTGTTTGCCACAATGATGTAGCCAGTTTATTTTTGGAGACCTTTTATATGAAAGAAATGCTGTAAAATACTTAAATATAACTCCCTCCCCCAATTGTGCGCTCAATAATAAGTGTGCGGATCATATTTGGGCAATGGTGGAATTCGGGATTACATGTTAACTCAAAATATTTAGTAAGATAAAATAATTTAAATATATATATATATATGTATATAAACCCACTTCAAATTAAATATTGCGCTTAAAAGTAAAACTAAATTATTCTTTACACAACATCGATGCGACTTTTAAACATAGTTTTAGAAGTCAGTGCAAAACTATGATAGACAAAATCTTTTGTAATTACAATTATAAATGAACCAGAGTGTAAAAGAGTTCCAATATGAAGTAACAGATGGTGTAATGGTAACTGAAAGCTATTAAGGTTAATATTTGCCATGACTTCAAATACAAACGTCCAAGTAACATTCACTATTTTTAGTGTTAATTCTATCGGTTAATGATGATTTTATTTTCTCTTAGTTAATAAATTCGATTACATTGATGTACTGAAAATTATAATAACGTGTGTATCATTATTCTATAGCCTCTCTAATCTTTTTTAGAGCGTGTCTGTCAGCGTCTCTGTCTTAACTCTGACTTTCATATCTGTTGATCGTTGGTACGCCATCTGCCATCCTCTGAGTTTCAAAAGTACCGCTGCCAGAGCGAAAACGTCAATCCTCATCATTTGGTTGCTATCCACCATCGTCGTCTTACCAGAGGTGGTCGTATTGGACACCAAGAAGCACCCTATACCATTGGAAACAGCTTACTTGACAGATTGCACGTACACCTGGAGCGAAAACAGCACTCGGATTTATCAACTATTTCTCCTTCTTTTCTTGTATGTGTTTCCTTTCCTGCTGATGGCTGTAGCTTACTATCAGATTGCCCGTGTTTTGTGGAATAAAAACATCCCAGGATCTTCCGAGACAAATCACCACCCCACTAGAACAGGTTATAACGATGTTTTATTATAGGAATGC
Source organism: Octonoba sinensis (assembly GCA_038502835.1). NCBI lineage: Eukaryota > Metazoa > Arthropoda > Arachnida > Araneae > Uloboridae > Octonoba > Octonoba sinensis. The sequence goes on along the minus strand of CM076599.1, from coordinate 28,296,273 downwards.
TTTTCATGTGATTGTATTTTTAAAATTCATTAGATAATCAATCTAAACATCTAATTGAATTAGATTAGGATAAAATAAAAATACATTTAAAAGATTTTTTATTTGAATATGACGTGAGCCGCAAGCAATTTTGTGGTCTGAAGGTCAATTCCAGAAAGTAATATTAGGTTCTAAGGTTCATCATATGATTGGAGGAGTTGTAACACCAAATAATATTTTTACTGCCAATGTAGATTCGTAGAGTAATTAATAGGGGGGAAAATACCTTCAAAATGCAGTATTTTCGAATTCATTATGCCGTCCGCAAGTATAAATGATGACTTGAAATTAAATTATAATATTATTACTCTTGTAATTATAATGTCAAAAATAAAATCAAGAAATGAGATGGCAAAGATCTTTTTAACAAAAAATACTTTAATCAAATTGGACCACTCCCTCAAAAGCTATTAGGGGATTTTCAACATACAGTTAAAAGACAAAGTACACGAAACAGATCGACAGACCCACCGATAAGACACATATTTCACCTATCTCATAACAGTCTTAAAAAATTTTACTTTAAAATTTTTTGAATTATTTTAACATCATAAATAAATAACGTAACATTACAATTAAATGTAATATAACGTAACATTATAAATAAATATGATTGAAACTTTTGCGTTTGAATATCTATTGGATAGAAAAATATAAGAGCACTAAATTCTGGTAAACACACGTTTCCACAGTGTCCTCTTCAAACAATAGTGAATTGGAAACATTCCGAAGCCTCACAATGTCTTCCCTATGTTACTATGTCATCACTCCCCAACAATTTAGTTTTCAAAATCACCAGAGTGTGACAATGCATTTGCTTCAATTTCCCCATGTTTCCAATTACCCAAACTACCCAATATGTGTATCAATTTAAAGAGTATTAATATGGCAATTTATATTTGCAGCTGCTGTGTCTAAGCAGAATGGCAAGAATGGTACAACTGTTCGATTAATTACAGTCAATCCAAGCTGCGAAAGCCAAATTCAGTCACGTAGAAAAGCTGCAAAGATGTTAATAGCCGTTGTGGTCATTTTCGGACTATGCTATCTTCCAGTACATCTCATCAATGCTCTCAGGTAATGAATCCAAATTTAAAGAAAACTAAAACATTGTTCTCAGTAAAATGTTTTTTCGTGTATTTTAACTTCAATCTAGTCCTAAAGCACAGATTGAATCTGTTTTAAAACTTATCTATTTAAATACACTTCATAAATGGCCGATATATTTCTGAATTTTCAAGATGTTAAATTGAAATTTTCTTCTGAGTTCCCTTGTGCACGTGGGTGTGCAATTATAAAAGACAAAAATTGCTATCTTTCACCGCATGCGGAGTAAGAAAAAATAATTCCTTTAACTATCTATAATTTATTAAATATTCAATATATTTATTTCAAATGTAGTATAATGCTTCACTTGTATGCTGTCAAGTTTTGAAAAGTTTGGTAACGTTTCGTGAAAAACACTGCGTGCTATAAGCAAAAAAACGTGTGAAGGAAATTAGAGAAATGCTTATAACTTCGTGAGTATAAGTACAATTATTACGAAAATGCACAGAGTAATTGTACATGACATTAAAACTATTTTCTGAAATTTACAGCTTATTCACAGCTTTTTACGATGTAGGATCAGCCAAAACACTTTTCTCCTCTTTCAATTTGTTGACGGTCCCCTAAATGCAAGAGCGAAGGAATTTAATGCGTCTATTTTCTAACTAGTACGTCTAATCATTTGGTAGTAGATAGTGTCTCTCTCACTCTGTAGTGCGTCTATTAATTTGGCCAGGGACTGTTATCCTCTGCTGTCTTCTATTCATTGCAGCGGACTGGATTCCTCTCCAGCAATAGTCACATAAGGGTCGCCTAAAGTATTGTTGAGGCTTTACTGTTTTCTATTCAGGGTTCAACAAGATTTCCTGCATTGTCGCCCATAAAAAGGTGAGATGTTTGCACACAAAAAAATATAACTAACTTGAATTGGATAGTTCTCCAAATAGCACATAGTTTCACAGCATAGTCTCAACTTTACCAGTAATTTGATTTTTTTTTTTTTTTTTTTGCTTATTTGTGTTTTTCAATATTAGTTTTAAATAGAATGTCGCAATTATCGAAATTCCAAATTTAAAAGTTTGAAATTCATGACAGAATGTGCAAAAACGAGGTGTCACATAGAAATTACGATGTAATATCGAAATTTTAAAAAAATCAAAGCTGGGTCCAAAATATTTTCACCTGTCCCTAGATTTTTAGAAATTTTACCAAGCGGTTTTCTATTGCAAATGTTCTAAGAATAATGAATGTGAAAAATTCCCAACTGATTTATTTATTTATTTATTTATTTTGCTTGATTTAGTCATTTTCACAAGATAAGATCTCTTTTTTAGAAAACAAGAAGTTCAGTTAATTTAAAATCTGAGTATTATTCCAGTTTTCTCTTTATTGTGAAGTTGACAGCGGATTACGGATAGAAACCTTAGTTATAATTTTATAAGTGAGTAAAAAAACTAACTGGCTAATTAAGATATTTTGATTTTTTAATTCACTAAAATAAAATATGTGCACAAACGTTCGTGGTGAAAAAATCAGATTTAAGTAGTTCACAGAAAGACGAAAATTAAGAATAGCCAGCAGTATAACAGCAGTATTACGCTGTACAAATGTTATTTCTCCTTATTAAAGCAATAATTTTAATTTTTTGACAACGTTCGGTTCACAACTTCTTTACTTTGTGAAATACGTTAAGAACTGAAAATAGAAGAAAAAATTATACAATGCAAAGGAATTAGTAAACTGTCTTCAGCACAACGGAGTTCGATACATTTCTGAAACAAGTTATTAAAGTTTCAGCAGCTTACATCATAAATTCAATTATTACACCGGGCTGACTGCTCAGATTCAAGAAAACATGAAAAATCTTTCTTTATCACACTTGTTCCATTTTAACAAAAGCATCTTCAACGAAGTTTCAAGAGGAAATAATGCTAGTGTTTTAATGCTAGAGGAAATTGTTTCATGTAAACAAACTTAATCTTCTCATTGAAGATTGGTAGAATAGATTTTCAGTTCGCTTTTCATTTTTCTCGTAATAGTTTCATGTTCCGTTTGACAAATTTTAGTTTGAACCAACAATTTTAAATGTTCAAGAATATTTTCTCTAAATTTACAAAAACTCTAGACGCAAAAATAACTCCAGATTCTGTTATAAATGTGTATGCCATTAAAAAAAATCTTCTCTAATTGTTATAATAAACCTCCAAATACACTTGATTAATAAAATTATGCCTCTTCATATTTAAAGAAAAGAATTACAGAAATAAGAATGCAAACATTAACTCCATGGGTAAGGTAAGACTTTGTTATAGAAAAAAAAGAGTATGTAAAAACTGATAAAATGCATTTTTATTAATTTAAAGGAATGGAAATACCTTATTCATCACATCCGTGTGTTGATATATTTTTCATTACTATGCCTTCTTATTTTAGTTGTTAAATATTCATGTAAACATTTTTTTCTATCACAAAAATTATATTAAATGTAATAACAAGATAAATTGGTAAGATTCGTGGAATTAATGCATATGTTTGAAAATTACATATTTTTCAAATTTTATTTTGAATTGTATCGATTAAAAAACCGTAATAGAAACTCAGTTGGGTGACTTAAACTCCGAAGGTCATTTTTGCATCGATAAAGGCACTTCTTATTGCCTAGAAACAAATTGCATGCAATTCATTTTGGAATGACTTTGCTTCTTCCAAGTTATTCTGAAATTACGCGGAGCAAAAACAAAATGCGAGAAAGGTATTACAAAATCGATGGACTGCATGTGAGACAGCAGGCTCGTTTAGTTCAGGACGAATTTTTTTGTTGTCGGTAATGTGGGATGTATATTTGTTCTTCCAGATATACAGTTGGATTGCCACAAACCCCAGCTACTACGGTGGCTTCTCTCATGTCTCATTGGTTATGTTACGCAAACAGTTCCATCAACCCCATTATCTATAACTTCATGAATGGTAAGTTATAAAAATTAGTATGTACATGTCGTGCAGTAAATGACAAATATAAATTGAAATCATCGTTTGGAAGTTTGTGTAATATAATAAACGCTTCTTCTTATTTGCTGGTTTAAAGCTTTAACGAATGTAAGAATCAGAATACCATTTTCAAAGATAAAAGAAATGATATTTTTATTTCAAGAATTCCTACTTATACTCATAACAATTAGTTTTAGTATTTTTAGTAGCAGATACGTATTATTGTTTATAAAATGCGACGTCTTGTATCGCGATGAGAAACGCATGATAATTAACCGCAACAACACCTGGGTGATTATTAAAACGCCATATTTTTTACATGCTCTCACGGTTTGAATCATGCAGCAATTTAATGTATTGATAATAACTGCTCGACCCATGCTAAATTTTTTAGAAACATATAGGTATATCAATTTTTCCATAGTTTACATTTTCATGCGTCTAAAAATAATGTTTATTTTTTGTTTTTTTTTAATCCTCATCAGGAAAAGCTTTTATGATTTGGCATGCTTAGACGATTTGGAATGCACAGTGCACAGTAATGTAATAAAAAGTTAGCTGAGGTCTTAACCGTTTTTTTTTTTTTTTTTTTTTATTTTTGATACATTACATTGCAGTTTTTGTTTTAATTAAAATTTATAAAAAAATCGTTGTCGGCTAAATTCTGAGTATCCTCCTTTGACTCTTTGAGTGATAAAACTTATTTACAAACAGCTATTTTTTTTACACTTAAAGTATTGCAGAAAATAAGTCTTTATGTTTTCTTACGATACATCATTTTAAAATAATCATTAATTATAAAAAATTGTTGAGAAACGTAAAAAAAAAAGTTTTGGTTGATTTAATTGAAAGTAAAAGATTCGGTATTTTACAAATACAGTTAGTGTTTTCTCCTCTTTTTGTAACCATTATAAAGTCATATTTGATTTCTTTTAAAAGCTTCTTGTTTTCTATAAGCTACTTTACAGAAAACTGATAGTAATTAAAAGAAATTATTTGTAGAGAAACATTTTTGTGAACGTTTCTAAAGAAATTCAAAAGCGAACGGTAGAAGAAAACAAGTTCCATAAATTCTGCTTATGTCACAATTTTTGCACACGACGAAAATTTATAGCTCTCCGAAAAAATATCTGGCCAATTCAGAAAAGAAATGTAAGGTATCCACTGTCCAATTGGTTGTGATTTTTCTCTAAGTCACTGTTTCATCATACTGCCTTATTTTCTTAAGCAAGAATTATCCTTTATTTTGCGCATGCTTCAGATCTGCTTCGAAATCATAGAAATAGGGGTAAGAGAAATAAAGATCAGGAAATGGTTCCTTTTTATAAAGAATAATATATACTAGCTTAGTGCTTCTCTCTCTCTCTCTCTCTCTCTCTTTCTCGCTCTTTGTGCTAAAGACAAATCAAAAAGGACATAAATAAACATCGATAAAAAACAAAAAAATGTGCACTTAAAAGTTGACTTCGGAAAGAGTCCATTTAATCCTAACAACTCTTAGAAGAAACGAATTGCTTTCGATGGAATCAACAAAGTTTCGTAAACGAACACTATACTGATACTAAGGATATTAGCTTATAGTTAATATTTATTTTTTCTTTCGAGACCTCATTTTTATATACAATGCCAACATTATTTTAAAACAAGAGCCTTTTGTATTTCTTTTCAGCATCATTGGTATGTTTCATCAAGAAGTGAAATTAATACCAATATTTTTTTTCTATTCTATTATATTTAAATCGAAATTTAACCAGCTACTATGCAATCCAATAATAGACTAAAACTAAATCGATTTGCTTTAAACAAGAATTACACTTTGAGACTGTTATTGTTTTAGAGCTTCACCTCCAGTTACTTATGATCATGTTCTTGCTTTAGTAAAGAAAATCCCAACGAAAACATAAATAAGAAAAAAGGGCCATGTTCGATAGAACAAACGACCTTCAGAGTAGTTAGTGTCACAGATAAAATAATTGATCTCTAACGGGGGCCTAGTTCCATAGCAGATCCTCTAATCATAGCTGTGCAATGTTGTGCATTTTTAGTGTGTAGATTTTTGATGAGTTAGTCACTCAGTGCTAAAAATGACACTTTTAACTCCATAACTATAAAAGGTATATCAATGAAATTTGATGTGCTAAGGGTTCAAGGAATCTCTATCAGATGTACAAAATTTCTTGTAAGTATGCCTGATAGTTTTTGAGTAAAGACAGGGTCAAAAGAAGATCAAAATGGCTCAGGTAAATACACACATTGGCCAGTGTTGCTGTTTCTGAACTTGGCTGCCGCATTCCCCGTGTGTTTATTAGCAAAGGAAATTATGCTGTATAATTATCGCAATGCTTTATAGGATTCAAACGATAAAAATACTGCATTTATTTGCTTTTGCGTGAGACGTTTTTGAAAGAAAGCTTTATTTCACTTTGGATAACTAATTTAATTTTTATTTATGATAATAAAATGATTGAACCACAAAGACCTTTATTTTTTCTTTTCAAGGGAAGTTTCGCAAAGAATTCAAGAACTTCCTGTGCTGCCGTTGCTGCGACAAAGATTACATGTCACGCCAGCGGAACAACCTGACGGGCACTAAATACAGATTCACGACTTCAGTCACGCAAATGGAGAACATCAATCTTACCACTATTGAAAAGACGTGAAAATGTCGTCTGCTTGCAGGTTGCAGTTTGGTGTGAAAGATTGATTCCATTCATAACTAGAACAAACTCGACATCAAAGCGATACTTTTGCCATTAAGAGTTAGAATAAAATGTCTAACTTTATACTATGGGGGATATTTTTTTCACAAATGTACAGGAACCGAAAGGACAACTGAGCTTGATTCGAGTAATTGTTCTGCGCAGTGGATTTTTCTGCACAGTGAATAGTAACAAATGTCCGTTGTATGGTGCAAAATATTCTAAGATTGGATGACTCTTTTATGAAACATAGAATTTTTATTGATCACGTAAGTTTTGTGGTTTTAACAAGAGACAAAAGATCATCAAGATTCGTTTTCTGTTATGTTGATCGCCATTTCTGAAAATATAAATAATGAAGAGCACAGATTCACAAAATAATTTGTGAATATTAATGGTTTAATAACTGATATTTTAAATTTCGTATTGTATATTCTAAAAATGTTATGTAAAATATAAGAAGGTCTTAATGCGCTGCATAATGATACCAATAAAAATTCGTAAAGTTCACATGGAGATAAGAAAATTGATTTTTATTTTATCTTGGAAAGTGAAAGAAATATTTCAGCGAATTAATTCGACATGTTGAATGTAATGTTTTTGTAAGGTACTTGAACAGTATTGATATTTATATATTTATACTTGGTTGAATAACACTAAACAGGCGAAATTAAACTTGGAAGCAGTCCTTGGCGATTTTTTTGGTCAAGCCACCTTGATGTATTATGTCTTTCTTGACCCCAATAGTGCTTCTTGATCTCTTTAGTTCCTTGATGTCAGAAGTTTCTTCGCGTTGCAGCATTTTACATCCGCTTGCATGGCTTCCATATTGACGTATAACGTTTACACATGCAGAAATGTGTACATAATTATTATAAGTGTCCGTAGACGTTTATCAATTGTATGAGAACACATATTTATTTACGTAACACTTTGTACTCAGTGCACGTATTTTTAAGAAACGAAAAACACATTAATGTGGCTTTCCTTCTGTTTACTCACACCAACAAATCACTTGTTTTGTAAAAAAGGATATATAATTACAGAATGAAACCACGGTGAAAAAGAGGCTAGCGTAGATAATTTTCGAAATTTTTCAGAAAAGGTACTAATATAATTTTTAACGCATCGATTATTTTTTTACAGAATTTTATACTTTTGCCTTTAATTTGGATGATACGTAAAATTTTTCGGCAATACAGCTGTTTAATAGTAATATTTTTTAAAAAAGAATTTTTTTACACCAGCCCCACCACATGGGGCTACAAGCTAGAATATAAAATACGCAAATAAAAATATTTGAGATTTTTTTTATTAATATCATATATTTTAGTTGTGTAATTTGACAAAGTTTAATCTTACAAAAGGTTTTTAATTATCTCTCATTTGTAAAGTCATATTACTTGTCAAAACAAGCGAAAAAGCGGCGAATACAGAGAATTTTGCAGATGACGCGGCAATTCTGTGTGACTTCACATGTCTCAGGCAAAATTTGTTCCAAAGGAGAAAAATGTCAAAATATCACTTCATTATTCAAAAAGTTTTAGATGATACTTGACTCTGAGAAAGAGGTAATTTCCCTCATCGCCCCCTCCCCTCTCTATACACGCCTGAAACAAAACCACAGTTTTTTTCTCTAGTGTTTATACAATCAGAAAACAACATTGCAAGCATTCTGCTTCTAGAATAATGTCTAAAAAGTGCTGCTGTTGAACTGCTTGACACGTATAAAGATTAAATATATAAAAAATCTCCTTCCTTGATATCTGTTTGTATTTACTACTTCAATTTTTGATTCATCAAAAAGTCATCGTCAAAAAGGCTACATGTCTCCCCACTCCATAAATTAATATTTTTACCCTGAAAGGTAAAATGCAGCAAGTTTCGAAATGTCTATAGTATCTCCACTTAGCCTCATGTTAGCAGGTAAAGCTTTTCGCGTAACACTACAATATTTAAACAAAATTAGAAGATACATGCAAAATTAGAAGATACAAGTGCAAGCTTTTCGCGTAACACTACAACATTTAAACAAAATTAGAAGATACAAAAGAAATCGAAACATAATTTTTTAACCATGAAAACCGTTTTTTAATAATTATTTCTGATGAACAATGAAATATACTTTTATAAAACGGTACATGTAAGTATATATCAATATTGCAAATCTACAAAAATTCTCTGAAAAACGTGAATTATAAAATAACAGAATTACTCACGTTTTCCACATTAGACCCCCTTTTCCCTACGCTGAATCTAAGCAATGCGTCACACATGGGAGTTCGTCGTTTGTATGTGTATATATATACTGGTCTGTAACTTCTGACAGTGTTTTACAGCATATAAGTTATTGAGTAATTTATCACAATTTACTCAGATAACTTTTGGACGATGATCTTTGTTAGTCTGTGTATGCTTATTAGTAAGAATTTAAATTTGTGAGTACATTGTAACAAAAATTTTTCATTGTAAATAAAAATTAACAACCAAAGTTGAAATGAGAATAATGAGGAAATAAAAATAATTGAAATTGCAAGAGTAAGATTATTTTATTTAATTTACAATTTTACTTTTTAACCTGTTAAAAAAAAATTTCAAGCAACAATAACAATAAAAAAAACTCTATATATTATGTGATTGTATTTAGTACTATTATTTAATTCTATCGAATGTATATGTAATATAACTCTATTATCTTAGTAATGTTATCTAAATTATGTCTAATAATGAGCGCTTCCAGCCTCATATAAGAAATAAATAAATATATCAGTACTTTCTCATTTATATTCATAAACAACTTTCCATTTTTATGGTACTTCTGTGAACAAAAAATAAAAGAACTTTCATGTATAAAAACAATACTAACAAACTGATGTTTTTCGTTCATAAAATGTCAGCTAAAGTTTTCTTGAGTAGATAGTATAATTATACTCATGGTGTGCTCTGAGCGGCACTTGCTGAACTTCAAAAAAATAAATTTGGATTTACAAAATTTTAGTTGCGCGAAAAATCCAATCAAAATTCTATTTTTTGTCTCTTAATAGACAACTGTACAAAATCTTAAAACAATATATTTTTTAAGAAGAAATGAAATTTGGAAATTGGAGTTTTGTTTTAACACGAATTCTTATTAAACAATATGTAATTACTTAATGCTTCTTACTCTTTATAACTAATGTAAAGCAGAGACTGAAGTGGATTTATTAACACAGAGTTTATAATGAAATTTACAAGAAATTTCAAGTTCTACAATTTAAAACATTATTACAAAAGAGCGACCATATTTCCATTTCATGTTATTTATATCTAATTGTATTTTTTGTGCATAAGTGTGAATAAAATTTTGTTTGAAGAAATTAAACGTGAACTTAACTTTTATCTTTCTGAGTAACTAATGTTGATATAATCTTATGCATGATTGTAATAAACCCGTATAGTTCGAAAACCATAATAAACTGATCTAAATGTTAATTTATCAAGACTGCATCCCACTGCATACGTGGGAGGAGTTGAAGACCTCCTTGAGGATTCGATTCAAAGTTTAGCGCGTTGCTAATCCGTTGCCTTAACTGCACGGCCGAAAGACCCCCCCCCCCCCCCCCCCGCAGGAAGGAGATGGCCGGATGACTTTTACGAGCGATCAGAACGAGATAACGATGTAAGTACCAAATGGATGTCGATACCAAAGACATCGATCTGGCGTTTGCCGTGAGAAACGATAACCTTTTACAGTAAGGTAGGACCTTCATGCTGCAGTCGTGGTGCCTTCTGTTTGTTCGTGTTACCACTGTGGCGAGGTAAAAGCTGCCAGCGTGATGCGATGCAGACTTGCAAATCCGTTGCCTTGACCGCACGGCCAAAATTCGTCTCCGGTATACAAGAGAAGAGGGATGACTTTCACCGTACGTCACACATGTATTACCATTTTTATACAATTAATGGAGGAAGCACTGCTTGGGGTGTCTTATGTTTTAAATAAAAGGAAATTAATTCTGCGAATATGAAAATGTAACTTTTTGTAATTCACATTCAAATATCTTAGGGAAAGGTTAAAGCGTTGATATATTTGAGTGCAATGAAATGTAATACAATTAAAAGATTATTCAATTTTTTAGTGATTATTCTCCAACTGCACTTTTAAAAATACAATCCTCATTTTCGACGATTCTTCAACCGTCAAGAAAATTTCGTCATTTACAGGGATTCTTTCCTCGCGCTATCACGTGACTTAAGAAAGTTACCACACAAATTTCGGCAATTTGACGAAAGGTTTACTCGGAGCATTTTTCACGAAGCCAATTCGTCAAATATGACGAAAGTTTCATGAGATTTGAGCATGCGTTTCTGAGAGTGTGCAATTACAGAATAATAGTAATAATAATAATGATAATAATTGATCATTTCTCCTACTAGCTTTTGCTTGATTTTAATTATTTTTTTTTTTTAAATCCTGTTTAAATTAGATGAATGTTTATAAATAAAGGTCTGAAAATCATACACAATATTACTATAATGTTGCACTTTTTCACGGCCATTTTACTTTTTACAGCAACAGCATATAAATCTAATAAAACTGCCAAACTTAATTCCCTTAAATTGTAAAAAAGACGTAATTATTGAAGTTTCTCACAGCTGAATTCATAGAAATGCAGAAAATGCATAAATTAATTCTTTTGTTTATGCACAAGTCTTTTTTTTTTTTTTTTCACATACAAATCTGCAAATAATCTATTTCCAAAGAAATGTTCACTGGAAAATGACGAGATATTTTCTTAAAGATTTTACAAATTTTATCATTCTGTTTGTGTTAACTTTACAAGTGCATTTTATTTGGTTTCCTTTATTCTTTTAAGTTCTGCGAATTCGCTCCAATTTCTTAAAGTATTCTTCGTTTTTCATTTTGATACTTTCTTTCCTACAGCTCCTGTGATTTTCAACCATGATTTATGGCTTTCAGAATAGCAACGGTAAATCAGTTTAGATGATTGCTTTTTACTACAACCCAGATTTCCCCAAAAGAGGTCAACGTATAACCTCAATGGTAAATTCAAAGTTTCCTTTTAACGATCTTGAATAAGTTTTAGTTTTCATTGATTGAATAAAGAACGGTAAATAAGTTTTTGATGGGTGCTTGACGGATTACGCAGAGACAAATTTTGCAAGTCAATCAGTTGCCTTATCTGAAAAGAGTAGCCTACTTCTATAAGCACGACAACGTATAAAAATATATTGGCATGTTTCTCAGATATACCATTTGTATTTCTTTTTGGTCTACAAGTATGGAATGAAACGTTTCCTCAAGGTGGAGACTAAACTTTCTAGTCATTCGTAAAAAATTTCTTTAGAAAACAGCTATGTTGTGATATTTAAAGTAATCGAATGTCAAAAGTATTATATAAGGACTGCAATTGCCATAAAAGGATGAAGTTGTTTAAAATATAACTGTCTTGCAAAAAGTAAGGTAGCTGCTACATTTTTTTACAGAAGTATTGTACGAGGTGCATTCAAGTTCTAAGGCCTCCGATATTTTTCTCCAAACTGGAAAGAAATAAAAACATGTGCATTGGTTTAAAATGAGCGTGCGTTCGTTATCAATTCGTCACAGAAATGGCAGCACTATACGAAAGAAGGAAATTTAGCAGTAGCGTCGAGAATGAGAACTGTTTTAGATACTTAAAATGGCTACGTTTTCCTTACTTGAACGACGTACAATCATTCGTTTTCTGAATTTGCGTGGTGTGACACCAATTGAAATTCATCGACAGTTGAAGGAGGCATGTGGTGATGGAGTTATGGATGTGTCGAAAATGCGTTCGTGGGTGCGACAGTTTAATGAAGGCAGAACATCGTGTGACAACAAAGCGAAACAACCTCGGGCTCGCACAAGCCGGTCTGACGACATGGTCGTGAAAGTTTTGGGGGATCGCCGAATGACTGTTGAACCCTGCATGAAAGGCCGCGCGTGTGCCAAGACAACACACCCGCACATCGGGCTAACGTTACGCAACAGTTTCTTCGTGACAACAACGTTGGAGTGACCTGGCTCCTAGTGACTTTTGGCTGTTTCCAACAATGAAAGACACTATCCGAGGCCGCACATTCACCAGCCGTGCTGCTATTGCTTCAGCGATTTTCCAGTGGTCAAAACAGCCTCCTAAAGAAGCCTTCGCCGCGGCCATGGAATCATGGCGTCGACGTTGTGCAAAATGTGTAGGTCTGCAGGGAGATTACATCGAGAAGTAACACCAATTTCATAGTTTTCGAGTGAGTAGTTAGTTAGGAAAAAAATCGGAGGCCTTAGGACTTGAATGCACCTCGTATTCAAACATGCGCGTTTACAAAACCTCTTTAAATACAATGTTGGAAGTGATGATGTGATCATCTTTCACTTATGGGTTGTATGTGTGTTCAATACAAACATGAATATCATTAAAAGTTTTTACTCGTTAAAAAGCTACATTTAATTGTCCATGTGCGGTACATTTTTAGACCGTGGGTCTATTTTTCGTCATTAGCCGGCACGATAAGCTTTAAAAGGAGAGGTAAATCATGGAATTTGATAAAGGAATAAGGAAGATCTCGCAGACCGACAGAAAAACTGGCTGGAGAAATAATATATAAAATTAAAATCTCTTTATTAAAAAAAATATTTTTTATAACTAATAACGAAAATACTGGTTTTACGAAATTGCAAATCAACACGAAATACCGGCATTCAGTATTTCATTATTGCAATCACTAATCTGAAATGATTGAAATTTTAATGTGCTTCAAAATGAATCGAATCAAAAATATTGTCGAGATACTACAATTCGAAGTAAAATTTCAATATGCAACAGTATACTCGAACGTATTGAAATAGAATTACGTGTTTGAAATATAATTGCATGATGTGATCGAAAACTCTCACGTAATGAATTTAAGTGGATCAAAGTAAACACTCATTTTAATAGATCACCGCTGCCGAGTAATTAGCAAAATCTATTAAATATGGAGCTGTCATGGCAAAGCTGTAATTCCGTTGACGACCATTTTGCCCTGCGACGAAATAGCTCGGGTATAAATTTCACTTGTCAGCTGTGATGGATTTATGAGAGGCATTATTCAACGATTTATTCATAAATAATGCGGGAAGAATTTTAATATGAATATTTAGAAGGGGGTATAGAGCCATTATTTTCTTCCCAAAGATTTCAAAATTGTTTTAAATCTTCGTAAAAAATAAAAATATGCTGTATAATCACGCATCCCTCAAATTTGGTCTCCAAGCAACTATAACAACAACAACAAAAAAGTCGGTTTATAATTTGGTCAGGGCTTTTTGATAGAGGATTTAATACTGTACTATTCTATTACTGTTCTAATTCCATGTCAGGAAGACAAACGCTGTTTACTCGATGTTCCCCATATCACTGCCGCTGCATGTTCAGAACATTGCTTGCTAGTAAGTTACATTACTGTTTTTTTTTTGAAGGGGGAGTGGGTTGTAAGTTATTTTGAGGGAAAAACTAAATTTTCAAATATTGAGTAAAAGTGAAAAAAGAAAAGAAAAAAAAAAAGAAAACATTAATAGAAATTAAAACTATTTTTTTCTCGCTAAAAAATTTGTTTTCACTAATAAGTGTTTAGATAACATTCCTGGGCGGGTAGTGTTCAGGATCATACGGGTGAAAGGAATATGCACACTTACGGATATTCTCGTTATCTGTAATTACAGATGACGAAGATTATGCTCTCAGTAAACATGCAGTAAAATGCACTGAATAACATTTTCTAGAAATTTGAATTCATTTCTGACTCGTGGCTTTGTCTTTCTATAGAAGGCATAGTAATTTATACTGTGAAATTTTGTAAAAGTCTTAGTAAAAGAAAATTTTCCCCCAAGATAAAATACAACTAACTTCAACCAAACGAAATTGTAAAGTAAGATATTCTTACATCTTTTATAAAGTGCAGTGGAATCCACTAAATTGGACCACCGAATAACCGAATCAGTCGCTTATTCGGACCAAATTCTAAAGAACCAAAACATCTCCTATTACATAAACTGAACATTGGGACCAAAAATCCGTTTAATCGGAGCAGAAAAAATTAAGACAACTAGAAAACAGGAGTCATATGTTCCCCGCGCAGAACGGATTTAAAGCGGATTATCGAACATAGAATTTACTTTATTAAACCTTAATTACTATTCCTGCAACGCTCAATAAAATCCAACGATATTTACTACTGACATGGCTGCCTGCGATCATATAGCGGCTGTCCAGACGCAGCGCCAGAACAAAGGAATAAGCGTTCAAACGATAGTTATTTTTTTCCTCACTGGTGCGCTGCAAGCATGTACTAGTTTTGTATGGAAATACATTACGAAAGCATTGTTTTTGCCGGGTTTGCAGCATGCATCATGAAAATTTCTTTTTGGAAAATTTTTAGTTCATGCATTACTGATCGGAAATATGTCTCCCGATGTTTAATTGTGTCTAACCTATATATATTTATTTTAAAGAAATTTTTCATCGTAAATGAAATAAAACGACAGAAGGCAGTAGAGTGCTTTTTCTAAGCATTAAATTAGTGAATGCATACATTTTATAATTTTAGGGATTTTCTAAATTCACGTTTGGTTTATATGCATATATGTTATTTGTTTTTTCACTCCATGTCACCTATTCCATTATTCTGCAAATAAAAATCGTGAGTTTGATGCTTTAGATGATATTTTAAACCAGTGAGGGCTGACATTTGCATTTTCCCCTTATGTCTCGAACTTTACTGGTTTTATTTATTTATGCATTGGTTTTATTTATTTGTACTTCAGGTTATTAATAAGAAAACAAACGTCATTATAGCCCAAATTTCAGAAAACATATATACCACTCAAAAGTAAACTTTGAACTTCATATTATGTCTAGATTATGCTTTTAAATACATTTTTTTTGTTCTGAGACGTTTAATTTTCTTATGCTTGTATAGAATGATAAAGTTGAAAGTGGAATGAGTGAGAGATAATCTATATTATAAATCTAGTAATATACCTTGAATGAACAAGGGTTACAATTGAAGTACCTAAAAGGAAGGGAGACTTCCCTCTAAGCAGTGGCGTAAGCAGAATTTTTTCAAGGGGGGGGGGGGGTTAATAATGTTCTTAAATTACTAAAAGAAATTCGAGTATGTAATAAAGCACTATTATTTAGGGCTCGAAGGGGGGTTTAAACCCCTAAACCCCCCCTTGCGTACGCCACTGCCTCTAAGATTTGTTGTTGATTCTCCACGCGTTCATGAGTACGCCCATTTTGTACACCATAGTCTTAAAACATAGAAAAGTAAATAAACTATCTAAAGGACTGTTCATAAATGATGGCAAGCTCTTTTCCGATATATTTGACCCTCTCCCCCCTTTGTCACAAAATGTCAGAATTCAACGGACCCCCCTTCCCCCCTTTGTCACATGTCACGCTATGTTGTAGAAGCCTGATGTCACACTTCTTTTTATACCCTCCCCTCCCCTTATCACACTTTGTCACAATTTCGCGAACACCCCCCTCCCCCCTCGAAGTGTGACATCATTTAGGAATGCCCCCTAAAGCGTATTTCTGATTTCTAATTTAAAAGTGGGGAAACATTAATTTAAGAAAGGATTTAAGGAAAATCAGGTTACAGAAAATCAGAGAATCCGAAAGCTTTTGGTAGATTTCATCGAAGAAATGCCGGTTGCAAAGTCTTGGTATTAAAAATTGAGAATATTCAGTGTAGTCCAGAAAAAAAAAAAAGAGGTGAGAGGGGGAGGCTTACAGATAAGAGCATAAGTTATTGTAATGAAATAGTGGTGGGGGAGGGGGCTTTTGAAAAGTGGAGGGACGATCATGTAAAACAAAAAAGTTTTCGGACGGTCCTGCCCCCCTCCCCCCCGACTGAGAATACTCATTGCTTTTTGTTGTCAAGGAGTATGTCATATAAATAAAAATGTTTAAAGGGATATTTAAAGAAAAATTGCTCTTATCCAGGGGTGTCCACGAGGGAAGTTCATGGCGTAGACTGCGCCATTAAATTTTTTGATGAAATTTTTGACACCCCCTGGACATGCTTTCATCGAGTTTTAGCCCTTTTGGGTGGTTGTCTTTTTGGGGGGACTTCGTACCTATTCGTATGCACCATCTTGCTTAGGGGGTTGGCACCCATGTATTGTCAGTTACAAGTTTTAAAAATAATTTTGATAACTCTGAAATGCATATAATGAAGCGTTTTAAGTAATTATTTTTAATTTCTCATTTATTGTACTTAATTGTAATATTTGAAAATATTTCCCCTTGATTGTTTATTTTATTGAATCGTTTTCTTTTACAAAGGCCTAAACTTTGACCTTTCTTACTTAATATTTTAGGATTTTATTCTAAATATTTAATTAGTGTAATTGCTTTAGATGAGACCGGCAAAGAAAAAGTCGCCACTCTTATATGATAATCCACCTGTTGAAGTTAACTGAAGTCAGCTATACTATACAATGCAATATTAGTTATTAGTATTATGCTATTAGTCTGTCAACAACAATAAAAAATTGTTGCATTAAACATATACTTAATTACATAATTGTTCAACTAGTCTTTTTTGTTAAGTCACTTTACAACCTAACTGTTCCACTTTCCTATAATAATTGAATTTACAATAAATGGAATTGAAATAATTCAATTAACACAAATATTAAAAATAACTTTATTAATCATAATCTATGTCATTTTTCTTTTAACTGCTGTTATTTAATAGTATTAACATGAATGTATTGAAAATTGCTCAATAATAAAGTAACTAATAACCATTTAAAGACTATAAAATACGGCTTTCAAAAACCTGCTAGCCAATTTATTTGTGCTACACAATGGGAAAGGATAAGTGTATTTCAGAAATTTATGCGCAATTATTGTCGTTCAAAATAAAAATTAATCTGAAAGCATAATATGATCAGCCAATTGCGAAGAATATTTTCTCTGTGTTCATTATATATAAAAGTATACGTATGTTTGAAAAGTTGTATCTTAACGAGCGGCTTCATGTCAAGTCTGCATGTGTTACTAAAAAAAAACGATATTTTTATTTTTTCCTCTGTATTAAAAACGTTTTAATGGCAAATACATAACCCTGCAACGTATTTTGATAGTTACTTTTGACTTCAACACTTAAATGTTTATCTTTCTTGAAATTCAAGCCTTTAACGCGATGATATTGCAATGGTTAGACCTTTAAATCCTCGCTTTTGAGTACATGCTAACAGCGCTAATTGACTGAAGTGGTAGAAAATGTAAGTTCTGCTTGCACGCACTTTTTCGCCATCATCATCATCACTTATATTTGTTGATGGGCCGTTAGGCCCCGGGAGGGGCCTTTTACCCAGATCTCCTTTGTGAGCGTACGTCGTTAGGAGATAGATCAATGCGCCCTAAGGCTTATATCACGTCCCCGAAGGGCAGAGGGGGGGGGGGGGGGTCCGCGTCTCGGACGAGTTAGAATAGTAAGCTACATAAAAATACAAGACGACAAAATATATATATATATATAATTTTCTTTTTTTTTCTTTTAAGCATTTTTTTTTTTAATTTATACTTTTTTCTTTTTGGATTTTCTCTTTTTTAATTTTTTTCTTCACATATATAAGATAAGTAAATGAATAGCAAAAAAACGACTATCTCAAGGAGAGCATGTCTAACTGAGGATTTGGAAGAGGATTATGCTTAGTACTGAGAGAATCATAGTTGAGCAGACAGGTTCTGGCCGGGTAGGGGTACTTCTGGTTCCTATTTATGTATTGGGATTGGGTACGAATTGCTTCGTTTGGATGATTTTGGAAGCTGTTGAACAGTTTTAGGGCATTTTTTATAATGTGCCTTGAGATTGAGTCAACAGATAATTCGCTGTGGAGGGCTTTGTTTTTTTCGTACCAATCAGCGTTACCAATTTGTCTGAGGGTTTTATTTTGTAGAATTTGGATTTCGTTAATGGTAGTGCGAGCAGCGTGCCCCCATACCGTAAATCCATAGAGAATGGTTGGTCTTAAGATTTGATTATATATCAACATCTTATTCTTTAATGAAAGTTTACTGTAGCGCCCTAGTAAGGGGCGGAGGAGGTGTAATTTATGTTTAGCGTTTACTAGTTTTTTTTTCGACGTGCTTTTTGAAATAAAGGCCGGAGTCGAGAGTGATGCCTAGATAGCTAGCTTGGAGTTTGTAATTTAGGGTATTATTCATAAGTTCAAGAGTTTCGGGGCCTTTTTTTATATTGTTCTTTTTAAAGTGGACTGCAATGGTCTTAGTGGGGTTTAGAGCGAGCCGCCAGTTGTTACACCAATGTTCTATTTTTATTAGGTGCTCTTGGGCGTATTTCTTAACACAATTACGTCTTTTGTGTTTTACAATGATCGCGGCGTCGTCGGCAAAGAGGGCGGTCATGGTTTTTTCATGATTCGGGAAATCGGCCATGAAAATGTTGAACAGTTGTGGCGATAATACTGCACCTTGTGGGACGCCACTTTCAATGAGTTTTCGTGATGGAGGTTTCATTTTCAATTTGTACTTTAAAGGTGCGGTTTCTACGATAATTATTGATTAAATCAACAAGGTATTTTGGGAAGTTATGGATTATCATTTTGTATATGAGCCCATCATACCAAACTTTGTCAAAGGCTTTTTGGATATCGAGAAAAATGCCTAGGGTTTGCTTGCCATAGTTAAAACCTTCAGTTAAAGCGTTTAGGACTCTGATTAGTTGGTGTATTGTGCTGTGCTTTTCTCTAAAACCAAATTGTTCTGGTGGGATGATGTTCATGTCATCTATATGTTTTTGCAATCTTTTCTTTATAATTTTCTCATATATTTTAGAAACGTGTGAGGTAAGGCTTATAGGTCTATAGTTATGGGGGTCCCTGGAGTCGGTGGAGGGTTTTGGTATTGGGGTGATTTTTGAGTTTTTCCAGATAGTTGGGAAGTAAGAAAGCTTGAGTGAGGAATTAATAATTTTTGTTAGGCAAGTCAGTGCTTTAAGGGGCATATTTTTGAGCATTTTGTTTGAGATATTATCTGGTCCGGCGGCCTTTTTATTTTTAGTTCTTTTAATAATTTCAGCAATTTCGCCTGGGTTAGTTGGCATAAACTGGATCTGGTTTTGGGGGGAGGAGTTAAAATCCTGAATTTTCCTACGAACTAACGACGTGACATGATTGTTTGGGGAGGGGGGATTTGGTCGAAAATTTTCTTCAAAAGCTTCAGCTAAGGCTTCGGCTTTGTCCCTATCATCAAAATTTATCCTTCCCGTAGTGTGAAGTACTTTTTCGCCCGTTTGGACAGCCGCTATATGATCGCAGGCAGCCATGCTACTGAAGAGATAGTTAACAGATTCCCCCCTAGATGGCGGTACTATTAAAGCAAACGTCAAAGGTCAAGTGAATTTTCGAATTCACTTCGTTCAGCAGTCAGCACGTACAATAAAATAAAATTATAATTTTAGAAAAATTCTTTAATTGTAAAATGAGTAATTCATACACTGATGTGATGAAAGATTTAATAGCTGTTTTGTGCTTTTTTAAAAAGCGAAACCGTATCGCGCATCGATCTGAATACGTTGTTGAATCAGGGGGTTAAAGCGTTGATCCAGGCCCGGACTGGCCAGGTCGGCTGGTCGGCGATCGCCGAGGGCCCCTGGACTAAGGGGCCCCCAAACGGTGAGGAAAAAAAAATCGATTAGAATTTTTTTTTTTACAGATCTTTAATTTTTTTATAACTATTTGCATCAGCTACATTATACTTTTTCCCAGGATGCTTCACATCGCAATCTTACAAAAGTTTTAAGACTTTTACACGTAACAGTGGTCGAGGGTCCAATTGGACTTGCTTTGTACGAACTTGTGAAGTCAAATCTAGTTAAATGGGGCCCTTCAACATGAAATACTATTGCTTGCTCGTCTCGAAACTGCTAACGTGACATGATTTTATAACGGCCTACAAGCCAATTTCTAGAAGCGGGTTCAAAGATCAGTGGATGGACCTGACGGCCGCCAAGGGCCCCGAATTGAAAAGGGGCCCCTTCATTACTTCAAGTTTTCTCTCCTCCCATACTGTTGACCACAAGGATTCAGGTAGGGCCGCGAAATGTATGACGTTTCATGCAAATTGTACAGAATAGGAATTGGATGAAAACATGAGCAATTCAAATGCTATGCACTCACAATAATGTTTTTAAGAATATTTTAAGGGGCCGATATTTATTTTACCTTTGTCGGACCGACAAACCCCTTCTATTTAAAACTTGTTCATTTTGCTTGATGTCTTCTTTGCCCGAAGGTTTCATTCTTGAAAATGACATTCGTCAACTAACATTGCAATTAACAGAGATAACCGGACGCTGGTAGTTTTAAAAAGGCCTTTGATTTCACTGGGCTCTTGGATGACTTTTACACAGATACGTAGTGTTTTTTATTAGAATACTGCAGTAAGAACTGGTAATCAGAATCCTGCAGTAATCAGAAGTCATACAATTTACTGTGGAACTTTTCATTCGCATTTTATTCCTTTATATCATTTTTTTACCGAGTATAGTCGTCTATTAGTCGCGAAATTTGGAACAAAAAAGGAAGTAAGGGTGAACTTACATTCGATCCAAAACATTGAAAAATCTTGACTTTTCCCGATTTTATTTTAACTTCTTTAATTATACAAAAAAAAAAAAAAGAATTCCGTGAAATTCTTAAAGCTAATTCTTAGCTAAGATAATAATAAGTGTTAAAAATTATTTTTCTTAAAAATTGCTTTAAAATAAAAAGTGTGAATTTTATCAGTCAACGGTTCAACTTTGAAAGCCTATTGCTGTTTTGCTTGATTTGTTCCAATTACTCGTTCGCTTGGACTTTGTAGAAACGCTGCTCCAGCAAGTAAAAAAATATAAGGAGTGATATACAAGTTTGTGATTTAAATAAAATAATGAATATTTTATTATTATTTTGTAAGTGTAATCTAATAATATTTTTTAAACTTTGAATTGGAGGAAATCTATGTTTGATAATATTTTTAAGACAATGTATACGTTTTTAAAAATGATTCTTAACAAACATAATTTTGAATTTCATTTAGCTTGCAAATTATTCAGTAGGACGGTTTTTTCGGTTTATAATATAATGAAAATATATTTAAACGATTTCATACAGTAATGAAACAAAAGTCAACCTTAACACTGTTGATTTAATAAATAGAGGTTTATCATCTAGTAAGTAATTTGGTTTTACTTGATGACTGTTTCGTTTCTCGTTGTATTTTATAGTTTAATACTACTATAAATTCTCCAGTTTCTACGTAATTGAGATGTAATAAAAATAGCATGAAATTTCGTTTTCCTAAACAGTCATGCAAAACTTTTAAACAGTTTTTTTTTTTTTTTGGTTTTTAATATAAAAATGTAGCTTTTGTGTAATTACTTAAGACCCAAAAAGGATCAAAATACGGTTTCCAGAAGCATAATTAAAAAAAAAATTTCCCTGTAAGACCCGCGGACCCCCCTCCCCCACCCCGCTAGGGGGCCTTTTTTCAGTACCTGGCCGAGGGCCCCACAGGGAGCCAGTCCGGTTCTGCGTTGATCCACTTCCATGATTAATTTTTGTATACTATTTCTTGTTTGTATGTTCGCCCTAAATAAGTGCTTCAAAATTATCATAAAAACACTTTAATATATAATGTATAGTACATCCTTTTTACACAGGTTATATTCGCGCAATCGGACCAGTCCGTTAATAGGACCAAAATGACTGTGGTCCGATTGACCGGAATCGACTGTATAATTTACTGCAACCTGCTCAGACACCCAACAAAATACAGTAATCATTTCAGGCCCTTTTTCCAAATGTGGTCAGCCCTACTGCATCAAAATTCGAATTTTTATACCGCTTTCATGACTCTTATGAAATGGCATTTTGCGACCGTACATCAAAGAAGAAATAATAGTTTTCAATGTTTTTCAAAAATGTAAGATTATTAAATTTTCAAAACCGTTTTTACATGAAAGCGCTAGTTTTCCTTTGCTCTGAATTTAGATGAGGAATTTTTCTCGATTCCTTCGACGTCGGTGGAGGGGGAAGTATAACGGCGGATAAAGTAAACCTCATTAAGTCAAGTTTGCTTAT
The DNA here is from genome assembly GCA_038502835.1 of Octonoba sinensis. Classification (NCBI taxonomy): domain Eukaryota; kingdom Metazoa; phylum Arthropoda; class Arachnida; order Araneae; family Uloboridae; genus Octonoba; species Octonoba sinensis. The sequence goes on along the minus strand of CM076599.1, from coordinate 28,273,344 downwards.
CTCGCAAGATTTAATGCTTATACTTAATTAACTGAAACTGTAACACTTGATACGCGCAGCTAATTAGAGTTTAAATTTGTAATTGGGTCCGAGCAAAAGGTAAATGAACCATCATATTTTGAGCTGGAATTAAATTTTACTAGCTTCAAATTTTCTACGTGGACGTGAAGTTATGAATTATTTATAGGAAATAAAAAGATTAAGTAAAGATATCAAGTAAGACGCCATGTACTTTGTCCATTTACTAGTGTCACCAGTTACAGAAAAATTGAATATTATTTTAAAGCTTGTTGGAATGAAATTCGACATCTTCTGTAAGGAACAAGATTTATCATATAGTTTCTGAGATTAAGATGACAACATTGATACATTGGTATTTTATATTAGTTGTGTTTTTTAAAATCTAAGATATAATTCTGTTATATTAAGATAACCAGTTTTGTTTGTATTTAGGTCACACGTCTGAAATTAAGACTAAATCATTTTTAAAAAATTTCCTTTCTCAGTATTAGCTGAGTTCGTAGAGATCCAGGTTACGAATTTGTTATTTTAAGTTTTACTGAAGAAACAACATGATATATCTTTAACTAGTGTAAAAAGATAAATTACATATAAGCTGAGACTTGACTCCAAAACAATAAAACAGTTCTGTGAAAAATGTTAACAACTTATGCTTAATTCCCTTAATTAATAGTTAAAATAAAACCAGCCACTCGAAGTTAATGAGACAAACTTGTCAGGACTTTTTAGTTGCTTTCATATCAAAGTAAATTTTAAACATTTCAAGTTTTAGTGCAATATTCAGTAGTATCATGCGTCTTCCTACTAAACACAATTTTTATGCTTTTACCCCTTACTTTGTTTTTTCCTTCTAAATTATTAAAGGGTGCAAATATAACACGACATATATATTCTGTGAATAGGGGCTTTGAGAAACTTAATTCTTACAAAGGTGACATGTCTTGAAATAGCTTGGGAACTATTATTATGCAGTCTTATGCATTTAGTCTTTGAGTTTAGTAGCGAATTTTCCGAGGTTAACGTGAAATTTAAAGTAGTGAATTAGACTACGCTGACATAAAAACAATAAATAAATGAAAATTTACAAAAAAATAAGAAATAAATTTAAAACAACCATATACTCCCCCCTCCCCTCTACTCACAAAATATCGGCAACTTATAGATTGATTGTAGGGAAGAAAGGCAAAACTAAAATTTTGTTCTAGGATGGACTCTGAATCTAAGTTACATTATACTCGTGTAAAGCTTGACATTAAAAGAATGAATGAATATGAACGAAAACTCTGCCAACTGTTGAAGCACTGTGTAATTAATAATTCTCTTCTTTTTTTCCTTTCCACACGAAATCATAATCAATTTGATTTGACTGTGTATTTTTTTCAAAAAATGTTTCTTTATCAGATTATATTATCATATAACACAAGGATGTACATACTTTTCCCTTTAATGTTTATAAAACTACTTTTTTGGTTTTACCGTTATATTCCTTGCATTTTAAGCTAGAATTACCTCATCCATTTTTTGTTTCAAATGATGCGTTTATTTTTTATAAAACATCTATTGGAATTACCTTACATTTATAGCTTATTATTTACCTGAATGCTTCAATTTATTTTCTTCTCAACAAAAAAATTTTTTACATCTGTAAATCACGCGTGGTTAGTTCATTTTATTTATGAAAAGAAAAACATTCAGTAAGAAGCCAAAACCCGGGAGAACGCGCGCCTCAGGGAGTAACACGAGAGCGCGCGTGGGGTCCGAATGGACCCCACTAGAATAAACATGGTTAAAGAAAAGTTAAGGGTAATATATTTTATAAAACCCTTTATAGTTATAAAATTTGAACTTTTAAAAATTATCTATTCATTAAATTTATTTAAATACTCACAAAAAATTGAAATTCATCAGGATTTGTATACATACCTAACTTACTACAGTGTTCACTTTTAGTTTTATTTATCAATGCAGTTTTGGCATATGCTAAAATTAGTTCTTTGCACAAAAATTTATCACACGTTATACATACAGTAGATGATTTTTTGTCCTTATTGCGTGGGCAAATATAACAACGTCCCTTAGAGTTTGGCGCTCTTTTGTTTGATGACGGTTGGTTTTCCGTGCTGGTGCTGCAAGCGTCGATACATCTCTTTCGGCAGTCTTGCGGGAGTCCTACTTGTTGGGAACGTCTTTCGATGAAGTCCTTTATTAGGCTAAGGGCTAAGTCTTTCAAGAATAATCTTCTGCTCTTGTATTGCAAAGGTGTTGATTTGTTAGACAGAAGAATTATTCGTGCATTTATAGCCGCGATGTTTAGCATTGAATAAAATATGACCATTGGCCATCTACTTGTGACTCTTGCTGTAGAATAGTTTGATTCCATTTCGTCCACTACATCCACAGCTCCTTTTGTAAGGTTGTAAAAGGATATGATCTCCGGTTTCTTTTTATCCCCCGTCGATGTATCAATGTTATCATCATTATGCATTGAGGAAAGCAAAAGGACGCACTTTCCCTTTTTCGGGACGTAAGAAACTGCAGTTATGTCTTTTTGAAATCCAAACACTGAAGAGTTTATTTCTCTACCTTTTGCTACTGTGAATTCTGCTGGTATTTCTTTTTTATCTTTTCGAAGAGTTCCCACGAGAGTAATTTTTTCAGCCAGGAGATCTTTTGCAAGTGTATAACTAGTATACCAATTATCGGTAGTCAAATTTCTTCCTGTTTTGTAGAGAGGCTGCATAAGTCTTTTGACGATATCTATCGGTCGGTTACTTTGACTAAAGCGTCCGTCGGGTTGACTTGCTGCATAAATCTCCATATCATATGTGTAAAATGTACGAGAATCTACCAATGCAAAAATCTTTATACCGTACTTGGCAGGCTTGTTGGGTATGTATTGCCTAAATCCACAACGTCCACGAAAGGCCAAAAGCTTTTCATCAATTGTTACGTATTCACCAATGCAGTACGATTCTCTGCAACTCTTGATAAATAACTCAAAAATGTTTCGTATAATAGCAAGTTTGTCCACTTTCTTTCTTCCCTTGTACTGATATCATCAAATCTCAAGCATCTTAGAAGGAATAAAAATCGCTTATGTGACATCGTGGCACGAAAAATTTCTACCCCTGTTCCATCGGTAGCCCACAAGTCTCGAACATTCAGGTGCGACGATTTATGTAATCCACACAAATATAACAATCCAAAAAGAGCTCGGATTTCAAGTTCATCAGTTTCTCTGGCATCTCTCTTCCTTGAAAAATTAGACGATATTTTTTCAATGTACACATTCGTATACACAATAAGTTCATTCATAATTTCTCGATCCATGAATATTTCCCATGCTTCTTTCGGCGTGGATGCATTCTTAGCAGCTAATCTCGGCCCTGGAAGATGCGATATTATATTATGTGCAGGAGTTCGAACATTTGTTTTGAATTTTTCCTTTTTCCACAACGTATGTTTATCTTTTCCAATAAAATACTCGTCATTCGATGCTTCTTCTACATCGCAATCTCCATCTAATTCTGATTCCGAGTCGTGATTACTCATAATTTCATGATCAGAACATTCTTCTTCATCAGAACAAGTGTCTTCTTCACTATCTACTTCTTCCAAAAGTTTCCGAAGTCTTTCCATTTCTTTTTCGTACGGAGTCGTCATGTTGCAGCTTAGAAAATACGTCCGCCCGTGCAAACTAGGAGTGACCAAATGCCCCTTTTGGACTGACTCGAAGACGCGCGAGGGGTCCACTCACACCCCAAACGTGACAAATCCTTTGTTAAAGAATGAATAATGACCTCTAGGAATTTGGAACACGTGGTATGGGGAGATAAGCATGGATAAGTTGACTACTGAAAAGAAGGTTGTTTTAAGGTCACTAGAATAAAAGGAATTCTTTTGAGAAAATCGTCTGGGGTCCGTATGGACCCCCGCGCGTCCTGCCGGGTTAAGAACATCGTTTGAGTAAATGCTTTTACTAAAACTTTTAACTCAAATATTTCTTATAACTTCTACTCAAACACATTTGCGACCTCTATTTTATTTAATACACCCTTCATTTACATATTCAACACGAACTTTCTAATGACTTCCTTGATACTTTCTAATTTAACTTTCCAATATTTTCAGCTCAGTCGTTAAGTTAATCCATATTTTAAACTTAATAATGTAGTAGTATGTAGTTAATTTGCAGAACCTACGCAATATTTTAGGTTTCTACTTCAAAATAAATACAATTATTAATAAGGGTGGTTTAGAATCCATTAACAACTGTGGGACTATTATATTCCTACCCGGCAAACAAAGCATAGAACACTTTCCCTTATTAGTAGAAGATCTTATCTGATGGCGCGTTTGAATCTAATCACATCTCGTTTTAAGTAAGGAAACTGCAGTTAATTAGGAGATACATATACAGATTTCATGATAACACATGAATTTAAGTTGTCGACATAAATAATCCTCACAGCGATTTAATCCGAAGATTTCGAAATTCACTGTGAATCGCTGTGTAACTTCCGTTTTTAGTTTATGGGTATATTATCTTATATATAAGCGGCTTACGATCTGTTTGTCTCTCCAAATTCTACAAAATAAAACCCTCAGACAAATTGGTAACGCTGATTGGTACGAAAAAAACAAAGCCCTCCACAGCGAATTATCTGTTGACTCAATCTCAAGGCACATTATAAAAAATGCCCTAAAACTGTTCAACAGCTTCCAAAATCATCCAAACGAAGCAATTCGTACCCAATCCCAATACATAAATAGGAACCAGAAGTACCCCTACCCGGCCAGAACCTGTCTGCTCAACTATGATTCTCTCAGTACTAAGCATAATCCTCTTCCAAATCCTCAGTTAGACATGCTCTCCTTGAGATAGTCGTTTTTTTGCTATTCATTTACTTATCTTATATATGTGAAGAAAAAAATTAAAAAAGAGAAAATCCAAAAAGAAAAAAATATAAATTAAAAAAAAAAAAATGCTTAAAAGAAAAAAAAGAAAATTATATATATATATATTTTGTCGTCTTGTATTTTTATGTAGCTTACTATTCTAACTCGTCCGAGACGCGGACCCCCCCCCCCCCCCCTCTGCCCTTCGGGGACGTGATGTAAGCCTTAGGGCGCATTGATCTATCTCCTAACGACGTACGCTCACAAAGGAGATCTGGGTAAAAGGCCCCTTCCGGGGCCTAACGGCCCATCAACAAATATAAGTGATGATGATGATGATCTGTTTGTCTGTTCGCTGTAGAACCCCAGGCCGTTTTACCGACGGGACCACATTCGGCACGGTTGATGTTTACGACCCGAGAAACTCATCGCTGCAAAAATCAAAGTTGTGACTCAATTAGTTTTTTTTAATTTTTTTAAAAATTTTTCAATGAACAATTTCAATGAGCAATGTAACTGTAATGTAGTTTCCATTGTTGTAACACATGTCAAATATACCAATAATCAAAAGATTTCTCTAGCATTTTGAGTGTGGCATCGCTAGATTTGCAATCTCCGTTAAAAATTAATAACGCGAATTTAATTTAATTCTTCTTTCTTTGTTTCAATTTATTTATCGCCTGCGCTTTTTATATATATTAAAATGGCAGCGCTCTTTTTTACAGTTTCGTTAAAACTATTGTTTTGACGATGATTATGTTGGATATAAACAAATATTTTTCACAAAAAATTTGATTATATAGTAAATAATATTTTTATTTTACAGATTATTATAACTTAGATGTTTTCTTTTCGGTAAGAATATTTTTTCCCAAATTATTATATGTTTATTATTTATTCAATAAACTTTACTGTTCTACTTGATAAATATCTCCTTGATTTGATTTGCATTTCCGGTTACTGGGAGAATTGTATATTTATAATATCTAGTACAGCGGTCATTTCGTATGACCGCCGGGCTTACTAGTGATGTAATAAGAGCAATGACAAATGTGTTTCGTTGTGTTATTGAAGTTACTGTTTTTTCTAATTGTGTAGTGCAGTTAAACGCTCTCATTTATTTTATACTGCAGGAGTTTCTTAAAAAAGCTTGCGTAACTCGTAAAGTCACAGTACGACATATTGAAATTCAATTCCATAAATTATGAGAAAGTAGTTTTTCTTTTTCTTCTTTCGAATACATTTTCTTATAAGTAAAATTACTAGCGTCTTTTGAATTTCTGTATTTAAAAAAACGCCTATTTTATCTTAGGACAATAAAAAACATTTATCATCAAACATTATTTTATCTTTCATGCTAATTTCTGGAAAAAGTTGAAGGCAACGCATAAAATTTTGCGCCTTACAAATGAATCGTTTATTTCGAAAAGATAACAACCCTTAAAACCAAAATTTGTTTCAGGAGATAATAAATATGGTTTATGAAAAGTTGGAAAACTTTACGTGTCTGAAATTTTACAATTTTATTCTAGTAGGTAATAGCAATAGCAGTGCAATATTGGTAAATTAAAGCGATTTTTGATTAATTATGCCATAAAAATTAATAAATGAATACCGAGAGTTCTTTCTTTTTCAAAACGGAGATGTTACCTTTTCGAAATAAACGATTCAAATAAATTTAAGATTAAAATTTGACACTATTTATACTTATTATAATGCAACAAAAAATTTCATTTGAAATATTTAAAACCTTCCTTATTGTAATGAATCCAGATTTAAATGAATACCAATGCAACTTCTTTCCTAAAGTACTCCTACATTGAATGATGCTACTTGTATTGCTCAATTCTAAAATACCTTTTCTAATTATTATATGCAAATTTGCCCTCGAAAATCCTTACATTTGAGAATTAGAGTTACCCTTCGGCCTAATCTCATCGAATTTTCAGACTGTATTTATTCTACAAAGAAGCTGTCGTAGTCATCCTTAGTGCTCCCAAATAATTACTCCAATATCACCTTCATTTGGAAGGCCAAATCCTTTAATCTGTTTAAGATTCCATTGCAAGGGAAGTTTGAATCAATTTGTGCAAAATGTCGAGAAAAGAGCTATCCAATCACCCGACCATTGTACTTCTTGAAACCTCTTACATAACTAAATAAATTATTCATGAATACGTCCTACTATATATTAACTCGTGCACTTAAAATCGGATTTGCTATTTTAATTGTAATATGCTTCCAATCCAATGTCGTCCTCCTTTACAGAAATTATAGTGTTTTGACAAGGATTTTACGAAAATGTTCATTCAACATTATGCTACAAATTTTCTATATTTTACTTGAGTCTCACATTTTAAAGTTATTTATTCCATAAATATATAAATATGTATGTGTGTTCATCCTTTGTTTACATTTACACTAAATGATACACGTACAATGATAATAAAAATGTTACTTTGTGCAAGTAAACTGTAATAGAAAATTATATTTCTATTACGTACAATGACTCTAGTTTGTTGTACATAGAAATATGCAATACGAGGGTCAATATAAACAGCAATTATCAGGACTTGTAGTGAAACACCTATAAAAAAACATAATAAATATTCCTGGACATACAAAAAATATATAAATGATAAACATTAAAAAAAAAAAAAAATTATTACACCTCTCTCTCAAACAACCATTTTGGAAAATATCTTCAAATTATGACGAGCCAAAAAACAAAAAAAAAGAGACGTTTTTAATATGAATTTTCGCTTGTAAACTCAAAATGATCATAATAATAAATTGATGTTTGTAGTATTGTTTCTGATCACTAGATGGAAGCACTGAAAATGTATAAAATGATTGATTTTATAAGGATAAGGTATCATATTTGCAAAGCCGCGGAGCGAGTTGGGAAAATGAAAGACTCCCAACGCCCTCAAAACAAATTAAGAAATAAAAAAATAATAATATTTAAATACATATATATATGTATATTAATCACCCATAATACATACATATATATGCAGTGGAGCCTCGCCATTCGAGGAGGCAGTTCGAATGGCAATTTGTACGAATGGAGAATTATTTTTCCTCATAAGATACAATGTAAATTGGATCAATCCGTTCCAGACCCACAGGTGGTTGCTTATTTAAACATATGAAAAACAAATGTACAGTACTGTACATGAAATTATACATAATTAAAATTTTAACTGCACTTTACTGGTACTGAGGGGAACTGGTGGCATAAGTGGAATGTTGGGAGGAGGAAGAGAAATGTTGATGTTACTGTTTGGAAGAGGAGTCATCTTCCATAAAAACATCAGGTAACATCCCCTTTCAGGTGTTTTCTCCCTTTCTGCTGTTCTTTCTTTTTTCTGTCCTTTTGCACTAGAAGAATCTTGGGTTTCTTTCCCTAAAAACCTGTCCAATGTTGTCTGCCTTTGACGATTGTTCAGAATTTTTTTAAAATAGTCAATTACATTGTCGTTGATTCTCCTGTTGACCACAGCACTGTTGGGATGCCATTTTCCACCACACTCTGTGTTTTCTCAAAGTGGTAACGCAGCTCTTTAAATTCTGCAAAGGAAATACTCTCCTTACGACTTTCCTCCTCCGAAGAAGAAAGTTCGCCTTCAACCCCTTCCTCTTGCTGCTCCCCTTAAAAAGTTAGAATTGTTAGTAAAATCTCAAAAAGTATTAAAATTTAGAAAAATCCAAAACGCCAAACAAATTATTTCCAGACGAGTTCAAAAACTGCGTAATTTCTCGATTTTTTTCTTTAAAAAAAAGAAGCCTAACTGGCAACCCTGGCTCCTCGCGCCGTCCGAATCGCTAATTATAAACATTTACATTTTTATAATAATTATTATACGTCTGTTTAGAAATAAATAATTCTACTGGGATAACTTGCAAAGTGTTGCAGAGAAAGTGCTTGTAAGAGTTTGTCAATACTCAATAAGATTGTAAGGAGATTGCTCTACAGTAATTTCAATCTGAATTGCATTTGAGCAAAGTTGTATTTGATCCTGTTTACTTTTCAAAAGAATACAGCATTAGTGAAATTAATGTATAACAAACTTCTGTTTCGGGTCGTTATTTAAAACAATAGAGCGGAACCCTACAGTCTCAAAACTTATTTACACGCGTAATTCCTCCAACAGGAAAATTCTCATAAATTGAAAAGAAGTTTAACAGCTTGATGACTACATAGGCATATATATTCGCAGTTCATGCAATTCAACAAAACACTACGTTACAGATCGCATTTCCAATTTTATCTTTGAACTTTTAATGACATCTGTCAGCATAAGAATAATGATGATTATGTGTGCACTTAATTTGTGTGAAATAAGATTAAAGTTTGCAAACAGAAAAGAAATTAGCATATAAGAGTAAAAAAAAATTATTGTTTGAATTCTGCAAAATATAGCCGCGCTTTTTTGTCTGAAAAGTGTAAATACCCAAAATGTCCTTAAAATTCCAACATTTAACTATAAGTTAATTTAAACATTAATCAGCATGGATGCTATCAGAAATGCAGAACAAAATCAATGATAGCGCAAAACAAAATATAAATAAACAAATAAATAAATAAATACAATTTAAAAAAAAATAATGAAATACTGAATCTGTTGATTTTTAATGTTTATATTTTAACCAGAATGTGTGATGTCACAATTCTTGCTAACCTCTCCCTCTCCCCTTCCTTTTTCACAAACAATTTCTTTAAAGCCCCCTCCCTTTCTCCTTGAAGTGAGACATAATTTGCGAGTGACCCTCTACATACATTTTTCTAATTTTACATTTATTCAAATAGTCAACATACGTAACTAGGGATGTAACGAGTATTCGGCCTTTATTCGGTATTCGGCCTATTCGGCCCTTTGGCCGAATAGTCATTTCACGACCTTGCCGAAAATTCGGTCTGGCCGAATACTCTGTATGATCAAATTCGGCCTGGCCGAATAGTTCTGCTACAGTAGAAATGTAAAAAAATTAAGAAATTAGTATATTTTAAACTTCTAAAATTGAATTATAGTTATTGCAAAAGAACACATCAGTTATAAAGTTTTAATAAATGAAGATAATTTAGGAACAAACTACTTTTTAAAAAAATTGTTTATAAGTTTGACTAAGCAAAAGCATAAAAATTATTTAATATTCCTTTATTTATTTATTTTTTTACAGAGCAGAAACATATTTTAAGGTTATAATATTGTATTTTATACTTCGTATTAGCTCACAAGAGCTGGCAATAGTTAATTATGATGAAGAATATGAGACTTTTATTTTGTTATTATTAACAAAGTGGAAGTCAGCCTTCGTTTGGGTAGACTGATTTATTGTGAATATTGGGTTAGAGAGAAATGGGAAAAGCCTAGAATATTCCATGAATATCAAGATAGAATAAGTTATTGCGGTTTTTGAAAATAAAAATATATTATAGTTAAATGCAATAAATTTTTATAGCTCTTTTAAAAATAGATATGTAAAAAACCAATAAAATAAAAATATTAACTTTTATAACATTTAAAATACTTTCATGAAACTATTTTGAGCAAGGTTAAAAGTTCACTAAGCAATAGTATTTATTTAATTTGAATTAAATAATTAGTAAAATAATGCTAATGCTTACATTAAAACCTGTCATTTCTGTTCCACTTGTGGGTTAAATTCTCAATTTTATTGCATTCAAAACTACAGAAAATGCATTAAATTTAGATAGTTTAGATTCTTAACAAACATAATTAAATCATACATCATAGATTAATGTGTGGAATTGCTGTTTGACTTAATGAATACTTTTAAATTTGACAAATATTTTCTATTACGACGATTTTCTAGAAATTTTAATATTTGGCCTAGAAGACCTGGCCGAATATTCGTCTTCGGCCTGGGAGATATGGCCGAATATTCGATATTCGGCTATTCGGCCAAATTACTATTCGTTGCATCCCTCCCTATACATAACCAAATGAAAACGAAGAATGTTTAACGTTAATGTATAATGTTGAAGACGAAAATATAAATTAAAACTATTTTTGTCTGAAAGGAAAATTTATTTTCCCAGAAAAGAAAACCGGTAGGGCATTCTAGCTCTTCCCCATAGCACCAGCAAAATTCTATCGACTTTCGTATTTTTATTAGTTTAAACTTTTATTGTTAGATGGCAGCACTTAACACAATTCTATTTATTGCGTCCCCCTTTACGTGAAGTACAAATTTTATTCAGTACCTTTAATATATTTTGAGTTAATCAGACAGATTCAGGAGTTGAAATTATATAAATACAAGCAATGACTTTTTGTCTGTCTTTATTTATGTTTGTGTACTATCGAAATTTTTTAAAATTAAGTGTAGAGGCCACCCATCATAGCAGGATTCTGATTTCTTTTTAAAAATCAGAATCCTGCAAAGGAGAGTCAGAGGGGACATGATTCAGTTGTTTAAATTCATTAAAACGGGAAACGTTGATGGACTACAGCTATGTGCTGAAAGTAGAACCAGAGGTCATTGTTTTAAGCTTTTCAAATCTCAGGCTAATCTTGAAATTAGGAAAAACTACTACTTCAATAGGGTTGTAGGCAGTTGGAATAGTTTACCGGAAGCGACAGTTAATTGCAGTGGGGTAAAAACTTTTAAGAAAGCTCTTGATGTTCATTGGGGACTGCTAAATTAACTAGGACCAGCCTAGCTGGGCCCTGAGCCTGTTGCTGGTCGTCACTTTTGTATTTGTATTTGTAATTGTATTGTTTTTCAAAAATATGTTAAAATACTTTGAAATAATAAAGGCTCTTATTTCGATAGAAGAACGGTCACCAAAAAGTGCCTAAAAGTTAAGTATACGCATAAAGTAAAAAGTTATACGTACAAATGGGTTGTGGAAATTTCAACTAATGATTGCGTTTCATTTTATTAATTTTATTTAATTTTATTTTAATACATTTATTTTATTTTATAATTTATCTATTTATTTTTTAGCTTCTACAGAAGCGATCACTCTTAAATCTCCATTGATAGCACTCCTTTTCGTTGCCGCATCAATCAGTTTTGGGGTGTTTGTAAATACCCCAAAATTTTCGTCACACTTTTGAAGTTATAAATTTACACATGTAATAAAATAAGCATCTATATCTGTAATAAAAAAGTAATTATCTAACATAATAATCACCTGAAGCGGAGCAGGAAGTGGGTCATCGCCCCCTGGATACCTCCTCATGAGCCTCGCACCACTTTTCCCTCAGATCAAGGGTTTTCTGCACTTTTGGTTGCATCTTCAATCACTAGTAGAGGGCCTATCGAAACGGAGAACCTAAACGAATTCCCAAAAAAAAAAAAAAAATATATATATATATATACAAGAAATACGATGGGCCAATATAGACTTTCTGCTTAGGCAGTTTTATACGTTGAAGCGGGTGTAGCAGCTAAATTTGATCATGCGGCCAGAGAATTTTTCAAGACAAAAGTAGAAAATGTCTGCTCTATAATGTTTGAATCCGTTAACAACAATAAAATTAATTATTTTTTTTTAATCAAAATTTTTAAAAAATACATAGTTATTTTTTATTATAAAAAAATCAATTTATGCGAATAGAACTACTAGCTTTTAATTAAATTTGCGGTTCATCAAGAAATGCTAGAAAGTATATGCAAAACGGCAATTGCTTCTAAGAAAATCACCAAGAATAGGCTTGAAATGCCTTCTTTCATATGCCAACTTCATCAACAAACTTTCTAGGTTTTAACTGAACAGGAAATAAAAGTTGTGCCTATTTCATTTGATTGATAAGGGTATCAATAGAATATCAGAGGCATGTCTTTCATCGCATTGGGATGCTGAATTTATTGTTTTTCAACTAAAAGATCAAGTGATACAGCTAAAAGATCTACTACGTGAACAACTACTTTTCTCCACCACACCCCTACCTGTTAGCCGAGGCCTTAGGATTGCTTACGCACGGGGAGAGGTAGTGGTGTCTACGGATTTTACATGCACATATCCCCAAGTATACATGGTGGTCTTCAGTGGGCATCGAACGCGCGACCTTCCAGGTGGAAGTCCGACGTGCTAACCACTGGGCTACCACGGCCCCGCGTGAACAACTACTGGAGCATTTACGGTACCTAGATTGTTTTTTCTTTTCTTTATTGTTGCAAGTACTTCGTGAATAAAATATATTGCTAAAACGGGATGCCTTAAGGGGAAAATGTGTGTTTGAATCCATTATCTGTGTTTTCGATAGAGTTGTTTTAAGCTAGAGATAATCTGCATCTTGAAAATTTTATGTTTGGTAATGTTTGCACAGTTTGCACTATTTTACAGATCATAAATGAGATAATTATGGCAACATGATTTTTTGGTAATCTTTGTCACAGTTATAGGGAAATAATTAGGACGACTTTACTTTTAACTCAAAGGAAACGTCAATACGGAACAGTTGAATTGGTAGTATGCAATCAAATTTACAGTTTATAAATGAAATAATTTGGAAGAGATCAGTTTTTACTAGTAGGAAATTATCTGAAGTTCCAAAAGTAACTAATGGTGCTTGTTCCAAAAGCAACAAATGGAAATTGTTCCAAAAGTAACTAATGGTGATTGTTCCAAAAGTAACTAATGGTGATTGTTCCAAAAGTAACTGTGCTTGTTCCAAAAGTAACTAATTCAGAAATGAGTATAAATGATTTCTACAATGAAATCTACATTTAACAGCTTTTCAGATCACCAATTTTATCGTTAAAAGAAAAAAACAATTATGTTATGGTTATCCCTAGTAGACATAAAATTGGGATTGATGTACGTTGACAGAAAGGTTACTACTCCGCAACATTTTTGGACAAATTTTTTTTCAATGAATTATTTCTTAATGATTCTGAAATGGATTTTTCATGCATTAACTCTTATACAAAAGATCTTCAATTGTTCTTAAAGAGAAGCTTCCCTTGCAAAAAAGTGTTCTTTTTATTACTGCTAGACACCCAATTGCATCATAAAATTGTCCGTTGATTTTTATACTATAATAGCTTCATAAAACTCCTAATTTTAGAACCTAATTCTCCATCAAGGCGAACCACAAAATAGAAGCAGTGAAATTTTTAAAGGTTTATTGTCATAAAAAGCGCCAGTTCCCTTTCTTCTAATTTAGCACCCAGAAGGCAAGGATGAAAATGTTATGTGGGATACAGAGTTGGACTAAATTTAATTATCGCTCCAAAGCCGGAAAGGAAGCTCAAACTTTTATGGGGAAGAGTCACTTTAATAAAAAAGTCATAAAGATTAAGAATTTTATGGTAGAAAGGAATTACGACCTGCCAGGGCTGTGGAAACAGTAAGTGGATTAGACGGAGAAAGTTTGCCCCGCAAAGTGTAAAGCTGACTGATGTCAAATGGCGTAGCAACTGCTTAAAACTTTAAATTTCCGCGGTAAACTTTCAAAGGAAAGATGCTTTAGGGAACTTTTGGGTTCGAGTGGGTCAGTAAGATTCACATAGTGTAACCCGTTTTGACGAAGTCGAGACCGTGTTGTTGAAATATGAGTAGACTGTATATATACGGATATGTGTGTGTGTGTGTGCAACTTTTCATAATGCTGAATTCTTCTAGAACAGAGTTCCTAACTCCTTGATGTCAATTATAAATGAAAAAATATGGATTTCTATGATCATTTAAACTAAAATGGTACCAATATAGAAATAATATATTTTTTCGTACATGAGCAATTTTCCCATGTATTAATAAAGTTTGTTCACAACTTTAGCGGTGTAATTTGATTCTTTAATTTCATGTTTCTTGTCTTTGATTCCATGCTTTTTATCCTCATGATATATGACGTTAGACTCCATAAACGTTTCTTTTTTTCCCTTTTTTTTACAGAAATGCATCTTTTTTTCCCCTTTGCTCTATACTTTTATACCCCTGAAATCACGGTATTATTGTATACAAAAACGCTTAGCCATTCAAGTAGGAACCTCTGGACTAAACGATTGCATCTGAATGGTATTAACCCTTGAGAAATTAATAGAAATCGATCTTTCTGAGCATTGAGCTTCTAGAAATGTCTATAAACTTTGACATAACATTTCGGTTTTTATCTATATAATTGTTGAACTACTGTTCGGGTTGTCAATAAGGTAAAAAGAAAAAATATCTTCAGAATGAAGATTCTGACCTGTGTCAGTCGTAATAAGTCATTTATATACTTTCACCGTTCTTCTTTACGTAGCCATTCTTTTTGAAAATGTATTGTGTAAAAAATTAGAGTAAGTGATCATTCGTGAAAAGAGATGCCAAAGCTATGCTCAACTTTGTTGTGTATATGTTACAGGCAACAAATAATACTAAGTGGGGCTAATACTGTAACGAGAGTTAAGAACAGAAGAAACAAGTTTCGCTTTTTTTTCCCTTCTTTCTGTGACAAGTGATACCGTCTCGGATTGCCCACTGAAGAAAAAAATGTGTATTCTCTCTCTCTCTCTCTCTCTGTCACTTTTTTATAGCGCATACACAAGATTTTTCAGCTGCGAAAAAAATGGCTTTCCCAAGTTTATTATGGGCGAACAGCGAAGATTGTCAACCTTCATAATATCTCTATTACTGTGTCACGTACCTGGACGACATTTATGTTCTTTCCTGAAGAAAAAAATTTGATCCGCTTTAAAGTGCTACCGTGTGGTAACAGATCACATGAATTCAGCACCAGTTTTACGTTTACAATAAGATAACTAAAGCATTTGCTGGAATATAACGCTAATCATAATCTATATATATTTAACTAATTTGAAAGACTACGATTATCTGAAGAATAAAAAAGTAATCCGCTAAAAGTCAGGATACTGAAGTTATAGATATTGCAAATGGGGAATCACACATACATCACAATAAACAGATTAAATTTAGTATAATTACATAATGCTTTTAAATGCCAACAAAGGACATAATAGCAACACGGGCACAGCCAACCTCGTGAAAGCGTCGTTCATTTTTAGTGGATTAAATTTTCCGCAAAATATTCAATGAATTTAAACATTACAGTACAAATCATTAAAAAATACATCAACGTAGGAAAATTGATCATCGTTGCCCAATAATTAAGGATTATGAAAAATAATTTTGATGAGTAAGTGACACAGGGCGAAAAAATATGTTTCGGCTAAAGCGAAATAAAATGCTTCGTTACCTTTAATAACTACTTGTTTCATAATTAAAATTGATTCCGTGGGATGTAGAAACTAATCGATGGCAGCAACTTTTCGATGTAACGTTTATCAATCTTTCTCGAAATTTAAGAAGCTGCAATTCATTCTAAAAAAACAATAATAACTTAATTGAACATAAACAACGCAATTCAAAATTCACAAGCGTAGAATAACCAATGTAAAGTACACTAAGATACGACATAGTATTGTATTTTACTTCAATAGAATTATATTGTTGTATATATTTACAATATACATAAATAATACATCATGTGTGCGTGTGTGTATGTTTGTATGTTCCCTTTTCAAATATACAATTTACGTCAGATCTTCACCAAATTTAGAACGGAGGTACTTCGGCTCCCGGATATCGCCCTTTTATGATGATTATTGTTAGATAAAAGTTCCAAGCCGTTTGGAAACCATAAAATTCTTCCAACAAGCATGTTGTAATTTCTTATAATTATATCAAAATATGTAAATATAATTCAGAGCTCAATACTATATAGAAATGCTATATTAAATTAAAAACTATGAAACTATTTAAAATAATCTACTCTGAAATTCATCAGCCCAAATTATACTTTTATTGATCCATTTAAGGTCTAACCCTCTAGCTTAAGAAAAGTTGGCACATAGGATTAATATCGTAAAAGGAATAATCCGCATACCATTCAGAAATATGGAGAAGGAACGCAATTTTTCATCGTCTGCAAAGAAAACAAATAAAGAAATATTTGGTTAAAATAAATGACTTCATTTATAATTTTTGATGCATGAAACTGACAGAAAATATTTTACACTTGGGAAAATTTCTTCTCCTTTGATATCAGCCCTCAGTCATCAGTCAACAAGCAATATATATATACTTCAGTTAAGCTCTCTTATTGTAATCTATTTCTCTTTTCCTTAATGCAATCAGTAGAAAATTAACAATTTCTTTTGGCGACATCTGCCTCGAATTCCACGCCAAAACATATTGCATTCTCCTCACGGCCTTGTCCCATCTGGTGGCCTTAACAATAAAGCACCCATGTCAAAAGAAACTTTTTATTGAAAAAAAGGAAATGTCTTCAGATTCCTTCTTTTCTCGAGGAAAAGTGTCAGAGAAATGTTTCAAAGAGTGGGGAGGGAACAGCTTCTGATCTTTACGATTGGGTGGAAGCTTTGCCATGTGGGCGCACATTCAAAACCGCCCACTGGGGAGGGGGAGAATCGGACGTGCCAGAAGGTCTATGACAAGTATGCGGAAGATGAAATATGCAATTGGAATATCCCCGCTCTGCCTGTCACTCAATCATGGAAATCGTTCACACATTCAGTAGTTCTTATGGCCACCTGGGAATATTAGATCGATATTGCTAAATAAATGGGGGAAAAAAGTATAAACAAGAAGTTCCAACAAGAACTACACGAGTCTACTTTCCCGTAAAGGCCAACTTCAAATTTATAATATTGCGATCTCTCTCACTCTTTCTTATTTAGCTTGAGTTCTTAATTACTTGGAATATACCTTTTTAAACGGTTAATGCAAATTCCAGTTGCTCACTGATTTATTTATTTATTAATTCATTCATTTGCTCTCTCATTCATGTACTTATTCACTCATTTATTTGTTTTTCCTTTCATTCACTTATTTATTTGTTCATTCATTCATTCAAAAATAGTTCTGGTTGAACTTTCGTATCTGTACATTCTCTACGTCATAAGATCCTTCCAATAAAGTTTCTTTCAAACAAATCCGTCAGTTAGATCAGGATTTATATAGGATTGAAATTCTTACTTCGTTGGGGGTAAGGAACTGTTTTTGAACTATTCAAAATTGAACAACAATTGTTCAGATCAAAAAATATTTCACGTCACTTCGAAAGGTCCTTTAAATAAGGAACTTGGATTTTATGTCAAGGGATTATTAAATTTTCTTCATATTTCCCCAAGCCCCTAATGTCAAAATTTTCTGAAGCATAATTGAACGAAAAATTGTTCAAATCAAAAAATAAAATGTGGAAATGAGATATCTTCTCTGAGATCTTTCGAAAGCAAAAAAAAAAAAAAAAATCCTTCTAATCGGACAATTTATTCAAAAGTTATTAGGGGGGCAGACAGACAGGCCGACAGAGAAGAGAAAATGTTTCCTAAAATGATTTAAAAGAAGTGAGAAAAAATGAAAAATGTACGACACTTTGTGGAATAATTTTCTCTTGTTGCTACTTAGTTTGAAATAGAAATATAATTCAATCGTTTCTTTTGATAAGGTAACGTCTCCAGTCTCCATTAAAAAAAAACCCACAACTTTTTGTTTTAATTTATTAACTTGTGTCGCATAATTAATCAAAAATCGTTTTTAATAAATGTACTAACATTGCTAATACCTACCAAAATAAAATGACAAATTATCAGACCCGTAGCGTTTTTCCAATTTTCAAAAGTCGGGTTTTCAATCTCTTGATAAATTCATGTGTACAAGATTTGTTTCCTTTTTTAAAGAAACCATTCAATTGACATGCTGATAAATAGAGATGGCAAAACTCGTTAAATCTATATTTTTCGGAAACCGAGATAGCTGTTGAATTTTATTCTGATTAAATATTGTTTCCAAATGATATTATAATGCAAAATTTATTATAACTGGCTAAAACTACAATAAAATGCATGTCCGTTCCAAATGCCTACTTGATAGAAGCATAATCATAACCATTTAGGTAAATCCATCTTTGGAAAACTGTTCCAAGATTGATGTTAGTTCCCCTTTTCTTTTATATGTAATGGTTACTGCTTTTAGAAGATCAAGGATACACAAAAAATAGCTCTTGTAAGAATACGGAAGCTGTTATTTGAATTTACACCAACAACTTTGTTAAAACCAAAGTGTTTAATTAAATAATTAATAAAATACCGTAAGTAAAGAGCCTTTGAAAGAAAAAAATTACAATTTTATTACTTTTTCAGTGCTTCCGAAATTTAATTGAAATGTCTTGAAACGGGTTTTCTCGTCTTTTCCACAAATTTTAAATTTTGCTAGATTTGACTATATACTTTGCTTTGCTTTTAAAGAACAAAATTTCGTGACACATTTTACTTGCTTCTCTTTTCCGAATAAATGTGTTCAATTATGATGGGTTAAATATGCTTAATGGAAAAAATGGGTATCCCAATCAGCACTTAATTTTATTGTCCAATTAAATGTGTGTTTAAAAACGTTCCTCGTTTCTCTTTATATCTGCCGACATGCCGACATCTAAACTCACTGTAACCCCAGATAGAACAAGCACCATTTTCTCGAGGTTTAAAATTCGGCGATATGTTTGTAAATGGATTGTAGGAGATATATTTCTGTAATTACGGTCTGGATTGTTCCTCTGAATACCAATGGCAGCAATATCAAAGTCAAGAATTCCGCCTTGTTTCACACATTCCATTCGGTTCATCAAGTTAATTAACCCGTTCATCAAGTTGAAAGTTAGATACGGCTCTCTTGATTGATCTCAGAGATATGACACTGATTTAGTAGGGCCATATACGATAGAATTGTAATTTTGTTTTTTCTACATTTTTAACTTTCAAAGAATCTCAAAAAAAAAAAAAAAATGTTGAACTTGCTTTTGAAATGTTTCATGAAATATAAGTTAAAACTTTAGCTTCATCCGCTATGAATGTACTGGTATAAGTAGTCAATTAAACTAGCCTTCAAACATTGATCAATGAGTTTGTAACTACGGTTTCACTATCGGAAAGAGACAATATATAGTTCACTAATAGTATTACGATAACACAAACACACTCACAGACATAAAAAAATAAAAATGAACAAAAAATATAAAAGGAAAGAAATGAAGTAAAATAAATACGGTTTAAATACCATCCATTATGGAATCTGATGATTTTATTTTGCTTCCTTAACTTCTCAAAACTTTCTTTTTTTTTTTTCGTTTTGATTGCCTTTGTCACTTAATTAGGGGATCGTTCATAAATGATGTCACGCGAAATTGTGTGTTCATGAAATTGGGCAAACTGTGACAAGGAGACGGGAGGGGAGGGGGTAACAAAAAGTGTGACATCATACTTATGCGACATAGCGTGACATGTGACGAGGGGGGAGGGGGTCAAATATATGTTAAAAAAGCGTGACATCATTTATGGAAAGTCCCTAGCAAACCAACATTTTAAAGCACCGAGTCTAAGTAGTCTAATCAAGTTCAATTCAAACTTGTTCCGAGTGAATCTTTTCTCGAATTACTTATATTCTGACGCTCATATTTTCTTGTGTTGCTGATGGCAGTATTTAAATGAAACGTGAGTCTTTGGTTTTCTAGACTTTCAATTTCAATGATATATTTGATTAGACGTTATGTTGCAAACTTGCAAAATCATTTAAACAGAAGTTGTTATATCAAAAACTAAATTTGCTAACTTTAAAATGTCGTGGAAGTGTACTGACAGTGCTAAAGAATGCACTTCAGAAATATTTATATTATTATTTAGGAGATCTGAAAGTTTTTTGAAATTGTAAGAACGTAATAATTGAATCAATGAATATAATTTCAAACTAAAGAAAAAAAGAAAACTAGCTTCTCGTTATTGTTCGCACAGCAAAGGATGCTTAGTTACCATAAATCTTTATTAATTGCTCGAAATGCCATGGGTGCAGCGCCGAGGCATTGATTGGCTTTTATCGCTCGAGATTTTTACGAGGATGATATACATTGTTTTAACCTTTCCACTTCTCTCCCGATGTTACATCTTTTGTTCGCACATAGTTTGCGAGCAACTTCTCCTAATGGAAAAGTTTCTTTTCCACCGGAAATCAAGTGTAAGGATGTGTACTATAGCGACACTTATTTCGAACAATTTACCATCTTACATCGAGTTAAAGATGGGGAAAATTCTAACCAGCCCAATAATATTTTTGTTTCGAATTTTCGGGTCTTTCAAGAAAAGTAACAATAATAAATAAAGCACTAAATATTTTACGTGGGTAAAAATTTTCACGTGCATTATTTTAAAGTTAGAACACACAATAAATTATTGTATACAAACATCAGAATTGTCCTTAGGCGCATTTAAAAAATAGAAAAACTCACTGAATTGAACGTACTGAAAAAGTAAATGACCTTAAAATATGAAGGTTGATTAATAAGTTTTAGTGAAAATAACTGATCAACTTTAATTATCTCGCCTCCGCAATGAACCAACAAACATAGGTTGATCAAGAACTGGTGACTTTACCCTAAATATATAGTTATTTATTTTGAAGACAGAAATAATTACTGGTCTAGAGGAATTTAAATGATTGACTTTAAACATACATTATTTTTCATGAGATGGGTAAAAACGAATATTTTTCTAGTGTAAAACTGAAGATGTCATTTATTGAAAATAAGGCCGATATTTTGTTTTCAATTGCAAAAAAATGTGCAGAAAGAAAAATTTAGTACCCCTAATACCTTTCTGCCTTAAAATGGCTGCTTACTGTGCTTATATAGAAGTCTGGCACTGGTCATGGTTCTACAACTTCCTTTAAAAGTCTTGAAAGCCTAATTTCCTTCTCAATCCCCCCCCCCCCCTTCAAAAAAAAAAAAGGGAAATATCCCTTCTTACAAAAACCAATTCTATTTTAAAGAAAGTGTTTCTGAAGGAAGCAGGAGGATTGTAGCAATAGTTGGAAAAATATTTGGCATATATGTGACAGCAACCACACCTATCAGCACTTTATTAGGCACCGTTTATCAGCTTCATTTCCATGGGCGAAATACAGATCAGATACGCAGCACACTCTCTCTGCAGGAGGCTGTCATATTTGGCAATGTATCCCCTTAAATAAGCTTTCTGCTGTCAAATTTGTTACACCACAGAAATTCGCAAATAATGCGCACTGAAATTTGGCGACAGTAACTTTTTTGACTTATAAAGAAATTTTTCCGCCAAGCTGAGTAATGGACAAATGGTGATTCTGAGGTCAGGCCTCAAGTTGACTTATACATCCTTATGCTTCTAGCATTTGAAAAAAAAATCTTATTTTTATCCCTTCATCTTTGATGTCTCATTTTTTGAGTGCATCTGTAGAAACATGTCTTATTCATGAAGAATGTAATCTATCGTAGTAGCAGTTTATTCTAACAGTACAAGCATATCAAAACTAAGTATCCATAAACAAATATGCCATTCTACGGAGAATGACCTAAGCGTGACAAATATATTTCATTAAAAAGTAACAAAGAAGGAAAGTTAATGAACGGAAATGTTTTTCTAAAGAAATCACACATATGTGTAGTTACTTAGGCCATTTTTCCATTATCTTTTTTTAATTATGTTTTTTAATGAAGTATGGCTATCAATTGAGGAATTTTCCGTGGAATGGACCAAATAAGAAATATGATTTGATTTAAATAGTCACTGGAAAAATTGTTTAGATTGCTTGTTTTTTTTTTTCATTTATTTTATTTTATTTATTATTATTTTTTTTCAAATAATAGTACTTAAATTTTTTATTTTCTAATTACTTTCAAAAGTCTGATTTACGAAATTTTGGCTGAAAATTTTATGAAATTACATTTAATAGAAATAAACAGATGACACATTTCAGCGATAATAAACAAGTGTAATTATAAACTAAACCTACATAAATTAATAACTAGATAAAAGTTTTAAAATTTTATCTGCTATTTTCACTAAACATTATCAGATGACATACGTGATATGTGCGCAGTATGTTTCTGTTTTTTGGAATAGAAAAAGTTGAGGTGTAAAGCAAAAGGAAAATTGACTGTAGAATTTTCTTTTATGTTTCACCTTTTTTTTGTGAATTTGAAATAGTTGTTCCAATAAAAATATTTGAGGTAAAAGTTTATCATGAAAAAGTAAAAAAAAAAGAAAGAAAATTAAGTAAATAAGGGAAGTGCTCTTTTAGAGTCATAAGGAAAAAACTTAGGCACGTTAAGATAAGCTCTGGACTAAATTCTTGCCTAAAATATATAAAAGCAACAATCCTATCTAAAATTCCAAAGTAACAAAGAAAAAAAATCGCGATTTACTCTATTGTAGCAAGATTGCAAGTTTGACATCATTATTCTTGCTATATCCTTTTCACATAAATAATATTATGAGCGTATGGAGTTGGGCTTAAGCTAATTCTTGGCCTTTTGAATTGGAATAGCTAATTAGAACAAATAAAATTTTCATGAGCTTATTTAAATTCATATAGCGAAAAATATCGAGCCGTTTCTGAAAACTTAATTAAAATATTCTGAACTTCGACCTTTTGCCTCATATCAGCATTTTTTAAAAATTTTGGCTATCTCCTTATGTATTTCCTTTCATTTAAAGCTTTTTCATTTTGCTAACTGGGGGTGTAACGTTTCAGGCCTCCTCGTGGTGCACCCTGGATAACGCTAAATCTGCTAGAGCAACTGCCGCTGTCAACAAGTCACTACTGCTGCGGCTGAGTTTCGATTTTTGACCGGTCATGACTGCCTTTTTGCTCATTTGTTCCGTTTTAACTTGACAGTTTTACTTTTATGTGTTTTGTATGATTCTGGGCAGGTCATGGACGCTGCTGATCTGGACACATACTTTGCGCTTATGAGTTAGGACTGTATAGTAAAAAAATATTGGAGAGCTCGTTGTCTGATGACCTGATATTCAATTGCCTGGCATTTGGTAATTAATAAAATCATGTTGCTACCTTCATTCTTATTATAAAAAGAATTGGTTCTTTTTGTAGGACCCTTCTTTTAAGCACAATTTTGTTGTTTAATTCTTCAAAAAGCAGAAAGGAAAACAAGAACTTTCGAGCTTCTTTTAACCATTTTAAAAAGCTTCTCATTTGGTAAAAAATTTCTGCATAGAAATTTGCGGGCGTTTTAAAAAGAGAATTGAAAATATTGTCATTTGCCCACCGCGTATTTAAAAAAAAGTCCTTCGAGGAGTTTTAGTAATTTAATTCTTGAACTTCGTGTAAAAATGGCATAATTTATGGATAAGAAGTCTTCTAAACCTTCCCCAAAGAACTCATCAAATGTGCGGCATAACTGTTAATAGGTAATTTCAGCCGTGATAAACACAACAGTAAAGTTATTTTGATATAAAATTAGACACTGATTTTAATACATACAACTGAAGGAACATTATTACAAAATACTGTTGCTCTAAAAATGAATAAATCATTGATATTCATTTGTCCTTCATACTAGCAGTCGCTCACACCTACAAAAATAACTAACAGTTTATCAGGTACTAAATTCTTAAACAATGCGACAATTGCTCAATTATAAGTACTAATGATACATCGACTATCTGAAGTGCTTTTCTTCTAATCTTTTCCATCACATTAGTCATATTTCATTGCTGATTGGGTAATTAAATCGCCCGGAGACCTTTCCTAATGGGTGGTCTAAATGTTCCTTGTTCAGCGAAAGAATCTTTTTCGGCATCGCAGTGTTCCATAAATGGTCTTGAAATAATGCTTCAGAAAAAGTAATTCGTTCTTTATTTCTTTTCTGGAATAGAGGAGAATGATGGAACAGTGACGGGAAAGATGAAAAGGAATAGAAAAGGGTTCTTATAAAGGGTCGCACGAAGTAAAAGCAAAAATGATCGAAAATCAATGCTCTCTGTCGATTTCTGTCAGAATTTTAATGTTTGTTTCCAGATGTTCTAACATCACGCTTTAGTAGCATTGCAGATCTATTCATATGGTGTTAATGGAAACACCCAAAGTATGCGTTTTGCAGATATTAGACCTGTGTTACTACACACCTTTGAGATAAATAGGTGAGATAATGTCTGGATATGCCTGTCGCAGTCATGCAGCTTTGCCTGACCATGTAATAGTTTGCATCAAATAATAATCATATTGAATTTGCTTGAATTAAGATTTGAAATGTATGCTAATTTACCTAATACATTTCTCTGCATGTTATGAATTGCCGCAAATTTAAGCATATTTCCCCAAAATAGAATTCATTCAAACTATTTTTTAATGTTATACATTAACTAGCAATTTAACTGTGACAACTTCATGATGCGTTCTTTAGACATTATAAACGCATTTCTTAATCAAAGGAGTTGAGCAATAAACTTTGCGTATCCCCCTAATTTTCTTTTCTATATATATGCTGCATAGAAAATTGTAACGTACGCTTAGTCTCATTTCAAAATGCAAATTTCTTACAACTAACACACATTTTTTGTATAACGTGTCTGCATAAATTTCTTAAAAGTAAAAAACATAACTTTTTTAACAGGAATCTTAACAAGACAGGTAACTGAACAAAACAGACTGTAGAGCATTGTTGGTGTGGTTAGAATTAGTAATTTAAAATAAATATTAGTGCTAAGAAGCAGTAGTCAGATCCCATTTTTCCGTATTTCCCAGCAGATGCAACACTCTTTTCTCTAAAACTTTTCCACTTAAATGCTCATTGTTAAGGACGCGTTTTTTTATGCACTTCAATTTATAAAAATGGTAATTAAGCAACAAATAAAAAGTAAAGCAAATGAATAAATAAATATGCATGCATTAATTTTTGTTTTAGACGTAAGTGACAGGGAGAAAAAAGATTCGCTCCTGATTGCTTTCCTACTGGTTCTCCAACTTTTTGCGTTTGTACTGAACGATACATATGTAGACGAACGCCAAGTAGGAGAGTTTCTGGTTATAGAATCTGACTGAAATCATTCGAAGACCAAACACTTGTAGAAAGTGCACAAATAAAATTATAGCAAATCGGTAATGCACGAAAACATATGTGGATACACACTTGTAGTGTTTAGATATGCACACAAATATTGCTTTTAATGACTTACAGTTCTTTGAAGTGCGCCTTTAGTTCTTTCAGATTGATTTCTAAATAAGTTTATCTGATAGAGGTAATTCATTATAAATAAGGATTTATTCATCATTATTTACGTAATCAATTCTATTGAATGCCGCTTCAATCAATCACTACAAATGATAAATTGAAATTATTAAATAAGTTAGTCATATTTTAAGGAATAAATGAAAGCCGAAATACTTTTAACTAATTAAAGAACTTTAATTTCGTGGAATAACGTTATGGATGAATGTTAACTTTTATTGCCTTAAACACTGAATGAATATTATTTATGCTTCTAAAACCAAAAACTAAAAGAAAAAAATCTACCTGGAGAGGCTTCGTTTACCACTAGTGAAGCCTCTCCAGGTACCACAGTTTTGGAACCGCTGTCCTGGACCATCTTTTATTATTCATTTGGCTTATTATCCAAAGACATCATTTATTATTCATTTGGCTTATTATCCAAAGACATCATTTATTATTCATTTGGCTTATTATTCAAAGACATCATTTATTATTCATTTCTCTTGAGTGTTTGAATTCTTAAGCTAAAGTACCTGCAAACAGTACAGATAGATTTTCACAACCGAAACGAACTATGCACAGTTTTACATATAAGTTTTCTTCACAGTAAAATTATTGACGCTGAAGGAAGTGGGATTTACTCCTTGACATCCGGATGAACGGAATTCAAACAAAAACAGATTTTTGACGTGGAACCATTTTTCAGATGAAATTCTTACAAGCAGTGAGCTTCTTTTTGAAAAAAAATCTGCTAGAGCGATTAAGAGTCTGGGGGCCACATCGAATGACGTGACCAGGACATTCCCACGCAGAAGGATTCGAACGTGTCGCCGGACTAACGCATCTGGAGGCAATATGTCCCTTTGTTGTCCTTCATAAACATTCTTAGTGCTGAAACTAAACTTCCTTCCTCATTGCTGCCGGATAGCAACAATACAAGACGAGTTTTTTTTGGCTAACGTTTTGATTTTGGACACAGTGGATGTAATGATTTGCTTATTTGCTTTCAGAATCCTTTACATCTAAGTGTCAACAGCAGAAGTCTAATCAATGTTGTCATCAAGACTGCATGCAAATGCTTATAATTAAATTTGCGATTGCATAATGTGAAATTGCATTTGTCTAACCTGATTTCCGGAAGAAAAAAATCATGAAAAGCCTACTGTGTTGTAAAAATAAAATGAAACAAAAAAAGTCAAAACAAAAGTTACATAAATAAATTAATTTTGAAGAATAATATTCAAATTCAAGGGTATGAAATAAGGAAATAATTATTAGATAATCTCCTTTCTGAACAACTAATGTAGTCAAATCAATGTGCGATATTTGAATTAGACGATCGATTAAAATCTTCATTTAGTCAAAAGTTATGGGTGAACAAACAAAAAAATGACTAAATTTTGACTTATAACTTCATTTCTGATTAATGAATCTGGCCAAACGAAGGTACGAGAGTACGAGACTTGCGGGAAACGTCCTCTCGATCTGATAAACAAAAAAATATTTAATTAGGTTCATCCGGTGAGAAGGTATGGATGAACAAACGTACAAAAGAAAACATATGTACAGTATGAATTGAGAACCGTCCTGCTTTTGGAAGTCAGTTAAAAATAAACAAATGAAATGAAATAAATTGTAAGAACAATAATAATTTTTCGAAAAGTGAATTCTTCTCACCCTTAATCATGTTTAAATATGAAACAATTTTGCCACTGTCTTTTTAATGGGATGACATTTTAGCCACTTTTAACTTTTACACCGAAAGAACCCAATTGTAAACGTAGATAAGCAAAAGATTTTTTCATCATTGATTCGCCAACTAATCTGCGGATGTCACTTTCGCTGAAATAAACAGCGAGATATTAAGGAAAGACAGCAATCATCAATCAAAATTGTATCCAGAAAGGAAGACGTAAAAAGTTAAAAATAAGAATAAACCTAGAGTTGGAGCGGAGAGTTTAATCTCAATATTGAGAGGGAAAAAAGATTTATAAAAAATGAAAGCAGATGTTTTTACTTGGAGTGGAAAACTCATCAACAATTTTCAAGAATAGTGAAGGATTAGTGTCACGTGACCGGCAAAAGTGTTGATTTTCTCCTTTTCAAAAATTGTTCGGAAAGAAATGTTGCCCGTTGGCATTTCTTTGTTTATTGTGAGTGGGTGTTGTGATTGAAGAGTCCCTTATTAGTTTAGTTCTCTACAAAAGAGTAAGCAGTTTTAAAAATAATCGTTTGGAGATACATTCCAGATTTTGAGAGTGTAAATTCGATGTCATGTTTTACTTTAATATTTAATTAATGTATTTTTATACAAGGCATGAGCATCTAAATCAGTATGTATTTTTATACAAGGCATGAGCATCTAAATCAGTGATTCTCAACCTTTTTTTTTTTTTTTTTGTCGCGGCACCCTTTTAACGGTTACAAAATTTGGCGGCACACAACGAAAAAGACAAATTTAAAAGTTGTTTACTTACGTATAATACGATGTGTAAAATAGTTTATGATAATAATTTTGGATGTAAAATAAAATAATATAATATGCACTACAACTTTACTCGTAATTAAAAAAAGCATTATAATTTTTACTATATACATTTCCAACTTTTGCGGCACACTTTAAGAATTTGGCGGCGCACAAAAATACCGCTGCACAGTGGTTAAGAATCACCTATATTAATATCTGCAAATAGAAAATTAATGGAAAATTAAATATATATTTCTTCTTTAAAATAAAAATCTTAAGTATGAAGTACATAAATACGAAAACATCAAACGATGAGAACATCAGTGTATAGATAAACAAATAAATTTTTTTTTTTTCTTCGGTCACACAGAAAAATATTTAATCAATCATTTTCAATTGCCAAATAGTATATTTGATTTGTTGGTTAGATCTTAGGAGAGCCCACCCCATTGGCGTAGTTGACGATAAGTACGCAATCTTAGTAACCCAGATTCGATAGAAACCCAGCTTCTATCGTTCTGCGAAATGGACGCCAAATTGGCGATATTGAAAAGCGATGGGCTCTCCTACGAGTTCACCGATAAAGCAGGAAATTCAATGTTTGTGGTTCGAGAATATTTAATTAAAGTTTGATAAAAGTCATCAAATTACACGAGCATTATTTTAGCTTTGAACAACATGTTCTTAGAACTGAATACTAGATTGTAAGCACTATGATTATTCATTTTGTAAACAGTGAAATATTTAAGCTCAATTTTAGAAGGAAATTCGAAGAACCAGTGTTCCTGGACCTCAGACATCCTGTTAATCAGTATGTAAAATCCAAATTATGAAAAGTATAGCAAAATGTTTTTTTTTCTGCGACGTAAAATTTCGTAACGAAAATTAGTTAAAAGAATTAGTTAATAAGGGAATATATTAAATTGTCGTGCTCTAATATAATACAAATTTTAAAAATATGAAAAAATATTTTTTCAGTGGCGCAAAATTTCGTACAGAAATACATTAAATAAATTGGTTCATTTGAGAATATATTAAATTACTGGGCTTTCATTGAATGATTTTTATGGATAGCTAAAAAAAAGACAAGCATTACCTTTAGTGTGCCCTCTAATCGTGTATATAAGATCAACAGTAGATAATAAACATCAGCTTTTTGTTTACAAATATCCATGGCTCATCTCGGAATAAGTCATCTTATATATTTAAACGAGCAATTCTTGTATATTTATATATTTTGAGTTCTCAAAAACGGCTCTAACGATTTTGACCAGATTTTGTATTTAAATCAGGTTTTGTTTTTTAAGTTTACCTGTGTAGGTGTCTTCCTCGAAAAAACGCGATTTTACACAAAAAATCCATTTTTTAATAACGCAATTGAGGTACTTGTAACATTGAGCAAACATCATCCGCTATAGATATATTATTTCAATTGAGATAGCAATACACTGAGTGGCAACACTTATTTTTAATTTACCTTTTGTTGATTGAAATTTGTTGTTGTTACCATTTGTGAAGTTGAAAAGGCCTAGGGAAAAAAACCCCTAGGACCCATTGAAAAAAAGCTTCAGTAATCCTGCGTGTAATTTGAATGTATCAGAAGGTCTATGAAATGGTGTAAGACTTATTGTGACAAGTTTAAGTAAAAACATGATAAAGTCAAGAATCGTTATGGTGAACAATCTGGCAAGGAAGTACATATCGTCGCTTGAAAAGAATAGTGACACAACTCAAAAAATACCGAAAATGAGATTTTTAATTGATAATACTTTTAAAAAATTGATCTTTTACATGGAATAAAGAACCAAGTCGTAGATAGCAAACTTGCCCGTAGATAGCATAAGTTTCTTTTCAGAATGAAAATAAAGCGCCATTTTTTTTTTCTTGAACAGAGGCATAACTCGTGTTGTGTTTCGACTGCTGCGTAGGTAAGTGCTGCCAATTTTATTGAAAAAAGGCACAACTCCGATTAGGTCCTAAGTGATCTAGTCCCTTATAGAGCAATAGAGACCCATTTTGTGTTGTGTCTCTATTACTGTTAATGTAGGATTTTTTTCATAAAATTTTATTATGGACAATAGAGACATTTGGAGTTGCGTCTGTATTGATTTTAATGTTACATTTTTTAAAGACCTTTTCAGGGTTATTACACTATTCCTCAAATTGTTGTTTCAGAAAAATTGTTGTTTTTATTCGAAAGAGACACAACTCAAAGTCTCCTAAATTTGATTAAAATTTCTAGGAACCCTAAAAGGCTAACACAAAAACTGCATGAAATAAACAAAAAAGGAATAGTATTAACCATTTTTAAGGGGCATTACAATAATTAGGAATTGTTATGAATGAAACAAAAATAAATTACATATCGCAATAATTTAAAAACTGGTTTCCTGAAAAAGTTGCTTTTTTGAGTTGTGTCACTATTCTTTTCAAGCAACGATATGCATATATTCACTTCTTCGGTACAACTTTAGTGTAGGAGCCCGTTAGCGAAATTTTTAGTTTGAGAGGAAATTGTTGGTTACAATTGCAATTAGCTGTTTTGTGTTTGATGTGTATAACTTTAGTTTGTTATATATTTGGTAAGTTCTGGACATATCACTCTTTTCGCTGCAACTTTCGTCGCCAACCAAAATAAATTGCCAACCAGTCCCTATACTAAAGATGTTTCTTTGCCATGACAGTACACGCATCTCAAGGTCAACAGCGCTAATAATCGGCATGAAAATTTATAGTTAGAAACCACTTTAACTTTTCAAATTTATCTAAATAAGTATCTTCTTCGAAAAAAAAAATACCGCCGAGCAAAGTTCGGTCACCCAGGTACTTCATAATAATCTTAAATATTAGCTTTTCTGTTTTTGATCCTCATTTATCTTTGGTAGATGAAAAAAATTCAATGGCATTCATTCCAATTGAAGTGGAAGATATCACTGGTCATTTATAGCGTTCTGATCAGTACTGATTAGCAAATAGCACGTATTGCAGAAAACTTTAAACAAAAAACCTAGCCTGCTTTTTCTTTTACCCCCTCATTGATTGTCCTTAATTTAGCAGACAAAGGGTGTAGTATGTCGAATATTATGTGATGTCATTCATATAATCTGCTAGGGAATATCCCTTAATGATACATTAATCGCCTTAACTGTTGCCATTACGTGTAAATAAAAAGATGACCACACAGCAAAAGATTTAAAGAAAATAATATGAAGGTTAATTGACACGCGTGGGCAAAGCGAAAGCAAGAATTGGTGCTTGCTTGTTTGCTTTGCATTTGAGTAAAATTAATGGGGATAATTACGTTTAAGAGATGGATGGGACTTTAAATGTTTGCAGGGAATTTATTTTGGCAGAACAAAAAAGTCTTTCAGATTCACTCCCTAAATCTCGGTATGCATTTAATCACGGATAATTGTGGCGCTTGGTATAAATAGAAAAAAAGGAAGTAAGAAACTTTCAGAATTAAAAATGCTGAAATAGCTTCGACAATGGATTAAATAAATATAAATATCGTTCGCGAAACTTTCTTGATAGAATCAGAAAGGAATTGCTATTTTTATTTATTTATTTATTGGTTCGGGGAAGGGGATACAACCCCTTTCTTTTTCTTTTTTTTTCTTCTTGCGTGCATGCATCATATTCCCCAATATGAACTCTGAAAGATAATTATGACAATGTTACATGATTATGACACACGTGAGAGACCTGATATGATTTTAAATAACTTTTTGTTATGCTTTGTTCAAACATTGTGACTGTCGCAAGTAGAATGTTCAGTTTAAATTGCAGAACTACAGCTAACTCATATATATATATATATATATATATATAACTTATTTCTTTTATTTGTGTCAATAAATTTAAATTTGATCATTTATACATCGATTGATGGGTAAACAGGTTTATACATGGATGGATACATACATACGTATTTGTATATCCTTATATTTAAATATCTCCATTGAATTACAAATTACCATATAAGACCTTTAGAATCTGACAAACGGTCTGACAAATCTACTATTTGAACTTATAATGAAATTGTTGCAAAATTTCGTCTAAACTTTTTAAATTTTCGATATGTTTTAAATTTACATGTAATAGTGTTCCTATATTTGAAATAAAACGTAAATGACGGTTTTTAAAAAATCTTGCTATTCTTTGCTGTTATAGATATTTCTTCTTCGGTTGTTACATGGTTTGAACATACGACGCCAGACCGTTGAGAGGTATACCTCCACTTAGTAATATAACTCAGTGTTTACACCTAACTAATAATTTCAATTATTCTGCGAAAAAGTAATATAATTAATTAATCAGCATTTACCAAAATATTTAAAAAACCGAAAAATACACAAATTTTAAGAAATGAAAAGGAAATTATTAGTAGGAAAAAACAGTTTGGCTTCTAAGCCTAATTATATCAAACTTACTACTAATTTCAAATTTCTCACTTTTTCGTGTGCAATAACATAAGAGGTTAACACACAATTCACAGTGTAACAATGACCGCCGGTCTTGATTTTTGGAAAAAATGTAAACATTTAGGTTCCTTTTTTAATTATAGCCTTTCAAAATTCCTTTCATTAACACAAAAATCATCCATTATGGCATTTTCAAAATAGCAGCCGACAGGGTGGCGTAGTGGTAAGGCGCAAGCCTCGTGCGCCCAAGTTCGTAGATTCAAACATGGCCCAAGTCGGTGGATTTACAAGATGCAGAACATCGTCTGCAACGTATGATTATGCGGTATGCACCTGTCGTATGATTATGCGGTATGTAAAAGATCCCTTGAGTAGACAGTTGGCTTGGATGCTCTCGGCTAAATTAAATTCCTAGTGCAATCTGCATCAATTAGCCACCCATGGGAAACTGAGCATCAAAATTCTCAGAGTGGTAATGGCACCCGCCGACAGTGGTGCTACTTGAAAGAATAGATGCCAATTTCCAGGGAATGCACTAGGTCTGCAAAATGAAAAGGAACCATATGCGGCACCGTTGGAATAAATAAATAAATATTTTTTTGTCTTCAAAATAGCACTTTTCTTTCTTTCTAGAAATAGAACATTCATATAAGCATAATACAGAATTTTGTTTGTGAAAGTTGCACCTAAATTTACGTTTGAGAAGTATTAGTGTCCATTTGAAGCTAAATAATGTAATATTTATTTCGCTTCAAAATATAGATAAAATGGCTCAAGTATATGCACGGAAAATCTTTCATTCCTTCCTAATTGTACTTAATTTTCGACGCTCGTGTAGAAACAACGTCATTTTTACGCTAATTTACAAAAACGTAAAGCAACTTGCACAAATTAGTCATAAACTAAAAATACATTTGTAAAAACAACTTTAAAACGGTAGTACTGTTTATTTTCTCGCTTAATTCAGTCTGTATTTTGTGCACCATGTGAGGCCGCATGAAGGACAGAAGACCATTGAAATATCTTCAGCCCGAGTTCTGCAGAATACAAACAAATGTTTTTTCTCCGTTCTTGACGAACGGCTGCTTATTTAACGGTCGCGTGCAAACTCGAGAACCAACTCATGCCGAATGCCGCGATTTTCTATAACCGGTGAGAAGATGGTGTTATTGCAATAAACAACATCTCACCCCTCGTCTTGGAGAATCAGGAAGTTGCCCTGCCTATGAATAGAAGCTAAGCAGGCAAATTTACAGCCTTTCCTCCAATGAAGGCTCTTTCTTACTCGATGGCGTTCTTTTACGACTTTAGGAAGGGTAGATTCTTTCATTCTTCGCCATTTTAGAAGCAAATACGGATTGAAGAGATTGTTTGTTTCCTTTCTGGAAGAATCGCAGACGATTTAGGAAGGAAAAGAGATAGAGGGGTCGCTGATCGTATATTTCATCAAGTCATAATTTCCTTTCTATTCCATATATCTCCGAAGTTTTAATTTTGGCAACGAAGAGAAATTCTGAAATTGTTTTTAAATAAACAAACCTTCAAATTATTTTTGTACATGTTATTGAACTATACAATTTTGATATTTACCATTTTGCTACAGGGCATTCTTAAAAACATAGGCGTAACTACGGGTGGTGAAAGGGGGAAGGAACACCCTAAAAATGTACAGACTAACACCAATAAGAAGTGTAAAAGAGTTGAAAATTTACTAGTCGTAAATACTTATCTCTAAAAATATACTCCGTGTTTATTTCAGGCATCTCCCGGGGGGGGGGGGAGCTACCCCCTCAGAGCAAATCAACTCCTCCCCCTCTAAAAAAAAGAAAGAAAAGAGAAATCACGCTTTTAAGACACTTTACTTTCAGAAACACTTTCAGGGAGAGGACTTAGAACACTATCACGAGCGACACCAAAAGTAACTTAAAAGATATAGGACTTTATTTTGAAAAAAATTGCGGGGGGAGAGTAACCAAACTCCTTTCTGTTTCCTCTAACGTCACCAAAGTATCCCAAGATTGCATTGCTAGGAAGATTTCAAAAAGTTTCCTGGGGAGAGCCCCTCGAACCCTTGTCTCCAGAGTTTAGCCCAAGCATTATAGATGTAAGACCAGTTACAAAAATTTAAGTTGCAGAAGCCCCAAATACCCACTCCTCTAACTTCACCAAAGATCTAAACATACATCTACTATATATACATCAAAAAGCTATCATATATGTAAAAAAATTCATATTAACATCATTTCTAGTCATATATATCTATATATCTGAATATATAAAGGGTTTTGAAGCATACACTTCCCTTCCTAATTCTTAACATGCTCCCCCTGCTCCGGAGCCAAGGCAGTATCCAGAATTTTTTTTCGGGGGGGCCCAGACTTCGACACACTTATGTTAAGCAAAGTCTCAGGGAGGAATATATGATACATTGCAAAAGATTTCTGGGGGGGTGGGTGGCCCGTGGGTCCCCCTTCCCCTCTGGATACGGCCTTGATTCACAAAAATATTAAACATTCATTACTAGATCTCAATTCAAACGCAATAGAAAATTCAATATTTAGCGCTAAGCAATCTTCTATGTCCAGGCATTCATAATATTAAAACTGGGAAATAGTGGAATTTTAGAGAAAAAAATCCAAATTCCCCTACAAAAATGCTTATACCCACAGTAAATTTCTAAAAATTTTGTTAAATTTGAAACAAAACATACCTCAGAAGTGGAAGCGTCTGAATCAAATTTTCTTTTCTTTTTGGATGACGAACGTTTCCATCGCTGGAGTGCAAACATTATTATGTATCCAAAATAACTAAATATTTAGCTAAAATATAAATAATACTTGATTGTAAATTAAAATGCAGCATTAAACCGTAGCAGTGAGATTGGAAAAGTTGAACGGATGATTTCCAGAGTCGTAATGCAATCAGTGATGGACCATAATAAGAAAAAAAAACATTTAAAATATAAGAGATGTGAGAACATCTGTAAATGAGAATGCAATGCTAATACAGTTCATCTGTTTTCCAATCGGCTCATCTACAAAAAAGATTTTACCAAAATAGGTGTTTGGACAGGAAGTCATAAATAAATACAAACTGCTCTTTAAGTTTCTTGATGAGCATCCCTTCCTGGCTTGAGGGTTTAACCCATTAGGACAATTGCTGGCTATCGGTATTTCATTTTCAGACCCCAGTGCCTACAACACCAGTTTATCAGAAAGCAAAACTTCATCACAGTAGAGAATATTTTCCACGAAAATTATTACTTGTGCTATTGCATTCCCAAATTGGTGCCTTTGGGTAAAAAAGATATCAAGAAGGAAAGAAAACCCTCTGGAGTGATTGAAAGGATCTCTGTTTGTCTGTGCATGGTACCGTGATTGAAGCCACCTTTCGCTGTAAAACATCCCCCCCCCCCAAGGGGATAAGGGGGTTGATTATAACCAGATGAAAAGTCCTCTGTATTATGAGCTGCATACTTTGGTCATGATCACAACCCTTCAGAGAAAGAGGAAATAAAATCAAATGCATATGTGTTTAATTTTCTTAGGGAAAAAAAAATATGTGCTTTGCAAGGCCGTAGCCAGAATTTTCTTTTGTGTGCCTAAATAAGTAAATACCTAATGGGGGGGGGGTGAATCCCCCCCCCCGGTTACGCCTATGCTTAAAAGGAAAATGTTTTCTGAATATCGTTTACCGTTTGTAAAATTCTTGTGCATCGTATTGATATTATTTTATTGGAAATTAACTTTCTGTTATATTTTTAGCTGTAGTAAAAATATATTTATTTTTACTACAGCTAAGAGGTCGACAATAATTCTAGTGTTTTAACATAACATGAGAATTTTTTCATACCGGACATTATTTTTTTCGTTAAATTAAACAGCGATACATTACCTAATAATGAAATTTACTCAAGCAATATCAAATTTACGTTTTTAGCCTACTTTCCCGTAAAACTAAAAAAAATGTATATCAAAGAAGGCTTAATGTACGGTAAAAATATCGTTAAAAATAGGAAAAAGTCTAAAATAAGTTAAGTAATAAATAAACATTGAAAAAAAAAATGAAAGTAGGGTTTTGAGACGGAGAAAATGTGTGCCTGCTCCCCCCCCCCCCCCCCCAATAGCTTTTGAAGGAATTTTTCGATCATGGATTTTTTTTTTATTCGAATAACCTCGGGGAGGACATCTCATTTCAATGTTTTACTTTTTGATTTGAACAATTTTTCGTTCAATTCCGAACTGTTCAAAAAAAAAAAAAACTTAACAATAGCGCTTATAGGCAAAAATGAAGCAAATTAGGTAAACTCAGGGCAAGATCCAAATTCCTTAGAGCAAACATTGAAAGAAGCTCTCAGCGGAAAACATTTTTTGTGTTTTTTTCTTATTTTTTCACAATTTTGAACAAAAGTTTGACATTAGCTATGGAGAAATTTCAACCTATATAAATCCTGTTTTAACAATCGGATTTGCTTCGAACAAACTTTATCGAAAAGATGTTATGAACACGTACGTATACGAAGTTCAGCCAGAGCTAAGCGAACCTATTTTCCCACGAAACATTTTGATTGGGATTTTTAAGGATATTTCTGAACGAATGAATAAATAAATGAGTGGATGAATATGTATAAACCGTTTGAAAAAGGTATGATTGAAGCAATTAAGAATTAAAACTAAATGAGAAATAGATAGCTATATTATAAATTTGACGTTGGTGTATACGGGAAAGTCGGCTCGTAAAGTTCTAGACAGAACTTCTTGTTTAAAGACTTGTACTTTCTTGTTTTTAAGTCTCTGTAATTTTACGTTAGACTCCGAATAAATGATTTCCAGGAGATCCTTATGTATTTTCTGGAATTTTGTTTTTTTACACTGTAGCTGTGGATCAAAGTATACATGTACTCTTACGTTTTAAAGTTAGCAAAAAATTTTCTCTTGTAGTGTGTTTGCTATGCGACTGCTTGGGCTTCCATCATTAGGGATGACATAAACTTAGAGCGAAGACAGAAGAACAATGGAAGAGCTTTTATGATAATTTTTTGCCAAAATCTAAAAAAGAAATCAGGAGAACTAAATTTTATAAATAAAGGTTTAAGCAAAAGAGTGAGAATAAGTCACTCACAGAGACAACAGTTATTTGGAAATGGAAGTCGGTGTTATATAGGTAAGTATTTGTAGACAAGAGCTAAAATAGAGCTGGAATGAATTGATGGTTAATTTTAGAAATATATATATATGGGTGATTTTCAAAAAGATTGACGGTTTGATGTCCACAGTATAAAATCTGAATTTCATGTCGATGAAACTATTATCCTGCCATTATAAAAACCGAAGCATCATTTCATAGTTAATTAAATGCTTTCATTACATTTTTTCCAAGTAGGGAAATAGTAGGCTTTTTCTATTACTTTAGTTGGAAAGAAATGGAAAATTGCGTGTCCGGAGCAAAAAATTCACAGAACCAGGGTCTTTTTTTTATCATTCCAAGTAATTTTTTTATTCAATATAATTTAAAACGTGAAGTAATATGAGTTTACTTAACAGGAATACAAGTGATTTTACTAAAATGTTTATCTAATATTTTAAAATTTAAAGAAAGTTTTTGTCCGGACATGCAACTCATGAGTGTTACCTCGAGAAAATTCCTAACATTGAACTTTCAAAATATTTAAATATTGTAATTATTTTCTATGGTCGGGAAGCCTCGTATGTTTCCTTTAACCTCGAACCATCTAGAATAGGTTAGTTTTATTCCTTTACTGTTTTACAGTGGAACAAACAATTCAACATGATGGGTATTTTTATTACTTCTCAGGAGTGTTACCCATTTATTTCCCAATATTTTTTACAGCATAAAAATAAGCAATTCAGCAATAGTGTATTTCTTGTAGAGGAATCAATTGGCTCAATCAAATTTTCAGGAACACAGTCAGAATTTTTTTTAGTGAAGAATTTCTTAATAAATCTCATGAGTGTTACCCACTCATGAGTGTTACTTGTTAAGAGATAGAAGTTACAATCATGATTGAAAACAACCAAATAGTAAATAAATCTACAGATATAGATATTTTATGAGCTTTAACTCAAGATGATATTAGTTTTTTATTCAAAATTATATTTTATTTCTCTCTATATATATTTTAAAAGAGACACCCTGACACAGAATTTTTACGTTGGCAGATATGATTTTTGTGTGTTTTGTTTAAGATATGTTTTATTATTAAGGGCTAAATAAAGAAAAACTCCCTTACTAGTAACCCCCCCCCCCCAAAAAAAAATGATTAAATAATAAACACTTGTTCGGGTATGCCAGTTGTTACTTTATATGAATAAGAAAGTGATGTGTTGCAAACTATTATCTTCCTTTTACTTAAATTAATAATATGGTTTGCAGAATTAGAACTATTTATTTTAGAACTATTTCGATATTTTTACTGCTTATTTTAAAACTGAAACTATTT
The DNA here is from genome assembly GCA_038502835.1 of Octonoba sinensis. NCBI lineage: Eukaryota > Metazoa > Arthropoda > Arachnida > Araneae > Uloboridae > Octonoba > Octonoba sinensis. The sequence continues at coordinate 28,234,038 of CM076599.1, read as the reverse complement.
TTTTATTAGTTCTGTCTAAAAACATCTATTTCTGGATCAGAATCATGAGAATCGTGATGTTTTATTACATTTTTAATGTAACATATTAATTAATGGGGTAAAATAATTTCAATTTTGGCCTCTCTTTTTATAATTATTGTTATTTTTATTACTATTACTATTTTTGGTGCAATATTGCCAGAGAATTGCTTGTTTGTCTCATGAGTGTTACCGTAGCTAAAAATTAGAATTGTATTAATATATTTGTTAGTTAATAATTAAAAAATGGTTTGCTAATTAAGACTATCCAGTTACTTCCTATACCGGCAGTGAAAACAGTTAATTTTTAATAAAATACATTTTTATTGAAAGTTATATCCTTCCTTTAGGAAACAAAGTAACACTCCTGAGATAAAATACTATTAAAATAGTTTAAAAATTTTAAATAAGTAAATTTTAATACTATTTTTACTTCTTACGAAGTATTTAAGATTACCTAAACAAGATTTTTCAGATAAATTATTGATAAGGATTATTTTACAGAATGTCTAATAACGGTAACACTCATGAGAAAAACAATCACTTGTCAAGACACTTTTTGAAATATCTAAAATATAAATAAATTAACTCGAAAAAAACTACTTGCTCAGAATGCAGTAAATTATAAGGAATTCATACGTAGGCAAGTTTTTATGTTTGATGCAACAAAAATTTTCAGATTGTGTCAAACCCAATCCGTCAACAAATTTGAAAAACACCCAATATATACTTACTGCATGTATCGGCCCTGTTTCTGGTTTCAGAATCCAGTTTCTAAAGTCCAAAAGGAAAGACATGCGTAGTAAGCTGGAGTGGAGATTTTCTTCGCTGCTGCTTCCGTTTTACAATAAGTTTGAGGAAATGATTATTTAAACATGATTACCGATTAAACTTAGAGGAATGATTAATCACAAAATTTGCAAGCAATTTTCAGTTTTTATGTGTATTATCTAGCTTTACAACATTTAGACATTAAGCATTAAAATGGAAAATCAAGTTATTATGTTAGAGATTTATGGACTATGTTTTGTCAATTTTGAAATACCTAGTCAATTAAGGAGAATTGTGATCTTGTCTGGAAAATCAGCAAAGATTGTATTTGATTCAATTACTGCTTAAAAGTTAATAGTCTAAAGTATTTAAAACCTCAAAACAGTCTTTCTCAATGCGCAATATTTATGTACATACTGATATATATTTTAAAAATACCTTAATTACTTAACAAAATAGAATGTATTCAGAAGCATGAAAGCTAGTATGGTATTGATTGGGCCGTGGTAGCCTAGTGGTAAGCACGTCGGACTTCCACCTACCTGGAAGGTCCTTCGTTCGATACCCACTGAAGACCACCATGTATACTTGGGGATATGTGCATGTAAAATCCGTAGACCCCACTACCTCTCCCCGTGCGTAAGCAATCCTAAGGCCTCGGCTAACAGGTAGGGATCTGGTGGAGAAAAGTATGGTATTGATTCAGGTTGTATGTTCTAAATATGTGGTTAAAACATACCGCTTTAAAGATGTTATCACTTACTTATTTCTCTCTTTGCTTTTTTTTTTTTTTTTTTAGTTTTATTTATTTACTAATTTTTTTTTAAATTTGTATGAGCACAGAAGTATATTTTCACTCTTGTATGGTCACCATTCTAAAGCGTTGAATTCAATTTTAATTAAATTTACTTTTCATCTCTAGTGACCTAACAGTTTAGTTTTGACATAGTCTATTTGAATTATAATTAAATGTTTTGGTATGAAGATAAATAAGCCATTTATGTTTGCGTATTGCATTTGGCCTCAAAAATGCAGGTGTACGTACATTAACGTTCAAAAAGTCCTTTTGTGTAAATATGCATAAACCGTTACCGTTCCGCACTTCACTTTAAACTTTCCTTTTATTTTCTTTTTCAAATTCTAAATTAGAAAAGCACTTTTTCTTATTTTTCAAATCAGCTGCAGTGATTTTTGCTAAGCATCGGAGAGTGTGTTCTTTTGAAGAGATGTAACTTAACTAAGTAGACCCTCCTGTGCGTCGTTTACCCGACACCTCTTGGAACAGCCTACATGTTCCCAGCAGGGGGCCAGCATCCCTAAGGCCGTGGGTGTGCGTGAGAGCCATGTCGGCCCGATTCTTAAACAAGGTCGGCATATGGGAGCGGTCTAATTTAGGTCTGCACATACTAAGAGCATAAAACGAAAGACCGAAAACATTGTTGAACTAACTTCGTCAGATTGATTTAATTTTCTTGACCCCCTTCAACCCCCTCCCTCAATACCAACCACTTGAGTTGTTCGGTAACAAAAGGGTACTCAGTAAAAATAAACTGGAAGAATCACGTAAAATGTAAATGTCTTTGGTGTCATTGCATTTCATCGATATGAATTTATGCATGCATTTCCGTTTTTTTCGAACAGTGAATTAGTTACACAATCATGAACCTCAGCGCATAAAATGTTTTCTAACCAAATAAAGACTGCTTAAAAATCTGTTTATTATTTTTCTGAGCATTATTTTTCTGGTCTGTTAAAAAAATGAAGAAAGAAAAGAATTTTTACAAAATGTTCTGGACAGATTAAAATATTGCAATCAAGAATTGTGAAGTTAGGTTCTGCCTTGATTTTTACGTTTATGGATCAAAGATAAAATCTTACTGCCGGCAGGATGGCGTAGTGGTAAGGCATTGGCCTCCTACGCTCAAGTTCGCAGGATCAAACCTGGCACAAGTCGGTGGATTTTAAAGATGCAGAAAATCGTCAGCGCCCATGTCGTATGATTATGCGGCATGTTAAACCTCCCTTGCGTATCAGTTAGGATTGGATACTCTCGACTCTCGGCTAAATTAAATTCCCAGTGCAGCTTCGCATCATGTAGAGCTTAGGTGCCGCGATTTAGGGTGAAACTGAGCGTCAAGTTTCTCATGTGGTAATGGCATCCGCTTCTGGTGGTGCTTCTTGAAAGAATGGATGCCATTTTCCGGGGGAGAGTGCAGTAGATCTGCAAAGGTTCGTGACCATGAGCATTGTGCATCTCTATTACAAAGAAAAGATAAATAAATAAATAAAATCTTACTTGACGACAAAAATATGACCCTTCACTACTTGAAAGTAAATGCCTTATTAAAACTTTAACTAACCTAACTAAAATTTATTAAAATTTCTTAGGGTAGGATTTGGTAGAAGCAATTTTAGTGTCAACTTTCCCTATTTTACAACAACAGTATAAGAGGTATAAAGAATGCCTTATCTATCAGTGGCGTTCATAGCATGGGTGTCACGTGGGGCAGTAATTTGTGGTGTCGCACCGCCTCCCTCCTCATACACAAAAGACGAATAAATAAATAAATAAACCTTTGCTGTGTTGTATAAACTTGTAGTTTTGTTGTTTGTATTACTTTCAGTAATGAAAAAAAAAAAAAAAAGGAAATGCCATTTTATTTATTTGGTGTAACTTTCAGTAAACTATATTTGCTTTCAGTATATTTATACGTTGCAACAGCACCAGTAAAATTGTATTCAAACATATGTATTTTTCAAAAACTCGAACTCATTTTTGGTGTCATTCCCCTCGCTCAAGTGTCTCACTCGGGGCGGACCGCCCTTCCGCTACCCCCGTAGTGACGCTACTTTATTTACATCTAACATAAAAAAATTCAATGTTTTCTTTGGCATTTGATGTGTCGATGTGTGAAATCACATAACAGCAACTGTGATGTCAGAAATATTGCGATGTTAAACAATGGGTTTTATGGGAATGTCACCAATATTGCCAGCATTGCCAAACTGACCTTGGATTTGGCGCCAAATTTGCAGTCAACATGGGAATCTATTACCGAATGATAACCAATTAAAGACTTCACTTCCATCCATCTGTATTCCGTTTCATATTATTCATCTCTATTATTCATACATATTTCGTCTTTTTTTCTGAAAAATCAGAGGAATATCAGTCTTTCTGCAAATGTAAAAATAAGCAATCTCTTTGACTGCTTAAAAAATAATATAAATAAATAAATGAACAAATAAAAACTGAAATTTGGGAAATTTAATTTGTGGTTTGCTTTTTCGACTGAAAATATCATTTCGGGGGGGGGGGGGGGCATTTCTATATAGTTCATCGGAATGAGTTTCATTACTTTAAAAACAATGATACGGTAAAATGTAATGGAGAAAATTAATTATTTAAAAATATATTTTAAGGTAAGTATATATTGCTATGAAAAGCAACGAAAGATTATATTTTGCAAAATAATTACTTCGTGAATAGAATTACTCTAACTACTGAATTCCTTTGATACGAATTCTACCTTTTAAGGAGAACTTCTACCGCCCGATTCCTTTCGAATCTAAAATCGGTAGCCGCAAACAAATGTCAGAAGAAACGGAAAATCCACTTTTTCTTTACTTTACTTCGAATGTGTCTTGAGAAGGCCATATGCTCCATTAAAAATCCCACGCAGAGATCTATTAAAAGCCTCATTGCAGAACCAACTCGCGGACTTCACCAAAGACAATTAAAACCGTAGCGTCAACATTTGCACCATGTAGATCCGGTGCACGATTTTATTGCAGACGCTATCTCTGATTCGACGCCCTCCGAATACAGGGTGGCTTTCCGCGCCGAATGGAACCTTTTAAGAATGTTCTTTTTTGCTATGCGAAGGGAATCTTCGAGCTAAGTTGCCACTCGTAACTCTGCGACATGTGTGTCTTTTTTCTTTTTTCCTATTTTCAACCGCGCCTACTGGGCGACACATTTGGAATTTTCTTTATTGAACATCGTCTGCCATAAATTCTTCCGAGTTTGGAGAAAATAAAATAAGTAAAAACGTAATTTTACCGGAACATCTTTTCAGGAGAACTGTCAGAAAAAGACACATTGGACAGCAAATAGAGCATCTCGAAATTAGGAAATGGAAAATATGAGGTAGGAATTAGAGAAATGTTGTATTATTAAATTGGGCTTTTGGGTCAAATTAGTTTTAACAAAGCGACGGAAAATATTCTCACAAGCGGCACTTTGAAAACCAGAAATTAATTCTGCGAAAAAATGTGCAGGTTATTTTTTTAATGCGATGGAGGAAAATATCAATTAGAAACGTATCGAAAGAACTTTTTCTACATAGTGAATTTGAGCGAAAAAAATCGAAAGGAGGGAAGAAAAACATAAAATTTAATGTTTTTCTTTTATTAGTATTATTTTTATTTTATTTTATTTATTCATTTAATTATTTTTTTTAAATTATTATTATTATTATTATTATTATTATTATTATTATTAAAAAGTAAAGTAAATCAAAATGGAAAAGTTAAATGTATTAAAATTCGAAACTTTTTTTATCTTTTTTATTTTTGAACGTTCAGATTTCACTTGATCTGATTACAAAAGTAAATGCATGGAAATTTCTACGGATACTGATGACATTTTTTCAATCGTTATTAAGAAATAAATTTAATATTAAAAAATGGTTCAGATGACAGAACTGTCTTCTTGTTACAATCAAATGATCCTTTTGTTCTGTTCAACATTTCTCAACTGCTATAAATTGCTCTGTTCCATAACTAAACAATGTTTGAAGGAAATGTTTCCTAATAAGAATTAAGTTTTATGTTATAATTCTTTACTATTTCCTGACATGGTTAATTTCGGATGCTTCAGTTTCAGTTTATTCTTAGGGTCAGTGCTGAATACTAAGAGTATTTTACATGCTATTTTATGTAAAAAAGTAAGCAAGCCGTTATAACATAATATTAAGTCCAGAAGTTTTAAGAGGTAAAGGTGGTTAATGGAAGGGGAAGAAAATGTTAGAGTGGTGGCAAATCAAGCAATGCAATTCATAATATTTATTGAAAATTGTTATATTCTTGCAAAAAGTAATTTAGTATTTACATTAAGCTCAAATTATTAGCAACTGCTTTGATTAAGCTTAGGATAAAATAAAAATATATTCTATTTATTTCCGAAAAAACAAGTTCCTTTTTAATTCAAACCGTATTAATTGAGATTTACTCAAATCCACATTTGTAAGTACATGAATTCCTTAAATCGAATATTTCAGAGAAATTGTAGAGGACCTGAAAGAGTATTTGTTTTCTATTGACATGATAGTTGATCAAATCTCATAGTAATTGAAGAGTTATTCAAGAAAACAAAACAGTAATTAGAAGTTGCAAAGAATTTCCTGAAAAGTGACAATTTCAATTTGGAAAAAAGAATACGGAATAGGAAAATACTCGTTTCTTAGACTTTTTACTGAACTGTTCATTGCTTAATTAAAGGAAACATTTTAACAAATAAGCTTTTCAAATAATATTTGAAATCAAAAACTATAATAACAGAGTTATTCTTACTATCAATTCACTGAAACATGCATTAACCATGTGTTCTTATCAAGTATTGAACCCGTTGAACCACGCGTTTATTTTACTTCAAAGAATAAGGAGAACAAATAATTAAACATCTGTAATTTTCAAATCTTTTTTTTTTTTTTTTTTTTTGTAACAAAAAACAAAGAAAAAAAGTAAAAGATATATATATATATATATATATATATATATATATATAGTGGAACCTCGCTATTCGTACACAATTCGTTCCAGGAGGCAGTTCGAATGGCGATTTGTAAGAATGGCGAATTATTTTTTCACATATAAGATACAATGTAACTTGGATCAATGCGTTCCAGACCCACAGATGGTTGCTTATTTAAACCTATGAGAAACAAATGTACATTACTGTACGTGAAATTATACATAAATAAGAATTTAACTGCACTTTACTGGTACTGAAGGGAGCTGATGGAATAAGTGTAATGTTGAGGGCTGGAAGAGAAATGTTGAGTTACTGTTTGGAAGAGGAGTCACCTTCCATAAAAATATCAGGTAACATCCCTTCAGGAGTTTTCTCCCTTTCTTCTGTTCTTCCTTTTTTCTGTCCTTTTGCCCTAGAACAATCTTGGGTTTCTTTCTCTCAAAACCTGTGCAATGTTGTCTGCCTCCGACGATTGTTCAGAATTTTTCTAAAATGGTCAATAACATTGTCGTTAAACAAGTTAATGCTGTTGACCACCGCAATGTTGGGATGCCATTTTTCCACCACTCTCTGTGTTTTCTCGCAGGAGTAGCACAACTCTTTAATTTCTGCAAAGGAAATGCTTTCCTTACTAATTTCCTCCTTTGAAGAAGAAAGTTCTTCAACCACTTCCTCTTGCTGCCTCCTTAGAAAGTTAAAATTGTCAGTAAAATCTCAAAATGTATTAAAATTTAAAAGAACATCCAAGATGCCAAAAAAAAATATTTCCAGATGAGTTCAAAATGAGCATAATTTCTCGAGTTTTTTTTTTTTTCAAAGCCAAACTGGCAACCTGGCGTACGAATCGCGGGACAAGCGCAAATAGCGAGTTGAATTTCACTTGAACAAGTTGTACGAATAGCGAGGCGGATGTATGGCGGGGTCTACTGTATATATACATTATGCATAAATTCTTGTATAGAGTGACTGATTTCTCTTGTTCATGTATAATTATAAAATATTTGCTCAGAATCCCTTTTAAGGTTATGAATACACCATCCTTTTTAGAATCTCTTGCAAACGGCACTGAACCATAACTTGCTCAGTGCATAGTGCTCAGAACAAACCATATTTTTTTAGATTATCTTTCAAATATCACTGAACCGTGATTTGCTCTTAATAAATTTTTGTGCTATACCTTTTGATTTAAATATTGAAGAACGTGATGTCGGATGAAGGGTATAATATTCCGTTCAATACCATTCAAAGTGATTTTTACAGAACTTGATTACAAGGTTTGAATTGTCCTGTTTTAACCTCAAAACTCAATCACTGATGCATTGAAAGAGAAAAATTTTGTTATATTCATATAGTAAAGATCTGCGAACACCATGTTGTACGATTATGCGGCATGTTAAAGATCCCTTGAGTATCTGTTTGGCTTGAATACTCTCGGCTAAAGTAAATTTCCAGTGCAGTTTCTCATCATTTAGAGCTCACGTGCGTCCATCTAGGTCGAAACTGAGCGCCAAGTGATAATAGCATCCGCCGATAGTGATGCTACTTGAAAGAATATATGCCGGTTTCCGGGGAATGCACTAGGTCTGCAAGGGTTAGAGTCAATATGCAGCCTCATTAGAAAGAAGAAGAGAAAAAAAAAAAGATCTGCTAAAAGCATTCATCGTAGCTCTTGGTGAAACATTTTCGAAGTAAACCATCTAATTGCACGCTTATTTATGCAAAGGCACTTCTTAAAACCATCAACACAATTTTAAATGCTGCCCAGCGCACTGCTTCCTCAACCATCTCTCACTCAACGCATGGTTTCCAACCCCATTCATCCCCATAAAATGCATGTTTTCCAAATGCTCTGTAACGAAAGTTTACTCTCCCCTCCCCCTCCTTCTCATCCCGGCATCCGAAATTCATGAATGAACATCGTAACTCTAGCCAGTCCCAAACAGGAGCGCGGGCGGGACCACAACTTCTCTTCCGAAAGCCCAGCGGAGAATCTCGGAACTTCAATTCTTTTCTCCCAACTCAGAAACTGCGCGCTTTTTCCTTCTCTACAAGTGGTCGTTCTGTTTTCTAAAGATGGTTTTGGATATTTCTTTTTTGTAAGATTATTTACCGGGATGTGATACTATGATTTTGAACGAAAAAGTCATAATAATTTTTACATAAAAACTCCGAACTTCTAAGATGGTATTATACGAATTTCACTTCTTGGAAAATATTTCGAAAGACATATGATGAGATTTGATCTAGTGTTTTTGCTTGTCTGAAAATCATTCTAATGCATCAAACTTAGCAATTATCTAAACGAGTTACGTAAAAAAAATCAATTGAAAAGAAAAAAGTTCGTTTTCAACAGAAATGCTGCAGACGATTTATCGCTTAAATAATAACCCTTTTTTAGACACAATGACTTTCCCTAGAAGAATTGACTTGAGTTGACTTGAGACTCCAGATTTCGTGTCAAGGTATAAGATTTCGCAAGCGTATGCCTAAATAAATGATGTACTTTTGACTGAAATGAGAGGAGGCTATTAAAGAAATTTCCTCTAAAAATAAAACTCCGAAGATTTTTCCAGAAAACGAACCCAATGGAGGCATCCAAGTAAGTTTTTTATTTCAGCTTCTTTAACTAAAATTGTATCAAATGGTAATTTTCGGTAAATTAATATTTGTGTTAAAAGTGCGCTTTGATCATTTGTGAGTAACTGTTTAACTTTTTTTTTCCTAAAGCACAATATGAAAATATTTACCTCGTCAAATCTTTTTTTCTTCTTCTATACATTACTAACACCTCTAAAAATACTAAGCCGTGTTAAGGAAATAAAAATGATTTGTAAAATACTAACCATAATAAACCAATATCAAAAAAAAACGTTTACAAATATTAAAGTATATATAAGTATCTTTGTATGCGTAATTGCTTATTTGTTTGATGATTATAGATTTTCACGTCTCTCAACGAATTCAAAAGTAATTTAACTCGAAAAATTATGAATTCTCTCTAACAGAGGAGGAAGAAAAAGCATTGAAATTAAATTCAAACCAATATATATAAATATGTATATTTTTTAAATTCTTCTTTTTTTAATAGTTATCATTATTTAAGTAATAAGCACGTTAAGAACTTCTTTTATCTTACCAAAGTTGGTTTTTCTTTTAAACGAGAAAACAAAATAAAAGTCAAATTCGTTTTAAAACTACACAGTAAATAGGACGATTTGTTGCAGTTGAGCAGTTCTTTAAAAAGTAAGTTCTAAATGTTCATTACAAAATCTTTGAGGTTTTCGAAGTCCTCGTTTCCCTTTTGCTTGCTAATAATATCGGCGGTAAGGAAATATTTTCATTATTTAAAAACACAAACTATTTTGTAACATATACATCTCATAACAAACACCATAAAATAATTATAAAGTAAAAATTTAGGTAGCACTTTCATTACTTACAAACTAAATACTGTATTCCGTGCAAAAGGGACAATAACTGAGATTTCAAACGAGGAAACACCGAAATGTAAATTATTTTACGTGGAATAAAAATGTGCATATTGCGACTGGGCTTAAATGAACCATTTAAAGATTAGCAGCTGAAATTACGTGCGCACAAATCACGTAATATATTAATGGTATCAATTTCCATAGCTCATTATATTATTTTGACTGCTCAACTTGTATTTTTAATAGAGAAGAACAATTTTTAGCCTACTTTCCCGTAAAAGTAAAAAAAATAATAATAAAGCATGAAAGAAGGCTTAATGTATCGTGAAAATATCGTTAGAAATCAAGAAAAGTCAAAAATAAGTGAAGTAATTAAATAAAGATTGAAAAATAAAAAATTTGAAAGTAGGGTATTGAGATGGGGGAAAAAGTGTGTCTGTCGGTCTGTCCCCCCCCCCCCTAATAACTTTTGAACAAATTGTCCGATTCGAAAAGTTCTTTTTGCATTCGAAAGATCTCGGCAAGGACATCTCATTTCCATATTTTACTTTTTGATTTGAACAATTTTTTTGTTCAATTTTGAACAGTTCAAAATTTTTTAACATTATCGCCTATGGGCGAAAATGAAGCAAATTATGTAAACTCTGGGTGCAAGATCCACGTTCCAATGAACAAGCTTACTGGAGGAAGCTCTTGGCGTGAAATATTAATTTGAACCGTTTTTGTTCATTTTTGAACAGTTCAAAAAATTAACATAGCGCTTACGGGGAAATTTCAATACTATATAAATCCTGATCTAACGGACCGATTTGCTTGGAACAAACTTTATCGGAAAGATCTTATAACATAGAACATGAACAAATAGATAGTTCATCGAGAACTAACGAGCCTATTTTCCTATGAAATGTTTTTATCGGGATTTTTAAGGATATTTCTCAATGAATAAATGAAGGAGTGGAAGAATGAATAAATGACAGAGTGAAAGAATGAATCAATGAATGAATGAATGAATGAGGAAAAGGATGAATAAATGAGTGAATAAATGAAAAAATAAATAAATGGGTGAATAAATACATGAATGAGTAAATGAATGAATAAACACATGAATGAGTAAACGAATGAATGAATAAATGAATGGCTGAATAAATGAAAAGATGAATGACTGAGTGAATGAATATGCATTATCCGTTGAAAAAGGTATATTTGAAAAAAAATAAGAACTAAAGCTAAAGGAGAAAGAGAGAGAAAGATATAGCTAGGTTATACATTTGAATTTGGTGTATACGGGAAAGTAGGCTCGTATAGTTCTAGACGGAACTTCTTGTTTTCAACTACTATCGTCCCTACTTTAGAATATATATCTGTCCTCTTCTTTATTTTCGTCTATTTTCCCGCAAAAGTCAAACGAAAAACAAGATAAAGGAAAGATTAAAAGTTTAAAATATGTATAGATGACTTAATATCTCGTCAAAATGCAGCTAAAGTCAAAAGATAAAAAAATGCAAATAAAAAAGTACTCAATTGAGTCAAAACATATTTAAAACAAAATTTAAAAATAGCATTATTAGGTGGGAGAACTTATGTGGTATGTCGCACTATTTGTCTGCCCTCGCTCCCCATGATACTTTTAAGGGAAAGATTCGAATCAACAAAACTTCTGGCCCAAGTTTTTTAGCTTGCACACGCGATTTATATGTTTCTATTTATTTTGAAGAATATTCTGTTCAATTTTAAAAAGTTCAACAGCTAAATAAAAATCTACCGATGCGTATGGAGCAGGAGATTTGATTCTATATGGATTTTTCTTATTATTTATCTGTTCTAGACTCTAGAGGGAAGAGCAGATTATTATATAAAACCAATGCAAAAGGGTTTTTACATTTTCACAAAAAAATCTTTAAGTAATTTGGAAAAAATTCAACTTTATCAACGAGTAAGTAATTACAAACCAGTAATAAAAAAACTCACACAAAAATTATACTCTTTTTTTCTATGCGTTGAAAAACATTTAACTTCATTTTAATTTTAATTTTTTTAAAAATCAAGCTGTGTATTAAGTCCTATATATATATATAAGAATAAAAAATGTTTGAACAATCCTTATTTTATTTAATTATGTGCAAAAAAGTAAAACTGTTTCTTATAATCAAGTTGGTTCCTTTGATAAATATATACATACATATGTATATATATATACTGTTAGAAATTTCATCTTGAAATTACGGTTAAATAGCAGGCAGCAGTCTGTCCATCTAATTAACCATTAAATTTACGGTTTGGAACATTTTTATTCATTTAAGGGTTCTAAACCATTTGCAATCAGCTTCGTTAAAAAGCCATAAATACAAAAGTTTAAGGTTTGATAACCATTTATAACTAGTATGGTTTCAAAACTGTAAATGTAGGTTTTCACGATGTTTGAAACATTTACAAATTAATACGTTTAAAAACTGCGAACAAAAAACATTAGTTTTCGAACCGTTTACAATTAATCTTTTGCTTACTGTAAACATAAAAAATTTACCTATCTGAAACCATTTATATGTAGCATAGTCAAATAGTAGCACTTTTATGATAACATACTGCAGGCTATGCTCCATTTAATTAACAATATGCGTAGAATCTTTGAGGCGTAGAAACCATTCATAGCTATTATACGTAAAAAAAAAAAAATAATTTTGAGTTTATTAGATTGAAATATTAAACCAGCGTTATAGTTGACGTACAAGGTTTATTTTATTCTAAGAAAGATAAAAATGCAATATCAAAAAATAATTAAATGGGACATGCTTCTGCAACCAGTTTTTATGTCTATTACCTAACTTCATCTTCTCTTCATTTCCCCCCTTCAGATAAAAAAGGAACTATGCAATATTATGTTCCTCCTTACTCGTGTGACATTACTATTAACGGATTTATTGAAGAAAATCCATATATCACATTATATTATTTTAAACAAAAGTTCTTGTAACCCTTCATATAATCTATTACTGAAATAAACCCTAAAAGTGGCTTTTTTGGTATAAAAATGTTGGTAAATTAACTTAATCAACAGTTAATGTCATCGTGATTTTTGAAGTCGTTTTGACAAATATTTTATAGATAAGTACCTGATTATATTATGCTTAAGTGTTTTTATTTGTTTTGAAAAACTGCAAATACTAGAGTTACAGCATTTCTAGTAATTTCCAACTTTATTTCTTGAATAAAATGCTCTACAGGCACAGCTTGCTAACATAATGCTACACGATGCAACAGTACTTAATTTTAAATAACTGATAAGACAAATACAGTAAAGCTCCGTTATACCGCGCCTCAGTATACCGCGGAATCGGATATACCGCAGAGCATAAAATAAGATAGAAAGTGGGCGACAGTAATGTCGCCCAGTGGCGAGATGTTGTCACCCAGTCACTACAGATGGTGCCGGCAAAAAAAAATAAAGGAACAAATTATAGTTTTTAAAATGTCGTTTCTTCCTTAACAAAAATTAATTTTTCAATTTCGTTCCAATCCGGCATGTATTTGTCATCGAGGAGAAATGACGATGGTATTTGTCAGCTCCTGAGCTGAACTCTTTTGCCTAAGGGCACATGTGGTGACTACCTGGGTGTCCGCGGCAGCCGCAAGAAGAGATAGGCCTCCTCCGCACTTACAGACCCGACCAAGACCAGACCAATGTCCCCCACCTCATTAGGGTTGTGATTGATGATCCCCGACGGGCTATACGCGAATATATGTTGAGCTCTCCGCACTTGCTTTTTCTTCTGTTGCACGACCGTGGTCAGACTTTCGGTCGGGGCAAAATCGGATCTGTATAGTGAGTCGGTGCAGAGAGCGTTCTTCAAGCACAAGGCACTGTAGCCGCACTAGAACCGACCAGACCCGACCAGTTAGCAATGTCTAATAAAGATATGTTATTATTTGATACCGAAAAATTTGTTCTTGCGGTGAAAGAGCATAGCTGTCTTTGGGACCTCTCCACTGCGGATTATTCCGACCGTGATAAAAAAAATCCTGGCCCCACTTGAGGTTTTCATGGTTTAACTAGAATCAATTTCCTATCAGTCCTTTTACCATTAACAACTGCAATCAGGGGAATTATTGGCAATTCATACTTCATGTGTTTCTGAATTAATGTCTAACTGAATGGGCTGTTTTTAAGTATATCATCCACTTTGAATTCATTCGGAAAGTCCCCCATTCCTCAAATTATCAATACCAATTTAATTTCACTGGTTTGCCGCAACAGATTGAATAATAAAAAGAAAAAATGCCATGATATTAGCAGTAGCGTCACTGCGGGGGGGGGGGGGGGGGAATTACTCCCAAATTAAATTTAAGAGTTCTTTAAAAATACATACACTTGCATTTTTCGATTTTACTGGTACCGTTTCAACATCTCTTTGCTGATTAGAAATGTAGTTTAATGCGAGTTGCACCAAATAAATAAAATGTAAAATTTCTTGAGATTTTTTTTTTTTTGCACTGCTGTAAATATAAACTACAACACTACAAATTTGTACAACACAGCTGAGTTTTTTTTTTTTTGGAGGGGGGGAGGATAGCACAAATTTCCGCATTGCTCACGCCCATGCTAGGAACGCCAATGATATTAGTTTTACTTTTTAGAGTTTTCAATAAGAATAAAAAACATGTAAATTAAAAATATCTAGTGTGCTGAATCTAAACGTTTGTAACTTAACCAAAATATGTGATGTCTGATGTCACGCTCCCTCTCTCTACCCCCCCCCCCTTTTTTTGCCACAAACTGTCACCATTGCCTGAAATCCCCCCCCCCCCCTCGAAGTGAGAATTTCCCCGTTCCGAATTTACAAAGCATTGGATGTCAAATTCGAAATAAATTTTCGGAAACAAATAATTCTTAAGTGTTAATTATGTGCAGCGAAAAAATGTAATAAATTAAAAAATAAACAAGGTAATAATAATAAGTAGGAATAAAATTATAGATGTGAAATAAGAAAAACAGATATTTCTGCGTTCATCGAAATGCAGAAATATTTGTTCTCTGTTTATAAAACTGCGATTGGCATAAATACGTGAGAATGTGAAAAAGCTTTTATTAATTATTTTATTTATTGCATAATATAAACACTGAAATTTTATGTTTGATGTCAATTTTTGTAGTTTTATTTGCGCGTCCAATGTAAAATCAGTACAATATGTTTTGTTCTCTTAAAAATGTTTTTAAAAAAATCATTTTATTAATATAAATAGTTATTAGTTTTTCCCGTGATTTGATAAGTGAGCTTTTATTACACTACAGTACACATTTAATGTGCAATTATTTATTTTTAAGAATTACTTTTTCGCCCCCCCCCCCCCCTTTTTCCACCCTCTTTTTTTTTTTTTTTTTTTTTTTTTAAATAGGTTGGTAAACAGTTAAATAAGGCAAAAAAAAAAAAAAAAAACAGAAAATACTGCAACAAATGTATGCATTTGAAAAATTCATGGCATTTAAATAAACCATGGCCAGCAACCAATTTGCTCGCCTTTCATGTCTACCGCAAAAGTCGTCCCTTTGCAAAATACCTCTTCACATTGGAGTTTCTCTTAATAGCCCATCAATCAAAGCCCTAATGAGGTGGGGGACACTGGTCGTGTCTTGGTCGAGTCTGTAAGTGCGGAGGAGCCCTTACAGACTCGACCAAGAATAAAATTGATTGACGGACCAGATAAGCCAGATTGCAAGACGACCAGTGTCCCCCACCTCATTAGGGCTTTGATTGATGGGCTATTAAGAGAAACTCCAATGTGAAGAGGTATTTTGCAAAGGGACGACTTTTGCGGTAGACATGAAAGGCGAGCAAATTGGTTGCTGGCCATGGTTTATTTAAATGCCATGAATTTTTCAAATGCATACATTTGTTACAGTATTTTCTGTTTTTTTTTTTTTTTTTTTTTTCCTTATTTAACTGTTTACTAACCTATTTCAAAAAAAAAAAAAGAGAGGGTGGAAAAGGGGGGGGGGGGCGAAAAAGTAATTTTTAAAAATAAATAATTGCACATTAAATCTGTACTGTAGTGTAATAAAAGCTCACTTATCAAATCACGGGAAAAACTAATAACTATTTATATTAATAAAATGATTTTTTTAAAAACATTTTTAAGAGAACAAAACATATTGTACTGATTTTACATTGGACGCGCAAATAAAACTACAAAAATTGACATCAAACAGGCGAACATAAAATTTCAGTGTTTATATTATGCAATAAATAAAATAATTAATAAAAGCTTTTTCACATTCTCACGTATTTATTCCAATCGCAGTTTTATAAACAGAGAACAAATATTTCTGCATTTCGATGAACGCAGAAATATCTGTTTTTCTTATTTCACATCTATAATTTTATTCCTACTTATTATTATTACCTTGTTTATTTTTTAATTTATTACATTTTTTCGCTGCACATAATTAACACTTAAGAATTATTTGTTTCCGAAAATTTATTTCGAAATTGACATCCAATGCTTTGTAAATTCGGAACGGGGAAATTCTCACTTCGAGGGGGGGGGGGATTTCAGGCAATGGTGACAGTTTGTGGCAAAAAAGGGGGGGGGGTAGAGAGAGGGAGCGTGACATCAGACATCACATATTTTGGTTAAGTTACAAACGTTTAGATTCAGCACACTAGATATTTTTAATTTACTTGTTTTTTATTCTTATTGAAAACTCTAAAAAGTAAAACTAATATCATTGGCGTTCCTAGCATGGGCGTGAGCAATGCGGAAATTTGTGCTATCCTCCCCCCCCTCCAAAAAAAAAAAAACTCAGCTGTGTTGTACAAATTTGTAGTGTTGTAGTTTATATTTACAGCAGTGCAAAAAAAAAAAAAAAATCTCAAGAAATTTTATATTTTATTTATTTGGTGCAACTCGCATTAAACTACATTTCTAAGCAGCAAAGAGACGTTGAAACGGTACCAGTAAAATCGAAAAATGCAAGTGTATGTATTTTTAAAGAACTCTTAAATTTAATTTGGGAGTAATTCCCCCCCCCCCCCCCCCGCAGTGACGCTACTGCTAATATCATGGCATTTTTTCTTTTTATTATTCAATCTGTTGCGGCAAACCAGTGAAATTAAATTGGTATTGATAATTTGAGGAATGGGGGACTTTCCGAATGAATTCAAAGTGGATGATATACTTAAAAACAGCCCATTCAGTTAGACATTAATTCAGAAACACATGAAGTATGAATTGCCAATAATTCCCCTGATTGCAGTTGTTAATGGTAAAAGGACTGATAGGAAATTGATTCTAGTTAAACCATGAAAACCTCAAGTGGGGCCAGGATTTTTTTTATCACGGTCGGAATAATCCGCAGTGGAGAGGTCCCAAAGACAGCTATGCTCTTTCACCGCAAGAACAAATTTTTCGGTATCAAATAATAACATATCTTTATTAGACATTGCTAACTGGTCGGGTCTGGTCGGTTCTAGTGCTGCTACAGTGCCTTGTGCTTGAAGAACGCTCTCTGCACCGACAGATCCGATTTTGCCCCGACCGAAAGTCTGACCACGGTCGTGCAACAGAAGAAAAAGCAAGTGCGGAGAGCTCAACACATATTCGCGTATAGCCCGTCGGGGATCATCAATCACAACCCTAATGAGGTGGGGGACATTGGTCTGGTCTTGGTCGGGTCTGTAAGTGCGGAGGAGGCCTAAGTGCGGAGGAGCCCATAGTCCCACGGAAAAAGATCGCCGAAGGGAACGTGGACCAACCGTGGGAATGGGCGGTGAGAAGAAAGGGGCTTTCGGTGCTGCCTGGACACTTCTCGCCTGCAGGACTTGTAAAGGGGAGGACGCAATCCTCGAGACCTCCCAGAAAAAAAAAAAAAAAATGTGGGTAAGGAGTTCTGTATATAGCAATATTGTATATAGCAATATTTAACCAAGGGCATAAATAAAAGAACTAAAAATGCTACAAGTGAGTTTGTGATCTCCGCGTTCCTCGATAACATACGAAACCCCACAGTATTTATGAATGCTTCTTCAGTTTCCACTTTCTCTGGTTATCAATGCAAAAACGTTTTCTGAACGCATAAATTTCAAAAATTTCTGACGGATACTTAAAGTTATCAAACATTGTCAAAAGACTTTTTAGGAAGCTAATTTCAAAAACAATCCGCTGGAAAGCAACGAATACACCACCCCTTCTCCTATAGCCTAAAATTTTGTTTTCAGAAATATTTGAGGAAAAGCAGCCGCATCCCCTGACGTCGCCAAAGATCACATAAAATTGCGTTTTTGGAACTCAAAATTGGAAAAATTGCCTGGGAGAGGAGGCTTTTAATTAACAGAAAAAAAGACATGCTAATTGCGCTTTTAGAACTACAATGTCGAAAAAGTACCATACAAAGTTTCCGAACCTACTTTCCCATAACTTCACCAGAAATGATCTAAAAATGCGTTTATTAGCCACTTTCCCGTGTAAGTAAAAAATAATAATAAAACAGCATGAAAACAGGCTTAATATATTGAAAAAATTTCGTTAAAAATAAGTGAAGTAATTAAATAAAGATTGAAAAATAAGAAAAATTGAAAGTACGGTTTTGAGATGGAGAAAATGTGTGTCTGTCTGTTCCCCCCTTATAACTTTTGAGGGATTTCCCCAATTCGAAAGATTTTTTTTTTTTTTTTTTTGTATTCAAAAGATCTTGGCGAGGGCACCTCATTTCTATATTTTAATTTTGATTTGAACAATTTTTCGTTTAGTTTTGAACAGTTAAAAAAATCTTAACATTAGTGCCTATGGACAAAAATGAAACAAATTATTTAAACTCTGGGCACAGATCCAATTTCTATGAACAAGCTTACTGGAAGAAACTCTTGGTGTGAAATATTCATTTGACAATTTTTGTTCATTTTTAAACAGTTAATAAAAAAAAAAAAAAAAACGAAAATCTTGTTTTTCAAAAGATTTTTTTTCGAAAAATTACCAGCATTTGTATTGCTCCAAAAGATCAAGAGAATATAAAGGGGAGGAGGGGGGAGGACAGTGGCCACAGGGTGACGTCCGGTTTCGGCTTTTTTTGCACCCCCTTGGTATACTTTTTGCTTTGCTTCCTTGCTATTCTTCAAAATAGCCTATGTAATAAAGTCATTCCCGCGTCCGACTCTCATCAGAGTATTTCAGATGATTCTGAATGACATGGGGCTAAAGGAACAATATGGAAGTACCCCCAAGCCATAAAGAGTAGTTTAAGTTAAGGGAACGATAATAAAAAATTGCTCAAATAGCAGCTGTAATCTTTTATTAGAACCCGCCCATTGAGACTGATAATAGCAAAACTTAATTGTCCCTCACTGCACTCTATTCCCACAGGGTTCACCGGAAGCAATCCCTTCGAAGAACGCCGACGAATCCACCGAAATCGGTTAATGGACAATGGTCAAAAGGACTATTTTCAAGGAAGCTCTTATTATACTGTCTTATCACCCGACCGGTCGCCTGTCGGGAAAAAGGCTCTCAAATTGGGTTTGTAGTCATTTTTCATTTGCCAACTTGTTTTGAAGTGTCATCTCCCCGTTTATCAGCGTTGTTTCTGCTCAAAAACAAAATTTGTATTTTGCCAACTCAGTCATAAGTAAAAAACGACAAAAATTAGGTTTTTTGTTCCTAAAAATTGGCTGCAGAATCACCTAAAAGTTCTAAAGACTTCAAATAGGAAAAATTGACTTTAATTCATCCTGTTAGGTGCACACTGCACAAATTCTGAGACAGCGCCAGAAATGATCAGATAGAGTATTTTTAGACAGCCCGAATCCGACCGACATTTTAGTGTTTTTGTAAGAGAAAAGAAATCGATTTTTTTTAATTGCTAAACGAATTAATGAAATTTGGATAGTTTTGAACTTTTGCAACTTTATAAGTAAATTCTGATTGTGAAGATGAGAGTCATTGCTCTAAAACTTTTTGTGCAGTAGAAATATGCGGCAACATCGCATCTAGTCGTAAGTACAATGTATGCATTTCGTCTATCTTTGAAAAAATGTTATTTATGTGTTTATAAAAGGATAATGCATAAAGTAATAATTTTACCTATCTTATAATTTTTTAAATTGCAGTTCATTTAAAATTATTTTGATCTTGATGCCGACGAACAGTAAATTATGCAATTCGACCAGTGTGTTTAGTGCATAATATTTCATTTTTAATGTTTTCGTGTTTATTCTTCACTACTTGTAATTTCACACCAGCGGCGTAACTAGCGTCGAATTGAAGGGGGGAGCTCAGGAGTTTAAGTGGAGCACTGGTTCAAATTTCAAGTATGTCGTATTATTGGGGCGTGAATGCAATTTACGACTATGGGAGAGCTTTTTTGCTGCGAGTATCAAGGGGGAAGGGCACAAACAAACCAAGTTACGCCCTTATTGCACACCGGACACCCTGCCCCTTTAGAAATTTCTCTATTTCATGTACAAAATTTTATATCCTAAGGATTTCATTTACTCTACTATAAAGAAATTTAACACTTCGATCGGTTTATAATTTGACAACTCTTCATGAAGTTAAAATTTTCATGAGCTAATATGAGAGTAAGTTAAGTATTTTGTAGTTATATTTTAAGGATTTGTGAGCTAAAAATACTGTTTACAAAAAACAATAAATTTGTTGCATCTCTATTTCTGCCATTGCTTTCAATAATTTATGCGACGGTTATAAATTATTAATAGATTCGATAGAGGGGAGCTTTCTTGGTTTTCCTTTATTCAATATATAAATTCAATGCAAAAACCGGTTCTTTCAAAATTCCTCAATAGTGAGGGGTGAAGTGAACGCCTGAACCCCTCCCTTTTCCCCAGGCCCAGCCTCACTGATGAAGGTGCGTCAGAACAACCACTTCATCAACAGCAGCCTAGAATTGTGTGTTTTAGACTTCAATTTCTAAACCTATTTTTGCGCAAATATTAGCTTCTCGATTTTTATATCGCTTTTACGAATACCATGACGCAATTCTCTAAAAAAAGAATACCGGTTGGAAAAATTAGTTGAAATTTATTCAACCTATTAATGTCTCTGAATAATATAAATGGCACATTAATTTTGACCCTTGGATGTGCGTGTACATAATAGAAATATTATATAAGTCTGGATCCTACCAATCGAAAAAAAATGTGGTGGTCACCAAACTCATACCCCCCCCCCCCCCCCGTTTTTGCACTTCGGGGCTGTTCTGCTGTTTAAAGGTGGCATTCTCAAATTTCGCTCCGGGTGCCATTAAGTCTAGTTACACCACTGTAAAATTAACTTCAATTGAAAAAAAAAATCGGGAGAAAAAACCCCCGACCCCTCCTTCTTTTTCCCCTAAGTTTACCATAGCCTAAAATTTCATTTTTAGGCTGTCAGTTATGAAAATTTCTGGGGTAGAGCCCACACTCCTTCCTCTAACATTACCAAGTGTAACTAAAGATTGCGTTTTTGATACTTCAACCTATTAATAGAAATTTTTTTTGTATAAACTGTCGGAAACTCTAAAATTGAGGTATACTGAACATGTTGCGTCGTTGATCAGTCGGCCGGCTCCTGTGGCAGGCAACTGCTCCAGGGAAGGCAGTTTTAGGAGGCAGTGAATTGTGAATGTCAAAATTTAAAAACTTTAATTTAAAAAAAGTTAAGAATTCTTTCTTGTTATAGTGAAACATAAATCATGCAATGCTCAAACAATACAATAGTTTTTCTTTTACAAATATTCAAAGCATCCTTTTGGGAAGAGAGCTGGAGCTTGTATGTCGCTTGAGAAGGCAGACTTGGGACTTTTCGATATGGGTGTAAGTAAGAAGGGGAGGGGGTCCTGCCCCGTGGATTTAAAACAAAATGCGAATTTTGTTCTGCATTTTCATGAGTAAAAGCGTTTAAACTTTAAAAAGTTTGAGTTTGCTTTTTTCCTAAAATTTTTGCACTCCCAAATGCGTCTCTTGTGGCCTCAAAATGCTCCAGTTTGCATATAGTTTTCAAAATTTTCAAGGGGGAGAATCCCCCGGACCCCCTTCAAATGTTAGAATTTAATTTCTCCGGTCAAGGAGGGACCCTCCATATGGCTCTACCTCCCCCCCCCCCCCCCCCCCAAAGTTGAGCTGAAACGGCAATGCGATTGGGAACATTTCTTATGGATTAAAGAGGAGCCCCCAAATGATTTTTCATTTGGAAATGCATCACCTCCAAAAAGATGGCCTACACATAAAAGCTTATGGAATATGATCAATAATTGGACGGAGGGAGGAGGGGTTTGTTTGGTTTTTTTTTTCTAGAATTTCAAGATTTTTTTAAAAACATAATATTTGATTAAGACATAGACGCATGATTTAAAAATGATATGTTTAACAGCGCCATGAAATGAATAAATAGCCAAACAATGGCTTAGTATATTGCTTTAATAGAAATCTATATTTAAAGGTTTCTGAAAAAGCCCGGAATTTTCATCGAAAACCCAGGTACTCTAGGCTTTTTCAAAAAAAAAAAGTTTTTTTCTTTTTTCTTTTTCAAACCGAGTAGTAAATTTAGTAAAAGAAGTTGCAATAGCAGTTTAACATTGTTAAAATATATGTATGCGATTTAATTCAAACAACCTCAACGGATAATGATTTTTTTAGGGGGCATGGGCATTAGGGGAAGCAGACCTTGATGTCGCCCAGTGAAAATTCCTTAAAATATGCTCTGATATACCGCGCTGACTATCATGTCCCCCGACGTTTGAACTACCATTTATAATTGCCATTTGAAGGTGATTCCTTATTTTCCATTGTAAATAAATCCAGCCTGAGCACACAAATATTCTAGCCTAAGAAGTCCTGAGAGCTACCTCCCCCTACCAGACACGCTAACAGTTGAAGCCCTGTTAAGATAGGCGTGATGTACACCTTTTTTTTTCATTCTTTTTCTGCCCTTCAACCTAGAGCATATGTCTTGATTTTAAAATCGGGTGCAATCGCCCTGACTTATTTCTCTTGACATGGGCGGAACTCAATCTGTTAGGGACAGTTCAGTTCAATGCTTAATTACTCCATTTTCAGAAGTCTAGTTATGCTTGTGTAACTACTTTTATAGCGCTATCAACCTTTGTATTCCAGAATTTTTAGCATTCCTAAACATATTCCCCAGTGAGAAGTGCGTTCCTCCCCTTCCAAATCTAATTTTTTCTCAAGACCTCTCCCCCTTCACAATCCCATGTTGATAACATAAAGATATTTTTAAGCACCTTTTCTCTCGAAACCCAGTTCGTTTATAACCTATCGCTCGATAGACTGATTGCGCAGCTGAGATGTGCACAGCAATTACAGTGAATAAAATGGCAGCAAAGAACAAAAGAAAAAATTATACTATAGGGGGAATAAAAGTTACGAGTCATTGATAAAGTTAAAAATGATGCAACCAAAGCGAGTATTATTTCGTGAATATGGTTCCGCGGTATAGCTTTACTATACCGCGGTTATGTTATAACGCGGGTGCCAAAGGTGTCCCCCGACACCCGTGTTTTAACGGGGTTTTACTGTATAACGAATGTTTAACTGCCTTCATTCAATATAATATAAAACTTTTTGCACAACAAAATAAGACATTTTATTCCATTTCATATTCTATTCTACTATTATTCTATTTCATGACTTTCCACTGAAATTATTTTTACAAAAAATAAATGTACTGTTGCAAAACATTCCTAGACGCATATAAATTTAGATTTTGAAAAAAAAAATAAAAACAAATAATGCTTGATAGTTTTAACCTGACCCACTTGCAAATACAGGATAGACAACTTCATCCCTCCTTTCAAAAAGCCGCAAATGAAAAACTAAACTGGATCGGAAATACATGTAAAAATCAAATTATTAAGTAATTACAAAGAACATCTGTGTGAGCTAACCTGACCTCGCTCCCTTTCTTTCGATTTAAAATTTAATAATTTTCTACAATTGGTCAAATTCAAAATAGCAATTTACTAAATTATTTGAGATAACATCCTGATCTTTCCTGCTTTTATATTTCTATTTTTTTTAAAATTATATATTTTTCAAGATATTACAAATGATAAGGTTATTTATTTTGACATACTTCATACAAATTAAACTCACAATCTTTCGTATGCACTCCCTAATGGTAATTTTCTTCCCTTTCAAATATGTTATAAATATTAATTTAACTCATTTATTTCGACAATCAGCAATCCATGGATCAAATTGTCCTATTTTCTTCAACAAATTTAATGTTTTAGGATGGACCCCCTGATAGAACTTTTTCCCTTTTCTTCTCTCCGTCTTTGATCCGCACAATAGGGTTATCTCCATTAAGCATTTGAAACATGGGTTTAATTTAGCCAAATGAAGCACAAACTTAATATACATACATAGAACAGTTTTTCACCAAATTCAATAATTAATATTAGAACGATTTTCTAGAAATTTTAATGTTCGGCCGGTCGGCTTCGGTCAAGAAGGAGTGAACGAATATTCGGTATTCGGCGAAATCACTTTTCGCTACATCCCCGAATAAAACGTATTATCATCTCAACCAAACAGGATTACTAAGTGAAGTAAAACACATAAAAGTAATCCCTTACATATTATTCATAAACATCGCTAAAATGAAAAAAAAAAAAAAAAGATGCAAATGTATCAAATTTATTTTAATAAAAAATTAAAATCCTAGCTGTATTTCACAGGCAAAATATTAATTTATAATTAGAATAAATATGATTCATTAATCTGATTTATGAATAATAAAATTCTATCTGGGGGCCATGTTAATTAAAATGCATAATTTCAGTTAAATAACCATACTTTGCCTTTGAGAGATATTTAAAAAATGTATAAGTATAATATTGCATTTAAAAAATTGATTAAAAATTACTAGCAGTGCAATTTCTAGCATTTATCTCAACATATTCAGTAATTAGAGGAAGAGGGGAGGGGGAGGGGGTGGAGGAATTTTGGAATGTGGCGTTAGAAAACATGGATTCTCCTCATAAGCTTCACTTCAGCCAAATTAACGCTGATTTCATGTCTGGTTTCCGCGAAATTTGCTCGATCGCTCTATGATCGTCATCTCCAGACCACACGATCAGCGAACGCGAGTACGATGGCGATCTACTGTCGTTCAAAGACTGCCAGAAACAATTTTGATCGACAGGTAGCCGAAAACTTCACAGGATGACGTTGGGAACTACAAACCACGCCTATCCCCCACGATCGTGAGTGGCAGAAAACAGCATCCCTGTGTACAATACAATACAAAAACTTAACTGAAAAACATTTTTAATACATTAAAGTTTAGAACAATATATGCATCACAAAAATCAATGCAATTAAAATGATTTCCATTTTAATTTTCAGTTTTCAGCTTTCGTTGCGGATGCGGATTAATCACGAAATCGACTCACGCGATGACATTTCTTCGTTTCACAAGCAAGATGAACGCCCGGTTCTTATTGACTACGAGACATAGGTGGCGCTCGTAAGTTACGGTTAGTTAAACGTTCTTTAGGAGAAACAGAGAATAAACGATTGTTTCACAATCAGCGGTTTGAGTGCCATTTTTTTAATGGTTATTCGACTGTTGCAATTAAATATCGCTCATGGGCTGCAATAGTGGCACAACTCAAAAAACACGCGTTTTGGACTGAGAATAGATGTAAATATGAAAATACATTCTTTTCAGCAGCAGTACTAGCACAACTGATAACTCAATACTAGGCCGTGAAATTGCAACAAACTAAAGCATTTCTTATGCATTTTCCCTAGCAATGAAAACTTTAAACCCTTTTATCTCAAAACATGATTTTTTGAGTTGTGCCGCTATTGCAGCCCATGTGCGATATGGTAAAATAATAATCAAATAAATTGTTATATTACTATTTTTTAAGGGAATTTTTAACAGTGTAATAGCCTTTTTTTTTTTTTTTTTTTTGTGGCCACTTTAATTTAAAACCTTGCGACGTAATTCATGGAATCAAACGAAATTTGTCCTTACGTGGACCCTGATGGGTCATAATCGTAGTTATTTTTTAGCGCAAATCCCTTCCAGAGGGTGGAGCAATTCAGTTTATGCCCTTCGCCACCCCTCCTGAAAAATGAGAAATGACGTATAAGTCAGAAGCAAAGACATGTAAGTGACCAAAAAACGATTCCGAGAAAAACGCGTTCAAAGTTTGGATCTTATGGGACGTTTAATGTTAAACTTTTTCTAAATCACTTTAGGGTGGAGTCCCTGTTAGAGATATTACTAACATGTACCATCTATGGCCACAATTAGGATAGTGCTTTCCCTATCATTTGCACTGGTTACCTCCAAATTTTCAATTTTGTCATTTACACCCCTTTGCTTCTAAGTGCCTCAATATGATCTGAAGTGACGTGTTTTCGATCACAATCATCTGACGTTGACCGATCTGAAGAAAACAATCAAACAAGAGATGCAACAATTGATCTTGAGATCTTTAACCATGCATACATATCTTACTTTCCAGTGAAAACTCGAATCTTTCATTCAAGCAATCACGTGACAAATATCATGAAATAACAAGTAAATATTTATCATTTCAAAAATGCTCGGCTCCCGGCGCTCATCCTCATATATCAAAGGCACAAAATTGTTTTTTATGCGATGTTGAGGAGTATGTTCTTATGATTTTTTTTATTTAAACTCTAAATTATGAATGTCAACTAACAATTGCATAGGAATATTTTATCAGTTTTAAAAGATGACTTTAAATTAATCCATCATTGAAAGAGTCCTAGAAATTATCAATTGTATCAAAGCTGTTTTGATGATAAGCATCAGATTTTTATCATGTTTAAAACATTTTGATGCCTTATTCTCAAAACGGCATAGAAATCCCTAACTTTGAGTATAAGTCTTAAAACCTTTTCTTTTCTTTTCGCGTTAGAAATTACGTTACAAACATTTGCATCTTACTAAAAATTATGGGAACTAAAAATAAGAGAGGAATAATATTACGAGAGGGAGCAATCACGATGTGGAAACGTTCACGACTTTTCCACTGCCCAGAGGACAACATCAAATTGCCCAATTACATGTAAAACAATCATTAGAGTTAAGAGCTTCAAACGCAAAATATACGCTTCAAAGAAATTCAAAAATCCAAGCAAAAATTTATCATCAGACATTTGTCAATTTCTGCAAAACACATTAATTTTTGTTCATAATGAATTTTTTCAACCAGGGTATCCGTTTGAACTGCCTCAAATGAGGACGATAATATTGCGCCAAATTTTAAAACTCTCGATTTCAGAGGAAGCAAACTGGCAAAAGATTATGAACAGAGAGATAAGACTGATATTTTCAGAAAAAATATTAAAATATGAAGTTGTTGTATGCATCAGGTTTTGATCCAGAACCAGTAACTTATCTCCAAGACGCATTGCCAACGACATACTGAATTACTCCTGCTTCTTTCAAAGGCTTTCTTTTGGCAACCGGAAAAGCTTTTTAATAAGCGAAAGCACGCTGATTTCAAACGATAATGATTCTCCATCTTCAGGGGTGGGCGCTTGAGCAAACAAGACCCTCCTTCACTCCACCCTCTGGGGCAGGACGCCCACAATCGTGCACCGTTCTTGCCTTGCTGTGGTTTCAGTTCATTCGATATTTATGAAGTCGTCGGCAGCACCGAGATAACATACGGATGCTAATCGAGTTATAACGCTGTCAAATGAGGTTGTAAATAAAATACGAAGGAAACGGCCCTAGTCCCACTCCTTGGAATCGTCCTACACGTGGTCTTTTAAGATGTATTGTATACTTTGGTAATGGAAGGAGTTGTCCATTCTTCTCTTCTTTCGGCTTTCATTAAAATGTGAGGCAAGTTAGGTAGCACACCTTTGAATTTTTATTCACAGGACGGTTAGTGGCAAATTATTAATGCCAGCAGTAGCGCTGCCAGCAGTGATAAGCTTCCTGAACACCTCCACAGTATGATACGCATTGCGAATGTTCTAAATCTATATAAATAAAACCGAAAAGTTTGTGTGTGTATTTGTGTGTGTGTGTTGGTAGCCTCCTGGCGACATAGAACGGTCTAGAAATACGAAATCCTGGTTACAGGTACCTTGGGTCAAGTTCTCGTGCACCTCGAAGAGTTTTTCCCAAAATTCAAATTTGTTGTTTTTTGATTCTAATTTTAAGCAATTACATGAATTTGCTGATTTTAAGACGAAGAAATGCTTAAAAATTTACATTATTTATGTCATTCAAAAGAGTGGAATTCTCTGCATTTTATGAACTTTATTCCATGCTTCTAAGTTTATTAGGGCAGAAGTTATAACTGTTTTAGAACAGTGCAGACGATTGAAAAAACCTATTTTATCTTTATTCATGCCGTTTTAATAGCGAAACAAATTACAAAATTCATTTCATTTTAATGCATATTTTGTAGACTATTTTATTAATTGCAGACTATTTTCAATTACTTTATCTTGAGTTTTATTCTTCATTCTTTTTTGGCAATTTAATATTTATTTCTTCGTTAAAATCGCTATTTTACTTTGATCTTTAGAACGTTTCTGTTATAATGAGGGTTACCAGACCTGTTTTCCTCAATCGAAATGATATTTTCTAGATCAACTTCTGCCCTCATTTTAATTTTTATTCTTGTAGACTGCTGCGTTATATTCAAAACTCGATTATATGGGACTGTTGACGTTATATAAGAACTGTACGATTAAATATAATGTAAGTACTCATATCTTGATTATAATGATGCTTTTTTGGGATTGTTTTCCTTACGCTTGTTTAAATTTTTGAAGATTATGGTTCTTAATTTGATTTGGAGTTTTAGAAAGAATGTTGACGTTATTTAGGAACTGTTACTCTTATTCAAATGGGAATTCCAAGGACCTTTTATTTTAGAACTATTGTTTCTGAACAGACGGAATTTTTAGGGATATTGTTAACGTTATTCTTATGAAAATGTTTGAAGATTGTTGACGTTCTTCAGAAAAAGTTGGCTATTAGAATGGATTATCATAAATGGGAAGTTTAAAATAAATTTTTCCATTTTTTTGGGAGAGAATGCTGAATATCTGACACGTGTTTTCCCTTATTTTCTCCACGAGCGACTTATGCAGTGTTCGGGATAACTCGCGCAAGGCCGGGCGCGTCAGCTAGCGTATAATATGTTGAAACTAGAGAACGAAATTTGATATTATAATAGTAAAAATTCCTTTCCTTTTCGACTGTATATAATGAAAATATTTTGCTTTTAAATGAAAAATAATGCTTTACAACTCTGCATCGTCTTTGCTTTCTTTTTTTTTAACGAAAAAAAAAAAAAAGGGTTTTTAAAATTTTCACTGAAGATAATTGAAGCCACTTTTGTTAAATTTGTGTTGTGAAAGTTATAAAATAAGATATAAAACTAAGTTTTCTGCAATAAATTAAATATTTTTGTTTGAATCAAGAATGAAAAGTTACACTAATTCACAAAAATCAAATTTGAGCCAATTGTCCGCCGGTCTGTGTTTTAAGAGGAGTAAATCATGAAATGCTAGTTAGAACACATGCATATGCATAGTGGTATTCAATTTCATCAGTTTTTCAATAATGGTTATTATTAAGCAAAATAAGGTCTGCAAATGTGCCTAAAACTAGATGCTGGTTAGAATGTCCTGTGCTTGGTGAATCAAAATAATTAATTTTATACTGTCACACTTCTGAATATACAAAGAGTAATGAAACATTATTAATCAGTTTAACCTTGACAATCTCATGATAGAACCAGAAACCTCTTATTTTGAAGCATTTTATGCCGCTGCGATGCACGATTATTAAAAATATTAAATCAGACCTTAAATTCTTAAAAGAAAAAAAAAGTTGGTGACTATTATTATTCCAAGAATATTATTCCTAGAGCTAAAGGCATAAAAAATGAATAAGAAAAATTTAATATTAAAAAAAAAAAAAAAAAAAAAAAAAAAAAAAACAATATTTTAATAACGAAGTGAAGAAGATAGCATGGAAGAGATTGGTACAATGGGCTACGCAATTGACTCTGAATAGGGCAATCAACCATTTAAACAGAGGAAGAGGGAGAGAGAGAGAGGGGGAGGGGGGGGTTTCGTGTGCTTAAAAATTTCATCTACCTTCACTTACTTTGGCAGTTGAAAGAACAGAAATGTCAAACAAGCAACATGTAATAGAGAGTTAGTAGACATGAGTTTTATTTCTAAAGTAGAATTTGTTTCAGATGGCAATAGTAATTTCCACGATTGTAACTGAAGTAATCTTCGTTTTTACAATCAGTGAAACTCAGTGGAATTTTACAAATAGTGATACAGGTCATTCACATTTGTAGCTTATGGGTGTGACTGAACCTCAGTTAATACGGATCGCAAATCTGTAGTTATAAAAACAGTTGCCAACAAGTAAACAGCGTGAAAAATCCGGATATATAAATTACAAACTATAAGAAAATCTAACCGCATATACCAGAGGCGCGGACACTGGGTGCCACAGCGAAAGATGAGGGGTATCGCGAAGCATAATTCATAATAGCAAATCTTCTTTATTCCTGAGCCAGATATTGTACGACTAGGGTGTCGCGAGAAAATTCTAAGTCTTCCAGAAGTGCCACGACTTGGAAAAGTTTCGGAACCCCTCACTTAAAGCATAAGTTAAGTTTGGAGTCAAATTCAGATGAGAAGTGCTTGTTCGAAATTTGTCAAACAATGTCAAAGTGGAATATTTCCTCCGGTCTCAAATTAAATGTATCGCATAATATTTGAAGTCGTTTTTACCCCTCATATGAGTGCTCCCACCCTTCAAACCAAAAGTATTCTCTTAGCCTCACCTCAAACTATCAGACGGTAGAATAAGTTTCAGGTTTTATGTCCTCTTGTCAACAAATTATAACTAAGAAAAAAAAAATCTGTGCAATAAAATAGAAGACTCGCAGAGCTCCACTTTGTACCCCACTGAAGATGGATTTTTTTTTTGTCAACTCCGAAACACGTACAAATGGGACATTTATGCCTTATTTACGCTGAACTAGTCAATCGTTTTCATCAAGAAGTCTATATTTTTTAAGATATCAAAATGTTTTTAAGGGGATTTTTAATTGGGTTATTTTTAGGAATATTTGAAATATTTGTGCATGTAGTAACGTTATGTTTCCTTAATTATAGGTTTAAAAGTTATCTTTTCTTTGTTGATTATTTTTCTCTCTGAAAAAGAAACTTCCTGAGACCTATAAATAATGTTTTGAGTCCTTCGTGCAATTTCAACTTTTCATGCTGCACTTCCTAAGAAAGAGACAAGAAAATAAATCTGTAAATAAATAATCACAGTTCAAAAACGGTGGGGGAGGGAAAAAGAAATCGAAAAAGAAAAAAGATATTTTATATCGAGTATCTATTTTTGCGGTCATTCTTTTTTTGAGAAGAAATCCAACACACAAATCGGAGAGCTGCACCTTGGCGACCACAGACGACAAACTAATAAACTAGCATGATGACAACCAATTATGTTTTCAAATCCCTAATTACTATCAACAGCTTTTTATTTGATGATTCCCATTAAAAAAAAACTAGAAAAGTTGCAAGAAAGTACCATAAAAAATAAAGGGCATACTATCTCCTTAAAAAATCACCAAAGAGCAAAACCCTGTTCTTGGATGTACCCACTTTCAAAACCAAATAGTTTCCTCCTAAATATGTCTTCCCATTGCTTTATAATTTGAGGCTCGTCTACTACGCTGAATTTTAGTTGCGCGTAAAATGAGAAGGGATTAGAATGAGATTATGATTATTTCACTGAATGAACCAAATTTGAATAAAAAGCAAATTAGGTGTGTGAGGTCTGACCCATCAAGAGTGTCAGCAAGTAATTCGATTACCCGGTGGAATGTTTTATCTCAAGGATTTTCCTTGGGTTAGTTACGTTGCTGATAGTTTTAACGGTTTTTAATTCTTTCAACGCAACAGCGAGTTCAACCCATCTCATGTTTCATTCAATTTTTATGCCGCTTCTATCAGACGTATTAACCCTTATTATGAGAAACATTTTTTTTTCTTCTTAAATCGACTAAGCATGTTAAGTGAATCATAAAATTGAGGTTTTAAAGCCTAAAAATTACAAAATTATTGCATCAACGTGATTCGGGGTTACAAGCAACGCTTTGTAGCCCTAAAACATGTGATGTAATAATTATGCAATTTTTGTACTTTGTAACGTTGATTTTATCATTCACTAAGTTTTTCGTAAAAGACGAACTCCTTCATAAATATGTCATTTTATAAACGTTATATTACTATTTGCATTGACGTATGTGTTACGATTCAGGTATACCATAATAATACCACAATTTATTGAATAAATTATTATTTACGTAAATACGTGAGAGTCATTACGTTATTTCTTTCTTTATAAATTGTAACAACACTTATTCCTATGTAATTTTCAATGTACGAATTATATAAATTTCAAAAAACGGTTTATGTAAACGACGCTCGTTCTCTTTTTTGAACTATAACCCAATTGAGGCATTAATTGGGTTAAGATGATTGCGCATAAGATGAAGCCTTTTTTCATTATTTTATGAAATGCTTACTAGAAATTTAAAATTATGTAAGGCATACAGGCCTAGCCCTACTACTACTAGCCCTACAGGATGATTGCTCTGAGGAGAGAGGGTGCGACTGAAAGGAGGTAGGGTGCGATAGATAAAATGTTGCAGGAAAAGCTGGATTTAAGAAAATAACTTACGTTAGACACACTAATTAAATTATTCCTTCTCGAGCAGATTTTTGTATCAGATTAATTTGGCTCAACCATCATCCTACAGTAAATAAAAAACGAAAGAAAGAATCACAAAGCTTCAATACCTTCCTTTCATATTTGCTCAATATTTTGGAATTTCACATTTCCATATGGGGTTTTCTCAACTTCATTTTACGAGCCCTAAAATTTGGGCTTGAAAGCATATCCATAGTGGCCGCGTCAGAAAGCTTGGTAGTCTTGTTGACAAAGCATGCCTGAATCCGCCCATCATTCACATGAGTCGCTCCTACGAGCGACACTTATTTCTGGCAGGAGTACGTGACTCACGAAGGATTTGAGAAGATTAGGAGGAAGAGTCGGAATTACGAAGCTCGTCATATGGAATCGCTTTGTCACATATTGTAGACTTTATTTTGGAGATATCTCTGCGTATCTGAATTTCTCCGCATTGGTTAGGCCATCAATTTTAGAAGTAACTAATTACGTGAAAGAGACCTTGAAAACCCTGCATTCTTAAGATAACTGAACGACGGGCTATTACTTATTGATTGTTGCAAAAACAAAGAAACAAATTAAATTAAGTGTTAATGATGATAATTTAGATTGAAATGAAAACTGTACATCTTAATAATAATTTACATTAAAAATAAAATCGTTTGCAGGTTTTTTTTTCTTTTGCGTAAAAAATAAAGCATTTTAAAGTTGAATAAATCAATTAATCGCCAATTTTAAATGCACAAAATAATTTATTTCTATTTTTAATAAAAACCTTTTCTTTCTTTTTTATGTTATACTTATTTTAAAACAAAAACCTTAAAATATATTCATAACTTCTGCAGTTTTCCTGCCTTTTTGTGCTAAAAAAATAACTTCTAGAAGTTATTCTTAGATAAAAAGACTTGCATTGAATTCTACCAGTACGGAAGAGGATCTAATATTTGTTTGTTCAAATCGAAATATAAATAATTGAACGAATTATCCTGTCCGAGATCTTTCAAACTAAAAATATGTTGATAGAATCGGACACTTCTTTAAAAAATTATCGGGAAAAAGAGGGGATAATGCTTCTTCTCGTAACACTACTTTCCTTTTTTTTAATGTTTATTTTCATATCTCATTTTCAACTTCCTTCATTTTTGTTTTCGGAGACAGTTTTTCGAAATATGGATATGAAGCTCTCTTGCATTACTTTATTTATTTTGTGTTCCACTTTTTTACTGGAAAGTAGGCTAAGAAAAAATATGCTAGTAAATATAACATTTTCTATCGAAAAATTTTATAAACAGCTGCACAAGTGCACATATAGATTATTTTCTGAGATATTCACTAACTTCTTCACAAAACCTCTTTTTATAAAATTAAGGAATACAGCAAAACCTCGATTCAACAAGCTCCGATACAAGGATAAATTTATCTATAACGATAATATTTCGCCGTTCTCATGAAGTCGCATGCAGTAAAATGTAAGTAGTACTTCAATTTGACAGTACTCTGTACAGTTAAATTCTATTAAATTTCATTTTTCTGAAGCACAAAGGCTATTTTTTACCAATTCGGTAACGAAAATACAGTTCGATGACGGTGAAAGTAAAAATATTCTAATTGTTTATCATTTTGTTATGACTTTTCTTTGATGACAGATCAAGTCCATTTAGAAGACTGAACTCCATGCCACTTTCTGCAACTTGTGAAAGTGATTTACAAGCTCTTGTTCAATTTCTATTTGTTAAGGTTTGCTCCCCTTTTTATGTGTCATAAACATATCAAGCCAACCATAAATTGTCTTCTAAATTAAAATTTTGTTGCCTCTACCTGTAACGATGTATCTTTTTATAACGATAATTGCAGTGTAATGAGATTTTACTGTATTTCAAAATGGACACTAATTTTTAAATGAAGTAACTTATTCACACAACGTTTTACCATCTTCTGAGCATAGAAATTAATTTCAAAAGCTTCAATCCTAGAAAATGATCAAAAAAATTATTTTTGGAATAACACCACTTAGAATACGATTCCACTTGCTACAACATTTACTTTTTTAATCAAAAATTTCACTAAGTCTCGGACAATAAGAGAATTCACGAGAAATGGGTGCAACTAGCTCCGAAATCTTCAACAACTTATGTTTCTGTCAAAGCTTCCGTCTATCTGTCGAATCATTATTCTAAAAGGCTTTTCACTCCTGATCAAGTTTCCAGAATACTCGAGAGTATACAGGAATTGCAATGACTCGAGGCGATGTGTCTTACTTGACGCTAATTGAGTTTGAAAGAGCAAATGACACCCCACCATTACGCAAATGAAAGGGCGAGTGATAGGACGTGGTATCAGAAGACACTCTGCGACACGAAGACCAACTGTTTTAGCTTTTATCCGTTCTGTGAAAAAGCCATTTCTGTTTGTCGTCACGGAAATCCTGATGACACAGGTTGGCCTCGAATTAATCATGAAAGAAAAAGTTTCTCACAAAATGTCTTACAGCTTGGGAATCATAGTGCGTACGTAGCAAAACAATTTACAATTACAATTTTTTTAGTCACACAGGCTTTGGATTTGTATTGGCCCCTGATATATTTTTATTATTTAATTCTTAGTTTTTGCCCTTTTGGTAAATTGCAAACGAAAAAGAAAATTGATATATTGAATCTCGAAAAAAATTTTACGATGTTATTTTTGACTAGGGTAGTTCTGGAACACCATAAGGTAAAATGATGAACAACTGGTTAAGATCTGAAGATTTAATAGTTTGATTTTCAGAAAATATTTAATCGTACAACAGTATCATCACATTGGGAAAATTTTGTTTGGCTTAAAAACACCATAGATCATTAACATAAAAGGCAAATATCCACTGCTCCCTTAACTGCGAAAGATATCGACAGGTACCAATGGGGCGGCAGATGCAATTCAGAACAATAGATTTTGTAAAACATATGAACAGCCATATTTCTAAATGTCTGGTCTTATTAGCCTATCTACATCTAAATTTCTGTGACCTAAGTATTTCTTGAAAAATTTTCGTGCATTTCGTGTAGTGGATATAAGTTTTTTTAAATTTCTTTTAATTATTGATAAAATAATAGATAATAATTAATCAATTATTTCCACGAAAAAAGCACAATTTTCTCGATAGTTAGATAACCATCACCATTATTCTATAAATTAAAGGATGTTATTTAAACTGCTTTCGCAAGCAGTTCACGAAAAGAAAAAAAAATCCTAGTATTTTTTCCCGACTTCTGTGATGATGTCGGAACACTTCAAACGCCCACTGCTTGAGATGTACTTTTAAGTGGCGTAGGAGTGTCCGGTAGCACCTGGACCCACGCTTGATCCTCCCCCACTATCAACAAGTGACAAAAGCCATACAACATGATATCAATCAAAATCGTAGGGGCTGTTCAACATGATTCAAAATATAATTTAATTAGATGTTGTAGAACGACGCCAAGAAGGCTCTATTACTAAAAGAAACACATTAACCATATCTAAAAATAAAAAAGAGAGAGAGAGAAAAAGAAAGAAAAGGAAGAAAAAGCCGGGCAAGGGGGTAATTTGCACTGTTTTTTCTTTTTTTTTTTTCTTTTTTTTCATCAATATTTTTTTACTCTGTAAACCGAGTTGGGTAGTTCTATTCTTAGTCGCCGGTGGTCAAAGTGAGGTTAACAACCAGCGCAGATAACCTTCGTTTGACCAAATTTGTTTTTGTTTTTTTAGAAAGAAAATTATAATTGGAGGATCAATCATTTTTACAAAAGTTGGCTAGGCTTAGCTTGCTATTTTCTTACTATATATATATATATATATTACGGCATACGTCCAAAATTGGAGAATGTCGACAATCACCGGTCTGATAGCTGGTGAATGTCGACGTTCTCCAATTTCGGAGATTCACCGTAATATATACATATTAAATATGAAGTTATTGTTCAAAAGAATTAGTTACATTAAAGTAGTAACATTAATGGTAATATTGAATAAAAATTTGAATGATAGCTTCTCTAAAATAAGCATCCATTCGATCTGTTTGCTCTACGGACTTTTTTAACTGTATTTCAGAAAAGACTATTTTATTAATTCGTACTTCGCGTTTAATTTTGTCTTATTGTTTATCCATTTATGACAGATAGTAGGATTTAGTAGACTTTTTTTTTCGTGTCATATCGCCTGATCGTGCTTTTTTATTTATTTATTATTATTATTATTATTATTATATTATTTTATTTATTTATTTATTATTTTTTTTTTGAAAATATAATTACACTAAAAATAATGAAAGAAAAAATTTTTGACAAAAAAGTTACCTCCTTCAAAACAGAATAGAGGGTGAAAAGAAAAAAAAAAAACTACCGTTCACAAATTTCTTCTAAGTCAAGAAAAGAGCGGTTAGGATTCGAATTTTCTGAATCTTGAGCTGAATGTTTAACTTTTTTCAAACATTCATGAAGGAAACAAAATAAGTCTATGAATCCAATCTACAGCTATTTCAGATCATGCATAAATCTTTAGCTTAGAATTCTCAGTTCATTGCAGAAAAAATTATAAAAATAATAAATAGAAACTTAAAAATAAATAAATGAATGAATTCATTATCCTTTACAACAGATGGCGTGAAAACAGACAAAGACATCAGGTGCATTCATCTGATTCTAGAAATAGGTAACAAGAACATTTGATTAAAATTAAAAAAAAGTTCATTGCACAAATAAAAACTATTACTAAATTTTTAACCTTTCCCGATTTTTGTTTTTTCATATCTTCTCCTTAAATCTAACTTCAGTTTTAGTAAAGTTTAGTAATAATTATAAGAGTTCGTTTTTAGACTATCACACGAACTTCGCGAATCAATTCAATTTGTGTAATTTTTACCCATCTTTAATTTGGGTTAAAATCAAAATGAACAATCCCGAACATGATAAAAATAGTTATAAGGTGTATTGTATCATTTTCAAAAGCATTTTTAGTACGTCAAACTAAAAAAAAAAATCTGGCCATTTTAAGTATTTTAAGGTAGTTTACATATATCATTCTCATTGGATGATTACAAGTGCAACCGGCGATTCCAGAAACTTTTATGCAAGCCGAACTCTGAAGAAATTTCAACAAAATAGTAAACACACATAGAATTTTTTTTCCTTTAATATTAATATTCTTTTCGAAATTGTTTCCTTTTGGCTCGCGAAAATCCACGACAGCGATTATCTCCTTCTAAGAAACTATTGTCCAGTTAAACTATAAAAAACGCTCTTGAGTACATATGGGTTCTTTTTGTGACCCTAACCATAAAAATACGAAAATAGAAAAGTTTTTTTTTTCGTGATATACCTGACCTTCTATGTTAAAAAAATGGTTGCATAATGTGTAAGTGGTTTTGAGTGGTGGCTCTGTATGTTGGAAAATCCAGAATATATTTAGTATCCAAATTTTATCTCTAAAATTTTGTCCAAACTAACTTTTTCCAAGCCCGTCATTTGGGTGATCAGGGGCGGGCGCGCGCGGGGGGGTCGGGGGGGAGTGAATTGTCCCTCCCTCGAATTATAGAAATACAATGTACTTATACATGTGTTTATATATTTTATTTTGTTTTAAACAATAATATGCATTGAATACCCTTTGCTCCCCCCATCCGGTGGGAGAGAATTTTGAAATGACAGTAATGCCAAAGGGTTTCAGAAATTACAGAAGAAGTAAATAGAAGTAAAGTTCCTCAGTTTCTGTAATTAGGACTCTATTACAACAATTCACAACTGAAACAAGAATGTTCAATTGTAAAAATGAAACATTCTTATGAATGAAGCATGCTAACAGGAACTTTCAAGATTTTTTCATAATGAAATTTGTTGTTTTAAACTCTTTTCCATGCAATAGAACACTTAACTTCATGTATTGAATGATATACTACGTGATTTTGTTAATTTAATTTATAGTCATTTCCTTTATTTTGGTTTTATATTGACCATTTTATTGCCATTAATAAGAACAAAGAGTATTTTCGAAATCGAGGAAAAGGGTTGAAAATCAATTTTTGTTTTCTTCTTATTCTCCTTCGATGATTTTAATTGTACTATTTTTATTTGTAGGATTCCTACCCTTGTGATGTGGAAGTATGTTTTATATCTAGTCGCAGTTCTTAAATCCCTACATTTTTCAATAGCTCGTAAGTACATTTATGCTTCTATCTCTAAATGTACGAGGAGTTCGTTTCATTAGTTTCTTGCTAAATGTGATAATAGTAGCCTCTACTACATATTCCATTCCAAAAGATTTTTTTAAAATTTTATCTGTTAGAAAACACGGTCGGGAAAACAGATTCTTCCAGAAATTCACAGTCGAGAAAAACTGACAGTTCACGAAATTATTAACCATCATTAGCGTCAATAAATAAATAAATAAATAAATAAATAACAAAAGGTCCCCAAAACTAATAAATGTTGAAGCGGTACTGCAAATTTCGCTTGAGAAACGGAAGTGGTAGGTGAAAAAAAGGCTGTTTTGCTTTAATCCTTAAATGGTTGCATGTTTTCATTTGGCAACACACTCGGTTTAGTTTATAAATTATTCTGAAAATCAATTGAAAACCATTATACCTTCGACTGTAAACACTACTGAATAACTTTTTAATTTGTAGATAGCAGAGTTTGAGCCTGTTAAAAAATTAAAAAATATATATATTCACTTTTTAAAAATCATTTACTGCATTTATGTTTTATTTAGTATTGTACGTTTGGGAATGCAGTGCTTCGTGAAGAATAAAAAATACTACTTGATCAGCAAGGCATTTTATGATATTCATCTATGTTTTAGGATATTAGACGATAGACTATTTGGCTAATGTTGCCAAACAGATTTCTAATCATAAACAAAAAAAATATGATTAAATTTAAAAAATAATTTTTGAGCTTTTTTGACTTAAATTATGACATAAAATTAAAAAAGAAATGCCAAAAACTACTTTTAAAAACGTTCTTAGAAAGTCAGTAAGAAAGTAGTCACTTCAAAACAGCAAAATGACGCTATTTGTAGATGATTTATTTCGCGAACCGAAATAAATCATCTACAAAGATACCTGATGATTCACCATAGATTATAGCAACCTCTGTGATAGTGTCCCCCACCCCTTCAATGTGCCAAGTTTACCCCAAGTTTACATAAGTTTCGCCCATGAAGAATCTTCAAAAATGATTTGAAACCTCTTGTTTTTTTTTTAAATTTTCGCCTTCCCACTCCATGGAAGATGCTATTGCCTAATAAGGAACTTAATATCAAAATGGGTAAAATGTGACTATATCCACCTCCACAGGGAGAGTCAAAATTTTTAAGGATGCAAATAGCTTTAATATTCTCGTGTAGTTCACAAATGGGAAAAACAATCAAACAAAAAAAAGGCAGAATTGTGAGACGGAATGACATATTAATAGGATTTTCGCAAAAACATGTGAGAAATGGAGGTCGTAAGTCTTGTTAAGAACTCAAGAAGCCACCCACTAAGCATGATAAAAGTCATACTTTTAGCTAACGTACGTGTTGTTCACAACTTTTTGATTATTTATCAATCCAATTGTTGTAATTTTGCTTTTAAAGTTAACGTAAAGACGCATCAAAATTCACTGCATAAGTGTTAACGAAAGCGTGCAATCAAAATACAAAATAACTTCCTTACTTTATGTAAAATACCTTCCTTTTCTTTATTTAGCAATAGTTAGACTATGGTACAGAAGTTAGCCTACACGCTATTGTTTACTCAAATTTTGCTACATTATTTAGTCCCCTTAACTGTATTCCAACTAATTCATTTTTGTGTTACAAAAATGTTTTGCATTCGCTAAATTACAATGTTCCTAAATATTAATAATTAGTAACAAAATATTAACTTATTGAAAATATTCTGAAGTAATTTCCATAAAATTCCTATTTAGATAAAATCTGCTTCTTTACTTAGCTTTCTCAATAGTATTTTAAAATGTATGCTATAATAGTTTGTTGTCTGAAGATTTTATTGAGTAACACTAGTGTATTTCTTTTCTTAGGATTGATACTCAATTCAACTACGTAATATTAAAAATATTCTCAGAAGTACTGTTTAACAATTATACTGCAATATTTAACTTTATCACTAATATTATTTTATTAAGGTGGTTTATTGTTGTTTCTTTATGATTACCAACGTGGTTTTCAGCATAACAAATCGGTTAATTCAATGCTCATATGTTTTGTGTGACATTAGATTTAAAAATTATCAGTAGAGCTGCCACTTTTTAAAGTAAATTCTAATCATTCTATAGCAATGTACGAGTAAAATAATGTTTTATGTCTTTTTTTTTTTTTTGGTTTTAGTTCTTGGTTGAATATGAGTTTGATTTCTGGGATCATAATACGTACATATATGCGTTTTCGTACGATTAGAAAAGAACGTCGACTTATATGGCTCAAAAAAATTTTGTGCTTCTATGAAATGGCTCATCAAGCATTGTTTTCTTCTTGAACTGTTGCCAGTGATTGGGTGTACCATTTTGTCAGCGGCTTTTACAGATATATTTTTTAGAAGCGTTACATATTGCAGCATCATAGCAGTAATAATGCCAAATTTAGTTTTACTAAAAAGATGCGGAAATGAGGCGAATGGTGTTATTGCATAAAAGTGGCATTTAGAAAGACACTAGATCTTTTAGAAACCGCAGTTCTTGATATTTTTTTAGTGGCTTGGAAAAATATTTCAAGGTAGTGGAAATGACTTTGAGGAAACATTCGTGTATTCTAATGATAACTGTTCAAAAAAACTATTTTTAAAAATGTAATAAATGTTTATAAATAACGCTTTTTAGTTCTTTTCAAAATGTTTACAATTTGTAATAATTAATGTTGCATAGAAAACATTTATTTAATACCGACAAACATCTACACATCTTACAAAAGAGAACGTAAGTTATGTTTCGACGAATAACTACACCCTTTCTTTATATATTTCCATAAATGAAAAGAAACTTTCTTAGAAATGAGCAATAGATAATCAAAACATTATATCTTGTATTTTTAAGTGGAAAAGAATTTTGTCAAAACCATTAGAAAGCTTTTTAATCCCATTACTAGATGGCAGCACTAACTTCTTCATCTAGAGTAGTTGGTAATAAAAACTGTAATAAAATATAATTTCACGTTAAGAAAACACAAATAAGCATTAAAATGCAGACATATGTTTCGGGATTGCTTGGAATCCCTTTTTCAATGCGACAGGGAGCTTTTAGATGCAAAACATCCAAATGAAGCCTATATTTCAGACTTCGAGTAGTTTCTCAACCGGTGGTTCGCGAACTCCCAGGGGTTCCTTTGGTAGTGTGAACGTGGCCACGGCATGGCAGGGGTTCTGAAAATAATATTGTAACGGCGGAAATTTTTAATTCATAATGCAAATAAAGGAACGAAATAATAAATTGACACATATTAGGATGAAGCATAAAAAAATATTTTTTACAAATTGTTTTCCCGATTATGCGGATGTTTTGAACTCACATGAGAAGCATACGTGCAAAATTTGAAAACACTTAGTTTTACTTTTATCTTATTTTAAAAATTTGGATCACAACGTGGCATCATCATTGATTTATTTTAAATTTTGAATTTATGTTTCTCTTACAATTGCTCACTTTTATCGCACTTGCACGAAGAAGGAACCGAAAATATGAAAATTTACCAAAATATAAAATTTTGCATCATTTTTGGCCAGTATTTAATAGTTAGACCCAAAGGTGGAACCAAAAGGTATTTATTAATTGATTTCAAATTTATCACATTTCATTCCACCTTTTCTGCATTACCCCAATGAGAAATTTTGAAATTGGTGAATTTTAATATTCCAGTCAATTCACATTACATATGCGAATTTGTTATATTTCTACTCGAAAGAAAAACCAATGGATATTTATTGATTAATTGATTCAAAATTTTGTACGTAAATTTTTTATGCTATTCAACAACTTTTTCATACTATCAGGAAATTAATTTCAAAACATATTTTTTACGAATGTTTACTGTCCTATTAATAATTCAAAAGGTTTACAAATAATGAAAAAAGTAATAATTAAAAATATACATTAATTTTTTGTGGCTATTATTTTAGTTTTTATTTAAACCTTGGTGTTTTACAATTAGGTTTTCATTTCTTGTTATGAACAATTGTGCAACATGGAAAATAAATGTGCTAGCAAACTCTATTATAGTTTTGTTTCCTATACTAGCGACTAAAGGAGGCTACCATTTACTTTTGTATTTTAGAAGGTGTTCGCAAGGAAAAAAGGTTGGCAACCATTGATCGCTCATAATAGATTGGATGTGTGTAGGGACATTCGCTGCGCTAACTTGGCAGGTGAAAAATGAGGAAGCAACAAATCATATTCCTCGATATTTTAAAATGGCAAACACCGAAACTCCACTTAGAAAAAATGACTACACTCAAGCCCGTCATTTAGGCGATCAGGGGGGATGATTTGCCCCCCAAACTTTTACAAATGCAATGTCTTTATGCATTTTATTGTTTTTTACCTATAATATGCATTGAATATGTATCCTTTGCCGCTCTCTGAAAATTTTTGAAATGACGACCCTGAC
Organism: Octonoba sinensis; assembly: GCA_038502835.1. Classification (NCBI taxonomy): domain Eukaryota; kingdom Metazoa; phylum Arthropoda; class Arachnida; order Araneae; family Uloboridae; genus Octonoba; species Octonoba sinensis. Next base: position 28,190,703 of record CM076599.1, on the reverse strand, counting down.
TGCACTTCCTAGTCATGTAGAAATAATTCTTTCTTGTCTGTCAGAATGAGATATGTAACAAGAAAGAAGATTATTTTCCCATTTTCCCACAAACTTATGATTTTATAATATAACATATTTTGCATCACAGTTATAATTTCTATTTAAACTACATTTCTACGAAAATAAATAAATACGCAAAAGAAAGAAAGAAATCGAAGAAAAAATAGAAACGCGTAATTTTCTTTAAATTTTTTAGGTACGCTTAGAGTGTCATTTTTAAAATCTGAATTCATGTAAATTACAAACATAAAGAAATAAATAGAGAGAATACAAATTAATCCATTCATAGTTTTTAACTACAATGGTTTTAAAATTTTAATAGATTTTTTTTCTCTTTGCTGTGAAATGGTAGAAAAATTTGAAGGTTCAGAATGTATTCGTCTCTTTTATCTACAAATTTGTGTGAAAATTTTAATTTACAAAGAAATTACTGTAAAGTACACCAATATTTTCGAACTTAGTACCAAGCTTACTGAAAGTCAGCAAAATGATTTTGGTCTTAACTGAACTACAGATAAATATCCAAACAGATATATTTCGATGTTCTTGTTTGTAATGAAATATTTAGTTCACTTGATTAAAAAATGAATACTACTGATGTCACTATGGACTGTTCAAGCTCAAGGAATATGTCAGGGCTCTTATTTTGAGTCCTCTTATGTATTGTTGCTTTCACTTATAAAATGTACAGCGCGTTTTTTCTCTTTTTTAGAGGATTTGTCCAATCATATCAATGTTTGTCCGGAGATGCGACCTGGAGAAGATGATTTGCCAGGTAAGAAAAAATAAATAAAAATTAATTCAATAAATAAATAAATAAATACCTTTCTACTTAAATACTACACTTCAATGTATTCAATGTATGCATGGGAGAAAAAAAGGGAGATGGAAAAAACAAACACAGGCAGATGAACCGGGATTTCTTATAACCAGAGTGCTGAAAAAATATTCAGTTCCGGCAGTTTCGGCACGGCGTACGTTGATAAAAATGTAAAGGTTAGGGGGCTTTCACACCAAAGGCGTCAAAGACAAAAGACATGTCTTTTCCTCATCTGCGCAAGCGCAGATAATTTTGTGAAGGCAAAAAATGCTCTGCGGTTGCTCTAGCATTTTTTGCTTTCAAAAAATGATCTGCGGTTGCGCAGATGAGGAATAGACGTGTTTTTTTTGTCTTTGTCGCCTCTGGTGTGAAAGCACCCTTAATAAAAAAATAAAAGTTGATTTGGCACCTTTCCAATAAAATTTTACCAGAAAGTAAAAAAGATCAACATAATAATAACAAGAAGTTCCGTCTAGAACTATACGAGTCTACTTTCCCGTATACACCAGCTTCAAATTTATAATCTAGCTATCTCTCTCTCTTTCTCGTTTAGCTTTAGTTCTTAATTGCTTCACCTATGCCTTTTTCAACGGTTAATACAGATTCGTTCAATCATTCCTTTATTCAGTCATTCATGTATTTATTCACTCATTTATTCATTAATTATCTTGCTTATTCATTTAATCTTTCAATAATTCAAAAATATTCTTGAAAATGCCGATCAAAAAATTTCATAAGAAAACAGGCTCGTTAGTTCTGGATGAACTTTTTATCTGTACATGTCCTACGTCATAAGAGCTTTCCGATAAAGTTAGTTCCAAGAAAATCGGCCCGTTAGATCAGGATTTATATAGGATTGAAATTTCACCGCAGTCACTATGTTAATTTTTTTTTTTTTTGAACTGTTCAAAAATGAACAAAAACTGTTCAAATCAATATTTCACGCCAAGAACTTCTTTCAGTGAGCTTGTTCATTGGAACTTGGATCTTGTACCCAGAGTTTACATAATTTGCTTCATTTTCGCCCATAGGCGCTAATGTTAAAAATTTTTGAACTGTTCAAAATTGAACAAAAAATTGTTCAAATCAAAAAAATAAAATATGGAAATTAGATGTCCTCACCGAGATCTTTCGAATGCAAAAAGAATTTTTCGAATCGGACAATTCGTTCAAAAGTTATTAGGGGGGGACAGACCGACAGACCGACAGACAGACCGACAGACCGGCAGACACACTTTTTCCCCCATCTCAAAACCCTACTTTCAAATTTTTTATTTTTCAATCTTTATTTAATTACTTAATTTATTTTTGCCTTTTCTTGATTTCTAACGATATTTTCACGATACCATTAAGCATTCTTTCATGCTTTATTATTATTTTTTTTACTTTTACGGGAAAGTAGGCTAAAAACAAATAGTAATAAACTAAATAAACATAAATAAATACATAAAATCAGCTGCCTATGGCACAGTCTTACTTATTTATGCAGAAAACGTTTTCCCACATTAGTGCCTCACGGAGTTAAAAATTAAGAAAAGAAGAAAAAACATCGTACAAAATACCACTTTAAACAAACAAAAAAAAAACCTCAAAAAAAGAAAGACTGAAACTTATTTAATTTAAAAAAAGCCAAAATATAAAAAATAATAAACTAAAATTAACTTCAGGCGCCCGTGGATCAAAAATCAGAAACAGTTTCAATGTCTTTTTCCCGCCATATTTCTAGTTTTACTTGTTTTACCTTTTAGTGCTATAATTAGTATATATCTGTTTCCTGCATTTAAATATGTTTAATACTTTTATTACCATTCCACACACACCCACACACAACTCAATTAATTTGTAAACGATTTGGTCTCCATTAGTTAACAAGATTTTCAACGAAAAAGGCTTACGTTCGGTCCTAATTAGGCGGATTAAAAGAGGCTTTTCAATATGTTGACTCCGTGAACCACAGAAATCATAATGACGCTTTACAATAGAGTCGACCCTTCGTTAAGCCTTCTTAAGATTCCTAGTAATGGAGTTTTGCGAAAACATCCAGTACTGATGGAATCGCACAAATGATGCAAATGGATTTCGCTTGCAATATTAGTTTCAAATGTATAGAAGTATGAGCCTCCCTAGACACATAGCAAAGTAGAATAATGTCGGACAGAACGCAGGAGGAGCATTTTAAGCTTTTACAACAAGTTGATAATGATTACCTTTGCTTCAAATGTAGCTTAAGTGGGAAAACCGCAAAACAGTTACTTAAAAGTGAAAGCTTAGTATTCCTCAAGATTGTATTGCTAACTAAACACTGGATTTTAAACCAGATGAAATTGCGAAAAAATGCTTATCTCGGTTTAAACTTGATATTTTAGAGGTCTTGCACGTTTTGAAGAAATTTACAGAGTCGGTTTAAGAAAATTCTTATTCTTTCAACTTTACCTTCTTTTCTTTCTTTCTTTCTTGTTTTTTTTTTCTTTCTTGCTGTATTCTCTATTTTAAGTACTTGAACTTGTATCATTAGGACTAAACGTAAGTTTCTATCCGCTGATCTGTTCAAATCGACAGTGGATATTAAAATTTTCTCCTAAAATAGTTTTTCTTTTAGTCGTGCCTAACTTCAAAACATGCTTTTTATCTCTAAGAGTGTAATAGTATCTGAATAAGGCGAAAAGAACTAATATGGCCGTGTCATATCAAGAGAAATAACAAATACAATTTTGTGTAATTTCCAAGATGAATGGCAGTATCATTCAAAGTATCGTCCCGTGAATCCCCAATGGCGTCCGAATATCAGCACAAGTTCTGACTCCTTTTTAGGATTTCTTTGCGGTGCGTGTGGTTTAATAATATGATAAAACGACCTTAAATCAAAAGTACAACATGTTTTTAATATGGACAATTTAAAAAAATATAACTTTTTTATTGTTATTATCCTTTTAATTTTCAATTTGAACAGCTTTTAATTTGTTGTAATTTTTACAGCCATGCATTCGGACTTCTGCTGTATATTGAGATTTTAGAATAATTATTTCACTTTTATAACTTTTTTTCTCATAACGGTTCTGTTTTTGCCAATAGTACTTTATTTCAAAGTGGACGGGGTTACTTTTCGTACTGCAACTCTTTTTTAAACAGGTTCTTTACGCACTAGATGACAAAATAATGCAGTTTTGCTTAACACTTCATTATTTAGAGCAATAACTAAATTGGACCCCTTCTTAGAAGTGCGTTGAATAGAATTAATTTGCTTCGAGAATTCGGTGCAGGTTTTGTGTTAAATAACTTATCAAACATTTCTCTAAAAAATAAGCTGCATACGTCTTAGCTAAAGCTAAATTTAGACGGAATATTAAGGTGGAAAGCACTCAAGCGGATTAAAATTCTTTATTTAAGCGGAATGCGGAATGGGTGTTTAAGTTAATTCTCTCTTACAGAGCTGCTGGCTCGAGCATGAAATTTATTCCGCACAGCAGTAATTAATTATTCTTCAAGTGCATTCTTTCTAATAATATTATTAAAATACAGTAATGGCACCGTCATTTTGTCTTTCAGAAAGCTCAAATGTAAGATGAGGCATTCTCGCCATGTTGTAGCTGAAAAAAAGTTCCATGTTGCAGGCATAACTCTTGGCGTTATTTTTGCTTTATAAATCTTAAAGAAACTGTTGTTACAGATTTTTTTAACAGTAAAACCGAAAATTCAATGCAATGTTTATCAGTGGTTCTCAATGCTTAGGCTGCGGAGCATGGATGGGTCTCCATGAAACCACTTTAAGTGTTCCGCTAGAAAATTAAGTACTCCAAAGGAAAGAGTCCAAAAAATAAATAAAAATAAAATATTTGACAATTATCCAATTCATCTTACGCTTTATTTATTTATTTGTTGGGCTCTTTCTTTTGGAGTACTTAATATTCTCGCGGAACACTTAAAGTGGTTTCATGGAGACCCATCCGTGCTTCGCAGATTAAGAATTGAGAACCACTGATATATAGTGTGTTGAATTTGCGATTTTACTGGTAAAAAAATCTGCAAAAAGTTTCTTTAAGACTTTGCTCCAAACAATCAGTGACATGCGGAAACACATGGGAAACGGCACATCCAGTACTTTTTTGCTTCTATTTCTTAAAATGTATCATTGAGGTAAATTTTGAAAACATTGGCACTTCCTGACTTTCGATGAGATAAAATAATTAACTGCGGTATTATATACGTTAACGCATCACTTATCTATCTTTATAATTCCGTTACGTTCGCTTAAGCCGAACCCTGTACATTGAAATTTGACCTTAAGGCTGTGCTATGCGTAATACAAAATGGTAAGGCTCGACCGATGCATCGGCCTCGCCGATGCATCGGCGCCGATTGTTCAACAAAGTTGCCATCGGCCATCGGCATCGGCGGCAGATGTTAACTTTAGAAAAACATCGGCCCATCGGCCGTAAAAAACATCTAAAAGCCGATGCAAGGCCGATGTTTTTCGCAGTGACAACTTTCCAGAAAACGTTCTGTCTTTCACTTTCTTTTTTTCTCCACAGCTCAATTTCTATTTCCATACAATAACACGCAGCACATAAGTTTAAAAAAAAAACACAAAAATAATGTCATTCTACAAAGTATTTGATAACAAATTCGGAAAACTAGTTTAAGCGATCGCTGCCCGAAAATCTTCATTATTAAAATAGTTCTCTTTGAGCAGAATGCTCGCGAAATAGAATATGTTTAAGTAAAAGTCATAGAGGCGTCTTATGAGTGCTATTTGTTTTTCGCACTAGGTTAGTTGCCTCATTTTTGTCCGTTTTTCTTTTAATAATGACTTAGTGCATTAGATGTCATTGTGCAATAATATTATACCATCCGCTTTTAGTTTGTCATGTTTCTTATTATTCCGAAATTGTAAACAATAAAAAGTCAACTCAATCAAAGTACGATAATAATTTTAATTTTTACCAGCGTAAACATTTTCTCTTTGCGGTTTTTTTTTTGCTTCATCGATCCCACGTGTTTTTCTGCCAATTGTGCAGCAATCTTGTTGCATCTGCTTTTAGTGTGCGGTTGTTCTCATTATTTCATTTTTAGTTTACAACATTGATTGGTCAAAATAAGAAATACAAGATTGGTCAAAACTAAGAAACACTTTCCAGTATAAATATTTATTGATCGAAATTTTATGTGTCCAAGTTCGACTTGCAATTTTTAAAAATTGAATTCTCAAAATGCGAGTTCCTGCAAATCCTGCGAGTTAGCGCGACAGGATTTAATAACATCTTAATAAAAATGCTAAAATTTCTTTATTTTCAAAAATTGATCAATGCATATTTTTTTTTTTCAAAATACATCTTAACATTTTGTAAGCGATAATTATTTTAAATTTCCCCCGTTTATACTTCGTTTTTTAGCGCATTTTTTTTTTGGCTTCTTTGATGCCACGTGTTAGACAGTTGACAGTTTTTCTGCTATTGTACAACAATCTCGTTGCATCTGCTTTCAGTTTAGAATATTTCTTGTACAACATAGAACATATTAATAAAAAATATGAATAAATTTTTCAGTATAAATGTTTATTGATCGAAATTTTATGTGTCCAAGTTCGATTTGCAATTTTCAAAAATTTAATTCTTTAAAAACGAGTTTGGGATACAGGGTGGAACAATACCTTAATAAAAATGCTACAATTTCCTTAATTTCAAAAATTGTCAACGTATACAAATATATGTATATATATATTTTTTTTTTCAAAATACATCCTAATTTTTATAAACGATCACGTGTTTTCAGAAGATTATTTGTCAACAGAAAACTGCTGGTGCTCAAAATATTGGTTTATTTCGGTGACCTTATATTGTGCTCATGAAAATATAAAGAACATGTCAAGTATTTCAGTGTAATTTTCAACTCACAAGAAAAAAAAAATCTAATAAGATTAGTTCTTAAGACCCAGCATTCATTTGTAATGACAAAAAAATCTCACGTCTGTGTTTTTAAAGCAATATTCAGTATTTCTTGGTTATGAACAAGGGATATACTGTACAAGGGATAATACAGCGAGCGAAATTTTTTAATATTTTATTTCAGAAAAAGAGCTTAAAATAACTTTTTTAATGAAAAATAAACATGTAATCGTTTCCGCTTTTCTTTTAAAAAACGGGGGGGGGGGGGATCATGAAAAAAATCTGAGAGAAGGGGGTTGACAGTTTCGCTAAAAATACAAACCCACCTTATTTGTTAGCCTGTGTCGTAACATCTGCATTCCTCTCCATGAAAAAAATAAGAAAATAAAGGCAGCTGCACTTGGCATTTGCAATGCAGGTGTTATAAAGAGAAAATGTTGAAGGAATGGGAATTAGACCCGAGCCAATTCAATAGTTGTTGAGGATTTTTTTTTGCAAAGATAAGAAAATTCTCTGATATAGCATTTTTTAATTTTTTTAACCTCCAAATAGTTTAATTAATTCACTAGAATCACTAGTGATTCTAGCAGTTTTAATTATTATGTAAACTTAACCCAAACAATTTTACGGTTTGAATAATGCATTTATGCTTTTATAAACATGAAAATAAATAGTAAATGATTTAAATGACATTTTTGACACGCATTCTACACGTTTTAATGGTTTAAAGCGACTTTTTTTTCCATCGGCCAACAATCGGCATCGGCCCATCGGCCAAAAAATGCCATCGGTCGAGCCCTACAAAATGGGTCAATAATATTATTTTTAAATTGAAATTCTTCGTTTTTAGTGCTTTTGTTCTTTTTATTCATTGGTTTTGATCGCGTCTTTTTTGTTTAAGGTTTCGATTTTATTAGAAAGTTTCGACTAGACGACTTTGAATATGATTTCCCTGGAGTGAAAAAAGTCAAGGGTTCTAATCGAATGCAAACAGCCTATCGTCTGTCAAAAAGAGCAGATTTAACATTACCAACCAGGTAAGAAATATGCTACACATTTTTAACTCGTCGCTCTTTATATATATTTTTTCTTATTGTACGCTACACGTATGCTGCCACCGTACAATATGTCATTGCACAATAAAAAAATGTCAGCACTTAAAGCATTAAAGTTTCAAAGCATCCATTTTCTATTTGCTGTTATAAAAAGCAATTTACTGGACCAACATTACTTAATACATAGTGTTATGTTAATGCATCATTTGTATAAAGAATTAAATAAAAATAAACTAAAATAAGATGAAACAATAAGAAGCACATTTTCGACTAATTGTCTGACATGTTCCATCGATTGCCCATCAAAATGCCTTACTTAAAAAGCAAAAAGGAAGCAGTATATGACGCTTACACGCTGACATAACCATTTTGTTTCAGTTTGACGATTTGTTGTGATTTAATGGTAAGAAATAATAGGGGGAAAATAATGCTTAAGAGCCTAATGAAGAACGACAAAGCACTTTACGCATTTGATTTGCATAAAATATTCTATTATCATATCAGTTCTGCGTTGCCTTCTATTGTTAGAATATTATATTGAATAACAATTTGATTAGTTCTCGATATTGCGAGTGAAACACTTCAGGCAGTTTAGGTGCATCACAATTGAAATACCCTTTTCTTACACATTAATTTATTTCCATAATGCTACGTTAGTTTCCGAGTTTTAAGCACTATTTTGTACAGTTCAATTTCTCTTTATAAGTATCAAAATAAAACGAATTTCATTACTTATTTGTCTGACTTCGGTTTATAATATCCTATTGCAATGTATTTGCATATTTGCAAACATTATTATGTTAAAATGAATTAATTATTATTTCTGATTCTTGAATATTTTTATGAGTGTGAATAGTTTTATAACAACGGTACAATATATTTTATTGCTTACTCCTTTTTAATTTTGCATGTTGTTTCATGCAAAATCCTTTGTAATACTTGATTTTGCATAATTAAATATCGCTTTATTTTAGTTTTATCACAAATTTTAAATGTGACTATAAAACTTTTTTCATGCAAAAAATCCCTACTTAAGGAAGCGAATTAAGCGGAAAAAAGAAACTTATGTAATATTTGTAACCAATCAAAAGGCTAGTAACCTGACTGAATTATAAAAATTAAAATTTTATTCCAAAGAAAAGAAGTACTGTGAAAAAAAAATTGTTTACCCTAGTAATAACTTATAAACCTTTAGGGTTAAAAAGGGAAGAGTATTTAAATGTCAAAAATTATTGCACAACCTAAAAATAGGTTAACATTGAAGCAGGCAATTAGAATTTTTTCCCTCCTCAGATAACGGTTTTCTTTAACTAACACCTTTATACTCCATATATTTTTATTCGGTTTACCTCAATCTATTGTTTCCCTTGTAACGTCAAGTCCCTCCATTGCACAGTGATAATTTAATCTTGAACTGATGCTTTCTTCATTGCAATGCATTTATCGTAATTTTTGTCGTTCCCTGTAGTAAAAAAATAATATTTTGTATAAATCAACATAACTCTTTAATCCTTTTTTTAGGTAAATTCTTATTCATAGTAGAGTTCTTGCTGTAATCAATATTACACTGTTCCACCACTTTATTCTATAAGTATTTTACTAAATGTATGTTTTTATGGCAACAATCGCTTTTAGGTTTGACCTCTTCGTCAGTACGTTTATAAGAAATTTCCCTGCTCTGATTGGTACGTGACAATATGATGAGAAATCACAGGCTTAAAGCACACTTAACATACATTATCGATCTCAAAGATAATGTTTTTAGTTTCCAGACTTATTTTTAATTACCGTATAATGTCTTAAAAAGTTTGTGTCATTGCAAAAAACTACAGCCATTTTATGGCAATCCATATTAATCTGCTCTATAGGATCATGCAATAAAATAGTATGGTCTACAAAAAAAAAAAAAAGAAGAGAAAAACGAGATTGCTATAACATTTGTTGTCACTGATCACATTATTTCATTCAAACGAAACACATATTTTTTTCGGTATTATCATCCTAAATAGGCTTTTTAATAACAAAATTAACTGAAAATTTTCTTGAAAATTTTTAAGTTAAATTTATCTTTTATCGAATTTTTTAATTGATAGTAAAAAATCACTTTCCATAAAAACTCGAAAATTTTCTTTTTAAAAATAGCTATATATATTTGAAACTTTCAACTAACTTTTTAATGACGAAAGTCGGTTGTAACGTCTGTTTTTTAACGTTGATTCCAAATTACATAACATATGATTAAATTAATTTATCATCATTTAATAGATATTGAAACAATTATTACATCGTTAATCCCATCAATATATTGCTACAGAAATGCCTTCTTTAACCTTCTGCATATTAGTATGATCTACCGATTAAATTTTCAGACGATTATTTGTTTCATCGTTACTTTGTGAGCCCTTTCTGGGACATTTAATGCCACCAGTATGCTAAATTCTAAAATAGTAGATTCTTTGAGCTGAGCTGACTTCCCCAACTACATTTCGAACGTTATGTTCTCTCTACTACGTCAAAAACTGAGATTGCCTACTCAGTAAATATTACCTCAAGTAGTTTCCTATGACACATATTAAACATCTCCGTATGAATTTCTGCCGTTGAAAAAAATATTGTTCGGCTGGTTAGGGAATACATCTGCTCCATATATGAGCACTAATATGACATATTGGCGAAAATTCCTTCCTAACTAGTGTCGATGCTTTTTCTGCCAAAGTCACCCTGTCCTACTTTAACCCTTCCCCCGAATAAGAAAAAGGAACAGTAAATAATATGATGATGCCAAACAGCATCACTGAAATGGTTAATCATTGTACAGTAGCCTTTGTACGGAGGGAGGGAGCTTGACGCCGCAAACTACCGCCCCGAGTGACACCCAAACTAAGAACGCCACTGCATTGTGTAAAAGTCAAGTATGTACAGCGAATATAATGACCAATCGGTCAAGACGTATTACTTTACACTTATACTTAAAAAAAACTAAAAATAAAACAAAAATCTTTTTGCTTTTTTTAGGTCCATTTTCCCTTTAGGCTTGCCTGAAGAATTCTCTTTTGTGTCTACTTTTCGAAAGAAGAATGGTCGCAAAGACCCCTGGTTTTTAATTCGAATTAATGACGTTTTGGGAAAACCGCAGTTCGGCATCACCCTCAACCCCCGCAAACAGATGCTCGAGTTCTACGCACTTGACTTCGAAGGAAAACTACAAACTACTCGTTTCAGTGACGTAGAGGTATTACATTTTAGTGTGTACTTAAAAGTTCCGAAGTATAAAGATCTCATTTAATCATATCTGTTTATTGCAATACCTGATTTAAAATGCTTTCTTAACGTGAATTTATAACATATTTTCTTTTCAACGAGGACATCTCTACTGCTGGGGTATCTATCCTCGAATTACCCGATCGTTATTTTTATTATTACTGATACCTTTCTGTTTTACTTCTAAGGCACAAGCAAAACAGTTTTGTTCATCAAAGTGAGATTATGTAAGGTTGTTTTGAGATTTTACGAAAGCAGTTATTTTAAAATGATTTCGTTCCTGAACCATTATATGCAAAAAAAAATACATTAATTATGAGGAAGATCTGCGTTCAGTACCCAATTTCTTCAAAAAACTATGAAAAAAGTAATAATAATAATAATGAATAAAAAAGCATTAAGAAAAAGGTAGTCATATAATTTGGGAATCTGGAGCGGAGCGCGGAGCAAAAGCACAGAACACTGGAGCAACGGAGATTTTGCTCGAAACAGCGGATCCGGAGGAAAGAAAATTGTTGTGCTCCAGTGCTGCAACATCTTCCTCTCTCTCTCTATTTTTAAAAATTATATTCATAAGCTTGAAAATACACGAATAAGGTTTTTTTTTTCCAAATTTGTTTTTTGGGTGCTTCATTTTTATCGCAGCACTGCGTATAAAGCAATAAAGTATGTACATTTTTTGATAAATAAATAATTTGAAAGTAATATTAAAATTTTTTATTGCATATATACCAATTAATAAATTAACTAGAAAGAAAATAGATAAATAATATGACTTAAAATTTAAAGTCACATTAAAATTATTCGAAGAACGAGCGGAGCCGGAGCAAATGCTTGGAATTCGAAGCGGATCACCCCAAAAATGGGACTAACTGCTACAAATCGCTGCCTATAACTATATTAAAATTTATAATCTATGAAAATGAGCCGTGTGTAATCCTCACAAGAATACGTCAAGATGTAGTGCCATTTCTTCTAATCTGTAGGCTTAAGGTGTAGAACTTGTCTGACTCAATTATACCGCATTTTAAAACCACACATTAAATTTCACAACACAGACATACCAAGACGTTATAGACAAACATACAGAGGAAAACGGAAATAGCGACCTGGCTTCCTTCGATCTATCTTTAAATACTGTGAGGAAACTTTCAAGAAAGGGACGTCACATTTCAATTACGATTCGGGCAAAAACCAATTGAAAATTTTAAAAATATACCTATATATACAAATACGGATTGGGCATAATATTATTTCATTGTAACATCAACAGAAAATTATTAAAATCAAAACTGTAAAATTAGTATTTTTGGGTTAGGAACTAAAAAATAGGAATAAACTACTAGTTTAGGAATTAATTAAAAATAACGTTTTTGTATCCTGTATTATTTATTCTTAAGCAGCAAAGCTGACAGTTTACGTTCAATAGGTAGATGACAACCAATGGCACAAGATCGATCTGAGTGTTTTTCAAGATCGAATTGTTCTGTATATGGATTGTGAGAAGCAGTCATCAAAAGCCATAGATTTACGAGGCCCTATAGACGTAAATGGCGATATCATGATCGCAAAATATGAAGACGACAAAGACACGGTTCCGGTGAGCTATTTTTTCTTTAAACAATATTTCTTTACTTTAAAAATGTTATCCCTAAATAAGATATAGTAATTACTTTTTTATACATTTCTGACTCTGATGATTTTTAATTTGTATTCCAGTTAGAGTTGCAATGGATGGTTATGAGCTGTGACCCATCTAGACCAGAACGAGAAACCTGTGATGAACTGCCGGTACACTTTACGTTACAGCTAGAAAAGTCTATATCTTATATTATTTGTATTTTTGTTTTAAACTTATGTACACAGTTTTTAATGTTTACTTTTAGCCTAAGAAAAAGAAACCTGCAGAAGAGAAATGCTCCATTTGTCCACCTGGACCACCTGGTTTAAATGGAACAGAGGTAATAAAAAACGGATATTATTTTATTGGTTAATTTTATCACGGCTAGCCATTTTAACCAAAAATGCGGTTTAATGTTTGTTCAGCCCTCAACACATCATAATCTTAAGTATTATGCATTTTCCTACAATACACGCATTTCTCTTCACGTATAGTACAGGGAGTATCGTCATCAAGTCTGCATTACACGCATTATTTTCTTCGAGGCCTCCTTTTACTCGTGATGCAATATATTGTTGCATACCGAGAGTCAAATATTCACCTCAATTTCTGAACATTTAAAGCTTAAAATATTAAAATTAAGTGAATTTGGCATTTAATAAGCTAAATATTATTACAGCAATGTGCTTCTGTCATATGCTAGAGGAAATATTACATTGAAACAGGCGAGTTTTAACCAAAAAAGCAACTTTGCAATGTTTTGGATAATAATATTAATATAACAAGTGCATTGAAATACGACCAATTTTTAAATTGAAAATTCAGTATATATTTTTTAAATTTCTCCCTCTCTTAACGTCAGCACAGCTATTTTTGAGTGGAAAAGGATCAATACTTTACCTGTATTGATCTGCAGAAAAAGTTATTTAAAATTATGTCTAAACATAAGAGCTTTTTTTCAGGGTCTGCCTGGACCTGCTGGTTTTCCTGGACTGCCAGGAGAAAGAGGTCCTCAAGGAATTCCTGGAGTACAAGGACCTAGAGGTGAAACTGGGCAACCCGGAATTCCCGTGAGTTCACGGACTTTTAAATAATTATTAAGACACAAGATTATTCTAAGCGGAAAGGCCTCATAACCTTCCAATGGCATTAATTTTTATTACTATTTTGATATATCTTCCTTAACACGTAATGATGCATTTTCCTGTGGGATTTTCTATGATGACTAATAAAATGATGCAAATGCATATTTCCTCATAATTTTTGAAAGCAATGATAAATGGAAGATGTTGATGGGCTTCGTTTTTGCACGGAAGGTAGAACCAAAGATTGTTTCAAGCTTTTCTAATTTCAAGCTGGTCTTGAAATTTTGAAAAATTACTACTTCAACAGGTACGTTCAGGGCGACATTTGGAATAGATTACTGGAAGCAACTGCTATTTGCAATAGGGTGAATAGTTTTAAGAGAGCTTTTGATATTCATTAAGGATTGATAAATTGACTAGGATCTGACTAACTGAGCCTAGAGCCTATTGCTGGTCGTCCCGTTTGGAATTGTAAACGATTCTGTAGGTACAAATTGTTTCCTACCAAATTTTTAAAGGTAAAAAATTTGAAAATTGTGTGCAGTATGTTAGTGTGAGACAATAACTTTCTTCTGAATTTAAATATATGCACTTCCGCTTTAAATTTATAAGTATTGAAAGGAAAATTTGAGTACCTTAGACTCTTTACATCCTTTTGCTGAAATTTGGGTTTTAATTTTGAATGTTTAACCTATAGCTATTGCTGTTTTTAATGGTTAAAACTTTTCAGTTTAGCATATATATTCTTTATTATTCGTAAGGCAAATCTAAAAGAACTCTTTTTATTTGCAGGGTCTTCCAGGACCAATAGGACCCCCAGGTCCCATTGGACCTCCTGGGAGGCTGGTAAGTATACTTTTGCTTCTACTTTAATGCTGAAACTAATGCTTAAATTTCAATAAATATTTGCCTCGTGCGTTTGAATTTCTACTTTGGCAAACTTTCTAAAAGGGATCACGTATAGAAACCAATTACAACAATTAACCCATTTGAATCACACGGAAAAGTTGAAAATTCATTCTTATCACCGAAATGCGCTTCGGTGATAACAGCCTAAGTAAAATGCGCGCACATATGCGCTCTGGTGATAATGGCCAGGCTAAGTGCGCGCATATATGCGCTTATGATGCAAAGGGGTTAAGAGAAGATATAACTTATAATTCAAATGAATCAGTAATCACAAGCTATATAAGACCGATCCAGTTTTAAGCATAAGCTAGTGTTAAGATCGAAAATTCTGATTAAAAATTAGAAACTAGCTTTCTACTGATGTGTAGTCTCCTGGCGTTTGAAATTGAACACAAAAGGAGTAAGGAGAAAAAAAGGCATATCAAGTCTTCAGAAACATGAAATTTATGTAACGCTAAAATGCACGCTCTAAATTTTACATTAGACGGAAAGCTCATCAATTTTCCTTTCTTTCTAATTGTGTACAGGCGAATACACTGTGTATTTCGCCTCTACATAATTAGAAAGAAAGGAAAAGTGATGAGCTTTTGCGTATAATACACAAATGGGTTTCTATGTATTGGCGCAAATCACTAAAACTAATTCCTCATCTTTTGTGCAATCTGAAGTTGGTTAATTGAATTGTACATTCTTTAACTAGGTTTAGCCTTTTAATTGTCCGAAAACAGGTTACTAATTCGGGAATGTCCACATGCTTAATTGCCAGTAACTACCTACCAATTTTCGTCATGAATCCCATAATCTTCCCTTTTTTTGTTATATAGAGCAAGAACGTTTTGATATTTTGTGAGCACATATCAAACGTCTGTATTTTATTTAATGCAGTCTATAAAATACCCAAGGTGACAGGGTGTCGCAGTGGTAAGGCGCAGTATCAAACCTGGCCCAAGTAGATGGATTTCGAATAAGATGCATAAATCGTCCTCGCCCATGTCGTATGATTATGCGGCATGTTAAAGATCCCTTGAGTATCGTTTGGCTTGGATACTCTCGGATAAATTAAATTCCTAGTGCAGTTTTGCGTTTTATATCATTTAGAGCTCAGGTACCACCATCTAAGGCGGAACCTGAGCTTAAAAAAAAAAAAAAAACCGTGCTAATGGCCTCCGCCGATAGAGGTGCTACTTGAAAGAATGGATGCCGGTTTCCGGGGAATGGATGACGTCTGCAAAGGTTAGTGACTATACGCAGCCCCATTAGAAAGAAACAAATAAAACACCAATTTATACAAGCAATAAACTTTCTTTGTCATGTTCTGACTTAAAAAATATCATTCTATCATGCGCAGCTTCATATATACAGAAATAAATTGTTACCAGAGATATGAATGTCTAAATAAATGAGTTATGAATTCATGAATCACAGTTTTAAAATATTGTATTTTTATACAAATTAGACATATTTAGTTATTCCATTCGTTTACAGCACATTTATGCTATTTTTATTTCTTCTTTGGTATACCTTACATTCAATAAATGTTTCTTATAGGGCTTACCCGGTACAAAAGGAGAGTTGGGTCCACCTGGACTACCTGGATTACCGGTAAGCATCTTGATATCATAAAATGGCAACTGGGTGAAACTGATTTCTATTTGGTTTTTTATTGCTATATACATCAATGAATTATGATGCTTCTTGAAATTATTCATTTTCATTTTTATGAGAATAACAGGTATATTCATGGAGATATGAGTAATTCTTTTAAAAGCAATGTCTTATCGCAACGTTTTTGCTTATAGTGCACGAAGTTTTCAACCCCGTGCATGAAACAAATGAAATGTTCAGGAAATTTGACGAAATACAATCGAAAAAATACACATAATGCGAAAATATTTACCATTTGATAAAATATGAAACATTTTACAAGATGATGTTTGACTGCAACTCTGGTTAAACACAAACTAGAAAAATTGCTCTTATTTCATGAAATATTAATTATTTGTACATTCTCAAAGCAAGGGTATTGTTTCGGCTGCAACAATAAGTTTTTTTCAAGCTTCTTGAAACTTACATTACATTTTCTCTGAATGTTATGAACAAAAAGCTTACAAGTTATTCGCGATTTTATCAAAAAAATATTCATATCTATATGAATATAATTTTGTTCCCATAAAAATAAACACAGAAGTATCATAATCGTATGCAACAGTTAAAACGCATTTCTTGTATTACTTTTTACAATGCGATCGCAAACATTGTTGTTATTGTTAATATTGTTATTATTATTATTATTATTTTCAATTTGTTACTGGTCTCTATTTGCCTTCGAGACAAAACATTGACTGAAATGCATCAGACAGCAAACGTTATTTATACTTCTGAAGTTTCAAGATAAGTCGTCAGATCTATTTCCAGATATTTGGCAAAACATATAAAATGTAAAGTGGCTCAGTGGGAAACGATATTCAGATTGAAGCTGTTAGGTTTATTGGGAAAAGCTTATTTTGTTTGACAAAGATGTTTAAGTTATCTGAATAACACGTTAATATTTATGTAAATAAACCTTTGCCATTTCGTTGTGAATATGTTGGCAAACATAGTAAGTTCACATTGAATGTTACTGATATTTGTTTCTAGTGAGTATCAACGTAAAATTACTCTTTTAAAAACGGAAATAATCTAATTTTTTTTTTATATAAAAAATTTTGTACAATATTTAGGTTTTCCTTCTTTAACTTCGATTATATATGCTAGCGCAATTATAAAAAGGAAAGATTTTTAAAAGTTAATTTTTAAAGCTTTTGAAACTTTATTTATTGACGAAGAGTAACTTTAAATTTCTTGCTATACATTAATTGAAATTTGCCACCTCTTACTTTTGTTGATAAAAACGCGATTTAAAAGTTTCATAAAAACTAGGAAAAAGAACATCAACAAGTGCATAAGTTAACTGCTACTACAAGAGTCAAACTAATTTGTATAAAAATACATGTGAGCAGTTCTTATGAAATATTTTCACAATGTTGCTTAAAAAATCCATAAAACTAAAAAAAAAAAAACAGCTTGCCTTTTTCTATTTCTTAACTTTGAACACTTTAAAAAATGCGAAATTTGACTAGAAAGTGTGATCGTTTTTCATGTAGTTTATGTTAAATATGACGCGAATATATAGCTTTAGCATAAATTCGGGAGAGATGGAACAGTCAAATATTTCGTTAATGTACCACCCCATTGATGGATCAACTATTATAGTCATACACCGAGAGACTTTGTACCGTGAAACTTTTTGCTTCTTAACTAATACAGTATTTTTTCAGCTAAAAATCGTTGTTGCTTTTGAGAAGTCCAATATTTTTTTTCAAATGGTTATAGCTATGCAATTAAAAGTTTTGGTTTATATATAATCTATTTAGTTTCGATATTGCAATCTCGTTGACATTTAGGAGTGTAATAGATACACATAGACTTCTAAATAACAGAAAATAACGACGGAATATACACGTACAGAGCCTGAAGCACGAGATGATTTTCTTTTTTCTTGCTCACTGGAAATAACCGGGAGATGTTTTCGTAGGAAAAGTTGAACCTATTAATCTTGGATTTCAAATTTTACGTTTTAAACAGCGGAATTCAATAAGAGGCGCTTTAAACGGAAGTTTCCATTAAATTGTACTTTCACTATTTTCAAAAAATGCCAACTACCTATATTGAGAAAGGTACGTGCAAGAAATTGACTAAGGGTAAGTTATAATTTCTATTAAAGCTGTTGAAGATAGAAAGAGTGGAGACTCAGGAAAAAAGTGGTTTTGAAAAAGGGAAAAGATTAGCATTCTGAAAACTACATTAAACGTGAAAATTGAAGTATATAAAAATCTTGCTCAAAATAAACTATGGAACTAGGATTTACACCGTGTAAAGACTGTAAGGTCTAAAAATAGAGAAGTTACTGCAAAACAATCAATAGCCAATCTCACAGTAGATGAAAACATTTTCAGATATAATTTTTCAATCTGTTAAGAATGAAAGAGAAATACTTTATTATTATTAGCGCTATTTTTTATTTGCCCTTTTATTAAAGAAACTAATCAATGTAAACTTAGTATTAAGTACTTTAGTTGAAGTAATCGAATTTTATTGTCAAGTGATTAAAATTAGGCCCTGAATCTGGTTTCCACAGAGGCTCCCCCATGGAAACTTGAAGAATTAAGAGAGCTTTTAATTCATAAAAGGTCCGAAATTAGTGAATCTGAAACGCAAAAATTTTGCCATTTTATGACAGTTTTGCGTTTTTGCGACCTGATGGAGGCTTCGCGGTTGTATAATAACATTAGCGCTCGTCTTTTACGACCCCTGGTGACCCATGTGCGAACGTCTATGTTATCTTTTACTATACGTTTCACGTTGATTATTGGAGACTTTTGACCGAGATTGATACGTTAAATAAGTAAAGTAATGACTGATATCGTCAAACTAGTTTCATTTTTGAATTAAACAGCTTTTTATCTTTATTTCCAGGGACTGAAAGCGGATAAGGGGGAGGCGGGCTCTCCAGGGGAACCAGGAATACCGGTGAGTATAACATCTACTTTTTAGTAACACTGTAAAATTTAACCATGTATGGATTTCTTCAGAACAAATATACTTTGTGTGATACTCTATTTAAATGTATTATGTTTGTTCTTACTTATCTATTTATATTGTCACGTAGTTTTTCGTGAATAATAATAAACCGAGGGTTATCTCTACTCGAGAATTTATTAATAACTGAACATAGACGAATTTAAATAATAGCTATGAAATTAAACCATTTCAGACGGTCACTCCAAAGTACACACACCCCTAAGCACTCACTTCACCGCTTTTATATACTACTTGTTTTATATCGTGCGCATGGGCAGTTCTGTAGGAATTGCGTATTTCCACCGCTGGAATGTTCTAGAACAAGTGACTCGTATTCGGTCAGGAAAGCACCAGGAATAAATAACACCTCTAATACTTTTAGAGAAAATCCTGGCACTTCCCCGGCCGGGATTCGAACGCGTGACGCCTGGGTGAGATGCAAGAATCCTAACCACTAGACTACTTGGGAAAGTAGTTTCCATTACAATATATACCTCACAAATCACCCCCATACCTACCCTGTTGAGGGTTTAAACCGGATATGTTGATCGGGAGCAAAAAAACACATAAAAGATTGCACACACCAGCAACTAAGCCCTGTCTATGAGTCGCACAGAGCGCAAGAAGTTACATATAGAAATTTAGAAATACAATGTTCAAAAGCACAAGTAAAGTATGAATATTTAAGCGAATAAATTATGTTGGTTCTTCTAATAACCACCTGACTGATAACTAAATCGCGTAAACTCCACACAAGCTATGACTACATTAAAGAGAGTTCAAGTTTGTAAAATCACCCTCAAGACTAGAGTCTACCGTATTATATCCAAGAAAAAATATGTGTCGTCTTATAGGATTTATTTAGTTTGTTGGACGAAATTGTAGTGCACACATCTAGTGATCTAAGAATTAAAGAAGTAATGCAGTTAAAGAAGAGATTTTTATATAAGGCACGTTACAATATGTTTTTCAATTTTTTTTTTTCATTTCTTCGTATTTCTTAAGTACAGATTGCCTTCAACTTGTTTGAAGGCAATACATACATGCAACCACCTGCTTCCAAATTTTACGCAGGTTTGAAAAGCAGGCTCCAGGGCCGGAGCGTACAGCAGGAGCACGGAGCAATGAGATTTTGCTCGAAACCGGAACGGAGGCGGGGGCAAAACAAATGTTGTGCTCCACCGCTCCGATTTTTCTTTTGGTACATCGTTTTTCTCGCAACACAGTGTATACGTAAAACGCTATATGTTTATTAAAAATAATCTAAAATAATTTACTTAATTTTTTTTATATATATACACACCTATTAATAAATTATCTAAATAAAAGCGATAAATGATATTATAAACAATTCGGAGTACGGAACAGAACTGGATTAAGCCGGATCAAATACTTAGCACTCGGTGTAACTGCTCCAGATCCCTGGTGAGAAGAAATGTTACTCATATTTTGCGAATTAACGTACTTATTTTATTTGTTTACTTTTTTTCCCACTGAAATCAACATTTGATAAGGATATGTTTCATATTGCAGGGCTTTCCCGGTCCTATGGGGCCCAGAGGACCGCCTGGTGTACCAGGTGATGCAGTTGTGGTGAGCTCATGAATTTTACTTTCCTGTTTTAATGTAATGCAGTAGTGTAACACTCAACAATAAATTAAAGTACAAAATAATCTGGAAACTAAAAAATAATGGTGTTGAAGATGAGCCTTTAGTCGGGCATAAATTTCCTTCATTTATATTTTTATTTTTTGTGATGGCAACGAGATGTCGCGAGCCCGAGTCAGAAGACCTCGAGCAAAACACTTAGAATAGGAAAAGAAATGTAACGTTAAGAAGGAGGTGCTCTTTAAAATAGTTTTAATATATGTGTAAATGTGTCGTAATAAATGTTCCTTTTATATCAATCAAGAATTTTCATCATTGATTATCCATCTGGACAGGCTGTTCCCAATTTTTAAGAAAAGTTGCACATTGAATTGTAACATTTGGCGCCCCCGGGTGGGCCGCTTGTCTAGAAGGTAAAAACAGATGAAATTGTGAGAAGCCGCCATTTTCTGCTTGATTCTGATATCCTCTTCGAAATTTAGCGGTAAGATGTAATTTACTTGCAATGTTTGAACATTTTGATTCAAGATAACTGCAATATTTTGAATTGGTGAATTGAGTGTTTAGAAATATATTTTAGCTATTATAAGAAGTATTTTTTAGAATTTATAATCTCTTTTTATCGTAATGGATGCAGTTAATAACGTGAAACGTACTGTAGGTAAGAAGTCAAACAACGAAGTTACTTGCAAAAATAGAAGCGAAATTTTCAGAGGGTAATGCGGATGAAGATGAGTTAGAACAATTTCTGGCGGAATTAGATTTTAAAGAAAAAGAGCTTAATAGCCTTGACGTTGAAATTCAAAAAACCATTGAATTGAAGGATTTAGAAACAGAAGTATTGAAATGCGATGAATACAATACTAATTTGATAATTTGGAAAACAAAAGTAAAACGCCCCAAATTTAAGTTAGAGCTTGGCGCGGATTTTAATATGCCAACGACGACTGTAAATAATTCAGAAGAAAGAATTATATTTCAGAGATTTGAGCCACCTCACATTAATTTACCTCAATTAGTTATTAATAAATTTGATGGTGATCCCTCGGATTGGCAAAGATTTTGGGATCAATATGAATCTGCAATCCATAAGAATGCAGGCATTTCTAATGTCGATAAATTTAATTATTTACGCTCATATTTGAAAGGGGTAGCGTCTGACGCAATCAAAGGATTTAACTTGACTAATAATAATTATCTATCAGCTATTGATACCTTGAAGGACCGTTTTGGCAAGAAAACACTTGTGATTAACTCTCATTTAAACAAATTGCTCAGTCTTACTGCCGTAAGAAGATCGAGCGATATTACTTCCTTGCGTAAATTATTTGACACTTGTCAAACCGAGATAAGAAATTTGGAATCGCTGGGAGTAACGGAAGATAATTATGGTAGCCTACTTTGTCCTATTTTGATCAGATTATTACCAAACGATATAGTATTGGAAATTACTAAAAAATACAGCACAGACGATGATTGGAAGGTTTCAGAAATTATGAACATTTTAAAATCAGAAGTGGTAAGTCGGTAAAAAGGCGCTGCTTTAATTTCAAGTTCAAGTACTCAGAACACCGAATGCTTTTTTCCTCCTCACAGTAAAGGTGACCCGTATGAATTATCTCATAAAAGAAACGAAAATCGCCCTTCAACTGCATCTGAATTATTGAATCAATCAAGTAATAGAATAATTAAATGTTTTTTCTGTGAAAATGATGAACATCTGTTACAAGATTGCAAGGAATTTAAGATAAAGCAAATGGATCAAAAACGAACTTTTCTAATGAAACTTGGTTGTTGTTTTGTTTGTTTTAAAAAAGGACATTTAGCTAATAAATGTAGAAGTTTTATAAAATGCCGCATTTGTTATGAGAGACTAAACGGTATTCTCAAAGACCTTCTAAAGTGCATTTTGTTGAGTTTTCTCCTAAAGATCTTAAAAAAACTCAAGATGGGGAGTATGTCGAAGATGAGCCTTTAGTCGGGCATAAATTTCCTTCATTTGTATTTTTATTTTTTGTGATGGCAACGAGATGTCGCGAGCCCGAGTCAGAAAACCTCGAGCAAAACACTTAGAATAGAAAAAGAAATGTAACGTCAAGAAGGAGGTGCTCTTTAAAATAGTTTTAATATATGTGTAAATGTGTCGTAATAAATGTTCCTTTTATATAAATCAAGAATTTTCATCATTGATTATCCATCTGGACAGGCTGTTCCCAATTTTTAAGAAAAGTTGCACATTGAATTGTAACAAATGGTATGTTTTTGTTTTCTTTATGTCACCAAATGAATGAGTAATTCAGTTTTCTGCATGTAACACATTTTAATTCAATATTTAGAATGATTTCTCGCGTGTATTCTGATTTTTGAAATTAAATTAAATGAAATTTGTTTTTCAGCTAGAAGGTCAACTAGGACCGCCCGGTGAACCGGGACCTATGGGTCCTCAGGTAATAAATAAGTTTTTACGCTATTTATTTTAGAACTGATATAGCGACCGGAAAGTTTTGTTTTGTGCGACTCATGTGTGAATGTCTATTTTGACGATTTTGAAGATTAATGAATTCAAGACTTTTAGAACCAAAGTTAGCGGCATTTTTATTTACTAAACGAGTGTAGCAAAATTGAGATACTTAATCATCAAAATTGTTATTCACTCATTTAAACCTCAAACAAGTAAGTTTTCTTTCCATACATTATTATTTTGTAGTCCCGCAAATTTATTTGTCGCACGTAACCGTTGCACTTTTAAAGCAGTCGTATGAAAAAAGATATCAGTTCGAGGTATTGCGAAAATTAAGCTAACGCAGTTTGTAATGAATGTAAATTAATTAATAAGGAAAGTCCCTTTGTTAAAATATGTATGAGTAATTGCCCGCATAATTGTCAATATCATGCTTTAAGGTTAACAAAGAGACAACAACAATGTTTTAAATAATTACACGTCTGTTCTGGTGGATACTGATCGTTTATTACGACTGGCCCTCTAACGACATAGAACTTCTTGTTTGAACCCTCTGACTGCTGATCTCGCGATTTCCACGGGCATGAGCTTTTTTATTCTATTTAAAATATTTTCCCGCTGTTTCGTAGTTAAAACGTCAGTAATGCAATTTTTCAAGTATTTGGACATTAATTAAGGGTTTATTCCAGAGATGGTTTTAGTTGCATAAAGTAGACCAATTTTTAGCGAATCGAATTCGCTAAGAAAAAATGATCAGTCAGAGAGTTAAACACCAAGCTATTTTTTATTTTAACTGAGTTCGTTGTAATCTACCTTTGGAAGACTATTTTTGTTGCATGTATAAAGTATCTTCGGAAATACCATGTATCCTTATATTAACATTATAAAACTATTGCATGAAGTATACAACAGATTTGAAATTCTATTAACTAATTTCGAATCAAATTATTTTCTTTCTAAATATTTTAAGTCCTGAATTTAAGTTTACATATTCTAGGGGGAGCAAGGATTGCAAGGTCTTCCTGGAATACCAGGTTTCCCAGGGAAAAAAGTAAGCCTTTTTACATATGAAGCTGTGAATTAATCCAAAGGTGTTTTTTTCAAAATAAATAGATATACAGTGAAACCTGTGTAAGTTGACCAGTAGTGGTGCAGCACTTTAGTGATCAACTTAGTCAGGTGGTCAACTTATAGAGGGTGAGGTCGAAGGTGAAGGGCTAATTCCGTTCCTGACGAAAGTGGTCAATTTACAAAGGTGGTCAACTTTACAGGTTTTACTGTACTACGAGCAATGAAATATTAATATTTATATCGTTTGATGTGTTTTGGAAGTAGATGAAAATTTTCCGTAAAATCCGTACTGCAATAGTTTGAAGTTTAGTATGAGGTTGTGATAATTTGTGAGTGGGTCGTTGCAGGCAAGTTTCCCACATAACTGAAATTATCGCTTTTCCCCGTTCCTAAAATATTTCACGCAATATCGAAGGAAAATAAATATGTGCAATTTAAACTACATATGAAATTGTCCAAAACGAAAACCATCATCAAATGTGTATCCTTTTGATGTGTCTGATTCGATTTTAATTAAATGAATAGTCGTGATTTTGAACCCAGATAAATTTTATGGATGGGAACCTTCACTAGGAGAAGAGTACACAGAAATCACATGAATTAGAAAAGTTATGGTTTATCAGGTCATTAAAAATATGCTATATGAATGATTAGAATGGAGAAAATAAAAACTGTTTTTAAAGATGGTCCAGAACTAAACAAAACTGCTTTTTCCGTATATGTACATATTTTGAAATGACTGCTGCTAAAAGATTTGAGAACTGAATAGGTAAATCTATTCTACTAAAAAAGTTTTTTCGTGACGATGTGTGGACCGCTCCCATCAATCAATCGATCAGTATTGATGCATTCTGTGCCTCTTCATCTTCCTTAATTTCAACTGAATAACTTCCAAAGAAATTATGATACAAACTCAAATCATATCTCATAATTCATCGGAAATTTAGCCCTGTTTTTTGACATAAAAAACTTCAAAGATTTCGAAAATGTTAACATCTTTGCAACTTTGACATATGAACTTATGCTTACTCCATATGCACAACACTATTCTAAGAAGTGTAAACTTTCACTAATAATATCGTTCCACCATTTAGCCATCCAAGAAAAGCTCAAAAAAAAAAAAAAAAAATTCAAAATTTTGATCTATAATTACACCTACGTTTCAAGAAAATATGTCCATTTCTTCGCAAAATATGAAGTTATCTTAAAACTATTTTAAGGAATTCAGGTGTTTCTTGAATAAAACATATTTTTCTTCCGTTGCCAAAGATAATACTCTCTCGCGCTGGAAGGTATATAATTGTTAAAAGGAAATTTAAATTTTCCGTTTTAATATTTCCGTGTAGAGCTGAATTCGAGCAAGATACAATTGCTAAATAATCTCTTTTCTGTCGATTACATAAAATAATCTTCGACATCAACAATGAAAAAAAAAAAAAAAAAATGCTGTTCCCGCTTCTTTTAGTTAACTTCGTTTTGGAATATATGTACAAAATTTTCATCCACGAAGACGATGGCAATATGTTAAAAAGTAAATAAATTAGCAAAAAAAAATTTATCATAGTACTGTATAAAGACACCTGCTTTTAAACGAAATTGATTTTAGCATCGTTTTTCACACAAGAAACAAACTTTTAGTTTTAATCGATGCAAGAAAGCAAATAAAAAACAAAGATTAATGGCAAAAAAAGTCGAATTGAAATAAAAATTGCACACTTCAACAATTGTTTGTATAAAAAACAAAGCAGCTTACGGTTTTTCTTTTGATAAAAAATAACTCGCTTTAAATTTCAAGAATTCGTGAATTGAATCAAGTCGTCCAATTAATCAACCAATTATTGTCTCAGTGTTCACACAAGACCACATATTAATTAAATTTAATTAATTAATTTGATATATTTTCGTAAAATAATCAGTTTTTTCTTAGGGAGACCCTGGCGCACCTGGAGTTCCTGGTCCGGAAGGAAAAAGAGGTTTTCAGGTGAACGACCACTTTTCTTTTTTATTTTCCTTCTCTCTCTCTTCTCTAATCGCTATTATATGTTAATTAATGTATAAGCTAAAACTTCTTGTATATCAGGCTTTGCTTCTCACCTTTGTGTGATTTAGGAATATACTTTCAATAATTCAATATATTATTGTTTTTCAAAGTTTTGTACCAATGTTGGTGCTGTAGTATTTCTCAGAGAAAAAAAAATGTCTTCTTGACCTAAATGATTAGTATTTTTGAATTCTTATCTACGCATGCAATATGTTGAAAATCATATGAATAAAAAATAATTAAATAAATAAAAAGTAACAGTATTATATTATTTTTATAAAAATAACTATTTTTGTTCAGTGCTAAAAATAGAGAGTAAAGTTAATTGCGCATTAATTACGTGCCCATACATTTATCAAAATATCAAAGAAAATAAATTAAAAGGTAAATTTGCTAATTTCGAAAAATCTCTGTGTAAAGAAAAGGAGGGGGAAGTTGAAAGTATGATTGTTCATCAGAAAAGGAAAAATACATAAATTCGTGAACACTTTTCAGAAGCCCAATAAGTACAGCAGTTGGACTATACGTACTGATTATAATAATTTGTCTTAACTTAAAGTTAGATTAGCTTTTTGCACGTCATTTAAACGCCTCAAGACTTGATTAGAATTTACGCAAAAATTTCATTTGAATTAAAACCAAACTTCGCTCAGGTTTGTGACATCGCAGTGTGTACAAAAATTGATTGAAGGCATTGCATAACCACAGAGCTTCAATGACGAAAGTTTTGGCTGTTATTCCCATTCTTTAGAGAAGAGCAAAAATAGATACGAATCAAAAACTCTGATGCTTAGTTAGTATGTTAGTGAGTAATTAACAGAATAAAAAAGAACTGTATGTTTCTAACCCGTAATATTTCGACAAATCATACAAATAGACTTAACTTTAAAAATAATTTATTTCTTGTGAATATAGTTCGCCTTTTTTTTCACTGATACGAGCAATATCAGTGAGCTTACAACAATTTATGCGACAGTAAAATATTCTAAATTGAATTATCAAGACGGGTAGCAAAGCATATCATCCTAAAACATACCTGTCTAATACGTTTCAGAGAAATCGAATGGGTGTTTTTTGAAGAAACAAATATTGTTGAATTAAAAACTAAGTCAGCAACATATTTATTTGCTTTGTGTCGGGAAAAAAGAACATTATTAAGTGACTCTCAAACGAATTCTTGATTGGTTGGCCACTCTTCAGAAACCCACGAGTTTCGGATGGTTCTCGTTAATAAAACGAGTCTAATTTTCGAATGTTTCATTCCTTAACAATTTCCTTTAACTCGACGTCTTCAAGAGACGCTCTTAAAATAACTTTTCTCATTTCATCGCAATAATAGCTCAGACATGAAACAAGATTTCAGCTTAGCTTCCGCAACCCGGTATGGCTGAAACATAATTTTGCGAGATGAGTTTAGAGGATATGAAATAAATGGCAGTAATTGATTTGAAATTTTATTTCCTGAGGATTTAAAATAAAGGAAATGAAAGGATTGCATTTACTTCTTAATTTCAGAGAATGAGGAAATGAATTCCCCAATGAGACTGATAGATTTGCTAAAAATAAACCGTGACGTGATTAGCGTTTTAAAGCATCACATTTCGTTGAAACTATTTTAAAATAAGACTTAGGCTTTCATGGCCGGCGTCAATAAGGTTTCAAGCTTGTCCCATGAGCAACAAGCCCGAAAAATATTTTCAGCTTGAAATTGTATGAAGCAAGTAATAAAAGGATTGGAAATTAAAGGTACAGTTCGACCACGGACTTTTGGCGTTTGGACGCTTCTGCGCATGGCAGAAAAGAACGAATCCATTCGAGTTTTAGGAAAGTTCGTTTTAACGGGTTTATTTAGTGTGCGAATCAGAAATTTTGCTTCACTGTTTATTGAAATCAGCTAAATTTATAAAGTGGCGTATAGCATCAATTCGGAAGAAATCAAGTATGCTAAACGAACTAGAATGAGACCAAAAACGGCACATTCCATACATCAGCAGTTCCACGCTTGTATATGAATGAATTCTTCTTGGAACTCTGCCAGGCAGATTGTTTTGGCTGATGGAAGAACTGTAATGAGGGTTCAAAATCAGGGGTTGATCAGGGTTGCCAAATTTAAAAAATGCAAATGCGGACTAAAAACTGCCGACGGAGGGAGGAGGGGATCGGTCCTTTAGGAGGCATTGGATATCCAGTGTCCAATCGATTTTTTTAAATACCTGGAACCCGATCCGGCCACTACCCGAAAGATCCGGTTATCCGGCGCATGGAATTTAATTTTTAAAATTTAATTAGCAAATTTTGAAAATATATGTCAATCAATAGCTTAATATTTGATTGGAAGTTGTGAGATGGTTGGAAAACGCATTGAATTTACAACTTTCGAACATCAAAGTCGAATATCCGATCCACACCAGTCATACACGGGTCAACGGTTAACCAATATCCAGCAAAATCAATATCCTGGCAAGAATACAGAACTATTCCCGCTCCGTATTGAAGTTCCCTGGGACGTGAGACAATTTCTCAAAATACGGGACAGTCCAGTAAAATTCAAGACGTTTGGCTACCCATCGTCTGATTGAGTTTCATTTAAATTTACAAGAAGTTCTTTGAATTCCTGAAAACTCACAGAAATAAAACCTCTAATAAAAGGAATTGGGACGAATTTTCGAAATAAGAACTTAAACTCCGAGCTATGAATTACGTACATATATGTAAAATATGTGTGAATGTTTGTTTCTTTGTTTGTTTTCTATATAAAACCATATCAATCGATGGATTTTTAAATCAAATTAGGCATAAAATTCAACTATTCGATAAGAAAAGTAACTCACGAGGCCTCATTCAAAAATTTCAACTAGTGTTTTTCCTCCCTATTTCAAGATTTCTCTCTGCAATAAAAAGTGGAAAAAGATCATTTCAATTTATCTAAAACTTTATGTCCCTCTAATGCTATCAAAAAAAAAAAAAAAAAAATGGTCAGATTGGATTTGTTTGAAAGATCTAAAATAAATAGATCGTGAGCTATTGCCCAGAATTTTATTTCTTCTAACGAGGCTTAATCTTAGCCTTTATTGTTAAATGAACATTTTGGAGAAATTGAATTCACGGTATCACGGTAAAATATCGCTTGTCGTGAGATGAAATGATGCTTAATGGATCTTAAACAACAAATTAACGTTCTACGCTCTACACTGTTGTTATGTGTGCACTATATAAAAATATTTAGCAATTGTGTTTTAAAGGTCACGCCAATTGCACTTTATGTATATTTTTCCTTACCAATGGTGTTCTAGAGTTCGAATGTGTTTTAATATAATTATTTATTTTCTGAGTAAAATTTATGCCGTTAGTTGTTAGAGTTCTTTGTTGGCTACGTCAGATAAGGATACAAAAAGTATTGAAGATAGCCGGAATTTTTGTAGGCATATTTTTATGACTGTTGCATATGAAGATTATTGGGTATGATGTATATGACTTGTTATTATGTACATTTTTTAACTATTGATTATGAATTATATGAAATATAATTTTGAAAATTAACACAATTCAACCTTTTTTTTAAACAAGATTTGTTAATTTTTGACATGCACAAATATATTTCAGGGAGAAAGAGGGGAACCTGGCTCCCCTGGGCCAGTAGGACCACCAGGGCTACCGGTAAGTTTACCACTGTATTTATAAATGGTATTTTCTGCTCATAACATAATCTCATGCAGTAGTGATGAAAGAAAATTTATTTCAGAGCCAAACATTTTTCAATCCAGTTAAACACGCTTTTTCCGTTACATCAACAAAATTAGATGTATGAATTAATGACAATTTTACAGTTGTAGGGAAAACCTCGCTCGATCGAGGTTCTCTATGCAGGGGTATGATGTGGCGTGGCACAATTAGGTTCTAGCAAATCGAAAACCAATAAAATGATACATTTAACAAAAATGGAATCTGATTACTGAAATTACAAAAGCATTTTCAGGCAAAAATATTTTATAACTCAGCATATAACTGAATTTCGTAAGTCTTTCTTTTAATTGAGATTGGTCAACATTTAATTCTGAAGAATATATGTATATATTTTTTCCTTTAGTACATAAAACCTATTTTTGTAAAAATAAGTTCTCATCGATGGTTTTGTAGGCACAATAGAGCTGCAAGATGTTTTTATGTTCTCAGAGACCCATAATTGGTAATGTAAAAAAAAAGGGAATACATGTGGTTAGCTGAAAGGCACCCATAGAGGGTAAAACCAACACGACTGAGAAACTTTCTTAGGGTAGTAAAATTCGAAGAATTGTCACCTTGGATATGCACCTAATGCACTGCATATTGTTATATAGTACCTCCTTCAGAAAGAACCAGGCTTTCAGATGAAAAAACTCAGTCATTCATGCAGTCACCCAACATTTGCCCATGATTTAGAAACAAAATTTTAAGTTAAATAAACTTCTTTCCCAAAGATTGAAGCATAGGTTTGTAATTTTTGACTATTTTTCCTCTCTAGATTAAAAACTGCATTACGTCAAGCATTTTGTATTACGGAGGTGTACCGAGTGAACAAAGAGGGTTACTGTTTTATTGCTAATATTTGCCACACTCAAAAATGTCTCCCTAAATGGGCTATTTTGTCAGTATTCAACCACGGGGTTCTGCTTTTTTCCCCTGTTTAAAATTTAATTTAATGTACTCGTAACACAGATAATACGTAAATTATATCTTTCCGTTGTCCGCATTTATTCTGTATATGAACCTCAATTGTTAAATATCGAACGTGCTTTGAGTTTAAAGAGAGTTGCGAAATTTTTCCATCACATATTAATATATAGATCACGTCTGTGCAGATTTGTCGTAAAAAACATTTTACAATACGGTGTAGACATATTATGCAAAAAACAAACTTCAAGATGATTTGATATTTATCATGAATCCAAATTTTTTTTTCCTGTGCTACAGAATTTTCTGCACAATTTATTATAAAACGGTAATTCATTTAAAAATTTCGGTAGATCAGACTATTATAACTCAAAAGGAAAGTAAATTTCTAAAACTCGTAGTATAATTTTTCCAATGAGTCTTAATGATGCTAGTTTCGTGGAGCAGAAAATTAGCTTAGCAGCTTAACTTTTCGAAATGGCAGATTGCTAAGATGTTTATTTCCAAAAGGCTTCCCGCGTGCACCGCTGACCTTTGATATCTTTTGAAACAACTCGAGTTCGCTCGTCTCAAATCCATTCAAAAGTGCTTTTGTGAAGAACACCATTCATTAAGGGTTAGTGTGTGCTTTTGTGCGAAGTTGCTCCAACCTGAGCGATTAAGATATTGATTCGCTGCGTGCGTCAGCCATGAGTGGAAACACTCTCTCAAAACAAAACTCGCAGACGATCAACGCGGTGGAAGTGAGGATTCCAATTAGTTTGGAATAATGATGTAGAGTTAAGCCATATATTATAAATGCAGAAACGTCAGAAATATAGTAACAAATGAACGATACGTGAGGAATAGAGCCTAGTTAATTCGTAGTGGGTTATTGAAGCGTAAGTTAATTTCTTCCAATTTTGTTTCTTATCGTCATATTTTATTTTGTATTTGTTGTATTTGAGGTAATTTCAATGGCAGTAAAAACAGAAAAAAATAAAAATAAATAAAATAAAGTACCAGTTAAAAAAAAAGTGTTTATCAATTTAGGGAAGTGTATCGTTTTTAGGATGTCATAAGTTTTTCTATTTATTTATTTATTTTTTTATTTCTTGCTGTTTTTCATGGTGAATTGACATTCAAGTAATTACTGTTCAAGAGTTATAATTTAATGATGTTAAATAGCGTAAATTTGTTTTGTGGTTTTTACGCTTTTTAGTATTATTCCATTCTTTTTGGAACTTTAAAACTGCTATTATGATTTACCAAGGTATCGTTAGTGTATAACGGGCTTTGAACTTTTAATGTATTCAACTGGGTGTGTCAGAAAACGGTTTTTCTTCAGCAATGTCATTATTATAGCAATTAAAAGTTATACCCTCTCATACCATCCCCCATTTTGACCATTTGGGGATTTCCTATCTCCCATGGTCAAGAGGAGGAGAAAAAGATATCTATGGATATAAATAATTTTACCATTATTACTAAATTTGTTATATTAATTTTGTTCTCTATTATAACTAAATCGTACTCATTTTTATCTTTATATAAAACATGCCTGATCATTTGTATTTTAGAGAGTTTGAACATGGGGTAAGGGGGGGGGGATAACAATTAATTGGAATATATTTTTTTACTCATTTGCTTTAGTGAATGACCCAACTCTTCGGCAATGCGTTGACAAAGAAAACACCTTTTTTCGACCCACCCAAGTATTCAATGTCAGAAATCCTAAAATACACCAATTTTTTAACATGTGACACAAGCAGATACAATATTTTTTTTTTTTTTTGCTGGAGGTTCCAGTAAGGATATGTTTAAAAATTATTAGATAAGCTGAAACAGGTAATACTTAATCATAGATGAAAGTCTTATAAAACATGTGTGAGCTTTCGGAAAGAATGTTAAGCTGATGCAATGAGAATTTCCTAAGCAATCAATTCTACATAGCTGAACATTTAGTTTAAAATTTTTAATGCTGAATTTTCTTTTAGGGCTTGCCAGGTCGTGATGGAATTCCAGGAGCATCAACCGAGTATCCAGTTGTTCCGGTAAGTTTCGTCTGTATAAAACGTTAGGAATTTATGAATTTTATTACAAGTCTATTTTTCATATGCAGGATAGACAGACCAGACTTCATTTGTAAAAATTCTGCCCTGCTCAAAAAGAAATAGTACTAAATAATTATAATAATAATTTTTATACTATTTTGCATAGGAAATATTTCTACGTTTTATAAATGTGTGGCAGTCTTACAATAAAAAATGAATTTTAAAAAAATGAGTATTCCTTAACATAGCTTGATACTTTTTTGTCAAAAAAATTATTTTTTAGACTTATTTCTAACCTGTAAAACATATTTTGCTTGCCCTTCTTTCCTGCAGAAATTTTAGAAGTCTTTATTAATCCTCTTAACCTCCCCCCCCCCCCCATTAAAAAAACTGTCACCTTCTTCATATGTAATTGTTCTTCTCTACAGCTTGTAGTGCCACGATTCCCTGGAATTTACGCATTAATTTTAATCAAGTCGTTGTCATTGGTTCGTAATGTTGGTGCTTTGCTTGTAACCCAAAAGACCGAATATTCTGTATAGTTACGTTTTGTTGTATATGTCGAGCACGAGGTGCTTTTACGGGCCTTTGGATACCTTTGCTCACCTCCCAACGAAGAAAGACCTATATCAGAAAAGTAATTTTTACCAATGAGCATCTATCTTTATATTTATTTCTTCCCCTTTAATTACTTTTATTGATGTTTCATTTACTGATAATTCAACTTCATTTCGTGGAAAACGAAATTTAGTCCAATCGCAGTTCTAAAGTACAACTTCCCGATTCCTGAACAAACTAGTTTTTCTTTTATCTATCGTAATTTTATGAGCAAATCAAGTCAAGCAGCATAGGACCTTTTTTAGATTGCCTCAGGATTGAAAATTTCACGAAAATATGAGAGCATTATTACGTGTAACTTTAATTAACTGTTAAAAATTTTTTATTCAGCTGGCTTTTAATGTGCAGAAAATTTATATTGCAGGGGGCTCCTGGTCTACCTGGAGAACCGGGAGAAATTGGGCTCCCAGGACCTAAGGTAAGAATAAAATATTTTGACTTCATCATCCCCTCGTGAACAACAAAATAAAAATATCAGGCTCGATGGAATTCTAGGTAACGATTACAGAGAAATGGCGTTGTGTAATAGAATTTAGTGGTACTTTTAAGGCTTTTTATTAATTAATTAATTAAATAACTACTTTTTGAAAATGAAAGTCGTACTATATTATTAAACACATTTTCCTTTCATTTTGTTGTTCCTTTGTGCATTTCTCCATACTATTTTTTTTTCTTTTTCTTCCTTTCTATTTTTTTATTTCTTTCTCTCCCCCTTTTTTTTTTGCATAAACTTCTAACCTTTTGTTAAATTGTTATTGTTTTTCAATCTTTAACTATTTGTTTTGGGCAACTTATATTTTTAACTCTCATGGTGTTGTAAATTACCTACCAATACACGAATTTTTTCTTCTATCGACTGACCCGTTGTTCTCGTACCTTTTGACAAATGTTTAATGTACTACTAGCTAACTGTCTGCTACAAAATATACCTTGTGAAGTATCAAATATTCTTATCAAAAGTTATGTTGATATTTGATATAATTCATAATGTTAAGTGTAAATTGAGCCTTTATTGAAGTTTTTTGTTGCGGAATTCTTTATTAGTTCGGTGATTCAATTGATTTGAGAAAGCAACAAAGAAGTCAAACTCCAAACAAAGAAATCAAACTCCCCCCCCCCCCCAAAAAAAAACAATGACACAACGGGTGCAATAACAATTTCAGCGTTAATAACGTCCTATCGCGTTAATAAATAATAAAAAAGATCATTCATCAAACTGCATTTCAATTTTTTAATGTTGTCTCCCCCGGCCTTTCTAAACTATTGATACTTTTTTCATTTAAACTACTCACGTTTATCTTTTTTTCGCAGGTGAGAGACTTCAGCTTCAACTATAGTAACTTGCTAACTTGTATTTCTCATCTGTAGATTTTCCTCTTAAAATTATTAACACTCTTTGTATGCACTTTTATTGTAAAATATTTTTTATTGGTGTTGCGTAACGTTTTATAGTGACTTATATCTAAGCTACTATTTTATAGCTCTTTTATTTTTTATTGGATTTGATCTTCTCGTTTAAAAATGTTTTATTCCGCTTATAACACAAATCTATTTTTTTCAAGTCATACATGTCCGCAGCACAGCTTTTTTTTTCAAGATTCTTCGTTAAATACGGAATTGAGCAAAATTTTTCACTTCAAGAAAAACATTTCCCTTTTTCCTAATAGATCAAATAAAGGAAGCCCTATTATTAATCATCATAAGCATTATGTAGCCTATTTTGAGCATCCCCCACCTCCATCCCTCCCCTTAGTATTTTAAAGTGTATTTTCCCCGGTGCATCGCTTAGAGTCCAGGTGCATCCGCTAATGAGGAAACTGAGCGCCAAATAATGAACTGGTTTTGGCATCTACTAAAAGTGGTTCCATATAAATGAATTGCTACTCCCTGGGGAATGCACTGGGTCCCAAATGGGGGGGGGGATGCGCGGGAGCAATAGGCAGCCCTGTTTGAAAAAATAATTGCAAACCCACTATATTTAATAATTGTTTAAAATACTATTTGTATAAACCAGCCGAATATGTGTAAAAATGACTATAAACAAGCGCTTCCTCTTTGCTTGTTATAAATGTTTTAATTTGTCTTCTACAATTTATTCCGGTTAATCGATATATTTCTTGATTAAAGTTATTAAGGTTAAAGAATTAGTAATTAAATATTGACTTTAATATAAAATGCGTATCACACATTTTTTTCTTTTTTAACTCAGGGGGACAAAGGACCGAGAGGCGAACCAGGAATTCCTGGACCTTTGGGTTTTAAGGTAAGAATTAACAGTACAATCTTTTAAATAAAGTTAAAGTTTAGAAAAATCACCTTTTTTTCAACGTTTTCTCTTTAGGGGGACAGAGGTGAACGAGGAGATGCAGGAATACCGGGGCTCGACGGGCAAAAGGTAAGAATAATACTGTTCCCTTTTGATCATGCACAGAACGATAACATTCTTATAATGTAATTAAACATTACGAGTCTAATTTTGGCTTATCTCTGGATGCAATCATACATGAGTTGTACCCAGAAGACATTTGCTTACAAAAGCATAACAGACAATTTATTTCTGTAAAGAAAGCAATTCACAAGACATGATAATTAACTGCAAGCATCAAAATAAACTTTAATTTAGTTGACAGTATTTGTAGATTTATGTATTTATTACTTTCATTCCTATAGGGTGACAAAGGAGAAAGTGGACGAGTAGGTGACACAGGGACAAAAGGAGAGAGGGTATGACAACTTTTGTATTGGAGGAAATATTATCATTTTGCTCAGCATATTACCTTTCTTTCCCATATTCTAGAGCCTAAAAAAAACGATTATTTAAAATGAATCTAATGGTCTATAAAATGCGAGTGGTGAAGAAAAATGTATTTCACCATCGTTCAACTCTTTAGGAACCTATACTGTAAAAATTTTGCGTTTAGTTGCTACCATTTTAGGTGTTCAGTTGATGTAAAGTTGAAAATTATTCATTTTTTGATATATTGAAAACATTTTTAAGTATCTGTCAAAAAAAAAATTACAGACTTCAGAATGTTTTTAGCACATGATGTTTTTTAACTCATCTACGCATCAAAAATTCAGTACGATTGCTCATTTATCTTCTTTTTATAGAAATGAGCAATCGCAATGAAATTTCTGTACTTAACGGAATTAACAAATTTCCTATGATAAGAAACGTTATGCTGTCTATAGTTTTGGAGAAAGACACTTTAAAAAAGTTCAAATACATCAAAATATGAATAATTTTCAACTTTACACCAACCGAACACCAAAAATGGTGTTCAGTAACTCCAAAAAGGGTAGCAACTAAACGCAAAATGTTTACAGTGTGGAAAACAATTTAGGCACACCCACTGAAAATGAGTTACGAAATTATTCTCAGTAGTATTTGATTAGATTTGGACCAATAACTAAGATATGTTTTACAATTTAATGTTCATTAGATTTACAAAATATTTTTTTTTACCATTGCTTATATTGATATTAATGGGACTGGACGCTGTATTTATTCATAAATACGAACAATTATGTGCTCAATATTTTTCGATGTATCCGTGATATGCTTTGGGAAAAGGCGGAAAAGCAATAATTTAATGCTACGGGAAGTGACACACAGTAAATATATTTCCTTAGGAGAAGTTCAAAAATCAGGAATACGTTATATACTTCATACACTTCAATCCGATAATATCCATACGCAGATACAAATGGCCATTTCAGGAACCACTTCGTACAGACAGTATTCGAAAGACAATCAAATCACATACTGGAGTTTGACCACTTTTGCAATACATCCGCTTAAAGCTATTGAAACTATTCATTAAGGTGCTGCTAAGTTTTCTCAGGAACATGAGTTCTGTATATGTATGCAGTTAGATACAGGTAGATAAAGATGTCAGTAGTAAGTAATATTAATATTGATGAGATTTCCAAAGGCAAATTATGTAGGACTAAATTGCTTCCACTTTAGAAAAGGTCTTTTGTAGTTCTTTCGGAATTCTGAGGAATTAATTACGTTGCTTAAGTAAGTTTATTAGCATTTTAAATTACACTAAAATATGGCTTTCATAAAAACTATTAACTCAGTGAAAGCGCGTTTGACAAGTCTTGAGCAGTATAAATAATTTAGTAATGCGTAAAATCCAAAAAATTTAAATTATATTTAAAAAAAAATTGTCTATTATGCTATTTATTTTTCATATGTAATTACCCTTTGTGTTTAGAAGAAAGTTATCTTTTAATCTAGGGATTTCCTGGTGCTCCTGGATTACGGGGTGAGCCGGGTTTAATCGGAATGCCAGTAAGTTTTCAGAATGAATATTTTGATTTTCCTGTTGCGTTAATGTGTAAATAAAAACTAAACTGTTAAATACGAGCAACTGTAATTTTAGGGTCCTTCTGGGGTTCCCGGAACTAATGGACTGCCTGGATCTAGAGGTGAAAAAGTAAGTTTTTAAAAAAATCCTAGAGAGCCAAAAGCTCTGCAAAGTAATATGTTTTATCAGTGGAAAATATTGGGTAATGAAGATAACGATCTTTTTCTACTAGCAGTACTAGCACAGCTCTGCTTAAAAAGTTACAATCACATCTCGTCATGCGTCAGGTGTTGTTTCTGATAAAAATTCGAAAGAAATTACTTCAGAAACCTGGCAGCAGAAGCAAATAATTAAAATATTAACAAAAAATTGAATTAATAAGTAATAAAGTCATAGAAAATTGCGCTGCGCCAAATTTAACTACTTTTATACCAAATTTAAAGTCTAAATGCGATACATTCGCACATTCGTCTGGACATCGTACACAAACAGGCATTGCTTTTTTTATACTCGTAATCAGAGATTTTTAAAGCTAAAAAGCTTTAAAATTTATGAGGAATAGGGCTCTCCAGGAATTATTTACGGGAAGCGTTTATTTATGCATTTTTTTTTCCAAACTCTACGGTAGTTAAAAATGTTCGACTTTTTCATTTTTTTTATTTTAAGCTTTAGTCATTTCTTATTAATATTGAAACTTCGGTTAATTTTTCGAAGTATAAAAGTTAGGTATTCACTTCTTTCCTTTGCACGTTCACGCGCATAAGAAAACTTCCTTCTGAGATCCACTCTACTTTTTATGACGTGACGATAACCCGACACTCTGCGTAACTGCTTCGCTGCTATATTATGAACATCTCGAAGAACATTCCTCACAACAAAAGAAAGAAGAAAATATTTGCACGGAAAAGTTGTTCCCGCTTTTATAGTTCCAATTCCGTTGAACTCCCAGCTTAGCTACAACCCTCATAAACTCCTCATTCATTCTATCGATATTCTTCAGATCTTAACCCAAAATATCTAGCGCTTTTTTTTTTCTTTTTTTGACTATGCTTGACTAGTTCTATTAGCAGTAAGTCACACATGTAGGCATTTTTAATGTTCCGAAATTTGTTAATTTTCTCTAAAAGTTTCAATAATGTGAGAAACTTTACGCAGCATCTTTATAGACATGATTCACTTCACTGAACTTATTTTCTAATGCCAGAATCTACATTATTTTTCCAGTTATACATACATGCAGTCAGGCTTATCGCGCCAGCTACCGCTAGTGCAACTTGTGAATTCCTTATTTTAGTTTAAGGTTATATGTAATCCATGCGTGAAAAATTTTTGAGCTGGAAGTATAGTTTGTGGTACAACGAAATTTCAAATGATGCTGCCTAATAAGTTCTCTGTGTTATTTTCTCTTTATTAAGAACAGAGATAAAGCGAAATTTATTAGATTACAATGTTTGATGAATGCAAAAATGCACTTGATTTTAGATGTAAAATGATACGTGTTTAACTAAATATTGCTAAAATTACTACAAATTGAAACTTTAGACATTTGTAATCGGGTTATAAACTCAAACATTCAATGCACGCGATTAGAATTTTCATCACCCAAATCAACAAAAGAAAAGATTCTTCGAAATTGTAAACAAAATAGTTATCCATTTAAAACGTATGCAACTTTTAAAAATTTAATATAAATTATAATAATAATTTACAAAATTCTCTCGCACAAGAATCTTTAATATTTTAAATACTGAATTTCTATTTTAGAAAAAAAGAAACCACCATAAGCATCGGAGAAAATATAGGTTCAAAACTGGCAACAAAGCATTTTTTGAACACATAACAACTTTTACATTGTATAATAAACTTCCTTTCTAAAGTTTTACTTTTATATATCAAAGTATTCTTTCAGAAACTTTGATTTACAGTTTTATTCGGAAATTGCGAAGGATCGTTTTCTTAGACGAGAAAAAAAAGTCAGAATGCACATCTAATAATTAATCTGTAAATCGTAGGAACGCTAAGAAAAGTCAATAATTTAACAAATTTTAAAATTCAAAAGTTCCTCAATCAGTTCTAATATATCCAAACTCAGTTGATTAGAATCAGAGTTCCCAATATTGATTAAATGTTAGCCAGATGGGAAAGCGGTAAATCCCTTCAACTGGTAGGGTGCATCTTGAATGCAGTTCCCACAATAGAGAATTAGACGGAATCAAACACATGTTTGATGAGAATGACGAGGAAGCGCATTTCCAAGACGGAAGCCATTTCTAACTTCCGTGTTAGACATGCATTTCTGCAACTTTATCTAAAATGCTATTTTATCAGAGCTGACGTATTTCACGGTTAAGAAATAAATAAATGAATAAACTGAATATTTTCCCTTTAATATCAATAATTCCTAAAAAATAATTTTGAAATAAATACTAGTTTGAAGAATAATTACCCCTTTTTCTACAATTCTACAAAAATCATTTTTAGCCTACTTTCCGTAATAGATAAATAAAAGATTTTAAAAATAAAAAGCGGAAATAGAACAAGAGAAAAATCATTAAGGAAATTTCAATATCTCATAACAAATGTGCCTAGAAAAAGTAATAATAATAAAATTAATATGCACATGCTCAATATATAATAATACATATTGTCTTATATAATAATAAATGCTCCATCGAAAACTATTTATGGCTTGAAAAAAATGTAGAGCAGCGTAATAGATTTGAATCTAATTTAAACGCCTTTACCTTGTATTTCAGTACTAAGATAACTGTTTTACGCTGGATATAATCAACTTGTTTATTGTTATTCCATAAATCACTCAAATGTAATGACTACTTTGAAAATAAAGTTAACTTATGCTTTGTTTGGGTATGTAATTTCTCTCATTTTGGTCATGTTTATGAAAGTTTTTAGATGTAATCAAGATTCTTGAATAATCAAATCTTCGATCAAGCTGAAAAAAGTTTTTGAAATTTATGTTTTCACAATGGGGAAAACTTATTGTTACTTACACTACGGCTCACGTATTTTTTGAGACTGCAGAAATTACTCTGTATTATTACCTCAAATGTTGTATTATTTGCTTTTGAAAGATAAGACAACATTTTTGAGATGTCATTTTCGTTACAAAATTAGAAATATCATGTCTATACAACGCATAGTGAAAACAGTGTTTAAAAGACAGAAAAGCATTAAAAATTGCAGAGACATGTTTTGGAGTTTAAAAAATGTTTTTTTTTTTTCAATGCTAAACAGATGGGCACTCATGAAAGACATTCAACAAACGTTTTGACTTTTTTTGAAAAGTTCCTTTTGATATGTATTTTCACGGAAATAGCTACATAGACCATAGAATAATCATAATAATTCCAAAACAGGATATGCAACAAATCTTTTAATTACGAGACCCTGCTTTCATTCGGGAAAACTAGATACAAATGTAATCAAGTAGATGAGTTAAAAATTGACTCTTTTTTTTTTTTTGTAACTATTTAGGGTGATCAAGGAGAGCCAGGAATTCCTGGAGAAGTTGCAAAAGCTGGCGACCCAGTAAGTACTAGATTTAATTCGATTTCTTTTTAGAATATTTTAGTTATCATTTGCTTGCATCAATAAAAATGTACAGTTAGGAGTATAGTGGAACATCGGTAATCCAAACTAAGCGTGTTTAAGAGCGGTTTTGAACTGGAAAAAACTTCGGATTATCAAACATGATGTTGCTAACTCACACTGATGGCAGAAATATGGTTGATGAGCAACGTATTTTTATGATGCATAAGGATGATCCGCTTTAACTTTTCTTAAGTCATTGAATGATTTCTAAGTGTGAACGTTTTATGAGCTGATGCTGAAAACATTTTACTGTAATCATACACACTGTTGTACAATATAAAATTTAAAAATCTGTACAATATTACTGTTTTCATAAACGATTACATGTTCATGTACTATAAGGAAATTTAAATGAACTCCTTAAAATAGGAACAGTTATAATAACAGGATAATAATATATATAAAGGAGGATAGGATGCAAACATTAAAAAGTAAATAGAAATTATGAATTAATTCAATATTTGGAACTTTTCTGTGTTGCAAGAACCCCTTCTAAGCTGAAAATGTACTTAAAAAGGCTTGCGACCACCTTCATGCAAAATTATATTTGCACAATATTTTTTTTGTAACATGATCATAATTTATGATACTCTATTCAATAAAATGATGTTTCTTACATTTTTGGTCAGATTACGAACCACCTGATACCTGAGAGCGAACGTCAGGTGGAGATACGAGGAACTAATCAATTGCAAATAAATTGATGAGAATAAATTGCAAACCAAACAAAACGTTATAGACATGATACTATTATACATATTACCTGCCTGAAATGTGTTTACATGCAAAAATAAACTTATCTTAAGAAAAAAAGTAAATATAATAGGCTTACACAAACACAATGAATTAATAAACTGTAAAGGAGAGGTACACGTCATAAAAGAGATTGAGATAGGCAGCCCATATATTTTATTGATAAATATTTTTTAATGTATTGTGTGACAGTTAATGTTGCAAGATCGCATACACTTCCTCTGACAAATGCATAATTTTATTTTCCACTTATAAGTTATTTTCACAAGAAGAGAACTTGAAGAATGGTTTCAAACGCATGCAATATTATTAAATATTATCTTTCACTTAATGAACCTGCTTTTGATTCTCCAGCCTTGCGTGCAAAAGAGCACTGCAGTTCTCTTACACATATCGACGGTGGCATGACATTGCTTCACAGAAAAGTCAGAATGAAGTGGGAAGCGTGAAAACTTTTATGTATCATCTCACTGTTGTTCTATTTTCGTCTAGTTTTACTAGTCAGACTAGAAGAGTAATCGATGGACAAAGACTGCAATTAAATAGTCATTTTGTGCAAGAGAAAGTGTTGTTATTCATTTATCTAACGTATGATTCATCATTTACTAACATCAAATGAATGAGAATTCTTGGAGAAGAAACACAATGACTTTTTAATTTGGGGTAAAGCCCCATTATGTTTTAATTAATCATTTCTATAAAAAAAAATGGCGCAGCGAATGTAAAAAACATCCTTGAAATAATACAATCAACATGCTTTGCTGAATTTCTATATTATTTTTTTAAATAAGGGAAAGGAGGGTAAGAGTACGCACCTAGTGGACTGTTCGTTATAAAAATG
This sequence comes from Octonoba sinensis, assembly GCA_038502835.1. Taxonomy (NCBI): domain Eukaryota; kingdom Metazoa; phylum Arthropoda; class Arachnida; order Araneae; family Uloboridae; genus Octonoba; species Octonoba sinensis. Next base: position 28,147,404 of record CM076599.1, on the reverse strand, counting down.
AGAATTAAGAAGTAAGAACCTTGAAAATTAACTGAATCATAGTTTATTAACTTAGAAACTTAGGTACACAAAATGAAAGTTTTATCTTAAAGAAATATATGAAAGAAAGCAAGCGGAAAAAAAAATTGCAAATGCGTACTCTTACCCGTCCTGGCGGATAAGAGTACGCACCCAGGTAGGGTAAGAGTGCGCATTCAGAAAATTTAGCAGTAGTCACATACAAATGCTCCAGTGCCTTCGTAACTGGAACATTCATCATGCCACCACTCCTTACGTATTCCAACCTGGATCCAATCTTCATCATTTGATTGTTCGCAGCCTGGGCATATTGTCGCCCCATTGTTTGCTGAACTTGTTGAGGGAACTGGGTTGTTGATACATTGCAGAACAAAATTTTGCTTTGCTTTCAGTTTTTCTTTTTTCAGTTTTGGCCCCATTTTTACTTTTCATAGCAGCTCGATTAGCCTTTGCTAACTGTCTCTTTCTCTCTACCTTTTCCTTTAACAAATTTTTGAACGGGAAGTCATGATCTAAGATTTTTGAGAGGTTCTTTTCCTTTTAGTTCGTCGTTTTGTTCATGTCTAGGAAGTGTCACGATTGACTGGATACTGTTATGTATCTGAGAAGTGGAAGGTGGGACTTCATTCTCTTCAGGTTCAACTGCAACTGCACAATCGTTATCCGAAGGTGCTAAAAATACTAGTGAAGGAGAATAGCAATTTTCACTTATAATGTCAGGGTTGTATGGTTCAATACCTGTAATACAGAAAGCTTTTTCTGCGAGCTGATCTTGAGTTGAACCCTGGCAGTACCGCTATATGCTTTTTTAAAAATCCCTGAAAGTTCGTAAGTACATATCTGATATATGCGTCTCTTACCCGCCGATGTATTGCTTCTCAAAATCGTCCATAGATGGCTGTAGGATTCACAATAGTAAAATTCTGACTTTCCCACGTTGTTCGGAAGGGAACAAAGCTCATTATGATACCTACTTAAAAAGCAAACATCAATCCTTTATTGACAAAAAAATTAATATTTCTTCACAGAAAAATTACCCATGCCAACATGCAGAAATGATATTTTACCTGATAAATAAACGACAGCAAGGATGAAAATAACAATGGTGGTCTCTTGAGCCATGGCTGCCTGCGATCATATAGCGGCTGTCCAAACGGGCGAAAAAGTGCGTGCAAGCAGAACTTACGTTTTCTGCCACTTCAGTCAATTGGCGCTGTTAGCATGTACTTAAAAGCGAGGATTTAAAGGTCTAACCATTGCGATATCATCGCGTTAAAGGCTTGAATTTCAAGAAAGATAAGAATTTAAGTGTTGAGGGCAAAAGTAACTACCAAAATACGTTGCAGGGTTATGTATTTGCCATTAAAACATTTTTAATACAGAGGAAAAAATAAAAAGATCGTTTTTTTTTTTTTTTTGGTAGTAGCACATGCAGACTTTGAAGCTGCTCGTTGAGATACAACTTTTCATACATACGTATACTTCTATATATAATGAACACAGAGAAAATTTTCTTCGCAATTGGCTGATCATATTATGCTTTCAAATTAATTTTTATTTTCAACGACAATAATTGCGCATAATTTTCTGACATACGTTTATCCTTTCACATTGTCTAGCACAAATAAATTGGCTAGTAGGTTTTTGAAAGCCGTATTGAATAGTCTTTAAATGGTTATTAGTTACTTTATTGAAAAATTTAAAATAATTACTTAAAACGCTTCATTATATGCAGTTCAGAGTTATCAAGATTATTTTTAAAACTTGTAACTGACAATACATGGGTGCCAACCCTTTAAGCAAGATGGTGCTTACTAATAGGTACGAAGTCCCCCAAAAAAGACAACCACCCAAAAAGGCTGAAACTCGTTGAAAGCATGCCCCCCTGTCCAGGGGGTGTCAAAAATTTCATCAAAAATTTAATGGCGCATTCTACGTCGTGAACTTAACTCGTGGACACCCCTGGATAAGAGCAATTTTTCTTTAAATATCCCTTTAAACATTTTTATTTAGATGACATACTCCTTGACAACAAAAAGCAATGAGTATTCTCAGTCGGGGGGGGGGGGGGAGGTGCAGGACCGACCGAAAACTTTTTTATTTTACACGATCGGGACACATTCATAAATGATTTACATTCATAAATGATGTCACGCTTCGAGGGGGTAGGGGGGGGGGGGTTCGTGAAATTGTGACAAAGTGTGTTAAGGGGAGGGGAGGGAGTAACAAGAAGTGTGACATCAGGCTTATACAACATAGCGTGACATGTGACAAAGGGGGGAAGGGGGTCCGTTGAATTGTGACATTTTGTGACAAAGAGAGGAGGGGTCAAATCTATCGGAAAAGAGCTTGACATCATTTATGAACGGTCCCTTAGATAGTTTATTTACTTTGCTATGTTTTAAGACTCTATGGTGTATAAAATGGGTGTAGTCATGAACGCGTGGAGAATCAACAACAAATCTTAGCGAGAAGTCTCCCTTCCTTTTAGGTATTTCAATTGTAACCCTTGTTCATATGGCGCGAGTTTAATTTTAAAAAGATACAATACTAGATTTATAATATAGATTCTCTCTCACTCATTCCACTTTTAACTTTATCATTCTATACAAGCATAAGAAATTTAAACTTCTCAGAACAAAAAAATATATATATTTAAAAGCATAATCTAGACATAATATGAAGTTCAAAATTTACTTTTGAGTGGTAAAAAATGAATGAGCGGACCAACGTTCTTATAGCGCAAGTTGCAAAAATTACTCCATACACATATTTTGGAATTAAAAGGAACCCCTTTATCAATTCGTAAAGATTTGACTTAAAAAATGTAAGTAATCCAAGTGAGTAAATCACTCGAATTACTTGCATCCAGATGCGTACAACCCTATTCATTGATAAAAGGATTGCTCTTGTCCCGAAATATGTTTTCTGAAATTTGGGCTATAATGACGTTTGTTTTTTTATTAATCACCTGAAGTACAAATAAATAAAACCAATAAAGTTCGAGACATAAGGGGAAAATACAAATGTCAGCCCTCACTGGTTAAAAATATCATCTAAAGCATCAAACTCGCGATTTCTATTTGCAGAATAATTGAATAGGTGACATAGAGTGAAAAAACAAATAAAATATATGCATATAAAAAAAAACGTGAATTTAGTAAATCCCTAAAATTATAAAATGTATGCATTCACTAATTTAATGCTTAGAAAAAAACACTCTACTGCTTTCTGTCGTTTTATTTCAATTACGATGAAAATTTTCTTTAAAATAAATATATATAGGTTAGACCCAATTAAACATCGGGAGACATATTTCCGATCAGTAATGCATGAACTAAAGCCATGCTTGAGCCAGCTGAAAACAAACGTGTTGAGTTAAACACACTCGCTTCTGCTTGCAGTGTTGCCAACAGGGAAAAAAGTCTCTGCGTACTCTTACCCTCCTTTCCCTTATGTATGTACATGAAAAGAAGCTTCTCTTCTGTATCGAAATATGAGGAAGTACATTTTACTGAAAAATTTCTGTTTTGCTCAAACCATTTTTGCGGTGTAGCCATTTGTATGTATATATTTGTACTACAATTAAAGAACTTTAAACTTTAGTTTTCAATTTTTAAATTTTAGAATGTAACTAACCCTTGTGTATCCTAATACAAAATATGACGTTCCTAAGACAAAATGTTTTATTTAAAAAATGATGATAACATGCAAGAATCATTCTTTGAACTTGATACTTCGAACTTTGTATTAAGATACGTGATGGTTGCTTAGATTCAAAAATATAAAAATTTAAAGCTAAATGTAAAATTTTTTAAATTGTAATGCAAATACAGTAGAACATCTGCTGCTTAATTGGGACCGATGATAAGCCGGTCAAGTAAAAATACGGTTAAAGCGGGGGATGGCAAGAAATGGGAGATATATTTTGTAATTTACAGAGAGCGGAGGTGTGATGATTTGTTGCGTTTTAATACAGTTACTTTGAGAGTTACGTACCAGTTATAAAGCGCTTGGCAAGACTGAATTGACTGACCCACTGAACCTGAGCTATGAATGACTGGCCAATAGCCACACTTGCTTTCATATGACACCCCCCTCCCGCACGCGGATTCCCAGAACACCCCCTCCATCTCTCCGACATCGGAATGTCACTTTTGTCCGGGGTGATAAGGTTTCCCCGAAAAAACTCATTCCAGTACCGCAGCACCTGTTTCTTTCACATAACTAGTGCTCTAAATGCTATTTTTGTTTTTTGTTTTTTGAAAAAATGGGCCGGATAAAGCCAAGGCCTTATAATCCGGAGCCGGTTAAGAGAGGATCTAGTGTATATGTGTACAAGTGTCACACCCGCAACAATGGATTGAGAAATTTACTCTTGTCGTTCTTTACGAAATGAAATATGTGACTCTATAAAAAGTAACCTTGCCTGCAGACGTTTTTAATCAAGTCCCTACATCTTAGCGAAAAGCTTTGATTAACCTATGCGTAGCACTATGTATCCTCCTCACTATACACATATTTTTTGTAACTTTCCAATTAAAAGTCCAAATTAAAAACACCTTTTTCAGACCTAAAGAGAAGTTTACAATGTAGTTTTTGCAAACTGGAAATTATTTTGGACAATTTATCAGCAGTAGTCGTGTTTTCAGAGCATTAAATCTTTTCATAAATTAGTAAATAGTCGTTTTATTTTACCTATTTCACAACGCTTAAATCATGTAACATTTAATGACTAATGGTGCATGCTTTTCAGCTTTATGAATTTTTCTGACAACCTGATTGGCACAGATTATTCACAGAAATCCTTTTCATTTTACATTTTTTTTAACTTTAGGGAATGAGAGTTCTAATGATTTTTTAGTTCAAGTGTAATTAATATGCCATCGTTATTCATTGTGAAAGCATTTTCATTTAATGAAGGTTTAAATTGTGTGCTGCACGTTGAATATCATTTTCGTAAACGATCTTATGAATTATTTTTATCGGAAGGGTGAATTAAAATTGTTGGCAACACCTATGTGCCGGGCACGGACTCAATTTAAGCGCGTGGTTACGAAAATATAGAAGAAATTAGAAATGGTATTTTCGGAATGGCAAATTTGGAGTGGGGCCAACGAGCGCTCGATATTCGCCGAACTAAAGTCTATTTCGAGTTCGTTCGTGAAAAGGGAAATTTGACTGCCACGATGGAATGAAAATGAGATTTAATTCAGACATCGTGGATGTGAAATGGTTCCACTTTTCATCAGGGCTTTAACTTGCTTCAGGCATTGGAAACTGAAATGTTCTGACGATGACAATATTTTCCTTCTATATTAGAAGATATTTTTCAATGCAATTTATAGTGAAATGAAATGTCTATACTATTTATCGATATGATAATGTGGTTATGTACCCTCATTGAATTTACTTTACTGTATTTTATCAACTGCAACAGTATTTGAATTGCTAACTGTATAAATTTAAATCTTGAAAAATCATATTTAAATAAAAAGACCCAGCCAATTGAGTAACGTTTCTTTAATTGCTATTTTTCTTTAATTTAAACTGTTTTCTACACTTTATTTCAAAAAATAAGCAACGAATAGAAAAATGGTAGTAAAAGGAAAACAATTTACTGAAACGCAATGAAATTTTCACGGATTGATGAACAGAAGAAACAATGTCATGCGAAATAGTAGAAAAAAAAACAATTAGTTTCTAAATAGCATGATGTCCCTAACTTGTACTAAAAATGTTCAGTTGTAAACATTTATCTGTAAGACGCGTGAGTTTCCTCTACTGGAGATGCAGGCTCGACAGCGACTATTCATACCTGCAAAGACGCTACATTTTTTAATTGTCCCTGACATAACGGCAACGTCGTATAATAGCAACAGCTGAAATAAACCTGTTTTTATCTGCATTGCATTGTACGTAACGCAAGTTTGTACTACGGAACTGCTTCATGCAAGTTTCCTTGCTGTAACCTTTCTTCTTCTCTAGTAAAGCTAATTTTACGGTTTGTTGCTTATTTTCTGAGATAGAGAGGTTCAATTCTAATTCCTCATTTCTAAGGGGGGAAAACAGCTAATAAAGTGTTTCTTTAGAATTGCCACCATATAACTTAAGAGTTATTGAATACCAAGTTACATTCTGGTAAATCTCGATCTAAGAGAATTGCATAATATATGCTACTTTTTTCAGCAAACTTTAGTAGGCGCTGTTTCCGATTCTTTTATAGTAACATTAGCAATTTACTTTTTACTTTTTAGTATACTTACATAATTATATTAGCAATTACGTTTCGTGAAAATTAATGACATTTAGGAAAATGATCGTGAAAACATTGTTTTTGTGAGAATGATCTTCATATAGCTTTGTAGTACCCCTACATCCCTATCTGTTGTAATTTGCTGATTTTTTTTCAATTCAAAAATGATACTCATCATTAATTTTACATAATTAAACAAGTTTTAACATAATAATTATAATACAACACATATAAGCAATAACTCACACATATAAATTTTAACACAATATTTTAAACGAAAAACATACATTTTTTTTCCTTTCTTCCTTTCTGTTTATTTATTTTATTATTTTCTTTCACTGTCAATTAGTATTCATATAAATGCTATTGTAGTAGCATGCAAAAAATTAGTAAAATGTCACTTGATTACTAGTTAACTTCCTGTGAACGTATAAAGCTCAAACTATTTTATAAATTCTTTCTTCCCCCAAAACAAAATCATATCTATGATTTTCTGTCAATAAGCTGGAAAAAAGTAATAGAGAAAATAATGAGCTTTTTCGTTCCTAGTGAGCGACTTTTTAGTAATATGATCTTTAAATACTTATACAGGTTTTGATTAATATAGCCTTATTTTATCATATCTTTAGGGTCCACCAGGGCCACCAGGACCTACAGGCGAACCTGGCATAGACGGAACCAAGGTGAGTACAATTAAGTTTGAAATATTTAAGGTGCATTTATTAACGTCTATTGCTACACCGCCGAAAACCTAGTTTTAGATTTTCAGCCCATGTCATTGGTTCTGCATAATTTAATAGGCACACCATCGCGCTACCAATCGCTTCCTCACTGGCAATGTTTTATTCCATCATTAAAAATTACTTTCACGCATAAGTAGTAAGTCCAGGTTTATAGAGGACAACCGTGTTTCGTGGGACATGACTCATGTCCCGTGATAGGAAAGGGGGGCGTGTCCACCGTGATAAGAAAAGGGGGCGTGTCCCTGAAGCCGTAGAAGATGACGAGGGTTTTCGAGTGGAGTTGAATTGTTTTTATCGGAATTTAGTTTTTCCGGAATGGCAACAGTTTTAACCGTAACCTTCTACGATTGGTTTTTCGGAATGGCAACGGTTCTGACGTGCGTTGTGGTTTCCATGACAACTCAAGTTTTCCATTTACAAGATCGCTCATGGCGCCATCGTAACCTTCTACGATAGGTTTTTTCGGAATGGCAACGGTTCTGACGTGTGTTGCGGTTTCCATGACAACTCAAGTTTTCCATTTACAGGATCGCTCATGGCGCCATCTATGAGGAGAAATATTAACCATTATTTTATTTGTTGGACTTGGAATTTTTCGAGAATTTCTAACTTTGATTTTATTTTCCCCCGATCGGGATTCGAACACTCAATCTTTGAGTTGCAAAAAAGAATTCATGTTTTGGATTGGTAGCGCGCTTTACCAACGCAAGCCATGAATGCTTTCAGTCAGAGTGTAGTTTAATTGAATCTCTATATATTTTTTCCAAATAAGAACGCTTGTATTGTCACCTATGGAAATAAAAATTTTTGAGTAGAAATTCAAGACCCCCTAACTTTGATCTTTTTTCTTTCAGTTTTATATAAATTATTTAATATAATCATTCATTTAATTTTAATACTTATTATGAGTAATGTGGATTATGAGTCAAATTTTTAATTAGTTTTGAATGCAATTTATTTTAAAACTTGTAATGTTATTTTTTCATAGTTTAATTTTTGGAATGGCATCATATTTTGGCTCTGTAGACCTAATTGAAGGGGTCAGTCGAGTTGAGGTGTAGGGGGTCTTTCGTAAAAGACTATGAGTGTTTTTTTATCCGCACTTTGGTAGTGAATCTTAGAAATACTCAGTTAAAAAGTTTTATTTTGAGATTGGCAACATGCCTCCGGTTTACTCTTTGGATATTCGTGAGTCCACCTATCGGAAGAAACTTCAGACTTGGATTGGTTTTTTCTTTTAAGAACCAATTCTATTATATTTAATTTATTTTTTAAAAAGGTGTGAGTTTTGGGTTGGCAACATTCCTGAAAGCCTTGATTATTTTTTTGGTGAATGGCAACATTGAAAGTTTTGCTATTGAGGAATGGCAACGAAGTAAGAATAAGTAACGAACTGGTATTATCGTTTTATCATGATGAATGTGTCATACTAACGAATCATCGTGACATGATTAAAGATACTGGTATGATTCAGTGATTGGAAACTGCAATCAGCGCCCTCTGTATTACTGATAATAGCGTGCCATAGCCATTCTACTGGGTTTGTTCGAATGAAGTCGCTTAGCTTAAGAATGAAACGTTCGATTGCATCTTTGCCTTCTGCAACTAAAAAAGGACGATTTGAAAATATGTCTACGAAAGAACCGAAAATTACTTTAGAGTGCTTACCAGAAACCATGTTCCACCTTGGAGGAGATATTTTCTCTACGGTGAATACCTTTTTGGGACATACTAGGATACATATACGAAAGTATATTTCTGACGAGGAAAAAGGCCTGACTCCAACAACGGATGGTATTTCGCTTTCTGCAATGGTCTGGCACGAATTTACAGAGGAGCTGATCTCTCTATCCTCTAAACCGGATACATTTGTTATTATGAAGGACTTGTGTGTTTCTAAACTGAACAAAGAGGAAAACTTGTGCGTGAGACTACAACGACTGTTTCAGAAAAAGAACGGGTGTCTACAGTTTGTTCCTGAATGTGTTGTTCTCGACAGTGACCAAATCGCAAAACTTCTGGAAATAAAAGATGAAACTGCCGAACTCGCGAAACGACTTTTTTTTACTTACTCTTTGGATTATCACGTCAAATCGAAAATGAAGAACTGCAATTTTTATTTGGACCCAAAAAGTGCTCTGACATATGAAAGAGAACAATTGACTACAAATTTTTGTGAGTGTTTTTACCTTTTTCTTTCTAACTGTATTAAGGATGTGTTTCGTTGTTTTGGTTGTGAAATGGAATATGCTAACCAACTAGGTCATGAATGTGTAACGTGGTCTTTAGCAGAGAAATTCTCGGTGTATTTTCAAAGAGCTCTGTATAAAATTGATTGGAGAGAACTTGCTGAGAACTTTGTTAAAAATAATATTGATTGTCCACATTTTGCAAACCTCATCTTAAAACGCAATTTTTTTTCTAGTATTAATGTTGATGAAATGCTTTTCTTCAATTAAAAATATGTACACAGATGTGAAAATTTCTTAAATGAATATATGTTCTGTAAATTTTGTGTTAAAAATAAATAAATATGTGTTTATGTACATTTGTTTCATCATTCGTGTTTGGTAGTTCAAGGATGTTGGACGTGAATGTGCATGTGAGCCGAATAAATTTTAGGTGTTGCAATGGCAGATCAAGTAAAACAACTGTACACAGATCCAGCTCAGCCAGGAAGTTTTGGTGGTGTGGATGCTGTTTATCGAGCACTTCAGGGGAAGGTGACCAAACGAAATGTGCGAAACGCATTAAGATCAGAAAACGCGTACAGTCTTCATAAACCAGTCAGAAAACATTTTCCTCGCAATAGAGTTATCGTGGGTGGTATTGATGAGCAGTGGCAGGCAGATTTAGTTGATATGAAAAATCTAGCTAAGTACAATGATAATTTTTGCTATCTTTTAACAGTTCTGGACGTTTTTAGTAAGTATGCTTGGGTGATTCCTTTGAAACAGAAAAGCGGTTCCAACATTATAGCAGCTTTTGAAAAAAATTTCAAAGAAAGAAAACCACAAAAACTTCAAACTGACAAAGGTACAGAATTTACGAATAAAGCCTTTCAAAAATTTTTGCGCTCAAAAGAGGTTTCATTTTTTACTACGTTTAATGAAACAAAATCTAGTGTTGTTGAAAGATTTAACCTTACCTTTAAAACTAAAATGTTTAAATATTTTACGAGTGCAAATACATACAAATATTTAGACGTGTTGGATAAACTTACATATAGTTATAATCATACTTATCATCGTAGCATTAAAATGGAACCGTCAAAAGTAACTATTGAAAATCAAAGCAAGGTTTGGAACAACTTATATGGAGACCTAATGGTGAATACCCAACCTTTATTTCATTTTTCTATAGGGGATACAGTACGGGTGGCTAAGAGTAAACTTAAATTTGAAAAAAGTTATTTGAACAATTGGTCCGAAGAATTATTTGTCGTTTATGATAGACTACCAAGAGTACCTCCAGTTTATAAGATAAAAGATCTTATGGGGGAGGAAATTAAGGGGACTTTTTATGCTCAAAAGTTGCAGAAAGTAGTTAAAAATAATCATTTTCCTATTGAGCGCATAGTTAAAACGCGAAGACGGAAAAAAATGGTAGAGTACTTTGTTAAATTTAAAGGATATCCCGAAAAGTTTAATGCATGGATTCCAGCTAAAGATATGATAAAGCTATAAATAGTTGTATATTTCACGTATATGCGTCAGTTGTCGAAATGAGTTTCTACGTGACACTCCCTAGTGATGCTAGTATGAATTTTTATGCCCAAAATACTCTTTCACACTTCCTTACGAGACTTCCACAAACTGTTGAACTCACAGGAGAGTGGGAAGTAGGATTGGGTGAAATTATTTATCCACACATGTGGAATAACGTATCTGATCCAGGAAATGTATTTCAGTTTGACTTAGGAAATGGTGTTCTAAAAACAGGAAAGATACCTTGTGGCTATTATACAAGTCCTCTTGATATAGCCAAAGCTATGTCTCAAAATTTCCACATTATGTACCTATACAAAGACGCACCTTTCAAAATGTAGAGACCTATATAAGGCGTCACGGTGGAGATTTGGTGTCATTTGATCGTGGAAAATTGATTCTGAAGCTTCATTTCAGGTTGAAACACTTATAAAAATAAATATGTATCAGACTTATCAGTGTTGCCCAAAATCTTTTGAAGACTACTATTTAAATCAAGTTGGTCAAGGTTCAGGTTATTATAAAGGGGTTCATTTGCAAAAAGGGAGTGGATTAGGAGGTATTTTTCGAAGTATGTACAGATTTGCCATGCCTCTTCTGAAAAAAGGAATTAAATCTTTTGGAAAGGAAATAATCCGTTCAGGAATAGACATTGCTAGCGATTATGCGCAGGGAAAAGAGCTAAAAGTTGCTGCTAAGCAAAGAGTTAAAGAAGCAGGCAAGATTTTAACAGATAAAGCAGCCTTCAAAATTAAAGATATGATTGGTTCTGGAAGAAATAAAAGAAAACGACCCTTTAAGAAAAAAATCAGTCGGAAGAAAGTCAAGAAAGTGTGTGCATCAGATATTTTCTCTTCTTGAAAGAAAAAAAAAATGTCTCTTATTTGTAAAGATTCGCAAATAGCAGTGAAGTCAGAATTAGATTTATTCTTAGTACCAAATACCCAGACAGCTATTGAGAAAGGACAATGGTTGGAATATTATCCTCTCTCAGATGTGAGACAGGGTGGAGCAATAGAATTCACTATTTCTGGCAACAGCGAGGACTACGTGGACCTGAGTGCAACACAATTGTACGTTAAAGTTAAAATCGTAAAAGACAAAGAAAATTTGCCTGAAAAGGAACCTGTAGGACCTATAAATTTATTTTTACATTCCTTATTCTCTCAAGTGGATGTCAGCTTAAATGAACGGATGGTTTCGTCTTCCAGTAATACTTACCCTTACCGAGCTTACATTGAATCACTTTTAAATTGCGGATCAGATTACAAGAAAAGTTTTTTGACAAGTGAATGTTTCTATAAGGATACTGATAGCGAAGAAACTGACCCAGCAGGAAAGAATGAAGGATTGAAAAAACGTGCCTATTTTATTGAGAAAAGCAAAACCTTAGACATGATTGGAAATCTTCACTGTGATATTTTTTATCAAGATAGACTTTTATTGAATTTAGTAGATTTGAAAGTGAAGTTAATACGCAGTGAACCGGAATTTTGTCTTTTATCGTCTTCTGAAGCACCTAACTACAAAATCATCATCGAGCACGCATCATTGTTTATACGTAAAGTGAAAGTAAGTCCAGGAGTTTTAATTGGTCATGCCAAAGCTTTAGAAAGTAAATCAGCAAAATACCCTACCGATCGTATATTATGTAAAGTGTTTTCCATACCTCAAGGAAGTTTCTCTTTTAATCAAGACAATGTGACAATGCCACAAAAATTAATCATAACTTTTGTAGATAACGATGCATTCAACGGAAACTACAAACTTAATCCTTTCAACTTTAAAAATTATGATTTGAACTTTTTAGCGGTTTATCTTGATGGAAATCCAGTGCCTCACAAAGCAATAGAATGTAATTATTCTTCTGGGCAATATATAACAGCGTACAATACTTTGTTACTCGGTACTCAAAAGTTGTCTTCAGACAAAGGCATTTACATCAGTAGAGAGGACTATACAAAGGGGTCCGCTATGTATGCATTCAACTTGACAAGTGACTTGAACGAAAGTGGCCATTTAAATTTAGTTCACCAAGGTAACCTGAGAATCGAAGTAAAATTTGGAAAAGTTCTTACAAAAGCAGTTACCGTGTTAGTGTATGCCGAATTCCAAAATATGATAGAAATAACGAAATCAAGAAGTGCACTGTGATTTTTCTATCTAAATTTGAAAGAAATGGATGTACTGCAGCTTCAAGGTGTTTTAAAGAGAAGTGCGTTTTCAAGCATAAAATTCTTAGGAATATTCCCTTGCGATCGCTTACCGTTGCGTGTCACTCATTATCCGTCCATGTTTATAATGAATACGGATCCACATCATTTGCCCGGAACTCACTGGATCGCTGCATGTATCAACTCGGAACACAGTGTTGAATATTTTGATTCATTTGGTCGCCCTCCAGTTGTCTTTGGACAGTCTATAGAAAGACATTTTGCTATGTTTTCTCATGTTTTGTACAATGACATGCCTTTACAATCAAAGAATACGGCCGTGTGTGGTCAATACTGTATTTATTTCCTATATTATCGATGTCGGAAAAGAAGTATGTATGATGTACTTAATAATTTTACGAATAATTTTGTAACTAACGACTTGCGACTGTATAATTTTGTCAAAAAATATTTTGGTGTTTATTCAGCTTTTAATGTAAAGTAACAAAAAATAAAGTATTTAAATTGAACTGTAGTTTGTAATTTTTTTCATTTACAATTATGCAGCCATCCTGTTTACGTCATCCATTTTCGGCCGTTGTAGCCGGGGCTAGTAGTAGTGGAAAAACGTATTTTTTAAAAAGTTTGTTAGCAAATCATACTTATGTCATTCAACCTACACTGCAAAAAATTGTATGGTTTTACGGAATATATCAAAACTTGTTTGAAACAATGCCACACGTCACTTTTGTTGAAGGAATCCCTGAAAACTTTCAGAAGTATTTGAAAGAAAATACTTTATTCATCTTGGATGATTTAATGTATGAGGGTTCGAGAGATCATCGTGTCACGCAGTTATTTACTCGAGGAAGTCACCATCTTAATTTATCTGTAATTTTCGTTTCTCAAAATATTTTTCATAAAGGCAAAGAATTTAGAGAAATAGCTCTTAATAGCAATTACTTATTTTTGTTTAAATCACGCAGAGACATTTCTCAAATAACTCATTTGGGAAGGCAGCTATATCCGAATGCAGTGAAATTTTTTCAGCAAGTATTCGAAGACTGTACTAGGAAGCCTTATAGTTATTTGCTCATTGATTTAAAACCAGAAACTGATGAAAACCTGCGATTGCGCACGAACATTCTTCCCGGCCAAGAAATGTGTATTTATCAAAAACGATTTATATAGGTGTTCGAATGTTTAGTCATTAGTGCTAAACATGACCTTAGCAGAATCAGACGTGCAAAAACTTAGGATGTTGGCTTTAGCCAAAAGTCCAAAACGGCGAAAATCTTTTATTCGCACTTTACCGAATAGCACAGTTAAATGTATCTGTGAATGTTGTTTAAACACTATAAGAGGAAATGTTCCTTTAACTCCTACTCAGAAAAGAAAATTAGTTCGGCACAAGCATACGCTGAGAAAACTGGCTGATAAAAAAACAGCATTATACGCAAAAAGGAAGATTTTGTTGCAAAAAGGAGGAGGATTTTTTAGCGTTTTAATACCTGCCGCTCTGAGTGTGTTGACTACTTTGTTACAAAAATGACCGATTCGTTCAAAAAATGATTCTGATTCCCGAGGAAAGAATGGCGAGGCATATACCTTCAGATGAACAATTAAGTGAACTTGATCGTGAGATGAAAAGTATATTGCTTAAAAAAATGGACGACGACGTTAAATTTAAACTTTATGCCCAAATTCTTCAGAAAAGAATTCAATTCCCGCTTAAAAATCCACCATTTTTGCATCAGGCTTCTACAAGTAATAATGATGATGATAATTCTCATGATAATAAAGAAATAAATCAAGACTCACCGGTGCTAGAGAAGCCGTCAACTGCACAACAAGAAGTACTAGAAGAAGAAAAAGAAACGCTATCCGACCCAATGGTTGAGTTGATTTTGAATACTGTACCCAAAAACACCATTTCTCCAGTTAAAAACATTATTCATCTGATGAAACAAAATTCAAAAGTAATTTCATGGAACCCAAGAGGAGAATTTATTTATAAAGGAATATTGATTCCCGGATCGAATGTAGTGGACTTAGTGGATACAGTAGTACGTCAACAACGCCAGAAAGTTCCAGCCTTGAAGACATTTTATGAAGTCATGAAAGAGATCAATGTACCAACCACATTAATTAAAAATAAACATTTTTTTAATTTAACAAACTCTACTGAAAATTACAGAACTATCAAACGTAAAAGTGTAATTAAGTCAAAATGGCTTAGGTATTAAATAAAATAGTTGTCTTTTAAATGATGCCATGATTCTTTAATCACACACACACACACACACACATACAATCACACACATTATTAAAAGTTTAAAAAGTATTGAAATTTAAAAAGTTCCAAAGTCAAGTTTGTTTAGATATTAATATTATGATTATAATTATTATTATTAACTCAAGCATGATCATTCAATCAAAAATTACATGTAAGCCTAGCTTCCAGAGCACCCAGGAGGTGTAGGCATGTTTTCACTGTTACGAACATTTCAAAGAATTGTCTGTTCGATGAGTGAAGCTCCGTTTTTTTTTTTTTTTAAAGAGGAAAAAAAAGAGAGGTATCCCCAGTAGGCCTAATCCTCTAAATGTGTATTGAAAAATAAAACTGTAAAATACATCAATACAACAAAACTTAAAAAGATGAAGAGGAAAAAAAAACTAATACCCAAATGGAGTGGTAGTAAAATCTTCATGTAAAATTCTTTTATCGTAAACAATACGATAAAGCTTCGTTTCATTTTTGTTGATAACTTTGCGCTTTTTTGCTTCTCTAGTAATTTTTCGTGGGTTGTTGATGGCGATGACTCTATCCACATCCATGTTGCTTATCAAGTCCTTCACAGTGTTGAAGTTTAAAAGCTGAGAGTTTTTAAAGTTTAGGCTAAATCCACGTATTTTGCAAACAGACTTTCCAGAATTTGTGGTATAAGCATAATTTTTTGGACCTCCTGAAAATAAATATGCCAAAAATTAATAAAATAACAACCCCCACCCCAACATTTATTCATTAATAAAAATATCACTTACCAGATACAAACGTAGTGATGAAATCCCCGTCTAACTCATCGGTGAAGTCCCCCAGATAGTCCCCCAATGGAGGGTCGTTATCCCCTGTCGAGGAATAAATTACGCTGTCCGTATCAAAGTATAAAACGGAGTCACCTAGCTCTTGTATAACATTATACAATTTCAGCCTTGCGTAGCACGTTGTAAACGCTGCGATGAATATGTTTGTATTTGGATTGGGTGAAGCAAACACGTCTTTGTAGCACCATTGTATGGCTGCAATCTCTTCTGTTGGCAAGTAGATGTCTTTTATCTGGAAAAACCATAACAATTCAAAAGATGCAAACATTTTCCACCAAGTAAACAGTAACAAGAAAAAATATATATAAATATGCATACCTCTTTTGTTTCATCTTGAAGCAATTTGTTAAAGTCGGGAACTGTTGTGACGTAGTCAATCTGTGCTTTGTTACTGTTCATGCCCCATCTGCCCCAAAACGAGTTCAACGCAAGCTTTGCTACTTGCCGCCTTCCGGGGTTCTTTATAACGTCCTTGGAGTTTAAATGTACACCTTCGTGCTTGAAATAATCCTCAATGTAGATTTTTTTTGAGTTTTCATCTACGCATTGCGAAGGCCATCCGGAAGCTTCCTGCTTAATCCTTAAGAAAAGGTTAATATAACTTTCAAACAGTTCTGAGGATTTTTCCTCAAAATGGTACACTTCATGTACCTGTAAAAAAAAAAGCATTATTATAATAGTAATTACATAGTATTTAATCATGTAAACAAAAAAAAAAAAAAATCATTGAACTTGAGATACTAATAATGAGAAATAATAATACCTTCAATACGTCGTATCCCAGCTCCATAGCTCTTTTGACTTCCTCCGTGACCCATGTCCCTGTTAATTTCCTTTCACCTTCGCTATGACGACAGTCTTTTTCTCCTTGTTCAGCGCAAGTCCTGCACAGCGGAAACATCAGCTTTTCTCGGCAGCGGTAGGGAAGTACTGGGTGCAAAAGCTTTCTCGGGGGCAATACTGTACAGCTGACTATACCAAAATATTCATTAACAGGCTTAAAATCCTTCGTAATTATGAGAGGGTGTCCAATTGGATACGCGCAGTACTTGTTTATATATGGATATAAACTTGTAAAATCGATGTATTTGATTTTCCCCTCAGCATAAAGCCTCACCGCATTGGTTCTGCCGCCGAAAAAGGAATCTTTAGGGTTCAATCGCTTTATTACCTCATGTGTTGATAAAAAGGCTTGAAGGTTAGCGTTTTCTTTTTTCATGATTTCAAAATTGTGCTCCCACATTTGCACTACTTCGAATCCTTCCTGAATAAGCCCTTGGACAGTTTCTCTCGTTTTTTGCAAAAGAAGAGCCATTTGCATTCCATTCAAAGGATTAACGGTATCTCCGTTAAAACACTCGTCACAGCCGTGAAAAAAGCAGCCGTGATAAAGATATACTGTTTTGGTTTCATCACAGTAACCATCAACCGATAGTCCGTTGATTTTATGTTCTCCGTCATCAGTGAGTGCGTGTTGAATATGAATTCCTTCTTCCTGGGCTATAAAATCCAGCCAACGGATACTATCTGCGCTAAAATTTGTCCGATTAATATATCCAGATAATGGTGGCATTGCTATGGTATTTGGAGAAATATGATATCCCCTATACACGGCCATACAAGCCGAAGCTATGGTGGTGTATTGAAATGGGTCAACCTTTGTAACATCTAAGAATTGCTTCCGAAATTCTAGGCAACAGCGTCTTAAAATGTCAACATCAGATCTGAAATGAGAGAAAAATGTGATTAAAAGGGAAATACAATTATTTTTTTAGTACAAGTTTTTTTTTTCTCTTCCTAAGCTGAAAAAGTGTAGTTATTATTTTATCCAACTTAAAACAGTAGTTAAAATATTTCTTTTTTAATTAAGCTTTAAAATCTAGCAACGATATGATTTTTTTTTGAGTAAGCTTTTTTTTTTAAGTTCTTTAGCAATTTAACTAAAAAAGAAAAAAAGGTACTTTCAGTGCATTTTAAAGTTTTTTTTCCCTCTAAATCAAACTGTTATTTAAGGGCAACACAGATTTTTTATTTTTTTAAGTTAATGTACTACCATGCATTAAAATAATACACGAAGGAAAAAAAAAAAAATACCTGCAGTACTGATACATTTCCTCTTGGAAATTGAAGGGCTCTGCCTTCCGTTTCTCGTACCATGTGAAGAAATCTTGTCTTGCAACTGCAGACATGGTGTCAGGGCTGTAAAAGGAAGTATCTGGAAGAACTCCGATGTAATTTTGATTCTCTATAACATTAAAATAATGTGGGAAATACCCCTTTTTTAACTCCTGCAGTCCAAATGTTTTCGGTAAATTTGATAAAGCCATAGGCAAAAAATTAAAAGAATCTACGACCCTAATATCGTGGGTGGCTAAGTGAATCAGCATTATTTTCGATCCACAAGGGACTACCGTGGGTTTTAGTCCTTGTTTAAGCATCCAACCGAGAATAAATTGTCCGTCAAATCCTTTCATGTTATGTGCAACGGCAGTGAACTTTTTATGCTGCGGATTGAACAGAAATGAGCAGAATTTTACACATGCATCATAACCTGCAAAAACATTTTCCGCTCCATCTGCATATTGTGCGACAGCGTAATTCACTTTGTGCTCCCCTGACGACTGATCAGTTTCGAAGTCGAAGAATATCAACTTTTCACTGGGAGACTTAGGCTGCACTCTTTTGAGAAAACATTGATGTCCCGGAGGGACAAACTGATGGCAAGAGAGGCATTTCGTTTCACCGCAAACATGTTTCTCCTGCGGTCGGTCTCTACGACGGATGACTTTTGAACAAGACCGACACTGATAGATTGTATCACAAGTGCTGTATTGTTGCTTGCCTGAAGTAGCTTTATGTCGCTGGAGGCATTCAGCGGAGCGACAGAGACGGTCACAATCTTTGCACCTCACTGAAACATCAGAAACACAAGAGTTGTTCATGCATATAGCACATGATTGTTTACAATAGTGATCGGTGAGATGAGTATAAGGCTTCTCGCATGACGAACAGTAATAGTTGGATCCACAAAATCCAGTCATTGATTTGATCACATCATAGTGTCTATTATGATGGAGCAGATAAATTTTCTTACTCTGCCGGCGACCTTCGTAAGAAATCTAGGGGAGAAAAATAGTATTGTGTAGTTATGGTAAAAAAAGGGGAACTTAAATTGGGTTTATAAGGTACTAAAAAAAAAAGTATACATGATAGTATTTGACATTATTTAAATTCCTTTGATAAAACTATATTGATATAATAACAATCTAAACTTTAACACATTTTAGCTTTTACACTTCAATTTAATTTAGCGTTTATTGTGTTGCGTACTATAATTCTGAATTTACATAAGCATTGATTTTAAGGAAATGGATTGAAAAATAAAAATAATATAACCTCTTTTTTTAAAAATATAATACAGTATGACTTTAAAGAAAAATTGATTGAAAGGTAATAATAATAATGATAATATTTAAAATATTAATGATGATGATTATACTAATTAAATACAAGTAGCAGATACAATTCTTAAAAAACTTAATGCCTACAACAACAAGACTAACATTACTGACCTGCATTAAATTATCTGCTGAGACCACA
Organism: Octonoba sinensis; assembly: GCA_038502835.1. NCBI lineage: Eukaryota > Metazoa > Arthropoda > Arachnida > Araneae > Uloboridae > Octonoba > Octonoba sinensis. The sequence goes on along the minus strand of CM076599.1, from coordinate 28,127,822 downwards.
CAAATCTGTATTTTCAGATGATTTTCAAATTGTTGAATTTCCGGGATCCCACACGGGCCTTGTGGTACTTTAGCTGCTTCATGGAGAGCAATTTCTTTTTTGCGGAGAGCAGGCCTGTCTCTTCTTCGGAAAGAATACACAGCAGTTGTATCTCCGTCTAGAATTGCTATCGCATAAACAATTGCCTTTGCACAGCACAAACTACTGTCGTCCAGGGGTACAGTAATAATAGAACGTTTACGTAGTCTGTCCACAGATATATTAATCACTCTTTTGTTGGTTTTACCTGCTCTGACAGGACGTTCAATAACAAGGACACCAATACTAAATGATTGGTCCAGCTTAATATTATCTTTTGATTGCAGAACTTTTATAACTGCTGACATTAATTGCTCCACTGTGAGTTCCCCCACTTTGAGTAACCTAGTTGATATTGGCCGGTCCAAGCCATCCTGTTGTATACATATACGAATTAAATCAGTGGCCTGTAGAGAGGCTGTTGCACGCTGTATGACTGATCCAAATAGACGCCTAACACTATCCAGTATATCTTGCAGCTTTTTCTCTCTCAAATGTTCTGATAATAAATCGGGGTCAATAACAGCTTCATAAGATATCTGTTCCGCTCTATACTTTTGGTTACGACGACGAGACTTTTCTATAAGCATCACCCAGTCATCAAACTAAAATAAAAATGAACAATAAGGAACACATTATCACATCCGATTTTTAAAAGCAAATTAAATACACAAATAAACCTACATTATCTAACGGTTCAGATCCACCTCCTTGCATATCAGGAACGTGACTCGGACCTGCAACTTGTGCATCTGTAATTCCATTATTATGCTGATCTATAGCAATTAAGTCCAACATAAAATATGTAACAAAAGTAAATAACAAAATTATTTTGTGCAATTTTGTTTTTTAACATTTTGAAAATATAAAAAATGTACTCGGAAAAAATACGCACCGTTTCTTTAAATTCCAAAGGATTCTCAATAAAAATCTGTGATAACTCGCTTAATAGCGGAACAGATTCCCCTCCTTGCATATCAGGAACGTGACTCGGACCTGCAACTTGTACATCTGTAGTTCCATTATTATGCTGATCTATCGCAATTAAGTCCTGCATAAAATATGTAGCAAAAGTAAATAACAAAATTATTTTGAGCAATTTTTTTTTTTACATTTCGGAAAATAAAAATATGTACTTGGAAAAATACGCACCGTTTCTTTCAATTCCAAAGGATTCTCAATAAAAATCTGTGATAACTCGCTTAATAGTTCATCATCACTATCAGACCCCCAGTCTTCGCTATCGCTACAAATCTGCAAAAAAAAAAAAAAAATTGTACAATTTTGTAGTTTTTTTTAAACTTAGCAGTTTAATACGAGTAAAAAATAAACTTAAAACAATAGTTACCTTTTCGAAAGATCTTTTCCTGTTCATCATGCCCCTACACTAGTTGAAAAAGAGCTTCAGTTCGTTAAAATAACATAAGTACCCCCTGGACGACAGCAAACTTCTTAGGACGACAGCAAACTTCGATGCTCCTAACAAGCACTACGGTAAAATCTAACACCGCACCGGAGATCTGATCATGTGACACATCGCTTGCAGAAAAAGGTTTTATATATGCTCCAGTGTTGACTAATCATCTGACGAACTCAGATAACAAAACCCCCTTAGTATCAGATAACTTGTTAGTCACCTCCTGCGCTGGACATTCTCCCGTGAGGGGGTGTGTCTTTTCTTAAGGGGTTGAAACTTATCACTGATTCAAGACTGAGAAATCTCACTACAAATACTGAAACTCGTTCGGCTATGACTAACCAACTGCAATTACTTTTCTGAACGTAAGAAAGTTATAAATTTTTCTTTTCACCAAAGTTAAAAATCATAATTAAAACAAGAAACTATTTTGGTTTTTTTTTTTTTAAGATCAATTTCAACGAATCTTAAGCAAAATTAATGAAACCTTCTTATAAAATGATCAAAGTTAACACATAATATTCTGCAAGCAATAAAATATATCTAAAATTTTAATTTATTGCCCCTAGTACAGCTATAGGTCTTCTTACCGTTATATTTCTTATAAAACAAAAAATAATAATGGTGTTTCGCTTAAAAAATACTCAAAAAACACTTTTGAATAAATTAGCCACGATAATTTGCAATCGTGTATATACACTAAAGTCAAAGTTATATTTTTTCATTTTAAGCTTTTCCAGTCTGAGATTGAAATGCTGCAAAAAAAAAAAAAAACTGTTAAAAATTATAAAAATCGTAGTGTATGATTGTACCTTTGTTACTAAATCGCATTAATTTGTTCACTATATCAACAAAAATTGTGGATAAGAAACACCATTCATGAAGCACCAACATATCTTTTTTTTCTTCTGGTAATGTATCAATGCTAAGAATTATTATTTTCAGAAAATAGTGTCCCTTAACCAAATGATATTTTTTATATGTATCTTTTAAAAAAACTCTAAAGTTATTCCAAAGCTAAAATTTCCCTAAGAACAACTTTAACAAAGAGGACAGTTGAAGCATTCGTGGTCTAATTAGTATAGCATGCTTTAAATTAGTAAGCGAATGCTTCGAACCCCTGAATTCGTAAAGTCTTCTCGGGAGAAAATATCTTTCCAACAACTAATTATATTCTAACATAAGCTTGTAAATTGAAACTTAGTTAACTGCATAAATTCTCGTTTAATTGCGATTTTTAAACTATCATAGAGGACTGCGTGAAAAAAATCCAAGTCCGCAGTTTCTTCCAACGCATCATGATTCCGAAACTTAAAAATCCTCGTCATCTTCTACACGTCAGGAGCACGCCCCCCTTTTCCTATCACGTGACATGAGTCATGTCACACGACTCGGAGTTTCTTCCGTAACTGGAAAAGCCCCCGTCTTCTTCTACGACACCAGGAACACGCCCCCTTTTCCTATCACCGGGGACATGAGTCATGTCCCACGAAAGCGTCTTGTCCTTTATAAACCTGGACTTACTACTCGCATAGGACCATGATTTCTTGACTCCATTAACGTTTGGTCCAATAAATAAAATGAAATAAAACAAATGCTACAATACCTTCAACATGAACATGGAATAATGACATTTATTTACTATGACCTTAAAATCTCCTTATTCTTAAAAACAGTAAGAATAATTTTCTTGCGGTATATAATATAGTTTTCTGTAAATGGCAACAAGTCAAAAAGCGGAAAGTAATTTACGAATTCATTCTGATAAAATTTCTAACCTCTTCTCTCTATATATGCATCAAAAGGTCATTTCTTGGAAAAGAAATCTTGCTAACGAAAACCAAAGAGGAAACTCTGTAAATTAATAATTTTATCAACCAACTTACCGAAGTAAATGATTCTTTCTGACTTTAACTCTAAGTAACTCTCAAGAATGCTCTCATTATTAGAAACAGGCTGTGATTTCCTTTTGAGGTTAAATAACCTTAAAATATCGAACACACGCATATGTGTAGTAAACTGAAAGTTAGAGAGTACTTCAAGAATTAAATTATTATTTTTATTACTTAGAACATTATTATAGCGACAAATTGTCTGATAGCGACGCCTACGAATCAGCAGTCTGTATAAACAAGAGGAGTTGCGTTACATAACTCTAGTCCAAGTTTTTTTATACTTATGTAGAAAACCAGTCTGCAATGCTCGTGGATAAACGAATTAAATGCACTGTATTGTGAAAATGCAAAAGTGGCTGTATAACTATAGACACGTATATATTTATTTATTTACTAGCGGTACCCGCACGGCTATGCCCGTGTTAAAAAATGAAAACACCAGTCGGCTTGCCATTGTGTATATAGTGATATCTTTTTTAGGTGTAAATTATGTTATTTTATTAAAATGTATAGCATTTCACATAATTAAAAATTAGCTGCCCACGGCAATCAGCCAGAGATCCTACACATTTAAGCATTTTTTTTTTTTACAAAACACACAATAAGAAAGGAGAAAGGAAAGAAATAAACGAAACAAAAATATTTGAAAGAAAACGCATTTTGCTTGTTTAGTTCAAGTACCGACACAAAAAGGACGATAATAATAAATTAGAATAGTTTAAATATTAAATTTTTAGTATAATTAATTTTTATCTATTATTTATTGACATTAAACGCGGGTCCAAACGCTACGTTTTGTACAACCTTTTGTATGCGCAGTTTTAAGACTGAATTAAAACGTTGCAGTTTTTGATGCGTCTACATGGTGCAAAGATATCTGTATATTTCACTCAGTTTTGTGCGATATCGTCATGAAGGAGGTACTACTCTGGTAAATTTTGGCATGGTGTCATGTTAAAAAAAAGATTGGAACGTCTCCGAAGTACCCGGCGTTCAAAATGGTCAAATGATTACATAAAATAAATATTTTTTTGTTGCCTGTTCTGGTGGTTCGGCAGCTGCAGTCTCTTTATTTTCATCCATGGTATTCCTAGACTGTCTTGGTGTCTCCTGATCATTTAAGAAATAATAAATCAAAATACCAAAGAGATGGCTTGTAGATTTCGTCTCCAGCCCCAAATCGAATCAATTTCTCAACTTTTGCCAATTCTTTACGGTAAGCACTTCTCAAAGAATTAATTATTTACAACTGTTTCTCTCTTTGCGGTTGCATCAATTTCTTTGATTTTTTTCACTAAGCTCTCATAAGCCTCCCCCTTTTTATCCCTATCACTGTGCTCCTTCGATTTGACACGCCAAATGCATGGGAAACTTTCGCATAATGCAATAAATTCTGTGAGAAACTCCCGATAACATTGCCGAAAGTCCGCCGTTGTCGCCTGACGAATTGAAACTGAGAAACAAAATTAATCGGAAAAGGGTGCTACTGTCTACATGGTGCCGATTTGTCTGCACAGTTCAAAGACATCTATGCCTTCTAGCAAGTGTACAGTATTCGCACCGGACTCAAAACTGCGCCCTTTTCCAATCTATACGCAACGTTTTATCCTACACGTGTTGAACTGCGCAGACAAAAGGTTGTACAAAACGTCGCATTTGGACCCGGCCTAAAACAGAAAGACGAAATTTTTTAGCTTGCAGAAACAAACAGCAGCAAGCAAAGCTTTGAAAGCGGAACAAACCTTTCATCCGAGCTCAAATAGGAAAATAACATATGTGCTAATTCACTGGGGGAAAAAAAAAAAAAAAAAAAAAGTATAAATAATAATAATAAACTGGAATAACAAAAATCGCTATAAAGGATAACATTTCTTTTAAAAACCCCTGTGCAGTATGGAAAATGGTCCCGTAAAATACATGTCAAACTAAGGAAATCAAAATAAAGCTATCAATCGTCTGTGAGCCGCAGGAAATAAATTTTAATTCGTTTAAAAAAAATAATAATCAAAATCCAAAAAAAGAAATAAATTAATTAAAAATCGGCTGCTCATCAAAATGCTAAAAACCGCAAGCAATAAATTTAAATTCGGTAAAAGAAAAAAGGATTAATAGTCAGTCGGGGGGGGGGGCATGGTAACAATTAAAATTAAAGTTAATTACCGTGAAAAAATAATTTCGAACTGCAGAGAAAAATGCTTATAACTTCTTTTCTAGGTAATTTAGAGGCTTCGAATTTTCGTACACAGAACGAAACTCTTTCCGGGGTAGTTTTTTACGCGCTTTTCAACGGTATCAAGCTCGAAGCGATGCGATAATTCCTTCCTATAGAAAACGACTATTTTATGAAACTTTCGGCTATAAATTGGAATAAAAGAAGAACAAATTCGAATTTCGGAAAAAACTCTCCGAGGTGCACACCCCCATGTTCCAAACTAATTTCGTGCCAAATTTCATGAAAATCCGTTGGACGGTCTGGGCCCTACGCCGGACACAGACACACACACACACATACTTGCTGCTTTATTATTAGTAGAGATACCACATCAATCACCACCGTACCTACTACCCTGACGAGGGTTTAACCGGATGTGGTGATTTAGAGGAAAACAACAGAAAAAGTAAAAAAGAAAGAACCCGCGAGCGACTAAGCACCCGCTGGGTATCGCAGAGCATGTGCTGTTACATATACAAATTTAAAAAAAAAAAAAAAACATCTTAAATAACAATAACAACAATAATAATAAAAGACATACATATTACATATGCTGATCAAAGAAATAAGATAAATTTGAGAGCAGCAAATGAAAGTCCTATGGAAACTGTTACATAGGAAATTGAAAGTCATCTCCACGAGTGTTTAGAAAGAACATCTCAGCATGCAAGTTCTTTAGAGCTGTTGGATGAGATAAAATTTGGATAATGTTTTGAGAGAAAGTGTTATTGGAATTATATCTGCAATGGAAGGAACTGATTAAAGAACAATTTAAAATGTAATGATCTGGAGTACCCAGTTGACTGCATACATATAACGGTGAATTGATTATATTAAAACGATGTAAATATAAAAGAAAAGGACCATCCCAGGGATGTTTGTAGCTTGGCTTCAGATTTACTTTTGGCAGAAAATCGTGAACCCTGTGACCTCTCAAATTTTCAGTATTATTTTTATTACTTAGAACATTATTATAGCGTCAAATTGTCTGATAGCGACGCCTACGAATCAGCAGTCTACGAAAAATACTGAAAATTTGAGATTGTATCATTAGCTAAGATTTTGGAAATTGCATTAGTCAAGACGTAAGGCAACATACTACTGATTTCACTCTTTGCTGTGGTGGATGAACCACCCAACCAACCTTTTGAAAGGAACGTTTAATTGCACGGTTATTTCAAGGGAATAATGTGGGCTGAACGGAACAATATAATGTAACGTCTACAGCAGAAGTTCTCATTTTCAATTTTGAAGTACCTTTGAAATAAAAAATTCAACACTAAGTGCTAAATTTTATCTTCTATTTTAAATTTGTATTTAGAAAATATAATAGCAAAATTGCATCAAAAAGGCGAGGGAGTTTCGTCATTTAAAAGTATTGGACAATAGATTAAGCAGCTTGTGTATTTTTTTCCGGCCTTAATTTCCACTGATAACCCATGTCAGTCAACAGTTTTGCAAGAAAAAGTTATCTCTACTAATAATAAAGCAGCATGTATGTCTGTCTGTGGTGTCTGTCTGTGTCCAGCATAGTGCCAAGGCCGTTCGGCGAATTTTCCTGAAACTTGGCACGAAGTTAGTTTGGAACTTGGGGGTGTGCACCTCGAAGAGTTTTCCCTAAAATTCGAATTTATTCTTTTTTTAATTTATAGCCGAAAATAGTCCCTTTCTATCGGAAGAAATTATTGCAATCTTTCTAGCTTGATACCATTGAAAAGCCCGTAAAAAAACTGTCCCAGAGAGAGTTTTGCTCTTCGTGCTAAAACTGGAAGTTTCTTGGAAGCAGTGTTTTTCGTTATATTCACACAATATCTGTATTATGTATATATATTTTCTTAGGAAATACATATTGAAGATAAACATTTCCCCATGAATGTTCCCCAGCTATACGCACTTAGGCAAATGCTGTGCCCAGTGTTTGCTAGAGAAACAAGTGCGAATTATCTCATCTTAAACCGTCTAGTTGCATACGGTGCTTCTTTATCCTTTTCGCATCGATTTTTCATTATAGATGTCTCTTCGACCGGCTATCCAGGCTTAGCAAGAACTTTTCCTCGTCTTAAGCGATGTTTAGAAAAGCGCAATCGATTTGTTCGCTTATTAAATGACCAGATGGAGAAAGCAAAGCATTCGACTAAAGATCGTTTCCAATTTATCAGCGATATTCCTGGGAGAATCAAAAATCCAGTGAATATTTAATAGATTGTATCGTGTTATTGCTTATTTTAAAGTCCTCAAGTAAATGCAAACAAGTACAATGCTGTAATTAAGATGTTGAATAAACTTTTAAAATTATGACTCCTTCACAATTTGATGAATTCAACACAAAATTCTAAGAAGTATTTTAGTGGGATTACATTAATGTATATAAGAAAAATTGGAATACTATGTTGTACTTGCGGTACCGCACGGCGTTGACGGTGCAGAATTTTTAAATCGTCTTTGCTAATAGTGTAAAAAACATCACCTTCAGCGATGTCCTTGCTAAGAATATAAGAAACGTCGCCTGACCTGCTGTCCTTGCTAAGAGTATAAATAAAAAATATTGCATTGCCTGTAGTGTTTGAAAAACATCGTCAGCCTATTTATCACGAAAAAAAAAAAAAAAAAAACATTAGAGTCATAGACGCTTGTAAAGGGTCTGATATTTTGTTAATATGTTACATAACATAATAATTAATATAGGAGTTTGTATATTGCTTTTTAGTTGGGAATAAATAGTAGGTTCTCAAACGGAACATTTAGCTTTTATTTACCTATCTTGAAATTCAATTCTTATGGGCTAATTAATGACAAAAAATGTATAAATCTACTGATAATGATGGATTTCAATTTCTTGTAACTTCAATTGCAGATTCAAATAGTTACAACAGTTTGAGTTGTCTCCTTCCTGTACTTTAGTTCCTCCGCTGTCCTTTCGGTTCTTTGTTTCGCTGATTCCAATCGACGTATACAAAGACTTTCATAAATTCCCTCTTTTTCCCTAGGCTGTGGTTTCAGAAATTCGCTTTGCAATTCTAAGAATGATAGACTTTCTTCTACTAGCCTCAGGGGAAAGAATAAAGCAAACGAAGCCTGGACGACTCTCAAGAGATTCGGTGAAATATCGCTTTATTCAATACTTGTGATGTCTGCCCTTCTAAAAGCGTGTTACTCAAGCATTGAATTAGTTTCGATTTTTTCCTGAGCATCACGGGATAAAAGTTATGCCTAACAGACGGGTGTAGAAAGTTTTGTGAATTACCGTCGCTTCTATTACGTTGAATATCTTTAAAAGGATATTTTTCGAATATTAAAAAAAATGATATGGGTAGGGAGCGCGAGAGACGCTCTCAGCTGGATAGATGTACTGAACAAACAAAACGTTTGAAGTAATCTAAATGAAACTCTTTTTTAACTTCGGGTTACTCAAGTTACATTTCAGAATATTCCATTTCAGAAGCCATTCGAAGTCGAGATTTTCACAGAGTTTTGTGTTAATTTTTCATTTTAATTATATCTAAATAGTAAACTTTCTGTGACAAATCTGTGTATGATTAGAAGACATATATATATCTCTAAGCAGCGATCCTTTGATTTGTAAAAATCATATAATTATTAAAGCCTTCCATTAGCCTTAAAAATCAAATTATTGTTATGGAAATTCTTAGCTGATCTTGAGGACTTTATATCGAATATATATTAGATAACAAATGAATAAACGAATAAAATGACAAGAAATATATTTTTTTTTTCTCATATAGTTCATGAATCGATTTTTAAAAATCTCTTTAATATAGATACTTGTGTGCATGAATGCAAAAATATATGGTGTTTGATAAACTACTTACTCACGCAATTAGGAACACGGATAACACGAAATGCACGAACGATATTGACAGTGAACAATAGTTCGATTTAAAATTTTGTTGTTTTCCTTTTAGGGCCCTCCTGGACTTCCTGGCCCCCCAGGAGCATTAGGACCTCAAGGATTGCCTGCAAGTATTTTTATGAGAAGCTTTTTCCTTTTTAACATGCATTTTTTATGTATATCACACATTTGGTATAGCCAAACCGTTGCAAGACAGTCATCTTGTTCTGAAAACCAGAGTAATTTTAGAATATTCTAATGTCTTAAAAATGTGTATTGTTAAAAATTCCACTTTTACCCTTTCACTATGTCGCATTGAAACATAACTCTTTTATGCCTCTTATGACCTGGGGATCACATGGGCCCCATGCTATATTTTGCAATGCTAATATGGTTTAATTATTTTTAAAGTTAATTAATTCTTCAGTTTTTTAATTATATTGAATGTAATCAATGCTTATTCTGAAGTTTTCCTGATCCATTTTATTTATTTTGTCAGCTCGCTGTTGCTATCCGACATACACTTCTGCTTTTGGCAACCAGGTGAAAGTTCTGGGGTCCGCATGAACCCCAGGTCATCGTGGTACGGTTAATTAGAGCAACTGTAAGACATGTTGTGAAGCGTAAAGCACGAACGTTTACTTACATTAGTGTTTGCAAAAATTGCAACACCAAAAAAGAAGAGAAAAAAAATGCAGAAGTTACGAATCAGGCATAAGTAAAAGCGTACACCAAATACTCAGGAGGATGGAACATGTCAATGATTAAATTACAACTATGAGGGCGCTTTCACAGCAAAGGCGACAACGACAAAAAAGAAAAAAACAACTCGTATATTCTCATCTGCGAAACCGAAGAGCATATTTTTGAAGGCAAAAATACGCCTTGCGCTTGCCGTAGATGAGAAAAGGCAGCAAAGCTGTCTTTGTCGCCTTTGGTGGGAAAGTACCCTTACAGAGTGACGCTAATGCGGCTTATCTCTGAAAACTTTAGTGTCGGTCACGAATATACACATATTTAGCAGCAAAGCTGCATTAGAAACTATTTAACGTCATACGCTGAAGAAAATATTTACCTTCTACTCAACATGCGAATATACCTGAAATTGCAAAATATATGCAATATAAACTACATATGCATTGAAACCTCTTCTGTATGCTTCGATAAGGACTCAAGGTGCCATGACAGCAAATAGCATAGTTTGAACGGAGCCGTATGATGAAAATAGCTAAAAAAACCCCACTTTCATAGGAGTAGTTTTGAGCATATGTTTTTCACTTGCATACGTTTATGTGTTAAATTTTTAATGTTTCCCGATTTATAAAAAATCTACATAACTATATATACTAGTGAATAAAGTTATTTTTTACAGGGTCCGGCAGGACCACAAGGACTCCAAGGTAACGAAGGAGCCGAGGTAAGCCAAATTTTCAGTTTGCGAAAAGTGTAATGGTAGTTAATTCTTATTTAAATAGTTTTATAACAATTATTTTCACTTATTTTTCCCTTACTGAGGAGTTATGTACTCTTGAAAACTATTAGGGTTGCTGCATTATTGCAATATTTCAATTGTATCTGCGAAGATTTTTGACAGATAACTGTAGTTTTAATGTGAAATGTGGTACAATTTAGGAGGCAACTTTTCTTTACTTTAGCATGAAGATTTTCGCTTTCGTAAAATTAAAGCTACATTTCTTAAAGGAACTGGAGATGGTAAGGATCTTATGTTTTTTAACATATAAATCTGACTTCTTTTTTTCAGGGACCAAGAGGAATGAAAGGTGATGTTGGGCCTCGAGGTCCGGATGGACTTCCGGTAAGCTTCAAATTACGTTGAAGGAATCTATATCCCTGTGAATTATATTTTTTACAAGGAATCAATTATACATATATATATATATATATATATACATATTTCTTTTTCAGGGTGAACCAGGAGTGCCTGGAAAACCAGGTCCGTACGGAAAACCTGGGCCCAAGGTTAGTTGCTTTTAAAATTTTAAACTCAATAGCTAACGGTAAATTTAATTTCATTTTATGCTCAAATTTGGGAAATTTACCACCTATACTGTGTAATAATCTGTAGCGTACTGCTCTTTAGTCCTTTACAATGTCTTGAACATATGGAATTAGAGAGTGTTTTAATCTTAAAAACTATGGGGTTTTTTTTTTTTTTTTTGGAATTTGACAATTTTAAAACGATAAAAGTATAAATTGAGTAATAGAGCTTTACAAAACGTTATATCTACGTCACTAATAATTAATTGATATATTTTTAAGATTAAGTTGTTTTTTCAAGCAATTTGAAATAAATGTTTTAAAACTCGAAGGTATAAAATGCTAGTTTTCTGAAAAATGCACAATTTTCAATTGATGAAAATTATAATAAGTCAATTCTGGATGAAAATCTTCTAAAGATTTTCACCAATGCTCAAATTAGCTACTTTCCCCCCTAACTCAGTTCAGTGAAAATACAAAAAAGTCGGACATTCTTGATTACCGATTTTCTGATTTTCATACTAATTTCATTCCTATTTTTCGCTAGTTACCAATTTTTGTTGTTAAAAGGTGCAAAGTGATGCTTGCTTAATATGATCCACCTCCTTATGAATAATAGAAAATTACAATATAATTTAACTGTTTTATAAATGAAGTACATGTGTTTTCGGTTGGAACTCATGGGTAAGGGCTCATTCACAAATGATGCCACGCTTCGAGGGGGGCGGGGGGAGGGAGAGTCGAGGAATTGTGAGTTTTTGACAAGGGAAAGGTTAGGAAGAGCGGTGACACCACACATTTTGGTGTAAATAAGAGCTATTAAAAACAGAAGATAAAAGATTTTTAAAAAATATATATTTTTTTCTTTAATTTCATTTTGTATCGAAAACATAGATGCTAATTCAAGGTTTAAAGTCACTTCTAATTAAAAGTTTAAATTTAAAGGGAAATCTACTTGCGCATTAACACTTTTAAGCTAAAATAACACGGGTTATTTTCAAAGAATTCGAACAATTTTTTACTATTGTATACTAGTTAGTATTTTCGTTGTAATCCTTAACTTCATTTTGTGAAAATTAAGTACATATTACTGGCAAATGTAACTGAAAATTCAAAAATAAAATTGGAAATGTGGTCCATAATATTGTTCCTGAACTGCAAGCACATATGCCTATGTAAAATAGCTTGACATGTGAAAAGGGGGGGGAGTAGGGGTATGTTGAAGTGTGACATTTTGTGACAAAGGGGGTTCAAATATGTTGAAAGAAAGCCTGATATCTTTTATGAAGGACCCCTAAGGAAAGTAAAATTAAAGCAGAAAATAGCGGTAAAAATGTTTTTAGTTTGTTACGGGAAAAGAGAGATAGAGAAAGACGACAAAAAATTTATCCTGTGTTAATTTTATCATAAGTGTTAATCATTATTCAATAGTGCACCATCTAATATGAATTAGGGTTGCAAGTTTGTCGCGCCGCGAATTCCCGCGATGATTTTCGCAAATTTTAGAGCTTTTTCCTAAATCCCGCGAATTTTTCTTATTTTATTTTTTGTAATTATTCACTCGCGAAATGTCCGATTTTTTAAAAATTTCAGAAACCAAGGATAAAATCTGAGCACCCAAAGTGTCTAAAAAGGCTCTAAACTTGTGCCAATAAAAAATTCAAACTTGTTTTTTTGAATAAACAGATTTCGCCAACTAGCCTAAAAATTTTTTAATGTTTGCTGAGTTTTTGCTCCTAGTCAATACAAATACTTAAATGCTTTTAACGAAGTTAATAGTCCTTCTATTTTTAAAAATATCCCTATTTTTTAGGACGAAGAATAACTTTCATTGTTGATCTGCTGTATTTTGTTATATTTGTGTTCTTGCCAACATTTCGCGAAATTTGCGCGAATGTCCCGCGAATTTCGCACTCTTTTTTCCGCGACAAACTTGCAACCCTAAATATGATCATAATTATGTGATTTCTAGTTTCCAACATTATTTCTTGCAGGGGGACCAAGGGGACAAAGGACCTAGAGGTCTTGAAGGTATCAGAGGACCACCAGGATCATCAGTAAGTTAAAATATTCTTCTCTTTTTAAACAGTCCATGCAATAAAAAGAGTTGAAAACTAAGGAACATGATAATTATTTCCGAGTAAGTTTTTGCTTAAATTACTTACTCGGACTTACTCTTGAGTTATCTTTTTTCAGACCAGCATAATATTTGTGGAAGTCTGTAGCATGGTCTAAGATTCTAATATTTGAAATATAATAAATGCAACTGCTTTCAAAACATAGTGATGTTCCTAAACGATTTGAAACATTTGACTTAAAAATACATGACAAATTTAGGAGGTAAATATTATAAATATCTACTTTTCAATAACGTGTAACTATAGCTTCTGTTTAATACGATTTCAAAAACATACATATTTACGTTAATGACATCTATTTCTTTTATAAATCAGGAGGAATGCATGAAAGTTTGCTGCTTATCTTGGTTTCATTAATGCACGACAATTGAATTTTACACAGGTCTTAACGGTTTTTTTTTTTTGAGGGGGGGGGGGGGTCTTTAAGAACAGAGAAAGAAAAAAAGAAAAGTTTAATTTATTATAAGTCTGAAGTATTTGTGTTGCCCTTCTAGTGAAACGTTTTGATTCAAAAGTTTGCATTCATCTGCTTTACAGACAATAATAAAAAGAAAAATGCATCGCATATCTCTTTTATTAAAAAAAAGCTCTTCTTGTTATTTTTGCATTGCTTTTTCAAACATGATTCCTCCTCCACAACTTTAGGTTTTTCTTGGTGACGAAAAGGGAAACAATTGCTTTTCCTTAAAAATCAATGAGACCGAAATTTTAGCATGCCTGGGTTATGGGGTAGTTTAATATTATTTATTATTTTTTTGAAATTGAAGTTTAAAAAACTCATTTTTATGCTATATTTGGGGAGAGCAACGGTTTAGGGATCTCCCTAAATAATGTTTCGAAATGGAAATTTTAAAGACGCAATTTTATATTATCTTTAGTTATTTTTGTCGAGGGAGAGGACTGCCGAAGGCTCTCTCCACTAGAAATTTTTCGAAACTCCCCTCCTAAAAAACGCAATTTTAGACTATCTTTGGCTAGGCTAGATTTCGCCTAGTTGGACATAGGGCATGTTGGCCCATTCGTAGTATTTTTAAAAGTTTAAACTCGCACATGGCTGTCAGTCAGCCTTGTTTGCGTTGTTCCATCACCTTCATTTCACGTAAACACCGTCGATTAAGATTGGAGGATGATATACAAATATGCTTCGAATTAAGAAGTAATTGAACTGCAAATAAATAATCTTGAATTTAAACCGGTTGTAACTCCAACAAAATTGTTGAATTTTAATTTCTTTGCAGGGATCACCAGGACCAATAGGGCCCCCTGGTCTCTCCGGATTGCCAGGATTAGTTGGATTTCCAGGACCTGCTGTAAGTGTGGACTATGAAATATTCTTTTTTTTCTTCTAAAAAACAAGTGCTTTGAAAGCATCAGAACGTTCAAATTGCACTTCTGCCTTACATTTGATCTCATTTTGTTACAAACATGTTCGACACTTATTGCAAGATAGGCCAGAAGTAGAAGATTCTGCCAGAAGTAGTATGAGTATAAATACCTATATGTAAGGTATCTATACTCATAAAACTTCTGGCAGATTTTTTCTTTTAATTTTTGCAGCTGAAAACTGTGCCCTTAATATTTAATTCTAGAATTTTGTACTTCTTCCATTGTTTTATTGGTTCTCATTTCGCTTGAACTGCATGATGATTATTAAATTCTTATATGCAATTGAATTAAGTATATACTAGTGATCAATAATTTCTGTTCAATCAATGAAATGTGATTTTTTTAAATATAAATACTAAAGAATCATACGAAAAGGAATATGTTGCAAAAATAAATTTATTTTATTTATCTTTTTATTGTGTGCATATTTTTATTGCAATACTTAACAGTACATAACGAAGGTTTTGTAATCTTCTATAATGCTAAAAAAAAAAGCATTAACTAAATTATTACTTAAAATAATTATTTTTTCATGCATCTCTTTACCTTTTGACCTCATCACTTGAGTTCAGGGTTTTGAAATATATAAAGCAGGTTTTTTGATTTAGGTCAATAGTTAATTTTGAGCTAGTTTTACCTAATACACTATGTTAGCATGTTTTTGTTTAACAATATCTAACACCAGAAACCGATACTATGATTTGTTATTGTTTAAATTTTCTCGATTAAGATTTTGTATGCAAAATTGAAACTCAACCGAAGACTTCAAAATATATTTTATTTTTACTTTAGGGGCCTCCAGGACCTCCAGGACCACCTGGTCCAAAAGTAAGTGTGTCTCTTTTTGACTAACCTAACCCCAAAAATATAAAAATAATATTCTAGTTTTTAATCTATCAAAATACAGAGTATGTTAATTTACGTGGTGAATGTTTTGTGGCTCGTGTAAAACATATGTACGTATATATATATATACGTATTCTAATTTTCAAAATCGAAATTTAACTGCAAAGCGGAACAACACAGAATGAGAAAACAAAGTACACACCAAGCAGACTGCCGCGACTTGAAGATAAGTTTAGGCAAAGAAATTCGCGTCGGTTAAAACGGCAATCAAAAAAAGAAAGGCGAACAGAAAAATGATGTAACGAGACGTTTTTTGTGTTGTTATCCCCATGGCGTAGGAAAACCTACACCAGGTCCATGATCCATGGCTGAGGGTGATATGCAGCTGCACTTGAGCGAGGAGCCACGAGGGCTGAAAACTGACTAAACCTCATTAATGTGGTCTCTAAATGTTTGAACCAGCTCCCAGATGAGAGACCGTCACCTGGGGTTGGCACCCCCAGGGTATCCGAGGACATTGGGGCAACGACGGATTAAACGTGCACCAGCACCCTTTAGCGTACATGGTCCACAGCAACCAGCTGCGAGAGGTTGTCATCCTCCCAAACACTGACCTCGGTCGATGTTGCTTCACTTACGTTGTTCTATGGGAACCGAGCTTCTACCGACTGGCTCACTGCGGGACACGAGTCTGTTTATTACACATTTTAAGACCGTAGCAGCCTGAAACGTTGAAATGTAATTAGATTAAATAGCTCCAACATCATTACAACTTCGTTGTGACTATAGTGTCACAAGTCTCTCTAAGCTGCACAAAATAAAAATTTTAAAAAATTATACTTAATTATTTTGTGCGACATCCCTGCTGGAAGGCGCAAAAAAATCATACTTAATCTGCTATTTATTTGGTTATTTTATAATACAAATCCAGCATAAACACTTTGTGCATTTCATTTGCTACGATTAAATTTAAGCACATATTCACTTCCCATGCTCATCAAATAATTTTCTCGTTAATTTTAGGGTGAAAGTGGACTTGTGAGTTATGATATTGAAGGACTTGTCTCATTACCCGGACCTCGGGTAAGTTTGTAAAAAGTAACAAATACATTCTTCAGCATATATCCAATTGTATCTAACAAGCTTGGGTTTTATTATCCAACTCAATCATAGGCAAAACAGTTTCAGAAAAACCACTATGGAAAGTATTTTGTAAACTTGTCTGTTTCATTAAAATAATGGAAAGTAAATGTATTTTAAGAAACATTCTTTCGTTTTAGAAATCTCAAAATGTCTTTAAATAATAAAAAGAAATCACTTATTTATTTATTTATTTATTTATTTTTTTTTTTGATAAGGATAAACTAAACCTTTCATGGGAAGGCACGACGAGGTGTTGCACATTCAACCACCTATTGCGGTACCCCATACGCGCAATTTAAAATATTTGGCGATGATGCTTTTAATAAACTATGATGCAATCTCTTTTGAGCCAACGTCGGCAAAACAAAATAAAAAATGTATATATTTCTTGAGAAGTTTAATGCAGTACCTTTGCTTATGATTTCATAATTGGTCAGTTCTACACTTTCAATCGCATTTCAGTTTAACAATTTTCAACTCTCGTTCGGAAATTAAACTTATTCTGATTCTTAAAAAGCTAAGTTTGAAATTGTATATGTTTTTGAAATGGTTAGTAAATCAATACGTTCAACATTACAAATGTACCAAATTAAACAAGCAAAAACAAATCTTTACAACTTAACTGCTAGTAGGTAATTAATTCACACAACTTCACTCTCAGAAACGCATGCTCAAATCTCACGAAATTTTCGTTGTATTTGACAAAATGGCTTCGTGAAAAATGCTCCCAGTAAACCTGCCGTCAAATTGCCGAAATTTGTGTAGTAACTTTTTTAAGTCACGTGATCGCGCGAGGAAAGAATCGTTGAAAAGGACGAAATTTTCTTGACGATTGAAGAATCGTCGAAAATGAGGATTCCATTTTTGAGAGTGTTGGTAAATGAAACAAATAACAAAAAAATGAAAGAAACAGAAACACTTCCTATTTTTAATTCTACGTACGATTAAATTAAAAAAGAAAAGTTTAATTCTATTGATGTAGAGATTTGGTAAGAGTATAGTGCATTTTAGGCCAGCTAAAACCTAAAAATTTGATCAACTATATATATATATTTATTTATTTATTTATTTAATTTTTGGATAAAGAGTTATTTGTAAGTACGTTTTAGATTTTATCTGAAAAAAAAGTCACAAATTTAAAACTTTCATAGCAGTACTTTATTAAAATTCATAACTTGTTGTGTGGTGATTTTCAAAATGTTAACATTACAGGTGTTTATTACTTTGCTTGTAATTTATGTGTGTGCGATATTTTTATTCATTTATGTTTGTAGCCAAATTTTCATGGGTATTTTGAAACTTTACTTCCTGTTTTAGGGTACCTCTGGGTCCATGGGTCCGCCAGGAATGGTATGCTTTTGTTTTTGTTCTCTGTTATTTCTATTTAATTAATTTCTTTGCGTTTATAAACATTGATCAAAAGAAAGTATGAATTTTTTTGCGTGAATTCGGCTTATCTTGTTACTTAAATTTTTTCCTCAATACATGCAACCAAAATTCGTTCAGAAGTTTGTAAGGTTAATAAAGGGAACTAGTATTAATGTGTTACAATTGCAGTTCTACTTTTGAGATAGTTTAATGAAAAAGATATAGCTAATTCTTTGTGCAACAATTTGAGCATTTCAATTCCATGATTATTGACGAGCAATAAAAGTATTTTTCTCGAGAACGTAATTGTTTTAATGACATATGGGAAACACATATGCATATTCAAATATATTTATAATTTATTTTATTTTATTTTTTCAATTTTTAATCGAGTTACAAAAAATTTTAACTATGGAAAATAATTTTTGTGATACTACTGATGCTTAAATTAGTCTGATAAATATACGTCGTACCGTTAAAAAAATATCACTACACCATGATTCTGGTTGTCCCTTTCAGTCTCAGGTCTGAAAAGGGATGTGGCGCAGTTCTGGTAGCTGCCATCTGTTCTCGTTCAACTACAGCGTGTTAAGGTTAATCCTGGTCGCCTATCAGCAGAGCCTTTACAAATGGCCAGTAATTTCTATGGCTTTGTAAAAAGCTAACACCCTCTTAATCAAGTCTGAGTAAAAAGATGCATTTTACGAAACTTTCTTGACGTATAATTCAAATATCACGTTCCTGGAAAGCTCTCCAATTTTGTCCGAGAATATAAAATGAAATTTAATGCAAAAAATGCTATAAAAAGGAATTTTTATTACTTTGGCGGGATATTTATCAGAGAAATTATAAGACAAAGACAATTTTCGTAGATTAGCTCATTTTTACAAAAAAAAAGTATATTTTCTAGCAAAACTAAAACGAGAGTGATCCTCTGAAGTGTTAGTGAAAAGTACCTATCTGCGAGGTCTTTTTTTTTTTGGTAAAGCTACAATGAATTTGCGCCGTCTTCGTATACGATACTTAATTAAACAAAATAAAGATCTGCATAATGTGATGCCTTATCTTTTTTAGCCTGGAGAACGTGGTCCACCAGGAGACAGAGGCCCTCCAGGATCATCGGGACAGATAGGAATTCCGGGCCCTCCAGGCCCACCTGGCATATCCGGCAACCCGGGCAACAGAGGCGCCCCCGGAATGCCCGGATTACCCGGCCCAGCAGTAAGTTAATTGAATCACCTAATTCTTTTTCCAAATTAAGAGGCGAGAAGAATGCGAGAGAGACTGTAATTGATTCCTCATTAATCACTGCCGACACCCAAAAAGCTCGTTTCGTGAGATAATTTCACTTGATTCCGATTTGCTGTCTATTTCTTTTAATGAGTTTGTTTCACCGGGGGTGTAATATTAATGACTGGAACTACACTTCGGAAATTAGAAACTTGTTTCAGGATGTTGCGAATTGCTTTGCACTTTAATCATTAACTTAAAATGTTACTTTTATCGCACTGAATTTATGTGGTCCCGTACATGAAAATAAAATTCGGGAACAAAACTGTGTATTCCCGTATAGTTTTTCATTTCAAAGATTTGTACAAAGTTTACTAACTATACAGTGCATTACATCCTTCTTATTGGGGTAACATGACATTTATGTTAACGATTTATGTAACAATGAAAAAGTAATATTTCACAGTGGAAATTGGAAAGATTGGGTTGCAAGTTTTCGTTCTGATGATGTGAAAAGTACAAAGGTATTGTTGGTATTCTCAGTAAATAAATGCACCTGGATCAACGGGATAAAAAAATTTTTGAACGATGTGCAGCCAAAAGTCATCGAGGTCTTTTTTCTCTTTAACACAAAAGGGGGGAAAACAGCACATGGTCAATGGGATAACTTATTGCAGAGGAGAAGCAAGTTAGAAGAATAGCAAGTTATTTATTTTTTGAGTTAAATAATAAATAATAATAATAATAATAATAGTAATAACAATAAGGAATGAAGGAAATGTACAAGAACTGACTTTTGCAAACGTTTTAGTAACGCTAGTATGTAATGCAGTTATGTCATGCCATAAACATATGTCCAAAAGTTATGGAACCATTCTTAAATCAAAAGGATATTGCAATGTTTGAAATGAACTACAATGACATCAAGAAGGATATTAAGAAATTAATGCAATTATTCACAGAAACTTTGAGAAAGTTTTTTATTAATTCATTATAAGAAGTGAAGGATAAAAGTGAAGAGTGTTTTAATGAAGCAGTTGTGATAATAGAGGTTTCCCAATAAAATGCATCTTGGAGGAATTTAACAATGATGGAACAAAATACTCCTTGCATCCTCGCATGCTGATATGCATGCGACGAGAGCATGCATATTATGTTTGAAGAACAACATAAAAACTTGTCGTCAAGGAATTTTTGTCAAGATAAGAGAATATAAAATACAAATACATTTTCTCTGATGAAATTTAAAATGAAAGAGAAAGGAAAGGTAGGAAGGAGAAGGAAAAAAATAAAAATATAATATGATTTATCTCATTAGATTTTTTGTGCCTTCATAAAAAGTAATAGAAATTCAAATAATAATTATTTGATTAGTTTTTTAAAAATTAAATCTCTTTTTTTTCTTTTTTCTTCTTCTCAGTATAACAAAGAATACGTTACGATTGCAGAATTTAAATAATACCACGCACGAAATTTGAACGCCATTACCTTATTCAAATTTGAGCTATTGTAATAAGAGATTATTTTTTCCTTTTATAAAATCTCTTATGTATTAATGTCAATCAATGTTAGAGTCATAAGAGAGGAGCAAAGAGAATAGAATGCGACTCATTTTTGCAACCGAATTGGCGATTAAAATTTTCTTTTTGAGTTTTAGGACTAATCGTTTAAACTGGGTAATGCATAATCAAAAGAAGGAAGAAAACTAAGTTGTTTGCATTTAATTTACTATCAGTTAAAAATGCAAAAGGTTCTAACAGTTGCCCAATCAAAGGCTTGAATTAATGTCACGTGACGAAATATTTATAGCTTAGAAGTGAAAGGAGCTTTCACTGAATGCAGCATAATTTGTGTACACTTCTGTCTTATTTGTACACTTTTTTCCTAATTTAGGGAAGAGGTTTTACTGAAGAAGAAATGCGAGAAATTTGTGCGTCAGTTCTAAGAGGTAAGTTTAATTAGGTTAAAAATACTATTGTTCTTATGTTCTTTAAAAAATGTGTGAGATAGGAGTTTCTGCACCCACTAAATATATAAACCAGAAAACTAAATTGGAGCATGCAATTTCATGCAAACGTTGAAGTTTTAATTTTAAAAATGATATCAACAATTTAAATAAAGAATAATTTAGGTAATGTTTTTCAGTCAAATGAAAATTATGAATGAATTTTAAAATTTTCTTTATCCCTATAATTTTGTACTTTACGAAAATTTAAAAAAATAATAATTCATTTTACTTTTTAATGTTTCATGGTATATGTTTCCTGATGCCTTAGTCTTGCATTATATTAACATATGGTTTTTTAAAATAAAATATTTTCTTTTTGACTATACAGTGTTCCCTCGCCACTCGCAGCTTCAGTGCTTCGCGGGTTTTTCGAAAATATTCATTAAAAAATAAAAATGAGAAAATACAACTATGTCGGCAGCCACATTGAGGAAAGGAGCGTTGTTTCATGTTGATGCGAGAGAGTGAAGAATCCCTGTATGGTCAAACAAAGCGATGAGTTGACTCAGAGTACATACCACGAGCTCTCAAAAGCTCCCACCAGCACAAGACTCTTCGCATCTCTCAGAAAGCAATATTGATTAATGTTTATTACTGTACTATAAGGTTTTGTAATTAAACTTATTAATTAGCACTGACACGTTTAAGTAAATACGTATACTGTTGTAATTTTTGTCTTAAATGTGTAAAGTATAAATACTGTTTACACATTTAAAACATTCGTTAACCCGCATTCACGAGAATTCCTAGGGGCAAATTCTACTTCGCGGTTTTTCGACTTTCGCGGAAGATTCTGGTCCCCATTAACCGCGAAAACTGAGGGATCACTGTACGTTGGAATTTTATCGGCTAAAATTATTCAAATTTCATGAATGAATCGCACAATTGTTTATTCCCTCCTTTACATGGGTTCAAATAAAATATAGTCTTGAGAAAACTAGTTAAAGTTGATTAGATAATTTTTAAAATGTATATGTATATAGAGAAATCTTACAGAATCTAAGGCACTGAATAAGAAAAGGATTGAAGCTGTTATCTCCTCCTAAAATTTATCGAAAGCTCAAAACTATTTAGGGTTTCTGGTTTCCTTAAAAGTCTCTAATGTTCGTGTTTATCGTTGATGATACTATTGAATTACGCCATAGGTACCTTCTTTGGTCAAACCATGACGTTCCGTGTCTACTTTGATACTTGATGTATGAAACCAGAAACAGGAGTTATTCACATAATTGTGGTAGTAGAAAAGACGCCATATGTTCATAGTTGTTCTCAAACACACAAAAAACTTCAAAGTACTTAACACATTTGTAATTAATATAGAATTTTATTTAGCCAAAATACAAATTTTATATAAATATTTAACGCTGTTATACATACATACATACATATATATATATATATATATATATAACTATTAATTTGCGACAAAAATTTATTTCGTTTTTAAAAATAGAACATATTCTATTCATTAGGAAAGTGTTATTCTAGTTTAAGGGAAAACATGTCAATGCTTTTCAAGTGAAGAAATAAATTGTTAATCATAAATCTTTTTTCGAAATGCGTAGAGTCTAATTTTTTACAAATAACATTAAAAGCAATAATTGCCAGCACGTAATATTCCCTAAAACGCTAAAACCAATCGCAAAGATGACTTATACTAATTGCATTACGGAATTTGTTAATGAATATGTTAAAAGGTCCCGAGAACTCGATGCAGAAGTTATGAGTTCATAACGTTACTTTTAGCTATTAAATCTGATATAACAAATCATTTAGATAACATTAATGCTGTGTTCTTAATAATTATCAACATTAAAATTCTTGATATTATGTTATATTATTTGACTTCGTAGCAATTCTGAGTAGTTTAGAACTTTTAATGCTTTAATGTTTTAAATATTTTGTGTGTGTGTGTGTGTGTGTGTGTGTTTTTTTTTTTTTTTTGTATGTATGGCGATAATTCTAATATTTGATTCTTTTAAAAATAAAATTGAGCTCAAAATCAGCGAGAGATTATGTTATGGCAACAATACATTAGCGATGTATTAAGTGCCGTCATAACTTAGAAAGCTCTGTAACATCGTTTCTCAACCTTTTCAGCAATGGGTTCCTCTCAAAAGACGAAAATACGCGTAAAAAATCTTACGACCCCTTTACTGGAGCACTTTCTTAATCTTTCATTGAAATTTTTGTCATTTGATTGTATTTTAATAATTTTATTAATTATTATTTTTTTACTTTTCATTTGTAAAAAGATGCTTCCTGCTTTCAATTTTGAAACTCTACCACTCTACTTATACCTCAGCACTACCCACCTAGGGGTCGCGTCCTCCGGTTTAGAATCGATGCACTGAGCTTCTTATATCATTCTGTGATTTATAATGCCAGAGACTCATCTCCGGTCAACTACTGGCATTTTCACAGAAATGCATATTCCAAAGGCACTGTGGTTACTTTTATATTTTCAAATGATGTTGTAATCTTGTTTCTTATGCTATGTTGTGTATTTGCTGTGCAAAACCCAATTGTTGCGTATTCTTGCATTTTCTTTAAATTACGTGTTTGCTTGTTGTAGAGCAGCTAGCCGAATTAACAGCAAAACTGCGGGGACCTCCGGGTCCCCCAGGGCGTGGCAAGCCGGGACGTCCAGGACCACCAGGGATGCAGGGACCATCAGGTACTTAAAATATTTCTCATACCATAAAATGGAAGACAGTTACAACCATGATTTTTATGGCATAAAAAAATAAAATCGGCGATGCACGCTTGGAAACATTGTCAAACTTCAATATTAGCAAGTTTTGCCATATGAGGAAAAATCCGAAGCATTTGATAAAATGTTGTATCAATTTCTGATGAAATATATAGTCATTTAAGTAAAATTTTTAAAAAAATACTACTAAAATAGAATTTGCTTAACTTTCGTAATTTTCTTCTTCTTCTTCGTTTCATAACGTGGAGACATTCGCCTGGTCGGCATTTCCAATTTTTAAAGCGACATGAACTGCTGGCTATTTGCACTTGATAAGTGGCCAGCATTGACTCTGTAGTCGGATGACACCAGATGGCGCCATTACAATTAGGCTACCTCATTTTTTGGGCCGCAGACTGAAGGGGAGGGGAGGGAAAATTTTCTTCGTCGCAGAAACCCATCAACCTCGTTAACCTTTTAATAAAATTTTAACTGTAGAAATCCTGCTCTATTAAGACTCATCTCCAAGTATTTACATTCAAAAGTAAAGAGAGAAAACTTTTATAAATTACGCTTTCAGATTAAACATGAGTGTTACATTTTACTGCCAATTAAAAGACTGATTGAACGTATGAAATAGTCCGCATTTCGATCATGAGTAAAAATTTCTAGATCAGATTCAAAATATTAAAACTAAACTAAAACTCTTCCAAATTCTTCAATGCTTCAAAATTAAACTTCAAATTGTAAAATATTTGAATTCCTGCCACATGTATTTTAAAGTAATTGAATTTTAAGGATTTTCAATGTGCTCTTTTTTTCGGACGACAATTATTTTCTGTTTCTTTTTTTTATAACGAAGATTTTCATGATTTTTTCTTGTTCCGCTTTAAGATAACTATCGCATTCTGAATATCACACAATTTACAAAAAGGTACCTTGAAAAAATTTACCATATTTTTTACTGATGTGTGCTATTTGAGCTGTTATTATTACGAAAGTAATGTTTTACTTAACTAATTGCATAAATAAATGAATGTTACTTGGGGTTAAACTATATAAGCGAAGAAAAACCTTTTGAATTATTAAAAATATCTTTATGAACATGAAGCGTACTTTGGAAAACACAAGCAGAACTTTTACGTATTTCAATCTCTAATTGATTGTTATGTGACCGTCAATTATTAGTTATGAGTGGGATGATAATAATTAATTCATTATCTTGCGTACTTTTATTCACTTTAAGAAAGAAAAAAATCCACCTTGTAGTACATTCCTAAAATTATACAATAAATAGGCTCGGACTCTTAAATAATGTTATCGTTTAGGATCTTTATTAGAGAATATATAGCTTTATACTTTCATGCAAATTCATCTTATTTCTCAGCATCGAATACCTTTTTGTCATATCTTAAAATAAACGCAAAGTCTTAGTCATAGAGCATACATTTCGGGATCCTCTGCTAGCTTTATCCTGTCATATTGCAAAAAAAAAGTGATTTCACTGCGTAAAATTATTCAAACTAACATTTAATGCTTTGCCTAGTCTTGTGTGCGTGCCTTTTGCATGGTACTCTCGCTACCCTTCGCCATCCTGGATGTCCTTGCTCCACAGATATATCCTCGGATAGCTGCCTCTGAAATTTTGCTTTGCATGTACCTTCACACCTCGCTTGGACCTTCTTTTAGATCGCTTGCAGGAACTGACGCGCGGGCTGCGCGGACCGCGGGGACATCCCGGGCCCTCGAAAGTTGGAAAACCCGGCAAGACAGGCAAAACCGGAATCCCAGGTATTTCTTCTACGATTATTAACAATAGTGGATCGTGAAGAAGTTATGTGTGCATTCATAAATTAACAAAGCAAACATACAAACATAACTATTTTTTAAAACTCGGCACTTTTCGGATTATTTTGGAGCTTAAGAAGTTATGAAGTATAGGCCTTATATTTCCTTGTATATTTATAATAATTTCCTTGTATATTAATAATCATCTTGATTATTAATGTTTAATATTTTTCGGGAAATTGCTTTAAATAATCTAGTTACTTAAAATACTGCACCTTTTCTTGATTACGCTACCTGATTCAAATGTAAAAATATTTGCTGCTTCTTCATTCAGCTTTGTTTCTTTCATGTGTGAACTACTTAAATTTGACTTTAGGAAATAAAAATAGATCTATATCAGAATTACATACACAGAAAATAGAAAAATATCACGGGCAGTCATTTAATGGTTACAAAATATGCTATCCCAACGGAATATAAATCACAGTTTGAAAGGAAATTCTCTTACTTCAGTCGTATTCGCGCTATAAGCAAATCACTTCGAGTCTTTAATATATTTAATCTGTCAACAATAAATTTATCTGAAACAGAACAAAGAAAATAAACTTTCATTAAGACTTTTCATTAAAATTTCACTGAATTGTCCAGACGTGCAAGATAAGGTAAATATCTGTGTAAAAAAAAATAAGCACCTGAAATTAATGATGAAATATACGTAAAGTCGTTTGGATAAAAAAAAAAAGTGTATTTGCAAAATAAAGGCTTTAAACATATAACGCCAGCTAAAAATATTTCGTACTCCTTGAGACTACATCGTCTAAGCTTACTAAGTTCGTCACAAAACGTGGATAACCTTTTACTCACATGGCGTTTAAATGTTTATTTGGTATATGTATGGATAGCGGATTTTGTATTATCGCAAACGGAAAAAAGGAAATATGTGAATTAGGAAAAGTTGGTTTATTCTCACCAAATCTAAACTTCCGTATTGGAAACCTTGTATATTTCCAGTACTAATCGCTACCAATTTTGATCGGGTACTACACTTTTTTCTCCTTGGTTATTAAGTTTTAAGGTTAAACTCGTCAAATGAGCCAAATGTTTTAAGGTAATACCCAAATATCAAATTTTCCCCTACGGTTCAACTAAAAGACGTTTTAATTTATAGTTAATTAAGACGTTAAAATATTAATATTATTTTTAACTCCCTCCTCACACTAACAGACTATTTTTTTTGTTGTCCGGAAAAACAATCTATCAAAAAGAAAAAAAAAGATAGAAATTTAGCAAAAAATCTGCTTACATAAAATATTTAAAAATAGAAGAATCTATTGCTGCTAGCATTTAAACTAATTCACAGCCTAAGTGCTTCATCCAACTTTGAAAAAAGATTCAGGCAGTATACGGTTTGTAAAAAAAACTGCAACTTAAACTGGAAATATAGGTACTTTTTTTGCATAAACACTAACAAGCCAAAAAGCTAAAAGCTTTAAAATGGCCATACATTAGTGTTTTGAATAGATTTAGGAAAAAAAAGAGGAGAAAAACTTTCGAGGTATCGGTGCTTTAAATTTTATTCAGTGCGATTATGAAAGAAAAGCTACATGTCACTGCACTTACGATAGAGGAAAAAATATATATTCTTTACTCATATTACAGCAAAAACTAAATCTCAAAGTCTCAATTTTTACTTAATACAGTTCAAGTGCATATAAAAGGAAAATTATACGAAGTGTTTAAACGCAAAATTATGTAGAGTACATTTTTGGGTTAACTGATCCTCATTCAATATTAAATCTTACTCAATTCGAGATGTTAAAAATGAAGCAATATTTAATGTTCGCATTTTCATGTCGTTTTTTGTTTGAATATTGTTCATTTTAATTTAGGCAATGAGTACCAAATTAGAAAGAAAAATAACTTCAAAAAATGCACTCATTCTATTTATCTCTTACTATTAGGTTTAGAAGGATAACACATGGAATAGGTTTTCCTTGCATTTTTAAGGGGTTCTCACATATTTGAAACGGTTTTCAAAAACCATTACAGAAACAATTTACACAAAACGTTTGGGTTTTGAATGTTCAATTTGTTAAATCTTATTTTAAGCTAGCCTTCTACAGCGTAATTTTCATGAAAATAATACATTTCGTGACATCGAACGAGGTGTTTGGGCCCTCTCCTCGTGAACAGCTTTCCAAACTGCGTGAAGTGTTGTAGGTCGTCTGCAAAAAGGAAAATTTGTAAAAAGAATGGTAGAACTACGCCAAAACATAGTTAAGAACAAATAAGTACATTGCAATGTTAATTATTACACTTCTACCATCAACCTGAGCAATCTGCCTGGCAGAGTGCCAAGAGGAATCCTTTTATGTTCAAGGATGGAACTGCTGGTACAAGAAAAGTGCCGTTTTTGTTTTCGTTCTAGTTCGTTTAGAATACTTGATTTCTTTCGAACTGATGCTATATGCCAGTTTATAAATTTAGTTGCTTGCAACAAAAAGTGAGGCAAACATTCTGATTCGCGTATTAAATAAGCGCGGCAAAACGAACTTCCCTGAAACTGGAATGGATTCGTTCTTTTCTGCCATGCGCAGAAGCGTCAAATATAAAAAAATCCGTGGTCAAACTGTAAGCTACCATGACTTTATGACTTTGAATCATAGCCAGTTGAAAAAAGAGAAAAAAAAGTTGATGAATGAATATTCGAATTTTAAACAAATGTACAACGTTTTCTGAGAAAGAATGAGAAATGTTTGAAGGAGTCACAATATATTATTCCACTCATTATTTTAAAAACATTCTTTTATATTCCAGGTGATCCGGGAACACCGGGACTCCCAGGAGAACGAGGATTCATGGGCCTGCCCGGAATGCACGGACCCACCGGACCCCAGGGACCCAAAGGCAAGTGTCGAATATTTTGTGAAGCACGTCGCAGAATAACGGAGTCTGAATAGTTTATGGCTTACTGCTTTTGTTTCCAGCTTTGATTTTTCAGACGAGGCGTGACTTTATTTTTACTTCTTCCGGTCTGAAAATTTAGTTCCAAAAAAAAAAGGAGGGGAGGAGGGGCGGGGCAGAAGAGATTTCATTTTAAATGTTCGAAAGAGCGGAAGAAGATTCCGCTTCACGTGATAAGAGCTTAGCTTGAAATAGCAATGCTTCAGTGTTTCATTGCTGATTCTAGAATATTCTGTAGTTTTGAAAATTCGATTTTGAAAGGTAATATTTTGAGGAATACTGTGATAATACTTCGAGTGCCTATCCAAAGTGGTCGATAAGTGCGTCTTTGTTTAAATGAAAGAACCAACATTTACGTAAAGAATTAAAAATAAAAATTGAAATTTGATAAAACTGCATTAGCATCAGTGTAGTGATCACAAGTACATTACCACTCATTTCCTTGGCATGTATATTTTTCTCTTCATTACTTGTGTTTCAGGGAAAGCTTTTTCCTTCCTTTATAATATGATTTTAGGTTAGGGGCCGTCCATAAATGATGTCACGCTTTTTCCCCATATATTTGGCTTGGCACCCTTCCCTTCCTTTGTCACAAAATGTTACACTTCGACGGACGCCCTTCCCTCTTTGTCCCATGTCACGCTATGTTGCATAAGCATGATGTCACACTTCTTGTCCCAATTTCACGAACGAACCCCCCTACCTCTCGAAGCGTGACATCAGATATGAATGATCCTTCATGTAGCTCGAAGAGTCAAATGAATGCTTCCTTTTACAGTATCGAACTGGTATTCGCAATCCGTCGAACGTCTCAGGAAAGATTCGAATAAATTAAGAACTGCTTGGAAAAAAGTGAAAAATTAGAATAACTAGATCTTAGCATTTAGAGAAAAAAAATACAGAAAACCTTCATTCAGGAGCGAATTATCGGTGGCTCTAAGTGATGGTGATGATAAACTGCTTGATGGAAACAAAGTTTCAAACATTTCCTTAGAACAGAGTGATTGATCATGATAAGTGGGTAAATACATAAAAAAACATAACGCAACGGATTGTTCAAGTTTCTGGCAGTGCAGTAGTTATGCATCTTAACTACCATATTTCAGTCAAAAAAATTCTGAACCTTAAATTTACCGATTATTTGTACTACAGTCGACGCTCGATATAACGACCATCTCCGTTCCACAAAAAAAGGTCCTTATAACGGGTGGTCGCTATAAGAGGTAGAATTTAAAAATGTATATGCATGCATCATGCAGTATAGTAATTCCATTAAAATTGCCAATTTTTCAAAGATTCCAACAAAATGCTCAAATTATATTTTATCATTGGAATTTAAAAAAAATTATCAGTGCAATATGTTATAATAAAATGTTAAACAGATTTTAAAGTAGAAAATATAAGGAAAAAATTACATACTTGCAAATCATTCATTTTCGGAAGAAAAAATCAGAAATGGTTGTTTGCCTTTTTAGCACATGTGATTTTTGCAAAACATAATTTTCCATTTCAGTTATTGATGACAAATAGTGTTCTGTATTTTCTTGCCTTTCAAAAAAACATTTTAAAGTCTCGATAGCATTAGACACATTTTTTATGCTAGGAGTTTTTGTTACAATTTCTTCCTCTTCTTCATCTGATGATGATGCATCAATTTCTTCCTGTCCACAATAACGGGAAATTAGTTCATCTTCTGACAGATGCTCGACACATTCCAAGTCATTATCGATTTTAGCGTAATCGTCAAAGTTCAACGTTGCATCCATGTTCATTTTCTGAGAAATTTCTTGCAGCATTTCCTCTTCTTCAACGAAATTTTCATCTTCGATTGCCGGATTAATTATTTCAGCAGTAGATTCCCTTTCCTCTTGCTTTTTAAAACCAGCATGATGGAAGCAATTCTTGATGGTTTTTTCTGAGACGTCATTCCATGCTGCTTTAGAGAGATGCAAAGCTGTTAGGACATCAACTTTGTAATCTTGATCTTCGTCGAGTGCAGAAACAACTCTTCGCAGTAGTAACTTCCTATAATTGCGTTTAAAACTCATAATGACCCCTTGGTCTAGTGGCTGAAGAACAGATGTGACATTAGGTGGAAAATATTCCACGGTGATTGATTTCAACCCATTTAGTTTGGGATGAGCCGTGCAGTTATCAATTACAAGAATAATTTTTCTACCTTGAATTGTCATTTGCTTATCCAAGCAACGTAGCCATTCCTCAAAAATGACAGATGTCATCCACGATTTGGAGTTGTTTTTGTACGTGAGAGGTAAGGTTTTGAGTCCTTTAAAACATCTCGGCTTTTTTGATTTTCCGATCACTAAGAGTGGAAGTTTTTCAGTACCAGACATATTTGAGCATAAGAGAACTGTTAGTCTTTGCTTGGCTTCTTTCCCTCCACTCGCAGTTTCGTTTTTTAAAACGAAAGATTTATCAGGTTTCATCATGAAAAACAGTCCAGTCTCGTCTGCGTTAAAAATATCCTCTGGAGTATAATTTTTGATAATTTCTTCCAGCTTTTCTTTTTTCCATGTGTCCACTGCTTCTTCATTCACAGAACCACTTTCGCCACAAAGCTTCCGGAATGAAAGACCATGTCTGGTTTTAAATTTTTGCAACCATCCGTCCGAAGCTTTGAACACAGTTTCGTCAATGTCCATTTTTTGAGCAAAAGTTAGAGCTTTTGACTTCAGCAAATTTCCTTCTATTGGGACATTTTTTGATCGCATTATTTTCAACCATTCATATAAACCTTCTTCGATCTTCTGAAATTTCCCTTCACGGGACCGATTTCTAGAAGATTTGACTCCAATTTCTTCTTTTCTTAAAATTGAGTCCCGGTTGTTAATGATGCCAAATAAGGTGCTTTTGGGAATTTTGAAAACTCTAGCAATTTCGCATTTTTTTAAAACTTTTTTATCAACTTCATTTAAGATTTTAATTTTAGTATCTAGACATATCGCATTGCGCTTGTTTGAACCTGCCATCTCGTTCTATAGCGAAAATGCAACTCCTGTTTGCAGTATGCATTTCACTGAAGAACCTTATTCTTTTTTCGCTCCTTCCCCCAGAGGATAACTAATCCAAGGCACGTGACCTGGAACCTGTCAACATTCAGGTTGAAGAGCAGGTTAATTTTTCTCGAACCCTCTCATTCACATTTCTGGAAGCAGAACTTCTGAGCTGACATGACACCACCAGTCACGGGCAGCAAGACTCCTCGTATTTCGGAGAATCGACCCTTGGGAAAACACGTGATTCAAATGACAAAAACTACCAATACATCTGTCAACCCCTTTTCCTAAAATCCGTAAAGTCCACGTGCTCTCTCCCCCTCTCTATTCTTTCCATACTATGGTGAGTGGTAATCCCCTCCCCCTGTCAAAGTTGGACTGACTGAACACTGAAGGCTGCATGCAGCTTGTCAGTAAACTATAATCAAGGTCATTTCAAGTTACAAATTTAGAAACATGTTCTTTTTGGAAAAATACCGGAAATAGTGTCCGTTGAATGCGGTCGCTGTATTGGATTGGGCGATACAGAACGGTCGTTATACCGAAAGCAAATTAACATAGAGTTCATAGGAAGAAAGTTGGGGCTTTTATCACTGGTCGTTATAATGGAATGGTCTTTATAATGCGTGGTCGTTATAACGAGCGTCGACTGTATATGCAAATAATAAAAACTTTGTCCACTCAATTTAGTTGCACCTTTTGTTTTAGTTTCATATAAAGAAAAGTAACATCGATTCAATTGACATGCTTTGTTTTGTCTTTCTTCATTTTTATTACTCTCTCACTTTTCCGTCACTCCCACTTACAGTGAATGTTTCATATGTTGATTTTATTACTTCTCATAAAGGAAAAGATTTGTTCATTACTGAAACAGAATGATTTTATGATTTATATTTTAGCTCTAAATCCAATTCCTCCCTTTCAAAAAAATATCCTTTTATTTTTTATCTGTCGGGGTATTTTTAATATAGTTTATTTATCTATCTATCTATTTATTTATTTATTTGTTTTTTTGTTTTGTTTTGAGTTTTGTCTTCCGTCCGTAAATATTAATTATTTTAAAATTTTATTGTATCTTACCTTTTATGTTTATTTTTCTAAACGTTTTTCTTATTTGATTTAGGAGAAAAGGGGGATCGTGGAGATAGAGGACCAGAAGGCGTCGGTATCGAAGGACCAATGGGATTGCGTGGACAGCCAGGTATAGCAGACTTTATAGCCAGATTAATTTGTTTTAAGTTCCAGTTGAACGAAAGTCAGGCTTTCTATGCATTTTAAAATAGAAAAACACTTTCAGAAACTAATTTAGAGTGCATCATAGAGAATTGTTGTTTGAGAATAGTTTTAATAGTTACAAAGGGATATTTCGTTTATTATTCAAATGATTAGTAAGCTAAGATGCTAGAAAAATGCTTACATCAAATGACCGCGCTTACCATTGATGGCTTTCCATGTAATAGACCAATTTTATATGTAAACTCCAAGATAAAAAATAATACCATTTTTTTGCAAACTGCAGGAGAAATGGTTGGGGCAAAAATGAAACAGAAAAGACAATATATGTACTTATCAAACTCACTTGCATCACATTTGTTTTCAATTCAATTATTGCAAAACAAGAATAAAGTTTATGTGTTAAAATTGTTTTATATTTTTTATATTAACTATTTGATTGTCTTAATCTATGAATTGTCAATTTATTAGTTTTTATACAGCTCTTTTTAACTAAATTCGCTATTTTCGTATTCTCTTTGAACCATTTTCCTAAATTATATTCGGTGAGACAATTATATTGCACATACAACTTGTATCCGATAATTAATTTTAACGCGATCTCAAAACTGTCATACTAACTATTCTAAAATATGTTCTTTGTAAGATAAGGTATAGTTCCTTGTTACGTTAGAAATGTATAATTCATGAGATTCCTATTAATGGATTTGGACGTTTATAAATTATTTATTTCGTCTTCATAGATTTTTGCTTTACATATTCCGTCTGCCTGTAATACCTTAAAAACAATCTTTCCGTTATATGCGCCACACAATATTGCTAAAAACGCTTGTTTTAATTTATATTTAGATCTCTTTCGACGTGCATTATATATTTCCATGTTTTACCAAATCGATCATGTTTCAAGCAAATTAGATTTGGAGCTAAACTAACTTGCAAATAAGTCCTAGAAATTTCTAACATGTATGATAAAAATTTATGTGCTGAGCCGTACTTTAATTTTCATGAGTTCATTCACTTATTCTGAATTGAAAAGGGTTTAAATATGGTTCTATCCATGTTTAATAACATAGATAGAAAATTTTTCCAATGCGTGTAATTGCTTTTATCGATATTTCTAGAGTACTGTAAAAGGGTTAGGTTACTTTTTCCAATTGAAAAATAGCAAAGTATAAGCGTATTCATTAATACAGTTTGAGAAATTGTCAATCGAAAATTATTTTTCCTATTTGGGTTTTTTTTAGCTTCTTAAAAGTGATTATGGAGTTAGGAAGATATGTCTGTGAACATCAAAAGTAAATAAAGGAAATCGTAAAAGGTAAAGATAGGAGATCCAGGCTTCTTAATGTTGACGTTGTTAAGTTGCATAAACCCAAATAGTAAATGGTGTATTCCACAGAGATCCACAGTGAAAATTTTAAAACTGGGTGTTTCAAAATTGTATGCGGACGCATAGTGTCACCCTCAAAATTCGGACGTATGGTATCCCTAGGATTAAGTTATCTTTGGTAGAAAAGTTGTGTTCTGATCATGTTCCTTGCTTTTTTGCAGGACCTCCTGGACCACCTGGAGTGGGATTGCCTGGAAGGCCCGGTGAAAGGGGCCCCGCAGGAAAACATGGAATAGCCGGCACTAGAGGGTCACCAGGACCTCAAGGACCGCCTGGGTATTGCGAGCTTTGCAGCTATCAGGGAGCAGATATAATGAATGTTCTTCATGCAAGGGGACCACCATCACAAGAAAAAGGACCCACGAATTAACCCGCCTGATGGCAGATTTTTTAAAGGAGTCTTTTCTGAAGCGGAACTGCAAATATTGTAGCACTTCAGCGCTTCCATCACAACTCTCAAAATGTAACGTAACGTACTTTGACTAAACTCATAACAAAGCCAGTGACTTTTTTAGGTTGGATTTTGAGTGCTTACAGAACGGGACTTTGAGAAGATTTTGGTTATTCTTTCTATCGAAGAATTGGCTATCGCAGACTTGAAACAGCGTTAATATGTTTGCAAAAGAGATACATACGCAGCAAAAAGAACTGCAGTATGCATACCTTTCAGTAAATGATATGATAATCTGCAATCATTCATTTCATAAATGTTAATATCAATGCTTCAAAAAAATTTCCTCAGAAATAACTGAAAGTGGTTAAAGATATTTACTTTCACTTTGTAGTGTTTAAAAAGACCAATTGATTGTATAAGTCGCATTCATTCATTAAGCAAACAATAATTAATTTTATAAAGAATAGTTTTTTTGCACACATACAGTTATTCAAAAAAAAAAAAATAACGCTTTTCAAGTTTTAAGTTAGCATTATATAAGGCTGGTATTGAAGTAAAGGACTTTTTTTTGGCGGTTAAATTTTTAAAAAATGTTGCTGTTAAATTAAAAAGAAAAAATAAAATAAGGAAAAAATACCGCATTACAACATAAGACGCGCTGCAATGCTTAATTCTTGCTGGGGGAAAAAACACATTCCTGTGCCTCTTACTTCGCAGGATTTATTTAGCTTGGCCGTATTTTTAACATAACAATGGTCATTGTAAATTGAAAACCATAACTATGAAACTCTACAAAACGCACGGTATAGATGAGCAAGTTTACAAGGAGATTTCTAAAATACTAATACTCAATGACATCCTGAAGCATAGATATTTGTAACAGTCTTAAAACTTACATGCTTGGTTGAAGTGAAATTGCTTTTCAAAATATCTGATTGGTTTTCTTTCACATACTAGCTTGTTTACATTATTATAGTTATGCATATTCATAAAAATGTGTTATAAGCAGTACCTTAAGTCACTTATTGCTTAAAAAACGCTAAAACAAACTTTTTCATTTACTGAAAATTAAGTTAAAAAAAAATCTTGAGGCTTAGAGCTACTTATGCTGAAAAACTGATCTATGTCTAAGTCGGCGTTTTTCAACCTTTCAGTATTCGCAGCCCAATTTTCTCTCATAATATTCATCGCCCCCCCTCCTACGATAAAATGTATACAACAATAATGTATATGAGTACTGCTTCTGTTTTTGAATTATTTTTAACTAACTACCAAAACAAGAGTAAAAACAAGTAATTTTAGTAAAAAAATTAATTGAGTAATAAATTACTATTTGAATTTTGGGCAGGAGTAGAGGATGATTTTTCTGCATTAAAAACAAGGGCATTTATCCGCATTCTATTACAATTTTCAACATCCTAAACAACTTTTGTGAAATTGGATTTTCTGCTGTGGCTTCTTTGAAGACAAACTATAGATCTCGGCTAAATATAGAAACAACTCAGGGTGGCAATTTATAATATTAGGCTTTCCTTCGGAAAACTTTGCTTTGAAAGACAGGCGCAAGGAAGTTACTAATAATTATTAAATTTGCTTTTAATTTAGTATTTTTTTATTAAGAAAGTTTTAATTTATTAATTTGTTTTATTTTAATAAGTTATTAAATATGTCGATATGTATTTTGTTTTCTATGTGTATGTGTGCTTTCCTTTCAGCCAGTTAATCAATTTTTTAAAGTATTGTTTTCTCTTGGATATTATCGCGCCCCTTCTCCCCCCTTCTCGTGTGCTTGCGCTCCACTAGGGGGGCGCGCCCCACTGGTTGAGAATCGCTGGTCTAAGTAAAAAATGATAATTGCGTTATAAGTAGAAAAAAATGTTTATATTTAAGAATTTGACAATTAAAATAGGAAAATATTGTTGCAATAAAAAGATTTATTAAAATTATTTATGGTAAGTAATTCCACGGTAAAAATAGCAAGTGAGATATTTTAATGAACTAAAATTTGCACATTGTGAGCTAAAACTTTCTTTTTTCTCTCGCGTACCTAATTAACACAAAACACCCAAAGGCAAAATGTTTTATCGAAAAACAAAATTGATTTTTGTTATTTTAATTTTCTACTGAAGAAACATATTTTATGCTTACCTAATAATAATTAGGTTTTTTGGAGTGGGTTCTATTGCGTATTCCTAATGAGGAAAGTAAGATTAAAAATCTAGTAGCATGGTAGTGTTTTTGCTCTTTTTAGGAGATAAAACTATTAATTTGCTTGGGTCTGCATAAAATATTGTTTTGAGGAAAAATCAGGTACATTGACTTTCACCTTCAAAATCAAACGTCATTTAAGACTATTTAAACCTTAATGTGACCAAAACGTTTAATTTCAATGAACAGATAAAATAAGGGCACGTATGAGATAAAAATAATCCCATTTGAATAAATTTTATGAACATCATTGGAATAGAAAAGAATGTGTTTTGTTTGTTGCTGTTAAGTGGAATTTCGTGTATCTTAAATCAAATCCATCTATCGAGAGAGGAATGAATATTTTTAAAAAAATTAGAAATATTAAATATGAACCGATAGTCATGTAAAAACTGAAAAAAAAGGTAAATTTAAAATCTACAAAAGCATTTGTTCTCAAAAAATTTTTTTGAATCAGCTTTCTCCTTTCTTCTATACGAAGCAAAATGATTGTGCATAGAACTATTTCACCCGCAACACGTTAATGGCAACGGATTGACACATAGAATATTTTGTGAAGATAAAATTGCTAGGCGTCATTCAACTTTGCCGTTATTGTCTTTTATGCACCTGTAAAAGAAAAATTTAAATTTTGTATAAAATATCTTCAAAAATTAATTTTACAGATATTTGCCGACAAAGTTTAGTGCCTATTTATAAGATGGCCTCTCATAAGTAAATTAAACACAAAATTTTCCATCAAGAAATCTTTTTTATAACAAGAAACAGGTTTTAAAATTTTTTTTTCGAGAACTGCTTTATGCTTTTGCTGATTTTAAATTTACTTTTCTTTTCAGTTTTTACATGACAATCTGCTTTAGATATGTTAGTTTACTTTGATAAATCAATATAAAAGAAAGTACTTCAAATCGAGTTTCTGACAGATTTACACTGCAGAATAACTAAATGTCTTGATGGTATAATTTACAGGCAAATAACTTCATGTTTCACCAACTAGAAATATACATTTCTCATTTTAAAGCTTTTTTCATCTGTAATATTTCGTTCGCAGAAGTTTACTTCTTTGAGCATTTAAGTAGATGAAATAAATTTTAAAAATATTGAAAAATTTGAGCTCATGCAATTTTTCACCAATATTCAGAAATAAATTAAAAAAACAATTAGTGGCGCTCCTAGAATGGATGTCCTCCGGGGCGGTAATTTGTAGTGTCCCCCCTCCCCCTCCCACAAAAAAGTTCTTGCATTGTATAAACTTGTTGTTTTGTAGTTTATTATTTTCAGTAGTGCAAAAAAAAAAATGTTGTAATTTTCTGTGAGCTAGCTTTATTTTCAGAATGATACATTGCAATAGCATTAGTAAAATTTTATAATATAAGTATATATGTATTTTTCAAAAACTCTTTATCTGATTTGGAGTGTCACCCCCCAACACCGCCCAAAAGAGCGTCAACCAAAGCGGACCTCCCACTTCCCCCCTCTCCCCCTCCCCATAGTGACGCTACTGGATCAATTAGTCAGAATTCCCTTCATTTTTGCGCGATTTCATGCACAAACATGTTTGAAGAAATAAGTATTCATGTATTTAGGAGGATATCTATATTGATTTCGGTAATGATGATGCATTCTTCATATATTTAAATTTTCAAAAATAAAAAAAGTACGAAAAACGATTATTTCACTAGGTAATTACATATTGAATTTTTTAATGAAGTGTGTGAATTAAAATGCTATTTAGGAGGAAACATGAATTTAAGTGTTGTTAAAATGTAAAAATTACCCGTGACATTTATAAAACACAATAA
Source organism: Octonoba sinensis (assembly GCA_038502835.1). Classification (NCBI taxonomy): domain Eukaryota; kingdom Metazoa; phylum Arthropoda; class Arachnida; order Araneae; family Uloboridae; genus Octonoba; species Octonoba sinensis. Next base: position 28,088,765 of record CM076599.1, on the reverse strand, counting down.
CTAAATTGAAACTGTAAGAATTCATAATGACAAAGAAATAACAAGCAAATATCTCATATATTTCAGAATTAATATGATAGGATCTATGTGAAATTGAAGCCAATTAACTGTGCTTTAGCCGTTTTAAGATAGACATCCCTCTGGAGATTAAGCATCTTGAATTGCCTATCAACTTAAAACTGTTTTAATCCTATTTAAGTTGGAATTCGCCTGTGACATATTTTTTCCCTTCTTTCTGTTTATTTCTCTATACAGAATTTACTTAACGGCATACCCTTTTGAATAAGCGGGAATCCCTCAGGTTCGGGATCTTTGACTAATAGTTGTCAGTTATTAAGCACGGTTGGAATGGGTTTGGAAATGTCATTGAACTCGTCTTTGTTTAAGAAATGGGTCGGTCTAAATGTGTAATAATTTTAAATTTCCTTTAGCTAGAAATCTGCTGTAGTAATGCTGTTTATTGTTATTATTTATTATGATTTTTCTCTTTTGGTGTATAATGACTTTGTTTTGAGTAATATATTGTTCATGAAACTTCATAGAAATCTGTCATCGAAAACAAGCGGAATTACTTAAAATGCTCCTCGATTATAAAACCCTGTTGTAGAACTTCTACAATCAAAAACCCTCTGTTTCGGAAATATTTTTAAAATCACTCTATTATACCCTACATTGCTTTTTACACGAAAATGCCACATAAAACTTAAAACAAGTTAGAAGCAACAGTTGAAACTAATATGTATATTGCTAGAACAATTTATTCAAAAACTGCTAAAAGAAGCATCTTAGAAATATAGTTAGGGTATGGTTTCAAAATCTAATAATGACATACTGAAATTAAAACCCCTGAAAATAATAAGAACGCATCGGAAGAGTTAAAAATAACGAGAAAGGATTATCCTCGAAAAACTAATTTACTCCTCCCATAAATAAATGCTCTTCAAAACAAAACTATAATACCTTGCTAAAAAGAGCATCCTAAAAATATAGTTTGTGTATGGCTACAAAATCTAATAATGACATACTGAAATTAAAACCCCTGTATATGATTAGAACATATCGGAAGAGTTAAAAATAATGAGAAAGGATTTCCCTCGGAAGACTAATTTACTCGCCCCATAAATAAATGCTCTTCAAAACAAAGCCATAATAGCTTGCTCGAAGGATAATGAAAATTATCGCCAACCCTGTTTGTATTAGGATCAAGAGGTGCCGAAATAGGGTTTGAAAAACTCCGAAGCTAGGGATCAGTGTTCTATTGATTCTCCGCAGTCATCCATCACGGCGATGACACGTCATCTTGTCAAGCCTCTCCTAACGAGCTCTCAATAGACCTTTATGAATTAGCAGATTAAAAGACAGGAATGATCTATAGCGAGGAAGAGGGATTCGTCTTTCTTCAGCGTTAATGAATCGGAAAAAATAAGACAAATCTGTCAGGTAATAAGCATCGTGTTAGGTGCTGAAAGTTTCGGAATATTTCCTTGACACCTTTAATAGATGATATTCGTCGCGGTCGAACGCTTTTAATTGAAAACAATTACTTTAAGAGGTTATTTTGGATGTATTTTAATGCAGTTTTAAAATTTAGTAAAGTAAATTTTGTGGGTAAAAAGCTTTTTACGGCAGGATTTGAACATGAAAATAGAAGGCTCTTGTTTCAGGATTACATGGAAGCATTTCTTCAATGCGTAGAGAGAGAGAGTTATGCAGAAATAGCTGACTTTATTTTATTTTATTTCTTCATTTATTTTCCACGAGATAAAAACACGGTGGAACTTTGAGATACCAATGCGTTGTTTCATTGCGAATGTGTGTTTTAATAATATGCGATTTTATGCAGAATTTAAAATCAGTGCACGGTCTAATTAAAAAGTCAAAATGTCAAAACTTTTTACGTATCAATAAGTCTCACCTTAAAAAAAAAAAGGTAGAAATGCTTGTGCACTTGACTAAAAGATACATTTTGTGATCAACAACATATTTATTAAAAAGCCATTTGAATTAATGTTTTATCTCTTTTAATGTATACTGTTTAATTTTCCAAATAAAACTTGCGCCACATACACATACATTGACAAACTTTTTAAAGAAGTTCACCAGAGGTTTTCATTTGGAATTTGTATTGGAAAATTTTAAAGTATCATTTGCAAAAGTTTATAACAGTAGCTAGATGTCTCAGACGATTGTTTTACTGCGTGTTTCTCACTAAATCGTAGTTTTAATATTTTATGCGAGAAAGTAAGACTATTAATTCAACAGAATGACTTTTATCACATCTTGATGATTTAAGAATTTTACTTTTTCAAAAGAACGGTTATATCAAAGGAAACATACAGCAAGTAATTTATATATGCTTGAAAATAATAACTACTTATTCAGAATATTATTGTTTCGGGAATTATATGACGCGATTTTTTAAGTAATTACAATCGATTCTTTTTAAAAATGACAAAATAGTTTACATTTATATATAAATGCGTCGAGCAAAGTGTATCTGGATAGTACGGCAAAACTTCATGGAAAATATGAAAGATTCATGCTCATCGGAATTGGGAGACACGCCATCGACTAAATTAGGACAAAATAAATAAAAAAGAGAAGTATTGTTAGGATACAAGAGGCTCAGAACATGTTCTGTTTTCGGTTAAAAATGGTCTGTGAATGGTCTACGTATGTATGTGCGTTAAAATGCAGGAAATAAAAGTGTTTAAATATACATAAAGGCAAAAAAAAAAATGAAATAAGGAATATTTTTCTGAGAAAAATAGTATATTTTATGTTTTAAGTTCAGTTTACTGATATTAAATAAAGACAATTTTGTCTCATGCAGCTTCTTTAATATATATATATAAACATCTTTGATAAAAGGGGAGTGAAAGTATTTTTGTTTTGAAATATTGCGCGTTTTTGCTCAATTTCATTTATAACACTGCCATTTAATGAGTTGTATCTTAGCGCAAGCAGTTTTTAACTTAACGTTTTTTAAGCTAACAGTTTATTTAAAGTAATTGTTTCAGGATTTAACTGTATATATCGATATTTGTCATAGAGGTATTTTATTGTATCAGTTTTTTATGTGAGATTTGTACTGGTGTTTCGCTGAAACAACTTTCTTACAAAAATAAAGCTTATATTTAGCATACGGAGTAGTTGCCCTTTTTCTGATATCTACCATCCATAAAAGTTCTATAAAAGAAAAATTGGTTTTTTTTGCATGATGCATAATATCAAACCAATTTCTAGATTGATACATAGTGTTAAGAAGTGTAAGATTGTTATCACCTCATTATTAACATTTTATGGGAAAATTTAGCTGAACATTGGGAAAGCGAGGGAAAAATCAAATTTTAAAGAAAAAAGGCTCCAAGTGCAGATTTTCAGCATACTATGTATATTTGTGACACGTTTAGTAGTGCTAAATCTACTATCAGGTCTGTCGTAGACTGCGAACAGACGCTCTCACACACATATACACGAACATTGTAGTACGTTAATTTTTAGTAAAGATTTATTGAAAATTAGTGTTTCCCAAATTATATTTATCAATGTTTCCCGATTTTCAACAATTTATCTTATGGGACTTTCTTTTGGCCTGTCTCCAATATATTTTACTTCGATTTAATTACCCAATATATCTTACTTCGATTTGAGGCTGAAGAAAAAGGGGGAAATGCTTTTTAACTTATTAATGATTTTTAAGTGTCACTAATATAGCATTATTCTAGCACCCCTTATTCACCTGAGCTTACCAATTATTATTAGCTATTAGCTTTTTAACACAATAATGCATTAAATTTGTAAGCTATTAAGCACATACGTTAGCAGTTTCCATCTGCAAGCACCATAAAAGTTTCCTGAGAACAATCCCACGCAGCTGTCTGGCAGTCGGAAAAGTACGTCTTCCTTCTTTCTTGTTCGAACGAAGATTGTTCGGGAATTCTACTTCGAGCATGTAAAGTGCATCTGGATAATACGGGAAAAGTTCCAGGAAAATATGAAAGATTCATGCTCATCGGGATCGGGAGACACGCCACCGACTGAATTAGGACAGAATAAATAAAAAAGAGAGGAATTGTTAGGATTCAAGAGTTTCAGACATTTTCCGTCTTTGGTTAAAAATGGTCTGTGAAACATGTTTAGGGCACTGTATTTTCATTACTTTAATTTTCATGAGAAAAAAAAATCATATTTATTATTTGTGGTTTTTGTAAAGCTTGCAATAAGAATATCTACTTTTTCCTATTTTCAATATGAAGTAAAAAATATTAAATTCGAGAAAAGTTTCATTTTTCGACTAATTTACGCATTTTACCGGAGGTTGAACTCATTTTGACCATTTTTGGAAACTCTCTGTTGGTGGTTCAAAAGTTTCTGTGGCCACTTTACCCAACACTTAATGCATAAAATCGAACGAGATTCTGTACATACGTGGATAAACCCAGATGGGAAGAAGTGCTGATTATTTTCGGCACCAATCTCTTCAAGGAATAGTGCAATAGAACTCTCTGTATTTCAAAATAAAATAATAGATGTGCTTAAATTCTTACCCTATAGCTCAGTTCACATCCAACGTTACAAAATGCAACAATTGCGCACACTTGTGAAACAGTTATCTATTTTTCCATTACAAAATTATGTCTTTTTTTGCCGAAAGGGTTGCATAGAGGTAAGGCCCAGGCCTCGTATGCCCAAGTTCGCAGGATACAGCCTGGCCCTAGTGGGTGGATTTTCAAGATGCAGAAAATCGCCAGTGCTCATTTCGTATGATTATGTGGCGTGTTAAAGATCTCTTGAATATTTGTTTGGCTAGAATACTCTCGGCTAAATTAAATTTCTTGTGCAGCTTTGTTTCATTTAGAGCTCCCGTGCCGCCATCTAGGGAGAAACTGAGCGAATTCTCGAGTGGTAATGGCATCCGCCGCTAGTGGTGGTACGTGAAAGAATGGCTGCTGGTTTCCGGGGAATACTCTAGGTCTGCAAACGTTAGTGACCATACGCAGCACCATTAGAAAGGAAAAGAAACAAAATTATCTTTTTTTGATTCAATTACTTTTGTTTCCTGCACCTCAATTAATAGCAACCAGGAAGTTTTTTTTTCTTTCCAGGAGTAATTTTTAAATGCAAGACAAACGACCTTTTGGAACTTACCAGCACAAGACAACGAATCATATTTTTTTTAAACGAAGCATAGAAGCATAGACATTATTGAACTCAAGGTTGCCAAGCGATTATTAAAAAATTCACAATTCTCTTCGCGAATAAAGACATTTTAGCGATTAAGTTTTGCATTAAATCGTTCTCTCTAACAAAAATGCAACGATAAAAATCTCCACTAGTAGAAAACGGAGAAACCATCATTAGCGGTTCTGTTTTTCGGACGAATAAAGAAGTGTTTTCTTCCAATTTAGTTAAACTTGTAAGTACTTTAGTAACGTAAATACTTAACGCATTTCGTCAGCAATTTTTTTTTTAAATTTTTTTTTAATTTTTTTTTCTATTCGAAGGTACTTCATCATAATTCTTTCCCATTAAAAAACCATTACAAAGAGAATCTCTGTATTACATCATTAGAAAATGCGATGGAGAAAAATCCATTGAAATACTGATCAAAATGCCAGACACGTAACGTTTAAGTTTCGCAAACTAAAACTTCCCCAAAAAAGAAAAATTGCGTTACACTGTTGGTAAAAGCAAGGAATGTGCTAGATGTTTATTAAATCGTGCAGCTATTTCTGGAATTGAGCTCCTAATAGATTTCGTAAAACCGAAGAAATGATTTTTCTGTTTTTCATAACTCTATATTTTTAGATATAACATATTTTTTGCTTCATTACACAAAGGTGAGTAACGTTGACTGAAATAAAGACGACATTTATATTTCCTTCATACTGGTTATTTTGATAGTTCAATGAATAAAAATCCAGTTGACGCTGTATTTTACGAGGTTCTAAGTTAGGTGCACTCACGACGTAACAGACAGTTTATCAGTCCCGAAAAGTTATGCCGAAAGAATGCTTTTCCATTTTTTGAACGCTTGATTTTACGAACATTTTTCGTAATCCCAAGCGTTCGTAAAATAAAGCGTCAGCTTGAACTTAATAGATTTTTTTTTCTGCTAGAAGCTTCATAAGCAATTTTTCTTCTTTCTTTGTAATGGGTCTTCGCATGGTCACTAACCTTTGCTGACCTAGTGCATTCCCCGGAAACCGGCATCCATTCTTTCAAGTAGCACCACTATCGGCGGTTGCCATTACCTCTTGTTAATTTTAACGCTCAGTTTCATCTAGATGAGCTTTAAATGAAGCGAAACTAAACTAGGAATTCAAATATAGCCGAGAGAGTATCCAAGCCAAACAGATACTCAAGGGACCATTAACATGCTGCATAATCATACGACATTGGCGATGACGATTTTCTGCATTCATGAAAATCCACCGACTTGGGCCAGGTTTGATACTGCGAACTTGGGCATAGGAGGCCAGTGCCTTTCCACTACGCCACCCTGCCGGCTCATAAGCAATTATTACTATTATTATTATTATGAAGCTTATATATTGGGGGGGGGGAGTACTTAAAAATATTAATTAATGGAGTTACTGAAACGTAATGCATAACAGTGAGAGAGAATACACTTGATATTGTTTTTATAATTGCTAATAGTTCTTTCTATAGAGGACACATATTTTGTTCTCAGAAAATTGTTCGAACTTCTATAAAGGAATATTTAAAGCAATTTAGAGATCAAGACATTTTAGAGTGAGAGAGATATGGCTGAAGTAACAAAAAAATTCCCGACATAGGAGACAGAAGGCTCGTGAGGTTTTGGAAAAAGTTCTGCTTAAAAAAAAGATGATAAATTTATTTTACAACTATAATAAGATGACCAGTAATTATTTAATTGCATAATGAATTTATTTTTACTTGCAATAGATAATTAGTAATTCATGTCTTCAATCTCGTTGAAATCGATTTGTTTCGTATCGGACGAATTTCAACATACAAAAAACAACTGCTAGCAAAACCTTTGGAATTTTTGAAATTAGATTTTCCAGTACGTATAAATTAGGAATAGTTTTAGGAAAACTGTTATATGTGTCATTTGGAATAATACTATTTGTCGGCTTATGTATATAATTTATTAATAGATATATATTATATATGTGATTAAAAGTTAAAACATTATTTGCAGACAAATTATTTACCAATAAATATTTAATTTTGTATATACACTATGTTGCGAAAGAAACTGCACCAAGGAAGGGGGTGGGAATTAATCAGAGCTATAAAACTGGACATGCTGAGGTGCCTTTGTGAATTATGTAAATTAGAATTATTCACTAATGGGTATGAGCAAAAAGCATTTTTAAAGGAGCCGATTCAACTTAAGGGTTGAAATACGTGTAAAGGTCTGAAAAAATAAAAAAAAATTTCTTCATAAATCGATTCTACAACTATTCAATTACATACCCTAAAAATTTCAAAGCAAAATTCCAAGTCGTTTAAAAGTTATAAGCATTTGAGCGAGGGCCCCTTTTGGAGCAGTTGAGCAGGTAGACCCCTCATGAATGACTTGAAGGGCAATAGAGAACGTTAGCAGATGTCCTTTTATTTTTTTTAACAATTGAGACTTCCGATAGAAATTTCTATAAGTATTAGTATCTATAAGTACAAAAAAAAATGATTCATTACTGCCTTAAATTTACCTTCAATAGCACTCTTTTTTTTTTTTCAAACGCATTTTTCTCGAAACTACTTTTTTCGAATTTGCGTACACTCTAGCTCGCGGAGTTTTTCATCAATTCTTATTAAATTTAGCACACATTTTCTTTATATATACACGCTTTAGTTGAACTAGAATCATAAACATATCTTTATTTTTTCTTTTTTTATTGTAAAAAAAAGGAACAAAAAAAAAAAAAAAAAAAACGGTTAAAAATCATACTTAATTTTTCCATTCTTAAAAAAATAGAAATTTTCATTTTTTTGTGATGATATTAGTTGAACTAGAAGAGACACTTATATAAAAAAGTAGATTTAAAAAAATTGATTTCAGATAAAAATTGTGACCTCCAGGATGTACGCAAACTGCCGACCCGGGTGGCGTGCAGCAGCCGATATCTCCGGGATTTTTCAAGAAATATGTTTGAAAAGTTCACTAAACGTTCTTCAATATATCTATAAAATAACCTCAAAATCTCAATAAAATATATTTATTCTTTATGGGTTAAAAAAATTCATGAAAATTGCTCTTAATACACCGCTTTACACGTATTTCCCGCCTTAACGAGTAATTATAATTACGCTTCCGTTTTTGATACGCGGGGTTTTAGGGAATTATGCCCCAAAGACATACCCGGCGCCGCTACGAAGAATTGCCCAGTCTTGGCAGTGGTGGATCAGAAAATTTACAATAAAAGAAACTTGACACGTTGGCGTAACTTGATACGTTGACCGAGCTCCCCTTAACCTCTTGCAGTTGTATATATCCTTGTAGTTGTATATTTTTTAGTTTTATATAATTTGAGCTATCAAACAATGAAGTTCTACTGAAATTAAATGTAATGTATCTGAAATAAATGAAGATGTCCCCGTAATAAATGCACAAATTGCATATTCGTATTTTGAAGTTCAAGGAACTGCTTTATACATGCAAAAAGTTTAACCACTGGAGTGCAAAAAATAGAAAATATTTTTGGACTTATTGCATTTATGACGTTCACAATGTCATGCATTGACGAGAGCGTTCCTTATTACCCCGAAATATGTATCTACTATTTTATTACGATATTTGACGTTCTTAGACGGATTGTTGCAATTACTGTTTCTATCCTGCTTTTCTTTCGTGGATTGTTTCATTTATTCTTTCGATTCTATTTTTCATTTTTTAAATGCCCTTTTTTGCAGAGTGCTTTATCGTCAATAAAGAAGTATATAGATTTTACGTAAATACAGCTTACAACGAGAAAAGCTCATTATAAATGAACTGAATGAAGTAAAAATTTATTTTGCTAAAAGTTTAACAATTAAATCCCAAAAGAACGCTCAAAACAATTCCAAACAGTTTCCAAAACTTTCAGATTTCTGTTAGGAATTGAAGAAGACATAAAGCAAAATTACAAACAAGCAGTTTCAGGAATTAAAAGTTTTATTCAATGTCACTACAAACGACTGTTTTGTAGATAGTAAGAATAAAAATTCCTCCCGGCGCAACAAAATTTAATTGCTTTAAACGTATCAAATAATCTATCCCCAGAGAAGTTGACAAAGGTGATTTAATGACTTGAGCATTCATATGGAAATGATTCTCACAATAGAAAAGTAGCAACACATATTAAAAGATTTGCTAAAAGCTCATGACCTTCATAAAAATATTTTGCATGCAAATAATGCATTTTTCTCTATTTTACTTTCCGAATGAAATGGGAAGGATTTTAATGAAAAGGGAAAAACGTTAAACAGCTGGATTATCCAGAGTTGAAAAATCTATTTCTTTTCTTCTGTAAGGCCACAGAAATTTAATCAGCTGCTGTAATTTTTTTTTTCAATTGACCGCTTTAATTGTCTAATCGAAGTAAACGAACGTGTGAAAAAAAGATTGAGCATTGATTGAGGATCAAAGCTAAAAAGAAGCTGCATAACGTTAACTTGGCTGTTGTGAATGCGAAAATTATTCAGAGAATGTTTTTGAAACGATCCTTTAAAAAGTCCTTTTAAGGCATATTAACATTTGTTTTGAATTGTGACGCTGTATTGCATTCTTCACTTATCTTTTTTTTATTTTGTTTCTTTTTGAATTTTTATTAAGTATTTTGTTTATTGTTTATATATATATATAAATATATATATATTTTTATATAATTAATTAATTTTATTTTATTAATATATTTTCCTTTTTGGGAAAAATTTTGAAAAATAAATAAAATCTACCTTTTTTGCCCCCTTCCGCATTTAAAATTTTTATGAATCTATATTTTTGTCAATTTAATAATTTCGAGATATTAACTTCAGAGTTGGCAAAAGTTCCGCCTCTCATTTGTACTAATCGTCTTCAAATTTTCTATTTGTCACTTCTGCCCGGTATTTCTAGATCCTTTAATTGAGTTTTGTCGCTGTCGAGTTTTGAAAAGCCTTTTTGATTCCTAACGTTAGAACAATTCGATGTGCTCTTTTAAGAGCACATGAAATTCTTCTTACGTTTACGAATCAAAATAAAATTACGATCAAAATAAAATCATTCAAGCGATCGTTCGGTATGATTTTTTGATTCGTAACGTTGCAACAATTCGAGTTACTCTTATGTGTACGAATCCGAAAATCACAAAAACAGAGCGATCGCTTGTATCCAAGGGGGGAAAAACAGCAGTAGTTGTGTTCGTAATAATAATAATAATAATAATAATAATATTAAGGATCTGGAAGTAAAGGGTGGAACAGGAGTGCAGAGCAGTGGAGCAACAAGTTTTTACTTGAAGCACCCACAATTTATCGTGTTTCACCGCTCCTAAATTTTTACTGTAATTTCATTAAAATTTTGAAAATAGGTTCTTGCGCATAAAAATTAGAGTTGATGTCTTTTTAAAATTCTATAATTGTATTGAAAAGAATCAATGATGACGATAAATAAATATAAGACATATTTTTACAGTTTAAATCATTGTACCATCAATAACATAAATTAATTAAGTAAAATTGATAAATCGCACAATTCTTATTAAAAATCCTCGAAGCTTATAAGTAAGAGCGGAGCTTGTCCAGAAACACTCAAAAAAATTGTTGCTGCAGTTCTCTAATAATAATAATGGTAATAATGAGTACTAATAATAATGGCAATAATAATTAATAATAATAATAAGTAATAAGTAGTAGTCGTAGTAGTAATAATAATAATAATAATAATAATAATAATAATAATAATAATTATAATAATAATAATAATAATAATAATAATAATAATGACAATAATAGTGATGATAATGTTATTAATAGATTAAATAAACCAATAAATTTAACAATACCAGTAACAAGAGTAGTAGTTATAGTAACGGAAACAACAATGAGGAAAATCTTATGCTTACTGTAGTAATAGCAGTAATACTAATATTAATGAACAACCGTTCAAAGTAATAGCAATTGTAGTAGGATAGAAAAGTAGAAATATAAGTAAAAAAAAAATACTACAGTAGAGTAGAGAATAAATAAAGCGATAATACAAAGAGAATTAATTATTTTGACATGAGAGATAAAAACTAAGAATCATCAAATTCACACACGCTCGCTGTAGAAAACATAAATAAGAGCTAAGGCGAGTAGTGTTTTTTTTTTTGGTGGGGGTTGAATCGAGATGAAGATCTCTTTAATAGCAATACAACAAATAAAATCTTTTGAAGACACGGGAGAGCAAAAGAAGTTCTTTTCTGAAATTTTTATACAAAATCAAATTAAAAAACCTTTTTTTGTGCGAAAAATTTTGCACTCAAAATCAAAAAGAAATAATTATTTTCTTCTGTCTCCTGCATACACTGCCAATGCGAGCAATAGTTTGCCAAACGTGGGGACGAGTCACAGACACACGCTTCCTCGCCCATGGCCGTGGCTACCGATTGTGAGAATTTGGCGTCCGGCAGATAGCCCGATATCGGGAGAAAAGACGGGAGCGCGGGCCCAAAAGGTTAAAAGAATCTAAGATATGTGGATCATCGAAGTGTTTCCAGGGGTAGCCTGGGCGAGGAAAGCCTGAGGGTGTGTGCTTTGTTCGTAACGTGCTCAGTGGATTTTTTTTTTCCTCCTTCCGCTCTCCGATTCTAGGATGCAGATCTCCTCGCCAAGCGGTGTCCGTATCGGAAAATGTGCCTGAGATCGGAATAATAAATGCGAGTTTAGTTTCGTACGTGAAGGTTAAATGTTCTCACGCTGGAAACCAGGTGCCAGGTACGTAAAATGTGTCTGATTCGTAGCGTAGTTTCCCCGCATGCACCTGTCACTTTTCGTTGCTCCGCCGGAAGATTTGACAAAAGCGAAACCAAACTGTTTCATGAATGAAAATTAATAAAATGTTCAAAGTATACAAATTCCTCCATAATTACACATTGAGAAATGTTATCTTTTAATTGAATAAACCAATTTTGCATGTCACTATTATGCGATAATCCGTCCAATAATATATTTAAAACAGCGTAATGAATTATAAAAATTAAAAGAAGAAGAAATAGCTCATTATAAAACATTTTGTTCCTTTTCAATCACGAACTTTCGAGTATCATCCTTTAAAAAAACTAGAAACACAAAATATATTTATTTATTTTAACTCTTCCATTTCCTACAATTTTTAAATGACTCGATTCTTAAATCGACGCTAAGAAAGAAGTAATACAGCGTTAATTATACAAATTACGTAAGGAAATTACTACCGTCACGTGCTAAAATCATCGACGAAACATTTTAAGTGCTGGGCACATTTCCGTATTAATTTTCATCGTTTTTAATGTTTTTTCAGATTCGGAAAAATCTCACTGACATATCAAAAATATGAACGAAAAAAAAAATTACTAAATTAGTAAACAACAAAATACAGCTTATTTATTTAATATTGTACTCGCTATTGCGTGCGATGTTTTCGTTCTATACCAGTTCACTCTAGCAATTTTCTTTCAAGAAATTAGAATTTTTTATGAACTCTGCGCTTACTTTTAAGCAATTCCAGTTGAAATTTCCGTTATTTGATGGATAACTCGAAAGTGAAGCCTTGTAGCATTGAGAAACTGTTTTAATGACATTTTATTTTCACCTTCTTACTAATCTAAAGTGTAGGAAAAGACTTTAAGAGCAAATCAGGATCAGTCACGTATTTCTTTATTTCATTGCATGGCTCAAATGTCATTTTGCAAGATGGATTTCCTTAAACTCAAAAAATTAATTTAAAAAAATGCATGAAAAATATATAAGTAAACAAAGCGACTTCGGTACTATCCACACAGAAAGGAATGAAATGCATTCGAGTGGTATTGACTGCTGTAGAATTCGTCACTCACATGAGAGCTTTGTTGCTTTGAACTAAAATTCCCATCATTAAAAAGTATTCGCGCTATTAACAAATTACCTTCCTTAAAACTATAAATTTTTAATTTATTTACGCTGGACAAATGAAATATATCTTCACAAAAAATTCTCAGAATGTCATGGAACCGCAGAATAAAGTAAATATTTAAGCAAGAAATTGTTTTAATTCTTGTACTTAGTTAGGTTAGCCAATCTTTTTAAAAAACAAACGATAACTGAATTTGCGAAAGAATCATTTAAAAAAAAAAAAAAAAAAAAAACATCTCTTACTTTTCAGTAAAATTTTTGAGCTTTTACTTCATAACCAAACAAGATTTGTGCACAGTTGAAAAAGTTTTTTTTTCTTAGGCTAAAAAAGTGCCAATTAGATTGATTTTTAAGCGAACGTCCCTCTCAGTGATACAGGCCCCCCTAGTGCCACGCATCGTTACATCATGCGCACTAGGGAAGATGTGACTTCAGGGCTGCCCGAAACAGTAAGATGGATAGTGACATTCTCTTAAAAACCAAGCCTTAACCGAGACACTCTTTGTTAGCGTAACGCTAACTGAGCATACAAATGTCAAGGATTTCATTCATGTACCGGCAAACAGCCATACTGGCAAAACAAGAGATGATGCGACGCATTAGTTTGAGATCTCGTCTATTTGTTTTTACTTTTCGGGGCCAATAACGTGCAGTTAAAAGGAAGGAAAAAAGTGGAACCTGAAAAATTCATCGTTCTTTCAGCGCAAGTAAATATTATATAAATGACTAACAATGATTATATAGAATTATAAGTATAAAAATTTTGAATTTCGGTCTAACCTAGAACAAACGCATCAAACTCTAACCAGGTTTGAACCAGTTTCTTTTCCCCGAAGGCGGATTAAAACAGTGCACCTTCTGAGCCAAATATGCTTGCAATACTAATTGAGTACGGTATTTCCCATACAGTACATTAAAAATACAGTTGAAAAGATGTACTGTTTTCTAAAAGTTTGTTTCGAATTTTATTCTCGGTGTATTTTATAGAGGAGTGTGGGGCTAGTACATTTTTTGTGTCTTGTCAAGCAACGTACTAGTACCATTTTTAGCACTTCGAGTTTATGTCTACAAAAATTTCCACTTGGACTTTTAATTTGGTTGATGCGTTGAATTTCTTGTTAATACAGTTGTTTAATAATATTTTTTTGAAAGTCAGTTTTTCGCACACTAAGCCGCATGGGGGGGGGGGGGGGACTGTTTTTCAAAAAAAAAAATTGCATGCTTTTCATTACTGTATATACAGCTAGGTAACAGCGAAACATGGCTTTTCTTAGAGCATGATTTTCATGCTCGTGCCAGCAGAAAGGTTTTAAAGTAACTAATCCATATTTATAAAAGTTTCTTTTTTCCACTTAAAAAATGAACCAGTACAAAATTTTGTTCCTTCTTGTCCATTTTCTCACTCATATTTACTCAAATTTCTAATGCAATTTCCCCATCAAAAAGGTTTTCTTCTACTATTTTTTAACTTTCCAGGTGTTAAATTAATGATTTTACTACTTAAACCTGAAGAGGGCTATTGTTGTCCAGAGCAATTGTATAAATAAAACTAGTTTAACTTATTAATTAAAAACAAATCATTAAATTACCTTTTTCAACATAAAAAGCTTGCTGCATAAATTACTATTAAACCATGAGAGGTGTTCTCATGCACATGGAAGTGTATATCAAGATTGTAAATCCAAATACACTTACTAAGAATTTTTATTTTGAACTAAAAAATACTGATTTATCCACACTATCTCCACACCAGTCGCCTTCTTTACTTCGTCATAAAGAACAGGTCAAGAGAGGAAGTGGCTCTAAATGGCATGATTATGTACATTATGGAAATACTTAAATAAATTGAGAATTTAAAAAAAAAGAAACATTTTGACAATTTTTATTAGAAATGAAAGGGGCAATGTGGCCATCCTCTCCCCATCTCCCTCGTCAAAGGAAACATACATATCGTCGCCTCAGAGCAACAGTAAGACATCTAAATCATTTTCCTATAAAAGCAATTAAATTTTTCAAAACAACATTGAAGATGTAATCAAAAGTTAGGGGAGTTCTCAAAATTTCAGTAAAATCCCTGAACGACACCTTAGATAATTAGAATTGAAAAAACAGCAAATTTTAAAAATCAATTTTATAGAAAATTCTGGTTTTACTCACATCCTACTGTTGCTCTGAGGCGACGATATTAATAAAACGGAAAATCCGAATATTTTTTTTCTTTATGAATTCTCTCGTGTCGCAAAAATTAAAGTAACATAACTGCATCATACAGAATACACTTTCAAATATTTTCTCATGCTGATAAGAAAAAAACCTTCTAGCTCTAACTGTTAGTCAGGGAAGTCGAAAGATTTCAAAATTCTCTTTGACGATAAACCTCTTAATATGTAATCCTCTCAATGCTTAGGATGATACAACGTGTTCTCTGCCGTTATTTCTGACGTAACTTCAAGCTGAGTTATTTCCTGAAAATAAATCGCTGTTTTACTGAAACGCAGCTTTACTTCTTTTCTTTTTTTAATATTAGTTAGGCTTTATGTAAGGAGAAAAAGTTAATAAATTTAAAATAGTGAGTTTTATGAAGTAATTATTAATATTGTATATTAAAAGAAAAGGTCTCAATATAATTACAGAAATTATTTACATATACAGTAAAACTTGTAAAGTTGACCACCTTTGTAAGTTGACCATATTTGTAAGTTGACCACCTTTGGAAGTTGGCCACCTGTCTAAGTTGACCACGTTTGTCAGAAACGGAATTAGCCCTATACTTTATAAAGTAGGGAAACCTTTGTAAATTGACCACTTATGTACGCCAAATTTGGATAGGAGTATTGCAAAAAAACCTTTGTAAGTTGACCGCCTAATTATTTGTTTATCTATTTTTGCAAAGATAAGAAAAAAACTTAAATAACTTCTCCAGGAGATTTCTTATGCTATAGTGTTACCCAGTATTTGTCTGGATGGATGAAACTTCAATATAAAGTTTCCTAGACCTCTTTGTAAGTTAACCATATGGGAAAACTACTATGAGCACTCTTTCATTCTTCAAATAAGTTTCTTCTATCTGATGCTGCCATTTTGTAAAATTATGTATTTTTTGTAAATCTTAACCATCAAATAAGTAACTTACATAATATAAGATATTTATTATAAAATATTATTTATTACTTAATAAGATATTTATTTTTATTTTAACTAAGTGCTTTAATTTTGAAGTTTTACAGGATACATTGTAATTCATTCTGGTACAATTTATCTAATGATATTTTAGATAATTGCTAAAAATAGCTAATTAATAATTTTAAAGTAATGTTAATACATGAATTTATCTTTTAATTAGTTACAAATGAATAAGCGCATGGTGTAAGTAGTGACAAAAAAATTCTCCACCCTCTATAAGTTGACCACATCTCTAAGTTGACCACTAAATTGCTACACCGCAAGTGGTCAACTTACACAGGTTTCACTGTATATGTATATAGATATATGTGTAATTCTCTCTCTATCCCTATCTCTATCTCTACTAATAATAAAGCAGCATGTATGTGTGTGTGTGTGTGTGTCTGTCTGTCTGTAGGGCCCAGACCGTCCAACGGATTTTCATGAAATTTGGCACGAAATTAGTTTGGAACATGGGGGTGTGCACCTCGGAGAGTTTTTTCTAAAATTCGAATTTGTTCTTATTTTATTCCAATTTATAGCCGAAAGTTTCATAAAATAGTCATTTTCTATGGGAAGGAATTATCGCATCGCTTCGAGCTTGATACCGTTGAAAAGCTCGTAAAAAACTACCCCGGTAGGCGTTTCGCTCTGCGTGCGAAAATTCGAAGCCTCTAAATTACCTAGAAAAGAAATTATAAGCATTTTTCTCTGCAGTTCGAAATTATTTTTTCACGCTAATTAACTTTAATTTTAATTGTTACCATGCCGACTGGCTATTAATCCTTTTTTAGCCTACTTTCCCGTAAAAGTAAAAAAAAAAAAATAATAAAGCATGAAAGAAGGCTTAATGTATCGTGAAAATATCGTTAAAAATCAAGAAAAGTCAAAAATAAGTGAAGTAATTAAATAAAGATTGAAAAATAAAAAATTTGAAAGTAGGGTATTGAGATGGGGAAAAAGTGTGTCTGTCGGTCTGTCGGTCTGTCGGTCTGTCGGTCTGTCTGTCGGTCTGTCTGTCGGTCTGTCTGTCTGTCGGTCTGTCGGTCTGTCTGTCGGTCTGTCTGTCTGTCGGTCTGTCGGTCTGTCCCCCCCTAATAACTTTTGAACGAATTGTCCGATTGGAAAAATCCTTTTTGCATTCGAAAGATCTCGGCGAGGACATCTCATTTCTATATTTTACTTTTTGATTTGAACAATTTTTTGTTCAATTTTGAACAGTTCAAAAAATTTTAACATTAGCGCCTATGGACAAAATTGAAGCAAATTCTGTAAACTCTGGGCACAAGAGACAAGTTCCTATTGAAAGCTTATTGAAAGGAGTTCTTGGCGTGAAATATTGATTTGAACAATTTTTGTTCATTTTTGAACAGTTCAAAAAAAAATTAACATAGTGCCTACGGGGAAATTTCAATCCTATATAAATCCTGATCTAACGGGCCGATTTGCTTGGAACAAACTTTATTAGAAAGCTCTTATGACGTAGAACATGTACACATAAAAAGTTCATCCAGAACTAACGAGCCTATTTTCTTATGAAATTTTGTTCATTTTTGAACAGTTCAAAAAATTTTAACATTAGCGCCTATGGGCGAAAATGAAGCAAATTATGTAAACTCTGGGTACAAGATCAAAGTTCCAATGAACAAGCTCACTGGAAGAAGTTCCTGGCGTGAAATATTGATTTGAACAATTTTTGTTCATTTTTGAACAGTTCAAAAAAAAAATTAACATAGTGCCTACGGGGAAATTTCAATCCTATATAAATCCTGATCTAACGGGCCGATTTGCTTGGAACAAACTTTATTAGAAAGCTCTTATGACGTAGAACATGTACACATAAAAAGTTCATCCAGAACTAACGAGCCTATTTTCTTATGAAATTTTGTTCATTTTTGAACAGTTCAAAAAATTTTAACATTAGCGCCTATGGGCGAAAATGAAGCAAATTATGTAAACTCTGGGTACAAGATCAAAGTTCCAATGAACAAGCTCACTGGAAGAAGTTCTTGGCGTGAAATATTGATTTGAACAATTTTTGTTCATTTTTGAACAGTTAAAAAAAAATTAACATAGTGCCTGCGGGGAAATTTCAATCCTATATAAATCCTGATCTAACGGGCCGATTTGCTTGGAACAAACTTTATTAGAAAGCTCTTATGACGTAGAACATGTACACATAAAAAGTTCATCCAGAACTAACGAGCCTATTTTCTTATGAAATTTTTTGATCGGGATTTTCAAGAATATTTTTGAATTAATGAAAGATTAAATGAATAAACAAAATAATGAATGAATAAATGAGTGAATAAATACATGAATGACTGAATAAATGAATGATTGAACGAATCTGTATTAACCGTTGAAAAAGGCATATTTGAAGCAATTAAGAACTAAAGCTAAACGAGAAAGAGAGAGAGATAGCTAGATTATAAATTTGAAGCTGGTGTATACGGGAAAGTAGGCTCGTATAGTTCTAGACGGAACTTCTTGTTCTTTCAACGAATTAAAATTTATTGCTTGCGGTTTTTAGCATTTTGAGGAGCAGCCGATTTTTAATTTATTTATTTCTTTTTTTAGATTTTGATTATTATTTTTTTAAAGCGAATTGAAATTTATTTCCTGCGGCTCACAGGCGGTTGATAGTTTTATTTTGATTTCCTTATTTTGACATGTATTTTACGGGACCATTTTCCATACTGCACAGGGGTTTTTAAAAGAAATGTTATTCTTTATAGCGATTTTTGTTATTCCAGCTTATTACTATTTATACTTTCATTTTTTTTTTTTCGCCAGTGAATTAGCACATATGTTATTTTCCTATTTGAGAACATATGAAAGGTTTATTCCGCTTTCAAAGCTTTGCTTGCTGCTGTTTGCTTCTGCAAGCTACAAAATTTCGTCTTTCTGTTTTAAGCCGGGTCCCGACGCTACGTTTTGCACAACTTTTTGTCTCCGCAGTTCAACACGCTGCAGATAAAACGTTGCGTATAGATTAGAAAAGTGCGCAGTTTTGAGTCCGGTGCGAAGACTGTACAGTTGCAGTGATAACTGAGCTAGAAAGCATAGATGTTTTTGAACTGTGCAGACAAATCGGCACATGTTGACGGTAGCACCCTTTTCCGATTCATTTTGTTTCTCAGTTTCAATTCGTCAGGTGGCAATGGCCGACTTTCGGCAATGTTCCCAAGAGTTTCTCACAAAATTTATTGCATTATGCGAAAGTTTCCTATGCATTTGGCGTGTCAAATCCAAGGAGTATAGTGACAGGTATAAAAAGGGGGACGCTTATGAGAGTTTAGTGGAAAAATTCAAAGAAATTTATGCAACCGCAAACAGAGAAACAGTTGTAAATAATTAATTCTTTGAGAAGTGTTTACCGTAAAGAATTGGCAAAATTCAATAAATCGATTCGATCTGGGGCTGGAGACGAAATATACAAGCCATCTCTCTCGTATTTTGATTTGTTACATTTCCTAAATGACCAGGAGACACCAAGGCAGTCTAGGAATACCATCGATGAAAATAAAGAGATTGCAGTTGTCGAACCACCAGAACAGGCAACAAAAAATATTTATTTTATGTAATCATTTGACCACTTTGAACTCCGGGTTCTTCTGAGACGTTCCAGTCTCTTTTCTTAACATGACACCATGCCAAAATTGACCAGAGTAGTACCTCCTTCATGACGATATCGCACAAAACTGAGTAAAATATACAGATATCTCTGCACCATGTAGACGCATAATAAACTGCAACTTTTTCATTCAGTATTAAGACTGCGTAGACAAAAGGTTGTACAAAACGTATCGTCTGCACCCGGCTTTAATGTCAATAAATAATAGATAAAAATTAATTATACTAAAAATTTATTAATTAAAAATATTATAATCGTCCTTTTTGTGTGGGTACTTGAACTAAACAAACAAAATGCGTTTTCTTTCAAATATTTTCTTTTTTGTTTTGTTTCGTTTCTTTCTTTCCTTTTTAATTGTGCGTGTTTTGTAAAAAAAAAAATGCTTAACTGTGTAGGATCTCTGGCTGATTGCCGTGGGCAGCTAATTTTTAATTATGTGGAATGCTATACATTTTAATAAAATAACATAATTTACACGTAAAAAAGTTACCACTATATACACAATGGCAAACCGACTGGTCTTTCCATTTTTTAACACGGGCATAGCCGTGCGGGTACCGCTAGTATATATATATATATATATATATATGTATATATATACATATATATAGAGAGAGAGTATACATATATATATTTAGGGAACCCTTATTCTACGTACATAGTATAATTTCAAGTTGATATGAAGATGCCATTTGGTAAAGATATCTTGGGACGTCCTTACAGGTTATTGTAAGATTTTTGAAATTTCAAGGAACATCTTATGACATCATTAGGATATCCTAGCAGTCTAAAATACGTCATACTTGAAACTTTTACGTTTACGTTTTGGTTTAATTATCTATGTATTAATAAATTCAAGTATTGACTTTATGTGCAAAAAACGGGCGTCTAAGAATATTTCGACATATCTGAGAATATCACGTCAAATGTTTCTGAATACCTTGTCCATTTGTTTTGCATAATACTGAAAATGCACACAGATAAATTTGCTCTTACATCTGGCAAAAGGGTGATATTTTTATTATGCGAATAAATGAGATAAAAGCTCAAATATATATATATATATATATATATATATATATATATATAAGTTTTTAATGAGCAATGGGGAAAAATAGTTCCTGGTATTTGTTGACAAAGTCGTAAATACTCAATACTATCTTTTTATTTCTATTATTACCTGCCATAACGTAAGAAAATATGGGAACTCTTAGCAGTTGTCATCAGTTTCCACAATTTTAATGGAAAAGCCAGAATACAGTTGCGCAGTTGAGGGATTTAAATAAAAATTATCTCACTGGCTCCTCAAATATATAGAAAATATCCTCAATTTTTGAATTTTTCTTTTTTTTTTTTACTCCCAATACATATTTGCCCCCCAGAGAAAGCAATGATTATCCAATGGTCAAGAAGTGAAAAATTACGTTAACACTACTTTTTAAAACTTATTTTTGTTTTTTCTGGAGGAATTTAATTACTTCAGAATCAGTGCAATTATTTCAGAAAAAGAGCAGGGAGAAGGGGAGGAGAGGAACCATGTGAAAGTTTTAGAGAAAGAATAAAAAATAAAATATGTATCTTATTAAAAAAACGATGCGATACGATTTTTATGTTATTAAGTTAAAGCAATTGCACACGATTTGATGACTTTAAGGACAGTCATGAGAACATAGAAAAAATCATTTCCAGGCTAAGGAATCAAATCTGTCATTTAAAAGTCAGAACATATCAATTCATTTCGTAAATTTCAATTAATTTTATTGAAATTTGTATAATATAGGCAACCGAAAATTTAATAGAGACAAACATATTTTACATAAGTAAAGAAATTTTGTTGCTGCAGTCAAAGCGTGGGAAACTTAAAAGGTCCGATGTGTACCACGAGGCGAACACATAAATATCGGAGGCTAGTAGGGAAAATCATAGGCACTTTAGCAGTATAAAAGTATCGATTGCGCGCTGCTGCTTTTCGAGTTCAAAATCGATATGTTTCTACTTTGGAAACGATGCTGCAAACTATCCCATGAATAGAGACCAAGGCAAACCAATAAAATTTCGTTTGCTGCATAAAAGGGCAAATAATATCAATTTTGCTTAGAAGCCATTAACCAGTGCCGGGCCGATGTAACGCAAGGCACTTGTTTGCATTTGGGAGGATCAATGTTACTTGATTTGGTATTGGATTTAAAAAGAAGTAAAATCAATTCACAGAATATTTAAACGAAAAGAAACGTTTTTTTTATTAATGCTAGATGGTAATAATTAATATAGTTTCTGAATAATATTGTGCAAGGTATTCGCCGGATTTATTTCTTTGAAAAATTTTTTGCAATAAATTTACTTCGAACGTTAACTAATTGCTTTTAATAGGTTAACATTTGCGTTTTCCATCCTTTTTATTTTTTAAAGTTATTTTTGGAATCAGAAACGACAAAATAATGACGACTTAATCTTAAAACAAACTCTTGTTGGGCAACCTAAGGATCTAGGTTCATGTCCCCCCCCCCCAACCTTCTCTCAATAAATAAATAATCAAATAAGAACAGCAAAATTACATTAATAAATAAAATGATATACAGCTTGGAAACAGTACCAAAGTAAAAAATAAAAGCAATAATAAAAGGATTTTTTCCCGTGATAAAAATATTTTCTTTCTTTTTCGTAAAAAAAATCTTAATTTTTCAGAGAAAAACTTATAGTGTTCAATGTAACAATTTATTCTTAAGCAGATCAATTGTCAGAAAATTTTTAAGCACGGAAAATAGTTCTTAAAAAAAAATAAAACAGGGTATATTTCTCTGTTAGCTATGAAAAAGTTAACAAAATACAAAAAACTAAATGCCTAATTTATCGTTAATATCATGACATCATTTTTTTAAAAATAATTGCAGTATATCGTTGCATTGATTCAGTGTGAAAATACAAAGAACATAAGATTATTTTTTAAATTAAACTTCATTAAATGAGAACCCCAAGTCGGTAAAAATAACAAGTCAAATTATGCAAAAGCATAGTCTATAAATCTGAAAAAAACCTTTCTGTATAGTAATCACTATTTCTATTGCCATGAATTTCCTTTCACTGTCTCGTCCTTAAAATAACATAGATATTATGCAAGGTAAATGTACCAGAAGTGGGCCACTTAAGCTAATATTTTTCGTATTTCGTCTATTTCATAGAACCTTAATTCCCTAATTTTATAGAACCTTAGTAAATCTAGATATTTTTTTTTTTTTGGTTTTCGGAACTCTTATCTAGAATAACAGTCACCTGAAATATGAGAATAATTATGATACATTTTTTTAAAAAATAAAAACTCAGATGGTCCTAATGCACCAGAAGTTGGCATAGCAAATTTTTGAATGCGACAGTGGTGGGCATACCAATAGTGGGCATAGGAGATTTGATATATTAGGGAAGAAAGACTTTGCAATCCAAATGCAAGAGGGCCTTAATTTTAAAAAGAAGTAAAAATGGCAGTAAATCAACAATTAAGTATGTTTTAACCCGTTCTTCGTGAATTATTCAATGAAATTCAACTCATAGCTGGAATTTAAATATGAAATACTTCTATTATGTTCTACAGAATTATACATACTTTTACATACATACACCGCGTAACAATAATATTCATTTAAAGTTACAGCATTTGAAAAAGGTAACTAAATTTTTATAAAGCTGCGATTTTAATTTTATTTCTAAAAATTTCAAATGTTGAAAAATATCCTGAGAAAATAGTTATTTTAAGTTGATATCTTCTTGTACTTCATGTGTTATATAATAATGCTTAGTTTGAGTCAAAAAATTAATAATAAATATGAAACAACCATTTTGACTCTTTTTTTTTAAACGGGCATTTTTTACAATTCTTTACGAATTTTGAAGTTTCCGATTTTTGAAAATTCCTGATGTGATTGCAAATATTCTTTTTATTCAGCGCTAAATTTTTTCACTCAAAGCAAAAAATAAACAAAAGTCATTTAGCGAGACTTAAAACACTGCAACTTGTCAGAACGCTCTATTTGGGCACCAGTGGGGCCCAAAATACACGACGCATTCCATTAATGCACGACGACGATTAACGATTAGTAGGCCAGGTGGCCCGCTACTCATTCTGATAAAAAATAAAGTAAAAATAATCATATAAAACGACTTTTTAAGACATAACCTTTTTATTAAGCATCGTAGAACAGTCTGTTTGAAAAAAAAAAATGTGCCCTAACTTTTATCCGTAAATTAACATTATTATTTACTTTAATGACAGTTTAATTTGGTTGTGCGCAATTGCTCAATGATACTAATACTTGTAGTGTAACAATTGTTGTTATTTGATGTTGATTTACAGACACTATGCAAATCTTTCGTATTCCGCACCACGCGCATTATGACTTTTAGAGTTTTGCAATGACCTGTAATTTTTTTTTTTTAATGGTTTTCATAAATTTGCGGTTGGTCGAGCTCTCCCGGAACCCCATTTGCTCCCGAGGGCTTGCACTCGGGGGCATCTAAAAATACGATAGGCCAGAAAATGGCAGGTGCGGAGGGTTTCTGGGCACACTTGTATACATTCAGTATGTAAACAAATAATATCAACAGTAGTATGTTTTAAAAACCAATGGAATGCATGCTTTAAAAAGAAAGAATGAAAACTGACCTCTTAAGGAAATGGCTAAGAATCGCCTCGCAATTGTGTTGTTGTCGATTATCTTACAGAATAGAATTTCTTACTCCTAACTAAATAGGAATTAAAGACTAAGGTTTTGGTATGTAGTCGATAAGAGTTTCGGCCAATCATAGGCATAATTCTTTTCTCGTTCAAATGTTCGAATTTCTTGTTTTTCAACTTAAAAACTCAAGTGGCCCACTTTTGGAGCACGGCCCGCTTCTTTTGCGTAAAAGCGAGCTGAGGTTCGCTAAGTAAACTAATAGCGATTCGCGGTGAAAGTTGAAGATGAGATGTTCTCCAAAAACCGTTAAAAAGGCGTTGATAGGATTATCCTTCATTATTTACGAATTTAGATATGGAGATTGAAATCTATATATATAAATAGGCAACAAAGACAAAACAGTTAAGTACCATTTTCTTGCCTTCATCAACCGAGTTTCTTACTCTTTTTTATTTAGTAGCTTTTGATGAGTTTTAGTGTTATCAATAAAAAATGAAAATTCTAAATATTTGATTATTTTTTCCTCCTACTTTTGACGTAGATTCGAAACCTTTTTTTAGAACTCTTTATCCGTCATACTTTTATACTACTCCTTAAGTCTGCAATCTACAATATTTTCTCAATACTCAATATAAGTTTTTACTATTTATAATTTAAAGAAGAAGAAATGTCAAAAACAAAATAAAAGAGAAAATGCAATCTGTTAAATGAACGTCAGAGGAAAATCATACTAACCTGAAGGTGTCAGTTAATTCATTTCCAATATATATATATATATATATACAGTATATAATAAGTCAGTCAAATTGTTTGCCCGGGGCAATGTCAAACAAAACAAAACAAAATACAATACAATTTGAAGCTAAAATGTAATTTTTTAAATGAACGTCAAAACAAATCGATACTAATCTTAAGGTGTCAGTCAATTCGTTTCCAAAATGTATATAGTGTATCATAAATCGGTCAGATTGTTTGCCCAGTACAATGTCAAACATAATAAAACGAAATTCAAAGCTAACAATGTCTATATATAGTATGAAGTGAGATAATAAGTGCAGTGACGCCTTATTTTATTTCGAATCAATGTAGCTCTTGATTAAATTGAAAGTAAGTGTTTGTGTCTCCGATTTATTCAGTTATAAGAGGGGGGCATGAAACTTTTTATTTCAGTTTTCTTCAGAGGAGTAGGAGTGCAGAAAAATAAAAGTTATGTATGTGTTACAAATGAGTCAAATTATATAACTAAATCAGTCGCACTGAGGAAAGATTATTGCTCATTGAAATATTTAAACAAACAAACTGCTGTCAAACAGAAAAACTTAAATGTCTAAAAGCCCTTTAAACGTTCGAGGCGGAACTTCAAAAATTTAATGAATTACGGTGAAGTTCCGACCGCTGGGCGAACTCTAGTGCTATAAAATCAATGTTGGTATACGGCAAAGTAGGTTTGTTAATTATGCCGGGGCAATGTCAAACAAAACAAAACAAAATACAGTACAATTTGAAGCTAAAATGTAATTTTTTAAATGAACGTCAAAACAAATTTTATTTTACTTATAGTTTGCGCTTCCCCAAACTGCATCGACATATGTTTGACACTTTCAAGAATGTTCAAAAAGACATTTTTACTGACTTAAGTGCAAAACTAAAATGATAACCAAGTACGTCTATTTCATCCAAATAAGCCGAAAATATTGATGATAAAACCGTTTTAGAAAAGTTCTTTGTTTCTCCTTTAGGTTGAAAATAAATTCTTGCTATTTTTGCTCATTTGAGCCTCATCTTGGCTCAATGTCGTAGAAAAGTGATCGATGGCATGTTCATAGCTTTCCTATTTTATAAAAAAATTTATTTTCTAGGGATTTTAAGTAATATGGGAATTTTACTACGTCTGTTTTCATTCAATTTTATTAATAGGGTAGAATGCTTTATTATTAATTTATTCCATCAACGAGAAAAGAGAAAATTTTAAGTTGCATAACAAAATACAGTGGAACCTTGCTATTCGTGCACAATTCGTTCCAGGAGGCAGTTCGAATGGCGAATTATTTTTTCACATAAGATACAATGTAAACTGGATTAATCCGTTCCAGACCCACATATGGTTGCTTATTTAAACCTATGAAAAACAAATTTACAATACTGTACATGAAATTATGCATAAATAAAAATTTAACTGCACTACGCTTGTACTGAGGTGAGCTGATGGCATAAGTGGAATGTTGAGGGAAGGAAGAGAAATGGCCCCTTCCGTAAAAACATCAGGTAACTTCCCTTCAGTGTTTCCTCCCTTCCTGCTGTTCTTCCTTCTTTCTGTCTTTTTGCACTAGAAGAATCTTGGGTTTCTGTCTCTAAAAATCTGTCCAATGTTGTCTGCCTTTGACGATTATTCAGAATTTTTCTAAAATGGTCAGTAACATTGTCGTTGAACAAGTTCACAGCAGTGTTGGGATGCCATTTTTCCACCACTCTGTGCTTTCTCGCAGGGGTAACACAGCTCTTAAATTTCTGCAAAGAAAATGCGTTCTTTACTACTTTCAGTCTGCAACAGTTTAAAAAAAAAAAAACCCCTATGAAGAATGTCGCGTAAAAACAACTGTCAGAATAAGGAAATCAAAATAAAGCTATCGATCTCCCAAATGCTGCAGGAAATAAATTTTAAATCGTTTAAAAAGAAAGAACTAAAAACCAGGAAAAAAAGAGAAAAGACAAAGTAAAAATTTGCTGAGCCTTAAAATGCTAAAAACCATTGTGAATATAGAAATTTAACTAAGCAAATATGGTAATAGAAATAAAATTTCACGTTAATTTAAAGTACAAATGAGCATATTTGTGCTTTAAATTAACGTGAAATTTTATTTCTATTACTGTTTACTTGCACAAAGTTAAATTATTATTATAAGCAAATATGCTTGTGGACAGATTAGCAACGTTCCAAATAAAATAAAACTAAAGCACTCGCGCTCTGTTAATCATCTGGGTCAAATAAAATTAAAGTTAATTACCATGAAAAAATAATTTCGAACTGCAGAGAAAAACGCCTAAAACTCCTTTTCTAGTTAATTTATAGGCTTCGAAGTTTAGCACGTAGAGCAAAACTCTGTCTGGAACAGTTTTTTACAGGCTTTTCAATGGTATCCAGCTCAAAAGGATACGGTAATTCCTTCCGATAGAAAACGACTATTTTATGAAATTTTCGGCTATTAATTGAAATAAAAAAAGAACAAAATCGAATTTCAGAAAAAACTCTCCGAGGTGTAAGAAAAATTGGAAACAATTCCGTTCGTAGAGTCAGATTTGTCGCCAAAGGGATTTCTTTCATTTTAAATTTCATGATTGTAGGTTTGTCTGGGCATCGCAAAAACACAAACACATGCAGGCAAACGGACACTCTGCCCTACATTTCTCCTTATTAAATTTATGCTTTTATTCAGTGTCATTACCACCATTGTTATCTAAAAATAAAAATATCAAAATAAAAAGAGAACTTGCGTGCTTTTTTTCCCTCACATTCGCAATTAAAAGGAGTGTTAACTATGTAAGATTTGCTAAAGCATGTTCACATTGTCAAACAGCTGAATTGTTTCTAAGGTTTGTTTACTTGGCTGAGATTTATTCACGTGACCATGCCTTTGCCAACACTTATTATTAATTCAGTCTACTTGGCAAGAGTATCTGAGCTGAGTGGAGTGAAAAAGGACCATACGCTGGCAATGATTTTTTCGAGGAACGATATCGTTAACTCCAGAGAGAGGATATATATTTTACGAGTATGAGAGTGGAAGGTTTAAAAACATCTTTTGTTTTTAATGAGTTTAAAGAGGAAGGGGAGATGATTGCGCAAAGAGCAAAAGATTTATTTTGCGCTTCCACTTTTTTATATTAATTTATTTATTGATTGATTTTATTTTGTTAAGTTATTCATTTATTGGTTTATTTATTTATTTTTCATTTTATTTATTCATTTATTCATTTATGGTTCTACAATATTTTAAACCTAAAACGGTCCATTTTTTGTATCAGGCATAAAAATGAAAAAACATTGCTGTTTTTAGTATTTTTTTTTTAAATTGAAACAGCAGGCGAATATATATCTCAATCAAAATAGCATGATAACTTAGATGAACTATTTTATAAGTTTTGAGCTACGAAAAGGGAGGTGTGTAAATCTCATTGAGTAGGAGTAAGGAGTAAAAGAGCAATTTTACTATATTAAGTAATTTTGCTATACTTGAGTTTTTATGTTGAAAAGAAAATCCTACATTTTACAACTACTAGTTGACTGAACCGCAACAGTTTTTAATATATTCATCACCAAGCGCGTGCCTCTAAAAAAATACCATTTGCAGACGAATAATAGATAACACCAATACAGATAAATAATAGTTAAAATCAATGAACAATATAGCAAAATTGTAAGTCAAATAAATGAACAAAATACATTTTAAAAGTTAATAATAAAGCACAAGATCACATTTTTCAGTTTATTTTTTCTCGGCATTCTTGAATATAGTGAAAAATTTAACATAACTATAAGCAACTAAGTTCTGTTAAATAAAAATATAAAATTATAATGAGTATAATATAATAATACAAGATCACATTTTTCAGTTTATTTTTTCTCGGAGTTCTTGAATATAGTGAAAAATTTATCATAACTATAAGCAACTAAGTTCTGTTAAATAAAAATATAAAATTATAACAAGTATAATAATATTCACCGAACTGCGTCTGTTTGGAAAATTTTATTTTATTTAAACCAGAGATCGTCCAGCGGTCGAAATTCAACCGTAGTGCATTAAATTTTTCAAGCTCCCCTCGAACGTTCAAGCAACTTTTAGACATTTTAGTTTTTCTGTTCAACAGCAGTTTTTTTCGAATGAAACTTTCGTTTAACGATAATCTTTCCTCAGTACGACTGATTGACCACTGAGTCAGTTATTTAACTTCATGCATTTGCAACATACACTATACATAAATTTTATCTTTCTGCACTCCTTCTCCTTTAAAGACAATGTAAATTAAAATGTTCGTGCCACCTTATTATTATTGAATAATTTAGAAATACAAACAGTCGCTTTCAATTTAATCCAGAGTTACAAATTCTAATGCAAATCAACAAACTTATTCGAAGCTGTCATCGTTGTTTCTTGAGTAGACTGCGTTCTTCGTTGTTGATCTCTTCTGACTTATTCGTTTATTCGAAGCAAAACAACGCCTAAGAGCACTTATTTCACTCTATATTATATTAGACATTACTAGCTTCAAATTGTATTTTATTTTCATTTATTTATTTTTTATTTTTATTTTTTTGACATTGTACGGTGCAAACAATCTGACCGACTCAACATATACTTACTTTATTTTGGAAATGGATTAACTAACACTTTAAGATTAACGTTATTTTGTTTTGACATTCATTTAATAGATTAAATTTTCTCTTTGATTTTGTTCCTGTCATTTCTTGTTTGATTTATAAACAGTACTGAAAAATGTATTGAGTATTGCACAAATATTGTAAATTGCAGATGAAAGGAGTAGTACAAAGCATGATGAATAAAGACTTCTAATCTACATCGAAAGTAGGAGAAAAAAATTAATATTTCTAAGGCATTTTTATTGATAACACTAAACTCATTAATAGATACTGTGGTGTTTCGTTCGAAGGAAACTCAAAAACATCACCCAGACTAAATTGTCCGGAAAAAGAGTTAAATGCACATTTGCAGGTGGGCGACAATAACCATTCCCTAACTCATCCTCTAGTTGGAACTTAAGGACCTGGAAATCATCAAATGCAGCATGCGAATCACTGAGGGCTATAGGAAGAGATTCTTACACTAGTTGCCGTCGCAAATGTAAAGCCTTAACTAATAAACACCAAAATGGAAGAAAATCACCAATTTATTTTAAAAAGGAATACCAACATTCAATATAGCGCGGTTAGTGGGAGACACAATTAATCAAAAAATGCTCTATCGGCTCGGGCATGGCTGCCTGCGATCCTATAGCGGCTGTCCAGACGCGGAGCGAGAACAAAGGAATAAGCGTTCAAACGATAGTTATCTTTTTCCTCACTGGTGCGCTGCAAGCATGTACTAGATTTGTATGGAAATACATTACGAAAGCATTGTTTTTGTCGGTTTTGTAGCATGCATCATGAAGATTTTTTTTTGGTAAATTTTTAGTTTATGCATTCCTGATCGGAAATATGTCTCCCGATGTTTAATTGTGTCTAACAAATATATATTTATTTTAAAGAATTTTTTCATCGTAAATGAAATAAAAACGAATGAAAGCAATGGAGTGTTTTTTCTAAGCATTAAATTAGTGATTTCATACATTTTATAATTTTAGGGATTTACTAATTTCCCGTTCGGTTTTATATGCATATATTTTAATCGTTTTTTTTACTTCATGTCACCTATTTAATTACTCTACAAATAGAAATTGTGAGTTTGATGCTTTAGATGATATTTCGAATCAGTGAGGGCTGACATTTGCATTTTCCCCATATGTCTCGAACTTTACTGGTTTTATTTATTTATTTATTTATTTGTACATCATATTATTAATAAGAAAACTAAAAAACTTCAAAATTTGGTACATTGAGAAAAACTTGTTGTCAGCTATCAGGATTAATTTTAAAACTTCACCATAATATTTTCCCAAAATATTCTATAAAATGAATTTTAGAATGATGAAATTCTTGATTTACCTGAAAAAATTACGTACGGTAGAGATAAAAAAAAAAGCACAGAATTTAGTTCGCGCAGCATATAGAGACAAATAAAATAATACAAATTATTTTATTGATACAAATTATCCCTGCTGTCGCGGGATGTAGAAGGCATGCATGCAGCAAGTTTTTCTGTGTCTGATAGTATGTCAGTATCAGAGTCACTATCACGTTCCAGTTCCTTTGAAATCTCAAAACTATCATCATTATCTGAGAACGAATCATTCACTAATTGGGTGTATTCCTCTTTTTTTAAATATAGTTTTCTCTTTGCGTTTTAATAACAAACATTTGCAGCGCTAGCCAACTCCGAATAGAAATGAAGACAAGGAAGCAAACCACTGAATATCTATAACTCGGCAAAAAAAGAAATAAAATTATTTGGAATGAGCCGAACCATTTGCATGTGTTAATATCATCTGATCCAGTTAAAGCGCCAGCTTGTTTATTTTCATTACTCATTGCCCCCGCTGCTCTGTCATAAATCCTTCCTTTCTTCTCGAACCGAGAAAAAAAGATTTAAAAAATGCTATGGAAAGGAAGGTCAACATTCTCCAGGCTCGACATATTACACCATAACAGTCATAGGGTCCATCTAGTATAAAAGAAAAATGCTAATATTTCATTCCATCTGAAATCCCGTACACGATACACCCGTCCGTAGAGTAGAGTAGAACAGCGAGACGTATTCATCACCTCGCTGGTGGTTTTCCAGATTCGTTAGGAGATTTCTCGGCACGATTAACAAGATGGTTTACTGCTGCGTTCCGTATTGCACATCTCGAAGCGGGAAATCAAAAAATATCAGTTTTTATGATTTTCCTTCTGAATTACGTCTTCGGCAAACGTGGATGAAAGCAATTTCACGTGATAACTTCACACCGAATACAAATTCATATACTCAAGCTGTGTGCAGCTTGCATTTTCAAGCTTCTGATTATAAACAGGGATTGAAGATACGTCGCTTGAAACCAATTGCAGTTCCGTCGATATTTCCCAAATATCCGTCTTATAAAATTCCTAAAGTGAAATCTACAAGGAAGATAACTATCAGAAAATCCCCAACTTCATTACCTATGCGAAAAACTCCAGTTCCAGATAATGATGCACCTTTTTCACCATCATCTTCTCAATGTTTTTTAAAGGATTCGTGCTGTCAAACTACTTTTAAATTCGACGAAGAACTTTTTAAATTAAAACGCCAGGTTTCATCTCAGCGAGCTAAGATGCATAGAAAAAAATGTAAAATTACGCGAATTACAATCCCGTTTAGATAATGCTCAAGAAAAATTAAATAAATATGAACAGAGTCCTGAACACTTAGCTGTGCAAAAAATTGTAAAAGCTGCAGCTGATGAAAATGATTCTGCTATAATGCTCATTGAACAGATTTTAAATTTTAATAAAAAAATACCTGTTTGGGATGCAAAAACCCAAACTAAATGTGTAGGTTTGAGATTTTGTTCACCGAAAGCATACAGTTTTGCAAGGCGAAATAGCATGTTTAAATTGCCCTGCAAATCCACATTGTCTAGTTTCATTGGAAATATTTCTTGTGAAACAGGAATAGTACTCCTTATAAAACAGCAACTCAAGAAGGAAATAGAAAATCTAAATGAAGCTGAAAAATATGTTTCTCTTATAGTCGATGAAATGGCCATTAAGTCCCAATTGATATATGACAAAAAGATAGATGCTTTCGTGGGCAAGAAGACGTTTCTTCACATGTGCAAACAATTGATCAAAAAAGTTCTCATAAGAAAACAGGCATTAATGTGGCAAAAAACATGTTATGTTTTATCATTCAAGGGCTCTCTACAAATTATCGCTTGCCAGTAGCATATTTTTTTAGCAAACAGTTAGCTGGAAATGAGTTACACACCTTAACACTATTAGTAATAAAGGAAGTTGAAAAAATTGGATTTTTCATCATCCGCATTGTCAGTGATAATCACAAGGCTAATGTTCGAATGATGAAGATATTATCAGGAGGTAACCTAAGCCATTTAGTTAATCAACCGTTGAATGATGAAATAAAGTTGTTCTTGAGCTTTGATCCGTCGCATTTGATTAAAAATGTCCGTAATTTCTTTTTGGAAAAGCAGATGCCTGATAGAGACGGAATAATTAACGGAGAATACATTAAAAAACTGTATGATCTTCAAAAGCAAGAATTTATTAAGCTTGTTCCTTTTTTAACCAGAAAGCATATTGAGCCAACAAATTTCGAAAAGATGAATGTGAAACGAGCAGTCCAAATATTTCGGCCGCAAGTCATTGCAGCAGTAAAGTTTTTGCACCTTAATCCATCAGCTCATCCTAGCGCATATTCTTTTACCCA
The DNA here is from genome assembly GCA_038502835.1 of Octonoba sinensis. Lineage (NCBI taxonomy): Eukaryota > Metazoa > Arthropoda > Arachnida > Araneae > Uloboridae > Octonoba > Octonoba sinensis. The sequence continues at coordinate 28,055,133 of CM076599.1, read as the reverse complement.
AGCTAAAACGACGATAAAATTCATGGAATACATGCAGAAATGGTTCTCTCTTCATAATATTTCCAATAAAACTAAATACATAAAATTGAAAGATAATGATCGACAGCATTTTATGGATGTTACAGATGAGCGTTTAGATTGGCTTGAAAATAATTTTTTGATATACATTCAAACTCTTCATGACATTTCAAAGAGAGAAAACAAAGTTTTTCTTAGCGCAGAGACTTTCGAGGCATTAACTATAACGACGAGATCAACTATTGAATGCATCCAATATCTACTTGAAAATGGTTTTCATTTTGTGTTCACAAGAAATTTTTCAAGTGATGCCATTGAATTGTTCTTCAGCTCTCTCAGACAACTCTCTGGTGGCAATGACATGTTAGACTCCAGATCTGTTGTTTTCAATATGAACTATATCGTAAAAACTGGCATATTATCAATACCATCAACGAGTAATGTGTGTTCCTCTCCACAACGATCAGCGCAGAGCATTCTTGCAACATCTCAAGGTACGGATATCGAACTTATGTCGTATGATGAATGCGTTAAATTGATTCCTGACAGAGCTTATGAAATATTGAATCTCATCGGATCCATTCAAGGTCAGTTTTCGCATCTTATTTGCTGTGTGCTGAAAGCTTTATTTTATGTAAAAACTAGTAAATTAAGTTGTATTAAGCTGTTTAATGGTGCAAATTTTACCATAGTGCCTTCTGTTTTTTTTAATCATTTTTGAAACAAAGAGATTAAGAATTTTAAACAGAAAACTTGAAATTAAGTTGTATTTTTGTACTTTAAGTATGTAAATATTTTCTTCTCTTTTAGAAGTTCAGAAAATAAATATTTATCCTACGTTGCTGAATATTTTATTCGAAAGCTGAAAACGGATTTAAGAGGAGAATGTTCATCTTGCATTCAACAACTTTTACGACCCATACAGAGTTCACCGTTTACTAGTTTTATTGAATTGCACTACAGAGGTAGCTTAACATACCCTAACAATAACTTTATTATGGTGTTATCAGTAATTCAAGATTTTGTTATAGCTGCAGCACCAGATTTAATTAGAGATAAAAATGCATCACTTATTGCTTGCAAAATACTCGAAAAGAAACTATCCGACTGAACACTGTTTGAATGTCCAAAGGATTATTCGCATTTCCCAATTGTTTGGGAAATCATATGCCAAACCTTTGTGCCAATTTTGTTTACAAATTTTGCTGGTACACTATCAGAAAATCAGTCTAAAAGAAAAGCATTGTTCAACAAGCCTCTAAGTCGAAAAATATTTAAAGTTTCATAAAATGAAAATATTATGTGTTTTATTATTATTGTTATCTTGATTTCATTGTATATTGCATTGCTATACATTTTACTACGATATGTTTGCTTTTCATAATAATTGAATATAACCCATTTGACTGATTAAATTAATTCAGAAAAGAAGCATCGATTATTTCTCTTAATAAAATTACTTATTATTTTTCAGTTTCAATCTGTTTTATTGGTAGAAATTTCCGAATATTTTTGCCCGCTCCCCGTTTGTCACTAACTATCACATTTATCTATACACCACAAGCCTCCCCTGCTATTTGTCATGCTATATTACATCAACATAATTGCTATTCATAGACAACACATTTTGGAGAATGATAATGATGTGTGTACTTAACTCTGTACGAATAAGATTAAGAAAGCTAAGTCAAAGCCTGCTATTAACGACCACTCAACAGAAAAAAAATCTGGATATGACTCACACATTTTTTTTCTATAGTGTTGAATGTTTCGCACTGCGGAAAAACCTTCATCTTAGCCTTTAAACATCTGTTTCCTTGCATTGTAAAACTTGCGGGGTGTTTCTGTTGTTATTCAGGGGTGACCACGAGGGAAGTTCATGGCGTAGACTGCGCCTTTAATTTTTTTAATGAAAGTTTTGACTCCCCCGGGACAGGAAGGGAAGCTTTCATCGAGTTTTAGCCCTTTTGGGGGGTTATCTTTTTGGGGGGGGGGACTTCGTATCTAATACTATGCACAATCTTGCTTAGGGGTTTGTCACCCATCTATTATCAGTTACAAGTTTTAAAAATAAACTTGATAACTTTGAACTGCATTTAATGTACGCGTTTTAAATAATTATTTTTAATTTCTCATTTATTGTACTTATTTATAATATTTGAAAATATTTTCTCTTGATTGTTTATTTTATTGAAGCGTTTTCTTTTGCAAGGCCTAATCTTTGACCTTTCTTACTTAATATTTTAGGATTTTATTCTAAATATTTAACTAGTGTAATTGCTTTAGATGAGATCAGCAAAAATAGTCGCCACTCTTAAATGATATTCCATCTGATGAAGTTAACTGAAGTCAGCTACACTATACAATTCAATACTAATTATTAGTATTATGCTATTAGTCTATTAATAACAAACAGTAAAAAATTGTTGCATTAATCATTTACTTAATGACATCTGATCTTTATTTGTTAAGTCACTTCACAACCTAACTGTTCCAGTTTCCTAAAATAATTAAATTTACAATAAATGGAATTGAAATAATTCAATTAACACATATATTTAAAATAACTTTATCATAAATATAATAAAGTAACTAATAACCATTTAAAGACTATTCAATACGGCTTTCAAAAACCTGCTAACCAACTTATTTGAGCTACACAATATGATTAAAATTCATAAAATTATGCCCAATTACTGTCGTTCAAAATAAAAATAAATCTGAAAGCATAATATGATCAGCCAAATGCGAAGAAAATTTTCTCCGTGTTCATTATATATAAAAATATACGTAAGTAAGAAAGTTGTATCTTAACGAGCAGCTTCAAAGTCTGCATGTGTTGTTACTACCAAAAAAAAAAAAAACGATATTTTATTATTTCCTCTGTATTAAAAACGCTTTAATGGCAAACACATAACCCTGCAACTTATTTTGATAGTTACTTTTGCCCTCAACACTTAAATGTTTATCTGTCTTGAAATTCAAGCCTTTATACGCGATGATATTGCTATGGTTAGCCCTTTAAATCCCCGCTTTTAAGTACATGCTTACAGCGCCAAATGACTGTGAAGTGGCAGAAAATGTAAGTTCTGCTTGCACGCACTTTTTCGCCCGTTTGGACAGCCGCTATAAGATCGCATTCAGCCATGGCTCGGGAAACTCATATTCCTAAAAATGCTGATTCATAGTTGAGCAACCGTTCCTTCACGCCGCGTCCTTCCACTGGCGCCGGGCCGAAATTGTTTGTCAACGACCATTTCAGGTCACATAACTATTCGAGTTTGTTTGCTATTCTCAAGGATATGCCTCAAACTCTCGTCTAATATGACAGATAGAACAAGGCTGTACAACAGATTTACTATACAAAGAAGGAAATACACATAGGGGAAAGTCGGAACCGAACCGACGCCTCTTCACTGCACGCAGGCAGGTATCAGAACCAGTCGATTAGACCGCTCAGCCACTGAGGTCCCAGCCGGGCCGAATTCGTTCTTTTCTTTCTTCTTGAGATTTATGCTCTATGATTTGTTAAGGCTTGCGAGCTGTGCGCCTTGCCTTCCTAACTTATGAAAAAAACTGTAATGTATTTCCTTTCTATTTTCTTTCGAAATTCCGCCGGGCCAAATTGCACACGTAAAAACTTCTTCTGTGGATACGGTTGCATTTCTGCTCTTGGTGATCCGACAATAAATCGGACACAGTTAACATTTTGATCAAATTAAAGGCACGGCTCCACAGCTACTAAATTTTAAAAAGTAAGAAAATTTGTTGAAAAACTTTGTTCTATTTGCCTAATTATAAATAGGTCATTCTTCTCAAATGTAGATCCCTTATAATAGCTACAACTGAGCAATATAACTAACTGGACTGCGATCTGAACGGTTCCTTTTCTTTTTCCTTTGTAAAAAAAACCAATAGGTAACTCAATAAAGAACCCCAAGCTCTTGTCATGATTGAGGTTCCATTTTAAATACAAAAGCACTCTAGAATTCCAAAATTAAATATTAGGAAGAATGAGAAGCATTTCACTTGAATTTCTCGTTAAATGTATTCTAGTAAGCTTTGTATGACAGAACAACAATTCTTAATTAAATCGTATAAAATATCTAACTTAAGAATTGTAACTACTAGATGTTCTGTGTTCAACACAGCTGAAGTAAAGGCAACCCTTCCCCCCATTGCTAAACTGTAAGTTTGAAAAAAAAAAAAACTGGGAAAGAAAAGTAAAAGTAATGGGGAAAAAATAAGAAATTTAGCCACTACGGTGCATGGTCCGAAATATATCCCCTTAAGAATTCAGAACCACAATTCAACGTAAATCTAATGGCAGCTAGCACTAAACGGTAGGACTAAACTTGGTACGGAGTAAGAAAAGGGAATTGGAGAAAAAGCTTGCAGATAACATCGAAAGGAATCCTAAGAAATTTTTTGCTTATGCTAATTCAGGGAAAGCTCGTAATACTCAGGTAGGCCCACTAGTGGATGAGAACGGGAACTTGATTCAAAATGAGGGAGATATTGCTGATATTCTAAACAATTTTTTTCCAGTGTATTTAACAGAAACTGTATCTCAACAGTTGACATAAGCGAGACGCAAGCTAAAAACAGCTTGAGGATTTTGTATTTTCTAGGGATGATGTGTTGTTTCATTTGAAAAAGATTAAAGCAAATAAGGCTCCAGGACCTGATAATGTTTATCTAAAAATTTTAGTAGAATGTGCAGAGGAATTAGTGGATGTTGTCTTGACTATTTTCATATCTTCATATAACTCGGGGACTGTGCCACTGGATTGGAAGCTGGCAAACATAACGCCGCTCTTCAAGAAAGGGTCTAAAACTAAGGCAGGAAATTATAGGCCTGTGAGTCTTACTTCCGTTCTTTGTAAAATTTTTGAAACTCTGATAAAAATCAAAATAGTGAATTTCCTGGAGGCAAATGGAGTGTTGACTGATTTTCAGTATGGTTTTAGAAAGGGTAGGTCCTGTACAACTAATTTGTTGCATTTCTACGACAAGGTTAATATGGCATTAGATAATAAAAAGTGCGTAGATGTTGTTTATATTGACTTTCAGAAAGCGTTTGATAAAGTACCACATGAAGCTCTTCTTAGCAAACTTGCTTATATTGGTATTGGTGGAAAAACTTTAATTTGGGTTAAAAATTGGCGGACTGGGAGGAAACAAAGAGTAGTAGTGAAGGGCAATTATTCTCAGTGGATTGATGTTTTGAGTGGGGTTCCACAAGGTTCAGTTCTAGGGCCAATATTATTTATTATTTTTATTAATGATATTACTCAGAGTATTTCTGGGAACATCAATATTTTTGCTGATGATGTCAAAATAATGCGAATTGTGGACACGGAGGAACAAGTCAATCAGTTTCAAGAGGATTTGAATCAAATTTCTAGGTGGGCAATTAAGTGGGGTATGTCTATTAATATTGGGAAATGTCAAGTGCTTCATTTTGGTCATGGGAATAAACATGCAACCTATTATTTACAAGGTTCTGTCATTAGGGAAGCAGAAGCAGTTGTTGATCTAGGAGTATTGATTAGTCATGACTTCAAGTCCAGTCAGCAGTGTAGCATAGTAAGTAACAAAGCTAACAGGATGCTTGGGTTTATCAATAAGGCTATTTCGGACAGGTCTAGGGAAGTTGTATTGCCATTATACAGAAGTTTGGTAAGACCTCATTTGGAGTATGCTGTTCAGTTTCGGTCTCCGTACCTAAAAAAGGATATTACCTTATTGGAAAGGATTCAAAGGAGGGCTACAAGATTGGTAAGTGGTCTTTCAGACTTAGATTATGAGGTTAGGCTTAAAAGGCTCAATATGTATAGTCTTGAGCAAAGGAGAGTCAGAGGGGACATGATTCAGTTGTTTAAATTCATTAAATCGGGAAATGTTGATGGACTACAGCTATGTGCTGAAAGTAGAACCAGAGGTCATTGTTTTAAACTTTTCAAATCTCAGGCTAATCTTGAAATTAGGAAAAACTACTACTTCAATAGGGTTGTAGGCAGTTGGAATAGTTTACCGGAAGCGACTGTTAATTGCAGTGGGGTAAAAACTTTTAAGAAAGCTCTTGATGTTCATTGGGGAGTGCTAAATTAACTAGGACCAGCCTAGCTGGGCCCTGAGCCTGTTGCTGGTCGTCACTTTTGTATTTGTATATATAAAGATTTAAATTTAGCTACTAAAGCAACGTAGTAGTTGATCGAGGCTACAATACGATACTTAAAATAAAATACGTAAATATAAAACAACTTTTTCCATCAAAGCTCTTTCAAGAGTGATCTTAAAACGAATGCACAAAATAATCTCTATTGGTTTCGGCAACTTTGCGGGATAAATGCTTTTAGTATTCTGAGAGGGCATTTGCAAGCTATCATCTAGCAAAAGAAGTTTTTTCCCTTTTGGAATATTTCTCCAAAGTCCACAAGTGTCTAGATTTCGTTCAATGCAACTGCTTTTGCAATTCGAACGAATTCCAATTGAACATCATCATAAAAAGGGATACTCTTTATTTTTAAGATTTTGTACATCAAAGAACAGGTTCTAGCAATTCTCCGTAGGTAGCTGCTATATGCAAAAAAATGAAAAAGAAAAAAAAACAAATATGGCATCTTTTATTTCGATTGATTTTTCTGTTCAATTGATCTTTCTGAAGGCAATTTTTGTAGTAATTTTATGTGCAGCGTATTCAAATTCACTGCTTCTCTTCTGGAAAATAATTGTAAGAAGCCTCAATATTGTAATTATGTGTTTTACGAATAGTTATTGAGCAAACTTTGTCTACTACTTAAGAAAAAAAAAGAAGAAAAAAAAGGAATATTTAAAAATATTTTTGTCATATTCACGCCTGGTTTTCTTTTATCTCCTTATGCTATCTATGATAACAATAATTTTTTTAAAGAATAGAATAAAAAGGGACATCTTTAGCATGATTAAGTAATGAAACGCGATATCGTGACAAAATGCCCTGTATACTCTCTATATGGCATGTTAAGAGTCCCTTGAGTATCTATTTGGCATGTTTATCTTCGTTAAATATAAATTCCTTCTTAAATTTGCATCATCAGAGGCCAGGTGCCTCTTTACAGTAGGGAAACTGGGTGTCAAAAAAAATAGTGGTGTCACACGAACGAATGGTTCGCAGGCCCTAGAGAATGCACGAGGTTTGCAAATGGAGTTTAGCCAAAACTCGGCGTTATCAGAAAGAAAAAAAGGAACAGGACTTTTATTTAATAAAAGAAAAAGTACAAAAAGTAAAAAAGGGTTGGGGACACGAAAAAAACCATTAAATCCAATTTACTCAAAAATAAGTATTCTATGCTCATAATTGAAAAAATAAGTGATGCAGTAACTCTACCCTGGCACAGGGGCATTTGAATATATTCAATTGAAGTTATTGAGCTTTTTTCTTTATTGCGAGAGCATTTGATTGTACATCATTGTCTCCATGCATCAAAGATGCGATTGGAGCTAAAACAATGCATAAATAGAACAGCTGAAAATACAATAAATGCAACAAAAATTATAAAAAGGAACTGTATAAACATGAAGAAAAATCAGTCGCTGGAAGTCAACTAAGTCAATTGCATCAGTTCCCTAGCCCGCCAATATCGACTATATAAGTTTTCTTCGTTCAATGGCGGACAGCTCAGCAAATGATCAGTTATTGAATTCTAATAAGGAAATTGCAAGAGAAGAAATATATAAGGAATGTATTCTACTTTTATTCGCAATTTTACCCCTTAATATATTTTACTGACTGTAGAAGAAAGAAAAAATAACATACATTTGCATTTATTGTTTCAGTTATGATCAAAATAAAATATGAAAAGAGCAATTTCGAACTATTTCTTACATAGAGTAACATGGAAAATAAAATACCTAGACTGTATTTCGTCACCAAGTCATTTCTCAGCAATGTCCATCCTATGATTAACTATGCTGTCGGATCATAGGGACAGATACGAATTCCCAAGCTCACTTGATAAAGTGTTATTGTTTGAGAAAAACGTGGCTAGGAGACTAACACACTTATAAAAGAATATATGTCGCGAAGAAACCAAGAAACTTCTTTTAAGAGGTTTTTCAATAACTTATCCCCTTTATCGATATGCGGTTTTCCATGGTATTAATCATTTGGTGTTTTTGATATTAATGGAACGTCATAACTCAGAGATCAAAGCAGATAAATATCAGATTGTTTAGATCCTCGTACTTGCAACTCAAGTAAAATAGGACTCTAGGTGAAATCGTGAGGTATCGCTATCACAAAATGTTGCAAATTATTTGCAAGGAAACGCTTTTAATGAAACATTACTATTTTTTCACTTAATCTTTAAACAAATTAAACGAGCTGATGTGACCAATGACTTCCTTGCACTACGCTAAATATAATATACCTTTTTAAGAACTGAAGAAATGGCTGCGTGTATCCCATTCGCATGTTAAAAGTAATATTTCTTAGTTTAATTATTTTTTAAATAATTTTTTTTAGTTCACTTTCATTTCCCTAAGAACACATTCGCAGCAGAGTCAACATAAAAATGGAATTTGTTAAAATAAACGTCAATTTGCTGACTAGTGAAAAACGTCATATTCACAAAAAAAATATTACTTATTTATTTTATTTTATTTATTTTTGTATATTTATGACACCGCATTAAATTTGTCGTAGAATGATCTCCTATGAATGAATAAAAAAATTTTAAGTACATTGTTCAAAAAAAAAAAAAAAAAGAATAGCATGAAATATTCGGGCGGGGATCATGATAAATAATTTGCTAAATTTCCACTTTATCGAAATTAGTTTCTAAAATATGTGTAAAATGTTCTTCTGTTAGAAGACAAAAATAATAATAAAAAAAAAAACTCTTGTTAGAAGAAAAAAAATGTCGTAAAGCTTGTTAATACCGCATTTTTCTTTTTCTTTTTTTAATACCATCTCTTTCAAAGTAAATGTAATGGTAACGCGATTTTCATCCATACCAGTGAAATGGCTTTTAAAAAAAATACATTACTAACATGTAATGTCTCTTTCATCTTTCTCTTTCTTTTCTTGACTTGAGTACCTACTCCGTGACGAGCTACTCACGGTTTTTAAAGCAAAGCTACTTTGCAAATCTGATTTAAAACTTTTCCCGATAAGAAAGAAAAACATTCGGAACGTATTCAAAAGTTCATATAATACGTGACTGATTGATCATGCCCATCGGAGCATTAAAGGAACGAAATATCCATAAATGTTAATATCTTCAAACAAGGTACATTTCTTTTATCAAGTACTTTCCTTCTGCAGTACCATTTAATAATACGCCCCCTTTCTCCCGTTTTGTCTTTTTCGGAATCTCCGAAATTCCAGTATTTTGTCCTTCAGGTAAACCTTCATCTTGTTTCTAAGAATAGCGTCTCATCTTTCATATTAAAAGTTTAAAGCCGATGGCTTAAGCTTTTGAAAAGTCAGAGGTGAAAGCAAGATAATTCATCCTTGCCTTGCCGCATCAAGAAACTTTCATTACGAGATTGAAAACCCACGCGCGCTTTGATTTTAATCATTTATGCTTCTCTGCTATGGATTGGTAAAAGAATTAATCGGTTTTCTTTAACAACTGCTTTTCGTGGCAGTTGTTAGAGAACGGAGGAAAAACTTTCGCGAAAATAGAGAAAGCATTATCACAGACACATAAATCTATACTATAAAATCAGTTTTTTTTAAATAATTTTATTAATAGCCCATTAACATATTAAAATGATTTTAAACTTGTGTTAACAATTTATAGTTTTTTAAAAAATGACATTCAAGTTCAAAATATCATTTTCCAGGCAGGTCACAATTAATGTTTGCCATACTTACTAGCTTGAAAACCCATTATAAAATTTGTCCTGCTTAATCTTAAACGATGAAAGCACTTCTATAGTATAGGCAAAATGCATGTTTTCTAAAATATTTCCAAAAATTATGTTTTTATTTCAATAATTTGTATGTTACATTTTCCTAGCCACTGTTTTGTTTTATTATTTCTCTATCCCTTTCATCCTTTCATGGTGGGCGCTAAAGTTTTATCTTTTGTATTTAAGGCATAATGGGAAAGCCGTTTTATTATTACATGTCTCTCAGCAAGAATAGAGAAGACAGTTTTAAGGGAAAATCTAGTTTAAGAAAATTTGGATAGAGCGTATGTTTTTATAATGCCATTTTTTCCTGACTTCTTTCAGCCAATAGGAAACTAAATCACGCGACTCATAGTGGAATGTAAATGTATCTAGAAAAATGGGTCTACATTACTTCATTTCACTGTATTGTATATTCTTTCCATTACGAAATAAACTTTTGTACAAAATTAAAAAACCAAAAGCAGGTATTTCTGTTTTGTCGTCAGTGTCCTTGCATTAGGAACATTAGAATGCATCTCATACGACAGAAAAATAAAGCCAGGATGATGACAATTTGTCACTTTATAACTGTTGTTTACTTTTATTTTCTTCTGATTTTATGTTTTAAAACTTTTTGTTTATGTTGGAAACAACATAATTTCGTATAATATATCAATATGTATAGTTTGGATGTTTTTTTTTTTTTATTTAATTAAGTTGTAACACAACTCATTTTATCCTGCTGAATGAAAAATAAAATTAAGCAGTAAGTATACGTATTATTAGAAATGTTATTGAAAAATAGTTAAGAATGAAACAAAACAACTGAAATATATAATGACTTTATTAAGGAACAATTTTGAGGCTATTAAATTTTATATGCATCCATTTTCTTAATAAATGAAAGAATTTGCATAAAGACTTTCCGAAAACATTTCAAAATAATTCAGAATTTGTCCAAAACTTATTTGGTACTCCGCATGTTTCATTCCATTCAATGGCGCACTGGATTGATTGCATACACCCTATTATCTTTCGTTATCGAATGCATTTCCACACACACACATTACATGTATTTAAAAAGTGAAGCTTGCGTCTTTTTAAATTGCCGAAACAGAATGATTGCATTATGATTTCTTTTCCGTTCTGTAGAAAGAGAAGAGACATTCTTTTATTCTGAGGCATATTTCAATACGGAGCGTTTCCTTTCAAGTTTTCAGAAGAATACCGTGAAATTGTTCTCGGTTCGCACTTATCGACTCCATGCGCACGTACATTTCCCGTTCAAACAAAATAAAAAAATAGTGTACATACGTCGCCCATGTTGAAAAACTGATTTTATTCTTTCGCTTATGAGGGTAGAACATCGTTTCGCAATATTTTGAACATTGTGACATCTTAAAAGCCAAAACAATATGTAAACAGTTAAATTAATTAAAACAAGAAATTATTAGTTCATTTTATAAGGTCGTGATTACTTTGCAATGTTTAATTTCGCAACATTTGATTATAATTTAAAATATTTAATTTGACTAGAGTATGTTTTGAGTACGGGTCTAACTTTTTTTGGACATGTAGCGACCACCATTTCTCTTCAACACAACCCCGAAGTTGATAAACTGTGATAGAAGCTTCATTTTGACCTAAAATCTCCCTCTCTCTCTCTCTCTTTCATTTTTTTAGAATTTAATATATTTTCTCAATGTAACGAAAAAAATTCCAATATATACGTTTCAGCTTAATTGCTAAATTTCTGACATCATGCAATATTCATTGTAGGGTCAATTGGGGTAATTGTAAACAAGCCTCATAATTACACTTTGTGATGAATTGGCAACATAGGGAAGACATTGAAAGAGTTTTGCAAGTTTGGAAGCAACTGTGCAGGCGTTACCATTGTTTGAAAATGACACAATGAAAAAAGTTGTTTAACAGAACTTAGTGATCTTATATTTTCGTCTCCAGCTCATCTATAAATGCAATGTAAGCGGTTTCAACCATTTCTATTTGTCATATGGAATGTTGTTTAAAATATTTTGTTATAAATTTCATCATCCCTGTCATTTTTCATGCGCAAGTTGGGTGTTTACAATTACCCCATATATTTTGTACTCTGGGGTAATTGTAAACGATTAAATTTATCTTATTTCCACTCTTTTAAGAAGGCGATAAATGTTATATTTTGATGTAAATTACACTTTCGTGTTTATTTTACATAACTGTTGTTATTGTTGCTAATGCCACTTGAAAATTCAAGCACCCCTTGCAGGGTGACCAGGAGTTAATGAAGCTTTTACCGATTATTAATGAGCTTCGCTAGAATGGAATTACCTTGGCTCAGAGGGGCCTCATGATTTTGAACCAGCTCCCAGATGAGAGATTGTCACCAAGGTTGTGTTCCCCAGCAGATATTATTTCTAACTTGGAGGACATTTGAAGCCACGGCGGATTTTACATGCACTGCTCCCAATAGCGTAGTCGGTCCCAGAGAAATCAGTTGCGAGAGATGGTCACCCTTCCAAGCATTGACCACAGACAGTTATGCTTCACTTTTGGTGCTTTGTGGCATCCCAGCTTAACCGACTGATCCACTGAGAAACACATTTTCCATCAAGTTGCCGCATTACTTGATTTATTGCAACATATTTCTCATTAAATGATCTCAGCGGGCTCATTAAATAACTCAACGGACCACATGCGGCCCACTGGTCGCAGATTGAGGACCTTTGCTCCGGAACTCCTTAAGCTTCCAAGCAGACTGTGTATGAAACAGTTTTCTATTTGCATCAATCTCATACGAAAAGAAATCTCTGTTTACAATTTCCCCAGAAAATCTGGGGTAATTGTAAACACATTGGGGTAAATGTAAACACGAGTTCATTCTCTTACAAATAGTCATAAAGTGAAAATTGTAGCACACATTTACTCACAAGAAGTACAGTATTGGCTACAATGCTCACAATTTTATATCTCAAATTATTCAAGTGGTAGGGAAGAATCAAAAGTTAAAACATTGAAAAAGCGTTTACGCTTACCCCAACTGACCCTATATGTTTGTTTAACCTCATGTCACGGTATTTAGATTTTATTGCAAGCAATTAGAACCTTTCTGCGTTTATCCCAATTTGAATCAAAGCAATGTAACACTATTATGCATAACAGTGACATCGAGCTGTGGACTGTGGAAATATTTTTCGGGGAACCCAATCGTTCAAAGCTAGTCGGTAATTAAAAAATCTTTTCACTTTAAGGCTGGCTTTTAACACACCTTGTTTCACTCATTATTTAGTATATATATGTTACAGCCAAACCCCGAATTCGGCCAGTTCCTGAATTAGCCAGCCAAATCGGGAAACAGGCAAGGTCGCATCACAATAGCCGGCCGATCTTTCCTTTATTGCGGTGTTTGGACAGCCAGTTCACGAAATTACATGGGGCGATCGGTCAAAGTCGCAAGAAAAAGGTCATAAACATAATTTCGGTGTTTGTCTACCGTAATGGTAATCACATTATATACAAAGTAGGATCTCAGGGTCATCCTTCCGGAACCAAGGCCAAGAAGGTGCGGTGGCCATAGATGGCTGTAGTGAGGATCTCACAATATCAGGAACCTTCTGCTCTCTTATGAAGATTTCCTCTCCCTTGGTAATAAAAAAAGAAAAAGAAAAAAAGCTCTTCACACTATGTACTGAATTAATTTAATACAGAAAATTATCAATATCGTCACTTGTTACAAAAAGATGAACTTTTATGACATTTCTAATTACGTTGCAGTTTGCATTGAACATTTACCAGGGATTTTCCGGCACTTCGGGAAGTGGCCGGCCAAAGTAGCATACTTGGCCGGTCACTTCCTGACCGGCGGCATATTTGGCCGGCTGCATTTCCAGCCTAGTGGTTAGAATGTAGAACTTCCAATCGGAAGGTCGCGTGTTCGATGCCCGCTGAAGACACCCCCCCCCCCATGTACACTTGGGATACGTACATGTAGAAATCCGTAGACTCCACCACCTCGCCCCCGGGGCAGGGCATCCCTAAGGCCTAGTGCTTACAGGGAAGGCAGTTGGAAGCGAAAAATACATTGAACATTGGCCGCACACCACTGCCAAAGTGCGAAATGGCGACCAATTCGGGAACTGGCCAAACTTCGGGCTTTGGCAGTAATATATATATTAACTCATTACAAATGCACGTGAATGATATTAGCACCAGAAGATGACACTGATTATTGCGAAAATGTCAAAAGTCTCTCTTTGTCGTACAGAACTATCTGATTAAGGAAAAATGAAAAGATTATTAGGTGAAACGAAATTTATTTTGTTCTCTTAACACCAATTATCTCTTAAAGAACTTTTGAATCAGCCCGTACACAAAGTCAATTGATTTGCCTTTATTTCCCAGCATGATGCGAAAGTTTAGTCCAACAACATTTATTTTTCATTGGTTAATTGATCAATAGTTTTCGAAATCTACTCGTGTACTTAATTACTAGCTACAAGTAACTCTTGTTCCGCAGAAAACTGTTTATACTCTATTTTAATTCAAAAGCAAATCGACTTTGTTTAACTTTAAATCAATCTTTTGTCACAACACAATGAATATATTGCCATGGTCTCCCGCATTTCACTCCAAACACACACATTTCAGTGAAATTACTCTCGCAAATTGTTTATTGAACACTTGATTGAAAATTTAAAATTGATGTCTTAGTTTAATAACATATTCAGAACTCAATTAAACTCTCTGGCACAAAAGTCGTTACTTCAATCATTTCCTTTCGGTCCATTTTAATTCTTGGCTCGTTCCGATCCTCAGCAATTTTCCACCTCATTCACTGCGACATGAGTCTGTTTGAGCAACAGTTTAATTCAACTATTTCCTTGGAATAAATGTCACTGCGAGGAATTGATTAAAGAGTTGGACTTTTCAGAGATGGAGGCAAAGAAATTGGTTTTGAAAAGGTAACTAGATTCAGGGAACAAAAATCAGGATGTGAAAAGCGAAATTTTTTCGTTCCTCTCTGCATCAAAATACATAAAAAGGTTTGTGTAGAAGTTGCATGTAGTTTCTTTCGTTCTTTTCTTTTTTCTTTTTTTTTTCTTTTTTTTTTTTTTTTTTTTGTGTTTTTCTTTTTATTAAAATTCTTTTCTCTATAACATGGAAAAGCGAAAAGTAAAGTTCCTGTATCCACGATTCTAATTTTGTCATGTTTCTGGGAGTTCTTGAAGCAAAAATTTGATCACTTCGCCCTTATTCAAACAAGAACGGCCAAAATATTTCTTTATATTCTATTGATTTTTATTTACATATTTTTACTGATAAGTTCGAAGAATCTATTGGCTTGTGGGTTGTAAAATTACTTCGACTCTTTCTTTGTTCTGTGGTTGGCTGATAAACGTATCACGCTTCCTGCAACAATAGTAACCGTTTTCTTGTTCGGAGCATTTTTTTATTTTTTGAAGCCTACTTTCCTGTTAAAATAAAAAATGCAACATTAAAATATCTCTAGAAACAAAAATGAAGCTGAAAATAAAATTAGCCAGTTAAATAAATATTTTTAAAAAGAGTTTTAAAATAGAATCATGAGATGGGGAAAAGGGAATGTTTGTTTGTCGAAGCTCTTTCTCTGCCGCCACCTTCCCCCCAATAACATTTTATTTTATTGAATTAATTTATTCACTTGTTTTCCCCACGACCACAGCTGAGGAAGAATTTAAAACAAAACTACATCTATTCAAACTGCTGTCAACATTTTAAAATTTGCTTGCCTTTTTTTCTAATATTTTCTAAACAAACAAACAAAAAAAAAAAAACCATAACATAAAATTAACTTCAATTCAATTTTAAAAAACTATGTTATTTTTCTGAAACCAATTTTTTACTTATTCCGAAACTTTAAGGAAAAAACTATATTATGCTTTGAATTATTCAAAAAATTGGAAAGTAAATCCCAAAGTAGTAGCTGTTTTTAATCGATACATAACTCGGGCGAAATTTAAAATTTAACTGTCCAACCATTTCGAATCAGCCAAATTTGACGTACCTTGTAATCTTGCAACAAATATTACACGAATTCAGATGCACTAATTGACGAAAAACAGAAGCGATGAGAGAAAGGAACTTTACCTACATACACATTGTCATACCGCTCACTCAGCTGCATAACAACGTTAACGGGAAATCATTTCGAGAGTTATTAGTTATTACTTAACAAGATAGCTCATGCGGAATCCTCCCGAAAGCAACAAATCTTGTAACGGGCTCCGTAAAGGCGGAAATTGATAAAACTATGAACTAAAACTATGACCGAAAAAAATGAATCCGGTAAACTGTTATGAAATATTGGTTTAGCTAAAAATATACTGCAACCTGTTTTATTAACAGTAATTATATAGCTTTATCGATTTTAAATATTGTGTAAAATGTGAACTTTCTGTAACTGAGTTGTAAGAGTTATTTAAGAATAACGAGTGAGGCAATTTTAAACTCAATAATCCATACGTCGACAAAGAACTGAAAAGGAAAAAAAATCACATGAGTAATGGGCATAAAGTAAATTCAACGTTATTTTAGATTAAATTACGTTTAAATGGTGACAAAATTTGGAAAGAATAATAGTTTCTAAAGTTGCCGGACAAAAACAATGCTTACTGCAATAAAGGTGAAATAGAACAAACTTTACGAATGCTTTGTACCAGAAGTTCTCAAGATGGGTGCCACACCCAGAAACGACAGCCCACGAAAGTTCAAGGGTGCCACGAGGCACTCATAATAACAAATTTTCTTTTTTTCTAAATCAGATATAAAACGACAAGGTTGCCTCGGGAATGTTCTAATTCTTCCAAAAGTGCCACGATTTGAAAAGCTTTGGAGCCCTTGCTTTTATACTTTAAAGAATTAGACACCGCAACTGTGCAGAGTCAATGGCAAACAGACTAGAATCAAGTCGGACACACCTTCCCGAAAAACCAATCTCTGTTAAGAAGAGGTAGCGGGGCATTATATACAGCTAATCAGCGAACATTTCCCGCCGTAGAAAGAAACGTAGCATATATGACAAAAAACGTTGGACGAAACCGGAATGTCGACTTCACGTAATCTCTTACTCGTCGGTCACAGCAGCTCTGTCTAGGCTTTAAAGGGCTATGCTGTATACGTTTTTGCACATCAAAAGTGAAAATGATTTCTGCGTTTTTCACACTGTTTAAAATACCCTTTCCAATAAAATGTTTATGATTTAAAGCAGGAACAGCGTTTTGCTCAAGATTATAATTTAAAATAAAAGCGTAGCTTAGAAAAGAATAGGAGAGGAAAAATAACACATCGTGTAAAATTACTTCCGGTGCATAACTGAAAGATCCTCTGAATCATTGATGCATAAATACAAGTTAAACTGCCTTGGTTTAAATACGTTTTTCCTTAGGGTTTTTGAAAATCGACGTACTTTACAGAGATCAATAAAAAGTGGCAACGTTGTAAGTGATAGATTACTGTAATTTCAGACAGTCCTGGGTTTCTCTACTGCTGTTGAGTTAGTGGGTTGCATTTTCATATGATTTTCCTTTTTTGTTGACGGAATAATTCATGCTTTGAAATGAAGTTATAGGGGCGAAAGGGGCGTTTGTGGTATAGTGTGTTTTATGTCGATACGAAAAAATCCAAATATCTAATACAGGAAGACCTTTTACAGTACTTAGTTTGAAAACTAATTTAATTAGTCATTCATTATTAGTAAAGTTGAAATTTTATATATTGTTCCTGTAAATATGCAGTTTCATTTGTGGCGCTTTATTTTATTTACTTATCTTGTTCTAAATGTAGCCTTTTATTTCAAAAATAAATTCCTTTATATGCTTGTGCCAGAAAATGTTTATTCCTTTTAAGAAAGGAAATCAGAAGTAATAAAAAATATATTACTTTATAAAATCCGGTTTAGTAAAATATAACAAAGTAAGAATAATAAACTTATCTGAGCCAACGAATAACCTTTTCGTTCCCAAGCATTATTTAACTTTAGTTCTTTTTTTAAACAAAACAATGATGTGTAGTAATTAGGATAATTGATTAATGAAATGCTATTTTATACCAAATAACTTCAAAATTTTCATTGAACTTTCAGCGTCTCAACAGACTCGAATTAAATCTACGTATCGGTATCAGGCTTGGAGTCGATTACAAAGAAACGTAATCGATTACGATTACGATTACAAAGGGAGAAATTGAGAGATTATGATTACGATTACGATTGTAATCCTTTGCCAAAAAGTAATTACGATTACGGCAGCGATTACAGTCGTTGAAAAATGTAATCGATTACGATTATGACATCCGATTACGATTTTGATTACGATTAGATTAGCATAAAATTATCCGATATTATGCATACAACTCTCATTTTTACAATAGTGTCATAAATCAAAAAGTTATGATTTTTAATTAAATTTTTGATTTAACTAGAGATAACTGAAATGATGATGAATGCAATTATAATGAAATAATTTCAACATCACAGTTCTGAAATTTTAATGTCGTTGCAGAAATGAAAATTTGTAATATCTCCATATATTATAATTTCTCCATTGTATTTATTTTCTAGTTTAAATTGTGCAAATATTTCACATAACACCAATTAGTTTACTGAAAATAATAATTTTGTATGATTCTTTATGAAATCACTTATAAGATGTGTATGAATTGCACGGGATAACAAAGTATTCAGATAGTGTAAGAGATAAATAATCTTTTGAAAAAAAAAAGCTGTATTTTAGAATAATTTCAAAAAATTTGAACATGAACATTCAAATAACTCTTAGCAAAATTAGTAATCGTTAAAAAGTAATATGAAGAATAATTATAATACGAATGACTATAATATTTTAATATGATTTTTGTGGTATTTTTTTTTTAACATGCACGAGCATATAATTTTTTTCCATGTACTAACTGTTTTAATAAAAAATAAAGTGCAAGTAATTTTACAACACAAATTTAACGTACAAGATTAAAAGGGAAATACAAAATTCTGTTGAGGTAATTCTAAGAAGAAAAAAATAATTAACTTTTAAAAATAACTCCTAAATATTAATTCATGCATGTAGAAAACAATTGGGAGAATGTCTAAACATAAATCGCTTTTTCTTTTACATACCTATTAATTAAAAAGAATATTAGCATTAAAATATAAATAAATTTAAGATTTAAATGTATTTACTTTTTTAAATATTCGAAGAACATATTTAAAAAAATAATAATAATCACACGTACCAGGGTTAAGATTTCATGCTTCTTAAGCATAGAGCATCATGTAACGCCAGTTCCTAAATTGCTAAAGTGTAAATGTGCTATTCTTTAGAAAAATTCTTCACTTCTGCTGTTAAAGAAAGGCGAAAACGCAAAAGGCATTTCGTGTCTCTTTTTTATGTGTGTAGGTGATAGTACTCTTTCCACTAGATTTATTGAACGGGACCCCGCGGAGAGAAGAAAGGGGGATCTCTCTTTTACTCGCGGCGATCCCGTCCAGACTCTCGCCTATTGCCCAACCGTTTGAATATGTTTTGAAGGGGTAATTAAGGAAGCAAAATGACCGATGCATTTGGACCTTCTGAGACACCTTCGCCTTTCTTATCTACCCCGAAATCTTTGACTTGCAGACAGATTACCGCTCTTTTACCGAAACTGGACGACACGAGGACACCGGAGACCCCCTTCCCCCTGAGAGCCCCAAGGCGATGCGAGTGACTATCCAGACCAGACTCTCTTTCTTCTCGGGCTCTCCAGCCATTCCCCGTGGAGAGTGGAGCCGCAATTAAGAATTCTGAGAGACCGCAACAAGTAGGACAACAAGCGTCTCTAGCAGACTATTATATCGTCCTTCCATCAAGGCTCTGCGACCGCCACACAGAACCTTTTATATTATGATCGCCCGTAGGTTACAGACCGCTTAGGATAGGACTTCAGTACACAGATTGAATCCTTTTTCTTGTAATCTTATCTCTTCTATCCAATGGTAGAGCTAAAAATTTCAGCTTTCAGCAGGTCAAGATTACACGATTGCAGGACCAGCAGATTACGGATTTTTTCCTTAAGATTACGATTAAAATTACAGGAGAAAAAGGATTACGGGATTACACAATTTTGATTATGATTATGAGAATATGCCATCGTCAGATTACGATTACGATTACGATTTTTTCAAAATGTAATCGATTACAGCCGATTACGATTACGTAATCGCGATTACTCCAAGCCTGATCGGTATGAAACTAACATTTTTGACATCTGTTCGATAAGTTTAAGCAAGAACCTTTCGTGATTCTGCCAAAAATCTTTTCCAAGGGAAGTGCCTTTGGACATGATCGAGAGACTTGCTCTTCACTGCAAACGTTTCCGTATCTCTCACGTGCGATAAATGATTCCATGCTTTCGAGTCGCGGCAAATGACGTGACGCCCCCACGAATCCAAGAACGGTGAACAAGTGGTAAGGGAATGTCATGGAAGCGTGCGTTTGTAGGATGTTTATTGGCACGAGAAATACATCCATTCTGGAGTAAAATTTGTCGAGAAATTTCTTTTGTTTCAAAGTCTGAATATTTGGTTTGTTGTTTGATATTACTCTATACAGTTGAATTAAACTGTTACTATAGTACTGAAAAGTTCTTGCTAAGAACCGTTATTGCAAGCATTACTTCTTTGTGCAAAAATCCACACCACTAATAAAGTTCAATGTTCGAATGTGTGTGCCTGTTGGCGGTCTACGGAACAGACCATTGAACCTAATGCTACCGAATTCGGCACAGATATTTTTTGGGCACTGAGGATGTGCAGCTCGGAGTCACTTTTACGAAATTTACTTTTGTTCTTTTTTAATTATATTTTATTCCATTTTGGCGAAATTGAATTATTACCGAAAGATGGTTTTTAATCACTTATCTCTGCTAATACCAAATTACAATGTAACTGCTGATCAATCTGAGCCAGCATTCGCTCTGACACCTAAGGTTGTATCACGCATCTACTGGTCGTCTGACGTTTTGGGCCAAAAGGCAAACAATAACGCTAACCCTATTAGGAAGAAGGGGGGCGCCCCAGCCGCCCCTTTCGATATATCGGTTCCCTTAGCTAGAAGGGCTAGTTAAGAAGGTGAGTGGAAGCCCTACTTTTGGTGGTCTCATGTTTAAAATTAGTATTTCCATTCCAGATTTGCAAACTTATACGTAATAATCCTATCCCATACAAATGTAGAAACATTTATGAAAAATATTGTCAAGATAATTAAAGGCTGTAAACTTACTTCATCGAAATCAACTCTTTACCGAATCAACTCTTAATCTTCATTAAAATCAATCTCTTCAAAAGATCTCTAAGAAATTACGTGGAATTAATTGTAATACGTTCCTACAAAAAGACTTAATTTTAGTTTTTAACTCATATTAAACAGGTAATCTCTTCGAATATCTAGTTTTTAGTTTACCCGAAAAGTAAATAAAATGTGAAAAATTTTATCTTATTTATTAAAATGGGTTCAAAAAAAAAAGCAAAAATACTTGATTGTAATTAAATAAAGGATTGAAAATTTCATACGATTTATTATTTTCAGAAGCAAAAATCTTTTTCTCTTTTTTCGGTTTTGTTTTTGTCTTTCTCTTTTTTTTTGTTGGTCTTCGGCCTTTGCGTTGCCAGTTCTGTCTGTCCTATTTTCAATTGTCCCCTTTCATATTCCTTTTCCGAATTTCCTGGAAAAATTCCAGTTTTGCTTTCCGGGAAAGATAATTAGAAAACTCATTTCTATTTTTTTGACCTTTTTCACTATAACCCAAAATTTTTTGTCAATTTTGGAAAACTTCCCAAAAAAATTTTTTCATTATTTCCCCTTAAAATTTTTGGAAAAAAAAATTAAAGAAATTCTTGTAAAATCGGGCACAAACAAAGTTTCCTTTTAAAGAATTAAGGATTTATTGCATGAATATTATAATAACATTTGGTGTGCTTTTTCAAAAGCAAAGGTATTTAAACCCAGTTAAAAGGGGCATTTCAAATAAAATCTTTATTTTAATGAATGAAATTTTTGGAAAAAACATTTTCAATTTAAGCAGAACTGTTGTTTAAAATTTTATTAACTCTATCTTTTTGCTGGAAATTTTTTCGAAAACGAGTAATTTTTTATCGGAATTCTCAGTGACTCAATGAGTGAAATAATGAATGAATGAATAAATGAAAGAGTGAAAGAATAAATCAATGAATAAATGAATGAGGAAAAGAATGAATGAATAAATTATTGAATAAATGAAAATATAAATAAATGAGTGAATAAATACATGAATGCGTAAATGAATGAATAAACACTTGAATGAGGTAACGAATGAATGAATAAATGCATGGCTGAATAAATGAAAGAATGAATGAGTGAGTGAATGAATATGTATTATCCGTTGAAAAAGGTATATTTTCAATAATTAGAACTAAAGATAAATAATAAAGAGAGAGAAAGAGATAGCTAGATTATAAATTTGAATTTGGTGTATACGGGAAAGTAGGCTCGTAT
This sequence comes from Octonoba sinensis, assembly GCA_038502835.1. Taxonomy (NCBI): domain Eukaryota; kingdom Metazoa; phylum Arthropoda; class Arachnida; order Araneae; family Uloboridae; genus Octonoba; species Octonoba sinensis. Next base: position 28,032,688 of record CM076599.1, on the reverse strand, counting down.
AGTTCTAGACGGAACTTCTTGTTATGTTTAAACCACTGAAGAGACGTAAATATATGTGTACTAAAATTTTATCTTATTCATTAAAATGGGGATTCAAAAAAAAATTTTACGCAAAGATACTTGATTGTATCTCATTGCAAATAAGATGGCATTGTAATAATTTCATACGATTTATTATTTTCAGCAAGCAAACACTATCTTTTCTCTCTTGCTTTCGTTCTGACTTTTCTGTCTTTCTCTTTTTTTTTTTTTTTCGTCTTCAAGGCACTTTGCGTTGCCAGAATTACAAAATAAAAGCTCTGCCTCCATATTTTACAATTGTCCATTTCATATTCCTTTTCCGTATTATTTCCTGGAGGAATTCCAGTTTTGCTGTTGAGCCTGGAATGAGTATAAATTAGTAAAACTACATTTGCGTCACTTTATTTGACCATTATTTCACTATAACCAATGATTTTTCAAGTCAATTATCATGGAAAACTTCCAAACACAGGAGCAGTTTTGTGTTCTATATGATTCTTCCCTTAAAAATCCCTTTTTGGAATCAACTAACTAACTATATCATAAATGAAATGTGCTTTAGCATCACAAATAAAACGGGTATTTCACAAACAATACCTGTCTTCCTTTAAATAGAGAGAATTAATGATTTATTGCATCGAAGTACTTATAATAAGCTATTCAATAATGGTGTGCTTTTCTCAAACGCAAGGTATTCATAAACCTACGTATAAAGTGGGCATTTACAAATAAAATCATTTATGTCTTAATGAATGAATGTTTTGCGAAAATTAACATTACAATTTAAGCAGACAGCTGTTGTTTATATTTTATTAACTCTTATCTTCTCCTTGACTGCGTAATTACTCTTTATTCGAAATCGCAGTAATTTCTATTCGGTAATTACCTTATCATCTATTATTTAAAATTTTCGCAGATTCTTCATCCTTTAATAATCCTTGTTAATAGCTGTTCAAGAAGAACGATCAATCGGAATTAATTTTATCGATTTTTAAATCTCGCAATTAATTGTAATGGATTTGGCAACAACAGGATTGCTGCCTATTTTACTTCATTTCTTCGGACGTTGTAATTTGTTCTGGGAATGAAATATTATTTCCTTTTCCGGCTTCTCATTGCTTAAAGATCAACGTAATGAGGGAGGAGGGGGATAATGTGACAATTTGAAAAAAATTTGCGGGGGAGGGGCAGAACAAAAAAAAGAAAAGAAAAATGTCACAAGTATGAAAATGCGCATGAGTCTTTATTAACAAAAATTTATGCACTTTAATTTTGTTCATACGTTAAATTATTTGCATCAGATCCTTCACATATTCATTTAGTAATTTCTTTGTTATATTTAACAAATATAAATTTTAATTAACCTAGTTAATTTTTATAATGGGAAAAATTCATTAGAAACTGAAAATTTTGTTTTGTCATTGATAACTGTAAATATAAAGGGACAAGTACAGTTCTACCATCAACCAAAGCGATCTGCCTGGCAAAGTTCCTAGAGGAATCCATTCATTTTCAAGGGAGGAACTGCTGGTATAAGGAATGTGCCGTTTTTCTTCTTGTTCTAGCTCGTTTAGCGTCTTTGATTTCTTCCAAACTGATGCTATATACCAGTTTATAAATGTAGTTGCTTTCCGTGAAAGGAGAAACAAACATTCTGGTTCGCGTACGAGATAAACGCACCAGAACGAACTTCCCTAAAACTCGAATGGATTCGTTCTTTTCTGACATGCGCAAAAGCGTCCAAACGTCAAAATTCCGTGGTCAAACCGTATGCATATTTTGAAAACTAAATTATTTTCAATTTCAGCTAAAAGACAAAGTAAATTTTATTTATTCATTATTATTATTATTATTGTTATTAGTTTTTTTTTAAAGTTTTTTTTTCAGTTTCATATTGGATCTGGAAAATTTATTACCTACTTGAACTTGAAACTTTATTTTGCCTTTGAAATAAATTCGGATATCTTTTCAGGACTGTTTGATTTTTTCACTGGAAAACCAATTAAGAAAGACATTCAGAAAGTTCAAGACAAAATAACAAACTTTTCTATTACATTGCAATTTAATCCAATAAAAAAATATGTAAAGTGATATGTTTTTATTTTTAAGGAAATAATAAAATTTTGTAAATAGGAATAAGTAAAACTGAAAAACCTGCAAAAGAAACTGTGTGCCTAAAAAAGAGCTACTTCATTTTTAACCGACTTCACAAAGGAAGGAGGTTATACGTCATACTGTATGTCTTTTTTTTTTTTTTTTTTTTTTTGTCCAGTCATAATTTCTCACCGGATGAACCGATTTTCATGATATTTTAATCGTTCAAGGTTGGTTTCCCTTAGGACCCGTACCTTTGTTGGACCATATTCGATAATTTGAAAAATGGTTATGGGCAGAAATGTGGTCGTTTTTTTTTTTTTTTTTCATCCATAACTTTTTATTAAATTAACCGATTTTGATGGGGTTTTTTTTATCGATAAAGGATCGTCTAACTCAAATATCGCCCATCAATTTGAATACAGTTGTTTTTTTTTAGAAATGGGTGAAAAATAAGTAATATTTTATTTTAATTAGAAAGGCTAGTCTTGATTTGTCGTTGCTGGGAAAATTGTTAATAAACATGAAACTCATTGCTAAAAAAGAGTTTGTTGCCATTAAGATGTAATAATAAAAGCAATTATATCAAAATTTTGACTGAACACTTCTCTGAAGAAAATTTAAATGCAACCAGTTTTTTTGCTCTAGTGACCTCTTAAAATCGATTTCAAAACGGAATTTATCATACAAAAGGTTAGTTTTTAGTGCCATTCCCTCAAAGAAGTTTTCCCCTTTGATATGTTTTTTAAAATAGATTATTTATATAAAAATGTATTTGCACTAAAAATAATAGAATAAAACAATTTTTGGAAAAAAATAAAACCGACTTCCAATTATAAATTTCGCTAAAACGTGAAGAATAAATTAATTCTTTAAACAACACCGATATGGTTTTTAAATATAATTTTTGAAGTGGGTGCAAACTTATGACAGTCTAATTATGCGTTGTTTTACATTGAAACTGTTGCAAGTTCTAGACCATTTATATTTGTAATTGGTTCATGGTTACAAAAGTAATCGTGAGCAAAAATCCAGCATAATTTTGAACCGACTTCAAAAATTATGTTTAAAAGTCGTATCGATGTTGTTTAAAGAATTAATGTATTCTTTATTTTTTAGCGAAACTTAAAATTGGAAGTAGGTTCTATTTCTTACCAAAAATTTATTTTAATATTTATTTATTTACTTATTTTTCCCGTTAGGAAAATTGCAAAATGTGATGGAAGAAATTAACTGGACTTTTTTGTAAAATAGAATGCCCGCATTTTCTTAAATTTATATTTTGTGCGTGCCAAAAATTTATTTTAACTTGAAGCAGCGAAAATACATGATTGAAATTTTAGGACTGAGCAAATAACGAAACTTTGTTTCATGTTATAAACTTTTAAAGGTAAAAACAGATTTAGTGTCTTGAAAACTAGAAAATTTAAACAGAGAAAAAAAACTATAAATTAAAGCAGTGGAAAACACTCTACATGCCCACCGGAAAAATACGATATGAAAGTTACGTAATGCATTCGCAAAATTGGATTTCATTGTGAAACTACGAAAGTGCCCCAAATAAAATGACCGTCAAAGTAATGCTGTTTTCAAAGATAAATAAAGTGAAAAAGTTAATTCATTTAAATTAAAATAGATATGTTTTTTAGATTTTCGTGCGATTCATTCGCAAGCTGTATTTTAATGCTTTCGAATTCTAAAAGCTATCTCATGATAAAACATGTTAATGAATACTTACAAAAGACGGTCTTTGCAATTTTAAATATGTTAAAGATTTTTGCCGAGCGTAATTAGCTGAAATGGGTTTTATTGAGTCCATTGTATAGGCTTTCATTCATCGGTCTCCAACCTTTTAAGAGAATATTGGATATTGTTTGCAGATGGTCTCTGTCGTCTCCTCTTGGCAATTAGAAAGAAATCAAAGAGAATACTTTTTTTTCTTTCTTTGAAAAGATTACTCATTAGCAAATGCACTCAATTCCACTGCAAATGTTCATGAGAATTCTATAAGAATAACTTCTACGAATGTTGTAATTAAAGAAGATTGTCCAGCACTAAACAAGCCTGTTTAACTAAACGTTGATAAACATTTATGTTATGTTCCATTTACACATTTCTTTAAATTATTGATTCTGTAATTTTAGATTTAAAAAAAAAACAACAAAAACATTAAATGTCATTAAGTTTATAAGTGCCTATTTTGGTACTTTATATATTCACAAATAAAACTGAATATTCATTAAAATCATGGCTTACTTGAGAAGTATTCTAGTATCACTTCTAACGTGCGTTCATTACGCGACTATCTATATTTATATATGTATATATATATATATATATATATATATATATATATATATCGCACACCTCAACATTTTGAAAATTAGTTAGCACAAATCTTCAGTTTGATGTTGTTCGGATATGCTTCTTTGTATTAGTTAAAAACTTATTTCAAAGTAAAAAATAAGTTTTATGCACAAAAATAAACTTCGCCGCTTCAAAAATAACATCAATTTCATTTGTTCAACTTAATTGCTTCAAGTTTCATAAAAAAGAAATCACACAAACAATAAAATGATTTCTCAAAATGAATACGCATTAACGTGTAAGAACGAAATGTAACATGCCCCCCCCCCCTCATCTGAAACTATAATTCCCCCACTGAATTTTAGAATTACGTAATCCAAAAGAAAAACACATAGAAAAATCAAATATAATATGTAACTGCAACTCAAATTTTCCCATTAATTTGATTTAAGAGAAAAGTATTTCATTTAAGAGAAAAAAATTTTCATTTACGAGAAAAATAAGCTGATATAATTTTAACTAAATGGCCTTTCTTCGTGAGTATTTATCGACAGTAAAATTGAGTAGAAGCAGTAAACAACGAAACGCTTGCCGTTTATATTTAATCTGGAAGAAATGGTCTGCTTTCTAATGATTGCTAAACAAAACAAGAATATTGGAAATAGGAGCTAGTGATTAAATTATTTAATCCCTAGTAAACATGCGTATCAAAAATTGAGCCGTTTGCAAAGACCTTTAAAACTAGACATAGCTGCCGCGTTTTTCCGTTCACTTTGCGAGCAACAGATCACGTGAAGCCGACCATCCAGTTTCCTCCATTCGGCTTCTCCTAACGCCTTTTGTCTTATGAGCTAAATTTTTTCCTGCGATGGAAAATACTCGCTAATCAGCTGTACTTGTGCGGCAAAATGCCCTGCTTAACGCAGATAGGTTTTTCCGCATGGGCACGTGAATCCGAGTGATTCTCGCTAGGTGCCTCATCGTAACATATACTTGTTGTGTCTAGTTCTTTAAAGTCAATGGCTTACTACTATTGCTCTAGCACAAAATTCAAAGCATTTGAATCACTCAGAATTTCGTAAAATAAACCTGGCAAATGGTCCATCAATATCTGCAGGCTCTCGTCAACTGGTATCCCATTTCAATTGATATTTTCTCTTTTTCTCTTAAAGTATCGTAGTTATTAAAATTAAAAAGTAGATTTTTTTTGGTTCCCAAAAATGTAGAAAATTTTACTTTACATATATATATATATATATATTAATAGGCAGTTCAACTGCAAAACAATAGCATCGAACCGTAAACTTGGGAAATCGGATAACACGGCTAAAAGAAAGATGCCCTTAATTATGTATCACGTAGACAAATCTCACGCATGTGATACTTAATTAAGAGATCCACATCCACTGAAATCCTGGTAATCTGTTCTAATTAGTTCTTGGGTTTACCCTTACAAGCGAAAAAATGCGAATAACATGTTAACAGTAACTTATTTTTAAAAATTAGAAATTCTCTTTTCACCGTTCTCCGTGGGCGTAAAATTTGACTTTTTAACAGAACTTTTCTGGAGGAAGAAAAGAGTCAGTCCTTCTACCCTCCCCTCCCCCTACACGCACACACCGGCGACAACATGAATCCTGATTTTAAAAAAGAGGCGAAAGGGATACGTAGCAAACTCCTCCTCTACCAACCTATCAATAATAACAACTGTAAATATTCATTTTTAGCTTAGAAATGGCTTATAACTTTACTGATTTTTAAAGTTTCGTTCGTTTTTTTATCAGGTGATTTTTAAGCTGCAAGAATAATTTGCACACGGGTAACTAAGCATCCAGTGAGTACATACTTCTTTTTCGTGAAATTTAAAATGTTTACTATAAGAAGTGCTTATGCAGAATAAGTTGTTCCGCTATCAGCCATAGAATTTCCGAATAAAAGAAATAAAGTGCAAAAGCTTTGTTTGAAATTAATTTCAGAAAGCAATAGTATTTTCCCTTGATATATACAAATTCATTACTTGCATACATTGTTTTAGTTTTCCTTTGTGTTAGCCTTGTTTAATTTTAATTACATAATAATACAAAAAACCTTGGAGCTGCAAACATAATAAAATGCGTCTTATTATTGCATCAAATTTTAAATTAATTACCCGAAAATGGGGAAGAGCTTTTTTCCCCCTCATAACTTCAGGCAATGCACACTGCGGGGAGACACTCTCGGGACACTACAAAACATAAATCAATTCAAAACCACTTCATTGAAGTATAGTAATTTAAGGGAGTATTTTTCTTATATTTTTACAATATCAGTAACATATGGCATTTTCTATGATTTTCTTAACACAGCATGATCAAAGAAAGAATAATAAAATTCCGCAAAGACCACTGGGGGAAAAAACAGAGAAAAACACAGACCGTTATGCATTTACCTTTAATTCCCAATTTTAAGCGTAATTATTTCTGTCTCCACTCTGCCTGGAAAACTTGCAACGTAATTAATTTATGTTCATGACTGGTGATTAATTCTGTCTGTGCTGTGCAAGAAAAGTAAGCCTCGGAAACACTGAATTCCTTTCTTTACTTAGTACGGTGTAATTGCTTTTGGATCTCCTTTCTTAATCAATTGCAGCCGCTTATGATGAAGTTTCCCATAAGCTCATGTGAAGTCTTACATCCCGTAACCTAATTTTTAGCATCTACAATTAGTGTAGCGCAGCTTTTAGTCGCTATTTTCTGCTGCTGCGGGATATATATTCTGACAAAAATACTGTGTAACGTTATTATAATAAGTTTTACTTAGACAATTAGCGTAAATTATTTCAATTTTTTTCTATTTATGAGTCATTCCATAGATTTTGACTTCCCATCTTAGAAAAGCAATTTTCCCCCAAAAAGAAGAAAAGAAAAAAATTGTTGTACATTATTTTAAATGACCGAATTCATGTATTTGTTCTTTTCTAACACATAAGCTTACAAATACTTTGCTTTAAATCATACTTGCATTGAAAATGTTAAAATTTTCAATGGATTTTTGTTTTTCAAGCGGTACTCGGCAAGTAGCCTAAATAATTAGCTCATTAATTATTTAAATAATTTACTGAATTAATTTGAAATATATTTAAAGGATGTACATTTATGTATCAGTTAATGCAACTTCATCATGAAAAGTTTCAAAATTCAGATAAAAGTGCAAAACCACTTGGTTATACAGTGAAACCCCGATTTTACGTTTCTCAAGGGACTGGGCAACAAAAACGTAAAATACGGGAAAAACGTAAAATACGGGAAATACATAGAATGCAAAAATCAAATAGAAAAAAACTAAAGGTAGTGAAGATGACTCTTTCAAAAGGTATAATATCTATATTTTACGAAAAGAACATTATTATACATACCATTTTAAGATAATTTTAACACATTTAGATGCGATTCTTGGCGTTTAGGTTGAAAATAATCCGTAATAGTGGATTGTTTTTTAGTCATTGAGTTCAAAGTGAATGCAGCATTTTCTAGGATGGAAATACGTTGCAAGTTTTTTTTCCTGGTCTTTATGAGAAAGAAAATATTCTTTCACTATTTGTAAGCTCGTCAATTCAATAGTGAAAGAAGGGACGGGCTGTGCTTCCGGTTTTTTTTTTTTTTTGTTGATCTTCATTGGCTGACGAAAAGTACAGACGGAAAAATATTGCTTATTTTAGAATTTTTTTTTTTCACTTTCCAGGGAAAATGTAAAATGCGGGAAATTTCATATATAACAAACTTACAATCCGGGTTAAATTAACATTATTAGTATACGGAAAAACTGGGACTTGATGAAAAAAACGTAAAATGCGGGAAAAACGTAGATTCGGGGGAGGTAAAATCGGGGCTTCACTGTACCATTAAAATGCGATATTCCGTACGTAACAACATTTTAATATTCTAAATTTTAAAAAATCTATTGGCTCTACTAAGAAGACATTATATGGTATTATTACTGGCTTAAAAAGGTATAAAAATAAGTGTAAAACTTTTCATCATTATTTCTACAGCAGAAAACAAAAAACAAAAAAATCCAATTTTTTTCTGTAAAACATTACGTACGGGGAAAGGAATAATGTTGAATGGGCATAATGAAAAAGTATTTCGTTAAAAATCTTTTAAGAAAAATGCGATGTTAATGAATATATTTACTATTATTTTTCCTTTGGATATATACAAATTCAGCGATGATTAATAACTTGCACATTATTTTATTCAGTAACAAGATTTCAATGAAAACCTAAGACTTCACTATTAATGTATTTAGTTATTTTATTTGCTATAAAAGTAAACAAAGAAGTGCATTTTAACGTACGAGAGAGAAATTCATATTTCCCACACTAACATCTTTTCGCAAGCATTTCTTCTGAAGGAATTCTTTGTTAATCAAATAACGAAGAAAATATTTTTGATTCTCCAGAAATTTTTCCATTTTGTGGTTAACATAACCGTTCCTGAAGTTTGCACAAAATGCTTTCTTACATTAGTCAACATTTCAACAACAATAATTTCAAATACTTTCAACATCTGCATTGCATTGTGAATATACGTACATAAAAAGTCTTATCAGCTTCATGTGCAGAAGTTTTATCCAAGACAATTTCAAAGAATAAATAAATCCCGTTACAGAAATTTCTACACCAAACTATCCGCATGAAAAGTTCATGATATTAGCTACAATTTTCAATTTCATTTTAAAAAAAACTGTTTTCTATACACAAAATTTTCCTTACTTACACCAATTGTACGTTTTAGTTAGTTATCTTATTTACGAGGACCTGACCCAAGGTACCTGTAACCAAAATTTCTTACATTTGGACCATTCCATCTCTCCAGGAGGCGACCGACACACACACAGAAACTAACCCACTAACTCTCTGTTTTATTTATAAAGATTGTGTTGTGGGTTACAACATATACTGATTTGGTAAAATACCAAATATGTTGATATATTTGAAGAATTAAGTAATTAAAAGAAGTATTGTTCTATTCTAACTTGTTTGTACAACTGCATTTTGTTTCGCAACATGTCTGAGCTTTCACGATAGTCACAAATAAAATCGAGAGGTGATTCAAAGTATGCTAATAAAGATTCAAAATAGTAATTACAAAATAACCCGAAATACTTTGTCTGTAGTAAAAAGTATGTTACCTTTAGGAAATTGTTATTATTGAAATGCAAGGAGATATGTATTAGTAGCCTTTCATACAAAATCATTTCGTACATAACAGGGCTTGGAAAACCTTTAAAATTTCACATGCCCTGCCGGGCATGTTTTTCTACAAAATACATGCCAGAACAAAATTTTTACATGCCCAAAAGTTGTTTTATTGCATATTAATAAAAACATTTGAATTTGTGGTATAGAATTAATCAGACCAAAAAAATAAATTAACAGCTTTATATCTGAATCAAGACTTATTATAACGTCCCTCTGAATCATTAAAAAACTGCATTACATATAAATATTATATTATTTGTCGTTACAAGTCAAAATTTGCAAAATTTAATTTGTATTACCAATTTTATTGTTAGCATGCATGTCTATCAACATGTCAATGTTGATCTCCAGTAAGGATGCGGTGAGATTTTAATAAAAGGCGAAATAATAAAGTATTGGAAAGAAATATTTGATTAAGAAATCACATGCCCTGTCGGGCGTGTAAAGGTAGAAGATTCACATGCCCGATCAGAATTTTTACATGCCCCGGGCATGTCGGGAAATATAATTTTCGAGCCCTGGTCCATTATGTATGTGCAGAAAAATTGTCAGAAAAAATCTGATTTTTTTTCCTTACTTGTTTGATACCACACAAAATCTAATTTAAACTCGTTTACTTCCCTTACAATAATTTAAACTTGCTTAATACCACGCAAAATATGTGCGTCCATGTGAGGAAAGTATAGATCTTTTACTGGAACAAATGGATTCTATCGTCCTACATGATAAGACACCGGTCGTTCGATATTAATGACTGTAGCAGTTCTTATCACTGCATCATCTGAGCGCGATGTGACAGCCATTTCGATGTGATGACTTTTCTTCGAAAATGCATATATCTTATCTTTAGGGGTAAGAGAAGAAACTCATTTCCAAAGAAAACTTTGACGCTGTGATATGTTTTCGGTTGGGTATGAAGAGTTTCACGCAGAACAGAAAAGAACACATTTGAAGCATTCTCTTGATTGTGGCAAATTACGAACGCTAATGGTCTGGGGTCACGTGTCACGCACCAATCCTATTATCAATTCTCACAGATTTATTTTATTCATTTTATGAAAAAGTGTGAAATCGGTTAAACTCCGTTGCAAAGGAAGTAACAGGGACGGCAAGCAGCTATTTTAGCCTACTTTCCCGTAAGAGAAAAAAAAAAGCATGAAAGAAGGCTTACTCTGTCGTTAAAATATCGTTAAAAAAAGAAAAAGTCAGAAACAAGTTAAGTAATTCAATAAAGATAAGAAATGAAAAAAATGAAAGTAGGGTTTTGAGATGGGGAAAATGTGTGTCTGTCGGACTATCTATATGTCTGTCTGCCCCCCCCCCCCCTAAAAGCTTTTGAAGGAAGGATCCGAATCGTTTTTTTTTTTTTTTTTTTTTTTATTGCATGGGAAAGATCTAGGCGAAGACGAAGACATTTCATTCCCATATTTTATTTTTCGATTTGAACAATATTTCATGTTTAGTTTTGAACAGTTTAAATAATCTTAACATTGGCGGCTATAGGGAAATTTGAAACAAAATATGTAAGCCCTGGACATAAAATACAAGTTCCTTCAGATAGCCTAATAGTAGGAGCTCTCGGAGAGAAATGTTTTTTGATTTGAACAATTTTCGTTCAATTTTGAACAGTTTTAAAAGAAAATTAACATTAGCGCCTACCGAAAAATTTGAATCATATATGAGCCCTGACCTAACAGATGGATTTTCAGCAAACGTTATCCGAAAGACCTTAAGACATAGAACATGTACAGGTATAAAATTCATCCAGAATGAAAAGAGAATATTTTTCCACGAAACTATTTGATCTGGAGTTTTAAGAGTATTTCTGAATGAAAGAATAAATAAATGAAAGAGTTAAAGAATTAATGAATATGCATTAATTGTTGACGGTATGTTTGAAGTAATTAAGAAATAGAGCTGAACGAGAAAGAGGGAGAGATAAGCTTTATTATCAATTTGATATTGGTGTATACGGGAAAGTAGACTTGTACGGGAAGATAGGACCATAGACGGAACTTCTTGTGTCAATGTCGCGAAAACAAAAATAACTCGCAAAAATTACATGTGATTTATCGCGCGATCCAGTAATATAACGTCGTACGTAACATAATAGTCGTTATAATAAACAGGTCGCTTTATCAAGGGTCGAGTTCGTGCACGATTGTTCATCGAGTGCTGAGTAGTATTATCTAAAATGGGTTCTCTTTTAAAGGTTTGTACGACGCAATGTGTCGTTATAGCGCGAGTCGCCTGCATTTAATACTTGAGTCATACATCCACGTATATAACTAGCCAGTTACGATTCTTAGCTATATTTTCTTGTTAAACATTTATTCAATTCGCTGCCTATTTACATTATTATCTTACATGGTATTTACAATGGCTCAGATTCCACATCATTGGTCTAAAGTTCTTAGCTGTTTCTACGTTACGGGCACAAGCTCTCCCGCACAATAAACGTTCTAAAGTTCTTAGATATTTGTTTCACACGGGCACAAGCTCTCCTGCACCATGTTATGTCTGGATAGGCGCAATTCCTCCCTGTCCAGCATTCGAAGATCTCCTTCTCATCCGACCGCAACCTCCCAGGCAAGCGAAAGTCGATCTCCTCGCCCCCGCTTTTGAGGGCAGCTTATATAGGGGTGGGCCTGCCCTTAGGCCGACATTGAGGGCAAGGGGACACACGTGCACCATTTCCTGTCGTGTGGGCCTATTCGTCCTGTCACGTAGGCCCCGTAGGTTTGCCGGCCTAGGCCTAACCTGACACCCCCCGCCCAAAACTGACTACTGGGCTAACAGCTCTGTATACAGTCCAGCAGATGTACACAGGGAGTCCCATAAACCATCTCCCTTCGAGAGCATACCTTGGATGTCACCATCCCTCTCTTCATCATTTAAAAATAACCTGGAAAGCGCATCGGCATTCTGATGCGCTGCCCCTTTACTATGAGTAATTTTTAGCTTGTACTTTTGTAACGCGAGGGCCCATCTCTGCAGCTTTGGACTTGGAAATACATTCTGTGCAATAAAAGCTAGGGGATTAATTTCAGTAATTAATTCTACCTCAGCCCCAAAGCTCCAGTTGTCGATTTTCTTTAATGCCCATACCGCTGCATAGGCTTCCCTTTCCGCCACTGCCCAGCGCCGCTGCGCCTGACTAAATTTGACACTGGCGAACGCAATCGGATGTGTTTTTCCATCCTCCCCTTTCTGTGCTAAACATGCACCGGCTCCGACATCACTAGCGTCCGCGTACACAATGAACGAGCGACCCACCTCCGGCGTATACAACGCTACTGCCTTACACAGCAGTTCCTTCAACTGTAGGAACGCTTTCTCCTCTATCTCTGTCCACGGAATTATATTCGGTACTCTTGCGCTTATTCAACTCAGCCAGTGGCAACGCCACTTCAGTAAATTTAGGAACATAGTCGCTGTAATAGTTGAATACTTAACGCACTTTTCAATTCCTGTTTCGTAGTTGGGGGCTTTAAGTTTTGAATTGTTTTGATTTTGTCTTCATCTGGCTCATGCCTCACTGATCCTATTTCATGCCCTAAATACTTTACTGAATTAAGAGCAAAGTGACACTTTTTTAAATTGACTGTTAAATGTTTTTCCCTCAAAGTGCCCTTTTCCAGATTTATCAGCTGCCTTTTGCCCTGATCTCTCATCTGACTTTCCAGCGGCCCTCCGCCCTGGAAACCTCCGGAACATCCCTTCCGGCCCCTGAACGGCACTTTGTCCTGATACCTTTTCCGGTTGACAATTCGACCCACCAGCGACTTATTTCCCTCGGCTTTACTTCTACCTTCATGAGTTAAATTTGATCCAAATGTAGGCAAGCATGTTTCACTTAAATCTATTTCATCATAATCCAGAATTTCCCTTCTGCAATTATCCTTCATATTTTCCATATGACCCTTTGAGCTTTCAGCGCATTTCTCCTTTTGCACTCTCGAATTTTTCTCCGCCCTCACTCCTCTCTCAGGAATGACAGACATATTCGATTTTGCTTCCTTTATCATTTTTAACCTTTCTTTGCTTCCCACTACAGTGACTATTCTGAGTTTTTCACCTAACACTCCCGATGACCCTTTTCCTAACGGGACATTATTACAACTGAATTTTAACGTCTCACAACTTCGCTGCTGAAATTTTAATTCCTCTCTTTCCGACTGTGCTCCTAATTTGGTCTCTGCTCTCAGCAGGGGTTTCTCTTTCCCTTTTACTTGGCGCGTCACAACCCACTGCGAACACTCCACTTCCCCTTTTTTCACTACCCCTCTCTCTCTCTTCGCTTTCTTCATTTACCGGACAAAAGATATCTGCTTGCGCTTTAAGTATTTTGTTGTCTCTAGGGGTTAGCAACAAAGTTCCATTTAATTTTGGTGTGCTCGCTACCGTTACATAAATTTCTGACTTTACCCGTTTGCACTGTTCATTTTCTAAACTCAACGGAATATTTATAATATCGGCTTCTATACGCTCGCCAAATGCCGGCTCTAATAATATTCTACCCCTTGGTTTTATATCCCTTTTTTGCAATAAACACTGACTTATTACGGAAATTTGGGCTCCACTGTCAATGATTCCTTCTATTCCTTTATTTCTATAGTTAACCTTTACTTTCATACGATCCGCCACAATCCTTTCTTTTCCCTTTAAACTATCCCCCAAAAATTCCTCTATTTACTTTGGCTATTACCTTGTCTTGGTTCTGCCTTAGTTTCTCTATTTCTGGATTTTTATTAATTATTTTCACCTTCTGTACCCTTACTTTATCCCTAGTTTCTTTGCAGTTTTTCGCGATGTGACCTTCCATTTTGCATTTATAGCAAATTACTTTCTCTATCGCATCGTATCTTTCAACTTTAAATTTATTTTATCCTTTGGTTCCGAATTGTATCTATTTTTAAATGAATAGGAATTTTCCATTGACTTTTCATGGATTTCTGCTAAGTAGGCCGCTTTACTAAGTTTAAAAACCTGCTCCTTCTCTTGAAGTCCTACATAGCGTTTAGTTTCTAGTGGCATCTCTGCTTTTAGCCTGTCCACTACTATTATGTTATTAATTTCTTCTGCCGTTTCCGCATTTTTACTTTTAATGTAAAATGCCCATAAGGAATTAATTCTGTCCGCGAATTGCGTCCACGACTTATTCGGTCTCTTTTTAGCCTGATCAAATCTCTTTTTATACTCGTCTCCGGAGTTAATCTATTGTGCTTTATAATTTCCTCTTTAATTCTCTCATACTGATTTAATTCCTCAGCTTTCAAGTTCACAAATAACGGCCTCACTAAGTGACCTAGCAATGGCACAATCAACCTCCCCTGTACTTCCTCTGGAACCTTTTGCGAAGCAAAAACTCCTTCCACTGTTTCAAAAAATAAGGGTAGATCTCCAACGTCCGAGGGTACAGGTGGGATTAATGATTTCAAAACCTTATGGAATCTTTCCAAATTATCCATAATTGGATTTTCCCTTTGTCTAAAATGACCATTACTTTCCTGCTCTAATTCTAATTTTCTAATTTCTAACTCCTTCTCCCTTAAAGCAATTTCTTTTTCCCTAATTTCTAGTTCTTTCAATTTTAATTCTAATTCACTAGCACTTGCCCCGTCCATTTTGTTATCCTTACGCTGACTTCTTAGTACAGGTGACATGCAAAGCAATTCCCCAAAATGGAAACAGTTTAAATGTGGGGACTTACCCTAAACAGCAATCTCTGGATCTCCGCACGTTGACCACGGTGATGGGTTTCACTTTCACTACTCGCTCCTGCTCCAGGCGTTTGACTTCCGGTGGTTCTCAGTGGCCTCCTGCAGGTCTCTCCAGCGTCGTAGTAACTCTCCCTCCGGTCAACTTTGGCTCTTTCTCCGAGAATAATCAGCTCACCAGCAGTCACTCTTGTTATTCTTCAATTTCTCCGATGAGAATTCCCTTCATGAAACGATAATTCATATCTTTTTATCACATGTAGTTTCTTTTTCAGGTTGGGTCGGATCCTGCCGTGGTGCGCCAGTTGCAATTCTTGGCTATATTTTCTTGTTAAACATTTATTCAATTCGCTGCCTATTTACATTATTATCTTACATGGTATTTACAATGGCTCAGATTCCACATCATTGGTCTAAAGTTCTTAGCTGTTTCTAAGTTACGGGCACAAGCTCTCCCGCACAATAAACGTTCTAAATTTCTTAGATATTTATTTCACATGAGCACAAGCTCTCCCGCACCATGTTACGTCTGGATGGGCGCAATTCCTCCCTGTCCAGCATTCGAAGATCTCCTTCTCATCCGACCGCAACCTCCCAGGCAAGCGAAAGTCGATCTCCTCGCCCCCGCTTTTGAGGGCAGCTTATATAGGGGGTGCCCGGCCTTAGGCCGACATTGACAAGGGCACACACATGCACCATTTCCTGTCGTGTGGGCCCCTTCGTCCTGTCACGTAGGCCCCGTAGGTTTGCCGGCCTAGGCCTAACCTGACACTAGCCATTGTACTGCACGCACAGTAGCAATTCAGAACTTTCTAGAAATAAAACCGTGGACACAATAAACTTTAATATCGTATCTTCAATTTTCATGCTCCAAACTATTTTCATTCTTGAAAAAGTTCTTTGGCAGTCAGGCGCTAATCATATATCTGCGCTTTGCACGAAGTAAGTGCAGTTTTACCGATTTAAGAGTTCCCGCATTGAGTGAAGCACTAGAAACTATTGAGTGAAAACCGAGTTTAATAAGGAATTAATTTTATATTTTTTTCAAATTTCTTGATTTTTTACTGAATGTGTGATACAAAATTAAAGATGATGCTGTAAATATAAATAAAACCTCAGTAAGAAACAAGATGGCTAACTGCATTTTTACTAGAGCTAAACTGAAAAGAAAAGAAATTAAAGCATGGCAATGCAGAGATTTTTGATCTTGAATCTTAATCTTTGACTAGTAGTGGACGAAACCCTTCACATATTTTATATAATCAGAAGACTTTTGAGTTTTAAGTTATGGTACACAGAAGATAGACAATATTATTTCTTGCCTATCGTTTAACTAGTTTTCTGTTATTTGCTTTTTTCATTTTAATTAATTCGGCTGTCACTAATGCACCTTTTTATTAATCAATTAAAAAAATAAATTTACCTTCTTATTAACGTTACGGGTTAAGAATACTGCCTACCTAGTATTAAAAAGTTTCACTTTCAAAGTTTAATTTGATTTTTTCAACTTAAAAAATTCGTATTTAAAAAAAAGCTCTGTTAGGCCTGAATATACAGCTCTACCTCTATGAATTCTAAAAATCGAATTCCTTTGGTGTCTGATAAAAATAATCAACTTTGATAGACAGATGAAAATCAGTTTTATAATGCGCGGCTTAAGTCTCACTTGCTCACCGTCCTTCTACTGAAACTTCCCAGCTTCGTTTGCATGTTGAATCATCACTCAATTCTCTCAATTCGTATTGTCAGTGAAATCAATCGCACGCTCCAATGCTTTCAGATGGACTCTGCTAATTAACTATGGTCCAAACCGAGAATATTTACTGAACTTGTGGAAATGACATATGATTCAAAGGTGACCCGTCGCTCATGAAGCTTTCATGTGTAAAACTAGTCCTCTCAATGGCAAGCCTGTGTGTTGACTATTGAACTTAAAAAACACTCATGGTGTTGCATGAACTCAAATAGGCAAAGTAATGTTAGAGTAGTAAAAGGGTACTTATAAAAGATCGTTTGCGAAAAATGATGATTTTCTTTCCTTCAAAATGATTTTGTTTTTATCTGTTAAAGTTTTCTGCTTGCAATAATTTTTCATTCAGCTTAAAAGTTAGTTTTCTTCTAAGCAGTTTTTTTCCTCTCTAGGCTACTAACATTCAAAATTGATTTAAAGACTTTTTTCTTCCTTTCTCCCTAATAAGGCTGCATATATTAATGATTTAAAGTAATTTAAAGGAATTTCAAAATTAAGATTTAATTTTAAAATTGTCATGTTGTTTTAATTCAATATAATGACATAAATTCGCGATAGGATGAAACAGAAATTCTGTTTTTTTTTTTTCCTTTTTTCTTTAAGACACGAAAAATCTGCAATCCCGAATAATCGGGTCGTTTTTAAGATGCAGAGACAATCTACACACGAGTAACCGGCAATACTGTGCATATACATTTCTTTTCGTGAGATTTAGAATACTTTTTTCAATATGTTCAAGCAAAATAAGACGTTCCATTATGAGCCCTGGAATTTCCGAATGAAAGAAGTAAAATGCAAAAGTTTCGGATGATGATATCTTTGAATGATGATAATATCTTTCCTTAAAATACGCAAATTATGCATGTAATATTTGCTGAAAATAACTTTTATCTTTCTCTTAATTAGACATGCATTTATTTCAAATTACACAGTTGAAAATAAACGTTAGAACTGAAAAATAGTAGAATGCTACTTATTATTCATCACGTTTTAAATTAATAACCCGAAAAAAGAGGGTGATTTTTTTTAAAGATGACGCATCACTCATGAAGTTTCCATGTGTAAGACTACAGCTTTCTGCACGGAAAATCTGAATGATGAACTTTAAAATTCACGTAGTCATATGAGCTCCAATAGGCAAAGTAATATTAATTAGAGTAGTAAAAGATCATACTAAAAGATTGTTGGCCAAAAATAAAAATGATCTTTCCTTCAAAATGATTTTGTCTTAATTTGTTAAGTTTGTTGTACCAGTAATACTTCAATTGAAGTTGAATTTTTTTTCTAGACAGTTTTTTCCTCACTTTATGGGATTTGTTTATACCAACATCTCGTCCAATCATGATATAATATAACTGGCACACACATGAAATAGTTTTACACCACTTGTTAATCATGCATGTTCTGTACCATTATATGAATTTGATTTCCCTTGTTGTCTTTATGCTGTAATTTGTGTAGAATAATAAAAATTAGTTTTTTAAATGCATTTTTGATCCTCCTCAAAATTCCTTCCAATTATCAATCCTTTCTTTGTTTTGAAAATTTTGTTTTTCTCTTTCCAACAAGATTAAACATATATTCTATTAAACACTATGCTTTTGATTTTTTTTGTGCACCTTTTACTTAAGAATAATAAAGAAATCATTTCAAAAAACAAAATTAATAATAGAGACTCCAGTAATTAATTCATATCAACATTTTTTTTCATAAACACTTTGTTTAATCTTACACTTTTGAAATTTGAACAAATAAAGACATTATTATACTTCCAATCAGAGCTTTTATCCAATAATTTTTTCGCAAACGTTAGTTTTAATAAAAAAATATTTGAAATTTAATTAGAATTGCAACATTGTCACACATTACCATATTTTCATAAGATAATCTAATAATTACACCATATTCAAAACATTTGTTTTGAATATTTTTTCTCTTGACGTTTAAATCGGGTGCTTTTTTTAAAAAAGATACAACTTATGAACAAATTAGATGTCATTATACTTCCACCTTAAAAAAATGTGAGCACTAACAAATCAAATATTTTACTTCCTTTAAAAAATGCACCTTTGTTGAAGTTACAATTAAAGTTTT
Source organism: Octonoba sinensis (assembly GCA_038502835.1). Classification (NCBI taxonomy): domain Eukaryota; kingdom Metazoa; phylum Arthropoda; class Arachnida; order Araneae; family Uloboridae; genus Octonoba; species Octonoba sinensis. The sequence continues at coordinate 28,013,460 of CM076599.1, read as the reverse complement.
TTTTTTTTAAATGACAATTGCTGGTTACGTTTGATGAAATAAAAAAAATACTGAAGAGTAACAGCAAAATAAAAAAAATGACAAAATACAGTTATTTTGTAGTATTCAAAAAACGGCAGAAACTTTAAAACCTCTGCATTTTTTTTTCTTTCAGAGTACAGGGAGTTTGCAACATTCTATTAAACTGCAGAAATTTTAAAATCTCTGCATTTTTTTTTTAATTTTTCCAAAGTACAAGAACTTAAAAATGTTTAGAAAAACTAAAGAAATTTTAAAACGTCTGCACTTTTTTTTTTCCAAAGTACAGAAATTTTAAAATGTTTAAGAAAACTACAGAAATTTTAAAACGTCTGTAATTCTTTACTTTTTTCTGAAGTTGTGCTGCAGTCGCTTTTTAGATGGGTTGCTACTAAAGCATAATTCAAAATAAACTTATAATGATTTATCAATGAACTGTAAGAGCATTAGTTCGCGATTCATGTAACAAAAATTCAGGAAAATAGTATATTTTTTTAAGTATGATTTAAAATGCAAGAGTTTCTTTGTAGAACTGTTGCAAAGGATGGAATAAACCGGGATTTTTGGGAACCAAATTTTGAAACTTCTGGAAATTTTCCAAATAGCTGTCAGAAATAAAAATGTTATCTTTATGTTCAATCTTTTTCTTTATCAATTCAATTTTAATGCTTTATAATGAAGAAAACACAAATTACTTAACTTTATTCAAAACTTTATGCGATATAAAACGTGACAAAGACTATACAGCTACCCTCTCAGTTAAATGAATTGCAGAAATAACATGTTTTATTATTTGTAACTAAATAATAAAGTAATTATATTTTAATTTTATTTTTCATTATAGTACTAAAATAAAATTAGATCACTCGTAATAATGTCTGGACATAAATAAAGATTGCTTAGATTAACTGAACTACTTGTACTCGGACTTCAACTCCAAGAGCGAATTACATTGTTTTAACACAACGACGAATTCGAATTGCATTGTTTTTACACAAAAAAGCCGCTTCGTCCTACATGCTTTAACCCAAACCACGGAGTTTTGACACTTGTGCGCTTTTGCGAGTGGCAGAAAAGAACGAATCCATTCGAGTTTTAGGGAAGTTCGTTATGCAGGTGCGTTCATTAGCCCGCGAATCCGAATGTCTGCTTCTGTGTTTGCAAAAAGCAATCAAATTTATAAACGGGCGTATAACATCAACTCGGAAAAATGCTGAGTTAACTAAAACGAATACAGAATGTGGCACATTCCTTATACCTAGGCTTGCCATACTTTTGGTTAGTGAAACCGGGACACCTTAATATGGGAGATGCATACCGAATGGTCTGGGGGACTATGGAAAACCCCTCAGTAGGGGGGGGGGGGCTGAGAAAATTTTAAAAATCATAATAAAAGCAAAATGGTGTGTTTTAACCCTTTTTTTTTTTTTTTTTTGCCTAGCAAGTAACAGGAATGGGGAATCTGGAACCCTAAATTGTTAGTCTACCCACCTTTTAAAAATAAAAAAGGAATTTTTGCTACTTAATTTACTTAAAAAGAATTTTTTTCCTTTTTAATGAGAATTTTTTCTGCACCATCTAGAAAGAAGTGTTAATAAAATAAAGTTTAAAATATGTACTTCATAAAATTTTTTAATTGAACAATTAATTACTAAATCTTATTTTTTTAAATTACAACTTTTTGTCTAACTACAAAAATTTTTAAAAAAAAAAAAAAAAAAAAACATTTTTGTTAAACTTAAAAAAAGCAATTAATAAGTTAGAAGAATAACATAGTTAACAATGTTATTCTTTCTTTTCAACCCACTCATATTTCTGACTGGAATGTACTTTTTTCAAGATGTCTTTGTTAATCTTGACTTTTTCATAAAAGTCAGAGCAAAGAAAACGCCGAAGTTCATTTTACATACAATCAATGCTCTTGCAGTGGACTCCTCATTAATGCTCTGTCATCTAAAATATTCTTAACGTCTTTATAAAAGATTATTAAAAACATAAATTCATTACATTTTACATCTTACAACCGTTTCCGGGACATTGATAAAACTGGGCGGAACACCGGGACAAGATCAAAATACCGGGACGTATGGCAAGCCTAACTATACCAGTAGTTTCTCCTATGAACATGAATGGATTCTTCTTGGCATTCTGCCAGGTAGATTCTTCGTTTGCTGATAGGGCCTGTATCTTATTAACTTTTACTCCAACAGCTTTTATTCGTAACATTCGTAAAAAATTAAAAAATGATAGCATTTGAAGAAAATCACACATACTCACGTATTAAGCCTTATATCAAGGAGCTTGTTTACTCTCAAAATTACCAAAATGTTCCACAAAGTTTCAAATCTGGTCCCATCTTTCAAAATCTGTGGGGTTTGGCCATCTCTCGTAGAACGTTTTATTGAAAAATAAGATTCACTTAATTGAATAATACTACTGCAATTGTTATTAGTAATTTAGTACAGGTTGTACCGGCGCTTAATTGTAATACAAAAGATCTACATTCTCTAACTGAAACTCCTTCGAAACATAGATTTAAAAATAAAATTCTGCGACTTCGAACTGTGTAGAAACACGATGCGTTTATTTTTTCTGTTCTACAGAGAGGCACGCAAAATTCTTCTTTTATTCTTAGACATATTTAAGGAACTACCACCATGCGGAACGTTTTCTCGCAAAGTTTTGGAAGAATATTGTAAAATATTCTACTTCACTCGGAGTAGGAGAAAAAATTCTACGATTATCGACTCAAGCACCGTACATTTTCTCAGTTTTCAACCTGCGCAGTTTAACAAACGCACTCTTGTTCTGGCTTATTTTGCTCTTTGAAAAATAAGTTTAACTTAAGGCATAAGATCCAAATTTGTCACACAAATTTTATTTGTTCGTTTATTTATTTTTTTAAATTTACAACTATGCTTCAGTAAATATTTTTGTCAAACTCTATTATTGTTTACGAAAATTACAACACCGTTAAGTACTAATGCAAATTGCGAAACGTGCAGGAAATGCAGCAAAGGTTAGGGAATGAAAATTTTAAAAAAACCCCGCAGCAACCAAACTTTTGCAGGCTGGATTTATGGGTTTTTATGAGGAACGTTATATATGTACATGTTCCACGTCATAAGATCCTTTCGATCAAAATTGAACGAAAAAAATGTTCAAATCAAAAAATAAAATATAGAAGTGAGATGTTCTTGCCGAGATCTTTCGAATGCAAAAAAAAAAAAAAACTTTCGAATCGGACAATTCCTTCGAAAGTTATTGGGGGAGGGAGACCGACAGATGGGCACATTTTCCCCATCTCAAACCCTCCTTCCAACTACTTTTATTTTTCAATCTTTATTTAATTACTAACTTATTTTGGACTTTATTTATTTTTAAGGATATTTTTATTGCACACTAAGCCTTCTTTCATACTTTTTGCTTTTACGTTTACGGGAAAGTAGGCTAAAAACAAGATGTTTCGCTTTTAAGAAAAAAATTGATACCACTTTAATATACAACATGATTCAAAGTGCCTTAATTTATTGTCATGCTTGAATGATATGCAATATAATTATTTAAAAGTAAACAGGGAAATGCAAAAAAAAAAAAAAAAAATGCTAATGCAATTCCACTGCAAGGAGTAACTTTGGACTGACAGAACAAAGCGTTACGGTCATGAGCTGCATTTCAAAGTCATTCATGTTTGATCATGAACAAGCTGTGCGGCCAGCCTGTTATCCAACTCTATGCAATGACTTTTTAATGCTCTTTGTTTTTCCTGTCATATTTTGCGCGGTTAGGAGGATGATGTTCATGATGCTTTCCAGCCGGAAGGACACTTCATTTGAATATGGCAGATGACCTTCGCTTCAAATTTTTACCGCGACAGAATATTTGAATGCATTTTTGGATCAAATGACAGCTTGGTGTTTGGGGAAACGATCATTTCCTTTGTATGAAAGATGGATTCATGCATATTTTTGTGTAAATTCAAAAATGGGCGAAACTCATTTTTTAAGAAAACGAAATAACGTATTTTTTACACAAAATTGAATAAAACAAAGAAGGACAGTATATTAAGCATGAAAAATTTTTTTGAGTTCTTGGTCCTTGTCAACGAAAAGAATTATCATAAAATCAGATATTTTATATATCTGCAGAATAATTTTAAGGCTTGTATAGAACTGATAGTGCACTGATTTATTAATTTCTAAATTTAGTGTCGGAATTAAACATGTGGTCCCTTTCCAACCCCCAGATGGCATTGACTTCTTTAAATTTTTGACTAGGGGAAATAAATTTCTCTCTGATCTATAAAATTCCGTAATTTTACGTTAAACTCTAGATCAGTTATTCTCAACCTTTTTCTTGCCGCGGCACACTTTCATTCTTCGCGGCACACAGAGAACAAATATAAGTTTAAAAGTTAGGTTAAAAGTTTAGCTTAATAAGGTTAGAAAGTTCAGTTAATTAAGTAAGTAAAGTTAAAAGGTTCATCACGTGGGGGCAAATATTTCACTTTATGAAAAGTCACAGTATCGAAGATAAAAACAGTTAAAGATATGGTATTTAACTGTAAAAACAAAAGTTTTCTTTTACAGCGTACTTTTGTTTAATTAAAACAAAATTACTCATAATAAAAAAAGCATTATAATTTTTACTATATAGAATTCTGAAATTTGGCGGTACACAAAAGTACCGCGGCACAGTGGTTGAGAATCACTGCTCTAGATAAATGATTTCCAGGAGATTCTTATGCATTTTCGGCAAAAATTTTCTTAGAGTGTTCTTTTTTTCATTTTCATGTGACGAACATAAACTTTTAAAACTTTAATATAGGTGCAATTAATTGCATTATTTTTTCGCATGTGGTCCCTCTCACACGAAGTAGTTTGGATGAGATAGCGAGTGTAGTCCATTTAAAAAATCATTAAAGAAAATCCTTTAAAAGTATATATAAGGCTTTTATAAGAACAAAACGGGCTATATATATATATATATATATATTGTGAAAAGCAAAATATACAGTAATGTATAACTTTTAGACCCTCCTACAGGAAAGATGAATGTGGGAAACAACTCCTTCCTTACCTCCCCGCATTAAGACGATCTCTCTACTCGTGGTTTTCACTCTACGGTTATGTTTTCGTCAACATTAAAATTAGGCAAGACATAAAATACACGATTCCATTATTGCTCCCAATGGGTGCTTTCGTGTATACTTTCAATTCATTTTCATTAAAATGTACACATTATTTTTAAAAGATTTCTTGTTCAATTTGTTCAGTGATTTCTCGTTTTACAAACACAGTGGAGCTGCTTTATAGCAATATTATTAATTATTTAATTAATGAGAGGAAAATAATGGCTGTAAAGTTTTTTTAAAGATTAATTGCTCTGCTATTTTTATGTTTAAAGAGCGTTTCATGGTATTTGGGGCATAATGTAGAGTCCGTAGAGTCCGTAACATGCCTGTATTTTCAATAAATTTTGAAAAAATCTGGAAAAAAAATAGTAGTAAGATTTCTACATGTAACCATAAATATTTTTTAAAAACTTGTTTTAAATACATTGAAAATGCAAGAATACAAACGCATGTTGCGGACCCTACACTCTGTCCCGAATACCGAACACTGCCTCTTAAACGCTTTAAAGAAAATGATTTTCGCGCTTTTTGCATTCAGATTTTGTATCAAAGTAACTTTATTTATTTTAGTTGATTAGGCAAGAGTCATTTCACTTGTTGATTGCGTGTTAATAAAATCTAGAAAAATCTCGCTTGAGCTTGCTTCTTGAAAATGCTAATTGATTAATGATATAACGAGCTTCCGGTAAACAACTCTAATCTTCTTTTCCGAAATGATGGCGTTGCGCTTAGGCTGAGGCTACTAAGTCGAGGGGATATGAAGGGACGTTGCCTCATCCTATCAGTGCACTCTTCCCAAAATCGATCAGCAAGATTCGAGTGAAATCTGCGAAATTCCCAACCGATCACGTTTCGGCTCTTATCGAGGCTCGGCATTTGGTGTGGATCGGTTGGATGACTTGATGTCTTTTACGGGAGCTATCATTTTCAAAAATATCATTTACAGTTTTCTAAATTCACTTCTGCCGGGAGAGATTGGATCAAAAATGTTGTCCGAGAATATCGTTGCATACGCGAACGTAATCCCAAGGAAAGTTTCGAGAGCATTTTATTATATCTAGAACTCAAATCGCGTGAAAGTTCATGTTTTACAAAGACTCCTTATAAGCTCTTGTTGGAAAAAATGCATGCTGTTCCAAATCCTTATTATTTCGAAACGTGTAAATAACAGAAAAGCAAGCAGCACGAAATATTTCAACCCCTTTTTCTAAAAGTTTATTGTAACAGAAAAATAATAGAGAAGATTAATAAAAAATTTGTCTTTTCAAACAAGTAAGTAAGAGCTTTTTCTTACCTGAGAACAATAATCTTCTTTAAGGAAAAATTTAAGATCAGTTTGTGTGATTGGTATAATGTCAAAAAGAACTAATTTCTTTTAAATAATAATGCAAGCACAATCCTATATAAGCGAAATGATTTACTTACATGTAAAGAGGAAACATGCTAAAGTGGAGAAATTAACACTAACATCAAAATAAGAAAGAAAGGTTGTAGAAAAGTAAGATTCTTCAGTGTCTATGCTTTGCGTAAAATATTAATAATAATAATATAAATTTACAGTGAAAGATTTGAGCTTCAATGAAAATGTTCTGATCTTCTGGTCTGAAATTACTTTTTATCAGAGTATGTTGGGGAAGATATACTTTTTAAATAGTACTAAACCAGGTAAGTTAAATAAAGTATATTTAAAACTTTCTAACAAACTAAAACTAAATTTTGAAAGGTAAACATTAAAAGACATTTAAAGCTTTGAACAAAGTTTAAAACATTTAAAGAACTTTAACTATTACTCGTATATTGGTGAAATGGACGGAATGTCCCAATCACAAGCTCGAGGGCTGAGTGGAGACTGAGTGCCGGCTGTTGAAAACCGCTGAAGAGGCTATGGTAGCCCAGTGGTTAGAATGTTAGATTTTCAACCAGAGGGTTGGGTGTTCGATACCTGAACAGCTGAAGACCCCGTGTACACTTGGGGAAACGTGTATGTAAAATCTGTGGATCCTGAAGCCCCGAGGCAATTTCGAGGGTACCTGATGGTAGAGAACTTCCCTTCCCTTCACTCTTTGGTCAAAAATGTAAGGTGGCATGTTTAAAGTGGCGCCATCTGGTGTCATCCGAATACGTTATCTGTGCTTGAGCCAAGTCGTACCTCCACCCTTGTGGTGCTCATTAGAAACAGAAAGCGCAGCCTTAATTCCTGATCGCTCTGCGAGGGGAGCTTGAATTTCCAAGTGGCATTTGCAACAACAACAACAACAAGGCGTTGATGTGAAAAGCAGAAGAGACTCACAAAGAGAATGTGTCCAGTTAACAACACTGCAACCTACTGGAGTATATTGCATATGAATAACCATCAGTTACAAACCGAGCTATGTTAAACTCGGCATCAGCTAATAATGTCAGACGAGAGGCTTTGGTCAACGGCTAATAGATACTCGTGCCAAGGTAAAGAATATTAAAAACTACAAGAATATAGTTGTGATAAAGATTTCATCCGTTAATTAGCACTAAAGCAAAACGTTTTAAAAGAGCACAGCGCAAGTAATTTTAAGCTACATCACTTTCTTACAATTCGTGCTATTTTGACTTTTGCTTTGAGGCACCGATAGAGGGGGAGGTAATGGGGTTATCAGGAGTCAAGCATTGTGCAATTTTAAATAAATAAACTGTATATTTCTCCCTCTTTGAAAGAAATTTTCTGGAAGATGGGAAAATCTTGTATCCGCTCCTGACTCTAAAACTCGATTCAGTTTAACAAGTACAACATTTGCAGTTGTGCAGAAATAATAATTAAAATGCTCAACATTGTGAAAGTATGCATTTTCAAAAATGTAGCAGACACGTGTTTTGGAGCTGCAAAGAACCTCTTTTTCAATGCAAAAAAGTTTTAAGCTTTCGAACGGTGAGCATTTTTTTTTAAAGTATTTTCTATTTCGTTGAACAATAATAATTGAATAAGTTTTTCCTGCATCCTTTAAAAAGTTGCGACTCTTAACGGTCAATTGATACTTGTTATTTTCCTCCGATTCTTTTTTATCCTAAATCATTAAAATTTCTTTAATTTTCTCTTGCGTCTCTACCTTCATAACCACGTTTTCCCGCTTTTCCCTCCATCCATAGGTAATGGAACCTTTACGCTACCTTAATTTAAAAGTTTATTTTGAATTACTCTAGCAACATTCTAAAAGTATTGGGGTTTTGACAACAAATGCAGATGTTCTTCAGATTTCTGCTCACCCCTCCTACTTTTATCTTTCTTTCAGTTTATTTAAGAATTTTCTTTGCAAACATTTTTTTCTGTTAAAGCCACATCTTTTTCTTCTTTATAATGATGTTAAGTGTTTAGTGGTTTCCGTTTAAATGTCTTAGTATAATATTGTTCATATTTTTCCAAAGACTTCAATAAATATGTTTTTCAAATATAATTGTTTTCTTTCCCTTTTTAAATACTAAATTCAGAAGAAAAATGATGATTCAGTTTAATTTTGGGAATTTAACTATCTATAAACGTTTCATTACATAACTAACTGCTTTTATCATTCCATGCGATAAAACAGTGCTTCTACTTTCCTTAGAATCTATTCTCTCGGAATAATTGTTTGTCGTATAGCGCTAATCACTCTTTTAGAATCCTGTGGGGAACGCACAGATTCAAGGGAATTTCCTTTTTTTAGAAACCGTTACTTCTCAAATATTAGCTAGTTTTGCAAGCAAATTGTCTTATTCTTTATCAAAGAAATTGTCAGTAAAAAAAGAGAAAGCAAGCTGTAAGGAGCAAAAAATCAACAGTGTGGGATTTAAAGTGCATTAAAGTCTTTTCGTTAAACACATTTCTGAGTGTCATGAAATTGATAATTAAGGAAACTCAAAGTCTTGATTTCACACTGAATTAAGTTTTAAAGAACGTTCTTGTTTTATTAATTTGAAAACTAAATTTTACTATATTCGTCGTCTGACATCAAAAACCTAAGTATTAATTACTTAAATAAATGTTTTTTTTTCTTGTTTGAGTAAGAAATCATCAGAAATAGGGTATGTTTTATAATGGAATCATATTTTATTTTTTAAATCAGGGAGTTACTTCTCTTCAACTCCGCTCCTACTTCCAAAATCTTGTTCCAGCTCCGAATAGTTTTATAGGAATCATCTCTTTTTAGTAAATTTATTAATACGTATCTATGTGATAAAGAATTTTAAAAGTTACTTGTAAATTATTTATCAATTAATATAATAATGTTTTATATGACCTGTATTGCGAAAAAAAAACTAGGCCCCTTAAAAAGAAAGAAAAATCAGAGCAGTGGATCAGAACTTTTTTTTGTTTTTGCTACTACTCCACTCCAGTCTTTGGGTAAATCTTGTTGCTCCACATTCCTGCTCCACTCTGTACTCCAGATCCTTGTTTAAAATAGGCTCCGAAATTTTCAAATGTTACCTGGAAAATTATGTAATTACTTCGGGTAGAGTCGCAAAACGAGACTTTCTTCAAAATGTATATATACATACAGAGGGGAGTTAACAGAAGAGACAAAGGGAACAGCTTTTATTATTCGATTTAAATTTTTTGATCAGGATTTTTAAGGATATTTCTGAATGAATAAATGAGTGTTAAAATGAATGAAGGGAATGAAAAAATAAATGAATGAGTGAATAAATACATGAATGAGTAAATGAATGAATAAATGAGTAAATGAATGAATGAATGAATGAGTAAAAATAAATGAATGAAGGAGTACGGGAATGAATATGTATTAACCGTTGAAAAAGGTATATTTGAAGTAATTAAGAACTAAAACCAAATGAGAAAGAGAGAGAGATCTAGATTGTAATTTTGAAGTTGGTGTATATGAGACAGTAGGCTCGTATAGTTCTAGACGAAACATTTTGTTATTATTAGTAAAGGGGCAAGCGATCTTTCCTATTGAATGCAAATTAAACTTAAAAAGTTAAATTTTGGAATAGTTCTTTTAAAAATTAGCTGCATTTATTTCGAGTTGATTTTTTTTCTGCTAAATTTCTATGTTATTCTCATTTACTGCTTATTTAAAAATTGGCTCCAAATTGCAGCACAACCACTTTGCAAACTACATTGTAATAACCACATTTTCTCAAAAAAAAAAAAAAAAAAAAAAAAAAGGCAATTACTGAGCTGAACACACACTCATAAAAGTATATATTTGGGATGACTTTCAAGATTTTGACTCGATGATAAAGGAGTTCCTTGTAACTCTAAAGCATTTATGTGCAATGTTATTTTCCCAAATTTGAGTTTTAAAAACTTTGTTTTTACCCTTCAATTTCATCAATACATCATTTATATTGCTTATAATCAGATTTAAAACAGTTTCTACCCTACCAAAATCGTGTACGAATGTTTAACATAATTTAGCGGCACAAATTAGAAACATTTCCTAAATTTTTCAATTAAGTAACAACATAACTTCTTATAACATTTTTTAAGACAAAAATATACTTTACGCAGCGCTATGTGTTGGAGAAAACAATTCAACCCTCAGGAGTGAAATTTATTTCCAACATAATTGTCTCACATCTTCCTCTAATCGAATATTTACTGCCTCCGAATGTTCAATAGAATAAGTTAACTTTTCTCCAGAGATATCATTGTGGTGAGCAGGCACTTTTATCTTTTTTTTCCCCTCTCTCCCTCTCTCTTTTTCGTCTACGTGTAAAATTAATTTCTTTTGAAACAACTTGCTTTACAATTGCTTGCTTTTCTTTTTTGCTTTAAACTTATCTTATTTCTAGGCAATTAAAATGTTTAGAAATTGATTCAAATAAGAAATTATGTCAAGGAACATTATTAGTGATAAAATTAGGATGCTTTGCTTAACTTCTTTTCAGTTTTTTTTAAATTTATTTATTCATTTATTTATTTATTTTTATTACCTTTAAAACTTTTTTATTCATTTATTAATTTATTTTTATTATTTTTAAAATTTATTTATTCATTTATTTATTTCTTTTTATTAAAATGTATTTCGTAAAAATAAAATAGATAATACGTCATCAGTATCGATCAAAATAAAAAAAAGTTAATATATACAAACAACTTTATTGTGATTTATAAAGTACTGAAGATAATCATTAAACTATAAACACCCATTTGATAAAGAAAAATTATTTTAACAGATAAATTAAAAACAACAAATGATTAGGACTGTATTTGGAAAATGTATTGCAATATTTCATGCTTTGCATGATTATGGGCTAAAATGTTTTCTATTCTACGACATAGAACAATAATCGCTCAATAAGAATAGTTAGAATACGCTGTTTCCATGAGTGGTTGACAGAAAAATGTTTTCATTTAATAAGTGGTACTTTCATACATTGTTCTAGTTACTGGGACATAAATGTTCTATACTAAAAAAAAAGTCACAAGAAAGAGGAACATTTACGAACATATAAATACATTGTCACTCGTTGAAGCTATTGCCCATACATGTTATAAACACCTTTTTTCAAGCATAACGATTAACGAACATGATTTGGGTAAAGAAAATCACAGTAGAAAAAAAATACAAATAAGTAAAATCATAGCAACATCACACGGAGTTATAAGATAATCCTTAAAAGCATTCTTTTAGTAAAATATACTGCCATTCTAAACACGATAGGCATATCATAAAAAGTTAAGATTTTTCCATGAGAATGTTCCTAAATATTTGTTCTGCAGCCCTTTAAGATTTACACTTTTTTGTTTCTATCAGTTCGTATTTGCGTTATGCATTCCCTATTTAGCCAACTGTAATGTACTTAGAACTATAACGTACGCCTAAGGATCATTTCCCCCCGCAGGTTAAAATGAAATGAATAAAGAAAACATTTCGAAAAGCTATTTTTATGGTGGCAGTACGGAAGTATGAAAATTGCTTTCTGGAAATTGTAAAATGTTTTGGAAGACAGAATTTAGGGTTAAAATGCAAAATATAAAAGTTTATCATAGTCCAAAACGCATGGTGTGTTTAACAGTATTTATTTCAAACTCTTCTCATTACTTTTCTTTTTTCTTCTTCTTCGTTTTCTTTTCATATAATAGTTTACTTGTGCTGTGCATAACACTATTTCTTCGAGAAAATACATCATGTTAGTTTCTTATTAATAACTTAATTTTAACGATCAATATTGAAAAACTTAAAATCATATTTAATATGTCTATCCAAAAATAGAAGCATACAACCTGCAGAATAGTTCGGGAATACAAATTACTTTTTCCCGAGCCGTAAAAGTAACGAAGGTCCATTAAGTATACGAGTCTAAAATATTAAAGTTGTTGAATGGGTTTTAGAGTGGAAAGCGCAATTGACAGTGGGCATACTTCCAAATGTCTCTGTTTTAGATGCAAATGTTTCAAGCTGCAATCATTCACGAAATGCTAAGAATCAGAACTAACGTCCAAAGAGTTAAACTTTGGCAACGAATTTGTTTTGCTTTTATTTGCTTTTTTGGGATTGGCAGCATTTCAGGCTCGTATTCAACAACTCCCATAATCCAATATCGTTTTCCATTCAGTTAATTGAAGGATAACGCCTTTAATAACAAATGGTGAGCCCATTATACGTGAAATAGATCTTTACGCTACTATGTATTAAAGTGGAAAAGGGATCACATTTTGCTCTATATTTTTATAAAAGTGAGCAGATGTACATGATGGAAAAATGCTGCAGAAGATAAATGTTTTGAATCACAACTAACAGGTTTTAATAAATGTAAAATGATAGAAACTACTTTTGTTATTTCTTTTATGTATGAAAATAGCGTATTTCATTTTGTATCGCATTGTATTCTATAGTTTTCCAGGCATTCTCATCATATGTACAGATTATCCTAAACTAATTACATATTTTCTAAAATGGTGCTGCTAAAATTGATCATTTTGAAACCATGAATTTGACAATATACTTTAGTCGGCTATGGAGATACTTTTTCATCCCGTTTTGCAATACAAACATCATTATTAACCAATTTCAATCACATTGTTTGTTTTTATTCACTCTAATATCAATTTTAAATTAAGACATACAAATTATAACTATGACTATAATAGTAATGATTAAAATTTGTGCAAAGTAATAGAAATAAAACTTTTACGTTAAATTAAAGCACAAATGAGCATTAAAACGCAGACATATGTTTCGGGATTGCTTGGAATCCCTTTTTCAATGCGACAGGGAGCTTCTAGATGCAAAACATCCAAATGAAGCAGACAGAACAACAAAAACAAAGCTTATATAGCCTAAGAATTAACTGTAAACCAATAGGGGTTCCAAGCAATCCCGAAACATATGTCTGCGTTTTAATGCTCATTTGTGCTTTAATTTAACGTGAAATTTTATTTCTATTACTTTGCACAAAGTTTAATCATTACTATCTGTTAGGCTTAACGTGCCTGAATTTGTTCTTCTTTCTTTTGTTTTGTTCTCCCATCCTTTCGCTTCTTGGTGAGTTTTTGATTTTTGTTCTTTCCTCATTGCCTTTCTTGACTGTGTTTATTTTTGTTTTTTGTTTTCTGACATTTGTTCCGCATATTGTTACGTGCTGTATGTTTTGCATTTGTTTTTGCAATTTGTTCTTTCTGTTTCTTTTTGTTTATTGAACGGTTTAGCTATTGTTTTTTCCCCTTATGTTTTGTTTGTTTTGATTTTGGTTATGTCTCAAGTTAACAGATTTTGTAATCTACGAATTAAAAAGGTTCGGTTTTTGAACCATTTAAAATTTCTCCAGGCTTGCAGGCGCAAGAAAGTCATTCCTAAGTTTATCACTTTAAAGTGTAATTTACCGCGTTCTGTTAGGGTTGATAAGGTCATTTTTCGTTCTAAATTAGCTTTACTTAGGGGCTTCTATCCAGGAAACTAGGAAAAAACTTTCGTTCATAGAACGTGAACTTTATGATTTACATCTTTCTGTATCTAATTCTAATTTCGATTTTGATTCTATTGATAGAATGTCATGGGCGAGAGCTCTTCATTCATCTGACAGTCACAAAATTACTTTAAATAAGAAATTTACCAAGTTGTGTAACGATTCAAATGTTCCTGTTCCGGCTGATTTGCCTCTTGTTAATAGGAATGCGGTTGTAAATCTTTCGAAATTTCCTTTGAATAGTAATGAAATTAATGCTTTGAAATGTAATAACAATTTTGCTTTGGCTAAAAAGCCTTCTTTTTCTGAACTTATTGCTCCGGTTGAAAAAGCTTTCAAATTTAGTGCCTTAACTTCCACTCAAAAAGAGTCAGTTCGGCATCTTATTGCTTCCAATGTTGATTTCAATTCAAAAGTTCCTAATATTGGTTTTACCCATTCTGTGAAACGCTGTGTCAATAATTTAGTTTCAAATTCTGATTTGGTCATTACCAAAGCTGACAAGGGTGGTCAGATTGTTGTTCTTAATAAATCATCTTATGTTGAAAAAACTGATGATTTAATTGCTTCTGGTCCTTATTCTGAAATTTATAAAGATCCTAGCGACAAGGAGTTAAAAGCTATTTCTTCTGCTGTTGAGTCTGTTCATTCTATTCCTTTGATTGCTAAACGTTCTGTGATTCCTTCTGTTGCTAATTGTGCGCGTTTCTATGCTTTACCGAAGGTACACAAGGCAGGTATTCCTTTCAGACCAATTGTTTCCAATATTGGCACTGCTTCATATAAACTTTCCAAGTATTTAGTTTCTGTGTTTTCTCCACTTAGGAGTCGAAATGTTTTCACTGTTAAAAATTCCACCGATTTTGTTAAGAAACTTCATAACTTCGTTCCGAATAATTCGGTTATGGCCTCTTTTGATGTTAATTCTTTGTTTACTAATGTTCCTGTTGATGGCGCTTTGACTTGCATCAGGAAAAGGCTTTCTGAATTCCATTTTACTTCTGTGGAAATTGAGGAATTAGTTTTTCTTACTCGTGTGTGCTTGCAACAGAGCACTTTTGTATTTAATGGTAAATTCTATGCTATGGTAGATGGCCTGGCCATGGGAAGTCCTCTTAGTCCTATTTTAAGTGATTTCTATATGCATTATTTTGAGGAAAAACTATTCCAAAAATTGCAATTTCAATTTTATGTTCGTTATGTGGATGATTGTTTTGTCCTAACGGACAGTAACTTGTTAGGTATTGATGATGCTCTTTCGATTATGAACTCCATTGATTCTAATATCCAGTTTTCTTGTGAGAAAGAACTTAATAGTAGCCTCGCGTTTCTTGATGTTTTGATTTCTAGGAGTGAGTCTGGTTTCACATCTTCTGTCTATCGTAAACCTTTCTCTGTTTCTTTACCTCCTCACAGACTATCGTCTCATCCTCCCAACCAAAAATATTCGGCTTTTAATGCTCTTGTCCATCGTGCTATTAATATTTGCTCTTCTCCTGAGCTTCTCAAGATTGAACTCAACTATCTGAAAGCTGTAGCTGTTGATAGAGGATTTTCTCACTCTTTAATTGATTCTATTCATAACAAATTTTCTAAAAAAACTTCTGGTCCCAATCATGTGGTTTCTAGAAAGAATTTGGTTGTGTTACCATTCTTTCACTCTGTAAGTTTTCGTATTGCTAAAATCCTAAAAAGGTTTCAATTTCAAGTTGTTTTTGCTCCTAGCAACAAACTTTCCTTCTCTTCTCTTAAAGATCCTGTTGATCAACTTAATACTTGGGGTATTTACCAAATTAGTTGCCGTTGCGGCCTTTCTTACATTGGACAGACAAAACGTGCTCTGAAAATTCGGTTAAATGAGCATAAAGGTTATGTACGAAAGCAAGAGCTGAATAAGTCTAGCATTGCTCAACATTGTTGGAATTCCAACCACTCTTTTGATTTCAATTCTGGGAAAATTATTCAAAAATGTTCTTCCCCTTTAGAACTTGACTTTTGGGAAGCTTATCATATTAACAGGAATAGTTCTAATTTGGTTAATGATTCTTCCTCAACTCCTTATTTTTCACAGGTCTGGCATAAGTTCCTTTAATTTGTTGTTCTTTCTTGGTTTTCTTGTTAGTTTTCCTTTTTTGTGTCAATTTTTTTTTTCCTCTCTCTCCCCCCCTCCCCCTCTTTTGCATGTGTACTTTGTTTTGCTTTTTGTTTTGGTATTTTCTGTACTTATTTTATTTCCTTTTTATTCTTTGTATTTTATTTTATTTTTTTTGCAATTTTCATATATTTTCACATTTTTATGCACGCTGTTGTCTTTTTTGCTTTGTTTTTATTGATATTCCTTTTTACTTTCTGTACTTCCAACTGCATTCGTTTGTTGCTCTCTTATTCGTGCCTTTCCTACTACTTCTACTTCCACTTCACACTGCCTTTATTCTCATTGGTTTACAGTTAATTCTTAGGCTATATAAGCTTTGTTTTTGTTGTTCTGTCTGCTTCATTTGGATGTTTTGCATCTAGAAGCTCCCTGTCGCATTGAAAAAGGGATTCCAAGCAATCCCGAAACATATGTCTGCTCATTTGTGCTTTAATTTAACGTGAAATTTTATTTCTATGACTATAATGACTGGAGACTATAATAGATGAACAAACTGGATCAAGCAAAAATTTCACTTTATTCCCGGAAAATCTATGTCGCGATAACCTGCTAGGGAATCTTCATGAAACTGTGAAGGATAGTTCCAAAAATCGCACCAAAAAAGACATTTTTAAATCCTCAAGTTAATCATTTTTGGAAAAAAAAAGTCCACGACGTTGTTCATAGTTGAATTCATGTGACATTTTGCTCTGTGAATGTCCCAAGGTAATGTTCTTTCTGGCTGATCCACATGAAATTTACGTTCGAACTAAAAACACGTAACAACCCCCCCCCCCCCCCCCCCAAATGCAAACTTTACAATCAGTCATTAAGCAATGGGTAACGTTTCGATGTAACTGGAATTTCACAGTAAAGTATAAATTTCGTACAAATTAAACGGAAAATGTTGAATAAATAAATGTATGTGTGGGCTCGCGCACATAATTACATTAATTATGTGTATAAATAGGATGTTATTCAGTTTTATCGGTGCTTTTCAGCATTTTTTTTTTTTTCTAAAAATACCAGCTCCGAAATTTTAGGAAATTCATAACCGGTAAAAAGTAGTTATTGATAAGTATATGATAATACGTGATCAAGATAGTAATGTGTGCCGGGTAAATGCTCACTGGACAGGACATTTATAAATGGCCATTTGCGAGAAGCATTTTTAAGCGACCAAAATATGTTCATTGATAAAAATATTTTTAAAAATATTTTGACATTTTTCATGAGTATTACAGCTTATCAAATAACATTACATTTATTCTAAAATATACATTTCCTTAATTAAATGTATAAAGGGTATTTGCTATATTTTTATCTCTACTGATCATAAAACATGACGTCATTTTATGTCAATTCTACGCAGGGTCAAAATCTCACCATCTCATATTTTCTTGAAAATAAGCAAATGGTTACTACTGGTATAGACTTGGGAAGATGTGAAGTTTTTCAGAAACCTCTAGTCGTTTTTGATTTACAGGGTGTGAAATTCCACTAAGAACAAAAGATAGTAAATTGGGAATTGCTCTAGAAACGTCCCTAAAAAAAAAAGAAAGACCCTTTTGATGTCTGCAATGTAACTTTCATAATGGCTCAAAAATTATGAAATCCCCGTTTCAAATGAAAATGAAATTCTAGAGCTTGAGAAATTGGCCACGGGCAGATCTGAATGCCAAAGCCACTGAAAGTTTTATTTTTGTCCCCCTGCAGAATCTTTTTTTTTTTTTTTCGTTTCTAAATGTATCACTCATGCATAAAAATCTATGCATAATTACATTGTTAAATCATAATTATTATAATTGGAATAAAATGACTTTTTTCCCAGAATATCACGCTCTCCAATAGCTCCGAGTCAAAATGACTTAGATTTGAAAAACCGAGTTCTTATTTTTTAAGTAATCCTTTTATCAAAAATGATCCGGTTACGATCTAATTTTTGAGATCACTAAACAAAGAAAAACATTTCTCACTGGGAATTTTAACGCGGACTGTCTTAATTTGAGGCGGACTGTCTCCAGCATTACATCTAACAGAGAAGGAAAAGTTGAATTATACGCACATCTTCCAAACGTACTAATTGCGGGTGCTAATGTACCTCCGTGCCAAATTTCTTTACAGCGCAGTCCATAAGAGCGGTTATCATTCCCTCGTCCAATCTGTTTTCTTAGTTTACTGCGTCCAATTTGAATACGACGAGTTATTCACCTTATGTTCCTGCTCTGAAGAGACGAACAGCCTACTCACATTTTTGAATCGTTGTTAATTTTGAACGCATACTCTATAAATGTTCCGTTTAATTGCAGTTAATAGTTGCCCTTTCTGTAACTATAACTTCTAAGTAAGCATTGGTACTTAAAACTGAGAGCGGCGTTTGCTCATTTTTAAGTCGCAAAGTAAGAAAACCAAAGTAAAAATAAGAAAGTATAGTGTCTCATTTCTAATCACGTCATTTTTAACAGCGCAAAATACAATAAATGAACAAAATCCAGTCGCATATTTCAGTGGAATTTCTAGTTAGTGAATATTCATTAGTGAAGTTAGTGAACTGCCAACAATTGTCATTCCTCGACCCATAATACTAAAGGTAAGCTTACAGTTCCGATCAATACGGAAGACAGCCAAGGAGACCGAACTAGCGTTCGCATGCAAACGCTCTCCGTCTGTATGCGGAGTTTCTCTGAACATATTGCGCTGAAATCAATTATGACTTTTGACATCCTCATGTGATAAGATTTTTATTGATTTCATTTGTTTTCTTTTATAATGAGTGGACTAACAATTTGGGTTTAAGTTTGTTCTCCTTAATCATTAAAAAAATCTCAAACTATTATTTGTAACAAAAGTACGAAACAATAGTTAAGCACTAAACTTACAATCTATGGTTTTTTTCGGGAAGAGTGGAAAACCCCCTTCTGAGATTTCTTTCAATAGAAGCGTGTTCTTATGGATAAATTATAAGACAAATGATCAAAATGCTTTGTGCTGAAATATAAGTACAACGATAAAACAACGTAAAAAGCACAAATTCAGAATAAAAAGTACCGCAAATAGCTATTTCGAAGCTATAATGGTGCCTCTTCATCAGTGCAGAAAAGAAACGCTCAACACGCAACTAGAAAGCTGTGAGTGAACAGGTGTTCACTCACAGCTTGTTGTTTTATGTTTGTACGTTGTTTTATTTTTGTACTTATAAGGATAAATTAGTTCATTTTTGCTCCACTCCATAAATTAATAGATTTTTTAAAAAAGCGTTTGAAATTTATATTTTTCTATAAAATATGTAAAAATGCCACTAATTGTTTTCAAGCACGAATCACAATTCTTACTTAAGATTGTATGAAGAAAAGCACTTTTTTTCGAAATTTCTTCCGCTGTGACCCGGACAGAATGTCCAAAACCAAAAGGTATACGGATATAAGATCCACATCCAAAAGGTAAAACGTACAGAAGTTCCATGACCAAAAAAAAGTCGAGGGTGCGGAAAAGTTGTGGAATAGCATGAGAATCATGAATACAAAATTTTTAATGAATCTATAATTATCTTCGAGTTCCACATTAGGGATGAAGTGTGAAAAATTTGCCTAAAAGTAACTAAATTTTGACATTTCTACGGATTTTCGCATTTTTAATTTCTCGTTCCACATTAGTGCGGAAATGTTGAAAGAATAAATGAAAAATGTAAACGTAAAATTTTTTGATCTTCAGTAAGGATGTGGTGATTTTTAAATAAAATACGAAATAATGAAGAATTGGAAAGAAATATTTGATTAAAAAATTACACTCCCTGCCGGGCCTGTAAGGGAAGGACATTCATGCCGAACAGAATTTTTACACACCCGGGCATATCAGGAAATATAATTTTTGAGTCCTGAAAAATACACACTAAATTCAAACTCATCGAAAAGTAAAACGACCTTAAAAATAAGTCAAGAGCTCGATTAAAAAGTTCTGAGTAAAATAGTTCTACTTTCTCTTTATAATTTTGTCAGTAATAATGCAAGTAATTTTGTTAATTTTCAACATGTTTTCAAGTTTTTAATATTTCTAAAAGTTCTGATACGTGACTAAGTAGAATATAATTAGATTTAACTAACATTATTTTAACTGATGTAAAATTCTTAATATATATATATATACATATATAGATAGATAGATAGATGCATACATGTAGTATATAAATTTGATTTCAGATGTTTGCGTTTTGCTTTAATCAAGTTTCATATTGAGTTTTCAAATTCTTTAACTTTTATGAACTGGGTAAAATTAGTATAATTTCTGTTTCTATCATATCAGAAAATGTAGATACAACTTGTTTTATTCTAAAAGCATTTCAAAAAACATAATTTAACGGAATTTTCTAATAATTTTTTTTACACCAAAAGTCAAGAACTAATATAAAGATTTTAAAAAGCAGCTTCTATTTATATAAAAATCTAATGATGGTGTAGCAGGAACTAATGAAATTGTAACGGCAAATAATAGCAACCAATCAGAAGCTAGACTGCATCAGGAGTGCATGCGTTTTAATCGTTTATAGTCGGATTTAATAACCAATGGCCAATCTTGACAACTGACGTGACTGTTATGCTTTTCCTTTATTTGATTTATTTGAACTACTTTTACAGTTAAATGTCTACAGTGGCAACACTTTTAGAAAGATGTCAATAAATGGCTTTTGCCCATCTCATGCATTGTTATTTTAAAACTGTTTTCGCCAAGGAGAACATTACATTTCTTTAAGCTTGAAAGCGACGCCTAAAATGAAAACATCTTTACATAAATCTTAAAACATGCAATAAATGGTTCAGTACTTAGATTCTTGCTGTCATCGCCAAAAGTCATTTTAAAAAAATTTATAACTTCTTAAGAAGAATTTCGCCTCTTCTGACCTGTGCAAAATCTATGTACGTTGTCAGAGTGAGTGCAAATAATTGTGTACAACATAGAATGTCTTTTCTGACGGAGAACCGATTCTTTCTGTAAAGCTATTCCAAAATAGTTTAGTCAATAAAGAACAAGCGAAGCGAGCTCGAACTCGCGAAGCGATCCGAAGGAACTGCGTTATTAGTTCCGGGGGTTGGCGAGTGACAGCGAGCAGGGGACGGGAGGAAGCCCCTAGTAAAATGAATGAAAAGAACTTCATCAAAAATATATAAATGATAAACCTAAAAGTAGCTCAAGAAAAAAATTAAAATCATTTTCAAGGGTAAAAGCAACAAAATTTAATAGAGTGGTAAACTTTTACGAAACGTCAGGATCACATTCTCCTATAGCATTAAAGTTTCACAAAAAGTGCAATCTGTTTTTACTCAATAAATAATAAAAACATTAAATTAACGACAGAAAATAAAAAGCCCGCAAATAAACGGGAAAAAAATGCTTTTGGGCCGTTCCAAAGAAAGGAACATTTTACATAACGGCTTGAAATATTCATTGAAAGCGCTTGAGGTCTTTGTATGTGTTTTTGTAAAGTCAACAACACATTTGTAATTCTAATTACTAGCCTGAAGCAAACAGCTAAGAGATCATAAAAAATAGTTTTAATCAAGGATTTACTTTTAAAAATTGTCTTACAACATTTTTCCCAAAAACGAGTTCAATATCACATTATAAATTTTCAACATAGCTACTTATAAAGTTAAAGAACCTTTTTTTGTAAGGCAGGATGTAAGGCTTCAATGTTAAGACGGCAGAATATTAACGTACTCTTTTTTAGTCTAATGTAAAATCTAATAAATTGACGAATAACTAGTAGAAGTTAAGTTTTGAAACTTTTTGTTCTTTTAAGTCAAGTAATTTAAATAAATAATACTTGAGCCTGTGTACGTGTATTTGTATCTCTTATTATTAAGAAACGGTTAGTCATAAAAGTTGGAAATTTCGCATGTACAAGGTCGAATTCAGGCAACATCAACGGTACTGATGTTCCTTCAGCACCTCTCTTTTCGGTAGTAGTCGGATGTTCCAAAAAGTTCTTCAATCTTTTTTTTTTTTTTTTTTTTTTGTGTGTGTGTGTGTGTGGGAAAATTCATGTTAATTTCAAGTCTTTTTCATTCCTCCTAGTCGTATTTCTCCCCATGCGTTACTCAATCAATTTTTATAGTGTAGTAAATTAGTGAAGATTTAGCGGCCAATACGACCATATCTCGCCAAATTGGCGACAAAAATGAGATGCCAAAATCCAGTGTCAAGTCAGCGATATATGGCGGTTTCCCATACAAAATCATTTACAATGACGGGTTTCTAATAGAATTTCTCCTCGCATTGGCTTGAGAGTACCAGAAATTCATGTTGGGTACACGTCGGATTTTTTTCCTATTTAATAGAACCGTAAATTAGTTAGATACTGTTGAAATGATGTCAGTTGCAGCTTATAAAATGTTCTTTGGTGGAGGGGAAATTACCAAAAGCAAAAAATATTGCATCATTTTTTAGAATAAATCCTATTATCTTATAAAATTTGAAGAATTAAAAAATATATTACAACAATTATGCCAGCAACATTGTACGCCTCAACTTACAGGCATTATATATTCTATGAGCCACCGTAAGCTAGTGGTTAGGCCGTCGTTCTTCAAACCGAAAGGTTTGGGTTCGGAACTCACCTCGTTTAGCACCCACCCTGTACACGTGGGATACGTGCATGTAAAATCCGTAGACCTTGAAGTTCCGAGGCAGCTCCAATGGTTCCGGAGGCTGGAGACAATTTCCCTCCTCTTTAGTCTCAGGTCCAAAAATGGAGATGGCTTTGTGGTGGTGGCACCATCTGGTGTCAGACTACAGAGTATTAGGTTTAATGCTGTTCACCTATCAGTTGACCCCGGTGGCCCTTGAAAAGGGCGAAGGCCGACAAGGCAAGGTCCTCCACGTTTAAAATAAAGCATTTCATGAAAAAACAGTATTTCGAATTTTTTTGGTTACTAGAAGTTTGCGCTAATACTTGATAAGATTACAGTTTAATATTTTTTACGTTTAGCAATTTTTTTGTTTGTAGTTTTACTGAATTAAATTCCGTAAAATACTGATTTTTTTTTTTTTTTTACCTTCTGCTGATGCAAGAAACAAAGCAAAATACACTAGGGTACTAAAAACACTCACTGAAAAATAAAATAAAAACTAAAAAAAAAAAAATAAGCAATTCAAGGAAACTAAATACTTTGACTCTGAACATTCAAAATATTTCTGCCAAGTTTTCATTTCTCCCTATGGTTTATCTCGAAAAAGCAAATTCATACGTCAGTAAATATACTTAACAGCTTTTTAACGAACAACACGACGGATAATTTGCCTGAAAATTGACTAAGAGTAAGAATACGATTGAAAATGATTTCTATTTTGTTGGAAAATGCATTTTCTTTCTTAAAACAGTGACAATGTGACCTCCCCATCCACTTCAATTTTTCCTCTTTTGCATCGCCTATTTATATAGATTTGATTTTTTCCCTTTCTGCTCATTTTTTTTTTCGAATCAATAAGAAATTCTAGCTGGTTACTATGGAAACATGAACCATAAGAGACAAAAGAACAAATAAGCTCCCTTTTTTTCCCTAAAAGGTTTCCATCAGATATATCAGTTGTAAAGGGCCTTAAATGCGTTTCAATTGAATTATGTTAGTCAAGAAAGATGAGCAGAATGCTTCAATAGCAGTAAAATATTTGATTTATTTTCAAATAAATACGCTCTTTGTCTTTACCTGTTCTGTACCTTTTACTTCACGGTCTATTTGGGAAGATGAAAAACGTGAAAAGAGAAGCAGTTTTAGATGCGAAAACGAAGATGCGAAACGAACGTTTAAAAATAATATAGAACGCACTCTTAAATGAATATTACATACGTTAGGGGTGATGGAAGTCAACTAGAGAGGCAAACGAGCAGTACTACTCCATTGATTGTGAGAAACTTGCATTACTGCTGGTGGCCGCTATTTTGAGCAGTCACTCTGCTGGAAGATTTACTTTAAATATTGTTTTTTTTTCCATCGTTTTCGTTATTTTATACTGCCTATCATAAATATCAGCCATACATTTATAATGTTTCGGTGTAACAAAAACCTCCTTCCTCAGCGCAGGAAAAGCCGTGCAAGAAAAGTAACTTGCTATTATATAATAGCAAGTTACTTTTCATATCTTTTAAACTATTCTTTAAAAACAATAAAACTATTCCACCCTATGAGGAAATGATAAAAATAAAATTATTTGCTTATTAGCTTATGTATGCTTTTTGTACTCATAATTAAAATTAAAGAACACAATATAAGATAAAGTGCCCTAAAGCTGACACCCAGAAAACGGTTCCTAAAGCTGACACATTCAAATAAAAAAATATTTCAAGTGTTACCAATTTCTTTAAAAAAATTTTAAGTGAGTTTTTTCTTTCTTTTTGAATGGTATCACTTCATAAATCTAAGGTGGAGGTAAATGTTTTCCAGATGGTTGCTGTTAATTTTGTATAAAATTCTTAAGAATTTTGTTAGAAGTTAAACAGTTTACGTTAAGGTTTAATTGCCTTATATGTAACGTAATTGTTTCTCTTGCGTTGCAAATGTTTGAACAAAGATTGTAAATTGTATAAATTGTATCACAAATGTTTTTACCTCCAAATTGCAACAGCTAAGGGGGAAGCCCCTTTAGGAGTCAAAAGGGCTCCCTTCCCTAAATGCTGACATAGGTGTCACCATATGGGGACCAGGTCTTAACCTTTTTATCTTCTTTAACCTGACACCTCCGTAGTGTTTTTTAAATGCATGCTGTAGCGTCTTCTTGGCGACCGCATCCGGTCAGAAGGGACATCCGGTCCTTTTTGCCTCGTTCCGACGTATCCACTTTCCCCTCGGTCCCCTTTCATGTTATCTGCGTCGAGAAAAACGATACTTCAAAAATCCAGATGCTTGCTGACTCGTTCCGTCCGAATTTGGCCCCTGACCTCTGGCATCCCTTTTAGCCCAAAATCTATTTCCGTTCCCAGGGTTGTGTGCTTGCCGACAAAAGGGGCGGCCGCATCCCTCTCTCGATTTTATCTGAAAGGGGGCTGGGCAGTTTCCGGAGTCCAGGCCAACGGACATGTAAGGAGAAGTAAGAAAATTCTGAGTTCGAGGAGAACATCTTTTGACGAGGAGAGAAACGGACGTGTTCCGTCCGACCTCGGTCACTGTCTACCAACCCTAAGTTTTAATGAAGCTGTAAATAATATGTAAATAAAATCTTGTTAAGTTTTACCATCGAAGTCATTTGGTGTTCAGCGGTGCGATGCGTAGCTAGTGATAAAAAGTATTCGATTTCTCCCTTCCCCATGAAGACAAAACAAGTGCTTGCCTTTCGAGAGGAGATGTTTCTGCACCCCGCAGAGAAGATATACTCGCCCCGAGTGAATGAGACTTTCAGCACCCCGCTGTGAGCCTTGCCGTTGAATCGAAGGAGGTGAATCTCCGAGAAGTGTTTCTTCCGTTCATTTTTCGTTTTGATGAATGAGAAAAAAATTTTTGTTGTGCTCTGCGAACATCCAGTTTGCAGTTTGGAAACTTTCGTTTCCCCGTGTCATTTCGTGTTGCAGCCACCCTGGCTAAAGTTTTGCAGTTTCAAAACAACCTGTTTCAAGAATTTTGTTTTACGGCCACCCTGGCTACGTGTTGAAGTTCTTTTTTCAACATTTTTTGAGGTTACGAGATATCCGGATTTCCGAAGAATAGTCAAATAGAATTTGAAATTTTCGCTGAATCCATCAGTGCGCGTGTATGTGTTTGTGTGTGAAAAAAAAAATGTGTTCCAAATAGGATTACCAATGCTGCAGAGAGGACAACCATCAAACGTGAGTATCTTTTTCTTAATTTGTTGGTTGTGAGTTAAATTTTCTAAAATTAAACAGTGCATTTGCTTGATGAAGTCATTTTCTCTTGAAGTGCTTTAAAATCATGTCATTGTGTTAATTGTAGAATAATTTAATGCATGTGGAATTACCCTGAGGTAAACAATTAGAGTTCTATATTGTTTTGTTTATAATTTCATTTTGATTTGTGAAAAATTTTTGTAGCGATTTAATTCCTTAAGTATGGCATTTTTAAATAAATTTAAAAAGGAAGATTTGCAAAATTTTGCATCAGAGCTTCGTATAGAGGTTACACCCATGTTAAAAAAAAATAGGGTCGACTTGATCACCGGAAATGCAAGGTACGAGGAAAACCTAGTTAAAGATTTTGCTGATGAGATTATTCAAACTAGACTCGAAAAGGAAAGAGAGAAAAAAGTAAGAGAGGAAAAAAAAAGAGTCGAAAGAGAGAAAGAATGGGAAAGAGAAAGAGAAGAATGTTAAACAGAAAGAGAGGAAAGACAGTTCAAGCTGCGAGAAATATATCGCGAAATCGCATATATCAAAAGCTTAAATAGATTATCACACAAATCCCGTGTCAGCATTGTGCACTCTAACGTACAAATTTTAGAAACAAATACTGAGTCGCAGAAGTTTCTCTTAGTTGAAAAAAGTCCTACTGAATCTGAATTAGAGCACCCTGCTCATGAATTATTGATAAATAGAGTAGATAAGAACACATGTTCTGAGGAAAATAATTTCGATTATGTCGAAAAGGGGATAATAGATATGGTAAGAGAGAACACAAGTTCTAAGGAGAATAAATTAGATTATGTCAGAAATGGGAGATAGGTGTTGCGAAAAGAACCAGGTTCTAAAGAAGAATGTCGATTGTGTAGGAAGTTGATTTTAGAATCGCAGAGATAAATCGTACGAGACTAAATTAGAGCACCCTGCTCATAAATTGAAATAGATATGGGAAGAGAACACAGGTTCTAAGGAGAATATTTAGATATGTCAGAAATGGGAGATAGGTGTTGCGAAAAGAACCAGGTTCTAAAAAGGATGTCGATTGTGTAGGGAAGTTGATTTTAGACATCGCAGAGATAAATCGTACTGAGACTAAATTAGAGCATCCTGCTCATAAATTGACAATAGATATGGTGAAGGAGAACACAGGTTCTAAGGAGAATAGTTTAGATTATGTCAGAAATGGGATGATAGGTGCAGAAAAGAACACAGGTTCTAAGAATAGGAATGTCGATTGTGTAGGAAAGTTGATTTTAGATATCGCAGAGATAAGTCGTACTGAGACTAAATTAGAGCATCCTGCTCATGAATTGACAATAGATATAGTAAGAGAGAACACAGGTTCTAAGGAGAATAGTTTAGATTATGTCAGAAATGGGATGATAGGTGTTGCAGAAGAGGACAAAGGTTCTAAGGATAGGAGTGTCGATTGTGTAGGAAAGTTGGTTTTAGATATCGCTGAGATAAACATAGGTTGTGAAGAAAAAAATTCCGATTGTTTGGGAAATGGTATTTTACCAGTTTTGGAAAAGAGCACAGACTCTGGAAAAAATTCCGATTTCATGGGAACAGAAGTTCCATTTGATAGTGAAAGTAGAGAGAAGAGGGAGAAAGATAAATTTCTCCCTGTAGTGACCAGAAGTCGGAACCGTGACAAAAAAGGGGTAGTAAAAGTCCCCTCGGTAGGTTCGAGGCATTCTTCGAAAGAACAGGAACCGTCTAGCAGTGGGTTCGGAGATAAGAGAAAGATAGAGAAGTTTAGCAGAAATAGAAGCGGGCGTGAAAGTCACCCCTCACCCAAACAAGTTTTATTGTGGGGGAAAAAACAGAGGAAAACTCGAACAGCTAATAGACCCAATGGGGGTAAAAGCGTAAATGATTTCGCAAGAAAGAATAGAGGGTTTGTTGACCCCTCAAGAAAGCAGAAACTTTCTGTAGGCCTGAGTTGTTGTTTAGATAATCGGGTGCTAAAGAGCTACAGGAAAGGAAAACCGATTACAAAACGGTTTCGGTATGTTGAAAGGCTTGCGGGAAAAGAAAACCGTAGGTTTTTAAATGGGATTATGCTCAATCCAAGTAGTTATGATTTTGTGATAGATGACAAGTTGGTGTCAAAATCAAATATTAAAAATGTCGGAGTATGTAAACTACATCGTATATTCCACCCGGATAGTTGTGACTAACCAATTATTCCGAATAAAAATTCCAGGGCGGGTTTTAAGTTGACGACTGTTTTGTATTTTTATTGATGTGTTTAGGATACGAAAACTTTGTGTTGTGTAATTGTAATTGTAGTCTATGTGTACAACGTTCTGACCCTCAGAATGTAGCTGTTGTACTAAATTCCTATATTATGTAATATTGTGAGCAACTGATAGAATTTAAATGCTTTAGCAGTTTTGTATTGCAGAAAAATTCTGAACTGGTTAAAATTCATAAACAGCTCGTTTATTGTTTTTTTTTTAATTATTAATCATGAACTTTGAAAATTTTCAACTTGTCAGGAAGTTAATTCAAATATTATTAAGTACTTCCATATCCTTACACTAGGGATGATGAAGAGAGCGTATTTATTGCTGGAAAGTTTGTTTTAATCAAATACTCATTTTTTGTTTTAAAAGAAAACTTGTAGTTTAATGTGTGAAAAATTGGAGTCTTGAAAGTTATGGTTATTTGCTTGCCAAAGTAAAGTATTGGAATTAATTATGGCTCTAAAATCATAAATTATATACTTGAGTTCTACTTTCATTATTGATTGGTTGTGTTTATTGATTTAAGATCTTTGTTTTAGGAGAAGCTCAGAGTTAGAGCAAATGTTGTGTAGAAAGCACATCTTAATTAGTTGTGTTGAATGTTTTTATATACATTAGTACGTGTTACTTTTTGAAGCAACTGCACTGACCAGTTATTATTATTTTTTTAATTTAGTTATCTCTAACTTACTTTGAAAATATTGGTTTCAATTAAAATATTAAATTATTAACATTAAAATCAAGTCAATTGTTTACTTGTGTATCACAGCCAACTCATAAGGAAAGGATACTTTGTTTTATTGAGTTTACTTTATTGTGTGAAATTGTTCATTTTTGTCATGGATTTTTGAAGTTCTGAAGGGGGGAGGAGTTGTAGCGTCTTCTTGGCGACCGCATCCGGTCCTTTTTGCCTCGTTCCGATGTATCCACTTTCCCCTCGGTCCCCTTTCATGTTATCTGCGTCGAGAAAAACGATACTTCAAAAATCCAGATGCTTGCTGACTCGTTCCGTCCGAATTTGGCCCCTGACCTCTGGCATCCGTTTTAGCCCAAAATCTATTTCCGTTCCCAGGGTTGTGTGCCCGCCGACAAAAAGGGCGGCCGCATCCCTCTCTCGATTTTATCTGAAAGGGGGCTGGCCAGTTCCCCCAACGGACATGTAAGGAGAAGTAAGAAAATTCTGAGTTCGAGGAGAACATCTTTTGACGAGGAGAGAAACGGACGTGTTGCGTCCGACCTCGGTCACTGTCTACCAATCTTAAGTTTTAATGAAGCTGTAAATAATATGTAAATAAAATCTTGTTAAGTTTTACCATCGAAGTCATGCTTTACCACTCGGCATATACACAAGTCCTCACGATGTTACAATGCTTACATATAAATATATATATATATGTGTGTGTGTGTGTGTGTGTGTGTGTAAGTAAGTAATCATGTACTTAAAAAGTACTAAAAAGATGTAATTACTTCAAAATTACATTATATGTTTATTATTATGAAAATTATATATATACATATATAATTTTGATATTTTTAAATTTAAATTTTTAAAAAATATATATTATATTTATTTAACTTCCTTGATACTTATTATTACTCTTGATTGAGGAGTGTGCAGGGATCACAAAGTTGAAGGGAGAATACAATTAAACAATACCGTTATTTTTAATTTTATTGCCCTTATCCCCCTTATCCCCTTCACTTATTATTATTATTACTTCCTCTTCCTGTGTTAAATTTAGCACAGCTAATTAACAGTATTTTTGCTTACATCTATGTTCTATTTTTCTTTTAGCAACGAATCCATAAACTATATACATACCTTGTTATTTAACACCTTATAATAGCTTAGAACCTTAAAATAACTTTTTTATAAAGTAAAAAATTTCTTTACATACATGTTATGTTTTGTGCTAACACATTAAGTGCCACATCTGTTATCGATTAACGCTGTTGTCTTCCTTTCTGTATAACCTGAAATATCCAATTAATGATGCCTCAGTGCAAATATTTAGTTTAAACTTTTATATATTAAATTACTACTCACTTCCCATCATCATCTTGCAATGTGGGGCCTAAAAAATAAGCAAAACTGGTTACTTTTGAAATAAAAACATCCGTGTCAGGGTTATGCATTCGTGTATCAGCTTAGGGAGCCAACTTTGATGGGGGTGTCACTTTTAGGGTATTTTTGCAGTTTTAATTAAATCATTTAAAAATATAAATTTTAAAAGAAGGTGAATCACAATGAAAATAATTGTTCTGAACTGAAAACAAATTTTTTTTCAGGAAAAACTGTTTTTAAAGGCACCTTGCTTAGTCAAAATACTGAACAGCACCCTTAAAGTGTCATCTTTAGGGCACTTTACCTTACTGCAATGTCAAAATGGTTTTTAGGGAAAATTAAAATACCCATTAATATATTTTTGGAAAATAAATTAACTATATAAATTTAAGTGAGGAAATGCTAATATCATCTTAACTCTCACTCGATATATTTATTGAGTTCTTCCATACATAATGAAGAACTTCTGCAAGCTGGCTAAATTTTGATTCACACGCATTGTATTAACATGGGCACCAGTACTTAAACCTGCGTAACAATAATATTATGCAGCTGCAACATTCTGAATTAAATATAAGTTTCTTTTGAACTTAAAAGTTACTAATGAACTTTTATTGCCAAATAGAAATTGCTTGTAAAGACCAAAATTAATATCCTAATGCCTATAAATAACATATGAAATGATAATTTTAGCAGATAAAAGTCAGACGATAAACATTTAAGCATTTAGCTAAGAACTGGTACATTTTATATTATGGGGTGATACTAATTAAATGTGAAAAAAATAGCATTCATAGGTTTAAAAATGCATAAAAAGTACTTATTTTAATTAATGCTCCAAGTGAATGAGCTAGTATAAAGATGCCATCTGCAAATTCTATATTGAATAAATAACTTTTCTATTTTTCTGTTGAAAGCCTGTGACTGAAATATTTTTCAGTCACATCAACATAGCTTATTTGCGTAGAATTTCTCATGAACTCCCCTCAAAAATATTTTCAAGCTCCAACTGCTCCAACTAAGAATAAAAATATTTGTGAACAGTATTTCCCAGATTCAAATAATTATTGGGAAAATTACGCTGCTATTTATGATACATGTAGTTACATTAAGACACAATACAAATTGTAAGCAATGAGTGGCGTGTTATGCTTTTTCTGGTTCGCAACACCTTAAAAGCAAAACTTCAAACTCCGAAAAGAGCAATTACAAAGAAATGATATTGATCGCAAAAATTGCAGCACACGTTTCAATTTGCTACATTCTTTAAAAATTCTCTTCAGTAAGACCTTTCTTTTCTTTCGTTTTTCCCTCACATTTATATACATATTTATATGGTGTCGGGGATATTTTTCCCCATTTACTCATACTTTTGTGCGAAATGTTTTTTGCACCCATGGAAACTCTCTCTAGAAAGGAATGAGGAAGGGATCGTTTCTCCTATGTTTCTCATTCCATTGGTTAATTTCTCTTCCAATTCAGTGAAAATAACAATCTTTGAACGCCCAAATTTCAAAAGAAAATTGTGAATGAGTTAAAGAAGCTTTTCTTTTCTTTTTGCATGGGCCTGCAGTGTTTTTTTCCCCCTTTTTCTTCGCAAATAAAAAGTTTTGAGCAAAATTTATAGGTTCTGTTATTTAACAATTGCATTGTAAAAAAAGCACAAATTTTCAAAGGAAATTGTATGTACAAGTTTCTGGAGTTACGATAATTTCTTTTTTTCAATGCAATAAATTTGCTACACAAAAAAAAAATATATATTACAACCGTCTCAAAAGGAAGTTCAAATTCTTTTAAATTACAAAATAATTAAAAATTGCAGTCTTATTACCTACTATTACTTTTTCAACTGATGACAATACTAATCATAAATTATGGTTGAAACAAAAAGATTGCTTTAAACCTCAGAGAAAACAAGCTGGTCAAGAATACCAAATGAAAAAAGAAAAGCAAAAACCTTTTCATATTACTTCTGTTCAAGTACCCTCATAAATGTATTTATAGTTTAACTTACAGGTTATAATCCTGATGTACTTGGTCACGCTCCTATGGAACTACGGGACGTTTTTCTTAACATTAAACTCGACTTCAAACAAATTGAAAGGAAGCTAAGCTTTGATACGATGAGAGATTTGTTTTTAAAAGGAAATGTAGTTGCGAGGCAAAATACTTTCGCTCTAATGGATTTCAAAAAAAAAAAAAAATCTAATGATTCAGTATGCGACAATGTTTCTCTTCTTTCTCTAGTCTCTTGTTTTTTAATATTTTCACTATTTTCCATTGTGAATTAATTTCTTCCATCAGTTCTTTACTTTCTTAAGATGCTAAGACTATTTTGCAGGAAACCATGGATATTAGAAAAAGTGTACTCAGTCAAAAGCAAACAGGCTGAGTATTTTCTCCTTTTTTCCCGTTAGAAGAATTTCTGATAAAAGAAAGTAAGCAGACATTCTTGAAGATATCCTGATAAAAGAATGTTAGAAAGTCAATAACGAAGAGCGGGAACGTGTTAAACTGAAGAAAGAACATCTTGTTTTTTAGATCGCGAAATCTGTCTAAGTAACAGAAGCGAAAAACCTATACATGTTTTTAAATACTGCTTCATGTCGTAGAGTAGTTTGAAATTGGAGCTTATTTTTTCCTACACTTTAAGTTAAAAATAAAATTATGGGAGTTTTATAAGGCAAAAATTGCATTATAACTTTTCTTTTGCCCTGTATTCGAAAAATAAATTTTCACTGAACTGCAAATATCGTACATTACGGAAAACTATTTTTTTATATTTCATAAATAATGCGTACTCATGAGTCACGTCATCATCCAAAATCTTGAAATTTTCTAAAAATAGTTGTTTAGTGAGTGCTCTTATAATGAAAACTAGCTTAGCGTAAAAATGGAAATATTGGTTCCTTTTAAACATTAAATGCAATACATCTGAACAAGGTTTACTGAACGAGAACAATCTCATGAATAAATATAAATAGGAATTCTTGAAAAATAGAGTGGCACCCTTACAAATATAAGGCTTTTCAAATCTTGCTATAAATGAACAATGTAATACTGACCTTCATTCTCATTATTCTGCGGTTAATTTACGGTTATTATATCACAGACTTTGTTAAATGTGCATTCCCTTTACATCAATTACATGTTCATTGTTCACAGCACATTATATCGTATTTAACACTAAAAGTCAGGGTTTGTATTTCAGTTAAGCAACCTCGTGATCAGATTTGCCATTGATAGAGAAGCAAGAAAATCTCACCTGGTGTTTAAAATTCGAACTATTATATTGCATATTACCTTTTCTCGTCGTTCATATAGCGTATATAGCATTTTCAATGACATTCATCAATTAAAACTACTCCTACATAGGTTTTTACACTTTAATTATAACCATCATGTATATGTACTGTTTGGTTTTAGTAATGGAAACTCTTCGCGATTTTGCACTTGCGTCAGGTCTGCTTACATTTCATTGAAATGGCGGTGAGAGGAGATATAGAGATGAGGGAATGTTCACTTTTTATAAAGAATGATTTCAAGCTCCATTCCCTCCAATCCTTTTGCACTTCTTTTTGCACATTCTTTTTGTACTAAAGATTCATATTAGAAATGGACTAGCAAAAGCTGATAAAACTTCATTTGTCTGCTTAAAACATATATTCACAAAGTGTCCATCTAAGCGCATCTCCCTCTTTGTCCATTAGAATCGTATGTGAGTGACAGCGGCGGATTTCGTGCAGGAACTGTAAGAAAGCTGTTCGTTCGAAAAAAATAACAAAAATCTAACAATTAGAAAACTATATTTTTCAAAGTATTGTAACTCTTCTGGCAAAATTAAGGTAATCCCATAATTTAAAAAGAAATATTTTTAGCCATAATTATGATTATGTATTGTATGTATATCCTGTGCACTAAGATAAAAAATAATAATAATGCAAAGCAAAAAGAAGATAACGAATATATATATTAAAAAAAGGCATAAACTGTCTTACTAGATATGGGGTTAGGTGGTGTAAAGTAGTCTATGGGTTAGTGGTCACACATCAAATAAAAAGATATAACTTTAAAATAAATAAAGGAATTGGTTTATTATTTTTATTTTTGCTTTCAATAATTAAGAATTAAATTTTAAATTCAAAACTAGATTAATGGCAACATTTTTGGTGAAGAAAATAGTTATTTAGTTTGTTTGTACAATATTTGAAATTAGAACACCTTTTTTAACTTCTCTGACATTTTGTTTAAAAGAATTTGTCATATTTGACTTCCTTGCTCGACAAACTGTATTCAAATGATCGTATATATTTTTAAAGAACTACCACGAAACACACATAAATGTATTTATTTTTTTTCCTTTTCTCGAACAACTGTTGCTTCAATGATTTTACTTTACGTATTTGGGATTTCCTATAATGTCTGTAGTTCTGAGTTGAAAGAGAAAAATAACGTGCTGTCCAAACTCTTAATGTCCCCCTGTCAAAAGTTTTAGCAATTCAGCCTCTTCCTCTAAAGTGACAAATATTTCTCAAGGGAAAAATATAGAGAGCGTAAAACGCAACAGCCTTATTTCATAAATATCAAAAAAGGTTCTTAGAACTAAGCTCCTTAAAACTTTGCCAACGCGACAGTTAATCCGAATCTCCTTACTGTCTTCTATATCTGCATCAATAAAGAAGGGGAAAAAAGGGATTATAAATAAAAATTGGACGTGTCACTAAACTTCCGGGTAGTTGTTTTTGGCAAGAGATTGTACATAAATTTGATGCATGTCAGAATTATATAAATAAATTTACTTTGATTCAACTTTTTGAAATTTTACTAACTTTATGTTTATTTATTTCTTTTTAATACTCTTAGTGTGCTTTCATACCAAAAGAGACAAAGACTTTTTATCTCCGTCTTAACAGACTGTTGCTATGGTTATTAAACTAACAGTGATGACGTATACCTTCGATTTCACAATGAACCAATCACTGGCGGTTCCCTCTTAATGACGCAATAAAAAACGCCAATCAGTCAATGGGAGGGCGTGGTTATGAAATTAAGTAGAACCAATGACATGCTCTGCAAAATTATCTTATGTTGCTGTTGCGTTCAGTATGAAAGCATCCTTACTGACAATAAAGAACCGACAATTACACATTTGCATGAGGACAAATCTGATCGTTAGCACCATAGGTAGACATTTATTTATTAATTTACCTTTTTTTCTTTCCTTCTTTTTTAAATGGCGCTGGCTACACTGTACTGTACCCGCCATGCAATTACTTCATCAGCATAGGGTAGTCGAGGGACGATGGAGGGATCCTATCACAAATAAGAAATGGATCGGAACGTATCGGTTCTGTAGTGGTAATGGGTACACAATAAAAATCAGCAGTTTTACATTGTTTTTCTGCTAACGTCGTTAATAATGTAAGGAACACAGTCAAACAGGGTAACCGTGATCCACAATTACTCTACTTTTAACTGTCCCACTCATAGTATTATTGTTTTCCTGGCACAAAACCATTTAAAATAAACTATTATCCTGTTTCAAAGTTATCCTTCCATTCAAGGTAACTTGAAATCCCGTCACAAAAAG
The DNA here is from genome assembly GCA_038502835.1 of Octonoba sinensis. NCBI lineage: Eukaryota > Metazoa > Arthropoda > Arachnida > Araneae > Uloboridae > Octonoba > Octonoba sinensis. The sequence goes on along the minus strand of CM076599.1, from coordinate 27,977,546 downwards.
TGATTTTAAAAGGAAATATTTTCATAAAAGTATTATAGCTATGCAACCTACTTGTCAGGATCATATAAGCCTAAACAGTCCAGTCATCAAAAAATAGCGAGAAATAGTTCAAATTTAGTGAAAATCAACCCATTTTTGTGAAAAATCTCTAAATTTGATAAAAACAGACAAAATCTAAAATTGATTGTAAAAAAGAAAAAAATCATATAAAACGGACTATTAACGTAAAATTGTAAAAACCGTTCAATTTTCTTGAAAATTATGAAAAAAAATCAAAAAACTAGGCAGGAATGGGCAAGAGTAGTAGAAGAGTCGGTGCATAAAAAAATCAAACAGAAAATAATAAAGTTCTAATACTATTTTACAAAAAATTTAAAGATAACCTATTTTTTCAAAGTATTGGAGTTTATCTTCTGATGTTTAGCTAAATTTAAAAATAAAAGAGACATACCTTCCTAACGATTGCCTAAAATCGGAGAAACAGGCAGGGAGCCCTCAACGTTTGATGTGGCAAATTGTAGCCTATATTCAAGATATTGCCGATGTACAATAAAATTTTCTGTTTTGTTCATACCTGGGTACTTTTAATTCAAAGTGTTTGTTACAGACTGAGAACTTTTAAATCGAGAAGATTGTTACTGCCTGAGGACTTTTGAATCAAGATGTTCGTTATTGCCAAGAAAACGGTCGCATCAAATAAAAAGAGTTAGTTGTTTAACTTAAATTTAATTATAATTTTTTTGAAATCAGAAAATTTCAAATTAGCTCTAAAATATTTAGAAACTGCCTGAAAAAACTCATTCCGAAGTTACCATATGCTTGCATAAGTCTTCAGAATAGTTAACAAACAATATTTTATAAACATAAATACTAATAAACTTTAATAATGTAATCTTTTATAAAAACAAACTAATTAAATGCAAATAAAATAGACTTTTTATTAAGAACAATTGCATGGTAGGGCTGTCTTTATTCACAATCCACGACAAAATAAACTTCTTGGTTGCTCATTTGCATATATAATTGACAATTTATGGGAGCAAAAAGAAGATAGTGGGGAAAGAAAAAGTATTATGAACCACCATTTCAGAAAAATCAACCGTGCGTAAAACTTGATCAGCTTATATTTTACGGAATGGACACGTACCATTAAATATCGCAACTGAAAAATAAAGAGCGAATATTTAATGTGAAAATTGAAGTTTTTACTGATTAAACACGCAAGAAATGAATTTTTATGCAACGATTCTTGTTTTAATTAGTAATTTGAATGGTGAAACTTTGTATTCTAAAAGAATTTTTTGGACAAACATAACGATTTAATTATCATTTTTTTTAAGATAAAAGAGAGTTTAAAGGAGGATCACGGGAGTCTCTCTGCCTCGGGCAACACCCATTGGGGTAGAGGGGGTACTTTTGGAACAGCGTTAGGTTTAAACAAGACCAGCCTGCTCTCAATATTTATTCTCCAAATAAATTTAAATCAATTACAAATATTGTACCTTATTTACTTTCATATGAGTGTTTATTTATGCAAGTAACGAGTTATTTAAATATTTGCCATTTATTTAGCTCTATAGATGATTCAGGGGTTTTTTATGAGATAGGGTAAATATGGAAGAGATGGACTAACGGTGGTAATATGGAACAGTCAAATATTTCATGAACGCTCCGCTGCACTGATGGCGCAACCGTTTTAGACATACGCTGAAAACATGTAAGGCGTGCAACTTCTTGCTTCTCAGCAAACAGAGTATTTTTTAGTTATAAATTACTGTTGCTTTTGAGAAGTCAACTATTTTTTTCATATGGTTAAAGTGAAGCAATCGAAAGTTTTGGTCTATGTGTTCTCATGTTGTAATCTTGGGGAACATACAGGCTTCCTAATAGGCTTCTCCTAACTCAAAATGCGAAGTACAGTCCACATGCAGAGACTCGAATGGGTTTTTTACTTTTCGCCCAGACGATCGGGAGAGATGGAATAGTTTTTCAGTCGAAAAGTTCGACCATGCAACCTTGAATTTGAGATTTGGCTTTTCAAACAATTAAGTTCATAAAACAAATTCTAAGTAACTGAACTATAATGTTTTTAAAGTGTGCCGAATACCTATATTAGAAAAGGTACGCCTACACGGATGAAACAGAATGAGGACCATTTGAAATTGCTATAAAAGTCACAGACGAAAATAATATAGGTTTCAGTCAAATTGCTATAAAAGTCACTGACGAAAATAATATAGGTTTCAGTCAAATTGCTAGAAAAGTCACTGACGAAAATAATATAGGTTTCAGTGAAATTGCTATAAAAGCCATTGATGAAAATAATATAGGTTTCAGTGAAATTGCTATAAAAGCCATTGATGAAAATAATATAGGTTTCAGTCAAGTGAAAAAGACTTCTAGAGTTCCGAAACAATTTTAAATATAGTTGAAACATGCACCTTTACCTAGGATTCTTTGTCATTAAGAATAGACATGAAAAGTAGAAAAAAATTTTGCTCACATAAACTACAGGGCTAGAATTTTACGTTCCGATTTTGTAAGATGCAAGTAAGAGCGAATTTTCGGAGAAACAAGGTAAACTCACAGCTTATAAAAATATTTTCATGTATAATATTTAAATCTATCAAGAATTGAAGGAAAACACATTTTATTTTTGCACAGTACATTAAAAGTTTCAATAATAATTAATGTAAACTCATTAAAAAATTCAATCTTATGTAATGTCATTTTATTTTCAAATGATGAAAATATGCATTAAAATGTAATATAGGCGCAAATATTGAGTTATTTAATTGTGATCCATCTTTCCTATGCATATGGTCCATCTTAAACGAAGTAGTCCCAGTAAGATGGACCATAAGGCAAGATTTTTTAAGAATCATTTTAAATAATCCTGCAAATATAGGTCTTTAGACCTATAAAGAGCCCATTTTGATCTTGATATCTATAAGAAGATCGCAAGTGAGTTCGTTGGCGTTGAAGATAGCAGTCAACGGTGCTTGTGCCAGTGCTAGTTAAAATTTTGTGAGTTCTAGCAATTAACAAATAATAATATCTTGCTTGTAAAAAATCTAGATTTATGTCTACTAGAGTTCACCCAACGTCTGAAATTAGACCGTAATTCATTACACTTTTCAAGTTAAGCCTCGAACTCCAAACAAGCGTTTCGACATTTTAGTTTTTCTGTTTGACAAGCTAATTTTATTTAAATATTTTTATTAGAGATAATCTCTCCACAGTGCCACTGATTTACCACCCTGCTAGTTATTTAATTTAATGCATGTCGAAAGTAGAAGACGAAATAAAAATAAGAATTTTCTGAATTATTCTGTTGATAACACTAAAAATCATTAATGCTACTAATTTTTTTAAAGTAAGAAAATCAGTTGACAGACAGAGGAGAAAATGGTACATACTTAATCGTCTTTGCCTATTTATAAACATATGACAATCAAAAAAAATTTTGTGTACCTGTAATTAAGAAAGGGAAAAGTTATATGTATTCTTTCTCAGCCGTCGGACAAATTAACGAACTTTTATTTCTCGTATGTGGAACTTTAAGTTGATACTTTTTGAACATAATAAGTACTCACTACCAGGTTACGAGACAAAATATCCTACAAAGGTACAGTACATTAATTTTAATAGAATTTTCATTTAAGCTAAAAATCTATCAACTATTGCCATTAAAATAATTTGTATCTTAAAAACTGCTGTTATTGCGTGTTCCAGAATAATTCTGCTCAGGAATTGAAATCCCGGTTCAATATATTACTCCTATGTAAAGAGCATGCCAGGAATGATATCAAGTCAGAAATAAGTGGAGCATTCATCATAAGGAGCTGACAAAAATCATTTTGTCGTTAAAAAAAATACTCTGCCGGAGACTCCGTTAACAAAAACAGGAAAACGGAAGTCCTCACGTTCTGTTAAACTTTTATTCGAATTCGACAGATGATTTCTTTTTCTTGTAGGGAACTGACGTAATAATGTTTTAAGGAAATTCGATGAAATATGTTACTTGGTGGAAAAGAAACTCTTTCGCACAAAAAGCAATAATAAATGGCCACTCGTTCAATCTCTACACTTAGCGAAGTCATTTTTCTTACAAAGATAAGTTTTTTTCCTTGGTCTGATTTTCTCTTTGTATGTTTCTCACTTTACCTTTAATTAATCTTTCTTCCAATCTATACTTGTACGATACTTATTCATTTCTTTTCTTTTTTATAATGAATTTTTCCCCCTTCAAAATTCTTTCTTTTTTTCCCTTTTTTTCACTTTTTTTCCATTTCTTTCATTTTCCTCATCTTAACGCACAACTTTCAAGCTGTCCGCCATTTTAACATGAAATTACTTAGTTTGCCCGATGTTTCTAACATTTTTCTTTAGTTTTTCTTCCGTGTGTCAATAGGCTTCGACTTTTTCCGCCTTAGTTTTACATTTGTTTACTCTTTTAAGAAATTCTTCTGAATGAACATAGAGAAAGATTTCACATATTTACTGGTCATAAATAATAATCTAGCTATCTCTCTCTTTCTCATTTTGCTGCAGTTCTTAATTTCTTCAAATAAACCTTTTTTAACGGTGAATATATATTCATTCATTCATTCATGCATTTATTCACTTATTTATTTATTTTCATTGATTTACTCATTCCTTTATTCATTCAAGCATTCGAAAAAAATCCGAATTTTGGATTCTTAAATCCAGATAAAAAAGTTTCGTAGGATAATGAGCTCGCTTAGTCCTGAATGAACTTCCTATCTGTACATGTTATACGTCTATCAGAGCTTTCCGATCAAGTTTGTTCCAAGCAAATCTGTCTGTTGATCAGGATTTATATAGAATTGCAATTTCCCCGCAGGAGCTGGTTAAATTTTTTTTAACTGTACAAAATTGTTCCAATCAAAAATATTTCAAGCCGAGAGCTCGTTTAATAAGCTTGTCTGATGGACCTTGGGTCTTATGTACAGGGTTTATGTAGTTTGCTTTACTTTTACCCAATAGCGCTAATGTTAAAAGTTTTTGAACCGCTCAAAATTGAACAAAAAATGGTTCAAATCAAAAAAATAAAATACAGAAATGAGATTATCTAAACGAGATCTTTCCCTCAAAAGCTCTATGGGGAGCAGGGGTGCACATTTGCCCCATCTCAAAACTCTACTTTCAATTTTTTTATCTTTCAATCTTTATTTAATTATTTCACTTATTTTTGACTTTTGTTTATTTTTAACTAAATGTTTACCATACATTAAGTCTTCTTTCATACTTTAGCTTAATATTATTTTTTTACTTTTACGGGAGAGTAGGTTAAAAATTAAAGAATATTATCAAACTAAAAAACGAACTTGGAGAAATCTACTGCTTAGGGAAAAGTTTTAAAACATTCACGTAGCATAAAATAAGAATTTTGAAGTTAAAAGCAATTCAAAAAGTAAGAAAAATAAAACTTTTTTTTTTTATCGCTTCATGTTTTTTGAAGAAAAATTACACTTTAATTTTTGGAGCTGATTTTGGAACCGTTATCATCTGGCCTCGGAATTTGGTGATAATGCATTTTTCAACGCTTTTCCTGTTTTGAAGCATTATTTTTAAAAAGATTGTTAGAGCCTTTTTTGCAATTTTAAGTATTTTTCTCTGTTTTCAGAGCATTTTTCTACGTTTTAGCTCCTTTTTTTTGTGAAGGAAGAATATCTCCATGAATTGTTTTTATCTATTTATTTTAAATTTGTCTTAACATTGAAAGACATTTTTCAAGTATGGAAACTTAAGTACAAGATGGGTTATAATGTAAAAAAGTATTCTTAATTACGCAGAGTAATTAAGATTATCTTATTCATTAAAAAAATATTGCCAAAACAAATGCTTCTTAGTTATTGGTTTAGCAATGTTTTTACTGTTTCAATCGAGTTTCGACCTCAAATCTTAAGTGCATTTTTAAAAAAAATAAGTGGGGGCATTTTTTCAGGTTTGATGGCATTTTTTGGGTCATTTTTGTTAAGTGTTTAGAGCATTATGGGAGGGTTTAAAGTTCATCAACTTCAAAGGCCTGGTTATCATACATAAGTGCAGTCTACAGAATAGGGTGGAGTACGCGCAGTGACTTCAGTGTCAGAGCAATCACCAAAAAAAAAAAACTCCTTCACCTTGATTGTTTTTGTACTGAATGATTGGCATGCTTCTCGTGCAATTTATTTTTTAAATCAAGGTGCATTGATACCAACGTCGACGAAGGCATTTTGTCTCCATTTCAATAGACCGTTGCTATGGTTATTAAACTAAATTAGTGATGATATATCTCTTCGATAACGCAATCAACAAACTGCGATCATCTGAGGGAAAGTCGCTTATAATGACGCAATAAAAAACGCCAATCAGTCAATACGAAGGTGTAGTGTTTAAGGCATATAGCCCAATGAAATGCCCTGAGATGTTTCGTCGCTGTTGGGTTTGATGTGAATGCACTCTCAAGGAACACCTGTTTCGATAACCCTGTAAAAAAAAATTTTTTTGCATGAACGGAGCGGCATAAAAGAAATATTTATTAGAACAATGTCTTTTATTTTGAAAATACACACAACATAAATTCGTAATGATACCGCAAGTCAGTTTTGTAATCATACAAAAATACTAACCCGCATTGCTTTCACTTTCAAAACACTTGCCTATTTTAGCGCAAAATAACAAAAACGAACCATTTTTAAAGTTAAAAAATGCATAATTGACTCATGCAATATCTTATCAGATCAGAGACAAACATTTGATTTCGTATTTATGACTGTTAACAACTAATTATAATCCCGAGAAAAAATTCGAGAAACTAAGTTTCCTGTCCATTCAGTGTACTTTTCTTTCATTGCTGTCACATTCGAAATTACGTCTCTCTTTCCAGTAAATAGGGCTGTCAAACTAGATGTGCCTTCCCTCTACTCTCAACGATCTCGCGATCGGACCTTTTTTCGACACGGTTCTGATTGTACGCGAGAGAAATTGAAGTCCTGTCCGCACATTACAGACTAATAACAGGTCTCGGGCGTAATCGAAAGATACATTAAGAGGAGATTGTCTGCGAGAAAACTAACTTCTCTCGTTGATGAAAAAGCACTCTTGAGTTCCACGGAAATAAATAATAACAGAATAGAAGCTTTCAGAATCTCAGCTAAACATTTATTTCATCGCGAAAATCTCAGATGAAGTCCTTTTTTGTCCTTAGAAGTACAGTATAAATATATTCAGCGACATCAAAAAGAAGTACGTTTCATGATAAAAAGTAATAAATAATAAATAAAATGCTTTCGTCTTTGATAAAGGGAAAAAAATAGATTTCCATCTTAGCGAATTATTATTTTTCTTCTTTTTAGACTCGCATCCCAGACTCTTTTTTCTCAAGAATCCTGGCATTCATTTTCTCATGTTGAAATTTTAAAAGTTGAACTCGCGTAATGTGTCAACACCAATGAAAAGCTTAGTTGTTGAAGGTATGACAAATAACTGATTTTTAAAAATCAGCTTGAATTATATAACTTGGCTTCCTCTTTTACACACAATCAATATTTTTGCTGCCCGATGCTGTAGAAAAAAAATTATATTGAAAGTTTCAAGTTTCTACTTGCCGGTTTTTTATACCGTTCGGATATAAGTCAGTCTTCTCAACTTAACTCTTTCAACTTTGATGAATCTTGTAACACACTTGTAAGCTCTGCTAATTTAGTGCGTTCAACAGTCGCAAAACCAAGAAACGACTAGTCAAAATTACTGGCAAGTAAAAATATGGTCCAAGTAATGTAGAAATACTATTTTGGCTTATTTGTAGCTCTGTTGATTATTGCATGAAGTTTCGGACTTTTAAGAAAATGAAGTTTCAGAAACTTATCAACAATTGGATATTGAAGTATCTTACATCATTGTTTTCCCTAGTTCATCGGTTTACCAATTGAGCGAAAAAATGCTTATTTTATCTATCTATTTTAGGCTATCTTATTTTTTTCATACCGAAATTCAAGATGTGTTCTGTTCTACTTTCTCCAACTAATAACGTATAAACATACTTATTGCCAAAGTGCGTGAAATATTTGATTGCACACATCTTCAGGATTTTTTCACATTCAACAATAGTGAATGACCATGCACTAGCAGAAAATGTTCAGATATTACCCGATAAGAATAACCACATGTATTGAGGTGAAACATTTATTAAATGCGTGGCGAAAGTGAATTAACTTCTTTTACGGCACAAAAACAGGAAAATCTCTACTCGGTATTAGTAATGAGATTAAATCAGTGGTTTTCTAGCTTCTGTTAAACGTTTGCTCGTGATTCAATAAAGCAGATGGACTTTTCTTAGTCAAAAGCTAATGTAAGAATATGTTAAGAAAATCCATTAATAAAGGTATTCAAACAACATTTATTTAAAAACGAATTTAAGAGTAAAAAGCAACAGGAAGTTAGTACCCCCCTCAATTTTGTTGGTTAGTGAAATAAGCCATCTTTTAGAGATGTACATGGTTTCTAAAAGTTTTTGATCTCCTTTTTACGTTTTCACTTCATTTTTAATTATCCTTCTTCCCATTTTATACTCAGAGCATTTTTTCCTTCTTTTTCTTTCCCCAAAAAATATTATTAAAGTCAACTTAAACGGCCTTGAATAATCTGACTTACATGTTAGAGTCTTCAACGCAAACTTAGAGAGATGTTCATTCAAATATTAAAATCTAAACGTTGAATCTTTTTAATAGAAATAAGTACTTTTTTCCTTACAAATACTTATTACAATAGAGCACCCCTTTGCCGGCAGGGTGGCGTAGTGGTAAGGCACTGGCCTCGTACGCTCAAGTACGCAGGATCAAATCTATCTCAAGTCGGTGGATTTCCAAGGTGCAGGAAATCGTCAGCGCCCATGTTGTACGATTATGCGGCATGTTAAAGATTCCTTGAGTATCTGTTTGGCTTGGATACTCTCGGCTGAATTAAGTTCCTAGTGCAGTTTTGCATCATTCAAAGCTCAGGTGCTGCCATCTAAGGGGAAACTGAGCTTCAAATTCTCAAGTGGTAATGGCAGCCGCCTACAGTGATGCTACTTGAAAGAATGCACGTCGGTTTCCGGGAAACTACGTCGGCAAAGGTTAGTGACCATGCGCAGCGCCATTAGAAAGGGGGGAGGGGGAAATGAGCACCCTTTATATGTTTCTCCTTTATGAAAGTTTTTTTTTCAGTTAAACGTTTTTTGCATAGTCCCGGCAGAATTCAATACATATTAATGTTAAATAATTCATTTATACGTTTTCCTGAAATTTTCAGAGGGATGTTTTTTTACAAATTCAAGAAGAGAGAAAAATCTCCCCCACCCCTTTAGATTCCCACTTTCCAATTATTACAGGTTTTTTAAAAAATCACGTGCTGTACAAAACTTCCCCAGTAAAACAAAAGTCGTGCACTTGAAAATATAAGGTGCACTTTCTGTATAAGACATTTTTTTTTCCTTTGCCATTCAAAAAATGGGGCTCTTTCTCTTCCTGACCAGCTTCATCAGTGACCGCATTCTATGGTCCAATATACAAGCTCAAGCAAATAGAAACTTTGTGGTTGAAGGAAAATATGCGCATGAAGTGGATGAAAACTAACATTTAAAATGAGTGAAGTGAATGTTGGCAAAAAATAGGGTTTGTCTGTTCCAACATTTAACAATGTGATTTATAAGGGCAAGAACTTTGAGGAAAACCATCTTCAAAAAAGTTTTTTTTTTCTCATGGTCCCTTGAAAAATGTATAAACGATGATTTACTGTCTACTCTGTGTACAGTTCAGCATTATTGTGTTGGCTGAAAAATTTCGTAACTTTTGTTCTGCATTTATCATTATTATTATTATTAATATTTCTTCAAATAAGTTTTAATAATGTATATTTTTAAGAAAACTTTGAATTAATAGTTGATTTTTACACCAAGAACTTTAGTCACCTTTTTTTTTAGTGACTGTAAATTGAACTGCCAAAATTTGTATCTAATTAAATTCTTAAAATTTACGTTATTCAAAACTCTTCCAATCTACTCAAATTCATCCTTTTTTCTTATATGCACGACATTTTCGTAGAGCATTTCAGAGATCTTTTTCATTTTCAAGGCATTTTAATGAAGCTACTAAACCTAATGATGCTTTCCACATGACCTAATAATGCTATTACCATTAACTTTTTTTGCATAATATAATTATTAAATTTAAGACAGAAAAGAATAAAAATGCCATTAAAATGCATCCCAAAGGTTATACATATAAATATTAGGCACCAACATCAATAGACAGAACATCGTTAAAATTCCTATTTTGAAGTAAATGCATAGCTTGAAAAGAAACAACGAAGCTACAAATACATTAAAAATACATTATTCATAAACATTCCACTGAAGTCCATAACATAATTAATTAGATCTTCATTAACGTGTTTGTTTTTTAAAAAATGTTTTGAGTGCTTTACTTTTTAAAGCGTAGTATTGATCTCTAGTCTTGCGGGAAACATAATTTGAATCAGTGTAAATGTTCTAACTAGTAATTATGGGCAAAGGAAAAATAATAATATTTTTTTATGAAATACGAAGCATTTACCGCATTTGATTGGTACTGATTGTTTTCACTAAGAGAAATATGAGACGATAAAAAAATTAATCCATAATGTATAGAATTTTCCACTTATTTTATGTAATTTTCTTATGTTCCGGACAGTGGATAATTATTATGCCACCCACAAATGTCTTACTAATCACAAATATTCACAGAAGACTTTATAAATCAAAATGAATCTGTAGATACAGTTTCAAAGATACCTCAATATTCATATTTATTCTGAAACAACGCATTGATATAATATGAGCTAGATTCCTGTACCTAATTTTGTTATGTTGATTTTTTAAGGTGGTAATTTTGAGCATTTTAACTAATATAAAAATAGAATGGCTAAAATAACTTTTTCCAGTGATTTTTACTTAAATTTTTCTTATTGATGAGTTTAAAGATTTCTCTGCCATGTGAAAAGATTGGACGTGTTATGTTTCTCTCTCATAAACAATATTTACCCCCCCCCCCCCACACACACACACACGCGCGCGCACACACTTATATAATTGTAAAATTGACACAAAAATACAATATAAAGAGCTTTTTATGAAAGATTCGGTAAGTTTTAACGAAGCGTGACACTATTCTCCGTAAAAGCATCATTCAAACATTCTGAAATTTTTTGTTGAAATTCAGTCTAAATGTAGTGGGTTAAGTTTTTTTGAATACACTCAAAACAAATCCTCTTATTACCGAAAATTCGTACTACCGACTATGGCTTAGTTTCCAATGCAAAACAAACAAAATATTAATTAATTAATTAAAACTAAAGGATTTCTACATTGCTCAGTACTTATATATACATGCGTAAATTGTTTGAAAATCAATTTAATTTGTAAAAACTCACTAAAAAAAAGAACCACAGTAGCTGAGTTCTCGTGCGTACCCAAGCAAGTTAAGCTCTACTTCCGGCATTCATTTAAATGATATTTAATTATATTTAACAATGTATAGAACTGGAAACACTATAAAGTTCAAAAAATAAAAAAAATAATTTAAATGTTTCATCTTTGTTTTGCTTCACCAGTTTATTCGCAAGATGAAACTTTGTCGAACTACTGATATTACATATGACTTCAACTTGCTTAATACTTTCTCTTTTCAGAAATAATTTTAGAAGTTATAAAGCTGCAAAATAATCCTGTAAAGGTCAAATTAAGAACTTCTTATATAGTACCGCGACCGGGGACCCAAAATTTATTAACGACCCATCTATGGGTCAAGACCCACAGCTTTTGAACGCTATTCTATAGCTGCGCACAGGCAACCTGAAATTCAGAATGCGCAACTGACTTGTACATATTTTTTATGAGCATCTCAATCCATGCTGGGTGTCACTGCTAAAAAGCGTCACACGAGGTGGACCGCTCTCTCCACTCCCAAGTGGCGCTACTGAACAAACAATTATTCTTCGTTGTCTCACGTTTAACAATGGAACTGAACTGAGCAAATGAAGAAAAAAAATAAAACAAAAAACTAAATATGCAAAGATGTTGTGAACTTCGATGCCTCTATTCTCATACCGGAAGAAAGTGTTAGTTAACTTAATATATATATTTGGAGATTTGTTTATTATTTTCTTTTCTGTGAAAGGCATTTTTTTCAACAATCAGTGAGCATCAGTTTTTTGAATAATTAACATCGAAAGTGCAACTATTTTTTTTCCTTGATAACTTGTAATCGTCTAAATACTTTGGAGATTTCTTAATGGCACTAATACAACAGTTGAGAAGTACTAATTTATTTACGTTAACTTTTTATTCAATAATGTATATCCAAGTCTTCTTTTATTATTAAAGGTAATGTTCAAAATTTAGGCAGATGTTTCGTGCAGAAGCTAATCAGCGAACTTCGTCGAATTATTTTCTTTCCCTAATGACTTCATCTTCTAAATAATTCGTCTTTCTCTTTCTTTAACGAGACAACGTTTAAGAAAGTTTACGTAATTTACAGAAACTACGTAATTTAGTATTTCAAAAACAAATGATACTAAGTGAATTGCAAACGGATATTATCAAGAAAGGGAAAAAGGGACATATTGAAGCTAGAAGTTCTTGTCAGAAGATTTTTTCTTTCTTTTTTTCAGAAATCCTACTGTGTATTTTAAATTGCTTACCTAATTAGGACATTTTTCTTAATATGTTCTATTACTCTTTTTACTACGAGGATAGGACAACAGTTGTCCAAAGAAATTTCCCGTTTTGCTGCATTTCTATTAGAATAAATATGATGGTATACATAAAAGATATTTTTTTCCATGGTGCGATACCTATATTATTATAAATTTTGTTCTGCAGAAAATATATACAGCACAAATATATCTATTACGAATATATAGTAACAGAAATATGTAACAAAAGGACATTAAATTCCTTATGGGTATCCGACAATCAATGGGTTAATAATCCCAACCCATGCATTTTTTGTTTTACAAAATGTCATATACTCGAATTACCCAGAACTGCACGACGAATTCATTAAGGTTACAGTAGTTTTAATATTATTAATCGGCTAAAAGGTCTCCGTACAACGGTCTCCAAGAGAGATTTACATCGCCAAATCAATTGTAAAAAGGCGTATTTTTTACTAAGTTGGGGCAATTGGAAACATGGGGTAACTTGAAACTTGCCATTACCACACTTGTAGTGATTTTGAAAACAAACCTTTTAATGAATAATGACTTGGCAACGTAGGAAAGAAAGACATTGAGAGAGCTTCCGTGCGTTTCGGAACAACGGTAGAGGTGTCACCATAGCTTGAAGATGAGACCTTAAAAGATGCTGTCTACCAAAACTTAAGATTTTACATTTTCCTCTCCAGCAGATCTACAAACTTCTAGTAAATGATTTCAACCGTTTTAAATTGTCACGTAGAATGTTCCGAAAAATATTTAGTTATAAATTTTATCTTTCTTGTAATATTTGATGTGAAACTTGAGGTAGTTTCAATTTTTAAAATAAATATTTATTTTAATTTTGAAATGAACAACAAATAAGTATCCTGTTCAGGACAAATTAAATGGGCCGTGATCAAAGTTAACCAAAATAAAAGAAGAAAAGTAACCAAGACTAAAAGATAAATCGTAATCACAAACCGTTACGATTCGAAGTGAGAATGACATCGTTACGATCTCTGAAATCATTCATTCAAAAACCAACAATATATGTGGGCAAATGAAAATTAATGGTACAATGACTATACGACACTTATTAGAACAAAAACTTTTATTTTGGATGCTGTTAATCAAATTCCTTGTCTATTCTTATAATACAATCATTGTCACAACAGAGAAATACTTCCTCTCTCCACAACATAACATGGTAAACTTTTTGTTTACTTTCTCTATTTCTTTCGTCATTTCATTATCACAATTGTTTACATACATAACTGACTGAAATTGCTCACAATTTAAGGTAAAGCTAGGAAAATCTGCGCACAATTGGAAAAATAATATTAAAAAATTGAAGTATAACTTTTTTGTTAAACTATTGATGAAGAACTGTGACTTCATTTGTTTTTTATGCATTTCCATTGCTATTTAGTTGTTTTGCTTTAAGTTAATGCAGCAGCTGTAAAAAAACTAAGAAGGCTAATTTGCGCAATTTGTCCTTACAGGGTAGGTGTGATTGCGTACATGGGTAGGAGAGATTGTAATTAATAATAACTGCAGTTAAATTGTTAGCAATAATATTTACACTGAAACTATGTTGTTGTAGAATTTTTATGAACATATACAGTTGTAATCGGAATAAATATTTTAACTCAATAATTACAGAATCAGAAAAAATAGTGTTTTAGTTAAAGAAAAAAATAAAGAAGAAAAGAAGTTTTAAATTACAATTAATCATATTCATTTTCACAGTTTCAATGTCGTTTGTTAACGGAAGTTGTCGTCCTTCTCAATCGGTACACTTATTGTTGTAAGTAGTGCAACTATCATTCAACCATATGCCACACACTTAATCCAGTCACTGGTCGAAGTTGTCTCCTGGTACAGATTCAGACATTTAGCACTCATCCTCGTTGTCCTGTCTGACATGGTTCCAAAGAAGCAATACTTTGACTTTCTTCTGAGGTGGCTGATGACGAAGATGTGTCAAAATTCAAACATTTTTTGTTTTTTTAAAGCAAGTTGCTTGGTTTCCACTTTTTCTGGGAGCATGTTATCCTCAGACGTTCGCTTCTTTCTTGTAGATGCTTATTTCTTAATTATTTTCTCGAATATATGTATGGATCAGTAACATTCGTTGCACTTTGCTTTCTTTCTAATTTTGACTCCATTAAACTGTTTGGAAAAATAGTTTATTAATAAAAATATTTGTATAAAACTAGCGCATTATTAATTTATCAACAAAATTTTCGACTAACAAAATTAATTTGTTCAGAAATTACTTTATTAGCACAATTAGTTCCGAAACGCATATTTCATAACCTTAATCTTCAAAAGAAATAAAATCGCACGAACTTGTTTTCAACGATTTCTATTGTATAAAAAAACTACAGTCCCTTGAAAACACAAATTATAAAGTCAAGATAACTTTATCCTCTCGATATAGAACTATAGTCAAAATATTTGATTAATGCCTGTTAAAAAGACACCCGTGAACATATTTATATAAGGAAATAACTTCAAAAATCAATTTAAAGTTTTAAAACATTCAAGTCTTAAAAATGTGTTGAGTGGCCAAAAGTATTTTACATTTCATGTTTCAGTAAAAATTCAGAACACCCCCTTTAATCCGGTAATGCAGCGAGTTTAATCGATTCATCTGTTTCACATGTAATTTGCAATTTATGCTACATTAACAACAAGCTATGGGTAATAATATAATGCGTAATCTTTCCTAGCATGAAAACTAACGCGAGAAATGCGCGATCTCTCCTAAGTACAAGACGCGCAAACTATCCCCTTTCGGTAGAACAGATTGCACGGCCTTTTACTTAAATATGGCCGCTTCTAGGAAGAAATGCTGGCCTTCCCACTATTAGTCTAGCTTAGTAGCTTACGAAAAATCGCTTAAATTTAAAATATTTTGTGCTACTGCTATTCTATAGAAATTCAAAGAACGCATCATGAAAATGTAAGCACTTACCTTGTGAAAACAATATAGAATATCGATGCTTAATCACAGATGTTCAACTCAATCAACTTGCCCTTTCAAGTAGACATTCCACTATTGCCGTTGTATAAATGGCGAGGATGTACCTTGGCGTTGTAATTTGGCGTTAGGGCTCGACCACCCTAACTTCTTCCCCCGAACTGGCAGGTGCGCAATCTCTCCGACCGCGCAATCTATCCTCGCTTTACCTTAATAATGTAATTCAGCCATGTTTACCGTTTGAGTTTCCCTGTGTAACCAAGTATATATAAAAAAAGAATATTATGAAAGTCTCATGTCGTTTGCTCGAAAAAAATTAGAATTATTAATCATCCAAAACTTGATTACGTTTCAAACTTTAATACCAGCTACTTCGTTCTCTTTCTTTTTTTTTTCTTTTCAAATGGTTACCTAAATAGAAAAATTTGTTACCATAAACAGAAACCGAATATCTGTAAAAGTAGTTTAAACTTGAAATTATTAGATGTAACGCAAATTTTTATCCTAACGGAGCTTCAGCATTACGAATATAAAATAAAGAAAAAAAGAAGCAGTTGCCTGTTACGAATGAGGAAAAATACTCCAATCTATTATCCAGAAGAAATAAAGAAATTGATACAAATTCCTTTATAGCCTACTTTCTAGTAAAAGTAAAATAAATAAATACAGTATGAAAGAAGGTTTCAGGTATCGTTAAAATATCGTAAAAAATTAGAAAAGTCGAAAACAAGTAATGTAATTAAATAAAGATTGAAAAATAACAAAATTTTATGTCGGGTTTTGAGATGGGGAAAGTGTGTGTCTGTCGGTCGGCCTGTCCCCCCCACCCCCCGCCTCGCAATAACTTTTGAGGAAATTGTCCGATCCGGAAGTTTTCTCTCTTTTTTTTTTTTTTGCATTTGGAAGATCTCGGCGAGGACATCTCATTTCCGTATTTTATTTTTTGATTTGAACAGTTCAAAAAATGTTATCATTAGCTCTTATGGGGAAATATGAAGCAAATTATATAGTACCTGGAAAAAGATCCAAGTTCCTATGAACAAGCGTTTTGGAAATAGCTCTTTGCATGAACTATGTCTTTTATTTGAACAATTTTTGTCCATTTTTGAACAGCTCAAAAAAAAAATAATAATAATAACATTGGCGCCTATAAATCCTGATCCCATATAAATCCTGATCTAACTAACGGATTTGCTTGAAACAAACTTTATAGGAAGGATCTTATGAACCATGAACAGATACGAAGTTCAACCAGAACTAAACGAGCCTATTTCTCAATGAAATTTTTTAATCTGGATATTTAAGGATAATTCTGACTGAATGAATGAATGAATGCATGAATGAATGCATGAATGAATGCGTGAAAGAATGAATGAATAAATGAGTGAATAAATGAATGAATTAGCACATGTATGTGTAAATGAATGAATAAATGAATTAATGAATGATTGAGTGAATGAACATCTATTAACCGATGAAAAAGGTATATTTTAAATGATAAGGAGCTACAGCTAAATGAGAATGGAAATAGATCGTTTATAAATTTGAAGTAGATGCATACGGAAAAGTAAGCTCGTATAGTTCTAATTAATGAAGAAATTGTTCTTCTTTTGTTATCCCCCAACCCTACCATCTTCGGTTCATATAAAACACAAAATTTCATAGGCATGGTGATTATGAGACAAAAAAGTTCTTTCAAACACAAACGTGATGGAACTCTATCATCGACTGCATCATAAGCAAAAAACAAAAAAAAAAAACAAAAAAAAAAAAACACACCTAAAAAAATACGTTTCTTAACCGCTAGTTGACAACTCCAAAGTCGGTAAATAAAGTAAGAGTTTTAAACACACAAGAACAAGGACAAACTCCAACGGCAGTAGCACCTACCGGTGAAAATGTAGTGAATAACTAACTGTATAGAAGAAAGTTCAAAGCAAGTGACACAGGAAAGCAAAAGGTAAACAAAGCGATAACTAAAACGAAATGGTTTAAAACCCAGATGAAAACTTAAAATTCAATGAATAACAAATTTGAAAAAAACATGTGGGATGTCAACATCAACACAAAACTTGCTAAGTGTTTCCAATTACTTCATGAATTTTGTACCTTCTGGAAATTGGAAGCAATTAAGCTTTTTTTCAACTTTTCGGAAAACTATGAATATTATATTTTGATGCAAACCACTTTTGTATGCATTTTACACTAACGTATTACTTGGTTTTTTTTATAATATATTTCTCATTAAATGATCGCATGTTATATTCCGAAGACTTTTTGCTTTTCCAGCTCGTTTTAGTCAACTTTCCCATGAAATAAATTGAAAATAAATTAGGTAATTCAAAAAAACTAATAAATGAGTATAATAATTCCTTACTTAAAGCATACAAACATCCAAATACTTAATACCTTGTAAAAACGTCACTACAAACAATGTCAGAACCTAAAATATAATTTAATTATCCCTTTCGTTTCTCTTTCTAAGGGGGCTGCGTATGGTCATTAACCTTTGCAGACCTAGTGCCTACCCCGGTAATCGGCATCCATTTTTTCAAGTAGCACCACTGTCGGTTTATGTATCCATTGCCACTGAGAATATGGACGCTCAGTTTCCCTTAGATGGCGGCACCTGGGCTTTCATTTGATGTGACTTGCACTAGGTATTTATTTTAGCCGAGAGTCTCAAGCCAAACGGATACTCAAGGGATCTTTAACATGCCGCACAATCATGCGACATGGGCGCAAGCGATTTTCTGCATCTTGAAAATCCACCGACTTGGGCCAGGTTTGAACCTGCGATCTTGGGCGTACGAGACTTGCGCCTTACCATTACGCCACCCAGTCGACATAATTTAATTCAATAAATATTTAAAAGGAAGAATTTTTGAGGTACGTTTATAAGATGGGGGAAATATGTGCCTGTCTGCCTACAACCGTTTTTCAAATGTATGGTAAAAGGCATTCTAATAATTTTCGATGGAATAGTCAAATTCCAACAAGAAATTTTTCGCACAAAATCTTTTTGTGAACACACTTCATTTCCAAGTTTCATTTTTGATTTGAACATTTTTTTCATTCAATATAAATCAGTTTGTTTTAGTTAATTCGGA
This sequence comes from Octonoba sinensis, assembly GCA_038502835.1. Classification (NCBI taxonomy): domain Eukaryota; kingdom Metazoa; phylum Arthropoda; class Arachnida; order Araneae; family Uloboridae; genus Octonoba; species Octonoba sinensis. Next base: position 27,958,727 of record CM076599.1, on the reverse strand, counting down.
TTGTGCCATTCATCCGCAAAAAATTGAAACATTGCAAAAATGGCGACTTTTGCAAAATAGGATTTATTGTTTCTCCCGATGCCATACTCTTCAATCAAAAAGAACGTATAGCTCCGTATAATACACAGAAAAATATGCCACACGCAAGTTGTCATTTTTAATTTGTGTCACTTTTCTTGCATGTGTTCTCATTCCTCATCTCTTATTAAAGTTACAAATACTTTATTATTGTGCTTGAATTATTATTTGATTGAAACAATAAGAAATATATAATAACTTTGTGTGTGTCATTTATAGTAACAGCTAAATTGTGCTGTAAGACCTTTTGAACATAATAGTCTACAATGCCATTGTGGAATTTCAGGAGGCATGGTTATAATTGATGGCTCTTATAAAAGTTTTTGAATCCATATTTCAATCTATGCTCATTAAGATCTCATCGAATAAATTTATCACTAGTGCAATCTGGCATTGATCGCAAACTGGATATAGCTCTACATGATCATAAAAGCTAAGCTATGCGGGAGCCCAAAATGGCTTTATAATCCCTAAGCATTTCTCATACCTAAACCATGTTAAGTAATACGAGAATATCTGGAGTTAGGGATGTAAATTATTCATCCCATCTAGTAACGTCAAGGGTGATAAGAAATAGGAGAATAGTCTATAAACTACTGGCCTCAAGTCATTCATTACGGCTCACATTTTGATCCTTTGCGACAGTGTATTTCATTACTCAATAGAAATTGAGAGTAAGTTTAAATTGCAAGTGCGAGGCAGTTTCCTAGGTCCGATTCGGTGTCATTTCTGCCCACATGTCAGAATGCGTAAATGCAGCCTGACCTTGGATAAACCAAATGGCCATTCACGAAGGAGGTTGATCACAAGCGTTCCCTTTTTCAGGAAGGCATTTTCACCTTTTATGAAAATTCTGCAGCATATTTAAATAAGCTTGAGCAGTTTGTAAAAGTGGTGAAAGACATTTTGATGGATGAAACAAAAATTCATAGTTTGCATTGACTGAAAAAATAAATACAATATTCAAATACTTGAAAAAATAATTTTTGGGCACTCATGAGTCTTTTTAAAAAGGTTAGTTTTATCATACCTCTTTTACTTCCTGAAATTCGGATAAAGGGCACCAGTGATTGCCATGATCCAGTGATTGACACTTTTCCGCAAAATTATTCATTTGTAACGAAATAAAAAATCAGTATATGAATGATGCCGGTCGATATTTACTTCATGAAGTTATTGATTTATTTTTAAGCACTACATTGCTCACCATATGTATTTCTAACAAAAAATGCAAGTGAAACGTGTGGAGTGGATAACGCAGCCACTTTTTGTGTTTGCTTGCTCGGAGACTTAAGGTGAATCAATGCTTTATCCTTGTTAGAATCTTAATTAATTCCAGCAATATTTCTAAACAGTTGCAATTTTAGGTCTATTAGATATCCTTATTTAGCTACTAAAAGGTAATTTTAAGTTCTTGTTTATATTTTCATGAATTAATAAGATATGTCAATTACTGGATCATTTATTAGACGATGCACCAGTAATTGGCACGAATTTCAACCACTAGTAGTTTGATTGATGTCAGTGCCGGATCTGGGGGCATGCCGGGGCCCATGCCCCGGGTGGCACTTCTGGGGACGGCAAATTAAACTGTGATGCACAATAATAATAAAATTTAAAAATATATATTTCATTCAAAAAATTAAACTTTTGAAAAAAGAGAATCAAAAGAGGCGCTTCGATTTGGTCATTGATCGGCTATTTCGCTAACGATTCAAACCGATTAATAGAATTATTTATTTCTATAAACTGTTGAGAACTCAAAAATCGAGGTGTAGGGTTAGTTGGGGTAATTGTAAACATGCTTCATAACTACACTTGTGGTGGTTTTGAAAACTTAACTGCTTGTGAGTGGTAAACTGGCAGCATAGGGAAGACATTGAAACAGTTTCGTAAGTTTCGAAACAACTGTGGAGGCGTCACTATTGTTTGAAAATGGCACTGCGAAAAAAGTTGTTTAACAAAATTTAGTGATCTCACATTTTCCTCTCCAGCTCATCTACAAAAGCGATGTAAGCAGTTTCAACCATTTTTATTTGTCATATGGAATGCCGCTAAAAACATTTTGTTATGAATTTAATCCTCCCTGTTATTTTTCATGTGCAAGTTAGGTGTTTACAATTACCCCATACATTTCGTACTCTGAGGTAATTGTAAACACTTAAATTTATCCCATTTCCAATATTTTGGGGGGACAATAAGTATTATATTTTGATGTAAATTACACTTTTGTGTCTATTTTACGTAATCGTTGTTGTTGTTGCTAATGCCACTTGGAAATCCAAGCCCCCCTTGCAGGGCGACCATGAATTAAGGAAGCTCCTACTGATTATTAATGAGCTCCGCTAGAATGAAGTACACTTGGCTCAGAGGGGCTTAATGATTTTGAACCATCTCCCAGATCAGAGATCGTCACCTAGGATGGTCCCTCAGCGGAAATTATTTCTAACTTGGTGGACATTTGAAGCGACGATGTATTTTACGTGCACAGCTCCCTTTAGCGCACTCGATCTCAGAGTAATCAGTCGCGGGAGGTGGTCACCCTCTCAAGCGTTGACCAGGGCCAGTTGTGCTTCACTTTCGGTGTTCTGTGGGATCCAAGCTTAACCGACTGACCCACTGCGTGACAAATTTTACATAAATTTTCAGCATTACTTGATTTTTTGCAAGATATTTCTCGTTAAATGATCTCAGCCAGCTCATAACATCACTTAGCGGACCACATGCGGTCTGTTGGCCGCAGATTGAGAACCATTGCTCCGGAACTTCTTAAGCCTTCAATCAGACTGTGTATGAAACGATTTTCCATTTGAATCCACCTTATTGGAAAATAAATCACTGTTTACAATTACCCCAGATCTCTGGGGTAATTGTAAACACACTGGGGTAATTGTAAACACGAGCACATTCGCTAACAAATAGTCATAAATTTAAAATTTTGTACACATTTACTTACAAGAAGTACAGTAGTGGCTACAATGATCGCAATTTTATCTCTGAATTCATTCAAGAGGTTGGGAAGGATCAAAAGTTAAAACATTGAAAAGCGTTTATAATTACCCCAACTGACCCTACTGAATATGCTGTGTCGTTAATTAGTCGACCAGTTGCTGTGGCAGGCAAGGGCTCCTGGGAAGACAGCTTTAAGGGCGGCAAATTTTGAAATATCCAATTTTTAAATTTAAATTTCCAAAAATTCAAGGTTTTTCCCCCTTGTAATAGTGGAATATAAATCATGTTATACTTTAACAATAAAAATAGTTTTTCTTTTACAAATTTTCAAAGTATCCTTTTGAGAAGAGACGGGGCAAGTACCTGTCGTTTCAGAAGGCAGACACGTAGCTCCTCGATATGGGTGTTAGTTAGAAAGGGGGGGATTAATTAAACTACCCTGGATAATTTAAATCCAGGGCTCTTCCCCTGGATTTAAAAAATATGCTCATTTTGCTCTGCGTTTTTATGAGTAAAAGCGTTTAAGTTTTAAAAAGATTGTGTTTGCTTTTTTCTTTCTAATAGTTTTGCATTCCCAAATACGTCCCCCAAGGACTCAAAATGCACAAGTTTGCATATAGTTTTGAAAAATTTCCCGAGGGATAATCCCCGGTGCAGCTTGAACTGTCAGAATTTCATATGTCTAGTTAAGAAGGTAAACCTCGTTCTAAAATTCGAAAACTACTTAAAACTAGGGATGTAACGAAAATTGATTTCTCCGAATAGCCGAATACCGAATATTCGGCCATTTCTTCTAGGCCGAAGGCGAATATTTGGCCAATGTCTTAGGCCGAATACCGAATATTCGGCGGCCGAATATTAAAATTTCTAGAAAATCATTGTCAAATTTAAAATTATTCAAAGTCAAACACCAATTACATACAATCTAGGATGTATGATTTGATCCTGTTTGTTAAGAATTTAAATACATTTGAAATTAATCTACTTTCTCTATTGTTTTGAATGTAATAAAATTAAGAATTTCACCCACAAGCGGAATAGAAATGACAGGTTTTATGATAGTAAGCATTAGCATTAGCTAATTCAAATGAAAGAACTACTATTACTTAGTGAACTTTTACTTTGCTCAAAACCGTTTTATGACGATAATTTAAAAGTTATAAAAGTTAATATTTTTATTTTATGGGGTTTTTTACATACCTAGTTTTAAAAGAGCTATTAAAATTTAATACACTTAACTAGAATATATTTTTATTTTCAAAAACCCCAGTAACGTATGCTATCTAAATACTCATGATATATTCTAGGCTTTTCATATTTCTTTCATACCCAATATTCACAATAAATTAGTCTACCCAAACAAAGCCTGACTTCCACTTTGTTAATAATAACACAATTAATTTATCATATCCTCCATCATAGTTGACTATTGCCAGCTTTTTGGGAGCAAATGCTAAGTATAAAATACACTATTACAAGTTTAAAATCTGTTTTTGCTCAGTAAAGCCTAAAACAAGGTTTAAAAAAGTACTTTTTTCTAAATTATTTTTATTTATCAAAACTCTATACTAATGTATTCTTTTGCAATAATTATAATGCAATTCTAAATGTTTGAAATCTACTAATTTCTTTATTTTTTTTACTTTCTACTGCAGCAGAACTGTTCGGCCGAATAGTCCATCAATATTGGGCCAGGCCGAATTTGACCTTACCCAGTATTCGGCCAGGCCGAATATTGCCAGGTGATGAAATGACTATTCGGCTAGGTTGAATATTCGGCCAAAGAGCCGAATAGGCCGAATACCGAATAGTGGCCGAATATTCGTTACATCCCTACTTAAAAGCAATCTTGCGCGTTTTCTGTTTGTTTTACGAACTTCAAAAAAAACATCATCTTATGCCGTTTTTGACGAGCATTAATATGCTGCAAAAATTAGAACGGTGTGACGTTTTCTCGATGAAATATTCCTAAAATTATAAAATTAATTTAAAATTGGAATAAAATGTGAACCAATTCGAATTTTGCAAAAAACGCTTCGAGGTGCACTAAGACCTGACCCAAAGGACCAGTAACCAAAATTCATGACCTTTTCATTTCGGCATACACACACACAAGCTGACCCACAAACTGTTTTATTTATATAGAGAAGCATTTCACCCCAATTTTATTAAAACATTTCAACAAATAATGATGCATACTTTTACGCTGTATTGAATTCCCGATCATCCGAACTACATAATATTCAAATTCACACGGAAAATTGAAAAAAAACGGAGAACCGAACAATGTTCCTGCAAACTGTCAATAATATAAACAGCATTTTACTTTCGATTTTCCGTGCACATGAAAGTTGACCAAAATGTCCCATACCCAGAGAACGATGGGGCACTACCCTCTACTAAAGAGGCTATAAGGAAAGAGATGACATTGGGCCAGTTTTTACTCGAGGCAGTAAAGGAATTGCCTTTCGAGCATAGGGGAGTCGTTCTTCCGGGGGTCCCTGCCATTAAGCTAATTATCCCCTCTAGTAACAAAAGGTTACTGGACAGGAGCCAGGACTCAGCGTTTAAAGTTTAATCGCCTTTTTAGACCTTTTTTTTTTTACTTGATTATTTTTGTTCTTACATGCTCGCAAACTATGCGTGCTATAAAAATTATTTCTACCCTATAAAATGTATATTGCTAGTGAAAAATGAACGTTTCTTCTTTGCACTAAATATATAGATGTAATATATAGTTAGATAGACAGCTATATTTATAGTCCCCATTAAGTTTTTTGATTTTATATACTTACAATTATTTTTTTAAATGTACAATTTTTTTCCCTATATGTATGTATGTATACATATATATATATATCAGTGGCGTAGGAAGGGGAGGGTTCGGGACTTTCATGTACAATTTTAAAGATTTTTCGAGCCCTGAAACAAATAAAATATACATATGTTTTGAATTGGAGTTTTTGGGTTATTGTGCAATATGAGGTACATTATATTATTCGCTTCACTATCAAGTTTAAAGTTTTTATGTTTCTCAGAATCGTAGCACAAAATACACTATGAATAAGAAACATATTTTGAAATGAATTTTGTAAGTACAGATCCTTAAAAAATATACTTTTAAAGCAAATTTTACGAATTATAAAAAAATATTTCGATCTCAGCATGCACTTGATGGATATAACATTTAAAAACTACAAGTAGTTTTAAACTATGAAAGACCTATTATATCCAGCATTATGTATAAAAGTTAATTTCTTTATTACTACCTCTATTGTTTTTTTTTTATTATTATTATTTAGTTATTTATTTATACATTATTTTTTCGGGGGACTACAGATCTTCGTTTTAAAAATATGATTTCCAATAAAATGCAAGGAAAAATTCAAAATAATAAAGAGAATTTTTAAAATGTATAAGATACGTTAAGAATGTTTCAGGATTTTTCGTAAAGATTGAATATAAGTTCAAGGCTATATTTGTATTATATTGTTTAAATTATTTTTAGAATTTTACTGAATTAACTGCAGAATTTTACTGCAGTTTTTAACCGACTTCACAAAGGAAGGAGGTTATACATTCATACTGTATGTATGTCGTTTTTTTTTTTTTTTTTTGTCCACTCATAACTTCGCACTGGATGAAGCAAGGCCGTAGGCAAGGGGGGGGGCCGACGGGCCCAAGCCCCCCCCCCCCCCGAAATACTTTCGAAATTTTTAACTAGTCTGAAAAAAAAAATTGTTAAACAAAAAAAAAAGATTTTGTTCCTTGAACCAACCTGTTTGGGAGTTTGGGAGCGGGGGGGGGGGGGGGGGCCTCTGTTTTACAAATGGGGAAACGATAAGACGGCGCTTCCAAAATTTAGAGTCAAAAACCAGATCTCAAAAAAAGATGCTTTCCCTCAATTCTCCAGTCGATAGGTTCCCCGGATTGATTCCTTGCCTAAGGGCAAGGGCTACATATGGTTCTAATCACCCGACCACACAGCAAGAACAGCAAATGTACTGATCCCTTTTTGGCAAAATGCGAGCTACATGGAACCACATCTGCCCTAAATATACGTACAACAGTTTAGGTGCTTTGTCTATCCTTGCCCGAAGGTTACATTTGTGGAAATGGCGACACTCCCATTAAGTTTGCACTGGCTGTATGGTTTTCGCGCGCTTTTCGCTGACTTTTCGGGGATTGTTATAGTTTTCCCGCGCTTTTTTGTTTGCCCTGGCTGTAGCCCATATTGTATGGACAAGCGTCTAATGGACAGCGTCGTCTACGATTGTGGGATGTGGTATTTGTGCTGTTATTGCTGGGACAAATCTTTATTTTTCTTTTCTTTTTTCAACTAGCAATTCGTAAAATCGAATCAACATCGAAACGCTTCCGACAAGGGGGCGGAGGGAGGGCTCTTGCCCCTTTGCGGATGCCTTGACCTTGCCTTGCGGAACACAGGCAGTTGATTGGGCTCTTGTGCTCTTGCAAAAGTCTCCCTTGCTTGCCTGTGCACAAATTTGGATTATGAGTAAAAGAAAAAGGGAAAGTATTTTGTCCTATTTTGGGAAGAAACCCTGTAGTGATGAACAGCAGAAAGGGTATGATTATTTTTATGTAATTTTTTCAAAATAATATTTTAGCTGCCCCTCCTCTTTTTTTTTTTTTTTGCAATTTTAGTTTCAACTTTTTATTTTCTTCCTCACATGCTGAGAAACTGCTTATTAATCTTTCTTTTTTCATTTTTTAACTTCATAGGGGATGATGTCACACTACTTCGAGAAATTGTGACAAGGGGATAACAAGAAGTGTGACATTACACATTTTGATTTCTATAAAAACATGTAAAAAAATCAGCAGATTAAACTTATTTTTGTTTTTCATAATTTTATTTTAAAGTTTCATTGATTTCATTTTATATTGAAAATACCGATGCTTATTAAGGTTTGAACTCGCTTCTAGTTAAAATTTTAAAAGAAAATCTTCGTAGGTATTTACTTTTAAGATAAATAAGCGCGGGTCATTTTTTAGAACTCAATTATTTTTTTTACTATTATGCACTAATTATCTTTTTTCTATTTTAACCTTAATCTCATTTTATACTCACAAATGTCATTAAAAGTTAAAATTAAAAATGCGATTCTTTAACGTAAGTACTTTATTTCTGAACTGCAAGTACATGTGCTCATATAATATAGCGTGACATGTGACAAAGGGGGTAGGGGTGTGTTGGAGAATGACATCTTGTGATGAAGGGGGGAGGGAGGGGGCTCAATTATATTGAAAGAAAGTGTGACACTGTTTATGAATGATCCCATAGAGCTTTTACAATAACATTTCGAAGGTGAAAAATAGCACGACAAATTATAATTTTACTTAGCCTAGTCATAAATTTACATTAAACAAAAAAGATCTTAGTTGGTTCTTCTTATTATATCGCTCATGGGCTGCAATAGTGGCACAACTCAAAAAAAAAAAAAAAAAAAACTCTCGTTTCGGACTAAGAACAGATTGTAAATACGAAAATACACATTCTTTTCAGCAGCAATACTAGCACAACTCTTTAAGTCAAAATTAGGCCTCAAGATTTAATAATAACTAAAGCATTTCTTACGAATTTTTCTTAGCAATGAAAAGTTTACCCACTTACCTCAAAACATGATTTTTTGAGTTGTGCCGCAATTGCAGCCCATGACCTATATGTATAATTTTGAAAGTGCTTTATAATTGTCCACGTCTGCAAATCAAAGTTATACAGCTTTTTTTGACTTCAAACTTAAGAAAAAAAGAGTTTGCTGCATTTAGGTTAAGGAAAAAGAAAACCTCAAGTTTTTAATTAATTATTTACATTTCGTTATGACAAAATAGGGAAGACTTGAAAATAAGTATAAATTGCTTAAATTGTCTAAAATAAAACGGAATAGGGAGTAATTCTCAAAACAACGTATGTTTTCTGTTAACTCTCTCTTTTTTTTTTTGTTGAAGTAATACTTCTGTGGGCGAAATTGAAAACATAATTTCATCATGCAACATGCAACCAGTGCTTCTTTCAGGCATCTCTCCGGGGGGGGGGGGGGAACTGCCCCCTCGGAGCTAACCAACTGCCCCCCCCCCTGGAGAAAAAATCCAGTTCACAGATTTTTTAAAAAATGAAAGGAAAAAGAGATTACTTTTAAGACATTAGTTTCAGAAACACTTTTAGGGAAAAGACATCGAACACTGTCACTAGCGACACCAAAAGTAGCCTAAAAGATAAGAATTTATTTCGAAAAATTTGAGGGAGAAGACTAACCACACTCCCTTCTGCTTCTTCTAAAATCACTAAAGAATCTCGAAATTGCATTGTTAGGAAATTTTCAAAAAGTTTCCTGGGAAGAGCCCTCAAACTCCTTCCTGCCTCCAGTAACATTGACAAAGATAGACTGAAACTTCATTTTTAAGACTGCAGTTTCGAATATTTTCTTAGGGGAGAATTTCTGAAACTCCTTCCTCTAACGTCCCGAAAGGGCCTAAAATTGCATTCTCAGGAGCCAAATTGCGAAAAAATTCCGTGGGGGGGGGAACCCCCGGACCCCCCTTTCAGAGATAGTCTAAACATTATGGTTGTAAGATCAGTTTCAAATATTTAAGATGCAGAAGCTTCCACAAAACACGGTCCTATCTACACCAAAGATAGTCAAAAATACACCTACTGTACATGGTATCAAAAATCTATCATGTACTATATAAAATATATTAATATTATCATTTCTAGTTACATCTATGTATAAATACAAAAAGGTAGTGATTTTGGAAGCATACACCGCCCCTCCTTATTCTTAACATGACCCCCCCCCCCCTCCCCCGGAGCAGAAGGTCTGAAAGAAACACTGCATGCAACGGAAGGGCTGGTAGGTGTGACGTCCCCGAATTTTTTCGCAATGTAGCATATATTCCTCCCTGAAACTTTCTTCAACATAAAAGTGTTTCAAAGTTAGGGCCCCCCCCCCCCCCGAAAAAAATTTCTGGCTACGGCCTTGGGATGAAGCGATTTTCATGATTTTTTTTTCAATCGATCGAGGGTGGTTTCCCATAGGTCCCGTATCTTCGTTTGATCATATTCGATAAATAGAACAAAAGTAATGGGCAGAAATGTAGTATGTTTTTTGTTTTTTCCTCCATAACTTTTGACTAAGTGGACCGATTTTGATAATTTTTTCTTTAATCGATAGAGGGTCGTCTAATTCAAGTATTGCAAATCAATTTAACTACATTCGTTTTTTAGGAAAAACGTTACGGGTGAAGAATAAGTATTTTTTATTTTAATTGGAAAGGCTTGGCTTGATTTTTCTTTGTTGGAAAATCTATTAAAAAATATAAAAGTCATTGTTGAAAACATGTTTGTTGTCATGGGCTATAATATTAAAAGAAATTACAGCAAGAGTTTGACTGAATGCGAAAAATAATCCAATCAGTTTGTTTGCTAAAATCGACTCCAAAGGGGAATTTATCATACAAATGATTAGTTTTTAGTGCCATTAATTCAAAGAAGTTTTGCCCTTTGATATGGATTTTTTTTTAAAATACAGTATTTATATAAAAAATGTATTTACACTAAAAATAATAAAATAAAATAATTTTTATAAAAATACAGAACTGACTCCAAATCATAAATTGCGCTAAAAAGTGAAAAATAAATTCATTCTTTAAACAACATCGATGTGACTTTTAAACATAGTTTTAGAAGTCGGTGCAAAATTATGAGTCTAATTACCATTATATCATTTCCTACTTCCATATTGGAACTGTTGCTAATTCTGCGAAAATAAATATATTTGTAATTGATTCATGATTACAAAAGATTTTATCTATCCTAATTTTGCACTGACTTCTAAAACTATGTTTAAAAGTCACATCGATGTTGTTTAAAGAATGAATTTATTTTTCACTTTTTAGCGCAATTTATGATTTGAAGTCGGTTCTGTTTTTTTATAAAAATTATTTTATTTGTTTTTATTATTTGTATCCAAGGGGTTGTTCATAAATGAAGTCACGCTTTTTTCCCATATATTTGACCCCCCTCCCCCCCTTTGTCACAATATGTCACACTTCAGCGGACCCCCTTCCCTCCCTTTGTCACGCGTCACGCTATGTTACATAATGCATGATGTCACACTTCTTGTTACCCCCTCCCCTCCACTTGTCACACTTTGTCACAATTTCCCGAACCCCCCTCCCCCTCCCCTCGAAGGGTGACATCATTTATGAATGATCCCCAAGTTCATATTTCAATCTTTTGAAAATAGAGAAGGCTGGGACATTCGTGATCGTGGTATACATTAAGGTATTGATATGCTGATAAATATAATGACAAGTATCCAATCAACAAATTCACATTATTTAAAAAGCTGGATAACGATGAGATTGAGCATAAGGAAAGTCACAGTGATGCTGGTTTTTTTATTCAGTAATTGACTTTCAGTTGATTTTGATTCAGTAATACACTGACTAAACTAATGATGTGAAGTCATTATCTCTGAATTAATTTTCAATATTAAAGATGACGTTAATCCACCTATCCAAAAGTTTCCTAGTGTTTCTATAGTTACTGTACATCAAAATCAGATGCACTTTGTTGAATAATTGATATTTATTCATATCCAGCAAATATATATTAATTTAATAAGATGCGATTGCTAAAAAACTGTCTAAGACAACAGGACGGATACGCATTCATTTAACATAATTTCCTGTTATGAGTGAAAATTCCAATGAGAAATTCCTTTTGTATTGACATATTTTATAAATACAAGTAGATTTGGAACGGTTAAATAAAGCTTAATTAATAAGTAACTCTTTTAATAATAGTCTATATAATATCACACATTTACACGAACATAATGCTTCACTAAACTGGATGAGAACGATTATGATAGATATGCATATCATGTCTGTCGTATGTTTTTAATTATGAATTCTTTAAACTGCGAATAGTGTTGAATGAAAAATTGTTTAATAATAACGATTTCTGTTAATTCAGCACAGTTCGCATGTTAATTTAAAAAAGAAAAGAACCTCAAAAATCATTCCCCAGAATGTTTGGAAATTCTCTCCGATAAATTATCTACAGCGCCAACTACTTCCGCCAAAAAACCGCCAAGGAACTTCTCTTTTTCTCCCATCTAAAGTTTGGAAAAATATGGGAGATTCCGAACAGTAAAACATCTATTAAGACAACTAATATGCGTTTCTGACACATAAAAATAGTATGAAATTGAAGCCTATGTTTTTCTCCTTTGGAAGATGTCACTAAAATGTTGCTGAAAAACTTTGCTTCCGTGAAATACGTGTTTTTGTAAACCCCTCTCGTTTCTCCTGCGTTAAGTCTACGAGAAGTGCCCCAACAAGCCCTGAGGTGGTTAAAAATCCGCATTTCTTTATCCCTGCATATGTCGCGTCTCTCCTTATAGCGTCTCTACTCTCCACAGTCTCCCACAGACAACCTCAGAACAATAGTACAAAATACTGCACCCTCCATTTCACACATGGTAGAAACCACCTTTCGATAGGAAAGAGGAGGTTGTGATCAAGAATTGAGTCAATTCTGATATCGGCGCTTTTACCTTCATCACAGGAAAAACACACTACTGTGCTTAACTAAATTTAAGAAAAACGCCGCTGTTTGCAAAAGTAATTGGCGGAAAAGTAGACCCCGACCAATAATCACGTGGTTGTGGTCAAAAAAAGTTTTCATGTTGACAGCTTAAAAGTAACCCTAACACTCTGTCTAGTTCATCTTCGGTCTAAGGCGGCAAACCGAACGCTATTTTGAGGAACAGAGGAGTTAAAAGTAGTTTTAAAGCAATAATTTTACTTTCTATATGCAGTAAAATCTCTTTATAGTGAATATAGATGCAAAGAAATATCCGCTTTTAAGAAATGGATGTTCAGTCCTGTTTTAAACGCGACAAGGATATCATATATTCTTTATAACGAACATTCCATTACAAAGAAATATTTTTCCGGTCTCTTGGAGTTCGTTGAAAAGAGATTTCCCTGTAATAAGCTAGTTTAATGATCAATCTGTCCCAATAACAGTATTTCTTAACCCCATTTTATGTTCCCCATTTTCACTGCATGTACAACACGCCAGTAAAGAAACAACTTTTACAGAATTGATTTACCATATTTTACGAACTGTAGGACGCACGTTTTACTTCGAGAAATTGCCTCCATAATTCAAAAGAGTCTTATAAATACACGAATGCAAGCATAATAACTCAATGCTTTCTAAACCCTAGAAAAATCCATAAAAACCGGATGAACACGTGGTTTTTCAAACCGCACGGATATAAACCGTATATTTCGAGTACAGATAATAAGCAGTTCAGTGTACTGAAATTCAATCTTGCGCACGAAACAAGTGTCAAACAAAGGCCATAAACGAAAATATTTTCTCAAAAAATTCCTAAGACTACAATAGAGAACTTAAAGCAATTAAACAGCTTTATACCCTTTGACTATTAAGAGTTACAGTCCTCGTTCTCATTAACATTTCTGTACAAGAAGCTTGGTGAATTGCCAAATTCATCCGGTTTTGGCAGGTGATTTTCACAGCGGTCAAACTTTTGTGCAATCTTAGCTCATTCCCATTTGGAATGCTGGCGAGGGAGGCGTGGAGGTGACACTCCTCCTGCCTGCTTACGTCTTCCTCTCCAAAATGAATGCCGCGCAGAATTGGATTAGAACCTAGAGTTCTTCCCAAATTCAGTTCTAAGGGAAGATGGATGTTAATGTGATTAGTTTGCGTTGCTTTTAACCCCTTGAGAAGAATTCTTTTTAGAGACTTATTGCAAGTGCTTTTTTTTTTTTTTTCCAAAACCGTGAAAGCCGCGTGTTTAGTAGTAAATTGACTAAATATCTGATTTAGTTGAAGCAAAATATTTTGTCATAAACATGTTTTAGTTATGACTTAAATGGGATTTTCAAACTAACAAAACCCTTTTTTCGCAGGAAATCCCTTTTCGCAGATCCAATATCTTTGGATCTTTAAATGAGAGCATACAAGGTGCGACAATAAAGTAATGAAACTGTTTTCTTTTCTTTTTTTTTTTTGCAATATGTAGCAACCCTGCAGTTTGCGCAATTGCACTAACTTTTACCTTGATCTCCAAGCTTCTCTGACTCCAAGAAGCACATTGATGCAACTGCTCTTTCGTGAGTTGTGATGTATCAAGTAAATACAAGTTTTAGTTTCTCGTTACAAAAATGGAATCACATGTGGCAGTTGATTTGTTAGACTAACCGGCAATCAATCCAGATTTATTGAGCCATGGTCTCACTTTCAACATTGGTAGTGAAAGTTAGTATTTCTCGTATGATTCAGAGACCAAACGTCAAGGTTTGCAATGGTCTTCAAAGGGATCACGCAGACCAAAAAAAGCTCAGATGTCAAAGTCAAAGTGTGCTTCCAACTGAAAAACTAAAACATGTGTTCACTTGATACAGCACAAATCACGAATGAGCGGTTCACAATGTGCCACTTGGAGTCAAAAAGCTTAGAGATTAAGGTAAAAGATAGTTCATGGGCGCAAGCTGCAGGGTTGCCATACATTGGAAAAAAAAAAAGAAAATCAGTCTTATTACTTTATTGTCTTATAGAACCGTTTCATTTTGTGAATTGGTGAAATAAACTTTTTGCATTATTAGGCTTAGCATGTTTTACTTATATTACAATTAAATTTGACATATTTGCTAAAAATGTTTTTCGCTTGGATTAACAAAATAAAGATGCAAACAAAAATAAATACAAATACAACAGAGTTAGTTTCATAAATAACAATACTACAGCCGAGTTAAACTGGCAATTGAACATAAAGCACATAAATTTGAATTTCAACTCTTTCTTGATTCTAGACTTTGTTGGTTCACTTAAAGTTTGAAAATTACGTATGTGTTTTCGGGTCAGCAAACACACGTTTCATGATCTCTTTACGAAATATGCAACGAATGAATATAATGTGTTGGGCCTCAACCCTTTGCTTTAGCGAAATAGCAGGGGAAAATACACAATTTTTTTCTCAAAAGACGCGTAATGCAGTTTTGTGGTTAGTTCGACTGTTAAACTTTTTACTCTATTTTCTTTGAATCTGGACAATCATTTTTTCAAGCTCATCATTTTGGAAAATAACATTTTCTAACTTAACAAAATTCTTTTTTTTTTCAGCAACTCGACGACCGAAAACGAATCCTCCGCCATGAGCACCCCGAAGTCCCCGAACCAATTCGCTCTGAGGACGAAGTCGCTTCGGGAGCGATTCGGCTCCAAGCGGAGCTATTCGGAAAATTTCGTGGAGCCAACAGTACCACCGACGTCACCCGGCAGAGAGAGCTGCCGCAGCGTCCGACCTTCTTTACCAATCATCGGGATGCCGAGTGCCGACGACCCCAGAGGCAGCAGCAATCCCTACCTCCAAATGCAGCAACACCTTCATGAGCAGCAGCAGCAACACCAACGGCAGCAACAGGTCAACGTGCTCAGCGAGCATTACAACCCTTTCGCAGTGTTGCCTGAGGAGACGTATTGCAGTGCACTGGACGTCAACAGTCAAGCAGGAGATCTCAGGTTCCCATGGCAACGGGATGCAGCTGTCCAGTGTGATCTGTCTCCTGATGGCGATGGATATAGGTAATGTTATTTAAGCACCTCAGGGTGTCCTATACAGACCTTATTATTAAGTAGCTTTGAATCACCGTAACGGTTAACAGGAGTACTGATATACTTCAGTGAACAGAATTAATGGACATTACGTAGTTGATGGCATATTTTTAAATTCCGATGCGATAAGATAGATAGATACTCTTACCTTCTCGTTATACGCTGAATTGTCCTTATTACTCATTAATACCAATTATCCGCTGTTAGGTAGTCTTATATAGCAATTTCAAAGTACCGAATCTACCACTCATGATTAAAAGGGGGGAAACCTGCAAAATTCTTTCCTTCGTCAGAATAACTTGCCTGTGAGTGCTTTCTGCTATGTTTGTGGTGACAATATCGTCCCCTAAACAGTTTTCGGTTTCAATGTACAGAAACTTGTATTCTCCAATTTCTGCGTATTTAATCTTGTAGTTCTATTATTATATCTACAACAATGAGGCGTTACAAAAGCATGAGTACAATGCTTTTAATAAATGTGGAGTTGTTATATTCAAATGAATAAGAAGAATTACATTGAACCTAATAACCGGAGAATTTCAACTGAGGCGGCGCTGTTCATTATTATGCTAAATGAAAAATGTAATATCGTTGCGGGACTTCGTTCAGTTAAAATTAATGAGATAGAGAAAACTTCGATACGTTATTTAACAATTGTTTTTTCGAAAAAAATTACTTTATTCTACGCTCTGCGTATTTTTAGTAAAGAAATATTATAAAACAAAACAAATGCAACAAATTCATAGGAAATATTTTTCTTATATATAAGCGGCTTATTCTGTCTGTCCCGGTATAGAATCCCAGGCCGTTTTACCGATTGGGACCACATTCGGCACGGTTAATGTTTACGACCCAAGAAACTCATCGCTGCAAAAATGAAAGTTGTGACTCAAGTAGTTTTTTTGTAAATTAATTTTTTAAAATTTTTCAATGATTTTCTTGACCCGTTTTATTTTATTTTTGCATTGTTGCCGTTGTTTCCAACAGTATAATTACAGTTGCCGTGTGAACAAACAAATCAATGCAGTTGCCATTGTTATTGCAAAAAATGTAACAAATATAGTAATAATAATTGAAACGTTTATCTAGCATATTTAAAGAGGCTTCGCTGTGTTTGCAATCTCCGTCAAAAAATAATGTATACGCGAATTTAATTTAATCCTTTCTTTTATTTTAATTTATTTATTTATCGTCTGCCCTTTTTATATTTTTCTTATTAGAGTGGCAGCGCTTTTTTTTCCCCAGTTTCGTTAAAACTTTTGTTTTGAAAAGCATAATAAAATTTTCAATAAGTTCTTTGGATGGTAAATATATATTTTTCACAAACAATTTGATTATATAGTAAATAAGTATATAGTAGTGTGGGGCAGTAAGCGAAGGGGCTTCCTCTCCGCCTGACCTGGGCAATTCAGTTTGAATTAGCAGACACCTTTGCACAAATCATTTTAATTACAATTTATTATATCTAGAACAGCGGCCATTTCGTATGACCGCCGGGCTTGCCAGTGTAACATAAATTCGCTTCGATGTTCTCATTCAAAAAGTAATTTTTTGTTTTCATTAGCATTCCTGTCGTGTTAGGATTTTTTCCCCGTTATATGTTTTAAATATATATCATGAAATCGTGATACAGAGGTAAATTTTGCTATTTTGCAAATGAATT
Organism: Octonoba sinensis; assembly: GCA_038502835.1. Taxonomy (NCBI): domain Eukaryota; kingdom Metazoa; phylum Arthropoda; class Arachnida; order Araneae; family Uloboridae; genus Octonoba; species Octonoba sinensis. Next base: position 27,941,352 of record CM076599.1, on the reverse strand, counting down.
GAGTGTTTTTGCGAAGACAATTGAACGCAACAAAAAATGAAGAAATATTGTAAAAAGCAAAGAATAATCTTATAACACAAATTGAAAATTACATCACAACAAAGTAGTGAAATTAACTTTACTTTACGATCTTTAGTTTGAAAAGCTTGTTTGCCAAATTACAAAATTAAGCTTTGCAAATTTTGAGCGGGGAAAAAAAATTCTTTTGTGCAAGTGATCTAGAATTTATTCACTTTGCTAGTTCATAATAAAGTGAAAATGATCGTTTTTCACAGGATTCGGTGTGAAAAGGTGACTAGCGTAAATTGACTGAATAGAGATATGTTATCTCTGTACAAACGTATATTATCACTGAATAACTGAAGCTTCAAATGTTTTCCAAAAGTGTCACTAAAAAAAAATTCAAGGCTGAACGCCGTTTGCAAAACATCAGGGAAAGAACAATTCCACGATGGGATCGTAGCATAATCGCGAACATTTTCAGAAAGTGTTGCCAAAAGTTTTTAGAATATCTTCTATAGCGCTAATGAATCGTCACCGTAGAGTGACATCGAAGGACACATATCCGAAATAGAAAATAGAGACACTCTTGAAATTTAAAAGGAAAAAAATATTTTGATTCCCTTTGAAGGCCGACTAAAATAGTCGCATCACACTACATTGTGCCTTCTAAAACAATCTCAGAATGATGTTAGTTGTAACAACTCTACATTTTTAAATGTGTGTTTGTTTGTTTTTTGAAAACTACGTTTTCGTAAAAAGTAAAACAATTTAATTTTTTTTATTGTTCTTTAGATATTATTATTAATTATATCATCGAATGTGTGTCGAAGAAGAAATAAAAGGAACAAATCACATAATTTAGGTTTTAGTTGCAGTAGTGCCAAATTTTCTAGCAAAACACAATATGAAACCAGAGCCTACTCTTGAGGTACAGACAATGCACGTATCAACCCTCCAACTCTCACAATACATTTAGAAATTGTGGTTTAAGTCACCCAAAATCAACTTTAATCACGTAATAACTTTGATACATTTTCCGTATGTGATAAAACGTGCATGTCGAACGCTGTAATTTTAATTATCCAATTCACGACATTCAATCTTTAATTCCTGTTAAGTTTTTTTTTTTTTTTGAGTAATGGCAACAGTCTGCCGTACAAATTACACAGTTGACAAGTTTCCGGACAATCGACAGAAAGCAAAATTATCTTCTCATTTCAAAACAGGAAATGAAAGACCAGTGGAACATCAAAGCATCAACCTAAATGAATTGAAATCAAGACGCAATCCTTGATTGCTCAGAAATGTTCCATTTATTGCTTGTGGATGAGCTCTGGAAATAACGTCAGTTATGATTAGTGTTCGGCAACTAATCATCAAAAAGTAGTTAACTACCAATTACTAACAACTCTAAACGAAAGTAGTTGCAACTAGTAGTTAACTACTTTTTTCTGAGACTAGTTGTAACTAGTAGTTAACTGTTTTCCAAAAGTAGTTAACTACTAGTTAACTACTTTTAAGTATAATTCATTTGAATTTCGATTTTTAGGCTTGTTCTTAAATATTTAATCCTAATGAACTCAATATTATTCTTAATCATTAAAATAATTTTGAAGAAATTCCTGTGAAACATTCAAAGATTGAATATTTCCAAATAATTCCACTGAACATAAATATTTCCACTGAACAATTAATATATAATGAGAATATGAATAAAGACAAAACCTTTTTCTCTAACTTTAAACTTTTCTTTTAATATGTATTTCTTTAATAAAGTTAATAATTTATGTTTTTAAGAAGTAACAATTTCTCAGTAGTTGTTGTAAAATGAATTGGTTTACCCTTAATATCAATTTAAAATTCTCCCTCTGCCCAACCCCCATTCATTTACAAAATATCTTTGTAACGCGCGTGCTTTGGAATTTAGATTATATTCTTTTAAATTGTGGTCAAGGCAGGGTTGGTTATTATTTTTTTTTTAAATGGTACTTTTTTTATTTAAATTAAATTTTTTGGATTTTTTAAAGCAAACTTTGTTTGCGCCCACAAATACAGTAACAAATTCAGTTGATTATTTGTGTCTTCAAAGAATTTAAAGATATTTCAGTTGAAATAATTATTTATTACTAGTTCAAAATTAATTATTAATTTATTATATTTATAAAAGATGTATGCTTAATAAACAGAGAACAACAAGAAACAGAAGAGAAAGCTTATGTTTCTAGACTAAATCTATTATAATTTCTTGAATATATACAAATAAGTTGACTGGACTATTATAACTTTTTGGGTGAAATTTTTTGAATATATAAACAGAGATGACAAATATCACATAAAATGTTTACAAGAGTTTAATCAATTTTACTATTTAGATGTTTCATCAAGATTACCAGTTTTGATACCTTATCAACCCCCAATAAGTTTCTTAATTTTGAGTGTACTATTCCAAATGTAGAAAGAGTCCTTTCCAAAGGAGCGGTTGATGCTTTTGCTGTAGTCAGCATTTCAAAAAACTTAATGTTCTCTGATAAAATGTCATTCTTTGACACCTTAACGAAACTATTCCATCTTTCTCTAGAGGACCAGATGCATTAAGGCGACCATATAGTGAATTAAAATTCTAATGTATTACTTGAACCCAGAATATATTAAAATTTATAATAAAAATATATGTATTTTAATAATTTGGAAGAAGCTGATATAATTTTTTTTAATCATAAAAATCAATATTTTGTCTAAAAAAGAATCATAAAAATCAGTTTTTTTCTTAAAAAAATCATAAAAATCAGCATTTTTTTAATGAAAATAAAATCATAAAAATCAGTATTTTCTTCTAAAAGAAATCCTAAATATCAGTATTTTTTTCTTTCTTTTTGTGTTTTATGGTATCCCAAACTCATGCACGGTACTGGAGTAGAAGTAAAGCTTCCCCGAAATGAAGATTTGGTCTTTAAATGAAACTTCATTGTGCATGTACTGGTGCAGGCGCTATTTATTGACTATATATTAAAAAGCCTTTTCTAATTTGCGTAAATGCTGCAATAAACATTATGATTTTTTATGAGTACTTTTTCATTATATAACATAATATAAAAAATATATTTGTGTGAGTAATATTCATAAGCTAAAAATTTAAATAATTTAATGTTTAAAAAATAGATTTAAAAAAAAAATTTTCGAAAGTAGTTGGAATTTTGAAAGTAGTTGTAACTAGTAGTTGGGAAAAAGTAGTTTAACTAGTAGTTAACTAGTTCAAAACAAAAGTAGTTACAACTAGTAGTTAACTACTAGTTAACTAGTAGTTGCCACTAGTAGTTAACTACTAGTTAACTAGTAGTTGCCACTAGTAGTTAACTACTTCTAGTTAACTACTGCCGAACACTAGTTATGATTAATAATTTTGTGGTGAAACAAAAAAAAATACTGATACAGATTTTTAGTTTCTTCATGTGTTCTGCGTAGTAAACAACACTGGAGAGTTTATTAAACTCTCCAGTGTAAACATTTACTTCTTAATAAGTAGAAATGTAGATGAGAATTTACAGCACAATAAAAACGTTGCTTTCAAGATCTCAGCTTCGAACCTTCCGAATCTTAAAGCCGCTGCCAATTATTTATTACCAAGGTGAGCTGAAAATTTTCCTCCAGTATATGCAATATCGGTAACTAATGCCACGTCGGTAACTAATTTCTTCTAAATCCAGTTTCCATGGTTACAGTTGCTTAATTAATTTCATTTTGATAGTTTGATTTTAGCCTGCACTCGTGTTTTCGCGGCAATATTTCGATTCAATTTTTTAAACTGCGTCTCCTTGGATTATTTTGTGTCAACATAAAACAATTTTTATCAGTACTGGAAATATGTCATTAAATTTGAATAGATTTGTATTTCCCAAAGCGTGGTACACATACTCCCAGGCGTACACGTAGCACCAGTTTGAGAACATCGAGTGAACATCTCAGTTTTAAACTGTCTCAACTAATCGTTGAAAGGCGAAGAAATTTAATTGCATCACATTCAAGATAAAGTGTTTACTGCACATGCAATACTTTTATGCGAAAGAAATGTGAAAAATTAGTCCAACCTCGTATCCATGTGCATCTAACTTCTTAAGTCTTCGGGCGCAAGACGTTTGTATACCCTAAATGTGCGAGTTATTCTTTCTTATGTTCGTCTCAGAAACAAAAACTCACTTTTCGAACTAAAACACACATTTAATAACTATTACACTCTGAACAAATACAAACGAACAATTCACACGTAGAGAAAACTAAAACGTCTTGATAGAAATTCAGTTCCGCACTTACAACAAAACAAACTTCAGTCTTCCCGACAAAGGCCGTGGTACCCTAGTGGTCAGAGCGTCGGACTTCCACCTGGAAGGTCGCGCGTTCGATACCCGCTGAAGACCCACCATGTACACTTGGGGCTACGTGCATGTAAAATCCGTGGACCCCACTACCTCGCCCCGTGCGCAAGCAATCCTAAGGCCTCTGCTAACAGGTAGGGGCCTGGTGGAGAAAAGTCTTCCCGACAGAGGCGCTTTAAAACTGCAGACGAGTGGTCGCTTTTGCTACAAAGTGAATGCTATCATGGGAAAATTAAGTTTTTAACAGAAGGTAGTTGGCAATGATGAGTTGATAATGACTTACCCCCTCCTCCCGATTATAAGTTTATAACATGTTCGTCTCGTAAAATTGCTGCTAATACTCAAAAATATATTATAACACAGCATTTAGAGAATTTACAAGTGGGCCCGGAAAAAAAAATTCTGATTTAAACAAAAATATTGGCTTGCTAAGATATCCATTCTTACACTAATACAACAACCTGAAGGGTATCGTAGTGGTATGGCACTGACCTTGTGCCTTTAAGACCTCAGGTTAAAACCTGGCCCAGATCAGTAGATTTTCAAGATTCAGAAAATCGTCAGCGTCCATGTCGGATGATCGTGCGGCATATTAAAGACCCCTTGAGTATCCATTTGATTTGGATATTCTCGGAAAATTATATTCCTAATGAAATTTGGCATAACTTCAGAGCCGAAGGGCAGTAATCTCTTGTGAAACTACAAGTTAAAATTCCCAAGTAGCAAGGACATCTGCCGGTGCTACATAAAACAATGGATGCCAGTTCCTGGAGAGCGCACTAGGACTGCAGAGGTTCAAGATCAATACACGGCCCCATTAGAAACAAACGCACAAACATACACACATATATAGATATATATATTGATGAGGGTACTCGGAAACACAAAAATTAAAGAAGGCACACCTTAGTCGAAAGTTTGTAAAACATTGGAATAGATTATCAGAGATTCGCTGCTGGCAGAAAACAAAACAAGAAGTAAATTTTCATCAAGAATGCATATTTTAGACCGCCGTCAACTAAAAGGTTGTTTAGATAATGTTTCATATGCATCTTATGCTCCAATGCACACACGTGATTTCTACCGCATTATTGTGCTAATTATGAATCCAATTGATTTCTTTAATTATTCCAACATATGTAACGAAATTTTCATCATTTTATAACGTCGCTTTCTCTGAGCTTATATAACGATTTTCTTGTTTAGGATATATTTGTGAATGTAATTAAAGTCAAATCTAGTCGGTCGATATTCTCTGTTTTCAACTGTTTCAGTACAAACTAGAAAATTATGTCAAGATTATCCTTAATTGAATCACCTTGTTCGGAATATCAATGATGAAAGCTCAAACATGTTAAGTTGTCAGCATTCACTACTTCGCGTTTTAAATGTGGTTTTATTATTCATGCACACAACCTTATCTATTTTACTTGGGATAGTAATAAAAGTTAGTTAGCGCTTTTTACTATGTTCTATCTTGTATCCCGTTAGGTAACAGAGATAACTTTTGCATTATATATTTAAATCCCTTCCAAGATTTTTTTTGAATGAAACATGGTAAAACAACTTCGTCATAAAAGCTAATTCCTTATAATAATTTAACGAATTTCATATGTTTTGAGTGTAATGAAGAAATTTATTGTTTCAAACCTCGTTACCCTAAAACCTACGACTGTTGACTACTCGGGAAAAGTTTTAATATTATGTGATTTTTTTTTAATGTAGTCACACGTTCAATTGAAGATTTAAACGTATGTGTGCAAGAGCTTCTATAGACAGAAGCTGTATCAGTCGAAAATACACTCAATCAACACATGAGGATATGGTCTCGGTAGACATTTCTTGTGAAAGCAGGATTATTCGTCCTTTTCAGGAATCTTCCTGGCTAGGAAATGTTTTTTAAGATGAATGCTCAAAAAAAATATTACGTAAGCTATATACCTACTCTCGCAGGTTTACGCGTCGGGACAGTTTCTTCATGATGGCCAAAGACGCTGCGGAACTGCAGGAAAAGAAGGGTTTTGCATCTCCGCCGGGGTTGAAAGTTCCAACACCTAGCGTTGCCATACCACCTCTACCATCCAAGGAAGATACTTCAGGACAGTACATGGCTGAACGATTCAAAGAGGTAATTTATTTGAAGTTCGGTTTTGGCAATATTTGACTCCTTACCAACTATTCTTAACGATTGAATTTCTCCAATTGCACTATAACATTTAAAATATCAATATGTTCATTTAAATAATCGATAAAAAGTTTTAGTTCTTGGCAGTAGGACTATTTTTAAGTCTTTGTTAGGTTGTAAATTTTCAGAAAACATGAAAGGTTCCAAAAGCGCTCGTAAATGCAAAAATGAAAGGAAAGCACCAAAATTATAGTAGTACATTTCCTGTTTTTTTTGCTATTACTGTGGCGTCATGCGATTAGTAGATAAATCTATATTGTCTAATTTATAGATAGCTCTAGTCGCAAAAAAGAGGAAACTAGACTGAGCGTAAGGGTTTAGGCTGTCAACACGAATGTCTGACTACAATCATGTGACCATTTGGAGAGCTGAACGGACTACCCGTCAGCCAAGTGTTTTTTCAAGAATGTTGTTTCTCACTAATTTACTTAAACACAGGCCATTGAATTTTACCGTGATTGTAATAAATGCGCCAAATGCAGAACCCTCTCCCCTCGTTTCTGGATACAAGATTCCTGCTATGCTGACAGCCTGTTTCTACCTTGCGTACCTAGGAACGAGCAGTCTATTTTTATAATCGATATAAGCAAAAAACCATAGCGTTAGTTCATCTGGTAGTACCTAATATTCTTAACGTCGCTACATACGCTGATGCATCCATGCTTGCGCAAGCAAGCTCTCACAACTTCGCTTCGTCTACACATGGTACAACAATGATTGCACAAGTATTCTGTACACATTATCCTAGGAAAGTAATTATTTTTATTATAGACGATACATATCCTGTGAATATGTTAAATTTAACAAAAACATTTGCAGTGCAAAATCGCTTATTATTTTAATTGGATTGGGGGAAAAAATCTTTGGACTGGCTACAGGAGTATTATTTTGATAATGAAAAGAATGTTTTCATTTTCAAAGTAATGCAGCGATGTTGGTACATCGCTGGTGCATATTTTACGTTTTGCAGAAGCCTGATGCTTAAGCAAGCATCTTGCATAAGCATGCATTTGTGCAAACATACCTTACACACGTTGAAGATTTCTAGAACAAGCAAGCTTGAGCATGTGAAGCTACCTTTACGCCATTCACGAATGTATTGTTATTTCATGTTGCTAGGCCTACTGGCACAACCTGTCCATCTGCAATGAAGAAGACGAGACAGTCATTCCTCCACCCATAGAGGTGAAACTAGAGGCGGCTCGTGAGAAAAAGAAAAAAAAGACTTCCATGCTTCAAAGGGCACTATCTGAAAGGACTCGTTCTCGCCGGCTTACATACCAGACATCGACGGACGAGACCAGGACTGGACTCGGAACTGAAAAATACCCACACCTTGAGACAGAGCAGCACAACACGAGGCCAGCAGAAACGCCAAAGGTACCCACGGTAAGTAAGGAATGTACTGTTGTTTGTCGTTGTTGTCTTGTCCAAGCAGGGCAGAAGAATCAAATAGTTCTGAAGGCGTCCAAAACAGCTCTGGTAATATCAGAGACCTTTAGCGAATAGAGCAGGTGATTGTGAGGTTACACTATCCATGGAAATAAGAAATTCCAGAGCCAAAAAGATTGGACTTCTGCCTGTCTATCCACGTAAGGCATTTTATTTCCTTTCTACCACCCAAATGAAGCGCCAACTGAGACAATTAATTAGCCACCACCTAGGAAGGGCCTTCTAGGGGTTACAGGTTCCCCCAGAGAAGGAATTTATTAAATTTTTAGAAATGTAATTTATCAAGCCGTGAAAAAACAGGTTATTTACTTCACTTGATTTCATTGGAAATTTAAAAACCTTTTCAAATTTCAATACTTTTATCTGCAATTACATTTCATGCAGTGGGATGCAAAGGAATTTAAACGGCAAAATAAAGATTTGGAGTAAAAAACGCGTGAAAAGTTCGAATCATATGAGAGACTTTTTTGTTTCTGCCCTAAATAGCAGTACTTGTTACACGTTCTCTCGCTCTCTCTTTCTCTCTCTCTCATTTGCACTACTAACTCGTCAGAACTTTTTGAATGTAGAAATTATTTTTCCTCGCAATGCAAACTAAAATTGCGAGTTAACCATGCAGAATGTCAAATTGAAGGATTCAAATGTCCTTTTGCAGAATATCTTACAAAAATACTAATCTTTGCTTCTCCTTTTTTTTAAGTCTAAAAAAAAATGTGAAAATATTTTTTAATTGTCAATTTAATTTTGAAATATGTTTGCACTTCTTGAATATTTATTTCATGCCGTATTTTCTTTCCTTTAGACAATTTTCTATGTAGGCTTTCATAAAGAAGTGCGGCATATCGTTTGTCTATAGTCCCTCTGCAGGAAATCGTGAATGTTATCCGGCATGGTCATTAGAATCAGCCAGTTCCGTTTGAGATAAGTTTTACCTATGAAACTAATGATATAAGCTCGTTAATTATTATTTTGTTAAAAATAATTCTAAGCACATTAGTTTATGATAATTAGCATCGCAGTCAATGTATGTGTAGTCCATTCACCTTTAAATTTCCACTCCAGAAGAACGTCTAAATCGTTTGATTGTTTAATAATTGCCAATTATATTTATTTTAATTAAGGAGGAAGCTAAGAACAATTCCTAAAAAACTGTATATTTTGCGATGCTTATGCTCTATTTTAATTGCAGGACTTCACTTTGCATTAGTACTTCCGACAGCTTTCTTTTGTCGTAATTTTGCTTTTTCTTTCTTTCATGCTACAAATTTTTCCTTCCTATTTTTTTTTTTTTTTCTTTCCTAGTAAAATTTCTGAACGTTTTTTGTAAAAATAAAGAACGATTCAAGACACATTTTTTCAGCTCCGTAACCCAAATAACTCTTGGGAAAGTGCAATTCTTCTTCAACCAAATAATACTGCTTAGACTTGCCGTATAAATGATCCCTTTCTTTTTCGATGAATAAAATCCAATAATCTCCGACTCCAGAGGCGTGATTTAGCCCTTCACCCTCCCTAAAATGGGACAAATCCTTTTTATTCTATCGGAGACATTTCTTTGACGCGCCTTTTCAGAGAGGTGGAGAAGGGGCTGAATCTTATGAATGGTTGTCATTTAGGTCTACTTCCAGCTGAAATACAACATTTCTCCACGAATTGGGACATTATCTTTCTGGGATCCGTCCTTTCCTTGGTTTCGAAAGCTGCTCATTGTTGGCACGATTGATCAGTTACGCTATTTCTCTTTCAATACGTGGGGAAGTGTGTCAACAGTATAATTAGAAGATGATATTACGCACATGCATTATTCATCCATATGAAACTCGACAGTGAATGAATATCCCAAAGGAAATATTATCACAAAAATACATAAAAAATACTATAATAAATTGATTTTTTTTCGTCATTAACCGCAACTGATTCTGTTTAATATGCGTGGATATGAACTGGAACTAAAATAAGGCAGTTCAGGTACGCCTAGATTCCTTAAAGGAAAGTGATGAATAAATAATTAACATACGTGATTAACATAACTGATTAAATCCATCATTTATTTTTCAATTCCCGTATTAGAAAATTTTTCAAACTTAGTCAAATTTTTATTACAATAAACTTAAATCAGTTAAATACCATTACGTGCGACCCCAGTGGGCACCATTTTTCTGAGCCATTGGTGTGATTTAACATCCGGGGTTGGGCATCATGCGAGTACTTTGACATTTTTCCTTTCCACAAAATGGTTAACATTGTTTTTCAAAATATTGTTATCCTTAGTTCATTACATTGCCTAACTTTGAATTATTCTAGCAATTTGAAGAAATATACATTATACAAATTACTATATCACTGCGGTTTTCCTGTAACCGTAGTTCTTTGCGACTCCAAAAATATATGTTTAGGTTTCTGAATTAAGTGGCCCGAAGTTTAGGTTAACAAGACTTGATTGTCTATTACTCAAGAGATCGTTATTTATATATACACAGTCTGTCAAGGAATTTTTAAGACTACGTTTATGAAATGAAATAAAAGCTAGTAATTATATTTTTTAAGTATTTTTATTCAAAATAAGCTCCTCCGGCTTCAATACATTTGTTACAGCGGTTTAACAACGATTCAAATGCTTGTTCCAGCTCACATTGTGGGATTAGCTCCAATGCTCGCGTCAGAAGTCTGTGTCAAAAAATTGTTAAGACTTCAGCTGGAACTAAGCTTACAGTGGCACTACCTATCTTATCGAGCATTCGTGAAACTCCTTAAATATCAGCTGATCCTCTGCCAAAAGTTCAGTTCCATTTGTTTACTTTTTTCTTACTTTGATGATGTTGACACTATACAAACAGCCTCTACGCGAGCTTTGGACGCAGTCCCACAGTGTGAGCTGGAACAGGCATTCGAATCGTTGTTAAACCGCTGTAACAAATGTATTGAAGCCGACGGAGCTTATTTTGAGTAAAAATACCTAAAAATATATAATCACCAGTTTTATTTTATTTTATGCACCTAGTCGTAAAAATTCTTTGACTCACTGTGTATGTATATTATATATATATAACTTTCTACAAAGAGAATTTTCTATAAAACGAAAATTTCGAGTGCAAACAAGCGCTTTTCTTATACGCAGATTTAAGGTTATTTTTAAAACTAAAGAAAGCGAATTTTTTTCTTCAGAAATCAAATCTTTAATCTAAGTTTTTTTTCCCTCCTTTCTATGTTTTTCTTTTAATCCATTTTAATACCCCGAAGTAACAAGTTCAACCACGAGGAAGAAGTAATCAACCAGAAATAATTTAATCAAACCAAAAGGGATGTCCGAATACCTTTTTTTTAATTATCTTGATGGTAGATGAGATTTTAATCATTCTTTTTCATTTTCCTCCCTCATTATTAATAATGGATCAATATTTCCAGTTGCTAAGACTGAAATCTTTAATGAGTTCAGTTTAATATTTATTTCATGGATAATTAGGATGTAAACTAATCATCTGTAACAAGAAGCAGCAAAGATCTGCGCATATAGATTGTCTACATTTATCTTTTATATGCAATGAGTTCTCATGTTTATGTTAGTATTTTACATATCATGACATGAATGACTTTTTCAAAACTAAAGACAATAAAGAGGATAGAATGTACCTTTTTGATAAGAAAAAAAAAAGTCCTTTGGAAATAGCACGGTTTTCCACGAAATTGCGCATCGGTACATTGAGATGAATAAAGTAAGGTTTCTGCTGTATAATTTTTAGCCTTATTCTTAGCATTACTTGACCCTTTAAATGTGAAATACAGTCATTGCAAAGCTAAATATTTATCGTGAACTATATGATTACCTGGGAAACGTAAATATGGCTCACAGGGTACTCCAAATTGCTTTCAATCATTCGTCAATCCGAGGCCTCAAAAACAAACCCGTTATTTCATTTCTTGCATGGCATTAGTTCATAAATTTTTATGAACGTCCATATAACTTTAGCAACCCATTGTACTTTTAAACGAAGCTAATCTGCACTCTTCTGTCATTAAGATTTCTCTTTCGTTTAATATTTAGTATTTTCGAATGAGATTACCTAATAATTTTAACCGTAAGAATTTCAGTCATAACATCCTGCGCAACCAAAAAGTTTTTCAAACTTAAATTTTGATTAAATTATGTATCACATTTTGCACCGCAATGTCTGCTTTTGCTTAGTTATAAACTTTCTTCGCCACGAAAATGGAATTTACTTCCACTTCAAGCGATAATCGAAAGTCTTAAATTTTACTCAAGTAGTGTAACCTTTAAAAGCACAACTTTTTCAAGCTTAGAATGTGCTATAGTCAATATAAATTTACATTTCTCGAAAAGTTAAGCCATCTTATTTTATGGGCTAACGAGATATAGTCCTATGGCTTGCCGTTGATTCTCGATTAAGTACCAATGGAATAAAGTTCTGGCTTACATTTTGGGAAACTTTATGGAGCGTTTCAAATTACGAGGGTCGCTGCATAAAAATGCTTTCCCAATATTTAAGGCAGAGTTAGGTCATCGCAAAATTAGAATAATAACGTTGGAAAGGAAAATGCCATAAGACTGCGCGATAAGGTTGGTGCAGTTTATAGCATGAAAGTTTGAGCAGGTGCTCAATTAGCACGAGGAGGTGAGTGCATTCATTTTACTTTCTATTCAGTTTACGGACAAAAGACTTTTTTTATTATTATTATTATACGTATTTTAAAAGTGCGATACGAAAAATTCCGAGACACTACTGTGTTAATTAGATGTTTCATACGAGTTACATCTTCATAAGAAAATTATTTCATATATGCAACTCAAAGCACTCCAACTAATCACTGTTTAATATAAAATGAAAAAGATTTAAACAGCAAACTTTACTTATACTACTTGCTCTAACCACAAAAAAAGCCTATCCACGGGAAAGAAAACTTAAAAGACTTTTGCAAAACAATTGTAACAATATTGCGGTTTTATTAATCCTTACATTCTATTCTAGACCTGTCCATAAAAATCAGCTTTAGAATTTACATCATTTTTTGCTAACAAAACGTTTTTGCTGACATTTTTATCAACCTTATACACTGAAAAGTCACATTGCTTTTGAATGTTTATACATTCACGGAACACGGACATATTAACGTCTGGAGCATCCAAACATTAAGAGGTATTATTTTGAAAGAAGCTGTGGTAGTGATGTTTCTTGATTCTCTTGACTTTTCATGTGTGAATTTCAGCTTTGATCGAAATGAAAAATGAACGCCTGTTTTTTACTTCCAAGAAATTTTGTTCACTCAGCCCCCAAAGTTTACTGTTGTGCAAAGTTATTTTGTGAAAATGATTACAAGGCACGTTAAAATGCACTGCAGTTATTAGCAGCAATATCGCAGAAGCATAAAATAGTTCAAAACACACTAAATTTATCTAAATCTTAAAAAATAAAAAAATAATAACAATCGGAGAATGTGTTATAACCAAAGCCACAAGCTTTATTAGTACGCTCGTGGTTCATCTAACTGTAATCAGTTAGTATTACTGTTCTGGAGATATGGAGATATTAGCTAAAAAATGTAGGTTTGGCGACTGACTGTTGTGTCGTAATAGTTGTGTTTAAATAAATGTGAATGTTCTCGTGTATTTCCGGGGTTTGCATTACTATTGAACCCCCCCCCCCCCCCCCCCCGCTAGTCGCGATATCACAGAGAACATGAGCAACAACTTTTTTTGAGTTGCTCCACTCCGACTTCTAAACTTTTTTCTTTACCTTGCTCATACTCCGCTTCGTGCTTCGAGTAGTTTTAATATTAACTTAATTTATTAATTTTATTTTATGGTATGTTCTAAGAAGTAAAAATGTTTTAAATTAAGTCACCCTTACCATTGATTCTTTGAATCATATTACAGATGAAAAATCATCTTTTATTTTTTGTCTTTATTCACTCAAAACTAATTATAATGCATAAAAAGATATTTTGAAAATTTTAATGAAATTATAATGTAAAAATATCAGAGCAGTAGAGCACGACACATTTCCGTGCTCCAACTCCAAACAAGAACTCGTTGCTTCGCTATAGTTCTCCAATGGAAAATCAATTGTTGAGGAGCAAAAGTAATTATTTAAGGGATGACAAACACATATTTAGAGAGAAGCCCATACCCAAAAATTACTTGCTTAAAATGGAAATATTGTTGTTACATTCATCTTCGACTGATAAACATATTACTCCGATCCCAGAGACGTCCAGAAATATGATCAGCATCATCATTGGTCAACTGTCTACTAAGAGTCGCAGAAGATTTTCTCATCCATAAAATGTTTCGCGTGAATGCTCTGCTGCCCACCTCCAGACGTGATAAAGTGCGTTAATGACGTATTTAATGTATCGTATGGGCGCTTCGGCCTGCCCAGGGGAATTTTCTGAATTGTGAGCACCTCACGCTCCAGATCATTTGACATGATCAGCAGTCTGATCCGTGGTATGGATAAAAGAATTAGCTACTTTTGTCAATGAAATAAATTATTACAAATAATTGCATATGGTACTTTCATTTTATAACTTGATTACTCGAAAGGGAAGTAATGATACTTTAATTATTGAATGGAATATTAACGTTTTTAGAAGAACTTAGTTATATATGTAGAAAAAAAATTAGAATGCACTGAAAGATCTAGTGTAATGAAATTATGTAATTTAGTTTGAAGTTTACGAAAGCTATTCTAAAAAATGCAAAGTAGTCTAAGATGTAAAAACACAGTCATTTACTAATTCATATGCAAATAAAAAGTTAAATAATGTCAAGAATCCTTAATTATATCTCTATAACTAGAGAAAAACAGTTTCAGCAATTAGATAAATTAAAAACGTTCACTGATTTAATTTAAATTGAATTGAAATTTCCAAACATGATATTTATTACGAATACCAAACTGTTGAAATTGCAATTAATTGCATCAAAAAATCCTGTTTTCAAATTATTTCTTTAAAAACAAGAAAGAAAAGAAGCTTCACTTTTATTCGTCTTTTCTTTAGCGAGTTATTTGCTACATAGGAGACTTCGGAAAGTTTTCTTTCAGAAAATGTTTTATATGAAAGAACAAAAACAATATTTACGAAAGCAGAGGTCTTAAAATACGATGACAACTAATTCTTTTCTTTCTCACAACGATGTCACGTTGCATTAGGCTGCAGTCACGTTTGTATTGTCGGAATTACCTCCAATTCCTTAATTACTGTGGCATGACGTAGAATTATGCAGCTGTGTTGTTTCTTCAAAAAAAATATTTTTCAATCGTCTGTTTTTATATGTTGACGATACTAAAGTAATAGCAGATTCTCAATAATGTTTATCACTCAGCAAAGCAAAGAAATATTCTCGTTTGCCACGTAAAGGAAATGTATTTTTATTCTTCGATTGCTATTAAGTAGCAAAAGAATGACTTTTATCAAGAAGTGTTTTTTAGTTAAGGAGTAGGAATTTATTTGTCTCAATTTCTTACATTTGTTAGCTAAAAGAAGAACAGTAAACCATGAAACGAACAAGCAAAGTTTAACCTTTAGATATTTTTCAATTTGTATTTTTCGTGGATGCCCATTTCGTTTTATATTCTTTATCGTTAATGCTAAATATTCTGTACATTATTTATTTTATATCGTAATTTACTTCGAATATTTTTCACATATCATTTAAAAAGTTATTTAAGAAAAATTTCCTTTCCTTCCTTATTTCCTTATAATTCCCTTACATTTACTTCAGAGTCTCTGGAGTAATTGTAAATATTGATTTATCTTCCCGTGACGTAGATGCAAATAGAAAACCGCGGCATTGTCTGCTTAGAAGCTTAAAAAATCCTGAAAAAGTGGTCCTCAATCTGCGGTCCACGGCCCGTATGTGGTCCGCTGAGTTATTTTGCAGTCTAACATTTAATGAGAAATATCTTACAAAAAATCAAGTCATGCGGTAAATGTATGTAAAATGTGGCCCACAGTGCAGCAGCCGGTTAAGCTCTATTCCCATAGAACACCGAAACTGAAGCAGCACTGACCGTGGTCAATGCTTAACAGGGTGACCACCTCTCGTGATTGATTGCTCTGGGACCGTGCACGCTAACGGAAGCTGGTGCACATGAAATTCGTCGTGGATTTAAATGTCCTCCAAATTTGAAATAATAACGCTAGGAGTACCAACGTAGGTGACGATCTCTCATCTGGGAACTGATTAAAAATTAGGACGCTCCCTCTGAGTCAAGTTGTACTTCCAGCCTAGCGCAGCTCCTTAACCGTTTAGGTCCCAGACGGTATTGAAACAACACAGTCGAAGAGTCCCAGACAGCGCAATCGCGCTTTTCCTATATGTGTACGAAAAGACTCAAGCAGCGCGATAGCCCTTGTTTAATTTTATGTCGAGAAATACCAAGCGGCGCGATAGCGCTCTTTTTTTTTTTTTTCGATTAACTTATTCTACCTATTGTAAAATGTAGTATTTACATTTAAAAGAGCTGTGTAATGTAGTTGCGTCAGTAAATCTGAGCGTGCGACTTCGACCGTCAGTAACGCACCGCCGCCAGTTGTCTAGAATGCCCGAAATGTGCTGGGTTTTCTCAACATAAAATCTGCAGAGCGCGATCGCGCTGCTTGGGACTGAAACGATTAATAAACAGATTCTTGGCCTTAATTCCTTTTCGCCCCGCGAAGGGAGTTTGGATTTCCAAGTGACATTAGCAACAACAACACAACCGATAAACTTGAGTGACAACCCCAGAGCACCAAATATATGGGGTAATTGTAAACACGTAATTTGAGCATGAAAAATAACAGGGGAGGACGAAATTGATGACTACATGTTTTTAGTAGCACTCCGTATGACAAATAAAAATAGTTGACACCGCTTACTTTGCGTTTGTAGATGAGCTGGAGAAGAAAATGTAAGATCACTAAACTTTTTTATACAACTTTTTTCACCGTACCTTTTTCTAACAATTGTGGCGCCTCAACAGTTGTTTCGAAACATATGAAGTTCTTTCAATGTCTGCCCTATGTTGCCAATTCATCACACACCAGCAGTTACATTTTCAAAACCACCACAAGTATAGTTATTAAGTTCGTTTACATCTACTCCATGTTCACAATTACCCCAACACTCTTTTTTTATCATTTTAATAAACTTTTGTTCAGTTAGAATAGCTAAAAAATTTAGTATTAGTTACTTCTCCCTACAAGGAAAATTCGACCCCTTATAATTATCAATCTAATACCCAGCTTAGACTTGGATAAACTTGTACAAAAAGATTACACGAAGCTAAACATCTGTTTTTACACGAAGCTAAACATCTGTTTTGCTTCCACCTTGTGCCGTGTTTCCCAAACGTTTGGCATTTGTAGACCGAGTAACCCTTGTCAAAGAAAAAAATAATACCAACTTTTTTTAACGAATTATTACTTTGTTTTTACGGTTCGACTTTCCTTTGTCTTCCTTGTTTTTTCTTTAGCCGAGCACGTTTACCCACCTAGGTCTTTTGTTCTCCTTTTTTTGGTGGAAGCCATGTGAAAAACAGAACACCTTATAAATGTTAAATGCGAAAATTACTTATGATCTTAGGTTTAGAAGGAAACCAGAAATTTATATTTTAGATTGTAATAAGACTACAGGTTTTGAAGTAAAGATTAAATTATTAATAGAACAAGGTGTTCTATTAATAATTTAATCACATACCACACTTTGGGAAACATCGACTTAGTACCATGGCTTTTTTTTTTTTTGCAAAGATTTGTGCTATATTTTGTGGAGTAGACATACATTACATATCTCTCCGATCTTTCTATAAAAATAAAATTTTCATCAAATCGTCAATTTCCAAACTCGCGGGATGTAGTTGTTTATATGCAATTATAATCCTCATAATAAATTTCGCATTTAGCTTCGGGTTATTTAATTTTTTTTCCTTAAAAGTTTGTAATTACATTCAAACCTTTCGAAACACTTTAAGTTTTATTCTCCATTAATTTTCCACTTATTGCTCTAGAATTATCTTCATAATAAATAGGAAGAGAAAATGCTTTTTTTTAAACTTTCCTTAAGTGATTATTAATTACAAAAATGTAGAATATTAATGGAAAAAATTTTCTAATTCTCGTTTATGATTTTTTTCTTCTCGTTCATTTCGAGATCACATTTTCGATCCAGTGTAATAATGATTGGCTTTGTTGTGCAGCTTATATCATATCTAGAATGCAAGATTTTCTGCGTCTTTTCTTTTTTTTTTTTTTTTTAATGAGGAAATTTTTTTCTTGTTAAATGACATTGTTAAATCTTACGTGGTCCCATTTCTTTCACAAATAATCCATTAAATTAGAAGCAACAGCTATATTTTTCTTCACAATGTGAATTTTCTAAATTCTACCTTTTAGTCCATTTTATTGCTCGAATATTTAACTCAGCATGCTGCTTCGAAAAATTTACTTTTAAAAAATCGAAAAAGATTCAATTATCCTGACAGATAAGAAAATATTACATTTTCGCATCTTAATTACATTATTTTGAAGTAATTGTCTTTGCATTAGACAACGAGATTGACTTTCCTTGGAAAAGAGATAAATACTTAAAAGCCGAAAATAATTATGACGCAAAGTTTTAGTTTTAATTCGGTTTTAAATTATGTGCTGTAATAACATCCAGGCTGGTTATTATTAAAGTCTCCTTGTTTCGACCTACATACAGATGGCTCTAATAGACGTATTGTGTGTGTATACATTATATGGAATCAGCGCCCGATTTACATTTTGAATCACTATAGGCACAACTCATGTTTGGGGGCCCCTCACGCAACAAAAAATTTTTAAACATAACATTCAGTATGTGTTTGTAAAACTTGCCAGTCACACAAAAATTTGGGGGCCCCAAAGCGCAAAAACTAATTTGTTTTTCAAATGTCAAAGAGTCAGACTAACATTTGGGAGCCCCAAACGTGCGAAATGATTTTGTTTTTAAATTTTAAAATGTTTGTATAAAATCTGGGGCACCCCAAAGTGCAAAATCGATTTTGTTTTTCAAATTTCAAATTGTCAGACCAAAATTTGGGGGCCCACAAAGGGAAAATTCCTTGTGGTTTTAAAATAATTTAATAAAACAAATTTTCTGTGAAGCAACAGAACAGTAACAGTTGGTTTTTGAAAGAAGTTATTTTTAAATATTTTTCAAAAAAAAATTTAAATTACAAAAAACGAAATAATAACAACCAAAATTAGGGGGGCCCTCAAAGTATGGGCCCTAGGCCCGCGCCTCACGGGCCTAATATTAAATAAGGTCCTGTATGGAACACCGGGGGAGGGGGTGCGAAACGCTAACCACAGCCGTACCTTATATAGCATCTGGGCCTTCACGGATTACCCCCCAGTATGAGGGGGCACGACTGCGGCGCTGTCCTCCTTGTCTTCCCACAAACTCTCTGACAAACTGACAACCAGCACCAGCCATAGGGGCTGGGCTGGCAGAGCTTTGCCTACCTGCTTTACCGACCCGGGGCCATAGTCATGCTACAAAGCAAGCCTTACGTCACCCGGATCGGATAGTGCTATTTTAGTCGCCTCTTACGACACGCATAGCTACGTCGGCGCTATTCTACTCCCGCCACCGCAGGGAGGCGGGGGAGGGGGTATGCAATAACAACAAATAGTTTAACTTTTTCTACCACCTTACCAACGGTGAGAAAGGAGGCGTATGAAACAAAAAAAAATGGAGAATCAAAAGGAGAATTTATTTTATGACAGCGTTTCTCCAAAATGCATCCATATACGTCAATCACATGTTCAAAACGTGTTATAAAATGTTCCACAACAGCATGAAGGACTTATTGCTTCCATCAATTACAATTCCCAGCGTCAAGTATTGCAGTTGGTGGGAAAACGCACAACTATTAAACACGCTTCGACCATGTGATTCACGAAAGCAGAATGCACATTAAACGAATGCCGTAATAAAATCATGTTTTTTGCATCTAATTTCAGGGTTGCCAGATGTGGCTAAAATTAGCCATTATGGCTAGTTTAAGATGCTGCTGGCTAAAAGCATTTTCAATTACTAGCTACAAGCAACTCTGTCTAATATTGGTTACTTTTAAATTTAGGTTTCCGATATTAAAGTTTATTATTAGTTTTTCCTTCATTACAACCAAGCTTTGCTTGCTTTGAGATTTATATACATTTACTATGCTTAGTTGGCACTTTCAGCATTCGTTCTGTTGATCATTCGAATGATATTACAACAGAGAAGGAGAAAGGTAGTTATATTATTAGAAGATGTGAAACTGAATAGAACAAGATGCACCGGGAACGGCTCTCGTTTTCAGAAGACCCAAGATATACGGTATTCAAACGTTTCTTAAATATCCGGCACCCGATTCAATCACTAAACGAAAGATCCGGAGAGTAAAATTTGATTTTTGAAATTTAATTAATTAGCATAATTTGAAAATTTATGTAAAGTGAAAAAACTTATAAGTGTTTGGAATATGTGGAGTGTTTAAAAATATGTATAGAATTTATAGGTTTCAAACATCAGAGCCTGATATCCAGTACAAATCCGTCCGACAAAAGGCACCGGATATCCGGTACAAATCCGTCAGAGAAGAAACACCGGATATCCGATATCCGAAAAAGTAAATATCTGACGTGGAGCTTGGGTATCAAATTGGCACTGTAACAACAATCAGACCCAGACCAATAACAACAACAACAAACAAGTTTGAAGAAAATGGTTAATTTTGGCTGAATTGTTTCTCGCAACTGGCTAAAAGTCGTCTGGAAAATCTGGCAACCCTGTCTAATTTTGTGTTTTTTGTTTATCACACACTCGTTTCTCACCTACTGGTGATATTTTGAACTGGCATTCTTTTTATTGCATATTTCTTTTCCCCATGGTCCATTTGACGTATATACCAAGTTTCAACGATATACGTCTATTAGAACGAGTTCAACTTAAGTCTAAGCATGGTAACCACCCTGTACTTACGAGTAGATTTTACCCCATCTATTCATGCTTTTCTTTTCAATTCACATTTTGCTTCGTTCAATCAGCGCACAAAAGCCACTTTTAAGAAATTCACGGCAAATATTCATCCATTAATTAAAGACGCTCTCGAATATTTGCCAACAAGTATCGTTCAATATTTGATCTCATGGTAATAGATGTAAGCTTAATCCTATTCCATTTTCGAACCATTCCAAGCGAAAGTGGTTCATTTTGAAGGGCTTTATTTTGTTCTTCTGTTTTTCGTGCACGCGTGTCGTTTAACACAGCTTTCAACTACCGTACCAAACACAGTAATTAAACAATTATAGATTTTTTTAGAATTTGCATAAAAGCAAAATAAATTGGCGTATCTTTCAATAGGTTAGAACTTTGCTTTAAGGACAAGATATCTGATAGGAGTTTCTTTGCTGAACGCCAATTATCTAGTAATGTAGCTGAAGAAATAAAACTTTCTTCAACAGACTTCCCTAAAAGAAACTTTAAATTAAAATCTGAAAAATCCTTTGCTCAAGCCAGGTAAAACATTTTTCTATTGCAGATGAACAATGTCACCAAACACAATAAACAAGGTCTTTAGAAATGTTAGACACTTCTAAAGAGTTCAGTCTCTGTTTTTACTACTGAAGAAAAAAAAAGTGCCCCTATAAATACGCTGCTCCCCGCATATTAACTTTAGATGAAGTACGACCAGACATTTTATGGAAAATTATAATTGCTTTCATTGTACAGTGGAACCTCCGTTAAGGGACACCTCTAATTAAGGAACACTTTTTCTGGTCCCTGTCCCTTTTAATAGGGACTGCAATGTATATACCTCTGAATAAGGGACACTCTATTTAAGGGACATTCACAGAGAAAAATTTCCAAAATTCAAGTTATACTGATAGATAAAAAAAATTTACTGGAAATTGCAGTTCTTTTTTTTTCTATAAATTAATAACTTCTGAAAGTAATAGTCTGAGTCCTAGAAGCATGAACAAAGAAACAAGTGTATTTTAAAGTGCTTGCCAAAACCTACTTGTAAAGGTTTTTCCCTCTCTTGTACTATGGAATACATGTGTGCATTGACATACAGTACCCTACTACCAACAAGTTTTTTATGCAGGGATTGGAAAAAGTACACGAAATGTAATTTAAGCTGTATTGCCTAAATTTCGTACTTTAAAACAAACCCATCTCATAGATTACTTCAAATACATTTCTGTAAGCTACAAAACTTTGCCAATACGACATTTATGCCAAAATTTTAGTTTTTGAATGAAAACCTTTTGAATTTCAACAATTTCCACTTATATTTGGTATGCATGAAACATTTTCAGTTTTTAATCTCAAATGGTAACACATGTTTATTGTTAAACAGTTGAACCAAGTTAATACACGATATGTATGCATCAATTTATGAACCACCGAGAAAGGGACACCTCTATTTAAGGGACAAAATTTAAAATCCTCTTAGTGTCCCTTATTGAGAGGTTTTACTATATAATAAAAAGGTAAATTTTACGATAGCAGAAAATATTTTAGCGTGAAAATGTGGCTAGAATCAGCGTCTCTATTTTTGGCCACTGAAGAAAAGAAAGTGCCCCTATAAGTGCGCAGGTCCCCGTATATTAACTTTAGATGAAATATGACCAGACATTTTATGGAAAATTATAATTGCTTTCATTGTATAACGAAAAGGTAAATTTAGTGATAGTAGAAAATATTTTAACCTGAAAAAATCCGTGTGTCTGTTCTTGGCTACTGAAGAACAAAAAATGTGCCCTTATAAGTTCGCAGGTCTTCCTCAAGTTAACTTTAGATGAAGTACTACCAGAAATTTTATGGAAAATTATAATTGCTTTCACTGTATATGAAAAAGTAAATTTTGTGATAACAGAAAATATTTTTGGGTGAAAAGGGGGATAGAATCAGTTTCTCGATTTGAATACTGTACGAATGAAACTAGACACATTTATGCATTCAATTCCGTAAATGCATTTACGACTAAGACACGTACGAAACTATCTCACATTAGTCCCGTTTTTACCTGAAATTAAGCACAGTGTTGTTACAGTAAAAAGTCTTCGATATACGTATCAGAGAAATTTGCATTTTCTCAAGTAGTATGTGGTATTGATTTCGAAAAAGTTCTTTGAATGCCAGTGTTTTGGAGAAGATGGAAAAGAATAACTCGGAAGGTTTTGCACGCGAAAACCCCATTACCACTACCTTCAGAACTAATAGCGGAATTTAGCTCAAATGCATCTCTTTTAAAACATATAACTGGCACTTCATGTTCGAATTCTATTTCTTTTATCTTTAAAACGATTTTTAATCACGGGCGATTTTTTAAAAAGAATGATCGAGAAGTTTCTTTAAACGTTTCTTAACTCTTATTTAAAAAAAAATAATAATAACGGAATATAAAAAATTAAATTTATAGCATCTTACTTTTAAGTGATCAATAATAGATTAGTCTTGCACGCTAATTTTGTTCTGTGATTCAAACAATATCTTATAATATCAGTTTCAGCATTTTGTGGGTTTAAAATTAAGCTAAAAGCTGTTTGTTTTTTTCAACTATTTGCATACATAAATTTTGCAAAAAACCGGAAATCAAAAGCGTTTTTCAGTTATTCATTTTTTCTAATGAAAATATTGTTCAAAAATTAAAAATTGAAAACTGCGATTTTTTTTTTTTAACTACCTCTTAAGCAGAATGCATTGCAATAATTATATATTTATAGTAAAATGATGAGTAAGGGAATACAAACACACAACAAATGAAGTTTTGCAAAAAAATGCGGCAGCAAGCTATCCGAAAAGAAATACGGATAGCTGCCGACAGGCAAGTGTCTCCATGTTAGACAAAAAAATTAAGAAAGAACTACGAATTACTAACGTCTAAAACGTTTGACTTTAGAATATGTCTCGTATTTACCAGTGAAACTCTAAAAATGTGCAAGAACAATTTTACAAAAGAAACCGAAAACATATTATGAAGTATCTATGTATGAAAGACGATTTAATGTATGTTGTATAACACAATCATACACATTACAGTAATTTATGCGTCTCTGTCTCGCAGTTGTACGTCGATTTCAAAACTCCCGAACAAGTACATGAAAGGCAATCTTATTTAACTTTCATTTATACGTCAGTTCCCAAACTATCAGTTATACATCGATAAAAAAAATCAGTATTTTTCACTTTCACTTATACGACAGCTCTCAAACTGTCAGTTATACATCGACAAAAAAAATCAGTATTTTTAACTTTCATTTATACGTCAGTTCTCAAACTATCAGTTATACATCGATAAAAAAAATCAGTATTTTTCACTTTCATTTATACGTCAGTTCCCAAACTATCAGTTATACATCGATAAAAAAAATCAGTATTTTTCACTTTCACTTATACGACAGCTCTCAAACTATCAGTTATACATCCACAAAAAAAATCAGTATTTTTAACTTTCATTTATACGTCAGTTCTCAAACTATCAGTTATACATCGATAAAAAAAAAATCAGTATTTTTTGAACATTTATTTTTAAAAAACAATCATATAGTAAATACTGTAGAGACCGACAAAATCGGCATTCGATAACCCGGCAGTCCGGATAACTTGGCCACACCCTGGCAGGGCGAAAACTTTCTTTAAACTCTCTTTCTTTCTTCCTAAGCATTTCTTTCAAGAAAATTGGCAATTTTTTGCAAAGTCGGCTTATGTATTTTTATTATATACAACTTTATAATTTCAAAAATTTTTGAGTTGTCTTGTCAGGACAACTCAAAAATTTTTGAAATTATAAAGTTGTATATAATAAAAATACACAAGCCGACATTTCCATTTCCATGCAGCAACAATAGTATATCTTCATATAAAATATGTAGTTTTCCTTTGTGTAAGGGTGTCAACAGTTTACTCTTTGTTGTATCCTCAAACAAACAATGCATACAAGTACAGTAATGCATTTTCTGCGGAAATACTTTATTCTTGTTTAACCCCATTCCCGATAAACCGGCATTTGCAAACTCGCTCACCCATCGGTCCACATTAGGCCGAGTTTACCGAGTTTACGGTACTGTGCTGATATACCATCTGAACATTGAGGCATAAACAGTTGAATGCGGTTGAAAAATGTAGTAACTTTTATTTTAAATTTATTTCTATTTTAACATCATTTTTACTCGCAAATTAATCCGTTAAAAGTACTGTTTTTTTTCTTCCGTTTACTTATTTAAACTTAATTTTGATCATGAAATACAGTTTTATTTATAGGCCTCTCACTTACGTATTTTTTTTTTTTTTTTGAGAAATTTCTGTATTTTATGGAGCAGATATGAACAGACATTCGGTCCTGTTGTCTGAACAAAAACAATATCTTCTCAGCAAATACTAGAAGAGTTACCTGGGTGGTTTCTCCTGTAGAAGATCTAGCAGGTTCTCAATGATCTAGGATAACTTTATTAAGGACAAAAAAAAATGTTTTAAAACTGCATATTTAAATAAATTTATCTACTTAAATCATCTGTGAGTATTCAGTTTGGCATACAATGTAATTTTTAGGGGGAGGTGACTCGAGACATACTAGGTATGGCCAGAAAGAAATAAGGAATTTCCAGATTTTAAACATAATGTTTGTAAAACGTCTTTAAAACCTTTATAAGGCGCAGATGAACGTAGGAATCTTGGGGATAGATCGATGAATGTGAGAAATTTCAAGTCCAAGCATGGAACAGTTTCTCGTATATTAATCCTCTTAATGGAGAAAGAACCATTCTTTCTATTAAATAATCATCAATTCCTAAAAGTTTAATAATTTCTTCAAAATATATTCCCTTCTTAAATTTACTTATTAATTATTTTTTTCCTTTTGCAGATGACTTTCAGTAGTGCACCCAATTCGAGGACGGAGACGCCACCTAGTGATGCTTCTCCTCAAACACCTCCTGCTGCACCAAATTCATCACCATCCCGGCGCAACAGCGAGCGCCGAAAACGAGGCTTTGTAAGAAAAAACACTCAGTCAGCACCTGATTCTTTTGATAACGATGAAGATTGTTTGTATGGCGCAAATGAAGAAAATCCTGAAGACCAGAGACCGCAAGCAGCGGCGGTTCAAATTGGATACTTCAATTTCGATAGCATGCAGAGATTATTGGACCTCTCCATCACAGCCAAACCAGAAAAGCCAAACTTTCTACTCACACCTGGTGGTAAGTCTGTTTCGTGTGTCACCATGCCGTCATTTCAAAGTTTTCCAGGGGAACAAAGGGTATAGTTTCAATGCATATTATAGAAAAAATCTACAAAATACACAAAAAACATGCATAAATTCAATGTATTTCTAAACATCAGAAGGGTGACGAGTCCCCCCGCCGATCTCCCAAATGACAGGCCTTTATATTACTTAAAATACACCCTATATTTCGGCATGATAAAACTTTTAAAGGCATTCGAAGATTGAATCTTCATGCTACATCCGATCCAGAAGAACCAAAACTCTTATTAGAACCTGGAGCTTATTTCGCGAACATATTAAGGAATTTTGAGCATCATCTGGTAAATGGATGGCCTAGTTGGCGAATAGATTTAACTCCACAATGTCAGAACTAGAGAGGAAACTAAGGAAGATTATGTGTTCCATAGAAGTAATCGGGCATTCGCGTTACATTTTTTGCTCTCACATGGTCAGAAATGCGCTTTACGAAAACTTCATTATAAATTCACTTACTACAAGTAAATGGAGCCCTAATGAGCATATTTTTTAAACTGGAGTTACTTGCAAATGAGGCAATAATAAAATTTGAAAAAAATAATTTAAGTTTACTAAAATCTTCAAGTGGCAGTAATAAAATTTGAAAGTAATTTATTACTAACTTTTCAATTACATCCAAACTATAAAAACCGAATTCTTTATTTTCACCGAGACGCACATCAGATTTACTTGTCTAATGCTTCGATTGTGATTCGGTAAATAGGTATATAATTTATCGGTAAACATAAACAGTGGAACTGGGAAGTAAAGATTGATTATTGAACGTTTCTGCGACATTGAGACCAGACAAAGGAAAGCACCTAAAGCCTAAAATAACACATATCACACATACATAATATATATTTTAAGTAAAAATTCAAATTCAGAAAGTTGATTAATGAAAATTTTAACTTAAACTCAAAATCTTTTTAATGTGTGTTATACATATTTTCTGAAAACACAGGTAAAATTGGGGAAGAAAATGGTCATAGAGTTCTGAAAGGGTTGAGATGAGCAAAAATTGATTTCCTGGTTTTTATCACGTTTGGGTTCCTAACGTTGCTAGCAGAAAACAAAATAACAAAAAAGTCTTTCATAAAAGGAGTGAAATTTTTACCATTATTTATCTCCTTTATTCGTTGTAGGGAGGGCAGAATAGGGCATCAAGCTAAAAATAAAGCAAGGTAGATTAAAGTGAAAACGTATTTCACACAAAGAAAAACCTCTGCATTTCTAAACACTTTTTATGGCCCACTGAATGTGTATTCGTCTCGGAATAACATTTCTTAGAGACGACCATTAAAAGGTAAAATTGTCTTCTCAGAAGTTATATGTTTTTGTTCTGCTTCGCGTTAAAGAATTATTTTTTTAAAGTGTGCAACAAACTTTTTTTTAACATTGTACTGCAAGATTTTTATATGGTTCTCAGACTTTAACTATAACCGGTATTGTAAAGCTCTAATAGAAAAGTTTCTAATTATATTACTTTTACTTCTTCGTAGCACTGTGAAAGAAACTAAGCTTTCATTGGAACATTTTTATTTTGTGCTAAAAATTGCTACTTAGCTGTAAAGTTCCAAAATAATTAAAAATTAAGCGTACCAAAAAAAAGATTTTTTTTTAAATTACACAGTAAAGTTGTTGAACTTTATCCTTAAACGCTTTTTATGCAATATAATTTTACACCTAATATTTACTTTGATTTAAACATCAGTTCTCATTGTGCTGTAACTTTTTCCCCCTTAAAAAAATAACAAACACACACATACACACATTATTCAATAATGGAAGCGATTGGTCGTCAGTCATATAATTAGAGGCACACCAACATGAACGAAACAACAGGACCGGTGCCCAACCTCCTCCCTCCCAGAAGTTATATAATAATCTTCCTAATATTACAATCAACGATGAAGTTTATTTAAACTTAATTGCAAGATATTAAGACTTAAATATAAGAATGAAATATTTATATTTCATTCTAAAATTATTTTTATTTTAAAAAGAATAACTTATGCTACGTTGTTTTACAACAATTTATGCTTCAAAATTAATGGTAAAAGTGAAAAAAAAAATTAATTTAACATTAATTTTTTTTTTAAAGTTATCATCATCATCGAATTTGAACTCATTTAGATCATTGTTTACGACAAAAACCTCAATGAATACCGAAATAAATGAAACTCATCATTCAATTCCATAAACTTAAATTTAAAAATAAGCCAAGTGTTTCGTAAGAGTCATCTCATGTCAAGTGCTCGTTCAGACAAACCCAAATCCATTTTTTGTATACGATTTGCGTCTAAAACGGCTTTAAATTTCAGTAATATTTGCCAAAAGTTTTCCGATTAATTGAAACCTTTGATTTAAATAATTATCGTCAGGAGAGTATTCACAAACGCTTCGCTCAAGGCATTCACTTTGTGTCCTCATCAGCCTCACACACAAACATGATGTCATTTCAAAAGACAGGCTTCAACCAAAAGCGTAGCATGTATCCTTCAAGTTACATCTAAATAATTCGAAGGGTTCCAATGAATATATTATTTACTTGAAACGTTCACTCGAAAAGACCAAATGGTAAACATGAAAGATAACATAGTTAGCATCTATTTTTCTCGTCGAAAGAGACGCAAATATCTAAAGCATTAAGAATTCATTTTTGAAGCATTTCAAACATTGGAAGCACGCAATGGTAGAAGTGAAACATAAAATTCAACTCATGCCATTCTTTTGATAGTTCTCTTGACGAAAACACTCGCTTTTAAAATAATATGATTTTAACTCTGAAAAGAAATGATTCCTACATTATTCCACAGAATATTGCAATGTTTATGTGAAATGGAGGAAAATCAGTGAAAAAGGAATACGAAGAATTCCCTTCATTTCGTAAGCATTTTTAAGGGCTTATTTATTTGTTTACTTATTTGTATATTGTTTATTTCTTTAATCATTATTTATTTATTTATTTATTTATTTATTTTTATTTATTCACTTATGTTAACATTCATGCATTATCAGATCTAATTTCTCAAATAAACCATTTCCGTCAACAATTTACAAATTTTTCAACAACGCTATATACCACATTTAATCACGTTTCAAATCGTGTCATTCACAGTTTGTTTCATCCACAAATACATTAGACTGATAGATATGGTTTGTAAAAGGATAATTTTTATATGTATAATAGACACGCGGTTATAATGAGCTTAACGTTTCATCCATCTATCAATCTTTTAGCAGACTATTAGTGCGTAAGTGTTTTTGTGTAGGAAGTATTTTCTTGCGCATTTCATTTACATATTTTGAACTGTTTCGCTAACTACTCGTTGCTTGGCAACCTGCCCGTTTTGTTCATACTTTCTCTCATCAACAAGCACAATGACTAAACTGATTTTTTCTTATATTTATATTCATTTGCAAACATGTATCGCTATAAATCCCTTTTGCTGACCGATACCTTTCATCAATGAATGGCGTCATTTACTCATTGATGTTTCTTAAACAGTCTAATAATAAAGTAATAGTAAGCATTTTGTTCTAATTGGAAAACTCCAACATTTTGATAAAAGAAAAATAAGGTAAATAGTAAAAGCTGTTTTTACTAATTGTGCTGCTTAATTTGGATTTTTGTTCAATATTTTAACTTATATGAACAACTAGATAGGAATAAAATATTGAAATCATAGAACTGAATAGTAAGAAAAAAAATAATTTCGTATGATAAAAGGAAAGGTACTTTTATGTTGTAGAAGGAAATGTAAAAAATAAAAATCTAGGGTGTGAAACAAATTTTAAAAATGCTAAAACTGTAAATGTAAAGGTTAACCTTTAGATAGTGCTAAACTAAGATAGTGAAAACTAAGATAGTGAAAAACAAACAAAGTAAGATAGTGAAGTACAAACAAGAAAGCGTAAATAAAAGTAAATAAATAATATACAATGTAAAGGAAAGAGAGAATAACTAGAGTCCGTTAGTCTATCGTATGCTTTCATAAACGTTCATAATTCTAAAACTAAATAAAAGAACAGTGGAGGGGGGAAATTCACGCTCTTTAATAGTAAGTTCTGTTATACGAATTTGAAAATGAAAGTAGAATTTATAGAATGAGGCAAAAACAGTTTTTGAAAGTAAATGTTATAGTTGAGTTCGCATATAAAAAGATAAATAAATAAGGCAAAATAAAGTCAAAAAATCAGTATATAAAAAAAGTTCCTTCATACCCAAACAATAATACCAAAATTCCCCGTGACGGTAATATAATTCCTACGACTGCCCTATGTCTGTGTAGACGATTTTAAGTTACTTCTGAAATGACGCGCAGCTACCTGCTCGTTCAGCTGTTGGCACAGCTGAGCGCGACGTCTTCGGCCACGCTTGCGTCAGCTACCGACGTGTGTACGAAACAAATGATTTACTGACTCCACCACAAACTCGAGAATTGCTGATTCAGAACGTTTCTCGTGTTGGCATACGTGCGAAATGGAATCGAGCAGAAAGAAACTTCTTTGAGGATTACACTTCTTTTGCCATATAGAATACTGCGATTCAGTAAGTTTTTATCAACTCCTTTAGTCCTAATCACTATACATTATAGGGGCACGATAATGTGTGTGTGTATATATGTACACGTATATACACTGCATAGTTAGCCTTTAAAAATAAAATAAAGCTTCATGCTTAAAAATTACGCAGGTGAAAGTGGGATCGTCACATGTTTGTAATCAGCTGTAATTCCTTGTTTAAATAATGATAGCTAATCTACAATAATAATAAAATTACACGTTAATTTAAAGCACAAATGAGCAAAAAAATGCAGACATATATGTTTCATTTGGATGTTTTGCATCTAGAAGCTCCCTGTCGCATTGAAAAAGGGATTCCAAGCAATCCCGAAACATATGTCTGCATTTTTTTGCTCATTTGTGCTTTAAATTAACGTGTAATTTTATTATTATTGTTTACTTGCACAAAGTTAAATTATTTTTATCTGATAGCTAATCTAGTCATGGTGACAGAAAAATTGAAAAAAATTTTTTCAGTTACTTTTTATACATATTTTGGAGACGCAGCATAGCAAAAAAAAGCCTAAATCATTCTGAATTTAAAACCCATTTTAAAAAAAGATTCAAGGGTGGTTATTTTTTTTTTTTTTTAATTTTTCGTCACTGTTCCTGGAAAGTGATTTTTTGTTCGTCTCTTAATAATAAAGCAGCAAGTTTGTTTGTCTCTGGTGTGCGTTTGTGTCAGGCGTAGGGCCAATATCGTTCGGGATATTTTCATGAAATTTTCCAAAAAATTCGTAAGGCACCTGGAGCGTGTGCACGTCAAAGAGTTTTTCTTTAAATTTGAATTTTTGTTCTTTTTTTAATTCCAATTTATAGCCGAAAGTTGCATAAAATGGTTCTTTTCTCTAGGAAAAAATTATCACCTATCTCTCAAGCTTGGTACCATTCAAAAGCCCGTAAAAATCTGACCCAGAAAGAGTTTTGATCTTCGTGTTAGCCTCTAAATTGCGAGAAAAGAAATGAAAAGCAATTTTCGCTTTAGTTGGAAAGTATTTTTTTCACGGTATTTAAATTTACTTTTACTTTCCGCAGATGATTAATAAAGCGCTTTAGTTTTGTTTTATTTGGAACGTTGCCAATTTGTTTCTCTCTGTACATGCATATTTGCTAAATAAAATTCTATTCACAATGTTTTTATCGTTTTGAGGAATAACCGAATTTTAATTTCTGTTTTCCCATTTTTTTTTTGGGGGGGGGGGGGAGTTTGATTCTTTTCCTTTTTAAATTATTAAAAATTTCCTGCAGCACTCGGGTGATCGATAGCATTATTCTGACAGGCATTTTTACGGAACCGTTCTCCATACGCTAAAGGGGTTTATGAAGAAATGTTATTCTCTATAGCAGTGTTTATTAACCTTTTTGGCACAATGGACCACTTTAAAAATTTTAAATATGTCACGGACCCCTGTGTGAAAAAAAAATTGCTTAAACATCATTTATTACAAAATATATTCTGTTTTATTATTTAATCATTTTAATATTTTTATTTCAATAGTATAAAAAATTTGAAGAAATTAAAATTTTTAATGTGAAGGTTGTTGCTGCTTTTGGTTGATTAACAGATTGAATTGAGGGATGGTTTTAGACAAAGCAACGCGCATATCATGTTCGACATTCAGTCGATTTCGATGTTTTGTTTTTATTGTGACAAGTGTAGAAAATCCCGCTTCGCAAAGATATACTGCAACAAACGCTGCCATAGCTCGTTTTACAAGCAATGGGTAGGCTTCTCTTAAAGAAGAGCAAAACTCTCCAAGAGTTTTTGATTCGAAATCCATTTTTAACAAGGACTTTGTTTTCAAATCAATTAGCTCATCTTTGGCAAGGTTCATGTCATCGATACAGTCAATATCACAAAGAAAAGGATTACGAATCCACAACTTACATTTATTCCATCCGAATTGAAATATTTTTCAAATGAAACTTGAAGTACTTCCAGGTGTTCACAGATTTTATTTTTCAAGTTATTCAATAACAAACTATCTTGCCCAGATCCATTTTCAAAAAGCACTTCGTCCAACATTTGAAAGTTTGCATATATCCCATTTTGAATTCTAATTTTCCAAAGTGACAATTTCAATAAAAATGCCTGTAGTTTCTCAGTGGCATCCATAATTGTTGTATCAGGCCCTTGAATTGAAAGACATATATCGTTCATGTGGTTAAAAATGTCTGCCAGGTACCAAATTTACATATAAAATCTTTTTTCTTGAAATATTCGAAGAGTGAGTTATCTTTTTCTTCTAAAAAAAGTGATACTTCTGTCTTCAACATGAAAATTCGTTTCAAAACCAGCCCTCGTGACAGCCAGCGCACTTCCGTGTGGTACAGAAGTACCTCATGTTCTGCGTTCATTTCTTGACACAGTGTTTTAAATGGACGATGATTAGGAGCTCTACTTCTAATAAAATTCACAGTTTTAATAACTATTGACAATACTTCTTTTAAGCTGGTTGGAAGAGTTTTTGTAGCGAGTGCATGTCTATGTAAAAAACAATGTGTAACAATAACATTAGGAGCCTCTTTTTTTACCAAATGGGCAAAACCAGATTTATTGCCAAGCATCGCAGGTGCTCCATCCGTACAAAGTGAATGAAGTTTTTGTTTCCAGCCTCAAGTTTTTTTCTCTGTTCCATTCCAAAAATTAATTCAACCATTTCCAGCGCACATGGCTTAATTAATGTCTCTCCAATAGTATGCGGTTTCTTACTTTTGGTAATACGATATGCAACTCTGAAAGATGCCTCAACCAATGGTTTTCGTGGAATACCAAATCCAAGTTTCGTTAATGTTCCAGATTTCGAAAACCGGGCTTGCTTCTTTGTAAAAAATTCTAGATCTTAAGATTCATTTTCAGGATGAAGAGATTTGAGATGCTCTATCAATTTTGCCAGTTTCATACTGGCGTTTGCCAAAACTTTTCCACACAGAGAGCATTGTGGCTTTTCAACACCGTCCGATTCCTTCATGCAGCAGAA
Source organism: Octonoba sinensis (assembly GCA_038502835.1). Taxonomy (NCBI): domain Eukaryota; kingdom Metazoa; phylum Arthropoda; class Arachnida; order Araneae; family Uloboridae; genus Octonoba; species Octonoba sinensis. The sequence goes on along the minus strand of CM076599.1, from coordinate 27,907,535 downwards.
TCCATATTTTACATAATTTTCATCATACTTCCTTTTTTTGGACATTTTGGGCTACAAAAAAATCAAATAATCAAATGAAACATCAAGAACAAAGATTAAGACACAAAAAAAACACTTGAAAAAGCGGCAAGGAATCTTGTATTGATGGAGGATATAGCCTTATGTCTCGGCTTCAAACTCATTTGTGATCCTCATTTTGGACATTTATACATCGATGAAATCATTCCCTCTTTCATGCATTATTCTAACAACGCTTTCTTACCCATGACTGGTAAAACACTAAAATAGCCAACTGAATATTTATTTTTCGCATTCAAAACTTCAGCAAGAGCTATAATTCCATAGTGAAATCAAGCATTTAGCAATAATATAAGCTAAGAAAACACCAAAAAAAATATGCTACTCACAAACAGATTAAAGACAAAAAATGACTGTGGGTCTTAAAACATTGGTTTTATCTTATGTCACTCTAGAGGGCAGATCCAACGGAAATAAAATCGTGAATCAAGTTTAAAATTATACCGCTATTTCAAACTCAAACAAATTATCGACCAATGAAAAGGCTAAAACAAAAGAGAAATAAATGAGCATGCGCGAAAAAGCGCCTCTAATTCTCTTCTCCGGAGGAGCGGAAAAAGAAACAGGGTTGCCATACAGAGCGCGCTAAGGATGAAGTACGTTCCGGGTTACCACTGCTGGCTAAATATTGATGCAAACATTTTAAAAATTAGGATCAGTCGGCGGACCCCCAAAATATGACCCATGGACCCCCAAGGGGTCCATGAATCACAGGTTAAGAAACCCTGCTCTATAGCAATTTTCGTTATTTCAAATTATTATTACTATTTGTTTTTAGTTATTTACTTTTTTTTTCTCCAATGAACTGGCACATATGTTATTTGCCTATTTGAGCTTTCGGATGAAAGGTTTTTTTCCACTTTCACAGTTTTCCTGGCTGCTGTTAGTTTCTGCAAGCAACAAAGTTTTCCCCTTTCTGTTTCACTGGCAATGAATAATATTAATTATATTAAAAAATCATGAATTTAAACTATTCCAATGGCTTATAATTTACCCTTTTTTTATGCTTACCCATTTTGTGTGGGTACTTAAACTAAACAAAAAAAAAGTTTTTTTTTTAAAGTTTATTTTTTGTTTCTTTCTTTCTTTTTTTTTAATGTGTGTGTTTTGTAAAAAAGGGCAGGGGAGTCGCTTATACGTATAGGATCGCCGTTTGATTGGCGTGGGCGGCATATTTTTTATTATGTGGAATGCTGTACATTTTAACAAAATAACATAATTTACAAGTAAAAAAGTTACCACTGTGTATATAATGGCTAACCGACTAGTCTTATTATTACTTTTTAACAGTGGCATGGCCGTACGGTTACCACTAGTAAATAATAAAGTGTAAAATCCGTAGTACAGTCATTCAGGGTAACTTTGAACCATGGGGGTTAACTATAAACCACATCATTTTTTCAGTAGAGTTGACTTAATTTAAAAATTAAGAGTAGAAAACTGATTTTATAGCCTATTTAGTTTGAGTACAGCACTGGACCTTCTAGTTCCTTTTTTTAGTCAAATATACTAAAAGTACTGTACTGTACTACGGATGTACTGTACTGTACTGTAACGTGGTTCAAAGTCCTCCCCCCCCCCCCCCATGGTTCAATATTACCCTGAGTGACTGCAGTCAGCTTTTTGAGAGTTCAAATGTTGATCGCTGTTAAATTTTAATTTTTCCAACAAATATAAGAACCAAAACATAATAATACGTTAGGCAATATTTATCTGATTTACATTTTTCCTAATTGTTTTGGAAATAATAACATTTTCATTTACGAAATCAAGTAACTTTTAACTCGAGAAAATGTTTCAATAATCGGCCTTAGAAATCCGGTGTATGTATGATCGTTTCATCAATTTTATATTATATGAGTAAAAGCATTTCAAAAATAAAGTTTTATGTAATCGTGCAGCACATTATTATACTTACAAAAGAACTCTGTACTCTTGAGATTTTCGTAGCTTTTATACTTAGAACCTACACATTTAAAATGGAGCCACAGTAGACAGGTGTCGTATTTAATATGTTTTTCGGTTGGGCTTGGTTAAAGAAAAAAAGTTTCTAGGAAAAAGGTAATGTTCCGCATTTCTTTTTCTGCAGATCTTTTATTTTTACGACTTTCCTTTCTCCCTCATGCGAACATTAGGTTGGACAAGATAAGTGTTATTAAATTTTTACCCCAGAGGAGCTAGAACTTCTTGAAAATTTTCACATTTGAAGAGAATTATTTTGTACATTGAGAGTACCGTTCTCATTAACATTGTATGTTAAGTAACCAAATTACTTTCTTTTGAGTCTGGTAGGAGTTCTAAAACTGTGAAGTGAAGCAAGTTAAAATAGAAGCGTTGTCAGATGTGAATCTTTTTCTACAAGAGTAATGGCTTTTGAGAAAGAGGGCTCATACGACACAGCTAGTCATTGAATGTGAATGCTTCAATTTAATTTCTATTCGACTAAAATTTATAGGCTTTTATAAGAATGGGGCTAATCAACCAAACCACATAGTATCAGTAGTCGGCCTACCATGGCGGAGTACTGAGATTGTAAAGAAAGCAATGCTCTTTGGCAGGGATTCCCAAACTTTTCCCACTCTTGGAAGAATTGGATTTTCTTCATGGCACACTAGTCATACATCTATGCATGGTATATGTGATAATTAGACATTTGTACGTTTTTGGTGAAACATTGGAGAAGTGAAGAATTTATCTTTAGCAAGCAAATATTTTTGAGATCTGGTAACTCGTTTAAACAAATTCTCTAGCCAGACAAAAGTGAAAAGAGTTGTTCCAGTTTCAAAATGCTGTATAAACAAACAAATTTACTATTTCCTTCAGCTAAAGATTTGTGATTTATATAATTTTTAATCATTGAAAGCTAAAACAAAACGAAAAAAACCTCCAAATCCAATATTTATTTCAAAGTTGTAAGTTTTTATTTATTGTGTGACCACTCTTCTCTACTGACTACTACCCCCACCTGACCCTGTAGACTGAAACGGAATGGAACGAAAATAAAATACGTAGATGTTAATGGAAGGAATATTAAAAATTCTTGTATTTGAATAAAAGTTGGCATCACTAGATAAAAATATACGTAACTGATTTTGTGAAAATGAAATAATTTAGTAAATTGCCTCGTTTTTTATATGGAGATGCAGTTTTTGTGAATAAATGGCACGCCAAATTATGATAATGAATCGAACGTGTATAAAAGAAATGCAATTTGTTTCTACTAAGTTTGTTTAAAAATTAGGATTTATCTCAATTCAACTTGGCTGTTCATTAAAAAAAAACATTCAAAAAGAAAGTATTCATTCAAGCTAAAAATTAAATTAAATATAGAAAGTAAGTAACTTTTATACTCAAATTGAATAGAGAATCTCTTTTATTTAAAATCTAAGAAATATCCTGTTTTTTGACACTCTTCTCACATAAGAAAAATGTTTATTTTTTTTCCTTGCCACGTTAAAAATGAATCAGTTGCGCAATTATTTTTAATTGAAATTAATTGGAAAGATTTTTTTCCCAACCTTACAATATTCAAAAAAAAAAAACGAGAAAAAAAATCTTCTTTTAAGGAATTGCTAATTCTTTTTTCGTTAAATGCCTCTAATTTATAAAAAAATATATCTTTTTTTTTTTTGAGAGAGAGAGAGAGAACTTACTAAGTTTTTAATGACACTTTTTTTTTTCATATATACTAATTCGTATTATTTCCATACATATATTAAATTTCAAATGTTTTAGTTCACTACTTCAAAAAAATAAAATTACAATTTCAGTGTTTTAGTTCATTTATTAGATAGAATGCAAATTTATTTTCACAGATATTGCTTTTTATCGCTTTGAAACTTAAATCGTCAATCAACCGAAATAAGATTACCACGTAATAAAATTAGACCCAGATAATACGAAATTACTGTTCAATATGCACTTCTAGCTAGCCCACGACTTGAGATGAGCGTGAAATGTAATCAAAAAATGATTCATTTGGAGCAATTGTGATTCAAAAACATCTTTTCCATTCCATCAATGTATTCCTTCTTTTTACATTTAACAATGTTATTATGACATGTTGTAGTATTTAGTACCAATTTTAACTTTTAGAATAAAATAATCAATTAGATTTGAAGTTTTTTTTTTTTCTCATGGTTAGGTAACTTGTGATAGTTGATGTCTTCAATTTTCCTAAAACGTTCAGGATATGTTAGTGGTACTGAGATAAGAAAAAGTAAAGAGTGTCTCCTTTGAAATTTGACTAGTGTGTCGGTGAAGAGAGATCAAAGTTTAAGCTTTCGAATGTATCAAAATTATGCTCTGAAATTATATGATACTGTTACTTCTAAAGCCTTGACTGACCCATGACAATTCTTTTAAAGATGGATTCTACTTGATACCAGGTACATGTAAGAACAAATCTGTAGTCAGATGGCAAAATATGATATCTCATTTTTTGCTAATTTTACAGGCGAATAAGTTCTCTGCCCGATGTAAAATCGGGTAATTTATTTCCGCTTCGGCTACCTTATAGTATATTATACTATATTATACCTTATATTATATTCATACTTTGCTACCTTATGGATTTCATTAAAATGTCCCCAAGAGCCCAAGTATGTAATTATCTCATTTGCGCTAAAAAAGTGAGATATCCCATTTTGCCATCTGACTACAGAAATAATTTCTTTGGTCACTCATGGCTGCAAGGGCAAAGGTTATTAAAAATGGCGTTTTCGCTACTTTTTATTCCGTTTTTTTCCGTGAAAATCTGCTTTTCCCTTTGCGTTTATGTAAACAATATACACGGGCATGTGTGCCATGTTATTCTCATTTTGAATAAAAGATCAAATCTTAAAGTATTTCAAACCCTATGGACATACAATGTCATCTTGTGGCTGTAATTAGAGTTTTTAAAACGTTCGAAGGCACGCCGGGCGTGTCAGTCGGAGTTGACCCTCTGACTGCTTATCCCGTGATTTCCATGTGCTACGTAAAAAAAAAATGTAGCGAAAATTGCTCATCCCGCGATTTCCACGGGCATCAGCTTTGTACGTGCAATTAAAATATGATCGCGCTGCTTCATTGTTTAATCGTTAGTAATGTACTTTCTCAAATATTTAGACATTAAATAAGGTTTTATTCCAGCGACGGGCTTTAGTTGCGATAAGTATGCGAATTTATGCCTAAAATTGATCTTTCAGAACATCTTTTCTTGGATCCAAAATAATTAAAAACAATCTTTGTTGCCAACATATATTACTGATTTTAACTCCAAAACAGGTGCAGGAAATGCAGGAAATATGGAATTTAAAAAATTTGTTTATTTTGAATCGAATTCTATAAAAAAAAATTGAGCAGTCAGAGGATTAAAATACGTTTCTGCTTGACGGTCAACTCGAAAAGGTTAAATCTCCGATAAAGACCTTTTCTAATTATTAATTAATTAATATTATTGTTATTATTGTTACTTTTTTTATTTGCTGTTTTCCACTAGCAAATGGTTTCCAGTACAAGCCTTTAATTCTCATAAGAACAAGAAATAAGGAAATTTTAGAAGGTTTAATTTTAATTGTTTTTATGTCCTTTTAAAGCACCTTTTAGTAATATATTATTCATAAAAATACTTGTTTTGTTTTCTCTAAAAAAATTAACGATAATGATAAGCGCACGTGTACACAAATGCGTCTTTCTCCGAAGAACTGGGAAAATAATATTATTTCTCTTCATAACAAGGCATTCAACATAATAAAATCATCTTTCAGATGAAAGGGAAAAAATATTTCGAAACTTTAGATTATTATTATCCTAAAGTTGTAGTTGCTTTCCTGAAATTAAATTAAAGTAATATTTTGCTTGTTATTTCTCGAAATCAATCCCCAAAGCGAAGGCACTAGAGAATAGTTGCATTATGTATGAAGAATAAAATTCTTCAGGCTTCAGATTTTGTGATTTTCCGAGGGCAGTAAGATTCCAGAAAAATTCCTTTGAAGACAAAATGATTTGTTGTTTCGGAACACGTTACTTATAAATATGCAAATTACAGAAATATCTGACTGAAACAGCTATGTATCGTTTGAGTTGATACATTTAAATGAGTTATGATGGTTTCCCCTAGTGAAATAAATTCGCATAATTATGCCTAATTTATGTTAGGGTGCTTAACAATGAAAAAAATACTGTAACTTCTTGACTTACGATATGATATCAAACCTGTTTTTTAAGTATGGATTATTATTAGGTGTGGATATTCTTTGTTTAACAGCATCGCATAAAAAGAAATATAAATAAAAATTTAAATAAGTACAGAAGGAGTTTATAACTTTCGGGTCGGAACTCAAATGGGGTCGAGAAGCACTTGGTCACACTAAAGTTCAACTTTTAAATAAAAAATACTTTATTATGCAGACAAAATGACTCCTTCTTATCTTTTACTGAATGTAATTTTTAATTATTTTGCGCTAATCTTAGGCATAAAATTCAGAAGAAACTGTCTAGTCACATGACTTCCGATTGGAACACAATTCACTAAAAATATTTCAAAGAAAGAAATGCATGAATCAAATTATGTACAGAATTTGAATCAATTCAAATAATTCACGGAAATACTGCAATAATATACAGTGTCTGTTTCATAATAATATGGCATTTTTTTAAAAATCCTTTCATGTTCTTGAATTGTAGCAGTTGCGAGTAGTAATAAAAATGTTCAATTGAGTCATGACTCTTTAAGGAATTGTTCTTAAAAAGTAATCAGCACTATGTCCCATCACGGACCTTGTACGGTAAAGCGAGGATAGATTGCGCGATCGGAGAGATTGCGCACCTGCGAGTTCGGGGGGAAGAAATAGGGTGCGCGAGCCCTAACGCCAAGCATTTGTACAACGGCAATAGTGGAATGTCTACTTGAAAGTGCAAGCTGATTGATTTGAACGTCTGTGATTAAGCATCGATATTCTATATTGTTTTCACAGGGTAAGTGCTTGAATTTTCATAATGCGTTCTTTGAATTTCTATAGAATAGCAGTGGTACAAAATATTTTAAATTTAAGCGATTTTTCGTAAGCTACTAAGCTAGACTATTAGTGAGAAAGCCAGCATTTCTTCCTAGAAGCTGCCATATTTAAGTAATCCAAGGCCGCGCAATCTGTCCTACCGAAATGGGATAGTTTGCGCGTCTTGTACACTTAGGAGAGATCGCGCGTTTCTCCCGTTAGTTTTCATGCTAGGAGAGATTACGTATTATATTATTACCCATAGCTTGTTGGTAATGTAGCATAAATTGCAAACTACATGTGAAACGTATGAATCGATTAAATTCGCTGAACTACCGGATTGAAGGGAGCGTTCTGAAATTTTACTAAAACATAAAATGTCAAATACTTTTGCCCACTCAACACATTTTAAGGACTTGAATATTTTAAAACTTTAGATTGATTTTTGAAGTTATTTATTTATATAAATAAGTTCGCGGGTGTCTTTTTAACAGTCATTAATCAAATATTTTGACTATAGTTCTATATCGAGAGGATAAAGTTGTCGTGACTTTATAATTTGCGTTTTCAAGGGACTGTAGTTTTTATATACAATAGAAATCGTTGAAAACAAGTTAGTGCGATTTTATTTCTTTTGAAGATTTAAGTTATGAAATATACGTTTCGGAACTAAATGTGCTAATAAAGTAATTTGTGAACAAATTAATTTTGTTAGTCGAAAATTTTGCTAATAAATTAATAATGTGCTAGTTTTATACGAATATTCTTATTAATAAACTATTTTTTCAAGCAGTTTAATGGAGTCAAAATTAAAAAGAAAACAAAGTGCAACGAATGTTACTGACCCATACATGTATACGAGAGAAGAATTAAGAAATAAGCAGCTACAAGAAAGAAGCGAACGTCTGAGGATAACATGCTCCCAGAAAAAGTGGAAACCAAACAACTTGCTGGAAAAAAACCAAAAAATGTTTGAATTTTGAGGCATCTTCGTCATTAGCCACCTCAGAATAAAGTCAAAGTACTGCTTCTTTGGGACCATGTCAGACAGAACAACGAGGATGAGTGCTAAATGTCTGGAACTGTACCAGAAGACAACTTCGACCAGTGACTGGATTAAGTGTGTGGCATATGGTTGAATGATAGTTGCAGTACTTACAACAATAAGTGTACCGATTGCGGACGAAGACAGCTTCGGTTAACAAACAAAAGACATTGAAACTGAAAATGAATAAGATTAATTGTAATTTTAACCTTCTTTTCTTCTTTAATTTTTTTTCTTTAAATAAAACGCTATTTTTTCCGATTCTGTAATTATTGAGTTAAAATATTTATTCCGATTATAATTGTATGTGTTTATAAAAACAACAACATAGTTTCAGTGTAAATATTATTGCTAACAATTTAATTGCAGTTATTATTAATAACAGTCTCTCCTACCCATGTGCGCAATCACACGTACCCTGTAAGGACAGATTGCGCAAATTAGCCTTCTTAGTTTTTTTTACAGCTGCTGCATTAACTTAAAGCAAAACAACTAAATCAATGGAAATGCATAAAAAACAAATGAATTCACAGTTGTTTATCAATAGTTTAACAAAAAAGTCATACTTCAGTCATTTAGTCAACTAGGATCTAACGTAATTTACTTTGCGTCAAAAGCTTGTGTGAAAGCGTGTGTATATGTGTGTATTATAAATGTGTGTTTATATACACATGTGTATGTGCACATAGATGGGGCCGCTAGTTGCTAAACTGTTAAAAATGGGATTGTGACGTAAAAAAGTTGGAAAACCGCTGCTAGAGTAAAAGAAACAAAAATTCGTGTAAAATCGCACTGCTTAAAAAAAAAAACTAAAATACAGTTGTTTACAATGTCCTGTTTATAACGACACCACTTTTAACGACATATCGGTTATAACGTCAATAATTTGCTGGTCCCGGCAAGTCCACATTGAAAACTGTCAAATCACGTCGCTTTTAACGTCATAGTTTAAATAAAAACTTTGGTTTTGGGGATCATTTTTTCTACAAAGAATTCTGAGAAAATAATTTTGATTATCGTTTCTCAAGTAAAATTCTATTAGTTAAAATGTTTTAAAATTGCCATCCTCGTCAGTTCTACCAGCAGCTGTAACTAAATTAATTCGATTGATGCTGCCTATTTTCCGTTTACAAGATCACATTTTTTGTCGTCTTTTTTTTTTTTTTTTTTGTCGTTATCAAACTCTAAATTTCAAGATTCAGCGAGATATAGGTACATGTAAATAAAAAATAGCGTCATAGTTTTTTAAAACCGTAAAAAATCGTTAACAAGCAGTAAAACAAAAACAAAAAAAAAAAATGCATCAAAATGATTTGGAGGTTTCCGGTACAGAGGCGTAGCTAGGGTTGTCAGCGCCCGGGGACTGAAGATTTTGCGCTCCCCTCGTGCCGCTGTGGGCCTAGAGGCGCCCCTAAAGGAAATTTAAAATATATATATACTTCCTAAATGATAAATATCTCTAAAAAGCAGCCCTTTTAACTTTCATATTTTTTCGTGACCATTCACTTTTAAGGGGGAAATGCGACGCTTTGGCTTTACAAAATTATTTGTCTGATTTCCCACGCACTCCTGTGCTACATTGGTCATTCCCGATATGGTATGTGGTGGTTCCACTTTTTTATAGAATTCACACCTCTTCAAATCAAATAATTTTCTTTTTGCATTTAAAAATAGAATAAATTTGCATTAATTTGGCGCCCCTTGACGCTGCGCCCGGGGACAGCTGTCCCTCCTTGCCCCCCTCTAGCTACGCATCTGTTCCGGTACTGATGCTAATGTAAAGCAAATTTCATAGAGTTTGTGCGCAACAGTTTAAGAGTAAAAGTTTTTACGTCATGGTAAAGGTATGGTATTTTTATTGCATTACAGCGTTTAAATTCGTTTTGTAATATCGTAAATCAACCTCGTTTATAACTTCACCTCAGTTTTGATGTCATTAAGAGCGTGGACCCACCGCAGTCGTTGTAACCGAGGTATTTCGAAGAAGAAATTAACTTTCAAATTAGAGCGCGTTGGCTGAGTAAAGCATTTACAATGAAAACAATAAACAAATTCGATTTGGGTTGTGCAAAAAAGTTTCCAGTAACAAAGAATGAAATCATCGTCTATCAAGCCATGGCTGATCAAGCGTAGCAAGAAAAATAAAAATGACAAATCTAGAACGTGTTAAGAATTAAGTACTGCGGACGATTGAAACTAAATCACAGAGAAAAAAATTTCTGTTATCTTTTTTGTAGTTTTAATGCAATTTTTTGCTTATGTGGAAGTTTCTTAAAGACGTTGTTTTTTGCTTTCTTTTCGGGTAGGGGTACTCCTTTTTAGTACAATATTTTGTGACTTTGTGACGTACGTTTCTTTTGATGTTCAAGCAGAAAACAATTGATATAATAGCTTAAATTTCACTTGACAAGTTATCAGAAAAATAACAATGAAAATTAATCATGTTATATATATATATATATATATATATATATATATAAACAGATGCGGCTGTGATCAAAATATTTTAAGCAATATTTGAAAATGAAGATAATTATCTTACATAAGTTAAAGGACAGTTTTGATATGAGAAGAGAATAAAGAATTTTGCAACTGAAAGACATTGATAACAGCTTAATTGCAAATTAGTTTCAAAGTGAGAAATGCTAACAACATTACCTTTGCTTGCCATTAAAAGAATGGCACTAATAAAATTATCTGTGAAATTGGGAACAATAAAGGCAGAATTCTTCTTGTTCTCCAAAACGAAGTTATGTGACTAATAAAACTAATTTTACCTAAATTGGAATTTTGTGGCTTGTGTAACTTACTCTCTCAAATGAATTTCCACAACAGCACCTTCTGGAATAAGTATGCGGAAATTGCATCGAATTCCTTTCCACTGAAGACTTTTTCTTTTCTAATCTAACTTATTGCAGTCAACTGTCGTTGTTTAATCATCATTTCCCTTTGGTTTCTACATATAGAAAAAACGATGAAAGATTCTGAAGTATCGGAAATGAATTGCCATTTTTTGAAAAAGATCTTTTAAGAACCAATGTAGTTTATCAAAAAATATACTAATATCGCGATCATAAAAATCTACCAAAGTAAACATATAGCAATACGCTTTTTATTGAGAAGCATTTCCTTGTTTTTGAATTAAATTTTTTTTATTGAAGAAAAGGCTTCTTGAAGCATTAAAACAGCAGTGTGTGTGTGTTTAAGGGTTTTCTTTTTAAAAACATTTATATCATTACTTTTATTTCGTTTTTTTTCATTTATTTTTATTACTTTTTTATCATACATATATACATATATATAGCGCTCCTAGCCGGAAATTTGTGCTGTCAATCCCCCCCCCCCATACACATACACACAAAAAGAACGTTGTTGTGGTGTAATTATATAGTTTATACAGGGTGGGGCAAATATAATGACCCGGTTTTGAAGGGTTATAAAAGTAACTAATACAGTTTGAGACTTAAAACTTTTTATATTTTGATCTCTGTTTAATACCATTTTTTTACATTAAGTTTTGAATTGCACTTCAGCAATATGGCGGCCATCAGCAGCAATACACTGAGGCAGTCTATTTCTTAAGTTTTGTTTTAAACATTTCTGCACATTACAAGGGGTATGGCGGATATTTCCTCGATAATTCGGTCCTTTAGCTCTTCTAAAGTATGCGGGTGATGTTTCCAAACTTTCTCTTTCAAAAGACCCCACAAAAAAAAAAAGCTTAGTGACCATAACATTACGCGGGATATTGAAATGCACACAAAGAAGAAGTAATGACCTAGTTTTGACGGAGTATTGAAAAAAAACTAATGCAATTTGAGACTTAAAACTTTTTTAATTTTGTTTTGCATACAGTCCCATTTTTTTAAATTAAATTTTGAATACCACTTCAGTAAGAGGGCGGCCTTCAGCACCAATACACGGTCCTTCAGCTCTTCTAAAGTATGGGGAGCTTTCTCCTTCAAATAACCTCACAAAAAAAAAAAGCTTAGGGGCCGTAACATTACGCGGGATATTGAAATGTACACAAAGATGCAGTCTATTCTCTCTACTTAGAAAAATAGACTGCATCATTTTACTGCTGCTAATGACCGCCATATTGCTGAAGTGATATTCAAAACTTAATGTAAAGAAATGGTATTAAATACATATCAAAATATAAAACGTAAGTCTCAAACTGTATTAGTTTTTTTAATAACCCTTCAAAACCGGGTCATTACTTTTGCCCCACCCTGTATTATTTTCAGTAGTAAGCATAAAAAATTTGAAGAAATTCTTATTTTATTTATTTGGTGTAACTTTCAATAAACAACATTTATTTTCAGTTAGACGTTGAAATAGCATCAGTAAAATTGCATCATTCAAGTAGATTATTTTTTCCAAAACTATCTCATTTTGGGTGTCATCCGGGGCGGACTGGCCCCTTCGCCAGCTCAACTCGCACAAATAACACTTCCCCCTTTCACTGAACTCCCCAAGAAAAATAAATTCTTCAAGGTCAGGTCTCTAGTTACCAGAGCCTAATTATCTTCCTGAGACCCGAGCAAAATAAAATACACATATTCTTTCAACTATTAGTTTTGCTGAACATTGGCATTAAAAGTGATGTTTTTCAAAAAATTAATAAAGTTGAATTTGTAAGTTTTTCTGGGGGGCACATCCATTTGAATGTATGTTGAGGTCATAACTACAGTAGAACTATGCGATACTTACACGAAGTAGAAAAACAAAAAAAAAAATTACTCATTACTTATAACATGAGAAAAGAGATCAAACTCGTAAAAAAATCCCAGAACAATATTAAAACAGACAAAAATAATGTGAAAATCAAAACAACCGCGAGAGCGCCGAATTCCAACTTGGCTCGTGTTTTTTGCCATATTTGGAACAAACTACCATTGACGAATTCTCAAAGTTAAAAAGTGATTTCCTATTCCTCCTTTATAATTCCAGTCCATATCTTGCTTGCTAAAATAAAATCTGTCACAACCAGGGAGGTCACAACAGGGAGGAAAAGCAAAACATCCATTTTATTGGATGCCAGTTCTCAGAAGGTTATAATCCACTCTTTGAAGCAGTGTTTACTGTATGACTAATGAACAAGATTATTTTTTGCCAACTGTCACTGAATAACATTTACAACAGGAATGAATAATGCGATCTACGTTTTTTGATAAATGTATTATATTAATGACTAAATGTCTTTTTAAAGTAGCAATAAATAAAATAAAATAATATTATCCATTCATTCATTTTTTAAAAATTTATTTAAACTGTTTACTTCAAAGTAAAAGTAATTCCATTTTAAAATATTCCTTCCATAAGACAATCCTTGTTCAATAAAACGAGAGGAAAGAAGTGCTGAAGAAAAAATTTAGTTTACTTTAACTGTGCTGGTCCAACAGAGAGGACGTAAAGTAGAAAAAAAATCAAGACTGAATTTCGCTGACGTTTGCTTAGCGTTCTTCACCGCTATCTTTGCTTTTCCTGCTTAATTCTGATGCTTCTTTTGTCAGCGAAATGAATTCCTCGAATAGAAAACTATTAAAGTAATGAAAAAGGTTTTGCGTATTTTAGGAGCAGAGTTTTCCGATGTCCGCACTATGATCATCCATGAAACATAAGAATTCACTTTAAAATGATTAATTTTCATGAAGAATATGGAGTCTTAGAACTTCTGCATAGTGGCGTAGCTAGACCCGGATTTGGGGGGGGGGGGTTCGGGAGAAGTGAACTAATTTCATTGTTTTACAAGAAAAATTGGTCAAATTCTAGACAATCTTGACCATTTCAGGGGGGTTACCCCCAAAATATATATGCAAGCTGCGAATGACTAAATGTGTTCTCTAATGAAGACATAATAACAGTAGAATTTCCATACATTCGAGATAAGCCCGGACGGTCAAAAATTTAAAATCTATCCAGTGAACAGCGTTCGTAAACTGTTTGGAATCGTCTAATTCCGAAGTTTCTTTGGTTATTTGCTTTTATAAACCTATATTGAAACTAGTTTACCAAGAAACTACTTCTCTAGACCTTTTTTATAAGTTATTTCATCAGTTTCTTTTTCTCACTGCCTTTCCTGCTCATGAAACAAAACAAAAAAAAACTCACCGGCGCGACAGCCCATTGGGGCCATGGCCTACTGTGCCTATCCCAGTTTTCGAGACCGAGGGCCCTGGGCTGCAGAAGCAGATGTTCAGGTCAAGTGGTCGGGGGGTCCTGACGTGCAACCCCCAGTGTTTAGTTCCCAAGCATGCTCGGCCCTCGGTCCTCATGACATAAGAATTTTTCGTGCTCATGACATGAGAATGTTTTCAGGTTGCCATGGGTTAGATTGCCAACTTGATTTGCTGGGTAATAATATAAATATTCACGTTCATTTACTTTATTAACTGACTTATTTTCACCCTGCACTTCTGAGTTTTCTAATGTGGACATTTTTTTCTTCAATCTTTTCTGTTCTTTCACGTCATTCCATTTAATAAAGTTCACATTTTTCTCCCGCTTTTGCGTGACACATCTTTTTCTGGTTATCAACCTTAATATCGTGGGTACAAAATATCTCATTTTTAAAGATCCATAGGGCAACTTCGTGCTCGGCCAGTTTAGTCAAAATGCACGAGCTGGTCGGTCGTTTTGGTGGCCACAACCCTCTGAATGATACTCTTCTAGCATAGGGTATCAAGGAGGGCCAGGTTCGCACAGCAAGAGTTGGGTTTGCTGGGCACCAGCCCAGCCTAACTATCTCGGAGCGGTAATGATCGTTCGTCGGACTTCACTTCCCCGTGCCCAGGGGAGGGCAACCCTAAATAAGACCACGTGCTAACAGAGGAGAGGGTGGAGTAGAAAGATCGTTTCGGTGGCACCCAATACCAAAAAGTACCCTCATCTCATATGATTCCTTCACTTTTCCGCTTTCGGTTCAATTGAACCTCTGTTTTGCCACTGTAATTGATCCTGTGCGCTTCGTTCCCGTGAATTAAAAAACAATAACAAATCAATCATCAATCAACCACTATAATTGTGCTTCAGTGAATTTCCAGGGTTTATTTAAATTATTATAACTATTCCCTCGTTGTCTGTTCGGCTTTTTAGGTTAACCAACCCATATTGAAACTATGTTACCAAGAAGTTACTTCTCTATACCTTCTTTATATGTTATCTCAGCAGTTTCCCGTTCCCACTGAATGATTGCAGTTTGAGGTGACTATGGATTAAGTTTGTTCAGGAATTTCACTAGGAAGTGACGATACATTCGATCTCTACTACCGAGTCCACAGATTGGATATTTCAATATTTCTCATTCTCTTCAGTAGCTTACTATTCAGTTTACAAATTCCAATTTTAAAATTTTATACTTAAATAAATTGCAACCCTGGGTTTTAAATTCATTTATTTATTTAACACAATAAAGACAATGATGAAAAATGGCAGTTGTTTCGAATGAATGTCTCCATTAATAAAAGTCTCGTGAAGATGAAATGGGTCAAAATGTGTTGCCCTGAATTTTCAAAATACGGGAGTGCCGACTTGGAGCCGAACTCCCGAGCCTTCTCTTAGAAATATGACAGAGACGCACACAGAGGTGAATAAAGATTCTAAATAGCATAGATCACCTTGAGGCTATGACTTTAATTAAAACTCTCCATTAAACAACTCTATAGAATAAAAGCGGTGTTGGTATGAAAAATAAAAGATAGCGAAAAAAACTAAGCTTATCCGAGAATGCTCTCTTGTCAAATTACTATGTCTTTTTAACTTGTAAACTGGGATGATATTTTAATAGTTAGCTCAATTATTTATTACGCAGTGATCATGCATGCTGCAAAAAATTGATTAATTATTCTGTAAATGTCAATGTTATCTCAGTCATCATCTATGTATTTATAAAATACCCTTACTCTGCAAATGAGTTTAAATATCTTTTGTGAATATCATTACGGAGGAACAAGAAATGAAAACTATCTTCTACTTATTTTTACTTCCATTCGATCGCTCCTAAGGAACGCCTTTACCTTTATGCTCTGGAAAGGAGGATGCGCCACCGTTCCAGAACATGCATATTTGATTTAAATGAGTATGCAAATGTGCTGGGAAATGTCTTTTGCGTTTCACCTTCATTTCTCTTAGTCAACATTTTTGAATAAATGCAATACACAGTGGCTAATGAAGATAAGAGTCAGAACTATTTTTGAATTAAAGCAAGACCTTGAGAAACGAATCGACTTTTGCATATTTTCCTGTAAAAATCAAATCTTTTTTTTTTTTTTTCTCTGCCTAATGGGGCTGTGTATGAGCACTAACCTTTGCAGACCTAGTGTATTCCCCGGAAATCGTCATCCATTCTTTCAAGTAGCACCACTATCGGCGAATGTCATTACCACTTGAGAATGTTGACGCTCAGTTTCCCCTAGATGGCGGCACCTGAGCTCTAAGTGATGCGAAACTGCACTAGGAATTTAATTCGGCCGAGAGTATCCAAGCCAAACGGATACTCAAGGGATCTTTAACACGCCGCATAATCATACGACATGGGCGCTGACGATTTTTTGAAAATCTACCGACTCAGTCAGGTTTGATCCTACGAAATTGAGCATACGAGGCCAATGCCTAACCACTGCTTCTCCCTGCCGGCAAAAAAGAAAAAAGTCAAGAATATCTCAAATTAATAGCATAAGCATGAAAAGAAATTCTGTACCTGAGAGCCATGAATCGAAAGTCCATTTTTCGAGTTTTTGCGATGAAGTTAAAAGATAAACATTTTTAATACGATAAGACTAGACTTTTCCGTGCGAACCTTAGAATAAAGATGTCCGATGGGTGCTTTCAAACGTCGGAACCCTCATGTAGCTAATGGCTTTGTCGCGTCGGTACTCTGTGTAAACTCTCAAAAAATGGACTTAAGCTGGACTATGGCTCCCTGGTACAAAGTTATACTCGTATTTCAATCAAATTGTCATTTAAGACTAGAAAAACAGCAAAACATTCGATTTATCAAGTTAAAATCAAGAAAATATAAAAAGTGAATATGAATTATTCATATCGCACAATGCATGCTTGTCCGTCTATTGATCAGCATGCGTAAACTCTAACCATGAATCTTAAACGATGTTTAAGAAAATTATGCGATAATATATATTTTTAATATTATTTCTCTCGAAAAATCTCAGTTTCACATTTCATTCTTTCACTTAAACAAACTTATAATAAATTTTTGAACATCGGAAAAATCATTTACATTGGGACCTGCCGGATAAATTTAACCCTTTATGATCTTTAAGTCCAATAGGTAGTATTGATCACACATTGGCCAACACAAACTTGATTGTAAATAATTTATTCATTAAGTACACATAAAAACACATTTTAATATTTTCAACAGGTTAACCATTTTTTTAAAATTATATTAATATTATTATTAATATCTATTATATATAAGGACATATTTAAAGCGGGACTGATGTGACTCAGGCTCCATATATATACATGTAACAGATAAACAGCAAAATATGTATGACCAAAGTACTCTGGTTACTTATTTCTAAATAGAAAATAATTTATTTTCAAAAAAAAAAAAAAAAAAAGAGAGTTACACACCAAAAAAAAAAGGCTGGTCGCACAAAATGAGACAACTGGAAAAGTTGCTGAATGTCACAATTAGTTAGTCAGTTTTCTCGTTAGTTTTGTATGGGGTTTTTTTTTCCTATCTTGTTGATCCACGTTGAGTTTTTTTGTAGAAATGCTTTTCGTACAACTCATCGAAACATCAAAGAAAACTTTGTTTTAATGAATTAATTGTGATAATGTAATCTCATAAAAATTGAGCTTCGCATGTCTGATTAAAAATTAGATTCATATTAGAAGTAGTTACTCAAGTTAAAATTAAATCAGTGTTTTATAATTTTTATTTAGTGTAACTTTTAAATGAAAATTAGCCACCTTGAGTGACAAGTTGGTTCATTCTTTTGTCTTACTTATTTCCGTCATTTCATTGTTTTGTATCACACATAAATCAAAATGCAAAAAAAATTAAAGTATCCGGAAAAAATTTAGGAAATTCTGCGTGGATTTTCGTGGATTTACATTCAACAGTTTCTGTTTTTAAGAACTTGGAAATTCAAACTTTTAAATTCAATTTCTCTTGTTTTAGGTCTGACTGTTGGAAAAGATAAAACGGGTGCTTATATGACCCTGCCGTCTCCCAATGTGCAAACTGCGGATGTAAGTACAATAATGTTCATAAATTTACGCAAAACAGTGGGTTTTTTTATTAAGGAAAACAAGTGCGTTTTATTTTGTTTCAGCATAGTTCTGAAGAGAAAATTTCGTTTCTGTTTCAGGTCATTTTTCTTAAAGTTTACTTCTGTTAGCAAAATTATCATTCTATTTAAATAACGGTTAAACATTTGAAGGAAATATGTTCTGTTCTGCTTTTATTTTATTTTTAGTTCATTTATTTATTTTTAACTAGAATAAACAATAAAGCCATCACGAAGTAATTTAATTTCACCACAGGGCCGACAAAGTTGCCAAACACAGAACCATTCCACCTCATTTCTTGAGCACAATCTCTGCTTTTCTCCTGATAGCCGTGTTCTAGCTCGCCAACAGTGATATACACTCTATGTTATCATTGCTCTGAGCTTTTGGCGCGCTATGAACAAAATAGTGTAAAACGAGCATCAGCGAAAGTGACATCATGCTCTCAGTTGGGTGAACTTTGTTGTTCTACCTATTAGATAAATTAAATTAATTTAGCTCAATGGTTCTACCTTGTGTGGGAATGTTCGGCCGAACTTTTCAATAAAGGGATTTTTAAAATATTCCCTAAATAAATACCCCTACTTTGTCAATAATTTTTTATTGTTTTCATTTCCAACAGTGATAATGATCGTGTGCAATTTCAGGTAGTCCAAATTTGAATTTTTGTTGTTTTCATTTTCAACAGTGATAATGATCGTGTGCAATTTCAGGTAGTCCAAATTTGAATTTTTGTTGTATCCTCGCGCGAAGCGAGGAAGAATGGGTGCGCTGCTCCTGAGTCTAACGGGGCCCTTATAGGCAAGAGGCCGACTTCCGCCCCTTTATATGGGGTCTCTTAATTTTTGAACCAGTTCCCAGATGAGAGACCGTCACCTGGGATTGGCACCCCCAGAGGTATCGTTTCACTTGGAGGACATTGGAGCCACGACCTATTTAACATGCACCAGCTCCCTTTAGCGTACACGGACACCACAGCAACCAGCCGCCGCGAGAGGTTGTCATCCTCCCAAACACTGACCTCAGTCGATGTTGCTTCACTTTCGGTGTTCAACGGGAACCGAGCTTCTACCGACTGGTCCACTGCAGGACTGAGTTTGTGTTCTCTTAATTAAATTATGGGTTAAATACCTAGTGTGTATTTAACCTACTCGTCACTAAATAATGAGAAAATAAGAAAAATAAAATCTATTGTATAAATGCCATCACAAATTATGTGCAAAAAAATATTCTTTATTCAAAAGTTATCCTTCCTGCTTATTTTTACCGTTCTCATATAATAGTTATGATATTTTAAAGTTCTGTAAAAACGGATTCATGGTCACTAATAAAAGACAGTAACAGTATTTTCTATTCATAAATTTGTTTTATTGTTATATAGTCAGTAGATTTTTTTTAAATATTAAAAGGGTGTACAGATAAATTCTGTGAATTACAAAATTCAAAATAAATATACATTTGATTGGTTATTGATACATAATACTAAATTAATGATTCTTCAAGGTCTCTTATGTGCTACAAGTACATAAGAGGAGTCACTGAGCAAAATAAAAATTAATTTTGCAGTTTTTAAACCAAAATATCGCTATTTAAAGCAGGTGTCTCACATGAGGTTCAGCGTGAAGAGAGAGTTAATGATGAGAATACCTAAAAATGCTGATCTAATTATCTTCATATTATTTTGCTTGCATGGTTATATGTAGTGCATGGTTTTGTAATGATCATGCGAATATGTTGTTAAAATAATAAATGTTCATTTCACATTTAACTGAAAAATTTGCATAAAAAATGCATTTTTTTTTATTGGAAAAGTTATAACACATAAGCCGATAACACACCGCTTTATTCCGAATTTTGCTGGTCAGTTCAAGCAAATAACTTTTTATGTAATATATCAGCTTTACGCACAAGACAAATTTTCCTGAAGGTGAAATGGAGGTCTTGTTAATGACTTCGCATTGGACAGCTTTCAATTAGCCTTAATGGCCAAAGGAATTATCTTTCGAAACCATTTTTCATTTTTTTCGTGTCCCTATGGGAACATTATCCGTGGCGGATCAAGAGCAAAGAATGATTCAGTTCTTCGACTGATTTCCCTTGTACAACTAAAATAAACCGATACCTTACTCTAAATTTTGATATTTCTCAGAAAATGTCCATCAGATATATTATTCGTAACAGATAAATTGATTCTAGCGTTTGTACAAGTTATTCAAGAAAGACCCAACCCTTTATTAATTTATTTATATGTTGTAAAATATTATAGATTCACTTACTTTTAAAACTTTCCTTACAGAGTTTAGTTGAGATGCCAAAGGCTTCCTTTAAAGTGATACAATCCATACATTGTTAAATCAGTCAAATAATTTATTTCTATATAAATTCCTAGCATTAAACATGGTGCGTTATAAAATGCATAACAGAATACGGTACAAGGCGTCAACTTGTTTTTTTTTCCTTTTACTTCCCGAAATGGAATTTTTGTTGTCGTTACCAGCTAATCCAAATATTGTTCCCATATAGTATATATATTTCATGTATATGAACATCCAGGTTTATTATCAGCACTTCTTTTTAGTCTAATGTCTGTTTATGAAGCAATCGTGAAAAACAGTCGTGGCCAAAATTCATTCATCAGTTGTTTATTTGCAGCTTCAACATGGTAATTGCACAGTCCAAAATAACACGAAGCCGAACACCAAACATCAAAGTTTATACACTATGTACATCTTATGAATTCCCGCGAAATCCCTGCGAATCGCGTTTATATAATGTTTTTAGCTGTCTGTCACCCGATGAAGCAAGAATTTTATTATTAGTTCTTCTGCAAAATTTATCTAAGTTTCACGTTACGTAATTTCTTTCCTGAAATGAAAAAGGGGGGATAGTCAGGAGAACGTATATAAAGTGCCTACATTTGTCTGCAGGTCACTTTAGTTTTTTTGTTTTAAAATCGAAACTTAATTTAAAAAGGGATTAGAAACAATTATTACACAATAATATATATAGATAACAACTGGTGCTGATTAGTTTTTGTCCTCAATCCTTCCAAGAGGGTTGCAAAATGCGAACGCTTTTCTCCTTTGTTATTCGATTTGTTGTAAAATTCTGAAAATTAATGCTTAATAATGTTTACGTGAGTAATTGATGAAATGTTTTAATGTCAATGTGTTAATGGGAATAATTAATCAAATATTTGAATTTCAATATGCGTACGTCTTGTCTTTTGTCAAGATCAACCATAAATACTTAGGGACCGTTCATAAATGGCGTCACGCTTTTTTCCCATATATTTGACCCCCCTCCCCCCCTTTTTCACAATATGTCACACTTCAGCGGACCCCCTTCCCCCCCTTTGTCACGCGTCACGCTATATGTTGCATAATGCATGATGTCACACTTCTTGTTACCCCCTCCCCTCGTCACTTTTTGTCACAATTTCCCGAACCCCCTCCCCCCCTCGAAGCGTGACATCATTTATGAATGATCCCTTATTCCTTATTATGCTGATTTTTATTGTTGATAGGAATGAGTTTTAAATTCTTTTACGACCGAAATTTATCTATTGTGGACTTTTATCTTTAAGAATAATGAAATTATCGACAGAAAATCGACTCAAAGACGGTGTTAAGACAGTGGAATTGTTCTTTCGCATATGAATGAAGTTAAAGGTCAGCTAGAATGCTACGGAAATGTATCCCTCGTGGAATTACCGCTTTCTGTTGATAATGAATAGTGAATCGTCATGTAATTGTGTGATAAAACAAAAACTCCCCAATTAGATTAAGTATCAAGAACGTTTTATGAAAAAAATATTTAAATATCTTCTTTACATTACACAGGTCAACGTTGAAAAAATTTTTCATGTAGTAGATAATTTTTCTTATGGTTTCTTGGATGCTTTTTATTACAATAGAAGTTAGAAAGCTTACAGTTTCCATCTTGATGCTGTTGTAAGCCAGTTTCAGATTAAATTACCATTATTTATTTATTTTTTCAAAAAATATCTAAGAGTCTGCAATAGTTACAGTAAACTTTAAAGCATGTTTCCTAAAAATACTCGCAGTAGTTATTTCTAGAAAAATTATTAAACATTTTTATTACACCTAAACCCGGTCTATCTTACTTATATATATCTATGGCTATATCTTATACACAGAAAAATATCTTCTTTAAATAATCTTTTGATTATAAGTACATTGCGTTAGTGATAAATTTAATTTAATTAAGCTAAGGGTACAAGAAAACCAACCAACACCTTCCCCTTAAAAGTCCTGAGGAAAATAAATACCACTATTATTACTACTACTACTGAGTCATTCCATTTCAAATCAGGCAGGAAAGTCTAAAACATGTCACATGACCCGCACATATTTTTTTTTAAATTACAGTAGTTACAACTAAGACATATAAAGTATCCAAAAGGATTTTGCAAGAAAAAAAGATAATTCTCTTGTTAGAGTCTTTTAAAATTTAGTACGAAATTGGCCGTTTTCTAAAATCAGCAAAACACTCACTTTTAAAATGGCCACTGTTTCAAAAGTTTTAAACCGATTCGAATAATTTTTTTCTATAAATAATTAAGGGATAGTATTTTATTTAAGGGGACTATGCACTTTTAACCAATCTAAAAACTGGAAAATAAGCCTCAGCTTTGAGATTTAAAAAAAAAAAAAATATCCACTGCATCAAAACTTAAAATTTTTCAGGGATTTTAGATACAATATAAATAAATTTAAAAAAATATTTTTGTAGTTTTAATTTAGTTAAAAATTTAGTTTCAATATATATTTTTTTAAATCCCGTTTTCCCGACTTTCGAAATATAGTGTCTCATTGCGCGCATGATATCTTCAAAACCGTTTAAGATAAATCCCCCAATTTTTTTTTCAACATAAATCTTGGATAAATAAATAAAATGAACTAGGATTATGAAGTTCTGATGAATGGAAAAGGAAAAAAGTGCTGTAAAAAGATTGAAAGTATTGCGAAAAATGAATTTTGTCTAATTAATGCCTCATTTTAAAAATTATTGAACAAATAAAAAGATCGCAGTTCAAAAGTTTTAACAGAATGTGGTGCTTCATTTAAAATCAGTTTTATGAAAATTGTGCAAAGTAGCGCAGCCGTAAAGCGGTTATTTTCTGCTGCTGGACAAACTCTTGCCCCAAGAAGATGTAGGCTGGGAGACAAAAAATTTGAAAAATTGCTATTTCTTAAAAACATAAATTATTAACTTTATTAAACCAATATATATTATATTAAAATAAAAGTTTAAATTTAGAGAAAAAGCTTTGTCTTTATTCATTTTCTCTTTATATATTTGTTCAGTCTTATTTAGAAATATTCAATCCTTGAATGTTTTACAGGAATTTCTTTAAAATTGTTTTAATGATTAAAAATAATATTGAGTTGAATTATTAGGATTAAATATTTAAGAACAAGCCTAAGAATGCAAATTAAAATGAATTATACTTAAAAGTAGTTAACTAGTAGGTAACTACTTTTGGAGAACAGTTAACTACTAGTTACAACTAGTCTCAAAAAAAGTAGTTAACTACTAGTTGCAACTAGTATTGCTTAGACTAGTTGCCAGAAAACTACTTCTTGGCGAGTAATTGCCGAACACTAGGCTCTACTACTACTACTACTAATAATAATAATAATAATAATAATAAATTCAAGCAAAATATTCCATTTATAGAATGTAGCTGCCTTGAGCCTTTATCACATCCTTCTGAATCTTCTTTTACCCACCAGAACAAAATATTACTCTCTTTGGGATCGCTGCCTTAATGGTTCCTATTATAGATAACAAAGGAAAAAAGAAAAGAAAAAAAACAATTTCTACTTTTCATCCTTTGTTCACGATATGCCTACTCAAGTACACTGCATGTCTGTGCCACAAGGCCTGAACCAGTACTCTTTTTAAAAGTTAAGATCTAAGAGGGATTGATAGTAGTTACGTTATCAGACGGATCCTCTTCTCAAACAATTCATCCTCTCCGTCATCTGAACGAGTTTGGCGGCCGTTTGAGGCTTCCGCTTGGCGAGATGACAGACTGCAACCCCTTCCTTTTCTCGGTAAAAGCTTCGAGATAGCGAAAGAACAAAAAAAAATCCACGAAGCTAATCACTGCACTCCAGTGTTCAGAACGACTTGTTATGTCTCGACAAATCCCGATTCTTGTATGCTAATGATTTCTTTCAACCCGCGTTGGAAGCCTTCCGCGTGTGACTTCGATGACAATTATTCGAAAACAATGTCTCGAGATGCCTTTGTCTCTGGAGAGAACATTCGGCGCATGAAGATTTTCTGTAATTCCTTTTGTGTTCCTCCGATGATGAGAAAACGTTAAATTCATTTCTCAGTGACACAAGTGGTTAGATGTTTCGCGAATGCTTCTATAATTGGATAACACTACCGAGGAATTTTTTGGAAGAATAAATTTGTCTGAGATAGGCTTCGTTTTAGTTTACAATTATTGTGCGAGATCAAGGAATAAGTTTCATTTCATGTATTAAACTACCATTTTCAAGTAATGGAATCATCGATTGTGAATTGGGGTAATTTGTGTGATTCAATCCTTGGCCAATGTGGAAAAATGATGCCCGTGTGATTTTCAAACACGTGTAATATTTGACCTTCAACAATGTTGATTGGTCCGCAATTATTTTTCGGAAAGGATTAATGTTTGGTATCTAGCAACATGTACACCTTTTATTGCAACATCTTGGACATTGCAAATTATGTTTTGAATTGAGTCATAAATAGAGCTTGTTTTCTCTAGAAGACAGTATTTGACACTCCATTAGCGCATAATTCGTACGTAACGCTGCACTTCAATTACATAGGAATTTAATTTTCGACCAGTAAGCATATTAATTTTTTTTAAAAAAACTGCTGTTGCAAATATTTATCCACCATAATCATCAAGTATAAGCTTAAAGAATATGTAGTATTCATCAATACACACCAAAACTGGTAATTCATGGCGTTATTGTCCATTAAATAAACATACCTTCATCTATGAAATAGTATAATTACTGCTTTGGTAGTTTAAGCGCCTTAACGTGAATTCTTCTATTAAAAAATTGCACTGTTTAGTATTTTTTTACTAATGCTCATCAGTACTATGGATCGCACTTCACGGTACTTATTCATTATTGATGTCAGAGCTATGAATCTCAAAGACAATGAGATTTTAAAGCTACTGATTTTCTTTTTTCCAGCATAAAATGTTTCATTGTGACCATCACCGAAATAGATATTTGTGCAAAACATTCTACTACTATATCCTTTTCTCCCTACATTATCACTGTCAACTAAATTAAATCATTTTTTATCGATGCATCTCAATGAAGTTCCGATAAAAGTAGTTTAATTCAAAATCGATGGTTAAAGTGGAGAAATAAACGATGGTTTTGTCCGACGTTTTCAATTCTTATTTTGAGGTGAAACAGATACTGATTTACATACATTTCGTATAAATCACATTGAACGGGCTTTAATCAGATTTTGAATTTTAAAAAAATGGTTCGCTTTTCTGCTTTTTTATTATTCACAAACAATTATCTTAGTACTGTAAAATTAGTAAGGAAACTTGGAAAAGTAATTTAGATTTCCAGTAATTTGAGATATTATATTTGAAAGGAAGTGTTTATAGTAAAAAATACGTGTTTTAATAACTTAAATTAAATTTGTGATTCGTCTGATTTTGTTACTCAGCTACATTTGTTCAGTTCTATTTATTTTCTTTTATTTTTATCATAAGTAAAATATCTCAGCTTGTTCAAAAAAGACATGATAAATTCATTAAACACAAATGCGAGACATTAAGGTTTATTTTTAGAAATTAAAAGGATTTATATGGATTGAATTCATAAGAAACATTTTAAAATTTTTACTTACAAAAAGATGGCTAATTTTTTCTTTTAAAATGATTTCTATGGGAAAATGGGCTCTTTAAAAGATGTAGTATTTTATTACATTTCTTTGTCTCCGCATTTAGTTGAGTTTTGCTGTAAACAGAGAGCTCAACTTTGAATTTGAGATCCTCTTTTGAATGCAAAATGCAATTTTTCCTGCTCTCAAATAGTTTAAGAGTGATGAAAAAAGAAAAAGTAAAGTAAAAAAACGAAGAAATGTAAAGCCTTCACTTCTAAAGAAATAGGATACCAAAAAAAGCTGAAAAGTTTTCTAAAAGTGCATACATATTGAACAGTTGATCGATTTAGAGTTACACAGAATATTTTGGACTTGTAATCATATTATATATGTATTATGTCTGTTTCAGAAGAGATGATTCATAAAAATTCACTAATTGAGCTATGACACATTTAAAATATAATACTAAAAAGAAAATGTATAACAGATGTACTAAAAAAAAGAATCTCCTAACTAAGTCAATAAACACAAACTAATGTTAAAAAATTGTCATTTTAAATATAAAGTGAATTTGAAAGAAATGGTTTTTAACGATGGTAACGGATACCCTTATTTGCAAGATACAAAACAATTTTTCCTCATTATGGATTAGTGTATATATTTTCAGAACGAATAACAATCAAATTTTATCAGCTAAACCTATAACTGCAAAACAAGAATTGTCACATTACCATATTAAAATCGTTACTCGTATTCAGTCTGCATGGACATTGTGCTTTATATAATAATAATTTAGAGTGAGTATAGAAATGAAATAATGTGAACATTTTACGTAAGATAATTTTAAATCGGTAAGTGTTTTATCGTTTTTGAATAAAAGCATAAAAAGAAGCAATTTTTTTACATTTTTTCTAATAATTCTATACGTCTGTGAATGTCATTGAAATGTACATGCAGAATTTATTTCAAGTTTTGTACTTGGCGATTTGAGTGCTTTCGATTGTTCAAAACCTTTCCAGCTCACAACTCAATTCTTATTTTTTTATAAATATTTTTACCAGTATAATTTTTGGAAAAGAAAGGAAGAAATGAATTTCCAATCCGAACACTAAAAATAGTATTCTGGGATTGAACTACATTGCAACAAAAATAAATCATTTATGACTAACATTATACGATCCGTTAGCTTTACTTAAATAGCATCATGAACACGAGTAAGAACCACAACTTGCGGGTCTACACTGACGGTATCTGTGCCCTGTGCAGACCTCTTTCTCCGTTGCTGGTTCACGATACAAAGTGCAAGTGCTGTTCTAACGAGAAAAACTCTCAGAAATATATATCAAGTCCATTCTGCCGACTACAGGGGCTAAAACATCTAGTAGGTACATTCTCTTCATTTAAAATTTCTCTTTTATTAATTAAAAATAAATTATTCTGTTTTGTGATGTTCATTTTAAATTTTTGTTGCAATTCCGATGTCTTCTGATTTTTTCTGAAATTCTTGAAATGCCTGGTTTCGCCGCTGCAATTCTATAAGGCCTCACGTTTGGCGCATGTGTCGTGATGTTGGCCACCCTTCGTCAAAAGTGACAAGAGTAAGCTTTTAAAGTAGGTCGCACAATTCCATAAAAATCAAAAGATTCTCAAAGTAAGGTCCAATCGCCCCCCTCTCATAGGCTCCTTCAGGACCGAATTTAACTCCACGCTTCCCACAGGCTGACCTAAAATTTTCACACCTTTTATCTTAAAGAATAAAGAAATTTATCTTGACCTTTAAAACGCAATTAAAACCTCTAGAAGGAGTGTTCCCAAAATCAAGCTTATGGCAAAAGTACTTAAAATTTGTTTTATTTTAGTTCTTTACAATTAATTATTGTGATGACAGCAAAGCACATTAGAAATATTATAGTTTAAATAATGAGCGTTAATTAATAATTAAGAATAAGAATAAAATAATAAACATTTCTAAGTTAGAACAAGGAAAATTGCTGCTTTTAAGATTTTCTAGAGATATGAAAGACTATATTGGATACAATTTTAACTAAAGCCTTTAGCCTTTTTCATTGGTATTAGAGGCATTCGAAGGTTCTTACAAGAACAAGTTTAAGTGTCCAAATCTCTCTAAATTCCTGAAAGTACATTAAAATTCACAATACTTAACTAACAATTGGTGAAAGAAAGGAAAACACACCTGTTTCAAATCTATAAGGAAGGTGTTTGAAATTAAACTAGAGTAAATTGTCGACAGAAATAAGTTGGAAACTGATGTTTGTAGCGAATGAAGTCAAAAAAAAAAAAAAAAAAAAAAAAAAAAAAAAAACGAGATTCGGTTAAAAAGCAAGGTGTGTGATACATTTCTTCTCCGAACATAGTTCACAGAAAATTCTCTTAAATGAAAATTACCATTATGAGGTGTATAAAGCTAAAAATAGCTTTATATCCGTGTTTTCATAATATTTAATGAATAATACAATAGTTATACTTCATAACTTTATGAAACAAAGCATACTCTTTATTGTTATCTGAATTTCAACCGAAAGAGAAAATTCTTGCTCTTGGGAAATACTCTCGGCTTACATCTTTAATATACAACAAAAATTGTTATTTTGTCTCATAGATTTATTTCCTTCTACTTTAGAAAAGATTCCAACTCTAAAACATAGTTGCAATTACAATTCTATATATTTGTACACAAGTATAATTTTTCCTTGCGAATTTCTATTTTGGAATTTGAATTTGTTTAAGTAGACAATAACGTTTATTTAAAACTCTTTTTTTTTTTTTTTTTTTTTTTTGTATACAGAGAAAACGTTTTGGAAACACATTATTTTTGTCTTCTTGTCGTAGTTTTTGATTTCGTAGCGAAATGAACAAAAACTTAGTTGCTTTGTTTTATGTAGAAATGAGTTAACTTCCTGTCATCTACGGAAGCACCTAACACAAATTCATTAAAAGAAAATGTTTCTAGCGGGTAGAAAAAAATATGTTACGAAGAAAAATTAACATTAAAAAAATGTCAATTTAAATGTTTCTTTCCCTTTTTTTTTCTTTTATTAAGTTTTCGGCTGGTATACCTTCGGCTCGTTAGGATGCTGATGTAACACAAATACATAAATGTAGAAAATACTTGACAAGTTATTATAGGCATGAATAACTGGCAACGTTGTATTGAAAATACGTAATGGCAGTGGCAATTTCGTAAATTGAAATATAATCACTGGTTGCGTGAAGACTTTTTTTTTTCTTCCGCTGAATGTGTTTTTGCTGTGAATTAAAATGAATTTGTTATTCAGGGGTGAGCATCTTTCGTGAAGCCATTTACCAATTTCTGTACTTTTTTGCTGTCAGTGTTTTCCTTTTTCTCAGTTTCTCTCTCTTGAAGTATTTTTTAGTTGAGTGAAACATATATAGATATATAATAACTGTAATATGTAATATATAACTGTATATATATATATATATATATAGAAGATACAAAATCATGAACGCTTTTTAGAGGTAGTATTATAGCTCATAATAATACCATTACTTCTTAGTTCAAACATGCATACAATAAATAAAAAGCATTTCGTTCAAAATTTGTATGTCATTAAAATTTTAAACTTTCTAACACCTAAATCATTTGCGACATTTCCAGTTAATTCCATCCACTTTATGGCTGATGTAAAGTTACACATAAACTCACTGCTTCCTTAGAACTTCCACTAATACGCATTTAATGGAAGGAAGAGGATTGGCTCGAAAATGGAATCTACTGATGATTTACTCGAATTTGGAATTAATTTCCCCGTCGTTTCGAAAGCTGTAATTAAGCATACGCTCAAGAAATGCTGATTTAATTTGAGCATAATTATTTCCATCAGCTTCCAACATTTCGACACTGTCGTTTTCATGGTGATTGCGCACGCTGTAAAAAAAATCCGAGAGAAAAGTATTTGTTAAAATTTGTGTTTTGATTCCAAGCCTTACCTTGTGAAGTATAAATTTAAACAATTTTTTAAAGCTGAAAAAAAAAAAAAAAAAAAATAAATTCCTTATTCATAATAATTTTCTGACGGATTTAGTAAGCTTTTGCAAACAAACATGAGAATCTGAAAGAAAACCAATTTTATTCACACATATTTTATTCAATTACGAAATCGTTTTATTCGTGCTTTTTAAAAAAATAGAATATTTCAACTCTAAAAACATTTTACGCTTTTCTTTTCTCTCTTTTTTTTCCAAAATTGATCTTGCATTACAGAACAGCGTGACAGTGGACAAAAACAAAACAAAATGCAAAAAAAAAAAAAACTCTTTTTTTCATTTAATCTGTCCCCAAATATCTGCTGTTTTCAATTTTATTTAATTCGATTATTTCATATCACACCTTTCATATGATCCTTTTCGTCATCTGAAACAATTATTTCAAAACGAGTAAACATAATGTCTTACCTGCAAAAAAAACTAATACCCATAATTTTAGAAACTATCAAATTCATTCCCTTAATTTGTTAGGAATATTCTGCAATAGTTCCAAAACAAACAAATGTTCTTAAGTAGGATATTTTATAACATTCAATCACATTTCCATGATGCAAATACATTTTTTAAATGGTGGAAAAATAAGCTATAAGATCGAATTACAAAAAAATGTTTTTGTGTTACATTTCACAAGTGTTTTTTGCTAAGAATAGAAGAAAGAGTTTCTCCTGAATCTTCAGAACTACTAAAATCCATTACTTTTACAAAACTACGCTTCCAATTAATTGTATCGTATCCATAGCCCTTATAAATTGTAACAATAAGTCGAGGAAACTTATTCTATTTGAACCAAATAGTACAAAGAAAGAGCATGTGTCAAAAGAGCTAAAAAGACAATTCCTTCTCTCATCTTCACGGTCAAAACATTCACCCTGAAAAAATGTTCTTTCTGACCGTTTGTAAGGCGCTTTCACGATTCAATGATGGCACATAGAAGAGAAACTGTATTCTTGACATATCTTTCATAACCTTCCTGAATTGATTTTTCCGGAGACCATTTTCCCTCTGCGACCCATAGCGATCTGGGGCAGAAAAATATAAAATATTGTATTTTCCGCAACATAAAAGTGCTGTTGAAAGTACGGAGTAGAAATCTCGTTGTTCCGAGCTGTTGCGTTTGGTTTTCGAATTGTTTCGTAGCGGTTTTATTTTCGTAAACTCCAAACTTTTTGCAGTGATGTTTGTCGTTCAAATATAGTCGATGTAAAAGCAAACTTTCCGAAATTTCGGATGATGCAGGCTTCAATGTGACTTTTTACTGCTGTTGCAATGTGTATCTAGGAATATAAAAGGATTCTTTCACATCGGATTCATACGCCTATATATATACTCGTATATGTATATAATAGGGTTTCTTAAAAAAAAAAAAAAGAAAGAAAGAAAATGTAATAATCGTAACACTTAAAAAAATAAATAAATAACAATAATAATAATAATAATAAATATTACCACTTTTAATTTTTTTAAATTGTTTTCAGAATATCATCAAAATATGTAGTCGAATTTAGAACTGAATATAGTTTGTATTTATAATAAGTAGCAATATAGGTTGAACATTATATCCCTGGTGTAGCAACATCTTGTTTACAACTTAATCTGATCTCGATATATTTAAACAGAACAAAAGGAATTAAAATTACACACGTTAGAAATAGAACCCTGAACACATCTGATGGATATTGTGATTGTGGGAAATTTGTAAATAAGGCTAATTTTTTTTTCTTTGTAGCTTTATCCGATCTCTATATCTTTAAACACCACTAGAGGAGTTTAAATTACACACGTTATAAAACGAAGCCTGCGCACATCTGATGAATACTGTGAATGTGGGAACATTGACTTGGAGGCTACTATTATTTAAACAAGAAACGTCCCCTTTTAAGTGTTTTAACAAATGTTTTATGTTTTATAGAGTGGAATTCAACACAATAATAGAAGGTGTTTCAATTTTTTTCCCCAGCGCCAAAATTTTAGACTGATTTTGTAACTGATCAAAATACGGAAGTGTAAATTTGTCGCTGCAAAAACTGCTTTCAATAACGATTCACCCCAATCAATAATCTGGGCATTAATGCGTCTACATTGGCGCATACATATCTCTTTCGAGTATTTAGCTTGAAACAAAAAAGAAAAATTAAGTCCAGGAGGAGAGAGTAAACGAATCACGACCAATCCATGTAAGTCTAGTCTTGTCCACTAATTTATGTCGGAGAAGCTTTCTAAAAACTTCGTTGAAAGAGCTATCGACAGCGTCTAAAGTGTTCCTGAAGAAACTCGATAAACGTGATCATTCTATTTAACACTACCGTTTTTGGATTTTCTACCATCAGATATTCAATGCCTGGGTGAATTTCATTTGAATTTTTCTAAATCATAAAAGTACACGAATCACTGTTATATTGAATTATCTTTCTGTCTTCTAGGATCAGGACGGCGCCCAAAATGTCTTCAGAAAACTCTCTTCTCAAGAAGAAGAGGAGAGCGAGGTCGAAGATGCTGCACATGCACCACCTGCCTCCGTGCTGCACAGAAGACGGGCTCTAGTACCTCCAAAGGTAATCACACATCCAAAGCCTTTAAATTAGTGTTTTTGAACGTCATTACAGACAATCTCAACCTGTGAAGAGATTTACCTAGCCGTCTGACTCTTTTATTAGCTAAACTTTGTGTTTGATCATTTAAGTTTTTTTTTTTTTTTTTTCTGAAGCCCACTCTTGTTTTTTCTTAGAGATTAAACTCCGTTATTAGCTTCCTTCAAGCACAAAATATCGCTATCTTCCCCTTTTAGAAAATAAAAGCTTATTTTTAAAAATAGCATTTGCCCGTGCCTCCTGCAGCAGAGAAACAATTGTTGAATTCACACATTTTGCAAGAGCAACATAAAATTATCAACAACTGTGACGCTGAACAGAACCTCTATGGCTTAATTTTTTGTTGAAGTAATGGATGTGAATCCACCATGTGTTTAAACTTTGTTATTGCCTTAGAGACATTACAGTAGGGCTTCATGACATGTGACCTTGCGAGAGTTCATTTCTTCTTGGGGAGAACAAGGGGGCAATAAAGAGGAAGAATTCTTGTACTAAACATAGAGGCAACAACCAAATTAATCAATTTATTACAAGTTGAAATATTAGAAATGACTGAAAAACGTATATCAATGCATGACATTTTTTTATTCGTTCAATTTTTATTCATACGTGCAAGAAGTTCAGCCGCAGCCCATTTTAGACATTATTCAAGAAGGGAGAATTCTTATTATGCAATTTTCTAAGTGAGTAAACATTAATGAGGACATTAAGCTGTTTTGTTTGTTTTGACACGTTATTTTACTTTATAAACAGGCTTCAGACTTAAAAACCTGATTATAAGATTATACTATTTGTCAATTTACCCAAATAAAAATGCGTCAAACCACTAAATATAAATTTAAATATTTTTATTTCTACATATTATTTCTTTTTTTTTTTTTTTTTATTGTAATTTTGAAATGTATGGTGAATTTCCTTCTGACACCAATTCCTAACATACCTAACTACAGTCTTTATAACGAAAATATACCAGCTACAGTATTGTAGAAATTAATTGAAAAAAAAAATTTTTCATAAATTTCACTTTTATTCAAATTTTCTGTGGATACATTTAAAACTAATAATTCATATGGCCTCCACGAGATTTTATAACATCACACACACGTTTCGGAAAGGAAAAGACAAGACTAGCACATATAGTTTTAATTTCATAGTCTTCAAAGCATATGTCAATAACGGAAGAAATTAGCTTTTCCATCGTCATACAGTGCACCTTGCGAAGCCTTTTTTTTTGACAATAGCCTACAAATTTTCTATAGGATTCAAGTCAGGTGAATTCCCGGGCCATTCCAGTACAGTAGGATTTTTTTCTTTTTTTTCGAACATAAATTTTTGATTTGCTTCGAAGTATAACAGGGCGCGTTGTCTTGTTGAAAAACGCCGTCTCCGTTCGGTCACAGTTTAGCCATGGTTGAAAGCACTTCTTGGGTCAATATGACTTAAACGAGTAGTTATCTGTTTAACTTATATGAGTAGATAGTGTAATAAAATCAGTCATGTTTGATTTTAAGCGAATGTAGTCTGCAGGAAACAGAAACTCATACTTTTAAACGCGCATCGGCAAAACACCAATATTTTATTTCCAACGCCCTTTTCATGTGATATTAAATGCAAAATAATATGAGATATTTTAAATTTAATCATCTGATTCAATTAACCCCTTAAAGCACAAGTTTTTTTTTTCTGAAAACTAGTATAGTGTAAGTTATTCTTTGCAATTTCATGTTGTGGGGGGTGACTAAGGAGCGGGGGAGCGGGGGGTGTGGTAAAAGTTACATAGAGAAAAAATATTATATAAACAAAGTGTGAACGGATCTCAGACGGGCTTTAGTAATAAAATAACGCATGTACTCTCAGAAATGAAGCTCTCCCTTTTGACGATTCTTCAATCGTCAAGAAAATTTTGTCATTTACAACAATTCTTTCCTCGCGCGATCACGTGACTTTAAAAAGTTACTACTCAAATTTCGCCAAATTGACGAAAGGTTTACTCGGAACATTTTTCACGAAGCCATTTCGTCAAATATGACGAAAGTTTCGTGAGATTTGAGCATGCGTTTCTGAGAGTGTGTGCATGGGCTAATTTTCCGGCAACTTTCGCCCGAAATTATTCATTCTCTGTCGTTCCTCCTGTAAGTAATTGTATACATTTTCGAAAAAGCTAAAAGATTCGTAAAAGTCTTAAGTTTGTTTTGACAGTATTAAAAATGCAATAAAAAGAAGAAACCCTTTCTGATTCCGTCTAGGAAGTGAAAGAAGTAATATTTACTAAACACACACACGCAAACACCCACCGTTTGTTGTGCCGACGATAAAAAGCCTCTTTATCTGTATACACGATTCGCAGGTGTTCTCACAAATGAGGAGGTTCGAGAATCGAAGAGATGCATTTCGATAAAGTGGGGACAGAGGCCTTTTCTGGTCAGATAGCGTGCATGTTGTATTCCGTTATACGTTGGCAAGAACGCAAAAGAGCGTTGGGATTTGGTGCGTGGAAAGAATCTTTTTGCGAACACTTGTGAAATGGATTATAATTTTCGACGGCGTGCCTGTACTCTTGATTCCTCTTGTGCGAAACTTAGGGGGATCAAGAAAATTCAGAACAGTTTTCCGAATAAAAAATTACAGGTTTGTGGTCGCTCTGCTAATACTTTTCTCTAGTATCAATGGAATAAATCAGAATACTTAACTTATTATATACTTTGTTACAGTAGTTAGTGCAATTTTCGCATAAATATTTATTGAATAGTCTTAACTACACTGCGCAGAGTTGTTTTTAAACAAAAACTCTATTTTAGTTCCCCAAGCTTTTGCTTTGTATTATTTTTAACAAGTGGCGCATTCTTTTGTTTTATTTTGTATGTAAGATCATATTATTATTAGTTAATATAGTCTCCCCTAGATCTTGTAAACTGGGCCCAAGGTTCATCTTTTTTCACAAAATCGACAACAACCGCAAAGAAAAATTGCGCAGTGTAGGGTTAAAGCATATTTTTGCTTCCTTATGCACTTTTGCCACCAGTGTTGAACATGATTTAATTTAAAGAAATGAAACTAAATTAAATAAACAAGAACGATTTTTCCCCTCTCCTCTGATCTAGCAAATGTATTTGAAAATTCAAGCACAAATATCTTATAGTTCATGTTTTATTTCGTTGTTCATGCAATGATAGTTTATGACTATTATCAGTGCGAAAGACTTTTGAAAGTCTGATTTCTTCAAAGGCAAAATGAGATGAATTCTCTGAGTATCAAAACTTTAAATTTCGTAAAGATTTTTTTTTTTTTTTTGAAAAAGACATCTTGTAACAGTTTTTAACACTTGTTAATATTAGTCCCCAAATGAATGAGCTTGTGTTTACACATTCCCTAAAATGTTCTTTAAGTGGCATCACATGATGTCAGTTAAAGGATTAAATTTTCTGACTCTAAATATCAGCAAACACATTGTTGTATTTTAATTGAAAGTATTATTAGCCGCTTGAAGTTGAAATAAAATGTTACATAAAAAAATCAGTCCACTGCTCATCAAATTTTTTTTTTTAATTTGCGTTGCAAATTAATCGTGAAAATATAATAAACAAATAATAAAAAAAAAAAACCACCAATAAGCAATTAAATTTTGTTTACCACAACTTGAGGTCTGTCAACATTTTTAAAAATATGTTTGTGAAATCTTTCTTTACTATCAATCTTAAAAAAGAATTTCATCCATAACTAACGAAGAATATTTTCTCATACACAAACGTTGGTTCTCTAAAATTAGAGAAAGATAGAAACTTTTCCCTCTCTTTCTCATTTTTCTAAGGCTCCTCATATTTGCTTTCTTAACGGTTAAAACAACAATCTTAAAACAAAATAAATTTCCTATATTTAAAAGGTAAAGTTACTAGCTATGAAAGCGTAATCTCAACTGCACTCTCTCAAACCAGTAGATATATTTCAGTAATTTCTAACTTTTACTGATTTTAGTATCAAATTTCAAAAACATTTTTAGTTTGTAAACAGATTTTTTATTATTACTATATTAGTTGCATTAGTTTTACTTAAATCTTGTAACTAAGTAACTTGGCGAAACTTCAACAGCTCCATGATCGAAGTTAACGTAACTCGTTCTAAATAACGTGTTTGGCAAACATCCAAATCTGTTGAAAAGGACGACGAAAAACTTATTAGGCAGTGATTCAGATTATTTTAAAACTTCCGACAACGTCACGCTGTTAAATGTCCCAAAAGCATTATTTACGACAAAAAAAAAAAAGTTTGGCGAATTATCAGGCACACTATCGCCAATAGAATTTCGCCCATCTTTCTGCTCCAAAGATAACTGTAAACAGAGTGTAAATAGCAATAAACAGAACATACGCAACAGCACCTACGAAGAGAAAAGTAGGATTAATCTTTAAAGAGAGGAAACGAAGCGTTTCATTTACTTTAATTTTGGGGCCATTCACAAAAATGATGTCATTTGTGGAGGAGGATTCGTGAAATTGCGACAGTTTGGGACAAGAAGGGGGAAAAAAGTCGTAAGACCTGTAACGTCACATATTTTCACAGAAACCATTTTAAAGCAGATTAAATATTTTTATTTTTCTATATATTTTTCATCTTGTTTTTATTTTTAAAAAATAAAAATGTTTTCTTCCGATGATTTTGTTTATACTATCACTTACTTTATTAAGCATCAGTGCTAATTAAGGTTTAACTTGCGTCCTTGTTAAAAGGTTAAATTCAATGTGTTTAAGAGTTTTGTGTCTGTAAGTAAAGATTTAAAGCAAAATACATAAAACTCAATTTCAAATTTCAAAATACTACAGTTTTTTGCAGCTTTTTCATATTAATATTTCATCACTACTGTACATTATTTATGCTTTTTGTTGTAAATCTTAATCATATTTCCTTCAAATTAAGTACACGGAATATACGTTGTTGTTATGTTCACAAATGCCTTTAAAACGCATAGTTAGTTTTAAAACAAAATTTGAAGCTTTGGCCTAAAAAATAGTGCTTTGTTTCTGAACTGCTACAGTGTGACACTTCGGCAGAAAGGGAAGGGGGGCTAAAAATATTGAACTCAAAGTGTGGCCTCATTTATGAACAGCCCCTTTAGCATCTTTATCTGATTCTATTTCTATTACTAAATGAGTTACGACCCACAATCGAAATGTTTTGTTGTGCATAAATTTCCCTTCCCCTAACACACTAATATAATACGAAAATATATATATATACATATGAGTGTGTAAAGTGATGTTTTTCTTATCTTATCTTTGAAAAAAGCTAAGCCTTAATATTTCTATAGGTGTAGTTACGGCCCTGTTAATATTAAATAGGCTTTGAAAAAACTTAGCAAAATGTCTCTTACAGCATTTGCAGAAAATTTTACGTTTGAAAACTTGGTTTCCGACATATTTTCTGAGCTCTATCTCTTTTTTCTTTTCTTTTTTTTTCAAAGCTTTAACCATTTAAATATTTTTCTTTGCTGGAAATGAAATCCATTAAAAGTGAACAACGAAAGAAAAATATTCCGTTGGAGAAAAAGATATTTTGAAGAAACTTAATGGAACTCGAAAGAAAAATGAATTGAGAAATGAATTGAAAAGTACTAAATTCTTTTTTAAACTTGCTTCACTAGGAGAAAAAAAATGCAAACTTCGGTTAATAGTAGTTTTAAGAACATGTAGGTTGTGAAACGCTCGAGTAAAAAAAAAATATATGTTATGGGGGTCCTATTCTTGTCCTCAAACATGCGTTGGAAAGGATTTTCATTGAAACTATAAGTACTGTTTAATTTAACAGAATGTACGCTAAAGCTGCTGCAGAATTTGTAAAAATTGATTCAGATTTTTAAAACTTCTTTGCTTGGAAAAAACAGCTTAGGAAAATGTAACCTTCGTTAATGTACCGATTTTTTTTAGTTTATTTATTATCACCTAACCGTATTACCGTAAGTAAATAACGGTATTAACTCGCTGCTTTTATTACTGTCAAAATTTTTCACAGACAATTTTGAGATACCAAACTCGTATATATTATGAGTAGACATTTTTTTACTTACCACTTAGTCTATTGGATGAAGTCTTACACAGTTTTACAAATTTCTGTTAAAAATTGAAATTTTACAGTATAATCAGGACTTTCTTTTTATATGAGCTCAAAGGAGCTCAGCGCCTGTACTTTTTTTCAATTTTATGCGAATTTGTGCATGTTAGAAATAATTCAGGCCATTTACGTATGAAAAGAAGGTGTGACGACTAGTAGGATCATGCACTTATTTTATTAAAAATTTGACCCTTAGTATAATACGTTTTAAATCCTTAATAATTTTCAAATTTTCACTCACTGTTTGTTGAAAATGTAATCTTTTCAGCACTGTCGTTGTTCAAATGTTTTTTCATTGAAATTTAAGAGATGTGACTCATATAACTAAAGGAAAACACAGCTTAAAGGAAAACCACAAAAAAATGTAGTGTCAACTAATACAAAATTAAGGAGTTAGCCTCGTCATTTGTAATCTTAAAAGTCAAACCTTGAAACCAAGTTCACTATATTCGACCGAATGTCCCAAAATGAAACTTACAAAGTTAAAAATACGGTCGAAAAGTAATGATTACACACATCTCCACAGATACTTGACAAAGCATGGAGGGAGATTGAATATCGTCTTGATGTCTGTCAAATGACTGTTGATACACACCTCAAAAGATATTAATTTTTAGGAGTTTTTTAGTCCATTTTGGACAGACCCTCCCGCTAAAAACCTTTTACTATGTTATTTTGAGCCCTTTATAAATTATAAGCAATTGCTTCCATAACATGTTGCGTATGGGTTTTAGAAAGGCCTATATAACGAGCCGCTGAACTTCTAAACCAACTTTTCATACTTCCAAATACGCGTTCTACTTTATAACGCACAGAAGATATTAAAAGCGGAATAAAAGTTTGTATGTTTCTAAGTATCAACTGTATCTTCATATGTGTTTGTTAATTTGCACAATACAATTTCGTAATTCCCGGCATTCTTTTTCGATGACCCCGTATAACAAAAAAAAAAACTTATCTTGCAAGTTGTTCTCTCAAAATTTTTTGTTCCAAATGTGTTTGTAATTTTGCTTTTATATTTACTTATTTGTTTATTTTCTTCATTAACTTATTTATTTTATTTACTTACTTATGTAATTCTTTTGTATTTTTTAACAGATGCTGACAGACGACTATGAAAGTACCACTGATGATGGAGACCTTCTTTCTCCGGACGGTACATCTCCAACGTAAGTATTCACTTACCGTAATTTTGTATTTTCCCGGAAAACATTTTTCTGTAGAACCAAGAAATCTAGCTGGGAATGTCTCTGAAAAAAAATTTTTTTTGTAGAATCAAGTATATTTATTTCTATTATTTGTTAAAAGTTTTCAAAAAATTCGGGTTTTATTCGCTGGGAGGTAGCAAGTCACCTTATCCTCTTCCTGATTCCTTTGTCATTGCTTGTAATATTTTCTGAAATTTACTTTGATGTCTTAATAAATCTTTATACTAATGGTAAAATGGGTTTAACAGCAACGTTTCACAAGAAGTTAGCAAAAGTGTTAAAAACAATTCTTTTTATCGATTCTAAATCTATATGAGCCAGCGGCCATAAGCGTGCACAGACCTTAAGCAATCGGGGTGCCACTGTACCGGGAATTTGGAATAGTTGACAGAAAGTGGGGTTACAGTTACTCCCCTAAAAAAAATTACGTGCTAAAGAAGCAAGGCTGTGATGGAATTTCTTTCAAACGTTCCTTGAAGTTTTGCAACTCAAAAAAAAACTATATTTTAATACACATACATATAAATACAGGATAAGTATAGATAAGATACACCTAATTCCAAAGAAAGTTATTTCCTGCAAATAATATCAACATCTTAGAAATTTATCGTCAAAGAAAATATATGTACTATTAGATCACTGAAACTAATTTAATGCCATTTTGTCCCTT
Source organism: Octonoba sinensis (assembly GCA_038502835.1). Classification (NCBI taxonomy): domain Eukaryota; kingdom Metazoa; phylum Arthropoda; class Arachnida; order Araneae; family Uloboridae; genus Octonoba; species Octonoba sinensis. The sequence goes on along the minus strand of CM076599.1, from coordinate 27,866,685 downwards.
ACTCTAAGTTCTCACAAATCTCTTCTTCATGAGCTTATCGAATGTGATTCTTTTGTTTATCTTCTGTTCCATTTTCCGCTGAAAGAAAGGGTACAGAAAATGTCACATATCTAAAAACCTTGGAGAATCGGGAACAAAGCGGTTTCGACTGTATCTAGCATCAGTTTTTTCTTTTTCTTTTTCTTTTTTCATTGATAGATTAATCGCTTCGCTCGAAAGATAAGCTAATCAATGAATAAGCAGCGAACTCAATTAAAAATAAGATTTTTTTCCCATTTATTTCAGATGATAAATTAATAAGTAATATATAGGGTGCTACATTGTTTCAACCTAAAACCTACAAAGAAAGCTTTTCAGCTATCAAGCAAAGATATTCTTCAAAAATATTTACTATATCAGGCACACGATTTGCTTTTTTTAATCGATTTATTGAAATTTTAAGGACACATTTCCTTTCAACTAACATGAGAAGCTCTTCTAGGGCAGCATTAATAAAACGTTGCACTGAGCCCTAACTTTTTTTTACTGGAGATCACAATTTTCAGCAAGAAATTCTATCCAGCGTTAGTCTGTTTCGAGATACTGTTGGTGCACTCTTCATTTTCATGGACAGAACCATATTGGGCGATAACTGTTTAGGAATTAGTAGAAAATAAATACATTATGAGAAAACCGTTAGATCAGAATGCCAATTAGAATTAGATTAATCAGACTCGCATTCCCCCGATTAAATGTTTCGGTATCTCTCACCAGTAGTAATAGTGGAACATCGCAAAAAAATAAGTTTGAGAAAATCAAGATTCTAAGCTGTGGGAAATGTATGTGTCCCACCATGTTACAGTTATATTTAATTTAAAAAAAATAGTAGAAATTTTTTTAGTTCAGTACCTTTTTTAACTATATTTTTTAATGAAATATAGTTGTCAAGTGTGGGATACTTTCCATGAAATGTCCCTGTACTAATTTTAATTTATTTAGATAACTACTTTTTAGCATAATTAATAATAGTGTGTCGTTAAAGCTTTAAATTTCCTTTTCTAAATTGCAAAACTTTAAATGTGTGCCACTATTAATGTGTAACTAACTTATGTAAGCACCAGTTATGTAACTAACTTTGTGCCAGTACACAAGAAAAAGAACTAAATTCAGGTTTTGAATTAATAATTATTACGTTTTTAAGCATTTTTAAGATGTTCCTCTGTTATCGCCAGTGATATGCGCTTTGAAATGCCATATTTCGTCGCAATTTTGTCTTCCAGAAGCACCTAAAATAATTGATTAGTGAAGAATTCGCTTGGTACTCATGACAACTTTTCGATTATCCAATTTGAATTTGGAGAAACCGGTATACTAAGCAACATTCGCTTTTATTGGCTAATACAGTAAAACCCGCTTAAGAAGTTTTCCAAGGGACCAAGAGAAAAAAACTTCTTATGCGGGAAAACTTCTTAAACGGGTAGGCTCTATTTTTGAAAATGAATTTACTTAATGATATTTAGGGATGATATCATTTGTCAATATTTAAATTAGACATGGAATACATTTCCATAATTTTAAGTTTTGCTTTAAAATTCATGCATTTATTAATTAATTTTACATAATTAAAACAACATCAATAAGGAAAAAATTCTTTACCGAAACATCAGCCATTTGAAGATATTACATTTACTCACTGCTTTTCTGAAAAAAATCCAGCATAGTTTTTTGTTTTCTCTTTCGCTCAGAAATCTGTAACTGGAAACAGTCCAATTGCCGCAAGCTTTTAAAGACCTCTTCAGGCACATTTTCAATTGTTTCGACAAACCGGCGAAATGTTTCCAGTCCTTTTATGGCTTCTGTAAAGCTGGGAATTTCCATGCCATCTTCTTCATCTTCACTTATTTCTTCACTGCCTTCTGTTGCCTCACAAATATCATTCACGGTAAGCACTTCACATGGTAGTACTTCGTCATCGATCGCAACATACTCCTCAAAGGATGTACTTAATTTCATTTTTCGTTGCAACGTCATCCAATCATCATCATCATCACTGTTGTCAGTGTCAAAATCGTACTCTTCTGTTGATTCTCCATCCAGGAATCCAGCTTTTTGGAAACAATTTGAAATTACAGATGGTGTAACTAAGTCCCAAGAAGATACGAGAAAATGGATTGCTTCCAAGATGTTCACTTTTTTAAATTCATCACTGCTCTCAAGCTTTTCCAGTATCCATTTCACGAGCCTTTTTCTATAGTGTTGCTTAAACACTTTGATGACCCCTTGATCCATCGGCTGCAAAACGGAGGTAGAGTTCGGGGGTAGAAAATGCACTTTTATGTTTGAATATTGAGCGTTTTTCGAGTGTGCGGCGCAATTGTCCACCAAGATGAGAATGTTTCTTTTGGCTTTCCTCATTTTGTTGTTTAAGTTCTTTAAATATGATTCATAGATTGGAATCGTCATCCACGCCGATTTATTGCTTTCATACTCACAAGGAAGTGACTTAACGTTTTGGAAACATCTTGGTTTTTTAGATTTGCCAACTACCAAAATTGGTAATTTTTCGGTTCCGTCCATATTAGCACCTACTAATACTGTTAATCTTTCTTTGCTTCTTTTCCCTCCATGACAGTTTTCACCTTTAAAGGCATAAGTTTTGTCCGGAAAAAGGTTATAAAAAAGTCCACACTCGTCCATATTAAATATGTCTTTTGGTTGATAGCCAGATATCAATTCAGGTAAGGTGCTCTTCCATGCATCCGTTTCATGAAGGTCGACGCTCTTGCTCTCGCCTTTTACCGATTTGTACACTAACCCAGCTCTTCTTTTCATGCGGTCAATCCATCCATTTGAAGAAACAAAATCAACGTCCATCTTTTTAGCAATTTCTTCGGCTTTTTCTTTTAAAATAGTTCCGCTTACGGGAATGTTCGCCGATCTTGCTTGCTTGAACCAAATTAACAACTTCTCTTCTATGTGTTCATACTTTCCCCTCTTAACTTTCTTTATTTTCCGAGATTGGTTACAAGAATTCAAAATGACCTCTCGTTTGGCAACAATTCCATTCAATGTCGTCACTGGAAGATTTAATTTTTTAGAAATTTCAACCCTAGATAAATGTGAGTTGTTATCCACATCTTTCAATATTTTGACTTTTTCCTCAATCGACAATGCTTTTCTTTTAATTCCTTTTCCAGACATTTTGAAAAAGAAGCGGAGTTTGTTCACAAATTTTTTCACTGACGTAGAAAGCTAAGAATCACGTAGAAAAATAATTTCAGTGGAAAGAGCTGAGCACCAACCACAACTGTAGTCTGTGGTTCATTCCATTTTAAAACAAGGTGAGAGAATGCATTGCGAGTTAACAGCAACTCATGGTTCAGTTAACTTATTGATACAATACCTACTCACCCCTGCTCCCTGCTTTATTACTGTTGAAGAGCAACACCCATATAGGAGAAGCTACAAACATTTCTTTCTCCCCTTATCAGTCATTATTGTTCTCCTGACAACTGACCTCTCTGCCACCTGTTTTCCTGGAACTTTGGTGTTGAGAAAAGGGTGCCCTTGAGAAAAAGCTGACCAAAGCAGCTTTTCTGAACCTACTTCTGTCTTTTTTCCATTCGAAAGAAAAAGAACTACGTAGTTTGAAAAAAACTTTAAAAAAAAGAAACTTTAGAAGACTAAAGTGTCACTTGAAAGAAAAAAAAGACCGATATGAAAACTTATTAAGCGGGAAAAAAATAAAATCAAAACTTTTTAAAAGGGTTATTTTAACATTGGGGAGATGGGAATGAAACTGGTATTGAAATTAAAAACTTCTTAAACGGGAAAACTTCTTAAGCGGGAACTTCTTAAACGGGTTTTACTGTATATCGTTTAGGCAGTTTTGTACTAAAGGATATCTGCTGTTTTCCTTTCTGAGCAGACAGTACTCCTGTGACTCTTCCGTTAAAGCTTTCATATAGCTTTGTTTGGTTCCACATTGTATGCATTCTTTCATTTTCGCTCTAGTGCACTTCTTTATCCTTTAACCCAAAATAGTCTCTGTATTCTGAATTTCTTACCTTAATTTATATCATCACTGTAGTAAAAGCCATTGCTGAAAGCTCGAATGCCAGTTGTGGCAACATTAGGTTGCAGTCACAGTAACAGATTGTGGTAATAAGAACAATATGTGAAAACAATTATAAATTCTTACAGCACTACATTACGGCGAAAAACAAAAAAATATTTTTTACTATTTGATCTTGATTCCCTTAAATTATAGTTGACTCGATTTAGTTTGGACACATTATATGAATTACAGTATTAATGATGTTTTGAACGCTAGATTCGAGCTCCGACACCTGTTCAAAATGAAATATATTTTTTAAATGGACAACAATGCATAAAGATAACATTTGATTGCGTAAAGAATAATCGTTATAAGTAATTTTAATTAATAATTATTTAATTCATAAACATGAACAGAAGTTTCTTTTTCATTCTCAAGAAAAGATATTAGTGGAGAATGTTTTACCTAGACAAATGAGAGAAAAAATCATTAAAAGAAACCAATAACAACATCTTAAAAAGATCATAACGAATCAAATTATTCAAGAAACCGAATAAACTCAGTATGCGGTCTTTTCCATAAAAAATAGTGATTACGGTTCAAAAAATGAGCAAAAAAGGATAGTTCTAATTAGCTCTTTCCAACGAAATAAATTAAATATGTATTCAGAGTGACTAGAATACGCTTGGAGGGGCATTTTGATTTGAAAAATGTTCTTTTCGGCGATGAAAAAGAAAATGGGCAAAGCACCAATTAAAGTCGGAATTCCGGGTTATCTAATTAGCAGTTACTATTTAATCTGCGAAAAACAATTGCATTTCTTTCTGAACGTTTCTTTGTAAATGAGGTGTTTTTTTCCCCCCTTCCTTTGAGAAAGTTGGAGAAATCTTTTCTTCATACAAAAGAATCACTGCCATTTGAAAGCCCTGATTGGACATTCAGAAAAATAATCGGAAGACATAGAAAAGTAACTTTAATTGCTGTAACAAGAGGGAAGTTTTATTTAAACGATTACGATTTCACTACTGGACCACAGGGGGAAAAAACTGCAAAGACACTACTGAATATATTTGGGAATGTGCATGACTCACCAAAATGGTGGAATGGAGATGTTCCGACACTTTTGTACTGTTTTGAATTTTCTAAATAGTTTGCTTGTAAAAGTTTTATATTTCACGGAATTTAGTGCTTGTTTTCGGAATAGGCATAGCAGTCCTTGGCCCCCAGGGACTGTTGCGCCTCTGAGAAATCAAGATAGTTTGACGAGCTAAGGAAGTCCTTTGTATTTAATTGGAAACTAAAAGCAAGAGATCGAAATATTCAGAAAAAAAACTCATCCAGGAGTGAACTGATAATGATGTATACGTAACTGTGAGTTTAAGGCTGCTCTTCAGTCAGAGTTTCAAATCTTCGAAACCAATGTTAACCTACGGGAAAAGTTGGACTAAGTTTTAGAAAGTTCCTTTGAAGTTTTCGAGTCCGGAATTTTTTTGAGTATTTTTCAAGCCTATATCTCGGTCTTTTAGTTTTTACTTTTTTAAAATATCACTTACCGTATTTTTAAAAAATCGTTAAAAAATGAATTTAGGAAAAAACGTGGTACTGTTAGACGTTTCGCTCTATAAAATATTTTCAAAGCATGTTACCGAAATTTTAAAAACAACAAGACCAGCAAAACATTTCCAGCTTTCTTTTGAACTTTTGTTTGAAATAATGCAAACATTTTTAAAGACAAAAAAATCCGTCCAAAGTTTGAAAATACAGTAAAACCCGTTTAAGAAGTTCCCGCTTAAGAAGTTTTCCCGTTTAAGAAGTTCCCGCTTAAGAAGTTTTCCCGTTTAAGAAGTTTCTTAATTTCAATACCAGTTTCATTCCCATCTCCCCAATGTTAAAATAACCCTTTTAAAAAGTTTTGATTTTATTTTTTTCCCGCTTAATAAGTTTTCATATCGGTCTTTTTTTCTTTCAAGTGACACTTTAGTCTTCTAAAGTTTCTTTTTTTTAAAGTTTTTTTTCAAACTACGTAGTTCTTTTTCTTTCGAATGGAAAAAAGACAGAAGTAGGTTCAGAAAAGCTGCTTTGGTCAGCTTTTTCTCAAGGGCACCCTTTTCTCAACACCAAAGTTCCAGGAAAACAGGTGGCAGAGAGGTCAGTTGTCAGGAGAACAATAATGACTGATAAGGGGAGAAAGAAATGTTTGTAGCTTCTCCTATATGGGTGTTGCTCTTCAACAGTAATAAAGCAGGGAGCAGGGGTGAGTAGGTATTGTATCAATAAGTTAACTGAACCATGAGTTGCTGTTAACTCGCAATGCATTCTCTCACCTTGTTTTAAAATGGAATGAACCACAGACTACAGTTGTGGTTGGTGCTCAGCTCTTTCCACTGAAATTATTTTTCTACGTGATTCTTAGCTTTCTACGTCAGTGAAAAAATTTGTGAACAAACTCCGCTTCTTTTTCAAAATGTCTGGAAAAGGAATTAAAAGAAAAGCATTGTCGATTGAGGAAAAAGTCAAAATATTGAAAGATGTGGATAACAACTCACATTTATCTAGGGTTGAAATTTCTAAAAAATTAAATCTTCCAGTGACGACATTGAATGGAATTGTTGCCAAACGAGAGGTCATTTTGAATTCTTGTAACCAATCTCGGAAAATAAAGAAAGTTAAGAGGGGAAAGTATGAACACATAGAAGAGAAGTTGTTAATTTGGTTCAAGCAAGCAAGATCGGCGAACATTCCCGTAAGCGGAACTATTTTAAAAGAAAAAGCCGAAGAAATTGCTAAAAAGATGGACGTTGATTTTGTTTCTTCAAATGGATGGATTGACCGCATGAAAAGAAGAGCTGGGTTAGTGTACAAATCGGTAAAAGGCGAGAGCAAGAGCGTCGACCTTCATGAAACGGATGCATGGAAGAGCACCTTACCTGAATTGATATCTGGCTATCAACCAAAAGACATATTTAATATGGACGAGTGTGGACTTTTTTATAACCTTTTTCCGGACAAAACTTATGCCTTTAAAGGTGAAAACTGTCATGGAGGGAAAAGAAGCAAAGAAAGATTAACAGTATTAGTAGGTGCTAATATGGACGGAACCGAAAAATTACCAATTTTGGTAGTTGGCAAATCTAAAAAACCAAGATGTTTCCAAAACGTTAAGTCACTTCCTTGTGAGTATGAAAGCAATAAATCGGCGTGGATGACGATTCCAATCTATGAATCATATTTAAAGAACTTAAACAACAAAATGAGGAAAGCCAAAAGAAACATTCTCATCTTGGTGGACAATTGCGCCGCACACTCGAAAAACGCTCAATATTCAAACATAAAAGTGCATTTTCTACCCCCGAACTCTACCTCCGTTTTGCAGCCGATGGATCAAGGGGTCATCAAAGTGTTTAAGCAACACTATAGAAAAAGGCTCGTGAAATGGATACTGGAAAAGCTTGAGAGCAGTGATGAATTTAAAAAAGTGAACATCTTGGAAGCAATCCATTTTCTCGTATCTTCTTGGGACTTAGTTACACCATCTGTAATTTCAAATTGTTTCCAAAAAGCTGGATTCCTGGATGGAGAATCAACAGAAGAGTACGATTTTGACACTGACAACAGTGATGATGATGATGATTGGATGACGTTGCAACGAAAAATGAAATTAAGTACATCCTTTGAGGAGTATGTTGCGATCGATGACGAAGTACTACCATGTGAAGTGCTTACCGTGAATGATATTTGTGAGGCAACAGAAGGCAGTGAAGAAATAAGTGAAGATGAAGAAGATGGCATGGAAATTCCCAGCTTTACAGAAGCCATAAAAGGACTGGAAACATTTCGCCGGTTTGTCGAAACAATTGAAAATGTGCCTGAAGAGGTCTTTAAAAGCTTGCGGCAATTGGACTGTTTCCAGTTACAGATTTCTGAGCGAAAGAGAAAACAAAAAACTATGCTGGATTTTTTTCAGAAAAGCAGTGAGTAAATGTAATATCTTCAAATGGCTGATGTTTCGGTAAAGAATTTTTTCCTTATTGATGTTGTTTTAATTATGTAAAATTAATTAATAAATGCATGAATTTTAAAGCAAAACTTAAAATTATGGAAATGTATTCCATGTCTAATTTAAATATTGACAAATGATATCATCCCTAAATATCATTAAATTCATTTTCAAAAATAGAGCCTACCCGTTTAAGAAGTTTTCCCGCATAAGAAGTTTTTTTCTCTTGGTCCCTTGGAAAACTTCTTAAGCGGGTTTTACTGTATTTCCAAAAAAAGCTCGATATTCCTATAAGCCACGCCTCCCACGGCTTCCCATGCAAGGGGGCATGATTTACGAGGTCGATTAGCCTAATGACTCTCACTCCGGGAAGCATTGCTGCTTCGGATTCGGACAATGGGGAAAGTATAGTCCCCTCTTCAGACCCTCAAACCGGCCAGACGCAGAAGACAGACCACATGTTTTTTCGAAAGGGAAGAAAATTGAGAGCTTTTTGGAAGAAATTTGGAGAAGCTATGACTTATATGTAATCCTTTATATGGGCAAATTCCTGTTCCCACGGTACTATAAAAATATTTTTCACGAATTAAATGTTTGTACAATTGGGGAAAAAAAATATTTTTTTAAAAATGTAAGCTTGAAAAAATTACTGCTCTTTAATTAGTAAATCAAATGAGAAATTATTTAATGTAAGTAATTATTCATTTGTAGGTTATTGATTTAATTTTCTTCTACACAATCCATTCTTCTTTTCTTCAAAACCTTTCTGAAGAGAAAAGCGTTGCCTTTACTCCCCCCCCCCCCCCCCCGCCCTCTTAAAGACAACTGTGTTTGCCACAGATATAACTAAATTGAGCGAGATAGAGTTTTTTTTGTTTTTTACTGAAGGAATAAAGGAATGATTAACTTTAAATGTTTTCGTAAATTAAAAAGATATTTTTGAGAAAATGAATGTAATTTCAAAATTTTATATTGGCCTCTTTCTGAATGCAATGTTTCAATAATTTGTGTTTTAGAAACCGAAAAAAAAAAATAATAATAAATTTTGATTAAATAAACCAACATCTTCCGGTGGAGCTGGAATTTTGAAAAACAAAATTACATATAAAGGTCGACAGCTGGGGGGGGGGGGGATACTAACAACCTCCTTTCTTTCTTTTATTTCCTTTTTTTTAATGATTTTTTTTATGCCATTCGTAACATTTCTTAGCCTTTCCTTTCATAAGATTTTTCCATCTTTCGATATCTTTTACTTCTTCTTATCCTACTTTTCCGTAAAAGTAAAAAAAAAAAAAAAAAAGAAAAAACAACGAAAGAAGGCTAATGTATCAGATCACAAGAATATCGTTAAAAATAGGAAAAAGTCATAAACAAGTGAAGTAAATAAATACACATTGAAAAATTTAAAAAAAAGCTACGAAAGTAGGGGTTGGTTTGAGATGGCGTAATTGTGTCTGTCGGTCTGTCTCTCCCCCTCCCCCCTGTAGGGCCCCATTTGTCCCCGAGGGCAAGCCCTCGGAGGCATCTAAAAATCCGATGCGCCAGACAATGGCAGGTGCGGGGGAGTTCTGGGTGCGCATGTCTCCCCCCCCCCCCCCAATAACTTTTGAAGGAATTGTCCGATTCGAGAGATTTTTTTCACTGCATTCGAAAGATCTTGGCGAGGACATCTCATTTTCATATTTTACTTTTTGATTTGAACAATTTTTCGTTCAATTTTGAACAGCTCAAAAATTCTGAACATTAGCGAATTTTGCCCGAAGCAAAGTATGCAAATTCTGGGCAGAAGATCCACATTCCTTTTGACAAGCGTATTGGAAGGAGCTCTCGGCGTGAAATATTTTTTTATCCACTCCGAATTTCATAGTTCAGAAAAAAAAAAAAAAAACCGACAGCGCCTACGGGAAAATTTCAGTCGTATACAAATCCTGAGCTAACCAACCGATTAACTTAAAATAAACTTTATCGGAAAGATGTTATGACGTAGAACATATACAGTGGAAATCCGCCATTCGTACTTGTCCCTCAATTCGTACGGCGCCAGGGGTCAGCTGGGTCGCCAGTTTAGCTTTTTTTAAGAAAAAAATCGAGAAATTATGCTCGTTTTGAACTCGTCTAGAAGTAATTTGTTTCGCGTTTTGGATTTTTTCTAAATTTTAATACTTTTTGAGATTTTACTGACAATTTTAGCTTTCTAAGGGGGCATCTAGAGGAAGTGGTTGAAGAACTTTCTTCTTCAGAGGAGGAAAGTAGTAAGAAAAGCATTTACTTTGCAGAAATTAAAGAGCTGTGTTATTCCTGCAAGAAAACGCAGAGAGTGATGGGAAAACAGCATCCCAACACTGCTGTGGTCAACAGCAATGTTGGGATGCTTTGTTCAACGACAATGTTATTGGCCATTTTAGAAAAATTCTGAACAATCGTCAAAGCCAGACAACATTGGACAGGTTTTTAGGGAAAGAAGCCCAAGATTCTTCTAGTGCAAAAAGAAAGGACAACAGAAAGGGAGAAAACACTTGAAGGGATATTACCTGATGTTTTTATAGAAGGGGCCTCCTCTTCCTCTTCCAGCCCTTTAATTTCCTCATCTCAACATTCCACATATGCCATCAGCTCACCTCAGTACAAGCAAAGTGCAGTTAAATTTTAATTTATCTATAATTTCATGTACAGTACTGTACATTTGTTTTTCATAGGTTTAAATAAGCAGCCATCTGTGTGTCTGGACCGGATTAATCCAATTTACACTGTATTTTATGTGAAAAAATAATTCGCTATTCGTACAAGTTGCTGTAACGTATGCGGCCTGTGATTGATAAGAAGTAGCGTGTGGATCCTCACAAGGTCCAACGTACAGACTACAGTCGAAATATTTACTTTTTTTATCTGATTTATTTCTGGACTAATTCAATATTTCTATCTACACTATATACAATATACTGTTCCTGACAATAGCTTCCAGATTGTCCGTCCCTCCGGATTCCGGCAGGAACACTCGTTATAAGTCCGATGCAAGAAACATCAACTCAATCGAGGCGTTGCACCTTCGACTTTTCCGGCCCGGGGCGAGCCCAACATACAGAATCCCTCTCCAGGAGCGTGCCCTCCTCTCTCCAAAAACTCTCACACCACACAACACACTCAAGTTCCAGGCTGTCGTCCTCTTTGCTAAAGGGGCGGGGGTACATAAGCGCCCCTAAATTTCTTATTCGTGGAAAATTGTAAACGTTCCACGGGATTGGTTTGGGTCCGGCGCCGAAATTCTTGGGCCTCTCCGTCTCATCTCGAGTCGCGGCGGCTTGCAGCAAAGAAGGCGCGCCGATCGGTGCTCGACCCGCTTGTCGTTTTTAATTTGCAGAAGTGTCCAACTCGGCGCCACAGCGTCTGGCCGTATTGTACAGCCGTGCTGTCCCCACTTGCTGGACAATGGTTGAAAAGGCGGTCGGCGGTTCTTCTCCGCAGAGGGGGTCCCGGCGAACTACGCGGCTCTCGTCAGAGGAGAGGGAATTTGTCACAGCCCTCCCCCCTTTAAGAGATTTTGCGATATTTTGCAAAATCTGAAAGGCAACAGTTAGGTTTTGTTGCTTGATTTTCATCACTAGAGGCCCTTATTTTAATTTTAAAAAGCTTCCAACGTTATTTTAATTAATAACAAAAATTGGTACAAAAATGTAAATACTAAATATTAATTAATTTATAATTATACAATATTATATTTCATAATGAGAATATTTACAGTTGGATTATTTTTTTTGTATATATATATATATTTTAATCCATTCGACTTAAGCAATCAGCATGCTTATTATCTTTCCCGGCTCTGTGAACGATTGTGTAATTAAATGGCTGTAATGCCAACGCCCACCGCATAAGCCTAGGGTTATTTCCTGCATTGTTCTTTAACCAGACCAACGGGTGGTGATCTGTTTCTATCCGAAATTTCTGGCCATCCACATAATGTTTCAGTTTTTTTATCGCATAGATAATACCTGCACATTCTTTTTCTGTTGCGCTAAATTTCCTTTCGCAATCCGTAAATTTTCTACTTAAGTAAAGAACTGGATGCTCCTGATTTTTCTCGTCTTTTTGTGCCATAATTACCCCAACACCTTTCTCTGACGCATCCGTCTGCAATATAAACTCTTTTGTATATTCCGGGGCGTATAGTACGGGCTTTTCTGTCAGTTTACTTTTTAATTCCTTAAATGCGCTATCACATTCCGCAGTCCACTCTACATTTTCTTTTTTATTTTTCCCTTTCAACGCTCGCGTTAAGGGTTCTGCTATCATAGCGTAGTTTTTCACGTACTTTGCATAAAAACCCGATAGCCCTAAAAATTGCCGGATCTGCGTCTTCGTCTTAGGCGCAGGGAAATCGAGTACTGCTTTTATTTTAGCATCGGCGGGTGATCTCAGACCTCCCCCTACCTCATGCCCTAAATATTTAACTTTGTTTTGTGCGGACCGACATTTTGAAGGTTTAATTGTGAGTTTAGCATCGGCTATTCTACGCAAGACTATGTCTAAATGCTTCAGATGTTCTTCCCAAGTATTTGAAAATATTGCGACGTCATCTAAAAACGGGACGCTAAACTCATCACATCCTCTCAGTAATTGATCCATAAATTTCGAAAAACAGAACGGCCCGTTAACTAGGCCGAAGGGCATAACAAGAGGTCTATACGTTCCAAATGTAGTAACGAAAGCTGCTAAACGTTGGGCCTTAAGACTTAAGGGGATCTGCCAGTAACCTTTCGTTAGATCAATCACCGTGATAAACTTCGCTGCCGAAACTGTCTCAATTCGCTCGTCGATATTAGGTAACGGGAAATATTCTGTTCTAATTACTGAATTTAATTCTCTATAGTCGATACAAGGGCGAGGATCGCGTCCTGCAGCTTCAACTAAAATCATGGGCGACGTGTAATCACTTTCTCCTATTTCGATTAATTTTAGATCTAACATTCTTTTAATTTCTGCTTTTAATATTTCCGTCTGTCGGGGAGAAGTTCTGTAAGGTTTTGATCTCACGGGTTGATTACTAATTAGTTCAAGATCATGTTCGATCAAGTGTGTCCTACCCGGGTCATTAGAAAATATCTTCCGATGTTTTCCTAATAAATTCTTTAATTCTTCGATCTGCTCCGGCGTGCATTTGCCAACCAATTCACTATCCCTAACAATTTCTTCAAAATCGTAAATATTGGGGTCTGACATTGGGTACGGTATTTCAAGATCAGAGTCAGAAGTTTCTTTACGTTCTTCACTAATTAACAAGTTTACTAATTCTGCGCGCTGATGATAAGGTTTTAATAAGTTCACATGATAAACTTGAGATTTTTTTTTCGGGTTCCCAGGCATTTTAACTATGTAATTCGTGTCCGAAAGTTGACTTTCTACTATCCCGGGTCCTACCCACTGCACTGCTAATTTATTTGGCTTAGAAGCTGCTATAACTAAAACACGATCTCCCGGTTTAAAGATTCTTTGAACTGCGTCTTTATCGTACCACGTCTTTCTTTTTATCTGCATCTCAGAAACGCGCTCTGATGCTAGCTCTTGACAACGCTTCATTCGATTGATAAGTTCGAAAACGTATTCTGTCACCGCGCTTTCTTCCTCCTCTGGTTCCACCCATTTTTCGAACAACAATGTTTCGGGGGTGCGAAGATTTCTCCCGTGAACTAGCTCCGCAGGGCTGAAATTTGTCGATTCATGTGTCACCGTGCGTAAAGCCAATAGCGCCGCGGGCAGATTTTTCTCCCAATCTTCTCCCGACTCTAGGCAAAGTACTCGTAGTAGACGCTTTACTGACCTGTGCCACCGTTCGACTGGGTTACTTTGAGGATATGCCTTACTGAGCTATGGGAAATTTTGATACCATATTTTTCGAAAAAGGTTGTAGTTGAATTGCTAGTGAAGCATGTCCCTAAGTCACACTGAATTTCTTTGGGAAATCCTAATCGGCTAAAAATGATTAGCAAAGCCTCTACGACTGATGTAGAGCTAATATCTTTAACTGGTATCGCCTCCGGGTATTTGGATGCCATACATATGGCTGTTACCAGGTAACGATTTTCCTTTTGAGAATAGGGAAGGGGCCCAACCGTGTCCATGTTAATTTTAGAAAATATTTCTCTGATTATGGGGACTAATTTTAACGGTGCTTTCTTTTTCTCACCTGATTTCCCTACTCTCTGACAAGGATCACAAGATTTTACAAACTCTTCCGCATTTTTCACGCAATTTTCCCAATAATAATACCTAAGGAGTTTATCTTTCGTTTTTGTAACACCCAAATGGGCCGCAACACCTTCGTGACACAATTCTAGTATTTGAACTCTAAATTTGAGGGGAATAACTAATTGCTTCCTCTCCATGCCTCTATGATCAGTTGTTTTTCGGAACAATAGTCCGTTTTCTGTTATCAATCCTGGGGATTTACCGGACGCAGCCTTCTCCCACAATGGCTTGAGGTCCAAACAATTCTTTTGTTCATTTTTAAACTCTTCCGAACTTATTTTTACGAGGGCTAACTCTTGGACTTCTGCTGGGGGTAGATGAATATTTTCTCTCTCTGTTACATCCGAATTAAAATTTTGGATTGTTTCTGGTGTAATTTCCACTAGGTTCTCCGATTCGGGGGCATTTTGAATCGCAGTTTGACTCCGTGTCACTACAGCATTAATTAAATGCGGGTTTCTTTTCGTTTCATCTATTAATTCCTGAGTTAAATTCCCCATGAGATAGTGCTCTAATTGCACAGATTTTCCCACGACTGCGGCTTTGGTATTTATTTTACCAAATTGGTCGCTTTCTATCAAAACCCTAGCAACTGGTAAACATCTAAAATTATTTTCTAGGGGTTGTTTAAGCCAGACTGTTTCTCCTGTGTAATCACCGGGGTTTACTAAGTGGTGAGGAGAAACATCTAGGCTTGTCCCACTATCTCGTAATATCACAGCTTCCTTTTCATTTACCTTCGCCTGGCTAAGGTACGGAGCAAATGAGGGCGCAAACTTTTCCCCACTTGATAGATTATTTACTAGTTGGGTTTTATTTTTCCTAAGCTCGGGACACTGCGGGCGCAAATGGTCAGTGGAATGGCACTCATAGCATGAGGGAGCCTTTCTTTTTTCAAATTCCCTACTCCGCTATTTCGACTCCGAACTTTGAGGATTTCTCCAATTTTTCGATTGGTTTTGATAATTTTCAGTTTTATTATCCTCCCCTTTCGGTTTCCCCATAAAATTTGGCCTTTCGTTCATTTTTTTCTCTGGTATTTTGTGGGAACTTAAGTGTTTCCGAGACATGCGTCTCGTCGCCTCATATTCATCCAATTTGTTCACTAGTTCATCGGGGTCAACTATTGTCCCCCAATCGTCTAAAAAGTGCTCTTTCATCTCTGGTGGAACGCGCCTTTTTATTTGATCAGCGATCATTAAGTTTTTTAATGAATCGTAATTTTCAACCTTCACCCCCTTTAACCACCCTTCTAGGTAGCTCCTTAATTCGAATATCAAATCTTTCCACAGAGCTCCCGGCCGTCTCTGATGTTGTGCAAATTTGGTTCTGAAGGTTTCGGGGCTTAACTTGAACCTATTTAACAAAATAGACTTAACGTGGTCGAAATCGTCGGCCCGTTCTTCTGGCTCGCGCATAATTATCTCTACAATTTCAATAGGTAATAACCCGAGAAGATAAGTTACCCATTCTTCCTCATCGATTTTTGCCTTTTTGGCTTGACGTTCGAACAACGTTAAATACAATGCCATATCTGACTTTTCAGGCTCATATTTTTGCATAACAAACTTTAATTGCATTTTTGTCCTTTCATCATCACTATGCGCGGAAGTTACGCTATTGGTTTCGCCGCTTTGCATTAATCGCAATTTTTCGAGTTCGAACTCTCTTAATTCTTTCTCCCTTTCTCTTTCCCTTTCTTCTTTCTCCCGTCCGCTTTCTTTCTCTCTTAACAAAAGATTGCAAGTCGATTTTGCGAACTCTTCATCATAATCGTCCGACCCTAAAATTGCTTTAACTATCTGCCTACGAGTGTCAGAGTCTGACGTCTCCACCCCAAACTCCGAGGCTATATGTCGCAAACTATCCTTGTCAAGTTCAAACAAGAAACTTCCCATTTTGGCAATAACACTTTTCCCAATTTCTAAAAATTTTATCAATTGCAAATTCTGTCAACTACAACGGTGTATTAAACATGTGTGAAATCTATAGTTAAATATGATTTCAAGAATACAATTTTACTACAATATCTCAATACAAATAATTTGAACACTGCGAAATGTTTACAAATTCTTTGAGAACTCGATAACTCTTGTTTAACCCCTTAATTACTCAACATAAATTGAATAACATGCAAAACAATTTCAAGCTTCCCGTCTACAGTAGGTTCCTAATACAAAACCATTATAATCTTACTTCATTTATGAAACTTCATAAAATATCCTAATAATTTGAGTTCATTTGTATGAATTTCACAGTAAAATAGAATCGTTCACAGAACTTCTATCAAATTTTTCTTAAAATTTGCCTACTTATCGGAATAATAAACTTCGTGAATAAAAATTAATATGCATTTGTGCAACAAAATGTTTTTTATCATTTGTATGACTTTAAAATTTAAATCAATTTATCTACATTTTAAAGTTACTCAACTCTAGCTTTTTAAAAACAAAAACCTTTACACAATTTATTACTCTTTATGCCTCTAGAATGAAAAATCAAGCTCACCTACGCCTATGATTCCGCTCTTCGGCATCCGTATCATCTGGTTTTTTTTTTTTTCTGGTTTCTTCCTTCCCCAGGAATGATTCCTCTCTCTCGCCGATTCACATGCGATCACTCACATCAAGGGCTGGGCGTCTTCGATGTAGCTTACGTAAGCTCTGTCGGACGAGAATTCTTTAAAATGGACGAGGGTGTCCGCAACTTGAGGGTTCTCACGAATTTCTTTCCACTGGACGAGGGTGTCCACAGCTGGAGTTATTTCCACTTCCTCTCCACTGGACAAGGGTGTCCGCAGCTAGAGTTATTTCCACTTTCTTTCCACTGGAAGAGGGTGTCCGCAGCTGGAGTAGCTTAATCCATTTCTTCCAGGACAATGGTGTCCTTTAATTTTTTTTTCCAGGGTTCAGGATCCACTGAGCTGCCACCATTTTATTTTTAGGTCTGTAACGTATGCGGCCTGTGATTGATAAGAAGTAGCGTGTGGATCCTCACAAGGTCCAACGTACAGACTACAGTCGAAATATTTACTTTTTTTATCTGATTTATTTCTGGACTAATTCAATATTTCTATCTACAATATATACAATATACTTTTCCTGACAATAGCTTCCAGATTGTCCGTCCCTCCGGATTCCGGCAGGAACACTCGTTATAAGTCCGATGCAAGAAACATCAACTCAATCGAGGCGTTGCACCTTCGACTTTTCCGGCCCGGGGCGAGCCCAACATACAGAATCCCTCTCCAGGAGCGTGCCCTCCTCTCTCCAAAAACTCTCACACCACACAACACACTCAAGTTCCAGGCTCTCGTCCTCTTTGCTAAAGGGGCGGGGGTACATAAGCGCCCCTAAATTTCTTATTCGTGGAAAATTGTAAACGTTCCACGGGATTGGTTTGGGTCCGGCGCCGAAATTCTTGGGCCTCTCCGTCTCATCTCGAGTCGCGGCGGCTTGCAGCAAAGAAGGCGCGCCGATCGGTGCTCGACCCGCTTGTCGTTTTTAATTTGCAGAAGTGTCCAACTCGGCGCCACAGCGTCTGGCCGTATTGTACAGCCGTGCTGTCCCCACTTGCTGGACAATGGTTGAAAAGGCGGTCGGCGGTTCTTCTCCGCAGAGGGGGTCCCGGCGAACTACGCGGCTCTCGTCAGAGGAGAGGGAATTTGTCACATTGCCATTCGAGCTGCCTCCTGTAATGAATTGTGTGCGAATAGCGAGGTTCCACTGTACAGTACACTTCCTCGGGGAATGGCGAAAAGCATGGGACATTGTTTAGAAAACAAACCACATGTTTCTTTTCCTGAATCGCAAAAATTATTTTCTTCACAGTTCACATGACTAAACTAAATACAGTGGAACCTCGGTAGCTCGACGCGCAGATAAGTCGACTAACCCTTGGTAAGTCGACATATCCCTCCCCTAATGGTTGGCCCAATGCTAATTTCAATGGGCGAAAAACTCTCTAACTTGACACACAATTTTCAGAAACCCCTGTAAGTCGACCTCCATTTTGTATTCTTATTTATTTATTTTGTATTCCTCCGGTATTTTTCCACGGTGCACAATTCTGGGAATTTTACAGCGGTGTTTTTTCATCAATAAATGAATTCTTTTCTTGAAAGTTTTCCTAGAAAATTTCCTTATTCCCCTTGTACCTTTCTACAAACACGAGAAAAAAGTTAATTGCAAATTAGCAAGCCTAATAGTGTTGGGGAATTTGTTTTCTCTTCAGAGGGAAAAGCAAACAAAAATTATGGATTTTTTTCTCATGAGGTATTTTGATTTAATGTTTATATATTTATTTATTTGTAATGTATTAACTTTTAAAAATAATAATAGATAAATAATAAACGAGAATAATTTCGTACACTGGAATTCACTCTTATAACTTGAATGGCAAGTAAATAACAATACAGACCAATATCAGCGATTGAAGTTACGGAATCTCGGTAACTTGACACCTGCTTATCTCTACGGCCCGCGACTTTTTTAACCTTTTGAGTTTAGCCCGCAGCTTTCCAAAGGCTGCCCATTCCTGGTTATGCAATGTTTGCTGTGTGGCACTACGAAATAATATCTTATTAGCTAAAGAATAAAAACGGTTTGGTTGTTTCTCATCCATAAGCTTACTTCTTTGCATTGCAACACGGGCTCCTTGTAACTCTGAAACACGTGTCCGCAATTTTTGATTATGTTGACGTTTTATTCTTTAGTTTCACAGCTCAAATGAGGACTAATTATTTCTCTACATTAAACTTATGCATGCGAACTCGCGTCATTAAAGAAAAAGAACTATGTCTCTTATGCAAAATTTCTGCATACGATTTAAGTCAGGGGTTCCCAACTTTTTTCTTCCTAGCGAAGCCCTTCTAAAACTCGGAAAGAAATTGGCGAATCCCTTTGGTAGTCCTTAGTAAACGGGTAGGAAAACAATAAAATTTGCTTGCACATTCATTTTTCAAGCTTCACAACAGTTCATAACAAGCAATGAAACACAATTCTTAAAATATCTAAATGGAAATAAAAACTAACATAACAGCTACAATAATAATAATAATATTAGTAATACAAGCATTTTAAAAATTAATTACTTATTTTTATTATTTGTTCTTTTTGTATAATTAATAGTAGCAGTAAACATACGAATTTGCAAAAGCTCTGTTTTTAGTAATTATTTCCTCGATACTGTGAAAAAGTTGTGGAATAGCGAAATGACACCAGAAATATAAGTAAAAAAAATTAGAATCAATCAATAAATATCTTAGGGTTCCATTCCCACGTTGAAATATACAAAATTCGCAACAGTTATGGAAATTTACAGAAATATTGGGAAATTTACATGTTTTCAAATTTTCATTGAGATAGAGCAGGAAAATTGGAATAAAGTATTATTAAAATGTGAGTACAAAATTTGAAATTAAAATATCTTCCTTCGCACTAGCGTGGAAAAAGTGAGAAATGGTAGTAGAAACATAACTCTAAAATTAATGTAGATACCTTTTGATCAATAAACCACTTCACGATCCAAATTTTCAAATTTACGCAATGCAGAAATAAGTGCATTTCAAATTTTATGCGTATAGTTCCTATGCCACACAGAAAACAATTTTATACAAAAAAAAAAAAAAAATCATTTTTAATCTCCGTTCTAATATGTATGAACATTTTTAATTTTGTTTTTTGTTTTGCGTTACCAATTAAAAATCCAGCTATTGCAATATTATATTCGCGATTTGAAATTTTTCCCCTGAAAAAAAAAATATCAACCATTTCCACTAACTGGGTTTGAGCTTAAAAATTCCCTAGTTAGCATGGGAATTAATTAATTTGAAAATTGTTTTGATTTCATCTGTCATTTTTTGCTCTTTTCACCGGAGAAAAAAACTCTCCAAAATAATAATAATAATTACATTTTCTGATAGGCATGTGAACCCGAATTGTTCATTTTCTCTGTCAGATTACTAATCACTACAATATGGATGCCTTTTCTTTCAAATGGTAAATTTTTTCTTGAATTTTGAAGGTTAATATGACGGGATCTCAATATGCATTAAATTGAACATTGATTTTAGACTTTGAGTCACCATATGACATTTATTTTTTCATTATTATTATTTTTGTTGTTGTTAATATTTTTTTTTACGAAAATGAGAGAAATCCGTTCTGATGCATGAAAAATTTCAGAATTTAAAAGTTATTGTCTCATTTTTTAACTGTATGTTACATTCCTGCAAATTTGTATTTTGTAATGAAATTTATCTCAACGAATCTTTTTATTTCGCACATCCCAGAAAACACAAAACAAACAAACATGACAAGGAAAAGAACTATGTAGAATTCATTTCAGAAGATAATTCCATACATTACAGGTTTTGTATTTGAATAACTGAATTTGTCACTAAATCTTCTTGTCATTTTTTTGTGCATGTACATTATTTTCAGATTATTCACTGTTAATCATGTACTTCCGTCTTCAAGTTTCAAAAGGTATATTGAAACATTTTTTGAAGTATATACTCCGGAAACTGTTTTTAAATGCTCTGTAGATGGACTTCCTTTATTTACTCCTTATTATTTTAACCAGATGTACTTATCTCCTTTTGCGTAAATTATATCCTTCGGGAAAACCGTTGTCATTTTGAGTCGCATCGCATATTGAATCTTTATTGGCTATATTCATTTTTGTTCTATGCTTGTTACTCAGAATGCATCTTCAGTCTCCTTTTTAAATAATATTTCGGAAGTTGAGATCGCACAGAATGAAAATCAAATGGTCTCAACTCCCCCCCTTAGTCTTCTGTATTTGATCGTCTTTACGCTCCTCCTTTTTATTTACTGGAAATAATGGCAAGCTCGCACATGAAGAATCGGCACAGAAGAAATGATGCAAATGCGCGTCTCACCCCCCCCCCCTTGTTGATGTGCCCCGTCTGTTCCGTATTTGCAGTTGTAAAATTGGCAGCCCTCACCTCAACCTGCAACCATACAAACTTTATCTCGATTCAACAAGTCTTGGTAAAAAGCTGTCGCCCTGCGAGGTCTTCTAATGGTGTTTTTGTGCATTCAATCATAAGAGAAAACCAGGAAAACTCTCAACTTACTTCTCGATAAGTATTAAATAGAAATTATCACAGCAACCACCTCAGCTCGCTTATCGAAGCAACGTTTGTTGCCAGGATAAGAAATTGGGACTTCTGGTTCCGATTAATATCGCCGCCCCAGTAGTCAGGCTGCCATTTTGAAAGCTTGAATACCTTTTGCGCAGGGAACTGGAGCAGAGTTATTAATATTATTATCATTATTATTTATGTTAATTTATTTTTTTGAGTTGCTATGCTACAGCTCCCCTCCGAATCTTATGTTATAGTTTCAAGTCCATTCCAGCTCCATTCACTGCTCTGAATAGCTTTTAATGGCAAATACAATATTTATCGCTTTCGTTTATTCAGTGTATTACGGAAAAAATTTAAAAGTCGTTTAAACCCTAATATTTCAATAAATATTTCGTACATAATGAAGGAAAAAAGTAATAAATAAATGCACTTGGAAAAAAGGCCACTGTTTCAAAACAGCCATTGCCAACCATTTGCTTATTTTCTTTCTTTTTTTAAAGTTCTTTTTTTCCTTTCTTCCCTGCCTTCTTTTTCTTCTTTTTTTTTTTTTTTTTGGTGAATTTGTAATTGCCGCATACTTTTGCAACAGCGAAAGTATGTTATGCACATCCCCAGTTTCAAGTTCGTGATTTAATTTTGCTGAGTAATATATATTTTACAACATACATACGTAGATACTCATAGGTGTGCGTGCGGGGCTTAGAGATACCATTGTACCCCCATTAGCAAATAAACATGAAAGCTAATTACAAAACTGGCAACCTCTTTCGCGTTTGTATTCAATAGATATGCTTCTTTGCGTTTAATTTGTCATAAGTTTCCCTGGAAATGCATCTGGGACCCAAATCTTATGGGCAGGGCCGGCCTTATCAGTGTGCAAAGTACAAAGGCGCCATCATCTTGGGGGCGCCTCAGCGTAAGAGCAAAAAAAAAAAAAAAAAAAAACAATAATCCGTGTTTCATAAAATTAGTTCAACAAAATTCTAGTTGTCTTCACGTTAGCAGACCCAATGACAGTGACTCCTATCAGATACTCCATCTTTCAAGTGAAAGAACTTAGCGTCAAAATTCACTTGTAGCGATGGTACTATACCTACTGTGGTGCTTGATAGAGATGATTAGATGGTACCAATCCCTGTGAACCACACTAGGTCTTCAATTACGAGAAGCCAACAGCAGCCCATTAGAAATTAAAAAAAAAAAACATTATTTGTTTCATGTATGTAATTATTAAAGTTTTTAAAGTAATTGAAAACGCAATAAAATTATACACAATTTGAATTTATATTATTTTAGTTTGTATGATGAAAGAGGGCTAGGGGCGACTATTTTTATAAAGTCCAAGGGCGCCGAATACCGTCGAGCCGGCCCTGCTTATGGGTGTATTTTGGTACCCTCTTTAGCACAGTAGAGTCCCCCCCCCCCCTTGCTAAAGCTCTGCGCACGCTTATATAAACACATATTACTTGACTACATATTGAAGTGCCAATGAAGCGGAACTACACAGAAAGTAAAGAACCATTGAAAACGTTCTTTTGTCAGAGAAAAAGAAAACCAGGATGTTTTATTCGAAAAATGATTCGGGAATTTTATTTTAAATGACAGAAATATAAAGGAAAGAAATAAAATGAATGTGATGGTCTCATCATATTGATCAAGTATTCAATATGCAATAATTAGCAAAACATAATTGAAGAAGTGTATATAAATAAAATAAAATGCAAAATAACTAAATAAATTATATAAAATAAAGAAAGAAACGCAAACATTCACATTTAGTTTCAGAAAAAAAAATAGAGTAGTGGAGCTTAACAAATCTTCATTTGCTACTCCTGTTTCGGGCAAAACTCGTTGCTTAGGTTACCTCTTTTCTTATTTATTCATTTAATTTTAATCATACTAACGCAAAAATTTCTGCTCTTAAATTAAGCTTTATACAAGAGACGAATTAGCGCTCTTTATGTAACAATAACTGAGAACAGCATTCAGCAAGTTTTCGCTAAATAATTTTTTTTTTAATTTTTTTTTTTTTTGAATATCAAGCAATTTATCGCAAATTTTGATTGATCAATTTGTACTAAATTAGGTCTAGAAGCAAGTTCTCAGAAAGACAAACCTTCATTTTAAAAGTATCGTTTACATTTTCATTTTTACAGCACTAAATATGCAATTTACAAACAATTCGGGAGAACGAAAAAAGGGTAACAATATTTTTTCTTTTCGTTTCAACTCTCAGCCACAGAGAATTATTTTGGAACCGGAAAAAGAGCAACGTTGTGTAAGTAGTAGAAAACACGTGCATGCCGCTAGCAAAATACTAGCGTCTCTAGCTAATACACTGACTGCAGGGGGTCTCGGCCTGAAGTGACAGGTCAATTATGGGGGACAGTAGACCCTTCTTCCAAGAGCTATCGTACATTTCATTGGTCGTTGAAATGTCAATCACTTGAGGTTGACACACTCCCCTCATGCCCTTCGAAGGCCATCTTAAGCCTAACCACGAAATTTTTTCTGACTGAAGAGCAGCCTTAAGGCCGTGGTAGCCTAGCGGTTAGAATGTCGGGATTCCAACCGGAAGATTGCGGGTTCGATACTCGACCCGCTGAAGACCCACCATGTACACTTGGGGATACGTGCATGTAAAATATGTGGACCCTGAAGTCCCGAGGGTACAGGAGAGTGGAGAATTTCCCTACACTACACTCTTAGGTCAAAAAGGAAAGGTGGCGTATTAGTAGTGGC
Organism: Octonoba sinensis; assembly: GCA_038502835.1. NCBI lineage: Eukaryota > Metazoa > Arthropoda > Arachnida > Araneae > Uloboridae > Octonoba > Octonoba sinensis. The sequence goes on along the minus strand of CM076599.1, from coordinate 27,842,553 downwards.
GCCATCTGGTATCATCCAAATACATAATGAGCTAAGTCGTATGGTCGCTCTGCGAAAGGGTGCTGGGATATCCACGTGGCATTAGAAACAACAACGTAAATGTGACTCTCTTTCTGTGTGTTTGTGTGTGAGTGTTTGTGATTATATGCCAGTATAGCAACAGGCCCGAAGTAAACATAATAATATTTTAATATTCTTACTGCACCCAGTGTTTCACTATATTCCTTTTCTTAATTCTTTCTGCAGAAGAAGCAAAAAAGGAAAAGATTTTCTTCCGTGATAGAAACTATGGATGAAAGTTCCACAACAGAACTGCTTTCCAAGCGATATAAAAGAAATAAATGATACTTTTCCGATATAAAATGGCGTTGACGTAAAATGCGGAGTTCTTTTCCCTCTGAGATCCACATTTATCCCTTTCCGGGGGTTTATAAGATTTTTTTTTCTTTCTTTCGCACGTGAGGGAAGAGATCAAAAGATTGCCTAGTAGGGAAAAAATGTTTCATACACTTGCCACTCTTTTTTTCCCTATGGGGATATTTTCAGACGGTAAGCACAATCGAAAATAAGTACCCTCCGGGTACTTTTCAGATTCAGTGAAATGTAAAAACGAATATTTCTCCAAAACTGATTTTTATTTTCTTTTTTACAGAAAACCCCCTTAATATATATGCTGAAAAGCAACAAACAGGACATGTTACAGTGTATTGGAGATGAAAAAACATGTGTCTGCAATTTCAATAAAAAGTTGATATTTATGCAACCACATATATCCGAGAAAAGATTGCAGGATGAACTTTTTAAACGTTTTAGGCTTTATAACAGAAAATAATAGATAAAAGCTTGTAAGCTCGTAATTGAAATTTTCTGTTTCTTCGGAATTTTTGGATAGGATTTTATGAGATTTATGGATTAAACATTATTAGAACTGATTTCTCAAATTCCAAAGAAAATTTGCATCCTCTTGAGTTAGAAATTTGTTTTTGTAAAATTAAAGTAAAAGAAAAAAAGACGATCGGATTCAAATTATGATTTATATTTCTGGGAAATAAAGACGCTTTTCTCCCCGGTAAATTCAGAGATATTGTCAAAACCGTCTTTTAAATCTTTATTAGTTTCTCTTAAAAACCACCCAAAATCGGTCCTAATTTAGGTATATGATTTAACAACAATTTGGCTAGACTTTCCTTCAGCCAGTTTTCTGTAATTAATTTTGCAGTAAATTATTTTTTATGTTGAGTGGCGTACACGTTAGTTAGGATTATCTCTTATTTTTGCGCACGCTTACTTTAAATTATTTCTACGGTTAAAAAATCTTGAGTGGCAACATTTTTGGGAACATTTCAATTATTGGCAATTTTTTTTTAAGTAATTGTTTTCATTTTTCTCACTTATTTTTATTTTAAATTTTTTCTCCAAGGAAAACTTGACATGTTTTTAAGCTTCCAAGTGCCTATTTTCACTAGGAGCATCATCAATTTAAGAATGGGGTTTATATTGAAAATATCTTCTCCTCATAAATGTTTAATTTTTACCCGGCATCCTATAAAGGAGGCGGTTATCAGTTCGAACCGGATGTATAATTTTTTTTGTTTGTTTGTTCATCGATAATTTCTCACTGGATAACCGATGTATTAAATAATGAGGACTTATTTAAAATTTGCATTAAACCTTATTTTTAGAATTCTAAAATTTTACTATGACCTAAACGAACGCCATTATACACAAATTTATTTTTCATTCGGAAACAACTTTCAGAAGACGTATTAAGAATATTTTTTTGTTTATATATTATCGTTTGTTTTTTCAAAAGGAAAAGCATGCATTCTTAACGAAGAATAATTTATTTTCAAATTATGTTTTAAAATTCAAAACAAAATCAATGTAGATGAAGTAAAATGAATAATGTTTTTGGTTTGCATGCTACCCTTGCTCAAAGGATTTATTAACTTCAGTTATTGAGTTTTAATTCTTAGAAATCAATATCACGTGTTCGGCTCTCAAGCACTTTATCGAACATTTCGTCATATATGTGTTCTTTTTCCAGGTCTGCAGAAGATGGTTCTAAAAAAGGACGACGTAGTTCTATAGTTGTGATTCCTCCCATGCAGATCTGCCCGGGAGATTTACTAGTGTACAGCAAAGTACTGAGCCAAAGAAATACATTGCTGGGTAAGTGGCCATATTTTATGCAAAATTTCTCTTTGTCAATTTTTTACTACATGGCAATTCCATAGTAACACACCAATAATCACAGAAAGGAAGAGGGAGGGAGGGACCTTGCTGCTAAATAAATATTTATTTAAGTTGTGGATGATGGCAGGAACGAGGTAAAGGTAACTTCTTTGAAAAAAAGTTTTAATAGGATTAATTAAAACGACAAAAGGTCGCTATAACAGACTAAAACAAATGACCACAGCTTTTACATACCTTTTATATTTATGCCTGTTCTGTACAAAATAACTGAAGATTCTTTATTAAAACAACATATGTAGTAGAAACGAGATTTAGAAGCAATTCTCTTAGAAAATTTCATTATTGCAAAGCAGTAAATATAAAGAAAAAGTTTTTTTAAATATATTTTTTTTAATGTTGACTCAGGTTTAACTTGTCATTATTGATTATAAAGAAAATTCTTTTTAATGCTTTATGAGTTTTAAGGGAGTGAAAAAATATATATATTATATTTTTGCATGAATTTTTCATGTAAAATTGCCTCTTTTCTTAAGATGATCATTAAGAGAAAAACTTAAATACGTTCTCTAAATGTTAAAAATCTTTTTATTAGTGAGATAAGAAGATAAATTTCGCACAATTGTCACTACCAAAACTTCGCTGAGGAAAATATTTTTTTTCTACTTTTTCATTCATAGCATGGTTTATCATCGACGTATTATCGACGTATTTTTTTAGTTTCTGAAACTTTCTCAAAAAGTGCATATTTCGTCGCAAGGAGTTGTTCGACGGAAATCCAACCGAAAACTAAAGCAATGCCTCTTATAAAATAAACCGTTTTCGTTGCATTTGTCGAACCCTCATAAAAAAAGCAGATTCTATTAGACGATGAGGATTAGGAGCAACGCCACCTGGAAAGATTCTCGAAGCAAGTTTTTCGTGATGAGATTTGGCAATCCAGCCCGAAAAGCGCTTTCAGGACAAAACACGAAGTTGCTAAAAGCTGACTAGGATTTCTATTGAGAAGCTTAATCAAAACTTCAAAAGTTTGGACAAACATGGTGTTGGTTTTGTTTTCTATTTTTAGAAAAAGTGTCATGTCGCTGGTGATTGAAGAATAACTCGAGCTATTTTTGTGAACGGAATACAAATAAGGTGTATAAACACGTTTTATGGACAAATATTAAGAATCTATAGTTTTTATGTACGTGATAAATATTCCATTAAAGAAAAGGGAGGGAAAAAGAAAATGGTTCTGCTATTGAAAATGCAATGGACATTTTTATCTGCTTTGAGCAAATATTATAACAAAATAATATTTTGAGCTGTGTTGTATTTTATTTTGAACAATATATCGATAAACCTGTGAAAAATGATGATTTGCAATTACTGTCAACTCTGGTTAAGATGGACAAAAGTTGCACGTTTTTATGAATAACTCTTAATTACGATTGCAATTTCATTATTTCGATATGGATTATGCATTATTTTGAGGGGAAAGTATAGCTACAAGCTGGGCTTAATTTCTAACAAAAAAAGTAAAACAGAGCTATAGCTTTCAGAATCTATATTCCTGTCTAAATAGTCTGAAATTTCGTCCGTCTAATCTTTAAGAATTCAGCAAAAAAGGAACGTGCAGGAGCTGAGCTCTCATACAAATTAAGCCTTGCAAACAACTGACATTAAAAGAAGACAACAGACACCAAGAGGGAAATAATAATAAATAAATAAAGCTCAGTACTGTTCACCTCCACGCCTTGAATGGTCAAGATGAACATTCTCGGCAATTCTAATGCGAAGTTACCCCTTATTTAATTAGTTGTTGACACCATATTTAAAATCTACAGGGAAAGTTAACAACTCCCATTGTTTTTACCCATTGAGACATTGAAAAGAAATGGAAAAATTTTAACTTTTTCATGATGTATCTGTCCTGCCTGGATAAGAATGCTTATGTTAGATGCCTGAAACTGTTCCCGTACCCCAGGGGGTATGCGTACCACACTTTAGGAAACACTTGAATAAGGATTGTTATGAACCTCATCCCCTAGAAACGCTCTCACGAGCCATCGAATAACTTCTCTAGGTAATATCTAGGTAGTGTCTTTCTTTTCTGTTATTTTTCTGTTCTTTCCTCTCAATCACCACATCCGGTTAAACCCTCGTCAGGGTAGGTACGGTGGTGATTGATGAGGTATAAATAAATAAATAGGTAATATCGTCTAACGTAAAGTTATAACTGAAGTTCCACCTATTAATACTTTTTCATTTAATAGCTTTGAAGAATCTTGCGATAAATAAACAGAACACCCAAAGTTGCTGTGCTTAATTCCGAATATTTGTTTAGAAGAACCTGATGTGTCAACACTTCATTCTGGAATTTTCACGTATGGATCGAAATTAAGTGATTAGACAGTAGGGTGGAGTGAAAGAAATATTTTTATAACTTTTAATCGGCAGGGTGCGGAAAAGATACCCTGTAGGACCAAATGAACGTGTTTTTGAACGAAAATTTTATTCAGTTTGGACAAAGTTAAGATGCGCCCCAATCCGACCAAAGTTTGACGAAACAAATACATCACGTGGGTTTTCGTTTTCGTCAACAGTTATAATAAAAAAACTACATTATATTTTTTGCGTTATGTTCTAAATAACAGAATATTTCAATGTTCAGATTGTTTAAATATTTCCTTAATTTTTCGTGCAAAAATTCGAAAAACAAATCAACTTTCCGCGTCAGAATCAGTCAGACGAAACTTCTCATGATATTGCGTCAGACATTTAAAGGCGATAGTTAATGTAACGGAGACAGTCAACAACATGCTTTCCCTTTATCCCCCATGCCCCCTTACCTAAAACAGCAGACAAAACGTCTCAAATGCGTCTTGTGCTTCCAACTTTTTTTTTTTTTTTTGGAAGGCAAGGCATTTTTGAGAGGCAGGCAGCTTTCATTGCTCCTGCTTTGTTACAAGATTTCGGATAGTATATGAAGCTAAAACATTAAATGTCATTAGTCGCAGTAAAATTCGCAGAGAGAGTCACAAATGCCGGATTGTTGTACAAAAAGTCAAGTGTGAAAAGCAATCTAATGATTCAGTCAAATGTTTGTTTTTTTATGGAAGAAGAGATAGCACAAGAACTGTAACGAAAAAGGGTGACGAATATTATAGCTCAGTTATACAGGAACAATATTCATTACACACCCTTTCAAGAGCCAGGTACAAGGTTCATTGGCCATGTGACCCCTACGACTGGAGAATCTCGCTCTATTAAAACATCTATAATCAATTACTTCCATGAAAACAATATGTCTCTCGAATCATTGTTAGCTGCCGGATGTGATGGAACAAACATTAATACTGGCACAAAGGGTGGGATTTTTCATTAATTGGAGACAGAAATTGGTCGGCCATTACAATGCTTGTTGCATATCAATGAACTGCCAATATAAGACATCTGCAGAAAATTAACGGTAAAATGTTCAGCCCAAAAGCACTAACAGGCGAAATAGGAAAAGCACTTCATAAATGTGAAGAAGTTTCCGTGGTACCATTTTCAAAAATCGCTGTCGAGTATTTTCTGCACTTAAGTGCTGATATGGAGCTCAGTACAGACCAAATGTACCTCAGGGATATTTGTTACGCTGTTTCAGAAGGCAACTGTTCTGATGACTTGGCAAATCGTAAACCTGGACCAATAGTACATTCCAGATGGCTAACAACTGCAAGTAGAATCCTTAGATTGTATGTTGCAACAGAAAATCCTTCCAAAAACATCGGGACACTAGCAACATATGTAATGAGAGCATATGCTCCAGTCTGGTGTATAATTAAAGAAAACCCACATTGTGATGAAGGGACCCGTAATTTTTGGAAACTGATATCCTATTCCAGATACTTGGATCCCAATTTAAAAGAAATAACTGACTCTGTTCTAAAAAGAAACATTTTTTATGCTCATCCCGAATATCTTCTAGTTTCTATGCTCAAGGATTGCAGGGTACATGAAACTAATACTGTTAGCAAGAGAGCAGAAAATTTCAACTCTTAGAAGTTTCAAGCTTCCTTCTCTAAACCTAGATGGAGCAGAATACACAGACATGATAAGTTGGCATGATGAAGTAATATGTGAACCACTGTGATTAAAAACCTCCCCACAGAAGACATTCAGAATTGGTTTACTCGTTTACTTCACCTAGAGATGAAGTCCAAACTGAACTTCCAAAGTTCCCCTGCAACTCTCAAGGAACAAAGCGACGTGTTCGTCTTGTAACTGAGGTTTCAGAACATGTTTGTGGTGAAAAGCAGAGACATGGATTCCTTCTTGCTAAGCTTTACTCTAGAAATATTGTGACTCAGTTCAACACAAATAGTGAATATGAGGTATAATTTGTGTTCATTGGGTGTGCGTCTGAATTTTCATGTTCACGCTGTGCTTTAAAAAAATTTCAGAAAATATTTCTTGCAAGTCATAGTATTCGTAATTTAATTGCGATTAATAGAGTTCCTTCTATACTTTGAGTGAAATAATAAGTAATTTGTGTTGTTTCCATGGCAATAAATTTTATTTGACATCGTTTAGCACAAAAAATATTTCGCCTTAATTGAAGCAGGACATTGCCATCATTTCAGCGCAATGATGCATATTTCGAGTGGCTTGGGGCGCATCTTAATATTAAAATTCCGCACTGAAATTTTGCATGCGTTCATTTGAACCACAAAGGCACCTTTTCTGCCCCCTGCCGATTTAAAATTCCAGAGCTTTTTTTTCCCCCAATAGCGTTCCCTCCACCCTATTGGACAGCCTCAGCATTTACATACATTTCCAATGCTCAGGTTGTCTACGGTTGGTTAGCTAAACTTTCATGCAATAATTCAGTCTTTCAAGCAGAAATTTTTGCAATATTTCACGCTCTACATTATATTACAAGAAATAATATAAACTCCGTCACAACACTATTATCCGATAGCATGTCTTCTCTAAAAGCTTTAAAGGACCCTATGCATACTTCAAAATTAGTCCGTGATATTCAATCCCTCAGCAGAGAACATCGAATCATAAAACTGGCATGGATTAGAGCAACCAAGCGCCACTTCGGCAATGAACGAGCTGACTCATTGGGTAAGACCGCAGAAAAAAACCCTACTCATCCATTGATATATAAAATTCCTCTGCCTAAATCTTATCTGAAATATCTACTTTGGACTGATCTTCTCAACAGCTGGAAACAGCTATGGGACACCGCTGAAACTGGCCGTAGGGTACACGATTTCATACCAAAAGTAAAGCTAAAGTTATGGTGCCCAAACATCCCTCGGAAGTACAATTTCTCAGTGTACCCGGTCCTTTCCCTTCATATTTACATTGTTTTGATAGAATCAATTCACCATAATGTGTATGCAGTCAACCGGGTACTCCAAATCATTACATTTTCAATTGTCCTTCAACCAGTTCCTTCCATTGCAGATATAATTCCAATAGCACTTTCTCTCAAAACCTCACCCATATTTCAATAGACTTCTCAAATTTTTCTTATTTTCTTTGCTCGTCGTATTTTTGTCATTTATCATTATTATTGTTGTTGTTGTTATTTACGATGTGTGTTTGTTTATTTATTTATTTTTTAAGTTTTATATTTTATTTTTTTAATTTGTATGTGTAACATCACATGTTCTGCGATACCCAGCGGGTGCTTAGTCGCTCGTGGATTCTTTCTTTTTCATTTTTTCTTTTACTTTCCTCTCAATCACCACATCTGGTTAAACCCTCGTCAGGGTAGCTACGGTGGTGGTTGATGAGGTATAAATAAATAAATAATCACTTATAAAACGTTCTTGTTTCCCCCCTGATTGCTGCAAGCATTATGCACTACCGTACAATTGAAATTACGTGATGCATACTTTGTCTTTTTTCAGATTATGATGGATCGACACAGAGTTTGAGCATGACAGATGGTAAGTAAGCTTCATTTATAAGTATGCTATGAAGTGGATTTTTAAAATTTCTTTCCTGTGTAGAAAATATTCAACTACAATTAATCTGGGGGAAATGGTGCATGCATACAAATCAGAGGTGCACTCAGTAAATTTTCAAGTACCGGAACGCCTGTGAGAAATGGTTGAATCTTGTGTATCGACCCCGAGCTTGGTTATGTTCCGAAATTCAGACTGATAATTGAGCCTCTCTCATAAAACAAAATTGATTAACTCCTTCTTTACCTATTTTAGCATCACTTCTGTCAATTTTTGTCTTTGGGGAGTAAATATGGTTTCTTTATTTCTTTTCTTTTTTTCTGAATGACCTAATTACAATATCAATTTCCATCTCATTTTGATGATTCTTTTTCATTGTTGAGAAAATACAACTGAATGAATTAAACCTAAGGTACAGGAGGAATTTATTCGATGTTTTTGTTGAAAAATACAGTTGGGATTTTTGTAAACAAACGGAGTGTTGCCAACCGCGAAAGAGAAATAAAGGCCCCTTTTTCACCACATATTAGTCTTTTATACGTATTGACAATAAGCTGCTTCGAAATTGAGTGGAGGCACAGCTTCCATAAACACAAACCGCGGGAGATCGTTTTCACATTTCTAGCGCCGAGAATACGCCTAACGTGCATTGTGGAATACCTTGTAAATAATTTTCTTAACATTGTCTGAAAACAGCCTTATAACAGAAATTATTTTCCAGAAATAATGGGCACCATAGAGGCAGTTCCATTTAATTTTTATTTCAAGCCACATTTGAGTATAAACCAGCATTATATACTTTACGAGTATTATAAAATTATGTGACGGACTAGAATATGGCAAGAACGATGCGATACAATTACTGTTGGTCTTTGATATCCTTCAGATCCAAAATCTAGTAAACTGCAGTCAAACGATCAAATTTGATCACTGGAAATTTTTAATAATCTTTCAGAAGCAATCCAATAGGTCCAGAATATGAATATGGTCCCTTTGAGCAGCCGTCCAACTCCAGAATGAGGTGCTAGGTGGCTTGCATTTTTTCAAGCTACCGCCACTCAATTTCGAAGCAGCCGATTATACGTATGTATTTAATTGATTGGTGAAACTGTATAGCAACAGAGCCACCTCAAAAATATATATATATGAAGCACAAAAACTTGAAAGAAATGGGCAAAGAAGGACAGTTTCCAGAACTAACTTTCGAGGATTTGCCAGGTCAGACACAACCTGTGGAACGATTTGCTTCTAATACATGAAGCTGCATTGAAAATGGATTCATTCGTGCCAAACTTGAAAGGAGGAAAGAACTTCCAACGTTTGACAGCAAAAAAACAATATTCTTAAATTCTTATCTTATTTTACTACTACAGTCGAACCCCGATATAGTGAACCGTCTGCGGACTCGACAATAAGTCCACTATAACCGGTGGTTCACTATATCCAAATTCTTTGAAAAAAAGTCTTTCTTTTTAAATATGACTGGAGTTTTGTTAGAAATGGTACATAAATTGCTTATAAATACTTAATTAATCAAATAAACATTAAAACAAACATTAAAAAGAAAAAGAATCAGATGTTACTTACAAAAACTTGAACGCCCTCACTTGAGATTTCCAATTTTCCACATCGCTTGCACAAAGACTTGCTGGGGGCCGTCCATAAATGACGTCACGCTTTTTTCCCATATATTTGACCCCCTCCCCCCCTTTGTCACGCGTCACGCTATGTTGCATAATGCATGATGTCACACTACCCCCTTCGTCGTGCTACCCCCTTCCCTCCCCTTGTCACAATTTCACGAACCCCCCCTCCCTCCCTCGAAGCGTGACATCATTTATGAATGATAGGGGTGATTGGTAATGAATAGCGCGGATGTAGAGACAAGTGGATTCCTAGAATTCAGTGAGAGGAGCAAGGGGGAAAGGAGCGAACAATTGGGACTGTAAACGGATTGGGGGTGGGAGGAGAGGAATGTTCTGCTTAACAACTTGTTTGCAACCCATCGCCGCCATTTTCTTTCCCAAGTCAAAATGTAAACAAGAGCGTGCTGCTAGATTGGCGCCTTTATCGCTGTCAGTGGCGCTTTTAACAGCTACGCCAAAAAGAAGGAAATAAATGGGATTCCTTAGCTACATACAATACCGAAAAACGCTCTCTGAATTCAAAATGCATTATATATTAATACAGACTGGAAAAATAAAAAAGCATATTAGAGAAGTGCTATTTACCTTAACTCTAGCCAAATGCTTAAGCCTTTTGCTCTACATATTTATGAAAATTTTAAACTATTATAATTTCAGTCATTTCCCTACAACATTAAATAGTTTCAAAAGTTATGAAAGTCATGCAAAATTAATAAATATTTCTATTTCCCTTTTATAACCTTTTCTTTTAACTTGGTATACAAACACAATTGTTTTTAATTTGATTTGATTACTTATTATACTTTTTATTTATTTGTAATTATTATTTATTCATTTTTCTTCATTGGGAAAAAGTTCTTAATTTTGTTGAAGCATTGCTGTTGCTGTTTGCTTATGAACACCAAATTTAGAAGCATAATCTTACTCATCAAAAATTTAATTACTAAGACGAATGCAAAAATTTATATGTTATTGTAAAAAATTAAATATCAATTTTTGTGCATATGCTTGTGTGGTTCTTAGGCATCAATTTGTAACAGGCTTCTTTCACAGGAACATTCTGCATTATGTCTATGTATTATGTATTGTACTATTCATGCAGCAGCTATTGAATGAAGTTTTATGTAGATATTACATAATCTTTTTTATTGCAAAACCATCATCATATTGAAAACAAAAAATTTAAAAGATTCATATGGTTCATAAAATAAATAAAAGCTTGATCATTACTTCAAAGAAGTTTACATTAAAATATATTTATATTAGATCAAGTCTATAATTTACCATTTTTACCATTTGTATCTGTAAACAAAGTCCAATTAATAAAATTTAATTATCAACCAAGTCAAATAACAGAAATGACAATTTAAATATCAAATCATTACTATACCCAAATCATTACTATACCCAAATCATTTGCTATAAAAATTTGAAAACTAAAATATATTGTTTATAGACTCAAGCACTTAAGGTTTTTATAGTTTATGCTTATTCTACTTTGGAATTTTAGCAATTAAGTAAATAGCAAAGAAGAAATTTAATTTTAATAATTATTCTTTTTATATAATTTCACTTCACGCCAGTTACTGTATCATTTTATTAACGGAGAATAAAAATAAACGATTTTCTGCATTCAAATTCCGCGATAAATTTCTGTATTGTGTAGGTGTATTAAAAAGTGTATATAAAATAGCCAATTTTTTATACTTGTGTTAAGTATCATGCATTATGTTATCATAATATATTTCGCTCAAAAAGAACAATACAAAAATTACTGAATTTAGTTCAATTGGCGACAAGCACATTTCGTCGCCAACAATTGTTGCAAACCTGCTGGTATCCAATTTGGACGCCGGCAATTAATAATCAATTTCTTCATCTGTTGGAAAAGTAAACAATCTCCACTTGTTTCTGGAGTGATTGTTGCAATTAACTGCAGCACAACCACCCATTTTTCAATCGAAAAAGCTAACGAAATACCAAAATCTAGTCTTAAGCTAGCCCAACGCAATACACTAGCGTCTAAAACGCAGGAATGCGTTGAATCTCACAAAGCAAAATGTAAACAAACCACATTATCGGCGCATGCGCGACTTGTCTCCCTTCGCATATAGAAATTCATTCATGCTATTTTTTTTTCTTTCGCATTCAAGACCACCTGCCTTTGAAGATAACGTTTTTTCCCCTTTTTATCGAAGATTTTTTTTTTCATTAATGATCTGTTTATTTTATACAGACATCCAGTGATGCTTCATAATATATATATTTATAGACACATGCAGAAATTATTTAAGTTTTAAATACATCAGATTAAATTTATCTTGGCTCAAATTTTCTCTAAATCATTTATGCGTACACACTTTTTAATTATTAATCAAAAGTACAGTTTTGAATATTTTTGTGTTGCACCTAAAATATTTTTTAAATGAAGAAAAAAGACTTTTATCCATTCATTTATAAATTTTAAACTACTTCAGGATTTAATTTTCAATCTCATTATGTATTATAAAATATACTTAAAAAATAATTGATAATTCAAAATTTTATAGATCAATAATTTTCAAATATCAACTCTTTTATTAAAAAAAAAAATCAAGCACTGAAATTCACTCAATAGTTAGTCTGATCCAAAATGCTGCGAAATTTTGAACATTTTAAAAACTAAAAAAGTAAAAATAAGAAAAAAAAGTTTTTCAGAAACTTTTTAATTTATAATTCTTGATATTTCTTTGAAAAATAACACACACACACACACACATATATATTTATATACACACACACACGTGCTTCTTTTTTCCTGTCTTGCGACAAGCAAAATATTTGGCACTTTGAAAAAAATACAGCAATGTTTCTGGAAAAAATGAACTTCTGATAGTGATGTAACAGTCTGGTTGTTATCATCAAATTGCATGTTGGCCGTTTTCATTGAATCATTTGTAGGATTTTTTGAGCTAATGTATATGTAGCACGTATATATTATGTGTATGGGGGGGAAGGTGTTCACCTAATTAAATAATTTACATTAGAAAATTTCACATTAGAACAGATTTTTTTTAAATTGTAAATTACCCATTTGCTCTTGTATGTGACAACGCAGTCTATGAAAAGCAATGTACAGATTTCCCCTAGGCTAATGCATATTTTAAATTCTTGATATTCTAATTAACGTATTAATTTGTCAGGGGGTTATAACATCCCTTATCCTCTTTCGCTACGCCTTTATGCAACGAGAGGTACCAAACAACATAAGCACTCAGTTTATCCATTACAAAAAAAAAAGAGCCAACATGCAATTTGACAAAACTGGTTTAGAACATGAAAAAAATTTAATTAACAGAATAAGAAGCATTAAGCGAAAAAAAAAGCAATAAAAAAACAAGGAACCTCTTTTCAATTTTGATTGATGTCTTTTCAACTACAAGTTCACGTATTTCGCATTGAAAAGGACCCATATAAGCTCCGAAACACGTGACTACCACTTTTATCAGCACATTGTCCTACGCGTTGAATGCAGAACATCTGTAGTGTTTGTTTTATTTGTGTCTAAAAGGTTTTAGGAAACCGGCAAATAACGCTATTGTTTCTTAAAAAGTTTTATTTTACTAAACACCTAAAAGAAATTAAAAAAAAAAAAAAAGAGGGGGGGGGGGGAGAGAAAGGGAAAGAAAAAGAAGTGGGCCTGCTAATCATACGGAAACAAAAGAAATAAATAAATAAACACAATTAATTGTCCGAGATTGAGCAAAATAAATAAATTAATTAATTGAATAAAATAAAAAAAGTAATAATAAAATTACTCTCTTGAGCAGTAAAAAAATTCGACATGTATGACTGAATTTATCTCATTTTTAGTGTTTGTTGATTTAAACTAGAAATAAATTGGCGTCATACGAGTAATTTTCACATTCCTTAATCCATTTATCCTATTTAAAACGACTGGTCCCAACTTCCACAGTAATTTAGTTTTTCCTATTAATTTTGTTTAGTTGTAGAATTATATGCATTGTAAAAGAGTTCAAAAAATCAATATGTATTTTTAGCATTGCTACGTTCTCTAAAACTTATAACATGACATATAATTATCCAGTCAAGTATAGAAGAGTCATCTGCATTGAATAGCGGCTAGCACAAAAGCTATTACCATAATAAAATGCACAATTACAAACATTCTAGGTCTTAAATAGTTAAAATGTACAACAACGCGCAAAGAAAATATTTTTGCCAACATTTGAATTTTCCCATTCAATCATATCAACCAACATTTTAAAATGAAAATCTCAGATCCATTTATTTTCAACAAAAATTCATCAAGTAAATCGCATTTTTAAAGTTAAATGCTCTTTTCCGAATTTTTTTTTCTAGACTAATATATGTCTTTCATTTGTCCCCTTCACATATGATTGATTTCAAAACAAAATGGTGTTTTAAAATTTGTATTATTAGTTTTTAGTATCTTGCAACGCAAAACACGCTCATTCTAAAACTGTACAACTTTTGATTCTATTCATTTGGGCTGACGTCATAAGATTTGTGACGTAGTAGAATATAACAAATGAAACGGCTGATGAGTAAAAAACTTTCGCGCATGCTCACACACAGTAATCTCGTTGCAGCGCGCGGAAGTGACGAAAAAGTGTTTACATTTTGGTCCGTGATATCCAACGCTTTCCTGCACTCTAGACGCTAGTACGCAACTAACCCAGCGAACGAGTGGGAAAGAAAATGGCTGACGAGTCAGCTCGTAGTTATAGGAGCCTTAGTTTGCACTAGTTTAAGACGATAAGCATGAAAGAGTGAAATCTGACACAATAGAAAGGAATGCTGGCTTTTCAATCACAACACGTGCAAGTTTACAATTGGAGAACTGGAACAAAAATCCAAGGGAATGAAATTTGAGTTCACTAAAAACGAACTACCACTTTCTCAATTGTCCACTATAAGCATATAAAATAACATTAGTTGAATAGGAGATTGCACGGGACCACTAAAAATGTTCACTACAACCGAGTGTTCACTATATCCCAGGTTCATTATAGCGGGGTTCGACTGTATTATAAATGCGAGAGTTTGAATGCATGTTTGTTACTCAACCACGCCAGAACGGATCTGGATAAAATTTGGCACTGAGATAGCTTATAATCTGGAATAGCACATAGGCTACTTTTTAATCCCGGAAAAACGAACGTGGGATATTATTATATAAAAATGATGCCTTACCGTAAGATGGAAGGTGTATCTCAATAGTTATAAATGAAATTGAAAGTAAATAAGCACCGGTCTGATAGCTTTAGCTGTTCCAGTGGGATAGCTTACAGGAACAAAATGTATCTTTCAGGAACCGTGTATTTAGTAGGAGTTTCGTTAATTAGAGTTTTAGCATTCATTGAGTAACAATGTCTTAGTCCGAATTGGAACTCGAACCCATGTCTCTCAGTTACGCGCCGAGTGCTCTACCACTAAAGCCATCGGGCTGATTCTGATTTTCTTTCAATTTAATGTATAACTATAGAGCCACATCGTCTATCTTACTGTGATGCACCATTTTTATATAATGACTAGCGGTACCCGCACGGCTATGCCCGTGTTAAAAAATGAAAAGATCAGTCGATTCGGCATTGTGTATATAGCTATGACTTTTTTAAGTGTAAATTATGTTATTTTATTAAAACGCATTCCACATCATTAAAAATTAGCCGCCCACGGCAATCAACCAGCGATCCTACACATTTAAGCATTGTTTTTTACAAAACACACAATAAAAAAATAGAAAAACGAAATAAAGAAAGAAACGAAACAAAACGAAAAAGAAAACATTTAAAAGAAAACGCATTTTGTTTGTTTAGTTCAAGTACCCACACAAAAAGGACGATTATAATCCATTAGAATAGTTTTAATTAAAACAGTTTTAGTATAATTAGTTTTTATCTATTATTCATTGACAGCAAAACAGAAAGACGAAATTTTGTAGCTTGCAGAAACTAACGGCAGCAAGAAAAGCTTTGAAAGCGGAAAGAGCTTTCATCTGAGCCCAAATAGGCAAATAACATGTTTGCTAATTCACTCTAGAAAAAAAATTAAATAAATAAAAATATAAATAGTAATAATAAGTTGGAATATCAAAAATCGCTATAAAGGATAACATTTCTTTAAAAAACCCTTGTGCAGTGTTTTAATTCTTTAAAAAAAAAAATAAAAAAAAAGAATAATCAAAATTCAAAAAATTAAATAAATAAATTAATTAATTAAAAATCGGCTGCTCCATAAAATGATAAAAACCTCAAGAAATAAATATTAATTCGTTAAAAAAGAAAAGGATCATAAGCCAGTCGGCATGGTAACAATTCAAATAAAATTAAAGTTAATTACCGTGAAAAAATAATTTCGAACTACAGAGAAAAACGCGTATAACTTCTTTTCCAGTTAATTTAGAAGCTTTGAATTTTAGCACAGAGAACAAAACTCTTTCTGGAACAGTTTTTTACGCGCTTTTCAACGGTATCAAGCTCGAAAAGATGCGATAATTTCTTCCCATAGAAAACGACTATTTTATGAAACTTTCGGCTATAAATTGGAATAAAAAAAGAACAAATTCGAATTTCAGAAAAAACTCTCCGAGGTGCACACCCTCATGTTCCAAACTAATTTCGTGACAAATTTCATGAAAATCCGCCGGACGGTCTGAGCTCTACGCCGGACACAGACAGACAGACAGACACACACACACACATACTTACTGCTTTATTATTAGTAGAGAAGATAGAGATAGAGAAACCTAAATTTAAACCTTTACAATTGATAATTTACAAATTGAGTTTTAAAAAAGTTATTTATTATTTGAAAACTACCGTTGTGTATACCTAATGCTGTGCTGTCCAGCCCAGAATGGTCAAAATATTTACCGCCCAGAAATCAGCTCCCACAAGGGCGCGTTTGATCGCTCACTTTGGAAAAAAAATTGTTTCGTGCCATTATGTTAAGGTTTTTAAGCTATCGACGCCTCAACATTATTTATTCTTTTATGACTCCCCCCCCCCCTCAAGAAAAGAAACGTACGCGTCTTGGGAAAAACAAAGTTATTTTAATCAAGAAAGCATTTAATAAATACTGCAGGTGGGCGGGGGATAATAATTAAAAATGTCAGAATTTTCAAGGGGGTTGCAGATTATTGCTCTGAAAATTTACGTTATTTCCCTTTTCTTACCCGCCCCTCCCCATACAAGAGGAATTTCCACATGGAAAAAATATACAGTGCCTCCCCCCCCCCCCAACCAAACAAAAAAAAAGAAAGAAAACAGGAGTCTGCAGCGGAGTGTGAAGCAGGTGCCCGGAGCAGTTGAACAAAGAGATTTTGCTCGAAACGAAGAAATGTGTTGTGCTCGGTGCCAAAAAAAAATATTGTGCTACCCTGCTTCGATTTTTTATTAGTTTTAATTGTTTATCGCTCTAAAAAATAAGTTAACCAAAAATAGAGAGAGAGAAAGAGAGATAAATAAAAATGATCTATTAAACTTATTCGGACAACGGAACAGGGCAACTGAAAAAAGTGGCTGCTCCAGCTGTAAAGTGTTTTGGTTGCTCCATTGACAGTTAATGCCGCGTTTTTTCATGAAACTTTTATAACATGATATAAAAACTTCTTCTTACCACTCCTAAAAGCTTCCTTTTTTTACTTGAACAAGCCATGTGAAGAACAAAGAGAGACCTCTTGAATCGTATTCAACGAAATAAGATGCAAATTAGAAATTCAAAGTAACATGAAAAAAAGGAAATTTAAACTACGTGATAAGAAGTGCACGCTTAAGATTGCAAACTTCGGAAAATGTCCCATCCTCCGAATCTATAACTCCTTTTTGAATGTCGAGCAGCGCAACAGTGTCAGGCACGCGTTTCGAGAACGGACAGTATTGTTTAGATTTGAAATTTGTAGATTTTTGTTTTAATTTGCAGTCTGTACGCATGTAATTTAGGAATTTCTTTCAAAAATATTTGTTTTCAAGAAAAGGATTTTTTTTCCCTTTTCCGACTTATAGTGTCGACTAAATATTTAGCCATATTCAAGAAAATTTTTGTTTGTTCTAACTATCCCATTGCACAACTTTAGCGCACTATGCCAAGATTGATTTCGAAGAAAAATGTTTTTCTCGGCTAACACTAATGTTTAGATGCTAATAGCAATTTTTGGTACAGTGTGCGTAATTTTTATTTATTGAAAATGTTTTTAATAAAAAATTTTGAGTATGGAAACAGAGATTACATGTTCAGTACCTTATTGATGTATTTTTTACTTGTTTTGGCCCATGTGCAGTATAAATCTGATGAAGGACCTCCCACAAAACTAGTCAGTTTGAATTTTCTTTGACTGTTGGTTTTTATATACATAAATAAAAGCATTTTGTCTAGTAAAAGAGCCTACAAATCATCTACGTTTCGTTCAACAACGTTTACAAGCTTTAATTTTAAAAAGACTTGAAACTCTGCTAGCAGCTATTTTCTTATCTTTAAACCTCTCAGGTCTTCATTGTGCAGTTTTTGTGACAAAATGAAAAATTACAACTTGTAAAACCGAAATCTGCAAGTAAAATTAGAACCACCCCTATATATATTTCTAAGCTTCATAAATATGGAATGGGCTCTTGGTATGATGTGTCAAGAAGGCAGTGGCGTATTGGAGGGAGGACGCGGACGGCCGCGGCGCTACAGTTCTTCATTCTTACGCAAGCGTGCCCCCACTTTTTTATTTCAATAACTCAGGGGTGTCCGCAAAGGAGCGGTTCATGACGCAGACTGCTCCATGTAAATTTTCATGGAGATTGTCTTTAGGTTTTCGCCGGGTTTTTAGCTGGGGAAGGGGGCATCCTTCTTTGGGGGCTCCGCTTTTTCGGAGGATGGGTACTTAGAGAGGATGAGTGCCCTTGAATGACTTATGCTCGTATCTGTACACGTCCACCCACCTTTTTTTCCAAAACTATACCGCTGTCAACTCCGGAATAAATGTAGGAGCCCTAAAAAGGATGCAGTACTGTTTATATGAGTTCATTTATTTAGCAGCACGAAAAAATTAAACTAAAATACAGCCAAGGAAATTCTTGAGTGCTTGACATTTATTGAGCTATATGAAAGTAACAAATTAAAACGTATCAACTTTGAAATCATCTCACCTATTAAATTAATGTAAAGGTGTTTTTTTTATTTACTGTGCTTCTTAATCAGGGTTTCTTCATTTGCAATTACATACTTTAAATTAGATATCTAGGAAAGTCTTTTTAATGCATACATTTTAAAAGATTCATTAAAAAAATTAACCAATTTCGAAAAAATATTGACAGAAATATGCATGGTATACAAAAAAATTATGAGAAACACACAATGGGAAATCCCCAGTTCAGTTCAGTTGCTAAATTTTTCATGCTCTACGGAATTAAAAATTTGAAAAACTAACTTGTTTCTTTTCGCACTGGAACATTTATTTCTATCATTTCGTTCCTATCATTAAGAGTACGTGACTTAAGCCGCCATCTGGCGACGAGAAATCACGTTAGATCCAAAATAGGAAAGTCATCATCCCAAAAAATTCTGACTTGCATTAAAATTGTTTTTAACTGGCAAAGTAGCAAATATGCTTGCTATTTTCAGGGTTTTTGCATTTGAAATGTAACAAAAACAGCTAATGAATATCAATTATTTAATTTCTGTTACGATGTATTTTTAAAAGAAAAACGGAAATTGTTTGAAAAATGTCTTTGGAATTTCGCAAAATTCAGTTATTTAATGAGTAAATTAAATTTAAAAGTTCAAAACAGATATCACTTTAATTAATTGTCTGACCTTTCTGAGGATGTATTGCATTCATAATGTATCATAACATCACTATTTATGGTCATGTGTGCTTAACGCAAATTACTGAGTTTGTATAAGAGATTGTCAACACTCGTCGAGCCGCATTGTGGCTTTATTTTTTCTGGTTTTCGCCTCTTCAGTATGTAAAAAAGATACAACCAATCCTTTGATGTTCTCCACAAATGCATTTTAACATTGGGAGCTGTTTTCCAAAAACGCACAAAATAAACTTAGTTTGTTGCAATAGAGCGCGTTATTGTGTTTGAATCATTATAACCCTTTAACCTACGATTTACGTTCGAGAATTTTGGGCCGGAAACGTAAACAAGTTCGAGCAGACTCCGAGCCATTCGGGAGTGGTGGCCCAATCATCGTACACGGGCTATGCCCGTTACTTGCTTCATAACGTGTAGTTTCCTTTTACAATATTTTGCCTTTTTAATCACAGTGAAATATTAAGCCTTATTCTTGTTTGTATCTTGATCGGCTGCGCTGTCGTTTCTGACTAGTCACGTGATAAAGTAGCATTCTTTTATCCAATCAGACGCCAAATTAGTCTCGTGACCGGCTTCAAAATAGTAGCGAAGAATCCGATGTGTACGAAAAAGCCAGATTGATCGATAAAGAATTTCGGTATTTTCTGGATGTGGTTCAGCACTGAACCACGATTACGTATTTTTTTCTAACCAGTATTTCGGTTCAACTTAACCCGGGGCCTTTCACATGCAAAGCGAACGCTCTACCACATCTATTAAAAGCATCAAATTGAACTCACGAAATTTTGCGACTGTGTATCGCTATCTGCGTTATTTTTATTTTATTTTTCCTCATTATTACTTTTAATGTTTATCAAAAATAAAAGATTCTTCTTAAAATTGATCTTAAGTTTCATTATCCTGTAATAAATTGTAGCAAATTGTAAAAAAAGTGCAAATCGTAATCAAAACCAACTGGCTGGAATTATTTTAAGTAACTGCCATGTGAAATGACAAATAACATTTTCCCCAACCATACTTTTCTCCACCAGACCCCTACCTGTTAGCCGAGGCCTTAGGATTGCTTACGCACGGGGAGAGGTAGTGGGGTCTACGGATTTTACATGCACATATCCCCAAGTATACATGGTGGTCTTCAGTGGGTATCGAACGCGCGACCTTCCAGGTGGAAGTCCGACGTGCTAACCACTAGGCTACCCACGGCCCCACCCCAACCATACTGTTGTTAACTTCATGGTGCGTTACTTTTGAACAATCAGCCCGGAAGTGGTTTTCCCGGGTAGGAGAAGAAATTTTACCTCTTGATTTACACGGGAGCGAAAGAGGAAGGTTTATGATAGAGTTGAGTTTACAACTGCAAAAATCAGTTGGCAGATTTTGTAAATGTTCAAGGTTGAAACTTGGTTGGAACTATTTGATCTTCAAACACAACACAAAAAATACAGATCGCTAATTTGCACTCAGGGTTCATATTGGGGAAAAATACAAGGTGAGATTTCCCTCCTTGACCAAAATGTTAAGTGGGATTTTTAAAAATTTAAGCGGAAACTTTTTTTTTAGTTTTTAAAAGTGCTACTACTAAATTGTCCAAACATGATCAAATACTAACTATGTCATAAAAGATGATTATCTAATAGATTAAGGGGCTAAACATCAAAGAAACAAAAATAAAACCGTAGTAATTGCATTTATTTATTAATAAATAAATGCAAAACAATTTACATTTTGCACAAAAGAAATAGCTACAAATAATTTTATTTTTGGTACGAATGATTATAAACAAGTCTAAGGAAGTTATTTCCATTATGCAAAAGTTTGGTACGATCTCATTTGATCTAAAGAAGTAAGAAGTATATTACCTTATTGGAAATGGTTCAAAGGAGGCTACTAGGTTGGCAGGTGGTCTCTCAGACTTTGATTATGAAGTTACTCTTAAAAGGCTCCATATGTATAGTCTAGAGCAGGGGTCTCCAAACTATTCAGGCCCTTAGGGCCATATTGAGTTACTCGCGTACAATCAAGGGCTCAACACCGTCAGTTTCTTAATTGTTGCATCGGTGGTAAAAAGTTGAATCATTTACACCACTAGTGGTGTATGATTAACTTTTTACCAGGCAACAGTTAATGTAGCTCTGGGGCCTGGAAAAATTTCCTGGGGTCAATGTGGCCCTAAGGCCGAAAAGTTTGGAGACCCCTGGTCTAGAGCAAAGGAGAGTTAGAGGGGACATGATTCAGTGTCTTTAGATTCATTTAAATGAAAAATGGTTGATGGACTACATTTATGCACAGAAGGTAGAACTAAAGGTCAGTGTTTTAAGCTTTTCAAACCTCAGGCTGGTCTTGAAATTAGGAAACATTACTACTTCAATAGGGTTGTAGGCAGTTGGAATAGTTTACCGGAGGCAACTGTTAATTGCCGTGGGGTAAAAACTTTTAAGAAGGCTCTTGATGTCCATTGACGAGGACCAGCCTTGTTGGGCCCTCTTCCTATTGCTGGTTGTGACTTTTGTATTTTTATTTTTGCCATGATAAAAAATAAAATAATTCATTGTAGACTAAGTGATTTTTCCCGGACAAAGAATCGATCGAGGTTCTACTATACATATAGTTGATGTTCTAAAATCCATGTCGATATGAGGGAAAAAAGGCTCGCTGAATTTTGAACCAGCTTCTTGTTGAATCAAATTTATTGTTGTTGGATCAAACTTAAACTAGG
Organism: Octonoba sinensis; assembly: GCA_038502835.1. Taxonomy (NCBI): domain Eukaryota; kingdom Metazoa; phylum Arthropoda; class Arachnida; order Araneae; family Uloboridae; genus Octonoba; species Octonoba sinensis. The sequence continues at coordinate 27,820,211 of CM076599.1, read as the reverse complement.
TGGAGCAAAAAAAAAAAAAAAACAGAGAATCGATTAGCTTGCGGCATTCCTATTCGTTAATAAAGGATGAGGAAACATACATCACACTGATTTTATGATCTAATTTATTTCTGTTATCCGTCATATTACTATTTTTAATTGCATAGAGATTATTAACATTCATAGAAATTGAAAATATCTGCGATGCAAAAAGTCTAAATGAGATCTATGACGTAGTATTTTAAAGGTGAGGAATAAATCAAGTGGCTCAAATTCTAATGACATGGATTAAAGTTTTTTTTTTTTTTTAAAGATTTATTTGTTTAATTCATAGCCTCACATTGCTAAAAACATGTTCAAACGTGCATCAAACAGATTTTTTACAATTGAATAACTTTTATTAACCACGTGACTTTTTCTATTGTATTATGGTGGTTCTCGCAGTATTGGCGAACTTGTTAATGTTCACGATACAGTACTAAATTACTTTGCCAGTAACTTTTTACTAAATAAAGCCTTTTTTTAACATAAATTAAATCTTTGTTTTTGACCTAAGCAAACGTCTTCATAATTTACTAGGTAGAGACTTTTTATTACGTAATAAAGAATCAGAATAGAAATTAAATACATTACTTGGAGAATAATATTTTTATTTCTTCATGGAACTATTATGCGAATTTCATTTACGCTAGAGTTCGATCAGCGGTAGAAATTCGACTGTAATTCATAAAATATTTCAAGTTCAGCCCCGAATGTTTAAACGACTTTTAGACATTTTATAGCTTTTCTGTTTCACAAAAGTTTGTTTTATCTGAATATTTTACTTAGCGATCACCTCTCCTTGGTGCAACTTATTGACTACTAAGTTAGTTATTTAATTAAATACATTAGTAACACATATCTTACACTAACTCTATTATTCTAAACTACTTCTCATGTAAAGAAAATAGAGATAAAAATTTTCATGTCACCCTATTATGATTGAATACATTAAAAACACACTCTCTTTCAATTTAATCAAGAGTTCCTGCGAAACTTGAGAAACTTTCGAAGCGTTGATTCGAAGCAAAATAACGCGCCACCGCATCTATTATTTCAGTTTATTTTATATTAGACATCGTTAACTTCAAATTGTACTTTCTTTTATTTGACATTGTACTGGACAAACCTGTCTTATCATAAATATATTTTTTCTGGAAATGGAGTAGCCGACACTTTGCTACTTTCGTCCAGCGACAGGAACACAATTTTTGTCGCAGACTTCCTGCACACGTCAATTGGTTTTTCATGATTTAATTAACACGGCTTTATGCTTACTCATTCACTGCCACCATAAAAAAATACTTTTACGCAGAGGTCCATCTTACGTTGATTTATATAAGACGAAATATGGAGAAAAATCGTCAGTGTTGGTGCAAAGACTTTGCAACAGAAATAAAAAAAAATGAAAAGTTTTTTTGTTCGCCGCAGTTAGTGTAAAATCAACATAACCCTTCCAGCTGGGACCCTCCTTCCGATGCAGAGGACTCCCGACAGTCCGAACTTCGGTAATCCATAAGTCCGCTTGATTCAAAACCGAAATACTTTGGGAGCACATTTCTGGAAACTGCCAGAAACTTCAAAATTAGCATAGAGAATATATTGAACTAATTTTACTGAATTGCATAAGTTTGAAATTTCGTCCTTTTTTTTTTTTGTCGACTACCAAAATTCCAAATTGCATTTCTGATTGTTCAGAAAATGGTGTCGGTTGGGAACGTGACCGCTGAGACGTTAATAGGTTCCTTCAAAGCCATTTTTACGTTCTACTTTTGATGTTTATTATCATGTTTTAACAAACCTTATAACATAAATTCTCATCTCATGTAATAATATACATGTAGTTGAAATTTATTCTAAAAATGATTTCGCTTAATCGAAAAATTTACTAATCCGAAAAGGGTCTAGTCCCAGGACTTAACTGTATTGATAATACATGTTTTAACCACGTATTAATTATAATAATTATTATTATTATTGTTATTAGCTAAGTGTATGATTTTTATCTTTGCAATAGTGCTCACAATCTCTTTTAACTTCTAAATATTTTTTTAAACATCTGCTAAAATATAAATGAACACTATCGGCATCTAACGAAGATGAATCATTTGACATCTTAAGTTTTTGACAACGTGTCCAAGGATGGAAAACACTTTTGAACCTCTTCCTTTTTAAACTCCTGGCACGAACTGGCCTTCTGCAAGGAGATATGTAATATAGTGTGCTGAGTCTGCCCCCAGCATCTATTTTTAGAGCTAATCCTTGTCGACGTCATGTTCTTCCCAATAAGGTGTTGCTCATCTGCTTCCTGTTCCTAAAATGTGAGGAGGACAATGGGCAAAAGATTTTTTAAATTGTTTTCGATTTAAAAATAGCCTTCCGTTTTGCTTCAAATAGCTCGTAAAGTATAGTGTGTACGTTGGAAAACCATGAGAACTTATCACACTCTCTGCATTCGAACTATTCAAGTTAAGCATATAAATTAAATAATTTATTCTTTAATGATCATAAAATTAAATGATCATTTTTTTACAGAATCATCACGAAAAGGCAAGAACACGTGGTCAATATTACGATTGGTAAGTATTATTATTAATTGACAACACGTTGATTTTATATTTTCCAGTCAATGTATACCAATCTACAGTAACATTTAATTGTAAAAGTAATAAGTTGCTGATTTTCTGCTTTTGCATATTTTTCATCAAGAATAAACTTGTCAAGATGCCATAGGCGTAACCAGGGGGGGGGGTTCAACCCCCCCCCCCCCCCATTGGGTATTTACTTATTTAGGCACACAAAAAAATTTCTGGCTACGGCCTTGCAAAGGACACATTTTTTTTGCGCAAGTAATAAATTTCGTGGAAAATATTCTCTACTGTGATGGAGTTTTGTTTTCTGATAAACCGGTGTTGTAGTGTAGGCGCTGGGGTCTGAAAATGAAGGACCCCTAACCAACAATTGTCCTAATGGGTTAAACCCTCAAGCCAGGAAGCGATGCTCATCAAGAAACTTAAGGAGCAGTTTGTATTTACTTATGACTTCCTGTCCAAACACCCATTTTGGTAAAATCTTTTTTGTAGATGAGCCGATTGGAAAACTGATGAACTGTATTTGCATTGCATTCTCATTTACAGATGTTCTCTCATCTCTTATATTTTAAATGTTTTTTTTCTTAGTATGGTCCATCACTAATTGCATTACGACTCTGGAAATCATCTGTTCAACGTTTCCAATCTCACTGCTACGGTTTAATGCTGCATTTTAATTTACAATCAAGTATTATTTATATTTTAGCTAAATTTTTAATTATTTTCGATACATAATAATGTTTGCACTCCAGCGATGGACACGTTTGTCATCCAAAAAGAAAAGAAAATTTGATTCAGACGCTTCCACTTCAGTGGTATGTTTTGTTACAAATTTAACAAAATTTTAGAAATTTATTGTGGGGATGAGCATTTTCGTAGGTGAATTTGGATTTTTTCCCTAAAATTCCACTATTTCCTAGTTTTAATATTATGAATGCTTGGACATAGATGATTGCTTAGCGTTAAATATTGAGTTTTTTATTGCGTTTGATTTAAAAAATAAACTAATAGATCAGTAATGAATGTTTAATATTTTTGTGAATCAAGGCCGTATCCACAGGGGAAGAGGGACCCACGGGCCGCCCCCCACACCCCGCAATGTATCATATATTCTTCCCTGAAACTTTGCTTAACATAAGTGTGTCGAAGTCTGGGCTCCCCCCCCCCCCCCTCCCGAAAAAATATTCTGGATACTGCCTTGGCTCTGGAACAGGGGGAACATGTTAAGAATTAGGAAGGGCAGTGTATGCTTTAAAATCATACCCTTTATATATACATATATATAGATATATATGACTAGAAATGATGTTAATATAATTTTTTTTACATATATGATAGCTTTTTGATGTATATATAGTAGATGTATGTTTAGATCTTTGGTGAAGTTAGAGGAGTGGGTATTTGGGGTATTCTGCAACTTAAATTTTTGTAACTGGTCTTACATCTATAATCAGGGTGCGTACACTATTCTCTGAGTAAAAATCAAGCACTTTCCAGGACTCTTCAAGCAAAAATCAAGTAAATCTAACCACTTTGAATACAAGTTACATTACAAGCCAGAAAGATTTCTTTAATCCTATTTAATTTAGAAAACTCTAACTGTAATAAAATAATTTCATATTGAATACCATAAAAATTTATCATATCGCACATTAATTAGATTTATGTATTGTATCCGCTGTGTATGTAACGAGCCATAGCTTAATTGCTTGTCAGGTCAGACATGTGCCTCGCTGAGAAAAAAAATACTGAAAAATCACGACATAACGCTGTGTAAAAAAATAACGCCCTTATTAAAAAGTCTTATATTACAAGCATAAATTACTATGCAATAGAATTATTAAATACTAAGCAAGTCAACGCATTACTTTAATATAATAAAAATGATTGGAGCATTATGTCTAACCAAAAAAAGGGTGGAAGTGACATGGTATTTTTTAAAGAAATAAACATGTTTCTGAGCAATAACTTCTTAAACTGAAATAACTATAAAAATTTTAATAAAATGAAATAACTTCAAAATTAGGTGTGAATATTTTTTATATGTTTTTATATATTGAATTAAAATAGAAAGAAATAATATTTATTTATTTTGTAACAATGTAAAATGAGTACTTGAAAGGGGGGAACCCTAATGCTAAAAATGATCTAAAATTTAAACACATTTTAAATTACATGAAAAAAAAAAAAAAAAGAAAAACAATTTAAAAAAACGAAACATTTTTGGCAAAAATATTTTAAAACAGATTTTTAATAAGGCTCTAATATTTAATAAAATTATAATCAAGTGATGTTTCACTAAAACTTAAAGGCTAAAAATTCCTTGATTATCGGCGACATTTAGAGTGGGCGTGGCAAAATGACGTTTCTGCAAGTCCTTTACAGAAGCTGAAACTTAAGAAAGATTAAAAATAATGATAAGCTCAAATTTATTGATGTCTAAGGGGAAGAATCCGATATTAAACGAGAACTAGGAAGTTTTGCAGAAGCCTATGCAACCGGATTTCAAAATGCTTAAAAAATCGGGATTGACACTTAAAAGCGGGACCGAATGTGTAAATTTTACTCGTAATTTGTGAAACTTCGCAGGAATGTACGGAGGCTACTTTCAAAAATGTTCATAGGGTAAAAAAATAGAGAAAAAATCCAAATTACAAATTTTTGCGGAAGCGAAATTTTTAATTTCCAAAATTACCAAAACTACGGAATTCCATCAAAATACGGAAAAATCACATGTCTGCAGGTAGGAATTTGAAGAAAGGCGAATTTTCCTTTTGATAAGTTGCAAAGTAATAGTAAAAATGAGAAAATCAAGGACTTTCCGGACATTTTTGTACATTATTCCAAATTTCCAGGACTTTCAAGGCCTTGAAAAAAAATTATGTAATTCAAGGACTTTCAAGGTTTTCCAGGACGCGTACGCACCCTGTATAATGCTTAGGCTAACTCTGGAGGCCAGGGCTCGAGGGCTCTCCCCAGGAAACTTTTTGAAATCTTCCTAGCAATGCAATTTCGGGATACTTTGGTGATGTTAGAGGAAACAGAAAGGAGTTTCGTTACTCTCCCCCCCCCCCCCCCGCAGTTTTTATCAAAATAAAGTCTTATATCTTTTAAGTTACTTTTGGTGGTCGCTCGTGATAGTGTTCAATGTCCTTTCCCTGAAAGTGTTTCTGAAAGTAAAGTGTCTTAAAAGCGTAATTTCTCTTTTTTTTCCTTTTTTTTAAACTTGTGAACTGAATTTTTTGCCAGGGGGGGGGGCAGGAGTTGACTTGCTCCGAGGGGGTAGCTCCCCCCCCCCCCGGGAGATGCCTGAAATAAACACGGAGTCTATCTTTAGAGACAAGTATTTATGACTAGTAAATTTTGCACTTCTTATTGGTGTTTAGTCTGTACATTTTTAGGGTGACCCTCCCCTTTCACCAACCCTAGTTACGCCTATGCAAGATGCTGATATACTTAGTTTTCATCACTGCAGTCTAAACCTTGTCTATGATGAATTTAGAGATTTGTGTTTAAATCTTGGCTACTAGCGCCAATTTCCAGAGTGAAATTTCCCACGTGGTGCATTTTGTATTCTTTATATTTTAGGACTAATTCTATAAAAATATAAGTTTCTAGGTAACAAAAGTAACATTTTATAATATTAGTTTTAAGTCAAATACAACAACTATATGTTACAATAAATGACATATCCATAACATAATAAATGACATAAAAACGCCTAAAACAGGCGTTAAAAAATGAATGCTTTATTAAAATACAAAAAATTCAAATACCTTTTATGCGTTGCTTTTTGGCATTGTTTTGAAAAGCACAATTTTTACACTTTCGCGGAATGTTCTTTGCAAACAAATGTTTGCATGCACAACACTTCACTGTTTGTCACTGTTTTTAGACTAGCCGGAAACATTTTCCCGCGTAGTAGATTCCATTCACCAGAGACCAAAAACTTCACTCAAGCTCTTAGGTCCAAATAAATGCTTTATACATCGCTCAGCATGAACCACCTGCATGTTTAATTGAGTGTTTCAGAAAAAAAAAACAGCAGCTGATAAATTTCCAATAATGTACCTGCGCGAGTAAAGGGTGTTAATCCAAAGTTTTACCATTTTTCTCAAAATTTCATTTAAATTTTATTTGTCCTATTTTATAATTTTAAACAAATCCACATGAGAATTTATATATATTTATTTATATATACACACATTGCTATCAACAGTTAATTAATCTTATGCTGATTTCACACCAACCGCGACAGTCACAAAATACGTCGTACATTCCTGTTGTAATAGATTGTTGCTTCTCCAACAGCGACGACTTTCCTAATAGAATTTACGACATGACATAATTAATAATTCAGGGTTCTCTGGGTGAAAGTAACTTCTAGTAGTAGAAATAAAGAAGAGTCAAGTAGTAAGCGATTGGTAATACGACAGCGACTTCATTAGATTACATCGAACGAACCAATGACGTGTGCAAAAAGTCCGCGACAAAGACTTCGTCTCTATTGCAATCGGTGTGAAATCAGCACTACTTTTTGCTTTACTATTTTAACGCAAAATAAATTTTCTAGAGTATAAATAAAACTTTTTCTGAAACGTCGTCGGCTTGTTGCAGATGAATAAAACGCTATATTTTCCCTGTTCTTAGTTTGATCGCTCCGGCAGAGGAAAAACAGAATCTATATGTGGACTGGAAGAAGTTCTAAGTAACCTTCGGCCCTCAGAGTTCATTGATGAACACCTCGCTAAGTATAAGGTATGAATGACACTGTATATTAGTTATATAAGTTGTGAGGCATGTTTACATTAACTCAAACTGATTTTTTCATGTCTGCTCCTTCTTTCCTCTTTTTTTTCCTGTGTAAGAAAAACTGGAGGTTAGTAGAGGAAATCAATGTAAACTTATAATCGACTTTTATTTCTGTAAAAATATCCACTCACTAATTCCGTAGGACACAAGTAGCACCGTGTTATAGCACTTTTTTCGCTAGGCTTCTTGTTATCTACAACTTCTACTAATTTTTCATCAACAGGGCATGCTCTGGACCGAATTCGTTGCTCTGTGGGAGGGTCGCACTCGAAAAGATTCCAAAGCACTGATACGCAAGAATTCCAAACGTCAACATTCTGAAAGAAAAGCCACCTTGACTCGCACTATTTCCCGCATCATGAGCCCCACGGAAGATAGCACGGGAGACAATCTCGTCTTCAGCTTTGTGAAAGCGCAGAGAGAAAGCCTTGGTACTGAAGATACGGAAGCTGACCACAGGTCAGGGTTGTTTTTTTTTTTTTAACTTACATTTAGCAAAAGTTTGATTTTATCTTATTTGTAATGTATTAATAAGCATCGGTACCTACGTAAGCTTCTATTATAGGAGAAAAATGGGAAATTTGGTTAGTAGCCAGTGGCCGGTAGACTCGGTTTCTTTAGTGGGCAATTTTTAAAATTGCCAATAAGAATTGAAAACTAACTTTAAAACTGTTTAGAAAATAAATTAATTATTGAAATAAAACAAGAAATGTGCAGATTTGACTTAGCACATGCTAAAATTATTTCGAACTTTTAAAATCATTGTAATATATACAGGATTCTGAAAGATTTAAAGTTTAAATTCGACATAGAATTTTCGTTAAGGCACGTGTTATTGGCATGGTTCCATAAAAAAAAATCATAGCAAAAAAAATTAGGAAAATTCATTCCGAACGGCGGGAGAAGAAAAAGAAAAGAAAAGAAACTATTACAGCAGAATAGGCTAAAAAGTGGCCGTGCAGGAGTGGCGATATATGATGCATTTTTTAATCTCCACTTTTACTACTTTGATCGCCACGTGGCGAGTGGCGACAGCTAATTTTCATCTATAGCTTCTATATATGCCTACACAATCCTGCGTGTTTAAAGTAAACACTGATCCATCCTGATTGTCGACCCACATTGCTCCTTTTAGAAACATTTCAATAGACAGAACATTTTGAAACAAATCTTCAGTAGTAGTAGTAGTTTCCTTGATCTATATTCATCGAGTGAAGAAAAGTGGACAACGATTTGCTTCAGTAAAATACTTTTTTTGGGGGGCATAAAAAAGATCTCATATTTTATTCATGCTATTATTTTTTAATTATTTTTTTTATTCATGCTATTCATGTTTTTTCTCTTTAGAGACAGTAATCACGTGGGTCAGCCTGTGACGTCTTCGGAGGGTTTCTCAACTCTAGACGAGATAGAGCACCAAATCCAAAACCTGGGTACCCTGACTCGGTCACGAAACGAACAGAAGAGAAGAGAAGCTCTCTGGGACCTTTTCCAAAGTGAATGTATGTTCCTCTACGACCACCTCATGGTACTGAAAAACGTAAGTCTCCATTACCTCTTTGGAATAACATTGATCTGCAGAAAAGACGTAGAATGTATGCAAAAAGGGTCATAACTAGCGAAATCGTCCGTGTGTTATAAATTTCCTTAATGCATCTGCGAAACCGGTTGAAATAGACAGTTGCGAAAAGGTCACTGTAAACTAGACATTACAGTAGTCACACATAATTTGGAACAGTATAGTACGAACAAACTTTCTGAACTCTGTTCGAGACAACCTCATAATTTTCGCTCGATTGGATGGGTACATGAACCACCTGATTCCAGCCCCATAGGAGACATAAGTTTTAACTAAAATTCTGTAACTGTAAATTTGCATTTTAATTTCACTACTTGTGTACTTCCGTGAATAAAGCACAATTCGCCAATCTTGTGTTGCGAACATCATTCATTATAACTTCATATTCACCTTGCTTTTACTGAGCATTATTTGTTTTCCACTTGCAGATGTGTATTACATTAAAAGTGTTGATAATATTCACTCTTGTAATTTTGTTGAATATTATGTATTTGTTCATGATACCAAAGTTCAGATGTTTATTGAAAATATAGATAAATACATAAACATGAAATCCAGAATCAGCAAAATAAATTTAATGTGTACTGATTAATAACTATTGCATGTATGCTTACAATTGTATTCTGTTCTAAAATCGTGCATTAATTACATAAAACTTACAATACGGAATCGTTTGCTTTTAGTTTTTCCAAGAGCTTGATTTAAAGAATAAGAATAAGTTAATTGAATAATTATAAAGGCTAACTGAATCAATGTGGGTCCTGCTTTTCGAGGTGAGAAGGGTCAATGTCAGCTCGTTGTGCTTAGGTTGTAACAGCGATCATCTTTATTTAGATTAAAAAATCATTACTTCAGTTAAACAGACAAAGACAAAGTGCCCCTAAAGATCTCTGGAAGGCCTACGTTTAAATATGGATTCCAAACTATTAGGATCGGAAGTAGTATCGTACCGAACAATAGCATCCTTGAAGTGGAAGCCTTATGCTTTGCTGCCTATACCATTACGAAGTTAAAAGGGACATGGAGTGATAGCTTTTTCAAACAATCACATGGGTAGTGACATTCCTCTTGTTTTGTTAAAAAACAAACACAAAGCCCAATTCATTTACATGTACACACTAGTATGATACAGATTTTGACTGTATTGATAACATTGTGCAACAAATTTGAACATTTTTTTTGTCCTTTAGATGAAATTATGTCATTCTATATAAACAAAAGGTGCTTGATTCAAATATCCAAACCAAAATGATCCATCACTCGCCGTTTTTGCTGGAGACCCACTTCTCATATTTATACAATTTTGTTGTATAAGAACGTAATTGAGGCTTACTTATTGAAAACACAAACCCTAAAATGATTTTTTTTTTAGGTCGGTTCACCGTGTGGGGGCACCTGTTGGTGTTCCCTAATAACAGATTAGCAATATTCAGTTCGCGTACTTCCATTCCATTCACCGCTGAAACGCTTTTCATACACAGAGATGTCCTGATAAGACCTTTCCCCATGCTCATCCTTAATTGCGCCAAAATTTTGACTAAGGAAGTCCGTATGGGACTCCTAAAAGTGTAGTTTCAATGACATATGACAACCAATAATACAAAAGCATTTTATTATATCACCAACAAGATTTTCGTAGTTTTCAGTTTTCTCATCGCCAAGGAAACGTGAGCACACTGATTTAAAGGCCAGCCAGACTGATTTTTCGGCTTCTGACTGCTTGTTTTTATACTCTTCATCATGAAAGGAATTCCTTGAGTTGTGGCACAATAAATATCCTTTCTTTTACTTTTGCCTCACTTAAATTTTTGAATTTGTTCCTGAGATGCAAGAAAATCACTCCTTCTCTGTCCAGAGCTTTTACAAATATTTTGATAAACGAAATTTAGTGTGCAATTGCGGAAAAAAAGTACATTGTGGATTTACAAGTGGCTCATTTGATTTGTTTTTGCCATTCATAATTTTGAAATTTCCTTTGTGTTTACAGAATCTGCTACAGGAATAAATAGGAAAAAAATCCTTAGATGGAGGAGCACTAATAAACGAGCCCCACTCCGCTGAATTGTGTTCATGTCCTAATGCCTGAACTAGTACATTCACATCAGAGCAGCATACTATTTCTTCCTTCTCCGCAAAAAGTCTGCAAAATGCCTTTGTCGTCTTGTAAATAACTCGAACGAAACTTCGAGAAAGTATATGAAGCTTTTGTTGCTAAAAAGTCGCTAAAGTAACCAAGTTCATTAAAAAGGTTTCTAGAATAGCAAAGATCTCACTGTCAATAAGAAAGATGTAATTTATAGTAAATTAAATAGATAAATTACTAAAATCTGCACAATTATCCAGAAAATACGTAAAAAGCTAAAATGTGGGATTTTGGGAAAATGGTACGTGGTCAGCAAAAAATAGTTGCAGATTCGTGATTTTCAGTCAAAAATACATAAGAAACAGACATTTTCATCTAAAGGACATTTTTCGTGTTGCACAGTGTAATTCGTAGCAAATCTTGGAATTTTTTACGCTTGAGTTGCCTCGTGCCATTGGCGGTAGAGCACAAGGCTCCCGCGTCATGCGCTCTGGTTCCAGTCCCAACACGGCATGGATGTTTTAATCGGTATATCTCTTACGCTCCGACGTGTCCAAATGATTGGGAACCTGCTTTAAGTTTTAAGTCCGCCAGCTACATTTGGGAAAACTTCATGCTGGGCCTCTTTTGACAACTACACAAGATGATCGCTGGGTTGCAACTAAAGTCAAAGTCGTCGAGGGCCAAGGGGGCCCCTTCCCGGTTTTTTCTCCCCCCCCCCCCATTACGCCTGCATCTTAGTCATAGAAACATTTTACCTCCTGCAATATTCCGATGCTTAACTGGGCCAAAGACTGGGCCCCATGAAACAGCCACGCTTGACACCCACTCTCGACGGCCCTGACCAAAGTGCTTTATGTTTGAAAAAAAAATATCAAAAAATTACCTCCAAGAAATAGGTGCATTCCGTTACATTTGTTTCCATGCTATATAAATTTCGTATGCTCAACCATTTATAAACTAACAACTTGTTCTCAAAACGTTTATTTTTAAAGTCTCATCTTCATTACAGTCACTATGCCTGTCTCATTGCAATGCAGGTTTTTATGGAGCCTCTCAAGAAAATCCAGGTGGAAGGTTTCGCCATGTTTGCTGAACCTGAAGTACTCTTCGGAAACCTAGACGAGCTCTGTTGCGTAAGTTCATGTTTTACATTTTAATTGATTTGAGAATTACAAAACTTCAAAGAAAAACTAGACTCCAATTAACATGGTAGTTCTTGCAATGAAAGTTAAGTTTTAAACGTATTATACTTCAATGTATTAAATAACAACAAATGATATAAGTATTTAAAATAGTAGTCGCTAAACTTATGAAGCCATTGAGCTACTTTATGGTGTTCAGTTCAGGTGAAAGAAAAATAACAGGGTGTCTACAGCCGGATATCCAGTACTTATACATCATATAAATGACACCGGATATCCGATATCCGGCGGAACATTATAAGCGGGCGCGTAGCCCGCTAAGTTGACTAAGTTAAAAAACGTTCTAAAAAAATAAGCCAATTCATACATTATATGAAACATTATTTTTTCCCTTGTGTGACTTAAAAGTGGTGATTTTAAACGGGTACAAATACCAGCCCCGCTTTTAAACGGCAAAGCACGAAACGGGTACTAGAACCTGCCGCCCCGCTCATAATGTGTTAGTATCCAATGTTATCTCCGAACGGTAACGAAAAAGCGACGAAAAGGTCAAGAAAAACTCACAAAATTTCACTTTTGAAAATCTGTAGACATTCTAAATAAAAAATTGAATCTAACTGCTCATGTAATTAATAATTAGTTTTAATGATTCTAATTAATAATAATAGCTGAAGGATATGCTTCAAATAAAACTAACAAAACACTAAATAATAGTGAAAACCAGAGCCCAAACGACATATTCATGGTAAACTTGGGTTCTACTGTTACAAAACAATCAATGCATATTATTTGAACAATAGCAATGTATTTCCCAAGAAACGTTTTGTTGTCGATCCTTGAATGACGTCACATGACGAGTACCAAAAACCATTGGGTACCATTACATACTACATATATCCTTAAATTTTTAAACATCAGCACTGAAATTCTAAGCGCCATTGTAACTTGGCGACTGGTATTTGTCGAGTTGATTTAAGCGAGTTGTACTTTTTTAATTTCTATATACTAAAAAAGCAATTTCCAGATCTTTGCTGTTTTCAGGAATTCAATTGTCTTCAGTCTAATGTTCATATAAATAATGTCAACAGATCAACTACAGAATATTTACAGCAAAAAAGAAAAATTTCTGGTTGCCCAACTATCGGCTTGACGGCATATCAAGACTAATCGCACCTCTAATGCAACTTAACTCAAAACCCTCTACTTTCTGAGGTACAAAAGCGTAGCTGTAAATTTAGGCGCCTATTGCCAAGTAAACTTTTGGCGCCTACCATACACAATAGTTCATGAAAAAAATTCAGTTATATTTATATTTTCAGCCATATGAGCATTTTGGACGAAGGCGCCCATGACCGCCGCTAGTTTCTACACCTCAGATTCAAAATATTAGAATAATTAATTTTTTTACAAATGGAAAATATCGTTTGGTAATTTAATGTATTTTACTGCAAAGCTGCAAACGATATTTTTATTAAGAAGCTATTGTTGATTAAACTTATTTATTACCTCAAAATCTATATAATTTTTGAAAAGATTAATTGGAATTTTTTTTTTTGAAAAGTCAAAATATTGGAATATTTATTCAAGTGGTTTAAAATATTAGCATATTTCACAACAATTATCCTTTAATTATCACCAATTCATAACTGGTGGCATCATTGATTAAATTCAGCCGATTTTATTTAAAATCAGTATATTCTTTTGCAGTTTGTGTCGCCATCGATTAAACTTCGTATGGCTGACTTGTTTCGTCACGGTAAAATTCAATGTTATATAGCATATTTTTTAAATTGTTCGCAAACAAGCGTTAGTAAAATACTAACACAATATTCAAAAAATAGAAAATTTCGAAATATGGCCGAAATGGTGGCCGAAAACGAAAAACATCTGCAAGAAATATTAAAAGTGCGTGATTGTTGTACCGAAAATGGAAAGAAGAAGGAGTTGAAGGTTATAAATCGGCAACCTTAAAACGTCTCCATAAATTTAACTTTGAACCTCGTATATTGAAAACAAAACCTCTTATGACTGCAATACGTATAAGATTGAGTGGGTGTAAATCAGGACGTTTATGAGGTCTTGCGAAGAAGATTGGGAAAAAATATTATTTAGTGATGAAAGTATATTTCGTGTTTCATATGGTAATCAAGGATTCGAGTCTGGAGAATGAAGCAAGAAGCATTTGATAAAGAATGCCTTAAACGTTTGGAAAAAATTGCTGCTGGTGTCACGGTTTGGGGTTGCATGACCCCAGAAAGACCTGGAAAGTTATGCACCATCAATGAAAAGATTAACTCTCAGATATATCAAGAAATTTTAGAATATTACATGATGCCATCACCAGAAGATTTATTTGAAGATGATTTCACATTTCAATAAGATTTAGCGTCACCGCATACCTCGGTATCAACTAAGAATTGATTCCGCCAACGCAAAATTGAGGTACCTTCCTTGGCCACCAAACTCACCAGAATTTAATCCCATCGAAAACTTATAGGGTATACTGAAGAAAAAACTCCAAGAAAATCCTCCTTCCAAGTAAAACTGAGTTAGTGGCACGTATAAAGTCTATTTGGGCTTATATTGTTAGAAATGTTTAAACACCTTGTATGCAAGATCGACTGTACGCTGTTATTAAAGCTAAAGGGCATGCTACAAAATATTAACTACCATTTACTTTCTATTCATAAAGTAATATTTTTGCGTAAAATAAAATATCTTAATGTTTTGAATCAATCTACATTTTATTCTAATATTTTGATGTGTTTCAGAAAGCTATTTATACCTAATTTATTGTATTTTATGTTTTGTAAATGTTAAAAACTCATCGAAACATTCTAGATTTAATTTATAAGAAATTTAATTGCATTTACTTAGTATCAAAAACAAATAAATGGAAAATAATATTTTTCTAATTGCTTTTTCTCAATTATTCTAATATTTTGAATCGGAGGTGTATTCTGCTCAGCAAAAGCATTAGAAAATTTTAACAATAATTTTAAAATTTCGTTTTCTTCGTAATTCACATTTATCTGACATTGTGTAATATTTTGAACTGTTATAATCTTATGCGGCCATGAGTGTTTGTAAGAACTTGTGTATTTGTTGCAATCATTTTGGTACGATCTCACTTTCACATTTCAGTTTCCGTTATTACTTGAATTATTTCAAATAACTTACTTAGTAATGAAAGTAAAGATTTGCCATTAATACCCAAAGAACTTGCTAAAACGTACTTAATTCTGAATTTACTACCATTTTTTACTTTTTGGGAATGATGGCGCTGTTGCACTGGAGATGCGATATATACAAAAAATCTACAAACACAATTTCTATTAGAAAAACAGTTAGGAAAATATTTCAATGAGTAACAGTTTTGGTAAAATTAAGGAGGTAAACATGTATTAAGTAATGAGCATTTAAATTCTCAAAAAGTATTCTCAAATTTTCTTTAGTTATTTTACTTTGAAATAAACATAGTGACCTTTTCAAATCGAACTTCGTTGAAAAACAAATTATACTTTGAAATCTAGTATTTATACAATTTTCACTGGAAGATTAACATATAGGTACAGTTCTTTATGGATATAGCACTTATGTTATCGATTTGCTGAACGTAAATGACTTCTTTGCAGGGAAATTTGAATTTTTAAAAAGATGTATTGTTTACAAGTAAAAAAAAAAACAACAAACGTCAGTCTAGTAATTATTTATCTGTATCACTCCACAAATTACTATAACACAGACTTAAATTTATTCTTTGTTTTGGGGGGGGCGGCTTGTTTGTTAATTTAAGTATAATTGAAATATATATATATATATATTGCAAAAAAAGTATTTGCACACATAACATACCTTCACGGAATTTAGGTGTAATTTTATTCTGTATTCAATCCAACATGCCCAGACAACAACTACACAAGAACAACCCACTGAGATTTTATAAGTTGATCACAAAATTCCGCGTTTGAGAAAGCACCTAAGAAACACGAAATAACCAATTTCTCTCGAGAATATGCAGTTTGTCTTCGTAAAAAGGGACCAAGTTATTTTGAAATAGATCAAAAAGTTACTGTTTGCTTCCGTACTAATCGTTACATTATAAAGCAACATGCAACAGGGATTCTGCAGCAAATAAACCACGTTGCGAACGTCAAAAATAAAAACTTTCAAAGTGAATTAAACGAAAAATTATAAGAGAAGCAAAATAGACATTCATTTGTTAGTGCAGTGACATTAGCCAATCATGTCGCAACAATTTATGTGGGTGATTTTCAAATTTGTTGACGGGGTGAATTGGGTTTGACACAATCTGAAAATTTTGTTGCATCAAACATCAAAACTTGCCTACGCCTGAATTCCTTACAGTTTACTGCGTTCTAAGCAGGTGGGGTTTTTTTTTTTTCTTTTTTTTTTTTTTTTTTTCCGAGTTAATTTATTAATATTTTAGATATTTCAAAAAGTGTCTTGACAAGTGACGGTTTTTCTCATGAGTGTTACCGTTATTAAACATTCTGTAAAATAATCCTTATCAATAATTAATTTTAAAAAATCTTGTTTAGGTAATCTTAAATATTTTGTAAGAAGTAAAAATAGTATTAAAATTTACTTATTTAAAATTTTTAAACTATTTTAATAGTATTTTATCTCAGGAGTGTTACTTTGTTTCCTAAAGGAAGGATATAACTTTCAATAAAAATGTATTTTATTAAAAATTAAATATTTTCACTGCCGGTATAGGAAGTAACTGGATAGCCTTAATTAGCAAATCATATTTTAATTATTAACTAACAAATATAGTAATGCAATTCTAATTTTTAGCCAGAGTAACACTCATGAGAGATGGTAACACTCATGAGACAAACAATCCTCTTGCAATAATGCACCAAAAATAATAATAGTAATAAAAATAACAAAAATTATAAAAAGAGAGACCAAAATCGAAATTTTTTTATCCCATTAATTGCTATATTACATTAAAAATATAATAAAACATCACTACTCTCATGATTTTGATCCAGAAATAGATGTTTTTAGACAGGACTAATAAAAATTAATTTCAGTTTTAAAGTAAGCAGTAAAAATATTGAAATAATAGTTCTAATTCTGCAATCCATATCTTTAATTTAAGTAAAGTGAAGATAATAGTTTGCAAGACATCACTTTATTTTTTACATAAAGTAACAACTGGCATACCCGAACAAATGTTTATTTTTTTTTTGGGGGGGGGGGGGGGTTACAAGTACGGGAGTTTTCCTTATTTACCCCCTAAGAATAAAACGTATCTTAACAAAACACACAAAAATCATGTCTGCCAACGTTAAAATTTTGTGTCAAGGTGTTTCTTTTAAAATATATATAAAAATATATATAAATAGTAATAAAATATATCCTTGAATAAAAAACTTGAGTTAATATCTACTTGAGTTAAAGCTCATAAAATATCTATATCTGCGGATTTATTTATTGTTTGGTTGTTTTCAATCATGATTGTAACTTCCTTCTCTTTCCAAGTAACACTCATGAGTGGGTAACACTCATGAGATTTATTAAGAAATTCTTCACTAAAAAAAATTCTGACTGTGTTCCTGAAAATTTGATTGAGCCAATTGATTCCTCTACAAGAAATACACTATTGCTGACTTGGTAATTTTTATGCTGTAAGAAATATTGGGAAATGAATGGGTATCACTCGTGAGAAGTAATAAAAATACGCATCATGTTGAACTGTATGTTCCACTATAAAACAGTAAAGGAATAAAACTAACCCATTGTAGATGGAAAGAGCTTAACAGAAACATACGAGGCTTCCCTACCACAAAAAATAATTACAATATTTAAATATTTTGAAAGTTAAATGATAGGAACTTTCTCGAGGTAACACTCATGAGCTGCATGTCCGGACGAAACCGTTCTTTAAATTTTAAAATATTAGATAAACATTTTAGTAAAATCACGTGCATTTTTGTCAAGTAAACACATATTACTTCATGTTTTAAATCGTATTGAATAAAAAAGTTATTTGGAATGATAAAAAATAGACTCTCTTTCTGTGAATTGTTTGCTCCGGACACGCAATTTTTCATTACTTTCCAACTCAAGTATTGGAAGGAGCCTACTATTTAACAACTTGGAACAAATGTAATAAATGCATTGAATTAAGTATGAAATGATGCTTCCCTACAAGTTTTTACAATGGCAGAATAATAGTTTTATCGACATGAAATTCAGATTTTATACTGCGGACATCAAAAGAGGCACCTTTGCCTTTCAGTTCTTAGCTTTTTTGTGTGTGTGTGTGACGCTTAGCTGTTGAATTTCAGTTATTCAAGAACTTTTATTTAACTACACATTTCTACATGGGCGGAAATTTTTGCCTCAATTTTTAGCGATAGTTTTCAAGCTGTAAGGGACTACCACGAATTTTATTTGCGCGTATCCTCAAGTTCACATAGTGGATCTTCAACGAGCTGGGTTCCGAATACCAAGTCTTCTGGTTCGAAGTCCGACTCCCTACCCATAAAGCAAACGTGAATTCTTACTTAGTAAAAATCATTTGAGTATAGGGCAGGTAGTGTTGACTCTGGAATTAAATGGCTGCAAGAGTGGAAAGTGGCAATATTTCCAAAAGAGCAGGCCTCCCCAGAAGGGCATCTATAATAAACTTATTAAGGAGCACTTTTTGGACTTTTCTTTTTCCTCTGGTCACATTCTTTATTTTGATGCTGAAATGAGTATTTGAAAAGAGAAAATGCTATACTGTATTATTTTCAGTGGTTTTAATTTGGCGTCAAAAAACAACTTTATGTATGTCTAGCTACGGATTTCGTATTGAACGAAAAGCTGTTGAGAAATGGTCTGTTATAATACATTGCATCGATGGCGCGATACCGGAGACTGCGGCGGGGGGGGGGGGGGGATAAAGTAGTGCTTAACAAAGCAATTGCAATGCATTTTAGGAGTTCGAAATGGCGTGAGGGCACTTCAAAAAGGCTGCAGGGCCAGAGCGACAGGGAGCTACGTCCTGCCTAAAAGCTCTAGCTGGGTTCGATTTTTGTAAATTTAAAACATTGTGAAAAATAAAATATTTTTGTGCAAATAAAAATTTAAAAGTACAGGGTAAAAATATGTTATTATTTTTGGCACCTTATTTAATAAATATTTCCGTAAAAATTACGTTTTGGTAGCTTGGAATTTCGTGAAGGGTCCGAAAACGGACCTGAATTTAATCTGGCGCGACCCATAGCTAGAGTGGCTATAGTCATCATTAAAGCCTTGGTTTCATACGTAGCGCTTATCAGGCAAGGCCGTATCCAGAGGAAAGGGGGGGGGGGGTCCCCCCGAAATCTCGGAATTATTCACAATGTAGCATATATTCTTCTCTGAAACTTTCCTCAACTTTAGTGTTTCAAAGTCAGCCCCCCCTCCCCCCACAAAAAAAAAAATTCTGGCTACGGCCTTGTTATCAGGGTATCTACAAAATTTCAAAAATGAAATTTCGTGACTTTATCGTCCTAGGTCAGTATTAGTGAAGCACCGGACATTGATTTTGAAGGAATTTTCGATATCCGGTGTCTTTTATATGACGAAAATGTACCGGCTATCCGGCTCTGATGTTTGGAACCTACCAATTCCATGAATAATTTTAACCCCTTAACTGGTTAATTTTTTTACCACAGATGTTCCCAAAAAATGCACATTTTTTTATTGCATATAATTAAAGTCCTAACTTGGCATAAAAGGAAAATGAAAGAATTTTTTTTTAATTTCATAAATAATGAATTTAAGCATTTTTTTAGCCTACTTTCCCGTAAAAGTAAAAAAAATAATAATAAAGCATGAAAAAAGGCTTAATGTATCGTGAAAATATCGTTAAAAATCAAGAAAAGTCAAAAATAAGTTAAGTAATTAAATAAAGATTGAAAAATAAAAAATTGAAAGTAGGGTTTTGAGATGGGGAAAAAGTGTGTCTGTCGGTCTGTCCCCCCCCCCCCCCTAATAACTTTTGAACGAATTGTCCGATTCGAAAAATTCTTTTTGCATTCGAAAGATCTCGGCGAGGACATCTCATTTCCATATTTTGCCTTTTGCTTTGAACAATTTTTCGTTTAATTTTGAACAGTTCAAAAAATTTTAACATTAGCGCCTATGGGTGAAAATGAAGCAAATTATGTAAACTCTGGGTACAAGATCCAAGTTCCCATGAACAAGCTCACTGGAATAAGTTCCTGGCGTGAAATAATGATTTGAACAATTTTTGTTCATTTTTGAACAGTTCAAAAAAAAAAAAAAAAAATTAAAATACCGCCTACGAGGAAATTTTAATCCTCGGATCTAACGGACCGATTTGCTTGGAACAAACTTTATCGGAAAGCTCTTATGACGTAGAACATGTACAAATAGAAAGTTCATCCAGAACTGCTGTACGGGCAAACCAGTTGGGACCAACTTTTGGTAGCCCGTACGCCGTACCGGCAAACCAGTTAAGGGGTTAAACCGAATATGTAGTAAGTTTGTAATTCATATATTTTCAAAACATGTTAAGTAAATTTTAAAAATCATATTTGACATGGCAGATCTTGTGCAGTGGTAGGTTCGGATTACGGATATTTAACCATCTGTCAAATACCGATAGATGCCTTCTGGGCGGGGGGGGGGGGGGTTCACTTTCTTCGGTCAAACGTTGTACGAAGGGCCAAAATTTGTGTTTACCTATGCAGAAATGCCAACTCATACAAATTGCACGTACTCACTACAGAGAATAGCCAAGTTTTCTAAGGAAAATTAAGCTTTTTTTCTTATTGCGTTTTCGAGAGTAATAATTCCGAAAATGGTAATACAAATACAAAAGTGACGACCAGCAACAGGCACAGGGCCTAGCTAGGCTGGTCCTAGCCAATTTAAAAGTCCCCAATGAACATCAAGAGCTTTCCTAAAAGTTCTTACCCCACTGCAAGTAACAGTCGCTTCCGGTAAACAATTCCAATTGCCTATAACCCTATTGAAGTAGTAATTTTTCCTAATTTCAAGCCTGAGATTTGAAAAGCTTAAAACAATGACCTCTGGTTCTACCTTCAGCACATAACTAGCCCATCAACATTTCCCATTTTAATGAATTTAAAAACTGAATCTTGCTCCTGTAACTCTCCTTTGCGCTAGACCAGGGGTCCCCAACCTTTTTGTACCTCAGAGCACATACCAGAATATCAGTCGAATGGCGGGCACCATTTATTTTTTCAAGATAAATTTATGGTTGGTGGACATAGTTAATATTACACACTACATATAATGCACAAAAAATTTAATTTTAAAAATTAATTTAACATATGAATATCATTAGTATTAATATTCTTGTGTAAAATAAATGATTACTAAATTGCTTGAAAAACATACGAAGTATAAAAATTATTTCTAAATTTTTACAATACAGTCAATGATAACTTTGGCATTGCGATTCACTAGCCAGCGCTTCATAATTGGGAGAATATGATGAAATTCCTGCTCGCAAGCAATCGTCAAGGTGTTTATCTGTAAGTCGTAATGTATGTTTTGATTTTATGATATTCATTGTCATTTAACATTATTTCATAGTTATATGGCTCTTTATTCATATACTATAGATTCTAAATGCTATCTAGTTTAAAATGGAAAAGTAAAATATTTTATCGTAGGGCACAAGCAGCGGGCGCACCTAGACCGATGGACGGGCGCCATGGCGCCCGTGGGCATAGGGCTGGGGACCCCTGCTCTAGGCTATACATTAGGGTGGTCCAAAAAAGGCCCTTTTTTAAAAAAATTTGATTTTTGCTGGTGCTACCCTCTTAAGTGGTTCCATTTATGAAAAAAATAATTATTATAAAGTTTCAGCTCATAATTTTAATATTTAGAGGTAGCTCAACAACCTCAAAGTTCTACGTTTTTCGATTTATACCCTAAACAAGGAAAAAAATAAAACTTAAGCTAGAAAAAGAATTCAATTTTATTTGATTGAAATCTCCAATATTTTGTAAGTAGAAACTAATAATAATGCAACAAATATATTAAAACAATTATGAATGTGATTGTGTCAGTGCCTTCCAAACTCTGCTTTTTTGCAATCTGGATAAGCTCGATGATGTTCGACAACCTGCAACAAGAATTGTAATTGATCGTCAGTGTGTTTATTTTCCCATTAAGCTCTTCTGCAAGATATACCCTTTCAGCAGAATCATTATAACAACTGGGATTCCTTCAAAAAATTTTAGTGCTTTGTGAAAATCCTCCTGAAGCTCCCAGATTTGTGGATTTCTCTATCGAGTCAGCTCATTCTGTTAAATAATGAAGCTGACTACTTTGATACAAAGTCCATTAATTTCATATCCATAAAATTCTGCAGCATAATATAGGGATGATTTTCAGTATTACTTTTTTCATAGCTACTACTCGATTGTCAAAAAGAGCCAAGGTTGCAAGATCCTCTGATAAATACCAAAAGTGACTGGCTAATTTGCCTGATGCAATTTTGCTAAATTTGTCATTAATCTTTTTTACAGCAATAACGATTTCATTGAATTATAACCATTATATGGGGCTTTTTGAGGTAAAGAAGCTGTAATCGTAGCTTTTAAATATGCACATATAGCGAAAATACATACCTTTTGCAATCCCTTTTCATCTATTGAAGTGATGGTGAACTGGCAGAAAACATCCATATTTTAAGTCAGTACAAGATTTTGACACCCATTGAGCAAGATGCGTAACTCCAATTGCTACATATCTGATTCCAGAAGCAGTGTTTTTGCCGAAACATATTAAAATCAGTTTAAGAAATACACGATAATCATCTCTTGAGCGGGAGCCATGCAATAATTTATCAGCAAATTTAATTCAATTGTTTTTACATCAGCCACTTGTTGATTCTTGTTTTATAAGCAGTCTATATAGGCAGTAATACTCATCTTCAAAGCCTTCCTTACTTGACTGAAGAAATAACTTTTTAGAAACTCATTTCTTTTCTTTTGCTTTTTAACTTTAATAAATTTTTATATTTTCCCTCTTTTAATGCATTTTTTCCTGGAGTTTTTCTGCCAGAGCAGCATTTTTCATCTTTGTGCTGACAACTATCTATCTTTCTTGGATCTTCTGTTGAGTATGTTCAAACAACTTCAGGAGAAAAAGCTATTGCCCAACTAGCATTAACTAGTATTTGCGACCAAAGTGAGGTTATGAAAAGACCATTTCAATATACAAATCCTTTCTAGATATCAAATGTAATAGATTTATGAAGATATAAAACTTACATGGTCAAGAACAGATGATTTATTGACGTATACAGAAGAAATATGAATTTATACTAAGTTCACTGCAAAACAAACGCCTGCGTATACATCACTCGATTGACAAATCGTCATTAGGGATCGTGCTGTGAATTCCTCCTTTGTGGCCGCTTCTTTTCTCCAGTTGATAAGTTAGCGTACAATGTGAAATTTTCTAGATATTTCAATTCCCAGTTTACCCTTATGCTCAACTAGCCTCTGCTTTACACTACACTTACAGGAAATATTCTTATGTTTATATTTACAGAATATATTTATGGCTACAGTTAGCAGTGTATATAAAATAGCCTTTTTATAATGCAATTACTTTCGGTTAATAAAAATAGCAACCTTAGTTGAGATTAATTTAGTCCTTTGTCAATACACTCTCTATTCCACAATGATGGAAACTTCATCTGCATTGAGCTACCTCTTAATATTATTGAAATGGTTTCAAATTTTGTCTGATTTATTTCATAATGTATTGGAAACAAATGGGAGGATAGCACCGAAAAAATTTTCACCTTCGAAATTTTGGACCACCCTACTGTAGATATTGTGCCTTTTAAGCCTAACCTCATAATCTAAGTCTGAGAGACTACTTACCAACCTAGTAGCCCCCCTTTCAGTGGTGTAGTCGAGGGGAGACGCAGGGGGACGGCGTCCTCCTACTTATTTTGAATTTTAACATAGGCGTACCCTTAGTTTTTGATATTCGTATATGTAAGCGTCCAGCCACCTTTTTTTCCAGGACTACACCACTGCCTCCTTTGAACCCTTTCCAATTAGGTATTATCCTTCTTTAGGTAAGAAGACCATAACTGAACAGTATACTCCAAATGAGGTCTTACCAAACTTCTGTATAATGCCAATACAACTTCCTTAGACATGTTCGAAATAGCCTTATTGATGAACCCAAGCATATTGCTAACAAACCCAAGCAAAACCCAATCCCAATAAAAAAAATTGCATTTATATGCAAGAATTATGTTAAATTTGCTTTGTAAAAGATAGCAATTTAAAATAGTGACGTCATTCACTTTTACGACTTTTTTGGACGATCCCCTGCGTCGATATGCAAGTCAGAGTTTACTGTAGCTCTCGTCGCTCAAACATTTCTCATTACTAACCGCAGGTTCAATGCCCGCATCATTCCGGGAAGATAAACATCTCGTCTTTCACTGATTGAGGTGCTCTGTAAAAGCGAGCTTATAATAGTGAATTTTTATGATCTAGATAGTTTTGTATAGTTCAACATTCATAACATTATTTTTGATGACGTTCAAGATTTTTTGTGCAATCCCCCTCCCCCGTCTTCTCACCGTTCTCTTTATTGTACGCTTTGATAACTATTTGTTATATTATGTCTGCTTTCCTTTTTATTTGGGCTTTTGTACTTAGGAACAAAATCATATTTCATTCTCACATTTGCACTTCTAACAGAAACTACAAAATTTTACATTTACTGTAGCCAAGCCCATTTTTGCCGCGTTCGCGTATTTGTTGTTACTAAAGGCAGATAACGGCTCCTGGTTTTGGAGGGGGTCATTGCTAAAATATGAGCACACAAATTAGACGGAGAAAGGGGTAGTTCTGACCCCCCCCCCCCACCACCCAAAAAAAAAAAGTGCAAAGTTCATCCAAATTGCAAAGCGTACGTATTGCAAAGTACGTATTTAAAGTTCGCACCTCTTAAATATAGCTAAAATTACCATTAGAACAAGAACAATGGTTATTAAGTAACATTAACAGTCCTTAATTAAACTAAAAACAAATAAATAAGGAAAACATTTTCATTATTTACAAATTTGTACCCATGAAACCTTAAATGCGGGAGGGAAAAAAAACCTTTGCAAAAAAAGAAAGAAAGGAGACAGATGAAGACCATAAAAATAATTAAAAAAAATCGTTGAATTAAGAAAATCCTTGTAAATTCATGTAAAAAACAATTTTGCTTCTGTTCTAATTAACTTGAAACTCTTGATTTTGCGTAACTAAGATAATTATCGCTTTTCTGTCATTTTATAATATATGTAACGTTATTTTAGAAACAAAGGTTCAAACTTTAGTATTTCATAGTTTATTCAACTGTATTGAGGTCATGAAGAGAACTTGTAAAATAGCACTCATTATTTCTTAAAATTAGTTTTCCAGTTAAATTATAATGAACTAAAAGCATTAAGAACCAATTTATTTGAAAATCTTGTAGCCTTTCCAGGACAGACATTCATGCTGATTGTAACTTGTTGCAAGCAATGTTTTGCCCAGCATTTTTATTTGTGTATTCATTTTTGCTTCTGATTTGACACAAAATGACTCCCCATACAATAATTAATGTGGTAAAATATTTATATATAAAAAAAAAACAGTTTTAAGTTTGTTTCCTTAAATAAAACTTTTTCGTTATATACAAACAAAAGCAAAAGCTTTCAATAAATACTTTTATTAGGCTTTTCAATGAAACACCCTTTTTTTTTTTACATACAAAAGAATTTTAAAATGATCTTTAACTAAAATATGCAACAGTATCAAATAATGTGTAGCCAATTTAAAGTGTATGAACATACAAATCAAAATGTACTTCTTCAAAGTCGTTTATTCCTCTATATATGCATATCAATCTCAATTTTACAATGCATAAAACAGAGATGCCAACCTATACAGATTGCATGTAGTTGGTATGGAAAATAGCCAGAATTTTCAATTAACTATGGAGGATGGGAAACACTAGAGATTCTATGAAAAATTAAATTCTTTTAGTCAGCAGTTTTTTGAAACTAATATTGCAGAATTGAAGATTTAACACTAAACCTACCAGAGAAGTCAAATGACTGCTTTTTAAGGCTTTAATTCAAAATTGCTATAGGGGAGAGTGTTGTACCTTGGGACACTTTTCACATTTTAATTTTTAACTTCAAAAATTAAAATTAGATTTAAAGTCTGAAGACACTATTTAAATGCACCAACATTCTCCTCTATAATATATTTTTTCAAATTCAAACAGTTTAAAAATAAAAAAAATGCCAGCTATTTTAGGTAGTAACTGAAAACTGTCCCAAGGTACAACACCCTGTTGTACTTTGGGACGTACTTCGTGATTCATGCAACAGTCATATACATAACCAATTTTATACGAAAAATCAAAAACTTAATTTTTTTAAAGCACTAAATTAAGAAGATACATTACTATAATGTGTAATTTACACAAATAATAAATTTGAAAGTTCAAAACCTAATTTGTAAATGCAGCATTTACAAATTAGATTCAAATTTCTGCATTTGGTTAGAATATCTCTCTTTATACTAAAATATATCCAAATTATTAAGAACCATGTGTATGTTGTACCTTGAGACATGTCCCAAGGTGCAACACGGTTTACTGTCCCAAGGTACAATCATCACATGGTTTAGTTAAAATCAAAATGGTGGCAATCAAAATGTAGTATCATCACTTTCTCATAACCAAAACATTTAAAAATCTTCTGTTCAATATCCAATTAAAATTCAGTAGAATAGTTTTACAAATGCTATTTCAGTAAATGAAATTAGAATGAGAAAGGTATTTAGTTTTGAGTGATGAAATTTTCTTTCTCTCACCAAGTCATCAATTCAGTGCTTCTAATGCTGCCTTTTACTGTGATGCTATCTGCTGGTTAAGGTCACAATTAGAAATAAAAAAAAAATTTAATGTTGCCAATAGGTTTTTAGAAATTGCCAGTGTCCCAAGGTACAACACTCTCCCCTATTCCAGGTTTCCCTTTTTCTTGCCACAACTTTTTCCATCATATTACAGCTACTTAAGTAGCTATTTATAATAGAAAAAGTCGTGAAGTAAGTTCAAGGAAAATGGAAACTGGAACCTGGAAAATGGAAACCTGGAATTTAACAATTTTGATTAAAGTCTCAAAAGCATTCATATGACCACTTTGGTAAGTTTAGTGTTAATCACTGATGGAGAGATTAAACGTGCAAAAATTATGTTAAATTTGTTTAAAAAACAAAAATAGCAATTTTAAATATTTCTTTTATAAATGGAAATTACTTGTGTGATTTCCATTTATAAAAGAAATAGGCATATTCTGTTACCTAGAGTTTTAACCGAAATTTCACCGAATAACAAAAGTATAACTTTCAAAATTTCTCATACCAAATACAATTAATTTGTTGTAAAAAAAAAATCCATTGCCTTTTACTATATTTCAGGATTTCAATGAGTTATACACTGCTGTATTTGCTGATAATATAGTGCTATTAAGCTATTATTCATTATTCTTAATTAAATTTGAATCCAGAACTTATCTATTTGACCCAGGAGTTAAAAAAAATACAGAAATTTATCTAACTTACTGCTGGAAGCTGTATTTATTTCTCTCTCCAGGTTGGCACCACTGTATAGGGTTGTTATATTTTAGTGCAAATTTACATGTTTTATCGGGGATAAAAACAGTACTATCAGGATACATAAAGTACACCTACATTTTGTAAAAACAAACCTTTTAGTAATAATGTATTTTTAAAAGGATAAAATATTCTAATTTGGGGTAAAGTATTACACTTCCATGTGTTCCATTTATTATAGCCTACACTTAAATGAAAGTAATTGATAAAATAAATATAGTGAGTATAATTAATTTTAAACAAAGTATGTACAAAATGTTTTTCAATCATATATTGCAGTTATATTTTTACAAAAATACAACAAAACATGAAGCGAAATAAACACAGCACATTAAATAACATTTTCATTTGATAAATGAAAAAAGTATACATAAAATATAAAAATAAATTTATAAAGTTTTAGAAGCCAAAACTGTTAATTATTGTGCTACTGGTCGTGAAAAATTCTAGATCATTTAAAATGATAAATAAACCTTTTGAAATCACAAATCAATCCAATTATAAATGCTCCAGATAAGTGAAAAAATTTAATTTTGTTTTTAGAGAAGCCTACATTTAAGGCCTTTTTATAATCGATTTTAATATGACTGCTAAGTAGCAACAAACTCTCTTTGACAATGAGTTTTATATGTATGAAAAAAAGTTTTATAATGAAATGAAGCCAAGTATTCACACGGAGTTGAGGAAACTGCTAATTAATATTTTTAGTCAAGATAAGCCTTAAGACATCGAACTAAAAAGCCTGTAACTAGCATTCTTATTGACTTAGAAACTTCAAATAAATTACATCTTCTGCAGAAAAATCAACGCTTTCGATCAATATACAGTGAACCCTCCTTTAAGGGACACCTCTAATTAAGGGACACATTTTCTGGTCCCAGTCCCTTTGAATAGGGACTGCAATGTATTTACCTCTGAATAAGGGACACTCTATTTAAGGGACATTCACAGAGAAAAATTTCTAAAAATCAAGCTATATAGATAAGAAAAATGTACTGGAAATTGAAGTTTTTTTTTTCTAAAAATTAACTTTTGAAAGTACTAGCCCGAGTCCTAGAATCATGACCAAAGAATTTTAAAGTGCTAGCCAAAACCTAACCCTGTAAAGGCTTTTCCCTATCTTGTACTATGGAATATATGTATGCTCAGCACTCACATTGACAGACAGTACCCGGCTACCAACAAGTTTTTGATGCAAGGATTGGAAAAAGTAACTTAAATTACGCTGCATTGCCCGAATTTCGTACTTTAAAACAAACCCATCTCATAGATTACTTCAAATACATTTCTGTAAGCTACAAAACTTTGCCAATACGACATTTATGCTAAAATTTTAGTTTTTTAATGAAAAAATTTTAAATTTCAATAATTTCAACTTATTATTTGTATGCATGAAACATTTTAAGTATTTAAGCTTAGATGGTAACACATGTTTATTATTAAAAAGTTGAACCAAGTTAATGCACTATACGTGTATGCATCAATTTATGAACCTCCGAAGAAGGGACACCTCTATTTGAGGGAGAAAATTTCCAGTCCTCTTAATGTCCCTTATTGAGAGGTTTTACTGTATTATATTAATATGTGCAAGTTTTTTTTTCACTCCCATATCGTAGAATTTTTGCGTAAAATTAGAATAAAAAAGAACTACTTGTCGGATTTTTTTTCTAACGGGTCTATAAACCTTCTTTATGCTAATATTATAACTGTGAAATTTTCAGCAAAATGCGACAGGGAATTTTCGAGATTAGTGATGTCATACACATCAATGTCTTGTTTTTTATATATGTCTTAGTAAATTCCTTTTTACAGTGGCAGAGAGAACAATTTGAGTCACAAAGGCATAAAAATAGGCATGTTTCCATCAAACCCAATTTTATGATCTTATATATTACCAACAGTGTGTACCATTCATCAAAAAATTTATTATGTGACGCTGACATTTCATCGAAACACTATATACTATTGAAAAATAAAAGTTAAAACAAATAAGGATAAACAATGCACATATATTAATTGTATTAAATTTACTTGAGGACTCTACACTATCAAAACTAATATCTTTACATTTTAATATTAAATTTTAAAGACTTTTAAAATGTATTCTTTTTGAAGAAAAAATTACAAAACTGAATAAAATTGTAAGAGCAACTTGTCACTTTGGTTCCATACTTTCATTTATGGATGAAATTTTATAGCACAGATAAAGAAGGAAGGCACATTTCAACTTAACTTTTTTAATGTGACTAAAAATAAAAACAAAAAAAAAAAAAATAAATAAATAAAATAAATAAGATACTAATATAAAAAAAAATTAATATTATCACATATAACATAAGAAAAATGTTAAGCAAAACATCTATATTATTTAATTATGCATATCAGTTGGTACTACTTGAGAACTTGAGATGTAACTAACATAAAGGCATGGTATGAAATTATGATTTATTTTGTCTTAAAAAGAATGATAGAATATATTTATTATTGGATATGGGTGTGTCTTTGCCAGCTGCTTGGATGACCGGAAACATTCATAATTGAGAACAGCACCCTCTTAGAGAATGACTTTCTCAGAAAATAGACTGTAGAAGTAGTCGCCCCATTCCCCTTATTCATGCATGGCAATTTGAAATAATCACATAAAAGATAATATAAATTAAATTAAGAAACAGTTTTAGCATAAGAACATAAAGTTTTAGGAAAATAAACAGTTTGGATTACTTAATATTTTGATTTTAATGACTTCAAATTAAAAAAAAAAACTCAATGTAGTTAGTTACATGAATATAAGAATAAACTTAGTTAAATGCTAACTGAAAATGCTCAATTCTTTTAAATATGAAAATTTATACACATATTATTTAAATTGAAACTTTAGCCTCTCAATTGTAGCATTTTCCTAAATGTAATAAATTAATACAATTAAAAAATGTGATAAGTTTTTTCTTTCCCCATTCAGAATTTTGGAAGTGAAAATTAACAGTTTGCTGGGCACCCAAATCCAAAACTAAACTGACAATAAACAAATTTACCTTTTTAAATTTTTTTCAAAAAAAAAATAGCGCAAACCTACTTGTAAAATAATAACTGGTACTGGTATGGGTTTACTAAATAAAATTATATCTATGCATCATGGATCTGAGGGTGAGAGGAAAAGATGAGATTAATTAACTCACCTTATAAAACAGGAAAAGATTATTTAAACCCGAAACGAAAATAATCTATAGCCAAAACAGTATTCAAGGGATGCACAATTATTTTTAAAGGAAAAGGTAATTAAAAGGATACAACAAAATAAGAAGCAGTGTATTTCTTACTTTAAAGTAAACCATCTACATTTATGATAAATACTTGCTGCAAAAATGAACAAACCATTGAATAAAGGAACCACGGTTTGTAAAAAGTGCTTAAATAGAATGGAGCTATTTTTCTTTCCTTTTTAAGTGAAGTATGCGATATTGAATTCCTGTTCAGAAACTTTGTCAATGTCTTACCCGGTAATTAAAAAAAAAATCATTTTATCAGATCACCACATATTCCATTACAAAAGTAACAAAGAAAAGGTAGGGGGGATTACTTAACTGTTAAGAAGTTAACTGAAAATTACTGTCAACATGGGGATTTTCCAAAGTTGACACACCAAAGAGTTGGACATCATAGAAAGTCAGGAAAATAGATTATGTTGCCAAGATTGTAAGATCAAACTTCTATCACCAATCCAAACCATCAGCAATTTTTAGCTACTTTCTTTCTGTCTCTCTCTTTTCTTTTTCTGAGGGAGAGGGGTTGTATGAGTGTTAAATGCACTAACATTTATTGAAAAATGAAAATCTTATGAAGTTCTGCTATATTTTTACATTTGACTTTTTTTTCTGAACTGATAGAAGAATATAAACTCATTATTTTGACTTTTCTGATTTTTATCATTTGATTTAAATCATACATGTTTGTCTACTTGAAAGAAATAGATTTTCTTTTTGATCATAATGTTCAGTAAAAATAAAAAATCAATGCAAAATTAAGCACAAAATTTGTGAAAATTGCAATTTTTGTACTTAATTTTACGCTGATTTTCAATTTTTACTTTGTAGCACATAGGTTTACATTTTATTTCATAATGTTCAGTGTTTGGATCCCAATGGCAAAAATTATAAGGTTTTCAGTCACACACCTATTAAATTTCAAAAATGTTTCAGAAAAACAATGTTAATTATTTTTATTTGAAAAGCGATTTAGGATAATATTGTATTCAAACATTATATTAACGTATTACATTTTTTTCCAATCTTCCCTCTCTCACTCTGCCATGTATTGTTAGTCCTTCAATGTGGTATTTTATTTCTAAAGTAAATAATGTGGAAAAGAACTTTTTCAGATATAAAAAAAAGACCACAGATAATGCATAGTCAAGCATTACACTCAACATCAACAAGAAAGTTTATTCATTAAAAAAGTAGATCAAAACACATTTAAGTTATCTAAAAAACGCAAAGAGTATTCTTCCCAGAAATTATGCATTTATGCGACTGTCATCCAATTTACTACAACACATGAAATTCTTAAAATTTGTGCTTTCACATGTACTTGATTCAAATTAAAATAATAAAATAAATGCCATGTGTATAATAATTAAAGAGATCTTTCTGCAAAGGTTCAAGCATTTTCTGTGACTATCCCCTGTAGCACTATTTCTACCACAGGGCGTTGGATATTATTGATAGTTCAAATTCAAGGAAAAAATTTGCCTTTGTATAATATCACTTGTAAGTTGTTGAAATTTTTTTTTCATTAAATTATTGTAATAAAAAAAAACATTCAGAACCAAATTTTGAACTGAAGAAATGATTAACAATAAAAAAACCTTCCATGTTTCATCATAAAAAAGAACTTGTTTGTGTGTACGATTATGCTATACAAAGCTATACTAACTAGCAGACTGGAATGAAATTTGGCACAAAATTCAATCATCCCCTGAGAAAGGCAACACACAAATTTTCATTTCAAAATTGAATTGGTGTTTCTTATATTCCAATTTCAATATTTGTTTCAACAGTTAAAAAATAAAAAAAAATCATCTCATTTTGTAAAATTTTATAAAATTCTGAAGCTAATAAACTACATCAGTTGGAATTTGTTCAATAACTCTAAAATAAGCAGAACGAGAGTTATTGCACAGTTCTTATTTCTTCTAAGGAGGATTAAGCCAAGTCCTTATTTTTAAATGAGGGTTTTCAAATGAATGAATTCCAATAAATTCATTGTTATAATAGCCATATGGTAAGCCATGAGATATTCCCTCAATATTGCTATTGTAGAAGGCCATACCATTGCTAGTAACAAATATAAAAAGACATACATTTAATAAAATTGGTCAACTTTAAAAATAATTATGCAATATATTTAAAAACTCAAATATATATTGTTTTGCATTCAAGATAATGATACATCATTTTTTTAAATATAAAACTAAAAAAGTTTAATAGCGTACATTTTTAAAAAAAATTATAATTTGTATCATATATACAGGCCTATATTTAGGATGGGGATTTTCATTCTGCACAGGGTGGCAAAACTTGAATGTTTTTAAAGATTTGCCCCCCCCCCCCCCCAAAAAAAAATCAAAATACAGTTAACACATTGTATGCAAGCAACGCAGGGACCGCCCACAAACGATGTCACACTTTTCTCCCATATATTTGATACCCCTCCCCCCTTTGTCACATGCCAGGCTATGTTGTATAAGCATGTCACACTTCTTGTTACCCCCCCCCTCGGATGTGTGACATCATTTATAAAATATTTCGTACAAATATGTTTTTTGCAGTCTCACTGGAGCATGGGTCATGTAAAAAACATGTATTCATCAAAAGAATGCCCATTGCATGCATAAGTCTGCGGTGAAGTATACCTGCACGCCAAATGTTAACACTAATTACTGGAAAACGTTCCTCCATAGAACAAGTTAATGCTTGTAACAGCTGTAACAATGAGTAGCAAAGCAATGGAAACATAGAAAAAGCCGAGGTTTAACTGTTCTATACATTAGGATGAATAATACTTAAAAGAATTTTTTTAAAAAACAAAATGGCTTTCCATTTTTAGGTTCATTTCCCCCTAATATATACATTATTTCCCCTCAAATCCT
The DNA here is from genome assembly GCA_038502835.1 of Octonoba sinensis. Lineage (NCBI taxonomy): Eukaryota > Metazoa > Arthropoda > Arachnida > Araneae > Uloboridae > Octonoba > Octonoba sinensis. The sequence continues at coordinate 27,786,146 of CM076599.1, read as the reverse complement.
TTCAATTCACCTTGAATTTGTTAATAGTGAAGAACTTTTCAGCAATAAGTAGAGCATTTAACTGCACACAGGACTTTTTTTTTTAAGTAGTGGCACAAAGAAATATTTTTTCAATTAAGATTGGATTTAAGAAAATTAATTTATTTATGCAATTAATAAAGTTGAATTATATTCCCCTCTCCTCCTTTTATTGGGGATGGAGGGTGCTAACGGAATTGGAAAATTGATTCCCCCCCCCCCCCCCTCCATGGCAGCTATATTCCCTTTATATTTAAAAGGGAACCATCTTTTCAAGAGACAGTGAAACCACTAACTATAAACAGGATAAAATTGCAGATAAGTATACTCCCCACAGCCTGAGAAATGTTGCCATACATAGTCGAGTACAATCAATGAGTCACATTTGTGTGTATGTCATTATGAAGAAACTAGTGTTACAAACTTTTTGAATGAAGAAAATTAAAATCCTGCAGGTTTAGTATGGGAGCACTTCTTATTACAATCAATAGAAAGATAGAAATATACAGGGGGCATAAAATAACATGAGGTGTTTGTTCATGGAGCTGTAGCACACTGTACGGGATGAAATGTAACGAAATTTGGTGCACCTGCAGTGTAGAGTATATATGCAGTTTTGATTTCCAATGGGAAAATGTTTAGTATTAATACCAAAAGTTGCAGGCAGAAGAAAATATGATACTGTGGTCAAGAAAAAATTGCTTAGTGCAGAGATGTCATGTAAAAGATGATAAATGTTGAGAGAATTCTCATCTTTCATCAACAATTGTTCCTCTCTCATTTGTTTTTACTGTAGATAAATTGCTTTATTACTCCTGATATTTTATTATTAGAGCCAGGGGCGAATACACGAATAATTTTTGAAGGAGTCACCAAGAAGTAAAAAAAGAGCTCCCTCGTAAATATTTCCATAATAAAGTTCCCATCAGAGTTTAGTATCCCTTAAACCAATTGAGCTACATTAAAGTGCAGAAAATAAAAGTTTTCTAATAGAATAATTACAAATTTATTTTATTCTTTTTGGAGAGGGCACTTGCCCCTTCACTAAAACCCACCATTGGACGGAGCAAAATACCTATGCTGCCGTTTGTAAATCACCATGATTGAAAAAGATAAGAAAAGGACTGATGAGCAAAATTAACACAGAAAATGATTTGGATCTGCAGCATCTCTATAGTGAAACTCACTTATTCTATCAATTTTACCTGGCACACCAAAACACTTCAAATAACACGATTGTAGTGAAACCAGATCTCTTCACCATTTTACTCACTTTTGTAAATAACAATAAAAATTTTTATTACCAACAAAGTTCTTATTTATTGTTTTAATTCACAGTAAGAGGCATTTCTTCATCACACCTAATAGGATTGCAATGCGAAACTTTCATGCAAAGGCTACTTTTGATATTGATTTTCTTTTTTTTAAAAAAACTAAAACCGCATTACTCTACAACTAGTGTAGGATCAAAAATAGGGTACCAGTATGTGATACCAGAATCCCGAGGTAAGAAATTTTTCAAAAAAAAAAACTTTTTTCATTACATATTACTAACATAAATAATTTTGTTGTGAACAAATATAAAATAAAAGATCAAATGTTACCAATCGAATATTTATAATAAGAGCATATAATAATAATTTATGACATTAGGAACAAAAATTAAGGGTAAGAATTATTAGAGTGTTACAATACAATAAAGGAAAAATATAGCATTGAATGAAGCAACAGTAAATTCTATCCCATAAAAAAAATTTATGTTGTTTATTTTATGTCTATTAACAGGAAGACAAAAATGTTTTCTTGCTGCACATTTTAAAATGAGATTGTAAGAAACAAATGCATCTATTGTCTAATATTTTTGTGCACCTTCCCTGCAGTTGAAAATGCTCTCTTGTTAGATAAATACATTTTTTGTGTTACTTTTATACTATTGTTTGTGGAATTTTTTTTATTGATTCGTTAATCGTAATTTCTCCTCGGGAGAATTCTTTTACAATATTAACATTGTCTTCAACTATATCCTCCTGATCTGGATAGGTGGGTATGTTTGCTTCACATAAAAGTTTTCATGGAAGTTTTAGTGAACTTAAACTTGTGTAGTACTGCTCAATATTAACTTAATTAGCTCATTTGTTACATGGCTGACCCTCAGTGCTGCCAAAAAACACGTACTTTTGTACCTAACAAAATGAAAAAATGCCCTTTTGGTGACCCTGTATTTCTGTGCATTGAAGGTCAATGTAGAACTCAATAATTGCATTTCATAATATAAGGCCCATATTTTAAAAGACAATTGACAGAACTTTGGCTAATGGTCATGTGAGCCTGTGGGTCTTACTTTTAGGCATTATGGAAATATAAAATACAGTAATAAAGCATACAAATAGCTATAGCTTATTCATTAAATATAATTTCTTATTATTTTATTTGTGACTATTCAATATGAAGCACTGAGGGTCAGCCATGTAACAAATAAGCTAATTAAGTTAATATTGAGTAGTACTACACAAGTTAACCCCTATAATTATGGCTGACCCTCAGTGCATGGATCCAGGAGGTCTCAGATATGGCACTTTTTCACTTTCTGCGACAAAGTTTGCCGAACCCTGCCAGGTTGCATTGAAGGTCAGCCATTAAATTTATGACATTATTCACTTTAACTACTAAAGCTAATATTATAATCACAAGAATTACTTTGGCTGATGTTCAATGCAGTGAAATAATCAAATGCAAAAAAATGTCGATTCGAGAAAAATACTGGGCCATGACGCACTTTAGGAATTTTTGGGGGTCAAAAAAAATTTTTTTTAGAGAAAAAAAAATATAGGTATCTTTTAAAATCATTAGAAGAATCCACCATAAAAATTTCAACAAAATCAAAAATGGCATGTATAATGACCTGCCTGATTCTTATAAAATCTGCCTCTTATTCAATTTGTCCTTGTTAGCCTATTTTATTCCTTTCCGTTTTCTTTTTCAATGGTGCACATAAATGTACGAAAATGTGATTTATCCACCCTCCAGTGATACAAACTTTTTGTATTCTTCAGATGCTTTTATTCATTAAATATGCTGTTAATTTATGTTTTCAAAGCCAATTTTTGACTTCAAATGATCGGTTTTAAAATAACAGTACAAATATCTAATAAGTTAAATTAAAATCTCTGTAGTTGAAAAAATGTTTATTATTCATAACTAATACCAAAAACACCGGCATTTTTCCCTAGCAAATACCGGTTTTACGAATTTTCAAAATAACATGAAATACCGGTATTCAGTATGCTATCACAACCCATGTGTGACAAATATCGTTACATTTCATCCAGCACAGTATGCGCTACAAAGGCTCTAAAGATCTCACAGTATTGTATGCTCACTTTGTACTCTATTCTTGCAAATTCTGTGCAATATACAAAGAAAAAAGGGTTATAAAAAAGCCAGAATGACAAACTTTTAAAGTAAAAATCTCATTTTAGCTTAATCTACCGACAACTGCATTTTAATGTTGGTTGGAGCCGAGTAATTTTTTAATTCTACTTTTCCAAAAGTATTTTCTAAATGAAGTTTAGAAAGAGAAAAAATACAATCTTAAAGTAATGAAAATGCTTTAAGTTACAGGTAATATTACTTTTCATATTGCCACTATGTAAAGAAATCATATTAAGAAAATCAAAAAGTAGAGAAATTAAGAAAATGTTTAAAAATGAGCAAACAATATATAAAGTAAAGTTTAAAAAAATAAAGCAAGGTTAATGGATAAAGCTTTAGTAAATAGTTGTGATCAATTTATCCACCAAGTGACATAAATTGATGAATAATACCTAAAGGATGCAATTAAGTCATGACAGGGGGACTATTATTTTTTCTGTTATTTATGGTGAGGTTGAGTACATACTGCATAACAATACAATATACGCAGCGTTGTAATATGTAAACCTAATTTTGACAGCCGAGGCATTATTTCTTAAATAAAATGTAAATAGTATATCTTTTTCGTGTATTTGTAACTTTAAGCAGAATGAAGTCATAACAAGACAAATGGTCAAAAATGCTTTGTGCTAAAATATGAGTACACGGGACAAACAATGTAAAAAAGCGCAAATTGTCAGAACAAATAACGCAAATAGCTATTTCAAGACTACAATGGAGCCTCTTCATCAGTGCAGAAAAGAAATGGCTCAACACACAACTAGAAAGTTGTGAGTGTACGGGTTTTTTTACATGGCTTTTTCTTTGTGCTAATAAAATAAAAGCATGCTTCTTTTAGTTATTTAGTTTAGTGTTTTTACTTAAAAACTAATATATTTACACAATTTTATTGAAATATACACGAATTTTATAACTACCCCCACTATGGGGTAAAGTGAGGGTATCAAAAAATACTCTTTTAACTGAACTTCTGTGTGAAAACAATGGAACAAAACTAAATGATTATGCTTCATGTTTAATCTATTATATGAATCTAACATATCTAAAATACATCAAAATAAATATAGCAGTTTGGTTTTAGTGCCTTCTCTAAAACAGCCTGATCGCCGTTCTGTGAAGGGTCCATTTCGATTGATGGGAATTTTGTGGAAGGTCCGTTTGATTCTTTGTTTAATTAGAATTTTGTAAAGGGTACGAAAATGGGCATGATTTTCCTTTGGCTCTAAACTTGTATATATTTACATTAAAAAAAATTAAATTTTACAAATCAAATTTGCCAAATAACTAGGTATTTTGTGCAGAGAATGAAATGAATTTTAGACTGAGATATGAATAAAACCGGTCGGATACTAAATATCTAATGTCTTCTAGGTAAGACTGGTCTACTTGGTTGGAAAATAGTTGGGACATACTCGTAATTTTCATGGCTTTTTCATTACTTTTGTGACCGATTTACAAATTCGCGAATTTTACGGGACCTGTAGGCAACTTGAATAAACTGTATGTGTGCATTGCATTGGTAAGTGAAAAACTCATATGAGCAGCCTTTTTCCTAATACGTTCTTTTATCCAGAACTAAATTTTAAGCCTCGTCAAGTTACCTACATTTTATTTTCTTACAGCATATATTTAGTATTTGCTTGATTACACATCATCTGATACATTAATTCCTTATTTTTCAAATAAATTTTAAATGTTTACATTTGTTTATGGATGGAGAAAAAACTTGTGTGGGAAAATACTGCTGCCTTATGAGTGCAAAGTTGATGCTGAATATCAATTTAAAATGTATTTATAAAATTTACAATGTAATTGTATGAATATATTGAAGTTTTGCTATGTGTGTTTCTTGTTTTGTGTGAAGTTATAGGTCGGTATCTCCAAACTGTGGGTTTTTATTCAATATTGGGCAAGCCTAGTCTTGTAACGAGTTTATAATTTTACGTTAGAGTGCATTTTATTAAAATTTTTTAATTTATTTTTTAAAAGAAAAGTTATTATTAAGCAAGCTGAATACTAATATCTTTTCAGTAACTTAAAAGCATTCATTTTGAAAATAAATTGATCGTAATTAGAAAAAATCATGATGAAACATTTTAAATAGCTTTATAATACTGTGTTTATTACTTACCTTTTTAAATGCCGTTAAACTTCTTAATTCTTAGAAATGAATGCTCCCAGCAGGTCTTAATTTGAAAGAGAGCTCACTAATCTGTTTTTTTTTTCTTTTCTTTTGTATATTTCTGTGTTTTTTAAGCACTATATTTTGGCTAAATTTTTAGTATATGTTTAAATGACATTTTTAGAATAAAACATGTTAAACTTAGCTAAACTTGAACAAAGTGTGGAAACCTCCGATATAGAACATTGCTCATATTTAAGGACTTTGTCTAACTGAATAATGTGGCATACATTTGGTTAAATATCCCGCTGTTGAGCACAAGGCAGGAAGATAAACAGTAAAAGAAATTTTGAAAGCTTAGTAGTTTAAATGTCTCTAATGAAATGTTCTCCTGAAATAACGAAATCTTTAAGTTAATTTTTTACATTTACTGCCTATAACTATCTAGTGTGTATTCATTAAGAAAAGAAGTGTTGCCTTGGAAATACCCAGCAAACAATTTGAGTAAACCAATGATCAGGAAATCAAGATCGAAATAACATTAAAAATTAGCCACTAAATCAAATTTTTTAAAAAACAGTAACTAGACTATAATAAATAACATTGACAAACAAAATCCCTATTACTTCAGAAAGAAATTCCAAATCAACGGCTCCTTAACTGTTTGACAACAATTTAAAACTATTATACAAAAAAAGCATTTCAAGGAAAAGTTACATTAAAGGACATTCCAGACAAACAAAAAAATTGCAAGCTGCTTGCAGATACGAACAAAATATCTAAATTTATCAAGGCGGGGGGGGGGGGGGGGGGGGGATAAAAACCAATGAAAGAACTTTTGTGCGCAATATTAAGGGGAGAATAGCTTTCATTTTTCCGGTTCTGATGTAGCTCTGCAAAAAAAGTTGGGGAAACGTTAATGGATATGAGGATAAGCTATTGAAATCAGCAAGTGGTGACACTTGTTTTAAAATTAAAGCATTGTGACACTTGTGTTAAAGGGATGCTGACGTACAAACTAAAAAGCATAATAACACTACCCCTTCCACTATAAAGTAAACATCTTATTTATCGAAGCATTTTAAGGAAAAAATTATAACATAAAGGAAAAAATATAAATGTGTTTTAAAAAATGCAATACACATTATTCAATGAATTCAACTTTGCACTTTTTTAGATAAATCTGACCAATTTCTAACATTTTATAAAATGTATTTAATGACCATTAGCACAATAACTATATTACAAATTAAATAGGGAGATGCACATTCAATACTTACATCCATAATTCTTTTATCCAATTGAAAAAACAAACAAAAAATAAATAGAAGAAAAATGACTGGAAAATTACTCCAAGGATATAACATCTGGTATTTCTTTTTGCTCATATTCTCTTAGTTTTTGCGGTTCAATTGGTGGACCTTCTAACAGAGAAAAAAGATCAAATCCATTGTAAGAGGGCATGTTTTGGTTATGCAATAAATTTTGTGTTTCTTGGTACGAACTAGATACTGATTGGCTGTAAGCTGCTGCTTCAGATGGTGGATATTGGGAAGATGACATAGGTAAGTAATGCGTAGATCCTAAACTTGGGCATGATGAAGATGTTGAGGGCAGGGAAGAATCTGAAACACCCACATTGAGATCTGGTAAAATACACACTGGTTCTGCAGGTTCCTTTGGCAAAGCAGAAGGTATACACAATGTTTCAGAACCCATGGGAGTTATCGTTGAAGGAGAAGCATATGCTGAAGTCATTGATGTGGCTAGATTTGAAATGTCATTTGAGTCTATAGGCAAATATACAATGGGTGGCGTGACATCACCATTGGTTTTGAGTTGAAAATTTTCTTGAGGTGTCGTGTCATATGGCCATAATTGTTCAGAGTCACTATCGGAACTGAGATCTACTATTTCAACTGGTTTTGGAGGTCCTTTTTCAATTACAGTCTTTTTAGGTTCTTTTGGCTCCTTTACAGGTAAAATTGGAGTCCAGGAACCATCCTCATTAAACTGCACTTCTGAACACTCTGGTGGTACTTTTGTAGCAATGTCCATGAACAGGCCATCAAGAACCAAGCTTTTAAATACTGCAGGCTTATCACAAACGGGACAAACCCACTTTGGTTTCTTTTCGTTCATTTGAATGTATAAAGATGCATCAAAACATTGGAGGTGATTGCACGTGATGGCACGGCACGGCAATTCCATTTTAATTTTACCAAGGGGGCACAGCAATGATCCACGTAAGCTAGTCATAGCAATTTCTGAATCTTGACCCTGCTGTAGTTTTTCTTTTATCATAGCTGTTGTATGATCAGGACTTCCCACGCCAGTTGCTCTCAACCGTTGGAGAAGTGTTTGAGAGCTTAACTGGCGAGCTATATACAGAGCCACTGCAAAAGATCGACCATATGTCGTTGCCCAAGAAACATTAACCATATTGTTTACAGTAGGAGAAAGCCTAGTACAATGAGTTATATTCACAGGCTTACTCGGTCGTTTTGGTTCAACACCAGGTCTATTTGTAGGAATAGGATTTGGTAAAGTTACACTCTTCCCATTCACTTTGATAGAAATACTAGGAGGAAAATTATCTTCTTGTTCACAGCTTGTATCCAATGAACAAAATCGCAACAAAATTTGGCATTCAAAATTACCACTAGCATCTCTAGAAACCGATATTTCATGAGCTTGTTTTGGTGTGAGGGTAAAATAGTAATTAGTTTCTTGGAATCGCTCAGCGGCATCAGCCACTAAACTGCACGGTCGCATTAACACATGAAGAACATCATAAAATGGTAATTCTTTAAACTTCACATCAATATATGGAGAATAACTTGCATGAGCATTAGGAGTTTGAATCGAAGGCATATACGGCTTACCAGGAGAATAACTTGTAATAGGTCCTTGATTTACAGTAGGCCTAGTAGCAGAGTTGCATCGCGTAGGATAGTTGTTATTCATAGAAGAATCGTAGTGGGATATCGGACGGTCGTTTACAGTTCTATCCGTAACTTCGTAGTTGCTCGGTCTTGCAATAAGTTGGTGATGATATCGCCTAGTATGAAGCTCACGAACTTTCATATCCACCGCAGGAGATTTTATTTTAACTAAGTCTAAAGCACGCCCTTGTAATTCCTGTTTTTTCCCAGTTTTGTTTCTACCAGCGAAACCTAACAGAACTTGCAAATCACTGACTCTGAAGTTCATTATCATATTTCTTAATTCAGCTTCTGCCATTTTAGAGTTAAATCCCAATGAAAACAATGTACGTAACCAAATGTTTTATATCTTCCACAGCATAATTATAGTCGTTATTTTAATATTCAGTCTTACGAGGTGCATTTAAAGGTTGATTTATAAAATCAATTTAAAATTTCGCAGTCTGAAAAATACTATTCGTACTATTATAAATACACAAACAACTCACGACTGCACCTACTGCCACTCCAGAAAATATTATTGTACTTGTCAGTTACGATTTCGTAAGCAGCAAAAAGAGGCAAACTTCCGCTGGAGGCGCTACTTTTCTATTCGTTATGAAAAATACTATTTTGTGAACTTACAGAATAAAAGCAATAAATATTGAAGTAAAACATAGGAAAAAATTCCAAACTGAAAGTCTTTTGGTAGCATATTCACAGAATATTGTTCCCGGGGAAAAAGTATCGATTAGATATATTAGCTGTAACCGAGTTGTCTGCAGCAGAAATGTCAACAACAAAACCATTGCAAACTTTGTGTGTGTGTGTTATTAGTTTTGGAAATGGAAAGCCTATGTATTTAAAATATAAATACAAATGCTTGTGTAAGTATGTTATTCAAAAAGTTTTCTATGTGTATAATTTTTTATTGTTGTTCTTGGATTTGAGGTTTACAGCAAGTTACGTATCTTAAGTTCATTAATTATTCAAATAATCGGAAAGTCCGAAGACAGACATTTTCTGTATAGTTGAGCACATAAAAATTCTAGTTGATTATTAAGAAGTTGAATATAGTAACGGTATAAGAAATCAAAAAGTAAAATTTTGATGCTATACTTAGAGTAGAAGTAACAGTTTATCGGACATTTCTATGTAGAAAACAATGCCTTTAAAAAATGACAATCACGAAAAATAAACATTCTTATAAACTGATATGAAAATTGTGCATATCTGATCTGAACTTTGTTCATGAAATTTTTACTTTCGACCTTTTCATAAATGTTTATTGCAAAACCATTTTTAAATTGTTTTCAAACATCATGGGATATTTAGTATAATTTTATAAGCTCAAACAAAGTAGCCAGTCTGAAATGAATGAGTTACAAAGACATTGCAAGATTATGTGAGTTGTTTTAGAACACATTCAAGAGATTACCAGAGCTAATGCTAAAAGATATTCGCCTTTTTTTTCTTTTTCTTCTTCCGGAATTTGGGAAAAGATAAATAAGAGGAAATGGCACTTAAATTTTAAAAATCAGCATTGGACCACTTGTAATACATCATTTTCTTCAGAAATAAGTAAACTTTTTGAAAATCGAGACATTTTTTGAATTTGAAATAATTTAAATTTTAAAAACTGTGCGCAGAGTTACTCTTTTATGTCATGCCTTTGTAGAGCTGAATAACTTAAACTTTAAATTAACTTGTAAACGTGATTAATTATTTTATAAAAGTAAAATAAGTAGATTAACTACTATACTTCAGGTGTTCTATTAAGCTTTTTATTCATTTAATAAATTATAAAAAAATATTCTTTCCAGAAAAGTAGTGCATTAATTATAAATTAGTCAAATTAGTCGTGTCCTTCCCTTATCGAAAAAGAGGATATCAACTATATCACTCGGAACACAATGGCTCAAGAATTATAAGCTTTTGTCTGCACTGCAGGTTTAAGGTTTGCATTAATTAGGCAGAGCTGAAAATTTTCAAAGATGTAATTTTTGGAATTTTTCTTGGTAACGGAAGGATAAAAATGTAGTAACGGAATGACATAATTCATAGTAACAGACGGCAGACATAGTTAAAACCATTTCCACTTAATTTTTAAAACACTCTATTAATATATGCAAGGTGTGTTCACTGTATAAGACTACCTTCATTGTATTTATTTGATTTCGTGTGGAAGGGACTAGGATATGCCCTGGTTAATGATGAACTAAACCACAAAAAGGAGAGTTTCTGGTTTTATTGATGCATGTACCATGTGCTTCCATGTTTGGATTTTTTCTTCAGTTATGTGGCTTACTATACCTGTTTAAATATCAGTATCTATTCATAAATTTAATTTTCAATGAAAAGGGTATAACGATCAAGACATCTAACAACTTCGGAAATACTGTGATATAATCCCCCCTTGGCGACTTTTTCGTTGGCTCCAAGAAACCGCCACCAACTTCAAATACAATACAACACTCTTGGCGATGATTTTATCGCCAACAATGTCACATCATAAACATAGCAAACATGTCAAGAAAAATCACTAAAAAGCAGTAAAATACCAAAAATTGCAAATTATATCTTACACACAATATCGACGCTACTATGTAAAGCACATACAGCATCTTTCAACAACAATTCAATACATAAACGGATTAATAATTACTCCAAAAATAGAATTATTTACTTTACCAAATCACTCCAAACTTGAATAAAAACCCTTCGTTAAAAGAACACGCAATTTATGCCCAATAATTACTACCTCAATGATTCATCATTGCATAAAATGATATGCATTATTCAACGAAAAACATAATTAAAAATATCGCACAATTCAAAGAAAAAGCAATGTTTAATAAAGCTATCCGAAATTTTAAAATACCACCCTAGATAACAAAATTAATAACGGTCATCACTTCAAGTACATTTTGCATTAAACTATTGGAAGCCTACCATTAAAAATACCATAAAAACCATTCATTGAAAAAACACGCATTTTAGGCACAATAATGACTATTGCAATTAATTATCATAACATAAAATGATAGGCATTACTCGACGAAAAACATAGCAAAAATATCACGCAATTCCAAGCAAAACTTCAAGTACATTTTACATTAAACTAACGGAAACCCACTTTATCAAAACCAGCAACGCCACTAATTACTACAGCTAATATTTTAGAGCAATTGAAAATTCATAGTTTTATAACCTTACAAACACATAAAATAAGCAAATAATAAATTTAGAAAAATAAAGAACTCACTTTAAACCAGTTGGCTGTTCAATATTAATCCCAAATCACTACAAACTTGCTTTCCAATATGACGAAATGGTCCGAAAATTACCACTTAATTTTTCATTGCTTTTAGTCACAATTAACCAAACTTATGCACTTATCAATCAAAACAGTTTCATACTTCAGATAGCAAAAACACCGAATCACGTTTCCGTCCATTTTAACATTTCAAAAACATGGCGCCTTAACAAACTATTGTAATATAGAATCATTCATCTGGCCACAATAGAAAACAATTGAACCAAATTAATGCACCTTAACACTTTACATTCTTCCTTTAGCAACAGGAAACATCTCCACAAACTTTAACCATAAAATAAACTACTAAAAAGCTACTTATTCGCAAAAAAAAATTCTAAAAGTTCAACATTCACACCGACACAACACCCTTCGGCATCATGCACTGAGGGTTGCCACACATTACGTCAGCCAACGTCGATGGCACTGGGTTGCCACTGAAACTATCGCCAACTGAAAATCATTACAAATTGGCGCGCTAGCTCGAATGTCGCCAAGGGGGCATAGGCGACACCCCCTTGGCGACATTCCCCTTGGCGAAACCCCCCACATCAGGGGGGGTTTTGGGGGTTCAACCCCACCCCCCCATTGGGTAGTGACTTATTTAGGCACACAAAAAAATTTCTGGCTATGTCCTTGCAAAGCACATATTTTTTTCTTCCTAAGAAAATTAAACACATACAGGGTTCACAATGAAGAAAAATACAAGGTGGGATTTCCCACCTTGACCAAAATTTTAAGTGGGATTTTTAAAATTTAAGCGCAAACTAATATATTTTGAGTGGGATTTCAAAAAATATTGCGGGAATGGCGCAATCCCGCGGCCTAGTGCGCACCCTGCACATATGCATATGATTTTATTTCATCTTTCTCTGAAGGGTTGTGATCATGACCAAAGTATGCAGCTCATAATAATAAAGAGGACTTTTCATCTCGTTATAATCAATCCCCTTATCACCTTGGGGGGAGGGTTTTGCAGCAAAATGTGGCTTCAATCACCGTACCACACACAGACAAACAGAGATCCTTTCAATCACTCCAGAGGGTTTTCTTTCCTTGATGTCTTTTTTACCCAAAGGTAGCCATTTGGGATGGAGTTGTTTTCTGATAAACCTGTTGTAGGCACTGGGGTCTAAAAATGAAGGACCCCTAGCCAACAATTGTCCTAATAGGTTAAACCCTCAAGCCAGGAAGGGATGCTCATCAAGAAACTTAAAGAGCAGTTTGTACTTATTTATGACTTCCTTTCCAAACACCCAACCATCATTTTTGTAGATGAGCCGCTTGGAAAACTGATGAACTGTATTTGCATTGCATTCTCATTTACAGATGTTCTCTCATCTCTTATATTTTAAATGTTTTTTTTTCTTACTATGGTCCATTGCTGTTTGCATTACGACTCTGGTAATCATCCGTTCAACGTTTCCAATCTCACTGCTACGGTTTAATGCTGCATTTTAATTTACAATCAAGTATTATTTATATTTTAGCTAAATTTTTAATTATTTTCGATACATAATAATGTTTGCACTCCAGCGATGGACACGTTCGTCATCCAAAAAGAAAAGAAAATTTGATTCAGACGCTTCCACTTCTGAGGTATGTTTTGCTACAAATTTAACAAAATTTTTGGAAATTTATTGTAGGGATGAGCATTTTTGTAGGGGAATTTGGATTTTTTTCTCTAAAGTTCCACTATTTCCCAGTTTTAATATTATGAATGCTTGGACATAGAAGATTGCTTAGCGCTAAATATTGAATTTTCTGTCGCGTTTGATTTAAAAAATAAACTAATAGAATAGTAATGAATGTTTAATGTTTTTGTGAATCAAGGCGGTATCCACAGGGGAAGAGAGACCCACGCCCCCCCCCCCCCCGAAATCTTTTGCAATGTATCATATATTCCTCCCTGAAACTTTGCTTAACATAAGTGTGGCGAAATATGGGGCCCCCGAAAAAATATTCTGGATACTGCCTTGGCTCCGGAGCAGAGGGAGCATGTTAAGAATTAGGAAGGGCAGTGTATGCTTCAAAATCATACCCTTTATGTATACATATATATATATATAATATATATATATATATATATGACTAGAAATGATATGATTTTTTATAATATGATTTTTTAAAAATATATGATAGCTTTTTGATGTATATATAGTAGATGTATGTTTAGATCTTTGGTGAAGTTAGAGGAGTGGGTATTTGGGGCTTCCGCAACTTTAATTTTTGTAACGTGTCTTACATCTATAATGCTTAGGCTAACTCTGGAGACAAGGGTTCAAAGGCTCTCCCCAGGAAATTTTTTGAAATCTTCCTAGCAATGCAATTTCGGGATTCCTTGGTGATATTTGAGGAAACAGAAAGGAGTTTGGTTATTCTCCCCCCTGCAATTTTTTTCAAAATAAAGTCTTATATCTTTTAAGTTACTTTTGGTGTCGCTCGTGATAGTGTTCAATGTCCTTTTCCTGAAAGTGTTTCTGAAAGTAAAGTGTCTTAAAAGCGTAATTTCTCTTTTCTTTCTTTTTTTAAAACTTGTGATCTGAATTTTTTGCCGGAGGGGGGGATTGATTTGCTCCAAGGGGGTAGCTCCCCCCCCCCCCCCCGGGAGATGCCTGAAATAAACACGGAGTATATCTTTAGAGATAATTATTTATGACTAGTAAATTTTAAACTCTTTTACACTTCTTATTGGTGTTTAGTCTGTACATTTTTAGGGTGACCCCCCCCCCCTTTCACCAACCCTAGTTACGCCTATGCAAGGGGGGGGATTATATCACAGTAGTACCACAACTTCTTCTACACCAGTCGCAGAAAAGGAGATGTGGCCAGCGCTGGTGTGTTATCTAAGAAACTCATTACTAAAAAAGGCTTTCCAGACATTGCAAAGCAAAACCAACTGAAGTCTTATAGTTGGACATCTTCCCTCAAAGGATATTCATCAAAATTCAATGAATACTTCACTGAAAGAGGGAGCATGTCCATTTTTTACCAGAAACACAAAGCACCCATTAAGTAGTAATTAACGCTTTCTGTGCTAAAAACATGAATAGGTTTATTTTTCTGCTGCAAAGAAGATTTTTATCAAACGATATAATAGTTAAGAGTATCCTTGAAGTGTAATAGTAGAGCTGCAATTGTTAGAAATTTTTGATTAGTTGAACGGAGAGGAAAACATCTAACTAGGTGAGGCAAGAGATGAAAGTAGGCGGGAATATTTTTTTGAAGTGTTGCATTTGAAAAACTAAATTTTTGAAGGTTTGACTTATATTTATCCTGTAAAAGAGGGTGAATGTTGAAGGAACAAACAAAAACAAAAAAAAAATCAAACCTAAGGTAATTATAGGGACTGCCCCAGCACTTGACTGAGATGGAGGTTCAAGTATAAATCTAATGTACACATACAACCAGTGATATACCAGTTGATGAAAAAGTCTTACACATGATTTTCGCACATATTTGAAAGTTCATCATTTTAATGTGTATCTCGTAGATTGGCACTTTTGTCCTTCCTTTACCGTCTTTCCATTACCATGACAAAATATTTACTTTTAGTGAAAAATATAATTATTTTCAAAAGAACTCTTCTAATATGTGTTGAATGAGCCCTCCTTAAGGTGCCCAAATTTTTTCAAGAAATTTCATAAAATAGTTTAACTGAACTTTAAAGTTGATTGTGTAACTACAATTAACATGTCAGAAAAATTTCCTTCCATTACCAACTTTAAAATTTCAATTTAAAAAAAAGTTATTAATTGTAAGATTCCAAGCTTGCTAATTTTCATATTGCTTAATGAAAGTATAAAGGTTTGACTGTCAGTTTCTTTTTAAAACGTTTTTTTTTTTTTTTTTTTTTTTTTTTGTAAATTGACAAGTTCACAAAAAACCTATTTTGTGGTAAAAAAATGTCCTTTTGTTACCCACAGAATTAACCAAAGTTTAAAATAATAGGTAGAAATTCTAGTTATTTGGCAGAGCTGCTAAGGTACTGTGCACATTTACAGTTTACAAACTTTAAAAAAAATGAATTTTTTTTTTTATGCTAGATGATTTCTTCTATGATTTTTTTACTTTTGCTAGCCATTGTAGAGAAGAGCATTTCACCATTCTTATTCAGCCTCTAGAGGATTTTATTTTTATTTGTTTCAAAGCTCATTTCTAATATCTCATCCCACTGTTTCTAAAACAGTATATTGTCAGAATAGTGCAAAACATTTAACCAGTTATTGTTAAGATGTTATTGATTTCTTCAACATGAGAATCATAGACAGGATCTATTTCAGCTAGGAATCTCATTATTGCTAGAATATTTTGCTTTAAGAAAACCAAAAACTTTTTTGTTTTCATATTAATCAAATCTTTTCAACAGTTTTGTGGATCCATTAAAACGAGTAGAAAATAATGTTTGGTTGCATTGCTGTGAAGAAAAACTTCATATTAATCTATACTAATATTATAAAACTAGAGTTTGTTTGTTTGAACGCGCTAATCTCAGGAACTACTGGTCTGATTTGAAAAATTCTTTCAGTGTTATATAGCTCAGTTATTGAGGAAGGCTATAGGCTAGATATCCTCACGCTAAGACCAATTGGAGCGGAGTTCCGAAAATTGCATAAAATAGTCCTTTCTATCGGAAGAAATTATCGCATCCTTTCGAGTTTGATACCATTAAAAAACGCGTAAAAAAACTACTTCAGGAAGAGTTTTTCGCTTCGCACTAAAATTGGAAGCCACTAAATGAACTAGAAAAGAAGTTATAAGCGTTTTTCTCTGTAGTTTGAAATTATTTTTTCACGATAATTAACTTTAATTTTATTTGACCCAGAAGACGACCAATTTATTTCATTTGCATTGTTGCGGCGTTTCAACAATTGGTACAGTTGCCGTCTGAAAAAACAAATCAATGCAGTTGCCATTGTTAAACAAATTAAATATAATAATAATCAACGTTTCTAGCATTTTGATGAGGCATCACTGTATTTGAATCTCTGTTAAATAAATGTACGCGAATTTATCCTTCTTTATTATTTTTAAACAATTGATTATATTCAAGTAATTTGATTATATGTTGATCTTATTTCAAATGTTACCTTTATTCTGTTACGGATTCTTTGGGATCGTTTTTCTTATTCCTAAGGGGATTTGAACATGTGCCACGTGACATCACTTTGTTTCAATACTCGATATTAGCCCGTATAACGCCAGGTGACTCATCTAGTTTCATATAAAATTTAAACAATTAACTTTTATGCTTGTAATTAATTATATGCAAACTAAACTTGCACGACCAGAATACTTCTATTATTTTTAATTTATTAATGGCTCTTGGTAAGTAATATTATTTGGTCTATGTACAAGAGAGAAGCTTGCCATTTTAGTCATAGAATATTGGTAAATTTGACAAATGCCCTTCAATACAGTGAAATCTTATTACAGCGAACTCCAAGGTACTGGGAAAATACTTTGTGATGGAAATACACATTACCCTATTTTGGTTTAAAGTGGGTCAAAAAATTTGTTGCCTTGTAACGGAAATTTTGTTGTAACGGTATTCGCTGTAATGAAATTATACTGTGTATGTTGTTTTTTTTTTTTGTAAAAATACCTTCCTTTTTTGTAGAAATTTTAATTTGACTTCCTCTTTGTTTATGATTTACAGTTAATAGATTCAACAAATTTAGCCTAATACATCATTGCAAGCAAACAATGAAAATTGCATTCATTAATTGAATCCTTTAAAAATATTTGTTTTTTCTGTTCATTTATTTGCCATAAATTAAGGTGTTCCAACTCTGGATTAAACTTCCACCTCTAACAAGTTCAGTTCCATTATTTATTTATTTTTGCTATATATTTGCTTAGCATGTTTGCTGCTTTGTCATTATTTAAGTTATTGCTCTATTAGCAATTATATATTTTAATATATTCATAGTTAATGCTAGATAGATAGAACCCAGAGAGTGATCCAGGATCACCACTGCAAAGACATTCATCAGGCTTCCACCATTAAAAATGATGCCAGTGCACGGAGTTACAAAAAACAAGATAGAATCATATAGTATGCTAAAAAATAATATTCCTTAAAAAAAGTAAGGAGAAAAAAGGAAATAAAATAAATTTCTTTCTTATATGCAACAATAAGCGTGTTCAATTAAGTTGTGATAATTAATTCACTAATTAAGTATGATTTTATATTTTAATAAACTAAAATGCATCATAAGAGAAATGTATAAAATTTTATTAAACATATTCTGTGCTAATATAGTACATTGTGTACTGATTTTATGTTTTAATAAACTAAAATGGCACCACAAGAGAAATGTATAAAATTTTATTGAGCATATTTTTTGCTAATTCAGTATATTGTGTAATGCATATTAAGTTTTACAATTATGATAAGTGCCAGAAAAATTAATGAATCAGCTTTCTGATACTAACAGTTTTGTTATTTAGGTTACATATGCCTTTTGTAAAGAATTCTTGAGCTTAATTCTGCAAAAAATGTCTGGTGATGAAATTGACACGACAGAAGTACTAGTGAAATTGTTCCAAAAGGTATATAATTTGTTCATTTCAATATAATTTCTTCTTATGTTTGATTTGCTGTAGTGTGATTGTTATAATCACCCCTATTCTATTGTTTAAAAATTTTACTGATATTTTGAAAAAAAAAAAAAAAATAGTGAATTCAGTCTTTTGCCATCATGTTTGATGATTACGCAGTAATTAATAAAGTGGTTGCCACATATGGCTTGTTTTCTGTTCAAGAAATGCTTGCAGAACCAATTCAAACATTTAAGGAAGCACTTAAAGGATTTAAAATAATGGAGGACTTTCTATATTTACATGAAATAAGCAAAAGAGAACAGAAAATGTCACAAATACTGAAAATGAATTGACTGGTTTAAGAGAGAAAAATAGTTTTGTGTATAAAATTAAAGTTTTGCATTATATAATAGGGCGGTGCTTATTTTTCGAAGTTTTGAATTTTCAACCTCTTACCCTCTAAATTTGTTTCATTATGCCAAAAAATGATTCTGATAAAATTTAATCACCAGCAAACAATATTTAGAGGTAGCTCAAAGAGGGTAAAGTTTCATAAATGAACGAGATTTGCGATTTTTTGAATTTTTAAGCAAGATAAAAATGCTGATTTGCAATTATGCTTAATTTATGTAATTATATTAAAAAGTAACTTCTATATGAATAAGTAAAAATTAAACATTTGTAAATTGCAAAGCTATCATAAAGTAGTTTTATGAGTAAAATATACAGTATTCAAGTTTACCTCATAGGTGGCAACAACTGTCTAAACAACTGATTGCCAAACTTATGGAGCCACTGAGCAATAATGCCTTTTTCAAATTTTACTATGAGTTAATACCCCCCCCCCCCCCATCCCCATAGTAAAGAAAGACAGGTCAAAAAAGTAAGAAACTTTTCAATTCACAGTTATTTATTTATATATGCCATATATATGCCAGAACGAGACGAGAGGGCTACTATATTGGCAGTTACTGCTTTTTCATGGATTTATGCTAAAAAAATTCTCCATTTTCCTGCTGAGCCATAAACTTTCAATGCAAATATCGACAAAATACGGAAAATCTACTAACAGTTGTTAATGTAATTATGTCCAGATTAACTACCGGAGTACGACCTCGATCTACCGAAGATATCCTCGTGAGTTAATTGTTGCTGGTGATTTACGGTTTAGTAACGACTGGTCTAAACTACAAGTATGGAACAATTTTGCTCTGAAATGACAGCGAACTTGGCGGGGGGTGAAAGGTCACACAAATAAAATTTGAGAGCATTAGACATGAAAACAAACTAAATAGTGCTTCAATAACACTATTGAATCCCAACTGCATTATATCTAATTGAATTAGACCAAACAAAATATTTACATGACTGTTATTCAGTATTTATAATATAGATGCTGCTCGATTTCGAGGCAGTGCAAGGAGCAAACAAGATAGTTTCAGTATAATTTGTAAAGGATAAGTAAGGCGTTGTTTGATTTTGAGTTTAATGAATTGGGTAAATCTGAATCTCTCAGCCACTTCCTTTGAGGGCAGCAGTAACAATAAAAATAAAAATTCATGAAGCTAAGGGAATAAAATAACTTTCAACTCATTTGTGTGTTCTTTTTAGTACTAATGTTATCTGGTAATGGCATGCCGCCTAATATATGCTAGGGGTTTGCTGCTAATCTGTGTATGTTACACATATATCAGCTAACCCCAAGCAGCAAATTTAATGCGTCTCCTTTCAGAGCCAAATAGTTCCCCACCCATGGTTTAAACCAGTAGTCATCAAACTGTAAAATGCCAGCTACAAGTAACTCGCAAGGAAATCTTTAGTAGCTAGCAGTGGTACTCATGTGGTTAATTTGCACATAATTACACCGACAGCTGTTGATTTTCCATATTTTGTTAATATTCGCATTGATAGTTCATGGCTCAGACAGAAAATAAAGAATATTTTGCTGACATAAAATATATAGTGCATGAAAAATATAGCTGCCCACTCGCATATATAAATAACTGAGAATTGAAAAGTTTTTAACTTTTTTGTCTGTCTTTCTTTCTTTACTATGGGGAGGGAGGGTAAGAATAACTCATAGTAAAATTTGGAAAAGGTATTATTGCTCAGTGGCTCCATAAGTTTGGCGATCACTCGTTTAAACAGTTGTTGCAACCTATGAGGTAGACTTGAACACTGTATATTTTATTCAGAAAACTACTTTATAATAGCTTTGAAATTCACAAATGTTTAATTTTTACTTATTCATATAGAACTTACTTTTTAATATAATTACATAAATTAAACATAATTGCAAATCATCATTTTTATCTTGCTTAAAAATTCAAAAAAATCGCAAAATCTTGTTCAATTATGATACTTTACCCTCTTTGAGCTACCTCTAAATATTGTTTGCTGGTGATAAAATTTTATCAGAGTCATTTTTTGGTATAATGGAACAAATTTAGAGGGTAAGAGGTTGAAAATTCAAAACTTTGAAAATTAAGCACCACCCTATTATATAAGCACATAATAAATTGATTTTTTTTCAGAAAGTGAGTCCCCCCCCCCCCCCCCAAATTTTTCACATTTAAATGATAAATTTATTACTGCCTTGTATTTTTTTTCCTGCAAGTGTGTTTCATCCTTACCCACATTCATTGTTTTCCCATATCTATCTTTCGAAATGAATGGTTGGGTGAAAAATGATTGATTACTGTTCTACTGTATTTAACTTTGTCCCTTGAAATAAACAAAACAGTTTAGCATGTGCTAAATCAAATATGCATACTTTTTGTTTTATTTCAATAATTTATTTATTTTTTAAATAATTTTAGAGTTAGTTTTCAATTCTTATTAGCAATTTTAAAAAGTGGCAACTAACTTTGAAATGTGGCACTAACAAAACTGAGTCTATCGGCCACTGGCTACTAATCAAATTTCCCAGTTTTCACCTATATTCCACTGACCACTAATTTACCTTTGAATATATTTAAATCTAAAATCAAGTTGAATTTCATTTCATTTTTTTTTTTTTGGCGGCTAGTCCCCTGTTAAACTTAAACATTAAACTTAGTTACTTGTAACTAGAACTATATAATCCATATGCATTAAAAAATATGTTGAATTTCATTTCCTGTAATTTACAGAAAACCAAGCTTTTTTGTCTATTTTATGCTTTGCACTTTTTCCCCCAGCCAAGTTTGGCGAGTAGCCTTGTATAATGGCAACCCCTTAATGTAGAGTAAACTGGGTATCCAACCAATAGCTGTTACGCACTTCCTCTACCCTTTTAGGCAGTGCCAAGTTAAGGTGAAATGAAGTATAGCTTCAAAGGAAGCAGAAATATGCAATTGCATTGCACATATGCATTTGCATATAATCAGGGCTCTATGCATGATCAACTTATCTAGATATTCATATAAATTAGTAATAAAAATATATTTAAGTTAATGTAAATGAACTTTCAGTGGTTAATCTACAAAAAGCTAACCACTTCAAAAGTTCAATTTCATGTTTTTCATCATGGGTTTAACAAAGGGGCCGCTGAGAGCTTAATTGTGTCCTCGGGCAAAATACTAATATGGGAACCTCTCCCTTTGGTTCTATGCCCCTTTTCTCTTTCTTTTCCCTGTGTTCTTAACTCTTTCTATGGGTTTCTCCTGGGCCCCAGGGCTTTTGCCCTTGCTGATACCCTTTCTTAGCAACCCTGTTTGGCAGTAATCTTGTCTAATTTGATAATTCTCTTTTGAACCACTGTGTTACTTAATTTAAAATTTATTTTAAAAATACATAAATTCTACGCTTTTTCCGTTTAAAATTTTTGTTTAACTTCCTCAAACTTGTCAGTGTATACATGTGTCACTGTTGGCTTTAATGTGTAACAACACTTACTTAAATGTAAAAATTTTATAACTGTATATCTTTTTAACAGCATCTTTTTAAATCAAGAAAAAAAACTTTTACCTATATGTTTGTATAGGTAAAAGTTTTTTTTCTTGATTTTATTTTTGAAATAAAGGAGAAAAATTATAAGTGTCATGCTTCAAATGGTACCCGATATTAGTGGCAGAAATAATGATGGTCTTTGTTCATTTAATAATTTTATGCTTACTTTTTTTCACTGTTATTTCTACAATTTTCCAGAGTGCCAAAGCCAACGCTTTAACTCAAGCTTATCACAGATACACTTTAAATTACATCAATGCATTGAACTACTTAGAAACATTGAGGAGACAAGTTGAATTTAATGAATTTGAAAAGGTAACTCTTTAATTCAACCTTTTATTGAATTATTTTATTATTCCTTTTTGGATTTAAAAATAACCACCTGTTGTATACCTATATCATATTTAATTTATAAAAATAACTCTAATTTTAATTCTCAGGTATATTTGTTTAATTTTATGTAGTTGTTAATTAAATTGAAATGTAGAGTAAAGTTAAAGTGATTTATGACATATCCCCATAAATAGTATTTGTTTAATTGGTTTGAAAATTGCTTTCCCAGGTTTTGCAAATGTTTTGGATGTATGAAGGAGTTACTTATTGTTATGACAAGTATTTAAAATAACAATATGTTATCAATATTTGTTGTAAGAGGCTATTTTTGTCATTAAAGGAATAAATAAATTCAATTGGCATTAGCATACAAATTTTCAACAATCAAAAACTTCACAGACAATAATGTATGTACAAATTTAAAAATAAAATGCAACTAAAGGAGAGTTCTACCAAATGTTCCAACAAATCCTTAATCTGTCACTTTTTTTGCAGATGCTTAACCTTTAGAACCACCTTTCCATTGTCATTCCAGCAGCTGAAAATAAATATAATTTTAAATAAGGACTCATCTGCTCACGCTAATATAGTTGGAATGTAAAAAAAATTGAATGAAAGGGCTTTTTGATCATATGATCCCGTTGATAAAACAAGAATTATTAGCGTAAATTTTAAAGGCCTGATTAAGAGCATAGAGACTATTTAGTTGCTAATAAAATTTTCGATCAATTTAATTGTGATTTACTTATAAAGATAATAGCTTTTTCTTCATCCCCTCCCCCCAATAAAATGCAACTAAAGGAGAGTTCTACTAAATGTTTGCTATTTTTTTCTTATTACTTCTTTTCCATTCATTTGTGGAATAGAAAAACATATTCTGATACGACATTCAATTTCCATGTCACATCGGAACAAATTACACTGTGCAACACGAAAAATGTCCTTTGGATGAAAATGTCTGTTTCTTATGCATTTTTGACTGAAAATTACAAATCTACAGTCATTTTTTGCCTATCACGACCATTTTCCCAAAATTCCATAGCTTTCTACATATTTTCTGGATAAATGTGCATATTTTCGTAATTTATCGACTTAATTTATTATAAATTATATTTTTCTCATTGACAGTGAGATATTCTAGAGAACTTTTTAATGAGCTTGGGTTACTTTAGCAACATTTTTGGCAACAAAAGCTTTATCTACTTTTCGAAGTTTTGAGTCTTTTACAAGACGACAAAGGCATTTTGTAGACTATTTTGCGGAGAAAAAAAAAATAGTATTCTGCTGTGATGTAAATGTACTATTTTAAGCATTAGGATATGAGCGCAATTCGGCAGAGGGGCTCTGGCTTATCAGTGCTCCTCCATCTAAGTTTTTTTTCCTATTCATTCCTGTATCATATTCTACAAATACAAAGGAAATTTCAAAATTATAAGTAGCAAAAACATATCAAATGAGTCACTTGTAAATCTACAATGTGCCTTTTTTCCATGATTGCAGATTAAATTTGGATTATCGAAATATTTATAAAATCTCTGAACAGAGAAGGAGTGGCTTTCTTGCATCTCAGGAAAAAATTCAAAAATTTAAGTGAGGCAAAAGTAAAAGAAAGGATTTTTTATTGGCCCACAACTTAAGGAAGTCCTTTCATGATGAAGATTATGAAAACAAATAGTCAGAAGCCAAAAAATCTGCCTGGCTGACCTTTAAATCAGTTTCCTTGGAAATGAGAAAGCTGAAAAAACTACGAAAATCTTGTTAGTGATTTTGTATTATATTTTGCTGTCAAGGACGGATCCAGGAAAAATGTCTGGGAGGGGCACCGGGTATAAAAAGAAGTTGCTCATTGTAAAATTTTGCATAATAAAACACTCATAAGCCTGTTTCCCTTTTTTTAAGATCACTTAACACCAGTTAATATTTTTAAAAGTACAAAAAACATACTTAATTACATCAAATGAAAAAGTACAATACATTTTTACATATTAAGACAATTAAACGCCAATCCCTTCAGATAATTTTGCAAAATACCATTCTAATAAAAGAAAAAGTTTTGCAGCTTATAATAATGCCAGAGAATGGGTAGCTGGTCAAGCGGCTTTTTAAACATTACTGACTGTTCTTCTCAAAATTCAATCTTTCAAATGATACAATGTCAATGCTGTGCTTTCAATACTTTTTTTCAGTTCTAAATTGGCAATTTTGGGCTTCCTTTGTTGATGTTAGAAATAGGATTAGTTTCAGAACTTTTTCTGATTTTTTTCTAACATTCAAGTTATAAAATGCATATTAGGCTATCATTGATGACAGTAAAAGACAGCTGATATTTTCCAAGGATGAGCTCCAAAAAATACAACTTTGATCGTTTTCAAGGATGTGAGGGGATCGGGGCCTTTCCCCCAGAAATAGTTTGAAATTGAAGTCTTAAAGACCCATATTAGGCTATCTTTGGTGATGACAAAAGACAGATGGATTCAACAGCTCTCCCGTGGAAATTTCTTGAAATTGAAGTTCGAAATACGTAATTTTTAGAGTAGGGGTGACTGGGTACGTTTGAAACGATTTAGCTTATATCGCCCATGAATAGCCACTAATAAATTTAACGATGAAGGGGATATGATTAATACAAGAGCTCAATTCTGTCTAATAATAATCGTAAGAGAAAAGGAGGTTTCGAGGCTCTTTTTCTAACCGTTTTTTTTTTTCAAATTCAATTCTCACAAACACACAGCATCTTAACGACTCTGCACAAAAGAAAAAAGATTGTGTCTGTGTGTGTGGAGTGGGGGGGGGGGGGGAGTAAAGACTCTTCTTCAAATACATTAGCTACCCTTCTCCCTGCCTTCTTTCATTTATCTCAAATAAAAGTGCAGTAACAGTCCCTTCCTTTTTTCTTCTTTTTTTCAAAAACATGTTATTGCTTTAGTCTTCTACTTTTTAATTTCCCAACTCAATTTTTATTTATTTGAAATACAAACAACGTCTTCGGCCCCTGTAAAAGACTTTTAACATTTCAGAATGTGGTATTATTTCGCAGTGATATTGGGTGAGTAATTTTTCAAAAAATTTTATATCACGCCTCCTGAATCTTACTTTTGAAGTTTTATTTTTGGTGTTTATTTTCCGTACAATGTTTGGAATCTCCCCCCTCCCCCCTCTCTTTGTTTATCCATCAGTTTGTAACGTATTTTGGCGGCCTATAATAAGAAAACGACGGTCATCTATTTGCTGACGTTCATATACGTATATCCATACCGCACAGCCGGGTCATTCCGAAGACGAGAAAAGAATTATTTTTCAGAGTTTTTCAGCAGTTGAGGGAGTTTTGAAAAGTTATATTTTGGGAAGCACTGCCAGGAGGCACTTGATAGCACAGTAGCTTTGATTTCCGAATAAAATGTATTTTATTCAAATATGTTTTTTTTTCTTGCATAATGTTTCAAAATTTTGTTTGTTTCAGTAAGGAGATTTAAATAATATTTAACAGAGGAAAAAAACCTTCTTTGGGGGGCACGTGCCCCCTGGGCCCCCATAAATCCGCAACTGGTTGCTATATTTCATTAAAACTACACTTATTGGACTCCCATATGGACTTTAATATATGCATTTTCAATAAGTAAGCCTCAGTTACATTCTTCTATAGCCAAATTGCATAATATGAGCAGTGGGTCTCCAGCAAAAACGGTACATGATGGACCATTTTGGTTTGGATATTTGAATCAAGCACCATTTGCTTATATAGAATCACATAGTTTCATATAAAGGACAAAAAGAAGGTCAAATTTGTTGCAGTGTTTATCAATGAAGTAAGCAATTAAGATTCAATTAGCCAATGACACATTGCTATTTTAAGTTACATTATCACATTAATGTTGTTTTAAGTCACATTATTTAGATTTATGTATGCACATCTATAAAAATGCAGCTAATTATTAAAAAATATTAAATTTACCCAAGGCAGTAGCCAGAAATTTTTTTCAGGGGGGGGCCTGTCTTTGAAACACTAGCATTGAGGAAAGTTTCAGAGGATTTCAGGAGGGGGGCGTCAGCCCCCCTCTGGATACGGCCTTGAATTTACCTCAAAAAGAATTTTTATTGTACTGCAGACATATAGAACAGAATGGTTTGAGTTAAAATGCATTGCTTGAAAAATGACTCGGCTATTTCGCTAGGAAGAAATTACAGGCTTTCAGAGAATGCCTTACTGATTGAAAAAGCCATAGATCTATCAATCTATCTGCATAGAGTGGGGAGGAACATTAGGAAGAAAAAGAAAGGGAAACAGCACGAGGTAGAAAGGGGTGGAAAACAATCTAAGTCATTTTACACACCAGATGGCTGCTGCCTTTTCCAATATCATGTGAAAAGAAAAAGAAAGTAAATTTTTTCCTAGACATTTTTGGTCGTCAATGACGAGTGGAAATTTCACAGTCTGTATTGAATTTTAATTTTATAATTTTTGGCCATTTTAAAGATGTTTTTTGCTAACCAGAATTTGTGAGTAAGATGTTCAAAAAAATATATATATTATCAAATTGCCTTTTTTAAAAGGTACTACAATTATCAAAAATTTTTATCCCTAACCGTAAATGTAATTTTAGTACTATACTAGTTGAATAATAAATTTTTTATGTGATGATTGCATTTAACATTTATGTTTTAAAATTTAAACATTTTATTGATATTTTGAAAATGACTGTTGAAGATTTCATAATTTGTTTTATTAGTGGTGTTCTCGAGATCCTCGTTGTAAAAAACTTCAGTTGACAGATCTTCTTGTGTCACCTGTCCAACATGTAATGAGAGTACCCCTCATTTTAAAGGAAATAGAAATGCGCACAGAAGACACCAGTGAAAAAAAGCAAATTTCAAGTATTATTGAAGCTGAAGAAAATTCTCTGAGTAAGATTTTTCTAACTAGAGACATTAGGTGTAAAATACTGATTTTATTGTGAGGTCTCTGCAGTGTTCATATTTTTTCATATCTACATCATGTGTACCTAATTTTATGGTAACAATAGCAATCTCTCATAACTATAATAATTTATTGCATTTCAGTTTCATATGATGAAATTATTAAGGAACAAAGATTCCTGGACATATCGTACCATCCAAAAATGTTTTGGTACGAAGCCGGGACAGCACCAGAAAAATGCAAAGAAAAAATTTTGATTCATATATTGGGATTTATATTTAATATTGCAATTATATCCAGTAATATAAATTACATTTCATGGCACTAATGACACTATTAAAAACTCCTACATATTATAGAAAGCAGGTGCAATAAATATTTATTCAATGTAATATTAATAATCAGATGTATTAAAAATTTTACCCCGAAACATATTAAAATGTTAACTCATGCTTAATTGCACCAAGAAATTAGTGTAAAAATGTTAATTATAAATTTTTAAAAATTGTAAGACTATTAATTATAAATTTTTACTAAAGCACAATGAAAAAAGATTGGCGAGTAAGGCTAAAATAAGACGTTCAGAAAAAAATAATACAACAATAATAATAATGATGAAGCCAAGTGAAAAGGGGGGAAAACAAGGAAATAAATTGCACTCTGTTAAACAAACATGAATAAACCAAGCTCATCACATGACCATCGAAAACGAGAGGTGAAAGCAAGCAGCCAGCCCAATATATACAATATTAGATATTGAAAAAGATCATCTGCTTCTGACAGAGGCAGTGAAGTTCCGATGCTCACAATATCAGAGAATCAAGTGCTTATATATAGAATCGAAAGTAAGAAGTGTTTTATACTTTGCTGCTGCGTTCTTCCAATTCGTTTTTGCGCAACTGTTTAGAATCGGAGATTGGAAAAACTTCACTGCACTGCTGTTTGTCTCTGCTGTTGATAAAATTGCTCTCGTTGAGTCGTTGTTCCATTTGTTACAATGATTAAGTTGAGATCGATATGCCACAATTTCATTTGAGCAGTGGTATTCAATCTCAGGCCCGTGAAAAAATTACTTTAGCGTTGCAGTATAGGTGATTTTTTTTTAAAAATAAGTTTCAAAATAAATACAAATTTATTTAAAAAATTTATTTTGATAATTACACATTTATTTTATTTTTTATTGTCTTTTACTAAAAGAAATTTTTAAATAAATACAAACACATTTTTTGGAGAAAAAATATTGGTTTTTTGAAGGTGTATTTTCTGGTAAATTATAGATATTTTTTAATCATGACTTTAATTAAATATATTTATTAGTCATAGTTGAATCCTTTTTGTCTTTAAGAGAGTTCAAAATTGAATACCATCGGTATTTATGAATTCTTGTTTTTTTTGTGTATGTGTGTACGTATATGGGATCACTTATTGTTTAATTGTTAGAAAAAAGAGCAGGGAAAAGAGAGGGGGCTTTTCCCGAAGCAAAGAAGTTTGAAATCCACTGCATTAGGGGTCTTAGTTGAAATCCGATTGCCAATGTTAGAGTTATTTTCATATTTTGATTGTAATTGAGGTCCACTAAATCAAATTTGTTGCCAGATTTTTGATTAAGATCGAAATTCCGAAATATCGTTAAAAGTTAAACATATAAATCGAATTGCTGATGTTAGCTTTAAATCGATATCTTGCTTTATATCGACATAATGCCCAGTCCTAATTTCGTTCAATGGCCGAATCCGATTTCCCATACTTAAAAATTAATCAGGTACCGAATATCCATTGTTATCAGGAGGGAACAACCCCCCCCCCCCCAGTGTTTCTTTCAGGCTTCTCTCCCGGGGGGCACTGCCCCCTCGGAGCAAGTCAACTGCCCCCCCCCCCCCCCCCCGGGAGAAAAAATTCAGATCACAATTTCAAAAGAAAAAAATTAGAAAGGAAAAGGGGAGGAGGGAAGAATGAAAAATTAAAATTTTAAAGTATAGAGGAAATAACGTGGCCTCTGTTTTGGGCAGTTATAAAACTGGTCTCTCACTGGCCAACAAAATGTGAAACGCCAAAGCTCCGCTCCTTCAGAGAAGACCTGGTTCTGAGCAGGGCTGTTGAGAGGGGTGTCAGGGATGGCTGATTCATGGGGCATGGTTCGGCATCAGAGTAGTGCAGTGGGTAAATGCTTTCTATGGCTAAGATGCAAATGGGAGGTGGAAAGAGGGGGGGGGGGACAAAACTGACGTTGGGCCCACCTTGGCTCTCGGTGGCCCTGGTTCAGAGTACAGGATAAACAATACAGTCTCCATTTATTCCATTAAATTTCATAAATATAACCCCTTCTTAAAAGAAGCTGCCTTTTATTATTTAGTATTGGTTCCTTTTTTTTTATGTAGGGTAGGAACCTTTTGATCCATACTTCTGTTATCCGAATATTTCCATATCCAGTTGCAATGAGAGGACGGTTTTCAATGAAATGTTTCACACTGTTACTTTGAATTTGAATCATTTATTTCAGGTCAACATTAAGAGTACTTTTGGAAATTTTCCAGAAACAATGACAAATATCTTTAAAAAAATAATGTACATTTTTATTTAAAAACATTTAAATCTAGATTCTGGTAATCTACTTGACTCGTGACTGGTCATTGATCAATGATCATTGTTTTGCAAGCAAGTATAAACATAAATATGTACAAGTGCTCCACATTTTTTGAAACATTTCATCTCTTTAATGTGAAGAAAGATGCCAAAATTGTGACTTTAAGGCTTTAATTTAAAACTTTCCTGGAAGAACTTTGGACACCTTCCCTTTGCCACCAAAAAATAGCCTAAAACTGCACTTTTTAAGACTTCAGATTAGAAAATTTTTCACAGCAGGGACTCGGTCCTCTTTTCTTAACGTGACCAAAGATGGCCTAAAATTCTATTTTTAGAAATTCATCGGTTTTGGAAAATTTTTGAGTTAGATCCTCTGTTTCTCTCTTCCTTCTCCTACATCATCTAAGATACCATGAAATTGCGCTCAAGACTTCAGCTTCAGAAACACTTTCTGGGGAACAACTCCGAACACTGTCAGTAGTGTCACCAAAAGCAGCCTAAAATGTAAGACTTTAGTTTCGAAAAATTTGCGAGAGGAGAGCCCCCGCACTATTTTTTGCATCCTCTAACATCTACAAGCAATGTATCTGAAATTTCATTGTTAGCACTTAGATCTCAAAAGGTTTCCTGGGGAGAGCCCTCGCACCCCTGTCTTCAGTAACGTTGTCAAAAATCGAGTAAAACTGCATTTTTAAGAATACTGGAGAGAACCGATGAACCCCCTTCCCCTAACGTCTCCTAAGAGCCTAAAATTGCATTCTCTGGACTTTAAATTTCAAAAAAATCCCGGGGAGGGCCCCCGAACCCCCCGCCCCAAAGCCAGCCTAAGCATTACATTTTCAAGATTTCAATTTGAAAAATTCAAGATGCAGAAGCTCTAAAAAACCACTCCCCTAACTTCATTAAGCATAGTCTAAAATTGCTGCTACTGTATATTGTCAGGAATCTATCACATATTATATATATATTAAAAAATACATATTATCATAATTTCTATTCTATAAAAAAAGAATATGGCTTTGGATCATACACCGCCCCTCCTAATTCTTCACCTGCCCTCCTGGAGCAAAAGGTCTGAAAGAAACCCCCCCCCCCCTCCACTTCATTACAAAAAAGCACTTCGCGAGAAAAGTCCCCACCTCCCTAGAGTTCTATACACACTTACATCCATCTCTCTCTCTCTCTCTCTGTATATATATATATATATATATATATACTGTTTTCTTTTAAATTCCACAATCATGCGTTAAAAAACTTTTGAAAAAATCCTCACCCTCCTCAAAAAAAAAAAATCTGATGGTACCACTTGTGCTATGATCCACCCTTGTGGACACCTCTGGTTATAGGACAGTCATGCTAATATTCTATTTGTGATTGAACAATTTAAAAATCTGTACTGTCATAGTTTCATGCATGGTATGTTAAAAGTATTGTTATTGAGAATTTTTCTGTGTAATTTCATTTTTCATAATTTTTATTTTTAGTTTCAAAAGAATGAGAGATATCAATTTTTTTTAATGTAAAAGTGTTTAGTTATTATAAAGTTTTTTATTTTTTTTTCTGAAACATTGGTTCTCAAACTTATTTGTCCCATTGATCCCTAGCCATCTTCTTCTGTTCTTATTTTTGTAAACCCCTTTTTAGTTATTCTAATCAAAAGAGTCAATTAGTGCAATATTTATACTTGAACATTCTGAAACATATTGCAAAAGGCTAAAATTTCACGCAAACCATTCTAAAACAGTTGGAAGAAAGCAACATGCATGAAAATGTCACATGAAAACTGCAAAATTTAACTTGGGAAAAAAATTTTTGTTTTTTTATCCTGTAAAATCAGTGGTGTAGTCGAGGAGGGACGGCATCCACCTACCTTTTTATTTTAACACAAGTGTGCCCCCCATTTTTTTATGTACGTATATGTAAGAGTCCCCTCCCACCTTTTTTCCAGGACTATATCACTCTGTGAAATGTCATTTAATTACATTAACTTTTCACAGAAAGGCTTCCCCTGATTATGGCCTTGCTACTGAGGTGTAAATTTTTATCAATTACAAGCACAAAGAGAATGGGAAATTAGTTCATGAAGTATACTTAGTTGGTATATACAAGGTGCGTTCCATAAGTAATGCGACCAATTTTTTCCAGATGTGACAGTATACCGCAGCGCCCTCTAACTGCCTGGGCTAGGTAAAGGGGGGTGATAGCTTCATACCGCACCCATTCTCAATCGGCTCCGAGCTGCTGGAGAGTTAGGGCGTGTGTTTTTCTGAACCCATTTTGAGCTTAACGTAACACGGCGCGAGGGATCGGGACTACTGTGCAAGCAGCTTTTTACCTGGAAGTGCTCAAAAGGCTGAAAAGGAGGGTTGCGCGCTGTCGAAGTGACATCAAGGATGCATGGAAACTTCATCACGACAACGCACTGAGCCACAGCGGCTTCGTTGAAACGATTTCTTGGCCAGGACCCACACCCCATTGGTTCCCCAGCCTCCCTACAGTCCTGACCTGGCTCCCCCAGACTTGTTTCCCCTCTTAAAATAAGTCCTGAAAGGGAAACATTGGGACACGATTGAAAACATCCAGGCTCATGTTACATCCGCTCTAAAGGCCATCCCGGAGAAGGCCTTCCAGGCCTGGAAACACCGCCTCCAGAAATGTATCGACGCAGGAGGGTGCTACTTTGAAGATTTTTAGGTAACTGTACGAATATGTTCAATAAATCATTTTTTATGAATTTGGTCGCATTACTTATGGAACACACCGTGTACCTGTATGTTTATTATACAAATAAGTATCATGTAAGTACCCTGACAAATTTATGTTATGTGCATTATGGCTAAAACTTGCTGATAACCTGCTTAAATGACTTCTTGTCATGTAAATCTCTTACAACTTATGCACCCCTAATTTTTTTTTTCTTTCGTTGAAGTGAATCCCTTGTAAGCCTGAATAGACTTCCATGGTCCACGTGGACCCATTTGGAAACCACTGTTCTAAAAGTTCTTGCTTCACATTATAGTTGTCTTTTAAAATTTCTGTTGTCTCTCCATTTAATAATTGTGTTTTATTTTTAGGAGAGTTAGATGATAAAATGAAATGGCTGAAAAATTTTGAAAGGCTACTTGAAATTCAAAGAAGTATAGTTTGGCCTTCTGTGAATGAACTTGATCCAAAAGCCTTCATTCCTGATGTAAATAGGTTTTAATTTCTGTTTTATCTGGTGTGTTTTAAAAATGCTTTTGTTAGTTTTCTTAGAGACATTTTATGCTAATTGTAAATAAGAAAAAGTAAAAAGTGAAAGGCTTTTCGTTTTTAAATTCATATTTCCGAAAAAAAGTTTTTTAATTTGAAGCTCCACTAAGCTGGTTGAGATTTTAACTATATATGATTAGCTTCCAAAGAAAGAAGAAACTATAGAACAGTTTTTTTTAATTAATATTTTATTTATTGTACTAAAAGCTTTAAAAATTTTTAAAAATGTCAGTCAACACTTCATTTCTTTATTTCTTTTATCATACCGTGTATCACTTCATTAAGACAATGCCAACCTAACGTTGTACCAACAATTTTAGGATGATTATGATTATAATTCCACATTATGGTTACATATTTCCACACGTAAAAAACTGCAAAAAGCGTAAAATAGAATTGAAAAGAACAAAATAAATACGAACAGTTTATAAATTATATTATTACTCATTAATTGGTAATTTATTTACCGATTATAAAGTTTCAAAATTCTGTATATTTTACCTGAACTCAAGATTGTGGAATATATTATTAAGCAAAATACTTTAGTCGGGAAATAAGAAGGATGGCAGATTTCAAGTCTATGTTTTGGAGGTGTGAAACTAAATTCATTTTCACATTAGCAGCGTGGCCTAAAATTTGTGGCTCTAACCTGATTTCTGTTACATTGTGGCTAAGATTCTAGAGAATTATAAAGTACTTTTATTAATTTTTTGGATAAGATTTTTGTGGGTAATTTAACTATCATAAAAATTAATTCATGCTTTGATATTTTTAATGCCAATGTATGTTTCAACTCACTTTTAAGTTTAAAAAGTGATTATTTAAATTCTTTTAACTAATCATTTATTCTATCACTCTATAAATCAGATATTTAATTAAGATTTAAATTCATTCAAATTTTGTTTACATATCATTCGAATTTGATTTAAGTATTTAATGACTATTACTTAACTATGAAGAATAAAAAACTTCCTTTTTTTGCCTTGTTTATTTTAGTTTTTAAAACAACCTCTTGCGAAGCAACCATGTGAGAGGTTAATTGTTAGTCCTCGACGTCAAATAGTCTTGGAAGGAGCTCTTCAGCTTTTAGGTATACCTTTACATCTTTTATGAAAACAATTACATTTTCTACTTTTATTTGCAACATAAAAGTAGTCTTCACAAAATTTGCTGAAAAGTAATTAATGCTTCATAAAAATGATTACAGAAGTGGAACTTTCATGAAATTGCATTTATTGTGTAACAGCAATTCCCTTAAATATCAAAGCCTTTTATTGTCTTGCTTCCATATAAATGTCATACGAATAAATATCATGCCTGGGTGAGTATGTTTCCTCTGTAATTTAGATTTTACATTGATTCATTTATGAATTGTTTCACAAAAATAAATTAATTATGAGTTTAATAAATGGACAACAACGGCTAAGAACATTACTAGATGGTGCATTTAAAAGAAAAGTTATTTGCCAATGCCTCTTTTCCTTGCAAAACTGATTTTAACGTCATTTTGGATAAGCTCTACTTATTAAAGTATGTTGAAAGTAAACATAAGTAGTGTATATTTTTAGCCTCTTGTTGCATAGAAATAAGGAAAGGAAATGATCTTTATATAAACTGATACATTAGGGAACAAACATGTAAATTTATAATTGTACTACACTATGTATGTCTCTGCTATGTCGTGAATCATAAGCATAACTTGCATCCAATCCAAGCATTATCACCTTCTTAAGAAACTTCTTTGTTTTCCAGTAACTGTAGTATCTGGGGAAAGATGTTGCAGCAAATCAATGAATAATTGTTTAAGATTCTCAATAAAGCAAGTGAGATTAATTGGTTTAACTGCTATTAATCATCAGTTATGAAGATGATTTTGAAAAGTATTGTACATATGTTGAAAGTTAAATTCCTGTAATTGATTGTGTGTGTTTTTTTTTAATATAAATTAAAAATAATATTTTTTTTCATAATACATATACACTGGTGTGCAAAACTTAAGCAACAATATAAATTTTAAGCAGATAGCTATGAAATTGTAGAAAAAGAGCTCTTGCGTTTAGTACAATGAACATGTAATACAGTAGAAAGGTCATGTGGATGCAAATATCAGGAACAAAACGTCAGAGGCAATGTGAGCGTATAGAAAACTGATAGGAAATGTTTTTTATTTTAAATGTTTATTTTCTCACCACTTTATTTAAAAGTAAAGTATTTTTTAGCACTTACTTCTTTACTTAGGTTTAAGTTTTTAATCTTGTTAAATATCCGTAAATCGTAAACGTCATCTTATTTACAACGTACCTTACGACGCTCAATATTTTGCCAAAATGATTAGCTAGTTGAATTCGCCACTTGGGGACGTTACCTTTTCACGATCGGGAAATATCTCGAAGGTTCTTCAGGCACGTGTCATCAACACACATGCATACACGTGCTCCGAGACGAATCTCTATATGTAAATCACCTTCGGGTATATAAGCGTAGTGCTCACTACCGACGCTCTCTCAATCTCTCAGATTACCTCCCAGTTTTTAATACTTCATTTTTTACGTTCTCTCAGAATAGAGGACGGGAGTTCGACTTCTTTACCCGGAGAAATGGATCGACCATCTTAGGATGTTTTTATATTAGAGATATTTCTTGAGCTGTACCGACCTTGTAAAATGCCCGTTGGTTTAGTTTTGGTGAACATAAAAATCTAGTGAACTTTACTTTTATTATGGCTTTAGGTTATCATTAATGTTGTATTTTTGAATCAGTTGCTGTTTTTACTTAAATAAATCTCTGCTATTATTTTAAAAGATAGTATCAGCTTTGAACTCTTTTCTTAGCAAACAATCTGTCCTTTTAAAGGGATAATGGCCCATCAAAAACCTGTGCTGTTGGCATGTTTTAAGAGTATAATAAAAGGAAGGATGGAAATGCAATTAAAGACATTCGCTGTAGGTGCAAGTGAGTTTTTCCATGAACTATGGCTGGAAGAAATCATCTGGACAACTTCACAAGTGGAAGAATGATCAGAAAGTTGAAGGAGGGTCGCAGTGTGACCAGTGTAGCTGAAGAGTTCGGAATCAACAAAAGCGTAGTTTCGCGCTCTTGGAAAGCCTTCCGAACCACAGGTACAGCTGTCAGAAAGGTTTGCGGTGGCCGCCCTAGGAAAACAACTGCAATGGATGACAGATATATCGTCCTGCAGACGAAAAGAACCCGGAACCAGTCAGCAAGCTCCATTGCTCAGCAACTGTTTACAGCAACAGGGCAGCAAGTGTCACAGTTTACTGTCCCCAAACGCCTTCACAAAGGTGGCATATTTGCTTGTCGTCCTGAACACTGCATCTCTTTGACAGCAGGCCATCGGCACTGCTGAAGTAGTGCAAGGAGCATGAAAACTTTACCTCTCATCAGTGGAGTCATGTCCTCTTTACGGATGAGAGTCGTTTCAGTGCCACAAGCGATTCTGGATGCCAGTTGATTTGGAGAGAGGTCGGGACACGGTTTCATCTCGGTAACATCGTGGAAAGAGACGGTTACGGTGGTCTGGGAGTTTTCATCTGGGGAGGCATTATGTTGAACGGGCGGACTGAGCTCCACATTTTCAACAGAGGCTCTGTAACAGGGGATTCTTTTTGTTAAGAGGTACTCCTTCCCCCTGTGGGTCTGTTCAGAGGTGCCATTGGACCAGACTTCATTTTTATGGATAACAATGCACGCCCACATCGGACACAATCTGTTCAGCAGCTACTGGAAAGTGAAAATATCACTCGAATGGGATTGACCAGTGTACTGCCCTGATTTAAATCCTATTGAACATGTGTGGAATCTTTAGGGAGACGCATTGTGCCGCGATTACATCCTCCTGGGAAGGCCCAAAATATTTTTAATTACAGTAGAGCCGCAGTAATCCGAGCGCTGACTAACCGAGTTCTAGGTTAACCGAGGCACCCTTGCCAATAGCGCCGTCACTGACTGACATCATTCTTTTTTATTTCGCTAGTGAACAGTTCGTTTATCTTCGTTCGTACGGTACAGATCATATATTTTAAATGATGAGTGCTAAACGCAAACAAACTGTTGTGTCTTTGGAGACTAAATTACAAGCCATCAATAGACTCGCTAAAGGAGAGACAAATAAAATCAGTGCTTCAGATTTGGGTGTGGGAAAAACATCATTTCATAATGTATACCTGCCAACATTCTGAGGAAAACATCCAGTAGATTGCGATACACCGCAATGTCGTGTATTTTTCATTGTTTTTTAGGGAAAAATGCGGATTACAACCACCTACAAGTTCCTTATCTATATGGTTCCCAGGATAACTAACAAAATAATCACTCCTCTAAAATTATAATTTAGTTTATAATGTCTAAAACTAAGTTTCTTGTGTAAATCCATTTATCAAAAAAAAAAAAAAATAGGAACATAAGGTTTTTTTTTCATTAAATTTGAACCGATTTTGTTCCATAGAATTCCCCATTTTTAAGGGTTTTCACCAAAATTTATAAAAACCAGGAGATTTAAATACAAACCGGGAGACCACGGGGAAATTCAGGAGATTCCTGGAAAAACCAGTAGAGTTGGCAGGTATGTAATTTGTACCATAAATGCCTTTTTTCACATCTTTGACGACCTTTTCATTCATTTCCCCGGTTTACCCTTGTTTCCCTCTTGAGGAAAACGGACCGTCTAATGTACCGAGCTCGTGTTATCTGAGTTTTTGATTATCCAAGGTACCTTCGGTCCACATCACCTCTGATAATCGAGGCTCTACTGTAGTTGCTAATAATACTTAGGCATAGTATGAATTTTTCTTCTCTTATTCAGTCCAAGGTCTGCTGACACTTTTGAGTTTCTCTCAAAACTATCATTTTGAGTGAAATTCTGATTTTTTCTTTCTTTTGGGGGAGGGGGTGTGGGGAGGCATTTGTTTCTATACCTTTTTAAATAGAGAATTATTTTGTGAGAAAGAAATTTTATTTTGATTATGTTAAACAATTTAAAACCCATCCAACATTTTTGAGTTTTCATCCAGGATAAAAATGTATTTGGTTTAAGTCCGTTTTTTTTCTGTTTACCTAAGTGGAGTTCAATTTTAAGCATGAAGTTTGAAAAAACCCACCTGTAAGTTTTTTTAAAGTGGGTTTTTATTTTTGAGCCAACACTCAAAATTTTATACCCATGACATTTCAGGTATTTATTATGAAAGCATGTTATTATGTTTGGTCTAAATCGGTGTTTTTATTTGTTTACATAGGTAAAAGTTAATTTTAAATAGGAATTTTGAAAAAATCCACCCTTGGGTTTTTTCAAGTGGGTTTTTTTAGCAAATTCTCAAAATTTTTTAGCCATTACATATAATGTATGCATTATGAAAGTATGTGTTATGTTTGGTCGAAATCAGTATTTTTATTTTTTTACATAAGTAGAGTTCAATTTTGAGCAAGTATATTTTGAAAAAACCCACCTATGGGTTTTTTCGTGGGTTTTTTCAAGTAGGTTTTTTTTTTTTTGAGCTAAACCTCAAAATTTTATACCCATGACATAAGATGCATGTATTATATTTGGTCTAAATCAGTATTTTTATTAGTTTACTTAGGTAAAATATAATTTTAAGTGACAATTTTGAGAAAAACCAACCCAGGTTTTTTCGGGTTGGGCAAAATCGAACCAGCCCTGCTTCCAGAAAGCATTCCACAAAGTACCACATGAAGCTCTTCTTAGCAAACTTGCTTATATTGGTATTGGTGGAAAAACCTTAAATTGTTTTAAAAATTAACTGACTGGGAGGAAACAAAGAGTAATAGTTAAAGGCAATTATTCTCAGTGGATTGATGTTTTATGTGGTGTTCCACAAGGTTCAGTTTTATGGCCGTTATTATTCATTATTTTTATTAATGATATTAGTGAGAGTATTTCTGGGAAAATCAATATTTTTGCTGATGATGTCAAAATCATGGGAATTGTGGACACGGAGGAACAAGTCAATCAGTTTCAAGAGGATTTAAATCAAATTTCTATGTGGGCAATTAAGTGGGGTATGTTTTTTAATATCGGGAAATGTCAAGTGCTTCACTTGTGTCATGGGAATAAACGTGCAAACTATTATTTATAAGGGTCCATCATTAGGGAAGCAGAAGCAGTTGTTGATCTAGGAGTACTGATTAGTCATGACTTCAAGTTTAGTCAGCAGTGTAGCATAGTAAGTAACAAAGCTAACAGGATGCTTGGGTTTATTGATATGACTATTTCGAACAGGTCGAAGGAAGTTGTATTGCCATTATACAGAAGTTTGGTAAGACCTCATTTGGAGTATGTTGTTCAGTTTTGGTCTCCTTATCTAAAGAAGGATATTACCTTATTAGAAAGGGTTCAAAGGAGGGTTGCTAGGTTGGTAAGTGGTCTTTCAGACTTTGATTATGGGGTTAGGCTTAAAAGGCTCAATATGTATAGCCTAGAACAAAGGATAATTAGAGGGGACATGATTAAGTTGTTTAAATTCATTAACTACTAATTTTCCTCAGGGGTGACCCCTGATATAGGAGGAGCTGTTAATTACTTGGCTATCACAAGGCACCTTACTTTACTAGGCACCTAAATCTTTCTATGTATGATTGTGGTGGTAGCATAACTATGTTTTTATGACACAATTTTTTCCAGATTGTAATTGATAAATATTTTTTTAGATAGTGGAAAACCATCTGAAGCT
This sequence comes from Octonoba sinensis, assembly GCA_038502835.1. Lineage (NCBI taxonomy): Eukaryota > Metazoa > Arthropoda > Arachnida > Araneae > Uloboridae > Octonoba > Octonoba sinensis. Next base: position 27,746,071 of record CM076599.1, on the reverse strand, counting down.
TTTGTATTGCTATTTGATGACATGCTACTTATAACAAGACGTAAAAAAGGGCTTCACAAAAAAGTAATACTAATATTTTATTTTGTCTTGAAGTCTTAAAAAATTTTATTTGCTCCATCTTTTTAATTACTGGAGTATAAATTTCCTGTTATTTTTAATTTGTTTCATCTATTTAGAGCTCGCGAGGAATTCTCTCAAAATTTACGAGAAAATTTAAAAATAAACATATTGAACAGCAAGAGATTGAATATGCTCTAATGAAGGAATACAAGCCAAGTAACTGAACAATTTAAATGAATAAACAATAAACAAGGTTATATAAATAAGACACAATTTATCACTAGTGGAAGTATGAAAAATATGTTGAGATAGGACAGGAAACATAAAGACAGGAAAAGCTGAGACAAGAAAAAAAAAGTTGATTAAAAGATAATAAAAGTGAAAAACTATCCCACAAAAATTCCAAAGGCCTTAATTTAAAAAATAATAAAATGTTTTTAATTAAAAGTTAAAAGGTCGTTAATGATTGTTAATAAATGACAACTTGTTTTTAAAGGCACGTGTTTGAAAACAAAATGGGGTTTCATCATACATGTATCTGTCAAAGCCAATTCAGACATTTCAACCAGAGTTGCGATAATTGAATTTTATATATATTTACCACAGGTCCCAAATAAATCAAATAATTCTCATTGGTTGTAATCAATTCAAGTTGTCAACAAGCAATCAACTTAACTATACTGTCCATAAATCTTACCCATAAACAAGCCAGTGATCATTATAAATGCTGCACATGCTTTCAAAATTTATTATAATATATTTTTTATTTTAAAAACTTATTTAAATAAAATTGAACGTAGTGTACTTGAGCTTATTTTTGAGAATGTTGATTTCAGTATTGAAAGTTATTCTAGCATCACAAATTCTTTTAATTGTGATAGTTTAAGAATCAGCTGTTGACATTTCTAAAATGAATACATTTTCAATTCTTCATTTAAAAAACATAATGAATTATCATTTTGAATCAGATTGTTAAGATGCAATATGAAATAAACATAGGAATTCTGAAGGCATTGTCTTTTTAAAATTATACTACATTCTCTTTTATTTAAATATTAAATTCACTCCATTAATTATGGCTGATAGCAGTAATATGTTCTGTAACAGAAATATTTTATATTCAGCGTAGAAATATAGAACTCGTTATAATTTCAGAATTTTTGTTTATTTTCCCCCATCAATTTTGTGTAGTTCATTCAAATAAATTAGATGAAACAATTTTCAAAAACTGTTATTTTTCATAATTTGATTTGATTTTAGTAAATATATTTACTCCTGTGTGTCATTTTCTAAATAGAAATCATCTATTACTGAAAATTGGGCATCAACTTGCAACAAAAATGCTCCATCTCATGAGGCAGGATACAAGTACATTGTTTATAAGCAACCCCTTTCTTTAGACAGATTTTTTATACATGATGTTAACACTCAAGATGGAACAGGTAATTTATATTGTTCATACTGTTCATAAATTTTAAACTTTGCTGTTCTATTTATTAGCGATCATTTTCATTTGGGAGACCTCTGTTTCAGACATTTGAATTTCCATTTCTGATTTTATCCTTTTTCATATCAAACATTTTGTGTGAACTCATAAGCCACATTAAAATTAGTGCATTGATAAAAGTAACACTTTCATGCGTAACTTTCAGTTGCAAAACTTAACGCATCCGATACTTGTCATGTTACTGTTTAATTTTCTTTCATTGTGTATAATTGGAAGATATGCTTCTCTCTCGCTCTCTCTCATCTTTAAACAATTAATTAAACTTAATAAATTGCAATCTATAAGGTTAAAGTTTATAAGGTTTAATTAATTTAAATGATGTGAGATTCTACTCTATAAGATGAACTGTAGAAATAAGAAACACTTTAATGTATGTAAATTGTCCCTTTTTTGAATGCATACAAAATACACTATCTGGCAAATAAAGTCAATTTGTACTTTAAATTGACTTATATACCAGAAAATCTGGCATATATATTATATATATATATACACACACATATAGGGGTGGTTGTACCCCTATTTCAGAGTAGGACTGCAGCTCCACCCAGCGGGAAAAAGGGGGAGACTAATGCTAAGTGCGGTCCTGTGTGTAGGTGAGCTGAGCTGTGTGTGCAATATATTGTTATAGGAGCAGGCGGTTCTGACTGCAGTTGTTGAGTTTATGTATAAACATTGCAGATATCTGTAAATATAGATCTTTTAGTTTATCACAATGCATGATGGTTCTGTGTTGTTTTGAATAACTTGCTAACTACTAGTATTCTCAGATGACTGAGGATCTCCCTTCTTCAAATATATATATATTAGCAAAATAATTTCTTGAGCAATTGTTAAAATATAATTTGTACGAATGTAAATGCAGTTGCTTTCAAATGATGGTCGAAAAATGCGGCATGTTCTCTTGTTCTCTACATCCCTGTTTACCAGCACATTTGATTATCATTATTACCTAAATCCTGTAGCTTAGATTTATTGAAGTTTTGCTTAATTGAAGGTATTTTTAGTATGAAAATGATTTTCATTCATTTATCTTTTAGCTAACAACTTGAAAAATGCTTTCGTCTTGGTGTGTTTAAATAGATTTCAGCAAATAGTCACTGTACATACATTCCAAGCCCCAAGTGAATCAGTTAAGGTAAGTGACATCCGTCAAAGGTATACTATAATTTAATATTTGTTAAATTTTGTAGTACTTTTTGTATATTTTTTTTTGGAATAGCATTAAAAGCTGAAGGGGGGAAGAGAATGCAGTACTATATTCATATATTCAGTGTATATTTTTACATAATTTCTATAAATTATTAAGCATCCTAATTTTATAATAATAATATTTTGTAATTAATTTGCTTATGAAATAAAGTTTGCTTATTTATATAATGTTTAAAGAATCAAATTTCTGTCAATTTATACTTATAATCTGCATAATATACTTGGGAACTACCAATATATGCATGGATTCCCCTGCCGCAATTTATAGAACACCCTCCAACTTGTCCAAACAAGTAGATGGCTTGCATGTTTGTTATTGTTCCTGAAAGCAACACCCCCTCCACCACCAAAAAAATTCAATGGTGCAATCTGTTCCTTAGATTTAAAGTTTTCATTAGTAATATTATAACATAAACATAAGTTTATGCATTACTTACTAATGAATGTTATGAGTTTTTAATTTGCTTTATATGAAATTGTTCAGGTGTTAAATTTGTCTACCTAAACTTTCATTTCACGAGATGCATTAATAGATTCATGGATTTTACTATATGGTCCCTTTTTGCAAATTCATCCCTTGTCTCTCTCTTTCTCGTTTTGCCTCCAACAGATAAAAATATTGTTAGCTATCTATTTTGTGTGTTTCTGCTAGATATTTCATCAGTATTTTTACATATTTAACGTTTATCATTATCTATAAATCATGCTCAATTTTAGAAGAAGTACTACATTTTTTTTGTAAATCCACGTAAAATGTAATATTATTATTTTTATTTATTGTTTATTTATTTATTTATTTATTTTTGTTAGTTAATTAAGTCATAGCTCTCAAAAAAATCGAAAGTGTTGTTCAGAAACAAAACATATTAATTTATCGGTCAATATTTATTACATTTCCTTCAAAATGAACTTTTCCAACTGTTATGCATTTCTGCTAACATATTTTTTTAACACTTGAAATTTGCCTTAAAGTCAATTTCTTGAAAACCCAACAGAATTCATAGCAAATTTTCTATTGCATCTATCCTCTTAAAATAGAGATCAAGCAAAATTAACTCAGGGGTCTCAGCGCTCATATATTTCCTATATATTTGTAAAACCTCCTACTTTTCCCCTGTTTCTGCCTTTCTCCCAAAATTTTCCATATTTTTATAGAATTGGCAGCTATTTTTGTTTCCAACGGCCTACAATTAACAATCCCGAAGGTATAATCATGCTTAAATATTCCTCAATCTGTCTCAAGGGTTGCTACATCTCCCCCCCCCCTCCCCCAGCAAATGAAGGGTGGTTACTTTGGCTGAACTACATGGTTTTTATGAATCTCAAGCTAGTGTAAATAATCTGTATCGATTTTTTTATCTAAATTGGGGGCTTTGGCCCCTCCTCTCCCGCTTTCTGTATGGGAGCTCCTGCCCTTCTTCCCACCCTTCAGGATCGCAAATTTCTACTCCTTCTGAATGCTGACTTCTTATCAACTTCAATTACGCATATCCTATATACTTGGGAGTGGGATCTTTTTCATACTTGCTGAAGTTTTTCCATGGATTAGGCATAAGTTGATGTTTTATGATTTTTCTCAGTTCCGATTTTTTGCACCTTTCAATATCTCATAGCATCCGCTTGTGTAAATCTCATTTGTTTCTTTCCACTAGGTAATTCTACCACTTGAGCATCAATAATTTTTTGTGTATTATTATTTTCAACCCTTCTTTCATTTCATCTTCTGTACCCAGCAAGCAAATTATGCTGCCACAATATTGTATAAAGGTTGATATGTCAGCATGCATATTGCATACTTGCTGCCACAACATTGACTGTCAAGGTGTATGCAGTGTAATGTCAGTATAAAATCAAGGTGCCTTATTTTTGCAATATTGCATTCACCTTGTCACCGGCATTAAACACTGATGTGATGTGACAGTGCTTTTTCAGTAAAGCATCAATGTGCCTTATTTTGGTAATATTGCATTCACCTTGTCCCCGACAGTAAATACTGATATGACAGTATAAAATCAAGGTGCCTTAGTTTCGGAATATTGCTTTCATCTTGTCACCTAGAGTATACACTAATATGACAGTGCTTTGTCAATATAAAATCAAGGTGTCTTATTTTTTAAATATTGCATTAACCTTGTCACCGACAGTATATAGGGGCCGTGGTAGCCTACTGGTTAGCACGTCGGACTTCCACCTGGAAGGTCGCGCGTTCGATACCCACTGAAGACCACCATGTATACTTGGGGATATGTGCATGTAAAATCCGTAGACCCCACTACCTCTCCCCGTGCGTAAGCAATCCTAAGGCCTCGGCTAACAGGTAGGGGTCTGGTGGAGAAAAGTATATACTGATATGACAGTATAAAATCAAGGTGCCTTAGTTTTTCAATATTGCCTCGTTCTCACTTTATTCAACATGTGATTTACACTAGACCATCATGGCCCATTTGCGTTATGCTTCCATTACTTTTTCACTCTTCTCAGTAGATAATCACATATCTACTATCTTGGGTTACATTATTAAATGAAATAATGCATATGTAATTACTGAAAACAATATTCCACTACACTACTTTTTATTGTTGAACAATCAACAAACGAGAAACCGCGTGTGAGTGTGAGGAGATCAAGAGACACGCTGGCGATTGGAACGATTGGTAAAGTTCTTTCTACCCCAACGCATGTGCAGCTCAACAGCTTTCCATTGGTTGTTACTTACCCTGATGACAACGGCATTGAATCAATGTTGATTTCAATTATTTTTTGTAACATTGATGCAGATAACACTTATACAGTGTTAATAATGTTATGTAATATCAATGTTGTTATTTAAAAGTAATTACCATGTTGCATACATGCTGTTATTGCAGTAATGGTTATGTCAACATTTATGCAACCTTTTAACAGTATTTAAGAAGTTCATTATTGAAGCTGTTAGTATATTATCAAGGTCTATCAAGATTGTTGAAGATGTTTTGCTAATAGGGTAGTAGATGGCTTGCATGTTCGTTATTTTTGCCACGCCTACTGGAAAATTTCAATCTAATTCGAATGATACTGGTACAGATTGTTATACTTCAACTACCTAAAATCCCAAAAGTAACTCCTACTTAGGATATTATTATTACTTTAAATTTTTTGTTGGAATTTTATCAAAAGTTGACTTTGCTGATATCAACTGAAACACGTTGAAACAGTTTTTTTTTATTATGTATAAACATGTGATAAATTAATTTGTTTACATATTTATACCTTTAGAAGAAGAAATTTTAATTAGGATGTACATTTGCTATTCTTTTTTCAAGATAAATTCCTATATTTCGAAAGCAAATTCCTATATTTCCTATTATATATTTTTTAAATGTCACTGTGAGGCATGTTAACTTTAATTAGAAATAAGAAAAACTTATAATTTACACTTGCTGCTTGTTGATTCCTTTTGTATGTATTTTATTACATGTTTCTCACTGTTCCTCTTTTTTCACTAATTTCAAAATTCTTCTGCAAAGTTATTAATATGTGCAACCTTTTTGATGGAAAATTATTTTGAGATTCCAAACACACTGAAATGTAAAATAATAATAATAAGTAAAAAAAAAAAATTATAAGTAAACAAAAATAATAATAACAATATAATAATGTGTATGTACAATTTAAGAAATGTGCATAATCCTCAAATTTATGTGACATTGGATCTTTGACAGAATCTCTGGGTGACAAAATTAAGGGACACAATGGACCGATGGAAGCGGACGCTGCAAAATACGGTATTCCGAAATCAAAGAACAGCTTCCAATACTTCGACAACAATGGCGCCTGTGCAAGCTCCTAGCCTGTTGACAACAGTGAAGTAGCAACGACTGGTCAATGGAAGTCACCTGACTTTCATTGCAGTCGACCAGAGTTAAAACTCCCTTATTGGGTAGATTTAACAAGGTCGCTAGCATTGCTAATATCCACAAGTGCCAAAGCCTTTCTTGACGCTATTTTCGCAGTAGTTTGAAATTTTGAAACTATGAAAGCAGGAATTCTAGTCATGATTAGTTCCGCTGCCTGTGATCGAGAGTGAGATATTTAATTTTCATGTTTTATTGTTTTGTTTGTATTAAAGCGTGGGATATTAAATACATGTGTCATTAATAAACCTAAAAATGTTGAATGTATTGCATTTGACTTTTGTTATTGTATCAGTGAAAGTATTTATTTCATTCTTCTTAAAAATATGACCTTGACACAGTTTTTAACGTCAAGTTATTTGCAAGCAAAATTGTTGATGGTTAGGGTGATATTCAGATCTCACATCACAAAGACCCACATATATATACTGTATATGCATACATATCAGGAGCATACTATCATCTAACTTGTCTAGCTGCATTGCAAGACGAGTATTAGTTTCGTAAAAGTAATACCCTAGCATGCAAGTGTTTCTCCCGTTCAGTCATTTCAATAGGAACAATCTTTCTAAAATGAAACAAAGCAAACTTAAGTAGAATTCATTCAATTGGTCTCCACCAAGAATTGAAGAAGCGTCCTCAGTTGCGTAAACCGCATATGTACACATGATCAATTATATCTTTTAAGGCTCAGGTATGTAATATAGTTATTTTGGTCAGCATGATAATTTCTCCATGCGTCCAAAAGAAATTTTGTAATTGATATAAAACATTCTGCATTCATAGTCGAACACAAAATATGAGTGGGTTAACAAGCTGATGAGAAAGATAATAGCAATATGTTCCACATTTTTTTGTAAATTTCTTGAAATGTTACGATTTCCAGTTTCTGTCATGTGTTATAGGAACCCAGCTAGTAACTGTTTCCATATCCTTATGTGGAATGTCCGATTATGTGTTTAATATTAAAGGAAGAAAGAAAGAAGCATTTGCAAATGCTGAATAAGATATAATTTTATTTGACTGTCCCTCATTCTTAGTCTACTCTTAATACCATAATTAACTTATCAGAGCAGTGGATTTTTTAAAAATTTAAATTGAATGTCAATTTTTTGCTGGGTTCTTGTGTTATGTTTTAATTCTCGTTTTATGTCTAGAAGTTTATTTTCTAAAAGTTGTTAAACTATTGGTGTGTAAGTGTCAAACAGAATATTGCTAGTAATATGTTACAAATATTTCTTTGGATTGCTATACATAAATAACTAAGAAGATGTTGCTGATGTCACTATTTTTATACATTCAAAGTTAATACTCTTTTTACACAAAGATTTGTAATGAATAAAAAAGCCATGCTTGCAAGAAATATTTCACTAAAATGCATTTTGAAAATAGAATTTTATTCTTTGTAAGTTAAATATTTATTTACACTAAAAGATGTTTTTAGTATAGTTTAAAATTTATATTCTTATTTAAAACCACACAATTGGATTAGATTTGTTACGTATTTAAGCTTTTATTATAAATTTTGAACATTTGTGTGATTCAAATTACATGGTAAAATTGTTAAGGTAAAGTTTTATGCACCAAAAAATCAAATTTGATGACTGAACCCCATCAACTCTTAATTTAGTTTTAATGTCTAAATAAATACGTAGATTCATAGAATCTTTATATTTCAAAACAGATATTAATTTCAGAAAAATTGTGTCACAAAAGTTATCCAGGCTCTGAAAACATACTTTAACTTCCATTATGCTTTCATTGCTATCCTCAGTTACAAAATCACGTTTGAGCACGGTAACTCATTATTTCATCCTTTATTGCAATGAAGCAAATCAGTATTTCCTGACAATATCCACCTCCATGCCAAATCATATGTCATTCTTTCAGGCTTTGTTGTTGTTATATTTATTTTTTCCATCATCATCAACTTATTTTAAATTATTCATAAATATTTAACCCTCCATTACTTTTTTCTCTTGAGCGATTGCGGCAGAAAGAAATTCAGCAGTGGTGTAGTCCTGGCAAAAAAAGTTGGGTGACGCTTACATATATGAACATCAAAAAGTAGTGGTACGCTTATGTTAAAATTCAAAGGCATCATCTCCCCTCGACTACACCACTGAAATTCGAGTCCATTTTAAGACACTTACAAAATTCCAAGCTACCAAATCGTACTTTTTCAGAATTATACATTAAATAAGCGGGAAAAAATGAAAATATAAATATAACTGTGTTAACATTTTGATTGTTTACAAAAATGCTTTTAAAATTCACCAAATACGGACCCTGTTAAAACCCGGTAAAAAGTGTTAGATGGACCCATGCTCTTTTTGTCACACAATCACTTGCAGAGTGTTGTAAACACCCCATAACTTTTATCAAAGTGTTAAAGTTGATTTTGTAATTTATACGTGATTAAAGTAGCTTACTTTAACTTATTTTAAATAATATACAGAAATGGAATTTTATAAAAGTTACATAAAGAAAATTTGTATGCACATTCACATTTAACATAAGATACAAATCATAGAAAAGATTTGTATTTAACTACTTGCATTACTTTTGCCCTAAAAATATTGTTTTATGCCTTTTTTTTTTTTTTGCTATATTTCAAAACACTTAATTTTGCTATGTTAATTATTATTTATGTGCAATGATTCAATGATGTTATTCAGTAAATAATATAGACAGTCAGACCAGACCTGTCATTTAGGGGAGGTAGGAGAGCACAAAGTGTATTTTTATGAGAATACATGCATTTTGTGGTTTCCTTAATGTTATAAATTACCCATTACCCCCCCCCCCCCCTTCCTCTCTCTTGTAAAATTTGAAACGCCAGACCTGAGTCAGAAATTATTTCTATAATATTCTGTGGTTCGATATATCAGAACCTTGGTTCAGTATTTCATCAGCTTCTTAGTCTGGTTCCGAGTGGTGATCAGAACATTCCTCTAGGTGTTTGTCATCATCAAAACATTATAAGCTGTACCTGATGCCTTATTATTATCAGCACAGTCTGATGAAATAAAGCCAAAAAAAAAAAACATGAAAACATGTTTGTTCTATTTCCCATTGAGATTTTACCATTTTTAGGAATAAAATGCAAAAAAAAAAAAAAAAAAGATGTAAAAGTCTCAAAATAAAAATTTAATTATTTCTATAATAAAATAAATTATTGTGTGATGTAAAACTTTAATCTAGGAATGTGCAGCTATTACAGATGTTTGACAATGAGCTTGTGTATTTCCATTATTGGGTATATGTTTTGACTTGTGGTGTGCTCAGTAGGTAACAGAGGGTTAAAAACTTCATGAATTCTAGAATTTATTTCTAAAGTCTCTAAGCAAAATGAATTAAGTTTTTACATGAAATTTTCTTGGAAGCTGTGGCTTTAAAAAATTGTTAAGCTATATTACTAAAAAATATGAGTGTTATATTAATTAAATCATAAAAACAAGTAAATACAGTTGAACTCGCTTAATAGCATAATAAAACAGATAATTGAAAAAAGTAATTCTTTGACAAATTGTAATTAGCTATTTGATGATTTAGGTATTAAATACGAAGTAAAAACCAATAGAGGAAATGCAAAAAAAAAAAAGTACATAAAAATATACAAAATTTTTGCTTTTCAAAATTTTTATCTGTGCATTACCCATGTTGGTTTTTGCTTTGTTTTCTATTCTTGCACAGTAGTTTTTTCTATGTATTAGAGTTGTCATGCTTTTTACAATCTTTTAAACACTACGTTCAATTGTTATGGCGGGAATTTTTAGATCCTATCCACATAAACTCGGTGTTCCTTTTCTAAACCTAAATGGTTATAACCGAGTTTTAAATATTGTGTTTACGCTGCAGCGAGTTTGAAACTTCATTATTGTATTATAATGCATGTACTGTACTGTAGTAGAATTTCATTTTCCATTGCAGTTTGGTTTTTTATGTTTTACCAGTTTTATGAGTTGCAGCTAAAGGTTAGTTAAGAATAATTACTAAAGGTTTCTTATTCATGTATTAACTGAGTTAACCTGTATAATAATATCTGAGTAAAATGTTATAATAACATCTGAGTAAAATGTTAAATAGTGCTGATAAAAACAAAGTTTTCAACAATTCCAAATCCCTATCTAAAGGTGCTATAGCTGGGTTTTATTTAAATTATCATTTAGTTTGATGAAAATAATGCATTACAGTTCATTTATTGTAATAGTCAACTTAAGAATTTAGTGTAAAAGAACTATAAGATTCAAAATCTTTATGGCAAAAAATTGAAATGAATTCATTAATTAATGTTTAAAAAATAAGTTAATTTAAAAAATTTAAAACTCATAGAAATAAATTGTTTTTCTTTCTTTTCTCAATAATGTGTTTGCATGCATTTAGAACCTAATTTAGCTCCCTGCTATCCATGGATTGACCTGAAATCTGAAAACCTGTTGCTTTTAAAAGAATAAGCAAACCTACCTTGACTTTGAAAACCTAACTGAAACCTCTAAATGCAGAATTCTTAACTTTAAAATGGAACAGCAGAGTTCTTAACTGGAAAATCTTGTATTCATGTAGTTGTAAATTGCGCTGAAAAGTAAAAGCTAAATTCATGCTCTAAGCATTTATAATGCTTTTAAAGTTATTAATTATTAAACTTTTTTCAGTTTCTTTGAATCACCTATACTTAGGTGTTTCCGAGAACATAAGCATAATTCTTTCAAACCATAAATCCAATTTTGTTGCACAGGTTTCAAATTTCAAATTGAACCAAAAATGTAGGGTTCTGTATGCAATTTAAGTAAAAATCCATATTATAGCACTAATTTAATCTGCCATTGCACAATTTGACAATCAGTAAATTAGGTAGAATAATTTGTAATATGATTACATTGATCTTTCTATGTGGCAGTTCTAATTTCTTAATTTAGCTTTGCAGATTGAGTCACTAAAATAGATATTTGTAAATTTAAGATTTTCCGACAATCTTCCAAAACTATGCAATGCGAGATTGATATAGTAAAAGCAATCACGAAGAAGATATGTATGGTTGTCTCATTTTTGTACTGTGTCATCCATATTTTGCACATGACATATTTTCCTCTTCACTTTTCACATTGTATAAAATGCATTAGTGTCTTTCAAGCTTTGTCTCTTAGGAAAGGCGACAACAGTTTATGGAGGAATATTGATGTGTTTTACTTCAATGTCCTCTTTTGAGATAACATTTTTAAAGTATATATTTTCATAAACGATTCTTGTACTTGAAATATATAAATATATATATATATACAACACATAGTATATGTAGATACTCATTGCATTGAAACTGTGTGATATATGCCATTGACATCTTTTTATCAAAAATTTTGGAAGCAAAATTTCTTTTAGAGCTGAAACTGAAAGCGTTAGAAGAAAGAAATTTATTTTTGATTTTTGTTACAATTATTCATATACTTTCGATTGTTAAAAAATTCGTGTACTTTCAATTGTTAAAAAAATCATATACTTTCAATTGTTAAAGCTCTGCACAGTTCATTCTAATGTGTATGTAATAGAAAATTCAACGTTTACTATTTTATTTTTAGTACAGAAATAGTATTTTATTTTCCTTGAAAAATTAATTTGTCATTAGGGTAACATGAATATAATGACAAGATTTAATTTTAATGCCCGATATTTTATACAGAATGGTTCCATTCAGGTTCAGAATTCCCTAGGGTTTAGATTAAGTTAAGCTGATAAAAAGACATTCAAAAGGGATCAGTGCTCTTCAAACTTTATTGATTCATGAAACCATTAGAACTGCAAGGTTTTGGGAGGAGTCCTCTCCCACCTTTCCCAGAATATATCTTGAAGAGTAGATCAAACCATCACAGGTATTTATGTAAAGAATTTAATTATGGAAAAAATGGTTAGTGTAAAATAGCATTAACTTGTGCTCCACGTGTCATCTACCCCACCTCAGGGGTGGCAACAGTAAGGATTTGTGCATTTCCTGAACCTTGAATTTTTTTATAGGTACTGTATTTTCTGGCATATAAGACGAAATTTAATTTATCTTTCTAGTTGAAATTTATGAAAACTACTTTATTCAGACAGAATGTAACAAAGTACTTCTTTTAACAGGGGTCGCAATGGAAAATGTATAAAATATAAGGTGTACTATTTAGAGGGTGGATTATTAAAAGAAATACAATTTCCTCTAAAATATCATCAAAATGATAAAGAAAACGTTATTAAAATTATTTATATGCGTTTGATTCACCCTTTTTGCATACATCAGTTTATTATTTATTGCACCAATTTTGGTTTTTGTTGCTTCAATACCTTGCATGATTTTTCGTTTTAATCATGCTTGCAGTACATTGCTTCCTTCATCTATTATCACCTAACTATGCAGAAAACGCCGACTTTCGGGTTCGTGAATTTCACGTAATTGATCGATTGAAATTAGAACTTGTTTAAAAAAAAATAAATCAAATAAGATTGCAAGAAATTAAAACTCAAAAGCTTCTTTTTATTGATTCAAGATAAAAGCAAAAATTAACAAAATATCTAACCGCAAAAACAAACCCTTTACAAAAATCGCGATCGCAAAAATGAAACTACACATCATAGCGACACGTTTCCAATCGTAATTACATTTCGTTTCCCATCTTTTAAAAACATTTGTATCTAAAAATCCGCGGTAGAAACATTCCCGGTTTTTCACTGAAAGGTCTATTTACAGGCCGTTTATTTGCCTAAAAGTTGGGGGTTCTGCTTCATATGAATCGACTTACACGCAAGTATATACAGTAAGATATTTATAGAAATAAAAAGATTTTTTTTTTTGCTTACTTCATAATTAAACTTTAAAAAGAGTTAAATTGAAAAAATACCATTTTTGTACAGGATTCAGAAAGATTGTGCAAAGAAAAGAACGCATCCGTTTTCTTGCTTGCACGTGGAATTAGGCCTACGTAATTTTAAAGCATTGCATAAATTAAGAAATATGTATCGCTACAATTTGAAGGGAAAAAAACCAAATGAAGGCGGAAAATTTAGGGTCAAGGAGCAAAAAAAAAAGAAAATTCCGGAATTTACCACCCCAGATAATATTTACGGTGCATTCACACCAACTGGAACAGGGCCGAAACCTTTCAGGATGCTGTATTGGTTCTACCTAACTCAATAACCTCACCCTCGTATCGACTAATTGGCCTCTTTTTATTGCATCATTTAACGTGACTTTCAACTCAGACGACCATGATTTGTTGATTGCATTTTCAAAGACATAGGTCATGGCTTTTAGTGTGATAGCCATAGCAAGTCTATGACAATAGAGACAAGATGTCACCGTTGCCTTTGGTGTGAGTGCACCCGTCTGAGGTGTGCGCTCATTTTTTTTTAATGCAAATTATCAAAATATAGCCTTATAGCCTCATTAACTCTTCAGAACTCGCGTCATGAGCAAAATGCTCACATCAAGAAGAAGAAAAAATATATCTGGTCTTTACGTCATCATATTTCATGAAAGCAATATACCTGTGCGATAAATTTTAATTATTATTATTATTATGTGTAACATTTGGTGTTTAAAATAAATAATAAGGCTTTTTTTTAGTCGAAAATATTTCTTTTACCAGCATTTTATGAAGGAAACAGGTGATGTGAGAAAAATTCTTAGTGCGAGTTCTAAAAGTTAATGCTATCTGCTGTTTCATTTCATATTCATTAATCTTTATATATTTCAGTTAACAAACACCAGGTAACTAATGTTAGCACTTTGTAACTGTTTTCTCAAACTTTTTGTTTGGACTCGCCGAACCTGAAGGTTCCATGCACAACTTGAAGACAAATGCTAAAAAATTAATGTTTTGAACACGTTTAATTTGCTATCAAGATCAAGACTGTGTTTCTTCTGCATTCATCCACCCATATTGCTTAATCTCGTTATGTTTTTCATAAAATATAATTTGACATAGTAGCTGGTGGTAGAGTTTTTGCCTCCCTCCCCCTACCTTGTTTAATTAAAAGACTACTTTTATTTATTAAATAATTTTTTATGCTTTAATTTCAGGATTTCAGGTACCTAAAATACAACAATAAGGATGATGGCAATCTGGTGGGCTTTATTTTTATGGCACAAAAGCCCCTTTGAGCTCTACTACGTCATATGAAACTGGGAAATGTCGAATTTTTGTCATTAAAGAAATCTGAAATCAAGAGAGACTTGAAAAAATATATAAGTGCAGAGTAACGTGGCACTCAAACATTGAGGCTTCTCTTGGGTATGCTATTGGGATAAAATGATTAACTTATAAATGCTTTTTGATGAAATTTAGAATTAAAGGATGAAAAATGATCGCTTTATTATAGAGTGGGGAAAATGCCATTTTCAGTTTTAACACCTAAGAAGAACTTTTAACCTTAGAAGACTTTAAAACTCCCTTTCAATTCCTAAAAAGTTTTAAATGAGATTTGACAAGAGTTACTGAACCATTCTGGAACGAATATCTAAGTCCCTAGATGGTCTGAATTTATTCCTTGAATAAGCATCGTTTAAAGAATTTTAGTCCAAAATATGTTAATATTTCGCCATATTTAAATATTTATGATGGGGAAAATATTAAACTTTTGATTTTAATATTTTTAATTGATAAAAAATTTTGTCATGATGCTGCTTTCAATCTTCATTATATTTAAAAAAATCATTTTCTGTATTTATGAATTTTAAAAAAATGAACAAACGACGCTAAGGTGTCCTGGAATTTGACATAGTCAAAAGGATGGGTAACGCTAGAACATGGTAAGAACCTGGTTGACGATCATTCTGTCTATAAATTTCTAAGACCAGTTTGAAAAATTTTTTGCAATTCCTTCTGCTGGTCAAACATTCTCAAAATTTGAAGAATGTCGTTTCTTCCACGACTTTTTAAACAGTATGTTTACCAAAAAGGAATCGTCAACTTTCTGATCCTTTTGACACGTTACCACGTCCCTCCTTCTAGTCTGGTATGTACTTGCCATTTTTTAAATGTTTCTTCAGTAGGGGTTGGTTCATTTTCGATAAATATCGTCTTGTTCTTTTATTTTAAGTCGGTGTTTCATTTTAGTTGTAAAAAAAAAAGGAAATAACGCATTTTACAAATCATAACATTCATCTTGTTCTTACAAAAGCAAAGGTCGAGTTTTCTCTTCTAGTAAGCATGATCAATGTGTAACACTTTGTAAATTTCACATGCTTAATTAATTTGTTGTTTAGTGAGTTTAGTACAAAATCTTGTTTGGTATCATTGAATTGCATTTTATGTATAAATCAGTGTTATGTATTGTTACTAATAAAATGTTATTTGCTTGTTTCCATAAGTGACCCTTCCAACAAAATTGCATGTTGTCAATAAAATGTATGTTTATTAAGTGAGTTGTTTCCGGTCTTTCTTTTCAAATTCTTTGTGAAGCAAAAGGCGATAGTGTTAGGAAGTGAAAAGAAAAAAAGCACATAACGAAAGAATAAATGAATAAACGTAGAAAAGGGCACACATAGCAAGGAATCTTTTCCGTCTACAAGCATAATTCTTTTGCGTTTAAAAAGGGGGGTTCCGTGTAACCCCCTCGTTCATGTAGAGAATTCATATTTCAATTTGTGCCTTTTTTATGTTGGTTTCTAAACATTTAATTTGTTGCACAGAATATTTTATTTTTACAATGAGAAAAGTCGGAACTGAAGCGGAGCAACTCAAAACAGTGGCTGCTCTAGATCCCCGAGAAAAATTATTTTTGTATTAAAATGAAAAAGCAACTCTTGTTATTAAAAAGAATTTTATTGTTGACATAGTAAAAGGAACAAAATACAAAGAAAGGAATGTCAGACTTGCACATGCTTATTTCAGCTCGAACGAAGACTTTTTTAAACCAAGACCTATTTCAAGTTTTTTTAAATTTAATTTTAGTAGGAACTTTTCATAAGGCAATAGAGATAATTTTGAAGTCTTTAACGCATTACATAATAGAGTCTTTTGTTATTCAACATTCTTGTTGAAATATTGTTTCATATAATACTGAAAAATACATACTTTTAACAAAAAAATTCTAAATTCAATCAAATATACATATTTTTTTGTTAAAAAAATATCTGAATGTAATGTCACAAGAAATTTTTGCTGCTGGCTAAATATTAATGTTGTAAAATGCTCTTTCTCATCTGAATTTTAGAATAAATATAATAATAGTTTCCAATCAACAGAAACAAAATCATACAAGTTTTTCACATTGATGACAAATCTAATCTACTCAAACAGCATACTTGCAATCGAGGATGAATTGAAGCTCAGATTATAAGGCAGTACTTTGGGGTGTGATCATACCCTGAAGCATCTATTACGTAGCATATTTTTCTTTTATTTATTTAGTATTACTACCTGAATGTATGAAGCTAAAGTGGTTAGTATGATATAGAAGAAACTTATTTGCTTTTCATAACCTGAAACTTTCAAATACGATAAATTCGCTTCGAGTGCCCACTTATGGCTTGCTAGATGGTATTAAAATAACCATGTCTGCGCAAAAAAATGCAGTGTAAATATAAACATGAAAAATTTAAATTTAAAACATTATATATATACACATAGTAGCGTCTCTGCGAAGGAGGCAGTCCGCCCCGGGTGACACCCAAAATCAGATAATGCTATTTCAATGTATAACTGAAAATAAATGTAGTTAACTGAAAGGTACACTAAATAAATAAAATGGAATTTCTTAAAGTTTTTTTTTTTATTATTATTATTTTTTTTTTTTTTCCTTTTGCACAACTAAAAATAAGATAAAGTACAAGTTCATACAACATAACTTTTCTTTTCGAGGGAGGAGGGGATTAAGCATATATATATATATAATGTTTTAATTTGCAACTCGAGGTGACTTATTAGTGTTTCATGTCATCGATTTCCGATTTCAGATAATTTACCCGCTTTAAAAACGAATTTCAACTATGTTGCAGAATTTGTAAAATCTAACTGCATATGTACAAAAGTAATAATATGGACCACTGCAGGCACTAATATTATATTTTAAGCCAAAGCTAGTTATGAGAATTATCAACTCTTAGCAACAAATTTCTCAAAAACGATACGCTCTCAAAGATGAGGATGTAAATATTTTAACATATACTCATTGAAACTTCAGATGCTTGAAAATTAGTTTGCTTTTCCAAAAGTATCACAGTTACAATCAAAAGAAGTGAAAAAAAATTAGTTGCAGGATTCTTGACGAAACAAAATTTACGAAAAAAATACATGTACACAAATGATGAATTTTTAATTCATATTCTTTAGAGAAAAATAAATGCTTTTTGCACAACATTATGACTTAGTTCAGATAAATATTTACAAATAAATCATTACAGACACAATATTCACCGATTAATTCACAAAAAAAATAAAACTATAAATTAGACGGTATAAAAGACGTTTAAAACACACATTTAAAATTCTCACTATTTGATATCACTTTTAAAATACAAGACAATTTAAATGCGTCCTAAAACTTGGTATTGCTAGGTAGTTTCTTCAGACTCAGCCATTATCTTATCTAAAATATCTTGTATCCGTTGGTGGATATTTCGTCCTTTTCTCATGTTTGATTTACTGTCTTGGATATCTTGCGAAGCAGAATTTCTGGTTGGAAGTTTCGTTTCCGAGCAGAACGTTTCGCGACACGGGGGAGACAAGTGGTTGCTCCTCATGCTAGATGGGTATTTAGTTTGGTCAGTTGGGGAACAAGCAACCATTTCGCTCGAAGTTCCAGGAACCCTTCGTGAAATCCTGTAATCAGAGTTTGCTTTCAATTTCTCAAGAATAGTATTGAAAGGGAACTTAGCTGCTCCCACATCTTCAATAGGTCCATTAGCTTTAGTTTCTGACCCAGAGACATTTTCTTCAAGGCACATTTGTATAGTGGAGCTCACATTATCCTTTTCACTATTACATTTCAAATGTTTTTTGACAGCTTGAAAGTTTGTTTGGGCCTGGTTGCACGTAAGTGCAAGGTTTGGCGTATTTAGAAAGTGCTTTTTGGAATCTTTTAGCTTGGCAAGGGGCATCATTGGAGTAGAAGACAAAGCTGGCCCGTCTTTGAATTTGTAAGATGTACCGCCTGTCTGTTGCCATCCTTGATCAGATTCTTCAACAGTAGCATCTAAATAGCTGCTAGTGTTTGACAGCAACTTTGACTTTGTACAAGGAGTATGCCTTTCAGCTGCACTTGAAAACTGATGAGGTAGGCTAGATCTTCTAAACGATTTTGAACCTGAACTTCCAAAAGTAAAACTAGAAGAGAAATTATGTGGCTCTCTTTTAGATAGATTCTGGAGACCCAGAGATTCCCCTAATTGCCAGTTGAGCTCTCTGTTTTCCACAGTGACCGACTGCAAAACACGCTCAAGCATGGCAACTTTAGATTTTAAGGAACCAATTTCGCATTTTTGTTCATCCAATCCAATGCGCAGCTCTCTATTTTCCATCATTAGCAACCTTGCCTCATCTTTTAGATTGTTTTCAACTTTTTCACTTTCCAAAGTTTTGTTATACAAGCACTGTTCGGTTTCGCCAAGTTTAGTCTGCAGCACTGCATTCTCAACAAGGTAAATCAAAACTTGTCTCTGAAGCTCGACGACATTCGTTTCTTTTAACACCGAAGAAACCATGGCACTGTCTATTTTATTTGAAGTAGATTTTCTTATCTTGGAGACTCTTTCACAGATGGGTTTTCTCTCAAAAAACACAGAGGCATCAGTAAAGGTATTTTTCATTGGCACCACCGATTCCATGCGTGTTATGTTTGAAGGCAGCTTTGCAGAGAACTCTTTTTTCTCTCGATCTGAATTATCAATTGCAGATGCCCGGTTATCCGGTTTGGATCTATGTGTACCTTCAGCTGAAAACTTTGATTCCATTTGCTCAGGGTTCTCTAAAATTGCTTCCTGCTTCATGATGTCTTGAACAACATTTTCTTCTACAACAAAGAGCTGCTTTTGTAGAATTTCAGATCGCTCGCTTATTTCGTCCAATAGCTGCAGCAACTCATCGTTTGTCTCTTGTTTACCCCAGTTTTTCCCCAAAGAATGATGAATGTCATTCTGCTCTCGACAGTCTGAATCCAACCCACTATCTTGCTTATCACTCTCTAACACAGAGTCTTTATTTTTGGCTAAATCAAAAAGTTTCTGTGAAGATTGCATAGAAACACAGGGTAATGGTTTTCTCAATTCACTCACTATTTGTTCAGAATACCTTGGAGAAACAGTTTTCGATCGAACTGACAAACTACAAGTTTCCAAAGATGACTTAAGGTTGGATGGTGAATAAGAGAATCTTCGTGCTTTAGAGAATGGGCTTGATTTTAGAACATTTGGGCTATTAGTAAAACTTGGAGTTCCAATACTTAAATTGCTGGTAATTTTAGATTCTCCACACAGGAAATTCCTTATTTCAATCAATGAATCAATAACATCATCTTGCATAACTTCGAAATTTTCCACCCGTTTCTGTAGCTCCTACGAGAAAACAAATCAACATAAGCAGGAGAGCATAAAAGTGTATTACAAAAATTAAGTTTCAACAACTGTGTTTTATGCAGTGGTGGCATGAAAAGAAGTTTGGCCCCAAGCGCTGAATACCAAAGCTTCGGCTGCTGTACATATTTAGTTTCAGAACATACAATAAATAAATGTATATAATATCATATTATACTCTATATCTTTAAATACGCTCAGTTTCAAACAATGCTTTCAGCTTACTGTGTATTTTTTTAATTAATACCACCAATTAAGGCATTTATTTTGCTTTGCCCAGGCTGTACCAGAAAAGCAGATAATTTTCATTTTTCATTGCAAATATGAAGCATTATTTGTAATGTTAAAAACCATGTTCTGAAATTAAGTTGATATTTATAATAACCAATTGATATAATCAAACAGTAAATCATGGATTATAGATTTAAAGAAATTAGAAATGATCTACTATCAATATTATATCCATAGATAATGTTATAGTAGATATCTAACTTCTAAACTTTTACTTTGCAAATTTAACTAACCTTAGTTTAATAAAACATTTAGTATGTTTCATTTTGAAACTTTTTTATTTGAAAAAGTAGTTGTAATTAAAATTTAGGCTTCTCCTTCAAAGTAACAAATGAAATCAAAACTTTAAATATTTTATTTTTCCTTTACATTCTTATATCGATGTTCATTTTGCATAATAAGAGTTATAGCATTAACGTTTTCATAATAAAGTACCTATTATAAATTTACTAAAAAAAACAATGAGAAATTCATAATAAAGTACCTATTATAAATTTACTAAAAAAAACAATGAGAAATTTTAAAATTGAAGTACTTACTACTTATTAGATAAGTTGTTTAATATCAGTTTCTGTTCACCTTTTTACTTCCTTGTCCGAAGTACAAGTAGTACTGTAATCGCGACCAATTTTTCACTCTAATTTCAGCCTAAATTTGCATTTTAATCGCTAATGAATCAGTTTAATCAGGTTTTTTTTCACAATGTCTGTGTGCGTGCACATTCGCACGTGCGTATGGACCACTGAAATATCAATTTTGACCATCACAGAGTTCGTTTTGACGAGTTTTGTCATTATGTCTATATCTGTCAAGCTTACTGGAATCAGCTCCTGCATTTTTTATTTAATTTTTATGTGAATTTTATACATTAGATGAGATTCCGATTATTTATGCATTAAGTTATGAAAAATAGGTACTGCCGCACTACTTTCCTTAGAAATTAAGCTCAGAATAGAATAAAATTACACATTTAAAAAATAAAACTATCTTTCTACCATCCTATTCTTATTCATTGAAGAATGCAGTTAATGAGTTACACGAATCGCCCCACGCACCCACCTTCAAGACTGCTTCATAAATCCAATAGATGTGATTGTGAGTTTATTAATTCCTTTTTAAGTACAGTTCCCGACACTAGACAATGATATTTGATATAAGAGGGTA
This sequence comes from Octonoba sinensis, assembly GCA_038502835.1. Taxonomy (NCBI): domain Eukaryota; kingdom Metazoa; phylum Arthropoda; class Arachnida; order Araneae; family Uloboridae; genus Octonoba; species Octonoba sinensis. The sequence continues at coordinate 27,724,401 of CM076599.1, read as the reverse complement.
TGGCAGAAAGTAAAGGAATACCTGGATTGCCACCATGGATTTTGCCTGCTCCTTCACCAGGAAGCAGATTGGCATAGACACTTCCTTCGCTTCCCTGCTGCTAGTATGCAGACTACAGGCATTTTCAGAGGTCTCTCTCATATCAGAAGCCTCCAGTACAGCTGACTGAGATGCCTGCAATAGAAATACAAAACATAAGCAAATTTGATAAGGAGACTATAATTGAAATTATAAGAAAAATATATCTGCTACACCTTTCAAGTCAACTACAGCTTGGGCACAAGATGTGTAACCAAAGGGTACAATAGGGGTTCGAAAATCCTTAACCGACAGTTATATTGCCAATTTTATATGTTAGTGCATATCTGCATAATCTCTTCATTCCAAGTACCCAATTGGGTACATTTTAAAATACTGTTTATTAACTACTATTTGAGCAATTTGAAAGCTAGAACACCCAATTGGTTTTGAAATTAATCAACAAATAGTTTACTTCGTTTTAAACATGGAAAACATGGAAATTGGATATTAATTATTATTTAAATTATTAATTAAAATTAAAAAAAAAATTTTTTAGTTATTTTGTTTTGTAGTAATCATTTTTTAAATCAGAGAACCAAAACGTTTCGTCAAAATTGTTTGTGTTTTTAGTTCCGGAGTCTGAAGAGAATAATAAGGATTAAATAACTCCCTCCCCCTCAGAAAAAAAATTCTGCCTTTGACATAGCAGTCTAGTGCTTTTAAATACCTGGACAACCCTTGAGGGTTCTCCTTGGCAGCAATAACTTTAAAACTTACAATGTTTGTTCCCAGTTCCAAAAACCCTTAAATTACTTACTCTTGCATTTACAAAAATCATATATAATATAAATAAAGAAAAATGGACAGCATTCAAAAATAAGAGACTCATCTTAACATTCAAATGACGTTAGAATTATATTACTTACAATTAATAGCATGTAACATATTAAAAGCAAAAACACTTATCATAAACCAAGTACCCCCCCCCCCCCCCCTTTTGTAAAATTAAACAACTCCTCTCTTGCAGTTTTTTACATCCCAAGGAATGTTTTGCTCCTTTTGCGTATTCACAAAGATCTTCCGAAACTCTAATCGATTGTCATTTAGTAAGTAACGGATTGAAATCCTTGGGACCAAGATGTAAAAATGGCCTAGTCCAAGTCCATAGTGTGAAAAAAGTGCGATGTCACCGATGTTTTGGCGTCCCCTAGGACCTTGGAGCGATTGGCTTCAGAAACGAGTCAACAGCTATTCCCATTGAGGTCCACTGTATACCAATTCTTGTTTAAATTATTCTTCTATTACTTTTTGATGAAATCTAACAGTCACAGTTAACCAGAAAATCGATTGCATCATACTCCCGGGACCTTGCCGCACATGTATGCTAGATCGTGCGCAGCAGACGGCGCAGGGATTAAGGTGTCGAATTAAAAGGCACCTTTAAAAAGACCAAAATAAAGCCGGAAAAAAAAAACTCCACTAAAACCCAAAAACCATTAGGTTGGGTTTTTTCCAACACTAAAAAAGACGTTTCGCAGGAATTCGTACGATGGCGTCGAACAGGCTTGGAGCGGGCCTCTGTGCATACTCCTAGGAACGATTGGTGCAAAAAACTAATGAGCACCACTTTTTATCAGGGTTCATGTTTTGATGAAAAATCATTCGATTCAAACATAACGAATCAAGTTGGAGCTGCCCCTAAAAAAGTGTTCACACTATCGCACGTACGAAGACATACATTTTCTAAAAAAAATTGCATTCCAGAAAAACGAGTAAATCCGTCGAAGTTCAAAAATCAAATTTCCAAAAGTCCAATACTTACTTCTACACATTATATGTAGAGTGGGGGGGGGGGGGGGGGGGAGAGAGAGAAATAAAAACTTTTTTCTTCTATATATAGAGGAAAGTATTTATTGCATTCGTTAAAAATGGATTTTCAAGCTTTGACGGATTTACAAGTTTTAATATACTTTTTTGCGGGCTCTCTAACTCAAAATGTAATGCATGGAATAGAGTGAAATTTAGTACACATGCACCCTGATGGGTGACTTGAATAAGTAACTAACGAATATAAGTTCCTCTAATCGTAATGTAAATAGTCGATATCTGCAATCGCCCACGACAATGACATAGGATTCAATTCCATACATTTTATTCTGCAGAATGTTAATTTATAATAAAGCAGTAGGAACGTCTTCAAAATCTATATGCTTGTAGTAATTTTCTTTTATTGTAAATAATATGATCCAGCTGGGGCTCACAGATGGGAGGGATGTGCAAAGGGACCGGTCTCCCCCCCCCCAGACATCATCGGATATCCGGTATCCGACAGATTTTTTTTTAAAAACTGAACCTGATCTGATCACTGCAAGAACGATCTGGTTATTCGGCATGTCAAACTTGATTTTTTAAATTTAATTATCTTATTTAGCGAAAATAGTATATGTAAATTAAAATTTTATTGGAAGCGTTTTGAGACGATTAAACTATGAGCTACGTACAGAATTTAGAGGTTTCAAATTCCCGAGCCGGATATCCGGTATAGACAAGCCACACTAGAGACACTAGATAACCGGGAAATTCAATATCCGGTTTATCCCTAATCCTTACCATGCCCCCCCCCCCCCCGAAAAAAAGCAAAATCCTGGGTGCGCCACTGTGAGTCAGTGTCAACTTATTTTTAAATATTTATGTGAAAATAAGGGGGGGGGGGCGAGGAGTGTCATCTCTGTCAGATTATTTGGGGAGTGCACATTGCCGAATCCCCATAGGTTGTGACGCCCGTGAAATCAAAAAATAATTAATTTGGAGGAAACCCGTAAATGATTTTATGAGTTTTCATCGTGCAATTTTAAGGCACAATCAAGTAAAAATTTGCATTCCCCAATTGTTCAGATTTTCAAAAAAAGCAATAATCAGTAGAACAATTAGTACATTGTTCCAAAAAAAAAAATTTAATTAGTTATAAATCTTTGAAAGATGTACAATTAAGAATGCACGCTTTAGCTACAAGAAAAGCAACAAATTTGCCGAGTAGCACACGTGTTGAGAACCAGGTTGTGCCCTGCTCTGTTTCACGTCGCAAAACACGTAAACACGCTTCCTTCCCCTGCAAGCGGATATGCGCCCTCCAAACAACATTCCCGCTACTCTTCTTTCGAGTGCCGCGGACGATCATCTGTGCCGAAAAGGGTTGCTTTCGCACTAAGTGAAAGATATCGTGAGAACACGTTCATCAAAATTATTCGAGGAGAATACAACTTTGAAGTTTTTGCCCTTCCGCGCCACCTTTGGAATTCCAAACTCTGGGTGCATTTACATAGCGTAACGTGCTCGAGAGAGTCATTTTCACTAAACATATCGCTTATAGAAATGAACATATCTGCAAAAAATCGTTTTTATGGTTTTTATATCAATTTTTTTAGATTTTTGCGTTCTTTATATTGGGAATACTGCTGTAAGTAAATGTTCAAAAATTAAGGCTAGAGGCCCACTTGATTTTTTTGGTGCAATACTGTAATAACTACTTTTTATAGTTATTTCTAATTTTTTTGACATCAATAACATCCATCACGTGAGAGAAAACTAGAACAATCACTATTTTCTGAGCAAAATCGATTATAATAATCATTGAAACAAATAAGGTAATTAAATAAAACAAATTGTAGAACGTACAAACCTCTCTTGAAAACTGTCCATTTTGCAGATATGACACTGCTCATTTCCTATAAGCGATATATAAACCCAGGACCAACGTGAGCCCCACCCCCTCACCTCCTCCCCTAATAAAAACTGGAAGTTGACATTTTTGTCGAATTCAATACTTGTTCTATGAATATAGCACAAGAGAAAGTAAAAATTTGAGAAATATGTAATAATACATTTCGCATAATCTGGAAATTTTTAGGTAAACTGGAATGGAGAGGGGAGGGGGGGGAGCCTAAACCCCAAAACCCCCACTGCTTCTGTCTTTACTCATGACTCGGCATATGTTTTTTGGTTTTAGAAAGAGAAAACATGAAGGATTTTTCACCATTATAATCCTTCCATATAAACAGATGTGAAAAATTATTGAAAATCTTTTCACGAATGCTAAAGTCCATTTAAAGTCGTTCAGTATAGATCTTAACTTGAATTAAGGTGAAACGGTCCGGCAAACACTCAGATTCTTTTAGCCTCGCTTCACAGCCACCCGGGAAAGTTCAAGACACCCGTCGAAGACTATTGTTGCTTATTTATTTGTTCTAAATTGACTTTTCAGTGAAGTATTGCTGAATGCTGCGAATGAAAGTATTACAAATAAATTTAGTCAAGTCAACTAAATGCGCTTTTTAAAGAAATGCCCAAGATCGGGACCTGCCCAACTGGACGTAACAAAAGCCAAGTTTCTTTCAACAAAAGCCAAAATTACTTGTATTCTCACAATTTATAACTTACTAAGAACACATAGTTTCTTTTCTTCACCAATTTATTATGTTCCACGGAATATCATTATTATATTTAAGTCGCCTAGTTTCAAAAACAGCTACATCCAAAAAATGAAATTGTTCACGGCGGGCAAAAAACTAATATCAAGGAAATTCGAATTTCTAGCTAAGAGCATTGGGATAGACTTTTAACTTGCTGAAATTGAAATTTTAACACAAAAATAATTTTTCCTTGGAAGATATTTGAAGGGAAAAAAAAGAAGATCTGAGAAGCATGGTCGATGGAAGGGGGGGGGGGGGATCTGGTTTTGTAACTAACCGGCAAATTTCAAACGCACTTTTTAGCATGATGTAGCTGCTTTAGAAACTTAAAAAATTAACACTATATGAAGATTACTTTAAATTATATTAGAAAGTAAAAAAGTTGAAATCGAAAAAAAGTGGATGTATCTGGTTTTGAATTTAGACTACTCATTTACAACACACATATTTATACTGGCGTGCTTAAGCAGAAATGTGGTATCTGCGTCTGAGTTCAAAATGAAAATGAAATATTTATGATTAAAGCTTTGCATCTCCATGCACTTTATTTAGCAACCACTGTTTCAAAATTTTATTAAAAATTTTTCAAATTTACATACACAACAAAAAGTTTTATTAAAGAAAAATAAGTAACAAAGAAACACCTGCTCGCAATAACTCAATTTGGCCAAAAGTGCAGATACGACTTTTGTGTTTATAGCACAGCAGTATACTAGTGTTCAAATATAGTTTTTTTTACTCGCCTTTTTATGTGGCATGGGAGCTTTGAAACAGAAAAATTCGTTGAAAAACGTTCCCCGCATAAAAGTTGCAACCTCTTTTTCTTGGGGTAACTACCACATTTTATGTAATCCTCTCACCTTGGTCACAAAATCAGTTCCAGGAAAATGGGTAGATTGAATTCGCAGCGTTAAAATTACCGTATCTACGCGTTCCATCCGTGTATAAGCGGTATAAGCCCGTCGGCATTTTCTGACCCAGCTAAAATCCGACAGTTTTGGCTGCACCCCCTAGCCATTTTTAAACTTTGAAGTAAACTGTTGGATTCAAAAATGGTTTTAAAAAAAAAAGCCGATCAGCATTGATAAAATCGATCATATCCGAGGAGCCTTGCAGAACATTTTTCCCCGGCTTAAACGAAGGAAAGTATAATAAGAATATTTGCCTCTTATGTCAAACGGTGGAAAGATTCGTCGAAGTAGCATACATTTTATTGTTGCGTAACAACTTCCAAAAAAAAAAAACGACAAAACCAGTTTGTCTGAACTTTCAAAATTAAAAACAAATTACGTAGGTTTTAATTTCAAACATTGAAAAAGTTAACATCACCAAAATTAATCTTCTGCAAGAACTTTTTTTTAAATTTAACCAATCTTAATTTATTTCAGATAAAGATTATGCGTATTTGTAATTAAATATATATTATATAAGTGAAAATTACTATATAAACTAATAGTGTCGTTAGTTTCAGATTTTTTTCTTTTATTAACTTTACAAAGACAATTTTCCGACCTCCTTGATTTGAGGCCTTTAAGCGTGACTAATGGTATTTTCTAGTGTACGGGGTGCAATGAATTAACGATTCATTGTCACTTTAATGTACCAATACAAAATGCATTTACATAAAAACTACGCATGATTCTCTAAAAGATAATATTGAAATTAGCCGGCTAATTTTAAAATCAAGTTCAATAAAACGAAATTAGACCTAATTCTGAAAGCAAAATGAGATATTCTCCTTCACTTTTGCTCACCAGTGGTGTACACGCGTGGGAAACTCTCTTCGTTTTCCCTTGTTCACGCACCCAACCATTGTGTCATCCTTTTGTGTTCCTACGGCCTTGGTTTGGGGAATCTCAGCATGTCGGCGCAATTATTCGCCGAACAAATTCCCTTTCATTATCTTTTTACGCCCAGTTTGCTTTGTAGACCGGTTTCAAGTTTTCCCCGCGATCAATATTATTCCATTTATATACATAACTATGCCTTAATGCAGGAAAAAAAGTAACCCAAAAATAAAAAAATGCAAGTTTTTGATAAAAGTTAAAATCATGGATTTCAGATTTTTCAGTTCGTTTTAAAGAGAAACTGCCAAATTTGGATTAAGAAAATATACAGCCCAATAACCATGCTATGTTTTTCGAAATAGTGCACAAATAGCATAAAATGAACAGATTTGAAAAAAAAAAGTTCATGTTATGCTTTACAAATAAAAAAAAAAAGCTCAAAAAATTGTATGAGGTTAGATTTTTCTGGATTTATCTCTTTTTTATTTTTATCAAAGCATGCCGGCGTTAAGATAAATTTCAAAAAGTCTAAAGCTCCAGGTTTAAGATATTGCGTAATTAATTTGTGCAATATCTCAATCGTTGCGAAAAATAGTAAAAAGTCATTTTAAAGTCTTCTTCTACAGGCGCAAACTTTTAATTGTTTTTAATTGGTGTATATTGCACAATCCCGAATACCTTAGGGGCTCGAATTTGACCCACACCCTTATTATTATTAGGAAAACAGTTTTAGAAGGAAAGAAATAATTGTTCTTGGAAATTCTCAATTTTCGAATAAATAATATAAAAAATTTTTAAAATGCCAATCCCACTCCCATCACACACACAAAACCACCTACAGCAACTTAGCTACAACATTTTGAACGTGCAGAAGCGATGAGAGCTTTAGATGTTGCAAAAAGGAAAAAAATGAATCGAAACAAGTTGTCCGAAGGGCTGTTTTTACACCATCATTCTGAAAGAAGTTCTCATAAACTTGTTTTACGTAACTTCTAGTCGAGATTGAAATATTAGCATTAAACACTAACTATGCAAGACACATATTGATCAAGTTTCTTTACATTTAGTGGATGTATCGCATAAATGTTTCGTATCGAATTCGATTTTAATGATGAACCATAAGAAAACAATAAAACAAATCAAGATTAAGTTCTTAAAAAAAAGTTGCTTAAACACGAACAGAAATACAAAGAAAATTCCACTGAAATCCTACCACAAACATCCATTAACAGAGCGTTAATCTTTTGATGTCTCAAAAAGCATTCAGAATATATTTATTCAGCGAGTTTTTTTGAATTCGCTTGAAAATAAGAGGAGGTGAGTAACCGCCCATTCGGAGCGCGTGCAACATATTCGAAGTCACTAGATATGACAAGCAACACGGAGCGTGAATTTCAGCGACGGATTTACAATGAACTACACTAGGAGTTTGCCTATCTTGAATTTTCGGGATTGCAAAAAACTACAATTTTATGAAAATTATTTTTCTCGAATTTTTAAAAATTTCAAATAGTGGGGAAATCACAATTATAAAACGTTATGCAGGGACCCAGAGTCGGCAAAAAATTTCAATTCCAGCTCTGCTCCCAAACATAAGCTATTGCTCCGGTTCCGGATAGCTCCGGTTTTACACATTAATTACATTTTAATTTGAAATTTTAATTATGAAATGGAACATTAAAAAAGGATAACATAATCGTCAAAAAATAAAAAGTTTAATTCAAACTTACACAAAAAATAAATTTCATTTAATCTAGTTATTTGTTCATTCTTAACAAAAGAATTGAATCTAATAGATCCTCTTTCATATTTGATCTTAAATCATCACAAATGTATTTTAATGTTGAGAATAGTCATTCTACAACAACTTGGATAACGGGCAATGCCGTTACAATGCGGGAGGCCTCCTGAATTTCTGCAAGACTAATTCATCAGGGCATTAAAAATTTAAAAATTGTCATTCTAAATATCTAATTATGAATGAAAGTTTCTTTTCATTTTTACGGAATGTTGTTGTTCCTTATCCCCTGGCGTAGGAAAGCCTACACCAGGTCCAGAAGACTAAATCTCATTTATGTGGTCTCTTAATTTTTGAACCAGCTCCCAGATGAGAGACCGTCAACAGGGGTAGGCACCCCCAGAGGTATCATTTCACTTGGAGGACATTGGAGCCACGACGGATTTAACATGCACAAGTTCTGTTTAGCGTATACGGTCCCTAGCAACTGGCCGCCGAGAGGTTGTCGCCCTCTCAAACACTGACCTCAGTCTATGTTGCTTTACTTTCGGTGTTTGCGGGACCGACTGGTCCACTGCAGGACTCATATTTACAGAATTCAAGCAAAAAAAATTTTTTTTTCTATTATTTACTAATTATATTTTTGTTGTAAACCATATTTAATTTTGTACAAATTAAGTACACATGTAATCATTATTATTGTTATGCGCACGAATATCAAAAATAAAATTGGAAATGTAACCTATAACATAGTGCTTTGCTTCTGAACTGCAAATCCATATGCTTGCGTAAACAAGCATAATATGAGAGAAGGGGTGGTAGGTGGAATATGTTGAAATGTGACATTTTGTAACAAAGGGAAGGGGGGTGGGGTATCACATATATTGAAAAAAGTGACATTTATGAACGACCCCTTACGCCTTTTACGTAATAAAAGTTCAGTTGAGGGGTAATAAATAAATAAAAATTTTAAAATAAATGTATGAATAAATTAATTAAATTTTAAATAATAATAATGAAATAATTTACTTTTTAAATAGTTTAGCCTCAAAAATTGACAAAATGCGTTCATCATATACTTTAAATGTGTAAATCCGATAAAAATTCGCAAAATTCCACGAATCTAAAACTACATAATATATACATATTTTGATCAAGAGAGCCCTTTCTGTCATTCGTCACAAAAAAAAAACTGACAAACTATGCTATTTGATAACGTAGGAGTTGGAGTTTCCCAACAAAAACAAATGAGAAAACTTACATAAACATCATAAACATAATATATTGGACATTACCCAGTTTATGAAAACGTTATAATATATTCTTCCATATGTGGCTCAAAAGGGACCACTACCTGAAAAGGACAGCCAAACGTCGCACATTTATGAACAAATGCGAATTTAATACGGGTCACTATGAATAAAACATAAAGAAGCGGGACTGAATGCGGTTGCCCTCACAGTGATAAAACAAGATGAAAAACTTGAATGTGTTCCGGGTTTCAAAGATTATATGCAAATGGTTAAGTTTTTATGCTACATGTACCATAAAAGGATTCGGAGATACATACACCATCATGCATATAACTTTCAATTTCGCGTCAGGCGTGCAAGTTTGCAAGAAAATATAGCTTACATTCTTATTCACGAGAACTTTCTAATTAGAATAATAATGTATAGTTGGAGAAGTAGAGTAGAAAATGGAATTCAGTCATAATATAGAAAAGCAATTTAAAAAATATTTACACTCAACTTAATATTTTGGGGCTAAATCTTCTAAATGCATCATGGTCTCTGCACATTCGCGGTCCCTTTTTCGTTAACACAGGGACGTTATAATTAAAGTTTCCTTGTTAAGACCCAACACTGGGCTCATTTTAATAGACTTATGTCATTGTTTTGTCGAATGTGCTCCTTGCTTTAATTACATGCTCAAAGCATGTAATACTAGTGCGTTTTTTAAGACTGTGAAAGGTTTCTCTATCAATTGCAGCAACTTGGCCACAAGATTGATACAAATGAAAGAAGTGATGACCTGGCGGTAAAAAATTGAACACGCGTGTAACCCCCCACCTTTCCTGCAAAAAAAATCTTTCAAAAAATAACTGATCCGTGCATAAATTCATGCCACTATTTTGAAAATTGACGCGTTTAGCAATCCAGTCTTCTAAATTATCCGATTCCGGGAAAGAAGATGTCGATAGTGATTTTGCCGACGGCTGTAATGACGAAGTCAAGTTTGAGTGAATTCGAAGAACGTTTCGGATGCTCCAACGGCAAATAATATTGGAATAATGTTTGCATTGTCTTTGTATGTTTCTTTTAAATTCAAAAATCTAATGTGTGGGGGGAATAAGTTGAGACAAGGTTTTCGTCCTTCTCAATAATCTTGGCAGCATATTTCGTGATACAACGTATCATTAACATAGTTAATCCTGGCGGCCGATACCAGCGAAGTTATTTTAAATTCGCCATGTATCACTTCTACTCTCGGCCCCTCCGACGAAGGGGGCTGATTGCCCTTGAAACCGGTCTGCCATTTTTATTTTTTTTACTTGCGTCGCTTTTACTCATTTGAATGCATATGCGCAAAGTGAATGTCTCTCTTTTAAAATTATCACTATATATTGACATTCATTTAAAAGAAATTCAAAAGTTATAAAATAATACTCAACAAAAGTTAAAGCTTTAATACGTTAATCCAACCAATAAACTGTTGAATACTATTCCATAACGAAAGGATTCATGAGTATTTTAACCGTCTGACTGCTCCTCTTTTTTTTAGCGAATTCGATTTGCTAAAAATTGGTCTACTTTATGCAACTGAAGCCATCTCTAGAATAAAACCTTAATTAATGTCCAAATCAGTGGCGTAGCCATGCCAATGCAAACAATGCGGTCGCATTGGAGCCCTTGCCTTTGGGAGGCCCTTTGCAAGTCGAGGGGCTCCGAGAAAAAATTGTTTATTTTAAATTTTGTGAATAAAATGTTAAAAAATTAGACTAATAATTAATGATGAAATTAATATTATCCTTATTTTTAATAACCACAATAGCAATCGCACATATTTATGCATGTCTGTACCAGGCTTGGAGTCGATTACAAAGAAACGTAATCGATTACGATTACGATTACAAAGGGAGAAATTGAGAGATTATGATTACGATTACGATTGTAATCCTTTGCCAAAAAGTAATTACGATTACGGCAGCGATTACAGTCGTTGAAAAATGTAATCGATTACGATTATGACATCCGATTACGATTTTGATTACGATTAGATTAGCATAAAATTATCCGATATTATGCATACAACTCTCATTTTTACAATAGTGTCATAAATCAAAAAGTTATGATTTTTAATTAAATTTTTGATTTAATTAGAGATAACTGAAATGATGATGAATGCAATTATAATGAAATAATTTCAACATCACAGTTCTGGAATTATGATGTCGTTGCAGAAATGAAAATTTGTAATATCTCCATATATTATAATTTCTCCATTGTATTTATTTTCTAGTTTAAATTGTGCAAATATTTCACATAACACCAATTAGTTTACTGAAAATAATAATTTTGTATGATTCTTTATGAAATCACTTATAAGATGTGTATGAATTGCACGGGATAACAAAGTATTCAGATAGTGTAAGAGATAAATAATCTTTTGAAAAAAAAAGCTGCATTTTAGAATAATTTCAAAAAATTTGAACATGAACATTCAAATAACTCTTAGCAAAATTAGTAATCGTTAAAAAGTAATATGAAGAATAATTATAATACGAATGACTATAATATTTTAATATGATTTTTGTGGTGTTTTTTTTTAACATGCACGAGCGTATAATTTTTTTCCATGTACTAACTGTTTTAATAAAAAATAAAGTGCAAGTAATTTTACAACACAAATTTAACGTACAAGATTAAAAGGGAAATACAAAATTCTGTTGAGGTAATTCTAAGAAGAAAAAAATAATTAACTTTTAAAAATAATTCCTAAATATTAATTTATGCATGCAGAAAACAATTGGGAGAATGTCTAAACATAAATCGCTTTTTCTTTTACATACCTATTAATTAAAAAGAATATTAGCATTAAAATATAAATAAATTTAAGATTTAAATGTATTTACTTTTTTAAATATTCGAAGAACATATTTAAAAAAATAATAATAATCACACGTACCAGGGTTAAGATTTCATGCTTCTTAAGCATAGAGCATCATGTAACGCCAGCTCCTAAATTGCTGAAGTACAAATGTGCTATTCTTTAGAAAAATTCTTCACTTCTGCCGTTAAAGAAAGGCGAAAACGCAAAAGGCATTTCGTGTCTCTTTTTTATGTGTGTAGGTGATAGTACTCTTTCCACTAGATTTTCAGGGGGCAGCCAGCTTCGATTATTGAACGGGACCCCGCGGAGAGAAGAAAGGGGAAACTCTCTTTTATTACTCGCGGCGATCCGTCCAGACTCTCGCCTATTGCCCAACCGTTTGAATATGTTTTGAAAGGGTAATTAAGGAAGCAAAATGACCGATGCATTTGGTCCTTCTATAGACACCTTCCCCTTTCTTATCTACCCCGAAATCTTTGACTTGCAGACAGATTACCGCTCTTTTACCGAAACTGGACGACACGAGGACACCGGAGACCCCCCCCCCCCCCCCACCTGAGAGCCCCAAGGCGATGCGAGTGACTATCCAGACCAGACTCTCTTTCTTCTCGGGCTCTCCAGCCATTCCCCGTGGAGAGTGGAGCCGCAATTAAGAATTCTGAGAGACCGCAACAAGTAGGACAACAAGCGTCTCTAGCAGACTATTATATCGTCCTGCCATCAAGGCTCTGCGACCGCCACACAGAACCTTTTATATTATGATCGCCCGTAGGTTACAGACCGCTTAGGATAGGACTTCAGTACACAGATTGAATCCTTTTTCTTGTAATCTTATCTCTTCTATCCAAAGATAGAGCTAAAAATTTCAGCTTTCAGCAGGTCAAGATTACACGATTGCAGGACCAGCAGATTACGGATTTTTTCCTTAAGATTACGATTAAAATTACAGGAGAAAAAGGATTACGGGATTAAACAATTTTGATTATGATTATGAGAATATGCCATCGTCAGATTACGATTACGATTACGATTTTTTCAAAATGTAATCGATTACAGCCGATTACGATTACGTAATCGCGATTACTCCAAGCCTGGTCTGTACCCAGTCAGAAGATGTTTGATTGGAAATGGAAGTTGCATGCGCACAGTCTACTAGCAGGAGTTACTTCAATCCCGAATCAAGTTATATCCCAGCTTGTACGCTTGCTTGTCTCAGGCACTTGTGTTGATGTCACAGTTAAAGGTTTGCGAGCAATTGCTGACCTTTTTATTCTCCTGTCACCAAACATTTTATTAAGCTTCTCTGAAGATGAACTGAAGATCAATGCAATTAGAATTGAAAATCAGTATTCTAAGGATTTATCCGAATCCTTATTTCACGAGTTTTACTGCTTTTTGTGGAAACTTTAAGGCCCGAAATTTTGAAGACGAGCACCATCAGAGAATTGGCTGAACTGGCAATAGACAAGTTCTACGATATGACAACTAACTATCCCGAATTTTGTTCGCTATTGCTTTTGTTTTTGACGATCCCGTTTGACGGTGGCAACAGCAGAGAGAAGCTTTTCGAAGTTAAAAAAATATTTAAAATTATCTTCGAAATTCCATGAGTTAAAAACGACTGTCCGACTTAGCTCTTTTAAGTATTGAAGGCAGAAGGGCGGAACATATGGATGTTTTCAAACTGATAGATGTATTTGCTTCAGCAAAATCGAGAAAGAAAAAAATTTAATTTCAAAGTTTTCTGGTTTTTCTTCTGTAATGTGTAGTAAATTTCCATATTTTAAATGTAAAAAAAAAAAAAAAAAAATTCAGGGGCCTCTACCAAAGCTTGCATTGGGGCCCAAATTCACTAGCTACGCCACTGTCCAAATATTTGAGAAATTGCTCTACTGATGTTTTAACGATGAAACAGCGGGAAATAATATATTTTAAATACACTTAAAAAGCTCATATCCGTGTAAATTGCGGGATAATCAGTCAGAGGGTTAATCGCAGTCACTATGTTACTCTTGTGTGTGTAAGCTTTTAATTTCTTTCAAAATTCAAACAATTTGCATATCTTGGACCCAAAGATTTGATTAGGACATTTTTACCGTGGGAAACGGCCGAAGTGAATCCAATAGTGATTTAAATTGTAAAATAATTTATATCAATTATTCAAATGAAAAAGTATTCCGATATAGCAATCAAACAAACATAAGAAATAAATTATAACGAGTCTGAAGAAATCTCGGGTGCTACTGAATCCGCATGTGGCCTATTTCTTGCCTAACCAAATTAAGCTTTCATTGAGAGAAGTTTCCATTTATCAACCAGAGCAGAAATATACTGAATACCGTTCAGCCAACCGATACATTGCTTTGTGCAGCAGCTTCTTTGCACAGTAAAAAAAAAGAAAGCTTCAATCTCATCTTCTGGGGAAAAGAAAAAGTAGCAATCGGTTTCAGCGTTGAACCTTAAATAAAGCCACTATTTGGCAAAAACGATAATCACGCTCATTATTTCAAATACAGCTCCCCAATTGAAATCTAGGAGAAAGTTACAAATCGACTTAGATTTTGACCATGCATCAGCATTTTCGTATTAAATCATACATCCAATTCAATACCTCCATAAATTTTAATTTTTAACTTTATGGCGGGATTGCGGTGCTAAGATGTTGAACTTAGTAACGAAATACAGCCACAAGTGCTTAAGTTTAATAATCTTGAACATAAAATCAAAAATTTAAAATTTGCACTTATGGCGGTACTGAACTCGAATGTACGAAATATTGATTGGTTGATAATGAATTGTAATAAAAAAAAGGTACAATTCTTTGTGCCGTACCCCCCCCCCCCCTCGCACACATACAAAAAAGATGATAATAATAAAGGATCCTAGAGTAGAGTGCGGAGCAGTGGGACAACCCGCGTTTACTCGGAGCCAGAGCACAGAACTTGATCATGCTTCACTACTCCAGTTTTCTTAGTTACAATTTCATTAAAAAAATGTAAAAACTATTTTGTTCTGCATTAAAATTAGTTTTCAGCAGGGTTTGTTAATTTAAAACAGCTAATCAGCTTGATTTAAATCATGAGTAAAGTCACGATTTAAACCAAGCGATTTTTTTTTTTTTTTAAATCGTTGATTAACCGTTTGTAGGGGTGACGAGAGAGCGGGGAGTAGGGTAAAAGTTGTTTAAAAAAATATTGTACAAACAAAAGTGTAAGTGGTTAAAATCTTTTTTGATTTTTTTAAAAATTAACTTTGCAGTTTTAGAAAGTGTCGTTCTACACATAAAATATATTTTGCATTTACCACCTCTGCTTCAATTAGCAAAGCAGCATAGGTCCAGTCTCGCTGTGTGTGTAACATAATTCAGCACTTTAGAACCAAATATATGTATTTCTTAATTTTACAATATTACTTTTATTCCTCAGACATCCTTAAAAAAACAGCAATACATAATTTATTAAACTATTTATATTGCAATTCATCATAACTATGATCTGCTTTGTGTGTTTTTAGCAACACAACTTTAGATCTATTAAATTAAATGAATATCACACAATGGTTATAAAAAATAGAAGTTACTTATAAAATAGCAAAATTATTAAAGTGCAATCACTAATAATTTAAGTGATTATTTTGTACATGACACCGTTGTTTAATTTATTCCAGCTTTCAAAAATAAAAGAATTCAAATTAAATTTGTTTATTTTTTCTGGGCTTAGGGCATGGGCGTACTGTTATTCCTGGCGGGCTTAAATTTAATTTGATTCATGCGTGTGTATTAAAGTGTGTTTATCTATATTATTATAAAAAAGTCGACAGGGTGGCGTAGTGGTAAGACGCAGGTCTCGTACGCCCAAGATCGCAGGTTCGATGTCGGTGAATTTTCAAGATGCAGAAAATCGTCTGCGTCCATGTCGCATAATTGTTAAAGATCGCTTGAGTATCCGTTTGGCTTGGATACTCTCGGCTAAATTAAATACCTAGTGCAATTCGCATCAAATGAGAGCTCAGGTGCCGCCATCTAGGGGAAACTGAGCGTCCAAATTCTCAGTGGCAATGGCATCCACCGACAGTGATGCTACTTGAAAAAATGGATGCCGATTACCAGGGTACGCACTAGGTCTGCAAAGGTTAGTGGCCATACGCAGCCCCATTAGAAAGAGAAAGAAAACATATTATTAAAAAATAGCAAACTGCTAGTTTAAAATATACTTTTTGTAAATCATTGAATATGGTTTTTTTTTTTTTGAATGCAACATAAATGTGTTTACAAAATTTAAAAAATCCGATTTAAATTAAAAAGAATATAATTTAAACCAAAAAACACACGAACCGTGGTTGTCAGCGAGCAGCCACAAAGAACTATTTTTCATCTGTAAAAGTAAATCGTCCAAAAATAACTTAATTTTGATGTCGCCCAACAAAAATAAAATTATTAGATTAAATAAATAAAAATGATAAATATGATTCCTATTAAAACTATTCGGAGCGCAGAGGCTAGTTTTCCATAATGATAATAATAATAAGTAAAATAAAAAAATGTCTTGAAAAAGGTAAACCATTTGAAAACACTTGAGGACTTCAGGACTTCATTCATATTCCACTCAGACACGGATTATTCCCGCTGAAAAGGAAATGACCGATATAGATCTGCAACTAATTTTCCACAATTGATATTTCAAATACAATTTAACGCGCATGTGGAACTAAGTAAATCACTGCAAAATATGCAGAAAAGTCTTTAAACCCGAGGCACAACCCGATTGAAAACTTCTCGATATGACATTTTGTGATGCCATTTCCTTCCTCGCTCGACATTCTATTACAGAAAAAAAAAACCTCTCGAATGCCGATTGAAAATGACAGCCAAATGCAGCGACCGATGTTATTTGCTCCAGAATCTACTATTTCAATAAACGCAGTCACGCGTGGTAGACTTATTTCACTTGGGGTAAAATGGCCATATTTCTGACAAAAAATTCTCATAACTCTTCTTACGATTTACAATCGAGATATGTGTTTGAACATTATTTTGGATACGGAGATAATTGAAATACAGTAATATCATGTGACAAATATGTTAAGAAAAAAAAGAGAGAGAAAAGTGCAAGTACTAAATAATAAGTGATGTAAACACGTAGAATTAAGAGATATGATACAAATACGACATTACCTTATTATCAACATTTCCCAAGCAGGGTGCCACGAAACATTGTTAAGGGTTTCGAAATAAATTAAGCCTAGTTCTCAAAGTAAAAAATAAAACTACTGGTAATTTTATTTGGTGTCTTATTTTAAATACCATATGCTATTTATTAACTGTAGAGATATTTTGAGTTTTTAGCATTTTCATATAATCCCTTGAAGAAGGTGAAAAACAGTAAATCAAATTTGGAATGAAGAATGAATGAATGAATGTAGTGCAAAAGTTGGACAGAAAATGCAAGTGAACGAATCGCACAATCAGGGATCAATCCAGCATTTTTAACAGCGTCTTATTTTTGTGAATTTTATAAAGATTCCTGTGAAAGATCAAATAATTTTGTGAAAATTCAAAATTGAAATATATAGTGGTAAATTTTTTATTATTATTTGCCGCTTATTTAACAAATAATTCGGTGAAAAGTGCGATATTTGGTAGCTCGAAATTTGAAGGGTCCGTTTTGATTGATTGGAATTTTGTGAAGGCTCCGTTTCGATTGAATGGAATTTTGTGAAGAGGACGTTTTCAATTGGAATTTTGCGAAGAGGACGTTTTCAATTGAAATTTTGCGAAGGGAACGAAAACGGACCCGAATTTACTCTGCGCGACCACCGACAGTTGCAATTAACTCCTTGAGCACAGGGTGGTACAGCATCTTATTCAACCCCCAAAAGTCAGGGTTTTAAACTTGATTGTTTGCCTTCAATAGTTGGGATTTCTCTCGTAATCGTAAGTAGTTCACATAAATTCCAGACAATTTGTCAGTTTTGGAGGTTAGCAATTATAGGGGGTCTCGGAGAAAATAATTTTCGTAGGAATTATGCATGATTTAGGCATTCATGGCTCATAATGCTCTAAACAAGCGTGCTTAGAAAACATCTGGCAAAGATCAAGCTTGAATTGGCATATTATTGCTGAGATTGTTTTAGTCTAAACCAAGTCGAAGAACTCATTTTAATATTTTACGACTCATGTCTATCAATTATTAAAAATTAAATAAAAATCTAAAAGTTTGTTGAAAACATGGAATACATGGGAAAATACAAGAAAAACGTCCCGACAGCGTTAAGATGTTATTCATATCATATGGGCTGCTCTGCAGCCTGAGTTAGACAATCTTCAGCAACTTAACGAAGCACTCTTGAAGAGTGCTTCGTTTTAAATAGGATGAGTTCCTACTTGATGTTTCAGAAAAAGTCAGATTTATTTGATAACAACTTAATTGTGATAGCAAACGGAATACACAAAGACTTTCAGAAGTAAAAAAAATAATATATAAATATTTTGAGACTCTTAAGACCCAGTTGAAATGTTTTCGTAAACAGGGTTTAATTTCGTACTTGGGAAATAGCCAGAAATACCGCTCCATTTCAGTACCACAATCCCAATAAATCTTGCTCTTCTGCTTCACATTACATCCTTTTAAAATTGAAAATTTCAAAAGATTTCTATTCCATTAAATTAGAGAGAGGGGGATTTGTTTTTCCCCTTGAGAAAATAACCATAAAACCGTAGTTTGTCAAATGTCATTTGGTAGAGGACATTTTCAAAATGAGTGGAGCAGCGGGCTATTTTAACAAAATCAGAATTGCTTCATTTGTTCGATATCAATAAGACAAGCATGGGAAATGTCAAACATGGTGGACAAACATTTGATCCCCGACACGCTCTGTTGAACCGCGATGTATTGTTGCATTAACAAAGTGCATCCTTTCAAAGTTGTTACTCCTTCTATTGACATCTTAACAGCTCCAGGAAAACTGCCAACGATAATCCAATAATATGACACATCATGCTTCCCGTACTTAAAAATGAATAAATAAAAACAGCCGTCTTTAATAGAATTAAAACATTCGAATCAAGTTCTGCACTAATAATGGGATCGGATGAAATTCGAGACATATATATATTGTTTGGTGCAGAATAAAGGGATCAGTGATTTACAATGAGATTACATTAGAGAACGTTTACAATACTAAATAGCCAGAAGTTTAACCATATAATTATCAAATAATTCCAGCACTATTTAACTCTGTAGGATACAAGAAAAAAACAGTATTTACACAACTGCTTCTATGTGCATCTAACAAAGAAAATTATGAGCGTTTCAACTCTAATGTTGCAGACTATTCTATTCTTATTAGAGGTGATTGAATTTTATCGCCTTCATTGCTCTCCTCATCGGTTCTCAGAGCGCCTCCAAGGGTTTCAAAACCAATTATGCGAATCGAACATAAGCTAAGCGCTAAGTTTCTCTTCAAAAAGTTTCTATAACCTCTTCTAAAATTAGACATTATTAGGCAAATGCTACATTCATTCTCAAGGTTCTTTTCTTCAAGCATTGGAATACCAATCCTTTTTCTAATCTTTTTCTTCATTTCTTCGTCCAAACAAATAAGACTGTTGTAAGACCTTCTAAGTTAAAAATAGGCGAACCTGATAAAGTGAGCAGTCATGCAAGTTCTATTATTTAAAAAAAAGCTAAATTTTTAAAATCACATAGCTATATCTTTTACTTTATAAAAACAAGTTGTTGAATAGCTTTCAATGCTATGGATAACGAGATTCTAATGACTCTGTTTAATTTTGTCTTAAGACCATCGTTTTGCAGCAAACTTTTAATTCTAAATATTTTTGAATAGAAAATACCCTGAAATAATCTGACATTCTAAATAATTGCAAAACACTCTGGAATGCGTTCAGACAAAGACATTTTCGGAAACTCACGAGGCTTTAAAAATGTAGAGACTGTCCTTTAAACTTTATAAAATATTCATTAGTAAATTATACTAAATCCAGTGGATTTCCTTTAACTGAATATCGATAGAAATTTTTAGAAAAGGACAATAACAGAAGCATAAATTGCAAACAACTGACGTTTTAAACAGGCTTAGCATATAATAGTCATGTTTTACATATATTTAAAGTTTTTTTTTAACTTTACGAATTTTTCTTTTCCCCTGTGAAATTAAGGAGTAGTGAAGAAACGAACCAAATAAACCGTGTTTCCAAATATGGTTTAAAATGAAAGTGTCTTCTCTGTCTGTATGTTATATCCAGACCCCGGGGGTCGATGATAATTTGACGTTTTTCTTGTTTTGGAGCATTTTTTAAGATTTTTACAGCATTTTTAAATATTTTTCAGGACAATTTTTTTATATTTTGATTTTTTTTCAATTGTCCGATTAAAATTTAGTTTGATTTATTCATTAAAATTTACAAAAAGAAGTTAAAATATTGATGAACGGTAGAATCACGAGTCTATTACCACAAAACTCAATGAAGAAAATTTGAAGAAAACGTAGAATTTTTGACTCTGAAAAAAGTTGAAGGTGTTTTAAAAGGAAGAGATTCAATGTGCACTTGTAGAAAATATTTCTCCACCCCGAATGCTTCTAGTTATTCAATTTTAATTTGTCCTAACATTGAAAGATAATTTTCAAGACATAAAAACTTACTTTCAGAAGTGGTCCTTCATAATGCAAACAAATATTCTTAATTATTCAGAATAATTTAGATTCTCACATTTAAGGTATTAAAATTAAAAACAAATGTTTCCCAATTATTGGTTGCATTGTTAGTTTTTATTCATTTATTTTTTAGGAAGTCATTTGATGATGGTGTTATAATTAAAAAAAAAAAAAAAAACAAATATTTAAATTGCTTCATTCGAATTTTGACCTCGCATCTTAAGTGCACTTTTCAAAAAGGCCTTTTTGCAGTTTTAATGGCATTTTAGTGCATTTTAAAGAACTTTTTAGGTTATCAACTTACGGGGCCCGGTTATATCCAACGAAAACAATAAAGACGCACTTTACTTGCACAAGTCGTTTAGTTAAAGCGCGTACAATACTGGACAAATAGCAAGTGAAACATACCTGTTATTTTAAACACAATTTAGCTGTAACGCATAAACATACTCTCTACACTACTTTTTATAAACGTGTGTCATTATTTCCGCTTCTAAAGAAGTTGCTAAATCCGGACGGCAATCCATATCAAAGTTGCCAAATCAGGTGTCATTCTTTCAATCATCTTATCATAAGCCGCATTCCGGAAGCTGATATGTCGCAATGTTGATATATTCCAAGCTTCGAGTATTTTTATTCAGATTTTATTGTTTTAAAAAGATGTGATTTTGGAAAATTTCAAAAGAACAAAAATTAGGCATAATAATACAATCTAACCAAATCGTAAGAACATGCCATTGGAGTTAATTGTCTGTGGACTTCAAACATTTTCGATAGTGGAACTGATTTCACACCATACACGTCATACATGAAAAACATCAAATAGATAGTCAAATTTCGTCAATTCGAAATATAAACACCTGTAATTAGCTACGTCAGCCGGCCACTACCCCAATACGGTTCCACCACTGAGCTAAATAAGAGAAACCTGGAGCGAGGACTGGGCGGTCGAACCGCTTCACACCCTTTTCAGCCATCAAGGCAAAACGCGCAAACTACCAATTCGCGCAATGATAAAACGGCTAAATTTAAAGAGCTCTCGAGCTCTTAATTCTTTTCCGATTTTTCTAAAAAAATTTATTCTAATGCCTGACATATAATAATTTAAAATTTCTCATAGCATTTTAGAACAATTATTCATACATTTTTTCACGATAAAAAACATTTTGCGATACTTTTTATTATCTTTGAATGCTATATGGGAGTGTGCGACTATGGCGGGTTTAAAAAATGTTTATTTAGACAGGAAGACACCCTGATTAATTGATTTACTCTCCTTGACTACTGATGAATAAATACTTTACACAGTTAAATTATAAATCTTATAAGAAGTTTCAGTGAGCAGTTTCGAACAGCATCAATATAGCGACTTTTATTCCCAAAAAGGATAAATGCGTTTTTAGAGTTCTTGCACTTCGATATTGCACTTAAACATAATACAATTAAAAAAGAAGAAGCACTTAAAATAAGAAGAAAGAAGTCATTTTTTGGAGATATTATAGGATAACATTTTTATTAAAAAAAGCTTGCAAATAACTGGAATGGAGCATATCATTTTGAGATGAATCTGAAATGTATAAGCATTTACAAATTTTATATTTTACAAGTTTGCTTGCCTATGACAAAGTTAAATATTTCTCACTAATGGAACACTTCATTTATGGATATTAAATGTAAATAAGAATAATAAAGAAATACTACTTATTTGTTTAACCATGCACTAATTAAAAATATAGCTGATCAGTGCATCTGCTGGGAAAAAGTGTGTGCTGTAATTCAAAGTTTTATAAGCACATTAAAACTCTTTGAGTGCAGATGTTAATTTAGTAACAAAAAAACATGATCATAATAATATTTATCATGATTTTTTAAATCATGCACAAATAAAAATTTCAGCTGATCAGTATATTTACAGGGGAAAAGTGCTGCAATTCAAAGTTTTATGAACTCATTAAAAATCTTTGAGTGTAGATGTTAATTTAGTAATAAAATAATAAATAAATAATAAAATAAATGTTTTTTAAAAACAGCCACAATTTGACAAAATAAAAATTAACACACGCAAAAATCAAAATTTTACTCAAATGAAAAGTTAATTCAAAAACATCAAAATTATTATTGAAATTTCCATTAACTAGCAAATTAAGATAAAAGCAAAAATCGTACATGATTTAACTATTTGTGTAACTGATATTTTCACTTATAATGGTAAAAATTCACGTAATAAGGTTTGACTATCGAGAAAACAGGAGACATATTTAGGCTATAATGCTAAAAGAAAAAGTTTTTCAGCAATGTAATTAAGTTGTAATATTATGATTTAAGGTAAACTTTATTCATCCAAAAACAATTTTGTGTACATTATTGATATAAAATTTCTGTAAAAAAAGCCATTCAAAGATAGAATACGAGAACAAGGCATTTAAAGTTTAAATAGGCAATTCGCCATCAAAATGAGCTTTAACACCGTTTTCTTTTAAGTTTCACGAATTTATTTTTACATCCCTTTGCACAACAGGATGCAAACGTATTGCTAAATGACGAAAATAAAATTTTTTGATAAACTATGATAAATTAAACCGAAATTTGTAACAATACACCATACGAGCCAATCCTTCCACAATGGGAAGTCAGCGATGTTTTGCCTTGATGGCTCGAGCACTGTATTCATGCGCGTCGGCTCGCAAGCTGCCCTGTTGAAGCATGGGGAGTCCTCACTGTAATTTCTATTTAGCTCAGTGGGTTCCACACGTGCACCAAATTTCTACTCCATGCATTACGTTTTAAGTTACAGTGGCAACAAAAAAGGGGACGAGCATTTTCCAAAAATGGTCAAAACGGGTTTAGCATCCCTCAAAAGGTCCACCAAAATTCAAAAATCGAAAATTTTCAGGAATCTAATATTTTCTTTTGATAACCATAGCAAGTCGACAGGCGCAAACTGTTGTCATCGACACTAGTGTGAATGCGTCATAAGAGCCCGGACATTTAATGACCACATACAGAAGCACATACAATAAAGCGCAATAATGATTATAATTTTAAAATGATTAAAAGTTCAGCTTCTGAGAAATGTTTATGAATGAAAAAAAACTAAATACTTTCCGGAAAAAATTCTTGCGAATGATATGTCTTGATTTAAAACAAGTAGTAACAGGAAGGTTAAAGAACTAGATCAGTTTAGAGATACAGTTAAAAGAGACCAATGAATGTTTTTTTTTCCTCTAATGAAGTTGCTTATTCGGGGAGAGATCACAGGTTTGAAGAACGAACGCATCAGAGCACAACGAGAAATAACTTTTCGACGGAAAATCTCCACATTTCTCCTTCAAGGCAGACGATCTCTCACTGGTTGATTTCAGACTTGCTCAATTCGATGATTTCTGAAAAAATTTTTCAATACCGGCGAGTTCCTGCACAGAATCTATTTTTAGATCGCAAAACATGGAGCAACTTTTTATTATTCAATCATTTGTTTAGAAATATACGTTTATGAAGAGAGCAAGATGAGTTTGACGCCACATATAGACAAACTAACACTTTCTTATACTCAACATCAATTTGAATTATTTTATCCTAAACTTAAGGGCATAAATTACAAAGAAATTATCTCGTAAAATGACAATTTTCTTCATATTCTACCAGAACAAAATCCATCAAAAATATTTTTAACAAAAAGAAATATACGAAAAAGTTTAAACCAATATAGAGAAATATTCAAATGATGTACAGAATTAGAATAAATTTAAATAATTTACAGAAATATTCAAATAAATCAGTTTCATTGTAAGGAGACAACCAATTTTTAGTTTGATTCTTTCCATTTTCTCTTGAGAACAGTAACACGTAACGAGAAAACGTTCAATTGAGCCATCCCTCTTGATGAAATTGATTAGATTAAAACTAATAGCACTATTTTCCTTTAGGGTCCATGTGTGTATTAAATTTAGTTTCATTCAAGTATTATATTTACAGTTAGAGTGGACCTATCAGTTCAACTTCACTCTAAATTTGTTTATTTTACAGTCCTTGGTTATTGTAAAAAAAACACACTTACAGTGAGGTTGTATTCAGCATAACGTATCGTTTTCGTGTCAAAACACTTGTATGAAATTGTGACTGTGTGTGTGTGCGGGTGCAAGTATATCGCGGGTTAAAAAAACGGTTTGGGAAAAACGGTTTAGAGGAGCAATCTCATTAAATATATCAAAACAATGAGCAATGCCAATTTCGCTCAAACAGCGACAAACTAATACCGACATCTTCGTTCTTTTGTTCAAAACAAGAGCGACGTCAAACGAACGAAAAAATGGGGGGAATAATAATAGAAAAAAAATTAAGAGGGGGGGAGGGAAAACACACTGAATGTAAAAATGATACTTTTAAAATAATAAGTACTACTTGAATTTAATTCGTCCTTCTAAACATATATGGTATGTATATTACACTAAAGAGTTTGTTTTAAGCAATTTTTTCTATTTTGAATCCAAACTAGAGGGGGTGGGATTCGTTATATGGATTAAGATTATTCCTCCGTGAAAATATATTAATACTAAAAACGACTTGAAATTAAAATATATTTGCACAAAAAAAGAAAACAATTGCAATCGAAAAGGGAGTGAACAATTAGGCGTTGTACACAAACTACATACAAAATTTCAACTTTCTACGACTACCCAGTTTTTGAGCTATACAAGATACATAAGCCATATGTAGATACATACATTCGTACATAAGGCATCACAAAACTCGTGGATGGTCAAAATATATATTTCAGTAAATAGATATTCAGAAGCAGCCATTATAAAATCACTTATAAACAAATTTGGAGAATGCATTCAAAGCAAAATTAGAAACTACGTAATTTAGAGCTTAATTTATTTTGTACTTTTCCTTATGAAATCCGTAATCTGTGTTATGTGTCAATTAAAAGACATTTTCCAAAAATATGTGGTAATTGCAGTCAAATAAATATAAACGAATTCAGGTATCAAGTTCTTCACAACGCTCATAAAAATTGTGTCTGTTTACAAAGCCTATATTAAAAAGATTTACATATATCAGAGATACACATGGTTCATCTCAAAGAAAGCGCGAACTGCTATCCCACGTAATAAGGCATCTCCAAACCCGTTCGTCAAGCTTACCCCATAGGCGATGAACCCAATAACCCAAAAGTTCAACCTTTGAAAATTAACCCTCTTTGCTTCTTTCCTGTTGGCCTGTCAGACCTCAATCGGCGCAGATCATCATTGGGAAAATTCAAAATTCAAGTGAGATTTAGAGCGTTTGTCATAATTTAGACGCACAGTACAAATTAATTACCATCATAGGCGTAACCAGGGGGGGGGGGTTCAACCCCCCCCCCCCCCATTGGGTATTTACTTATTTAGGCACACAAAAAACTATCCTTGCAAAGCACATATTTTTTTCTCCTAAGAAAATTAAACACATATGCATATGATTTTATTTCCTCTTTCTCTGAAGGGTTGTGATCATGACCAAAGTATGCAGCTCATAATAAAGAGGACTTTTCATCTGGTTATAATTAGAGTCCCTGTATCTTAGCGAGAGTAGCGTCAAAGCGGTATCATTTTCCTATTGGTGGAGGGTTTGAACCCTCCGCCCGAGGCAGTGCCTTCTTTCGTCCCATAGCTTTAACGTGGAGACGATTAAATGCCATGAAAAAACACGAGAATCCGTAAAATTAAAGGCAAATACATTTTTTAAATTCTTTTATTATTGTTCTAAAATGTTTAAAATATAGGAATGTAGCTTTATTTTGGGCCATATGCTCCTATTTATTTAATTATTTCTTTGTTAAAATAAGTGCATGCTTTCTTAATGCTAATATTCCATGTTGACCCGCTATTTTTGGCCCTAATTGTCATTTTCCCTAATAAATAAATAGCTAGTATCCTAAAGTAATTAAAAAACATCGCTTCAAGATTAAGAAAGTGTTTAAATTTAGTAAAATTAAGTTATTTTAACGAATACTTTGTATTTTCGACTTCGCGTGATTTGCTTATGCTTGGCGACTAGTGGAATGTAAACATATCGGCCGCTTCCACAGATTCTTGTCAGTCAGTTACGAATGGATTTTCTTATATATAAGCGGCTTTTTCTGCCGAATTTTAAAATAGGCAGGGTAGTTAGCTGTGTAGGAGGCCAAGTTTTACTGCCCTTCAAAACCAATTATCAATTTCAAAAATGTTCTATAATGTCATCTTCATTTTCCTACTAAATTACTTGAAGTTAGGGAGTTACGAGGGGGGAGGGCGCATATGCGGAGCTGAATTCGGCCTCGGAGAAAGTTTTCCGTATTTGCTCTTAATTTAATGAATACCTTCATGGGGAAATGTATTTTTTCACATAAGGGGATCATTCATAAATGATGTCACGCTTCGAGGGGGGTGGGTAACAAGAAGTGTGACATCAGGCTTATACAACATAGCGGGACAAGGGGGGGAGGGGGTCAAATATATGAAAAAAAAAAAAAAAACGCGTGCATTTATGAACGGTCTCTAAGTACATTCTTTCTTCTTAGAACATTTTTTAACATAACTTTTACATAACGAGTTTTATATAAAAATATCACTGATTAAATAATAATTCCAATTTTTTTTTTACCAATTCATTATTTTACCATTCATATATTTCTAGCATTACTGCTTAATTTTCCTTTAGTTTCCCTAAGAAATAAAAAACAAGAAGTTCCGTCTAGAACTATACGAGCCTACTTTCCCGTATACACCAAATTCAGATTTATAATCTAGCTATCTCTTTCTCTCTCTTTCTTATTTATCTTTAGTTCTAATTATTGAAAATATACCTTTTTCAACGGATAATACATATTCATTCACTCACTCATGCATTCTTTCATTTATTCAGCCATGCATTTATTCATTCATTCGTTACCTCATTCAGGTGTTTATTCATTCATTTACGCATTCATGTGTTTATTCATTCATTTACGCATTCATGTATTTATTCACTCATTTATTTATATTTTCATTTATTCAATAATTTATTCATTCATTCTTTTCCTCATTCATTTATTCATTGATTTATTCTTTCACTCTTTCATTTATTCATTCATTCATTATTTCACTCATTGAGTCACTGAGAAATATTCTTGAAAATCCCGATCAAAAAATTTCATAGCAAAATAGGCTCGTAAGTTCTAGATAAACTTTCTATTTCTACATGTTCTACGTTATAAGAGCTTTCCGATAAAGTTTGTTCCAAGCAAATCGGTCCGTTAGATCAGGATTTATATAGGGTTGAAATTTCCCCGTAAGCTCTGTGTTAATTTTTTGAACTGTTCAAAAATGAACAAAAATTGTTCAAATCAATATTTCACGCCGAGTACTCCTTTCAATAAGCTTACAATAGGAACTTGGCTCTTGTGCCCAGAGTTTACAGAATTTGCTTCAATTTTGTCCATAGGCGCTAATGTTAAAATTTTTTGAACTGTTCAAAATTGAACAAAAAAATTGTTCAAATCAAAAAGTAAAATATAGAAATGAGATGTCCTCGCCGAGATCTTTCGAATGCAAAAAGAATTTTTCCAATCGGACAATTCGTTCAAAGTTATTAGGGGGGGACAGACCGACAGACAGACAGACCGACAGACACACTTTTTCCCCATCTCAATACCCTACTTTCAAATTTTTTATTTTACAATCTTTATTTAATTACTTCACTTATTTTTGACGTTTCTTGATTTTTAACGATATTTTCACGATACATTAAGCCTTCTTTCATGCTTTATTATTATTTTTTTTTACTTTTACGGGAAAGTAGGCTAAAAAAACGAGTAATCTTTTAATGATTTATTAATGCAATATTATCAACACACACACACAAAAAAAAAAACTTTCAGAATTAAAAATCCAAGAAATTATATTGAAAATAATAAGTTTATAAATATCATTATTTATTTTTGAATCAATTAAAGAGTAACAATTTCCATGTTCTCATATTTAACATAACGTAATTTAAAGCTGCGAATGATTAAACTATCCTGGACTTGTTGAGACCAAAGATATTTTTAAAAAACGTTTGTGGCTTACGCAAAAAGTAGCTTTTAATTCAAACAGAAATTTTGCTTTCAAGTGGACAAAATTTCCCGTTAACGATTACCGTTTAGCGGAAATCCTTGAGCGAGTATGAAGCCAACCTTGTACTCGGCGGCAACCCTGTTTTTCGTCCGGAGGCAGTTTTCCCCCGATCTGTCGTTACTCTGAAGACTCTAGTTATAATCATCCCCCTTATCACCTTGGGGGGGGGGGGGGGGGGGTTTACAGCGAAAGGTGGCTCCAATCACCGTACCACACACAGAATTTTGCTTTCAGACTAACAGAGATCCTTTCAATCACTCCAGAAGGTTTTCTTTCCTTCTTGATGTCTTTTTTACCCAAAGGCAGCAATTTGGGAAGGCGCTGGGGTCTGAAAATGAAGGACCCCTAGCCAACAATTGTCCTAATGAGTTACACCCTCAAGCCAGGAAGGGATGCTCATCAAGCAATTTAAAGAGCAGTTTGTATTTATTTATGACTTCCTGTCCAAACACCCATTAAGGTAAAATCTTTTTTGTAGATGAGCCGATTAGAAAACTGATGAACTGTATTTGCATTGCATTCTCATTTACAGATGTTCTCTCATCTCATATTTTAAATGTTTTTTTTTTCTCTTATTATGGTCCATCACTGATTGCATTACGACTCTGGAAATCATCCGTTCAACGTTTCCAAATCTCACTGCTACGGCTTAATGCTGCATTTTAATTTACAATCAAGTATTATTTATATTTTAGCTAAATTTTTAATTATTTTCGATACATAATAATGTTTGCACTCCAGCGATGGACACGTTCGTCATCCAAAAAGCAAAAAAAATTTGATTCAGACGCTTCCACTTCTGAGGTATGTTTTATTACAAATTTAACACAATTTTTAGAAATTTATTGTGGGGATGAGCACTTTTGTAGGGGAATTTGGATTTTTTTCTCTAAAATTCCACTATTTCCCAGTTTTAATATTATGAATCAATGGACATGAAAGATTGCTTAGCGCTAAATATTGAATTTTCTATTGCGTTTGAATCAAGATCTAGTACTGAATGTTTAATGTTTTTGTGAATCAAGGCCGTATCCAGAGCGGAAGGAGGACCCACGAGCTGCCCCCCCCCCCCCCCCACACAGAAATTTTTTGCAATGTATCATATATTCCTCCCTGAAACTTTGCTTAACATAAGCGTGTCGAAGTCTGCCCCCCTCCCCGAAAAAAAATTCTGGATTCTGCCTTAGCTCCGGAGCAGGGGGAGCATGTTAAGAATTAGGAAGGGCAGTGTATGCTTCAAAACCATACCCTTTATATATACATATATATAGATATATGACTAAAAATGATGTTAATATGAATTTTTTCACATTAAATGATAGCTTTTTGATATATATATAGTGGATGTATGTTTATATCTTTGGTGAAGTTAGAGGAGTGGGTATTTGGGGCTTCTGCAACTTAAATTTCTGTAACTGGTCTTACATCTATAATGCTTAGGCTTTAACTCTGGAGGAAAGGGTTCGAGGGCTCTCCCCAGGAAACTTTTTGAAATCTTCCTAGTAATGCAATTTCGGGATGCTTTGGTGATGTTAGAGGAAACAGAAAGGAGTTTGGTTACTCTCCCTCCGCAACGTTTTTCAAAATAAAGTCTTATATCTGTTAAGTTACTTTTGGTGTCGCTCGTGATAGTGTTCAATGTCCTTTCCCTGAAAGTGTTTCTGAAAGTAAAGTGTCTTAAAAGCGTAATTTATCTTTTCTTTCTTTTTTTAAAGCTTGTGATCTGAATTTTTTACCGGGGGGGGGGGGGGTAAGTTGACTTGCTCCGAGGGGGTAGCTCCCCCCCCCCCCTGGGAGATGCCTGAAATAAACAAGGAGTACAGGTATATCTTAAGAGACAAGTATTTATGACTAGTAAATTTTCAACTCTTTTGCACTTCTTTGGTGTTTAGTCTGTACATTTTTAGGGTGACCCCCCCCCCCTTTCACCAACCCTAGTTACGCCTATGATTACCATTAGGCGCCATCATATTAGGTGGGGGCTCCGCAAAGGGCATGTGGTTATTACAGTACTCGACGTTTATCTTAATCACATTTGCCATTTAAATTTGATGCAATAAAACGGCTAATTTTTAATAAAGGCCACATCATATTTTATTGCCGCCCCCTTTCCTCTTGTTTTGTTTACGATACGGCATGGGACGTTTGCCTAGTCAATGGGCTGAAGGGGAGAATGACTAAATATTACATGAAAAGAAACTATTAAAACGGCAAATGGAAACGAAAAATAAAAGATCCTACACATACATGTTTATATCAGCCAAATTTGAAAAGCATCAAACAGCGTGGTAATAAAAACTAAACAAATTTACAGACAAACAGATGACATGTAGAACAGTAGCGTTGAACCACAACCTCGCTTCTCAAAAACGCCTTTAAGTAAAAAATTAGACGATATGAACACAAGTCCGATATTTTTCAGCAGAACAACCACTTAAAATTTAGAAACTTTATAGCATGCAAATACATTTTTTGCGATGAATTGTAACAACTTAAATCACGTATGCAAAATTGACTTAGTAGTGATGACAACGACACAAAATTCCTTTTCTTTTGCTGTCCTAAAATTATTAGCGTCTGCTTTCAAAATCGTCAATTTCAAACGAACCTTGTCAAATTCGACTTGGTTTCAGGATTTGATCATTTGCCAAAACAAACCTCCTACAATTTCACGCTCATCCGGTGTTGATTGTAACGCAAATGAATCATACTCATTTTGTTGATTACCTTCTGAGTGCAAATAACCCCTCCTTTGTTCTTCCTTTTTATGGGTCGTCACATATGAGAATCTTTTTTATTAAGGGAGAAAAAACAGTTTTGAGGCTCCAACAGTAGTGGATAGAACAAACGACATTTGAAATAATTTATTTGCCAAGCAAGGACACTTGATTTGGTTTTCGTTGACACCGTTATACTGCGATATTGAGTGAAAAAAAAATTATACAAATAAATTAAAAAGTGCAACATAAAATTTCAATTGTTTTGAATTTAAAAAAAAAATCGAACGTTTACTACAGGCCTAGACTCCATGACTTCCTGGTTTCACTGATTATGATTTGTGTCTGAAAGTTAAGGCCTAAAAAATTTCGTCATTTATTATGTTTCAATAAAATAATTTTTATAAAAAAACAGAACCGACTTCAAATTATAAATTGCGCTAAAAAGTGAAAAATAAATTCATTCTTTAAACAACATCGATGTGACTTTTAAACATAGTTTTAGAAGTCGGTGCAAAATTAGGATAGATAAAATCTTTTGCAATCATGAATCCCCCCCCCCCCCAATTACAAACATATATATTTTCGCAGAATTAGCAACAGTTCCATTATGAAGTAGCAAATAGTATAATGGTGATTAGACTCATAATTTTACACCGACTTATAACACTATGTTTAAAAGTCACATCGATGTTGTTTAAAGAATGAATTTATTTTTCACTTTTTAGCGCAATTTATAATTTGAAGTCGGTTCTATTTTTTTATAAAAATTATTTTATTTTATTCTTTTTAGTGTAAATACATTCTTTATATAAATACTCTAATTTTAAAAAAATCCATATCAAAGGGCAAACCTTCTTTGAATTAATGGCACCAAAAACTAATCATTTGTATGATAAATTCCCTTTTGAAGTCGATTTTAGCAAACAAACTGATTGGATTAATTTTTGCCACAGAAAAGCCTTCAGTCAAACTCTTGCTGTAATTTCTTTTAATATTAGCCCATGACAACAAATATGTTTTTAACAATAACTTTTATATTTATTAATAGATTTCCCAACAAAGAAAAATCAAGCCAAGCCTTTCCAATTAAAATAAAAAAATACTTATTTTTCACCCGTAACGTTTTTTCTAAAAAACAAATGTAATCAAATTGATTTGCAATATTTAAGTTAGACGACCCTCTATCGATTAAAGAAAAAATCATCAAAATAGGTTAATTTAGTCAAAAGTTATGGATGAAAAAAAAACTACATTTCTGCCCATAATTTTTTTTTCTAATTATCGAATATGGTCAAACAAAGGTACGGGACCTAAGGGAACCCCCCCCCCCCCCTCCTTTATCGATTAAAAAAAGAATCATGAAAATCGGTTCATCCGATGAGAAGTTATGAGTGGACAAACAAACAAAAAAAAAAAAAAACGACATACATACAGTATGAATGTATAACCTCCTTCCATTGTGAAGTCGGTTAAAAACTAATTGCCAATAACAAATTCAGGGGGGGGGATATTAAATCATATTAAACGTTGCAGACTAGCTAATCTATACTAATATTATAAAGCTGAAGAGTTTGTTTGCTTGAACGCACTAATCTCAGGAACTACTGGTCCGATTTGGAAAATTCTTTCAGTATTAGATAGCCCATGTATCGAGGAAGGCTATAGGCTATATATCATCACGCTAAGACCAATAGGAACGGAGCTCCGAAAATTGCGTAAAATAGTCCTTTTCTTTGAAAGAAATTATCGCATCCTTTCGAGCTTGACACCATTGAATAAAGGTCAAGATTCGCGGTCGCCACTCGCCACGTGGCGACCTTGTTTGAAAAAGTGGCGATTCAAAAAATTAGGTGCGATCGCCACCTTTCCTTTTTTCATTTTCTAAAGTAAATCCCTCCTTTTCAAATAACATCTATAGAATTTACAACTCTTGCTTCTTTCATGAAGCACAATAAAAACGTATCAATTCGGCATTCAAGTAACCCCGAATTTCGGCCGATAGTCTTCATTTCCCCTTTAAGCTTTAACAAGAAAAAAAAATGGCGAAAATTTTTTCCGATTACGCTGTTGTTTTTTCTTTTTGAATTCCTTCTCTCTGCCATAAAAATCTTTTAAATATTGAAGGAAACAATCTTAATCTTGATATTTTGTTTATAGCTTTCATTTCACACTTACATTTCAGATTGGCCATTTTCGCTTAAACTTATAAAATCGGACGTAAGTGTCGCGCCATTTTGAAAATGGTGTGAAAGCTTTAAAAAAAAGTTTTGAAAAGAACGAAAATAAAATGTACTGAACAAAACTAGAATTGGAAACATACATTTTTTTTTTACCTTGTGTTCGAAAATGATTCGTATTTGTGATCGCGGTTTTTGTAAAAGGTTCGTTTCTGTGAGGGAGATTTTTGTTATCTGTAGCTTCTATGATGAAACAATTAAAATTTTGCATTTAAATCTTTTGTGCTCTATAACATTCAACATGAAAAACTATATTGCAAAAATTCATATTCCCTTAATTTACCATCGCCAAGGAAGCATGTTTTTTCTTTTTCCAATTTGAAAGTCATATGCATTTTTTTTTTTTTTGAAGACTTGAGAGTTTTAACAAAATATTATGTTTTCTTCACTGAAAATAAGACACATAAAGAATTGTAGTGCACTGATGCACCCTCCCGCCCGCCCGCTTTGCACTTTTGCTTTATGACGCATAGGTGGCCACCAAGTTAATCAAGTTTAGTGGCCACTGGCCACTTCCAAAATTTCTCAGTCTTAACCTTTACCATTGAAAAGCCCGTAAAAAACTATCCTAGACGGAGTTTTTTCCTTCGTGCAAAAATTGGAAGCCTCTAAACTAACTAGAGAAGAAGTTATAAACGTTTTTCTCTGTAGATTGAAATTATTTTTTTCACTGCAATTAACTTTAAATTGATTTGACACAGATGATGACCGTTTTATTAGCCTACTTTCCCGTAAAAGTAAAAATAATAAGAATAAAGCATGAAAGAAGGCTAATGTATCGTGAAAATATCGTTAAAAATAAAGAAAAGTCAAGAAAAAGTGAAGTAATTAAATAAAGATTGAAAAATAAAAAATTTGAAAGTAGGGTTTTGAGATGAGGAAAATGTGTGTCGTTCGGTCTGTCGGTCTGTCTGTCTGTCTCCCCCTAATAACTTTTGAACGAATCGTCCGATTCGAAAAATTCTTTTTGCATTCGAAAGATCTCGGCGCGGACATCTCATTTTCAAATTTTACTTTTTGATTTGAACAATTTTTCGTTCAATTTTGAACAGTTCAAAAAAATTTACCATTAGCGCCTATGGGCGAAAAAGAAGCAAATGATGTATTCTCTGGGTGCAAGATCCACGTTCCAATGAACAAGCTTACTGGAGGAACCTCTTGGCGTGAAATATTAATTTGAACAGTTTTGGTTCATTTTTGAACAGTTCAAAAAATTAACATAGCGCTTACGGGGAAATTTCAATACAATATAAACCCTGATCTAACGGACCAATTTGCTTGGAACAAACTTTATCGGAAAGCTCTTATAACGTAGAACATGAACAAATAGAAAGTTCATCTAGAACTAACGAGCCTATTTTCGTATGAAATGTTTTATCGGGATTTTTAAGGATATTTCTCAATGAATAAATGAAAGAGTGAAAGAATGAATACATGACACAGTGAAAGAATGGATCAATGAATAAATGAATGAGGAAAAGAATGAATAAATGAGTTAATAAATACATGAATGAGTAAATGAATGAATAAATGAGTGAATAAATACATGAATGAGTAAATGAATGAATAAACACATGAATGAGTAAACGAATGAATGAATAAATGAATGGCTGAATAAATGAAAGAATGAATGACTGAGTGAATGAATATGTATTATCCGTTGAAAAGGGTATATTTGAAAAAATTAAGAACTAAAGCTAAAGGAGAAAGATAGAGAAAGAGATAGCTAGATTATAAATTTGAATTTGGTGTATACAGGAAAGTAGGCTCGTATAGTTCTAGACGGAACTTCTTGTTTTATTTGCATTGTTGTATCGTTTCAACAATTGTTACAGTTGCCGTGTGAAGAAACAAATCAATGCAGTTGCCATTGTCAAAAAACCAAATATAATAATAATTAACGTTTCCAGCATTTTGATGAGGCATCGCTGTATTAGCAAAATGTAATTTAAGGTAAATCGTGCAACGCCAGGCGTCTCAGCTAGTCAATATATAAATAGACAAAGACAAAACAGTTAAGTACTATTTTCGCCTCTATTTGTCAACCGATTTTCTTACCTTTTTTACTTCCTTGTACAAAGTGCAGGAAGTATTGTATTCGCGAAAAATTTTTCACTCAACTTTCAGCCAAAATTTGCATTTTGATCAGGTTGAACAGTTCTTTTTCACTATGTCCGTATGTATAATACATACGCACCTGCTTATACGGACCACTGAAATATCAAGTCTGACTATCCTCGTGTCCGTTTTGGCGAGTTTTGTCGTACCGTCTGTATGTTCGTATGTATGTTATCTCGTATATTCAAGAAAATTTAGTCGTAGCAGGTTAAAACTTTGTTAGGAGCTGCACACGGTCTAGTTATGCACCTTTCCTTTTGGTTGCAATCGGATGTTCCAAAAGGGGTGTTTTATGTGAATTTGTGTCAATTGCATGTAGATTTCCAGTCGTTTTCAACACAACGATATTTACCCATGGGTATTAGTAGAACCAACTCCATAGTTAAGTATATTGTCGACCATTTGGCGACAACATGCAAATATTTCGCCAAATTTGGAGCCGAAATAGCGAAGCCAAATCCGGTGTCGGTTTGGCGTTTTACGCGATATTTGGCGACTTTCCCGAAGAACTCCCATGTTAAAGCATTTGCAAGAATTACGATGTTGTAAAATTGCCTTTCCTCCAACGGCTCTCAACAAACGAACGAGTGGGTTTAAGTGTTTAAAATGCTCTTCA
Organism: Octonoba sinensis; assembly: GCA_038502835.1. NCBI lineage: Eukaryota > Metazoa > Arthropoda > Arachnida > Araneae > Uloboridae > Octonoba > Octonoba sinensis. Next base: position 27,687,786 of record CM076599.1, on the reverse strand, counting down.
CGCCTCACCCTAAGGCATGCTTACATTTTATTCTTTCCTTTGCAGATTCCGTTCAGTTACTGTAGTGTTTCAATTTCAATTTCTCAGGTCAATAAAAATAATAAATTCCAGTAAGATATTTACCCAAAGGCACTACTCAAACCAACCCCATAGTTAAGTATATTGGCACTCATTTGGCGACAGCTAGCGAATATTTCGCCAAATTCGGCGACATCTAGCCAAATTTGGCGCCAAAATAGGGAAGCTAAATAATCTGGTGCCGGTTAGGCGATTTATGCGATATTTGATGGCGACTCACCCGTCACTTAACGTTGCATTTTTCCCCCTTCGCAGATTCCGTTCAGTTACTATTGTTTTAATTTCAGATTTCTCAAGCAAATAAAAATAATAAATTCCATTTATCCTGAAAATGCCATTCTCTATATTCACCATAATGTATAGAGAAATAAAAGTGAACTAAAAATTTATTTAAAAAATAATGAAATTAAGAAATATAACTTAAAACGTGCGTGTATGATACACGCACCCCCCTTTTTTTTGCTCTTAAAAAAGTCTATAATATTTACTGTAGTAGAAGGAAGTCATGTGGTGCACACATCAGTTCGTTTTATTTAGTAGCTATTGATGAATTTTAGTGTTATCAATAAGAAATTGTTGGAATTTTTTATATTTTTTTCTCTCATACTTTCGAAGAAGATTCGAAGGCTTTTTTTAGAAGTCTTTATCCCCCATACATTCACACTACTCCTATTATGTACTATTTACAATATTTGTGCAATACTCAATACATTTTTACTATTTGTAATTCAAAGAAGAAATGTAAAGGACTAAAGAGAAAATATAATCTATGAAATGAATGTCACCCAAGTTCGTTGGTTTGCATTGGTGTGTTGAACCGTTGATTGATTTGAAAACAAGTATATTTGCATTTCTAAGTTATTCAAAAAAAAAAACGTGGCATGAAATTTTTGCTTTCTATTTTCTTTACAGGAGAAGGAGTGCATAAAAAAAACATGTATAATATGTGCAGGAGTCTAGCCAGACCAAGGTCCGTTTTCGGACTCTTCACAGAATTCCAAGCAATCAAAACGGAACTGTCACAAAATTCCAATTAACTAAAACGGACCCTTTACAAAATTCCGAGCTATCAAATCGTACTTCTCAAAATTATTTATTAAATAAGCGGCAAAAAATAATCAAAAAAAATATCACTGTATGTTTAAATTTTGAACTGTCACAAAAATATTTGAATGTTCAGAAAAATGTTGTTAAAATTCACAAAAAACCGCACCTTGTTAAAAATGCTGGATCGACTCCTGAGTGTGTGTGTGACACAATATACAAAATAGAAAACATAAACCTCATATTTAAACTAAAAAGGAAAGAATGTGATTGGAAGTAGATTTTAGTCAATGAAAACATTCAAAAACATTACGGAAACGTCAAATTATAACTAACGAATTTTACAAATATTCGCTCAACTTACGTATTAAAATGTCACCCCATATATTTCCTACGAAACATCAGCCACCAACATATCCATAGACGATGTAACCACATCTGAAGCAAACAAAACAGATCCGCCGATAGCATCCCAAATCTCCAGCACACAGCTGGAACAACAACACAACTCGGTCCTCGCACCAACAACGCCCTCATGCAATAAACATCGAGTCGGGGGGGAAGCTGTTTGCATTTCGCCTTTAATTAAATGCGAGACAAAGCGAACTCAACCTTCACACTGAAAGGCATATGGGTTAGGTATGACGCTTTTTACATTTTGAGATCAAAAAGTGGAATTAAGAAGCTCGACGGTGCATGACCGCCAGGACGAAATTCCCTTCGGCTGTTGAATCTGTGGAATTCAAGAACAGTGACAAGAGTTTGTTTCAGAGTTGCTAACGTTTCCCCAGAAGTTCCAGGTTATTCGCTATACTAAAACTAAAACATTTAAGAATTTGGTTTTGGAAGCGTTGGGAAGGGGGGGGGGGATTTGATGTATGTACCACATGATTTCTTTGTAGCCTTGTATGCCTATTACACGACTTTATACTTTCACAACTATAACAAGAAGTTTCGTCTAGAACTATACGATCCTATCCCGTATACACCAACTTCAAATTTATAATCTAGTTATCCCTCGCTCTTTTTCTCATTTAGCTTTAGCCTTTATTCATTCATTCATTTACTCATTTAATTATTTTCTCATTTATTCATGCATTTCTTTCACTCCTCATTTATTCACTCATTTATCCATTCATTCTTCCACTCATTAATTTTCACTCATTTATTCACTCATTCCTTCATTTATTCATTCGTTCATTCAGAAATATCCTTAAAACTAACGATCAAAAAATTTCATAGAAAAATAGGCTCGTTTAGTTCTTCTGGTTGAACTTCGTATCTGCACATGTTCTACGTCCTAACATCTTTCCGATAAAGTTTGTTCCAAGCAAATCCGTCTGTTAGATCAGGATTTTGGATTTGCACAGGATTGAAATTTCCCCGTGCACGGTATTTCAATTTTTTTTTTGAACTGTACAAAATTGAACAAAAATTGCTCAAATCAAAAAAAATATTTCACCCCTCAAAATCTGTTTGATCTTACGAATTATGTGAGAATCATATGACAGGTGGCCAACTTATCTGTCCCAAATATGTTGGCAAACGTGTTGCGAGAAGAGAGAAGGAATAGAATACTTAAAAGGCACCACCTATAGTCTATAAATAAGACATAATAAGAAAATAGCACAATCAATGTATACTTGTACGCATGTGAAAAAGATCAATCGAGAAATTTGAACCTTTTCATTAAAGTCGAACTTTGGATGGAGTATATATGTCTATTTCAACAAAGCCTCTGGTTAAAAATCTGAAAAGCTATGTTCTCCAGCCGATTTTTATTTATTTATTTATTTATTTTTTTAAACTAAAGTCAACTTTAGGCTGTTCTCGCTAAGTTAGGTGAAGGGGTGCGGTTCAGCGGCATTTTCCCCGAGCAATAAACACATTTTCACTGCTGAGCACTGTTGGCTTAAATCGGTTATTGCAAAAGAAAACAAGAAGTTCCGTCTAGAACTATACGAGCCTACTTTCCCGTATACACCAAATTCAAATTTATAATCTAGCTATCTCTTTCTCTCTCTTTCTTATTTATCTTTAGTTCTAATTATTGAAAATATACCTTTTTCAACGGATAATACATATTCATTCACTCACTCATTCATTCTTTCATTTATTCAGCCATGCCTTTATTCATTCATTCGTTACCTCATTCAAGTGTTTATTCATTCATTTACGCATTCATGTATTTTTTCACTCATTTATTTATATTTTCATTTATTCAATAATTTATTCATTCATTCTTTTCCTCATTTATTTATTCATTGATTTATTCTTTCACACTTTCATTTATTCATTCATTCATTATTTCATTCATTGAGTCACTGAGAAATATCCTTGAAATCCCGATCAAAAAATTTCATAGCAAAATAGGCTCGTAAGTTCTGGATAAACTTTCTATTTCTACATGTTCTACGTTATAAGAGCTTTCCAATAAAGTTTGTTCCAAGCAAATCGGTCCGTCAGATCAGGATTTATATAGGGTTGAAATTTCCCCGTAAGCCCTGTGTTAATTTTGTGAACTGTTCAAAAATGAACAAAAACTGTTCAAATCAATATTTCACGCCGAGAACTCCTTTCAATAAGCTTGCAATAGGAACTTGGCTCTTGTGCCCAGAGTTTACAGAATTTGCTTCAATTTTGTCCATAGGCGCTAATGTTAAAAATTTTTGAACTGTTCAAAATTGAACAAAAAATTGTTCAAATCAAAAAGTAAAATATAGAAATGAGATGTCCTCGCCGAGATCTTTCGAATGCAAAAAGAATTTTTCCAATCGGACAATTCGTTCAAAAGTTATTAGGGGAGGACAGACCGACAGACAGACAGACCGACAGACAGACCCGACCCACCCCCCCCTTTTTCCCCATCTCAATACCCTACTTTCAAATTTTTTATTTTTCAATCTTTATTTAATTACTTCACTTATTTTTGACTTTTCTTGATTTTTAACGATATTTTCACGATACATTAAGCCTTCTTTCATGCTTTATTATTATTTTTTTTAACTTTTACGGGAAAGTAGGCTAAAAAACGAATGCACAAAACTGCTTTTACGGAAAAAATCACTGCAAAACCTTTGGATGCAAGGTATTCGTAATAAGCTGTCACATGTTAACAGAGGAAAACATGCGTGTTATGGTTCCCCCCCCCCCCCCCCCCATCGTATGAAAGTAGTTTACAACAAACTTTTCTGTATGAACCCTAAGGTAAATTATAATTTTTTAAATTAACATGCTGTTCAGAAAAAAATATTCAACTATCCTCAAATTGAAGGAATTGCACAGTTTTCGCATTGAATTCATTTTTCATAAAGTTAGTGATTAAGTTTTAAAAAAATTTGCAATGAGGCCTTTTAAATACTGGAATACATGTAACAAACACGGGGCGTAAGAAAAATCTGGCACATTTAAATGGTAAAAACAATTTTGCATCATTCTGCTTACTAACTACAGTTGACACAGTTAATACTAATACAGTAAAATGTTCAGCGTAAATTTCCAATTTTAACATTTCCAGAACGATAAAAATACAACGATTCCAAAAGATGAGGTACCACAAAGGTTTTCTAAAATTCGAGTCATACGCGAAAAAAAGAGTGACCCATAGAAAGCAGGAAGCGTGTGACTCATTGAATAATAGAAACTTTGGATACCTCGTGACATCACAATGACAGCGATGAGGCTATTACACCCGCAGACTCACAATAAAATCGACAAAACATCGCCTGCTCTTAAGAGGCAGCTAATTCAGTAAAACGCGTTGCGGGGTTTTAAGATTTTTTTTTTTTTTGAACATTTAAGGGAACGACAAACATCAAGCGTTAAACCTCTTTTTTTTTTTTTTCAATTTTAATATAAACACGAATTGTGTATAGAATAGACGTCTAAGCATGAACATTGCTGCCCGCGGTAAAAAAGGACAACTTTTCCACTTAGGAGCAAACCATTATTCTCAACTTTTTTTATATTTCATCTTAACAGGGGACTTCTGTGTTCGTCATTTCGCCACGCGCACTCAAAATTTCCATTCCAGTAGAATTCAAGTTGATTCAAAGCACTGCAACTAGTAAAAATTAGCATTCATTGCTAGCAGTCTTTATCTTAGGTTTATGAAGATTTTAGAAAAGGATATTGGGGATCTAAAAAAGTTGATTAAGAACTTTAGAATGGGGATAGAATATGGAAATCAAGGAATTCTAGTTCGGCAAAGCTATGCAAAAAATATTACTAGTACTCAAATTTTGGCAAATTTTTTCGCTGTTTTAGCCTTTCTTAAAATTCTGCCGATCATGTCACTTGTTGAATACGTAAGCCTTATTAATAATACTAGAGTTCGTTCAACGGTCGAAATTCGAAATAATTAAATTTAGCATTGAAAACATTTTGCTCTTTACATAATTTTAAAAAGTACTAGGGCCATTTCACAGTATTTTGTCCAAACGTAGAGTCCGCAACATGACACTTTTTTTGTTATAACTACGTAATTTACAGTTTAACTATCACTAAATGTTATTTTTAAATAATGTGTTGAACAAATTATTTGAAAATAAAATTAAGTGATAATTAAACTGTAAGTTACGTAGTTATAACAAAAAAAGTGTCATGTTGCGGATTCTACGTTTTCAGAAAATACTGTGAAATGGCCCACTAGCAGATCCCCCGCAGAATATCTGCGAGCTATAAGTTCATCATTCAAACTAAAGAATGATCGCTCGATATAAAACAACTACGGTGTTGCCACTGAAAAAGAATCGGAAATTAAAAATTGAGTTATTAAAGGAAATATTTTTAAAAAAACCGCTTTAAAATTCGAAAGGCATAAGAAAAGATCGCTCGATATAAACAAACTAAAGTGTTATAATAATAATTTAACTTTGTGCAAATAAACTGGATGTTTTGCATCTAGAAGCTCCCTGTCACATTGAAAAAGGGATTCCAAGCAATCCCGAAACATATGTCTGAATTTTAATGCTCATTTGTGCTTTAAAATAACGTGAAATTATTTTTATTACAAACTAAAGCGTTGGCTCTCCAAATAATTGGAAATAGAAGACTGAGTTATGAAGGGAAATACTTTTTAAGAAATAGAAACGAATTTTTTAAAGTCCGTAAGTTACGATAATAAATACAAATATTATGTTACTTTTCTATGCTAACCATTAAACACATTTTTAAATATCGTTTTACCATTGTTTGCTTTTTGTATGACGTCAGTATATCGTATCGTACTGCAAAATTTAACCGTAACTGGTCCACGTTAAGTGATATATATATATATATATATATATATGGACATTGATTATTCTTCAAATTTGGCGATTATAACGTCGAGTTCATTTTGATCATCCGCCCAAGGTAAACGTGTTGTAAATCATTGTAGACGCAGGGCGAATTACGCTCATAAATGTAGTCGCTTGTACTGCTGCCGATGTGGTACAAAATTGAGTGGCCAGTTGAATAAAACTTAAATGTTTGCTTCCATACACTATTCTCATTTTTCATTTCATTGTTTCAGAGAAGCCTTCACTCAAACTCTTATTATAATTGCTTTTAATATGACTGCTTAATGGCAAAAACTTTTCTTAACAATGAGTTTTACATTTATTACCAAATAATTCACTCAACTAAGACATGTTGCCATCTGGCATCTATAATAATATAACATTACAATTATAAAAGAGATTCGCCTGACAAAAAATGGGGGGGGGGGGGATAATTAAACAATAAATTAGCTGTTTCCAAAATGTTTTAATTCCCATCACTAAAACTCGCCAATAGCTACTAAAGATAAAAAAGTAAGAAAATCGGTTGAAAAAGAGAGAAGAAAATGGTTCTTAACTGTCTTGTCTTTGCGCTTATGTATTGTTATAGAATAAATAAATTTCTTTCATTTTCATTAAAAATATTCAAAGATTCACTTTTTTCTTTTTTTTTTGTTATTTTTCAAGTGTCCTAAAATGATAATTTGTGTTTAAATTTGCAAAAAAAAAGAGTACAAGATGATTAAAATAAGTCGCAAATAGCACCTCTTCTTGCCATTAAATTCATTGAATCAAGTAGTTTAAATTGTATGTGTAAATTAAGGTTCACGCTAGGCCGCGGAATTGCGCGATTCCGGCAATATTTTTTGGAATATACAGTAAAACCTCTCAATAAGGGACATTAAGAGGACTGGAAATTTTGTCCCTTAAATAGAGGTGTCCCTTCTTCGGAGGTTCATAAATTGATGCATACACGTATAGTGCATTAACTTGGTTCAACTTTTTAATAATAAACATGTGTTACCATCTAAGCTTAAATACTGAAAATGTTTCATGCATACAAATAATAAGTTGAAATTATTGAAATTTAAAATTTTTTCATTAAAAAACTAAAATTTTAGCATAAATGTCGTATTGGCAAAGTTTTGTAGCTTACAGAAATGTATTTGAAGTAATCTATGAGATGGGTTTGTTTTAAAGTACGAAATTCGGGCAATGCAGCGTAATTTAAGTTACTTTTTTCACTCCTTGCATTGTGTACTTTTTCCAATCCTTGCATCAAAAACTTGTTGGTAGCCGGGTATTGTCTGTCAATGCTGAGTGCTGAGCATACATATATTCCATAGTACAAGATAGGGAAAAGCCTTTACAGTGTTAAGTTTTGGCTAGCACTTTAAAATACACGTGTTTCTTTGGTCATGATTCTAGGACTCAGGCTAGTACTTTCAAAAGTTAATTTTTAGAAAAAAAAAACTTCAATTTCCAGTACATTTTTCTTATCTATATAGCTTGATTTTTAGAAATTTTTCTCTGTGAATGTCCCTTAAATAGAGTGTCCCTTATTCAGAGGTAAATACATTGCAGTCCCTATTCAAAGGGACTGGGACCAGAAAAAGTGTCCCTTAATTAGAGGTGTCCCTTAAAGGAGGGTTCACTGTACCACAAAAAAGTTCGTTTGCGCGTTTCCGCAACTAGTGGACAAGCGTTTAAAAGATCGCGAAACTACTATTCTAATCTGATATTCAACTACAAACTAAAAGGAGTATGTTAGTTTTCAACTGCAATTCTTATCCCCATTAATGAAAAGAAGGATCTAGGAACCCTATTTATGTTCTAGAATGGATTCGTTTCGAAATTTACGATCGCAAAAATTAATCTTTTCAGAAAATCAGAATTGAAAAAATGTTGCATATGAAAGTATTAGCGGTCGTTAACATATCTCCCATGTCTACATTTTGTTATTGTGCCATTTAGTTCAGTTTATAATAGATTAATGTTTTAGGCTGTGTTTAACCAATCATCAAAATATCTTTTAAAATGCCTCGATTATTAGGAAAGTAAAAGGCAGAATTCCATATGCAGGAATTTTTCAGATAATTGAGTGCGTAAAAATTCGAGCGCATTTAAAAATATTGAATGTAAGAAAAGGTTTCAAGAAATCAAACAGTAAAATTTGAATCTTTTTCACATAGAATAAAAGAGTTAATTTTCAAAAAACGCAAAACCCAAGCTTTTCAAAAATATCGCGATAGTAAAATCAAATCTTTCGCAAAATTCGTGATCGTAAAAATAAACCATTCTTGCATAGGAGTACGAAATTTCACTTATTTCAAAATATTCCTTTGGATTTTCACACTATATTTGAAACAATGCATTTTCAAACTCACGGGAATCACTAAAGTCGTTACAAGCGATAGACACTGAAGAACCTTCACTTTTACAAGTTACAAGAAAATGCTGGTTTCTATACTGTTTTCATAGAAAAAACATCAATAGATAGAGTGACATATGAGCAGAAAAAATTATTAAACTAATTTTTAGTATTTTTTTTTTTTGTAAAAATCACACATAAAAGAATTTTCGTTATTTAAGGGCCTTTTTCAAGCTTATAATTTTATAACGAACCCATTTTTGCGATCGCGAATTTTGTTAAAGATCCATTTGTGTGAACCTTATTAATGTTCATTAATGTCATTTCACTGAGCATATAGATTAGATAATCATCTTTTACTACGTAGTTAGTATCAGACAATTTAGTAATACTTTTAAAAACAAAACCAAAAAGAAAAGTTCAAACTTAAATTTTTAAAATCCCACTTAACATTTTGGTCAAGGTGGGAAATCTCACCTTGTATTTTTCCCTAGTGTGAACCCTGGTGTAAACACAAGTTTATAAACATCATGTTTTTTCATTGAGTTTGCATTAATAATGTCGCTGTCCTCATGGTTATTCATTCGTTCATTCAGTGTCAAGCATATTTTCCACTTTGAGCATTGATTAACATTGTTCATAATTTTTATGCTCGTCACATAAAGATTGTGTGCTTTTCAACTCCTTTTTGCAGTTGATTAGATTTTTTCACCATTTCACTGATTTTTCCCACCAAACTTGAAAAAAAAAAAAAAATGCTATTATACATTTATATTTTCAAAAGTTCATGGCAAGTACACTTCTCACAGCCTCAAAAATTGTTAATGGTCCATTTCTCATGATGTACTAGGTACTATTAGGTACAATCAATCACAGACTGTGCCACATTTAAGAGTTCTTTATACAAATATATGAAGAAAAAAATAATGCTAGTAGAAAATTTAAGTAAAGAAAACTAAATGAAATTTAAATGAAGTGTGAGTTTAAGTAATTTAAGTGAAAAAAACTAAGCTATAAACTTAGCTTGAGAGCAAGCATTTCTTATTACAATTAAAAGATGGGAAATATATTACAGCCAATTTTGTGACCCCTATTTTTTGTTGAATAGAATGCCAAAAAGAGTTTTTTGTTATTTTTACATCTATCTTGCTTAACCGTAGCTTTTTTAAAGAGTTTCTTTAAACTACTTTTTCGTTACAAAGCATTTACTCAACTGATCGAAAGCGTTTACACTTTTCAAGAAAATTCTCCTTAATGAGATTATCATTGTTAGGAATATATAAACCCCAAAATAATTTTATTTACAAGTTTTGGCAATGAATTTGAGTATTATTTCATAGATTCATAATTTTTAGATTTTATATTTCTATCATAGTCTTTATTATTTTTCAAGTTTTAACTTCTGGAGATTATTCTCCATTCATATCTTTAGTATAAACACTGAGGAGATTTGGAAATAAAACATTTCATATTGGAATGAAAATGTTTTAACTTTCATAAAAGAAATATTTCCATAGAAGCATGAAATTTGGAATTGTCAAAGTCCAAAAGACTCTGTATTTAGACTTTAGTACCTTATTGTAAAAAATAATTTACTTTTAGCTTTTGACAGTTAATGTTCATTGCAGGCTTGGAGTCGATTACAAAGAAACGTAATCGATTACGATTACGATTACAAAGGGAGAAATTGAGAGATTATGATTACGATTACGATTGTAATCCTTTGCTAAAAAGTAATTACGATTACGGAAGCGATTATAGTCGTTGAAAAATGTAATCGATTACGATTATGACATCCAATTACGATTTTGATTACGATTAGATTAGCATAAAATTATCCGATATTATGCATACAACTCTCATTTTTGCAATAGTGTCACAAATCAAAAAGTAATGATTTTTAATTAAATTTTTGATTTAATAAGAGATAACTGAAATGATGATGAATGCAATTATAATGAAATAATTTCAACATCACAGTTCTTGAATTTTGACGTCGTTGCAGAAATGAGAAATTTGTAATATATATATATATATATATAATCAGGAAAGGCACATTCCGAACTTTTAAAATTCATGTGAGGGATAACTACATTGATCGTATTTTGTATATAAAAAAAGACGATGCACTAAATGTATATAATGCATAAGTGATTTACCTAGTTCATTGTTATTTTGTGTGCATACAATCAAAATTTTAGCTGGCCGCAATTTCTAAAAATGTAGTATATTTCTCCATTGTATTTATTTTCTAGTTTAAATTGTGCAAATATTTCACATAACACCAATTAATTTACTGTAAATTATAATTTTGTATGATTCTGTATGAAATCACTTATAAGAGGTGTATGGATTGCACGAGATAACAGAATATTCAGATAGTGTAAGAGATAAATAATCCTTTGAAAATAAATGCTGCATTTTAGAATAATTTCAAAAAATTTGAACATGAACATTCAAATAACTCTTAAAAAATTAGTAATCGTTAAAATGTAATATGAAGAATAATTATAATAGGAATGACTATAATATTTTAATATGATTTCTTGTGGGAATTTTTTTTTTCCATGTAACTGTTTTAATAAAAAAATAAAGGGCAAGTAATTTTACAATACAAATTTAACGTACAAGATTAAACTGAAATACAAAATTCAGTTGAGGTAATTCTAAGAAGGAAAAGATAATTAACTGTTTAAAGTAATTCCTAAATATGAATTCATGCATGTAAAAAACAATTATGAGAATGTCTGAACATAATCTCTTTTTCTTGTACATGCCTATTAATTAAAAAGAATATTAGCATTAAAATATAAATAAATTTAAGATTTAAATGTATGTATTTTTTAAAATATTCTAAGAACATATTTAAAAAAACAATAATAATCACACGTTTCCAGGATTAAGATTTCATACATAAGCATAGAGCATCATGTAACACCTAGACGCTGTTTCTGCCACTCACGATCGCGGGCGATAGGCGTGGTTTGTAGATCCCGACGTCATCCTGTGACGTTTTCGTCTACCTGTCGATCAAAAGTGTTTCTGGCGCTCTTTGAACGACAGTAGATCGCCATCGCACTCGCGTTCGCTGATCGTGTGGTCTGGAGCTGACGATCATAGAGCGATCGCGGCGACCAGACATGAAATCGGCGTTAATTTGACTGAAGTGAAGCTTATGAAGAGAATTCGTGTTTGAAAACACAACATTCTAACATCCCTCTGCCCCCTCCCACTTCCCTCTTCCTCTAATTACTTAAAATATTGAGATAAATATTAGAAATTACGTCGCTAGTAATTGTTAATCAAATTTTGCATTGAAAAAATTGCATTAATTTGTTAAATGCAATTATGCTATACATATGAATTTTAAAAATATCTATTTAAAAGCATAGTAGAGTTTTAATTAAAATGCTCCCCCCCCCCCCGATTAAAAATTTTATTATTCATAAATCAGATCAATGAATCATATTTCTTTTTATTAAAATAAATTGGATACATTTGCATTACTTTTATTTCGGCCATTCCTTCCTAAAAGAAACTGACTATCCGGTAATTTATTCTAGGCCGAAGTCAAATATTAAAATTTCTAGAAAATCGTTATAATAGAAAGTACTTGTCAAGTTAGCTGTATTAATCAAGTCAAACACCAATTACACACATTAATCTGTGATGTGTGATTTAATTCTGTTTGTTAAGAGTCTAAAACTATCTAAAATTGATGTATTTTCTGTATTGTTTTGAATGCAATAAAACTGAGAATTTCAGCTACAAGTAGAATAGAAATGATAGGTTTTAATGTTAGAATTGGCATAATTTTACTAATTATTTAATTCAAATTAAAGAAATGCTATTGCTTAGTGAACTTTTAGCTCAAAATAGTTATATGAAGATATTTTAAATGTTATAACAGTCAATATTTTGATTTTATGGGTGTTTTAACATAGCTATTTTCAAAAGATCTATTGAGATTTAGTGCATTTGCCTGGAATATATTTTTATTTTCAAAAACCCCAATAACTAATGCTATCTTAAGATTCAGGATATATTCTAAGCTTTTCACATTTCTTTGTTACACAATATTTACTATAAATCAATCTACCTAAACCAGGGTGTAAATGATTTTAATCAAATGATTAAAATCATTGATTAAAATCATGATTTAAATCAAATGATTTTTTTTAAAAAATCACTGATTTTAATCAAAAAAAATCAATTTTGTGTATAGTCTTGAACATTTTTTGTATATTTTTCTAAGTTTCAAACATAAACAAGTAAGTAGACTGTTCTATATATTTCTCAGATCTCACTCATATAATTCAACATTTCTACTTTCAATGTGACTCATTTGCTTTTAAAAACAGTTTACATATGATTACAGCTATGATAGCAGCATGGAACATTACAAAACAAAAACAACAACAGCAGCACCAGGAGTGGAAGTTGTAGTACATATTGTTAGTTGAAGTATAAGTGTATATTTTTTGGTAGAAGTTGTAGTGCTAATTTTGAACTTTATTTTTGTTTTGCACCATTATCATTCTTTGAGTTGTGAATTAGTGTTTGTTAGCATACTTAGGGTAGCTGGGATAGTCATTTTTACTTATTATTAGCTTTAATTATAATTTGAAATGTCTGCTGGAAGGAAAAAAGATCCCATTTGGGTCTATTACAATGAAAAAATTGAGTTAGGAAAGAAAGGATCTAAAGCAATATGTAAATTATGCCAAAAAGAAATGCAAGGATTGGTATCAAGAATGATAATGCATCATGAAGTGTGTGTAGCAAAAAATGAAGTTGAAAAGAAGAAAGATTGTGAACAAGAAAAAGATGCTTTAGGTAATAATTTTTTTATTATTATTATACTGTTATTTTTTAATTCATATCATAATATTTTAAGTTCTTTTTTTACATTAAAATAAAAAATAAATAGAATTACACTTATGGCTCCTTTTCCTTTCTTACACAGATGTTACTGCTACTTACAACAGAGGAACAGATAATAAAGCTCAAATTGAAAGCCAAAATCTGCCAGATCCTTGTAATAAGCGTATTCAGTGTGATGAAGATTTGACTGCTACTGATACTGACATAAAGATAAAGAAATTCAAGACTACAGATATTAGCCCATTTATTGTGAAAACACCAACCAATCTCAAAGATACACTAGATTTACAAGTAGCCAAATTCTTTTTTTCCTCCAACATACCTTTTCGTTCTGTTGAAAATCCACATTTTCTTAAGCTAATACAAATGCTAAGACCTGGGTATAAACCCCCGAGTAAAATTGATTTAGGCAATCGTCTCTTAAATGCTGTTCATGAACATGAGATAGAAAAGATTACTGGTGAATTATCTGAACAAATGGTATGTATGTCAGTGGATGGTTGGTCTAATATACACAATCAACCATTACTTTGTGCATGTGTTACTACTATGGAAGGTAATACTTATTTAGTAGACACAATCGACACATCCTTAACATCACATACTAGCCAAAATTTAGCTGCAGCTGTTACACAAACAATAATAAATGTAGAAAAAAAATTTAAATGCCGTGTACGTAGCTTTGTTACTGATAATGCTTCAAATATGGCAAAAATGAGGGACGAATTAAATGCAAAATTTGATATAATATCATATGGCTGTTCAGCTCATTTGCTCAATCTTTTGGCAAAAGATTTGCAAGATTCCATGCCTAATGTAACAGAACATGTTTTACAAGTTATAACATATTTCCGAAATCATCAAATAATTAGAGCTAAATACAATGAGCTTAAAGGTACTGGATTAATTCGGCCAACTGAAGTGCGCTGGAATTCTATGTGTGATTCATTAGAAAGCTACATCAAGAATTGGTCAACTTTCATGCAAGTTTGTGAGGATAATAGGGATGATATCGACACCAATATCAGGTCAAAAGTCATGAATATGGCAATTAAAAGAAATGCAGAAGATATGCTTTTAATGTTAAAACCCATTTCTGTGGCATTAGATAAAATGCAAAAAGATAATTGTAGTTTATCAAATGTTGTCAACATCTGGAAAAATTTAAAAGAAACTCTGAAAGATTCTAATAATAATTGCTGCAAAAAATTTTTTACTAAACGATATGAACAAGCGTTAACACCAGCTCATTTCCTAGCTTACCTCTTGGATCCTAATTCTGAAGTACAATGTTTAACACTAAATGAAAAAGATCAAGCTGTAAACTTTGTTAAAGAAAAGTATGGAGAAACCTCCTTATTAAGTATTTTGCTAAAATTCATTGTACGCTCTCCTCCGTTTAATGGAACTTTGTTTGATAAAGAATCTCTAGAATCTTTAAACATCTTGGAATGGTGGAAATCAATTGCGCTTCTAAAGAACTGTGTAGGTCAAAAAGAGTTTGATGCAATACAGTTGTTATGTACTGCAAAAGGAACAACTGCAGGGATAGAGAGGATGTTTTCCACTTTTGGACTTGTACATACTAAACTACGGAATCAATTGGGTGTAGAAAAGGCAGCTAAATTAGTCCTTATGTTTAAATCTTTAAATAAAACAAATTAAATGATTGTTTAAATAATTTGATATTGTAGATGTAGAATTAATAATTATCACATATTGTTTGATAAACAATTTCTTTCTTGATTTGTAGTTTGAAATCATTTTGTTATTGTTTATTTCTTATTTCACCTTTTGCTTTTAAATTATTAAGAAATATTTTGTTGATAATGGTTAGTAATGTTTATTTCCAATGTATACCATAAGTAACAATAGTAATACAATACAACTTTAAATCTATGGTACACAAAATTGATTATATTCCATAGAATTGGAATTATAAAAAAATCATGATTAAAATCAAAAAAATCCGATTAAAATAAAAAAAATCCGATTTTTTTTATTTTTTTAAAAAAATCATGATTTTTATACACCCTGACCTAAACAAAGTCCACTTTGTTAATAATAACAGAATAAAAGGCATATTCTTCATCAAGATTAAACATTTCCAGCTTTTGGGAGCAAATGTTAAGTATAAAATACAATTTTATAGCTTTAAATTGTTCAGTCAAACCTAAAAACAATATTTTAAAAAAGTAGTTTTTTTTCCAAATTATTTGTATTTATTAAAACTATATTCTAATGTATTCTTTCGCAATTACTACAATAATATTTTAACTGTTCAAAATCTACTAATTTTTAATAAAACCGCCGTTGACTTCAGTATTATATTTTATGTATTTTAACATAAAGTACAGTAAAATCTCGTTACAGCAAACCGTGAAACTACTTCATTGAATGAAATAATCGTTGTAATGGAATATACATTATCCCGTTTTAGAGTTCAAAACGGGTCTAAAAATTTGCTTCGTTGCAACAGAGATTTCGTTGTATCGATATTATACTGTATATTTATTATCAAACTTTAGTGAAATAGTTCATTTGTTTTGAAATCCCTTTGCGAGAAAAGAACATATTTTGTAAAATCAATCAGGAGGAAATATGGGAGACGGGTAAAATGGACCCCCCCCCCAACACCTATTATCTATATTATTACTTTCTTCTAATGTTTCATATTTGGTACATAGATGGTAGCATTAAAATAGTGATAATTACTTTGCGACTGTGTATCTAGGTTACAATTTAGCCGCATTGTTCTAGAAAGTGAATTTGTGCTTAGCAAAAGTAAATATTATTATCAAAACATATATTATTTTCCTCATTTAAGAGTTATAATTTGAAATATATTATGCCGCACAATAAAAAGATAAGATCATGTATTATTATATTCAATGTAACTTTTTTTGGACAATTTTTGTTAGACTTGCACATAGGGTAAAATGGACCGTGGTCTATTTTACCCCATTTCTGTATTCCATGTACTTTTTCTAGTTGATATCATGTGTGTAATTGAAAATTGATAAGCTATTTATTTTTAATGAGTAAATTAATCAATGATTCCTGCAATATGCATTTGAAAATGTTTTAAGTGTATTATACTTTCAAATTTCAAAATTAATGCTAATTACACCTAAAAGAAGTGCAAACATTAATTTAGTTTTAATCCAGGTTTCTTCTGATTTAGAATTCATTCAGTTGATTTTGAATATTTGCAATTTTACAAATATTCAATTACAACTTGCTATAACTCAATATTTCTATAAAAAATTATATATCTTTTTGTTTATAGCTAAGCTACAGATATTATATATAAATTGAGATAAAATGTTACAAGGTACACTGGCAATACAATAATTTCACAGATCATGTACTTAAAGTAAACAAACATTTTCAAATGATATAACTTATATCATAATTATTACAAAGAATATATTTTCATTGCATCATCATTTAAGTTATTACAAAGAATATATTTTTCATTTTTCATTATTTCATCATGTATATCTGTGCCACATGAAGTTATGGAGAAGGCAGTAAAAAATGCTCAGAATGATAAAAACTCTATTCATTCAGCCTGCAACATTTAGTCAAACATTCCACACGCAACCCTTTTACGTTATATACAAAATTTCTAAATGAATGGAACTTTTCTCCACCAGACCCCTACCTGTTAGCCGAGGCCTTAGGATTGCTAACGCACGGGGAGAGGTAGTGGGGTCTACGGATTTTACATGCACATATCCCCAAGTATACATGGTGGTCTTCAGTGGGTATTGAACGCGCGACCTTCCAAGTGGAAGTCTGACGTGCTAACCACTAGGCTACCGCGGCCCCTAAATGAATGGAACTAGAAAGTGGTAATAAATCAGCCATTAGATTTGCTTGAAACTATACGCATAAACATAATCTTCTAAGGAAGAAGAAATTATCTTCCAAATTACAACGGTGCCACAAAAAAAAAAAAAAAAAAAAAAAAAAAAACAGCAGACTGTCAGTGACACAAAAATTTTTTGTCATATCATTTGCAAATTTCAATGTGCGTTAAATTTATGTTTTATACGCATAAACCAATATAATATTCCTTTATGTTTTGTATTGTTAAAGAATGTACTACATTAATTTATTTAAAAAAAATATTACCTGTGGTCCATAATACCATGGACCATTTTACCCCGGGTTCGGGGTGAAATAGTCCACTTTCTCACTTTCTATTTAAAAAATATGCACAATAATTAATTTTGATTGAGTATATTATAAAATCTAATATATAGGTAATATGCTTGGATATTTTCAGGGTTAAAAACATTACTTTTGAGTGTAAGCACTCAAAATTTTCAAAAGTGGTCCATTTTACCCTTGTTTCCCCTACATTATTATTTAAAGTATGAAAGTATACATTAAAAAAAAAATTATTTCCTAAGTTTATTGCATGAAGAAAATTTGAATAACAAAGGTCACGTAAGACATCTTTATCTTTTTAAAAACCATTGACAATTTATCATAAAATAGCACAAGTGGAAAAACTAATAGATATATATTTTTCAAGTTCCATTGATAAAGTTTTTTCAGTTCCATTGATTCAGCTCCATCAATGAGGTTGTTATTAAAATTTAAGAGTTTTTAATCAGATTTACATCATTTGTATACAGAATGAATACAGTACTCATTATTAGTCACAGTATTCATTCTGTATACAAATGAAATTTTCAAAGTACTTTGCGATGAAAGAACATTCATTTCACATGAAAAAAATTAATTTATTTACAATATTTATACAATTTACCTTATAACGTGTAGTTTTACATTTGAATACTTATTTGTGTATACTTGTGTACTCAAATGTATTATTATACATTATTTTTTGAGCTGTCACATGTAAAATTCTTGTGCTAAAATGTGTGTTCGTACAGCAGTACAGTGTTAATTCCGCAAAGGTAAACAGAACCACGTTGAAAGTAAGATTCCGATCAGTTTTCCATTGGTCGAATTACTAATGAGAGGGAAGAACCGGCTCCCCGGATCGACTGCCGTTCCTTCGATCGCTTGTATCGTTCCACTGCACCGAGAAACACTTTCAACGAGAGAATCGATCAGCAGGGGAAAATCGCTCCGTTCGTCGATCGACCTATCGCTCCTTGATCGCGAGTGCCAGAAACAGCGTCCTAGTCCTAAATTGCTGCAGTGTAAATGATATTCCTTTGGAAAAATTCTTCACTTCCGCCGTTAAAGAAAGGAGAAAAACGCCAAAAGGCATTTCTTGACATTCTCTTTCCACTAGATTTTCGGGGGGCAGTCTGCTTCGATTATTGAAAGGGAAAATGGGGCGTCCATTTCATGCCGGCTCCAGACTCTCTCCTATTGCTCAACCGTTTGCATATGTTTTGAAGGGGTAATTTGTGCTTCCCCTTTCTTATCTACCCCGAAATCTTTTTGACTTGCGGACAGATTACCGCTCTTTTAACCGATACTGGACCACGTGAGGAGACCCCCTTGAGAGCCCCAAGGCGATGAGAGTGACATATCCAGAAGTCCTGTATCTAGATTCTAGACCCTTTTTTCTCGGGCTCTCCAGCAGCCATTCCCCGGGGAGAGTGGAGCCGCAATTAAGAATTCTGAGAAACCGCAACAAGCAGGACAAGAAGCGTTTCTGGCAGACTATATGGTCCTGCCATCAAGGGTCTGCGACCGCCACACAGAACCTTTTATATTATGATCGCCCGTAGGTTACAAACCACTTAGGATAGGATAGGTCGCCTCAGTACACAGCTTGAATCCTTTTTCTTGTAATCTTATCTCTTCTATTCAATGGTAGAACTAAAAATTTCAGCTTTCAGCAGGTCAAGATTACACGATTATAGGACCAGCAGATTACAGATTTTTTCCTTAAGATTACGATTAAAATTACGGGAGAAAAGGAATTACGGGATTACACAATTTCGATTATGATTATAAGAAGATGCCACTGCCAGATTACGATTATGATTACGATTTTGTCAAAATGTAATCGATTACAGCCGATTACGATTACGTAATCGCGATTACTCCAAGCCTGGTTCATTGTATGAGTTACAGTTACAGCACTTTAAAATTTTACTACTTGATTTTATTTCTTATTCCATTAACTTTAAATCTAAGTAAAGGACCTTGCGTACTTATCAGTTATGGGGACTGCTTTTCTGAGTTATCACTAACACAAATGTTGTGGATAAACCCAAAACTAAGTCAATAATTAAAAATTATTCCCTAATTGCTATATTGGCTGAATTTTTGCAAGTGTTTAATGTAGCGTTGTTCCCACACTAGCCATTTCAGCTAAATGTAAGTAAATCGCTTTTTACGCCATTTGAATCTTTAATGGTGCCTGCTTGTTACATAAAGCAGCAAGTGGCTAGACCTGTGCAATTTGCTTTTTATGATATTCACCTCTTTATGCTGAAACTGCTTAAGTATATTCGGTAGTGGAATTTTATTTTCAAAATTTCATTCAATCTCTATTACATATTTTTCTACATATCTATCAATATATTCACTCCATCTATCTCTCTCTATCCTATATATATAGAAGTAAATAAGTTGAAAAAAAGACAAGGACTCATCAGTGCTGTTCAAGGCCATATTCCAGAGGGGGGCACCCCCCCAAAATCCTGAACTATTTCGGAATGTAGCATACATTTCTCCCCAAAACTTTCCTTAAGAAAGTGCATCAAAGTCAGCCTCCCCTCATCCAAAAAAATTTTCTGGTACGGTCTTGAAGCTGATTCACATCTCAAAGAAAGAGATATAGAACATCTCACAAATTTCAAGAAAAATAACACTACAACTGAAGGCAGTGCTGGGCAAAGGAACCAAAAAAATTTTTTACATGTTCAAAAATTTAAATAAACATTAAAATGCATTATTAGAATTAAAAAGACAACACAGAAAAATAAAACAAATGGGGTTTTGTCCATGCCGTGGTATGAAGATCAAAAAGCGACAGTATTTGATTCTCCATTTTTATTTGTTTTCAAATTTGTGTTCCTATACATATATATGGGCGTAACTAGGGTTTGTGATTTTGAAGGGTGGGGTCACCTAACACCATGTTCAAAGGAAGGGCGTCTATGACCCCCCTCCCCAAAAAGTTAAGTAAACGTAATATATAAATAAAATGAAGTAAAATTATTTGAAAAGAGACAAGGACTCATCAGTGCTGGTTCGTCTCAAAGAAGCTAGTTCTTTGAGTCAAACCAGTAAACGAAATAAAAGATATTAAAAGATAGTTAAAATAAATACAATGCTAGGAATGAAATGATTTTAAAATTCCTCCTTACATCTAAGGCCATAACCAGAATTTTTTTCCGGGGGGGGGGGGGGGGGCACGCTGACTTTGAAACACTTATTTCTTATTTTGATGCAAGTTTCAGGAAGGAATATTATGCTACATTGCGGAAAATTTCGGGATTTTAGGGGTTACAGGCCCGTGCTCCCCCCAACCCTCCCTGATACGTCACTAAGTATTGACAAGAGCACTGAAATCGTAACATGTCTTACAGTTATGTGCATTGCAAGAAAGGAAAAAGCTCAATATATGACACCATTTTGAGCCATTAGAGGTAGAAGATTTGATTCTTTTTCCTTCTTCTGAAAAAAAGGATTTTTGACTGCATTTAAAAATTTGGAAAAAAAAAAGAAAAAAGAAAAAACTGCATTTGAAAAATTTAAAAAAAAAAGAAGAAAAAACTGAATATGTAGAGATTATTATTATATTTTTTTTTTTTGATGATGAAAGAGGAATATTTGAGCCTTATTATATCAAGAGATCAAACAATAGACTTTTGGTTGACGCTATATCAATTAACAATAAATTAATTGGAAAAAATTCACATTTTAAAATGTCTTTCAAAATTCATAATAAAATTTAACCACCCTGCGGTTCATGACGAGATACCTATCTCGTCCACTTAACATGTAACTCTGGGACTGCCCAACTGCAGGGTGGTTTTTAAAAAAACGCTCGATTTGTAAAATTTTCCCCCATCAAGTTGTCATTTTAAATCGGACTTCACATGATCTGGATAAAAATTATAGCTGTAATGTAATTAACTCGGGATCTGTGTGGGTCACAAATGCTATGTATGGCATAAAACTTAAAATAACTTTTGCTTCAAAATTAATTTATTAAAATCAAAGCCTGAGGAGCACAACTTCAGCAAAAGCTACACCAAATTTCATGTTTCCAGCCCTTACCATTTTCCCAACAAGCATGCCACAAACCACACACTCATTTTATAGAGAGATTTTCATAAAAAGATTTGAACTTCAAGGCAAAGTTTATTATTGTTCACGTCCTTTAACGTTTTTCTGATGCCACTAATTTACTCATCGAGGAAGAGATCATTTCTTCCAACAGCTTCTACAGGGTGCGGCAGCATAATTTCCTTTTTTGAAATGTGCGACTTTCAGGCTATAAATGTTGTCGCGAGGCGGGAGTTGTCTCACTCCCGAAGGATGGTTCTAAAGCTTTTGTCAGTCGCCATTCTGCATTGGAATCTCGGAGGAGCGTGCGTTTCTATCGAGGTCTACTTTTCGAATGAACGTTCAGTGATTTGGAGTGGACAACAGCAGCTTCCCGGATGTGGGACCCTTGTGATTTTTCTTCGGGATTTTTTAAAAATATCGACTATATGTCAATCATCCAATGACCTACAACACTTGAAAGCTAGCATCCAGGTTGAAATTACAAACATACCCGCTGCTATGCTGGTAAGGATCGCAACAAACGCTAAAGTCGGCTTTCAGTGTATGGGGCATAGGGGCATCACTTATCTGGTTTGATTTTCAAAACAGTGTAAAACATAACTTTAGACATATACCTACACTACAAAAAATTTTTTTTTAAGTTACCGATTCTTGAAACGGGTTTCATCGAGTTTTGAAAAAATTAAGTTGTGTTGCTGCACCCTGTACCTCCGTGCTGCCTTTATTCTCATTGGATTGCAGATAAATCTTAGGCTATATAAGGCATGTTTTTGTTGCTTTGTTTGCTTCATTTGGATGTTTTTACACCTAGAAGCTCCATTACTACATTGAGAAAGGGATTCCAAGAAATCCTGAATCATATGTGTCTGCATTTTAATGCTCATTTGTGCTTTCTTAACGTGAAATTTTTTTCAGTTGTACATTCTTAGTCTGAAATATATCATTTCAGAAATGAAATCATATGTAATCCCTAGAGACTGATTTTTGCATCCTACTTTTCAGTTACTGGTTGCTTGAAGCACTTTAGCATATCAGCAACAACCCGCCATACATGAAAATACAACGGAAATATCAAATTTAACCTCTGGATTCTTTTACTAGGAGGAAAGGGGGATTATCACACTACTTTATCGCAGATAGTAATTTACTCTGTCTAGTAAATGCTTCCTTATTATTATTATTTTTTTAATATATTTTTTTATAACTGTATTCATAAATCAGCAAATTTGTTTGTAAAATTTGATGAAGAATGCAGACATTAATGAGAATCACTTAATTAAGATTAACATTTTAAACTGTCACAAATTGACTTTTAAGGCATAACTTGGCTTCAAATTCAAGAGGGAATTGGAAAATATAGTTTCCCGCTGTGCACTGTAAGACTCAACATAATACATGTTGCACTGTAATTGTAAAACTCAATGTTATAAAGAAACTAAAAAAAGTAAGTTAATGTGTGATCTGAATATCTGGGACATCTTTCTGAAAATATAAACTGGTAGGTAGGTATTCACCTCGAAATCTGTACACAACTTGGAATCTACAAAGTAACTAACACAACATAGAAAGACTGCATTAAATTAAAGAAATAAAGTTCAAAATATTTTGAAATGCACAAACTTTTTTAAAATCTTTTTCCTTTTGTGAAAAGGAAGAAAATGTTAGTATTTACAATCTTTTATCTTTTAGATTACTTTGAATCCAGTCCGAAATAAAATATAACAACGCAAAATCTCATAACAATAATAACTTTATCGTACTATGCGGAAAAGTGCAGAAGGTAAAATTTACAGCGTTATTAGGTAGTCATTAAAGTCATGGAAGTAATAACATCGAAGCAGAAATTATTTACTTCACGTAATTACTCTGAAGTTTAGATATCAGATAGGCAAAAAACTAAAATGATTTTAGCTCATGCTTTAGTAAAAATATGCCTTCTTAAATTATGAAAAAAAACAAATACATAACACGGAACTTACCTCTACTGTGGTCTGCTTTTCATCCATAACTGTAGAAACATAGCACCTACGACATCAATAGTTTTGTAAATCCATTGGGTCATAACAATATTACTATTTCTGGTTTCAAAAGAAGAAACGAAACTGATAAATCTTTTGGCGTATATTTCGTTCACATATTCCAAACTCAAAGTTCCGCACTTTGCCATTAAGCACTCAATATTCACAAACTGTCAATCACAGAATCATTCAAGAAACATCAGCTTCAGCCCTTTAAGCATAAGTGAAGGTACAGAATAGATGATACATAAAGCTCAAAAGAGATCTTGCTTTAGTTATCGTAAAATTTCTGTAGGTGGCGCAAAATCTTTTGATAGCATTAATGGATAGAATGGATTATCGAACTGGAATAGAAGCAATTCAAAGTGTTTTTCATATTAATTTCTCTTCTATTAGCTTATTCAATACATTTTACACCAAAATACGATTTCCTAAAATATACTTAATTTACTTACACGTTAATTATATTTATATATAAATGCATCTTCACTCTTCTGCAAATGAAAGTGTAATAATTTCATAGTCTCAAAACTTAAAAATAAATAAATTTTGAAAAACAAAAGGAAGACTTTTATTTTTAAGGTCCTCTAGCGTTAAAATTTACAACTAGTATTATATGTCTTCTTTATTCCTTTAAATATCATTAATTAGGTAAATGGGATGGGCAATAGTAGAGTTTGCGCATATGCTTTACATTACGTGGCATGAGAATGGTGCGCAAAGTTAAAGATGATTTTTATTATTTAATATAATTAAGTAATACATTTGTTTTCTCAAAATTATATTGGGAACGTTTTCTCTACGTTACATTTAACGCCATTACCACATCGGCCTCTTTTCCCTGGTAACTACAATTTACTGTCACATTTTTTAAATCGTCCCTCACTCCGATTCCGACGTTTGTTTTCGTTTTTAGTCTTTAATATTACAAAAGTGATTATGCAATCTCGAAATTATAAAGTACCTTGCTGTTTCATTAGCCTACCAATACACTTCATTATATTTGATTGAACATTTGTTTTCATAATCTCGCATGAGTAATCATTATTTTTAAAAAATGATAGAGACGGAAGGAGGAAACTTTTTATCTTTTTAATTAATGTTATTGTGTTTTGTTTAGAATTTAAGTTTATAAGCTTAGCAATTATTTCTAGAGTTTTAATGATCACAAATATAAAGGGTTCCTTCGCAATGCAATGTTTTCTGAAAATGCTTAAAAGTTAATTATAGTTACATTTGTTGTTGTGTGTTTAGTTCGATTTTTACCCGTTTTGCACACATTTAATGTTGATATTTTATTAATGTTATTTCTCTACCACAAATGTTTTGTCTTGGGATAATTTTCCCCCCCCCCCCCCCGATGCAAATTAATTTTTAATTTTGACATTACCCTTTTAAGGTGTCGCTGTAAACTTCTCAATAAAAATTGTAACACATAGAGTATGATTCATGGTAAGTAACCCATTTATTTTGCAATCATGTGTTACCTTGTAATTAAATCAATGTTTGTCTTTCTTTTTTTCGGGTTCTTTCTGTGCCATCTGTGGAGAGAGAAACTAAATTTTTTATTGACTGATATTTCCTATACTTTCACTGTAGTTTTCCAAGATTAGTTAATAATTCCTTATTTTTTTCTTATCGGTTTACTGTCGGGAAAATATTTTTTTCTAATAGTTTATATTATATTTAATGTTACTTCTGATAATCTATGTTAGGCAGGGATGATAAGTTGTCTGTCAGTGCGATCGATTTTATGTTAACAATGTGTTACAATCTACTTTTATTTGTTAACAATTTTGTGATCTACCTTTATAAGTAGTAATACAAAATGGTCCAACAGCAGATTTAAAAGAAAATATATATTTATCTTTATTGACACGATAAGTGTATATTTGTGTTTACATTAAATCGTTGTAAAAGTAGTACAGTTGAACCTGTCTCTCGAATTTCAAGGGAAGGAAAAAATATTCGAGATGAAGAGGTTTTGAGATACAGAGGTTTTGATAAAACTATTAAAATTTGCAATTGAAACAAAGACTATATAATGTACGTTAAAAACCTTCTGCCTTAGTATTATTAAGCATTTTACTGTAATATTATACTAACTTTTTTTAACGAGTTTTATACTCGTATAAATAGCATCGACAATAAAAAAATAGTATTCAGCATACCCTTTTGCAAGTCTCTCAAGAACAAGAGAAGTACTATTACTTTTTTAGCAAGTACCAGAATAATAGTCTTTTAGTGTTTTTTGTTGTCTGGTTGTTTTCGACTCGATTATACTTTTGAGGGTAGCGATCACTGTAAATCCACCTTGACCAAATTTTTCCTGAAATTCGAGGAAAGTTAATGTTTTAATAGCTTTCTCTGCTTTTTTTTTACAGCGACTTTCGCGACATCTTTGTTTTTCTCAACCTCCTCTTCTACTTCCGAATCACCTTTTATGTTCTCTACGTTTTCCGCATCAATTTTGTTAGCTGCCGAAAGGTCACTCGGCATCGAATTCCAAAATGACAGCAAAACCAGAATTCGAGATATGGAGGTTTTGGGGGAAAACATTTCGAGATAAACATGAAAAAATACATTGAATTTAGGGTATAAATGCAGGGAGAATATAAAATTTCGAGATAGGAAGGTTTTCGAGAAAGACAGGTTCGAGATAAACAGGTTCGACTGTATTTCAATTCTTGTCTAGAACTGAAATATGAATATGATTTCTTGTTTACCAAAATAATATCAAATATTATTTTGTTTTC
Source organism: Octonoba sinensis (assembly GCA_038502835.1). Taxonomy (NCBI): domain Eukaryota; kingdom Metazoa; phylum Arthropoda; class Arachnida; order Araneae; family Uloboridae; genus Octonoba; species Octonoba sinensis. The sequence continues at coordinate 27,661,133 of CM076599.1, read as the reverse complement.
ATAAATGCATTACATTTTATTTTTTATGATACGAAAGGTGAATTTAACGATTTTTACGAGAGATGGATTTCCCACAGTAATTTTGGGTGGGGATTCTGTTCGAGACATTTCATGAAGTGGTTCTATATTGATGAGTCATGTTTGCATTTCCTAAAATATCTTATTTGGTAGAGTCATCAGACAGTGACAATGAAGTTTTGGAAGTTAAATAAAGAGGATTGATGCTGTCGTAACAAAACTAAATGATTTTTAACTTTTTATCTGATATAATTTTCTGGAGCAACTTAAGAAGTCTCGATAATTCAGATCCTTATGGGATTAAAATTAAGTTAAATCCAGGTAATAACTATATCATACAGTTTAAATGCCTAATTACACTCTTAAACACTTCCATTAACCTTACGCACTTGCACAAAATCAATTTAGTACGCAATATACTTGCTGCAAATCCTTTTAACTCTTATAGTATGCCTTCAACTAAATTATTTTTTACTTGTTGTTTTAATCTAACCCTATTTAATAAATTTTTCCTGCCAGTTCAGCATGCATATTTTCAACAAAGTTTTGGGAAAGGATTAAGGCAAATGTCTAATAACAAAATATGACAATTATCTGAAAAAACTTAGTATTTATAAAATATAGTGAAACCTGTGTAAGTTGACCACTTGCGGTGCAGCACTTTAGTAGTCAACTTATAATAGAGGATGTAGGGTTAATTCCGTTCCTGAAAAAAGTCGTCAACTTTACAGGTTTTACTGTAGCTGTTTCAAATTAATGTTGTAAATTAAATTAAAAAACTATTTTCATCTATGCACTATAAAAAGAATTGTTATGATCATTCAAACCATCACTCGAATTGGGATTTAAACCTTTTCTTTTAATACCATTCCTGTTCCATTTATTTTAGTGAAGTTAAGGTGTTCATGGTGTGTGTTATTATGTTGTGTTCCATTATCTGCTGATATGAAACAAATTTTTTCTAACTTATGCAAGAAAGACATCTTTTTTGAAGTATTGATCATTAGTCATTATGATTCTTGTTAAATTATGCTGAAGATATTTATTTTTAGCTAATATTGTGTGTAGTAATGTAGTAGCATGAAGTGCAATTGTGTTTTTACAATCGTAAATGTTACTTCCAGCATACTGAAATTTCAACCCAAGCAAGTTATATGAGAATGTCAACACACACTAAAAAATATGATTTTCAAATTCAGGGATCGTGCCAGAGGATATTCAGGTCTGTTTTCAGATCCTTCACAAAATTCCAATTAATTTTAACGGACCCTTCACAAAACTCCAATTAATTAAAAGGGACCCTTCACAAAATTCCAATCAATCAAAAAGGACCTTTCACAGAATTCTCTAATCAATCAGAGCGGACTTTTCACAAAATTCTGGGCTACGAAAGCATACACTTTACAGAATTTCTGCGGCAAAAAATACTAAATAAATTTTATCACTGTAGACAAACCTATCGTGAGTTCTTTTCGTATTCCTATCAGAAATAACAGGACCAGAGACAATTAATGCATTATAGAAACTTTTTTCAGTCCCAGGTACTTTATTACGTTTTTTGTTTAAGGGACACATCAAAAACACAGACAGCATATAACATAGAACACAGACTGGAACATTTAGACGCCTTACAATCACTAAGTTTTAATTTTTACAAAAATATTTGATTTATCACAAAAATGTTTTTAAAATTCAATAACCGCTTACCCTGTTAAATGCTGGATTGACCCTTGAAATTTCTGCTAAAGGTGGGAAAATCTGAAAAAATTCATTTTTGTCACCTTTTGCCAAGTGGCAATATATATCATGTATGTTTTAGTGACAGGAATGGAATATTTTATGTAACTTATGTATTTTTTAACTTGGAGTATTTGAAACTGTGAAATAAATGCTGTTAAAAATGTTTAGTATTGTGGACTTTGGAGATTGGTTAATTGTGCTGCAACCTAGGATGGCAAATTTTAGGGGGAAATGAATTTTGTATTATCAAAGTTAAAATGAAAAAAATAATGCTTTGCATGCTAAGAGTGATGCAGCCTATCTCACTATGCATTCGGAAGTTGATCGTATTTCTCATAATACTATTACTTTATGTGATTTGAGTTGGTTGTAGGTTTTAGTGCAATTACTTTTTTGGTTGATATTATAATAGGTTGAACATGACAATGGGGAGAGTAAATAAAAATAAATTAATTCGTTGAATTTTGTTTGAAGTTTGAATAGAAATTAATTTTTCATGCCTTTCGCAACAGTCATTTAGGGTAACTTTGAACCACGTTTTATATCTTTTTGTATATTTGACTTAAAAAAAGAAACTAGAAGGTCCAGTGCTGCACTCGGCTAATAGGTTATAAAATCCATTTTCTACTCTTAGTTTTTAAATTAAGTCGAATATACTAAAAAATATGACTCGGTTCAACGTTAACCCCTATGGTTGAAAGTTACCCTGAATGACTGTACTCAATGGGAGTAAGAATATTCTTGATTTCAATGTACAAAATTTTATTTCTCAATTCATCTAACAGGTAGGAAAAAATGTGATGGTAATATGCGAAGTTTTATTTCCAACTACCCAATTGTCTGTTACAAACCTATTATCTTAAACTTTTTCAGAAACCTTGTGTAGTTCAATATTGGTTTTTAATTGTATATTGTGTATTCCACAGTATTTTTTTAAGTTTGCAAAATATATCTTAAAACTAAGCTTGTTTAAATTTTATTTAATGAATAGGACATTATGAATTCACAATATGGAGGTTCTGGTCCATACATGCCACCATATGTTCAACCAGCACCCCCAAATGCCTATAATGCCTTTGGAATGCAGAATGAACCAGGTAAATATTTTAAAAACATAAAGTGGGATTGATGTTCAATATGTAATTGATACTTTTCTTTGAAATTGTTATTTATTACCAAGTTACAGCAAAACAGTTGTAACATTTTTTTCAAATTTGAAAGTTATGATTTTTTTTTTTAATCCTAAGTGTTGCAATGTATCAAAATAGAAATTTTTGTATATCTTGAATGTGAGGATGTCTCTGGATTTAAAATTCTTTATTTGTATTTCTGATAATGTTATAAATGGTATTATTAAGTTAAACAACAGACATTGGCGACAGTTTTTCGAAGTGTCATTGACACGAATATTTTAAGGTAACAAAAATAAGCCCACCTATTTAAAATTGTTTTGTTAATTTGTCTGTATAAATCTCTCTTGGTGAGTTTAGAATGATAAGCCCATTAATAATATATAAACCCACAACACTTCTGTACTCATAAAATGTTTGAAAAATTTTTCACCTACACATTGTACTGTCAAGCAAAACATAAACTTGTGTGTTTTGTATTGGTAGTATCTGTAAACAAAGCAGTAATTAATCAGTATTTTTCATTGAAAATTTAAATCATTTAAAATAAATGTATATTTTTTATAGTCCCAAATAAAAGTATGCCTGCAACTGCTTATGGCTATAGTGGTATACATAATGGTCCAACTAATGTTCTTCCTGGACAGAGGCCTAACCCAAATGCTTTTCAAGTGCCATCTGCTTCAGTGCCTGCATCAAGCCAAGTTAACCAGGTATTTTTTGTCTCTTACTATTTATCAATATTTTTGACAGAAGGTATTCCCTAGCTTTTCTTCTCACATTACAATCTGCTGCTTTTGATTTTCAATAAACTCCAATGAAGTTCCTTAGTTCACCAGACCATATAAGATGTGGGCACTTTCTAGAATATTTGATGCCACCAGAATGTCAGTCCAAAATATAAGACGTCCTCCTTTCGTTATTCCTTCTAGTTTATTTCTTCATGTTGGGCGCTTTCAATTTCCCCTTTTTTTTTTTTTTTTGTAAATCTCGGTATGTTTTTGAATAGTCTAGATTTGTAGTTTTCTGCTTGTAATGGGTCAAATTTTTGCTCAATTCCTTAAAGCTGGTAAAATATTAATTTGAATATTTGTTAAATTTCGTGACATGCCCCCAATGATATGCTGCCTACATTAACTGTACTCTCTCTTGTTTTAATTCTGTTACTAATTTATTCATGATGTTCTCCAATAAACTTTCTTGCCTAAATGCAGGCAACTGTACACCCTTTATTTTCAAGCTTTTAATCTAGATTTTCTTCTTTGTGATATAGGCATAGAACATTTCTGTTTTTTAGATTTACTTCTAGTTTTATTTTAAATTTTGCTTTGTATAAATGCCCTTTTCACAATTCTTCTTGTTCTTAGAGTTCTCTACAAATAATCTAGGGCAGATCCAACGTAAAGTAATTGCCCCTCCTGTAACTCTATTTGGCTAGCAAGAAATGTGACATCACACAATTTGGTCAAAATAAAAACATTTAAAACCAGCAGATTAAATATTTTTTTTTATTAAAACCTTTATTTTTATTTATTTTTTTAAAATTTTTTTTTTTTTTTTTTAAAAAATTTTCTTGAGCTTTACTTTTATTGAAAAATTTTAGCTTTTAAGATTTTTAAAATTTAAAATTCTATTTAAGTTTAAATATTAAAATGTTTTTTGGGTTTGTTTAAAACAATAATGTATCTTATGCAAATTAATAAAAATATTATCTTATTTTTGTAATGTTACAAATGTTTCTTGTTTAAAAAGCTCTTATAAAAAATTAAAGAAATGTGATCTTTTTAAATGTAATGCTTTTTCTGAACTGCAAGTACATGTTTAGGGGCCGTTCATAAATGACGTCGCGCTTTTTTCCCATACATTTGACCCCCCCTCCCCCCTTGTCACGTTATGTCCCACATACATTTGACCCCCCCCCCCCCCTTTGTCACGCGTCACACTATGTTGCATAAAGCATGTTGTCACACTTCTTGTTACCCCCTCCCTTCCCCTTGTCCCCCAATTTCCAACCCCTCCCCCCCTCGAAGCGTGACATCATTTATGAATGATCCCTTATGTACTATATAGCATGTGACAGGAGGGGGGAGGGTATGTTGAAAGATGATATTTTGTGGCAAAGTGGTGATTGGGCAAATATATTTTTTAAAAAGGGAAAAAACCATTTATAAACTGCCTCCAGATGTAAACTTCTGAAACGTTCAACAAATAAAGGGTTACATTCTACACAATTCTTTCTAGTCTTAGCATTTCAGGCGTTCCCCCCATTTGTATAAATGCTGATTGACTGTTGCAAATTGTTGAACTGCTGTAACTATTCAATTAGCATTTGTATTTGCAGTTTAATGTAATTACTATATTCTTTCATTATTTTTTTTTTTATTACAGAAAGTTAACGGGGTATTCTAAAGAAAATTTACCTCTTTAACGCATTTGCCCGTGTATAACACAGCGAAAGTTACCAAAAAGTCACACTTTGTTTGTATAAATATATACAAAATATATATAGCTCTCACCACACCCCAGTTTTTTAAGTCAACCACCCTTTAACTAAAATTGCAAAATTAAAAAAAAAAAAAATTGCACTATACCTATACAACTTTCATTTTCTGTCAAAAAAACTATCATTTTTGCCATTTTTTCCGAAAAAAAACTTGTTTTTTAAGAGGTTAAAGAAGCTTAAGTTATAAAATATGAAAATTTAGTGGCAGGATATATATAAGATTAAAATGTCATGTTTTCTATAGACTAATGTATATCCATGTATGCTACCCATGGCAGTGGTCAAAGTTTATTTTCTGTGAAACTTCTTGAAGAAAAAGGAGTAATTAATAAAGATACATTTGCAATCATCTATAGTGTATATATTTTTGTACTTTAATAAAATCTCAGGGAAAATTGTAAATAACATGCTTTTCTGACGCTTCGTCTTCTACTGCATTCAGAGTTAATGTAGTAACTACGGTTATGTTTTAAATATATAATATTTATGCTGGCATATTTTTTTGTTTTTGCAGTTATCAAATGAAATGAATGCAATACGCCTTTCACAGAATCAAAACCATTCTTCAGTAATCGGCTATCCTTCAAATCACAGACTTCCTAATAACTTATCGGAGCCTCCAAGCTCTCTTTCTCCCAATTCTTCAGGACAGCAACAATATTGGCAGCAATCTTCCAGGATTCCTCAAAATCCAGATGGTGTGTTTAATCATCCTCCTTCATATCCTTCAAATGCTAATTATCAGCCATGCAGCACCATGGAAAATCCTTACTCTATGCCACCTCCTCCACAAAGTACATCTTTTCCTCCAAGCATGCAACACAATGAGAGGACTATCTCTCCTGCTCCTCCCTTAGGAGATCAAGTAAATCAATCGCATTTCAACAGACCCAATCAACCAGCATTGTCTAATCAAGAGATGCATCCTCCATCTGTGCAGCAACGTCAGTACCCTATGTCCAGACCTCCTATGCCATATACAAATGGAACAAGTGGACCAACACCCCCTGGCAGCCATTATGGGCAACAAGGTTCAAGCATGCATGCTCGATATCCAGCAGCATCCATATCTCCAAGTCCAGCTCAGTCAGCCCCTCAGTATCCTCAGCCTGGCAATATTGGTACAACTTCTAATCGGCTGGGAAATTTGCCTCAGCCTTCTGGTCAGCGTAGACTAGATCCTGATAATATGCCTAGTCCAGTGAGTTTTATTTGTTTTATTAAAAGTCTGCATGGCAAGTGATAGCTTTAAGGAATTTAAACTTCAGCCTGACACAAAATACATGCTAATATAACATTTTTTATTTTTGTTATTTCTATATCAAATTACCTAAGATGCAATTATAAAGCAAATCACCTAGGTTATAATGCATAATTTAAATAATATTTATTGATTTTAGTGAAGAAACTTCAGCAGTTAATAAATAAGTGTTCCTAGTAATTTTTCTTTTATTTAGGTTATGGTTTTCAAACTGAAGTAGTAAGTGCAAGCAATTGTGAGTTTTGTTACTGTTAAATTTTAATATTTCACAGGGTTGTTTGGTTTAAACCACGTTGGTTTAAACCAAATGATTTTTTTTTAAAAAAACCACTTGGTTTAAACTAAATCTTTTTTCATTAATTTTGTACATCATTAAAAATTACAAAATCCAATTTATGCAGAAATTACAAGCACAGCACTGGATAATTAATGAATTTGAAAATTATCAAACGTTTTTTTTTAATCAGTACAAATTTTTCTCATCTCCTATCTACAGACTACCTATGTCAGACTATTTGGGTTTTTCTAAAATTAGCTCTGAAAAAGCTAATTTGAGAAAAACTCTTCTCAGTCTTTATAAAAATTAAAATGATATTGCAATTGTAATTACTGGAGTTAAAGAATATATATTGGAAATAATAAAATAACTTCATAATAACCAATTTGCAAATGTATGTTACAGATAACAATTTTTAAGAAACCAAATCTTTTTCCATTTATTTTTCGCATTATAAAAATTGCAAAATCCGATTTGTGCAGAAATTCCAAGCACAGCATTAGATAAATCATGAAATACTGAATTTGTAAAGTAACAAACTTTTTTTAAATCATTGCAAATTGTTCTTTTTTTTCCAAAATTATTCTCTTTTTAAAAATATATTTATTCTTTAATCAGGAAAAATTGTATTAAAAATAAAATAAAAATAATAGTGATAATTTCTAAGCCAATGTTGCTGATTTGTATAAGTGTTATAGTGTAATCATTTGTTGATATTACTGATACTGTAAATCAACACCCCCACATTATTTTTAATGTATCTTTCATTTTTGCTTATTTTTTATTGATTTAGTAAAATATGCTTTTGTTAAAACTCAACCCGCATAATAATTATTTCTTTAATAATTTGATGAAAGGCCTGTATAAGTAGAGTATTATAACATGTTAATACAGTAAAACCTGTAAAGTTGACCACCGTTGTAAGTTGGCCACCTGTCTAAGTTGAGCACTTTTGGTCAGGAACGGAATTAGCCCTATATTATTTAATGTAGGAAAACCTTTGTAATTTGACCACCTGTCTATAATATAGACTCTGTCAATATAGACTCTATATTGACCACTTAAGTACCAAATTTGGGTGGGAGTATTATAAAAAACCCTTTGAAAGTTGGCTGCCTAATTATTATTATATTTATTTGTTTATCTATTTTTGCAAAGATAAAAAAAAAAAAACATATAAGTTCTCCAGGATAATATTTTTATGCTATAATGTTAGACCAGTATTTGTCTGGATGGATGAAACATCAATATAAAGTTTGCCTAAACCTCTGTGTAAGTTAATTATTCTAGAAAACTAACTTGAGCCTCACTCTTTTGTTCTTTAAATAAGTTTCTTCTTTTTCTTCTAATTGATCTAGTCATTTCGAAATGTTATGTATTTTTAGGGAATCTTTACAGTCAAATAAGTAAACTAACACATTTATCTTTAACTAAGTGCTTTAATTTTAAAGTTGTATAGGATACATTGTAAGTCATTCAGATTAAATTTATCTAATGGTATTTTAGATAATTGTTAAAAATAGCTAATTACTAATTTTAAAGTATCATTAATACATAATGTTATATTTTAATTAGTCACAAATGAATAAACGCATAGCGTAAGAAATGACAAAAAAAAAATCTCCACCCTCCTACTTGATGACTAAAGTGCTGCACCTATATAAGGTGATTAAAATTTAAGGTTTTAACTTAAAGTTACTTAATTAATTATCAATAAATTAACCATCAATAACATTTATTTACAATTAAAGATCTAAAATCTCCATGACTTTCTGACAGTCAAATTGTTTTTCCTACAAATGCTATTTAAACCAAAAAAAACCGGTTTAAACTAGGGATGCACCGATCAATCGGCAATAATCAGTAATCGGCCAGTATTGGCATGTTTGCCGATTAATCGGTATCGGCTTTTTTTAGCCGATTGATCGGCCGATCTGCAAACATTTATTTCTTTTAAGCATTTTTATTATTAAGACTCTGGTTTTATATAACTGAATGTATGCTTTAAATATTTTAGATTTATTAAAGTATTTCAAAATAGTTTCAATTCAATTAGGAATAGGCGGAAAATTTTAGGAAGTAAAAAAATTACATTTGTTAGTGCATTAAATTACGTATTTTTTCATGAAATAACAACAATGGAAATGGAAATCATTACTATTGAAATGTAAACTATGATGAATTTAAAAAAAATTCTATATGATTAAATTTAATTTTTAACATTACATAAAAGAGTATGTAAGCATTTGAATGAAATTGTTCAAACAATTCTTTACAAATATTAAATTAATAATAAAAATATAAAGTCAAAATAATATTGACAACATTAAGAATACTTGAAATTTAATATTCTTAAATTATAATGTAAATGCATAATCATTTGTGTTTTCTGAGCATAACCTGTTTCTATTAGGTTCGTAGATATTTCCTCCTGTTCTTTCACTTTCTACTGATGATGGTGGTGCACTTAAATACTTCAAGGCTAAATTACTGAGATTTGGAAATTTTTCTTTCAATAATTTCCACCATAGGAAAGGATATTTTGGTTAGCAGTGATGGCAACAAGTAGTTTTCCAATTATGTCTTATAACTTGCATTGGTTTTCAGGTTTTTTTCATTTGATGACATCAATTTATCATTCGGTATCGTATCTGATGCTAACTCTTCAAATAATTTAGAAAAAGTCAGTGGAGAATCCAAAGATTTCACACTTTCTTTGCATGATGAAGAATCTAAGTTATCTTTAATTGACTCATCTTCAGGCTCACTGTTTTGTGTTGATTTTAAAGCTTCTAAAATCCAGTTTTCTATTTTGTTTTAAAAATGGGTTGTTAAACTCAAAGCATGTCAGAATAGATTATGAAAAAAAATAAAATAAAAAGCTCAAGATTGTCAGTTAGCTAAAATTAATTAATCGGCCAATTTGCTGATCGGTGCATCCCTAGTTTAAACCAAAAAAAACCTGGTTTAAACAAAAAAAAAACGGTTTTTTTTGGTTTTTTTTCAAAAAAACCAGGTTTTTTTCCAACCCTGATATTTCATGTAGCAATCCATGATGGCATTTGGGAACCTTTCTTGCATTTTCTTCGGGATCGTTTTTATGAATTGACCTTTTGAATTTAAAATTCCCTTCATATGTACTAAACTGCACTGAGTGTTTGAAATATTACCGTGATTCTTTAAGATTTTAGGTTTGAATGTTATCGAAGTTCTTTTGTCAAAGAGTACACCGCTATAATCATGCTATATGTATAGCTATAGGAGAGACTGGACCACTTTTGCACTCTTTTTTTTAAAAAATAAAAAGTAAAAAAATCTATGTACTTGCAGATACTCTTTAGACCTTTGTTGTTACGTACTATTTTTTACAACAATATATGTTATATATTAGAGGTTAAAAAAAAAGTTACTACTTGATTTTGTATTCACTTTGTAGAATATTCATCCTCTGTTGGGTCGTAAACCAGCTATTCAACCTGTGCCAGTTACGCAGGCTCGGTAGATTTTCATTTAATCAGCATAAATTTGAGATCAAAAACATACCTGCCAACTCTACTGGTTTTTCTAGGAGATTCCTGGATTTTCGCCCATTCTACTGGATTCCCGGTTTCTTTTTAAAATCTACGTTTTGTATAGATTTTGGTGTAATTCCCTATAAATAGGGAATTATATGGAAAAAAATCTCTTCAACAACGTTATTATCTTATTTAATTTCTTTGACAAATGGATTTACACAAGAAACTTAGTTTTAGACATTATAAAATCAATTATAACTTTAGCACCTCCCTCTTGGGTATGAAATATTGCACCCCCTCAGTCATAAATTATGTACTTGAAACTTGACCCCCCCCCCTCCCAGAGTGTCCCTTAATTTCCTGTGCCCCCTCCTCAGTTACGGGTCTGCTAGTGCTAGTTACACGACTGATACGTAGAACCAATCATTACATAAAGCATCATAGTAATGTCAAAAAGACCTGTTAAAATTCAAACAAGAAATAATAAATTATTTTTTATTTATTAATTAAAAATCAAAATTAATAAATTAATTTGTTTGTTAATATAAATTAATTTTTTAAGAAGGATGTTCAACATCACAAAACAAAACAAGTGAAGTTTAATCAAAAAATAAATTCAGTAAAACAAAATATTTGTTTTCAAATTAAAAATTCGAGTATAATTTGAATAACATTTAACAAAAATCCGACATTCAGATTTAGTCTGCAACCTTTTTTTTTCGAATGGGCTGCTGTTGACTAGTGCCAATTGCAGACCTAGTGCGTTCCTGAGATATTGGTACTGGTACTATCGCTTTCACCGGCACCACAATGAGTGTGGTACCATCGCCGTATGATAATTTTGACATCCGGTTTCTCCGCTGGAAAGGCCGAGCACCCGGACTCTGTTGATGCGAAATTGCACTAGGGGTTTAATTTAGCGGAGAGCATCCAAGCCAAATGTCCACTCAAGGGATCTTTTACATGCCGCATAATCATACAACATGGGCGCAAACGATTTTCTACATCTTGAAATTCCACCGACTCGGGTCAGGTTTAGTCTGGAACCTTGAGCTACAAATTTTTAATTGATACTTGCCACCACAAGTTTATAGCATTGATGAGATCAACGATTAAATTCAATTTTCAATTTTGCTTTTAGTTTCTAATTCAAGATTTTTAAAAAATGTTTTGAAGTAACATATATATTTGCTCCTGTCTCAACTTTTGCACCGTAGTATTAAAATTTTAGGCTTCTAGGGGGTACCCCTGTTGATACCAAAATAAAGTCAAAATATAGAAAAGGTATATCTATTTCAACAATTAAATGCTTATTATGCATTTAAATTTTTTTATGGTAAGTATCAGTGTTTTAAACTTCAAGTCAAAAGTGTTTTTAAAATTAAGATTATTGGAAACACAGGGCATTTAATATTACAAAAGCAGTCGAAGAAATCTAAAATTTAGTGAAAAAATAAGAGCAACAAGAATTTGTTTTAAAAGTTAAAAAATTGAGTACATTTGAAGAACATTAAACAAAAATTTGTCGTTCAGATTGAGGCTGCAAAATCTTTGCACCTTGAGCCACCAGCTGTCAAGTTCTAATTGACAGCTGCTACTGGCACTGTGAGTTTATAGTATTAGTGAAATGCTAGCTATTTTCTGAGCATTAAATTTAATTCTATCTTGCATCAAGTTTACAATACAATACAATACAAAAAGTACACCAACAACAGGCGCTAGGCCCAACAAGGTTGGTGAATAGATGAGCATTGCTTGGAGTTGGTGTAATTCGTTTAAAAAAATATTTTAAGCATTATCTATTTGCTCCTGTTTTAACTTTAGCAAATATTAAAGTCAAAGGGGAATCTTGTTTAATTATGCAATTAAGTGCTAATTCATTTAAAATTTAGCACTTTTCCAAAAATAAATACTACAGGCCAAAAATAAAATAATCAGTATCAAGTTTTAAAAGTAAATTGAATAAAAAATAAAATTTCTGCTTTTGAGTACCATGACTTAAAATCACTTACAACCTTGCAATGGTAATATTTTTCATCTGAATGTGATAATTGGTTTGGAATCAATTACCGCCTTGATTATCGGGAAAAATTATTAAAGGCGCCATTTTGCGGATTTTGATATTTTTCAAACTTTATCAATGCTAAAAGCAATTCTTTTAATTTAAATTATAAAAATAATTTGCATTTACCTTTTTTATGTTGAAAACGTTGTATTTTTAGCTTAGTTTTATGTTTCTTCGATCGCCATGTGTCACGCGCGATGTTAGCGTTTTGCCGTAATTGTGATGCAATCTTTTTGCATCTGTTTCCGGTTTTAGATATTTCTTATTATTTTCTCCGTAGCACATAAGTTAAAGCGTATTAATCAAAAATATTTAGCTATTTTTTTAGAATAAATATAATATTTGGTACAAATATAGCGATCTGGTGCAACCTGGTCGCCAAAGTGGCGATCGGCAATGAAATTTTTGGTCGCCATTTAAAACATTTTAGTAGCCAGTTGGCGAGTGGCGACCGCTAATCTGAACCATTACTTTAGAGGACTGATATTTTTGTTAGTTACGCTGGGAAACTTATCACATAAGGAACTTGTGGTTGGTCGTAATTTAAGTGATTGGTAAAACTTCTCATTCCCCCCCCCCCAAAAAAAAACAATGAAAAATACATGCGAAATTGCGGTGTATTGCAATCTACTGGATGTTTTCCTCAAAATATTGGCAGGTATGCAATAAACTTAGAGTGTGCATTAAACATAATATGACCATTAGGATCTGAAACATTATTCAGCAGTATCATACAGATGATTTTTATAATTCCTTATTTCAAATGATTAAAAATATGAGATCAATAGAGGGGGTTTTTTTTTTGTTTTTTTGTTTTTTTAAGGTGTGGGTGGGTATGATGGTGTGCATTACATTTCATTCTCTATAGTGGTGCTGTTGCTTAAATATAATTTTGTTTTTATTACATGTAGCCTAATTTGTACTTTAACTTAGATTCAAGTGATAGAAGATGACAGGAAATTAAGAAGTTGTTCCTTTTCCACTGCTCAAAGAGGACTTGTGCCCCCTTTAGTTACCACTGATTTTACGGTTATTGATGAAGGTAAGATTTCATTTACTTCCTACTGTTAGTATAATTTTCTTTTTAAAGGCCCAATTAAAATTAAGAAGTAGAAAACATTATACGCTTGGTAAATCACTCTTCAAATTTAATACCTTTTTAATTTGGTTGGATTTTTTATTTAATGCAACTGCATTGATTTTCAATATTGGGAAGAAAAAAGGATTCTGATTTAAATTCAGTATTTATTATAGTTTGATTTTAATATTTTTTGATTAATTCCATTATAGTTTTTTTTTTGGGGGGGGGGGGGCAATTTTAATTTCCATTGAAGTTAGTTGCTTCACTATTTGCATGTATCTAATATGCCTTCATCCAATTCTGGTGCATGGTATTAAAATGATTTTGCTATTATTTTTGCCTTGGATTCAGTGGTGTGGTACTGGAAGAAAAGGCGGGGGGGATCATCAAAAACAAACATCAAAAAGTGTGTGTACGCTTATGTTAAAATTCAAGCCAAAATGAAGAAATTCTGTGTTAAAATGAAGAAGTAGGGGGGACCGCTTCTCCCATCGACTACAACACCGCTTGGATTAATACAACTTAAATGTTCATTACATAACTGAACAAAGCTTTAAATTCTTCAAATCTCCACTTAATGTTTCTATGTTATTAGAAACCTTTTGATTACACATGGCATAATTAATTGCCAACAGTTCAATTCACATTTCTGAAGCCAGGCTCATATATTGAACATAGGATTACAACTAGATAAAAGGAATAAATAAATATGGAATTTTAATATAAACAGTCATTTGTCATATCCTACCCCTTTTACTTTAGAAATTAAATACAGATGCAAAAATGACATGTCCTAATTAATGTCAAGTATAAAAAAAATTTTCTCACTTATGAGTGCAGTTACTGTATTTTCTAGTTAAAGTGTTTAAAATTTTACATTTTGCTAAATGTGCAATTAAAATATTTACAAAAATGATTTTGAGGATGCAAAAATATTGTGTATTAATGTTAAGTGATGCAGAAAACAAGTAATATCTATTGTAACTGTGGGTATGTACAAGGAATTCATTGTATTAATGAATACACTAAACAAATTACTCAGAAATGCAAAATCAGCAGTTTAATATTCTACATCAATTACTATAAATGTAAGGGTTGGTCATAGCGTTCTTTTTCTGTAACAATCATAATTTCTCAACTTATGATTTTTTTATATATTTTTTAATACTACAGGGGTAATTGTAATGATGATTGCAATTTTGCTGTAGTGGTAATTTAAAGTGCAAGTTTTTACTAGTTTTAAGCATGAATAAAATGGGTACCTGCTTCATAATTTATTAAATATGTATTTAATTAATGTATAATTAGTTGCTTTATGTGCTTATTTTATAAATAAGTATGTAAGTACATTGGCAAAATCTAAAGATAAACTGGGCTTAAATGAGATGCGGTTTTGTAGACCCATAGTTACACCTCATACACCCCCAATGTTTTTCATTGACATGGCCTCCTTGTAGATCAAAATAGACTTTGAGGGCAGTAACGGCATTTCCTTACTTGAAAATTTTAAAGCATACTAAAACGTTTTATTCGTAGTTTCATATTTGTACTATATTTTTGATCATGAAATACTGATAAAACAAAAACCACTTAAAAAACCATCAAATACATAGACATTCTCCATATCCAAAAAACACAAAAAAAAAAAATACACAATTTTTTAACCATTTTCAAAAAAAAAAAAAACACACACACACATTCTTTCTTTTCCATCTTTTGTGTTTCTTCGATTTTTGTGGAAGGTAACCCAAATTGTAGACTCATGTTTGGTCCAATGTCCAAATGTAATTTCCTCAAAGAAAATGGAATGGACTTTTCTTTGACTGGTTGTGAGTATTTAAAAGCACAATTCAACATGTTTGGAATAATTTTCTGTGCAAAATAAATGTTTGGTACAACGAGCTCATGGTTTTTGAGTACTAAGTAATGTATATGTCCAGTAGACTATTATTCTTTATTTTTATTTATTTACTTTTTTGTTGTCGCATAGACGATCAAGATAGGGTGCGCTATTCCTTACTTCTACTTCCGCCCCAGCCGGTAAATGGCAGAACCTATTGTCCACTTCCACATTTACTTTTGACAAAGATAATTGTAAAAATCAATCTTTTGGAGTGTCCAATAGATTTTTTATGTTCTTCTAAAAAGGAAATAAAAGCTGAAAAATTATTGCATATTTCAAATCATCATAATATACAGCACAAGAAAAAGTATCTAAAATACTTCAGCGCTGCATTGTTTGCTGCTCCGTTTGCAGCTTGCGGGATCGTTTGAAATGACTATCCATTCTGAACTCGTACGTCATTGCTTGCATGCCTACAGAGCTTTTTTGTGAGCCAAAAGGTGGGGAGCTGCTCTCTGTGCTGCGATTATAGTATTTTACATGATTTGAGGCAACACAACATTTTTTCCCACTAGCCTTGCGACCAAGCTAAGACTGATATTTTGATTGATTCATTCAGATTCAACTCATAATAAATGTATTAATGTTTTAATTACTAAATGTTTTTAAATTTTTTTTGATGAAAATAATTGATATGTTTACTTTTCTGTAATAAACTGCTGGGGAGCCCACCGATGCCCAAAAGGTCCATCCATATGGACCACATTCAGAATCACTGATCTAAAGGGTTAATTTCATGTTTCAGAATAAATGTTGCCTAAGATACTCTACAGCAGTTATCTTTCTTTTCTAATTTTAGATTTAATTGTATAGAGCCCAAAGAATTTGATACAGAAATGATTCGGTAGTCATTGTTGACTCGGGCATGCAAAAATTGTCAGTCTTAAGCAACACTATTGATTTTGTTCAAGTCAAGTACATTAAAGTGCTGTAAATTGTTGGCATATCATACAAATGTGTTATATTGAAATACCGTACAATCCTAAATACCACATGCATTTTTTTCCAGAAAAATTGGTTTGTAAGTCGGGATACGGGTCTTAATTGAGAATTTGGGACAAAAGTACAAGGTCTAAAATGGGGGTTTTCATTGTGATTTTGAGATTTGTAATCTATCAGTCACACGTACCTCTCATAATAGGGGTGCAGGTCGCATATATGGTTGCGGGTGGTATTGAGAGGATTGTACAATAGTTAGTATTCCTTGAAATTAACATTTCTTTTATTGTTAGGTTTTTGCAGTCCGAGGTTCATACGATCAACAATTTATAATGTGCCTACAACAGCTGAAATGCTTAAACAGACATCTGTACCATTTGCTCTTGCTGTCAGTCCATTTGCAAAGTTACATAAAGATGAAGTTAGTTCTTTTTTTTTTCTCTCAAATAAATAGAACTATTTTCTAGTGTTCAAATACACAAAATTATGATAAATTATGCCCGGACAAGAATGCAAATTAAATTATTGGTTGCATAATTGTTTAGCACTGTATCTTTGGTTGTAAAAACCTAGTTGCCTAAAATTTAGTGAAATGACTATGAGTAATAGATTTTAACTTTTATTATTTTTTAAAATTCAGTAATCTCTTAGTTATGTGTCAGCCTGTCAGCTCTGACCAACAGTGATGCATAAGTGAGAAAGACGCATAAATAAAATTTATCTTTATTTTAGATCAAATCAACTTTGAAGGTGAATAGTTGGAAAAGAAGAAATCCAGATAGATTAAATAGAAAGGGAAAAGATTAGCAGCTTTATGAATAGCAACTTTGTCCTACAAAATTCTTTTCAGTGTTGTTTCTGGTATTTCAAAGTGTTAAGCAAATGTTTTTGTTACATTGAGCTTTTATTCTGATTTTTGTAACCATCATTTTAAATATGATCAATAATTTTGATCACTTGCTCTTTTATGAACAATGACTTTACAATCAAATTTATTCAACTGAAATAAAGTCTGTAATATGGAGAAGGGGGCTAGCGGAGTTGTAGCATCTTGAGGTATATCATGCTGAGTGGTAAAGCAAGATATGATTGTAAATTTAACAAATATTTTATTTACAAAATTTACAGCTTGAAAATGTGGATTTTTGAGGACAGTGAAGATATTTAGAGAGACAGAATAGCCGATCCGTCTGCTCTCTTGGTCAAAAGCGTTTTCACTGATGAATCGATGAGACTC
Organism: Octonoba sinensis; assembly: GCA_038502835.1. Taxonomy (NCBI): domain Eukaryota; kingdom Metazoa; phylum Arthropoda; class Arachnida; order Araneae; family Uloboridae; genus Octonoba; species Octonoba sinensis. The sequence continues at coordinate 27,643,464 of CM076599.1, read as the reverse complement.
TTACTTTCTGGCGTTTCCGTCAGCCTAGACCAGCGGAAAACCCCCCCCCCCCCTTTTTGAGATAAAACCGAAAGAAGGATGTGGGACGCACCTTGTGGGCGTTCACACAGACATAAGAACGGAAACGAATTTGGAGATAGCCGGTTGCTGCTGGTCAAAGGTTAACTTCGGACAGAGAACAAAATTTCAGAGGATGTATTTGAAAAATGAACTTTTTCAGGCGCAGATTACATTAAAGAAAGCTGAGGAAAAGGGGTCATGCAGTCGGAGTAGGGGCACAAAAGGCCAGATGCCGCCATTATAGTGTGTACAACGTGAATAACTCTGTTATTTTTCAGTTTAAATTTATGAGTAAATTCTTGCAATTTTGCAACACCAAAATGCACTTCCATATAAAGTTTAATGAAATTTCATTTAATAGTTCAATTGGAATTAATAAAACTAGGTTTTTATGGTGTAAAAGTAAGTTTGTAAACAGTTTAAACAGCTAATTTTAACTATTTTGATTAAAAATTTGAAACAAAAGAGGATAGTATGTTACAAATGAATATAAGCACTCCCTGTTTTGATGCTCACTTTCGTTTTGTAAGACTTAAATGTGCCAGTGTTATGCAATAACTTATAATGGACAGCATGGGGCTAGTGTGGATATTTTAAATCAACTTTATTCAGCTTTCAATGGTAAATATTAATTTAATATAAAGCTCATATAGTAGCACAGTGTAAACAACCTTTTTCAACATGGAAACTGATGAATTAAAAATTTAAGGGCTGGAAAAGAGTGAGAAAACAGAAATCGAAGAAGGAGATTTTTTGTTCAATTTTCATGTTGCAAGATAGACATATAATATACGACGGCGTAGCACATTTCATATTGTTCCAAGAAGGCAGAATGCTTATTACGTATTTTGTGTAAACAGTAATGTTAACACACATTAAAGGTTTTTTTACAAAAAATGTATTCAAGATTTAAAACCAATTGTAAAGTTAAACTATTCATCAATTGACGCAAATAAAAATTAGTAAATTCCAATATTTAAATTTTTACATTTTAATTCACCGGTTTTTACCCTTTTTTTCCCCAAACTTTTTTTTTTCTTTTGTAATTTTGTAATGAACGTAAGCTTGTCGTGGAAACAAATTCCTGGTATACTCAATTGCAGTCTTTCATAACAAACACATATTATGTAAATCCCTACTTAAAATGTACTGTTTTAAGATTAAGAGTGCTAAGGAACATGCTGTTTAGGTTGAAATTAATTTTATTAAGAGTTGTATTTTATTGTTATCAATATTTTAGATTGTCTGCAATAGCCCAACCACATGGAGCTAGTATGGACAAAAACAACTTTAAAAAAAAAATAAATTGTTAAGAAACTGTACAGCCGAATAATTTCATATATCGACTAAATTAAAGGTATAAGTCCAAATTCTTGTAAAAACATACTTGATGCGTAAAAAGATGTATTTAGCACATTTTTTTACGAAATTTATGAAAATTATCCATTTTAGCCCCTTTCTCTCCTATATACCTGAAAATATAATAAATTGCATCTGCATTCATTCGAAAAAAAAATACATATGTATAAACAAAACCTGTAAAGTTGACCCCCTTTTTGTTTTCAGGAACATAATTAGCCCTATGTTATATAATGACGAGAAACCTTTTTAACTTGACCACTTAAGTTGACCACCTGTCTATATTGACCACTTATGTACGCCAAATTTTGGTAGAATTATTGCTAAAAACCCTTTGTAAGTTAACCGCCTAATTATTTGCTTATCTATTTTTGCAAAGATTTTAAAAAATAAAAAATAAAATAACTTCTCCAGAATATTTTTTATGCTATAATGTTAGACCAGTATTTGTCTGGATGGATGAAACATCAATGTAAAGTTTCCTAGACCTCTTTGTAAGTTAACCATATGGGAAAACTACAATGAGCACTCTTTTAATTCTTTAAATAAGTTTCTTCTAATTGATCTAGCCATTTTCAAAAATTATGTATTTTTACCAAATATTTACCATTAAATAAGTAACTTACATAATTAACACGTTGACTGCCAACCTACAAGATAACATAACTCGTAGTAGGTGAACTTGTTGAAAGACCAAACTGCAAGTTATCTCGTTATTGCCTATTTATTTCCATTTTTCAATACATTTATAAAAGTTTATAATTGTTTGCTTGATAAGATGTTTTGAACAATATGATGTGATTAAATTAAACTATCATTAAGAGGTCCATAAACAGCAAACAGCACTGGCAGTCAGCATGTCGGCAGTCGATGTGTTAATAAGATATACATGAACCTATATTTTAATTAGTTACAAGGGAAAAAATGCATAGTGTAAGAAGTAACAAAAGAAAAAAAAATCTCCATCCTTTATAAATTGACCACCTGTCTTTGACCACTAAAGTGCTGCACCGCAAGTGGTCAACTTACACAGGTGTCACTGTATGTCAATTGTTTAAATTTTTAACGTAATGAGAAATTTACAATAATGTATGTTTGAAGTCGAAAAAAAATTCCTTTCTCTTTCTATTAACTTTCAATAATGGCTAAAAGATTGGCATTATGTTTCAAAAATCGAACGAATGGTTATTCCACTTTATTATTCACCTTTTCATCATTTTTTGTATTATATGTTATACAGTTGATAGTATTTAGAAAGCTTGATTATTAAGTAAATTACATTCAATTTTATTGCAAGTACTTGCTTATTTTTAACATCAATGTAAATTTAAAATTCTTCCCAAGAAAAAAAAAATCATCAAAAATATTTTTGTGTTAGTTTTTTTTGTTTAGGATCATATGGGGTAATTCCTGATCACCCTTTTTCCGGAGTAATTAATGGTCACACAATTTTTAGTTTTATAAAACGATATAACAAAACAATTGAAATATGCAAACTCTTTCTAACTATTCTATTTCTTATGCAGGATGTAAAAATACATAGATTTGCAGCAAGTTTAGAGAATAAAAGGTTTTATTTACTGCTACAAAAACATCTTTAAAAAAGATCATCTTTAAAAGTTATTTTTTTTGAAAAGATAAATATCAGTGCTACATTTAAAAAAAATTCTTGATGCTGTTTTATATTACAAATAGTCTATAGTTTTTAATCCAGTGCATATATTTTGTCCATTTTTAAATACATTGGTTACATTGGTACATTCATTTATATCCCAGTTTGCCGGGGGAATTGTTGGTCAGTGATAATCTTTTGAAATTCAGAAGTTTTTCATATTCATTTCAGCCTAAACATTACTAGACCTTAGTTGTTAAGTCTATACTAGTATATATGCAATTGATTTATGTATTTTTTGAAAAATTGTATACTTATTCATGATTATAGAAGAAGGTAGACTATATAAATGTGCGAACAAATTTTTTTTTTAAGTGTTTAGTTATTTTCTACTATAATTATAACCAGAATTATGTTAATTTTTATGTTACCCCAAGTTTGTTTACTTTAAACGTGACCAGAACATTCAAGATAAAGCTTCTGCAAAAGAACCAACAAATTGCAGCTAAAGATAAAAAAAATGTCAAGAAAAATTGTAAAGACAAAAAAATAAAGCCATGTCTGACACTAATACTTTACCATCAAGAAAAAGGCTGTGCTTTGAAATATCAGATGAGGAGCTAGAAAAATCCGAGGTTGAGAATAATAACAATGTTTATATGTTTGGAATAGAACACTTACAAGAGTTCAACAGTAGAAAATACAAAAAAAGTTGTCAGACATATCTATCATGCACTTTAAAGACAAGAATATTTTGCTGTCTATTATTACAATTTACTAAGACCTTTTTTACATTGAGAAAATTACAAAAATAGAAGCACTGGCGGTTCCAGTGCTTTTCAACAGGGGGTACTTCAGAATAGCTTGACTCCAACACCCCGTATCCCCCCACCATCACTGCAATTTTTTTATGAGTAACAGGGTGCGTACGCGGCCTGGAAAACCTTGAAAGTCCTTGAATTACATAATTTTTTTTTCAAGGCCTTGAAAGTCCTGGAAATTTGGAATAATGTACAAAAATGTCTGGAAAGTCCTTGATTTTCTCATTTTTACTATTTCTTTACAACTTATCAACAGGAAAATTCACCTTTCTTCAAATTTCTACCTGCAGACATGTGATTTTTCCGTATTTTGACGGAATTCCGTAGTTTTGGTAATTTTGGAAATTAAAAATTTCGCTTCCGCAAAAATTCGTAATTTGGATTTCTTTTTCTCTATTTTTTTTTTACCCCATGAACTTTTTTGAAAGTAGCCTGCGTACATTCCTGCGAAGTTTCACAAATTACGAGTAAAATGTACACATTCGATTCGTTTTTGGTGCTTTTAAGTGTCAATCCCGAATTTTTTCAGCACTTCGAAATCTGGTTGCATCGGCTTCGGCAAAACTTCCTAGTTCTCGTTTAATATCGTATTCTTCCCCTTAGACATCAATAAATTTGATCTTATCTATATTTTTAATCTTTCCTAAGTTTTAGCTTCTGTAAAGGGCTTGCAGAAACGTCATTTCGCCACGCCCACTTTAAATGTCGCTGATAATCAAGGAGTTTTTAGCTTTTATGTTTTAGTGATACATCTGTTGATTATAATTATTAAATATTAGAACCTTATTTAAAATCTGTGTATTTTTTTTTTTTTTTATTTTGGCAAAATTTTTTTTTTAAACTATTGTTTTTGTTTCGTTTTTTAATTTTTTTTTTCTCTCTCTTTTTTTTTTTTTGCATGTAATTTAAGATATGTTTAAATTTTAGATCGTTTTTAGCATTAGGGTCCCTCCCCCCTTTCAAGTACTCATTTTACAATGTTACGAAATAAATAAATAATATTTATTTATATTTTAATTCAATATATGAAAACATGTAAAAAATTCTTCACACCTAATTTTGAAGTTATTTCATTTCATTAAAATTTTTATAGTTATCAAGTATGAAATAGTTATTTCAGTTTAAGAAGTTATTGCTCAGTAACATGTTTATTTCTTTAAAAAATGTCATGCCACTTCCACGCCTTATTTTGGTTAGACATATTGCCCCAATCATTTTTTTTATATTAAAGTAATGAGTTGACTTGCTTAGTATTTAATGATTCTATTGCATAGTAATTCATGCTTGTAATAAACTTTTTAATAAGCTTTTACAAAGTGTTATGTCGTGATTTTTCAGTATTTTTTCTTAGTGAGGCACATGTCTGACCTGACAAGCAATAAAGCTATGGATCGTTACATACACAGCCGATTCAACACATAAATCTAATTAATGTGCGATCTGATAAATTTTTATAGTATTGAATATGAAGTTATTTTATTACAGTTAGAGGGCTCTAAATTAAATAGTATTAAGGAAATCTTTCTGGTATTCGAAGTGGTAAGATTTACGTGATTTTTGCTATGAAGAGTCCTGGAAAGTGCTTGATTTTTACTCAGAGAATAGTGTATGCACCCTGGAGTAAGAAAGGAGTTTATTTACAATATTTACAGGAGGAGCCTACGAGACCCATAAGATTTAAATTTATCAGTACACTTGTCAATATTGATATTTTTGCGACGTTTCTTCTCAATACACTTATGGATCAATGTTTCGAGTCTTTCTTGAGACATGGTGCTCCTTATCTTTGTCTTAACGAGGGCCAGTTTGGAGATAGTTCTTTCCATTCTTCTCACGGCCGTACCGTCGTACCCCCCCCCCCCCCCCCCACCCTGGAGTCGCCAGTGATCAGAAGAATGTTGAAATGAAATGTTTCGAAAAGAAAAAAAGCAGGTAATTTCCAATGTCCGAAGCAAGCCACCTAAGAAATTGTTAATATATTTTATGGGCCAGTAATTTTAAAGGAAAGTAATATTTTTGTTGTGGATACTATATGTCATTAATAATGCTTACAAATGTTATAAGAAATTCTGTCGATAATTCTAGAGTTGAAGCACTTTTAGCTTAAATAAAAACGTTCCGAGATGTAACATTATAGTGTTCTTTTCTTCATTATTAATTTTTTAGTAATAGGAGAAGAGAATAATTTGTGGTCAAAATGCACTAAATAAGGATAATATATCACATTTATCTACTTCCGGCATTTATTACTATAAAAACAAAGTGTGACCAATATTTACCCCGAAGCTGGTGTAATTATTAGTCACTTAATGAGTTAAATTCAACAAAGTGTACATTAATTATTGATTAAGTGAATATTGATATAGGCTACATGTTATGTGAGCTTGTTCCATGCCAAATTTAGTAATATTATCTATTAAACTTCTAGAGATATTCAGATCTTGTTTTTTGACCAGGAATTATCCGGTATGACTCTACTTTTTAATGCATGAATAAAATACAAAACCATTTTACCATTAAATTTTAGTGAAGACAACTGCTAAAATGCAAGTACCAAAAAATATAATGAAAGTAATATTAAAACTGGTTTATGTACTTTAAAGGAACATTTTAAGTGCATTTGAAATCAGAATAGTGCAGCATGTGTACTTTGTATGCATCAAACTTTCCTGATTTAAAATGTTGTTTTCAAGCATATTGTTCCTCTTCAAATGGCAGCCAATAAATTCCTTGGGAATAACATGGTGAACAAAATGTTTATATTCTGTTGCACAGCGCCCAATAAGTTATTCTACATTATTAAAATACAAATTCAATTTTTACTTTAATATTGATTTTTTCCATGCGATGGGAAAACATTCTACTTCTTACAGTGTCTGCTGTTTAGAATTTATGAATGGTATTTGGTGTTCTTTCTTATTTATTATGTGTTTGTGCATTTCATTTTAAAATTAAAGTTATAAAATTGAAGCTAATCATGCATTACTTTCTGTAGTATCCACCACCAATAGTAGATCCTGGTGAAGAAGGGCCTGTACGATGTCATAGATGCAGAGCATATATGAGTCCTTTCATGCAGTTTATTGATGCAGGTCGGAGATTTCAATGCATGCTTTGTAAAGCCACTACAGAAGGTACAAAAGTACATAGTAATTCAAAAGATTAAATTTTTTCATCAATACATTATGCAATGAGTAATTATCAACATTTGATTCAACTGTGTATAACAAGAACACGATTATCTTATATGTTAAAATCCAACAGTAAACAAACGTATGTTTGCATCTATCTATCTGTATCGCGCTATCTTCTTGCATTTGGAGTCATTGCTGTATTTGCTCTTCATTAAATTAATAGACATGAATAAATAGGAGAAAAACTCCCTTTATTAATAATAAGGTAAGGTGTTTTAAATTGCCTTCTCTGATAGATTTTAAGTGCAAAATTTTTCAAATCATGTCCTCCACCAGGGAATGAGCAACATTTGAGATAGCCCGGACAACACTGAGCGATGCAGCTAGTACTTTTATGATATCTAAAATTTGGTCAATAGAAAAATTTTAATATGCTAAAACCTTGTAAAAAAATATATACAGGGTCGCTGCACACCTGGAAAATAGGGGAAACCTGAAATTGTCAGGGCAAGCTAAAATGACCAAAAATGCTTTGGGCAAAAACTGGGAAACTCACAAATTTCTGCAATTTCTGGAAAAGTCAAGGGATTCCTTTCATTTTTCGGTACACTTTTATTAGCACAATTCCATTAATCGTTAAGGAAGGATAAACAAATCGCTGTGTTATTATTTTCACTTTGCCAAACATCATGCTTCGCCATATTAGCCTCTTCCTTTTATTTTCTTTTGAGCTTCCTCCTATCCCCTCCTAAGGTTTTTCTGTTGGAGAAAACATGATTATTGAACAGTTCATGATGTCTGTGATAATATTCACATTCACAGGCAAAATAATCTTCCAATTCTCTCCTTTCTATCACCAATCTCTTTATTCAAATTTGTCTCGCAAGATATTTCTTAAAAACTTGTATTGTTGAATCTGTAACAAACTTTGCAGAAAAGAAATTTGATTAATTTTCAAGATCTGAATGATATTCTTGAATATTTAATATTGTCTCAAATATTTAAATTGAATTTACGTAATTTTAACTTGTATTCATTACAACCCCTTTTTTTGGGAGGGGAGGGTGGACTCCAACTTCATGACTTATGTTCAACTTTGTGTACTTAGCAAAAAAATTACTGTTCTTAGAGTTCAGTCTGTTTACATCCTGCAAATGTTTCAATTATTATGAAAGTTTCAAGTTACCGTGAAATGCTTTTATAGCGTCATTCAAAGCTCTGGAATATTTTTGATACTATAGCCAAGGGATGCTATACGTGATGCACCTTAAAGTGTGTGGTCGAATGAAGGGACCAGAATTTCTTGATGCTATAAATGAAGTCACGATGACCAAATTCAACTGGAACTTGCTATGTTCAAATGGCTTATTTATTTATTTTTGTTTTAATGATTTATTTATTTATTTTTAATGAACCTTGATTATAGTGAAATTGCCGACAGTTCTTTTTTTTTTTTTTTTGTGGAAGATTATTAAATTTTAAAAGAATAAGTACTTGATTAATTTATTTTAAAAATAAAACATTATGGCTACTAAAAGTGCTTAATGATTTGCTATTTACTAGTAAATTACAAAGGAATTTTTATTTAGTGTTTTACTTTTATTGCTGCAAATTTAGCATATATGCTTTCATTTTGAAAAAAATATCAAAATTACATCTTTTATTGAATATGACAAGATCAATTGCATGAGACATAGATGATGACATTGGAACTGAAGTCAGTAGATATGCAGAAGGGAATAACTTGCTATAATATTATAAAGACCTGGAATTTTTTCTGAAATCACCTGGAAAGTCTGGGAATTTCGTTTCCTAACTTTAATGGCAATAGCAACCCTGTATATATTGGGTTTACCCCCAATATATACAGGGTTGCTATTATATACGTCAGAGTACTAATATATATGTCGGAGGAAATTTGGGTTAGTTTTCGAACTCTTCACAAATTTTCAACAAATTTCTCACAACATTCCAATTAATCAAACGGACCCATCACAAAATTTCGAGCTACCAAATTGTACTTTTCACAGAATTTTTTATTAAATTAGTGGAAAATATTAATAAAATGTTTTTATAATTATGTGTTTCAATTTTGAATTTCCGCAAAATTATTTAATATTTCACAAAACTATTTTTAAAATTCATAAAAGCAGAACCTTGTTAAAAATGTTGGATCGACTCCTGTATATCCATTCACTCCTTAACATGTCATATTCAGAAACATATTTGCAATCTTCTGTTTCTTTCCACCAATTTACATTTTAACCCTAGCGTCAATGACCAGGTTCCAGGGTACCTTTTTGCGACTTTCATTGTAATTTTTATCATTTCTAATAAAGCTTTGGCAAAACCAATTTTAATCTTCGTTATTCACATGAATCTGAACTCAACCTATTATTGTGCAGCCTTTTTTGGAAAATTGTTTTTTTGACTGTAGCCGGTCATTGAAAGTAAGGGAAACGTTTGGTCATTGACGCTAGGGTTAAGACACACAAATTTTACTGGATGTTTAATTGTGTTATTTTGTCCCATCTTTATTGTTCCAACAGTAATATTTTCAATAAAACTTACTGTGTGTGTGCATGTGTATCAAGATTTTCAGGTGATTTTAAAGATAATTTCTTAAATTATTAATTTAAATTGCTAAAATTTTTAGAACATATTTTTAAAGCAATAAATGCTTTCCTTATATTTATTTCCATAGATTTTTCACTTTTTTTTCACACATTTTTTGTCTTGTTCTGTTAAGTAAAATTTTGTAAAGCTCTGCTAGACACATCTGCTATACAACAGGACTAGTAAAACTATGCATAAATATATAGAAAACAATGTATAATAATGATATACTATAAAAACAATGTATAATAATGATATACTATATAAACTGTATAATAATGATATACTGTAAAAACTATAATAATGATATACTATAAAAACAATGTATAATAATGAGGTGGTATAAAATAATAAATTGATACATAATTGAAATTTTAATGAACAATTTTGACTTACAAATTAAATCCAATCGCTTGATTTTTGAAAAAGTAATAATTTTAATGTTTTTGAAAAAATTATGTATTATTACATGGTATTTTTTTAATGAAAACAATCAGAAGACTTGAAGTAGAGTTCTACTTCCTTGTCTTTTTCCACCCTTTTTTTTTTCTTGTCTTTCTCGTGTTTTTTTTTTAAATTATTATTGTTGTTATTATTAGTAGTATTATTATTGGAATACGAACTGGAATATTCAATTATTTTCTTTTTCTGTTTTTATTTGTTTTCAAGTCTACGTTTGTCAATCTTATATTCTTCTCACATTATTTTGATATTTCAATTTGGTTTTCAACAAACTGCTTTTTGCTTCCACAGAACTGTCCAAACAATGAGTATGGGAGAAAATGGAGTCATTTTACATAAGAACAGGCTGGAATTGTGGCGGGGTTCTCCTTTACTTTTCTTTTTGTAGCTTAGTGTTATTTATTTATGAAATCTTTTAAACATCTGTAAAGAAAACTTAATGTGTATAACACTTTAATGCAATAAATGTAATCTCCCCCCCCCCCATTCCCTCCATCGCATTTTTGCTGTTTTCTATGTACATTGTACATACTGTTTTCGTTTTAACTCTTAAAAGCTAATAAATTATCCTTTAAATAGCATTTTGAATAGCATATAATTGCACAAGAAAAAAGCTGTAAGTACTTTTCTACTTTTATGTGGCCCAAGCTCCTCACAATGTAATTTTTAAGCTTGGTCTTTAAACCTATTTCTCATGGCAAGAGAAATTCCATTTTTTGAAGAAAAAAACCCAACTAGATTCTTTTGAGACAAAATTGAGCCAACCCAGAACCTAACATTTGATACCTAGCTTATTTCCAACTTTTTCCATGTTGTGTTCCAATGTGGTAGCATTTTAATAATTTTTTTTAAAAAATTTTTTTTAGTACCTGCATATTATTTTACACACCTTGATCATATGGGAGAAAGAGTGGATAAGTTGGAGAGACCAGAACTATGTTTAGGATCCTATGAATTTATTGTGAATCGAGATTATTGCAAAGTAAGTATTTTTATTTAAGTAATTTTATGATAAGAAGCAGATATTATTTTTAAAATTAGATTTGACTATGTATTCAAAGTATTTGTCAGAACTACTTAAACATTCTTTTATTTCGGCCAAAAAAAATCAAAAACCAAGTTATTGTCCACAATTATGTGACCACATTCAGCATTAAAAAAAATAATAAAGGTATAAAAAAGGGCTGTTTACTAGTCAAAAAAGGCACAAATTTGGAAATCGGTCAAAAAAGTAACAAAGCCACGAAAAATTTCCATTCTTAGGGACCATTCCTCTACAGAAGTTGAGCAGGTTCTTTGTAATTAAGTACTTCTCTTTTTTTTTTTGGAAAGGAAGGAATAAATCTAACTGAAAAGAACTGTACAGTGAGAAACAGGTGGATTAAAGTATTATCTCTATTCCATTTTAGCCATTGTTCAAAGTGCCCAACTTGATTTTTGTTTAAAAAGTTTAAAAGGAATGATAAGATAAAAAGTTCTTATTAATATATAAAGAAGTAAATTATTTGATCCTTGAAAGGTTTCCAAAATTGGCATAACAACTTTCAGCCTATGAAACTTTCACTTGCTAAATATTAAGGCTGATTTAACTTTTGTCCGTAATTTGATTTCTTGTAACACCAAAAGTGTTGTCAATTTATACCTTAATCCATTTTGTTTTTGAAATGCTTAAAATCTTTTGGTATTGATGATGGCTGTAATAGTCATCATCAAGAGTTAAGAATCTGCAAGTTAATTATCTGAGCATTTCAGAGACTTAAAAAGCCGTTAATTTTGTTTTAAAATACCTAGTATACTATTATTAAAATAATAACTTGTTATAGTTTCCAACCACTGTCGTGAATGCAAATAAAGCTGATGTTATTTATTGTTATAAGGTTTACTGAAACCATTTTGCTTAATGTCTAATATATTTAGTATTGATAAAATATGTAGGAAGAACTAGAAGCGGTTCTGCTACAAATTCTTATTGGCAACTATTATGGATTAAAAAAATATATATTGAAGTAATGGATTTCTGCTCTAATTGTGTTCTTGTATTGTAAATTAATCTGACTTTTCTACTTTTAGTTATCAAATTATCTTTTCTTACTTGAAAAGCCTAATTTTTAAATCTTTTATTTCCAATCACTCTCAAGTTTTGTAAAAAAAAACATTTGTTCTAATGGTTTAAGTTCAAACTTCTTTTGCTCTTTCATTAGGTTATAAAAGCCGAATTTACAAAACTGTGCTGCATATCTTTGTCACTGTATGTAACAAAAGTCTAGTCTTATTTTAACTTTTTATGTATTTTCTAGGAAGGAAAGTTTCCCAATTGTCCAGCTTTTATATTTTTAATTGATGTCTCTTATAACAACATTAGAAATGGAATGGTCAAAACATTATGTGACAACATGAAATATGTCTTAGCAGGTTTACCAAGGTACCTTTTACTCTTTAATATTGAACTTTTTCTGAACTCTTTAAGTAAATGTTCTACTAATTTAAGTGCTTTTTTTTTCCTCTCCTTAGAGAACAGAATGCTGAAAGCTCAAAAATTAGAGTAGGATTTGTAACATACAGTTCAGTGATTCATTTTTACAACATAAATGTAAGATCAATTTAACAATTATGTCTATTAATTGATCATAAATTATTTTGTCAACCTTTCATTTATATAAAGTGTTGATGAACATTGTGCAATTTTAAAATTGTTGTTCTTGTTTGTCATTAACTATATTTCATATTTTGTGACATACATTTTAAGGTAATTAAATTGGTCAGTTTTTCTCATATGGGAAATTTAAATCTTATAATGTTGTTTGGTTAAATTACTACATTCCGATTTTGTAACCATTAGCTTTAAATTTAAAAATCCAGTTATCATAGAAAACAAAAAATCGTTGGGTATATTTTTCCATTTCAATGAAACATTGAATACATAATAACAGGTAGACCAACCCAGGGATTGGAAACTTTTTTACTCTGAAAAGGCCTCATTCAATTTGGCTGTTGAGCAAAAAGACACACATGCAGAACTTTAAGGGACAATGTTTTGTATTTACTATTGTTCAATAGAGATGGGAAAAACTAGTATATTAATTTTTTCCATAGAAATATAAAAACACTAATGTATAATTTCTTTTCTTCCCCCCTAGAGATATTTATTATAAGTATATTTGAGTTTCAACTAAATTATGATCAAGGAAGTTTCAGATCTAAGTCAAGACATTGCTTTTTAACTTAGTACTTAGAACTTTTCTTATTCGACTTTAGTAGAAACTAGGTTTGTTCAGTCAAATCTGGATTTTGGGGGGGCAGATGATCATGTGTTCAATTACCATAGTTTAATTGTACAATATTTGAGTGTTATTGTATTGGAAACTTGAACTGCTCTTTTTTTAAATCTATTGCACTGTTGTTATAATGGTAATTCTCCCCCCCCCCCCCCTTTTTAATCGGAAATTTGGAAAGGACCGAGTATCTGGCAAATGTAACCAACTGTGTCATGCACTTGTGAGCTCAGCCTAATTTAAAAGTAGCTGTTAAACTGAAATCATTGATCATGAGTAAAAAAAGAACACTCGATCTAAACGTTCAGAGGAAATTTTGATATTTAAATATTTATTAGACTGAAAAAAAAAAAGGTTTAAACTTACTAAATTTTTCTACTAATTTTCTAAAAATTTTACTGTTCTTAGGTGTGCTTGAGAATATGAGAATTGCTTGCCCTTCAATATGAGAATTATATTTTTTCTAATTATATTTTGTAGATGTTGTTTAGTGGTGTGATGACGGAAAATTGTATAATGTAAAAGAATTCTCAATGTTGCAACATCTAAATTTTTTGAACATTGCTTCTTTCCTTCCTTCAGAGCAATTTAGCACAGCCCCAGATGCTTGTTGTTTCAGACATCAATGATATGTTCATGCCTCTGTTAGATGGATTTCTTGTTGAAATATCTGAAGCAGAACATGTTATAAATAGGTAACATTTCTTTTTATTGCAGTAATAATAATTTATCAGAATACAGTGAACTCTCTAATCTGCACTGCTTAAGACCACAGGTTTTACAAACCCTTAAATTTCAAGTAGATTTCACATTCGTTTTATGTGTACTACAAACTGTCATTGTTTTCAATAAACTCTAAGATAAAATTTAAGCATTTTTTAAACTTTAGTAACTAATATGTAGTGTGTATTGTGTATGTTTAATCTTTGTCAATTTTTTTCCAACAGCTTCAGGTAATCTATTCTTTTATTTATTCATTAATATTGGAATTTAAACTACTATATAAACTTTGAAAAAAAAAAAAAAAATTGTCGTAAAAGCAAACCAAATATTAAAACATACTTTTATACCAGGACCATCTATTAATGTAAGAAAACATTATTAAATAAATACTGTTTGTATATATATTTTTTCTTTTTTGAATGAGGGTATATATTATCAATTTGTATGATACAATGTAAAAATAGAGCTGCAAATGTGTAAAATAAAATGTGAAAAAAAATGGATCAAACTTGCAAGACATTCAAAATGTTTTCAAAACTTGTTATTTACAATATGATTGTCACTTTTTGTGTGCATTTGAAATCTTGTGTTAGACATTTTTAGCTTTTAGGATTGCAGATTTAAAAGAAGTGATTAACTCTAGTAATAACTGGGTTCCTACATCAGTGGTCAGTTCTGCAATTTAACTCAAAACATTTTAGTCTGTAGTATTAGTTTTAATTTAAATAAATCATGTTATATTGATAATTTTTAGGTCCTCCCCCCTCCCCCCAAAAAAACCCCATGCTAAACATTACTGATATTTGTACATTATAATTTTTACTTATTACATATGCATTTTTCTCCCAGAAAATTTTCAATTAGAATTACAAATTGTAGATATTTGTTAACTATGTCAAAAGAAATGCAGTAAATTTTTTATGTACAGTTTGATGGAGCAAATTCCTGTTATGTTTGCTGATTCCCGCGAAACGGAAACGGTTCTTGGCCCTGCAATACAAGCTGGATTGGAAGCATTAAAGGTAATTTGTTAAAATGGGTTTTATCGTATATTTTGTGTTATTCTCACTATTTATTTTGGGCAATGATACATTCAAATTTGTATAGGCAGCTGAATGTGCTGGAAAGTTGTTTGTTTTTCACTCAACTCTACCTATAGCTGAAGCCCCTGGCAAATTGAAAAGTAGAGATGATAGGAAGTTACTTGGAACAGAAAAAGAAAAGGCAAGAACTTAAAAATTGTATATTTTTTATCAATTGTGTAATGTTAATAGAACTATCTTTTTGTATTTGTCAATTTGTATTGCTAAATATTAAATTAACCAGAAAAAAATTACGAAATAATGACCGTCATATACATTATGCATAGTGCAGTATACATAAAGTAGATTTACTGCACATATCTAAGTGTGTGATAATCAGGGTTAGGTTTCTTGCAGAAGAAACTGATTTCTTCTAGGACAGTTGAAGAAGCTGGAATAAATGGGAAGAAACCTACAGGAATTTAAACAAGAGTTAAAATTCAAAATATATTAACTAAATGGCAGACAACTTAATGTTAAAAATGCTATTTTTAGAAAAATAATAAACTTATTTTTAATGCAAAACATAGTTTAACTAGTATTTATGGGTAACAGTTGCTACAGTTTGAGGAGGGCATTCGCTACAACTTTGTAAAAGGAATGTTTTTTTTACTGTTTCTGGCATTTGTGGGTAAGAAAAAAAGAAACTACAGGAGAAAATAAAATAATTCATACTTTCATATAATTCTTTTTCAAATAAAAATACATTATTTTATTTTTAAGTGTATGTTGTGCAATACATTAAAAAATAATAATTTTTCATTTTAGGAGAATTTACATATCAGAATGCTGAGTTTTAAAAACTAATGTTCTAAAACATTTTTGTCCAGAATTAATTATCACTGGAATAGAGTATAAATAATTTGAATTTTAAAGTTTAGCCAAAATACAATTTCTTAAATTCTTAACTAATAAGTTTTTTCCATTTCCTCCTATCTTTGAAGAGATTCATTTCTTCCTGGCTATTATTTCTTTGAACAATAGGTATATGTATATATTCTACAATATGCAGGGTTCCCACCAAGTCACTTTTTTCACCTAAAATCACTTTTTTTTTCATTGGTCACTTAAAGTCACTTTTTGTAGCAAATTGTCACCTAAGATCATTATTGTTTTAGGTATCTCATAAAGTGATATATAACCACCAAACGTTTCCTATAAACACCAGGTAAAATGTAAATAAAATAGTTTCCACAAAGCTACTTGACGAAGCAAATGAAAAGTTAAAAGAGGGCATTAGAAATCTAGCTTTTACAGAAATACAGCTTGCTCGGGCAATGATAGAGGGTGCTAAATCTATAAAAGCTGATGGAGATGAGCACACAGCAAAGGAGCACATGAAATTTTTAAAAAATTACAGAAGAGAAAATCTTCCGTAATCACAAAGTTTTTTCAAAAGAAATCTAAGGCTGTATAAATTGGAACTTTTACAGAATGCTGCCATTTATATCAACCGTCGCCTATATACCAGGGGCGACGGTTCTCTAAATTTTTGAAGCATTCTTTTCTGAGATTTTTATATTAACATTTAAAATTTTTAAGCATTCCTACTGAATTGATTTTCTTTTCTGATTTTTTTTTTTGCCCTTTTCAAGGTCTATTCTATCATATCATTTTCATTTTTAGCCTTTGAACGATTTGCAAGTTAAAAACTTTTTGCTACAGGATAAGTAAGCACTTAAAGTATACTTTTCAAATATTTTACTTTTGGTATCTGTACTTTCTAAATTAGCTTTGGACTAAGGATTATAATCAAAATCATTTCTTGAACAGAATGCATTTAATTTAGCGATTTCCTTGCTTGATTTAACTGGTCAGTGACCCTTTTCCTGTTTTTCATGCTTATAATTGATTTTATTTGCTTCTTTAGTTGTCAATCAAAAGATTTTTATTTTTTACTTGCTCTAAAATATGTAATTTGACATAAATTTAAATAATATTCAAATTAACTTTATTTCTGTAGTAATCCGAATAAAAGCAAATTTTGAAATATTAAACTTTTTTTTTCTCTTTTGAGCCTTGCACTAGCATGCATTTGAAGTACAGTAAAATCTGTAAAGTTGACTATCTTTGACCACCTGTTTAAGTTGACCACTATTTTCAGGAACGGAATCAGACCTTCACCCTCTGTAAGTTGAGCACTAAAGTGCTGCACCGCAAGTGGTCAACTTACACAGGTTTCACTGTACCTAGTTTTGGTGTTTTAATTTTGGCATCAAAGAATATTCTGAATTAAATTTTTTAAGAAAGGATCATAATATTCCTTGTATATACACACCTTTAATTTATCTAATTGTTTCAAATATTTTGCACATGCTCCTCTGATATTCTAAATGTTTTTATTCCCTATAATTAATTTTATTTTTGTGATAAAACATTTAAAATAATTTTTCTTGTTTCACACATTAAAAAATAAAGTTGATTCTGTAAATTGCTACCATAATCGGTCACCTCTGGCATATATATGTATGGCTGCTTTTTTTTTTTGTGTCTGATGAAAAACGATTTTTTATTTGAGATGATGGTGATGTTTATTTATGGAAGATTTGTTAAGGATTGAACTTTCTGTTGTTTTTAGCCTACTTTCCCAAAAAATAAATAAAATGAAAGGAGGCTTAATGTATCGTAAAAATATCATTGAAAATAAAGAAAAGTCAAAGAAGTAATTAAATAGAGAATGAAAAATTTGAAAGTAGGGTTTTGAGATGGGGCAAAATGTGTATTTGTCAGCCCCCCCCCCCCCCCCCCCCCCCAATAACTTTTGAAGAAATTAGCCAATTCAAAAGATCTTGGCCAGGACATCTCATTTCCATATTTTACTTTTTCATTTGAACAATTTTTCGTTTAATTTTGAACATTTAAAAAAATCTTAACATTAGCAACTATGGGCAAAAATAAAGCACATTACGTAACATTAGGCATAAGATCCAAGTTCGGATTGAACAAGCTTATTAGAAGAAGCTCTCGGTGTGAAATATTTTTTTAGATTTGAACAATTTTTGTTCATTTTTGAACAGTTCAAAAAAATTAACATTTGCGCCTATGAGGAAATTTCAATCCTATATAAATCCTGATCTAGCTGACAGATTCGCTTGGAACAAACTTTATCAGAAAGATGTTAGGCCAAAGAACATGTACAGATACGAAGTTCAACCTGAACTAACCGAGCCTATTTTTTTATGAAATTTGTTGGCTGGGATTTTTAAGGATATTTCTCAAGGAATGAATGAATAAGTGAAAGAATGAATCAATGAATAACTGAATGAGTGAAAGAATGAATGAGTGAAGAAATCAATAAGTGTACAAATTCATGAACAAGTAAATTAATTAATGAATATGTATTAACCGTTGAAGACGGTACATTGGAAGTAATCAAGAACTAAAGCTAAATGATAATTTAGAGAGAGAGATAGCAAGAGTATAAATATGGAGTTGGAATGTACGAAAGTAGGCTCGTATAGTTCTAGATGGAACTATACGAGGATGGCATGTGAAGAAAATAAATGTATATTTTTCTATGCTTAAAAACCTATAAACCTTTTTTCTACATGTGTTCTAGTGGTAATACAAAGCTTATTCTCATTTGGTCACTTTTTTTTTAATTGATCACTTTTTTGGTCACTTTTTTTTCTTAAATGGTCACTTTTTTCACTTTTTTTGTATCATATTCTTGGTGGGAACCCTGAATATGTCTTACTTTTGAGTTAATAAAAGAGGTAGGTTTGAAGTTTACCTTCACTCAACAAAGCTAGAGAATTGTGAGCTCCAAAATGCAACTTAAAAGTTTAAATAACAAAAATTTCTGCTGTTTAAATTAAAGTTGATAGTGGTACAGTAGAGCCTCGGTTATCCAAGCCCAATTAACCGAGCTCCGGGTTAACTGAGGTACATTTGCCCTGGTTTTTTTTTTTTTTTTTTTTGCGGCCAATGGCGGCATCACTGACTCACGTCAGTCATGCAATGGCATAAGTTGCATTTTAATTTATTTTCTGGTGATATAAAGACCTAGAACAACAGTCAGAGACAACTTCAACAGACCTTTTACGGCTACAACCTTTGCGTTTATCGGCAGAAAAGAAGCGAGCGAGTTCCGTTGAACAGAAAACAATATAGTATATACAGTAATAAACCTGTAAAGTTGACCACCTTTGTATGTTGACCACTTTTGTCAGGAATGGATCTAGCCCTTCACCCACTATCTCACCCTCTATAAGTTGACCCCCTGTCTAAGTTGACCACTCAATTACTGCACTGCAAGTGGTCAACTTACACAGGTTTCACTGTATATAGACTTCTTCTAGAAACCATTTTAATTGTAACATGTGCTCTACTGATGTGTACATGTAAAATTAGATACTTGTATGTATGTAAAGTAATTTTTTCATTTCATAATATGTACAGTAAATGCCTTTTTCGTCACATATTTGACGACATTTTCATTTATTTCAACCCATGTTTCCCCTCTCGATTTGGACAGAGTCCGTGTTATCCGAGTTTTCGATTATCCGAGGTACTCTCGGTCCACATTACCTCGGATAATCGAGGCTCTACTGTATTAAGTAGTTTAATTATTAATTTATCATGTGTAATTAAATGGTTGTACATGTACTGAAGGTTTTCCTGAAAAATACAGTTGACCTCGCTTGGTACGAAACGCCAAAAATTCGTGAATTTGTTTGTATTAGCCGTTATTTGCAACAACCGTGAATTATGTAAATTGTGTGAAAAAACTATTAGAAATGCATGTTTATATTTTAAAAATAATTACTACTACCGTAATTATCGGTAAATAGCCCGCATGGTTTTGTAGTCCGCAGGAAAAAAAACTCATTATAAAAAAAATCAAGTTCGGTGTATAACCCGCATAGTTGTATAAACCACACCCAGAAAAAAACATGGGATACGCCCCTAGAAAACAATACATTCGCCTGTAGCGCCTGAGCCCCAATCTGCTTTGGACAGTCGGTTCGAAAGCTACGATTTATTTCTCTGCATTTTGTTTTGCAGGAAAATATATTTCGATATTTTTGAACGGTAGTTGTCTTTTTACTTTTTTTTTTTAAATTTCATGTATTGCCCGCATCGTTATATTACCCGTAGATAGTAAAAAAAGGAGTTTTTTTTTTTTTTTTTTTTGTAGATAACCCGCGGGCTATACACAGATAATTACGATATTTATAATACAAGGTAAAATAAATAGTGAAAGCAAAGGATTTATTTTTACTAATATACTTTTTTAAATCTTACTAGTACTTGGGGGAAAAAGTGAACTTACCTTTTAAATTTACAATTTTAGAATAAATCTTTAATGGTTAATTGTTTTTTTAGGTACATTAAATTTTATCATATGCGTACTTGGTGGTTTACAATGACTCAAAATAACCAACAATTTCTAAAAAAAATTAATTTTATAGCAATCGAGAAAATTTGTCGTGAATAGGTCAGAAATTTTGTTCGTCTTAGCCAAAATTTGTATTTTAGCCTTCGTAATATGCGTGCGATATTTAGTGTAATTAAATAGTAAACCAAACTTGATGAATAAAATGTTCGTTTTAGCCGTGGTTTCGGCTTAACATGTATCGTGTTCGTATTAAGAAAGTTCAACTGTACATTATTTTATCGTACAGAAGTGCAACTCCTATAATAAATTCTTAATGAATTTCGTGATTACAGAGTGTGGTTAGTAAAGAGTCATTCTTCATAAAAAGCCATTCATTTGGTTAAATGTGAAATAACTAAAAACTGCTCACTGAGCTGGTAAGAACACAAATTAGTTTTAGTCAAATTTGATTTTACAAACAATCGGTGAATAACAAGGGGTCACACCAGATGAAATTCAGGTCTTTTTTTTTTTTTTTTGGACTCTACACAAAATTGCAATTATCAAAACGCACAAATCACGAAATTCAAATCAATCAAAACGCACCCATCACGAAATTTAAATCAATCAAAACGCACCCATCACAAAATTCAAATCAATCAAAACGGACCCTTTACAAAATTCAAATCAATTAAAACGGAGTCTTCACAAAACTCCAAGCTTCCAAATCATACTTTTCACACCATTATTTATTATAAAAGCGGCAAATAATAAAATTTTTCATCACTTTCCGTTTAAATTTTCAATTTTCACAAAAATCTAAAATTCACGAAAAAAGGACACTGCTAAAAAATGTTGGATTGACCCCTGATAACAGCCGGAGCCAAATGTAACAGGACAGAAGCCACTTTACAGTCTATTATATACAAAAAAAAAAGGTTCCACCTGGGTGAATAAGCTCATTTTCATAATGTGCTACTTGTACATACAGAAAGAAGGCACCTTTCAGTTCGAATACTGTCAGAATTAATTTCTTCTATTTTTTCCACTTGGAAGAAGCCTATTTCTTCCGGCTGTTCTTTCCGTGGTTTTTTCACTTTGGAAGAAACTTTCCAACCCACAAACAGCTTTTTATTTTTGTCTAATTCACAATTAACTACGGTTAAGTGCAGGCAGAAATAAAATTTATGACACTTTGAGTCCTTTCATTCTATATGCACTTAGATACAGGCTTTATACACACACATTTATATATGTATAGCAGTGTTTAAACATTGAAGTACGAAAAGAAGAAAAACATAAATTTTCAAAGCTATCCCAAAAAAGCGCCAGATATCTGCATGATAAGTTTAAATCTAAATACCTGTGAGGCTCAGAATGTTAATAAAAGGTGTCCAAAAATAAACTATTATTTTTATTTTGCAGATGCTATTAAACATCCACTGAGGTAAAAGAGTGCAAAACTATAAAATCAAATAATGAATATAAATTGTAAAGTTCTTGAAAATCGCGAAAATTGTAACGGGAACTTCTCAAATATGGTGCGCCAATAGGAATTGACCTTGCAGATCATATGATTTGACACCAATGAACTGTTTTCTTTAAAATTAAGTTGAATTTCACAAGTTTTTGGTTCTTAACTTGTTTATTTATGTTGCAAGTTTTGAATTCAAGAAATATATATATAAAGAAAAAATGCAATTTTACTTAGAAATATTTGATAGTTTTTTTAATCATGATTCTCCTTTTTTTTTTTTTTTTTGCAGACTATTTTAAATCCACAGACTTCATTTTATAATAATTTGGGTCAAGAATGTGTGAAAGCAGGATGCTCTATAGATCTGTTTCTGTTTAATAATGCTTACATTGATGTTGCCACATTGGGTCAAGTATGTCGCTTAACAGGAGGACATCTGTACAAATACACTTATTTTCAAGTAATGTATCTCGATATTCTAACATTTCATTCTGTTTCTTCTGTATGTTGTTTTCTTCAATTTGAAATATATATATATTTTTAAAATTTATTGTATTTCTTTCTGATTTCTAAAATTAAAAAAATGCATGTAATTTTCTGTTACCGAAAACCATGATTAGTAATATTGTTCATTATTTCCATTAGAAAATCAGCATTTATTCTATTTATGAGTAATGTTGATTCTGTCATCAAGTAATTACAATAGCAATAATTGTTACATAAAGATTTGTAGATAAACTACTGCGTTTAGTATTAGTATTAACAATTATCAAAAGCAAGTTAAAATACAGAACAAATTAAACATTTTATTAATGTAATGAATTTCTGGGAAAAAAGATTGAAGCATCAAATTTGATAAATTAAATGGGATTCATTGAAAGTTCGTTTTTTGAAGGATAAATTATTTCATTCCACATCAGTTAAAGCTAAATAAAGAGAGTGTTCTTGAATAAGTTGTAGCATTTTTTTTACAATTAATGAATAATTTGTTAAAATGAGTGAAAATTAAAATGGTAACAGATCTTGCACAGAACTAAAAATTAAAAGGACCAATCTCGCACAAGAAAATCTGCTAAGAGATGAAAAATTTATCAGTTTTATAAAATGTATATTCAATATTTGAATGTAAATCAATCGAAAACTATCATAATCTATTTGTAATTCAAAGTATATTCCTGAATATTTCGTAAATATCCCTTAACGTTTCAAAATAATATCTTTTTTGTAATGCAAAAGATTAAAATATCAAGTAAGACTAGTGATCTCGAGGGTGTTGTTTAGTCATGAAAATAATGCATGTCATTTGAAAGATTTATAGAAATTCATGATTCCTGAATTAGAATCGCCGAATCTATGCTTTATCCTGAAATAATTTTCCTCTTGTGATTTGCAGACATGTTTGGCTAATGAAATAGCATTTTTTTAATGCAAAGACTATTTATTTACGCAAAGATAAAAGGTATAAATCTGACAAAAAGTAAGAGAACATTTTGTAATCCAAAGAAAAAGAAAGCTTTTAGAAATCATGTGAAAGTATAAGTTAGATATCATTTCTACAGTCCTATTAACTGTCATATAATTTACAAATATAAAGAATACATTTTAGCCAAAAAAATGTAAAACATTTAAAACTAAATTTAGTAAGTTTCCAGGCTTGCCTTTGTAACACCAGTAGGAAAATTTATTTGAACTTAATGGGAATGTTGAAAAAATTACTAAATTTAAGGTTTAATTCAAAAAATTCAAAGAATTATCATTAAAATGACATAATAAATTCTTCAAAAATTTTTGAAAATGCATACTTGGCTTGTTTTTCCATTCACGATTCATTAAAACTGAAAATTCCAAATGTTTTTATAACAAGAAATTATGTAAAACTAAGAACCATGACAAATTGAGCCACATGTAATGTTTTCTATTTCTGGAAACTGTTTACATTTAGGAAAAGCATTACAATATATTAACAATTAGTTGTCAAATTTGATAATGAAGCGGAAGATGACGAGTATGAAACAGAAGTTGCATTGGTCCTAGATGTAACAGTCAAGAAGAAGCTGTTAAGTGTTAGTTGCATCAGGTCGCATTCAGTGTTTAGACTTTAGATACTTTCAAGCCACAAGCTCCAACTTACCTAAAAGAGTTATGGATCTAATTCTTTTTTCTCATTTGATAACAAAACATTTATGGAAGTAATTTCTTTTTTCATTATTATTATAATGGGCAATGCTGAATAATTGTGCTGATATGTCGTAAAATTTGCGCCAAATAGCGACTTTCGGAAAAAAATCGAAAAAATATTAAATATTATATTTTTTTAACCTTAAAATCGACATCATTCGATACATTTTTCCTTTGGTCAACTAATTTTTTACCTTTGAAGCAGTTTATTAATGAATATTAGCTCTACTCTCTCTTAAGAACATCAAATGTGGATGAGAAACTTGAGCGGAATAAGTGATGTATCCCACACTTGTAGAAGAAACAGTGATACGATATCTAATATTTTGTAGTATTATAGAGAGAAAAAACATTCCTCTTATTGAACATTTTATTTGGCAAGTTT
Organism: Octonoba sinensis; assembly: GCA_038502835.1. Taxonomy (NCBI): domain Eukaryota; kingdom Metazoa; phylum Arthropoda; class Arachnida; order Araneae; family Uloboridae; genus Octonoba; species Octonoba sinensis. Next base: position 27,618,963 of record CM076599.1, on the reverse strand, counting down.
TTCTGGAAATAGATAAAAAAGTTTAATTTCATAGAATGTGAAAAAAATAAACTTGGCGTTTTTCCTCAGTGCACTTTGTTTTCTAATGTTTAGGAAATACTAATCAATGTGAAAAATCAATAACAGAACAGATGTTAAAAAGATTGCTGCTCCATTATACCATTTTTTTTTCTCCTCAAATTCCTTAAGCCTACTTTCCAAGTGCAAGCAAAGGAGCGCATACGTTCTACAATCTTTTTGCATCCCCTACAAAAATCGGATTTTTTTCATTTCAACTATTTATAATGTTTATTCTCAAGGTAAATAAATGAAATGTATATTTATTTTAAATAAAAACATTGTTTGCAAATATATATTTGTTCCCGAAAGTGTTTAGAGGTAGACTTTCAAACGCTGTAAAATTAAACATTGAATTTCAGCTTTTTTTTTCTTTTCTCATTACTCTTTGAGGACTGTAATCTATATCATACGACCACAAGCAATTCAAACACATAAAATATAAATATAAAGAACAAAATAAGTTAAAAAAAATAGTTGTTAGAAAATCATTAAAAAAAAAGCATCTGTATCTTAATCAATTAATGATCTTTAGCAAACATGTTAATCAATAGAAGAAATAGAAATTTTGTTGTGGATGAACGACCTCATTAAAGTAAACTTGCTTAAAGTTTCAATTTTTTAACTTGATTTGAAAGTTATGAAATTATCATGCATTTCCTCTTTCTTTTAATTCAATTTAGTTTCTTTCAGCATCCAATTGTTGTAACCCTAGGACTCTTGAAATTTTGTTGTAACTATTACACAATTTTTGAAAGATGTAAAGATAACTTGTTGGAAAAAATAAATAAATCATTAGACATTTAATTATCAACATATAATAAGAAATACATTTTTCCTTTCTATTATAGAACTGAAAAATATAATTTGGTTCTTGAATTTTCTAGCTGCAAAATTATAAAACTCAGCAATTTACTTTTAGTGTCATTAATTACTACTTCCAAAGCATCCAAGTGAGCATTTAGGATTGAAATTTAAAGAAATATTTTTTAATCAGAAAAATAATAAATATTACTGCTGGTAGAAAATAGGATTAACTTCAAATATATTTTTTGATAAAATATGAAATTATATTTAATTCATTCGAAATTTTACTGTTACTATAATCGCAATGATTATACCTACATAAGTACCATTTAAAAAACAAATTTTAATTAATGATAAATAGTTTAAAATAGTTGAACCTTTCATATTAGTTAGTTTTTGCTTATTTTCTTGTAAGAATAGTGTTTTAGCTATTAAACAAAAAAGAGTGCAATGATTTTTGAAAAGAAGAAAATTTTAAGCTTTCTTCCAGCTATTCTTAACTATTAGAAGAAGAAAAAACAACAAAACATTTTTTTAAAAAATCTGTTTCTTGAGAAAAGTATTGAAAATTACCCTTATAAGGGTTATAGGTTTAATTAGTCTTACTTTTTGAATAGGTTATGAATAATTGCTTAAGAAATATAAAAATAATCCAGTTTTAGAAGGATGACTGAGGTTTACATTTCCTATCAGTTTGAAGACTTGAAACTGCTTTTACCCTTGATGTATGAAAATGATATTGCTTTAAAACAGCCATTTAATATTTAAAAAATAAAGAAAAAAATCCTCCAAAAATGGTACAAAGTTGATATTTTCAGCTCCTAAACGGATACAAAAGTCAATTTCTTTTGCTCCAAACTGATACAAAAGTTAAAATTCTTCTGCTCCAAACTGATACAAAAATGACATTTTACCTGCTCCGAAAGCTGCTACAAATTGTGTTAAGGCAGTGGGAGCCCTGGTACATATCGAGGATTAAGAGATCAGGAAGGAGAGATTCCCCCCCCCCCCCCCCCCCCCGTGACTTTTAGAAATGCAATGTATGCATTTTGTACTCATTGCCCCTGCTCCTATTTTGAAATTACAACCTGTATATATCTTATAGTGTTTGCATTTCCTTACCGTAATTTTGGGTTCTATCTGTTTTGACTTCCGTTATGTGTTAATATTAAATATATTTCTTTTGCCTTTGTAGTCTGATATTGATGGTATGAGATTTATTGAAGATTTGAGAAAAGATATTGAAAAGCCCATTGCTTTTGATGCAGTTTTACGCATAAGGACAAGTACTGGTAAATAATACTTTTTGTAACATATGCTGTTAAAGAAAGAAAAACTATTTTGTTTTAGTGTCTTTTTAAATGCTATTCATTGTGCTTATTCTACAATATCAAATATTTTGTAGCAGCTGATACCCGGCATTCCAGGAGCTTTAAATGCAACAAGATTTAAACCAGCTTTATGCTACCTTTTTTCTTCGCTGGCTATCTACAATTGCAACTTTTTCACTCTCAAAAACAACAAATTTAATGATCATTAATATACGTGTAAACAAATTGTTCCTTTAAAATGTTGTTTCGTTCGCCCTAGATACAATCTTTTTCCGGCAGTTATTAAATAGATGCCTTAAAAAACAAACTTATGTTGTATAATTTTGCCTTACAGCACTGTATTCAGTATTAATCAGTCTGCCTTCGTTTTCAACAATTAAAAATTCAAATTTTAGCTTACTTGAGGTTGGAAAAATGTATCCATTTTTGATTGTTTAAAAGAGGCAGTAATTAATTTAGACACCCTTTTTTCAATGTCATAAAACAATCTGTAGTCCTCATAATCTGCGCCTCTTTTCTCCAATGTCGTTCGTATAATTTTAATCAAAGCATTAATTTAGCAATCGCCAATTTTTTCGCCATGTTGAGCAGGTTCAAACAGGCACAACAAGAAGGGAATTTATGTGGAAATTTGTGTAAAATTGGAATAAAAAAAAGGAACTACCTGTCGGATTTTTCTAACGGGTCTATAAACCTTCCTCTTCAATCACTCCGTCTACTGGCGAAATTTCAAAGCAATCGGGGAAGTACTTTCGGAGATTAACGGTTAGGAACAAACAAACGCTTGCAATTTTATTTATGTAGATTTTGTACTTAAAAACCCTATATTTTTCTGTGCCCTTGCTGTGACCACTGTTTATATGGAACATTGAACAAATCTATTTTTTAAATTTCCTTTCTGAATTTATTGCAATTTGCATAATCTTGTAGTTTTCAATATATTTTATTGTATTAATCTTATTGAATCTTAACCGATATTTAAAGTGTTCATAATTTATTTTACTAAATTGTATCTTATTAGGTGTGCGTCCTACAGACTTTTCTGGATGCTTTTTCATGTCCAATACAACTGATGTGGAATTGGCATCAGTAAATTGTGATAACTCTCTTACTATTGAAATTAAATATGATGATAAACTTGGAGAGGAGGAAGGAGTTTGTATACAGTGTGCTGTATTATATACCAGTTGCTCTGGACAAAGAAGATTGCGTGTTCATAATCTTGCTCTTAATACATGTTCGCAAATGGCAGAGCTGTTCCGACACTGTGAACTTGATACCATGATGAACGTGTTTCTGAAAGATGGTAAATATTTGTTTTGCTTCTTGTGGCTGTTTTTTTTTTCTTTATTTTTTAATAGTTGAATTGTGTGTAAAGCTTATTTCCTTGTTTAATTAGTTTAAAAAGAAATTGATTTTTATCTAGTGCCAGATGTTCACTGTTGGAACAATGGATGTAAATGCATGCAAAAGAACAACTTCTTCACTAAATCTGCTTCTGTTTTTTCACATAATTACACTTATAAATGCAGAGCAAACTATATACAGTTGAACTCGCTTAACACAAAATGCCAAAAATTCACGAATTTGTTCGTATCAGCCGTTATTCGTAACAACTGAGAAAAAGTAAAATTGTGTAAAAAAAGAATTAGAAATACATGCTTATATTTTTAAAATAATTACTACTATTTATAATAAAAAGTAAATAAATAGTAAAAACAAATGATTTATTTTTAATAATATACACTTTTAAATCTTACTTGTACAATACAGGACCCCAAACTCAGAATCCAGAAATTCAGAATACCCAAAATCTGGAAATTTTTCAACAAAATCGGCAGCCTAAAAACAAAAACCAACTTTCGTTTTTTGAAGAAAAATTAAGGGAAAAATTTTACACAGTTTTTATTTTTTGAAAAGGGACACTTTAAAAAGAAAGAAAATAAAATGAAATGAACATGTTTAAAATCGGGAAATGTGCAGTTTTCAAAAACGTTATTTCGTGATTTTCCGAAAAGGGTTCGTTTTTGTAATTAGAGTTATTATTAATTGTTGCTTTAATTCTGAGTTAATATAATTGAATTTTGCTTTTTTTTTGTTTTGTGTAGTTTTTTTTTACGTTTATTTTTTTTTTAATGAGCTCTAATTTTCACACAATACAGAACATTTGCGAAATTGAAATTCTCGTTTCTCGCATATTCCCGATAATCAGACCTTTTTTCTACAATTATAAGTCTTTAGTAAGTAGGGTAAAGAATATAAAATCATATCAGATTTTGAAGGAATTATGTTCTTTTATTGTTTATTTAAAGCTGTTAACATAATGTCGGGAAAAGTTGAAATTTTTCAATGTTTGCCTTGACTGCAAGTCGGCTCCAACTTCGTTTATTGTGCTAAATTTCGTGACTTATAGGCAAGTATATACGATAATAAAAAAATGCTTTTAAATAAGCAAAATGATAATAAAAACTTCCAGAGCAAATTATATAGGTTGTGATGCTACTTACAAATTTTTTTTTTTAATGAGGACCAAAAGTTCGGAAAATTCCGAAATCCGGAAAGATTGTGGCCCCTAGCATTCCAAACTTTTAGGTCCCATACTGTACATTGAAAAAAGTAGGGCTTTTTAAAATATTTAAAAAATTTCAAAAAAAAATCCTTAATTTTAATTGATTTTTAGGTACATTAAATTTTATCATACGCTTTGTTTCGGCACAAAATGCCTAGTGCCATTTGTATATTGTCATTTTCCGGATGCATCTCATAAAAGTTCATTAAAGTACCTAAAGCTTCTTCAGTTTTGCTATAAGCTATTGCTAGCCAGAAAGATTCAACATATGATTTGAAATACGTACTTCGTAGTTTAAAATGACTCAAAAATTTCCAACAATTTCTTTTTTAAATAAATTATTTGCAATTGTGAAAATTTTTTGTGAATAGTTGGAAATTTTGTTCGTCTTGGCCGAAATTTGTATTTTAGCATTCGTAATATGCGTGAGATACTTAATGAAATGAAATAGGGAAACCAAACAGGAACAAGCATTTGCGACCGTGATTATTTTACTTAACCTTCAATTAAGATGAGTGCCTCTAGAAGAGAAAAGTTTTAGCTTTAAGCAAAAAATTCAAGCCCAAAACCCTTTTAATTAAAAGGGATGTCAAAAGAATTTCCCAGGGTTTCCAAAAATGATTTTTTAAGGGAAACCCCGGTGTTCAAAACTTATTTAAACAAAAAAACAAAAATTTCCAAAAAAATTTTTTTGTTTTTCAAGGTTTTCATGAAAAATTTTTGGCCCAACCCTTAAAAAGGTTTTTACTTGAAAATTACAATAATGTTTGAAAAAATTCTGCTTTAATATTACAGTTTTTTAAACCCCATAAGAAAGACGTAATTTTTCACTTCCTTTTTAATTTAATTTTTTTAAAAATTCCAAATTTTTTTTTAATTTCTTTCGCCCTGATTTCCCGGGGCCAACAAGTAAATTTTTTTAAGCTTTTTTTATTTCCCTTTTGGCTATTGTTTCCAAAACCATTATTGCCTTAGACACTGCCCCTTATTTTAAAAACCAAAAGACAAAAATTTTGGAGCGTAATTAAGGATTTTTCCTGGGAAATTTTTCCTTGCCATTTTTTTTTGGGCTAAATAAAAGGGAGTTTTTCAGGGAACCTTTTCCTTAAACCAAAGTTATCAACATTTTTTATTGCCCGAGGAACCTAAAGGCACCCAATAAAGAGTAATCCTATTATGCTTTGCAAGAGTACAAAGCAAGTTGAAACATTCCCAAACAATTCGGGAAGTCATAGCAACTCTATTTAAGGCCAGTAAAGCAGCTTGACTATCAGAGCAGATATGAACACACCTGTTACGGTAGCCCTTCTCTGAACACAAAATACAGCACCTAAGAATAGCAAAGACCTCCGCCTGAAAGACAGTACTGAACCTGCCTAGAGGACAGGAGTACTCAGTGCCATCACTGGGACAATAAGCTCCAGCACCTGTATTCAAATTCATTTTGGAGCCGTCAGTGAACCAGAGAGCGCAACTCTTGCCGTGCATTGGAGGCAGATCACTCCAATCACGGCGAGAGGGAAAGATCACTTGATAGGGCCTATCAAACGCCCAATGAGTGTCAAAAGAATCACTCGGCAAGCCAGAAAGGGGATGCCCCAGGACCTCCTCATCAAAGTTTTTCCAGGAAAGGTACCCAGAATAGGATTTCCAGAGCCCGGAATGCTTAAGCCTCTCCATGCACAAAAAAGCCTCAGCCTCAATGCGCATGTAGAGGGGACAAAGACCTAAGAGCAACTCAAGAGAAGCAGTAGGTGTGGTCCTTATACAACCACTTATGGCAATACAGACCATCCTTTGCAACTTGTTAAGCTCAGTCTTAACAGTACTTAAGCCGGTTCTTGACCACCAAACAATGGAGCCATACGTAATGATGGGACATATTATCATCGTATAGATCCAATGGACAACCTTGGGCTTAAGGCCCCAAGTACAGCCAACGGCTCTTTTGCAGGACCAAAATACTTTACAAGCCTTGGCCAGGCAATGGGTAAAATGCTTGTTCCAGTTAAGTTTGGAGTCGAAATAGACTCCAAGGTACTTTACCTCATCAGAACAGGTGAGAGATTGTCCAAAGAAGCTGACACTACGCACCTCGATAGTTCTCTTGCGTGTGAAAGCAACCATAGTAGTTTTAAGAGGATTCACAGAGAGACCTTCAGAATGACACCACCTTTCCACACATTTTAACCCTTGCGATAAAATGGAGGAGACAGTGTCAATAAACTTACCTCTGGCTACAATAGTTACGTCATCAGCATAGCTGATGCAGGAAAGACCAAAAGCCGTAATATTATTTAAAAGTGAATCGACTACGAGACACCAAAGGGTAGGTGAAAGTACACCACCCTGAGGACAGCCAGCATTTGCTTGCACAGTAAGTTCGTCACCACACAGAGAGGCGTTAACATACCTATATGATAACAGATTTTCAATCCAATTAACAATAGTTGTGTCAATACCTCGCCTGATCAGGGCACCCAAAATAGTGTTTACAGGTACCCTATCAAAGGCCCCTTCAATGTCGAGGAAGACAGCTAGGGCTATTTCCTTGTCTTTTATAGACTTTTCCAAAATATAGGAGAGACTATACAAAGCAGTTTCAGTAGACCTGCCAGACTGATAAGCATGCTGAGAGGGAGAGAGTGGTGACACCAACAAAATTGTTTCTCTAATATGCCTATCAATAAGCTTTTCTAAAGCCTTTAAGAGGAAAGAAGTGAGACTAATGGGCCTAAAGGATTTAGCCTCACAATAATTATCCTTTCCAATTTTAGGTATAAAAATAACCTTAGTTTGCCTCCAAGCAGTCGGAACGTGCTCATAAGCAATGCATGCTCTGAAGATCTTACAAAGTATGGGGGCAAGAGTCTTTAACCCTTTCTGAAGAAGGGCGGGGAATATGCCATCCACACCAGGGGTTTTGAAGGGCTTGAAAGAATCAATAGCCCAAACGACTCGTTCATAGGTAATAATCTTTTTAGCACACACCCATTTACGCTTTACACATCTACGAGTAGGTATGGTAGCAGAAGGGACTGGGCCATTAATGATATCTGAACCTGGAAAGTGAACTCTTAGCATTTCTGCCAGAGTTTCCCCTCCTGATTCCGTATACCTGCCATTTGGAAGTTTAATTGTATTAAGATCACTGTTTCTATCTCTGACCATGAATCTAGTAATTCTGGCAGTTGAAGAAACATCGTTGATATTATCACAGAACTGTTTCCAGGAATTATATTTTGCATCCCGGATAGCTTTATTATAGTTGGTGAGGGAAGTTTTATAAAATACCCAATCACCATTCTTCTTTGCTCTATTAAAGAGCTTCCTGCACCTACTACGTAGATTACTGATCTCTTTTGTCCACCAAGGAACTAACCTTGGCGAGTCAATAACAGTAGCCTTACAATTTTGGTAGTAAGACTGGAGAATGGCGCGTTGCACTGTATCAACAGACAATTCCAAGTCAGCTACCGAGTTAAATTTACTAAAGTTACCTCTAGTAAGATGCTCCAAATCCTCCACATAGGACGCCCAAATGGTGTTTCTGGGGTTCCTTTGGATGTTTTTTAGTCTCGTAGGACCTGAAACAGAGAAAGTGACCAGGCGGTGGTCTGATAAAGTAACTTCATCAGACACCCTCCAGTCATTAACCAGATTAGTGCAACAGTTATTGCACAGTGTTAGATCAATAACCTCTTTTCTGTTTGCAGTAATGAAGGTAGGTTCATTGCCTTTGTTTAAAATGTTTAAATTAAAATATAAAATATCCTCAAGTAAGCTATCACCGCGTTTGTTGCAGTCAGAGCTGCCCCAGACTACATTGTGCGCATTGGCATCACAACCAATGATAAACTTCTTATTATCCATCTTACAGTGTTCAATAAAAATTTTCATTTTTACTGAGAGGGAATCCTTGTTCTCATAAGGGAGATAAGAAGACATAAAGATAAAATCATCCTTATGCCCAGCAACCTCAAAAGTAACCTTGACTGCGACATTTTCACCATCTAAGTAGCTAACTAAATTTAGAGCATTAAGCCCAGTGCTAGTAATAATACATGCTCTGGGCCTATCACAGGTAAGATCGTAATGAATCTTATGATCCCGACTACTAAGACCAAGAATCTGTCCATTTCTGGTCCAAGGCTCCTGAATAAGAACAATATCAAAGTCTCCTTTAGCCATTTTCATGCTCAAAAGAGCAGAAGCAGCACGGCTATGATGAAGATTGATTTGACCAACTTTCAAGCGACCAGCCATAAGTAAAAAGCAGGACCAAAAAGAAAAGACAAGTGAGGACAAAACCAAACAAGTCAAGATTAGGTGGTGGTTTGACCATCACCCTCCGTATGCTCTGTTTCTAACACTTCTTCCATCATCTCTTTTGACAGAGGTGAATGGGCACGCAATGTTTCGTCAGAGCTAGAATCTAACTCTAATTCATTAAACATTAGTAAATCAGAATCTTTGTCAGAATCACCTACCTGGGAGGAGGTTTCCTTGCTTTCAGGAGACTGTTCCTGTAAGGAGGTAGATGGTTCAGCCGAAATATCTTCCGTCCTTTTATTGGGGTCATTCAATATTTTGAAGATCCCATGATCGAGACCGGTAAAAGCACCATAGTTTGCATTCCTGATAGCCTCAGCAGCCTCACAGTCAACCTCGAATATCCATCGTATGGTGTATTGTTCCTCCAACTTGTGGATGAAACGCCACTCCTCCGAATTCAATCCAGGGTTTAACTTGTTAAGACGCCTTAGCATCAGGGCTGCATCCTTAGTGAAAAGGTCTCTTGTTTTGAATGCCACCTTAATAGGTTTTGGAAGTTCACTAGCCTTCAAGACTTTGAGTGTAGTGCCACCAACAACCTCGCCATTACCATGAAACACCGACTTTAACCACTCTGCAGTTTCAACATCACCACAAAAGATGAGCAATGTTCCAGCATTTGCAATTATCCGGTAGATCTTCGGCGTATGATTCCCATCAGGGATCATGTCCGTTCTCCTCAATATCTCCATCTGAATATGTTCGATGTCCCCCTGAGTGAGCTTATCCTTTGGATAGGCCTCCTTCACAATAGCCATCTTGAACATATTCGTTACTTGGGCATAGGTCCGTGATTGCACAGTTCTTGCCCTCTTATGTACGGCAGTTTGGGCAGGAGAGGGTGTTGAAACTTCAGACCGCAGTCGCTTGGTTCCGACAGACTTCTCAGGATTAGTTGTCATAGTGGCTTTCGCCTCTCGATCCAACTTCCTTCTTTCCTGCCTACGTTTATTCCTTCTTTGTGTCTTAGTAAGTACTACCTGCTCCCCTGCTGCAGAGTTGGTGGGTTGCAGACTTGCAACTTCACTTCCTCCAGCAGCAGGATTGCTGGTGTTGCCCCTAGTGCCAGGATCCAACTCCATAGGAGTTGTTTCACAGGCCCGTTGAGTACATTCGTCAGAATGACTCAACTCTTCATTTTTTTTGGAAATTTTTTCAATTTTTGAATTTTGAGAGTTTTTTAAAGAAGAATCCATAAAAGACCAAATAACTGGGAGGAAATAAAAAGTCAACACCTGCATAGCCTCCCTGTGCAGGCGCAAGGCTAGATAAAACGAGGACTCGCCAGGTACCTCGAGTGGACCGTTAGCAACATCATGACCCAGATGCCACACATCCCTCGGCACGGTACCTCACACCTTGGATTGGGTTCGCCTGCAGATTTTAGCTGAGCATATGGAATGGCCTTCTCGCCATGGGTGACCCTACCAGGAGTTATAAAACTCCCGACGTGCATCGCCCATTCCGCCCAGTGCCACCCCCTTGCCACGTTGAGGTAATCTGCAGGACTTAAGGGGGGTGAGATACTTAGTGTAATTAAATAGTAAACCAAACTTAGTGAACAAAATTTTCGTTTTAGCCGTGATTATATATTAACCGTGTTCATATTAAGAAAGTGCCTGTATGTTTTTGGGTTAATTTTGATGAAAAGTTTTGGGGCTTGAAGCAAAAATGACTATCATTTTGATTTTGGTATCCAACACCAAATGTTCTAGTTAATTACAGTTTTATGGTACTGTCAATATATGACTCGGTTCTCTTCATGACTAAGCAGTTAATGCGACTAAAGGATTATTTATTAAGGGAACCTGGGTGATTCTGATCCAAAATTTTTAAAAATTTGAAGCAAAAATGTTTTCCAAAAAAATTTCAGTTTGTTGTTCTTAAGATTGTTTTGATGAATAATATTTGTGTTTTCCATTTGACCTTGAGACAAGGAAAATATTTAATACTTCGAATAACTTACAATAATGTTTCTGGGAAAAGTTAACTTCTGGTATTAATATTACAGAATTTTCATTTAACCACATAATTTTTTCTTTCTTTTTTTTTGGACGTATATATGTACAGTAGATCTTTTGCACTTAACGGAAACAATTTTGGTAATTAAGTTTTTTCTAATAAATACCATATTTTTTGTGATGATTTGTTTCTGTCTGATAGTCCTGATTCCTGAAAACCGCTCTGGCTCGAATTTTTCATGAAAGTAAACTTTTTCTTAGTATTGTCATGTCAATTTTACTCCTTCCCTTTTGGACTATTTTCCAAAGTCCATTCATTGTCCTTAGACACTGTTTTCCTAAAACTGATTTTAATAAACCAAAAGCACATAAGTCCATTGGAGAAGCGTGAGGGGATTTTACAGGTATTTCATCAAATGGGATACATTTTATCCTTGTCTCTGATTTTTTTCTTTGCTAAATAAGCGGCAGTTGACTTAGACATGTGACTAGCTGCTTTGTCCATATGAAGCTCAATTTTATCAACATCCTTTTCATATGAGGTAGGAATTTCTTCTTTAAAAATTAGTTCTAAAATATTTGCTGCTAGTAGTGAATTAATTTTGGCTTTTCTTGAGACTTTTTTTATTTTTAATAAGCCGTTAAAACAAAATCCTGCAACTATGATGAATTCCTTTGGAAACTTTTCTGTACACTGATAAAGCCATTTTGTGCAGTCATTCCCATAAGTTGAGCAGTAGAATATTGGTTTATTTTTATTACGGTTGCTTAAATATATCCATACCTCATTCAGTGTTACCACAAATTCCCATTTTACAGCCACTTGGTGTGTTTCATATAATTCTCTACAATATGTTTTTCTTTCAGTAATATGTTTTGGCAAAAGCAGATGAACTTTAGGTTTAAACATAATTTTTAACATTAAATTTTTATGAATGGTTCTACTTACATACTTACAGCACTGGAAGTCATTTCTACTTTTAATGCAATGACTTTGATTCGTCGGATTTTTTTTTTTTTTTTAGGATTAGAGACTTCACTTTCTTGATAGTTCCCTGCATGCGAAGAGGATAAGTTTTCATAATCATGTTTTTATTTTTACTTTAAGCTGGACTTTTTTTCTCATTTAGTTCAATTAATTATGTAATTTTCTTTTAAATTCGTAATTATGTAATTTTCCCAAAACTTTTGTGTGAAGTTCAGAAATTTTTTTACACTCAGAATCACCCATGAAGGGAACATTATTGTATCTGATGTATTAAATACATTAAAAAGTTAAATGGAATATTATAACTTACAGCTTTAAAATTCTTCTGTATAACATCCTAAAACTTGTGTATTTTCTTTTAACTTGCAAAATCTTTTCATTTTACTCCATCCCTCATTTCTGTGTAAAAAGTTACTTTTAGTGGACCTCATCTTTAATTTAAGGATACTAGTCCAGTGTAGGATGCTGCTTTGTCTCGTGCTCTATTAACCCTTTGCACTCCAGGCCGTTTTCAACTTTGTTTATCAGCAACTCCAGAGTTATGCTGAGCTTAAAAAGACAATTTTAGCTTATTGAAAATATATATTTCAAAACATTTTGAATATTAGTTTTTTTTTTTACTAGAACATCATATTATATAGAAATTTTACAAAACACGAGGAGCCAATGGATTTAAAAGCCATACGTTGAATGTCCCCCTAGCGGAGCCATTGGAGTGCAAAGGGTTAAAAATAATGGCATAATCAACCAATCACATTCCTAAATGTTTTCCTATGTTTGTGCCTATCAATTTATTTATTTTGTACAACTAGATTTTTCTTATTTTGTACACATATTAATTTTCTTTTAAAATATTATTAGTATATATATATTAAATAATTTTGAGTAGGCTTCAAAAGTGTGGGCACAAGCACTTGGAATTTTACTTCTTTGACAGGGAGAGGGGAAACTTGACAAAAAAAATTCCAAGTAATTTGGAAATAAAAGTTGATTTCAACATTTTAATTACTACTTGCGTTTCAATTTTTGTGCTTAGCAAAAAAAATTTTAATTTCGCTTTTCTTATGCTCAGAAGGAAAAAATTAATTTTTTTCATAAACTTCAGGTTTGATTGTCTTAGTAATTCGATACATTACTTGGCCTGCTTTTTATCAATATATTCATTCCCATGTTTTTATTTTGTTTTACTCTCATTCGCTAACTATGGAAATCATGTGATTTAACAGTTGTTTCAAAATACTTGTCAAAGTATAAGAATCCCCTTGTCTGCTTTTTATTAGGTATTCGAAGAATATTAGAAGAAAGTCCCAAGCAGGTTAAAGATTATTTTATCTCTCGCAGTGCACAGATTTTGGCATGTTATAGGAAAAATTGTGCACAAGCATCATCTGCTGGACAACTTATTCTACCAGAGTGCATGAAGCTCCTTCCTCTGTATATAAATTGTTTAATCAAATGTGATGCATTAGCTGGTGGTAAATATTTATTTATTTTTTCATTAATTCTCTTTTGTACACTTTTCAAATGTTTTTTCCCCATTTGATTCTATTTTAATGTATCTTCTTCCACTGTGAGGTCAAGAGATGTCTACTGATGATCGCAGCTTCATAATGGTTGGTGTATTAAATATGGATGTTGACTCATCAGCTGCTTATTTGTACCCAAGGCTTCTTCCACTAGTAAGGAGTTTTTGCCCTCTTTTGAGAAGTTCTTTTTTCCAAACTCTGTTAACTTATTTTGAAAATAAACAAAATTGAAAAGAGTTTTATCAAATGTTCTTTGTGCTGCAAATTTAATGTGAAATGCTCCAACTAAAATTATCTCATTTTAAAAAGTAAGAGTTTTTTTTGCAAACATAATGATTATTCTTCAATTAACTTAAATTCTCTTGTTTTCTTATAGCATGAAATTAGCCTCAAAAATTCAGAAAATATTCAGTTACCAACTGCTATCAGATGTTCAGTTGAAAGGCTAAAGGAGCATGGAGTTTATCTATTGGGTAAGAGTAAATTTTAATTCCTTTTGTGTAGTTTTCCAAAATTTCTGTTGATAACTGTTGAAAATATTGAATTTACCTGAACTTACATTTCACATAATATGAAGTAAGAAACTCTAAAATGAAAAAAGCTGAAATTAAAAAGTTCAAGAACCATGGTGGAGATCATAAAGGATCTCTAAAAAGTTTTTAGCTACTTTATATGCTGAAGGAAAATTTTTACTTTTTGCTAACTGGGGCGTAGACGTTGAATTTGTAATCTATAAGAAAAATGTATAAAAATTCGTTAAGAAAACTAAATTCAAGAAAATTGTGAAAGTGGCCATCATATAGAATCCTGAACAAGGATGTCATTCAGGGGGTGAAAATCTGCACCAATTTTGAATTCCTAAAACATCTGATAAAAAAGGTTTAAATTTGTTGATTTCTGCGCCAAAATTGCAATTTTATTCGAAAATATTCTTTAAAAGGTAACAAATAACCAGGGCTGGCAAGTTTCTGCGGGGGTGGTTAAAACCAGTGGCTATAAACCGGTTTAAACCGGCATGGCAGAAACTAAGGAATAATACTAATAAGAACTTTAATCCGCGATTCATAATTCACACATGTATTTGATATGTAAACAATTAGGTTAAAAATTTAAACTAAAGATAATGAATGTTATTCAAAGTATCAAAAAGTTTCAAAATGATCATATAAATATACTTTGTTTATATAATACTAATTTTCTTTCACTTGAAAAAAAAATCAAAATGGTAATCTGATGCTGTACAAGTTTAATTATTAATATCATTGTTTACAGTTGAATTTCTATTTAAAGGTAAAAAAATTACAAAAAATTCTATGATATTTTAACAAATCACTTTTCAGAGTATTTTTAAATAAATATTACAATGCAATGGCAATAACTTTAAGATTATCTATTATGTACAAATAGAAATGGTTCTTGAGAAAAATATATCAGTAAATAATTGAAGCACATAAAATATCAGAGAAAGTTTTAAAATGAAATATCTCTTACAATTATTATTATACAAAATTACCACTCGAATTCAAATATACTATCACTTTTTACATGGAGCATTTCATAGCATACGACTAATTTTGCTAACCTTTCTGAACCCAGACTGTTTCTTAATTTGCTCTGAATGAAAGAAAAGCTTTAAAATATTCTTTCAAGACCAGCATTTCTTTGCTGGCAATGTCGTTATTGTGGATGCAAAAGTTACTAAATTTAAAAAATCTTCATTTTTACCAGTATTTGTTTTTAAAGACGACATTACTCACTTTTCTAATAAAAATTTATTTTTTAATTAAAACTATACACAATATTTTTTATTTGTTATTTATTCTGAATAAAATGTACTTTGGGAATTTAATATTACTAAAAAATTCTCAGATAATGTCACAAAATGTGTTTGTGCCAGTTATTGCCAGTTTCTGCCGGTTAAAACCGGTTATAACCACTTTCTGCCACTGGCAGGGCAGAAACCACTTTCTGCCGGCAAAAACCCAGCCCTGCGAAATAACATTTAATTACTAATCACCACTCAAAGTTGCATTAAAACAATATATATGCACTAGTACTGGGCGATGTCTAATTTTAACTATCGTGATATTCAGTATGTAAATTCGCTGTATAGTTAAATGAATAGATAAAAGAAATTTTTTGGGAAAAATCAAACATAAAATACCAGCAACAATAATAATATGAAATATTTTTATTTATTTTACATTAATTAAAAAATAATGTTTTTCTCAAAACAATATACTAGTATGTAGACATCATTTTTATTGAAAACAACTTCAAATAAAATAATTTTTGGAAGAAAATAGAACAGACTTCAAATTATAAATTGCACTAAAAAGTGAAAAATAAATTTATTCTTTAAACAACATCAATGTGACTTTTAAACGTAGTTTTAGATGTCTGTGCAAAATTAGGATAGATAAAATCTTTTGTAATCATGAATCAATTACAAATATAAATGGCCCAGAATTAGCAACAGTTCCAATATGATGTAGCACATGGTTTAATGGTAATTGGGTTCATAATTTTGCACCGGCTTCTAAAACTATGTTTAAAAGTCACATTGATGTTGTTTAAAGAATTAATTTATTTTTCACTATTTAGAGCAATTTATAATTTGAAGTTGGTTCTGTTTTTTTCCAAAAATTATTTTATTCTTTTTAGTGTAAATACATTTTTTATATAAATACTCTATTTTTTAAAAATCCATATCAAACGGCAAACCTTCTTTGAATGAATAGCACTAAAAACTAATCATTTGTATGAAATATTCCGTTTTGAAGTCAATTTTAGCAAACAAACTTATTGGACTTAATTTTTGCCTCAGAGAAGCCTTCAGTCAAAATCTTGCTGTAATTGCGTTTATTATTATAGCATAATGGCAACAAAAAATTTTTTAACAATGAGTTTTATATTTTTTAATAGTTTTCCCAACAAAGGAAAATCAAGTCAAGCCTTTCCAATTAAAATAAAAAATACTTATTTTTCACCCGTAACGTTTTTTCTAAAAAACAAATGTGGTCATTGATGTGAGATATTTGAGTTAGACGGCTCTCTATCAATTTTCAAAAAGTCATAAAAATCGCTTCATTTAGTCAAAAGTTCTGGTCAAAGTATTTAATATATTTTAAATTTAATATTAAGAAACAATCTTAAATACCTTTTATAAACTTAACTAAAAAATCACTTAAACATCGCTACTTATTTCAGATTTTAACCTATTTTATAGTTTAAGAAAAATAAAAACTTTTTTAAGCAACCTTTTATTGCTTATTAATCAATAAAAGCAAAGGAAACAAAATATTTTTCCAATCATAAAGAATCCCATTATTTATTCGCATATTTGCAAACCCTCGCCTCCAGCAGACGCAACAATGTCATTGTCAATCACTATGTCATCACCAACCACGCTGTAATCGAAAATCGTGATATCATCACGATTTATAAAAACATGCAGTAATATGAAATCGAATATCACGATGTTTGTTTGATATCGATATTTTGTGATATATCGCTCAGTTCTAATATGCTTAAAAATTCTGCAATTTATGCATTTTTAGGGCTATAAATTGATGAAATATTATGGCAATCCCTATTCAAATGTCATATGGTTTTTTTTATAAACTCCTTTCTATCACTGCACATGTAATGAAATACACGGGTGCCTTTAACATTTGTTAGAAAATTTAACAACACCCCCTCCACCCAAGATGTAAATAAATAAAAACATATACAAATAAGCTGTCATTATTTTTTTAAATGATAAAATTTTGAATTTGAGTATTTCAGTGCACTTAAAGGCAACTTTCCTGCAGCATGCAGACAAGGTTGAAAACTGGTATTTGATGTTGCGAAATCACCTGATTTTTCACTTTGTGAGGTGGACAACTTTGTTTATATCCGTCCCCACCCCCTTTAACGTGATCAAAGATAGCCAAAAACTGTATTTAGAACTTCTGTTTAGAAGAGTTTCTAGCGAAAAACACCTGGACCATAACACTGAAGACAAGTTGTAGTTCTCCCTCCCACCCCTCCCCCATAATAAGGATTTCTCTTTTTAGACCTATCCTTCCCATGAAGTAACAATAATAATAATAACAACGTACAATAAGTGGAAAAAAATAAGAAATCCATCTAGTCCTAAACGTTCTTGTACTTTGTTTAATAACTTTATTTGTCTAGTTTAACAAAAGTTAAATGCTTTCAAAGAAATTTTTGTTTTACAAAAGAAATATATTTTTCGCATCATACAGCATAATTTTCTCTTTATAATAATGCAAAACAAAATTTTTCTACTCGTAATTGTATTTATAGGTACATTTTGTTTTTCAGTTTTGAATTACAGTAATTTGTTTTGTAAAAGTGACATTTATTTAATGTTACTTGTCTATGATACACTTTTTTTTTTTTTTTTTTGAGTTAAATCAATAGTACTTAGTAGTCTGTAAACATTGATTAATTGTACACTGCAAAATAAGTTTTCCTTCTTACAAAACTATTTTTTCAAGCAGCATTACCACTAAAATTGCAAATTAACCTGATACAAAACTGATATGAAATTGTCATTGACCTGATACAAAACTGGTAGAAAAGTTGTTAGATGACCCGATTAAAAACCGATAATTCTGATACAAAACTAAATTTTTGATTTTCCACCCCTGCCTTATTCTAACATTCAATTACAAATACCATCCAATATGTTTTGTAGGCAAAGGTGTTTAATAAGCAGTTCTAAAAATAAAAAACAAAACATGTCACACTTTTTCTCAATCTCTGGATACATTTTTTAAAAGCCCTACTCATTTTTTATAGCCTTTTCCCACAACCCCCTTAGCAAAGAAAGCAACATAAGAAAAATCATACAATTTAAAAATTGTTGATATTTTGAAAATCACATTTTAATTTTTACAAATGTTGAAAAAGCTAAAACTTAACGTGCACGTGATTTTCTTTTTCCCCCCTGTAAAACCTAAGTAGTCCTATTAGATCACCATTCACCATTGTTGTTTCATTCCCAAGATTTAATTTTCATAAAACAGGGTGTCTACCGGTCACCGAAGTCCCCAAAAAGTCACCAAATCGGAAAATGGGTTACGGAAGTCCCCAAAAAGTAACGAAATTGAATCACCGGTCACGAAAAAATTCGACAACACTTAATGTTTTTTTTCTCGGCCCGATGATCGTGACAGTTCGCGGTGCAGCTATTTTTAGAACTGAAAGTGGGGTGATTGGGTGCATTCGCTCCTGTTTGAAAGAATAGATGAAAGGTATAAAAAATAATCCACCAAATACAAAAAACTTTGAAATTTTGTAAAAAAATTTGGCTAATGATCTGCTGCTTGGCAAACTTAACTTTCTGCTGTTCATAACCAAGGAATTGGAAGAGTTTAAATTTTTTTTCAGGCTGATAAACCTCTTGCACTTTATCTATAAGATCATACATGTGGTTTATCAGTATTTTGACGAAATTCCGTATTTTTGGTTAATTTGAAAATTAAAAATTTAGTTTCCGCGAAAATTCGTAATATTGGAAGGCTTTCTCCCTATTTTTTTCTGTGAAAATATTTGAAAGTAGTCTGCTGCCATACCTTAATAGTTTTACAAATTAAGATTAAAATTTACGCATTTGGTCCTCTTTTTGCGCTTTGAAAGGTCAATCCCGATTTTTTACGCATTTCGAAATTCTGTTGCACGACTTCGGTAAAACGTCCTAACTCTCGTTTAATATCGGATTTTTCCTATTGGACATCAGTAACTTTGAGCATACCATTATTTTTAATATTTCTTAAGTTTCAGCTTCTGTAGTAAAGGACTTACATGGGCGTCATTTTGCCACGCCCGATCGTAATTTCAGTCGAAAAAATTATTTAAAAAATATATATCTTAAAAATTATTTTTAGCCTTCAAGTTTTAGTGATCAAATAAGTGGCTTATTATTTTTAAATGTTACATTCTTATTGATAAGCTAATTTTAAAAATATTTTTTGTCATTTTATGTAATTGTTGTTAAAAATAAAGTTTTTAAAAACGGGTTTTATGAAAATATACTAAATAAGTTTACAAAGCCCCAAACCTAAAAAGTCACCAAATTCACTTTGTGAAACTTAGTAGACACCCTGTAAAAGTTTATATTTTACGTTGCACATACATAAAAGGCATTGGAATATAAGAGTTAAACTTGGTAGTTTTGATTATTTGTGACATTGTTTTTCTGCGCTAGCTCTGAATTTTGCTGTACATTTCTCTTTCTGTCATGGGTTGCACAATAAATTAATATTTGAAAAGTGCAGGCATGATAATGTTTTCAAAACAAGCCCTATTTGTAAAATTGTTACCTCTAAGCATTTTACATATCTTGAAAGATGAGCATATTTTAAGGTTCCCTCTTTTTATTTAGAAAAAATGAAAGTAAGTACAGCATGGCTCTAATTGCTTTTTTTATTTTCCAGAAAATGGATTAAATATGTTTTTATGGATTGGCTTGAATGCAGATCCGGAATGGGTGCAAGATGTCTTTGGAGTTCCTACTGTAGTCAGAATAGATGTTGAAAAGGTACGCTATAAAATATAAAAAAGTGCTTACAGAATTGTTTGAGTACATATCAAACTTAGCTTATGTTATGTGGTTGAAAAACCTCTGTTTTTTTAAAAAAATTATTATCCATTTTGCTAAATTTTTTTTAGGAATGTAAGCTAACAGTTTTTTGTTACTTTTAAGGTAGATTATTAGCATACATTTATCAAATTAATGGTTTAAATAAAAGGGATATTAAAGTAATTACAGTCAACTCTCGATAACTCAAATCTAGAGGGACCAAGGAAAAACTTTGACTTATCAGAAGTTTGACTTACCATTAGTTGCTTTTTCCAACATTTTAGGAATGAAAACTTTCAGATATTTCAATAAATATTTTTTTATAATTCATAAAATTGCATAGCATATGAATTTTCATACATTAACAATTTAATGAAAAGATAATCAAAATAAATCTTACTTCTTACTTGTATTTCTAAACTTTCTAAAAATAATCGCCCATTATTTTAAATTGCAATAGACCGTTTTTGTGCTTTGTAAAACAGTAAATTCTCAAGCTTTTGCACATGCAATAATATATCGATCTCGACTTGTCTCGCTACATACATCTGGAGGGAAATTTAAGAGAACCACGCATTTCTCTGATACAGTACAGAACCTCTTATCCAGGGGAAACCCAAAAAAACCCGGGGAAATTTTTAAAAGTTCGCGATTTTTCCCCTGTTTAATAAAAATACGATTTTTTTTAAAAAAAACCTTTAAAAATATGCATTTTTCTGTTACAAGTAACATATTCAGTGTTTAAAAGTCGAATAATTTAATCTAGAAACGATGTTTTTTTAGGGGAGGGAGCGCAAACTTGCGGGAAAAAAATTAGAAAAAAACATTTTTCCCAACGAAACTTGAGAAAACCCGACGTTTTCTTTATTTCGCAAAACCAAATTCGTTGCACACAAGTATGAAATTTGCGTGTTTCTGCAGGTAAACATGCTTCTTTTAAAAAAAAAGGGATCTCCAAATTGACGCTTTTGGGGGTATTTTAGAATGTGGCTGGAACGGAATCTTTTAATAGAAACCAACATCGATGATGCAGATAAAGATGTCCAATTTGGGAATCATTCAAATGGCGCTACACCCGAATGATGACAAAGAGCAAGATAGAGATGAAGATGAAATTTTGCTTCCTATATCTAACGAACGTTGTGTTGAATTAACTAAAGAACTTATAGCAGGAATGGAACAAAAATCTTTTATAGACGAAACGCACATAATGGCTGTTCGAAAAATCTAGCAATTGTTTTTACAGCAAAAGCTTAATTTTCGCCTACTGAAACTTCATGAAGTGTTTAAAAAATAAATACTATTTATATATTTGAATCATTTATGTCACTTTCAACCCCTCCTTTCTCGTTTTGACTTGGGAATGTTATTGATTTTTATCTTTTAAAGTTCTTTTCTTTCAATATTTCTTAATTTAAAAGTATTTCTTTACTATTTTCTACTAATTTTGAAGTATTATTACCATTTGTTATTGTAATTTGGGTTTGATAAACCTTTGAATATCGGCATTTTTTCAAAACGGGTCCAAAAAAAACGGGGAAATTCAGTTATCCGGCGTAGCGATGGTCCTGATCATGCCGAATAAGAGGTTCTGTACTGCATATCTGGGAATGGCTTCTCTAATTTCATCATTTTCTTCCGTGTCTTATACAAACTCTTTGTCGGAAACATCATTGCATACAGCAATGTTTTTCATCAAATTTTATAAAGTCTGTGAGTTTGCATTGCTTTTTCTCAAGAGTCACTTACATTTCTGTGGTGTGTTTCTTTATAGAAGCCACACTTTTGGAAACAGTTCATGATTGTTTTTTTCACAGGAAGTAAGCATCAAGATATGGAGAATAATGAAAAGGGAAATTGGTTGGGCCCTGATTGAGTTATCGGACTTCGAGTTATCATGAATTGACTGTATTTCAAAATTTAGTAAATTTGTTTTATTTTGTAATGCGTTAAAAATTTTAAGTTCAAAATGCAAGCTTTAAAAATAAACTCTTTGGAAATTTTCAAGGTTTGTTGTTTTCATAATTTAACAAATAAAAGAAAAATTGCCTGGTCAAACAGAATGAAGCTAAATGATTATAAGTAATTAAGTAAAACTGACAATAATGAGTAAAATTCCAAAAATACTATCAGCAACAGAAATAAGTTGCATGCCATAATTTAGAACTAGCTTGTAATCAACATTTAAAACTATTTTGAACTCCCAAAGCAGAATGTGCTAAAAAGTGGAACATATGTCGCAAAACAAGCAGCTTTACTGCAAAACAGTTGCAGCTTAATTACTAAATATTTAAAACGGAACAGAATCGATTTGATATATTTTTGAGAATATTTCAAAGGTAGATGTATGTCACTGATTTAGAGATTACACCACTAAAACTTCACATTTTGGTATGTGTTTATGTTACTTATATGCTATGTTAAAGTACTTCAATGTTATTTACTCACATTTGCCTACAATGGCGCTACAAAAAAGTGTCAGCTGAGTGAAAAATATAAAAACATAAAAATTTAACACTAGAATATTGTTTAGGCACCGATACGAGAATTTGCTGAGGAGAAGCCAAATTCCTTCATTTTACCTGTCTCCCTGAAAATTTGTTGCAAAAGAAGAAAATTATAAAGTTTTAAGTCCATTATTCATCTAACCTTTCATAATACTAACTCGGGAGAAGTGAGGGGAGATCCCCCCCCCCCCCCCCACACACACACATCCATTCCTGATATCACTGAAATCATGCATGTAAGAAAAATTCTTCAAAAGCAGAGGATGCACATTTCTATGGCAGTCAGTCATTTTGACCATGTTAGTCATTCTAGCATTCTAGGCATAATGTTAGTTTCAGTACTTATTTAATATTGGTATAGAAAAATGACATTAACTTAAGGAGCTCAAAATAATAATAAAAGTCATGGAAACTCATGGATCTGACATAAACGTTAACAGTAATAGCTTCTCCAAGTAGTTTTGCGGTCTAAATGACTGCTCTGGTCATTCTGGTGTAGATGCGCTTCTGAAAGTTTATTTCTTTTTCTTTTCTTTCTGTTATGCTATTTTTTCTCATATGAATTTTATTTTGTTAATCAAAGTACATTTCATATGATAGTTTCATTCAAATGTTTTTTTTTTTTTTGAATAATTTACTAGAGCTAAATAATCCTCTTTCCCTGCATGTAAGAAACATTTTGAAGCAGATGCAAAGTGAAAGACAAAGAACTATGAGAGTAAGTTAATAATCAGTTTAATAATTATTCTTTTGAATTTGCTGCTACTTTGTAAAACAATCAAACTGGCAAGTTCTTTTTCTTTCTCTAATATTCCTGAATATATTTATGATGAAAAATGTCTTTTAAATTTGAATTAGCAACGGTGTCACAATGCAAGTTTTGTAGAATTACATTTGAAGTATTTAAGAATTGTTTTTATGTAATATCGCTAATAGTTTTGTTTATCTACAAAATCTTCGTTGTCTTTTTCGGAATTTGTAGCCTTTAAAATGTTGAATTATGTTACATTATAAAGTTAGAATCTTAAATATTGGCATTCAAGACATGCAGGGTTGCCAACTACTCTGGATCTTCCGGAGAAACATTAAGAATACGGAACAGGGTTGCGCGATTCGCGCAGTATTTTTTGAAATCCCACTCAAAAAAGTTCGTTTGCGCGCTGTTCCCGCAACTAGAGGACACGCTTTCAAAACATCGCAAAACGAAACTACTATCCTAAACTGATAATTCAATACAAACTAAATGGAGTATGTTAATTTTCAACTGCCATCTTATCCTCATTAATAAAAAGAAGAATCTAGGAACCTAACTATCAGAAATTATAACGGGGGGGAAATTTGAAACCTTATGTTGAGGAAATTTCAGCAGGAATAACATGCTCATTGCGAAAATTTGGGGGGGTGGCTGGCCTCTCCTTGGATTACGGCCCTTTTAAAATATTTGTTTCATTTAAAAATTTATGACGTCACAGTATACTATAGATTTTTGATACCATGTACAGAGGTGCATTTTAGACATTTTGGTGAAGTTAGAAAGGCATGTTTTGTTGGGCTATCGGCTTCTTAGCTTAAATTCTTTAACTGTTTAAGACCATGACGTTTTGTACTATTCTAAAGACACGGGTTTCCCCCGAATTTTTTCCAATTTGTCTGGAATCAATTTTATGCCCTTGCGGACTTAGAGGTAAGGAGTTTCAGAGTTCTCCAAAGAAAATTTTAAATCAGTCTAATGAAGTTTCAGCTATCTTTGCTGTTACTGAGGCTAATATCAGTGCCTCCAGGAAATGTTGAAAATGCGAAAAGCATTTCGAGATTCAGTAATTTTAGAAAGCAGAAGGGAGTTTGTTTTCTCCCCGCAAATTTCAATGATTGCTTTCTTTTGGTATTTTTGCATAGGAAGTGTTCATTATTTTTAAAAGGATTCTGAAATAGCCTAAATGTGAATCTCCTGTTTCTGTTCTTGTGCTACGTAGACTTCTCTATTGCGCATGGGGGGGGGGGGGATGATTGTTACCGTCACTTTGAAGGTCATTGTCACGTTGCAAACGCAAAAGGGAAATCTTCAAATTGTCTGTTGACTGAAATGTTAGCAGACCTTCTGATACCACATCCCTAAACGTTACTCGAGCCGAAGCTCTATTTTCTAAGTTTTTAATCGATGTTATTGAGTCTGAATTTCAAAGTATCAAATAGACACCTTAACTGACGATATCATTTCATGTGAGAGACAAGCTATAGCTTGGATAAAAGTAAAAGAGCTTCGTGACCACAATGGTTGCTTAAAATGTAAATTACTTCCCAATTAATGCTTACTACCTTGTTATTCCACATAGCAATGCATCATGCGAACGAGTGTTTAGTGTTGTGTCTCAAAACATTACAGATAATCAATGTAACTTGAAGCATTAAACTTCAGAGGCTTTAATGTGGAGAAGTTTAAAAAGGCAAAAAAAAGCCACTTATTTATCCTTGAAAAAAAGCTAAATATTTTTGTAATTGTATGTAAGTAAAACTGTATAGTTAGTAATTTTTTAAGTAAGTATTCTGTTTATCAATCTTGTGATTTTTAACATTTTACCTCACTGCTCCTGAAAGAGCCTAAAAACTCCTGAAATTATCTCCCTGGGCTCCTAAAGCAACCCGACAAAGGCCGGGATGGGAACCCTGGACATGTTAAGTGCAGTTGTAATATTAATAGCTATCCGCATATATCACTTTTAAAAAATGAAGTTAATGAGATATTTATTAAGGTGATAGTTAAAACTGTAAGTATTATGTAGTGAAAACTAAATTATTGTAAAGTGAACTAGATTACCATTTTTTGATGAAGACTTTCATGATCTTGTTATCTAGTGGCATAGCCAGAAAATATTTTCAGGGAAGGCCAAGCGTAGGTCCTATGGGGGAGGGGGTGAGTTCATGGATTCTCCTTCTCCACCTGATAAATAAAGAATATTCTAAAACTGAGCAAAGAATTTAAAAAAAGGGAAAAAAACTTTTATGCATGAATAAAAAGTTTAAAGGAATGCATAAGTTTTGAAGTTATACTTTTAATGGCAAGATGATAATCTAATTTAGCAACTCAAGTGGAGTGTGTAATGTAGGACCCATGACCTAGAGGAACATTCTTTTTTTTTTTGGGGGGGGGGGGTCCTAAATTGGAACTGTCAGATTGGCTTTTTACCTTTTGTTTTGTAATTATTAAACCTTCTAACTAACAAAAAGTACAAGAGCATACTTACTCATTTTTTTAGTTTTGCTGTTATATATGTCCCAATGATTTTATCTTTTTCCAAAAAACTTTTTTTTTGTCCCAGCAAATTTACATTAGATGACTCAATGAAAAATTACATTTTTTAACTTTTTTTATTCTCCTCATTATGTACAAACTTTGGTTAACAACCAACTTTATGGTCCTGTCTTGTGCACAACTCCCATTATTTGTAAATGTACTGTCATCTTAAGTAAAAAGATGTCAAATTAAAAATTCATGAAAGAATTATTAACTTTAGAAGTATAACTTCAAACAAATATACAATACTAGTTACTCCCCCTCCCCCCTTTTTTTAAATATCTACCACTATTGTATTTTTTATAAATCAAGAAGAAAAGGCTTCTTTAGCAACAAGTTTCTTTAAGCAAAAACAAGACCAGTGCATGCACATTTTGAGTAGTAGATATATATTATCTATAGTTCCTGGGGTATTTTTAAATTACAACATTCTATCTTAAGTTCTAATTCTTCTCTGGATATGCCCACTGCTCTGACCGGAAAACAAAATCTTCCTTTTTTTCCTATATTCTGTCTCATTTGAATTTTTTTCTCATTTTTATTTGCTTCTATGAAGAATTTCTTCTTTTCAGTGGCAATGATCCAAACAAAAAGCTATCAGTATCACAAACTACAGCAGTAAGCATGAAAAATTGCTGCAAAAAATGCCTATATTTGCGTTTCTTTGACTTGCTTTTCAAGTTAGCAATTTTTCGAAGATATTTTTAGGATACTACTGCAGGTAGCTATTATTATGACTAGAGTGACTGTATCTTTAAAATGAGGGAAGGGGGATGTTTATTTTATACCAACAATTGCATGGAAATGCAAATTCCTCATCTGTTGTATTTTACTGCTTAATATAAAGAGTTACTTTTGAAGAAGCAAAAAAAAAATATTTTTAAATTGTTACTTTTTTTTTTTTTTTTTTTAAAAATAACAATGTGTGTTGAAAACATAAGGAACTTTACATATGTCTTTACTTATCTGTTTTCCCCCCTCTCTTATAGCTGTACATAGTGCGACAAGGTGAAAAATTAGAGTTGCTGTTCAGGCAACATCTTGTGGAAGATAGAACAACAGAAGGCAGTGCCTCTTATGTGGACTTTCTATGCCACCTTCACAAAGAAATTAGAACTTTGCTTTCTTGAAATTAAAAATAAGGAATATTTTCCTTGTGCAAAGAAACCCCGATAATATGCAATATGTGGCTATACAGTCTCTATTCAGAAAAATATTTTTTTTACAACACCCTATGTCATCCGACAAAGAAATATTCTTGAACAAAGAGTGAAACAAAACCTCATATTTATAACTGCTAGAGAGTTTGAATCCATATATTGATGATGATGATAATTCGAGAGTTCTTTTTTTTTTACGGGATTCTTTTAACATTAGGCAATTAATTGAGATGAAAATTCTTCAAGTTTTTAATATTCATTTTATGGCAAACTTAAAAGTTTTGAATGTATTGTAAAAAACAATCATAATAGAAGAAAAAATTGGTTGTAATGTATGACTTAATTTGTAGTTTATTTGTAGTAATTAAATTATTCTGAGAATAAATATTTGTTATCAAATGTTATCAATGTTTATGCTTTCCCAATGTGTTTGACTTTATTTGTTTTGCTCATTAAAATAAATCTGTATCCCATAATAAATATCCCCCCCCCCCCCTGACACACAAAAAAAAGAATGGATTTGTTTTGTCATATATATTGCACACTAGTGGTATCCGCACAGCATTGCCTGAGCTGAATTTTTAAAAAGGCTCGTGAAGTGCTGTCCTTGCTAAGAATATAAAAACAGATTGAGAGAGATTCTTTAAAGTGTGGTAGGACATCTTGTTTTTCTGACTATTGTTTTGCACAATTTTGGGGGTATGTGAAAAATTTCACATCTACATTTTTTCTACAACAAATTTTTATCTGTTGACAACATATTTTGAAATAAATAAATAACTCCCACAATATTTAGTGTACTGCTTGCTGTTCATGCTTTGCCACTATCGAGGATTAGCTTAAATTGTGGCTACTTATGAAAAATTCCGTCCTAGAAAAAATTTCGCCAAGGCGATTTTACAGCAGAGTAATCAAGTTATAACTCGAATGTCTTCTTAAGGTTACACAAATTCACATCATCTGTGTAAAGAAAGATTTTTCATTTTTTGGCAAAAAATTGCCTTGTTTGGCACTCTTGGCTTCATTTGACGAAATTGATAGACGGATTTTTCTGCAAATACCAGATTATGTTGACAGCTCATGAAAATTTTAAACATAGAAAAGTATTCTATTTTGTGAGACAATAAGGAAAAACATTTTTTGTTTTTACCTTAAATAGGTATTGAGTTTCATACTTTAATGAGAATTTGGGAGTTTTCTTTTCATTTTTCAAGATTAAATTTATTGAAAATTATGGTGAGGTGCTTATTTTCAAACTACCGGCTTTGTGTAAAAAAAAGAAAATAATACAGAAGGCCTTTGATTGTAGGATGATCTTGTTTGCATATCAAATTAACATGTTATCTATCAAAATGCATGAAAAAGCATAAATACATGAATATTATGTAAAATTAAAAAGATACAATGTAAAACACATGAATGAATCCTGGTTCCAGAGCCATGCACAGATTAACTAACTTCTAGGAACTGCTCTCAGGTAGATACCATTTTCGGGATTAATAATGACAGTAGGACAAATTAAAGGCAAAGGATCATCGGTACGTTCACATGCCTCGAAACGGAACTTCTTACAGAGGCGAAATATGGTGAGTTTTGCTTCAAGTTGCGCAAACCTTGCCCCGATACAGTTTCTGGGTCCCGATCCAAAGGGCAAGAAAGCAAAACTCTTAATGGATGACTTATTGTCAGGTGAAAAGCGCTCGGGATTGAACGTCCAAGGATCTTCCCACAGCTCTGGGTCATGGTGAATGTCCCAGACAGGTGCTTGGACAACAGCATTTTTCGGGATGGTGTAACTTCCAACTTGGGTATCCTGAGAACATTTTCGAGCAACAAAACCAGTCACTGGAGGATACAGTCTCAGGGATTCACTGAAGACTTGATCCAGATATTGGAGATCTAAAATAACAGGTTGCAGTTTAATGAAAAAAAAGATGATGAAGTAAAAGTCTTTATTGAGAATGCCTACTGCACTTTCGCGTGGGGAAAATTGGCAAAATGGGAAAACCAAATGCATTGATACAACAGATAGAAAGGATGCCCTTTTGAAATTTGCGAGTTCGTTTTATAAACGTTGTACTTCTAAGAAGAAAAAAATGTCTGCAATGTACAAGCAAAAGCAGTTTTGCAACAACTATAAACGTGTAATTTATCACGTGATTAACGTTTGTGGGGGGGGGGGTAGAGGGAGAAGCTTGCATACTTAATGCAGCGGGGACTCCCCGCCTCCCCTAAGAGCGATGGCGCACATCCAAAAATAGCTAAAAACCCTGCCCCCTAAAAATTTCAGTGCTGCAGTCTGCGTCATGAACCTCCACCCCCCGTGCGCAGCCCTGCTATAACAGTTAGTAGAAGCATCCGCTTCCACCTGGAAACTGGGTATTCACCTTCCCATTTAGCGATGAGAGAAGAGTGCTCTGTTTAGAAAACAAAAGGGGTAAAAATTTAATTATTAAAAACTATTGCTTTCTTAAGGTACTGATGGCGATAATAATGAACCAGAACAGTAGCACTAAGCACTGGCGCTAAGAACATAAACTCTGACGGAAAAAAAATCTCATGCAGTAAGCCATTTTTGTTTTTCTTTTAATAAAAGAATTAAAATCTGGGAATCGAAAGTCTTGCACAGCAGGTTACTTAAAGAAACCATCCGATTTTCGGACTTCGAATAATCTGAAATGAAGAGGGCAACTGCAAGCTGTATTAAATAAGTAAACCTCATTTTACCGATTAGGAAGTTTTAATCACACCATGAAGGGACAAAATGGTACGTTTATTTAAACTATTTTAGAGAGATACGTTACACAATATACACTTCAACTTATTTTTGTACGAGAGATAGGTCCACCAAATGTTCTTTTTCTCTTTTATTCTGAAATTTCATAAAAAGTAGCTAAAAATATATTATTAATTTTTATTCGGTAGTTATTAGTTAATATCAATTAAAAATTGCACACTCTCACACACACACAAAAAAAGCCACCTAAAAAGTTTAAGTGCTCCCAATATATACTGTCAATTTTTATCCCAAATCTCACTATTCAAGATTTTGATGGGAACATTTTCTTCTCCAAAAAAGAAATTTAGAAGATCCTTTGGACTTAGGTAATATGTTTGGATCATCCGTGCTGAAGAAGATGATTTGACTCGATATTTCTTTGAAAGCACTGGTGGAGGTTTGGTACAGTCCTGGATTTAAAAAAAGGAAAAAAAACAAATAACCAAAAAACTCCTAATTACTCAACCATTATTCACATTACGAAAACAAGATGTCAATCGTTTTCAGTCTTTTGAATTATTGAAGCAAAATTTTGATCAGGGGTAGCATCATTTTATTATTATGTGAGCACCTACAACTAATCCCTACCCCCTCCCCTCCTTTTTAGTATTAATTATAAAACGAGGGGAATGAAACTTATATAATTCGAAATGGGGCGAAAAGTTTAAGTTTGAAGCAATTATACTATAGTAGTGAAGAAAGTAAACAAATAAAAAACTACAAAATAAAATTTTATAGGCTTTACAAAGAAACACGATGGTATTACTTTTTCTTTCTCCTTTTTAAATTTCTTGCTATTGCTTTATACGGCTCTGGACTACTGACAAATTATGCACCTTAATATATATGTATATATATTAAGTAGCAGCCCAAAAAGTACTATTTAACAGCAAAATCTGTTAGCATTTCAAGTGTTCTGACATTGCCTGTGAATTCTAAGTGCCTATGTCATATTCTTCGGTAGAAAAAAGAAAAAAATGACTGATTAACTTTCGAAAATAAGAATAATATTAATAATAATTATAGTAAATAAATGAACGGGGCATAATCGATAAAATTGTTGAGATGGATAAACACAGATTAGTTGCATCTTAAAACAAAAACATATTTTTCACATAGAATGGTTGGCAAATGAACATTAAGCAAAAAAAATCGAAAATTGATGAATTTGCAGTTACATCGAAAAAGCAGTTAGTCGTCATTGTTTAAACGTTCAGAATTTAAGAAGTTTAACAATTGACTCATTTCTGAGTAATAACGTATGCATGACTACCATCCAGGGCTGGCAAGTTTCTGCCAGGGTGGTTAAACCAGTGGTTATAACCGGTTTAAACCGGCATGGCAGAAACTAGTTTCTGCCAGTAAGTGGCAAAAACTGGCAGAACTTAAGAAATAATACTAGTAAGAACTTTAATCCGCGATGATTCATAATTGACATATGTATTTGATATGTAAACAATTAGGTTAAAAATTAAAACTAAAGATAATGAATGTTATTCAAAGTAGCAAAAAGTTTCAAAATGATCATATAAATAAACTGTTTGTATTTTTCTAATTTTCTTTCACCTGAAAAAAAAATCATTATGTTAATCTAATGCTGTACAAGTTTAACTATTCAAGCAAGGTTTTGTAGTTTGTTTTGTAAGTGCAAAATGTGGTTGGAACATTTTCAATACACAGTCTTAAATTTAAAAAAAAAAAAAAGTTCCTTTGAGTATTGTATTTAAATTAAATATTTTTAAAATCCATGGAATTACAAGATCAACATATAACATTTCTATGAGAGAGATTTTTTACAGTTTATTTTTCTTTTTGGTGGGGGGGGGGGGGAGGAAAGCTTCAGCTTTTTTTCTGTAAGCTTCTAGCATGTCTGAAATTTACCAAGATGAAGAAAAAATTTTATTAAAAATATTTAATATAAATTCTGTAAATTACAGAAAAGTATTTTAATTAAGCATTGAATATAGTTTTCTATTTTGATTTTTAAACATTTTAAAAATACTCTAATATTGGTTCATATATTAAACTGCACTACCATATATTATAACAAAAATTTTATCCATTACATTACCAGGGTTTACACTCAAATAGCCAAAACAATTTCCATGACTTTTCCAAGTAGATCAAAGCAGAATTCCAGGTTAACGTTTTACGAAAAAGTATCAAAATCCAAACGGAGATGTCGAGCCGAACAGTTTTTTAACAATGTTTTATTTTTTTGGTAATCTGACATGGCAATGAGTGTAGGTTTCCTCCAGGGGTCCTTGGTAGGAAAAAAAATCCCTGTCTTTTCTAGGTTTTTGTCAAAAATTTACGTTTTCCCCCGACTTTTGCAAAGGATAACAAATTCCATGACTTTTCCAGGTTGAGTATGAACCCTAATTATTAATTTTTCTAACAAATTTATTTATTTTTTAATTAAAACTATCCACAATATTTTATATGTTATTTATTCTGAATAAAATGTATTTCGAGAATTTAATACTACTAAAAAAGTCTCAGATATTGTCACAAAATGTGTTTATGCCAGTTGTTGCCAGTTTCTGCCGGTTAAAACCGGTTATAACCACTTTCTGCCACTGGCACGGCAGAAACCTGTTTCTGCCGGCAAAAACCCAGCCCTGCTACCATCATCATTCTTTTTATTGGTTATGACTTCGGGTAAGAAGCTCTTAAGATAAATTATTTCATATAGCATTTCTAAAAGAAATTCAGACAGTTCCGTCGTTTTGAATTTTCCAGGGGTGTGTGGGGGGAGGAAATTCTTCTTATATATTACGTAAAACAACTTAAAAAATGCATGCACATGTATAAAAATGCATTATATTCTCAAAGTCGTCGGGAAGGACTTAATGGATCCTCCCGACCTCCCTATGACGGGCTTCTAGGCAAGTGCAAAAGTGTAATGTAAATAGAATTACATTGAGATAGGTGTAAAAAAATCAAAAGGAAAAAAACACCCCTATTTTGCGGACACCCCTCTATTACGGACATTTATTTTTTTCTCGCTGATGTCCGCTAAAGGGGCTTTACTGTATTGAGTTGCCCTTTCCCATTGGAATTTTTTTTCAAATGACGGAGCTGCCTAGAGGGTTGTGGCCTTTGACCCTGTCTGCTGAACGCGCTCTTTGCGAACTACTCAAAAAAAACTTACTCTGTAAACTGTAGTAATCGACGTCGTCGACCATATCGATTTCTTGGTACAGACGTTCTTGAACCTCTGGATGCTTGATCAACAAGTAAAATGTAAAGGCTAGCGCTGTTGCTGTAGTCTCATAGCCGGCCAGTAAGAAGATATAAGCATTGGCAACAATTTCGATGTCGCTCAGCCGGCTGGTGCTGTCTTTTGGATCTATCATAAGAATCAAAATATAGCTTATGCGTATTATTAATTTCTCTCACCTTACTTTATATAAGTTTAACATGCCCAAGCCCACTGAATGTATTTGACAAATTATCCCCTCCCCACCTGTGAAAAAGATTGTTAGAGGTTAGGGGTTACTATACAAGTATAAATATCATTAGAGAAAAATCGATGCTCTTATTTCGATGTATCACTATCATAGATATCTTACTATCTGTCATCGATACAGAATCGCTAGGCAATGGTAGATTGGCTTATGAAGCCAGCCATGATATGAAAGGCTTGTCGTAGCACCCTAGTACCTAATCGTTGAAGACCGCATAACTGAGGGCCCTTTCGGCCCGAAACATGACCGGCTCACCGGACAACTGTCTGGTTGCCCGGTGGCTGAACCCGCCGCTGTCCGTAGGGTAGGTACTATTCTTTTATACATTTCATCCAATTGTTTTATGTTTATTTCATAACTTCATTAAGATCTTCTTAAAAATTTAATTATAATTTTATTCTGAAAATGACCCTTATGTGTTCGTCTACCTACCATCCTGTCCGTGGTCCAACATTAATTGCAAAATGTCTAGTGTCTTGAGATTGGGATTAGCTCTTCTAGCTTTGATGGCCTCCTCAACATTATCCACGATAATTGAAGTCATCTGTCCAGAAGTCATGTAATTGCTAATGAAGGTCATAATGCTTGCTACGAAGGGAAACATAATAGCGTACTCCACCGCTCTGTTATGAGCAAACCGGAAGAAATCACGAACCTAAATAAAGAGACAGATATAAACCCATTAGTTTAAATGAGTTATGCATTTCTGTTGTTCTATATAATTTATTAAAAAAGTTTAATCCGCAATGAAATCTGTTTTCAGAGTAGAAGTATCATCTCTGCAAAGTCCATTGTATTCAGGGATGCAGACTCCGGGGGTGCAGTGGTGTCAGGACCCCCCCCCCCCCCCCGAAATGTTTATGGGATGCTGATCATTCCTACGTTTGACTTACATTTTCAAGATTAATACATATTACTTTTTACGTGAATTTTTTGTTTGTATTCATTCATTATTAATCGAATAAAGAGTCAAGTTAAAATGAGAATAAGCGACATATATTCTTACTGCAATGAGGAAGATATCCTTCGGGTTCTCTTGACAGCTGGTCTGCATGGCAAGAGCGCAGTCAGCTATGACGTCAAGAGTCAGACCTTGCACCAACTTGTACATGTCAAACATCTCTTTCTTCTCGGCGTGCTTGCCTACTACCTCCAACGTGATATCGATCTGAAAAGAAGAAAACGTTTCTCAACTCTTCATCAATTAGCTCAGCGCGAAATTAACCGATGAGGGGAAACAGGGGAAAAAATTCTGGAAAATATTCAAAGCATCAGTTCCGGACATTCCCTCATTAAACTAATTCAAACTCAAAAAGCTACATAAGCTATTATGTTTATAATGAAAATGACTTTTATTTTTTCTTTTAAAATATTTTGCCATAATTACGATTTTAAAATTTCTGAATTGGAAGATTTATTCGATGTGTATTGCAATATGCAATAATGCCCGCCCCTTTTTGAGTCTTTCCACTTTGATCCAGTTGTGGACTTCCAGTTGAGGACGTTGAGAGATTCCTAATATAAGACTTTTTTGCTTTGAGGCCATTCTCCAGACCAAGGCCGAATCCAGAGGAGGGCCCCAGGGGCCCTCCCCCCCCCCCAAAAAAAAAAATCCCGAAATGTTTCGCAATGTAGCGTAGCATATATTCCTCCCTGAAACTTTCCTCAACATAAGTGTTTCATGGTTAGGGCACCTCCCGAAAAAATTTCTTGCTACGACCTTGCTCCAGAACCTTCATGATTATGGGAAAAGCAGTTCAGATTCTACCCTTTGCCCCCTGAAACCTTTACCTGTGGGAAAAAGCTTTTTAAAGGGGAGGGGGGTCATATATTTCGGTTAACTCTAGTCGGAGGAGATCCCAGTGTAGAAGCACTGTATTGGTGCTTTTATTGACATTGACTGAAAATAGGGTCAATACACCCCAATGAACAGCTCTTCCGCTTTTTAACATATAATGGAGTATTGAGATAAAAAGGGGAGATATTATTGGACCCAGTCCACTTTACAATGCATCTTCATGAAAAATAACCGCCTTCTTTGCTCCTGCTAGCGAGCAGATGCAAAATTATATCCGCAACAACATCCTTTACATCTGGGAACATCAATATTTTTGCTGATGTCAAAGTCATGGGAATTGTTAACACAGATGAACAAGTAAATCAGCTTCAAGAGGATTTGAATAAAATTACTAAGTGGGCAATTAAGTGGGGTATGTCCTTTAATATTGGGAAATGTCAAGTGCTTCATTTTGGTCATGGGAATAAACATGCAAGTTATTATTTACAAGGTTCAGTCATTAGTGAAGCAGAAACAGCTGTTGATCTAGGAGTACTGATTGTCCAGACTTCAAGTTCAGTCAGCAGTGTAGCATAGTAAGTAACAAAGCTAACAGGATGCTTGGGTTTATCAATAAGGCTATTTCGAACAAGTCTAAGGAAGTTGTATTGCCATTATACAGAAGTTTGGTAAGACCTCATTTGGAGTATGCTGTTCAGTTTTGGTCTCCTTACCTAAAGAAGGATATTACCTTATTAGAAAGGGTTCAAAGCAGCGCTATTAGGTTGGCAAGTGGTCTTTCAGACTTAGATTATGACTGCAGGCTTAAAAGACTCAATATGTATAGTCTTGAACAAAGGAGAGTTAGAAGGGACATGATTCAGTTGTTTAAATTCACTAAAATGGGAAATCTTAATGGGCTTCAGTTATTTGCTGAAAGTAGAACCAGAGGTCATCGTTTTAAGCTTTTCAAACCTTAGGCTAATCTTGAAATTAGGAAACATTACTACTTCAATAGGGTTGTAGGCAGTTGGAATAGTTTACAGGAGGCAACTGTTAATTGCAGTGGGGTAAAAACTTTTAAGGAAGCTCTTGATGTTCATTGGGGACTGCTAAATTGACTAGGACCAGGCTAGCTGGGACTTGAGCCTGTTGCTGGTCGTCACTTTTGTATTTGTATTTGTATTTACCTCACTGACTATTTTCTTATTGGGGT
Organism: Octonoba sinensis; assembly: GCA_038502835.1. NCBI lineage: Eukaryota > Metazoa > Arthropoda > Arachnida > Araneae > Uloboridae > Octonoba > Octonoba sinensis. Next base: position 27,582,593 of record CM076599.1, on the reverse strand, counting down.
TTGGTATTCAAGTTTAAAATACCTCTAATCAGTCGGGATTTGGGTTAATGTAAACGGGGAACTGAGTGCTGAGTTGGATCTAAATAGAAAAAATCACACAATCGTAGAAGTGGCAAAGATTTTTCACTTATATTTCACGTCACAGCAGGTGATATGGTTACAGAAATGTATGTCTCTCACGTTTTAATAAGTTGGAGAGTGGAAGAATTTCTCTATAATTTACGAAGAAATATCATTTATATAGTTTCTAAAGGGGGGGGGGGGCAGGTTGTGAATAAATACTTCGTCTAAGAAAGTTGAGAAATTTATTCTAAATGAGTAAACGTCATCCAAAGCTTACAATATACGTGAACACAACTCTCCGAGATCTTTAGTTACCTTTTTATTAACGATTTGAGTCATGAGTTTGATTTTGGCAGAACTGAAAGTCGGAGTAAGAATCGACCGAACTTCTTTCCAGCGCTTGTCCTTCAGGGCAAGGACTGTCTGATTCAGAGGGCTTATATCCAGAAACATGTCAGCTCGATTGGTGAAGTGCTGGAAATCTTTAATCATTACCTAAAATAACAAAATAGGAAAGAAATTCATTCTGATATAGTTTTAAATAACTAAGTGGAAATGCTGAAAAAAACAGAAATAGAAAGAATATATTATAATAAGAAATAAATTTATTTTGAATTTTTAATGACATAAAACATGAAAATGAAAAACATAAGTACTTTAAAACTATGTAAGGAATAGTACAGAAGATCGTGGAATATCATAAATCAATAAATAATCTAGTTCAAAAGAGATATTTTTCATATATAGTTACCGCAAAGGTACCTGACTGACTATAATAAACTTTCAACGCGTAAGAGCTTTCATGAGATCCCTTTCATCAATTCCTTAAATCAATTTTTCAGCGTAAAATACCTGGCATATATTTGTCCAGAAAGTTTGTCGAAGCTGTGTGCCAAACTCCATGTCTCTAAGTGCGACAGTTTATTATGAGCATCGCATATAGACAGTTTCTTTTATAAGTGGAGATGGAGATTGCTCACTGTCAACGTATGTTTTTAAGATTATTACGTCTTACATAATTTCATCCAAGCTTAGAATCGTTTCATGTAGATTTTCGTGAATTCTTCAAATGGTCAAGTAAAATTAAAGGCAAAAAAATGTAACGAAGAAAGTGTTTACATCTTTTTTGATTGCAAATTATACAGACGAAGACTTTTTTTTTTTTTGACGAAATGAAAAAAAGTTATAATAGATGTTTAGAAATAATATTTAGGTTCTAAAATCGGCTGAAAAGCAGTAGATTGTCACAAAATTTTTCTATGGGATTCGTTTCCTATGCTAGATGAAAAGTCTTGCAGGGAAATCATTTTTTTAAAAAAAGGAAAAAAAAAAAGAAAAAAAAAGTTGGTGCAAAAAAAGTTGTAATGCCTACCCTCCACCCCCAATATGGCCCATATATACTTCATTAACAATGTGAAAAGAAATTTTTAAATCCAGAATAACTGATATCGTATGAAAATTCGCTGTATTCATGATGTTTCAAAATTAGTAACAACCACAGTAGCACGAAATTCTAGGTTTCCATTTTTAGCCTACTTTCCCGTAAAAGTAAAAAAAATAATAATAAAGCATGAAAGAAGGCTTAATGTATCGTGAAAATATCGTTAGAAATCAAGAAAAGTCAAAAATAAATTAAGTGATTAAATAAAAATTGAAAAATAAAAATTTGAAAGTAGGGTTTTGAGATGGAGAAAAAGTGTGTCTGTCGGTCTGTCCGTCGGTCTGTCTGTCGGTCTGTCTGTCGGTCTGTCCCCCCTAATAACTTTTGAACGAATTGTCCGATTCGAAATATTCTTTTTGCATTCGAAAGATCTCGGTGAGGACATCTAATTTCCATATTTTATTTTTTGATTTGAACAATTTTTTGTTCAATTTTGAACAGTTCAAAAAATTTTAACATTAGCGCCTATGGGCGAAAATGAAGCAAATTATGTAAACTCTGGGTACAAGATCCAAGCTCCAATAAACAAGCTCACTGGAAGAAGTTCTTGGCGTGAAATATTGATTTGAACAATTTTGTTCATTTTTGAACAGTTCAAAAAAAATTAACATACCGCCTACGGGGAAATTTCAATCCTATATAAATCCTGATCTAACGGGCCGATTTGCTTGGAACAAACTTTATCGGAAAGCTCTTATGACGTAGAACATGTACAGATAAAATGTTCATCCAGAACTAACGAGCCTATTTTCTTATGAAATTTTTTGATCGGGATTTTCAAGAATATTTTGAAAATAATGAATGAATAAATGAGTGAATAAATACATGAATGACTGAATAAATGAATGATTGAACGAATCTGTATTAACCGTTGAAAAAGGCATATTTGAAGCAATTAAGAACTAAAGCTAAACGAGAAAGAGAGAGAGATAGCTAGATTATAAATTTGAAGCTGGTGTATACGGGAAAGTAGGCTCGTATAGTTCTAGACGGAACTTCTTGTTATTGAATTTACTGTACGATTTTTCTATAATTTATAGCTACTTAAGTAGTTATTTAACTACTTAAGTCGTGCAAGTAAGTTCCTGAAAAATGGAAACCTTGAATTTCGCAATTTTGATTTAAGTTTCAAATGCGGGTGTTTGAACGCTCTTGTTGGTTTAGAGTTGATATCAATATTTGGATCAGTTTCTTTATCGCTAGAGATAGACAATCTATTATATCTCAGGAGGCCGTAGACCTGATCGACATGCAGGTATGTAGTCTTCTTCGACCTTCCTTTACTCGATATTATTGATCGAGATATGTGTTTACAACGGGGAACCCGAAAATTTTTTTTTGAATGGTATTAGAACTTCAGTACGTAATAAGAGCCTGCATTTCAGACGAACTTACCTGTTTTAGCATATCCAGATCCTTAACGACTAAATAAGGAATTTCTCCTAGATAATATCCGAAGACATCCCCATATTTCTGCAGCCATCCAGTGATGATGCCGTTGGGCGTGGGCTCTGATTTGAGGGTGTACATATTGCCGGACAAGAAAGAAGGTTCCGGTCCAGGAATGCCATAGTCCTTGAACAATCGCAAACGGCGATGCCTGTTGAAGGCCCAGCGACCGATCACGAAGGAAAAGTAAGTGAAGACTACGATGGAGACGGCAATGCTGATCTCCATAGCTGTATTGGCAAAAACCAGTTATGAGTAATTTATATTCACATGAAGCATTTTTCACGAAACTTAATTTTTATGTACCGCAAGTACGGGGTTCCTTAAGCCCTGGTGGTTACTCGAACTCTATTCCCCCCAAGTAAATAAATCTACCTCAGTTCTATAGTTCTAAAGTTACATATATAGCTACTTCTGTTTCTCTGCTAGATATCAGCACTAGACAGTAGACTAAGCCAAAATAACTAAAAAAAAATTATAAAAATAACAAGTAATTAATTTTTTTTTTTTTTTTTTGAAGTCGTTATTCCGGGGAAATGTTGCGAATTAGGGGGACTAAAAAGAGTAAAATAAATAAAAATAAAAAATTGAATAAAGCGTTCCACATCTTTCTGTTGAGCATGTGCTCTAAAGTTTGCCGAAAATTAGCAAAATCCGATAATAAAACTTTTTTTATAAATATTACTAATTCACTAAACTAAATTGTTTTTAAACATTACATGGAGCCCGCCTTGGCTCTCGACAGCCCTGATAGCTTCTGATTCCTGATGATAAAAGCATGTCATTCTTTCCTGAACTTGAAAAAAAGGATACCCCTTATTACAAAATCCATAATTAAAATAAATACAGATAGAAAACAGAAAGAAACCTATTATTTATTCAGATGTGTACTATTTTCGTCATGTTTATGGGATGTCAAAATATTGTTAATGAGGCTTTTGTGAAATCTAATCGAAATTGTTCCAAGTGATTGCACTGTAAATCAAATGCTATTTTATAAAGAGAAATATAAGGCAGTGTCGATTTTGTATTTGTGTTTAATTTTATGGAGAGTTATTTTAAAATTAAAATATCTCTTCTCTACTAAAAATAAGCAGCAAGTATGTGTCTGTCTGTCTGTGACCGGCGTAGGGCCAAGACTGTTCTACGGATTTTCATAAAATTTGGCACGACATTAGTTTGGAACATGGGGGTGTGCAGCTCGGAGAGTTTTTTCTGAAATTCGAATTTGTTCTTTTATTATTATTATTTATAGCCAAAATTGCATAAAATGGTTTTTTCTATAGGAAGAAATTATCGCATCGTTTCAAGTTAGGTACCATTGAAAAGCCCGTGAAAAAACTGTCCCAGAAAGATTTTTGCTCCTCGTGCTAAAATTCGAAGCTTCTAAATTAACGAGAAAAGAAGTTATAAGCATTTTTCTCTGTAGTTCGAAATTATTTTTTCACGGTTAATAACTTAAATTTTATTTTCCCCGGTTGATTGATAAAGCTCTTGCTTTTTATTTTATTTTGATTGTTGCCATTCTTCCTGTATGTATATTTGCTAAATGAAATTATATTTAAAATGTTTTTAGCATTTTGAGGAGCATACAATTTTTAATTTATCCTTTTCTTTTTTTGACTTCTGATTCTTTTTTTTTTTTATTTTAACGAATTAAGATTTATTTCTTGCGGCTCACAGATCGATAGCTTTATTTTGATTTCCTTATTTTGGCATGCATTTTACGATACCATTCTTCATACTGTATAGGGTTTTTTAAAGAAATGTTATCCTTTATAGCGATTTTTGTTATTCCAAATTATTGTTACTATACATATTTTTATCTATTTTGTTATTTTTTTTCCTCTAGTGAATTAATACATATGTCATTCGGCTATCTGAGCTCGGATTTTTTCCTCTCTATCAAATTCTTGCTTGCTGCTGTTAGTTAGTAGAAATGCAGTACAAAATTTCGACTTTCTGTTTTACTGTGTCCTCCCTAATCTCTACCAATAATAAAGCAGAAGTCTGTGTCTGGCGTAGGGCCAAGATCGTTCGGCCGATTTTCATGAATATTGGCACAAAATTAGTTTGGAACATGGGGTGTGCAACTCGAAGAGTTTTCTCTGAAATGCGAATGTGTTCTTTCGTATTCTAATAAGTTGCTTTGCGATCGATAGATTGATTTTGATTTCCTTATTTTGATAGGAATTTTTACGGGACTGTTCTGCATACTTTACTGGGATTTTTAAAGATGCTTAAGATTTCTTTATATCGATATGTTGTTCCAATATATTATTACTATGTATTTATTTTTATTAATTTTATTAATCCCCCCCCCCCCCCCGTCATTTGCCTATTTGAGCTCGGATGAAGTTTTTGCTATTAGTTTATGCAAGCAACAAAATTCCGTCTTTCTGTCCTACTGTCAATCAAAAATAGATTAAAATATAGTTTTAAAAAGTTATACTTAAAATCCATGAGTAGTATTCTTAAGCCTTATAATCGTGCTCTTTGCGTGGGTACATGAACTAATCAAACAGAACGCGTTTTTTTTATAGTTTCTTATTGCTTTTTTTTATGCGTGCGTCTTTGTTACAAGAAAATAAAGTTGCTTAAATATGTAGGATCGCTGGTTGATTGCCGTGGGAGGCAAATTTTTAATTCTGTGGAATGCTATACATCTTAATAGAATAACATAATATATACACATTTTAAAAAATACCATTGTCGTATATATATAAAATGGCGAACCAAAATTGGTCTTTTCACTTCTTAACACGGGCGGGTACCGCTAATGTGAAAAAAAAACAGAAATAAACAAATACATAATGATAATAATTTTGCCTTAGCATGTTGTTCGTCGCTATCTAGTGTTTGGTGCAATTTTTATTTTACACTTCCAAAAATACTTAAACGGCAGCTTTGAAACGCAAAATTATCGATAGGTGACGCCACTACCACATTCATATATAAACTATTAAATCTTACGCACGCACTGAGCTAAATAATTATTTAGCTCAGTGTACGCACGTCAGTTTATTAATTCCACAGCTTCAGGATTCTTTACGCAGTGCGCCATTCGTTAGTTGTCATGCGCATTTTTTTGCACTTCACAGCAACGACTTTAAAAGGATCATTGTTGACCCGAAATTTTAGAAAATTTCTCATTATCATCCTTTTTTTTTGTTTCAGCTATCTTTCGTAGTCATAGTTATCTTTTCAAAGTAGTCAAAATCATATTTGACAGTAGCTCGAAAAATGACTATAGTAACAAAAAATAAAAAATACGACATGCACGTGAAGATTAATCAGCACGTGAGATTAGCACAGAATTGCATATCACAAAGACGCAACTATTATATTAGCTATTTTTAAGTGTCATCATAAACCTTATATCAATAAAGTTTACAGCAATGTATCCATAAAACATAGAACTTATCTTTTAAAATAAGCAAAGTAAAATCAAATAAAATTAATACAAAGTTTAAAATAATTTGGAAAACAAAATACGACTTTTAAACATAATTTTTGAAGCCGGAAACATATTATTAAAAGTCGTATCAATGTTGTTTAAACAGGTAATTTAATTTCCACTTTTTAGCGCAATTTTAAATTTGAAATCGGTTCTATTTTTTTTTTTTGTAATTTTTTTAAAATTTTGTTCTTTTTTGTGTAAATACGTTTTTCATACGAATACCCTACTTAAAAGAAAAAAAAAACATATCAAATGGCACACCCACTTTGAGTGACTGTCACTAAAAAATAATCATTTATATGATAAATTGCGTTTTGAAACTGATTTTTAAAAAGTTCAGAACAGCTGTCAGTCTCAAAACAGACTGAATGCATTTAATTTTTTTTTTTTTTCAGGGAAGCCTTTACTCAAACTCTTTTTATAAAAAAATCAATTAAAATTAATCTGTGGACCAGAAAATACAAAAATCGGAATTTATATGCACACTTAAAAGTACGAAAGAATGTGTAATGAAACTGGTTCGTATGCACACCAACACATCAAAACAGTTCTAATAAAGATTGAAATACTTTTGTTTAGGCTGCAGGAGTTTTAAGATTATTTACATCACTAGGAAACAAAAAGAATTATGGTATATTTTTGTGCTCAGTTTGTACAGAACTACCTGAACGTTTTTCAATTATTTGTCATTTATTAATTACTTTAACTTTACTAAGTTTTAATCCAATTATATTCATTTTTTTAATTACTTTTTTTTTCTTTTATGTAATATGCTTTTCAATTTAAACTGTTCAATGTTTATTGTGTCTCATAAATTGTTTCCGCACAAAGGTATAGACGTTTGCTTATTATTTATCGTAACAAAAACATTACGAATGTATAACACTGTAAGATGGTACCCCCCGCCTCTCTCCCTCTTTCTCTCTCTATATATATATATATATATATATATATCAACCATAGTGGGAAAATATCACGACATTATTTCCGAACTCGATCCTTTAACAATTGGTGTTATGTACGATTGATATTTATCAGTATTGATCATAAAATATCATAACTAGAAAATGAAAAGCGACACATTTTGCATTAAAATAAAGGATATAGAAAAAACAAAAATATTACGTTACATTACAGCACCAAAAACTTTTTAAAAAGAAGTCCATAGCTCAAGAGTAGTGAACCAAGATTTTTTTAGGGGGGGGGGGGGCACCAAGGTCAGGATTAGGATGCATCAGATGTTGATTTTGTCGGATATCGGACATATATCCGGCTCTATAATTTACTTGCAGTTATGTGATATGCTTATTTATTTTTGTAGGATGACATCCCAACACAATAATTACACATTTCATACAACATTTCTATAAAAGCATATAAATTCATTAAAAGATTATTCAGAAAACCTCTGTATAGTTATTGCAATAATACGGCAATTTATTGAGAAAGCCATCTTGACATGCCGGATAACCGGATACTTAGTTCAGTGATTGGATTGGATTCCGGATTTCTAGAATTCGGCCGGATACCGGCTAGGGGGATTACCGGTTACGCTTACGCTATGTTATCGGGTGGGGGAGGGGGTTGCCGATCGGCCTGCCCAGTCGGTGGTCCTTCTGCTCGCTTTAATGCTCTTTTTTTTTCTTTTTAAAATTAATACTATTTTCAGAACGCATGTAAATTTATTTTCCATCTTTTTCCCCTTACTAGAGCCAATGAAAAAGCACACAATGTCTTTGCATGCCCCTCTCACCAACATCGCATAATCACATATCACATTTCTTTTGACTCCCAAATTACGATACAAATGCTAGTCTTGTGGCGCCATCTTTAGGTTGTACGTAAGCAGCTAAAGATTTCATGTTTGAAATCTGTCACATTAATGTTACTCAAATAATAATCACTGAACAATATTTTAAATTTGAAATTTAAAACACAACTTACTTGCTCTCTATGTCCAACTCTTCATGTGGATCGCGATGACAGATCACGCGCTGAAGATCATAAGTTGGCGAAGAAATACCGCGCCAAAAAGAGGTTTGGCTTTAGATAAAGAACTTGTTTTCACTGTGATTGCTATGCGGTATGTTAAGATAGGTAGCAATTACCATGCCTCTGAACTGGGAGCTGCAAGTTTTGAGCAGGAACGGAAGCGGCAAAGACTAAAAAAAAGGCGGTAGATAAAATGGCATTTGAATATTTTCAAAAAGGAAAAAATAAAAGAAAGGAATAAAGATTACAATTCCCTCTCTGTCAGACCCCGTCATTTCGAATTTTTCCAAAGGGGGAGGGGGGGGGGTTTCAAAGGGTATATTCTCCTTGTAATTTTCACTATAAAAACAACAAAATACATGAAAATTCATAAAAATACATTATATTCTCAAAGCCGGGGGGGGGGAGGCGTCGCCTGCCCCTTTTATTGTATACTCTATCAGGGGTGGCCAAGCTCCTTGATAATCCAAGTATCCTTGATATTCAATCAAAATGTTAAAAATTACAAAATATGCGTATTGAATTTAAATACTAAAAATTAAAAACATTTATTTTCCTTCTCTTGATAATCCTTTAAAATTTTGTGAATAATTGGTGACAGCCCTTCGCAGTAATTCTTTGAGATGCTGGTTATAGTTAATACTGATCGGTGTTTGGATTTCACGAATTTTAAAGTGGAATATGTGATTAGATAGTTTGAAACACATACGAAACGACAATAATCTTTTTAAAAAAAAAATTTTATAAAAAAACAGAACCGACTTCAAATTAAAAATTACGCTAAAAAGTAAAAAATAAATTCATTCTTTAAACAACATCGATGTGACTTTTAAACAGTTTTAGAAGTCGGTGCAAAATTAGGATAGATAAAATATTTTGTAATCATGAATCAATTACAAATATATATATTTCCGCAGAATTAGCAACAGTTCCAATATGAAGTAGCAAATGGTATAGTGGTAATTAGACCCATAATTTTGCACCGACTTCTAAAACTATGTTTAAAAGTCACATCGATGTTGTTTAAAGAATGAATTTATTTTTTACTTTTTAGCGCAATTTTTAATTTGAAGTCGGTTCTGTTTTTTTTATAAAAATTATTTTATTTTATTCTTTTTAGTGTAAATACATTTTGTATATAAATACTCTATTTTTAAAAAAAAACCATATCAAAGGGCAAAACTTCTTTAAATTAATGGCACTAAAAACTAATCATTTTCATGATAAATGCCCTTTTGGAGTCTAGTTTAGCAAACAAACTGATTGGATTAATTTTTGCCACAGAGAAGCCTTCAGTCAAACTCTTGCTGTAATTTCTTTTAATATTATAGCCCATGACAACAAACATGTTTTTAACAATGCTTTTATATTTATTAATAGATTTCCCAACAAAGAAAAATCAAGCCAAGCCTTTCCAATTAAAATAAAAAATACTTATTTTTCACTCGTAACGTTTTTTCTAAAAAACAAATGTAGGCAAATTGATTTGCAATATTTCAGTTAGACGACCCTCTATCGATTAAAGAAAAAATCATCAAAATCGGTTCATTTAGTCAAAAGTTATGGATGAAAAGACAAAAAAAAAAACTACATATCTGCCCATTACTTTTGTTCTAATTATCGAATATGGGCAAACGAAAGTACGGGACCTATGGGAAACCACACCTGATCGATTGAAAAAAAAATCATGAAAATCGGTTCATCCGGTGCGAAGTTATGAGTGGACAAACAAACAAAAAAAAAACCCGACATACATACAATACGAATGTATAACCTCCTTCCTTTGTGAAGTCGGTTAATAAAACAGCGCAAAAATGAAAAGGGAACTCGGGTACATTTATCGAGAGCCACAAATAATCCTTCAAAGAGCCGCATGTGGCTCGCGAGCCGCAGGTTGGCCACTCCTGCTCTATATAGTCTATATCAGGGGTCAGCAGATCGTGGCTCGCGATGTAAAATAAAGATGAAATTATCTTAATTAACAGCTTGTATTTATGTTTGAAATGAAGAACAATTTTGCTCATTTAATATTATAAAACTTAGCTTAAAATCCTTGTTCTCAATAATTAACATGTTTGCTACTTGCAGGAGAGTTGTTTATGAAGATATTCTTTACGTGTACGCATATTTATTATTCAATGAATTATATTAAAATATTACTGAATTGTAATTATGGCTCTTTCAAAATTTTTCTGACTTCTTAAACGGTGGAATTGGCTCTTAGTTTCTAAAGTTTACCGATCACTATACCAATACCAGCGTTTCTGAACCGGTGGTTCGCGAGCACCCAGGGGTTCGTCTGAGATAGAAAGGGGTTCACGAAAGTAATACAGTCGAACCTCGTTAAAACGAACCCGAAGGGTCTTTTAAAATAAATTCATCTTAACCGTAGTTCGTCTTATCCGAAAAACAATGAAATCCTTTTTGTAGATAGCAAAAGAGGAATTTCACGCTATTTTCCAGTACACAATGCTCGATTTACGTCCCTAATGCACATATAAATCAATGCTATAAATTTTGAATTTGTCATAAGAAAAAAAAGCAATTTTTGCTTCTGTAATAAAAAGTTTTAAAAGTAAAAATTCAATAACTTTAAACGTTTATTAACTAAAATTACATACCAAGAGAAAATATTTCAAAATTATCGTATCAAAAATTCCGTTTTGTTTTTTAAAATATTCAGCTATAACATTGTTTCCTACTCTTTTCTGAACAATTGCTCCAGAAGTTTTCATTGGCATCTAAATTGTTTAGACATTCTGATGAATTATTTTTCTTTTTTTTTTTCGCTGTTTGGTAAAGTAAAAAATGACTAACGTTTGTTTCGTATTGAATCGAAGTTCGAACAGGTAGGGACGACAAATAAGGGTTCGATTTATCCGATAGTTCGAATTAGGCGTGTTCGTCTTAAACGAAGAAATTAGCGTTATTTGTTAATACATTAGGAAGGGGATAGCAAATGTAGTTCGTCTTGGCAGTAATTCGTTTTAAGGGTGTTTGAATTAACGAGGTTCGACTGTATTGCAATGGTGGAATTTTTAATTGAAAACGAAATTATAAATTTTCATACACACTAGAAGAGTGTAAAGATGACTTTTCTATTATTTTAATTTTTATGAATTGTTTTCTCGGTCATACGAAGAAGTTGCGGACTGGCATAAGAAGCTTACACGTATAAAATTTGATATTCACTTATTTCTACTTTTGCCTACTTTTGAAAATTTGGACCTTGAAATGGTTCATTGATCGAAAGATATTCATTGATTTATTTTAAATTTTGAACGTATGTTTATCTCATCATTTTTCACTTTTTCGGCGCCAGTGCAAAGAAAGAGTGGAAAATACGAAAACTTACTAAAATTTAAAATTTTGCATTATTTTCGGCTAATTTCTCACACACAGACCCGAAAGTGGAACCAGATGATATTTAATTTCAAATTTTGTACTCACATTTAAAATACTTTATTTCAATTTTCTGCATGATGATGAAAATGAAAAATCCGATGAAAAATTCCCGATGAAAAATTTCAAAATATGTCAGTTTTAATATTTCTGTAAATTCCCATACCTTTTGCGAATTTTGAACCAAAAGATATTTATTGATCGATTCAGAATTTCGTATACTTATATTTCTAATGCCATTCCACAACTTTTTCACACTATCGCGGAAATAATTATTAAATATAGTTTTCGCAAACACATATGTTTGCTGCTCTACTAATAATTCAAAAGGAACAAATAAGAAAGTAATGGCACAAAAATTGCAAATTTTGTGCTTTATTTTACGTTGATTTTTAATTTTTACTTTGTAGCACAAATATTTGCATTTTATTTCAATAATAAAATAGTTTTAAAAAAATTCCTTTTCTTGTAACTATTATTTTTGTATTTATTTAAACTTAGCTGTTTTATAATTGTGTTTTCATTTCTTGTTAAGAACTGTTGTGCTACCAGAAAAATAAATGTTCCAGAAAATTTTATAGTTTTCTGACCCGTTACTAACGACTACCGAAGGGGTTCGCCATTTTCTTTCGACGTTATAGAAGGGGTTCGCATAGAAAAAACGGTTGGGCATCACGGCAGGGGTATACTCTATCTTGAATGAAATAACGTATGCAATGCATGATTGGAATGGGGGAGAAAGGGATCCCCTTCTTTTTTTTCTTTCTTTTTTATAAAGTGTACTATAATTTTGTGAACTTACACATTTGCATTACATGTTTAAGCGAGTGTACGTTTCTATTGCTAGGACGCTGAGAAAAATATATTTTGAAATATTTTTCTCTGCGTCCATATCAATAATTTTTTGAAGATGAATTTTAAAATGTTTGGTTCTTGCGTGGGAATGCAGTATGGTGACATCTGTTGCTGTCTCGCCTGGAGTATTGCTGGTTTTAATTAGCAACCACTCTCGAGCGCAACAGGGGTGTTCCTATCTGTTGTGGGAACTTCCTGTTTTTTTCGACCAGTTGTTTACAAAAAAAGGGTCGAATGTTCTCGATGTTCCCAATATGACGTTTAATGGATATAACGAATTAGGTTCCGTGGGAATTATTTTAACTCACGCCCAAAATGTAGTTAGCAAATAATATGCTTTTGAATTTCCCTTGAACCAGTTATTTTATGGGGGCGGGTTTTGTATAACACGCCCAAAATCCGAGTTTTCCTCGGATGTATTTTTTTTCAAAAAAAAGAAGGGAGATAGATTTCGACAGAGAAAGATGAAAATATGGTAAGCTTTAATTTTCCAATCAATCTTAGGTGACAATTTTTAGAAAGGATGATTTTAACGAATATGTTTACCTTTATTTTGTATCCATTAAAACCTAATCAAAAAAAAAAACTTAAATGAAAATTGAAGTCGAGAAATGTTTAAGTTTAATGAATTAAATATCAAGTGAGTTTTCCGTGATGATGTAAAAATTTTGTAAATAAATGTTGTCCATGTTAAAAGTTTTCTTCTCTTTGAATATTTTGATCACCAATACATTTCATGACTGTGTTATTATGTTTAAAGTTTTGCACACTTGCGAGAACCTTGGGTAAAAGAAAAAAAACACAACGCAAATTATTAACTAGGAATAAGAGAAAAATGATGTATGGAGGTAAAGAAAAAAAGATAACTATAAATATAGTAAAACAATTTAAGAAGCGCCAGCACTATACTTGCCCATATTTTCAGCATGATGAATTTATTTCTTGGTTATTATCATCGAAATATTTTATCTGCGATTATTTTATTGGGGCACATTTTATGTAAGAACACATAAAATATTCAAATAAAAATCTATGTGGAGGCACACTGATGTGCCAAAGAAAAGTGCTGGGGGCGCTACTGTACATATACAACGGAAACTCGTCCAGCATTTTGCTCTGCGGGGGAACCAAAGGATTAGGTATACACCGGGCATTGGTTTTGCCGGATTTTGAATGTCCAGTGTCTCTTGTCTGGCGGATCTGCACCGGAGATCCGGTTCTGAGGTTCGAAACCTGTAAATTATTTTCATTTTTTTAAGCATCTCACATCTTCTAAATGCGTAGTACGTTTGTAAGCTAGATAAAAATGAATGTTTGTCCTTTATAGGCTAGGAAACTACCCGTTGGATTTCGCTGAAAAGCTGTGGGATGCTGGGAAAGCTATAGGATGCTGTAGTTATTAGGGATGTAACGAATATTTGGCCACTATTCGGTATTCGGCCTGGCCGAATAGTTCTGCTGCAGTAAAAAAGTAAAAAAAAATAAAGAAATTAGTAGATTTTAAACATTTAAAATTGTATTATATTTTTTGCAAAAGAATACATTAGTCCACTATAGTTTTAAGAATTAAAAATAATATAGAATAAACTACTTTTTTTTTAAATCTTGTTTTAGGCTTGACTGAGCAGAAACACATTTTAAAGTTGTAATATTGTATTTTATATTTAGCATTTGCACACAAAAGCTGCCAATAATTAATTATATTAGATAATATGATAAATTCCATTTTGTTATTATTTACAAAGTGGAAGCCAGACTTTGTTTGGGTAGACTAATTTATTGTGAATATTGATTTAGAGAAATGTGAAAAGCCCAGAATATATCATGAATATTTAGATAGCGTTAGTTATTGGGGTTTTTGAAAATAAAAAAATATTCCAGTTAAGTGCATTAAGTTTTAATAGATCTTTTAAAAATAGGTATGTGAAAAACCCCATAAAATAAAAATATTAACTTTTATAACTTTTAAAATGTCTTCATAAAACAGTTTTGAGCAAGGTAAAAGTTCACTAAGCACTAGTATTTCTTTCATTGCAATTAAATAATTAGTAAAATAATGATAATGCTTACTACCGTAAAACCTGTCATTTCCATTTTGCTTGGGGGTGAAATTCTTAGTTTTATTGCATTCAAAACAATAGTGAAAATAGATTAATTTTAAATAGTTCTAACTTCGTAACAAACATAATTAAATCATACATCATAGATTGTGTGTGCAATTGGTGTTTGACTTTGAATAATTTTAAATTTGACAAATACTTTCGATTACAACGACGTTCCAGAAATTTTAATATTCGGCCGCCGAATATTCGGTATTCGGCCAAATCACTATTCGTTACATCCCTAGTAGTTATACATTGAAATGCTTACATACGTATAACTTGTTGATTTAATTACTCGTTTTTACGGATTTATTACATAGATGTAGGTAAACATTTAATATATATATATATATATATATATTATATATATATTCGCAATTTTATTTTAATAAAATATTATCTAGCATCCAGAGCTTAATTTGCAATATGACTGTGCATTTCTCTAACAAAATCCATCGTTTATTAAAGTTACTCGTTTTGTGGAATGAAATTCGTAAATTGAAAGTGAATGTGTCACTGTGGTGTGTTGTAGACTTTGTATTTAGTGTAATTATTGAGAAGTTATAAAAGAAGCAACTAAAGGAGTAAATGAAAAAAAAACTTTAAAATAAGATACAAAATTCTAACAATTAAGAGGATTTTTACGAAAATACTTCAAAACATAGCATGAATAAATGATTCTTTATTTAAAAGATTAAAAAAATTGCTTATAAATGTAACAATAAAAAAATCACTGTACAAAATGCGATAGACATGTTAACTGAAATGTTAGCAACATTTCTTCTTGCGTTTTTCCTTTTCCACTTCTTGCAGTTTCAAAACTTGCTCCATCGCTTCGTCTTCTTTGGATTTAAGAACGCTGCAAAGGAGGAATTACAGGAAATGAAATGACAAATTAATCGTTGATTATACATAAAAGAACTGGATACAGTTTTGTATCACACTGCTCTCGGTAATCCCCATAAATTTCATAGGAAAGTAATGTCAGCTGCAATAAACAGCTAATGGGGTTGATGACTATTTTTCAAAAATATTTTTTCTTGAAAGAGCATGGTTGAAAACATGGGGTGCGACACTTTTTTTTTAAATTTATGATTTGTTTTATTTTTTAAAAAATGATTTTAAACTCTGCGCAGTAGCTGCCTCGGTTTTCACAACTGACACCGCTCGCATCCTACCAATCTTAGCTACTAATTTGCTTATTTAAAGCAAATAATCGCTCATAAGCATTGTACATTAGGGTGGATCGAAAAACACTTTTTTTTCTGCAATACAATTCTAATAGCGCGGAAAACTTGCGCATAGGCATCACTATAAATGAAAAAATGTTAAAAAAATTCTTTTTCAAAATTTGAAATCGCGCAGAGGGTCTAAAGTTACCAAAAAAGTCAAAATAACGGTAAATTTTTAAACATGTGCCAAAATCCATAAAAGTTTTATTTTTAATTTGTAATAGTGTAAAAACCATTCAAAATAGTTTCTCAATGCAGAAATAATACTTTCAGACCTGTTATTCCTTAACTGTATTCGCGCAAAAGGTCTAAGTTATAGTATAAGTTAAGTTATAGAGTCCCGTGAAAACGCCGTTTTCCATATATGGTGAGTGTTTATTTAACACATTAACAAGTGATTTACAAAAAATGTTTTAGCTAAACATATCATATTGCAGCTCTCAGCTCATTTCAACATTTAATCTGTGCCGAAATGACCCAGGACTCACGGCGAGGACGTGGCTGCAAGGCGAGTCCCACCTCCACCCTAACCAACCAACCAGGGTGAATTTTATTTACAATATTTACAGTAACTATTTACTTTGTACAATGCATATATCTTCGTTGTAGGCGAAAGGTTATTTGCATAGAAGCCCCTTTGAATTCTGACTTTGAATTAAATGTGGGCATCACCTATCTTGATTTTAAAGTAGCTCTAATATAACCATCTCGATTTTTCATGCCCGCACACTTCTTCTGCTGCTTCTGTAACCAGTCTTACACGTCTCTCGACTGACTGGGTGTGGCATGGGAATTTGAGGTTGTTTAACTCTGGTAGCGCTTTGCCTTTCAATAAAGAAGCAATGTGTTCAGTTGGCATCTTTGACAGTAGTGGCGGCGGTGTTAACTTGCAGATTGACCAATCAATTAGTTCGGTATAGTCGTTTGCACTAAAATGTATTGAAGGTATTTTGAAGACTCTTACATAACCTTCAGCTGATGGCTCATGTCTGGATTTAAGGATCCTCCTGTAGTCAAGTTCTCTAATGTTCTCTCATCCATTATCATAGCCAACATCATATTTTCAGGGTGGCAGAAGAATGCGTTCCTTTGAATTACTGGATCAATGATTTGCTTGATATTGTCCGGTAGATGCCTTGTTGTTTCAACTACCTTCAAAATATTCGGTTCATCTTTCACAGTGTAATTTTACTTTATATCAAACCAAACAGGTGCATATGACTTCACTATTTATTTATTTATTTATTTATACCTCATCAATCACCACCGTACCTATCCTGACGAGGGTTTAACCGGATGTGGTGATTGAGAGGAAAGAACAGATAGAACAAGACAGCACAACAGATTTTAATATACAAAGAAGGAAATACACCCATGGCAAAGGTGGGACTCGAACCCACGCCTCTTTCTCTCCGCGCAGGGAGGCACCGGAGCCAGTCGATTTGACCGCTCAGCCACTGAGGCCCATGATTTCACTATGTAATTTGCAAGAGTCTGTAACTTAATTGTTGGACTAGTTTGGGATACATACAATCTTAAAACCCGGTTAGCACAGGTTAGCCAACGAGAGTGGCTGATGCATCCAGGATCACTAGCAGCCAATTCTGGATTACAGATTCCTGTGTTGACCACTTTTACATGCCTAGGAGATACTTCTGATCTTTACTCAGATCGTTTTTACTGATATCAATGACTTCTTCTAATTGTATCGGCTCAAAATCTACAACAGGGAGTCTCTCACATCCAGGGAGTTGTTTTCCAACTGGACTCCTAAATGATGCTGGTCCTGTTGTCGTTCCATCCAAGTGATCAAACAAATGCCTATAAGGTAGCTCGTTAAAATGTAGCAAGCAGATAAACCATTGCAAATTACGGCGACACTTAACTTCAATGTTATGTACAACACCGCTTTTCCATCCAGTGTTTGTGACTGTTCCGTCACATCCGATGGCCTTCACTGCACTCATGTAAAATTTCTTCTTTTCCAGTCAGTTGAGAGACGCGTAAAACTGGTTACAGAAGCAGCAGAAAAAGTGTGCGGGCATGAAAAGCGAGATGGTTATATTAGAGCTACTTTAAAATCAAGACAGCTGATGCCCACATTTATTTCAAAGTCAGAATTCGAAGAGGCTTCTATGCAAATAACCTTTCGCCTACAACGAACATATATGCATTGTACAAAGTAAATAGTTACTGTAAATATTGTAAATAAAATTCACCCTGGTTGGTTGGTTGGGTAGGGTGGAGATGGGACTCGCCTTGCAGCCACGTCATCACCGTGAGTCCTAGGTCATTTCGGCACAGATTTAATGTTAAAATGAGCTGAGAGCTGCAATATGATATGTTTAGCTAAAACATTTTTTGTAAATCACTTGTTAATGTGTTAAATAAACACTCATCATATATGGAAAACGGCGTTTTCATGGGACTCTATAACTTAACTTATACTATAACTTAGACCTTTTGCGCGAATACAGTTAAGGAATAACAGGTCTGAAAGTATTATTTCTGCATTGAGAAAGCTATTTTGAATGGCTTTTACACTATTACAAATTAAAAATAAAACTTCTATGGATTTTGGCACAGGTTTAAAAATCATCGAAAATCATGAAATTTCGTTTTTTTACGATACAACCCGCAATTTTAGGCATTTTGCGCGAATTCAATAAAACAAGAATGGGTCTAATTATATTTTGTATGCATTAAGGACACTCTTAAAAACACTTTTTTCACTATTAGAACAAAAAACGCATTTTTTTTGTAATTTTTGCATTTTTTAAAAATTTACCGTTATTTTGACTTTTTTGGTAACTTTAGACCCTTTGCGCGATTTCAAATTTTGAAAAAGAATTTTTTTAACATTTTTTCATTTATAATGACGGCTATGCGCAAGTTTTCCGCGCTATTAGAATTGTATTGCTGAAGTTTATTATAGAAATTGTTTAAAAATTATTCGTTAAAAAAAGCCTTATAGTTATAATAAATTTAAATAATGAAAATTTTTCACCATGCATTAATAACATGATAAAATTTCAGTGGTGTAGACTTTAAAAGTACGCATATATAGCATTCAAAAGAATTTTTACCTCTAAATCCTTAGAAATACGAGTATGTAATTGTGTAGTTATTTTTGCAATGTCTAGTTTCGCAATTTTATTTTTTACAATAATTATCGCGGAGCAAAGGGTGTATTTATTTGATTCAGTTAATAAAAGCTACTTTTCCACAAGAACATTAACAAATAATAGAAAAAAATATCAAATATCTTTCGAAATTTATCCGATTATAATATATGCCGATTTTATGATAGACAATTGTTTCCTCATCTCCTAATTGTAGAAAATCTTTATTATACGTATGGTATTCCTAAAAACCACCATATTTTTCAGGTAATCCGGCTTTAAAATTTTTAAAAGCAACGCGACCTTATGTAAATGCACTAGTTTCTGCCTTGCGCGCTGAGAAGAAAACGTGCGAAATCAGTTGTGACGTCATACGAGACCACGCCTTATTTTAAATGAAGGGCTTTTTCAAATCTCTCTAGTTTAAAAAGTATTTTAAATAAAACGTTTTTTTTTTCCTCGGTAATATTGTTATTTATGTTCCTATTCACGATTTCAATGCTTTCTGATCAAGTTTGCGACTGAAGGTTACAACCCCATTGCACCAATTTGGGTATGTGCACCATATCACATCCATTATTATAAAAACGCAAAATTAGTTTAACCAAATTATTTCTCTTTCTCAAGCTCAATTTATATTAAAAACTGGATGCATGTTTTTTACCTTATTGTCAGTGAAAACATTTTAAAATAGAACCCCCAAATGTGTTTAAAATATTAACGAATACAATATTATGAGTTTACTTCAAATCGAATAATTTTAAGCATGATGAAGTAAATTTAAGATTTGTTTTGATCATGCATCATCATAAAAGTTTATCATCATGAAACCACATCCAATAAGTGGATAGAAGAGCAGAAGGACATGAAATACAATAATTCAATAGGTCCTAATTCAGCAACATTCAAACTCTTTTTTTTTTTTTTTCACTCATGCCACATGCAAATAACAATTTCACCATGGGCAACAATATAAAAATTAGGGAAAAGTAATTTGCGCTTCTGGGATGATATCGTTGAGTTTTTTAGGTGATCTATATCTATAATAAGTTGAAGAAATCTTAACAATCAGTAAGCAAAATTATTCATTAAAGACAGCTTTGTTCTGTCTGTTTTTACCTGGCCAAACCTTCGATAGCTTCTCTGATGCTGCCGCCCGTTTTTGCACTCGTCTCATAGAAAAGAGTTCCGAATTCCTGAAACAAACATTTTTTTAGAGTAATATCTCTCATGAAGTAATTTTCTTTCTCCCGTTTTAACTTTGTCATTTAAAAAACAAAAACAAAACAGGTTGCTATATTTGTGCGGCGTGCGACTACACTAAAAGCAATCCTTATAGAACTTGTGCAATCATGTGAGATTCCGATATAGAGATTTAAATGCTTGGCATTAATTATACAAGCATTTTCATTTTTGGTTCATCGATGGCATGAAATTTACAACGTAACCATTAAAAATAAGATCTAAACGGCTTCTTGAAAGTCTAACAATATGATTAGAACTATTTACAGATAATTTAAATCTCACTAAAAAAGTGCGGAATATATTTGTTTTTTTTTTACTGTATGAATTGAGGATTTGCCATTTAATATATAAAGGAGAAAATGAAGAAAAAAATGCAAAATTTTCTGCCTTAAGAAATAAAAAAATGTTATGTTTAATTCACCTTTCAAATATGTTAACTAATATAAGCAACTGCTTTTATGTCTTATCCTTTTTTAGCCTACTTTCCAGTAGAAGTGAAAAAAAAGAAAAAAGTATGAAAGAAGAATTATTGTATCGTAAAAATATCGTTAAAAATAAGAAAGAGTCAAAAATAATTTAAGTAATTAAAGATTGAAGAATAAAAAATTAGGCTTTGAAATGGGGAAAATGTGTTTGTCGTCTGTTTGTCCCCCCCCCCCCCAACTTTGAGGAAATGGTTCGATTCGAAAGTTTTTTTTTAAATTATTTTCGCATTCGAAAGATCTTCGCAAGGACATCTCATTCCCTTATTTTATTTTTTAATTTGAACAATATTTTGTCCAGTTTTGAACAGTATAAAAAATCTTAACATGAGTGTCCTGTCCATGGGGAAATATGAAGCAAAGTATATAAATGCCCTGTACTTAAGATACAAGTTCCTTCTGACAGCTTAATAGAAGGAGCTCTCGGCGAGAAATATTTTTTGATTTGAACAATTTTTGTTCAATTTTAAATGGTTCAAAGAAAGTTAACATTATAGCGCTTACGGGAAAATTTGAATCATATATAAACCCTAATCTAACAGACAAATTTGCATGGAACAAACTTTATCGGAAAGAGCTTAAGGCGTAGAACATGTACAGATATGAAGTTCATGCAGAACTAAACGAGCCTATTTTCCCTAGAAACTTTTTGATCTGGATTTTTAAGGATATTTCTGAATGAAAGAATGAATAAATGAATGAGTGAAAGGATGACTAAATAAATGAGTAAATGAATGAATAAATAAATGAGAGCATGAATGAGAAAATGAATGAATGAATATGTATTAACTGTTGAAGGTATATTTGAAGCAATTAAGAACTAAAGCTGAATGAGAAAGAGGGAGAAATAACTACATTATCAATTTGATATTGGTGTATACGGGAAAGTAGGCTCGTATAGTTCCAAACGGAACTTCTCGTTAATTTTAGTAGTTTCGATTTCTGATTCTAAGATTGAAATGCATCTGTACAACAGTCTCCAGTATGATAGCTGCTGTAATATTGATTTATTAATGCTTAGTTTAAAAAATTTGTTCTTCGGAATTAGATATTTATTTTTTTAAATTTGAGTAGATCTTTTTTATTTCTTTAAAGTCTTGTATTTTTTTATTTTCTTCGTGTTTGGTGTCGTGTCTAAGTAACTTTCTCGATCACGATTATTATAGATGAGCAACATATATTGCAAACACTGATACGGTACTGGGCAATAGGGCTCGACTGATGGCATTTTTTGGCTGATGGGCCGATGTCGATTGTTGGCCGATTGTTCCGAGGTCGGCCGATGGCCGATTGCCGATTATTTTCCTCTTCCATCCGCCGACGGCCGATGGAAGAGGCTGGGAATGATGCAGCTGCCTTTATTTTCTTATTTTTGTTTTCATGGGGAGGAATGTAGATGTTATAATACAGGCTAACAAATAATGTGGGTTTGTATCTAACAAAATTGTCAACACCCCTCGGATTTTTTTCTTAATTCCCCCCCCCCCCCTTCCCGTTTTTGAAAGAACGGCGGGAACGATTCTGTTTATTTTATATTATAAAAATTATTTTAACCAAAAATAGATCTTTTTATAAAATAAATATAAAATATTAAAAAAGTTTCGCTCGCAGTAATCCCCCCCCCCCCAATGTTCATAACCAAGAAATACTGAATATTACTTCAAAAACAGACGTGAGATATTTTTGTCATTACCAATAAATGAAGGGGCCGTCTTAAGCACCAATCTTATTAGCTTTTTTTCTTATGAGTTGAAAATTACACTAAAATACCAGACATATTCTTTATACTTTTATGAGCACAATGTAAGGTCACCGAAATAAACCAATATTTTGCAAGGTGAAAAATATTTTGAGCACCAGCAGTTTTCTGTTGACAAATAATCTTCTGAAAAAAACACGTGATCAATTATAAAAATTAAGATGTATTTTGAAAAAAATATATTTATATATACGTTGTCAATTTTTGAAAATAAAGAAATTGTAGCATTTTTATTAAGATATTATTCCACCCTGTCTCGCGAACTCGTTTTTTAAGAATTATTAAGAATTACGTTTTTGAAAATTGCAAGCCGAACTTGAACCACATAAAATTTTGATCAATAAACATTTATACTGAAGAATTGATTCATATTTTTTATCAATATGTTCAATGTTGTAAACTAATAATAAAAGAACAAGAAATATTCTAAACTGAAAGCAGATGCAACGAGATTGTTGTACAAGAGCAGAAAAACTCAATTGTCTAACACGTGGCATGGAAGAAGCTAAAAAACGAAGTACACACGGGGGAAAATTAAAATAATTATCGTATAAAAAAGTTAAGATGTATTTTGAAAAAAATATGCATTGATTAATCTTTGAAAATAAAGAAATGCTAGCATTTTTATTATGATATTATTAAATCCTGTCGCGCGAACTCGCATTTTGAGAATTCAATTTTCGAAAATTGCAAGTCGAACCTTGACACATAAAATTTCGATCAATAAACATTCATACTGAAAAATAGTTTCTTATTTTTGATCATTTTTTTCTATGTTGTAAACTAAAAATAAAATAATGAGAATAACCGCACACTAAAAGCAGATGCAACGAGATTGCTGCACAATTGCAAAAAAAAACTGTAACACGTGGCATGGAAGAAGGAGAAAAAAAAAACGGCTAAGAGAAAAAAGTTTAAGCTGGTAAAATTATTATCGTACTTTCATTGAGTTGACTTTGTATTGTTTACAATTTCGGAATAATAAGAAACAGGACAAACTAAAAGCAGTTGGTATAAGATTATTGCACAATGACATCTAATGCACTAAATCATTATTGAGCGAAAAACGGACAAAATGAGGCAACTAACCTAGTGCGAATAACAAATAGCACTCATAAGACGCCTCTATTACTTTTACTTTAAGGGGGAAAATGCGTGTAAAAGTCTCAAAAAATTAATTTTTTTTCTTCATAAACCGATTCTACAACTATTCAATAATATACCCTGAAAATTTCAAAGCAAAATTCCAAGTCGTTTAAAAGTTATAAGCATTTGAGTGAGCGCCCCTTTTGGAGCAGTTGAGCAGGTAGTCCCTCATGAATGACCTGAAGGGCATTAGAGAACGTTAGCAGATGTCCTTTTATTTTTTAAGAATTGAGACCTTCTATAGAAATTTCTATAAGTATTAATATCTATAAGTATAAAAAAAAATTGATTCATTACTGACTTAAATTTCCCTTCAATACCACTCTTCTCTTCAAACGCGTTTTTCTCGAAACTACTTTTCCGAATTTGCGTACACTCTAGCTCACAAGGTTTTTGATCAATCCTTATCAAATTTAGCACACATTTTTTTTTATATATACGCGCTTTAGTTGAACTAGAATCATAAACATTTCCTTATTTTTACTTTTTCTATTGTAAGAAAAGAACAATAATAATTAAAAAACAAGAAGTTCCGTCTAGAACTATACGAGCCTACTTTCCCGTATACACCGGATTCAAATTTATAATCTAACTATCTCTCTCTCTGTCTTTCTCGTTTAGCTTTAGTTCTTAATTGCTTCAAATATACCTTTTTCAGCGGTTGATACATATTCATTCAATCATTATTTATTAAGTCATTCATGTGTTTATTCACTCATTTATTCATTCATTCTTTTGCTTATTCATTTAATCATTCATTAATTAAAAAATATTCTTGAAAATCCCGATCAAAAAATTTTATAGGAAAATAGGCTCGTTAGTTCTGGATGAACTTTCTATTTGTACATGTTCTACGTCATAGGAGCTTTCCGATAAAGTTTGTTCTAAGCAAATCGGTCCGTTAGATCAGAAATTATATAGGATTGAAATTTCCCCGTATGCGGCATGTTAATTTTTTTTGAACTGTTTTTTGAAAAGTAAAATATGGAAATGAGATGTCCTCGCCGAGATCTTTCGAATGCAAAAAGAATTTTTCCAATCGGACAATTCGTTCAAAAGTTATTAGGGGGGGACAGACCGACAGACAGACAGAGCGACAGACAGACAGACCGACAGACAGACAGACCGACAGACCGACAGACACACTTTTTTCCCATCTCAAAACCCTACTTTCAAATTTTTTATTTTTCAATCTTTATTTAATTACTTAACTTATTTTTGACTTTTCTTGATTTCTAACGATATTTTCACGATACCATTAAGCCTTCTTTCATGCTTTATTATTATTTTTTTTTACTTTTACGGGAAAGTAGGCTAAAAACGGTTAAAAATCGTATTTAATTTTCCCATTCTAAAAAAAAGAAATTTTTGGAGTTTTTTTTTTGTGATGATTTTAATTCAACTAGAAGAGACACTGATAAAAAAAATTGATTTCAGATAAAAATTGTGTCCTCCAGGATGTACGCAAACTGTCGACCTAGGTGACGATTACAGTGTGCAGCAGCCGATATCTCCCGGATTTTTCAAGAAAAATGTTTGAAAATTTCAGTAAATGTTCGTCAATCTATCTATAAAATAACCTCAAAATCTCAATAAAATATATTTATTCTTTATACGTTTAAAAAATTCATAAAAATTGCTCTTAATGCGTCGTTTTACACGTATTTTCCCCTTCAACATATTCTATTTCGCTAGCATTCTGTTGAAAGAGAAATAATTTCAATAATGAAGGTTTTCGGGCAGCGATCGATTAAACTATTTTTCCGAATATTTTAGCAAATACACTTTGTAGAATTACATTATTTTCAAGGGCGTAACCGGGGGGGGGGGGGTTTGGGGGGTTCAAACCCCCCCCCCCCCCATTGGGTATTTAGTTATTTATTCATTTTTTTCCCCTCAACTTGGTGGAAATCATGTCAAGTCAATCGGGTTGTGGGCTTGGAAAAATCTTTTTTTTTTTACTTCGTGTGAACAACATAGGTGACAAGATGTGGAATTCCCCTCATCCCTTTCCTCGGGCAAAATCGTGGAGATGGACGTTGAAGGACAAGACCCTCGGGGCCAGGAGCACGGTACACCGCTAGTTCATATTCGTTGAGAAACTGAAACTAAAACGGAGAGTCACGTGATAAGGGGGGATGCATCTGTCAATCGTCATTTAGGAACTGGTGGAGGGGTTGCTATTGCTTTCGGCAACTTAAGCTTCCGAGAAAACGGAGGGATGTGAGCTTGTTGGGGAGGGGAGGGGGGGTGGGGTTAAGACACAACGGGATAGTCTTTTGTACCGATAGCCTTGAAAGAAAATCACAAAATAGTTACAGATGTGCAATGTCTTTCTTTTCTTTTTTACCAATGTACTGTGAGAGCCATGTGCTTCAGTTTCTGCAGTTGAAAAATTCAGATTCATGCATCACTCATTTAGTATCAAAATGCGTAGAATTTTCCTTCCCTAACTTACCTTTTCAGTTTAATAACAGTAATATTAAAGGATTATAAACATACTTTTAAGTGACTTCTGCTGACGTATATTATCAATATTCCTACAAAATCCCAATTAACGTACAATATGAAAGTACTTAATAACTTAATATATATATATTATATATTTCTAATGATACTTTTATATTTATGTATATATATTGTTTTTTACTCCTCTTTGCGCTATTGCACTGTAATTAGGTAAGTTTTAATATTTTCCTTCCGATCTTGAGTTAGCAAACGGAAACTTTCTAAATTGGTATTATTTTTGACATGAAAAGTCATTCAGCGGGAAGAAAACAAAATCAAAACTTTTTAAAATGGTTATTTTAACATTAGGGAGATGGGAATGAAACTGGTATTGAAATTAAAAACTTCTTGAAAAGGTTTTACTGTATTAAGATTTTAATGTGTACGTACTAATAATGAAAATGCATAAAAACTTTTTTTTACGAAAGTCCTGTCAAAATTTTTGTAAAATGGTATTTTGCTCGCATAGGCGTAACCAGGGGCTTGGGGGTTCATCCCCCCATTGGGTATTTAGTTATTTAGCAAAATTCTGGCTACTCCTTGCAAATCACATATCTATTTTTCCCTAAGAAAAATAAACACATATGCATATGATTTTATTTCCTCTTTCTGAAGGGTTGTGCTCATGACCAAAGTACGTAGCTCATATTACAGCGGACTTTTCATCTGGTTATAATCAACCCCCTTATCACCTTTAGGAATTTTACAGCGCGAAAGGTGGCTTCAATCACCTTATCACACACAGACAACAGATATCCTTTCAATCACTCCAGAGGGTTTTCTTTCCTTCTTGATGTCTTTTTTACCCAAAGGCAGCAATTTGGGAACACAATCGCACAAGTTTCCTGGAAAATATTCTCCTCTGTGATGGAGGTTTGTTTTCTGATAAAATGGTGTTGTAGGCGCTGGGGTCTGAAAATGAAGGACCCCTAGCCAACAATTGTCCTAATGGGTTAAACCCTCAAGCCAGGAAGGGATGCTCATCAAGGAACTTAAGAAAACAGCAGTTTTTATTTATTCCTGTCCAAACACCCATTTTTGTAAAATCGTTTTTGTAGATGGGCCGATTGGAAAACTGATAAACTGTATTTGCATTGCGTTCTCATTTACAGATGTTCTCATCTCTTATATTTTAAATGTTTTTTTTTCTTACGGTCCATCACTAATTGCATTACAACTCTGGAAATCATCCGTTCAACGTTTCCAAGCTCACTGCTACGGTTTAATGCTGCATTTTAATTTACAATCAAAGTATTATTTATATTTTAGCTAAATTTTTAATTATTTTCGATATATAATAATGTTTGCACTCCAGCGATGGATACGTTCGTCATCCAAAAAGAAAAGAAAATTTGATTCAGACGCTTCCACTTCTGAGGTATGTTTTGCTATAGATTTAACAAAAATTTTAGAAATTTATTGTGGGCATTGATGAGCATTTTCGTAGGGAAATTTGGATTTTTTTGCTCTAAAATTCCACAATTTCCCAGTTTTAATATTATGAATACCTAGACATAGAAGATTGCTTAGCGCTAAATATTGAATTTTCTATTGAATTTTAAATAAAAAATAAATTAATAGATCTAGTAATGAATGTTTAATGTTTTTGTGAACCAAGGCCGTATCCAGAGGGGAAGAAGGACCCACATGCCTGCCCCGAAATCTTTTGCAATGTATCATATATTCCTCCCTGAAACTTTCCTAACATACTAACTAACATTCACTAACATAAGTGTGTTGAAGTCTGGGCTCCCCCGAAAAAGATTTCTGGATACGGCCTTGGCTCCAGGGGAAGGGGGACATGTTAAGGAAGGGCAGCGTATTCAGCAAGGTATCCGGACAGGAGGTAGGTCCAAAACCATAGGCAAGGATTCGAGGGCTCTCCCCAGGAAACTTTTTGAAATATTTCTAGTCAATGCAATTTCGGGATTCTTTGGTGATATTAGAGGAAACAGAAAGGAGTTTGGTTACTCTGTCCCCCGTAATTGTTTTCGAAATAATGTCTTATATCTTTCAAGTTACTTTTGGTGTCGCTCGTGATATTATTCGATGTCCTTTCCCCGAAAGTGCTTCTGAAAGTAAAGTGTCTTAAAAGGGTAATTTCTCTTTTCTTTCTTTTTTTAAAAACTGTGATCCGATTTTTTTTCGCCGGGGGGGGGGGGGCGGAGTTGACTTGCTCCGAGGGGGTACCCCCTAGAGATGCCTGAAATAAACACGGAGTATATCTGTAATGACAAGTATTTATGACTAGTAAATTTTGAACTCTTTTACACTGCTTATTGGTGTTTAGTCTGTACATTTTTAGGGTGACCCCCGCCTTTCCCCAATCCTAGTTACGCCTATGATTATTTTTGTGCTTTTTGTTAACTGATGTGCTGCCTGTTTCTGGAAATAGAAATTTAGCTATGGAGGAAAAAAGTAAGTTAAAGACAGAGAATGTTTTTTGGAAAATTGTACCTGCGAAAAGCATCGGCCTTGCATCGGCTTTTAGATGTTTTTTAAGGCCGATGGGCCGATGTTTTTATAAAGTTAACATCGGCTGCCGATGCCGATGGCCGATGGCAACTTTGTTGAACAATCGGCGCCGATGCATCGATCGAGCCTTACTGGGCAATGATTACGAACTACACAATCACATCAGACGAATCATACAGAAATGAAGAGCTATTAGTCATTAAATTGCGCATTATGTTTCTCTGCAATTACAGGAAGGAAAAAAAAACTTATTTGGGGGGGAAAAAACTCGTATTGCGTATTGCCTTTTTTTGAAGCTAACTGCTAACGGAAAGTTGAAAAATAGGATACAGGGGGAAAAGACTAATTTTATAAGAACATTAAAATCGTTTTAAAGGAGGAAGAAAAAGCCTTACGTCAGCAATTCGAACGCCATCTTTCGTTCGAACTACCCTGTCTTCGTCAGATTCGCACAGATCAACTTTGTTTCCGATGAGAAGAATGATAGAACTTTCCTGAGCACCTTCCTAAGAAGAAGGAAAAGAATTTTGTCATTTGCGTATAAATGAGTTGAAGAAGGAGATACTAAAAGGAAGGACATTCAATAACACTGTGCAACAAATTTGAACTTTTTTTTTTTTTTTTTGTCTTTTAGATGAAACTATTTGATTCTATATAAACAAAAGGTGTTTGATTCAAATATCCAAACCAAAATGATCCATCACGTACCGTTTTTTCTGGAGACGCACTTCTCATATTTATACAATTTGGTTATAGAAGAATGAAACTGATGCTTATTTATTGAAAAGACAAACACTAAAATGATTTTTTTTTTTTTTTTGCCGTTTCATCTTGTGGTCGTTGGTGTGTCCTGATAACAGATTAGTAATATTCAATTCGTATACTTCCATTATATCGACTACTGAAACGCTTTTCAAACACAGAGATGTCCTGATAAAACCTTTCCCCCTGCTCATCATTAATTGCGCCAAGGTTTTGAGAAAAGAAGTCCATTTGGGAGTCCAAAAGGTGTAGTTTTAATGACATATGGCAACCTATAATACAAAAGCATTTTATCATGTCACCAACAAGCTTTTCGTAGTTTTCAGGTTTCTCATTTCCAAGGAAACGTGAGCACACTCATTTAAAGGCCAGCCAGGCGAATTTTTTGGCTTCTAACTGCTTGTTTTCATACTCTTCTTCATGAAAGGACTTCCTTAAGTTGTAGGCCAAAAATCCTTTCTTTTACTTTTGCCTCCCTTAAATTTTCGAATTTGTTCCTGAGATGGAAGAAAGCCACTCCTTCTCTGTCCAGAGCTTTTATAAATATTTCGATAAACCAAGTTGAATGTGCGATTGTGGAAAAAAGGAACATTGTAGATTTACAAGTGGCTCATTTGCTATGTTTTTGCCACTCATAATTTTGAAATTTCCGTTGTGTTTGCAGAATATGCTACAGGAAGGAATAGGAAAAAGATACTTAGATGGAGGAGCACTGATAAACAAGCGCCACTTTGCTGGATTGAGCTCATGTCCTAATGCTTGAAATAGTACATTCACATCACAGCAGCATACTATTTTTTCTTTCTCCGCAAAATAGTCTACAAAATACCTTTGTCATCTTGTAAAAGACTCGAAACTTCGAGAAGTAGATATAGCTTTTGTTGCCAAAAATGTCGCAAAAGTAACCCAAGTTCTTTAAAAAGGTCTCTAGAATGGCAACGATCTCAATGTCAATGAGAAAGATATAATTTATAATAAATTAAGTCGATAAATTACGAAAATATGCACATTTATCCAAAAAATACGTAAAAAGCTAAAATGTGGAATTTTGGGGAAATGGTACGTGATAGGCAAAAAAAATTGCAGATTCGTAGTTTTCAGTCAAAAATACATAAGAAACAGACATTTTCATCCAAAGGACATTTTTTGTGTTGCACAGTGTAATTAGCCAAATACCATCACGTCGGGGTCGCAGTGCTTTTATATTTCCTATCATTTCTGATATTTTCGAAAAACCTCCTACTTTTTCTATATTTTCTGCCGTTCTCCCCATTGTTCCTATATATCCACAAAATCATTTGTTTTTTCCCCCCAACTACTTCCGATTTTTAAGAAATCATTTTTAAATATGCCTCAATCTGCTTCTAAAGTCTCTGATACCTAATAATTATTACAAAGGGAACTTTCTTCAAAAGAAATACTAAAAAAAAACCCTTACCGAGATAAGAATGGATGGCTCAAATAATTTTAATTTAGCATTTAAAGGCTATATTATCAATTTAGTAATCATGGCATCCCTAGGTGTCGACGAAGTATGTAAGTTTTGCTGTGTCTAATTCTGGGAGAAAATATACGAATATGTTGTTGTTGTCGTGTCCTCGCGCGTGGAGAGGAAGAATGGGTACGCTGCTCCTAAGTCTAACGGGGCCCTTGTAGGCAGGAGTCCGATTTCCGCCCCTTTGAAAGGTCTCTTAATTTTTTGAACCAGAAGAACCCAGATGAGAGACCATCACTTGATATTGGCACTCCAAGAGGTCTCGTTTCACTTGGAGGACATTGGAGCCACGACCTATTTACGTGCAAGAAGTTGTCACCCTCCCAAACACTGACCTCAGTCAATGTTGCTTCACTTTCGGTGTTCTGCGGGAAACGAGCTTCTACCGACTGGTCCACTGTGGGACATATGCGAGTATATTGCACAAGAAAAGAAAAAACTTTTAGATGTAACAGTTGCCTAATTGCGTTTGTATTTAAAATCTGTCCAGGATAATACACATGCATTTCAGGGTATTCATTTTTATGTGAATCGGGACTTATATTTCAGAAAAAAAAATCACCCTGTCATTTAGGATCTTGTGTGAAACAGACCGAAAGTTTTTTATTTTACAATGTCCTAGGAAATGGTAGCATAAGCAAATCTACAGTGACTCTGACCTCCGAGACAGATTTTCACGTAACGCTGCGTACTTGTGTAAATGTACTTGTGTGAAAGTGGGCAATCTATATCTATTCATTTACATAATACTTTTATACATGTGTGTGTGTCTATATACATGGGATCGCGGGTTGATTAATCGTTTAAAATGGGGTCGAGACGTAAAAATGTTTGGGAACCACTGAAATAAAGGGAGGGAGGGAGGGGGAAAATATAACATTAAGTGCAGTTAAAACTTTTGATTGTGAAATCATTCATGCATTAAAAACTGTTGTGTACAAAAATATATCACATTTTCTCTTTAAAATTGCTTCAAGATGTCGTAGATTCGCAGCTTAATGGTTTTGTTTTTTGCTTAATCGGTATAGCATTTTATCGTTGATAATCCTGAAAGCGAAATTATTGTTTAAGATTTTTTCCCCTGTACGAAAAAAAAAAACTTGCAAGCAATAAGCTCCGTGATAAATAACGAACATTTTCAGGGTCGTTCAAATGAAATTGACATTCATTTTCTTCACTAATTTATACGTAGTGCCACTTTCATTTGAACGACCCTTATACAATCACAGATGAAGAGTATCGGGGAAACATAAAAAATAATTTAGACATAGAGAAACTTTGTGCACAAGTAAACTGAAGTAACTAATTGCACGTAATTAAAGCACAAATGAGCATTAAAATGCAGACATGTGTTTCGGGATTGCTTGGAATCCCTCTTTCAATGCAATAGTGAAGCTTCTTTTTGTATTTAGAAGCTCCACTATCGCATTGAGAAAGGGATTCCAAGCAATCCGGAAACATATGTCTGTATTTTAATGCTCATTTAAGCTTTAATAACGTGCAATTATTTTTTATAATAATTTAGTTGTTTAGTCGTTTAGTCGCTACTTATAGGTTTGTTCTACACCATCAAAAAAAAAAAAAAAAAAAAAAAAAATATATATATATATATATATATATATATAATAAAATGCCATGCTAAATTTGGAAAACCTTTTCAAAGCTCTGCCGAATTTATTATTTTTAAAATTCTTACACTAATCTAAAAAAGAGAAGAAAAAAGTTTTTTTATGATAAAATAAGAATGATATAAAATCATAAGCCTACTTTTGCATTGTGTATCCAATTCCGAATATTTCTAAAAGTCGTTTCTGACGTCACGTCATACACGATGATGATGCCATCAGCTTTCCGGAAATATTGATGCGTCATACTTCTAAATCTAATTTTTAAAAAAAATTCGTCAAAAATATTGTGAAATATTAATTTTTCTGAAAGCCTATTTGTTCAACAAAATGAAATCCTTCCGAAATCATCTGGGATACAGATTTTATTATTTATAAATGAAGAGTTAAAAACAAAAATGCAATTAATTTATTGAGCTATGTGAATGAAAAAACTGCCATGAATAATTATTACTAATTAGGAAAATAATATAAATAATTTTGGTAACTTTACTGCACTAGTTTTTACTCAGAAATGTCATCTCATCACAATTTTCTCTTAATATTATCTGCCTGTTTAGATTAAGTTGAACAAGGAAACTAAGAAAAGCCAAGTGAAAAAAAAAAAAAAAATCACTATTACTTATAAATAAAAGGCTTACAGAGTATATATACTTTTAATTTAGTATTTCTTGTATAGCGTTGTCTTATCAATAATGATACGTTACCACGTTTATTACAGAAGTATCAGTTTGAAAATCTGCCTATGTAACTAGTAGCTTACGTAAAAAAAGAACGACAATTTTGATTTACGTGTTCTTGTGTGTGTGTTTCCATGATGTCATCAATTAAATATAAGTACCAAAGTTCGTCCCTCTTTCCATGAAAAAATCCTAAGAACCGAATCCTAGGAACACGAGGGTATTTAAAACTTTATTTGAATAACATACCTGAAATCTTTCACAATGTTAATTAATCGGACATTATTTTACCTTTCTTGTCCTGCAGTGTCCCATAGTTGAAGAGCTATCTTCTCTCCTTCTATTTCGACAGTTTTCACTTGGAAATCAACACCTGCGGATAATATCATTTTTAATATTAACAATAACAGATGATCTATGTTTTCTTTTCCCTTTATTACTTTGAGCTCAGTTAAGAGGAATCTGTCGCATGTACTACATGTACACAATTTCCTATTAAGCCAGAAGAAGAAATTGTTCTCGATATATGCTTAGAAGATAAAATGACGTTTTACCGTAATACAACTTCAGGGACGCATTGTTCCCCTTTATTTATTGTTTCAGTAAAAATAATACTTTTTTTTTTTTTGCTATTGTTGTTGTTGAAGCGTACTATTTTTTGGAATTGCTACAAACGCAATGATTTGACCAAGTGTAGTAAAAAAACACATGAAGAAGGCTCACGTAATAGTAGTAGGTTAGTGTCAAAAGTACGACATTTAGCTTATTCTAAGCTCTGTTTTACTCGATATAGCGCGACAATATAAGTGAACAAAGAACGTTGAATGTCGCGTTGCATATAGCGACTACTTCGAACAGAACTGCTTCATGTTGTGTCCTTTGACTGTGGGTGGCGGCTGGACACGGGTTAAGGAAAGGTGAGGAATTCCTTTAGACAACAGGTCTCCACGTTCGTGGTTGTCCTAATACTTTGGAAACCACCACTTCACCAATACTAGGACCACGAGATCACAAGAACTTTTGTAGATTACACATGAGCGCCATCATGTTGAGCGGCATCGTATTGAACGCCAAACTGGAGGGCACCCACAACCACTAATGTTACTGACCAATTTGACTGGACACAAGCAACAAGCAACATTCAAGGAAATTTATAAATGATACGCAGAACCTATAGGGCATTTTGCGTGTATGCTAATTTTATTCACATTTTATTTTGTATGTGTGTATTCCGACGACGTGGCGACTATACTGCCATTTAATTAACAAAATTTCATATTTAAAATTTTTCTACGCGCAGTTTTACTTGTGTTGTGGTGTTGAAATTTGAATGAATCAAAAAAACCGCCTCGAGAAAAATGAATTACCTGAATTAAAATAAATAAACTCCTTCTGAAAGTTTGAATTTGTTTTTCAAATTCAAACCATATTTTTTAGTTTTGAAATGTAACTTCATTGCCTTTAAGACAACTCCTCCCCCTCCTCCTTATGGATGCAACACTTACTCCCTTGATATTGATTGAACTCTCCGCCTATGATGCAAAATTTTAAAATTCAGCATTAGGCATTGAAAATTGTTTGAGGACTATGCTAAGGGAACAAGCTAAAAGATGCAATAAATTCGAAATTTTATTTTCTGCCTGAATAAACTATTGTTCACACAATCTCCAATTTGAGTAAAAGTACTTACAATTTTTGTGCACATAGATAGAAAAATCGAAAGGAATAATGGATACAATTTAGGTAACGAATTAGAATTAAATCCGATGTCATTTTGGTTTTTAAATAAGAACACGAATCTTACCTACTGTGGCACTGAAAGTAGATTTGAAGTCGTCCGAGCAAAATCTGTGCAGAATACTTGTTTTACCGACTCCGGAATCACCCACGAACACCACTTTGAATACCCGGGAAGGCGCGGCACCCTGGAATTGTATTTTCGTGAAAAATTAGTTGATTTGAAAATAGCATCTCAAAAAAAGAATCAAGATTCATACATATTTTTAAGATTTAAAAAATACCTTAGAAAAGTTTACAGAACTTTCAAAATCCCTCTTTGTTTTTAAAGAAATTGAATTTAAGAGCTTTTAGGCTACGCGTAACCTTTTGCTATTGTATGAAGTCCTTAATTGTGCCTGAGAAATCCCACAATTTGTTGTTTATCAAGGGGTGTTGTTTATCAATTTTCGTATTATTAAATAAAAAAGGGAAGTTTTTATTTATTCATTCTTTTATTTATTGGACATGAACTTCTGAAATGAAATATGGTATTAATATATAAGAAAATATTTGCAGCAATGCGGAATGATTTGTACGGGATTACATATGTTTTCTTTTTTCTTAATGGTCTTCCGCTTATAGTTACTTAATTTGGCCCCAGAAAACGCAACTATAACAGTATAACTAAAGCATATAAAGTTCTCATTGAGCTACCTAAGAAACTGGAGCGCTACCTGTTTTTTCCGTTTTCGTCAGCTAAAATCTTCTAACTGCCCGAGAATCAACTTTACTCTCAGTAAATAATTCCAATTTTTTCATTGTTACTGATGTTCTAAGTAGAAACGCGCTCTTGTACGCATAAATAAAAATATTGTGAAGAATGAAATTTTATGTAGAAGACAAATTTTATTCAAATTCATTCGCAGTTCAAATAGCAAGCTTCAAACAAGCTTGACAGTACAATAAATAGTTTTTTTAATTAAATTATGTAAAATGCCTCACTTGAGCAAAATTATAAATCACTGTCCTGTGTCCAGTGGTTTAAGCAACCACATGCAACATAAAATTTCCCTATAAATTAAAGAAACAACGACACAATCGGAGAAAATAGAACTTTACAACCACACATTGCTTTATTTTCGAGAGAAAAAAGAAAGAAAGAAAAGAAAGGAAAAAGATAATGAAAGCACGTAACAAGCAATTAGGATGTAGGGGTTCTAAAATTTTTATGGCAGGCGTTATTTTCCATAGTGTAAATCCTCTCATAATAATTACCGGTCCTATTGAAAATATTGTTTAGAAGCTAACTAAATTTTTAAAACTTTCTTTTATTACTTCCACAACTGATCTTGAAAAACAATTCTTACTTCTTCCAAAATTTTTGAGGGTATCTTTCGTAAGACCTGTGATTTTGGCGAAGTTCCCGTTGATATTCCAAGTTTCGCCCTTGTTTTTCGATCTGATGGAGAAAAAAAAGAAGAGGAAGAAGAAGAAGAAGCAATATTTAGTAATTAAATAAATGTAAACAATTTCTGAAAAACACTTTCAATTTTTTAGTATCTTAATCTGAAATGCTTATAATTTCGCTAACGGAGAGAGTGATTAAACAAATGTAAACAATTTTTAAGAGAGATTTTCATTTTTTAGCATGTTGATTTGAAATGATTATCTAAAAGTTTATTTTGCTAACTAAAAGAATTTAAAAAAAAAAAAAAAATACAAATTGAATGTTAAGTGAGAAGAGAATACGGAAGTCATTTTGGGCGAACCAAAAACTGGATTATTCAAGCAGCATATCAGATAGCCATTCCCATAAACCCTGCACATTGCTATACATTTCCGTTATTTTGTTATAACTTTCTTAAAATTAATATCGTAATAATTTTTTAAGACACACTTAATACAATTTTTCTTTCATTAATTCAAAATGAAATTAATTCTTGTCAGTTCTTTTAACTTCTGACTCAATATTTTACTTTTAAGTTAAAGGTAATTATTTTTTTCCAAAAATATTGTTTGAAACAGAGAAGTTCATTTTCTTCAATTAGCTGCTGATTACAGCGCTTTGTCACACAACTGCTCCTTAACGAAAATTTGCTTTTAAGCATCTAAGTTTGTAATAAATTCCAACTTATAATAAGTTCAGCTTAGTAATCAGAACTATCGTTTAAGCACTAAAATGTGTAAAAAAAAAGTCTGAAAAATGGTGTTTTTTTTTTAATGCTGTGTATTACGCGTTCTCTTTAAAATTACTGAAAATGAAAGTTACACATCTACGCAAACAAATAAACAAAAAAAGAAAAAAAAAGAGAGAGATTTAGATTCGATTTATGTTTCAACGTTTTTACTGTGATCCCTGAACGTAATAAGTAATGAGCTTGACAGGTGATATTTATCAGAGCTGTATGTCATCAATGAAATGAATACTGTGATCTGAATTACCTCTCTCCTTTTCAGGCCCAAACAATTTTAAAAATTTTACTACGTTTGTTAATGTTAATTTGGTATGAAACGCAGCTTCAGAGTGAAAGCAAAAATAATAATGAATGAATTATGATTCTACTAAATTCAATGTTGTTCATTAGGTATCAAGAGCAGTTTTAGATGCCGAAAAATAAAAATATGTGATGCCAAATAGCATCACTGAGACTTAAAAGGTTAACAGCACTAACGTTTCAAAAGACTTCATGAAGACATAATTTAATGGGCTTATTTATAGAGTATCTCTGAGGGGGGGGGGGTATTTTAGAAAATAATTTTAATTGTTTAAATTTAACTCTTACGTATTACACCCGAGTCTGTTTCCAAGTATTTTTTTACACACGAGATTTAAGAAATTGCATTTCTCTCAAGAAGGAAACTTACCTTATGGAAGAGTTGTGACGACTGTGCGAGTTATTACTGCCTTTCTCAAAGGGTAGATTTAAGTTGTTTTGAATATTTTCATACAAAGCATTGCGTTCGGCATCTGACATACGATCATCGTCACTCCCTTCCTCGCAGTAGTTCTCAGACTTTCTAGAAAAAATCTTTGCAATAATTAAACAGAAGTCTAATAATAAATAAGACATTTATCTTAATAGCGTATTTATGCTTAAAACAAAAAGCAAGGGGTTTGTTATGTATGTTATTTTTTATATTTATTTTGTTTCATATTTTCTATTTATTAAATATCGTTTGTATTTCATATTTATTTAATGTTCTGTTCATTAAGTATCGTCTGAAGTTCTTAATACCTATTTAAATTAATTACTTTAACTTCCATTACTTTTAAATACGACTACTTTTACTTATCGTTTGTCTTTACGTTTCCTTCCCTTCTCCTTGGAACTACGAGTGCAGGAGTTACGCTGCATGTATATTTATGTATATAATGCGTATATTAATGTATTGTAAATTCTAAATGTATTTATGTGTTTGACAGAATGCCGCTGATTATGAAATTGTGCATTTTGGCAAATTGCAGCTTCATGCTTCGAATGAATTTACATCTCGCGGAACAGCGATACATAACCCTTTTGAAAAGTTTTTATTATACGAGGGTCATTTTTTAAGTAAGAACCGTTTTGTAATGGAGTAAAAGAAGCTTTATTTAATAACACAAAATATATCAGTAGCTAAAATATGAACATTTTTTCACTTTTCAACATTGTCGTCATCAACATTCAAGCATTTGTCAAGCCGTGGCACCACTTATGGATCCCTTCATCAAAGAACTCTGCCGCCTTCCCATTAAACCAGTTCGTAACTGTTTCTTTAAGCTTGTCATCCTTTTCCAAACGCTTCTCACCGAGAAATGCCTTAAGTTCTGGAAAGAGATGAAAGTCTGGGCTGTAAGGCGGATGATTCAGTGCTTTCCCAGAGAAAATTGTCAATTTGTGTTTTTGTTCTTGAATTTCAGCTAGACGAATGTTTTCTGCATTCAAAAACCGAATAACGGCACGCACTTCACAATCGGCGGGATTACTGACAGACATGGCGCGCAATCGATTCTTACTTTAAAAATGACCCTCGAACTTCCTCTGTAGTGGTGTAAGTTTGGGGCAAGCTTTTCAGGGAAATCAAGCTGAGCCCTTTCAAAGGATCCGTACGACATTAATCAATGGGAAAGATGAATCTGCATAGATGAAAGAGTATTTGCATAGGTAATAAATTTCATCTTTTTCATACTATGGGATGCTCACTAACACTCGCCGATTGTTGGAGCAATTCATTAATTACACAAATCAAATTCTTGAGACGGCTAAACCCACTGATTGCAATAAACAAGGTTCTCTATTTAACATACACACCAGTAGCGGATGCTACTGTAGTTATAGCATCCGCTCTAGTACGCTATAAAAATTAAAAAAAAAAAACACTCATTGACCTCTGCTAGAACACAACGACATTGTTATAGGAAATCAATGGCCGCAACATAAAAAGTAATAAAACTTTTTTGACAACGTGTATATATATATTCTTAACAATAGGACATTTTTAAATTTCTTTCCTTTTTTTTTTTTGCTCAGAAACGTTTACCAATGATGTATTGAAACTAAATTGTTATTTACAAGTATTTATTTACAAGCGACCCCAAGATAAATTTTCACCACTTTATTTGGGTTCTCAACCATGCTTTAAATACTAACGATTACTTAATTTGTTCTCTATCGACAAAGCCGCAAATTATCGACTCACAAAGTCCTACCTACCAAGTTATGTAAGGGAAATGGTAAAATATTTACTATGTTTGCAGGGCCACCAAAATAATAACATTTTAACTATGTTACATAACATCTAATTGATTCCAGTTAAAGAATAGTTAGCTCTAAATATCAAACTATATGATAATACAAGCCATTTTCAAAATTTGATTCCCATGTTGTATTATTTTGTGTTAAGATGTTTTTTTTCTTTTTTTGCTATTATATGCTGAAAGAATTCCTGATATTAATATTTTAAATATTAATCAAGTCCTACTGATCTCCATTGCAGTGTTAATTTATTTTAAGCTAGGTTTGTTTTGTTTTCAAATGCTTAGTACAATTAGCCCTGCACACATGGCGCAAATGAAATAGTTTTTTTTTTTTTCACTTTGTCCTTACATTAGTCATCAGATAACGAAAGTTGTCGTTTATTTAGTCATTCATTAAATTGTTAATTCATTTATTAAGTATATTTTTCATTCGTTCATTCAATTAATCATTTTTTTTTACATTCATTGAGTCATTTATTCATTCGCTCGCTTTATTGATCATTCATTTATTTAGCTATTCATGTTTAATAAAAAGTATTTATAAACCTAAGTACTCGAAAAAATTAATCTTTACATGTTATTCGGAATACCCTAAGGAGAGATACGAATGCAAAGGATATGCCTCATAGAAAACTATTTCATGAGGAAAATATTTCAATTTTTCACTTTGCCCCATGCATGGGTCAAAGTGATAATTTTCCACTTTTATTTTAAAGTACAAATTTAACGCCTAAAACAAAAAATGATATTTCAATTCAAATTCTATTACAAAGTTCATAGTTCTCTCTTTATGTACTGTTATTTTCGAAATAAGTTTCTAATTTGTTCATTTTGAAAAATAATTTTTCTTAACTACCACTTTGCCCCACATCCTCGTACTTAAAATATTGGCACATTTTCAGTCAACTTTGCTTATTCTTAAATTCCTTTTCATTTTTGACAATATAAGCTCTAATGTTAGATTTTCAGAAATTAAAATCAATTATATGTTTCTAAACATGTACGTAGAAGTCTTTTTTCTCGTAATATAACATAATAATTAATTTACCTATTTGAAACCGCAACGGAACCAGTTTCAGAAGATTGAAGTGGGTGTTTCTCACTCACAGTTCTGTCCAGAGACATAGTGTGGCAAAGTTTGCGTGATTTTGCATCTAAATAGAATAGGGTTTTGATCTTAAGCCAAACCAATGATATATATGTTACGGTGAATGTCCGAAATCGGAAAATGTCGACAATCACCGGTGAATGTCGACAGTTACCATCTATCAGACTAGAGAATGTCGACATTCATCAGTTTCGGACATTCGCCGTAACACACACACATATATACATATATATGCTTCTTTTTATAAACCAGTTTTATAATAGCTTACCATGCTTTGCGATTGGTTGTAATCGGTCATTTTTCCGAATTTCATTTGCTTCTATTTGCTTCGTATTGTCATTCTTGTAACAGAAAAAAAGAAAACAGAAGAAGAAAAAATTATGCAGAAGACATTTTTAATCACACAATTAAGATTCGAAAACATATTTATTAACCGAAGACAAAATTCAATACTTTTCCCATACTTGATTTTAAAATACTGTTTCAAAATATATATTAAACCCTAAGAAAAAAATTGAGTTACTGCTATGAAACTCAACATACAACTGCAGTTCAACAAAGTTGTATAAATTATCACAATTTCAGTGCAAAAGATCCAGTAAATTAGAATTCCCTATATCATGGTATCCAACTAATTATGCCCATTTAAAAGTTACATCAGTAAACTTGCTGTAGGAGTAAAGCGGGTTCTGAAATCATTTTCACTATTTTTCATAACTATTCAAATGGTTAAATTGGCAACATCTCAAAATCTGAGTTTTGGACGAGAAGTTACTTTTGTTTGAAACCCGGTACGTTTTATATTTTCCCAAAGTTTCCAGTTTAACTGAATTTTTGAAAAATTGCTCTGAAGCCTGCACACACAGAGATATGTACTATTGATTAACTGTTTTTTTTAATATGGAAAATCACTTGGAGAAAATATATTGGTGTACTAGATTTAAACAGTTAAATTTTTTTCTTATTACTATATCATAATCTATGTTTCATCAAGTTTATGCAAAGCAATTTGGTTGTACAAAAACTATTTTTGTGAAATAGGTAAGATTTTGCATTGCATAATATGAAACTTGATTTGCAATCTCTAATATCAACCTCGTTTATAAACTTCGGTTTAACGTCATAAACACAGGAATCCTCTGATGTCGTTATAACCGAGATCGACTGTATTTGCATAAGTGAAATCTGCAATCAAACCTTAAAAGTGTATCGGAAAAGTTAATTTTTTAAAGAAAATATTTCTACAAGTTTGCATGTTTTTCTTCCTTCCTTTTTTTTTTTGAAATTGGATTTTAATAATTTTAACTTTTAAGTGCAGTTTATTCTTTCCCTTCCTGACATTTTCTCTATTCACCTCGTGATATCTTTTTTATTTTAAGGAAAACAGTCAAGTGCTATTGAAAGAAATGTTACCTGAAAGGGCGAGGAAAACTAAAGCTGAATTTTAGATGCGTCAGAATTCGTACTCACTTTCATATTTTTGAGCCGCTTTTGATCCGCAGGTTGCATCTGGACAGCGGTTTGGACTAATTCATCTTTCTCGTCCAGAAGTTGTTTGTTGATTTCTCTTAAAATAGAAAAGCATCCGAGTGAAACTATGGGCATAACTTAAGGTTTTTTAGGGTCAATTCACATAAGAATCTTTAGCCTCGAGCAGTATTGCCAATCCTAGTATGATAAGATAAATACAGAAAATAATGTTGTGACCCCCCCCCCCCCCGGGTTTTTTTTTTTGTTTTCTGTTTCAGTTACTGAGTGAATTAAAGAGTCTGCCATGTTAATTTAATTTAAATCAATAGGTACATTATGTACAAAGGTAAATTTCACGTTTTTAGCCTCTTTCCCGTTTAAAAATAAATAAAGATTGAAAAAAAAAAAAAAGTAGGGTATTTTAAAATGGGAAAAATCTGTATCTGTCGGCTGTACTTAGTACGTTTCATCGCCTCAAAGTTAATTATAAGATAGGGTTCACACTGGGGAAAAATACAAGGTGGGATTTCCCCCCTTGGCCAAAATTTTAAGTGGGATTTTTAAAATTTAAGTGGGAACTTTTCTTTTTGTTTTGTCTTTAAAAATATTACTAAATTGTGCAATCATGGTCCAATACAAACAATGTAATGAAAGATGATTACCTAAGCTATGCTCAGCAAAGAAAGAATAAACATCAACAAGGTTCACACAAAACGGATCCTTCACAAAAGTCGCGATCGCAAAAATGGGTGCTTTATAAAATGTTAATAATAAAGATCTTCTGGTATTTGGTTATTTAACCAAAATTCTTTAATATGTGATTTTTCCAAAAAAATCCTAAAAATTAGTTTTATATTTCCTCTATTTTTTCTGATCATATGTCATTTTATCTATTGATGTTTTTCAATGAAAACTGTATATTTTAGAAATCAGCATTCTTTTGTAACCTTGTGACCAAGAAAGATTCCCTTTTTCCACTCCTTTTTTTTTATTTTGTCCTCTGAATAAAATGAATGAAGATAAGTCTGCATTCACAAAGGGCTTAAAATTTTTCAATAATCCCAAGAAAAGAAGAAGTTGTCAATCTCTTCCCCATGTTATTATATATGATAAATAGGGTTCCTAGATTCTTCTTTTTTTTAATGAGGATAAGATGGTAGTTGAAAATTAACATACTCCATTTAGTTTGTATTGAATTATCTGTTTAGAATAGTAGTTTCGTTTCGCGATGTTTTGAACGCGTGTCCGCTAGTTGCGGGAACAGCGCGCAAACGAACTTTTTTTGAGTGGGATTTCAAAAAAAGCTGCGGGAATCGCGCGGCCTAGCGCGAACCCTGTTACAATATCATGATCTTACGAGCGGTACACTTCCCAGAAATGGAACCAAAAAATATTTATTGATTGATTTAAAATTTTGTACTAATTATATTCCTCATGCCAGTCCACAACTTTTTAACACTTTCGAAGAAATAGTTATTAAATATAGTTTTCGCGAATACAGATATTTACTACTGTGTTAAAAACTCAAATAATAATAATAATAATAATAATAATGTTGTTATTGTCGTGTCCTTGCACGTGGCGAGGAAGAATGGTTACGCTGTTCCTGAGTCTAACGGGGAGCTTGTAGGCAGGAGTTCGTTTTCCGCCCCTTTGAAAGGTCTCTTCATTTTTTGAACCAGCTCCCAGATGAGAGACCGTCACCTGGGATTGGTACCCCCAGAGGTATCGTTTCACTTGTAGGACATTGGAGCCACGACCTATTTAACGTGCACCAGCTCCCTTTAGCGTACACGGACCGCTGCAACCAGCCGCGAGAGGTTGTCACCCTTCCAAACTCTGACATCAGTCAATGTTGCTTCACTTTCGGTGTTCTGCAGGAACGGAGCTTTTTATTGTCTTGTAGTTATTATTTTAGTTTTCATTTGAACTTAGATGTCTTACAAATGTGTCTTCATTTTTTGTTTTGAACAGTTGCGCAACTTAGAAAAAAAATGTGCTAGAAAGTTTTATAGTTTTCTTACCTGGTTACTAACGACTACCGAAGGGGTTCACTATTTTCATTCGATTAAAAAAGAGGTTTGCAAGGGGAAAAAGGGTTAGGGATCACTGGTTTAAATGATTTACTGCATTGAATCAGTGACTATTTTCGTTTTAATAAATTTTATTAACGTTTTGAATCGCTATTAATGCTTATATTATGGTATGTGCTTCAAATTACTTTATGTGACATCTTAAGAACTACTCGATTTTCCTATGTAAATTGAAACATTCAATTATTCATTTGAAAAACTTCATCACTTTGAAAGGAAAGTATTGAGATATTTTACTTACTTCAGTTGGTTTAGTTCCAAAACCAAATTTTCTCGTTCTAAAGCTATTCCTTCCGAAACTTTTAAAGCAGCTCTGTAGAAGGAAAAAAAATCATACTGTCAA
Source organism: Octonoba sinensis (assembly GCA_038502835.1). NCBI lineage: Eukaryota > Metazoa > Arthropoda > Arachnida > Araneae > Uloboridae > Octonoba > Octonoba sinensis. Next base: position 27,537,827 of record CM076599.1, on the reverse strand, counting down.
GTGAGCGAACTTTGTGCGAGCAAGTCAGCTTTGTGCCACAAGATCTTTTCAGACACTAGGGCTACCAACTGGATGCCGAGGTGTAAATAGAGCTTCAAAACTTTTTTTACAACTCTTAACATTTTTTCGAAGCTCTAGTTACATCTCAACAGCCGTTAGGCAGTCCTAATGTCTAAAAGGACGTTGTGGCACAAAGTTGGCGCACTTGACGGTATCTGATGTAATTTTGTTTCCCTCTGCCAATAAGTTAATAAAAGTAAATGCGCTTATATCTTTGATGAAAATTCGGAAATCCTTAATAAAAAAAAAAAAAAAGAAATAATAAAGTAAGTTCGAAATAATCAAACAAAATATTCACATCACTGACTGAAGTTTAATCATGAAACTAATGTCTTAAACATTCATTTAATGGTATTTTTAGTAGGGGGGGCCCACAAGGGAACAAGGCAAAAAAATACTGCCTCCTTTGAATTATTTGTACTTTATTTTCTCAAAACGTACTAAAAAGCTACTACTTGTTTGAGAATTGAGTTTATAAATGAAATTGCAGACACTCGCTTTATAGTCTCTAGATGTAACAACTGATAAAGAGACTGTTTATATAAAGTAAAAACAATTACGAAGACATTTTCATAGGACTTACCTGAAAACTCGTTACACTATTAGGGGTCACACCAGAGGAAATTCAGGACCGTTTTCGGACCCTTCATAAAATTCCAATTAATCAAAACGGACCCTTCACAAAATTCAAATCAATCAAAGCGGACCCTTCACAAAATTCCAAGCTTCCACATCGTACTTTTCTCACCATTATTTATTATATAAGCGCCAAATAATAATAAAATTTTTAAATCACTATATGTTTAAATTTTCAATTTTCAAAAAAATATTTGATTTGTCACAAAAATCTCTTTAAAATTCTCAAAAAACGGCCCTTGTTAAAACATGCTGAATCGACTCGACTATAGTAAACAATAAACATGACTGATGGAAAATGCCCAGAAATATGGCATCTTTCGCGCATGAATTTTGTGCACGATTGTTCCACACGACACGTGGTAATGGAATATGATGTTAAAAATAAATGCGACGAAATGTGTTTCTATGAAAAAGGAAGAAGTCTTTATCGAAAGAGAAATTTAATAGCCCTCTATGCGGGGAATTTTTGATAGTAAGGTGGTAACTCTAAGCCATTTTTCAAAACTTACTGAGCTCTTTTTCTTTTTTCTTCAAGGCTTCTTTTTCTCAGAAGAGAAAGTTGGTCTTTCATATCATGCAACATTCGCTCAGACGCAGCCAAACGAGACTCTAAAATGTCTCTGTCCTGAAAAATTAATTATTTGCTTGCAATATAAAATATTCCAAACTATTGAGGTTTATTATATCATGAAACCTTTTCATTTTGTTCGTTACCTTGAAAAGAACCATTCTCGGAAATTAATTATTTCGTACGTAAAACTGCTCATATTAAAGTAAAAGTTATTTATAATTAATTACATACATTCTCATATGCGGAATAATTGAAAGCAGATCAGACACAATATGAAAACAAGCCACCATCAATTAATTCTGTGATAATTTACAAAACCATTTAATAATTTAAGAACCTGCTTTGACAAGTTTCTAACAAAAAATTGGTTATTGATATAAAAATGCAGTTAGTCTTCCCTTACGAGCATTTTTATTTATTTTTGGGTGTGTGTGTGTCTCACACACACAGTTTTAGGTACTATCTTATGACAATATAAATTAAATTTAGATGCTCTTTTACTAATTTTTTAATTGATCAAACCAATTTTAGATACTGTTTAGTTTTTTTCATTGTTTAGACTAATTTCAGACACTACTAATTTCAAATACTCTCTATTTACTGTTGGCTAGCATGGCCTCAACCGAAAAACGCTATTTATATAATTTTTAAAAAATAAACAAACTTAAGAACATGAAACTTTCCCTTATAAATTTATACAAATCTTGCCAAGAACAGTTACAACATTAATGGTCGATGCTTCATATTAGAAATAATCTTAGGTTAGACAATTTTCAAATACTTCTGCATCATTTCATCGTTCTTTTCATACAGTGTGAAACAATTTTATGGTTTCGTCTTCAAAAAGAATTCTTCTCTTGTTACCTTTTGAAGTTTAAAGTTTTCATGTTTCGTCTCTGACTCTTCAGAATTCAGCTCTTCAAGTTGCCTCTCCATCTGAAGGAAAAGGAAAGAGCATGAAAGTGCCGGTGTCCGAAGCAGCTGGGTTTGAAAGTTTTATCTGCAGAATACATAATGATTTAAATTTAAGGTACCATGAAACTATTAACCCGATTATTTATCTAACCAGAATTCGAATTTTTAAAGAATAATTTTTATGCTTATTTTTTATTTTAACCAGACAGAGGAAACTTTTGATCACATTCCACAGAATATTTTTTTTCTAACATGATTCTGGGTGGAATGTCGTGGTTTTAAAAGTCAGTGAATTTTCAATTTTCTAAATTTCGTGTCAGTAAAAATCAATTTCGATGCTGGCTGTTCCCTTTACGAAAAAATCAATAAAGTCATACCTGAGCATGTTCTTGCAACAAATCTTGAAGCTGCTGATCTCTAAGATGTAGTTCAGTTTCAAGTTCATCACGGAGTCGTTGCTCTTTCAATTGTTCCTGAAAGTAACCGCATCACATGGAGAATTTTAGAAGCAATACAACACCTCATGAGAAAAGTCCATCATGAAAAAGAACAGTCCATCAATATTCCATTAAAATATTCCATCATGTAAAAGGAATATACTTAGGGAGCGGCGCCAACAATAAAAAATCTAATTAAAAAAGGTTCACAGAAAGTAGGCTCGTTCACTTCTGAATGAACGTCTTACTTGAACATGTTCTTCTAGGTCTACGGCCCGAGGGCCACATCCGGCCCGCGGACAGATTTTGTCCGGCCCGCGGAGAGCTAGCATACTTGAAAGAAAACTCCTTCTAGAGAACATATTTATTTTTTATAGCAAATTAAATTAAGTTTACTGAAGTAATCTATTTTTATGTTGAATAATTATTAATATGACATCTACATTGATATGGTCATGGGCTAACTACTCATAACATTGTTGTAGGTTATTATTTACTAACTAACAAATTATTGAAATGAATCCAACTAACATTTTATACATTTTAAATGAAAAGATAACTTATAACAAGCATAACGACATATGAAATACTAATGAGATTTATGTAATTGAGATTTTCCACTGACAATAGTTTGTAGTTGTGGACTAATTTTACTTGTACCAATTATTAAAAGAGATTTAAGATGCTCATCAGTTAATTTAGATCTGTAAACATTTTTTGTGTACTTCATTTTGGAAAAGGTCTTCTCACACAAATAAGTAGTACCAAAAACAGAAAACAGCCCACGAGCAAATTTATGCAAATTATCAAATTGTGTCAGTGGAAGACACTTATAAAATTCCAACAAAGATAAGTTTTGATATTTGTTCTTAATTATATCACTGCACTGTAGATCAATCATTTCCATTTGAAGTTCCGGGGCTAGGATTTCAATGTCAGTATCAAAAGGATTCTGAAAAATCTTAATTTGATTCGCAATGGCATCAAAGTCCGAGAAACGAGTATCAAAATTTATTTCCAAAGCACTCAAAGTTTCGATTGCAAAATCGATAGGAAACTCGGTCTCAGTGGTGTGGCTAAATATTTCACATGTTTTAAAATGTGAAAAACATTTACTTCGTAGTTGTGATTGAAACAGTATCAATTTCTTCCGGAATGATTTGATATTATTGTATAAATCAGGAAGATGCTGGTTTTCTCCTTGCAATCTCAAATTCAGTTCGTTCACATGTTTTGTCAAATCAACATAGAATGCTAACTTCCACAGCCATGCGTTGTTTTGCAATTCAGTAAGAGGGCGATGCTTTTCATTCAAAAAAAATTCGATCACTGCTCGAAGTTCAAAAAAGCGCTGAAGGACTTTCCCACAACTAAGCCAACGTACGGCAGTATGATAAGGTAAGTCATTTTCTCCAATCTCTTTAATAAATTGTACGAATTGTCGGTGATTCAGCCCAAAAGATCTGATAAAATTAACAGTTGATATGACTGGTTTCAGAACTTCAGACATATCCAAACATTTTCCGCACAAAGACTGTTGATGAATGATACAATGTAAGACTATTGGTTTTGAACCACCGTCATTTTCTACAGCCTTTGACACAAGAGCGACCACTCCTTTATCTTTCCCACTCATGTTTTTGCCTCCATCAGTTGTAATACATTTCAAGTTTTTCCATCGAAGGTTCTTTTGCTTAATGGCCATTTCAACTCCTTTAAAAATATCTGAACCAGTAGTTGTGCCATGAATACTATACATATCAAGAAGTTCTTCATGCACTTCATAGCTTTTATCTACTCCTCGAATATAAATCAACACCTGAGCAGTATCTGACACATCCGTTGACTCATCCAAGGCCAAAGAAAACCACTCAACATGTCCATTTTTGTTGAACAGTTGAGAGGATATATTTTCAGCGATGTCTTCTACCCTTCGAGCCACAGTGTTTGCTGACATACTGACAGTTTTTAATAAATTTACCTTTTCAGGGCACATTTCTTCGGCTACTGCGATTATGCATTCTTTGACCATTTCTCCATCGGTGAATGGTTTTCCACGTTTTGCAATTTCAAGAGCCACACGAAAGCTGGCACGAGTTGCAGCCTCTTGTTCAGTTTTGAGTTTTGTAAATAAATATTTCTGCGATTTCAATCCGCGCTTCATAGCTTCGAATTTTTCTGTCCGCAAACTTCCTGTATATTTTGAGTAATTTTGAAAATGTTTTGCTTCATAATGACGTTTAATGTTATATTCTTTGAGAACGGCTATGCTTTCATTGCAAATCAAACATAGCGCCTTGTTACTGGACTCAATTACGAAATACTGAATGTTCCACTGATCTTTGAATTTTCTGCATTCACTATCAATTTTTCGCTTCTTTTCCATTCTACTAAATCACACACAAAAGCAACAATTCAAATAAAAATATTGTTACAAAGATGTCTTAAACTTAAACACGCACAAACACGTTTTAAGGAGGTACGCACTATTTTATTTCACAGCAGTGTCATAGGAACTGACTTGTGGTTGCGCCACTAGCCTTCTTATATATTTCACTTACTGCCATCTAGAAGTGAAGTGGAAGACACCAGAACTTTATCGAACCAACGAGATTATTCTGTAAGTGCTATTAGCGCGCCATCTGTTAGGGATAGAAGGTACTACCTATTTCTGCTTGTGTCCACCAGATGTCCTGTCACGTTACTCCTCATGGCTCGCTCGTACTCTACGACTAATCTAGAAATTACAGATAATGACAGGAAAATTAATAATATGCAGTGTTGCCGTTTTGCGGACTTTAGTTCGATTTGCAGCCTTTTTTAAACGTGGCGTACTTTTTCGGACTTTTTTTTTCATGTAAAAAAATACTCATTCGTTACTTGAGTACTCGTTAGGAACCGAAGTAACGATTACTGAAGAAAAAAGTAATCAATGATTACTTGTGTATTTCATTACTTTTGTAATCAATGATTACTATGGCGATACGATGCGGGTACCCCATTATAACGGATACCCATACGATACAGAAAATACATCAGCTTCCCCGTCGCTAATGGCATCTGGCAAAAAAGTAATCATATTTTACACCACTAGTGGACTGATTCAACTTTTTACCACCGGCAACAATTAATGATAATATGGTTTTGGCCCTTGGAATTTACTGGAGTAATCAATATGGCCCTAAGGCTGGAAAGTTTGGAGACCCCTGTTCTAGGTCATAAGCTCCTTTCAATAAAGTTTATTCCAAGCAAATATGTATTAAATTAAAATCTAGAAAGAATTTGACTTTCCTCGTAGGCGCTAATGCTAATTTTTTTTTAACTGTTCAAAATTAAACAAAATATTCTTCAAATCTAAAAATAAAATATAGAAATAAAGTTCCCTTTCCGAAATTTTTCGAAATTTTTTTTTTTTATTTTTTTGAATCAAACAAGACCCTCAAAGAGTTATTGGGGAGAGGGGGAAACCGACAGATTTTCTCCATCTCAAAACCATACTCGCAAATTATTTATTTAATTATTTATTTTAATTTTGATGATATCTTTCCTCCAGCAATAATTTTACGACACATAAGATTGCTTAGTTTTTATTTGTTAATATTAATATTCTTTCTTTTTTTTTTACTGGGAAAAAGATGATTTCAATTAGGGTTTTTTTTTTTTTTACGTTTCATAACTTCATGTGCATTCTGCACAAAAGGTAATCATTTTTCATTTTGCTATGATGTAAAATTCCGTGCGTTTTCAAGCCTCTTTGTATGTAAATACATGATTGATGTAGTAAAAATAAAAATCAACCTAAAATTAAGGACAAAATTTGCACGGATGTTTTTTATCTAGAATCCTCTTTTGCATTGAAAGTAACCTCGAGACACGTGTCTGCAATTTTTTCTTTTGTGCTTAACTTTACTTTGATTTTTATTTTTACTTTATAGCACAAAGGTTTATTTTATTTTATATTTCATATATGTAAACGCTTTCGGTTTTGCATAAATGCAGATTTATTGTAACATAACAATTTTTATGTTTCATGGGTTTGTGAAAATTGAAAGGCTTCATAATAAAACATGCTTTATTATAACTATTGTTTTACTTTTATAGACATTACTAAAAACTGATAGGAATTAAATGATAGCAGAAAATCATTCGAACTAAAATTAGAGCAAAAAAGAAATGTTTATGTAAACAATGTACGGTATTTGACGCAAAGTTTCGTTGATTTAAAACCATTCTGACGTAAACTTCCCTTCGAACTCCTGATCAAATAAAATTATCGTCTGTTGTATAACAAAAGCTGCGTCATCTGCAGCTGTTGTGCTCTACATCCGGGAAATAGCAATCAAAGGAATCGTACAATGTTGTGATTGCAAGAGCTGCAAATTTCTCAGTGAAAACAAAAAGCTCGTGTAGAACAAAGTAGCGTATTTTTCTGCCACTTGAATTCTCTCTCTCTCTTTTTTGCTTAAAGTACGATCTCTTTGGTATTTACATTCGCTTTTGGATATTTTACACAACCTTGTTTAAACCACTAACTTAAGCAATCATTCTCGAATTACTGTAAACAAATGATGTACGAGGTGTGATTGGAAAGTTTTAAGAATGGACTTGAAATTTCACAATGGCGGTACTTAAATGCTACTGTGATGCATATCCTTTACAATAGTCCCCTTCTGACTGAACACACCGACTCCAACGGTGTTTCCACTTTTGGAAACATTCCTGGAATTTTTTTTTTTCACATGTGTGTTAAGGACGCTCGCCGGATTCGCCTGGATGTCTTCAATCGAGTCAAATCGCTTCCCTTTCAGTGAAAATTTCAGTTTAGGAGAAAGGTAGGAGTCCGCAGAGGCTATATCAGAGGAATAGGGTGGTTGTGGAAGCACAGGAATGTTAAATTTGGTCAAAAATTCTTTGACCTGTTTCCTAAATTGAAATTTTCAGTGAAAGGGAAACAAACGATTTGACTCGATTGAGGACATTCAGGCGAATACGGCGAGCGTCTTTAACACAGACCAAATTTAACATTCCTGTGCTTCCACAACCGCCCTATTCCCTTGATATAGCCCCTGCGGACTTCTTCCTGTTTCCTAAACTGAAGTTTTCACTGAAAGGGAAGCAATTTGACTCGATTGAAGACATCCACGACGAATCCGGCGAGCGTCCTTAACACACATGTGAAAAAAAAATTCCAAGAATGTTTCCAAAAGTGGAAACACCGTTGGAGTTGATGTGTTCAGTCAGAAGTGTACTATTTTGAAGGAGATGCATCACAGTAGCCTGTAAGTACCGCCATTGTGAAATTACAAGCCTATTCTTAAAACTTTCCAATCACACCTCGTAATTACCTTTTAATTGATTACCTCCCGATGATTGGTATTCTTTACATTATGGGCAGCATTCAGGGTATTTTAAAAGTCTCTATGGGACCGTTCATAAATGATGCCACACTTTTTGTTCAATATATTTGACCCCCTCCCCCCCTTTGTAGCAAAATGTCACAATTCAGCATATCCTTACCCCCTTTGTCACATGTCACGCTATATTACATAAGCATATGTACTTGCAGTTCAGAAACAAAGCACTGCGTTGTAGATCACGTTTCTAATTTCATTTTTGAACTTTTAATGACATTGTGAGCACAATAACAATAATGATTACATGTGTGCGTAATTTGCACAAAATGAGGTTAACGTTTACAACACAAAATATAATTAGTATAAAACAGTAAAATATATTAATTACTCGAAGTGTGAAAAAAAGCAATTTTATCTTAAAAGTAAATGCCTAAGAAAATTTCCTTTTAAACTCTTAATAAGAAGTAAATTTAAACCTTTATCAACATCGGTGTTTACGCTACAAAATGATCAATGAAGCTTTAAAACCAAATTATGAAAGTAAAAAAAAACTTTAAAAATAAATTTAATTTGTTGATTTTAAATGTTTTTATAGAAACCAAAATTTGTAATGTCACACTTCTTTTTACCCCCTCCCCTCATCTGGTCACGAACTGTCACAATTTCTCTAACCCCGGTCCCCCCCTTGAAGCGTGGCATCATTTATGAACCCTATTTTTCAGATGACCAATGTACAAAAGCAAATCATTTTTACTAAAGGAAAAGAAGTGGCTAATATGCAAGGGATGACCACATAAATCGCCTTTTTTCCGACAGTAAACTAAATAAAAATACGCTTGATAAAGTATACATACAACACAAATGTAACTTAACAGTGTTCTTGATTTTAAAGTTTTACAGAGGACAAAGGGTATTATATATACTTAAAATATGGTATATGAAAAATAATAAAATGCCAGCATAAATACACAATTTTTCGTGGGCCCTCGTATCGTGGCCCCCAATGAAGAGCCTGAATTAAATATAAGCTTAAAATAAAGACATTACAACACAGTTTTCATAAATAACTACTTTAAATAGCAAGTATTATTAGCATATTAATATGCTCATGCGTAAATTTATTTTCACTCTTTATTCTAGCAGGTTTTTGTTCATTTCCATTAATAACTCGAACTTGTCAAATTATATTTTCGAATTGCGAATATGCATTCCATTAAACTTATTGCTTCCAGGCTTGGGACTTCTTTTCTCCCAGTTAACTTATAGTCTTTTAGCTGCCCCCATTGGCCCATTTTCGTAAGTGTTGTGTAAAAGGCTTGTTATTGCACGTATGACATACCTTTAGTCTACCTGGCTGAAAACATTTGAATCACCTGATATCATATCACAGCAATTTTCCATCACAAAAACATAATTTTCGATCACAAAACGCAAGACTATGTTCTTCTAATAATATTGTTCATGACAATTATTATATTTTAAAGCAAACGAGAATCTCCCGCATTAAAAATTTCAGACTCTAGTGGTAGTACATTACAAAGCAGGGAGCTTAAATTTAATTTTTTAAATGTATCTAATAGATTTTTTTCAATGTTTGTATGTAGGACATAAAAAATAAATAGAATGACTGAAATAAGCAAATTGCACACATGAAACGATGAACGAACTGCTAGGCGAAAGAGGTAGCTTTTAACTACAACATCAACGCTTCTGTAAATTTGCCAGTGAACTAATTACATTAACAAGCGCAGCGATGCATTGATTAAATACATTGCATCATTAATAACCACTTGTGAAAAAATGCTTTTTTTTCTAATAATATCATAAATGATGAATACGAGAAAATACCATGCATTATTTATTCATACATCTTTCTATAGAACGTAATTAAATCGAGAATACTTTCGAAAAATTCAATAATACGTAATAATGTATTCAATAATAATATATACGTACTTCCTTTCTATGATATCAGAGAAAGAATTTAACTTGAATCATTATTCCAATAAATAACTTTTAAATGCATGTAATTTGCATTGTACAGACGCCATAAAAGAAGATAAGTAAATGAATTTTTTTAATGGTTTTTATTTCCATAACTAGTATACGTTAAAAAACGAAATGATTTAACGACAATTTATCATAGAAATTACATCTTTCCCTCAAATTGGGGGGGGGGGGGGATACATAGATTTAATATAAAGAAAATATTCTCTTAATGCGTAATAAATTTATTATTGCGATTTTTTAAGTATTTAATTTATCGCTCTCGAGTGGAACGTGAACAAGTAAAAAAAGTGACATGAATTTCTTTTAATGTGATTTTAACGAAATTGTTTTTGCCCTATTTCATATTTTTAAAGAAACAAGACGGCCTCTTTGCTGGTTATATCTTATAGGTTTTGTTTTTTCAGCTCACCGATGTAGGTGTCTTCCCCGAAAAACACGCGATTTCACACAAAAAACTTATTTTTTTTAATAACGCAATTGAGGTTCTTGTAACAATGAACAAACATCATCTGCTATAGATAGTTTATTTTAATTTAGATTGCAATCTATTGATTGGTAACACTTAATTTTCAATTTATCGCTTGATGATTGAAATTTGTTGATATAATTTGTGCACTTGCCAAAGAAACCGTAGCGAAAAAATGCCTTAATAAAATAATAAATGCGTAAATAATAATGCTATTGCGTAATTTTGATGTATCAGAATTTCTGTACAGTGGTGTAAGACTCATTGTGGCAAGTCAAAGTGATAATATGATAAAGGCAAAAGTCGTTATAGTGATATAGATCATTACACCATGTGCCACTTTATATAGGTACTGTACATATTATCTGATTTTTATTATTATTTTTAACCGACTTCACAAAGGAAGGAGGTTATACATTCGTACTGTATGTATGTCATTTTTTATTTTTGCGCATTTTAAATCAATTCTAGAAAAAATCGAATTCCGTAACCTGTCTATTTCCAGATCAGAATGGAAATGAAGCTATAAATTCTGAACGACTGAAGGTTGGTTTGATAACAAAACAAAAAGGAAATATTCTTTTTGCGTAACTTTTGATAACGTCATGTCACCGGCGAAGTTGGTCAAATAGTTGAACTCTCAGAACAGATAAAAAACGAGATAATAGATACTTGAAGAGCATTTCAGAAGCTGGGGTGAAAAAAAAAAACATGCTTAAATGAAGAACAACAACATTAGGACAGCATTGTAGGGTTGTCAAAGTATTGCTAAAAGCATTTTAGTAAAAAAAATGTTAAAGCTTTAAAATCTATTAATAGCAGGAAAGATATCGTAACAAATAAGTGGCTAGGCTTCTAGTTGACACTTAAAAAGCTGACATGAAAACTTATCGAAGAAAATTGTTGCGAGGTATAAAAAGATATCCAGCATTTCCGAGTGTAACTTATCTACAATTTCAGTCAAGCTGCCCAGCTGAAAGAAGAGTAAAGCCAAACTGCTTATCAGAGATTTGGTAATAATATTTAACAGAATAAATTAAAATTAACGCACACGTATTTGTTTGAAAAAAACAGAAAATATGTATCATAAACTAAATAAAAATTTAAAAGAAAAAAGTGAATTTAAAAAAACTTTGGTTGAAAAAAAAAAGCCATATCAGTTCAATTTCAAGAAATATTTCAATATGGTAGTGCCCCCCTCCAACCCCCCCCCCCCCCCCACCGCCCAAAAAAAAGAAAGAAAAACGTTATAGAGATGTTTTTATGATATTCTGTTTACTTCCTTGTACAAAATACAGGAAGTATTGTAAACGCGAAAAATTTCGCACTCAAATTTCAGCCTAAATTTGAATTTAATTTTAATCACAAATTACTCAGTTCGGACAGTTTTTTTTAACAATGTCTGTGTCTGTATGTATGTCAATACGCACGTGCGCATTTACCACTAAATTATAGATTTTGATCATTCCTGAGTCAGTTTTGGCGGGTTTTGTCGTGCCGTCTGTATGTGCGTATGTACATATCTCGCATAACTCAAAACAGCTGCATACGGTCTAGTTGTGCACCTCCCCTTTTGCATGCAATCGGATGTTCCAAAAGAGGTATTTTATGCGGTTTTGAGTCAATTGCATGCAAATTTCCAGTCGTTTTCATATATATTGGCGAACAGTTGTCAACAACTTGCGAATATTGCGCCAAATTTGGCGCCAATAAAGTGAAGCCAAATCCGGTTTCGGTTTGGCGAGTTATGCGATATTTGACTACTTTCTCGTGGTCTTTCACTGCCTTCTAAACACTGTCTTTCCGCCATCGGTTCTCAACAAACTAGTGCGCTTAGGTGTATAAAATGCTCTTCACGCCTCACTCTACGTTGTTTTTTTTTCTCTTCTTTGCTGATTCCGTTCAGTTATACTATTGTGTTTTCTTGTAAGATTTCTCAGGCCAATAAAAATAATAAATTCCATTAATCCTGAAAATACCACTATCTATATTTACTATACTATGTAGGTGTAGGGAAATAAAAGTAAACTAAAATTTTATTTAAGAATTAATGAAACTAAGAAATATTACTTTTAACGTGAATATGTGATACACGCGCCCATTTTTTTCATTCTCAAAAAGGTACATTATATTTAGTATAGTATAACGAACTCGCATGGTGCACACATCAGTTCGTATAAACATTTTTTTTAATGTCGAACACATGGTTATGTTAAAAATTTGAAGTGATTTAAGTAGAGTGAGTCTTCATATAAAATTAGGGCTTTTAAAACAATATAGAAAGATAGTACCAAAACAAGGGGAATGCTTCAGTACTTTGTGACTAGTCTCTTTCTTATAGGACGCAAAAATACAATCCATCCCCTCCTCCAAAAAACAAAAACATCCTTGGTATTTGCAGGAGCAGACATCATACATTAGGAAACTGACGAAAGATGATCATTTCAAGACTAAAATGTAAACGAAAGAAAGGAGTGCTTGGAAATCTTTTGAACTAGTGGTTACTAACTTCTTCGCAAACAACAAGGATTCAAACTTCAAATCTATTATATAAAAGATGCCAAGAAACTTGACGATATATGAGTTTGATTGAAACAAAAAAAAGTAATGTACGGTTTTTTAACTTTCATGCTATGTCCCATTAGTCATTTATTATTTTCTTGAATCAACAAACAATGTTTTTTGCACACATTCACAAGTTTATAAAATTAATATTTATCTTCAAAATTTCATGATTTATCGCGGCAAAATATACGAAAGGTTTGTGAAAAAACCTTACGTGACAGAAAAATATAGATTTTATTTTTGCACTGAAAACGGCATAAAAAATAAACAATATTCAAAATTAAAGCAATTTCCAAAAATAAATATATTATATATATATTTATATTTTGTAGACATGTGTACTATTGCTGTTTTATTTTTATGGAACTTAGCTACGCTGTTACACGAACTAGAGAACAAATTCAATGATTTGAACTAAAATCTGTAACCGCATAAAAAATCAGTTTTAAATGTGTCATGAGACTATATTTTGAGTGTTCTTACCTGTGCTAAAATCTGTTCCTTTTCCAAACGGAGTTGTTCCTCCATTTCTGCGTATAAGGACTGTACTTGAGCTTCATACTCTTGACTCCGACTGGAAATCAAAGAAAAAAGAGTGTTTATGTCTTGGACTAATAAGTAGTTGAACTATTTGTGTAATCTCACATTTTTTACAAATATTTCATACTTACTATACAAAATTAACTTGACAAATGAGCAATTTTAAGCTTAGTGTTTAAGCACAGCTAATGTTATGTACTTAAATAGCACTTATAATTTTTATATAAACGGTTTTCACAGCAAAAAAAAAAATTTTTGCTTAAGGAACGAAATTGTCACGAGATATGTTTAAACAAAAATACTTGAGTCTATTATTTAGATGTTTTCATAAATGACCCAGAACTTCGGTGCTTACACTGTTTTAATCAAAGCTTGAAACATTACAGAAATCACACCATTTAGAATGGGAAAAAACAAATCCCTAGTAATTCCAAAACTCGTGTCTGCAATTTTGTGTTTTAAACGCAGTTAATTATCTTGCTTTTTCCTTATTTATTCAATTAGGTATTTTTTATCAAAGAAATACTCTTTATTCGATTAACAGTAAGCCACTTGAGGGAAAATGGGAAAATTACAGTATAGCGTAACCCTATAGCCCAACCCTATGCCCGCGGGCACCATGGTGCCCGTCGATCGGTGTAGGTGCGCCCGCTGCTTGTACCCAACGCTAAAATATTTCAGTTTTCTATTTTAAACTAGAGAACATTTAAATCTAGAGCATAAGAATAAAGGGCCATATAAACTATGAATAACTCTATAATGATAAATGACAATGAATATCATAAAATCAAAATATAGATTACGACTTACAGATGAACATCTTGATGATTGCTTGCGAGCAGGAATTTCATCATATTTTGCCAATTATGAAGCGCTGGCCAGTGAAATGCAATGATAAAGATCACAGTGACTGTACTTTATATATTTTATAAATAATTTTTATACTTCGTATGTTTTGCTAGTAATCATTTATTTTACACAAGAATATTAATACTAATTATATTCATGTTAAATTAATTTTTTTTGTGCATTGTATGAGTGTGTCTTATTAACTATGTCCACCAAGTGTAAATTTATCTTGAAAAAATAAATAGTGCTCGCTATTAAACCGATATTCTGGTATGGGTATGTGCTCTTAGGTACAAAAAGGTTGGGGATCCCTGGCTTATGGTATGTGTAGCTCTGGCAAAAAGACGCTTCACCTTGATAGACTTTATTTCTGTTAGGGAAAAGCAAACAGTAGGAGGAAGAATTTTTATGTAGGGGACAGAGCCAATAGCTACGCAGTACGTTATTGGAAAGACATCCCTATTTTAACAAGTGAATCGCTCAGGCCTTCACCCGTCGAACGTCTCCTTGTCAGAGCCAAACAGTATCAATTATTTCACCCCAGTAAACAAGAAATCTGATTTCTTTAGGGGAGACATTTTCATTACGTAACACATACTAAACTAGTTCTGTGTATCACCATAACTTAAGAAATAAGGAATAATTGTATATGCCAGCAGTTAGTATGAGGATACAAAAAGTGTTGCAGCATATTGAGCTGATTTTTTTCCCCTTTTGAACTTGAAGCATATATAAACCTATTTCACATAAGTTTATTTTCAGTGATTAAAATTCAAACTTACTTTTTCAGCGTGGACTGCAAACTGCTCCTTTCTGATGCTGATTCTTTCAAATCGGCAGCCATTTTTGAAACAAAATTTTCAAAGTTTGACCTCATGACTGGATCTTCTTTTTGCACTCGACGCCACATTTCTCGGACAAAATCTTCGCTATAAAAAAAAAAAAGGCGAAATGAGGATACTGCTAAAAATGGAAGAATATGGAAAATTAAATACCATTTAGAATATTCGGAGAAACATTTTCCACGAACTTCAGTCCATTTCTGACAGCAAATTTTGGCATAGACATTACACTTTTGTTTATTTTTCACATAATTAGCAAATAAGTTTAGAAAATTCAGTGACAACAATTCTAGAAAAGTACACTGAGAATATTTCCAAGCAAGGCCCTGATATTAAATAATATCCTTTCACCTTATGGAATCTCAGAGCTTGAAGCAATATTTTTTTTTAAGTTACACTCCTCTCAAGATTGACGAGTTTATAATTTTAATAATTCAATCGTCAGTCCTGTAAAAATCTAGCAATCCATTTTATCTTAATTTGTTTTAAACGTTTGATGTTCGATTCAAACTAATTGTGCAAGTCAATTAAAACATGAAGTAAAACTGAAAGATAATATCCCTTCTTATTATGAAGCTTTCAAATTACATTATTTTGAACAATTGGAATACATAGAACGCCATTTGTTCGGCAATAGCATTTAGTTAATGTTAACTTTCGAGATAGTTAAGATTTAATTAAAGTTAACTTTTGATAAGACGTTATCTAGTAACGGTTTTCAAACTCTATTTGAATCGATGCCTAAAACATCTTTTCATTGTAATTTTACCACATTGAAGGCCTATAATGCAATTTCGTTGAAACTGAATCAAATACTGATAAATATATTTCAAGAATTTCGAGGCATATCTGACTCAGAATGCTGTTGCGTAATCGCAACAATAACGAGCACCAGGAAAATTCTACTGAACACCACTTATCTTGGACGAAGAAGGTTTTAGAACCTCCCCATCACTTTTGAGGACATTAGAGTTTTGTTTGCATATAATTTTTGCCGTCAAAGTTGGTACATTTTCAATACAATAAGTGAATTCTGTAAACGTGGTTTTTCAACCTATGGAGTACCGATGCAGAGAAAACAACTTCTCCTGGCTGTAGTACTCGCACATAAAGAAAAGAACGCTCATTTTAAGCATCATATTTGGGTAATCTTTAGATGCATGTTACACATGCCACTAACTAGAGCATACTAAGCTAAAACAAAACTGTATTGATGTTTACTGAACTTACAAAGAGATTTTCTGGCTGGAGAGAGGGGGAAGAGGGACAGAAAACGACATACTTTTAAATAAGTGTAGTTCAACATCATAAAATATTATGCTGCGTCTATCATATTAAGAATCATGCCTTTGAGAACATTGTTAAAAAATGTTACTTTTGAAAAACTTTCATTCTGAGGTTAGATTTCAAGGAATTTTGTTCTATTGTAAGTGAAGTTAAAGTTATACTAAGAGGTGCTACGCGTTTTACTTCTTAACTCTATAAGTTTAGAAATGAATAAGTATAATTCAGAGGTAGAATCCAGGACCTTTGTAGGGGCATTATTACAAAATCATGAATTCTGTTTCATGGAACTTTTGGGAGAAAAAGAAAATGAAGACAAAATGACAATGTGATGAAAAATGCAATACACCTCAGATATTTTAAGCCGTTGATGAAAAAAATATTAGGGCTCAACTACTGTAAAACCACTTACTTTCGAGAGCAGTAATTTTCGCGAAAATGAAGATATTGATGATTTTGTGAGCTGAAAATTTCGTCAATTTTATATGAACAGAGCCGTATTTTATCTGAACCTAGCAAAAATAAAGTATTTTGCGAGGCTTAAAGTTCCACGATTACGACAGGCTAGCGAAAATAAGGGCTTTTACAGAAGTTTAAAATGGAACTTAATTACCTGAATAGACCGTACATGCAACATATTTGGAAAACGTAAAGGAAAGGGATCATTCATAAATGATGTCACGCTTCGAGGGGGGAGGGGGGTTCGTGAAATTGTGACAAAGTTGTGACAAAGAGGGGGGACGGGGAGGGGAAGTGTGACATATTATGGCAAGGGGGGGGGGGATACGAGAAAAAAGCGTGACATTATTTATGAACTGCCCAAAACATATTTCGTACAGTAATTCAAATATTTATAAAATAACTAGCATTTTAAATAGTTTTTTGTAAAATTTTTAGTTTCACACTAAAAGCTTGATTTTTTGGAATTTTGGAAGTGTCTTAACATAGAATAACTTTCTTATACTCATTAAAAAGATTTCTTGCTCCGAGGTGATCAAGTAAATCTTCCAGCATCTCATCATCATCTTCATTTTCTTCACTTCGTTCTATTTCATGAAGTTTGCGTGGTTGTGTGTCGAAGCCTAAAAACATTCCTATAGAAAACAAAATATTTGCATCTTAGGTTGTTGTTAAAGACAAATTACAAATGCAGAAGAAGAAAAAGTTTAAACAGTATGTATGAATCTTTTTTTATAATTGTTTTCAGATTTTTTATAACTTAACACTGCTTTTTAAATCTAGGATTTTTGATGTCATTTGCTGGAGGTAGAATGGACATCCGAACTTCGAACAATTTTCGTATTAAGCATTTTCCTCCCCTCGGACTGAAAATGCTGCAGAATTTCAGAAGATTAGAAGAACTTTTAAAATAGAAATTTAAAAAAAAAAAAAACCTAATTTTAAATTTCGAGTGTATTCATGAGAACAAAGGATTTTGTTAGAAATACGAAAAGCCATGTTTCTGAATGTCTGATCTGACTAGCCAGTCACTTGGGAATCGCCAAAAACCAAAGGTACAGTTCTACCACGAAGTTCTGACACTTGGACGCTTCTGCGCATGGCAGAAAAGGACGAATCCATTCGAGTTTTAGGGAAGTTCGTTCTGCGGGGCGTTTACTATCATGCGAATCAGAATGTTGGCTTCTCCGTTTGTCGAAACCAACTATATTTATAAACTGGCCTATCACATGAGTTCGGCTGAAATCAAGTATGCTAAACGAACTAAAACGAGAACAGAAACGGCCCATTCCTTATAACAGTAGTTCCTCACTTGAACATGAATGGATTCGCTTTGGTCCTATGCCATTCAGAGCTCTTTTTTGATGGTAGAACTGTATCAATACTTATTACCGTTATGAGTGGTACTCTTACACTTCAAGTGTTGTAAACCAGGGATCTTCTTGAGCAGCCACGTTTTTGAGCCAAGCGAAAGAAACGATAACGAAACAGCAGCTGCGAAATTGTCTGAACACAGTTTGAAATATTGTTTATGTCATGCCATTTCTTGGGATTAAAATGAAACCACGTTTGGATTTTTTTTCCATGGCTTGGTGTTGCTCTCTACATACGACTGTATCAAAACATGTACAAGGCTGTTTCGTTACAGCGAGTCTGCAACCATGACTCAGTGACGTAATGCCTGAAGCTGAAATGAAAAAAAAGGTGTCTGTCGCATGTAACATTAATCATTGAGCAAGTTTTGGAAAAAAAAGGGGAAGCGCGTACAGATTAGATGAAAATATTTAAAAAAAAAAAAAAGGCCGATTGGGGTGTTTGAATTAAAATAAAATGTAGGAGAATGCTGTGTCCTAGCTTCTTTCCTCGACTACACCAGTTATGCAATGTTACGTAGAAGGACCTTACCAAAGCCGTCTGTAAATTCCTGTAACGTGAGCCTCCCGTCTCCGTCCGCGTCCAGGGCGTCGAACACGAGGTCTGTTTGTCCATCGGGCAAGGGGAATTCCTCCCTGAGCGCCCTGAGGTCCTCCTTGGTGGCAAACCCCTTGCCCTGACGGTCGCACAGTCCGAACAGGTCGCGAGCCTTTCTCTCGAGAGAAGAACGAAGTTCTCCTTGAGCCCGCATCATCACCGCCCTAGAAGAATGCAAAGTGAAAGAGACGTTAATGGACGAAGAGAGAAGTTCCATCATGGATAATTTGCATGTAGTTTCACTTCAGAGAAACGAAATATTCAAGTTTAGTAGGAGTTCAAATGTTCAATAAATGTCATTCAACAATATCGCAGCATAACTTACTAGGGCTTTTGTTCCAACTCAAACCTCACACCAAAAATGAAGTTGAAATACACCACGTGTCTGTTCGCAGACAGAAAATATTAAAACAGCATCGTTTATGCGATTTTCCATCTTAAAGCGTACGTACAAGATATTTTATTTCGTTAGCATTTCTTGTTTCTTTCATTTGTAACTCATTCTGTCACTATTTAATATATTTTAAATTTTTTTAAACAAAAAGATGAAGTTGCTACTTTATCTGAGAATAGGAGGCAGGGGAAGTCGGAAGATAAGCCCACTCCTAAGCTGAATTCCTCGGCTGACACACAGTAATAATGAAATACGACCGCTGAACTGTTAAGTTGGTATGACCAATGAAATCGGGATAGCTGAGAGCTTTCAATCCGTTGCAAGAGACGAACGAGAAGAACGAGGTGATACATTCGCTTTACTGTCAAATGTAAAAAAGGAGTATAATTCAACAATAAAATAAGTTATGTTGAGGACTTTAATAACTATTATGCATCTCACTCTGCAAACATTAAGAAGATTCCTTTCTGAAATAAGATTTTAGGCTCATTTTACCTGAATATCTGCTTCAGAAACATCTCGCTGGGACATCATTCCATTTCATCTTTATAGCTCAATCGATTTTACTTCATAATGTTTCTTTGCTTTCACCTTTTCACTGAAAAACTTGTTTTTTTACTTTTCCTTACAGATTTTTTTTTTTTTTCACCAGAAAATACATTCGGACATGGATGTCTAACACTGAAAACACCCTCCCTAATTGTTCGCTTATCGTCATTGCAAAGTCATCAAAATGGGCAAAAGGTGTTTGCTTTAGGAAGAAGAATGGGCATTTTTTTAGAAGAGTACTACATAAAAGGTCCATTCTACCAAATGGTTCAAGAAATACAAGAGATAAGAGTTAAATAATCACTATAAATTCCAAAACACAAGTTTCTGTCAGCTTATTCTTTGTTTGAAGGTAAATTATCATTTAGCCCTAAAGTGCACGAGAAACGGCCTTACCATTGAGGACTTTTTGAAAAATTATTATTTTTAGGTCAGTTAGCAAGGTCATTGCAAAACTGTATATATCACTAAGCTAGAATGCTAATCGAGAGATATGTCTTCAGGTGTTCAAACCGTTTATCAACGAGGGAAGAAATTCCGCTTTCAGAAATGAGTCCCAAGTTTTCATCATGGTTTTATAAAATGCAAAAGAAATCATTCATGCATAAATTAAGACATGTCAAAAAGTTAGAAAGTATCCCCATACAATTTTGCATGACATTCATTTATAGCTTAACTTGGGGAAATAAATGTGACACAGAACAATATTCTTGTCTGAATAACGCAAAATGTCTCTCTGGAGCAACTAAATCTCAATGTCCTGTGTTCAACGGTTTGACAAACCGTATAACCATATGATTTCAGTATAATTAATCTTCATTAAAAAAAATTGTGTTTAAATTTCACTTCAGCATTGCACTCAATATACGAAACGTGATGTTATGCTCACTTGAATCTGAAACTAATGAACCAAGTGAAATAATTGTATTCTTTCTCAGTCCACTGACTGTAATGGTATTCCTAAGGCGAAGAGTGCTTCAGTTAGTTATGTTGTTCAGTGGTATAAGTCTATGATCGTGTAAAACAGGGATCTCCACGCTCCCCTTCAGGGAGCATGGAACATGAGCGCGATGCATATGGAGTAACGAGATTTTGCTCAAAACCGGAGCGGAGCGGGGCAAAAGAATTTGGTGTGCTCCACTGCTCCGATTTTTTAAAAACATTTTTAATTTTTTATCATTTAAAAGAATAAATTAACTAAAAAAAGAGATAAATAATAAAATCCATTAATATCATTCTGGACGTGGAGCGGAGCCGGAGCAAGTATTTGATAGAAGTCGGAATGGAGAAACTCAATAAACTGGCTGCTCTAGCTCCCTGACGTAAACACATACCTACTAACTCTGCTAAGTCCGTAGTAGATGTGACCTCCTGGTGGTGCGAGCTGGGTCACTCTAAATCCCCACCGATCTACTTCCGGCGGATGTTAGACTCTCTTTGTAGAGATACTGCTGCACCGGGACAGTACAGCAGATAGGCAACGCTCGCCAGTCCGATCCCTATGGCCAGTTTTGGTTGTTTAGTGTCTGGAGGTTTTGGAAGGAACGAAAGACGAGTGCTGCGTTCCGTGTCTCTCAAGGTAATCTGCGAAGGCCTGAGATGCTATATACGGTAGGATGTGGTTAGCATTATATACCTACTAACTCTGCTATTATGTCGCTTGTATAAACTTAAAAAATTACCATACCTTTGGTCACTTTGCCCATTTATTCCTTGTTTCGTTTAATTGGATCAATTGATTCAAAAATTACGAAGAGTCAACATTCATGAATAACATTCGTAGGGTACGTAAAATGAACATGCAAGTTACAATTGAGGCGTTTAGAGCGAAAGGGCCCCAACCAACAAAAATTCAAATCTCATTTTTAGGGGGGGGGGGGGGGGAATTCTCGTTAAAATTAGTTAATATGTTCTTTTCTTTAAAATCACTTTCTTCAGAAGTCCCTAAGTCATAAAACATATATATAGTGCATTTAATTCAATGTTTTCCATAGTTTTGGTATATTTTCAAATTGCATTTCTAGTGAAAGTTTTCCCATTTAGGCCACTCAGACGCTGAACGCCTATTAGGTGCCTCGTTTTATTTGGTGTAAATAAGGAAATCATCAACAATGAAACCTGAATGATTTGTTTAAAATCATTTGTTGACAAGCAGTTTGCTTATAAAACCTTTTTTATGGTCAAGTCACACCGTAGATTGTTGCTGTAAATATCAAGCCAATAGCCAAAATTTATCTGTTCCAATGTAATAATAATAATAATAATGACGACGACGACGACGACGATGATGATGATGATGACAAAAGATCTGCGTGGAGCACAGAAATATGTCGTGTTCCACTGCTCCTACGTTTTTAATTTAGAATTTCATAACATTTTTCAGAATTATTTTTACCGCGTTAAAATTATTTAGGAGTGAACGGCGACAAATAATGAAAGATAATTTTTCATCTGCAATTTCGTTCAAAAGAATCTAAGACGAGAATTAATAAATAGAAAACAGATTCTTTACTGCTTAATAACAATTACAGAAATAAAATCAATAAATTAAATAAATAAATAGTATGATTTCTATTAATACTAGCACAGAGAAGAGCTGGAGCAGAATTGGAGCTAATATTTGGAAGTCGGAGAGAGCAACTCAAAAAAAAAAAAGTTGATCCAGTACTCAGATATTAATAATAATGATAATAGTAATAATAATAATAATAATAGTTAATAATCGGTAAATATCAATCAGAAGCAATCCCTTGTAGCATAATGTGAATCGTGTAAAGTGTAAAGATAAAATATTTTTGCTCAAATTTTCAATCATGTAATTTTAACTGTAATATCCGACATTCTTAGAGACAGTTTGAAACACATGAAAAATCTCATTCTTACGTATACAACGATAAAACGTCTCACAAAATTCCACAAAATGTTTCTATTCCTAATTATGTGCCATTCCACAACTCTATTTATCATATTTCTCTGAAAGAAGCTGTTGGGGGGTACTCTCAAGTGCTTACAATTAGCACTGAACTGCATTCATACATTGAACTGAAACAGTTTCAGGTATTATCACTTTTTAAATCAATTTTTTCTTGGAAAGGAAGCAGTGAGTTTGCTGACGGAATAATTAATAACTGATGAGAGCTGGCTAAAATGGAATACTTGCGGCTCTAGCCTCTGAGTAATTGAATTTCCTTAATAAAATTTAATCATTTCCAAAAACAAATCAATGTACGACGACCATATTTAAACGCCTGTGCCTAGTCAATGTAAACATTCCTTCATTTTAAGAGATAGGCGTGAGAAATTCGCTTACCTGAACCGACGACAGTTGGTGATAAAATGAATTCCTTTTCCGTTCGAAAGAAGGAAAATCGACGGAAGAGTCCACCTGCTTCTCGAATAAACAAACACAAATAGCAAAGAGCGCCCTTTTGCGTGTTCTGAGAAGGCCATAAAAAAATGAATCTGAAAAATTCGCAAGTGTCGCAATATAACTCCAAGAATAAATGTGTCAAAATCTTGAGATCCTTATCAAATGGCGCAATTAAAGGTTCGGTGGAGCAAGATCATTGATAACGAACGGGTATTTAAGCAATAAAAAAAAAGTGAGAAAAAAAAATAACAAATAAATATACTTTTTTGTAAAAATACGCACAAAAGAACTACAAAAACATAAAGAGTAAAAATAAATAAGTAAAATCTTTAATGGATCATCCTCAAAAAACATGTCACTTGTGTGTGCCTACCATGCTTGCTTAGCTTAATAATTGTTGGGATAGGATTTTTTTATATAAATTTCTATTTTTTTCTATACCTACATGAAAGGCGAAAGTGTTTGATATTTCGGGTTAAACATTAACAGAATGATTGAAATGCCATCTTGATATCACACATCTTTTAGCGGTACAAAGTTTCTAAGAAAAATCTATCTAAAGAAAACTGAAATAGACTATTTTATGCTGTCCTTTTCCTGGTTTCTTATAAACCAAAAAATATATATATTTATAATAATAATAAATTTAACCATGTGATTCAGATATTCAGATTGATCGCTTGTGAGAAACCATGTTGTTTTCAATGCAAAATAAAAGAGTCTCAAGATCTAAAAGTACAGGGGGGAGGGGGGGATTAAAAACTTGTAACTGACAAATTGCTATTGGCTATCATCATTCCGGTATTCCGGTATATGAATGCTAGATAAATGACAAAAAAAGCAGAAATAACTGATTTATGGTTTTTAATTTTCTAACAAAAAAATTGTTTCATGATGAAATTATACATAATTTCGTGCAAAAATAAATAGTAAATAAATAAACAGCTCGAGTAGGAGTAGGAGTCGACACGTTTTTGATCTACTCAACTCCTTTAACCCAAAATTAGCTCGTCTCCGACTCCACAGCCCTGGTTAAAATTTCCAAATCTGTACCCGAGAGCCGTAGTACCTTACCACCATTTTTCGAGTTTTTGCAAGTTTACACTTTATAGACATATAGAGCACCGACGACAATGCCACTGCTACATGAGGGTTCCGAGCTTTTAAAGCTGCCATCGCACATCTTTATTCTGTTCGCACGGAAAAGTCTAGTCTTACAGTACTAAAAATGCTTATTTTTTAACTCATTCCCAAAACCTTGAGAAAAGTGAACTTAAGATACTATGGCTCTTTGGTACAGAAAAATTAATTAAGTGTTCATAACTAACATAATTTTTTGTATGTATATTTAATGTGTTAATTTGCACTTGGGAGTTTTCAGGAAAAAATTAATATGCATTGAGATTAATAATCCTATTTTTCTCTTAATGGTGTCAATACTTCTTTCTTTTTTAGCCTACTTTCCCGTTAAAGTAAAAAAAAAGAATAAAAAGCGTGTGAAAGAAGGATATCGTTAAAAAGAAAGAAAGGTCAAAAATAAGTGAAGTAATTAAATAAAGATTGAAAAATAAAAAATTTGAAAGTAGGGTTTTGCAATCGGAAAAATGTGTGCCTGTCTGTCTGTCCCCCCTCCCTCCCTAATAGCTTTTGAAGGAATTGTCTGATTCGAAAGATTTTCTTTCCTTGCATTTGAAAGATCTCGGCGAGAACATCTGATTTCCATATTCTACTTTTTGATTTGAACAATTTTTCGTTTAATCTTGAACAGTTCAAAAAATCTTAACGTTAGCGCGTATGAGCAAAAATGAAGCAAATTGTTTAAACTCTGGGATCCAAAATCCTCTCTGATCCAAGTTCGTATGAAGGAGGTTATTATTGGAAGAAGCTCCGGCGTAAAATATTTTTTGATTCGAACATTTGAATTTTTGTTTATTTTCGAACAGTTAAAGAAAAGTAACATTAGCTCCTGCGGGGAAATTTCAATCCTACATAAATCCTGATCCAGCAGACGGATTTGCTTAAAACAAACTTCATCGGAAAGATGTTTGGCAGTAGAACATGCCTACAGATACGAAGTTTGGCGAGTCTATTTTTCTATGAAATTTTTGATCAGGATTTTTAAGGATATTTCTGAATGAATGAGTGAGTGAAAGCCAGAATGAATGAGTGAAAAGAATGAAAGAATGAATGAATAAATGAGCGAATAAATGAATCAGTGAAAGAATGAATGAATAAAGAAAAAATAATTAAGTGCGTGCATAAATACATGAAGGAGTAAATAAATAAGTGAATGAATGAATATGTATTAATCGTTGAAAAAGGTTTAATTGAAGTACTTAAGAACTAAAGCTAAATGAAAAAGAGAGAGAGAGAAATATTATAAATTTGAAGTACCCGGGAAAGTAGGCTCGTATAGTTCTAGACGGAACTTCTAGTTTAATTTGATTTTTAAAATGTCAGATCTCCTTTTCAATGAACAATTTCTAAAATTTTCGCACCGTGGTTTACTCGAATACATTTATATATTTATATCCAGAAGCTCACAACTTTTTGCATTCATAAAATTACCTCCAAAACACGTGTATGCAATTTATTTTGCAGTTTCTATGCGTTATTTTTTTGCAATATGAGGTGATCTGATGTTATTCAGATTATTATGAGTTTCGTACATATTTTACTGTAGTTAACCAACAACTATCATTAATCATTAATTAATTAACGAGCCCTAAACTTGTCCTTGTATTATTAATTCATCTTTCTATGTAGTACAACGCAATTTAATGATTGGAAAAAACATTTTCGTATGTAATAAAATAAGTCCGGTTTAAAACATTACGCAAACATAAGTCTGTTAATTTTATTTTTTCTTGAAGAATTGCTACAGAGCTAATAACAAACTTAGCATTGGAAAATGAAATTTAGTTTGCAATAATAAACTTTTACAAATTATTAAGTTTAAATTTTAGTATGAATTTTAAAATTAAGATTTATTCTTAGGTTACAAACTATTCTGGGATAACAATAATAATAATAAAGATACAAATAGATAACTTTAGAGTTGTTAATAATAATTTAACTATGCAAGTAAACTAAATTAGGGGAGGAATGTGTCGGTCACCCCCTCCTATCATAAGGACTTCGGAAGGAATAATATGAAACAAAGACTCCTAGGAAAGATCAACATATCATTCTCATGCTTCACGTTTTGCTTTGAAGAATTGAGCAGCACTGATGCTTTACGAGAAAATTTGAATTCTTTATTAATCCTTATTTAATAGCGGGATTGGCTTTGAACTTATCTCATTAAAAAGAATTTCTGATGAAGCATGTATATAAAATGTTTTTTGATTTAGTAATTAGTTTAAGCTCTTTTTGAACAGATGAAAAATGTTTTAAATTAAAACTTGCGAGAGATATCACGCTTACTTTAAAACCGATAACGCAGAAAATAAAAAAAATGAAAAAATTGCAATCATTGAAAAAATTGCAAACATTCTGAATGCATTTTTTTAAATTCGTTTTTTTTTTCTTTCGGAAAAAATTGGTAAAAACGAAATAAAATCTTCTTTGACTTAATATTGATGACTGGACTGTCTGATTCAAATGATAAATTCAAGAAATTTCAAACACTGAAACACATTATTTGCTTCAGAAAAGACAAAGTTACTAATGATTTTATAATTGATACAGCAAATGATTATAGAAACATAAATCTTTAATTTTGATTTTCAATTTACTTGATACTATATATTTTACTTATTCAGTTTTGGAAATTTATACTGTGAATAAATTTGCGAATTCAGCGCTACATTTTCCCCGCTGGTTGTATGTTTACTCAAAAATATCTGCTTAATTTAGAATTTTTCTTTGTTAGTTGTGTATCTTCTATTGATGTTACTTGTTCTCAAAGTAACATTTTTTTTCACTTTCTTCTTTTTTGCTTCAGTTTTAGTGCTTTTTGTACCCTACCTTATGTATGATCACGCATAAATAAAATTATGACAATGTACAGGGGCGCACCGAAGCGGAGGATATCGAATGTCCATCAGTGTCCGACCGCCTTTCAAATACCTGGGATCCAATCCCATCACCACACTACGCGAAAGATTCTGTTATCTGACATCCCAAATTTGATTTCTTAAAATTAATTAATTAGCATCTATTGAATGAATAAAAAAACTGATAGAGTATTTGGAATGTTTGGATTTTGAAAAATGTGAATAGAGTTCATGGTTTTCAGAAATCAGAGTCGAATATCCGATGCGGATCCGTCTGGACATGGGACATTGGGTATCTGATGCATCCCTCATCTTGACCCCTCCCCCCCCAACAAAACACCCAAATGCGTTACTGAAGGGGAGCCACGGAAGAATATGTGACTTCGTAGGGGCCACAAGTCAAAAAGGTTGAGAAACCCTGATTTATTTCACGCCATTAGAGCTAAATTTAAATTATTCTTAAGAAATTCAATTTTGAATTGAACGAATGGAAAGCAGTCTGCAATACAAATACAAATACAAAAGTGACTACCAGCAACAGGCTCAGGGCCCAGCTAGGCTGATCCTAGTCAATTTAGCAGTCCCCAATGAACATCAAGAGCTTTCTTAAAAGTTTTTACCCCACTGCAATTAACAGTCGCTTCCGGTAAAGTTTTTCCAACTGCCTACAACCCTATTGAAGTAATAATTTTTCCTAATTTCAAGATTAGCCTGAGATTTGAAAAGCTTATAAGCATATTAAAAGGAATTTTCACTGGGCGACAATGCTAGACTGCTCTCCGTTCCAGGCATTCAGGCATTCAATTGCTCCTTCACATAGCAAGAAATTGTTGCAACAATAAAGCAGTATGTATTTTGCTTGGTATATACTTCTCATTTCCGACGAATTATTGTTTTTAATGTAGTAAAAATGCTTCTTAGAATAAAACATTATGTTCATTATTTTAAATGCACACATTAAAAGGTTTCTTTTTTTAAGAGAGAGGGGGGGGGGATAAAATTATAGAACATCACTCTCTTCATAAAATTGAAATAGTTATTAGACTTTCTTTTATAAGAATAATATAAAAAGAAATTTCTTTTTATAAGAATAATAGTTATTAGAATAGTTATTAGACACTTTTTTTTTCTTTTGAACCCCTGGGCACGATCCTGAGTTCTAAGTTTTAATTTCCCATCTTTTGATCCTTTTTTTAAAAATGAATCAGTATAATATTGAGAGATGAGTCTTGCCGATATTCTTCGTGTAGAAAATCTTCAACTGCAGATAAGTATAATAGCTTCCTTTAACATGATCGTTAAATAACATTAATTAACGAATTAATATTACCGTATACATTTAAATGAATTTCCGAATAACGAATTATAATTCACACATAATGAACAAAAAATAACTCTTATATCTATCAGTGACCTTTAATAAGACTGAACAGAGCGCGTGGCTGAATGAAACGCAATACATTCGATCGATAACTAAATTTTGTTTTTCGTCATACATGGTTGAAGCTGAAACTATTTTTAAATTTCTCAGAAGCATCTTGCAGTGGCAACGAGTTTTGAAAATCAATGGGTATCTCAAGCTCATAATGAACTTGTGTGGGCAGGGATAAACATAAACTTCAAAATTTAAACTTCATGAGAGAAATTGGAACTTTTGACGGTGTAGATCTCAAGTCTGGGGTCATGCTTACTTGGTTTGCCGTGAGAGGAATCGCCGTCCCGCGGAGTATAATAGCGTATATCTTTGTATTTCGGTTTTTTAATATTACACAGATTTTAGAACTGAGATTTCATCCCTGTGAAATCTCTGTTCAACAGAAACTTTATATATATCGTTTCACTCGACTCGATTTAAAAAATAGGTCTGTTCCATTATTTACAAAATAGATTGAATTAGCAAATTTAAGATTCGCCCTTTGATTTCTTTCTTATCGTATAGACCCCCCCCCTTTTTTGGTCTATGCTTTTTTGGCCGGGGGGGGGGGGAGTTTGCTGCAACGCTCCCGCCAATGCATAATTCATTTACCTCTGCTCACATTCGCGAAGTCATAGGCATGCGCAGAGCTTTGATATTGGAGGTACAAAGAAGCTATAGGGTTTATTTATTATCCCAGAAGGTGGAGATTCCAAATTTTGAGAAATTAAGAGTAAAAGAAATATTTCAAAGCCATCCAAGCAAACCAAGGCTTGAAAGTATTAAATCTATAACGTAAAAGTTTTTGCTTGTTTCATATTAACCTTAGGAATTTTATTTTAGTTTTTAACGTCTTTCCAAAAGAGTAATAACACTGTGCAACACGAAAAATGTCCTTTGGATGAAAATGTCTGTTTCTTATGTATTTTTGGCTGAAAATTACGAATCTGCAATTATTTTTTGCCTATCACGTACTATTTTCCCAAAATTCCACATTTTAGCTTTTTACGTATTTTTTGGAAAAATGTGCCTATTTTCGTAATTTATCTACTTAATTTATTATAAATTATATCAGGGATGCACAAACTTTTTTGGGTGAAGGGCCAAAAAATTAGAAAGTATCAGGTTGGGGGCCAAAGTAACGTAATGTTTTGTTCATAAAAATACAGGGTGTATTTCAGTTTTTATTTAGAGGTAATATGTACAAATTACATGTATTAATAATTACTGTACTCGGGAACAGATTATTAAATGAAAGTTTTAAAAAAATAATGTACATGAATTCAAACAAAATGAGGTGTGAGATTTCTAAACAATTAATTGCACAACATTTATGTTTTTGACAATCAATGAAGTGATTGGTCAAATGGCAAAAAAGAGGAATACTAAAATGTTTTATAAAAATGTGTGCAAATTATGAAAATGAAACAAATGGAAAATAAAAAGGTAATTTAAACTTAGAAAAACACAGCATTATTCTCTAAATTATAACTCTCTTTATACTTTAGATAATTTTTCTTTGACATTTTATAATGTAAAATTTAAAATATATATTAAGAGTTAAAATGAGAAATGAATTAAAAGTGCGAATATAAATACAGAAGAAATAAACACATATATTAAATAGCAAAATCCAAATGCTGTGAGTCTGTACATGACGTTAAACCCTTGCAATTCAGAATTACTACTAGTCAATTTGGCTGGTAGAATTGTTTTTTTAACTAACCATTTACAAAATCTTATTAGTTAAATGGGCACAGTAATATTAAATTTATACATTGCTACATGGACAATTAAAAAAAAAGTTAAACTGATTCCTTTATCAAAAATCAACATATTTCGTTCCATGGCATATAATTAAATTTAAATCCTAGTTTTCCTGCAGATTAGAAATTGATCTTTGTGAATTAATGTAAAAAATCGTTATTTATTTATTCATTTCCTAAATACATATCAACGATAAAATTTTCCTAAATATATATCAACAATAAAATTTTTAAATTTTGATGATAAATTACACTTTATAAAGTAAAATAATTATTCATATTGATATTATTAATTCTGCAAATTAATGTTTAATTAATCAATTTTTATTCATTCATTACTACTAGTCAATTTGGCTAGTAGAATTGTTTTTTTAGCTAACCATTTACAAAATCTTATTAGTTAAATTGGCATAGTAATACAGTACAGAACCTCTTATCCGGGTACCAGGAAGCCGGGAATTTTTTCGTGAATTTTCCCGCCATTTTTGAAAAGTTCGCGTTTTTTTGCCCATTTAGTAAAAATACGATTTTTTTAAAATACCTTTAAAAATACGCATTTTTCCTTTACAAGTAACATATTCAGTGTTTATAGGTCGAACAATTTAGTCTAAAAGCGATGTTTTTTTAGGGGAGGGGGCGTCAACTTACTTGCAGATGAAAATTAGAAATAAGAAAAAATATCCAACGATACTTGAGAAAAATCAGACCTTTTCTCTATATAATTTCAATAATTAAACATGAAAGAAATAAGTAATTAGATTCTTATACATTTATTTGTCTCGTCAGTATTCGAAGACGAATTGCAACAAAAGTCGGACTAGACGAAAGTTCGGAAAATTTCTAATACGGCAGATTCGCGAATTTTCCGCAATAGCTGATCGTGTCATAATTAAACCTCGTTTATTTTTGTTTTATATATTTTTTTCTTTATTTAAGAGCTGAAATAAGGTGATAAGAATTTAAAATTGATATTAAGGCAACAAAAATTGCAACTGAAAATGAATTTTTTATTAAAATCGAGTTCGCAAAAGCAAAGTCGTTTTACACAAGTATGAAATTTGCGCGTTTCTGCCATGTAAATATGCTTCTTACATTTCGTTTTCCTCCTTTTTGAAATCATTTATTACTGTAAAAATGATTGATGATCAGATTTTACGAAATTAATAATTTGATAAACAAGATGTCCGGTTCGGAAAGCATCCAAATGGTGCTACACCCGAGCGATGACAAAGAGCAAGATAGCGATGAAGACGTAAATAATGACATTTTGCCTGCTATGTCTAACGATCGTTGCTTTGAATTAACTAAAGAAATCATAGCAGGAATGGGACAAAATTCTTTTATAGACGAAATAACGCACATAATGGCTGTTCGAAAAATCCAGCAATTGAATTTTCGACCATTTCCCGATAAGCTATATTGTTCTGAAACTTTACATAGAACTCAGAACCAGATGACAATGCAATATTCTACCACTTTTATCGTGATTTGAGTAGTTTCTGAAGTATTTCCAATAAAATGCAATTAAATATGGCGATTAGTTCCGAAAATTGCGACCAAAATTCAGTAGCGGCGTTGCGATCGTATTTTTTTACTACGATTTTTCGTAAGCTTTTTTTTAGAATTATGTTTTTCTTTAGTATTTTATTTTATTATAATTATTCTTTTTTATCAACTATATTAGCGGGCCAATTCAAAAGGTTCGGTGGGCCAATTTTGGCCCGCGGGCCATAGTTTGTGCATCCCTGAATTGTATCTTTCTCATTGACAGTGAGATCATTGCCGTTCTAGACATCTTTTTAATAAACTTGGGTTACTTTAATGACATTTTTGGCAACAAAAGCTTTATCTACTTCTGGAAGTTTCGAGTCTTTTACAAGACCACAAAGGCATTTTGTAGACTATTTTGCGGAGAAAGGAAAAAATAGTATGCTGATGTGATGTGAATGTACTATTTCAAGCATTTAAAGCACTAGGACATAAGCACAATTCAGCAGAATGGCGCTTGTTTATCAGTGCTCCTCCATCTAAGTATTTTTTTCCTATTCATTCCTGTAGCATATTCTGCAAACACAAAATAAATTTTGAAATTAAAAGTGGCAAAAACATATCAAATGAGCCACTTGTAAACCTACAATGTTGCTTTTTTCCACAATTGCACACTAAACGTGGTTTATCGAAATATTTGTAAAAGCTCTGGACAGAGAAGGAGTGGTTTTCTTGCATCTCAGGAACAAATTCAAAAATTTAAGTGGGGCAAAAGTAAAAGAAAGGATTTTTATTGGCCCACAACTTAAGGAAGTCTTTTCATGATGAAGAGGATGAAAACAAACAATCAGAAGCTGAAAAATCCGCCTGGCTGCCCTTTAAATCAGTGTGCTTACGTTTCCTTGTAAATGAGAAAGCTGAAAACTACGAAAATCTTGTTGGTGACATGTTAAAATGCTTTTGTATTATAGGTTGCAATATTTCATTAAAATTACACTTTTTGGACTCCCATATGAACTTCTTTTCTCAAAACCTTGGCACAATTAATGATGAGCATGGGGAAAGATATCATCAGAACACCTCTGTGTTTGAAAAGCGTATCAGCGGTCGATATAATGGAAGTATACGAATTGAATACTGCTAATCTGTTAGCAGGGCACACCAACAGATGCCCACAAGATGAAACGGCCAAAAAAAATCATTTTAGTGTTTGTGGTTTTCAATAACTAAGCCTCAGTTACATTCTTTTATAACCAAATTGTATAAATATGAGAAGTAGGTCTCCAGCAAAAACGGTAAGTGATGGACCATTTTGGTTTGGATATTTGAATCAAGCACCTTTTGTTGATATAGAATCACATACTTTCATCTAAAGGACAAAAAAAAAGTTCAAATTTGTTGCCCAGTGTAATTCATACAGGCTTTTTTCTCTTTCTTTCTTCCTTTGGGGCTAAACGGGGTTTCACAAGAACCTCTACTCATTCCTATACGCGAAGCTATAGAACTGTATATACTAGCAGCTCTCCCGACGGATGCTTTAAAATCATGGCTATGCAAAAAGGGTAGAAAGGAAAATGAAAGAAAAACAAGAAAAAGTAGAATACAGGGATCAACAACATACATAATTTCTCGCTTCCCAGAAAAATTACTTCAAGTAACATTTTCCCCCCATTTCGTCTTTAATGAAATAAGAAAATTTCATTCCAGAGAAATAAAGAAAAAAATTGCAATTTAATTTTTACTATACGGTTGACTAAAAACATTTTTTCAAAACTAACTGGGAACGTATTTACTGTCCCGCAAGTGGACCAGTCGGTAGAAGCTCGGTTCCCGCAGCTCACCGAAAGTGAAGCAACATCGACTGAGGTTAGTGTTTGGGAGGGTGACAACCTCTCGGCGGCAGGTTGTTGTGGCGTCCGCGTACGGTAAAGGGAGCTGGTGCACATTAAAATAGGTCGTGGCTCCAATGTCCTCCAAGTGGAACGATACCTCTGGGGGTGCCAATCCCAGGTGACGGTCTTCCATCTGGGAGTTGGTTCGAAAAATTAAGAGACTTTTCAAAGGGGCAGAAATCGGACTCCTGCCTATAAGGGCCCCGTTAGACTCAGGAGCAGCGTACACATTCTTCATCGCCACGCGCGAGGACACGACAACAGCAACACATTTACTTTAAAAAGAATTTGTAGGGGAGGAGGAGCTATATGTCTCCTTCATATCCTGTAACTTAGCATATTAGTGATCAAATAACGAGAATTTCGCTATGCGGGAGTTTTTTATAAATTTAGTATGTGTGCTGGAAAATTCCCAATATATGCCTAGAAAACTAAAAACAACTGATTTTTATTCAGAGTGCAAGCTCTTGTAAAATCTACAGGCATTTGGTCAAAAAAAAGATAAAGCATAAAATTTTCTTCGTTTTTTTCTTACTGGCGTAAAACATTATGAGCTGGAAGACAAAACATACATTTGAGTACATTTTAAAATATATAAGTATGTTTTTTAAAAGCCTTAAAAGCAAACGGAATGGCCGAAAAAGACTCCACTCCGTGACTTAGGATCGGCAATTTGCTGATTTCTAACTCGGGGTTATAATAAGTAAGCAATAGAGGAAAGAAACAAACCCTTTCAAAGTGTGAATTATAAACCATATTTGAGAAACACCTGCTAAAAGAAATAATGAACTAATTGCTTAGCTGGTTTTCTGAATGGGCGGTGCTAAACTTCCTCACTCTGCGGGTGTGAAGGTCATTGTTAAAGACCTACAGAGTACCAAATGGCACATCAAAAATTAAGCTGTCCTGGAAACAACTCATTTTTGTTTAAGTCAGTCAAAACGATTGAAATATGTAATAAAATACGTGCAAAGAGCATATACTCTTTATATATATTTTAAAACAACAACACGTATGCACATTTATAATAATAATAATAAATAGGTTGTCAATTGGTCGTTCTGATGGTCCCTGCTTACAATAGAGACACGAAATTAGAAAGTGGAACCGCTCATGGAATGAATTCTGTCAAACTCAAGTGTCTTGTAAGAACTTTACTGCAACTGTTATTTTTATAGATAAAAAGAATCAAATAGATGAACAAAATAAGTAGAGACTAATATCCAAAGTGTGGAGGAGAATGGTTCCAGATTTTGTTTTTGGAGGGTGAAAAAGCGGCAATATATTATTTGACTTTTTCAGCTCCTTGTATATTCCCATATCATATTCTAAAGGTCAGTTTCAAAGTAGTGTTTTTTCAACAACTTTATCAAAATTCCTAAAAATCAGTTTCTTTTATTTCACTAAAATATAAATACTCCAAAATTCAGGGATGCCCATAGCGGGGCAATGACAACAGTATGCGCCATGATGGCACAGACTGTTGCCATTGAAATTGGGAAGGGGTGTTTTCAGGGGAATTTGACCGATTGGGAGGGGGGTCATCGTTTTAAAGGGGTGCGCACTCCTGTAAAATTCGACCTGACTAGAATGGTATATAAAAGCATCACTATTTATAACGTTAACGAATAATGTATTCAAAAATTAAGTTTAAGATTATCAACAAATATTCATTCACATATGAAGAATGTTAAATACTTTGAAAGAGAAAATTAATCTAAATTCTTTCAAGGAAGCAAAAAAATTGTGCATGTCATTTCATTTCATTGGTACTGTAAACGAAATAGAAAAAAAAGTTGAAGGAAGAAAAAAAATCTCTTTTAAGGAATAAAATTAATAAAATATTCCATTTTAGACAAAATATAATAAATCATTGATATCAAAATTGTTTACATACCCAATGTCTCCCCCCCTTTTTAAACTGAATTTCGGTAAAATACATAAATCAAAGAAAGTTTCTTGTTTTCACGATTTTTTTTTTTTTTTCAAATCTTTTTTGGCGGGAGTGGGACTCTTGCCCGGGCTTCTTTCAAAGAGAGGACTTGAGAAATTTCTGTGAGATCCACCCTGAACTTTTGTCCCTGAGAAGTGAAAAGTAGCCTTTGGTTTCAAAATGATTGAATCAGCACCTTCGTAAGTATTTTTCATCACTCTAATTTGTATAGTTTATAACGGCATTATACTCCGCATTTAAATAATACGCAGATCTTTTTTCTTTATTTTAACGAATAAATAAGAAAAGAAACACATAAAAACTAGCAAAATAATTTTATTAGAAAATCGTATCACAGCTGTTAACTCGCAAACAATGAAATACTAAACGAATATACAGAATTTAAATAATGTTACATTACATAAAACAATAATACAATTTAAATGAAATTGTAACATCATGGAAGTACTCAGGGGCGCTGAGAGTCAGGTTAAATGTGTGCATAATGGAAAATGAAGTATGGTTTCCAGTATGCTCAGCACCTTGAATTCGGGATTTGACTCCTCTCTAGGGTCCTGGAAGAAGAAGAGTCCAGGGAGGGTTTATCAATCATCACTGGAAACATTCCTTCTTGAATTTTGAAAATGAAAAGCTTTTTCCGAGTCTATTATTTCTTACGCGCAGTTTTGAAAACAAAAAAAGATTTCTTGCCATCAACTTTCTAATTTTGAAAAAAATTACGAGCTTGAGTTTTTGATTGGAGAGGCTGTGGGGTTACATTGGTCTGGGCTTAGCAAAAATGAGCCCATCTTCTTGACAAAATTTTGCGTAGCCATTGTTTATCTCGATTCATGACGATAAAATCAACTTAATTCAAAGAAATATATATCTATATATCTTTTACCTTCTCCTACTGTGTGCGGTCCTTCGACACCGCATAACATTTTCAAATAGGTATTTTTACTCCTGAAAATCGAACACTGCTTCTTTTATTTGACTAGAATTGCACAAAAATAAATTATTCATGCATTAAAAATTGATTTAAACAAACTAAAGCTGCATAAATAATTGTAATTTAAACATAACACTTCATTTAGTACACAATAGTAACTATTTTAAAGCGTTTTTCCCAAGCAGCCTATGAGACCGCTCACAGTAGTTACGTCAAACTATTTGACACAGCAGTTAATGGCTCATCAAAACACAAAATGAAAAGTATTCCAAAGTAAAGCATTGTAGGGGAGTTAGTGCAAAAATGAATAATTTATTAAACAATGTTAACTGCAATCAGCATATCGCAGTAGAAATCATTAAAATACCATGCAAGAGATCCATTGCAGTAAAGCACAAATTTACAACGAGCATTGCATGCATTCTTGTTAAGAACCTATAGTTTCTGCCTTTTCATACGTTGTAATTAAGTGCGCAAATTCACACCAGATGAAAGGATCCAAGGAAAACCTCCTTGACGCACTTCTTTTCACTCCCTATGCTATGCAACCCATCGGCAGAGATTTTGATGGTGCACTACTATTTCCTGCGCAAAACAATGCCAATATGCATTTAATTGAGCACTAGAAATTCATTGCCTGGAAATAACAGCATCAATTTGAGAATTTCATTAACTTTTTTGCAATGAAGTGGTCTTTTGGACATTTAATGCACGTTTAATTCTACCTTTATTTTGAAGTACTTTCAAAAGAAGCAACTTGTGTAAAGAGCTGAAATTAATATTATGAAAGGAAATTTTGGGGAATATTTAAAAAAAACTTCTCCTCAGAAATAGAACTCTCACTTTCGAGGATTCTTCAATCGTCAAGACAAATTTCGTCATTTACAACGGTTATTTCCTCGCGCGATCACGTGACTTATAAAAATTACTACACAAATTTCGTCAATTTGACGAAAGGTTAACTCGAAGCATTTTTCACGAAGCCATTTCGTCAAATACGCGACGAAAGTTTCGTGAGATTTGAGCATGCATTTCTGAGAGTGCTCACTTTCTTTCGTTAAAATATTAGTAAAACCTTTCTTTCCTTCAATAGGACCTCATTAATCATAAATAAATGAACTTATTATTTATAAATCATGTTTTCAATAAAATAAAATTGATGAAAAAGCTCAACAGATCAAATTTTCATCAAATGTAATTTTATACTAAATTTACCAGTGAACGCTATATTATTAACTACGCTTATTCTTTTCTTCTTTCTATATATAGTGTTAACATTTGTAGCGCTAATTTTGATGGTGTTGGCGCCTCCATCAATGTCAAACTTTCAAATGCCCCTTGTTAGACAAAATAATTTACAATTACCCATATTTAAAAATGCTCCACTTTCATTGCTTGGAGACAATATTACACACAAGGCCCACGCCGGCCATATATAAAAATCCTACGGCGTATGACGGCGTACTACCTTAAAAAGTAAATAATAAAATACAACCCCTCCTCCCCACATTATGTTGGGTTTTTCGAAAAAAAGACCCAACTTTTTTTCAACCCTCAATAGGCAATAAACCACCAATAAAATCCGAGAAAAAAACAATAAAACCTGCAAAAAACACTTAGGTTGGTTTTCTCAACTCTAAAAAAGACGCTCAACAGCCATTCGCAAGACGGCGCCGTTCAGACAAGGCGTGGGCCTGATTACACATATTTATTTACTATAAAACTATTATTAGTTCACTGGCAAATTAGTGCAGGAAAAGGCTGCACCCACACATGTTCCAGTCAAAAGGAAATATATTGTTAATAATAAAAACTACTTTTCACTGGTTTTAAAAACTCATGAATAAAACAAACATTGAGCATCAATAAAAAACTAAAATAACGCAGTGGTTTAAAGCCTCATTTTAAGAAAATATATCTTTAAATCATATATATATATAATATATCGTGGCTACAATCTAACTGCGAGCACTCATCTTCAAAGCTGCGTTGTGAATGCTTTGCTGATGTAGGTAACAATCCAAAATCTTCTCCACAGATTGTAACGTACGTTTATATTATGCTTAGCAGAAAAAATGTCAGAACATCATCCAATAATTCTACCTAGTTGCATATTGGCAGTGATATAAAAACAAAGAGCATCTTTTATCATATAGTACATGTATGTATCCAGAGGGGAGGAGATATACCCATTCCCACTCAAAATTCAAGCATCTAAGTAGCGATTTGAAAATCAGGCAATAATAAATAGAGCTGAAGCAATATCCTTCCCTGCTGAGAAAAAAATTAATTCTGGATACACCATAGATACATTTATGATGCCTTTAATCGCTTGAAATATTATCATAAAATAAAAAAGCCTGTCTCCAGTCAATCTTATTGAGGCAACACATGAGTGAATTAGCTAAACAAGTAATTAAAAAACTCTCAGAGCATATACAATGCTCAGTATTTCCCTAGTTTGAAGAAACATTGCTGTTAAGCTGTTTGAACAACAGCAAGGATTCAAATTCTATTAATATTACTTTTCATTTTCATAATATAATTGTGGTAGTTAGTTTTTTTTTCTTTGTGAAATAAAGCTTCAGCCCTGGCATCCTCTTCATAACAAAGAGAAAATTTTCATATCCACCTTTTTTTATATAAATAGTACACAAGAAATAGCAGGCTTTTAGAGCTATTTCACATTAATATCTTAAGCGATAACCCAAAATAGGACATCGGTAGCAATTCGTCAACTAAACATGCATAGTATTGCAGTTTCCTTTAAACGAAAGGAAACAGCAATTTACATTTGCAAATGTTCTCCCTTCTCTTTTAAAATATCAAAAAGATGACTTTCACAAAAGTAATATAAGAAGCTAGCATATAGTCTGATTTCTCCAATAGAACTGGTTTAAACTGATATCTGCTTCAAACTTCCATTGTTAATATGTACTCATTATCTTAAACAAATCTGCTTTTACTTTCCCATTCATAAACAAATCTTGATGAACAACATGTCATTACTCTTCATTAAGGAAGCCTAGCACAATAATAATTCAAATAATCAATACTTCACGCTTCAATAACTCAACTCAACTTCAAATGAGAGCTAGAATACATATGAACAACCTGTTTCCGAAAGAAAGCAGAAACTTAGTTAATGGTTCTTTCTTTCTTTGTCTCAGGATGTTCCTTGGGAATTACAAAACTTATTCCAAATCTTTTTCTCAAGATTACTTATTTGAAGAAATTTGCTAATGTATTTCAAACAAATGTATCCTTATTAAAAGACTTATAGAGAAGTACTTAAATTACAAGAATATCAATGAATGTAGTTCAATCACAAACAGAATTTAACAAACAAAAGTTGAAAATATCAACAAAATTTGTTTGGGACATACCGTCATTCAAAATATAATTATCAGCAAAATTGTACCTCAATAAAATGTAATATCCTGAACTAGTGAAAAGTATGAATTCATTTATATATGCAACTATATATATATATATTTATTTATACAACAAAATAACAAAATTCTTTAGAAGAAAATTATTTTTATGTTTTATTTGCTCTAAGTGAGAATGTTGAAATCAACAGTAAATTTTAGTAATTTATAAGCAATTCAAGTTTCTAAAGATTATGTTTAAAATCATCTTTTCAACAGAAAACAACTATAATATTTAATTAATGATTAATATCAAAGAATTTACCAGCTTTTTGACAAATGTGTTGTAAAAGATTACTTTACTTTTGATCATCTCTAGAAAAATATATACATTTCACAGTTTTTCAATCAAGGTTATTAAATAACACTTCCCTTGACAATAATAAATATCTTTAGCCTTAATCATGCATAATACTTTAATACTTTACTTAAAAAATAGTAACTCAACATCTTGTGTTCAATGGTTTATTCAACCACATGCAGCTTGCTTTCAACATAATTCAGTTTTAGCAATAATAATAATTTAAATTCACTTTACCCTTGCACTATTTGAATGAAGTACACTGTTTTCGTAACAAAACGTGAAAACCAATCAGATCAATTGGTAAAATGTATCCTTCGACTAGACTGTAAGTTCTAATACAAATACTACGGCAAATAGCACGCCACTCTGCAGTATAATTTTCTTTAAACAATAAATTTTGTCAGAGATGCCCACCAAAGGGAGGAGGGGTGATGATGTTCAGACTGTGCCATTGAAATAAGGGGGTTTCAGGGGTTTTGAGGGGCTTGGTTAATTGTTTGGCCAATCTGGGGGGTTTATAGGAGAGTCACCATTGCTCTGGGGGAGTGGGCACCCCTGGTTTTATATTTAATTATTTATCATTTACAAGGATGCTGTGTCTTGTTTACAAGGGAATCTCTGTGAAAAGTTATTGCATTTGTTGGAATAAGAACACTACAACTTAACACTAGTTATTATCGAATACAATTATGGTTAAGCCTAATTCATTTGCTTAACTTTTTTGATATGGTTTATCTTTAGTCATTGGCATACCAAGCATCACCCTTTTGCTTTTGGACTTTTTCCAAAATTCCAATTAGTCAAAAGCGGATGCTTCACAAAATTCCGATCAATCAAAATGGAACCTTCACAAAATTCTGACCTACCAAATCGTACTTTTTACAGAATTATTTATTAAATAAACAGTAAATAATAATGGAAATTTTTATCAAACTGTGTTCAAATTTTGAATTTTCACAAAATTATTTGATTTTCCACAAAAGTATTTTTAAAATTTACAAGAACAGGACCCTGTTAAAAGTGCTGAATCGACCCTTAATTAGGAGTACCTTTTGCCAGCCCACCCCGATTCCCACCTGGAAAATTTTTAGACAGATGCGATCCCTCTTTTTCTCTCTCCTCCCCCCTTTCTCTCTTGGAAAATTTTCTTCAGGTGATTGATGATTCATTTGCACATATAATTAATCATCTTTACAATATTTTACAGCATGAACCGAGATTTTTATTTAGGTGATAATGGACAACATTTGAAATTAGATTTACAAGAAAGGTTAGACTTATATCTAAAGAATATGTTGCAAAATCTTATCAGCTAAATAAAGAATTTTTGAGAGCCACATGCTATTTATAGACATTAAACACAAGTAATTTAGTCAGTAAAATATCAAGGTAAGACTTCCCAATTTATAAGAAATTACTGCTTTTCCACACATAATTGTTTTTATAAAGAACAAAGATTGTCAAAGGTATGGGACTTCGAGTTGACTACACCATTCAAAAAATCATTTAAATTAATTAATATGGATGGACACATTGAAAAGACATTGACAATTTTAAAAAGATTATTTAATACTTTTTAAAATTGTTATTTTATATATTTCCCAATTTTCCTAACTGGAAAAACATGTTCCTCAATTGATAAATGGAATAAATGACCCCACTTGCTTTCCTTGTTGACATTCATGCTCACATGCTAATTAATGAGGTTTGACAATTTAAATACTGCGTGTAAGAATATAATATCAAATTTCTGAGTTGGATGTCCAACATTCTACTTCAACTGAATAATTATTTCCAGTGAAGCGACATTGATGGAATTTATATAACAGTACCTGCATTAAGCTTTTTATTTTCCATCCAAAAGATTTTAAAACTATAGCATCTAAAATACATAATGCTTTTTTTAAATATCCTTTTCTATATATACAACATAACACCTGATTAACAATATATTCATATACTGAAAAATTCATTTTAAAATAACTTATTTAGAGTCACATAGTAGTAACAAAATACGTAAAAAAATACTATTAAAATTTGCATGGTAAAACGATATATGTGAAAAAATACTTGAAATTTAGGAAACTAGAACCCATATGAACATTTTATGATGTTCAAAATATTTTTTTCAATTGGCAATAGGTATTGCTAATCTCTGTATTTTAAAGCAACAGTACCTTTAATTTTGGACTGTTATTTAGTAAGCATAAAAAATGTAACTGTAAAAGAGATAATTCATCATTTCATCTTCAGATTTGTGAGTTTTCATGATAATATATTACAATCATTTCATTCACTATTTGATTTAAAAAAATTACAGCTTATAGTAAAATAACTGATTGCTTTTAAATAATGTTTTAAAAAATGGTAATTGCAATCCATAACTTTGAAGAATATAAGGGACAAACCGACTTTTGGAATGTTAATTAGAGATAAAAACCACAATAATGTTGTTAGACTGACAGGGGAAAACACTTTTGCTGATATTAAAAAAAAAAAATCCCCAATTCAATTAGACTTTACTAAAAGTCCCGTAGCAGACATTTTACTATTAATTTAGTTCTTAATATATTTTGATCCAGAACTTCTAGTAACAAGTCCCTAATTTATTTTGCTCTTCATTAGGAACTAAATACTCTAAGTCTGGTGGGAAGAACAGGGTACAATTATGATGGAGATCTCAACTATTTTATTCTAAATAAATAAACATATTAAAGTTCAGCTGATACCTGTATATTCAAACAACATATTAGATTGTTGTACTAAGCAAGTATTGCATACCACACCTTTTAAATTTAGCTGAGGAAAATTGAAATAAGTTGTGCAGTTTTGAGTTGGTCGTGAAACAATGTCAATATAATTAATCCTCACGAGATTAGTACTTTTAAGAATAAATGCAGAACAACAGTATGTTCAATATTAACATGAATGTAGTTAAAACTTTGTTAGCATTTATAAATGTAATGTCCCCTCCCTCCTCTAAAAAGAAGTTTTTAAAACTCATACACAATCTTTTCTGATATGTTCTTCCCAATTGCAGACAACATAAATAAATAAATAAATAAATAATGGAAAAAAAGAGAGAAAAGTCTGAACTTTAAATTTAAAATTATTTATCAAAATAAGAATGTGAGGATTGGAGCCATTGTTTAACCCTCCCCCATATATACAGGGTTCACACTGGGGAAAAATACAAGGTGGGATTTTCCTCCTTGACCAAAATTTTAAGTGGGATTTTTAAAGTTTAAGCCTAAAAAAAAATTTTTTTTGAGTGGGATTTCAAAAAATATTGCGGGAATCGCGCGGCCTAGCGCGAACCCTGATATACATGTACATTTTTTAAAAACACAATTAAATTAAAATTAACAGATTTGGTAAGGCAAGAGAATGCTAAAAAAATAACAAATAAACATAAAATAAAGTACATATAATACTAGGGATGCACCGATAAGCAAATAGGACGATTTGCAATTAATCTGCAGAAGGTAATCTGCCGATCTTAATCAGCAGCCGATTAATTATATTGATACTTATTTTTAATGCTTCTATTTCTTTATCACTATTATTTTTGTTTACAATTTTCAATTTCACAGAATTACTAAGAGTTAATTGCTGTGATTTGTTGAATGGAAAAGTAGCAATTTTAAAAGCAAGTTGTAAAATGTAGGTTGAAATTTATGCATAAACAGTGAAAGAAAGAGGATTGTTTGAATTGGAGTATTCTCTAAAACGTTTTGGGTGATGGGAGGAATGAACAGACATGCATATCCTCATCTAGTAACACTTATTTTGGGAGGTCAGGAGGAAGCAAATACCTCCCTCCAGCTTGAGCAATATAACGCATATGTGTGTATTCACATGACATCTTATGTTGCAGAAAATTATATTGACTTACTGCAGCTGTGCCCCACAAGGGGGAGGGGTCATGGTGGGATGTTGCATATGTATACAAATGAATAATATACATATATATATATACAACATCCCCCTTCCTGAATCTAAAATACAAATCAATTTAAACAGAGTGGCTGTAAATTTCCGCTTCCTTTGTTATATCTTCTATATTCTTTTATGAAATCACATTTTGATATAGGTTACTCTGATACTTTTCTTAGTAATTTTTTGGAGGGGATCCACCATCCCTCTGGGAAGGAGGG
The DNA here is from genome assembly GCA_038502835.1 of Octonoba sinensis. Classification (NCBI taxonomy): domain Eukaryota; kingdom Metazoa; phylum Arthropoda; class Arachnida; order Araneae; family Uloboridae; genus Octonoba; species Octonoba sinensis. Next base: position 27,493,217 of record CM076599.1, on the reverse strand, counting down.
CACTTCTGCTATTGTTAATATATTCGTTTGGCATGGATTTTTATTTTTGCCATACTAAAATTTTAATAGTAATAGTAGTAGTAATTTTACATAGTAATTACATAGTAATTTTAATTAAAAAAAATTCTTCAGCGATTAATCCGCCAAATTTGATGGATTATAAATAATCGGCAAAAAGGCTGATTAATCGGTGCATCCCTGATACACAAGAGAAAATACGAAAGCAAAGACCTGGAAAGTTCTTTCACATGATAAAATAAGTTAACTACTGCTTAAATTTGTACTTCTGAGCCAGACTAACATAAATCACATTATCACTACCTTAAAAACCGAGTGTAAAAACTGAATAGAATGATTTTATTGCCAAGTAACTAAGCTCTTATATGAATTATGCTACAAAACAGAATTGTTAACATTAAAAAAAAATATGCATGCTTAGCCCTTGTTGGTTAATTTTCGTACAATTAAACAACATCCAAAAATCACTATTTTTGGATTTATGTTTATTATTTAGTCTGGTCCCGAGGTACAGAAATATAAAACAATTTTCGGTATACTATGCTAATGCACATTTAACTGTACAAACACAGGCACATTTATTAACTCCTCTGAATTTTATAGAGCTAAGTGACTTACGCTATTAAAATAATAAAATTTTGATGTACTTGAGATTACATAGAGCAACCTCTATCTAATAAATGAGGAGGGTAAATCATATTTTCAGATACAGAATGTAAATTAAACATTCATTCAATAATTAAACATTCATTTTCATATTACTTACTAATTTATTTTTTGATTAATTAGAAATTAAAATAATATTTTGAATTACTAAACTGATCAAACTTTCAATGAAAGTTTGATGAAAATTCATGAATGAAATTCATTTCATGAATTTTGTCATCTTCAGTTTCTTTTGCATTTTATTAATATAAATATAATGAAAAATTCATACTGAAAATTAATTAATTTGAATCATGTAAACTAATTAACTTGAATCATGTTACAAATGAATGTTTAATTTTCACTGCGTGAAAAGGAATTTTCTTACAATGAAAACACTTTAAGGAATTTTATGCTCTGTGGTCATGCTGATGTTACAATAACAAACCAACAGGCAGCAATCAAGAGTGGACTACTAGTTCACTGCACGAAATCTGACACAAATTAATCATTCTGCCAAAAGTACTAATTATTGAAGGATAAAAATACTTTCAGGTACAAGCTCCTCTGACAACAACTGATTATGAATGTTGCTTTAAAAGACAGACACATACACATCATACAAAATACTCTTTTACACTTTGAGAAATTTAATTTAAATAATGAAAGTTTTGACTATGAAGTTAAACCACTTATAGGTTCCATCAAATGGACACCAATTCCCTTCCTTTTACAAAGTCTTGCTTCTAAAGCTTTCCTTAATATTTTCAGATTTACATTGCCTTTATTGTTGTCACCCCAATATTTCAGCATTTTGCGAGCCTGCTGAACAAAGTCATTTGGATATTTTGATCTTATATCGTCAACTTGCCATTCCAACACTTTTAGCTCACTGGCTAAAACTCTCCAGGAAGACCCTATCCTTGCAGCAATGTTCTTGCATGCTTGGTCAAACGTAAGTTTCTCATCATTTTCTATTTCAAAACCTTTCAATAAATAAATTAATTGATTAATAAATAATAAGGAAATCATCTTTAAAATACAAAGCAAAAAATATTGGTATGTAAAATAACTAAAAAGTTGAAAGTAAAATGAAAACTACCATAATTTATTATTATTACTTTCCTTATGGAGAAAACCTTCTAACTGAAGAAGCCCTTAATGCTTTTAACCGGCCCTGCAAAGGGGGGTCACAGGATTGGCAAAAGCCTGGCTCCTTGTACTAAAATCCAACCCATTGTACGGACCCATTGTTTCTGGATTTTGTGGAATTCATGTAATTATGGGTGCTGTAAAATTCTATTAAAGACAAGGAAATAGCCTTGGCTGCCTTCTTTAATACTGAAGGGGCCTTTGATAGGGTGCCTGTAAAGACTATATTGAGAGCCCTTAATAGGTGAGGCATTGATACAACTATTATTAATTGGATTAAAAATCTGTCATCCTTTAGGAATGTTAATGCTTCTTTCTGTAGTGAGGATTTTACTGTTCACGCAAATGCTGGATGTCCACAGGGTAGTGCCCTCTCACCAATCCTTTAATGTCTTGCGGTTGACTAATTTCCGGAAAGTATTACGGCTTCTGGCCTTTCTTGCCTCAGCTATGCTGATGATGCGACTATAGTAGCCAGAGGTAAGTTTATTGACACTGCCTCCTCCATTTTATAGCAAGGATTAAAATGCATGAAAAGATGGTGTTGCTCTGAGGGTCTCTCTGTGAATACTCACAAAACCACTATGGTTGCTTTGACATGTAAGAGAGCAATCAAGTTGTGCAATATTAAGTTCTTTGGACAAGAGCTTACTTATTCTGAAGAGGTAAAGTACCTTGGTGTCTATTTTGACTTCAAACTAAACTGAAATAAGCACTTTACTCATAGTCTGGTTAAGGCTAGTAAAATATTTTGGTCTTGCAAGAGAGCTGTTGGTAGTACTTGGGGCCTCAAACCCAAGGCGGTCTATTGGATCTACAGGATGGTTTTATATGCCCGTCTATATGCGTATTGAAGCCGAGGTTTTTCTGTGCACGCAGAGGCATAAGCATTCTGGGTTTTGGAAACCCTACTCTAGATATCTTTCCTCGAAAAACTTTGATCGGGATACCTTAAGGCATCCCCTTTCTAGCCTGCCGAGTGATGATTTAGGCACTCACTGAACCTTTGATAGGCTCAATCTTGTAGTTTCTCCGTTTTGGTATGATTAGAGAGATGACCTCAAAAGCACAACAAGGGCTGCAGTCTCTGGTTTACTGATGGCTCCAAATGGTAATGAAACAGCTGTTCGCCTGGCTAGGAAAGGTTCTCATACTACCTTTGTTGGCTCAAACCCTGCAATTGGGATTTCAAAGATTCTTATTAGGACTACTGTTTTTAACATTTTTAAAGATAAGCAGTATTGTAACTGGCGTGACATGGATGGTAAATGCCAAGGAACTTAATTATGGTTGTCCTAATGTAAGGGCAAAGGAGATATTATAACTTAAAAGAAATAGTATCAGGAAGGCAATTGGTCTTCTTACTGATCACTGTACCTTAAAGTGGCATCTTATTATTATGAGAGTCAGTAATGACCCAACCTGTAGGGGTTGCCTTCTTCATGAAGAAACTGTTACACACATTTTTATGCAGCTATGAAGTGTCTTCTGCTTGTAGGTTTGAACACTTGGGTCATCATACTATCGAACCCTGAGAGATTTTTGACATTCCTAGCAGGTGCTTGCTGAACTTTGCATTAACTACGGTCTCTTTTAGTCGTTTTCGGTTTGGGAATAAATACAATCGACTTTTGGTTACATTGCTTGTTCTTTCAAGCCTCCTTTTGTTTCCTTTAATTTCATTTCAATTATGTGTGCGAGGTCACAAACCAGCTGTCATAATTTATGTTTTTTAACTAGTGTACACAAAATTAGAAAACAATAAAGCTATTAGGTAAAAAAGAAAAAAAAATTAAACTTTAATACTTTCAGGAACAAATTATCTAATATATATATCTAATATATAAAAGGGCCAATAAATTGAAGAGGTACACTTTCAGAGTTACAAGCAAATGTTTGGAAAATTAGGTTTTGGTTTTGCATTTTAAAACTATAATCTGTTTTAATTAATTACCTTCAGAATTTTTGTTGTGGTCACAGTCTTCAAGTCGTTGATTTTGATCAGGAAAATTAGATGTAAGTTGAAAATCATATTTTGTATCACAAAAACAACATTTACTTGAAATGTCATTAATTTTCTCATACACCTGTACGAGTTGCTTAATACTTGAATCATTCAATAAGTCTCCTAAAATCTTCAACGGAGCTACATTTTCGGGATTTATTATATTCCTCTTTTCTAGAAGACAAAGAAAGTCTTGAAATGTGTGCACTTTACTCAATGCACGGTGTGACTGAATAGAAGAAGCAAAATATTTTTTAATTTCAGCAAGGCTTATGTTTGCACACTTTAGAGATATTTGCTTTAAAAGATTTTTATACTGCAGATGGTTTTCCATAACCTATAAATAAATGGTAGCACATTAGTTCAAAAGAATAGGCATGAGCATTAACATCAAAGTAAAGAAATAACTTGGTTTGATGTAACTAAATCAAAAATTAGAAGTGTGAAAGAAAAAGTGCATAGAAAGAAACATTGCACAATTTCAAGAGTTCAATAAAAATATGTTCAATGGGAAACACTTTTTTTTGGGATAACAAATTGAAAATTATTATCATCAATTAAAAATACAAAAATAATCTAAAATTTGGCTCCATAATTTATTTGACCTTTGACAGAGCTTCCTGTAACACTAATTTCTGTACTTACCTTTTGCTTTTATTATGCTGCATATAAGACACACACTTAAAAAAAATAGATTGATATATATTTTTGTAATTTCTACATTTTAACATACGCATCTAATGAAACAAATTTATTGCTTACAATGATTAATTTTTGACAACTTTAAAAGCTTTTTTAACTTTAAATTTATTTTAAGTTATTAAATTGTTTGTCTAAAACATTCAGTTTAGAAAAGCCCAACTCAAAATTTACCTAATTATTCTGCAAAGGATAGTTTTTGATATATAAAGAACAAAGGTATTTAAAAAGAATAATTTAATTTATTTTTAAAAATGAAATAATATAAATTAAAGTAGGCAAAAATTTAGATGTAATGGATTTAAAATATAATATATGGAATAAGAAAGTGACAATAAAAAAGGGTAGTACTTAAGCTCAAAGTTTGAAGCAAAGTGATACAATCACAAAAATCTAAAATATTTAATTGTGCACTTTAAGTTCAATGTATTATTTATTTAAATTGTGGTACTTATACTGTAAAATCTCAAATTCCTATGTTTTGCAAACTATGCTAACTGATGTTGGCAAAAGTTGCTGGCAAAAAAGTTAAATTGATGAAGCAGCACTAATTAAGGAACATGTTTCGTGTAGGTTACTTCAAAACATTTGGAAATTAAATCAGCATTAGAAATTGTTAAAAAAAGCTACTGGACTTTTGGACCAGTAAACATGAACATCTACTGATCAAGTGGCAATATCACTGGTCCAAATAAAATTAACCAAAATATATAGTACTTTAGTTTAAAATATCATTTTTACACTTGATGATCATTTGTAAATTTATTTATATTAAAACTTAATTAACTACAGCTAATTGATTCAATAATTGATTAAAGCACTAAGCAGGACCGGCCCTATCAGTGTGCAAAACGTGCAAAATACAAGGGCGCCAGTATCTTGGGGGCGCCTCAGCCTCAGAGCAAAAAAAAAAAAAACAATAATCCCTGTTTTACACAATTAATTCAACAATTATAGTTGTCTTAACACAGGCAGACCCAATGATAGTGACTCCTCCCAGAAAATCCATCTTTCAATTGAAAAAACTTAGCGTCAAAATTCACTTGTGGCATTGGTACTGCACCCTCTGTGGTGCTTGATAGAGATGGTTAGATGGTACCAATCCCTGTGACACGCACTAGGTCTGCAATTACCAGAAGCCAACAGCAGCCCATTAGAAAGAAAAAATAAGTTATTTGTCTCATGTATGAAATTATTATAGTTTCTAAAATAATTGAAAACGCAATAAAATAATACACAATTGAATTTATAGTATTTTAGTTTGTATGATGAAAGAAGGCTAAGGGCGACTATTTTTATAAAGTCCAAGGGCGCCGAATACCGTCGGGCCGGCCCTGGCACTAAGGTTACTATGGAAATAAAGTTTAAGAAAAAATTAAATAACTATATGATTAACAGGAAAAATTAAATTAGTGGTGAGCAAGGTCCCTGGTCCTGCGGACCACCGATAACTTTGTTTTGGTGGTCCGAGGGAAATTTTAGTGGTCTCGGACCAGTGGACCACCAGTACCAGTAATTTCGAACTCTGTTAAATGTCCAAAAATATTTGCATTCTTGCATTGTGTTTCTTTTTTTTAAACTTTACAATTTTTTTTTCTTTTTCCGATTAAAAAAACTACTTTTCAGGATTGTAGATGTATTTGTGATACAAATAACATGTTTGCCGGGCGAAGATAGATTAGTTTTAACAGGCAAACAATCTAAAATTCAGAATTTTTCAAAATTTGGAAGCTGATAGAGATTGCTCTGCAGTTAAATAGGAAGCACCAGTACATATTTAAAAGAAAACTATCACTAACAATGAGTTAATCACTTCACATTTGGAATGCATACAAAAATAGCAAATGGCAGAGTTACAGAAAGCTATATTCGATTCTTATCCTCATCATCATTTAAGGATTGATCAAAAACCTGGTCTCTCTTCAAAACATATAATATCTAGTTTAAATACTCTTGACATGAATTTTTAACACTCGATTTAGTTTACGGTGAAAAAAAAACGATCTTGAAATATTTAAGACAGGAACTGTTACTTTCATAATGCAAATACAATTCATCTACAAGTGTCTTCAAAAGTTACGAACCACGTAATATGCATGTAACTTTCCCATTTTTGGTTAAGCAGTTAAGATGTAGTGAAATCAAAAAATAACATGGCAAAAAGTTAAATCGTTCAATTATTGTACGTAATTATATTGTAATTGGGACGCATAGGAAATTAAAATTTAACAACAATACTACTATAAATCAATAAATTAAAAGCAAAACATAGCAAATTTAAGAACATCGATTCATGCATGAAGACAATAAAACAATTAACACAGGTAAAATTAACAACTTCGTACCTTTTCTGATAACACGAATTGCACCATTGCACCCAGACTGTATGCAAGAGAATGAAGACAAAAAAAAAATATCTGGAAAACGTAAACAAAGCACCATATGTTGCCACTTCATCTTCATTCAATAATGGTGCTATCAAATGATTTCTGAAACCAAATTTAATAAATTTCTGTGTGTGATCATTGGTTTAATGTACCCATGAACTCATGAATTAACTGTATCGATGTTACTTTATTTGTATTTATCAATTTATTATAATTTTTTTTCGGTTTCAAAAATATGGCAGATAGCACATGGTCGTCGTTTGTTTATCCTTATGATGTAATAACACGTTTTATTTTTGCTGCTTTGCTAATTTAACGATTCTAGGATTTTATGAAATTAGATTAACGTCACATTTTGTTCATGACCAGAAATATTCGACCCAGTCATTAAAAGTTGCTCTTTCAAAAGATAATATGGTAAGGTTTTTAGTTGATTAATTTTAATTAAATAGCACTTATAATTTGTTTCATACACTGTGAAAAAGTAACGTTACATTTCAATTAATGAAATAATTATATCAATTAATTCTGGTGCATCTTCGTCCCTAGCTTTCAGTTCTTCTGTATTTCTCACGAAATTAATAATGTGTATGAACCCTTGTCGGGAGGTGAAAAATTCGGGAAATGTGGTCACAAAGATCTCACTCTGTTCTATTAGTAAAAACAAACATTTAATCGAAATTTCAACTTTCTCCCAAATTTCCCTCACATGTGTTTTGAACTTGTATCATTCTGAGGGGAGGGTCCTTTTTTAGTTTACAATGAAATAAAAACGGTTCAGAAAAAACTTTCTCACAGGCATTGTTCATTAACAATTTAAATTGGCTAAAAATGTTTTACAGATTTTAATACAATAATTACTAATAACTGCTAGTCATAAAATATTTGCGCAAGCTTGAAAGTCTCGATATTTTTGAATGTTAGTTTAAATGACTTAAAAATCTTATATTTTTTTGACTATATGAAACTTACAAGCCTTTTTACATTTTTTTTTTTTTAATGCAATTATGCACCAAAGGATACAACTCTTCATGTGGATAGTTATAAATTTTTCTTCTATGGCAGTTATATTTTAAGTTATAAGTTAATTTGTATAAACTTATAAATTTAAGATAATTATATTGTTTCCGAACTATACTCAAGGTAAAGCAAGATTTTTTAAAATTATTGAAAATTGCTGTGGCATAACTATACCATCTGAGGCCCGTGGCAAATTCACTGGATGGGGCCCCAGAAAAAATTGTCACATTGTAATTTAATATTAATAAATCACTAAAGTAGTTATCCAACAGTATTACTAATAAATTTAACTTTCCTTCCACCTGGAAGGTTGTGCGTTCGATACCCACTGAAGACCACCATGTATACTTGGGGATATGTGCATGAAAAATCCGTAGACCACACTATCTCTCCCTGTGCAAAAGCTATCCTAAGGTCTCGGCTAACAGGTAGGGTTCTGGTGGAGAAAAGTACATATTTATAATAAAATAATTTAATCTTAACAAGATATTTATTAATAAAATTCTTTTCTCCGAGCTTTGTCTTCCGCAAAAGTCTCAATAACATCATCAAAGTTTAACACTAGAACAGCCGAAATTTGAACTTACCGAAAACCCGCCATTTGGGGTCAATTTGACCCGCGTAGGAAATACAAGTAAATTTGCAAAGTATATTCTTTTTTCTTGAGAAATGAGGTTGAAATGACAATATAGAGTATTTTTTAGCGATGTACTATTATTATTGTTATTATTTTTCAGTTGTTTTAGCTTTTGCTAAGTTTTTCTTTTATTTTTAACAATTTTAGTCAATTTTATTTATTTTTTAATGATTACACGATGTTTTTTTTAATTTCAAAAAACAGTCATATAATGCAATATATTTTGTTACACTATGTTATTTTAAAGTAACATATGTGATCAGAAAACAGACAAAAGTATAAATGCTGATGATGAAAATTTATTTTAAAAATATAGAAACTGCGGAAAAGCAAGCAAAAACTGCAATTGAAAATAATACGAATAAGAACATGTGTTTCAAGATGAGATTGCAAAACACATTCCATGAATAAATGCATAAAGGGCTAAGTTTGCTGGATATTAGCACAAGTGCAACACTGTGCGAGCTTGACAGTCACAGCAAAGCATTTACCACAAATTGATTTCTGGTATCCCTCACAGGTGATAAAAATTTTACTATCTTCCTTGCTGCTCTGAAAAGAACATCTTTTCCTTTACGGGTTCATACACTAACAGTTGAAGGGCATATATTGCATATAACCCTAACCTCCAATCCCCCCCCCCCCCCTCTTATGTCTGAATCTAACTGTTCTAGCAGGGCAAGACACTCCTGTGTACTCAATCCTTTTCGCATTTCTTTTTCAAAAATATGTTTATGCACTGATTGCAATCAAAAATGCTGAGAATGCTGCTGTTCAATATGGTCTCAAATTTCATTTTCAACCGTAGTTAGACTAGAATGTTTAGAACAACGTCACTAATGGAGAGATGAAGAATCGTACTAGTGGCAGATTTGCCATGAGTTAGCCAAAGACAAAACCAAGCGCAAGTTTATTTTTCTTCGCTGCTAAGTCGTCGCGAAAATAGATGCATTATTTCCCCATGAGAATAGAACAAAAATGAGGTGTCGGGAATTCAAAAATACACATTCAGTTGAAAATAGGTAATTTTTCTTATGCGGGTCAAAATGATTCCAAATGGCTGTTCTAGGTAAATCTGATTATATAATTAAGGAATCAACATAGAAATTAGAAAATTTGTCACAGTATACTTGGAAACATTTTAGGAAAAGTAAAAAAAAGGATCTTCGCTGTTCAATTTTATGTTGAGGAAAAACATAGAAAATTAGAAAAACGGATCAAAATGACCCGAACGGCGCTTCTAGTGTTAAAGATTGGACCATAGAATTTTCAATAGACAGAATGGCCCAGTTACATAACCAATTAAATAGGTTTTTATTTATTTTCATTTCGAAAAGGATCTTTCAGCTCCATCTGTAGCCACTGGAATTGTAACAAATAACGTTAATGTAGTACATACTTCAAGTAAGAGGGATGACATAAAATAATTCTTTATAATTAATAAATCAGCAAGTTCTCTAATACACAAAGACTTTTTCTTATTTTACCTCTGAAGGTGGACCGAAAACTGAGAATTTCTCTGGCAAATGATTCAGACATAATTTTTTTATATACATATTTCAATAATTTTTAGAGATTTTTTTTAGTAGATCAGTACTTTCTTGGTCTCGGTTAACAAATTTCAGGAATTCCCTAATAAGCCTCAGTAGCTCGCCACTGTTACCAAAGTACTGCGGCAAAAAATGAGGCAACCAATGGATGCTTTCTAAAATTGATCATGTTCTTATGAATGCATATAAATCTTAATAATTTATTTGAATTTGTGTATGGTCTTTGGTTGTGCCTAACTGTAATTAATTTAAATACTTATTAAGGTTACTTTTGAGCTCGCAGCCTCTCGGGATGGGGCCCCATCCGACTGGGGGCACGTGGCATTTTGCCAGCTCTACCACCCTATAGTTACGCCACTGGAAAACTGTAAATACTCTGATTTTAGATATTTACCCGAGATAAATAAAGTTATCAGTACCAGGGTTCGCCGATATATATCAATTGATATACTGTAGGCCCCGCTTAAAGGAATACCGTCGGTTCCAGCATATTTTATTCGATTAAGTGGGATATTCGATTATGCGGGGAAAGTTTCTTTACCTTACAGAACTGATAATATTGCCTCGAAACGAAAAAATAAAACAGTATATCTAATTAAAAGAAGTTATTAATGTTAGTGTTTAAAATTTTTTTTAAATTAGATAAATAAAAACAAAATAATTAAATATATTATTATATATTTTTAAGTGCAAATCAAAATGAGAAAAGTAAGTTGTTGCTGAAAGATCAACTTGAAAATTCAAAAATTGTTCTTATTTACATATTTATTTTTGAAATTTAATCAATTTGTTATCAAAAATATTTCAAAAGCAGACCAGTATTATTGGATTATCCGGGGAAATTATTTGATTAAATGGGGATCTTTAACATTGCGGTTAAACATATTCGGTTCAGGAAGGTTTTATTCTTATAAGCGGGACATTCCTTTATCCGTTACCCGATTAAGCAAGGATGACAGTATATCACGATGTATTTATTTTTAAAATATCGGGATTTTTGATATTTTCATTTATATGAAGCATTCTGAAAACATCATTATGCATCAGATTTTTGGTCTAAAAATTAGAACTTTAAATTTTCAATTGCTATTGAAAATTAAATTATAGTTTATAAATAAAATGCAAATTTTGCCTTAACTACCGACTTTTATAGCGAAAGAATCCCCCTTTCCCTTGCTTAGATTTGAAGATGAGGTCCTGGCTGTAGAACCATTGATTAGTATTAAAATTGAACAGCCTCTAAAAGCAAAATTGTTTTACTTTGTTAATCAACTGTTTACTGCTTCACCAACTACAACACCGTTAGAATTTTCTCTAGCTTTGGTATGGTGCAGTCTAAATTACGCAACAGGCTAGGAACTTAGAAAGCGGACAAACTAACACTTTTATTTAAATTTTTGAACAAAATTAAATAAATTTCAATTTGTGTTTAAAGTTTTAAAGAAATAAAACATTCTGAGATGGTTTTATACTTTCTGATTTGAAAGAGAAAGATCTTTAACTTTAAATCTCGTTGTAAGTGCTTAGAAAAAGAAAATAATATTTTTATTATAATAATTATATATGAAATTAAGTACAATTTTATATTAGAATAATCTTTTATATAATGTGTAATATGTATTGGTGTGTAAGTTGTATTAAATAAATCAGAAAATATTTATCATTAGCAATAAGTTCACAGTTTTGAAAATAATGGATACATAAAAAAAATATCGGATATATATCAAAATATTGGATATTTTTGATATTTTCGAAAATATCATGATATTTATGAACCCTGATCAGTACCCAACCCAGGCCTAGTGCTAACAGGGAAGGAGGTTGGAGGAAAAAAATATGTATTTAACCTACCCACATCTATAGATGCTGGCTCATAAATTTTTATACATAATAGGAAAATACCGTTAATTTTTGATGATAAAGATTAGTTATTACAAACAAATATGAAATTTGTAAATACAGTTTTACAAGCAAACACAGAAAAAAGTGCTGTTATTCTCCATTGGTATATGAGGCACCCCTCATTGCTACAACTTTTACATTTTATATTGGGAAACTTTTTTTTTCCAATTTTTTTTCTAATTGTTCGATAAGATTATTTCTCATTTTTCAGCCTAAGGTGAAAAAAGAAAGCAAGATTATTCATCCAAATAGCAGAAAAGCTCTTCAGTTGTCAAGACAACAGCACAGGAATGTTAAGCTTGAAAAGTATGTTGGTTTTGTTTAAATTTGAATTATTGTTGTTTATGCTTTCCATCCTTAAGGAAAAGATACTTACAACAATGTTTCTTAGTGTTCTTTGTTTTAAGTATACAAATGCAAAACTGACAACCAGCAGCAGGCTCTGGGCTGAGCTGGGCTGGTCCCAGTGAATTTACCAACCTTTAATGAACATCAAGAGCCCTCAGCCCTCTTAAAACTTTTTACCCCACTGCAAGTCGTTTCAACAACAGTCGCTCCAATAAACTAGTCCAACTGCCTACAACCCTGCTGAAGTAGTAATTTTTCCTTTCAAGTTTAGCCTGAGATTTTAAAAGCTTAAAAAAAGACCTCTGGTTCTGCACCTTCTGTGCAGAAATGTAGCCATCAACATTTTCCATTTTAATGAATTTAAATAGCTGAATCATGTCTTCTAATTTTTTTTGCTCAAAAGTATACATACTGAGCATTTTAAGCCCGACCTCTTTATATAAGTCCGAGAGACCACTTACCAACCTAGTAACCCTCCTTTGACCGCTTTCCCAGAAGGTAACATCCTTCTTTAGATATGAAGACCTGAACAGAATAGCATACTCCAAATCAGATCTTACCAAACTTCTGTATCAAAGCAATATAACCAGTGGTGTAGTCGAGGGAGGACGCAAGGGGACGGCATCTTCCTACTTTTTGATTTTAATAAAAGCGTCCCCCTGGTTTTGACATCAAACTTATCTTCATATGTATAACCGTCCCCCTAATGTTTCTTTCAGGACTACACCACTGAATATAACTTCCTTAGACTTGTTTGAAATAGTTCTATTGCTAAATTAATTTACACTCCTAGATCAACAACTGTTTCTGCTTCACTAATAATTGATACTTGTCAATACAGTAGAGAGAAAAGCCAGAAAAAATGAATGTGACATTGATTTTTTTTGTCTTTGTTTTAAGTTTTTCTTTCTACTGGTTGGGAGAAAAATGTTAATACAGTCCCTGACCAAATTAATAGATGCACTACAGAGTTTTATACTCAATCTTATGCAAGAACTAGTTTTTTACTTATTTGTTCATGTTTTAACATACAGTAGAGTATCGCTTATGCAATGTTTACACTTATACAACATTTTAGTGTGGTCCCAATTCTTGGATTTACTCGGAAGGGTAAATCTATTGTACAACGTTTTTTGATAGACCCTTTCGTGTTGTATAAACGATACTTCACACAAACCAGTAAAAATTCATTCGCTCTTGCATTTAGGGTACCATCAAGAAATTGAAAAAGGAAAAAATGTTTTAAATGATCCTGCATTCTAAAAAGCTGGGAATAAGCTGTAAATTTCAGAAAATAGTTAAATTGCCATGTACAATTATTCTGTGCATTTTCATAAAAATCAAAGATATAGGCATTTCTTCGCACGTTTTTGGCTTATAGCACACAAAGTTTTTCACAAAATGTTACCGAACCTTCAGAAAATTTGACAGCATACAAGTAAAGAATTATACTGAAATTTTAAATAAAAATGTTGAATATTTGATAAATTATGAACATCTAAAGGAAATTATTTTTTACTACGCTTGTGCGGAAGATAGCAATTTTTAACTATCATAATTTTAAACCCAAGTGTACAGGGCAACTCATGAAAACATTCCAGTTGAATTCTTGAAAATTTGCAAAGGTATCGGCAATTTATTGAGGTGTATTTCAACATTTTTTGGAAAAGAGCTATTTCTTAATGTTCACAAATCAGTTGCAAGTGCTTGCAATCATCCAGTGCATTTACACTGTGATTTGTGATAAAAATTGAATTTTGTGAACAAACCCTCTCCATCCATGTACAGTGAAACCCCGCCTCTCTATTCGTACAACTCGTAGTTTGTCCATCTTGTTCAAGTAACATTTAACTCATCGATCGTATGCTTGCGCCTGCGATTCGAGCGGCGCCAGGGGCCCGGGTTGCCAGTTTGGCTTTTTTTAAAGAATAGAACCAAGAAATTATGCACTTTTTGAACTCGTCTGGAAATAAATTGTTTGGTGTGTTGGATTTTTTAAAATTTTATTACTTTTTGAGATTTTATTGGCAATTTTAACTTTCTAAGGGGGGGGGGCAGCAAGAGTAAGTGATTGAAGAACTTTTTTCTTCAGAGGGGGAAAGTAATAAGGAAAGCATTTCCTTTGCAGAAATTAAGGAGCTGTGTTACCACTGGGAGAAAACACAAAGAGCGGTGGGGAAATGGCATCCTATCACTGCTGTGGTCAACGGGAGCATCAACTTGTTCAATGACAATGTTATTGATCATTTTAGAAAAATTCTAAAAAAATGTCAAAGGCAGACAGCATTGAACAGGTTTTTAGAGAAAGAAACCCAAGATTCTTCTAGTGCAAAAAGACAGCAAAAAGAAACAACAGCAGAAAGGGAGAAAACACCTGAAAGGGATGTTACCTGATGTTTTTATAGAAAGTGATTCCTCTTCCAAGCAGTAACATTAACATTTCTCTTCATCCTCTCAACATTCCAATTTTGTTTTTCATTGGTTTAAATAAGCAATCATCTGTGTTTCTGGAATGGATTAATCCAATTTACATTGTATCATATGTGTAAAATAATTCGCCATTCGAACTGCCTCCTGGAACGAATTGTGTACGAATAACGGGGTTCCACTGTACTTGGTAAGAAATTCTTCACACTGTCGCTGGAGTGGAGTCCTACAATCTTGAAGCGTCACATCTCAGGTCACGTGACTTTTGAGGGAGTGAAGCATTGGAAGAATACTTTTCTTTGAATAAGTTTAGAAGCATAGACGTATGTTTAGTCACGTCATTTAGGAGTTTTGCTTCATCTTTTCTGATCATAAGCATGGACTTTCCCCACTAGTACTGCTCTAAAGATAAAACAAGCATTCACACCATATACTGAGAAGAGAAATTTCTTTACTTCCCCCAGTCCCCAAATAGATTAGTCTTGGGGGATCTTTTATCTGCCTAAATGCGGCCACTAGACAAATGCCATCCAGATCCAATGCTGGAATAACGCCTAGAAAGGAACAGTACAAAGCAACAGATAAGAAAACAGATAGAAAAAAAGAAAACAGCTGTATATCCAGTCTTGACACAATGTGAGCTTGTGAAGAAAAAGAAATATACATATTTAAAGAAAGGTTTAATATGTGATACAAAAACTTCTTAAAGGGGAAACTATTAGAAGTTAAAACTTTTAAATGCGTAATTTTACATTGGTACATAATATTAGGTACGAAATTCAGACTAGAAAAAGAAAACGTTTTAAACGGGACAACTTCTTAAATGGATTCCACTGTAACTGCATTTATCATTATATATATATATATATATAATATATATTTTTAAAAAAACATCACTCACGTGCCCACAAAACTTTCATCCTGGCTGAATATAATTTTTTAATTCATGCCTAGTAATAAAAATATTAATCTTCATTCTCTTTGTAGGAGAAAAGTTGAATTACACCATAGGCAGCAGGCAAAATGTAAGTTTTGTATTCATATTTAATCATTAGTCATGACTCTATTTTTGTTTTCTTATCTTTATCTTCTGTAGTTTGAAACATCATTTTCTTGCATAAATCATTGTGTTTTTGTTTTGTTTTTTCCCCTGTTTTGCTTACTGGCTTTCTTTTTTACTATAAAATCATCTTTTAAAGCCGTTTTTAATGGGTGGGATGATATACCAAAGAGAAATTTTTTTTTAAACACTGGTATGATATGTGCCTCATTATGCTCTTTACACTACATTGCGTTCAAGAAGAAAGGACCTTCAACTCCCATATTTTAGGATCCTTGCACTGCGCTTACCTTACGGAGCCATTAAATTTTTGTGAGATTTAGGAAACGGACAATCGGGAGTACAGGTTATCCAAGTTCAATTATTCTAGTAGCTACTGCTGGGGGTGTGACGAAACAAGAAAAACAGTTCTACGGGCCTTATAACTTTCTTATTCACATGCGTTCTTTGAATGATACTTGTAAATGTTAAAGACAAATGAAATAGTGGAAAAAATAATGTTATCTAGGTTGCCATTTAAATTATGATGTTAAAGTAAACTAATTTAACCTTATTTTCAATGGGTAATTTGCTGGGACCAGCAATGGATAAAATGGCATCATCACCAGCGTATCTATGAAAGTGGTACCATTTTAAACAGGTTTGACAATACTTTATTCTAGAAGCATTTAAAAATTAACCTTACTATACAATTAAATTCATCATTTAAACTATTTGTTTGGTTTTTGATCAGATATTTTTCATGTGTAACAAATGGTTGTGTCTCTTATGTAGCAAAAATAATAAACTCTCATTAATTAATGACAAAATTTGTAAAATTATTTAGAAATATGTTGAAAGAATACATTTCTGCATCAGGTTGTAAAATTTTATTGTGGAAAGTTTCCTAACTGCATAGAAAAGTCTAAATATTAATAAAATTGAATCAACTAGTAAAATTACAGTAGTACTGCTATTAATGAATGTTTTGTGGGGTATATCCAGAGATCGATCCAGTATTTTGTAATATAGGGTCCTATTTTTGTGAATTTTGAAAAGATTTTTGTGAAAAATCAAATAATTTTGGGAAAATTCGAAATTTAAATGAATAGTGATACAAATTTTATTATCACATTGCTTGTTTAATAAATAATTCTGTGAAAAGTGGGATTTGGTAACTCGGAATTTTGTGGAAGGGCTGTTTTGATCGATTGGAATGTTGTAAAAGGTCCGTTTTGATTGATTGGAATGTAGTAAAAGGTCCATTTTGATTGATTCAAATGTTGTAAAGGGTCCGTTTTGACTGATTGGAATGTTGTGAAGGGTCCATTTTGATTGATTGGAATTTTATGAAAGCGGACCCGAATTTCTGCTGGTGCAACCTCTGGTATAATTTCCTTTGTATGGACTTCAATGTATTTACCATTACGTGAGCCTATTTAAGGTACGCATGTATACATAGAAAAATTGCAAAAACTAATAGTAAACAAAAAAGAAGTATTGACTTTTTTTAAATTCAATATTCATTTCTTATGTAAAAAATAGGGGGGAAAATAAAAACTTGTGTACCATGTAATAATTAATTATCTTTTAAGAAATGCTTTTCCAGTAAAAATTTGGCTTTTTCTATCTTTCTTTTGTCTGGGTTTTGTGTGCTAAATAATCCTTGAAGGTAATTAATTCAGTTCATTGACCATAATCGCATAAATTTCTACAGAAAACTAATTGTTTGGCCTAGGAAATCCATATATGATAAGAATAGAAAAAGCAATATTTCAATGGAGGATGTATTTGATGAAGATGATTAACTTTATGCATATGGGAAATTTCTTTTTTTCACTGTTCTCCCTGTTTATTAACTGAAAAAGTCTCATAAATAAATTTTAATGATTTTAGGTACTCATGAACTGAAACTACAATTGATCTGTTTATCATTTTTTTAATTAATAAGCATAACACAACTAAATGAGCAGCACAGGCTTTGAATTTTTTTTATAGCAGACTAATTGATGATATTTTCTCTTTAAACTGCAATTACATTTTTCTTGATATTCCTAATATCACCTTGTAATTTTAACTAACTCGGAGTATGTTGCTCAAAATTATTGACTTTGCATTAGTATTTAATAAATGCAATTTTTATGTATTTTTTATTTTTAATGACAATGAAATGAAGCTAAGAACAATTCTTATAAGTCAATTTAATTAGAATTTGTTATCTGTTCAATGTTACTTACTCTTTTATGTATCAACTTCCCCCGTCCCATATTTACTGTTTCTTATCTCAAATTTTTTGACAGAACTTTTCTGTACCTCTTGTGTGTGAAATATATTCTTTTCATAAAAACTTGTCGGTTATTTTACATAGTTGAATTATTTCATCAAAACATGGTAATTTTTGTTAGTCGATGAAAGAGAAAGTTAGTCGGTGGTTCTTAACAAATGCTCATATTAAATAATTTGTTAAAAATAGTTAGCTATGTTCATCTCATTTCAGTCGGCATACGAAAAAATACAATGGCATTTTGAATAAATATTGAAACTATTTTAAAGCAGAAAGATACATTTTCCATTTATTAATCTGTTGGCCCATTCATGAGATTCTAATATATGCATTGTTAAATCTATAAAAGTGTATTATGATTTTTTTCACTCTATATTATTTTGAAAAAAAAATTTAATATATTCATACATTTTTTGAATTTCAGTGAAAAAGCTAAAATGGTTTAAAGAAAATATGAATAGTGAGAAAAGTAAATATTTGGCACAAGAATTTAAAGAACTCATTGAAAGGTACTCTTCCTATCTGTTATTGTACTTTTCTTGTATGATTCCCATTCTTATGAATTTTTGGTTATACAGTCGAGCCCGTAAATAATGAAATCAAAGGAAGCCAATTATTATTTCATTACTACTGTCATTTCGTTATAAAATCCACCAAATATTATGCGGTAAAACAAGGAGGAATTGAAATTATTTCATTATAGTCGCAACTTCTCTATATACGACTTTGTTGTAAACGAGCGCGACTGTACTACTAATATTTTTCATTAAATGTTTATGTGGTAGATCATTGTTTTAAATTCCTTGGAGAAAGTCAAAATGGAGAATTTTGAAATAGAAAGGGTTGTAAACTAGGTGCTATTGTACTGTGGCATTGTACATGGTTGTAAGTTGGTGCTCTAGCACACATCTAAGAAAACTGACTCCATCTGCAGGTCTAACCATTCATGGACCCCTTAATCTGTAAGAGAAAACTTTGAGTTAAATAATTGCTTTCGTTTTATTTATTTGTTTGTCTTTATTTCGTATGTGTCTGTAACTTTATGTTCATTTAACAATTAAAGGTAGTTTGCGCTAGTCAATATGTTTTTCTCTCCTTTTGCACAAAACAATTAAGTTACTTGAAAATAGGATTCTTGAGATTTTTCTTAAATTGCTTAGAATGTGCCAAATTTTTATGATTTAACAAAAATAACTTTTGCCCTATTTTCCTTTCTGAAAATATACATCAAATAAAAGTTACCATTTTGCTCGAAATTTTACTAATCTGAAGTTCCGGCCATTTTCTTTTGAAAAGAATCCTTTTGCATACTTTCCAAATCTACTACTTTCAACGGGAGACTCCCGTTTAATCATAATTTTTTCCCATTTTTAGTAATTTTAGCTTCTAAAATAAATGAATAAAGCTTCATTTTTTGCTCGATAGATGGCGTGTTTGATTGTTGTCACTTGCTGATGTTAGTAGTAGACAAAATTATCCCGTATTGTGACAAAATTCCGTATTTTCAGTAATTTTGTGAGACTTCTTTTTTTTTCTTTTCATGTCAAAATTTTGAAGCAGCATGTGTAAAAACTTGCTGAACAAAGCTTTTACAAATAAGCAGTAAAATTTCTGCATTTTGTCTTTTAAATGATTTCAAGGGTCAGCCCCAATTTTTTAAAATCTGATTGCATCTGCTTCGGTAAAACTCTGGTTCTCTTTTACTATCTGGCTCTTTGCACATCAATAACTTTCGATTACCATTATTTTTAATGTTTTTTTTACGATTCAGCCTCTGTAGCAGAGGATTTGCACTTTCATCATTTTGCCACACCCACTTGAAATTTCAATGAAAATTTTAGTCCTTTTTAAAAATTTTGGTGATCATATTAGTTTATTACAACTATTAATATTGCATCATTATTAATAATCTAGTTTTTTAAAAAAAAAGTTTTGCCATTTTTTTTCCATGGAATTTAAAATGCATTCTTTTTTTTCATTGTCTTTGGGTTAAGGTTTTTTTCCTTTTTAGGTACTCAAAATAAATAAATAGAATTTCTTCCTCTTCTCATTAGCTATATAGCTTAAAATATGGTTAAAAAATATTTTTATTAATATTTTAGAATAATTTGTTCGTTAAGTGCACACCAGACTTGGTTGGGATGTTTTGTTTTAATTGTTGTGGTGTAGATGTAAGCTAGTATTTGGGAGAATCGGCTTTTTATAATCTAACTAATGTAATGCTGGGGATTTTACGCATTCCCCACAGTAATGCATTTTCTGAAGTAAAACTGAGTTTTGTCCAGGGTTTGCTGATTTAAATCGGCTTGATTTAAATCATGATTTAAATCAAGTGATATTTTTTTTTTTTTTAAATCATTGATTTTACAATGTTAAGTGTTGTAAAAATGAAATAAGTTGCAATTACAACCACTGTTTCAAACAAAACTTCCTAGGTCCATCTGTCAGTGTGCATAACATATTTCATAAGTTAAGAACTAATTACTATTTTTTAAATTTTACAATATTGCTCTTATTCTTCGAGCATCTTAACAGCAAAGCATCAATCATTCAAATTAGAATGCATGATAATCATGAACCATTCTGTGTTTTTTATCTTAAAAATAGCATTTTAGATCAATTTAATAAATGCCACAAAATAAATAATTCAGATTGATAGTGTTTAAAACAATTGTTAGAATTTATAATATGTATACTTAAAGTTACATCCATGTCCCTCAATAGCTTAACATTTTTTTTTCTTCTAAAATATTTTTTATCAGAGAAGATTCAATAAAGATATTTGATTGAAACAAAAAGTTTGTTTTTAGTAATGGTATGAGCATATGATTTTACTAAATGAGTAAAAATATTTCAGGCTTTTTTATTTATAAAACAGAAAAATGATTAAAATACACTCGATGTAAAAATTAAATACACACAATCGTTACTTTTTTTTTCAGCTTTCAATAGCAAAATAATTCAGATTAAATGTGTTCATTCTCTGTACTTATGAGTGTACTATTATTCCTGGTAGGGTTAAGTTTCATTTGAGTCATGCATTTGTATTAAAATTTGTTTATCATTATTATTATTAAAAATATTTATTGCTGTGAAAATAGCTTAAAGTGTGTTTTTGCATGTTGATTACATGGCATATTGTTTCCATGAATGTAACTGTATTGTTGTGGATATTACGATATACCAGAAGACATTCAAACTATCTTTAATACGGGAACACAACCAAAACGCTACATACACAAAACACAAATCAATGTTGCCATCCAACAATACTTAATCTTTTGACATAAGATCGATTACATTGATATCGATTATATCACATCTCCCCCTATAAGTCTTTAGTCCAAAAGTCTCTTTGGAATTTTAATGATTCTACCACTGCGAGTTTTGTTTATCTTAAGTTCGGGAACTGGTGTAGGGACATCCCTAGCTGTATCCGCAACTGGATCAGGCACTTTTTCTGACATTACAACATTGTCCTTAGTTGGCGGCACATTTTCTGGCAGGTCGTTAGGCAATGCTGGATTTATCTCCGATTCATCCCAGCTGAAATTCAGAGGAAGGGATGCAGGATGTAGATGAATTCTATTTCTGCGAAACACACCTCTTGGTGATTCGATGATGTACGATCGAGGGGTTGTATGCAAACTTTTTAGCTTTCCATATGATCTTAAGTCTTTCACCCAAACCGGTTGGCCTACTTCCAGTGGCTGAAGGTTTCTGGCCCCGTGGTGGTTGTCAAAGTTTTGTTTTTTTCTATCCCTTAGTTCTATTTCCTTTTTCTTTAAGGATTGGAAATTAGCCAGATTAGGGCACAACATTTGACTTGTTGCGGGTATGGGAGTTCGCAACTTCCTTCCCATCAGCAACTCTGCTGGGCTATACCCGTTTTCCAAGGGGGTCGATCTTATGGCTAACATCATCAGGTATGGATCCTCTCCTTGAGATTTCAGGAAGTGATTCTTGAAATTTTTTACCATGGCTTCAATGAAGCCATTGCTTTGAAGAAATTTAGGACCGTATGTTAAAATTGAAAATTTGTATGTCTTTGCAAATTTTCGATATTCTGAATCGATAACCTGAGAAAACTGAGTCCCATTGTGGCTTTGGACTATTTCAGGTATGCCATGTCTGGCAAATATTGATTTCAAGTGTTCGATGACATCTAAGGATGACAGATTTTCCAATTTCCCTACCTCAAAATATCTGGAATAGTAGTCTGCTACAATGACACACCAGTGACCTTTTAGCTTTAAAAGGTCGGTTGCAACTACTTGCCATGGTCTTTCTGGGAAATCGCTTGAAATCAGAGGTTCTTTATGATAGCTTTGATACTGTATGCAATTTGCACAATTTCTGACTAAAACTTCAATTTCTTTAGATATACCTGGCCACCAAACAGATTGCTGAGCTCTGGCGCGGCATTTAGTTATTCCCTGGTGCCCATCATGGATTCTATCTAAAATTTCTTTTTGAAGCTTTTCAGGAATCACAATTCTTGCCTCTTTGAACAGAATTTGATTTTGCAGTGATAAAGAATGTCTATGTCCCCAAAATCGTTGAATCTCAACCGAAATTTCATTTTTAGGTGGCCATCCGTCTTGGCAGTATTTGATCAATGTTTTACAAACGGGATCTTCATTTTGTAACTGTAATATTTCTGCTAGTCTTTCATCAGATGCTGGAAATATATCGATGATGTTTTGGACATACGCTGCAATTTCTTCTGACAATTCTTCATCTTCATTTTCAGATGTAGGACACAGAGACAAAGCATCGGCAATTACTAGCTCTTTGTCTGGTTTGTAAGAAATTGTGAAGTCATATCTCATCATCCTGAGTTTTATCCTTTGTAAACGAGGAGTTAACATGTCTAAAGGTTTTGACATGAATATCGGCACTAAAGGCTTATGATCCGTTTGAATGTGTACTTGTTTACCTACTATATAGTCTCTGAATCTGTCACAAGACCATATTATGGCTAAAGCTTCCTTCTCGATCTGTGCATATCGTTTCTCTGCATTTGATAACGTTCTAGATGCATAACAAATTGGTGAAATACAACTTTTCTCCATGTGATATAAAACTGCCCCAAGACCATATGATGATGCGTCACACGAAATATAAATCTCTTTTTTTGAATCAAACATTGATAACCCGGGAGTTTGGCAAAGTTCATCTTTAATTTTCTGAAAAGACACCTCTTGGGCTGGCCCCCACATCCATTCAACATCATTTTTCAACAATTCATATAGAGGATTTGCTATATTGGCCATTTTAGGGATGAATTTACTTAGAAACCCGCTCATGCCTAAAAATCTTTTTAACTCTTTTACCGAGTTAGGTCTGGGAATATTTGCTATAGCTTCTGTTTTCTTCGGATCTGGTTTAATTCCTTCGCTTGAAATTACATGTCCGAGAAATCTCACCTCCTTAACTTTAAATTGGCATTTCTCAACATTAAGAGTCCAACCTGCAGCTTGGAGTTTATTTAACACTTCCCTTAACCGTTTATCATGTTCTTCTTCCGTTGCCCCGAATATCACAAATTCATCCATCAGTCCGACAATTCCTGGACCATCTGGAACAGTTTCCCTAATTCTTTTCTGGAATACTTCTGGTGCAGATTTTATTCCAAAGGGTAACCTTTTAAATTTATACCTCCCAAAAGGCGAAATGAAAGTTGTTAAATTTGTTGATTCTTCATCAAGGCTAATTTTAATTTGCCAAAACCCCGCATTAGCGTCAATAACGCTGAACACTTTAGCTTCACTAAACTGACTCAACGTATAATCGACTGAAGCCATAGGAAAATATTCTCTTTCTATGTTATCATTTAAAACTGAAAGGTCTACGCAAATTCTAATGTCACCCGACTTCTTAGGAACTATTACCATAGGAGCACACCACTCCGTAGGTTCATCAACTGCTTCAATTATACCCTCTTTGGTCATTTGTTCTAATAACTTTTGCAATTTATTTCTTAAAGCCAGAGGAACTCTTAGCGGAACAGATATAGCATAAGGTTTTGCGTTTTCTTTTAATTTAATTTTATAAGGCTTTTCTACTTTTCCGAGACCACTGAATAATTTTGGAAATTCATCTACAGGGTTTAATTCGGAATTCACTTGAAAAAGCCGCTGAATAAAGTTTAAATGTTCACTAGCCGTACAGCTTAGTAAAGAATGTTGTAAGCCACTAACAACATACACTTCATCTTTAAAGATTAGATCTTTGTTCTTCAGATCCACACAGAGAACACCAGCAATATCAAGATTTCCCCCGTCAGGACCGCAGATTACTTTCTTGGAATTAAATAACTTAAGATGTTTAAGTTTTGCATCATAAGTGTCTTTTGGAATGACCGTTACTTCAGCTCCTGAATCAATCTTAAAATCTATGGAAGTATCATGTATTACAACCTGGGTAGTCCATCGATCGAATAACTTCTCATTTTTGTTAATCGCATTCAAAACATAACCCAAAAATGCAGATGGTTTTGTTCCCTCCACTTGATTAATCTGAAGTTTCGATTTGCAAACTTTGGCATAGTGCCCGGTTTTTTTACATCTATTACAGATCGCTTTACGCGCTGGACACTCTTGTTTAGTATGTTTCTCATTTTTCCCACACCAAAAACAAGCTCCTTTGTTTTTGGACACTACTGACTGGGAATGATTATTAAATTTAGGTTCAGAACGAAATTTATCATTGGTTTGTTTATGTTTGAACGTCTGATTTTTCGGCGTTACGGCTATTCGATTAGCAACTTTAACTGACGAAGTATCGTTTACTATAACGCTTTGTTGGCTTTTGATTATTTCAGCTTGGCGAGATTGTGTAACGGCTTTTTCCAATGTTAGTTTAGTGTCAAGTTGCAGATTTTCCGACACTTTTTTATCTCTAAGACCACAAACTATTCTATCACGAATCATCTCATCGTGAAACGAAGCAGGAAATTCACATGTTTGAGCTAGCGAATATGATGCAGTAATAAAATGCTCAACTGATTCGCCCTCTTCTTGTGTTCTGGTATGGAACTTATAACGTTCGTAAATAACATTACGTGTTGGAACAAAGTGCTGTTCAAATTTTGTTTTAACTAAGTCAAAATCCTTCTTCTCTGCTTCTGTCATATTGAATGACGCTAAGATATCTTCAGATTGCGCACCCATAAGATATATTGAAGAGTTTACCTGTTCTTCTTTGTCTTTTGTTTTCAAACCTGACGCCGATCGAAATCGTTCGAATCGATCTATCCACTTACTCCAATCATCCGGCCGAAAGGAAAATTGTTCGGGCGCTGGAATCTGATACATTTTGAAGGCGTGTATTCAATCTGCCACCATGCATTGTTGTGGATATTACGATATACCAGAAGACATTCAAACTATCTTTAATACGGGAACACAACCAAAACGCTACATACACAAAACACAAATCAATGTTGCCATCCCGCAATACTTAATCTTTTGACATAAGATCGATTACATTGATATCGATTATATCACAGTAACATAATAAATATCCAAATATTTAAGATATTTTTTTTTTTAATTTAAATATTCCGATTTAAATTTAAAAGATCCTATTTTTTAAGTTTTTTTTTTTTTAAATCAAAAAAAAAAAAAACACAAACCCTGGTTTTGTCTGATGCTGTCAAATGAAAATCTGGAGATGTAAAATAATTTCGTAAAAAAATTTTTGGTGAAACATTTGATGATAAGTTTTTATCAAATACTGCTGTAATGAACACAAAAAAAATAATTTTGTATATGTCAGTTTAATTGTTCATTTTGTGTGTGGGGCGGGCATTGGAAAAATCTGTTTTTTTTTTCCTCTGAGGTTGGCAAGTTGTCTTTGTCAGAAACTACTGCAGACATGCCAAGTCTCCTACTTTTCTGTTCAATCTCCTGTCTCCTGCCAATGCAGAAATTTCTCCTGCTTTTTAAGAAAAAAAAAATCTTTGAACTTCTCTTCAGTTACATTCATCTCTTTGTACAAAAAATTTAGAAAGCTTAAAGACTGTTAATACTTTTGTCAATTTTGGTTTTAAGAGGTTTTTACTGGCTGCAGTTTCATAACATAATTTTTTTGTTTAGTGTTTGTGCATTTCATGACTGCGTCAAAATTGTACTTGTAATCGCTTAAATATATTTTTTTTTCTTGTTCTAAATTATCTTCACTAACAAAAGACATTCGAAATAATGTAGTAAATGATCTTAACATATAAAACAGCAAAAATCAGCATTTTATTTTTAATTCTAAATTATCTTTTAAAAATGGATAACTTACAAAATATGCGTTTTATATCTTGTGGATTAAATTTTATGTTAATTTATATATAAGAACAAAAAATTTATCAGTTTTATAGTAGCATTCAATTGGTTCTGAGGTATGGAAATATCTCCTGCTTTTTGGTTTTGTTTCTCCTGCTTTTTTGTTTTGTAAGGTTGGCAGGTCTGCTACTGCATTGCCTCAGTGGTGTAGTCAAGGGAGGACGCAGGAAGATGGCATCCCCCTACTTTATTATTTAAACAAAAGCGTCCCCCCCCCCCACTTTTTTACTATTTTAACACAAACGTCCCCCCACTTTTTGATTTCAATAACTTAGTTCGTATATTTAAGCGTCCCCCCAACATTTTTTTCAGGACTACACCACTGCATTGCCTATAGAGTGATAATGAATTATTAGATACATGAAATAAAATGTAAACCTTTGATACGAAGTAAAAATTAAAAATCAATGTAAAATTAAGCACAAATTTTGCAAATACTGCAGACACATGTTTCGAGGTTACAAGGAACAACTATCTCAATGCAAAAGAATGAGCTCCCAGATGAAAATTTTTTATTAGGTATATGTTGTAGTAAAAAGTTTTTAGCCAACATATTTGTATTTTTTCGGAAATATTCTGTATAATTCTAACAGAAATTAATGATATATTTCTTAGTTTTCCGTAGCTTATTGAACTTCTTGAAAGTGTTTTATTAATTTTATTTCAAAAAAACTTATTAGCTAAAGGGTCAAGAAATGTTTATAAACTTCTCAAAACCACAAATGCATAAGTAAGATATTTTAAGCCAAGTAAATTAAAATACCCAAAAGTTTCACATTGCTAAATTTTTAAGATCATTTTTGTCTTTAATATCAGATACATTTTCAGCTGAAAGTATTGACTGGAAGTGGGGTGCAATATTTTTTTAGTTATTTGTCAACTACATGTTTCAGTTTTAAAATGTCATATACAAACCAAATTTTTGCTATAAGTTTCTAGAAACCTGAATAGTTTATTTATATTAGTTTATTTTATATATACAGTCGAACCTTGTTTTCACGAAACCCAGATGATACGTCACTCCGGATATCACGTCACTTTTTCACAGTCCCGAACTTGCAACCTATAATTTTAATGTTAAATAACTCCGCAATTCACGACACTACTTTATTGTGCCACTCCGTTTATGACGACACTTGAAACTGTTAAAACGGGCTTGATTTTATTTTTTTAACTGAAACCTTTCAGTAAAATAATGAAGATTTCACGAAAAGTTTCCTCTAAAATTCCTGAAAATATATTAGTGATAAGTGCTATCAACCTATAGTGGAGAAAATCCCCAGCCCCCTCAAAACTAACAATCGCAAGCCAGCAAAGCGTGCACAGAAGGTTTGAAAGCGACAGGTGGAAAGATAAAGTTGCGCTGCAGGTTTACTTGAACTTCTTCGAATTAGGGTTTTGAGATTTTTACAATTGTCAACATTGACAGTCATAAGAAAAGAGTGACAAGTTTCATTCGCATTGCTCGTAGGATTAAATCTCTACTGGGCAGTACTTCAGAAAATGATAAAGGGACTAGAAGGAGAAAGAAAGCATCCTTTTGAAACTCAATTTTGTTTCTGAAATTCCAGGGACATACACAGATTTAATTTCCAGTCAGAAAGAGTTTAAGAAGACAGGGCAGGGGAGAACCGCTATGACTACTATTCAACTGCTGTTGAAGTTGAATGGTCATTGTAAATGAGCTTTTAAAAATGCATGCAATACTCCCTCTTTTAGACTGGCAATTTGATAGAAAGCACCAATCTTTGTTCGAAAACTTCCAAATAAAACAGAGGCATTGTATTGCATTGATGTCCTAGAAAAATACCTTTCTTCCATGGAAGAAGCTAAACAGGAAGATTTTGACTGTTTGTATGTTCTTGTCTATTGTATGTTCTTTAAATTGTGATTTGAAGTAATTCCGGTTAAGACGTCGCTCCGCTTATGACGACACTTTGAGAAAGTCCGCAGAGTGTCGTGATAACGAGGTTTGACTGTATATTATTTATACTTTTTTTAGTATAGAGATATATTTAACACTATGGTGATTTTGAAGAATCTTGTACCACAAAAAACTACTTCAGAATTATTTACAGAGTGTACTGTAAACAACTGAACTCTGTAATGAAAATGTGTACTTCATTGTATATAATCATTTCTTATGTATTTATTTTAGATATTTAATGCGATTTGATGAAGAACAGAAAAAGTTGGAACTCAAAAACATGAAAGGACGACACATTCATGAAAGAATATCCCATGAATACAAAGTAAAATTTTCAGTAGCTAAAGAGAAAAGTGACTTCAATACAGGTGGTCTAGGTATATATATATATCTATATATATTTTTCGTCTTTTTTTCATCTGCATTAGAGAACTTTTCTAGAAATAATTACTAGCAATTTCAGCAGTTAATGTCCTAGGTAAGGTAGCAGAGCCATGCCCAGCTCACTCAGTATTATTCTCCATAGGACTGACTGAATATATTCTTGCTATATATATATATATATCAGGATAATTAATGATTCTTCTTGATCCTTTATGCTAAAAAAGTGACATTTTGATGTTCTGTTGCTCAGATGAATTTTTTTTCTTTTTGCGTTAAATAGATTGTTGAAAATTGATGAATGTATTAAACCCTTAGCTAACAAAGATAAATTCTTTTCATTTTTATCTAATGATTTATTGCAAAACTTTTAACCTTTGTTGTAATGT
Organism: Octonoba sinensis; assembly: GCA_038502835.1. Classification (NCBI taxonomy): domain Eukaryota; kingdom Metazoa; phylum Arthropoda; class Arachnida; order Araneae; family Uloboridae; genus Octonoba; species Octonoba sinensis. Next base: position 27,464,068 of record CM076599.1, on the reverse strand, counting down.
TTGCATATAAGACTAGTGTAACTACATGTTAGCAAATTATTGCCGACATTAACATACTCACTGAATGTAGATTTCGGTCATGTGGTTTAACTTCATATTATGCACTTATTAAGATATAAATGTTCTACGAAATCAAGATGATTCTCATTTGGTGCATATGATATCACATTGGGGGCACCAACTCCAAGGGCAAAGTAAATAAATAAATAAGAAATACTGTGGAAGTCCATTTAGTGCATACCTTGGAACTAGAGGTTTTGAGAATGTTTGACTTGTAGATCACTTCACCAATTTATAAAATAATGTTCAAAATATATCAGTATATTTGCACATTAGAACAAGTTTAAAATGCAAGAAGTATAAAATTATGCAGCTTAATTATTATTCACAAATAAATATGCTTCACAATTTAAGTTTATTATCCTGCACTTTTGCTTGCTTCATAGTAGCAAGCAAGCATGCATTTACAAGCAATGTGTTTCTACTTATTTATTGTGAATACTATTTTCCATTGAATGCTATTTTTTATTTAAAAACTTTGAATTATGGTGAAAAAAGCAAAAGCTGTTTTAAAATGTAATATTGTAAAGTTTATTGATCCTTTTACAATGAAGAATATAGGGGTTTTTTCATTTTACAAATACTGTTTACTACTGACAAGTTGTACAGTTAATGGAGAATTGTATTTTAGAGACAAGCAGTTAAAGGTCTTCTATTATATAAATACCTTAAGCTTAATAGTTGATGTTAAAATGATGTAAAAATAACTCATTTTTCAACATAAAATATCAATTTTGCTGCTCATGATTTTGAGAAGAATTGAGCATAGCATAAATTTGATTTCACTTTTATGAGTTGATATTGGTTGGTTTTTTTTATCTTACTTGAATTGTTTATGTTTTTCAGAATTACCAAATTTGTGTGATCAGGAAACATTTGAACAACTGAAGTAAGCATTTATTATGAATATTCTGCCACTTTATTTTGTTGAAAATACTATCATGATAAATTAATTAATAATTTGTTACCAATAGAGTTTTCAAACAAAAAAAAAAAAAAGATTGCAAAATATTTTATACTGATCAACAAGATCAGAATATCACTTCAAAGTTTTTAGGTGATTTCATACAATTATTTTTTTAATTGATCAGTTGTAATTTACAAAATGTGACTATTAAAATCTGAAAATATTTAGATAGATGAATAATCATTTGTGAGGCAACTGAAGTGAACTTCTGCAGTAATCTTGACCATCATCAATTTCCATGATTTTATTTCTTATATCTGAACAAAATCCAGTATTGCCTTGATAATTCTTTGATCTAAGGGTTGGATTAGTGTCATTGTATTAGATGGAAAAACAGAATTCAATGTTTTTTGCATTACGTTTGAGGTGAACAATTCCAGTATTCCCCCTCCCCCCTAAAGCTCACTATTATTCCATTCCATTATAAAATCTGACAAAATGTGCATTACATCATTGTCTATGCACTTTTATCATTTTTGTAATTTATTGAGATATTTTTAATACCAGCAAAGATCCAGGATTTTTACTTTCTGCAACAATTTAAGGTGTCTTCTTAACAGTGCCTGTTATGTTAACTTTAGAAATTCGGCTCTGGGGACAAAGGTTTTGAGTGAAAATGTTTATTTTCTCATTCAATATGTGGCAAAAAAAACTGCAAACTCAAAGCTAGTATAACCAGTTTAGTAACTTTTTTCTTTGTTGTTTTCTTTTCCCCTTTTTATTAAGATGATGTGCTTGATACCTCTTGGACATATTTTTGCAAAAGTCTTGTTTAAAATAGATGTCAGTTCATGCCCCTTAAAACTAATTTATTTAGTTATACCAATTTGTGTTGATAAATGTTAAGTGAAGGCAATAGCATCTGTACTCATCAAAGTTCAGTGTCAAGCACAAAAATCACTATTAAAGTTATGTCAATGCAAGTAATTTGTTGATTTCAGAATGTTTTATTAAGCAATGGTAATGATTCTGTAAAGCAGTATACACACATATGTTGAATTATTTTTGCTTGGATTTTATTAAATATAATAATCGCAATTAATTGGTGTTAACTTGAGATCACAGCAAACAGTACCTACCCTCTACTGTACTGCAGAGAAAAAACTAAAATCGATCTTCATTTAATGGTGCTATATTTTATTAATTTGTTTCCAATTCTGCATAGTATGCTTTTCTCAACTGTTTCAAGGTGCTTGTTGCTTTATACAAGCCTCAGTACATAGAAATGTAGGCCTCGGTAGCCTAGTGGTTAGAGCGTCAGACTTCCAGCTGGAAGGTCTCACGTTCGATACCCGCTGAAGACCCACCATTTACACTTGGGGGTACGTGCATGTAAAATCTGGACCCCACTACCACCCCGTGTGCAGGCAATCCTAAGGCCTTGGCTAACAGGTAGAGGTCTGTTGGAGAAAAGTGCATAGAAATGTAGTTAGCTTAACAAAAAAGGAAAGAGAAGAAGGAAGAAAATGTTGCCATTTCTGCTTCTTTTGATGCATAATTTGTAACTTATGACTTTGTCATGAAATTTAATGCATTTAAAGAACGTTTTGTACACAAGGCTTCAATATTGAACCTTGAGGTACAGTAGATTGTTTAAATTTTTTTAAAAGAGTGATGTAGGAATATTATTTACTTTTTCTATGGAAATATTGATTGTGAGCTGTTGAATGTATTTTATTTTATTTTGCATTAGCTTTAACTTTGTTATTACTTGTATTTAATGTTCCCATAAGAATTACAAAAGAAGGAACAATGCTCCTTTCACTCAATTGTAAATATCTTTTTCTTCTTCCTTCAGGAAGTGGAATGGAGAGGCTAGGTTCATCTCCTTATTTCCCATGACTCTCATTGTCAGAGATTCGTTAGATGCTGCTAAAACTCCTTCATAGAGTTTGCATTTTATGTAGGTCATGTTGTAAATAAATATTTATGAATCATCTGTCTTTGCTCTTCTAACTGTTAAAATAGATGGTTGTCATTTCTTTGTTAAGATTGGATATATATTAACACAAGAGATTTAATTTTTTTTTCATACTTTTTTAATTAAAAATACTTTAGAAGATCCTTTATAAGGAGTTATTTTTTGAAATATACTCTTGCTGTTTCCGAAATGCCTTATTCTGTATTTTCCTGGTTTGATATCTTCAGGAATGTCCCACTTAATAGTTGCTTCACTATGACCAAGCAAGAGATTTGTTCTATCCCAATGAAACCTGTAAATAACACATTAGTTGTTAACAAATACTCATCGTATAAATATTGAGGCAATATTAAGAAAACTGATACCTGTGTATTTGCAAGTCCCTAAAATCAATTCTATGCCTATTTCCACATGCTGAAATATGTATGATAACTGATGTCTAAAAATGATTTGAGTCATACTGTGAGTAGCATTTTAGAATTCCATTATTAAGAATCAAAGGATGATCATTATTCATCGATAACACATATTTTCAGTTAATATATGGTTGGACATTGATTTTGTTTTTAATTTTAACCACACCTTTTCATGCTTTCCCTTTGTTTGTATTTAATTTCCTACTATTATCAACATTTTAAGTAACAGAAGCACAAAGTTATTATAGAAAGTAAATGAGTAAGCTTTAATATTTCTTGGAACTATTTAAAAAAATGGAAGCTAAACTATAATATCTCTGTACTTTTAAGTCTGGGGGAGGGAGGTTATAGTTATAAAATTTTAATTCCAATTGTAAGATAAAAGAAGCGGCATATTTTGAAGTCTCAAAAGTCACGATATGTGCATCTAGCGGAAGTATTATGTATTTAAAATTGTAGGTAGTGTGCTGTCACAAATTTTCATTTCCAGTCCAATAATTAATGTAAAATGTTAGTTAAGGTAATTAGGGTGAATGCTGGGAATTTAACAGTTTAGTTGGAAAATGGCAGTTGACAAAAATTGCATGAGTTGTACCATTTCTGAAATTTATGGCAGTTTCATGATTATGTCAGGAGTATTTACTTTTAGGTATAATTTCCCTCTCATCAAGACCAGTAAGGTGTAAGTATAGACTTGTAAGCAGGCTTGTGCTCTTGATTTTAAAAAGGGTTGCATTCAAAAAAATTTTTGTCCTTGACATGTCCCCTAATTTCTAAGATGTTCCTTTTTACAGCGAGAATGGGAAAGACTAAAATACAGAAATATATTTAAGGAATTATTAAAAGGGTGACACTGTTTTAAAACAGAAGTGTTTAGGGATCATTCATAAATGATGTCATGCTTCGAGGGGGAAGGGGGGGTTTGTGAAAATGTGACAAGGGGAGGGGGGGGGTAACAAGAAGTGTGACATCCTGCTTATGCAACATAGGGTGACATATGACAAAGGGGGGAGGGGGTCAAATATGTGGGAAAAAAGCATGACATCATTTATGAATTGTCCCTAACAGAATAAAAATACTGCTTGGAATAACAGAAACAATTTGTGAGGGGTGAAACGGATATTTCCCATCAGATAATGAAAGAAAATTTAGTTTTTAAGGGTTATACCAGCAGATTATGGACTAAATAAGAAAAATTGAATTAGATGTATTTTTATTTGAAATAATATTCTTGATTATTCTAATTACATTTGTTTTACTCCAAATTTTATTTTTTTAATTTAGATTTAAATGACGAATAAGCATTATTTCTGAGAGATGAAATGAGGTCTTTTCAACTCAGTGCAATAAGTTCTAAAGATGTCACAAGAAATATTATAGTAGTATAAATAATAAGATTTTATGTTTAATAAATTTTTATTTTAATATTTGAGTAAAAAGAGGCCACTTGACATTTTAAGTATTCATGGTTTTTATATTTTTCTCTATATATTTGTAGTTAACTTTATTTTATTCAGTGTGCCACTATGAGCTTAGAAAGAACTGCTGACTTACTTTGTTTCCCAATCCGCATCTGTTGCAACTGTTGTCCAGTTCCCAGTCTGTGGGTCTAGTCTTTCAACTGTTAAAAATGTACTTTCAAGCTGAAAAATGAAATTAAAATGTTCATTAATTTTAGCAAATAAAAGCCGATTGTATGGAAATTAATTCAACAAATTATTAATCTGGAACTGTTACTAAACATGATTCCAATTATATGTGTCAGTGTTGACCACCTAAGCAGTTTTACATCATCTGCGAATTTACTTCGACTATATATTATAGTAAACATAATATGCATGTAGTTAAAGATAACTTTACAGAGAGATTTAAAGGCATATACCAAAATACGAGTCACCTCAAAGTTGATTGTTTATTTTCACTTTTCAATACATTTACAGAAAATTTAATTTTCCTCCAACTGTATCATATTTTATCACCTGCGAAAGACGCGTTATGTGCTCTCTATTCCAAACGGTGACAGCACTGCTGAGTATGAATGAATCTTTAGTCCGTGTTACTAAACATGATTCTAATTATTTGTGTCAGTGTTGACCACCTAAGCAGTTTTACATCATCTGCGAATTTTCTTCAACTATATATTATAGTAAACATAATATGCGTGTAGTTAAAGATAACTGTACAGAGAGATTTAAAGGCATATACCAAGCTCATTTAAGGAACTTCTGTTTGGGGAGGGGGGCAATAAATAGGTTGATGAACAGTTTTCTTGCACATACTTATTTTCAGATTTCAACTTGTTTAATTTGAATATTCGCTTTTATGTCATTATTCTGTGTGTATACAATGTTTCAATAAGTAGTAAAAAAATAGTCATTTAAAGAAAGTTGAACTTGAGAGAGTTGGTTTGTTTAGATTTAGTAGCTTCATCAGGATATGCTGCACCAGGTGAAGTTGATTTCATGATTCTTTTGATGCATAAATGCTTGGGGAAAGCTGCTCTTCCGCAGTAAAACTGGCTGCAACAGTTGTCTAGTGATCAACGTATAGTTACGAAATTTAAAAAATCGAGTAACTTTATATTGAAGACAGTCATGGAAACAAACAAGGTGCTTGGTTGTTGAGAAGATATAAAAATAATTCAGAAAGGAAACTACAAAAACTCGGACTGAAGGCAACTAGAACCAGTTGACCTTCAACAGCACTGTGTCTGTTAAAAAGACGAAGGAAGTATAACACGTACTCTTATTTATTTATTTTTTATCGTGTTAGTTGGAAACTCCTTTTACACGTGGCGAGTGTACCTTCAAAAATAAACTCTATGCAAGGAGGGAAAATGCTTACTTTTGGATCATTCCTTGGATGCCCACTGACAAAAGTGACTGTCACCTGCTCTCCAGCTCCATATCTATCCTTAGCATCGCCTATCACATCGCCGAATGACTTTCCAAAGTACGCTGTATCGAAGATTACTCCAGGTTGCAGAGAAATTTCTTTATTCAAGAAACTGTTCGGCGTTGGCCCATCAGGTAACGCTTCTCCAGTTCTCAAGCTATGTGCAAGCTTTTCGTACTGCTGTATATATGCACTCAGCGTATGTGGTCCATATATTGTGGATGCTCCTTCATACCGTTGGACCTGTAGTTGAAATTGTAATTAATCTTGGTAGCCGCCACACTGAAACTAAATCAAAGGACATTTAAAATAACACACATGTCCGTAATGGGTGTGCCATAATATTTTTTGTCAGAAGCGTTTACCTTTGAGAGGGATAACTCATATTCTTAAAGTAAGAATTACGTGGATCTCGTGATTAGATTACAGAAGTTTGTGATTTGCTTGGTGCGCTATGATGTAAAATGTATCAAGAAAATTGTCACTGGTATTGGGAAGGGAAGCCATAGCAAAAATCCATGCGACAAAGTGTTTTATAGCTATTGCCGATGTTTTGAATCTTATCATTTTGACTTGTCAACTCTTTGTTTTTTCTCTGTGCCTTCTTAGGTTTTTATCCATTAGTTTTTCCAATCTTAAAAAAAAAAAGTATTTTAGAGATTTTCCAAGCACAATTTTATTAGTTTCGTATTAGAACTTTATTTCGCACACTTTATAGAAAAAAATCTGTGTAACTCGGAAACACAGTAAAGTAATTTTCACTGCTAACTTGTGCTTTATTATGTTATGTTTTTCCAGCTAATACTCGCTACAGAGGTGTAATTTTCAATTAGTTAAAATACTACCATAACTCATCACACCATTTCATTTTTCAATACCATCTTAGCCAAAACTGTAGAGAAAGCAAATCTGTTACCTGATATTCTTCAAAGGTGGCTACATAAGATGAATATGTGTTGCTGAGACCTGCGATAACCACTTTATGCTCCTGTGTGCCATTGTTGTCTAGAACCTGTTAATATCAAATGTCTTTTACAAGTCCATTTCATTTTAAATATTTTAAGTTTTATAATAAATAGTTCATAACCATAGAACAAAAAAAAGATAGATCGCTTCGTTGAAGTATGGCTTATTATTTTTATATCTGCTATTTTACAACAAAACTGGAAACATAATAATAATGTACATTTATTTTTCAACGAAATGCATCTCTTCTTTTCCAATTAATGACGTTAAACAATAAACCTTTTCCAATTAATGACGTTAAACAATAAACCTTTTCCAATTAATGACGTTAAACAATAAACATGTATCTTTCCTACATTTTAAACAATTTGAATTTTAGTAATTTTCAAGAAGAAATATACAGTCAACTCACGTTATAATAACGGCCCTGCAGTACAACAATCGAATGCATTATAAAAGGATCTCTGAGAGAGAACCGATTGACTTCCGTACAATATAATATTATTTCTCATTCGATACAATCTTTTTTTTACCATGCTCAAAATTTGCTTGCAAAAATGTGTACTTTTGTTGCTTTACAAAACACACAAAAATTATTTATATTATGGAGCATAACATTTTCTTTTCTACTATATAATATCGAAGCAACAATATATTTTAAAGAGTCTACAGATTTTCAAAGGGAAATTTCGTGACCGTTTGGTGATACATTAAATATTGATTATGTCTGATATCAGATATCCGGTGACTCTTGTATGACGTATAAGCACCAGATATCCCACTCTGATGTTTGAAACTTGTAAATTCTATACATATTTTTAAACATCCCACTGCTTCCAAACATGTAGTAAGTTTATAGCCACATATATTTTCTAAACATGTTAATTAACTAATTTTAAAAATGAAATTTGACATGCCGGACATTTCGTGCAGTGGCCGGATCGGATTCCAGAGACTTAAAAATCTGTTGGATACCGGATATTAGCTGCCTTCTGGGGGGGGGGGGACTTTCTCGTTGGAGGGAAAAATTTTGTGACCTATTCGTAATTTTCGTGATTTTTTTGTTACTTTCATGACTGATATCCGAATTCGGGACTTTCATGAGTTGTTGACACTGTGTATTTTCTTCGGAGGATAAACAGTCGTGAGTTTATCCTCCGAACTTAGAACTTTTATTCTAAATAATCGAACAGAATCGTTTACCGGAAATGGTTCAGTGAGGTGTAAATGTGCCAAAAAAGAACTCTACATTTGTACAATAAGACTTAAGACTGCTATCGTCTTTATTTATCATTTTATGTGTACTATTCAGATTGAGATAAAGCCTACTATTAAGATTGCATTTGTATAATATTCTTTTACAGTAACTTCCACAGCTAAAAGTTATTTAAAAAATAAAAATATACTTTACTTTTTGTACTGCATTTCGTGTTCTTCTTCCCGACATCGTACTGAAAGTAAAGAAATAAATACATTTTAGTATTGAAATATTCGACGCGATTGAAGCAAAAAAATATTCTCCTATTAACTCACGTAAATTCTGCTGGTACTGCTACAATAGCCAGTTGTCCTATTTTCAGAATTTGTGTAGGTACTACAAGAGGTTGCCACAAGTACGGGAAGCTCATCTGAGTGAAAAACAAAATTTTAGATTTAAACGAAAAAATAATTATTTGTTGGTTGAATTTAATTAAAGCATTTTTTATAACCTACACAGCATTCCTCTTAGCGATCATAAATGATGTCACACTTCGAGGGGGAGGGGGGTTCCGGAAACTGTGACAAAGGGGGGTAATGGGTCCGTTGAAGTGTGACATTTTGTGACAAAGAGGGGGAGGAGGTCAAATACGTAAGAAAAAAGTGTGACATCATTTATGGACGGTCCCTTACTAGAAAAATATTGAAACGTCGTACCGGCGCTTTCCGGCCCCACTACACCCCTGTCTTTAATATAAATTTAATAGTTTGCATAATTAGGATATAAATTATTATAGGAATTAGAATATAAATCATTGAAATCATAAACATTTGTTATGAAATCTCAAGGACCTGCCACATCAACGTGTAAGATTTAAAGAACACGGATAATACAGTAGAAGCAGTGAAGCAGGTCCTTCCTTTTCAGTCTGTCATCAATTTGTGACTTTCTTGAAATAATTTTTGAGTAGATTTATACTATAATTTCTTTATTAATTTTTAATACCAAAAAACTTCGTTTTTGAAGCAAGTCACATCTTGTCTCATTAAGCAAACAAAAAAGTTAAAGTTTTTGTAGAAAGAAGAGAATACCACTCGAAAACGTGAAGACAAAAAAAGCGGCAGCTCAACGTGTTCCTTTATCATGGGAGAAACCTCAAATTTAGAATTTTCCCTATTTGAAGTGTAATAGATAAATAACACATCTTACTTCGCCTGTAGCCAATAAAATAGGTTTGGGCTCTTGGCATTTTTGTATTTCAGCACTGGGAGCTGTAATCAAATCTCTAACCAAATTCCAAAATAAACTTGGAGATTTTGTTCCTGTAGGTGAAAAAAATGATAATAAATATATTTTACATCGCTTTAACATAGGGAATTCTTAACAAATTACCGGGTTTCTTTAGAATTCTTGATCATGCTTTACGAACAACGCAGAAAATATAGTTCGAAATCAATTTTACTTAAACTACAAAACAGATTAATAAAGAGTCATTAAATGTCATATCGCTGTGATCCTATACTTCTACAATATGAGCGTACATTTCTTTTAGTGATTTAATACAGAAGAAGAATTATGGATACCTTGCTTAAAATCAAATCCTCCAGGCCCGTCTGTAGTTCCTGCTCCGAAACTATAACCCATTGATGGCTTGCACGTAGTAACCTAAGTGAATGAAGATATTAAAAAGAGAGTAAATGAATGCATATAAGAAAGAAGGAAAAAACTTTGAGTTTAGAACTAAGGTATCCATATTACTGTTACTGTATACTAATACTCGTAAATCCATCAATGCGTTAATTCTTTGCTACGAAGTCTCCATTTGCTGTAAGAAGTTAGAAATATTGTTGCAAATTAACAACTGCAGTTCTGTCTTAAGACTTTTACTGGCAAGATCAATAAATATCTCTCTTAAAACTTCTAAACGAATATGTATGTTAGCAGTTGCACGTAACTGCAAGTTTTACTTTTTTAAAAACTTAGTTTACGTGAAAAATACAACCATGGCTAGGAAAAACGTGAAGATGTAAGGGAAACGGGAAGTATCAATGCCAAAAGAACATTTTTTGAAAACTTTAATTTTTTAGCCTATTTTTCCGTAAAAAGTCGAAAAATATGGGTAAAAGTACCAAGTAGAAAGATAAATCGAAGCAACCTCCTTTCCACATTTCAGCTTTTGATTTAGACAATGTTTCATTCAATTTTGAACAATTAAAAAAAAAAGTTTTACAGTGCAATTTGAATTAACAGAAGAGAGAGGAGGGGGAATTAGGTTCGGAAAAAAAATTTCGGAACTGCAAAGCATTAAAAACAACAATTTTTGCGGTTCGTGATCTTTTTTTAGTCTAACTGATAGCATTATATGCGCAAGACGTTTTTTAAAATCGTAAATATGCTATTTCTGTTCTTTTCTTTCTTTTTTTTAAGTTTTGATATAGTTTATACAAAGCAAACACTTTTACTACTTGCGTTATACATTTGTATTCAACGTATCCATTGTTACCAATTTATGCTAAAATTGCAAGAAAAAGTCGTCATAGTTATCGGAAAAAATTATTTAGCTACTTACATTTTTAGAATTGTCTAATTTTACTTTTACATTCGACATGTCGACAAACTGATGAGCAAAACCAACTGGTCCGTTTACAGGAGTATTTGCAGTGTCAAATAATTCCTGGAAAAGAAACTTTATTCATAACTAAACAGGAGAGTTTTGTTTGAAATGATGAAAAATATTCCGTTAGTTTTATACATTGATTAAAAAGTAACTTCAACAGGGATGCCAACACCCCTCAAAGCGATGGCGCAACCACCTAAAAAGCTACAGACCCATCCCTTGAAAACACCCCCCTAAAAATTTCAATGACGCAGTCTGCGCCATGACTCTCCCTGGCATCCTGGTCGGCACCCCGTTTTCAATAAAAGTTCAAGCACTTCCCAGAAAAAGTGCAACAGTTTTTGAGGATTTACAACTAATTAATGTGTTAATACCTGTATAAATCCTTCTGCTGCATCATTTAACACGTCGGTTGCCAGCTACGAGATAACTTGTAGTGTATACTAGGGATGTGACGAATAGTGGTTTGCCCGAATACCGAATATTCGGCCACTTCTTCCAGGCCGAAGCTGAATGTTCGGCCATTTCTTCTAGGCCGAAGCCGAATATTCGGCCAATGTCTTAGGCCGAATACCGAATATTCGGCTGCCGAATATTAAAATTTCTAGAAAATCGTTACACACTATTGCACACAATCTATGATGTATGATTTAATTCTGTTTGTTAAGAATTTAAAACTATTTAAAATTAATCTATTTTCTCTATTGTTTTGAATGTAATAAAACTAAGAATCTCACCCACAAGTGGAACAGAAATGATGGGTTTTATGGTAGTAAGCATTAGCATTATTTTACTAATTATTAAATTCAAATGAAAGAACTACTACTGCTTAGTGAACTTTTACCTTGCTAAAAAACTGTTTTATAAAGATATTTTTAAAGTTAATATTTTTATTTTATGGGGTTTTTTACATACCTATTTTTAAAAAAGCTATTAAAATTTTATACACTTAACTGGACTATATTTTTATTTTCAAAAACCCTAATAACTTATGCCATCTAAATATTCATGATAGGCTTTTCGCATTTCTCTCTTACCCAATATTCACAATAAATCAGTCTACCCCAAACAAAGTCTGACTTCCACTTTGTTAATAATAACAAAATCAATTTCTCATATTCTCCATCATAATTAACAATTGCCAGTTTTTGGGAGCAGATGCTAAATATAAAATACAATATTACAACTTTAAAATCCGTTTTTGCTCAGTGAAGCCTAAAACAAGGTTTTAAAAAAGTAGATTTTTCTAAATTATTTTTATTTATTAAAACTATATACTAATGTATTTTTTTGCAATAATTATAACACAGTTTCAAATGTTTAAAATCTACTAATTTCTTTCTTTTTTTACATTTCTACTGCAGCAGAACTATTCTGCCGAATACTCCATCAATATTCGGCCAGGCCGAGTTTGACCTTACTCAGTATTCGGCCAAGCCGAATATTCGGCTAGGTGATGAAATGACTATTCGGCCAGGCCGAATATTCAGCCAAAGGGCCGAATACCGAATAGTGGCCGAATATTCGTTACATCCCTAGTGTATACTTTGCTGAGAGACCAAAATACGAGTCACCTCAAAGTTGATGGTTTATTTTCACTTTCAATACATTTACAGAAAATTTAATTTTCCTCCAACTGTATGGTATTTTATCACCTGCGAAAGACGCGTGATATGCTCTCTATTCCAAACGGTGACAGCACTGCTGAGTATGAATTAATCTTTAGTCCGTGTTTTCTAGTGATACTTTTGATGCTAACTTGTTTTGGGCGAGAAACTAACAGATTACTGCTTGCCAACTACAGTTTTATATAGTCAATGTTTGACTTGGTGGGAGATAAAGGAGTTATACTTAATATTTTCTTACACATTAAGAGGGCAAAAGTTTATTAGATTCAACCATTTTTCTCTAGTTAGAAACAAAAAATTAATTGTAGGTTAAATATATTTAATAATTATAACTTTTTAAATATTAAACATGTCCTTTCTCGGAGCACTTGGAATTGTTTTGCGGAACACTAAGGGCTCCTCGGAGCACAGTATGAAAAATTCTGTTATAAAACAAATTAGGAAGGGGTTGGATAATTTTAGAAGTACTTCACCATTTAAAACCAATGTGGTAGCTAAAGTTAAATGTTCTCAAATTCCGAGTAAGCATGAAACCTTAGAACAAGCGATTCGTTTATGTAATATATCATATATTTCTCCATTAGTCTCTACTTTTTAATATTAGTATCTTAAAACTGCAGGTTGAGGTTTCCATATAAAAGGAGCAATAATGGTAATTACATGCTATCTAACAAAACGTACGTAAGTGGTATTCCACCTACTCCTAAGCAACGCTCTGCCACTTTAAAAATATTCCGCTTGTTATTGTAAATAAATTTTTCAATGGTATTTGTATAGTTTTGATTTATAATAAATATCTGAGAAAATGATTGTTAAATTGTACTTCTAGATATAATTCTAAAATTAATTTCTTTGTTCTTCTTAAGATATCGGATTTTATTCCCTTTTTCTACTAGAAATTTTGTACTACACTAAAGATAAATAACAATATGATTTTTCTTTTTTAAGTATTACATCTTTGAACAAAAAGCTATAATACATTGTTTCAAGGTTCAAAAGAAATTTATCTGCAGAAGAAAGTTTTCACAAAATAACGACATCAATGTGTTAAAATTACAAACTTGACCCACATTGATATAATTCGTATTATACTGCAGAGTCCCATAAACTCGGCCTGATGTGGACCGAAAGGTGACTGAGTTTGAAAATGCCGCGAATAGGGTTTAACAAAAGTAAAGTACGAATCTCCTCAGAAAATGCCGTACTGTACTTGTATGTATTCTTTGCTTGAGGATACAACAAAACGTAAACTGTTCAATGCCCTTAAACAAAGGAAAAGTACGTACTTTATGAATTAATGGAGCTTCTATTGCATGAAAATGAAAATTAATGAATGCGAAGTTGTACATAGTAAGTTCCCAGAAAAGAAAGACCTCAAAAAATATTGGAAATTATCATTTTTTTTTTTCTTTTCAAATGGGCTGCGTATATTGGTTCTAAACCATTGCAGCCCTAGTGCGTTCCCAGAGATTGGTACCAACTCTTTCAGCGGAACCACAATGAGTGTGGTACCATTGCCGCATGTTTTGACGCTCAGTTTCCCCCTAGATGGCGGCACCTAAGCTCTAATTGATGCAACCTGCACTAGGAATTTAATTTAGCCGAGAGTATCCACGCCAAACGGATACTCAGGGGATCTTTAACATGCAGCATAATCATACGACATGGGCGCTGTCGATTTTCTGCGTTTTGAAAATCCACCGACTTGGGTCAGGGTTGATCCGGCGAGGCCTGCGCCTTACCACTACGCCACCCTGCCGGCTTCTATTGGTAGCCGACCTTGCAAAAACAGGCTAATTTTCTTGAAAGAAATGCGTAGGAAGAAGTTCTAAAGAAAGTTTCCTCCCTGCCAGGGTGTGAGCAAGTTATTCGGACTGCCGAGTTATCGAGTGCCGAGTTTTCGGGGCTCTGCTGTACTAGCTCTAACCCCACATTTTCGAAATGACTTTTAATTTTAATAAATGTGTAATTTGATTGGGAGCTTGTAATAAGTTATTTTCATATGTTAAATGTGATGAAAACTTTCTTTTATTTTTTAACTTTTGTGCGTGATAGTGCTTCTAAATAAATTAACATATTTATGAGATTTGAAATGATATATCTTGCAATAAAGTAACACTACACTATGCAGTTTTTAACGTTCCGTTTTGTAAGTTCTCTTTGCTTTAAAATCACTGTGGTAAGAAAAGGTGCAGTGCAGAGTTCTTATTAGAAAAATATTTAATTTTATACAAATGTCAGTTTTTTTGGAGATAATGAAAGAAAAAATACTAATAATTTTCGGTGTTGTTAATCAAATATTCGAAATTTAGTCTTTGCCATAACGAAATTACTTGGCAGTAATGTATGTATATATATATATATATATATATATATAGAGAGAGAGAGAGAGGGAGGGAGACAGATTTGAAAAAAAAAATAAATAAAACGGAAAAATAAACAAATAAACACTTATCACCTAAACATGTGCCAAGCAGCAATAATTCAAGTAAAGCAATATATAGAAATGCAGTAAAATATTTTTGAAAGGTTTAATAATTTGCTGTCTGCTCTAGTGTGTTTTTGCTTGGGATTTGTGAGATGCTCTTCATCGCTCATTTTTTGAGACAAACCAACACTGAAGAATCCTTGTCTCATCTCAAAGTTTAAAAAAAAAAAAAAATGTTAACCTTTCAAAAACATTTTACTACATTTCTGTTACATAAATTTATACATATAATTACATCATATGTAATAATTTTTTCATAGGCATAATTTACGACTCCTTTTCGCACCTTTAAAAGTTCACAACCACTCCCCCCCCCCCCCCCCCACCTTCCTGATACGGCAAATATTTAGACAGCCTTTTGTAAGATTAAGTGCAATATTTTTACTATTTTATTTATATATATTTGGGCAAAGGCAAAGAATTAACATACCACTGCCTTTTCATATTGCTTGAGTCCAATTATTCTGGTGCTGTCAAACATATCTTTTCCAGGGCCAAAAGCAATGCATTTTTCGTTCTGAAACAGAAAAAAAAAAGCATCCAAATTCATGTTAAATACTCCTGGTAATAATGTTACATTATATAAATGAAGGTTTTTATGAGCTTCAAAATTCTAAATCTAGTCAATGTGTTCACCTATGTCTAACTATAAAAATTTCTTATTCCGGAAAATTAAACGAAACAAAATTATTTTATTATTTATTACAATAATTTTACTTTATTTTATTCTTCATTACTTTATAAAGTACGGAACATAATTGAAACTGTATTAAAACTCGTTTTAAACGGAAGCATAAATGGAATTCAAACGAAATAATCCGGAGTGAGGAACATGGATGAACCTTCTCATTCCAGTACGCATCTGAAGGATAAGTGAAAATGTTTGGTAGAAGGGGAAAGGATCTTCACCCGCGAATATACACAAAAATGCTCACGTACATTAAAACGTAATAACACTTAGTCTTACAATTAATTATTAAATAAGTACTAAATTTTTCAGTTCAATCAATATAATGAAATAAATTGATAAATAAATAGCACGAAAAAAGTTATCAATAATCGTAATGTATTATAACTTACTTATATGAGCTACTGAGCTAAATAGTTAACAAATAAACAAAAACATAAATAAGCGATTCATTTCAATGTAATCCATCATTCGCTTTCTCTGTAGTTTCTCTTACAATGGAATATTTTCATACAATTTTTCTTCTGCCCATTTCTTCTTTTCTGGATATAAAATACTTCGAGAATAACTAGAGAGTAAAGAAGAAGTTCCGTCTAGAACAGTGGTTCCCAACCTTTTTTTTCCTTGCGAACCCCTTTTAAGATCCAAAAAAATCGCGAACCCCCTTTTGTTGTCGTTAGTAACGGATAACAAAACTATAAAATTTACGAGCATGTTTATTTTTCATGTTGCACAATAGATCATAACACAAATTTAAATTTTAATGCAATTTAAATAAAGACGAAAATTACTTTTTTAAATATTTGCTTTTTTTGAAGTATTAATAGAGCAGTAAACATATGTATTCACGAAATATCTTTAAGAATTATTTTCCAAATAGTGCGAAAACGTTATGGAATGGCATACGTACAAAATTTCGAATTAATAAATATACTTCGGTTTCACTTTCGGGTTGAAATATTCAAATTGTTGGAATAAAAGTGCGATAAATATAAGTACAAAATTTAAAATTAATGAATAAATATCTTCCGGTGCCACTTTGGGGTCTCTATATAAATAAGCCGGAAATAATGCAAAATTTTCATACTTCCGACTCTTTCTTCGCCCTAGCAAGAAAACAGTTAGAAATAGTATGAGAAACATAGTTTAAAATTTGAAATAAATCAATGAATATCTTTGGAGATACACTTTGAGATTCAAATTTTCGAAATCAGCTAACAGTAGAAATAAGTGCGTTTCAAATTTTGTACTTATGTCCACAACTTTCACGCATTTATGGAAAAAATAATTTGTTGAAAAAAATAATTTTCCTCCTCGTCCTAATACGTAAGTAAATTTGTTTCGTTTTGTTTTTATGTAAGCAGTTAAATAATCCGCCATTGCAATATTATTTTCGCGAACCCCCGGGGGTTCGCGAACCACCGGTTAGGAAACGCTGGTCTAGAACTATACGAGTTTATTTTCCCATAGGCACCAACATCAAATTTATAATCTAGCTATCTTTTTTTATTTCCAATTCAGCTTCTGTTCTTAAGTACTTTAAATGTACCTTTTTCAACGGTTAATGCATATTTATTCACATTCACTCACTCATTCATTTATTTATTCGTTCACTCACTCATTCACGTATTTATTCACGCTTATCTCTCTTATTTGTTCATTCATTCAGAAACAGCCTTTAAAATCCAACTCCAAAAAATCGTGGGAATATAGGCTCTTTCAGTTTTGGATGAACTTGGTATCTGTATGTGTTCTATATGATATGATCCTTCCAAAAAAATTTGTTCCAAGCTAATCCGTCAGTTAGATCAGGGTTTATATAAAATGGAAATTAGCTAGAATTAAAATATAAATTAAAACATTTTAAATACATTCTTAGTATAAAATAAATAAGTTTCAAGTAAATTTCAAGAGTTATATTTATTACGTGTTGCATACACATGTTTCTTGTCGATCGTAAATCTTTTAGATTTAACTTGCAGCTTGTAGTGAGGATTAAAATTTTACTAGTACAGTAGTAGTATACAATTTTCTACTTAAGAGCCGAAGTTTCGAGTTTTTGCGATGAAGTTAAAAAATAAACATTCTTAGTACTATAAGACTAGACTTTTCCGTGCGAACCATAGAATAAAGATCTCCGATGGGAGCTTTAAAAATTCGAAACTCTCATGTAGCTAGTGGCTTTGTCGTCGGTACTCCGTACATGTTCATTAAGTATAAACTCGCAAAAACTCGAGAAATGAACGTAAGATACTATAGCTTTCAGGTATAAAGTTTATTTTTTATGTATACAAAAGAGGGCCAAAATGTAATTTTCCCGAATGGACCAAATTTAGCCAGTGCGCCCCCGTTGATGATATTAAAAAATAATCACCTGTCCATCGCAGGTACTAGTGTGAGAATCGCAGGGTAATCCTGTGTCTATGCACCTAGGCCCCTTCGTGTTAGGCGATACATCTCCTTCATTTGCTTGAGCAAAGGCTGCAACAAACGAACCCTGGAAAAAATATAGACAATACATTTTATAAATAGCTTCTTTCCCGAAGCCTAAGAGCAGCAGCTGAGAAAGATAAATATCGGACCTTATATATAAGAAACTTTTTAAAAATGCTGCACTAATCTAGCAATAGCTGCAAAAAGTTTTAATCACATTTGCCAAAGCATTAGCATTTATCCTGAATTTATTTATGTTTAGTTCTTTATCAGTTCAATATTTCAATGAGTGCTTCAGCTCAATTAAATCAATTTAACTAGTAAAATTACCTTAGTCGCAAGTAGTCATTTACAGGTACAATTTGATTTATCATTTTTCGTGTATTTGTTTTCACGAGCTGTTTTGCGGCTACAGTAAGGTTATATATATATATTAGGGTGGCCCTTAACCATATGTAATTTTTTGAAGGTTAAAATTTTGCTGCTCCCAACCCCTGATCCTGTTCAAATGATGAAAAAAAAGGGCTATTTCAGCTTAATCATTTAACGTTTAGGCGACTCTCAAAGAGCTTGAAGTAATGCATATTGATTAATTACATTACAAACATGTATATTCTTCCCTAGCTCCTAGCTTGTCCGTTACTTCTTTGAGAAATGTGTGTGGATTTGTCTGGTCTTCCCAACAATTGTTTAAAACCATTTCAAATCAAATTTCCCCAAAGTAAATTATAAAAAAAAAATTCAAAACAGCATGAAAAATTAAGACACATTTGATTTTTAAAAATAAATCACATAACTCCGATAAGAGCAAAGCGTTTTTATTTACTATAATACTTTTGATAGAATTACAACATAATCTAAGCGAAATAACAATCAATATTATTATCATTATTATTATTTTTTTGAAAAAATAATATTTGAAAAAAACAGACAGAAAATGTTATGGTGTAACATTTTCTGTCTTTCGCTGAAGCAAAGCGAGACAGAATATGTTACACCATAAGTGAGGATTTAGTAGCATTTGGGGGTTTTTTTTTTTACGCTCTCCGGCAACAATTTGTAATATAAATTGTTTCTCAGCTTCATCTTTTGTAAGAATGTTATTATAATCTTGAATGAGTTTGATTTCTCTTTCTGCAACGTCATTCACAACAATGATGGTCTGAAGTTTTTCAATTCCACTCTTATAACCAACATCATCTTTCCATGTTGAAGTCTTTGTACAAAAAATCGGAGCTGATAGAAAATCTCGTGAAGAAATTTTTTATACTAGAAGTTACAAAAGACGGAAACTTGATTTTTGAAAATGTTGAAAAATCGTTTGGGTGAAGAATGTATCGCTTAAATTGATTTGTATCTTCTTCCTGTTCTTCACTTCCTTCAACTTCCAGCATAACTTGAGCCATACTTGTCTTAACATCTATTGGAACATTGCCATCAAAAAAGGAAAGAGCCACAGTTTCGGGAACTAAGTACCAGAGATGTTTTGAAAATTTTTTTGCAGTAGCCTTACTAATTTCTGGATCAATAGCCTGATAATTTAGCAATTGATACATGAAAAGAAAATCATGATAGGGTGCTTTAATTGCATCTGGTGACAAGAACCATGCTCGAACATACACTCGAGCAAGAAAAATACATATTCTTCTTAAGGAATTCTTCTCCCTATGAGATAATTTAAATTGATCTTGAAATAAGAATATTTTAAATGCATAGATTGCTTTTGACACCCATCTAGCATGACTTACAGCTCCTGGTATATGAAAAGATATGCCATTCTTTGGAATGCCTCCAAGAAAGATCATTGTTAAGTCCAACAATTTTCGATAATCATCCCGCAGTTGTTTATGAATGTACGGGAAGGAAGGAAATTTTTACTACAGTTAAATCCTGACTTTTTCTACTAGGCGATTACCGAAGTGGAATCGCCCATTCTGAGCACCCTCCAGCCCCCCACGGTGTTCTCCTCTTTCCTAATTACACTAGGCGTGAAAGTCTGTCATTGTAACGCGTCGGGGCCGCTTCAAAAGTGGGCAACTCGTTTCGCTGATTGATTTTTTAATACTTTCCGGAAATAGTTAAATGAGTTCCCAAACGATTTTTTTCTGGAGAATGTAAAGTAAATAATTATAATGATAAATTGTAATGTGCTTATTTATATTCTTGCTCAAAAAGTGTCAAACAGTAATTTAATCAAGAAAGTAAATAATATATTTATTGTTACTTTCCTTTGTTTTTCAATTGCAATCGTATTCCAAATTGTATCTCAATTGGAAGTATTATTATCTGAATAGGAAATCCATATAGAATTATCTATACGGATAAATTTATGTTAATCATTTCAGCAAACTGTTCGTGGATGAAACTTATAACTTATTCATTCACATACTGCACAAAATAGGAGGCCTGTATTTCTCATTTCATTCCTTATGTCTTTTCGTAATTTGAAGCAGTGTTGCTGTTTCTTAAGAAATTTGTATGTGTATATATACTTCAACCAGATTGAGATTTATTAGGTAATGAGTTTTCTGATACTGAAACTTTACGAATCATAAAAACATCAACACACTGAATTTATGTACGAGAAGGCATTGAAGTTAGGAAAGTAATTAATCTTCTCAGTATTGGGGAAAGAAAAAGAAAGTAAAGAAGAGCTAATTATTGATGTATCAAATAAAATATGTTCTCTTTTGCAGTGGCGAATTTGGAAGGGGGCTTGACTTGCTTATTGCGCCCCTCCCCCTCGTTCCTCGCAACATGAAAGCGCCCCCACAGTCGTAAATTGCATTCACGCCCCCAGAATAATATAACATACTAGAAATTTGAAGGAGCGCCGCCCCTTAACTTTCTGCTGAAAGGGGGGCAGACCGAGGGCCCTCTTTCCTATGCCACTGCTCTTCCGATGTTATAATAATAGGGAAGTTTTCGATTTTCTAATTTTATTTTTAATCTACAGAATAACATATTTTAACACCATCTGTGCAAAAAATTTTGTTATACGATTAGTGTTTATTTTTTAAATAATTTTTTAAATTCATGCGCAGTCAGGGATCGCGAAAAAAACTTTCTGCGCATCGGGCATGATTTGCGTCACAGGTTGGATGACGTATATAGCTTGGCGAGCGTAAAGCCAGCCATTCACAAGCGAGCCATGTGGAGCGAAGCCGTTTGGAGCTCATCTATTTGGATAAAAAGATTTACAAGTTCAAATCTGCATGTATATAACAAAAGAATTAAAAAACAGTGGCCTAAGCAATGGTTACTAAATAAAACACATACACACGTAAATCAAAAATTGGATACATCGGATTGCCGAACTGTTTGCGAATGAGCGAACGCATAATTTGAGCTTCTGAAGCTTGTTTATGTTTTAATTTTTGCAGAAAATAAAATGAATTTCGCCAATATACAATAAATTTAGCCAAAAATGAGTTTGGATGTAATTAAAAACTCAAATCTCTACTATGATGAAGTTTACCTGTTGGAAGGAAACATTTATTGATACATAGACCCCGCTTTTCGCAGTGAAGATGGCCGAATGGTTAAGGAAGAAAGCTTGTACACAATTCAATCTTGGTTCGAGTCCCGGGGTATTTAATTTGCGTTTTCTCCAGCAAATGTTTTGCTGCACCGTTGATTTTTGATAAACTAAATATAAAAAGGGCACTTTATTTGGCGTTTTTTTTCTCGTGCAAGGGGGGGGGGGGGGGTAATTAAAAGATAAACTGTTAAAATTATATATTAAATTAAATATTCATTCCGTAAAATATTTTTTTTAGAATGAATTCGTCGAACAGACCCTATTATTATTAATTTATTAGTTGCTAAATTGAAGCATTTTATGTGGATACAAGATATTATTTCTGAATATATATATATACGGGGGGATTTCTTGTTTCTTTGTGTTATACTTTTGTCGTTGTGCTCTTTCTTACATTTGCGTTCGATCAATATGTCAAATACTAATTACAAGTATAGTTTTGTACCTGGATGCACATCAACGACTAAAAACACTACAGGCAAACGCTTCATTAATGTTCCAAGGGACCCTAACTAAAGTTCGAAAAGCGTGGCTATTTAAATGCAGAATCGATGTTTCTATGAAGTAGAATTTTCATTGCTGTGAAGATCATTTCTGTAAGTACAACTAAGACATAACAACATATCTACTTAAAAATTACAGTACCGGTTTACATTTCGTTCGTGCCTAATAGTTTTCAAAACACAAATAAATAAATAAATAAATATACATATATATAATACATATAACAGAAAAATGGCATAATTAAGGCCCTTAGGATTATTTTTATCTTAAAATTTAAATGATATTAGTGTAAGAACAACACGAGCTGATTAATTACAATACAATGGAAATAACACAGAACCGGAAAGAAATAATTTGAGTGCAGCAAAGCCATATCCAGAATTTGGTTTCGGGGGGGGGGGGGGGGGTTAACTTGGACACACTTGTGTTAAGAAAAGTTTCAGGGAGGAATATATATGCTTCATTGCGAACATTTTCGGGAAACCCCCTTTCCCGCTTCTGGATACGGCCTTGGAGTGTAGAAAATACTTTGAGTTATCGAAAACGAGAAAGAAAATTTTCCTGTTCAAGGGATAAAATTACATTAAAAAGTAATGAAAGTATACATAAATAGCTTGATTCAAGACATCGAAAAATTTAGGTGAATTGAAATTTGTATTATTACAAGTAGGAAATACACATTATTCTTTGGCAGCAGTGCAACTCTCAGCTGATTCAATTTTATTTTTTTGCTTCTTTGACTACCATAGCAACTTGGTTAGGGCTCTTTAATTTGTGCCCAGGACATACACTACTTTTGACTGTGCTAATTCCTGCTGTCCTTTTTAGTTGTGCATACCCAACAGCTGAATCACCATATATATTCTTCTCTGCAAGAGCTATTTATTAAAAATATCATAATTACCTTCGGGATCATTCATAAATGATGTCACGCTTCGAGGGGGGAGGGGGGTTCTTGAAATTGTGAAAACAGTGTGACAAGGGAGGGGAGGGGGTAACAAGAAGTATGGCGTCATGCGTTATGCAACATAGCGTGACATGTGATAAAGGGGGGGAGGGGAAGCGTAGCCCGCTGAAGTGTGACAAAGGGGGGGGGGGGTCAAATATATTTGAAAAAAGCGTGACATCATTTATGAACAGCCATTTCTCTGTATAATTTTTGAAAGATTAAACAAGGACTAAAGTATTTTTCAAAATAATAGAATGAATTTAAATATAATATTTATAACCCTTTTTAAAAGAATTTTTTTGAAAGCATTTTAAGGGATTCCAGACTTAAGCAGAAAAATATCAAGTTAAACATGATATACCACGATTGGGAAATGAAATTTAAAAGATTCTGTATGGCATCTAACTACACTACCTGCATTTTAAAGTCAATAAAAGTTGCAACATCGTTTGGCTTAATGCTTTTTCTATGCTAATTTGCAGGCACTGGCGTAGATAAGGGGGTGGTTTTGGGAATACCCCCCCCCCCCCCTGAAATGGTGAAGATTGTCTAGAATTGGACCAATTTTTCTTGGAAAACAATGAAGTTAGCAGACTTCTCCCGAAGAACCCCCCTCCCCCCCCCCCCCCGAAATCCAGGTCCAGCTACGCCATTGTTTGCAGGTGTTTTTTCACATGAAAAGGAAACACATGATCAATTCAAAAACCTCACCAATGTTTTTTTTGAGTTCCCATTTGAACCGCAAGTAAAAAAACGGAATTTTCTTTAAGTAAAAAAAAATTAAACATCGAAAATCCTTTGTAGCATAATAATATTCTTCATTTCAAAAATATAAGATTCATTGCCAAGAAAGCGATAAGCTAAGTAATATGCACTACACTAAATAGCATGATGAACTTCACTGGGGTTACCAAAACGTTACAAAAAAGTCGCCAAGCAACAAAAATACACGTAACTGAATAAATAAAACGAATTTTAACTCGGAAATGGGCAATCAAAAACTTGTTGTCTAAAAGGGATCCTACAGTCCATGATGAATAAGAAAAATATAAAAAATAGACAGTAGTTTAGTTAAATGAATCGTTGAATGAACACTGCAAAATACGAGGAGTTCGAAGCCGTTAGAGGCGCGAGGTGCCCGCTGACATCAGACAGTGACGTATTAGGCTCCGCCTCGTTTTTTGTGGATGGGATTTTTAAAAATTAATTAAAAATCAATGTTCAATTTTTTTTGTTCGGCATGGGTGAATTCTTTTGTTTCATAACTGTCTTAACAATATCTAAGCATCAAAATAGGAAGATTCTGTAGGTGGAAACTTCCCTATTATGTAGAAAAGCTACATAAGAGAAACTGGTTTAGTAATATCTCTCAGTTGCATGTATCCGTTCAAAATTTTCAAAACTCTGCCAACTGTATACCGCTAATTACATGTACTCACAAATATTATCGAGTAATTATTTTTAATTAGTACGGTTAACTTGAGAAAAGATGGAACTAACACCGAATGTGCAATGCTTCCTGTTTTTAGAACAGAAATGCAAGCTACATAAATGATTGAAACTTTCCTCAAAATGTAAAGTAATAAAAAAAAAATTTAAAGTGAAATTTTTCATGTTACATGATTTATAGTTTCTATCTTTTAACTGATACAAGGCTGTCCTAAAAGCAAATATTTCCGTAAATATATAGAACGGAAATCGAATGTTTCTGTAAATTTACGAAGAACTTGCTTCTAATCAAATAATCAAGTTTCTTGATAGCAGTTTCTCAATAAAATTCGTGCTTTTCCGCAATCTGTGCAACTACAGAGAAAGATGCAGTGGTGTAGTCGGCTGGGAACGGCGTCCCCCAACCTTTTTATTTTAATACAAGCGCCCCCCCCCCCCCCCCAAGTTTTTTACATTTTAACACAAGCGTCTCCCCACTTTTGATTTCAATTGCTTATCTCTCTATGCATAAGCTCCCAACTTTTTTTTTTAAGGACTACACCACTGGAAAGATGTAAGGTTACGCAAAACTGAACACTTGAGAACTGTGACTACTAGTTTAAAAATTGTAAACGTATGCATAATAAGCACTTGAGCTCTGTGACTTCCAGTTTTAAAATTGTCAAAAAATACATAATAGTATATTCCAGCTATAGAGAACAAGCTAGCCTCTGTTGGCTAAACTTCTGAAAGCATTTTTGGCCGAATAACCTATAGCACATGGGTGATTCTGATTCGAAATTCTCCAACATTTCTGAAAATTTTCGAGGCCCTGTTCCGAAAGAAAAAAAGGTCTTCCTAAGTTTTTAAAATTTTTTAATCTTAAGACTTGACGATTAATGTCTGTGCTTTTCTTTTTACCTTCAGACAAGCAAACTATATTGTACTATAAAAAACTTTCAATACAATATCGTTGCTGGAAATAAATGACTTCTGGTAGCAATACCAGACCTTTCATTTAATTACCTTGAGGAATTTTTTTAAAAGCTTGTTCATACATGTATATGAATGTATTGTATTTTGGAGGGGGAGAGTCATGTTCACCTAATTGTATAATTTTTTTGCTTTATATTCATAGTGCATATGCAAATACTTTCTCCAAAAATTTTGCGTGTTCCAAATTTTTTTTTCGCAGACAATTACCTATGGCGAGGTCTCAACTGACATACCCTTCGACTATACGCACATGAAACCGTAATTCAGCGTGCTCACAGTCGGCGCCGCTACTGCGTCTCATTATCTGTTGCTATCAATTTACAGAATATTCTCTTTTCTATTCTCTGTAATTTTGTTTCAAATACTTTGTAGTTTCCTCTTTTTGGCTCATTGTAGACTGTCAGATTCCGGACAAATGATTTTCAAGAGATTCTCATACATTTTCGAGCAAAAAATTTTGCAGGACGGAGAGGGGAGGCGGCTTTTTGAATTTTTACTATCTGCTAGTTTTTTTTTAATGTCTTTTATTGTTTGAACAAGAGACATACGTGACAACATGATTTGCATATCCTTTCTACGAGATAAACAAATCACGCTGAAAACAATAATTTTTCAATTGCACCTCCCCAAATGAACGATTGCATCTATCGCCATTCATTTTTATTTTTCATCACCAATTTTCATCGGGACCGCTCATATGTGTACTGAATTTCGTTCATTTTTTTTAAAAATTAAGAGTGCTTACCATAAAGTGCTTACCACATCAGACACACAAGCACATATACATATATTTTTCAAATATGTCCATAAGTGTTCAGCGTAACTTAAAATGTATAAACTACTATATTCGAAAACTCTAGCAAATCTAATGTAAATTTTGTACGTAGAAAAAAAACCAGTTTGCCATATGGCCGACTAGAAAGATGGAAGTTAAACAGAATTTATGTAAAAAAAAAAGCAGTATGAAGGTGCTTTATAAAATATAATAATAATTATAAAATAGATATAATAATAAAGAAATTAACATTAAGAAAAAAATAATTTAGTTATAATAATAATAATAAAGTAAAATAACAAGCGGTACCAGCACGGCGATGCCTGTGCGAATAGCTTAAAAAACGTCGCCTGTGACGACGTTCAAGAAGGGCGCCGCCCTCCCCTCCTGATGCTGCCCTTATTACGTGAGCAGAAAATTTATTCCCGCAACCCGCTCCCGATCTTTCTCCCCCCCCCCCCTGCAAAAAATCGTTGCTAACAACTTAAGGAACCCCCCTCACCCGAAAAGCAGCGTGTTTCATTGATTTAACTATAACGACGTATGCGCATACGTAATTAAACGTCTATGTACACAGAACACGTTTTACCGCAACTCCCCCTCCACAACAACGGTGTCAAACGCGTAGAAAAGCAAGGCACCCCCCCTCCCGAAACGCGCTCTTAAAAACTACTTTTTTAAGTTGGACATTTTGTTAAAAATCAGTTACTGCAGGTGTTACTGACTATCACATAGGATTTTTCAATAAATTGTGCGTTTTTCCTTCGCATAATGGATAACCAAATCCTACGGCAAACCAAAAAACCATAAAATTACTTTGAAATAAAATGTATTTTTACGAAGTTCGATGAGATTTGTTGTTATTGTATAGCGAGCAGCTATTTTCAAATAGTATCGGTATGGAGCTCCCCTCCCCCCGAAAAAAGCCATAATTTAGAAGGCTAATTATTCTCTTCGGATGCATTTTAAAAAAGCAATTCGTTATTATACAGCATTTCAATAGATGTCTTTGCCCTTTAGGATGCCTCTTTGAGATGGTCAGAATTAAACCGATGTGTCACATAAAATAATAAAAATCAAGAATGGACATTTGTTACACATTCCTTTTCATTTATTTATTTTACAGAATAAGGAAGAGAAAGTTGCTCGTATTTCAAAGTTGGAATGATGAGATAGATACTTATTTCATTTCCTGCTTCTTGCCTTTCTTGCAGAAATAGCTAATTCTGAAGTAGTTCAGCCATCAATCCATGTTTGCGCATCAGTGTCACTTTCTAATAACTATCCCCAAGAGAAAAAATGCGGAGGAGGCCTCCGATACCACAGGGGTCCCCCTTCCTCGCAACAGGAGTTCTATTTTCTACCTTTCACCCCTCTGTCTTCCCGTCTGACGGCCCATAACGGCCGACCTAGGTCTTAACTGACAAAGCCGTTTTCGGCCGTCCTCGGACGTATCGAGTTATGAGTAGCAAGTTGATCTTCAATAAAATTAATAATGGTAGAGCGGACATCATAAGGCACTTCATTTTTATCAGTTATGTAAACATTTTTGTCAATTTTAACCCAAGTTTCTCTAAATCTTTTGAAAAGTGGCATGTCTGGACCAGTAGTCGCATCCATCAGCAAGTCGAAACAGCTTCTCAAAACTAATTCAAAAATGTGATGATGACAAGGGAGGTACAACAGGTCACGATTAAACAACTTTTCTAGATTTATGCAGGCACCATTTATTCGGCCTGTGTTGCTTGCTGTAGTATCACAGCAAAGTGCCTAAATTTTGTTAGTTAAACTCCATTTTTCTCGACTGCAAGGTAAACAGCCAACGCTTGCTCTTTTCCTGAGGATGTTGGGATTTTAGGCACTTCCAGCAGTTGCTCTTTGCCTTGAAAGATGACTGTTATTGCCAGTCTATCAACCTTTTCTGCACCTGTTAGTGCTGGAAGCAACTTTCCATCTCAGTTGCTTCCCTAAATTTTTTTCTCAGATTTTGAAAAGAAGTACGACTTATTACTAGCTTTTCAGTATCATGCCCGAAAGCTTCTGTAGCAGCCATTAATATGAAAACTGCATTTCTATCAGTAATTTTGCACCTATCAAAAACTTCACAAAGACTTTACAAAGTTTACTTAAGAAAACTTCACTTGTAAAAAAATGTAATGTACCTCGACGGGGCTGGATCTATGGCTGCAGTTGATGCTGTTGGTGATATCTGTTGAACAATGGTAGAATTTTCACTGTCGTCACCACTATCACTATTTTATCTGCTTGGTGTTGAATTATCAGTTCTCACTACAACAGGTTGACAAGTAGCAAATTGTTGTTTCA
The DNA here is from genome assembly GCA_038502835.1 of Octonoba sinensis. Classification (NCBI taxonomy): domain Eukaryota; kingdom Metazoa; phylum Arthropoda; class Arachnida; order Araneae; family Uloboridae; genus Octonoba; species Octonoba sinensis. Next base: position 27,435,273 of record CM076599.1, on the reverse strand, counting down.
TTTCTTCATAAGTTCTTTTTTTCCTGATACTTTCCATTGTAGAGCGTTTTAGTGCTCTTTCTTCCTTATATTTTAGTTTTTGATCAACACCGATCATGGAGCCCGGTCTTCCTTTGTTTTTGGCGCTGAAGAATTAAAAATTTCTTATCGTCTTCACTTTTCATCTGTTCCAAAGCATCTGAAGGAGCTATGTCAAAGAAATCGTCCATTTTTTTCTATGAAAAGATCTCTTTTGTCTTTTTCTTTACCCGAAATTCTTGTCAAGTTTTTCTGTAAACCTTTCCATTCATCATATAGTTTAAGTGAAAAATAACTTTACAGATGACAATTTCAAAAACTCATGGTCGATGAGGGCCGCCAGAATGAAGTCCTATTAAGCTAAAATTTTTCACATATCACTTTTTTGTTGATTGGAACAAGATAGGGGGTTGGGAGCTAAGCTTTTCGAAAGTTGAAAAATAAGGGCCACCCTAATATATATATATATATATATATCAGGGTTTGAAAATTATATTAACCGACATGCCCGAGGCATGTTAAAATTCCGATCGGGCATGAATTTTCTACCCGTACATGCCCGGTAGAGCATGTGATTTTTTAATGAAATATTTCTTCCCAAAACTTTATTATTTCGACCTTATTATGCAATATTTATTTGTAATGTAATTTTTTAATGATTTAGATTAACGTTAAAATAATTCTTGATTCAGATATAAAGCTGTTAATTTAAGTTTTTGTCCGATTAATGCTATACGAAAAATTCAAATGTTTTTATTTATATGCAATAAAACAACTTCTGGTCATGTAAAAATTTAGTTCGGGCATGTAATATTTTGTAAAACTTTTTACAAATTTCGAGCCCTGAAAATATATATATATATGTATATAAAATTTTTATTGTTATGAAGCGAAGCGAAGCTTTTGATCTACTTACTTTTCCGATTAGGGCGTTCTTGTTCATTCTTTTCTCGAATAACAGAGAAGCATAGCCTTTGTTATCGCTGCTGATCAAATCGTTGGTATTGTTCATGCTAGTACAGTGAACAGCAAACCAGCTACAGAAAAATGTAATGTTAGACCGGGTTGCAAGTTACGCTGCTATATCATCACTATAAACAAAAAAAAAATAACTATAAATCCAAGAAGTTCTTACATTTTCTAATACCCGAAGAAAGACTTTGGTATGGACATTATTAGGCAGAACTGTTCAGCGAAAGTATATGAACTAGATATAAAAAAAAGTCTGTGAATGAGTTTGAACTGATTCAAAATGTATTGAACCCAATAGTAAACGATTACTTTTCAGTCTAATGAAGGTAGTGCAAATAATTTAGCAAACCATTGCGATGGAAATTGCTTGAAGTGTTTAGGAGTTAAAGAATCAAGAAATCAGTTCTTCGATAAATAGCAGATGAAAACTACTGGGTTTAAAAGCTTTATTTATTTACTTTTCCGCATACCCGTCCGTAACAGGCACAGTAGCCCTTGTCTTACATTAACTACTCTAAAAAAAATCAGATAACTTTTAAGGTAAATAAGGTAAGGTAATAATATTAATCTTTTCTCCACCAGATGCCATAACCACTTTTAGCCGAAGCTTTTGGGTTTGTCGAAACGGGAGCCTGGTGGCCGTCGATCGTCAAGGTAAATAATACTGCAGAATGGAGTGTTTTCAGTACGATATAACTTTTACGGTAAATTATAACTGGAAAAGCCAAGGAATCCAGCGCCTATTGGTTACTGCGGGTTTCCCAGGAAGTAACAACATAGATTTTAACTCATTTTCCGAGTTTTAATTTAACTTACTTACTTAATCATGCCTATCGGTTTTTGATTGATATCTGTAAACTTGAGAAGTACCATTTTTGTATCCACATTTGAAGAATACCTGAGAAATAAACAGGAAAACTTCAGTGATAAATCAAACATAATATTAAGAAAAACTAAAATATACAAACGAATGAAAAGTACATCAAACATTTTTGGTTGAAAAAAGTCAGTTAGAGAGATATGAGACGAAAATATTTCACTGAAGTTGAAATTTAGAAAGTAATCAAGAATATTCTTTTTTCTCAAAAGTAAATAAATTTGTTTAAAGAAGTTACCAACATTACGAAATAACAGTCAATTATCTTTGTCAAAGTATGTAAATAACATCATTTGGACATTTATTTGAAATAATTTTGTTTAGGAGAATTTTCTGTGAACAATATGAAATATTTTGGTCAGTTGATCGGATGCTTTGTAATAAAGAAGTTAAGGGGGAAAATACGTGTAAAGGTCTCAAAAATTAATTTTTTTCTTCATAAATCGACTCTACAACTATTCAATAATATACCCTGAAAACTGTAAAGCAAAATTCCTAGTCGTTTAAAAGTTATAAGCATTTGAGCGAGCGCCCCTTTTAGAGCAGTTGAGCAAAAGTTGTCCCTCATGAATGACCTGAAGGGTAATAGAGAACGTTAGCAGATGTCCTTTTATTTATTTTAACAATTGAGACCTCAGATAGAAATTTCTATAAGTATTAATATCTATAAGTATAAAAAATTGATTCATTACTGCCTTAAATGTACCTTCAATACCACACTTTTTTGCAAACGCGTTTTTCTCGAAATTACTTTTTTCGAATTTGCGTGCAGTATAGCTAGCAGAGTTTTTGATCAATCCTTATCAAATTTAGCACACATTTTCCTTATATATACACGCTTTGTTTGAACTAGAACCATAAACATATCTTTCTTTTTTCTTTTTTTATTGTAAAAAAAGAACAAAAAGAAAAACGGTTAAAAATCATACTTCATTTTCCCATTCTAAAAAAAATAGAAATTTTCAATTTTTTTTTGTGATGATTTTAGTCCAACTAGAAGAGACACTTATAAAGAAAAGTAGATTTTAAAAAAAAGGGATTTCTGATAAAAATTGTGACCTCCAGGATGTACGCAAACTGCCGACCCTGATGACGACTTACAGTGTGCATCAGCCGATATCTCCAGAATTTTTCAAGAAAAATGTTTAAAAGTTCAGTAAAAGTTCTTCAATATATCTATAAAATACCCTCAAAATCTCAATAAAATATATTTACTCTTTATGCGTTAAAACAATTCATGAAAATTTCTCTTAATACGCCGTTTTACACGTATTTCCCCCCTCAAGTAAATTCTGGTCAGTTACATTATAACAATTTTTTCAATATAAGGTCAATTAACTTAAATGCAATAAAGTTCGCTTACCTTAAATATTACTGAAAGAAATGTTCATAAATGTACTGTATTAAAACATATGAATTTCGGGCAGAAGCGTAGCTAGACGGGGGCAAGGAGGGACAGCTGTCCCCGGGCGCAGCGTCAAGGGGCTCCAAATTAATGCAAATTTATTTTATTTTTAAATATGAAAAGAAAATTATTTGATTTGAAGAGGTGTGAATATGCTCGACAAAAAAGTGGGAGCACCACAAATCGGAAATGAGCAATGTAGCAGAGGAGTGCGTGGGAAATCAGACAAATAATTTTGCAAAGCCAAAATGTCCCATTTTTTTCCCTTAAAAGTGAATGGTCGCTAATAAAAATAAAAATGAAAGGGAAAAGGGAGAGAGAGCTTTTTAGAGCTATTTATTAATTAGGAAGTATAAAAGTTTTTTTAATTTCCTTTAGGGGCGCCTCTAGGCCCCCAGTGGTACGACGGGGGGGGGGGGCGCAAAATCTTCAGTGGTCCCCAGCAGCTGAAAACCCTGGCTGCGCCTCTGATTTCGGGAACAAATGCGAAATCTTCCCTCACATTTAAAGCGTTTTTAGTTAGGCAACTCCCTATTGTAATAAATATCACTCATTTTGTATCGCCCCCAACGTCTCCTAAATACGACAAAAAAGCGCGAATCAGCGATCTGTATTTTTTGTTTTATGTTTGAAGGTCAAATAATTCCACCACACGTTTCAACCTTGAACGTATGTTTAGCCTTCCCTTCCCCAAGTTTAAACAAGAAGTTCCGTCTAGAACTATACGAGCCTACTTTCCCGTATACACCAAATTTAAATTTATAATCTAGCTATCTCTTTCTCTCTTATTTATCTTTCTTATTTATCTTTAGTTCTAATTATTGAAAATATACCTTTTTCAACGGATAATACATATTCATTCACTCACTCATTCATTCTTTCATTTATTCAGCCATGCATTTATTCATTCATTCGTTACCTCATTCAAGTGTTTATTCATTCATTTACGCATTCATGTATTTATTCACTCATTTATTTTTATTTTCATTTATTCAATAATTTATTCATTCATTCTTTTCCTCATTCATTTATTCATTGATTTATTCTTTCACTCTTTCATTTATTCATTCATTCATTATTTCACTCATTGAGTCACTGAGAAATATCCTTGAAAATCCCGATCAAAAAATTTCATAGCAAAATAGGCTCGTAAGTTCTGGATAAACTTTCTATTTCTACATGTTCTACGTTATAAGAGCTTTCCGATCAAGTTTGTTCCAAGCAAATCGGTCCGTTAGATCAGGATTTATATAGGGTTGAAATTTCCCCGTAAGCTCTGTGTTAATTTTTTGAACTGTTCAAAAATGAACAAAAACTGTTCAAATCAATATTTCACGCCGAGAACTCCTTTCAATAAGCTTGCAATAGGAACTTGGCTCTTGTGCCCAGAGTTTACAGAATTTGCTTCAATTTTGTCCATAGGCGCTAATGTTAAAATTTTTTGAACTGTTCAAAATTGAACAAAAAATTGTTCAAATCAAAAAGTAAAATATAGAAATGAGATGTCCTCGCCGAGATCTTTCGAATGCAAAAAGAATTTTTCTAATAGGACAATTCGTTCAAAAGTCATTAGGGGGGACAGACCGACAGACTGACAGACAGACCGACAGACAGACAGACCGACAGACCGACAGACACACTTTTTCCCCATCTCAATACCCTACTTTCAAATTTTTTATTTTTCAATCTTTATTTAATTACTTCACTTATTTTTGACTTTTCTTGATTTTTAACGATATTTTCACGATACATTAAGCCTTCTTTCATGCTTTATTATTATTTTTTTTTACTTTTACGGGAAAGTAGGCTAAAAAGAGCGGACAAATTGTTTTTATTTATAATCGTTTGAAAATATGAGTTGCATTTAGGCAGATGAATCACTCTTGGCGAATAATTGCGAGAGTTGAAACTACTGAAATGCGACACTAGTCACCAAAATGCGGAGAAGCTTTCCGCTTCAACCTGAAGTTTTTCTTTTTTCTTTCTATTCCTTTTTTATGCTTATTTATTTAAAAGTATTGTGAGTAATTGAAGTTCATTGCATTCTAAATTCTATGCATTGTGGTCTTTTTAAAAATTGTTGGATGCAACAATGGCGTGTGTTTAAGCCAAAAAAAAGTACATGTACATTAATCAATGTAATATTCATTTCAAGCTGAAATCGCTCATGCTCTGAAAACTCTTGTGGTGAATGAAAATAATTATTTTTTTCTTATTTTTAATGCAATTAAATGAGTACAATTTTTACAATTATAGAAATTTTCGGTAAATTAAATTCTTTGAATAATCAATCGAGTTTAAGAGGAGTTAATACCTTCCGCCATGCTTTAAAATTATCATTTAAGTATTTTCACTTATCACATGTGTATTAAGATTCATTATTAATTTAAAAAGAATTCTACGTAAAAAAAAAAAAAAATCAAGTTAATTAAAAATTTGAAAATTTGGATTTTTTTTAAATACGTAATTAGGAATTTTAAAATCCCTTCTACTTTTTATTAACCGTTGTTTACTTACCAAATTTTTTTGTCGTGGTTCTTGAATGATGGCGCACCCTCCAAAAAAGCTACGGAGCCCTCTAAAAACAATAACGCTCACAAAAATCGTTCAAAACCCCTAAAAACACTCCCCTCCCTCCATTCATAAATTATTCGCCCCTTTAAAAGCTACTGAACCACCACCTACGCAAAAATGATGATACCTCCAAAAATTTATAAATGATCTTGCCCCCTTGAAAAGCTGTGGACCTCGCTCCCGTAAAAAAACGTTGACGCCCGCCTAAAAATCGACCAAGGCTCTTAAAAACACCTCCCAAATATTTAATAATTATCCACCCCCTTAAGAAGCTACGCAGCTCCCAAAAAAAACGATGACACGTACAAAAATCAGCCCAAACTCCTCAAAACACCCAAAATTTATTATTATCCACTCCCTTTATAAAAAGCTACTTAAGCCCCCCATACACATACACACACCAAAACAAAACGATAGCACCTTCAAAAGTCGTCTGAAACTACTTAGCCCATGAAATATTCAGCACATGAAAAGTTAAATTTAATAATTTCTGTCTGAATAAATTAATGATGAATTTACTTTTCCAAAAATGTCTACTTTAATTCAGATTCATAATGTAGAAAGTTTTCTTTGATGTGACCTGCCTTGTATTTAGTCCATTTCGTATGGTAGCAAATGAGTGCGAGTTAAATTGTAAATGGTTACTTACTGAGCGCGTTCTTCCGGTGGGTTGTTGAGGTAGGAAGTAGGGCTTCTGTTGATGCTGGCATTGTGAAGATCTCCCTCATTATAAAAGATGTATCCGGGCTGAATGTTTTCGTGCGCCATATTTACACTCTGTCAAAGACATTAAAAACTATAAAATCTAAAATTAAGAAACAAAATTTTTCGCAAAGGCAAAGTGTACGATTTTTCTGATTAAAGATAAAATATTAGTATCAAGGTTTAGGCTCAAAACGAGCCTATGAAGCTATCACAAAATTGAAAAGCAAAATTCAGAAGAAAGATAAAATTGAGTCATCACCAATCTATGAAAACATGATTAATATAATAAATAAAACAAAAATGCATTTAGCCGGGGGCGGATCCACGAATAATTTCTGGTAGAGGCACCAAGGAGTAAAAAATAATTCTCAATCGTAAAACTTTGCATAATAATAATTAACATATTTTTAAATTATCATATTATTAAATTATCATATTTTTATACTTTTTAGAGTCCCTTGAAACCAGTTAATGTAATTTAAAGTATAGAAGAATTATGAACTAATTTACTTCGAACGAAAAACTAAACAGTATTTTTTCTTAGCATTTTAAGTCAATTAAGCATTAAATTACAGAGACCAAAATATTAGACCAAATGTCATAATAATAAGCCGTAATAATTAAAATCATTGTCTTAAGGTTATAACCCAAGGGCTCAGTAGAGATGACTTGATTCAATGCTTAAATTTCTTAAAACGGAAGATTTTGATGCGCTAAATTTTTGTCCAAAAGGCAGAACAAGTGGTCATAGCCACGTGATCATGTCCATGATCATTGGACTAAGTAATTTTATTCAAATATGTTTTATATTTTTACACAACAGTTTAAATACTTCATATCTGCAAAATAATTAAAAGGTATTTAATGGGATAATTACGAATATCGTTTATCTCTTTTGGGAGGCCCCCCCCCCTTTAAAATCCCTCTGTTGCTTCGATTGAACTCCCATTCTTTCTAGGTACTTACTCGGTTCTCTGAATTGTATGACTAGGAATCACATTATTTATCGCTTTTTCGTTTTTTTTTTTTAGTTAATAAGCTAATAGTCATAGTATAGAAATATATGTAATAAAAAATTAAAAAGTTACATACTTATAGTTATTTACTTATCAATAAATATACACTGTTTAATATGCCATGTGATGTGAAAAAAAATAAGCACCCTACCTCCCTTTTCCAAAAACTAAAGATGGGGGAAAAAACCTCATTTACTTTTATGAATGACATTCAAAAAAAAAAAAAAAGAAATACCAAATCAGAGCAGCTGTGCTCAAGAATTGAGCACAGCAAATTTTTTTGCTCCGACTCTGCTCCAGTTTCGAGTAAAATCTCGTTGTTCAACTACTCCTCGCTTCTGCTCCATGCTCTTCTCTAAATCCCTGATCAAAACAAAGACAAATTTTAAGCTTTATCGAGTTTTTCTAAAGATTCAAATTGTAAACGCGTAATAGGTATGAAAAATCTGTCTGTTATGCAAATTGATTCGAAAATGGTAAAAATAAATAAATGCAAGCGTGTACCGTACGAGAGACACAAAGTAAAATACAAAATTATCGGCACGTCATGTTTTGTGTGAGACGCATATATATCATCTCGATGCGAACAAAACATCTGAAATATTTTCATTCTTACCTTACGAAACATTCACGATATTAAGCAGTATGTATAGTATAAGAAATGTTTTATGTGCGTTAAGAAATGTCAGTTGACATAGCAACCAAATGGTTTAGTAAGCGCTTTGGCAAATGAATTGCCAAACATGTCTAAATAGAGAACGAGTTTTACTGACATATTCTTAAAGAATGTCCTCAAAGAGCATCAAAAAATTGACGGGTAGTTTTCATATATATAAAACAAGAAGCAGTGACTGCCCTACTACGTCATCATTAAGCATGAGAAAAAGAGAGAGAAGCACTTGTCAGTTTCATAAGCTTTTTTTTTTATCACACAGTCACACACACACACACACGCACGCACACACACACACACACATATATATATACATATATATATATATATAAATATATCAGTGATTCTCAACCTTTTTTTTTTTTTTGTTGTTGTCGCGGCGCCCTTTTAATGATTTGAAAATTTAGTGGCAGACAAAGAAAAAGATAAGTTTAAAAGTTGTTTCCTTATTTATAATACACTGCGAAACAGTTTTTGATAATAATTTTGAATGGAAAATAAAATAATATAATATATACTACAAGAATAACAGTTCTTTAATTTAAACAACTTTCCTCGTAATAAAAAGAATTATAAGTTTTACTATATACAAATTTCTAAAATACACACAAAAGAGCCGCGGCACAGTGGTTGAGAATCACTGATATATATATATATATATATATACTATGAGTGTACATAAAAAAGCATTCAGTTAGGAAGCCTAAAGACTATAATTTTTAGGAAAGGACAGATTGCAAAAATTAAAAAAGAATCATGTATTTATTGCTTAAAAAGAAAAGTCTTAGTTTGTTAATATCGTGCTGTACTCACTCTCATAATTCCTTTGATCATGGAATCATAAGACTGTCTAATGAAACCTTGTGAAGTCACGATGTACAAAGCGTATTGTAAGAATCCACCTGGCCCAGCATGCGTATGAGTACTGCTGATGCACACATTTTTCTCCGTGTACAAATTGCCGTATTTAGCTTTCAATGCTTTTAATGTCTGTAAAGAAAGAAAAAAATGTAAATAAATAATAATAATATAAATGCTTCTTTACTTTAAATCTTTACGTAATTGCATGTTCCAAATCCAAATATTCCATTTCGTCTTGGAGGCATTTTAAATGCACAGAAAATTAACAATTTCTACATAATGACTCAATGGGAAAATATATTTGGAAGGAACACTTTTAATTGAGTATTCAAGAGTTGCTCTTTGATGATATGTTTGGAAAACAACAAACTAAAGGTGGAGGGGAGCAAAAAAAAAAAAAATTGGGGGCAGGGTGTGGATGAATCAATGGTAGTTGAAAGGAACGAAATCTACAGTTGTGCAATCAGAATTGGTTCTTGTGAGGGCAGTGGCGTAACTAGACTTAGTGGCGCCCGGGGCGAAATCTGGGAATGCCGCCCCCCAAAATCGCGCCGACAGCAGAACAGCCCTGAAGTCAAAAAATGGGAGGGCGGGGGGGGGGGGGGGAGGAGCATGAGTTTGGCGACTATCAACATTTTTTTTCGATCGGGAGAATACAAATAGTTAATATATATATATATATATATATATATATATATATATACACACACATCCATTTTTTCAGACATTCAGTCAAATTTTTCGACTAATTTTTCCACCCGCCATTCTTTTTCGAATAATTGCGTTAGGGTATTCGGAAAAGCGATATAAATTTAGAAACTGATACTTGCGCAAAATAGGGGGGGAGGGGGTACTTCCCCGGAAAAATTTAGAAATTGAAGTATAAAACACGCAATTCTAGACTATATTTAGTGACGCTGGGGAAGAGAGAGGTGTTTAGGCACTTCACACCTCCCTATCGATGCATTTCACGGAAAATTTATTTATATTGGTCCCAAAAATGCAATTTTAGCCTATATTTGGAGACATTAGAAGATTCGCGTCATGACCCCTATGAACTCCCTTGAATCCACAATATCAGCAGTTAAATCGTAAGTTTCTCGAATAGTTTACTAGAAGTTTTGTTGATTATTCAAAGTTGTTAATGAATCATGAGAGTATAAGGAATATTTTACTCCGCATTTCAATAAAAAGAGGATGCTTAAAAGTTTCATCTACATTTCAAGCGAATATTTTTGAAGACATCACATAATGGCCGCATGTATTGTTGGGTGTTGCACAAAAGGTACTATGTATTGACATCCCATTGCAAATAATATTTATATATCGTTTTCTATGTTCTCCGGTGAGAAACAACTTAAAGCTGCCTTCTTAAAAGTCTCTTTAAGAATGCACAAAATTTAGTTCGAAATATAAAATAAATAAATTAAATACAAAAAACTTGATAACACATTGGATTGTTGGGTGATGAAAATACGTCTTTCCACTTCAGTCCACGTGGTAAGTTTACTTCATACAATGTTTAACGGAGCAAAATATCTTTTAGTGGAAAGCTGTCTTTCTGAAGGTCTTTAAGGGTAGTATTATGCATCACATTTGTTCATTGAATAGTAGGAAAACAGGAAAACTTCCACCCATCTCGAAATTCAGTGAGCGTTAGACAAGATATCACAACCATTTCACCTTCTCATTCCTCAAAGGAAAGTCTGCATCACCTGGATTTGACTTTCTGACCATTTTCAAAACTTAATTAGCTACTACATCATCTTTACGACTCCCCCCCCCCCCCCCCACTCGCATGACTCGACAACATTTCGTACAAAACTTAGCGATTTATAGTTGTTGCGTAAATAATTCAACGCAGTAGCAGAAAAAAGGGGAAAACACGCAATAATTTTATTATTATTATTATTACAATTATCACTACAGTTTTGCCCTAATAGAATTTCCCTTTATAGAATGTTGTCTATTTAGCCTAGAATAACAATATTATAAATTATTGATTTTTCTCTGATGTAGCTCAAAAATTGCATCACTATTTGAAATATTTTGATACGACAAACATAGCACTCGGCGCAATAAGATATATTTTTATTTTTTCAAATTGTTAGTATGATATGCCCTGACAAATTGCTCAACTTTTTAGTTTAAAAAATATTGATGGAAGAAAACTATTTAACTAAATTAATTAATTAGTTATTCTGCAGAGTAGAACATATTTTTATAATTGAAAGATTACACCCATGTAATGCTGTTTTGTTTTTAGAATGGTTCTTACAATGACCCCCACTTATACGCCCTATCATTTATAGGAAGGGCTTTGATTTCATTGCATTTTTAATGATGAAGCATGATCGATACTAGTCATCGTAAATTATTTAATTCAATTAGCACAACTGCTATACTTTAAACTATTTTTTAATATCTTGACAGCAGAGGTTGAATTTTATGATTATCATTAAATGTCAGTAGAAGAATTAAGAAACGATAGAGCAATCTTTATAACGATGCCCATGCATTTTAAAGCCTTGCATGCATTTGAAAGGGGAAAGGGGGGGGATTGAAAAACAAATTTTTTTTTTTTAAACGAAGCAATAACCTTTTGCTTTATTTGATGAATGAAACCGTAATTTTTCAATTTTTCATAATTGAGTTTTGACAGAAAAAATTTTGTCTGTCAGTGTCAACGGAAACTCCTTCCATACCGATAGAAAAGAACAGCTTTTTTTCTTTCTAATGGGGCTGCAGTATTGGTCCTCAACGATTGTAGACCTGGTGCGTCCCCAGGGATTGGTACCAACTCTTTCAGCGGCACCACAATGAGTGTGGTACCATTGCCGCAATTTTTTTGACGCTCAGTTTCCCTAGATGGCGGCACCTAAGCACTCGTTGATGCAATCGGCACTAGGAATTTAATTTAGCCGAGAAATTGCGATCTTGGGCGTACGAGTCTTGCGCCTTACGACTACGCCACCCTGCCAACAAAAAAGAATGGTAAAACGAAGTAAAACCAAATCGAGAGAATGGCTTTGATGTCTGAAAGAGGGAAGATGCCCCGCCGAAATTCATCAGACCCCTCAATAAACACGAAAGCATGAAAAAGGTCATCAAGATCAAAATAATTTTAAATGAACTGCAATTAAAAAAAGTTATCAGATAGTAAAATTATTATTTTTATGAATTCTCCTATTATTATTTTTATGAACATAAATATAAATAACATTTTTTCAAAGATAGAAGAAATGTATATATTGTACTTACTGACTACTTGCGCTGTTGCCGAATATTTCTACTGCACATAAAATTTTAAAACAATGTCTCTCTCATCTTCACAATCAGCAGTTACTTATAAAGTTGATGGCGAAAGTTCAAGACTATCAGAATTTCATTAATTCGTTTAGCAATTAAAAGAAGGAATTTTTTGCCCCTACAAAAACACTAAATGTCGATCAGGTTGCCTATTGTTCAAAAATACTCAATCTGATTATTTCAGGGGCAGTCTTTTACTTATTTGAAGAACTTTCAGATGATTTTGCAGATAATTATTGGGAACAAAAAAAACTTTTTTTTTCGATTATTATTCATGACTGAGTTGACAAAATACGAATTTTGTTTTTGAGAAGACACAACGCTGAGAACCGAGAAAATGACGCTTTGGAAGAAGCGTTGTGGCCAACTTATGGTCATGAAGAATGACCACAATTTGAGACCAACGATATTCTACTCGAAAAGATTGGACACTCTGGTAGAAACCTATGTTAAATGCTTCGGAGCAGAGGGTTCTGAGAAGTATAAGTAAAAAAGCAACATTTAGGATGAGATTGGCGAGAGAATCTTGGCGAAAATCATACTGAGGATGTCATTGCGGCAGTAAGTCGCCAAAGTGGATGCACTGATCCTTTGAGGCATGCACAGCGAGATCGTCCGAAACCCCGGGGGTCGGATCGTGTATCAGAGAGGTAATAAAACGAAAGGGGCCAGAAAGCGCTGAAATAGCCTGAGGTACGTTGTTCATGGTCGACCCTTCTGCTATTATTAGGCGAGTGTCAATCACTTCTTAACGAGCTTCACATAGTTAAAATATATAAGGGAAAATAAAAGCAAACGCGAAGTGTTCCCAACTGTCAGGATGAAACCTATTTGCTCCTGTTAAGGAAGATTCGATAAGTTGCTTTCCTTTTTGGAAAAAATTCAATTACAGAAGAAATTTTGTTGCTGCTGCATGTAAATTATAGTACAAAGCGCTGCCGTTAGAAAGTCACGAAACAGGGAGGGTAATTTTATCGGATTAAAAAAATTGAAAATACTTTAGATGACGGCAGTCGATTAGCGAAAGGAGTGGGGGATCTTTAGCTTCCTTCAAAATCGGAAGTTTAGACAAACTTTTTTTCTTCAAAAAGTACTTTCAGTTTACATCGGGGGCCGCGCCCCAATTCTGTCTGATGGACATCCAATGCTGGAGCAATTTGAAACACGGATTCCCGGAAAATGATTTAAATATTTTAAAGTATTGTTTCAACATACAAATATAGTAAAAAATAAATAGAGAAAATTCTAATAACAAATTTCTTCTGTGTTTATTCCTTTACGGCTCTTAAAATTGTTGGGCTTTGCTTATTAATATGTTTAAATTCTGTTTTGGTCAAATGATCGAAACCTCCTCTAACGATTACATTTTTTTTTTTTTTAAAATTTTCTCTTATGGATGTAGTTTTAAGTTGCAGTTCCGAATTTTAAAATTAATTTTTTTAACTTAAATACAATCATCATATAAAGAAAAAAAAGGCTTCATTAAGAGTAAATGCACAGGTTTATCTCCAGCGCTCTTCATTCATTAAAAATTGAGATCTGCGTGGGCAAAACAGAAGAAAAAAGTACGCCGAATTTCAAATTGAACAATTATAAAACTACAATTCGCATCTATAAGTGTTTTTTATATCAGCTTTTCCACCAGAAAGTTCTCTGTAACTCATTATTTCCAAGTTTTCATTGAAAGGTTTTCCCCCGTAAGAGTTCGAACGTGCACGCAAAAATTGTCTCAGACATTAGCGAAGGGAATCGTTATTTTATCAAGTATTAGAGGAGTATCTTCAAAAATAAAACATTAAGCCAAGCCGAAAAATTAGCCTAGTGAAGCAAACATTTATTATAATCATGCCGGCTAACGGGATGTTTCCTGAATAGCTATTTAAAAAACGCTTTGAATTCCAGTCTGTTCAATTCACATTCCTGTTCCCTTAGTATTTGTTTTTGGAGAAAAGCTGTCAAAGCTTGAAAACATTTTCAGCTGTATTCCCATTTATCAGATCATTATTTATATCATATTGTATACTGCTGCTGTTATATTACGTAGTGTTTTTATTTTTACTGAATATTTTGATTGAACAATTTTGTTTATTTTAATAAAAAATAATGCTACTAAGTAACATTAAGTCTTAAGTTTATTAGGATTAGATTTAGTATCTTTCTCTCAAAATTCCTATTCATTTGTCTTAATGGTTTTCAAGACCTACACCTACTGTTTTTTTATAGTTCAAATTTTATTAGTTGTTACCAGTGGAGAACCTGGAAATTTCTGAAAGCCCTTTCCTGCGTACAACATTCGCTTAACTTGGCTTATTTGTCCCCCCCCCCCCCTCGTTCCTAGCAGCATGAAAGCGCCCGACAGAACCCTTGAAATGGTGGCGACAGAACCCTTTAAATCAGGGAAGTCTGGAAATTTTTTCTTTGTTTTTGATTTATTCCAGAGTTCCAATGAACTTATTGAAGAACTTTCAGATGATTTTGCAGATAATTATTGGGAACAAAAAAAACTTTTTTTTTTCGATTATTATTCATGACTGAGTTGACAAAATACGAATTTTGTTTTTGAGAAGACACAACGCTGAGAACCGAGAAAATGACGCTTTGGAAGAAGCGTTGTGGCCAACTTATGGTCATGAAGAATGACCACAATTTGAGACCACCAGCGGGGGGACCGGTCGGGTAATAAAGTCGGAGAAAAAGCTTCAGTGAAAATAGAGCTTTTGACCATTGTCCATAAAACGAATTCGGTGAATTCGTCTTCGTCTGCTCTTTCAAGGGATTGCTTCCTGGGAACCCTTTGCTTTTCTGTCGACACGGGAATCGTCAGTGTCAATGGGCGGGTTCTAATAAGAGAGATGACAGCAGTTACTTGAGTTAATTTAACAGGGCTTGGGGTATCTCCATACTTTTCTTATCAGTGCTTTTTGTTACTTGTCCTTTTAGCCACATGCCCTTCAGAATCTTTTGGAATACTTGTTGACATTGACGGACTGTCGGACGCGGAAATGACTTTATAGACTATTTAGAAGTTACTACCTATTATGTCCAACAGCACAGCAAGGAGGCAACCTTTTTCCCTAGGAAGCAAAACAGAAAGTATGCCTAGGGGGTGCAGAAAAAGCCGAAACCAGACGTCACTCTGTGGCCGAAACGCTTTCTGTCCCCCCGCCTTTATTAAGGACGGTAAATAGGACTTTTCGAAAAAAAAAGAAAAACTTCGCCCTGTTTGCGAAATTTGTAAAAAAAAAAAAAAAAAAAAAAAAAAAAAAAACAAGATTGCGTTTTTTTAGATGGGAATTCCGGACTTTTTCCCGCCCCCTGAACAGTGCCGCCCGGGGCGGACAGCCCCCCCCCCCTAGTTACGCCACTGTGTGAGGGGTTTTAGGTCCGTGCACGTGTATATTAATGGACTAGGATTGGCCATGTGGCTTAAAACGAAGGTTTTTGAGAGGGTTTTTAAGCTACAAAACCCCTTCTTAGTTACGCCCTTGAAAACCCATGTCTTAATATTTCTCATTTTAATATAATTTCTGTCTTTTTCTTTATTTATTTACTGTCCTGTGACGACAAGAAGGTAGCCTGGGCCCTACTTATGCACGTTGAGACAGCAGAATTGAAAGGCTGAAAGCATTAAGCGATCTTTCATTGGCACAACTTTTTCATTATTAACTTCTAAATAGATTTATTTTCTTCCAACAAACACTGATTCAATTGTTTTCAAACATATTTTTCGTTTAAACCTCTTCTGGTGACCGGTAGAAGCATTTTTTATCGCATAATGCTAGATAAGGAATGCATACAGATTTGTCTACTAAAACCTTTGGAAGCAAAATTTGTTACTCTCAGTATTCATGCAAAAGAAGAGTTAAAAAAGCCTTTTGTGTTCATTTCATAATTATTCAAACTGAACTCTTCCGCTTCAACAGAGTTAGTCGTCACGCACTCCGCTTCCAAGACATGATAAGTGAAATTTATAGTGGAAGTGAAAAGGAAAATATTTTCAAGAACTGCAAATCTGTTACCCTTATGAACTTGATTACCTTGAATCTAATTCATCCCATAAGCTAATAATCACTTTCGACACCGCTGCTGACAAAAAGATGTCAGGAATACCCGCTTGATTATAAATTACTTGGCATCTTAGAATCATAAATAAGATTGATTCGAACAACCTCTATTCTCGTAAGAATTTTCTTTCAATGAACGAATAAAACTGTTCATAACATGATCTTGCTTAATAACACATACGGGCTGTCGAATGTCTTCAGTAAACTCTTTCGACCTCGTTAGTTAGTTTGTGAATAGCTTCACAGTTACCGTTAATATTTCTTGTAATAGAGCATCACTACTGTATTTTATTAGCCTTCATTTAAATCAGCTGTTCCCAACCTGAATTGTTTACCCTACAAAGTGGTGCGAAAAACACATGGGAAGGGTGTCAGAACATCTAATTCCCCATTTTGTTCGACTGTTTTCATTTTCTTACGCGATAGAACTTTAAACACATTTCTTTGCAGGTGCAGTAAAACCTGTAAAGTTGACCACCTTTGTAAGTTCAACCACTTTTGTCAGAAACAGAATTAGTCTTATATTATATAATATAGGGAAACCTTTGTAACTTGACCACCTGTCTATATTGACCACTTATGTACGCCAAATTTGAGTGGGATTATTATTAAAAAAACCTTTGTAAGTTGACCGCTTAATTATTACTATATTTATTTCTCTGTCTATTTTTGCAATGATAGGAAAGAACTAAAATAACTTCTCCAAGATATTTTGTATGCTATAATGTTAGACCAGCATTTGTCTGGATGGTCTGGATGGATGGAACATCAATGTAAAGTTTGCCTAAATTTCTTTTTAAATTAATCATATGGGAAAACTGCTATGAGCATTCTTTTATTCTTTAAGTAAGTTTCTTCTTTTTTCTTGTATCTCATACAGCCATTTTGAAACATTATGTATTTTTCAGGAAATCTTTAGCATCAAATAATTATCTTACATAAGTAATAAGATATTTATCTTTATTGCAACTAAGTACTTTACTTTTAAAGTTGTATAGGATACATTGTAAGTCATTCAGGTTAAATTTCTGTAATGATAGTTTAGATAATTGCGAAAAAACTATTATTCTAAAGTAACGTTAATACATGAAGCTATAATTTAATTAGTTACAAATGAATAAATGCATAGTGTAAGAAATAACAAAAAAATGTCCACCCTCTATAAGTTGACCACTTGTCTAAGTTATCCACTAGAGTGCTGCAACGCAACTTACACAGGTATAATTGTATACTATTTCGTTTGTATTGACCAGATTTTGCATCACTTAACTGAAGTCGACGATCAATTTGAGAATTTGTTTCATAAAATCTTCCTTTTTGTTTATTACTTAATGATTTTTTACAGTTTGGATTCTGTTGGTTTTTCACTTCATTTGTTTATCTTTCCGATTTAAAGATCAGATGCTAAGTATAATTCTAAATTTCTTTATCTCTATAAGTGTTTGCAATTGTAAATTCTTAAAACATAAACTCTTCCTTGAGAGAAAATGGACCAGCAGTAGGAAACACTAACGTATTTTTTTTTTTTTTTTGGACTAACATCAAAAAGAGAGAGAGAGAGAAATAAAGAAATGAGAAAAAAACGTTGTTATCAATAGGGATAAAAAATAGATTCTTCAAAAAATCTGCATTTTTACATTTTTTAAAAATCATTATGAGACATTTTATGATGTATAGGGACCGTTCATAAATGATGTCACACTTTTTTCAATAAATTTGATCCCCCTCCTCCCCTTTGTCACAAAATGTCACACTTCATCATACCCCTACCCCCCTTTGTCACATATTACGCTGTATTACATAAGCATATATACTTGCAGTTCAGAAAAATATCACTGCGTTATAGATCACGTTTCTAATTTTGTTTTTGAACTTATAGCAACATTTGTGAGCATAATAATAATAATAATAATAATTAAATGTGTACATAATTTGTATAAAATGAAATTAAGGTTTACAACGCAAAAGATAGAACAGTAAAATATATTAATTGTTCGAATTCTGAAAAAAATGACCCACGCAATTTTATCTTAAAAGTGTAAATTCTTAAGAAAATTTCCTTTTAAACTTTTAACAAGAAGTATATTTAAACATTAATCACCATCGGTGTTTACAATGTAAAATGAGCAATGAAACTTTAAAATCAAATTATAAAAATTAAAAAAAGCTCAAATAATAAATTTAATTTGCTGATTTTATAGGAACCAAAATGCTCGATGTCACACTTCTAGTTACCCTCCCCCCCCCTCGAAGCGGGACATCATTTATGAATGACCCCATACATGCATATATTCATAATCTTTTCCTTTGAAAAGCGTGATTAAACAAACCTCCCCACGTAGGGGTTCATCGAAAATATTAATGCTGCCTGCCATAAAGTTTTGAATCCGTAACCCACCACAATTTTTCTATGCCCCCATTACCATGCGGTTATTTCGGACAGTTTTTCTAATCACAGACGGTTGTCAAAAACACATTATAATTTATTGAATTATTTTCATGAAAGTAAATCGGGTTTGTCGTTCACTCGATCCAAGGTCGTCCTTTCTCCTTTTTCGCCACCATCGAGTGAAATGGACGAATGAACATTTCAGGCTCGTGGTTGCTGTTCTAGAGTTTTTCCTCTCCAATCACGACACGTGCGATAGTTGTTTTTATTAATTTTCATTTTCATTCACCACAGTGAAGAGCTCTCTCCACATGCATGAAAATGGTTTAATTGCAAAGAAAACAAATCTGTGAATAAAACTTAGACTTTTAGTACTTTATGGTGGGTCATTTTCGGAAAGGAAGAAGAGTAGCTAAGAGTTCTTCACTGAAAATTAAAACAGAAAATACAATGCAAATTTCATGACAAATGATTAGCTTATTTCTTCACGAAGTAGTGTAACAAAGTACTCATTAGATTACTGATATTAAAGATTATTTGTAGTAAATAAATTAATTTTGAATTAGAGTTTTCTGCTTTTTCTGAGGAAACAAATACAGAGAATTTACTTAGTAATTTATGCAATTTTTTTTTTAATTTGGCTTTTATTTTTTATGATCTATTCTGTTTTAAAATTATTCATTTAGAAATTAAGAAGAAACGCCTGAACGTAATAGGGAAAGAGGTGAAAATGAACTATACTAAAAATGATGTTTAGTATATAAAAGCATGTTCCGTTAGTGTTATGAAAAATTTCTTGCGCCATTTGAATATACTATATATATATATATATATATTAGGGTGTCCCTTATATTTCAAAGTATTCATTTTATAACGCATAGGTCTTAGTTTTGTTCATTTGCTTCTAAAACACTCAGAAATAAATTTTTACCTTCATTGGACGTCAATAACCCGTGCCGAGTTGCATCGAATCATGTTCATACATGTTCGTACTGTGCTACCGCCAGGAGAAAAACCTCAGACGAAGAATTCATTGCGAGTTGGCGCCAAGAAAATAGGCGACAGTTGCGTTTCGCTTTGTACTTCGGTGTTGTGTTGGGCGAAATGGATTCGTAGCTGTTGTCATTTGTTCTTAGTTACTGCTGTGGTTAATACGTATGTGTTACACTTAAAAAATGACTGTGGAGTTAAGAAGTAATAAAAAAAATATTTTCTTAGTTGGTGATGTAAATTTTCAAATAACAGGCGCAAAGTTGCCGTCTAACCGCCAAGTTCTAGCTGTACTTTTTTTTAACATTCGCGAAGTTAAATTGACGGTTAGTGAAAGCGCAAATCTTGCCATTCGAGAATGCGTTATATTTTGGGAAAAGGCTAGAATCCCTACGAGAGCTACACCTAACTGCGTAAAGAAACTTGTAAATCTTTATAATGCTTGGAGGATGTTGCAAAAAAATTCAAAAAAAATTGAAGATGTTTACAAGCAGCGTGAGGAGGAATTTAAAAGTAGTTTAGATAATTTATTTGATATTGCACACGCTGATGCTTTAGAGCGCATAAAAATAGAAGAAGATAAAATATTTTTACAAAAACAAAGAGAACCAGGGCGTCCCGGATGTTTAGCGGGTGTAGACAAAAAGTTAACGGAAAAAGAAGAAAGGGCAAGACAGAAAAAATTAAAAGAAGAGAAAAAAAGGCATGAGCAAATGTGTTTTGAAAGTGTATCCTCATTTCTTGCTACACAAGATGTTTTACAAGGGCAAGGACATCACGATGAATCTACTAGCTCTGATGAAAGCCTTGAGGAACCCATACCATCCACTTCTCAAACGGTATGTTCTGCAACTATTACGAAAAGAGGAAGGAGAGACTTTATCTCGCCTAAGTTAGTTGCAGCTTTAGATAGATGCCAATTAAGCATAAGGGATTCTGTCTATATACTCCAGGCTGTAGTAGAAGCGCTAGATCTTAGCTGTGAAGATTTCCCGATAAACAAATCTTCCATTCAACGCATTCGTACTAAGACTAGAAAAGATAGAGCGGAATCTATAAAATCAGATTTCCATAATAATATGCCCGAAATGGTGACTATTCATTGGGATGGAAAATTATTACCTGGACTGGACGTGAGAAGTTTTAAAGAAGAACGCCTGCCTATTCTAATTTCATTTGGAGGAAAGGAACAACTTCTAGCTGTGCCCAAATTAGAGAGCTCTTCCGGCCAGAATCAAGCTGAAGCTGTGTTAAACGCACTTTATGACTGGAACCTGGATGACAAAGTACAAATAATGTGCTGTGACACAACTGCGTCTAATACAGGGCGAGTGAAAGGAGCTTGCATTCTTTTGGAACAAAAATTGGACAGGGAATTACTACTCTTTGCTTGCCGCCATCACGTTTATGAACTGGTTTTAAACTGTGTGTTTGAAACAAAGATCCAGCAAGTCACAACTAGCCCTGATATCCCAATGTTCAAAAAGTTTAGGGACAACTGGAAAAATATTAATCCTGCTGCTATTGAAACATGCACCGATATTGTCAAACAACATTTTAGTGATGTAACAATTGAAGAATTGTTGACATTTTATAATCAAGAGCTGCAAAAAACCATCGTACGTGACGATTATCGAGAACTGGTTGAGCTATCTATTACTTTCTTAGGAGGAGATAAAGAGAAAAAAATTAAAATCAGACCTCCTGGAGCGATGCATCAAGCAAGATGGATGGCTAGAGCTATTTACTCTTTAAAAATTTGTTTGTTGCAATCCCAGTTAAAAATCAGCGCCAAGGATAAACGAGCTCTTCAAGACGTTTGTTTATTCATTGCGGTTGTATATGTGAAACCATGGCTTGGATGTAGTGTGCTGGTAAAGGCACCAAATCAAGATTTGTGCTTTTTAAAAAAGCTTAAAGAATATGAAACTGTTGACAAATTCATCTCCAAAGCAGCCCTGAGCAAGTTTAGTCAACACCTTTGGTACTTGTCAGAAGAAATAACCGTTTTGTCGCTCTTTGATGATGAAGTTAGTGAACAAACCAAGGAAAACATTGTAGTGAACTTACAAAGAGAGAGTTTTTATGATTCTGGGAAGAGATACATTCCATCAAAAGAAGACATGTCTGATTATTTGTATGGTAAGTTTAAATTCAATATTTAATTTAATATTCATTTATTGTACTGTTATTCCGTTTTTTCTAAACTAAATTATACTGCCTCATCCATTGTTACAGCTAAATCATTAAGTGATTTTGTGTCTTTGAAGAGCACAAATTTATTTTCTCGATTGAAAATCGATAATAACTTCCTCCAGCAACCCGTCGCTACGTGGGCCGATGATGTTGCCTATTTAGAAGCGAAAAGAAAAGTTCTTTCTTTGAGAGCAGTTAATGATACAGCTGAAAGAGCTGTAAAACTTATGCAAGATTTTCATGGTTTGATCACTGCTAATGAAGAACAAAAGCAATTTTTGCTACGCTGTGTGCAAGAGCATAAAAATCTGTACCCAGACTGTAAAAAAGAAACCCTCAAAAGGAAATATCCTGCTAATCAGTGATTGTATCTTCTTTTAATAAATCTGTATACATAAAAATGAATATGTGTCTGTCTGTCTGTCTGTACTCGATAGATTTAAAAACCATACATTTACATCCAACAGCGGTGAAAATTTGGGAAACTATTAGGCATATCCCCGGGAAGGTTTTTGTAATTTTTTTTAAAAATCAGTGTTTGGGTTCTAGGTGCTCCCGAACAAATATCCCAAAAACATCAAAAAAACATTTAATTTGTAATATTTGTTTAAGGTGTAACGATATTTATTAAATATTTCAATTGATTTAGTTACGTAACGGAAAGGGTGAGAAACAGAATTTTTCAAATCTTCAAAGCTCAGTCGGCACGGGTTAATGTTGATGTAGGAAGATAAAATTTTGTATTTGAGTAAGTCTGGATAGTTTAAAAAGAAATTGGGGGTATGCGTTTCGAAAATAAAAAAAAAAAAAATTTCATCCATATAAGGGACACCCTAAAATATATATATATATATATATATATATAATTATTCATCTGTTAGTTCAATTTCACTTTCAGTATTTTTTTCTCAACCACAACAGAGTAGAGTGCTCATGAACGGCAGTAACTGGTGAAACAATTGAAAGTACTTTTAAAAGCATTACGGCGGGGAAAAAAAAAAGAATGAGGAAAACGAAGCATCCAAACACATTGACGTAGTTTTTTAAAAAGGTGTATGAAATAAGTGATAACAATGAGTAATAAATACAGTTCAAATATTTTGTAACACAATATATATATTTGCGCATATTGAAACCAACGCAAAATTATTCATCATGCTAAATAATTGTTGACCTAAATGACTAAACGATGAAAACCGAAGTAAACATGTAAGGGCTGAAAATTAAAGCCCATTCTTATTTTTTTGAGTGAATGTCGAATTCATGTTTCATAATGTTTCTCTGGGAAAACGAGAAAGAGAAATGATGAAAGGAAAAATAAAGAGATAAGAAAGAAAAGAGAAACTCCGAGTTTTTTCCTGCATTTCCCAAAATAAAATTGACCTTGCACTCTCTCTCTATTTTTTATTTTTTATTTATTTGATAGCATTGGAAATAAACAAAGGTTCAAACCAAATAGTATTTTCCCCCTTATCTCATATTTTGTTAATCATTCTCAAATTTCTGACGAGAAACGGTTTGTGTAAAAGCGTAGATTGACAATTGGAAGTACTCATAACTGCCCTTGAAAGTAAATGTGTCAATTTTCTATACTATCTCTTGAGAAGCCACAAGTGACATCCTTTCTCTCAATATCTGTCACGTTATCGGTGTTGAGTAATAACACTTTTGTTTGGCTTCTGATAATTCAATAGATCGGACGGAAAACCTCCACCACTCCTTATCGACTCAAACAAACACGCTCCAAATCCGCCGCTGTCATATCATCACCTGTTTTATGTTTGACAGT
This sequence comes from Octonoba sinensis, assembly GCA_038502835.1. NCBI lineage: Eukaryota > Metazoa > Arthropoda > Arachnida > Araneae > Uloboridae > Octonoba > Octonoba sinensis. Next base: position 27,411,435 of record CM076599.1, on the reverse strand, counting down.
TCACAGAAAAATAACAATAATGATTTTAAAAAAACTGAGTAGCGTGGCGGGTAGCTTTTCCACGATCACAAATTCGCTCGCTGCTGTATAAAAACCTCACAATCTATTTTCATTTCAGGAGTTCCAAAATCCGACTATTGCTTTTTCTTTTCTAAGAATTTTTTTACATATAAAATTGTATCTTGTTAATTATTTGTAACTTCTTTTGGTGGTGTTCCTCACTAATTTGGAGTAGGCCAATGCCTAAAATATGCAATACTACTAAACCGATTCCTTTTTTCTTAACCTAGAGCTAAAATGAGTCAAAAACTCAAATACTTTTCTGATGTCTTTATTTCAGAAAAAAGGATAGACATAGGATTTTATTTTCTAAATGGGAAAAAGAACTGCTAAAGCACTTAACTGAATTAATATACTTCACTTCAATAGACGCCTCGTTGTAATGTAGCTCAAATGATTTTTAACGTCTTTTCTCTCTCTTTTTCAAACCATGGTAATTTTAATACCTTCGTAGGGTCCGTTCATAAATGATGTCACGCTTTTCTCCCGTATATTTGACCCCCCTCCCCCCCCCCCTTTGTCACAATATGTCACACTTCAGCGGACCCTCTCCTCTCCTATGTCGCATGTCACGCTATGTTGCATAATGCATGATGTCACACTTCTTGTTACCCCCTCTCCTCCCCTTGCCACACTTTGTCACAATTTCACGAACCCCCCTCCACCCTCGAAGCGTGACATCATTTATGAATGATCCCGTATTCGTTTATTCTGATTATTTACCGAAGTGGGGCTCATATATTTTATTTGTCTGGATTACTCAGGGGGAAATGCAAAAAGAAATTATTAACTAATTTTGACTTTAAGCAAGGGTCGATCCAGCATTTTTTTTAACAGTGTCTGTGTTTTTTTTTTTTTTTTGTGAAGAGATAATTTTAATAAATTAATTTTAATAAATCAAATAATGTTGTTAAAAATGAAAATTTAAACATATAGTGATGGAACATTTTATTATTATTAGCCACTTTTACAATAATAGTGCGAAAAGTACGATTTGGAAGCTTGAAATTTTGTGAAGGGTCCGAAAACGAACCCAAATTTCCTCTGGCGCGATCCCTGCTTTAAGTGATTCCTTTTTTTTTTTTGAATTATTTGCTTTTTTCCAATCCTTAACTTTCCAATTGCAATCAGCTTTTATGTTGTAATCTACATGCAATATCTGTGATTAAGGTAATTAGTATTATGTCATTTTACACAAATATAACACTTACTCAAATGCATTTTCATTACTATAGCACTTACAAGAATGATATGTTTGAAAGGATGTTCAGTTCAAGTTAATGAATGGCCTTTGATAGTTTTTCTCAATAAAAAGACATTTATATATTCTACGAGCTTTGACCCTTCGAATGTAAAATTTTATTGTGTACAAAACTGATCGCATTTGATTATTTATACTCAACTGCAAAGTTTCTTGACTATGGAGAAATATGCTGAGAGCAAGCGAAGAAAGTAGTTCTCCGCGCGGTGTCCGATTTTCGAGTTAAACTAAGCACTTCGCTATAGAAATATGATAAGTTATTTTAACCTACACATGTATAGCGCTTATTTGTCATAATTTTCATAAAATGTTATATATTTTCAGTTTTACGAGAAGCGTAACGCGAACTAATACCTTCATTTAGAACTATCGCTCTATCCAATAAGAGCTCACGAGCAGTTGGCGATCTTCCGATAAGCGGTTTGGCGAGATTTGGAATTGTTTACATTTATGTCTGACTCGCTGACTTGTAACTTGCTTAAAGCTAAACATTTTTTATTATTCTATTCGTTAATATAGTTGTAATTATTATTATTATTATTGTTAATATCATTCTTTTTATTATTGTTATATTCGTTAATATCGTTATTATTATTATTATTTTGTTAATATCTTTCTTCTTATTATTATTATATTCGTTAATATTGTTCTAAAATATTATTATATTTGTTAATATCGTTGTTATAAAAGAATGAAATCTACTCCAAAATTGAACTACGTCTTTCAACCCCACAAGAAAGGCAGTGCTTTGAAAACCTCTGAAAAAACAATAGTCATGAATGTATTTCACAAATTGTCCACCATCTGGGAAAAACTAGATAAGTCGAAATTTGACAGTTTTTTCTCTATTATTTTTATAAATGATGGCATTGTAATCCTTCGTAACTGGACCTGGCCTTCATTACGTTGTAATTGTTTTATTCATAACGGAGATTTTTTTTAAAATATCGTTAACTTTTCATTTTTATTTATACTTATTATTATTCTTTTTAATTATGCTTTTTTTAGGGTTTTCAATTTTTTTGCCAGGCTTACTTTATTTTTAAATTCTAAATTATGTCCTTGACTGTACCTTGAACAAATTCAACAAGAGCAAGGCGCCTTTCTTCTCTTTATTTGTTTTATACTTTATACTAATGCACCAGTCGGGATTACATTTGTTTTTTAAAACTTAATTAAAATTAAATCAGATTTATTTTGAATGAGCCAACCGTTCCGGTAAATATGATTTTTAAAATTGATTTAAATGAAATTATAGAATAGGGATTTTCGTAATCGCAAGAGCAGCGATACCGTTCAATGTTTTCTCATCTCTAATACAGATAACGGGCTTACACTTTTATATTGAAATGGTGACTGTTACGGACAAGTAAATAAAAAATATTTCTACATCAAGGGCAAATGCATAACCATTTCACTGAAATGCACTCACAAACGTAACAGGAAGAAAAGAAAGCCAGAAATGAAATATTGTATGATATTGAAGGTAATTAAAATTTTGCTCTTGACTTTCGAGCTACGCGAATGTCATGTATTCGAGCGACATTTTATGAGCTGCGCTTTTGTTTCCTAGTCTACAAACGATCGTAAATTCTTTAAGCGGAAAGAACCATTTAAGATGTGCTTTGTCTGTAAAACGAATACAAAATTTCTTTCATGGTATGATTATTATGATACGATGGTGAGTGTACCAGTAAACTAATTTTGTGCTTTGCTAAAAATATCTATTTTCTGTTATACCTTATAAAAATAAACTATATTACGCGAAGCACAGTGCACCCAGAAACCTCCCGCACCTGCCATTTTCTGGCCTATCGTATACGCGAAGCACATCGACCTAGTGTTTGATTTTTAGTGATAAAAAAACAATTCATTAAGACGATCGACAACGTTAAAAAGTAACAGCTTTTTTGGACGTCGCAGGGTCTAAAGCTAGTTTTATATATGGTGCACCGCATGGTTAGTTTTATACCAAAGCTAACCCATTCGGGTGAGTTTTGTTATTAAAAAAATACCCGTTCTTCCCGGGGAGTATATTCCCTCTAGTAAATGGGAGTGAAGCTCCAAGCCTGTTTAAAGTCATAAAACTGACTTTTCCAAAACTCACGATCGCAAAAATACCCCTTTCATAAAACTTGCGATGCAAAAGCAGATTTCTTCGCAGAATTTTTAGCCTTCATTAGCATAAAACAGTCCAACTGAAATGTCGGAATTCCTTTGGGCATTTAACTCTGAAATTATTTTATTGATATTTATTTACTTAAGTACCTAAACTCTCTTCATCACAAAATATCCTAGACGTTCACTTTTGTGAATAATGTCGAAATTCCATTAATAAATGACCTTATCCTATCATCCATAATTAACTTTCAGAGGTAAGTTTAGGTAGGTACTAGGAGGTAACTAGGTACTTAGGTAGGTACTTAGGTAGGTACTAGGAGGTAGGTAACTTTCAGAGGTAAGGTAGAGGTAAGTAAGGGGTATTTTTGGGATCGTGAGTTTTGGAAAAGTCAGTTTTATGACTTTAAACAGGCTTGGAGCTTCACTCACATTTACTAGGGGGAATATACTCCCCGGGAAGAACGGGTATTTTTTTAATAACAAAACTCACCCGAATGGGTTAGCTTTGGTATAAAACTAACCATGCGGTGCAACCATAAATATATAAAACTAGCTTTAGACCTTGCGAAATATACCGCTGGTTCACTATATTATCGTTATTTTTCTGAATTTTCACGATATTTATCAGAATTTTTTTATGAAAGGACTTATATTGTTGGGTATAAAAATAAAATAAAAACAAAAGCTGGGTTGTAAAAGAAAAATACTGGCCTAATTCGTGCTTGCGCATTAACAAAATTATTTTCGTTAAATGCTTATTCTCACAGAGTGTTCCATGTGTTTATTTCCAACTTCAGAATAATGTTTCTTTATACATTTCGTAGTTTCTTAAAGATACCATTAATTTTGATTTCAAACTCTCTATTATGTGTATATTTTAATATTGCATTGGTTTCTTTTAGCGTTTCCCAACCGGTGGTTCGTGAACTCCCAGGGGTTTGCGTGGTGTAGAGCAAAAAAAAAAAAAAATATTGCAATGGCAGAATGTTTGATTGGTAACGTGAAAGAAAAAACGAAATAATAAATTTAAGTGCGCATTAGGACGGCTTGTGAAAATTATGTTTTTTTAATAAATGTTTTTTCCCGATAATGCGTGAAAGACATACAGAAAGAGCGAAGTATGCCGTAGAAAGAGCATACGTACAAAATTTGAAATGCACTTATTTCTACTGTTATCTAATTTCGAAAATTTAGACCTCAAGGTTGAATCAATTCATTGTTTTGATTGATCATTCATTGATTTATTTTAAATTTTGAACGCATGTTTCTCTTACCATTTCCTGCTTTTTATTTGATAACGCGGAAAAAAAAAAGTGTTAAAAGTACGAAAATTTACTAAAATGTAAAATTTTGCATTATTATATTTTCATTTGAGCTTTTGTGAGAAGTTCTCAAGCTACTAAGATTTAATCTTTACGTACGAGTATTTATTAAGAGCCTTGCGTTTAATTCAGCAAACGTTTGACATCGATATTTTGTTCTATAAACGCACTGGCCAAAAAGAATGAATGATTTGGGAGTTTTTGCCTTGAAAATTAGGTTTCATTTACTAAAAATAATACGACGAGGACAAAATGAGGAAACCAAAATATAATTGCAACGCAAAGATTTTCAGTAAAGATTTTATGTTTCATAATATGCATATTATCTGGCACGTTATGGCTTACAGAAATGGTTTAAGATCTATACACTCTTGATATTACATGGAGAAAAAACATTCACCGTGCCTTTATTCTCTGCTATCCCATCGATTTATTCCTATCTATTTATTATACTTATTTTTATTATGAGGAATATCTTGGTAACTGCGCTGTATGCATGAAGCTAAATTCTAATTTAAAAAAATAATTAAATAAATAAAAACTTCAAAATGAAAGACTAATTACTAAAAATAGGTAGAATGTAAAATTGATGGATTTCAGTCTTTGTTTGATGCCTTATTTTATGTTATTTTGTTTGTTTATTTATTTATTGGAAAAATGGTTTAATGAAATTTTTTTTAATGAAAAATGGTTAAAATATTTTTTTCAGGTTTTGTAAATTATGAATATCGTTTGAGTTACGTGCTGTTTTAATTCCATGACTTAAACATTTTAGGAAATTGTCTTAAGAAGAGAGTAATTATTTAGCAAAGAAAATGAAGCATATAAAAATAAATAAGATAAAACAGAACAGAATGTTTTGAAATATTTTCGGACGATTAATGAAAAAAAACTAGTCAGTTGGTTTTTTTAAATGTTTTTCGTTTTCTCCTTTCCTCCTTTAACGTTTTCTCCTTTTCTTTTCTTTTGATAACTATTTGGGAACAAACATTTCAAATCTTTTCTAACGCATATGACTATGCGTTAGAATTTTTTTTTTAACAGTTTGTTCCCAAACAGTTATTAAAAGAAAAGAAAATTGACGTTTAAGTTTCAATTACGGTCATTGAGTACTATGCATGATATTTCATAAACTTCATAAACAAATAGAAACCGCTCAAAATAATTAAAAAACAACTCATCGATTTATGCGTAGAAAAAAAAATCTTTTTATTTGGAAATCAATTTGGGGTTTATTCCTAGCCATAACCGTAACCCAGATTGCTTCCAAGGTCGCTAATCGATCATCTGACACTGATTTCCGTCTCATAGCCGTATATAATTGCCTTTTCGCAGCAGTGACTAAGGAGAGGGGATATGAAACTGATACTTTAAGCAAGAGAAGACCATCACTTCATTTCGGAGGAGGCGTGTTATAATGCGGGCCAACTTTTTATTGCAGCTGCTCGCATTTTATAGAACTTTCTCGTTGGACAGTCAAAGTTCCCTAACGTCATTTCTTATTGACAACCCGACTCAGAGCGTGGTTAATAAGGCAAGGTCAACTGCCCTGCGCGCCGCAGCTCCACAAAGCAGCATTCACAATATTAGAAAACTAATAGAGGAAGAGGAAAATTTAAATTGCACTGCAGCAGTCACTAAAATATTGTTTGCCAAGTGAAAGAAAAATATTCAGTCAAAAAACTCATTGTTTTGTAACGTTGTTTTTTAGAACAAAAATGTTGATGAAGAATATTGACAAGTACATTCAATGGACAAAAATAGCGTTACCTTATATGTGATATAAAGGCAAAGGTATCAAAATAGTTTATTTACAAACATTACCTACACCCATTTACAAAACTTCAGCATTATTAACCCCACCAAAATCATTAACTGATTTGTAGTCACGTGACCCATAAAGAGCTCAAATATCACGCTTTCAGAAACCAAATTGAATTAAAACGCCACCTTGTTTGCTAAGGAAACTGGTGTTCCGAAACGTTATTTCATGGTTGCCAGTTTTATGCGTTTAGCGTTATCCGTTAGCCTTGCTATTTTCAAAAATTAAAAGTCAGAGGTTAGTTTTACTGATCATAACAAGAACATTAAAAAGAATAAATGAATAAGAATTATCAAATTAGGCCTTTTTTGAATCATTTTAAATGTACTCATTTAGCATTTTCAAAATTGGAATTTTATTTGCATTAATTTTAAAATAAATAGAAAGCGATTGGTTTCTACAGTTGGCAGAATATTTACTATAAGACAAAAAAGCGACATTAGAGCAGTACAAAAAGTAGGATGTAAGATGCTTGTTTGAGTCAACTTAGCTATAAGGGCTTTACTCAAATGTAACATCTATCTTACCTCCAGGTAGACTAGTTGTGATGTCATTCCAGCGTCTAATGAGATGAAAAGGACTCGTGATTTACCATCGTCAACGATGAAAGCTCTACTGAATTGGCGAGTGTGAATACCAGATGTTCTCTGTGTGATTTGTGCGTATCCCATCTGGAATGAGAAAAACATTCGGTGAGTTAGAAAGGAGGCTCCATGGTAAAAATTTGTGAGCTCGAGTATGACTTTTCCATATATTTTATGGGTATCGAGTATTAATCATCTCCATAGCCGCTGCCATTAGAACATCAGAACAGTTCCTTGATTTCAAAATAGACTAGGCAAAGGAAGGCCTAGATGATGAGGAATATCTTGGTACCTTAAGGTTAACACCTGTTAAGGCATCAAGATATTCCTCGTCATCGCCGGTGATAACAGTTTGAGGGACAACATGGATGAAAAATCAAAATCAGTTGAATTTCCATGTTGCGTCTTTAGGCTTCTTGGACCCGGCACCGAGTTCCATTTTTCTCCGTGAGGTAACCAAAGTAACTTTGCATAAAATTATGAAGCAGTACTTCTTATTTTTTTTTCCATTCTAAGTTCATTCGTGCAAAGGAGGTGTTTGGAGAAAATCTTAACTCTTCCAGGTAATAAGAAGTAGAGCCTGACTCTGGAAGCAGTCAGTCTTTTCAACAAACCCCGTTGAAGCAGAATTAAAGGGGGCACAGCAATATCTTGAAGCATGTTTTGCAAAAGATATGAAGGGTCTCCTAAAATTTCCACAAGATTTGAATTGAATAGAAAACAGTTTTTTTTTTAAATTGTATTTTATTTTTTTATTATTGAAACATAAAGTACATCGCATGGGGTGGTGTACGAAGTAGCTCATCGGGCAAACGACCTCTACGGCTTTGCTGGCACATACGCACTCTTTTGTAGAAATCTTCCATGATGATTTGGTAGAAATGAATTTAGCTGATGCAGCGTTGAATCTTATCCTTCAGCGCACGGATGAATATGGGCTTCTTGACAAAGATCTTTGACTTCAAATAACCCCACTGAAAGAAACCCAATTGTTGTTAATCACATGATCTAGGGGGTCGATTATGATCACCGAAACGAAAAAACCAACGAGAGAAACAACGTGTTTTCATTGTTCAACAATGAAAATTTGTTGTTTTTTCGTGTAGTACTGCATTGACCCTAAACTGTCAGTTGTCAAACTGTTTTCTTTCTTTTGGTTGCCAACCCTAAACTAATTAAGTTTTATTGATTTCAAATCTTGCGTAAATTTTGAGACTCCCTTTATAAGTAGTGAGTAAATTAAAACTGTCACATCCCCATCTAGTACCAGCCAAACGCTTAATAATAGCTAGACGTCTTCGGAAGTTTCCTCCAGTTTCTCCACGTGAATTTTTTCAAGACAGTAGGTGGTCAAAAGCTATCCCCAAATACTTAGTATTTTCCATATATTCAAAAAAGCTATCCCCAAATACTTAGTATTTTCCATATATTCAAAAGAAGCCCAGTGGCTGAGTGGTAGCCTTCCGTGCTACCATGCCACAGGTCCGGGGTTCGATTCCCGGGCTGAGCATGGTCGACTCAGCCTTTCATCCCTGCAGTAGGGTCGATAAAATGAAGACCAAGCATGCTTGGGAACTAAACACTGGGGGTTCCGCGTCGGGCCGACCACTTGACCGGAACTTCTGCTTCTGCACTCCAGGGCCCTCGGTCTCGAAAACTGGGATGGGCACAGTAAGTCATGGCCCCCAAAGGGGCTGGTGCACCACTCAGTTCAGTTTAGTTTTTCATTTATTCAAATTTGTACAATATTGTAATAAAGACTCAGCTGTAAAGAGCTATGGCTAAGTGAAAAAGGTCTGATAAACGGTCTTAGAAGTATTCCCAAGCGTATTATGATTTATGCACCATTCATGAAGTTTCTGCAGCGTCTCACCTAGGACATGAGAAGATCTTTTTTAAGCGTTTTTCTTACTAATTGTGCCCATATAACTAAATCATCAGCATACATTAAGACACAAACATTCTCACTAACTAAATAGTCAATAAGATCAGTAACGTAGATGTTAAACGGGGTGCAGCTTCTGATTGTCCCTGGGGCTCACGAATTTCAAGTTGTTTATAACAAGATAGTGCCTCACCATAGCGTATATTAATACATAACGCTGTCTGGTCTTAAGTCTTAAATGCAACGTAGTAGATTTCCAGGTGTATTCAGTGAATGCCATTTTTCGATATAATTTATTCCTACAAATGTTGTCATAAGTGGCTCTAAAACCCTACGAACATCGTAGAAACAGCGGGATATGATTTAGTTATTTATAATAGTAGCACTGAGAATGACAGAATAGTTATAAAGATTTTATATCTCATGTAAATCAATAAATGGCGTAGAATTATTAATTAGAGTGCTAAAAAAATCAAGTTTAATGATCAGTACTTTTAATTATGATAATAATAAATGATGGATCTTTTTAGGTTGTTGGTAGACAAAAAAAAGCTAGTCCTATAATTTACCTGGAAAATTAAGTTGGATTTCAAATTTTTTTAAACATCAAAATGAAGGTGTTCAATTCTATTTTTCTTTGCCTTTCTTGAGTGAAAAATAATGAGAATTACTGTTCCATATTTTTATTTTAAAAAAATCGAATGAAATTTGTTCGATCTATTTTTTCAATTTTTTTCTTCATTAGATGTAATAGGAACTAGAAACATATTTATAATTAGACTTCCCCTTTTTTCTCACTCCAATTTTCGACGCAAACAAACATCCTTAATAGCTTTGGTTTCCAATGTTTTGTGATGTATCTAAGGAGACTGAGACTCATTTGGAAAACAACAAATTTGACAGACAAGAGTGGCAGACAAGTAAAAGTTGCAATGAATAGCTCTTATTTACTTCACCTATATAGGGTAGGCGAAAGCGCAACAAGTTTATTGATTTTTTTCTCGCAATAAAGTTCGCTCACCGTTCGATAATCCTAGCAAATTCTACCAACATGTCCAGTGCAGAGAATGTCTCTCTCTCTCCCTGAGAAAAAATTTAGACCATTTTTCTTCACTTCCGTTCACACTTCTTATTTTTGGCCGCTTTATTGATCCAGTAAAGCAGAATAATTAAAAACTCTATTATGTAAATGGAATGCCATTGAGGCATTTTTCTGGAGAGAAAGTTAAGTAGAATTATAGTGGGTAGTAATGCTTGGAAAACGATCGCAATTATAAAGACTATGCGTAAGATAAAAACTAAGTCTTGTTGTTATGAAACAAGTCTGAAGATGCCCAATACGGACGAAATTTAAAAAGTCAAAGCATTAAAATATATTTATTTGCACACATTTCCAAGCACAATTAAAAAATATATACTGCTTGTTCAGGAATAGGAATAACATATAACAGTAGTTATCAAACTTTTCAAAGTCGTGGAACTCCTGGACGAGCTTGAATTGTCTCACGGCAAGCTAATTATCTAATATCTATTTGCAATATTAATCTTTGCATATATTTACGATTGTGAGGCTAAAACGCTGAGAAATAAATGGTGAAAATAACATAAAAATAAATATTATTAATTTTTTATTTTAATTCATGAAAATGACGTCCAATCACATTTTTGTGTGCTTAGCAGCAGAGAAGATTAGCATGAGTGCTTTCTCTCGCACCCCTCATCTATCACTATGGGACCCTGGGGTGTCGCAGCTCCCAGTTTAGGAATCTTTGACACATAGCAATCAAAGTAAGATTTGAAAGAAGCATAAACAAAAATTGCATATGGCAAGCTAAAAACAAAACAGAACATAAAACTGAATATACTTCGATATTCTTAAAATATATTTTTAAAATAGCATTTATCTAGCTATAATTTCAAAGTATGAATGCACAAGTTTGCAATATAGGTATAACTTTAAAGCACATGCTTTAAAGTTACAAACAACTGTTTTGTCAGTTTACATTAGATATTTATGTCGTGTAATTTCGCAATAACATAAACTTCTATCAATACACAAAAACAAAAAATAAAAACATATTTTTATCATTATCATGGTTGCAAAGCAATCCGTATGAATTTACAGCAAATCTAAAGAATGAAGAGATTTGTAAAAGAATATTGTTCTTCATAGAGCTAATAATTTTTCTCTTTTTCTCAATGGAAAATCTCAAAAGAAAAATATATATGTATATTAATAATATATAAAAGTATATAAATATATATATTTATTTAGTGTCAATACAGTATCAGGGAGTCGAAAAGAAACAATAGTAACTAGATTGAAGATCATAGGTATTTCTTTTCATTTTTAAATTACCAAGAAAGTTAACTGCATATAATAAAAAAATGCTGAGGATTTCTGTTTAATAATCTGTGTTGTTTTCTGCTTTAATTGATTTTTAGCCCAGTCACGAACAGATCTATTAATTGAAGTAAATTATCGCGTCTATTCTGCACAATTACAAAATATATCCACATAATTTATTGGGCCTTATACATAATTAATAGAAAAAGAAAAAATCGTCTGGTCAGTGCAAAAATAAGAAAGAATTACTTCTGGAAGAGAAACTTTTGCAAATAGGCTTGGAAAAGAAAAATAGTTGATCAATCGTTTTACAATGAACTAAATTCCAAACTAAACGAGAAAGAAGATGATGCTTCGTCAGTATTTTTAAAACTCAATGAGAAAGAGAAACTCAACATCGTCTAACATTTAATAAAAAAAATATTATAAAGGATTTCTGGATAACGCATTTCCCAAATGAAATGAGTACAAGATCATAAATGATGGTTGTGTTGTTAACCATTTGTTTACTGGAAAAATAACATAATAAGAAGAAGAATAAAAAAGAAAGGAAGAAAAATCGCAAATAAAATGAGTACATTATCGAAAGGAATTATTATCAAACCAACTATTGCAAACTCTCTCAAAACAATACGAAAAAGAGCAAAGTGGAACCCTGTAAAAAATGGTGAAAAATTGTGGGAAATACAACTTACGTTCTGCTTATTTTTATTCTATTGTTGTAAATAAGGAACTTATTTTCTTTTAACGAACATCGTTATTGTGTTTGTATTTAGTAATGTTAGGTGGCAGTATCTTAGTTTACGTGAGATTGTGTTTTTCATTAAGAAAGTGAGCTACCAGTGAGTATCAATTTGTCATCGACTGTGCTATGTTAAAATTCGTCAGTGAAATCGTTGCTTTCTTTATTATTGTTTTTATTATTATTATTCATTTTAGAAAATTAAATTGTCTACTCCGAAATATTTTAAACATAAACCTTGAAATTAAGATTATAAAAAAGGCCAATATTTTTTGCTTAGTATAAGTTAAGAGGGGGATGGGGATGTGTAATATCTGCCAACGAAGCCCACAGAATAATGTGGCACCCCTAAAAGAGATTGCTAATAAGTTTCCGGAGGATATGACCAAAAAAAAAAAAATGTCTAGAGAATATTTTCTCAATTAAAATTAAAATGAAGTTTGACTAATATTTCTACAATTAGAATGAGAAAAAATAAAGGAATACTGTTAGAAAGAAGGACAAAAAACTTCATGAAATATCACTGATGCTTCAATGAGGCCCATGTTGTGTTTTATCAATCCACTATTCTCTGGCCCATTGGCAACTAATCGAAAACATTTCGTAACATCAAAATAGCGAAACGTGCGTGAAATTACCTTACTTATTACTTCTTTCGTTTTTTCCTTCTTTCAACTGGCGATCGCCATCAAACAATGAGAGGAAAATTCTAAAGTGCAGTAAATGCCCATTTGATAAAATATACCGATATTAAGTTAAAAACTGGTAAGTGCTCAATTTTGTAGATGGTATCCGTCAATATAGATGAAATCTGAACAAGCAGAAGCGATGGTTCGAGTTGCCTTTATTTTCCATGGCACATACCAGGTGAAATACAGCGAAGGAAAAGTAAATAACTAATTATTTTTTTCCTACTCCATTTTGCTATTTATATTTTCAAATCAATGAAGAGAAATTACCACAGAGCCGAAAAATCAGAGAGAATACAATGCTCCGTTTACTGTACATCACAATTTTCGACAGTTATTCAGTTCTATTTAAATGTGTTCCAAAAAAAATAAAAATAAAAAATGACGGATTAACAAACGGGTAAGAATTTTAAGCTGAAGCTAATCAGTAGTTTTTAGAAAACTCACTAAATTGTAGTGCTTTGCTTCTTCCCGAGTTAAACCCCTAGTCCAAAGACATGTTTCTAAAGCCAAGTCACTATTTATAAATGATATAAAACTTTATAGTGGGTTCAAATGATAAAAAAATAAAATAAAATATGTGAACATATCAGAAACAGTACGTGAGTTTTACTTATTTTCACATTCTGAGTTACACTTTTAAGTAATACCGCAAATACAGTATAGGCGTTAGGAATTATAATGTTGAGAGGAGAGATCCTCGGGAGAATCCAACGAAATTGGGGGTATTCACTATGAAATTGGCAATTCGAACAGCAGAAACTAGTGTAGGTGATGTGTGCAAAATTATTGAAGAGGATGGCAATAGCAGTTCCTTATACCTTGCGATAAGCATATTTTATTCCTGTTTATTATTTTATTACAATAAAGTTTTATTTTTGGTAGGAGTGTTTTGCACCTCTTTCTCTTTCTCTCTCTCTCTCTCTCATTGTATATATATATATATATATATATATATATATATAATCTGAAAGTAATAAGAAAGTAGACTCAATCTGCAAAAAGGCGCCCAAGGCAGCTCACTTAAACAGTTGTAGAATAGTTTAATGAAAGGAAAAATTAAATTAAACCGAAACTAAACTAGTGGGTATGTAAAAACATTAAAACAATTAAATTAAAATTTAAATTTTACACATATTAAAAGTGGCAAAATACAAATGAACGAATATCAAAATTCGTACAATAAAACAATTAATGAAAAAGCGTGAATTTGAAGTTATATTTTAACCGTATTGCTTTGCAGGTCTGGGGGGGGGGGGGGGGATTTCAGCAAAAGCATGTTGTCTTTTGTTTTTTTTTTTTTTTTTGTTTTTTTTTTTTTTTTTTCATAGCTGACATCACTTAAATTCGAAACATTTGTAGTCTTTTTTAACTTTTTAAATTTTTAACTTTTAAACTTTGTTGAAATCGCCTAAAAACTTGTTAAATTTGCCATAAAACTTTGTACTTCTAATAAAATTCAGTTTATTTATTCTTTATGTACCTCTCTGTTTTCTTTCTGAAAATTGTTTTCGTTATTTATATATATAAAAAACTCCTAACATGCTATGCTGGGATTTCTCAGAAACCTGCAATGCCAATATTTCGTTACATATGCTTCCTGCTCCCTCCCACTGATGAAGAGGCAGGCATTTTTCATTAATTGTTTCACTGTTCGAGTTTTAATATTCGTTCATTTGAAATTTTGCCACTTTTAATATGTTTAAAATTAAAATTTTAATTTAATTGTTATTAATGTTTTTACATTCCCACTAGTTTAATTTTGGTTCAATTTAACTTTTTCCTTTCATTAAACAATATATATATATACATATACATATAATATACATACATAAACGCATTATATACGCCACTTTATCTCATTATCTACAAAATATTTCTAACAATGGAAGAAACAGCTCTTATTTAATATTACCTATCTGGGCGAGAAACGAGATTATGGTTTATTATCTCCTTTAAGTCAAAGCAGTTTTATGCAATGGCATCAGTATTAAAAATTAACGTCCGTTTGACATTTTAGTGTTAAAAATAACAAAACCGCGTACAAAAAAGCTCCCCTTTTTTATTTAGTACTTTATTCATTTTTAACCTCATTTCATCTTATTTATATATTCTTTCTTTCTCTTTTTGCTTATTCAGGGACATTCAACCTTTCAAACTTTGGGAAAACTTTGAAAATACTGTTTTCTTGAAGGAACCTCTTAACAAACAAAAAAATTAGGATATCAAAACTTTATCATGTTCATCAGATTTGCAAAATTCCATCTGTATTTCATCCCTACGAAAATATCTTAATAAGGTAATGAATGGTGACGTAGGTTTTTTTTTTTCGGTTTTCTAAAATAATATATTTCACTTAAAGCCTCTGCTTTAATGCATTTGAATCACGTCGCGGCTTTTGGGAAATTTAAGATTTTATTTACTGCATAAAATGTTTATTATGCTTTTTAAGAATTCGATCTTTTATAAAAGTTAAAATTTTACTAAAGTTTTGGGTCTTTGAGCAAATAGTGAACAAATAGCGGAACCCTGTCAAAGTTTCAGGGAACCCTGGTTGACCTCTCCCGCCTTGGATATTTTTTATCCATCGATCTCTTACTGCTTTATAGAGTAATCTGACCAGTGAAGGGACACTTTAAAAATCGGTCTGATACCAGTGATTCAAAAATCGGTCGACACCAGATCTTTAAAACTCGGTCGGATTCCGGATATTTGAAAATCGGCCAGAAAATGATTATTCAAAAACCGGTTGGATTCTGGATTTGAAAATCGGTCAGTTATTCAGTATTCAAAAATCAGTCGATAACGGACATCTGAAAATCGGGTGGACACTTAATGTATTTAAATATCGGTCGGATCAAACATCAGGGCGGATATCCGGTACGAAACCGTCTGGGAAGGGACACCGGGTATCCTATATCCGACAAATCAATATCCGATGTATCCCAAAAACCCTGATAAAGGTCACATGACCCTTTTGTACCCCTTTCCAAAGCAAAATCCACTGAACATCAAAATCTAAACTTAATCAAAATCACTGGGTTATTGTACCACTTTTTATTTAAACACCCAAAACAACCTGAAATAGTACCATTTAATTTCTCCAGATTATTTCCTAACTAACTAGATACATCAGTAAAAATATTTTTAGTGTCATATATCAAATGTTAATGTTTTAATTTATTATAAATTTTTAAAAGCGAAATTGTCCATAAGTGTTCCTGCACTGGTCAGACGACCCTATACCATAAGCTCATACTCGTAACAATTTGCTTTATTACGAGATTCCAAGATAAAGAAATCGGAGCAGACACATCTACGGCTTCTGCATTCTAAACGATTGTGCAATGGCCTCGTTTCTGATGCCATTCGATTAAGAGAAAAAGTGAAGAAAGTTGTGAAAATCGGATGAGGTGTGCCTTGTTGACTGGACTTCCTCTTCCAGGGGGCTTCACCCGAGGGAGAGTTCGGCCGAGAATGTTGAAGCACTTCCTGATTCCATGTGTTTCGACATTGTTGCGAAAGTGGACTTGTGTCTTCAAGTTTATGGATAAGAACTCACACGGAAAAAAGATTAAAATTCTTATAAACAAAACGAATAATCTCATCCAGAAAAATTATCAGTTCTTGAAAGTAAAACTTTCTTCATAAGTTACTTAGATTAAACAGTAAATGTTACTCTTACAAATACTAACACATTTTTGCATGCAAATTTAATTACCGATGGCAAATTGTTTCATTTTAAATTTTGTAATCGTGAAGAGATTAAATCTCCTAACATGAGGCTTCCATATGGTGCTCACACTCGACTAGCAATACTATTTGGGAAGGATGTAGCTTAATTATTGTACACCTAATTTGCAATTATTAAAACTAAGAATGTGATTATAAACTGTGACGGGGGAGGGGGGGGGGGAATACGAGCAATGAAATATTTTTTAAAAAAAGAAAAGAAAAGTAAACATATCCACTGTTTGAAGAACGGAAAAAAAAGTATTCAATTTGGTATAATAAATCATATCAAGTGGAACAGCAGTTTATGAAATTTGGTTTCCATTTCTGAGAATAAGAATGCAAAGAGTCAAAACTATCCCCGGCCCCTTCCGACTTGCAAATTGTTTTGATTCCATTGAATGTACAAACTGGGAATAGCATGAGACAGAAATATTTAAAAATAATAATAATTGGAGAATTGCGAAAAAATAATATGAGTAAGTAAAGAAAAACGTTTGCCTATCAATTTTTGAAAATAAGGTTTCCCGTTTTAAAGCTGTAATACTGTTTGCATTTTATCAATGTATGCTTATGCATTGAGTAGCTGGAACTGCAACACTTATTAACCTTTCTTTTCTTAACTATTTTTTACACTTTTTCTGTTTATGTATATCTATTTTTAGCGAACCGTGAGCCCAATATCAATGTACATTGTGATAATGTATTTTGTGCCATTACAGCGTACAGTGTATCATTGCAAAAAGTCCAAATCTATAGTGCAGCAGCAGGGGTCGCGCCAGGGGGAATTCGGGACCGTTTTCGGACCTTTCACAAAATGACAAATAATCAAAACGGACTCTTCACAAAAATTTATTATAAATGCAGCGAATACTAATAACATTTTTCATCTCTAAATATTTAAATTTTCAATTTTCCCAAAATTATTCGATTTTTCACAAAAATCTCTTTAAAAATCACAAAAAATGGACTCTGTTTAAAAATTGCTGGATCGACCCCTGAGCAGTAACGCATGAATCTGTGATGTGACTATTTCTCAGTGTACGACTGCATAGTACCTTGACACAATATACACAGTGGCAACAACTCTTATCTAAATGCATGTGATACTAATTGAAAAAATCTGATGTGTGCACCACATGACTTCCATGAACCCCTGTTAAAATACTCGTACATGTACTTTTTAAACTCTAAAAAATTAGTCTCTTAAATTGAGTGACTAGAAAAGAAACTACTTTTTAAAATCAATTTTTTAAAAAGAATTTTTAACTTTTTTTATGAATTCTTAGACATTTACCTATTATTTTATAAATTATGGCAAATGCAGAGAACGGCAATTCCAAACTTGAAAAAAAAATCAATATTTTTTTTAGTGCGACTGAAATCTGAAATTCAAATAAAAATAACAACCTGGAATGCATAAAAGAAACAAAAATAAGAGGAACGCGCCTTAAAGTGAGAGAAAAAAGAGCATTTTAAATAATTTTAGTCCTAGTTTGTTGCGAACCGATGTAGACTGCGGACTACGGGATAGTCAACAGCATTCTCCTAAATGTTGTAACATGAGAGTTCAACGGGAAATTCGCCACATATCGCCAAAATCAAGACATTGACACTGGATTTAGCATCTCGATTTTGATGCCAAATTGCCGGATTGTGTGTGTACTTCCTCCTGTAATTTAATATCTTGATATGAAAAACGATTTTGTTTCGTTGAAGAAAATAAACATACGTCTTTGTAGAGATTATCAGCAATTACATTCGAGTCAGGAAACAATTTTTACATATTTAAAAGTGAAGAAAGGGGGTGGAAATCAGCGTTCGAAATTAGGATGTAAAAGTTAGGCGTCATTGGCACCTAGTTTATTTGTTTTAGTTGCCAAAAATATTCTGCTAGGCGTCATTTTTCAATATTTCACTTTCAATATTGCTTGGGCAGATATATACTCTAAACTATTAAGCTAATTGTGCAATTGTTAAAAAATATCGCAAAACATCACAACCTTCAAATGAGAAAATTATTCATAAGTAAGAGAAAAATGTTCGAAAATCAATTTTTGTCAGTAACTTTTGAGAAGTTTGTTATTTTACTTAAGTGTATGCATCTATATAAAAGTTTATTTTAATCAGTGTCTAATAAAATAAAATATGAGTTAACTTTTTTCAAGTGTTATTTACAAATAAGTAAAAATTCGCAACTCAAAAATTTGAAGGTCAACAAATTACGATAGTCTTTACATGTATTGTAAATACTCAAAATACAAAAGATTAGATGAAATTTGCTCATAAAAATGTAATTGTATAAAGTTATATCAGATTTTTAAAAAAATAAATAAATGACGGTGAAACATTGTGATCGTCACACTAAAAGTTTTCTGCAAGGTTAGACGTCAAAAGTGACGACTGGATGTGAAATCCTGGTCATCAAACGGAATTTTTTAGTTGCAAAATATGACTAACGACCGCTAATTTCGAACCCTGGGGAAAGGAATGATAATTTAACAAAAAAAAAAAAAAATAGTATCATCAAAAGTAGTCGAAAGTAATGATTACGTAATTATTTCAGTTTGCGTATGAATATTATCTTGAGAAGATAATTTTTAAAACAAAGGTTAGATAGCTGCTGTTTTATCATACTGATGTCTCTGAACAATAATTGCACAAATGGTACAAAAGAATGCCTCTGACATAATATTATTCGTACTTCGAATATTATCCAGTACCCGCCAGATATATCTCAAATATCGATCGGTCTCGTTCCACATGTTCGAGAACCCACAAAATTATCCAGTACCCGCCAGATATATCTCAAATATCGATCGGTCTCGTTCCACATGTTCGAGAACCCACAAAAAAGAACTCAAGTGTCGCTTCGATGAAGGGAACACAGCATACACTGAGAAAATCTCAACTTTTCTTTTTGACATTGCAATAAGTGGTGCCGAAATTCGCAGTGCGAACTTCATCAAATTCTTTAATATATTAATTAAATTTTCTTTATTTAGCATAAAAATGTTTAGGTATAGTTTACTGGGGATAAAGGTACTAAGACCAATTTCCACGCAACCAATACGGAGAAAAATAACTTAGGTATACTTAATATGAAATGATCCATCTTATTACCCGAATTCCTCATTTGATTAGAAATGTTCATTATTTCTCAATTATCGATTGTTTCACAATAACCTTAATCGTAATTTGGAATATTTAATACTATATGTAGAATACTGTATGTATTTTATTATAAAAATATCATATGTATATATATATAGTTCTTATTAGCCAGTATGTGTTGTTCATTCTTTTTATTCCGTTGAACAAGAAAGGCTCTAGATATAAAACTTCTATAGGATTTCGAAACGTTTTTGTCCTACGCCCCAAAACAAGTAGGTCGCACTGGTAGCCAATCACCCTGAACATGAAAAGAATTATTTGTAGGAAGGTATTTTCAAATACATTTCAGTTTTTAATGAAATAAATAAACCGTTTTAGCTCTTAAATCACTAATTTAATGAGATAAAATTTAACGTAATTTTTGGTGTTATAACAATATTTACCATGAATGTTTATAAAAATTTAAAGAAATATATTTAAATTCAAAGTGGATAGCGAAAATTATTTATTTTAAAAATTATGGTTTGAGTAGAGAAAGGGATTTTTTTTTTTTTTTTTGAAAGCTCACTGTAGTGTGGTATGTTTATGTTGCTATGCGATATTGCTTTTCCTCCTAAACGCAGTTACACGAATATCTTCTGTTGTGAAAAGAATTCAACTGTCCCGAGAACACCTGTTTTTAAACATATGTTATAGATCTCCCAAATAGTAGAATGTGATAGATATTCGAAAATATAAAATACAGGTTTCTTTGACAGTGAAAAAAGGAATATTTCGATTAGAATTTGGAGAACGGATGTTCCGTTCGTTATATAATTTAAACATATAAGTCGAAGTTAGGTTACATTCTTTCAATTTCAAATATTACCCACACGCATTTGTTGAAACCTTAGGTACAAAAAATGTCGATTTGAGGAGAATATTTTAATATTATAAACAGAAAAGAAAAAAAATCAGGACAAAAAAAAATCTTTTTAATTTTTGTTTTATTATTTTACTTCATTTTTTAGCCTACTTTCTCGTAAAAGTTAAAAAAAAAACAATAATAAAGCATGAAAGAAGACTTAATGTATCCTGAAAATATCGTTAGAAATCAAGAAAAGTCAAAAATAAGTTAAGTAATTGAACAAAGATTGAAAAATAAAAAAATTGAAAGTAGGGTTTTGAGATGGGGGAAATAAGTGTGTCGGTCGGTCTGTCTGTCCCCCCTAATAACTTTTGAACGAATTGTCCGATTCGAAAAATTCTTTTTGCATTCGAAAGATCTCGGCGAGGACATCTCATTTCCATATTTTACTTTTTGATGTGAGCAATGTTTTGTTCAATTTTGAACAGTTCAAAAATTTTTAATATTAGCGCCTATGGGCGAAAATGAAGCAAATTATGTAAACTCTGGGCACAAGAGCCAAGTTCCAATGAACAAGCTCACTGGAAGAAGTTCTTGGCGTGAAATATTCATTTCAACAATTTTTGTTCATTTTTGAACAGTTCAAAAAAAATTAACATAGCGCCTACGGAAAAATTTCAATCCTATATAAATCCTGATTTAACGGACCGATTTGCTTGGAACAAACTTTATCGGAAAGCTCTTATGACGTACAACATGTACAGATAGAAAGTTCATCCAGAACTAACGAGCCTATTTTGCTATGAAATATTTTGATCGGGATTTTCAAGAATATTTTTGAATTAATGAATGATTAAATGAATAAGCAAAAGAATGAATGAATAAATGAGTGAATAAATACATGAATGACTGAATAAATGAATGATTGAATGAATATGTATTAACCGTTTAAAAAGGTTTATTTGAAGCAATTAAGAACTAAAGCTAAACGAGAAAGAGAGGGAGATAGCTAGATTATATAAATTTGAAGCTGGTGTATACGGGAAAGTAGGCTTGTATAGTTCTAGACGGAACTTCTTGTTATCTTTAAAAGTTTTACCTCGTGGTCAAGGCCGTATCCAGAGGGGGGGGGACTCCCCCCACCCGAAATCTCGAAATTTTTCGCAATGTAGCATATATTCCTCCCTGAAACTTTCCTCAACATACGTGTTTCAAAGTCAGGCCCCCCCCCCCCCCCGGAAAAAATTTCTGGCTACGGCCTTGCTCGTGGTCTATCTTCACCGTATCAGTAGTCCGGGGGTAAGATGGACCAAATACATGGGAGAAATCACTACAAAAAATAATGCAATAGTTTCACATATGTTAAATTTATAGTAAATAGTTTCTTTCTTCACATTAAAGTAAAATTAATTTACTTACCTTACCTTTACAGAGCAGTTACCACTAAATTATTTAATCTTAAGTTAACAAAAATAATTATTGAACATTTTAAATATATAATTCATTCTACCATAATTTTCTCTTTTATGTCCCTCTGCAATAAAATTTACGTAAAACTATTAAATCTGTGGTTCCCACCCTTTTCCGTTTCGCGACCCCTTTTTTAATGATTAAACAACTCGCAATCCCAAGACTCAAAGGGGCATTACAAATAAACAAATTTACAGTCAGTAGAGCTAGGCTCTGAAAGACTATTTTTAATGATCAATGAACGAGACCGATAAAATTTCTCCTCTTATCAGTAGTAAGACATTAATGTCTCAGTTAACATAATCTTCATTTACAAGCCGAATTTTTTTTATGCTTTTTGCTGAAAAGGAATTTCAAAACTTATAAAAATAAAACTCAAATGTGCATTTGTACTGAGCTTAAATACAAACGCAATCAGGTGAGTTTCACCTTTTAACACATATTTTTGCGAGAAATCCAAAACAAATGTTGCAAATGTTTATAGTGATACAAATGTATAGTAAAACAAATGTTTATGGTAAATTTGACGCTTCAAACTTACTTCTTTGATAACTATATTTGCCATAATTGCGAAGCATTGATGAGGTATATTTGAGTGCTAAATTAAAATTATTAGAGTTTATACATTCTTATCTGGGTAAACGGGTATTTATTTAATATCTGTTTAAAATATGCATTTTCAATACTTATTTGCAAAACTTTTGACTATTAGTTCACTGTTGAATTCTACATCGTGGGGCTCATGTAAAACAAGGTCAAAACTAATCTAAACAACCTAGTGTTCCAAACAGAATAAGATGTATGTACTGAATACGAAGCTCGGATGCTGTATAATGAACCACACTGCACATAGCGCCTTTTTTCGCACTTTTTTTAATGCAAATTTCAAATAAATGAGCCCTGATGTGTAGTGCATTGCCATTTATAGCAAAATAAGAGACAGTGGAAAATATTTTTGAATTGTTACATCTGTATATTTTAAAATAAATTTTGAAGTTGTGTGGATCTTTTAAAGACATCATGTATTTTGAAGGTTATAATCATAAATATTTTCATGGCCCTAAATGGGGTCGTGACCCACAGGTTGGGAACCCCTGTATTAAATTAATACTAGCGTTGTTTCGATTTTAAGCAAGAACGTTCAAATACATTTCCCAATATGAAACCGAAAAAAAGGGCATTGTACATCTTCTGCACCATTTTAAAGCCCTTGAAAAACAGTACAATGTGAATTTGTTGAAATTTTTATAACAAAGCATTCTGATGTTATCACCCTCGATTATCAACTGGATCTGTCTATACCGGCAGGTGAAAAAAGCTTTCTTTAAGCAAAATGGAATTAAAACAGAAGAAAACTTATATTTGGTATTGTTTGTCTTTGTTGTCATGGTTATTATAAAAGCAGCAAAAGACGCGACTTCCCCTCGGTCCTACTGTAATCTTTTTTACGTTCAAACAGCGTGGTGGTAACATTTGAGATCATTCAAGTATCATCATCATTTAGTTAATATTAGCTCCCAACCTATACGATATAAACCAATTATTCGTTTTCTGAACAACGAAGATAATGATTAATTAATTCGGGCTCTACAGACTCAACATTTGGTGGTAAGGGTTACTGGGTAATTTTCCAATTGAAACTATCATTTTATATCTTTATATTTTCATTGCTACATACCCAAGCGTCATATCTAAAAAAAGGGATAGAAAGAAAAAATTGAGGGGCGACGGGACGAAAAATCCTTATGTTAGTTCTTTATATACCCCTGGAAACAAGTGCAAACGACACAATATTCTGAACAAAAACAGCATGAAAAATAGATATGATATACACATTTTATTAGACTTTACGGTAGAAGGTAAACATCTACTTATCTAATGGAACCACCTGCTCTTTCTTAATAGTTATATTTGTGCTAAGAGCGAGATAACAGCATCTATTGCTCGTGTTTCTTTTCCTTATAGAGAATAAATTCCTAAAATGAAAATTTCGAGCTGTTTAATAAACGTTCATCATGATCTCAATTCGACATTTTGAATTTTCTGCTGATTATAGTTAGAACTCCTCTAATAAGCTGAAGAAAATCTTTAGAGAGCAATCTGAAAGCTTTTTCGTCTACGATTTCATGCAAATATTCAAATATTCCCATTCGTCAATAATAAAATAGAAGGGCCATATAGCGCCAGGCTTTAGTTTGGAGCTTCATGTTGAATTGCCCAAGGAGATTCCTTTCCAAGCAGTAGACATATATTTTGTCAGGTGGGGTAGTGGTAGATCCATAGGAGTGGGGCGATCGCCCTCTCCTTCCAACAAATGAGATAAAAAAGAGGGGAAATAGAAGAAATAGATCTCATCCAAACAAATAAAGAATGAAAAATTACTCAAAAATAAAAAGCACACAAATCAAGGCAAACTAAATTCTTACTTGAATTCTACCCACGAACACAAATTTTACACGCAGTTTATCGTTCCATGACAGGGGGATGAATTTTTTTTAACTAGTGTGATTAAATTCCCGGTAAGCGGAAAGGCAGAGGTGATTGATTTTTCGTTCTGTTTTTTCATATCAAGATTGTTTTAGGTTTACATCTTGATGCGAAAAAAGAACAATAAGTGTAAAGCACAGAAAGGTAAAACAACAGTATACGTTAGCAATAAAAATTAGGAAGCTTAGTCAGCTGCCATTGGAAAGCAGATTTGACATTTTTGTAATCAATTCCAAGGCTTATTGGCTATTTTCAAAAAGCTACTAGTTATTATTATTATTTTTTTTTTTTGATTTGTTTCACTTAAGATATTTAATGCTGAAAATTAAATAAAACAATAGTTAATGTAATTAACTAGATCATGTGAGAAAGGAACGGTAAATAATTCCATTTGCACTTTTTATCGTTGTGTTATGTAGTCTATGAGAGTAAAATCCAATGACATATATTTCCAAACCCATAATTTTAGCACCGACTCAACAAATAAAACGAAGAAATGTCTGCAAAATAAAGTGGTAGTTTTGAAAACAAAAATGTAGTGTCTTCTCATTGAGTATTTACTGGCCTCTTGATGAGTAGCGAAGTAGAGAAAATTAATTTGAAACCCTACCTAATATGGTTTTGTCCTATTTTTTGAAGCATGAACTATCTTTTCTCTATATACGCTTACATTTCCTTTGCGCCTAATTAATAATATTTTTATCATTCTATACAAGTACAAAAGAGTTGAAGTAAGTAAAAAAGCAACGAATTTAAGCACAAAATTAAATTACAGAGAGCAGACGCATTTCGGAATTACATGGAATTCCTTTCTCAATGCAAGCAAGTTGGGAGCAAGGAAAGCAAAGAGCCTACAAAAAGTCCCGCCAGAAGAAAAGCAAAGGTCTTGCAGGGATCTTTCAGGGCAGTGATGGCGAACCTATGACCCGTGGGTCAGACACTGACCCACGCAAGATTTTTAACTGACCCACGATTGCTAGACAACCATATGTTTGTTTACGCGGGCATATTTAGATTTTCAAATTTGGGTGGATAATTTATATTCCATTTGTATTTTTCAAGCGCTGCATTGGCACAAAGGCATTTGAAATGCTGTCTATAACCTTCAGTTTGATCATTCCAGTTCTAAAGTTACGCAAATGACGACAAATGCTCTTGTAGTATTTGAAATAAGGCAAAAGTGTTTTCAAAATATTAAATAAAGTGTATGATTTTACTCACATTTTGTTTGTTGAATAAAAAATCGACAACAAACCAAAGCAAATAACCATCTTTAAAGCACTTTCTTCAAATAAAATGTATGTAATTTCCGCTACTCCTTGTTCATTCAAAGAGTTATTGCCATTTGCACCAACCACTTGAGAATTTTTAACCGCACTGAAAGTTTTTAAATCGTCAAACCACGCCCATTCTTACCAGTTAAGACAATTAAATTTTAAAGGTATTTAGTTTTAAAAATATTCAGAAATTTTAAAACTTAACTTTGGTTCAAATGTGCATTTGTGACAGACGAGCTAGGACTAAAAAGAAATATGAACAAAGTTTGACCCACGCCTCAAAAAGATTCGTCATCCCTGTTGTAGGGTCTTTGCTTTCCTTGCTCCCTTCTTGCTTTAACTGAAAAGGAAATTCCGAAACGCGTATGCTTTTTAACCTACTCTCCCGTAAAAAGTAAAAAATAAAGTGTGAAAGAAGGCTTAATGTATCGTAAAAATATCGTTAAAAAGAAAGAACAGTCAAAAGTAAGTGAAGTAAGTCAATAACGATTGAAAAATAAAAAATTTGAAAGTAGAGTTTTGCGATCGGGAAAATGTGTCTGTCGGCTTGTCTGCCCTCCCCCTTAATAACTTTTGAGGAAACTGTCACATTCGAAAGATTTTTTTTTTTTTTTTTTTTTAAGATCTCGGCGAGGACATCTCATTTCCATAGTTTACTTTTTGATTTGAACAATTTTTCTTCCATTTTTGAATAGTTTAAAAAATCTTCACATTAGCGCCTATGGGCAAAAATTAAGCAAATTATTTAAACACTGGTATCCAAGATCCTCTCTGATCCAAGTTCCTATGAAGAAGGTTATTGGAAGAAGTTCTCGACGCAAAATATTTTTTGATTTGAATGTTTTAATTTTTGTTCATTCTTGAACAGTTCAAAAAATTAACATTAGCGTCTACGGGGAAACTTCAATCCAATATATAAATCCTGATCTAGCAGACGGATTCACTTGGAACAAACTCTGTCGGAAAGATGTTAGGCCGTAGAACATGTGCAGATACGAAGTTCAACCAGAACTAAACGAGCCTATTTTCCTATGAAATTTTTTGAGCGGGATATTTAAGAATATTTATAAATTAATGGATGAATAAATGAGTAAATAAATGAATGAGTGAAAGAATGAATGAATAAATGAGTAAATAAATGAATGAGTGAAAGAGTGAATGAATAAATGAATGAAAAAAATGAGTATAAATGAAAAAATAATTAGGTGAGTGCATAAATACATGAATAAGTAAATGAATGAATGAATGAACGAATTAATACGTATTAACCGCTGAAAACGGCCTATTTAAAGTAATTAAGAACTAAAGCTAAATGAGAAAAAGAGAGAGAGAGATATAGCTAGATTATAAATTTGAAGTTGGGAGTATACGGGAAAGTAGGCTCGTATAGTTCTAGACGGAACTTCTTGTTGTTATTTAGTTTTATACTTAAATTCGTTTCTTTTTTTACTTACTTCATTTGTCGCACCAAAAGTAAACTTTTATGCTGGCCAAAGAATATTTCTTGAGCCAAAAACTTTTATCCAAATTCTTCGATGAATACGGATTTGTGATTTGGAAGTGTAATACATGTATGACTTTAGCTCCTATTTGTTAACAGGGTGACTTTTAAAGCCTTTACTAGCTTTTAAAGAGATATTACTGCATATTTTATTTTTAGAAATATCATAGAATTTTGTAATTTTCAAAAAATTGTAGATCTTTGTCAATTTTTTTTTCTTCTTTTCATGCATAAAGTTATTATTTGTTTTTTAAATTTAGGGATAATTTAGAGAAAAATATTTTTGGTTCACTATATTCATTGGTATTTTTTGTAGAAGTACAAAAAATGTGCAAGCCTGTTTTGCAATAGTTCGTTTTTAAATACCTAAACGCACATAGTACTACGCTCCCCAACACAAATCTATTTTTGACCCGGAATTTCAAAAAACTTTTTGACTGAAAAAAAATATTCTTTTATACTTCTGAATTGGTAATTTTTAAAGAGATATATCGCCGAAAATTAGGAATCTAAATACGATATTTACTATATCCAACTAGTCTTGGTTCCCAAACATGAAATCATCCACTCTCGGATTAACTAGCCGTGGGTCACACTCTATTTCAGAGATCTTCAAACTGGGTTTTTAATTTTTAAGGAGATATGTCATTTAGAACAAGGAATTTTTAATTCGATATTTACTATGTCCACCTAGTCTGGGTCCCCAAAGATGAAAATCATCCACTCTCGGATTAACTAGCCGTGGGTCACACTCTATTTCAGAGATCTTCAAACTGGGTTTTTAATTTTTAAGGAGATATGTCATTTAGAACAAGGAATTTTTAATTCGATATTTACTATGTCCACCTAGTCTGGGTCCC
This sequence comes from Octonoba sinensis, assembly GCA_038502835.1. Classification (NCBI taxonomy): domain Eukaryota; kingdom Metazoa; phylum Arthropoda; class Arachnida; order Araneae; family Uloboridae; genus Octonoba; species Octonoba sinensis. The sequence continues at coordinate 27,383,314 of CM076599.1, read as the reverse complement.
CAAAGGTGAAAATCATCCACTCTCGGATTAACTAGCCGTGGGTCACACTCTATTTCAGAGATCTTCAAACTGGGTTTTTAATTTTTTAGGAGATATGTCATTTAGAACAAGGAATTTTTAATTCGATGTTTACTATGTCCACCTAGTCTTGGTCCCCAAAGATTAAAATCATCCACTCTCGGATTAACTAGCCGTGGGTCACACTCTATTTCAGAGAACTTCAAACTGGGTTTTTAATTTTTAAGGAGATATGTCATTTAGAACAAGGAATTTTTAGTTCGATGTTTACTATGTCCACCTAGTCTTGGTCCCCAAAGATGAAAATCATCCACTCTCGGATTAACTAGCCGTGGGTCACACTCTATTTCAGAGATCTTCAAACTGAGTTTGTAATTTTTAAGGAGATATGACATTTAGAACAAGGAATTTTTAATTCGATATTTACTATGTCCACCTAGTCTTGGTCCCCAAAGATGAAAATCATCCATTCTCGGATTAACTTAGCCGTGTGCCATACTCTATATCAGAGGTATTCACAAACTGAGTTTTCAACTTTTTCAAGAGATATGTCACGGAGAACAAGGAAACTTAAATTCGATGTCCAACTAGTCCTGTCCCCAGAGATGAAAAACATGCATTCTCGGATTAACTAGTCGTAGGCCATACTCTATGCAGGGCTTCCACTGCCTTAACACAATTTGTAGCAGCTTTCGGAGCAGGTAAAATGTCATTTTTGTATCAGTTTGGAGCAGAAGAATTTAACTTTTGTATCAGTTTGGAGCAGAAAAATTTAACTTTTGTATCAGTTTGGAGCAGAAGAAATCGACTTTCGTATCAGTCTAGGAGCCAAATATATCAACTTTGTAAAATTTTTGGAGGATTTTTTTCTTTATTTTTTAAATATTAAATGACTGTTTTAAAGCAATGGTATTTTCATACATCAAGGGTAAGAGCAGTTTCTTGTCTTCAAAATGATAAGTAATGTAAACGTCAGTCATCCTTCAAAAACTGGATTAGATTATTTCAAAAACTGAATTATTTTTACATTTTTTAATAAATTATTCATAACCTATTCAAAATGTAAGACTAATTAAACCTATAACCCTTATAAAGGTTTTTCAATACTTTTCTCAAGAAACGGATTATTTAAAAAAAAAAATGATTTGTTGTTTTTTCTTCTTCTAATAGTTAAGAATAGCTGGAAGAAAGCTGAAAATTGTCTTCTTTGCAAAAATCATTGTATTCTCTCTTTTTGCTTAATAGCTAAAACACTATTTTTTCAAGAAAATAAGCAAAAACTAACTAATATGAAAGGTTCAACTATTTTAAACTATTTATCATTAATTAAAAACTTTTTTTAAATGGTACTTATATAGGTATAACCATTGTGATTATAGTAACAGAAAAATTTTGAATGAATTAAATATAATTTCGTATTTTATCAAAAAATATATTTGAAGTCGATCATATTTTCTACCTGCAGTAATATTTATTATTTTTCTGATTAAGAAATATTCTTTTAAATTTCAATCCTAAATACTCACTTAGATGCTTTGGAATTAAATAATGGCACTAAAAGTAAATTGCGTTTCATAATTTTGCAGCAAGAAAATTCAAGAACCAAATTATATTTTTTAGTTCTATAATAGAAAGGCAAAATTTATTTTTTATTATATGTTGATAATTTAAAGTGTAATGATTTATTTTTTTCCAACAATTTATCTTTACATCTTTCAAAAATTGTGTAATAGTTACAGTTAAATTTTAAGAGTCCTAGGGTTACAGCAATTGGATGCTGAAAGAAACTAAATTGAATTAAAAGAAAAAGGAAATGCGTGATAATTTCATAACTTTCAAATCTAGTTAAAAAATTAAAATTGTAAGCAAGAGTATGCTTTTATGAGGCCGTTCATCCACAACAAAATTTCTATTTCTTCTAATAATATTGCTTAACATATTTGCTAAAGATCATCAATTCATTAAGATATACAAGCTTTTTCTTATGATTTTCTAACTTAACTCTAATTTTTTGACTTATTTTGTTCTTTATATTTATGTTTTATAATTGTTTGTGGTTGTATGATATAGCTTATAGAGCTCAAAGAGTAATGAGAAAAGAAAAAAAAAGCTGCAATTCAATGTTTAATTGTGCAGCGTTTGAAAGTCTACCTCTAAACACTTTCGGGAACAAATATATATTTTAAAACAATGTTTTTCTTTAAAATAAAAATAAATTTTATTTATTTACTTTGAGAAGAAACATTATAAATAGTTGAAATGAGAAAAATCCTATTTTTGTAGCGGATGCAAAATGATTGTAGAACGAATGCGCTCCTTTGCTTGTAGTGTTCCTATTACGCGTTTTTCAAAGGGCGCGGCGCCCTGCCTTTATTTTTCTTTTAGAGTTTAAAAAAACGGATTGGACGAAGATTTTAAAGCTCGACCGATGCATCGGTGCCGATTGTTCAAAAAATTAGCCATCGGCATCGGTGGTAGCCGATGTTAATTTCAAAAAAAAAAAAAAAAAAAAAACGGCAGTTCATCGGCCTTAAAAAACATATAATTAGTTTGAAATTAAATACAGTTTTTGAGTAATTATTTTATAATAATCTCTAGTAATTTCATTTGAATTATCTCGAACAACCTTTCAAGGGCTGTGATTTTCAAAGCTGACCACATATTTTGTTCTATTAGAGACAAACTAAAAGCACAACTTCAGGGATTTAAAAAAAATCCCTGCCGGTACCATCTTTTTTTTAACAAGTTCAATCAAATGAAATGCAGTGAAACTCCGTTATACCGCGGTGACTATCATGTCCCCCGATGTTTAAACCACCCTTTATCATTGCCATTTAAAGGTGATTCCTTATTTACCATTGTAAATAAAGCCAGCCCGAGCACACAAATATTTTAGCCAAAGAGCACGCATCCCGCACCAGACACACTAAAACAGATTAGAAAGCCCTATTAGGCGTGATGTACACTTTCTTCGTGCTTTTTCTGTCTTTCTACCTAGAACATATATCTTGATTTCAAAATCGGGTGCAATCGCCCTGACTTGTTTCTCTTTGCATGGGCGGAGCTCAGTCTGTGAGGCACTGTTCAGTTCAATGTTTAACTATTCCACTTTCAGAAGTCTAGTTATGCGTGTGTATAACATATCGCTCCTCAGACTGATTGCGCAGCTGAGATGTGTGCTTCTTGCACAGCAATTACAGTAAAAGCAAAGAAGAAAAGAAAAAATTATACTACAGGGGAAGAAAAGTTACGAGTAATTGATACGTTTAAAAATGATGCAACAAAAGCGAGTATTATTTCGTGAATATGGTTCCGCGGTATAGTTTCACTATACCGCGGTTATGTTATAACGCGGGTGTCAAACGTGTCCCCCGACACCCGCGTTTTAACGGGGTTTTACTGTAATTTCACTATTGCAAATAAATGTAGCCATTAGTATATGAAGAACTAAGCAGCAAAACATACCTAATGCTGAAAACATACCTATTCTTCCATTTACAACCCCCCCCCCCCCGAACCCCATGTTTTTTTTAACAAGCAAACGAAATAATTATTTCTTTTCGTAATTCTCAGTTCTTCATTTATTAAGAAATGCTCCTACTCAGTTCAACTAAGACTTCTGAATTTAGCAAGGAAATGTTATAAATCTTAACTTGCAGTAAAAGAATGAAATTTATGCCTCAAGGAATAGCTTACCGAATCTGGAAAAAGCATAAAAATTTTGCAGCTAAAAAGGAGCTTTAGGAAATGATCGTAATAACCATAAATTTGTTTTACAGATGAGAAAGAGGAAAAAATTACGGAAATTGATGATATTTTGATTGATGATATTACGGATTGTATTTGCTTGCTACACAAGGTTTTTTTTTCGGTAAAATTATTTTTTGATTCTTAACAATTTTTAAATTTTTGCTTTGGAAAATAATTTATAATTCGCATTCATTAAACCAAAGAATCAGAGAGATGACAGAACTCGCAGAAAAATAACCGAATATTCATTCGACATGTAATTTAAAAGGAAAAAATCTAACCCAAACGGTTTCGCTGAAATGTAATTCTTTTCATGCTACAAATTTAAAAGTTAACATTTTGATATTCCGTTTTTACAAATAAAAAACAGTTCAAAGTTCTTTTTTTTTTCAGTCATGCGAAAAAAAGTAAAAAAACATGCCGAATTCATGTCAAATAAATAAATAAACAAATTTTGAAAAATCAACATCAACATAAACAAAAAAAAAAAAAGATTCAAAAGATCTAACAGAACATTAATGTTAATATTTTAACAGGTGTATGTTAAATCAAAAAGAAAAACGAGGATAAATGATATGAAATTAGTAAAGGCTAAGTAACAAAATTCGTGCGAAGAACTTCGTAAACAATCACACGTGCTACGCAGCTCCGCAACTTCGCAGTAACACTACGGAGTTGTTTCGAATGCTAAAACTTGAATTTTTGTCATAAAGAAATGCACCAAATATTTTCAGAGGAGAAAGAAAATAATTTAAAGCATTGGTAAAAAGCCAATTTTTTCCTCACTATAATTTTCTCTTATGAATTTTGCAGAATAATTTTTAAAATCTTAAAAAGTACATATCCCACTTACCATATTAATTTCAGCTGCCGGTCCCGTAATATCTGCTATACCGGTACCGATTTTGTAAACATCGGCCCTCTCTGCTTGGATAATACATGTGAGCGTGATTAAACTCAAAAAAACATTTTTTCTCATAGCGCTTGTTAACATCTTTCTGTTAGAAGGGAGCGCTCTTTTTCCCGTACGCTTGCACTCGGCGCGAAAAACACTATCATACTTTTTCTCTTTTTTTCAACTTTTATTTTCTTTGTCGTCTGCAATCAGCTGGTTGAAGGGGATGCCGCCTAGCGGCCAGAAGCGGAGTAAATCCTTGAGATAAAGAATACGCTTCATTCGATTTGATATGAAGATCCTTAATTTATCACTACAGCTGGGAAAATTTTACTTCTGCATGGTATATCCTTATTTTTATTCTCACAGTTTCAAACGTTGTTTCATCACCATTGTTCTCAACACGAAAAAAATGTTTCGAAATTCAATAAAAGAGAAAAAAGGAAATGTTAATTCAATACGATTTTTGAGCTTGATGTTGAATGTTGAAATTAATTTCACTTTCAAAGAATTATTGTAAATAAATTCATAAATTTCGGATTATTTTACAGTAGATTAAAGGGATTTTATCAAAATTCGTGAAACGAAGAAATATAATGGAAAATTATTCTGTACAACAGAAAAAATTCAAAATTGAGTACCCCCTACCAAAACGATGCAATTCTACTTTTTGTACTAAAAATTCAGTAGTTAATGCAAAAGTTTATTGCGTAGGGTAGACGCTACTGTAAACACCATGAAGCTGAAAAGTTAAAACGCTTACTTTGTGCGGAAGCAATTGATGATTCAACTAATCAAGCCGGTCATTTCGAATTTTTCCAGGTGTGAGGGAGCAAAAAGTTACACGTTCCTTATATATTACACTAAAATAACAACAAAATGCCCAAACATTCATAGAAATACATTATACTAAGCAGAGGGGGGAGGGAAATTGCGCCCTCCTGACCCCTTCAAATGACGAGCCTGCAACTAACGATGTTTTTTAGACAGGTGTTCTTGCACTTCTTCCGATCATATCCACGTGGCTCGGATTCCACTTAAAATATTATTTTTTTCCAATGGTTACAAGACTTAAAATCGTAATTCTCCCAGCGATTCATAAGAGCACATCGTGCTCGGCTAGATAAGCCAGAGAAATGCATAAGAGGGTCGACCGACTGGATTAAAATGCTCTATGAGGAGCCAGAAGAAGAAAAATTAATATTTTTATAACACAACACATGTTTCAGTGTCAATAGGAACCCTTTTCTCAATGCCTATAGGCTTACCCAGATTATTTACATTTCGAAGCTCAAAGATTTACATAACCGTAAGGAGGGGCCTTGTAACCGAGAAGCACATGCTTCCAATATTTTGTGCAATCTATCCCACGAAAAAAAAAAATTTCGTGATGATGTGTCGAACTCTCCTATCAATCAATCAATCGTAAAATCAATCTGCGCCTTTTTCATCATCCTTAATCTCAATGAAATAACTTCTTCAAGCATTATGATATAAGCCCGAATTACATCTTAAAAATCATCGGAAATTTAGCCCTATTTTTCGACATAAAAAGTATTGTTGAAATATCGAGCATTCAATCATTTGTATAACTTGTTTTATAGTGGCAGCATCAGCATATGCTGTTTTGCGTTTGGCAACACTATTAGTTTAAGTTTTAAAAAAAATTCGCTGTGTAAAATAGTAAGACGTACTGTTTTCTTTTGCCTTGCATTATTTTCAATATTAAATCTTGATTCTTTTGTTATCACCTTAGTTTCTGTTCATTTTACAACAGGTTATGGGTTTTTAGCGACGCTTAACTGTGCAATTAAGGTAAGATAACTTTGACGACGTTTGAATCGCAGATTTTTAAATAGTTTCTTTGACACGGAATTTGAGTTATTCGCATTTCTTAGTGATTATGGATGCTAAAAACTTTGTACAGTGCATGAAGTTGGACGGACCATCCAACTGGATTGACTGGAAATTCGAAATTAATTCGTTATTTGTATTGAATGTCTGTGTGGGCATTGTCGATGGTTCGCTTTTTGAGCCAAATCCACCGGCAGAAAGCGCAAGTGGAAAAACAATACAAGATTACAAAGAAGCGACAAAAAGATATGCAAAGGCAAATGCGAAAGCTGCTGTAATTATTCGCACTAATGTATCAGCGAATGTGTTGAACTTGATACGAATGCATGGTAATTCTGCACTAGCGATATGGAATGAGCTGTTAAACAATTTTGAGAAAGTGTCAAGCGTAAAATTAGACACTCTTCTGCAACAGTTTTTCACCTTCCGGATCGAAAAAGACGAAGACGTAATGCAATCACTCGTACGTTTGCGTACACTATGGGTCGATCTCCAGCGCGAGCAAGAACTGAGTGGCGAAGGAAAGTTACCACAGAACTTGCTAGTACCACGAATCTTATCTATTCTTCCTGATGATGAATATCGTGAATTTAAATCACAGTGGGATTCCTCGCCAAAGACGGAAAAATCGCCTGAAAAACTGATCGAGCAGATTAGTATGCGGCTACAAAGACGAAATAAAGAGCTAAAAGACGGCACTACGACATTTATGGCAAATGTTAAGTATAATGCAAAGAAATGGAAGAAGGGTGGGAAAAAGCCCCAGATAGCGAGCCAACCCCAACCTTTGACAACGAATAATGCCAAGACGATGAATAAACTTAGTAAGATCAGTGGTGGTGTGAAAGTTTTTCATGGCATCTGTTTTCGTTGTAATAAACCCAGGCACATTGGAAAATTTTGTCCAGATTCCCCTGACAAGCCAGCTACGACGAGTGGCAAACATTAAACATTCTTTGCCAATACTCAATGCAGTGCATTTACTTGTCAAGAAGACAATTGTGGTCGAAATGTATGGCTTAAGGACGACGGAGCTACAGCACACATTACGAATTCTGCTGAATACTTCAAGACGTACCGTCATTTTGACAAACCAGCAGAAATCACAGTCGGTAACAAGCAGAAGATACCGGCATATGGTTGCGGCGACATTGACATGTGCGCAATAGTTGGAAACGTACAAAAGTCTATTGAGCTTAGTGATGTACTATATGCACCAGATATCGGCAAAAATTTATTATCAGCTTCAAAGGCTATGAAGCGAGGAATCTCGAACTTTGGTGATTCAGACGATATGATTTGTTGGTTCTTTCGCAAGGAGACTCCAGATAATATACTTCTAGAAGCTCCATGCTCATCAAACGGACTGTTTGAACTACGTGCAAAACCAGTAAAGCCCCAAGGAGGTTCTGCAGCTGAAGCATACTTCGTAACTCCTTTTCCTGAAACGGTAATGACGACGGCGACAAAGTTGCGACTGTCACTTTGGCATCGAAGGCTCGGACATCAAGGAGTACAGTATCTAAAGCAGTACCTACGTCAAAATGGCTTAGATTTCATCGACGATGGACTGTTTTATGAGCCATGTGCGTATGGTAAACAAAGTCGACGGACATTCAAACCAAAGCTGTTTAAAACAAAGAATCCTGGCGAGATTATACATGCAGATTTGCTCGAATCTCCAATCTTGTCAAGAGGAGGAAAGAAGTACATGTTAGTGATCAAAGACGATTACTCCAAGTTTCGAAGTGTAGATTTTCTAAAGCATAAAGACGAAGCAGTGGATAAAATCAAGCAGTTTCTTGTTCGTACCAACAAGGATGGTATAAATGTTAAAGAATTGGTCACAGACGGTGGTCGTGAATTTGACAATGCAAAATTAGTGAAACTGACTGATGATGCAGGAATCAAACTGCGAATTATTATGCCATATACTCCACAACAATCTTAGGCTTAGTTGAAAGAGAAAATCGCACAATAATGAATGCAGTTCGCACTATGCTCAAGGACTCCGGCCTACCTCAGTTTCTATGGGCAGAAGCAGCATCTACGGCTGTCTACATTCTCAATCGAACCGGACCAAGCAAAACCACAGGAAAATCTCCATTTGAGGAATGGTTTGGACGCAAGCCATCAATCAACAATATTCGAGTTTTTGGATCAACCGCATTTGTACATGTACCAGATGTCAACAGAAGTAAATTGGATGACAAGTCTTTAAAAGGGTATTTAGTTGGTTATTGTGATAACGATGGATATCGTATTTTCATACCATCAAAAAATGACACGATAAAAAGTGCGAACGTAGCGTTCAATGAACAGCAAATAGATCCAACCTCTCAACCTCTAGAAGCGACATCTAATACCAGTTCACCAAGAGGTATGAAATTTGGAATTTTCGATATTCCTAATGATGCAGACACGCAGGAGGCTGATGATCTATGCGCTGAGGAAGATGAACCAACTCGGATGACGACATATACGTTGCGAGACCGTTCAATTATCCAACGCCCTGTAAGGTTTAACGACAACGACGTGTACAGTAGCGTTCTGAAGCTGGATGAACCAAAAACATACGACGAAGCAATGAAATCTATTGATTGTGAAAGCTGGAAACAAGCCATAGACGAAGAAATGGCTTCACATGCCAAGCATGAAACGTGGCAGCTTGTTAAGCCACTTAAAGGACGCAAAATCCTCAATAATCGCTGGGTTTACAAGGTGAAGACAAATCCAGATGGCTCGGTCGAGAGATTTAAGGCTCGTTTGGTAGCCAAAGGATACACGCAGACAGCGGATATCGACTACGGAGAAACATTTAGTCCGGTGTGTCGCTATGACACAATACGAGCTCTTATTGCGACGGCAGCCAAGGAGAAGCTAAAGCTATTTCAAATTTACGTGGAGACAGCATTCCTGTACGGTGATCTAACAGAAGAGATCTACATGCGCCAACCCGAAGGGTATGATGATGGAAGTGGGCGTATATGCAAGATACTCCGACCTTTATACGGCTTGAAACAAGCTGGACGGTGTTGGAACACCAAGTTTAGTGATGTACTAAAGAAACATGGAATGATACAAAGTAAGTCTGATCATTGCCTGTTCATACGAAACGATCATGGACATAAGATGCTGATGGCGATTTATGTTGACGACGGCATTGTAGCTGTTCAGGACGAAGCAGTGTTTTTCACATTTATGGACGAGCTCAAGCAACATTTCAGCATTAAAGTGGCTGCGTTGAATTGTTTTCTTGGCCTGCAAGTTGAACGTTTGCAAGACGGCTCACTCTTCTTGCACCAAGAAGCATTTACAAGAAAATTTCTAGAGCGATTTGGAGATACTAAGACGTCACAGATCCCAGTAAAGAAATCAAGTCTCAAGGTCGACTATGGCCAGCCAAATGACGATGGCATGATTAAGATCAAAGAGGCGAAGCCACTTAGCAGTAAAATTCCTTACAGATCAGTAGTGGGCAGTTTGCTTTATTTAGCGATGGGCACTCGTCCAGATATAAGTTATGCGGTGAGTTTAGTGTCTCGCAAATTGGACAACCCGACAGAGACTGATTGGGAAATCGTACAGACAACACTAAGGTATCTTCACAATACCATTGGTCATGGCATTGTGTACACTAATGAAGACGACATAAGTTTGATGTTGTTCAGTGACGCAGATAACAACAGCTGTGCAGAGACACGCAGGTCTCGAGCAGGTGTTATTTCTTTCTATGGTGGAAGTGCAATTACTTGGCGGAGCAAGGCAGCAAGCTACAGGAAGCCGTATCTAATTCTACGACAGAAGCAGAGTTTATGGCAGCAGCTGATGCCACAAAAGACCTGATATGGTTGAAACGCTTATTTGATGAGATAGCTAATGATGTCTCATTGCCAATCCTACAGATTGATAATCAGAGCACCATCAAGTATATCAAAAATCCAATGTTCCACGCTCGAACGAAGCACATCGACCAGAGGTACAAATTTGTCCAAGATGAGTTCTCAAAGGGACATTTTCAGTTAGGCTATGTCAGAAGTGATGAACAACGAGCAGACATTCTGACAAAGGCGCTTCCAGCACCTCAATTCGATTCCCAAAAGAAGTTGATTGGTGTAAAAGCAGTCAATGTGTATAAGTAACAGTTTGACTCATATAAACAATGATTGTTTTGTTTTTTCATGCTCGAAGGAGGCTGTTGAAATATCGAGCATTCAATCATTTGTATAACTTGTTTTATAGTGGCAGCATCAGCATATGCTGTTTTGCGTTTGGCAACACTATTAGTTTAAGTTTAAAAAAAATTCGCTGTGTAAAATAGTAAGACGTACTGTTTTCTTTTGCCTTGCATTATTTTCAATATTAAATATTGATTCTTTTGTTATCACCTTAGTTTCTGTTCATTTTACAACAAGTATAAAATTCTAATTAACATCTTCAAAGATTTTGAAAATTTAAGCGTTTTTCGGAACTTTGACATATGAAATTACGTTATCGCCATATTTGTACAAATAATATTTTCTCTTCCCTCGCGTTTCCACTTTATTCATGATTTGAAATGTCTACTTCAATTTTTCCGTAAGGCTAATCTCAAGCTATACTACTAAATTAGTAGGTACTAGAACATTTCGGTAGAAGCAAATACATTTTGAAGCGTTTGTTTAAATTTATGAGGCTTAGAGTTAAGTTTAATTTATAGACTTTTTAAATTTACGTCAACCCCTTTCATATCTTTTGAAATTTCAAATATTTTTACTTTATCTGTCAATAAATTTCATTATATAAGCAATAGACTTTTATGTACGCTTCATAAAAGAATAATAAAATTTCACTAAAAATATATTATATATTAAAATAATGGTAAAATGAAAAATTAATGCCGTAACAATATCAGATTTTATCGGATTTAGGGCATCGTGTCAATACCGTCGAGAAATACAAAGCCTTAGTGCTTAATCGGTTGCTAGGTGTCATATGCCAATCTCCATATAGTTGCTGAAATTTATCTTGAAAGATTTTATTTGCATTGAATTAAGTACTTTTTTGAAGTGAAGGTGAAGTAATAAAACAAGTTTGAGCATTTTTTTGTGTATATCATATGAATTTACAGTTATGTAAGTAGCTTTTTTTTATTACATATCAGCTGGAATACTCTCCGTTTCTTGGATTACTTACCACCACACTTTTAAATTAGAGTATGGTAAGTAATCCAACATTTTACTGTAAATTTCAAAGTTAAGTTTCCAAAATGCCTTGATATTACGCAATTCCATGGTGGTATAAAAAATTATTTCAGAAAAATGCTTGCCTGCGAAATGCTAAATTCATTTCCTAAGCTGAAAAAAAGATGTTCTTTCTCCGTCATGTTCAAAGGCTAAGTAAGGAGCAGTATTGAATTGTACGCCAAGAAAACAAAACATTTTCCTATGCCACATCCTACTGTTCGTAATGAAATCAAGTTGATGAATGTAAATAACTGAAATAATAATATAAAATAACATTCAGTGCAATAGATTGAAGATGTTTTAATTTGAATCTCCTAAAATGCAATCTACTGACCAAACGGCGTTAAGAAGAATCTTCATTTAAATAAACCATGACGACAAGAACTCAAATCGCTGTAGTCATAAGATCGCATCATGATCTGCATTTTGAACCAGGTATTGACATACTTAAAATATAAGAATTCTACTAACAGACGTTTTTTGCAAGACTTTGGAAAGTTGCTAAATGCAATTATTTATTACAAATAATGCAATTATTTTCAACGCATTGAAATTTTTTTGGCGATACTTTGTATCTTAGACATAACAATTTAATAATTATAAAACACAGCTCTTTGGCATTATTTCAAAATACACCAGCAATTGGCGTTAACGAAATTGTTCCGTAAAAACCATCCAATTTAGTATAACATTTGAATTCGTCACAACTGGATTTTGATCGCAAGATAAACAAATAATAGGGAACAAGCAAAATACAAAAGCAGTTCTGTACGAGTAAAACGAAATTTTCAATCATAAACATAAATAGACTTTATTTCCCATCCTGAGTGCTGAGCAATATTTTTTATGTATTTGAAATGCATCAGCAAATTTAAGCTACTAGTCTGAAGAGCAAAATATCTTTTTAATTCAGTAATGCAAGAGTTTAAATATTGGCGATATTCAAAGATAGTTAGTTTTTTTTTCTTTTTTAAGTAATAATAAGTTAATTAAAATTAAAACCAGAAGAAAGCAGCCAAAGCAGAAACGCCTAAATAAATGAACCGATCGCCTCAAGTGAATGACGTCAAAATTAAGCGCTAAGGCTTTTACTTTCTCGACAGTATTGAGATTGGTAAATTTTTTCGTTGTTTTAGCCTGTCTTAAAATTTTGCCGATCATGTCACTTATTATAATCGTTAAATGCGTAAGCCTTATTAATAATACTAGAATTCAACCGTAATATTTAAATTTAGCATTGAAAACATTATGCATCAATTTTGGCAATTATAACTTCGAGTTTATTTTGATCCTCCTCACTTAAAGCAAACGTATTGTAAATCATTGCCACCGCTGGGCCAATTGCGCTCATAAAATAAAAAAAACGCTGTAGTCGCTTGTACTTCTGCCGATTTCGTACTAAATTGAGTGGTAGTTGAATAAAACTTAAATGTTTGCTTCCATACACTATTCTCATTTTTCATTTCATTGTTTCAGAGAAGCATTCACACAAACTATAATTATAATTGCTTTTAATATTACTGCTTAATGGCAACAAACTCTTTTTAACACTTTTTATATTTAATACCTAATAGTTTACACAACGAAGACATGGCTGCCATCTGCTATCTATAACAATTATAAATGAGGCTTGTCTGACAAAAGGAAAGTGGAAATAATTAACTAATAATAAACTGTTTCCAAAATTTTTAAATTGATATCACTAAAACTCGTCAATAGCTACTAAACAAAACAAAAAAAAGTACGAAAATCGGTTGAAAAACAGAGAAGAAAATGGTTCTTAACTGTTTTGTCTTTATATATAAATAGGCAAAGACAAAACAGTTAAGAACCATTTTCTAATACACTATACTACCAATAACAATAAAGCATAGGTAGGATTTAAATCACTTATGATACGCTGGAATGAAATAAAATGAAACTTTTCCGACGCTGCATTGAAAACTCTGAGCCAGTCAATAAATAAATAAATGAAGGAAATTTGTAAAAAAAAATTAACCTTGGCTTGAATATCAATTTCCACTGTAATCAATAGATTATTTATGCGATAATTGGGTCGGCATTTTCTGTCATTGGCGCTAAATTAAGAACTTCACAAGGTGCTAATTTTAGAATCGAATTCCATCGGTATTGCTAATCCATTGGCCAGGGATCACGAGCGGATGGTGGAGCAACAAGATTTTGCTCGAAACTGGAGTGGCGCCGAAGTAAAAAAAAAATGTACTGCTCCACTTATTTATTTACTTTTTTTTAACCGACTTCACAAAGGAAGGAGGTTATACATTCATATTGTATGTATGTCGTTTTTTTTTTTTTTTTTTTTTTTTTTTGTCCACTCATAGCTTCTCACCGGATGAACCGATTTTCATGATTTTTTTTTTAATCGATAGAGGGTGGTTTCCCATAGGTCCCGTAGATTCGTTTGACCATATTCGATAATTAGAAGAAAAGTTATGGGCAGAAATAGGGTCATTTTTTTGTTTTTCATACATCACTTTTGACTAAATAAACCGATTTTGATGATTTTTTCTTTAATCGATAGAGGGTCGTCTAACTCAAATATTGCAAATCAATTTGACTACATTTATTTTTTAGAAAAAACGTTACGAGTGAAAAATAAGTATTTTTTATTTTAATTGGAAAGGCTTGGCTTGATTTTTCTTTGTTGGGAAATTTATTAATAAATATAAAAGCATTGTTAAAAACATGTTTGTTGTTATGGGCTATAATATTAAAATAAATTACAGCAAGAGTTTGACTGAAGGCTTCTCTGTGGCAAAAATTAATCCAATCAGTTTGTTTGCTAAAATAGACTTCAAAAGGAAATTTATCATGCAAATGATTAGTTTCTAGTGCCATTAATTTAAAGAAGTTTTGCCCTTTGATATGGATTTTTTAAAAAATAGAGTATTTATATACAAAATGTATTTACACTAAAAAGAATAAAATAAAATAATTTTTATAAAAAAACAGAACCGACTTCAAATTATAAATTGCGCTAAAAAATGAAAAATAAAATGTACAATTAAACTATTTTCTGAAATTTCGACTTGTTCACAGCTTTTTACGATGCAGGATCATTTGTTAACGCTCCCCTAAATGCAACAGCGAATGAATTTTTACTGGCAAGTGAAAATTGTGCATGAAAACATGACCAAACCGGTAAAAAACGGGAGTAGGTGAAAAATGACAGTTCACCATCAGGAGGCGGTGGCGGTGGAGTGCAAGCGCAAGGGGGCGTGGTCCCACCGCCTGCCGAGCTGTGCTGAGTAGTAGGGTTCCTGCTGCTGACGTCGTAATCTTTTACGAGGGTTTCTGAGCGGAGTTGAGTTGTTTTACTTGTTACACTGAAGTTTAGTTTTTTGGATTGGCAACACCGATTTAGTTTTGGTTTTGATTAAATTTATATTTTAGGGAATGGCAATGGTTCTACCGTGTGTTGTGGTTTCCATGACAACGTATTTTTTACGAAGAGCCTCCTAGTGGCGAAAAACAGGAATAATTATTTTTTGGACTTAGTCGTTTTCCAATGTTATTTTTAATTTCCAACTTGGGTTTTTCACGAGTGGTAACATTATTTTTTTTTTTTTTTAATTTCAAGAGTTGAAACGCTCATGCTGTCATCTAGCGAGAGAAAAATTATTTTTGGACATAGAATATTTTATTTAATTACATTTTCTTTCAGATATTCGAATTCATATACCACAAACCTTAATGTTGTAAAACTCGTTCGATCAAATCATGATTACTATGTTTTTTTTTTCCTTTACGTTAGTATCAGACTTAACCGAAGTGTTCTAGTGAGAATTAATTAATTATTTCCATCAGAATTAAATTTCACAATTTTTAATCAACTCATAGCACTATTTTAATCTTAATAATGTATAAGTAGTAACTATCTCCTAATTTTGAACATATTTTTTCACCCTAAAACGTCAAAGATAGGATTAAATCAGAACTCATCAAATAGCTTCTTGAAAAAGTGTGGACTTAATACGAACCAATCAAATCGATCCTCGTAATTTACTAAATTTTAGTCAATTAAAAGTTTTATTGAAATATTTGGAACTTAGAAAATGAGTTTTAATAGGTTTATACATGTCAATTTAACAATAATTTTACAAAAAGCGGTGATTTCTTCTATACTTAAACAGGGGTTTAAATCCATTTTACGGTTTTCTATGAATACAAATCAATGAATTTATATCAACTAAGACTATATTTGTATTATAAGTAATCATCCTTTAATCCATATCATAACGCTAGATTTTTTCCAAGTTTAAGAGTTTGCGTGAAATAATAGAAGTTAAAATACGTTCAGCAACTTGATTTTACTTAGAATGATAAGCGAATGTTTCGTGCATTTCAATATGTATTTATTTTGTTTTTAATTAAATAATTTTCTTACACATTTTAACGTT
This sequence comes from Octonoba sinensis, assembly GCA_038502835.1. Taxonomy (NCBI): domain Eukaryota; kingdom Metazoa; phylum Arthropoda; class Arachnida; order Araneae; family Uloboridae; genus Octonoba; species Octonoba sinensis. The sequence continues at coordinate 27,367,151 of CM076599.1, read as the reverse complement.
TCAAACGAATGTAATCTCAGAGATTATTATGGTCATATACATCATGATTAAAGAAACTTTAAAAATAGTCAAGAGCATATTGCTAAATTTGTAACTGCGAAGCAACTCAACAACCCGATTGACGTACAATACAATACATTTATCGAACATTTTACCTATTCAAAAGAGTTTCAAAACTTTGTCTTTAACATTTAACGAATTTTTCATTTATTCAAAGAATTATTTATTTTTAGGATTTACACAGAACTCATAAATTACAAAGATTTTATGATATACCTACAACCGAGAAAAATATTTAACATAACTATTTACAACACGATTTTCACACACTGAAAAAGTTTATTACTTAAGCACGAAGAAACTTTAAAACTGTTCACACCGCAAATTTCATGCATTGAAAAAGTCTATTACTTACATACAAACTTAGAGTCTTTGAAACTAAGATCACATGAATACAACTTAATTTAAATACGGTAATGCTTAAAATCATTGCTACATAAACTACAGAAAGTTAGAAATATTATACTCAAAGACATAAAAAACACACACAAGATGTAACATCTGTTGAAACTTCTACCATTAAAAATAATTAATAACATCCATTATCAGAACTTGGAAGAATGAATGCTAAAAAAGCCTCTTAGAAATAAAGGACAATTTTAGCACTTCCTCCACCGAGTTCCTACTAAGCAAAGCAATCGTTGCGAATTTTCAGTTATACGATACACAAACATGAATCAACTATGCAAAATCTAGCAGTACAGTTAGTGAATGAACACAGAGAGAATGCACTTAAAATAATATCATTCACACGTTGAAAATCGAAGAATTTTTTCATGAAATATAGCTATATTTCACTTATTTAAACTTACATGAAACTAATTTTAACAGAATGCCATCTAAGAAATACTTTAAAGTCGAAATACAAATTATATAAAACATCATGTACTTACAGAGAAGAGAGAGCGTACATGTTTCCCCTCCAAACCACAACGTAGAAATGACTCTTCAGGCTCTTATCAGCTGACGAAGATAAGGCAGCAATAGCTCATAGGCCACCCCAAGCGAACAGTGATTCATATCAGGTTTATCTTCCACAAGGACACATCCAGTAGCTTTCAATGTGGATTTCTCAGATCTTTTAAAAATATTTCATACACACAACTACATGCATATGTATAAATTTAATAATTTTAAGGAGACCTATGTATTTAAATCACCATACTCAGACAGTTTTCATTAAACGCTCATTTTTTCCTAGGTATAATCCTTCAATTCATTACTCCCGAGTGAAGAATTTCATACCTTTAGTATTATAATCAACCCATACAACACATTTAACGAACGTTTCATCTATTCAAAATGTTTCAAAACATAGTCTTTAACATTTAACGAACGTTTCATCTATTAAAGAAGTTATTTATTTTCAAAACTCAGTTTTTAACATTTAACGAACATTTCATTCATTCAAAGACTTTCAAAACTTCCTCTTTAACATTTAACGAACATTTCATCTATTCAAAGAGTTATTTATTTTCAAAACTTAATGTTTAACATAATTTCTAAGATTTTCACAGAGTAATACAACCAATAAAAATATTTAACAAAACTATTTCAAACGTGAGTTTCATACATTGAAAAGGTTTATCACCAAAGTTCGAAGAAAACTTTAAAGCTATTTTCGCTGCAAATTTCATGTTTTGAAAAAGTCTATTACTAACATAGAAACTTGGAATCTTTACTTTATTCATACCTTTAATATTATAATCAAGCATATAACACATTAAACGAACATTTCATCCATTCAAAGACTTTCAAAACTTCCTCTTTAACATTTAACGAACCTTTCATTTATTCAAAGAGGTTTTCTTAACTATTATTATTTTCAAAACTTAGTCTTTAACATTTAACGAACGTTTCATCTATTCAAGAAGTTATTTATTTTCAAAAACTCAGTCTTTAACATAATTTTAATGATTTACGCAGAAAAATACAACCGAGAAAAATATTTAACAAAACTATTTCCAACACGAGTTTCATACATTGAAAAGGTTTATCACCAAAGTTCGAAGAAAACTTTAAAGCTATTTTCGCTGCAAATTTTATGTTTTGAAAAAGTCTATTACTAACATACAAACTTGGAATCTTTACTTTAAAACTAAGATCGCATGCAACTTATTACAGAGTCCAACATAAATACAGAATCGCTTAAAATCATAGCAATATAAAGTATAGAATATAAAAAAGTTAGAAACGTTAAATACTCAAAGACTTATATTACTAACAGAAATAAAGAAACATGGCTTTCAACTACAACTACCAAGGACAAACTAACATTCTTTCAATAAAAATAGAAAAATGTTGATAAAAATAGAAAAGTGCTATACAGAAAGTGATAAAACTTAATCTTGTAAAACTTAGTGTAAAAAAGTGTAAAAGTACTTAAACTCACAAAAAAATTAAATCTTTTATTTCAACACTAAGATCGGATGTATACAACCCAACTTAAATATAGAAATGCCTAAAATCATGTCAACATAAAATACAGGATACGAGAAAGTTATAAATGTTATAATCAAAGACTTACATTACTAACTGAAATAAAGAAACACAGCTTTTCTCTACTACTACCACAACAAAACTAAGATTCTTCTAATAAAAATAGAAAAGTGCTATATGCAAAATGTACAAAGGATGAAACATTAAAGCAACTCAAAATGTCCACTAAAACTCTGATCGAAATCGTAAAATTACTAAGTACGAAATGTTAAAACATTATATTAAAATGCATAAATAACAAGTATGAAGTATCAAAACATAGATTTGACCATTGAAATCTTCAGCAAAAACATAAAAGTTCAAAAATGCTAAAACTGTGGAAAATCAAAAAATGCACAGTACAACGCATCAAAGCATGCAAAAGTAGTACAAAATGACAAAACTTAGATTCATCTAGTAAAACTTTACATGGAAAATGTAAGAGTACTTAAACTTACAAAAACAAAATAGTTTTTCACTTGTAAAAGTTAAAAATTAACCCGAAAATGTAAAAATACTGAATTAAAACTGTAAAAACTTAGAATGACAATGTAAAACTGCAAAATAAAAAGTTTAAAATTATATGCACTGAAATACGGAAACAAAAAACTGTAAGACTTAAAACTAATACCATACAAGTGGAAACTAGTTCAAATGTTAATGGTAAATTGTAAAAAGTAGTAAGTTCAACACGTTAAGAAACTTAGATTCTTTTAGTAAAATTAAATCAAAGGGGAGAAAAAACCATATAAGCATTAAAAAATTGAAAAATTTGAGGAACCAAATCGAAAATATTTAGAAATAGAAAAGCTTATAAACTTGTAACTTTAGAAATGTCTCTCTCTTACTTACACTCATATTTATTTACAAACTTTGAAACTTGACTTTAAAACATGAAAACCTCGAAACAGGAAGACTTACATCAGATACTCAAATAAATAAATACATAAACAAATGCTTATTATTGTAGAAACTTAAGCGAGACTCTACTTTAATAGTTAAAAACATAACTTAAAACTTACATAGACATGTAAATGCATATACACATATACAATATATGGGCTTTTACCTAGAGAAAAACATCTCTATGACACCTGGAGATCTCATTCCAAGCTTCAGCATTTGGGGGTTTTTTTAATAACCCAGGTGCAAACCCCCTTCCCCAAACTCCACTCCGAAATCATCAACCACAAACATTTAAATGAGAAAGAAATTATTTAAAATTTAATAATGATCTTAAATTTCTTACACTTTCAGGGTTCCCACCAAGAATATGATTAAAAAAAAGTGAAAAAAGTGACCATCTAAGAAAAAAAAGTGATCGAAAAAGTGATCAATTGAAAAAAAAAGTGACCAAATGAGAATAAGCTTTGCATTACCACTAAAACACATGTAGAAAAGAGGTTTATAGGTTTTTAAGCATAGAAAAATATACCATTACATTTATTTTCTTCACATGCAAAAGTTCCATCTAGAACTATATGAGCCTACTTTCGTACATTCCAACTTCAGATTTATACTTCTGCTATCTCTTTCTCTAAATTCTCATTTAGCTTTAGTTCTTGATTACTTCAAATGTACCGTTTTCAACGGTTAACACATATTCATTCACTCATTAATTAATTTACTCGTTCATGAATTTGTACACTTATTTATTTTTTCACTCATTCAGTTATTCATTGATTCATTCTTTCACTTATTCATTCATTCCTTGAGAAATATCCTTAAAATCCCGATCGAAAAATTTTATAGGGAAATAGACTCCTTAGTTCTGGATGAACTTTCTATTTGTACATGTTCTACGTCATAAGAGCTTTCCGATAAAGTTTGTTCCAAGCGAATCCGTCAGCTAGATCAGGATTTATATAGGATTGAAATTTCCCCGTTACTAATGTTATTTTTTTTGAACTGTTCAAAAATGAACAAAATTATTCAAATCTAAAAAAATATTTCACACCGAGAGCTTCTTCTAATAAGCTTGTCCAAACGAACTTGGATCATATGCCTAGTGTTTACGTAATGTGGTTTATTTTTGCCCATAGGCGCTAATGTTAAGGTTTTTGTTTAACTGTTCAAAATTTAACAAAAAATTGTTCGAATGAAAAAGTAAAATATGGAAATAAGATGTCCTGGCCAAGATCTTTTGAATCAGCCAACTTACTCAAAAGCTATTGGGGGCGTGGTGAACTGAAAGACGCACATTTTGCCCATCTCAAAACCTTACTTTCAAATTTTTCATTTCTCATTTAATTACTTCTTTGACTTTTCTTTATTTTGTAATGATATTTTTATGATACATTAAGAGTTCTTTCACACTTTATTTTTTTGGGAAAGTAGGCTAAAAACAGCAGAAAGTTCAATCCTTAACTAATCTTCCATAACATCACTATCATCAAATAAAAAATCATTTTTAAAAAACCAATGGTTTTGCATCAGACACAGAAAGAAAGCAACCATACATATATATGCCAGGGGTGACCGATTATGTTAGAAATTTACAGAATCAACTTTATTTTTTAATGTGTGAAACAAGAAAAATTAGTTTAAATGTTTATCACAAAAATACACTTAATTATAGGTAATAAAAACATTTAGAATATCAGAGGAGCAGGTGCAAAATGTTTGAAACAATTAGATAAAAAAGGTATGTATATACAAGGAATATTATGATCCTTTCTTAAAAAATTTAATTCAGAATATTCTTTGATGCTAAAATTAAAACACCAAAATTAAGTGCAGTGAAACCTGTGTAAGTTGACCACTTGCGGCGCAGCACTTTGGTGGTCAACTTAGACAGGTGGTCAACTTACAGAGAGTGAAGGGCTGATTCAGTTCCTGAAAAGAGTGGTCAACTTTACAGATTTTACTGTACTTCAAATGCATGCTAGTGCAAGGCTCAAAAGAAAAAGCAGTTTAATATTTCAAAACTTGCTTTTATTGGGATTACTACAGAAATAAAGTTAATTTGAATATTATTTATATTTATGTCAAATCACATATTTTAGAGCAAGTAAAGAACAAAAATCTTTTGATTGACAACTAAAGAAGCAAATAAAATCAATTATAAGCATGAAAAACAGGAAAAGGGTCAATGCCCAGTTAAATCAAGCAAGGAAATCGCTAAATTAAATGCATTCTGTTCAAGAAAGATTTTGATTATAATCCTTTGTCTAAAGCTAATTTAGAAAGTACAGATACCAAAAGTAAAATACTTGAAAAGTACACTTTAAGTGCTTACTTATCCTGTAGAAAAACGTTTTTAACTTGCAAATCGTTCAAAGGCTAAAAATGAAAATTATATGATAGAATAGACCTTGAAAAGCCAAAAAAAAAGAGAGAAAATCAATACAGGAGGAATGCTTAAAAATTTTAAATGTTAATATAAAAATCTCAGAAAAGAATGCTTCAAAAATTTAGAGAACCGTCGCCCCTGGTATATAAATGGCAGTATTCTGTAAAAGTTCCAATTTAATCAGTCTTAGATTTCTTTTGAAAAAATGTTGTGATTACAGAAGATTTTCTCTTCTGTAATTTCTTTTAAATTTCATGTGCCCCTTTGCTCTGTGCTCATCTTCATCAGCTTTTATAGATTTAGCACCCTCTATCATTGCTCGAGCAAGCTGCATTTCTGTAAAATTTTGATTTCTAATGCCCTCTTTTAACTTTTCATTTGCTTCGTAAGTAGCTTTGTGGAAACTATTTTATTTGCATTTTTCCTGGTGTTTATAGGAAAAGTTTGGTGGTTATATATAACTTTATGAGAAAGTGAAGAAATTAAAAAAAGTGATTTTAGGTGACAATTTGCTACAAAAAGTGACTTTAAGTGACCAATGAAAAAAAAGTGATTTTAGGTGAAAAAAGTGACTTGGTGGGAACCCTGCACTTTCGATATTTTCGAATAAAGAAACAACTAGAAAGATCAACTAGTCATTGATCATTTTTCAAAAGCATATTAGTATACATTTACATATTTTTAAATAATTTAATCTATATAGACCTTTTTTTTTTGATGAAAATATCAATTTAATGTTTATGAACATTCTATTATCTATGATAACATTTATTAATTTATTAATATTAGATAATTTTTATTCGGTGGCTAAAGGTGCATATTTTGAAGTGAGAATTTCTACACTAATAATACGATCGAGTACCCAACCAGAACCAAGTTGTATAAACTCTTCCAGGGCATTTTCAACTTGAGAGATGCCATCAATCAAGTGATCGGATATACTTTCTTTAATAAGTTCAATTTGCATTGTACTTCCGAAATAAGATGTGATACGATCTTCGCCACCACCACCATCATCATCATCATCATCATACACATCATCATAATTTCCTACATGACGCGTCATCTCAGCTTTCATTACTATACGCCACATAATAGCTCTTTTCTCATCCATGTCATCAACCAACAATTGATGAATTTGCGGCCTTAATTCTTGAAAGCACATTTTAAAGTCCTTTGAATTTTCAGGGTTTGGAGTTACGAACTCCGTAGCAAAAACTCCTAATGCGGTTAGACGATTAGGTCTCTCTCTTTTAGGAACAGACTTCATATTAACAGCCTTTGCTTTTGAGGAACTATGAATGACAGGAATGTGTTGCAGTAGGTTAGATTTCTGTGTAAAAACGTTTTCGCACTCCCCGCATGAATAGCTTCTGCCATGAATGCTCATGTGTCTCTTCATAATATCCTCCCTCTTAAACTTTTTATGACATTCAGAACATTCGTACATTGTGGAATTATGCATCTTCAGATGACGATTCATGCCAGAATTCCATTTGAAGGATTTCCCACATTCTTTACAAATAAACGCAGACTTGTGACTCTTGAGGTGTCGATTCAACTGCTTTCGCCCATCTAATGATATACCACACTTCTCACACTTAAATGAAGAATGCGTCTTCAAATGTCTTCTTAGTGTAGAGTTCCGCAGGAAGGAAGCATTACACTTTGAACTAACTTTCTCGTATCGGTACAAAAAAAGGGTGTACTGTTTCAATAAACTGCGCGGATTATTAAGAAATAATACATTTACATCTAAATAATCCTCAGAAGGATAAAGAAAATGTTAATTAAAATTATTTACATATGTTTGATTCACCCCTTTTGCACACATCAGTTATTTCCTGTATCAATTATATAGCCTTTGCTGCTTCAATCTGTTGCATTATTTTTCGTTTTAATATCGATTGCAATCTTTTGCTTTTTCTATCTATTATCACCTAGCTATGCAAAATGTGCAGAAAACGCCGAATTTAGGATTCGCGAATTTTGCGCAATTGATCGAGTTGAAATTACAACTTGTTTAAAAAATAAATCAAATAAGACAGCAAGAAATTAATACACAAAAACTTATTTTGATTAATTCAGAAAAAAGCAACAATTAACAAAAATCATAACCGCAAAAACGAACCCTTTACAAAAATCGGGATTGCAAAAATGAAACTACACATTTTCTATTGTGAATACATTTCATTATTCATTTCCCTTCTGTTCAAAACATTTATCTAGAAATCCGCGGCAAAAACGTTCCGGATTTTACCCTGAAAGTAGGGAGATCGACTTAACACGCGGGATTCCATTTATTTGTCTGAAAGTTGGGGATTCGGCTTACATGTGAATCGACTTATACGAAACCATATACGGCAAGATTTTGATAAGGATAAAAAGAAATTTTATTTGGTTACTTCATAATTAAAGTTAAAAAGGAATCAAAATGAAAAATACTATTCTTGTACAGAATATAGAAAGATTTCAGCGGCGGACTGGCTATGTGGGCATTCGGGCAAATGCCCGGCGGGCCGGTCGTGAAATGTCTATCTATCTTTTTTTTATATAAATTATGCAGCTTTTATAATGGTAACTTCAAAAAAAAAAAAAACGGGGACCAAAACTTTTCCGTAATCAGGGCTTTAGAAAGTACAATGGGGCAATATCTCCAGGGTCTGGCCGTTGGTGGGGGGGGGGGGGGGGTGCATTTTTAGGGCCGGCTGGTCCGTGTAGACAACCTAAACGGCTGCCTGAGGTGCAAAATTTTGGGGACTGCAAAATAGACTTTTTTAATTTTGAAGATGAATAAATAAATAAAATACACTAATTTTGCGCTTTAGGCTGCCTCCTAAGTTTTCTATATGGACGACCTCTCGGAGCCGTCTTGAGAAATTCTTTGGGCCGGCTCGTCCATATAGAAAACCTAGGCGGCCGCCTGGGTTGAAAACTTTTGAGATCCGCAAAATTGATTTTTTTTTTTTTTTTAATTTTGAGCAGTGCTGGCGAAGGCTAAGGAGGCGAGGCGATTGCCTCACGGCGTAGCGCCCGAAACGGCAGCAGCTATTAACATTACGCATTATTGTCCTACTATGATGAATAAGAAAAACAAATCTGTTTTGTAGACATTTAATATTATTCAAGTACATATTTGCATATTAACTGACATTATTTTTAATCCCTACAATCTACAAAATACGGCCCTGAAAATTTCTCAATCATCAGGTGATGCAAATTCTCAGGGCTAGAGTGAGATATTTTCAGGACCGGCCCAGAGAATTTCTCGCGGGCAGTTGTCTCTGCCGATTGCCGAGTTTTTCTATTTTGAAGTATATTAAGAACAGAATAAGAAGCAATTTAACTCATTAAAAATTGGAATCATTTATGTAAATGTCATGTGAAAAAGATATTAGTAAAGCTTGACATGGTAAGTCTAATAGATGATGTAGCAAATAAAAGTCCCCTTTTAAAATACTAAATGGCCTTCAAAAGGAAAATAGTTTGTAAGCAAATATTGCGGGCGAGGGGTTTTTTTTTTTTTTTGAAACCTGTTACTATTTGTGTATTATAATTATAGTACTGTAAACCAGAACAATAAACATTTCTTTTAACTTTTTCATATCTAGAACTAATTTTTACTGGATGTTAACATACTGATTGTAGCACACTCAATAGGCAAAGAATACGATGGGTACAAAATTTTTTCATGTTTATTTTCAACTCTACCTCTTTTCATGTAATTTTCTGCAGTTTTGAAAGCAAAAATTCTTTTTTAAATGCTATTAATAGGCGTTGTTGTCATTGAGTAAATTTCAAAATTTTTCTGGGGGGGGGGGGGGGTGGATAACATCTGATTAACGTTCATTTTCCGTTCCTTGGTAGTGCCCCCCGTAAGGGCCGGTCTGTTTGAAATATGCCCGGGCCGAATTTTCATCCGAGTTCGCCCCTGGATTGCGCGAAGAAAAGAACGCATCCATTTCTTTTCTTGCACATGGAAATTAAGACTTACGTAATTTTAAAGTATTGCATCAATTAAGAAACATATACTGCAGCAACTGAAAGGGGGAAAAAAGCAAAATGAGGGCAGAAAATTTATGGTCATGGAGCAAAAAAATTTTTTTTTCGGACCTCTACTTTCCCTGGAAAAGATTCAGATTTGACACTCAGACGCGCTCGTCACAAGAGTGCTCAAATTAGTCAATGTCAAATCTGAATTCTGAGCATCAGAACTGAAGATATTCACAAAATGTTTTGGGGTGTTAGACAATCTTTATAGATCTCTCGCTTCCTTTCAGTGGAACTAAGTGGGGGAGGGGGGGGGGGGGGCAACCAGCCACGGCAGGGAAAAATATTGTAATGCTCATGATACGGTTTTTTTTTCCCAAGGCTGTAATTTTTTTAAATAAATGTATTGCATTAAGCTGCGTATTTCACGTTTACATGATTTTTTTTTTGGTTTAATTTTTTATATGGGGTGACACCATCATCACCCTCCCTGGTGTCACCCATCCTAGCTATGCCACTGCTTCCCTTTGCTAGTCATTGTGCACCCCCCCCCCCCCCCCCCCCAACCTTTCAAAATACAATTTTAAAACTGAAAGAATTTGATTAGTAGGAGGTTTACGTATGTCTAGTTCAGCGAAAAAGCTCAGTTCATTACGGATCAAGGTGCGGGCAGAGTAAAAGAATTTACTCTTACAGGAAAAGTGAAAATCTTCGGCGAAAAAGTTCTGGAACGTACAAAGTTCAATTGGCAAGACAATTTCAGTTACCTGAATCTATGCTAAAAATTTTTTTTAGCTAGGAGAGATAAAATTGTAGAAGCAGCAAAATAAATATGGTTGGAAGTGCAAACAGCATATTTTCAAAAGCCAACTTCATTAATTGTCTGCACATTTATTACACGTATACTTGCTTTAATACCAATTTCTTTGTACTTCATTTTTATTATTACACTTAACATTACTATGTGATTTGTAAAAAAATAAAATACAAAAAATAAACATTTCTTAACAGGCCAAAACATTTTTTAAATGTATTAACAGTCCTAAGCCAAAAAATGTGAAAGGAAATACTTTTCTTTTGAATTTTTCCAAAAATTATGTTTAAGGATGCATTCTACTTAAGGACGATCTTTTTTGCCATAAAATTTATAGAAAAGTTTTTGCAAAAGCTTGATTCAACTCTAATGCAAGAGGATTGAAATTTTCAAGTGGGTATAAACTGACAAATGCACAAGATATGATCCTACGGAATTCTTTCACATAAAATGTAACTACTTAAAACACATTTCGCCTGAAAATTATGAGAACACAAAACTGTTACAGCATAAATTTGAAAAAATATTGCGTACTTGAGTTTTATAAGTAATCAATCTCAATTCATACAATCTGAGCTTGGGGATGTAAGCAATCCAATTCCGCATCACTCTGATTTTTGTTCACAACTTCACATTCGAAAAAGGGCTCGTTAGGCCTGGACAGAATGTAAAACTCTGTGAACCCAAGTAATTTGTAAAAAAATTTCTGCAAAAAATGCTGTGTGCCCTTGCAAATCCTATATCTCGTCTACCAACAAAACTGTACTACCTGACCAGCATGGTTGCTAAAACATCATGATTAACAAAAGTTTTCACATGTAACTGAAGCAGTTTCCACCACAATCAACAAAATAAAAGATGTTACAGAAAAAAACTCGCTATAACATAAAAACTGGTATAACTAATTAGTCATATTCATTAGCATACCTTTAAATGTTAAGCATTCAGTTCATATTTAAACACAGGATAGACACTATATTTTTATTGAATGATAAAATATGTAAAGCATTTTTCTTTCTTTTTTTGCTTGACAAATATCTTTCTTTCCTTAAAAGAAATTTGGCAATTACGAAATTTCAGAAAAAATACCAACTGTTTAGTTTAAAAATTTTCTGCAAACAGCATTTGCCTGTATTATTTGGGTCTGCTCCCATCAAACTTGAAACACACTTGTACAATATTTATTTGAAATTTGTACTTTACCTATGTTTATTAAATTAATTTTTAAAAGCCATTTTGTTTGCTTGTAATGTTACAAAACTTTTATTATTATTAAAATCAGTATACATGAGAATGAATGGAAAATTTTGAACATTTTGCATAAAACACAGATGTAGGCCTTAGATGGAGCAGATAAATTTAGTCATCAGTATCTTCAATTTTGGGAGCCAAGTAATATCGAATGTAACCAATATCTTCAATTTTATACTCCACAACTGAAAAACAAAACAAGCATCATAAATATTATTTTGAATTTATGAACTTAAACAGTTAAATAACAGGAATTACCTCAAGCACACAAAATAAAACCATGATACCAGGAGATGAATTGATTACCGTTATATTATCAAGCACAAAGAAAATTGTTATTGAATAATTTCTTACCTCGGAAAGTCTGTATTCTGAAAAAACATTTCGAAATATCAAGAGACCAAGACTATAAATTGTAAGCATGTACCATATGAATGACTCATTTAATAAAAGCCTGCAATATTTTAAAAATATCTAAACAGCTGCACTCATCAATTTTTTGTTCTAATTAAATATTATAATTTGTTACTATTAAATTTCTTATACTAAATGAAGCTTTCCATATCCCTTGTATTAAATTTAAAAAATTATTTTGTTTAGTAATAGCTAAATCAATTTTTATATTTTATAGTAACTTTTAAAGAGAAGAATAGAAATACAAACATAGAAATACAAAAAGTATTCTTGATTTTAATTAAACATTTTTTCAAATCACTGATTTATATCATAATTCATAAAATAAGCAAACTGCTTCTACCCTAACAGCATTTCTTGTAAATTAAACCAGAGGATCTCTAAGTCCAGGCGACCGTGGATCTCCACCTAAAAAACCTACCAACTTTGTCAAAAAATTTGCAATTCAATGTTCAATTTTATAGCATTTGATAGCCCACCTCTAAACACTTTCTGGAACGAATATATGTTTTCAAACTAAGTTTTTAACTAGATACTAGAATAAAAATAAATTTAATTCATTTACTTTGAAAAGAAACAAAATAAATGGTTGAATGAAAAAAAAAATCAGATTTTTGTGGCGGATGCAAAAAGACTGCAGAGTGTACGAATTCCTTGCTTGCACGTGGAAAGTAGGCTCAAGGAATTTTAAAGAATTGTAATGGAGCAGCAATTTTTTAACATGTTATTGGTTGTTCATATTGATAACTATTTTCTAAACATTAGGAAATGCAAAGTAAACTGAGAAACACACCAAGCTTTTTCTTTTTACATTCCCTGAAATGGTAAATTTTTAGATTGATTTCAAGAAAAAATTACTAAATAAAATATTTGTAAAATAAGTAGTGGTAAGAGATGATTTTTCTCTCTATAATATTACAAAATCTCACTTTTTCTCAAGTGTGGAATATGTCATACAGTAAAACCTGTAAAGTTAACCACCTTTGTAAGCTGACCACCAGTCTCAGCTAACCACTTTTGCCAGGACCGGAACCAGGCCTATCTTATCTAATGTAGGAAAACCTTTGTAACTTGACCACTTGTCTATATTGACCACTTATGTATGCCAAATTTGGGTGGGAGTATTATGAAAAAGCCCTTTGTAAGCCGACCTCTGAATTATTTCTATATTCATTTGTTTCCCACCTCCAGATGGCTTTCAAAGACGTGCAAGGAATAAGGCTCGGACATCTATTCTTGCCAATAACAAAAACCCAGGATTTTTTTTTATGCTATAATGTTAGACCAGTATTTGTCTGGATGGATGAAACATCAATATAAAGTTTGCCTAAATTTTGTAAGTTAACACCAAGGGGAAAACTACTTTGAGCGCTCTTTTATTCTTTAAAAATTCTTTTTTCTCCCATCTGATGTAGCCATTTTTAAAGAATCTTTACTATCATTTAAGAAACTTACACAATTAATAAGACATTAAATCCTTCTTTTAACCCTTTGATGGTTACGGAAATGAGCAGTAGTCTAAAGTGGCAGCTGTCCCCCCCCCCCCCCTCCCGCTTTTTGTCCGAAAATGTTATTCTTCTCTAGAGATGCCGTAGATACCTCGCCTCATGGGTTTTAAAAATTTCTTAAAGTATTTGTAGTACATAAACAGTTTTTACATACTTTAAAATATTTAATGAATGATAATTATTAAATAGTAAATTATAAATGATCATAATAAATTATATAAATAATAGTTAATTATAAATATAAGATGCAGAATAATTAATAATGGCGAACGAGCTCAGCTCATCAGCGCGCATTGGGAGAAAATTTCACTATGCGAGTATTGTTCGTTTCTAACCATTTTGGTCGAAATCTTGCTCCCAAGCGGAACTCGTTTGCACGCAGTATGAAGCACAATTCGATTGCAAGCTGAACTCTTTCATAAGGCAAAGGGTTGAGTATGTACTTTAGTATTAAAGTGGTATAGGATACATTTTATGTCATTCAGGTTAAATTTCTCTAATGATATTTTAGATCAGGGATGGCGAACCTTTTTGAGATGTGGGGCAAATTTTATTCATATTTTTTTAGTACTAGCTAATGGGTCTCTAATGACCATTTGCACCTAAGTTAAGCTTAAAAATTTTTAACCGAGTATTTTTGAAACTAAATATCTTTAAAATTCAATTGGCTTAAGCGGTAAAAATGGGTGTGCTATGGGATACAAGTGCTGCTATGGAAGCCTCTTTCTACAAACATAACCTTACAAAAGTGCATTTTATATGAAGAAAGTGCTTTAAATATGGTTAGTTGCTTTGATTGTCGATTTCTTTTTCCAACATACAAAATGTGAGTAAAATTATACTTGATTTGATATTTTGAAAACACTTTTGCTTTATTTCAAATACAACAAATTTGTCGTCATTCGTGTAACGGCAATGCTCAAGCTCAAACTGAAGGTTATATAGACAGCATTTAAATTGCTTTTGTGTCAAATGCAGTGCTTGAAAAAATACAAATCAAATATAAATTATCCACACAAATTAGAAAATCTAAATAAACCCACGTTAACAAATAAATGGTAGCCAGCGAGCGTGGGTAAGTTAAATTTCTTGCGTGAGTCATAGGTTAGCTATCACTGGTTTAGATAATTGTGGGAAAAAATACAGTAAAACCTGCCACATTCGGATCAATGTGGCGACCGACCGGTCCGGATATGAAAAAATCCGGATATCAAGACTATTTCAAAATATGTAGCTCTAAACAGGACCGAGATTGTGCTGAAGCACATAGAAGTTATGTACATTTTACAAAAAGTTACATATTACAGTTAAAGTATTCGAACGAAAATTTACTTCAACTTAAAAAGGAGCAGAATTGAAACAAAGTTTTTACTCACAGAATAACATTATTTTTTGAAAAAGTTGGTTATTTTCTGCTGCTTTCCACACTGTACACGTTTTTTTGAAGCCATGTCTCTCATCCCTTTTAAGAGCACCACGTAACTTGCACAAGTATCTTCTTGACTTTGAATGTAGCACAGCAGAGCCTCGAACGACTTGAATGCTTGGGAGTGGCTCATTATGACCGGCTTTTTGTCAGTGCTTTCATCCCCTTCATTGTCTGAGCTTTTATCATCATTCTTGCACACCATGTTCAATATATCGCCGTCTGTTAATTCGTTCTGTTCGTCTGCACTCAACCATTTGTTAACATCGTCTCCCTACATTTTTCACATCCCGGCAGGTTCTTTACCAGTTCAGCAATCTCTTCTTTATTGGAAGTTTCATTGGTACCTTCCTCTGGTTTCTCTCCCGCCCATTCATCAGATGCTTTGTGGTCTATCAGCTTCCTCCATGACCTTACCATTGTTATTGGTTTTATGCCATCCCATGTTTCAGCCACCCACATCACCACATCCAACATGTCCACTTTTTTTAGAGTCCCTAACGTTTTCTCCTTCATCCATTCCAGCAATCAACAGTCAGTAACTTTCGTCGATAGACACGTTTTATAGATTCTATAACACCTTGGTGCAGAGGCTGACAGAGGGATGTCACATTTGAGGGCAAAAAAAAAAAAAAAGACACTTTATTTTGCCATCTTTTAGTTCTTCTTGGTCAGGATGAGAGGGTGCGTTGTCCAACAGCAGGACTGCCTTTCTCGGTAATTTATTTTTTGCTAAATGTTTTTCAACCTTTGGTACAAATTGATTGTGAAACCACTCTTTGAATAGAAGACTGTTCATCCAAGCACTGCTTTGATGACGGTACCAAACTGGGAGGGAAGAAAAGTCTCTAAAGTTTTTGAAAGCCCTAGGTTTTTTACGACTTTCTGATAAATCCTAGAGGGAGTTTGAGATCCTGTAGCGTTCCTGCTTCAGCAGAAAGTCTCTCACCACATATCTGTAGCTTCCGCACACCGTATCGATTTTTCCAACTCTCTAACCATCCTTCACTTGCCTTGAAATCATTATCACCTCCAATTTCTTTGTTGAAGTGTAAGGCTTTTTCTTTAAACATAGGGCCTGAGATTGGTAATCCCTGCTCCCTCCTTTGGGTGAACCAAAGATACAAACACTCATTGATATGGTTGTTAAGGGCTTTTTTCATCATTTTCAGTTTCTTTAACCCAGTTGTTGAAGCTTGCAATGAGCACCATTTTTCAATTTCGTTTCTAGATTTTTTGCAGTCACTCACAGTGCTAGTCTCTACTCCCATCTCAACAGCAATCTTCTTAGCCGTTTCACCAGCATCTAGCCTCTTCAACGCACGAAACTTTTCTTCCATTGTTACAACATTTTTCTTCCGTTTCTCGGCCATATCACCACGAAAACGATGGAATGACAAAACAAAAAAATAACGATTTTTAAAACGGTATTGTAATACCACATATGTTAATAAATCAACAACGAAGAAACAACAACGATCACTATGTCAAGCAGGTATGAATTTGAAAAATTTCACGCCAAACAACTGTCACTGCTCAAGATCAAACAAAAACCGACAGTCTGGACGTATAGAAAGGGCGAGAGAAAGTCAAACCGGTCGAGAGAGTCAACTCAAGATCACATACCCCGCTAGAAATACATACACCCATGCATAGAGAACTAGTCGCGGCGCCGTTTCGCCCGTCGTACAGTTCGAAAGAAATAGTACTTTGACTTTTGCTTACTCAAAAACATTTGTTTCGCGAGCCGTCCGGATATGGGGAGGTCCAGATGTGGCAGGTTTTACTGTATTGCTAATTACTATTTTAAAGTAACATTAATACATGAAGCAATATTTTAATTAGTGATGAATGAATAAATACATAGTGTAAGAAATGACAAAAGAAAAAATATTCACCCTCTATAAGTTGACCACTAAAGTGTTTGGAAGCGGTACAGGTTTCACTGTATGTTAAACTGTTTTTATGACTTTTGTGAGGAGCATATACGTCCACATACAAACAAGAAATAATACACTGTTTACAAAATTTATTAAGACAAATTTAATGAGATTGTGAGCAGGAGATGAAAACAGCAGTCAAAGAAGTCTTTCACATTTGTTCAACAGTTTACCACTCTGATTCAACAGCGTGTTCAGATCAATACACAACAACTATTAAAACTTCCATTAAAATATAAATTACTTATTTTACAATCAAAGAATTGTATTTAAATTATAATACAATTTTATTGTACGTGCCGACTGCTGAGCCGAGTAGGGTCAAAATTCTTTTCAGATTTGACCCTTCACTTTAATAGTACCGCCATCTAGTGGGAATTTTACTAAACATCTCCTCTGTAAATATTGTTGGATTTAATTGAAAGCGACTAATGTTAGGCTTATGTAATAGGAAATATTTTGGGTCTGTAGAGTTTGGTCAGAATAAGCGCCTGGTTTGATTATCTGGTGGTCCAATTAAGCAGATTAACTTACTTATTTGATAGTTCACTTCATCACTTAAAGCCTTTTTCAAAATAAAATATCTCCATTGAAAATTTTGATGAAAAAAAATATTTTATTGAAAAAAATCTTATAGAGTGTAGATAAAACATTTCTTTAAGAAATTTTCTTTTCAACACTAACATCCTGGATTATATACAACATTCTGGACTACATATTGTATGATATTTATATAATAAATTTAAAGTACGATCATTAAAAAAAAAAACACATAAAGTGGATCATGATTACTATAAATTACAATATAAAAGGTTGAATGAATTATGCTTTGGTGTTAAGATGCCTGAAGAATAAAGTAAGATTGTGAAATTTAAAAAATAATTAGTTAAAAATAGTGTTAAAATACGTTACACACACACTTACACAGAAGGTGCTTTGAAGCTTTCCTAGTGGGAACAGAGGTTGCAAATGCAACATATTTTATGTTTAGAACAACACTTTTCACTATTTTTAAAACTAAATCACTTGATTTAAATCAACGAGCCCTGGTTACCGTTTTAAAAAATGTTTAGTAACAAAAATATTAACCTTTTGTTGAAGAGTCAACAATATTTATGCTTACCTAATGGTACATCAGCAGACAGGGAAAGTTGTACTTGTCCAGCAAGAGGAGTAGCTTTAGTAAAAGAGTTCAAATAACGAAGAGCAAAATTTAATGACACTGGTTCCTGCATGTCAATAATAACGGCTTCTTCTTCTTTATCAACATTAGCAGTTTGGGAAAGTTTAATATTACCTGAATAGAGAAAAATATCAACATAAATAGTACAACTCATTAAATTAACAATCTTAAAGACAGTACGAAATTTTAATCCTAGTGCCAAATCTAAACCGTTTTGGCAGGGCGATGCACTTGGCCCTTTATCTTTTTTTTAACACTTCACGGCACCTTACTTCCTTCTTCTTCACTTTCTAAGGTCTATTCAGACAGCCACATCAGCCAAACCATAGAGGTGAAATAGTAGGTAGAGGGCGTGAAGCAACCCCTCAGACTTACCAAAATTAAATCAAGTGATGTGTGGACCAATTTCGAGTTAGCTGCAACTGTTTGCAACATACAGCATTGAAATCTGTATCCCTTTGATTGCAATTGGCTAACTGTTTTAACTGTTACAGATTTTTAATCATGGTACATTATTGCCTTTGGATATCAAGAGAAATATTCCAAGGATAGTCCTGGACTATAACCTGTATCATTTCACTGATAAAGGCGACAATTATATTTACTTTTCTTTAAACAATGATTTTGAAGGGGACTTGTGTGTTTTTTATTTAAACTAAACATAACTTGAAAAAGAGCAGTTTCGACATCTTTTGAAAACTAAACCTGAATAAATAGAGCTTTTACCCAACTTTAAAAAAAAAAAAAAAATCAAAAATAAGAATTTTTATACCTGTAACTATGTTCATAAATACCCTTTTCAAACCTACAAATGGCTAAGAGTGAGAGACAAAAGTTATTTCTTTTAATTAATTTCTTTCTCAAATTGCTACTTATTTAAAAATATAAATGAATATTTATTCAAATCGGCAGAAATTTCAAATTTTAATTTATGTTCAACATCTAAATTTCGGCAATGGTACCACACTCATTGTGGTGCCGCTGAAAGAGTTGGTACCAATCTCAGGGACGCACTAGGTCTGCAATGGTTGATGACCAATACTGCAGCCCCATTAGAAAGAAAAAAAAAAGAAAAAAAAAACATCTAATAAAATTTATTTTGCAAATGCTAGTTTTTAAATATTTTTTATACTTGTTCAAAGATTAGGAAATTTCACTTGAAATCTAAATTTGACTTTTTATCAAAATTATTCAGATTGAAATTGCTGTGTTAATCTTCTGTATCATTGTAGGAAACAAACAGTTTTATTATTCGATACTGGTTTTTATAATTTCCATGATTCCCTGGTTTTATAATTTTAGTTGTGATAGTTACACGGTATCACTGTCATACATAATGACAGTACAATCAGAAAAATTCTTTACGGGGAGGAGGGGTGCACTATTTTCTTTCTCTACCTGAACTTTGTGCAATTCCTTTTTTTTTGGGGGGGGGGGGGGGTGTAGGGATGGAAATAAAAAGAGGGCATAATGTAATTCTCTGAGCAATATATATAATCTGCAACTGCGAAGAATTTTTCAGATCTAATTTTTTTTTTTTGAAGAATTTAGATTCCCCCCTCCCCTGCATCATTATTTAATGATTTCTTGACAAGAATATAACTTTATTTTCTCAAAATGCGTATTGTCTTTTCGTTGAGAAATCCCATCCAAAAATTTTCTTTTGTGATTGTGACAGTTAGTTCGGGAGCGGGGGGGGGGGGGGGGGGGGGATGAAAGAAAAGAGAAATTACGGTAATTTTCTGAGTGATATAATCTGCAACTGCTAAAAATTTTTAGTCTGATTTTTTTTCTTTTCTAATTTAAATATCGCTTTATTTTCTTAGGATTTTCTCTTCTCAAGTAGAAAAAAAATAAAAACAATTAAAATCATCATTCTAGATGGGGGGAGAGGTCACAGGCCCTCTAGGCCTCCCCTTCTGGTTGCACCACACTGCAATATCAAACCTTAACTTAGGAACACTAAGGGCGGGCGCCACGTCGAATTTCAAAATACAACCAAAAATGGCAGACTTACAGGACCAAAAAAGGCCAATTTTTGACCAATGCAAAAAAAGCGACTTTTAGTGCAAAAAGTGACTCACATCAACCCTTGCACCTTTTGGCAATTTTTTTTAATTTCAGAACTTTTACCTATTTCATTTGTATATTATAATGATTTTCATGTGAAA
This sequence comes from Octonoba sinensis, assembly GCA_038502835.1. Classification (NCBI taxonomy): domain Eukaryota; kingdom Metazoa; phylum Arthropoda; class Arachnida; order Araneae; family Uloboridae; genus Octonoba; species Octonoba sinensis. The sequence goes on along the minus strand of CM076599.1, from coordinate 27,346,624 downwards.
AATCAAAATTCCACAATTTAAAATTCATTTTTTTAAAAATAATTTAACGATTTCAAATTGCCTTCTTCCTCATTTCTTGACTTATTTTTACCAAATTATGGGTTTTGCTATTAATTAGTTTTTGAGAAAAAAGTTTTTAAAGTTATATCGATGGTAGAACACAGAAAAAAAAAAAGGGAACCACAACCCTTCAATGATACTCTTCAAGCATAGGGGTATCAAGGAGGGCCAGGTCCACACAGCAATGTAGGAAGGCTGGGCTCACGCCCAGCCAATCTACCTCCGGTCGGTCACGAGCTGTCGTCGAACTTCACTTACCTGTGCCCGGGGGAGGGCAGCCCTAAGGCCACGTGCTAACAGGGTAAAGGAGTGAAGTAGAAAGGTAGAACACAGAAAAAAAAGCGACTTTTGTTACATTTTAATTTTTAAATTTTTCTTTTTGCAAATATATAGCAAAATCCATCCTTACTTTTATCATGCACATCACATTGAACACACACAAAAAATTTCAAGTGGCTACATGAATATATGTAGAAGTTTTGGCATTTTAAGTACTACAATATTGTGAAAAAACAGAAAACGCAGTTTAAAGAATATAAAATCCTAATAAAACATCAGAAATATTTAAATTTTTACTTCTTAACTACATTTGTATTGGTTGTATCGCTTCAAAACTTTGCTCCGCTATACTAGGCGAGTCAAACCACATATTAAGCACAAAATTGAAAAATCTGTATTTTCATCGATTTTCTACATTTGAAAGGTGCCAAATCTCCTTAAATGCTTCAACACTCACCTATGTGATGATTTTTTTTATCAAGTAGTCCTGCCCCTAACACATCAAGTAGAGAAGGGGATTCAATGACTAAAATCTACTCACCATTTTTCATATGCCAAAGGCAATTGAAAATTTAATGCTCATTATCTATTTACTAACCTGTTCCTAAATCACCGCTAGCAGAAAAGCGAACACCATCTTTTGTGCATGTGATGCCAACAGAATCACCTATTTGACTTAGATCTCTACATATCCTTTGGAACTCAGATGCAGGCAACTTAATCACTACACTGTAATCAGTTTCCTATTAAAATAATTGTTAATAATTATGATTAAATACAAAATACAAATTAAATATTAAAAAGTTAATTACGGTTGGATCTTAGGAGAGCCCACCCCATTGGCGTGGTTGGCGATAAATACGCAATCTTGGTAATTGGTACGCAATCCATCGTTCTGTGAACTGGACGCCAAATTGGCGATTTGGAAAAAGGGTCGGCTCTCCTAGGAGTTTACCGTTAATTACTTACTGGAATGCCTAAATGTTCTGTGTCCAAGTTCATCAATTTCATTTCATAATCAGAAATCTTCTCTTGATCTAGAATGAAGACGAGAAGGCATATTTAGAATCGGTGATCATGCTAAGAATTTTTCAAAAAAAAAAAAGTTAAAACTTTCCCTCAGTTTTTTAGGAAGTATTTCTCTTTCCGAAGAAACTTGGTCAAAAAAGAGTAATTGCATTATACATAAAAGTGTAGTGTTAATTTTTTTTAAAAAGGGGCAGGTCACAACTTTTAAAAAGGGCATTTTTCATTAAGAGAATGGGTATTTTCCTAATCTCCCTAAAAAGGGAAGGGCGCATCCAGTTTTCCAAACAGGGACAGGGTGCCGCGTCCTATGAAAAATACAAAACAGGAACACTATAAAAAGTGGATGGGTGCCAATCGAAAAAGATTATGATTTTAAGTTGTGGCTTAACCATATTTTACTGTTCGATGTTTTTTTATACAAAAATTGTAATTTATAAAAAGTAACAAATAAATGAATAAGGAGGGCAGATTTAACACCTCTAAAATTATTTTTTTTTCTTTTGTCTTCTCTATAAAAAAAAGTTGCAACACTTTGTAAACGTTTATATAGACACGTCAGCTTTAAATTTCAATTTTCCATAGTATTATGAAAAATATTAGTGTTCACATTTTTTTCAAAAAAGGGCAGGGTGTATTCCTCAAAAAGGGCAGCTCTTTTGGAAAAAATTGGCACTTTTTGCTACGTGAAATGGCATTTTCATAATGCCTCACTAAGTTACATGTTAAGTATAAAAATATGTTAAGTCCTATCACTTGCACTGCGGACCAGAAAGCATTATATTTTTTTTGAGCCACTAATATTTAGATGTGTATATATATTTAAATGCTTATTTTTCTTGAAATTCTTAAACCAGGTAAATAACAATGAAAGACTCTTACAAAATAACAGATTGTTATATACCAGCGAAAAGATAGCTACAATTTTCAGTCTATAACCTTCTATCACAGGCTTGCCTATCAGGAGGGATTATGCAGACTACGGCATTGATTGACTGCCAATATTTGGAGGGTTGCTTAGGTTTGTTATACAAGGGATGCATCATTGCAAAGGAAGTTTTAAGCATTTTCAAAAAATCAAAGGAATGACGGGGTCAGTTAGGGACAAACTTGTTGCTAATGGGATTTATTGCAAAAAAATGATAATAGCAATGATAATAATAAAATTTATTAAAACAAATTGAATTGTAATATGAAAACAAAACAAACGATAAATTTTTGAAATAATTAAGACAAAGATTCTACCTGTATTTATTCATTATACACAAATTTGTTGCTTTTATCAAGATCAATTTTTTAAATAATGCCTTATTGAATTTTCCTAAGCAATTGATAAAAGTTTCATCAAAAAGAGCCATATAAATTTAAATTAAAAAAAGCAATAAAAAGAATTGACCAAAAAAAAAGGAACAAGAAAGAAAATTAATCACTCTAAAAATAGTTAAGAATGTTAAGTAAAATTAAGCACTTTGAGCTACCTGTGCAGCCCTGTGAACAACAGTAAAAATTAAAACTATAAAAAAATATATTCTTATTTACCATGCTGCTATAAGAAGAAAAAAAAAAAAAAACTCTAATTTGAGAAATAACTGCTAGTAAATTAAACATGAGTTAACAAATCAGAAAAAACTAAAGTGGTGTATGTGTGTGTGAAGCAGCTGAATCAGTTTATATTTCCATTTAACTTTATAATTAATAAATTATTAATATTTTCTACTTCAAGTCTATTTCTGTGAGTGGACACAATTAATGCCACTTGAGAGAACACTCTCCCCACCTCAGCTGTTGATAGTGGCAAAATTACAGCTATATTTGTCAATCTTTGTGTCAAAGAAAATCTTCTAGGGATTGAGCGACAGCATTTTTTGGCCAATGGCCGATGGTTTCAAGATGGCCGATTGCCGACTATTTTCCTTTTCAATCGGCCGGTGGCAAAAATTCACTTTAATCCATTAAAACATGCAGAATCTTTCTCAAAAAAAAAAAAAAAAAAGTTATATATCATTTAAACCATTCCTTTTTAGCCTACTTTCCCGTAAAAGTAAAAAAAATAATAATAAAGCATGAAAGAAGGCTTAATGTATCATGAAAATATCGTTAGAAATCAAGAAAAATCAAAAATAAGTTAAGTAATTAAATAAAGATTGAAAAATAAAAAATTTGAAAGTAGGGTATTAAGATGGGGAAAAAGTGTGTCTGTCGGTCTGTCTGTCCCCCCCTAATAACTTTTGAACGAATTGTCCGATTCGAAAAATTCTTTTTGCATTCGAAAGATCTCGGCGAGGACATCTCATTTCTATATTTTACTTTTTGATTTGAACAATTTTTTGTTCAATTTTGAACAGTTCAAAAAATTTTAACATTAGCGCCTAAGGGTGAAAATGAAGCAAATTATGTAAACTCTGGGTACAAGATATAAGTTCCCATGAACAAGCTCACTGGAAGAAGTTCTTGGCGTGAAATATTGATTTGAACAATTTTTGTTCATTTTTGAACAGTTCAAAAAAATTAATATACCGCCTACGGAGAAATTTCAATCCTATATAATTCCTGATCTAACGGACCGATTTGCTTGGAACAAACTTTATCGGAAAGCTCTTATGACGTAGAACATGTACAAATAGAAAGTTAATCCAGAACTAACGAGCCTATTTTTCTATGAAGTTTTTTGATCGGGATTTTCAAGAATATTTTTTAATTAATGAATGATTAAATGAGTAAGCAAAAGAATGAATGAATAAATGAGTGAATAAATACATGAATGACATAATAAATAATGATTGAATGAATATGTATTAACCGTTGAAAAAGCTAACCGAGAAAAACAGAGAGAGAGATAGCTAGATTATAAATTTGAATTCGGTGTATACGGGAAAGTAGGCTCTTATAGTTCTAGACGGAACTTCTTGTTTATATATATATTTATAAATAATTAATAGAACCTCGAAGATCCGGCCATTTTACCGATTTCTGTTTTAAATTAATTTTTTAAAAAGAGACTTGCCTAAGATTTTACATTTCTTGTGAAATACAGTTAAACCTTTTTAATTGAACACCAAATAAATATTAGGGCTCGACTGATGCATCAGCGCTGATAGTTAAAAAAACTAGCCATTGCGTTCGATCGCTGATGTTAACTTAAAATCGACCCATTGACCTTGAAAAACCACCTAAATAGTTAAGAATGTTAAGTAACCTATGTAAATACCTATGAAACACCCATGTTTCTCGTGTGGAAAAATATCTTTTAGACTTTCTTTTTTTTTTACTTCAGAATAAAAAGTACCGAAATCGCTTTCGTGTATCTAGAAGAAAGAAAAAAGGGACTATTTCCCGTTCGGGCTATTATTTTTTGATTGGATTTTCTCTTCATCCGTTTCTTTTTAGATACTAACAGGAATACTAATTAATACAAAACTGAATAAATAAAGAATAAACAATGACAAGAAAAGAAAACATCACCTAAAGCGATTTTGTAAGGCACATCTGCACAAAGCACGTGCCGGTGTTTCATCGTTTCAACTTTGTTTTCTAGTTAATGAGTGTTACGTGAATCCTCTGATTTTGAAGCAAAGAAACTGCAACACTTAGTAGGTATTATTTTATGCAACACATTCATTTCAAATCGAATACATTATTTTCTTTGAACTTGTAAAATTAAAGATTCTTGAGCGCCCAAGATGTCTCGTGCCTTTATCAAAATCCGTTGTTTTAAAATAGTGCGATTTCACAATGCAATTTTTATAAAAAGTTTGCTGTGATTTTATAATAGTGTATTATTCCAATTCTATTATTTAATTAATCATTTGCATCGTTGTTTACGTTTACATAAGAAAAATGGCATTGTTTATGACACATCGTTTTTTAACCAACATCCAAAATCCGGAATCGCCACGGTCCGACTTGGGATTTTCGAGGTTTAACTAGCATGTTTGGAGCATTTCTCTACATAATAATTAAACCTGAATGTAAATCTTTTTTTTTTTTTTGAACTTAACATCAGCTGCCGATGCAGATGGCTAATTTTTTGAACAATCGGCACCGATGCATCGGTCGAGCCTTAAAATCTTCGGTCGAGCCTTAAAATCTTCGTCCAATCCATTTTTTTTAAAACTAAAAAAAAAAAAAAAAGGCAGGGCGCATCAGCACTTTTGGGAAAAGGGGTAGGGCGCCGCGCCCTTTGAAAAACGCGTAACAGGAACACTAAAAAATATTATTACTAGCCTTAAAAGTTGCATAAACAAATTCCTTCACAAATTATTTTTGGTCCATTCAGTTGACAATCCTGATTAAGTCTTTTTTTTCTTTTTTGCATAAAGCTAGTCTCAGATTTGACTAAAGATGAATATACTATCTAAACTGGAAATAGAAATAATGTAAAATAAAAATTAATTTCACATGTATTTGAATTTGAAACAATTCCAGATACTTCAAAATTGATCAAGGTGTGGATAAGGCTCGTTAATATGAGAAAAAAGTACACTTGAAACGATACTAGAAGCTAAAAGTTTAAAAAATTAATACCAACATAGATTAGCAAGTTTATGTGAAATATGACGGAAATTCCCCCATTATTAAAAACTGAATATACTTACTAGGCGCTTCAAAGACGAAGGTAACAGTATCTGCATCATCTTGAGCTTTAATGGTTATGATGTCATCATTAGCAGCACATTTTAAAATTTTAGCCATACTGAAAGGATAATAAGACTAAATCACAGGCATATATGAAATGTACACACATAATTAAATAGAAATACGTTATTATATTATATAATCTGTCCATTTGACATTTTACTAGTAACAAAAAATTTACTATAAAGAGAAAGAGGAAACTTAAATTAAGAGATCGAAACTCACCTGGCAAGATTCATACCCATGGAGAGATTCCTATCACAGCGAAACTTATCAAATCCATCACTTCTTAATGTCAATGAAACTAAACTGACGTGAGAATTATCCATAGCTTGCAAACTAATACCAGTAGCGGCACAGTCCCATGTCGCTTCATTTATCAAGTCTTTGATTGCTTCTAAAACTTTTTTTAGCAAAGCTCCTTGTACTAAGCGTGCCTCAAACATTTTAAATTATGCGATGAAACCTGAAACAACTAAAAATCAACAGACTTGAATTTAAAGAAATTTTAACTCGATGCGAAACGCAACCAAACCGCGCGAACAACTCAAAAGATGTGCGAAATTGCGTTCCCGCCAGGGATACAGCAGTTAAAGTGAAAGAGTGGTACAGTTAAAAAGAAAGTATTTTAAAAAGTCGCATTTTTAAAGAATTAGAAATAATGCATTGACATTCCTATTAAATCTTTCAAGGTATTGATTTTAAAACTAGTGGGATTCCATTAATAAGCAGTTCATTTGTTTTAAATGAGTTTCTTGATGTTATTATTATAATGAACTGAAAGAAATGTTTTGCAAAAAAACTGACAGAAAAACTTGCAGGGGAAATGAATACATGAACGTAATTAATAAATTAAGTCAAAAAATTGAATCCATGAGATATAATCAATGCTATGTTTACACGTCTGGTTACGCTCAAAACTTTCATATCACATCTGGCTCTGTTCAAAATCTTTCTTTTTAATAGAGCTACTGCTCTTTTAACGCCTACTAATATAGCAAGGTAAGTTTATTAAAGTTCTGAAGTTTTAAAATGCCAATTGGGTCTTTAACAAATGGTCATGTATCATGTTATTATAGTAGCAATTTATTTATATGGAGTAAAAGAATTTCGCTTTAGCAATCAAACTTTTGTTTACTTCAACTACAGGTGATAGTAACGTAGGTTATGTGATGTGTACACATCAACTCACTTGAAGGCATGAAAATAATAATAAAATTTCCGTTGGTTCTTGATAGAATCTAATGGTAGTGCAATATTATCAACATACTTTTCATTAATTTAGTTATTCCCCTCAGTTATATTATATGCGTGACGAAGTGATAAGAAATTTGTCAGTTTGCTTCTTTGAATCAAGTATAATTTTTACAAAAACTACTATTTTTGTATCGCAACTCTAGCTACCTTACGTTTCATGTATACTTATGACTTGTTTTGTATTCCTATTTGTAAAAGTATTTTTTTTTCCATTTAATATTTCATTTTTTGCTTGTAATGAATAAATGTTCTTGATTATTTACATACATTGTGGTTATAATTTTAGGTTGATATTTTGTAGAATGTATGCTAAAATAAAGTTTCCTTTTAGATTTTTTAATAGCAAAAATGTTTATCCTTGATTGGTTTGCTGGTGTTTTGAGCTTTTTAGGTGAGTTCATATTTTATTAATGTGAAATTGGAAAACTTCATTAGTTGAATAATGTTTTTCTGTATTTTATTTCTCAATAAATAGTCACTTTCTCCTTCCTTCCCACTTTTGCAAACATGCAATTTAGTATTGGTTATCTGTCGAACCTACTTATCGACACCCTAGGGACTTTCTAAAAACATCATCATAATCAGAGCGGCATCTTAACCAAAATTACTTAAAAATACACTCATACAGTTAACATAATATAATTGTCTTAATCAAATAACTTTGACATTTTTAATTGGATTTAATTAGCATCAATTGATATAATTTCACACTAAATATAAGTTCCCTTTCAATAGTTTCTAAAAACTGTTTGCTTTGTTCTTGAATTAAAATTTATTTTGTGTAAAAAGCCAAAATAGTATGATCTAGTTTCTTTAACAGAAGATTTTTTATTTAACATGGATGCATTGCAACGCCTTCTATTTTGTTGAAAGTTTTCTTCCTTTCAGTAAAATCCGAGGAGAGCACACCCGGTTTCAAAATCAAAAAATTTGGTGTCCATCTCGCAGAACGATACAAGCAGGGTTAGGATCAAATTGGGTACCAAGATGTTGTACTCATCGCCAACGGGGTGGGCTCTCCTAGAATCCAACACTCATCAAAAGAATGCTTAGAGGAATCACTTATGGATGCTTAACAAAATCGAACAACCTTGTCTTAAAAGAATTTTTAATTCTTTGTGTAATTGTTTCAGCTTTCCCGAATGTATACAATATAATCTAAAAGAGTCCGATAAAAATTGTGTTGTGTTATGTTATTTTCCCATTTGACCAGGATTTTTCTATAATTCCTTTTAAAACAAACGTTCACCTTAATTCAATGACTTTTAAACTGAGGGCTACATGTTTTTCAAATAACCTTATCACTCTAGGGGTTTGTCACTGAACAAGCTTAAAATGACCATACATTGGCTGTTGAATAGCTATGGCATTTTTGCTTTCCTAGTAACCTTTTTAACACTTAACTGTTCTTAAACTAAGTCAATAACATCCCCTCTCAGAAATTCCTTCACCAACCCTTTCCAGAAGTTAAAACCTGTTGTTTTCTGTACACACCCTGCTGTTTCACATATTGTTAGCTCTTGCAAGGGAGATCCTATAGGATGATGATACATGCCATTCTCAAAAATTCTACAGTAATCTTTTCATGAAACCTTCATTATTTTGCTGAAAGATTTCGGTTATAACGAAAAATTTGCTTGTCTGAACAACTTGAAATATCATGATAAACGTAGTGTCACGATAAACCAGCGTTGCAAATTCTGAAGTGACTTAACATTAAAATTACATCTTCTAAGTTAGGGACTTTTAAAATGTGATCCAACATCCACAGTGTCAGGATAGCGAGGTTCGACTGTATATATTTTTGAAAAATATCTTTGTCCTGTGTTATTATCTGCTTTTCATAAATCTTGCTCTTCTTTAAATATTACATTTTTTGCTTCAATGAGTAAAAAGTTCATGATGAATAGTTTGTAGTATAAGCAATGAGGAATTCCTTTCAAGATTTATTTATTATTACCTTTTAAATTTTTTTAACAAATAAGTTGTAGAATTACTAAGGTGTGTAAGATTTATTTACGCTTAAGAGCACTTACATTTTTAGATGCCAACTTTATGCTTAAAATGTTTAGTATCCTTAATTTGATTGGGACTTTTAGAAGGTAATGTTGACCTCATTCTATTGAGGATTTTATGTGATTATTGTCCTTCATCTAATGATGGTTTTGAGGCAGTTCTGCTCCTTAATGTAATGGAGATTTTAAGGACTTATGTCCTTATTCAAATAGGGAATTTTCAGGACCAACTTCGTTGCCCATATTCAAATGGGAGTTATTTTAACTAAAGTTCTCCATTGTTTTAGGAAAGAGTGCTGAATATGTGGCACGTATTTTCCTTCTTTTCCCTTCTATGGAATTATGCAGTATTTGAGAGCCCACATAAGAGTGGACTTGTCGGCTAGTTAATGATATCTTTCATCAAAATTATCATACCTCTTTCAAAAACTATTACACAGAATTAAAATTTAACATTTTTAGAAACTAAAAATTCTGAATTTTAAAAGAAAAGTCTTTAAAATATGCAGTTGATTTCCAAAGTAAAAAAATTAAAAATCCTAGCTAAACTGAAACTTTTAAGAATAAACTATAGCAGCCATATTTGATAGGAAGTATATTATGCATGTATATGTGTCATTATGTAGACACTCACAGCCATTCAGAATTGCTTTTAATAAGAAAAATATTTAAGTGACAGTATAGACTCAAAAATGAGGAACAACTTTAAAATTCCATTTTTTGATTGAAATATCACATTTGGAGACAATTTTTATGATGCGTGAAGAGTTAAATAATCTGTTCAATAAATTATACCAATGTAAGGTTCCGTATTAGCTTTTAATTTTTCCACTTCCCTGTATTTTAAAAATTATTTTGGACATGTAAGAGCAAGGAAAATAAGACACATTTAATACTAACACTTGATATTTATAATAATTGGGCTTTGTATAATATCTGTAATCTTTTAATTTTTCTAATAACGTAATTAAAAAAGCAGAGAATTATCTTTTTGATATTTGAATATTTTTGAATAATAATAATAAAGAAACTTAAAAGTCCTTCTTACTGGAGAATGCTCTATACGTTATTGAAAGGGGGATGACAAATTAACTTATTTCTGAAAGAAATAGTGTGAAAAAATTAATCTCTAAAATTTGGTTTCCATGCTTTTTTTTTTAAATTTTTTAAAATCTCATCTTTTCTCTTTAAAAGGCTTTAGAATAATATTTTGTCATCTTTGGAAATATACTAATCCAAGATTTTCTTTTATTTTTTTCCTTTATGATTTGTTCTTTCTCAATATAAGATGAAATAATTGCTAATATTTTTAAAGTAATACTATATAGATCTAGCCATGAAATTCATTGTTCATTCTTTCTGAATTCTTTTCAATGCTTTTTTTTTCTTCAAGTGTTAATAATATTTCTTTTAGTTTCTTAATGTGTGAACTGTGAACACTACTCTGTGGTAATTAGGTGTATGGTGTAGTTCTTTGGAGACATAGAGTATCTGTATCATGCTGCTTAGTTATTAGGTTTTGTTGTAACCATCTGGATGCCATATCTTAAGTCTTCTCTCAAGCTTTTCTCCATCACCTAATGTTTGATTTTGCCTTGTAGGCCTTTATAGAAAAAGTGCCAAGTTAATTTTTTTAGGCTTGGATAATGCAGGAAAAACTACTTTGTTGGGTATGCTTAAAGATGATCGAATGACACAGCCTATACCAACATTGCATCCCAGTAAGTCTAGGAGCAAAATCTTGCATGATGAGTTTTTGAAGTCGATTTTAATTCTCAAGCAAATGTGCAAGAATGATTCATACTTAACTAATTTTGGCATGATACCTAAAATGTTTTCCTTCTGAATTCTAACCAGAGTTTGCTACATACAAGTTATATAATTTGATTCATTTGCTTGTTTTTTGTTTTGTTCTGGATGAAATAAAAAGTGTAGCAATATCAATGGGGTAGTTGTAAATAATTTAACATTTTTTTAAATTTTGGGAATTTTGCATTTACATCAGCTGTTTTGTATAGATTTTAAAGTAAAGTTTCAACTATCAAAAAAGTTTAAGAGGTCAGGAAGTTTAGCAAGTAATTTAGTTATCAATGCTAAATTTTTAAGTTTTAGAAAGGAAAAAGAGACAATTTTATAATTGTTCTCCTTTAACAAATTTAAAAATTTTTCTCAAACGTAACGGAAATATAGGCATTTAAATAATGGTAAAAGTAAACTATAAAATGACATAAGAAATGATATGACATAAAAGACTCCCCAAATATGAAATAGAGACTCCCAAAATGTGACATAAGAAAGATTTATATTTAAGTAATGGAGCCAAGTTTCTTTTCTCTCTTCCAAATATGAGACGGAATTTTTCTCTCCATTCCTTGTAATTTTAGCTTGGGCAATTTCTTCTTTTATTGAAACTTGCTGATGCTCATCTCTTTTAGGAAAATTTTCTTGCTGTTGTATATTTTTCTTCATACTTATTAACTGTTTGTTAACCTTGATGTTATTTTAAGTTACATTGCTTAAATTTATGAATGTACATCTATTAACACAAAAATTTAGCTAATTATTAAAAGAAATATTGAATTTACCTTTAAAAGAATTTTTACCGTAATGCAGACGTTTAGAACAAAATAGTCAGAGTCTAATCGAATTACTTGAAAAATGACTCGACTCTAGTTCTCTGTAGAAAGAAATTACAAGTACTAAAAAATACCTAATTGGTTGAAAAAACCATGGATCTATCTATATCTATTTGCATACAGAATGGCAGAAAACATTTAAAAAAAGGGAATGGAGAAAAAAAAACTACACACGCGCTATAGGAGAAAAAGGTAAAAGGGTGAGAAAACCGTCTCTGTCGTTTTACACACCAAACAGATGTCGCCAGACGTTTTCTCCCATCTAGTTCACATTTTTATTAAGAAAATGGTTTATCTGAATCTCTGTTATTGTAATTGGTTTATCCCCTTCTCCCCCACCCTTCAACAAAAATGTTAAAAATGATGACAGAAAAGAGAAAAGCAATTGTGGCTTCGCTTCGGCTACAGAGACCTTACTGTGAAGTTAAGATTTAGATGTTGAGGTGCTTGCACATGTCTGCACCCCCCTCCCCAATATATCAACAGTTATTTAATAAAATGCACATAAATCTGCTAATTTCCTTTTACATATCAAGGCTACATGCAAACAATTCTTGATAAGTGGAGGCTAATAAATCACCTCGGCTGTCCAGCATTTCCTCCACTCTTTCGGGAAAGGATAAAATTTGTGTTCGTTGGTAATATTTAAGCAAGGATTTAATCTTCAATTGTTTTTGAACTTGTTTATTTTCCTTAAGTTTCTAATTCTATTTCTTTAGAACCGTTCCATTTAATTCCTATTGCCCCTCCCTTGGATTTCATTTGTTGGGGGAGGCAATTGCCCCAGTCGCTCTCCCCCCCCCCTCCCCCTATGGATCCACTACTGAACTTCAGTGGCAAATGAAAAATATGTCCAATTAATGCATGGTTTTTGCATGGTTGTTAGGCCTGTGGAAAAAGAGTGGCAAATTGTTATTTTTGGGCTTGGACAATGCTGGAAAAACAACTTTATTACACATGTTAAAAGATGACAGAATGGCACAGCATGTTCCAACTCTACATCCTAGTAAGTATTTCGCATGGTTACTTTTTAAATTTTGCTTGATTTAAGGTGACCTCATGTCTTTTTCTTATTTTAATTTTGTATTGTTTATTCTGATGAAATATTATTTAACATAAATGAATTACTATTTAACATAGTTTAACATGAGGGGAGTTGTGCTCAATTTGTGTCTAATATTTCTTTGCTTCTTTATGTTTTTTCGAAATGCTAACAACAAATAAACATAATTTGTTCTGTATTATATAGATCATAAAAGAAGAGGAAATTTCATCAAAGATTTCAACAATGTGATGCTAATTATACAATGGTTTTTTATTAGGGATGTAGGGAATATTAGACTACTACTCTGTATTGGGCCCCTTGAGCCAAATATTCAGTTTAGTTGAATGCAGGGGTGGAAAATCTGCACCAATTTTCACTTCCTGATACATCTTATACAAAAGCTTAAATTTATGATATCTGCACCAAAATTGTGATTTTACTCTTAAATGTACTTTTAGGGTAAAATCACAGGCGTGGAAAATCTGCGTCAATTTTCCCTTCCTGATATATCTTACACAAAAGCTTAAATTTATGATTTCTGTGCCAAAATCGTGATTTTAATCTAAAATGTACTTTAAAAGATAACAAATAGCAGTTAATTGCTTGTGACAATTCCTATTCAATGTCATTTACTTTTTATAAGTTCCTTTCTATTGCAGTGCTGAAAACATTGTATTTTAGCTTATTTTTATGTTTTTTTATAGCCTTTCGTCATGAGCAATATTAGCTTTTTGATTTAATTGGACAGAAATCTTTTTGCATCTGTTCTCGGTTTACGATATTTCTTATTATTTTTGCATTAGTACTCAATTCAAATTGTAGTCATAAAAAATATTAAGCTATTGTTTAGTATAAATTATTATTTATGTGATTTTATGGTGCAAATGTAACAACCTGATCTTCCTCCTTGATCCAGTTAATGGAGACAATTTTGATCACCAACGTTGCGATCAAGAATGAAATTTTTGAGCGCCATTCCAAAGATTTCGGTAACTAGTTTGGAGAGTTTCAACCACTAATATTTACCCTCCCACTCTTTAACGTAATCAAAGATAGCCAAAATCTATTTAGAACAGTTCGGAAAATTTTCCAGAAAGTTCTAGTTCTATCTACTTCTCTACCCCATGATAAGTATTTTTCTTTTCAGAAGACCTTTCCTTCCCATGAAGTGATGATATTAATAATACATAATAACATGATAAATGGAAAAAATAAGAAATGCATCCAGTACTAAACGAGCCTACTTCATTTGTTCAGTAACTTTATTTGTATAGTTTAATAAGTTACAATAATTTGTTTTGTCCAAGATACATTTTTTTTTTCGAGAGATCCATAGTACTAAGTAGTCCGTAAATATTGATTAATTGTACATTGCAGAAAAATGTTTCCTCCTTACAAACTATTTTTTTCAAGTTGCATTACTGCTAAAACGGTAAATTAACCTGATACAAAATTGTCATTGACCCGATATTAAAGTGACAATTCTGATAGAAAATTTGTAAGTTGACCTGATACAAAACCAGTAATTCTGATACAAGACCAATATTCTTACTGATGCAAAACTGATACAAAATTGAATTTTTTGTATGAGTATTTAGTTATTATAACATTAATAATTTTTTTTTTTTACTGTAGCATCGGAAGAATTAGCAATAGGAAATATGCGATTTACGACATTCGACTTAGGAGGCCATCACCAAGGTAAAGTATATTTTTATGGTTTAAATTTCAAGCTGAAGTTAATCTAAATAAGATGATATCCTAATAATAAAATCAAGTGAAACTGTCTGTATATACATAGTACATATAAAGCAGATGATTGTTTTTAGCAGAAAGATAGTTGTTTGTCTGGCTCTGCAAGTGACTAGAAGCCCTGCAGCACCTAAAGTTTTAATGTTTGATCGCAAAATATTTTGGACTTTAGGATCTACACCTTAAAGCTTTTTAAAAATTTATTTGTTGTTATTTTTTTAGTGCTGAACAGGGCTTAATCCAGGTCGATTTTGGTACCGTTTTTCGGTACCTTCACAAATTTTTTTTAAAAACATCGGTATTTCAACAAATTTTGAAAAAAAAAAAAAAAAATCGCATCTTCACGAAAATAAAAAAAAGTTCGAAGGAATTAAAATGCTGAATAGTTTTCCGAGCGGTTCACAGAAAAGTGGATTCACAGTGAACGTACGCCGAAATTCAGCATCGGGCGACCTTCCGTGCAACGGCACTAGCTCGAAAGCAGGCTTGATATGCTGACGTCACTTCTCCTGAGTACGCCATTCAATCGGAGTGAGCGGTGAAGTTTTTATACTAGGCAGCCTGCTAAATTGAGCTAGCGTGTAAACAACTCAACTCATTTTCCCAGACGACAAGTGTTTTTTATGATTTAGCGTAAAACGTGCTCTATTCGTATTTTTTAACGTTAATTTAAGATTTATGAAAAGTATTTATAATGAAGCGAGAAGGAAATTTAAGTGGAGCGGGTGGCTCAGGGAATAGCGATTGTTATATGAAGCGTTTACGCACGATCGATAGTGTATTGTTGTGGATATTACGATATACCAGAAGACATTCAAACTATCTTTAATACGGGAACACAACCAACACACTACATACACAAGACACAAATCAATGTTGCCATCCGGCAATACTTAATACTTTTAACATAAGATCGATTACATTGATATCAATTATATCACAGATAGTATGGGAACGAAATCGATTAAAACATTTTTTCAGTCTGATAAAACCGTCGGGTTTTTTTTTGAGAATGGATAACGGAATAGCGATTATTATATGAAGCGTTTACGCACGATCGATAGTATAGGAATGAAATCGATTAAAACATTTTTTCAATCTGAAAAAACCGTCAGTTTTATTTTAAGCAATACTAAATTTTCACAAAAATAAAAAATTTTTTCACAAAAATAGGTACTAGGATTGAAAACCTGGATTAAGTTAGTACCCTGTTAAATTAGTTTTCTTACAATTATTTTTCTTAATTTTAATTTTCACATAAATTGCTTAGTAGGAGCAAAAAAGCTCTCACACACCTCAACATTGATTATATATCATTCAAAGGACTAGAGGGTAGTTCCATATAGCTGAGTTAATTAATAAGATGAGTTGTGAGCATTTGTAATTACATGAAATTTCAATTCTTAGCTCAATTTAACCACATGCTTGTGAAGTCTTGCCCTTGAATAGGCTAGATTTTTCCTTGGAGGAATTTTTCTTGCCTCATTTTGGGAACCATGTTTGAAGAAGGAATATCAATGCTTATTAGAAAACTTAGCATCTATTGTCATGGGCATTTTTAGAAACTGTTGTCACTACTCTAATGATACTTTTCATACAGATTTCAATTAAATAAGAACCATTTTTTTTCTTGTCAAGTTCTGGAAAATAGTTATCGTATATTGACCTATACTTTGTCTTCATTTTATCTCTTCAAGGGGAAACATTTTTTAAAAAATAATTTATATGTTTTCTGAATACTTTAGTTTTTAACTAATTTTTTTTACTAATTACTTCTATTAATTACATAAAATTTCAGATTGCTCCATGCTCTAGGTAAATATTTTCTCTTGAAGGGGATCTTTTTATTCAAAAAAATTTGTTTTCTCACCACTGCACATGGGGATTTTTAGAAATTGGTGTCACCCAAATGATACTTTTCATGCATCTTTTAATTGAATCAAAGGTGCTTTTATTGGACGGATCTTTTAAATTAAGGTCTTTTTGAGAGGAGAGAGGGGAGATTTTAATCACTTAGCATGCAGAATTTTTAGTTATTGATCATGGGCAGTGCCATGGTAGAAGAACATTGCTCTTCTTGAACGTTGCTGTAGACAATGTTCTTTTAACTTTTATCACAAGCATTTCCATGTGGGTACTGCTTTGCAGTGAAACTAGCATGCATCTATAATTATACCTCAACAGTTGTTTTTACATATAGGCTAATTTAGCTATAGCCTAGCGATCCCGGCCATAGAGGCAGGACTGGAGGTGTGTCGAAATTCTTTTACCTTATTTAAAGGTGCAAAATTTTGAAAATGTCTCATCTAAAAATTCAGATCTTTTTTCCCCTGTATGCTTTAAATATATCCTATAAAATACCAGTATAAGTAATAAAGCAGGGTGTTTTACTGATCTGTAAAAAAATAGCAAAACTGAACCTGTGACAAAAAAATAAGTTGAAATTGGATTTTGTTTTCTTAAATTTCCGCAGAATCTCAGCCTATTGTACTTTTTTTTAACTGCTGGTAATTATAGAATATTTTATATATTTTAATATTTTGTAAGTGTGTATGATTAGGTAGCTTATAGAGCTGCCGAGTTCAACAGCCAAAGATGAAATCTAAATACATCCTTGTTCCAACAGTAAATTAATCATTGTCTGTAGATTTTATCATTATTTGAAAGCATTGTTGGATTAAAATTGGAAACTTAGGCAGTACTTACAGTAAAATAATTGATCTATGAATTTTTTCCTAATTTGAATGTTTTAACTTTAATAGCTATTGTAGTTAGATTTTTAATCTTGTATCACATTCTTTCCCAACTCTGATTGCATAAAATGGCTATATCATTAAAATATTAGGGCAGATGTTATCATTGATTTTAATTTTTTTCTATATGTATGGATTTTTTCAGCAAGAAGAGTATGGAAAGATTATTTTCCAGCCGTTGATGCAATTGTTTTCTTGATTGATGCATTTGATAGAGAAAGGTTTCCAGAAGCAAAAGTAGAACTTGATGTAAGATTTTGAACTCTGATTGTAAATTAATATGAAATGCTTAGTTTTTTTTTTTTTTTCTTTCAAGTGTGGGAGGAGGCGACTCTGTTTATGGAAATCATGGCTAAAATGAACATTTTGTTCATTAAGTTTGGTTTACTATTTAATTACACTAAATATCACACGCATATTACGAAGGTTAAAATTAGGCTTGCCATACGTCCCGGTTCGACTGGAACAGTCCTGGTACTTTGCTCTTGTCCCGGTGTCCCTCCTAGTTTTATCAATGTCCCGGAAACGGCTGTAAGATGTAAAAAGTAATGAATTTATGTTTTTAAGAATCTTTTATGAAGACATTAAGAATCTTTAAGATGACAGAGCATGAATGAGGGAATCCACTGCAAGAGCATTGATTGTATGTAAAATAAACTTTGGCATTTTCTTTGCTCCGACTTTTATGAAAAAGTCAAAGTTAACAAAAACATCTTGAAAAAAGTACATTCAAGTCAAAAATATGAGTGGTTGGGAAAACAAGGAATAATATTGTTAACTTATTAATTGCCTTTTTAGTTTGACAAAAATGTTTTTTTTTTTTTTTTTTTTTGTAATGGTTTTTGTAGTTAGACAAAAAGTTGTAGTTTAAAAAATAAGACTTAGTAATTAATTGTTCAATTAAACAATTTTATGAAGTATTTTAAACTTTATTTTATTAACGCTTCTTTCTAGATCGTAGACCAGAACAAATTCTCATTAAAAAGGAAAAAAAAATCTTAAGAAAATTAAATAGCAAAAATTCCTTTTTTATTTTTAAAGGTGGGTAGACTAACAATTTATAGTTCCAGGTTCCCCAATCCCGTTACTTGCGAGGCCTAAAAAAAGGCTTAAAATTCACTATTTTGCTTTTAATTTTTTTAAAATTTTTAAAAATTAAAGTGCTTAATTTTAATATTGTGTACGTGTGAACTCCTATGCACATGAAACCCTGCTTATTTAAACTTTTTGCCAATATGCATTGAACTTTTTAAAATTTATTTTTGAATCACTAATCTTAAATATCCACTTTTCCTTGAAATTTTGCTTTATAATTGTCCAATTTTAAAAAGATGCAATTTTTTTTGGATTAATTAGTATACAATAATTTGGTACTAAATTTTAAATTGTAATTAAATACCAGTTATTGGCATGGAGTACTTGCATAGTATTTTTTGTAAACCTAGTAAAGCCTTCATAGAAAAAATCTTTTTTTGTCTTTCAGGTTCAAATTCCTTATGAACTTTATTTCCATATTCTACTTTTTATTACTTCAGAATTTCTAATTTTTTTCTTTTCTTTTTCATAGAGTTTGTTAACAGATGAACAATTATCTAGCTGTCCAGTATTAATTCTTGGTAACAAAATTGATCGAGCAGGTGCTGCAAGTGAAGATGAAATAAGAGCATATTTTTGCCTCCATGGGCAAACTACCGGAAAGGTAATTATGCTATATAATATAGCATTTTTATTAATTGTTATATTGTATGTTAATATTGTAATTTAAATTTGAAAACTAGAAGATGCTAACTTGAATTGTTTTCATACCTCTAAAATGTCCAGTTGTAATTTACTGTTGAAATTTCTTTTGTGTATAAGAAAAATGTATGAAATGTAGCTTAAGTGTATGATTGGTTGTAAAAAGCTCATCCTTTTGTGGTACATCTACTTGTCTGTTTATGTATAAATTGTACTCGTCTTAAATATTTGCCCAATACCTGATAAATTAATTTCTGTTAAATTTAGGGGAAAATTTCAAGATCTGAAATTCCTGGACGTCCTCTAGAACTTTTCATGTGCAGTGTTTTAAAAAGACAAGGTTATGGAGAAGGTTTTCGTTGGTTAGCTCAGTACATCTAGTTCTACAAATAGTTAATTTAAAAATGTCCTTCAATTCTCATCCAATCATCACATGGAATGCTGACTTTAAAACGTTTGTTATATTTATTGTTGATTGTAATTTTTGAAGTTGATACTCTTTTCTATTAAAAGAAGAAATAGGAAGTCTCTGGTTACATGGCTTGTTTTATAATTGTTGTTTCACAATTTGTGAAGTCACTGCCTGAAGATCAAGATTTGGAATTAAAAAATCAATTTTTTGTGGTGCTAGAAATGCAATATCAATAAATCTAACTATTTAATATTTTATTCAGTAAATTCAAGAAACAAGTCTTCCCTTCACAATTTGAAAACCTTAAGCACAAGTTTATATTATTTTTTTCCAGAGGATTAGTTGTATTAATACTTTCAACTGATTTTTCTAATTGACAAATGTACTGCAACGTTAAACTAAAATTTTCCAAAGATTTATAGCATAATCAATTTATGTGCAAGCAGCTATGTTATTTATTTTGTAAAGTATTATGTTTATTTACATTTATTTGTATTAAAATTATTTTAATAATCTTAAGTGTACAGATTGATTTATATGTTATTTTTCCTTTTCAAGTGTTTTGAGAAAGAAAAAGATCAACTTAAACAGTTTTCATTGCAGTTTAAATGTGATTAAAAAATAGTACAATTACTTTGTTACAACTATATTTAGATTTAAGTTTTATGCTTAATTAATTATTTGTTTCTCCATATATGGTTTTTTTTTCCTTATTATTTTTTTTAATGCATTTGTTTTCAAATTCAATGAACTAATTTTAAAATACCTTGTGTGATATTTTTGCACTGATAAAGAATTGATTAATTTTTAGTTTAGTTCAGACTATTACGTGTATTTTATTTGTGCATTTGTTTGTTTACACATAGTGTCATTTTTAATAAATATAATTTAATTAAATATTAAAAAAGCTACATTTAATCATGAGGATTTTATCACTACCAAGCATGTTCTGATTGGAGAAGTTAATTTTATGTTAATGATTTGAATCCAAAATTACTTAACATGTACAAACAGTATTTATGTGACTTTTTCCTGTTCCAAGCTTAATTTGAAGGTAACATAAATTAATCAACTTTGCATTTCCTTGAGGAAATGAAAGATTGTTCATAAAATGTTTCAACTCGCGTATATTTGTTTCTCTCATAAGTTGTTAAACACATTTTGGGTTTAAAATAAGAAAGGGTATAAGCTGAGCTGTAGTTTATGGCCAAAGTGTTGCTAATAATTTTAATGCTTATAGTGATATTGAAGTTTTAAAACTATGCTATAAATCAAATTGAATTGCATTAAATGGGTGGTACAATTTGAGTCCTTTAAATAAATATTTAAAAAAATATCTTCCATTATTGCTAATAAATTTTCTGAGTTTTTGTGATTTAAATTTCCCTAAACTAATGATGGAATGTTTGATATTTATAATGCTTCTCTTCTACTAACCTTTGAAAAAGCTGTAAAAGATTTACTTCAGAACTAAGCTGAGCCATTTTTCTATGAAAAAAACAACTCAAAAGGTTGTTAAAAGTCTGTTCACAACGCACATGTGCACATTCAACAAGAAACATTTCTGTAAGATCAACCTCTTAATGAATGAAATTTAATGAATTCTACAACAAATTTAGTTCCAAGTTATTTTATAATACATTTTTATTTGGTTTGTTAACTTTCCAATTGCAGTATACAAAATGTAAAAAACAAAATACTAATTTTGCATTATTCAAGCTACTTGTACAAAATGACTCATACATTTGTGGGAGGAAAAAAAATCAAATTTCTCTGCCAATAGAATTGTATTGCTGTGCAGTACTTTCAAATAAAATCATTTGTACAAATACTTTGTTGTGTTTCTTCATTGTTGATACATGTATATATATATCTACTTAAATGCACTTGCAATAATCTGAAATTTGCTTATTTTTGTTTTTTATAATTATGCATTACATAAAGAAATCAATGTTTGCACAAAAAAATGAAGTACAGCTCATAGAAGCAACAAATATGGTTTGTTTTTTAAATTTAAATCAATATTTAGTTTAAATATCACAAGTTTTTGTGTTTCAAATTTACTTAATAGGCATGTTAAATAACTTGCAAGTTTTGATCCTATATATATTAAAATCAGAGATTAAACAAACGTATGTCTGTATCTATGTTCTGCTATCTCCTCACACACGGCTGGGAGTTTATTTTAGAATCTAGCTCTGTCTAGAACTTTAGACATAATTTCATACGAGTCGAGTGAAGTATGAAAAATTTTGAAATTTTCCAAGGAATGCAATTTGCTTATTCTCATCGCTGCGGAACTTTAATGAGTGGAGATATTAATTAGAAACTCAATAGTTTTTGAAGCGCCGTTTTATTTTGTTTGGATTGTTACCATTTCAACAATACAGTTGCCATTTTAACAAATCAATTCTAATTCACGTTTCTAGCAATTTTTTCAATATCATAATGTCTAGCTTTCGCTGCATTTGCTCTTCATTAAATTGTGCCTGAATAGGGGGGGATCCATTTTACCGATCGACTGCGAAAATGTTGTGTGTAAAGAAATCTCGAAAAATGGCAAAGCCTACTATTTCTGACAATTTTGAAGCGCACACGATATTTTTTGAATCCATTTGCTATTGTGCCTGCATTTTTATATGCATTATGGTGTAAGATATATTTGCAAATTGTCTTCCATTGGCAAGGAGCAATATTTGAGGTACCCTTGCGACGCAGCTAGTTTATTATAAATTAATTGGTCCAAACCCCAAATTCGGCATGCTCGGGACAGGCGCTATTCCGGATTTCGAAATTTGCCTAATTTTGTAACCCGCCTCAAAATGGCGGATTTGTATTACCAAAATGGTAGATTTACGTAAACATGAACAGGCTAACATACGCATTTTATCTTCAAATTGGCGTGTTTTCAACAGGTAAATAAAACTTTTTTTTTTTGAAAGGGTAATGTAAATTGATGTGTTAACTAACATTTTCTCCAAACAAAAAATAGTTTATTCATTGATTTTGGTAAAACGCTAAAAATTACAATACACAATGCAGCAAAAAACTATACTCATATGGTAGTTCACCATTTCGCTACAACTTGCACTTATACACAATTGCATAAAAAATGAAATAAAATCTAAATCTAAAAAAGTATTGGTAGAGAAGTCGAATCAAAACACAGGCATTTTGTGTAAATTAAAGGTTAGCGGGCACCTTTTATTTTATGACTTTTTTTTTTTTTTTTTTTTTAAGGGAATAAAATGTGAAAACGGACTTTTAAGGGGAAATAAAGGAGAAAAATCCTATTTTTAGCGAAAAAAAGATACTTATATAACTGCGTCCGAGAAACAGATTTTCACCTTTTTACCATAGTAGGGTTTTCTGCTTCTATCTGGGTTTTCAAAGTTTAGCACACGTAAATCAGAAATATAACTACAAGATAGCTTCTATTTGAATAAAAATTTACTGACATTTATGGATTTAACAAATTTTTAAATTAATTTTTCTGAAGTTGGAAAAAAAAAATTCTGGAAAAGAGCAGAATTTTCCGATTTTGGGGTTCGGTAAAGCTTTTGAGTATAGCTAACTGAGCTTTTCCCAAAACTAGAATGACGACATCAATTAGATTAACTGAACAATTTTTTATCTAATATATATATATATATATACAGGGTGGGACAAAAGATATGAACCGTTTTGATAGGCTGGCATGGTTTGGACGGGAGAGCATCGTGGATTTGTTATGACTTTTTTTTGCAAATGGCCGTTCTGTTATCGCTACGCAGACAGCCTTCCGACAACTTATGCACTCACCAGATTTGAGCATTTGTGATTTTTTTCTTTGGGAGTACATAGAGGAAAAAGTTTTTAAACATCCTTCCCATTCCCTGGAAGAACTTAAGGACAGAATCAGCGAGGAAGTTACGGCAAAACCCATCGAAATGTGCAGAAGAGCGGTTGAAAACTTCAGAATTCGCCTTCAAGAGTGCATCGCGACTGACGGCTGCCACCTATGTGATATGATCTTTAAAACTTAATGTAAAAAAATAGATTCTGTACTGAATTAAACAACATAAACATAATTTCTGTAAGTTGAATGGTTTTTGTTTTACATTCCTTTAAAACTGGTTCATACCTTTTGCCCCACCCTGTATATTATACAAGAAAGAAAATGTGGAAAATATTTTTTTTCTGTACTCTGAACTGTAAATGAGTAGTTTAACAATGAAATATGTTATGTTGTCTTGTAAATAATCATTGTATTTAAATCTATAAGAATCGAAAATATTTTGTTCTGAAGGCAAATTCCAATACTATTTCCCTCATTGCTTTCTGAAAACAAAAAACGCTTTGCACGCAATGCATAAATTATAGCAAATTTTTCACAAGAATACTTTTTTGTGCAGATATGAAGCATACAAAATGAGGAATGGGAGGGGTGATAAAAAAATGCTTTTTCAATGTTTTTAAAAAGAAAAAATAATAGAGTCTAATTAGCTGCATCTGAATATTTTCTTGTACATTCCAAACTACACAGGAAAGATCTTTGAGAACAAGTATATGGTGTTAGTGACAAACAAGAATGCAAAAAATAAAACAAAAAGATGATCAATGAAGAGCTCTTAATGATCGTATCACAGTTTCTCTCCTGACAAGTCAGTAATGTTGTAATACGAATGATCAGGAAACCTCTCTAGTTCGATGTAGGTATGCTCGCTGACCAGCAGCCTGTCTAGCAGAACGACCAGCTCTCCAAAGGTAGGCCTCTGTGTTGGATCTTTATCCCAACAGTAGAACATAATGTTGTACATCTCTCTTCTGCAGTGGTCCGGTTTTTCCAATCGATAGCCGTCTCTGACCCTTCGAATCACTTCATTTGCACTCAGCCCCGGGTATGGAGTGGAACCTAAAATAAATTGCTAAATCAGAAAATATATTCCAAAGACAAAGCAGTATATAGTTGCTCTTTGTGTTTTAGCAGGTTTGTCCCATTTTCTGATGCTTCCAAATGTTTTGACATCAAATTGAGTCTAATGTGTATATTTAAAATTTTCGGGAAACAAAATATTAAAACCTATTTCAACAGGGCATTTTTAGCGAACAAAACAAAAAAAAAAAAACTTTCAACGTGAAAAAATTTAATTTTGTCATTATTTACATGGACAACAATACATAGAGCTTGGATTAGTCTTAGTAATTTAATTACAATGTTAGGGTCTCTCTAGTGCTGGCTCCACAATGAAAGGGCTGGAGCTATTTCCAAAAGAGCTCACCACTCCAACCAAGCGACTTAATTTTGGATATTTATTTTTCCCTCTTGATTTACTCTTTTGAAGCTAATAGTGAAATGGGTATTTAGTTTTTTTGAGTTTCCTCCCCGTTCATGGCCGTAGCCAGAAAATTTTTTCGGGGGGGGGGGGGGGGAGGCCTGACTTTGAAACGCGCATGTTGAGGAAAGTTTCAGTGAGGAATATATGCTACATTGCAAAAAATTTCGGGGGGGGGGGGCGTGACCCCCCCCCCCCTCTGGATACGGCCTTGAACCCGTTAAGTTTATACTATTAAGATCTGTACTAAAAATTTTGAATAAATTGTTGTATTTAGAAACTTGGTGCGGGCAACGGTCGACATTCATGGCAACCGCATCCATCATTTAAAGACAGTCTTGTGCTGGTAAAAAGACTAACGGGAAGAAAAAGAGAAAAATGCTATTCTTTATGGTTTTTAGCAGCTGAAGTTGACATGATGATGTCAGAAATTAATTATGCATATGTCTGCAGATTTTGCATTGCAGAAAAAACTCCAAACTGTTGCTCGCAAACCATTTGTCTACATGTCATTGCCATTGTTCAGGGGTGAAAAAATGCGTGAAAAAGTAAAAAAAAAGCTTTTTGAGCCTGAAAAATGGCGAAGGGGTGATTCAAAAAAGGCTGCAGGAGGGGCGCACTAAACTCGGAATGAAGCATATTCGGAATGGGCAACAGGGTACTGTGTCTTGGCAAAAACTCTCAGTCAGCACCATCTTCTCTCTATTTAGTAGTCTAATTCATAACCAGAAATACGTAATAAATATAGTTCCTAAAATTATCAAAACCTTGATCTAGAATTCGAGTTAATCACAAAATCATGACCAAACAGTATGTAAACTTCTTCCTACTGATAGTCTCGGTGTCTGGGGGTGGGTACGGTCAATTTCCCTCATCAATATGTCTATAACATGATCTTGCCGTGTGTAACAAGCATCGCAAAATATTTAAATGTTTAAACTTTCTTAACAATTCAAAATAACTTACATTTTCATCTTGCTAAAAAAGGCGAACTTGTCTTCAAAATATAGCTGAAAAGCTGTAGTAGCATAGAAAAGTAAGCTGCAATGATTCTAAAAAAAAAAAAAAAAAAAAAATTGTTGAAAAGTATTGATTGAAATGCTTAGTACTCAAGTTTATCGTAAAAAATCCTCAAAGAGTTGAATGTAACATTAATAATCAGTATGTTCGGCGCTACAAATTGGAATATAAATATGCAAAGAAACCTGTTGAATTTCTAACGAGGAAGGGAGAATATGCGGCATAAAATTTTTAGGAGCGGCATTTTGAACACACATACTGTAAATGCATAATTAAAAAAAGATATTTTATATCATTAGCACTTTGTGAATTTGAAATTTAGCCCAACCAGCCTAATAAATCAAAGAGCCAGGTAAATGATACTGACGATCGCATACCATACCTTATCCAAATGAGGGGTATTTCAAACAGTGCAATTCGAACAAATAGCAGAGTTCTGTCTTATAAAAGGTAGCGGAATATTAGCGCCCCCCCCCCCCCCACCCCCGACATAAAAAACGTGTATGCTTACCCAATGTCACAATCTCCCATAGGAGTACCCCAAAAGACCATACATCCGTCTTTGTGGTATAGAGGTTGTCAAAAAGTGATTCCGGAGCCATCCATCGTATAGGAAGACGACCCTATAATATATAAATTTGGCATTAATTTTGTATGCATATATAAATACAAGAAGTACATAAATTCTCCGTGTTATGCAAAACAAAGTCAAAATAAATTAGTATTGATTTTGTTTTGAATACGTTTTGAATTAATGAGTAACTTCAAAAAAGTTTTAAAATTCAAAATGAACTTATGCATTTTGAGAGACAACAGCATTCTAGTAAGAAGTTTCTTGAGAATCCCTCACTTGATAATGCGAAAAGAGAATTAAATATTAATTTAAGAAAAACCCAATTTGATGTGATTATTAACTATCATGTACAGTCTGACTTGGCTTTGATGTTACCAAATCCTCCTAGAGAAAATTTCCCGAGCAATAGACGAGTCTATTTTACATGATCCTTTCTTATAATTTTTCGTTGTTTATAACTTTAATGTATTAAATTTAATTTCTCAAAAAAGCGCAAATCACCTACCTCAGATTTCCTTTCATAAACATGACTCGCAATGACATCTCTCGCAAATCCAAAATCGGCCACTTTGCAAACTTTATTTTCATCCACTAGAATATTTCTTGCAGCCAGATCACGGTGGATTATCTAAGACAAAAAATATCTTAGCACCAAGGAAGTTCATGTATTAAACAGGAAGATATTTATGTATATTATCCATACATGTGATTTTTCGGCTAATTAGCGAAATTCTGCGAATTTTATTCTTCATTTCGGCGGAAATCGGCTTTTATGATTACTTTTGTTAGAATAAGAAGAAACCCATGCATTCTATTTGTTTTGCAATCTTTCTGCATCGTTCATAAGAATCAAACTTTTCATTTAAAGTAGTACCGAACCCTAAATTCGGCATGCTCGGTATCGACGCTATCACTGTCATACGCATTTTTACTTCAAATTGTAGTGTTTTTTCATCTGGAAGATAAATAAGAATTTGTTTTCTTTTTTAAGGAAATAATATAAGTAAATCGATGTGCTGATGCAATATATTTTTACGAAACAAAAATTAGTTATTGATGGATTTCAGGCCAGTCATTTGGTGGATCAGGAGAGCAAGTGCCCCCCCCCCCCCCCGCTTGAAAACTGTAATGTATTTTTGTGTGTGTGTGTGTATTTAGTTGTTTTTTAATGTAATGTGCATTGAGTTTGCGCCCTTTGACACCCTCCTGAAAAATGCAATGACGAGCCTGTTCTAAGCAATATTTCTTCCTCGTCATCGGAAAAATTTTCTGAATGCGTCAGTTTTGCTTAGAAGAAATGAAAAGATAAATATCATTCCTGGGTGTTTAGTTATTATGGTTAAACTTAATTAATAAGAAATCATTAATATTCAGGGATGATCCTGACATGTTCCGTGCAGCATTAAAACATATTTTGGAAGTCTGTCAGTTAATATAGCGTTGTTTCACCTACATTTAATGCATTCGTTTTTAACTGGGACCATCATTTCAAAGTTTTCCATGACGGAGTGAGGACAAGGGCCCTCGGTACGTATTATAGAGAGAAAAAGACAAATGCACATACATAATGTAAATATATTGCGATTCAGAAAGTCAGCAACTGCCCATCCCGATCCTAAAATAACGGGTTCCGATTCAAAAGTAACGGGCCTGTATTTACTTTACAGCTCTTTCGTGCATGGTAAAATTCTGGTAAAAAAACATTTGAAAACTATCGAATGAATGTTACTGTTTAGATTTAAAGAAAGACAATAGAAAGCTCTATATGTCAAATAAACTTTGAATACTACATTGAAAATATAACAGGGCAGGCAGGATGTGTAAGGTTATTTTTAAGGCTCGACCGATGCATCGGCCTCGCCGATGCATCGGCGCCGATTGTTCAGCAAAGTTGCCGTCGGCCATCGGCATCGGCGGCCGATGTTAACTTTAGAAAAACAGCGGCCCATCGGCCTTGAAA
Organism: Octonoba sinensis; assembly: GCA_038502835.1. Lineage (NCBI taxonomy): Eukaryota > Metazoa > Arthropoda > Arachnida > Araneae > Uloboridae > Octonoba > Octonoba sinensis. The sequence continues at coordinate 27,318,148 of CM076599.1, read as the reverse complement.
AACATCTAAAAGCCGATGCAAGGCCGATGTTTTTCTCAGGCACAACTTTCCAGAAAACATTCTGTCTTTAACTTTCTTTTTTATCCATAGCTAGATTTCTATTTCCATACAATAACAGGCAGCACATCAGTTAAAAAAAAAGCACAAAAATAATGTGATTCTACAAAGTATTTGATAAAAAATTTTGAAAAATAGTTTAAGCAAAAGCTGCCCGAAAACTTTCATTCTTACAATTATTTCCCTTTGAGCAGAATGCTCGCGAAATAGAATATGTTAACGTAAAAGTAATAGAGGCGTCTTATGAGTGCTGTTTGTTTTTCGCACTAGGTTAGTTGCCTCATTTTTGTCTGATTTTCGGTTAATAATGACTTAGTACATTAGATGTCATTGTGCAATAATATTATACCATCTGCAGTTAGTTTGTCATGTTTCGTATTATTCCGAAATTGTAAACAATACAAAGTCAACTCAATCAAAGTACGATAACAATTTAAATTTTTGCCAGCGTAAACTTTTTTCTCTTAGCGATTTTTTTTTCTTGCTTCGATCTCAAGTGTTAATTTTTCTGCAATTGTGCAGCAATCTCGTTGTATCTGCTTTTAGTGTGCCGTTATTCTCATTATTTCATTTTTAGTTTACAACATAGAAAAAATTGGTCAAAAATAAGAAAAAAATTTCCGGTATAAATGTTTATTGATCAAAATTTTATGGTTAGACTTGCAATTTTTAAAAATTGAATTCTCAAAATGCGAGTTCGCGCAACAGGATTTAATAACATCTTAATAAAAATACTAAAATTTCTTTATTTTCAAAGATTGATCAATGCATATTTTTTTTTTTTTTTTTCAAAATACATCTTAACTTTTTTTATACGATAATTATTTTAATTCCCTCCCGTTTATACTTCGTTTTTTTATAGCTTTATTTATTTATTTATTTATTTATTTATTTATTTTTTGGCTTCTTTGATGCCACGTGTTACAGTTGACAGTTTTTCTGCTATTGTACAACAATCTCGTTGCATCTGCTCTCAGTTTAAAGTATTTCTTGTTATTTTATTCTTAGTTTACAACATAGAACATATTGATATAAAACATGAATAAATTTTTCAGTATAAATGTTTATTGATCAAAATTTTGTGTGTCCAAGTTTGACTTGCAATTTTCAAAAATTTAATTCTTAAAAACCGAGTTCGAGCGACAAGGTTGAATAATACCTTAATAAAAATGCTACAGTTTCATTAATTTTAAAAATTGACAACGTATATATAAATATATATATTTTAAAAAAAACATCTTAATTTTTAAAAACGATCACGTGTTTTTCAGAAGATTATTTGTCAACTATGTTGTAGCTGCTGGTGCTCAAAATATTGGTTTATTTCGGTGACCTTACATTGTGCTCATGAAAATATAAAGAACATGTCAAGTATTTCAGTGTAATTTTCAACATACAAGAAAAAAAAAAGCTAATAAGATTAGTTCTTAAGACCCAGCATTCATTTGCAATGACAAAAAAAAAAAAAAAAATCTCACATCTATGTTTTGAAAGCAATATTCAGTATTTCTTGGTTATGAACAAGGGGGTGTTACTACAAGCGAATTTTTTAAATATTTTATTTTTATTTTAGAAAAAGAGCTATTTTTAGTTAAAATAACTTTTATAATGAAAAATAAACATATAATCGTTCCCGCTTTTCATTTGAAAATGGTGGTGGGGGGGGGGGATATTATGAATCTTCATAATATCCCCCCCCCCTGATCTGAGAGGAGGGGGTTGAAAATTTCGTTAGAGATACAAACCAAGATTATTTGTTAGTATGTATTATAAGTATAAAGTATTATAACATCTGCATAAGCAGCTGAATTTGGCATTTGAAGTGCGGGTGTTATAAAGAGAAAATGTTGAAGGAAAGGGAATTAGACCCGATCCGATCCAACAGTTGTTGAGTTTTTTTGCAAAGATAACAAAAAAGAATTAAAAATCCTCTGCATCGGCATTTTTTATTTATTTTTTAACCTCAAAACAGTTTAATTACTTTACTAGAATCGCGAGTGATTCTTTTAGTTTTAATTATTATGTAAACTTTCCCCAAACAGTTTTACCGTCCTTGAATAATGCATTTATGTTTTTATAAACATAAAAGTAAATAAATGATTTAAATGACATTTTTGACAAGCATTCTACACGTTTTAATTGTTTAAAGAGACTTTTTTTTTCCATCGGTCATCGGCATCGGCCGATGGAAGAGGAGAATAATCGGCAATCGGCCATCGGCCTATCTCGGAACAATCGGCCAATAATCGGCATCGGCCCATCGGCCAAAATATGCCATCGGTCGAGCCCTAGTTATTTTAAAAAGTGTGGTTTACATAAACTCTGGTGGTGCAGAAGTTTTTCGTAGGAGTCAAGTCCCCAGTGAAAAGGCCCATCATTTCGAAATTTTCTAGGGGGGGGGGGATATGTAACAACAAAATACATGAACTTACATATAAATACTATATATATATATCAAGCGGAGAGGGAAAATTGACCCCCCTAAATAGCGGTCCTTAGTTAGATATCGGCATTTCGGGGATGGGGGGGGGGGATACATCCCGATATCGTTCCCCCTGGATACGCCCATGACCTCAAAGGTTGCAAGATGTGAGTTTCAAGGATCTAATAGTAAATCAACCGAGTGTGGCCAGGCCGCCCCTGTCATTGTTAACTTACTCCTTTGCTGGCAAGATAGTCCATCCCCTTGGCGATTTGATACGAGAAAGCGGTGAGATCTCTGGATGTCAGGTGTTTGCTACTACCATACAAGTTGCCGTATAGCCTTTCTGCCCGACTTTCTCTCAAATATGTCTGCAGCTTGCCTCGGTTCACAAATTCCATGATGACCAAAATTGGATCTAAATGTTGAAAAGAAAATGATTTTGATCAACCATCTTAAAAACGCGTTAGAAGTGTTGAAAAACAAGGTGGAATTTCAAGATACATTCCTATTGATGGCCCAATGATCAAAATCTGCCCTCCCCACTTCATTAAATTATTTAGTACAATTTATTATATATATATATATATATATTTTTTTTTTAAATTTTTAAACGTATTTTTATTATTATTTATAATTTTTGAAAAAAGTTCTTTATTTAGTTTGAAAAATTTTAACTGTCATATTTTCCAAATATATATTTTTGTATTTAAGTGTTAAATAATGATACTATTAATTTTTTTGTTTGTTAATGTAGTTAATAATTCAGAAAAGCAGCTATATTTTACCTTTATCAGAGCAGCATCCCAACAAAGTGACAACATTTGAATGAGGTTCAAGAAGTTTCATCACTTCCAGCTCTGACAGCAAGTCTTTCTTCTCCTTCTCAGTTGCATTCTCTATTTTTTTTAAAAAATGAAGATAAAATTTAATTAAAAAAAGCTCTAAAACTAAATTTACATTGTGTAATAGTTGAATTTTATTTATAAGCATATTGTTAATACGAACGAGGAACCAGGTCATATTTAAAACGCCAGCGAATTTGAAACTAACTCTTCTAGTTAATCACTGAAAAAGTTATGAATCTTGTAATATTAGTTCAAACCAAAATATAGTACGCGCCTTTTAAGCATTTTACCTAAGAAAATCGATTTTTTTCAAAAAGATAACATGTCAAAAGGACAGTCTAAATGAAAAATAATGAGGGAAAACACTCAATGAACAAGCAATATTACGTTAGATTCAAAAAAGAGATGGAGTCTTTATATATCTAAGTGAATCATTCATTTGTTCAGCATCATTATAAGCATCGATTTGAAGCTGCTGAAAAAGAGAAAGAAAAAAAAATAGTTACTAAGTTGCCTCTAGAAAAAATGAGCTTGATATCTCCTAATTTCTGTTGGGGTTTCCAGGAAACGTAAAATGAAAACCGCTGCTGTTTCATCCACTAGTGGTGTCAAAAAAAAAAAGGAAGGAAAAGAAAACAACTTTTCATCAGAGATTATATATATATTGTAATAAAAAATAATTTCACGTTAAGAAAGCACAAATAAGCATTACAATGCAGACATATGTTTCGGGATTGCTGATGTTTTGCATCTAGAAGCTCCCTGTCGCATTGAAAAAGGGATTCCAACTTGGAATCCCTTTGCTTTGGGCTTTTGCAGACATACAAGGTGTGGCTATTAAATAACGAGACTGATGCTGTAAAATATTTTCTTCTAATTTCATATATTTTTACTAGTTATCACCTTCAATATACACCCCTCCTCTATTCCTACATCGCTCCATGCGAACATTGTTCGAAACAGTGCTGGAAGTCTTTTTGTGTCGGGTCCTTCAGGACACGTGCCGCTTTCTCCTTCACAGCTTCAACGGACTCGAATCTTGTTCTTTTTAATGCAGCTTTCACTTTAGAAAATAGGTAATAGTCGCAAGGCCCAAGATCTGGCAAATAAGGTGGATGGTCCAACACTGGGATGCTGAACTTGGCTAGAAAACTAGCCACAATTAGTGTCGTTTTTTCCTTATTTTCTCACGGAGGTCAGCAAGAACTTGAAGATAGTAATTCTAATTAATTGTTTGACCTCCAGGAACCCATAGAAGGTACACAATCCCATGAATATCGAAAAATCAATCATCATTGCATTGAATTTTGATTTGCTCATTCGAGCTTTTTTGGCTCTCGGTGAAGATGGGTTCTTCCAGTGCATGAATTGGCGCTTCGTTTCAGGATCATAAGTAAAAAACCACGATTCGTCACATGTTATTATCTTTTCCAATACGTTTGAGTCATTTTCAATGGCTTTCAAAGTGTCAGTTCGAGCGTTTTTGCGAGCTTCATGCTGTTCAAATGAGAGAACTTTAGGCACCATTTTGGCACACACCTTTTGCATGTTAAAATTGTTGTGTAAAATCTGTCGTACGGATTCTTTATCAATTCGTACAGTTTCAGCATTTGCACGGATACTTAGCCGACGGTCAGCTCGAAGGAGATTACCGATTTTTTCGATGTTTTTATCAGTTTTTGACATGGTAGGGCGTGAATCATCTTCCACGTCTTCCCTGCCATCTTGGAAACGCTTGAACCACTCAAAAAAGCGTGTAAGCGACGAACATTCATCCCCATACACTTCTTTTCATAAATTAACAGTTTCAGTTGCAGTTTTTCCAAGTTTCATGTGAAATTTCACAACAATTCGTTGCTTTACTGCTACACTTAACATTTTCCGGCGAAGCAGAAAAACAACTCCTAATACAAGCAAAGGCTACAGCTATACTAATTTGTTTACAGAAGCGAGGTGTATTGCATTCGAAAGAGAAGGCTTCAGGATAACACCTGTCGGTACCTGAAGTTTGGCGCATGCGCACTTTTTCTGCAGCAGGCTCAGTCTCGTTATTTAATAGCCACACCTCGTATGTTTCGGGATTGCTTGGAATTTCCAAGCAATCCCGAAACATATGTCTGCATTTTAATGCTTATTTGTGCTTTCTTTACGTGAAATTATTTTTTATCGCAGTTTACTTAGCACAAAATTAATTTATTATTATATGTATATATATATCTACTTGTCGACCCGTGTGGAATTCCACACTGCGCTGCAAATCGTTTTGTGTGGCATTCCATTCTTTAAAAATTTGGGAGAAAGGACATTATGAAGAAGAATAGAAAAAGTAAACGGGTGTTGGTACAAAATAAGACATGTAATTGAACACATCAGTACAAATAGCTGTTACAATTTTTTCCCAATATTATTTAGATATACAAAATAATAAAATAATCACAGTAATAATGATAATGATTTTTATTATTAGTATACATAGCATTAAAATACAATAACGAAACAGTTCCGTTACTTAAAATATAGTTACTGTTAACTGGTTATTTCATAATATAAATGAATGTGTAGAGCCTAACGATTAAATAAATTTAGCACACAGCCACAGCGAAAACTGTTTTACAATTTTCTACATAATAAAAACAGAAGAGTTTCTTGTCTGTTTACTTGATAACAGATGGTGTCAGCATACACAATACCAATTTGACATCCATTAAAGGGCTTCTTCTTAGATTATTTTAAGTCTCAAATTTAAGAAAACGGTACATTTTTGGACAGTGGGTCTATTTTTCTTCATTAGCCGGCACGATAAGCTTTAAAATGAGGGGTAATTCATGGAATTTGATAAAGGAATAAGCAAGATATTGCGAAGCGACAGAAAAACAGGCTAGAGATATAATATATATAGATTGATACTTGATTTTCATTTCTTACCTTTAAGTGTCTTGACTGCAACTGGAATCGTCTCCTCTAGGGGGCCGATGTCTTGCGCAAGACACTTCCAAACTTGTCCGAAACAGCCTTCTCCGACAATACCTACAAATTGTAGGCGATGGCGAGGAAATTCCCACTTATCTGATTCTCCACCAAGCTGAATAAGAAATTAGGGAGTTTTTTATATAAATAAATAAACGATATCTGTTTATACATATATTTATTTCGAATTTTCTGAATGTCCGTAAAAAAACTGGATTTTCTAAAGTTATTTATTGATATTTTATTTTTGAATAATTTGGCGAAGATAATAACAATTTAAAATATGTTCAGTAGCATATTTCAGTATTCGCCAATGATCTTTCATTTATTTTGAGACAACTTCTACCTCGTGACCCTTCAATCTTCAATGTTAGTAACCATTTTCGATAACGAATCAGTTTCTGTGAACTTACTCGATCTTGGTTTAAATCATATGAAACACTGCTCTCTCCTCCCCCCACTATATTTCATACAACAACCTTTTACATATGCCTTGCTAAGTTTTTAAAATTTTTATTTATTATTAAATAGAAAAGTACAAAACTAGTATTATTTTTGGGCTTTTGGTATTGAAAATCAAACCAAAGACCTATGCAGAGCTTTAGAACTGGGAATACCACTGTATGGGGAGTATAGGGGCACGTCAAGAGCGTTTCGGTCGTGTACTTAAGATTTCAAGAATTCATCATCTCTGATGATTATTTATTTGTTTTTAATTGTAAAGAAACCAGTAAAAGATATTATCATGAATTTAAAAGAAAAATCATGATTTGAAAACAAATAATGTAGATCAATGGCATGCTGATCTCTATTTCAAAATCCTGATTAACAAGGAGACGACAATTATGTAACTTACTCATATCAACGTTATCGTCTATAATTGCATATTATGCTCTTGTTACTCAAAACGGTAGAACATATTTAAAAGAGCTTATAATTTCATATGCCAGCTGTTCCCAAACTTTTTCAACTCGTGACACCCTTAAAAGAATTTAGAGCTTTCTCCCGGCATCTAGTCATATAGCGTGTTCATGATATAGATGTATATGTAGATATTTCATGAAAGTGCTTTATTATAACCATAACACTTTTTTTGTTTGCTTAAGAATAAAGAAGATTTGATCTTGCGGAACACTTCATCTCTCGATTTCAGAGTGCCGCGGCAATCAATTTGGAAACCATTATCATATGCTATTAGTTTAAAACTAGGATATTTCTTATTTCTGTGAGGGGCTCATTAAAAAGAGTAAAAAAAAATTTCTTCTCACAACAAGTTAAAGTTTGATAAATTTGGATACTCATTACCAAGCAAGAATTATGTTAATGTTAAAGAATATGTAGCTACTCCCGACAGTTTTATAAGTCTGAAACCTCACCACTATTAGCACGACTTTACAGGAATAGAATTCTAATTTTAGTTAAGAAACAACTGACCAGAAAGCAAAGTCTGACCATTGCACAGAAATATTTTATGGAGATTAAAATTTCGTCTTAAGTAGATTTATATTTTATCGTGCCTACAGCAACTAGCTTAAAAATCTAGTTCATTTTTGTTAATCTTAAAGCGAATTCTCATTCCATTTATTCTATAATAGATGCTAATTTTCATTTTGAAATTCAAATTTCATCACTGCATTCTTTTCTTTTTTGACAGCATGAGTTTTCGAATGTTTTGAGATTTCATGGGAGGGGGATTTGAGCTTACTTCCCCCTTTATTGTTGAGCCCCTCTGTAAAAGCAACTTACCCTGGGTGAATTGCTGCCTTGCGTCGATTGGGCATTGAAAGGTGGTGTCGCGGGGCGAAGCAAAGCTGCAGGGGAGTAGCTGAAAGCCACAGTTTCCGACAGGCTGCCTTCTCTTCGAGCCACTCCAGAAGAAGCTTTCTTTAACTATAAGGGAAACAATAAAATAAAAATTAAAATCTAAAAGTAGTGGAAAATAATGTGTACCCAAAATCAGGTCCATCAATAGGGTGGGGGGTTACCCCCCCCCCCCCCATGTGTTTCAGACCAACCACAACAAAGACATGCAGCAGCGACGAAACCTTACAAGGTGATTCATTTTTTTATTATTTGCCAAGAATTAAGTAATTTTAAAATGCCAAAGACTGTATGAAACGATTTATATTTCGCACGTTATCTAGAAATAGTATACAATGGCAATTAAAAACCAGCAAAGTATGAAACGCTGTAGCCTGAACACATAGGTTCCAATCCTACGGGTTGCGAGCCCACATGGTGTCGCCATTTAATGTTTCTAATTTGAAATCGAAAAATTTTACCACATACCCAAAATCGCTCTTTCTTGCACTGATATCGTTGTAAATTATTTTTTGCTAAACTTAAGAGCATAAATTACAAAGAAAATGTCTGGTGACGTGATATTTCGTCATACCCGACTAGAATAAAATCCCCCGAAAATATTTTTAAAAAAGAAATGTACGAAAAATATTCAAATAATATAGAGAAATATTCAAATTATATATAGAATTTGAATAAATTAGAATAATAATTATTCTGAATAGTTCTGACAATTATTGTCAGAACTATTCAAATAAAAGCAGTGTCTCTTTCATTATATGGAGACAGCAAATTTTTGGTAACTCCTTCCATTATTTCTTAGGAGCAGTTTCGCGTAACGAGAAAAATGATCAATTGATTAAGACATCCTTCTTGACGGGATTACCGCCAAAAACTATTGAGCACTACTTCCCATTAGGGCTCATATGATCATATGTAACCAAATTTAGTTCCGTCCTAAGTACTATATTTTCAATTTGACACGAAAAAGTGTCTAAGTAAAAATGCAATCTTTCAGTCCAACTCCATTGTAAATGTGTTTATTTTCCAGCCCTTGGAGATTGTATAAAAAAACCACATTTACAGTGTGGTTGGGTTCGGAAGCAGCTTGAATCCACCGTATCGTTTTTATGGCAAAATACTTGTGTGAAAGTGTGCGTAGCAGTTTGCTTATTCGTTAAAAATGGTGTCGTGACAAGTAAAAGGTTGGGAACCACTGGAATATCGGGACATTTTAATCCTCCGCTCCAGTGCAGATTTTGCCATTTGCATTGCGCTACTGGTTGTCGGTTGCCATATGTTATACTTAGCCTAAAGACGCTGGGCATTCTAGAAATTATCTAGATATTCTACAGAACTCAGTTCTTCCTTAAAAGCAAAAAATATTCATAAAAAGTTTTTCCACCCATAGTATTTTATTTGTACAATATTGAATTTTACAACACTTGATTATAATTTCGGCTATTTTAACTTGTAAAATGATAGTCTTTTTTTTTTTTTTTTTCAGATTGCTATCCCCCCCCCCCCCCCCACTTTATCGTGACCTCCAATTTGACAAACGATGCAATTGAATTTTTAAATAACAGCCTTATCATGTCCTTTTGTTCATACTTTCCCTGTATAGTATGTCATTCTATGCAATTCCTAGATATTATATACAATGCCTAGGAAAAGAATGTAATAATTCTCACACTTCATGCTTTGTCTAAAAACACCAAGTGTTCTATAAAATACTTAGGTATTCCGTAGAATGCAGGCGTTTCACTTAATACCGGTAATAAATACATCAACGGCGTTTCGTAAAGTTTCTCAAAGCGTTTTAGTACTTCAGATATTGTATTTCATAATTGTGATAAACAGAGCTGAGTGAATGTATATAAACAAAATAAGTTATGCATTTCGATACTTATGCAAAAGAAGAAAAAGATAAGAAGGAAAAAGAAAGAGCATTTTTTTTTTTCTAAAACTTTTAGCTCATAAATTGTGTAATTTTCTTTTATACTTACAGCAACAAGTTTCTCGCTGTGCTTGCATCTACGATGAAGACACCAGAGAACCAGCATGAGGAATGGTGCCACAGCCGTCACTACTATGATTGGGACCAGCGCAGTCATGCCTCCCGCCCCCTGCCCCGTCGTGCCCTCTCTCGGAGGAACCTCGCGAACTGGGGGCTGATTGCTCGAGGCATCGCTGAGGGAGGGGGAAGAGGGGGTGGCGGTCGGGGCGTGACCTTGCGTGGGGTGGCGAAAAGGTCGGGAAGAGGAGGGGGAGGGGTGGGCGGGGTAAGGGGCGCTGGGTACAAAGGGAGGAAAGGGCCGGAGGGGGTGTGATGTGGGGAAAGGGACGTCCAGGGGGAGTTCCGAGGGAGGTGCCGCCCTGTTCGACTCCAGAACACGAATGTAAACTTCGATTTTAGCCTGTAAATAAAATAAAAACCAGAATTAAACAACGAATGTCAAAACACCATATTTTACTATGCATTATGCTTCCAAACTATTAAATATAATAACAATTTTTTAAAACCTGTTATTTTTGTTCTTTTTTTAATGGCTTTGTTTATGGCTAAATTGTCAAAATATTTCTTTTTACTGGTGAAGTAAAATCCAGCTCAGAAATAATTAAGTTAGTTGAATAACAGTACTATTTATTAAATTTAAAAAAAATGTTCCATGAGTTGCGAAATAGATATTAAGAATATAAATGCTTACCATTTGATGGCCATCGTTTGCAGTTATATACAAGTAAAAGTCAGTTCCACCCTAAAATAAAACAAAAGAATTGTTAATGAGCAGTCATTTGCACTAGTTGAAGCCTTTAAAGAACAGCAGAAATAGGTATATTGACACTCCCATATTTAATTTTAAAGCCAGAGTGGCATATCACGCTTTGGATGCAAAATTAAATAATGGAGTGAAAGCTAATATGTTACACGCGGCAAAATATTTGTGGATGCGCTGGGTATCCCACATTTCTCACACAACATAAAACATAGTTATTACTTTTATGTGGACGCTTGTTGCTCTCGTTCATCATGTACAAAAAAGCACCTACAAGTACTTCTTACTGAAAAATATTCATTCCACATTTCAACCAGGGTTAAGTTTAGAAATGTAATCCCCTTTCCGACCATGAAATTCGGCGTAGCTGTGATTTGGAAAAAACCGAAAAACCACTTCGATGGCTATTACTCATATTTTTGCCTCATTAGTATTTTTATAATATAATAACAAAAATTCTTTTAATTTTCTTTTATGTGACCCATGGATTTAATTTAAAATAGTGTCACTCAACTTGTCATATCAGTCAAAACTAATGTCATATTTGAATTCGGGGCACCAAATTCATATGAAATGATCTCCGAATAATATCCCGGCAGCAAAACAGCTAGTTGGCCTGTGTATTTGAAGGATCTATTAAAATAGTGGGTCAAGTCGATGTTTGTTTATTTTAGCTACAGAGCCTTAAAGTCAAATGGTTGATAAGTCGAATGGTTCTATGGTTGAGATGCTTCAGATATTGCCTCTGCTTTAGTAACTAACTTTTTTTTTTCAAGTGGAGTTGCCCACTGTTCAAATGAGACCTACAATTGTAGCCCTTTAACCGGATAAATTGTTTATAATTTAAATACATAACTGTGTTCCGTCTTTACGCTATTCAATCAAGCCGAGGTCCGTGGATCGGCGTTGCAAAATCATTAGCCTGGAAAATCATCAATATATATATTTCACTTAACGTGGACCAGTTACGATTAAATTTCACGGTACGATAGGATACAGACATCATACAAAAAACAAATTATGGTGGAAGAATATTTACAAAAATTTTTAATGATTAGCATAGGAAAGTAACATAATATTTGTATTCCAAATCGCAGTTTACGGACTTCAACTAATTAATTTCTATTTCTTCAAAAGTATTTCCATTCATAGCTAAATTTTTAATTTCCGATTCTTTGGAGTGGCAACACCTTAGTATCGAGCGATCATTCTCATGTTTAGTTTGATATAGCTCGTAGATGTTCTGTGGGTGATCAGCTAGTTGGTCTATAAAATCATTAGCCCACACATGTAGTCATTGAGACCGTTGCTGCATAGTTTTTCTGATATAAGCTAACGTGTAAAGAACAAACCGCACATTAAGTTAAAATTTAAAATCACGTGATTTGGTGATTCTTGAATCAAATACGCTTCAGTCATTGATAATTCTTTGACAATGGTTTTCTTTCAACTACGTGTCTGATATTCCAAACCACAAACGCATGTTTATGTAATTGTGCTCGCTAACGGTTATCACTACACTTTTTATTTCTTTAACTTATCTCATAACTATGGAGCTCCATTCATACAAATCAAAGGTTTAATTTAAGATGTATCATTGTCATAGACCGTAGAGGGTCACGTAAAAAAATAACAGTACATAGCGTTGAGCGTGATGATTAAAATTATATTTATGCTTGCTCTGTATTTGTCTTAACAAAACATTTTTCTTCTATTCCCTGCTCGGTAAAATCATAAACGTTGGAAAAATAATATTGGCCTATCTAGGATGCCCAAATGGTGACACTACATTCACAATCACAAATTGGAGAATATCAGCTCGATTTCAAGTGGGCTGGTAAAAACCCACAAGGTCGTCTATTCACTTATCCCACAATGATGAACTTCTGTTGAAGACAAAAAAAAAAAAAAAAAAATAGGCGACATTAGAGTCTCCGTCACCACGAACATTCAAAGTCGTTGAGAAACGCCCTTGAACGAATATTTTGCCGCACAGAAGATGAGCTACAGCAACAAAATTAATGACATGTCAATGCAAGAGAATAAAGGTTTGAACGACACGTGGACTTATTTGAAAACTTTTTTTTATTATTATTATTTAAGAGTGATATTCATCGGAGGAATTAACCTGGAACAGCGACCTTCAACCGTCACCTTAATCAAGGATAAATGAATGTCCGCAGACGACAGTTATCGCTTAGTTGGCAAGTCAAGTGGTCGTTTTTCTTTTTCTTAAATACCTGTTCTAATAAATAAGAATTGGTATTGAATAAACTTAACTGAAACACTTGCTTTTATTTAAGTTGTTACAAAGTAGCTATTTTATTGTGCAGTGTGGAATTATGTCTTGGTTTCTATAAGGAATAGCAATTAAAAATTGCGTAACGGGATCCTTCAAGCTGTTCAAAGTTTAAGGGCTGCAAAGAGGATGAAGAGAATTGCCAATATTTTCGAAATTAATCTTATAAGTTTTAGTCAAAAAATAATCGGTATCTTTTTTTAGGAAATAATTTTCTGAATAAATTGTTCTATTAAGCACTGAAAAATAGGTAGCTGAGTCTTTGTAGTATATTTAAGCAAAGACTTCCTTGAAGTTAAATGAAATCATTGGAAAATCTATCGCAGTTATGATGGCTTAATCTAATCTTCCCTAGTATATTTCAGACAAGACTTTCTTGAAGTTCAATGAAATCATTAGAAAATATATTGAAGTTATGATGGCTTAATCTTCTCTAGTATATTTCAATATAGACTTTCTCGAAGTTCTTTAGTTCTTTGAAATCATTAGAAAATATATTGCAACAAGAAGCTATGATGACAATCTTCAAATCATCTAAAGTGTTGATCATAATTTTCATAACTGGTATCAGAAGAAAGAGTAGATTTTTCTTTGAATGAAAGGAAACAATTTTAAGATTTGGATGACTATTTTTTTTACAGAAATATTACAAAAAAAAAAAACAACAAAAAAGTGGGGTATGACTGTGTCATGGACACGGTCGTGTGTTGTACGTGAATACGTTTATGTAACGGGTTATATATTTTAAATAAAATATTGTTATGTATTTAGAAAAAAAGCAAGGAAACAAATAATTATTATGTTACAATATAACTTTATTAATTAATAACTTTATAGTGTTGGCTTTTTGACGCGTATAAGCCGACATTATCTATATATTTTTGATATTTTTTAAAAATTCTAACACCTTATTATATTCACTGTCACTACTTTAAACTAATGTTTTATATACAATCGATAGAGTTTGACGACAGCTGATGATTAAAACTTAAACGAACATCGTAGCTTCTACGAGTCAAAAGCTATATTAATTGCAAATTTCGATACGCACCAAAATAACCTCAAAATGGCGGCGCTTCCCTCTTTATCCACCGCAATGCGTCACTGTTCTCGCTTATCATAATGAATTCTTTGATCCTTTAGCTATCCAGTGGTGTTATTTAATTTTGGATTTAGAGGATAAATTCGAAACTACAATGCCAAACTGCATCGCCCGCCTTTGTTATCATTAGATTTTTTTTGATTGCTCCCATATGGTAGCAAATTTAAAGACCTACTCACATAAAAAAAAAAAAAAAAAAAAAAAAAAAACAGGGTTAAATAATGTTTCAATGGAAATCATAATGTTTCAGCAATGAACTCTTATTCAAAAGCACAAAAATCGGAAAGGTATTTACTAGTGTTGGGGTTGATCAATGTCATTTGACCGACACGTGTAATATAAAGATTTATTACAATTTAATACAAATTTTCAGAAAATATTTCAAGCAACGGCAATGGCTCAGGTGACCCAGCATGAAGCTAATAAAGCAAAAAAATTCTAAAAAATAATAGAAAATTTGCTAAATTATTTTGCCCGCCACTAAATTTAGCCTTTGGCGAGAATTAAGGACAACTGTAATACCAGTCTGTCAAGGATGCATCACAACAATGGGTAATTAGGGGAAATCCTTTCGCTTATCCCCCCCTCCCCTTTCTCAAATTAGCTTTCTACCAAAAAATTCATCCATCATCTTCACTTGCACAACGCAGATAATTTCCTACTGTCAAACAAACATTACATACTTGGAGTTGCATTCACAAATGTAAAAGAAGAAAAATTAACAATTTAAAAGTCTTTTATCTTTTCTAATGTATAAGTTTTTTTTTTCTCTCTCTCTCTCGCTAAGATTTTATCTATATAAAACAGGAACTTGGTGTGTCATTAGCCGTTACATAAATTATTCTTTAAACTAGTACTTCACAAAAAAAAAAAAAAAAACAGGTACGCGACTTGAAAAACAATGCTGGAAAGTTTCTTTAATAGTCAGTGTGAATTCTGTTTCGATACTTTAGAACCGATAGAAGTTTTACTTTTTACAAAACAACTTCTTTGAATGCTATATATTAATGACTATTTATATTATTTATTATTCAAGGATTTCTGTCAAAAACTAAATTCAGATCACGGATAATATCTGATAACAGATGCTATTTTAGCGCCTGTTCTATAGTTTTTCTTTCATTTAGACCTCCTAAAATGTTGCTGACTCACTGGAATGTTTAATTCACGACTTAAAGAGTTTGAAAAATAGTTACGTAAAATAAGAAAAAAAATCTACTTTAAACTCAGAAACTTCAATAAAATTGCATGTACGTGCTTCTGGGTTGCAAGGAACTCCACTTCAACTTGATAGATGTGAGCTCCTGGATAAAAGACATCACAGAACCTCACTTGGATATCTTTCATCCAGCAGCTTTTGTTATTTGTGAAAGGTTAATTTTTTATGCATAATTTTTCCGCTGAGGAAAACTTTTTAAATTTTATGTATGAAATTAGTTTTAATAGTGTTCTCTTACCTGCCCCAAAAGTGTTTTATCTAAGAAGACCTCCCCGGTGTCTTTGTTAATACGGAAATAGTCCGATCCATCGACGTATCGAGCAGGTTCGATTCCATACTCGATCGGATCACTGTCTTCGTCCCGGGTTCGAACTGTAATGATGCGGCTACCTATAAGGAAGAAATAAAGAACGGGGTAAACAAATTAAATTATATTTTATCCTTAAGACGCTGTTGAAGAAAACTGTACTAAAACATGATATCTGCTATAGAATTTACACATTGGATACGCTATCCGGCGGAATAACCCAAAATCTTGCGTATGCATCCGTGCTTTCACATCAAAGGCGACGGGGACATTTTGCCTCCGATGAAGTAGACTGTTGCTATGGTTATCAAACTGAAAACGATGACATATGTCATCGATAGCGCAATCAACAAATCACGGTTGTCTGAGTAAAAAATCCCTCTTACTGACGAAAAACAAAGCCAATCAGTCAATACGAGGGCGTGGTAAGTCACATAGAGCCAATGGAAGGGAGTTTCATTGGGTGTTGCGCTTGTTGAGAATACAATGGACCCTATCTATCTGTGCACTCCCTAATGGGAACACCCCCGTGCATTTTAACATTTTGATGGTCCCGGCGACACTTCATAGAATTAACATAGGATGATCTCTCTGTACTCTGAACGCCCTATAATGTTAACATCTTAGGAATGCGAACACCACTTTTAATTATTACCTCTCTTTATACTGAACATGTACGCATTTGGATTTGGGAAATTACCCCTTACCCCCTTTTTTGACATGTGCTAGAAGTTAATATATATAATTTTATAATTCCTTTTAAGCACTCCTTATTAAATTGAAACTCAGAGGGATTAAAAATATCGCAATTTTTTTCCGAAATTTATAAAATTAATCTGTTTCGAACTAGCAAAAACACATTGCTTACCAGTTTCATTTCGAAATATTGACACCTTGAGATATCACTCTTCAAATGAATTCCCGTACTTTTTGAAAGAATATGGGAGCTTCCATATCGAATTAGCTAAAAAGAAATTTGTTAAATTTAACGAAATTTTGTTAATGTATTGCACCTTCAAAAGGAAAAAAAACCCACAACTATACATATTTTTTGATCTTATAGCTTCTAAATTCCTGGTTTTGTATTATAGTTAAAATTTTAATTAATTATGCTTGATTCATCATGCTGGTATAATTTTATTGGTTATTACTAATAACCAATTAATAGAAAGAAAAATCAAAATATGTTTTGTTTCGTGAGTCTGTAATCAAAATCAAAATCGAGCTTTCGCAATCCCTTACATTTTATATCTCCTGTAATTCTTGTGATAATAATTACTGTTTGTAAGATTACTATAATCGTAACCCATTATTTTTCCTGCTCATAATCATAATCGACTGCAAGTCTTCAAAACGTACTACACCATTCCCCCTCTATAATGAATAACTCCGTAATCTGAACACTTTTGTTCGGTCCCAAGAGTGTTCAGATTAGAGAGAGTTCACTCATCCTAAGAAACCAAAATGATAAAGTGACTTTGACCCAAGGCATCGCTTATCGTATAATAGAGCGTAATAGTTAAGTGAAATTAAGTTTCAATTTTCTTTTGTTGTAACTTAATTGGAGGTGCAAAATTGTCGGCAATAATCTTTTGGAGAATATTCATAAGAATATTCTCATGAAGGAGCATATTCTTCTGTAATTTCAAAAACATTACACGTTTCTTAGGTGTGAATGAGTAAATAGAAAAATATTACACTTATATAATAACAGGGTTCATACTCAAATAGCCAAAAAAAATTCCATGAGATGTCCAGGTAGATTCGAAGCAGAATTCCAGGTTAACGTTCCATGTAAAAATATTCATTAGCAAATGCACTACTTGTACATTAAATACGCCCGCCATAACACTTTATACATACAATTATATTAACCTCATATTAAAAAATTCCACAGATGATGATTAAGATAACAAATTTATACTATAGAATTTCTAGTCTATAGAATTTCAAAAGCAAAATTTTATGACACAATACTGCCAAAAGATAATAGCTTTATATTTGCATCCATCTTTTTTTCTTTTTTTAATTTAAATTGTAGAAAGCTAATTTAAAACTATATAACGTAAAATATAGAGAATAAATAAAATAAAATAAAAACTAGGATGATCCCAGTGAGGACAAATCAGCTTTTTAACTATAATAACGCATGAAAACAAATATTTAAAGAAATGCTGAGGTAGGCACTTTTATGCCATGACAATATAATAAACACCATTATATAAAGAAAAACCTATATAGGAAAAGGAAGGCGAGTTAATTGAGGATCTGACATCGCGTAGAGCTTAGGTTCCCTCCAAGGGGTCCCTGGTAGGGGAAAAAATCCCTGATTTTTCCAGGTTTTGTCAAAAATTTACGTTTATCCCTGACAATTCCATGACTTTTGCAAAGGATATCAATTTCCATGACTTTTTCAGGTTTTCCATGATTTCCAGGTGGAGTATGAACCCTGTAATAAGCTTGAACTAACATGTACTATTTATTATTATTTTAAAAATAAGTTTTTAAGATGCATATGAAAATTAATTGTGCAGACCATAGGGCTCCACAGTTTTTTGTTTTGTTAGAAAACAATCCTTAACTAAGAGGAATTTGTCAACAAGCTATCTTTTTCCGCATTTTGACTGCCATCAGAAGCTCATTAAATAGAACTTCCGCAACAACTTATAACCTGAGTGGCCGAATAAATAATTAATTCTTTTAATTTAAGCCATGTTTATATTTTTTAGCAAAAAAATTTTCGCCAACACACGTTTAAATATCTTGAATAAAATTAGGTACAAAATTCAAGAATTACAGAAAAATCAAATAACAAGTCTTATAATAGTTTGTCTTTTTATTCTTGATTTTTATTTTATTTATCTATTTATTGTAGATCGTAGCTTGTGTTCTCACTGAATATTTTGTTGTAAATTCACTTAATGTTCTTGTTTGTTTTTATTTACTTTTACCCATTGAATTTTTTAAATTAAAGAAAAAGAAAATCATTATAAAAAATATATGAAAACAAAAATGATTTTTTAAATAAAATTATAGTCGTTTGGGATTCCATAGCTTTTCTCTATTCTATAATTTTCTTCATCAGAATACGCACATATTTCTTGTTATTCCCCAAATTTTGCAATTCTAGCAATATTCTTAAGAAAAAGTTTAGCCTTACCAAACTTGTGAAATTTAATCGCAGAAATACGTTCCAATTATAAATGTTCATCATTCTTCAAAGCAACTCAGCATATTTTCAAATAAAGCCTTATCTACTAACTTAACACGGTAGGCAAAAATTGCCAAACTCTGAGCTTATTAGCTTCCTTTTGAGCAACGAATGTCGTCTCGGAAATATAGATCAATATCCAGCAAACGTGTTCAAAGTTCCGTACTTCTGCCCCACTTCGAGTCAAAGTTTCCGACTCGTTAGTTAGCATAACCAGTTTTGAAGACATCTTTCAACCGGCGAGGTACTAAATCCCATCAAACAATAGCTGCACTCCTCATGTGACCTCATTCATCAAATCGATTATCTACGGCTTGTCCGGGTTGGAGTTGTGTAAAAACTTTAGAAGACTTTAAAAGTTTCTTCCTTCTCTAGAAGGATTTTGATGATAATTTCAGACATGTTTCCTTTCACGTTTTTCTCACCCATTGGAAATGGATATGGAATCAATTACTGAGAAAATATTTCGAAATGCCGGCTCATCTTTAAGGAAATGAAATTATTTTTGCGTCGCTTACTACATTTGAACTTTAATAATTATTAAAAAAATAAATACTTATCACATTACATTTTTTGAGGTGAGGTTTATAGACGTTATTCCTTCAAATAAAAAAAAACCAAAAAATCGAAGACTACCCTATTGATGTTTGATGCACTTTTTTAAAATTATTATTTTAATTGTTTCAATTTTATATAAAATATGCTGACTATCTTGCAACATTTCTCGTGTATCAACATTTTTATCCATACTCGAGCTTTAGCATACTTTAAGAAAAATCCGGTTTAAAGTGGCGTCGAATAATGAAAACAATAATGCTACTAAATTAAAAGTGACGACTCGCCTACTATCTAAATGTTTGAAATTTCAGGTTTAGTTATTAGAATGTGATTTTATTTAACAATCATTAAGAAAATTGGTTCACAGAATTTGAATAATATCTGAAATTATTACTTTTTGCTGTGTTGTTTCTAATCCCAGATGGTGTAGCCTTGCTACACCATCTCCATAAAACCAAAAATAGCTAAAAATTCTAAAAATAAAACGGGATTCGTTAAAATTTCGAGATGGGAAAAACTCAAGAATACGAGGATATGGTTGGGAGTGGCCTGAACAGCTTTGCACCTATGACAATCCGGGAAGATTCTCTCGCCATGTTGGAAAGTAAGGGATTTTATGTGGCCACTTAAAAGGCGTGAGACCGTGAGAGAGCCGTCTGCTGACTCATCGATATATTTAGCTGATGACACCAATCGAGGACTTTTCAAAAAGTACCACATATGAGCAGGTGGAAAATATATATAACATACATGAGAAGACAGCGGGATTTGTTCAAAAGTGTTTTCACTGTAAGTAATCACATTTACTTCTGGCATGAATTGCAACAAACATACACCAAAAATAAAATAATAATAATAATAATAATAAAATTAATTAAATAAATAAATAAATAAACTGGGCATTGAAACGAATATATTCGGCAGAAATCCAGCCGACGCGTCACTTCACTCTTACATTCAAAGGCACTCGTTTCGGTCCTTGAATACGTCAAATAAGAAGGAGCTTGGCGCATTCACTATAGCGAACAGAGACTGGTAGAATGAGGCAATTAGGGACATCGAAAGAACAATGTCTTTTCTTCCCTCGTTCCCAGTTTCGTTGCTTGCACAAGGTCACCGTTCACAGGTGGGTCAGCAGGGATGTGTGACATCAAGGATCAAGATGATGCAGTAAGACGAGTAAATGGGACAGAGAACTCGGAGATATCGGTTGCTTGGAGAAGATTAGTAAGGGATATTTCTTGCAATTTTTAAAATTTTCTTCCCTTTGGATGCACGGACTGGCTATTTCTTACAAAAGGAATTTTATTTAAGAAATCCCCACGCCAAAGCATATTTCAAATTTCAAGTTAATTGTGCAATATTGTAATTAGTTTTTTGGTTTTGACTGACATTATCTCATTAGTTAATGCTTAGTTTGATTACTGGCGTCTTTAGATAGATCTTAGCAACTTCGAACGGGAAGACTGGATTCTAGAAGCGTTCTTATTAACTACGGCTTCGCATTAGTGAAACTGACTCAAAATATCTTCCCATTATTACTGTTAAATTTCTTTCATTTATCAACTTTTATGTCGATTCCTGTAGAGTCATGATTATAAGAATGGAGCTTTAGTAAGTATCAGTGGCGTAACTATACTATCTGAGGCCCGTGACAAATTCATTGGATGGGGCCCCAGAAAAAATCATCAAGTTGTAATTTAATTTTAATAAATCACTGAAGTAGTTACCCAACTGCATTACTAATATTGTGTGCATTTTAATTAAATATCTAATAAATTTAATTTTAAAAAGCATAGAGGTATTACACATTTATAATAAAATAGCAATTTAATCTTAACAAGATATTTATAAATAAAACTCTTTTCTCCGAGCTTTCTGTTCCGCAAAAGTGTCAATAACATCCTCAAAGTTTAAAGATCGGGCCATAGAATTTTCAATAGACAGAATAGCCGAGTTACTTAGCCTGTCTTGTCTTATAGAGTTAATTAAATAGGGTTTTATTAATTTCAGTTTCGAAAATGATCTTTCAGCACCATCTGTAATCACAGGAATTGTCACAAGTAACATTAATGCAGTACATACCTCAGGAAAGAGGTATGACTTAAAATGATTATTGATATGCTATTTTAATCAGCCAGTTCTCTAATACACGAAGACTTTTTTTTAATTTTATCTCTGAAGGTGGACCGAAAACTGAGGCAATGATTCAGATGTCTTTTTTATATACATATTTCAATAATTTTTAGAGCTTTTTTTAGTAGGTCAATACTTTCTTGGTCTCGGTTAAAAAATTGCGGGAATTCCCCAAGCGTCAGTAGCACGCCAGCGGCACCAAAGTACGCCGGCAAAAAATGAAGCAACCAATAGATGTGTTCTAAAACTGATCCTGTTCTTATGAATGCGAATAAATCTTAATAACATATTTGAATTTGTATATGGTCTTTATTTGTGTCTAACTTTAATTAATTTAAATACTTATATAAAATTTATAATTTTTTCTAAATTTTGTTTAAAATGTAAGGTTACTTCTGAGCTCGCAACCTCACCGGCAGGGGGCCCGTGGCATTTTGCCAGCGCTGCCACCCTATAGTTACGCCACTGGTAAGTATGGTCTACTTTAAACCACATCAGTTGCGTAAACTGAAAACTATACCGAAGAATTTTGCTTCCGAAATATCATAAGCGGAAAAAGTAAGCATTGTTTGGTTGCATCCAAGAGGTTTAGTGCGGCACAATTTTTTTGTTTGAAAATTTTTATTTCCTTTTATGAATTAAAGGAAGTATTATATTCGCAACAAAATTCAAACTCAAATTGAAGCTAAATTTCCATGGGGACTAGTGAAGTGAATCCAGAGCATTCACTTCACTAACCTTAATGTTTGCAAATAACTAAAGTTTGAAAAACATCTATACATAAAGAATAAAAAGGATTGCTTGCCTCCTCCACGGTGCAATCTGGAAACTCTTTTCAAATAATTCCTACCTCGATAAAAAGGAAATGTTTAAAAAGAGACTAAGAGTCAGCCACCAAAGAAAAAAATTATCATAATATCAGTTACATTGGAATGCTTTGGATAGTTGGCAATATTCAGTAAAATATCAAGGGGAGAGGGGGAGTTGATGACGGAGAAAGAAAAAAAGAAAAACCTGACAGCTGACCCAGCTCTCCAGAACGGAGGGACCGAAACGGCATTGGACCAAAACGGCTATGGGACCGAAATGGCGGGACCGGAAACGTCCTGCTTCGGTACTACAGATATAGCTAGATTTAAAAAGAAGGTACTTGTAACGACGTATAAATACGCCCGTGGCAGTTAGTGCATTATTGACTCCTTAGGCCGTCTACAAATGCTTGTGGCAGTTTAGACGGTTGAAACTTTCATCAGTCATTTATGAAAACGGACCGATCATACTGCTTGCTCAATATTATTTATATCTCTTTCAAATATGAACGAATTTCTAATTAAAGAGAATATCTCATCTGACTGAACTTTCATTGACTTTTGGAATTTACTCCACTTCCTTTTTGACATTTTTCATTGTTTTATTTTAAGTGACCGATCATACTGTCTTTTGTATATGTTGATGACTCACAAGGTAAGTCACCGGTTGTATTGATCAGATTTTACATTGTGTTTCCTCTGTTTTGACAAGGTCAAAGGAAGATAGAATCATCGGATGCTCTGACTAACGTAAAACAGGCTGGTCTTTTTTTCTTGTAAACTAATGGTTATACATACATAAAAAAAACTTTCTTACAATTTTGCTCAAATGAATTCATTAAAACTGCCGAAGTATTAATTTTTCCTTACTTTTGTCAATTTTCAAAGATATATTCTTGCAATGTGTTACTCAAAGAAATATCTGATATCAAATTAGAAATAAACATTAAAAAGAAAAAGAGAGAGAGAGAGAGTGAGAAACTTCTATTATCTTTTAAGGCGCGCGTGCATGTGCTTTTTGTTTATTTAATTTATAGGTGTAAAAATGAACCAAACAAAAACTAATTGCTCCACAACTCCAGCTCCATGCTCCGCTTCAAATCTCTGTGTGATGGAATTATATGAATCCATTAGGGTGAGGGGGATTTTTAAAAATCATTTCGGGAAAAGGGACTCTCTTTAAGCTATGAGCCGACTCGAATAAATTCCCTCTCAAAAAAGCCTCTTTTCAATCATAAATATGGGAAAATACTTCCAAATTCTCTTTAGAGATAAAATTTAAAAAAAAATCCTCAATTATTATTTGTTTTTGCTATATGTATTGTGAGTAATAAATTTGAACAAATAATGAAACAATGAAAAATAGAGAAAAAAATTTGAACTCACAAGTGGCCTAAAAACAAAATATATTGCACTGAAATTAATATTTGGTAAAAGCAAAAAGCTTTGGTTTCAATTTTTCGTGTGAAATAATATTGGCTGCATAACGCAGTGGTGAGGCGGGGGGGGGGGGGGGGGCGGAGCGGGTATTTTCGCATTCTGTATCATTTCCCGAATCCACTTATACGCACTCATAACCGAAACCGAAACTACATGACGTGACTGCGGCTACTACAATTGTGGGACACAGCGGGGGAGAGACGTTCCAAGTAAAGGGTATAGCCACCTGTGGCGTGGGCGGCATTGGACGGCAATGTAGGCCACTTCCTGATGCTAATAATGTCGAAACTTCCTTTCTGTTCGCGCAGACAATGCCTTTTGCGGAATAGAGGGTCAAGAATCAAAGAGTAGTGACAGCAAGTATGTCGTCGTTCACTTTCTTCGCATTCTTCTCCATCTTTACTACCACACAACTAGAATTTTACTGAAGCGTACCCTGTGAGTTGGCAATAGCGTTTTTATTAGCAGAATTCTCAGAGACAGTGTGGAAGGTGGAAGGACAAAAGAAAGGTCGTTTTAGAAATCAAAAGAAACTGCATCGAAAATAGTTTCCCACACAATCATTTTCAGAAGTTCGTAGGCGATTTCCCTATCCCCAGCGAGAGCTGTGCTACTTTACACAGATTAAATTGTAAACAAAATAGAGTGACTTTTATAACGTCTCCTTCTCTAGAACTATTAAATAAATATGCACAAATGAAGGGATCGTTATTTGCACGAATTCTTCAATTCTTAATCGAACCGTCAAAATTAGTCTACTTAACTGAAGCTGTCTGCTGCACCATCTTGTCTCTGAGTTCAGAGTAGAATACCTTAAATCCTTACACTTGACAGTAGTGCATCGATTCTCGTTTAGAAAGAATGAAAAAAAGTTCATTAAACCATTCAAGCCTCATATATTTACTTACCGACAGGTTCATTTTCTTGAATAAGCCATTCTCGTTTGAAATCAAATACTGGCGGTGTGTTATGGCCGGTGAAAGCATAAGCTGAAAAATCGAATACACTATATTAAGAAACAATTTATATCAAATAATATAAGAAGACTAACTTTCCAAACTTAAAAGGAAGTATGCACTAAACAATAATAATAATGACAATAATAAAGTGAGTAACGTAAAAAAGGATTTTAACAGCCCATGCAATATGCAATACTCTTGCACTAAAAGATAACTTAACTTACCAAATTTATTTCACATAATTAAACTAATCAAAAAGCAAAAACCCATTTTCGACCTCTAATGTGAAACATAAAGCTCTGAGGTCAAAAAATATACGAACATATGTTATTTTAGACAGCTACATAGACCAGCTATTGGTAAAATACGTTATGGTAAGCCAGCTTAAAAACCTGCAACCAATTCTTTCGAATTGTTGCAATTTGCAAAATGAAAATAACATTAATTTTTCCTTACGCGTTTCTAACTTTTAATTTAGTTATAGAACATTTAGTCAAATTCTGTAAAATATGCAGGATATTCCAGCAATACCACATAAACAGTCCAATGATAATTCCAACTACTACAGATTAGCACTAGCGTATATAGATAAAACAGGAAGCATCATCTCACGTGGGAACAGATGTAGTGTAAAGATTGACAAGGTTAGATTTTTGTATTTTTTGTTGTCGTATCCAACAGTCAAAGTCAGCAAGGGTAAATTGTTTCTAGTTAGTAATAGCTACTAAAAAATTACATTCTAGGTACACACTTTTCTAAGCTTGTAACGCCGATAAAAAATTAAATAAAAATGTAAGGCAACCATCCTTGTCACAGAGTTGACGTTAAATTATCTTGTTCGTAAATATTTTAATAACTATCAAGTTCTCGTAGTAATTCACATATACAAACATGCCTTAGAAAGTTTCAGTAGGTAAAAATTCTTATTATCGAGTCGACGCCCGGATTGGAAATAATTAGAACATCCTTGAGCAGTTGAATTTTGTTATGCGAGTTCTGTAGTCAATTGCTTTTTCATCTGCAAACTACAATCATATATTGTCTTTTATGATCTTGTTCTATCCTTATTTCATGCAGAAGAAACAAGGAAAAGACAATAATACCTCATATGAAGTGCCCGATTTTACAATTGGTACAAGATCAGGATTTACCATCTTTCGCTTCCTCTTTGTGCAGAAAGCTTACGTTAAATTACGGAAGCATCTTTTGAACCACTTCTGCCAGCCCGGTCGTCACATTGTTAGACAGCTGTTCTTTATTTCGAAAAAGAACAAAAGACTGAAGGTTTTCTAAAATTTGCATCAGTCAATGCTCTGCTAAACAATGAACTTCAAGGAAAAGTGAAAGGTGGTCGTAAACCTTTGAATCACAGAGATTGAACGGAATAAGACAAACTTCCGACCTAAGTAATATACGAGTAAATTTAGATTCCTGAAGACTTCAGCCTGACAATCTAGGATTAAAGTGATGGATTTTTTCGGTGTGCTGGCAGCCTCCGTTCGGCGTACAATCATCGTCTTTTGAGATATTTTTAGCACAATTTATTAATTGGTCGAAGCAGAAATATGAACAGAAATAACAATAACATCACATACAGAACTTTTCATAGCCAACTGTCTATATTCTAAACTTTCTATTAAACAAAAATGTTCGGATTATACTGAACCTTTATCAAAAACCACGGGAGGGAGGGTAAAATGCTTATTCTTAGCTCGCAACTTCTTACTGTAAATGTTTAACTAGAGTGAAATCCTTTTGCTCTAAATCGCTCATATTTGATATAAACATAAGTCTCACTAAGCCTACGAAGTGAACAAATGATCTAATTCAAGAGTATTCACTTTTTGTTTAATTTTATGTTGTTTACCTACGTTGTTCGCATTTAAGTTTTATTTATATGAAAGATAAAGCATATACAATTAACTTGTGAAAGGTAATGATTCCCTACTGACAAAAATGTTCTTTGCAATTAAAGTCGCAGCAGAATTTCTTCATTTTTGAAGTTTTAAGCATTTTCGATCTTTACACACAATACGAAAGAATTTCAGAACTTGCCTACTTACCACTCGACGCGTGACTGCTGAACCCTAAACGCGCAGTCTGTTTTCTATTCTTAATTTGTCATATGCAAGCATTTCTTCAACATAAAATCATCAGATTTGTGTATCTGCTTACAAGTTGGAATAAGAAAGGAACAAAGCAAAATTTTTGGAAAAACGATTCGAAGTGCATTAGAACATGACCCAGGGTATCTATAACCAAAATTTCGTACGTCTGGGTATTTTCATTTAACCACGAAGCGACAGCCCACACACAAATTGTCCGTACGTCTGGGTATTTTCGTAAAATTTCGTACGTCTGGGTATTTTCATTTAACCACGAAGCGACCGCCCACACACAAATTGTCCGTTTCATTTATACAAATAAATAATAGTGCGAATATCAGTGTTTAAATTTTCCAATATATTCATGTTTCGTTACTATATTTTAATTAAATGAAATTATTTCTAAACAACTAAAAATAATTTTCTATTTTAATTGATGTAAAGAAATATAAAACTGACGGTGGCAACGCACTACGGACCGTGTCAGATTTGTCTTAAACGTGTCAAAAGCACCATACACCATCTCTCCGTACATTATTGCACCACGCTCTACTTACAGCCAAGAAATTTTCGGAACATCACTCGAGTTAAAAACGTTATTTGAGTTTTTAATGCGTGTATTTAACGTTCACTTCATAAACATTTATACGATAGACAGATTTAGAATGTACTCACTGCTCATTTTATAATACTTTATGGAATAGTAGTTATGTAGAACAGTGAAAAATGAATTTAAATTCACCGAAGTATGTATGCTAAGGACAGTTGTAAAAATCTCTCCATGTAATGTAAAATTAATTAGGTTGGAAGAAAGCCCAAAACTTGTAAATGCGTAAAACAAAGAAAACAAAACTAAAAAAGTGTTAAAATTAAATAAAAAAAATAATAAATGGGGAAACCAGTATTTCATCAATTAGTGCTATCCAAGAAACAAAACTTGCACGTGACACTATATTGTTCACTAATCATTATTTCAGGGCAATATAAAGACGTTCCTATTAAAACAAAAAATCTCTCTTTTTTTGAGAATTGGACATCGTAATATAGTAAAGAAGTGTTGATAGCACAAATCCTAATTTTGATCAATTTTTCTTACGATTGTGTGATTTCGCTTGCTTTCCCTAATCCTTATCCCCTCCATACATCAGTTTCCCTCACATCAAAAGAGAATCATTAAATATCGCAGATCAGGAAACCACACTCTATGGCTGAGTTGGAATAGAGAACTAAAATACAGTATTTCTCTGAAATCTCTCCTGGAATTGTAAAAGTACGACTGTCGGCAATTTAGTTTCAACATTTGATTGGAATGATACGATACAATTTTGTAATTGTTGTTGTCCAGAGTAAAGATTGCATCTTTTCTCATATCCTGATCATCAATGTAGTGTAATATTTTTATCTCCGCAAAAAACAACTCTATTGTAAAAATTGGCCCGCCAAGAAAACCTTAAACTCCTATCCGCAAAAAGAACCGTTTCATGCAAAGCCCTCGGCCGTAAAAAGTTATGATATCCAATTTGCCCGCCATGTATCTTCCTCTTCCTCTCCAAATAAATAACCCTCGTCCGCGAAGACTATTGATACTTATTTGGCCTGACGAACTAGCATCCTCCATATTTCTCCCCCTTTCATCACACCTACTTCCACTAGAATCTCCCCCACGGCCACCTCCTTATCATTTTGGATAGATCCTTTAAAAAATATTTCTATGCTCTTTGGCGGGAAGCTTTTGGCTCACCAAGCAACCACCTCTCTTTGCAAAGCTCCCCGCCAAACAGCATTGAAATTTTTTTAAAAGGATCCATCCAAACTGATAAGGAGGTGGGGGTGGGGGAGATTCTAGTGGAAGTAGGTGTGATGAAACGGGGAGAAATATGGAGGATGCTAGTTTGTCAGGCCGAATAGGTATCAATAGTCTTCGCGGACGAGGGTTATTTATTTGGAGAAGAAGAGGAAGATACATGGCGGGCAAATTGGATATCATAACTTTTTACGGCCGAGGGCTTTGCATGAAACGGTTCTTTTTGCGGATAGGAGGTTAAGGTTTTCTTGGCGGGCCAATTTTTTGCGGAGATATCACATCTTTTTGCATCGACTGTTTTACTAAAAATTTAAGCGACTTTAAGTAGAGTTGAACTCTCCCGCTCATCTTGAGGAGGGAGTTTATATGAAAACACAAGGACACTATTTGCAAAGAACATGCAAATTAAGTGATAAAAGGTTCTAGAAAATTCCAGAGTTAGATGATAAGATAAGTTTTAAAGTGTTGCTAATCCCCGGCGATATTCGATCTAGCGAGCGGAACCACGCGGCCACCGAGACTTGCTAAATTTGACTTCACAACGATATTAATGTTTTAATTTATTCAGTTATTTTTTTGTTCTTATTATTTTTTGTAACATATTTTAAGTGTATGATTAAAGAGAAAAAGGTTTTCTGCGATTGACTTATGTTTAAATTATTAGCGAATGTGTAAAAAAAGAACTAAAAAAATAAAAATGCATTTCTTGAAATGACTTATATTTTAATTATTTATATTTCATTATTTTTTTCACATACAAAATAACTTAAATAAATGTATGTAGCTAAAAAATATAAAAATCAACACCAGATACCCCCAGTGGGCTGTGAAACGGAGGGTGAAATCATATTTTTGAGGGGAATTTGGTCGAGACAGGCATCATCGGATTCGGAATTTTCCGGGGAAGACGTATCGCCCGGTCTCATTCAGGTGGGGCTTCAATTAACGGAGATATTAATTAAAAACACAATTATCACAACTTGAAGATTTGGAGGTGAGAAAATGCTCGCATCTTCAAAATATTTACGCCAATCGAAAGGTTTTTTTTTTGCATAAGGTGGAGTTTGCTTCAAGTTTCTGCCTTATATAGAACGGAAGTTATGGCCGTTTTTCTATGCATCTCGAAATTGTTTTTTTCACGGTAATGAGCTGTTAATTTTTTTTTTCTCAGACGATTGATAAAAGCGCTAATTTATTATTGATTTCATTCGTATCGTTGCCATTCTGCATACACGTTGTCGATAAAGAAAAATCTGTTTGCAATGTTTTTGGCATTTTGAGGCGCAGACGATTTTTAATTTTTTCATCCTGCTTTTATTTATTCTCTCCTTTTAAACGATTTGGCGAATCAATAGACTTCAAATTTCATCGAAAATAGATTTTTTTTCTTTCCCAGCCACTATTCAGCATAAATATGAGAAATATGGGGAAAAGAAATTTTGTACTCTGATGCTATTTTGTTCTCTCTAAGTTTTGGTGCTACGTCTGCTTGTCAATGAGCTAATGAGCTCTAGTCAATGAACTATTGTTAAAGTGTTACTGCTAATAAGAAGAAAAATAAATTAAAAATATTTTTATTTCACGTTGATGTATTTAAAACTATTTTCAGTTTTACCAATCTGTTTCTCATCATGACAAGAGCATTCAAAGCAAATTTCATTAGCATTGTTTTACAACGTTTGTCAGTAAAATTTTTCAGTAAAAAAAACCAGAACGATTTTTGTCTAATTAATTTCTTTTGAATTATCATAAAAGGAAGCATTTGAAAATTTTAAATTTAAATTGATTTCCCCCCTAGTCAAAGAGGCAATAAAATAACAACGAGTATTAAATATATCGTGCTCCTATATCTAAAAAAAGAGGTCATAAAACTCAGAAATGGATAAAAAAATTCTTAAAGCTCATGGTGATTAAATAAAATCATAAATTTATCATGAGTTGATTGACTTTATGAGATCATCCACTGCGTTCAGAAAATAGAGTTTTCATCGATCCGCTTCAGTGTCTTATTGAGTCTTGTATCGGGTAGAATGGGGTGATAATTGTGAATCGCTGTTCCAAACGACTTCTCTACTGTAACTTAATTTAGTTTGAAATCTTTGCCTCACACTGTTGAATTTAAACAGCTGAAACGCAGCACAAAGTTAATTTTATGGGGTCCGGAAAGAAAATTGAATATTGAAATTAAGGCAATTGCAAACTTTCAAACATTTGCGAAAAGTCTCATTAAAACTAATTTAATAATAATACTGTTTTTCAAGCGCTTTTTTACAAATATGAATGGAGAATATATGTACAGTTATTCATCATTACCCTATTCCAAAGGTTTTCAAATTGGAGTACGCATGTACCAATTATGTCGTTTTCATCTAGTTAACTAAGTACTGAACTAATATTTATCGCATGTTTCAGAGTGACATCACAGTAATTCATTCATCTATTATTATTGTCATTAGTCCCACAAAAAGCGAAGAAAATTTCACAAAAATATAATATTCATTGTATTTTAATGCGTAACTATTTCTTTCCTTGTAAAGTTATTTGCTTGACCGAGATTGTTATGTAAAGGAAAAAACAAATTCACAAGCTTTGCCAATTTTTTAAACTTGAAATTTGAAATAAAATTCTTCTATATTCGAGCCTGATGTATTGCAATTTTCTTTTGACAATTCGTATTATGTTGTCTAAACCTTTTAATCAGGGTGATCATGTATAATAATAATTAAGCAGTCAATTTAATTTTCGTTTCAGAATTGTTTTAGCAATTTATTTATTTTCACGTCAATAGAATTGCAATTTTTAATAAATGTAAATTTTAATTATCTTGACCTATTTGCACAAATGTATGAAAGTTACTAAGTAAAGACTTCTAAGAAGGTATTTATCTACTTGATATTTTACACACATCGGAAAGTAACATGCGAAGAGAGATTACTGAGCAAAATAGGGTGGAATTACGATGTATCTAGAAGCGTTTCCCAACTTTTTCATTTCTACGGAACCCTTTTAACGATGTCCAAGTTTCGTGGGACTCTAACTTCCATAAACTGTTTAGTATTATTATTTTTGAACATTAAGATATGCCTATGTTTAACACCGGTGCCTTTCATTTAAAATAATATTAAAAATAAAAAATAAACGAGTATACTGAAAATACCAGTATTCAGGGCTATTTTGCAATTTCGTGAAACTGGTATTTGAAAAAAAAAAAATAGAATATGGGTAATTTCAGGCTAAAATTATTAAATATTTATGTTGAGTTAAAAGGTTAAATTTAACTACTTTGGTATCTCCTATTCTTTGTAAAACGTCCCGCAAACATGAGCCTATTCCACTAAAAGATGAGTATAGTCTGTATTTTTTGTCACTAATTAGCTTTATTATCATACACACTTGTTAAAAATTAAAATACAAATCTTTTGTTTAGGATTGTTGTACGCTGGTACATGAGATGGGTTGGTTAGTAATTTTAAAAAAAAGTTCAAAATACAAAATACAAACACCCCAAAAATTGGTTTTAAATGAGTCATGCTTCAAAATTAAAAAAAAAAAGTTCGGTGTGTTAGTGCATTTGTGTAACTTTGGCGACTGACTTTTCCCGCAAGAACTCAGTACTCGTTAAAATTCTTCGCTGGAGGGGAAAAAATGAAATAGTTAGACAAAACGAAATTGAACTGCCAGCCTATTTCTATTTCTTTACTATAAAAAAGTAGTTTAAAATGCTGTTTGCTATTTTAGGTGGAGCATAAAAATCACGTTTTCCAAATAACGTCATTAAATTTCGCGCAAGCCAGACTCATTCAAGCAGGAGAGCGTCCTAATAACGTGAAAAGCTGTCTCAGATTCATTAAAAAAACTACAAAAAACCGGCTTTTTTCTTCCCAGAAACACGAGGCCCATCATTTCAACCTGCCCCTATTACAGAAGCCCGACCAGTTTATGATTTGCAACGTAAAGAAAACCCAACCAAAGAAAAGAAAGAAAGGAGAGAAATATGAACAACGGCCGCCATTTATCTGCAACCGGCTTTGCCGTTCTTTTCACGGTTGCCAACTGTGTGGAACTTAATGAGAATCGCGTGATTATTATTTGAGATTTTAAAACGCATTCTCGATTTGTTTGAGGACTTCATCAGCATGCAGATGTTATCTTCCGTAAATCCTGCTTCTCGGTCCTTAACCAAGGAGTTGTGGAGTGTGACATCAAGAAGCTTTGGCAGGAAACCTCTACAGTAAGCTGGAAACCAAGACACATGCATTGTGCCTTAAGATCCACGTGCACAATTTTCATCACAAGAGTTTTTAAAAAAATGTATGCATAATCAGGGTGTTAAACATAGAATTACATGAACAAATAAGCAAAATATTAATTTTCGAAAAAGTGTTGTGATTTACTGCTTGGGCTCTTGCTTGGTCTAGTCTGACCTTACTTGCTATTTACTCCTTGTTTGGTCTAGTCCGACCTTACTTGCTTTTACTCCTTGCTTGGCCTAGTCGATAGATAGACCAAGCAAGGAGCCATGCATCGGCAGCATTCTGTCTAGAAAAGTCTAAAAATTGCCACTTTGAGATAACCATTTATTCATCATATCTATACATAGATAGTCTGAGAAAACTCATTAACACCACTGAGTTACTTTCCGTTTCAAGCTACAGAGATGCACAGATTTAATTGATCCTGTCCTGTAAGCATTATCGTTCAAGTAAAATCTAAAGTTTAATCAACGTCACTTTTCTCCTCTTCAGCATCCTTTTCAATGTGGAATGACATAGGTATTTGTGCAATTATCTATTAAACCTACCAGAGTTTATGGAGATAGTGGCTTTTACATGAAAGCCGGCGAATACTTCTTGGCAGGTTAAAACTCATTAAGACCATAAAAAAACTTCCAACTGGCTATTGCCGCTAATTAGTTTTGATGAATTATTTCATGTGATAAACCAGTCGTGTAATAATCTGCAAACAAACTATAACAGTTAAAAATTTTTCTTATAATCATAAAAATACTAATAGTTATTACTGTAACCGATCCAAATATTGTTTTTGCCCATATCTCAAAACTGCAATTTTGGACTTAATGACTTTTACTTGCCGAAAATATCTTCGAACTGTCAAAAAGAAAAAGAACTACTTTAGAAAAAATGTTCATTGTAATAGCATTTTGACTTGATTATAAGGGTTCCAGATTATTGTGTCAGGATTATCAATATATTCCCTGCTAATCAGTATTCCATTATTTAATCCAATGAGAATAATAGCAATTGAACTTCAGTTGGTCATATGAGTTCGCGATGATATCTGTCATGAAGGGTTCAATTATAACTAATTTTAAATCGATCGATGGTGCAGAAAATTTCCTCCAGTCATAAACAACTGCAATTTCAACCTTTCCATTTTGGTATGACTGTAATCCATATTGGTTGTATGATTGTTATAGTATTTATGCGTTCACTATTGGGGAAATTTTTCATACTAATTTCACCGGGCATCGTTTATATTCAGCCAAAATCACGGCTTATAAAACGACGGGTGGTAAGTCCTCACACCAGTTTTTTTTTACTTTGTTTTTCATAAATTAGCGAAAATTACATGCTCAAAGAGGATGTTTTTCGACTTGATGGCGACAAGGAATTTAGGGCGTTTGTAGCAGGTTGCATAGCAAATCAATTCAATAGCGCAATCAGTAGTGAAAATCAATTCAATAGCCATATGTAGATTGACTCGTTCCATTGCCACGGTAAACGATCCTATAGTTGATCATAAAACGACGCTTTAAGTTGTCCAAAAAATATATCAAAATCACAGGAAAGAATCGATATATATATATATCTATATATAGCCTTTCTATTTTAATTTTCGAAATGGTCCTTTTAGTCAAGGTGTTGCGAATTGATTTATTTCTATTACAAGACCCCTACTAAAACTTTCAAAGCTAGACAAGTTGCAAAACAGCTGAATTGATTAACGAAAACAAAAGTCAAAAGTGAGGTAATTATCTCTCAAGATTTTTTTCTTTAATAAGTAAAGTAAGTGTCTATGAAATGTTATTTTTTGAATAAAACTTAATATTTATCAATTAAATGTTTCATAACAGTTGTCATATTCTATTCTAGTATATATATTACATAATCTTTTAATGAAATAGTCTATGATTGTGTACTATTCCTCCTCACTTATAAAATCAATTCTTGATTTATCTATTGCCCTAACGCTGACACAAGTGAATATAATTTGAATAAAAATTATATTTTCCTAACAAATTGCAATTAAAATTCTTAGTCAAAAGAAAACTTCCGAATAAATAAAAAACCTGCCTGCATGATATGATGATTTAAAAAATACCTAAAAACATTCATGTACCTTGTTTTAGGGAGTCTAAAAGCATGGGCTTCATTAGAAAGCTCTCCGATTAAGGACTTTAATCATGAAGTCACTAAATGTAAGAATTATAGCTAAAGAAACGTATTATTTAACTTTATTCCACTGGGTTAATATTTTCAAATTCAAAACAATCCAAAAGATATTATTAAATGCAAAATATACGATGCAAAAATATTTCACATTAAGATTTGTCTTTGAACATTTTTTACCTTCGTTTGTATTAAAAACCTTAACTAACAAATGTTTGTCTCCTTGCTTAGAAAAAAAGTGTAACCTAATAAAAAATAAATGAAATGCGTGTATCGTGTAATTGCATCAAATTTAAATAAAGAGAAAAACAGACCATTACAAATAATAATGACAATAACAAAAATATTGGCATTTCTGAGGGAATTGAATCATTGAACCAGAATAATAACAACAGTAGTAGTAATACTAAATAAAGCCTGTCAAAAAAAAAAAAAAAAAAAAGAAAGAAAATGAAAAGCCAACGTTTCCAATCATAAGATCTCTTATACATATTTATATTGCATTCAAGGGCTCAAGCATAATACTGTATAGTATGCTCGAGAAAAGAGGATTGAACTCTCTTGACAAAATAAACACAGAAATCAAATTAATAAATATACTCCAAATTACCTCAGAGTAAAGATCCTGTTTGTGAAAGAAAATAACCGGAATCATGCTAATAGCTTATTCACGACCTGAATAGCTTGCTGCCAGAAATAGCTTTGAAAAAGCAAACAACCTATGAAAGACAGCTTATCGATTGAGCTGCGAACTTTTAAATGAAATAATGATCATGAACGAGTCATTCTGCTCAATATTTTGAGAAACTAAACGTGCACTTAATTATAATAATTATAATAAGTTTGACGTGCACTAGCCGACGCAGATCCAATAGAAATCATTGACATATTTGTTAGTATTTTTTAGCTTATTGAACTTCTTGAATATTATTTTGTAAATTTTAGTTTCAAAAAACTTCTTTTCCAATTGGCTAAAACGACAAAAAGTTTTTAAAAAACTTTCAGAGCCATAACAGTGTTAGGATATAAAATAAGTAAGGTATTTTGGCGCAAAAAAAAACATCCAAAAGTTTCACAGAATATAGTAGCACTTTGGACGCATTACATAATTCTTTTTGAAGACCATTTGCCTTTATGTCAGATGCATTTTCGACTGAAAGCATTGACTACAGCTTGGAACAATAATTTTAAAGCGTTTTATCGACTTTATGCTTGAATTTTAAACTGTTATATACAAACAGAATTTTTGCTTTTCTTTTCCCCCTAGAAACGTGAATCTTCCATTTAAAGACAAAGGGACAAATGTTATGTCCAAAATATAACTGAAAAAATGTATTTAAAATTTTTAACCGACTTCACAAAAGAAGGAGGTTATAAACTCTGTATGTATGACTTCTTTTTTGTCCATTCATAATTTCTCACCAGATGAACCGATTTTCATGATTTTTTTTAATCGATCGAGGGTGGTTTCCCATAGGTCCCGTACCCCGTACCGTCGTTCGACCATACACGATAATTAGAAAAAAGCTATGGGCGGAAATGTAGTATTTTTTTTTTTTTTTCATCCATAACTTTTGACTAAATGAACCGATTTTGATGACTTTTTAACCGACTTCACAAAGGAAGGAGGTTATACATTCATACTGTAGGTAAGTCGTTTTTTTTTTTTTTTTTTTTTTTTTTTTTTTTTGTTTGTCTACTCATAATTTCGCACCGGATGAACCGAGTTTCATGATTTTTTTTTAATCGATCGAGAGTGGTTTCCCATAGGTCCCGTACCTTCGTTTGAAGGTATTCAATTCATAGAACAAAAGTAATGGGCAGAAATGTAGTATGTTTTTTGCTTTTTCATCCATAACTTTTACTAAATGAACAGATTTTGACGATTTTTTCTTTAATCGATAGAGGGTCGTCTAACTCAAATATTGTACATCAATCTGACTACATTTGTTTTTTAGAAAAAACGTTACGGTGAAAAATAAGTAATTTTTATTTTAGTTGGAAAGGGGTCATTCCATGTCAAGTGATCCAAAATTTGAGAAAAAATTTACCTCACCTTCTTTGATTTTTTTCAAATTTGGCTTATCAATTGCCCCCCTCAAGGTAATTACAAATCCAAATTTTTAGATTTCTATCTTATTTAGTATTTTAGTTATCAGGCTTCGATTTTGTAAAAAACTGACATTTTTACAGGCATGGTTCAACACAAAACAGACCATAACTCATCAACAAATAGAGATAAAAAGTTCTAGTAAAAAGCATTTTGAAGTATATTGAATGCAGTTTTATATGATATGCATCATGACAAATTTTATTAAAATTTTTAATTTTAAAAAATGACCTTAAAATTTAAATTTTAAGTTTCTCGAAAAAAGTATCATTAATTTTTTTTTTTTTAATTCTCAAATATTTCTGTGCATTTTATCTTTGTCTAAGCAAAATTTCAGCTTGGGGACTCAATGGGATCATGATTTCCCGAATTTTCAAAAATAGTTGATTTACCAAAAAATGAGCATTTTTGTGATTCAAGCCATTTTAAGATGATGGTTTCTTAAAGGAGATGATTTAATTAGCCTTCTAAACACATCTATGCATGAGTGAACAAGCATGGACATGTCTGTGCATGAAATGAACAAGTTCAAAATTTATTTGGGGGAGGGGGGCAACGAATACATTCACATTTTTGTCTTATCATAGCTATTTCAAAGTATTGCTTTCAAATTATTCAATAGTTTTTTTAATGAACAAATTCACTTATTTTATGCATTAATAATAATTTTTCCTGATTAATTCTAAGATTTCAGATATATTTTAATCAGATATTAATCATATGAGAGGAAAAAAAGTACATCTGTTTAAATTACTTCAGCCAGTCAACGCCTTTCATCATATTCACATGTAATGTACCCATATTTGTATACATTTGAACTTTCTTCAAAGAATTTCTGTTTCTGAAAGTTATTACTATGTGAACACACTTTTGTAGTAATTTCATGTTCACTGAATGGAACAAAGCTGTGAAATTTCTGTGTTCCTTCGACTGATAGTGCTCTTGAAAATCTATCTTTTAATAACTCCCTTTCTTCTGAATATTCCTGAACAGTTACATAAAAAAACTGAATTAAAAGAATGTTCATAACACTTCAATTGAAAAGTTGAGCTGGTGTCAGAATTTGATCTCAATGAAGTTTTTGAAGGCTAGCTTTGGCAGTAAGACGTTTCACTGTCCCACCCAAGTCAACACATACTCCTTTGCCATGATCTGTAGCATAGAAATGCCATTACACAGCAGCTGTAATATTTGTGTTGCAGTTCCTTTAAATTTCCTTCCTTCTTATATTATTTTTTATTCATGTTTTGGACGTGAGGTATGGAAATGCTAGGATATACAGGTAGATAAAATAAATAGCTTTGTTTTTTCTTACAATGCTCCCTTTTTTTCAACTTTATTTGTAACCCACAACCTATTCAGGGGGAGGGGTAAGCTACATAGTTTTTTCTTTTCTTGCTTTGTCAAATATTAGCTCATGAGCGCAAAGCAAGACTAACAACCAAAAGCTGCAAACTCTAACAGTTGGGCCCCTTCTATCCCAATTTCAGATGAGTTTAGTTAAATAC
Source organism: Octonoba sinensis (assembly GCA_038502835.1). NCBI lineage: Eukaryota > Metazoa > Arthropoda > Arachnida > Araneae > Uloboridae > Octonoba > Octonoba sinensis. Next base: position 27,279,300 of record CM076599.1, on the reverse strand, counting down.
TTTTTTCCCCTCATATCATTAATATCTCATTAAAATATATCTGAAATTTGAGAATTAATCAGGAAAAAATATTTTTAATGTATAAAATAAGTCAATTTGTTCATTTAAAAAAAACTGTTGAATAATTTGAAAACAATACTTTGAAATAGCTATGATAAGACAAAAATGTGAATGTATTCGTTGCCCCCCTCCCCCAAATAAATTTTGAACATGTTCATTTCATGCACAGACATGTCCATGCTTGTTCACTCATGCATAGATGTGTTTAGAAGGCTAATTAAATAATCTCCTTTAAGAAACCATCATCTTAAAATGGCTTGAATCACAAAAATGCTCATTTTTTTGTAAATCAACTATTTTTGAAAATTCGGGAAATCATGATCCTATTGAGTCCCCAAGCTGAAATTTTGCATAGACAAAGTTAAAATGCACAGAAATATTAAAAATAGAGTATTTATATTAAAAAACGTATTTACACTAAAAAGAATAAAATAAAATAATTTTTATAAAAATATAGAACCGACTTCAAAAGTCGGTTCAAAAGTGAAAAATAAATTAATTTTTTAAACATCGATGTGACTTTTAAACATAGTTTTAGAAGTCGGTGCAAAGTTATGAGTCTAATTACCATTACACCATTTGCTACTTCATATTGGAACTGTTGCTAATTCTGGGAAAATATATATATATTTGTAATTGATTCATGATTACAAAAGATTTAATCTATCCTAATTTTTCACCGACTTCTAACACTATGTTTATAGGTCACATCGATGTTGTTTAAAGAATTAATTTACTTTTCACTTTTTAGGACAAGTTATAATTTGAAGTCAGTTCGATTTTTTTATAAAAATTATTTTATTTCTCATACGTTAAAGATTTAACTTTCATAGTCAAACTCATGATTTTTTTTCTTCTTGGACAGTTTCCACAGGAAATTGTGTACTGCATTCGAACTTCTCTACTTTCTCATTAATAATAATTTTCATCTTATCATATACAGATTGTTTATATTTTTTCATTGTCTCATGGTAAATGATAATATTCTTACACAATCTGACAAATTTATTGCTAAAATTGCTTTAGCTTTCAAACTAAAACAACTTCAAACAAAATCCCAGCAAAAACATAAATGTGAAAAAAGGGCCAAGTTCGATAGAACAAACAACTTTCAGAATAGTCGGTGTCAGCGATAAAAGAATTGATATCTATCGGCTGCGAAGTTCCATATCAGATCCTTTAATCATAGCTATAAAAATGTACAATGTTCTCTAATTTATTTAAAAACAATGCCTTTTTAGACATTAATAAGTCCATAACTATAAGAAAAATATCAATTAAATTTGATGTTCTGGGGGTTCAAGGAATCCCTATTAGAAGTACAAAATTTCAAGTATGTAGGTCTAATAGTTTTTGGGTAATGATGGGGTCGAAAGAAGCTCGAAATGGTCCGTGTAACTCTACACATTGGCCGGTGTCGCCGTATTTGAAATTGGCTACATGATATAATCAAGTATCTACTTGGCTAATGATATAATTATCTACACACACAGCCGAGTGTCTAGATAATTATATCATTTCTTTCAATAAGCCTGATTGCCACAAGGGCAAAAATTACTTGCAGCTATGGTCCACCCGGACAGTCCTCCTAAATTCAGAGACGTCTTCGACCTAGTGTCCTAAGGTAGAAATAACAATTCCAAGTACTCACAAATGGCGCCACTACTGCGGTACATTATCTGTTGCTGTCAATTCACAGAGCGTTCACTGTTTTTTATTCTCTGTAACTTTCTTTTTTAAAGACTTTGTAGTTTCCTGTTTTTAATTCTCTGTAATTATGTCAGCCTCCGGATAAATAGTTTCCAAAAGATTCTCATGTATTTTCTGGCAATTTTTTTTTTGCAGTGTGCAATCCCTAAAAGTAGAATGGAATGCGCGAGTATATTTTGTCTAAGAATTTTTTTGAGCGGGAATTTCAGCAATTGTATCAGTTATGATATTTCAAATCTCAAAATAAATAAATAAATAAAAACGGAAAAATGGTTAATAACTGTCGATGTTAGAACATGGTATTTTTACGTATTAGAACCTCGGTACATGGATGAACCAGTGACAGCACCACGTACATCGTGGTTCGAAATTCACGCCCGGGGACACTTCATTCGGCGTCCTTTACAAGATTTAATAGTAATAATAATTAGAGATATAGAGCTAACAAAAGACTAAATTTTCTTTCGAGAAGATATTTAACATTATGATGATTTTCAGATAATCTTGAACAACCAAGCATTAAATTTAAAAAGAACTGCAGAAATTCCACTTTAAATATTTGAATTCCATACCGTTCTGTAAAAATGAACTAGAAAATCAATAATTATAAAGGAAATTCTTATGGTACTCCTTCGGAACCCATATCCACCAGACCAATAATTCAGACTGCTGGCCCGTTTTGCTGCCCCTTCAAGTGCCACCTGATGCGACCGCCTCTTCGCATCGTAGCACGGCAGATTATGAGTCCAGATTATCATAGAAATGACTGGAGCAAACTCCACAATGCAAAGTTTTCACCATTCTGCTCTCTTCAGTTTGTTTTTTAGTTTTGGATAGATTAGTTTTCCATTATCTCGAAGAAAGAATTGCACCTTGTCATAAATCTTAAAACTAGTAAATTAGCTAGAAACGGGCCGTACCATAAGTCTTGAAAAACGATAAGAATAATCGTTTTTTGATTTCCAACAAAGTATGGAACATATATACACACATATATATATATTGTTAAATTTCTCAGGACCAAAAGTTTTTTTTAATCTAATTATAATAAGAACTAAAACAATATATGTTATTTTCGTTATTCATTTAAAGATTGAATAGTTGATTTCATTGCAGGTCCCTTAAAAAATCGCTTAATAGGACTCTTCCTTTTTTTTTCTTTTTTTAAGAGTAAAATAAGGGCAAAAGTTTTCTAGAGTAAACTGATAAAGACTTTTAAATTAAGTAAAACATCTCTTTGAAATCACTGGTAATAAAATAAGGTGCCATGATGCATTGTAATTCCACACATTACAATAATTATATTTTTCTGAACAATTATTAATCTTTATTTTGGTTGTTTTTAGGCTTTCGTCTTTTCGAGCTCCATTATGATAAAAAAATTTCATAAAATCGAGAATTTCTAAAATAGATAACATTTGAAGTTTGGCGAATATAACTAATTAATTAAATATTAATTCCGACATTAGCTCACAAAGTCGAATTAGATTTTAAATTAGAAGTTTTGCGAATATAGCTAATCAATTAATTGTTAGCTCTGACATTAGCTCACAAAATCGAATGTAGATCTTAAATAGGAAGTTCGAATTAACGAAATATTGTCTGTCTGCTAAGACAAGGGAAAAGCTCTCGCCGAAATGTCTGTGCCTGTCTGTCACTATGGCAATGTGGTGCGTCTCATTTTTCCAAGGGAAGCTCAAAAAAGAATATTCCAGTCATTTGAATTTCCTTTAGAATAATGACACATAACTCATTGCCATTGTGACAGGCAGGCACAGACATTTAGGCACGAGGTTTCCTCGTGGCAGACAGACAAGATGTTATCTCTAGAAAATCCTTTTTTGCTTTTTAGAATCTTTTGCTTTTTAGAAATTTTGTATGAATATATGATAATGAATGGATGTGACTTTTATATCACACACCTCAAAAATCTATTTCAGCAACCTAAATTGAACTCATTATATGTAAAAGGGGAAAAAATAAATTTAAAAAAAAAAAAGAAGAAGAAAAAGAACAGTTAACTTACCTTCGAGAGCAAAATAACATAGAATGACGATTCGCAGAACACAGCGACAAATCCTTGAGCTCATAATTCCGAACGAAAAAAAATTCTTAGAGGTCTGGATCCGACCCCTTGGAATCTACAATTACTCTACATCGTTTATTGCACTACGGATCAAAAGTTCGAACCGCTTTATTAGATTCCATTTCTGATAGCAATTAAAATTAGCATGTCTTCGATGACTTCATGGACGTTATGGACTAAAATTGCACTTAGCCGCAAATCCAATCAGAGTAGATGCTCTTTTTGTGGCATCTCGGTTGAAGAGGGACGCGGGAATTCCACGCTATGCAGACGATGCGAAGAGACCGCGTCCGAACTGGGCAGGTTTTCGCTCCGTTGAAGTTTGCGCCCAGGTAAAACAGGTTGCCATAAGAGAAGTAAGTAATTGGCTTGGCACGATTTGCTGAGAAGTTTTAGAAATTGTCTTTTGCTGCTTGAAGGTTTTTGTCGGGATTAAAGTTTTGCCGATTCGTTTCATACCTCTTGATTTTCAGATTAAAAAACGCATAATATGTTTCCTAAAAGCTTTATTAGATAGGTTAATAGGGTAAATCTTAAAGTAGGTAAAACAGTATTTTAAGTTTATTTGTTGATTTATTATTTACTTTTATGTTTATTTGCAAATTGAAGTGAATTTTCTTCGTTAAGACAGTGAATCTAACCATAATTGATCAATGTAATGCTGAAAATCATTGTTGTGAAACGTAAGAGTAATAATAATATTTCACAAAAATATAAGTAAACTAAGACAATGAACCTAACCATAATTCATCAATTTAAGGCTGAAAATCATTGCTTTGAAAAGTAACAGTAATAATAATATTTCACAAAAATATTAGTAAATTAAGACAATGAACCCAACTATAATTCATCAATGTAAGGCTGAAAATCATTGTTGTGAAAAGTAACAAAATAATAATATTTCACAAAAATATTAGTAAATTTCTCTAGAGTAAAATTAATGTATGATTATTAGCAAGGACCTGCACAAAGAGGGGGAGATATCAGGGGCGTACGCAAGAGTAGGGTTTAAGGGTTTAAACTCCCCCCCCCCCCCTGAGCTCAGACAAAATGGCAAAAGTAAAAATTTTAGTACTTCATTACATACTCGAATTTCTTTTAGTAGTTTCAGAAAATTATGAACCCCTGGAAAAAATTCTGCGTATTCCACTGGGAGATATAGGGATACATCCTTCCTCCCGAAATTTTTGATTTCTAAAAGTAGCCATTTAAAAAACAGATATCAATGAAGGATTCCGAACCCAAAGCAATAGTCCTTCCCCCTCCTACAAAAAAAATTCTCCACAGATAATTTACGAAAAGAAAAAAGCATGGACGAAGTATTAGTATGATTTCTGCCCTAGTACTCATTATTCATTCTTCGAGAGAGTTGATTGTTTGGATTAGGTTCCATGAGAATGAGTTACGTTATTGTGAGGAGGCTTATCGGTCATACACTTACAATGTCAAAATAATACAACACAAGCTGTGATTTTTAAATTTTGAATACTTTCAACAGGACTTAAAAGGAATGGTTAAGGTTATGAATGCACATAATGGTTAATGCTGATTCATTTACGCATGGATAAGATTGAGAGGAATGGAATTTATTGCCTTGTAATAAGAAAATTTAGAAGAAGAAAAATGTTAAATGCAACGTAAATTCAGCTAGAATTTTGGAAAAGACTGCATAAGATGGCAAAATTTGCCTAACCCTTCAGAACTCGCGTCAAAATGAGTAACATGAGAATTCGAGCTTGAGCATTTTTCTCACACCTCCTATTTCCCTCTAAAAATGATAATAAAATAAATATTTTGAAATAAAAAGCATTTTTATTTATTTTAATCACCAAATGTAATGTAGTGCAAAATATTATTATTCAAAATATATAGTGATTCATAATATCTAATATTATTAAATGAAAAATAATATTATTCAAAATATATCGTATAGGTGTACTGTTTTCATGAAATGTTACGACAAGCTCCTTAGGTACTTTTTATTTGTGGGGTAAAATGTTCCTTATGAAAGCTAAAGGTAAAATTGTTTTTTAAAACTATGTATGCCTATTTTATAAGTTTTATAAAAAGTATTTTTAGCCAGAGCCATTTGAACCAACAACCTTCCTCGTGACGTCATCCTCGAAAATAAAAACAATTTTTCAGTACAAAGATATTTAAATGATTCAATGACTATAGAATGTAATTGATTTATGCATTTATTTTAGTCCATTTAAGTACATACCTTAATACTATTTTGCTTTAAATATTTGATGAAACAAAAAAATCAATCAATGAATAAATAACTCTCGGTAAGTCATTTTTTCTCACCTTGACGAGAAAAATACTCACATTCAACATAAAATAAGGTTTCACCAGAACTCGCAAAATGAGAAAAACACTCACACTTGACTTCTCCGACTAGCAAATGCCCCCGTCGACAGTCAAAGACTTAACCCTCCCTTAGGCGCGCGAATCTGTCAGATGCATAAATAAAATAGCGATACAGGTAGCTAGGTGCTAATTTTTGTATTACTTCTGTAACAATCCATTATTTTTGATAGGCAGGTAATATGCTAGTTTCAGTAACAAATACTTCACTTTATGCCAATATATTAGAGTAAACAAGAAAAGGTTTTAAGGAGAAGCCAGACAGAAGAGCACCTTCGCATATGAAGTAGAATACCAGATGTATTTTTTTTTTTTGTTTTTGTTCCTTGGTGTGAGTATTTTACTCACCGCACGAATTCTGAAGAGTTAATTTATGTTGCATTTAATATTTTGATTTGCAGCATATTCCACATATTTCTTATTTTCATTTTATTCTAAGCTTCATAAAAAAATCTTCTCAAATTTAAAAAATAGGCAGTTTTATTCTAAAACTCAAATGATAAAAAGTTAAAAGCATCTATCTTTGTGCGAAAACAATTAATTGAGTAAACCAATGTTGTTATATTAGAAATTGCAATAAATATTACATACACGTGTTTTGGGTTTACAAACCCCTTTACAATGCATAAAGTTGTGAGTTTTGAGATGTAAGAAAATTGGAGCGAACCAAGAATCAAGAAAGATAGAAGACTAATAAGAAGTATAAAACAAAGAAATTAATTTGAAAAAAAAATGTTAAAGCATTGTAAAACGTTACCGTAAAGAAAAATCCAACTTTGGAAAATAGAACAAAAACAATCAATTAAATGATATCAACATGATAAATAATAATAAGTTGCAAATGATAAGTACGATGTAATATTTGAAAGAAATAATGTGTTGGGGAAGGGTATGGCTCCTCATTTAAAATTTTTTCAAGGGGAGGGACAAAGGGCATGAACTCAATATAGAATATATTTTTTAAAAAACATACATTAAAAAAAGCATACATATATTTAAAAACATATATCAAACAAAACAGATATATTACAACAAAATTCATACATTATGTTTCTCAAGCCAGAGGGGGCAACTGCTAATTTTTAATCCAATGTGTGGCAGTTGTCCCTAAATGACGAGCCTGGTCATTAATCAAACTAAAGTCGATTCGTCGGATCGATTGCTTTTCGAAAATCAAGGTCTAATGAGGAAGAACGTTATTTAACAATTACTTTACCTAAATGAAATGTCCCGCAGTGGACCAGTCGGTAGAAGCTCGGTTCCCGCAGAGCACCGAAAGTGAAGTAACATCGACTTAGGTCAGTGATTAGGAGGGTGACAACCTTTCGCGGCTGGTTCCTAGGGGGCCGTGTACGCTAAAGGGAGCTGGTGCACGTTAAATAAGTCGTGGCTTCAAAGTCCTCCAAGAAACGATACCTCTAGGGTGCCAATCCCAGGTGACAGCCTCTCATCTGGGATCTGTTCAAAAATTAAGAGACCTTTCATAGGGGGATGAAAACGGACTCCCGCGTTTAGACTCTGGAGCAGCGTACAAATTCTTTCTCGCCACTTGCGAGGACACGACGACAACAACAATAACAACCTAATTGAAATAGAAGCAGAATTGAAATTCGAACAAAGTTGAGGACGGCTAGACTTGTTTAATTGCTACTCTCGCACACAACTTTTCTGCTGTTTGAAGCTAATTTTCAAAGCACGCTTTGTTTTTCCTATACTAGAAAGATAACTGACAATTTTATAAATACTAAAAACAGTTCAAGAGATGCATGAGAAGAGAGCTTTGTTGTTACATCAAAATGAGAATGTATTAATAAATTAAAGCGTTTTCATTAAAAAGCCACAGCTTACTCTAAAATAAATACTGTGAGGAAAACTTATTTGCTGTTGGCATTGAAGAACTTCGCGGGGGAAAATGCATGGAAAGTTGTGACCTACTCATAGTAAAACGTAATTATTAGTGTGCATTAAAGTGAATTGTTGATAAGTTTTTTAATAAGTGATATTTGATTTTACAAGAAACTTACCCTACACTGCTAAATGTTTAAGTCGATAAAAGAGACATTTATGAAATTAAAAGGAAAAGAAAAAAAAAGTGAACGAGAAAAAAAGAAGCGTGATAAATAAGGTACAAACTGCAACAAAAAGTACACACAAGTTTTCAGAGTTACATAAAATTCTTGTTTCAGTGCATAGTAGCTGTGTGACAAAGATAGAGGGGTTTTTTTTAGACACTAGTAATTCGGAACGAATTTAGGAAAAGAAATAAACAAATGGAAGAATGGGGGGGGGGGGGGGATTTAGTTTTAAAGATATTTTCGAATTCTTTGCAATTTTCTCTCATTCTTAATCGTAATTACGCAACAATTAAAAATCGAATACCATTTCCCTTTCAAAAAAATTGACAAAATGAAAACAACCCTTTACAAAAGATGAGACTTCGCCAAAAAGGAGGAAAACCCATCGTTAGAAGCCCTACAACCTACAACAAAGCTCTCCTGACGTAACATTCAGGTTTGCTGGCTAGAAGAAACTATACTAAATACACTTAAGAAGCGTAAGAATAAAAAATATAAGAAGAGAAATAATAATGAGAAAAAAAAATCGGTCATGCCTTGAAGACGGTCAACTGCCTCAAAGCAATGGTTCACGCGCGAAACTGGGTGGTGCTATTAATGTTTCTTTTTTAATCGTTACAGGCAGCCGGTTTGGGAAGGGAGAACAAAAAAGAAAAAAAAAAAAATATTTACCTATATGATGATACTTTTTTCTTCGGCTGTTAAGAGGTATTTTGTTGACAAGGAATTCTGTATGTGATGCAAAATGAGAAATTTCATTGCTTGTTATACAAATTTCACAACAAATTTCTTAGAAAATTGCTTTGGTATAGGCAGAGATTAATTTGCATGGGACTTCACGGGAGCTCAGCCCATCCCCCGTGCTTATTTTCAATTTCATGTGAATTTTTACACATTTGAACAACGGAATTCAGGCTATTTGCTTATGAAAAAATGTTCCCAGAAGACTACTGATCTCTCATATTTCTTTTGTTATAGATTAAAGTTAGTGTTTAATTTCAAAAAATTTAGGTAACAGAACTCCCACTGTTTACCCAACCTAATTATCATTACTGGGATTCGAAAAACTTGAAGTTATGACCTCTGGTTCTGTCTCATTCTGTGCAAAAATATATCTCATCAACAACTTCCATTTTAATAAAGTTGAACAAGTGAATCGTATCGTATATTTTTCTTTACTAGAGACTAAACATATTAAAGTTTAGAATGAACGCCTTTTAAGCCTAGAATCATCACCTAAATCTGAAAAACTACTTAGTAATCGAAGAAATCATTTGAACCCTTATCATAATTTAGATGGAGTTCAAAATTGCACAGGATACACCGAACGAGGTATGGATCAAATCGAATTTCTAAATAAAGGCAAAAGAATTTTATTACACTTATTCGAAACAGATCCCCATATCAACAACTGTTTTTGCGTCGTAGATAATGATGGATCCCTGTAAATAATAGCTTGCATTTTGCATGCTTGTTTGACATTTTCTCCACATTAAAACGACATACCACGCTTTACACTTTACTGCCCATTTGAAAACCCGATCTAAATCTTCTTGAAGCTGTTTCACTAGTTTATCGTTGTCGTTTGTCGACAAACCTCATGGCTTTGACATCATCAGCAAAAATATCAACGCACCCAAAAAGCCCTTAACTATAACATCATTAATAAATATAATAAACAATAAAAAGGACCCTAAAAACAGAACCTTGAGGAACACCACTTAAAACATTAATCCATTGAGAATGAATACCCCTGACTTCTACTGTTTCTTCAAAATCAGCCAATTTTTAACCAAAAATTAAAAGTGTTTCTTAAAATTCCAATATACAGTTCTTTAAGAACATCATGCGGTACTTTGAAAATCAATGCAAACAACCATATAACAACATTTTTATTATCTACTGCCTAGTATAACCTTATCACAGAAAAACAGTAAATTAGTTGTGCAGGATTTACTTCTAAAACCATAATGCAAACGCGCAAACCAGTCAAAAGACCATTAGTCTTTAGAAATTTCAATCTCAATTTAATCCCCGAGATTAAAAGATTGATTAATCTTACTTTAATCAGTTTCAAAATTTTTCAATTGCTTTAATCCTTTCTTGAAGAGCGGCGTTATGCTAAGTCAGCTTTCAGCCCCGAGTTATACGAAGAGCTGAAAAAAGAAAATGTCCATTAATTTCCTGCACATCTACTAACATTTTTGGATAAATATTAGCTTTTCTGGTGATATTTAAGAGAAAAATTTGTAATAGGAAATTAAAAAGTTTAAATGGCAATGCATGACTGAAGTTGAAGCTGGGAACTTGGTATCAATACCATTTGTAATGTGGAGAGGTTCCAGAATGTTTTCCCATGTGCAGTTAAAGATAGCAAAATATGTGCCCAAAACTACTTCGTGCCCGCTAAATGTATAAGAAAACAATTAAATTATTCATTTGATTTAAACTTCTTAAAACCAGACCTCGACCCGGAAAGACGGATACCAATACACAAAGTTTTACTGATAATGAAAAATTAATTTGGAGGGTAACAACTTGGGGGGGGGGGGGGGGGGGGCATACAAAGAATCATCCTACAGCAGCCCACACAAATCATCAATGTTTCCCCCATCAGCGTAAATTTTATTCTGGTCTGAACCATGGCAAGCAGAACAATCACCAGCAGAGGCGGCAAGCCACGACATCAGGTGGTGCCGAAAGTGCGCAATTTGATTGTTATTCTCAACCAGGCGTAACTTTCTCTAGAAAGAGCAACTGGTTAATTAAAGGGAAAAATGAAAATTCAGAAGACATTAATGTAGGGACAATTGCTTTCACGACGCAAAGAAAAGTTTATTAGCTATTTTTTTTTAACCGACTTCACAAAGGAAGGAGGTTACACATTCGTATTGTATGTATGTCGTTTCTTTTGTTTGTTTGTCCACTCAGAGCTTCTCACCGGATGAACCGATTTTCATGACTTTTTTTTTTAATCGATCAGGGGTGGTTTCCCATAGGTCCCGTACCTTCGTTTGACCCTGTTCGATAATTAGAAGAAAAGTTATGGGCTGTCATTTTTTTGTTTTCTTATCCATAACTTTTGAAAACTAAATGAATCGATTTTGATGATTTTTTCTTTAATCGACAGAGGGTCGTCTAATTCAAATATCGCACATCAATTTGCCTACATTTGTTTTTTAGAAAAAACGGTACGAATGAAAAATAAGTATTTTTATTGTAATTAGAAAGGCTTGGCTTGATTTTTCTTTGTTGGGAAACTATTAATAAATATAAAAGTCATTGTTAAAAAAGTGTTTGTTGTAATTGTGCTATAATATTAAAAGCAATTACAGCAAGAGTTTGACTGAAAGCTTCTCTGAGGCAAAAATTAAATCCAATCAGTTTGCTAAAATCGACTTCAAAGCCGAATTTATCATACAAGTGACAAGTTTTTAGTGCCATTCATTCAAAGAAGGTTTGCCCTTTGACATGTTTTTTTTAAAAATAGAGTATATATATAAAAAATTATTTACACTAAAAAGAATGAAATAAAATTATTTTTATAAAAAAAATAGAACCGACTTCAAATTATAAATTGCGCTAAAAACTGAAAAATAAATTAATTCTTAAAACAACTTCGATGCTACTTTTAAACATAGTTTTAGAAGTCGGTGCAACATTATGAGTTTATTTACCATTGCACCATTTGCTACTTCCTATTTTAACTGTTGCTAATTCTGAGAAAATATATATATTTGTAATTGGATTCATGATTACAAATCTATCCTGATTTTGCACCGACTTCTAAAACTATGTTTAAAAGTAGCATCCATGTTGTTTTAAGAATTAATTTATTTTTCACTTTTTAGCGCAAATTTATAATTTGAAGTGGTTTTATTTTTTTTATAAAAATTATTTTATTATTTTTCTGGATAAGCAAAGTGCGATTAACCCACGAGAACGTGCGCGCGCGTTGGCCCCGTACTTATACATTTGTCTCGATGTTTTCGCGGGTTAAAGATCACTTGATTATTAATTTTCCTTTCCCACAGATTTTAAAAATGTTTACAAGAACAATTCACTTTGGTAGAGCTTTTTAGTTGTTTGAACGACTTAAATTTAAAAAATGTTCAACCCCAACAGGGCCGATCTGTGTAAAATAAGTTTGCTATTGAAGGCGGTGATGCAAATTCACACTACGCACTGAAAAGGGCTTCAAATAGAATTCAGTTTCTAAAACAACGGAAAGGTAAGGAGAAAATGTATCCATAGACAGGTGATAAAGTATTAGAATTGTTCTTAAAAGATGACTTGAAAATTTTCTGAACTCTGGGGAACACTGTTGTTGAACGACTATTTAAGAAATGTTCTGCAAATCTTGGTGGGGTGGTTAGAATGCTAATTCATTGTCTTATTGACTGAACACATGACACCTCAACATCGTCAATACTAAGCCGGATGCAAACACATTCAATGACTTGAAGAAATTTTTGTCCTTTCAAAAAATCTAAAAGCTGCTCTTTGTTTTCCAAAATTCATGTAGGGTTTTCAATGAATTTAACGTGAAAGCATTTAATAACTATTAATAACTTTTTTTTACGGAAAGAATTAATAATTGTACTAATTTCATATTAACTCAATGTCTCATATTCAGGCGTTCTTATCAGCTAGTATGAGAAACACTTACATCAACTTAAATTGGAAGGATCTAAATATCAGACTTCATAAACTGACAGTACACCATCATAGGACAAGCTTAATTAAGGCTCTGTATGATAGTGTGGACTGTAGACAACAAACCGTTCGATCGCTGTGTTTGCAATTTTCTTCATAAATAATTGAGAATTTTTCGGAAAACATGATTTTTATATTTCTTATTTTCTTGAACGCAAAATATCAAATAAATCCGACTTTATGAGTGATAGAGGGTTTAAAAAAATAAAAGTAAAAAAAAAACGTTTCTCAAATTAAAAATCCTGGAACACGTTGTATTTCATCTAATTTTTTTTGTTGTTATCTCGACTCCAAAAAATTAAATAAATCCGAGTTGTAGAGCGATAGAGGATTACCTTAGATTTCAAATTGACGCAACTGTCTCATTTTTCTCTTTGAAAAATAAAAGGACAAATAAATAATTTCATATTAGTTTTATTGACACATGACACAAACTTAAAACAGAAAGTACAGTACAGATCATTTTGACATACTACAATTTGAGACCCCACCTATCTTTCTCTAGATATATATTATATATATATCGAGACAGAGAGAGATACAGGTAGATGTATAAATACATATATACAAATATAGATAAATATTTATATTTACAAATAAAAACCAATTCATAAAAATTGCTTGTAAAGTCATTAATAACATATTTATTATACATACGCTTCCATGATTTCATTTGGCAAAGTGACCTTTTGTTCGATTTTAACTTGCTGTGAACATTTAAATTCTAGTTATTGTATAAAACTGAGAAATAACAGGAACAGTGATTAATTTGCATGTTTATACGCTTGATACAATATTAAAGTGAATGAGGAAAGAAAAAAAAACCTTGAAAATTTTTCTCTCATTAAGTATGGTATTATCAACTAATCATCTTAAAGCAAATCTTATCAATGTGACCAATCACTACAGTGATATATATATGTAACAACACGCTATGTCACCCCTTCATTTTGTCAAATGGTTGTCAAATCGCAAAGTTAGTATTAGCCAAATTCAATTAATCTTTAGTTTATTTACAACTTCTACATTGTAACTGAACACATTCCAAATCACAAGGAGACGAAACAAAAAACATAATATCTATCTACTATTTACACCAAGTACATCTTACGAATTCCAGCGAATCCCCACAAAATTTGCTTCTTCCTTCTTATAAAATATTTTGAGCTCTCCGCCATGTGACATCGCAACGTTTTAACCATTGGTTCTTCTGCAAAAATTACCTGGGTCTCAAGTTATATAATTTCTTTCGCGCCATGAAAAAAGTAAAAGGGGCAAGGGGAAATATATAAAGTGCCTACAATTGTCTCTAGGTCACTTTAGTTTTTGTGTTTTAAAATCGAAACTGAATTTAAAAAAGGGTTAGAAAGAATTATTTGTTTTTAATGATATAGAATATTATTCTATAACATTAATCACAAATAATAACAAAAAAACAAACATTCGACAAAATGAAGGGGTGACATAGCGTGATGTTACATATATGTACATATATATATAATTACCGAACAAATTTAAATTACAAACAATTCTAAAATCATGATGCACAAATTCAATCACTATTACTGAACATTGCACATAAATATTACAGCAAGAATAGCATCTTGAAATGGGAATGGGCAGAAAATATTTTTTTAAACATCTTTTTTTTTTTTAAATTCTACAACTATTTTTCAAAGAATATTTCATGCTAAAGTGCTACTTATTTGTTTCATAACTCACTTAAATGAAGTTTAGTCATTAAAATCTAGTTGGTATGTGTAATTAATTATGCATGAAATATCAAAATTTGAAATAAAAATAAATAAAATAAAGCACTTTTGAAAACTTATTCGAAAAGAATAAAGTAGATTTGGTATTTCTTCCAGAAATAATTAATATTAATATAGTAATTATATTTTTAATGAAAACTGATCAACTCAGTTTTCATTAAAAAAAATATATGATAGGTTATTTTCTCAATGTTAAAAAAAAGAAAAAAAAAAAAAAAAAAAACAGTAAATGTCTTATCACTTAGAAAGTTTAAAATAAAATAATTATCAAAAACAGAAAACAAGTCCCATAAACATATCTTTATAATTTTCTGGCGATTTGCTTTGTGCTTGTTTGAACTATGAAGATTCCATGTATTTAGTTGTATAAAAAGAAATCCTTACATATTAAAACAAATTGTTTACACTTGAAAAGCAGTATTTATTTTAAAATTTTCAAAAGTTACTAATTCTATATGATAAACAATAAGCAATAACATTTTATATACTTGTATTTAATATACATTTTTGGAATTGCATCCAGGCATTTATAGTTCAGCTTACAAGCTGATTAGACAATGTGAACTAAAGAATAAAATGTTTTGCCAAACAGAAATCTATATTCTGCAAAAATGTTGGAAAATATAAAGTTTCAAAATGAAAAAGTTCATAATTCTTAGAAATGAATATGAGTACTGCATCAAATAGTGTCTGATGTTTTACTAAAACTATATTTCATTCCTCTTATTTTTTACTTTTTCTTTCTATCCAGAAAAACATAAAGAAATATGTTTATATTTACAGCATCAGAGTTGTGTATAAAATCACAATGCAGCAAACTTTTATCACAAAAAATACATAGTTTGTATATTTATGACTAGAATACATACCAAGCAAAAAAAAAAACCCCATGGATAAATCATGCTTACATGATGAAGATGATAGCACATATAATTTCAATCAAAGGTTATATAAAGCTTCAGATAATTTTTGAATTTTCCTATGTCTGTTTTCTAAACATCATGAATAGTACATAAACAAATGATTGCTCTTTGACAGTCCTTGCATATCATACTAACAATGACAAAATTATATTTTAGACAGCTGAGATGCGGTATTATAGATATGGAAATATCTTTTGAGCTGTAATAATGTTAATAATAAGGCCAAAAAATGTGATCAAGGTTTTGCATGTGGTATCACCATTCCCTAAAATATATTTCAAAAAGTTTTCGATATAAAATTATTTGAGTATGATGTTCACAGACATTTGAGAAATAAATTTGAAGCATGTAATAAAATTATGCACATAAATGTCAGAGTGCACTTTTGTATATGTTTAACTCCATAAATGATTTTTAAGTAAAAACTCTTGGCATTTTTGAATGGTGCAGTACATAAACGCTTAAATTCTCATTAGAGCGTTTCTCATCCATTCTTTGTACAGTCCCCTTATTCATTTATCTTTACTTGCAATGTCAACAGATGTAAAAGATGCAAATTTGTAAAATTTTGTGATTTCTAGCTTTGTACATGCACCCTAAATGAGAAGCAGGAAATCTCATGCTGTTTCTATGGGCATTATTGCAATCGCCTTGAATAACAATCAATTTTCAATTCCACTGCAAAAGGCAAGTGACTTTTCTTATTTTAATAATCCTCATGTGTGTCTATTTTAATCCTAATGTGTGGGCGAGAATACAGTAAATCTTAGCAAGAGGTAACAAATTGAGCATATTATTGAAATAATATTAAAATGTCAAAAGAAAGGAATTTGTTATGTCTAGTAACATTTTAGAACACTTGCATACTTAAAAGCTATTTTTAGAAAATCAGGATAATTGAAATATACAAAAAGTGAAAAATTGAAGTTCATGGAATTTCTCGAGTTGGAGTGGCAAATAAAAATTGAAGAAATAATGGCAGAAAGAAAAAAAATACCCCAATATGACACAATATTTAATAAGAAATCTTACAAAAAGCTTTAAGAAAAAGAGGTCAGTATATGATTTACTTTAGTACCTGTAATTCTGTTGGAAATATTTAATTTTATCAATAGAATGTTAATTTTTAGTATAAGAATAATATAAGAATGGTATTTTCTTTTAATATAAGAAAGTTTACATATAATAAATGTAAGTGCATAATTGCTAGAAATTAGGGCATGTTTTAAAAAAAAAATCATAATATTAAAACTTTAAAGTGCTTCTTGCATTTTAAAATTAAAAACCAGAATTATTATTTTTTTAGTATTGAATCAAAATATTCAATGCATTTTAAAGTTTGAGTTCATATACATTATTTAATTCATGAAATCAAAACAGAGCAAATATAAACACTCTAAGACCATAAAAGTATAAAACATTTCTCGAAAATAAGCTTTGCAAGGAGTTCATGATGCAATGTTAACTTGTATGTGTTATAAATAAAACAATAAGAATAAAATTTAAGAAATAATATGAAAATTACATTAAACATATTTTCAAATTTCTTTATTCAAATTTAAAATAATTTACTGATCTTAAAAGTTACTAAAACTTCTATTCCATTGTTTCATGTCTTCAAAATTGTAATATTATTTCACTGGCTATACTTTAGGCAAGGACTAAGAACATGATCAGTTACAATGAGATGATAGTTAACTAAATGAGGAAATAATTAAGACTTACTGCAGGATGAGATATCATTAACAAGCACATAAAAATCAGCTCAACACAAATTATGTTAATTTTATGCATGTTTATTTTATAAAGAATATTATGCATAAGTAAATTTATGCAACATCTTTTGAAAACAAAGAATAGGACTTGAAGCTTTTTAGCCTCTTATCAAATACTTAGCAAGATTTGGGTCCAAGTATATTTGAACTGGTATGTGACATGAGGTTAAACTTTTTTTTTTATTGTACTGTCAGTGCATGTTTTAGTTTTCACAGCTCATGATTAGTTATTTCTACTTTATGTATTTATATAAATGGATTCAACAATATTGCACAGAAAAAAAATCAAATTTTGAAATGAAATTAAAAGATAAATAATAAAGTATTCCTCTAACAAAGTGACTGGTATACATATACAATTAGTTTTTGACACTAGGTATTGCTAGAAAAATCAAACTGAAGATAGTAATTATCCAGCAAAGGATAAAAGTTTAAGGAAAATACAGCACCACTGAGAGAATGGCATGTATGAGAATTTACGGAATATTATAAGAGTTTTAAATGGTTAGTTAAATATTGTTTACAAACTCATTCTTTTCTCTTTCAGACAAGATAAGATTTCTATGTTTATTGATATTAAACAATCATTTTTGAATTCATCAATAAACTTTTTGCATACATTAGAAATTTGTAGACATTTTGAACGTGATTCTTGAATGTAAATAAATAAATAAAAAACATTTCTGGTAAATAGTTTTTCATAGATATCTTTTTTCCCCCCACAATATATTGGAACAGATAAAAACATTCCTAAAAATAAAGACTGATGCACATTGCAACGGTCCATTTTCTCTTTTTGGAAAGGGAGAACGTCAGGATGCATGTATGTAATGCATTCCCAGAGTTTCAATAAGTAAAATTACATTTGCTTATAGTTAATTTACAGTTGTGTACAACTGGTTTAAAATGTCACAAGAAGGTGTCCTCAATTCACGAGCTTTCGCTTCTAAACTGAGATCCTTAAAATGCTTTGCCCTCCAAATCATATTTTCTTCTAAAGGAATACAAAAAAAAAAAAAAAAATACCAATGTTACTTTACATGAATTTCCAAGTGTTGTACAAGTAAAATTATCACAAAATATTAGCATAAAATATAAGTTCAATGATACAACTTTTCAAGTATCAAAATGTGATAAAGCTTCAAACAATAATTTTATCAAATTTGTTGTTAAGAATAAATCCAGTTAGTGATTTTTAAAAGCTTATGAAAGCAGTAACAAGCAATGCAGTTAAAATAGGAAAATTTTTTTAAATTTTCAAAAATCAGTTTCTGTTTTTTCAACATTAACCTACTTTAAGGCATTTTAAAAATGTTATTAAAAAACAAATATTTTAAAATACAATAAAAAAATATGACAGAAATGTAACAAAAAACAAAACCGGAAAAAATGGAGAAAAATTGTAACAACAAAAATGAGCAGAATTGTTATTTTTTGTTATTGAGAACATGAAATAAAGAGAATGAAAAGAAAAAAAAAATGTAAGAATTACAGTTAACATCAAGAATACAGGTCACAGACTAAATCAGTAGTTCCCAACATTTTTCTGCCTATTGTATCAAAGCATGAATGCTTTCACACAAGGAGAATCCCCTAAGAGTTCATTTGCCCTTCATAATGTTATTTTTACCTCTTAGTGCTATATTATTATTTTTTCATTTATTCATTTGCATAAAACACATTAATTTTTGCCCTTTTCTGTAGACAGAGTAAAAGTGATTACTATGAACCATTAAATTTTTTATGAGCAATAATTTTGATGGAAAAGTATTTCCATCAAAGTGTTGTGAAGGGTTAACTCGGTTTACACAAGCTTTCAAACTACATGTAAGAATTAAAATAACTAATCACAATAATAAACAAGGAAAAAGCTTGGCTCATAACATAAAATGAAAATCATTCAAAATAAAAAAATAATAACTCGTTCTCAGACGCCCTCCTAAAAATTCGAAAGGACCCTTGATAAGATTTGTGCATACCATTGAAATATATTAAATTAAAGTACATTTAACATAATTAAATAGTGAAGTATTCAACACAAAAATAGAATCTTTGTACCATGGGACACTGACAATTTCTAAGAACCTAATGGCAGCATTAACATTGTTTTTACTTTAAAGTACGAACTTAACCAATGAATCCACAGTAAAGAATTAGCATTAGAAGCACCAAATTAAGGAGTTGATGAAAGAAAATTTCTTCCCTCAAAAGCAAATATTTTTTCTCATTCTAATTACATTTTCTGAACACGAATTTATAAAACTATTCTACTGAATTTTAATTGGTCATAGAAGAGATTTTTAAATGTTTTAGTTATGAGAAAATAAGATGGTAAATTGAAATTGACAACCATTTTTGCCTTACTTAAACTACGTGGCTACCTTAAACAGTTAACACGTTGTAACTTTAAACACATTCCAAGTGAAAGAAAACACTCATCAGTTAATTATTTGAATATATTTTGTTACAACCTGTTAACTTTACATTGTGTAGTGTCAAATCATAGGTTCTTTTTCTATAACAACTTACTGATAAAATTAGGTATAAACTATGAACTGCTACTTTTTGTGCAATACATATTTTCTTAACTTTAGTGCCATAAAAAGAATGTAGTTGTGTTTGTTTGGAAAATATTAGTTCATCAAATATGTGACTATAGTCTGAAGTATGCCCCAAGAGAAAACAGGGTATAAGAACTTGGGACAGATTGCAATTTCAATTTTAAATGGCCCAGAAACTGATATTTTCAGAGTGTATGTGTTAAAAAACATGTATATTACAGAAGATGTTAATACATATAAATGGATGCCTTTGGATTGTAAATCTGACTTTGTGGTA
This sequence comes from Octonoba sinensis, assembly GCA_038502835.1. Taxonomy (NCBI): domain Eukaryota; kingdom Metazoa; phylum Arthropoda; class Arachnida; order Araneae; family Uloboridae; genus Octonoba; species Octonoba sinensis. The sequence goes on along the minus strand of CM076599.1, from coordinate 27,258,975 downwards.
GTTAAAAATTAAGGTGAGAAACGTTTCAAAAGTAGTCTATGGCACTAAAATTAAGTACCCTTAATTAGTGCCATAAAAAATATAGTTCATGTTTGTTTGGAAAGCATTAGTTCAAATATGCGACTATACTCTGAAGCATGATTTCCCAAGATAAAACAAGGCATAAGGGGGACAGTTCACAATTTCTATTTTAACTGTCACAGAAACTGATATTTTCATATGGTATATGTTGAAAAAATATACATATATAACAGAAGAATATGTTGATGCCTTTGGATTGTAAATCTGACTTTTTGGTAGTCAAAAATTAAAGTGAGAAACATTTCACAGGTACATAACCAACATGTATCTTTGAACTATTTTCAAATATTTCTTTTTCCTTCAAAAATGAAAACAAATGCTTTTCATTCATGTTAAAATTATTTGGTGCTGAATAAGCTAGTTTATACAATTTATATGTTTTTTAATGTATCAAAATAAAATGCATGATTTGCAAACAACAAAGTAGAGTTACTTGAACCCTGGAAGGTTATAAAAATCAAAAAAAAAAAAAAAATGTTTTAAATCTATCCTGGTTCTATTGTTTTCAAGTTACACATGTAGTATACACCATATCTCTGCTATGTGCAACACTGTAGCACTCGTCTGCCAAGGTGCTACCAGGACAGATTTAAAACATATTTTGAATTTTAGTTTCTATTAAATTCTAGTAGCCTCAAAGAGCTCAAGTAACACCGTACCTGAACTGTGTTAAAGGATTCAAATCTAATCTATCATTAAATGTATGATATAGCATAATGTACACCTTGTCCAACTACTTCCATATGTTTTTTTTTTTTTTTTTTTTTTTTTTTTTTAATTTTGTAAAAGTCATGAGGGAGGAAGGTCAACTGCCTCTTGCTAATAGCTTAAATATCCACTAAATAAATAAATGAAAAATGCTAAGTTACCTGACACAACACAATGTTTATCAATAAAAAATGTAAGGTATTATTGCAGCAGAAACATAAACTAAGAAAGCTTACTATAATTTCTTTCTCTAAAGCAGGAAGTACGAGTATTTATAATGTAATCTTCCTCCACTTGTCTCTCTATGTGAGATAATCTAGTTTTATATTCCTTCATAAAATTCTCTTGAACATAGAATGGAACATCTAAATTACTAGTCCTCTGTTCATAAGCATATTTTCTAAAAAAAAAAAGAAACAATTAAGAGTATGGAAAATGTTAATAAAATCAGAAAGTCAATACTTTTTTGAGGAAAGATACTAATATCCATATAATTTAATGCAAGTTGATAATGATAATGATTTGCATTTCAAATATATATTATTTCCCCACCCCACCTACAACATAGTAATACTAAAAAAAACTAAATGTGTAATTTAAAAAAAAAAAATCCTTAAAATTCTTTTTAAAAAAATAATGAATTAATATTGACAATTTAAAACAATAAAATTTAAAACAAAAATAAGTTAAAATATACTTACGCAGTCCTTTGAAGGTTGTATGGTGGATCAGAAACAAAAAAAGAGCCAAGTAAAGAAACGGATATGATAAACAGGAGAGGCAATATCTGCATCAGAGCACTTCGGCTGTCTTGCTATGTACCAAAAAAAAAAAAAAAAAAATATGAATTCTAATCTAAGAAAATTACATTTACAAAAAATATTAACAACATATTTTCATGCAGTTATCATGGAGATGGAGTAAATATTTAAGACAAAATCATAATTATCAGGCTTTGTATTTATTTATGCTTTCAAGTCATTGAATTAAAAAATAATTTCAATGAATCCATATGAGATGGGAAGATGAAAATAAATTCAAAAATGTAATAACAAGATTTCCATGTAGTAAGCATTCTAATCACTTGCTTCATACAAAAAAAGAAACATACTACTTCTCAAATATAAAATGAGACATGTTATTGAGCAAGTAATTTTTACTAAAATTACGCAATAAAACTGCTATTGTGATACTGAAACATTGCTAAACCATATGCTTCTTTTCTTTCCCTGCTTAAATAAATGAAATAATAGTTTCATTATATACAAAATTTGAGGAAGTAATTAAATATCCCTTTCTTTACAGATTATGACTGAAAATAATGACCGAGTCTTTCATGACTGTAATCAATAATGCGACTACTTTCCAGACTGGCAAGCAACATTTAGTCCAGAATATTCCTGGATGATGTTTTGCCTCAGGTGTAGTCAGGCTTCTTAACAGAATGTTTGATGTATTGTATGCATATTATATAATATATACACATATACATATGTACATATATATATGTGTGTGTGTGCATGTGCGCACAAAGCATGAATATCATTAGTGCTCTGAGGAAGTCATACATCTCATGCAAAACATCAGCCCGAAACATCTTGGATGGACCCTGGTTAGCAAGTCTGGAAAGTAGTTATACAGGGTCGTTTAAAACAATGATGGGGATTTTAAAACCTCATTAAAACTTTATTCTTAAATGAAGAAAAAAAAATTGCAATGAAATGCAATATAAAAACATGTTTTGCTTCCATTCACTATATGGCATTGCTAGTTCATATGGCGTTGCTAGTGTGTTAGTATCACAGTAATGGGTTTCTCTATAACAGTACAATGGCAAGACAGGTAAAACATCAAATCATAACTGAAAGTCAAGAGAGCTTATCTTTACCAGACATGGAGGGAGATTGACTACCGCTTTCATGTTTATCGAGCGTCTAATATTGCACACATCGAAACAGGTATAGAACACTTTTCTTAATATTTTGGTACACACGTCTTTATTATTTTTCATAATTTATTTTTGCAATTGCAGCACTTTTTCAATGGTCAAGACTGAAAAATTCTGAATGTTTGTTTTAAGAGTTTTTAATTTACCATTTTTAAAACATTTAAGAACACTCAGGGGAGCCCATGGGGGGGGGGGGGGGGGTCATGGCCTAAGCTGCACCATCAGAATTTTTTGAGATTCTTTTTCTCAACGATTTTTTTTTATATATACATCGGATATTTATTATCCGACTAATCTTCATTCAAATATCTGGAATCTGATTCGGTCAATGCATGAAATATTCAGTTATATAACACGTCAAATTTGATTATTAAAATTTAATTAATTAACACGTTTTGAAATATCCATACATGTAAATTACGAACTTACTATGTATTTGCATGCTGCAGCCTATGCAGCTAAAAATCTGTATAAAATTTACAGGTTTCAAACATCAGATCGGGATATCCAGTACATATTCATCAGGTAGGGATACTGGATATCTGGTACCTGAAAGAGTCATTGAACTGGGGGGGGGGGGGAGATTTATGCTATCAAACTTGGAGGGGATGGGCACTCCTGAGGACAGTGGATCTTTTTCTTGCTTACTCACTCGAGTTTATTCAGTAAGAAACTATTAATAGGCAAAAAAAAAACATCAAACTGATAACTTCCTCCTGTTTGAAGTTTGTAAATTAAAGAGTATTTAAGGAATCAAGATATAAATTAAGGTTTTAAAAAAAAGTTTTTCAACACTTTTAAAGCAATGTTCACTATGTTCATGATAAATCGTATTCTCACTAGCCTAACTGCTGAATTTCTCAGGCATGAATTTTTGGTATATAGAAATAATTTTAATAAAAGTAATAAATACAAAAGCACAGATTTAGGCATTTGAATTTCCAATATTACCTGATAAACTGTAGAAGCCCTGGTTTGATATCTTTGCCATTGACTTCCTCGTCTTACAAAAGTATGTCCTAAAAGAAAATTAAGCAATGAAAATGTTATTCAAAATTAGATCACATTTAAACTAATATGCTTTCCATAACAAATCATTTATATTAAAATTTAAGCAAAAATTTCTAGGAAAAAATCTTTTCCTCATAACAGATTTTTTTTCGAATAATTTTCTTTTAAAAAAAAACTTTAATGCCTATATCAAAAATTAGATGTATTTTTGATGCAGTCAATTTCACATAAAAAATAGTTTGAAATTAGCATGGTGGTAACAAAATCCAAGAAAAAAAACTGATAATACTCTGATATTCCCTGATTGCACTTCGAAAATGTCCTTGATTTTATAATTTTAATTGCGACAGTTACACAGTATCAATATCATAAGTGATGAAAGTATAACAGTGGTGCAATCAAAAAAATTCTTGATAAGCGGCACAGTATTTTTTTTTCCACCTGAACTATGTGCAATTCCTTTTTTTTTTGTGTGTGGGGGGGGGGGGGGGGGAGGGGATGAAAGAAAAGAGAAAATAATGTAATTATCTGAGTAATATAATCTGCAACTGTTAAGAATTTTAAATGTAAAGTTTTTTTTTAATAATTAAGATCCACCTCCTCACCATTATTATTTAATGATTTCTTGATTAAAATATTCCTTTATTTTCTCAAGAAGTATTGTTCTTTTGTTGCTGAATTTTTTTTTGTTGATAAAAAAATCCAAATCATCACTTGGGGGAGGGGGGGGGGGGCATGGTCCTCTGTGCCCCTTGCGTTACCACCCTGAATTAAGGAAAACTTGATCTTTCAATTTTTATTCCAAGTTAAAAACAATGACATTGATTAAAAATTTTCTTTGCAATAATTTTTTATATTGACAATAATTAAGTGTCTTAGAGTTCTGGTAAAAGTCATTAAATCAAGGAATTGTGATTTTAAGATAAAACTTATTTTGTCATCTGAAAATAAAGCTTGATAGAGTAACAATATAAATTCGTAATAAAGCAATGCACACAACATTGTTATATCAATATTCTCTTGCCCTTTTAAATTTACTTCTTCTTCAGTGAAGCAAAATGTGTAAAATAATGCAGAGAATACTATATAAAAGGAATTTTAAGGCAAAATGAAAATTAAGAACTCATGTTTCTTTCAAAAAGCGACTAACATAAATTAAAACATGCTTCGCTTAGAAATTTTAATAATTAAGTAAATACTTTAACACATTAAAGGGCTTCAATTACTATGACACATGAAAACTAAATGCATTTTGTTAAACTAAATAGATATGTCTCACCATGAAAGAACATATTGTACAATTCTTCAGGAGTAACGTCACCTACAAAAAATAATATTGAATGATTAACAAAATCGCATCAATAATAAATTCATTTACATTGCCTGCTGAATTACATTGCCACGCAAAGTGAAAAAGATTGAAAATGTTTGTAAAATTTGAAAGTTTAATAAAACCTACAACTCATTTAACGAGTTAAACTTTTTATAAAAAGTACCAACTTACCCCAACTTATAACTGTTGTTACTAAAACAGCAAAATGAGATTCCCTGAGGTTTCCACGTTTTCCAGACATGCTTTCGATAAATTCCAGTCTTCACTTAACGGTATCATCATACCAATCAAAGACATACATTTGACTCAAAATATCTTTTTAAAACAATAGCAGGAATTGCTAACTTGAAAATAATTTCTGCAGCAAGTGATAAAAGGGAACAAACAGATCGATAAAGAAAAACTAGGTATTTTGCAAAATGTATTGTTTTAAGGTCTAATAACTCACTTTCTTGATGAGAAAATTGATTGCTATTAAAATATTTGAGAGGAAAGAACACTATTTTAATTACCTTACGTATTATAAATGTATTTGGAAAAAAAACTGAATAACTATAATCAAATGTGAGTCACTTATAAGTACAGCAGAACCTCTCTTAATCGGCTCCAGATTAACCGGCTTCACTTTATTCAGGCCATATTTTAAAAATTTTTTTTAAAAATAGCTTTTAGAGCACTATAGTCTGTGTAATTACAATCGGCGTGTCAAGGTCATACAACTTTACCTTTTCTCCTTCTGGTCGCCATGGTTTCCATGCTAAAAACTTTTTCCCCACTTGGTTTGAGAACATAAGTCAGGTTGTTGTTTTAGTTATAATAATAATAGACGGATTCAAATCAGATTTATTTCTCAATGGCAAAAATAGATTGCGTCAGGCAAAGTTTTCAAATATTTTCAACCAATCTAAATATTCTTCTGACATTTTGATGTGTTTCAGAAAGCTATTGTATAGCTAATTTATCGTATTTTATATTTTGTAAATGTGAAAATCTTATCTAAACATTCCAGATGAAATTTAATTGCATTTACTTAATATCAAAAATAAATAAATGGAAAATAAATTCTTTCTTTTTACTTTTTCTCAACTATGCTAATATTTTGAATCCGAGGTGTCGTAATGCCATTGCCTTAACTGCAGTGTAAAAAAAAAAAAGTCTGGCTCTGTTACCATTCTCGCAGTTGCCATGGAGACAAAGCAGCAAGCGAGACCTTGATGCGCCTATTCTAATTACGCAGACTATAGTTAGATGTAAGAAAGAGATGCTGCCGTACTTGAGTAAATTTTTTTGTAGAAACCTTATCTCCCCGGACAAAAGCGACATTGCAATGTCGAGGGGGGGGCGAAGGGAGTGTTCCTTTGAAATCAAGTGTGGCTATTGGCTAATCTCAAGTTCAGTGGGTCAGTCAATTCAGCCTTGCCAAGCGCTTGATAACTGGTATGTAGCTCTCAAAGTAACTGTAATAAAACGCAACAAATAATCACACCTCCACTCTCTTTTAAATTGCATAATGTATCTCCCATATTTTGCTATCCCCGCTTTAACTGTAGTTTTACTTAACCAGCTTACCATTAGTCCCAATTCAGATAGTTAACAGAGGTTCTACTGTACTTCAAAATGTTAAGAGTTGATACATTTACTAGTGATCAAATTAATGGTTGAATCACGAGGCATAGGATCAATCTTCACATGTTGAATTTTAAGTGGAACAAAAGAACTAGCTTAATGTTTGCATATCGAACTTTCCCTGTCCAAAAAAACCTGGTAGCATTGCGTGTTGGCGATTCAAATGTTGGCACAAAAGTTGAGTTTTTGGCAAGTGCCATGAAAAATTCCCATGACTTTTCCAGATTTTTGATGAAATGGTAAAATTCCCCGACTTTTCCAGGTAGCATAGCAACCCTGTTATAAGCCCTTGTACATTTTTTTCTCTTACTTCAGGTTTCTGTTAAGCCTAAACTACAAAAGCTTCCAACTCGGAACTCCTGGGCATTTATAGCATAATATAGTGAAACTTCTATTAGTGATCACCTACATGAACAACCAATTTTTTCCTATCAACTTAATGTCAAAAGGCCTCTGGCAGAGACCAGGTATCCACGAAACCCTGTATTAGTGACAACATTTATCTCTAATTGGAAAAATGCATTTTCTAATGAGAGAGGGAATTTTGAAACATTAATCAATAATGCTTAAAATTTTTCAAATAATTTATCCATAACATTTTAGCCTTTCAGGCATTAATATAATTAAGAGTCAGAAGATTAAAGTCTTGTCTGATTATTCAAGAGATCACACTTAGGACTAAGTTTGCTAGTCAGCCAGACAGCCTAAACTTTGAAACAAACACTTTATTGTGTCATATTCAGAGAGTATGCAAGATATTAAATGCTCTTTTTACATATATTTTTTAAAAGTATTACTTTGTAAAAATTAAAAAAGTCTTCATAATTTAAAAGAATTTAACCCACCCCCAAATGTTCATAACAGCAGAATTTAATACATTTAAAAAAAAGCAAACACAATTGCTTTTTAACCGACTTCACAAAGGAAGGAGGTTATACATTCATACTGTATGTATGTCATTTTTTGTTTGTTTGTCCACTCTTAACTTCTCACCGGATGAACCGTTTTTCATGATTTTTTTTAATCGATCGAGGGTTGTTTCCCATAGGTCCCGTACATTTGTATGACCATATTCCATAATTAGAAAAAAGTTATGGGCAGAAATGTGGTCATTTTTTAGTTTTTTCATCCATAACTTTTGACTAACTGAACCGATTTTGATATTTTTTTCTTTGATTGATAGAGGGTCCTCTAGCTCAAATATCGCACATCAATTTGACTACATTTGTTTTTTAGGAATGGGTGAAAAATTAGTATTTTTTATTTTAATTGGAAAGGCTTGGCTTGATTTTTCTTTGTTGGGAAAACTATTAATAAATACAAAAGTCATTGTTAAAAAAGAGTTTGTTGCCATTGAGCTGTAATATTAAAAGCAATTATAGCAACAGTTTGACTGAAGGCTTCTCTGAGGCAAAAATTGAATCCAATCAGTTTGTTTGCTAAAATTTACTTCTAAACAAAATTTATCACGCAAAGGATTAGTTTTTAGTGCCATTCATTCAAAGAAGGTTTGCCCTTTGATATGGGTTTTTTTTTTAAATGAAGTATTTATATAAAAAATATTTACACTAAAAAGAATAAAATAAAATAATGTTTGAGAAAAAAATAGAACCGACTTCAAAGCAGAGCAACTATGAATTGCGCTAAGATTAAAAAATAAATTCATTCTTTAAACAACATCGATGTGACTTTTAAACAAAGTTTTAGAAGTCGGTGCAAAATTAGGATTGATAAAATCGTTTGCATTGATTAATCAATTGCAAATATAACTAGCCCAGAATTAGCAACAGTTCTAGTATATAGTAGCACATGGTGTAATAGTAGTTAGACTCCAAATTTTGCACCGACTTCTAAAACTTTGCTTAAAAGTCACATCGATGGTGGTTAAAGAATGAATTTATTTTTTACTTTTTAGCGCAATTCATAGCTGCTCGGCTTTGAAATCAGTTCTACTTTTTTCTCAAAAATTATTTTTAGTACTTTTTTCTAATAATGGTAGCATGTAGAACTTTATTAAGTTGTTAAGCAATTCAATTTGACACTTCTCAGAGCGATCACCTAACGAAAGCTTTTTCTCAGAACGCAGGGTGATTGATCCCGAGAAGTTTTACTGTAAATATGTTTTTGAGGGGCAGTTAAATTTTGTTCAAAAACCTGAGAAAAATTTTTCTGAAAATGAATAAATAAAAACTGCATATACTAGGCCTGGCCTCCCCAAAGCCATATATAAAATTGCCCCTAATATTTATATATGGCAACTGAAACAGTTTCGTGTACAATACTAAATACAAATTGATTTATATTGAAGAAAATGTTTAGTATACTTCAACAACTTATTAAGGTGCAACATTCGAAATCAGCACACACACACACCCAATAAACAGTGGTGAAGATCAAAAAAAGTTCTACTAATAAAAATTAAAGATTTTTTCATTTAAAAGTCTATATAAAACTAAAGTAGTTCTGATTGCTTTTTATTTAAATATTTAAGCATTAAAGCTCACTATTATGGACACCCACCTTGAAAAAGTTTTGCTATGCCACTGTAAACAAATAAATGGATATTGAAACCAGTTTTACTAGAATGTACCTTCAAACCTATGACTGTAGGCATAATATCCCTCCTGAGGATAACTCTCAGTTGTCTGCATCGCTTCCAAGCCATATTCATCATATCTTTTCCGCTTTACTGGATCATTCAGGACAGAAAAAGCATTTCCAATAGCTATTTATAAAAATATGAAGATTAAATGCAAACAACTCGACCACTTCTACAGAATAAGTAAAATATAAAAAAATACGTAAAAGATTAAAAAAATTGAAATAATAATATGACTCATTAACATATAATTGCAAACAGGATAATAACATATGCAAGTTAATACAAAAACATCAGAATATAATTAACAAGAAGTTCCGTCGAGAACTATACGAGCCTACTTTCCCGTATACACCGAATTCAAATTTATAATATAGCTATCTCTCTCTCTCTGTCTTTCTCGTTTAGTTTTAGTTCTTAATTGCTTCAAATATACCTTTTTCAACGGTTAATAGATATTCATTCAATCATTCATTTATTAAGTCATTCATGTATTTAGTCACTCATTTATTCATTCATTCTTTTGCTTATTCATTCATTGATTCAAAAATATTCTTGAAAATCCCGATCAAAAAATTTTATAGGAAAATAGTCGCCTTAGTTCTGGATGTACTTTCTATTTGTACATGTTCTACGTCATAAGAGCTTTCCGATAAAGTTTGTTACAAGCAAATCGGTCCGTTAGATCAGGAATAATATAGGATTGAAATTTCCCTGTAGGCGGTATGTTAATTTTTTTTTGAACTGTTCAAAAATGAACAAAAATTGTTCAAATCAATCTTTCACGCCAAGAACTTCTTCCAGTGAGCTTGTTCATGGGAACTTGGATCTTGTACCCAAGTTTACATAATTTGCTTTATTTTCACCCATAGGCGATAATGTTAAAATTTTTTGAACTGTTCAAAATTGAACAAAAAATTGTTCAAATCAAAAAGTAAAATATGGAAATGAGATATCCTCGCCGAGATCTTTCGAATGCAAAAAGAATTTTTTGAATCGGACAATTCGTTCAAAAGTTATTAGGGGGGGACAGACCGACAGACAGACCGACATACACACTTTTTCCCCATCTCAAAACCCTACTTTCAAATTTTTTATTTTTCAATCTTTATTTAATTACTTAACTTATTTTTGACTTTTCTTGATTTTTAACGATATTTTCACGATACCATTAAGCCTTCTTTCATACTTTATTATTATTTTTTTTTTTTACTTTTACGGGAAAGTAGGCTAAAAATGGATAAAAAATTTTATTTACATTCACAATATGTATGAACAAGTTTAGTCATATGAAAGAAAAGAAAACAGCACAGAAAATTCTTAACCAAAGAAAAGTTTGTAAATAAAAAGTGAAACTTTTAGTAGGTTCTGCAAGAAATCATATCACACAGATTTTTGGTAGAAATTTACTTTTCCTTTCTTTCTCTCTCTACATATGCATACGCAGTATGAGACTCCAGATCTGGAACCTTTAGGACAGCAATCTTTCCGAATTTTTGAATTTTACGGATTTTAGGTCTTACTCAAAACTTGTAAGTAGCATCAAAACCCATATCATTTGCTCCCTAATTTTCCTATAATATTTTATTGAATTTTAGCATTTTTCATTGTCTAAGATACTTACCTATAAGTCAAGGTATTGTAAACGAAAAACGATGTGCAAGGTTAATATGAACAAATGCAAGGCAAAATGTCAAAAAATCTGGACATTTTCCCCACTTTTAGTTCAACTCTTTTAAATAAACACAAAAGAAATGAATACTGACAAACTCTGATACAATTTTATATTATCTGACAGTTTGCTAAAGTTTTTAATAACAAAACAGTAAAAGTTCAGATTATTGGAAAAATTTGACACCAAGAAATATACCCTACTTTTGATTTCAGATTCAGCAGACTTTTAGACAGTGTTCGTGATTTTTTTGATTTAAATCAGATTTTTTTTATTTAAATCGGATTTTTTTGATTTTTTTAAAAAGACCCTAAATTATTTGGATATTTATTATGTTACATTCATAGAAACAATATGACATCTTAATCAATATGCAAAAACACACTTTAAGCTATTTTCAGAGCAATAAATATTTTTTAATAATAATAATGATAAACAAATTTTAATACAAATGAATGACTCAAATGAAACGAAACCCTACCAGGAATAATAGTACATGCATAAGTACAGAGAATATGATCATATTTAATCTGAATTATTTTGCTGTTGAAAACTGCAAAAAACGTACCCAATTAAGTTTTACATTGAATCTACTTTAATCATTTTTCAATTTTATAAATAAAAAAGCATGAAATATTTTTACCCATTTCGAAAAATCATATGCTCATACCATTACTGAAAACGGCAACTTTTTGTTTTAATCAAATATCTTTATTGAAAACTTCTGTGATAAAACAATATTTTAAAAGGAAAAAACCTTAAGCTATTAGGGGACGTGGATGAAACTTTAAGGATAAATTCTAAATTCTAACAATTGTAGTTTTAAACACTATCATTCTGAATTATTTATTGTGTGGCATTGATTAAATGGATCTAAAATACTATTTTTAAGATTAAAAAACACAAAATGGTTCATGATTATGTTTTATGAATTGTAATTTCAATGATTGAATGAATGATGCTTTGCTGTTAAGCTGCTTGAAGAATATTGTAAAATTTAAAAAAAATATTGTCAAATTAAAAGAATAGTTATTAATTCCAACCTTATGAAATATGTTATGCACACAGCCAAATAGACCTAGGAAGTTTTGTTTGAAACAGTAGTTGAAATTGCAACATATTTCATTTTTACAACACTTCCTAACATAGTAAAATCAATGATTTTTTTGGAAAAAAATCACTTGATTTAAATCAATGATTTTTTTAAAAAAATCACTTGATTTAAATCGTGATTTAAATCATGATTTAAATCAAGCTGATTTAAATTAACGAACCCTGCTTTTAGATTACCAAAGTTTGGATTATTGGGACTATTGTACTAACAGTGTCATTCTCCCCCCCCTCAAAAGTTCTAACCCAAGCCCCAAGTCCATTATTTAGGAGAAGGTAATCGCCCCCCCTCCACACTCAGAATATGATATGTGTGATATAATAGATTTTATACAAATCAAGTACAGAGCATAAAATCGTTATTATTGTTATGCTCTCAAATGTCATAACAAGATCAAAAATAAAATTAGAATTGTGATCTATAAGATAGTGTTTTTTTCTGAACTGCAACACAGCAAGTATATATATATCTAATATAGCGTGACATGCAGGGTTCGTTGATTTAAATCAGCTTGATTTAAATCCCGATTTAAACCAAGTGATTTAAAAAAAAAAATCATTGATTTAAATCAAGGGACTGTTTTTCAAAAAAATCATTAATTTTATAATGTTAAAAAGTGTTGTAAAAATGAAATATGTTACAATTGCAACCACTGTTTCAAACAAAACTTCCTAGGTCTATTGCTCTGTGTACATAATATATTTTATAAGGTTAGAATCAATCACTATTTTTTAATTTTACAATATTCTTCAAGTATCTTAACAGCAAAGCATTAATTCATTCAATCATTCAAATTATAGTTCATAATAACCATGAACCATTCTGTGTTTTTATCTTAAAAATAGTATTTTAGATCACTTTAATAAATGCACACAATAAATAATTCAGAATGATAGTGTTTAAACCAACAATTGTTAGAATTTAGAATAGGTATCCTTAAAGTTCCCCTAATAGCTTAAGGTTTTTTTTATTTGAAAATATATTTTTTTAATCATAGAAGTTTTCAATAAAGCTATTTGATTAAAACAAAAAGTTTCAGTTTTTAGTAATGGTGTGCGCATATGATTTTACTAAATGGGTAAAAATTATTCAAAATAGAAAAATGATTAAAGTATGTAAAATGTAACAATTAAGAACACACCATTGGTACTTTTTTGAGCTTTCAAAAGCAAAATAATTCAGATTACATTTGTTCATTTTCTCCGTACTTATGAGTGTACTATTATTCCTGGTAGGGTTAAGTTTCATTTGAGTCATGCATTAAAATTTGTTTATCACTATTATTATTAAAAACTATTTATTGCTGTGAAAATAGCTTAAAGTGTGTTTTTGCATATTGATTAAGATGCCATATTGTGAATGTAACATAATAAATATCCAAAATATTTAAGGTCTTTTCTAAAAAATAAAAAAAATCCGATTTAATATTAAAAAATCCGATTTTTTTTTAATTAAAAAAATTTTTTTTTTAAAAATCACGAACCCTGGTGACATGTGACAAAGGGGAGCAACGGAGCGAGTGGGGTCAAATATATTTAAAAAAAAAAAAAAAAAGCATTACATCATTTATGAGCAGTTCCTTATTGGATCTATCAATGAGTTATTTAGAGGTTTGATTGCATAAACAAGCTGACTAATGCGAGCCTGTGCAACGGAAACAATGACTTTTGGCCTATAGAGAGAGGGGACTTGCGTCTTCGCAAAGCAGTCCGGAAGTTTTCTTCTTCAGGGGGTGTTGATCCTGCACCAGTGATGTTACTGTATTTAAGATTTAAATTAGAACAAAATACAACATACCTTTAAAAGCTTCCACAGAACCAGGGGCTTTGTTCTTATCAGGATGGAATTGAAGTGCCAATTTTTTATATTGCTTACGAAGCTCAGATTCACCAGCATCCTTGCTCACGCCTAATATTTCATAATAATCTTTACATTTCCTTACCCTGTGGAATATATAAATGTACACACACATATATATAGATGTAAGATAACAACTTTTAAGATTTCACAAAAACTTTATAAGGGAGAGAAAAATACTAATCACTTAAAGATGTGCAAAGCAGCAAACATTTTAGCTAAGTACAGTGGAACCCCGCTATTCGTTCCAGGAGGCAGTTCGAATGGCGAATTATGTTTTCATATAAGATACCACGTAAATTGGCTTAATCCATTCCAGACCTATTGAGGGTTGCTTATTTAAACCTATAAAACACAAATATACATGCGAACATGAAATTATACATAAATAAAATTTTAATTGCACTTAGCTTGTACTGAGGTGAGCTGATGGCATAAGTGGAATGTTGAGAGGAGGAAGAGAAATGGTTGGATGAGCAGTCCCCTTCCATAAAAACATCAGGTAACATCCCTTCAGGTATTTTTTCCCTTTATAATGTTCTTTCTTTTATCTGTCTTTTTTCACTAGGAGAATCTTGGGTTTCTTTCTCTAAAAACCTGTCCAATGTTGTCCACCTTTGACAATTGTTCAGAACTTTTCTAAAATGGTCAATAACATTGTCATTGAACAAGTTAATGCTGTTGACCAAAGCAGTGATGGGATGCACTTTCACAACACTTTCTGTGTTCTCTCACAGGGGTAACACAGCTCTTTAATTTCTGAAAAGGAAATGCTTTCCTCACTACTTTCCTCCTCTGAAGAAGAAAGTTCTTCAACCACTTCCTCTTGCTGCCCCTTAGAAAGTTAAAATTGTCAGTAAAATCTCAAAAAGTATTAAAAACTTAAATCCAAAATGCCAAACAAATTATTTCCAGACGAGTTCAAAATGAGCATAATTTCTCGATTTTTTTCTTAAAAAAAGCCAAACTGGCAACCCAGCTGGCCCCTGGCGCGGTACGGATTGCGGGACAAGTATGCGAATGGTGAGTTGAATTTTACTTGAACAAGTTGGACAAATAGCGAGTTGTACAAATAGTGAGGCGGACAAATGGCAAGGTTCCACTGTAAATATATTGAGTGTATAAAAACTTGCATGGAAATGAAAATATTAAAAAAAAAAAAAATGAGAAGATTTAATAGTCCAAATTTTAAAATAAGAAAATACTACTAACTGCAGTAAACCAAAAAAATATAAAAATTATTACTAGGGTTTCGTTCATGCCGTGGTCAAAAGACCAACACTGATGACTTCTGTGTCATTTATTTTCCTATTATTTCTGGCATTTTCATTTCCATGCACTTATATATATACAAGGTGTGACAATTAAGAGACTGGTGTCATAAATATGATTTATTGCAAACAAAGTTACAAGATACTTTAATCTCCTTCAATATACGCCCCTCCCCTATCTATGCACCGCTGCATACATGCCTTCCATTGTTCATACTAGAGGGCAAAATTAGCGGTCGCCACTCGCCAAAGGGCGACTAGATGAAAAAAAATGGCGACTAAAATATTTCCTAACAATCGCCACTCTCGTCGCCACTTTTTTCTCCCCTCAAAAATTTCCAAGAAGTACACTGCTAGGTTCAAAAACATGTGCTTTCACTTTCCCATCTTATTGCAGTACTGAACCCCAAATTCGCCATGCTCGGGATCGGTGCTAGGTCGGATTTTGAAATTTGGCGAATTTCAGAACCCGACCCAAAATGGCGGATTTACGTAAACATCGAAGCTAATATGCGCATTTTTACATCAAATTGCTCTGTTTTCTTAAATGGTATACAAATAAGATACTTTTTTTTTTCTTGAGAAGGTAATACAGTATGGGACTTCAAATCCGGGACGCTCGGGGCTGTGATCATTTCGGATTTCCAAATTTTCCCGATGTTGGGTACTCATTCTAAAAATTTTGTAAGCAGCATCATAGCACATATAATTTGCTCTGGAAGTTTTTTTTAGCATTTTGCTCCTGTATAGCACTTTTTATTATCGCATACACTCGCCTATAAGTCGCGAAATTTAAAAAAACGAAGTTGGAGTTTGCTTACATTCGAGGCAAAACAGCGAAAAATCTAGACTTTTCCCGATATTATTTTAACCTCTTTAATTAAGCAATAAAAGAAAAGAATTCCGTCAAATTCTGATATGATTTTATATGCTCTAGCCACTTACTATAGACTTTTAATTGCAGTAAAAAATCAGCCTATCGAGCAAATGCGAGAAACGCCGAATTTCAATTTCGCGAACGTTCTGTATCGCCCGAAATTTAGAGTTCATTTCACAAAAATAAATGTAATGAAACTACAAGAAAAATAAAAAGTTAATGATATTTACTCAGAATTAAAGCAACAATTAATAAAAACTCTAATCGCAAAAAAGGAACCCTTTTCAGAAAATCCCGAAATAACTTTTTTGAAAACTGCACATCTCCGATCTTCAGCATGTTCATTACATTTTATTTTCCTTCTTTTTCCAAAAAAAAAAGGTGCAAAATATTTCCCGATTTTTTTTTTTTTTTTTAAAGTTCCGATTTTTGGTCTTTCGGATTTCGGGATTCCGAATTTGGGATCCTATACTGTATAAGTAAATCCATGTATTCATATATTTTTACCAAACAAAAAATAACTTATTCATATATTTTAATAAAACGCTCCAAATTACAATTCAGCAAAAATAAACTATACTCATATGGTAGTTTACCATTTCACTAATCACCTGCAATTGCATGAAAAAGGAAATAGTGCTACATCTGTAAAATATTAGCAGAGAAGACAAACCAAAACGCCTGACATTTGTACAAATTGCAAGGATGCTGTGCGCCATTTATGACCACAGAGAAACAAATTGACAAATACAGCAAGTTTTCTTTTTAAGGGAATACAACTTGGAAAACGGAATTTTTAAGAACTTAAGTAAAAAATAATTACCTTTTTATAGGGAAAAAAGATACTTAACTACGCCTAAAAAAACTATTTTCACTTTTTAGCATAGGGTTTTCTGGTTTTATCTTGGTTTCCTGAGTTTAGTTCATATAAATCAGAAAGATATCTACAAGGATTGCTGCTTCTATTTGAATCAAAATTTACTGGTGTTTGTTAATTTAACAGCTTCTTAGATTAATATTTTTTTGAATTTACATTATAAAAAATCAGAAAAAGTGCCGAATTTTAGGATTTTCCGAATTTGGGATTCAATACTGTATTTCACAAAAGCAATCAGTTTTGTCTAGTACCCCTCCCAAAAACCCTTAGGCCATATTTATCGTTTATCATAGTTTTCTGTAATTACACTTCGTTCATAAGTTGTATATTAATATATAATTTCATTTGCTTTAAGTATTGACAAAAATCCCTTAATATTAAAAACAAAATGTGCTAAGTTTTTATCAACTGTTTCAGTGCGGTAAGCAATATTTTGTACAATGATCTTTCATTTTTGCATAAGTTAATGTATGTACAATGGTTTTTAATAATTGGGAGAAAAGGGAAAATATTTTTCCTGAGGGTCAAAGTAAGATTGTAAACTTTGTGAGTTCCTCTTTAAAAAAATTAATTTTTATAATTTTATTTTAATAACTTAAAAAAAGGTACTTAATTTTATAAATATTAGCACATTTAATTGGGTTATTTAATTTTATATCATTACTAATCAATACAAAAAAATTTAAAACACCGTTGTGCATTTTTCACTGAGAAAAGTGGCCACTGCTTCGAAAAAAGTGGCCAGTACAAAATCTACCTCTACTGCCCACTGGCCACTAGTGAAATTTCCCAGTGTTGCCCTCTAGTTCATACCAATGCTGTAAGTCCATCAATGGTCACCCATTTCAACAACTCTGCCATTTTTGCTTTAACCTTTTCCACAGATTGCAAATATGTTCCCTCCAATGCACTTTTCACATTAGATAGAACTCACAGGGAACCTGGCCTGGTGAATACCGAGGATGGTTGGGCACAGGAATGTGCTTGCCCGCTAAAAACTATTTCACAGAAAAAGCATTATGGGCAGACATTTAAATTGTCATGCAAAATTTGTCTTACTCCCTGTTAATGTTCACCATGTCTGCAATCATCTGAATAATCAGTTGTCTGTCTTCCTGTACAACGTCATTAACTTTCTGAACATTTTCACCAGTTTTTGAACTCATAAATTTACCGGGATGTTCATCATCTTGAAGCTTCCTCCCTACTAGTATCTGGAAATCATCTGTGCATTTGAAAACTCATGGACGTGACATAGTATTACCTTAATTTCCTACGTATAATACACATGCAATTGTCAAACGTACAGTGCCAGCAGCAAGAGCAAAAAAATATATAGGACATTATCATTAAAAATATAGGACAAATTTAAAACTACCTTAATGCATAACAAATAGGTCTATTAAGCTAAAGTGAGACTTACTGCATTCATTCTAAGTATACTTATTGCAAACTGAAATAGAAAAAATTAAAAAATGTGACAGAGAAATGCAAATTTAGACAAACAGCAGACTACCTTTAACCTATTAGAAAGGTTAAAAACAGTTTGCTACCTGTTGCTAAAAGCGGGGAAAAAAAATTAGAAAATAAGTAACTTAGTTTGTTTTGATTTTGCATACATAATGCTAAATTACTGGTGTTTCCAGTCATTATAGATTTTGTCTCCATGAATGAATGTACATTACCAATTTTCAAATTATTAAATACACATTATTTATAATAAATTGTATTTTGGAGACTATTTGCTTACAAATTATAAGGAGGGAAAAATCTCTGAAGATAGAAGTTGAAGAGGGTTTATTTTACTTTTTTACCCTATGAAATAATTTTTATTTCACCAATTGAAAACATAAACAAAATTCTAAAATGTCAGCACACACATACATTCATATATTCAAGGTTGGCATACTTGCCAACCTTGGAGAGAAAAAAAAAAGATTTTTCCAATGACTCCCCCCCCCCCCCCCCCACACACACACACACATACAGTGAACAACTACAATGACATACACAATTTTTTTAATGCTCATTACAGCAGTATTTGATAAAAATTTCTCTTTGAATGTTTGAACAAAACATTTTCTCGCAAAATTATTTTTTAAGATAAATATATGTTCTCTATATTTTCATTTGACAGCATTGGACGAAACTCAGTTTCACTTTACAGAAAACGCATTACTTTGCCGAATGCACAAAATCCCCAGTACTACATTAATTAGATTCAAAACAAACAGTTCTCCTTAATACTAGGTTACATCTACACCACAACAATTGAAACAAAATATCAGACCACGTCTGGTGTACATTTAAGGAACAAATTACTATTCTAAAATAGTAAAAAAAAAAAGCCATTCTTTAATTATATATTGAATGAAAATAGGAAGAAGAATTTTCAATTTATTTTGTAGCAATATATAAGGCCTAAATAAAAGGGGGGGGGGACACTAACCATAAGACTGTGGGGGGAAAAGAATGATGCAAAAATGTTTTGAAAAAAACATACTTTTAAACCAGGGGAATGATAAGGATGCAATATTAATACTCATAATGAACAAATATGATCACCAAATTTTAAAAAAGGGCTAAAATTTTGCATTGAAATTTCGAGTGGGTGTGGCAAAATGACGAGAGCGTAAATCCTCTACTAAAGAGGCTGAATCGAAAAAAATATCAAAAATAATGCTAAAACAAAAGTTATTGATGCCCAAGAGGTAGAATCAGATAGTAAACGATTATTAGGGAGCTTTATTGAAGCGGATGCTATCGGATTTCAAAAAAATCGGGACTGACCCTTAAAAGCATTAAAACAAAATGCGGAAATTTTACTGCTAATTTGTAAAAGTTTTGTAAATCAAGTATGTACGTACGCTGCTTCAAAATTTTGTCATTAAAAAGAAAAAAAAAAAAGTCTTCCAAAATTACGAATTTTCGCGGAACTGAAATTTTGACTTTTCAAAAATTCCAAAAATACGGAACTTCGCCAAAATACAGGAAAAATCACATGTCTGCTACTAACATCGAAGAGTAACTACGATCACACGCGCCATCAATTGAGAAAAAATGAGGCTTTATTTATTTTAAAAGCGAAAATTACTAAAAACGGGAGAAAATTACGACTAAACGGAAGATCGGGAGATAGACGCAAAAAGCGGGAATTACCCGTTAAAACGGTAGACTTGACAAGTATGCATCAATTTATTTAAACGAAATAAAACTTATTTTCAATGGTCAAAATTCATACAATCAATTCAACAATGCTTTTTCAAAATAAGAACAACGGGAACGGTAAGCACAAAGCGCGCGCACGTCGGGAAATTGCAACGAAAGATGGGCAGGGTTGCCAGCTTTTCCAGAGAACAAGCATCCAACTCTTTGTGTCCATGTTTCTCTTTTATTTAATACATACATATATACATATAACATATAACTTTAGTTCTTTTTGAACGTTATTTTAAAAGAATCTATGAGTATTTGTTTCCGAAGTTCAAAAAGAAAAAGAATACTTAAGCATACAGACGATCGATTCGCTCAAAAAAGTAGCCTACATTGGGGATATTTTGCCAAATCTGGCAGTAAATGGTTAGAGTCTCCTGTTGAGCGTACTTTACTTACTGCCAAAATAGTTCTTTTTTTTTTTTTTTTCATTTCTCTCTCTCTTTTTCCTTCTATTCAATTGGCGCCAACTGCCAATGAGCATCGTCGGTGCTTGCTTATCTTTTGCCGCGTTCCATAGCTTTTCTTGTTTGGAAATTTTCGGCGTGCATTTCCGAATCGCGCATTTAATTGTCAGAAAAATAGGACATGCTACAGCTTTTGTAAATATAGGACAAAATAGGACAATTTTTGGGGGATTTCTCAAAATATAGGAAAAATAGGAAATATAGGACGGCTGCGCGCACTGAACGTATGACATTGTATCTTCAACCTTTTCATTATTTAGCATACATGACACATCCAGTGTATAAAGGCGAACTACTAAATGATGAACAATGGGAAGCAGCTCGAACATGACTACCCGAAACACAGCCAAATTTTTTAGCATTTCTAAATGCTTTTGAAGCCAAATCTCCACCATTTCCTGGAAGTTTCCCCTTGGTTGAGGATGTCACTGCAAAGGTATGGTAGAAAGGCTGAAAAAACTCTACCAGTCTAACAGAAATTTTTAAGGCTCATGGTACTTCTGAATTCTACTCCATGCAGTTTGGCATCAATTGAAAAGATCTTTTCCAACTTTGGATTAATCCATTCTAAATTGAGAAATAGACTTGGATAACAGAAGGCTTCAAAACTAATATTTTGTTATCTCATGCTTCAGGGGGAAAAAACTTGAATAAGACTAAAAGTAACAATATGGAACTGAAAAAATTTAAAATATTTTATTTATTGTAATTTTACACATTAAACAAGAATATATATACGTTACTATGTATTTTCATTTTTAAAGATTAAAGGTATTAGTAGTTTGATTGCTTTATTAATGTACTTTTGTTTTATAATTTTTTTATTCTATATTTATAGCAGCCATTAATTATTTTTTATCTTCAAAGAAGCCTGTCAAGCAAAATTATATTTATGGGTTTGGATAGGATGAGCGATTTCTATTGTTCAAAACTTTCCTAAAGTTTACACAAGTGTCTAAAACAAAAAACCATGAAAAACTAAATGTAAATTTGTTGCAAAATTTTTTTAGACAGCTTTGGTACAGAATTTTAGGGTTTTGGCAACTGTTGTCTAAAACTTATGTCAAAAAGGGTTTTTTGAACATGATGGTTAAAACTGTCATCATTTAAATATTAAAAGCCCTTTTAAAGAAAATTTAGCATAAATTTGTAACAAAAAAATTGAAGTCGAAAAAAGGTATTGAATATATGAACCTTTCTACAGCTTCTAATTGCTCTTCAGTGAAGGATGATGAGCTAGTGGAGTTGCTGTCATTCCCAGCATTGGATTGACTCTGTTTTCGCCTGCGAAGATTTGGGCTTTTGGAGACATCGTTCTGAGTAGGCATCATGAATGAATCACAGCATTTAGTAGAAATGTTGAAAATCTGAAATGTCCCAATTTTACAACAAATGTTACTCAAATCAAATTTATAATTTCTATGAATATTTAAATGATTATTAATTAAATTGAAAATAATATTGGTCTCAATTACATTATGAATAACACTAGCTTAAAGTATTAAATTGGAAAATTTTCAGTTTAAGCTATTTTTCTTCATGAGAGAAATTCATAGATATTTCTCTTTTCCTACACTTAGAGCACTTTAACATACTTCATATTCAATTACAGAGAAAAAAACTTTTTACATGATGCTAATTATTGATCATTTTCCAATTAGTCTTTAAGAGCATATAACTTTCTTAGTTATTACATTTACGTGTCTCAAAAACGTTTTACAATGCCAAAATTTTCATTCAAAGTTACTATTTTCATAAACTACAGTCGAACCTGGGAAATGTAAAATCACTTAGTGTGAAATATTGCTTTACATGAAAAACATGTGTGATAATCTCTTAACATGAAAGGAAAACTGAACATGTAAACACAGATAAGGATGGGAAAAAAATGTCAATTATTCACTTTGATGAATTTCAAGAAGAAAATGCACCTTCTGCTATGTATTGTTTAGGTGAGAATTAACAATTCTGAAATAAATGAAAATCAAAAGGAGAAATAACAATCAAGTAGAGCCAATTTCAGTTCAAACAATTTTTTAACGCATAAATTGTTAGTATGTACATACCATTTTGTAGCATTGCAGTACATAATATTGTTAGTACATAATAAATTGTTATCATAAGTTATCACATAACATAAAATCCAGTTAACATGAAATAATTATACTGGTTCCACTAACTTTGAGGTCAACAAAGTTACATTGTCCTTTAAATCATATTTTCTCTCAAGAGTGCTGATTTCTCAAATCCCTAAAGAGGCATTGAGGAAACATTGCCTGCTCTACCTGCCCAAACAATATTTCTCAAGACAAAGGTTTCTTAATTTGTTTGTTTCCTTTATAAATGATAATTTTTTTTAAATGTTAATGCAATTTTAAGCTAAATATATTAGTTTTAAAACAAAATTGTTGTATTATATTTTTATAATTTTTTTAAAACAGAAAATAATTATTAAAAACAAAAAAAATCAACATTAAAATCAGAAACATACAGTATAAATTTCTTGTATTTACGAGTGGGGTCTCAGCTTAATGTATTCCATTTCTGCAAGGAATGAGAAAAATTTTGTTAAAATCTATAAATTGGTGTGGCTTTGTGCAGCAAATAAACACACGCACACACACAAACGAGATCCTTTATATACAAAGATTTATGTGCATGCATTTATGTTTAAAAAAAAATATATTTTATACTTTTCAGTGTATATCCTTTGCTCCCCTGGAAAAATTTGGAAGGATATGCCTGGCTTTATAACAGAAAACTAGCTATGTGTTTCACTGTTTTCAGGGACGTAACTAGGTTAGGTTCTTTTCCAACAGGAAAATAAAATGCAAACACACTACAAAACACAAATGCACTTAGTCAATTTAGAGCCCCTAAAATCTGATGTGTGGGGCACTAGCCCCGTCTGTGCCACCTTAGTTACGTCCATGACCGTCTTAACAAAAAAGGGGCTGCTTTAATTAGTACATAAAATATCAGAACTTAACTGACTCAGTAAACTGACCAATGTTCTTTTTATTGATGAATTGAAAACTAGTTTAACAATGATTCAGGGATGATTCCAAGCAAAAAAAAATTCTGAACTTAACATGAAATTTTCGGAAAAAGTATGCATTACAAATTTAAAATTAAAATTATGTAATTAAGTGACTCTTTAAGATAGCATACGTTAAAATACCTTCTCACTTTAAAAACAATTCAAATATTTATAGGATGCAAAAGAATTGTACACATGACGCATTAATTTCCATCGAAGTACGTGTTCAACATTGACATGCTTCCTTCCAAAATATAAGTTTTTACTTATACCTTATAGAAAATAAGAAAATTCTATTAAAATAGTCGAGATCTTAAAAAGTCCATGCAAATTTTTCTTCGATTTTATGGTGCAATTGAATGCATGATTGATGGTGGTGAGGGAGGGGGGGGGGGGGGGGTCTTTTTCTTGCACAGTAAAATATGCAGTGAACAGTTGCAAGGCAATATTGGTTGCCAAGAATTTTGCTCAAAAAGTTAAGCTTAATTTAAAACATTGGGAAATTAAGAACAGTTTTTAAAAATCGGGAGAAATAAACTACTAAATGGAAGATGGGGAGATTGGCTGAAAAGCAGTAATCTCCTTCAATAATTGGGTAAGTTCTGAGTTGGCAACTCTGTATCATCACACTAATCTTAATCTTAATATTAATGAATTGAAAAATTTTACAAAAACTAAAATAATTTTGAATTTTTGGATCAGGTTCGCAAAAATTCGGAAATTTCAAATCGGAATCAACCTTGTAATGATTCAACATGTTTTTTAAATATATAAGTAGAGGGGGAAGGGCGTAGGCGTAGTCCACCGTTCCCCCCCCCCCCCCACACTTCTTAACTCAATCATCACCTCACTTTTTAATACCAAAAAATAGGTATTATGTCCACATCTATAAGCCTTATCCCAAACCTTTTCTTCAGGACTACACCACCAGAGTTTAGGAAGATAAAATTTCCTTCGAACATTATGGATTATAACTTCTTTGACAGTGCAATTGAGATGCTACATGGGAAATAAATTAATGTACACATTTTATTATGTTTTTTCAAGAAAACTGGTCAGACATAAGGATGTGATCTTAGAACCTTACTTAACCCTTTCTGGACGGGTGTGACGTATACGAACCGCCAGCGCGAGCTACCTCACAGCCGGGTGTGACGAATACGTCTCGCTGTTCTAATAGAGCCTTGAGGACGGGCGTACCGTATACGGGATTTCAGATGGAATGAGATATTAGTATTTCTCTTTGATACTAGATGGGGCCCTATGACTGTTATGGTGTAATATGTCTAGACTGGAGAATGTTGACATTCATTTCCACAGCATTTTTTTATTCTTTTTTTCTTGGTTCGGTAGGAGGGAAGGATTTATGACAGAGTAGCATTGGCAATGAGTAATGAAAATAAACAAGCTGGAGCTTTAAATGGATCAGCTGATATAAACACATGCAAATGGTTCTGATCATTCCAAATACTTTTATTTCTTTTTTTGTCGATGTATAGAAGATATTCAGTGGTTGGCTTCCTCGTCTTCATTTTTATTCGGATTTGGCTAGCGCTCAGAGGAGATTTTCTTGTATCATTTGACAAATGCTTTATTATTAAAATGGCTAAGAGAAAACTAAATTTTAAAAAAGAGGAATACACCCAATTAGTGAATGCTTCATACTCAAATAGTGATGATAGTTTTGTTTTTCAAAAGGAACTGGAAAGTGATAGTGACTCTGATACTGACATACTATCAGACACATAATTTGCAGCATGCATGCTTCCTACATCCCGCGACAGCAGAGATAATTTTTATCAATAAAATAATTTGTATTATTTTATTTGTATCTATATGCTGCGTGAACTAAATTGTGATTTTTTTTAAAAATATTTTTCATACATAACTTTTTGAGATGAGTCAAGAATTTCACCGTTCTAAAATTAATTTTATAGAATTTTTACGGAAAATATTATGATGAAGTTTTAAAATTTATCCTTATAGCAGACAATAAGTTTTTCTTATAATGTACCAAATTTTGAAGCAATTGAATAAAAAATTAATTTTTTTCCAAAGTTAGGCTTAGCAGCTCAAATCGCCCATCCTCAAGTGACAATCCATTCTGCTAGAACCCCATTTGGTGGCGCGGTTCGCTGACTGCGGCGCCCGTCCCGAAAGGGTTAAGAGGGGCCTCGGTGGCCGAGCGGTCTTAGTACCAGTTTCCGCCCGCTGCTTGCGCGCAGTAACGAGGTCATGGGTTCGATTCCCACCTTGCCCTGGGTGTATTTCTGTTATTTCCTCTTTGTGATGTAATAAAATCTTTCATGTATTGTCTTGTGCTATCTGTCATATTGGACGACAGTTCATAAGCGAGTCCCGAGACTAAGCACACGAACTGGAAAATAAATGTTTTTCAATTCAATTCAGGGTTAAGAGTTGTTCAGCATTGCTTATAGACCCGACATTATGTATGTGGAGTGTGGAAGCTAATATTTATCTATATCAAGGAAACCTTGTTGGTAAATTCTTGGAAAGTAAAACTATTGAGTGAATATTGTGACCAGCAAATTACTCTCGGACTCATTGTGAATTTAGTTTAAAAATGCAATAGTGTGAAGATATTCTCTTTCTAGGGTTAAGTTTGTATACATAACAGAATTTAGGAATCTTCTGAAAGCATCAGATTATCCCTGAATCACATCCTAATACAGACCCAACACATGAAAGTTAACATACAAGTGCGTAATACAGCAGAACCCCGATTTCATGTTTTCCCACATTTAAACTTTTTTTTCGTTGGTCCTGAACTTCTTGAATACTCTCAGTTATTTCTTCCTGTATATTCCGTTTCTGTATTCTGTAATGTCTTAAATATAATTCATTTTGTGACATGATTTAAACCACTTCTCATAGCTCTTTTCCTTTTAACAAGAATTTTTTTTGAAAGCAGGTGGGAATGAGTTACAAATACCAATTGACATTTTTTTTTTCTTTTGTTGGAACTCAACTGGACTGTAATCACCACACAGCCTCTAGGGTATTGGTTAGCCCCTTGTCGCCTTTGTTCATTATCCGTATTGTAGGACAAGCAGGTAATAGTCATAAGCTCCATACTTTTCTTTTCTGATGTGCTGCAGTGGAGAGGGAGGTTTTCCTTGCTGTTTTTTGTGCAATTTTATTCAGTATAAGGGGATTTTTTTTTATTTTTGCTCTTGTCCCAACTCTATAAACAGAAGGAGAGGGACTGAACATGTTTCTGGAGCTGACAAGAAGCCCAATAGCTTTCTTAATTTGATCTCATTAAGTACATGTTTACATAAATTTGCTTTTTTTTGAAGAGAAAGAAATCTGGAATCGTGGCTTTCAAGCATTGTAAGTCTTACACTTTAGCTGAAAAAGCATCCATAATAGAAATAGCTCATAAGTTTCATGCGTGCCATGATCATGAATCTCAGGAGCAACATTTGCGAAGCTTCTCAAGGGGTCTTTTTGGGATTAAAAATAAGCCAAACAAAAATTACCAACTCTTTTAAACGCATCTGAACAGTACTATTCTATTTTGTCATAAGATGAAATTAATATTAATTATGTATAATAAATATGTTGTAAATATTTTTCGCTGTTTGAGTGCACTTCTATTCAAATTATTTTACAGTATTTATTAAAGTTTTGGACTATCCCTGTACAAAGTTTTTCCGCCTATTACGTATTTTGCCACCAGTCTAGTGAGAAATGTTAAATCGGGGCTCTACTCTATCAGAAATCGACTTTTTAATTAATCTGCTTTGAATTTGTGAAAAATAAATTGTAGCCAATATTAAATTTAGAATCTGTTTTAAACATTAAATTTAGAATTCGATCTAAAAGTTTTCCTTCGGTAAATGATAAGTAAATACAAATTTATAATGAAACTTGTTAAATCACATATTAGGACACCTTACTTATTTACTTATGTACACATCAGGACATTGACAAATCTCCCAAATCTCCGAATAGTTTTCTTTTTTTTAATTTATGCTTGTTTTCAGTTACAGTTGTAGCTGCATAACTTAAATCCCTCTTGTTAATATTATTTATTGATTGATATTTATTGAATCAGTACACGAAGTCTTCAAGTCATTAATTTAATGATTAAATTAAATGTTAATAGCTACCAGATTTTCCAAATACTCAGATTGCCTTGGGCCTCTGGCCTTGGTCCTTTCCGAGCCGAACAGAGAAATATTATGACGTCACACCCTTGATACGTATTTCCTACATATCTAAAAATTTTCATGAAATACCATCTAAAATTTCTGAATTGCAAATTTAGAAGCAATTTGGAGATAAAGAATAGAAATTTTTTAATTTGGATACTTTTTACGGCCCTAAATATTTTGGGGGACAAAGCATTAAATATATACAAATTTGGAGATTGTCCCCGAAACTCGATTACGGATAGAACTGGTGAATTCAATTTTTATCATATGAACTTGTATCTTTTTATGTACAAAAGACGTCTTTTAAGAGTTTTTTTCTCATAAATGTTCAAAACAAAAAAAATTCACGTAGTTCTAAATTCTTCTTTTTTATTAATCATATTTTTCTAGATTTGAAGACTATTGCATATTACAATCGAAAATCGGAGAAAATTCGTTTTTTTTTAAAAAATCTGTTTTCTAACCGCGCTGCAAGTAAATTGTTATTAAAGTGTGTATATAACCTACGCATGTTCAGAAAATTTACAGCGTTTTAACTCCAACCATTAGCACTTAGTGCCGAAGGTACACCCGCTGCAGACGAATTAAATGCCACGTTGCCACACTTTGTGAGGTCCATTTCGAAGTGCATACGGTACGTACATTTTGAACGATTCATCTTTTCATTCGGCCAATCTTGTGTTTTAACCGCTTTCCTTACAAATAATTTTGAAAAAAATTGCAAAAAATCATCACGTTTTTTAATTTTATTATTAAGTACAAGTAAATGAAACTAAACAAAATATATATAGGTTTAAGTTGAATTTTCATTTTTACTGGTGTAAAAGCATTACCTTGCATTTTAATATTAGTTTACTATCCCGAGTTATCTCGGGTAAATGAAAAAAAGATAAATATTGGTCTATGTATGACAGTTTTTGAAACAAGGGACAACACATCAAACCAACAAAACTTGGCAAACTGCCAATCAAAGCTGAATAGTTCCTTTCATCTCTTCTAGGCCGAAGCCGACGCATACTATACAATAGAGAAAACACACGAAAGCAAGAAAACTTGGCAAACTGCCAATAAAAATTGAATATTTCCTTTCATTTCCTAAAGGCCGAAAACTTTTTAGCAAATATTTTACTTTCTTTAGTTTACTGAAACCACTTAGTCGATGCATTATTAATAACCCTAAGAAACGTGAGGAGAGGGGATCGCTCAAACGACGAGCCTGTTTGCAATCAAGAAACTCTTCTCCAATGGAAACATTTTTCATCCAGTAAGATAAAAATGTCAACATTTGCTTTCAAATACACGTTTGTAAGAATTACATTAAAAACAATGGTTCAATTAGGACGTTAGAATATACACTGCATTTTTGGGATAGAAAACGGGGTGGGACTTCATGCAATGGGTGCTATTGGAAGAACTTGTCATGGGAGGTTGTTCTAAAGGGCATACACTGCTGAAAATTCTAATAAATATTTCAGTAAAATAAAAAATCTGAAACTCATCTTAAGTAATGAGACAGTAAAGGAGAATATTATTTTTAAAATTATTGTCAGTGATTTACACTCATACTTTTAGAAATTTTAAAATTTTGCTAAAATCAATCTCTTTAAAACCAATTTTAAAATATTTAAAAAAAAAATTACAATTACTGATGAAGTTGCAAAAAAAAAAACCTCTAAACTTCAAGAAATTAAGGTTAGTTCTAACACAGCAGAAATATTTAAAATTTCAAATGTAAACGTACTGAAATTTTTCTTAAAAACCTGAATCAATAATTCCTTGGTAATCAAATAGAGCTAGTTGATGATAAAGATTTCTTCCCCTCATATTGTTTTCAGTTTCCAGCTTAAAATTGCATTTTGTAAAACAATACATTAGGTGAATTGTGGGTTTATTTGTGAAACTGCATTAGGAGCATTAAATTACTGATTTGATCAGCAAATTATTCTTCACAGATGTAATTGGAATGGAAAGGTTTAAGATACAGATTTCATCAATCCTAGAATTAATAATCAAAGAGAGGGGGGGGGGGGGGGGTTGGACGAGAGTACGAAACACGTAGAAAACTTACCTTTAATTTGCGAAAAGAAATACTATGCTGTTTTAAGAATAATTTCTAAAAGTGAGTTTTATTAGATATGTTTTTCTTATTAACAAAGTGAATTATTGTTTTAATAAGTTCAACACAAAAAGTTATAAGGTATGATAGAAAAGATATCCACTGGATTTTATTATTAAAAAATGACATGCAAAAACTTATATCTTGTATTAATATTTCATTAAAAAAAAAGAAGAAATAGATAAAATCTTGTTTATTTTGACACAGAATCCAGTAAAAAATAAATGCCTACAATGAAAAGCACAAAGTTAAATTCATAATATGTACAATTTCAAATGATGTTACATGAAACATTCAATATGATACATTAAAAACCAAAATATCACAAAAACATACTCTTCTATTTAACTAAACTTATGAAAACATGAAAGGTTTTTTCACTAACCACAGATGTCACCTGATACAGGTTAATTATTATTCATTTACAATAAATATGTACAATGAACCCATGAAACACGAAGGTATTTCACTTGCAATGAATTTACATTAGAAACTCTGCTGAATATTATGGCAACAGTTGGCAGTTTGATAAGAAAATATATTTGGTAGGAAAGAAGTACTGTTGAATATCACGAAACTAAAGTAATGCAGAAATGCAGAACTTAGGAAAACTTAATTGCAAAAACATTTTTGACTTGAAGCATTTCATATAGCTTTCAATTAAAAATTGCTTCTTTGAAGAATGAAAAAATTGTGGAAATTTGATGCTAAAATAGAGATTTTTAGTAGATTCAAAGGAATTTTTACAGTATAAATTTTGAATATCTTCAATTGATAAATTGTAAATTTTAAAGTAGGGGCCATTCCAAACCAACTCAAACAATGATTTGAACCTTGACATCTCAGAAATTAGTAAAAAAAGGCAAAAATCACAGAAGTTTTAAAACATTTTGATGTTTTTAAGCAACTGCATTGCAAACACTTTATGACACATAAAGGTAGGCTATTCTTTTACGCTTTATGTACTTCTTCAGTTGATATGCAGCATAATAGAAAACAAAATTTGAAAAAGCTGAAAAAACTCTCTTTGTCAGCTACAAGCAGAGCAGCATAGGTCCAGCACATGTTTCTCTGGGACAGGAAGTCAGGTACATAGCAAAACACATTGAATAGGCTTTTGATAGAAAAAAAAAAAAAATCTACATAAGCCCATTGCCATCCCATTGCTAAATTTGACACACAAGCAGACCAATTAATGTCTAGCGTATGTACATTTAGTTGGAAAGAAATCAAATTCAGGGTGAGTAGCCACATTTTAGTTCAAAAAGTAAGCACTTATAAGCACTTTGTAAGCACATTTTCAGAAAAAAATAAGCACATGTTTAAGTACACATATCCATTATTACTTGCATAATTAAGAGGAAAAACACGACTTGACAAAATTATATACTTCTAAAACAGAAATAGCTAACAAAAAATAAGAAGAAAGGCTTTGCACTACATAAGGAAAACAAATGAGTTTTATTTAACAGATGCATTGCTTATAGAGCCTGTTTAATTGTAGTATTAACTAAAAAAGACTGATCAAAAATATACAATAAAGTAACAAATTGCAGTTATTGCAGGTATTATTCTGATAATCTAGCAAAAAGATACAATAAAGTAATAAATTGCAGTTATTGAAATTAACATTCTGATAATCTAACTTAATATAATGAATATATATATATATATTCTTTATTGGGGGGGGGGGGGCAGTTTTTTATTTTACTTGAACTTTGTGCAATTCTCTTTTTCGGGGGTGGGGGGAGAAATAATGTAATTTTCTGAGTAACATAATATGGCACTGCTGAGAATTTTTTAATTCTTAAGTTTTTTTTTTTCAAAATCTAGATCTCCCTGCCATCAATATTTAGTGATTTATTGATAAAAATATAACTTTATTTTCTCAAGATGCATATTGTCTTTTGTTGATAAAAAGTATTAAAAAACATTCAAAATCCTCAGGGGGGGGGGGGGGGAAAGGCGACACGGCCTGAAATGACCCCCCTTGTTGCGCCACTGCAATATCATGTACAGTAGTTGCCACCCTTAGAGGGGGAAAAAACAGGAGATTTTTTCAATGACCCCCCATACACACAAAATGAACAATTAAACTGACTTACAAATAAAAAAAAAAAAATTAATGTTCATTACAGCAGTATTTGATAAAATTTTAGCATCAAATATTTGATCAAAACATTTTTCAGCAAAACTATTTTTTATGAGCAATAGGATGTTTTCTAGATTTTCATTTGATAGCATTGGACGAAACTTGGTTTCACTTTTCAGAAAATGCATTACTGCGTGGAATGCACAAAATCCCAAGAATTACATTTAGTTAGATTATAAAAAGGCAGTTTTCCCAAATACTTACTAGCTTACATCTACACCACAACAATTCAAACAAAATATCACGACCACGCGCACTTAACAAATAAATTATCCTAAAATATATATATATTTTTTAATTTAGCCATTTTTTTAGTTATATATTGAATAAAAATAGGAAGAAATGTTCCTTATATATTTTGTAACAATACATAATGACTAACAAAAAGGAAAAAACCCAAACCCTAAGTTGAGGAAAAAAAAAATTAATTCTAAGCAAAAAATATTTTTAAAACAAGATTATTAATAAGGATGCAACATTAATAATTATAACTAACTAATAGAATCACTAAAATTTTTAAAAAAGACTAAAATTTTTCACTGAAATTTCGAGTGGGTGTGGCAAAATGAGAAGTGCAAATCCTCATAAAAATAATGGTAAACCAGAAGTTATTGATGTCCAAGAGATGGAATGAGATAGTACACAAGAACTAGGGACTTTTACCGAAGCGGATGCAATCGGATTCCAAAAAAAAATCGGGACTGACCCTTGAAAGCATATGATAGACAAAATGCGGAATTTTTACTGCTAATTTGTAAAAGTTTCGTAAAGCAAGTATCTACGCATGCTACTTCAAGATTTTCTCATTTAGAGAAGAAAAAAATTTCCAAAATTACGAATATTCGCAGAATTGAAATTTTGACTTTTCAAAAATACGGAATTTCGGCAAAATACGGGAAAATCACATGAAAACTACTCAGCGAGTAACTACGATTACGAGCGCCGTCTATTGAGTAAAAAAAAATATTAAACTTCATTGATTTATTTTAAAGCGAAAATTACAAAAAACGGGAGAAAATTGTTAAACGGGAGATCGGGAGACAGACGCAAAAACCGGGAGTCTCCCGTTAAAAAGTGGACTTGGCAAGTATGCAGTACGGAACCTCAAATTTGGCAAGCTCAGCACCAACGCTATGCAGAATTTTGAAACACGACCAAACATGGCGGATTTACAGAACCAAAAACGGCGGAATCTCGGAAGCATCGGCGCTGACAGCGCGGTTTTTTACGCCACATTTGCAATATTTTCTTCACTCATAGACAAATGTTTTTACATTTTGACTATGAATGGCGATCTGGGCCAGCGGGTTTAGCAATCGGAACGCCATTTTATGCATCCGATGAGTAAACTAACGTTCGATTTCTGCTAGGGGGGAAACTAAACATTCGTAATTTTTTTAGAAAATAAACATTTTAAGGAAAAATAAGCAATTATAAGGGCTCTTATATTTTATTTTCAAATATAAGCACTTATAAGCAATTGTAAGAACCGCTACGCACCCTGAAATTGATTTGAGGTTTTCAAATTCTTGTAAACAATGCAAACTAATGCCTTCAATGTTTGCTTCATTGTTTATTTCCTTATAGCTCAGGTATAAGTAGCTGGACAACATTGTTTCATAAAATTATAGTACATCAGTATTCAAGAGAAAATGCTTGAAAAAAACTAGTAGATCTGCCTATGTTATTAATGAAGTAACTTAAAACCATCACATGAAAGGCAACTGCTACTGAGAATTGTTTAAAACAACATTACTTGAACTAACTTTTAGTGAGCATATGATACAATGCTCCCTAATTATTTTAAACAACAGTAAAATACTTTCAACCACACATTTATATTGAAATTTCAGTACACATATGTATGCAATAAAAAGTTTTGTTTCAAAAAATGAATTTTCAGTAAAAGATATATAAGCATGCACAATTAAAAAAAAATTTGTATAGCTAAGAAAGGCAGCCTGCTTACTTTTTAAACTTGAATTGTAGTTTCCCAAATTATTTTCGTACATTAGACTAATTTTCAAGTTGAAAAGAAAAAGATGCTTCATATTTCAAGTTGAAATGTTTTAAAAATCATATAGAACAGAATTAAAATGAAAGGAAAGCACAAATAAATCATGAATCAAAACTATGAAATTATGGCACAAAAATTTGAAAAACAGTTTCAGGTAAAAAAAACCAATAGTATAGTTCAATAAAATTTTCATTACTTCACTAAAATATATTTACAAAGAATACAAGGCAGACAGAAGCATTCATAATACTATGCAGTATGCTTTACGTTCATATCAGCTCTACATATAATAATAAAAAAAGTCAGTGGAAATTTTTTTTTTTATATGGCTTAGTTTGAACAAGTGCGACTTAAACAAAACAAACCCTGAATATAAAATCTATACTAATATTATAAAGCTGAAGAGTTTGTTTGCTTGAACGCGCTAATCTCAGAAACTACTAGTCTGATTTGAAAAATTCTTTCAGTGTTAGATAGCCCATTCATCGAGGAAGGCTATAGGCTATATATCATCACGCTAAGACCAATAGGAGCGGAGCTCCGAAAATCGCATAAAATAGTCCTTTTCTATTGGAAGAAATTATCGCATCCTTTCGAGCTTGATACCATTGAAAAGCACGTAATAAACTATCCTAGAAAGAGTTCTGTCCTTCGTGCTAAAATTGGAAGCCTCTAAATTAAATAGAAAAGAAGTTATGAGCGTTTTTCTCTGTAGTTTTGAAAGTATTTTTTCACGGTAATCAACTTTTATTTTATTTGACTCTGATGATGACCGTTTTATTTTATTTGCATTGTTGCATATTTTCAACAATTGTTACAGATGCCATGTGAACAAACAAATCAATGCAGTTGCCATTGTTAAACAAATCAAATATATTAATAATCAACGTGTCTAGCATGTTGATGAGGCATCGCTGTATTTGCAAAATATAATTTAAGATAGACCGTGCAACGCCGGGCATCGCAGCTAGTAGTAAATAAAGGCTTAAATAGGGAAAAGAAAAGAGGGGAGGGAGGACATCATTCTTAACATTAAAAGGGGGGGGGGGGTTACAAAAATATAAAAAGTGTCCTTTTTATACACTACATCCCAATAGCAGAAATTGCGCAGCACGGCAGAGAGCGCTGCAGATTGATCTTAAAGCTTGCATATTAATTAGCCAAATTAGAAAATTTTTTTACTACTACCCTGTTTTCACTAACTTATAATATAATAAATAATTTTCAACTATTAAACTGTGTTGTATTGTCTTTACTTCACTTTCTCTTAGCTTGCATTAATTGCATGTCAATTTTAGATTTTATTAATTTATTTATAAATTGAATAATTATAATTTTTATTTATTGTCTGCATGCATTACTGTTATATGTCAACTATTTTAAAATGCATAGTTTGCTATTTTTTATGATTGTAAATTTGGTTTCACATCATTTGGTGACACACATAAATTTTGATTTCTGAAATTCGTGCTGCAGATCGATCCAGCAAATTCTGCTCCTGGGCACTACACTTTAAACTTTAAAACCTAAAATTGGGTTTACAGGAGAAAAAAATTTAGTTCAGAACTAAACTAAAACATAAAATAGCATGAGCAAATATTTTCTGCCAGAAAAATCAG
This sequence comes from Octonoba sinensis, assembly GCA_038502835.1. Taxonomy (NCBI): domain Eukaryota; kingdom Metazoa; phylum Arthropoda; class Arachnida; order Araneae; family Uloboridae; genus Octonoba; species Octonoba sinensis. Next base: position 27,223,199 of record CM076599.1, on the reverse strand, counting down.
CAGATCTCCATAGGGCACGACGCCATTTTAGTACTCCACTTTTTTTAAGCAGATGGAGGGGGGTGGGGGGAGAAGAAAACAAGGGAAAAAGATACCAGGAGCTTCACAATATATTTTTTGACATTAAAATGGACTATGTTTTTTTAATAAACCATACAATATGAATCTTACAAGAATTCCTCAACTTGGCTGATTGACTTTACAAAAATATCAGTTTTTGCTTCTACGATTTTGTTACAGCATAAAATTTTTTTCAGAAAAATTTCATTTTAGGGTCATTTACATTCACCCAAGTAAACAGAATTTGTTAAATAACTATGTGTCTTAAGTTTTCAACTGAAGTCCTAATTGCTTAAAGATCAAACAAGTAAAGATACCTCCACAGTAACATAAAATGAAAATGAATAATTCTGAATAAAAGAAAATGATGAAATGTATTTATACACTGATTTCCTTTTCATAAAAAAAGGATTATCATTTATTGTTTTTAAGACTAAATTGGAGAGCATTTTTCTTTCCTACTATATTGAGGGCCATACTTAGCCATATACTTTTTAACAAAATCTTTTGCTTTATGTTGTACAGTTTCATTGCATTCCAAGTCTTCTACACTTTTGCACTGCTTCAGTTCTTTTGTCATTGTATAATGAGTAAGCTAAAATAATAACAATGATAATGAATAACAAATAAACAAAAAAATATGACATCTTTCACATATATATATGGGAAGGGGGGGAGCTTGTAAGTCTTGTTTCAGAAGGCGGACACATTGCTGTTCGATATGGGTGTTAGTTAGGGGTGTAATCCAGGGGTTTGCCCCCTGGATTTAAAAAAAAAAAAGGGGTCATTCCATGTGAACTGGACCAATTTTCAAAATCATCCCCACTCGACCATCTCCAATTTTGATAAAATTTTGCATAAAGATTCTGGTAGGTATAAAACTAAGTTAGCCAAATTTTTAGACCTTGAAAGTAAAAACTCATGTAGCAGGGGGCACCTGACTGAAGGAACCAAGATGGCTGCCATTGACGAACGAACCAAGTAGCCATGTTTGGATGTACCTGGAAAGCCACATAATAAAAGTACAACCCCGAAATTTATTTTCCTCAGGCAACTTTTTGTGCTTAATCTAATAGCAACGTTTTAAAAGACCACAAAGAAAGTTATTTACTATTGTGTTCAGTCAAAGTTGGCTGAAAATTCAATTTGACAAAATTTTTTAAAATTTTATACTGCTCTAAATCCTCAGTAACTAAACTTACACACTTGTAATTTTGTATGTGTCTAAGTCAACTACTTGTCAACGTATTCTGAAAATTTCAAAAATTTCATTAAGATAGGTTTTGATTTTAGTTACCTAAACATGCAGCGGTTTTCAAAAATGGCCAATTTTGATCATTTTTGAACCATCATATCTGAGGGGGAACTTAATGAATTTCCATCATTTTACTTTCATTAGATAGAGGAAAGCTTTCTCTGCCAAATTTGAAATTTTTAGGAGGGTGTTTTTTCGTAAGCCGGAGAAAAAATGGTTCAAATTTGAGTTAAAAGCCATGCTGACATGTGTGCATTTTTAGCTTCAATTTTGCTTTTTTGAAGTTTTATTTGACATTTAAAAGGAAAGAAACTTGCATTGGGTCCTGCAGGGCTGGTGCATACTTGCATTTTACACATAATCAATATTATTTGAAAAAATTGACTCTCATTTTTGGAAGATGAAAGTCAAACTTTGGTAAAATTTCGACCAAAAGACATTCTAATACTGAAAAATTGATTTGTATTTTTGCTCAATATGCTTTGTATTGTGAATTATTAATAAAAGAACTAGAAATATTGTAAAATGAAAGCAGATGCAAAAAGATTGCCGCGCGATTGCAGCAAAACGCTCTTACTGTTCCTAACAGGCGGCATCAAAGAAACGTAAAAAATAAGCTAAAAGTTTTTAAAAAAATCAACATATAAAGACCCAATATGAATAATTTTAAACATTAAGATAAATAAATGCATTTAAAAAAAAGAAAAACTTATTATGAAGAGTTCAAGAAATTCAATTTTTGGCAAAATGGCTTTCCCCCTCCTTATGGCAATAATTGGTTAATTCTAAACCACTCATTACTTTCATATTAACATGTTTGAAGAAATTAGGATTTTACGTTTTAAATTGATTTAATTAAGCATTTACTTATTTGCACAAAAAGTTACTCAACAAGAAAATATTATTCTTGCATTCAGAAGTGTTTTTGAAAATAAAATTCACCTCTTTTTTCATAAAAACAAGAATTTAGTTTGAAACATTCGAGATCAAAGAATGCCTCCAAAGAATTTTTTTTTTTTTTGAAAATCTGTGATTAAAAAAAAAAAAGTTTTGTTTTGTAATTTGCAATGACATACAATATACACCCCAAAAGTTTTTAATAAATTATCTAAATTTTTAGTTGATTATCTACGGATTCCTTATACCAACCTTCTATATTTTCGTGTAGAACTTTTTTTATTTCAGAGTAAAATCATCACGACTACGACAGCGTTTCTAAAAATATTTTTTTCGTTCGTTAAACTATCTAAATTGACTCTCATTTTCCAAAAATTGACTTACTTTTTTTAAATTGTGCGTCAGCCTGATAGCCGCATATTTTCAAGCCTAGAGTAACCACTGGTTCATGGTGGTTACACCACTACAGTAAAACCCCGTTAAAACACGGGTGTTGGGAGACATGTTTGGCACCCGCGTTATAACATAACCACGGTAATGTGAACCTAGACCGCAGAGCCGTATTCAAGAAATAATACTTGCTTTTGTTGCATCATTTTTAACTTTATCAATGACTCATAACTTCTCTTCCCCCTATAGTACAATTTTTTCTGTTCTTTTTGGGTGCTATATTATTTACTGTAATTGCTGTGCAAGAAGCACACATCTCAGCTGCAAAATCAACCTATCGAGTGAAAGCTTAGAAACCAACTGTGTTCCGAGAAAAAGGTGCTTAAAAATCTCTTAATGTTATCAACATGCGATTGTGAAGAGGGAGAGGTCTTAAGGGGGGGGGGGGGGGAATTAGATTTGGAAGGGGAAGAACGCACTTCTCACTGGAAATATGCTTACTTTTCAGGAATGCTAAAGAATCTGGAATACAAAGGTTGATAGCGCTATAAAAGAAGTTACACACGCAAAACTAGACTTCTAAAAACGGAATAGTTAAGCATTGAACTGAACAGTCCCTGACAGATTGAGCCCCTCTCATTTCAAGAGAAACAAGTCAGGGCGATTACACCCGATTTTGAAATCAAGCTATACGTTCTAGGTTGAAAGACAGAAAAAGGTGTACATCACGCCTCCCACAATAGGGCTTTATCTGTTAGTGTGTCTGGGGGGGGGGGGGGGGTTCCCTTAGGCTAGAATATTTGTGTGCTTGGGCTGGCTTTATTTACAATTGTAAATATGGAATCACCTTTAAATGGCAATAATAAAGGGTGGTTTAAACGTCGGCGGACATGATAGTCACCGTGGTATATCTGATTCCGCGGTATACTGAGGCGCGGTATAACGGGGTTTTACTGTACTAGTTTATGTTTACACTAGTAACCCCTTTACCAAGGGGTCATGCCCAATAATTACGCTACTTAGCCACAGGCGTAGGTCTCTTTTCTGTAGGACCTCAAGCCTGATGCAAAATATTAAACAGCAGCCATTTTGCCAAAAATTGAATTTCTTAAACTCTTTATAATAAGTTTTTCTTTCTTTTTTTTCTGAATTTATTTCTTTATTTATTTTAATGTTCAAAATTATTCACATTGGGACTTTATATGTTCATTTTTTTAAACTTTTAGCTTATTTTTTACGTTTCTTTTATCCGCCTGTTAGGAACAGTAAGAGCGTTTTGCTGCAATTGCGCGGCAATCTTTTTGCATCTGCTTTCATTTTACAATATTTCTAGTTCTTTTATTAATAATTCACAATGCAAAGCATATTGAGCAGAAATGCAAATCAATTTTTCAGTATTAGAATGTCTTTTGGTCGAAATTTTACCAAAGTTTGACACTCATCTTCCAAAAATGAGAGTCAATTTTTTCAAATAATATTGATATGTGTCAAATGCGAGTATGCGCGAGCCCTGCAGGACCCAATGCAAGTTTCTTTCCTTTTAAATGTCAAATAAAACTTCAAAAAAGCAAAATTGAAGCTAAAAATGCACACATATCAGCATGGTTTTTAACTCAAATTTGAACCATTTTTTCTCCGGCTTACGAAAAAACACCCTCCTAAAAATTTCAAATTTGGTAGAGAAAGCTTTCCTCTATCTAATGCAAGTAAAACGATAGAAATTCATTAGGTCCCCCCTCAGATATGATGGTTCAAAAATGATCAAAATTGGCCATTTTTGAAAACCGCTGCATGTTTAGGTAACGAGAAATCAAAACCTATCTTAATGAAATTTTTGAAATTTTCAGAATACGTTGACAAGTAGTTGACTTAGATACATACAAAATTACAAGTGTGTAAGTTTAGTTACTGATGATTTAGAGCATTATAAAGTTTAAAAAAATTTTGTCAAATTGAATTTTCAGCCAACTTTGACTGAACACAATAGTAAATAACTTTCTTTGTGGTCCTTCAAAACGTTTCTTATTAGATTAAGCACAAAAAAGTTGTGTGAGGAAAATAAATTTCGGGGTTGTACTTTTATTATGTGGCTTTCCAGGTACATCCAAACATGACTACTTGGTTCATTCGTCAATGGCAGCCATCTTGGTTCCTTCAGTCAGGTGCCCCCTGCTACATGAGTTTTTACTTTTAAGGTCTAAAAATTTGGCTAACTTAGTTTTATACCTACCAAAAACTTTGCAAAATTTTATCAAAATTGGAGATGGTCGAGTGGGGACCACTGGTCCAGTTGACATGGAATGAATGACCCATATAATATTTTTTACTGGAATTTTTTTTTTCAAACTATATAAAAAATGTATTTATTTCTTCTAAATAACTGATTTTTGTGCAATTCAAAAATTGCACAGCAAAAAAAAAAAAAAAGTTCCTGTTAAAGATTTAGAGAAAAAAAAGATGGAAAAGAAATTCTCTTTGTTAATAAGCGATGGTAACATCAACTTTTTTTTGTACAGGAAAGGCATCAATATGATTTAACTGTCCTACATTCTAAAGTTTGTTTTTGATACTTAAATGAAATAAAAAGTATCCAAATTCTTAACTTTATTAAGAAACTTTATTAAGTGAATTTATTTCACAAAAATTAGATATACACAAAATCGCACAAGTTGAGAAAAGTGGTTGTGCGGATTTGAGGATTTTGCAGATTTCAGGCCAATTTAGTTAACTATGTTAAAAAAAGTTCACAAGTTTCCCAGGTGTAAATTATACGCAAATAATGTGATATCTTTTTGTTTCCCCCCTTTTTGTATTCCCTTAAACATGTTTAAGAACACTATATTTTTTAACCACAAGGTAGTGCTTTCGAACCAGCAATAGCAACTGGTTTTGAAGAGGAGAAACTTTTGCATTCATTGGTCAATTGCGCCTAATGTAATAAAGTTCAAACTCTACCGTTAGTTTTTAGCGAATGCCTGTACAGCACTGAACCCCAAATTCAGTATACTCGGGACCGGCGCTAGGTTGGATTTCGAAATTTTCTGAATTTCGGAGCTCAACCCAAAATGGCGGATTTACATAAACAGCAACGCTGATATGCGCAATTGAAATTGCACTATTTTCTCAAGGGGTGATTAAATAAGTACCTTTTTTTATTTTTAAAAGGTAATATAAGTTAATCCATGTGTTAATATATTTTACCAAACAAAAAAATAACTTATTCATGGATTTTAATAAAACACTCCAAATTGCAACACACAATTCAGCAAAAATAAACCATACCCACATGGTAGTTCACCATTTCACTATCATCTGCAATTGCTTGAAAAAGAAAATAGAGCTACATCAACATCAAAAAAGTTATTAACAGAGAAGTCAAACCAAAACGCCAGGCATTTGTACAAATTGTAAAGTTAGTGGGTGCCATTTATGACCACAGAGAAACAAATAGAGCAAGTTCCTTTATCTTTCTCTTTTTTTTTAACTGAATAAAACTTGAAAAACGAACTTTTAAGAACTTAAGGAAAAAAATAATTTTTTATAGGGAAAAAAGATATTTAACTGAGCTCAAGAAATCAATTTTTACCTTTCAACATAGGATGTTCTGGTTTTCTCTTGGTTTCTTGAGTTTAGTTCATGTAAATCAGAAACATATCTACAATATTGCTTCCATTTGAATCAAAATTTACTGGCATTTATTAATTTAACAGCTTCTTAGATTAATATTTTTCTGAATTAGCCAAAAAAAAAAAAAAAAAAAATCGGAAATTTTCGGGAAAAGTGCCGAATTTTAGGATTCTGAAATTGGAGTTCGGTGCTGTAATAACGTTGGGAGTATCTTTTTACTCCGGAGTTGAATTTTTACATGCCTAAATTCGTCATCGGCAGATTGTGGCCCAAAAATATATTAGCTTTACGTTTGCAAAAATGACTTGCCTGCAAAACCAGTTTGGGACAAAATCAACGCAGATTTCTGACGTTGGCGGATCTCAGGTCGGCGGACTTGTGGCGCTCAACTGTATTAAATTTTTAATAAACATTTTAAGTTCTAAGCAAATTAAATTCTATTTGCTTTCATGCATGCAATAAAATACTTCAAAAAAAAAAAAACCCTCCCTTAAGTTTGATTTATATATATGATATATATACTATACAGACCTTCCCACAGGATTGAAAAAGGGCAGGGTGCTACTGTAAAAAAAAGGGCACTTTCCAAATTTAGGGCATCTTACCGAAATAAAGGGCACATGTCATTTGAAGTAAGGGACCATTCATAAATGATGTCACACTTTTTTCCATGTTGGACCGCCCTCCCCCATTGTCACATGTTATGCTATGTTGCACAAGCAGAATGTCACACTTCCTATTACGCCTCCACTTGTCACACTTTGTCACAATTTCACGAGCCCCCCTTCCCCCTAGAAGAGTGACATCATTTATGAATCCTCCCGTAGTAATACTTTGTTATTGCCATAATTTAACATTTTAGTCAAGCATCAACATCATCTCACAGTGAAACTGAACATTGAAAAATGTATATAAACTAATTTGACAATATTCATTTTTAAGATCGTTTTCAATATTTGAAGTAAAGCATGAAAAAATTCTGCTTGTATATTCAAGGCAACATCAACCAATAATGATTTTGAATTCAATAAAATATCTAGCAAGGATTTTCTGAGTTATACATTTTTACTAATTTATGAGTGTGTTTCTGTTCATTCCAGTACTTCTGAAGATCTGATCACCTCTGAGGAATAATAAGAAAATAAGACTATCTTTTCTTAATACAATAAAGCTTCAGTAATAATAATTAGAGCCCGGATTTTGATGACCTAAACGATCACTGAAAACGCCCTTTAAAATTTTTAACATGTCCTAAAAACAGCAAAATTGCAAAAAATGCCATTATAATTAATCAAGAATTCCAATTGAAAGCAATGGTTTAGCTTAAAATGACAATAGTACTTTTTTAAAAATTTAATTGAAGCAAAATTAATACAATACATTTTCATTAAAGATTGAAAAAAGTTTATTAAAATAAGGAGAGAAAAAGGAAATGTCTAATATATGGATTCCTCACACATTGCGATCTTTTTTCCCGCAAGTTTTATTACATTTTAAAACTTTTCTTTCTTGAAATAACTAGAAAGCACCATTAGATTGGGATTATTAAATACTTTCTCATATTTTGAATAGTAAATAGTTTCTTGTTTGAAAGAGCATTCTTATATTTTGGTTAGTTTTCTCAACGTCTACAGATGTAATAAATGCATATTTGACTCAAATGGGCCCCTTATAAAGATGAAAATAATAATTTTCTTATTGGTCTTTGGGAACCTACTGTTCGAAATTTTATGAGATAGAGAATTTTTAAGAGTTGCAATATAATCAAGCACAGAATCATTGGAAGAGTTTCAGGCTACACACAAAAAATTACCCAAAGCCAAAAAAGAGACATAAAATGATGTGGAAAAAAAAAAGAATCCCTAAAATCTCAAAAAGTGCCCGAAAAATATCGCAATTGTCGGCCCTAAAAGAGATCATTATTAATTTTGTAAAATGTTTAAACTAAAAAAAAATTCCTTATTTATTTTATGATTTGTGATAATACTACTTCTTTTCAATAATCGTTTACTTAGCAAACAGTTTTCAATAATTGTTTATTGTTTTTTAAAGAAGTTAGATCCAGGTAAATTAACAATTTTCTAAAAATTTCTTATTTATCCACAATTTAGTATTTTCTAAAAAGTAAATAGCTGTCAATACTAAAATCAAATTTGAAGTAAATAAATAAATGAAACAATAATAGTGATTTAATAATGGTGAATAATTAATGATAAACGCAATTTTCGACAAACAACGTGTTCAATATCGGCACAGTTCAAAAAGAAAAAAAAAAAAACCAGAAACTATTAAAATAAAATGCAAAATAAGCAATTTTGGGGTAGCGTGTGTGAAAAATATCTTCTAATTTAGAAAATAATTGAAATTTGTACCCGATGCAAAAGGATTAAAATCTCTAACGTAGAATCTAATTTTCGGCGAAGCACGTGCACGATTTTGGCTGTTTCTATCTTTATACTTCTTTTTCTTTTTTAATTGTTAAATTTAAACGACAAATAAGCAGATTTAAGGTAGTGCAAGCAAAAAATATCTTACAACTTTCAAGATAATTGAAATAATTCCAGGATGGAAAAAGATTGAAATTTCAAACACGGTAAGCAATTTCCGGTAAAAATCGGAGGAAAAACTAGTTTCTGTGTGGCCCAAAAATTAACTCCTATTTATTTCTTCTTTATTTAATTTTTAGTGGACAAGACAATTTGGGAAAAGGTCACGTGTCAAGATAAAAGTTCGGGAAAGGGTTTTAGCATTAGCAAATGGTAGCCACATTGGCGACTTCAATGAAAACAATGGTAGCCAAAACGTGAAAATTGGCGCGAAAAGTAAGGGCGCAGCGCAATCCCGCCCAAGCTTGGGGGAAGCACTGTATGAAACAACCAGGTTAGGAGCAGCGGTTCATTTTAGTCTAATATCTGTCTATGAATCCATTGTGTAAGCAGTCGTGAACAAATTCTATTAATCAGTTGTTTATTTGTAGCTTTAACATGGTAAATACACAGTCGAAAATAGCACAAAGAAGAACAGAAAACATCAACGTTTTATCAACATATTAACATTTTCCGAATCCCTGCGAAATCGCCTTTAGTTTTGCAGAGGGGAGGGGCCACCCCAGTAGTTTGGAAGAAGGGACAGTCTCCTCCTTTCACACAAAAATTTAAAAATAAGTGGACCCAGTAGCATATAGTCTGCAAGAATTAAAATACTGCGAATGCATCAAACTAACGTTTTTAAAAATCTACTTGTGCGTTTTATACATTGATGAAGAAGCCCCCATTTAGCTTTGAAACAGCAGTAAGCAATACTTATATCATTATCATGGAGTGAATACGTAGCCCCCTTTATAAACAGCTTAATACATTCATTAAATAAAATTTGTACACTTTTAAGCTCTAGAAAAGCTCTTTCATATTTGCACAAGCGCTAGAAAACAGGGGTGGGGACGCTTACATATACGAGCATCAACAAGTGGGGGTACTCTTACAAAATAGAAAAAGTAAGTGGACGCCGTTCCCCCCCCCCCTCGACTACACTACTAAGTAGACCTAAGTTTACTAAGTTAAAATAATATATACTTATAATAAAAACTAAATAATATAAACTTATGCACATATAGGTTTTGAATCTAAAAAACCTATTGTTTTATTTTTTTATGTGAACACTCTGGAACTTAATCTTGTGTTATTGTCCATCTGTGATGGGACCAATGGGGATCCGAGAAAATACACTTCCGTCGCTTCACTATTTCCATATGAACAAATCAAGACAGTTTTATCAACTTGGTAAACATGAAGAGTAATTAAATAGTGCAACAAAAATTGCAAACACGTGTTTCAAAATGTTTTCAGTGCATGTGAAATCTGTTACGAACTCTTATTTCTACAAATTGGGGAAATATTTTATGATAGGTTTGAAAAACATGCACTTTTTTTTACAGAAACTGTGCTTCAGTACATATTTCACTTTATACCAGTGGTCCTAGGCCTAATGAAGAAAAGGGTTGGGTGTCCCCGAATTTTTAAAAAATATTTAACAAAATACCCCAACACTCCCCATTTCTTCACTTTAGCGTGAAAGTTTTTGAGGATTTTATGAAACTCGCTCAGTTACGGGAGAAGCCTTCAACTTCCATTAGCAAATCTTCAGAGTCAAACATATGATGGAGCGCCAATATGAGAGAAAATATTAAAGGTGCTCAATCCATTATGAGTGAAAAACATCCTTTAGCAGATTTTGTTCATTGTGGGGCACATTGCACTAGCTTAATAATGACAGACAGTTGCAATTCCCGGTAAGTGTTAAAAAGCTCTTTAGAAGTAGCCAATCCAATAGGAATGTTTTTGTCCAGAGCAGAAAGAAACTGCTTGTTTCAGAGCCTTTTAGAAAATGAATCTGAATGTCTCGTTGGAAATACTGGCAAAATTAGACCTCTGCGTGCAATAAGATAGATATACCGAAGCTCTCGGTTGTCAACAACGCGGTTTGTCTCAAATTGAAGACATACTGAAAAAATATTCTTTAATTATAGAAGACTTGTTGAGTCAGTTGGCTGCAGACGGTTATGATGGTGCTATTAACCTTTTAGCTGTTTTCGAAAACGGTTCCAACTACCTGGGATCAGTTTTGGGGAAACAAACCATTGATTTCCTGAAAGAACGCAACACATCCTTCCAAGGGTGGAAAAGTATCGTAGCTGGGACTGGTTAAATCAGTTCAAACAATTGCTAATTACTTGTAAAAGATACGAAACAATGCTCTGTTTTCCACCTTTTTGATGATTGTGTCATTGTGTGTGTGCATTGAATTTTTCACTTACTTGATGTGACAATTGCAAGACTAAAAAACCGCATACTGAATCAAAAAGGAATTCAAAAACAAGTTGAATTTGAAAAGATGCTACTTCATGAAGGTAATCTGGATCTTACAGTAAACTACCCAGAACTTAATGCTTCAAAATTAAAAATTCAACTTGCGCTTTTCAAAGAGGAGTTTAAACACATGACTTGAGTGGATGATGTTAGAAAAGCATTACTAGAAATGGAAGCAGGATCAAGGCGACTATTCTGTAATATAGAAATTGTGGTATGACTTCTGCTAGTGTCTCTAGCATCCAGTAGCTCAACGATGATGCGAAAAGTGATTGTATCACGTTGCAATGTGTTTCGTTCATGAAGATGTCATGGATCAACTTGACGCGGCAACTATCGCAAAAAAATTTATTTCTACCCAACATAGTCGAAGAAATGTTTTTGGGTCAGAAAAGAAAAGAAAGAAAATAAGTCCGTATACATCTTTAATTATAAACCATATAAAAATGATTTTGTACAGAGTAAAATTAGCCTTTTCATTTTTTTGAATAAATATTTTTAACCAAATGTTTTCTGAACATATTTCATTTCTCTAGATCGCATCTAATTTTTGATGTAAATTCAGTTCACAAAATAAGTAAATAGTTAACACAATTCGTATCGATAGAAAAAAGTTCAATACTATTGCTGAAATAATAAATTCGTTTTAATTACTGTTTGACGAACTTGTGAAAACAAGTAAAAAATTGGCGGCGTCCCTCTCAATAATTAGACCGCTGTGACGCCAGTGAGAAAAAGGTACCGACTTAAGGGAACATATATAAAAAGCCTACAATTATCTGTAGGTCACTTTATTTTGGCTTTTCATATCGAAACTGAATTTAAAAAGGGGTTTAAAAGAGTTATTTGTTTTTTAATGTTATATATATATATATATATATATATATACAGAGAGGCTATAATTCAAATTTTGAAGTGGATGGGAAACTCTCCTCCAAGCTTCATATATGGAAGGGATTGTATTATTTTGGAAGGGAGAAAAAATAGCAGTATTATTTGACTTAGTCAGCCTTTTACGTTTTTCTGCATTCCCCCATTTGACCTTTGCCCCAAAAGCCTTTTGCCTGTTGCCACCTTATAAAAGCATTAAAATCCTAGCCAAGTATAAGTTCCATTGTAGAATGGTATACAGTGCAATCAGAGATTCCTAAGCGGGGGAGGGGGGGGGGGGGTCTTTGCATTCCTCACACAAATACATATTACTATGATTGCAATATAGCTTAATCTCAGGCAGGTAAATACTCCAAGCCGCTTTGGTTGCATTTTTGTTGATATAAAAGGAGTAGATTAAAACTTCTTGCGAGCGACCACACTACATTCCGAAAAAATTATTAACCCTTTGGGTATATTTGACAAATCAGATCTGACTTGTCATCTGAATGTAAGAAGCAAGGGTTATTGCTGTGGGGAAAACAGTAAACAATCTTAAAAAAAATGTTGTATTCAAGAGCAATGTGCTTGAAGATGATTGCTTTCCAGTGCTTGGAATAATGATGTGTGTCAAATGGAACCATTTCCAAAAGGGTGATTTCATTAAGGATTAAGGAAATACACCACAGCGAGTAGGTGATTATTAAGGCCTAAGGACCTGGTAGCCAAGTGGTTAAGATGTCGGACTTCCACCTGGAAGGTGGCATGTTCGATACTCGCTGAAGACCCACCATGTACACTTGGGGATACGTGCATGAAAAATCCCTGGACCCCACTACCGTGAGCGCAAGCAATCCTAAGGTCTCGGCTAACAGGTAGGGGTCTGGTGGAGAAAAGTAGGTGATTATTGAAGAAGCAGAATGCAAGCACTCAGACTTCTAAAATTTGATGAAAACATTGCAGTTTACAGTGATGATTCCAACGAAGAGTTTGAAAATGATCAAAGTGCTACTTAGAAAAACATTAAAGATGCCAGTCCCAAGTATATCAGAAGCGCATGTATCTCTTGAAGTTATCCAGAAGCATGTAGATCAGTGCTCGAAAAATCTTTAAAATTTTACAATACAACTAAAATTTATTTTGATTATCTTTTTATTGATGTTTTTAATTAAATTGCATATTTTATTAGAAAAACTATCCAGTTATGTAGTTTTATCAATGATCTGCACACTAAAATATTAGATCCTCTTCATTACTAAAATCTCGGAAACTGAAATTAGCAGCAAGTTGAACTTCCGATGTCAAAGTTTTTCTTTCTATAGATTCATCTATCGAGAATCGACTGTGTATATATATATAGATACACATACATATACATATAAGTAAATATATATATATGTAGACTTATAATGAAATAGTATGATTGAGTGCAGGTATCACATTCCAACTTTAAGGGTTAGAAACATGAAATTTGGTATACAGGTGTAGTTTTTGCTGGACTTGTGCACCTCAGGCTGACTTTTAATAAATTTATTTTAAAAATTTTATTTAATGTTTTATGTCATTTTTGGCATTTTTTAGTTTACATTGTACATCCCATTGGAGACTGTAACTCCAATTTATGTCCTAGTATCCAACCCCACTAGCAGTTTGTACATTTTTAAGCAAATCATGTAGCATAAGATTTGGTTTTAACATATAATATTAAATTACTATACATTGTACAACATATTAAAACAATTTCAGTTAAAGTATTTAAATCACTTTGATAATTTTAAATAATTAAAATTAAGCAAAACATGTAATACTAAGCACAATACCAACCTTTCGTGCCAAATATTTAAAATCCTCGTTATTTGTGATTCTGCCTACCGAACAATCAGCTTTGCGGTAGTTGTTCAAGCAATGAACAATGAGGGTTGACATTTTAGTTCTAAAAAGCTCTTTAATTTTCTTTGCAACCTCCGGTCGAACAGGAAAGGCCACACTTGTATCAGCAGCAGCTTTTGTTGTTTTTCTTTTCTTTGACTGAAAATTTGAAAGTAGAAAATAACTAATGAAAAGTATGCTTAACAGTAAATTTCATTGAGAAAGGCTGACTGACTTTTAATACATCTTCAGAACTCAACAAAATTTTGTTAAGTTTAAAAAAAAAATAAAAGAAAAGAAATTGCATCTTAAAACATGGTAAATAACTTAACAGCAGATGATAGATTTAGTTTTTAAATGTGAGCACATTCATCAACACCTCTAAATTAAAAAATATATAATATTGGTGTTTTGTTCCATATTATCATGTTTTGTAAGGAGGGAAAAAATAAAAAATAATCTATATAAATAAAGCAGAGTTTGTGAGTCAGTTTTTGTATATGTGTGTGTATCTGTCAATCGCCTCCTGTCGAGATGAAAAGGTCCAGAAGTACAAAATGTTAGTAATAGGTACCTTGGGTCAGGTGGGGTTTAATTCGAAGAAATGCTTGCACATTTACATGATTTATGTCATTCGAAAGAGTCAAATTTTCAGCATTTTAAGAATTTTATTCCATGCTTCTAAGTTTATTAGGGCAGAAGTTATAACTGTTTTAGAACAGCGCAGACAATTGAAAAAATGCTATTTTATCGTTATTTAGGCCGGTTTATTAGCGAAACGAATTCATTTCATTTTTATGCATACTTTGTGGGTTATTAACTGCAGACAATTTTAAATTGCTTTATCTTGAGGGGTTTTTTTTTGGCGATTTTAATATTTATTTCTTCAATAAAATCGCCATTTTACTTTGATTTTTAGAACATTCATGTTATAATGGGGTTTTCCAGATCTGTTGTCCCTAATTGAAGGGGAATTTCTAGAGAGACCTGGTGGTCTGTTAGAAATAAATAAATAAAATTAGAATAAATAGTGAAAAAAAATAGAATAAATAGTGAAGCCTTCATTGATGGTTACAAGTTGCTTTCAAAGAACAGCCACTATTTTTCGGTCCTGGCAGATTCCTACAAAAATAATATTGACAAGAAACTCTAAAAACACCTCAGAACAATAGTAAAAGCTTCCTGGAAAGACCCATGGTCCAGTCCAACAAAGTCAGTCATTGCAGAAAACCAAGTGTTTGCTACTTGTTTAAGGAAGATCACTTGCATGCAAATTTTCCGTTTCTATGGTCGTTTATGACTCATGGGACAGAAGGAAGAACTATGAAACAAGGACAAGATTTTGACCACTTTTGGTGGCAACAAAAAATGGCAACAGGCCTTTTCCGGTAAACGATACAGATTGAATAGTAAATATACTTATAATAATACTTCCCGCTGGTTTTAGAACTGATATCTCTTAGACTAGACGGTAAAAATCTCTACTGACTATAATAAATAAAAATTGCCTTAGGCAATAGAAACAATTTTTTTTAAAGTAATTCAATGAAAATAAGTTTTCTAGTTTAAAAATTTATCACTCAACTTCAAAAATGTTGATTTGAATTGCTATTATAGTATTTACTAAATCTGATTGTATTAAATGAATTTTGGAAAATAAAATACAGTGAAACCTCGATAACTCGACACCCCAAGGGGACACGAAAACATGTCGAGATAAGCGGGTGTCAAGTTACCGAGGTTCCGTAATTTCAATTGCTAATATTGGTTTGCATTGTTATTTATTTACCATTCAAGTTATAAAATCCAATTCCAGTGAATAAATTATCCCCGTTTATTATTTATCTATTATTATTATTTTAAAAAGTTACAATTAAATAAATATATAAACATATAGTACATCAACTCAAAATACCTCATGGGAAAAAATCCATAATTTTGGTTTGTTTTTAACAAATGTGGATATAGTGTTGCGAGCTATTCCATATTCTTTAGCTAGATCAGTTTGAGTCCTTTCAAGTTCTTTTTATAATTTCTACTTTCGATTTCAAGCTTAAAGTAGTCAGTTTACAAGGAGCCATTGCGGACACATCTACTGATTGACAAAGATAAGAGCAAATGGCAAAAACAAAAAGCATAACACACGGCTATTCCAGCTTTCAGTGATTGTAAGTGTTATCGCATGAGCGCATGCACGAAGCGTGTTTGCACCTTTTCATAGACTACAGTCACTCTCAAGTCTCAAGCAGTGACTGACAAGATAAAGAGAGGTCACCTTGACCACCTCTACGAAGAGCATGCTTATTGTTGGGTGTTGAGTTTCTGACTCCCCAGAGTACAAGGGGAATAGAGGAATCTTCCAGGAACACTTTTGATAAAAGAATTGATTTATGGACAAAGAAACATCACCGTAAAATTCTGAGAATTGTACACCGTGAAAAAATACCGGAAGAAAAAGTAAATAAGAATACAAAATGGAGGTCGATTTATTGGGGTTCCTTGAAATTGTATGTCAAGTTAGAGAGTTCTTCACCCATTGAAATTAGCATTGGGCCAACCATAAGGTAGGTACTAAAATGTCGATTTACCGAGGTAGTCGACTTATCCGAGTGTCGAGCTACCGAGGTTCCACTGTACTTGTTTTCTCATTTTAAAAGTTTCAACACACTAATCAAATTTTAACCACACGATGAGAGAGTAAGGGTGTAATTTGTTACAAATATATTTGCATAACTTTTCTTGTAGTATGATAGGTTATGTCTTTTTTTAGCCATAAATGTTCGCAAACTATTAGTTGTACAACACTGTCGTTGAGCTTAAATTGTTGAAAATTCAATTGACTTTAAGATTGGTAAATACAATTTACATAAAAATAAGATAGTTTAGGTGATGAGTGAAAAAAGTTATAAGAATTTTGCAGTTTTTCACATGTTATGTAGTGAGCACAGGTTTCTTGAAACTGCAAACTTGGATTTACACTACCCTAACTGACCCAAACAACATATTAAAAAAAAAAAAAAAATGAAACCTACATTACTCTTTGAGACTTTAATGTCTATTTTGACTGGATAGTTGTAAATGTAACATATTTTGTGTTTGGAATAACACTTTCTAACACTAAAATCTGTTTTTCAAAATGGATTCAAATTAAAGATTTTTTTAAAAAAATCACTTGATTCAAATCACAATTTAAATCAACAAATCCTGGTAACAACACAGTAGATTTTTGGAAATTTCTAATTGGCAATGCAAAATCCCTTTAAATAAATTAATTAGTAGGCTAAATGATTCATGAAATTATTAGGTCGTTTCGAAAGTTTTGTGCGTTTTAATGTTGTGTGTTTTTGTAGCTCCATATCTCAATAAATATTTATTCCACTGTGTCGTGGCACATACTGATCGATGGAGAATTTTGTACTCTATACACTGATGTTGCTCTACTAATTTAATTTTTTTCTAATTTTTTAAATTCTTTTTAAACTATTACTATATGATGTCATTAGGCGATTTTCAGCCAATTTTTCTCTACGAGCTCAAATTGAACCAAAGCACTGCCGAAACAGTCCGAAAATTTAACCAGGCATTTGGCAATGATGGTGTTAATGAACGCACTATTCGACGTTGGTTTGCGAAATTTCGTTCCGGAAATTTTAGCCTCGAAGATGAGCCCTGAAATGGTCGATCTAGAGTAATCCAGGACGAGGATTTGAGAACCCTGGTGGAGACTAACCCATCAGAAACGGTGCGTGTGACGGCGGAAGAACTGAGCTTCAGCTCCCATGTGGTTTGTGATGGTTTAAAACATATTGGAAAGGTTAAAAATCTCGAAAAGTGGCTGCCCACGATTTGAACAATCTGCAGAAATTGTCACGTTTCGAGGCTTGTTCTTCATTGTTTTTGCGCAACCAAAACGATCCTTTTTTGGATCGGCTCGTCACGTATGATGAAAGGTGATTCCTCTACGACAATAGCAAACGTTCAGGACAGTGGTTGGACACCGATGAGCCACTGAGGCACTCCCCAAAGGCGAAACCCCACCAAAAAAAGATCATGGTTACTGTATGGTGGTCAGCGGCTAGTGTGATTCACTATAACTTTCTGCAACCAGGTCAAACCATCACAGCAGAGTCCTATTGTAAGGAAATCGACAAAATGCACCGACGAAATGTCAGCAGCATGCAGCACTGGTCAACAGAAGAGGTCCGATCCTGCTCCACAATAACGTCCGGCCACATGTATCACAAATTACCATCCGAAAATTAAGGAAATGAGCTTCGAAGTTCTACCCCAACCACCATATTCCCCAGATCTCTCGCCAAACGACTACCATCTTTTCAAGCACTTCTATGATTTTCTCACCGGTAGAACCTTTGCCAATCAGGACCTAACAAAAATGGCCTTCGTCGACTTCATTGAATCCTGAGCACCCAATTTTTATGCTGACGGAATTAATCGACTTGTGTTACGTTGGCAAAAGTGCACTGATGCAAATGGAGCTTATTTCGATTAAATTGAATAAATATTCACTGAGATAATACAGTTTAAAGTAGACTCATTAAAACGGACAAAACTTTCGAAACGACCTAATAACTAACCTTTCTCTTATAGTGTTTTTTCGTCAAAGAAGCTTTAGGTTCATCATATGTTGGTGTGTCTGATGAATCAGATTTCTCAGAATCTGAATCTTCATCGTCTGTATCTTCTTTCGCCTGCTCTGCAGAAGGTGGATCCCATTGTGTTTCTCTAAAAGGAAAAAATGAGATTTCTTAGGTCAAAACATTGCAATTTATTTCTCATACAATAGAAACAAAGGTACTTATTGGTAAAAAGACAGACTGGGGCGACAGTTTTCCACATTGTCACCAACATAAATATTTTAATATAACAAAATAAGTGCTATCTATTTCAATTCAATAAAACTGCTTAGTGAACACTTAATTTGGAGATGAAAATCTCTATTGGCAAGTTTAGCTCGTAGGTCCTTTAACTGATAAGTAACAAAACAAATTGGGTAACAAATTACATGAAATGAATTCCTTAAACACAATAACAAACATATACATTATGAATATCTTAGTGGTATTTCATATGCAAAACACATTATGGACATCTCTCTGCCTCTCTTAACAAAAGACTCTTGCCTCATTTTATGTACCAAAAATAGTGGCATAAATAATAACTGAAAAGGCATTATATAAAGCAACAATACAGAAAAATGAGAGTAAATAATAAAAAAGGCAAAGTGAAATCTTAACGTGTACTATTTGGTTTTGTAGGCTGTCAGTACATCTGCAAAAACTATACATCTCTTTATTGCAGGGGTGGGTTTCAAGTACTCAGAAAACGGGGTCTCGAGAAACCACAATTAAAAAAAAAGTGACTCCCATATTGAAAATTGTGGGTCCTCAAGCAGTCCCCACAGCATTTTCAGGTGTTGCTATTGATTCAATTCGTAAAAGCATAGTAAACCATAATGTATCAAAGATATTACTTAATAAAGTCATATAGTCCTAAACACCCACACAATAAAATAAGGGAAGCTTAACAATTTTGTAGCAGGAAATTTAAGTATCAAATTATGTTTCAGCAGTTTTATAGAAAGATAAAAGAATTTATGAATCATGTGGCCATTTTAAAATACAAATTTTTATATCTTGAAGCACTTCTCTTCATTTTGTTCATAATTAATCTTTCAATGAAGGGGTAATATCAAGAAAGTACTTGGTTTGAAGATGGAATCTAAAACATGTGTAACTTTCAAAATTCGCTTCTGATGCATTTAATTCAACAAGCTTAATATGCATACTTGAAAACTTGAAAAAATGTTTCATCCGGATTGTAAATCGAAGGAATGTGAACTAACTGATTCCAAGATTTCACATATTTATTTAAAAAAATGATGATATAGTGAAACTTTACATTTTGAAATGAATTTTAGATATTTTCCTCGAAATGCACTATCAACTTATATTTTTTTGAACAGACATAAAGGACTTCAGACATTTATTATGTTACACTTATAAAAATAATGTGGCATGTTAAACATTTTGCAAAAACACATTTTAAGCTATTTCACTGCAGCAGATATTTTTTAATAATAATAAACAAATTTTTAAAACAAATGCATGATTCAAATGAAATTTAACCCTACCAGGAATAATAGTGCACTCGGGTACAATAGTAAAAGATTAACAAATTTAATCTGAATTCTTTTGCTGTTTTTAACATTGAGGGCACTATTCATTTTTCTATTTTATAAATGAAATAACTTGAAATATTCTTTAATTTACAAATTTAGTAAAATCATATATTCACTCCGTTCATTACTAAAAACTGAAGGTTTTTAGTTTAATCAGATAATTTTATTGAAAATTTCTAAGATAAAAAAAATATTTCACAAGGAAAAAAAAACCTTAAGCTATTATGGAACATGGATGAAACATTTTTAAGGATACACATTCTAAATTCTAAACAACTTTGTTTTAAACATTATCACTCCTGAATTATTTATTGTGTGGTACTCATTAAGTAGAACTAAAATACTATTAATAAAATTAAAACACATTAAGTGGATCATGATTATTATGCAATGCAATATGAATTGTTCAATTATGAATTATGCTTTGATGTTAAGACATCTGAAGAGTAAGAATAATATTGTAAAATTACAAAATAATAATAATAATTAGTTCTAAAGTTATGAAATATAGAATACACACAGAGAGACAAAGGGATCTATGAAGTTTTGCTTGAAATAGAGGTTGTAAATGCAACACATTTTATATTTAAAACAACATTTTCGAACACTAAACAATTAAAAAAATTTTTTTTAATGGTTTAAATCATGATTTAAATTAAGTTGATTAAAATCCACAAGCCCTGACTCATTGTGATAAAAAATGGCTTCGTTTAAGGTGATTATCGCTATAATAAAGCAGAGAGGTGTGCATAAACACTAATTTTTCTTTTCAGACGTTTTCAAATGCCATGTTAATTTTTATCAGTTTTGTCCTATATTTGACTATCTTTTGGAAAGTCAGGACATTACCATACATTGCAAAATTTTAAATTACTGGAAGCAAATAAAATTAAATCTGCAATTCAGCATTACATTTTTTTACTTTTGAAAGCTTGAACTCTTAATGAGCATGAAATTTTGTTTAACCTATTCAGACCCCAGAAACTAAGCACAAACAATTTTGATGCACTTTTTTGGTTCTCTGATTTAAAAAATGATTACAAAACAAAATAACGAATTTTTTAAAAAAAAATTTAAATTAATAATTAGTTTAAATAATAATTAATGCCCAATTTCCATGTTTAAAACAAAGTAAACTATCTGTTGATTAATTTCAAAAACAATTGGGTGTTTTAGCTTTCAAATTGTACAAACAGTAGTTAATAAACAGTATTTTAAAATGTACCCAATTAGGTACACTTGGAATGAAGAGGTTATATACCTTGTATTTAAATTTTATGAAAAGAAAAAGAAATTTCTTTTATTTGCCTTTTAATAAAGCTTAATAAGCATAAATATGAAAAATTTTCAACTTCCAGAGTGGATGAAAAAGATCGCATGTCATGATCATATTTCTCAAAATGCGATTGAAATAAAAACGGCAAATAAACTAACTTTTCTGAATAAAATAATTTTAGAATTGCACTTTTAACAATTCTCTAGTAATCTATAGCAATAATTCTCAGCATGATCGTAGCAAATTTGGAATCCATTAACGCTTTTGGGACGAGCAATGCATATGTGCTGGATTCCCCTCAGGGCCAAACGACGCACCCACTTATTACAGTGGAAGAGCCTCTACGGGACAACCGACGCAAGGATGCGTTTAGCTTTTGGGACGAACTGCTTACTATGAGGCGGTGCCCCTCCCACCAACTCTCCAAAAATTATATATGTAAGCATGAAGTATGAGTTTTAATGAAACATATTGAATGATTTTTTTTAAAAATCACAGCTTTGAATAAGAAAAACATTATTCGTATCAATGAGCCTCATAATATTTAGTGTTTGCTGACAGCAATGAGCTTTTAAAGTTTTTTTTTTCCCTGGGTGTCCCCACCGCCCCCACTTAGCTATTCCACTGCAGAGAACATTAAGTTTTTGGACAGATTGCCTACAGCAAAAGCATTAACAGCACCTTTGGAAAGGATTTTTCTTTTGGAACAGTGCACTCAATATTAAGAAACAGATTGGGGGTTGATAAGGCGTCAAAACTGGTATTCTTGATGAAACATCTAAATAGTAAAAATGATTAAGCTGTAATAAACATTTTATGTGATATTTGCCATCTCTTTATATATTCAAGATATTTATATATACTCAAAAAATTATAATAGTCCAGTCAACTTATTTGTATATGTTTAAGAAATTATAACAAATTTAGTCCAGAAATATAAGCTTTCTCTTGTGCTTCTTGTTGTTCTCTGTTTATTAAGTATACATTTTTTATATAATATAATTAATTAATAATTAATTTTGTACTAGTAATAAACTATTATTTCAACTGAGATATCTTAAAATTCTTTGAAGACACAAATAATTAACCGAATTTGTTACTGTATTTGTGTGCACATACATATTTTGCTTTAAAAAAAAGCTGATTTAAATAAAAAAAATCCAATTTAAATAAAATAAATCCGATTTTTTTGATTAAAAAAAAAAAAGTCACCAACCCTGTTTGGTGTATAACTAGAACACAATCACTCCTAATACTCTGTTTTAAAACTATTAAGGATAAAAATTATCATTAATAATGCATATTAGCAGCATGTGCTGTGGAATACTCGTGGACATTCCACAGCCAGCAAGTGACATGTGCCTATCATAATGAAAGGGGGAGGGAAGGGGTCATACCTTTGCTTTGAAAAGAAAACAGGAGATAAGACATGTTGCAAGATGAGAAGCAAGCAGAGTTAAGATTCTACCTGGGGACAAGTCTGAACCCCCTATGAGGAGTACCTTCCTTTGGGTCGATTGTGTATTTTGGATTGAATAGAAGAAAAATACAACTAAGGAAGGTTGAGAGGAAGCTTGTTCTCGATGGATAATG
Source organism: Octonoba sinensis (assembly GCA_038502835.1). NCBI lineage: Eukaryota > Metazoa > Arthropoda > Arachnida > Araneae > Uloboridae > Octonoba > Octonoba sinensis. The sequence goes on along the minus strand of CM076599.1, from coordinate 27,200,298 downwards.
GACTTTTTAGTAATCCTTTCAGGCAAGAATAACTTCCATTCTATTCTGCTTTCGCTTGCAAGAAATTTGAAAGAAAGTAAGGAAGGGAAAATAGGGCGTCCTTTCGGACGGCTGAGGAAACGTCCTTTAAGATGCCTGAACGTTTAAAATATCTGGTCCTTTTTATGTATCACATGTTTTTTAACAGGGTTCCCACTCAATATTTTCTACTCAAAATAAGGCCTTGTTGTTTATTAAAATAAGGCCTTTTTAAGGATATTTCCTCCATTTTTTTAAAGCTCCCAAAAAAAATTGCCTGTGCTCTAATTTTTACACAATATGTCATACGAATTAAGGGAAGTATAAAACTTTGTGATCCTGGCACAGCCAAAAGAATTTTTGTGTGCCAGATGGGATATTTACCAATTGAAAAATGACTTCACTGACATAAAACATTTATACCTATAAATTTTGTATACAAGTTGAATTTTGCTGCAATATGTTACCAGCCACCACTCCTTTACTTAACTTACATTAGCGAGTAAAACTTACATAAGCGAGACACATATTACAATATTCAGAACTTACAAAATTTTATAGTAAGGCCACTATAAAAGTACTACTACTTAATCAGAAAATTGTTCAACTGCTCACCTTAAATCTTAGATGTGTAATGTAGTACTTTTAACAGCCATTGAAAGCCCATTAATCACAACTTTACAAATTGAATTTATCTTTAAGAGTTAATATAAAAGCTATTTGGTTTTATAATTATTAAAACTAATCAAGCTTCTTTTAAATTTTTAAAAATTGACTCTATGCTCTGATCGCTTTTTCTAAATTCTATTCACTCCTTAGCTGTCCTGAAACTGTTAGATTGGTATATAATATTTAATTTCTCCAGTGTTCGCAGCTTTTACTGATAAATTATCATCACTATTTTCTAATTCATTAACAGCATCTTCAAGTCTTCTTTTTTTATTTTTTAAAGCCTCCAGTTCATCAAGAATAGGTTTCCTTTTTCTTTCTTGAATTTCATTTGCTTCTGTTTTCTTTCCCTCCTCCAGATGATTTGTGTATTTTTATCAGGAACTTATTGCAGCAAGTTGAAGTCCTCTACTGATAGACCAGTTTATTCATTCTTAAAATGGTTTTTAAGTGACTAAGTATCACTCTCTGGGCTACATATGTTTTCTTTTTCATGTTTTCTATCTCAATACATTTATTTATTGAAAATTCTCTCTCAACATCAGTCTGACCATGCGACAAAATTAACAATTCCTTTAAAATAGTTAGGATGAAAATAGTTAAGTAGAAAAGAATAAAGTTGATCTTTGTTGGGATTGAAGCTTTTAAAATTATCCAGATTGCAGGCTGCTTTTTCATTAAGAAATTTATTAAATTCCAGCAAGATATCATCACCATCAGTTTCCTTAATAATATTTAGCCTTCATCAGTCCAGTTAAGACATTTTAAAATTTTGAATAACAGTTAAAACTGTTTGTCACCATTTGTCTAGGACAATGGTTCCCAACCTTTTTTTCCTTGCGAACCTCTTCCAAGATCCGAAAGAAAATGGCGCACCCCCTTTTATATCGTTAAAAATTATTTTCCCGATAATACGAAAAAGTTATAGAATATGGAACGGTGTGAAAAATATACGTTAAATTTTTTGAATCAATCAATAAATATCCCTCAGTTCATTTTTCGGTTGAAATATAGAGAATTCTCAAAAGTTGGAAATAAAGTGTGATAAATGTGAGTGCAAAATTTAAAATTAACGAATAAATATCTTCCTCTTTCACTTTTAGGTCTGTATATGGAAAATTAGCCGAAATAATGCCAAATTTTTCATTTCAGTAAATTCATATTTCCGACTCTTTCTTCGCGCTAGAGAGGAAAAAGAAAGAGAAACATGTATTCAAAATTTAAAATAAATCAATGAATAACTTTCGATACCACGTTGAAGCTCAAATGTTCGATATTATGTAGCAGTAGAAATAGGTACATTTCAAATTTTGTACGAACGCTTTGTCAGCCCACAACTTTTACGCATTATCGACAAAACAATTTATTTAGAAAATCATTTTTACACTTCATCCTAATTGTGTTTGTAAACTTTTCATTTCATTTTTTCTTTTACATCAGCAATTAAAAATTCCGCCATTGTAATATTATTTTCGCGAACCCCCTATCTACACCACGCAAACCCCTGGGGGTTCGCGAACCACCGGTTGGGAACGTTAGTCTAGGATCTAAACAACATAGGCTGCTTACTACAAGAGAATTAATTGGAGATTTTTGAATGATGTGTACAATCATTGTCAAAACAAAAGTCTGACATTCAGATTTCAAATGAAAAATTTCTTTTTCCAACATCTTTTCAAATAACAAATTCTTTGCAATTCTATTTCCTATAAACCCCAAACTGAGCTGTGTATTTCAAATTTAACAGTTTTGTCTCCAAAATAAAATTTGGAGACTTTATTGGCACTGGTTAGTTTCACAATATGTTCTTGCTTGATTACAGAAGAATTCACAATTAAATCAAGTATTAATTGTTTTAGATTTTCCTTAAGAATGGTAACATAGGGTGGCTACTTTGACATGATGCAAGAAAGGGCAACGATGTTTTGGAAACTTATAGGAAAAAAAAAAGGGATCCATTGAGGCCTTTTCAATGGTCTCATATGTTTTTGCTTCTGGGTGACAATTCCACTTACTTTTCTTCGCTACAGTGTCAGAATATCGTATGGCAGTTCTGTTTTGATTGACATGTAGTTCACACGTCAAAAGAGAATGGTGGAAAGAAATGCACATTATAGTTCAAATCATGAGAAAAAAATTAAGGCTTTTGGGAAATTTTTAAGGATTTTAAAGAAGAAATAAGGCTTTTTTAAGGACTTTTATTTTTTCAAAGCAAATAAGGCCTTTTAAAAAAGTGTGGGAACCCTGTTTTAAGCGCTTGGGACGTCAGCAACATCCCCTTGTTATTGTATATATTATAGCATTTATTTTTAACTATAGTCCCAAGAATTCATTTAGGTCACATGAAGTTGTTAATTTATTTTTCTAGAGAACGAAAATCATTTGTAACAATGACTTTTATTCACATGAAAGCAAATTTATAAAAATTGCAAAACACATTGAACATTTTTTTAAACCCTACTTAACTCGCCTCCTCCAAAGCATAAAATACTGAATGCTGGAACATACGTCAGAGTACTAAAAGTTTTCCTGTATAACAACAGCAGATAAATCACTAAACGGCTTAAAACTACCAGGAGCAGTCCAAGGCATTTTCCAGAAAGGTACCTTTTTTTCTTTCTTCAGAATGTTGTGAGGAAGGAACATATTTCACTCATGTGGGGATTTGGATTACAGCAAAGAAACGAAACATTTTGTTGTGTGTTTAGTGCAACTCAATACTACATGCATGTGTCCAATAGAACATTTTCAGTCAGCTGGAAGTCTGTCGTAGAACATTTCAAGACCTTCTGCTGTTGAGCTCAGCCTTTATATAAAAATTATAGCTTTGAAAACAGTAAAAGCTTGATTTTTCAGAAAATGTGGGAAACACTAATTTTCCCAGATATCCAGATGGTTGAGCAACTAAAATTCTAGCTCATTAAAATATATTAAATGTCATAAACATATAAAAAATTTAAATGCAGTCAATATTTTACTGCTTTAATTTGTTTGTATGTATATATATATATATATATATATATAACACTATTTTGACCCCACCCATCACTTAGGGGGCTCAGAAGGGGCAATTGACCCCTCTTGCTCTTCAAATATAACGTATTTGTATGCAGGTATATGTGTATTTTGTTCTTTTTTTAATGCAATATACATTGAATTTGCACCCTTTGACCACCCTGGAAAAATGACAGGCCTATTTTTGACTTTTAAATACTTAAATTAAACCAAATTCTACGAAGCAATTTTGAGACAAATAACAATTGACGAATACTTGTGAAAGATATGGTATCTTAAGAATAATTTTGAATGTTTCAGAGCAAAAAAATTAACTTTTCTACATGCGAGAAGATCTAAGAAAATACCTAGTAACAGAATGGTAATAGTAAACATTTCCTTCTGAATCTTTGGCTGACCTCCAGCTTTTTGGGAGCTTTATTGGTTTAGGTTCCTCCTTTACAATGGCTGCTGGTGGTTGCTGTGCTGCAGCAGGGGGTGTTTGTACAGGGGTCTAGAAAAATTATTTCAAAATTATACAGGAAGACTGAAAAAATAACACAATTAATATTAACTTGTTTAAATGAAATTGGAATGGACTAATTTTCTGATTGAAATAAAAATTGACACACACACATATGTATATCAGGACCCAAACATTATGAGGGTTGCCACAATTTTTGTTTCTAGTCTTACATTCAATGTATGTTTGATTTAAACATCGCCTTTAAAGTACTATGATCACCTAATTCCTAAATATATTTACTTAGTTATTAAATAGATTGTACATTTCCATTAGTTTTATGTACACAGAAAACTTTTCTTGAGAAATAATATTTTTGCATTAGTAACCTTGTCTTCTATTATTTTGATTGCTAGTGAATGATATTTTAATGTAAATAAATAAATGAAATAATATTAATATGAAATAAATAAATATTTCACTGAATATAACTGATGTTAATTATTCTGCTAGTAAAAGAGATTGCCAAGAAAAAAATATTTTAATATCATATATAATTTTTGATTGAAACAAGAGAAACATTTTTAATGAATTCATGTATTTAAACCAGTAAGGTTTTTGTTTTTCATACCTCCCCCCCCCAAAAAAAAAACCTTCACCCTTTACATATTTATATTATATTATATTGAACTAAAAGTAGGCAAATTAAAATACATTACACTTTCTGGAAAAGGTGCAACTGACGTAGAATTAGGAATTCCAGTTGGCTGCTGTACATAATAAAGTGGTTGTCCTTGATTGCCAAAAAGATTTTGTCCTGGTGGGTAGCCAGCCATAGTTGTTTGATTTGGAATAAAAGGAGGAGTACATGATGCTATTGATGTTTGCGGCAAAGATGGTGGCATCAATAAGTTTGGATTTGGTGGAATGGCAATCGATGGAGGAGGAGCTGTTATTGGTTGGCATGGTGGCAAACTAACTGTTGGAGGAGGATGTTGCAATACAGGAGGTGGTTGTGACAATATGGTTGCTGGTGGTGGGATTCCAGGTGGAGCAGTTCCAATGAAGGGAGGCTAGAAATTAGAAAGAATGGATCCATTAAAAAAAAATTAAACACAAAAATATTGTACATAAGAACTTTTGAGTATGTGCAGTCTGACAAATTATTTTATGTTGCTGTCAATAATATTTATGGCATTTTATCTTTCAATTTCTCCATCATTTCAGCCTCTTCATATAAGTTTTAATTTGGCTTCCAAGCAAATAAAGCAACAATAAACATTAAAAAAATTATTTACATTGATGAAAATAAAAAAAATGAAGGAGTAAAAATGGGAAATCCAAAAATTAGCACTACCAAAACGACCAGGTTAGCACAAAAATTTGGCGGTAGAGCCAATTACTCAATTATTAAAATGAACTCAATGTAACATAAAGTATAACTGTTGTGACAAATATAAATGGCCTAAATGCACTTTTGTGAAGACATCTCTCCTTTTTCAGCTATTTTGCAAATTACCCAAGGAATTCTCTAATTACGCCAACTTATTTTGCGGATTAACGGTTGTTTGTCGGCCCTGTTACAGCACAAGTCCACTAGACCCAGGCCTGGAACCCTTTAATATGTTGGTCTCTTAGAATACTCATTTAAAAATCGAATTTATAGAAATTTATTGCTTTAATTATGATCAATTTTTATCACCATTTAAGATTTGCAAAAGGAAAAAAAATCACTTTAACATTGATTATATGTTGGTAATCAAATTTACAGCTTTAATTATTTATGAGATGCAATTTGACCATTGTTGCACATTGCAAGAATTAAACTGTCTAGTATTTGCTCCGTTTGCACGTTAAGACATGGTGCGTTGTCCTCATCGGTATTCACTAGAAACCAAAAATGACTAATTGCCTTCATAGGGACAATTCAGAAATGATGTCACGCTTTTCCCCCATATATTTGACTCCCCTCCTCCCCCTTTGTCACGCTATGTTGCATAAGCATGATGTCACACTTCTTGTTACCCCCAGTGGCGTAGCTAAGTGGGGGCGGCCCGCCCCGGGTGGCGGCCATTCAGGAGTGACATAAAGCCACGACAGAGAAAAAAAAAAAAAAAATCTTTAACAGCTCCATAGAATAAAACAAATACTTTAAATTGTATATTTTTTCTATCATTTTTATTCTATTTTGAACTGAGCAAGGAGTTTCCTTTAAAAAATATATTCACAATGTTTTTTAACCATTAAATATAACTATTGCCACCAACAAATATTTATGAGGCTCCTGATACGAATGGTGTTTGTCTTTTTCAAAGTTGCGATTAAAAAAAATATATATATATATTTCATTAAAATGCATACTTCATGCTTACATGATTTTTTCTTTTTTGGAGGGGGGGGGGGGGACCAATACTACCTGCCCCTGGTGTCACCCATGCTAGCTACACTACTGCCACCTCCCCTTGTCACTTTGTCACAATTTCACAAACCTCCTCCCCCCTAGAAGTGTGACATCATTTATGAAGTATCCCATAGAAGCTTCAACGGACTCTTTGACTGTCAAAAGTGGAAAAGCTTGTGCAGAAAAATCGGCGATTTTTCGATCGATATATTATATTAATATGTGCAAGTTTTTTCATCCCCATTTTGGGGAATTTATGTGGATATTTGCGTAAAATGGCAATAAAAAAAGGAACAACCTGTCGGATTTTTTCCTAACGGGTCTATAAACCTTCCTCTTGAATCACTCTGTCTACTGGCAAAATTTCAAAGCAATTGGTGAAATACTTTTGGAGATTAGCGGTTATGAACAAATGAACACTTACATTTTTATTTATATAGATAGTTGCTTTTTCAAAACAAAGGTAGCTGACTTGGCGAAAAGGCCAAAAAACTCGCTTTTAAGCCAATTTTTGGATAAAATAATTGCAATAGTCACCCAAGCTCAATTTTAGTAGCAAATAGTCGCCAGTAGGAACCCTGTTAACAATAAGTCGTACCTTAATCCATTTTAGAATCTGGGAAATAACTAAAGTTCTATTCATAGTAGAGATTTCCACAAAACTATCATAAAAACATTTAAAGTTAAAAAAATTTCAATGTTGACAGAAAACACACAACTTTACCTGAGCTGAGTTACTGATGATTTGTGGAGGATACATCATTTGCGAGGATGGGTCCAGGTTAGGCATTGGAGTGATATTTGGGTTCATGGATGATGGATAACCTGGAGGCTGGTCAACAAATCCTCCAGATGGTGTTGCAGACAGCAATGGAGGGTGCTTTGATATCAAAGGTGGATACATCTGAAGGAAAGGTGCGGGTATGTTATTATTAGGCAAAGTTGAAACAGATGTAGGAGATTCTTCTTCTGGAGTTGACTCTAAATTTGAATAAATATATACATAAATAAATAAATCTTCATAACAACTTAAAATTCATCTTGCAGCATGGTCTATTCTTTCTCTTGAGCAGTAAATCAAAGCCAAGATTAAGCAGAGGTTGATCCAACATTTTAAACTTCTGTGAATTTTTAAAACATTTTTGCAAAAAATAAAATATTTTTGTGAAAATTCAAAATTTAAAGGTACAGTGATAATTTTTTTTATTATTATTTGCCACTTATTTAATGTAAAAATTACAAATTTGTAGCTTGGAATTTTGTAAAGCATCCATTTTGATTGATTGGAATTTTGTGAAGGGTCCGTTTTGACCGATTGGAATTTTGTAAAGGGCCTGTTTTGATTGATTGGAATTTTGAGAAGGGTCTGTTTTGATCAATTGGACATTTGTGAAGGGTACGAAAATGGACCTGAATTTCCTCTGGTGCGACCCCTGTTAAGGCAACGTGCAACAAAACGTACATTATGCAACATTAAAATACAATAATTCTATAAACATTGCAACTCACTTTGAATACATTATATTTTTTGCCACATAAAATATGGCCAACAAATGACGTGTAATTATTATCTTCTTTAGCTTGAAGAGTGGCATTATGTTAGCAAAATTCCACTTAATAAATTTTGAGAAAAAATCTTTGCATTTTTTAAAATTTAGTTGCAACAAAACAAGAGTTAAGTATTTACAAAAACTAATAAAATAATAATTAAAGTAAATTTGATCAAAATGTGTTTACAAAATAAAACTCTTACTGATGGATATTGTTAGATTCCTCTTTTGGAGCACAGAATTTTGAGAAGAGAAGAATTTAGCGAGAAGTTTGTAAATGTCTGAATACAAGGCAAGAAACAAGAAAGAAAAAAAAAACTAAATACCACTACATTATAAACAATCACTTTATGTTCAACAAAAACATTTTATTCTGCGTTATTTTATACACACACACACACACACTTGCTTTTAATAACACTTAGCACTGAAAATTGATATGTACCAAAGAATTTCAAAATGCTCTCCCCCCCCAGGGCTGGTTTTTTGGACCGCACAAGTGGGTTTTGCTGCCCATACATCTCCCTGACATTTTAGTACCAAGTAGTAATTTAATATTTTAAAAGCAAAACTAGAAAGAATTATGTTTTATACAGGTGTTTAATATCAGCACATATCAATTTAATACTGTTTAAATAAGCAGAAAATATATTTAATAAAGGTGAAATTTTTGAGCAATTATTCTAATTATTATAATGCTCGTTAATAAACCTAGACCAGTGGTTCCCACACTGGGTGCCACAGCGAGAGGTGAAGGGTGACCCGAAGCATGTTATCAAATTTCTTTTACTAAGTAAACAAATAAGTGTATTAGTAACAGTTAAATAACTTCAGAATTTTAAATATGAATTACCTTCTTCGTTTCTGTGTTCATACATGTACTGTGTTCTACCATGCAAGTTTTCTCGAAAATCAAACAAAAATACAATTTTGTTTATGCATAAACAAATACCATAGGTAGATATTATATTTCTAGGGTTCCACAAAAATTCTATTCCTTACAATTGTGCCATGACTCTGAAACGTTTGGGAACCGATGACCTAGACCAGTGTTTCCCAACCTTTTTTACCTTGCAAACCCCTTCTAAGATCCGAAAGAAAACGGTGAACCCTCTTTGAGTCGTTAGTAACGGGTGAGAAAACTATAAAATTTACTAGCACACTTATTTTCCATGTTGTGCAATACTTCATAACAAGAAATTAAAACATTATTATAAAACTTCTAAGTTTAAATTAAAACTAAAATACAGCTACTTTTTAAAAATTATTATTACTTTTTCATTATTTGTTCTTTTGAATTATTATTAGGGCAGTAAACATATGGATTCCTAAAAAAAAGTTTCATTATTATCTAGAGCCAGTTTCCGGTTGAAATATACAAAATTCGGAACAGTTTTGGGAAATTTAAAGAAAAATTAAAATTTACATATTTTCAAACTTCTAATTGTGATATTGTGATGTTGCAGAAAAGTGAGAATAAAGTGTAATAAATGCGAGTCCAAATTTAAAATTAATGAATGTCTTCTGGTTCCACGTTAGGGTGTAATCATGAAAAATGTTACATTTTATGTAGAAATTTTAATATTTCTTCCTGCTTACGAGGAAAAAGTGGGAAATGGCAGGAAAAAAATACGTTCTGTTGTGTTGTTGCCTGTTCCCGTTGGCCCGGCAGCGCTAGACCATGATCCATGACGTCATACACCCTTAAAAAAACCACCACCATCATAGGATCGTCATATAGATCTTGCTTTGAAAGCCCCAGGCACGCGAGGATGTGTTCTGGCGAAGCCTGTTTATTAGAACAGTTGGAACAGGTCTCAAATATTTTGGAACCTTCAGAAAATTGTAATGTTCTGAGGTGGCCACTTTGAAAGCGGGCGAGAGTAGTCTGCTCCCGTCTTTTAAAGCCGTGAGCCAAGGAGCCTCCTGGACGAGAACACTGATACCATTGGTGCTCTGGGGGGAGGGGGGGGGGGGACAATCCATGTGATCTTATTCTTTTTTACTTTTGAAAATATTTCTAAAAAGTTGAGAGGAGCCAACGGCTCTGAGGCAACACAAGCACCCACCTCGGCCAAGGTGTCTGCAGTTTCGTTTCCCTGAAGATCTACGTGGGAAAGTATCCACTGCAGATGAATGTCATGGGACATGGATAAACATTTTAATTTGTTGAGTATTGATACTCCAGCATTGTTTCACATACTTTACTATTTGCTCATGTTCTGTATCACACTTCTGCTATAAGATAATATCCATATTTCTTTTCCCGTTGGGAGGGACACAAGAGAGCCCAGGGCTTCGTCAATGGCTATTAGCTCACTGCGAAATACTGAGCAGTAGTCGGGATTTCTCCTATGAATCTTTATATCATGGTCTTGCGATTTGATGTAAATTCCACTGCCAGAACGGTTATGTTCATCTTTACTGGCCTCCGTATAAACTTGAACAGCATCAGTTGGAATTTGTCCAATTCTCTCAAGGGCAAGTTGCTTCAGATAAATAGGATGGTCTGTTTGTTTGTTTACACGAACTGTCAAGTCAGGATGGAAAAAGACACCTTCCAGATCATCAGTGGGGTTAAGACATTGTGCCAGATAATGTGGTTCCACAGCACCAAAGACGAGATTACAAGAGACCATTTGTCTGAAGGGACCATCTCTTTCGAGTCTCCGATTATTGCACCCGTCTCTGAAGTAGGTAGAGGTACGAGTGTGGGAACCAATACTGAGTTTGTTGTAGTATTTTGTAAGGCATGCACATCTTCTAAAGCTAACGAGCTCCAGGTCTGCCTCGAAAAGTACAATATCTCTGGGACAAGTACTTCGTAGATGTGTGATGATCCAAGCAGCGCTAAGTTAGACTTTTTCAAGTTTCTGCAGGTTTGTATCCGAGACAACAGTAAAACACGTTCTAAAATTAAAAATAAATCAATAAATATTTATTGGTACCAGTTTGTGATCCAAACTGGTACTGAAATGATAAGTTTGGTTGTGACCCAAATTAAAAATCAGGCAAAAGAAGACATATACAAATAAGTGCATTTCAAATTTTGTATGTACGCTTCCTATGCCAGTCCACTCCTTTTCTGCATTATCTGGAAAACAATTCATTTAAAAAAAATCATTTTTGCACTCTTTCCTAATTTTAAGTACGTAAATTTATTATTTCGTTTTTTCTGTTTTGTGTTGAGAAACTCCGCCATTGCAATATTATTTTTGCGAACCCCTTTCAGCACCCCGTGAACCCCTGGGGGTTCGTGAACCAGCGGTTGGGAAAGGCTGACCTAGACCATCACACTTTTTGTGTGAAACATGATAAGTTAGCGGACTATGAAAAAAAAAATTAATTGTGTCTGTAATATATCATGATAAATATTTGGAATTTTTGCAGTGAAGTTTTTTTTCCTTTTTTCCCTTAATAATACCTTCTTTTGCTTTGCGAAGTGCAGCTTCTTCATCCATTCTTTTAGCAAATAAGCTTCTTCGTGCTTGTTTGCTCAAATTCTTCTGCTTAGGTAATAAAGGCCTGGAAAATAGGTATCATTTTATTGCAAAACTTAACTGAACTTTTGTGTACACATTCAGAGCTCTTTATATCCCTTTAAAAAGGGAGAGAGGGTACAGTATGAATTTTGTGAACTCTGCAAATTAAGCATGAATAAAATGCAAAAAGTTAACTTTAAATATGCTTTCATTTCAATACAAGAAATACGAAGATAAGAATATTAAAAAAAATGAAAACAAAGAACGGAAAAGGAAGTTTTTTTGATTTAATTTAAAAAAAGGCCCATTTATGCATAAGCAACATAAAAAATATGCATGAGCATTAGTTATAAATACAAATACAAAAGTGACGACCAGCAACAGGCTCAGGGCCCAGCTAGGCTGGTCCTAGTCAATTTAGCAGTTCCCAATGAACATCAAGAGCTTCCTTAAAAGTTTTTACCCCACTGCAATTAACAGTTGCCTTTGGTAAACTATTCCAACTGCCTACAACCCTATTGAAGTTCCTGTCTTGGAACCATCTACATAAATATGATTGATCGAATGCAAAAAAAACTGAAATTTTTTTTTGCCTATATATTAGTCAGTTGTATGTTTAATTGAGCTAGATGTCAATGCGATGCTTTTCTGAAGAGTACACCAATTGGTTGATCATAAAAACATACAAATTAATAGACTCATTGAGTAATTTTTGCAAAAATATGGCATTGTGCCTTATTTAGCAAATATTACTGATTTTTTTACTGATTACTAGTTAAGAGCTGCTTCTATGTTCTTTATTAATGATAGTTTAGAATTTAGATGATTTAGCAACTTTATATTTTCATCATGCAATTTTTATGAAAATGAGGAAATTTTGTTTATTTAATTTGCAACTAAACTTAAAAAGCAGTTGAAATGAAAAAAGGTTGATTCTTATGAAGGATGCAGGAAGATTTCAAAAACAAATAAAACACATGGGTTCCTTCTTATTCTAACAAAAAAAATCATAAAAGCGGATTTCCATCGATATGAAGAATTAAATTCAATTAAATTTGTGGAATCCTGCTAATTAGTGTAAAAATCACATGTATGATCTTTATGGAAAATTATGTTTGGATCTTTTCATTTCTTTCATATACAAATCTAATTAAAATGAAAAAAATATCTATTCTGTTCCCAACTCTTGTAATATATGTAAATAAAAAGTGTCTAAGTAAATTTTCATTCCAAATGAAAAAAATTGTCTTGGTAAAAAAAAATCTGTTATCCACATAACTAGATTTCAGCATTCTTTTTTGAATTATAATAATTTAACCCATTTTTGAATTCGATTCATGACATTCCTTTTTAACTTTAAAAAAAAATCAGAAAGAGTTTTTTCTTGTGCTAATGTTTACTGTTTGGACTTGCGAATAAATTGAACTTCCTCACTTTTTGTGCAAAATGTTTAAAAAACCCCCCAAATCTGAGCATTATTGAAATTGAATTTCTCTAAAGAGTTTTTTCTACATTCTAATGAATCGTCACACATAAACATGGAATGTCAATTTAAGGGTATTAACAACTGAAGGAAAGCAATCTTGGAATATCAATTAACTGAGCTTTGTGAATAAAATAAGTCTTCACCGATACAAAACTCTTTTATCCAAAAATTCAATTTTAATTGAAGTTAATTATTTCCTTTTTAATGACTGTATACACAATTTTCATGACTGAATTTTGCTTGCAATTCATTTATTGATGCATAAATAAAATATCAAGCGTTCTTCATTATCGTTTAGATGTTTTATTTTGATTTACTTTACCCTTCGTGTCTGTTTATTTAATTTGCTTTTTCTCTTTAAATTGAAAAGTTTCATCTAAAATCTATGCAGCACCTAGCACAGTACCTAAAACATGACAACAGCAATAATGAATAATGTATAGCACAGCTGAAATTTAAAATTTTAATAACATGTAATGAGTTTTTGAATTTGTGTGTCAAAATGATTTGCTTTGCATAAGGAAGCTATCTTTTAACCAAAGTTTTTTTTTAAATCTTCGTTTAGGGGTTAAAAAAATTTGCATAGGGAAGGTTTCCCCCCTCCCGATCAAATTACTCTGAGATTATTAATCACTGGAATGGTTGCAGGTCAACAAATTCTTTTGCATACAGGCATATTAAGACATACTCAGGGTGTCAATTGGCACTAATTAGTGTAAATTAATAAAATTTAGCTTCTAATAGTTCATGGATAGAGTTTGTATACATTTTAAAGTGTCATGCTGATATGTGAGGCTTAATTCCAGCTAAAGTTTGAAAATTGAACTTAATACATTGCATCTTGCTTCAACAGAACATTGTCAGGATAAAAGAAACAAGTAGCTCAAGCAGCTTGATTGTTTTGTAGCCTATTATATATCACAGGAAACTGCAAAGAAATTACTTAAACATGTGGCTGTTAACAATGAGGCTGGGTCAAAACTAAATGGTCTTGGTTTCTGATCCTGATGTTGCAGTTTTGACAAATAAGCACAGGTGATTGTGGCACATTGGTCTAACACGTAGATTTGCTAGTAAAATATTTTTCAGTTTTCTATTTATTATATAAATGTGTGGCAGCTGTTGTTGGAAGTCTTCCAGAAAGGTACATTGCAAGGTGCTCTGCCTTAAAAATACCAAATTTTTTTTCGGCAGAATAGACTCTAGTGCAACAGAGCACCAAACAAAGAAATAAACCAAAAAGTGAATAAATAGTAAAAATTACTAAATTTTAATATTTATGAATTAAAATTTCTACCATTAGACATTTTTAAAAATTTTATAATACAAAAGAATAATAAATTATTAACGAAGCTTTTTTCTCTTCATTTTGAAGTTGTTAACCAAGTCAATGTGGTTAACTTCAGAAAAAATAATGTTTTTTGGTATTATTTAAAAATTTTAAGCTTATTAATTTGACCAGAAAAGCATGTAATGCTTATATTATGCATTTTTTCAGTATGCTTTAGTACCTAAGAATATTACTTATTCCACCATAATGTACAAGAAGCGGAAATTATCAAAAATTCAACTAAATCGCTTTAGGTTTGGAGCAATTCAGTCATAAAGGATATGTATCAGTATTATAATAGTAAGTCTAAAATGGTGGGTTTTAATAATAAAAGAAAGCAAAGATATAATGCTGAAAGTCATTACTTGAAAGGATGTTCCTGGAGGTTTGGGTTTTCCTGACTTTCATAATCATCTGTTCCAAAAAAAGAAAAAAAAGATCACATTACCACAAAAAAAGTAAACTTTAAGAAATCAAATGTGTGTTACTAGTGTTACTAACATCTATGACTGTCAACAAAATTGCGTGGCTTCTTAGTGATTAGAACTTGAATATGATCCCCAGTCTGTTCTACTTCAACACTTTTCTTTTCTGATTCTCTTTGCTCACAAGCACTCTGATCAGCCTCTAGTTCATCCTCTTTGCGCTTTTGCTGTTCTAAGCGAGGAATACGAAACATTGCCTGCATAGGAGAATAAAATAAAAAAGCATACATAAAAATGCTGAAAGAACGTAAATTAAAAATTCTGAGCAACGACTAATGGTTGCTTCAGTAATTAATTTCAATTGCTTAGTAGTGATGTTACTCGGAGATATTTAATGAGAAATCTACACAGAAATTAACAAATGAAAGCAGTAGAGCTCAAAACTCGCGGTCGCCAGTCGCCAAATGCGACCAATTTTCACGTTTTGGCGACCATTGTTTTCATTGAAGTAGCCAATGTGGCTACCATTTGCTAATGCTAAAATCCTTTCCGAATAAAGAAGAAAGAAATAGGAGTTAATTTTTGAGCCCCACACGGTAACTAGTTTTTCCTCCGATTTTTACCGAAAATTGCTTATTGTGTTTGAAATTTCAATCTTTTTCCATCCTGGAATTATTACAATTATCTTGAAAGTCGTAAGGTATTTTTGCATGCACAACCTTAAATCTGCTTAGTTGTCGTTTCATTTTAACAAATAATAAGAAAAAAAGTAAAGATAGAAACAGCCAAAATCGTCACGTGCTTCGCCGAAAATTGGGTTCTAGGTTAGAGATTGTAATCCTTTTGCATCGGATACAAATTTCAATTATTTTCTAAATTAGAAGATATTTTCGCACCTGCTACCTTAAATCTTATTTTGCATTTTATTTTAATAGTTTCTGGCTTTTTTTTTTTACAGTGCCGATATTGAACACGTGTTTGTCGAAAATTGCGTTTACCACTATTATTGTTTCATTTCTTTATTTACTTCAAATTTGATTTTAGTATTGACAGCTATTTACTTTTTAGAAGATACTAAATTTTGGATAAATAAGAAATTTTTAGAAAATTGTTAATTTACCTGGATCTAACTTCTTAAAAAAATACAATAAACAATTATTGAAAACTGTTAGCTAAATAAACAGTTATTGAAAAGAAGTATTATCAAAAATCATAAAATAAATAAGGAATTTTTTTTACTTTAAACATTTTACAAAATAATAATAATGATAATAATAATAATCAGTGCCGGATCTAGGGTGGGGCTAGCCGGGGCCCATGCCCCGGGCGGCAGTTGTGAGGGCGGCAAATTCAATAGTGATGTACAAAAGGAAAAGAAAGAAAGAAAATGGGGAGAAAAGGAGAAAGAAAGAAAAAAATATTTAATCATGAAAATTTAACTTTTGAAAAAGAATTAAAATCTTAGTTCGACGCTCCGATTTTATCATTGATCAGCTATATTGCTAACGATTAACTCCGATTAATAGAACTATTTATTTGTATAAACTGTTGGAAATTCTAAAATTGAGGTTCAGGGAAAGAAAATTCCGCAACGTCAAAATTTAAATTTTAAAAAGTCAAGGTTTTTCCCCCTTGTGATAGCGAAATACGTATGAATCATGCTATGCTCAGACAATACCCAATGGCTTGTCTTTTAGAAACTTTTAAAGCATCCTTTTGGGAAGAGGTGGGAGCTTGTAAGTGTCGTTTGAGAAGGCAAACACATGGCTCTTTGACATGGGCATTAGTAGAAAGGAGAGGGAGGGGAGGGACCTGCCCTCTGGATTTTTTAAAAAATGCCCATTTTTTCCTACATTTTTATTATTATTTTTGTGAGTAAAAGTGTTTAAATTTCAGAAAGTTTTTGTTCGTTTCTTTTCCCCTAAAATTTGCTCCCCCCCCCTAAAAAGTCTCAAAGAGTCTCCTAAGGGCCTCCACTGTTGGAAACTATATGCACCAGTTTGCATATAGTTTCCAAAATTTTCCCAGGGAGGGGGATCAGAATTTCATATCTCCCAGTTAAGAAGGCCCCAACATATGCTCTACTCTTTAATGTTGAGCTGAAGGGTCAATGCTGTGGGAACATTATCGAAAGTGTTATTGGTTTAACAGCAATCCCAAAAGAAAAAATACTAAGAAAAAAAAATGCCCACACATGAAAGTTATATGAAATATCAACAATAATTGGTTAGAGGGGGCGGCATTTTTAAGTTTTGCCCTGCCTCGGAAATCTTCAAGATCTGGTACTGATAATAATGTGTGTGTATAAATAGAAAAAAAAAGCCAGAGTAATTTTGCCAAGGTAGATAATTGTTCAATCAACTTTTAGTAGGAATTAAGGCATCGACAAGCAAGAAGAAAGGGAGTATTTTTTCAATTCTGAGAAAATTAAGTTCCAAAAGACGGCATTGTAGGTTACATTGAAAAAGTCCATTCATATTTTTGGTACTAGATTTTGCGCTATTCCCTGTTCGGATTTTAATACATTGCATTGACAAATATGTTATTATTACATGTATTTATTTCAAGTATAATGATTAAAAATTAGCTAAAAAATTAGTCCCGGAGGGACTAAATGTTCTTAAAGTGTCTAACCTTAAAAACACCTGCGATTGCGTACCTGAGAAGAACTACATGGCTTAGTTCAATGTAAATGTAATTTAAACGCTCATCGCAATTGATACCAGTTTTGTGCTCTTAAAAACAATGCACAGCTAAATTTTTTTTGCAGATGTGCACATTTGTTTTTTTTTTTTGAAGTTTGGCTACCATTTTTTGAAATTTGGCTACCATTTTGTGGGGTTTTAGTAGCCATTGGCTACCAATCAAGAATTGGAGTTTTGAGGTATAGAAAGCAGTCAATCAACTAAATTATAAAATAAACTTCAAATAAAGTTTAACCAAGTTTGTGTTTTATTGAAATTTTTATGAGTCAACCCGAGTCACTTATAACATAGCCGAGTTATTTCGTATCAATTCAACAGCAGGTGAAAATTTCTGGATTTTCTTGAAATATAGCCCAGATGCATCATTGGTGCAGACTTTGGGAGCATAAGCCTAAGCATAATATTTACTAAGATGCAGTCAACTCAGAAATTTTTCTTTTTAACTTTTGCAGCTTCACTCTATTGCCTTTTTAAAAATATATTTATTCATCTTTATCGCTTCATCATCGAACTTGTACTACTTTTAAAGGTTTGTGGTTGTATGTGTGAGCAATTAAGTGTACACTAATAATAACATGATATTTCTAATTTAAATATCTTATTTTCTGTAATATATTGAATAATAAAATTGTGATGCAACTAAAGAGTGTTATTTTGTATCTAGAGCGCTCTAATATCAGAAAAGGCACTTAAAAGTTTGTAGACAGGTTCTCTCTAAGAAAGTATATGATTTTAAAATAAAGAATCATACTTCGAGGAAATTCAAATTTCAGTACAGCCTGGAACTGATTAACCACAATAAAAGAGGGTTGACTGTATATGCATATTTGTTTTTTATTCATGAAGTTATAAAATTCCTACAAATGGAACCAAAACAGAAAATGGCACTCTGAACCGCTTTAGTGGCTTTCCTAATTGAGCTAAATACACGAGGAAAGATTTATTTTACTGCTTATTCTTGTTCCTTCCAGTGATATACAATGTTATAGTTTAAGATGAAAGTATATCATTAAAAATTTTCAAATTAATTCATTAAATACTTAGTAGCATTGTAAACCACAGGAGAAAATATCAATATGGTGTCCTAATGGCTTAATTTGAATTTTAAAAATATATTTTTAGCAGACAACAGAAGGACTGCTTTAAGCCTAGTATAAAAACTTGAATTTAAAGTTCCTGGTATTTGAAACGGATTGCAATTATTGCATCCAATTGCATTACTAACAAAATTATATCTAAAGAATAATATATGTGTGTATATATATATATATAAGAGAGAGAGAGGTAGAGGTACATATAAGGAGAGAAATTTTAATACAAATAAGAATAGAAAAATGAATACTAGTCCCTTAAACATGCACAAAGCAGCAATGTTCAATATTAAAAGGCTGCTTTAATAAAATACTAGAGATGTAAAATTCTTGATAATAATTTTCTTAATCTTAAATAATAATAAAAGAGTTAAGTTTCACACATAATTATACAACCATTTGGTAATGATTTTGTTCCAATAAAATTAGGAGAGACTACATTAAAAGAACACTGAAACAAAGAATCATGATCGAAAATTTTTCTTTAGATGCAATTTCCCTAGAATTATTTCTTTTCTCTTCATGCAAACATGAAGAAAATTTAATCAATTTTGTACAAACCTTTAAATTTTTCCAGTTAGTCAAGAGCTCCTGGGCTAAATGAGTTATGCCATTTTTAAGTACAGATTCTTGATCACTGGGCTTCAAGGAATTTTGGACATCATCTTTGAAATCTAATTTTGATACTATCTCTGGTTTTGTATTACTTGAATCATGTGTGGAGTCAAAAATTAGAGCGTCAACTGAAGTTTCAGGATTTATGGAATCAAGATTTTCTGCTGCAGATATCTCACTACCTACTTCATTTTCTGTAACATTTTCAGTGGGATTATCCATTGCACTTTGCGATCCAGAGCTATCCGTTTCGCTGTCTGAGAAATCAACCATTTTAATTTTTTTCATTAAAGGTTCAGCAGGTTCTTCTGAAATCAAATTTAAAGAGGATATATCAGCCTTGCCCGAACATTCCTGCAACCATTTTTCAACAACACTTAATACTTTGCTATCCAAAAGCATGGTCTTGTTTGAGATTGGAAGCAAAGATAATACTTGTAAAATCTAAAAAGAAATGAAGAAAGTTAAAAATAAAATCAAAATGTATGAATTGAAAATGCATTAAGTTAATATTATAAATTTTGTGGAATGTTTTCTTTGTGTGATATTGGAATTAATAGAAAATTAGAAGGATAGAGGAAATAGAAACCACATATGAAACAAGTACTAATAAAATAATGTAATGCAAAGAGTTCATTTCTGCGATAGGAAATATGGGTTTGTTTCATAATTCAGTGAATTGTTTCTATAATGAGGTTATCAGGGATAACAGTGATACATTTCAATTTTGTAACCCTTGACACACAATTGTACAGGGTTGGCTTTTGGACGTAATGTGTTTAAACTGGGTTTTAGCTGAATTAAACTGTTAAAAACCCAAAAGTTTAAGTCCGTTACATGAAGGGGGTATTCTAGTCTAGAATTTTTAAAAAAGCGATTTTTGTTTTCTTTACATATTTTTAAAGTTTAGACCTTCAAAAATATGCCTGTGAAAGGATTTAAAAAAATAATTTTTTTAACAAAGTTACAGCCGTATCAGTGACGTGGAAACTAAACCGGTTCGACCGTAGCGAATCAATAGCCAGCCATAGGCAGCTTCTAGCTACCTGAATGCTCCCTGTGTCGTACAAAATCTTTTATTTTCAATATAAAATGTGTAGAATGCTTGTCAAAAATGTCATTTACATCATTTATTTATTTTTATGTTTATAAAAACTTAAATGTATCATTCAAGCACCATAAAAAACTGTTTGGGGGAAGTTCACTTAATAATTAAAATTAAAAGAGCCTAGTAAAGTAATTAAACTATTTGGCAGTAAAAAAACAGCTATATCAGAGGATTTTTAATACTTGGTTCTTATCTTTGCAAAAAAACTGAACAACTATTGGATTGGATCGTGTCTCACTTCGCTTTCTTTCATCATTTTCTCTTTATAACACCTGCACTACAAATGCCAAGAGCAGCTGCCTTTATTTTCTTATTTTTTTCATGGGGAGGAATACAGATGTGATAATATAGACTAACAAATAATGTGGGTTTGTATCTTTAAGAAAATTATCAATAATTACTAAATGTAAATATAAAACATCATATAAAATTACTTTGACTACCTGAAACTTGACTCAAAACTTTAAACTTGTTTTTCTCGAAACTACGTTTTTCGGAACAGTTGACATGATATCTCAAGTTTCAGAGGATTCATTTACTTTAAATTTGGTATAGAGCTTTTTAATATATGTCGCTATTGTTTGATCAGAGTTTTTTTGAAAAAAAGTTTTCTATTATTTTTAAAAAATTTCCAAAGTTGAAAAATTGAGGGAAAAAAAATTACTTTTTTTTTACATGGCCGCCATTTTGCGAATTTCTTTTTTTTTGCAAATCGCTCTGATCAAACGAAAATTACATTCCTACTCTTTAAGAAATAACCAAGATTTTTGTTTGCAGATCATCGAGGGTGGAATCGTGGCAACCAGGGGGGCAGCTTTTTCTTTTAGAATCTCCAGATAGCAGGCCTGTACTTTTTTGAATTTTGATTTTTTTAACTAAATTTTTTGTGCTCTTTAAACATAAATAAACAACCAATAAAAACCTGGTGATAAAAATCTTTACCGTTTTTTATTTACAGCGTTTTAAAAAGCACCTAAAAGTTGGTCCTCTAGACTAGACTATCCCTTAAACATAAAAAATTAAAAGTAAGCAATTAAGGTAAATGACCCGGTAGTTGACACTTTTCTCCACCAGACCCCTACCTGTTAGCCGAGGCCTTAGGATTGCTTACGCACGGGGAGAGGTAGCGGGGTGTACGGATTTTACATGCACATATCCCCAAGTATACATGGTGGTCTTCAGTGGGTATCGAACGCGCGACCTTCCAGGTGGAAGTCCGACGTGCTAACCACTAGGCTACCATGGCCCGATAGTTGACACTGCTCTAGTAGTGGACACTTAGATCTTTAAGCTCCTAAAATAAGCGAATGTAACATTAAACTTGAATGAAATTATCAGAACCTATAGCAAACGATTCCTAGTGCTGGTTAATAGGACTAAAGTTGGCATGGAGCATCTATGCAAGTACATGGATCATAATATTTAATAGCCGCCTCCACAACGGTCACATTTGCTGCTCTAGCTCTTTACTAAAGCCAATCAATAGGAAGGTTAGGGATTTGGGGAAAATATATGGGAACAAAGCATGACATCATTTATGAATGGTCCCTTAGTCATTTTTAAAATTATTTCTACAAGTTAACAGCATAAAATAAATGATATTAATTTCTGTATACTACTAATGCAAATACGTGTCTTATAAATGTCCACTATAGATACAAATTAAGCATTTAGTAAATTTGACGTAAAAATCCTAATTTTTCATCAAATGACATTTTATAGGTAATTAATTTTTAGAGAAATAGTTGTTGATTAAGCTAAATATAAAAATATTGATGCAAGTCCCTTGAAAAAATTTTGCCACGTAAAAGAGTACGAAAATTTTCTTAACTGTGTCCACTACTGGGTCATTTACCCATTACTGGATCATTTAGTTGTATTCTTTGCAATTAAAGTAATTCTATTCTGTGAAATTAAAAGTAATGATTTCTTTTAATTGTATTCAATGAAATCAATAAGAGTAAAGTAAGTATTAATTGGCTATAGAATACGATACGGGGGGCCACCCCTTCTCAGAGAGATGGCTCACCCCCTAAATCGGCTTAACTGCCGACCAAGCCCCCACCCCATAAAAATGTGTCTAAACTACATACTTTTCTTAATAGTTTTAGAATGTTTCAGAAGTTTGATAATTTAAAAATTTTTGACTTTTGCCTAGTTCCCCTTCCTGTAAATGTGAAAACATATCAAACAAAACCGTCGTTTACAACATTGTTCAATGATTTCATAAAGTTCTTTTTCTCGCCCATTTAATTTTAAAAAGAAGCTTTTATCAGAAAATATTGCTGCTCTTACATTGTCATTATGAATAATTAGGCATTTGTTGTAGCAAAGTAGTTTAAACACACATTAATGCATGCATTTCGAAATATTCTGTATCGTTAAATTCTATTTTTTAAAAAGAGTTAGTATTTCTAACTGAATACAGGTTGGTTTTTAGTTTTTTCTTTTCTTTTATTTTTTGTGTAAAATACAATTTTACATAATTTTCAATACTTTTTAATTCTTCCTTTTTTACTTTTCTACTTTTTAATTCTTAATATGTATATATTCAAGTCTGATGTTAATAATACATTAGTTGAGTAACAATACCCCCCCCCCCCCCCCCCCCCGCAATAAGAATCCTGGCTATGCTCTTGCTGACAAGCTGGAAGTTTAACGGACCAATGTAACTGTCATTTGATTAATAAAAACTCCTTGTTGTTTATTCATGATCTCACAACTTCCTTTGAAAACATTGATAATATGTATGTATGCTGAGGAAAAAAAACCACTCCTTTACCTTTGATTTTAAATCTAGATCGACAACATCAGCCATCCAGCTCCATAACAATGGAAGTCCATGATAATCTAAAAATAGCCGCAAGCAAGCTTGTTCTTCAGTTTTCTGAAACAATTTTGAAAACAATAATAAGACAACGAAGCCAAAGTACACTTTATTTGATTAACAAATGTCATAAAGCTTTATACCATTATAATATCTAGTAACTGATGACGAGAATCAGAGTCATCTGCTCGAACCATTAAACGAGCCAACTTTAAAGTTTCTTCTCTATTTCTTAGTCCTTTATTGCCATTTAACTTCTCAATCTCATCGGAAAGCTAAAACATGTAATAGATGGATATGCTTTAATTTTAACATTTAAAATTATTAGCAAGTAGTCTTTTATAAAACCAAATTTAAAAAAAAAAAAACATGGCATTTTCAATTTAATATCAATATTTTATAAAATCAAGGTATGCAGCAGGGCCGACAAGAGGCAGAGGCGAGTTTTTGCTTCCAGGCACAAGGTTCTTAAGAGCGGCAACTAATTATGGAGAACTAATTTATTACTTAAGTACAACATTTATGAATAAATCTGTTCTATGGTTATACACTATCATGGTGGAAACAGAATCCAAGAAAAAAAATCCCTGATAATTCTCTGATTGAGCTACAAAAATTTCTCTGATTTTATAATTTTAATTATGAGTTACACAGCATCAGTCATATGTAATGACAGTATCACAGAGGTGAAACCAGAAAAATTATCTAAGGGGGTTGCACTCTACTTTTCCATCTGAGCTTTGTGCAATTCCTTTTTTTTTTTTTGAGGGGGTAATGTAATATACTAAGTAATATAATCTGCAACTGTTGAGAATTCTAAATCTAAAGATTTTTTTTCCAGAATGAAGATCCCCCCCCCCCTTTTTTTGCTTTTGTAACTTTATATTCTCCAGATGCACATTGTTCTTTTACCGAGTAAAGAGAATATTTTTGAAAAAATTCCATCATTACTCCAGAGCATAGGCTCTCTGCAACTTCTTTTCTTCACTACTACAGTTTCATGCACAGTATCGAGCTCCAAATTCGGCACGCTGGAAATTGGTGTTAGGCCGACTTTTGGAACACGACCTGAAATAGCACATTCTTGAAACCATCAACGCTGACACGTGTCTTTTTATGCAAAATTTCAATTTAATTTTTCATAAAAAAACGCGTTTAACCCATAGACAAAAAAGTGATTTTTTTGTTTAATCCGAGAAAGGGCGGCTTCAACCAATGGGTATTAGGCAATCAAGCTGACCATGCACAACGAAAGGAAATTCCGCAAAACGAAACTAAGGACGCTTGCCGGTTTGGATATTGAAAACGATAATTTTCCTTGATATTTGGTGAAACTTTAAATATAACCTGATTATTCCCGATATTTTCCAGAACATAAAACTTCCTGATTTCCCGGTTGTTTCCCCCTGAACTTTTATTCAACACATGCATACATAGTTAGTGCTAATATTTTTAGTCCCTACACTCTACAAAATGCATATAATGAACCGGAAAATGTTTTGTTTCCTCATGCCGCCATTTATACTTGTGCCAGGCCTGGTGCGCAGCATTACAAAAATAAAATTTTCCCGACTTTTCTTGATCTTTCAAAAATATTGAAGCAATGATAGGATATTTATAAAAATTGCAAATTTTCTGCTTGAATTTAAATTTATAATTTGATGATTTTTTAAAAAAGATTGTATTATCATAATACATCTTAATGCATTGAAATAGTCAGTACTAAAATTTCATGATTAGCAAGTTAACATTAAATGCACTGGAAGAAATTTCATACTATTATGTTCTGGTTATTTAGGTAGGTGATTGTTAAGTAGAAGAGATTCACTGTATTTATACACATGGATGAAAATAAAAATCATATAAAAGAAATTTCATACCGTTTTATCTTCCCAATCACGTTTCTTTTCATCTTTCTTCTTGCGACTGGTAGTACTTGATTTTGCAGCACTATATGCATCAATGGAAATTTGTTTTGTTCCACCAATGAATCCTGCACACAAAGCTGTGCCACAGTAACACTTTTGAGCTTCTCTTCTACAAATGAAAAAAATAAGAATAAAGGAAAACA
This sequence comes from Octonoba sinensis, assembly GCA_038502835.1. Taxonomy (NCBI): domain Eukaryota; kingdom Metazoa; phylum Arthropoda; class Arachnida; order Araneae; family Uloboridae; genus Octonoba; species Octonoba sinensis. Next base: position 27,175,063 of record CM076599.1, on the reverse strand, counting down.
AAATACTTAGCATCAAGATTGGAAACAATACAATAACTTATAATATGATTACAAAAATTCATATCAGCCAGCTGAGGTTATATTTAACAAAAATAAGAGTAATTTTAATATGGTTTTATACACACAAAATGAAGCTAAATTAACTAAAGAGAAATAAACTTGAAACTATTTTTTTAAGAATCAAAATTTAACACCAAGATTTTACTTTTATGTTGTAAATTTAAGGCTAAGTTACCCTGCCAAAACCAATTAAAACTTTTTGTATGCCTTATATAGTATATACACACTCAATTGACATAAAAATTTGCGCACAAAGAAGGAGTTCTCAGATTAAAAAAAAAAATTTTTACACGTAAATACGAAGTTGATATGAGTAAGTGATTACAAAATCAAAGCAAAACAATCATTTCTTGCAGGAAAAATTACAATTGAATGAAAGTTTCAGTGCCCTAATGGGCCACCTCTAACTTGAATGCATGATGCGATAGAGGCAGTATTAAGGTATACAAGTCCCGTTGGTGCTGTAGTCCTGCGAAAAAAAAGAGGGGGGGACTTTACATATACAAACATTAAAAAATGGGGGTACGCCTATGTTAAAATTCAAACAAGTAAGGAGGACACTTGCGTTAAAATAAAAAGGCAGGGGACACCATGCTCTGCACCTACCCTTGACTACACCCGAGTTCTGTACGATGCCTTGCAACATTTCGTTTCACAATCGCAGTAAAAGTGCCTCTAATTCTACGGACAGACACAGGGATCTGTACTGAAGCCGTCTGTGTCCAGATGGTGGAAAGTAAGACAGTTGGCAATATGTGTGGGTGTTATGTTTTTCTCAACTGTTGGTCTGTTGAGGGCGTCCCGAGTCTGGTTGCAGTGTACTCGACCAGAATGTACACTTCAAAATAAAGTCAGAATGACCTAGGTGGGGGGGCTACTCGCTGAGTTGACTACCCGGCTTTCATTATCCCGATGATTTGTCCTTTCTCACTCTTGAGTTGCTCATAATGTCTTCGATGTCGGAATAACGGCATCTCTACTTAATAGATTTCCCACTGCATCAAATTGTATGCACGCATACAGGCTCCGATTATCTGCCTGAATGGTAATTCATGCCAAGTTTCGTTACAATTCAACAATTACTTCTTGGAATGCAAATTTTTATGGCAACAAGTATATAACATTATATTTGCTTATTAAATTGACAAAACAAGGCAAAACTAAGAAACAACTTTGCAAAAATTGAAATTTAAAGCACTTACACCTAAGCAGATGGAAAAAATGGTTAGAACAGATAAAAAGGGTACTTACCCATATCTCTGAAACTTATAATCTAAAGTAAGTTCTTCTCCTTCAGAAATAGGTCTTTTTGCAAAGACTCCAACCCTTAATTCACCATTAACAGTCCACTATATATATTTATAAAAACAAAAAGAGAGTCAAACTTAATTACTGTTAATAGGAAACTATACAAGCAAACTTGCTATGCATAATTTCTTTTACAATGAAACTAGGCCAATTTTTTTATATTCTTAGTTTTAGAAATGAAATAAATTAGGGCAAGAATTAATTCTTTTTCATGGAACCATTTACAGTGGAACCCCGCCATTCGTCCGTCTCGCTATTCGTACTTGCTCAAGTAAAATTCAACCCACCCTTCGTACGTGTGCCGCGATTCGTACGGCACCAGGGACCAGCTGGGTTGCCAGTTTGGCTTTTTGAAAAAAAAAAAAAAAAAAACAAATCGAGAAATTATGCACATTTTGAACTCGTCTGGAAATAATTCGTTTGGCCTTTTGGATTTTTTAAAAATTTTAATACTTTGTGAGATTTTACTGACAATTTTAACTTTCTAAGGGGGCAGCAAGAGGAAGTGATTGAAGAACTTTCTTCTTCAGCGGAGGAAAGTAGTAAGCATTTCCTTTGCAGAAATTAAAGAGCTGTGTTACACCTGCGAGAAAACACAGATAGTGGTGGAAAAATGGCATCCCCCCCCCCCCCCTACAGCAGTGTTTGCTGTAGTCAACAGCATTAACTTGTTCAACGACAATGTTACTGACCAGTTTAGAAAAATTTTAAACTATCGTCAAAGACAGACAACATTGGACAGGTTTTTAGAGAAAAACCCAAGATTCATCTAGTGCAAAATGAAAAAAAAAAAAAAAAAAGAAAGAACAGCAGAAAGGGACAAAACACCCAAAGGGATGTTACCTGATGTTTATACTCCTCTTCCAACCATTTCTCAACATTCCATTTATGCATTCAGCTCACCTCAGTACAAGCAAAGTACAGTTAAATTTTTATTTATGTATAATTTCATTACTGTACAGTACTGTACATTTGCTTTTCATAGGTTTAAATAAGCAACCATCTGTGGGACTGGAACGGATTAATCCAATTTACATTGTATTTTATGTGAAAAAGTAATCCGCCATTCGACCTGCCTTCTGGAACGAATTGTTTAAGAATAGCGAGGTTCCACTGTATTTCAAAGGATATTTCGTAAGCTAACAATTTTCTTTGAATAAATAATCATAAAAAATCCCACATTTTACTTTACATAAATCTTGCATTCATGAAAATATTTTAATAACATTAAAAATATTCTACCTTTTGAGTTTCACAATTAGGATCACAGCTGTGATTTATAAAACGAGTATAATTTCCTTTGTTTGTTGCATCTAATATTTCATCTGTTTTTAGTGCCATAAAATAACAGTGTATATTTTTTTCTTTAGCATACTGTTTCACTCTCTGTCGATATTCTTTGTGATTCACAACTTCTCCAACAAATTCCATAAGGAAGTCTCCGCTAAAACAGGAAAAAAAAAAATTTACATACAAGAACAATTCATACAAATGCATTAGTTATAGAATATGTATGAATTTTGACATAACTATCAATACAAATAAGAAAACGTTTTTTCTATTTATTTGCTTTATTACCCTTAACGTGTAATTTTATTATTATTGTTTACTTGCACAAAGTTAAATTATTTTTATCTGTTAGGCTTAACGTGCCTTGAATTTTGTTCTTCTTTCTTTTGTTTTTGTTCTTCCATCTGTTCGCTGCTTGGTGAGTGTTTGTTTTTTGTTCTTTTCTTCATTGCCTTTCTGGACAGTGTTTGTTTTTTGCTTTTTTGTTTTTGCTTTTTTGTTTTCTGACATTCATTCTGCATATTGTTACGTTGTGTATGTTTCGCACTTGTTTTTGAATTTTGTTCTTTCTGTTTATTTTTATTTATTGAATGGTTTAGCTATTGTTTTTCCCTTATGTTTTGGTTGTTTTGATTCCGGTTATGTCTCAGGTTAACAGATTTTGTAATCTACGGATTAAAAAGGTTCGGTTTTTGAACCATTTAAAATTTCTCCAGTCTTGCAGGCGCAAGAAAGTTATTCCTAAGTTTATCACCTTGAAGTGTAATTTACCGCGTTCTGTTAGGGTTGATAAGGTAATTTCTCGTTCTAAATTAGCGTTACTTAGAGCTTCTATCCAAGAAACTAGGAAAAAACTTTCGTTCATAGAACGTGAACTTTATGATTTACATCTTTCTGTATCTAATTCTAATTTTGATTTTGAGTCTATTGATGGAATGTCATGGGCAAGAGCTCTTCGTTCATCCGACAGTCACAAAATTACTTTAAATAAGAAATTTACTAAGTTGTGTATTGATTCAAATGTTCCTGTTCCGGCTGATTTGCCTCTTGTTAATAGGAACACGGTTGTAAATCTTTCGAAGTTTCCTTTGAATAGTAATGAAATCAATGCTCTGAAATGTAATAACAATTTTGCTTTGGCTAAAAAGCCTTCTTTTTCTGAACTTATTGCTCCGGTTGAAAAAGCTTTCAAATTTAGTGCCTTAACTTCCACTCAAAAAGAGTCGGTTCGGCATCTTATTGCTTCCAATGTTGATTTCAATTCAAAAGTTCCTAATACTGGTTTTACCCATTCTGTGAAATGATGTGTCAATAATTTAGTTTCCAATTCTGATTTGGTCATTACCAAAGCAGACAAGGGTGGTCAGATTGTTGTTCTTAATAAATCATCTTATGTTGAAAAAACTGATGACTTAATTGCTTCTGGTCCTTATTCTGAAATATATAAAGATCCTAGTGACAAAGAGTTAAAAGCTATTTCTTCTGCTGTTAAGTCTGTTCATTCTATTCCTTTGATTGCTAAACGGTCTGTGATTCCTTCTGTTGCTAATTGTGCACGTTTTTATGCTTTACCAAAGGTACACAAGGCAGGTATTCCTTTCAGACCAATTGTTTCCAATATTGGCACTGCTTCATATAAACTTTCCAAGTATTTAGTTTCGGTGTTTTCTCCACTTAGAAGTCAGAATGTTTTCACTGTTAAAAATTCCACCGATTTTGTTAAGAAACTTCATAACTTCGTTCCGAATAATTCAGTTATGGCCTCTTTTGATGTTAATTCTTTGTTTACTAATGTTCCTGTTGATGGCGCTTTGACTTGCCTCAGGAAAAGGCTTTCTGAATTCCATTTTACTTCTGTGGAAATTGAGGAATTAGTTTTCCTTACTCGTGTGTGCTTGCAACAGAGCACTTTTGTATTTAATGGTAAATTCTATGCTATGGTAGATGGCCTGGCTATGGGAAGTCCTCTTAGTCCTATTTTAAGTGATTTCTATATGCATTATTTTGAGGAAAAACTGTTCCAGAAATTGCAATTTCAATTTTATGTTCGTTATGTGGATGATTGTTTTGTCCTAACGGACAGTAACTTGTTAGGTATTGATGATGCTCTTTCTATTATGAACTCCATTGATCCTAATATCCAGTTTTCTTGTGAGAAAGAACTTAATAGTAGCCTCGCGTTTCTTGATGTCTTTATTTCTAAGAGTGAGTCTGGTTTCACTACTTCTGTCTATCGTAAACCTTTTGCTGTTTCTTTACCTCCTCACAGACTGTCGTCTCATCCTCCCAACCAAAAATATTCGGCTTTTAATGCTCTGGTCCATCGTGCTATTAATATTTGCTCTTCTCCTGAGCTTCTCAAGATTGAACTCAACTATCTGAAAGCTGTAGCTGTTGATAGAGGATTTTCTCACTCCTTAATTGATTCTATTCATAACAAACTTTCTAAGAAAACTTCTGGTCCCAATAATGTGGTTTCTAGAAAGAATTTGGTTGTGTTACCATTCTTTCATTCTGTCAGTTTCCGTATTGCTAAAATCCTAAAAAGGTTTCAATTTCAAGTCGTTTTTGCTCCTAGTAACAAACTTTCCTTCTCTTCTCTTAAGGATCCTGTCGATCAACTTAACACTTGGGGTATTTACCAAATTAGTTGCCGTTGCGGCCTTTCTTACATTGGGCAGACAAAACGTGCTCTGAAAATTCGCTTAAATGAGCATAAAGGTTATGTACGAAAGCAAGAGTTAAATAAGTCTAGCATTGCTCAACATTGTTGGAATTCCAACCACTCTTTTGATTTCAATTCTGGTAAAATTATTCAAAAATGTTCTTCCCCTTTAGAGCTTGACTTTTGGGAAGCTTATCATATTAACAGGAATAGTTCTAATTTGGTTAATGATTCTTCCTCAACTCCTTATTTTTCACAGGTCTGGCATAAATTTCTTTAATTTGTTGTTCTTTCTATGTTTTCTTGTTGTTTTCCTTTTTTGTGTCTATTTTTCTCCTTCCTCCCTCCCTCCCCTCCCCCTCCTTTACATGTGTACTTTGTTTTGCATTTTGTTTTGGTAGTTTCTGTACTTATTTTTATTTCAATTTTATTCTTTGTATTTTATTTTATTATTTTTGCAATTTTTATGCATGCTGTCGTCTTTTTTGCTTTATTTTTATTGATATTCCTTTTTACTTCCTGTACTTTCAACTGGATTTGTTTGTTGCTCTCTTATTGGTGTCTTCCTGCTACTTCTACTTCCACTTCACGCTGCCTTTATTCTCATTGGTTTACAGATAATTCTTATTCTATATAAGCTTTGTTTTTGTTGTTCTGTCTGCTTCATTTGGATGTTTTGCATCTAGAAGCTCCCTGTCGCATTGAAAAAGGGATTCCAAGCAATCCCGAAACATATGTCTGCATTTTATTGCTCATTTGTGCTTTAAATTAACGTGTAATTTTATTATTATTGTTTACTTGCACAAAGTTAAATTATTTTTAACTTTTCAGTTTGCTAAATAGTTAAGGTTTTATTAAAATAATGGTAACATATCACAAAGTGCAGAAGCATTTTTGTATTTCGGAAGGTTAATGTACAAAATTCAATTTTTTAACTCGTTCTTCAGATGCAGACATAGTGAAATGAATTTTTTGTAGCTTCAGCAAAATTTCATTCTAAATAGTACATCATATGTTATCTTCAGGATTTTGAAGTATTCAAAAATGAAGGACAGGTTACACTCAAGCAATGCTACTTTTTAAAAATTTAAAATCAGCATTTGAGAAAAATTTAAAACAATTTTGCAATTTATGTTTAAAATCAAAACTAATGGGATAGTACTTTTCAGTTGGCTTTTGTGATAGATGTGTAAAAAACATAATTTTATGCCTACACTTTATGACCCTATACTTGGGCACACATTGTACCGCCAGCTAAACAGTACAAATAGGCATGTATGCCTCCCCCCCCATTTGAGAAATATAAAAAACTTTCAGAATGTGTAAAAGAAAAATGTTTGGTTAAATTTGAAAGAATGATACTCTGATAAATAATAAATGAACATTTGAAAATTGAAAAGGTACCAATTTTTAATGATATTTAATTATTATTTGAATCAAAATTTTTTTTGATAAGTTATAGGGTGGAAAGGTAGACTGCAAAAGCTTTGTTGCTTAACTGAACTCATAAGAGACGAATTGAAATTCCTGTGTGCACAATAATGTCAGGGAAGGGGGGGCACCCTTAATAGTATTCTACAAATATAATAAATGAAATGCAAATTTCAAGAGAAAATTTTTTTAGACATACCCAGATATATCTTGTAGAGTTTTTAATCCAAATCCTTTTTTCTCTGTTTGAACTACTTCCACATTAACATATTGCTTCTGTAAAAGATTTTTTTTTTAAAGCTTGGGCATATTTGTTTTGTTAATTACATAAAACTAAATTAGGCACTAAACAAATCACTTATTAATTTATATTAATATGTCTATGACAGCAGGATCACTCTCGTAGTTATCCCACACACAATAATTGCAAACTTGTGTGATAATCTGGTGATTCAACCTGCTGTGATGCCATTCATGAGCAGCCTTCAAAAGGGGAGTCTTCGCATTCATACTGCTGCTGTAACCAAACATGCTGTGCAGAGTGTCGACACATTGCCTTGGTTTGCTAGATCACCAGATCTTTTGTGAATCAAGCACATTTGGGATATTATTAAACAACAACTCCAAGGACATCCTCAATCAGTATTAAACATTTTTGTATTGATCAACTAAGTGCAACAGGTATGGACTCCATCCCACAAACTGGCATCCAACAACCATAATACACAATACATGCACATTTGCATGCTTACATTGCAAATTCTCATGGCTACACCAGTTATTGATGTACTAGCCAGAGTTTGCAAGGTTTCGGACACTACAGTAAAAACCATGGTTTTTACCATTCTGTCCTAAGCCCTGCTTGTGTCCAAAAGTGTCTAGAATTGTCTAAAACTATATTTTTAGCGAAGTTGCATTTTGTAAGCAAATATCAAAAACATACTTAAATGTACTAACTTAATCTTTTATTAATATTAAAATTTAAATAAACTTAAGAAAAACCTATACAGATGATTTTAATCTGGTTACATAGAAGTTGAATAAGAATAACACTGGTCAATCTACTTTCCCTGAGTTCACATTGCCTACTTTCAAGAAAATGACTACAGTGCCATTTCATGTTCCAACACTAAATTACCTCCAATCTACTCTAGGAAAATGCTGATAATGTTTTCTAAAAATTTTCAAGTTACTATTTTGTTGTTACAGAATACATTATGCTAAAAATGAAAAATAATTTTTGTCAAAATGTCATGCAAAACATGACAGAAAAACAACTTAAAAATGATAAACAACTTATAAATTCTTTTCTTCTAAATATATAATAGCAATTAACAGCAAATTATGAGTCTTAAATGGAACTGAAATTGGTACTTTCTGTTCAAAACACAACCAAATCTTACATAAGGAAGCTTTAATGTAATAGAGATATTAGCATTTTCATGCAAAATATTTTGTTTCAAATTAACATTTCGAAGAAAAATATTATCAAATGTTTATTAATTACAACTAATTAATATTTATATTTATCTAGGGGCTATCAGGGTCCGGTTTTTGTGAATTTTAAAGAGACTTTTGTGAAAAATCAAATAATTTTGTGAAAATTGAAGACATTTAAGTAATGAAAAATTTCATCACTTATTGCCTCTTTTTAGCCTACTTTCCCGTAAAAGTAAAAAAAATAATAATAAAGCATGAAAGAAGGTAAATGTATCGTGAAAATATTGTTAGAAATAAAGAAAAGTCAAAAATAAATTAAGTAATTAAATAAAGATTGAAAAATAAAAAATTTGAAAGTAGGGTTTTGAGATGGGGAAAAAGTGTTTGTCGGTCTGTCCTCCCTTAATAACTTTTGAACGAATTGTCCGATTCGAAAAATTCTTTTTGCATTCGAAAGATCTCGGCGAGGACATCTCATTTCCATATTTTACTTTCTGATTTGAACAATTTTTCGTTCAATTTTGAACAGTTCAAAAAATTTTAACATTAGCGCCTACGGGTGAAAATGAAGCAAATTATGTAAACTCTGGGTACAAGATCCAAGTTCCAATGAACAAGCTCACTGGAAGAAGTTCTTGGCGTGAAATATTGATTTGAACAATTTTTGTTCATTTTTGAACAGTTCAAGAAAAATTAACATACCGCCTACGGGGAAATTTCAATCCTATATAATTTCTGATCTAACGGATCGATTTGCTTGGAACAAACTTTATCAGAAAGCTCTTATGACGTAGAACATGTACAAATAGAAAGTACATCCAGAACTAAGGAGCCTATTTTCCCATGAAACTTTTTGATCGGGATTTTCAAGAATATTTTTGAATCAATGAATGATTAAATGAATAAGCAAAAGAATGAATAAATAAATGAGTGAATAAATACATGAATGACTGAATAAATGAACTATTGAATGAATATGTATTAACCGTTGAAAAAGGTATATTTGAAGCAATTAAGAACTAAAGCTAAACGAGAGAGAGAGAGAGATAGCTAGATTATAAATTTGAAGCTGGTGTATACGGGAAAGTAGACTCGTATAGTTCTAGACGGAACGTCTTGTTTAGTAAATAATGGTGTAAAAAGTACGATTTAGTACCTTGGAATTTTGTGAAGTGTCCGTTTTGATCAATTGGAATTTTGTGAAGGGTCCGTTTTGATCAATTGGACATTTGTGAAGGGTCCGTTTTAATCAATTTTTTGTGAAGGGTTCAAAAGCGAACCCGAATTTCCTCTGGCCTAACCCTTGTTTATGCAATACTAATATTGCATGAGATATAAAATCAATTAGATTTATATCTTACTATCCCCTTTAGCTTAATGACAGTTTAAGATACTTTCAGACAGTTTCGAACAGGAGAAACAACCTGTCCTGTCCAAAACCAGAAAAGATAATTGGCGCATACTGATTAATTGGCAGCTAACAAATTATAATGATATTTATTTTTATTGTCTCTATCACTATTCCTTTTCTTTACAATTTTCAACTTGATATAATTATCTAAGACTTAATTTCTGAGAGTTGATGCTTTACTTCCCCCCTTTTTTTATAGTTTAATATATTCAGATTTATTTAAATATTGTGAACCAATTTTCTTATTTATTTTTGATAAAATCACATACTGTTAACTAGACCTAAAGGGTCAATCATTAAGATAGTCGCCAGTGGCCAGTAGACACTTTTAATTTAGTAGCATTATTTTTATTATTAAAAGCTACTGTATCCAGGATTTTTATTGTTTATAATATCTGTAAAACAATATTAAGCTTTGTGCTAAAAAAAAAGCTAGATTATGGAGAAAGTATCGATGCATGAGAAATGATGCAGTATAATATGCATTTTTATATAAAATGGAAAAAATGAAGAAAAAAAATGCAAGCATTAGTTCTTGTGAAAGAAAATAAAAGCTTGCACATATAAATTTCAAACAATCAAAAGGTATTTAATAATAATATTTTTCCTGTTGAATGAAAAAGTAGCAATTTCAAAAGTAAATTGTAAAATGTTTTTTTGAAATTTATGTATAAACAGTGAAATAAAAAAAAAAAAAAGATCAGTTTTTTCAAAAGTTTTGTGGAAGGGGGCAATGACAGATATGCATGTCCTCATCTTATAACTTTTTCTTTTTTTAATATGATGCAATAAATATTTAAAAAATGAATGCATGAAATTTTTAATAGAATTTTTTTTGCTCTTACTATGTATTATTATTACTTTATTTATTTTGATTTACTTTTGTTTTTAGATATCAGGGATTAATCCAGCCTTTTTAACAGCGTCCGTTTTTTGTGAATTTAAAAAACATTTTTGAGAAAAAAGCTACTATTTTCGTGAAAATTCAAAATTTAAACAGTGATAGAAAATTTTTTGTTATTTTTTGCCGCTTATTTAATAAATAATTCTGAAAAATGTACTATTGGGAGCTTAGGATGTTATGAAGGGTTCGTTTGGATTGATTGGAATTTTGTGAAGGGTCCGTTTTGATTGATTAGAATTTTGTGATGGGTCAGTTTAGATTGATTGAAATTAATTTTATGAAGGGTCTGTTTTGATTGATTAGAATTTTGTGATGGGTCAGTTTAGATTAATTGGAATTTTGTGAAGGGTCCAAAAACAGACCTGAATTTTCTCTGGCATGACCCCTGAATATATTTTCATGATTTTTTCCTTTTTTTCCCCTTGACACCTGCTGATCAAAAGAAATTCCTTCCTAAAAAAAATATGTGCTGTCATGTTTACGTTACTTTGTAAATTTTGAATATGGGATACTTTTGAATATTGGGAGTGGGTACTGCATTGAATAGAATGGAGGGAACGAGAGCTACAACAATTGAAACCATCGGTAGGTAGTACGGATGTAACGAATATTCGGTCACTATTCCGTATTCAGCCCTTTGGCCGAATAGTCATTTCATCACCTAGCCAAATATTCAGCCTGGCTGAATACTAAGTAGGATCAAATTTGGCTTGACCGAATATTGATGGGCTATTCAGCCGAATAGTTCTGCTACAGTAGAAGCATAAAAAAATAAAGAAATTAGTAGATTTTAAACATTTAAAATTGAGTTATAGTTATTGAAAAAGACACCTAAGTACATAGTTTTAATAAATAAAAAATATTTATGAAAAAACTTTTTTTTAAACATTGTTTTTAGGTTTGACTGAATAAAAACATTTTAAAGTTAATACTGGGTAAGAGAGAAATATGAAAAGCAAAGAATATATTGTGAATATTAAGATCGCATCAATTATTGGGGTTTTTGAAAATAAAAATATACTCCAGTTAATTGCATTAAATTTTAATAGATCTTTATTAAAAAAGGTATGCAAAAAAAAAAAAAAAAAAAAAAACCCCATAACAAAAATATTGACTTTTATAACTTTAAAAATATCTTCATAAAACTATTTTGCTCAGGGGAAAAGTTCACTAAGCAACAGTATTTCTTTAATTTGAATTAAATATTTAGTAAAGTAATGCTTGCATTAAAACCAGTCATTTCTATTCCACTTGTGGGTGAAATTCTCAGCTTTATTGCATTCAAGACAATACAAAAAATATATTAATTTTAGATAGTTTTAGATTCTTAACAAACAGAATTAAATCATACATCATAGATCAATGTGTAGAATTAGTGAACGCATTTAAATTTGACAAACTTTCTATAACAACGGTTTTCTAGAAATTTTAATATTCAGGCGCTGAATATTCGGTATTCGGCCTAAGACATTGGCCAAACATTCGGCTCTGGCCTGGAGGAAATGGCTGATTATTTGGTATTCTGCTATATCACTATTCGTTACATCCCTAGAAGGTAGTCATAATTTGGGGCCTCAAATTTATATTTACAAAGAAGGAATGTTTATCTCTGTGCATGACATCCAGACCTGCTATTTTGGGAGGTCAGGAGGGAAAAAATGCCTCCTCCCAACTAAAGAAATATAACGCATATTTATTCACATGACATCTTATGTAGCAGAAAATTACATTAACTTACTGCAGTGGTTCCTACAAGGGGGAGGGATCATGGCCCAAATTGCACTGTTGTAAATTTTAGGAAGGCAGGTGTTGTAAATTGAATATAAACAGTGCTGCTCTAAATTTTCGTTTACTATGTCGTATCTTCAATATATTTCGTTTTTTTTGGGAGGGAAATCATTTTGATAAATGTTACTCTGGTACTTTCCTTAGTTGTTTTTTGGTGGGGAAGGAGGTGCACCTTCGCTCGAGGAGGGAGGGCACCTCTGCAGTTGTTAATGAGTTCATTCAGCATGGTTCCTTGTTTTTGGCATGCAAAAGCAATTTCAATTTAAAAAAAAAAAAAAAAAAAAATCGGCAACATTTGGCAGATTAATTATTATTGTCAATTAATCGGTGCATCCTTGCTTACTACAATGAATAATGAACCAAAGTACTTTCTATTGTCCTGGAGAAAAAGAATTGCATAAAGAGCTTTTGAAAATGTCAATTTTTAACAAAAAAAAGTATTTTGTCATCACTTCAATAAAAAATTGGATTCAAAGTACAAGTTAAAAATATTTATAGCAGGCAGCATTAGGTGATAGAAATACAACACCATTAGTATTACTATACAAGAGACATTACGTAGCCTGCACGGCAAGCAATGGATTTTGATGAATCTTTTTAGGATAGAAATTTTCCATTTGGACAACCTTCAAGTTGGGGATTTGAAAACTTTTATTGGGAAGTGCACCACCTTGCATTGAATTTTAGCTGTTATATAAAAGATAAAAGGTTCTGTAAATGTACATTTTTCTTAGAGATTAAGAGATAACAAAGACAAAAATTAAGAAGCCAATCCCCGTTGAGATTTTTCTATTCTTTCTATAAACATAAATGATAAAAATTTAGACTTACTTTCTGGAATTTTTTATTTGAACATGATTCCCCAAGAAGACATCTACTTCCACTGTAAAGTTAAAGATGATTTATGAAATGAAAATTTGAAGTTTTTATTATGAACAGTTCAAATTCAGAAATACTACATATTATATATAAAATCTACTATAAAATACAATATTACACAAATATTTCTGAATGCAATACATTTTCAGGCAAAACTTAAAAAAAAAAAAAAGAAAAGCATTTTAGGATTGAGTAATAGACAAAAATGTAATAAATCAAAATATCTTTTCACCAAACTGTTGGTCTATCTAAATTAGTACCTGAAACCTATTCATGGTTACAAGCAATCTCACAGATCATTCTTGAGAAAGAAGCCTTCTGTCAAATTTTCTTAATCTGGTAGAAAGCTTGCTTAAGTGAAGGGAAGAAAAAAATCAAAACAAAAATACAAACTCACCATTCTATCATTAGTAACCTATTCAAACATTCTTCTGTACAGCCCAGAACTCCACATTCTAATTCTTCTTTTGTAAGAGTGCAATCACAAACCATTCTTCTTACTTCCTTTTTGCTTTTGGATTTTCTTCTGCAAAGGATAATAAATAAAAATAAGAAAAACTTGTTGGTAAAACAAAAACAAGGAAAAGAACATTTTTATAAACAAGTATTTATAACCGAAATATATACACGCATTTTTGTCAGTTTTTCTCAAAAATGAATTTAAAAAAGTCCTTTCCTAAAAAACATTGTACATTAAATGGTCTAACTTATGGAACAAATGAGTGCTTAGATTTTGTTTTAATTAAAAATTGTGGCTCTACAACCCTTACCATTGGCTACCAGAGCAAGATAAGGAGCAACAAAACAAGTTCTCTTCAAAAGTTTATCCCATTCTCTGGTTTGGCCGATAAGGGGTCGGCCACTCTTTGTGTGCCAAAACTGTTGCGGTCGAGAAGGGGTCGGTAATAGAAGTTGTTCCCAAACTGTTTGTGACCACCCCTTCTCCTTCTCGTCACAAGAGTTCTTGCAAATCTTGCTTCTGCCGATTACGTGTTGTTTGATTGTCCAGGGGCAAACCCTTTTATCGTGCTTCTCTGTTGAACCATGGAGAATTGATGGCACGTAACTTTCAGGAATTCAAGAAGTTGCAATTTGTATAATTTTCACAGGATATACCGATGATTATCTTTTTGTTTATTTTGAGGTGGTAAATATATAATATTTAACAATTAGGGGGGATTTTTTTTGGATTCCATGGAAGTCCGTTATATTTTAAAGCTTGAATAAATCCAAGAAGCAGAATTAAAGCTTTTGATTTTTTCAACAAATACCTATCCATCGGTCTTTTATCCACCCACATCTCGAACATTATTTACTTATATTTCAGTCTGATAAATAATTCTTGACTTTTAATTTATTTTAAGCTATTCCTTTAGTCATTATATTTATAAATTTTTTGCATGAATACTGCTTTGGAAATTATTGAATTGATAGTTTAATGTTTTGTTTAGTTTTCAAGTAAATGATAATATTGTGTTTCAGCATGAGTGCATTTGCCTTAAAATTATGTCTCTTACATAAGTATCTCGTTGCACAAACAAAAATGTTTTCACATTTTGCTATAGAAAAGGAAATTTTTTTAGGATACATCTCAAGATTTTAATATTTATATATAAGTGCAAAATTTAAAAAAAAAGAAAAAAACTCCAGTGCATGCAAGATTATAAAATGAAGCCTAAATGGTAACGATATATTAATATAATAACTTTAAACCAAAAATAAGAAGACAAACTCAGCTAGTTTTATCCAAATTGCAAATGATTAATATGTAAGTATAGTCTGGTGGTTGTGCGTTTCAGGCAGAAATACAATCTTACTGAACGATTAAATATATTTAAAATGTACCAAGGGAAAATGCACACATGTCATACATATTTCTTTCATAAAGTCAAATCCAGTTTAATTATCATTCCTAAAAGGATGCCACCCAGGAAGAACAGCCTCTCCACTCGCGACCCCTCGGCGTGGATAGCGTTGGAAAAAACACCACCCAGTGGGGTTTTTTTGGGTTTTATTGGGCTTTTGTTGGGTGTTTTCTTTATTTTTATTTGTAAGAGATTGCCTACAGATAATGGTATTAATTAAAAGGAAAAACAATACATATTATGTATTTCTTTTAATAACGTTTTATGTTTTAATAAAAACAATTTTGAAAAAATAAAAGAATTTCGCTCTTGAGGGGAACGGGCCGCCTAACGTACCGAGCCTGTATTATCCGAGTTTTTGATTATCTGAGGTACCTTCGCCCACATTACCTTTGATAATCGAGGATCTATTGTAATTGTTAGTAATACTTAGGCATAGAGATGTATGGGTTTTACTTCTTCTCTTTTCTATTCAGCCCAAGGTGCATAAGCCTGCTGCCACTTTTGAGTTTCTCTTAAAACATACAGTATGGGACCCCAATTTCGGAATCCCGAAATCCGGAAGACCCAAAATACGGAACTTTTTCCGAATTTCGAAAAAAATCGGCCGCAAACAAAAAAAAAAAAAATTTTTTTTTTTTAAAAAAAAGAATTGGGAAATATTTTGCCTGGTTGGTTTTTGGGAAAAAGGCGTTTTAAAGAGAAGGAAAATAAAATGTAATGAACATGTTTAAGGTAAAAAACGTGCCGTTTAAAAAAAAAAAAAAAAAATCGCGATTTTCTGAAAAGGGTTCGTTTTTGCGATTAGAGTTTTTATTCATTGTTGCTCTGATTCTGAGTTAATATCATGAAATTTTGCTTTTTTTATTTATTGTAGTTTTCTTATATATTTTTTGTTTTTAATGATCTCTAATTTTCGCGCGATATGAACATTCGCTAAATTGAAAATCCGCGTTTCTCGCATTTTCCCGATAGTCTGATCTTTTACTACAATTTAGTGGCTAGAGAATCTAAAATCATATCAAAATTTGACAGAATTATTTTTTCTTATTGTTTAATTAAAGAGGTTAAAATAAAATCGGGAAAAGTCTGGATGTTTCGATGCTTTGTGTCGATTGTCGAATGTAAGCCTACTCCAACTTTGTTTTTTTGTGCTAAATTTTGCAACTTATAGCCATGTATATACGATAATAAAAATGCTGTAAATGAGCAAAATGGTAATAAAATGTTCCAGAGCAAATTATATGGGCTCTGATGCTACTTACAAAATTTTTTGAATGAGGACCCAAAATCCGGAAAATTCCGAAATCCGGAAAGATCGCGGCCCCGAGTGTTCCGAATTTGAGGTCCCATACTGTATCTATCATTTTGAGTGAAATTCCTATTTTTTCTTTCTTTTGGGGGGAGGGGATGTGGGGAGTAGGGTGGTGCTTATTTTTCGAAGTTTTAAATTTTCAACCTCTTACCCTCTAAATTTGTTCCATTATACCAAAAAATGATTATGATAAAATTTTATCACCAGCAAACAATATTTAGAGGTAGCTAAAGAGGGTAAAGTTTGATAATTGAACAAGATTTTGTGATTTTTTGAATTTTTAAGCAAGATAAAAATTATGATTTGCTATTAGGTTTAATTTATGTAATTATATTAAAAAGTAAATTCTTTATGAATAAGTAAAAATTAAACATTTGTAAATTGCATAGCATAATAAAGTAGTTTTCTTGACAAAATATACAGTATTCAAGTCTACTTCATAGGTGGCAACAACTGTCTAAACCAGTAAGTGCCAAACTTATGGAGCCACTGAGCAAGAATACCTTTTCCAAATTTTACTATGAGTTATTCTAATCCTCCCTCCCTGTAGTAAAGAAAGACAGGTTAAAAAAGTAAGAAACTTTTCAATTCTCAATTATTTATTTATATATGCCAGAACGGAGACGAGAGGTCTACTATATTGGCGTAACTGCTTTTTCATAGATTTATGCCAAAAAAATATTTTCCATTTTCCCTCTGAGCCATAAACTCTCAATGCAAATATTGATGAAATATGGAAAATCCACTAACAGTTGCTAGTGTAATTATGTGCAGATTAACCACCAAAGTATGACCACGATCTACCAAAGATTTCCTCGTAAGTAAATTGTAGCTGGCGATTTACGGTTTGGTAATGACCGGTCTAAACTACAAGTACGGAACAATTTTGCTCTGAAATGACATAGTGAACTTGGCAGGTGGTGAAAAGGTCACACAAATAAAATTTGAGAGCATTAGAAATGAAAAAAAAAAAGAAATAAACAAAATATTGCTTCACTAACATTATTTAAACCCAACTGCATTATATCTAACTGAATTAGACCAAACAAAATATTAATATATGACTATTATACAGTATTTATAATATTGATACTGCTTGATTTCAGCATAGTGCAATGAGCATACTAGATAGGTTCAATGTAATTTGTAAAGGATAAGTAAGGCGTTAAAATTTTTGAGTTTAATGAATTGGGTAAATCTGAATCTTTGAGCCACTTCCTTTGAGCGCAGAAGTAACAATAAAAATAAAAATTGATGAAGCTAAGGGGAAAAACTAGCCTTCAATTCATTTGTGTGTTCTTTTTTAGTACTAATCTGGCAGGGTTGGCAGGTTTTTGTCATGCGACGGTTTTAACCATGGTTAAAACCGGCTTGTCAAAAACGCCAAAAAGTGTCAAAAACCTAATTTACAAAAGAAAAAAAAAATATCAAAGAAATGACTTAGCATAATTGGATAGACTTTAAGCAATAAATTTTAAATAAAACAGCGTAAATGCATTAAAACTGCCGAGTATAAACTACAAAAATATTTCTTGCTTTAGCACAGCCAGAATCTATGCCTGAGAGTGATTTTATTCATAAGAATTGTTTTTAAAAATGAGTTTTTTTTTTTAAGTGTACAAACACGGGTTTCTGTTTTTTGATGCCCTGTAGGAGGGGTTTTAAGTAATAAAACACATCTTTTGCTGTGCCCTGCCAGTGCATTCTTGAGCTATTCTATTTGTAGAATATTTCGTGAACGTGAACTGATAATAGACTATAATGTGACAATTTTTTTAATAGAAATTGTCAAACACTTATTTAATGAATCATTTTATTGTGAATGCATACTTTTAATTACTTTCAGCAAAGATGTACAGTTAATAAATCCTTAATTATATTTATAGTAATCAAAACTGTGTAGGTTTAAACTAATACTTTGCAGAAAGAAATTTAGATATTTAAACTTTCTTATGGATAGAAGCAGAAAGTAATCCATCACAATTGAAGTCTAATGGAGGTATGTACATTTCCCAGGATAGGGAATATTCAAAGATGCTTTCCTACCAGTACAAAGAAATATCGACACTAAAGCAGCTTTTCTTAATTTCCCCCCTGAATTCTTGTTAAATATGCAAAAAATTCACACCAGAAAGAAATACGTGTAAAAAATTGAAAATTAAGTCAAACAAAAAAAAGTATATAAATTAATATATAATTTATAATTCAATGTATACTAAGACTAAGGAACATTATAATTAAACAAAAACAATGCTGATCTTGCTATTATTAACAGCCTTCTTTTTATATTTTTAGCGTATTTAAATTGTATTGGGGTTTTTGACGGTTTAAACCTCTGTCACGTCAAAAACCAGTTTTTGACGGCTAAAACCCAACCCTGTAATCTGGTAATGGTATGCTGCCTAATATATGTTAGGGGTTTGCTTCTAGCCTGTGTATGTTACATCATGTGTATTACACATAGGATACCAGCTAACCCTGAGCAACATATTTAATGGGCCTCCTTTCACAGCCAAAAGGTTCCCCACCCATGGTTTAGACCAGTAGACATCAAACCGTAAAATACCAGCTACAAGTAACTCGTACAAAAATCTTTAGTAGATTGTAGTGGTTTGTACATAATTACACCAACAACTGTTGATTTGCCATATTTTGTTTATATTCGCATTGATAGCTCATGGCTCAGACAGAAAATAAGGAATATTTTGCTGGCATAAATATATAGACATGAAAAGTGTAGCTGCCCACTTGCATACATAAAATAACTGAGAATTAAAAAGTTTTAAACTTTTTTCGCCCTGTTTTTTTTCCCCTTTCTTTACTATGGGGAGGGTGGGGGAGAAGAATAACTCATAGTAAAATTTGGAAAAGGTATTATTGCTCAGTAAAAGGTCAAGATGCACGGTCGCCACTCGCCACGTGGCGACCTTGTTTGAAAAAGTGTCGATTCAAAAAATTAGGAGCGATAGCCACCTTTCCTTTTTTTTTTAAATTTTCTAAAGTAAATCCCTCCTTTTCAAATACCTTCTATGGAATTTTCAACTCTTGCTTCTTTCATGTATGCAAGCATAATAAAAACGCATCAATTCGGCATTCAAGTTACCGAATTTCGGCCGATAGTCTTCATTTCCCCTCTCACAAGAAAAAAAAATGGCGAAAATTTTTCCCAATTACGCTATTTTTTTTTTCGTTGAATTCCTTCTCTCTGCCATATAAATCTTTTAAATATAGTAGGAAACAATATTAATCTTGATTTTTTTTCATAACTTTCATTTCAAACTTACATTTCAGATCGGCCATTTTCGCTTTATAAAATTGGACTCAAGTGTCGCGCCATTTTGAAAATAGTGTAAAAGCTTTAAAAAGAGTTTTGAAAAGAATGAAAATTAAATGTACTGAACAAAACTAGAATTGGAAATATACATTTTTTTATACTTGTGTTCAAAAATGGTTCGTATTGGTGATCGCGGTTTTTGTAAAAGGTTCATTTCTGTGAGGGGGATTTTTGTTATCTGTTGCTTCTATGATGAAATAAGTAAAATTTTGCATTTACATCTTTTGTGCTCTATAACATTAAACATGAAAAACTGTATTGAAAAAATTCATAATCCCCTAATTTACCATCGCCACGGAAGCAAGTTTTTTCTTTTTCCAATTTGAAAGTCATATACATTTTTTTTTTTTTGAAGACTTGATAGTTTTAACAAAATATTATGTTTTCTTCACTGAAAATAAGACACATAAGGAATTGTAGTGCACTGATGCACCATTCATCCCTCCCCCGCTTTGCACTTTTGCTTTATGATGCATAGGTGGCCACCAAGTTAATCAAGTTTAGTGGGCCACTGGTCACTTGCAAAATTTCTGAGTCTTGACCTTTAAGCTCAGTGGTTCCATAAGTTTGGCGATCACTGGTTTAGACAGTTGTTGCCACCTATGAGGTAGACTTGAATACTGTATATTTTATCAAGAAAACTACTTTATTATATCTATGCAATTTACAAATGTTTAGTTTTTACTTATTCATAGAGAAGTTACTTTTTAATATCATTACATAAATTAAACATAATTGCAAATCATAATTTTTATCTTGCTTAAAAATTAAAAAAATCGCAAAATCTCGTTCAATTATGAAACTTGACCCTCTTTGAGCTACCTCTAAATATTGTTTGCTGGTGATAAAATTTTATCATAATCATTTTTTGGTGTAATGGAACTAATGGTGTAGACTGGAAATTTTTTTTGGTAGCCACTTCAAATTTTTGGTAGCCACAACATTAATTTAGTGGTTTAATGCAGTTTTTTAGATTTTATCTAAAATAACGGGAAATGCAAAGAAAAGCAATTTTAGTTTTCCAATCACATACATTATTATAAGTAACTTGGTTCATTTAATTTTAATGTTTTATCACAATTTGAAATTTAATTACTTTATTTTTCAATTCTCTTAAAAATCACTATTGAAAAATATGTATGGCCAAGGAATTTTTTTTATCATGCTTTGCTAATAATGAATAAATAGTATTTTAAGACATTAATCATATCAACAAAAGTTTTCAAGTACTTATGAGAAAAAAAAGAATTTTCTTAAATATAAAATTTTAATTGCAGTATATTCTCATTCTCAGGGAACATTTCCTAATCATATCAAGTGCATTTTTGATCAGGATTTTTCTTTGGTTGGCTAAACTAAAACTAAAATATTAGGTAGCCACAAGATTAAATTCATAAATTATCTTGCCACCTGTGCACAAAGCTATATGTCTGATATATAAAAAAGTTTATTTGATAATGGTTAATTTTAAGTTATACAAAACGTATAAGTGTATATTACAAAATTTTAGTAGTGAAGTCACTTTTAATGAAAGTTTGTTTCCCCCCATCCCTTTTTTGTTAAAGTAGAGAAAAGAAATGTTTTTAAATTGTCATAAGTAATTAAGATTTATTATGCAGCAGTGGCGTAATATGACACCTTTGCAGCACCTCCCTCTTGGGCCTGAAATATTGCACCCCTCAGTTGTAAATTATGTATTTGAAACTTGACCCCCCCCCCCAAGTGTCCCTTAATCTCTTGCGCCCCCACCTCAATTACGGGGTCTGCTAGTCGCTAGTTACATGACTGACATGTTGAACCAATCATTAGATAAAACATCATAGTAATGTCAAAAATACCTGTTAAAACTCAAACAAGAAATATTAACAAATTAATTTTGTTTATTAATTAAAAACAAAATTTATAAATTAATTCTGCCAATTGCAGACCTAGTGCGTTCCCGAGAGGTACTATCTCTTTCGGTGGCACCACAATGAGTGGTACCATCGCCGCATGATAATTTAAAAGTTAAAAGTTTGAGTACATTTGAAGAACATTAAACAAAAATCTCGTTCATTCAGGCTGCAAAATCTCTGCATCGAGCCACCAGATATCAAGTTTTAATTGACAGCTGCTACTGGCACTATTAGTTTATAGTATTAGTGAAATGCTAGCTATTTTTTGACCATTAAATTTAATTCTATCTTGCATCAAGTTTGTGTAATTCGTTTTTAAAAGAAATATTTTAAGCAATATATGTTTACTCCTGTATTGACTTGAACAAATATCAAAGTCAAGGCAAAATATATGGGGGGGGGGTGGGGGTTTAATTACGCAATTAAGTGCTAATTCTTTTAAAACTTAGTGCTTTCCTAAAAATAAATACTACAGGCCAAAAATAAAATAATCAGTATCAAGTTTTAAAAGTAAATTGAATAAAAAAAATTTCTGCTTTTGAATACTGTGACTTAAAATCACTTACAACTTTGCAATGTAATATTTCTCTTCTGAATGTGATAAATGGTTTGGAATCAATTACCGCCTTGAGGATTGGGGAAAATTATTAAAGGCGCCATTTTGCGGATTTTGATATTTCTCAAATTTTCAATGCTAAAAGCAATTCTTTTAATTTAAATGACAAAAATAATTTGCATTTACCTTTTCTATGTTGGAAACATTGTATTTTTTGCTTAGTTTTATGTATCTTCGATCGCCATGTGTCACGCGCGATATTAGCGTTTTGCCGTAATTGTGCTGCAATCCTTTTGCATCTGTTTCCCATTTTAGATATTTCTTATTATTTTCTCCTTAGCTCATAAGTTAAAGTGTATTAATCAAAAATCTTAAGCTATTTTTTTAGAATAAATATAATATTTGGTACAAATATAGCGATCTGGTGCAACCTGGTCGCCAACGTGGCGATCGGCAATGAAATTTTTGGTCGCCATTTAAAACGTTTTGGTAGCCATATGGCGAGTGGCGACCGAGAATCTGAACCATTAAATGGAACAAATTTAGAGGGTAAGAGGTTGAAAATTTAAAACTTCGAAAAATAAGCACCACCCTAGTGGAGAGGCATTTGTTTCTATACGTTTTTAAATAGAGAATTATTTTGTGAGAAAGAAATTTTATTTTGATTATGTAGAACAATTTAAAACCCATCCCATTTTTTGAGTTTTCATCCACGATAAAAATATATTTGGTTTAAGTCAGTATTTTTTTTTCTGTTTACATAAGTGGAGTTCAATTTTAAGCATGAAGTTTGAAAAAACCCACCTGTCGTTTTTTTTAAAGTGGGTTTTTGTTTTTGAGCCATCCTTTTAAATTTTATACCCATAACATATATAAGGTATATATTATGAAAGCATGCTATTATGTTTGGTCTAAATCAGTATTTTTATTTGCTTACATAAGTAAAGTTCAATTTTGAGTAAGAATTTTGAAAAAACCCACCTGTGGGTTTCTTCAAGTACGTTTGTTTTTTTAGCTGAACCTCAAAATTTTATACCCATGACATATAGTGTATGTCTTATGAAAGTATATATTATATTTGGTCTAAATCAGTATTTTTATTAGTTTACTTTAGGCAAAATATAATTTTATGTGACAATTTTGAAAAAAAAAAACCCAATTGGGTTTTATCAACAGGATTTTTTTGAAAAAACCCACCCGGATTTTTTCAGGTTGGGCAAAATCGAACCAACCCTGGGCGTGGCGCTACTGGCTTATTTTCTTTCTCTGGAGTACATAAAGTCTACCGACCGAAATACTGTAAAGTTTATTTCTGCCATTGCTTTTAATTTTAAGTGTTTCGTTGTAAGAGAATCAGGTGGAAGTACTGGCATGTGACTTTTGCACAAAACCTACTGGGGGTCCTTCTATTTCTTACTGAGCTATACCCTTGGGAGTAGAGAGGGTATTTTAGTAGACCTCTTTCAGTTGCATTCATTCGAATGCTTAGAAAAGGAAATGCTGGGTTAGCTTTCAGAGTTAGCTTTTGGAACCTCTATCTTTTAAAAAGATTGCTTGTGCTTGAGTAACTACTTTCCGTATTTTCCTGGTAGGAAAAACATTCCCACCTTCTAAGATAAGCGACCAAGTAACAAAAATACTAGTCTTTGTTTGCTTTTTTCCTTCTTTTTCATACACAACTTTGTACCAGTTTCCAATGAGCACTAATTTCACGAAATAATTTCAGAATGCATGCTCTACAGCAAAAACAACGTTAAAATCGCAGTAGCAAAATGAGGAGAAAAAAGTCGCTGTATTGTAGCAAAAAGTAAACCTGTTTGTTACCTGCGGCCTGCACTGTTGCGCTTTTTGTACTGTTCAGAGAATGGGTTAATGAAAAATTATGATGATCAATAATAATGCTTTTAAAAACATTTCTTAATTCTCATTCTTTATATCACATACATTCATTTTATCAAGTTGAATATCAGATAGAAAAGCTATGCTTTTGAAAACGTACAATAAGAAAATTTTAATAAAAAATATTAATTCTTGCAAACAAACCCAAAAAGGAAGAAAGAAAGCAAACAAAAGGAAAAAATAAGTTAAAGGGGAAAAAACCAACTATGAAATTTCTTAAATTCAGCTACCTATCATCTATTACATTTTTAAATTGAAGCATAATTTTAAAATTTATGTAACTTTACTTTAAAATTATAAAAGAAAATCAAAAATTACCTTGGAAATCTATAAATGTTTTCTTCAATATGATCATAAACAGGTTTCACATTTTCTTTCGGCTCATCTGATTCTGCACAACCAATTTCCAAGTCTGGTTGTGTGGCTGAATTCAAAGAGCTGTCTTTCTCATGTTTGATAATAATATTGGGTTCATTTTTTATTTCAATGCTAGTTTCTGGTTTTTGAATATCAATCTTAAATTCATTATCTCTAATATTTGCTTCAAAATCAGTTTTATCATCTATAGTTTCTACATCAATTAAGTCACCAGATGTTTCAGATGAAACAACCATAGTTACTGGACCATTATTTAATGAATCTGTATTCAAAACCCCTTCTAGTTCACTTGATCTCCACCATCTAGATTTCATTTTCACAGGCTTGGGATTAGTTTCAAGAGTTTTATTATTCACATCTAACACAGTATCATTTGCTGAAATATTATTGATTTCAGAAAACCTTTTGCATTCTGCGTGATTTGTACCCACAATTCTTTCACAAGAAACAGAACAATCTGCAATTGGCACTAATACTGGGTCAATTGAATTTTCTGCTGTATTACCAGTAGCATGAACTTCATTTTCATTAGTTACGACATCCACAATAATTATAACTGGAGTTTCACTAATTATTTTTTCTTGCTTTTTTTTCCTTGGTGCAGTTTTTTTTTTATCTACACCAGACTCTTTTTTCGAAGGTTTGGGATCTTTTTTTTCTAACTTAACAACTTTATTCTCTGATTTATCTTTTTTGTCAGCTTTGGGCCTTTTTTTATCGGATATAGATTCTTTTTTTGACTTCTCAGATTTAACATTTCTTTCAGTTGCTCTAGTTTTTTTGCACACTTTTTGGCCTGTTGTGTCATTCTTGTCTGTTTCAGATGCAATAATGGAATCTTCACTTTGCTCCTCAACCGAAATTTCAGTACAGGGCGAGTTTGAAGCGGAAGAAATACTTTTAATAGTTTCTGCAAATGGTAATGATGTAAGATTCTGTGAAGAACTTTTGTCATTTTTTGTCATAACATCTGAATTTTTTGAGGATTTATTTTTCTTTCCGGTTTGGCAAGGAGAAACGAAAGCCTCATCTTTAACTACAGATCGACGAATACGAGAGCTTCGACGTACAGGAGCATCAGTGTCGGATGAATTTACTCCTTTAGAAATTGTGTGAGCATTATTTGAATTGTTTTCAAAGCTCAAACTAGACTCAATTACACCTGATTTGCTTTCTTGTGTATTTTCCTGAAGTACACTTTCATCTGTTTTCTCGGTTAACTCAGAAACTATTTCAGAAATATCAACAGCCAATTGAAAACAATCTGAATTTTCTAATGTAGAAATTGGCAATGTCTTTTTGTCACTTATTTCTGAAACTTCAGTCATCTTCAACTATTTGTGAAATAATTATTACATTATTTTTACATACGTGTGAAAATTATTTAAATAATTTAAAAATGTTAAATTTCACAATTTTTCAAATCTTTTCCCCATTTTGTTGCATTTTACTTGACAATAAATTCATTCTTGGATTCAGTAGAATTGAAAAACTAACCTAAAATGAAAAAAGGAAATACTTTTCAAAATAATGAAACATTTCCCCAATTCATTTATTATGCTGAGGAAAGAGAATGTAAACAAAAGTAAACTATACAGTTGACTCTCTCAAATTCAGTTTAGTACCAAATAATTTCCAAATTTTAGAAAAATGAGGGGGGGGGGGGGATCTTGTCACATTTTTGTTAACACATTTTATAATATAAAACTGGAAAATGTTCATTATTTTCAAAAAGTGTATTACTAGCATAGAAAAGAAATATATACTATAATACCTCAATAAATTGTTCTAAAAAACAGGATTTTCTATTCATTTTTTGGGCAATTCTTGTTTGCTTGAGATTTTTGATAATGACTCAAGCTCTCATATTTCAGTTTCAAAAATAATCCAATTTTAAAAAAAAATAAATCTTTTCTTATTGAAAAAAAAAAAAAAGATTTTTTTACACCCTGACTGGTACTGAAGCTTTACACATGAACCTTGCTTTATTTCTTTAAACTCTACATATATATTAAATGCTCAATTTTTTATTTTTTTTTCACAAAAAAAGATAGTTTAAAAACATTAAACATTTTGACATATTCCAAAAGTAAAATAAAAATATTTGCAATATTCTTAATATATATCTCTAAAAAAGGAGTGAACTAAATATTCTAATTTAAAAAGAGAAAATAGGTCTTTTTTAATATACTCCCACTCTACCTCATGGGAATACTTTCACCACCTGACCCAAATAAATTATTTTTAACATTATATGTTTAAATTTTGATTTCTTACAAAAATCTTTACAAAATTCATAAAAACAGGACCCTGTTAAATATGCTGGATGGACCCCAAACTGGATTTTTGGCTGACAGATTTGAGAGTCGACTGTATAATGTCACAGTATTAAATATCTGAGAACAAGTGTAAATAAACAAGAATACAAAATAAGTTATTGTAGAATTGCATAAGGTAAAAATGTTAAATTACAATCCATTTAAACAATATTAAGGTTAAAATAATAAATTAACTTTGCTAAGTAAACTGTAACGCAAAATTTTTTCCTTTCAAGTTATGGAAGCAAAAATAAGCATTCAAATGCAAAACCATTTGGATGCAAAAACATCCAAATGAAGCAATGAAATGGCTTTATTTGGATCTTTTTACACCCAAATTTAATGTAAAATTTTTATATTGCAATATTAAGGGTACTTAAAACGTAATAAATGTTTCTTTTTTTCCATAAAATGCAGCTTTTAATATGGTTGGCAATATTAATTTTTGCTCAATAACTACTATTAATAATAATAATAAAGATCACAAGACTGACCTAATTTGAGGAAAATTAGATAACCAATGACTTATTAATAATACCATATTGATTAAATTAAATGCTACAAAACAATAGGCATTTCTGGCAAACTACGAAAAAGCTTTTTATTTTATAGTACCTGCTTTTGAGAATAAATGCTCCCTTTTATTTTGTTATTATTTACAAAGTGGGAGGCAGACTTGATGAGATTAGTTTTTTTTTTGTCAATATTAGGTAAGAAAAAATTAACAGGGGTTTCCAACCTGTGGGTTGTGGTGGTGAGGCATTTTGCATGGGGTTGCCATATAATTTCTAATTTTTAAATCGAAAATCTTTACCATATAGGAAAAATGATTCTTTCTTTTATGCAAAACATCATCTTGAAATTTTTGTGCTAAACTTAAGGGCATAAATAACAAAAAATTGAATAACGACATGGCATTTTGTCATAACCAACCAAAAGAAAATCCATGTAATATATTAATATATAAAAATATAATATATGAAAGCATTTGAATGGATTAAAAAAATTATAAATGAATACAATTTTTAAATCACGAATCATGTGTACTTTGTCATGGATTTTCAAAACAACGATTTCATTAGATTATACTTCGTTTCAGGCGCCTAAACGGAGTTTTTGCTTTATTTAAAGCAGGATATAACAAAAAATTGAATTAAATGCGGAATTCCTACCTCTAATACAAACAAACGAGTTCTTGAATTCACATTAGCATTTCTGAACAGCTTATTCAAGCAAAATGTAAATGTTAACATAACCGCGGGACTTTAAAACAAAGTTTTTGACAAGTATATTTCACGGCTTACAAACATATTCAAAGTAAATAATATACGTCTTTGATACTTAGAGACGATGTAGTTAAATTTTAAGTATTTTATGTCAATACATTCATTGCAATGGAAAATGTTTAGCACGCTTTTGAAAAATCAACTATACTGATACTTCCACAATCATGATACAGGAAAACTGATCTTAAGTTTGTCTGATTACGAGGAGAGATATTTAAATGAACAAAATTTGTACACGATTAATTGTAATTACATATAATACTGTAAATAACAATAAGAACAGGTTTAAGGTCCTTGTGGTACGGCTAAGATTTGATACTATCCAAGAAAGAACAAATTTTCTGTTACACTTTGAATCGAATATACACATTCTAATATATATGTACTACCTTAATACAGATTTTCTGGTTGTAATATGTGGTTTTGAAAGCTATTTTGCTAATTTTAATATTTTAAAATACACGGCATATTCCAAACAAACCATGTTGCCAAACCTGTGGCAAACAAATGTTTGAAAAAGGGAAAAATGAGTTGAGCTGCAAATTTTCTTCTTCTACAATGTACTGTATAAAAGTCAACAGAATGATAGAAAGAGGAACCACAACTCAGCATTCTTGCTGGGTAAAGATGACAAAATGTTGTTTCTTTTGCGGTCGATATCATGTGCTGGAAATAAGAATTTAGCAATACTCAATACTCTTAGGTAAGTTTGAGGATTATTTTTGTGATTAACCTGTGTACAAGAAAGTTTTTATTCTACACACATACTTGTTATTGATGTTCTTGCTTTATATGTATTATTCTCTTTCGAGCTTGACTAATAAGTGTTTGACCTTAAAAGCAAATTTATAGTATGTTGTGCGATAAGTGTTTTAACCAAAAACTACGTTGATTAATTGAGTGGGTTGGAAGATTTCTTGTTTCATTGCAGTATTTTTTGGCTTTAATAAATTGTTCAAAAATTCATGATCATGGAAAGTGAATTAATATTTACTTTTGTGAAGAAATGTATATGTGGATCTAAATGTAGAATTTTTGAAGAAAACTCACAGCAACTGGTGTGCATTTTGCAGACCGGGGAATTGGAACCAACCGGCCAAAAATGAAACCAACTGTCCAAATCCAAACTTTATACCAACAGTAACTTTCCTGCTCACAAACCTACAGCTTTTTCCAATAATTTCTTTTTCTGATTTGTAGATATATATACACACATACATCTACTAGGGTTGTCCAGCTGCTTAGTGTGATCGTGTGCCTCCAAAAAGCTAAGAAGCCTCCCAAACCCCCAGAAAACTACTGCCGACTCCGAAATGAAGGAGCTACCAACAGGAACTCTAAAAAAGGCACTCTATTTTCTTCAAAAGGGGCACTCGGACATGCTTAAAAAACATGCCGAATAGTAGTTTGAAAAATACAAAGACGTTTCATACATTTCAATATTGATAAGAGATAATGTTTGTTTAGTAAAATTTTTTAATTTTAAACTTTGATATATTATGGCACTAATCTGCTATATGCTGTATGGATAATACTTTTTATCATTCTTTTGTCATCCAAGAAAATTCAGTGAAAGTATGGGAACTAGGGAACTAAGTTTATAGAATTTTGTCATAAATTTATTTGAATAAATTATGTTCAACTATGATGTGTGTTAAAGGCTTGTTTTTTTTTTTTTTTTTTTTTTAAGCAGAGAAAAATGTGATGGATGCAAATTCTTTTTAGCAAATAAACTAAATATTTAATTTTTATTTAAAGATATGTTGTCTTTTTAGACATTAAGAATGATAATAATAGCAGCAGTAACAAATAGCACAGGAATTCCATTTTATTTATTTGAATTTGGGACTTTCAGCAAGCTAGATTTATTTTCAGTTATGACTCGTTAAAATAGCATTAATAAAATTGCATAATTCAAGTATATTGTGTTTTTCAAAAGATCTTTCTCATTTTGGGTGTTACTCAAGTGGGTGCACTGCCCCTCCCCGTCCCTCTATAGTGACGCTACTGATAAATAAATATATATATATACACTGTTCATTTTCGTTTAGCAGACCTATCTAGGTCGCGCGGTTCCACTTTAGAAAGGGGTGATAGGTTCAGGGGCGGACTGGCCCACTGGGACATGTCCCGGTGCGCCTTTTCATCTAGACGCCTCCAAAACAAAAATTATTTGTGACATTTTCCCCTAAAAATTTACAGTAAGAGACATAAAATGAAATAATCTGCTTTTAATCCGTGACGAGTCCTGCTTTAAAAGAAAGGTAAAAACGACTTTCCCACGCAAAACCACAATTGTGGGCACTTTAGGACGTACATGCTTCAAGGACACGTTTTGGTAAGGCTCTGGGGAAGGGTAAGGGGACCGTCGAGAGCATAAGTGTTCTGGGCCTATAGGTCAATGAAGATTCGTGAACTCGACCTGAGGGTCGAGCTGAGGCGCCCGTTTTAAAATCAAGGTTCCCTTCCCTAAATAAAAGTATGACTAGACACAGCTTACATCCATGAGTCACAGCAGTGCTCACCAGGAAGGGGAAGGGGGAGGTCATGATGCAGACTGTGCCATTGAGATTATTTCGTATAGGGGGCTTGGTCCACTTTTTGGCCAATTAGTTGGGTTGTCGATTTTGAGGGGCTCCGTAATTTTTTAGGGGTACACGAACGCTCTGAAATGGTGGGCACCCCTGCTAATCGTAAGTAACATATGAAAATAAATAAAACTAGTGCATAACCCTCATTTGCATTCAGGGCTGGGTTTTTGCCGGCAGAAAGTGGTTATAACCGGTTTTAACCGGCAGAAACTGGCATAAACACATTTTGTGACAATATCTGAGACTTTTTTAGTAGTATTAAATTCTCGAACTACATTTTATTCAGAAAAAATAACATATAAAATATTGTGGATAGTTTTAATCAAAAAATAAATAAATTTGTTAGAAAAATTACTAATTAGGGTTCATACTCAACCTGGAAAAGTCATGGAATTTGATATCCTTTGCAAAAGTCAGGGGAAAATGTAAATTTTTGACAAAAACCTAGAAAGGACAGGGATTTTTTTCCCTACCAAGGACCCTGGAGGAAACCTACACTCATAACCATGTCAGATTACCGAAAAAATAAAAAATTGTTAAAAAACTGTTCGACTCGACATCCCCGTTTGGATTTTGATACTTTTTCGTTAGTGCTGTCAGAGACAAAAATGAGCACAATCTTAAAACGTTAACCTGGAATTCTGCTTTGATCTACCTGGAAAAGTCATGGAAATTGTTTTGGCTATTTGAGTGTAAACCCTGGTAATGTAATGGATAAAATTTTTGTTATAATATGGTAGTGCAGTTTAATATATGAGCAAATATTAGAGCATTTTAAAAATGTTTAAAAATCAAAATAGAAAACTAAATCCAATGCTTAATTTAAATACTTTTCTGTAATTTACAGAATTTATATTAAATATTTTTAATAAAATTTTTTTCTTCATCTTGGTAAATTTCAGACATGCTAGAAGCTTACAGAAAAAAAAGCTGAAGCTTTCCCCCCCCCCCCCCCCCACCAAAAAGAAAAATAAACTGTAAAAAATCTCTCTCATAGAAATGATATATGTTGATCTTGTAATTCCATGGATTTTAAAAACATTTAATTTAAATACAATACTCAAAGGAACATTTTTTTTTTTAAATTTAAGACTGTGAGTTGAAAATGTTCCAACCACATTTTGCACTTACAAAACAAACTACAAAACCTTGCTTGAATAGTTAAACTTGTACAGCATTAGATTAACATAATGATTCTTTTTTCAAGTGAAAGAAAATTAGTATTATACAAACAGTTTATTTATATGATCATTTTGAAACTTTTTGCTACTTTGAATAACATTCGTTATCTTTAGTTTTAATTTTTAACCTAATTGTTTACATATCAAATACATATGTGAATTATGAATCATCACGGATTAAAGTTCTTACTAGTATTATTTCTTAGTTTCTGCCACTTACTGGCAGAAACTAGTTTCTGCCATGCCGGTTTAAACCGGTTATAACCACTGGTTTTAACCACCTTGGCAGAAACTTGCCAGCCCTGTTTGCATTGCATAATCCTCGTTTTTATTATAGTGCACTGCGAAGTATTACTAAAGCTTCATAATGAGCAAACTGCTAATTATTTTTGAAGTTTATTTCAAAATTTCGAAACGCCCTGTGAAGATTTCTATACTATAGAAATTAACTGGCTGGTCAAGTGGTCGTCCTGACGCGGAATCGCACTCCGGAATTGTGGCACGGACGGCTACCACTCAGCCACTGGGCTTCTTGTAACATTGAAAAACATGTACAAAATTTTGTTGACCCCATTTCCTGCCTTACAACATGTTTTATTTTGTGATGTTAGGCGGGGTCGGGGGTGGGAGCGTACGTAGTGCAGACAGACGTGAACATAAGAGCTATATTCAACACTTCCAATTCGATACTTCCATTAGTAATAAGTAATAAAAAAGTAGTTAGTATTCCAAAA
The DNA here is from genome assembly GCA_038502835.1 of Octonoba sinensis. Classification (NCBI taxonomy): domain Eukaryota; kingdom Metazoa; phylum Arthropoda; class Arachnida; order Araneae; family Uloboridae; genus Octonoba; species Octonoba sinensis. Next base: position 27,142,535 of record CM076599.1, on the reverse strand, counting down.
TTGAACTGTTTTTAGTCTCATTAGACGAAACTTATCTCATTCATTTCATTTAATTTTAAAATTTTTCCTATAAGCAGGGATACAGTGGGGTCGATAAGGCGTATCTGCACTTTTCTATTAGGTGGAACTCTACTCCGGTACTTTATTTTGAGTCATATTTGTTTTTATTTTGTTTCAGAATTTGGATTTCATTCCAAAACACACTAATTTGACTCAGGGCAAATCTGATTTTAGCTATTTTTATTTTAAGGTTGTGTATCTAATTTTAATATAATTTAACTATTGTTTCTATTTTTATTTATTTATATCGATAACCATATAAGAGCACATAATTTTTTATCGCGACTATCTTAAAAGTTAAGTTATTGAATACATTAATTTCACACAATTAGAAACAGGGTCCGGTGATTTAAATCAAGTGTTTTAAATCAATGATTTAAATCATTTAAAACAAATCATGATTTTTATACAAATTTAATGTTTCACAAGAATCAATCGATATAATTATTAAAATAATCATTTAATAATTTTTGCATAATTTTTAACTTGTCATTTACGCAACTAATATGCTAAATATTTGCTTATTCAATAATAAAACTGCCTTAACCATTACTCTAACTAAACTTTTGCCACAGAAACTGTACAATGTTATAAAAGGAAATTATATAATATACTGTAAGAAATAGGCTTTTAAGAGTCAAAAGTCTTACTACCTACTTTTAAGATTGCATCAAAATATTAACTGCACATACATTGCATGTTTCATATTTTAAATCAGTTACAAACACTAACTAACAGTATCAAACTATAACTATTATTTTTAAACGACTTCACAAAGGAAGGAGGTTATGTATTGATATTTTATGTATGTAATTTTTTTTTTTTGGTTGTCCACTTATAACTTCTCACCGGATGAACAGATTCTCATATATTTCTTTTAATCGATCGAGGGTGGTTTTCAATAGGTTCCGTACCTTCGTTTGACCATAGTCGATAATTAGAAAAAAGGTTCTGGGCAGAAATGTGGTCAATTTTTGGGTTTTCATCCATAACTTTTGACTAAATGAACCGATTTTGATGACTTTTTCTTTAGATATCGGGCCCTCTAACTCAAATATCGCACATCAATTAGACTACATTTGTTTTTTAGAAAAAACGTTACGGGTGAAAAATAAGTATTTTTTACTTAAATTGGACAGGCTTAACTTGATTTTTCTTTGTTGGGAAAATTATTAATAAATATAAAATTCATTGATAAAAAAGTTTTTATTGCCATTGTGCTATAATAATAAATGCAATTACAGCAAAATTTTGACTGAAGGCTTCTCTGAGGCAAAAATTAAATCAATCAGTTTGTTTGCTAAAATCGACTTCTCAAAACGGAATTTTTCATACAAATGATTAGTTTTTAGTGTCATTTATTCAAAGAAGGTTGCCCTTTGATATGGATTTTTTTAAAATAGAGTATTTATGTAAAAAATGAATTTAAACTAAAAAGAATAAAATAAAATGATTTTTGGAAAATAATAGAACCGACTTCAAATTATAAATTGCGCTTAAAAAGTGAAAAATAAATTAATTCTTTAAACAACATCGATGTGACCTTTAAACATACTTTTAGAAGTCGGTGCAAAGTTGTGAGCCTAATTACCATTACACCATGTGCTACTTCATGTTGGAATTGTTGCTAATTCTGGGCATTTATATTTGTAATTGATTCATGATTACAAAAGATTTTATCTATCCTAATTTTGCACCAACTTCTAAAACTATGTTTAAAAGTCACATCGATACTGTTTAAAGAATTAATTCATTTTTCACTTTTTAGAGCAATTTATAATTAAAAGTCGGTTCCATTTTTTCCAAAAATTATTTTATTACATTAAATTCAAATATAACTTTTCAGAAACGTCTTTCATTGTTAAATGTAAACCAATTGTTAGTTTTATTCTTTAGAATAGTGTTTCTTAATAATAATAATAACAGTAATAATAATAATATGAGAATATCGCTAATAAATAAGTAGTAAAGTAGTATATAAAGTAATATGCAGTACAAAGTAGCAATTTGAATTATTATTTAGAATTATCATCTTTGAAACGTTGTATGTTTTAATTTATACTATACTCCTAATTTACTAATCACTCTATGTAAATAATTTTCCTTTGAAAGTCCAGCTAAAAATTATTTCTCAAATCAATTATTGTTCAAATTCTAAATAACAAGAAATAACTCAGATTAAGTATTTCATTAAGGTGCCTGATTCTTTCAATAAAATTGCTTCGTTTTCTTCTGCTCAATGATTGGGTAAAGTTTGTAATTCTGGTGCTGCTCTCCATGTGCCTAAAAAATAATTTTAACCGTCGTAGAAACATTTAAGGAAAATAAACAAAAAATATTACACAAAACTGCAGTAATGAATTTTTCTTTTCGTTGTACATTCCTTTGTTCTTGTATAAAATAACAATAATTTTATTTCCATCTATTTAAAAAAAAAGAAAAAAAATAATCGAACAAACATAAAAAGTAAGAACAACCTTGTATTTTAATATAATCCCAATTTAATTTCCTTTTTTTTTTTTTTGTATTTAACTTATCAGTTTACTACAAATTATGTATTCATTCAATCAGTTAAGCCTTGTTTGTCATTGTATAAGTTATACTTCCGACATGAGCAATCATTTGCCTTAATTTCTTTTCAGTATTTTTAGGGCTTGGGATGGCATGATCACCAATTTTTAACTCGTCCCGATTTGCACTTTACTATATATTGCATTATAGATTTTTTGTTCCACTATTATAACATACCACATTATAACCACAACTCTTCGTAAGTTTTAAAAGTTTTGGTCTAAGCAAAAATAAAAATAAATAAATAAATAAATAAAAAACAAAAAAGGCAAGTTGAATATTTTGGGTTTGTTTTTTGAAAAGGTGAGAATATTTTCACACAGGCGATATTATTTTCACACAAAGAATCAAAGATTTCAATGCAAAAGTCTGCTTGTGCATTTAGTTAGAAGTTAACTACATTAATTTAAATAGTCGCCCCTGTTTTCCGGTTAGAACAAAATTTCAAATAAGACTGCAGCATAAGCATTTCATGCAAAACAAGCTAAGGTATGCCATGAAGTAATGTTCCCAAGCCGAAAGTAGTGGTTGTTCTTCTATAACTGGTTGACTGACATTATAGAAGTCCAAGTTTTCCAAAGGAGGCCTTAAAACCTCATGTGTCCACGCAGATTTAATTTCATTATCACTACTATTAGCATTTATAATTTTTTTTTTTTTTACAGTGAAGGTTGCGGCTCTTTGGTTAGCTGGTCCACCGCCCTTTTAGGGGTCCCAGTCCGTCCCTGGATAGGTTCGTGGATGGGCACAAGCATGCACTTCTTATCTCATAGTTTTTTATTTTCCTTCCTCAATGTTACTTTAATTTCCTACTTTTTTTTTTCCAGTCTGTTTCGTTTGATGAGAGTCCAACTCCCTACCTAGCGCTACCAGAAGCAGGGATTTTGAGTTTCTTTGCGTCATGCTTCGAGTAATTTCAATAGAGAATATTTTTTATCATTTTTCTTTTAAGTTATTATTTTTTTAATGTGATAAAAAAGTAAAAAGTTAAAAAAAGGGAGTACTCGAGCGCAACAAATTTCTTTGCACCGGCTATGCTCCAGTTTCGAGCAAAGTTTCGTTACTTCACTGCTCTGTGCTCCTGCTCTACGCTCCGTTCGAGATCCTTGTTTTTTTTTAGGGGGGGGGGGATTGTACCTATTTTTCCCCATATGGAAGTTTTTCTCGTAGTTGGGGAAAGGCGAAAAAGAAGGAAAAATAACGTAAATTTCTGAGTAATAGTCTGCAACCCCTTTGAAACTCTCATATTTTAAAGGAATTAACATTCCTCCGCCCCTCCCATTGCCTACAATTTAATGCTTTATTGAATAAAATAACTTTGCTTTTACCAAGACGCTTCCATAATTTCTCTTGAGTAGGGACAGTAGCGCCCGCTTGGGGAGGGGGGAGGGTCGATGTGCAAGTTGTGTAATTTTTGAGGAAAATTTTTTTTTGGAAGATAATTATGTGCTGTATGAGCCGGATATGCGAAATTTGATTATTAAAATTTAGTTAACTAGCATGATTTGAAAACTTATTTAAATTACGAACTTACTACGTATTTGCAAGCTGTGGGTTGTGCGGTTTCGGTTTTAAAAATATGTACAGAATTTACAGGCTTAAAAAATTAGATCCGATTATTCGGTATATGTTCGTTAGGCAAAGGGATATCGAGAATACTGTATACGGAAAGTCATTGAACTGGATAGGAGGAGAGGGATCACTGATCAGGGATCTGGAGCAGCCCACTTTTTTGAGTCACTCCGCTCCAACTTATAAATATTTGATCCGTCACCACTCCAGGTCCGCGCTGCGCCATGCTCCAAACAAATTAAACAGATAGTATTATTTATCTCCTTTTTTTAAGTTAATTAATTTTATTGTCTAAGAAAAAAATTTAAATATTCTTTAAAAAAATTGATCAGTGGAGCACAATAAACTTCTTTGCTCCTGCTCCATTTCAGTTTCCAAGCAAAATCTCATTGATCCACTGATTCGCTCCAGATCTATGCTCTTGAGTAAAATAGAAGTTTTGAAAAGATTTCAAATCATGTGGCTACCAGAGTTTTTAATTTAGTAGCCACTGGCCAACCTAAGAAAAATCCCATACACCATTGTTATTTACTGCACTTGATGTGATTAGAGAATATTCCCTGAGAATAAGAATATTCTGCAATTAAAATTTTATATTTAAGAAAATTATTTTTTCTCATAAGTACATGAAAACTTTTGTTGATATGATTAATGTCTTTAAAATACTATTTATTCATTACTTGGAAAGCATGATAAAAAAATTTTTGGGCATACACATTTTTCAAGTTAGTTTTACAAAAATTTCTTAAGAGAAAATTCTTTTAAGTGAATGAAAAAAAGACATTAAATTTCAAATTGTGATAAAACATCAAAATTAAATGAACCAAGTTAATCTTACTTATGTCAATGTGATGTGATTGGTAAACTAAAATTGTTGTTTTTCTTTTGTATTTCCCATTAGTTGAGATAAAATCCAAAAAACCGCATTAAACGAGTAAACTAATGTTGTGGCTACCAAAGTTTTTTGGGTTAGTAGCCACTGGCTACCAAAAAATATCCCAGTCTACACCATTATTTGGTAGCACATCAAAGTACTATTTTAAATTTTCATAGTTAATAAGTAAATTCTATGTTTAATTTGTATGATGCCTCACAAATTTATCTTTCATTAGGACAATCTCTACAACTACAGTAATAAATGGAAGTTCGGGTGGTGAAGGATGGTGGAGCAAGTTGTTGCATGTACGCAAAATTGAACCTGGAAAGGATTCACATTCAAAGTTATTGTCGGATACAGAAAGAGTTTATGAATTACAAAGTGAGAACTTGATATTGAATTCCATTGTAGTATTTAGTCTTTATAACAATCAAATGAATGTGTGTCTGAGGGGGGGGGGGGGGGAGCATGTGTTACATCTTAGAAATTGTGTGGTAATTTTTTTTGGAAATCCAACATTTTAAAGTGAAAATTGGTGATGAAATAATATTTTTTTCCCACTTTTCAGCTTGGAACAGGGATAGCAAACATTTTTTTTATTAGTATGTCAATTAAATTATGTGTTATTATTTTCAAGTATCTTGTGATGTATCTTTTTGAAAATAATGTTTAAACGATTTTATTTCAAACTGTTGAATTATAATAGATTTGCTGTTCAATAAAAGTACTTTAGTTTCATATTAAGATAGGGTAAAGAGTCCTAAAGCAGACATTTTTTATTGTAAGTGAAAAAGTAAATTGTAAGAAAAGTATTGTAAGTGAAAATAATTAATGTTATAGATGGTTTTTAATTCTTATAGTGTGAAACTACCCCCTGATCACCCAAATGGCAGGCCTGATTCTGCTTAATGACAGCAATAGTGATAATTTATCACTGATAATATTGATGCTAGACCATATTACTCCATTTTGTCAAAAGATTTCAGTATTGTGATTATTGAAAACTGTCAACCCTGTGCCCGGTAGCAGAAATCGCGCAGCACGGCAGCGAGCCCTGCAGATTTATCTTGAAGCTTGCAGATTAATTAGCCACCGTACAAAAAAAGTTTTTATTAATTTATTTATTAATTGGATAATTATGATATTTATTTATTGTTTGCATGTGTTATTGTCATATATTAACTATTTTAAAATGCATAGTTTGCTATTTTATGATTGTAAATTTGGTTCCATATCTGGTACTGCAGATAAATTTTGACCTTTGAAACTTGTGCTGCAGATTGATACAAAAAATTCTGCTACTGGGCCCCTGTGTATAGGTTATTTAATAATTCCATCAATTTTTTTAATATTAATTTTAATTTCAATTCATGTTTCTTTAAGTTCTTAATAAAAAAATTCCACATTTTACTTACGTGTGGATTTTTTGCTTGCTTAAAAACAGAGGTAGGACGAACTTGTTCTGTGTCTCTGAATATAGCTTTTTAACATAGTGAAAAACATTTCCTCCTATTTACCCAAGTGTGGAATTTCTCCATTCTTTAGTTTGCTTGTAAAAGGGGAACTGATGTGATATAATCCCTTCCTTGGTGCCAACTACAAGATTTTTATGTCGCCAACTTCAAATAGAATACAACACTGTTGGTGATGATTTTATCGCCAACAATGTCACATCATACACATAGAAACACGTCAAGAAGAATCACTAAAAAACAGTAAAATACCAAAAATTGTAATAAAATAAATACCAAAAATTAAAATACCTAATAATAAAATACCAAAAATTAAAATAATGTGCAATTCAACGAAAAAGTTCAAGTGTGTGTACATTTTACATTTAACTAATGGAAACCTACTTTAACAAAACTAGCAACGCCACACTAATTACTACAGCAAATATTTCAGAACAATCAAAACATCATTTTTCTTAACCTTACAAACACATAAAAAAAGCAGATAGTAAATTTACAAAAATAAAGAACTCACTTTAAACTGATTGGCTCTTCAATATTAATCCCAAATCACCGCAAACTTACAATCCAATATGACGAAATGGTACGAAAAATTCAGTTAATTTTTCATTCCTTTTAGGCCCTGTTAAGCAAAATAGCACAAGCATCCAAGCACGTTTCTGTCTATTCTAAACGCCTTTCAAAAATGACGCCTCAACAAACTTGTATGGATTCATTAATCTGGCCATAATTCAGGGTTGGCCGGTTTTAACCACTGTTTTGACCGGTTTTAACCTGCCCCGGTCAAAACTGTTTTGACCACCCAAAATGGTCAAAACTCAAATAATACTGTAAATGTGTTATGTTAATATGATCCCCTGTTTATGCAGAATACTACTTGTCCAGTTTAGCTTGAGAGTACCCATGCTGTGCAGCATTGTATCATATTGTCATATGTCCATATTTGCAAGATATAACAAACAAAATGAATATATGAATCAAATTCTTTATTTGGAGCCATTTTCTGTTTTTGATACACTGAAGTGACTGAAGGTGACAAACAATGGTAAAACAATTACCAATCTAATTCTGCTGCAGCCCCCTTTTTGTTTAGCATTTTGTAACAAACAACAAGTTTGGAGGCTTTTTCTAAGCCTAATCTGTTTCGTAATTTGTTTTGGACAAAACTATAACAGACCTTCCCCCAAGATTGCAAAAGGGCAGGGTGCTACTGTAAAAAAAGGGCACTTTTCCAAATTTAGGGCATCTTACTGAAATAAAGGGCACATGTAATTTGAAGTAGGGACCGGTCATAAATGATGTCACACTTTTTTCATTGTTGGACCGCCCTCCCCCTTGTCACATGTTACGCTATGTTACACAAGCAGAATGTCACACTTCCTGTTACCCCACCCCTTGTCACACTTTGTCACAATTTCAGGACCCCCCCCCCCCTAGAAGCGTGACCTCATTTATGAATCCTCCCGTAGTAATACTTTATTATTGCCATAATTTAATATTTTAGTCAAACATCAACATCATCACAGTGAAACTGAACATTGAAAAATATATATAAACTAATTTGACAATATTCATTTTTAAGATCGTTTTCAATATTTGAAGTAAAGCATAAAAAAATTCGGCTTATATATTCAAGGCAACATCAACCAATAACGATTTTAAATTCAATAAAATATCTAGCAAGGTTTTCTGAGTTATACATTTTTACTAATTTATGAGTGTTTCTGTCCATTCCAGTACTTCGGAAGATCTGATCACCTCTGAGGAATAATAAGAAAATATCTTTTCTTAATACAATAAAGCTTCAGTAATAATGATGAGAGGCTGGATTTTGATGACCTAAATGATCACTGAAAACGCCCTTTAAAATCTTTAACATGTCCTAAAAACAGCAAAATTGCAAAAAATGCCATTATAACTAATCAAAAATACCAATTGAAAGCAATGGTTTAGCTTAAAATGACAATAGTATTTTTTAAAAAATTTAAAGGAAGCAAAACTAATACAATACATTTTCATTAAAGATTGAAATAAATGTTTATTAAAATAAGGAGAGGAAAACGAAATGTCTAATATATGGATTCCTCACACGTTGCCATTTTTTTTCCTGCAAGCTTTACTACATTTTAAAACTTTTCTTTCTTGAAATAACTAGAAAGCACCATTAGATTGGGATTATTAAACGCTTTTTCATATTTTGAATAGTAAATAGTTTCTTGTTTGAAAGAGCATTCTTATATTTTGGTTAGTTTTCTCAACGGCTACAGATGTAATAGATGCATATTTGACCCAAATGGGTCCCTTATAAAGATGAAAAAAAAGAATTTTCTTATCAGTCTTTGGGAACCGACTGTTCTAAATTTTATGAGACAAAGAGTTTTTAAGAGTTGCAATATAATCAAGCACAGAATCATTGGAAGAGTTTCAGGCTATACACAAAAAATTACCCAAAGCCAAAAAAGAGAAAATAATTTGAAAAAAAGAATCCCCAAAATCTCAAAAAGTGTCCGAAAAATCTCGCAACTGTCGGCCCTAAGAGAGATCATTATTATCATTATTAATTTTGTAAACTGTTTAAACTAGAAAAAAATTTCTTATTTATTTTATGATTTGTGATAATACTACTTCTTTTCAATAATTCAGGGTTCCCACGGCCTTAAAAAAGCCCTAAAAAGGCCTTAAATTCAATGACAGATTTAGGGGCCCCTAAAATTCCCTAAAAAGGCCTTAAAGGCCCTAATTTTGGTTCTTGAAGCCCTAAAAGTATTTTCTAGAAGTTCTGCACTGCAAGCATTCCGCGCAAGTCGCTTTCTTCATTCGTTTCACGTCTTTCTACGAAAGCTACTCTCCCTGCTATCTTGATGACGTCACTGAGGGAGGAGCTCGTCATTTTGGAAGTGCTTTTGATTGGATTAAAGGCGTACAAGGGATACAGTATACAATGGGTCGGCACTGGCACTCAGCCAAGGTGTTGAAACCACGTGAATCCTTTCTTGTTGGACTTTATTCTTTTATGACTACGAAAATACTATTCAAGTTTGATTCATTGTCGATATTTTTCGAGTTAATTTTGTTTGACGATGCTTCCTCAAAGTTATTTTAGAAATTGTATTTACTTTTTGTTTGTTAATTGTTATTTTTTTAGTTGCGATTCGGTTTGATACACTTTTGATTTGAGTTCAGTTTTGATCTAGTCTGCACTTGCCAATCTTTTAGAAAATATGGGGAAATGTGTCTTCAATATAGAGTGGCTAAAAAAACACGAGTTTACGAACTGGCTTGCACCTTCTGTTAGTGGTCATAAATACGAAGCACATTGCAAATTTTGCAATCAAGCTATTGCACTTGGGAAAATGGGAGAGTCTTCTATAAGATCCCACATGAAAAGTAAGTACTAAAACTTTTTATTTTTCTTAATTTTAAGTAAATGTTGTTGTGTAAACATTTTTTTATATGTGCATGGTTGAGAACTCAGCTGATTTGCCGCACTTCTATCGTATGATAGATTTTAGCTTTGCAAACCATTTTACTGAATGAAAGTTGCTTTTTATTAATCGATTGCGGGATGAGTATTATTGGTCATATGAAAGTTTGATCCATTTCCCCTTGCATATAATCCTCGGGGCTCGCACGCGTCATGGAAAATTGTGGAAAATAATATTTTGATTGAAACAGGATGGAAACACAACTTGGAGATTAGGGGATTCCTAGGTAAGTTTTATGTTCTGAAAAATATCGGGGGATATGTAAAGTTTCATATCGGGGAAAATAATAGTTTTCATTATCCAAACCGGCAATCGTCGGGATTTTCGTTTGCAGAAGGTGGGAAGGTCCTTTCGTTGCGCGTTGTCAGCCAGCTAGATGGCCGATTTCCCGTTCATTGAAAGCGCCCTTTCTCTGTTTAGGCAACAACAAAAAGATCCCTTTTTTTTGTCTATGAGTTATAAAGACATTGAAATTTTGCCTAACAAAACGCGTGGTGATGCTTCCGAGAATCCGCCATTTTTGGCCGTGTTCCAAAATAGTGGCCTAACCGCTCTCCAGCGTGCCGAATTTCGGGTTCGGTACTGTGCATGAAAGTGCATTGGCGCAACAAGGGGGGCACAGAAATCCCATGCGCCCTAATTGATTTGGATTTTTTTTCAAAAATGTTTTCATTATGAAAGAACGATATGCATCTTAGAAAATAAAGTTACAAAAACATAAAATAATAATGGCGGAGTTGGGGTGTTCCTCATTCTTAAAAAAACTTTAGATTTAAAATTCTCACCAGTTGCAGATTATATTACTTAGAAAATTACATTATTTTCATTCACCCCTTCAAAAATAGGGAATTGCATAAAATTCAGATGGAAAAGTACAGTGCCCCCCCCCCCCCCCGAAGTAATTTTTCTATTTTCCCCATTGTGATACTGTCATATATGACAATGCTGCTGTGCAACTCACAATTAAAATGATAAAATCAGGGAAATTTTTGGAGCTCAATCGGGTAATTATCAGGCTTTTTTTCCTTGGATTACGTTACCAGCATGTTAAAGTAATAGGAATGTATTTTATGTCATATAAATTATGTTTTCTTTTCTACCTAAACATGGCAGCCACATGAATATAGTTGGAAGTAATAAGACATAAGTACAAAAGTTTAATTTAAACAGGGTTGTTCATTGTAATAAAACTTTTGGAAACAAAGCAAAATGGGATGAATTTTTTAACTCTTTTATATTGTTAATCATAATTTTCTTATGTCTGTATTTACATTTTAGGTCAGAAGCACATGAGTATAGTAAGTGCTAAAGAGACAGCTGTTGGAAGCATGAACCTTTTTTTAGAAAAAAAGGCATCAAGTGCTGAATCTGAAAATTACCACTCTCACATTAACTCAGAGCCATCAATGTGCATTCAAGCTTCAAAGTCTGCTGTTTTAGATGCTAAGATAAGATGGGCTTTAAAATGTATAACATCTAATTATGCCTATAATTCGTGTCAAGGAATTGGAGATTTATTTAAATAAATGTTTCCTGACAGTAAAATTGCTGAACAGTTCACTTGCGGACCCACAAAATGTGCTTATTTAGTTTGTTTCGGTTTAGCTCCTTACTACAGTTCCCTTCTGCATAGTTTATTGCGTAATGCTGAAGTATGCACTTTATTTTTTGATGAATCTCTGAACAAATCTCTTCGAAAAAAGCAGATGGACATTCATGTTAGATTTTGGGATCCTGCTGCAAAGAAAGTTGAAACAAGATATTTGAATTCAGTTTTTATGGGACATTCCACTGCAGAAGATACTTTGAAGGCTTTTAATGATGCTACAAAAAATGTGGACTTAAAAAAAGTGCTACAGGTATCTATGGATGGACCCGCAGTGAATTGGAAGTTTTTTGATTTAATACAGAATCAGTTCAAAGAAGAATTCAACTCAGAATTGCTGAATGTTGGCAGCTGTGGCTTGCACACATTAAACAATGCTTTTAAAATTGGAGGTAAAGCCACAAACTGGAGTTTGGAAGATTTATTGCTATCTCTTCATTGGCTCTTTAAAGATTCCCCAGCACGTCGAGAAGACTTCTTTAAAGTTTCCAAGACAAAAAAAATGCCGCTAAAATTTTGTGCACACAGATGGCTTGAAAACTTGCCAGTGGCGGAAAGGACTCTGGAAATCTGGGACGATGTAAAAAGTTATGTGCAATCTGTGGAAAAAAAAGAGTTTCCTAAGCCAGGCTCCAAGTCATATGCAACTGTTGCTCGCATGACTTGGGATATTTTAATAACTGTTAAATTGAATTTTTTTTTATGCATAGCTAAAATATTGACAAAATTTTTGACGGTATACCAATCAAATAAACCTTTGCTCCCCTTCCTTGCTGAGGATTTAAAGCAGCTGATTTTGGACTTACTTACCACTTTTCAAGTGCTCAAAAAGGACTGCATTAGCTCATTAAACAATGTCAGCAAATTGTCTAAACTTGACTGTGAAGACAAATCTCTGCAGAACTGCAGATCCAAAATAAGTTTTGGATTTGTTGGAGATAGAACATTGAAGCAGTTATTGTTTTCCAAGGCAATAACAGAAAAGGAAGTTTTAATTTTGCAAGGGCAAGGTAAGGATTTTGTTCTGTCAATTGTTAAAAATATCCTTCAGAAGTCGCCTATCATCTATGCCATTGTCAGAAATTTGTCTTTCATTGATCCACGAATGTTGAGCCTTAACAGTTATGATTGTCACATCAGAATTAAATGTGTAATGTCAAGCTTGTGCAGAGTTGGTCAAATGAAAGAATCGGATTGTGATGATATTTTACTCCAGTTTAGCACATTCATAAACAAAATTGTATCCTCGAATTCTTCAAAGTTTTCTGCATTTGAACCAGCTGGAGAGGTTGGTTTAGATACATTTTTGTATCAATATGTGGGAGAACATAAGGAATATAATAAATTGTGGAATCTAATACAAACTGTGTTACTTTTGTCTCATGGACAAGCTGAGGTTGAGCGTGGCTTCTCCTGCAATCGATTGTTAGAAGTCGAAAACTTAAAAGAGGAATCTTTTGTTTCACAAAGATTAGTAAAAGATTTTATAAAGTATGTTAATGTTTCAGAGCCTTTTGTGATAACGAAAGAACTTCGTATTTCTTGTTCAGGGGCAAGACAGAAATATCTTGCACACCTTAGTGAAAAGAAATGTGAAAGAGAGCAAAAAATGAAGCAAACAAAGAGGCAATCTTTTTTCGATGAGCTGGAAGAACTGAAAACAAAAAAGAGATGTTTGGAAAATGCAATTGTTGAATTAGAAAGCAGTTCAGAAAAATTAGCAGAGAAAGCCGAAGATAAAGGAGACATCAAGTTCATCTATCAATCAAACAGTTTTCGACGCTCTGCAAAGGAGAAAAAAATAGAACTTGGTGCTGTTGATGAAAAAATTGCAAACATGATAAAAAAATTAAAGGAATGCTAGTGTTTTTAAGCTTTAATTTTGTTGGCGATTCCTTGTAAAATAAAAAAATTAATATTTTCCTATTGAATGCTTGACTATATTCATTAAAAATTGTATGTTTACTTGATTAGTACATAATTTTATATTTACATATTTATGTAGTTTTTGTTAATATATTAAATATTACTATAATTATTGTAATTTAAGGAATACTTGGTAAGTTATTTTGGTATCAGTCGTATTTTTACAACATCATTCTGAGTGTTACATGTAATTACAAGGCCCTAAAAAAATTGAAATTGGCCCTAAAAAGTCCTTAAATTTCATTAGGAGATGAGAGTGGGAACCCTGTAATTGTTTATTTAGCAAACAGTTTTCAATAATTGTTTATTGTTTTTTAAAGAAGTTGGATTCAGGTAAATTAACAATTTTCTAAAAATTTCTTATTTATCCCCAATTTAGTATTTTCTAAAAAGTAAATAGCTGTCAATACTAAAATCAAATTTAAAGTAAATAAATATATGAAACAATAATAGTGATTTAATAATGGTAAATAATTAGTGATAAACGCAATTTTCGACAAACACGTGTTTAATATCGGCCCAGTTCAAAAAAAAAGAAAGCCAGAAACTATGAAAATAAAATGCAAAATGAGCAGATTTAGGGTAGCATGTGTGAAAAATATCTTCTAATTTAGAAAATAATTGAAATTTGTACCCGATGCAAAAGGATTCAAAAACCTCTAACGTAGAATCCAATTTTCGGCGAAGCACGAGCACGATTTTGGCTGTTTCTATCTTTATACTTTTTTTTCTTTTTTAATTGTTAAAATGAAACGACAAATAATCAGATTTAAGGTAGTGCATGCAAAAAATATCTTATAACTTTCAAGATAATTGAAATAATTCCAGGATGGAAAAAGATTGAAATTTCAAACACGGTAAGCAATTTCCGGTAAACATCCGAGGAAAAACTAGTTTCCGTGTGGCCCAAAAATTAACTCCTATTTCTTTCTTCTTTATTTAATTTTTAGTGGGCAAGAGAATTTGGGAAAAGGTCACATGTCAAGATAAAAGTTCGGGAAAGTTTTAGAATTAGCAAATGGTAGCCACATTGGCGACTTTAATGAGAACAATGATCGCCAAAACGTGAAAATTGGTCCCCTTTGGCGACTGGCGATCGCGAGTTTTGAGCTCTACAAGAAGGGCGCAATTTCACTAACAAAAGGGCAAGATGGGCGCGTTTCCCGAATCCAAGGGCGGGCATGGCGCGGCGCCCTCCCGCCCAAGCCTGGGGAAAGCACTGCTATAATTTGAGAACAATCTTTCAATGCCAGCAGAACGTGATGGGCAGTTGTGAAGGTGAGTGACAAAATTTAAAAACTCTTTGTTGATCATAGTTTTTTTCATTGATATCCACCATATTGATGCTTTTACATTGTTTCGCACTTCAGAAGTGAAATATGATCTTGGAAACGGGTCTTCTTCAGCTTGAAAGGAAATGACGAATGGGAGGTAGGCAGGATTCAGTTCTGATAACGAAATGCATGTTGATTCTTGTTGTGGTGCTATCAGTCCTTCTCGCATGTATTTTGGATCCAACCAATATGCGAGAATATGAGCTGGTGTGATAGCCTGTTCGAACCAAAATTTGAGGATGTCAGCATAAGGTTGTAGTTCATTGTTGTTTACAAGCTTTAACCGCTCGCAACAAGCAGTAGAAATATTATCCTCTTCAGTTTGCAGATTATCCAATGCAGCAGCCACGGGTTTCAGTTGCTTATATAACGATTTCGCTTCTTTATATATAGAAACATTATTTGTTTTTTTTTGTGATCACCCACAATCTTCAAATAAAATTCACGATTCAATCAGCATGAAAAAGAAACAATGTTTTCATGTCACTAAGTTACTATGAGTATGATGAAAGGTTGCATCAAGCTAGCTTTGGTAGCAGCCAATCAATAAAAAGGCGCAGGGCAGAAGCAGAAATCAACCAATGAGAAAATGGGTGATGCAAGAAAAAAGCTCATTACATTATTAAATAGCATCCTTATTTCATATTATATTGGAAATTGGATACTGCATATTGAAACTGCAATCCCTCTTAATTTAAAATATTTATTGCCTCATTTATTTTAGTCATTAAGCTTATTTTTTAAACAATATTTCAATTTCAACCTTGGTTGCTGTTATTATTTCTCAGTTTAAGTTATTTTTACTTACTGCCTATTAAATTAGGGGGTGTTGCATCTAACCATTAAAAAAATAAACTATGTAAAAAATTTTCAATTTTTTTTTTTTTTTTTAGTTTTGACCATTTTGACCGGTTAAAACCATTTAAGCACGGTTAAAACCAGTTTTGACCAGTGCCCCGGTCAAAATCAAAAATTAGTGGGTTTTTGCCAACCCTGCCATAATTGCAAACAATTGAACCCATTTAATGCACCTTAACACTTTGCACTCTTGCTTTAGCAACAGGAAAGATCTCCACAAACTTTAAACAAAAAACAAATTACTAAAAAGCTACTTATTAATAAAAAAAAATTCTAAAAGTACAACCATTCAACCACAACAACACCTAACACATCATCCACTGAGGGTTGCCACACATTACCTCGGCCAACACCGATGGCGCTGGGTTACCACAGAAACGAAGATATATCGCCAAATGAAAATCATTACAAATCAGCGCGCTAGCTTGAATGTTGCCAAGGGGGGATAATATCACAGCATAGCCGTAAAGGGAATGGTGGCTAAAACTTGTTCTGATTTCAAAAAAATTATAGATATAAATATTAACTATATATGATCTAATGTAACTTATTTATTTCTTAGCAACTTTCAAGTTGAACAGAATGTACAATATATTATTAATTTATTGAATGGTTTGTAGTTACAAGGACACACAAACCATTATATACGTACAAACTTTTAAATTAAATATAAATTCCTGCCATGTTTTATTATAACGTACAATTGTGGATAACTTAAGGCAATATTTTGTATAATAATAATTGTAGAAAGAATATTCAAAACATAAATTGTTATAGGCCGATCAGCTGAATCACAGCTTATTATTTGGCCAGGCCAAAGTTTAGTGGCATCTCTAATATGAATGGAAAAATTTTGTACACTCATAATCTGTTTAGAAAACCATCTCCAAGACATTAAGGCTATTATGCTTCTAATGTTGGATGACTGAAAACTGAAATTCATTAAGTGATATGTTTCAATATTTAAGTTCAAATTGTTTCAAATATTACCATTTAAATTTATGTGTATTAACTAAATGCTTTTGACTATTGAAAATTCCTGCAATTAGAGAATTCAATAAATGCTGAAAATAGGTGGTGTCTTGCAAAATATTCCCATTTCTGAAAATATGATAAAGAAAAAATAGATATATTAATAAATTAAAATGTCTCTTTTATAGTTCATGATGTGAAACCTGATTGCATTGAACCATATTTGAAAGAATAGTAAGTTGTCTACAAATATTTGCCTTCTCAGTTATTAAATAATTAATACTTTTATGTATAATTGTTTAAAGAATGGCAACACTTTTTGTCCTTTTAATATTTTTTACTTTTAGGTTTTCCCCCCCTCTAAGTTATGTTAAATGTTGAACTTGGTAGTTTCATTAGGACAACCTTTTATGAAAGGTTTGCATTTCAAACTAAGGGTTTAACTAGATAAATTCCCAGATGTTCTCATGGAATTGGCCCTGTATTTCTGTGATCTTAATTTGCACTAGAAATAACTGTTGTGGTGAGAACGAAATGTGTTAATTTTTAGCAGGACTGGGTGTCTTTAATAACAAGAAACCGACTTCTTCCTGGACAATGGAAGAAACTAGAAGATGCAGAAAAACTACGAGAAATGGAATCTACAGTAAATCAGCAGGAAATAAAAAACACACATTAAAAATCAAAATGCATTAACTAAATGACAAAATTTAACTACTGTATAACCTTGATTTAATGATTGGCTATGGACTGTTAAAGGCCATCATTAAATGAAGGATATCTTTATAACAGAAATATAACCATAGCCCCCTTAACTAGATGCCTAGTGATTTGCGGGGAAAGTTGGCCGCGGATTTTAGTTACCTTTTCCCCCACCAGGAACGCTACTTATCTGATATAACAAACCGCGCTCTTTCCATTAGTTTGAAGGGTAGAAGATTGGTTTTCATTGCTATTTCTTCTTTTTTCCCCTAATAATTTGATTATTTTGAATAAAAAGGGTGCTTTTCAGGACCAGTATAACTAAATGAAAGATGGTTTAGCGGGTTGTTCCATTTTTCACAACAAATTCAACAAGGAAAAATTAGTTTCAATCGGACATTAGTTTGTGTGAAAAATGGATCTCCGCTATATCCAAACAAGGGAATTATTATTATTAGTATTATTATTATTATTACTATGTGTGTGTCTTTAATAACGTCTATTTGGCAAAAAATAAGAATAAATTAATTCATTATAATATAGTGCAAAACTATTTTTATATAAATGTACATTGTTTATTATGTTGTCCAATCTTTACTGTAGCTTGTCCCTGGAATACGATTGATTATATATTATGATGTATTTTATATTATGCAATTATATTAATATTAATATTAATTAAATTGAGCTTACCGATTTTGTTATTTAAAAAATGTAAACTAGTTATACGAAGTCATATATGGATCAATAAGAAATAATGAAAATTAGTAAGGAAAGAAATTCAAATTTTTTATTATTCATGCATAGAATCGAATTCTAACCATTTTTCAAGAACATGGATGAATTAATGAGAATAATTTGGCAGTAATATTTGTGCTATTCTTCATGCTTAAAATATGACTTCAGTACAATGCATTATAAATTGTAATTATTCACATATCTCAACATTTTTACTGTATGTATGTATATTTTTTATTTATTTATTTATAATTTTACTTATTGAAACCAAAAAGACTAGTTTTTCTTGCGGGGGGAAGCGGGAGGGGGGATAGATCAGATTCTATGATAAGATTAAATTTGATTCTATTATAAGAATAGAAACTTGATTTTTATACAAATTTTTTATAACTCAGCTATATAAAGAGTTTGGTTCCAAGTTCCCCAATTTAACGTCCTCATTGTTCTGCTCGTTTTTTGAAGCAATGATTTCTTGGAAAATATAAAAGATAGTGCGAAAAGATATCTGCTACTCCAAGTACACTTTAAAGCTTTTCAAAACTTTGAACATCTTTTCAGAGTCTTTGCAAAACTCTTGACTTTTAAAATTCAGGGAAAAGTTTTAATTTTCAAGATCACTATAAGTATATAAATAATAATAATAATAATAAGACATTCTTTTTTTCTAAAACAGATGAGTCCATATAAGTATCTACTCAAATATGTATTACATGTATAGTTTTGCTGTTAATCGATCATGGAAGTTATACATTACATCTTCTCAAAAATTTTCAAAATGGTCCAAATAAGTCTTTAATTATTTTATCTATAGCATTGCTCTCAAACAAATATTAAAATTAAAAGTTTTAATCAAGACCTGGATTTTTATTTGTTTTTTTACAACGGTAAAAATGCACAATTGAAATTAAGTGTATTATATTTTTTATGTATGAATTGCATGAATAATTATTTTCACTGCATTTTTATCTATCTATTTATTTTTTTAAAAACATTTTATAATGTACTTGTTTAAATGTTATGATCAACTACCTAAATCAGTTGCAATAGAACCTTCGATTGTAACAAAATTAAAATTTCATAAGTTCGATTTCGATTTAAGATATGAAAGTATTTGAAGTAGTATTTCGTAATCGAAATTTGATGCATTGTCTGTGGTACAGATTGGCTAAGTACGCGAGTGTTCTCGACTTTTGCAACTGGTCTTATAGAAAAAATGCCAAAAAAATATTTTTTAAATGGAAATGCTTAAAATTTCTTCTTTCAACACTTCTTTATATATATTATATATATTCCATTTAACTCGAAAATAATAATAATAATAAAATTTAAAATAAGTGATGACATGCAATTATAATTTTAACTACATTTATAGATTGCAGAAACAATGTTTTATTTTTCTGCACAACAGGTTTGCAAATTTGTAAAAAATAATTGTTTCTTAAGCGAAGTTTCATTTTAGACTGAAATAATTAAATCATTACTTTAACGAAAATTCTGTTCATTTGTGTAACAAAATTTTTCTTTTAAAATACCTACAGTTAGGGGAAAACCACTTTAATAAAATAAAAGTTTTAAGTTGATGCTCCGTTAAAATGTTCCTAGACTAACCAGATATCAAAAATAAATAATATCACTTAATTTCCTACTGTTTTACTGCACCATAAAGTAAGAGCGAAAAAATAATGTAATAAATGAGTCATATTATTAAATATTAAAAAAAATTCAAATGATTTTTTAAAAGAACAACTTTTACCGCTTTTTATCGCAATTAACCAAGTGTTAACACGTAAAACATTGGTTTCCAATAAGAAATAGGTTGTGCCCTCTAGTGGCGTTTTCGTTGTCAGCGGGAGAAAATCGTTGCCGGTAGGTTAATGGGTTTCGCTCCATTTCGGAAGGCATCTAGTTAAGGGGGCTATGATATAACAATCATCAAAATCAAATGGGGACTTTTAAAACCTTGGGATGAGTTTTTTCTGCTTTTTTTAAATTAAAAAAAATAAAAAAATTAAGTTTTTTGTGGAAAGTGCCATTTTTCTATTTTCTTCAAAGAAATTTTTTAAAAACATTTTTTCCATTCTACAGAGAAAAAAACATCTGAGAATAAGATTCTTCCATGGGACTGTGAATTTCCACTCCCCCCCACCCAAATATTTATTGCTATGTACTAAATTTGAATTTAGATTGTAAAACTGAAAATGCAGCCTAGTATCATTTTATCCCGAGTCTGTCATTACTATCCACATGTTCATAACTTTAAAGCGGTATGGTAAGACATGGATGATAATGACCCTAAACCTATTTTCTAAAAAAAACCCCTTAAAATATGGTTACCTTTATAAAAATTTTACTTACTTAGAACAAATATCCATCTAACATAAGCATATAAAGAACAAAAATGCACTGTACTGTTCAATCTATATAAATAAAAAATGTAAGTGTTCGTTTGTTCCTAACCACTAGTCTACGAAAGTACTTCACTGATTACTTTGAAATTTTGCCAGTAGACTGATTCAAGAGGAAGGTTTATAGACCCTTTAGAAAAAATCGACAGGTAGTTCCTTTTTTTATCCACATTTACGCAAATTTCCACATAAATTCCCCAATATGGGGGTGAAAAAACCTTGCACATATTAATATAATATATCGATCGAAAGCGCTTATTTTTCTGCACAAGATGGAATTTGTTCAAAGCTTCTAAGTCAATAAGATCGTCAGTAATAAGCTTTTTAGTTTGATTTCTTAAGGCTTATCTTGATCCAAAAATAATAATTAGCAGTTTCCTCAACTCTGGGTGAATCAGGGCTGTAAAAAACCCGGGTTTTTTGTGAAGTGCCCTTCCCGGGTGGGTTTTATTAAAAACCCCGGGTTTTTTGGGTGAAATGGGGAAAATTAAATTTGTTTTTCCAGCAAGTTAATAATGTATGGTATATATGTATATATTTGAATATTAGAATATGCATAATTCAGCTAGCACTACCAAACATTTTTGATCAAATTTTATTTACTTTTTATTAAAACAAAAGTAGTTTTTTTTCAACTACCTTACTTAAATGTTGCATTTAATTTCATTTGATCTGATTTCATGTATATGTATGCACAGTGATCAGTATGGGTGACACAGTAAAAAATTAAATAATGTTTACTCTAAAAGTTTTTCTAAATGATCCATTCATTATCAGAGCATCTTAGGTAAAATATTTAATAGTTTAAAATTATTTAATAAAACATGTGCATATATATATATATATATATATATATATATATATATATATATAACATGTATGTATCTTACGCACAGATACAGATATATTACATTTTTCTGCCTGTATAGGTTTATTTCATGTTTTTTCTTCTACATAATTAATACATACCATATATTTTTCATCTGCTAACTATCGCAATTATAATCTATTCAACTAATCTGAGCATAATTTTAATAAAGAAATATTTAGGAAAGATAGAGGGTATTAGCATTTTACAAATTGAAAATTGTGCTTCAAAACTATTTTTACTTTTGAAAAGTACAGAATGAATGTAAATTTATATATTTTCATATGAAATACATGATATCCTGAAGTGCTTTTTTCATTATTTTTTAATGTAACTAAATCTTTAACTTCTTCAAATCTAAACCAAAACTGTTTTTCCACTAAATTAATTTTGGTCTGATCAAAACAAAAACTATTCTTATCATAAAAAGGAAAAAAATTCTAAACCAAAACTGCTTTGGTCTAAAAACTACAGAAAATAAATTTATACATTTTCATATAAGATATATGTCTTGAAATTAATTTTTACCTAATTTTTAATTTTGGAAATTAAAAACGATAAATTAAATATTGAATAGTATTTACATATGTAGAATTTTCATCAAAAAGAAATATTTTACAAGGGATTATTTGTTTCTATATTCTTAAAAAATCAATTTTCCCCAAAAAACCCACGGGGTTTTTAAGCTAAAAAACCCATCCCAGCGGGGAAAATGGGTAGCTACCCGGGCAGCAAATCTGACAACCCTGGGGTGAATAGTGCTAGCTTAATTTATATAAATGAAAATGTAAGTGTTCGTTTATTCATCAGCTCAAATCTCCGAAAGTACTTACAGCTTGCTTTGAAATTTTCCCAGAACATTGCGTTCGAATACGTACGTGCTTTTACAGGGTTCGCACGGTCCTTACAAGTCCTTATAAACTCCTTACATTCTGGTACTCCTTAATAAGGACCCTTATAGTCCTTATTTTTCATTTACAGTCCTTTTTTTTCGTAAAAGTTCATCGTCATTGCAGCAAAAAATACGTAATCCTAATTTCCACGTGCAAGCAAAGAAACGAATGCGTTCCTTTCTTTGCGTAATCGTTTTGCATCCTTTACAAGAATCATATTCTTTTCCTTTCAATTATTTTTTAAGTTTAATTATGAAGTAAACAAATAAATTTTATTTTTATTTTTACGAAAATCTTACCGTATATACTTGCGTATTATCCATTCGCATGTAAACCGAACCCCTAACTTTCAGACAAACAAACGGAAACCAGCGTGTAAGTAGACTTCCCTACTTTCAAAGAAAAATAGGGAACGTTTTTGCAGCAGATTTTTAGATATTACAAATGTTTTAAAAAGAAGAGAAATGAAATGTAATTACAATCGAAAACGTATAGTTTGATTTTTGCCATCGCGATTTTTGTAAAGGGTCCGTTTTTCAGTTATGTTTTTTGTTAATGGTTGCTTTTATTCTGAAATAGTAAAAATATGTTTTTGCGCTTTAACTTCTTCAGACATGTAATTTTTTCGTATTTTGACTGAATTCCGTATTTTCGATAATTTTGGAGATTAAGAATTTAGTTTCCGCGAAAAATCCATAATTTTGGAAAACTATCTTCTTTTTTTACTATGCAAATCTTTGAAAGAAACGCGCTAACATACATACCCAACAACTTTTACAAATTAGGAGTAAAATTTACGCATTTTGTCAGTTTTTTGCACTTTCAAGTTTCGGTCCCGATTTTTTATGCATTTCGAAATCCGATGTCATCGGCTTCGGTGAAACGTCCTAGTTCTCATTTACTGTCCAATTCTGCCTCGTGGGTATCAGTAACTTAGCGCTGACCATTATTTTTTATCTTTATTAAGTTCTAGTTTCTGTAGGAAAGAACTTGCACCGACGTAATTTTGCCACGCCCACTTAAAAATTTTCCCGAAAATATAAGAGTTTTTTCGAAAGTTATTTTACGTATTGGTGATTATATCTGTTAATTGTAATTATTATATATTACAACCTTATTAATAATCTAGTTAACAAAATGTTTTTGTCTAAAATGTCCCCCCCCCCCCTTTGTATGTAATTTTATAAGTTTTTTTTTAATTTTTTGCGGTGTTTAGCATTAGAGGTTTTTCCTTTCAAGTACTCATTATAATACTGTTGCAAAATAAATTGGCAGTTCTTTCTGCTTTCATTCATAATTAAATGCATGAAAAAAAAATCAGCAATCTTCTGTTTGGAGATTTTTTCAATATTATAAAATAATTGTTAAGTTTGAGAAAAAATAAGATTAAGGTTTTTGATAGTGCTTCTTCTTGATCTTAGAAGTTCATTAATCCAGTTACAATTTTCTGCGCTTTTTGTATAGTTAGGTGATAATAGGTGAAGGAAGGAAGACTTCAAGCAGGATTTAAAAAAAAAATTATTCTATTTATTGAAGTAACAAAACCCATAACTGATGCAGAAAATAACTACTTTTATCCATTTCTGTCTTATTCAAAAAATTTTCGTAAATTCCAACCTAGTAAATCATATTTCAAAGTTGGAAGAAAATTGATCTCCTACATGAAGTGGTTATAACTGAGGAAAGGAGAAGGTCAGTGGCGTCCTCCAGAATAAAATATGAGCAGCATCTAACAGAACAAAGGCAGTAGTAACAGTCTGCCTCTGCCAAAATGAAACCAAAAAGAACAATTGATGACATACGTTTTTTAAAGCAAAAGAAAAGGTGTATTCAAAAGGAGAAATCCGAGTTAGAAAATATGGCAGAGGATTTGGTTGAAAAAGCAGAAGCAGCAAAAGATGTTCAATTGTTTATAAAATCTAATAGTTACAGAAAAAGATCAGAGGAAAAAAGCCAGGAAATTAATTTATGTAGGAAAATAGATGAAAAGAAGAAAAAGATTGACTCTTAATTGAAAAGTTTTTGTTCAATCCTTATGCTTTCATTAATTTTCATTTTTAGTTTTTCAATTTGTAAATGCCTTAAAGTTAGTGATATTTCATATGGGATAGAAATAATTCGCTACTGATTTCACTTCCTTTAGCACTAAATTTACCGGGCCGTTTTCAACCATTTCTAAACTTTCATTTTATATCAAGTTGCTACTAATTATAATAAAACTTTCAGTCACCTTAACTTGTCCTACATTAGGAAAGGCCAATGCCATTGAAAGTTGCACTATAATTAGTAACAAATTATGTTAAATGGAAGCTTCGAAACCGTCAAAATGACTGGTTTGGTAAATCTAGTAACAAAATTATTTTGAAATTATAGCAACTATGTCTTGTAATTAATGTTGAGAAATGTGATGTTTATATGAATATTTGCTTTTTATGATAAATATCACTAAAACATTTACATAAACTTTATTTTGCTAGTGCAAATTTACTTCTGCTAAAATTATAACAGCAATGGTATCAATATCTTTTCACAAATAACAAAGTTTTCTTTTCACTCAAGCTAAAACATTTTCATAGTATAATGAGAATCAAATATTATATTTCTTCATAATTTTGATTTGTTCATGATCATGAGAAAATGGCAATCTTAACATCCCACAAATTAAAAAATGTAATGGAAAAATAATGTATTGTTTATAAGTATCATACTTAATTTTACAAAATTATAAATTACTCTTAATTCTGTGATTTTCATTACTTGCCTGTCAGCTCAAAAGAAAGGATCTCGCTATCATTTACAACACAATTAAAACCTACACACTTGTATTTTTTAAATAGTTTTCAAGTAACATTAATGTAAGTATTTTTAATAATACTACTATAAATTTTATGTAATATTGTTTCCATTTGTATGTAAAGAAGAAATATATGATTGTAAGGAGAAGGAAGATTTTCTCATTATTTTTGTTTTTAAATTCTTTATAGTCATAATTCTTTTTCCCATTTGTTTAACTGGCTTATGCATATTTTTTTTTGTAGAATAATCAGTTTTAAATTTTTCAATATTTTGCATTTACCACAAGCTTTTTAGAAGTGAGTCAAAGGAGTGTCTAAGATACATTTAATAAGA
The DNA here is from genome assembly GCA_038502835.1 of Octonoba sinensis. NCBI lineage: Eukaryota > Metazoa > Arthropoda > Arachnida > Araneae > Uloboridae > Octonoba > Octonoba sinensis. The sequence continues at coordinate 27,117,067 of CM076599.1, read as the reverse complement.
ATTCTATGCAGAGTTCATAGCTTGGTAAAAATACATCATGATAAGTTTATAAATGTCACGATATATGTTCGCTAACACTGCTTATTTTCTACCTTGACAAAGTTCTTACAAAGTCCTTATAAAGTCCTTATTTTCTATTAAGCAAATCTTGTATGAACCCTGTTTTATGTATCACTTTAAATTTATTTTAATTTTGATTTAATTATTTCGTTTTTCAATGTTTTATTAAAGAGAATGAGCCACTGCAATGTGTGGCAGGGCACAGCTTTTTTCGTTTTGATTTAATAATTTTGTGTTTTTTTCTGTTTGTATTGAAGTATTTTTGCACTTGAAGATTAAGGGGAACTTTAAAACAAAGATTACTTATTTCGAATGGTAACAGTTTAATTTAGCAATTTTCATTTCGATTTTAAAAATTAGTATTTTTTCTGTTTGTATTGAAGTATTTTGTTAGTATTTTTCACTTAATGATCAAGGGGAACTTTAAAACAAAGATTGTTAATTTTGAACGGCAATTTTTTAATTCAGAATTTTTGTATGTGTTTCTTCTGTTTGGATAACGCTTATGTTGCAATTTCTCAATGTGCGGAGCCAGACAATATCAAAATCTTCACAAACAATAGAATGACAAATAAAAATTGCCACAAGCATTGTGAAAAAAGCATAAAGCTCAAGACCAATCAATCAAATTGAACAGTTTAGATCTAGACACGGATTGCTTCTCACGTGGACAATTATATATTGCATGTTCTAGAATGGGTAAACCAAACAATCTAGATTTTTAGACAATAAAACAACACACATTGTGAAATGAAACATATTAGAAATATGTGCTTTCTCTTCCTTTTCCATGGAACCAGACTGAGCCACAGCAACGCGTGGCCGGGTACAGCTAGTAACTTATATAAGGACGGTAATTACATCAATAAAAGTTGTCCTACTTACCTTGATGTTCAATGCACCTAAGCACAATGCTTAAACTTCATACTTCCCCAACAAATTTAAACCAAGTAGTACTAAGATGGAGTGTTATTTCAGTTACCACTGCACTGACACTTAGTGGTCATGAATGCCTGTAAAAGCTGTTGAATAGTAATGACGCAAAATGCCAGGGACTAGTTAAAACTAATGCAGCAACATTTTTAAATTGCAATCAAAGAAAAATAAAAAAATAAAACTCTATTTCAATTTTGAATACTTGAAGCATTATAAAAATCTATTTTAAAGTTACAATTTAGTTTTTTCTCTGTCCAGGCAGACATTTAAAGATACAAATTCTAATTAGGGCCAGAGGATGGTAATTAGTAGTGACATTTTAGTATTTATTGTAAGTCTCCACATAAATAAATATTTTTCAGCTCTGTTAAATACTTGTTATTTTGATCTTTAGAAGGCAATAGATAATACTAATTAAAAAAATAGAAAAACACTTTTCTTAAGCTGTTGTGGACATAGGACAACAAAATGCACATTTTTAGATAATAGCCCATGCATTACTGTAAAGTACCCAATAATCGTCCACTCCCCTTAAAGTTTCACGAAAATATGGGAAAGTTTTTAGTAACTCATTCAGTTTTAATCTTAATATTTTCATTTGAACTTGTAAAATTGAAAAATCTTTAGTCCCCATCTCGTGCTGTTTTGAAAAAGAGTTGTTTTTAAAATGGCGCAAGAATTGGAAACAAACAATTTAAAAATAATGAACGAACGAATTTAAGACAAAAAAAAAATTTTTCATTTTCGTACTATTATTTGGTTTATCGATCGCAATTTTTGTGGACTTCGTTTCTGCGTTTGGAAATATTGTTAATTGTTGCTTCTGTTTCTTTTTTAAAATGTCAATGCCAGTCCATGTTGAGGTGTTGTAGATATTCAGTATTTCTACCTAAAGGAAATTCAAAAAAATAGAGGAGGAATGCTTATATGGTATTTTATGGTATACAATTTTGAAATTCACAAAACCAAACAGTGGGCTTAAAGAAAATACACCAAACAGTAATATAGAATTATTTTGTTGTTAAATATGTTAAGTAAGTAACAATATAATTTCAACTTTTTTAATTGAATATGGGGAAAAAATAGTTTGAGCATGCAGTTTATTAATGGGAATGTAAGAATTTTAAAGTTAATGTGTCTACAAATAGGATATATTTACTTGGAGCAATTTTTTTTCGTGACTTTTTTAATGCTTGGAAAATAGGGGACATAAATTGTGAAAGTGACAATTTGTACTGAACATCTAAAGTGATTGCAGTCAACTCTCTCAAATTCGCGTAAGATTTCCGATGTAAACTGAAACTTCCAGTTAAAAGTTGAATGAAATTTTCGAACTGGAGTGGCATAATAAATGTTCATTAATTAAATAAATAATAAAAGTGTCTATTCATTTAAAATTTTGTGTTTCCTCCAAAAATAAGTGTTAAAGACCAACAATAAAATAACATATATTCTTATTTTTTTTAAATAAAATTTTTTAAAAAGAAATGAAATGAGCTGATTTTGTGCAACATATCTTAAAATAACTTTCAATTTTCAAAGTAATACTTTTCATTTGAGTGTGGTAATTGTTTTAGAATTAATCACTGGCATGAGGATCGAAATTAATTGTTAATGGTGTCATTTTGAAAAAACTAGGAATTTTCAAAGCTAAAAGCATTTTTTTTAAACTTGAAATGTTCCCAAGAATTCACATTTGCCTTTTATACGTTGCAAACAGTGTATTTGTATCTTATTTTTATGTTTTTCTGATACCCATGTGTCATGTGCAATATTAGTATTTTTCTGTAATTGGACATCAATCTTTTTGCATCTGTTTTCGCTTTGCGATACTTCTTATTATTTTTTCATTCATTCATTTCAAATCATATTCAGCAAAAATATTAAGCCACTTATAATTTTTTGGTAGCCAGTTGGCGAGTCGGAAAGTACATTGCATTGATATTTATAACATATAACTAATAAATCAGTTAAGAACAAATTGTGCAGATAGTTTGAAAGAAATATGTTGAAATAATTAAGATATGAAAAAAAAAAGTTATTATAAAAATTTATGTGTGTTTTTAAAATAAAAATAATAAATAGTTATTCTTTTCTACCCTTAATCTACTTTAACTATAAAAGTTGTGATCTTTTATACAATGCATTTGTGCACAATTAAAATTGTGTGAATGCAAATATTGTGCATTTTTTGTAATTATTGTAAATGACATTTGTAGTAGTTAGCAAATTCTCATTAAAGGTTTAATTTTCTAGTGAAGCATATACTTCTACACTACAGCAAAAATCAGAATCAACAGAGTTAGTAGGAAGTTGGAGAGTAGAAATAGGAAATCAAGATCAATTCAGTAATTGAACTTTTTAAGTAATTTAATGTGCTGTATGTCTGCCTTGAGTAAAGCTCACGCTGAAATGTCTGTGCCTGTCTGTCATTATAGTAATGAGATGTGTATGAGGGAAAGTCAAAAGACTGGGACCTTTAGTGCACTGTATTAGGACAATTAGCATTGTCTTTCAAAGTTTTTTCCGGAATTTTTCTGCTCCTGTCATGCTTAATTTGGAAAATAACATTTTTTGAGACAAATTTTGAAATACTGCCAAATAAAAACACCTATCCCCTTTAGAGAATAAATGAGGTCCATTTCAATGGCTACTGCAATACACTAGACATTGCGCTGTGAGCTTTTCTCGTGGCAGACAAATGGTAAATAAATGTGTTGTTTGTGTGTTTTCCACCCATTGATAAATAAGTTATGCTCCTTTAACAAACTTTGCAGTATAAAAATATTTATGATGTTGTTGTTTCTTTATTTTAATGTTATTATGATATGAGATACAACAAAAAGACACACAAATAACATTAAGAATGATTTAATGCGCAAAGGTAATTTTTTTTTTTAGTAATTTTTTTTTTTTTTTTTTGTGATTTTTTAAAAAGTATTTTTCAGGAGTGGTTTTTCAAGAGATGTAGGTACCACTCTTTAAATATTTTGATTTTTGTTTTTAGCATTTTTATTTTATTATTTATTAATTTTCTTCTCTTGTAATACTCTATAAAATGGATTTTATATTACTTCAAATGCAATATTGTTGTAACAGAATTATATTTATTCGAGGAGATTAATCTGCAATAAAAATCAAGTTCAGTGGCCCAAAATCCAGAATTCAAAAAAGAAAAAAAAACAGCTGCAAAAATAAAGATTTGATTTTCACAGAGAAATCGGGAAATATTTTCACAATATTTTTGTTTTTGGAAATAAACATTATAAAAAGAATGAAAATAAAAAATAATGAACATGTTTAAGATCAGAAATGTGCAGTTCATAATCGTGCAAAAAGGTGCCACATTTTAAAAAATTTTCTGCTTGTTCTGATGATTTTTTGGCCTATATTGCTGTCGGCTCTAGTGTGTTTTTGCTCGGGATTTGTGAGATGCTCTGCATCGCTCATTCTTTGAGGAAAACCAACACTGACAAGTCCTTGTCTCATTCTCAAAGTGGAATTTTATTTTTTATTTGTAAACCTTTCAAAAATATTTTGCTACATTTCTGTTATATATTCAGGGTGCGTACGCTTCCTGGAAAATCTTGAAAGTCCTTGAATTACATAATTTTTCAAGGCCTTGAAAGTCCTGGAAATTTGGAATAATGTACAGAAATGTCTGGAAAGTCCTTGATCTTCTCATTTTTACTATTACTGTGCAACTTATCAACAGGAAAATTCACCTTTCTTCAATGTCCTACCTGCAGACATGTGATTTTTCCGTATTTTGATGGAATTCCGTAATTTTGGAAATTAAAAATTTCGCTTCCGCAAAAATTTGTAATTTGGATTATTTTTCTTAATTTTTTTAACCCTATGAACATTTTTGAAAGTAGCGTACTTGCATTACTACGAAGTTTCACAAATTAAGAGTAAAATTTACACATTCGGTCCGTTTTTTGCGCTTTTAAGTGTCAATCCCGAGTTTATAAGCATTTCGAAATCTGGTTGCATCGGCTTCTGCAAAACTTCCTAGTTCTCGTTTAATATCGGATTCTTCCCCTTAGACATCAATAAATTTGAGCTTATCATTATTTTTAATCTTTCTTAAGTTTCAGCTTCTGTAAAGGACTTGCAGAAACGTCATTTTGCCACTCCCACTCTAAATGTCGCCGATAATCAAGGATCTTTTAGCCTTTAAGTTTCAGTGATACATCAGTTGATTATAATTATTAAATATTAGAGCCTTATTAAAAATCTGTTTTAAAATATTTTTGCCAAAAATGTTTTGTTTAAGTTGCTTTTTTTTTTTTTTTTTTTTTTGCATGTAATTTAAAATGTGTTTAAATTTTAGATCATCTTTAGCGTTAGGGTCCCCCACCCCTCTTTCAAGTACTCATTTTACATTGTTACAAAATAAATAATATTTCTTTCTATTTTAATTCAATATATAAAACATGTAAAAAAATATTCACACCTATGAACATTTTTGAAAGTAGCGTGCTTGCATTCCTGCAAAGTTTCACAAATTACGAGTAAAATTTACACATTCGGTCCGTTTTTTTGCGCTTTTAAGTGTCAATCCCGATTTTTTGAAGTTATTTCATTTCATTGAAATTTTTATAGTTATCAAGTATGAAATAGTTATTTCAGTTTAAGAAGTTATTACTCAGAAACATGTTTATTTCTTTAAAAAATGCCATGTCACTTCCACCCTTTTTTTGGTTAGACAGAATGCCCCAATCATTTTTTTATATTAAAGTAATGAGTTGACTTGCTTAGTATTTAATAATTCTATTGCATAGTAATTTATGCTTGTAATATAAGCCTTTTTAATAAGCTTTTACACAGCGTTATGTCATGATTTTTCAGTATTTTTTTTCTCAGTGAGGCACATGTCTGACCTGACAAGCAATTAAGCTATGGCTCGTTACATACACAACCGATACAACACATAAATCTAATTAATGTGCGATATGATAAATTTTTATAGTATTGAATATGAAGTTATTTTATTACAGTTAGAGTTTTCTAAATTAAATGGTATTAAAGAAATCTTTCTGGCTTGTAATGTAACTTGTATTCAAAGTGGTTAGGTTTACTTATTTTTTGCTTGAAGAGTCCTGGAAAGTGCTTGATTTTTACTCCGAGAATAGTGTACGCACCCTGTATATTGCTTTATTTAAATTATTGCTGCTGTGCGCATGTTTAGGTGATAAGTGTTTATTTTTCCGTTTTATTTTTTTTTCAAATCCGTTTTCCTATATATATATTTAAATGCATATATAGATATATTATTATACATTTATCTATTTATTTGATGAATATATAAGTTGTGTTTGGTTGCAGTTCATATATGGCGTTACAACAAGGGTTATGTAAATGCAAATGAAGTTTTATCCCTATGCCGTCAAGATCAGCAACTTGAATCTTTGACGAAGAGTCTAGTCAAGAATATTACGTCACGAACAAATCAATACATGTTGCCATTCAGCTATTGGGGAGATCCAGAACCAAAAGATCGACAAAGCATGTATGAAATCAGATCTTATGTATTAAAGGTAAGTTTTTTTATAGATTTAAATTCATTCAGAAAATTGCATAATGAGTTCCTTCATATAATTATATATAATTTTATTTTAATGTTTTAGCCTGGTACCATGATAGAATGGGGGAATAATTGGTAAGTCCAATTAATTATTAGTTTGTCTCAGAATTCTGTGCATAGGTATTCATGCCAACTTTTACAGATTTTGCATAAAATGTATGGATTTTTGTTGTTTTTTTATACATGAGTCCCGATTTCTTACTAATTTCGAAATCTGATTCCATCCTCTGTAGTAGAACTCTCTCGCTTTAATTTTCTGTGTGATTCTGCCCTTTGGACATCAATAATTTAGTGATAATCATTTTCATCCTATCTTAAATTTCATTTTCTGTAATAAAGGACTTCCACACCCACTAAAAACTTTCAATCTAGTTGTACCTGACAGTATGATACTAAACAATGAATATGCTTTTAAAAATGAGAATATAAATCGAATACGAAATCAGAGTAATTGACTAGAAAATGGTTATTAATAAATAGTTGTTTAAACGGGGGGAGGTGAAAATGTACTTTTTAATGAAGTTTTTGTTCTTCAAAAAAAGTTGCTCCACTATAAAAAAAAAAAATTCAATGTTTTTTAGGCCCATCTATTTACACCAAAAGCAAATAGTTTTTGATGTAAACCTATTAAAACCATTAGTGATGTTAAAGACAATTAAAAATAGTTTAGTTGTTGTGGTATATGCTGATATTTTCTAAATCATGAATGTTAAGATTGCTTAGGTGAAGTAATTACATTCACTGAACAGTTTTACTGATTCTTATTTTCAAAAGTTGGGAAGTGCATGGGGAGTTTTCGTTAAAGGGGGGAGATTAGTTGAGATGTTGATAATTACTGAAATTTTACATAAGATTTTTGAGAATGAACTGTAACAAACATCATTTAGAAAAGTATTTAGTATGTGATGTAGTATTTTCATGGTTTTTTTAACTGTGCTGTAATTGCTACAAATATTTCTGTGCATTGTCAGAAATAAAAATAACTAAACCTTTAAATGCATATCGTTGCTTTTCGGCAACACACTGACTAATATACTATTCAAACTCATGCTAGAGCAAATATCGCTTTGTTGCATGAAGTATCCAAGCTACCTAACTGCAAAGGATTTACCCATACGAAGTGTGAGAAGTGGGTGTCGCAACAAACGTTGTTTCAAACAATTTCAAATGAAATGCAATGTCATACTTCATAATCAATGCATGATGTTGCCATTTGGCTTCATACCTTTTTTTTTTTTTCAAAAAATTTTTTTTTCCAAATAATGTGCTCAACACATTATTTGAAAATAAAATTTGGTGATAATTAAACTGTAAATTACGTAGTTATAACAAAAAAAAGTGTCATGTTGCAGCTTATGTTAGGACAAAATACTGGGAAATGTCCCTATTATGACATGAATTTCTGCTCTCTTTTTAAAAAAGTTCTTAATCTGTACTTGTTTAAAAATATAAAAGTGTTGTTAAATTTGTTAAAAAAAATTTTCTAATTTCTAAAGTTATTAATACAATAACTAAAAGCCCAAAAAGTCTTAACATTTTAATTTTCGTTATTGGATGGAAAGGTGCTATCAGTGGCCCTAAAAATTTCCATTTTCTGAAATATTCAATGTTCAGACTTTTTTTAACTGTTGGCAAAATATGCCTATTTTATTTTTATTAAAGTTTCTTGACGTTCCAAATGCAAAATATTTACTCACGTGTACGGGGAATTCTCCAGGGCTCGAGGTGGAACTCGTTTTAAGTACCTATTGACGAACATCCCGACCTCCGTAATGTTAAAACGCCATGTGCTAAAATGTAAACAACTTTCATGGTTCTAACCGTTAAATTAACAGTGAAAAAGAAAGTTAATTCGTACAGTTAACCTTTATGTTAATGTTGTTTATTTCCGGTGTGAGTTTGTAAAAATGGTGTTGCCACTCACACGGAAGGATTGTTTGCTGAAGTTTGTTTCGGGACATTTCAAGCAGGGAAAATGCAAATTCACGAATGACGGATGGAACGTTTCTACTATAAAAGCTGGAAGATGATTCCATCCGCTCTCTTTCTCTCTCGGTTGCCTCCCAGCTTCCTAACAACGTGGTAACCGTCCACGTGGACCGGTGCTCCGTCGGTGCACGGATTTGAGGTCTGGAGACCTACTGTTTTTTTTTTCAAGATATGGTTCCAGCCTGACGAGCCGAAGTTGGTACAGTCGTTCCTGTGCTTACAGAATGGTGGTTCTTTTTTTAACCTGCTGGATTTAGTGAATGGCGGACGACCAGCTTAACTCATCAAAGTATAAGTGGAATCCAGTTGACCGAAAGTGTTTAATCGACGTGCCCGGTGACTTGGACTGTGATTGTTTGTAGAAATTTTATTTACTATTCTGCAGATAGGGATGTTTAAAGATTGTTAAATTTTTACAAATGTTTAAAAGTTAATGTCTAATAAATTATTTTGTTATTTTTAAAAATGCTTTTCTCATGCTTTTACCAGACACTTAAGGCGAGGTCCACACGTTCCTCTGAATATTGTTTTGGGACTTTTCCCTAACATTAACAACTTTGTTTTCCCTTTTTGCTTTGAAAACAAGGATTCTGATTTCATTGGAGATGTATTATTTCTTTCAACTACAATAGACAAAACAGTTTAGATCAGTTTTTATGTTTTTAAAATTTGTAGATACAGTAGAGCCTCGGTTATCCGAGCCCCTACTAGCCGAGTTCTGGGTTAACCAAGGTACATTTGCCCTTGGTTTTTTTTTTTGCAGCCGATGGCGGCGTCACTGACTGACGTCAGTCATCCAATGGCATTAATTGCATTTTAATTTTATTTTCTGGTGATATAACAGTCAGAGACAACTTCAGCAGACCTTTTACGGCTACAACCTTTGCATAAAATGGCAGCAAAGAAGCGAGCGAGTTCCGTTGAAACAATATAGTATATATCAATAGAGGGTCGTCTAACTCAAATATCGCATATCGATATGACTACAGTATAAACAATACAGTATATATATAGACTTCTTCAAACAACTTTAACTGTAACATGTACTCTACTGATGTGTACATGTAAAATTAGATATTTGTATGTATGTAACGTAATTTTGTCATTTCATATTATGTACAGTAAATGCCTTTTTTGTTACATATTTGACGACATTTTCATTTATTTCAACCCATATTTCTCTCTCGATTTGGACTCTACTGTACTACCTTTTGCCTCATATTTTTTTATTCTAATCTTAATCCATCAACAGAGAATTGCGGAAGTGTATTCTTTGATCTTTTGCAATTTTACGGCAGATACTTTTATCTTTCTTCAGAACCCTCCCGACCCCATAAATGTAAATACAGTAGAGCCTCGATTATCCGAGGTAATGTGGACCGAGGGCACCTCGGATAATCGAAAACTCGGATAACACGGACTCGGTCCAAATCAAGGGGGAAACATGGGTTGAAATGAATGAAAATGTCGTCAACGGTGTAAAAAAAAGGCATTTACCGTACTTATTATAAAATGACGTTACATACATACAAATATCTAATTTTATATGTACACATCAGTAGAGTACATGTTCCAGTTAAAGTTGTCTCTTGAAGAAGTCTATATATATATATATATATATATATATATAGTATATATATATATTGTTTTCTATTTAACGGTTGTTCTAGGTCTTCATATCACCAGAAAATAATTGGATGACTGATGCTAGTCAGTTGCGCCGCCATTGGCCGGCAAAAAAAAAATTTTTTTCAAGGGCAAATGTACCTCGGTTAACCCGGAACTCGGTTAATCGGGGCTCGGATAACCGAGGCTCTACTGTAACTTATTTATTGTGTTTTTAAGACGATCCATGGTTTTCCAGAAATTGTAAAGATTGATGTGTTTTTCCATATCTAATGTACAAAAAAAAAAGCAAAAAAGAATTTTCTAAATGTTGATATTTGTATATGTTTATATAGAAAGATGTTCAAAACATCCATTGTAGAATCCCCAGTCCTGGGGTTTTGGACATTTTTTCAGTGCAAGCAAGGCACTTGGTTCAACAGATAGGATACCCTGTATCCCTGTGAATTTTGTGCTATATGAAACAAAATTTTGTTATGTATGGTTTTATTCATATTTAATTATTAAATGAGTTAACAGTTTATAATAAAATAATTTCCTATGTTTACAGGGCTAGAGGAGTTACATACAGAAAAAGTAGTGCCGTTGCTGGGTTTTTTTCCCAAATTGGTCAACTATATATGGTTCATCATATCTGGAGTAAGGATTTGAAGCATTAAGCATATTTAAATTTAAAAAAACCTGTATGGTATCTAAAACTTACTTTGCAATTATTTGATTTTTGATTTCACTAAATTGAAATTATTCTAGGATTAGAAGAATTTAACGGTTATGTGAAACATATATTAGTCTTTTGCAATTAATTTGGAAAAAAGAAAAATCCATTTTTAATGAAATTTTGCTTTACAAGCAGTTTTTATTATAGTTATTTCCATTCTCTGCACATGACATTTGTCTCGACTGCTGTGTGTTTTCTAATGGATGTGAGTAAAGCTTAGTATTAATAATACCAAAATCTAGTGGTCCCGTCCTCCCACGTCCCAAACTTTAACCCAATTAGTGCTATGGCTGCACAAAACTGCACCAAAATGATTTTTTCGCTATATGCTGCTGCAAAATGTTTTTTTTTTTTTTTTTCAAAATATTTGCTCCATATTGCGTTCTCCATAGATTGTTCTTTCTTTAGTCTCAAAATCAACATCAGTACATTTTTCCTTTAATCTTCTAGTGTTGGCTATAGAAGTAGCTTAGCAATAAATATTAGCTCTTCCATCTCTTATGAGCATTAAATATGGAAATTGAGAAAATTGAGCAGAATAAGTCGATGTATGTAACTTATCTCTGTAGCAAAAAAGAGAGATGATTTCTAATATTTTGTTACATTATAAGGAGAAAATCATTTCTTTTACCTTTAGTTCATTTTACAATTATTTAGTAAATTTTTCTTGAAATGGATTAACAAGTTAAATTCAGTTTTCATGGAGCATGGGGAAAAAAAAAAAAAACAGTATACTTTGTATTTTCTAATGTTTAGAAAATAATTATCAATATAAAAAACTATTAACAGGTGCTAAAAAGATTGCTGCTCGATTATAACTAAAATTACTTAATCTTACTCTCCATGTGCAAGGGAATGAACGCAGATGTTCTGCAATCTGTTTTGCATTCGCCACAAAAATTGGATTTCTTTCACTTCAACCACTATATATATAAAACGCTAATACATAGCATAAAAAGAGCCTTTATTTCTTTTCCCCACTTGGCAACATTCAGTTTGTTTACAAAAATCCCAACCCTATCGTCTTCTACTGTTTCGTGATTATGCCCAGTTGGACAATGCGTAAAATTAGTGGCATTTCCTATATTTTTGAAAAAAGTTGAAAAAGTGTTCTTATATTGTCCTGTATTTTAAAATTTGTCCTACATTTTCAAACTTAACCTACATTATTTTTGTTAGTTTTTTGAGAATAAATTTGAAAACAAACTCAAAGCTTACAATCTTCGCTTGTGTTCCAATCGCACCATGCGCATTATTTTTGTAATTTGGCTTTTTGAACTTCCACTAACGCATCTTGGTAAAATATTAGAAGTATCAACTCATAAAGAATATAACATACATATGATTTTCTTCCACAGCAGAAATCTGAATTTTATTCTTCAAATTTGTAGGATTCGGCTTACGTGGAAATCCTTTATGTTAAGGTAATAAGAGCTAATGCAGGAATTTAACAACAACAATAATAATAACACGTAAAAGCCAAGCCTGGGCATTTGTCAATTTTCAACAATACTTTTAAATTATGTAAGTCTTAACTTTCACATGCAAGCAAAGATCACATGCATTCTTTTTTTTCTGAAACCTTCTTGCATCCTTTATAAAAATCATATTTTATTCATTTCAACGTTTTATTAAGCTTAATAAATGAATAAAGTTTCTTTTATATACTCTTGTACATGATGTTCACATATGCATCCAACTCCCAACAGGCAGACAAATAATCGGTGATCTGCGTGTAATAAGTCGACCCCTCCCTCCCCCAGCTTTCAGGAAAAAAAACCAGTAACATTTTGACAGTGGTTTTTTTAGAAATAAATGTTTAAGAAGAAGGAATGTGAAATGTAATAATAATCATGTTTGCAATTTTGAATGTGTGGTTTCATTTTTGCAATTGCAATTTTTGCAAAGGCTCTATTTTCATGGTTTTGTTTTTTGTTAAGTGTTACTTTTATTCTGAATCAATATCTATAAATTTTTGCTTTTTAATTTCTTGCAATATTCAAATCACAAATCCTCTTGTTTGATTTATTTTTCAAAACGAGCCCTAATTTCCGTGGGATCAATTACACACAATAAATGATTAAGGAAACAGTTTTAAAACTCCATGTGATTGAGGTTTCTTTCTTTTTTTTTACTAGACTATTGCACTTTAGCAAAAAATTGTTTTAATATAAGTTAAAAAGTAGAGGTTTGCAAAACAAATGGCAGATTTTAAATGAAACAACTTTTTAAAATTAAAATGGCAGTTATATGTATATATATATATATATATAGTGTTCAGCAACTACTCGTCAAAAAGTAGTTAACTACCAACTACTCTAAACACAAATAGTTGCAACTAGTAGTTAACTATTTTTTTCTGAGACTAGTTGCAACTAGTAGTTAACTGTTCTCCAAAAGTAATTAACTATTCTCCAAAAGTAGTTAACTACCAGTTAACTACTTTTAAGTATTATTCATTTGAATTTCCATTTTTAAGCTTGTTCTTAAATATTTAATCCTAATAATTCAACTCAATATTATTTTTAAAGAAATTCCTGTAAAACATTCAAAGATTGTATATTTCCAAATAACACTGAATTAATATATGAAGAGACTATGAATAAAGACAACATTCATTAACAAAATATCTTTGTAACATGCATGCTTTAGAATTTAGATTATATTCTTTCAGATTGTGTTGAAGGCAGGCTTGGTGATTTTTTTATTATTTTTTTAAATACAAAAATAGGATTTTTTAAAAATTAAATCAAATTTTTGCATTTTTTAAGCAAAATATGTATGCCCACACAAATACAGTAGCAAATTCGGCTAATTGTTTATGTCTTCAAAGAATTTTAAGCTATTTCAGTTGAAATAATTATTTATTACTAGTTCAAAATTAATTGTTAATTAATTATATTATATAAAAATGTATGCTTAATAAACAGAGAATATCAAGAAACAGAAGAGAAACTTATATTTCTGAACTAAATGTATTATAATTTCTTGAATATATACAAATAAGCTGACTGGACTATTATAATTTGTGAGTATATACAAATTTTTTGAATATATAAACAGAGATGACAAATATCACATAAAATGTTTACTACAGCTTAATCATTTTTGCTATTTAGATGTTTCATCCAGTTTTGATGCCTTATCAACCCCCAATCTGTTTCTAAATTTAGAATGCACTATTCCAAATGTAGAAAAAATTCTTTCCAAAGCTGCTGTTGATGCTTATGCTGTAGGCAGCATGTCCGAAAGCTAATACAAATACTAAAGTCACGATCAGCAATAGGCACAGGGCCCAGCTAGGCTGGTCCTAGTCAACTTAGCAATCCCCAATGAACAAGAGCTTAATGTTCTCTGATAAAATGTCATACTTTGACACTTTAACGAAGCTATTTCACCTTTCCCTAGAACACCAGATGCATTAAAGCTACCTTATAGTGAGTTAAAATCTAAATGAAATACGTGAATAATGAATATTATGTCGTCTAAATGAAATACGTGTTCTAATGAAATACGTGAACCTAGACTATATTGTTGTCGTCGTGTCCTCGCGCGTATCAAGGAAGAATGGGTACGCTGTTCCTGAGTCTAACGGGGCCCTTGTAGGCAGGAGTCAGATTTTCGCCCCTTTGAAAGGTCTCTTAATGTTTTGGACCAGCTCCCAGATGAGAGACCTGGGCTTGGCACCCAGGTATGGTTTCACTTGGAGGACATTGGAGGCACATCCTATTTAACGTGCACCAGCTCCCTTTAGCGTACACGGACAGCAGCAACCAGCCGCCGGAGGTTGTCACCCTCCCAAACACTGACCTCAGTCAATGTTGCTTCACTTTCAGTATTCTGCGGGAACCGAGCTTCTACCAACTGATCCACTCCCAGAATATATCAAAATTCATAATAAAAAATATCTATATTTTAATAATTTGGTAGAAGCTGATATAAATAGTTTTTTTTTAATCATAAAAATCAATATTTTGTCTAAAAAAAGAATCATAAAAATCAGTTTTTTTTCTAAAAAAAAAACTTTAAAATCAGTAGTTTTTTCTAAAAAGAAAATCATAAAAATCAGTATTTTTCTTCCTCTTTGTGTTTTATGTTATCCCAAACGCATGCATATTACTGGAGTAGAGCAAGGCAGGTTCCAGAGGGGGGACCAACGCCCCCCCCCCCCCCCCCCCGAAATATCGAACATTTTTGTAATGTAGTATATATACCTCCCTGAAACTTTCCTCAACGCTAGTGTTTCAAAGTCAGCCCCCCCCCCCCCCCCACACACCCCGAAGAAAATTTCTGGCTATGGCTTTGTAGTAGAGGTAAAGCTTCCCTATCTAATTTGCGGAAATACTGCAATAAATATTATGATTTTTTTATGAGTACTTTTTCATTACATAACATAATATAAAAAATACATTTGTGTGAGTAATATTCATAAGCTAAAAATTTAAATAATTTAATGTTCAAAAACACTTATTTTTTTCAAAAAATAGATTTAATTTTTTTTTTCGAAAGCGGTTGGAATTTTGAAAGTAGTTGCAACTAGTAGTTGGGGAAAAAAGTTGCTTAACTAGTAGTTAACTAGTTCAAAACAAAAGTAGTTACAACTGGTAGTTAACTACTAGTTAACTAGTAGTTGCCACTAGTAGTTAACTACTGCCGAACATTATATATATGTATATATAAACTATCTATCTCTTATTTATCTCATGTGGCAATCTCTGATAACTTTTAGGCAATAGCTAACTCGAGAGCAATTTCCTTTACAAATGAATTCTGAAAAGCTGGATATAAGTTCATACAGTCATTTGTTTCTAAAAGAGTAATACACTTTAACAATACTTGTAATAGTGCCTTGTAGTGTTTGGCAGTAGTTAACTAGAAGTAGAAAACT
Organism: Octonoba sinensis; assembly: GCA_038502835.1. Taxonomy (NCBI): domain Eukaryota; kingdom Metazoa; phylum Arthropoda; class Arachnida; order Araneae; family Uloboridae; genus Octonoba; species Octonoba sinensis. Next base: position 27,101,260 of record CM076599.1, on the reverse strand, counting down.
ACTAGTTGTAACTACTTTTTCCCCAACTACTAGTTATAACTACTTTCAAAATCCCAACTACTTTCTAAAAAAAATTTTAAATGTATTTTTTGAAGAAAAAAAATATTTTTTAAACATTAAATTATTAAAATTTCTAGCTTAGGAATATTACTCACACAAATGTATGTAAAAGTACTCAGTAAAAAAATCATGTTTATTGCAGTATCTACGCAAATTAGGAAAAGCTTTCTAATATAGTCAATAAATGGCGCCTGCAACAGCACATGCACGATGAAGTTTCATTTAAAGACCAAATCTTCATTATGGGAAGCTTTACCTCTACTCTAATACCATGCATGCGTTTGGGATACCATAAAACACAAGCCTTCAACACAATTTGAAAGAATATAATCTAAGCAGGCGCGTTACAAAGATATTTTGTTAATGAATGGGGGTTGGGCAGAGGGAGAATTTAAAATTGATATTGAGGGTAAACCCCTTTATTTTACAACAAACTAAACAAACAAAGAAAAAAAACAGAAACGTAAAATTTATTTCTTCATGCCTCAAAGAATATTGAGTTGAATTATTAGGATTAAATATTTAAGAACAAGCTTAAAATGGAAATTCAAATGAATTATACTTAAAAGTAGTTAACTAGTAGTTAACTACTTTTAGAGAACAGTTAACTACTAGTTACAACTAGTCTCAGAAAAAAGTAGTTGACTACTAGTTGCAAGTAGTTTTGTTTAGACTAGTTAATAGTTGGTAGGTAACTACTTTTTGATGAGCAGTTGCCGAACACTAGTACCTTGTAATGTTTCCTTTTCAAGGTGTGTCTAAGTACAACTAGCTCATTGTTCAACTTTCATAGAAAAACATTAATGACATAATCATAATTTAATTAATGCAGCATTTTTTGTTGTTTCTCAATTATTACCATTCTTATCATTTCTAAAACGCCAATATGTGTTTATTTATTTGATAAAAAAAAGTTGCATCATAATTTTTGTTCTGATTTAAAAATCAATTCTTGAATACACTTCACATTTTAACATTATTTATTCTAATAAATTTTACACAAAATTCTATTACCAAGTTAACTAGTTCATATGCTTTCGTCAAATGTTTTCTGGGTGACTAAGGGCAGATAGGAAATATTATCCATATGATATACTGTTGATTAGAACTTGGCATCAAACTTTAACTAAAAGATTTGACTAAACGTAAACATTATCACTTATTAATATCGAAATGTATGAAACTACTTTTTATTTTTTACAACTCTTATTTGGCATATTTTTAAGCATGACTGAGTGCCCTTTTTGATGAAAACAGAGCGCCCTTCTCAGATTTCTCCCCGGCGGCCCTTTTATTCAGAAGTTGGCACTAGCTTATATTATAAAAAAGAGCAAAGGTGTTTTGAAAAGCCTTTTGTTTAACTTTTTCTCTGAGGTAAAGGGTTGGCAAGGTTTTGGACACTACAGTAAAAACAATGGTTTTTACCGTCCTGTAAAAAACCCTGCTTGTGCCCAAAAGTGTCTAAAACTGTCCAAAACAATATTTTTAGTAAAATTGCATTTTGTGAGCAAATATCAAAACGGAATAAAATGTGGTAACTTAAATTTTAATATTAATAAAATATTATTCTAACTTAATATGACATTTACAGATGATTTTAGTCTAGTTACATAGAAGTTGAATGAGTATAACACTGGTCAGTCTACTTTACTAAGTTAACATTGCCTTACCTTCAAGAAGAAGACTATAATGCCATTTCATGTTCTGATGCTAAATAACCACCAATCTACCCTAGAAAATTGCTGATAGTGTTTTCTAAAAATTATCAAGCTGCAATTTTTTTTTGTTTATTGTTGCTACAGAATACATTATGTTGAAAGAAAAAAATAAAATTTTGCTAGCTTTAAAATATAAGCGCCAACATTTTTAATCATCAATTTATTGTTCTTCAATCTAGGATTGAAAAGCAAATTTTTGTTAAAACAACATGTAAAAGATTATCACACAAAAACATTTTTAAAAAGTTTACTTTTTTCTTCTGAGTATATAATCGTATTTAATAACAATTATGAGTCATAAATCAAACAGAAATTAGTTACTTTGTACTTTCTTTTCACAACACTACCAACTCTTACATAAGAAAGCTTTTATGTAATAGAACTATTAACATTTTTTTTTTTTTTAACGTTTTCCACGTAAAATATTTTTTCTCAAGTTAACATTTTGGAGAAAAGGATTATCAAATATTTATTAATTACAAGTAATTAATCTTTATATTTATGCATTCCTAATATCACGTTAGATATAAATTGAATAGATTAGCTCCCTTTAGCTTTAGGACAGTTTAACACACTTTTGGATTGTGAAAACCACCTGTCTTATCCAAAAACTAGTTTCGGACATTCAAAACCCCAACCCTAGTGAGGTAGTTAATTATCCTTTTCTAGATGTATATTAAAGTAAAGCAACATATTTAGACATTAACATGTAAAGCAAAACCCACAAAAATTAAATGGTAATTATGTGAGGTGCATTGAAACAAAACTCATTAACAGATTTGTCGTAATTTTTGTCTGCTAAAAAGGGATGTTTGCTACAACTAAACTCGTGGCTCTATTTTTTTAAAAAAACTTTTGAAGGATTGCTAAAAGTATAAACAGGGAAAAATTTACTTTTGTACAAAAACAGTATATGAGAAAATTAACATTAAATGCACATATATCAATAAAAATTGTATAGTACATGTGTTTGGAGTTGTACGGATTTTTTTTTCCAATGTCAACTCGTAAAGAAAAATGTGAGCATTGCAATGAAAGTCCTTTAAAGAAAGCGTTTTTTAATACTTAATTCCTTTTAAGATTTAAATGTTTATGCTATTTTTGTTGTCATTATGTGTCTGTTTAATGTTCTCTCTCAACTACAACTGCATAAGTAGTCTGCCCCCCCCCCCCCCAATAAGTTTTGAGGGAATTATCCGATTTAAAAGTTATTTTTGCATTCAAAAGATCTCAGTGAGGACATCTCATTTCCACATTTTAATTTTTGATTTGAACAATTTTTTGTTAAGTTTTGAACAGTACAAAAAATCTTAGCATTAGTGTCAAAAATGAAGCGAATTATGTAAACTCTATGCATAAGATCCAAGTTCCTATGAAGAAGCTTTTTTAAAGACTCTCTTTGTATGAAATATTTCTTGATTGAACAACTCAGCTTTTGATTTGAACAAATTTCAATCCCATATAAATCCTGATCTAACGGACAGATTTGCTTGAAACAAACTTTATTGGAAACATGTTATGACATAGAAAAAGTTTAACCAGAACTAAATGAGCCTATTTTCCTATAAAATTTTTTGATAGGGATTTTAGTGTATTTCTGAATGAATGAATAAGTGAATGATTGAAAGAATAAATAAGTGAATAAATGAAAAAATAAATATATTGAGTGAATAAATGAAGAAAGAAAAAAAAGTGATCAAATACAAGAATGAATGAGTGAATGAATATGTATTGACCATTGACAAATGTATATTTTGAAGCAGGCTTGGAGTCGATTACAAAGAAACGTAATCGATTACGATTACAATGGGAGAAATTGAGAGATTATGATTACGATTACGATTGTAATCCTTTGCCAAAAAGTAATTACGATTACTGCAGCGATTACAGTCGTTGAAAAATGTAATCGATTACGATTATGACATCCGATTACGATTTTGATTACGATTAGATTAGCATAAAATTATCCAATTTTATGCATACAACTCTCATTTTCACAATAGTGTCATAAATCAAAAAGTTATGATTTTTAATTAAATTTTTGATTTTATAAGAGATAACTGAAATGATGATGAATGCAATTATAATGAAACAATTTCAACATCACAGTTCTGGAATTATGACATCGTTGCAGAAATGAAAAATTTGCATTATATATATATATATATGTATAATCAGGAAAGGCACATTCAGTATTTTTCGAATATTTAAAACTCATGTGAGGAATAACTACATTGATCGTATTTTGTATATAAGCAAAGACAATGCACTAAATGTATATATAATGCATAAGTGATTTACCTGGTTCATTGTTATTTTGTGTGCATACAATCAAAATTTAGTTGGCCGCAATTTCTGAAAATGTATATTTCTCCATTGTATTTATTTTCTAGTTTAAATTGTGCAAATATTTCACATAACACCAATTAGTTTACTGAAAATAATAATTTTCTATGATTCTTTATGAAATCACTTATAAGATGTGCATGAATTGCACTGGATAACAAAATAATCAGATAGTGTAAGAGATAAATAATCTTTTGAAAATAAATGCTGCATTTTAGAATAATTTCAAAAAATTTGAACATGAACATTCAAATAACTCTTAGCAAAATTAGTAATCGTTAAAAAGTAATATGAAGAATAATTATAATACGAAGGACTATAATATTTTAATATGATTTTTGTGGTTTTTTTTTTTTTTTTTTTTTAACATGCACAAGCATATATTTTTTTCCATGTACTAACTGCTTTAATAAAAAAATAAAGTGCAAGTAATTTTACAACACAAATTTAACGTACAAGATTCAACTGAAATACAAAATTCTGTTGAGGTAATTCTAAGAAGAAAAAGATAATTAATTTTTTAAAATAATTCCTAAATATTAATTCATGCATGTAAAAAACAATTGGGAAAATGTCTGAACATATATCATTTTCTTTTACATACCTATTAATTAAAAAGAATATTAGCATTAAAATATAAATAAATTTAAGATTTAAATGTATGTACTTTTTTAAATATTCGAAGAACATATTTTTAAAAATAATAATCACACGTACCAGGGTTAAGATTTCATGCATCTTAAGCATAGAGCATCATGTAACGCTTGCTCCTAAATTGCTGAAGTGTAAATGTGCTATTCTTTAGAAAAATTCTGCACTTCTGCCGTTAAAGAAAGGCGAAAACACAAAAGTCATTTCATGTCTCTTTATGTGTGTAGGTGATAGTACCAACACTAGATTTTCAGGGGGGCAGTCTACTTCGATTATTGAAAGGGAAAATGGGGCGCCCATTCTTAATGCCGGCTCCAAACCGGGTCCCCCGCGGAGAGAAGAAAGGGAGAACTCTCTTTTACTCGCGGCGGTCCTGTCCAGACTCTCGCCTATTGCGCAACCGTTTGAATATGTTTTGAAGGGGTAATTAAGGAAGCAAAATGACCGATGCATTTGGTCCTTATAGACACCTTTCCCTTTCTTATCTACCCCGAAATCTGTGACTTGCGGACAGATTACCGCTCTTGTACCGAAACTGGACGACGCGAGGAGACCGGAGACCCCCCCCCCCGAGAGCCCCAAGGCGATGTGAGTGACATATCCAGACCAGACTCCCTTTCTTCTCGGGGTCTCCAGCCATTCCCCGTGGAGAGTGGAGCCGCAATTAAGAATTCTGAGAGACCGCAACAAGTAGGACAACAAGTGTCTCTAGCAGACTGTTATATGGTCCTGCCACCAAGGCTCTGCGACCGCCACACAGAACCTTTTATTATGATCGCCCGTAGGTTACAGACCGATTAGGATAGGACTTCAGTACACAGTTTGAATCCTTTTTCTTGTAATCTTATCTCTTCTATCCAAGGGTAGCGCTAAAAATTTCAGCTTTCAGCAGGTCAAGATTACACGATTGCAGGACTAGCAGATTACGGATTTTTTCCTTAAGATTACGATTAAAATTACGGCAGAAAAAGGATTACGGGATTACACAACTTTGATTATGATTATGAGAATATGCCATCATCAGATTACGATTACGATTTTGTCAAAATGTAATCAATTACAGCCGATTACGATTACGTAATCGCGATTACTCCAAGCCTGTTTTGAAGTAATTAAGAACTAAAGCTAAATGAGAACGAGAGAGAGATATAGCTAGATTCCAAATTGAAGTTGGTGCATGAGGGTAAGTAAGCTTGTATAGTTCTAGGACAGAATTTCTTGTTCAATACTAAGTATTCAGTAAAGTTTTAAAACATGGACACTTCTTTGAGAATTTGTAACTATATGGAACTAATCTAGTAATAAGTAATTTATTTTATTTTAGGCTATAAAGATCTTCTTAGTAGAAAAGAATTTCGTGAAGCCGCATGGAGAAAACCAGGATGGGATGAATGTGTTGCATACACTGGTGTGTACTACGTTATTTTTATTTATTTGATTTGTTAAATGCTATCAGTATCATAAAAATTACATTTTATAAGGTAATATGTACAGCAGTAGTATATAACCAGAGGTTGGTCCATATTTTTTTAACAAGGTCTCGGTCTGGTTTTTGTGAATTTTAAACAGCTTTTTGTAAAAAATCGAATAATTTTGTGAAAATCGGAAATTTAAACGTATAGTGATGAAAATTTTTATTATTACTTGCACTTTTACAATAAATAATGGTGTCAAAAGTATGATTTGGAATCTTGGAATTTTGTGAAGGGTCCAAAAATGGACCTGAATTTTTTCTGGCACGACTTTTGCAAATTGCTGATGATGAGCCTCATTTTTTTGTTTCAATAAAATGTATGTTGTGTGTATATTAGGGATGTAACGAATATTCGGCCACTATTCACTATTCGGCCCTTTGGCCGAATAGTCATTTCATCACCTAACCGAATATTCGGCCGAATAGTTCTGCTGCAGTAGAAATGTAAAAAAATAAAGAAATTAGTTGGTTTTCAACATTTAAAATTGTATTTTAATTATTACAAAACATTAGTATATAGTTTTACTAAATAAAAATAATTTAGAAAAAACTACTTTTTTTAAACCTTGCTTTAGGCTTGACTGAGCAAAAACAGATTTTAAAGTTGTAATATTGTATTTTATACTTAGCATTTGCTCCTAAAAGCTTGAAATAGTTAATCATGATATATGAGAAATTTATTTTGTTATTATTAACAAAGTGGAAGTCGGACTTTGTTTGGGTAAACTGATTTATTGTGAATATTGGGTAAGAGAGAGATGTGAAAAGCCTAGAATATATCTTGAGTATTTAGATAGCATAAGTTATTAGAGTTTTTGATAAAAAATAAAAATATATTCCACTTTAAGTGTATTAAATTTAATAGATCTTTTTAAAATAGGTATGTAAAAAAAACATAAAGTAAAAATATTAAATTTTAACACTTTTAAAATATCTTCATAAAACAATTTTGAGCAAGGTAGAAGTTCACTAAGTAATAGTAGTTCTTTCATTTGAATTAAATAATTAGTAAAATAATGCTAATGCTTACTACCATAAAACCTGTCATTTCTATTCCACTTGTGGGTGAAATTCTTAGTTTTATTACATTCAAAACAATAGAGAAAATAGATTAATTTTAAATAGTTTTACATTCTTAACAAACAGAATTACATCATACATCATAGATTGTGTGTAATTGGTGTTTGACTTTGTCAATAATTTTAAATTTGACAAATACTTTCTATTACAACGATTTTCTAGAAATATTAATATTCGGCCGCCGAGTATTCGGTATTCGGCCTAAAACATTGACCGAATATTCGGCTTTGGCCTAGAAGAAATGACCGAATATTCGGCTTCGGCCTGGAAGAAGTGGCCGAATATTCGATATTCGGCCAAATCACTATTCATTACATCCCTAGTGTATATACACACACTCTCTCTCTCATACACACACATCTTGTTGTTATGAGCTTCAGATTCATAAATCAATGGAGACCTATTGAAAAAAATTTAAAAAAAAATTAATTAATCTTGATAGCTCTCTCGACGAGGAATAAATGAATCTAGTAGAAACAGCAGTTTCAAAAGTACTCTAATTACGACCAGTGTAAATGTCTCTGAAGCAAAGTCTATATTAAATCTTATTGTTGTCTGATATACTCGACCTTTTAATGTAAACACATTCATGATCGCAAATATTTAAACATTTTGTGTGAGCTGTCGGTTAGTATCAGACTATGAAAAGTAGAGGAATAAGTGAAGATCATTATTTCTAACCGTTTGCTTTTTTGTACTAATTGTGTGATACATTTCAGTTCCACTGATCCGGGAAATGAGAAGTCGTTGGCTTCGTCCTACTTCCTTCTCTCCAATCAAATGAGTGATAACACTTTCGCAGGCTTTTTCCAACATCTGAAGTTCAACGATATGCAGTGCAATTTTGTGGCGTCTTAGTTTCAGAAACAGCACAAAAGATAAGGAAAAAAAAGATTAGGGAAGGCAACACTTTTATAGGTGCATTCAATAGGGTTTATGCCAGAAAGATACTTCAAAGCTCTTCTTCGAAACCAGTGTGATAAAAGAAATGAAGATTATCTTTTTATATGGTGAAAATTTTGCTTCTTTTGATCTTGTTCTGTAAGTCTGTGATAAAATGTTTAAAAATGTAATGGATCATATTGTTAGTGATAAATAGAACTTACGTATTGTTGTTGTAAATTATTTAACGAGAAGTCCCATCTGGAATTATACAAGCCTACTTTCCCGTATACTAACATCAATTTTCAAGCATCCATTAATGGTACATAAATATTGGATTTTCTATGATTAATATCTCTCTATATATATTTGCTTAGACAGCAAACTATTCCTTTTAACAATTAAAAGAATTTTTTGAAAACAAAGCATGCTTCTTCTGTGTAAAAAGTTAACTGTTTATATAAAAATATAATCCATATTCAGTACCACAAATAAGACCCTCATTTCTCCCATCTTAAAAACGTTACTTTATAATTTTTTATTTTTCAATATATATTTAATCATTTATTTTCAAACATTTTTATGAAAATAATTATGTGGTACATTAAGCCTTTTTTCTCTTTTATTTTTATGGGAAAGTAGGATAAAAATTGATGATTTGCTCTTAAGAAATTTGATTCTCTATAATATAAATAATCACAAATTTGCAGAAATTATTTAGATATGTGTAATCTCTAGTACTAAAAAAAAACCCCTACAAGAGTAAAATTTCGACTACGCAAAAAAGCAAGTACAGTCAACCTCAGTTATAACAACATCTATAGGACATACCAAAACTTTCGCAATGTCATAAACCAGGTAGATTTTAGAGACGGTAAATCAAATTACTCTCTGTAATATAATGAAAGTACCTTTCCTGTATAGATGATATAGTTTTTGTCTAAACTTATCTATATTATCTTTCATAAACTTTTTTTTTTTAACTTTATGATGGTAGGGACTAATGAGAATTTTTTCATCCCTTTGCTGCTGCAGCCCAGTATAGATATATTTTTTCTCCAAATGATTTTCAATTCCAGAATTTAAAAAAAAAATTGGTTGTAATTTCACTTGTTTTTGTATAAATGTTCAAAACTTCTTTTAATAATAGGTAGGAATGCCATCAGTGTTTTTACTCTGTATTGCTACTTCGATGACAAATTTTTAATTTTGTGACTTATCTTAGTCTCTTAGCGGACCCTGCCTACTACCACCCTCGGAACCAACAAAGCTGGTCACCTTAACCCTCTAATTCACAACTCCGCCTCAAGGCGGAGTTGGGAATTAGAATAATAGTAAAACAATAATGAACAATAATGAAATAGAATAATAATAAAACAATAATGAAAAAGGGGTATTACAGGGTTAAGTGAGTGGTCCCCTTTACATGGGATTTGCCTCTATCATACTTAAAGGCAATTTTTTTTTTTTTTTTTGCAGGACTTGTTTCTTTAGACAGGACCGCCACTTTATAAAGGTGACCACCGTTTCAAATTCCACTATATTTATTTACTAGTTTTCCAAACATTATTCAGTTTAGAATACACTTGTACCTTCCTGAACCACTAAATTCTCAGGTTTTAAATATACTGAGATTTAGGAAATGGACAATGGGCAGTACAGTAACAGATTAAAGGCTAAGTCCATCATTCTATTTAGTTACAACTGCTGTTGGTGGGATAAGGGTACTTGTAAAAAAAAAAAAAAAAGAGATCAAAATGAAAGGGGGGGGGGGGACATTGAGACCAAGTTTGTTAGTCAAAACTATGACCCTAAAGTGAAGTAGCTCAATATTTCAATTTGATGGGCCCAGCACTTTATTGAGTTTCATTAAAAGTCATATCTTTATAAATGAGTTTGACTGTACTTTCAAATTAAAATGATGTAATTTCAAATTTTTGAAAATATTTTGGTTATAAATGTTACTTTATTTTTCATTTCTTTTGTGCTGAAAACCTCCAAATTTGCATTTTCAATTTATTGAAAAAATGAGTTTTGGTAAAAAGATGTAGAGCTGTCTAACATGGGACATCAGTCATCAAGTATTTTTACTTGCAACTAGTGAATGTAATTTTTAGCATATTTTATTGTAGCTTTTCTTTTTATCTTCTTTTCTATTTATCATTTTAAAAAGAATCAAAATGTTAATTATGTATTTTAGAAATCAATTATTGTTTTTTTAAAGAAGTATTATTTTTTTATTTTATTTCTTTAATGGTCATGTAAAATTTTCATATGTGCTTTTGGCAGCTCTCTTGGTTTAAAGTATTGATTAATGGGAAATTACTAATTATATTTCAAAAATTGTTGCTGCTTGCTATATAATTAAAGCTTGTTGTTGGTGTTTTGAGTTAGTGACTGTAAAAAAAAAAATCATTTAAATAATTAGTAATTTAAATTTGTTCGCTTATCAGAATTATCACACCCAGTTTCTTGATATTTTATTGTATGAACAGTGAATTGCTTTCACATAAGCATGTGGAACTGATATAGGTTTTGGAAGAAGCTAATGCAGTTTTGGGATATGATTTTTTATCTCTTTCCCCTCAATCTTTTAGTATGAACCCTAATCTTTGGATGTACAACAGCTGTGCGAACCACAGTTTTCTTTATTCTTGTACCTGATATAAAACTCAATTTTTTAAAAACTAAAATCCTGATTGTGTGATACAGAGCAGCAATGAATGGTGCTTTGAGATGTTTACTTTTTTAAGAGAATTTTAATACAACTTTATATAAATTGAATTCAGCATCATCTAATGGTACAACGTGACCATTTATATGACAGTGGCTTTTTCAATGCCATTTTTAAATAATTTCCGTAATATAATTTTATTGTTATTTATCACTTTCTAAATTTCTTTTTAATGTTATATGCTGAAGATGTGTGAAAAAAAAAGTTAGGCATCTAAGGTGTCTATTAATTCTAAAAGTTTGATATAAAATATATCTATTTATGAATCTAAAAAATTAAGGATAGCTGCAAAATTTCCCTTGGCAAATGCATTTTCCTGTGATTAGTGAGTGGTTGCATAATAAAACAAAATTTTATGCATTTTGTTTTCTTCCAAGATACAAATTTCAAGGTGCTTTTGTAAAATGTTACCTTCCTTTTCAATTTGTCAAAATAGAATTGGTGCAATTTTGAGTGCCAGAAAAACATTGTTTTATAGAAATATAGTGTGATGTAAAATATGTAAAAATAAATAAGAAATGATTTACAATTATTGTTGATCTCTTCTGAATAATAATTATGCATCTATATTCCATATTTCCTTATGCATGCATATTTATTCATTTCCCTTGGATGTAATTTTTTTTATGTATATAGCACCGTGACTTGATATTCACAGTAAAAGTGACTCCTTCCATAAGCAGGAACAAAAATATTTTCATTCATAACATTGAATATGAGATAAAAAAATTTTGCCAGAAGTGTATTTTTTGAAATTTTAAAATGTAATCAGCTTTAAAGTAATTAATTTTATTAAAGGTTTACCTCACAAAATTATTGTATTTCCTGCAAGTGAACACACATCTACAATGAATATATTTTCTGAGAATTGAGCATAGTTTCTGTTGTATTTTTAGATGCTGATTTCAGAAAAATATCCTCAAAAATTCCGTCACATACAGTTTTTCACTATGAAATTTTCATTTTTCAGCCTCTGTGTTTTTATGAATATACAACTAACATGTAATCCCCCCCCCCCCCCCCCGTCCTCTTAAATCAATTAATATATCTGTACATAAAGTCTGTATATCCCCATCTCCCCATTTTTTTTTTTTTTTTTTGCACTGTCATTCTTACTTAAGAATTGAAGACTTTTTGCTGTTTTTCATATTCATTTTAACTCTTAGAATACATGTATTTTTGAAAAATGTCTTTTGCAGTTTCAATTTTCATTTCTTTCATTTGAACCATGACACCATTTAATCTGATTGAAGATTATTTTAGTTTTTATTTTTTTTTTTTATTGTGGACAATTTTGTAAAATAGCTGCAAAGAGCTGTTCTAATGACCCCAGCAAATTTTTCTGCGTCTCTGGTGAGCTTACAAGCAAGAAACATGACAGATTTTGTGAAGAAAGTGTACTTTGGTGTCAAACTGGGAGACCAGAATAAATATTGGGACCTTATTATTCAAAAACTTATGAAGGAAAAATTTGAAGTATTTCTGATGAAAGTTGAAAATTTCGTGTGGATTCCTTCTCAAGCATATGAGCATGAGTTGCACATAAGACGGAGCGTAAAAAACTTTTTTTGGGAATTAATTTTGCATGAGGGCTGAAAAGTTGTGCGGTAGCATGAGGAACATACACACAAAATTTTAACTAAATCAATTAATATCTTCCGGTTCTAGTTTTGGGTCAAAAAAGCAAGAAACATAAAAAATTAAGGTAAAGTTCAACAATTTTGTTGTTCTTTTTTGTGATCACGACAAATATTTAGCAAAATGTATAAGAAACATAAATAAAATTTTTTAGATAATTTCATCAATTTCTTCCCCTTTCAGGGATAAATGTGCGAAATTATCTGAAAATGAAGTAAATTTAATTTTGACGTAACATTTAATTTTCACGTTTCCGATTTTCCCTTGGCAAAGGTGTGGAAAAGTTGCGTAATGATATGAAAAATTATGATTAAATTATAGTCTAATCAATACTTATCCTTGGGCTACACTTTTTTTTTTTAAATTACCCAAATCTGGCAAAAATAGAAAAAGAATCACAATTTATTAACAAATGATAAATTTTTGCTAGGATATTAATTTTTGAAATATTTAAACATATATTTTGGAAAACTTAGATGTTTGAAAATAATAATTATGAACATTGAGCACTAAAAATTAACAAAACACCATTTTTGTGTACCTAAATGAGTCTTCAGTTTCAAAGGTGCGTTATAACTTCATTCTGCAGATCTATATTTTTCGCTCTGAACTGGCTTTTGGTTTCAAACGATGGCATGACACGCCTTGATTTCTTTCTTGACCTGATGTATCCATCGCATCTGCTCACATTGATGACTGGGACTCCAAAATCCGGGGAAAATATCTCATGCTCGCTGGTTGACAACTGCGAGTAAAACCTTGCGTCTTTATATTGTCTCCAACGAGCTACAAGTCCTGGCCGGATTTATAATGAAAGTATATGCCTCTGCGTGGTTTAGTATTAAATCACATTACAATTGTGCCGATGGTCCACAAAATCTTTGGAAAACAATTTAAGATTTGCGTTATCTTACAGACAGTCTCAAGTTAGTTGTAGACTCTGCCATTCAAAGAAATGATTACTTTGGTCATCCTGAAGCCATAATTCTTGCAATGCTTGTTCAACCAGACCAATATGTGCGAGAAACTGGACTCTGCAGGATTTTGAACGCAAGAAACGGGCGGAGGTGGTAATGTGTTCAGAATTCCTGAGATAAATTTTAATGCTGAATCTCGTGCAGGTATAGTAGATTGGCAGAATTGCCAAACATAGATCCTCCAATCCACTCACTTATTAAACAAAGCAATTGATAATATGTGGGGAATCTCCAGTATCAGCATTAGGAAATATAAACTTTCCATGCCATACTCGATGTGTAGAAAGAACTGACAGCAGAAGTTTCTCTTACGAGAACGAAGGAACGGAAGTACTTCCTTCAAATCTAAGTTACTCTGCTCATTTCTACATATTTATAAGTTAACAAATTGTTGGTTCTATTTGCTTTAGATTACAACAGTTAAGACCAAAGAAGGTAAGCTGTCAGATGAAATGCTGTTAAATCCAAGATTAGTGCCCAGTGCGATGATTATTAAAATAAGACCCACAAGAAACTTTCATGTTTCTCTTTTTACCAATGGTGCAATCCCTTGAAAATATATGGGGAACTCAAGCTTGACGTGCACAATGCGGAGGGGGAGGAGGGATTCGAAGAAAGCGATATTTCAAAATTTAACTCCCATTAAAATGTACTGTATATATTCATCCCCCCCCCCCTTTTGTTTTGAAGGCAAAATGTTTTATGAAAGAGAATATAGATTATTAGTATTTATTATATTGTAAAAATAAATAAATGATTTACAATTATTGTTGATCTCTTCTGAATAATAATTCTGCATTATTATTCAGAAGAGATCAACAAACCCTGTATATACAATTCATAATATTCATTAAAAAATTTGTTGAATTGGAAATATCAAGATAAGAAGTTAAATTATTTTTCCCATGAAAATGCAAGCGATTATTTCACTTCATAAAAACATAATACACATACAGTGATACCTCGAGATACGAGTTTAATTCTTTCCGCAACCTTGCTCCTATCTCAAAGCAATTTTCCCCATTGAAATTAATTGAAATGCCATTATGTTAATCATTTCCAGCCCCAAAAATGCTACCCCTAATTCTTTTTCTTGCGTGTTTTCGAATAAGGAAAATATATTTATAAATGACAAATATTGTATAAAAACATAATAAAAGAGAATGTAAAGCAAAAAAAAAAAAAAAAACTGGTTTTATAAAGTGTACATCCATATGTATTTGTATTTTGGTCACTTAAATGTAACTTACACACAATGTTAAATGGCAGCTGGCCGTTCCTCGAATCTCAAATGTAGCTCGTATTTCAAAACAAAACTTCGCTACACGATAGCGCTCGTATCTGAAATAACTCGTATGCCAATGCACTCGTATCTCGATTTACCACTGTAGAGTACAATAATCGAATCACGTTAAAACGACCCCGTGTCACGGTGATTGATTACGTTATAACAATCTTTGAAACACAACCTATTGACTTCGTTTTAACACGATATTAGATCACATTGGATATAACGACCCGTATATAGGAATTTTTCCATGTTTCAAATTTGTTACATTGATTTGGTACAGAGAAAAGAAAAAAAAAAGGGACAACTCTTTCAGAAATGAAATAATTGGCTTGATTCTCGTTCAAGGATTAGCTTCGCGAACGTTTCTGTGTCACGTGACATAATTGTATTCGATTCTCCAGTAAGTTTCTAAATTCGCTACATGACCGGTTTCATAACGATAGCGAAGTTAATCTGAGGCGTACGAGAATTGAGCTGGTTCTCCACCGCAATCTACATGAGAAGCGCCCTTTTCTGTATGCGCAAAATGCAATGTACAGATTTTTATATGATACCTATGGAGGCTTCAATGGCTGAGCGGTCTAATTGACTGGTTCCGGTACCTGCCTGTGCGCAGTGAAGAGGCGTCGGTTCGATTTCGACATTCCCCTGGGTGCATTTCCTTTGTATAGTAAATCTGTCATATTAGACGAGAGTTTGAGGCATATCCTTGAGAATAGCAAATAAACTCGAATATTTTTGTGACCTGAAATGGTCGTTAACGAACAATATGATACTTACGTAAAGTGTTCATACTTTTTAAAATTCAGTTGACTTGAAATTTTGTTTCATTTGTCAAGGTTGCAGGTCCCGAACATGGAAATCGGTCACGAAAGTAACGGAACCTACGAATAAGTCGGGAAAATTTTCCATCCAACAAGACCGGTCCCCCTCGAGACCGGTCTAAAGTGCTGTTATGGAACTTTTATATCAAATTTTATTGTAAGCCTGATATGCATATCCCCTCAGAATTTAAAGTTTGAAATTTGAAAATGTCCAAAAATTACGATTTTTGAAGTGTGATTACTCAAAAAAAACATTTTTTAAAAATCTGAAAATCTGCTCATTTGTTGCCCTTAAAGTGCTTAATGAGCTGCCATCAATTATATTGTGTATTTTTGCCCCAGATATTTTATCTGATTTTTAAAAAATGGCCTTATCTGCGTTTCTCAAAAAAGTCAGAAATTCAAACTCGTTCTTATTTAATCACTTTAATATAAGATTTAATCAATATTTATAAGAAATATACTATATTGTTACACAATTACTACAGATAAATTGTACTTAAACTTCTTAGAACTTAAATTTGCTCCTTGCACAAAGTCTAGCTACTGTGATTTAATGCATGTTATTCTGTTCAACCCAACTACTAGTTTTAACCTCACACACTTTACTTCAAATATGTTACAGCACTGATATACATAGTTTTAAACACATATGAAGTTATGTACTTAAAGCAAAATAAGTAGAATCAAGTTCTTGAATCATCTTCTACTCGTTATTACCAAAAAAATTCAAAGACTAGGAGGGTTCAGATGGTGTTATATTTCTTACTTTCAGCACTACTTTATATTGGTCTTTTGAACTTCGTGCAACTTTGGATTCACTGGAAGGCATAAAGAGCAAATTTGAAAGTGTCAAGCAAGAGTATTTTGAAACAGTAAATGAGACCGAATTCAAAGAAGTTGAAGGAACTTTAGACAAAATGGACGGAGAAATACAAGAATTTGAGGTTAGTGCAAGACGTTTTCTGTACAAATTGATTCAAATTGAAAAGGCTAATGAGTTGGGTGGAACTAATGTTCGTTTGCCTGAAATACCGTTACCTTATTTTGATGGACAATTTAACAACTGGAGTTCATTTAAGCAACAGTTTCAAAATATAATTGATAATAACACAAAATTATCGGACTCTCAAAAGTTTTACTATTTGAATGCTTCGTTGAAAGGTTCTGCAAAACAAGTGCAGTCACCGGATGATAATTATGAATCGTTGTTTAAAGCTCTAACGCTTTGGTATGAAAACACGAAACTTATTGTTGATAATCATATACAAAGTATAATTAATTATAAGCCATTATTAAAAGAAAATCCTACAGAAATTCGTATGCTTATTGATACTTTGCAGAAAAAATATTCGTTCGCTGAAAGCGTTAAAATTTGAACGCAACAACTTCGTTGATATTTTGCGGATAAATTTGATTTGTGCAAAACTAGATAAAGAAACTCAGAGGCAATTTCAGCTAACTGTCGATTCACATAAAGTGCCTACTTGGGATGTTTTTCTAAACTTTTTAGAAAAAAGATATCAAACATTAGGAAATTTAAAAGCTGCTTGCGTTGATACAAAACCTAAATTATCGAATATTGCTAGTAATTACGGGAAAAATTATTTGCCTTACTGCAAATCTAAAACCTTTTTTGTGAAAATTGCGTCAACGTATTGTATACTTTGCGACTCAAATCATTCGTTGTATAAGTGCCAATCCTTTTTGAAAATGAAAGTTTCTGAACGTTTCGACTTTTGTAAATTAAAAAATTTATGCTTAAATTGTTTCATCACATAAAGTAGTTGACTGTGCTTCGAAAGTTAAATGCAATGAATGTCGGCAAAAACATCATTTCCTTTTGCATAAATCGGAAACACAACCCATCTCAAAACAGTTTCGTCAGTCGTCGGAAGCAAATACTCATGATAATTCAAATGAATTCCTCACGTCGTACCCACCCCACAGTCGTTAGTAACTGACCGTACTACTGTCGTAAATACGGGACCAGAGGAAGTGATTCAATACTTTGTTTCGCATACAAGAAAAACGTTTGTTCTTCTCTGTACGGCTTTTATTTACGTCAAAGATGTTAATGGACAATTTAAACGTTGTAGAGCTGTATTGGATAGTGCTTCGCAAGCTTCGTTTATAACGAATGATTGTGCTTCATATCTTGGATTAAAGAAAATTAAAGTAAACGTTCCAGTTGGAGAATTAAATGGTTCGGTAGTAACTGTGGGTAACTTAGTTAATACAGTAATTTCTAGTAAAGATCGTGAATTTATGACAGAAATCGAATTTTTAGTAGTACCAAAAATTACTGATTTAACACCTGCTCAGCAGTTAAATGTTAGCAACATTGAATTGCCCCCTTAGCGGACCCGCATTTTTTCAAGCCATCAAAAGTGGACATTTTGTTAGGAGCTAAAACTTTTTTCGAAATTTTGAACCCTATACAAATTAGAGTAAGCCCGCAAATTTTGCTGCAAAGCACATATTTCGGATATTTAGTAACAGGTAGTGTAAAAAACGACTCTAATTATAAACCATTGTGTCATTTAACTGTTGAAAACAGAAGCCTAGACAAAACGCGTTAAGATAGTTTTGGGAAATTGAATCTTTGTCGGAGAAGCCGCCCATGAGCGAAGAATTAAAATTTTGCATGGAACATTTCAGTGCCACTCACACTAGGGATTGTAACGGACGCTATATAGTACACATGCCGATTGTAAACAACGTTGTGGAACTCGGGTTATCAAGAGATATGGCTATTAGAAGGCTCAATCGCGCTATAGTGCGACTTGAGAAGAACCCAGCAGTAAAAGAACTATATGAAGAGTTTCTAGTCGAATATGAAAATCTCGGGCATATGGAGGTTGTTAAAGAAAGTGCTCTTCCAAAACATCACTATTATATTCCTCATCAAGAAGTACTTAGACCCGATAAAAGTACAAGTAAATTAAGAGTAGTATTTAATGCATCTGCAAAAACTTCGAACGGTATATCGTTGAATGATATACTAATGAAAGGTGGAATAGTACAAGATGAGTTTTGGTCTATTCTTCTTAGATTTCGCAAACACATCATTGCTTTTACAGCCGATGTGCAGATGATGTACAGGCAAATAAAAGTACACTCGTCACAACATGATTTGCTCAGAATTGTTTGGAAAGATTGTCATGATGGTCCTATTAAAACTTATCGTTTGACTACTGTAACTTATGGAACTAATTGTGCTCCGTTCCTGGCAACCCGAACTCTTCTTCAATTAGCAGAAGATGAAAAACATAAATTTCCGTTAGCATCACCAATAGTGAAAAAGGATTTTTATGTTGATGATGTGCTTAGCGGTGCTCCAGATTTAGAAACAGCTTTACAATTACAGCAGCAGCTTATAGGTATGTTGAAAGCTGGTGGAATGCATTTGTACAAATGGAGCTCTAACATTCGGGAATTACTTTCACAAGTACCAACTGATGATCAAGAATATGTTTTTAGCAATGAAGAAAATATTTCAGTAAAGACATTAGGATTGTCATGGAATCCCAAAAACGACAATTTCAAATTTAGGTCTAGTATCGAAGATGATTTAACGACAGTGACTAAAAGAACAATGTTATCGGTTATCGCGAAATTATATGACCCATTAGGTTTGGTCGGACCTCTTATGGTAAAAGCTAAAGTCATCGTACAAAAGTTGTGGTTACTAGGTCTATATTGGGACGCAAAAGTACCCGAAATGGAAAGAATTGAATTTCAAAATTTTATTCGCGATTTACGAAATATCGACTAGTTGAACATTCCACGTTGTGTCATTCCAAGTAAAAGTATACTGTTAGAAATTCATAGGTTTTCTGATTCTTCGGAATGTGCATATGGAGCGTGCATTTTTATCCGCACTAAAGATCAGTTCAACAATTACAGTGTGCATTTGTTGTGTAGTAAATCTAGAGTGGCCCCAGTAAAACGGGTTTCCCTTCCACATTTAGAACTTTTAGGAGCTTTGTTACTATCAAAACTGAGTAAAGTTCTAGAAGCAATGCTACTGGATATCAATGCAGTGCATTTATACACAGATTCGACTATTGTGTTATCATGGATAAAAACTCCGCCTCATCGTTTGAAATGTTTTGTAGCCAACAGAGTTGTCCAAATAGCTGATTTAACTAGTAACTTCGAATGGCATCACGTTACCTCAAAGGAAAATCCAGCCGATTCCTTGTCAAGAGGACTTTCTGTGAATGAAATTTTCCTAAACAAACTTTGGTGGTTCGGTCCTGAGTTTCTACATACGAACACCAATTTTCAAAAACCCTCTGACTGTTCTATTACTGACCCTGCATATACAAGAGAACTTAAGCCGCTTGTGAACAGTTTTATTCAAGCTACTGTGTGCAATGACTTTTTTGATAATCTCTTTAAAATGTCTAATAATTATATGAAACTAATTAGAGTTCTGAGTTTTGTTTTCAGGTTCGTCTGGAAGTTACAGAATAAGCCTGTAGTTGACAAATTTATTAGTAATGTGGAACTGAATCATGCTCGTGATATTTTGGTAAAATATGTTCAAGCACAACAATTTGGTGCAGAAATTACGGCTTTAAAACAGGGCAAAATCATATCAAATCAAGGTGAGTTAACATTTCTCAATCCCTTTTTGGACGAAAAGGAAATCTTGCGAGTTGGAGGTCGGTTAACTCATTCTGAATTGTGCCTTAGTGCTAAGCATCCTATAATTCTACCAAAAGGTCATAAGCTCACCACATCGATACTAGATTACTTTCATAAAAAATGCTTGCACATAGGACCCAATTCGTTACTTCACCTTGTAAGACAGCCATTTTGGCCGCTCAGCGGTAGAAATCAGTGCAGACAAATTGTGCGTAATTGTGTTACTTGTTTCAAGAACAAGCCAATTTTAGCTAATCAAATTCTGGGTAACTTACCCAAAGAACGAGTAACAGAAACATTTCCTTTTTATCATACTGGCATAGGTTATTGTGGACCCTTCTTCGTTTAAGTTTAAAAACCAGCGTAAAGGTATTCTAGACAAAGTTTTCATAGCTTTTTTTTATGTTTAGCAACTCGTGCTATACACATAGAAGTTGTGACAGATTTATCGTCAGACGCATTTAATGCCATTGTAGAACCAGATTTAACTTCTACCAGAAAATAATCGACTTGACAAATTTCGAAAAATTACTAAAATTGTTCAAAATATTTGGAAATCGTGGAAAAAGGACTATTTAAATAACTTACAAGCGCGTACAAAATGGCAATTTGACAAAGCAAATGTAAAACCTAATGCTAGTATTAGTGAAAGAAGAGAACATTCCTATTGCGCATTGGATTATTGCAAAAATTGTGCGTACATACCCAGGTATTGATGGTAAAATACGTGTAGTAGAATTAAAATTAGCAAATGGTAATTTCGTCAAAAGACCTGTTTCTAAAATTGCTATTTTACCTAATGTATCATTATAAAATTAATTTTTTTCATTTAATTATTGAATATTATTTCTGTTGTTCTTTGTCTTATGTTATGTTGATATATATAATTTCAAATTAGTCATAGGGTTGAAATGATATTTCAAGGTCCGGCGGGATGTTGGCGCCAGAGCTTTAAATTGGCGAATATCTGTTCGCCAGAGGCGCCAGCACTCCCAAAGGACTCTAGTATAAAAACTCTTAACTCGAAAGTTTCGAGGAACTTGAACATGAACTTTATCTTATTAGATTACGTCTGTAAGACTAGTTTTCGTTGCTTAGTATTTAGTATTTCGTTGCTTAGTATTTCGTTGCTCAAGTTGTATAGCGGGTAAATCCCCATGTTGTTCTATTCGTAGTAATAAAACTAATAGTTTCGATTATTCGTTGGAATTGAGTTCTTTATAGAAAGACACTACACTGTGGGATGTTTAAAAATACGTATAGAATTTACAAGTTTCAAACATCCAAACCGGATATCCCATACGAATATGTCATACAGGGTACACCGGATATCCGATATCCCTGAACGGGCATGAAATTTCAGTTTTGAAAACCTGTAGACACCCTATGAACTCTTATTGTATTGTTACATCTTTTACAATGTGTTTAATGTACAACTATTTCAAATTGTTGAAAACACTTCTTCCATCAAATGCAAAGAAAAGTATATCGTATCTCATTAATTATGTATCTATATTTCAGTATTCAAAGGCGGAACAGTTCAGAATCATTTTCTCATCCGTTTTTCAACCGATTTTCTTACTTTTTTTCCTTGTTTAGTAGCTATTGACGAGTTTTAGTGATATCAATTAAAACATTTTCGAAACAGTTTATTACTATTAGTTAATTATTTAATCTTTTCTTTTGTCAGGCAAGCCTCATTTATAACTGTAATGTTGCATTGTTATAGATAGCAGTTGGCAACATGTCTTGGTTGTGTAAATTATTAAGTAATAAAGATAAAACTCATGGTTAAAAAGAGTTTGTCGCTATTAAGCAGTAATATTAAAAGCAATTATAATAAGAGTTTGAGTGAAGGCTTCTCTGAAACAATGAAATGAAATATGAGAATATTGTATGGAAGCAAACATTTAAGTTTTATTTACCTGCCACTCAACTTAGTACGACATCGGCAGAATTAAAAGCTGTTACATTTATGAGTGCAATTGACCCTGTAGAGACAATAAGTTACAAAACGTTTGCTTTAAGTGAGGATGATCAAAATAAACTCGACGTCATAATCGCCAAATTTGATGAATAATTCTTATATAACTATATAAATAACATGCTGGTTTTTAATGCTAAATTTAATTATTACGGTCGAATTTCGACTGTAGGGCGAGCTCTAGTTATTTTTAACGCGTTTAAGAGACAGTTGTTTTAAGAAGCGGGCAGGTTCGGAAGTTGACATTTTTGATTTGGCTTAAATTTTCAGGATATGTTCTTTATGTAAAATTGTTAGATACGTGTTATTTTATTGTTTTATAAAAAAAAAAATTCTTAAAGTTTTAGGATGTCAAAGTTAAAGTTAGTTCCTTTTTCGAAGAAAAGCATACCAATTTACAAGCTATTACTATTTACGCCAAGAGTGAACCATGCCGCTGAAAATTATTTTGTGTTCTACTACATTTACAGTAACTCTTAGGACAAAAAGGGTTATGGTGATTGTTGGCGCAAAAATCACAGGTCATTCAAAATTACTCAAAATAAGTGTTTTATTAAATGGAATTTTGACCGTCGAAATCTCTTTGTGCCGATAGTGAACCACAAAAGCACATGTACACTGATTTTGAAGGTCATTTACTGCTTGCTCCAAAAGTGACCAGGTATGAAACTAGCTAGAGAAGAAGTCTTTGATATCGTAGAAACACATTCAATTCACAGATCTATGGTAATTTATTCAACTTTTATATAATACGCCTTTAAATTTTGCTGAACGAGTGCGTTTTGGTACTTGTTAAAGATGCCGAAAACTCTTATTTCGATATTTATTATTATTAAATATACAAATATTACATTAAGCTTTCGTTAACAAATTAAATTGCGTTCTGAATATAATTCATAATCCGAAGTAATTGACATTTAATCACTACGATCGGGTTTAAAAACATGTTATAGGACATCCCTACGATCATATTCTAGTGGTTTGGAATCTACTTATACGCTGTGAATCCACCAGTGCTACATAAAAGCACTTCGTGCTCTGCCTGTTTAGTAAAACATAGTGCACAAGACCATAAATCGCTTGGCTTACAACTAAACAACCAAAGTACAAAAGAGTGCTACAAATACTTATTACATGACAATAACTCATTTAAAAACTCCAAAAAATACCGAATACCTCAACTGTATTATTTATATTAAAATAAATTATTTATGTTTTGAATAATAGTGTAGCATTTCTAAAATAATTTTCTTTCAAGAAGCCATTTTTTCTATTACACATATGCCATTATGTTAGGCAGTATTTGTTGGAGTTTTAAAATGAGTTGTTGTCATGCGATAAGTATTAGTAGCACTATGCTGTACTTTGGTTGTTTAGTTGCAAGCCAAGCCATTTATGGTCTTGAGCGCTATGTTAGGCTAAAGAGGCCGAGCAAGAAGTGCTTGTGGATCGTATGTATCGCTGGTGGACTTACAGGCTTTAAGTGGATTCCGAACCACTAGAACATGATCAGGTGGACGTTTTTCTTTCACTTTTGTTCTTTTTAAATATTTAAATTTCACTAGTGTAACACTTGCATGTTATTTCTGATAATTCAT
This sequence comes from Octonoba sinensis, assembly GCA_038502835.1. NCBI lineage: Eukaryota > Metazoa > Arthropoda > Arachnida > Araneae > Uloboridae > Octonoba > Octonoba sinensis. Next base: position 27,077,347 of record CM076599.1, on the reverse strand, counting down.
AATAATACATTCTATGATACCTAATGCAGCTTTTCGAGTACTACCTTTTATTTCATATGCAAAATACCAGCGAATTCTTTGATCCTTATCATTATAATTTATGTTGTGTTGAATCAAACCTCAGATGTGCAAGTATCTTTTGTGCTTTTATTATTGTTTTTTTTAACCACATCTGTAGGACAATTGATGGATATTCCTTTCAGAATCGACAATTTAGAAAGTATTTTATATTTGAGGGGAACATATTTGCTACCAAGGAATGAAAACTTGATCCATGTTCTTAAGCTTATAATGACAAAATGTGTCACTTTTGAAGGGTATATATTTAGTCAAGTGGTTGGCTAAAACGTTACTGCTTGCAACGCTGGAGAGCGGCCAAAGAGCATATTTCAGCGTTGCAGACGAGGCAGTTTTCTGTGATATTGCGTGGGAGTAGATGGAATTAATAACGATTTTCATTTACAATTAAAGTACCAAGTGAGGCGGAGCTTCCATAGATGGGTTATTGTTGATATCAGATATATCTGATTCTTTTCTGTAATCAGATATATCTGATATCAACAATATCTTTCACGTAGAATTGTAAGATTTAACATTCTTTTACCAGCACTGAATGGGGTGGTTTACAGTCATTCAGGGTAGCTTTTACCCATGGGGGTAACTTTGAACCACGTTTTATCTTTTAGTATATATATATTTGACTTTAAAAAAATAAACTAGAAGGTCCAGTGCACTCAGGTGTTCGCTGAGCTTGGAAAAGTAGATCTTCAGTCAATTTAGGTTGCCGACCGCTGAACTAAATGAATAAATGAATTCAGTGAAAGTTGTTAAGAGAAGAGAAGAGAGAATAGTTACGCTTCTACCAGCTACCCCTATACACAGGAGAAAAACATATGCCACAATCAAGGTTTTTCTTCCCGAGAATAATCTTAACCGTTCAATGTACAAACCGATAAACTCTTCTTTTTAAAAGCGTCCTTCTTTCAGTTTTAAAAGTGTTTGATTGAAGTGTAGAGAGAGAGAGGGTATGTGAATTCTCGTAATTGTACTTAACCAAAACTTTATAACAAATTAACCATATCTCTCTCTCTCTCTCTACACGTCAATGGAACGCTTTTAAAGATCAAATAAGAAGGACGTTTTCAAAAAGTGGAGTTAATCGATTTGGGCAATGATCGGCCCATATGTTATTCACGATTTCCGATTTAGAAGGATTAAATCCTATTAATGCCGCAGCAAATGAAACAATATTTTCAGTCGTGCTAATTGCAGTTTATTATTATTATTATTATTACTATTATTTTAATGATGTATACTTCTTTGTAATTAAAAGCAACTTTCCTGGAAAGCAACCAGAATATCTTTTTTTCTATTTGTTTTTCTTCAAAAAATGTCAAACTGATTTCTGAAACTTTCTAATAGTTGCAGCATCACTAAAGAACTCTTATTTACCAAAAATGAAAAAAACCAAAAAATTCACTTGATTAAAATCAGAGAAATTTTCTTTTTATTTTCGCACTTGCTTGTTTGAAATTTTTTCGTCACGTAAAATTATTTTTTATAGCAGGAAATCCCAAAATTAGATTCTCTTTGGAGCGTTTTCCGTTCCCGTCTAATTTAAGAATAAAATGTAAATAATTCTGCCGGAAGCATAAGCTTTAGATATCGTTTCGAAAGTTGATGGTAGCCTTTTGAATGAAATCTGCTTGGTTTTATTCGCACTCTTGCTAACTATACTTATAAAGTTATTTCATATCCTGAGCCTTCCTCGAGTATTCACGTGTCGCATCGTGAATCACAGGGACTCCCCCGTGAAATGTAAAAAGGTTACTGAACGTTCCTTGGAAGAAAAAAAAAAAGTAGTTCTTGCTTTTTTAAATTGACTTTCTTTTTTTTCCCTTTCATATTTTTATCTTTAATTCAAAATGGTCGCGTCCGCAGGCGTGACTCTCCTACTGCCTACTTAGCTTGGTATCTTGGTAAGCTAAACTTTTCGAGTGAGTGAGAACTTTTTTCCAGTTCAGTTAGTCCTCCCTTTTGCGTTTCTTGGCTAATCACTATTTAGATCACATGTGGATTTTAAAAAAAAGGAAAGCTAATGATTAAGTTTTTTGCAGTAGATATATTTTATTTTTTGTCTACTTACTTTTTCGTGTTCATTAATATGATGTTTATTTTCTTTTACAAGAGAAAAAAGCTTTTGAGAGCTACTCCGCTCCGACTACTAAGTGCATGCTCCGGCTTCACTCCAGCTTCGAATTTGGAGCCGTGCTTCGAATAGCTTTAATAGAAATCATATTATTTATCTCCTATTCATTTAATTATTAGTGGATATATATAGATATGTATACAGAGTAAAAAGAGTAAAAAATTATTTTTATAGATCATTTATTCACAGATAAATATTTACTATTTACTATTTCATATGCACTCTGTTGCGAAAAAAAAAGCACCCAGAAACTGTTGAGACATATGTAAAAAATTGGGCGTGTTGATGCACATTGATGACTTATGTAAATCATCACCAACGACCAATGGGAGTTAGCACGCAACTTTTTAAAAGAGCCGACTCAAACTCAGGGGTAATTAAAATTGTACTGCCATTTTTGATAGGCTGGATTTCAAAGAAAACTGCGTTAACCCTCTATGCTCCAGTGTGACTTTGAGGTTAATATACCACTTTAATGCACTTTTTGTTACTTTGTTTTCATTTCCTGACCTCTGTATACCATTGTGACTTCAAAGTAACAGTTAGTCTACCCAATAACCTCTCATGTCTAACTTGTAGTTTGTTTCTTCCCCACCTGAGGGCGTTCTCTGTCAGATCTCTGCACATGGTTGACTTCACTCTAGTAGTGCCTAGTTTATATTGCTTTATTTTATATTTTCCTCAAACAAATCAATTTGGATAAATTGTTTACATAATAATTGAGGTAAGTACACACATTATCTTTTTTATTTTGTCGATTGTAGATAGTTTCTCTGAGTTTATTTGAATGACATAGCTTTGTGACTTGTGTGTCACAATGGGGTATAATGATAGTTGTACCATTTTTGTTTTGACATGGTTGTAACTCACATTTTTTGTTCAATATATAGAATTAAAAACCCTTGAAATGGATTCAGAGTTATTCTATGGCAAGAAAGCAAGATATACAAGAACAGTAAATTTAGTTAGAGCGTCGGACTTCCACCTGGAAGGTCGCGTGTTCGATACCCTCTGAAGACCCACCATGTACACTTGTGGATACGTGCATGTAAAATCAGTGGACCCCACTACCTCGCCCTGTGCGCAAGCAATCCTGAGGCCTCGGCTAACAGGTAGGGGTCTGGTAGAGAAAAGTATAGTAAATTTAACAGGGTATAAATCTGAAGATCCTTTGGTAAATAGAGAATCTGATGATGAAGAACTTATTATATTTGCTCGGCGTAGAACAAATGTAATTGAAAGTGACAGTGATGTAGAAGAACTAGAACATTCATCTCAATTGGAGGAAGAGGCAGGGCCCTATTTACATTTTGAATCACTATAGGCACAACTCATGTTTGGGGGCCCCTCACGCAACAAAGTTTTTTTAAACATAACATTCAGTACGTGTTTGTAAAACTTGCCAGTCACACCAAAATTTGGGGGCCCTCAAAGCACAAAAACTAATTTGTTTTTCAAATGTCAAAGACTCAGACTAACATTTGGGAGCCCCCAATGTGCAAAATGATTTTGTTTTAAAATTACAAAATGTTTGAATAAAATATGGGTGCCCCCAAAGTGCAAAATCGATTTTGTTTTTTCAAATTTCAAATTGTCAGACCAAGATTTGGGGGCCCCCAAAGTGAAAATTCCTTGTGGTTTTAAAATAATTTAATAATACAAATTTTCTGTGAAGCAACAGAACACTAACAGTTTGTTTTTGAAAAATGCTATTTTTAAATGCTTTTCTAAAAAATTTTAAATTACAAAAAAATTAATAATAACCAAAATTAGGGGGCTCCCTCAAAGAGGGGACCCTAGGCCCGGGCCTCACGGGCCTATTGGTAAATAAGGCCCTGGGAAGAGGAAGGTCGCCCACCTGAAATATAACCTGGAAAAGTGTATCATGTTCAAGAAGTCTAGCCATCAATCAATGGAACTGTGGTAAATTCTTGGTTATTGTATAGAAGAGATTGGGAGTCATCTGGGATTAGCAGAAAGAATTCGTATAGCCTTTTACAATGTAAAATGCAAATAGCATCTTGCTTATGTAAGGAGGGGAAAAGAGACATGAAAAAGAGAGGACGGCCTGCTTCCAGTTCAATGGAGAGAAAAATTCAAGAAAAAAAGAGGAGAGGCCCAACTACAGCAGTTCCACATGAGGACATAAGAAAGGATGCAATTGGTCATTGGCCAGCTTTATCGGAAAAAAGAACCCGCTGTAAAAAGCCTGGTTGTCATGATGTTCCTAAGATGAAATGTTCCAAGTATGATGTGCATCTATGTTTAACTCCTAATGTTAATTGTTTTATGGATTTCCACACCTCATGCATTACCAAGATTCCATAACCAAATGTAAAGGTGTTCCAAAAAATATATATATACTGAAACTTGTAAGTCACAAAAGATTTATTCCATTTGTTTGGATTCGCCCATCACACTTCATTTTGCATAATTTCATTTGCGCATGTGCGTCTTTTCAGTTATATATAGCTCGCCGCCAGGTGCGGTTCAATTTCCAATTCCAACTCAATTCATTCAATTGTATGCTTCGACTTTCACCGCACTGACGTGCAAAAATAAAGACCTTAATTTGAAACTGCGTTATGTTTGATTCAAGAAGTTGAAGCCACCCCGTTCCAGACAAAAGTCGATCCCTTAAGCTGGGAAAACATTGGAGGTTCCACCGAGATTTTCGTCGTGGTTTTCATCTGATCAGAAGTAAGAAATTTCTTTTACTTTTACAATGGAAGCCGCAGAATTCATCAGACTGCGTGGCTACGAAAAAGCGGCTCTGACCCGTATTGAACCCTTTCTAACCACCGCCAGCTCTGATACGAATTCAGTCAACATTAACAATCGACTTGTCAGGTTAGAAGAAATATTTGCTAAATTACTTGAGTACGACGCTGTTATACCCTCAGATCAATCTGAAATTGAAGAGCTTGAAAATCGTTATTTCGTCGCAAAAGCGGGTCTTCAAGAATTATTGAAGTCGACATCACGTGTTGATCAAATTGATCCAAATCCCAGTTTTCTAAACGCAAGCTTTGGAAACACTTCAGATTTTCGATTGCCTAGATTGAACATACCTGTTTTCAATGTTGATTACACTCAATGGCTTAATTTTAAAGATTTGTATCAAGGTATTGTTCACAATAACAATACGTTATCTAATATCCAAAAGTTTCAATACTTAATCGGATTATTAGGTGAAGGTCCCAAATCAATAATCCAACACATTCCCGTAACATACGCTAGTTATGAGGAAGCTTGGACGAAACTCCTCAATCGTTACAATAACAAAAAACAGATCGCTAATACTCTGTTCGCTACGTTTTTCGCGCAAAACGCGATTACTCAAGCTGATGATTGTAACTTGAGGTCTCTTGCTGACACTTCCGAGCAAGTTGTCAGAGGTTTAAAATGCGTTGATGAAAAGGCTACTAAACCGGATATTTGGATAATTTATATGCTTTTAAACAAAGTTGATCCTGAAACTCGCCGTTTATGGTCAGATAGAAAAGATGAGACTGATTTTCCGTCATTTGATAATTTCATACAATTTTTAAATGATAGAGCATCAGCATTGGAAAATTCAAAAATTGACTTCTCAAGTCAAAAGGACACAAAAGTAAACGCGAATCGTGCTTGTTATTCAAAATGTCCAAAATGTAAGGATTTTCATTACTTGACTAAATGTTCAAGTTTTAAAAATTTGAATCCTGCATCTCGCAAGATGTTTGTGATTAAAAGAAATCTTTGTTTGAATTGTTTTTCAGAGAAACATACAACAAAGTTCTGTACTTCACAATTTATATGTAGATTTTGTCATCTCAAGCACAATTCTCTTTTACATGAGGAAAATCTAGGTTCGAATTGTGCGAAAACGGATCAACAACGGAAGTTCGACCCTAAATCATCAAACCTTAGCCAATGTGAAATTGCGGTAAATCCCAATCAATTAAATAAAGCTTTGCTTCCAACAGCCGTAGCTTCAGTTAAAGATGATAGCAGTAAGTTTGTTAATATTCGCATTCTTCTTGATTCGGGATCCTAGGCTTGTTTCTTATCTGAATCATTTGCTAAGAAAAATAATCTTAATTATGATTCAAAGGCTAAAATAAGTGTGTTCGGCATTTCGTCCACCACACCAATTACCACTCTAGGTAATATGGATTTATGCATCTACTCAAGGCATAATAAAGATGTTAAAAGCATTTATTTTAAAGTCATCGATTGCCCCTGAACCTTTGTACAAAATTACGACTCAAGATCGTAAGCTATTACTAGGGCTACAACTAGCTGACAGTGATATTTCACAAACAAGTGAAATTGATTTAATCATTGGAGCCGATAAGTTTTTTTCGGTAATTCTCCCAGGTCAAGTGCTGCGCGACACTGGAAAGCCAATAGCTCAAAATATCCGTTTAGGTTGGGTTATAACGGGGAATCAAAAAACAAATCAGTTAGCTAGTCTTACGCTTGCAAATTTAAATCTCAATGACTTTCTAAAAACATTTTGGGAAATTGAATCAGTTCCCGTTGCTAACGCATTAGAACTAACACCAGAAGAAAAATTTTGTGAGGAACATTTTGTATCAAATTATAAAATTTACTCTGATGGAAAATTTGAAGTCAAACTACCCATTTTCCAAACTGAAAGTAAATTGGGTTTAGAATTGAACTCTATCAGTGATATTTTTTGCTTTACGCCTCATCTTAACGTTGATTCTCCAATCACAAAAAGAAAGATATTATCAAACGCGTCTCAAATTTTTGATCCTTTGGATTTGATAAGTCCGTGTGTAATTTGGATTAAAATATTTTATCAAAAATTATGGTTAGTTAAAAGCGATTGGGACGATGTTTTATCTGAAATGTTAGTCACTGAATGGATGGAGTTTCAAAACAATTTTAACTTGATTAAAAATTTACAAATTCCCCGATGTGTAAGCATTTCCAAGGTTAAAATGTCATTACACTGCTTTTGTGACGCTTCGGAGCAAGCTTACGCGGCTGTAATATCTTGTAAGCAAATCTTACCAAATGAAGAATCTGTAAACCTATTAGTTTCTAAAACCAAGGTCGCACCTATTAAACATGTTTCGATCCCTCGGCTTGAGTTATTAGGTGCAACTCTACTCGCCTCGCTCTTGCAAGCAATTTTAAATTGTCTCAAGATAAGCATGCAAGATGCTGAGATACATGCGTGGACTGATTCCAAAATAGTACTAGAATGGCTCTCGTCACACCCAAGGCGTTGGAAAACTTTCATAGAAAATAGAACATCCAAAATATTAAACTCCCTACCCTCCAATTATTGGTATTTTGTCCCATCTAAAGAAAATCCCGCGGACATAGCTTCAAGAGGTATCAATCCTCAAAATTTAGGAAGTAGTAAGCTATGGTGGCATGGACCAAATTTTCTTACTCTGGATTCAAATCATTGGCCACTTGAAAACCCTACACTTCAAGATGACCCCAATGTTTTACTTGAACAAAGAAATGACCCTATTTTTGCTAACTCTTGTGTAGTTAATTCTACATTAGATGATATGTTTGAGAAGCATTCATCACTGGGAAAAATCATCCGTATATTAGCTTATTGTTGGCGCTTCATACTAAAATGCAAATCAAGAGCTAGTTCAGCAACCTCGAGCTTTTCTACTCGTTTATCCCTATCTGAGACCAAGGAAGTCAAATTTATTTTGTTCCGTTATGTTCAACAAGTTCATTTTCCTAAAGAATTGGACAATCTGCATTCTAACAAGACTTTTTCTCCCCGAGGCAAGATTATTTCTTTGCATCCTTTCTTGGACGACCAGAGTGTCTTACGGGCGGGAGGGCGAATAAAACAATCGGATTTGCCCTACAACTCAAAACATCCAATTATTCTACCCGAAAAGCACAAGATCAGTACAATGATTATTCAACATGCACACACATTGAATCTTCATTCTGGACCAACTCTATTGAATCACATTCTCAAGCAGACCTATTGGATCGTGGGAGCCAAACGGTTGATTCGCAAAATTGTTAACAAATGCATTGCTTGTTGCAGGTACCGCTCCAAACCGATCCAACAGCTGATGGGAGACCTACCGGAGGCTCGAGTTAAGATCAGTCGAGCTTTCACCAACGTTGGTTGTGATTTCACTGGATCCATAGACGTAAAGATTGGTAAGGGTCGAGGGCAGAAGTCGACCAAATCTTACGTAGCATTATTTGTATGTCTATCCACAAAGGCATTACATCTTGAATTAGTAGGGGATCTTACAGCCGATTCTTTTATTTCAGCTCTTAAAAGACTGATTGCTAGGCCGGGTTGCCCATCACACATATATAGTGACAATGCTACAAACTTCGTAGGGGCACGCCGTAAAATTAATGAAGTTCAAAACTTTATCAAAACAATCAACGACGAACCCACAATAGTAAACTTCTTTGACACCTCAGAAATTACTTGGCATTTTATTCCCCCGTCTTCTCCCCACTTCGGAGGAATCTGGGAAGCGGGGGTCAAATCTGTGAAATTTCACATAAAACGATCCATTGGCGACAAACGCCTCACTTTTGAAGAGTTGAGCACACTGTTGTGCCAAATTGAAGCGATTCTAGACCCTTGGTATCACCCGATAATGGCATAGAATCTTTATATGCATTAACTCCTTCTCATTTTTTAATAGGAGAGAAATTGACATTTCTTCCAGATGATTCAACAAGCGACATTCCTCCTAGAACTCGCTGGCAGCTTGTTCAAAACTTGTCCGAAACGGCTTCTGGAAGCGATGGCATGGAGAATATCTGCATTCTCTCCAACAAAGAGTTAAGTGGAGAGTACCTCATCAAAATATGAAGGTTGGGGACCTCGTCATCTTGAAAGAGTCTAACCTTCCACCTTCCACGTGGCCGTTGGGACGAATTGAAGGAGTTCATCCCGGTGAAGACGGGGGAGTGCGAGTGGTCACCATCCGAACTGCAATAGGACTGTTCAAACGAAGCATTTCAAAATTAATTAAACTGCAAATTAATTTTGGGCGGGAGTATGTTTGGATTCGCCCATCACACTTCATTTTGCATAATTTCATTTGCGCATGTGCGTCTTTTCAGTTATATATAGCTCGCCGCCAGGTGCGGTTCAATTTCCAATTCCAATTTCAACTCGATTTATTCAATTGTATGCTTCGACTTTCTCCGCACTGACGTGCAAAAATAAAGACCTTAATTTGAAACTGCGTTATGTTTGATTCAAGAAGTTGAAGCCACCCCGTTCCTGATAAAAGTCGATCCCTTAAGCTGGGAAAACACCATAATTACCTATTGTTACTTCAAAGTCACAAACCATTTTTTTTATCAATTAGATGCTTATAAATTGAAATTTTCTCTCCAATTTAAACAAAATGTTGATACTGCACAAGGTACTATTACATATCTTTTTTTTCAGAAAAAACAAAAAAATTAGGTTATAAAGGGTTAAGACGTACTCTCGGCAACGGCGGCTTGCGATCCCCCACACTGGCTGTCTAGATTGGGAGAGAAATCGCATGTATTGAATTTCAAGACCTATCCATAGTAATATCATTGCTTATAAAATCTTGGATTTCGAGATAGTTAAACATTTAAGTGTTGGAGGAGGAATAACTATCAACATGCGTTGCATGATTATGCGTGTGCCTTCAAGCATTTTTAATACGCATAAAACAGCAAAAAGATCGTTTTTTGCTTCGTAAAACATTTAGTTCTTAAAGCCGTTGGTTTATATACATTTTTTCTTGTTTATGCGCTGCGCATATTCATATGGGTAGTATATAGTGAACTGGGAGAAAACTAACTTTTTTTCCCGTGAACTTATGATGTCATATGCAGGGGGTCCACCCCTGTAAGAGCGATGTCACCTCCTCAACTCCCTCCCCCCCGCAAAAAAATAAAAAGCTTCCCCTTAAACGATTCCCTCCAAACCGTCTAGCCCCCCCCCTGAAAACAAATTCCCTAGAACTTTCAGTGGCCCAGACTGCATCATGATCCCCCCCCCCCCTTGTGGGAATCCCTATTATACGGTTAGAATATTTTTTATTTTTGCCCTGAAATAAAGTTCTAAAATAAGGATAAGATAAAAGGCAAACAACTCCTCTACTGATAAACTTCTTTGCGAGTTATAGAGTTTTAGCTTAAGTTCAGCTTATTTATTAGTAGATGAAAAAGGACAGTTCTACCCCAAGAGGCGGATCGCGGATCAGGGGGCGTGGCCTATCCGCCTCCCAATACCCCCAGGCGTGCCCTCAGGCGTTAGTCGAGTGGAGTTGAGTTGTATGCCCGCAGGCATTTTTCGAGTGGAGTTGAGTTGTTTTTGCCCCAGGCGTTTTTCGAGTGGAGTTGAGTTGTATGCCCTCAGGCGTTTTTAAAGTAGAGTTGAGTTGTTTTTCAAAAGTTTATAGTTTTGGAATGGCAACACTGTTTAATTTAAGTTTTACCCCTATTATTCCGCCTCCTAGCGGCAAATAGTGGAACTACTATAGCACTGTTTCAATACTACTAAAACCGTTAAAAAGTTTATAGTTTTGGAATGGCAACACTTTTTAGTCTCAGTTTAAGACTTAATGTAAAACCGATTGTGACTCCATCTACGAGAAGAAAATAGAACTATTATTGAACTTAATTTTTTTTCAATGTTTTAGAATTCGAGCATTAAATATTAACAAAAAATTAATTATAATGTATAATGAATTAGATTTAATATCGTTATTTATATCCTGATACAGCTTTATTTATGTTTTCGACTTAGAAAGATTTTCTTTTTCGATCTTTTTCATGTTTTCACTTAGCATTCACGCAGGAACTATTTCATATTAACAAAAAAATTAATTATAAAATGATAGCGCTAAAAAGTTAATGCTTAAAAAGGGATTACTTTAAATGCAAAGGGAATTATTAAAGTATTACATTTAAATGATATTAAATAATAATAATAATATTTTTAATACAAATTAGTGATGATAAAAGGTATATTCAACTTACCCTAGCAGGAGATTCAGTAGATTGATAATTGATTCTTGAAAAATCCATGGTCGAGCGTATAAGGAACTGAGAAACGCTTTTAAAAAAGAGCAGATCAAAAATTCATCTTTACTAAGCAAGTGTAGAAAGCGAAGGGACTTTTCACTTTCCAGTCCTTGTAGCATTTTCTGTCAAGAAATATAGAAGCTAAAAGTTAACCAATTAGAATGCAGTATACATCACAGTTGAAGAGAATGTATACATTCAGGGTACATTTGCCGAAAGTTATAATTCCTGCAGCATTGCAAGACATGAACAAACTTGTATTGCGCTAAAAGATTGAAATCATAGTGCAGGTGTTTTTTTATGGCTTTAGGTCCTTTGTGACGATCGGACAGAAAAGAAAAGGTCCCCTCTCCACCCCTATAGGCATACTTTCTCTTTCTACATTGAATGAAGTGATTGACAAAGATCGCTTTCCTTTTCACATACAAAGCATCTCAACTGTACTTAATTTTTAACTGTAGATAATGGATACATTACTTGATGGTGGTGAATATCAGCTTAATGAAAACAAAAATACGTTAATGAGAGATGATTTTTACTCGCAAGAAAACATGTTTGATAGTGTTTTCTTCTATTAGCAACCTTTTTTTCATTGGTGCAGAAGCTACTAGTAGGATTCATTCCGTAAAACAATAGAGAATGTAAGATTTTACTAAATAAAAATGTATGAACTTGCAAAACAAAATTATTTTCTACTTGCAAAATTTTAGAACTTCGCATGAAAATTTAAAAAAAAAGTACTTATTCAAACGGTTGAAACTTGGAACTAAAATTTCAACACTGAATCATCAAAAATCCGAAACAATTTAAGCTGTGGAATAAAGATTCGAGACTTAAAAAGTAAATGTAAACTCACTAAAAGAGATTTGAAAATCTGAAAAGAGAAATAGAATAATAACTTCACTAGAAACACTGAAATAGAATCGTAAAACTTGAAAAATTTAAATCACAAAACTTAAATCTATTGCAAAGAGCTTTATGTGAAACGTAAAAGTGCTAAGAGCAAAATGCTAAAACTGAGGAAACTTAGAAATACGTGGAACAAATCATTTAAAATTATAAACTTTAAAAACTTAAACTCATTCAGAAAAGAACGGAAATGCAAAATTACAAAACAAAAGTGTTACGCTCTTGCAAAATATTAAAACTTAATGCAAAAAAAATGCAAGAAAGTACAAAACACCAAAAGTTAAGAGTAGTATAAAAAACTGTTACTTAGATTCATCTAAAACATAACTAGGAAAAAGGAAAAGTAATATATACAAATTGAAAAAACTTATATTCACCTATTTAACATATCAAAATAGCAAGTACAAGACGTTAAAACACAACGAAAATGTAAAAGTATGAAACGTAAAATTACAAAACCTAAATTCATCTGGTAAAAGTTCCGTAAAAAATGTAAAGCACTAAGAGTGAAAACTACAAAACAGCAGGAAAGCTAGAAATAAAAAATATACAACATCAGAACTTAAATTCATCCAGAAAAACTTAGAAGAACAAATGTAAAAGTTCGGAAATTTTCAAAACAAAAGTATGATGCACTTGCAAAATGTTAAAACTTAGTGCAAAAACGTAAAAAGTACTATGTACAAAATGTTAAAATTTAGATTTATCTACTAAAACAGTGAATGAAGATGTAAAATTACTAAGAGTAATATATTAAAACAACACGAAAACGTAAAAGTACTAAGTACAAAACGTAAAAAAAAAATTATTTATCTGCTATAACTTAAACTGAAGTCGTAAAATTACTAAGTACAAAGTGTTAAAACATCATAAAAATGTAAAAATATCAAGTATAAAGCAGCAAAACATAGATTTATCTGTAGAAATCTTGATCAAAAAAATGTAAAAGTTCAAACAACAAAATCCTAAAACTCTGAAAAATTGAAAACACGCAGTACAAAAACAGCAAAACCTGTAAAATTGCTAAGTATAAGGCTGCAAAACTTAAATTTTTTCAGAAAAACTTAGAACGAAGTTGTAAAAGTACGGAACTTTTCAAAGTATAAGTGTTATGCACTTACAAAATGTTAAAACTTAAAATGAAAATGTAATGATGTAATGTAATGTAGATCTATGTTTTGCTGCTTTATACTTGATATTTTTACATTTTTATGATGTTTTAACACTTTGTACTTAGTAATTTTACGACTTCAGTTTAAGTTATAGCAGATAAATAATTTTTTTTTTACGTTTTGTACTTAGTACTTTTACGTTTTCGTGTTGTTTTAATATATTACTCTTAGTAATTTTACATCTTCATTCACTGTTTTAGTAGATAAATCTAAATTTTAACATTTTGTACATAGTACTTTTTACGTTTTTGCACTAAGTTTTAACATTTTGCAAGTGCATCATACTTTTGTTTTGAAAATTTCCGAACTTTTACATTTGTTCTTCTAAGTTTTTCTGGATGAATTTAAGTTCTGATGTTGTATATTTTTTATTTCTAGCTTTCCTGCTGTTTTGTAGTTTTCACTCTTAGTGCTTTACATTTTTTACGGAACTTTTACCAGATGAATTTAGGTTTTGTAATTTTACGTTTCATACTTTTACATTTTCGTTGTGTTTTAACGTCTTGTACTTGCTATTTTGATATGTTAAATAGGTGAATATAAGTTTTTTCAATTTGTATATATTACTTTTCCTTTTTCCTAGTTATGTTTTAGATGAATCTAAGTAACAGTTTTTTATACTACTCTTAACTTTTGGTGTTTTGTACTTTCTTGCATTTTTTTTGCATTAAGTTTTAATATTTTGCAAGAGCGTAACACTTTTGTTTTGTAATTTTGCATTTCCGTTCTTTTCTGAATGAGTTTAAGTTTTTAAAGTTTATAATTTTAAATGATTTGTTCCACGTATTTCTAAGTTTCCTCAGTTTTAGCATTTTGCTCTTAGCACTTTTACGTTTCACATAAAGCTCTTTGCAATAGATTTAAGTTTTGTGATTTAAATTTTTCAAGTTTTACGATTCTATTTCAGTGTTTCTAGTGAAGTTATTATTCTATTTCTCTTTTCAGATTTTCAAATCTCTTTTAGTGAGTTTACATTTACTTTTTAAGTCTCGAATCTTTATTCCACAGCTTAAATTGTTTCGGATTTTTGATGATTCAGTGTTGAAATTTTAGTTCCAAGTTTCAACCGTTTGAATAAGTACTTTTTTTTTAAATTTTCATGCGAAGTTCTAAAATTTTGCAAGTAGAAAATAATTTTGTTTTGCAAGTTCATACATTTTTATTTAGTAAAATCTTACATTCTCTATTGTTTTACGGAATGAATCCTACTAGTAGCTTCTGCACCAATGAAAAAAAGGTTGCTAATAGAAGAAAACACTATCAAACATGTTTTCTTGCGAGTAAAAATCATCTCTCATTAACGTATTTTTGTTTTCATTAAGCTGATATTCACCACCATCAAGTAATGTATCCATTATCTACAGTTAAAAATTAAGTACAGTTGAGATGCTTTGTATGTGAAAAGGAAAGCGATCTTTGTCAATCACTTCATTCAATGTAGAAAGAGAAAGTATGCCTATAGGGGTGGAGAGGGGACCTTTTCTTTTCTGTCCGATCGTCACAAAGGACCTAAAGCCATAAAAAAACACCTGCACTATGATTTCAATCTTTTAGCGCAATACAAGTTTGTTCATGTCTTGCAATGCTGCAGGAATTATAACTTTCGGCAAATGTACCCTGAATGTATACATTCTCTTCAACTGTAATACTTTAATAATTCCCTTTGCATTTAAAGTAATCCCTTTTTAAGCATTAACTTTTTAGCGCTATCATTTTATAATTAATTTTTTTGTTAATATGAAATAGTTCCTGCGTGAATGCTAAGTGAAAACATGAAAAAGATCGAAAAAGAAAATCTTTCTAAGTCGAAAACATAAATAAAGCTGTATCAGGATATAAATAACGATATTAAATCTAATTCATTATACATTATAATTAATTTTTTGTTAATATTTAATGCTCGAATTCTAAAACATTGAAAAAAAATTAAGTTCAATAATAGTTCTATTTTCTTCTCGTAGATGGAGTCACAATCGGTTTTACATTAAGTCTTAAACTGAGACTAAAAAGTGTTGCCATTCCAAAACTATAAACTTTTTAACGGTTTTAGTAGTATTGAAACAGTGCTATAGTAGTTCCACTATTTGCCGCTAGGAGGCGGAATAATAGGGGTAAAACTTAAATTAAACAGTGTTGCCATTCCAAAACTATAAACTTTTGAAAAACAACTCAACTCTACTTTAAAAACGCCTGAGGGCATACAACTCAACTCCACTCGAAAAACGCCTGGGGCAAAAACAACTCAACTCCACTCGAAAAATGCCTGATGGCATACAACTCAACTCCACTCGACTAACGCCTGAGGGCACGCCTTAGGGTATTGGGAGGCGGATCGGCCACGCCCCCTGATCCGCGATCCACCTCTTGGGGTAGAACTGTCCTTTTTCATCTACTTTTATTTCTATTTATTGTTTTGGTTTCTATTTTTAGTTTTTGTTCAAATTTTCAGTTTTGGTTTAAATTTAGGTTATGATTAAATAATCAAATCGAATACTGTGAAATATGCAGCATAAGGGTAGATTTCATAAGAAAGAGAATCAGATTTTTTTATTCGAAAAATATCGGGACAAAATTTCAGAATATAAGAAATACATAAGAACGAAATGGTAGAAATAGCATGATCTTATCACAATGATGAAACATTCAACATACAATGAATTTGAAAAAAAAAAAACCTTATTTATTTATTGTTAAATTTTCTAATAAAATTTCAAATAAAACAAGAGTAAAAACCGTGGAAAGCAAAAATTTTTTTGCGCCCGCTCCACTTCAGTTTCGAGCAAAATCTTATTGTTCCACTGCTCCGCACTCCACGTCTCTTAAATTTAGAGGCAGGATGTGTGGTATTCTCTCCGAAATTTCTCAGATCCCTCCTTGAAAATGGTCTGGAACATACATGAAAATCCATAGAAACTGCAGGACTAACGTCATTTACGCAGTGATGTTCTGATTCGGATTAAATTTTAGAATATTTCTGTAATTGTAGTGAAGTGAAAGCAAACAATTGTTAAGAATTTGATTAAAGTTGTAGGAAAAAAGAAAAACATCGAATGCAAGATTTTAGGATGTGGAAATACACAAAAGGTTGAAATACTGAAGCAGTATTGCAAACTCTTCTCTCACCCAAAAATTCGTAATCCCCTCCATGCACCAAACATAAGGGGTGAGTTTCTCCTCCACTGGAATTGTAACCACTATTAGAAGTAGCGAAGACAATATGAATATGTCATTTTTAAAAGATACTGTATCAGATCATAGTATAATTGGAGCTTTTCTCCCTGATTACTTTATTATTTTATTGTTCTACACGCCAAACCTACATTTTAAATTTTGAAAGTAATTAACTTTTTTACTTTTTAAAAGCTTTTCTTGCCGGTTTTCTTTCCCCTCGTTTGGTTTTCTATGCGTAGTTTTCTAATAAGTGATGACTCTTTCTGTAAATACTAAGTAGTTTGGAATGTTTGGTGTTGTAAACATAATAACAAGTTTTAAAATGTAGCTACCATTTGAACTTTAAAAGTAAGAGATTATCTTTCCGCCGAAAACTTCTTATCTCGCGCCTTAACATCAAGAAAAACATGGAAATCGAAACTTTTTAGTCGTTTGCTTTCTGCCCATGCGCACGCAAGGTGCGGGGGTGTTGAAGTTAGCGCGCCGCCTTGTTTCTGAACTAGTTTCGACCTCCGCAAACTTTGGAAGCGGAATTACTTTTATGACCGAAAATTTGATGCGCCTACATTTTCGTTTCAAAACAACAGCAAAATTATACCTCAAAAATATATTTTTTTTTAAACTGCGTGTGGTCCAATCAAATTTATAAGCAAAATGCTAGAAGGCACTTTGTCTGTTTATGCTTTTATTTTAATTTTTCCATTAGCGGTTATAGGTGGTTTGATATTTCTTATCAGGAATTTTATTCGATCGACTGAGTATAGCGATTCTGATGCGAGATTCGACGGAAAAACGATCGTGGTTACAGGTAAGTTATTTTGTTGTATTCTTCTTTCTGAACATTTTAGTTACTATATTTTAATTTTACGAAAGTTCATGATTCTTCAAACTGCTCTAAAAAGTAAGTTAATGATTTTATTATTTTTGTTTTCGTGTGTTACATCAACAAAGCTTTTTTTAAAGTGTATAAATGAATATTTTTCTGCTCTAAATTAAAAAGAATGTTAATTTCCTAATCTAATCTTAACTCCTACATCTAATGGTTTTGCGCATCACCCATTTCAATAAGAATGTGTTTTTATTAATTTATCAATTTATTTTGTGGTCGGAAAAAATTTAACTACTTGAAGTTAAAATCCGAGTGTTAACAAAAACTAGAAACTAAAACGAAAAAATAATAAAAAAAGAAAGAAAAATTTTTTTTAAAACTCCAGAGAGTATTGTAGAAAAGGTACTCATTTTTTTTTACTCACATTCAATTGCTTATATGGACACTTCAGCTATTATAACTAGAAAACTTCAGAATTAAAAAAAAACTCTTAGTTGAAAGATGTATAAAAGTTTGAGAAATTCTGACTCATTCATTATCTTTATCAATTAACAATTTAAAAACTTTATTGACTTATTATTACAAACGTAAAACACATTTTATTTGTATTTCAAAAAGGAAAATATATATTCGCTATAACTGAATTTTTTAATAGTACATACTGATAGTTTTACAAATTAACTATTTTAGAAGAAAATCGGTGTCCGAAAAGTATTTAAGCAGAAATTTTTTTTCCCGAAACCTTTTCACTTAATCATTAATATTATTTTGTTTTTATTTCTCATACACGCATGCTTTACTTTAATCACTCATAAGTAGATTTTGGTTAGAAGTGTCTTGAAATGTAATGCATAACGTGAATATTTGATATACAATCGGAGTATTCTGCAAATCATTTTCGCTTTTCCTAATTAGCAAAATTAGATTGTACAAATCATTACTTAACGGAATATTATTCGTTATTTTCAATTTCAATGGTTGTTCTACTTTTATACACATTAAGATGTACTGTGGTTTCTTCATCAAGAAAGCTGAATTTGGGTTACACTGATTTATTGTTTCTTCTGCCAAATTTGCATTGTACCACAGAAAGCCACTCCATGTATCGTGCTTTGTTCTTGTCTGGGCCACATGCACAAACACGTGACACATGTTTCACATCACACGGGCCGCGACATAAACATTAACATGCGCTTCTTTGATAATATCGCTGAATTCATCGAGCATATGGTCCTTTTCACGACCAAACCAAAGCGCATTTCTTGCGAAAAGGGAAAGCAAATTCCTTTTTTACAGTCTGTTGTAACAAAAATAACTTTATATCACATTTGCTGACTGCTTTTAACAGATCACTCACAGAAATATCAAATTAGAAAACAAACAGTGCTGATTAAAGCAGCGTACTGGTTTCATTTTTATCCTCTGAGTGTAAACTTTGAATTTTTGCTGCTTTAGAGAAATAAACATAAGGGCATCATAAAGGAATAAAAGTATTTCCATATAAGCAATGACAGCAGACACATTTAAAACTTTTTAAAATTCATGGGCAAGGTCATCAACGACAGCAAAACAAATCATCCTGACACGCTGTTATGAACGCAGAAAAAAAACCCCACTTCATTTTATTCTATCAGTATTTTGTGTAAAAAAATATACTATGTTTCATGACTTACATGAGAGCCAATTATAAAACAATTCTTATTATATTGTTATTACTATAATTCATATTTTTAATGGTGTAATTTTTATGTGGTCACATAATTTCATTTATTTCAGACCAAAACTTGGAAAATAGGTCTAAATTCTAAAACGTCGTTTAAAAAAAAAAAACACTTAATTATGTAAAAGTAATGGGAAATACAGAGTGTTGCTTGGTTTTCTATTTCTTCAGTTCAAATCAATTTTCTACATGCTGGAATACGTTTGTATTGAAAAGATTAAAGAAATAATTTACTTACTGACGTAAACTGTAACTTGGAAGTATTTAAACGGTTGATATTTTTAAAATTAACATTAAAATCTGGAGGGAAAGAATGGGTTTAGTATGCAAAAAGTATATTCAAGGGTAAACAGCAGTGAATTTAGACTGTCTAATACATTTATACAATTTTTTAAAGCATTCTATAAGACAAATGATCAAAAATGCTTTATGCTAAAATATGAGTACAAAGAAAAAACAACGTAAGTAAATCACAAATTGTCCAAAGCAATAATGTAATTGATTTGGACAATTTGTGCTTTATTTCCGTTGTCTTTTTTCTTGTACTCACATCATTTTCTATTCGGCAATACTAGTTATTTTGTTCACTAGTCAATGGCGAAATTGTTGTAGTTTAAGGATGCAACATAATGTAATATTTTTTAGTATTAAATGAGTGGTAAATGTAAATCTTTGTTTTTTTATATTAATATTTTTTATATTTTTTTCTGTACGTATTTGTTTCATTTGTTCAATTATTACTCCTGTCGCTGCTTTATTACTATTATTGCCAAGCGTAAACTGCTGGTTTTTGCATCAGACTAAAGAATTTTTTTGTGGATTTCATGCAAATTTGTCTTCAGAAACATACTAAATTTGAAGTCAGTGAGTAGTTACTCGGCCACATCAGCTTTGAAGAAATGAGAAAATGTTGATTTCTGAGGAAAAAAGGGAAAGTCCTGGCTGATTCTATTTCTGGCCTTTCTCTTGACGCACGACACATGGAGAGCAAGCGTAACAGGATGCCTGCTTTGCCCGAATATGTTAACTGGGGGTGAGCGCATATACCCTGAGCTATTTTGGGTGTTTCAGTATGAAAAGTTTTGCGTGGAAGAAGGATCAGTCATTTCTCTAGTGGCATGTGCTGAGATAATTTTTTCGGCCTTGCGGGAATAAATCACAAAAGCGATTGGAAAGTTTACACTAACAAGATAGTTTTTTGGGACATGTTCGGATGTTTAGAAACATTCAATTTCGGCTATGCTGGCATAAAATTAATATGTTTTAAATTAAGTTTTGCATGACGCCGCTCCGAAAAGCGCGGGACGAATTTATTACCGTGTGGAGTGTCATGTGTTTCGGGTTTTGATTCAGGCGTTGCAGAAACTATTTTGAGAAATTTGTGGAAACAAAGCGGTTATTGTCACATATCTGGCGCTTATCGAGTTGCCTGATAGCACTTTTCCTGTTATTTAAACATAAATAGCTGCCCCGAACTGAATCCCCACCCATTACTTCCGTAATCCTCGCAGATTCGGCGCGATTTCAAACAGATCAAGTGAAAACTAGAAACAACACCACCATGACATCATGCAGCGATTTTTGAAAGGACTATTTTATTTTGCTAAAAGCTTTCTTCAAAGTGACTTCAAGCCATTTTACTTATGGAATCATGGCAGCTCAATGTTAAACTGAATTTATCCAAAAACAAAACGATTCGAGAGCGAAATTAATGCTTGAACATTTAGCTACAGTAGTTGTTGTTAGTCATCATGAGTGATCTCGAGTCACGACTCCTAACGTTGCGCAGTAGTAGTGTATCAATGCTAATCTATTTTTGTGTCTCTACAACATACAAAAATCAAATTAGGAAAAATACTATTCATTCAAAAATGCTTTGTAGATGAATTTCGACACTTGCTTCTACTCAGTTAAAACGTGAACAGAAAACAAAAGAAAAACCCTCCCCCCCAAATCATTCGAAAATTCTAGTCATTCCAAAATACATAGCTGTCAAAACCAGCTCACGTTACAGTTACATGTGTGATGCAACAAATGTGTTAAACAACTGTATGTGAGTGCAACCACCGAGGAGGAGTTTTGAAATCTCTCCTTCCCCAAATTTAATGATACTCACATATTCTCACTGCTAACAGACGAAGTAATTACGAGGGTTGCAGTTAGTGTTGGCATGGGCATAACGTAAGACTACGTGCTACGCCCATACTTTAACGAATACAGTATACTTCATTCAGCTCAACTGTGTATAACAATGTATGAGCCGAAAACAATTCAGTTCATAAAGTGTCCACTCTACTCACCTGACATAAAAGTTCTGAGCATGTCTGGACACACTTGGAAGGTACAGTTGTCCAAGCTCTTATTAATAACCTCATTGCATTCGCTGAAAATAGGGGCGCAACAACCTTAACCGTTCGAGAGCACCCTACATCCTTTTCAAATTTTTTCTTTTTTTGTTTGTTTGTTATTTATATGCAACCTATCCAAAATCATATCTTCATGCTTTTTTAGCCTACTTTAGCGTAAGAGTAAAAAGACAAATAATAAAGCATGAGAAAAGGCTTAATTTATTGTGAAAATATCGTTAGAAATCAAGAAAAGTCAAAAATAAGTTGAGTAATTAAATAAAGAAAATTGAAAGTAGGGTTTTGAGATGGGGAAAAAGTGTGTCGGCCTGTTTGTCGGTCTGTCTGTCTGTCTGTCCCCCTAATAACTTTTGAACGAATTGTCCGATTTGAAAAATTCTTTTTGATTTCGAAAGATCTTGGGGAGGAAATCTCATTTCCATATTTTACAATTTTACGATTTGAACAATTTTTCGTTCAATTTTGAACAGTTCAAAAAAAAATTAACATTAGCGCCTATGGGCGAAAATGAAGCAAATTATGTAAACTCTGGGTATAAGATCCAAGTTTCAATGAGCAAGCTTACTGGAAGAAGCTCTTGGCGTGAATATTGATTTGAACAATTTTTGTTCACTTTTGAACAGTTCAAAAAAAAAAAAAAATATAACATACCGCTTACGGGAAAAATTCAATCATATATAAATCCTGATCTAACGGACCGATTTGCTTGGAACAAACTTTATCGGAAAGCTCTTATAACGTGGAACATGTACAGAAAGAAAGTTCATGCAGAACTATCAAGCCTATTTTCCAATGAAATATTTTGATTGGGATTTTCAAGAAAATTTTTGAATTAATGAATAAGTGAAAGAATGGATGAACAAATGAATGAATAAATGATAAAAAGAAATAAACGAGGGAATAAATGAATTAATGAATGAAAAAATAAGTAAATTAGTGAATAAATACATGACTGAGTGAATAATAACATGAATGACTGAATAACTGAATTAATGAATGGATGAATGAATGAATATGTATTAACCGTTGAAAAAAAGCATATTTGAAGCAATTGAGAACTAAAGCTAAACGAGAAAGAGAGAGAGATATAACTAGATTATAAATTTGAAGTTGGTGTATGCGGGAAAGCAGGCTCGTATAGTTCTAGACGGAACTTCTTGTTTTTCAACATCGTTTCAAAGAATTAAGCCCTGTGTTGTACCTTCCATTTTATGCTTATGCATGGTTTTCTCGCGTAGTTTTCTTCACGTAGTTCCCTTGTTGCCCTAATTTTTTTTTACATCGAATTATTTTATTAATTAATTTTAATCCTCACTTCTTTTTGAAATACAAAGAACAATATGCCCCCAGGCATTTTGAAAAATCGGCGTCTTCTATAGTATGAAGAGAAGAATGTTTCTTGGTGGGATGTTCAACTTTGGGCGGTGTTCCAATATCTTCCATCGGCAACGTCATAAGTGTCATAATGGTTAATTAGGGCATTTTTGGTAGTGCGTTGTCCTGAAACGGGACATTGTCGAGGCCAGCCCCGATTATTTCTTGAGAATGGAGCGCAATAACCTAGTTGCACACATTTTCACTTCATTGTTCCCACTATGACCCACACTCACTACATACCCCTGGAGCTCTTGTACCTACCACCAGTGTATGGTTTGGTTAATTGCACGTTACGAAAGTGGGGCTGCCGGCTGCATTTCAGTAAATGTCTCCATTTTCTAGCAGAGACTTCAGCATGCTGCCATACAATTAGATAAATGTACCAATACGTTGAAATGTCAAAATTATCGTCTCAGATTTAACCCGCAGACTGGGAATTTGCACCCATCAGAGCTTGTTAATTCAACTTTTGAAGTATGTCCGTATTAAGCATAAAAAATGCAGCCTATCAATACCCCGACATAGTAACGAGAGATAATATTTATGACATCTAAATAAAACAATTTTATCACACTAATATTAACTTGTATTGCTAACAATTATAAATGCTTTAAAGTAAATTAAAATTGTTAGTCATAGAGTCTTCCAAGAGAAATCATGATACCAGCACGTGAACCAGATTG
Source organism: Octonoba sinensis (assembly GCA_038502835.1). NCBI lineage: Eukaryota > Metazoa > Arthropoda > Arachnida > Araneae > Uloboridae > Octonoba > Octonoba sinensis. The sequence continues at coordinate 27,053,869 of CM076599.1, read as the reverse complement.
AAGAATAATTTTCTGAAGGAACACAAAGCAAAGGTTAAAAAGAAAAGCGTACCGGTAAACATTTGTATTATCTAGACCTCATTCAATAACTCAGTTTTTCGTATTTTCCGCAGAAACTACGGAAAATCTTTATCGCGCTTCGCCTAAGCACGAGTTTAACGCATGTCGTCGGTATAAATCTTTTCTTTTTATTTCTTTCTTCCTTTTTTATTTGATGAAAATGCTAGTAATGTACATCATTGATAGAGCTACTCTGTTTTTCACAGGGTGTTCCATCTACTGGTTGAATGTCTACTCTGATCGAACTTGTGAAAATCTCTAAACATAAATATATATCCAATCTGCAGATTCTTTTACTTCATTTCAGAACACAGATCTGTCACACAGCTCCTATAATCCAAAATGTATCACCAGACTTTCTTTCCTCACTTGGATAGTTGCGATGTCTGAATTACGGTTACTTTAAATATTTCATCAATATCTCCTAAGTTACTGTATATCTTTTGAGTTGAGTTTTCCTTCAAAATCTTCAAGCCGCTGGGTGCTGTAATCGTACGAGTTGATGGGTGCTGTATTAAATCTTTTACACATGATTTACATTTCGTGCTTAATTTTTTAAAGCGAAGAACTTTATGGATTAGTTTAACTTCTTTGGATGTTTTCTCCGCATTTGCACGTTGAGAATGAGAAATCCAGGAAAACTTCCAACAAGCTGCAACGTATCTCAACATCCACACAATCTCACGAATCCAAAAATTTTTATGATTCATCATTACTTTCTGTCTAATTCAAAAAATTGATCATTTTGTCTAATATACGACTTTTTAATTCGCATATTTCATCGTTTTTGCAGGTGGAAGCAGTGGTCTTGGTCGTGCACTTTCCGCTGAGTTGGCCAGGAGAGGCGCTCGAGTCATTGTGGCTTGCAGGACAAAAGCTCGACGCGACTCAACAGCCTATTTTCTGCGCAGCAAGACAGGATCCTTCAATGTCAGGACTATGTTCATGGACTTGACTAGCTTGGACTCGGTTTATGACTTCTGCCAGGAGCTTGCCGACACAGAAGAAAAAGTGGATGCACTTGTTAACAACGCTGGTTGGTATAATTCGAGCACTTTTGTATTTTTCTCCGTAAAAAGCTGTTACAGAATATTTCCACCTCTCCAATTAGCACAGCGTTTTACTCAAAATTGCGTAAATTTTAATATCTATAACTTCTCTATTGATTATAAGCCATAAGCCTAACATATTTTTACTTTAGTTGTAGTTTCGCTGAAGAGTGAAAAATTCCGTAAAGTGTTTTTTAATTTTAACCTAAACCACTATTTTCCTAGTACATTTTAAAAATATGTTAATATGTATGTTAAAAATAGGAATAAATAAACGTTGAAACACCTTTTACTGAATGTTTCTTTTTTGTTTCAACGCTATTTTGGGAAATTGGCCATGATATAGGTAATAAATGTTTACGTTGGGGTGCGGAAACCGACTGTGAGAGAGCTATGATGCAAAGCATAAATAATGAGAAATGAATTTCTTACATGCGTTTCCGGTTGATTAGGAGCTCCTTTTTCAATGTAAAAATTTATTAGCTTCATGATGTAAATGACTCATAATTTTTTGAATTAATAAAGTGTTGTTTGTAACCTCGAAACACGTGTATGTACTTTAGTTTGCAATTTTTATGCGTTACAACCACGTTAGGTAATTTTTTCGCAGTTTGCTGCGGCCCGTTGTGTTTCCCCCAAATTAATAGTTAAAATTTTTTGAACTATTGTTAAGTACCCTCGTTTTCATGAAACCATGATTAAAAATCAATTCAACATTGTAATGTTATGTTTTTCAATATTACATATGAAGTTCTTGTTTTGTGTTTCAATAAATGAGCCGTATCATAAGACTTTGAAATAGGGACATATTGAACTCTCTTTCAAACTTTCTCTTTCAGCTGTCTTATGTGCGCAAGACAAAACATCGGACGACATTGACATGATGCTCGGAGTGAATTACCTGGGCCACTTCTTGCTGACTAACCTCCTCTGTGAAAAATTTCTGAACTATGGATCGGCCAGCAGTCCGGTCAGGATTGTTAATGTAATTTGTGGAAGCTTCAGATCCGGTAAGATTGTCAACATGGATGAACTGGAAGGCAAATTCACCGGAAGTTACGACATGAGGAAAGTTTATCGAAGCAGCAAACTTGCTTTGCATCTGTTCACCAAGGAACTTGCACACAAATTCAATGATCAGGGAATCGTAGCATTTTCTGCAGATCCAGGTAAGGCAAACAGTTTGTTTAATCAATGACTTTATGAGATAGAATATGACAGTGATTACCAGTCGCATTCACCAGACGATTAGAATCTCCGAACCATAGATCGAAGCATTCTTCAACTGATCTTAGATCAGTGGTCCGTGTGTCTGAAGCAGGTTTGATTCGGCTGGTGAATACGGCCATTAGTGAAGTGAATGTTCCGATTCCTTCATCGATAGTCTAAACATCGAGAGTCTAACAGAAAAACGAATTTATTGTTTAAAAGTTGTGTTGCACCATCTAATAAATTTTATACGAAAAGAAAAGAGGCTAGCGTGTCTAATTTTGGCCAAAAAAAAAGTAAAGAACGGAAAATCTAATACAATTTTTCACCCATCCTTTCTTTTTTGTTGTAGATTTATTACTTTTAATTTTGTTGACATATTAAATTATTTGTCAATATAGTTGTTTAACAGTAAATTCTTGGTTTTGACCAAGAATTTTGAAAATTAAAAAGTTGGTTTTGACCGCATGGCTATTGTGGGCAAGCTAGAATGCTAATCAGAAAGTAAAATAGCAGTGTATATTACACATAAGTTTTGCAAAAGATTGCAGACAGGTGTTTCGAAGCTGCAAGGAACACACTTTTCAATTAAGAAAAAGTGAGTTCCTATGTTAAAAACACCCAACTTTGCTTTGAGCTGGGATGCGTACAAACTGCATTTAAATAAGAACAAATATTTGAATTTAAACTTCATTTTAGCACTGAACTCAGTGAACGGAGTTCGATGTTATGCTCACTTGAATCAGTAACTACTAAAGCTTCAGAATGATCGCATTAAGAATATATGTGCAATTTTGAAATTTGTTTTACTGTAGAAAATCTAAATGAACGGCAAAATTATTCAATATAAGTCAGAGTAAGAAAGTCGGAAAACCTTGGCATAAACCATCCTGTGTATCTGTATTACGATCTTCTAATTGCTTTAAATGAAGACTAAGAAATATTTCATTGTTGAGAAAACGAAATGTAATTAAGTAGTTGCACTTAACAATGCCTAAAAATTTTACATTCTATTTCGAAAGTGAATTTTCCCCAGTTCTGAAATATTGGAGGTCTGTTACCCTAGCTAAAACAAACTCCAAACGCAATAAATAGTACATAAAATGATTATTTTATGCTGTATTTTAAATCAATTAATTACCTTTGCCAAGTTTCATCGAAGTACTCTGCTGAAAATGATGTGCTTTAAAGTAATTCAATATGCTTGCTTTTTTTAAAAGTAATTTTGATTTACAAATGAGCAAGCGCCGTTCTCAGTTTTAAGTACCAATGCTTACTTAGAAATTATAACTACAGAAAAGACAAGTATTAACAGTAATCTGCAATAAATAAAAAATCATAGAACAACTTTACGTTCATAATTGATGCAGGGAAAGTTTTAATTACTGACGTAAAAGAATAAATGAAATAATAAATTGACATACGTAATTGAGATGGTGTGTAAAAATTATTTTTCTGAATAAATTGTTTAATTATTTTTCTGAATAAATTGTTTTCCGATAATGGCGTAAAAGTTGTGGACTGACAGAGAAAGCATAGGTACAAAATTTGAAATGAACTTATTCCTACTGCTACATAATATCAAAAATTTGAATCTTAAAGTGGTATCGAAAGTTGTTCATGGATTGATTTTAAATTTTGAAAGTATGTTTTTATTTTTTTTCCTCGCGAAGAAAGAGTCGAAAATATAAAAACTTACTAAAATGAAAAATTTTGCTTTATTTCGGCTAATTTTTTATATACAGACCCCAAAGTGGAACCAGAAGATACTCATTCATTTATTTTAAATTTTTTACTTACATTTACCACACTTTATTTCTTACTTTTGAGAGTATTGCATCTTTTAACCCGAAAGTGGGACCGAGAGATATCCATTGATTGATTAAAAAATTTGTACGTATTTTTCTCATAACAATCCATAACTTTTTCGCACTATCGGCAAAAAATTTTTCATCTATATTTTTTGGGAATACATATGTTTATTGCAATATTAATAATTAAAAAAAACAAATAATAAAAAGTAATTTTAGTATTTATTTAAACTTAGATGTTTTTGCAATTATATTTTTATTTCTTGTTATGAACTATTGCGCATATGGAAAATAATTGTGCTAGCAAATTTTATATTTTTGTTACACGTTACTAACAACTACAGAAGGGGGTTCGCCGTTTTGTTTCGGATCTTGGGAGGGGTTCACAGGGAAAAAAGCCTGGGAAACGCTGGTGTAGACAATACGCTTTCGAGCCCCAGTGAGGAAACTTATGTTTTTCTTTCTTTTTTTTTTTTGTTTAGTGATCTCAAAAATGAGACCGTACCATATCATTTTTGAGAAAAGGGTTCCTTAAAAAATTTAAATTTTTTAAAATCTAAGCCACTTTAATTCGGAGCTATTCCGAGAACATGATGTTCTTGAAACGAAGTCATTTTATCCCAATAACAAGAGTTCTGATTTAACAGTGCATTTATGTCGTTTTACCACTACTGGAATCAATCAACTTACAAAGTCTGACATGCAAATAATACATAATATACGTTTAACAAGTTAAATAGCATTAATATTCCTGACTATGATGAAGAATGTTTTGGTTATTTACAATGAAATCTCTCCTTTTTTTTCTTCTTTTTCTATCGATTTAAATTCCATGAAGTAATGCTTGTGACTAAAGAAATTTGATGGTGGCCAGTGGCCATAAACCCCAAAAAGTTAGTCGCCACTTTGCACCATGTTTCAAACCGATAGCCCCTCCCCATCCGGCGTTTCATTTTGGATACAAGCATGTGCATACACATACCTCAAACTACTCTTTGTCACAAAATTGCACAAAACCCTATTTTCTTATAAACAATAATAAATTACAAACCTTTTCTAGTCGCCAGTTTTGGCTACCGACATAACATTTTGTGGTCGCCAAATAAAAATATATAGTCCCCAATGGCGAGTGGCGACCGCTAGTCTTGACCTTTACCATGAAGTCATAGACAGATGCTTCTTATGCATTTACTTATTGATTTATTTTTCAGGTTACGTGAACACAGGCTTATATCGCCATCTTGACGGACTTTTCGGAAAATTTAACCAGACCTGCGCAAAAGCCCTCTATAGAACTACAGAAGAAGGAATTCAGACCATTTTACATTGTTTGGCATCCAAAGATGTGCTCATGGAATCGGGTCGTCTTTTCAAAGATTGCCGCTCTTTTGATGTCCGCAACTCAGAGTGGACTGAGAAGAACATCAAAGAATTCTGGGATAGAGCGGAACAGTTGATTCTCTCCAAAGGCATTAAACTTCAACTCAGTGCAGCTGACGAAGATGATGATGTTGAAGACAAAGACACTGAAGCAGACAAAGCAGATACGGAAGATTAATCTTAATTTTTTTCTGACATTTTGATTAGAATGTCTTCAGGAAATTTATCTGAATTTTTGAATATTGATAGCTGCGTATGCTGAAGAAAGAATAGCGTTAGCAGCTAACAAGTCCTATCAGGACTGGAAACCAGAACGGGCATTTAAATCAGACTATGCTCATGGATATGTCTATTTTATTTTATTTTATTTTATTTTATTTATTTATCTTTTAAGAATCTCCATAACTGCTAATACAAGGTATATTAGCAAAAACTCGTGAAATACAATATAACCTCGAATTTTTGTGACAAATTAGAGCAATTTCAGCACTGTAAAAAAAGTATATAGAGATATTCCAAGTAGTCTAATGCTATATAATAGTATCATCATTATCTTTTGGAAATTTTTTTCCTCACAAATATTTTGTCTACCCTTAGCAGTTTTGTGGTCATGCATTCGTAAATGATTTGTAGAAATCATTTAGGAGGTACAATGTTTGGAAGTTTTGTAGACCTTTTTTTTAAATTCGACTTATGTAAAAAAGAAAACACGGGTAATGTTACCTTAGCATGAATCATGTGTTCTTCATTTAAATGAGTGTAAAGTTTAAAAAATATGATATTTTAGGCAGCAGAAGCCTGTGTTCTTTTTTTTTCTTTTTGGCTTCTCCAAAAACTATATGATTTTTGCTTACAAAAATTCCAAATTCTTTTTCGCCATTTTATGATGTCGCAGTCCCACTCTTACATAATCTCTAACATATACAATGTTTCAATGTGCTTCTTCTGGTGCAGTGAAATGCTAAGAACTAATTCGAAACAACAGTGTGCGGAGCCACTGAATTATTTTAACCAGCTGTTACTCTTTTCTAGTTTCTTCTCTATACTGTTTCTTTTATGTGGGAAAATCATGATTTTCTTGCAAGCAAAACATGAAGTGCTGTGTATTTTTTCTTGGACTTCAAAAAAATTCCATGTATGTTTTCTAAATTGATACGTATGATTAGTACAAATATGTTCTAGCTAGCTGATTGTATGTTATCAAGTCTTTTATTAAATTCAGCTATACGTATGTTGTATTTTAAATTAATTTATTCCATTTAATATGGTTTACAATGTCAAAGTGTGCAAGCAGCTCACACCTATAATCAGAGCTGCAAGCTAGAACCGTCACGAATATACTTTTGCAAAGAATCTCCATAATTTCTAATGCAATACATAACAAAAATTCGTGAAATACAATATGAATTCTAACTCTTATTACAAATTACGATAAAAAGAAAAGAAGAGGGGGAAAAGCAAATAAAAACCAATCGAAAAATTAGAAATAATTCTGTTAAATGTTTCGGAAAGCATGTTAGCTCTTAGAACTAATGATTTTTATTATTTAGCGTATGATTTCCAAAACTATGGCAATATTAAAGCGACTGAATGCATTTGAAATTAAACTTGTCTATTTACAACAATTTGATAAAATATGAAAAATGTTTTCTCAAATGTCATAATGTTGATTAATGTTTTTAATATTTTTATGTTCTTTTTTTGTTTCAAACTATGTCTGTACCTGGCATTGAATTGTTAGTTTAAGACAATCTGTACTCAAAAATATAAATAAAAATAAATGCATTATTGTGCTAGAATAATGCAATGAACCTTAAGAGAAATAAAAAAATAGTTTAGCTAATAGAAATTGCAGAGTAAAAAGGATGCAAAAGCTAACTTTCTCTTCTCTTTTCTTTTACTCAATTAGTGAATGGTCAATAACGTTCAGCAAATTAATGTCTTTATATGACTTTTTTCACTTCATAATATGAAAGATTTTCTCCATGTACAGTACATCAAACAAACTTTTTTGCGCTTTGGTTACTTTGGCAAAACACATTATTTGAGCTATCTTGACTCTCAGTTGTTGACTTTTTCTGCCTTTTAAACGAAGGATTTTATCGTTTTTCATGTTCTCAAAATTTGATTGTAAACATAATGTGAAATAAATTTAGAACGAAGCAGAAAAAATACTAATAAATAGTTCAGAAAAGGTTTATTTATAGCATCACATATAAAACATCACAGATGCATAATTCGGTTTTCTATTTCGTTATTCTTTTTTTAAATATGCTTTTAGTGTTACCTGTTATAAATCTTTCCTAACTCAAACAAAGGAACAATAAATATTTTGTTTGATCACCTTCTTCACTGAGAACAAATGCGTGACTCTTCGGAAGCAGATGATATCGAAATCAGAATGAAACTGAAATGCCTCAAAGGTCTCTCAGAGTACCCCGAGAGTGCCACCTCCTCCTCCTCCAAGACCAACGACTCCGTCATCTCCTAATACGGTGAGTAAGCCACCACCTCCTCCTGCTAAGTTAAGCAGTCCTCCTAAACCCGAGCTTCCCCCACCACCTCCACCACCTCCGCTTGATGAACCTCCACCTCCACCTCCACTCATTGATCCTCCACCTCCTCCTCCTCCACTCATTGATCCTCCACCTCCTCCTCCAATCATTGATCCTCCACCACCTCCACCACCACTTGATGAACCTCCCGAGCTTCCTCCATAACGGTTTAAGACTGATAAATCGATGAGTGCACTTCCTCCACCGGACATGCCTCCACTAGATCCACCACGATTTAAGATAGATGCACCTATGAGGCCACCCCCTCCACCGGACATTCCGCCGCCAGATCCACCTGACATTCCGCCACCAGATCCTCCGGACATTCCTCCACCAGATCCACCGGACATACCTCCACTAGATCCACCGCCAAATCCTCCTCCATATCCGCCTCCATAGCCACCACCATATCCGCCTCCATAGCCACCACCGTATCCGCCTCCATAGCCACCACCGTATCCGCTTCCATAGCCACCACCGTATCCGCTTCCATAGCCACCGCCAGATCCTCCTCCAGAGCCACCACCAGATCCGCCTCCAGAGCCACCGCCGTATCCCCCTCCATAACCTCCTCCATATCCGCTTCCATAACCTATACCGAAGCTTCTTCCATACCCTCCTCCATTAACATAACTATATCCATCATAATATTCATTTCCACCAGAATAAAACACATCAGCTCCTCTTGCGCATGTGCAAATTCTCAGTGGCTCTGCAGAAAGATAATCTATGAAAGATAGAAAGAAAATTGTTAATATAAGCTCCAGCTACATCCTTTTTCTTTTCATTTAACAAAGGTAGACCGAACGTAAATTCACATCGTAATCCCAGGGACGTTACTAGGTCATGTTCCATCTGGGGCAAGACTAAGATTTAGTTCATCCCCCTCCTTTCCCCGATATACACACACACAAAATGTATATATATTTGTATACGCACACACACTTAGTCAATTTAGCTCCCCTAATGTCTGCCGCTCGGGGCACAGACCCCGTCTCCCCCCCCCCCCCAGTTACCCCCCTGCGTAAGCCTTCCAACGTCGAACAATTGTGAAAAACCAATAGTTCGCATAGGCGTAACTTCGCCTGTAAAATGTTGGGAGCGGGGGAGAGGCAACGGACGGGTTCATCCTGTTCTACCGCATAAGCGATTGTGCAGTTAAGTTCAGCTAGTGAAGACATTATTTGTTAAAGTTAACTGTATCGCATTGCAAATGTTGGAGCAACCAGTTGCACCATGACTAGAAATTTAAAGTTTTTCTGAATAACATTATACATTTTTATAAAATAATATATTTTTGAAATATAATATATTTTTAATAGCATTTTTGAATTTGAGCGTTAGGGTGAAATCAGCATGAACTTAAACTTTCAATTATCTTAACTTCTGTACAGCTAGAAACTTTTAATTATTCAATAGTGTAAAGTTTGCTTAGATTTTTGATTTAAAATGAACTTATTTCCAAGAAGAATCCATTCATGTTCAAAGGAGGAACTGCTAGTCTAAGGAGTGTGACTTATTCTGTTCTCGTTTAGTTCGTTTAGCATACTTTATTTCTTCCGAGATGATGTTATAAGGCTGGTTATAAATTTGGTAACTTTTAAAAACCGCTTTTAAAAAACAGAGAAGGAAACATTCTGATTCACGTGCTCCTTAAAATTATAGCATCCTCCGTAAAATTATAGCATCAGATATCCCTAGCCCCACAGCTGATCAGCACCACTAGCTCCACAGCATCACATATCTATAGCTCCACAGTTTAAGATACAAGAAATTAATCAGAGAAAAATGCATAGTTGATTTTGAAACTAGCAAAATTGTTCCAAACCTTGTCGGTGACATGCCAGGAATGAAAATGATTTTGAAATTAAACCTCATTTTAAAAATATAATGTGTCAACATCAATTAAAATCCTTTAAAAATATTAATTAGAATAATACTATTTTTCCATATTATATAATAGTTTATGTATAATAACAATGCTATTAATATATAAAATCAATTTTTTAAAATACATTTTATAGAATAGTATTAGAGTGACAGTACTTTTTCATATTTCGTGAGAATCATCCATATATAGTATATACACATATATATTTTTGAAGGCGTCGGAATCGGTCATTTTCCCAACCGTCCCCGCAGCCCTGGTTTAAAGAATGTTTCTAGTAAAAATGTATTTTATGGAATTTCTCCTATTCCTAATAATACTACAGGGGTGCGTCGACGAGCAGGATTCTTAACACGGAACACACTACTTACGTCACTCCCGTAATGTCATTGTAAAAGAAACAAGAAGTTCCGTCTAGAACTATACGAGCCTACTTTCCCGTATACACCAAATTCAAATTTATAATCTAGCTATCTCTTTCTCTCTCTTTCTTATTTATCTTTAGTTCTAATTATTGAGAATATACCTTTTCCAACGGATAAACTCACTCATTCATTCTTTCATTTATTCAGCCATGCATTTATTCATTCATTCGTTACCTCATTCAAGTGTTTATTCATTCATTTACGCATTCATGTATTTATTCACTCATTTATTTATATTTTCATTTATTCAATAATTTATTCATTCATTCTTTTCCTCATTCATTTATTCATTGATTTATTCTTTCACTCTTTCATTTATTCATTCATTCATTATTTCACTCATTGAGTCACTGAGAAATATCCTTGAAAATCCCGATCAAAAAATTTCATAGCAAAATAGGCTCGTAAGTTCTGGATAAACTTTCTATTTCTACATGTTCTACGTTATAAGAGCTTTCCGATAAAGTTTGTTCCAAGCAAATCGGTCCGTTAGATCAGGATTTATATAGGGTTGAAATTTCCCCGTAAGCTCTGTGTTAATTTTTTGAACTGTTCAAAAATGAACAAAAACTGTTCAAATCAATATTTCACGCCGAGAACTCCTTTCAATAAGCTTGCAATAGGAACTTGGCTCTTGTGCCCAGAGTTTACAGAATTTGCTTCAATTTTGTCCATAGGCGCTAATGTTAAAATTTTTTTAACTGTGCAAAATTGAACAAAAAATTGTTCAAATCAAAAAGTAAAATATGGAAATGAGATGTCCTCGCCGAGATCTTTCGAATGCAAAAAGAATTTTTCCAATCGGACAATTCGTTCAAAAGTTATTAGGGGGGGACAGACCGACAGACAGACAGACAGACCGACAGACCGACAGACAGACCGACAGACAGACCGACAGACAGACAGACCGACAGACCGACAGACCGACAGACAGACAGACCGACAGACAGACAGACCGACAGACCGACAGACACACTTTTTCCCCATCTCAATACCCTACTTTCAAATTTTTTATTTTTCAATCTTTATTTAATTACTTCACTTATTTTTGACTTTTCTTGATTTTTAACGATATTTTACGATACATTAAGCCTTCTTTCATGCTTTACTATTATTATTTTTTTACTTTTACAGGAAAGTAGGCTAAAAAAGAGGAACTTTTTGCGCTTTTAGAAATTTAGGAACTGCCTTCGCATTTTTAAGGACTCTGTTAGAGAATACGGTCAAGTTGGGTACGCTTTATACTGTAGGTTTGAAGAGCTTAGCATATCATTTTCATTTCAGTTCAGAGCAAGAGGAAGAGAAAGGGAGCAGGACATCTTACCAAATGATCCTCCTAGAAGGCCCAGGAGAAAGAGGATTGCCAAGAAGGTCTTCATCTTCTCAGCTTTTCAGAGAGGTGAATCGGCATTGCAAGCCTGAGCTGGTATTTATACGTGAATCTCATGAAAGATTCCGAATGGTCAAAGCCGTTGAAACCATAAATATTTTACAACATGTTGAGGAGAGAACTGAGCAAACAAGCTGATGCAATACTTACTGGGTGGAGCCCATCATAAATATTAAACACTTCTTGATTTCTTTGTTTGACAAGGCGTTAATTCAATGTCTGGTATGCAGTTGCTATCATTCCTTAGAATAACATGTCGTTTTCATAACTAGTTTTATGATTTCTCAGAACATATGTCCACAAGACTTCCAGAAAGTGGATTTCAAAATATTTTCATACCTTCATGCGACTGATTTGGAATAACTATTCAGCGCCGGCCCTAGCCCTTGATCAGGGTAGAGCGAGATGGTCTTTCGGCTCCCTTTGGTCGAGGCTTTCACTTCACGTAAATTCTACTTTGGTTTTATGTTAAATAAATAATAATTAACAAATTTTCAAAAATCAACTTTTATTGCAAATATCAACACTTATTGACACTTTAATATTAAGAAAGCTTTTACTGCTGTATAATTAAGTTAGTATTTGGTGTGAATTTCAATCAGTCACTAAATAAATCTGTTACCTATGTAGGTATTGTAATAACTAATTAAAAGAAAGCATTCCTTATGTCGATCTAGATTTACATTTAATCTATACAAAGTTTACCTTTCTTGCTTTTGCACTGGCAAATTTTTCAATTAAATTATCTGTAGGTATGGATTGAGCAATATCACATTCAATTGAAAAAATTGCCAGGTTTGACAATTTTTCCTGAGCTAGGGTCAATCTTAGGTAGATTTTTATCAGTTTAAGTTTACTAAAACTTCGCTCACCTTTTGCGACACTTACTGGAATAGTTTGTAGTATCCGAAGGGCAGTCCAAGTGTTTGGAAACAAATCATACCAATTATTTTTGTTCAAGACATTATGAACATCTTTTGGTTGTCCTTGGTATGTGTCTAAGAATTGCTTCAAGCTTAATATTTCTTGAGCCAGATATGCTCCAGAAATATCGGTGTGTGAATCACGTGTCAAAATATTCATTCTCTCAAGTATTGCTCTCCACTTCTGTTTTTCTTCATCTATTTGTTTGATTAAATGTTGATCCACTCCAGTTTGCGTTCCTAATCTTTTCGTAGCTTCCAACCACATACATGTTGCTGAATGATGATCCTTAGCAGTCTCATCATGGTTTCGCAAGGCTAGTGCAATATGGGCCCAATCATCATAACCCTCATTTGCTAAAGTTGATATTGAATTTCGGAGAAATAAATAACAATATAAGCAAAACGCTTTTCAGGAAGATTTTGAATAAACAAGCCATTTCCTGGCATATTTTTCTCCATTTGGCATAATTCGTTGGAAATGTTTGGAAAATGGCGACATTTTTCATTGCGCGTATAGTCTTCTTCATTGCCCAGTTTGCCATTATTATGATTATTAGACCATTGCAGTGCTATTTCATAAACTAGCCTATTTAGCAGAGGATTTGGCCATTTCGATATATCTTCTGAAACTTTTAATAGTAAAGCAGACTGAGGAGTCATTTATGTTTGCCAATTGGAAAGTCCTGGTATTGATTTATATGAATCATCATGTAAAAACGGAAGTAATTTAATTACGGATAGGTTAGGACTAGCCACTCCAAATAGTCAGATTTAGTTTTAAAAAAGGCAGGGATTTATCTAATCTGGAAACACTGTTCCAGCGCCTATCAAAAGGCGCCATCACTTTTTTTTTTTTTTTTTTTTTTGCGCTGGAAATTGTTTTTCGCATGTGGCTTTTTGGCACCCCTTGCCATCTGGCGCCTAGAGCGACCGCTCCACTCGCTCTACCCCAGATCCGGCCCTGTAACTATTACTATTTACCACTCTGATAACTATTGCTAGAATATACTATACTTGACATGCAGCTAGTACAAAGCGAATAGAAAAATTGGTAACTTCTGAAATTAAATATAGGCGTAAAGAGTGGTTTCACGAAAGGAGGGGTCATGGCACAAACTGCGCCAAAAAAATTTTAGGAGCTTGTTTTCTGGGTGTCTTAGCTGTTTTTTTTTTGGGGGGGGGGTCACTGTTCTTGAGAAGGTTTTGTAGCCATAGCTTTTAGGGGGTAAACACCCCTGGTATAAATTATAAATGCCTATTCAAAGTGTTTAAGTAAGGATAATATTGTTTGTTTGAAAACAAGACCCATTATCAAAAAAGTTAAATAATTTAATGGTTTCAGAAGCAAAATGGTTATTTGCAAAGTTAAATGCGAATCTGGAATGCTTTACATTTATCTCCGTGGCAACAATTTTTCAATGTTAGATGACTACAATACGGCAAATTATAATAAACTAGCATTATTATCATTATTCTACTGTGATAATATTTTTCTGAAAAGGAAAATGTTGAATTTTAATTGCATTTTTATATTTATGTTCATAGAGATCGTTTCACACAGAAATTGAATTTTACGATGAATTATGCGATGAATTTGCTCTTGATTCACTCAAAGGAAAAAAAGAAATTGTACTTTTGTTGTTTTTAATGAATTCGAGGAATATTTATGCGAAATGTGAAATGAACAACGTATTTGTTCAAATCGAACCATGCGTTTTTTCATAATTGCAAAACAATCAAAGTTAAACAGGATAATGCAAAATTCTTAATTTGAAATCAAGCATCCAAGGTAATAATGACTTTTACAATTTCTAGGTTTGTGAACAAGCAACCTGTTGGATGTTCTTATCAATATATTTTCTCACAGACAACAAACAATCTGCTCTCATTATATTCGCAAGTCTTATACGATAACTTCACTTGATAACAGCATTTTAACCATAATTTCACCTAAATAATGCAAATCGGACTTCATTCTGAATCTGGAATCCATTATGAATTAGAAGTCTGATAGTTTTGGTTTGTTAAACAGTCACATAATTTTAACCAGGAACCAACTTTTTATTACCCATGTCTATGAGTTATGAGCAGCGCTAAAGGTTGTGACTTACGCGTTGTGTTAGAAGATAAAGAGGAACTGGCTTGGAATAAGCCATGTTGACAAACTTCTATCATCTAATCTTCGAGATAAAGAGGTGTGCTTGTTTACTACAGTTCTTAACTAACTGTAAATTTAACACGCAGTCGTCAAACACAGGATAGAAACAGCGCAATGCAAACCTTCGTTTATTAAGGCCCAGTTTGTGCCCTACTTCTGGATTAAACGCCAAATACTCAACCTGAATGCCGTACGCCTCGGATTAACAAGATCATCGCCTTCAACCTGGTCACGTAAATAATTTGAAATCTAATTGGAGAATCGAATGCGATTTTGTCATGTGACCAATTAAAAAAGATAGCGAAGCTAATCCGATTTGGGCTAGAATCAGACTGAATGTCTTTTGTGAGTTAAGACCAAAGTACAACTGCGCCTTCGTCTCATTTTAAAAAATTCTGGACATTACCGTAAATGAGAAATAATAATAAGGATTACCATAGAAAAGACGCAGCCCCAAGAGTCACCAACAATTAAGTTTTAAAAAAAAATATGTAGTGAAAAATAAAACATTGAAAATTTCTGAAATTTACAATCAAAATTACGTAGGGTTAATTTCTTTTTTTCAGTTTTCTGCTCACAGATAGCAAGAAATAAATGAAAAGCTAAACGAAAAGTTAGCAATAAAAAATCATTGTGTAGCTAGGTGGTTTTCAGAGGCAAATGCTGTCAAATCGTTGTGAAAGAGTTATTTATCAGTTTTAGTTGTTTTTCCTAGATTTGTTACAAACAATGAAACAATGAAGAGAACGCATACCTAGAATTAGTAGCTTCGGTTATCCCATGAAAGTTACAAAAAATACAACTAAGAATTTTGTAGTAAGAGACCCTTTTTTTACAAAGATCTTTGTATAGGATGGAATGCATTTCAACTGCCAAAGCTCAATCTAGCTAAATATATACCTCTCTATTCGACTTTGATTGACTTTACTCAAGATATTGTTTCAACAATGTAAGTAATAACTCAGCTTTTCTATGTAACCAAACAGTCTAGAGAATCAATGACAAGAAGAGGGCAGACTTCTTTTATTAGTAAATTTGATTTCTAGCATTAAGGTACAGTTTCAAAACATCCCCTCTCGTTGGGCATCCAGTCCTCCGCATCCAAAAGGATGTTGTCTTCCTTTTCCCATTGTTACATGTTGGGTCAATTCATTCACATCTATTTTGCTTTTCTCAACATTTAAGATATAATATTACTGTTTATGAAAACTTAGTGGAAAAAGAAAAACTTGTAGAAAAGATGAAGGTTATGAATGATAGAAAAAAAGTTTATGGGGGGGCCACTCAATAAAGATCTCTATGCTTTGAACAGCAACTGATGTTGAAATCGCATTCAAATGAAACATACAACCCCATTGTTTAGTTTATTATTTGTGATGCACAGATTAGCCATCGTATGGAGCCGAGACGATTGGAACCTTACAAAGGTATATTAAACATGTGTTAGCTTTTTTCACCGAAATGACATTATTTGCTACATCTATCTCAAAGTTTCTTTCTGTAAAAATACTATCATTTAAATATAGATGATACATTTCCAGAAGAGCTTTCCTCAATTACAACAGTTATAACATGATAAAATAGCGGATGTGCTCAAAAATCTAAAAAGCTACAGTTAGAAGAGACTTTTCCAATTGTTCAATTTACATTATTTTTTATCATTAGCGGTATCAAATTGTTCAAGTGCACGACCTTTTTTATTTTCTAAAGAGACTAAAATTTTCCTGTGCTTTCAACACTTCGAGAGAAATTACGTCCCTTAGCGTTGTTTTGTGTTGAACACGGTTTAACTGTAAAATGGTATTATAAGGAGTTAATACCGGAACTTGCTTCTTCTTCCCAATAAGAAAACGTACACCAATAACCTCTCACTTACTCTTTACCAACGTTGGATACAGCGTTAAAAATCGCAAGAAATCCAGCGCTAAAAATTCTAACGGTCGTCCATCGAACCGACCACGACGTATAAATACGTACTTACTAGTCCGTTAAAGTTTAGCATGAATCTGGTTTTCTCAAACTTGCTCACATTTCGTATACTTTTCATCGCATTTCGTATGTTTCTCAATCGCATCATATATCTAACTAGTAAGCCAGGCGGTCGTACGAAATGACCGCAGTTCTAGATATTATAAATTGTAATTAAAATGATTTGTGCAAAGGTGTCTTCTAATTCAAACTGAATTACCCAGATCAGGCGGCGAGGACGCCCCCTTTGCTTACTTCCCCACACTACTATATGTTTATTTACTATATAACCAAATTGTTTGTGAAAAATATATATTTACCATCCAAAGAACTTATTTAAAATTTTATTATGCTTTTCAAAACAAAAGTTTTAACGAAACTGGGCAAAAAGAGCGCTGCCACCCTAATAAGCAAAATAAACAAGAAGTTCCGTCTAGAACTATACGAGCCTACTTTCCCGTATACACCAAATTCAAATTTATAATCTAGCTATCTCTTTCTCTCTCTTTCTTATTTATCTTTAGTTCTAATTATTGAAAATATACCTTTTTCAACGGATAATACATATTCATTCACTCACTCATTCATTCTTTCATTTATTCAGCCATGCATTTATTCATTCATTCGTTAGCTCATTCAAGTGTTTATTCATTCATTTACGCATTCATGTATTTATTCACTCATTTATTTATATTTTCATTTATTCAATAATTTATTCATTCATTCTTTTCCTCATTCATTTATTCATTGATTTATTCTTTCACTCTTTCATTTATTCATTCATTCATTATTTCACTCATTGAGTCACTGAGAAATATCCTTGAAAATCCCGATCAAAAAATTTCATAGCAAAATAGGCTCGTAAGTTCTGGATACACTTTCTATTTCTACATGTTCTACGTTATAAGAGCTTTCCGATAAAGTTTGTTCCAAGCAAATCGGTCCGTTAGATCAGGATTTATATAGGGTTGAAATTTCCCCGTAAGCTCTGTGTTAATTTTTTGAACTGTTCAAAAATGAACAAAAACTGTTCAAATCAATATTTCACGCCGAGAACTCCTTTCAATAAGCTTGCAATAGGAACTTGGCTCTTGTGCCCAGAGTTTACAGAATTTGCTTCAATTTTGTCCATAGGCGCTAATGTTAAAATTTTTTTAACTGTGCAAAATCGAACAAAAAATTGTTCAAATCAAAAAGTAAAATATGGAAATGAGATGTTCTCGCCGAGATCTTTCGAATGCAAAAAGAATTTTTCCAATCGGACAATTCGTTCAAAAGTTATTAGGGGGGGACAGACCGACAGACAGACAGACCGACAGACCGACAGACACACTTTTTCCCCATCTCAATACCCTACTTTCAAATTTTTTATTTTTCAATCTTTATTTAATTACTTATTTTTGACTTTTCTTGATTTTTAACGATATTTTCACGATACATTAAGCCTTCTTTCATGCTTTATTATTATTTTTTTTTACTTTTACGGGAAAGTAGGCTAAAAAAGCGCAGACGATGTTGTTGTTGTTGTGTCCATGAAAAGAAATTCATATAGAGCCAAAGCTATTTAAGATGAGAGACGCCAGTTTATGGGCATTGGGGCTGTATATTATGTTTCGAGGTGGTGCGCCAAGCCCAAAAAGAGAAGCAGCAATTGCTTGGCAGTCAAATAAATAAATAAATTAAAAAGAAAAGAAGGATTAAATTAAATTCGCGTATACATTACATTTTAACGTAGCGACAACAAATACAGCGAAGCCTCACTCAATATGCTAGAGAAACGTTTCGATTATTATTAGTATATTTGTTACAATAACAATGGCAACTGCATTGGTTTGTTTGTTCACACGGCAACTGTAATTATACTGTTGGAAACGACAGCAACAATGCAAAAATAAAATAAAACTGGTCAAAAAAAGCATTGAAAAATTTAAAAAAATTAATTAAAAAAAAAAAAACTAATTGAGTCACAACTTTCATTTTTGCGGCGATGCGTTTCTCGGGTCGTAAACATTAACCGTGCCGAATGTTAACGTGTCGGTTAACGTCGGATCCCTGGCCGTGTCGGTTAAACGGACTGGGATCCTATCGCGGACAGACAGACAGAATAAGCAGCTTATATATAAGAAGACAAGGATCCGGAGCGGGCACTTTTTTGAGTTGCTCTGCTGCGACTTCTGTGTACTTGATCCGAATCCGCTGCGTGCTCTGAATAGTTTTAATAGCAATCATATCATTCATCGCTTTTATTTAGTTAATTGTTTAATAGGTATATACGTGATGAAAAAGTTAAAAAGTTATTTATAGACTATTCATTAATCAATAAATACAAATTTTATACGCACGGTTACGGAAAAAGTAAGCACAAGGGGGGGGGGGGGAGAAAAGACAAGAAAAGTAGGAAAAAAACTCTTTTTTTTACATTCTTCTATGTCTAATGAAAGGAAGAAAGTATTAGATTCCTGAAAATTTTCGCAATTTCGAATTTCGACGGATTTTTCATGTTTTGAGGTGTGCTGAACTCATTTTGACCATTTTTGGAGAATGTCTACCTGTGTGTCTGTATGTGGGAATTTTCTCATTATTTTCGTGGCTGCTGTAACTCAAAAAGTAATGCGAGCGAACAAAATCGAGCGAAATTTGGTGCACACATGGACTAGTTGGGAACTGGTGCTGAATCCATTCGAAGGGGGGCTTATTAGAATAAAAATATCAGTCACAAAAAAATTTTATTCCAATTAGGACATCAGTCCTTAAATTTCACCATTAGGTAACAGCATTTAAACAGCGTCGAATAAGGAAATCAATTTCGAGAAACCCCATTACAACATGGTCAAAATTTCCATTGGAGAAAAATGTTAACTCTTAAAATGAAGAGCAGATCATCACAAAATCGTGTCAAGTAAGGAATAATATTGAAAAACGTGCCAACTGAAACATATAAGACGACATTAATGTTTATTTTATGGTTGGTTGGTTGGCCTCGTGTCCACGCGCGAAGCGAGGAAGAATGGGTGCGCTGCTCCTGAGTCAAACGGGGCCCTTATAGGCAGGAGTCCGACTTTTGCCCCTTTTTAGGTGTGTCTTAATTTTTTGAACCAGCTCTCAGATGAGAGACCATCACCTGGGGTATTGTTTCACTTGGAGGGCATTGGAGCCACGACGGATTTAACGTGCACCAGCTCCCTTTAGCGTACACGGTCCACAGCAACCAGCCGTGAGAGGTTGTCACCCTCCCAAACACTGACCTCGGTCGATGTTGCTTCACTTTCTGTGTTCTGCGAGAACCGAGCTTCTACCGACTGGTTCACTGTGGGACAATGTTTCTTTTATCGAAAAAATAAATATTATGTCGTCAAACAAAGAAATAAATATTTACTAAATCATCGTTTTCAATGGCAAATAAATATGTACACTTGAATTCGGTACTCTACTACTGACATGTAAAATATGGTTTGAAAGAAATGAGAGAAAAAATTTATCTTAATGTAAAAAAAATTTGAAGAGAAAAAAATAGAACCGACTTTTAAGCATAATTTTTAGAAGTCGGTGCAAAATTATGACAGTCAAGTTACCGTTACACCAAATGTTATTGTGTACTTATACTTAACTCTACAGAACCCTACCTGTTAGACGAGGCCTTAGGATTGCTTTCGTACGAAGCTGGTGGCCACTGCGTACTTATATACTGGTACTGTTGCAAACTTTGGGCTATTTATATTTGTAATTGATTCCTAATTTCAAAAGATTTTATGTGTATAACAATTTCTCACCGATTTTAAAAATTATGTTTAAAAGTCGTATCGATGTTGTTTAAAGAATAAACTTATTTTTCACTTTTTAGCGCATATTTTAATTTGAAGTCGGTTTTATTTTTTTTCAACATTTTCTAAATTTTATTCTTTTTTATGTAAATACATTTTTCATTTAATACTTAAAAAAAACACATCAAATGGCACACCCACTTTGAGGGACTGTCACTGAAAAATAATCAACTGTATGATAAATTGTGTTTTGAAATTGATTTTAAAAAGTCCAGAACAGACTTCAGTCTTAAAACAGACTGAATGAATTTAACTTTTGTTGTAGAGAATTCTTCACTTAAACTTTAATTATAATTGATTTTAATATTACTGATTAAGGGCAACAAACTCTTTTTAACGATGAGTTTAATATTTAGTACCTAATAATTTACTCAACAAACGAATATCAAGGCAAGCCTTTCCAATTGAAAGAAATACTTCTTTTTCATTTATAACGTTATTTCTAAAAAACAATTGTAGTGAAATCGATGTATGATATTTAAATTAGCAAACCCTTTAACGATTAAAAATAATTATGATTAAAAGCGGTTCATTTATTCAAAGGTTATCGATGAAAAAATTTAAAAAAATGACTATATTTCCGCCCATATTTTTTTATAATTATTGAATATGTTGAAACAAAGGTACGGGACCTATGGGGAAACCACCTTCGATTGATTAAAAAAAGAATAATGAAAATCTGCTCATCCGATGAGAAATTAACGCAAAAGAAAGGTACATACATACGGTAAGAATATATGACCTCCTCCTTTAAGGAAGTCGGCAAAAAAAAATCGTGCATGCCAGTAAAACGGTGAATAACGCAAAAGATCGCCAAATAAGCATTTTTTAATGCAAAAATTAAATATAAGCGCTACCTCCGTAATACTAGTATTACGGAGGTAGCGATATAAGTTACAAAACAAATAAACGGAAGTAAATTATGGTATCAATCTAACTCGCCAGGTAAACTGTTAAAATAAAGGGAAATTCCCAAGAATGTTCTGTGAATGGTTGCCGATAAATTAAGTAAGGAATTATTTTTAAAATACGCAAATTAAAAAAATGATAGTATTTTTAGAAACAGTATCCAACGTATTTGTAATGGAATAAAATTATTGAATTATTTATCGCTTGATAAAATAGTTGTAACATTCAGTGCAACTTTCAATGCAGAGATCTTTTTCATAAAAGAAAACGTTAAATATAGATTGTGTTTGAAAATTTGGCGTAATTTCTTAATTGCGTCATACACGAGCGTTGTGAAAATTATTCACTTAAAACCTTCCATAAAAAGCCGAATTAGATCATACCTATGGTAAAGTATTTTATTTGAATATAAACGACCAAGGCAGTTTGTACCGGACTCTCGGGATCAAAAAAGAAATTTCATTCATCATTTTACTGTACCAGAAAATTTTCTTCGGCTACAAAAGTACTATTTATTTTGGCAAAATCACACAATTTGAGCAGAAAAATTCCCAAGTAAGCCTCGTTTTCGAATTTGAAAACTACTTTAAACAAATATTACGCGTGTTCTACTTGTTCTACGAATTTTGTAGAGAGATCGCAATGAGCAGTTCTTTTACGGACATTAATTGCAAAACTCAAAACGGTATATGACTTTTTTTGAAGTGGTAAGTATTCCTAAAATTATGAATTTTGCTTAAAATTGAAATTAAAAAAATTCAAATTTTATAAAAAACGCTTCGCGGTGCACGAGGACTTGACCCAAGGTACCTGTAACCAAAATTTCGTACTTCTGGACCTTTCCATCTCGCGAGGATGCAACCGGAAAACTCTCTCACACACACACACGCACACGCAAACTGGCGCACAAACTCTGATAATGATAATAGATTATTATTATTATTATCTCGTTGTTCTACTGCTCTTCCCCAGATCACTGATACCTAATTCTTTAATTTACTATTTGAAATATTAAACTGATATTTTATTAAAGGAAAATGCGTGTGAATGTATATGGGTCGTTCCATTATGCATTTCGTTACTGTAATTGTTACGTTGGAAACATAACAATTACAGTAACAAAAGGCAATTATTTTTATAGTGGACATAGAATGAGTTGCACATTAAAAATTGTCTCTTAAATTAGTGTAATACGTCCAGAAATCATAGAAGTTGTTGTCACTTTTATAATACTGTATTAGCTGTAGAAATCGTAAGACATATCTTTAAAATAAAATTTTGTAGGATTTGTTAATATTGTCGAAACTGTGGAATATAACCAATGTAACATTTCTTTCCTTTTTCAAGCTTATGTTACGTAGGCCACATATTTCAGTTTAAGATGCAATTTTTATGCTTTCTGTACCTTACACAATATTATTAACGTGACAACTTTGAATGTGCAACCCTCCCGATATGTAACCAACATAGCCTTTCGTTACTGTAAACGCTACGTTTTGGTTTCGATAAAATGATCGAAATACTCAAAATTTCTTGAAATATAAAATTAATAACATTAAAAAATATAAATAATATAATATAACAACGACAAAAAATAAACAATCAGTGATTCAGTTGGTTCATGCCTTTATTTTTTACAAATTGAAATTTCTATCCTACTTCTTTCAGGTAGCGATGAACAGTGTGTAACAGCATTTTTTTATTTTTCATTCGACACAAGCCTCAGAAAAATTCTGACAAAAGATTAGAGTTACATTGTCAGTAGTGTCCAAATAAATGTATATTGAGTTATTTAAGGCATTAATGTTTAACGGTTTTTTTTCGAGACTTCTAAAACTTCCTTCAGTGACAACGTATATACATTGTTTTATGCTGAAAAAAAATAAAAACAATGCCAATATATTATTTTGATCAATATGAAACTGAGAATTAATATCATGCCGTGAGGATTTGATGTTGCCCTTCACTTGACACAAGTGAATTTGTTTGAAATATCGGCTAGTTTCAAATCTGAGAGCTTGTAATATTGCTGTGATGACAACTTGCATTTCTTCCTTTCTCTCAGCTATAACACCAAGGATTCCAAAGAATTTCCAAAAAGTTTGTGAGAAACTTTCTTCAGGATGTACTGATAAAAAAGACTATAAAGGTTTACTCGCTCTCCCCATCGAAGTTCGTATCTTTTTAGCGTTCTTTACAGCATGATCAAAGGTCAGATTACTGACTGCTGATTTCGATCCATGAGCTTAAAGTATTGTTGTGAAAGTAATGTCAGGTATATGTTATTTTTTTATGGAAGTTCACCGGTTCTTTACTATTGATATAGCGTCGAAAGCTGGTCTAGCGTACTACTAATACCAGAACAAAAGTGAGAGCTAGCTAATAATTCTAGTTTCTTCAAGACTGGTTCGCCGCTGTTGTAAACATCGGAATAATAACGGAGTGTTACGTGAGATGCTGTTTCTAACTACTTCAAACTAATAACTACACTGAATTATAGTGAGGGTAGTAAGATACTCAGTTTACAAGTGTTCAAAACAGTCAGTGGCATTGAAGGAAAAAATATTGGGACTCGGTATGTTTGTTCTGATAACTTGAATCGAAAAAGGAAATGCTTCCATTTGTTAAAATAGGGGTGAGAAATGCCGGATGCTTCGCCAATAACATACTGTGATAGTTATCGGATCAATGGGCCAATATAAGAATTCTTCCTCTGTCTCCCCAAGAAGAAATGAACTCTCTCAAGCTCAGGCGTCTTGATATCAGAGCCATTCTATTATCGAGTACTCTTTAACTGTTTTACTTTAATTCTTAGTGTTCAGATTCCCTTCAAACGCACACGCACATACACACATATATATATATATATACATATATATGTATGCCATAAAAATACATATTTCGCTCTCAAAAAAGAAATGTGTGTTTTCACAAAGTTTTTAAGACATTCTATTTTTATTCACACTTTAAATAAAATTGGAATTTGATATATGCATTCTTATAAAAACTTCTCTCTTGTTTTATGCATCATCAATAGTTGCTTCCAGCTCATTTATTGCTTTGATATTTCTTAAATTACCTTCCTTTTCCGTTACAATATGTTCTTCAGTTTCGCTAATTTAACTTTTTAAACTGTTTAGTTCATAAAAAAGTTGCCTCATTCTCATTGTCTGCAATGTCTTCTCTTGTTGTTATGTTTCCCGTGCTCAAATTGTTAATACCATGTGATTTTCTGGGAGCTATGAGTAATCATGAACGGATTATCGAACGATTTACAATTCTGAATACGAAACGAGATATTTTGCTACTTTGACTACAAAATAGCAAACTGTTCGGTAAAATAAGTATTGAGCCTGATATATATATATATATAATATATACTAGTGTTGGCCATCCCAGTCAGCGAGGAACAAATAATTATGTAAAAGAGAAAGAAGTATTTTTAATATATATAGAAAGAAGTATTTTTAATATATATATCTTTTGTTTTGTGTATCATAATGACAAATGAGTTGATGTATTTACTATGTCAAACTGCAGTTTTGACTTAAAATACCATTTACTGCAACTGGACCAGTTTGTCTTATTGTAAATATTGTAAATGAGCGTATTATGTGGTGCAAATAGTTTTGTTTTTATAGCATATTTCAAAAAGGCCACTGTTGTGTTTGAAATTGACATAAACTAACCTCAAAAATGTTTCTAAGAAATGAAGAAAAAAAATTATGTTTTTTTAACTGCACCATTGCACATTTTATTCGAAGGCGTGCATTGAATAATCAATGGTTTTAGGGCTGAAAGGGTACTTTTAACAAAGCGCATTTGCAACATGAAGAAGTTTGTTGTCTTTACGGTGGCAGATATTAAATATTGTTTTCGAATTTCGTCAAGAGATAATTCAACTAATTAAACACTAGAAAAGCATTAAATAGTTGAAA
The DNA here is from genome assembly GCA_038502835.1 of Octonoba sinensis. Taxonomy (NCBI): domain Eukaryota; kingdom Metazoa; phylum Arthropoda; class Arachnida; order Araneae; family Uloboridae; genus Octonoba; species Octonoba sinensis. Next base: position 27,028,382 of record CM076599.1, on the reverse strand, counting down.
TAAGATAGTCAGTTCTTGTTTTATTTCATTCCGTCATTAAGTTCTCAGATTTCGATGTACTAAACCCATCCTTACGAGGATTTGATAAAAATAGAATAAAAGTCTTAAAGTTAATTTAATGTAAAAGTTAATTTCGTAAATTTCCTGTTACTTGATGAAACCATTTGAGAAAATCAGAATTGCAATGTACGAATATTACAAGAGTTCTCTCATTTTACTCGAATTGAAATAAAAGAAGAATTTTAACCTAATTCTGGATCAAGGATGCTGTAAATTTATTGAGTTCATTTAGGGGGCTGGAACATGTTTATTTAAATATCCTTGCTGGCAAAGTCATATTATCGCCTTGATTGTAAGTAGAGAGAATGAACTGACGCACCTAGCTGTTGAATGCTGGGAAGCTAAATGTATGACCCATCTTTGTATAACCACTTATTTTCGTGGTGGTTAGTAGAGTGCAGGGTAGAGTGTTATAGGAATAAAATATAAATTTTAGTGGCTGAGCGGTCAAATCGACTGGCTCCGGTGCCTCCCTGCGCGGAGAGAAAGAGGCGTGGGTTCGATTCCCACCTTGCCCTGGGTGTATTTCCTTCTTTGTATATTAAAATCTGTTGTGCTGTCTTGTTCTATCTGTCATATTAGACGAGAGTTTGAGGCATATCCTTGAGAATAGCAAATAAACTCGAATATTTATGTGACCTGAAATGGTAGTAAAAAACAAACAAACAAACAAATATAAATTTAGATAAAAGGAACCAAACATTTGTTAAAAAAGGAGTTGCATTTTCAGAAAGAACAGAACAACAAAAGAAGCGACATTTTTTTATTTCTTCTGGAACTAAAAAATTTGTCAAAAATTCCTTAATGTTAATATTATCTACACTGTAAAACATTTTTGGCCGAAAATACATGAGAATTTCCTGGAAATAATTTACCCGGAGTCTGACGTAAAATTACAGCGACTTGAAACCAGGAAACAACTAAGTCTCTAAAAAGGAAATTACAGAGTATAAAAAACAAAGAACATTGTGTAATTTGATAGCAAAAAATGGTGTGACGCAGTAGTGGTGCCATCTGTAAATACGCTGAATTACTATTTCTGAAACACGAAGTCAAAGGTGAGTTCAGTTGATCCCACGCTGCTGATCTCTGTGCCTTCGGAGTCGGAAAGGCTGGCCGCGAGGGCTGCAGGAAGGAAAATTGTACGCCAACAATATATAACACATTTTTGGCAATTTTTAAACTTGTAGTCATAGGTCTTAAGCGTTTCTTTATGTATTTTTAACAACGTTTAAACTGGTAGTCACAGATCTTAAGTATTCAAATTTACGTAACTTGACAGATCTTTCTCTAGCTTTACAGAGTGAGGAAAAGCAAGAAATTTATTGAGAAACTGTTATCAAGAAACTTGATTATTTGATTTAAAACAAGATCTTCGCAAACTTCAAGAAACACTCAGTTTCCTTTCTGTATTTTTACAGAAATTTCTTACAGCGTACCAAAACTAAATTAATATTGCAAATAAAACTCATTTAAAAATATTAGAAGGTTATTTCTGTCTAAAAACCAGAAGAAAAAAAAAACCATGGCAGAACTTATTTTTTGAAGTTTAGTGCATTAAAAAAAATTATTTTTAGCCTTTTTTTTTAATAATTTTATCCTGCTAGTGTTCCAGCCGATGACCCAGCTCCTGCTGCGGCTTGTCCAGCACTTCCAGTAGCTCCTTCTATTTCTCCACTTGCCGCTCTGCCAGAAGATCCTCCTGCTCCACTTGTAACTTGTCCTGCGTTCGCACCGGCTCCACTTACCATTTGCCCTGCACTGGCACCAGCTGCACTACTTGCTTGCCCTGTAGTGCTGCCAGCTCCAGCTGCGTTCGTAGCTTGTCCCGCAGCGCTGCCAGCTCCAGCTGCGTTCATAGCTTGTCCTGTAGTGCTGCCAGCTCCAGCTGCACTCGTAGCTTGTCCTACCGCGCTCCCAGATACAGATTGCCCCGTGGATCCATTAGCTGCACTAGTAGATTGTCCTGAAGCAGCACTTGCTCCACTTGCAGCTTGTCCTAAAGATCCCATATTAAACCCTGACATCTGACTCATGGATTGCATCATAGATCTCATTTGTTCGTTACCCATGTTCATTCCACTTCCTTGTGAGCCTGACTGAGAAAATGCTTCAGCAGCAGACTGAGCACTAGATTGGGATTGAGCTCCAGAAAATCCCTGACTGAATGGATTAAAGCCTGAGAACATTCCCACTGGAGGATTAAACATAGAAAACGATTGACTCTGAGCAGAAGCACGAGCTCTTGCTTCCGCATATGCTTGAGCTTCAGCTGCTCCAAAGCCCTGTGCTTGTGCTTCAGAATAAGCGTAAGCATAAGCTTGAGCTTGTGCCCCACTGTATCCAAGAGTTTGAGCTTGTGCAGAGGCATATGCATATGACCGGGCTTGAGCAGCACCAAAACCTTGAGCTTCAGCTTGTGAGTAAGCACTGGCATATGCTCGGGCTTCTGCTTCTGAATAACCTTCCGATTGTGCCGTTGCATAAGCCTGAGCATAAGCAGAAGAAGATGAAGAGGATCTTCCTGCAATGCTGTTCTGTTGTGCATTTGAGGATGATGAAGCAGAACTTCCAGAAAAACTATAGCTCCCTGGCGACCTGCTAATTTCTGACTGATAAATTAATCGTCCATCATTGGAATTCATCTCTCCAATCGATCCATATGTCATACTGTTTCCATTTTGAGCCTCATAACTGCTAAAACCACTGCCTGTTGCTCTTGCACTAGAAGAAGCTTCTGCTTGGGCTCGAGCTTGTGCAGCAGCTCTATCGCTTCCCACTGCTCTGGAGCTTGCAACTGACGAGGATTCAGCACGAGCTCTAGCATTAGCATTTGTCCTCTGAGCGAAACCTGCTTGGTTTTGAGAACGTGCTTGAGCTCTAGCCGTGGCATAAGCTTGTGCTTGCGACGATCCCATTCCCTGCTCTCGTGCTTCTGCATACGCATATGCATAGGCCTGAGCCATAGAAGCATCAAGACCTTGGGCTTGAGCTTGAGAATAAGCTTCGGCATAAGCCTGTGCTTCAGCTTCTGCAAAGCCTTGAGCTTGTGCTGCTGCATAAGATTCAGCATAAGATGTTGATGATGATGAAGATCTTCCTCCAAGATAATTTTGATCGGAACCGGATGAAGATGAAGAGAAGGAAGAACTGCTTGAAATGCTAGAGCCGTCAGATGATCGACTGAATTCAGACCCGAAAACCGATCTACCATCATTAAAATTTGTTTGTCCGACAGATCCGTAAGTTATGCCATTTCCACTTCTTGTCTGGTAGTTTCCATAACCCCTTCCTGTCGCTCTAGCACTGGCGGCAGCTGCTGCTTCAGCTTGAGCTCGAGCTTGCGCACTTGATTGACTATTTGAGCCAGTGAAGATTTCATATCCAGTTCCTCTTGCAGCACTATTTGCTCTTGCTGATGACTGGGCATTCGATTGAGCGGAAGAACCTGACATTTGATTCGAGAATCTCATTCTACCTTCGGAACGCATCCCTGTTACCTGATTCTGAGCATATGCTTGTGCTCTGGATTCCGCAAACGCTTGAGCTCGTGATGATTCATACCCTCGTGCTTGTGCTTCCGCATATGCGCTAGCATAGGCTTGTGCTTGTGACGTAGCGTACCCTTGTGCTTGTGCTTCTGCATAGGCGGTAGCATAAGCTTGGGCTTGTGATGTAGTGTATCCTTGTGCTTGTGCTGTAGCATAAGCTTGAGCTTGTGATGTAGAGTATCCTTGTGCTTGTGCTTCTGCATAAGCATTAGCATAAGCTTGAGCTTGAGTTCTACCAAGGCCTTGACTTTGAGCTGTAGCGTAGGCCTCTGCATATGCTTGCGCTTGTGAAATTGCATATCCCCGTGTTCGTGCACTGGCATAAGCGTAAGCATAGGCTTGTGCTTGACTTTCAGTTAAGCCTCGAGCTTGAGCTGTAGAATAAGCTTCGGCGTAAGATTGTGCTCCTGCTCCCGTAAAACCTTGAGATTGAGCTGGAGCGTAGGCCCCCGCATATGCTTCGGATGAGGCAAAATTTCCTCTAAAGCTATTATAACCAGAACTGGACGACGAAGAGGAAGAGCTACTAGATGTGCTGTAACCATCGGATGATCGAGAAACCTGAGATTGAAGCATTGATCTTCCATTATTGGAATTCCTTTCATCAACAAAACCGTAAGTCATACCATTTCCGTTCTGTGTAAAATAATTGCGGAAGCCACCTCCTGTGGATCTGGCACTGGCCGATGCTTCAGCTTGTGCTCGTGATTGAGCCTCTGCGACAGATTGTCTTTGAGTATAAAACTGGCCTCCCCTTTGATAGGATGCTCTGCTTCTTGCAGCTGCTTGAGCTCTTGCTACTGCTTGTGCATCTGATGACCGTTGAGGTCTTAGAGATGAACGACTGTTTCCTGCCGCTGGTGATTGTGTAGTACTTAAGTTGTCTGATCCAACCAGCTGTGGGGCAAAAGATAATTGGCTCGACACTGGACCGTAAGGAGTAAAAGTAGAAATGCCACTGCTTTCTGCTACCGCTTGCGCAAAGCTAACATAACCTTTTGGTGTTGGAGCATTTGTGGAACCTCCTATTGCTTCAGGCGGACCAACAGTAGGTCCTACCCCTGTAAAACAAAAGGAATCCTAGAAGAGCATGTGTGTGCAAATAACATTTACAGTGCTGCGTTAATTACTCTACTCGCGGTACAAACATTCTCTTACAAAATAACGTTTCTTATATTATCCATTTTTCTGACTATTATTCTTAAGTAGAGGCACTGTGCTGGTATCTGATGATTAATCCTCATATTCTGTAGAGCTCATGAGAGCTTGATAGTTTCATGCAGTACTTAAGGCTAAATAATAGGGAAAGTGAAAGGAATCAGGAGAGCTTAAGCGTGTCTGTTTTTTTCAAGAAAACATTTCCCGTTTTTTGCACAGAACTAATCCTACAAGAAGTTTATATAAGTACTTGTTTTCTTAGAAACAAGAAACTAGGCGAGGTAAGTTTTTTCTACCTAAAACAAGCAACAGAGATGTTTAATACTATATTGTAAACCATCGTTTCTCAATTATGTTAGGGTGGCGTCCCTCTTTAAAAGCAAGCCACTTGTATAAAAAGCCTTGAGATACCATTGTTGCACTTTGTTTTTTATAAATAATGAATTTTTAACATTTAATTATAACTTAGGGTGTTTTTGCTGAGTAAAATGATATTTCTTACTTTTTTGGTTAGTTTACGAAATGCCTTATTTTAGACTTAGGTTCCTCAGTGGCCCTTGAGGGAACCTGGTGCTTGGAAAATTTGATGAAATAGAAGTGCACGACGTGATTAGTCAAAACACTGAAGCATTACCAAATTAAATATTCAGTGTACGAACAGCCGTTGGATTTCTTTTTGGTTAATATTTCATTAAAAAGAATAGTCACGCTGAGAAAACAATTAGTCCAATAATTATACATATTATTTTCATTTACTTTCTCCTTTGTCAATGTTAACTATTTCAATGCTATCTTTAGCATGCTTTTCTGACTAAATATTTAGAAAACAATGTTTAAGGCTTACTTTGTCCAGTGGGAGAGACACAAACACATCCAAAACACGTCTATAACAGGAAGAGAAAGTAAAGTTGTGTTATAATCGATTGTTCTGTTAGTAAAAGCAAAATATTAAACTAATAAAATTTTTCACGTTAAGAAAGCACAAATAAGCAATTAAAATGCAGACATATGTTTCGGGATTGCTTGGAATCCCTTTTTCAATGCAATAGTGGAGCTTCTAGATGCAAAAACGTCCAAATGAAGAAGACAAAACTACAAAAACACGATTTATATAACCTAAGATTTACCATCAAACCAATGAGAATAAAGGCAGCGTGAAGTGGAAGTAGAAGTAACACGGAAAGCACCAATAAAAAAGCACCAAATGAACCCAGTTGACAGTACACAAAGTAGAAAAGGAATATCAATTACAGCAAAGCAAAAAAGACCACAGAATGTATAAAAATGCGAAAATATATGAAAATTGCAAAAACAATAAAATAAAATACAAAGAATTAAAATGTAAATAGAAATTAGTACCAACAGAACCAAAACAAAATGCAAAAACAAAGTACACATGTAAAGAAAGGGGAGGGGAGAGGAAAGGGGGTCAAAAAGAGAAAGAAAAAAAATAGACACAAAATTAAAGCAAATCCACCAACCAGAAACCGAGAAAGAACAACAAATTAAAGGAACTTCTGCCAGACCTGTGAAAATTATGGAGTTCAGGAAGAATCATTAACCAAATTAGAACTATTCCTGTTAACATGATAAGCTTCCCAAAAGTCAAGCTCTATTTTGAATAATTTCCCCAGAATTGAAATCAAAAAAGTGGTTAGAATTCCCACAATGTTGAGCAATACTAGACTTATTATTTAGCTCTTGCTTTCGCACATAACCTTTATGCTCATTTAACCGAATTTTCAGAGCACGTTTTGTCTGTCCAATGTAAGAAAGGCCGCAACGACAACTAATTTTATAAATACCCCAAGTGTTTAGTTGGTCAATAGGATCTTTAAGAGAAGAGAAGGAAAGTTTGTAACTAGGGGCGAAAACGACTTAAAATTGAAACCGTTTTAGGATTTTAGCAATACGAAAACTGACAGAATGAAAGAATGGTAACACAACCAAATTCTTTCTCGACACCAGATTATTGCAAACAGAAGTTTTCTTAGAAAGCTTCTTATAAATGGAATCAATTAAAGAGTGCGAAAACCCTCGAGTGCGAAAGGTTCTTGATACACAGAAGCAGTGAAACCAGACTCACTCCGAGAAATCAAAACATCAAGAAACACGAGGCTACTATTAAGTTATTTCTCACAAGAAAACTGGATATTAGGATCATTGGATTTCATAACGGAAAAGCATCATCAACCGAACAAGTTACAGTCCCTTAGGACAAAACAATCATCCACATAACATACATAAAATTGAAATTGCAATTTCTGGAATAGCATTTTACATTTTGTTTTGGTTCTTTCTGTACTTATTTCTATTTCCATTTTAATTCTTTGTATTTTATTCTACTGCTGTTGCAATTTTCATGTATTTTCGCATTTTTATGCATTCTGTGGTCTTTTTTGCTTTGTTGTAATTGATATTCCTTTTTTACTTTGGGTACTTTCAACTGGGTTCGTTTGGTGCTTTCTTATTAGTCCCTTCCGTGTTACTTCTACTTCCACTTCACGCTGCCTTTATTCTCATTGGTTAGATGGTAAATCTTAGGCTATATAAGCCGTGGTTTTTTTTTTTTTTGTCTGCTTCAATTGGATGTTTTTGCACCTAGAAGCTCCACTAATGCATTGAAAAAGGGATTCCAAGCAATCCCCAAATCATATGCAGGGTTCGCGCGATTGCGCGATTCCGGCAATATTTTTTGAAATCCCACTCAAAAAAAGTTCGTTTGCGCGTTGTTCCCGCAACTTGCGGGCACGCGTTCAAAACATCGCGAAACAAAACTACTATTCTAAATGACAATTCAAAACGAACTAAATGGAGTATGTTAGTTTTCAACTGCCATCTTATCGCTATTAATGAAAGAAGAATCTAGGAACCCTATTTATCATATATAATAACATGGGATAAAGATTGACAACTTCTTCATTCTTTAAGATTATTGAACAATTCAAGGCCTATGGAAATGCAAACTTATCTTCATTCATTCTATTTATAGAGGACAAAGTCAAAAAAAAAGGAGTGGGAAAGGGAAATCTTCCTTGGTCACTGAAAAGCTTAATTTTGTGAACGATCCACTTTGTGTGAACCTTGTTAATGTTTATTCTTTCCTTGCTGAGCTCCTTGCTATAGATTAGATACTCATCTTTGATTACCTAAATTGTATTAAATCATGTTTGGACAGTTTAGTAATATTTTTAAAAACAAAAATTTCCCACTTAAATTTTAAAAATCCCACTTAAAATTTGGTCAAGGTGGGAAATCCCACTTTGTATTTTTCCCCAGTGTGAACCCTGATATGTCTGCATTTTAATTGCTTATTTGCGCTTTCTTAACGTGAAAATTTTTACTACTGTTTACTTGCACAAAGTGAATTTATTATTAAATTAATATTTAGCAGTTTTAGGAAATTAACGAATTTTTTGACTGAATTTTAATTTAATAAATTTATTCAGTTTTACCCATTAATAAAAGCATTGTGTAGAAATACTATTGAAAACGTTATGATTTGTAAAATTATGCTAAATAAGCAATAAATAATATAGTATGAGTCATTTTAGCAATACCAAGCATTGTAAAAATCCTCATTTCAGTTTTGTAGCAATTTCTTTACTTATATAAATAAACGTTTCTAGCACTATGATACTTTATACGTTTTTAGAGCTTTTGCCCATATTTTTAAAGGTTTTCAAAAACTAACACGCATATTTGTTTTTTAAGTCATTTTTGTTCCGCTCTGTTTTCCCTCTAAAATAAAGTGAATAATTCATAGTTTTTAATGTACTTACATTAGGTCTTAAATTTAAAGTATGTAGTGCTAATGAGATTGTTTTTAAGCATAATAAAAATAGTGTGACTAACGTAAAAATAAAATTTGTTACGTTTATCACTCTTGATATATTAGGTTAGTCACATCTCTAATTACTAAATACATAGTGCCATATTAAACATTTTGAGCCAGTTATTATGTCCAGGAAACAGTAAAGAACATTTTAAAAATTGAAACTCTGAAAGCAGTTTCTGAAGTTTGAGATAGAATACTTACATTTTTGTGACTAACGTTACCAAGATCATCTACACAAAGGTTAAAATAAAAAGTACATTTTTCTTTAGAGATATTAAAAAAAAATTTTTTTTACAAGCTGGACATAAAACACACTTCCAAAAAATGGATTCAGTGAACAGAAGAAACAAAGACATATAGGCGAAAAGGCTTTGAGTTTAATACAAAATATAGCTTAAAAAATGTAACATTTAACCATGTGCTTCTTTCATCATAAAATTCAAACCAACCAACGTTTTAAGAATCTGTTGCTAGATTATGAAACAATACATTTTGCTAAAAAGAATGTTGCATCACAGTTACAGATACAGCAAAACTTTCTTTTGTGGTAAGAGGGGGGCATTTTCCATGGAATGAATCTTTTTCAAAGCTTCTGTTTTTCGAAAATAATGCTATACAAAATGATAATGTATCTGTTAAATGCACAAACATTTGAATGAGATTGAAATGATTATTTTAATACGGATGAGCTAGAAATGTGAGTCGTGAATGTGCTCATGAGAATATTCTCCTGACGTTGAATAATCGAGAATACTCTTTTTTTTTTCTTAAAAGCCGATGTAAAATTTTATAAACATTAGCTTATCCCTCCTGTGTGGTTCTGTTTGTGCCTCCTTTGTTACTTCTTCTGTTACTGTTAATTTCATTTAGCAAAACTTCCTCTCAACAATAGAATCAGAATATGGAAAAGATTTTAGACAGTTGCTTTAATGCGTTGTATTAATGTAGTTGACGACTTACCAACTAAAGGTATTTCAAAATTATTTTTTAAATGTATATTACAGTTAAAATAATTCAAAAGCTGAAAAATGTTACTAAAAAAGCCTTTAAAAAATCCTACTATTCATCAGTGTGAAAAATAAATTATAATGATGCACGGTTAGTTGAAAACGACCCCTGGACAAAATTTTAGAGTTGAAATTTTATACTGTATGTTATTCCTGATAGACTGATATATTTCTTGTGTCTGTAGTGTAAAGAATAGACAATTAAGAAGAAGTGTTTTCTTTTTTTCCCCTCAGGACTACCTTGCTTCTCTGCGTACTACTTTCTCCTATGCGTTTTTATAAATTATGCAGAGCTTGCTCAAAGCCTCTCAAACTTACCCCTAGCTCATTAGTAGTTGATACAAAGCACAAATCGCCGCTAGGTACATCTTCAACATATATATCGTTACAGCCATTAACCGCTGGAACACATGTGTAGGAGCAAGTGTTATACTGATCCTAGAAGAAAGACAGAGCACTGACATATGATAATTAACTAATAAGGGTAATATTATAAAACATCCAAGACAAAAAAGTTCCCATGATAAATTTTAAAACGCTGTGTTTTCTGAATACTTTGCTGTAGCACTAACATTTTTTTTCTTTCTCAATTGAATTCCCTTTTGTTGTTGTTACTTCATACCAACGCATGCTTCCTAGTTTTAATTTGGTAATGTTATGGCAAGAGTACTTCCTTTCGAACAGGTTCGCATTTTAATAATTTCAGTATCTGATTGCATTCCAAGTAATATCTTACTTTACCACTCCCATTCCATGAGTATTCGTGACGTATTTTAGTAATGCAAATTAAGGGTAAAGCGCATTTCGCAAGAGAAACTTATAGCAACACCCGTATTTGTTTGCAAATGAAAGTTTCAAATCAATATCTGTTACCAGCACTAACTTACAGAGCAGGTACTCTTTCTAATATAACACTGCATCGTCTTCAAATTATACTAGTCTGCAAAAGTAAAAATAAAAATAGAGAGGGAAAAAAAATCTGTCTGAAATACTTTACTGATTGGATACAAATAGCCTTTTTCCCGCTGAATTCAAAAATGAAAATCATTTTTCACTATCACGTAAGGATTTCATTAGCAATGATTGTAAAAAATTACATTAGTACTATTTAAAATATTGGAATCAAATAATGTTCGAGGTACTTACTGTTAGATCATGCTGTAAAAAATTTTACCCCGAAAATGCATAAGAGTCTCCTGGAAATCATTTAACCGGAGTCTGACGTAAAATTACAGAAACTTAAAAGCAAGAACCGACGAAGTCTTTGAAAAGGAAATTATAGAGAGTAAAAAACAGCGAACATTCTGTAAATTGATTGCAACATATAATGTGCCGCAGTAATGGCGTCATTTGTGAGTGCGCTAAACTACTATTTCTGGTATATAGCCTCGAAGGTGAGTTCAGTTGAGCCCACGCCGCTTTGCCAATTATGTCTCCGGGGTCGGGAAAGCTTGGCTGAAGTTAATTTATACGTCTACAGCATATAATGCATTTTTGACAATATTTAAACTGGTAGTCACGGATTTCAAGTGTTTATGTATATATATTTTTTTTTTTACATTTTTTAAACTGGTGGTCACAGACCTGCAAGTATTCAGTTTCACGTAACTTAGCAAATCTGTCTAGGTAGTTTTGAAGAGTGCATAAAAACAAGAACGTTATTGAAAAACTGTTAAGAAGAAACTTGATTATTTGATTTAAAACAAGTTCTTCGTAAATTTAAAGAAACATTCAGTTTGTCTTCTGTACTTTTGCAGGAATTTTTTGCAGTTCAGGTAGGTCCTTTTTCAAAATTTCAAAACTTATCAGTGCTCTTCCAAATTACTTGAACTTAACTTTCCTTGATATTTATTTTTTATAACTGAAATGTCCTCATAAAACCGTTCTCCGTGTTAATGACTTATGGCGCATTCAATTTAATTGTCAGATTTTGTTATTTTGAAGAAGCTTTTAACTACATTCTTGAATGAAACCCATGCACTTTTTCTAATTATCTTCCGTGAAAAGTTTTTTCTTTCATAAACTTTTTAATTTGTGGTCCTACGAAAGATCTTTCTTTAATTTGCGCATCACAAATTTTAGGGTACTTCTCTTTTAGGTACCAAAGGCGTCTCATTTCTCCCCATTGCCTTCAGTAGCTTTCTCATTGAATTGAATTTTTTATGAAAAGTGGAAAGATCGGTTTTGTGCTCGACCAAGGGGTCTCAATGAGAAGTGTTTGAAATGAATTTTGCGACCCCCCAAATCCCCAAGGGGATCCCCGAAAAACAGCAAAATTATGAGTATCCTGACTGCAAACAAAGCAGTGTGGCAATCAAAATTTTTACATGATATTTCCATGTTGTATCCAACTTCTTGAAGAATTGTCTTCATATTTGCATAATTTTCTAACATATGATACATTTGCTAATGAGACTGATGGGATTTTTTCCTCCATTTTGCACGAAGGACATTTACTCTCACTATTGACGAGTCAATAAACAAACACCATCCTCTGCTTAAGGAGTTTGTCTTAGAGTGTCCATTACTAATGAAACATCAGTAGAAACCTTTACTAATTAAATATAGTTGTTTTATTTTGAATAAGTAATGGTGTGTGATCAGAAACAATACAAGAAACAACGTAAAAATACAGAATGTATATTTTTTATGACCCGAAAAGCTATACTTGATGGCAAAATTTTGACTGCAGATATGGATTTCTCGTATGAAACTATAGAATAAATAAAGTTCATGCGTGGGACATGCCATGTATTTTCCAGTATTATTTGACAATAGTATATAAGAGATGCTTACTAGAAATTGCAAGAAGCCGTTGAAATTTACCAACATGGATAGGAAATTATAAATTGTGGTGTGTGATGCAATGGGAGAATCAAGAACTTGATAGGCATTGGTCCCATCCTGTCTACTTAACCAGAAATACTTGAAATGTGCAAATAATACAGTAGATGTATTTATAATAAAGTAGATGTACCATATGTTAGTAGACATTAAAAGCTTTTCTTCAACAAATATAGTTTTCGTTTAAAAGGAACTTCCTTTAAAAGTTATAAGAAATTACCTCGAGTCCAATGTAGCTTCCTCCATACAGACGCTTGCATTGATCCGAGTAACGCAATGCTCGACATTGACCTTGGTAGCAAAGCTGTAAACAAGAAAAATGTCACATTCGTACATTTTCACTTTTGTATAGTTTTTCTTTCCAGAATTGCCAAAGATTAGATTTTTATTTTGTCTGTAAATCGTAAACTGGCGCAACTGCAGTAGACGGTGATCAATTTTTTATTTGTATATTTCTGCTAATTAAACACTTTCCCTTTACCACTTTCAACTTAGTAAAGTGTGCAAAATGCTACTGATAATACTCAATTTTTTAAAAACAAACTCCTGTTTAAAAAATCCACAGAGACTCTATGGGAATTTTTCTTAAACAGAAGTTCATTTCAAGAAATCGAAAGTCACGATTTTCACTACTAGTGCTTGCGATTTTCAGTATGTGATAAATGTAATGTCCACAACTTTTCCCCAGCGATGCTGAACCGCGTAGCAATTCTAAGGCTTCATGCTAAAATGAAGGCAAATGATGGAGAAAAGCCTATAATCATCTGTCTAATAAGGTTCACGGATTCTATGAGAAATAGAGATATCTTCTACACATCTTCAATTGATAGATCCTTCTTCAAAAGAGAAAATAATTACTTCTCACATAAAACTAACAGACGTTTATTTCTTGCCACAAAGATTTTTAACTGCATCTGTATGGTTTTGCCATTCGTAAATTAATTTATGTGAACAAGAAATTTGTCTAAAAGCCATATTTTTTAAATTACTGAACCAATAGCATACATATCTTGTTACTTTTAAATACATATCGGCAATTATTTTATAAGCACTACATGCTGTTTAAAATATTAAATCAAAATTTTCAAATATAAATTGAGAAGTTCAAGGGAATTTTTTTTCTACCTCATCTGCTTTGCTACTACTCTTGTTTTCAATGAATGTCTCCATGTGTAAATGGAAAATTCATGTAAAAAGATGCCTAATAATCTGACCTTTGAACGAATCCCTGCATTATTGAGACAGACAAACTTTTAGCAAAGTTAATTTTTATAACGTACATAATACTGTTTCAGCGAAAAAATAGATAAATAACTAAATAAACAAATAATGAAGAAAGAGGGAATAAAACCTTATTTGTTCCGCACTCGGTGAAGTCAGGCTCTGTGTTGTACGTGTAAGTTCCATCCACGACACATCCATAGGAACAAGGACTGTACTGTGAATGAAAGAAAATTGGGTGAAAGTAATTCGTTGTCATTAGGGGAAAAATAGGAAACAAAAACATGTTTTAAGCTCTCCTCACATATTATGTTGTGTAAGGAGATTTTGAGTAGGGGAACAAGGAGTGGTGAAGAGAAAAAGGGGAAGTGAAATGGTAAATATCTACTCTGTTTGGTAGGTCCAGCTTATTTAATACCATTTTAACTATGTTACATAACATGTAGTTGATTACAGTCAAAAAACAATTAACTCGAAAGATCCAGCTATATGATAATATAATCCATTTTTAAAATTTGATGCTGATTTTGTGATATTTTATCTAAAGTCAAAAATAGCTTTTGCTATTATATAATGACAAAATCACGCGATTAATATTTTAAATATTAACTAAGATCAACAAATGTCCATTGCAGTGTTATTTTATTTTATATTAGGCTTGTTTTGATTTTAAATGTTTAGTACAATTTGTCATGTGCATACGGGGCAAAGTGAAATATTTCACTTCAGTTTGTCCCTACATCAGTCCTACTAAATTTGCTGCTCATTTATTTAATCATTCCTTAATGTATTAATTTATTTGTTCATTCATTAAGTATATTTTTCACTCATTCATTTAATTAATCATTTACTTTTTACATTCATTCATTCGCTCGCTTTATCAATCATTCATTCATTTAGTTATTACCCATTATGTTTAACAAAGGTAATTTCAACCCTCTGTACTCGTAAATATGAGTCATTACATGTTATTTGGACTACCATAACGAGACATACAAATGTAAAGGGTAAATTACCACATAGAAAACTATTTCATTAGGAAAATATTTCAATTTTTCACTTTGCCCCATACAAGTGACAAAATGATAATCTTCCACTTTTATTTTAACGTACAAATTTAGTGCCTAAAATGAAGAATAATATTTTAATGCAAGTTCTATAACAAAATTCCTAGTTCTGCCTTCATGTACTGTTATTTTCAAATTTTCAAATTTGTTCATTTCGAAAAATGTTATTTATCTTGACTAGTTCACTTTGCCCCATATTTCCCCTAATACATACATATATATATATACACACACACATATATATATGCAGGAATATATATATATATATATATATATTCCGGCTCCCCCTCCCACTGATGAAGAGGCAGGCTTTTTTCATTAGATTATTGTTCGAATTTTAATATTTGTGCATTTGTGGTTTGCCACATTTAATATTTTTATATGTTTAAAATTTCCATTGGAATTAACCGCTATTCATTTTTACATACTCACTAAGGGAATTTTTATTTTAAGTTATTTTTTTCCCTTTTATTAAACTATTTCACAACTGTTTAAGTGTGCTGCCTTGCGCGACTTTTTGCAGATTGAGTTTACTTTGTTATCACTCTCTGATTATATATATATATATATAAATTTAGTATTAAATTACCGTAATTATCGGTAAATAGCCCGCATCGTTGTATAGTCCGCAGGAATAAAAATTCATTCTAAAAAAATTAAGTTCGGTGTATAACCCGCATCGTTGTATAACCCGCACCCAGAAAAAAAAACATGGGATACAACCCCTAAAAAACAATACATTCGCCTGTAGCGCCCGAGCTCTAATCTGCTTTGGGCCATTGTTTCGAAAGCTACGATTTATTTCTCTGCATTTTGTTTCGCAGGAAAAGAGATTTCGATATTTTTGAACGGTAGTTGTCTTTTGAATAGTACTTTTCCTTTTTTAATTTCATGGATTGCACGCATCGTTGTATTGCCCGCAGGTAGTAAAAAAAGGAGTTTTTTTTTGTAGATAACCCGCGGGCTATACACAGATAATTACGGTAAATAAAAATCACAAAGCTATAAAAGAAACTTTTTAAAAAAGACATTATTTTTAACCCTTTAAACTATTTAAGCGCTAAAGCAGCTTGAAATAGAAGGACAGCTATAAGTAAGAAAATTTTAAATTTAAAACAAAAAAATAATTAACACATTATTCATTATTGTTATTGCGCTTTAAATTTAAAACTTTCTTTGCATATATGCATATATATATATATACTTACTTGTACAAACAGATCCAGTCTACATGTTCCCGCGCAGCCGGCCAAGCATCTGTTTTCGCATTCAGCACCAGGTACGCTGATAAAGGATCCATCTGCGCGAAATAACACTACATTTAAACGTAGATATTTCATACATTTATTACAGTTGATTTTTTTTTGTATTGCATACAAGATTTTAACAACTTCAACAACGAAATGTTATTAGTTGTATTAATAATTTTAAAGTAGGAAGTAAAACTTACTAACTTTAATAGGGAGGATAGTTTTTATTACTAATTATAAAAGTATAAGGAAAAACTTGCTAGCATGAATTGTTAGAATAGCTTTAAATTATGTAATTAACA
This sequence comes from Octonoba sinensis, assembly GCA_038502835.1. Taxonomy (NCBI): domain Eukaryota; kingdom Metazoa; phylum Arthropoda; class Arachnida; order Araneae; family Uloboridae; genus Octonoba; species Octonoba sinensis. The sequence continues at coordinate 27,012,084 of CM076599.1, read as the reverse complement.
AAAAGTCTCTCATAAATAGAGAGTAATGTATAATTAGAGTCATATGCTTTTACCAGCTTGAAATTTATAAACCTGAATGTTAAATTTGTCCCATAAAAAACTGCTTAGTTAAAACCTAGTTAAAAGCAATTTTAATTGTCCCATTAAAACTGCCTGACAGTAACTAGGACCACGGACTAGTTTAACTGATGGAGCCCAGAGTAGTCACTTGTTGCATAATAAATAAAGTTTTGATAGATCTAATAACATCATTTCGCTTGCAGAAATTCTCAAGATAAATTACTTGTCAAAGCTATTTTCTGAAAGCTCTGAAATAGTACGAAAGAAAAATGAAAACAAATATTATTCAAATTTTCTGATGCTCGTTTTGCTAGAAATGTTTTTGCGATTTTTTTAAAGATTTAATAACTTGAGACAAATTTAGCTTGCTCAAAATTTCTTTAAAATGTTTTTAAAAATTCTCGAGATGTTTTTGAGGTAAAAATAGACTTTCAAAACACACACACCTACAAGCACAACACATTGTACCAATCAAGACCAATTTTCCCAGCTTAAATCCCCCCCCCCCTAATATGTCTTCTCAAAAATATGTATATTAATTGACAAAATTCCAATCTATTTCTTGCAAAATTTCTAACTTATTTAAATTATTACATTCCGCATAAAAAAAAGTTCAAATTGCTCCAAGGGATAACACTCTCCCTGTAAAAAAAAAAAAAACCCTAAAAGCCAGTAAATGAAAAGTGAGTCTTTGATCAACCTCAATCAACAGAAAATAGCAAGCGATCCTTGATTGCACAACCGGAAGTAAGAGGCAATTCTTCATTGTGCAACAAAAACGAAAGCCACAGTAAACGGGAGGGAGGAGAAAAAAAAATGTCCAGGGATCCACTGCTTGCTTCTTTATCCAAAGGATGCAGAAGAAAGTAAAAATCAGCAAATAAAAAGTCACCCTTATTTCAAACTTAATCATGTGAAAGCAGTAAACAAAGCCTTGATTGTTTAAAAAAAACGAAATGTCCACTAAAAGTAAGTGAACCATTTTATAGCTTTTACTAACTTATGCCTAAAATACTGAACAAAAAATAAATTTTTCGGATTTCGTGGGTGTTTCCATCGCTTCTGAAATGACATTTTTCGCATCGCCTAAGGTGTTTTAAAAAAGACATTTGATTCTTAGTACGTATCGTAACATGACACATTCGAAGGGTGCTTTCACACCAAAGGCGACAGAGATTAAAAAAACTTGTTTTTACTCATCTACGCAAACGCAGGGCACATTTTTGCCAGCAAAAATATGCTCTGCTGTTGCGCAGATGAGAAAAGACAGGAATATTGTCTTTGTCGCCTTTGATGGGAAAGCACCCTAAGTGAATAAAATGTAGTTGTACATAAAACATTCATTCAATAAGGCTTTGGAAAACAGAGAGAAGAAAAAATCTGACCTGCCAACGTCAGTAGAATGACGACGGAAATCGCCGTAACTATGATGTGCCCCATGATGAATAACGTCGAAGAGCTATCAACATAAAGCTCGAGAAATAAAACTTCGCTTTAGGAAAATTTGCCATTTTATAACGACCTTCCGTTTCCAGGTGCTGAAGGGTATCCTGTCGCAACTTGCCAGCTATGTCAATGGTGATATTGAACCTTATGAGTTGACTGGAAGAGTTACTCAACATTGCATTAGAAGAAGAATTTTTGTGTCTATGCTACATGATCTCTTCCCAAATGAGAAAAATGTACTGTAACGCATGACAAAATGTAATGACACGTGGGTTTTAAATTTTGAATGATGTAAGGTTATGAAACGTTACATTGTTGAAGTTTTGTATGTATGTAATCATAGATGAATTTAAAACAGTATCTAGTTCCATTCTGCATATGGTTGCAGAAAGCGTTTTTTGAAGAAAAAAAATGTTAACGAAAACAAAGTTTAGCTATACAAATGTCATCACTTGTGTTGTTAAAATTACTATCTTTTTTTTTTGTGAAATTCTACTGAAAGTTTGTTCAGTTTTTCTTGTTAGAAGCAAACATTAGCAACCTTTTTCGAAATATGCTTGACTTGAGCGCAACCGCGCACTTGAGGCCGATGATATTGACAATAAATAGGGCAATTATGTATGTCTGCAATAATAGGCCGTCTAGTTCTAGAAGATACTGTCATGACAATACCTTTTCCATCTTTAGTATACTATGAGAATTTTTTCTCAATGTCAATTATTTACTACAATTTTGTGGTCATTACCCTTTTCAATTTTCTGTGAGCTTCATTTACTTGCGGTTGTAACTATTTCTACTTAATTAAACGAAGGATGGAGCCCCTGACACTTTAAGGCTGTGTGACATCTTCTTGAGGTTTTTCAATCGGTTTTATCAGCCACTTACAATTGGTATAAATAAGTTCAATTAGTTAAATATGTTCCATTCACATTACTGTGGTCAAGATACGTTCGTGTTACTTGTACGATATTAAGTAATATTTACTGTAGTGTTTTAGTTTATCTATTCAAAAATAATATGGTGAACACGATGAACCAGAATTCTGTCCGTGCGGCGTTTTGCTCAATTGCGAAATTTTCTTTCGGTGTAAAAGGGCTCCCTATCTCTGTGTTAAATGTTAGTAGGAAATTAAAGAATGTTTTGATGCTTTCGAAAAGGTTATCAAGTCGTTGATTTTCGTTTTTCATTCAGAATTTCGGACCACAAATGCTTCTTCCAACATAACTTAAAAGCAGCGTTGCTTAATTTTTTGACACGCGGAACCTTTTTTAAGGTCAACTTTTTCTGTGTTACCCCTGTATTCTTCAATGTTAATGAAATGTCCTGGAAATGAATAATTTGCAATAAAATTACAATTGTATCAATTAATATTTATCAGTTTCAAAAAAATAAATGAAAAAATAAAATAAAAATTAAGAATTGAGACAAAAAGTTTAATGAGATGAGTGGCACTGATTTTTATTATCTCAGACGCACTTAATATTATAAGCTTTATGGATGAAAGTTGAAAGCTCATGTCAGGTAGAACGTCTGTTACAGCATTTATTCTTTGTCTACAAACAAACTACTTATAACTGCATTTTGCACATGCAGCTTGCAAATGGTCAACGTGCTGACAATGGAATATGAAGGAATATTCATCTTTTAAATTACCCCAGAATTTCTGTACTAAAGGCATTAATTAAAATTTTTGTAGCAAGGATGAAGAATGAATCAAGTATCATTTCAATTAAGATTTCATATTCTTCTGTTGACATAGTCAAAATCATACATTAGCAACAAATGTTTTAACAGTCAATTCCTTTTCGTATTTACCAGTGGTGTAGTCCTGAAAAAAAAGTTGGGGGGACGCGTATGCACACGAAGATAAGCAATTGATATCAAAAGTGGGAGGACGCTTATGTTAAAATGTAAAAAAATTGGGGGGACGCTTGTATTAAAATAAAAAGGTAGGGGGACGCCGTCCCCCTGCGTACCTCCTCGACTACACCACTGGTATTTACTCTGCTGTGCAATCGAAAAATACTGAGAAATTTCAGTCAAATCTTCTAGGTGCTCAAAACTTTCTCGAGTGCATGTCTCCCCTATTTAAAACTCTTTTATGATAAGCATTTAATTTTCGGGAAGAAATTAAAGTACTTGGAAAGAATTAAAATTTTCTAAATTTTGCCATTGTCTTTAAAGGAATTTCTTTTTCGTGACAAATTAGCACTCTTTTATATTCGCTTGTAGGGAACACTCCTGTATTTTCTGATCTTTAAGATCCCTTCCCTTATCAATAAACTCGAGACGTCTAACAGTTAGTTGCATTTGCACTAACTATTTTAGTTACTAAACGGAAGAAAAGGTTAGCCATTATTTTGTTTCTTTAATTTTGAAGAGGCATAACAGTTCTTCGAAATTTTATTGCTTTATCAATGATCTTTTATACACGTAATGAAGGGAGCGACTACAAGTGTCGTTAAATCCTTGAGAGATGTTTGCCAAAGCCCAGGGTTCCGCGGAACACAATTTAGTGACTTAAGTAAAATAACGAAACTTTAGTGACTTGAAAAATAAGGCTGACTTAAAGTAAAATAACGGGGAAATATTCAAAATTATACGTATCGCATTAATGCTCTTTTTTTTCAAAACATTATGCAAGTATCTTTGCGTGCATTATTAACTCAAATACCGAACGAGAATCCGACTCTTCTCCAGAAATCTCCAGCTATGCATCCATTGCACGCAACAACTTCAAACATCGGAAGCAATTCCAGACATCTTTCTGATAAATCAAATTTTCTCTTGTTTAAATCACAAAGGATGCTGCAACGATGTTGAAGCTGTCATAAAGTTTAATTACAACAGGTGGTCTTTTGAATTTGTTGTAAAAGCATAGCTATATACGTAAGTCCAGCAAAAGATGACAAGTGGATCGTCTCGTCATTAATCCCTGATATTCGAGATGGACTCTCTTTGTCTCTCATTTTTATTGTTGATGTTTATAAATGAAGCTTGGGGTAAGTCGTTTTAGTTGGAATTAAAACTTCGATTAACTCTTTACTTTTTCTGCCAGGAAAAAAATAATTAACAACTCATATTCTTTTTAACCAACTAAATGGTTCAATGCAGGGCAGACCGGGGATAGTTGACCATAAGGGCACATTTCCTAGCCACAGTATTTAACAATGCTTATAGTGCATGTGGCTGTCAACTCGTCTATGCGTGTGTTGTCCCGTCGCCCTCCTTTAACATAAATATCGTTAGCCCTTTTTAGTTAAAAATTTAAGAAATAAAAGAGAAATACCCATGTGTGCAATATGCAAGCATATTTATAAAGTGGTAAAGTAAATATTCAAAAAAAGGTAATAAGCATGACACTGGAAGATTGCTCATGTTCATTATGGCTGAGGTTTGACATCTCATTTTACAACACTGTTAAGCTAATTTTATAGCATTAGACTGATAAAATGTGTTTTATAATTTGTGTGTTACCCGTAATATATATTCTTTTTCTCCCACAGATACATCAAATATTGAAATTTGCTGCCCAAATAGGTATAATTAGTTTATTTTGACAGGATTGCATTATTTTTCTAGGTCAAACGGATTTATGTTTGGAAAAATGTGAGGGAAGTTTCACCAGAGCGAATTGTACTCAGAAAAGCTATGTACAGGTAATGTGAAGTTCTTGATTTTTATGGGTATATAAGGTTAAAACCCATGTGTAACGTAGTTATACCTAGAACTAAGTCTTTCAATTCATTTTGCAACCAAAACACTTTCCTAGATTAATTCATATTAATTTAGACACCGATTATTCAAAAAATATGAAAGACAGTCATGGAAATATCCTTTCTTAAGATACGAAGCACTCTTGTTTATTGAAGTATTTAATTAAATTAATGATAAATAGTTTTTGCTGTTTTTGATAAAACTGCCCATAGAGTCTAAATTGTGTTTAAGGATTCCCTAATACGTACATTTTTTTTTACTATGATCAAAAATTTAAGATTTATTTAATTTTTAATTATAAAGCATTGTTTTTTTTTTTTTTGGCTGCAATAAAGAGCTTAACATTAAAAATAAAAATTTAGAGCCATCCTGCTTACTTGCTACGTTGAATTGTTAAGGGGACTCGGCACTAAAAATCGGTCAAAATCTCGATTTTGGGATTTTTGCTCCAAATTATACTTTATATATTAAAGAACGTTTGTGCAAAATTTCAAAGTCCTACGTACACTCTAAGATATCTTATTTTTGATTTTATATGAGCTTTTTAACACTTTTTTTACCTAACCAAAAACTTTAAATGGCTTTTTCTCAGCTTCGCTTCTTTGCATACTATGTGATAGTTAAAATGCTAAGGCTTTTTCAAATATGTATCTAGTCGCTTGAAATTTTTATTGCGTGTTCCAAATGTTCAACTAAATGTAACCTAGTATGTAATTTTCTATAAATTTATTAGAAATTATGTTAATGCAATTTAACTTTAAAAAATGTTGTAATACCGAGATTTTTCTTAGATTTTTCAATTAAATTTTTTTTTTTTAATAACTAATAAAGACATAAAAAATTCCATGCTACAAAGTGAGGAGTATAGTTTGTTCTTTCTTGTAAAAAACATCCAGGCAAAAAACCCATTTTAAAAAAATTTAAATTTTGTAAATTGTTTTAAATTTTGAATTTTTTTATGTTTTTCTTCTATAACACATCAAGTTAGATTCATAAACATACATTACCAATCAATACACCTTGAATTATGCTCAATTTGAGAAGGTGGATTTTTAGGTTCCGAGTCCCCTTAAGGGTTTTTGATGATTAGCACTATGACTCAGAAAATCACAACCCCATTTCAGCCGTACATGATCTATCAGTAATACACATTGAAATAAGCCCCGATTTAAAGATTGTTATGGTCCATTAAATACCATCTTTAAATCAATGATATTGTTAAAGCGGGGTGACATAAAATTCATTAATTCAAGCTAAGGTTGTAACAATCTAAGTTGAGTAAATCGTTAAATCGAAGTTATCCGTCTGATTTTGTGTTTGGTTTCACTTTTGGTTCTTATTATTGTTGTTATGGTTTCTGAAATTAAACATTGAAACACTAAAGTTAGGCACTTATGACTTTTTGTTTGATGTGAGAAATAATATGAACATTAAAAGCAAAACTTACCGCACACTTTCTTCTGATAAAGAACGGTACCAAAGAACTTGGTTATAAATATACATAGTGAGTATACGTTGTGAATATCATGAGTCCAGGATTGGAGGATGCTCATTCTCCTATTTTATTATCAGTTTTATTATAGAGCAGCATGTTTTCTATTGACCTGATAATCACTAGGGTCCACACTCTCAGAAATGCATGCTCATATCTCACGAAACTTTCATCGTATTTGACGAAATGGCTGCGTGAAAAATGCTCCGAGTTAACCTTTCGTCAAATTGGCGAAATTTGTGTAGTAACTTTTTTAAGACACGTTATCGCGTGAGGAAAGAATCGTTATAAATGACGAAATTTTCTTGACGGTTGAAGAGTCGTCAAAAGTGAGAGCTCCATTTCTGAGAGTGCATAGACGGCTAAGAACAGTCATGTACTTTCAAGTATTCAGGTCCATAAAATTGACTCTATAGCCGACAAAAATAGAGAAACGTATTTAACTCTAGTTAGACGGAGGATGAAACAGTTGAGAAAGAATAGTCACAAGAGTTTTCTTTTTTTTTTTTCAGATTTTAGATTTTATCGCGAAAACGAGAAAAATGAAGGGAGATTGTTTCGGTAATTCGATGTAAGCGGGACTCAGATAATCCATATTCTACTGCAATAATTAAATACAGCAACTTTTTTTAAAGCGTGTCAGCTACACAAGGCAAAAATTAATGTAAAGAAGAATGTGCACAAAAAGTGGCAAACATCTTGCTATAATACAAAAATGTGTAATCTAAAACCTGATAAGACGGTTTTCAGCAGAATAAAAATTTTATTTCATTTTTTAATTCTATCTTTTTTATTGCTGTAGAACTAAGTAATGAATTAAAAGTTTTCCTAAGGGATACAGAAATTTCCCGGATGTTGTGATTAAGTTTCTCTTATAAGAGACTGCTAAAACAGTCTCACGTAATTTAAGAAAGTAGTCTTGTGAGGTTTTTTATTTCACTAATTCATGGGGAAAGCAGCATGAGCTTGAACTTCCAACTACCTTAAGTTTGGCACAACTAGAAAATTCGTAGTTTGCATCGGTTTGAAGTTTACAGCATCTACAATAGTACAGGATCTACTATTGTTACTGTACTGACATTTTCATACACTTACAGCTGACTGCATGCTCTTTTGCCTGTGTCTGTGATGGAGAATATTCTTATCAAATTGATGAAAATTTTAAAAGCTGCAGTACGGACAAGGTAAGAAGAAAAATTCTATCACTCCAAAAAAGGTTGTCTATGTAATGAATTATATATTTTAGTGCACATCAGCTATGTCCAACCAACCTTTACCGAGGTAATAAACTACAAGAATGTGAGTTAAGACGCAGTTAAATACTTTTTTCGGTAAAAATAATAGTTGGAATTTTTCGGGAAAAGGAGTTTCATAACATTTCAACTCAAGTTTTTTGCCATTAAAGTATGTTTAAAGATTTGATGGTATGTTGCAACTAAAAATGCTATATACAAAGGATGCGGCTTCATTTTACCATATTTTGCTGAAACATACGCAAGTATGCACTACTCTTTGTAGCTAGCAAATTTGTGCTTAATTTTACCATATTTTGGTGAAACATACGCAAGTATGCACTACTCTTTATAGCTAGCAAATTTGTGCTAAATATTTTCTTTTCTTTGTAACATACTATCAAAATTTTAACAGTGATGTTGGCTAACTAAGCAAGATTTTATGCACTCGTCGTCTTTGCACATCCTACGATTTTTTCTTGTGAGGTTTCGAGAAAGATGCAGTTTAAGTACCACCTCTTCCCACGAGTTCGAATGACCTAAGAAACCGCACCACAGCTGCGGTGAATTTAGTGACGCAAAACGTTCTTCACCGAGTGTGGGATTCAGCTACCACTAGAAGTCATCTATACAGCCGTAGGATACATGTTGAACACATATAAATTTCCATGTACGTATAATCAAATGTAATTTACCGAACTGACGTAGAACATATAAGTTCAGGAAATATAGCCTACGAAAATTTTGTCAGTATTTTAAATCACCCTTTATGAAAACAAAAAGGGTCACAGAAAATTTAGAATGAACCACGAATTTGAAAGAATTAATTAATCTTTTATTTATTGTTCACAGATCTGTTACCAAGGCGATTGCTTGTATTCGTTCAGCTGTGAGCCTAAATATGGACCTAATTTCATTGGACTGGAGGTATATTTCGTATTGTTTGTAAATTTTATGAAGTTTTCCGTTATGTTTTTGGCAAAGTTATCCGTAAATACTGACCAATGCTTTGTAGAAACAAATTGAACAATTTTCAGTTTAATCAGTGGCAAAATAAAGCAAGAGAGGATATAAAATTATTTTAACTCTCATGCTCCATAGTTTTTTTACTCTAAAGTAAATTAATTTTGCATTATTATTTTAAACTTTCGTTATATCTTTACATATAAAATTCTTCTGTGCGTGTGTATGTCATTGAACCCCTCCTAAACGGCTGGACCGATTTTAATAAAAACTTTTTGTGTCTTCAGGTGGATTCGAGAATGGTTTAGATTTACAATTCGGTAAAATCCGACAGGTAGTTCCTTTTTTATTATTTTTTTAATTTTTCAATGATTTTCTCTACGCCTACATTGCAGTTTTCCCCCCAACGCACCGGGGTCAGGTCTCCTCCGTGGCTTGCAAACAGAGATATGGGAAAGTATTAGCAATTTTCGTTTATCTATCTATTCTCGCATCCGCTTCATTTTTTAAAATAAAAAGAAAACAAAACTATTTTCGTAAAGCTCAGGATATACTAATTCTAAAAATCTAAGCCTCAGAATATTATTTTCAGATTTAGACATAAAAATTCCATAGTTTGTAAGACTCACAAATTTGCCCAAAAAACTGCGCTAAAATCGTTACATATTGACCAAATTTTAAAACGAATGTACCATTTTAATCCTCAGGCTATGACATTCTAAAAATATTAACTTTAAGAAAATATTTTAAAAATTTCGTAAGATACGGTTAAAGTTCATTTTCCATTTCAACATAAAATAAATTCTGAATCGGGTTTACGGCTTACTCACGTTTTAAAAATTCAACACGGGCAACGCCGTGCGGGTACCGCTAGTTTTATTTAAAAAGCTCCTTTATTTAGTTTTTTTTAATTATCTGTACTGTACGTATTTATAAGAAAATGTACAGAGATGACGTCCCTTTGTTTCTTTATATTTATATAATAAGGAAAATTCTTAAGGGATACTTTTTTAAAGGTTTCTGTTTCAACTAAATGTTTATGATTTTTAGAATCCTGCCAATCCATGTGTCTTATTGTGTGTGGCGATGGATGCTCCATGTGTGCAATACGAAGAAGACAAACCAACCGGAACAACATGCTATACTTATGACAGCAGATTAGGGGTGAGTACGGCACTAAATTAATGTACTTATAAAAATTACTCCCTGAACCCTTTCCTTTTTTTTTTGTCTTCAACGTTATGAGTTTCACTAAGAGGGTTCACAAAACCGAATAACCTAAGCACTTTTTTATTTCAATTTGTCATCTGTATAATCACCACAAGAGCACAAGCACGCGTGTAATACAAGATACTCTCTCATTCCAAGCGGCATTTCTTCTCTAACTATCAAATAAAATAAAATTAACTATTTAAAGCATAGGTAAATATCGGCGACCAATGCAACATTTGAAGTAATATTTCGGTCAATATTCCGTGACCTCATAACTAGAAAATTTTTGACTTTTGAGTTAATACTACAAGGATAGTTATAATAAAGATTACAATTATCCTCTAACAATAACTGAAAATCATACTTTGCGAGTTGTGCTGCTTTTCCAGCACATGAGCGACATGTGCAATAATGGGCATTATTTGCTGCGGTGAAAGAATTCTGATGCAACAAGGATGTAATATGCTTCAAAACAAGAGTGCCATTTAAAATTGTTCATTGTAAGTTTTGTTTATTTACTGTACTGAAAAATACTGTGTAATTTTTAAAATGTTAATTGCTCTGAGGCTTGTCATCAGAGCTAACCATGTCGTGTTTTCAAGACCTGGTGTAAATAAATGAGATTTCTGTTTTAAAGAATAACTCATTAAACATACATTGGAAAAAGTTATTTCAAAGACTAGCATTACTTTCTCATATTTAAAACAATTGTAAAACCTGCCTCACTAGAAAAATCGGCATTGTCTCGTCAGATCTAATTTTACAAGATATTTCTCACATAGGTAGCCAACAATAGCTTTATTTCATATGTCCTCAGCAAAAACTTTTAATAATGTAGTTAGGTATGGTGTATTTTAACTGCCAGTTTGTGCAATTATGGATTTTAGCAAAAAATGGAATTTATTGAGAGTCATTTCCCTGGCAGCTCTGAATACCTCATACCAGAAACAAATTCTTATTACAATATAGGATACTTAATAAGCTTATCTCAAAAATGCATAAATTTTAACCTTCATTTCGTCTCAAAAAACATTCATTTCGTCATTCCTGGCCGTCCTTGTCCTGGCATATAAAGGGCAGGATAGTGACAATAAGACAGGACAATGATGCTTCCTGTTTATTTAAAATATAAATCTATAAAAAATGAGCTTAAAAGTTCAGATATCTAATGATTATTAATAATTAATTGTTTTTTCGTTCATTTGTAATAGTTTGTATTTCTGTAATTATAATATTCCCTAAATTACCAAATTGATTTGACGTAATTACTAACAACACTTTACTTGCAATTAAAATAAGTTAAGGATAATTCTGATCAATTTCTGATAAATTTGATCTCTGCAAAATACATATGCAAATTAGTTACTTCATATCTGTCTGTACAGACATTTGGGGAACTTTTTCCTCTCCTCACAACGGTTGTACATTTACACAGCTGTTATTTTATCTTGTTGCATAGACTCCAAACAATTAAAAAATATTTGGGACAATTATAGCAAGCACCCTTTAAAAAAAAATGTTCTGACACTGAAATATTGCCTGTTTTGTTAGAATAACTCATTTTGGAATTACATTTTCTCTTTTGTTTTGTTCTTGACATTTCTTCTTCTTTGAATTATAAATAGTAAAAAAAGGTATTGAGTATTTTACAAATTTTCGAATGTGCATGTAAGGAGTAGTATGAAGGTATGACGAATAAGAACTTCTAAGAAAAAGGCTTCGAGTCTACGTCGAAACTATTTCCAAAAGTTTTTTTATTGATAACACTAAAACTCATCAATAGCTACTAAATCTTAAAATAAGTAAGAAAATCGGTTGACAAGGAGAGGAGAAAATGGTACTTAACTGTTGTCTTTGCCTATTTATAAATAGATTATTGTTCGACGAAAAATTTCACAACTAGATGAATATCGCAATATAAGCGAACATAACTAAGAGTAACAATAAGAACAACACTCCTTCAAAGATTATTTTTCCGATAGTGATATTTTGCCGTAAAATACGTTTCGAAAGATATCCTTAGTACTTAGTTTTTCAAATACAATATTGTGCTTTCATTCCAAAACTTTGCACAAAAATGTCATAATGTTAAGAGTTAAAATTTTTTGTCTTGAAATTTATAATTTTTGCTACTAGCAAAAGTAATCTTCATAAACCAACTTCTTTCTCCACAGCAATGCTTCGGAGGACGATGCGCTGTAGGTAAGGTATTTCATTACAGTTATTATTTCCCCCATATTTCCTCTCTCTTTCTCTTTTTTTTTTTTTTTTTTTTAACATTTAAGGGCAGAGATTAATTTATAACAATGAAAATCAATATTCGAGGGAAAGTCAAGAAGTAAAGGGAATTTTGAGAAAATAGGTATTTATTCTAATGATAGAAAAATGAAATATACATTTTTTTTTTCTACATAATACACGGGCGTTGGGGTGGCAATTCATGCTCGGCCATAAACTTGAGAAAGTTAGATGAGTTTAATCGTCTTAGTTACTGCATAGTACATAGACTAAAGAAAAGAAGGGGGAAAAAGACTCTTTACTCCTGGATGCTTGCCTATTATAACCAGTTTAGGAACTAGAATTAATTATTAAAGTGTTGTGTTTACAACATACTACAAATTGAAATTAAATAAAAATTTAAACATTGCTCATTTTTCTAATGGTACTGCTAAATCAAAGGCGCAGAAAATTAAGTTTTCTATGATTTTGGATACAGGTATTCTACACACGAAAAGCCTTTTTATAAAACGTTAATGTCAATCTGCCTTTTTTCTCTACAACAGTTTTTCCCTTATTATTTTCCTAAGTGCCCATTCCCTCCTTCAAATTTTTTGTTTTATTGTATTTATTATTACTGTTATTACTACTACGACTACTATTTCAACTGTAATTAGCTTCGTATGAGAATATATTCGACGTTTCTTTTTCTTTTTTTGGCCTTTTATATTTCTGAGGTCGGACGGGGGGGGGGGGAGTGGAGTGACGCTTGTAAATACTGACAAAAATGTAATACATTAAATGAATTATTTGCGATGTCTTAGTTCTAAAGAAATGCTTCTTTAAACAAAAGAGAGACATAATGTATTGTAATTGTTTTTTGCGACAAACAATTATTATGCTGACAAAACAGGGGAGAAAAAAAAAAGGATTTTATGCGCTCTTTCCGTCACCAAAATGTTCTTATCGCCGTGTTCCGTAACAAAACTCCCTTGTTATTTCCTTCGCGAAAAATAGTACCCTTGTTACTGCGCTCGTAAAAGAAGGTAATGTTTCTTTGTTACTGGTTTTAAAACACGTGTCCTTACTAATCCGATTCAAAGAATGCCTTAAGGGCAGGGGCGCACCGTTGGTTGGGGACGAGTGGGAAAGATCAGCGCCCAAATTAATTGCATACAATTATTTCCAGTAACGATAAAACTCAAATAAACTTTCTTTATAAAATAAAATGCTTTATGAAATCTCCTAGACACAGTTAGTAATTAGTAATCATGATAAATGAGTGTGATGTTTGTGTTACGACGCATGTGGTTCAGAAGACGAGCTGGTGAGAAAATTTACTCAAAAATCTTATTCTTTAAACGATCTCAAAACGCGATTTCCATTTCTTGAAAATGTCTAGTATAGTGTCCGTGCATTCCTCTTGCACTCAGGGTTTTCGCCTCAGTGGTTGAAATTCGACCGTAATTTATCACATTTTTAAGTTAGTAGTTAAGTATAAGCGCTTCGTATTTTTTGTATAGATGTTTCATTGAAGGGAAAAAAAACAGAAGATTAAAAACTCAATGTTGTCAATTAAACTTAAAACAGTTGGGGAACGAGCCTGTGGTGTAGGGGTCTCCAACTTACAGCCCACGGACCACATCCACCTTCGAAGAGATTTTGTCCGGCCCGCGAGAAGCTTTCAAACTCGAAAAAAAAATCATTTCTTAATTTGATAATATATTTCCTATTAAGCATTTTCCCCGTTAACTACAAGTACAGTACCCGTGGTCACCCTTGGTACAGTCTATTGTGGCCCGTGGTAGCCTAGTGGTTAGGATATCGAGCTTCGGATCAGAGGATCTCGGGTTCGATACCCAACCCGGTGAAGACCCACCATGTACACTTGGGGATACGTGCATGTAAAATCCGTGGACCCTGAAGTCCCGAGGCATGTCCGAAGGTACCGGTGGGTGGAGATTTTCCCTTCACTTCACCCATAGGTCTTAAAAGGAAGGTGGCGTATTAAGTTGGCGTATTAATTATAGGTCTTAAAAGGAAGGTGACACCATATGGCGCCACCACAAGCTGTCATCCAAGTACATTATGAGCCAAGTCGTACTTCCACCGTTGGTGCTCATACTGAAACGGAAGGCGCACCCTTCTGCCTTAATTCCAGGTCGCTCAACGACGGGAGCTTGGATTTCCAAATGGTATAAGCAACAACAACAACAACAGTACCCATCTTTTTTTTTGGTCCCTCCCTTATTAAAAAAAAAAATCGTGGGTGTGTGGGGGGTAGTGCTAACTAGACCATCTCAACTGAAATCGTAGTTGATTTATTCACTACGAATTTACTTGGGAGAAAAACACGAAAGCCATTTTTAAGCAAAAATTATTGCTCTATATGAACGCATTTCCTGATGCTACATTAAAAAGAAAAAAACTATTTTAATCAAGTTTTTCACAAAAGCAGTAATATTGCAATTGATTTAATCTAAACAAAAATTATTAATATGCTTATATAAAGAATAAATAATTGCAAAAACAAAAACAAAAGTTCGGAATTTTTTAATTAAATGTTTAAAATTTTCACTGAAGAAATACGCCAGTGTTCTTGTTGAAAGTAGTAGTAATATTTATTCTTCAAATCTTTGCCATTAAAACGCTAGTTTAAAGACGCCATGCCTAATCAACCAGTAAGGGCAAATATAGTTAGAATCCAGGATTTCTAATAAATGGAGATCACAATTTTTAGCGGAGCTAAAGCTGGTCAAAATACGGCTAATTAGAAGGAAATGCCGGTCACGTTATTTTTCCTGTCCAACTGCTCCCGTTTATACGTAGAACTACTTGATTTGTGTTTTCCGATACATTTTAGGTTTGAGTTATGACGGATAGTTGGAAGTGTTCTATAGATACATATAATTTCAGTTATTTCTTCATTTATTCAATGGATATCTATTTTCAGGTTTTAATACGTTTACATCACAACAAGGAGCTGCATTTAATGCACGATCCGTATCAGGAGGAGGAGGGAGTTACGGGTATGGATCCGGAGAAGGCACAGGATCCGGTAGTGGAACTGGTGAAGGTGCCGGAACTGGTGCTGGTTCAGAATATGGATACGGAAATGGTTACGGATTCGGGCAGGGAGCCGGAAATGGCTTTGGACAAGGCTCAGGGTATGGAGTCGGAGGAGGTTCAGGAAATGGCTTTGGACAAGGTTCAGGATATGGCTTCGGACAAGGTTCAGGGTATGGCTTCGGACAAGGTTCAGGGTATGGCTTCGGACAAGGTTCAGGATATGGCTTCGGACAAGGTTCAGGAAATGGCTTCGGACAAGGTTCAGGATATGGCTTCGGACAAGGTTCTGGAGGAGGTTCGGGATTCGGTTACGGAGAAGGTTTCGGATATGGAACAAATTCAGGAATCGACTACAGAAGTGCAAGTGACGGGGGAAGTAGCGGAGGAGGCAGTGGTGTTCAAGGAGGTATCAATGGATTCGACAGTGGAGGAGCAGGAGGTGGCGGTCAAGGAGGTAGCAATGAAGACGACAGTGGAGGAGCAGAAAATGGTAACTCAGGAGGATCGTCAGACGACAGTAGTGGCGGAAGTGGAGGAGACATAAATGCAGCAGGACAAGATACCGTAGCAGCTGCTGAAGAAAAAATTGGGTCTTCAGGATTGATGTGATTAAAAAGTCTCGTTAGTGCAACTGATTCAGCTTGAAAACAATGTTACTGAAAATAAATAACAGCAACCGTCAACAATGACCGTAATACTAACAAATTGTATAATTTTTGAAAATATTTTTAAAATGACGTATTGAACTGAAAAGCTCAAATTTTTTCTCTACATTGACAAAATGCTGTACCAGAATGAATCATATTTCTGTAACTGATCAATTAAATCGGATTAAAATACAAGTTTTTAAGTAGTTAAAAATGTTGAAAAACTGCACGGATGTTGCTATTCTTAATCTAATTCTCTATTTCTATTAAATTATTTACTATTTCTCTTACTCTTCTTACATTTTTCTGAGAAACAAATTTACATATGTGTTCGGTGTTAACTTCAAAAAGGATTAAAATTCTTGAAAGATTTCTAACAATCACTTTCACTATGACGGTGATACAACTACTTCGTCCCTTCCCCCATTCCTTTCTACAGGGGCACAGTTGCCATCAAATAGTGCCGTACGAATATGTTTAATGATAAGAACGCTAAAGCTCATGTGGTTCAAATTATTGCCAGTGGTCCGGTCTATAATTAACTTATTATTATTTTTAAGGCTCGACCGATGCATCGGCGCCGATTGTTCAACAAAGTTGCCATCGGCCATCGGCATCGGCAGCCGATGTTAACTTTATAAAAACATCGGCCCATCGGCCTTAAAAAACATCTAAAAGCCGATGCAAGGCCGATGTTTTTCGCAGGGACAACTTTCCAGAAAACATTCTCTGTCTTTAACTTACTTTTTTCCTCCATAGCTAAATTTCTATTTCCAGACAATAACAGGCAGCACATCAATTTAAAAAAAGTACAAAAATAATGTCATTCTACAAAGTGTATTTGATAAAATATTCGGAAAAATAGTTTAATCGATCGCTGCCCGAAAACCTTCATTCTTGAAATTATTTCCCTTTGAACAGAATGCTAGCGAAATAGAATATGTTAAAGGGGGAAATACGTGTAAAACGGCGTATTAAGAGCAATTTTTATGATTTTTTTTAACGTATAAAGAATAAATATATTTTATTGAGATTTTGAGGTCATTTTATAGAGAGATTGAGGAACATTTACTGAAATTTTCAAACATTTTTCTTGAAAAATCCGGGAGATATCGGCTGCTGCACACTGTAAGTCGCCACCCGGATCGGCAGTAGGGGTGGCGACAATGTAGTACATCCTGGAGGACACAATTTTTATCTGAAATCATTTTTTTTTTAATAAACTTTTTTTTATCAGTGTCTCTTCTAGTTGAACTAAAATCATCACAAAAAAAAACCCGAAAATTTCTATTTTTTTTAGAATGGGAAAATTAAATACGATTTTTAACCGTTTTTTTTTTTTTTTTTTTTTGTTCTTTTCTTACAATAAAAAAGTAAAAATAAAGAGATGTTTATGATTCTAGTTTAACTAAAGCGTGTACATATATAAAAAAATGTGTTCTAAATTTGATAAGGATTTGTCAAAAACTCTGCTGCGAGCTAGAGTGTACACAAATTTGAAAAAAGTAGTTTCGAGAAAAACGCGTTTGAAAAAAAGAGTGGTATTGAAGGTAAATTTAAGGCAGTAAATGAATCATTTTTTTTTATACTTATAGATGCCAATACTTATAGAAATTTCTATTCGAGGTCTCAATTGTTGAAAGAAATAAAAGGAAATCTGCTAACGTTCTCTTATACCCTTCAGGTCATTCATGAGGGATACCTGCTCAACTGCTCCAAAATGGGAGCTCGCTCAAATGCTTATAACTTTTAAACGATTTGGAATTTTGCTTTGAAATTTTCAGGGTATATTATTGAATAGTTGTAGAATCGATTTATAAAGAAAAAAAATTTTTTTTTTTTTGCTTCGATGCCACGTGTTACGACAGTTGACAGTTTTTCTGCTATTGTACAACAATCTCGTTGCATCTGCTTTCAGTTTCGAATATTTCTTGTTCTTTTATTATTAGTTTACAACATAGAATATATTGATAAAAAATATGAATCAATTCTTTAGTAGGTTAGGATGGGGTAAAATGGGTCATGGGGTAAAGTGGGTCACTTCATAAAAAACTCAAAATAATAGAACTTTTTCCTAAAAAAGATCGTGTTGATGTGGCAGAGAGAAGTGATGTTATTGACGTGTTATGTGAACCAATATATAACAATCTAGAACTATATTATTTTAAAATTTCAATGTAATTATAATTCAAAATGTTGCTAAATTTGTTACTTAATTTTTTTTTTCAATTTCAAAGTAATAAATAACTGTTTTCAGCATTATTTTGCATTATGACCCTTTTTACCCCACGATGGAGTAAATCAGGTCACAACTTTATAAGCTCAGTTAAACTATTTCATAATTAAGAAATAAATATTAAAATGACATAAAATTGATCTAAAGGAGTTTAATGTTAAGATGCAATCGAAAAGAAATGGGAAATGCTTCTGGTTTTGTTGCTATGAAACTTTAAATATGAAAATAGCTAAAATTGACTCATTTCACCCCATCTGACCCTATAAATGTTTATTGATCAAAATTTTATGTGGTTCAAGTTCGACTTGCAATTTCCAAAAACGTAATTCTTAAAAAACGAGTTCGCGAGACACTGTAGAATAATATCTTAATAAAAATGCTACAATTTCTTTATTTTCAAAAATTGACAACGTATATATGTATATATATATATATATATATATATATATATATATTTTTTTTTCAAAATACATCTTAATTTTTATAATTGATCACGTGTTTTTTCAGAAGATTATTTGTCAACAAAAAACTGCTGGTGCTCAAAATATTTTTCACGTTACAAAATATTGGTTTATTTCGGTGACCTTATACTGTGCTGATAAAAATATAAAGAATATGTCGGGTATTTTAGTGTAATTTTCAACTCACAAGAAAAAAAGCTAATAAGATTGGTTCTTAAGACATTCTTCATTGGTAATGACAAAAAAATCTCACGTCTGTTCTTGAAGTAATATTCAGTATTTCTTGGTTATGAACATTGGGGGGGGGGGGGGGGGGGTACTGCGAGCGAAACTTTTTAATATTTTATTTTTATTTTATAAAAAGAGCTATTTTTAGTTAAAATAATTATTATAATAAAAAATAAACAGAATCGTTCCCGCTTTTCTTTCAAAAACGGGGGAAAAATTAAGAAAAAAATCCGAGGGGTGTTGACAATTTTGCTAGATACAAACCCACATCATTTGTTAGCCTGTATTATAACATCTACATTCCTCCCCATGAAAACAAAAATAAGAAAATAAATGCAGCTGCACTTGTCATTTGCAGTGCAGGTGCTACAAAGAGAAAATGTTGGAGGAAAGGGAAGGAGACCCGATCCAATAGTAGTTGACTTCTTTTGAAAGGATAGAAAAAATAATTTAAAATCCTCTGATATAGCTATTTTTACCACCAAGTAGTTTAATTACTTTACTAGAATCGCGAGTGATTCTTTTAGTTTTAATTATTATGTAAACTTCTTCCAAACAGTAACAGTTTTATGGTGCTTGAATAATGCATTTATGTTTTTATAAACATTAATATAAATAAATGATTTATATGAAATTTTTGATAAGCATAACGGTTAAAAGCGAATTTTGTCCATCGGCCATCGGCATCAGCCGATGGAAGAGGAAAATAATCGGCAATCGGCCATCGGCCGACCTCGGAACAATCGGCCAACGATCGGCATCGGCCCATCGGCCAAAAAATGCCATCGGTCGAGCCCTAATTATTTTTATTTGAGTATGAATATTGAATATTTAAGTTGCCTCTGCTCTTAGCATTTTTTTTTTTTTTTTGTACTGCACCGAAGACGTGTTTTGTGGACAACGAGACTGTTCCATTCAAAACGGGACGTGTATGGTTGTTTTACCCATTTATATCATGTTTCAAATAAGAATAGTAACTACTGATTTTTTTCTGACGTCACTCAAAATACATTGCAATATTCTCAAAAAGGGTCTTTTACCGAAAGCACATAAAAATATGCTTTATAAGCACGATGTTTTTTACCTTTACATTTATTTCATTTACTTTCAAGTTAAATCAATGGGTTGTGCTCAGTTTAATTTTCAAGAGCTTCTTTATAGCAAATTTAGAGTTAAACATTACTTTAGTTAGAATGTAAGAGATTTGTTTACAAAAATGCCGTGAAGAGAACTTTATTTATTTATTTACTCATTCCAAAAAAAGAAAAAGCACACTAGAGGAAGATTTATTTACAGTGTTGCAAGTATATAACAAACATATAAATAAACGAAACACAAACTGACACAGAAAAGCCGCAATGTAAAGCTAAGAATTTAAAAACTCAATGCATTTAACCTTTAAAATCAATAGAACCCTTATTTGTTTAAAATATGAAAATTACTGGAATTTGTTAGAAATAATATGAACTTTATATAGAGTTAAAGATTTTCTGTATAATTACATTTGGTACAGACTACTTTAGTTAACAACTAATTTAACTACAGAAAAGACTAATTTAGCTATATAAATGACACAGCTAAATATTTCTGAATAATCTATTCAGTACCTTGAACTGTATTTAACTCAAAATATCGTTACAATCAATTAGGCCGTTAAGTACTTTATAAAAAAATCAATAAACAAAAACGTTCATGTCGGGATTTCAAACTGGGAATACCATACAAACAGCATAAATAATAAGGAGAATTACTCAGAGAATCAATATTATTATTTTTGTAACATATGAGTAATAGCGCATAAATTAGGATTCGATCTCTTCGAGAACTTTAATTTTATTATTATAATAAGAATTCCAAACAATACTTGGTGTTCAAGATTAAAGCTCACAATTTATTTCCACATTCCGTCGTTAAAATATTTGACGACAGGAACAGAAAAGAAAATATTCTTATTCTTTCCATTTATTATAGACTCACAGAGAAGTTAGAAATTATATAGGTAGCGCCTGTTGTTGGTGTACTTTTTGTATTGTATTGTATTGTATAATTAAATAACAATCTTTTTTTTTTTGTGATAATAGGAACATATAAATGTTAGAAAAGAGTTAGAACTTCTCGCGTCTCTTCATAGATGTATCTTTCATAAAAGAAAAGTAGAAGAAGAAAAAGAAAAGTAAAGAATGAACTAAACATACAATTAATAAAACGGATTGCTATAATTACTTTTAATGCCAGACAAAAAATACATTTTTGCGTTTTTAATTGATATTTAGGAAAAGGCATTCATAAATATTTCATTTATTATTTAATTTTCATAGAGACAGTTACACAGTGGTACTCCTATTTCTGAAGCTCTGCGCACGCTTATGCAGGGGGCAGGCTAAATTCTATAAAAAGACTAACACAAAAGCCAAAACAATTTTTTTTTTTTGAAAACATAATGAATTTCATAAATTTTAAAATTCTTTTTTTTTTGTCCTCTTGCCAAATTACTTATTCATTAATGAATTAATACAAATACAAATACAAATACAAAAAGTACACCAACAACAGGCGCTAGGTAACCAAAGTAAGATGAATTATTTATTCGTGTTCGTGTTTATTATTTTTCAATTTTCCTGACACGTTTGCACAATATTTTTTTGAGTTGTGGAATTTCTCAGTGAAGGAAAAGGTAAAAGCTAAGTCTTTATAGACCATAGAACCCGATGGACCCCCAACCCATACTCCTGGATATTTATTTATTTTCTAATAAGTCTCACTATTGTAAAATTAACATTTTCTTACACAACTCAGCAACAGATGGCGCTGAGAACGAAAGCAAAGGGAAAGATAAATTGCGTTGTAGTTGGGAAAAGCGAAAATCCCGAAGTCTGAAAAATCCTAGGTTTTATCTGCAAAACTTAACTTTTACCTAAGTCAAAGTGGCTCGTTTAGAGTTTGGAAAAGTATGATTTCATAAAGATTCCATTTCGGGTTTTTGCCAAGCCTAGGTAAAACCTATTAGTTACTAACGCCTTTCGATTGAAACTCGAAACGAGGGATTTAAATCGACCTTGAATATGCCTGGGCACGCACATTCTTCGCGACATTTTTCTATTTTTTAATTTTCTTAATTTTTATTTATTATTTTTCAGCTATCAATTTAAATTTTCAAAATATTGCTTAGTATTTTTTCTTTAATTATTGAAATCTCTTCAGTAGCTAATGAGAGAATTGTGCATTAGAAAGAATAGGGCAAATTTGAAAGAATAGAATTTAAATTAAAAAAAGTTCCCAAATGTGAAAAATGCAATAATATATATTATATATATAAGCTCTTTGCTTGTGTCTAGGGGTTACTTCAATAACAACTCACCATAAAGATATAAAAAATGACTATATTAACGCTTAACTATTTACAAAAACTATTTACAGAACAAACTTCAAATAAGAACATCAACACCATTCAAGCACCGCAGCGCTTAGACGTCCACACAGAACGGAGTCTTACTCAGAACTACTCGCTTTCGTTGCTTTCCTCCTGATGGCGCTGCAGTCAAGGTCTCCTCGCACTCTCTCTCTCTCTCTCTCTCTCTCTTATATATATATATATATATATGTATATATACATATATATATGTATATATATGTATGTGTGTGTGTGTGTCCGACATTGGAAAATGTCGACAATCACCGGTGAATGTCTACATACACCAAATACAGAATGCCGACTTAACCATCCATCAGTCGACCATTTTCCGATTTCGGACATTCACCGTAACATATATATAAATTCCGATTTTTAAAAATTGTTTAAAACATGAGATAAACGGTGAACTCATGATAATATTTTAAAAATAAAATCTAAAACCTGAATGCAGGGGTGATTGAGTCTCAGATTTAAGGAAAAAATAAAAGGGGGGGGGGGGAGAGGGGACTCTGGAAACTAACAGAACTCATGCATGTAAAAAACCCTGAAACCAGAAAGATGTCATTCACGAGCGCTTGGATATCACAAGAAAAAATAATGACTGTAGAAATCAGTTTACTACTAAAATGATATCATAATGAATTCATGAATTCTTTCTTGTCCACCTTTGTGTATTTTTAGAGCCATGTTCGTTGTCTTTATTATCATACATATCATTTTTTATGCATTTTGAATTTTAAATAAGAAAAAAGAGAGGATTTTATTTATATTTGAATTAAATGCAATTAAATATTAAAAATGTGAATGAATTATGAATATTTAAAAACACCGCTAAATTTAACACATTTCACTTCCATACAAGTACTTTCTTTTCTGTTTTTAATATTTGTGCGGAATATTAATTCATCACATTGCCAAAAGTGATTTCAATAACATTTTATTTATGGCAACAAGAGAAGAGAATTCAGTAGTGTCGAAAGCATTTACTTCCGCGATTTCTGTAACAGAACGTAATGCGACAGAAAAAAAATATTCTTGCTCGAAAACCAATTTTGAAATCTATTAATAACTGTGAACGGTCGTAGACCTTCAATCATTGAAAAGAAAGCCATGCAAACAGTATGACGATTATTTTTATTCCTTTCAGAAATAATTTCGCCAGGACTGACATTTGAAATCTTTATTTAAAAAAAAAGTGTATCAGACGTTTAAATAGTGATTTTGGTTATTTCATTGGTTAGCTCTTCTCTCAAAACACAGGTTCTTTTTATGATAAAATAATTTTTATTTCTTCATGTTTGTATTTTAAAACATAGTCACACTTTCCATAAAGAATACCATATTTGAGGATATAAATTTGAGAAACATATTGCAGTTAGTAGAAAATTCTGCGGTGCACTCCAGTCAGGAAAGGCGTTACATGGCTGTTTGAGGTCTCAAAAGACATGCTTGGGCACACATTATTTCCAAGTCAAATTCGTTAAACACAAAAGTTTAGAGTGAATGATTACCATCGCATCCCAAAATTATTGATTTTATGAAAAAATGCTAGATTCTTGTAATATTAATTTATGCGCGTAGGGACTTAGAAATCCCATTGGATATTTGCAGAAGATATACGTCCTATTGGTGGCTTTTTTGATGAAACTTTAATGTCCCGTTAAAACATGAAAAAACTTGCAGATGTTCAACAATGTTGCAGCGAAAATTGCAAACACGTCTTGGAATTTCAAAAAACGTCTTTTATACATTTGACTATTTTCTAAGTTTTGAGGCACAAATTTACAGTGAAAATTGCAAACATGTTTTGGAGTTACAAAGGCACGGCATTTAGGAAGTCAGAATAGGCAATTGTCCCCTCCCTTCACTTTTAGAATGCGATGCATTTGTACGTGCATATATTCATTTATAGTTGACCGTGCAGATGAAGTCGTTTTACGGAACTTCACTATATAGGTGGCTAACTCAACCGTGATTGAAAGCATGTTCTTAATCGATAAATGACTCTTATTAAGTAGTAAAAAGGCGTAAAATAAAACGAAAATACTCAACAAAACAGAGATCTGAATGTCAAGGTTGAAGTCGTCTACAACATTGAATTTGAGGTGCCTGAATCAAAAGTGAAACCCAAGGACCAAATACTCCTGTCAAATTACATATTGCCCTAGAGTAGCGTTTCCCGACCAGGGGTTCGCGGAAATAATATTACAATGGCGGAATTTTTTATCGCTAACGTAAAAGACAAAACGTAATACTAAATTCTCATAAGCATTAAAATGAGTGCAAAAATAATTTTTTTTAAAATAAATTGTGTCTTCTAGATAATGCAGAAAAGTAGTGGATTGGCATAGGAAACATACATATCAATTTTGAAATGCACTTATTTCTACTTTTGGCCTGATTTCTAAAATGTGGATCACAAATTGGTGCCAAAAGATATTTATTTATTTATTTTAAATATTAGAACGTAGTTTTCTAATACCATTCCCACTAGTTCCTCGTGAAGAACGTGTCGGAAATATGAAAATTTATTGCATAAAATTTAAATTTTGTATTATTTTAGGCTAATTTCTCATTGGACGGACCCCAAAATATAACCATAAGATATTCAATTATTCATTTTGAATTTGGACTCACATTTATCACACTTTATTCCAACATTTCTGCTTTATCGCAATTAGAAATTTGAAAATATATAAATTTTAAATTTTCCTTACATTTCCTAAACTTTGTATATTTTAACCGTAAAGATTGCAATTGCAAAATTATTTTCTCTATCGGGAACATATTTTTAAAAATATTTTCGGAATACATATGCTTACTGCCTTAATAATTGTTCAAAAAGAAGAAATAATGGAAAGGTAATAAAAAAAATATTTGTGGCTGTATTTTAGCTTGTTATAAAGTATCGTACGACATGGAAAATAAATGTGCAGCAAGTTTTATAGTTTTGGATCCCGTTACCATCGACTACAAAAGGGGGTTCGCCATTTTCTTTCGGATCTTAGAGGGGGTTCGCTAGCGGAAAAAGGTTGGGAAACACTGACCTAGAGCATTCAAAAAGTACAATCTGCACATATACTACATTGTTCAGTACTACTGGGACTAACTAACATACAAAATAAGTCCCACGATTTCGAGCGTGCCCTATACCCCCTTCAGCTTATCTCAAACACAGTTGGTTTCTATGAAAATGTTACTTTATACAAAGTTGAAGATGGTAAATTCCTGTAAAAATGTTGTTAATACTCCTGCTAAACTAAGAAGTTACTTGATGAGAAGTTCTCCCAGAACTAACTACGCGAGCCTGCGTTGCTGTGATCCAACAATTTTGATCACAGCAACGTAGATTCGATTGAACAGTACGTAGTCTCGCAGACGAAAGTTTGGGATATAGCTGGTCTTACTGATTTCAAGTAATACCAACTATATCCCAATATTTCGTTTAGTTCAGATTCTAAAAATGTTCCATGCCTTTTCCCTCTAAACTCTGTACTTTCTTAAATGTGACACAGATTTTGCCCAGAACTAAACGAGCCTATTTTTTCATGAACCAACATGGAATTAGTAATACTCACTCTCTCTCTCTCTTACTCTTTCGATCGTTTCCTAAACTGAAGTTCTAAATTAGTTCGTATGCATAACTTTTTAACGGTTTAAACAATTATCTCAAAAGAAAATAATCTCTTTTGTACAATAATATTAATTATAATAATAGAAATCTAAAAATAATTCTGGTAACAAAAAAAAAGTCACATGGTTCTCCTGTATCAATGTAATAAATTTCGTGAACATTAAGATATGTATTTAAAAAGAGATAAATAAAAAAATAAAAACAGCGTATTTAAGAATTTTAATTTAAGTGCTTAAAATACTGGCACACTGGCAAGAGAATTTTTACTAATTTAGCCATACTTTATGACTAATTATAAATGTGTGAATGAAATGTCATTCCATGTTGTCATACTCAGGAGGTGAAATTATTTACAGCAGTTCACCACCCATCACATTGAAAGTATTTTTGATGTCTCATTAAAGCACATTATCTTACACCAGTAATAGTAATGACATTAGTGTTGTCACCACAGTGAGCTACAAGTTTTTTTCTCAAATGTTTTTCACGATATGGTTCAACAGTAGGATTTAGACGACAAAATAAATCACCGATGTCCTAGAGTGTCCCGGCATTCCTTATTGTCCTCCAAATTCAGACACAAATTTTGAAAAAGCCTGGGCTTTCTCTCAGCCCACCTCTTCTTGCTGCGTCTCCAGATTTTGAAACTTCAATTTTGAACGTAGACAAACAATACTTATGATATCTTCCTATCTGCTTGAACCAAATCCCGCCTGCTTGCAAGTCTGACAAGTACTTCTTGTCCTCAGGCATCCTTTTTAAAGCATCTCACGGATTGTAGTTATAAGTAGTTATAAGTTCGTGCTTCAAACCATTTTTCTTTAGTAGGATTACGGCATTCAGTTATGTCTAAATATTTCTGCCCACATAAAAGCAAAGATATTTAATGTCAAATGAGGCTCAGGGAGGCTTATGAGCTTCCCGACTTGTAGATGAAGTAACAGGAGGTTGAGTATTTCGTATATAGTTCCTATGGCACTTTACATGTACTTCAGTTACACTCCCATTAAAATATGCGTTTTTCAATTCATCCGTCTTAATTTTGTTACTCTTGATTAATGTGTTCCATTCGTTTGCAGATACTTTTACCAGCCTACTGCCAGGATCAGTACATGGCTCTGACATGCACTGCATTTTCAGCACACTTCACACTTTGTTCAGTGAGAAAGCACAAGTGTATAACAACTCACTTAATTTTGAACTGCATTTATGATATTAAAATCTTATGTTGTTAAAAAATTTACATGTATCTACAGTTTATGTACGTATATTGTTACAAAACCTATACATTTGAAAATTCAATGTATACAATAAGTTTGACTACTCATTATCTCTTTACAAAATTTATTTGCAAAATGACTCGTTATACTTCGCACTTGAATAAGGTAAAACGGTAAAACAGTGAACATGAATGACAACTTGTTTGCAGGATGCGTTATATAGTACTGAAGAGGGACCACGCACACAGATATATCAACCCAGTTGGCAGGCAAAAGGCCAAAACCAAGGGGCTTCAAAGGCCTACAGGGTCATTAGCTCCGGATCCCCTCCCTAGAAATCATTATTTTTATAATATATTGACGACGTTTCACAGAATGGTTTGGAAGTACCAAATTTTCAGATGCAGATAATATTAAAGAAAGCCCAGAAAAGGGGACACGCTGTCGGAGCAGAGGCTCAAAGGACCGGATCCCGCCGTCACAGTATTCAATGAATATTGCAAGTTAAAAATCAACAAAATGCAAACAAGCATAACATTATGTGTTTCTTAAAGTCCCAGGAGGGCGGTAATTCCTCTTCCTACCCCCATAAATGACATACCTGTGTATAATTATTACTTAGTAGTGCTAGTATTATTTTTAACTTGGTTAAAGTGAAATTTTTACTGAAAAAAATACATTTTAAAATCTAGCTGAATTAATGGAATATGCTTGTTTTTTCCCCTTTGCCAACCCCTCCTAAACCCGGCTCTCAAACGCATGGGACTTTTTAGTAAGTTATCTCGCAGTTGTGCTGAACAACTTAGGTATAGATTGTAGTTTTTGAATGGTCGGGTTAACGCTCTTTTTTGGTCAATTTTTTCCGGACTGAAATGGCAGTGCGTAGATACTCTCTGGTAGCTTCTAAGGTCCTACGCATATTTTCAAGTTAAAAAGAAAAAAGACTTACGCTAAGTTAGACCCTTAGTAAAGTGAAAAATTCAGGTGATTTTTTTCAAATATATATATATATATATATATACTCTTACTTACACTACAGTAATTAAAAATGTAGAGTAAGTGAAAGGGATTTAAAAAATCTATTAGAAAAGAAATAGCAGAATTATTAAAATCACTCAGATGTGAGAAAAAAAAAAAAAAAATGTTGTAACAAACGCTGTTCTCTACGCAAAAAGAAAAAGGAGTGAGAAAAAGAAAAACAAAACCCGAAATAGTTGTAATGCAAAAAAGAACACATGAAATCGAAAGCATTTTGCGTGCATTCCAGTATTGCGTTTAAAGGATAACTTTTGCACCGCTCTTCGAACTTTTCAAATCCACACTTCGACATTTCACTCCATTCTTCTGTTTATGGAGTTAGTGTTATTTGCATCTATGGACACAGAAAAATCAGTTTTAGATTTTAAGAATATTTGGCTGAAATTCTAATAATTTGTGAAGTATTGGCAAAAACCTCCTGAACCCGAGCTAGATTATACCAGTTGAAACTTCAAATATTAAAATTATTGTAACAAATATTGCATATAAGTTTATTATTATTTTATTTTCAAACATATGATACTTTAGTCTGATAAATGTCGCAAGTTTTTCAGAAATAAATGCGCAATGATAATGTTGATTTCAAAACACATACGACTTGTAAGTTTTTCAAAAAGAAAAAAGAAAAGGAAAGAAAGGGAAAAAAAATCATTCTGATTCATGTAAAAATTAAAATGTTTCAAAATTATTTATTCTCAAAATATTTCACACAAATGTGACGAAACTTTTTATGTTCTTTTATGAATCACATTTTGAATTTGTTCAAAGCAAAGAATTTGTATTTAACCTCCCTCCAATCATATACACAAAAAGCAATGAAAACAAAAATAATCAGGATAAATTAAACTAAAACACTTCAAACTAAACTAAAATAAAATGCATCAACATCTAAAATTTCAAAAACGAACGTTTATGTGATGACTTTTAGATATAATTAGTTCCCAGATTGTCCAAAAAGACTAGCCTATGGACGCAACGGGTATCGCTATGAAGATATGTAGGATTCACACGAACGTGGTCTAATAGGACAGCCTAAAACATCGGACAAATTCTCAGGACGCGGACGTCAAAAAGGAAGGGAAAAAATGATGAAAAATATTCCCATGAAAGCATTGACAAACCTTACTAAGATCATTAAAAAACTTCACATTTGCAGCTATTTTCCTAAAAACTGGAAAACTTTTATTGCTACCACTATACATAAACCTGGCAGTAATAGCAGACTTGTACACAATTATAGACTAATCAGCCTCACCTCAAATCTCTTTAAGATTTATGAAAAAGTCATCCTCAAAAGAATCAATAATTTTAACGAAGAGCATTATATCATTTCTAATAAACAGTTTGGATTTCGAGAAAACCGCAGTACCAGATACTCCGTGTCATCAACTATATAACTGAAGGACAAAACCTTGGCCAATGCGTCATTTGTGTGTTTTTAGGCGTACAAGAAGACTTTTGACCGAGTGTAGCACCAAGGTCTGATAAACACAACGATAAGACACGTATTCCCTTAATACATTATCTGAAAGGATACAAATAAAAGTGTGCGATGAAATTTCAGCTCAGAAAATTATTTCTGCAGGTGTCCCTCAGGAAGCCGTTCTGTCCCCAAACCATTTTAATATTTATACCAGTGACTTTCCAAGGAATGACAACACGCAACAGCTTTATTTGTGGATAATGTTGCTATCATTACAAAAACTCATAGTAGAAGATTTGTACACAGGTATGCACAGCGACACGTTGATGAAATGCAAAGATTGTATAAATAATGGCGAACTGGTATTAACCCAACCAAAACAAATATTGCACACTTCGAAAAAAAAAATCCTGAAAAAAAAAAATAATTATAGGAAAGTTTATTAATTCAGCACAAAATATCTTGGGATTAATCTAGGTTCTGGACTCTCTTTCAGCAAACATACACATGATGCTGTAGCAAACGCAAAGCACAAAGCTAATCTTTTAAAACCACTTATAGTTTTTAAAAGTAAACTCTCACTAAAGAACAAGAGTCTTCTCTATCAGCAGCTCTTTAGGCCTACTGAACTGTATGGATCAATTCTTTGGGGACATGCAGCAAGAACATAGTTAAAACTCTAAAATAAAAATTTTGTTTTTTTTCGCCCCAACCTAATGCATATATGTAAATTCTGTAAATAGGATGCGTTTCCAGACTTTCATTATGTTATGTTATTTATGTATGTTTTTTTCTTCAATTCTTATCTTTTTATTTTTCTTAGGCTCTGCCTTTAGCGGACACCGATGAGCGCGTTGTTTTTCAATGCTTTTTGGTGCTTCTTATATGATTTTCAATGCTTCTCACAGTTACAGGTAGAAAGTCATTGAGCTTAACAGCCTGTGTTAAAATTTATGATACGATACGAAAAGATTTAAGAATTGACGCATGCTAAAAAATGCCCGAATATAGTCTGATTCGTAAACGGATCAAACGTGGATCTTTAGACAAAAATTGGACATTCGTATATTTCATGCTATCTTGGTTAGTAAGAAATAAAAAAAGAGAATTGTGTACCCAAAAACTCAAAAATAGTGTTAACTAAGATCGTCAAGTAGTTATTTGATTGAAAAAAGAATTTATATATAAACACAGTGAAACCTCTGTAAGTTGACTACTTGTGGTGCCGCACTTTAGTGGTCAACTTAGACAGGTGGTCACCTTATAGAGGGCGGAGATGATTCCTTTTTATTTTATCATTCTTACACTATGCGTTTACTCCATTTTAACTATTTAAAATACTTTTTAGTTTATCTTCATAACGTTACTTTAAAATTGTAATTAGGCATTTATTCCCTGAATTTTCCAAAATATCATTAGTGAAATTTAACCTAAATGGCTAAAATGTATCATATAACTTTAGAATTAAAGTACTTAGTTAAAACAAAAATGAATATCTCATTAATTATGTAAGTTACTTATTTGATGGTAAAGATTTCCTAAAAATTCGTAATTATTCAAAATGGTTATCTCAGATAGAACAAAAAAGAAAAAACTTATATTGCTGTACAAATGTGGTGTAATATTATATCATAGTAATAATTAGGCGGTCAACTTGTAAAGAGTTTTTATAATGATTCCACCCAAATTTGGTTGTATTTAAGTGGTCAATATAGACAGGTGGTCAAATTAAATGGTCTACTTATAAAGGTTTCCCTAAATTATATAAGATAGGGAAAATTCTGTTGCTGATGAAAGCGGTCAACTTTACAGGTTTCTCTGCATATATATTTTTCTTGTTTCTAGATCCTATCAAGGTCCTTATAAGCTCCTATCGCTAATTGCAAATAATTCTTAAAGAATCAAGTTTAGAAATACAGACGAATCAAATATTGTTCCTACCAAAGCAAACTCGTATTCTTTATATCAATTGAAATCTGTCTGAATGCACGAGACGCAGGTGATGCGAAGACTTTCGAAAGGGAGCTTTGATGACATTCTTTAAATTATCTTAATCAGATACCATCGCACCAAATTCCAAGAGCCATTAAAGTTTAATGGATTAAAAGCTCTGCACGCAAACGTTTTCAGGTATATAAAGAGGCTTTTGCTCAAGTAATTGACATCTGCAAGACCTAATTCACCATGAACCTGTTACTGATCACCGTCTTTTGCCTGCTGGTTGGAAGCAGCATTGGTAAACATTAGTTTTATAAGTTTTTTAAATTGCTTTTGGATTATTTTATAATTTATTTCCAACTTGAGAACGTCACTTTTTAAATTTTTCATCGTATACATCAATATCAAATTGATAATGGAGCTAACTCTCTTTCTCATTGAGCTTCAGTTCTTAATTAGGCCAGTTGGGGTAATTGTAAACGCTTTTTCAATGTTTTAACTTTTGATCCTTCCCTACCTCTTGAATGAATTCAGAGATAAAATTGTGAGCATTGTAGCCACTACTGTACTTCTTGTGAGTAAATGTGTACAAAAGTTTTGACTTTATGACTATTTGTTAGCGAATGAGCTCGCGTTTACAATTACCCCAGTGTGTTTGTAATTACCCCAGAGATCTGGGGTAATTGTAAACAGTCATTTACTTTCGAATAAGGTTGATGCAAATGGAAAATTGTTTCATACACACTCTGCTTGAAGGTTTAAGAAGTTCCGGAGCAATGGTTCTCAATCTGCGGCCAACAGGCCGCATGTGGTCAGCTAAGTTATGTTATGAGTCGGCTCAAATCATTTAGCGAGAAATATCTTGCAAAAATCAAGTAATGCGACAAATTTATGTAAAATTTGTCCCGCAGTGGATCAGTCGGTTAAGCTTGGATCTCACAGAACACCGAAAGTGAAGCACAACTAGCCGTGGTCAACTCTTGAGAGGGTGACCATCTCCCGCGACGGATTACACAAAGACCGAGTGCCCTAAAGGCAGTTGTGCACGCAAAATACATCGTCGCTTCAAAATGTCCACCAAGTTAGAAATAATTTTCGCTGAGGGCCCAACCTAGGGGACGATCTCTCATCTGGGAGCTGGTTCAAAATCATTAAGGCCCTCTGAGCCAAGTATACTGCATTCTAGCGGAGCTCATTAATAATCAGTAGGAGCTTAATTAATTCATGGTCGCCCTGCAAGGGGGGCTTGGATTTCCAAGTGGCTTTAGCAACAACAACAACAGTTATGTAAAATAGACACAAAAGTGTAATTTACATCAAAATATAATATTTATTGTCCCCCCCCCCAAAAAATATTGGAAATAGGATAAATTTAAGTGTTTACAATTACCCCAGAGTACGAAATATATGGGGTAATTGTAAACACCAAACTTGTACATGAAAAATGACAGGGAAGATTAAATTCATAACTTAATGTTTTTAGCAGCATTCCATATGACAAATAAAAATGGTTGAAACCGCTTCCATCGCATTTGTAGATGAGCTGGAGAGAAAAATATAAGATCATTAAATTTTGTTAAACAACTTTTTTCACTGTGCCATTTTCAAACAATATTGACGCCTGCACAGTTGTTTCGAAACTTACGAAACTGTTTCAATGTCTTCCCTACGCTGCCAGTTTATCACTCACAAGCAGTTAAGTTTTCAAAACCACCACAAGAGTAGCTATGACGGTTGTTTACAATTACCCCATGTTTACAATTACCCCAACTGACCCTACTTCAAATATACCTTTTTCAACGGTTTATATATATTCATTCACTCATTCATTAATTCATTCACTCACTCATTTATTCATTCAATCATTCGGAAATATCCTTAAAAATTCAGATTAAACAGTTTCGTGGAAAAATAGGCTCGTTCACTTCTGGATGAACTTCGTATCTGTACATGTTCTACGTCATAACATCTTTTCGATAAAGTTTGTTCCAAGAAAATCTGTCCGTTAGAACAGGATTTATAATTGATTGAAATTTCCCCGTAGGCACTAATGTTATATATTTTTTTTAACTGTTCAAAATTGAGCAAAAATTGTTCAAATACAAAAATATCTCACGTCGAGAGGTCTTTCAAATAAGCTTGTTCAAAGGAACTTAGATTGTATGGCCAGGGCTTATAAAATTTGCTTCATATTTTCCTAACAACTCTAATGTTAAGATTTTTTGAACTGTTCAGAATTGAACGAAAAATTATTCAAATCAAGAAGTAAAATAAAGAAATAAGATGTCTTCGCCGAGATATTTCGAATGAAAAAAAAATCTTTCGACAATTGGACAATTCCTTCAAAAGTTATTAGGGGGAAACAGACAGACTGACAGACAGACAGGCTGACAGACACAATATTTGTCCCATGTCAAAACCCTACTTTTAAACTTTTTATTTTTCAATATTTACTTAATTGCTTAACTTATTTTTTAAATATTTATTCCTATTTTTAACGATATTTCTACGATACATAGAGCCTTTTTTCATCCTTCCCTTTTTTTAAACATTTACTGGAAAATAGTTTAAAAAAGGAGGTTGAAACATATTTCGAAAGATGCTCAAGTTTATTCTTTGAACTATGCATTTTTTGCTTGAAAGGGAAGTAGTAAAAAACATAGACATACATCTGTAGAACTGTACACGAATTCAAGATTATTATAATATTAATTTTATCGAAAAATTATGATCTGAAACTGTTATATCTTGACGAGAGATCAATCAAAGTCTAGAGATCAATTTAGATCTTGTAAGGGTATCCAAAATTTCAGCACAAAAGCTGCAGTGGTTTTTATGCTACACTAAAAAATTCATTTTACTACCGTTTAAGGGACGTATAGCAAAGTGAAGTGATGCGAATTGTGGGATAAAATCTATATATATATATATATATATATATATATATATATATATTCACTTAACGTGGACCAGTTACGATTAAATTTTGCAGTACGATACGATACATTATGCAAAAAAAAAAAAAAAAAAGCTATGGTAAAACAATATTTAAAAATTTGTTTAATGATTAGCCTAGAAAGATAACATGATTTTTTGTATTTATTATCGTAACTTACGGACTTTAATGAATTTATTTCTATTCCTGAAAAAGTATTTCTATTCATAACACAATTTGTAATTTCCAATTTTTTGGAGTGGCAACACCTTAATTTGTTTATATCAAGCGATCATCGGCATTTTTATGTTTAGTGATCTTTTCTTAAGCCTTTCGAATTTTAAAACGTTTTCTGCGACTTTAAAATGGTTAATTTCCGATTCTTTGGAGAGACAACAACTTAGTTTGTTTATAGGGAGCGATCGTTTTTATGTCTATATCTAGCGATCTTTTCTCAAGCCTTTCGAATTTGAAAGCGCATTTTACGATTTTAAAATGGTTAATTTTCGATTCTTTGGAGTGGCAACATCTTAATTTGTTCATATTGAGCGATCATTATCATGTTTAGTTTGATTGTTGAACTAATAGACCGCAGATATTCTGCAGGGGATCAGCTAGTAGAACATATTTTAGCCTCAAATCCAAATATCAAATACAACTCCCAAAACAAGTTTACTTTGAAAATAATGTGAAAAAATATTTCACTGTGTTCCGCTAGATTCATTTTTGTTGTTTGATAAACATTGACAACAACTTGCGGCCCCTAAAACGTTTTTCGTTAATATCTTCTGTTCTAATGGAAGAATTCAATCAAATTCGATATACAGAATTATTTGAGCACGCTGAACTCATTTCTATTCTTTCGTTTCTATTTGAAAATTTAAAGTCAGTACTTATTTTAATATGAATACGGTTCCTTATCGAAATTTTATCCCAATAATTTAAAAGAGAACAAAAATTGATGAAGATTGACACCTTACTTGTGTTTGTATTTCTAGAGCAGATGATGGCCGAGTAATTTTGCGTTTTTCGTTCCCCCACCCCCCACCCCCACCCCGACTGTACTTCTTTAAGTATCTTTTGTTTGTTGAATTTCTAATAAACACGAATAGATGAAGCTATTTTCACTGCTGCCTCGACTTATTGAGTTATATGGGGGCAGTTTATTATGCCCTTCGTGTAACATTAAAATTAATTTTTCTCGACATTTTATAAGAAAAAAGTATTGGAAAATAATGGAAACCAAGAGATGAAACGTTTTAAGCATAGCTTTTCAAGATTTAACTTCCTGACTTACGGTTTTCATGACAATTATGTGAAATATTTTGATTTAGAAAAGTATTTTAAATACTCTCTGGAAATCCCAACGCAAATAATTTCGTTTACTTCTTTTTATAGGACAAACCTCTTTTTTTTGGTATGGAAGAGGAGGACCATATGGAGAAGGATATGGAGAAGGATATGGATATGGAATGGGTTATGGTGAAGGATATGGAGATGGATACGGGTATGGAGAAGGATATGGGTATGGCGAAGGAGCAGGTTACGGAACTGGAAGAGGAGCAGGATACGGATACGGTCAAGGAATAGGTTATGGAAGAGGATCTGGTGCTGGAGCAGGGTCAGGATCTGGTGCTGGTGCAGGTTCAGGAGCTGGTGCAGGATCCGGAGCTGGTGCTGGTTACGGATTTGGGAGAGGCACAGGGTACGGATACGGTCAAGGAGCAGGAGCAGGATATGGAAGAGGAGCTGGATCAGGATCTGGTGCTGGCGCAGGTTCCGGGGCTGGGGCAGGATCTGGATCTGGTTCAGAATCAGGTGCTGGAGCAGGAGCAGGAGGTGGAGCTGGATCTGGAGCAGGTGCCGGTTCTGGTGCAGGTTCTGGAACTGGAGCAGGCGCAGGATCTGGAAGCGGAGCTGCATCTGGAAGAGGATCCGGAGCAGGTTACGGTGTAGGCTCTGGATACGGTGCAGGAGCTGGTTATGGTGCAGGAGCTGGTTATGGTTCAGGAGCTGGTTATGGTGCAGGAGCTGGTTATGGTGCAGGAGCAGGCTATGGTTCAGGAGCTGGTTATGGTGCAGGAGCCGGCTATGGTTCAGGAGCTGGGTATGGTGCAGGAGCAGGCTATGGTTCAGGAGCTGGTTATGGTGCAGGAGCCGGCTATGGTTCAGGAGCTGGTTATGGTGCAGGAGCAGGCTATGGTTCAGGAGCTGGTTATGGTGCAGGAGCCGGCTATGGTTCAGGAGCTGGTTACGGTGCAGGAGCCGGCTATGGTTCAGGAGCTGGTTATGGTGCAGGAGCAGGCTATGGTTCAGGAGCTGGTTATGGTGCAGGAGCCGGCTATGGTGCAGGAGCTGGTTATGGTGCAGGAGCCGGATATGGTTCTGGCTATGGATATGGAGAAGGAGCCGGAATTTCGGCAGGATATTAAATAATACAGATGACCAGCAAGTGAAACAAGCAAAATGTAACTTTGATGATCTTCAGAAATATTCTGTGAATTCAACAAAGACTAGGTTAAAAATGAAATCATTTTTTCATTGCTATGTCTATGCATGAAAGTTGATGTAAAATAAAATTTAATTACGCTATTGTACTTGCATTGATCTAAAACTGATTTTTCACTCAACAAACTGTTAAAAAATAGCTAACGGGAAATCAGTAGTATGTTACTCGTTCTTGTCCACTTTTGAGGAGATAACATTTTGATTGAAACTTATTATTTTAAAACTAAATTGTACACATTTTAAAATTAAAAAAATATATATTTCTTTTGTTGTCACTGTTTATAGTAAAAGCGCCTCTCTTAAAACATCCAACAGTTTAAATTCCATCAAATTTGATCCTAAATTATCTGCTCATGTTTGTACTATCTAAAAATCTAGTT
Source organism: Octonoba sinensis (assembly GCA_038502835.1). Classification (NCBI taxonomy): domain Eukaryota; kingdom Metazoa; phylum Arthropoda; class Arachnida; order Araneae; family Uloboridae; genus Octonoba; species Octonoba sinensis. The sequence goes on along the minus strand of CM076599.1, from coordinate 26,974,616 downwards.
TAACTTTCTAGTAAGGGGCCATTCATAAATGGTTTGATTTTCATAATTTGATCTTAAAGTTTCATTGATCATTTTGTATCGTGAACACCGATGCTGATTAAGGTTTAAATTTGCTTCTTGCTAAAACTTTAAAAGGAAAATTTCTTAGGCATAACTCTTAAGATAAAATTACGTGATGGGTCATTTTTTTCAGAATTCGAACAATTAATATATTTTACTGGTTCCATACAAATTATCTTTTGCGTTGTAAATCTTTACCTCATTTTATACAAGTAAAGCACACATGTAACCCTTATTATTGTTATTATTAGGCTCACAAATGGTCATTAAGAGTTCAAAAACAAAATTATGAACGTGATCCATAACGCAGTGCACTGAAAGTGTATATGCTTATATAATATAGTGTGACATGTGACAAAGGGGTAGAGGTGTATATTGAAGTGTGACATTTTGTGACAAAGGGGGAGGAAAACTTTTTGAAAAAAAAGTCTGACATCATTTATGAACGGTCCCTAATAACAGTTTAAAAACAAAGGATCGTGAAAAAAACATAGGAAATAAGTAGAAACATTAAAAATATGAACAAGAAGAGTAGAAATATATTATAAAATATAGGTGAAAATAAGTTATAAATATCAAAAGATTCTTTAAACTATTTTTATTTAGCATTTAAAACTTTAGTGGCAACAGCAAGGCAGTCCTCCTGACAGAAGTACTGTACAGCTGTTGACCAAACTTCATGATTAGTGATGAGATTGACATGACAAAATATACATTTTCTGTTTTATTTCAGGTATGAAACAACAATGAAATACTTAATAAACTTTTGTGTGTTTACACGTTTTCATGCCCACGTTAGAAATAACAGAAGAATTTTAATCTAAGAAATAAAATTTTATATTATCATGCAAAAACATGGCTGTGGCAGACGTGTCCGTTTGCTCATGTCTTTTACGTAGGGGGCCGTTCGTAAATGATGTCACGCTTTTTTCCCTTATATTTGACCCCCCTCCCCCCTTTGTCACAATCTGTTACACTTCAGCAGACCCCCTCCCCTCCCCTTGTCACACTTTGTCCCAACTTTTATGAACCCCCTCCCTACTCGAAGCGTGACATCATTAATTAATGATCGCTAGGTTTCATATAATAATTCAAAATATTTCTTTTCTGTGCTAAAATTCTTCACTATTTCAAAAATAGACATAAAGATGTGTAGGCACACCAAAATTTATTAAATTACTTTAATATTCGTACTTGAAATTAAGCAAAAATGTTGTGATACACATGCCAAGGAGACAAACGGCATTAACACTGAGTCATTTTCCCCGGTTAGTTATTTCTCGCAGACGATCGAGATGGTTGGTTCAATGTTATCTATTCCAACGAATGTATATGAAGCTGAAAATAATTACATTTTGATTAGTTTATAGTTTGAAGAAAACACAACATTATATTTTATTAAGTTGCGAGGAAAATTGTATGTAGTAATGATAAGAAAAACCTAATGCAGTTCATAGAAACTTCTTTTTAAACGCATAAAAATGAGCTATGTCACAAAAATAGCCACGTATTCACAAGTTATAAAAATTACTTATAAGTTGTTTGAAATGCGTCTGCCTTTCTTTGCAACTGACAAAAATGATCATACAGTAAATGTTATTGTTGATTGAAACATAAAATTTTTGAGTTGTAGTAAAACACTCTGCAAAATTCAGAGTCGGCAGGGTGGCGTAGGGGTAAGGCACTGGCCTCGTACGGCCCAAGTTCACAGGATCAAACCTGGCTCAAGTCGGTGGATTTTCAAGATGCAGAAAATCGTCAGAACCGATGTCGGGCTCATGTGCCGCAATTAGGGGGAAACTGAGCGTCAAAAGTCTCAAGTGGCAATGGGATCCGCCGATTGTGGTGCTACTTGAAAGAATAGATGCCGTTTTCCAGGGAATGCACTAGGTTTGCAAAGGTTAGTGGCCATACGCAGTCTCATTAGAAAGAATTGGATTGACTCCCTTTGACAAAATATGTACAAAATCAGGCGTTATAAAATGTTATAGACATTCATCGCTTATAATCTTTAATTTTACTAGACAACTAAAATGATCGACGGGTTGCGAAAATAAGAAGAATGAAAGTTTCTCAATACGTCGCAATACATAGTAAAAAAGATGTATGGCTAATGATTAAACAACTGCCGCATAGTGTATATTTGATTTTGTTAACCGGAGAGACTCTCTTTTATTACTTTGGGTTACTATAAAAATGCTATTCAATGTATTTTTAGGCATGTGCTACTGTGAAGATGCCGACCCAATGCCGGTTGCTTTGAATTTCAATCCACCTTTTCTATCTTTTGTTTCGCACTAAAACTCAAAATTTGCTTCTTTTACTGCTAACGCTACTTTCGTATAAATCTAATATCAGTTGTTTAGGGGGGGGGGGGATGAATTTATACGGCTATTTGTTGCGAGGTAAAAAGTGAGAGACAAGTAAAAACAAATGCTAATATACTAAGCGTGGCATTCTATGAATTTTTTGCGTAACAAAATCTAAGCATCGTCCTGGATTTGCAACAAATTAACTTTCTGTATACAATGAAAAATTTGCAATGTAGTTAAATAAAGGGAACGCTGAAAAAAATAATCGGCTAAAAAATAATAATAAATGCGAAGCAAAAAGTAATACGAGAGAAATGAAGAGCACATCAACAAGTAGTAGACAAATTGAGTATTCTTCTTCATGACGTGCGAAGATTCAATCTTTGAACAGGTAGAAAAAGATATGCGAGAACTTGTGTGGTCACGGGATCACGTTAGAATATATGCGCTTCAATTCGCTGTCCGAAAGAGAACGTGACTGAAAACAAGGAGGAGAAAAATGGTCGTCGATTTAATCTTTAACGATGTTAACCAGACGCCGGTTTATTTCAGCGCGAAACGTCTTCCTTTTCTAACCATCCACTGCAAGGAGTATTTTTTTTTTTTTTTTGCTTGGAGGTAAAAGGATGATTTATAAAATTTACTGTTGCAGGATTTGGATTTATTCAATGATTTCTCTGAAAATAATGAGCATTCCAAGGAATTTAAGCGAAAGCAACACTGTTAAAATAACCCTGAATTTTTGACTGATTTTAACGGAAGATTTCCGTAGTTCTTCAATACTCGGTTTTTCCTTCCAAAAACGGAAATTTCACGTTCTAAAAATACAAGAACGGAACTTTTTCGTTTTGCGGTGGCTGAATTTACTCAACTTGATTTGGATTAACGGAGAAAAAAGAAATGGGACTTCTCTCAAATCTCGGGAATATATTATCAGAAACGGAATATTTCCTGCAACTCTGCTGCCCTACTTTTCCGTTATTTTCAGGAGATTTTTTTACAGTGAATGATTAACTAAAGAAAAGAAAGAAAAAAAGAAAAACATCTAAACTAATCAGAACTTTTGAAACAACCGATTAATTAATAGAAAAAATAATGACATTTAAATAGAATGCAGAATTAACTACAAATGTTATTTATTATTTGAAACTAATTAGCTTAAAATTCGCTCTCGCTTTCTCTGCGCTAAAGTCCGAAAACAGAAAGGGCTGAAAAATGAAACTGACGTCATTGAACAAACAGCTTTGCTGAAGAACAATTGCAGACAAATAATTAAAAAAAACTGCAGAGAAAATGAAGGACTTAAAACGGGTCGGGAGTAGCTCGAGACGTTTTTGAGAAGATGACCCTTTTTAGCCTACTTTCCCGTAAATGTAAAAAAAATAATAATAATAAAGCATGAAAGAAGGCTTAATGTATCGTAAAAATATTGTTAAAAGTAAAAAAAAGTGAAGTAATTAAATAAAGATTCAAAAATAAAAAATTTGAAAGTAGGGTTTTGAGATGGGGAAAATGTGTGTCTGTCGGTCTGTCCCCCCCCCCCCTTATAACTTTTGAACAAATAGTCCGATTCGAAAAATTCTTTTTGCATTCGAAAGATCTCGGCGAGGACATCTCATTTCCATATTTTACTTTTTGATTTGAACAATTTTTCGTTCAATTTTGAACAGTTCAAAAAAATTTAACATTAGCGCCTATGGGCGAAAATGAAGCAAATGATGTCAACTCTGGGTACAAGATCCATGTTCCAATGAACAAGCTTACTGAAGAAGCTCTTGGCATGAAATATCAATTTGAACAGTTTTGTTCATTTTTGAACAGTTCAAAAAATTAACATAGCGCTTACGGGGAAATATCAATCTTATATAAATTCTGATCTAACGGACCGATTTGCTTGGAACAAAATTTATCGGAAGGCTCTTATAACGTAGAACATGTACAGATAAAAAGTTCGCCCAGAACTAACGAGCCCATTTTCCTATGAAATTTTTTTATCGGGATTTGTAAGGATATTTCTCAATGAATAAATGGAGGAGTGAAAGTATGAATGAATCAATAAATGAAAGAGTGAAAGAATGAATCAATGAATAAATGAATGGGGAAAAGAATGAATAAATGAGTGAATAAATACATGAATGAGTAAATGAATGAATAAACACATGAATGAGTAAACAAATGAATGAATAAAACGAATAAGGATGAATAAAGGAAAAAATGAATGAGTGAATGAATATGTATTATCCGTTGAAAAAGGGATATTTGGAAGGACTAAAGCTAAAGGAGAAAGAGAGAGAAAGAGATAGCTAGATTATAAATTTGAATTTCGTGCATACGGGAAAGTAGGCGTATAGTTCTAGACGGAACTTCTTGTTTCTTTATTCAGAACGTAGTGAGAGAAAAGTATATTCCACTAAGGGCAGAATTACACAACAGATAGCTTTACATTTTATTATTTGTTACTCACAACTCAACATTACATGTACAGAACAATTTCAAACAGCTTAAGATCGTTTGTAGAAGATTGAAAAATATTCTGCATTTGGGTCCCAAAACGTTTTGTTAAATTGTGCATGCCTCTCTCCTAAATGTTATAAAATTTAAAACAAAAATGAACAAATTTTAATTAATATTTCAGAGGCACGGGGGCGTCGTGGTAAGGCGCGGGACTCATACTCCACAGTTCATAGAATCGAGCCTGGCAGTGCCGGTGGATTTTCAAGATGCAAAAAATCGTCTGTACCTATGTCTTATGATTATTCGGCATGTAAAAGATCCCTTGAGTTGGATTGAATACTTTCTGCTAAATTAAATTCTTAGGGCAATTTCGCATCAACAAAGTGCGGGTGCTACCCTTTCAGGTGAAGAAACTGGAAGTTGTAAAAAAACTAAAATAGGCCAAAGTTTTGGTGGGAAAAAAAAAGAAAGATAGAAACAAATCAACGCAAAAAACACACACACGCACAGTTTATACATATATATATGCATTGTTATTTATTTTCGATACGAATACGAAACAGCTAAGAGTGCTTAAATTTTTTAAAAAATATATCTGTAAAAGAATTCTATAGATCTGCCTAAAATACATAAATATTCATAATTCTACTGACATTCAATTTTGAATTTTTTCTTCATTTCCGATACGTTTTAGTGTTGTGTTTTTTAAAATTATTTTCAATTATTTTTTCCTTGATTGATCTTTCAGTTTATAAGGGATATATATACAGGGGTTGGACAAAAATATGGAAACACCTTAAAAAAAAACACGTTTCCTTGCCTAATATGGTGTAGGAAACCCGTTGGCATTCAAAACTGCTTGCAGTCTCATCGGAATGGATAAATACAGTTTCTGTATTTTTGCCAAGGGAATATTGTACCATTCTTCCTGCAAAACGGTGGCAAGTTCAGACAACGATGTTGGCGGTAAATAGCGAGAACGCAGTTTCTGCTCCAATGTGGACCACAAAGGTTCGATAATATTCAGGTCTGGTAACTGTGCTGGCCAGGGGAGATGCGACAAATCATCCTTGTGCTCAGAAAACCAGTCCTGGACAATGTAGGCTGTGTGAACAGGGGCTTTGTCGTCTTGGAAAACACCATCACCATTGGGGAACAAAGTTTGTACCATGGGATGGACTTGATCGGCCAAAATGTTCACATAAGTCTTAGCAGTAATATGCCCTGACAGAGTTACCATGGGGCCAGCAGAGAACCACGATATGGCTGCCCAAACCATCACCGAACCCTCGCCATGTTTCCCTCTTGGCAACAAGCAGTCTGTATTATAGGCTTGAGATGGCGTTCTCCAGACGTAAACTCGGCCACAAGTGGGAAACAATGTGAAAGAAGACTCATCAGACCATATTACTCTCTTCCACTGCTCTATAGTTCAGACTTTATGACTTAAACACCACTTTTTCTTGTTACAGGCATTAGCATCACTGATGAATGGCTTTTCAATTGCAGCACGACCAGCAATTCCCTGTTTATGAAGCTCCCTTCTAATTGCTTTTGTACTCACAGGGTTTCGTAACACGACATTCATTTCAGCAGTAACTTTTGCAGCTGTGGTCTTCTTTTTTTCCGAGATAATCCTCCTTAATGATCGTCTGTGCCGATCACTCAGCACACACTTTCATCCGCGCTGTGATTTAACCGGATGATGTTTTTCCGCATTTCAAATATGCGGAATAAATTTTCGATACAGTACTTCTTTAAACACTAAAAGCCTCGGCTACCTTGCTTACGGAAGCAACCACGATACGCGCTCCAACAATTTGGCCACGTTCGAAGTCTGTTAGCTCTGACATAATGCAATGACAACCTCACATAGCACTGCTCCGACAACGACTGAACGGTTCAGCGCATTTACGAAGTTGTATAGGTGGCGTCAGTAAGCGAAAACGCCAGCGCCATCTACATAGTTCATTAAAATCAATCTTTCTTTTCAAACATGCATTTCAAGAGGTGTTTCCATATTTTTGTCCAACCCCTGTATATATATATATATATATATAAGGTGGAAACCTGGTGAGATTGCATTCGGAGAGATTGTGCACTTGAATTTTTGGGGGGCAGGCGAGGTGTGAGTGCACAGCCACGACAGTAAAGTGTATACTTGATTCATGATTTTTTTTCTCTGAAAATGCATGACACAATGTCGTTTTTATCGTTTGCTTTCCAAATGCAAGGGCTTGAATTTTCATTATTGTTATTTGATCTTCATTGTGATGGGAGTACTACCAGATACTTTTTAAGTAAACGCTTTTTCAACTATTTTGACAATTTACTTGCAGTTATTATTAATATGATCTATTTATTCTTTTATTACCGAAATCCGTGTAAGCCCACCACGTCTGCAATCTCACCCGCCCTATAAGGAGAGAAACGAAAAATAGGTGTCTAAGTTTTATTCCAGCTTTCATTTATAGCGTAACGACAAAATAATGATGGAAATTCATACAGAAGGAATGTGGTCCATAATATTCAATAAAAGTTTGGCAAAAAATTAATATTTTCATTCTTTTTATCATGTTTCCAAGTGTGCTCCAACTCTACCGGCTTTACTTTATATATGTTACTGTAAATGCCTGAAGTCTGGAAAATCGTAGGTTTTGCCGGTAACACCTATAGCTTTTTATGAGTGGCTTGGTAAAAGTCCGAAGTATGCTTTAAGTTGAATCCACTTCGGGCGTTTACCAACCTTTGCGGTGAAACCTAGGAGTCACCAACGACTTCCAGTAAAAACCCGAAACGAGGGATTACTTAAGATAGAATTTTTTATTCCCAGATATATTCTACAGATTGTGTCTCAATAAAAGGTTAAAACACACTTTAATTCTTTTTATTGATAATATAACTCATAAAAGTGATTAAAACAAGATATGACTTAAGATTATATGTCCATGGAACTGGCTTACAATTATTTTCCAACGAGTTACAAGAAATAAAAATAATACTAAAAAAGGCAGTATTTATGTTATTTCAGAAATAAGTTCTCCGTGTAAAAAAGGTGAACTAATGCAGAATTCTCTTGATAGCTACTAAAAGAATTTCAACAAGTTTAAAAAATGATTTCAGCAAGATTTTCTTTAAAAAATAAATCTACATTTATAGTTTATTTTTAGTTCAGAAAAATAAATAAATAATTAAGAAATTTAAGAAACAAGAAAAACGTAGTGTGTTTTTCTTCAATAGTACAAGATTAAATACTTCTTTCTACTTGTTACAACAGGGTTGTCCGTTATAGCATTTTGGCTTACAAAGTTGATCAGTTGATTTATATACACAAACACATCTTCGTAGTACACATCCCCCTTTGAACAGATATATATTCTTGTCCCAAACTCAATTTTTTTTTACTACTTCACGTACACTTATTTTTCTGTAGCCAAATCTTCGATGTTTAAAATTTTTTCTTTGGAAAATGTGGATTGGTTTCTCGTCTACAACGATTTTAATTTACCAAATGTAGTATCAATAACATAAAACTCATCATCTTAATTATCTGTAATAAAGGCTATTACTGATTTTGGATTCGTTTTCGATCTATCAATATCAGGTACTTTTATTCTAACATTTTGTGCTCGAAAGTTATTTAGTAGACACAATCTTAATCTTCTTTGCCTGCTTCTCAAGTCCTTCCTTAGTTGTTTGTCGAAACACTTTCACATTTTAAAATAAATGTCGAAACAACTTTCACATTTCGAACAACAAATGTCGAAATACTTTCACATTTTGTTTGACTGTTCGAAACAATCGACAACAAAAGGCGTTGGTAACCGAAGGCGAATCTTTCTTTAGCTTTTACAGAAAAGCGTTGATAACTCCTAGGTTTTACCCCAAAATCTTGGTAAAATCGCGAAATGGAATGATATTCAAGCATACTTCCGACTTTTACCAAGCCACTTTCGTAAAAGCTAGATATTGCCAGGCAAAACTAAGATTTATCAGACTTCATGCTTTTGCAGTAACATAGATATTAAAGAATTTCCTGATTCAGAAAACAATTTGGAAATTTAAGATTTATAATAAAGTATAAAAAGTCAGGTAACAAATAGATGAAGCTATTTTTTCCCCTCGGTTTGATTCTTAACAGGAGTAAACAATCCTTTAAATCTCAATTCTCTGTCATTTTTTAAATAAATAGTAGCATAAAGCGAAGCAAAACGAAATCGAGACATCTGTTCTAACTCGCATTAACACCTATACAACACAATAAATCCACTTTTATGAGTGGATGTGAAAGTCGATCGCCTATTGTTAAAAGAAAGTAAACCTACCTGACAAATAGTATATTGTAGAATTTGTGACAACCTGTCGGATATTATCACAATGTATGTCACGCGGCACACACGAAGAACAGTTATTTTTTGACTTTTGTTTTTCGTTCCAGCTTAACAAATATTGTCTTCTTTCCTTGGCAAGATTTATAGTGGCTTTCAGATAAACTGTTAAAAACTTTTATCGATGAACTTTTTAAATATAAATGTTTTCTAAATATTGTATAAATATTTCTAGAAAATCCCTATTGACTATATTGATAGTTGCGGTAAAATGTTTGCCTTACATCGTGACGAGGATAAAGGAAAAGTATAAATGCCAATTTTAGTGGCCCATTCATGAGGGATTCTCAGTTTTAAAAATAAATTCTGAACCTCATACAAAATTTTTGGAAAAAGCATGCACAACGAACTTAAAAATGGAAACTATGCAACTAGGTGAATAGCAACCCCATACACACAATATATACGTATATATAGTGCCCCCCCCCCCCCAAAAAAAAAAAAAAGTGATTCAATGAAAGTTTAGTAACATTGATACCAGAAGTACATCTTTTCCAGAAACATCATTATAAGATTAGCGCTAAATGTATTTTGCTTGTCTCAAGGTAAAAAGAAAAGCACATATATTATTCGTTAAAGAAATCTTCAGATTAATGAATTAAAAATACTTTGGAATTTTCTTTTTCTTTTTTTTAATTTTTGAAACAGGGTCTCTAAAATTTTCGGAAATTTCGGATCAGAATCGCTCATGGCCCCATTCACCAAATTCTTTTAAAAGTAAAAACTGACAACTGTCTTTAACAAGTAATTGAAAAATTACATTCAGTCAATGCGTAGTCATGGCAAAGAATACTTAAAAACTTAAAAATATTATACCAGTGGCACAAAACGCTTCGATTGAGATTCATTCTTTAATATTTTTTTTTTTAAATACATTTAGCAAATAAAATTGATAGTCCTCAACAATGTTTAGGAACATTTGTTGTGTTTTTGACGATAATTAGTTAAGGTTATTAAGTGCCATACCCTACCATCACAACAACTAACTCTAAAGTTATATTTAAAATTCATCAATGCAGAATTAAATTTTGTAATATTACTGAAATAAGTTACATCGTTGTTCTCGTATCCCCTTTTGAGTAAAAAATTCAATGTGAATTTCATTTGTGTTCGATACTAATGTTGGTTATTCTGGTGAATAGAAAATAAAGGGAAATTCTAAGTGAAAGAAAGAAAGTAACTTCCGTTTTGCTCTTCTTTTCGGGTGTTCTTTGTATAAAAGTGCATTATTTTTCAGCTTTGTATCTTCAAAGTACGCTTTCCATACTAGGTTAATGTATTAGCTGTAGAATTTAGATTGATGTAAAAAATGGCATTATCAACATCAATCATCTTGTTCTGTATCTAAGGGAAATCATGTCATTGATGGTCTTTTCAATAATGCATCTTTTTTCTTTTTCTTTTCTTTTTCAACATTCTTCAAGTGAAGAAATTCAAAAGTATTCTGACAGGCAGATTTTATTATGTCAATCCCAGTTCTTCGGAAGATTGTTGTATATTATTTTTAACTCAGGTGAAATAGTTCATGAAATAAGAGCTTTTAAGTTTTGAATTAATTGACGTTTTATTTTCCACTATTGTACTAAGCAGATGATTTAGAGACAGATTTAAATAGCAATTTACATGTCAAAGAAATGTGATTTAAACACGTATTGTGTGTTCTTAATGTTGTGTCCTAATTTAAAAAAATGATAATAACCTTCATATTATTTAAATTAAAAAACCCATTTCCCACAGCGGCAAACTGTAGCAACAAATGCCCAGGCCATTGCTGCTGATATACAATATTATTTAACTAAGTTTTTAGTTCGCAATTAACCAACTAACTTCCAAACGATAAATTTAAAGTTAACTGCTTCCTGTACTCCGCTTTTTAATGCTATAAACAAAATAGTCTTCATTGTATTAGAAAGGACTGTTTCAGCATTAACATTAATCTACTCAAAATATAAAACGGTGAAACCTCGTTAATCCGAACCCTTGTAATCCGAACATCAGGTTAATTCAATTTGTGACAAATCACACCTTTTCTATTTCACTTGAAATGTAATGAAAGAATGGACAAAAATAACTTAATAAAAGTTTAATAAAGTTAAGTGTGTTTACATATATTTATTCCCACTTTTAAAATATCGAAGAACATTAGTCTAAGAAATGAAATAAACATGGCATCATGCAAAATTATGCCATGACAGACGCGTCCATTTTCTCATGTGTGTCACGGTGTGTTTTTATATAATGATTCATAACATTCACTTCTTAGAACAAAATACTTCCACTATTTTTAAAGTGGGCATGTGTAAGCATGAATTCATTGAAATTAAGCAAAAAATTTGTGTCAGACATGACAAAAGAAATATGAAATTAACCACCAGCCAATTGGAAAATTACGGATAAATTCCATATAAAATGACATGAAACATGTTTTGTGTCCAGAGTGTTCTGTAACCTTATATTTTATTAGTTGTTTTAGTTATGATTTTTAGTGTTTGCGTTTTCTGTAGAGGATTGCACCTTATATATTGCACTGCAGTGTGTAGCGTACACTGTTAGAAATTTCATCATGAAATTACGGTTAAATAGTTGGCAGCAGTCTGTCCATCTATTTAACCGTTAAATTTACGGTTTGGAACATTTTTGTATCTTTACGGGTTCTAAACCATTTTTAATCAGTTTGGTTAAAAAGCCGTAAATACAAAAGTTTACGGTTTCATAACCATTGAGTAGCACTTATGATAAAATAATGCAGGCTATGGTAATTAACTACATGCGTAGAATCTTCGAGGTGTTGGTCCCATTCATAGCTATTATATTGCGACGGACGACGAGGCGCGAGTACTCGGTGGAGCAGGATAGAACCCGGTACCTCCACGGTGGAAAGCCAGTACTTCCATGCTTTGCCAGGAGGTACCTACTGGGTGTCCAAGATTTTAAAAAGTTTTTTCTTTTTAGAAAGATAAAAATTAAATATCAAAAAATAGTTATATGGGATATGTTTCCACAACCAGTTTTTATGACTATTACTAACTTCATCTTCTCTTCATTTCCCCCCTTCAGATAAAAAAGGAACTATACAATATTATGCGATGGAATTCTAATCTTCACACTTCTTCGATCCACAATCAAGATGGACGCCCGTTTCTTATTGACTGCGAGACCTAGGTGGCGCTCGTAAATTACTGTTAATTAAACGTTCTTTGGAAGAAGCAGACAATAAACGATTTTTTTCACAATCAGCGGTTTGAGTACCATCTTTTGAATGGTTATTCGACTGTGGTAATTAAATATGGTAAAATAACAATCAAATAAATTGTTACATTACTATTTTTTCACGAAAAGTTTTAACGGTATATGATATTGAATAATTAAACTAAAATGTTTTCAACACCGACTCAGAAAGCAAAGCTTTTTAAACAAAAATTATAAATTATTGAAGCATTTTTAACAAGGGAACGAGCAGAAATTCATTACTAATAATAAATAATATTTTTCAAATTTAGTTTATATATTTCAGATATTAAAAGAATTTATTGGTATCGTATTTGATAATCCGAAAAAATAGTCGTTCCATCTCAATAAAATAAGAGATTCCCTGGTATCTAACAAAATGGAAAGATTGCAGAAAATATTATATCGTCACTTCGAAAAGAGCAACTACTTGACATACCTGTCGATAGAAATGCAGAAGCTAAAGACGTGTATAAAACACGAAAATATACTTCATTAATTTGAATAGAAACGTAAAAAAATCTTTCACGATATTGGAATAATAATCTAAATTTTTATCTACATCGTTTTACATATTATCTTTTTATATCTTGTTAAAAACATGCAGTGTGAGGCAGATAAGTTTTGCCAATACATCATAAATGACTACCTCTCTTATAGGTCTTGACCTTGAATGAAATTAACACTACATATGGAGGGATCTGCGTCATGCTCTTTGATAATTTTAAAGCACAAATATAAGTGTTTAGCTAAGAGAAGTCATAATAAACATGAAACAAGACAGAGTTAAACAACAACAGTTTTATTCGAACAAAATATATGTAATATTTTAAGACATAGAACAAACAAAGAAACCCGAGCAGTCCCCACAGCAATTGTGAGTACAGTACAAGCTCGCTATTCACATAGGTTTTGCGTAGTCCTTGGGATAAAGGGAAATTTACAGTACAGTCCCTTTCATACATACATTTTCACCAATGAAAAGAAATCTTCCCAATGCGCAGCGCAAGAATTAAATTAAACAAGCAACAAATACATAAAGTTCTTTCAACAAATGAGCACCCGCTTCAACAAAGAAAATGTACTTCAATGAGCCATGGCGATTTACTAACGGGTCACTGACACGATGTCCCGCAGTTTTTAAGAGGCGTTACATTTTTTAAACATAAAACTGTAAGTACCTCAGTAGTATTTTTTCGCTAAACAACCTATTTCAATATTTCGTTCCTTTTTGATTTCCGAAATTTCCACCTGCACCTCCTTGAGATCCCCCATATCCACCACCAATACCTCCTTGTCCCATAGATCCTTGTTGTCCACCATAACCACCAGCTCCTCCACCTGTTCCTTGGCCACCATAGCTACCAGATCCTCCTTGTGCTCCAACCCCACCAGAGCCTCCTTGTCCGCCATATCCACCACTTCCCCCTTGTCCACCAAATCCTCCAGATTTTCCTCCATTTCCTCCAGCTCCTCCATAGCCTACAGCTCCCCGTTGTCCATTGGAGCCTCCAGAACCATAGCCACCTCCTACTAGTGCTCCTGTGCCAGATACCCCATTACCTGTAGAACTGCCATAACCAGATCCTACATTCATTTTTCCTGCTCCATTTTGTCCACCGTATCCACCAGATCCACCTTGTGCGCCTTTTCCGCCATTACCGAAGCTACCTTGTCCACCACTTCCGTAGCCTCCTTGACCTCCTTGATTACTTTGTCCCCCATACCCACCTGATCCACCTAGTCGACCACCGCTTCCACCTTGTCCATATCCACCAGCACCACTGGTTGCACCAGAGCCATATCCTCCTCCTGCTTTCCCATTGCCACCAGCTGACCCATATCCATCTTGTCCACCTCCATTCTTGCCAATGCCACCTTGTCCTCCACCATAGCCTCCTTGTTGACGTCCAGCACCACTTTGACTTCCTCCATAAGCTCCCTGTCCGTTAGCACCAACATTTGCTCCTCCGAGTCCTCCTTGTGCGCCTCCGTATGCACCCTGTCCTCCTGCGCCATTCTGTCCGCTTCCATATCCTCCCTGACTTCCAGCTCCACCCTGCCCTCCTGAGCCACCATATCCACCTTGTCCGCCTTGTCCACTTTGTCCAGCCCCATATCCTCCTTGACCACCAGCACCACCTCGTCCTCCGCCATAACCTCCTTGTCCATTAGTTGCGCCTTGTCCTCCACCGTAGCCTCCTTGTCTACCAGCTCCATTTTGTCCGCCACTGAAGCCTCCCTGTCTGGCAGCACCACCTTGTCCTCCACCATAACCTCCTTGTCCCCCTTGCCCTCCACCGTAACCTCCTTGTCCACCTTGTCCTCCACCATATCCTCCTTGCCCACCTTGTCCTCCACCATATCCTCCTTGTCCTCCACCTTGTCCTCCTCCTTGTCCTCCACCATACCCTCCTTGTCCACTTTGTCCTCCACCTTGTCCTCCTGCGTATCCTTTCTGGCCATTGTTTTGAGCAAACCTTGCGACTACTGCTGCAGGTGGTTCCTCAACTGTCATAACAACGTCAGCAGGGCTGTCTTTGCCCACTCCAGGCTCATTAGTACGAATATTAGCACGGAATCCATTAGCATCAGCTTGGTATTCCACATAACGATATACTCCATCCACATCCATGTAACCGTAGGTTCCGCGTACATTTCCGTTCTCGTCTCCTTCTTCCTGGCGGTAATTGCTGTTTCCTTGCTCATCTTGAATGTTGTAATCAAACTGATAAGGCTGCGGTGGATACTGTAGAGGAAATATTAAAAACATTTTATAAACTGCAAATAATATTTAATTTCCATGTCGTAATAGCATTAAAAATGTTTGAAAAGTACAAAAAATCCGATCCTCATAATTTAGAAACAATAGTTCAGAACGTGAACTGTGTTCATATTGTTGCTAAGAAAAATCTTAGGTAATTGTTCAGAATTCTTTGAGAAACAAAGGTCTTAAAGTTTATTTCAACCCTCTTGTATATTTAATACTTGAATATTAATGTAGCTCCGTTTTTAACACTTGATGGTAACCAAGTAGATTATTGCATTTCAGGGATAACAAACCTTTTGAACTAGACGTGGTCAGAAATTTGAAAAACACACCATCGTCCGGTGCTCAGCCACATATAGAAACTCATAACTGTTTGATGTTTGCATAATTATTATGACGCAGTTTTTTTCTTCTTATTGTTTATTTATTTATTTATATTTTTTACTTCAATTTACTTTTAAGAAAAATTAATAAATGTAAAAGATAACTCAAAACGAATATTTTTTCGTAACAGTAATGTGATAAACATAACGCTAAAAATGAATTTTCTTTCCCTTGAGGTTAACTTTATAGTGAAGTATGTGAAGATAACTTTAATACCTATGAAGAACTAATTTTTTTTTCTGCATTATTAAACGTTTTTTCTCTATCGTCAATTCTTGGAGTTGCCTGATGTGCATCGCTCAAAATAGGTCAGTGTATCACTGTATCACTTATGACGAGTATCATTGGTTTGCTAGCACTGATGGATTTCATTTGATAACTAATTAATTTCATCTAGAAAGTAATCATTTCATGTATGAGGATGACTGCAACATATGCAATTGATTGAAGATGTTTGATAGCATTTTCGATAACTCTTAGCATTCTTGCATTAAAATAAGGCATTAACAATTTTAATTTCCGATATTTAACTATTTAGGCCGTTACGGAATTTTTTTCCAAGCAAAGTTTTTTACTCGTCATCTTTTTTCTTCCGTTATTTATACCAAGCTGAGTGATAAAGAAATTTAGAAATTAATGTATCGTTCACCAACAATTTTCTTCTATATACTCGCGTGAACTAAATAGAATAGAATCTCTCTCAAAACAGCTTTCAGCAAAGACAAATAAAAGAGCTATAACAGCATATTTACTTAATGTATTGGTATCAAAGTACTTCAGTTTTATTTCCACATTTGCTGTCACTTTCTTGCCTGAGGATTAAATATTATTGGCTGCATCACTGTTTCTCCAACACGAAATGCAGTAATCGACACCACTTCGTATTACTTGTTTGGCTTTTTTTTTTACCCTGACACGGCTGAACCATTATTTTTGTTTCGAAAAAAAAATAATAATAAATTTAACTAAACTATTAAAGTTGCAGTTTTGCCGAATACTTTTCTTTATTCAGTTATTGGTAGTTTGTAGAGTATGATATTCATAGATAATGATTACATGTATACATGCTTGCACTTTAATGAGATGCTTATTTAAATCTGCTCCATCCAATATTACTTTATGTTTCACAACATTACTAATGAGTATTTCTTTGAAAGCGGAAATTTTTTAATATTTTTATCTAACAATCAACTATCGCTGAAGCAATACACATCTAATATTGCTTAGCCAGCAATTAAGTTTCCACCGAATCCCTTGCGTTATTTATTATTTTTTTCATTTATTTCTGATTGGAGAGCATCGATTGAAAGAATTGCTAACAGAAATCATTTGTAAATGGAATCACGCCGGTGCACAACATCCATAACCTATCTCAAGACAACAATTCACGCTTGGCTCGACATTTCTTCATTAATTCCTAAATTGAAATCAATAATTGTTGTGTACACACAACCTCATTTTTGAACAAAAGGTGCTTCATTTATTGCTTAAAGCAAATTGCAAGCAGCAAAAATAGATGGGGAAGCTGCAACAAAGCATATTTTACGAAAAGAAAAAAAATGAGGAAAAGCATAACACATAATTGAAAGCAAATGAATGAAATAGCCTTGGCACAAAATTTATCTCACGCAAAGGAGCAAAAAGCATAAGCAGTAAACATATTAGCGAGAATTAAATTTCACAGAAGTCTTCTGAATTTCGTAAAAATAAATTAATTTCTCTTAAACTGAGAATCAAGTTTGAAGCAAACAAAAGATTTTTTTTCTGAAAACGAAACGCTACTGAGAAATTCCTATTTTTAACGCGAACAACCTTATTTTAAATTTTATCGGAAAATTATATTTTTAGAACGGACATAAAGTTTCCGTCGACAATATATTCACATAGCATTATATTTTGAAGAGAGAGTTAACGAATGAAATTCAATACAAAGCATTATTTTCATTCAATATGTAAGTATATTTAATAAGTGCGCATAAATTATTTTAATGCGTGCATTAAATGTAGTTATTTATATTTAATGAGTGCGCATAGAGTAAGTAACATTTAGACTTCAATTTTATTAAAATTCTAAAGTATTAATTTCGTTGCTGCTTCTTAAAAAGATTCTTATTTAATTGCTTGTGTATGGGCCAACAATTCATGTAACAAATTTAAAGTGATTTTTATTTACAAATATCATTTCAAAGAAGTAGAGTTAGAAAATATAGTCTATCTATAGATGGTCTGCTACCAAGTAGCGAAACATTATTTGATAATGCAATGTTTGGATGAACTATAGTAAAAGTAATTATGTAATTAATTACTTAACATAATAATTTCACAACTAATTAATAGATCTTGAAAGCGAAGTTTAACTATGTTGAAGATCGCATTAAAGTGTAAAAGGAAAAGAGTCGTATATGCAGAAAAAGAACATTTTTCGATTTTTACAGTTGATAACTTAGCTCTACTGCTTAGAAAAAAAATATTTTTTTCAATATCTGATATTATTATTGATTCAAAAATGCCAGATGTAAATAGGACTTTTAAATTTCAACTTAACAAAAAGAATTATATATATGTATATATATATATATATCACTTTAGAATACAGTATTATCATTAATATGTAAAAGAGAAAAAAAAGTACACCTGCATTATAGATTATGTGGTTGTTTTGAAGGATGAATTTTCTAAGAGTAAAAAGGAGTTTCGCAAAAAAAGTAAATAAAATTTATAAAAGTGGAATTTAGTAAAATCCAAAAAAGAGTAAAATAAATACACCTACATCATATTTTATGTAGTTCTTTTAAAAGATAAGTTTTCCAAGAGTAAAGGGAAGTTTTGCACAAACAAAGTGAATAAATCTTATAAAAGTGGTATTTAGTAAAATCCAAAAATTTTTAAAGGATGAATTTTTCTAAGAGTAAAAAGAAGTTTCGGAGAAAAAAAGTAAATAAATTGTATAAAAGTGGATTTAGTAAAATCCAAAAAAAATTTTTTTTCTAAGCGTAAGAAGAAGCTTTGGACAAACAAATTAAATAAATAGTATAAAAGAGGTATTTAGTGAAATCCAGAAAGATAATTTTGCCATAAGTTATTAACAATCATGCTTTTATAGAAATCCTCAAATTGAATTAGTATGTTAGTTAACCTGAAAGACACTTTTTCAGAGATGATTTTTCTTTAATGGAACTGAAAATGTCAACAACAATCGTTCAAAGACCTTCCATGAAAAACTAACAGCATTTGGGATATTCAAGAGAAAGCAGGCAAACAGGTTTGTTGCTGGTGAAACAGAGCTTTTCTCTTTCATTCTTCTTCTTTTTTTTTTTTGATAAAAATGAACTAACACTCCGTTCTTAGGGTGACTATTTGTAGTGCTTGAAGAAATATTTCTGTTCTTGTTCTGTTTTATTGGGATATTTCTTCGCTGCTTTAAATTTAAGTGAAAGAATAACAAAATAAGGCTATCTAATTTTGGATAATTAGAACTTCAACTAGAAAATTAAAGTTAAAAAATGGGTAATAATAAACAGTTGCGAACATTTCAAGCAATTCACAAAGTTTATTTTGCTGCAAAGGTTAGTTTTTTTTCAATGCTTCAACAATTTTAGTTGAAATCATACAAGTAACTGCACGGAGAAAATTCTTCAGCTCCGGGCCAAACTATGTTTCCCGCTCTATAAATTGAGATTATATATAATGGACTGTCTTTGAGAATTATCATTACAAGTAACAGTAACTGGTTTACATATTTTTAAATACAAAAATTGTATTATTACCTGGATAGGAAATACTGTAATAATCTTAACCTTAGTGGAATAATGAACGAAAAATTCAACTAAAATTAAAAGTAAAAGAAAACTGAAGAAAATATTAGATTTAAAATTTAAAAAAAGTGCAAGACAAAACCATTGCTTAGTTCTTGCAATTTTGTATTCCTTTTAATCTTAAAAACCAATAGAGTCAAAGGAATAATATATTTATACAAATTAATAGTTTGATTGAAAATGTTAAAATGTTAACACAAATATTAAATTGCTTCATTACATTATCAATGTCTATTCACATCATGCACATAATTCCGCGAACTTAACATTAAGTTGAGACTTTTATGAGCTAAATATCACCAGAAACAAGAATATAACTACTAAGCTTGCTTTGTTGGGAATTTAAAAACTGATATTGCCTAAATGGCCGCTACTGAATTAAAGTTGAATCTTAATCTTTATACCACATCGAATAATGAGCTTTGTGTGGTTGTACTGCCTCTTGCGCTCATCTCATTTAATTTAACTTATTTTTCTGTTAAAGATGCACTCCTTAACTGTCGAACCTTGTGATGAATCTCTGATTCTCATCGTACTAGAAATGCCTGGTTTGGGTGACATAAGTTTTGGGCCAGGCTTGTCATTTTTACTTACATTGACATCATTTCCGTATCCTCCATCCTCCCCTTTGTAGTTCCCTTGTCCGGGTCCACCTCCGGAAGTGACCCGGATGGATCCCTGATCCCCGCGCAGGCCCCCGAAGCCCCCTCGCTCGCCGACAAAACCTCCACCGCCGAAAGCAGAAGCGCCACCAGCTTTACCTGCCCCGTAGCCGGATTGAAGGCCTCGTCTAACCTGTTCATCAGCGCCTCCTGCTCCACCAGCTCCGTACCCTCCTGATCCTCCGGAACCGTATCCTCCAGCTGCTCCACCTGCTCCACCAGCACCGTATCCTCCGGAACTTCCTGATCCTCCAGTACCGTATCCACCAGCTGCTCCTCCTGCTCCACCAGCACCATAGCCTCCGGAGCCACCTGCTCCACCAGCGCCAAATCCTCCGGCACCACCTGCTCCGCCAGCTCCATATCCACCTTGGGAACCTCCAGCACCTCCAGCTCTGAGTCCTCCGCTGTTACCACCGGCACCTCCGGCAGCCCCGTAGCCTCCTCCAGCTCCACCACTTCCGCCGTAACCTCCTGCTCCACCAGCTCCGCCTCTAAATCCACCATTTCCTCCAGCAGCGCCTCCGCCATAATTACCAGCGGCACCACCGCCTATGAAAAAAAGGTTTTATGTTTGAATTTTCTTCGCTCTCTCTTTTGCTCGTTACTTTTAGAATTCAGTAAAATCTACAAGAATTTAAAGCTGTATTTTTCTGTTCTCATATTTATATTCTTATGGAGAAACTTAACTCATAATGACGTGACAGATATAGCATGCCCTACTTTTAATTTGACCAAGACTTGTTCGAACCAACGTGCGTACTCTTGGTTTAAAATTCATTAAGCATAATTATTTGCAAAGAATTTACATTTCTTTAGAACACAGATTTCCAAACTGTGCTGCGCGGAGCATTTAATGATCCCCAAAATAATTGCCAGTGCTTCGCGAAAGGAGCTGTTTGAAATTAAAAAGTAGTTTTGTTAGGCATTTTTGAAAGGAAAAATCAAAAATAATATTTTCTGCCTACTATAGGAAATCAGTGGAAAAGAAAAAAAAAGTAAAAAATATTAAATAAATTGTAAAATATAACGACTTGCAAACCTAAACTACCTTGCATCGTCAATACTAGTTCATGATTTTACATATTAAATACTGTATATATAGCTGCGAGATAAAATTCTGTCCTCCGTGATGAATTTCTAATGTCAAAGGTGCTCTGAAAAAGTATAAGAACCTATTGCTTAGAGTATTGAATTTTGTTTTTGAACACTGGAAACAAACTGTTTCCGTGGCATAAAAGCGTTTTATTTTCTACCTAAATTAGATGTATAAGTATTATTTCATATAAAAAGGGGAAAAAAAGCACTGGCTGTACACATACGTAGGTAATAAAATATTTTTTATAAAATACACTTGCAGCAGGAAATGAAACAAAGTAAATGAGGTGATGATCATTTTCATATAAAACAGATAAAATTCCCTTTAGTTATTTTATTTTTCTCATGGCCCTCCCACTTCCAGAACTTACACTGGAAAACTTGCGAATTATATCTCGCAATAGCCTATGAACTATTTACATATTTATAGATGGATAATTCCTCAATCTATTAAAAGGCAAGTTTTCAGAGGTATTTATATTATTTAGTTAGCTTACCTTTAAATGTTTCATGCATTAGTTATATCTTAGTTTTTGAAAAATGGAGCCAGAAATAGTTTTTTTTTTCGGTTAAAATAATCGAAATTGTGTGAACTTAACCAACAGTATCTTTAAATTTATGTATCTTCAATTAATCACAAATTAAATTCATAGACTAACTAAGCCCATTCGTTTTCCAAAATGTTTTGTTTTTTTCGTCAAAAATTAAACTCTAAAACCTTATTAGAAGCCCCTAATGGTTTCCTTATGATGCTGGTTTTTCTTTTGAAAATGGAATTTCTTTTAACAAAAGAGCTTTCCCGACAGGTCGTTTCCGTTTTCTTAAGGTTAGATGTTAATTGAAAAATTAAGATAACAACATTTGAAATATATTTAGTGTTACTTATTTGTAGTTATTAATTAAATAACGAAAGGTTATTATTTATTTTTTAACATCGCATATTAATTTAAACTGTACAAACACACCTGCTCCGCCTCCGTATCCTCCAGCTCCATTTCCATTTCCAGCAGTTCCATAACCACCAGAACCACCGGTTCCACCACCTGCACCGTATCCCCCACCGCCATTACCTACATAGAGAAATATTTTTAGTAAAAACATAATTTTTAGAAAATAATATTTTTGTCTAGATACTTGTGGGACTGAAACAGGACGAACTAAATTCTGATAAGCACAATGAAAACGATTTTGAACAATGATGCGACGCTTAATAGGTAGGTTCTTAAAAGAGTGACACACATATTCTACGTTTAAAAGGTCAAAATATGATTTTGGTTACAGTGAAATCTCGTTACAACGAACCGGGGAAACGTCTCGTTGTGTCCGAATGTTTGTTACGACAGAATATGTGCTATCCTAATCGCATTTAAAACAGGGCTGATATTACGTATATCGTTATAAAGGTTAGTTTGTTGCACCGGTTTCGCTGTAGCGATATTTCATTGTGCTAAAATAAAGCAAGGGTGAGCAATGAATAAGTAAAAAAAAAAAGAAGACAAAAGATTAATATGACGAGGCTTAAAAATATCACACTAAAATGTTTCATTCAGTTTATCAGACTTAAAATTTAGTATTATGTTTTGAGCTTATAATGTTCTGAGACGTTTTTCAATGCGTGGTTGTTTGGCAGAGAAGCTTCAAGAACTTTCCGCCTCCACCATTTTCCTCCGCAGTAAAAGGAAGACGGTCATTTTATACTTCCTTTGTTGCCATGGCGCCAAGCTCATTCGCGAGATCTTTCGTAAAGTAATTGCTTTTTACGAGGGTTACATTTAGTTCAAAGTGTACATTGTTAAGCCCCGTTGTCATTTAGTTGAGCTAAAGATCACAACAGCGAATTAGAACGAAACATAGTGGCAATTTAAATCTTTCTTACGCAGATGGCTAAATTTCAAATTCTCGTGAAAAGGGACGACATTTACTATTCTACAATTAAATTGTTTTCTGAAAAAATTATGTTTCTGTCTAAATGGCGAAATGCATTGTATATGTTGGAAAAGTTATTATTTCAAGCCTTTGTGCTACACAATAAAAATTAAAATGAAATGCAACGTAAATTGCGAACATATTTTTTTGCAAAAGATTGCGATACGTGTTTCCAGGATGCAAGGAATCCCTTTCTCAATGTAAAAGAAATGAGCTTCTAGATAAAAGGGGCTTCAGTTGAATGTTTTTTTTTGTTTTTTTTATCTAGAAGGTCTCTTCTTTTGCATTGAAAAAGCGGTTCCTTAGAACCTCAAAACAAGTGTATGCAATCTTTTGCGAAATTTGTGCGTAATTTACGTTGTATTTCATTTTACTTTTTAACAATAAAAGTATTTAAAAACCTAGTAGTACTGTTCCTATAACATGATTCCAAAAATACTCTCACACGTGTATCTTGTCAAATGAATGTGGCCAAAATGTAATATATAAATAAATAAATAATCTTTAAGTATGTTTATGCAAAGTTTAAATTTTGCTGTTAAAATATTTACACTAAATTCATAGTATTGTTTATAGAAATTGTAGTTTATAATTTTAGACAGTTTTGCATTGCTTTCTAATTGGAATATTTTCTTGTCTAATATGATTGATAATTTTATTTTCAAAGCATTCATGCAAATTAAAGGTATATGTTCATTTTCTTTTAGTGCTTAACGTTTTCACAGTATTCCACGAATACTACAGCTTCTCTACATGACTTGAAGAAGAAATATGTTTCCCAAATAATAATTGTATGAGAACTATCTAAGAGCATTTTTGAATAAGGCTTTCTGTATTTATCGTTTCAAGGAGAAAGAAACAAAAACATAAGGAAATTTAGAAAAATAAAATAATAACTAGGAAATCCGATGGGGGTTAGGCACCGTGTCACAACATACACTTTAATTTAGAGTGCGTCGAAGCAATGCTTGATATTTGAAGCTGAAAGAGTTTGATCTTTACTGATAAATTAAGAATTGGGAAAAATGATGGCATTTTCTCTAAAAGTTATTTTGGAGTACAAATAAAAATTATTATTATTTCATATTAGTTTAGCATTAATTTCAGAAAGTGCATATCGTTCTCTTGGTGGAAAAGCAGATTTTTAATAATCTAGCAAGAACGCCGATTTCCTTTGCATTATTACTATATGTAATCAGAATTTCAAGCATTGGGACCTCTGTTCCTGACTCTTGTAAGCAACGAACCTAAAAGTGCTTAAAAAAAAATCTTTTTCACTTTCATTTAAACAAACTTCTTTCCTTTTGGTTGGATACAAACCTCCTCCTGCTCCTCCTCCATAGCCTCCTCCTCCTCCGTTGCCACCACCGTTTCCGTAACCTTTCTGGTGGCTCTCCGTAAGAGCCGAAGCCAGCAGGAGTACACTTAGTAGGAAAGCCTGCAAGAAAAGAAATGAAAACCTTCAAATTTGTTTCGTTTATCATCAGTATGAAATAGAAATTTCGTTCTGATGTCATCCAAAATCAATATTTAAGAAATATTAATAATAGAATTTTTGTTAATAATTCATACTTTAAACTTGTAATTTGGCATTAACAAAAAAAAAAAAAACATCAATCACCGTTTTAAATTTTAAATTTGGAATGTAAATATTTCTCTCTTTGAAGCTTCTGAAGACATGCATAGTTCAAAGATAATAATTTTCTATTAGTCTTCAAGAAATTATTTTTATGTTTCTTAATGCAATTCTCGCTTAAAGTATTTTTCACTACGATTTTCTATGCGTAGAATCATTTGTAGTTACCTTATTAAAAGAAAGCATGTGAAAAGACGAGGTCAAAGGAAAAGAAAAACAAAATGTCACACTTGTTTTTTTACTAAGGTTGCTTAATTGTGGAAGAGGTTATATTTTGCCTCGTAATAGGCAAAGATACAGCGTGGAGGCAATACCCCCCCCCCCCCAACCCTCTAAGAGTCATGGAAGATTATGTGTATATCGAGCTCAAACTTTAATTTTCCTCGTTTGGAACGTTTTCAGGCACATAAGTAAAATCCCAATGAAAGCCCCCCCCCCCCCCCCTCCTCAGAAAAACCCTGCATCCGTGCTTGTCTCATACTAAGTAACTGCTTGCAGTTAAAGTTTCAAAATAGCTGGATGAATTTTTTCTTCAAAAAAAACGTTGCTCTATACGACATAATTCTCGTACTCCATCAAAAAATCCTCGTGTTCTTGAATTGTTTCAATAAGAACCTTTTTATGAAACCAAACAAAAATTTCAATGTCTTGAAAAAATTTTTTGCTTTATTACATTACCGATTTCATTTTTGCATCTCATTTAAAAACGTTCCTCGAGATTTCAATGCTTTATAAATTTTGAATGGATGCACCGCAATTATTTTGCGTGAAATAAATTAATCATTACACGCTATTTCATTGGCGAGAGCACAACTAAATAAACATTTTCTGAAACAAAACAGAATTAGAAATCGCTAAGCTTCCATTTTCCGCAATTCCACCACTGTTTTCTTGAAGTAGGGAAACACTCTTACATACATTCAGAAAATCAGAAAGTTTTTTTCTTTGGTTACTTGCTGATTGATTGTCTCTTAAACTACTTTTTAAAAAAATTGAAACCTTTATTTCAACTAGTTGATATTATTGAAATATTTTGCTTTCAAACCGCATGACATAATTTACTTATCAGATCGTAGGGGAAGATGTTAAGAGTATGACATCAGCTCAAGACAAGCTTTTATGTCTAATAAAGACGATAGAGGGTTGTCAAAAGTTTAAGATGTAGAAAGTGAAGGTGTAAAGTGTTGAAAGTGCAAAAGTTATTGCTTTTATTACTTTTTTTAAGTATCCAAAACAAACCGAATAGCAGAAAACATTTAAGATAAGGCTTTAAAAAACTGCAAGTGCTGACAGTACTTGCTGAAAGTAAAAACGATTACCTTCGTGCTGAAAAAATAAATGACAGTATCGACATTGAAACACTATTTAAAATCGGGGTTTTCAAAGTTACTGCATACACGTGTTTTGGGGTTACAACAAACCTCCTTTTGAATGCAAGAATTTTTTATAGCTTCCGACGCAAAAACTTTTGAAATTTTATGTTTTAATAACGTTGATTTATTGATTTACTGTGCCTGATGTTTTAACTTGAAATGTATCTTTTAACGCAAGTGTTGAAAAATACAATCTACACTTTTCAATTTCTTTAGTTATCCAAAATAACAACACTCTGCTTTTTAGTTTCTTTGTTATATTCTTTCTACAATATCTCTTCCGCATTCAACCTTTTAAATCAAAGCGTCAAAGCTCTAAGCTCTTTAATCCTTTTGAAGGAGCAAGTATCAAGAATCACAAAATCCGTTGGAAGAAAAGTAAAAAGGAAAATCACTTCACAGCTATTTTAGGACCTATAAGATTTATTCTGTTTAAAATTGCATTTCACGATGGAAGAGGATATAAATATTTGCTTTTATTCGATCAATTCCTTCAAACGTTTTTGACAGAATCAAAAAATTATTCAAGCCAAATTGTATTTTTTTTTCTTTGTAATATTTTCGGGCTGATTGTTGATAGATCCAGGAGTAACAATTAATAATTAATTTTAGAAACATTTGCAAACATTTGTTTTCTAAATTGTTCTATTTATTCTTAACCAAGATATATGTATTTTTGTATGGGAAATCCTAATTTAAATGAACGCTTACGGCAAAGTTACAGAACTTCTTAGATTTTTTGAAAAATCCTGTTTTTATTTTTAAAACAATAAAATAAAAAATACAAATAGTATTTTTAAGGCTTAATATGTCATTATACGATTTAAATTATTACTCTAATGCAATGAAGAATTACTCTAATTCAACGAAGACGGGTTTAATGAGTTACAATACATGAATAAAAAAAAGCTAAAAAGAATGGGCGGGGGTGCCAGTGTGTGGTAATTTTGATTAGTTTTGATGCATTATAAGGGAGGTATCCATCAATCCGTCTCGATTTTTATAATAAGCTAATGCTATATTCTATTTTAATATACATATAAATATAAAACATTACATTTACTTAAAAAGTTTAAAGCATGGATGTAATGCATACAAGAAATACAAAAAGCTTCTGTAATTGTTTTTGTAAAATAAGGAGTGCTTACATTTTTACTTCATTATAATTAGAAGGGCTTGAAGTAAAAAAGTTGTTGAGCATCCTACCGTAGTTTTCGAGAACTTGTTTCATTCAGCAGTTTTTCCCCTTCGCTTAGAAATATCACGTACGCCGCATTGGGGTAGTTACAAAGTTTGCGAGATGCAGGGCCTAAATAATATGTGAAATACGTTGAGTTTTAAATGTTATATTTACTACGGCACTCTGTGCTACCTTCGACTTCTCAACTCGTTGAGAAATTCCATTCACTTTATTTTATTTATTTATTTTGCTTGAATTTTCAAATCGTGAAACGTGCCCACCTTTAAATTCTACCGTTCTAGCCCCCTCGTCAAGCGCGAGCTCTCCATGTTAGACATCATTTTAAATTTGACACAAATTTTAACTGAACAATGACTGAAATCGTTTTTATGCCGTAATTACAGTTCTATCTTCAACCAAAGTGATCTGAATGGAGTGCCAAGAAGCATCCATTCATGTTCAAGGTAGGAACTGCTGGTAAAAGAAATGCGCAGTTTTTGTTCTCCTTCTAGTTCGTTTAACAGACTTGATTTCTTCCGAACTGATACTATATGCCAGTTTATAAATTTAGTTGCTTTCAACAAACATAGATGCAAACATTCTGATTCGCGTGCTAAGCGCACCTGCAGAACATACTTCCCAAAAACTCGAATAGATTCCTTCTTTCTTGACATGCGCAGAAGCGTCCAAATGCCCAAATGCCGTGATCGAACTGTAATCTATTGCACTTTTTCAATTTTGCATACCTTCGAATGATCTTCAAACGAACGTGAAGACCCTATACTTTTGATAGAACTCTATTACAGTAATTTACAATAATTTATGCAACGGAATAAAGAACTGAAATAAATTATAGAAAACTTTAACTTTGACCGCGTCTTTAAAAATAATTAGTTTCTCATTGTATTTAAAGCGGGCAAGCACTAAAACCCAAAAGCAGGAAATTGAAGGCTCATGATAAAGAAATCAATTAGCGGAACCTCCGGTTTCAGTTTTAGGAAGATAACACCTAACGAGCCATGAGGCACGATTTCCTTCAGCAAACAGCGATTGAACTTCAATCATAGCCCTAATGACCTCGCTGCTCATCAACAGAAACATCCTCATCTTGCGTTTTCCTTCCAAATAACACAAACCTGTTGACTCGGAGAACTTGGTTGGGACAATGGAATAGCGGTTCGTTAAGCTTCGGACACCTGGTTCCGGTGAAATGGTTTTGGAGGGGAAGTTTTTGAGTCAACAATCGGGTGATCATCTTCATTTTATGATAAGAGTAAAAAGGTTTGACGAAATTCCGGAAAGATATTCACGGTTGTGTTTTCTATGACTAAACAAAGATTGGCACATAGTTTGTACAAATGGTATGATTGTTCCGATGCATTGCAACACAATCTCAGTTTTTCTTGCAATCAACAAAAGAGTTTAGCATTAAAATACTTTCCTGATTTAAACAAGGTTCGTTCGAAACTTTCTAGAGTTGTCGCTTTTAAAACCTATCTTTAAGATTTGTTTATTTTTTTATTTTATTTTTTTAAGCTTCACGTTTTTCCAGTTTGCGTTGTTTTCAGTCTCTTCGAAGATTAAAAAAAATAAAAAGGTAATTAATACAAAAAAGTAACGAATAGTTAACTGCTCTTTTTTGAAATAATGATCATGGGGAAAAAATTGAAAATCTTTTTTCTTATAAATCTTAGCGTCATAAACCTTTAGAAATTCGAAAATCATAATTTTTACGCATAGTAAAGTAAGAGAATTTTGTTTAAACGAGGTCTATTAATTTTATCACTTTTTTATGCATTTGAACTTATATGAAGTTCGGAAACTAAGTTTGATTCCTATTTAAAATGCGTCAAAATAAGCGCATACGCTCGTTTCCTATTAATTTGTTTCTTATGATTGTATTTTTTCATTCGAAAGTGTTAGGAAATCTTTCAAAGCATGTTCCTGAGTAATTCTTCCCCCTTCACAGTAAAAGTAAATAAGAAATTGACGGCAGTACGCTAAAACTCCACTACTCTCTCTCTCTCTCTCCCTTTTTTTTTATATTTTGAGCTTACAAATGTTTTATCAAAGAAAAAATCATTTAGAAAGCAATATTTTGAATATCCTAAAAGTATTTTAGTTTTAAAGTTACAATATTTAAACCCAAAGTTTGACGAGGAGAAAATCAAAATCATTTTAAATTTCCTGAGTTTCGTTTATACGAATCACAGAGAGTTGATAGAATTGAAATTTAAGTAGTTTATTTTTCATCACACCCACAATCAAGGAACGATCTTCTTTTTTTTTTTTTTTTTTTTTTTTTGGAGCATCGAGTGGCTAAAAAATCCTATTTTCCTTCATTTATCAAAAGGAGAATTGTGAATTGAAAGTAAAAATATTTTGGGACATTTTTAAAAAGTGAATGCAACAAGACATTTTTTAAAAAGTGAGTATAACACGTAGATATATATTTTCTTCAAAACTTTTCTTCATAGCTTTGCACACTACCTGAAATAAAATTAAAATAATTTCTCCTACAACATTATTTGAATTTTAGCGCTGCCTTTCAAAAGGTGCATTTCTGATAAGCAACCAATACAACTAGATTTCCACACCAATGTTGGACACGAAATTTGTACTGTTTGGTATCTCAAATTTTCTATGCCTTTCTCTTCAAAAAACGCAACAATTAGTCAATCGTTTGCCAGACAACACGAGACACGAGATTTGAAATTAAAAAAAAAAAATTACATTTTGTCATAATAGGGGATTTTTTTTCCGAAGATAAAATTTTGAAGAGCTAAAGCAATGTATCTTGCTAAGCTGAGAACATATTACGAACAGAATATATATCCATTGGTTGAGGTTCACTTACCTTCCCTTCCATAACAAACTGCGTCCCTTTAATAAATCGTAAATTGTGTTAGTTCCAAAGGGAGGTGGGAGGCTTCTTCAATAGCTCTGAAGCCCAGAGGAGAGAAAGTGATGTTCCGAAAGGTCCACCATCGCCTTTATATACAGGTCCAAGGAACCATGTCATCGCGTCCAGTTCTGACCCTGCCGCTTTATCCTCAGAATCTTCCCTACCCCCCTTTCACGTTCGAAATCAGGGCAAGTGGATGATGATGATGCCCAGCAAACCAGAAGGATGGACGAACTGACTTAATTCATCTTTCCTCCACCTTGCTCCACGCGCGATTTTTCACTTTCGCTATCACTCCTCGTTCTTCTTTCCCCTTCCTTCCCCCCTTTGTTCTTTTGCCTTCGATTTCGAGCTCTTTAGATGATGATTCTTGTTGTTATCTCGTGTCTTAATCGTTTTCTGGGGTTAGGTAGAAATCACGAAGTGGCCATGTGTTTCTTTTTTTCCCGATATAGTTTCATTCATGTGGAATGGAAATGTCAATGAATTTAATTTCTCAATTAAATGACAGTAATAAAAATACTAAACATTAATCGATGGTTTAAGTATTAATATGACAAACAAAAAGTTACAACTGCACCGCATGAAGATTTTGTGCAATGTAATAATATCAGGCATAAATTCGAACGATAAGCATTGCTAGCTTCAAGGTTCCAAAATTAAACTTTCTTCAAAGGGCAAAAAGAAAGAGTGTAAAAATTACTCTACGTTGAACACACATCAGTTTTGCTTTCAAAAAAAAAATTAGTCACCAAACCAGTTATCTTTTTCTTCTCAAATTTGCGCCTCCTCTTAAAAAAAAAAAAAAAAAAAAAAAACCTACGATGTGATTTAGGCAATCAGTTTGCCATCTATTAAGATGAATAGATGGTTATATCAGTATAAGCTATATTAACTATGAATAGTTAATATAGCTTATACTGATGATAAAGTAAATATTTTTCAAGTATGATTTCCCAATAACATTAGGGAACCAACAATCACGTGTAAATGCAAAATATTTATCACACTTAAAAAAAATGACTGAATTCTGTTTTAACTGGAACAATACCATTTTGAAAGTATTGTGAGTTGATTTGCTTGTTTTGTTAAAATAAGCTTTTTCTGGTTTGTTTATATGAACGAAATTTTGAAAAGTTTTAGGCAAAAATTAAATGTGAGAAATAAAGAGAAATAAGATTTGTCTAGGGGGACTACAATTTAAGTCTCTACACTGAGAGTGGCATACAGTCAAGATCTAGAAGCATCTGGAATGCAGTCTGTGAAGGCAGTAACATCTTTTGAAGAAATATTTTCAATAACAAAAGGAAAGAAAAAAATCACATTAAATATTGGTAAAGGTCGTGTTAGTGGTAGGATAAAAAATAAAAACGAACTTTTAAAAATATATGCAAAATGCTATTATTTTTAGGGATGGTACTAAAAAAGTCGAAAACTTTTAGTTGAAATAAGTTGCTACGATGATTATTCAGATAGTAACAAGATAAAACACAATCACACGAAAAATATTATTCTATTATTACATGCGCTTATATTTTAAATGTAAATCGTTTTAGTGTTTAATGGCCAGCGTGCATTTTAATTATTTTACATTAAGATGCTATTATATGCAACATTTTGCCTGTGAAAAATTATTATTTTCTTATTTTTGTTTTATAAAATTTTCTAAAATTTCTGTGTATTGACAACTTAATCATTTCTACCATATAATATTAACTCTAAAAACTTTTACCTTCGTTTATAGATATTACATTTAACTCTATAAGAAATTGGACACTTCATTACTTATTTTTTTACTATTTTCTTCACTTCGACTTCATAACGTAATCTATATCAGCTTATGACTAACAAGTGAGAGTACTCGAAAAGAAAAATGGCCATATTTGCTAATTTTCAGCGATATCTGGGCAATTTTTTTTTTTTTTTTGTTCTCTGTCTATCATTATACCAAATGATGTCGTTAAAGGTATTGTGAATCTCGTTTTCCCTATAAAAAATGCTGCCAACTAGAATATGCCAGAAATATTGCTCTTTCGACGTTAATTCCTTTTGCATCATATTAGTTTAAAACGGAAAATAGAAGACGAGAGAGAGAGAGCCAAGTTGTATTTGATTATTTCAGTCAATGAGGTTTTGTCGTATGCTAAAAACAACTCTTATATTTGCCTTAAGTGCATCCTGTGAGAGTTAGACATTTACAATTTAAATTTAACGCTGTATATATCTATATCTATATATATATACATATATATAAACCTATGAGATTTTCTGAACACCTATTGAAATATAAAAATTTGGGACGTGAAATATTTCCGACAGAAAGTATTTCTTAAACACACACTTACTTAGCAAACTCATTTGAAATGTTATGGCCTGAATAGCTATACAAGACATATAAAGAAATTCATTGGAATCTTTTGAAGTTCTGATTTTCTTAGAGATAAATACATGGTGTTTCAGCATTGATGTGAGAGTTTATTTCATAAACAAGCTTTTTCGTTTAAGGCCTAATTTTACTAATTGCAAGTCCATTTTAGAAGTTGTTGATGGTTTTGTCGACATCCAGGGTGCGATACAGGGGAATCAATGTCGGCCATTGCCCTCCCTCCCTTTCAATCACGTATTTCTTAAAATTATACGGATAACGAACCTACACTTCATAAATTTTTGCCTTTGGAATATATTTTCCTACAGACAGGTAAAATCATAAAAGACATGTCTCTCCTCAACAGAACGTTGAATCCGCACATCTGTCGACCTCAGAAATATGTCATGAGAATGCGAAACAATTAGCCACTTTTAAACCATTTTTAAACTGAACGACTCCTTAAAAAACTCTAATGCCAATTCAAAACGTCGAGTAGAAGTGCTCCTTGACCTCAGATAATTCGAAATCACGAGTAATATTGTGCAGCAAACTAAAATTAAAGCTTGAAGACCTAGAAATCGAACATCACGATTTCGCGGTTGTTCTTATAACTGTCTTAGGTTCCATTGGTTTTCTTTGAAGTTACATGGATTTAGAAAGTAAGCGCATTATAAACCAGATTGGCATTCTTTTACTATATTAGTTATCAGATCAAAATTATGACGGTTAGCTACTTTTATGTCGCGTACATGAGCGCGCAGAGCTTCAGCATGGGGGTAGCTCAATACCGGGAATCGAGGGATTCAGATTACGTCCAGAAGATAAGAGGTTCAGGTGTTTGCCCACAGAAAAAAATGAAGAATTAAGCGTAATGAAGCGTTTTTATGGTGCCTAAAGTATGGAATCAATATAAAATGCCAAAATTATGCCTGTTTTGCATTAGCGATCGCTTTAATGAGCTAATGGAGGTACCACGATACACCTGACGTGCGCAAGTCTATGGTTGCGTATGCCTCCATTTCTGAAATAATCATCAGACGCATTTCGTATGGTAACTGGAAATTCTTTTGCTATTGTTATGACTTACGGTAAAAATTTCAGTGGATTTCACATTTTTTTACAAGAAACATGTGAGATTTTTATTTAATAACCTCAATCAAAAATAACTAATTGAAATATTCATTGCAGCATTGTTGAGGATAAACATTGGTCCAAAATGAAGAAATAGGATTCTGATAAGACACGGGGGCGCTGGAGATGAGCATTATAGGAACTAGTTATTAACATAATTTTTGTACGTGTGAAATCGGTCTTAATTGATATAAAAAATCAGGAATCGGTACATACATTACTCGATGAAGTTTTGGTTAACAAACAGGCAGGACACTACCAGTTTTACTTGAGTTTTAAATTGGTAAATATGCTTATTTAGCTCTAGAGAAGCTCACAAAAAAGAAGAAATCTCCGTTCTGTTTTCATAAATTATGGGACCTTTTAATTCTTTTGGGGAGTACTCTGATTTTTGTTTCTATTTTTTTAATAGGATAGTGCAATTAACCCACCAAAGAGTTACCATTAGTATTAACGTTACTCCCGGTGGTTTAAACTCAATGGTAATGAGGCTTCAGGCCCGGTTGGACCCCGGTAAACGTCATCCGTTGATCATGTACCGAGTCGTTAAATGTAGAGAACGTTCAAAATAATAAAGTTAAATATGTCATATTAGACTAGATATTTTCAACGATAAAACTTTTCAATCAAAAAAATACCTTCAAAATCAGAATAGGGACAGTGTGCATTGTGCAATCCTGCTATTGTAGGATACGACCAAATAGATGAAAACGATTGTTGTGTTGTAAAATTGAGAAATTTTCAGATTTGCTGCATTGTAACATTCCCCACCCCTTCTTCTTTTTCACCCGTGAAAAAATTAGTTTTAGACATTATTGGGGTCTTTAGGACAGTTCCCAATTGCCCATACAGTAATAAGGCCCTGGAAATGAAATGTTAAAATTGGTGCAAAAACTATGGCATTTGTGATAATAACATGGCTAATTTTAGTACTATTAATAAGACCTTTTTACTAAATAGAAAATTTACATCTTTGTAACTGTTATACTTGTATAGTTTCCATTTCGTGGTTTCTGAAATAACTTGCGTATCTGTAGAATTTATACGACTTCATAAAATTTATTTATTTATTTTAATGTAAGTAGAGATTAATATTTTTCAACTCTGGAAACTGGAAAACGTCTAACTTACCACAAGTCACTTTGATTTAGTGTTTTTTGTTTTTTGTTTTTTTTGGAGAAAAACTATAAATATTAAATGGAGGTTTTATTTAAACAAAAAAAATGGAGAGAAACTCCGTTCAAGAAGGAAATTCTAAACAAAATAAATGTGGGAAATGCTGAAATGATACAGCGTTTATACATTAGTTCATTCCTGATCATATTGTTCAGCTTTCTATTAGATTTAATAGCGAATTTTTTTATCTACAGAAACTCATTTTAAGTAGATTTACAGTACTTAGTTTATTTGTTATTTTTTGTTTTAAATAGCTTTATGTTTCGTGCACTTCAGCTAACATGATATGGATTTTGAAATGGTTTTCACAGCTTTAGCGATGCGTATCTGGACTGATCTGGAAACAAATGTGGGTTACAAAAGAGAGGAGACAGGTGGCAAATGATCAATGAACGATGTGATTAATAACTTTCGAATCACTCAATGAACCCTGAGGCGGAATAAGATTGCGAAAAAGTTCGAAAATGACTTCCAGACTACTTCCCCCGATGCTTCCTCGGGAAGATGCGTTCCCCTTGTTACCTTACCCATTGACCCAGAGACGTTCTCTTCTTTATTCATTCTGGGAATTCTCCCGGTCTAGTTGCTGCGATCCCAGACCTCAAGTCGCAACATTGAACAGAAACAAAGAACATTCAGAAAAACGACTGAAAACGAGTACCGACATGTTTCTCTGATTCGACAACACGGATAAACATTATCGCAAAATAGCTTATGAGAATCATACACTGTACAGAGATAGAGGGATTTTTCTTTATCTTTCTTACTGAAGAAAAAATCCTTAGATTTTTCTTAATAAAATGAGTTAAAAGGGTCCCAATGAAACTTCTTTTAGTCAACTTAAAAAAGATATTGCAACGAAGTCCAGGAAACTCGACCTAATGGGGATCGAAAGGTGGCCGAGTTAGTGAACGTGCTCCGTTATCGAAGATGGAGTTTAAAAGCATTAAGTACGAGTGTTTTCTCAGAAAATGCAATACTGTACATGAATGTACTGTTTGCTTGAAAATACAAGTAAACAAATGAAAGGTACGTATTTTATGAAGGCATAGAGACTTTACTACATGAAAATGAAAATTAATGAATGCACAGTCATGTACATTAATTTACCAGATAGGACAGACCTCAGAAAAATAGTTGAAGGTTAAGGTGCCCTAATGAAAATTAACTAGCTAACTTTGCAAATTTGGGTACTTTTCCTTGAAAAAAGGGCGTAGAAAGAAGTATTAAAGTAATTTTTTGCCCTGTGGCCGAGTTACCCGGACTACCAGGTTATTGAGTGCCGCGTTTTCGGGAGTCTGTTGCAATTTAAAAAAGCAAAATCTTAACATATTTATACTAAAATATTTTATTGGCTAAACCAAACGTAATTAACTTTATTTAGCCAAATTTGCACAAATAATGCTCACTGAAAAAATCCTAACGTCTGAACTTTTATCCTTTGTTTCCTTTTTTTTTTTTTTTTTTGCCTGACTTTAAATACGTATTACTTAATGAAATTGAAAGTCACAACTTCTACGTAATGAAATATCATAATATTCGTCATTGACTAAAACAATCACCATTTTTTCCTCTTTTTTTACTCGTTCTTTTTTGGATAATTTTAAACCGGCATGAGCCAAGAAAGTAGCATGATATTATTGTGGTATTACTACTTTTTTATGCTCTAGTGTTTTGCATGAAAATTGCATAACACTTTTATTTGAAAGCATAAACAAATATTAATATTATTTTATTTATTAAAATGCTAGTGGCGACATAATAGTTTATTTACTTTGTTATGCTACCATCATTACCATTATTTTATTTAAAACCATATTATTCCTTATACCGTTACAAAAACTAACTTTACTAAATTTGTTCCATCACGAACCCATTACTTCATCAATACTATTTCATTTCCTCGAGCAATATTAAGTCACAATAATCAGAAAAAATTACTTTAATTTGCAAGTAATATATTGTTATGTGATCGTCGTACTTTAAACAGATGACTAACTCCTTGTACAAACAGAGCAATTTACTTACAAGTTATTTACACATGTACAGATTTTAAGCGCACAAAAATAGGTCACAACGATCACACATCACCGTAAAACCAAAGGTAATCTCGTGTTTACTTCCCTAAGACGAATCGAATCAAGCACAAAGCTTACAGCACAATGGCTCAGCCTGATATGAATTCGTCAAAGACTATAACTCAACTGAACTTTTTAACTTCTCGCCAGAGCTATTTTTGTAACATCTCGGATCACATGACATGAATACTTTAGAACATTCTAGGAAAAACGAGAATTATCTATCACGATCGTAAAGTCGCCAAGCTTGGCGAGAAACAGCATCCATACTCCTAAGTTCGTAACAATCTTGATCATTATTATACCATTATAGTCATCCTACTTCATTTGCAAATGCTGTTGTTTTTTTAAGGGGCTCTGCTGTAGTAGTGTAATTTGATAGGCACTGTACAGTACTTGTCAACCAAGAACGAAAGAGTTCCGAAAAAGTTTGGAACGTGTAAAAGTCCGAAAATCACCGGTTTTCAAGAAAATAGTGATACAAAGCGAGGCATAACATTGCGAACGAAATAAACATATAAACCATGGTATTTTCTCATTATAATCTAATTTTATTGTAATATTCAACAATTTAAATTAGTATCTCGGAATCTAGAAAAACTAAGAAAAATTTCCTAGAGAGAAAACCTTTTAGGGGGCCATTCTCGAGAAATTACTTTAACACAAAAAATTTTCAATGTCTAAATCAACTACCCATTGATCTTGTGACTGTGTTA
Organism: Octonoba sinensis; assembly: GCA_038502835.1. Taxonomy (NCBI): domain Eukaryota; kingdom Metazoa; phylum Arthropoda; class Arachnida; order Araneae; family Uloboridae; genus Octonoba; species Octonoba sinensis. Next base: position 26,936,956 of record CM076599.1, on the reverse strand, counting down.
ATGAAAGATAATTATTTATGTTGCAAGAATTATGTGAATGCTTTGTCTCAAGTGGAACACGCAATTTCAGCTAAGAGGCAGACATTATTTTTAATGAAGTCTTGCTAAGAAATTGCACCATCGTTAACAATTCCGCGTCAACCTGATGTTACTGGGTTTTAGAAAACAAAGGACTAATAAATGTACGTACAGATTGAACTGAGCATGTCTATAAAGTTTTTTTTTCTTTCACCTCCCGTGGTTTTGCGTGTCTGTTCTTCATACGCAATTGAATGTTTAACTATTGTGCAGTTTCTACCCTTTAATGCAGCACAGGTAGGAAAATTTTTCTAAAGTGATTTCACAATCATAATAGTAGCAGCAGGTTAGCCTGGAGCTCTGATTTAACAACGGTGTCTCAATATTATCTTGACACTGACCCAACGGTGCATTTTTTTTTTTACTGTACTCTCCTGTATTAGCCAAAAATGTTATATTTTAAATGGTTACCTATTTAAACATTTTATATAGCTACAAGGTTTGTTAAATTCATTGTGTCTCTTGCAGCACTTTAGCCTAACCTATCAACCCAGGTATCCCGACTAATAATTAAAATTTTAGACGGCTGAAGTCTTGCAAGGATATTCATTACCTTGCAAAATCGTTGTGCACAGTAAAAATTTTGGTGTCTGGTTGCTTTCATTTTTAGCGCCCTTTTAGTGTTCAGTAACACCAAAGTTGAAAATTATTCCTTTTAATATACAGTAAAACCTGTAAAGTTGACCACCTTCGTAAGTTGGCCACCTGTCTAAGTTGACCACTTTTTTCAGGAAAGGAATTAGTCCTATATTATTTAATGTAGGGAAACCTTTGTAACTTGACCACCTAAGTTGACCACCTATCTATATTGACCACTTATGTAAGCCAAATTTGGGAGGGAGTACTATAAAAAACCCTTTGTAAGTTGATCACCTAACTATTACTAAATTTATTTGTTTATCTATTTTTGCAAAGATTAAAAAAAAAAACTCGAAATAACTTCTCCATGATATTTTTTTGCTATAATGTTAGACCAGTATTTGTCTGGAGAGATGGAACACCAATATAAAGTTTGTCAAAATCTCTGTGTAGGTTAACCATATGGAAAAACTATTATGAGCACTCTTTTGTTCTTTAAATAATTTTCTTCTTTTTCTTCTAATTGATCTAGCCATTTCGAAAAAATTATGTACAATATTTTTAGGGAATCTTCACCATCAAATAAGTAAAATTACATATTTATCTTTATTTTAACTGAGTGTTTTAATTTTAAAGTTGTATAGGGTACATTGTACGTCATTCAGATTAAATTTATCTAATGATATTTTAGATAGTTGTGAAAAAATATCTACTTACTAATTTTAAAGTAACCTTAATACATGAAGTGATATTTTAATAAGTCACGAATGAATAAACTCATAGTGTAGTAAATGATCAAAAAAAAAAAAAAAGAAAAAAATCTCCACCCTCCATATGTTGACCACCTGTCTAAGTTGACCACTAAAGTGCTGCACCGCAAGTAGTCAACTTACACAGGTGTATGTAGTCAACTTACTGTATTTTAATTTTTTTATGTGTCTGTCTAAGAAAAATATATCGACAGTGTAGTATTTTTTAGCACATAACTCACTTACGTATTTAAATTTCATCACGATTGTTCATTTCTTTGAAAGTAGTATAAATGAGCAATCGTAATGAACGTTTGACGCTTAAACAGGTTAAGAACTTTATATGCTAAAAGATATTATACTTACTATGTTTTTTAGACAGGCACTTAAAATAATTTTGAACGTATCAAAAATTAATTTTTTTCTACTTTGGTTGCTACGTAACGCCTATGGAACACCAAAAAAGGTGGCAAGTAAACACCATAATTTTTACAGTATATAAAGTATCTGTGCATGCTAATGTGTTGCATTTTCTTCCCTGTGGATGAGCTAATTTATTCTTATCATCATTATTCAGAAGCGCGTAATCAAAATTTTCTGAAAGTGGTATTTTTTTTATTTATTTATTTATTAGTTTTCTAATAACGAACTTAAGAAAATATTTTACAAAATTCCAATAAATAACTATGTTGCATTGAAACATAATAAAGTGCTTATGCGTTAAAAAAAAAATTGTTCCGTTTTAAATACTTCTTACTATTTGACAGGTTTTAAGGTTCCCAAAATTTGAGTTAGGGATTTAAATCCAGTTAAATTTTGTCCACTTAAGAATGTCACAGCACTATATTAAACTAAATGCGGTATGCACAATTGACATGGTCAAACTTCCCTCAATAACTATTTGAAAAATAAGTCAAAAATTAAGAATTAATTAATTAAATAAAAAAACATTAAAATAAAAAATGAAATTCAACATTTTACTTAGCATCATGCTGCTATATGATGCTCATCAGTTAAATAAGTGCTTAAATATGGAATCATGGGGTTTGTTGAAATTCCCCCCTGCAACCAGACATCCGCAGCTTCCCTACTTTGCTATAATTTCATTCTTGAATCTAAATTTATGGTAATTAAATATAAACTTGAATATAATTTTGTAGCAGTCAAATATACATTATTAAACCGAAAAAAAAATTTGAAACTACATCATTTTATTCTGAAAATATAGAAACGGCCCCACCTCATAACCCTACTTTCAAATGTTTTATTTTTCAATATTTATTTAATTACTTCACTTATTTTTGACGTTTGTTTATTTTTAACGATATTTTCACGATACATTAAGAATTCTTTCATACTTTTTTTTTTGTTTTTACGAGCAAGCAGGCTAGAAATGAAAAAAGAAAAGGGAACAAAATTTATCTGGTCAGATGTTATTTTAAATTGAATTTAAAACGGGTACTAAGACTTATTTCATCTCAATTTGTATACATCCCTCATAAACAGGCGCGTCTTCAGGAGCATTAATAATATATGCAGAGAGGAAAGGCAAACCGCGATCTGCAAATATGACCTCAGTTCCAGAAAAATCAGAGCGAACCTCGACACGCATTCGACACTCTAAAGGCGCGCTCGATGCATCTTTTTTCTTTTTTTAATCCATTCTTAAATCATTCAAAACATTTCGTCCTCTTCCGATGCCCCGTTATGAAAGGTAACACAATTTTCCACTTTTTTCGCTTCATATTTTAATTCGATGATTGCCGACCACGCAAGGTAATGCTCTCAATAATAACAGAGTGAACTGCCATCTTTTATCCCGCGATCCATTACATCAAGCCGCTACAGGGCCGTTGGGATAATGGCCGGTTATTTATTTGATTGCTCAGCAAATGAGGGGAAATAGCATCGTTCTTCGAGCATTTCTTGCTCGTACCATTAGTAAGATTTAATTAAACTACAATTCCTTGGTCTTCCATGTCGCTTTACTACACATCCCTTAGTTGTTTTGTGTTCTTAATAGTCCACTGAATTACGCAAACTGAAGTCGGTGGTTAAACGTGCTTTTCGCATTCGTAATACGGTCTTTACGTAGTCTTTTCGTTTAGTCAACCTTTTCATCGGCTTAAAAAAAAGTGCTGCATTTCAATCACTTTCAAACGCAATGGCAACTGCCAATTCCATAAAGATGAAATGAAAAATCTGTAGTACGGGATGAATTCCGTGACTGATTGTTTAATTAAATTTGAATATATTAAATCGTCTGCGTGAAATAGACTGATTTTTAGATAATTTGCATACAATAAATCGTCTGCGTGAATTATTATTTTAGCTTACGAATTCTGTTTACAGTATACAGCAATTGTCCCAGAAAATAGAGAACGCTTTAAAATCATTATCTGCTCACTTTTTGTGTTCTTAAGTACTAATAAAATCAAATCACAATTGCAAATTTTCTGCGTACGATCTTCTTTAAAGTAATTTAATTCATTTTTTTAAATGCGAAATTTTTCAATTATGCTGTCAAATTTTTAAATATAAAATATTTTTTCTTTTTCTTTAATCTTGTGGGGTGTTATTTGAATTAAAGTAATACAATTTTAGCAATTGAAATCATTCAAAATCAACCTATAAACTGAGAAGATGATACAGAAATGCGGAATTTAATTTTTCCTTACATGCAACTATGTACGCATATTTTCCCATTCTCCTGTTATCAATGTTCAGTCATTGCTTTCTAAACAAGCTCAAAAAGCAATCAAACGAAATTAAATTTGTAAAGTCCTCAATGATAGAAAGCGATTTTCCAAAAAACATTTCAGTGTATGGAAATTGTGATTTATATAAACGATTATTTTATTTAAACGGTAGAAAATGTGTAATACATAAAAGTAGTATTTAACTCCGGCAGAATTAAAACTTTTTTCAAAAACAACCACATTCAGGGGAAAAAAAGAATGTTGATAGTAAAAAATGCTAGAAATTTGGTAGAAAAATGCCCCGCAACATGAAAAAAAGCACTTGAAAGCGATTTTTCTAAAATTTGATTTTATTCCCAGTTATTTTAATTTAAAACAGAAAATTCACATAAAGTCAGCGATACAGAATAGAAGGTGATCCTGCGCATTTTAAAGCTTTGTATCATTCGAAAATACGTAAAAAACTGTACAAGATCAAATTTATTCGAGGTATGTAGCCAAGATGATATGCGGTTATATATATATATATATATATATATATATATATACATATAACAGCATCGAGGCGGTTTTTATAAGCAATAAAACAGCGCTAATTGTTGTCGTAAATTTGGGTAATGTAAGCACAATAAAAAAAATATAATTGCGTAATAAATAAAATTAATAACAAATACGTTTTAAAAAGTAAAAATTATGATTCGGATAGTATTTTCGCAACTGATATAATATTCTGTTTCGTGCGAAGCTAAAGAGACGTTTTTGAATCGTATAGAAATATTTAGTTTTATACTTTTGCAATTAAAAAGAGTCTATATAAATTATTAAAGTAAAGTAAAAAACTAATTCATTGTGTGTTATCATTTTATCATTTCCATAGGTTTTTGCATAAAATTCTAGTCACGCAATAAATAGCATTAATTACTAATATTCTTTCCCTTCACTCGAGCACCTTCTCCTTTACTATTCAATTTACAAGAATTTCAATTGATCGGGGGTTTTTGCTAAATTTTATGCTTAGAATTTTACATTATATTTTCATTGCTTCCACAAGTTATGATTTTTACAATTAGTGCTGCATACTAGGGATGTAACGAATAGTGATTTGGCCGAATTAGCCGAATACCGAATATTCGGCCATTCCTCCCAGGCCGAAGCCGAATATTCGGTCATTTCTTATAGGCCGAATAGGCCGAACCCGAATATTCGGCCAATGTCTTAAGCCGAATATTGGGCCAATGTCTTACCGAATATTCGGCGACTGAATATTAAAATTTCAAATCATGGTTTCAAATCACTAGAAAATCATTGTAATAGAAAGTATTTATCAAATTTAAAATTATTCACAAACTCAAACACCAATTACACACAATCTATGATGTATGATTTAATTCTGTTTGTTAAGAATTTAAAACTATTTAAAATTTTCTCTACTGTTTTGAATGTAATAAAACTAAGAGTTTCATCCACAAGCGGAATAGAAATGATAGGTTTTACGATAGCGAGCATTATCCTTATTTTACCCATTATTGAATTCAAATGAATGAATTACTATTGCTTAGTGAACTTTTACTTTGCTCAAAACTGTTTCATGAAAATATTTTAAAAGCTATAAAAGTTAATATTTTTTTATGGGGTTTTTTACATACCCATTTTTAAAAGATCTACTAAAATTTAACACACTTAACTGGAATATATTTTTATTTTCAAAAACCCCAATATGCTATCTAAATAATCATGATATATTCTAGGCTTATCACATTTCTCTCATACCCAATATTCCCAATAAATCAGTCTACCCAAACAAAGTGTGACTTCTATTTTGTTAATATTAACAAAATTAATTTATCATATTCTCCATCATAATTAACTATTGCCAGCCTTTGGGAGCCAATTCTAAAAATGAAATACAATATTACAACTTTAAAATCTGTTTTTGAACAGTCAAGCCTAAAACAAGGTTCAAAAAAAGAATTTTTCTAAATTATTTTTATTTATTAAAACTATATACTAATGTACTTTTTTGCAATAATTATAAGGCAATTTTAAATGTTTAAAATCTACTAATTTCTTTATTTTTTTTATATTTCTTCTGCAGCAGAACTATTCGGCAGAATAGTCCATCAATATTCGGCCCACAGAGTAATCATAAACCAGAAACACATCTTAATGTTAATTCCTATGTAGTCAAAAACTGCGATCAGCGCCCCCACGGAGAGAAACAGGAACTTCTTTTGACGGTTTTGCTGTTACTTTAATTGTTGTCACCCCCCCCCCCCCATCCTTGGCTATTACGGTTATTGACGGCACCCCTATAATTATTGTTCATTTCTTTTATTTGCGAATAATTGTCAGTAATTTTTATCGGTTTTGGAAAACTGCTTCTATTGCTTTGAAATTTTGCTTCGTATAAATAAAATGCCATTTCTACCAACGACTTTCATTTTCTAACCGACATTTTTTTAAAAAATTGATTTCAAAATACTCTTTTCTTTTCTTCCTCCCCTTTTATAGAATTAAACTGCAAGTAAGATGTATCACACTGACGTTTCGTATGACAGTCATACTTAAAATAACACTTTCAAAACATATTAATCTATTTCAGAATTCTAAATATTTGTTTGCCCTTTTCTCGTTTTTACTTCGCCTAGCATTATATTTGTTGACTCGGTTTCTTTTAATTTCGTTGATAGTCTTTTATTCTATACATCTCTAAACCCATAGCTTTGCATGAATCAGAATAGTTTTTAATAAGGCTCGACCGATGCATCGGTCTCGCCGATGCATCGGCGCCGATTGTTCAACAAAGTTGCCATCGGCCATCGGCATCGGCGGCAGATGTTAACTTCAGAAAAACATCGGCCCATCGGCCGTAAAAAACATCTAAAAGCCGATGCAAGGCCGATGTTTTACGCAGCGACAACTTTCCAGAAAACATTCTGTCTTTCACTTTCTTTTTTTCTCCATAGCTCAATTTTTATTTCCATACAATAACAGGCAGCACATAAGTTTTAAAAAAACACACACAAAAATAATGTCATTCTGCAAAGTATTTGATAAAAAATTCGGAAAACTAGTTTAAGCGATCGCTGCCCGAAAACATTCATTATTAAAATAGTTCTCTTAGAGCAGAATGCTCGCGAAATAGAATATGTTTAAGTAAAAGTCATAGCGGCGTCTTATGAGTGCTATTTGTTTTACGCACTAGGGTAGTTGCGTCATTTTTGTCCGTTTTTCTTTTAATAATGACTTAGTGCATTAGATGTCATTGTACAATAATATTATACCATCTGCTTTTAGTTTGTTCTTATTATTCCGAAGTTGTTTCTTATTATTCCGAAATTGTAAACAATAAAAAGTCAACTCAATCAAAGTACGATAATAATTTCAATTTTTACCAGCGTAAACATTTTCTCTTTGCGGTTTTTTTTTCCTTCTTCGATCCCACGTGTTACAGTTTTTCTGCAATTGTGCAGCAATCTTGTTGCATCTGCTTTTAGTGTGCGGTTGTTTTCATTCACTTCATTTTTAGTTTACAACATAGAAAAGATTGGTCAAAAATAAGAAAAACTTTCCAGTATAAATATTTATTGATCGAAATTTTATGTGTCCAAGTTCGACTTGCAATTTTTAAAAATTGAATTCTTAAAATGCGAGTTCGCGCGACAGGATTTAATAACATCTTAGTAAAAATGCTAAAATTTCTTTATTTTCAAAAATTGATCAATGCATTTTTTTTTTTCAAAATACATCTTAACATTTTTATACGATAATTATTTTAATTTTTCCACGTTTATACTTTGTTTTTTAGCGCTTTTTTTTTTTGGCTTCTTTGATGCCACGTGTTAGCCAGTTGACAGTTTTTCTGCTATTGTACAACAATCTTGTTGCATGTGCTTTCAGTTTAGAATATTTCTTGTACAACATAGAACATATTGATAAAAAATATGAATCAATTTTTCAGTATAAATGTTTATTGATCAAAATTTTATGTGTCCAAGTTAGACTTGCAATTTTCAAAAATTTAATTCTTTAAAAACGAGTTTGGGATACAGGGTGGAACAATACCTTAATAAAAATGCTACAATTTCATTAATTTTAAAAATTGTCAATGTATATAAATATATATTTTTTTTTTTTTTCAAAATACATCTTAATTGTTATAAATAATCACGTGTTTTCAGAAGATTATTTGTCAACAGAAAACTGCTGGTGCTCAAAATATTGGCTTATTTCGGTGACCTTACATTGCGCTCATGAAAATATAAAGAACATGTCAAGTATTTCAGTGTAATTTTCAACTCACAAGAAAAAAAAAATCTAATAAGATTAGTTCTTAAGACCCAGCATTCATTTGTAATGACAAAAAATCTCACGTCTATGTTTTAAAACCAATATTCAGTATTTCTTGGTTATGAACAAGGGATATACTATACAAGGGATAATACTGCGAGCAAAAGTTTTTAGCTTTATTTTTATTTCAGAAAAAGAGCTTAAAATAACTTTTTTAATGAAAAATAAACATGAAATTCGTTCCCGCTTTTCTTTTAAAAACGGAGCGGGGGGGGGGGGGGATCATGAAAAAAATCTGAGAGTAGGGGGTTGACAGTTTCGTTAAAAATACAAACCCAGATTATTTGTTAGTCTGTGTCATAACATCTGCATTCCTCTCCATGAAAAAAATCAGAAAATAAAGGCAGTTGCATTTGGCATTTGCAGTGCAGGTGTTATAAAGAGAAAATTTTGAAGGAAAGGGAATTAGACCCGAGCCGATTCAATAGCTGTTGAGTATTTTTCTTTTTGCAAAGATAAGAAAAAAGAATTGAAAATTCTCTGATATAGCATTTTTTAATTTTTTTAACCTCCAAATAGTTTAATTAATTTACTAGAATCGCGAGTGATTCTTTCAGTTTTAATTATTATGTAAACTTCCCCCAAATAGTTTTACGGTGCTTGAATAATGCATTTATGCTTTTATAGCATAAAAATAAATAGTAAATGATTTAAATGACATTTTTGACAAGCATTCTACACGTTTTAATGGTTTAAAGCGACTTTTTTTTCCATCGGCCATCGGCATTGGCCATCGGCCGATGGAAGAGGAGAATAATCGGCAATCGGCCATCGGCCGATCTCGGAACAATCGGCATCGGCCCATCGGCCAAAAAATGCCATCGGCCGAGCCCTAGTTTTTAAGATTACCATCTTGTTTTACTCAACGTACTTAGTTCTTTCTGAATTAAAAATGACATTAAATATCATACAAAAAGATCTAAAAATCGGGTACTTTTCCGTTTCGCTGGGCTGGCGATGGTTATTATTATTTTCTTTTAGCCAAATTAATCTACTATATTATTTTTGGGTTGCCATTGGCGATGTTTAAATATTTTTCGCAAAAACAAACTCCATAAACTAACCAAATTGATTTAGCAAGAAAAAACTATCGTCAGTCCCCTGAATCGGAAAAACCAAAGATTGGAGCACAAGTTTAAACATAAAACAATATACATAAAAAATCTTTATTTAAACTCTCTATGTAGTAAGACAAGGTGAACAATTATAAAAATCAATATAATATATCTTGTTAAATAAAGTCCAATATAAAAAAGATAAATAAATTAAGCATTAATTTTCAACAGATAAAAATGAAAATGTAGAACATATTCTAAATAAGTTCAGTTAAATATATTTGGTATCAAGAAATTCTTAAGCTAGATATAATTTTAAAAAGTAGTCCTTTCTAAATACCGTAAATAAACTTCAGCGTTGAAAAATATTCCAGAAAATGACGAGCAAAAATAATGAAAGTGAAAAAATGGTGCAATCAGAAAGAACTACGCAAAGCTGCAAATGAGCGAACCGATTCTAAAGAAATATGCCATTTCCTTTCAAAACAAAGATAATATCGTCCTAGAGGAGACATGAGTTAAACTTCAATGCGAACGCTTGTAATTTATATCATGTTTTTCCCCGTGGTGCGCAAGTGAAATCGGCACTACAAAACGGCTTGAGAGTTGACCCTCTCTTTTATGATTACTCTGTGATTCGGCCAGGCCGAATTTGACAGTACCCAGTATTCGGCCAGGCCGAATATTCGGCTAGGTGATGAAATGACTATTCGGCCAGGCCGAATACCGAATAGTGGCCGAATATTCGTTACATCCCTACTGCATACTTCCGTTCAATCAGCACTAGAACTCTGAGTGGAATTTTGGCTTTCTTTAGTTTCATCTTTCGCTAGAGTTGTTCTGCAGTTTTGGATCTCCATCATAATTTTCAGGCCCTCTTCAACTTCTTTCACCACTTAGCTGGACAATTCTTTACCTGAAATGCTCAAAACAAAAAGCATATTTTTTGTTGCATATCATTGAACTCCAAACTTGAAAGGAAAATGAAAAATGTTTGTTTAATTTTCATATATAATGAAAAAAAAAAAAAAACGTGCTTTTTTAATGAGCATTTCTGTTAAAAAAATTGGCCAGATAATTGGTTATTGCTAAAGAGTTTTTTTCAATTATTAGCAATATTTTTAAATCCCTTATGTAGATAACTCAATGAGGGAAGCAACTAGGGTTAAGGCCAACCGCCTAAGCGCTTGGCCTCAAACCAATTTTCCAATCCTATAAAAATAATATATCCTAGTATAATTTTATAAAAATATAATAAGGATTGTTATGACCCCCCCCCCCCCTTCCCCGATGCCTCTTCAATATTCAGGAAAAAACTGATAGTGGCAAATGGAAAATGCCAAAAACCAGAAACAATAATTCTAAAAATTCCTCTCATTACAATTATTTTGTGTACGATTGTCTCAAAATTAACTAACGGAATTGGATGCATTTGAAAGTGCAATGAATTCCAACCTAAAGACAAATGATTTCATTTCTCCAGAAGAATGGCTTCCCGGAAATATGTGTATCAAATAAGGTACTGGCATATAATTGAATCTGAACTTCCGTTATCATCTTCAGCAACACTTAGACATTACTATTTGCTCACATAACAAAACACGTTTTTAAAGTTTTACATTCCTTGAAAACCATCCACGGCTCTTTTATTAGCATCTAATTTAAATTGTGTTCTCGTTTATAGGCTGAAAGGAAACAAAGCAATGATACTTTACAACTCTTAAAGTTTATTTTTCTTCTTCTTCGTTAGTCTCCTATTCGCATAAGTGGTTTATTATTCAGTGTTCTGAATTGTATTGATTATTTGCATGTAAATAGTTCTCTTGTTCTATATGATAAGAGCATTTCTGAATAATCTGCATCGATAAATTACGTTTAAAATACCTCTTTCAAATGAATAAATGTTAGATGATATCCACCTATGCAAATGGCTGGTCGGGGTTTATTTGTCAATGCAAAGTTTTGTTGCTAGTATGTTAGAATAATATGCTAGACTTACCTAATAGCGTTTACTGTAAGTTGATGGTATACATTTAATCCAATCTCATTTTGGTTTTTAACTTAAATGTGTGTGCGCTTTACTATTTAATAGTCTAATTAATTTTGTTTATTTCTGCTTTATTTGCTTATGAATGGTTGTTCCAAACATTTTTTAGAAACATTACCTGTGCTTTGACTAAATTGCGTAATTTTGTTACGTAATCTCACTGTTTTCCCTTCATTTTATTCAGTTATTTTTTCAGCAGTTATTGCTTAACTTTTAGGTTTGTTATTTATTTTTGTTTTAATTTGTTTTTGTTCATCATTGTTATTTTTTAATAATTGTTTACTTCAATAAATACATTAATCTCAGTATCATATTTTTTACTGTTTTGGTGTTTATTTTGCATTTACCACTATACTTGCTAATTACTGCAGTAAATGCAGGCAAGAAAATTCGCGACTGCGTCCAGGACAATTTCTGGTTTAATTTTTTCACGCCAAATAAAAGATTTGTCAGACCAGTCTTTGTGCAATTAATATTAAAACGTCCTTGCGTCAATTTAAAACGAACAACTTCCTAAAAATGACAAATTAATTTCGTGCAATTAAACTGTAATAAAAATTTTCACGTTAAGAAAGCACAAAAGAGCGTTAAGTTGCAATATGCATTTTAATGCTCATTGTGCTTTCTTAACGTGAGAATTTTTATTGCACAACAACTTCCTGGTTTACAGAGATTAGCCATTACCTTCGGAATTTAAAAATTCGAACAAAATTTGTATTTTAAACCCTTTTGCAGCATATCATAATTCACAACTCCCCCGCACAGGCTGATTCCCGCAAAGAAGTAAATCTTCATACAATCCAACAGATTGAAAGGACTAAAATTAGAAAACGAACTTAAAATGCAATAGAATTGCAACAAAAAAAGAGAGAAAACTTTGCTTATTTTTAAGCAATTTTTTGCTTAAAAGTATTACATAACAAGAAGTTCCGTCTAGAACTATACGAGCCTACTTTCCCGTATACACCAAATTCAAATTTATAATCTAGCTATCTCTTTCTCCTTTAGCTTTAGTTCTTAATTATTTCAAATATACCTTTTTCAACGGATAATACATATTCATTCACTCATTCATTCTTTCCTTTATTCAGCCATTCATTCTTTCCTTTATTCAGCCATTCATTCATTCATTCATTCATTCATTCGTTTACTCATTCATGTCTTTAATCATTTATTTACTCATTCATATATTTATTCCTCATTTATTCATTCTTTTCCTCATTCATTTATTCATTGATTCATTCTTTCTCCTTCATTTATTTATTAATTCATGCTTTCACTCATTCATTTATTCATTGAGAAATATCCTTAAAAATCCCGATAAAAAATTTTTATAGGAAAATAGGCTCGTTATTTCTGGGTGAACTTTCTATTTGCACATGTTCTACGTTATAAGAGCTTTCCGATAAAGTTTGTTCCAAGCAAATCGGTCCGTTAGGTCAGCTTTTATATAGGATTGAAATTTCCCCGTAAGCGTTATATTAATTTTTTGAACTGTTCAAAAATGAACAAAAACTGTTCAAATTGATATTTCACGCCAAGAGATTCTTCCAGTAAGCTTGTTCATTGGAACATGGATCTTGTACCCAGAGTTTACATCATTTGCTTCATTTTCGCCCATAGGCGCTAATGTTAAATTTTTTTTGAACTGTTCAAAATTGAACGAAAAAGTGTTCAAATCAAAAAGTAAAATATGGAAATGAGATGTCCTCGCCGAGATCTTTCGAATGCAAAAAGAATTTTTCGAATCGGACTATTCGTTCAAAAGTTATTAGGGGGGGGGGGGGACAGACCGACAGACACACATTTTCCCCATCTCAAAACCCTACTTTCAAATTTTTTATTTTTCAATCTTTATTTAATAACTTCACTTTTTTTGGCTTTTTCTTTATTTTCAACGATATTTTTCCGATACATTAAGCCTTCTTTCATGCTTTATTATTATTTTTTTTACTTTTACGGGAAAGTAGGCTAAAAAGGAATGGTTTACATTTTGAAGCTTCTTTCTAACGCTTTTCACTTCAGTTAAATTCATTGTAATTTTCTATTGTTTCCATAAACTACGATGCCAAATGTCAAAATGGCATTCTGTTTCACTCTCGAAAAGAAGAAAGAAATCAACTCGAAGTTGCTGTTAACAAATTCTGAACATAAATTTGATTCGTAAGAGCCTAATTTTATGGATGTCATAAATACAAGAACAACGTGACTTCTTAATCACAAGTATGGTAATCGCTGTACTCCATTGTGATGATCCTTCTTAACAGCAAATCCACACTTCACGTTTCGCTCATTAGAAGAATTCGGTCGATGAAGTGTCGCTCATGAGTCGATTAATCTCATTCAGTGTGTTTCATTCTGATGCTGATTCGTGAGGTCTGAGCTCTGAATATATGGGGATTTTCTCCGAATAATTACTAATTACTCTTTGGAATTCAAAAGTAGTGAGAATATTCGAAGTAATTCCACTTACACGTTTTCTGTAGTGAAATAATCTTGACATACATGATTCGAATGCTGTTTTAAAAGCTACATTTCGTGCAGCCTTAAACTGCATTTTTCATGGACAACGTTTGTTAAACCACGAGAGAAAACTCTGATTCTTCACAAATGTTTGAATTTTTTAAGTGCTGAAGTTGTTTGTCTCATCTCCATGAGAGGTAAATTCCACCAACTTTACGCGTTGTATTTTAGTAATAAATTTTTTAATGCGATATACTACTACTATTATTATTATTATTATTATTATTATTATTATTATTATTATTATTATTATACCTATTAAAACCCTTTGTGACGCAAAAGATCATTTTTTGAGCGGATGATAAATTTAGTAGCGTCTCTTCATTCAAAAAATACTGACGTTTTAGAAACTAATTCGATAATAAATCAGTAGTTATTATGCATAAGTATACTTCAATGTCAAAGTTCAATTACAATAAGAGATACCTTCACATTTAAAGCCATATGAAAAACATACATGGTCTTTTTCACAAACTCTCTGTTTTATTTATATCTCAGATAAACATATTATATGTAAAATAATAAATTAACTTTGTGCACAATTAAACTAATAAAAACTTTCATGTTAAGAAAGCACAATTAAGCATTAAAATGCAGACATATGATTCGGGATTTTAATGCTTATTTGTGCTTTCTTAACATTTTATTACAGTTTATACAGTCGACGCTCGATATAACGACCATCAGCGTCCCACAGAAAAAGGTCTTTATAACGAGTGGTTGCTATGAGAGGTAGAATTTTCTTTAAAAAATATACATGCATCATGCACATTGAGTAGTTCCATTAAAATTGGTAATTTAAAAAAAATTCCAACTAAATGCTGAAATTATTTTTATTCATTGGAATTTCAAAAAAATTATCATTGCAAAATATTAACAGATGTTAAAGTAGAAAATATAGGAAACAAATACATTTACACATCTGGAAGCAGAGTTGACACCTAGTACGGTCGCTGTATCGGATTAGACGATTCAGAAAGGTCGCTATACCGAAAGCAAATTAACATTGGTATAAAGTTGGGACTTTTACCACTGGTCGTTATGATGGAATGGTCTTTAGAATGTGTGGTCTTTATAAAGAGCGTTGACTATATTATATGTAATATACTAATTGTACTAATTGGTACCGATTCGTGGCTTGACTTTTTGACTTTCTTTTCTAAGAAACTAACTTGAACATGGAGTAAGTTTAAGAATTAGATCATTATACATTCTATAGGAAATCAATGTATGAAACAAACTTATTTTATCTAGAGTTTAACATTATATTTTCTACAAATTATTGTAATTATTTCTCTTTACATAAATGCTTTTACTACCAAGTGCATCATTAATTAATTTGATTGATTTATGCCCCAAATATTTGTTACTCTTTTCCAAGAAACTGACATGGAGCAAATTTTCGAATTCAGTCATGGAACTTTCTAGAAATTCAGAACGTGATATTTAAATAATTATCTTTTAACAGCTTTGTTTATTGTTCACTTCCGTATTAAAAGCTACAAGAATTTTTAAAAAGCAAATGTACATCTAATATCTAGCCCAATCGTTGTCTCCGAACCTTCTAGGTGCTTCGTCAACTTTTTTTTCTTCAAATTGCGTACAACCTTTAATTAGATTGATCGATCTCTGTTCTGGGTACTTAAAGGGAGAAATCAACTTATTCTGTTCTAAGGTGTAGCATAGCATTATGGGTAATTATAATTGAAACTATTGTGAATGGAATTTTGTGATGAACTGGTTTCGTGAATTTAGCATTCATGTAATTTGCAGTTTGCGAGTCTGTCGCCATTCCGGGAGACCTGACCCTCTTTCACTCAGATCTCCGTCGCCAAATCATACCACGGGCCCGATTCCATTTTTATCAAGCTTAGAAATAGGTATATATAAAGAAATTTTGTTCTGTCTATTGTTCTTTGTTTTTTATTTTATTTTTCATTCCAAATCTCTTCTTGGGCAGTTCCCTTAGCACGACTATTTTTGAAGAACAGAAATTTAAAGAAGAGGAGAAAAAAAATGCATCGTAAAATTTTACGGAGGCATGACTGAGAGATGCATCGAAACCAATGAATTATAAATAACAGCTAAATTACATTAGTTTTGCAGACTTTTGAAAACTGAGAGATGCGTCTGAATAAACGACGTATAAATAAAAGATAAATTACATTAATTTTTGCATATTTTTAGTCAGTGCTTTTGAAAATCGACTCGCAATTGAGAGATGCATATGATTGCCTAAATAAAATCTAAATTACATCAATTTTAAAATAATTTTTTCGGAACTTTTGAAACTTTTGAGAATTTGTGCGCAACGGATATATACTTCTGAATCAATGGCGCATAAAAAAAACCCCAAATTGCGTAATTTTTGCCTACTCTTGATCAGGACTTTGAAAATTGACGCACAACAGAGAGATACTTCTGAATCAGCGACGCATAAACAAAATCCAAATTGGCTTAATTTTTGAGTACTCTTGATCGGGACTTTGCGCATTGACGCACAACAGAGAGCAAACAACTCTAAATTACATTAATTTCTGCATGCTTTTGATAGGAACTTTTAAAAATTGACGTGCAATTGAGAGAGACACATGAAAGAGGTGACGTACAAGTGAGAGATTACTGATTTAAGTTTCAGTTAGACACCCAAAAAAGTATTCGAATATAAATTGGAAATTAATGTTTAGTATTTAAAGTCTTTCTACGCAGAAAATGTACTTGTAAAAATTATCTCAGCTCTCAAACGCAAGTTTTACCTTGATCCATCAGCATTCATTGCGAATAAATGCAAGAAAAGTGAGATAAAATCCAATTTTGTAATTTTAAATTGTTAAATATATAGGTGACGCATTTTCCCTATTAAATAGAATACATGAAAAATAAATGCACAATGACAATAAAACGCCCACTTGCGAAATAAATCAGAATGATTGTTAAACCCCATCTGCAGCATTTTTCAACGCCGATAATTATCACAATTACGCACGCTTTGGTCCACTTTCAATAAGGCCGAGGCAAAAAGTGAAAACATTTTGTAATTCTTCGCCTTTCTTCCCAACATAAACACACGCTTATATGGTAATGTGATGGATAACAAAAGGAATCGTCTGGCCCGCAGTAATGACGACAAACCTCTTGGCATAATTATTTTAAAACTCTGTAATAAATATTACGGTAATGGGATGAGGAGATGAGAACCTATATTTCTTAGAAAGCACCATTCGAATTCGATCCACTTTATTCGTTTTGTTTCGTACTCTTCTTTTTAGTGCCTTTTTCTTTTCTTTTGTAATATCACGATATAGACATTATCAATATTTTTCTTTCTTTGTTGGGTTACGAACGGTAAAATTGAAAGTGACGAAACAGCTGTGACAAATTGATGATGATTGTTCTTTGTAGATTTTCAGAGATGAAATAATGATGTAACGAGTAAAACTACCTAGTAAGTATTTTTAAGTGAAGGTTAAAAAAAATTCCGCATCGTTGACGACAAAAAAATATTATTAACTTCTTATTCCATTACAGGAGGATATGTAACCGTAGCAAACACTGAAAAAAAGGCGGACGTTCTTCACACTATAAAACTATTCTGTAAAGAAAAATCCTTGCAATGATTTGTGTCTCAAAACTGGCCATCTTCATGGTAATGAGGGTAATCAATTCGCAGTTGGATGGCAATAAAACTGGCTCTGAAACATATATTGGTCGAATGAGAAATCGGCTTAAAAAATGTCAATTTTTACCTGTTGTGAACTTAAAATTGAAATTGTAACTCCTTTTGTAGACAATAGCTTCTGAGCGCAGATCAAAGGTACCAGGGAAATATCTGCAATGCAGTGACAAATGGTGCGGGTCATGAGAATTTTTCACACAGCGAAACTGGAAAGGATTCCCTTGCTTGCTGTTTCCAACTACCGGTAGAATTTTGAATAATTACATTAGTACACAGAAGCCCTCTAATGAATCTCAAATTCCAGTTACGTTTATCATGAAGGTTTACACACCGATGTGGCTAAAGGTCAAATCATATCATACTCGCACGGAGGAACCACGAAATCTTTGGAAAACAAATTAAATTTCCCATTCTCTCAGACGAAGTCTCAAGCTAGTCGTAGATTTCGTCATCAAAAGACGTAGTTAATTTAGTTTTTCATTGAACAATAATTCTTATTGATGAAGGGTGAAATGTACAAGAACTTAGCATCCGCAGAACTTTGAAAGCAAGAAAAGAAACGAAATCAAGAAATGATAGGCTCCAAATTCCTAAACTTTAAAGATACATAGATTGACAGAAGTACAAACTCGAGGAAAATCCAAACTACTTATATATTGATATAATACATATAACCTGTAGCGTGGCGTTTTGCTCTGGGAGGAGGGGCAAACCAAAAGCAATATTAAGGGTACATCGGAGAATGATTTTCCTGGACATTGTGTTTCATTCGGACATTAGGGAAAACTATTTCGAAAAAAAAAGTATCTTACGCTTCCCAATATATATATATATATATATATATATATATTTCTTTTCTTTTCATGCTGAGCAAACTTCTGTTCGTCTCTTTGCTGCACCACACATTCAATGTCCAGACAGAATCAATGTAATTCAAACTATGATGGATGAATGAATAGTTGTTGACGATATTTGGGCAGCTCAAAACACGAACGTGAAGTCCTATATTAGTAATCGTGCTATGAATAGGGAAATCCTTTCACCACGATTCCCTTTTTCTTCTCCATTTTGGCATTTTTTTACTTGACAAATGAGCCTTCAATATGGGCAATACGAACAATCACTTTCGTAGGAATTCATGATAGCTCAATTAACGTGACAGTCTCTGCCTCTCCACATGGGGCAGGGAAAAGAGGAAACAAAGTTCTATATCATAAACGTTTATCTCAGTACCGATTGTACAACTGAACGTAGATAAGATTTTAATGTTATCTATGTTCAAATATGTAAATAAATAAATAAATAATAAAAATAAAATTAATACTAATAATAATAATAATAGAATAAATTTAGTAATTACTCCATTCATTAAAATAAATATGTATCCCTTTTTGGATTTTGAATGAACACCTTCTTCTGTGGAAGGAAATGGAAATATGTGACAAATCTAGCTTTTTTTTTCCTTTTCTTTTTTTCCCTTTTATTTGATTTATTGCATTTTATTTTATTTGTTCACTTATTTATTTTAGCTTTTATTATGTTATTATTTATTTTAACCCATGGCATCATTTACATGCTCTGGAAAGATGGGTCCCTTAAATCCAAAGTTTTGTCTTTTTTGGAAACTTTTACCTTACTACATTAAATTTCTTAAAATGTAGCATTCATTACACAAAGTTCGTAAGGTTCTTAAAAAGTCTTTCCTTTTATTTCTCACTCTTAAGGACTTACAAAATACTTACTTTTCCGTTGAGATCCCATGTGCCTCGCAGCTGACCTGTAACTCTTAAGCTTCCTGCTTATGAAAAAAATCACAAAAAATGTCCTATATTTCTTACAATTTTATTTTAATTTTTTCCCTGTTAAAATGGCATGAGCTGCTAAGAAAATTCACTTGCCCTAGGGGCTTTTTCAGATTAGCGACTGAACCGGAAAATCATGAAAGTGTCGGGAGAGTTTAATATAGTGGAAAATCAGGAAAATTTGTGAGAAAGAATCCTAAATCCGGGAAACTTTTCCAAAATTTCTAATTTGTCCGAAAGTCTAACAATTTTAACTTGGTAATTATTTATATTGTGGTATTATAATGAAATTCTGAAATTACTTTATTTTAAAAAGTTTGTTTATATGCCTTTGATCTCAGATACCGCAATAAAACAGTTTGAAAATGCAATGTTTTTACATCACAAACTTAATTTTTAATCATTTGCAGTTTTTCATTTTTATCAAAGTATTCAGTGATCATTTATTGCTCAAGCTTCAAATGTCATGTAGTTAAATACTGAATCTTTGGTTTAGTTTTATTTTTGTTTTAGTTTATTAAATTCTGTATGCTTCAAATCGGTAGACAAATTTAAAAAAGAAAGAAAGAAAACAAAAGAAAAGTTTTAAAAACTTGAAGAATGAAAATTATAGTTAAATTTAAAAGAAAGAAGAAAACCAGTACTGATATTGTGCACAAGTTGATAATTTATCATAGCGGTAATCAGCCTTTATTCATCATAATGAACTGTGTTTGAGCTTAAAGATTACATTAAATATCTGAAATTCTTCATAAAAGGAAATGCTTCCCTTAGTTGACTTCTTAGTTAATAAGCATGGGAAATCTTGAACTCATTCCCATTCCGTAGTTTTGTAGATTGGCCTATTAGAACCACTTTAATCTTTTTGCCACATTGGGAAAAAAAAAAAAAAAAAAAAAAAAAAAGAAAATAATTCAATTAATCTCAAAAATTAATTTTGGTAGGTATGATTTCTCTCTTTTCTAGAGTTTTGTACTTGTGAAGTAAAATGTCTGAAATTCTTCATAAAAGGAAATGCTTCACTTAGTTGACTTCTTAGTTAATTGACATAAGCAATATTGAGAGAAATGCTTTGTCAGTTAAAGACAGCAAATGGTTAGAAAATACATTTTGTCTTTCTTTAGAACTGCAAAAAACCAAGGTACACGTTTCAAAACGTAGTTTTCTTTTGCAGTTGGGATCTTTTTTACAATTGGATTTCTTTTAACGTTTTTTCCTGCTATTCATTTTTTAATTTCTAAGGTTTTCAACTAAAATTTCTGGAATTTAATTAATATAATGAGGCAGAAAATCTTAGGAATATTTTTTTCCCTCTAAATTTACGTTTTCAAAGCTGGAATGCTATAATCGTATGCTATAATCGTTATGCCTATAATCGTATATACGTTTTCGTCTTGCAAAACGCTTTACCTCTCAATTCATTTAATAGCTCTTTTTCTTATAACGAATGTCAGTTTAGAAGGAATGCCTTTTCGTAGATGAAAAATTTATTTGAGCTTTTGATGTACTATTATTATCATCATCAACATCATCATTATATTAACGCCTAGTTAATTTGTATTTACAATGATAGGTATAGTTATAAATACAAATAATTACACTCATTATTTATTAAGTATAATTATTTGTACTTAATATAAGCGCCTGACACCCATTGACGAATGTCAGGCTTATCATTCTGTTAAGCCTGATTTGCAGTCAACACAATGGATCGAGATCAATGCAGCTAATTGAAATTTATGACATGCAAAAGGGTGGGAGAGATTTATATCATTCTTTAAAATTGTAAGTGAAATATTTAAAAATTCAAAGTAAACTAGGATTTTTTTCCTGCAAATTTCTAATTTTTCTTTCTTTCTTTTTTATATTTAAATTTTTTTATTTATTTATCTATTTTATTGCAATTTTACACAGCAATTATCGTTGTCGCAAATCCTGCATTTACTATATTAGCTTATAAAAAGTTAATACAAAGAAAAGAAAAAAAGAGGGGTCTTTTTTTTTTCTCCCTGGGAAAAAGGGAATGAACCTTGTACTATAGAAGAAAGAATAAGTTAATGTTTTTTTATCGGTTCCGAAAATGTTTCCAAGAACTGATTCTGACTTGTGTGAAGTTGAAACATAAGTTAACTTACTGTCTGTAATATGATTTTTACCATTTTTCATATTGAACTGAGACTTTAAAATGTTAAATTGAAAATGTCTCAAAACTGGAATTATGGACTCGGTGACTTTTGCAAAAACGCTGCCGATATTTCTCTCACTGCATCCAGTTTGCCCATTCAATTGACAGTCTGAAAGGATCACAGAAAACATAATACAAATAAATTGAAAAAAATGTATATTTATAATTCACTTGACTATCAATAAATTTTTACTTGTCCTTACGAAAGGACAGCTAGCTGTATTCAGAAAGTTATAAACCTTGAACTTATGCATTCCCGTAAGTAGAACATGCAATTGATCTTAAGTACCAATACATCAGCAATTGTCGTAATAAGTTACTTCCTTTATATATTAATTAGCAACCTCTATGGTCCGGGATTGCTAAAAACAAAAGACGCAGACATCGAACATAAAAGTGAACAATGTTAACAAGTGTCTAACATCCTTGGCCGCTATTTGCCGGTTTGTCATTTCGCGCACCCGCTGAGACGGTAGCGTGCGAATAGTCGAAAGTATTTTGACAGCCCGGTAGTTTCATTGTTTCTGATTTAATTGTTTCGCTTGAGTGAGCAAGGGATGTCTTTGTCCCGCAAATTAAACTGATTGTTTGGGGAAGAAAGCTGCAACAAGCTTTTCACTATTTTGATGTAACGCACACATAATAGGATTAGAATCATGCTCTGGGTGGAACTATTGTCGTTAAGACTAAATTGAACTATGGTGGCAAAACTTTCCCAGTTCTGCTATTCCTTTAATAATAAATATCGATAAACATTTATAGTAAAGAGAGAGAACCGACTGCGAAACAGGATCGACAGGAAAAAATCAAAATAATATAAAAAAACAATTCACGATATGTTTATTAAATTTTGTTTTAAATTGAACTATGGCAGCGAAATTTCACGGCCCTTCTATTCCTATAATAATAAACACCGATAAACATTTATAGTAAGAAAAGAGAACCGACTTCAAACAGGATCGAGAGGAAAAACTCAAAATTATATTTTAAAAAATTCAAGATATATTTATTGAATTTCTTTTTTAAAGCTGTTATTATTAATGTTATTTATCATGGGTTACTTTGATCGTATACTACATTCAATAATTTTGTAAACTCATCTGTGCAGTAAGAAAAAGTAGTCGTCAAATTTAACAGTAAAAAAATAGTTTAAAACTTTTACTAAAATGAGGAAATGATTTATTTGCGATAAACGGGTTAAAAGTGATAATTTTAATGAGTATTTTGTTTAGGAAAAACGATTATGCTTCCTCTGAAATCACATGATACCAGAGTAGCAGTCTGTTTCAGAATGCCTTCCAAAGCAAAAACAAATAAATAAATAATAGAAAATAAATCCTCACAAACAAAGCTTGAAGCTTTAATTTTAAAAAATTAAAGTCAGACAAAAAGTATTTCGGTAATAACTGGTATTTTTATGTTATTAGATGACATTTATTACGTGTGAGGAATGACATTTCATAGGTTTAAAATTAAAACACATTACCTGTAATTAATGCTTTAAATTTAAATGCTAATATAATAAAGCCATCTTCAGTCTATATTGAATAAAAAACTTATTAATTTTATGATAAAAAATTTGAAATATCCTTCAGTTACATCAGAATGACCTGCTTACACTGAATTACCACAATAGTAATATCATCAAAAAATAAAAAATAAAAACCAGAAAAGAAAAGAAAGAAATCAGATGTTTCAATGTTTACTCAGGTCAGCTTTCTATTGTTATTTGCTGCAACGAATTACATTTTGTGAGTGAATGGTAAATGATGTAACTAAATAAGCATAAAGCATCTGAACTGCATTTCTAATAACGATCAAAAACCAAAGAATTAATTGGATCCTTTCGGGTAGTTGGTTCTTGAGCAGAAAAATGAATAAAGATATAAATAACTAAAAAAAATCACATCACTTAGGTTTAAGTTCGTGGTTCAGCCCAAAAAGAGAACACTTTTAGAAGCAATGGTATTTAAATAGTATATCAGCTTAAATATACCAGTTGGAGATCCAAAACATCATCCACGAAGAAGGAGAATAAATTGAAAGATGGAAAGATTGAAAAAACTTAAAAAGGGCCGGCTCCCCAGCAGAAAAATGAAAAGAAAAATGCGGATCCTTATCAAACAGTAAACGTGTAATGACAGTGAAGGTGACGAATGTAGTTTCAAATTTGATGCAGTGAAGATTATCGTAGAACAATAGACATGGAAGATTGAAATAAAAGCAGAGAGAATTCCTTCATTAGATGCATGAAAACTGTTAAAACAAGAACTTCCGTCTAGAACTATACGAGCCTACTTTCCCGTATACACCGAGTTCAAATTTATAGTCTAGCTATCTCTCTCTCTCTGTCTTTCTCGTTTAGTTTTAGTTCTAAATTGGTTCAAATATACCTTTTTCAACGGTTAATAGACATTCAATCATTCATTTATTAAGTCATTCATGTATTTAGTCACTCATTTATTCATTCATTCTTTTGCTTATTCATTTAATCATTCATTGATTCAAAAATATTCTTGAAAATCCCGATCAAAAAGTTTCATGGGAAAATAGGCTCCTTAGTTCTGGATGTACTTTCTATTTGTACATGTTCTACGTCATAAGAGCTTTCCGATAAAGTTTGTTCCAAGCAAATCGGTCCGTTAGATCAGGAATTATTTAGGATTGAAATTTCCCCGTAGGCGGTATGTTAATTTTTTTTGAACTGTTCAAAAATGAACAAAAATTGTTCAAATCAATATTTCACGCTAAGAACTTCTTCCAGTGAGCTTGTTCATGGGAACTTGGATCTTGTACAGAAAGTTTACATAATTTGCTTCATTTTCACCCATAGGCGATAATGTTAAAATTTTTTGCTGTTCAAAATTCAACAAAAAATTGTTAAAATAAAAAATGAAATATGAAAATGAGATGTCCTCGCCGAGATCTTTCGAATGCAAAAAAAATTTTTCGAATCGGATAATTCGTTCAAAAGTTATTAGGGGGGGGGGGGACAAACCGACAGACAGAAAGACAGACCGACAGACACACTTTTTCCCCATCTCAAAACCCTACTTTCAAATTTTTTATTTTTCAATCTTTATTTAATTACTTAACTTATTTTTGACTTTTCCTGATTTTTAACGATATTTTCACGATACCATTAAGCCTTCTTTCATGCTTTATTATTATTTTTTTTTTACTTTTACGGGAAAGTAGGCTAAAAAGGAAGATAAATTTTTCTTCTGTGGAAAAGGAAAGTTAAAAGCGAGAATTTTTTTTTTTTTTTTTTTTTTTTTATGATTTGGATTAAATCTGGTGGGGGGGGGGGGTGACCTTTAAACCTGTAAAACTGAACCTAAATGAATTTTTTTGAAATTAAAAAAATTCAGCTACGTTAGAAATAATATTTCAAATAAGAACGAAGTATCAAACTTTTTTTCTACCCAAAATTGAAGTTGCTTCAATATTTTCTATCTCCAGTAACACTATTCCGGAGTGATTTAGGATCGGAAGTGTTGAATAAATGGAATCACCCGTTAATACTTTCACTAAAATATTGCACTTCTGTACAAATAATTTCTTTGGATGAATTTGATACACAGACGCTATTTCAGTGGAATAGAACAGTCATTCATTTTTCAGAACAATCGTGATGAAATCACGTTATTCAACCATTTTCGGCAGATCGTGCTCTTAATGGAGATCTTTTGCATATCCGGTTCCGATATTTATTTATACAGATTTATCAGATTATCCGTGGCTATTTAAGATATTGCAAAATCAGAAAAAAAGAAAAGAAAAGAAAAGGGGAAGTGTTTTTGTACACTATCGATTAATGATCATTGAAGATGAGGAAATTTGTTTTATTCCACGAAGATGATTTTCTTCATGATTTCTATCATGAGGATAAATGTTTAAACATAAGCATGAATGTCATGAAGAATGATGTTGCAACCAGGCTCTCTAATAGTGATAGAATGGGGCCCTGGAGTCCGGAGGGGTTGGGGAATGCTATATTAATGTTCAGCTTCAAAATTCGAACATACATTTTGAATCTCGAAAGCAAATCAATCCCACCTGAAAGTTTAAGCACTTGGACTCTGTTGAATGAAGAATTGATGAGAAATTGCACTAGAAATTTAATTTATCCGAGAGTATCCAAACCAAATGGCTACTCAAGGGATCTTTTACATGCCACATGATCATATGACATGGGCGCAGACGATTTTCTGTAAAATTCATCGACACGGCCAGGTTTGAACTAGCGCATACAAGGCTCCGTGCTTTATCACGGCGCCACAGTGCGGGTATATGAGCGTAAATATAGCATTGCAAAATTCGAGAAATTTTCAGATTTGTGAATTGTAACATTTTCATTCCTACAAAGAAGTCAAAACTTTGTGATTGTTCTCCTTTTGACCATGCGATAAAAAGGCCCTGTTTTCAACGTCGATGCGTTTATTTGCTAAATAAGATGAAGACACTGTCCTATCACCAGCGTTGGTAAGTCAGGACTTCCTGAAACGTTAGGGTGGTTTCACAAGAAATCAAGAATCATGCGATAGCAACAGTTCTCTCTAAAGTACCAATAAAAAAAATAAATATTTTTACCTTATTTAGCGATAACAATGTAGTATTTTTTAGAACCTATTTACTTACAGGGCTATTCGAAAAGAAGGATCAGGTTTCAAATATTTATTTCTTCCAAACGACAGAAGGTAGAAACATAATTCCAACGTTTTGGGAAAGAGAAAATCTTCAATTTTGTATTTTAGGCATTCAATATGAGCACCATGTGGGATATTATATAAACGTTTTGCTATTTGTGCACATGACAAATAGCAAAGAGAACTATTTGTGCATGACAAATATTTATCTATTTGTACACATGACAAATAGCAAAACGTTTAACAGCACACAAAATGCTTTTTCCTGTCGGTTGTTATCCTAAACACAATACTGTTTTCTGCAGAACATTTATTTTTCTCACTCCCGCCCCCCCCCCCTCCTCCTGTGTGTGTGTGTGTGTGTGTGTGTGTTTGCAAAATTTATTTCCCACCCCTTTTATACCCCTCTTTTTTTGCATTGCAATAAACTAAATGACCTAGAATCAATAATAGCTTTTCACGAATGTAAAGTAAGGTACTTGTACCCAATATGGACAGTTCTCTCAATAAGTTCTCTTAATAATATCTCTAAAAGTAACACATTTGATCGAGAGAAAGCACTACATGTCTGTGAAGAAAAGTGTCCGTGAAAGTGCAAAAAAGCGGGCTGTTCGCCATTTTGAAGGAAACTTGTGTTTTCGTGGTATGCTGATCTTAATTTCAGGTAACTTTAAATTCTTATTAGATATGGTAAAATTACTTTAAATATTTAAAAGTGGAGTGTTTTAGAAAGCTGATAAAACATATTTTCGGTTGCTATTGCATATATTGCTTAAAAAAGTTTTCTTGTTTATTTATTACAAGATTTAGTAAAACTACGCCCGACTCCCAATATGGACATCTTATGTCCACATTGGAAGTACAGGAAGTGAATCTTCAGATTCAAAAATTTGTAAAATATCTCTTTAATATTATTTTATTTAGCTAAATCATAATAAATTAATGTTAATATTTCGATGACTCCGTCGAACATAACTTCAGGTTTTCAGGCAACCGGAATTTTTCCTTTCGATCCAACTATAATTCCACAAGAAGCCTTCGCGCCTAGTGACATTACTGCGATTCCGGAACCAGCAGCAGAAGGAGGGAAAAAAGGCACCAAAATTGGAAACTGCAACATATATTGAAGTTCCTGTTAACAACATACCTTCTCCTGTTATTGAATCACCTTCATCACCTGCGTGCGAGATCATTTTACATAGGAAATTCCTTCACCAGCGTGTTATCGACTCCAACTGTAAGAAGGAAGAAGACACAACGTCGCCAGGCGATTAAACTCAAAAGCATCAAAGTGGTAAAATCCTTGTTCAACAAGCTGTCATCTGAACAGTCCTCCAATTAAAAAAAATCCTCCAAAAAGTCATTGCAGAAAAATCAAAAGAAGCCTTCCCTCAGTAGGGTAACTGTTGGCGAATTCGCAGGTACCAGCGGTATCACTTCCTCAACAAAGGAGAGCTGGTACTGCTTCTTATGCGGTACTGATACTGCTTAAAACATGCGGCCATGCATCAAATGCGGCAGATATGTCCATGAGGACTGTGTGGAACTTAACGCCCATGATGAAGAAGTTTTTATTTGTCCATCGTGTGAGGACTGAGTTAATAGCACATGTAAATTCTGCAGACATATGCAATAAAGCTAAGCAACTATATTATTTCATAATATTGTGTAGTAACTGAGGTGCTCTGCATGGGTCTTCTAAAAGCCGTAAAAGCAAATTACCCCCTTCTAAAGTGCATGTTCTGAAAATATTTTCTGTGAACCCCTCCCCACAATACATTAAGATAGATTTTTTTTATCCCCTATTCTCTGAAATCCCTTGGAAGAATGGCTTTTCCATACAACCTCTGAAGTAGGTCAATAAGGAGCCCCCTGTCCCTAATATGAACATGCATGTCCATATTAGGGACAGGTGGTTCTTTATATGGACACTTGTAAACTTTTTTTGTTTTTATCATTTAAATTAAACCAGTATAATTACAAGGTCGCTAATTTTAATAGTGATAGTCAACATTCCAGTGATAGTAGTCATATACTTTTGAAGTCCTATGACGTGTACACAGGGTTGAAAAAAATACATTTTCCTTAGGGTGCCCATATTAGGCACAGGTACCTTAGTTTAAAAACTTATTTTGTTTTAAGACGTCAAATTTTTTTAATATTAGAATTCAAATTCCTTTTTTTCCCCTTCAATAAGCTCCCCGACCATTTTTTTTTTTTTTTTTTTCAAAAAAAAAAATGATGTTCTTCTTATATGCTTCTATGATGTCTTATATGCTTCAGTACATCAATGCACGCTGAAGGATTAATTTGATCAATGCATCGCAAATGTATCAGTATAATACATTAACAAGTTAAGTCTAGAAGTATACGAACCTACTTTCTCGTATACAGCAACTGCTCTCTCTCTCTCTCTTTCTCATTTAGCTTTAGTTCCTGGTCACTTCAAATATACCTTTTTCAACGGTTAACACATATTTATTCACTCGCTCATTCATTCATTCATTTACTTCCTCATTCACTCATTTGATTCTTTTTTCATTTATTCACTAATTCCTTTACTAATCCGTGTATACATTCACTCATTTATTCATTAGTTCATTCTCAAATATCCTTACAAATCCAGATCAAACACTTTCATTGGAAAATAGGCTCTTTTAGTTCTTGATGAACTTCGTCTCTATATATGCTCTAAGCTACGTAATACACTCCTTCCGATAAAGTTTGTTCCAATCAAATCAGGCAGTTAGATTAGGATTTATGTAGGATTGAGATTTCCCCGCTAGCTCTAATGTTTTTTTTGTTTTTGTTTTTGTTTTTTTGAACTCTTCAAAATTGAGAAAGAATTGTTCAAATGAAAAACATTTCACGTACAGAGCTCCTTCGAATAAGTTTGTTCAATGGAACTTGAATTTTATGTTCAGGGTTTATAAAATTTGCTTCATATTTCCCCAATACCGCTAATGTTAGGATTTTTTGTACTGTACAAAATTGAACGAAAAATTGTTCAAGTCACAAAAAACAAAATCTAGAAATGATATGTCCTCGCAGAGATCTTTAGAAAGAAAAAAAATATTTCAAATCGGACAGTTCCTTAAAAGTAATTAGAGGGTGGGGGGAGCAGACACACATTTTCCCATCTCAAAACCCAACTTGCAAATTTTTTATCTTTCAATTTTTATTTAATGACTTCACTTATTTTAGACTTTTCTTTATTTTTAACGGTATTTTTACGATACATTAAGTCTTATTTAAGCCTTCCTTTCAATACGTTATTTTTATTTATTTATTTATTTACTTTTACGGGAAAGTAGACTAAAAACGTTTAAGAGCAAAAATTGCATCATAAAAATGACGAGACCACAAGTGGTTTATTCTTCTAAAGTCAAAACAATTATGTAATGTGGTTTCCGCCTTTAAGCATACGTGTTTGCCATAGGACGAAAATTAGATATTTAATTAATCTTTTGTAATTGCGAAATTTATTCAAACTTATTCTAAATTCCATTGATGATCATTTTTTTTTATTCACATTGCTTTTAACAGCGCTAGCAGAAGATTAAAAGCCTTGATCTACTTTTCTGAGTTTAAACTAATTTTTCTTTAATAAATGTTTGATTTTAAGAAAGTAATTTGCTTCCTTATCTGATTTTAATTTCATTGCGTTTAGCTCTTTCTTTCTGCTCATTTATTTTCATTCTGTTCATTTTATCAGGGGCACAACCAGGGCGTTCTTTTAGGACCAACACTTTTCCTCGGAATCTTCTGTCGCGAGACATGCTAGCCAACCACAGCATGCGAATATATGCACCTGTTTGAAATTTTATGAAACACCTCTCCCGCCTTTCCACATCCCAGGAAAAAAAAATCTGGTTGTGTCACTGCACTACCGCAGTCAAAAATTTCTTCTGTGTGAGGAGTGTTTGGTCCATAAAAGCCGTTAGATGCCATCCTAGAATTGCTAACATGACCAATATTACCACACTGTCATGGCTTGAAACTGAGGGTTCCATGCGGGTTAACTTAAACCCTCTTCGTTGCAAGCCTGATCCACTGCTTCTTATGTCTAAACGTGGCTATCTTTTTCAGCTGTCTATCCATCATTTAAAAGTGTCGACAGGTGTTAAGTTGTTGAAGTTTTAAATAAAGAACGCAACTAAGTGGATACAACTCATCGTTTGAACTAATCCAATCAATATGTTCTATGAATTCAGCTGTAGAATTGTACCTCAACTCGTTAAATGGAACGTTGCTGTGTACGTATCACGATTAGAGATACGAATCTCTCCCAGACGATATTCCACAATCATTCCATCTCAAAATTCACTTCCGTAGGAAATCATGCTCATCTTCGTTCTTTCTATTCTATTGACCCACACTTGCCCTCTTGTTTATTCATTCGGCGGCACCTTCTTCCCCGCTCTAATTGACGCGAAAAAAGGAAATTCGAGCAAAATTATTCCAAAGGAAGAAAATTTTGTATTTCGCAGTCGATTTCATTTGGGAAATGAAGCTTTTGTTGATTATACCAAAATGAATACACCATGAGAAAGGGTCTTTTGTTGGTTTCATTCCTTATTAGCTCGAAGTAAACAGTAGCGGCATTGTTGAATATCCGAATCGTATGTAGTATAAGAAAGAAACTCTTAGAAAACTGGGGATATGAATAATGCATATAAATAGATGCTATTTTACACCAAAAAATTCCGAATTTTTCATATGCTGAGTATTTGCTATCCAACTGGGTCCAAATCATGTCATGAATCTATAACATGAACGATCATTTAAGCGAACTTTTCTTCACACAGCTTTTTCTATCCCTTCTCCCGTTAACCGCCACAAAAATTCAGACTCTTCGGAGAGTCAACAAAATTACTTTTAGTAATACTTTGGAACTTTATATTTTGGAAGCAAAACTTCAAATTTTTGTTTTTCCCTGTTTTTTGGCGGAGTGCTGCGTTATTCCTGCGACGATCGCAAAATGTATTCATTACCCATAATACATTTCGTGAACGACGATCATTCTGATTTTCTAAAAGACAAAACACGTGTTATTTTTAAGAAAAAAGTTTTTAATGTTTCGAAAAGATACCTTTTGACGATTTTTCGAGTAAGACATCGATATCGTAAATCAGAAGCTCGCAAACTTTCGAGCATTGCCATTCACATTTTTAGAAACTCAACCAACAAGGTATTTCTAAATATTTTCAGAAATACTTGACTTCATTCGGAGTTGTAAATATAAAATCACATTGAAAATTTGTTAGGGTTTTAATTATCCATCCCATTTAATACTAAATTATTTCTTTCTAAGCTTAAAATTAGGTTAGTTTAAACTCACTTAAAAGGTGTTCATTATGAGAAAGTCTTCGCACTATTATTCATAGTTAAGTACTGAAACGTGCAGCACCTCCAGTAGAACAGAACCACAACTCAATTTCAAATTCTTTCTCAGGAGAGGCGTTTGAGAACTTTAGCCAATTAATCTTAGAATCTCGTTTTCTTTTTAATTGACATTTATCTGAGGTTAAATAACGCTTCAAGGTGTTACAATTCTGTGTGGGCCCTATTGTTTTTAAATAAATGCCCAATTTTGTGCAATAATTATGGAATTATCTCATAATTCAGTTCCGGATGTTGTTTGACACATCTCGAACAATTTATAAGTAACGAAAATAAAGAAATATCATTACAAGAACTGATTAAAACATATTTGATTCTGAAATGAATTTTTCAAAACATTAGCAATTCAGAGCGCAATCGAAAGATGTAAATCAATTTTATTTTTTTGTTCTTTACCCATTTTTAATCTGACTAATTTGCAACTTTTCCGCGGTATCACGACGTGGAAAAAAACAAATTGCCTTTTTCCGGCCCACTCTATGGATTTACAATGAAAAGTGATTGTAAATAAATTCTAATGGCGATAAATGTTGACGACACTTCATCACAGATTCATTTTAGTACTAAGAATAGCAATGGCTGCAATTCATCGTAGCTAAGGCCTTCTTCTTAACATCTTTAGAGTAAAAGAACAAAAAAGGAAAAAAAAGAAAGGAGGCCTTTTCAAGAGCTCAAGTTAATTGTTTATAAATGACACAAATTTCTCCTTATCTGTTTACGTAAAATATTCCACATACGTGCCTAATAATTTCGCTGAAACTACCTCTGGTCATGCTCGCTCCATATAAAAATAATTCAAAATAATAAGGAACCACCTGCTAGCGGAACAATGCTCGAGTCTGTATTAAATTATTTCCGATAATATCGCGATGGTCTGGGAATCCGAAATTACGTTCCTCTTTTCTCATTTTCTCCATCTTCCGCAGCATTTTTCTTATTGTTTCATAATCGCTAATGACACGGCGTTTCTATCATTTTCCACCAATTACAGTAGAACTTGTTTGGAAAACCATCCATCATTTGTTGTGCTGGTGATGACCCATATGTGTGTACGGGAATTTTTTTTGCTAGAAATGGAAGCAATGCAGTATAACCCAGGTCGTAGTTCTAGAACTCTCCCCCCCCCCCCCTCTTTCTACGTTAATGTTATTCATATTTGTTTTTAACATCATGAGAAGAAAATAATAATCGAGAGATAAGCATGTTTTTAATTTAATTGTAAACCTATTAACCGGTCACCCGATTTTTGAACCTTGGGAATTATGGTGTTTTTAAAATATGTAGATAAATGTATCGTTAAAAAAAAAAAAATTTAACAACTTAAAATGAATCGCTTATTTAGAAAAGGTAACATCTCCGTTTTGAAAAGGAAATAACTCTCAGTATTAACTTATTAATTTTTATGTTATAATTAATCAAAAACCGTTTAAATTTACCAATATTGCACTGCTATTACCTACTAAAATAAAATAGTAAAGGATCAGACCCGTAAAGTTTAAAAAATTTTCACATGCCATTTTTTTTCTCTCCTGAAAAACATTTTGCTTTTGAGAGTTATTACCTTTTCAAAATAAACGATTCAAATAGACTTCGCAAAATAATGTCCATTATTTGCAGAGAGATAATTTCTCGGCGCCCTCTCTCTTTCTCTCCCCTCCTCTTCTTCTTATTCTTCGTCCTTTTTTCACCCTCTCTCTTTTTCTTTTCTCTTTCTTTATATACTCGTATGTCGTAACTTTGTACGCACAATGTGTTTTGAACTATTCAAGGGATTTCAATGAAATTTGATACTTTCATTTACAATATTGTTAGCTAGGGTCCCTTGCATTCAAAAAAATGAGCCGAGAAATGTTACTTTAAAGTAAAAATTTTATATGTTGTTCTACTACTACTGCTTTTTAACATCTATGCAAATAATGGAAATTTTTTCATGCAGTAAGTTTTAATTGGTTGAAAAATTTTTACACATTAGCATGTATGTTCAAAACAATCAATACATTATTTTTAAAGGTCGTTTAATAAACCCTAAAGCTTATCACTTTAAAAAAATATCGGTTATAAAAAAAAAGAAAAAGAAGAAGGAAGGAAAATAAAAGGAAAGAGAGGGAAAAAAAAGAGGAGAAATCTGAAACTGAAATTTTTTAAGAAAAGTGGAATACTTATGACACTTGTCGAAACTTTTGACACATTTGGTGTTTAATGAAACGCACTTTCATTAAACACTAAATATTTTCAATAAAACAAAAACAATTCTGTGGCAAAATATTTAAGCAAAATAATCATTCTTAAAATGTAAGTAACAATTGTCTCTCCTTTTGGATGTCCATTGAATTCAAAGGCAAAACTTCTATGCCATGGGTGCCTCTGGATAAAAAATTTTCGGAAAAAGTACGCCGCACGAATTTAAAACAAAAATTACATAATTAAATGAACCCTCCCTCTCCCCACACACACTCAATACATGCGTAAAAAATTACGTGATTTGATGAAAATACTGTAATATTAAGAAGATGAAAATAGTACTGTAATACCAGAAGTCAAATTTTCACAGAAGCATTATTGTAAGTAAGTATATTATCGCTTGTGTCAAGTTAAAAGCAAAAACCCGAAGATTATTCGTTAAATAAATTTTAAGATTCAAAATTTGAGAATTTTTTGGTGAACCAATTTTTTTCTCTTTTTTTTGGAACAGATTCTCTAAAATTATTGAATTAGAGTCACCCATATTCAATGCCCACAACTGACTCCAAATGTTCATAAAAATGAAAATGGAATTTCAGTTCTGTGAAAAGTGGCGGCCCAAATAATGCTAAAAAACAATTACAATCAAAAAGAAGTAAAAAGAAAATTTTAACTCGACAATATTTTATCTGTAACGCAAAAAATATACAATATCGGTTATTATTTCAATGTATAAATAAATAAATGGATTGCATTTACAAAGACTATTGTAACAGTTTAATTGACATTGAACTGTTACAATAGAAAATGAAAAGCACCATATTTTTCAATCACTGCGAAACATTATTTTAAGAGATTAGTAATAAAAATAGTACTAAATACTAAAAAATAAAAAAGTTAAAACAAAGAATCTTTCTGTATAAAATCAAATCTCTGTTTTTTTTTTTTTTTTTAAATATATTAGTTTTTATCTCTCAAATCTATTCCTTATGTCACAAAATAATTAAGAGTACTCATGAGTAGGGTTGAGTGTAGTTTAAATCATTGCTCATCAGAATGACTTCTGTTATTATTCCGAAAAGCTTCCTGGGATTTATTATTGCAATAGGCAATAATAAGATTTTCCTAGATGGTTTTTGACATTTGACGGGTTTGTACGATTTATGAATCTAATATAGAATCCTAACAAACTTTCCCGGCGTTGTTAGAAACAACTTTAGCATTTGGAATTAAGCTAAACCATCATTTCCCAACCTTTTTAGTGCTGCGAGAATTTCAAGTGCCAAAAAATCGGTAAAAAGCCTTGCGACCCTCCTGCTGTTATATTCCATTCATACAGCATTGAATTTTACACCGCTTGATAGTAATTTTAAATACTTTATTTGGTAAAAGTATGTATTATAGGTCTTAAGTTTTTATTCTCAGCCCCCTCATACCTGAACACGATCCAATCGAGGTCACCACCCTAGGTTGAGAAATGATGAATTACACCAACACAAGTTTTTAAACCAATTCATAAATGCAAATACTACCTACGAATCAGTAAAACAGAAAATAAACCACACACAAACGCTTATTCGTTTAAAAAATAAATAAATAAAATAAAAATGCGTCGTTAACACTCCCATTTGCAGATGAATCAGTGTACTAAATATGGTCTTGGCTATACTAAGAAACCAAAGTACAAACTACCAGAAAAAATTACGTAAGAGAGAAAAATAAATTAAAGAATCAATCAGCGAGAGTATTTACCCACATGGCATTGGGAACGTAGAAAAGAAAATAAATAAACAATCATAAACACCAATAGTTACTTCCTGACATCTAACACAAGTTCAAACCAACCAATGGATAATTAGATCTACTAATTCTTCACTACTTTTTACTATATAGCGATTTAATGATTGATGATTTTGAAGTGAGTGAAGAAAACGCATGCACGCAAATGAAGCAAAATGAGAACAAAATTGAAAAATTACTGTATCTTCTCCTATGATTGATCTTCTCAGCAGGACCGGTTTCATCCAGCTGTTGTCAGGAGCGAGCGTTTATAATTGCTGATGGTAGCAAGCAGTGCGGTGTTGATTGCAGTCCTGACTGAGGTTTGATTCCCAGTATGAATTATAGAATCCAAACATTGAAAATAGTGGTCGACGAATATCTCCGTACATTTAAATCATGCGCCATTTTGAAACTATAATAACCAAAAATGTTAAAGCAATACGTGTGAATCATCCGATATAAAGCACCAAACCTAAATGAAAACTAATATAGTTTTTTTTTTTTAATTCATGTAAAAATAATAAACCTCTTTTTTTTTTAAATTTCCTATAAGACATATCAGTTGGATTCAATTTCCTTCAGATTATTCTTTACAAAATAATCAGTAAACAAATTAAATAAAATAAAGAAGTTTTAGATTTATTTTCATTGGTTTGCAGGAACATGTTAGGCTATATAAGCTGTGTTTTTGTTGTTTTGTCTGCTTCATTTGGATGTTTTTGCATCTAGAAGCTCCACTGTTGCATTGAGAAAGGGATTCCATGCAATCCCGAAGCATATGTCTGCATTTTAATGCCCATTTATGCTTAAATAAGCGTGCAATTATTTTATTTTTTATTTTCAAACATCATTTTTCATTTTACTATTACCAATCGGTGTGATGAATCTTGCTGATGTACAGGTTCATCACAAAACAGCTTCTTTGTTACACTGCTAGAAAGGTATAAATTGTGATTCATCAATTTTAATATTTTTTGCTTCTAAATCGTTTTATAACATATATTGGCACATTACCTTTGTCTTAAAAATAAAAAAAAAACTCATTTTTGTAATCTTTGAGTAATTTTTAACTAACTATGAAGTCTTAGTCGTAATTCAGTCTAGGCATAACTAAATGCATTATATTCCTGTTCCATTTTGTACACGTAGTACTAAATTATGCACTTCTTTTTGAGAAAGATTTCTAGACATTTGGAATACGTACAAAACTCATACAGACTATCGAATCAAATAATATCCAAAGCTTGTCCATTTTGATTGAAACCACAAAATATATTACAATGTTGTAACTTACTTTGAAAGTATTATCAACATGGAAATCCGTTTAAAAACGTGCTTCAGTTCAGACAAAGCAGACCTTTGTATTTTCTGGATTATTTGATAATTCCGAAATATTGTGTTGAAATAGGTTGGAGGGAATTCTTTTAAAATAGTCGTAAAATGTTAAACGAACATGTGAATTTGAACAACTGTCCGGATTTCCTTTAGAATGAAAAGCTTGTTTTGGTAGAAAGCGTTGACAACTTCTGAGTTTTAAAATGAAACATGATAAATATTTGGCTTTTATATTTGTGTGTTTTATTCATTTTGTAGTAGGTAAGTAAATACTTGATTTTTTTTTTTTTTTTTTGAGAGAGAGAGAAACTCATAGTGCCTATGAATATTTTTCTCTCAAAATTTCTGTTTTTAACTATCGCTATCTTGAATAACAGTATGTAGTTTGATTACTTAATGAAATATATTTGTTACTGAACATACAAGAAGTATTAAAATATATTCGCACATATTATAATTAAATTATGTTTTTTTGAAAAAGTGTAAGTGTAATGTTATTCCCTTTCCCTATCCAGACAGACAAATTCACTCAACTCCGTAACATATTTACAATACTGTACGATTATACTGTATTATAGTACAGTATAATGGTCTCGTTTAATAAGTATAATCAATGTTGTTCAAATAGTTTGTATATTTTGTTTCATACAGCATTCTGTTTGCGTCCCCAGGTTTCGTTGAACTACTATCCCAGGACATAAGGAATGTCAATAGAAATTATTAGTGGCGTTGATGACTGAAAAGTAATTTCCAGGAAATAAAGAAAATAATTTAATCTTAAAAATTCATTAATCGCATCAACAATGACTTTCTTAACTATCCTTTCTTTATTTCCCAAAAGATTGCAGGTTAATGAAAATGTTTTGCTTTTTTTCAAATTGTTATTACATATATTTAACATAATGAATTACTAAATTAAATAAATGAAATAATTTTCTGCGTTTGGTAAACGCTGGAAAAATAGATTTTTAGGCTTAAATTATTGTTTTGTAATTCTGCCTCAGTAATTACTGTGCCCAGTATTTCTCCAATGTTTTGAACATAATCTGTTTTTCTAAAAATTATTATTCATCTTTTTTGCGCAATAATATTTCTAATGCTGTCCTACGTTCACTCTTTCATTTATTGATTAGTAGGAATTATTTTTTAAAATATTTCATAAGTTTTAAACGCATTTTCAAGTGAGGTAGCAACACTTAACATTTTTACATTCAGTTTGAATAGCATTATTTGTTTAGTTATTACTATTATTGCTATTATTATTACTATTATTGCTGATCATTTATTTAAATGTTAAATTCATTCGCTAAATAAAAAATAATTTTATTAGTAAAATATGTAATAATTTGAACTTTTCTAGCAAAATTTCAAATGTTGACAAAAAATTACTCATTTATTTGTCTGAATTTATTACCTCAAGAAATAGTTAACTAATTTATTGCAGCTAGATAAATTATTGGAAGTCCTATTTATGTGAAAAAGGAAAGAAACTATTTGTAATAAAACATAAATGAAATTAATAGTATACTTCAGTAACGAAAAAATCCTGAAGACTTTACAGCAGATAGTTATTTTAAGGCAACAGCGAAAAATCTCCATCCGTGCAAAGCAACTCAACACAACAACAAAGTCGTGAGACTTTGCCATTGAGACGTGAAAGACTACAGGAATTCAGCTCTCATCTGTTTCTTTGACGATTTTCCCCTTTACTTACTTAAATTATTCATTTTAATTCTTTATATTTTATTCAAATCATGTATTTATTCTGAAATAGGATATTTTCACAAACTTTAAAGAAAACTTCAAATAGTTGACACTTAAGTCCATAAGTCCCCTTCTGTAAATAATGCAACTTGCCTATCGAGTGATTTTCTTATTCTAAAAACACGAAAGAAAGAAAAATGTTATTTATTCAACGTATTATACATTCGGAGAAAAGATAGAAAATAAGTTGAATGTTATGTTTTCGCATACAATTACTAACGAGTCTCAGTTGATCGTATTCTTATTTGCACTTGTCATTTTCATGTTTCAAGTAAGATTCTATTTTATACCAATAAAAAATAAAGATATTATTCATATAGTGGTATGAATTGAGTATGGGTTTGAAAAGGACATGGAAAAATAATCAAAGCTAATAAAACTGTGTTCAGTGTAGACACAATTTCTCTCCTTTCTAGTCTAAGTAATTTCCATATTCACTGTAACTAGCATTAAGAATAAGAAAGCTTTGATGGTGGATCAATAGCATGATATGGTTTTCTGTGTGAAAATTCAATTTTTGAATTGCATTCAGCTAAATTTATAAGTAATGAGTATTTTCAGAAAAAGAAATAAATAAATAGTGCTTTGTTTTCTACCAAAATTTATAAAATAATTTTTTTGCGAAAAACTTATGCAAAATATGATAGCAGGTCATTTAGCCTAAAGAAAATAGTATTGGCCAATTTTTTGAAATAATCGTCTTTTCAAGTGTCAGTGCAATGACGCAAATTATATTGAATCAGTTTTTCAAGTTTGAAAAGCATTTACACCTGTTATTATTATTATTTTTTCAAAAGAAAAAACGCTTATGGAATTCAGAAACAAGATCCGGAAAGAACTTAAAATATATATTTTCTCTCTTTTTTTTTTTTTTCATTTCTTTCTTTTATTTATTTTTCTTTTTCTTTTTTAGCACACCGTGCTCCTTAAAACTGAGTATTATATGTTTGTGTTCACACGCACAACTTTAATGTAGAAACTATGGCTTCATACATGCTCAGGCCTTTAAAATATAAAGGTATTCGTGTCTTTGTCTCTTTTTTCTATTTAATGGAACACTTCAAACATTCAAACATACGTCACACAATGTGTTATTAGAATTTTGATTTCATTTTTACATTTTAGATTCTATTTGATTTTTTATTTCTATTTCCTTTTTATGTTGAAGTTGTCTTTGGAATTTTTAAAGTATAATACCAGGAGTGAACCAGAATGTGTTTTTGAAAGAAAAGCTATAAGAAGTTAGGAAACCGTAATGTTATTAAAAATAGAAAGTATAATTGAGAATGGCCAGAGAGAGATTCCTCGCTCTTCTACGCCACCGGTCTGTTTGGGAAATGTGCTTGCCACCCCCCCCCCCCCCTCTCTCCCCCGTTTGAGAGTTTCTACTCCAAAAACAGGTGATATAGGAGTAAACGATGCGTTCCGTTAATAAACTAAATATATAAAACTAGACTGCTGTAGGCTTACATGAATGGGTAACAGGAGCGTTTCTGAGTGTAATCACGTGGATATGTGCGAGTCAACAGACTATCTTTCGGAAAAATGTTAAACACAGGTCATTTAAATTCATCGCGATTACGATAAAGGTGCCAAAAGCTGGTTGCGGGCTGGTAGAGTGTTAAAAGAAAACTGGCTTGCTTGTATAAAGACACTGGCGTAGATAAGGGCTTTGGGGATAACCCCCCCCCCCCCCCCAAATGGTGAAGTCTAGAATTTGACCAATTTTTCCTGTAAAACAATGAAATTAGCTCACTTCTCTCGAAGAACTCCCCTCTCAAATCCGGGTCTAGCTACGCCA
Organism: Octonoba sinensis; assembly: GCA_038502835.1. Classification (NCBI taxonomy): domain Eukaryota; kingdom Metazoa; phylum Arthropoda; class Arachnida; order Araneae; family Uloboridae; genus Octonoba; species Octonoba sinensis. The sequence goes on along the minus strand of CM076599.1, from coordinate 26,896,298 downwards.
CTGTATAAAGAGGTAGCTCAAGCGAGAAGGAGGAGCCAAAAAATTGGTTGAGTGAAAAGTTGTCCTAAATCATTTTAGTTTATAAAGGCATAAAAAATTGACATAAAAAATTCATTAGTATTGTTCATGACATTGATCATATTTAAAGCTGAAATTTAAAAAAAACTAAGAAACAATTTTCAAGCACAACCTGAAATGCATAGATAAATTGTAAATGAATAAAATAATTTTGACACTTAAAAAAAAACTTTTTGAGAAATAATTTTGACAAAATTCCAACCTTATATTAAAAATTTTGCAAGTGACATCAAACAAAACACTTCTGACAAATCATTGGAACAGTTTATTGCAATTATAATTATTATTAAAATGTCAAACTAATTTTTTAACCCCCTTTACATTAAATAAATATTAAACTCTATTTGTATATTTTTATTACTTGTTACAAATAAAAAATACACAGGTTCTACTAACTAATAAAAGCAATGTATTGGGACTAAAGAAAATATATTGCAGTTTATAGTAGTGCAATGTATCACTTCAATAAACTTTACTTGTTGCATTTCGACAGAATTCTATTTTGTTGGAGTAGGAGTCGGGTTGATTTTAGGGTAAAGAAGCCGGAGTCGATTAAAAACGTCTAGACTGCGACTCCGGGTGCTTTTTTCTTTTTTTTACCGACACTCCTTACAAAATGTCTGTTTTCTTTTTGCATTATACTTATGTCGCTTTTACATCATTTTAAAGACTTATTCTTATTATTCTTCTTATTATTATTATTGTTATTATTACCATTATTATTTACATTTTATTTCCACATAATTCTGTGTTTTCTTGGTTTTATATTATATTATTATTAAAATAATGAATTTTTCAACTTTTTGCACTTAGTTTTAATATAGAAAATATAAGTTTGGTATGAATGTTTATTCTTTCGCTTTATTTAGTCACTTTTATTATGTAAGGTCTTTACTTTATAATTTTAATATAACCTTACTTTAAACAGAAACATATCAATAAAATACATTTATTTAGGCACAGTTGGACAAACATTATTGGGCACAAGCACACAAGTTAAACAGGAGACAACATATCCAAGTTTCCAAAGTGTACTGTTCTTAAGATTTTCTCTCTATTGAACTTTTTCCTGGTTACAGTTAATACACCACATATTACGTCTTTTCCAATGTGTAACAAAAAAAAAACACTTTAATGTGTGTCAGTAATTTTTCAGAACACATTCTACATTTTCAATTAAGGAAAAAGAAAAAAAGCCTTCAAAATAATTTAATATTTTGTTTTAGTATCCATTTATAGACCCTTATTAATATTTTGCAGAGAGCTGTCATTTTCCTGGCTTCTATACAACTTCTATTTTTCCGGAAAAGTGACTACGTAAAAACACTCTATTTAAATTTTCTTCACATAGGTGTTTCCGGGAAACTCTTCTTAATTCCTGCTGAAAGAGATGCAATAACAAGATTGCATTCCAGTCATACTTTAAAGGCTTGAATTAAAAAATTAAACCAGTGTTTCCCGATCTTTTTTAGCAACGCGACCCCGTTTTTAACAAATAAGCAACCCGCGACCCCGCGACCCCCTGCATTTACCCGCTATGTAAGAGTGAATGAGAACTTACTGACTCGTGCTTTCAAAGTGCATTTAATTTTTCATGCCATTATTCATAATTATTACAAATTATGCACTAAGAAATATTTGACTAATGACTATAATTTAATTTAAAGCTTTTAGTGTGACTTTTCACAGCTGAATTTCGAAGAATGCATGATTTTTAGAGCGATATCTATTAAAGATTCCCTACTATCACAGTTTTAAAAATATATCACAACTAATTTCAAATTATAAATTTGAATTTCATCTCATGTGATGAATAGATACGATGAGGTGATATTGAACTTTTAAATTAATAATCTTCATAATTCATTTTGATATTTGTTTCCTCTTTTTTAGTACCTTTCTGTAGGAATAATGCTAAATCGCTTCTATTTTTAATGTTTACGGAATAAAACATAGAACTGAAAATAATTCAAACAATGGAAGAATTTTTTTAATGAAATTACTTTATTAATATAATTATTTTAATTTATCTTATATTGAAAATATGAATTTAATCAAATATTCAAAATTATTTCCTTTTAGAACAAAAATGTGGAATAAATTCTAATAAGTCACTTGATGAGCAATAAATATTTCATGATAATTCTCTAAGAAAAAAAAAGTGTCGTTTAAAGTTAATTAGGAAATTTATTTAGTAAGTTACAATATTTTAATGCAACTACAACATTTATATTAATTGATTTTTGTTAATATGACATGCATTACAAAGATCGTCACAGGGTTTCTTATAGTGAAATGGTTTTCTTTCAGGTGAAGCAATTTTCAATATTCTAAATGCTCCAGAGACCCAACAAAAAAATATTAGAGGCATTTTCAACTCGGATATTAGTCACTACACATCTGAAGCAAAAAACAAGCAACATGGTTATAAAGAACCCGATGGAAACCCGAATATCCAGTCAGGGCTCCTTACTAGAAGCATGCCTCCTTTCTCAAGATTCTCGACTTCTAAAGGTAGCCAACATAGTACAGTAAATCGCAGACAGAATCCACTCATATGCAGTTTACACCCCGACTTCTGCAATGACGAACTATTTCAAATATTTTTAAAAACATCTGAATTCGCCGAAGAAATTATGGAAATCGTTTTTGATACGATCGAAAACTTTTGGAAACTGAATTGGATTATCTCTAAATTGCAAAATATATCAAGTGAAGATTTACACATTATGGAATTTGGCATTGCTAACAGAAATAATCTCGCTTCACATGAATGCTCAAAGCATAAGCTCGAACGATATCCTGGAAAATTAAAGGAAGAAAGAATGCATTTTTATCATAAACCTCTCGAAGACGTTGAAGAAGAGACATGTATTATCAATTGCAAATTGCTAAATAGAAAAGGTGGAAGAAATAAGTTTGATATTCTTCAAAATATGTATAAATATGATAGAGGAAAAGTCGATAAAAAGCTTTCGGTCACTGAAGAAATTTATGATGCTTTATCAGCTGCAAATTCTAACAATAAGGCGTTAAAAACCAGTGCTATTCCACAAATGCGTACAATTCCTTTTCACGAAAGAAATTTGATTATTGACAGCAACAGGCTCAAGGTTGCAAAAGAACCACCTGCTACATCTTTGGAAGAAATGAAGCGGAGATTTAGAAATCCAGAAGATGCATTTAGTTATGGATTTTCAAGAATAAGAAACATTGACAATATTCCCACATTACGAGAAAGTGAAGAATGGTCTAGAAGCGCAAAACGTGTTAGCATGGATCAATTGAAATACAGGCTAACTGCTGGGAAAGGTTTGCAAATCAAAGAAACTTGCCAATGTACTAATCAGCAAGATAAATGCAGATTTTTTCAAAACCAAAATCCAGACATGGATATTTTACCTCAAAATATAGCTAATGCTGATAACAATGAGAACAATAAGGGCATAGATTTCCACCATCAAACAGTTCATCCTTTTACTGAAGAGGAAGAAGAAATCTTAGCTGAAAATGTAACTGATTCTGCTGATACGCACTTAGGAGCTAATTTTTATCGCTTCGAAAATGGGGTTGAAACTTTGAATGAAAACAGTTCAGATGAATTACAGCTGTTTTTCGGAAATAGTTCCGGCAATGACGCTGGATTTATGTTTAGAACTCTAGATAATCTAATACAACAAAATGCCTCACAACCAACTATGATCTATGAACCTATGACTAATATTCTAATTGGTCAGGAACTAAACCAAATTCAAACAAATGTTGGGAATTATTCCGAAACGCTATTAAGTCAATTTCCCGCTGATATGTCGAACATTCAAAATACAAACAACGTTGAAATTCAATTTGGAGATCAATTAGATATTGGCATGGACTTAATTCAGGGTCTCATGCAACAATTCAGTAAAGAAAATCAACCAGTTATTGGAAACCTTGAAGAAAATACTCCATTTGATATAGTACCGCTCCAATTAAGCTTTAACAACTACCCAGGTGTATAAATGTTTAACCTTAATTCATAAAAATAATAAGAATTAAATTTGATGAGAAAAGATCAAATGAAATTGGAACAAATTTCAAAAGCATTGGTCATGACCCATTCATTAACCGCGGTAAACTTTTCTTCTTCTTCTTTTTTATCTGACGAAAAGTTTTTAAAGATTGCTTCACAGATGTTAGTAAATTCTTTTGTTAATGAAATAAAAGTTCATAACATTTATATTCTTTAGAAAATTCTAGAAATATTATCAGTGTGTAATCAGAGGTAAGATATAAATCTAATTATAACAATTTAAAATACGCAGTAATCTAACCTAACGTAGAGAAAAGTCATAGCATATTTCTGTTGAAAGAAATATGCCGAAATTCCGCGTTGATTTTCCTCCGTGTGACGTCATTGTTGTCCCCAAATTGATTGCTTAACGTAATTAAAGACAGAGATTTTTATGCGGCGGAACAAAAACTAAAACGACACCAATTTAGCTAATTTGCATTATTACTCAAGGGTTCTCCGAAACTTTGATTTTTTCCATTAATAACATTCATGAAAGTCAATAAAATCTTCGAAGAGATCTTCCAAAATTTCTTAAAATTGCTCGTTCCTAGTTGATCAATAAGAACAAAGAATAAAAAAATTAGAAAATACTGGAGAATCCTATACACAGATAAAAGAATGTGTAGCGATGTGTGTGCCATGAAAAAATCAACTGATTAAGTTTTTAATCGTAAAAACTTGCATCATAAATTCCTGCGTGTGTTTTTTATTCCGATGCTAGCAAGTGAAGCTACAAGAAATTTTCTTCTAAGAGGAAGGCCTCGTTCTATAAGGAATACTTCTAATCAGTATTTTACAAATGAGCATCAGAATAAATTTTGAAATGAACTCAGAGGGGAAAGCACATTATCAATGTGCGACCTTCAACCACATCAATAGAACATGAAACTTTTTATTAAAATGATACACTGGATTCATCCTTACCACAAAAACTTCAATCAATGCCTTGAGTGAAAGTCGGGTGTAATTTAAAACATGTTTATTCTCTCCCGCAATTGTTACAAAAGGCCGTGCCTTCACTTTTACCATTTGTAAACTACATATGTCTGCGAAACCTACTTTTCAGCTGTCAAAAAATAATAACTACCTTAAGAGACTAAATTCTGAGCCTGACATGAGAACTCGACTTTCCTCCTTGAATACTTTATTTGAAGTTATTTAAAGTACTTTTGTCTCAACCATTGATTTTTTGAAATTACTTTATGAAACCCATAAATATTATTTGAAGCATTGTCATATTTATTGCAAATGATTCATTTCTAGAAGGTGGCACTAATAAATAACATACTATTAAAGCAAACAGGGGTTCCATAATAGAAAGTGACCTTAAAAAGGATGCCACGCTTCAAAAAAATTAAGAAACGCTGCGCTCCCGCTGCAACGCAGGAAAACTCCGCCGAAAATTTTATCCCCATCTTCCCCTGATAAGACAATTCCGACGCATTGTTCCCTTGCGTTTTCACAGGACGCGAAAAATCCGTCAAGGGAGTTGGGAGAATTTAATGTGTGGCGAAAAGTTTAAATTGGGGCTTGACTCTATTTTGCCGAATTCGTGTTGCTAAGTTCGAAAAAACTGCTTAGTTCCGGATTTTTTAACTAGAAATTTACTCATATTCATATTATTCAGGATTTTCGCTTTTGATACTTATTTAGGAATAGTGCATATTACGCTTTTATGTACATGTGCTTTGAAGTACTTTCAGAGGAATGATATACAAAAGCGAACCGATCATCAAACTGTACTACCAACATTTTGTAACAATCTAATATGTGAACCAGAAATTCGCCCAGATCTAAGAGAGTCAATGTTCTAGTATACCAACAATTATTTGCATAATTAGTTATCACTGAGCTTCTCCTTGATCACTTCAAATAATCATTTTCATCCGTTATAACAATTATTTCAAGGACAATATCTCTCTTAGATACAAAAAGATATTGTACATACCATTTAAGCATGTTCTAAAAATTTGCTAATGTGTTCTATTAAGTTCAAACACTGAAGGATTTTCAATGGAGAAATTTAAAGTAATGAAGAAAAATTGAAACACTAAATGTTAATTTTATTTTAAGAATATTTATTGAATCTTTTAAGTATGAATAATGTTTAGTTTGAATTTCATTTCTTTTGTTTTTCAATAACTTTTTTTGGTCACTTGTATGAGGTTTAGAAGAACCTTCTAAAAATTAAACAGGGGCTGAGTTAAAACGGTTTTTTAATATGCTTTATCTTTTGATGTCAAAATTTAATATTTCACTCATTAGTTTATTAATTTCTAATAAAGTATTTTTTTTCTCTTGATTTTTGATAATAAGTGAACTTCACCGTTGCATTTGCGTCTATCAAAAGCTAATTGACTAAATATGCAAAAATTGCGAAAAATAAATATTGCGTGCCTTTGAGCTCATTTAGAAACATATTTCAAATTGAATTTGTTGTGGACCAGTTGCATCGTCAGGGGTACAGTATATCTTCTTAATCACTGATCCAAAAAAAGCAATTTTTTGCAGGATTTTGGAAGACCTATGTACTACCGTAATTATCGGTAAATAGCCCGCATCGTTGTATAGTCCGCAGGAAGAAAAATTCATTCTAAAAAAATTAAGTTCGGTGTATAATTCGGTGTATAACCCGCACCCAGAAAAAAACATGGGATACACCCTTAGAAAACAATACATTCTTCTGTAGCGCCAGACTCTAATTTGCTTTGGACCATTGTTTCGAAAGCTACGATTTATTTCTCTGCATTTTGTTTTAGCAGGAAAACAGATTACGATATTTTTGAACGGTAGTTGTCCTTTTTAATAATACTTTTTTTTAATTTCATGTATTGCCCGCATCGTTATATTGCCCGCAGGTAGTAAAAAAAGAAGTTTTTTTGTAGATAGCCCGCGGGCTACACAGATAATTACGGTATCTGTATTTTTTTCCTTTTTTTCTATGAAAATAGCAGGAACTGGTTCTGTTTATTTCTACTTCCGACTTTATTGCATTGTCGCCAAAAGAGGATGTGACGCCAAAATTAAAATTTTAAGCTAGTCACCCCTTTCCTACTAATAGAAATGGTGCAGAGGAATTGTCCTGTGAGAGGGAGAGGGAAATAAAAAGTAGAGGCGGTGCTGACCCTTCTAGGGAACAGAGGGATAAAATTTGCGTCGGAATTGTTCTGTTCCGCAAACCATATATGAAGAATTAATTTTTAGCAGTAAAATTACAATATTTATGCGTGAACGCAGAAATTTTTCCTATCTTTTTTTTAATATGAATTATAAATTATAAAAAAAAAGGGAATGAAAATATAATTTTTTCGAAATGTATTGCTCCATAAATGTGCACAAAACAGGGTTTTATTTATTTATTTATTTATTTATTTTTTTTTTTTTTGGTCGCCAGCGATAGAGATTTTTTTTTTTTTTTTTTTTGGTCACCAGCGATAGAGATTTTTTTTTTTTTTTTTTGGTATCGCGACAGGTGTAAAACCTATGAGATTTAGAAAACCTTTACTGATTCGAAACACTGCAACCTGTTTTTTACAAAAATGTTTAAAAATACATCTTTTCTTGCTTACATAGACATACCAGGATAAAAACATGCAAAATTGGTATAAATTCATGCACCATTAAAAACTGTGTTAAACTTACTTAATAAAATTAATGCAGTGAAAAGTAAGTTCGACAATATGCACTGAGAACAATTACAGCACTCATAACTTTTCCCCACATTTCTCTATTACAAACATGGCCTTCTGGTATATAACTCCGAGAAATGAAAAAAAAATTGAATTAAAACTTAGCGCAGTCAAATTTCGAGTCGTAAGTTATTGTGATTTAATTTTAGGTACAGACAATGTATGAAAGAGACCGTTATCAGTTGAACTTGAATCAATTAATGAACCTTAATATTATTAATCAACTGCGCTCATTAATATCATTTCTCTCCTGTTTAAAATTAATGCTCCTCAGAACTCGTTGAAACTATCATGCGTGCGATATTTGACGCACTATCACTCCTCATTTTCAACACCCCTTATTATTGTCTTCCACCAAACATATCAAACTACAACAGTCCCTTTATAGTGTTTGTCCAGAACGTTATGTCACACGGACGCTTTTGACTTCTGCTTTTATTTTTTGCGATTTGAAAGTGATGCAAGAGTCGATAAGCTGCGACAAACTATCATGCTGATGAATAATAATCCACGAAACATATGCCACGAAACATTGAAAATGAAATTTAATGCAATATCTTCATTGAAATCATCTCAATATTTCCTTCTAGGGAATGGTGGTAATTTGTATTAAACCTTGTTCAGTTAAAAGGTAGGATATGTATAACATTTCCCTATCTTAAACGATTAAAAAGACAAACTCGGATTCAAAACACAAACTGAAATTTTGCTCACTGTGGCTAGTAGCTGATAAGCCCGCTGACTCTGCTTATAATTTTATAAATACTGCATAAGAGCGGGCGTATATTTTGTGCAAATAATCTAAACGCAAGTAGTTTATTTACAATTATTTATTAATACATTATTTATTAATTAATGATTAAATAAATAACTAAAAAAAACTTTTTTTTCTGTGTTCCCTCGTTTTACCTTATTCACCCAATATTTTTAAAAACACGTTCTTCCACAATACAGAAATTTCACGTTTCAGTCACTTCATAAAGTACATGAGTCAAAACAAGATGCAGATAAATGGAAATTGAGGTAGTTGTCCAGATTCAATGAAAATTTCCATGCCGTAGTACCCATTTCAAAGTGTCGTGAGAACATTCACACCTCTCGGTTATTATTACTTTGGCCTCTTAGTGGTTCACGGTCCGTCTCTGGGTCTGTACCTTCATTTGTATCCAACTCCCACTGTCTCTCTGTAGAAGAAAGAAAAAGATAATATGATCAAAATCAAATAAAGGGTGACGGTTATGAACAACTAAAGTTAACTTTTTGTAGAAAGCAAGTTAAAACGTTAAGAACGCAATAAGGTTGTAGTTGCTTTGAAGCAGTCATGCTCTTTGAAAGTAGATACAAACATTAAGTAAGCCAGGTTCGGGTGAAATTAGACGGAAAAGAAATAATCTAACAGCTAACGACTGTGCTCCTTCTTTGAATCTTAGCAATTCAACTCTGAAATTTTTGCTCACAATGATATTAATATTCTTTAGCCATCAGCTCTTCAATGATGTGGAACTTTTAATTATGAAATAAATGGCAGCCAGTGAGCATCCATCTCTATATTTATGTGATTTTACGGGAAAAGGACTGAATTTCGTGTTGCTCTTTGCCAACGGGTTTAACCTCTTCAGACCCCAGAACTAAGCACAAACAATTTTGACGCAATTTTTTGGTTCTCTGATTTAAAAAAATGATTACAAAACAAAATAACTAAAAAAATTTTTTTTTTTTTTTTCAAATTTTAATTAATAGTTAGTTTAAATAATAATGAATGCCCAATTTCCAAGTTTTCCATGCTTAAAACAAAGTAAACTATCTGCTGATTAATTTAAAAAACAATTGGGTGTTTTAGCTTTCAAATTAGCTACAAACAGTACAGTGTATTTTTAAATGTACCCAATTTGGTACACTTGGAATGAAGAGGTTAATACTCACCTTACTTCCAATACTGTCGAGAAAAAAGCCTAAGCGCTAAATTGTGTCGCCACTCACTTGAAGTGGTAAGTTCACTATGACATTTTTGCTTTATGGCTGTTTTCTTTTCGTTTTGACTAATTACTACTTTAAAAAAAAACTGAATTCAAAGGAAAATAACTTTGAATAAGATCGCCTATATTTAAACCCTTCTTGCATTTTGTTATTATTTAAGAAATATTTTAGTTTGTATATTATATTGTAATAAGAAATAGAGAGTTTACCTAACCCTCTCCCCCTCCCCTTTAGTACAGCACAGGTAACCGATCATAGTGGTACCGTGTATCGCCGCTCAATCTTTTTTCTTTTCTTTTCTTTTTCTTTTCGAAATTTTGTGATCAATATAATTCTGTGCTTTGCAGTTGCGAAAAGAAATAATAATTTTAAAACTGCTTTACCTAAACAGTACAGACTTTTCCTGTTCCAAACTCCATCTCGAACGCATTCAACCCGGCCGTCGCGGCTTCTAGAGTATCCTGCATCACACACTAAAGAGGCATACTTTCGACTTATCTGGAAACGACCATTTTCCACCACTAAGTGGGGATCTACGCAAGTAGGAGCTAGAAAAACCAAAGTTGTTTTATCATTATTATTATTATTAATGTTTCATAGAACAATATTTTTTTCAATGGTTTCACAACTTCCTTAGCATAAAGCAAGAAAATTGATAAAACAAGTGATTGTAATACCATAGTAGGAAAGTTGAAACAAGGCTCACCTTGATGTGGCGCTTCAAATTTCAGATTTGATTTTGTAAATTAAAATTAGTTTTCCTAATGCATTATAGAGGTCAACACAATCTCCTCGCATTGTCAGGTAAGAATTCATGTAATTTTCTTTGTTTTTAATAGAAGTTACATTAGTGGGTAAATTTATAAACAAACTTTTTATGTAAGCAGTGTAATAATTTAAAGCGGGACGTATTGTAACTAAGGCATGTACTTTTGTAATGATTCCAATGTTGAAAAACGCATTGCAGTGCTAAATCTAACTTTTTGGCAGTTCATTCATGATGATGACCATGTGGAGCAGGTTGGGACAATGCAAAGCGAAATGCAATGCAAAAAAAAGCAATATTTGCATGTACTAAATATATTTATGGAAATTTGAAATCTGCTAAAATTAGAAAAAGGCTTTCTCAAATCTAGACAGTTCAAAAGAGGCATAACACACAAATGTCCTCTCTTAGAATTTTGACGGTACCAGTTTTTCAACGAAAAATACAATGTATGTTTATGTAATGCACTAGTGTATGATATAAATTGCCATTTGTAAGACTACAAGTCTAAAAATAAAGATATATTAACAAGTGTAACTTGGTGTAATTTATTCATTAAAAATTCCTTGTCCCTAGCTGCCAGCTGCCCCACCCAGCAGGGCAGGCCAGGGTATTGAAAAAGTTTTTGACTTTTTTACTAAAACTTAATTTGATGGAGTAATGCATTGGAAATGAAGCAAGAATATCTTACACTTTTGTGCCAAATTCTATTTGGGAAAAATAAAAATATATATAATTGATAAACATCATTGTATACTGTCTAATTTTCTTAGCCGAAACTTTCCTCGAATTTGCACATTCGTCCGGTTCACTTCTATTTCATCAAAATAGGGGTGACAGGAAGAATAAAAATTAGGAAATGTTTAGTCTTTATGAAGAATAATAAACTCTGCGTTTTTTTTTTTTTTTTTTTTAAATTTTCTTTTGTGTTAAAGGTTCAAATTGGAAATAGAATATATCATCATCGGGGAAAAGCAAAAAATGAGTTAAAAATATAATTTCGAAAAGTGCCCATTTCAGCGTATCACCCCTTTGCCGGATAAAATCTTCCCGACGGATAGTCTCGGCTTTCGTAAACGAACAGTAAAAAGTTTCCCATGATAACACTTTCCCCTATTTATGTGTCAACCAAATTTCTGCAATGGTGAGGAGGGTGGTTAAAATACTTTTCCGGTACCTGTGTGTGAAGTCGTCAGACAAATAGTATCTCAATAATAGGGTTAATCAACACAGTCAAAGTGAAATACGATATGAACACCAATGAGTTTGTGTAGTCACTTGCAACGGTAAAAAAAATTAAATAAAATGAAGTATGCAAGGCCAAATAAGAAACGAAATTTTTTAACATCATTCAAATAAGTTTTGAAATTAGATTACCCCAAATGGAGCAACGAAAAAAAGAGAAAACAATTCTTTAATGAAGGCAGTTTCTGAACGACTATAAAGGGTTTCAAAAAAAATCCGAACTAATGAAAGTTTTTTCCAAAAAGAAAGGTTCCAGTGGAAAGGTACTTGTATTGTGGCTGTATAATTTGAATCTGCTAGTAAATTTTGTTAAATGCTTCAGTTGAAGCATTTTCTTTCAATTCGACTGATATCGGAAATGATTAAGAAAAAAATGTGAATTCGAAGGTCTTCTCGCTTCTGAGAGTTTATGAAAATGGCCTGAAAAAGTTGTGAAAATGCTCGAGTTGAATATTTGAACTATAAATTCATCTTTAAGAAATGTTTTTCATTTTGCAAGAGCTTTTGTTTTTAGATGAAGACAGTGAAGTGATTAATCATATATAGATGAACAATAAATTATTAGTAAGAGGACCGATTAATTAACAGAGAGATGTTTTTAATTTTCGTTTTGCATCAAACTAATAACCTGCAATTCATAACAGACTCATACGATTATCAGGAAAATAAGAAACATATTTAATGATTAAACTTAAGTTAACTACTCCTTGATAGGATAACCATCAAAAAGAAATGATTAAATTATAATTTTTAACAAAAAAATTAAATGCAGTTTTCCTAAAACAAAGAAAGGTGCAGCTTAGCACAAAAATTCTTTTTTATCTAAGTGATATTTTTCCTTTCAAAAGTCAGAATTTTCCCGAGACTTTAATGGTACATTCATACCAATAGTGAAGGAAACGGGAGGCATCAAACCATTATTCCAGCTCGCGTCATGGGTTTTGCACAACTTAATAACCACGCCCCCCGTGGTGACAGATTAGCATTTTTCATTGCGTCATTAAGAATGACTTTCCCCCAGACAACCGTGATTTATTGATTGCGCTATGAAACATATAAATCCTCTCGCTCTGTTTGATAATCATGGCAACAGCCTTTTTGGGACAGACACAAAATGTCTGGGTGTGAATGCCACATTAATGAAAGAAGGAATATTTGAACAAGAAAATAACACGCTGCACAAATTTTGTGAAAATATTTCACTACTCACATGTAAGGACATAGGCTTGAATTTCACAAATCTGTAGAGGTAAAGAATCCAGTGCCTTGATCTTGATTCCAGCACCATCTCTGTTGTTCGGACCTGGGCAGTTGTGAAACTCCCAATCCAGCCTGTCTGAAATAAATTATTTTTAAACTCGTCGCTCCCTACATGAGGAATGTCTCTTGCACTAACTTATCCACTATAAGACTAAATGCTGTGTAATAATGACCTCCTAAACAAGAAAGGTGTATCTCAAAAATAAACTTTTGGCTATAACCATTTCTCGCAAAACTTTAACAATCATGCTGTTTTTCGTATCAATAGAGGTTCTGCAAGCACTCAAAGCGTAATAGAAGACAAGTATTGTGTTTTGTGAACAGCTAAAGTTTTCACAGAAGTACATTGTTTTTGGCTCTATTTTGGAAACCCTGAGTTTTGCGGTTGAAACGCGTTTATCACTTTTTTAATATTTATATTTCAGGTTAGCATTGTGCTATTCGTAATTACTACGTTCGTCCACTGAGTTAAGAAATTAGCTAGAGTATTGCTTGCATGGTCGATCAAATGTTGAACTGGATTATTTCGAAATGGTCAGGTCAAAGAACTATGTTTTCACAATGGAGTCCCAAAAGTTCTCTTTACTTAGGCTTTCTTTAGAGTACTAAGACATTTTCTTCTACACTTTAAAAAAAAAACCGTAGAGAATAAGGACATTATATTGAGTACCACCATCACATGATCTCGCCACAAATAATTTAAATGAATAATATAATTTGTTTAAACTTTATTCACTGCAGGATCTAAACTAGAAGTTAGGCCAAAGTATCATTTTACAAGAATCGCAGACTCTAATATTAATATTACAATAAAAATCAATCCACGTTGGTACTGCCTCCTCCAATGTTAATAATATGTGAAACATCACTCCAGTCATTTACGTTACTCAGTGTAACCAACACGAACCAAAAGAACATCAAAAATTTTCTGTATAGTAATTGTAGAAGTAGCTGTATTTAACCTCATCTTTCAAATCCTGATTGTCAGCTATAAACGCATCATACATTTGCTTAATGGTTAAACGGGCACCTAAATTAGTTTTAAGTTCTCCAGAGTCGTGGGACTCTTTTATTTCAAATTTTAAAATGTTTTCGTGAATGCGTTCACAAATTTCTCCGGATTTGGCATTACCACTTCTATTCATGCCCCTTTTATCAATTGGGATTTCGTTCTGAAGCAACAAATGACAAATCCTGGCCAAACGATCACGTGATATGCCATGGATTTTCATGAAAACATTTTTGCACACAACCTTAAATGTACCATTGACTTCTACATGATACAAATATGTATGATTTCTCTTATAATGTAGAGCAGGATCGGAGATATCTAAAGACCCGTCGATGTGATTCCCATCACAGTGTTCTGCCGTTTTTATACGTCTACGCTGAACTTCCTTAACCCCAATCAAAGTTTGTAAGTAAGTATCCTGGGTGTTTTTACTTTCCAGCGAATAAAAATTTTCCCATATTTCGTCTATAACCTGTTGGTTAATGCTTGAAGAACATTTAATGTTGCACTTGCAACGAATGCTTTGTGGTTTCATTTTACAGGGAACTTGCTTCTTTGTATAGCTTGTATAAGCCACGCCTCTGATTCTGGCACTACGTACTTTATTGCGCAGATAGTTTTCCTCGTGTACAACTCCACGTTTTCTTTTAGGTTGAGGTTCATTTCCTTCAGTCTTATTAGACATTGAAATTGCTTTTCCTGTTTAAATCGTAGTTTATAATGAAGCGCACACGACAATGAACTGCAAACTAAAGCAACAATGAACACAACACACCAACCAACTTCAACAAAATCGATAAAGCTGCAAAAAAATATAAAACACTCCTAACTACGAGAGTACATCGAACTAAATGTTCAGTCACGGTTTCATGGAGAAGCAGTTGGAATAATGCCAAGAAAATTCTATCTGCTCTGTAGGTGATCATACAGGTTTGGAGAAAATTAAACGCAGAAACCCGTCAAATGTGGCTACTTGACGGGTTTCTGCACAGAATTCGCATTACTTGATGTCAAATGAAATAGCCTTAAAGATTCGAATTGAAATGGATTTCTTGACAACTTTTCCCGACTAATATCAAACAGGTTTGTTTTGATTCTTTCTTGCTCTTTACTAATTCGCAAGTGTTTTGCAAAATAAATGTATCAATGAACCTAGCCTTTATTGTTATAATTGTTATTATTATTATTCCTCTTTCTGCAAATTTATCAAGATAAGTACGAATGATTCCCCCATTGGTTTCAAGTACTTCAATACGTCTTCTCCTAAGAAATACAAGCACTAATCAGCTTATCTTCTCTTCTTTGTTATAACTTTTAGTTTGTTAGTTTTTTATTTATGTTTATTTCTTTATTCTTTCATCAAAACATTATATATTTTTACTTTATCAACACCTCTAATTTATCATCGCATTGCTTAGGGCAGAAAGACGGAACCTTTTTGGTTTGATAAACCTTTAAGAAAACAAAATTATGTCGTGTACTGTACAAAAACAGTCGAACTCGTATATCAAGACAATGTTTTTAACGACACATCTTTTATAACGTCAATAAACCACTGGTCCCGAAAATACCCGTCGATAATAACGTTAAATCACCTTGCTTCTAACGCATTTTGAGAACTTGCTTATTATTCCCTGCTGTACAAAAAAAAAAAAAAAAAAAAGCATATTGGAATTTGATCGAGTAAATACCAAAGCGGTCCAGAGAAAATTTAATTTGGATTCAGAAAACTTGTTCAGCATAGAAGGTTTGTTGCACAACTTGAAAATTGAGCCGTATCGGAAAAGTTTAACGTTTGGCTGAAGTATTGAGTACGAAAGAATGGTAGAGAAAAATATTCCAAAAAGAATTATTAAGAACGTAACAGCATAAAATTATAAATGCTATGCTATCAATTTAGTTTCTCAGTGAAAATATTCAACTATGAAATAGCAGTACTGACTGTCACAAACGTACTGACTGCTAAAACGGAAGAAAAAAAAACAAAGAAAGAAAAAGGGAAGAAAAAGCATTTTTTCCCACACCGCCGAAAACTTTTTCTTTTCTTTCCTTCTTTTTCTTTCTTTCATTTTCCTTTTTTTTTATTAGCTGAAATACCAAGTGAGTAAATGGATGATGGAAGAGGTGTGTTTAAAACGTAAATGAAGTAAGTGGTCATTGGAAAAAATGGATGAGACAAAATTGAACAGGTGGATAAAGAATGAAGTGCTTGTTGAGTAATTAGATGATAGAAGAACTGTTGAGATAACTAAATAATTCTTTGAAAAAAAAGGAAGAGAGAAAGAATAGAAGCACTATCAGAAGAAGAGGACTGGGCCAAATTAATAGAGGTATAAATTGAATCAAAGCATGAATGGGGGAAATATATATGCAATATATTTTCCACTGAAAGAAAAGAAAACAGCAACAACTGTTACATAATTTATCAAATTCCATTTACTTTTTCTGTCATTCAGACTAAATAGATAGCAATGAAAATACAATTCGACTAAATAATTATTTATCATAAAAGAATATTCAAACAATGTTAGAAACGGAATAATACATTATTTATCGCTTGCGGTTCAAACTTCATTTACTTTTTCTGTCGTTCAAACTAAATAGATGACAATGAAAATACAATTTGACTAAATAATTATTTATCATAAAAGAATATTTAAACAATGTTAGAAACGGAGTAATGGCTGGAAAATTAAGTAAATAAATAGATGAGGCACTCAGAAGCAAAGTAATGTAAGTGAGAAAATTGAAAATTATTACTGGTGCAAATGATAGGGAAAGAAACATTCTATATTGTGACAAGAAATGTTAGTGATAGTTCTAGCAGGTGCTCCGCTTCAACGTGATTTTGAAAAAAATTAACATTAAAGGTCCCATAAAATCCAAACTTTGAACGCGTTTTTCTCAGAATCGTTTTTTGTTCACTTTCATCCCTTTACTTCTCGGTGCCTCAAATAAGTAATGTGAAGTTTATGCAAGTAAAGAAAAAAAATTTACCTGGTTTTCAACCAAATTTACATTAAAAACTATTGTTGAAATTGAAACAGGCAAAAGAGCTTTTTATTTCATTGTTGTTTTTCACTACATTTTTATATGGTTTTCCGCGTCTATATCTAGAACAATAACTATGAAAGGATCAACGGTAGGAAAAATTTGTGGAACAAAAAGACGAAAAACTAATTATAGAAGAATATCAGAAGCAATAAATGGTTGAAGTGTTGCCCAGCCCCACTGGCAGCATTTGGAAATCGTTTAGAATCGCCAATAGTTCCTTGATTATGTAACAGTTGGGGACTCTATCGCTCAGTATTGGCGGGTGGGGCTAAACGCCACTTTCACGGCAATTACTGAATAAACCAAATGAAGGTAGGATGATTATTATAAAAATATAATTGATAAAAATAAGGATTTAACTTGCATCTCATCAAAATGAACACAATAATTGAATCAAAAAAGACAAATAAGAAAAACGAGGAATAAAAACCGAATAATGGAACATTTTCCAATGGTGTAATGGAGCTTTAGTTTTTCCTTCCAATGATAATTCTCATAACTCTTTTTTTCAAGAAATAAGATAATTGGACTAAGAATTATTGGACTACGTTCGTTTCATATTATTTTTAGCCCTTGAGACTACGTTAGTAATAACTGTAACTGAAATTGCAAAAAACAATTAATTTGTTATACGATCGCGCGTATGAAAAAAAAAGAAAAAGAAAAACTCCTTGATTGCCTTTCTAGTATTTATACAATGTGCGCCACAATGCACACCTTGCACATAATTGCATGCGAAAAACTAAACATAAACACCCAATTGCCGAAAGTTATTCGGTTCGTCCTGAGCGCAGAAACACTTCATTCCGGAAACTCGAGCTACTTAACTAATACATTTGAGTGAAAGATTTTGACGGAACATAGTATAACAACCTATGCTTGAACAAAATATCGTTAGTGAGACACACAGTAAAAAAATGCATATGTGTTTCGGAGTTACAAAGAACTTCTTCACAGCAAATGAAACTATCCCATGGCAGCGCCATCAAGATAAATTCGTGTTTTAATTATGTTCCTTTGTTCAAGTGCGCAATCGATACAAAAATATATTATTTACAATGCAATATTACCTATTTTGCCTCTTTTAGTTCCACAACTTAGTTCCGTTCCATTTGTCTTTACCATAAACACTTCATATGCCACTTCCACTGAAAGGAAAAACTACTTGAGAATTCTTGCGCTTATTCAAATGGTAAAAAAAGTTGAAAAAACTGCGAAACGAAAATACTGATCAGACCAAATCAGGATAAATTCAGGCATAGGGGGAACTATCTTTCGACTTGTGAAAAGTTTGCCTGATAATCAATTAACAATTTGCAAATTTTCAATTTATTTCCGACGCAAAATTATTGAAATATATGTTCTGTAACTGAATACTGCTTACGCATCAGTAAGCAACTTGTACTGTGGTTCATATTTCACTAAACTAGGATGAATAATCTTTTTTGTCTTGAAATGCCACATTACATTTGACAGTTTGGGAAAAGGCCGTACGAGTGAAATTTCAAGTTTTGTCTCTATGTATTTACTATACCATTTTGTAATAGACATACTAAACGCTTCGGAAAGTACAACTTCGTGTCATAAACATCTAATACTAACACTAACGTACCATATCCACGATGATACCAATTGAACATACTTAAGGGGACGAAGATCAAATCGTCATAATAAATATATAATTCAAAGCTCTTTGTTTTCGGCGACATATCTCTTTAACACTACATTTACCAGGACGTTTTCAAGCATTTATAAACTTTCATTTCACCAAGTTGCTACTAATTATAATAAAACTTTCAGTCACATTAACTTGTTCTACTTACCGTGTATTAGGAAAAGCTAACGCAATTGAAAGTTGCACTATAATTAGTAACAAATTATGCAAAATGGAAAGTCAAAATGACTGATCTGGTAAATCTAGTGTTAAAAGTACCAGTGCAGCTTACGTTTCTTTTGTGTTTAATAATAAGGTTTTAATCATTCTATACAAGTACAAAAAAACATTTTTGCAGTCAGGATTTTTCTTTTTTTTTAATTCTTAGTTGAAAATGGATTTGTGTTTTGGAAGCGTGAGTTTTTAAGTCGATTTAGTCTTGGACCCCATAACATATTTATATAAGAGTGCCGTGAGCGTGAAAGAATTTTTCTTTGCAGCTTATTCTTGTAGATGATTGAAAAGGCTGTTTTAAAAACTGAAGAAAGCCGAATGTGGCCTTAATACCCTGTACTAGATACTCCTTGTTCTCATTGCAATACCTACCACACTGGGAATCGAAACGTTTTCGAGACCACAGAGCCTCAAAAAATCGACACCCATTTTCCTGAAGTTACAGAAAACAATTTACATGCAGTTTATTACGAAGTGTTATCCTATAAAGGGTTAGGCATGAAGCTTAATTTTCTCGTCCTCAATAATCGAAGCCGGTTTGAAAGAAAACGTATCCAGGAAGAATTTTCAAGCACTGAAATAAATCAGCCATTTAGGTGGAGCTGTAGTATCAGAGGTAACGAAACACTCGGAAGAAAAAATAAATCAAACCCTTGGGAAGGAAGAGCATGACGCGAATGAGTTCTCCGGGGGTGGTGAAAGTACCAGACCAGGAAGACCCTTCCCCGCTCAGAGTGGAGGTGCAGGTGCTTCTCAAGCCATCCACCGCTCGGTCGGCACTGTTCTCACCTACAGGCTCCGCCGTGCTAGTCTGGCTGGCCGAAGAAAATCTTGCTGGATTGTCTACAAGAGCATGAACAAAAAGGCATTGATTTCGCATATTGCAGGTAGTTAAATGAAAAGGAAGGGAAGAGAATAATTAGTGACAAAGATATATTTAAAAGGAGGGGGGTCGCGAAATAAATTCAAAACTAACGATTTTTAGTAAAAGTTTTAATATTTTGAATGTTTGATTTGGAAAGTTCTCTTAACGCTTGGCATTGATTTACATATGCCATTGATTAGTGATACGCAGAGAAAATCCACTTATTACTCTAACATTCAAACCCCCTTTCATTCTTCTTCTTCCCTTTTTCTCAAAGGTCCACAGAAGCCTTAAATTACAGACACAAATACTATATGATTCGAAACAAAACGTTCTTAGCTTTTTACTTAGAAAATGTTTTGGAGATATACAATATTTTTTGTAGATAGCAATAGAATTATCTCAAAATATCTTCAAAAATAATAAGCATAAGAAGAAATAAGACATAAATAAATAAAAAGGAAATATGAAATTAAAACAGCTCAACTTTTTCCATAATAAAAGAAAGAAAACTACTTTTAAACTAACTCAAAAATGTTTGTTCAAATCTTAACAATTTTTTTTTTTTTTTTTTTTTTCAATATAAGTGCATAAGTAAACTAGTTTGTTGTGGCCATCACGGAACTCCTATATTTTTTTACTACTCGCCAAATATCCCTATTATGATACAAACAAATCTTTATCGAGAAAAAAACTGTATAAAAAGAATGATTTTAAACCGATATAGTGCCTAGAAGAGATAGTGTGCGGATCGGCCGCTGTGTCAATGGCGAAAAATTAGATAACAAACGCAGAAAGCAGAGGTCGCTGGGGTGCTGCCCATTGCATTGATAAGCTTTTGATTCCGTGTTAATTAGTTTTCAAACAACAAATTCTAGGTTTCTAAGGTGTTGAATTTTGCCTAAGGGG
The DNA here is from genome assembly GCA_038502835.1 of Octonoba sinensis. Classification (NCBI taxonomy): domain Eukaryota; kingdom Metazoa; phylum Arthropoda; class Arachnida; order Araneae; family Uloboridae; genus Octonoba; species Octonoba sinensis. Next base: position 26,875,501 of record CM076599.1, on the reverse strand, counting down.
CAGTTCATAAATGACGTCACGCTTTATTCCCATATATTTGACCCCCTTTGTCACAATATGTCACACTTCAGTGGACACCCCTCCCCCCTTTGTCACACGTCACGCTATGTTGCATAATGCATGATGTCACACTTCTTGTTACCCCCTCCCCTCCCCTTGTCACACTTTGTCACAATTTCACGAACCCCCCTCCCCCCCTCGAAGCGTGACATCATTAATGAATGATCCCTAAATGAAAATTGATAATTGTTAAATATTTTCAAAATTTAAAAATTTTCCTTCAGTTTAAAAAGATTTTTGCAAAAAAATTCGTAGATATCGCGTCTTTTAAAACTGCTATTATTATTATTGATTCTGCCCTCATGTACAAATTTTTTCAATTTGTAGACCACGTACGTACACATGTACACAAGAGTACCCATGTATACTGATGCACAAATACATATGTATACAAAATACACATATTCTCAGAAACACATGCTCAACTCTCACGAAACTTTCGTCGTGTGTGACGAAATGGCTTCGTGCAAAATGCTCCGAGTAAACATTTCGTCAAATTGACGAAATTTGTGTAGTAACGTTTTTGAGTCACGTGATCACGCGAGGCAATTTTCTTGACAATTGAAGAATCGTCAAAAGTGGGAGCTCCATTTCTGAGAGTGCATGTACACATTTATGAACATACACATGAAATGTGAGTACTGTTCATGTTCAGTGCAGTGTGCATGTACATACATATACACCAGACGCACGCGTAGATACAGGAGTGCACACGTGTACATATGTACACGTGACCAATACCGTCGTTCTGTCGACGGATTTGACTACAGATTTTCTACAATTTCACGTTGGCTTCGTACGGATTTTCTGTATATTTCTAGTGCAATTTATTTTTAAAAGCAGGGGCACCTTTGTTGATGACATTGTACAACGTTGGCCATTTTGAACGTGAGCTATTTAATGACATAGAAAATAAATATTTCATGTGGGGAAGCTTACCGCATACTGGCGTATCACCCGTCCAATCACCAGTATCTTCGCACCGTCGTTGGAAATTGCCACCTATGTATGTTTCTGCGTCGCAGTGGTAGTGAATGACGTCACCGGGTACATAAAAGTCTTGCCGTGGTCCATAACCGCCATTTTGGGGATAATCGGGGGGATTGCATTCTGGTACTGAAACAGGAAAAAAGGATAGTTTAGACCAGAATTTGATCGAATCGTCCATTTAACCAAAACAAAAACTGATCACAACAAGAAGAAACTTAGCATAAAACACGACTTTTTAATTTTTATTATCTCAAGTAAATGTTTTCTGTTTTAAACATTTAAAATTATAATAATCATGGACTTATTCAGAATGTAGTCATATTCATAACAGATTGCATGGTTGTAGGGGCAAGAGAGAGAAAGAGTCATCACGGGAAAAGGTTTCCACCTGCATTTGAACAAGAAGAGTTTTTGATTAAATCGCCGTAGACTTCTTATTTTTTTTCAGTAGTCTTTTGAAATTTCATGGCAATATGGCAACACTAAGCCCAAAAAATGCATTTCTGCCATTTTTTTAGTATTTTCATTAAATTTCAGCCACATTTTCTTATTTTTAGTGGTAAATAAACTTTTAAAACTTTTCCCCGGATTTTTGCAGTACTTCAATGCATTGGTGGACACTACAACTAAACAGAAGTAATCTAAAATGAAGTAAAAGTTCCCCACATCTTGAGCAACTTTAGCTGTACTCTTGCTACATCCTAGATTCAGACCATCCACAAAGCCTGTAATACCGTTGCCATTGCAATGGTGCCCGTAAGTCAAGGGGGCTCATAGTTCTCCATTGAAAAAAAAGAAAAAGGAAAACATTGGTGCATATTTTCAGTTATCATTAACACAGTAGCATTACTAAGTATGATACACCAAGTACAAGAGCAATGATGAGTTTTGTTATGTTGTTAAGCACTTGTTTGCCGGGAAAATGAAATACTTGCTGCTTTAAAGAAGTAAATTCGCGCAACTAGAATGATAAATTATCGAAAGAAATTAAGTATTTTCAAATTAACAATTGCAAACTCTGTCGAATCTGTTCGGAAAAATAGCAAAAATACAACCTTGTACCAGGGATCGAAAATTATATTGCCCGACATGCCCGGGGCATGTAGAAATTGCGATCGGGCCTGAATCTACCCTTACATGCATGCGGGTCATGCAATTTTTTAATAAGATATTTCTTTCCAAAACTTTATTATTTTGACAACTTATTATGTAATATTTATTTGTAAGGTAATTTTTTAAATTAACATTAAAGTAATTCTTGATTCAGACATAAAACTGTTAATTTAATTTTTTGTCTGATTAATGCAATACAAGTTCAAAAGTTTTTATTAATATGCAATAAAACAAATTCTGGGCATGTAAAAATTTGGAGCCGGCATGTAATATTTTAGACAAACATGCCCGGCAGGGCATGTAAAACTTTTTAAAATTTTCTAGCCTTGCCCTGTATTGTTTGTGAAAAATTTAAAAGTATAACGTTCTCTATTTATATAAGTCTATAAACCTCATTTGACGGACTACTGCAGTCAGTTCGAAGTTTTCTAGCCCTGCACTGTACTGTTTGTGAAAAATTTAAAAGTATAACGTTCTCTATTTATATAAGTCTATTTCGTAATTGATTAGTAATTTCCTGACATAAACCAATAATATAATTTAAAAGTTTTATTAGTAACCGCACTAATTCCGAGAAGAGAAATGCTGAAGCTCCATAGCTTTCAGAACTTATTTTCATACGCAAATTATCTAAATTTCAAATAAAACTGATGTATTTTGGTAAAAATTCACATAAAATTGAAAGAGATACAGCAGCTAAGATCCTGAGAAGGTACCAGGCAAATTAAGCCCCGTTAGAAACCCTAGTAAAAGATTGAAGCATTTTTAAAGAGCGAGTTTAGAAGATGACTCCTGACCATAAAAACAGTTGTGAACCCGTGAACATATCGTGGCATTTGCTGTGAATTAAAAGAAAATGCGAATTTTCGCTAAAAGAATCACACGGGTCTGGGGAAAATACGCGACAGAGATCAAACACACACGATAAACTAAACCAAACTCACCTTACCTGCATAAAACAAGCAAGGGGGTCAGACCGTTTCATTTCGCCTACGAAAAAGCATGTCATTGTGCATAGGATGATGACTTCGACCGCTGGAAATCTTATCTTATGTGTCCGTTTAACCTCTTTCACTTCGTGTAAATGCCAACTTTCTCAGAGATTTTCTGAGAGTTTTGTTTTTGTAGCTCCGGCAACTGCTCATTTCTTTGTTCAAAAGAACATCAAACCTACAGCGAAGCGTGCAGAAACTATAATTCGGTGACATTTGTAGCTTGCATATTTTATTTGAAAAGCATAATGTTGGTCTTTCCAAAACAATTACTTTACCTTAAAATGAAAAACAAGAAACTTATGCTGAAATATAAAACTAAAACATGCAGTGTTGATAACAACACAATAGCCGGAAATTAGCTCAGGACGAATAAAACCTCTTTGAAAGCACCAGCATATATTTCTACATTGTATGTTCTTCCTTGTATTTTTATGGGCTTATATCCCATGCTTATCTAAATGATCAGATCAATGTAATTAAAAAACAAATTGCAAATATATTGCAGAGAAGTTATTTGGAACCCCTTTATCAATGAATAACGCAAATCGGGATTAATTAATCGGTTGAAGGCCTTCATATTTTAATACAATGTGTATTCCGCCTCATTATATTCTGCGATAACATTGGTGTAAGTGTTTCAGGACTATTAAAATTTTAAAAATGTCGTCATTAAAAAAAACGCCAAAATATCATTTCACCATAGGGCGGCCGAGAGGAATTTTTGCCCCTATTGCCCTGCTATCTGACAGGCCTTTTGCATCACAGGATACAAATTAGCAAAGAAAGTTCAATATGACTACTAATACTGTTGAATTAGATAAAATAAAAAAACTCTGGCAATAAAAGGTACACGTGATAATTGAGATTTAAATTACCTTGCAGTTATAGTTTCTTTTATTATTATTATTATTATTACTATTATGCATACATGTATGTTTCTTTAACCGAGGCTTAAGTTAGAATTCATTAGAACTTTATTACTGAATCAAGACTGTTTTATCTTATTCTCTAGCTACTCCTTCTTTTATTTATTGTTTCAATGATTATTTGTACGCACTTTCTGAGAGATGATAATTTTATTTTGGACTGAACTTTTGTTTCCCTCAGTTTTATACTTTGCAGGCATCCTGTGTTATAAAGCACCTTTTCTTGACAACAAGCAAATGCTTTTTTAACCAGTCCCTCATTGATTTTATTTTTCTTACAGAACGAGCTCTGACACTGCTTATCGTTCACCACTTTTTTTGAAATAAATGAATACTACATTGCATAACTTAAAAGTGCATTTCAATGGATTTGTTGCATTGACCATTTTGGCTATGCTAGTTTTGTATGGAATAGAGTGGGAATCCTACAATCCTGATATCCCATTGATGTATCTATTTATCATCTATCCATCCCACAATCCTATTCGATGACGTCAAGACACAGCTCGAGTTATGGACAAGTTGTTGTTAGATGTGTGCGGAAGACGTCCACCTGATTGTTTGTGTCAAGCGTGTAATCGCAGGGTTCGTACGCTTTTGGCAAAACCAAAAATAAGGACTTTCTAAGGACCTTTTAAGGACCTACAAAAAATTTTAAGGACCTCACAAATTTTTAGCAATATACAAACTGTTATGTTTATTTCAAAAGGAAACATTATTGAAAGAGGAAATTGATTTAACATTGCATTTTTATTAGGAACACAACACACGCTTTTATGGAGCTCTCTTTGTCTTGTTGCTATTCTAATGTCCAATACAGTCAGGGAATTAAATAATTATTGAAGCTAGTAATAAGAAGCACACAGCACAAGTATTAATCATATATAAGCAAGTGAAAAATTATCAAAAATGGTTAATGCTATAAAATACAAGTTAAATGAAAAACAATTTCAATTAAAAAAATTGTTAAAGAAAACACTGCACTTTGTCTTGATAATTTGTGTTTAATTTAGATTTTTTTTTCATTTTACTTAACTTATGTTGCCAGCACCTCAATAAGGCTTACTTAAATTTTTATCTCTGACATAAATCATTTTTTAAAATTATTTAGAAGAGCTTACAAAAATTCTGAAAAAACTTTTTCAACTTGAGAAAAATATTTCATTTTGGAAACAACATACAAATAAAAAAATGGAGCTTATTCGCTTAAAACTTTGTACTCAAATAGTAACTACCAAAATTTAACTAAAATAAAGTTTCAAAAGATTCAACAATATTTTTAAATAAAAAATAAAACAAGCAGACTACAGGATGCAAATACTAAAACAACTGTCAACTTTTTAAATAATTGATATATTTACAGGATGCAAAAAGATAGAAGTCTCAAAAGCTGCGTGCAATTTTCGGCGAAGCACGTGCTAGATGTTAGCAAGTTTCCGAAAAATAGGCTTTTACATTTTCGCGTTATAAGTTATGAAAATTCGTGTAAATTAATACATGTCTTTTTAAAGAGTTTCTTCAAAAATTTTCTTGTTTTGTAGTGCAATGCCTTTAGTTAAAAATACTTGTACATCAGCTTGAAAAATCGGATCTTTTTGCAAAAAATCGAATTTTCGAAGTTCACAAAAAAAAAAAAAACAGAAAAACTAGGGGAAAACGGAGCATTTGGTAACTACGGTGTATAGGTTTAAGAAGAGGTCGATTCCTTCAATTTACTTCAAATTAAGAAATTTCACGAGATACAAATTTTGATTAACACAGCAAATATCCATCATCTCCCACACAACAAAACCCCACAGCGAACGATCACGAAGCCTAATTGCTTGATAAAAATTTACTAAATATTAAAACATTACTTTAAAACAAATTAATTTTTTATATATATATATTTTATTTGATTTTTAAAAAAATGGGAGCACAAACTGTTTAGCGAAAGATCAGCTAAAAAGCGATCGGGAGAGTTGGCAACTCGCTGCTTATTATAGTGTAAATGTGCGTCCACGATGCACGCTGGTTTTCGGCGGCTGACAGCTGGCGCCGGCCGGCGCCAAGTCGGCGTGTAAAAAATTGTATGGCGCAAAACTGGGGGTGGCCATCATGCATCTGCGTGCTGATTTTCGGCGCGCTGGCAGTCTGACTCCGACATTTACCGGAATGATTTGTTCATTCTGGTTTCAGACAACCTGCAGCTGAGACAGTTGATTTTATAGGCAGGATGAATATTTTTCAATGTTTTACGATGGGTATGGATCATGGGTGTTTAAACTAGAACCGTTTGAGGGCCACATTGCAAATTAAAAAACAATTCTGGGCCGCACATGCATTATTTTTTCAACAAATTGAAATAAAAATTAACTTCTATGTAGTTTTATCAAAATAAATTAACTTCTTTTTATTATATATTTTTAGAAACTTTGAATTAGATATGTATAGGTACATATTCATTTTGAATTTGTAAAAGTTTCGTTTCATTTAGTTTGGGTTTCATAAAGATGGGAAAAATTCAAATTAATGAGATGGGTGAATTTGCTTTTGTTGAACAAGCAAATTGATATCGGGTTCCACAGGCGAGGTTGCAATTCTTAATGCATTTTCAAGATGTATGTCAGTGATCTTCGTCCTATTTTTCTTTGTTGTATGCTCCATTCTTGAAAATATATTGTTCACAAAAATAGGTACTGCCAATAGGTGCTTTACTGAAGACATTAATAAAGCATGATTGGAAAAATTAGGATATTTATGGGTGGAAGATACCCTTTATAAAACTCCAGTAAAGAAATATTCCCAAAATTTACTTTCAGTTGAATGTCACTTTGCAGTTCAATGCATTCTTTTTGAAGATTTGAAGATAACTTATCCATTTCTTGAGAAAATGCGGTAAAAAATATGTTGAAATACTCTTTAGTTTTTCAAAAATCTTGAAATACTCTTTATTTTTTCAAAAATCTTGAAATCTACTTTTAAACTCTTGAATTGAATCAAAAATTAATGCATATTTTGTGCAACTCACAGGTTTATGTGCAGCCAAAGTATTGAAATGTCTCAAATCTTTTACTTTTATTTGATTGCGCCAAAACTTCAACTTTCTTTTAAACGCTTTTATTGTTTGGAACATATTTTCAATGAATTGATTTTGCCTTTGAAGTCTCAAGTTTAAATCATTCAAATGTTCTGTTAAGTCTACTAAAAAAGTTAAATCTATAACCCAATCTCCGATCCAACAGGTCGGATCGATTTGGCGAACTTTCGCTGACGTTCGATGGCCCCTTTTTCTGTGAAGGGCTCCCTTGGCCGAAAGGATTAGGAAATCAAAATACAATGCAATATAACTGCATATAAACGTCGTAAATCTTCAAAACATTACACACATAATTCGAAAAATAAGTTCTCGTGGCATACTAAGATCCTTTTATTTACATTTTTATTTCAAAATAAATGTACGAATCCATTATATATGAAAAATATTGCAAACATTTATTTTTTTAATAACAATGTATAATTTTAAATATTTTCATAATTTGCGTCTGGGCCGCATTTTAAAGCCTTTTGGTCCGCAGTTTAGCCAAGCATGGTATAAAGATGCGTTAATGACAAAACTTGTACTTATTCCCCCATATCAGATAAACGGATAAAAGAGCACTTCAATAGAATCATCGTCGATGAAAAATCTGTTTCCTTCGGCAAGTAATTGCTGAGAACGTGTTCGTAAATAAATCTTAATTAATTAGATGTATCTCACTTCGCAATGGTTTTAACTTGGTTGTAACCAGGGTTGAAAAATTAAAAAACTGCAAATACGAGACAGTAAGGGCGAGGGGGAATTGGACATCCAGTATCGGAACAGTATTTAAATTTCCGGAATACGATCCGGCCACTTCTCATAAGATCCGGTTATCCGGCATGTTAATTTTAATTTTTAAAATTTAGTTAATGAGCATATTTTAAAAATACATGGAGGCTAAAAACTTACAGCGTATTTGTAAGCTGCGGGATGTTTTAAAAAATGTATAGGAATTACAGGTTTCAAACATCAGAGCCAGATATCCGGTATTGACCGTCACATATGACGGGTTAGATATCCGATATCTGCAAAATCAATATCCTAGCAAGAGTCCCCAGGTTGCGGGACAATTTTAAATTACGGGATTACCCCGTAAAATTCCAGACGTTTGGCAACCCTGGTTGTAACAGTGTCACTACGCAGCCAGCCTGTTCTCTTTAAGTTCCATACTACTCTAAAATCTTGTTTTTTTGGTGGCAGCTCTGCCTGCCCTGCGCTGAAAACCAGCCTCCATAATGGCCACCTCAACTGCCGCTCGGAGTCAGGGACAGTCAGCCCCGAAAATCTGAATCTGACTACCAGCTTGCATCTTGGACGTACCCTAAGGTGTAACAGGGACGGCGCTAGCTAAAATGGCGCCCTGAGGCAAAAAAAAAAAAAACTTTTTTTTCCCGCCCCTACTATATTTTATGAAGGAATAGAGATTAAAAATGATTGATACAAACTTAAATTATGCATTTTTTAACTTTCAAAAAGCTGAAGAAAAACAATCGCTAATCAGAATGGACTGAATAAGGAAAAATAAAAAAAGAGAAAAGCAATTAGCTTGTCATAAAATAGAGAGGGCACTTTCTGGAACTGCAAAAACTTAAAAAGCGCCCCCTTCAGATTTAAGCCACCTGTCGCTGTGGAGAAGAAAAGCATAATGTGCAAAACAAGAAATAACACAGTAAAAAAATATCAATTCAACAAAGGAAGGAAAGAAACGGACACGTTTCAAGGTGTTCTTGATGTTTTTCTGTGTTTTATTTTATCAAAATTAAACGTGTTACAGGGTTCACACTGGGAAAAAATACAAGGTGGGATTTCACAAGGTTTTAATCTAAGTGGGAACTTTTATTTTTGTTTTTGTTTTTAAAAGTATTACTAAATTGTCCGAACATGATATAATACAAACTAAATAAATGGTGACTATCGAATCTATGCTCAGCAAGGAAAGAATAAACATTAACATGGTTCACACAAAACGGTTCCTTCACAAAATCCGCGATCGCAAAAAATGGGTGCTTTATAAAATGTTAAACATGAAAAAGATAATCTTAAATAACTAAAATTCTTTAATGTGTGATTCTTACAAAAAAATCCTAAAAATTAGTTTAATATTTACTCTATTTTTTTCTGATCATATGTCATTTTATCTATTGGATTTTTTAATGAAAACGATACATTTTAGAAACCAGCATTCTCTTCTAAATTGTAAAAGTGAAAGTTCTTCAATGTATAGCGCTTGTAACGACTTAAATGATTATCGTCAATTTTGTCAATGCATTGTGTCAACTATAGTGCAAAAATTCAAAATAAGGTTCTTCTTTTCGTTAATGGGAATTAGATGGCAGTTAAAAACTAACATACTCCATTTAGTTTGTATTGAATTATCAGTTTTAAAAAAATAGTTTCGTTTCGCGGTGTTTATGAACGCGCGTCCGCTAGTTGCGGGAACCGCGCGCAAATGAACTTTTTTTGAGTGGGATTTCAAAAAATATTGCGGGAATCGCGCAGTCGCGCTGCCTAGCGCGAACCCTGAGTGTTATATATATTAATGCAGAAATGAAATTAGATGAAGTTTTGATACATCATTTGTAAAACTAAATAGATTAAATATTGTCTTATTTTTATTTGAGATAAAAACTATTGATTGTTACTTAAAAAAAGGCAGCCTAAACTATTGTTTAATACTTAAAAAGATGCAGTTATGGCCAATGCGCCCCTAAGAACTTTGCGCCCTGAGGCGGGCACCTCATCGCCTCAGCCTAGCTCCGACCCTGGGTGTAATAAAAATGATAATAAAAATAAATCATTCTTTTACCTTCAACAGTATAAAGAAGCGATAATATCATTCATGCAAATGGCCAAACGAAAAAATAAGCTGGAAGTTTTTTTTGCCCATATATTAGTTAAATGTATCTCTTTTATTGAGCTGGATGTCAACAATATGCATCTTTGAAGTATTAACCCCCGCCCCATAAATTAAAAAAAAAGTTTTAAAAGCAATATTTATTTACTCATTACTTGTTAAGAGCTGCTCCCACTTGCTTTATTGATAATTGTTTAGAATGTAGATGATTTAGTAACAATTTTCATGCAAAAAAATATTTATTTACTTTGAAACTAAATTTAATAAATAGTATCGAATCCCAAATTTGAAATCCCGAAATTCGGCTCTTTTTCGAATATTCCCGATTTTTGTTTATTCATAAAAAAATTTCCCCTCGAGTCCCTAAAAGTCCGTTTTTCAAATTTTATTCCTTTTTCTTTTCTTTTTTAAAAGCAAAATGAGGGAACTTGTGTGATTTATTTTTCTGTGGTCTTAAATGGTACCCAGTAACTGGGCACCATTGCATTTTGTACAAATGCTTGTGTTTTGATTCGATTTCTTTTACTAATATTTATTTATTTTTTAGATGTAGCTTGATTTTCTTTTTCATACAATTGCAGGAACGAGCAAATTGGGAGCTGCCATGTGGGTGGGTACAAGTTAATTTTAACTGAATTGGGTGTTGCAGTTTGAAGCATTTTATCAAAATCCATGAACCTTTTCTTTTTGTCAAAATATAAAACACATCAATTTACTTAAAACTTTAAAAATTTAATTATTTCTTTACCAGTTGAGAAAGCACTGAAATTTGTAGTAAAAATGCGATGATGTTTATGTAAGTCCCATTTTTGGTCCTGTCAATCCGCCGTTTTGGGTCTGTCCGAAAGCCGCGATAGTACCGGACCCGAGCAAACTAAATTTCAGGTTTGATTAAGTAGTTGAAATGAAAGAAGTTTGATTCTTATGAAGAATACAAAACATAGCAAAACAAATAAATAGAGCGCATGGGTACCTTCTTAGTTTAACAAAAAAAAAAAAAAAAAATAAGCACCTGGAATAAAAAAAATAAGGACAATTTAAGGACTTTTTAAGGCCTTAAAAATGAAAATGAAAATTAAGGACTTTCTAAGGACCTTTAAGGACCGTACGAACCCTGTAAATGCCTCTGTGCTTTTCTGTAACAAATGTTCAATTGATCTAGAAGGCGTTCTTCAGAGTCCTATAATAGTACATTAATACATTTGCTTTTCCTAAGCTTCCCTATCATACCGACGAGCTGTTTTGATAGCTGTAGTATCAGGACCGATTTATTAACATCGAAGCAAAGGGTAATTACAATTTTGGTTCCCCTCTCCCTGATTTAATTAATTACCCTTAAATGTTATGATGTCAAGATTAGACCAGATATGTGTGTGTGTGTTTGCATTAAAATTTGCATTTTTAAATTAGGAGACTCGGCAAGCATACCAAACTATTAAGCACATCTTTTTTTTTCTTTCCTTTAATAAAATTAATAAAACTCCTCTTCTTTGTATTTATTGCAGTTAGTTATTCATGCCCCTTACGGGAAACAAACAAAAAAAAAAGCTAACATCATTGCATTGCAAAAAAAAAAGAAGTTCCTTTTCTTTTTACTCAAATACAGAAAATAATTCATTTGAATTTGTGGTGCCTCTAAAATGTGGGGGCCCAGGGCATGTGCCTCGATTGCCCTCCTGCAAATCAATCCTTGTGCAATATCAGTGGACATGATTGTGTCATTACGGCAAGAATTCAAACCTGCAGTAACCTCTGCAGCCTCTGACATACGGCACAAGCGACTTCTCCGTCAGACACTATCATTAAGGCCGCTTGTCTGGAAGACCACAGAGAGCAAGAGGGCATCCATTTATCTCTCTCTCTCTCTCTCTTTCTCTATCGCATCTCGGGAGAAAGTCTTTCCTCCAAGCAGCTTCCGAACTCTCATTGTTCGATCGGCACAATGTCCCTTTCCATCCATCTTCATCTCCGTCTGTCTGTGAGCGGAACTTCCGCCACGGCTCATTGTCACTCATCGATAGGTCCATTCGCTCTGTTCCGGAAGTGAAATGACACATTCGATATAAATACAGCTACAGTGAGGGAGAGAGATTTAATCTGAAGCCCGTGATCCAAATTTGGATGAATTGAGGACGTAAGAAATATTTTCGGATTGCTAATGTTTATGATGAACAAAACGAATAGCTTGTGAGACGATTGCTATTTTCATATCGATTGCAACAGAGATTTTTCCGCAACAGAGATGTCGTAAAAATTCCACGTACGTCGCATTGAGTGGTATAGTGCAATGGCACCAGAGTTCGTAAATGAAAAGGTTTAAAGCATTTTAGAATACATTTAGTTAGAAAAAAGCATTTGATTGAAATTTTAAAAATTATGGGGGAAAGGAATCACGTTGATGAATATATTTAATGAATCTTTCACGTGAACCGTAAAACTTGGAACATATTAGCTATTTATTATATGATCAGTACGGTGAGGAAATTGTAGTCCAGTTGGAAATTATAAATAAACGTTTCCCCTCTAGGGGACGCATATAATGCCTAGAATTCATGGTCACCGGGAGTCATTAAGTAGCCAATGGCCGTTTATTTAATTTTCGAGTTTACGCTTCGACAAATGTCATCTTTTCATTTGGGATACCACTACTAAAATCTTCATTTTGAACGTCCCTACTAAAATCTTCATTTAGAATGTTACTACTAGAACCACGAACTAAAAATCTCTAATGTACACATATACGCATTCATTCACTTTTAAAAGTCTCGTGTCCTTTTGATAAATCATGTTTTTTTGCTCACTGACTAATTAGCGTATAGCTTACACCATATGGTTTTTCTCTTACATACTACTTCTATAAATAAAAGAAAAAATCGCAAGGGTAAATCTTGATAGTGAAATTTCGACAAACCTGTGATAAAAATTGCTGGTTGTCATTTGAAAAATTGAAGTTCATGTTCATTTTAGTAAGAAGAATCTTTAACAAAATATTTACTAAAAGCAAAACTTCGTAAAGCCTTTGCGCTGAGAGTAGATTTAATTACAAACAAATTTCATGCTGTTTTTTTTTTTTTTTTTTCATTTCCCTTTTTCTGTGTGTGTGTGTAATTGAAGGAAATATTTCCGTCAATGAATACATAACGATGCCTGTTGTTTAAATTTTATTTTAAGTTTTAATATTTCTCCATTTCTTCCTTTAAATAAGATGCAATCTATATTTTTCAAACGAATCCTACCATGTGCTTGAAAAAATGATAAAGTTTAGAAACGTTTTTAAAACACAATTAGGATTCCAGCAGATCACTTCTCTGCACGTGATTGAGTTCTAATTACAGATGAGATGCAAACTTCCGAGAACATCAAAACGTGAGAGATTTATCTAGCAAAAAATTCTCTTCTGTATGGCAAGTTTGAAAGAGATAGAAAAAACACGAGATTAGTTTTCCAATTGAAACTTCCCATAATAAGATTTCCCGCCTTCGTCAAAGAGAAAAAGAGAAACCGTTCATTGTGCGGAAACTTCGATTGGAATCTTTTCCCCTGCAATATTTAAATGTGGAACAGCTTCCCCGGCATTGTTCAAAGCTCAATAGAACTGGCTTTTTTCGCTCCATTACCCTCTCATTTTGTTCTGGAGATTAAAGGCGAAGAACGGAAGGATTGGTTTAACTGTCCATTCTCGGCGGATTAAATCAAAGGGTGACGTAAGGAAAATTGAATTCCGACCGCTGATCAGCTCGTGTTTCCCATTATTAGATACATATCGTCCCACACGCAGACAAAAACGCGATTTCAAAGTGGATAATGGTGGGACAGATCACGCCTAATAGTGGATAATGGTGGAGCAGATGGCCGTTTCGTCGCGCCAAATTTCCCATTTATGCGCTATACTGCCCTTTTTTATTTTTTCATTGTTAAGAAGATATCTTTAAATGTTGCATGCACCACTTGAAGGCGTATGCTAATTATAGCTTCTGCTTTGCGGACTATGCAGTATTTTAAAGTATACTAGAGTTCACTCAACAGTCGAAATTCAACCGCAATAATTAAATTAAGCACTGAAAACAATATGCTATTTACATAATTATATAAGTATTTCTTATAAAATTTGGCGACTATAGTGCCGAGTTTGTTTTGATCATCCTGACTTAAAGCAAACGTACTGTAAATCATTGTCTCCGCAGGGCCAATTGCGCTCATAAATGTAGACGCTTGTACTTCTTCCGATTTCATACTAAATTGAATAGAAGTTGAATAAACCTTAAATGTTTGCTTCCATACACTATTTTTATTTTTCATTTCATTGTTTCAAAGAAGCCTTTACTCAAACTTTCATTATAACTGCGTTTAATATTACCGCAAAATGGAAACAAAGTCTGTTCAACAATGAGTTTTATCTTCACTATACTCAACGAAGACATGTTGCCATCTGCTATCTATCACAGTGTAATATTACAATTATAGATAAGGCTTGCCTGACGAAAGAAAAGGGGAAATAATTAACTAACAATAAACTGTTTCCAAAATGTTTTCAGTGATATCACTAAAACGCGTCAGTAGCTACTACACAAAGAAACAAATAAGAAAATCTGTTGAAAATCAGAGGAGAAAATGATTCTTAACTGTTTTGTCTTGGCCTATCTATATATAGATTACAAAGCAGAAAAACATAAATAACGGACTGTTAGGTTAAGTGTTTTTATTTATGAGAAAGGTAAGGCTTTTCTAGAGTCGTCATTTCATTCAAGAGTGATATACAGCCCTTAAAACGTTAGCAACGTGTATTTTTACGCCATAGGGTGAAAACTATTAAATACTTTAAGCTAAAATTTTGGATGTGCGCACATGTAAAAGCCCCTCTATATTAGTTTTCTATTGCAATAAATAGTTCCAGTTGATAATTTCTCGAACATAAATTTCATAATTCATAACAAAAATTCAATGAATATTTTCTGTGATATAAGATATGTTTTCATTCATGAATTAGCTTCACAGTTTTTTATTTAAAAAAAAAGAATTTGCGCCATACTCTTGGTATAGTTTACTAAATGTTATATGCCAAAATATAAGAAAACGTCATAAAATTACGAAATGCATTTGTCTCAATTTCATTGCGAACAGAATCACATTAGACGAAAATTGCTTTACTACAGTACATTTTGATACTGATTTATAAATCTTGGATAAAAGGTGCTTGTTCCTGTTTGAAAGTTCAAAGTTGTTGTTCAATTTAGAACGAAGAAGGAACGTTTATAAAAAAATTATTAATGGCACTTTAAACAGCGCATTATTCCTTGTAAATTAATACATTTAATGCGCTTCTAATGTAAAACCCTAGAGGATTGTTTCGTTTTTTATACGCACACACACACTCACACACACATATATATATATATATAGATAAACTAATTTAATTTATCCGCATCATTAATAATTTGGATACATATGAAAATGAAAGAAGTACACATCTATTAAGATCTAATGCTTTTTTTTAGTTTAAATTTATTTGTTTGTTTTATTTACTTTTTTATCAAGCCTCTTTTTGAATTGATTCACACATTTTCGGAAGAATAATTATAAAAATATTTAGATATGAAATTGAATTACTTCTTCGTTAATGTGCAATGTTAGTTCACGACACATTTTCCATCGCAACATTTCTTCATTACGTTTCCGATCGCAGTGAAAAAAAATGGCACATTTTTATTGTTTAAGTGAAAAAAAAACATCTAAAAAGGATGTATTAAAACATAGAAGAATAATGCCGTAAATATGGTGATGCTAACTTTCTTCCTGTTTATTGAGTGAGAGAAAAAAGAGATACTTTATGTCCCACACATGACAAGGGAACACTCCTACTGCCAACGTTTTCCGGAAATTCTAGAACAGATTTGAAATATGAATTAATGGCGGAGTTAAATTTCGGAGGAAAATGTAGAACACGACATTTACCTTTCATTTTCAAAAACACAACTTAAAAAACTGTCACTGACAGATTTTATGAATGTCGCGGCCCATGCGTTAGTCAATGAAATACGGCGCAATTAGGAAATATCCTTTATATTTCGCCATCAACAATAATTATCCGAAACTAATTTGCTTTCCTCCTGACCTTTGATTCATTGGGCGAAATAACGTTTGATTAAAGGACGGATTACAACCACTGATAAATCGAATGAGTCATTTATACAAATATGAGAATGATTATTGCTCTTCATTGCAATCAACTTAGTGTCTTGAGGGCATGATAGAAGACTGCGCGCATTATCTGAGCTACTATTTTCTGTTTTTGTTGAACGGGAAGGAATGAGCTAGATTTAAATATGTTGTCCGAAAAATATATTTGGGAAAAAGTGGAATATTCTTACATAAGTGAAACATGTTGAAATATACATACTTGCAGACTGATAGCATTTTTAAAATCAGGATATAACAACAAATGCATATAAAAGATCAATTTCTTACTAATCGCAGCCTGATAGGAGGTTCAAAATCAGGTGGTGCTCTGATTTATATAGATACTTTTTTCCTCCATCCCCCTTCTCTGTTTTCACGATGCCTTCCGAATTATATATGTAGATACTAGCAAAAATACCGTTGCAATAATAACAGATTCATACAAGTTAAACAGCATGAAACCTGGTCACAGAAAAGTAACAATAAAGGGTAAAATTGAAACTAACGGACTAATTTTTTACAACAGTGCAATTCATTTTCTCCAATTTTCTTACTTAAAAATAAGGCTTAGTTTGATTTTCGTTAAAAAAAATCAGATTTTGTGCAATAACTCACTTTCTATTGATTATCAAGTTTTCGTACAAATTCTATCCGGCGTAATTTTTTAAATCAGCTTCTGCTGAAATAAAAAGAAAATGAGATAATTTCTTCTATTTTTTTATTGCCGAAACAAATCTTGAAATTGGACTCTTAAAAACAAACACTATTTTGATTTTTCTAATGGGACTTTATGCGTTACTTTTTTCATGAGACGGAGGAATTTTGTACCGAATTTCATTCCAATCCGTCAATTGGTGTGGCTTTGTATAGCGACCATACAAACACACAAAAATAAACCTTATACGCATATATAGATATAATTTCTAGGTTTAAATTTTTCAAGATTATTCCAGCTACAGGTAAGTAATGTTTAAATTAAATTATTATCGTCTGTCTGCGCCTGTGTTGAAACCCCAGTATCAGAAACATTTCCGACACCTGCAGCGCAAGATCATTGCTCAGACCGCAGAAGAAAAACAATGAAAACATTCGGCAACACATGTTAAGACGCCATAATGGTCTGCGGTGCTCGCATTAGCCACTCACGATTTGACTTTGTGAGACGACTGTGATTACGTCATTGTCCGTGATGAATGGACGATTGAA
This sequence comes from Octonoba sinensis, assembly GCA_038502835.1. Classification (NCBI taxonomy): domain Eukaryota; kingdom Metazoa; phylum Arthropoda; class Arachnida; order Araneae; family Uloboridae; genus Octonoba; species Octonoba sinensis. The sequence goes on along the minus strand of CM076599.1, from coordinate 26,858,119 downwards.
GAATGCGTTGGGGGCGAAAGCGACCCTGGTGGTGAGAAATGACAGGCAATAATCGTAAGAATCTTACCAACATTGTTCTCTAACAATTCGAGCAATTCTTTTAAGGAGAGAGAGAGAGAGATGGGTGATATTTCACTGTAACTACTTTAAAAGACATTTCGAAAGCAATCCCACTTGTTTCTTTTTTGCGAATCGTTTATATTGTTAAATTATACAAAAAGACGCAATTTTTTATGCAGTTGTGTTTCTTTGATGCATTTGAAAAAGAAAGGGTCTATTTTGTTATTAACAAAAAAACAATATTTGTTATGATTATTGTAAAAATTAAAACTGGTAGGACCATAAAGGTACATAGTAGGTTTATAATCGATATATTCATAGTTGAATACTTTTAGTTGTTTTTTTCCCCAAAAATTACTAAGTAGAACACTTGCGCTTTATATTCTTAGAAGTGTGTGTGTGTATCAGTTGGATGATATTATATTTTTAAACAGCCTTGTGTTAAAATCTAACTTAACAAGAAGTTCCACCTAAAACTATACCAGACTACTCCTAAATATACCAACATCAAATTCAGAGCCTAGCTATCTCTCTGTGTTTCTCATTTAGCGTTAGCAAGGCCGGCGGGAGGCAGAAGCAGTGAGGCGCTTGCCTCACTGCGCAACTATATTTTACTATTAACAGTTAATTAATTCATTAAGTGGAATTACGTTCCTAATCGTAAGAAAACCGTGTAGAGTTATTTAAATAAACAAGTATGGATTTCGTTACAATGTTTTTATACCCTACACTCTATAAAATACTCAAAATAGGGGAAGACAGTTTGTTTGGCCTCCTTCCGTCAAGCCCGAGCATTAGTTCTTTATTACTTCAAATATACATTTTTTAATGCTTAACACACATCCACTTATTCACTTATTATTTTACTCGTTCATTTATTCATGCATTCATTGAGAAGGAAATTTAAAAATCCTGATCAAAACGTTTCATAGGAAAATAGGCTCGCTCAGTTCTGAATGAAATTCGTATTTGTACATGTTCTACGTCATATGCTCCTTCTGATAAAGTTTGCTCCAAGCAAATCCATTTATTAGATCAGGACTTATATAGAATTCAAACTTCTCCGTAGATAATGTTAATTTTTTTGAACTGTTCACAATTGAACAAAAATCGTTCAAATCAAAAAAAAATCTTGTCCAGAGCTTCTTCTAATAAGCTTGTGCAAAGGAACTTGGATCTTTCACCCGGAGTTAACACAATTTGCTTCATTTTTCCTCATATTCGATAATATTAAGATTTTTTGAACAGTCGATATTAAACGAAATATTGTTCAAATCAAAAAAAAAAAAAAAAATATGAAAATAGGACGTACTCGCTGCGATCTTTCGGACAAAAAAAAATTCCTTCGAATTGGACAAGTCCGTCAAAACTTATTAGGGGTGAGAGGGGAAAGACAGATAGACCGACTAACACACATTTTCCCCATCTAAAATCCCTACTTTATTTTTTATTATATTTCAATCTTTATTTAATTACTTCACTTACTTTTAACTTTTCTTTTCTTAACGATATTTTCACGGTACATTAAGCATAGGTGTCATTCCGGGCGGAAGTTTGTGGTGTCGGGTGTCATCCCCCCACCCCCCTAATCGTTGCTGTGTTGTACAAACTTGTAATTTTATAGTTTATATTAACTTCAGTAACTGTAATAGCGCAAAAAAAATCTTTAGAAATCCTATTTTATTTATTTGGCTCAACTTCCAGTGAACTACATTTATTTTCTTTTAAACGTTCAAATAGCAGCAGTAAAATTGTACAATTCAAATATATGTATTTTTCAAGAACTCTTTATCTAAATTTGAGTCTCACTCCCCTGCCCTCCCCCAAAAGGGTGTCACTCGGGGTGATCCCCCAACCCCCCGTACTGACACTACTGCATTAAGCCTTCTTTCATACTTTTATTTTTTTACTTTTTCGTTTTTATTCGGCTAAAAACGAAAAATAATTTCGAGCACGAGCATATTTATTTGCTTAATCAACTTCCGGAAGCTTTCAGTAGAGCTGCAATAAAAAAAGAGTTTTTGCGCAAAATTTACTAGTCAAATGGATTTTTATAATAATCCTGAAATCATTTATTCGAAAACAAATATTTTGATCGTTTTAAACAAAATTCCCTCATAAATGAGTTCGTGTTAACGATGTTCGCGTGCATCACAGCACAGCTCCCACTTCTGACTTACTCGCACTTTTCTTTAAACAATATTTTCATGGGAAATCCAATGAGATGTTGCAATAAATACTTCCCAACTTCTTCGAAACTATCGAGAAAGAAAACAGACAACTAATGGTTTAGCAAACAGAGATATCAGACACCTTAATGGCCGCAATTCCTTTAAGCAGGAGTGCCGGCAAAAGGGTTTCGCTGCAAAAGAATTGTCCATAGCTAAAGAAACAGAAATAGAATTTTGAATTCAGAAGTGTTGCGCTTTGCAGATGTAGCAAAATTTCCCCTTGTTTTAAAACAAAATTACGTGTAATATAAATGAATCGTTTGTTTCGAAAGGTAACTCTTAAAAACAAAATTTTTTGCAGGAGTTAGAAAAAAAATGGCTTATGAAAAGTTGGAAAACTTTACGGGTCTGATCTTTTACTATTTTATTTTAGTAGGCAATAGCAATTCAATATTGGTAAATTAAAACAATTTTTGATTAATTATGCCATAAAAATTAATAAATGAATACCGAGAGTTCTTTCTTTGTCAAAACGGTGATGTTACCTTTTCAAAATAAACGATTCAAATGTTTATGAGAGAAAGTACTCGAAAAATGATTTTTATCGCAGAAGCCACATATGCGATGAATTATTTCAATAGCTATAATTGTTAATAAATTACGTAATTAAAACATCCGATTATCCGAACTTTGCTGAGATACGTTAAACTCAGTATACCGTACTTCAAACGTAACATGTTTTATGTCGAGGGTGTGAAGTAAACTTTTCACCCAATTAACAAACCAGCAACTGTGTTTTGTTATTGATTTTTCGAGCCTGTTTATTGACAGCATTGTGCAGTTCGACAACGGAATTTTGACATTTAGGCGCTTCTGCGCATGGCAGAAGAGAACGAATCCATTCGAGTTTTAGGGATGTTCGTTTTGTAGGTACGTTTATTTAGTACGCGAAACAGAATGTTTGCTTCTCTGTTTGTTGAAAGCAACTACATTTATAAACTGCCATATAGCATCAGTTTGGAAGAAATCAAGTATGCTAAACGAACTAGAACGACAACAAAAATAGCATACCAGCAGTTCATCCCTTGCACAAGAGTGGATTCTTCTTGGCACTCTGACAGGCAGATTGCTTTGGTTAATGGTAGAACTGTAATATATGCTGTATTTTTGTTGGTGATTAGAGTAAAATAGCTTTGAGAGTCTAAAAGAAAGGACGTAACCGGTTTAAATACCTCATTAAATATTTGCCAAAAATTATAAATCAGTTAGAGACTTCATTTGTACAAATAAATAAATAAGCATATATATATATATCTAAGAATCAATATATATGCGTGTGTGTGTTTTCATTCTAAATTTATTAATTTATTTACTTTTATTTTTGGCAACCATTAAAGCGTAAAATATTTTCTTTTGGAATAGTTAAAAATTGACTGACCTTTTTAGAGAAATGGGAAAATCGGTCTTACGGTTATTGGGGGATATTTTCGTTGTAATTCAGTTCCTGTAGTTTGTTTCTTCTTCGTTTAAACGCTTAATAAAGCGGGAGAAGTTCTTCAACTTAAAGTGTTCCCAATAAACGTCTAGCAATTTGAGAGAATGAATTTTATATGTTTTTTTTTTTTTAATTAACTAATAGAGTATTATTTACATAAGAAGGATACATTTTGCTTTCATAAAACTGTTTAGGTTGTTAAAAAGTATTTTTTTTTAAATATCTTTCAGTTTGAAATAGTAAGCTAATAGAGAGTGCGATGCAGCTTTAAAAAAAAAATAATGTTGGTATACCGGAAAGCCTTAAGCCATTTGAGAGAGAAAGACTCGGCTGATGTTTGAAAATCGGTGTTAGTATACGGGAAAGTATTCTCGTTTAGTTCTAATCAAAACTTTTTATGCACTAAAGACTGTAAAGCCTTAGCTTAAAAGAATTTTAGTTTAGCACTTCTTTTTAAGTTGAGTAATATTTTCAGCATCAATATCTGAATTAACTTGGTTATGTTTCTCAGAGAACTAATAAAGATGAACCCACTTTTTTTTTACATCGAACTTATCTATCCTACAGAAGAGATTTTACTTACTTTCTTTAATTTAACACACTGCATTTATTTTTTATTAAAATATGTTTATATGTCACTCAAATGCATAATTTCGTTTCAAGATTTACAAAATCGACTGAAACAAAGATATCTGGGAAGAAAAAAAACTTTTGCTTTATGTTTGTGCACACAAAAATATTATTTAAAAATCCTTTTATGCGTAGTATTAAATCCCTAAGAAAACAATGCTATAAATGCAAAAAGCCGTTGGGGACAAAATGCATTTTTGATTTAAAAAAAAAATACTTTCCAGAATAACTTTTCACAGAATATTTCCGACACTTTTTAAAAAGAAGTTCATTTCATCAGTTTTTAATCTAGGGAAAAGAAAACATTCAATACTGGAAAGCGAAAACAGAGAGTTAATTACAATATTCGCCTCAGTGTCGAAGATTATAATTAAAAGAAGTTCACTTTACCAGCTTTTAATACAAGGAACAGAAAACACTCTATACTTTAGAACGAAAGCAAAGATGAAATTATAATGAAAATGTAATATAAATTAAGCTTTAGACATTTATTTAATGTAATTAAAATATTTCAATTTATCTAATATTATGTGCAGGTAACAGTATTTAATCTTATGTAAATTACATAAATGGATTGGATTGGATTAAAATGTGTAAATTGGACAAATTAGTCCTAAACTGATGTCCAAGGTTTAATGGAATTGTAAGTAGTAACAAATGATAAAATCAACGATTGCAATACGCTGCATGGAAAGTAATGTACAGTACACTGCTTTTGTTGCTATTTGTGCGTTTCTAACGTTGGTTTTCTCGTGTACTGTTTCCGCACAAAATTAAGCGGTTTACTTTTTACATATTGTTTTTGGCTATTTTTCCGTTATTTTATTTAGTTGTTACCCTGCGTAATTATTTTGGGTAACTCACTTCAAAAAACAAAATAGAGAAAGAAGGTGAAAGAAAGATTAAAAAAAAAAAAAAAAAAAAGGAAAATGAAAGAAAGAAAAACGCGCAGTGTAAGTAAAGGTTGTCTGGGTGTAACCGTCAAATGTTTAAAGTTCATTTGAATCTTGGCAGCATAGATATTTAATGCGAACTAAGCCCATTAGTATTATTACAGTTCAATAATTTTATATTAAAAAAAGCTGAAAAAATATGCTTCATTTTATGTGTAAAAAGAATACAAAAACGAAAGCTGCTTAAGTGCAATCAATTAGATCATTTTGAAAAAAAAAAAAAAAGAGGAAAAAGAAGAAATTAAATTTACAGCTTTAAAAAAAAAGTTTTTTTTTGTTCCGCAAATCCGTAAATAATGAACCAAAGAAGAAATTTCTAGAGACTGCGTATAAAAATTACAGTTGAAAAATTAGTTTTAAACCTCAAAATCTCGTAATTATTTGGAGGGAAGCTTTCTGTCAATTATAGTATTTGATATTTACAGGATACCTTGCTGTGGAGATGTACTCATTGTGTGGCCATATAATCGGCTTTTTGAAGCTAAGCAGTTCATTTTTGCTTGCTTGATTTTTTATCTTTTTCTTTTATTTTTGTGACTTTTTAAAAAATTAATGTAGTTTAAAAACAAAGAATTTTCTTTCCTAATTTTTAAAGTTACTTTTAATCATTGGGAAATATCCCTTCCCCCTCTAAAAGGAAAAAGGAAAAAAAAGTAAGATAGAAAAACAAAATGAATGTTTTTCAGAAGAAACACAAGGGGAGAAGCAAGAGAAGAGTGTTGGAAGCCTAATTATCGAAAATTAAATTACACTAATGGTTCCACAAAGGTAATTTAATTAAGATTATTCTACCATAACAGTTGAATAGATTGACAGATGCATACGCTCATTGGCCTTTTCACCAAAAAGGCAAGTTTATATGGATAAATATGTTATTAGCTTTATATAATTGTATTTTTCCTCTTTTCTTCTTTAAACACAGCTATTTTCAATTATGCGAAAAATTGAAACGCAGGGAATAACAGCAGGGAAAAATATCCAAACTAACAATCAATTTCATAGGTTAAGCTCTAAAAGATTTTCGCAAATTCACTTATTTGTCAGGAAACTTTTTCCTCCGCTCCGATTTTCAACCCTGCAGTGTTTAGGGTCTTGAGTATTTTTTGCGGTGCGGGCTCTTCTTCTGCATACAATGCAATATCAGAGGTTAATAAAAGAGTTACACTTGGACAAACAGAAAACATGGAGACAACATTGTATCTGACACACTTTGATCAAAGCGCTGACGCAAAAATGAATAACGGTCCCTATTAATCAGCATACAATGCAAATGTCAACAGTGCAGAATTCGGCCGATTTGTTGGCGGCGATAAAAATCGCAGCTCATTTACACATTCGGAAAATATTGCAACAATGAAATCATTTCTGGCGAAGAGGAGCATTGGCAGGAATCGAGGGATATGAACAATGCGCCGTTGCCAAACTTTGAAGACAAAAGAAGAGAAATTCATTGTAAACGAGGCATGCTCACGAAATACTGGTGCCGGTAATGATACAGTTTATGATAATGAAGAAGATGGCCCGTAACATGGAAAAGACTTTGCGCAAGATTCGAAACCTTTTAACTTCTTTTTTATTTGTTCTCCCAAGACATCTTCGGAGCACTTTCTTTTTTTTTTTCACTCCGTTGCTTCATTATTTTTATGCATGGTGGTAGCGATTTGAGTTAATAGGCATTTTAACTTTCTTTTATTTGTGCGCCTGGCCTATTTTACCTAAGAATGAGATCAGTAAATGCGGTTGCATCATTTCTCTACCGAAGACGTTTGCGTAGAATCAATCATGTAGCTTCTCTGTGTGTGGGAATAAAAGTTCTTTTTTTTTTCCTTGCCAGATGATATCAGCTGACCTTCGCCAGCATTCAGTAGGAATCGTGAGAAGTTTGTCGAAAGTACCGTTGAAAAGAATGATGAGACAAACCGAATACACACGTTGATACTGATTGGCGTAAATTGATTGACGCAGACATTCGGCTGATTGCTTTTTAGACGAACGGTTAAAAAACGTCCTATATAAAAGACATGTGGCACTACATTCTGAAAACTCAAATAAAATTGTAATGAGATGTTTCGCAACAAAACCTAAGCGTCTAAAATCCTGCTTTTCGTTTTGTAATGCAATAAAATTAAAAAGAGAGTCATTAAGAGCAAAAATATACAAATACTATTTTTGTACACCATGTCCAATCTGTTTATCAATTGAAATGTAATCCAAAAACAAGTTCCAACTAGCTTTTCACCATATTGTACCAACGCAAACATCAAAGCACACATTTGCAATGAGGTAAAACCTTCACGAGCCGTAAGATGTAAGCCAGGCTTAGTCTGTAATTATATCAACTAATAGCTGACTAGCACAGCCTGAGGTAATCAGGCAAGACTCAAACTTTTTATATTCCAATAAGCTTCAACTGGGGATACTTTATTAAAGATAGAAGGTCTATTATTTCCAGGCCGTGGTAGCCTAGTAATTAGGATGTCGCACTTCCCACCGGAAGATTGAGTATTCGATGCCAGACCCGCTGAAGACCCACCATGTACACTTGGGGATACGTGCATGCAAAATCCGTGGACCCAGAAGTCCCGAGGCAGTTCCGAGGGTACCGGATGGGGGAGAATTTCCTTTCCCTTCACTCTTAGGTCAAAAAAGAAAGGTGGCTTATTTGTGGTGGCCCCATCTCGTGCCATCCAAATACATAATGAGCCAAGTCGTACTTCCACCGTTGTGGTGCTTATCTATAAACGGAAGGCGCTCTCTTAATGCCTTTTTTCCCGGTCGCTCTATGAAGGGGAGCTTGGATACCCAAGTGGCATTAGAAATAACAACAACAGTCTTTTATTTATTATTTATTTATTTGTTTTGATTAACCATTTCATCCTTTTCTCGTAAAAATAATTAAAAACTCAGGTATTAAGTATCATAATGTGACCCATTTCAGCTGACGGAGTGAATGCAATGCCCACTCACGGCTTCTAAAATTCCTTTTTAATGAACTAATGAAATATATTATCATGCTCTTTTTATATATACAACATGAATATTTTTCGTGCATTTATTTATGCATTATTTTATTTATTTCAAGAAATAGAAAGACATATTTTTAACAAAAATGAATAAAATACATATCTGCTCTATAATAATGCCTGAAAGAAATAAATTAATTTTGTGAACTTTAAATAGCTTTACTAATCGTTTAATCGTGAAGAAAGTTAGTACCGCTAAAATTGATTACAAGAACGACACGAGCCTACTTTCCCGTATACACCCAACTTCATATTTATAATCTAGCTATCTCTCTCTCCCTCTCTCTCTCTTTCTTAATTGCTTCAAATATACCTTTTTCAACGGTTAATGTACATTCATTCACTCATTCATTTATTCAGTCATTCATTCACTCATTCATGTATTTATTCACTCATTTACTTATTTTTTTCATTCATTTGCTCATTTATTCACTCATTTATATATTTTTTTTGTCGTTTATTCACTCATTTGTTCATTCATTCTTTCATTTAATCATTCATTAATTGAAAAAATATTCTTGAAAATCCCGATCAAAAACTTTCATAGGAAAATAGGCACGCTAGTTCTGGATGAAGTTTCTATCTGTAGATGTTCTACGTTATAAGAGCTTTCCGATAAAGTTTGTTCCAAGCAATTCGGTCCGTTAGGTCAGGATTTATATAGGATTGAAATTTAAATTTCAGCACTATGTTAATTTTTTAAACTGTACAAAAATGAAAAAAAAAATTGTTCTAATCAAAAAATATTTCACGTCGAGAGCTTCCTCCAATAAGTTTGTTCATAGAAACTTGGAACTTACTCCTTGAGTTTACATAATTTGCTTTATTTTTTCCCATAAGTTTTTTGAACTGTTCAGAATTAAACGAACAATTTGTTCAAATCAAAAAATGAAATATGGAAATGAGATGTCCTCACTGAGATCATTCGAATGCAAAAAGAATTTTTCGAATCGGACAATTCGTTCAAAAGTTATAATGGGGGACAGACCGACAGACACACTTTTTCCCCATCTCAAAACCCTACTTTCAATTTTTATGTTTTTCAATCTTTATTTAATTACTTAACTTATTTTTGACTTTTTTTTATTTCTAACGATATTTTAACGATATATTAAGCCTTCTATCGTGCTTTTTTTTTTTTTTTTTAATTTTACGGGAAAGTAGGCTAAAAAGCAAGGAAATAAACAAAGATTTGGAAATTCTCTGAAAGTATAAAATATGAACAAAAAATAAGCAACAAAGTTTACCTTTTGTGCGACAAAAGAAGTAAGGAAAAAAACAACGGATTTATTATAAAGCAATATTGACTAATTAAAAAAATGTCGTAAGGGGGTAGCAAGACTTTATACATATTTTTTTGGTTTTTTATGAAATGCGACCCTAAAACGATTGAGAAACGATGCTTTACAAAATTCAGTAGTAGCTTCAAATCTTTAACCCTTATTCTCATAAAGTAGCATATATGCTACTTTATGAGAATAAGGGCTAGCAAATAACAATGCAACATACGCGCTGACGTCACTTAACAAATAGAAAGTAGGGGAAAACCCCAGGTAGCATATATGCTACTTTATGAGTATAAGGGTTAAAAAGCGGTTTTAATAACAATTTAAAAATTAATTTAAAATTAATTAATGGAAATTTGACCCATAAAGGAACGTATCAGTATTTTTGATAGAGTCATGAATATCATTTTTGCATAATGCATTATATGAAAATGACGCATTAAAAATATTTCTACACTAAAATTACATCTTTCCGAACACTATTTAAGCAATGATTGATTTCCAATTCTCTTCTTTCACTTTTAAAAACCCTTTGTGTCCTTGTTTAGAAATAAGAAATAGTATTTCCCCTAAATCAATAGAAAATAAGAACCATGGAATAAAACGTAACTCATTTTCAATAAAATCGAACGTTCCCGTATTTACTCTCTGTGGTCTGATCTAGGTCAGGTCATGGAATGCTGGGAACACATGGACATAATGTACCAGTAGTGAACCATCCCTTGTTTGACTAACTGAAAAGACTTCAAAATCTTTTAGAATATTAGGTTTCATTTAGCTGAAAGCGAGCTTCTTCATTTTGACATCTGTTGACATAGTATTTCAAGTGAGCGAGAAAACTTTTGACCTTGTCCATAAATGGGTCAATATTTTATTACGTCGTAAAAGAACGAGACGTTGCTTTAATAGAATTTCAGTACTAATGCGCTAAAATCCAATGGAACGGAAAAAGTACAAAGATATTTCTCATCAAGATAGAACATACTTTAACTACCGCCAGGCCTTTCATTCGAGCGATCAGGGGGTCAATCGATTCCCCACCCCCCGACATTTAAAAATACAGTAATTCTTTCATTGTTTCATGTATTTTGCTGGTTTTACCTATAATATGCTTATAATATGCATCCTCCTCCCCCCCCCCCCCCACGGGAAAATTTTGAAATGACGGGCATGACTACCGCAATAGAATCACAAGTATAACTGCTGTTTCCACTTTGGGTTCGAAATGTGAAAAAATTAGCCAAAAAATTATGTAATTTTAACATTTTTCGTGAATTTGCATATTTCAAATTATTCTTCAAGTTATTGCAGAACAGTTAAAAGAAGGTATGAAAAATACGCCCGACGTAGCATGGGCCATCTCGAATATTGCGTTGTTTCCCGGATGGAGAATTTGCCATTCTTCTTCATTACAATCCCTAAAAACATCTTAAATTTTTTTTAATCTTAATAAAAGTCTCGCCACCAACCGACATGACAAAGGTATGTCGCCTAAATCCTTCTTCATTACGGATCCAAAAAGAAAAGAAAAACAACGTGTGTTGATCGCTTAAAAGACTTAAAATTGACTCGAAAATAACGTTTGCTCTTCAAATTTATCAGGAATAATATTTAACGTCTTTGGTTTTACATGCGTCAGTCTTTTCACAGACGAAAAATTGAGTGCTACCAACGATGTCTCAAAATTCACGTACATTAATTTAATGGAGAGCAAATACAGCGATGCCTCAAAATGCTAGAAACGTTGATTATTATTTGATTTGTTACAATGGCAACTGCATTGATTTGTTAAAATGGCACTGTACTGTTGAAATGGCAACAATGCGAATAAAATAAAACGGATATAAAACCTTAAAAATTTTGCGTTTTTAATTAATATCTCCACTAATTAAAGTTCCTCAGCATTGAGAATAAGCAACATGTCTTCCTTGGAAATTTTCGAATTTTTTAATACCTCACTCGAACTATTAGCTACCAGCCGTTGGTGAGGAGATAGCGAGCTACGTTTGTTTACTCTCGGATTAATATATAAGATCAATAAATGTCTACCGGTTCCACTGTGGAGTCTAAATATGCGAACTTGGCGGAAAATAAAGTACATTTTCATCTTTCTGATTTTTTTAATAGTTTTTCCAAAGCTTTACACTAATATAAAAATTGAAAAGATACCAGAAATTCCTGGAGGCAACAGAACATATTTTTATATAACAGAACAGTTATATAAAAATTCCATTGAAAGTGAAAGTTTAGGGAGCTCGAAATCTATATTTAGAAAATGATAAGGTTTTCACAGTTTTTTAGAAGCAAAATTCAGCTACCGAGTTCGAAGTCTCTATGTTGCTTGTTAACGCAACATGTTGTAAATAATTCAAAATAAATATTAAAGTACCTTCGGGTACAAACAACGTCAGTCGGTGTGATATTTTCGTAGTAATTTCCACCAGCTTACCATGTTTTACACATTTTTTGCAATTGAATTCCCCAATTTCATTGAGTTACCACTGAAGTTTCTTCAAAAGGAAAAATCTCTTGCTGACTTCTTGCAAAAGCACTTGTGTGTTTTATTTCTTTATTTATTTTTATGTACAGAGGAAGACAAAACAAAGTGTTAAGAGGTTTAAGGTTAATTATCCCTAATGAACTACAGATCATTTATGTTTGAAAACCGGTGCAGTCAGTTGAATCTTCCAGGAAGCTGCCATTCAGAACTAAACAAATAAATCTTGAAAAAATGAAATCATTGTTTAAAAAAGGTTGCCATCATTTTTCTTCCTTATATGCATTTGTTTAAGTTTCTTTAAAGCATAGATCATGCCAAAACATACTTTTAAAAAAAATCGTAGGTTGAAAAATCTAGAAAAAAAAAAACTTTCGTATGTAGCAATATGAACTAATACGTAAAAAACAATCTCTGGATATAAAAATATGTTCGGTAGAGATAGGATGTCTCACATCTAAGTATTGCTTAATTTCTTGAATTAATTTAAAACAATCAGAATAAAGCCAATGACCGAACTATTAACTTTAATATTTAAAAAATATAAGAGTGGGTGCTTGGCACCAGTCATTTTAAACTTTTGTATTGCTAGCTATTTGTTAATGTAGAATCCTTACCAAAATGTAGATATAGAAGCCGGAATATAGGTGTAGATGCATTTTTGAAAACATAGTACGTTCTTAATTTTGTTTCCTTCATTATTATTATTTTTTTAATTTTATTTTTTATTAAAGTCAATTGCCCGGACGATTATTTTATTCTGATTATTTTAAACTCATTCAAAAAAGTACGTCATACTTAGTTTTGGGATGTACGAAACTGTCTATTCCCAAAGAGTTGAGAGGAAGTGAAATTTAACTAAAAAAATTCATAGCTCGAGTTCTATTTAATTTAGAAGCTTTGAGCAAATATCATCCCAGAAAGAAAAATAAGAGCTTTCGATTGGTACATTGTGTTAATATGTGCACAAGTTATTTTTCTCTCACGTAACAGGGAATTTGCGTTAAAATATCGCTTAAATTGGAATTTAAAAAAAGAACAAAAATGAAACCCACCAGATTTTGTTGTTATAGGTTTTTTATATGTGTGCAAAATTTCAAAGAATTCAGACTGCTAGAAGTGGGTGAAAATTGAGTTGAAAAATTTTATTAGATGCATACAGGTAAAGCGAATAAAAGCGTATTAAAATTGGAAAAAAAAAAAAACTGTTCTTGGACTACTTTGAAACTTTATGCACTTAGTAGCAAGTTGAAATAATTGAAATTAGCATTATTGAATCTTGCATAATCGCAGCATTATATGTAACTAGCAGTATCCGCACGGCGATGCTTGTGCTAAACGCCATCTCCGGCGTTGTACTAGCCAAAAGTATTAAAAAAAACGTCGCCATTGCCTGTATTAAGAGTTTAGAAAGCATCGTTTGCCTATAATTAAGGGATATTGTAAATCATACTTGATACGTTAAATACAAACGTGTGTAAAATTTCCTCAGTGGGTTCCGATTTGTCGTCATCTGCTGATTTAAAAAGTTAAATTGTATTGCGTCGTCCTTCGTCGCGTTATTTGACATCAAAAAAGAACCGTAAGTATTCCTTTTCTTAGCGATAATTATTTGTTTGATTGCAAGACTGAAATTGCAGTATAACACCGATTTTACGACTGTTTATGGACTTTTAAATGCTATTGTTAAATCGGAAGACAACTTTCATTAAGTTCAATTCCGAATTTACAACCTATTGCTAATTTGAGGAAAACATTATATCGAAGACATACTTTGTCATTCTTTTTCCGCTGAAAATTGAACTGATGTCTGACTCTTTTGAAAAATAAGTTTTGTAATGAAATGAAGCGAACATTCTTCACATGGGGTTGAGGACACATCTAATTAATAATTTGGGTTGTGGAAAGCCTTAAGAAATCGAACTAAAAAGCTTATAACTCGTGTTCTTAATGACATAGGAGCCTCGAACAAATTGCATCTAGCGCATAGAAATCAACGTTTTCAATTGATATATCATATAAATTAATACAAAGTTTTTTAAGCCCCCATACCGAGAAATTTTGATTAAAAGAGAAATAAAAAAAGAACTACTACCTGTCGGATTTTTTCTCAAGAGGTCTATAAACCTGCCCCGCGCTAATAGAAACAAGCTGAAATTTTCAGCGAAATAACGACGAGTTAGTTTTCGAGATTAGCGGCGTCATACCTTCCAACATTCTATTTTTAGCCTACTTTCCAGCAAAAGTAAAAAAAAACGAAACTGAAAAAAAGCTTATTGCATCGCAAAAATATCGTTAAAAAAGAAGAAGTCAGAGGGAAGTGAATTAAAATAAAGAATGAAAAATAAAAAATTTGAAAGTAGGGTTTTGAGGTAGGGAAAATGTGTGTCTGTCGGTCTCTCTGTTGGTTTGTCCCCCCCCCCCCCCCCCCAATAACTGTTGAAGGAATTGCCCGATTCAGAAGATTTTTTTTCATTCGAAAGATCTCGGAAAGGACTACACCTTATTTTTTGATTTTAACAGTTTTTCGTTCAATTTTGAACAGTTTAAAAAATCTTAACATTAGCGCGTATGGGGAAATATGAAGCAAAATGCAAGATATAAACTCTGGCCTCAAGATCCAAGTTAAGTCAGACAAGCTTATTAAAGGAGCTCTCTGCTTGAAATATTTTTTTTCAATTTTGAATAAAAATTGGGAAATTTCAATCCCATATAAATCCTGATCTAACAGACAGATTTGCTAGAACAAACTTTATCGGAAGGAGTTTATTCGGTAGAACATGTACAGAGACAAAGTTCATCCAGAACTAAAGGAGCCTACTTTCTGATGAAAGTTTTTTATCTGGATTCTTAAGGATACTTCTGAATAAACTAATGAATGAGGGAATGAATGAATGAATAAACGAATGAATGAGTAATTGAATATTTATTAACCGTTGAAAGAGGTACATTTTAAAAAAAATTAAGAACTAAAGCTGAATGAGAAAGAAAGAGAGATAACTAGATAATAAACTGTACTTGATGTTGGTGTATACGGAGAAGTAGGCTCGCATAGTTCTAGACGGAACTTCTTGTTTATATATAGATGATACAATTAGACTTGAACTTTTCTACTTAAAGTTATAATGAGGAATATTTGATTATAAAGATTTATATCGATTTTTCTTGACGGTTTTAGTTCGCAAATGTTTCATCTCTATGTAATTACGAGAAAAAGCATGTTGTTAGTACAAGAATATGGAAAAAAACGGCTGGTTTTGGGGCTACTTAGTTGACGATTTAAGCGACACTTAAATTATGCCCTTAACGTTGCTGTGCACCTATGTGAAATTTATGTTGAACAATGTTTGCTACTTGTTATTTCTTAAATGTTCTTCAGTACAATCTCGAATCTACACCTCAAGTGTGAAAACTCTTAGCAGGCAGCTCGACTTGTATCACTGTAACAGGAGCCCCCTCCCCCAGAAAAATGGCGCAGCCCCTATAAAACTACAGACCACCTCAAATTAGCCAAACAGTCTATCAATCCCCCCTAAAACCCCTTTAAACGAAACAACCTCCCCCCGCATATCTCAATGGCGCAGTCTGCACCATGACCTTCACCCCTGTATTACACATGTTTCACAGTTCATTTCTCTTCATCTTTCTTACAGTCTTAATAGAATTTAGAACAACAAATTAATAATTTAGGCTATTAGTTGTAAAGTTATATATAAGTTTTAAAGCAGTACGAGAAGAGTGTGTTTATTCCCTTTTAACAACAATGAGATTTTTCAGATGCAGTTTTTTTTTCAGGTTGCAAAATTTCTATATGCTTTATTCCAAAAGGAAAAGATTGCTTGACTAAAAGCACATTTTGGAAAAGAGAAAAAGTGCCCATCTCTCATGACAGTGCCAAATCTGGGAACCCGGTGATCGCATGGAGGAAGAAGAGAGCGAGGGAAGACCCAACAACGAAGTACAACTTCCGCAGAAAAAAGAGCTAAAAAATGAAATAGGGGTCGCCGACTTCACGCGATAATTAATACATTTCTTCAAGTTTTTATCAAAGTTAATCTCGTGGATTAATGGCGTTTGAACTTTCAAGACTGACCACTGACCCCCAAGTTTCTCTGTTGCTTCTAATTCCTTCGTTGTTGACTTTTGATATCATTTAAGTGTAGATTGCGTTCATTAATTTATTCTCCCGCGGAGTTCCGTTTTGAAGATGGTTCAGCCGGCCAATTACACTAGCTAAAACCATTACATTGGCAGCGGCAGGCAATTGAAATGATTTTTCTTACTCTTTCAGCTTAAACATAACACTACTTCTGTTACAGAGAAAGTGAAACCTATCAATGTTGACCACTTGCGGTGCAGCGCTTTCGTGGTCAACTCATCAGAGAGTGGAAATATATATTTTTTTGCTACATGCGTTCCTTTTCAACCAGTTAAAAACACTGGAGTTAAGCTGTATTTTTTTTAAATAGTGATTCTATAACAATTATCTGAAAGATATTTATAGATAATTTACAAGATAATGGGTAAACAAATTTAAAATTAATTATTTAAAAATAAATATATATTTTGTTTGTTGTGTAAATTACTTACTAATTTGATAAATTATTATTAAAAATTACTCTTTCTCCCTCATAATTCCTAACTTATTTTTTCCTCACTTTTTCCTGCATTAAAAATTGTATGTGGCCCGAGTTACACTAGATGTTGTCGCGGGGAGGAAATGGTTTCATTCACGATGCATGGTTCTAAAGTTCCGTTTCCGCCCCGGTCAATCGCCATCATGCGTTGGAATTGTGAGGAGCCTGCGTTTGCCGTCGAGGCCTACTTTTTGAACGGATGTTATTCAGTGATTTGGAGTGACCAGCCCGCTTCACCTGTGATTATTTTGCTTGCGGGTTTTCTTTTTTCTTTTTTTTTTTGAAATCCTGCATTAATGTCAACCGTCCAAAGCCCCAACAACACCTGAAGGCTAACATCTGGGCTGAAATTGACAACATACTCGCTGCTGTACTGGTAAGGATGATAACAAACGCTAGAAGTTGATTCTCAGTGTATGGACAATGGGGGGCTTCACCTACCTGATTTGATTTTCTAAACTATAAGACAAAACGTTGGACATACGTATACCTAAATTTACAGTAAGTTATATTTTCGCACCCGGTAGAATGAAAGACAAATTCCATACCTGACAAAAGTGATCGATTTAGATGGTCCACTGAACAGGTTTCGCTACGTTTGAGTTGTGCTTCGATTTTTCAAAAACAACCTTGAAAATTTCAATGTAACATATGACTATTGCAATGGAACAGAGGACCATGATGGCTTTTAACGTGTCAAAATAGTTTATTAAAGAATTCAGATATTTTTCCTTGAAAATAAACAGTTATTTTACTGTTACTTATGCCACTCGGTGGATATCTGTTACCGAACCTCGATTGGTAAAGACCACCCGAATTTAAGGCTACATTAGCGCCTCCTGCATTGAATGAGCATCACAAGAATGGAAGAACAATTTTAGGCTCAAACACAGAAAGTGCACTCAGATGACACCAAATGGCGCCACCACAAGTACGCTACTTCTCTTTTTAGACCTAAGACTGAAGGAAAGGGAAATTTCTCTAGCCTTTCCCAAGAGCAATGACATAACCCCCCCCCCCCCCCGGCCGCTTAAAAAAAGACTAACCCACTAACTAGGAAAACCTATTGGTATTGTAACCCAACAAAAATTTAAGTAAACCAACGTACATTTTGCCAAAGATAATATAAAATTTATCAAAAACGAATATGATGCTTTCTTTACTTTTAGCCTACTTTTCGTAAAAGTAAAAAGAAAAAAGAATGAAAAAAGGCTCAATGTAATATCAAAAATATCGTTAAAAATAAGAAAAAGTCAAAAATAAGTAATTAAATAAAGCTTGAAAAATAAAAGATTTGAAAGTAGGGTTTTGAGATGGGAAAATTGCGTATCTGTCTGTCTGTCTGCCGATCCCTAGCCCCTTATTAACTTTTAAATTAATTGTCCGATCCGTTTTTTTTTCGCCATTTGAAAGATGGCGGTGGCAAAAATCTCATTTCCATTTTACTTTTTGATTGGGCTCAAAATCCGAGTTCCTTTCAACAAACTCATTGGAAGAAGCTCTCAACGGGAAACATTTTTTGATTTGCGCAATTTTTGTTCAATTTTGAACAGTTCCAAAAAAAATTAACATTAGTACCTACGGGGAAATATCAATCTTGTATAAATCCTATTCTAACAGACGGATTTGCCTGTAACAAACTTAATCGAAAAGATGTCTTGACGTTGAACATGTACGGATTCGAAGTTCAGCCAGAACTAAACGAGCCTATTTTATCATAAAACTTTATGATCTGGATTTTTAAAGATATTTCCGAATGAATGAATGAATGAATTGATATGTATAAACGGTTGAAAAAGGTATATTAGAAATTAAGAACTAAAGCTAAATTCAGAAAGAGAGATATAGCTAGATTATCAATTTGATACTGATGTATACGGGAAAGTAGGCTCGTATAGTTCTAGACGTAACTTGTTGTTTTTCTTTACTTTGTTGCTATTTCCCAAACACACTAAAATATTTATGTAACTGAAAATGCAGCACCTTGTTGGGAGGCTAAATCAATGCCTATTTATATTCTCAGCGGGTTGAAAATGCTTGAAATCTCTAGGGTTGTCAGTCTAATCCATAAATTAGACGCTTCCGGTCAAAGGGGGGATTTCTCATCGAGCCGGTGGTTGCCATATTCATGAATATTTCATTCTTGTATGTTGTGTGGGCGTAGCTGAAGATTGTTTTTCATCCCCTCTGCGAATTCCTCGATAGAATTGCTTTTCGCCCGACTTCCCGCTGAGGCTAAAGAAAATACTTTTGTAGTCTCATCTGTCATTCTGAATTGGACATTCATTCAACGCCACTTCAACCTAGGAACTTAATCTTCGAATAGCATTAACTCAAATATTCAATAAATTGCGTGAACCCTTTCAGCAGGGAACTGGGGCAATAGTATTTTTGAGTTCCTCTGCTCCTGACTTATAAATAATTGCTCCAACTACAAATATTTTTATTTATGTTGGGGGTGACAACAGATAAAAGATCTACAGTGTCAATATTTTTTTGTAGATGAAATATTCTTTTTCATTCTTTATCGTTGTTCTCTCTAAACTACTTTCAATGCGGGAAAATTCTAAATTTTCAGTGAAATTTTAATTTAAAAAAATCAGAGCACTGGGCATGACAAATCGCTCATGGGGTTGCAATAGCTCAAAAAATCATGTTTTGAGATAAGTGGGTTTAAAGTTTTCATTGCTAAGGAGAATGCATAAGAAATGCTTTAGTTAGCTGCCATCTTACGGCTTAATATTGAATTGTGAGTTTTGCTGGTATTGCTGTTGAAAAGAATGTGTACTTTCATATTTACATCTGTTCTTAGTTCAAAACGCGTGCTTTTTGAGTTGTGCCACTGTTGCAGCCCGTGAGCGAAATATCCGTGCTCCGGCTCCGCTCCTGCTCCAAGCAAAAAGTTATTGCTTCAGTGATCCGCACTTCCGCCCCATGCCCCGCTCCAGATATGTGCCTTTAACTGTGATGCTATTTGGAGTCGTCATTTTCATTAATTTTTTATTCGACAACTAAACCTGCCTCTGCTTTGAAGTTAAACTCTTCGTATTTTCTGTTTCCAAAGGTATTTTTTAAGTCTTACTAATAGATGGCTGCATTATCGATTGAAAAACTCGTTTTTCCCCAAGCTTTGCTTCACGTTATTTATTAAAATGTGTTAGAGTAAAAATCCATTTTAACAGACTTTTTTACCTGTCGTTTTTCTCTCTAGTAATATATAGTATATAATAGAGCATAGAATGATATTTTTATATAATATACATTATTTTTAATAATAGTACTACTATATGTTTTCTTCTTTCATTGTGTGTAATACCGTAAAAGATGTTTTTCTATTATATATTTTGTTTCAAATTTTATAAATTGTTTTTACTGCGCCTAAGCATTTGATTAAAATGCTTAGGCGCTCCTTTATTATACTCGTATATATTTACGTAAAAAAAAAGTTAGCTTTTTATAGTTTGTACCCCACCACCTCTTTATTTGCTTTTTAGAACTATTAAATATACAAAGAAATAACTTCGTTTCTGAACTTTTTTTCTTTTAATTCATTGTACCGGTATTCCGGTAGAACGTTTAAAAAATACCAAATAGCGATATTGCATTTTTGGTCCGGTATCACAATCACTGTCTACAGATTGTTACAAAAGTTAATCAAACTCATTATAGATAATGCATTTTTTTCAAATACATTCCTATGAAACTAAAAAAATACGTATGATTGCAATAATAAACAACCATTTCTTTTTCAACAGTTAGAAGTAAATTGTTACCCTATCCTTAATGATATTTAAGTTATTCAAAAGTTTATGTTGAGGTATTAAAAACTATATACATATACAAATTAATAAAAACTGAGGTAAGCTATTTGGGGTAAGTAATATTTTCTGTAAAAATATGAGCTAAAGATAATAATAACAAGTGCCAAGAACACAAAACTCTGAGAGCGTCATATGAAGCTCTAAACAAAATAACTCTAAATAAAAATAAATGTACTTTTTTAAACAGAACAAAGTAAAATTGTAGTGAATAACACATGTGCAAAATTTATATTATGACTCTTCGTAATTTAGTTCATGTTACTCGACTGACGGCGCTACTGTGTCGGTCTACAAAATCGACTGAGAGTTAAACATCTGGCTTACACTTACTCGATGTAGCTTTCCTTTCACCACAAGTCAAATAGTCTATAGAAACAGTCAAATCTATAGTCAAATAGTCTGTAGAAACAACAAATCGACTGAGAGTTAAACATCTGGCTTACAGTTACTCGATGTTGCTTTCCTTTCACCACAAGTCAAACAGTCTATAGAAACAGTTTGTTAATATTAAGTAGTATACGCGTTTTATTTTCTAAAAACTTGCTATATGGGCATTCAAAATAACGCAAATAAAAGCAAAGACTTACGTTCGATGTTGAAAGAAAACACGATTTTAATCAATACCGACGCTCCAAAGACAGCCAAAAATGCCGCCATTTTGCTTAAATGCTGCAATAAAAATTACAAACTTTTCGACGCTGGTTCAAAACGTCACTATAACCTTCAGCACAAGATAGGACTATATAAGTTGAATCGAATGAAACTACTGCTGGATTTCCGGTTTCACTTTCCACCGGATGATAATTTTTCCGAATTTGTTTTCTCTGCAACAAATTCTTAGTTTAGAATTCCATAGCTATCTACCACCGATGTGTCAAGTTTTATTATCATTATACGATCTCAATGATCAGTAAACAGATGACCTCTTTGGCAAAGAATTATACTTTGGGGCAAAGAGCATAGTCTGAAGACTGGGACGAAGTGGAGAGATAGAAACGTGATTTTAACGTTTGAAATGCAAAACATTCATAGAAATGTAGCATTAAAATTTGGAAACATTTTCGGACATATAAGTATGATCCTTTTTATGCTAGCATAATGTTGGATTAAAACACTCAGAGATGCATAACTAGTTTCAGTTACACTGCCTATTGTTTTAATTATTGCTGAGAAATTAAATCAAAAATAGCATGGAATTATCTATAAATATATTAGAATTTTTACATTTTTTATTGAGTATGAACATTATGCATCCTAGGAAAAAAAACATTAATTTTTCAGCCAAGAAGTAAATAACGGAATAGGAAATTATTCGATTGATAAAATTAAATTAATTGTAAATAATAAAGTTGTGAAATTTGATCAAATTTATGATAAAACTAATTAACAAATATAAATCAAAGTTAATAACTAAATCGGATTGGAATTTTAAAATTTTGAAGAAGGCCATTGTGATACTTAGAAAAGTGTGTCGTTTGATCTGTTTGTCTTTCAACAACTTTTAAAAGCATTGTTCAAAAAGAAAAACTATCCATGTAAAATAACATTTATGCTTAAGATCTTTCTTTAAATGCCGTATTCTAATGTTTCTTTTTTACCATTCGAATAACTTTATGATGCTTTTTAAACAATTCAAAAGATATTAACATTCGATTCTCCTTTTAAAAGAAAACTCCTGATAAAATTTCCAATTTTAGTTCGAAACAAACTTTCTCAGAAAGAAAATTGGCGCAAAATATACGATAAAAGAGTTTTCAATGTATTTTGAGCAATTAAAAGTTATTTATGAGAGGGAATCTTAAAACTGCTTGTTGAAAAAACAATATAGCAAAAAGCAAAATGTTCTGGAACATTTGAAAAAATTGCAAATACAGTAGAGCCTCGATTGTCCGAGCTAATGTAGACCGAGGGTATCTCGGATAATCGAAAACTCGGATAACACGACTATGTCCGAATCAGGAGGGAAACATGGGTTGAAATGAATGAAAATATCGTCAAAGATGTAAAAAAAAAAAAAAAAGGCATTTACCATACATATTAGGAAATGAAAAATTGACGTTACATACATGCAAATATCTCATTTTACATGTACACATCAGTAGAGTACATGTTCCAGTTAAAGTTATTTCTTCAAGAAGTTAATGCATATATATTGTTTTGTGTTTAACAAAACTCGCTCGCTTCTTTGCTGCCGTTTTTCGCAATTGTTGTTGCTGGTAACACCGCCATCGGCTGCCTTTTTTATTTTATTTTTTTTCAAGGGCAAATGTACCTCGGTGAACCCGGAACTCGGTTAGTCGCGGCTCGGATAACCGAGGCTCTACTGTAGTCGGTTTTCTTCCCTTCTTACTGTTAAAAATATTCTGCAGAGCTGACTCAATTTCTGACAAATGAAAAAAAGAGTCATTTTGTTTTTAATTTTTAATTAAGAAGAACATTTAAGAAAATAAAATGGTAGAAATAAAATGGTAGAAATAAAAAAGGAAGGAAGAAGTAAAATGGTAAGATGAGTAAAAGTCAGTGTCCAGCCTTGCGAGGATTCTGTTTACACCACTGCCACAGTCTGTACAATCCATACAGGGAGAAAAGAGCCAGTATTCCTCCTAACACCAACAGGAAAATTTGAGTCCCTTGGGACAGCACTAAAAGTAGGTAAACAAAAATTTATTAACTTCTGATAAAACAAACACACATATGCTGACAATATAAGTTTGTTTAGAAAGTTCTGTACGGATAGCTATAGATAGATAAATAGATAAATAGGTTGATAGATAAATAGATAAATAGGTTGATAGATAAATAGAAAAAATAGGTTGATAGATAAATAGATAAAATAGGTTCTTTAAAAAATATCGCTTTCGTAAAACGCCTGATAAAATGTAAATTAGACGTTAACTATTGTGTATTTAATTTTATTGAGCACTAACGTTTACTTTTATGACGGACGTATGTAATTACTTTCACCTAAAACGAACAAAAAGAAAGAAAGCCGCCTCGTAAAAAACAACTATTGAGATTCATAATTCTTCCTTCAGAACAGTGATTCTCAACCTTTTTTCTTTCTTTTTTTTTTTTTTTTTTGTCGCGGCACGCTTTTAACGATTTCAAAATTTTGCGGCATACAATGAAAAAGACAAATTTAAAAGTTGTTTTCTTACCTGTAATACATTGTGTAAAATAGTTTATGATAATAATTTTGAATGCAAAATAAAACAATATAATATGTACTACAACTTTGCTCGTAATAAAAAAAGCATTATAATTTTTACTACATACATTTCTAAAATTTGGCGGTACACTTGAAGAATTTGGCGCACACAAAAGTGCCGCGGCACAGTGGTTGCTAATCACTGCTTGAAAGCTAACTGAATAACTAAAATTTACCGTATAGCAAAGATATATCATGAGCCAAACACCCCTGCCCGCTTTTTACACAAAGAAATGAAATTGATGAATACAGTTAGCCCCTGTAATTTCACTAAAACTTGTGAACGAAATAAAGCGTGAACTTTTGCTAAATGCCAGTAAAAATGCGGCTCACCGAGCAATTTATCGTAAACAAATGCGAAAAACGATCGTAAAACATGCAAAAAATACTCCAGCACCTAAACTAACGTGCATAAAGATTAATGGCTGGAACTGGAGGGGATAAAAAAAAAAAGTAAACATAGCTAGGTATTTATTCGTTGAGACTTATTCATTATCCTAACTTTGTTTCTTTGTGGTATGATTAAAGGCACTTAACTCATACTTTCAGTATTCTGTTCCTTTTTTTCTTTGGTTCAATAGTGAACAACGATTAAGCTTTGCTGCTTTAGTGTGCTATTATTATTTTTGATGAGCTGTAAGAAAAGAAATAAGGTATTTTTAGAAGAAATATTTTGGTGAAAATGATGGTCTTGTTTATTTAGATTTTCGTACTACATCATCAAAAATGAAAAAAATATTCATCAAGACTATAAGAAGTACACATTTTTTTCCAAATGTTTGAAAATAAGTTAGTCTTATTGTTGCGTGATATTCTGTGCAAGAAAATATCTCAGTCGGAAAAACGTTATAGAGCTGTAATACTTAGAATTGATCGAGCAAAGGCGCAGTTGTTGTACGGTTGGCCTTGAGGTTGAAAGAATCGATTGGCGATTTCAATGAAGTGGAGTGCATTCGGGGATTGAAAATGAAGAGAATTTCATAAAATCAATCCCTTGTTGTCTTCCAATGTTATGCTAGTTTCATTGCTTGGAGTAATATGGATTCCATACGATAAAAAGAAGAAATTTTTTTGGGTAGGGGATACTGCTTCGTAGCATTCTATTTTTATTTTCTCTGCACTCTGTACTGAAACTAAATATTTCGTAATTCGTCATCATTCCTTGAAAGAGTTAAACATCGATTTATTTTTTAAATTGCTAATGCAAAATTTTTTATTTTCGTGAATGTATCATAAAAAGTGTACCTTTCATGATAAATTCGACTTAGTAATATGTTTTTATCGAGCTACTCTTCGTTGCCGCTCTTCTCAGAAGCTAAATATGTTGGAAACTAAATCATCACACAATAGGATCAGGTGGAGTAAAGTGTTCATACGGCAAGTAAAAAGCTATAGCTTTAAAATAAATAAAGGAATTGGTGTACATTTTTCATTTCAGCTTTTAATAATCAGGGATTAAATTTTACATTCAAAAGTATTTTAATAGCAACTCTTTAGCTGAAGAAAACAATAAATTTGGTTGTTTATACAACACTTTGAAATTGAAACATCTTTTTTAACTTCTCTGTGACATTTTGTTTTAGAGAATTTGCAGCAAATAGACGGTGCAGAGAGTTTTACACACATCTCAGAAATACTTCTGCACTAACCGGGAAGCTAGATTTAGTTTATATATTATTCCATATTAGTTTAAGTAAGATGGGGTAAAGTGGTCATAGTATTAGGCTTGACATGCACCGATGTTCTAAAATTACTTTAGGTTAATTTATGAGGTAGACCGGGACTTAACTTGCATAGGAACTCACGGGAGCTCAGCTTCCATATTTATTTTTAATTTTATGCGAAATTTTAACTATTAGAGGAAATTCAGGCAATTTAAGCATGAAAATAAATTTTGAAGACTACAGGGCTCTGCACCAGGGCCGGAGCTAGGCTGAGGCGGTGAAGCGCCCGCCTCAGGGATCGTCGTTTTTAGGGGCGCATTGACCATAAATGTTGACTGCATCTTTATAAGTAACAAGCAATAGTTTTTATCTCAAAAAAATTTAAAAACGACATTACTTTTGCTTTTCATGCGGTTTCTGTTCTCTGGACAATTAAAAACCGATATGACTTGGTTTTTACGCTGTTTTTGGCCTCTGGACAATTAAGAAACGATTTTTCTCAACCTTGTACCACCTTGCCGTGGTGGATGGGCCTTCTGTACTAAGAATGCCACAACTTCCGAATGTTCCTATCCATGATTTTTCTAAGTAATTAAACTACTGTAATTGAACAGTAGAAGTGCTTAACTCTCCAACATCAATAGCCGCCCCAGTTGGACTTCAAAGTTAGTGGTAGTCAAACCTATTTATTTGATGACGAGCAAAACGCAATTTATTGCTTTGTCTCTTTTTTTATTTTCCCTTATTCAGTCCATTCTGATTACCTATTGTTTTCCTTCAGGTTTTTAAAAGTTAAAATATGTATAATTAAATTTGTATCGATCATTTTT
This sequence comes from Octonoba sinensis, assembly GCA_038502835.1. Taxonomy (NCBI): domain Eukaryota; kingdom Metazoa; phylum Arthropoda; class Arachnida; order Araneae; family Uloboridae; genus Octonoba; species Octonoba sinensis. The sequence goes on along the minus strand of CM076599.1, from coordinate 26,831,844 downwards.
AATCTCCATTCCTTCATAATATCTAGTAGGGGCGGGAAAAAGCTCTTTGCCTCAGGGCGCCATTCGTGCAAGCGCCAGCCCTGCTCCGCACTTCTTTTGTTGAAAACTAAACCAGGATCTAAACCATTTCTCTGTATTAGAGAAACTACTACTAGTACTTTTTTATATAATAACTTACATTTACCTTTTTAGTGAAAAGGAGTAAACACAACTGAGCTCAAATGCAATCGATATTGAAATTTCTATAAGACAGTCTTCTTACAATGGTTTCTTTAGTAAAAATTTTTAGAAGCACTTTTAATGAAAAAATTTCCAGTTAGCAACAATTCATTCCTAAACAGACTTATCATAAATATTATTAAGTTGTAAATGTTTAGAACTAGCAGTACTTCGAACAAGAACAATACATGAAAGAGAGAGAAAATAATAAAAAGGGATAGCTTAAAATATGTATTTTCCTGCCATTTTGGTTTTTAATAACTTATAATTATCTCAGAACTCTCTTATTATCAATGTTTTCCTAATATTTAGTTTAAGTAATATGGTCATTCATTAAAAGCTATTTTAATTTTTTAACGAAAATTTTGAATTTAATATTTATGTGTTATTATATGTATTAAATAAAAGAACATAATTATCAGAGATTAAAGCCTCAGAATACCTGCTATTATGTATCCTAAAGTATTTTGGTGTATGACTTTGTTTTAAGACCATCTATGAAGCAACTCAACAGACTGAAGTACCTTACGAGGCGTTACGAACATGAAGCCAACTTTTGACCATAATAGAAGGCATCAATAAATTCTGTTGGGAAATAAAGTTGTTTCCTTTCTAAAATAAACATTTGTTCATTATTTTGAAATATTATGGTTATTAATACTTTTATATTTTTTTTCTTTTCAACTATGACCACTTTACCCCATGCACTACTCACTTTACCCCACCCCATGGGGTAAAGGGGTCATAAATACATCCCAGAAAGAAGGCGTTATAAAATCATTTTACTTAATTTTATTCTGCTGAAAATTTAATGCAATCTGTTCTTTAATAATATAATGTTAAATATCAAGCAAAAAAATCTGAAGGTTTCTAACAAATTCTTATATTTATTGGCGACGAAAGTTGAAAAACGTGGATTTTATGACCACTTTACCCCACCTGACCCTACATTTTTAAAATGTTCGTTCTCTCTATCAACCTAAATTCATCACAAAAACCAGTTTGCTTTTTAATTCCTTTTCATTTACAACACATTTACAAACATCTACAAAGGTGAAGATTAAAAAAAAAAATAGTTGTAATATTAGATTTGAGAAATCATGGTAGAAATACACACCTCCCCACTGTTCCGTAACTTCTCCATGACCTGCTGAGCCTCGTCCAAGCCTAAAATCCAGAAAACAAATTCAAGCACCTCTTTAAAAAATAGAATTAGTCTACCAAAACTATTAACAGTTGATTTACCAATTAATTAACACATCTACCGAACCCCACCGCCTTCTTGCAAAATGTACTTACATTAAAGCAACGTAAATGAATCACAAGGACATCATTTTTAAGTTTCGCATGAACAAAAAACTTATTTTAAGAGATAGATAGACCTATTGACAGGCATACCTATGTATCGGTAGATTAGAGGATCCTTTCACGTTGTAGGGTAAACGCGGGAGAAGTGGGACTTGTCCCAGAAATGGGACCCTTGATTTTCTAAGTTTAAAAACAAAACCGAAAAAAAAAAACCGAAATCTGCCTGAAACCCTTATCAACGAAATACCAAGAACTCAGCCTTTAATTCTTATTTCATTAGGAGCAAAAGAAATTTTATTCTGTAAACTAATGATCAACGACACAATTGCGAGACGATCCTTAGCCATTTCCTTAGAAGGTAAGCCTTCTTTCAATTATTTTTTAGTATACATTCCATTGGTTTTCAAACAAATTATTATTGATATTATATTTGATTACGTACTGAATGTATTGTAAACTATCATTAGAATAATGTTGTTAATTTACGGATAATAAGGGGTGGCTCACTTCTGGATGAATGTTCTACCAATTGCACCAGAAGTGGGTATAGAGAGCCCACTATTGGGGTATTTTAGTTTTTTTTTTTTTTTTTTCAAACAAACTGTTTTACGATGCGTAATAAAACGATTACGTCTTAAAAAGTCGTTTTAATACATTATTTTTACTTTATCTTTATCAGAACCAGTACGGGGCCACGCAATCCACTTCTAGTGCATTAATGGTTCGCTACTGATGCAAAAATAGAACATTCTGACGAATTACATAAGCCTGATATGTGTGTGCTTTAGGTTTTGCTAATTGACTTTTGCGTGTGTTTTTTTTTTTTTTTTTGCGTTGAATGAGAATTATTTTTTCGCGATGACGTCAGGAATTTTCAAAAATCGGAAATTTCAAAATTTGTAAAGAATTGAAAAACATGCCCCTTTAAAACAGATTCAAAGTGTTCACTCATAATAAGCATTATTATATCACAACTGAAGTGCAAAATCATAACTGAAAATTGACTATTTTCTCAGGAGATTTTTCATCACTTGAAAATTTAAACAATCAAATTAAAATCACGTTTTCTTTTTAATTCACCTTAAATCTTTTTCGATTGCAGTGATTTTTATGTGGACGTTATTGTTATGCAATGTATGTGAAATTTTTGTGAGAAAGTTATGGAATTATCTCATATTTCAGTTCAATCTATGAGTTGAATTTGATTGATTAATTCATGAAGAAGTCATTAAAACATACTTGATTGCTAAATTATTGCCAATTTATTTATATTTTTTAAATTATGGCCCTCTTACATTGGGGTTCCAATGTCTTTCTACTAGTAGATCAAAAGTTTGGTATGCCCGATACTGGGACATCAAAATTTCCTATGCCCACTCCTGGCGAAATTCAAAAGTTTGCGCCGACTTCTGGTGCACCAGAGCGATTAAATGTTTTATTCTTTTTAATCATATAATTATTTTCATATTTCAGGTGACTGTTATTCTAGATAAGAGTTCGGGCCATCACAAAAAATATAGATCAGCAAACGTGTTATAAAGTTTAGATAATAATCGAGGAAATCTAAAAATAACAGCTTAAGTGGCCCACTATTAGTACATTTACCCTATTATTATTTATGCTTCGGTTTCATTTGATTGGCTCGCGAGGAATTGTGGTTTCAGTTAAAGTTGAACGGAACGAAATATTTAGGAAAAGCGATTTGAAAATAAATAAATAAATAAATAAAACGTTTAAAGGGTAAAATTGCAATAAAAAATGCAGGCACGTGTTTCGGAACTGCAAGGAATCCCTTTTTCAATGCAAAACGACGTGAGCTGCAAACGATAGATGCAAACATATTCGACAAAAGCTTTTTCGGATATCTTTGCATGCTTATTCTCATGTAGTTTTTCCGTTGAAAAAATTGATTTTTTTTTTTTAAATTTTGAAATACGTGTCTGCAATTTTTTTATTGCAATAAAATGCTCATTTTAACTATCTGTTTGATGAACATTCAAGACCTTCGCAATCATTTGGATGTACTGCTTTTCAGAGATTTTTCTGTCAGATGTACGAATATTTACCTAGGTGATCGATCCACTTTCTGAAACTCAGATTTTCAATATTTGGTAAAATCGCACTCACTAAGGGAATACCAGAAAACCAGGAACCTATTCTCATTTTAAAATTTTATTTTACTACATTGTTCTACAGAAGGCGTGAAAGTTGCCAATTTTAATAATCTAAAACAACGGTACCCAGCCTAAGGCCCGCCGAGCTACTTATAGAGCAGCGATTCTGAACCTGTGGGACGTGCCCCCTAGGGGGGCGCGAGCACACTAGAAGGGGAGGTGCGAGAATATCCACGAGAAAATATTACTTTAAAAAATGGATTTACTGACTGCAAGCACACATACACATAGAAAACAAAATACATTTCAACATATTTAACAACTTATTAAAGTAAAACAAATTACTAAATCAAAACGTACTAAATTAAAAACACATTTAATAATTATTAGTGACTTCCTTGGGCCTGTCTTGTAAAGCAAAGGTTTTCGAAGGAAGGCTTACTATTAGAAATAGCCACTCTCAGTTATGTTTCTATATTTAGCCGTGATCTATAGTTTGTCTTGAAAGAAGCCACAGCAGAAAATCCAGATTCACGAAAGTAGGATGTTGAAAATGGTAATAGAAGGCGAAATGCCCTTGTTTTTAGTGCAGAAAAATCATCCTCTACTCCTGCCCAAAATTCAAATAGTGATTTATTGCTAAATTAATTTTATTACTAAATTACTCGCTTTTACTCTTGTTTTGGCAGTTAGTTGAAAATAATTCAAAAACAGAATCCAAAGTACTCAATATACATTATTGTTGTATACGGGGGGCGCGATGAAAATTATGATTGAAAACTGGGCCGCGAATACTGAAAGGTTGAGAAACGTTGACTTAGAGTGACCCACTGAAGGAAGTCAAAAAAGTTAGCAAGCCGTGATATACTTTTTTTTCTTTTGTGCGGACACATTATAAGGAAACCTTTTTTCGAATTTCACAATCGATTAAAGCTTGGCTTTTCCTTGAAAAGGACCGTGGGATTCATCTTACAAAAAGATAAATTAAGCGACATTATCTGGGAAATGCACCTAAATCTTCAATAATTTCGTTTTTGCGGCTGCGTAAAATATGTTTTTACATGGGAGAAGAACTGTTGAGTAACACTGATCTAAAGGATGACCATCATATTACATGTTTACTTTTTGTTTGTTTCTTAAAATTTGTCAATTATTTCGTGCACAAGACGTACGAATGTTATCACTTTATACGTACGAATGTTATCACTGTGTTCCACACACAGGCAGTATGCTCCAGAAAAAAAGAGACAGAGTAAGAAAACAGCTGATATCTTCTTAAAGTCACGTAGTTTCATGCTGTATTCCCTCGCAAAAGTAATACATCTATAAAGGTCACTGACATCATCAGTACTCCGGTGACATAAGCCTCAACAGTTTCTTTCCTTTCTCCCACACAAACGACACTTTCAGTTTTGATGACTAAACTTCGAGCCCGTTACTCAGTAACCTTAAAAGTTGGCACCTGCTGTGAAAGAAGTTGAGTGATCTGAAGCACGGCCCACCGAGCACTACGCTCAGAATATGAATTTCAGAGCAAGCTGCTCTTTTATGATTTCTGCAAAGTTCGTGCAACTTCAGCCATCTATAAAAACGCCGAGATGACCTCTTGAATCCATTCCAGTGCGCGATAGCGGATTTGCACCAAAGCCAAATTTTCAAGAATCATCAAGCGGAGCATTGGGGAAGCTTTAATAAGGCTTCTCCAAGCAAGGGATTTAGGTCACTTTTAAGGAGGAATATGGCAAAAACCACCATGGGCATCATTTTCCCCCTCTCTTTTTTTAAGTTTATTGTTATTATTTTTCAAATGGTTCCAACTTCATTCTTTTTGCATCTAATTGATGGTGGAAACGAAGTTACGCAAAGTTGTCTTTTTAAAAAGAAATGAATGAAAACTTTTAGGGTAATTAAATGCAGTAAAGAAAGATTTATGTTGAAAATATGTCTGTTTTCTAGAATATTTTAGGTCGTTTAGAATACAACTAATTTGTTTTAAAGTATTCTGCAACAATATTTTTTGTATGTAAACAGGAAACTGCACATGAAATATTGCATGAAGGATATTCTGGGCAAAAAAATATATGTTCGAAACAATAAGACTTTAGTTTTCATGTTTTACGTGAGAGGAATATCTTTCAGAAGATTGAACAATGGGGGGGGGGGGGGATGTTTAAAAGCTCAAAGAATGTTGAAAATGAATGATGAAAAAATTCTTCAATTTGCAAAAATAGTCTATTACCTATTTTTTTAGCATAGTTTAGGAAATAAAGAAATAAATATGCTTTTTAACTCGATTGTACAATAATAAAAGATGAAATTGTTTCTCCCCAAAAAAAAAAAAAAAAAAAGGCGTTGAAAGGTTGCGCTTAAGTAGTTTTAAAACTAATTCAAGAATTCTGATTTCAAGTACAAAAAGCATTTCTCAAACACAACTTGTTTATACCAAAAATGTTACCCATAGGTTAGTAATTCCTGCTCGACCGACGGAGAACGAGAAAAGAAAATGGCTCCTTTCCTTTTCTCTCCTTCTCGTTCAACCTATAAAGCTTCTAAGTAATCTGTGCAGCTAATACACAATACTATACAATCCCACCTCTTTGTTTGAAACAGTAGTCAAAAATAACTATTTATATATAAAAAACGCTGATGCGTGATTGAAAAGAAGCTTTTCTTTTTTTTTCCCGCTTGGCAACACACCGTTTGTTTACAAAAATCACAATCCTATCAGCGTCTGCCGAACGTTCATCAATATATAAATAGGCAAAGACAAAACAGTTTTAAAATACTTTCTCCTGTTTTTCAACCGATTTTTAACCGACTTCACAAAGGAAGGAGGTTATACATTCATAGTGTATGTATGTCGTTTTTTTTTTTTTTTTTTTTTTTTTTTTTTTTTTTTTGTCCACTCATAACTTTGCACCGGATGAAGCGATTTTAATGATTTTTTTTTTCAATCGATCGAAGGAGGTTTCCCATAGGTCCCGTACCTTCGTTTGACCATATTCGATAAATAGAACAAAAGTAATTGGCAGAAATGTAGTACTTTTTTTGTTTTTCCATCCATAACTTTTGACTAATTTATCCGATTTTGATGATTTTTTCTTTAATCGATAGAGGGTCGTCTAACTCAAATCTTGCAAATCAATTTGACTACATTTGTTTTTTAGAAAAAGCGTTACGGGTGAAAAATAAGTGTTTTTTATTTTAATTGGAAAGGCTTGGCTTGATTTTTCTTTGTTGGGAAATCTATTATTAAATATAAAAGTCATTGTTGAAAACATGTTTGTTGTCATGGGCTATAATATTAAAAGAAATTACAGTAAGAGAATGACTGAAGGCGAAAATTAATCCAGGCAGTTTGTTTGCTAAAACCGACTTCAAAGGGGAATTTATCATACAAATGATTAGTTTTAGTGCCATTAATTCAAAGAAGTTTTGCCCTTTGATATGGATTTTTTTTAAATAGAGTATTTATATAAAAAATGTATTTACACTAAAAAGAATAAAATAAAATAATTTTTATAAAAAAACAGAACCGACTTCAAATTAAAAATTGCGCTAAAAAGTAAAAAATAAATTCATTCTTTAGACAACATCGATGTGACTTTTAAACATAGTTTTAGAAGTCGGTGCAAAATGACGAGTTTAATTACCATTATACCATTTGCTACTTGATATTGGAACTGTTGCTAATTCTGCGAGAATATATATATTTGTAATTGGATTCATGATTACAAAAGATTTTATCTATCCTAATTATGCACCGACTTCTAAAACTATGTTTAAAAGTCACATCGATGTTGTCTAAAGAATTTATTTACTTTTTACTTTTTAGCGCAATTTTTAATTTGAAGCCGGTTCTGTTTTTTTATAAAAATTATTTTATTCTTACTTTTTTTTTTTTTTTTTTTTTTTTAGTAGCTATTGATGAGTTTTAGTAATATCAATTAACAAATTTTGGAAACACTTTATTATTAGCTAATTATTTTCCCTTTTCTTTTGTCAGGCAAGCCTCATTTGTAATTGCAATGTTATATTGTTATAGATAGTAGATGGCAACATGTCGTGGTTGAGTAAATTACTGAGGTATAAAAAATTTATTGCCATTAAGCACTAAAATAAAAGCAATTATAATAGGAGTTTCAATGAAGGCTTCTCTAAAACAATGAAATGAAAAATGAGAATAGTGTAAGGAAGCAAACATTTAAGTTTCATTCAACTGCCACTCAACTTAGTGCAAAATCGGCAGAAGCACAAGCGGCTACATTTATGAGCTCATTTGGCCCTGCGGCGACTGATTTACAATACTTTTGCTTTAAGTGAGAATGATCAAAATAAGTTCGACGTTAACGCCAAACTTTGATTGAATAATACTTAATAGCATCATGTTGTCAATGCTAAATTTCGACTGTTGGACGAACTCTAGTAATATAAAAATTACAACAGCAAAAAAAAAAATCAGAATTCAGAAAAATATGGTTGAATTTGTCTCTTCCTAATTTTGCGATCTCTCACAAGTAAGAACTATTCAATGAAAAATTCGGAAAATTATAGAGAACCTTCTGGCAACCACGCAGCTAGAAAGCATTTATAGATTCGAATAGCAGTTTTAGAATAATGTAGTTTGAAAGTTGAGGAATATAATTTCCCTCTGTTTGCGTCCCCGGGGCTCAATTTTGAATGAATGGATACGATTTTTGGAATTCAAATAGAGAGGCCTGCATATTTATGCTTAACACAGCCCTGTTTTCGAAATATAAATTTCTTAAGTTGAAAAAATCCAATCTAAACTTTGAAACTGCAACTTTTTAATACTGGATAGGCAGCTTTCTTAACCCGTAACGTCAATAAGGACTTAAATAAAAATTCTGAAAAAATAAAAAAAAATAGATAAAAGATAAATCATTCGATCACAAAAAACAAAATTTAAAAATAGCCATAAATAAATCTTTTGCAATCATTTTAATTTTACGATGCAGTAGAAATGTAATGAATTTGGCTCTCTATTTGCTCTCCCCATTACGCAATTTTAAATGAATCAATACGATATTTGAGTGCAAAGATATAGACTCGTATATTTATGCCTAACAGAGCCCTTTTTTTTTCGAAATTTGATTTTTTTAAGTTGAAAAAATCCAATTTAAACTTCGAAACTGCAATTTTTTAACACTAGGTAGGCAGCCTTCTTACCCCTACATGTCAGTAAAAAATTTACAAAAAAAGTTGAAAAAACATGTATTATTTAGAGTAAGGATTATTCATTCGATCCCCAAAAAAAGTAAAATTTTAAAATATTCATAACGAATTTTTTTGCAATCGTTTTAGTTTCAGGAAATCGTAGAAACGTAATGAACTTGAGGTACTTATCTCATAACGACAAGCTCGTCAAGATTGAGCAAGAACATCGCCAAATCAGATATTAGCAATGCTATTTCCTTAAAAAAAATTAAATAGAAGCTGCGTTTTTATAAGTATCGGTTATACATGCATCCCGTATGCATGTCGTTTTTTTTTTCTTTTTTCAATATATCATTCTAGTTGTTTATGACTCCTCCCAATTATGTGCCATTTTGTTTATTGGAAGATAATCTCTGTTATATAGATTATCTGCTCTGCTGACTAAAATTTGAAACTTGCAGAAGAGGGAAGAAATTCTCAATCGGGACAAAATTCTTCGACCTACTCAATTGGGAATGACTTAAACTGGACATCAATGAAGTCCTCATCATCAAGAGGGAAAAAACATGTTTTATAGATTGTGATTATTAAACATTTCAAACATTTGTTGTTGATTTCAAACACGTATGAAATCCTTGCAGTGATTCTCTTACAATTACTTTGATAATAGCATGGAAAATTGCAATTCACAACTGCAATTTTTTAGCAAGTTAATAAAATATACATATGAGCATGGGTCCCGAATAAATAAAAAAATATTCAATAATAATGCAAAAAATTGCATAGATCAAATCATTGCCTGTAATCGGGTCTCAAACTCTTTTTCTTTTTTGCATTTATTACTATATATTGTTCTCTAGGTTACCCTCTTTCAAGAACATTTCATCGTCCCAAGCTGCGTTTGGGGACAGCAGTTAAAACTACCCATAAAAAATAGGATTCTGCTGTTCAAAACGGGACATATGATGGTCGCCTTAGTTAAAGGGTTTATGATGCCAAACTTGCCAAGAGGATGCCAAACTTGCAGCTGGAACACATCCAAATCAAATATATACAACGCTATTTTCTTGAATGAATTTAAAGAGATTGTACTTATATTTCATGACTCGAAAGCTCATTATATTAATGAACATATTATTGCATCATACGAATTATGCGCCAATTTGACGTTCGTTGCAATACTCTGATGAAGGTTATTGGCTACTTTTTATGAGCAACGGTGATCAAAATTTGGAGCTAGTTGAGAAAGGAAGTTATCATAATATAGCGATCATAATATTTCGCGTAATGCATGGAGGATAAAACAGAATAAATGAAACGTTTGAAGAAATTATTAAAAGGATATCAGTTGGAAATGAAACAGATATAAGTTTTAGGAAAACCAAAACTCCTTCAAAGGAACGACAAAATAGTCTAAACCAGTGAAACCGAGTTAATTCATAAAATGTTCGGAACATCATGCAACACTATTTAGGAGGTATGACTGAGGTGTACGATTTTTGCTGGAAGACTTTCGGATATGAAGGTTTTTAGGGACATTCGGAATCTCACCAAGCTCCTGATACTGTGTAAAATCTATGCGCAATATCCGAAGAGTTGTGTGCAATAAAGAACATTACTTCTGACAGAGAACTAAATTTTTCCATGAATCTTCTCTAAAATAGTTTAGTTTGTAATGAGTGAGAGAAGCAAGCTTAAACTAGTGATGCGATCCGAGGGAGCTGCGTGAGCGGTTCCGGGGCTTGGTGAGGACAGCGAGCAAGAGGGTGTTATTCCCTTAGTTTAGTAAATTTTTCTACTTACACAGCAAATGATTTTGATGCAACATTTTTCGCCAAACAGATAGATAAAAGGCCGCCTATCATGAGCCCCCATCTTCCGGAACAGGATTCGAAGCAGTTCCGAACCATGTCTTCCGTAAGATCTAGAAAGCAGCTTCACCATGGAATCTGAAACAAAAACATTCTGAGGATTGATAGATTATTTGACAGGCATGAAAGATAGAGTAAATACAAATAATATTTGAACCACTATTTTGAAAATGAATGTTAATGTATTGAAGAAACAAAGGTTTTAAATGACCAGTTTATTATTTATAAATGTAACACGAAGGAAGTCACTAAAAATCGATTTTCGTACTTCTGCCGGGAAGTTCTCCTTTTGTCTTTCTAGAAGTCTTTTGTAAATGATAAACTCCAATAAATTCAAATTGAATTTTTGAAGAGTAGAAATGTTGATATATGATACAAATCAAACAATGTAAAAAAAACGAATTATTACAATGATAAAAAATATACCAAACTTAGACTCAGTCGTCGATGGCCGATTCCGCAAATTTTTTCCCCTCAATATGTTTCAATATGAAATCCGTAGACATCTACAAAAATTAATTTTGTACGTCATATCACTAAAATGAAAAGCTAAAAAATAATACAGTAAAAGATTTTTTTTCTTTTCCTGCCAGTTTCATTACCGCGACTCTGGAGAGACTATCCATTTTCAAATGGCGAGGTTACCACCAAAATCTTCAGAAGGCATTAAGTTTCTCAATTCAATAAGCAACCAAAATTTAGTGCACATTTATGAAAGAAACCCATCGAAAGTAGCACCCTTTAGTTGACTCTAGGTACGCATTCGAAGAGGTGTTTTCTTTTTTAAATATATCCTGCTACGCTGTCCCTTCATTCCAGAGTCAGCCTCAGTTGTTTTTTTTTTTTTTTTTTCTGCCTTTTACCTATTTTTGAAATGTATGCTGTTTATATATACAGACCTCAAAATAAGGTCGCCCGCATATAAGGTCACCCCACATATAAGGTCACTTTTCCAAAATCCCGGCTTATCGACTATCAAATGTGTATAAGGTCATCCCGCTTATAAGGTCATTTTCCTGAAGTCCAGAGAAGTGACCTTATATCGAGGCCTGACTGTATATACAGTCCTTGCCGCTTTAAAAAATCACATTTGCCTTTAAGGAATTTGATTTCATTGAGTGGCTGATTTTAAACACCGGTAATTTATTTAAAATACGTTTTATGTTTCTTCTGTACTATAAAAACTAGATCTATGAATAAAGTTAAAAAATAAAAGACTAATTTATTCGATATATGAGTGAATGAATGCCTTCATAAAATCAAAGTATGCTCCGGGAGTGCTGGGTAAAACAATCCAAACGCATTTGAGTTTAAAGTTTGACCAGGCGGACATCCTTTGATCAGTTAGATGTTGCGGAATACGAAATAAAGGGCTGTTCGAATAAAATATTGCTACAAGAAGAAAAGGTTATAAGCATTGCAACTCACACATGCTTCAAAATAGAATATTCATTTATTTCCTCATAACCTAGGTGTTCATTCACAAATGATGTCACGCTTCCAGGGAGGAGGGGGTTGAAAATTGTGAGTTTGTGATAAGGGGGGAGGGTAGCAAGAAGTGTGACATGACACATTTTTCTTAAAATAAAAACATTAAAAAACAGAAGATTAAATATTTTGAAAGCACTTCTTTTTGTATTTTTTTTAGTTTTGTATACTCATTAATTTCATTTTGTATCGAAAACACCGATTAAGGTTTAAATTAACTTCTACCCTAAAAGCTTAAATTTAAAAGGAAATATTCTTGGCGTTTACATTTTTAAGACAAAATAACGCAGGTTATTTTTACAGAGTTTGAACAACTAATATTTTTTTACTACTGTATACTAATTACGCCTTTTGTTGTAAACTTAATCTCATATTACACAAATTAAGTACACAGATATGCTCAAAAATGTGATTAAAATCTCAAAAAAAAAAAAAAAAAAAAAAGGAACTGTGACCTATATCTGAGGGGGATTGTTGAAGTGTGACATTTTGTGACAAAGGAGGAGGGGGGTCAAAATATATTGAAAAAAAAAGTGATATCACTTATTGATAACCCATTGATTTATTTCACGTGGTAAATAGATTAAAATATGAAACTTTGATTTTTAAAAGCGGGGGTACTGATTTTATTAAGCGTTGATTTTTCTAACGGTTTTCCTTTGATTAGTATCCGTGACCTCAAATTTAATTTTCATAAACGGCTGATTTTATTAAGCAGTGATTTTAATAGTGGGGGGTACTGTGGATATATGTATATAATATATAAATATAATATCGATTTGTGTTGAGAAACTAATCATTACTAATTAATTAGGGTGCAATGTCCTCTCACTTGTCTAGAATAAAGAACTTGGATTTTTACTACTCCCAGCATTCGATTAACATCACCATCAGGCGTGGCGCTACTACGTGGTCGTTTTCCCCTAATCGCAAATATTTGCTCTGGGTCTGCAGGATATTGCCTTGTTGGTCATATGTCCTTTCTGCCCCATGTCAATCAATTTCTTGAAGCGTATAAGTAATAGGGTTTGCCGAAAAAAACTTTTTTTCGAAATCGCTATTCTAATAGTGCGGAAAGGGTTCTCTCTGAGTTCAATAAATACGGTGCAAAATATTTTTTTGTTTGTATAATATCTTCTGCCCCCGCATCGCACTTGAATTTTGGAACTTTGGGTAAAAATTGACAATTTTTCCTTGGTGAAGGAATTATAATTTTTTTTCGCTCTTTGTATCCTAATAGTGCGGAAGAAGTTCATGCTAGGTTAAATAAGAAGTGTCTAAAATATTTTTCCGATCAAATAATATCTTCTCTTTCTGTACTGCAATTGAAATTTTGGCGTTTTTGAAAAAAAAAATTAGTTTTCTTAAATTTTATTTTCTTTCACTTTTTTAAGAAAGAAATCAAATAGGAAACGTAGATTAGTACTAACACTGTTTAATATTGCATTAAATTGTACAATCGATTATATTGCCTGAAAACTTTTAAATAATAGCTGACACGTAATACAGTATTGCAATATTAATGAAATATATTTTAGTCACAGAATGTTATAATTAGCAAATACCAAACTCTTACTTACACATAATCAACAGGAAGTGGCTGAAATCAACATTATGGTCAAATTCAGGAATGCTTGATCGGGCAACGAATATGGATCTAATAAACACGTTTCCGTTATGAAATTTGCCTTAAAGTGTGATGTATAATTAAGTGTAGAGTATCATCTTCCAATGTGAACTTAATACGTCTAGTTCTCTGTAAAAAAAATAATAAGTTTTGAAGCTGGAAATTATTCGGAAATCGCTTTTGTGTAAGACAGGAGAAATGCACAAGGATTTTCGTACAATACAGTTAAATACAGCATCACGGAGAATTGGTGGAGAAGTAATCATAAATAATGGCCAGTTAATCCTTTCGAAATTGAATTTCAGTGTTAGAAATATAAGTGTACTTGACTTCACATTGGAAGATTATTACACAGTCTTAATTATATGTCGAGCAGCAAATTTTTTGATGTGTAGTCTTTTATCCTTCAGCATATATCTTGGATGAGCAAACAACAGATTTTGACAAATCAACTACATTTTTGAGGTCTGGCAGAAATACCTTGATCAAGAAATAGTGTTCCACAAATGCTTAGATGCATCTAGTGTTTATATTTGATATTAACCCAATTTGGAATGTATTATGCTTCCATTACAAACGGTAGTTTTTTTTTCACTTTGAAAAGAGTGGGAGATTTGATTTACAGTCTTAGAACTGTGTTCGCTATTGTCAGCTAACGTGATCATGATAAAGTATCAGGACTATTTGTTGACTCATCCAACGTTCCAAACCAATGTCTCACAGGTCATGAAAATGCAGGAGACCCACTGAAGAGGTTCGCCAACTTAGAATTCCAAACACCGAATTAATCCGGAAGAGATGTACTGTCACAACCATTTGCCGGAAGATGGAATTGAGAAAGATCTCTTGTGAGCATTTCAAAATACTCGATAATAGTCGCGGAATTATGTTTTTCGGTGCCAAATGATAGACACAAATGAGTAACGTAAAGTGAAAAAAAGGTTCTTCAAGAACAGAAAATATGTTCTTATTTTGCTTTTCTCGTGTATATTTTAGCATCTACTCTATCTTCTCTCAATGTTGAATTTTTACAACCATCGAAATGGAGTTCCTTCAACGGAAAAGCCTGAGTTTTACTTAAAGCTTGAAATATTAAACTCTTTATAACTTTAGCCTTTTCTCCTCAAAGCTTGTTTGAATTCACCATCAACTTGATGTTGTTTCTGGTTACGAACCTGACATCATGAAGAACACTTGTGAAACAATTGCAGCCACTGTCTGGTCCGAGACTCCAAACTTGTCGACAACCACAGTAGTTGAAGCGAGGCCAAGTCACGTTTGTGATGATTTAGATCCAAACAAAGTTGATTGTTTGAACTTAGAATCAGTAAGAGACATTAAAAGATTCGATGTTGATGGTTTGTAAATGTTCAGATTTAAATCTGCTTTAGCTATATCAGTGGAACAAGTCGTTTCTTCGTAATCTGCACACCTTGCGTTAGGCGTTGCTGGTGCGTGATTTATGTAAATATATATATATATATATTGGCTTTTTTTGCATGATAGCTGTGGATCATTTGCAGTATTCGAGTACGGTTCACAATAGGAATTGCAGTGCTTGCTTTTGCCCATATAGACTTAATTTTAGTCACATCATTTTTCGCAATGCTCGAGAAACTCGGTTCTTTGTTCCCAGTTTTGGATGACTGGTTTTACCTCCCAAAGAAGCAGAAACGCAACATATCTTCGAGTGTAAGAAGGTGCATTTCATATATATATTTGAAGTTCTAAATATTAAGAATTTAAATTTGTTCTAAGCACTAATGTTTATTTTAGAAATCAATCAAAGCAAAAAAGGAAGAACTTAATTTAAAAGCTCTCAGAATTCCAATTTTGTGGAGCGAATTGTAACAAAAAACACTATGGTGTCATTCTGGAGGAGCATACATACCCCCTAACGCCGATAAACCTTGTAAATTACTCAGCAGTACCGTGTGACACAACAATACGATAAATGATAGAACAGAACAATAAGGGCAGAGAATGCGCATGGGAAAGCCTTTTCCCTTTTTACTTCCTGTCATATAGAAGCAGTAAAAAAAACGTAATTTTTTTCAAAAACTGCACAACTTCAATTGCAATGAGGGAACAAAAGATATTATTCTATTGGGAAAATATTTTACGCCTATCATATTAAACCCAGTGGGCACCTTTTCTGCACTATTAGTTCAGCAAAATTAGGAAATAATTAGGTTTCCTAGTCAGAGTAAAAACTGCTAATTTTACTAAAATTTCCAAAACGCAAGTGCGGGGCAGAAGATATTATACAATCCAAAAAATATTTTACACGGTGTTTATTGAACCCAGAGAGAACCCTTTCCGCACTATTAGAATAGCGATTTCGAAAAAAAGGTTTTTTCGGCCCACCCTAATAAGTAAGCCCATTGGTGCAATGTAAAACTACGCAATTAAGGATTCTACGAATACGTGAAAAATCTAGAATAACTCTCATCAACATTAAGATTGCTCATTTATCTCAGTTTAAAGCAGAGATCTGCAACGGAGCGTGGAGCAAAGCTTCGGAGCAGTGAAGTGATCAGTTTTTGCTTGGAGCTCAGAAATTTCTCGTGCTTCGATATTTTTTAACGAATTTCATTAAAATTCTCAAAATGATTTTTTTTTCGCATTGAAATTAATTCTGAGTGAACAACAATAAACATTAATAGAAAATTATGTGAATAAATATATAGGGTCAGGTGGGGAAAACAGGTCAGTTTTTAGCTATTTTCATATTCAAAGTTTCATAGCAACAAAACCAGAAACATTTCACATTTCTTTTCAATTGCATGTTAACATCGACTTCCTTTAGAGCAATTTTGTGTAATTTTAATATTTATTTTTTAATTATGAAATAGTTTAACTGAGCTTATAAAGTTGTGACCTATTTTACGCCATCGTGGGGTAAAATGGGTCATAATGCAAAATAATGCTGACAAAAGTTATTTATTACTTCGAAATTGCAAAAAAAATGTGTAAGTAACATATTTAACAAGATTTTGAATTATGCTTACATTGAAATGTAAAAATAATATTGTTCTCGATAGTTACATATTGGTTCACGTAACACTTCAACAACATCACTTCTCTCTACCACATCAACATATCTTTTTTAGGGCAAACATAAATAAAAATTTTTACTTAATTTCAATAAAATAAATAACATACATTGTTTAAATTTAGGAACTTGCTGCAGTTAGGTACAACAGAGTAAATAATAATTTTAAAAAAATGAATAAAACGACCTAATTCTAACCATGACCCATTTTACCCCATCCAAGAAAAACTGATGTAAAAAAGAAAATATTTAAAATTTTTCTTAACTGCTCAGCTGGAATTGTTCTCCAAAATTTCTTAGTGAGGTAATCCTTTAAATTTGGGCTATAATTTATTTGATAAAAGCTCTATATTTTATCAAATAAATTTCGGCTGTTATTTGATAAAATATAGAGCTTTTCAGAAGTTGGTAAACCATGTGTTAAGCACACCATCAATCCAAAGTTTACAAAAAAAAAAAAAATTATGTTGCCATATTTAAGAACCTAACTTTTTTTAGATTGAAAAATGTCGCCAACACATAGAAAAATAACATTAAAAATATTGGTTTAAAATTTTCAATTTCAAGTTCTATTATTTTGAATTTTTTATAAAGTGACCCATTTTACCCCATCCTCCCCTAACACATTTTGATACTAAAAACTAATAAAAAAAGCAACATAAATAAAATTAATAAATTAAATAAATAAATAAAAAAGATGATTTCAATTAAAACTACTCTGAGCGCTGAGCGAATAACTTAGAAGTCAGACTCCTAAAAGTTGTGACAACTGATTAAAAGTATAATTTTGCGATTTATTGGGTAAAAAAATGTAATACCAAGTTGAACGACGCAAAGCTCGCAGCACATGCTTAATAATGATCATACTTAATACAATAGAGTTGCCAAAACTCGGCCTAATGGGAACCGAAGGGTGACCTACTTTGTGAAAATGTGGGTTGTCGGGAATGCGGTTAAAAAAGAATAAATACTAGTGTTTCCTCAGAAAATAATTTCTTTCTAATGGGGCTGCGTATGGTCCTTAACCTTCGCAGGCCTAGTGCATTCCCCGGAAACCAGCAACCATTCTTTCAAATAGCACCACTATCGGCGAATGCCATTGCCGCAGAGCATCTTCAAAGCCGGAAATTCAAGCGGAGCACTAAATTTTATCTCGCAGCTTTATACTGTATTTAGTAAATAAAACGAGAAAATAGCATCAACGATACAAGGTAGTTTCGAATAAATAAATTTGGTGGACATTTGATTTTACGATTTGATTCATTTTTTCCTGAACTAAATTCCCATTGCACGCAGAAAAAGATATGTGTGTATTTTTTAATTCTAAACATGTCCTTTTGTGGACCATTGCGAACTGTTTTGCGGAGCAGTAAGTGTCCTCAGTTTGATAAATTCTGAATAAGATATTACATGTACTTCTTTGCTCATGCGGAGGAATAGGAATGGGCCAAAAAGGAAAAAAAAAATTCACTATTCAAAAATTTACTTTAAAATGGTGTTTTAATTTCAAAAGAAATTTTGAAGACAAAAAGGCTGAAGTGATTGATGAAGTCGGCAATCAAAGAACTTTCTTCAAAGCTATTTATAGCTAAAACCAGGTAGTAGAAAGCAAGCAAAGCATTGTGAACGACAACAAAGGGATAGGAGTTCCTTTCGGCGAGAGAAAAAAAAGACATCGAATATCGCCTGCATTGTGCGTGTTTATGAAGAAATTACACAATTACACCAGTACATTACTATTGGAATTTTTATTATATAAAAACGTATTCTCCGCATCACAATCCTCATTTCCAGCTGCCATACGAAATTGGAAGATGTGTGTCACAGTTGAGCGAAGCGTATGCCGGAGGAAACACACGTGCCGTGAAACACTTGTAAAAATACCAACTAAATTTCTTGGCTTGCTTCCAACACAGCATTCTTCCTCTCAAACCATGGCGTGACCACACATCACTGGTTCTACATAATTGATTTTCACACTCTCCTGTTGCCAAACGCATACTGTCATTTACTTCCATTACGAAAAAATACTTTTTACCAGAGGGCCATGATTTGATTATTTCAAAAATCTAATCTCTTTGAGGAGGATGATTTTTATGGATGAGTTAATGATGTTGCACCCCTTGCGATCTATGGTTTAATACTGGTGTGTTTAACCAATTATTAATAAACCGTTGCATTGGTCTGTAATATTTATTTTAATAATTTGTATAAATTCTGGATTGTTTAGAATAAATATAAAAACATTAAGTAAATAAAAGTCATCATTTTCTTTTTTTATTAATAACTAGCTGTACCCGGCCATGCGTTGCTGTGGCTCAGTCTGGTTCGATAGAAAAGCAAGAGAAAGTACATATTTCTAATATGTTTCATTTCACAATGATTGTTGTTTCATTGTCTGAAAATATAGATTGTCTGGTTCACCCATTCTAGAACACGTAATATATAATTGTCCACGTGAGAAGCAATCCGTGTCTAGATCTAAACTGCTCAATTTGTTTGATTGGTCTGTTTTGTTCACAATGATTGCGGGCATTTTTTTTTTTTTTGTCGTTCCATTGTCTGTGCAGATTTTGATATTGTCTGGCTTGGCACATTGAAAAATTCCAACATAAGCCTTTTCCAAACACAAGAAACACAAACACAAAAATTCCAAATTAAAAAATTGCCATTCAAAATAAATAATCTTTGTTTTAAAGTTCCTATTAAGCATTGAGTGCAAAAATACTAACAAAGTACTTCAATACAAACAGAAAAAACACAAAATTTTAAAATCAAAATGAAAGTAGCTAAATTAAACTGTTGCCATTCAAAATAACTAATTTTTGTTTTCAAGTTCCCCTTAATCTTCGAGTGCAAAAATATTTCAATGCAAACAGAAAATACACGACTCAAAATGAAAAATTCCAAAATAAGCCTAATCCAAACGCAAACAGAAGAAAACTCTAAATCCAGCTGTCGCTATATTTCAATTAAAACATTAGAAAACGAAATAATTAAATCAAAATTGAAATAAATTAAAAGTGATACATAAAAACACGCACGTATTCGAACGCAATGTTCTGGCAAAATTTCAAAGCAATCGGTGCAGTACTTTCGGAGATTTGAGGTTATGAACAAACGAACTCTTACATTTTTATTTATATAGATTAAGATAACACTATTAACATGGAGTTGAGGAAATCGCCAATTATTATTTTTGGATCAAGGTAAGCCTTAAGAAATCGATCTAAAAAGCTTATAACTGGCGTTCTTATTGACATAGAAACTTCGAACAAATTTCATCTTGTGCAGAAAAATCAACGCTTTCGATCAATATATTACAGTAGCCCCTCGTTATATCGCGCTTGTCGGGGGACAGCAAAAAAGTGCGATATAGCTGAATGCGCGATATAACCGATACTGTCAGAAATAACTCAAAAAATACAAATAAATTGAGTGTCAACGTAAAAAATTTAATTTAATCTCACATAATGACAGCATTCTTAATAAAAAATAGTACATAAAACTGAACTTACCAATTGCTATTTTCATGCACAGTTCTTACAATATAAATTCAGAACGTATATCTATTGCTTTTTGGGGAAATAAAAGTTATAAGTCATTTGCCGTTGTTTTTCGTTTAACACTTGTTTCCCACTTAATATTAATGATCGAAAATGGACTAACTGCATTGTAGTTACGCGTTTAGACTTTATTCGTTCGTATGTAGCACAAGCTTT
This sequence comes from Octonoba sinensis, assembly GCA_038502835.1. Classification (NCBI taxonomy): domain Eukaryota; kingdom Metazoa; phylum Arthropoda; class Arachnida; order Araneae; family Uloboridae; genus Octonoba; species Octonoba sinensis. The sequence goes on along the minus strand of CM076599.1, from coordinate 26,811,262 downwards.
TTCCAAATGCAATATTTTTACTTTCGAGAACATTGAAAAAGCGCGATATATCCGAATGAGCGATATAACGAGGCGCGATAAGCGAGCGGTTACCGTATATTAATATGTGCAAGGGTTTTTTCACCCCCATATTGGGCAATTTATGTGGAAATTTGGGTAAAATTGAAAACAAAGGGACTGTCTGTCGGATTTTTTTCTAACGGGTCTACAAACCTTCCTCTTGAATTACTCTGTCTACTGACAAAATAATTGATAATATTCAAAGCAATCGGTGTGAAGTACTTTCGAAGCTTTGCGGTTATGAACAATCGAACACTTACATTTTTATTTATAAAGATGTATAATTTTCCACTTACTATGCCTCGCTGCTTCTGCCTTATTCTTGTCATCTTCATCATCGAGTTCATTTGCCCATGAAGATCAAAAATACCGCACCACTGTTATAACCTGATATGCAACTGTAATTAAAAAACCAGAAATTATTTGAAATTATAGTTTTTAGGTAACATGGAAGAATGCCTGTCGATATATGACTGACTTTCGATCAAGTGTAATGTAATATCTATTAGTATTTTAATTAATACCTTGTTTTAGCTTTGGGGCAGTTACTGATCGATTTTATTTATATTTGAATAGGTATTTGTAAACTGTTTAAATTCTTTTAAGCTTCAAGCTTGATTAAAGTTTTCTAATGTGAAATTTTATACCATGGTATCATATACCGTTGCTTTGATTTTTCGGAAAGGGTTTCATTGTTAAATTCCACCCTACTTACAATAGTTTTCAAATAGCTATTTAATTCTTTTTTCACGAAAGGAAGCGGAAAAAAATGAAACGTTAACAATTTGACAATAATTTGTAAATCGTACGGTGAAAAAATAATTTTTTTAGGTTTTTTAAATAATAAACTTTGTTTTACAAAGCGCATAGATAGCATACTATCTTTAAAAAGAAAAATATTTTTTTTTTTTAAATTAAAAACGCTAATATTTCCAAAACTTTGGATGCTGTCTCTTTTATTACATTGTCAGCTTAACCACATTTGCGGACAAAATTGACCCTTATGTCATTAAACTAAGTCAAGTATAGAATATGACTTGACGTCAATGAACATCGGTGGCCCCCTGAGAGACAACCGACTACTTACTGGAGATCGCTGTTTAGAGTAATATTTAAACATGTATTTTAAAAAATGCGCACAGTTTGAAAATCTTTACAAGAAATACACGTGAGAAAAGATTCGAAGCTAAAATTTCAAGTCGTAGCTAAACCTCACGGAATCGCGCTTGACCGAAGAACTTAAAAACTGTTCACATTTCAAAATTATTCAAAACATCATCACGTAAACACAACATTCCTCATCATGTGAACAATCAATAAAGCAATATATTTACTAGTGATATTGTCACGTTAAATTGTAGTACTTGATGAATATAGATTGGATAATTAGTATATGTTCTGATTTTCTTAAAACACAAAATAATATCTCCGGAAAGTAAATTGTAAAAGAACTGCGAGTTAATGGTCTGGTCGGCGTAGTATAATCCGTTAAAAATGCATGAATTTTGATCTAACGGAAAAATGTCTATAATAGAATCTTAAACAAACAAACTTAAGCACAATATCTAATATATATCGACACCTTATAGGAGCAACGAATTTAAAAGCATATTTAAATTTATTTCGTAAATAAATCCAAATTCTTGTGCTTTTTAAGGTGCCTTAAATAAAATATTAAAGGAGAGCCCAGTGAATTAGAATACAAACTTTCCGGACCCATGTTTACAAGCAATCAATTTCACACACGTGACCCAGCACAACTACGCAAAGCAAAACTGAAACACTTTTCTCAAAACGTCTACTTAATGGTTGCAAGTAATTTCCGAAAATAACATTACCTAACTAAGCTATATTTTAATTCGTTAGATAAAGTAGCTTTCGCCCAAAAACGAACTACACTGTTATAAGTGTCCGAAACAACTTACCTAGACGTCAGGTCCCGGAATAGCACAGTCCACTTTGTTTGCGAATCTCAAAAATGCTTCAGAGCTGTGACGTCACGAGAAAAGACGACGTCATTCCCGGCATGCATCTCGGGTGCTCTCGCTCCTCCGAAAGTCTTCTGGGAATCCAGGAGAGAATTCCTTGGACCGGAGTGGAATCAGAAAACTAGAGTTGAGAAGGATGCAGCTAAAACTTCAAGGTAGTATGTTTGCCAGCTAGTCTGGGGACCAGAACCTGGTTTAGAACTGAAGGAACTACAATGAATTGAATTCTTTAACTGATAAGCTGAATTCGGATTTAATGTGTAGAAAGGGTCCAAATTTCGCTAATTCACACAGCTTTCTTATTGCGTTCAATAACTAATAAAAGTAATTTAAATGTTCTTTCAGTTTGAAAATTTTAAATGCATCCCAAAAGGGAATTGTGCAGTGTTTAGTTTATTTTCAATTTTAACCGACTTCCCAAAGGAGGAAGTTATCTATTCATACCGTGTGCATGTCGTTCTTTTCTTTTCTTCTTTTTTTTTTTTTTTTTTTTTTTTTTTGTCCATCGGTAAATTTTCTCTGGGTCGACTTTCAAACATAATTTTTGAAGTCGGTGCAAAATTATGATAGATGTAAAATCTTTAGTAATCATAAATCAATTACAAATATAATGGCCCAAAGGTTGCAACAGTTCCAATATAAGTACACAGTAACATTTAGTGTAATAAAACTTGACTGTCATAACTTTGCGCTGACTTCTAAAAATTGTGCTTAAACGTAGGGTCAAGGTTGCTTAGAATCATTTCCTTTTTATTCTTTAGAGACATTTTTAATTTGAAGTCGGTTCTTTTTTTTTTTTTCCAAAAAATATTTTCATACTTTTGCTCTAGATTTCTCCTTATAAATGTTTTCATTTATACTTGGTTTCATTTCGAAAAATTAAATTGTGATATTGTGAATTTATAATTTGTGAGGCAGAAAGCCCAATGATGTCATATTCCTCTGTCGAGGTCCTCTGTCATTTCCTCTGAATTTTAAAACAGTAGAAAGCAATAGCATTTCATGGTTTACTTTTACCAAATGCGCTCTTTTAAGTGCTTTTAATGTTGTAAAAGTGACATGTTGCGCCGTTTTTTAAACTGAAGTTTTTAAATTCCGTAAGCAAAATGGCGCTGATTAGCAGAATCTGGAGATGCGAAGTGCATGATGATGCATGCGACATCTAAATCAGTTTTTTTTTAGTATAATTTCGCTGAGTGCTTTGAGAGCCTTCTTCTAATTTTTGCTCCATTTATCCATATTCTATACATGTCTATACACCTTTTTTGTCATCACCTAAAAAAGTACTCAGCAACATTTTGAATTTATTGTTCTGTAATTTAGTGTAATAAAATCATGCCTTGATGACTTTCTTGATCTTTTATGGAGTTAGCATATTATCCTGTAGACATCAAAAGTATGAAGGTGGATATATCATTTAAAAAAAATTATATTCCTCTAATTTCTTCGTTCTTTGTTTTTTTTTTTTTTTTTAATATAAGCAGCAATTAAGGAGATCGCTCATTGGTACACCGCGTCTTCTGATTTTTCTCAGAATGACGTCTGTTGTCTATAGCGTGGTCTTTACTTAGACAACTAACCGGCGCGGCGATGAGTTTTATATCTTTGAAACCAGAATGTCTAAAACAGTGGTCGGAAAACTTTAGAAACTGAAGAGCCATGTAATTACATTTTAATAAATATTTTAACATAATTCCACTGCATGATGAATGTTTGCCTTATCTCATGCAAACATTGATGTAAAAAATATAGTCATCTTAAACAACTCTCCTGCAAGCAGTAAACATGTTAATTAATGAGGGCAAGGATTTGAAGCTGCTATACAAAGTTTTATAATATTATTATATGAGTATCTTGTTAATTTCAAACATGACTCGAAGTTTTAATTAGCAAGATTTAGTACTGAAGATATTTTAATCTTTATTTTGTAAATGTTTGATAATATTTAGAATGTTTTTTTGAAAGCAGAGTGCACTTTTTTTTTCCTAATTCTGAATTTCAGTTAATTGTGAAGAGTAGTTTTCAAGTAGGCAAAAGAGCCATGCGGCTTTGCCGACCCCTGGTCCAAACAAATGATATATGAAACATTTTTGTTCCTGAGAGCCGTAGTATCTGAAGTCCATTTTTCGAGTTTTTTCAATGAAGATTAAAAGAAAATATTTTTAGTTCCATAAATTAGACTATTCCGTGCGAACCTTAGAATAAAGATGTCGGATGGGACCTTTAAAAGTTTCGAACCCTCATGCAGCTAATAGTTTTATCGTCGGTACTCTGTATGTATGTCCTTTCAGTGTAAGCTCGCAAAAACTCGAAAAATGGACCTAAGATACTATGGTTCTCAGGTACAGATTTAATATCTGCAATTCAAATTTTCACAGATTTACCAAATAATGTAGGGTAATTTGAAATTATTCTAGCTTCGGTACGCTGCTTTACATACAAAGCATGACTGGAAAAGGAGCTACCCTCAACTGACTGACTGCAGTTTACGCTTTGTAATTTATTATCTTATGGCGATATCTGGAGATCTATATATATATATATATATATATATCACTGGATGTGTACAGAACAAGGCCACTATAAATATGAGCCGACGCATCAGGCAATTTGCATCACATTTTTCACTGTTGAAACCTAGGGCTACCGGAGTAAAGATTTTGGCATTATGTAACACAACCAAATCTTGCCAAATTAGTGAAAATTTAAATGTTAGAAAAAGGAAACATTGCCAACAGGTGATGCATACTAGAAAGGATAACCATGTAGAACACGCGTTGTGATCCCAAAGGGCGGATGTGTTAGCGTATCTTTATAGTGGCTCTAGTATAAGATGCAGCAGAAAGAATTCTTATGTGGAACGTCAATACATAAAACTAAACAAGATGCAGGAAAAAATGTTATACCTGAAAAGTAAAGCCCACGTATACCATTGTGAATTCATTAAGTCTTGAAAATTATTTCGGTGAAATGGCTGGCCTTCGATGTTGTGTATTTTTAAAGCGTCTCTGGGACGCTTGGCATGGGCCCACCATATCCCTGATTTCCTATGTAACTGCGGTTTTGAAAATTTAAGAGCCGCTGTTGCCGTGCTTTTGATTTGAGGCGAATTGATCAATGAAGTTGTTGCACTGGAAAGCTCTCGAGATTACCCTAGCACATTTAGCGAGTTTCACAGTCCCTTGTCATGCAACATTTCCGCTGCTTAGATTTTGTAGGGTCAACCTGTGGAGACTTCAATCAAGACATGCTTAAAACAACGATACGTTTGTTTACAGACTTATCACTGTTTTAAACATGTCTGCTCGAGTATGCACACTCTCACTAGAATGTTAGGGCAAACCTGAGCTCTTTCCTTTTGAAGTCGAGGTGTATTTATCGATAACTCGAAATCTAAGGATTATTCATTGTGCAGCTGAAACCGGATACTGACGCCTAAACCGATCACACTATCCCGTTATCACCGAATCACCGTTCATGAAAGCCCTCAACAACAACACGAAGATGCTTTCCTCTTCACGAATTAGCGGTTATTATAAATGACGCCCTTTCACAAATGTAAAGAGACCACGCCCAACTTTGTATCTCTATCAAATAAGCAAAGCAAAACTTCCATCAAATCAGAAAGTTCTTTTTGCATCCCTCTATATCTAAATAATCTGTTACAAAGACACGGGAAACTTTCTAAGTAATCAGTCGAAAAATAAAATGTTTCTTTATGAACATTTATTACTTGCAAGTCTGATTATATTTATGATTTCTGCAAGATTAATGAAATAACTGGTTGAAAATATAATTGATTTGGGAGCTCTTTAAAATGGATTTAGAGCTTCGTTTTTTTCCCCCACTAAGACTTTTTACAAAATAAATAACAAATTGAAGGACAAAAAACCACCATGCAAATCAGCCACTTTTTTCACATAAAACTACCTTAAATAGAGGAATAGCAAATGCAATTAATTCAACTTTTAGTCTTTCATTTTATTTTTATTATTAGAAATCAAGACAAATGCATCTGTTGCTATGAAGATCTCTGTAAAACAGGTCATTTCGCTTCCTGAGATACGCGAATGAAACGAGCATCTTGAAGGACGATGTACATATTCTGCTCATCTGGAACAAAAAACGCAATTTCAGTGGAATGAAAAGAACATAAACTCTACAGAATTGAAGATATGTAAATTATCTGGCACAGTACATTCAGAATTGTATTAAGCTACAGGGTGACCGACGAGAATAAAACGCGTTCATAGTATTAAGCCGCTAAAGGGAATATAAACAAAATATCATACTCCTTGGGAGCAGTGAATCATAGAGCACCGTATGTTTGCATAGGACGAGTTTGTTACAAAAACTAAATCTGTCAGGGTGACCTCCCAAGTCCATATGTTTAAGCCTTTGTGATTTATTTATTCATTTTTTGTGGGGGGGGGGGGGGTATTTTAAGTCACGTGTTTATGCCCACACGTAGACGGATTTGAAAGAGACAGTCAAGCCGGAAGGGAGAGCAAATGATCTTGAGATCTTGGGAGTTTTCAGCAAGACTTAAATTTTGCATTCCAGCAAAAGGGGCGTCTGACTTTATTTTTAACCGACTTCACAAAGGAAGGAGGTTCTACATTCATGTTGTATGCATGTCGGTTTTTTTTTTTTTTTTTATCCACTCATAACTTCTCACTGGATGAACCAATTTTCATGATTTCTTTTTTAATCGATCAAGGGTGGTTTCCCATAGGTCCCGTACTTTCGTTTGACCATATTCAATAGTTAGAAAAAAAGCTATGGGCGGAAATGTAGTATTTTTTTGTTTTTTCATTCATAACTTTTGACTAAATGAACCGATTTTGATGTTTTTTCTTTAATAAATTAATCGATAGAGAATCGTCTAACTCAAATATCGCAAATCAATTTGAATACATTTGTTTTTTAGAAAAAACGTTACGGGCGAAAAATAAAGTGTTTTTTATTTTAATTGGAAAGGCTTGGCTTGATTTTTCTTTGTTGGGAATTGTATAAAAGTCATTGTTAAATAAAATAAAAACGTGTTTGTTGCCATAGGGCTACAATATTAATAGCAATTACAGCAAGAGTTTGACTGAAGGCTTCTCTGAGGCAAAAATTAATCCAATCAGTTCGTTTTGATAAAATCGACTTAAAAACGGAATTTATCATATAAATGATTAGTTTTTAGTGCCATTCATTCAAAGAAAGTTTGCCCTTTGACATGGAATTTTTAAAAATAGAGTATTTACATAAAAAATGTATCTACACTAAAAAGAGTAAAATAAATTAATTTTTATAAAGAAATAGAACCGACTTCAAACTATAAATTGCGCTAGAAAGTGAAAAATAAATTCCTTCTTTAAACAACATCGATGTGACTTTTAAACATAGTTTTAGAAGTCGGTGCAAAATGATGAGTCTAAGTAACATTAAAACAATTGGTTCTTCATATTGGAACCAGGGACCGATTTACATTTTGAATCACTATAGGCACAATTCATGTTTGGGGGCCCCTCACGCAACAAAGTTTTTTTAAACATAACATTCAGTATGTTTGTAAAACTTGCCAGTCACACCAAAATTTGGGGGCCCCCAAAGCACAAAAACTAATTTGTTTTTCAAATGTCAAAGACTCAGACTAACGTTTGGGAGCCCCCAATGTGCAAAATGATTTTGTTTTAAAATTACAAAATGTTTGAATAAAAATGGGGGCCCCCAAAGTGCAAAATTGATTTTGTTTTTTCAAATTTCAAATTGTCAGACCAAGATTTGGGGGCCCCCCAAAGTGAAAATTCCTTGTGGTTTTAAAATAATTTAATAATACAAATTTTCTGTGAAGCAACAGAACACTAACAGTTTGTTTTTGAAAAATGCTATTTTTAAATATTTTTCTAAAAATTTTAAATTACAAAAAAATAAAAAATAAAAACCAAAATTAGGGGGCCCCCTCAAAGTGGGGGCCCTAGGCCCGGGCCTCACGGGCCTATTGGTAAATAAGGCCCTGATTGGAACTGTTGCTAATTCTGCAAAAAAATATATATTTAATTGATTCATGATTGCAAAAGATTTTATCTATCCTAATTTTGCACCGACTTCTAAAACTATGTTTAAAAGTCATATCGATGTTGTTTAAAGAATGAATTTATTTTTCACTTTCTAGCGCAATTTATAGTTTGTCAGTCAGTTCTATTTCTTTATAAAAATTAATTTTTCAATATTAATATTCATTTCAAACCGCACTCCATTTAAAATGCAATTTTTAGAAATTACTAAACATCACGAAGAGTTTTTAGTAATAAAACAAGTGAGAATTGTGCATTTCAAAACCGTTCGGTTTCCTTCGGTACTCTGCATAAGTTAATAGTTTGATCACAGCCCATGTTTTGATAATCAGAATACGATAAAACCAATGAGAAAATAATTTTCTTTAAGTATACCACTCATATTGCTTTATGTAGTAACATATGAAGGTGATCGGATTTAATCTCAAGGCAGGATTTGATCGTATTTTTAACACAAATGGTGCATTCACACTAAGTGCAACACTTACACACAACGTAAAAGGCAACAAAAAAATGTCAGCTTGCGTCATTGGTTCTTCATAATCTAGTAGCCATGTTTTATATGATTGGTTTGCCTAAGAATCTTTCAAGCAGCAAGTATTTAATTTTGACACTTTAACAAAACTATTTTGGTTCTTTCTTTCAACTTTTTAAATTGTAATTAAAATTAAACATTCATTTCTTTCCAGTCCTCTGAAAAAAGAAATGAAGTTAAACGTTGGACTTATCAACAGTTGGACAATCGAAAACATTGATGTGTGTTATAATTTTTATGAAGAGTGAGAGCTCTAAGGGTGCTTTCACACCAAAGGCGCAGAGTATAGTTTCTGAAGGAAAAAATATGCCTTGCGCATACGCAGATGAGAAAAGACACGTTTTTTGTCTTTGTCGCCTTTAGTGTGAAAGCAATCTGAAATGCGATTCCTGCTATGCCGCGAATCGACGCAAAAAAAAAAAAAAATATTACAGATATTGTCAACAGAAATCTCGACAATAGTTTAGCATGGAGCAATGATTCTCAACCACTGTGCCGCCAAATTTTAGAAATGTATATATTGAAAATTATGATGCTCTTTTTAAATACGAGTAAAGTTTCTTTAAATTAAAGAAAAGTACATTGTAAAAGAAAACTGTTGCTTTTACCGTCACTATATTTATAACTGTTTTATCTTCGATAACTGTGACCTTTCATAAAGTGAAATATTGCCCCACGTAAAGAAACTTTTAACCTTATTTACCTAACTAACCTAACCTAACTTTTTAACTTACCTTTTAAACTTACATTTTTCTTTGTGTACCGCCAAATTTTGAAATCGTTATAAGTGTGCCGCGATAAAAAAAAAAAAAGGTTGAGAATCACTGGCATGGGGCTTCATGAGAACCTCGCCACATATCGCCAAGCCGACTATGGATTTGATGCTTCCTTTTTTGACGCCAAAATTGACGCGATGACACCAAGTCTGGCAATTTATAAATCATTATCGGGATTCGAACATATGCTCACAGATGTGGACTGCGTTTATTGCATATGTTACATATTCTGGGGAATGAAACTTTTTTGCTAAAATTCAAAAAACTTATACTGTTTTATTTTGTTATATAGGCCACTGTATAATGAAATGAAATCTTTTTTACATCGTTGGTCGATAGATTTTATTTTTTATTTATTTATTTATTCGTTTTTTTTTTATTTTAACTTTATTATCAATAAAATTAACAGAAGAAAAAAGGCAGAAGTTGGGAATAACTCCCCATAAGACGCCATAATACTTTTCTTAAACCTTTCATTTTGCAAGTTAAATGAATATGAGTATAGTAATAATACAATAAAACTATTTTCATAGTAAAAAATGATCCAATTACTAATAATTTGGAATTTAGTGTCAAGTTATTGAAAGCAAAAACAAGTAGAAATTCGCTTTTGAAACATTTGGGGATGTTTGAAAAATCCGCTTTCATTCGTAATTGACTTGATCGGCGAAGGAGAAAGGGGACATAACGCCACATACCTAGTCCGACCATGATTTCGTTGCGCAGCGTCCGGATGCGGAGAACGAGAAGCTCGTTATCGGGATCCAGATCCCGGACCGTCCGGCGGGCGAGGTCATTCAGGGGAATCAGTCCACTCGCCACCTCGGTTGTCGTCACGTTGTCCAAGGAGGTCCGAATGCCTAAGCAGGAAAAAAGAAGAAAGAAAAAAAAACACGCTCGTCACACAAACATCGCTCTCTTTCAAAATTGGGCTTGAAAACTTCATATTTGCACGCATGGAAGCTCAAAATTGGTGGATCAAGTTTCGAAGAGCGTTGAAAAAAGCAAAAGATCCCGTTGAAAATCCCCATTCAAACGTAAGCATAACTTGACGTAGTAAAATAGCGGAAAGAGTGTCTTTAAGTTTTTATTTTATTATTTTTAACCGACTTCACAAAAGAAGGAGGTTATACATTCATACTGTATGTATGTCGGTTTTTTTTTGTTTGTTTGTCCACTCATAACTTCTCAGGATGAACCGATTTTCATGATTCTTTTTTTAATCGATCGAGGCTGGTTTCCCATAGGCCCCGTACCTTTGTTTGACCATATTCGATAATTAGAAAAAAAGTTATGGGCAGAAATGTAGTATTTTTTTTTTTTTTTTTTCATCCATAACTTTTGACTAAATGAACCGATTTTGATGATTTTTTCTTGAATCGATAGAGGGTCGTCTAATTCAAATATTGCAAATCAATTTGACTACATTTGTTTTTTAGAAAAACGTTACGGGTGAAAAATAAGTATGTTTTTTTTTTTTTTTTTTTAAATTTGGGAAAAGGGTTGGCTTGATTTTTCTTTGTTGGGAAATCTATTAATAAATAGAAAAGTCATTGTTGAAAACATTTTTGTTTTCATGGGCTATAATATTAAGAGAAATTACAGTAAGAGTTTAACTGAAGGCTTCACTGTGGCAAAAATTAATGCAATCAGTTTGTTTGCTAAAATCGACTTCAAAAGGGAATTTATCATACAAACGATCAGTTTTTAGTGCCATTAATTCAAAGAAGTTTTGCCCTTTGATATGGATTTTTTAAAAAATAGAGTATTTATATAAAAAATGTACTTACACTAAAAAGAATAAAATAAAATAATTTTTATAAAAAAAACAGAACCGACTTCAAATTATAAATTGCGCTAAAAAATGAAAAATAAATTCCTTCTTTAAACAACATCGATGTGACTTTTAAACATAGTTTTAGAAGTCGGTGCAAAATTATGAGTCTAATTACCATTATACCATTTGCTACTTCATATTGGAACTGTTGCTAATTCTGCGAAAATATATATATTTGTAATTGGATTCATGATTACAAAAGATTCTTTCTATTCTGATTTTGCACCGACTTCTAAAACTATGTTTAAAAGTCACATCGATGTTGTTTAAAGAAGGAATTTATTTTTCACTTTTTAACGCAATTTATAATTTGAAGTCGGTTCTGTTTTTTTATAAAAATTATTTTGTTATTTTTATTACTTATTTATTTTATTTTATTACAATATTATCATTTTATTTTACTGTTATTATTATTATTATTATTATCTATATATAAATAGACAAGAACAAAACAGTTAAGAATCACTTTCTCCTCTGTTTTTAAACCGATTTTCTATTGATGAGTTTCAGTGATATCAATTAAAACTTTTTGGAAATAGTTTATCTCATCAGATAATCATTTCCCTTTTTCTTTTGTCGGGAAAGCCGCATTTATAGTTGTAATGTTATATTGTAATAGATAGCGGACGGCAACATGTCTTCGTTGAGTAAATTGCAAGGTAATAAATATAAAGCAGTAATATTAAAAGCAATTATAGTAAGAGCTTGAGTGAAGGCTTATTTCCTAAAATAAAGAATGAAAAATTAGAAAATGTATGGTAGCAAACATTTGAGTTCTATTCAACTGCCACTCCACATAGTACGAAATCGGCAGAAGTACAAGCGGCTACATTTATGAGCGCAATTTGCCCTGCGGCGACAAAGATTTACAATACGTTTGCTTAAAGTGAGGATTATAAAAAATAAACTCGAAGTTATAATCGCCAAATTTGATGAATAACACTCATATAATCTATAGTTTATTTTTCCCCCTCCTACTTCGACGTAGATTCAAAGCCTTTTTTAAGAAGTCTTTATTCGTCATACTTTCATAATACTCCTTACATCTGCAATCTACAATATTTATACAATACTCAATACATATTTTACTATTTATAGCTCAAAGAAGAAGAGATGACAAGAACAAAATGAGATAAATGTCAAACCCAAATAATACTAATCTTAAGGTGTCAGTTAAGCTATTTCTAAATATATGATAAGTGGGTCAGATTATTTGTCCAGTACAATGTAAAACAAAATAAAACACATTTTGAAGTTAACAATATCTAATATAATACAAAGGGAGATAATTAAGTGCGATGACGCGTTATTTCGCTTCGAATCAATGTTTCGTAAGTTTATTCATTTGCATTACCGTATTGATTAAATTCTTGATTAAATTGAAAGTGAGTGTTTGTATTCCTAATTTATTCAATAATAATAGGGTGGCATGAACATTTTTGTTTCTATTTTTTTATAGAAGAAGGGGTCTAGAAAAATAAAATTTATGCATAACATGTGTTGCAAATTTATTAAATTGAATAACTAACTCAGTGGTCAATCAGTCTCACTGAATAGATTATCGCCAATTGAAATAGTTAAACAAAGCAAACTGTTGTCAAACAAACAAATATAAATGTCTAAAAGGTTTTTAAACTTTCGAGGCTGAACTTAAAAATTTTAAAGAATTATGGTCGAATTTCGCCCTCTTGGCGAACTCTAGTTATTATTATTTTAAGAAAGGAAATTATTTTTTGTTGATACTCAATCATCAGTTTAAAAATATTTTTAAAAATAAATAAATAAATAAAACCGACTTCAAATTAAAAATTGCGCAAAAAAGTTAAAAATATAAAATTATTCTGTAAACAACATCGATCCGACTTTTAAACATAATTTTAAAAGTCGGCGCAAAATTTATGACAGTCAAATTACCATTACACCCATACGTAACTGTGTACTTATATTGGAATTGTTGCACACTCTGGACCATTTATATTTGTAACTAGCTGTACCCGACCACGCGTTTCTGTGGCTCAGTCTGGTTCGATGGAAAAGCAAGAAAAAGCACATATTTCTAATATGTTTCATTTGACAATACTTGTTGTTTCATTGTCTGAAAATATAAATTGTCCGGTTTACCCATTCTCTCGCAATATATAATTGTACACATGAGAAGATTTAAACTGCTCAATTTGATAGATTCGTCTTGAGCTTTATGTTTTTTCACAATGCTTGTGGGCTTTCTTTTTTTTTCCATTGTCTGTGAAAATTTCGATATTGTCCGGCTCGGCACATTGAAAAATTCCAACATAAGCCTTATCCAAACACAAAAATTCCAAATAAAAAAAATGCCGTTCAAAATAAATAATCTGTGTTTTAAAGTTCCCATAATCGTTAAGCTCAAAAATATTTTCAAAAAAAATAATACAAACAGAAAAAACAAAATTTTAACATCAGAATGAAAATAGCTAAATGAAATTGTTAACATTCAAAATAAGTAATTATTGTTTTAAAGTTCCATTGAATCTTCGTGTGCAAAAATACTAACAAATACTTCAATACAAACAATTGGCAAAATGAAAATAGCTAAATTAAATTGTTGCCATTCAAAATAAATAATCTTTGTTTTAAAGTTCCCCTTAATCTTAGAGTGCAAAAATACTTCAAACTTCAATACAAACCGAAAAAATTATTAAATCAAAATGAAAAGAGCTGTACCCTGGCAATAGTTGCAGTGGCTCATTCTCCTTAATAAAACATTAAAAAACGAAATAATTAAATCAAAGTTGAAATAAATTAAAAGTGATATATAAAAACACATGTTCTGATAAAATTTCAAAGCAATCGGTGAAGTACTTACGGAGATTTGAGGTTCGGAACCAAGGCTGAACTTGATCGTAACCGTAAACTGGATGAAGTTCAGCCTTGTATGAACAAACGAACACTTACATTTTTATTTATATAGATTGATTCATGGTTACAAAAGATTTTATTACCTATCATAATTTATTTTTTTACTTTTCAATTTGAACTCGTTTTTTTTTATTTATCTTATTATTTTTAGTGTAAATACATTTTCCATTTTTCCATATGAATAGTCTTTTTTTTTTAATATGTAAAATGGCACACCTACTTTGAGTGACTCACTAAAAAATAATCTTTTGCATGATTATTCCATTTTGAAATTGATTTAAAAAAGTCCAAAACAGACTCAAAGAATTTAATTCTTGCTTCAAAAAAGCCTTCACTCAAACTCTTATTTAAATTGTTTTTAATATTACTGCTTAAGGAAAACAAACTCTTTTTAACAATGAGTTTTATATTTTATAATTTATTTAACAAAGAAATATCAAGCCAAACCTTTCCAATTAAAATAAAAATGCTTAATTTTCAACCATAACGTTCTTTCTAAAAAAAATTGTAGTGAAATCGATGTACGATTTTTAAGTTAAACGATCCTCTATCGATTTAAAAAAAAAAAAGAATTTAAATTCGGTTCATTTAGCCAAAAGTTATGAATAAAAAAGAAAAAATTAAACTAAAAAAAAATTTTATATTTTTTATAACTCTTTTAACCATAACTTTTTTTCTAATTATCGTCTCATAGTGTCCAACCAAAGTACTGGACCTATGGGACACCACCCTCGATCGATCAAAAAACGAATCATCAAACAAACAAAAAACTGCAAACATACTGTATGAATAGATAACTTCCTGCTTTGGAAAGTCGGTTAAAAAGAAATACTTTCAAAAAATGTGAATAAAATAAAATTTTAAACGGAATGTATAGGGAATTTTTCCCCCAGATAGTTTTCGAAATTGATGTCCTGAAGATGGAATTTTACACTATCTTTGGAAACGTTTGAGGAAAAGGGGAGAATCGGGCTTGAAGGTTCTAACAGGCAATTTTTCGAAATTAATATAATGACGTTAGGAAAAGGGGACTCTTCCACAGAAAAATTTCAAAATTGAAGTGCAAAGAACTAATTTTTGAGCTATCTTCGTTGACGTTAGAAGCTGGGAGTTTCGGGGCTTTACGCTAGAAATTTTTGAAAATGAAGCCCTTAAAACATAATTTCAAGCTATTTTTGGCCACGAGAGGAGAACTTCGAGGTCCTTCTTCAGAACTTTTGGAAATTAAAGTCCTAAAAAAGCAACTTTAAGCGTTCTTTGGGAACGTCAAGGGAACAGAGTAGGTTCGAGTTCGAAGGCTCTTCCCGTAACTTTTTATAAATTAGAGACCTAAATAACTCAGTTTAGCATATATAAATGACATTACGAAAAGCAGGTTTTTCTCTCTCTCCCTTTATCTTTCTGAGTTATGACCTTTTCTGAAAAACTTACATTAAAATGAAAAATTACAGCAAAAAATACCAAACAGGCGAATTAAATAAAATTGAGATTATAGTTGCCTTTTAATACCAGCGTTAGAAAGTTGTAAAATAAAAGAATCGTTTCGCCAAATTATATTATAGTAGAAATTATTTAATGCAAAAATCGTGTCGCAAACGAGCCGATTAATAACACTACACAAACCATTAAGCTCAAAACACGCCAATTTATGCGCCAAGTAATAAGTTCGCAAAAAAGAAATAGAAATGGCGGAATCGGAATTCGTCTACCAGGGAAGATGTTGAAAATTTGTTATGGAATTCGTCTTCACCGTTTCAGATGGCAACAAAAACATTGTATTTCTTTAACTTTGATGTACGTGAATGTTTTTTTTTTATACCTATGACAGTATAACTTTAAATTAGGAAATGCAATATATTATATTAAAGACTCAAATTGTCCTAATGAATATTCTGAGGTGAGACTTTAATAAATTGTAGTTGTTTTAATAAGGCAACGACTTACAAGTATTTCAACTCAAATGTTTTTGTGGCACAATTTTGCAATAAATACACAAATACACATTGTATAAAAAACACACATTACATAAACACAAAATCAAAGAAACAAAATGCAAAGCTTGAATTTATCAGAATTTTTTTCTTTTTGTATGAAATAAGAGATTTTCTTAGCGACTGACTGATTACATATCAAATTGAAAGTATGAAAATTACAATAATTTCAAATGTTGTTTTACAAAATGAAAGTTCAGAGCTCCTTTAAAAATATTTTTACATACAAAAAGAAATAAACTTCTCAATTGTAGAACATAAATAGTAGTGATGTGAAAAAAATATATATACATATTTAGACTAAAATGATTTGTTTCATGAATTAATTTACTTATCAGGAATGGGACACCAAATATGAAACACAGAAGATCGTTCCTACACATTGCAGATAATCTTAAGAATTTAGACGGCTCTAAAGATTTAATTCTTTTAAGCAATATTCAATTTTTAAGAAAAATAGCACGTTTTTGACTTTGTAAAAGCTTTAATTATAAAATTTAAATATTATTTTCTCGATGAAATATGTTAATGTTTCTTGAATAATAATTACTTGCAAGAGCAAATACACATTTTATCTTCTTTTGAATAATCAAGAACAGCGTTTCTAATTCTTCTGGGACAATTTTTGATTTAAACGCATTTATTGCGAAATATGGATTTAAAATCTAAACATATGCAACAAATTTTTACCAAGGAATATAAATTTATTAAGCTTTAGATGTTTATACTCCAGATAAGAATCAGGCTTTCAATAATAATAATATATGTGTGTGTGTGTGTTTTTTTTTTTTTTTTTTTTTTAATTAAAAAACTAC
The DNA here is from genome assembly GCA_038502835.1 of Octonoba sinensis. Lineage (NCBI taxonomy): Eukaryota > Metazoa > Arthropoda > Arachnida > Araneae > Uloboridae > Octonoba > Octonoba sinensis. The sequence goes on along the minus strand of CM076599.1, from coordinate 26,794,300 downwards.
AAGTTCCGTCTAGAACCATACGCGCCTACTTTCCCGTATACACCAAATTTAAATTCATAATCTAGCTATCTCTCTCTGCTCCTCATTTAGCTTTAGTTCTTAAAACTTACTTCAAATATACCTTTTTCAACGGATAATGCATATTCATTCACTGAGTCATTCATTCTTTCATTTATTCATTCATTTAATTCATTCATGTATTTATTCATTAATTTACTCATTCATGTATTTATTCACTCATTTATTTATTTTTTTATTCATTCACTCATTTATTTATTTTATCATTTATTCACTCATTTATTCATTCATCATTTTGTCGTTCATTCATTCTTTCACTCATTTAGTTATTCGTGTATTTATTGAGAGATATCCTTAAAAACCCTGATCAAAAAATTTCATAGGAAAATAGGCTCGTTCTGTTCTTGTTTAAATTCGTATCTGTACATGTTCTACATCGTAACATCTTTCCGATCAAGTTTGCTGCAAGAAAATCCGTCGGTTAGATCAAGATTTATATGGGATTGAAATTTCCCCGATAATCTAGTCATTCTGGCCACACCAATTTCTGATTTCCCGTTTTCAGATAACTGTTTTTATTTTTTTTCTTTAAGCAATTGATTTTTAATGTTTCCTGCTGATTTACTTACATCGCCAAGGGTGAAAAAAAATAGCGCCTAAGCTTAGGCGGCAATCTAAATCGCCAATTTTCCAAATTATGGAAGTAATCTCTTATTCTTACATAGCCGGAAAATACTTCTCATTTTCAACCAAACAATAATAAGATTCTGATGCAAGTTTGACAATACTCGCTTTTGACATAATTTTTCAGAAAGAGTTTCTACGTTACGACGTTAACTTTGAAGGTCTTATAAAATTGGAAGAATTTCCACGCATACTTGCAGGTAATCCAAATATGTTGACAATGATGTGAATTGCAGAAGCTTTTGACTAATAATTTCAAAAGAATTGTTAAATGGATTTCATTTTTTAATTTAAAATAAGATTTCCAAATCTGCTAATGAAGTATCATTGTAATGACTTCCCATGAAATATCATATACTAAGTTATTTATTCAATTTTTGGGACAAAACTCTAGAACAAAATCTAGCAATCTAAAATATGTTTTTTTTTAAGAGTAAGCAATTACTCTTATACGAAGTGTCCATATCAGTGGGAAAATTTCGATAATTGAGAATTTTGTCTTTTTTTTTTTTTTTTTTTTCAGCTGTCACCACGTTTTGACACGGTTTGACCCTGCTAATATTGCCAGAATAAAAATATTGTTGCCCTAAATCTGGCGACGGAGTCAAAATATCAATTATCGAAACATCCCCGAATCACTTATGGCAAATTTTGAAAGAAAAAGAAAAAGAATAACGATTTGCACCGGAGAAAAAAGATTCAACTCCTTCCTGTCATATAAATATTTGACGAATCTTATAATTAGTTAATATTCGTGTCACATAAATAATACATACAAGACATCCATGTGTCACAAAATTAACTTTCTACATAATAAGTTACAAAATATTCGGTGCTTATTGGTTAAAGCAAGGTTTCTCAACTGGAGTCTTATCTGAAATATAGTAACTGAAGAAAAAAAATCTAGAAGGCCGCAGGAGAAAATATGGAAATAGGGGAGCCATGAACCATGTGAAGGGGGTCATGCTGACTTATTTCAAGCTTTTAAAATCTTTCACCATCGGGGGTAAAGTATTCCATATAAATTTTTACCAAATCTTTCAGAGGTGTATAAACGACACAAAATTGCATATCTTAATTTAAATACTAATTTTAAAAAAATCCACAGTGCATGAAACAGTGCAAAGCATGAAACTTCTTACGGGACTTGATTTTCATGGGGGAAAAGGAGCAAAGTAAGTTTCAATTAGTTTTAGGCTTTCCTCAATTGTTTTCCTTATACTGAATCTTTAGTTTGCTGTAATGCACTTTTTGAATTTCAAAATTGTTTGGCGTGTTTAACCTTTAGCGTTTTCTCCTGTAAAAGTTGTTTTCGCAGGGGGAAAAATAAATCCCAACAAAACATAAATGTGAAAAAAGGGCCAAGTTCGATAGAACAGAAACGGCCTTCGGAGTTGTCGGTGTTAGCGATAAAAGAATTGATATCTAATGGGTGCCAAGTTTCATAGCAGATCCTTTGATCATGGCTGTAAGAGCGTACAATGTTCCTTAATTTATTTAAAAACATTTTTTTATCGGATTCCTAACTTGGCAAGTGTTAATTAAGGTAAATTACATTCAAAAAATTTAACTCATTCAATTAGCAATTTTTAATAGTTAGTAAAATCATGTGGCAAGCTATTATAGTTAATTTCTAATTGTCTTCTTATCGTCTTCTTGAACGTAACTTATCTTAATTAAAACTTGCCAAGTTAGGAATCCGATAAAAAAATGTTTTTAAATAAATTAAGGAACATTGTACGCTCTTACAGCCATGATCAAAGGATCTGCTATGAAACTTGGGACCCATTAGATATCAATTCTTTTATCGCTAACACCGACAACTCCGAAGGCCGTTTCTGTTCTATCGAACTTGGCCCTTTTTTCACATTTATGTTTTGTTGGGATATCATTAATTTTTGAAAAGCTAAAATATGTGTTTTTATATTGACGATAAGTTATACTAAATTAAACCAAGCTGAATAGTCGCTATTAATTATTTAAGTTTTTTTCGTCTGTTTACATTTCTCCGTAATAAGTCCGTAAACGTTAAGTCCTTAGAAACTTGAAACTTGGTATCAAGGTAGACAATTTGGCATATATAAAGGAAAAAATCCGAAACTTCAAAACATTACCTTATCTTCGAAGTTACTAGCATACTCATAGCTTTCAATTCACGGCAGTGTGTCCGCCAAGTTCAGAAAGTCAGCCAAATTAAGATACGGCGACACCGGCCAATGTGTATATTTACCCGAACCATTTCGAGCTACTTTCGACCCGTAATAAGTCCGTAAACCTATCTTGACTTAATTAATCTTTTATTTAAAACGTTGAAAAGTTCTGTATAACTACGACACTGGATTCTTTGTAGTCAGCTTGAGTTAAGCCTGAAGGCGAAAAATTAAAGCGGAAAGTGAATTTCAATGCATCAGTTATTTTACCTTCAAGCGCCAGAGAGTATTGTTTACTTTAAACGGCAGAAAAATATGGCTGCTGTTTGAAGTCGTTAGGTATGATGCTTCTTATGAGTATGTTAGAAACTTCGAAGATAAGGTAATTTTTTGAAGTTTCGGATTTTTTCCTTTATATATGCCAAATTGTCTACCTTGATACCAAGTTTCAAGTTTCTAAGTCTCCTAGAAGTAGGTTAGGCTTTTGATGAATGAGTGAATGAGTGAGTGAGTGAGTGAGTGATAAAAATGACACTTTTCAAACCTTAATAATTCCATAACCATAAGAGGTACATCAATGAAATTTGATATTCTAGGGGTTAAGGGGATCGCTATTAGATGTACAAAATTTCAAGTATGTAGGTCTAATAGGTTTTGGGAAATGGTGGGGTCAAAAGTAGCTCGAAATGGTTCGGGTAAATATACACATTGGCCGATGTCGCCGTATCTTAATTTGGCTGACTTTCTGAACTTGGCGGACACACTGCCGTGTGTCTAGATAAGAATATGAAAGAAGCCCTAATATCCTGCAAAATATTCAACAAAGAAAATTAATTAAGTCAATAAATATTTAAAAGCAAAAAACGTGAGACCAGACTTAATAGGTGGGGGAAATACATGTCAGTCACCCCCTCCCACCCTAATGATTTCGGAAGGAATAATCCGAAACAAAGACTCCAGGAAAGATCAACATATCTCATTCTCATACTTCACTTTTTGCTTAGAAGAATCTTTTATTCAATTTTGAGCAGTTAAGAGAAACAGCATTGAGCTTTACGAGGAACTTTTAATTTGTTATCAGTCTTGATTTAATAGCGGAATTAGCTTTGAATTTATCCAAAAGCATTTCTGCTGTAGAACGTGTACACGAAAGGATTTTTGATTTAATTATTTTAAAGCTACTTTTGAAGATGAAAAATGTTTAAAATTAGCGCCTACGAGAGATATTAAACATTTGCTCTAAAACTGATAACGCAAAAAATAAAATGTTCAAGCCAAAAAATGGAAAAAATTGCAGATATTCTGATTGCATTTATTTACTTGCGGTACCCGCACGGCTATGCCCGTGTTTAAAAAAAAAATGAAAAGACCAGTCGGTTCACCATTATTTTTTAAAAATGTATGGCATTCCACATAATTAAAAATTATCCGCCCACGGCAATGAGCCAGCGATCCTACACATTTAAGCATTTTTTTTTTTTTTACAAAACACACACACTAAAAATGGAAAAAAGAAACGAAACAAAACGAAAAATAAAATATTTAAAAGAAAACGCATTTAGTTCAAGTACCCTCACAAAAAGGACGATTAATATAATCCATTGGGAGTTTTAATTAATAAATTTTTAGTATAATTAGTTTTTATCTGTTATTCATTAACTGTAAAACAGAAGGACGAAATTTTGAAGCTTGCAGAAACTAATAGCAGCAAGCAAAGGTTTGAAAGCGGAAAAATCTTTCATCCGAGCTCAAATAGGCAAATAACATGTGCGCTAATTTCACTCGAGAAAAAATCAAATAAAATAAATAAAATATAAATAGTAATAACAATTTGGAATAACAAAAATCGCTATAAAGGATACCATTTATTTTAAAAAAAATTCATGTGCAGTATGGAGGAGCCCGTAAAATGCATGTCGAAATAAGTAAATCAAAATAAAGCTATCGATCACCTGTGAGCCGAAGGAAATAGATTTTAATTCGTTAAAAAAAAGAATAATCAAAATCCCCAAAAAAAATTAATTAATTAATTAAAAATAGGTTGCTTCTCAAAATACTGAAAACCACAACAAATGAATATTCGTTAAAAGAAAGGATCATAAGTCAGTCGGCATGGTAACAATTCAAATAAATTTAAGTTAATTACCGTGAACAAATTTCGAACTACAGAGAAAAACGCTTTTAGCTTCTTTTCTAGTTAATTTAGAGGCTTCAAATTTTAGCACTTAGAGCAAAACTCTTCCTGAGGTAGTTTTTTACGCTTTTTTCAATGGTATCAAGCACGAAAGGATGCGATAATTCCTTCCGATAGAAAACGACTATTTCATGAAATTTTCGGTTTTAAATTGGAACAAAAGAAGAACAAATACGAATTTCAGAAAAAACTCTCTGAGATGCACACCCCCATGTTCCAAACTGATTTCGTGCCAAATTTCATGAAAATCCGCCGAACGGCCGGACACAGACAGACAGATAGATAGAAACACACACACACCCCATAAACAGACATACTTGCCGCTTTATTATTAGTAGAGATTTTTTTTTTTTCCGCTCTTTTCTTTTTTTTTATTCAAAAAACATATATAGGGGAAAACGAAAAAAAAAATCTTCTTAAATTTAACATTGATGACTGGACCATCTGATTCAATTAACGAATTCAAGAAATTTAAGCACATTATTTGCCTTGCAAAAGACAAAGTTGCAAATGATTTTGTTATTTCTAAAAACGCAATCTTTAATTAGAAACATAAATCTTTAATTTTGATTTTCAGTTTACTTTACGCTCCATATATTACCTATTCAGTTTTGAAATTTTATATCGAGAAATACTGACTCTTAATGTATCAGACACGAAAGAATTTGGCGCTTCAGGGGGCCACAAGTCGGAAAAGGTTGGAAACGCTGGGCCTTTTGGAATTGTACTACTAATAAAAATTAAATTACATTAAACTGCTTCGTTATAAAATTGCTTTGTTTACATTTGCTTTGGCGATTTATTATTTTCTTGGCGAACTTAGCTAGGTAGGCCCTTTAACCGATAAGAACCAAATACTCAAATCTATTAAATTAGGATAGTTGGCCACATGAATTTCACATCTTTCCTGACATAAACAATTCTCCACTGTAAGTTTCAATTTTTGGCTCTGTAGTATGACTTAGCAGGTACAACATTAATACAAATACAGAAATATCGCTTACCATTTTCATTAATAACCATAATTCCAATGACGCTTTTTTTGGTGACTAGCCGTTGATAAATTTCTTCCGCTTCATTCTGCAAATAAGAATAATAAATAAACAAGAAATGAATTATAACTTTAAAAAGAAAGAAAGAACACAGTATAGCAGTCATCGGCTCAATCCCAGTATACGGTACGGAATGATTTGGCGGAATTTTAGTGCCAATTATCTTCCAGTTTTCCCAAATTTCGATACATGTTACTTCCTTATTTTTTGTGTCGCAAAAGCAAGATGGTGGAAAATAGCACCATGCCGTATATTGGGAATTAACCGCAGCGAAGACAACAAAAATTGTTTCTACAGCAATGGGATCCATATCCTTAGGAGACACAAAAGAAAGCTTCGAGAAACAAGTAATAATGGATTCAGTAAGAAACATAAACGCTATGAAGTCATCGAAAGATACAGAACGAAAGACGAAGTATTAGATTTTGCGTTGCTAGGTAACTGATTAAAGAAACAAGAAAAGGATACAGTTGGAGCTAATCATACTTTATACGTACGAGACATAATATTTTATAAGAAGTTGACTATGTTGTAAGAAAATATCGAAATTTATGAGTCCTGCGAATCACATACTTTTCTTAAGAGCACATATTTTTCAAAAATTGTATTCTTATAAATAACTAACTTTAATTTACACATCTTTTTTTTCTTCTTTCTTTCTTTTTTCGCAAAGCATAGAAAATGCTATTAAGTGGCGTGGGCTGAAAAAGCATTCGTAACGCTTATCAATCCTTGTTGATATATAACAGTGCTTTGTTGAAGATTTGAACAAAGGAAAAAAAATAATATAAGTGAGTATGCGGTCTCGTCTAACACCATTGAGATTTATCTCGGAATTTTTCTAGTTTTCTCCTATGTAATGCGTAAATCAGAGGCAATCGCCTTTGAATACATATCTAAACTACCCATTAATCCACTCTGCTAAACGCAATGCCTTTGGGGGGCGGAATAGTAGGCGTTGTATTTCACGAGTGGAGAATAAAAATAGCATCTTCAGCTTCCATAAAAACTAGATTAAAATCTAAGATCATGAAGGAGAAGTTGCTCGCCTGCTCAACCCTCCCCACCCCACCCACACTTGTTCACGCTCATGCTTAATCTCATAAATAATCTCTTGAAAATATTTAAAGGTTGAGTAGCATATGTTTTCGTGAATGGAAATAAATAAAAAATGCATTTGAATTTCACAAAAGATACAAGGCGTTGTCGTTCTGCGTGAAGCATTTCATTTCAGACATTCGACGAATCAATAAAACACAAGCCACAAGCAAAAAAGGTAAAGAGAGTAAAGGTTTTTCGCTCCCCACACAAGACCTCGCGCTCCAGTTCATTGAAGAACAGTATTGCCTAATACACTAGCGATCCATCTCCAATTAGCCTCGACAATCGCCCGATGACGTCACCCTGGAGCACCCCCTTATAACTCTACACCCATTGACGAATGAGGTCAGGTGAAGGTTCGACTCGACCGTTTCGAATTTGCATTCCCCCCCTCCCCGGTTCATTAGAACGAGACCACGTTTGGAGGGTCAGTCGAAGATGGTGTATTCCATTTGCTTGTATAATCGATGGTGTCATGGTTTATCAATTGATGAGAGATTGAGAGTGTGCGGAGAGGTGTCTCCCCCCCCCCCTTTCTTTTACAAAGTGATACTCGACCTAGAATATAGAACTGCGAGGCGGACTGATATGGTAGTTTTATTGATTTCGTGCAGCATCCACCATCTGCCCAAAGGAAGAGAGAAAGCTGAGAAACCCACTTTTTTCGCCCTATATTTTACGAAAACAACTTTTCGTATCCACTTGCACGCATGCAGTAAAATTTGCAGGTAGATCACACCCTTGTCTCCCAAGGATCCCCTTATTCATTCAGATGTTGTCATTCTTTTTCTGATCTATCCAGCCACATCAATTTCTAGTGGTTTTGATTAGAGTTTTCAACGAAAAAAAGTGTTTTGAACTGTTCTTTACGTTGTGATTTTTATTTATTTATTTATATTTTTTTTTTTTTTTGCGGGGGAGGAGGAAACAGTGCGTGTACGTGGGGCCAAACTGACGTTAACTGGTCCTCAGGCATTAAAAATAAACATGCTTCAATCATGAAAAAAGTTATATATTTACAATCGATACATCCTGAAGTTACTCAAGAATGCGAATGTAATGCCTTCTTAGTGTAATTCCCATACTCTTTCAAGCGGAGTTTAAAAGCTCTCTAGGTTTTCCATATGAAAGAGTTCGCATCGACAATTGAGCTTGAAAATATCAAAGCTCTTCAGATGTGTACTGGGATAATAGAAAATTTGAGCTTGTTGATAAGAACGTAGAAAGTCGAACGTTTTGGAAATTGTTGTGTTTTGATAATTGACACTTATAAGAAAAGAGTTTCGTCTCAAACTATACGAGCCTACTTTCCGATGCACACCGACATCAAATTGATATAATCTCGCTACCCTCTCCTTCTCATTTAGCTTTGCTTCTTTAATTTTTTCAAATGATGTACTCAGAAGCAAAGGGGTGTAAGTGACAAAATTGAAAATTTGGAGATTAATAGTGCAAATGATAGGGAAAGCAACATTCTATATTGTGGCAAGAGATGTTAGTGATCGCTCTAACAGGTGCTACTCTCCAACGTGATTCAGAAAAAAATTAACGTAAAGGTCCTATAAGATTCATGCTTTGAATGCGTTTTTCTCAGAATCGTTTTTCGGGCACTAATATTCCTTTGCTTCTCACTGCCTCAAATATGCCTTTTCCATTCGATAATACATATTCATTCACTCATTCATTTATTAATTAATTATTTTATTCATTCATTTAGTCATTCATTCATTCAGTCATTCATTCATTCAGTCATTCATTTATTTATTAATTTATTTATTCATTCACTCATTCAATTATTAATTAATTCATTCCTTCACTCATTTATAGGACTCGACCAATGGCATTTTTTGGCCGATGGGCCGATGCCGATTGTTCCGAGACCGGCCGATGGCCGATTATTCTCCTCTTCCATCGGCCGATGGCCGATGGAAAAAATAAAGTCGCTTTAAACCATTAAAACGTGTAAAATGCTTGTCAAGAATGTTATTTTAAACATTCATTTATTTTTATGTTTATAAAAACATAAATGCATTATTCACGCACCATAAAACTTTAAGGGTGAAGTAAGGGTTTACATAATAATTAAAACTAAAAGAATCACTCGCGATTCTAGTAAAGTAATTGAACTATTTTAAGGTTAAAAAAAAAAAAAAATGCTATATCAGAGGATTTTTAATTCATTTTTCTTATCTTTGCCAAAAAAACTCAACAACTATTGAATCGGATCTGGTCTAATTAACTTTCCTTCAACTTTTTAACTTTTAACACCTGCACTGCAAAAGCCAAGTGCAGATGTTATAATACAGACTAACAAATAATGTGGGTTTGTATCATTAACGAAATTGTCAACCCCCTCCTCTCAGATTTTTTTTCATAATCCCCCCCCCCCCCCCCCCGTTTTTAAAAGAAAAGCGGGAACGATGAAATGTTTATTTTTCATTACAAACGTTTTTTCAACTAAAAATAGCTCTTTTTCTAAAATAAAAATAAAATATTAAAAAATTTCGCTCGCATAACGCCCCCCTGTTCATAACCAAGAAATACTGAATATTGCTTTAAAAATATAGACGTGAGATTTTTTTGTCATTACAAATGAATGCTGGGTCTTAAGAACTAATCTTATTAGGGTTTTTTTCTTGTTGAGTTGAAAACTACACAGACATACTTGACATGTTCTTCATGAGCACAATGTAAGGTCATCAAACTAAACCAATAGTTTGAGCACCAGTAATTTTCTGTTGATAAATAATCTTCTGAAAAACACGTGATCATTTATAAAAATTAAGATGTATTTTGAAATATATATATGTATATTTATATATACGTTGTCAATTTTTGAAATTAATGCAATTGTAGCATTTTTATTATTAAGGTATTATTCCACACTGTCGCGCGAACTCGTTTTATAAGAATTAAATTTTTGAAAATGGCAAGTCAAACTTGTACACATAAAATTTCGATCAGTAAACGTTTATACTGAAAAATTGATTCATATTATTTACCAATGTATTCTATGTTGTAAACTAATAATGAAATAACGAGAAATATTCTAAACTGAAAGCAGAGGCAATGAGATTGTTGCACAATAGCAGAAAGACTGTCAACTGTCTGACATGTGGCATCGAAGAAGACAAAAAAAATGCGCTAAAGAAACGAAGTATACACGGGGAAAATTAAAATATTTATCGTATAAAAAAAGTTAAGATGTATTTTGAAGAAAAAAAAACGTTGATCAGTATTTGAAAATAAAGAAATTTTAGCATTTTTATTAAGATGTTATTGAATCCTGTCGCGGGAACTCGCATTTTGAGAATTCAATTTTTGAAAATTGCAAGTCGAACTTGGATACATAAAATTTCGATCAATAAACATTTATATTAGAAAATTGTTTCTTATTTTTGATCAATCTTTTCTATGTTGTAAACTAAAAATGAAATAAAGAGAATAACTGCATACTAAAAGCAGATGCAACGAGATTGCTGCACAATCACAGAAAAACTAACACGTGGCATCGAAGAAGCAAAAAAAAAAAAAAAAAAACGCTAAGAGAAAAAAGTTTACGCTGGTAAAAAACGAAAATTATTATCGTACTTCAATTGAGTTAACTTTGTATTGTTTACAATTTCGGAATAATAAAAAACATGACAAACTAAAAGCAGATGGTATAATAATACTGTTGCACACAATGACATCTAATGCACTAAGTCAGCGGTTCCCAATCTTTTTTTTTTTTTCGCGTACCACCATTTTTCTTGCGAACCATTTTGCGTACCACTGCTATATAACTTTATAATATATTGATCTTCTATTCCATATAATAGATAGATTTTTTTTGCCTGCACGCGTCCCACATAGAGAGTACGGGTACCACCTTTTGGGAACCTCTGCACTAAGTCATTATTCGGACAAAAATGATAGAACCTGGTGTGAAAAACAAATAGCACTCATAAGACGCCTCTATTACTTTTACTTTAACATATTTTATTTCGCGAGCATTCTGTCCAAAGAAAAATAATTTTAATAATGAATGTTTTCGGGCAGCGATCGCTTAAACTATTTTTCCGAATTTTTTATCAAATGCTTTGTAGAATGACATTACTTTTGTGCTTTTTTTAAACTGATTTTCTATCTGTTATTATATGGAAATAAAAATCTAGCTGTAGAAAAAAGAAAGAAAGACAAAGACAGGATGTTTCCTGGAAAGTTGTCCCTGCGAAAAACATCGGCCTTGCATCGGCTTTTAGATGTTTTTTAAGGCCGATGGACCGATGTTTTTCAAAAGTTAACATCGGCTGCCGATGCCGATGGCCGATGGCAACTTTGTTGAACAATCGGCAGGCCGATGCATCGGTCGAGCCTTACTCATTTATTTATTCACTCTTGCTTTCAGTAATATCCTCAAAAATCTAGATTAAACAGTTTCGTGCGAAAATAGGCTCGTTTAATTCTGGATGAACTTTGTATCTGCACAGGTTCTATGTCTTAAGCTTCTTCCAATGAAGGAATTTTTTCCTTTTTCTGAACTGTTTAAAATTGAACTAAAATTGTTCAAACCAAAAAATATTTCCGTCGAGAGCTTCTTCCAATAAGCTTGTTCAGAGGCATTTGAATCTTATGTCAAGAGTTTACATAATTTGCTTTATTTTTCCCCATAAGCTTTTTGAACTGTTAAGAATTGAACGAAAAATTTGTTCAAATCAAAAAATGAAACACGGAAATGAGATGTCCTCGCCGAGATCTTTCAAATGCAAAAAGAAAAAAATCTTTCGAATCGGACAATTCCCTGAAACGTTATGGGGGGGGGGGGGGGCAACAGACCGACAGACACACAATTTTCCCATCTCAAAACCATACTTTCAACTTTTTTTATTTTCCAATCTTTATTTAATTACTTCACTTTTTTTTTTTTTTTTGACTTTTCGTTCTTTTTAACGATATTTTCGCAAACCATTAGGCCTTTTATCATACTTTTTATTTTATTTTTTTTTTTTTTAAGTTTTACGTGAAAGTAGGTTATAAAGTGGTATAAAACAACTGTAGACTATTTTAACGACTTTCTGACATGTAACGACTCGTGGCTAGTTCATACTTGGCTCCAACCTGCAGCGACGTGTTTCGTCACCCGCTGCAATTTTGTACATAGAATGTCAATTCTTCATTAAATAGTGTTATTTAACTTAACCCTACATGAGAGTGGGTTAAGAACAAAACGTCTGAAAAAACGCGCAAAGCTCAAATTTCGCTGAAAAACAAAAAACTTCGCGAGGAACCATATTTCACACAAGAAAAATGTGAAAAAAACTATCACTCATGTACATTACGAAGCATAAGTTACCTTTTTTATTCTTAAAAATATAATAAAAAATGTAATTAATACTTCTCATAAATACACTACAATAATGTATGATGATACATACACACATTAGCATAATTTTACTGCAACATCTTCAAAAAATATTTGCTTACTTTGTTTTACTGATAAAAATTGGAAATTTCAAATTTAATAGATGTCCGAAATTCCGACAAAAGTAAAAAGACTCTCATGCCTGTTAAACTTTTACTTGGATTTTTATGCACTCTCAAAGTTGCTGATTTTCTTCAACAACCAAATTCATTACACAATATTACTCACTATTTTTTGGGGTCAAATTGACAAAAAATGGGTGTCGTGAAACCCGACAAAATTCTTAGCGTGGAGTTAGCTTTATAGGCTGATTCATTATTCTTAAAAGTGGTGCAACTATTTAATTTAATAGGATAGAGAGTTGTTTTGTGATAGCATTGGTTAATGGAGTCGACATCTTCCGTGTGTCAAAGAATTTCAAAATAGATTTTAGTACAATTTTTTTATCAAAATATACATGGTTTAGAGGAAAAGGAAGGAAAAAAATCTCTTCTTTTCCCATAAATAATTCCGATGAGCAAAATCTGACATTGTGATCTTATTCGTACGATTTTCCTCCATAGCGGGTGGCATTGTCGAGTGACTTAAAATAGAAGATTTTGACGAAAGGGCCTCAGAAATCTCAGCGGGGTATTCATTTATGATAAAGACCCAAATTTTTTGATGCAGCTGTCAGTAAGTTAAACGATAGATTTTTAACAGGGATTTTTTACGTCATGGAACACAACTGCACTAAATGAATGTGAAATGTTTGAATAAAAGTCAAAAACGAGCCCTTTTTTTCTGAATTGAGTATAAAGGAAAAAAAATCTGCAAAGAGGAAGGAAATTCTCAATATCAAAGCATTATGACATCGTAGTAAAAAAAAAAGATAAAAAATTCTTCAATATTTCAATGGCGCAAGGACTGTTAAAATTTTCTTTTATGTTCTTGCTTCAAAGAAAAGTTGTTTAAAAAAATTTAACAAATAAACAACTATTCGGAAAGGGAAAAAGAAAAAATATCATCATAGCTGCTTACTATGCCTAAATGGCAAGGACAATACCGTTAATACCACTCAAAGAAAAAAAAACACCAGTGTAAACATTTACTTTTGAGAAATACGCTTTTACTGACACGATTTTGCCGTTTCACCACTTTTTTGTCATTTATGCATAATTTTAAGCTCTTTTAAAGTCAGAGGAATTTGCAATCCCTTTCTATGCAATTAGTTTTATTGTTAGTTCGCAGCTGACAAAAGCTGAATTCTCTTTGGAAGTTTGCTGGAGCCCCCACCTCGATTGGAGTCAATAAAATGCGACGTGCAAAGCCAAAATAAAAAAAAAAAACTTTCAAACATAATTCAGTAAATAAAGCTCAATTAAATCTATAAATTTAAACAGGTAAGGGGAAAATGTACATATTATTCACGAGTACTATAGTTTGGACTTTGACATTCATGTCTTTGGCTCATGACCCACATGGGGGTACTTCAGCAATGGGATCGGAACCGACAGAAGGGAAATGAAAAAAAAGAATAATAACTCCTTCTTATTCTTACACACCTGTTTCTAAGCTTGTGCATTTATGTAGTTGTGCAAGACACGATTAAATACTGCTTGTTCATAAATGAATATTTCAACGTAGCAGTTGGGGCTCTTAAATATAATATCAGAAGAAAAAGAAAGAAAGAAAAATAAAAAAATGTGCAACTGTGTTGTTCATCGAAAATAAAAAATAACAGCAAAAAATTTAAATTCAAAACAGTCCTAATTGTCTAATACAGTAATTCTCAACCTACGTGTCGGTGCACTCCTGTATGCCCATGAGGGATTTCCAAATCTGTCGCGAAGGTTTTACACAATTTTAAAAATTTCATAGGCTTAACTTTAAAACAATAATTGTAATTTCGTCAATGATTCCAAAAAAATCCTTTACTTTTCCAACTATGTGAAAACTACATTAGTATTTACTGAGATGATTATCCATCTATGTTGGGAGACCAAAGTAGCTTCGTTGCTTCGTCACACTGGTGTGACATGCCAATCAAAATATTTTTTACAATGAAGATCTCCTTTGCAAACTTTAAACCCCAGCCATTTTGATTGTTATCAACAAAATCATCCAAGTGATCAATTTCATCAAGAGTCGATGTATTAAATCCGAATTTTCTCACAGCTTGGGTGATTGCAATGCAAAGGATTCCGACAACAAAACTCTTGTTTCACACCGAAGTGCGCTCGTAGACTTTCAAAGGGAAAGTATTTTGAAACGATTCATCCACCTGAAAGCAGAGGCGATTTTCTTCTTGAAGGTTGAAATTGAAATACCATCTTTCATTTTAATCTCGGTTAACAAATAATCAAGGTGAATGGAAATAACTTTTTTTAGACATATCACAAAATTCAAGCTGTCGCGAGTGGACTGTATTTTAAATCCCTTTTTTCGGTAATAAAATACATTCATTTTGACCTCTGACACTTGTCAAGCTCCATATGAACTGATTTCTAGGAATTATTTCTCATGTGTATGCCTTGAATAAGGAAATGTGAAATGCATATTATAAAGCTGAGATTTCAGTTCAAGTGAATCATCTAGCACTGTCTGAATCTTCCATATTTATCTTTCCCAGTACCCATTACTACATTAAAACACAATTATGATTTGTATTAAGAAGTAAGAGAAAAGATCATCAACATCGCTAATGTGTTCTGTTGGCGGCCTATTTGCGAAAATTTCCCGGTAAACCTATGATTTTTTTCATTAGTAAAATAAACTAATTCCATTATTACGTAGGAAAATAGCCGTAAATCTAACTAAAACGAAGACGTAACATCATTGTTTGTGAAGTCAGAACACATCTTAATAATCTTAATAAATTAGCAACAAAATAAAACTCATTGCACACTTATGACTACTTACAATCTATCGTCGTTCTAATGTTGTCCATTCGGGAAAAGATTCTACAATCTAGCTCAAATCCTTAAAGGTCGTATGACTTTAAACTATCTTTAGACATCTGGAGAAAAAATATTCCAGTATGGAGACCTTTCCGGCTTTTCCTAAACAGAATATCTTCTAATGGCGGTATCAGACGTGATAAGAACGTTGCCCTTCCGAGGTATTGTCCTCGTTCGCAATCGTTTGACCTCTGGTCAGCTGGTGTGACGAAGAGGAAGCCGGAACAGATCCTTTGTCCAACGTAAAAGTTGTTAATACGTTTACGTACAATTCTTAGTTACTTCTCTAATTTAAAAAAAATAAATAAAATAATTAAAAATAATGATTTAAAAAAAAAAAAAACTTTTTTTAACGCATTTGTTCTTGGAGCAGGTCATCAAAGTTGTCGATGTCGACCACTCGGAGTTGACATGATACAAATGATACAAGTGTTGATTCCATCTAAGGGGTCGTGGCGTTGTTCAATCGTAAATTTATTAACAGCAACGCAATGCATACGATTTTCGTCTGGAATGCGTTTTTAGTTTCGAGTTGCATATGGTACAGAGCAAGAAAAAGCAAATTTGATTTTAAATATGTGAGCTCTGTAATAAGAAGTCTTGCAATAATTTGGCGTGATTCAAGATACAAATGCGTGGCGTCACGACCATAAGCGTGAGCAGAACTTAAGTAATGGGGGGAGGGGGGGGTACCACTGTACCATTATCAAAGTGGGGGCTTCAATTGCTTTCCCAAAGTCAATTTTAAAGATGTACGCATAAAAGAAGCAATTTTTAAGCCCCATGAGGTATGAATAGGCTTGCCATACCTATATAGGTTTGACCGGGACAGTCATATTTTACTCTTGTCCCGGTGTCCCCAAGTTTTATCAATGTACTGGAAAGGGCTGTAAGATGTAAAAAGTAATGAATTTATGTCTTTAAGAACCTTTTATGAAGACATTAAGAATCTTTAAGATGACAGAGCATTAATGAGGAAGTCCACTGCAAGAGCATTGATTGTATGTAAAATAAACCTTGGCCTTTCTTGCTCTGACTTGAAAAAAGTACATTCAAGTCAGAAATATGAGTAGTTTGAAAACAAAGAATAACATTAATTATAATAATTGTTAACTTATTTAATTGTTTTTTTAGTTTGACAAAAATATTTTTTTAAATGGTTTTTGTAGTTAGACAAAAAGTTGTAATTTTAAAAAATAAGACTTAGTAATTAATTGTTCAATTGAGCAATTTTATAAAGTATTTTAAACTTTATTTTATTAACACATCTTTCTAGATGGTAGACCATAAATAATTTTCATTAAAAAGGAAAAAAATATCTTTTAAGTAAATTAAGTAGCAAAAATTCCTTTTTTATTTTTAAAAGGTGGGTAGACTAACAATTTAGGGTTCCAGATTCCCCACTCCCGTTTCTTGCGAGGCTTAAAAAAAAGGCTTAAAATTCAGCATTTTGCTTTTAATTTTTTAAAAATTTCCCCGCTGCTATCCCCCCCCCCCCCTCTCCCAGACTCCCCGCTATGCCCATCCCGTATTAATGTGTCCCGGTTTCACTAACCAAAACTATGGCAAGTCTAGGTATGAACAAACTAAATCTAATACGGAAAATTAATGTCCGTTTCATATTATCTATTATTTTCAGGGGTGGGAGGGTAAGGGCACCTCGTCGCCCCTCGCGCTCGTGCGCTCGTCCCAATGCATACGACGACGAGGATACAAAGCAGTAGAAGGCAGCAACATGGGTTCCATTTTCGCATACTTCGTTTCGGAGTAATCTTTTGGCTATGTTAATGGGAGGGAAGTTTATATTGGGTTAAATGTTAAATATATATATCATTACAAATATTAACTCCAGTGTGTAACAAAGAACAGCAATTGCACGTGGACCTCCGAGGCAATTCAAGACCAACGCAAATTTCGAACCAAACATCACTACTTTTGCCAAAGCGTCATTCAATACATCCTACAGGGAAGCGGGAGAACTATCATCCAAACGGATAAACGATAGAAATTGACGCTTCTTTTTACCTTCTCTAGCTGTCAAGTTAAGCAACAGTTTTGTTTACGACCATTTCAATTCACATGCTTTTTCGAGTTTATTTTCTCAATGGATATGCCTCAAACTCTCGTCCAATATCACAGATAGAACAAAACAATACTCAATACAAAGAAGGAAATTACAAGATCCCAGGGCACAGAACGGGAATCGAACCCATCACCTCTTCACTGCGCGCACGCAGGCAGCGGAAGACTGGCACTAACTAAGCTATGGTTTCCACTGGGCCACTAAGGCCCTAGCAACAGTTAATGCGGTCACTTTCATACTGGTGATCTGAATCGTTCCTAGCAACATTGTGCGGTGCGATGCGGGGTTAGGTAACAATCAGTTTTTCAGACTTCACTTAGTTTTTACTTTATTTATTTATTTTTATTTCCTTTCTATAAATTAATTTTTTTTCACCTATTATTTTTTATTCATTTATTTTTTTATAATTACGTATTTAAAATCTTATTTTCAGCCATTTCTTTTTAAAATTTCATTATTTATCAAATGAAAAAGAAATAATACTTTTAGGGCTTTCTTACATAGCTCCAAACGCTGCGGATGTTCCTGGGCATACCCGTATTTTGAGAAATTGTCCCGCGTCCCGGGGGACATCAATACGTGACGGCAAAAGTCTCGTATTCTTGTCAGGACATAGATTTTGCCGGACAGTGACCATTGTGTGACATTAAAGCCAGATATCCGGCTTTGATGCTTAAACCTGTAAATTCTAAGCATTTTTTACCCGCAGCTTCCAATCACGTACTAAATTTTTAATATACATATGTTTTCAAAATATACTAATCAATTAAATTTTTAAAATCAAAGTTGACATTCCGAAAAACCACATCTTTCGTGCAGTGGCCGGATATTGGATTCCGCATATTTTAAACTCGGTCGACTACCGGATATCCGGTAATCGATATTGGATATCCAGTATCCAGTCGACGACAGCCCCCCCCCCCCCCCGGCCAATTCCGTCGGTGCGTCTCTGCTGTCCTGTATTTACAATTCTTAAATCTCTTAAATTTGGCAACTCTGGCGGGGTAAACCGAACTTGCAGAAATATCCATTTTTGCACTCGGATTTCATATTGCGTGCTTAAACAGTCTTTTATAAAAATAGTGTGAAAATAGATTATTATATACGCGTATAATAATGCATTTTCACTCTATTACATATTGATTTTGTGGTTTGCAATTTTATTTACGATACTTTTTATTTTTAATTTCTGAAAATTGCTTTAAACACCCCATATCTTTTTTATTTATTTATTTATTTATTTATTTTGCAATTATTAACGTGAGAAAGAACAACTTGATTCTGAATTAACTTTATAAACCAAATTTTCAAGTACGTTAAATAATACTCACAGGAGGAGGAATGATAATGACAACTCAAAACATATATGAAGTTTTTAAAACTTCAGACAGCATTTTAGACAGGAATGTGAAGGAAAAGTATTCTATAACTACAAAAACACATTCTTCGCCCGCGCATGATGGATAGAAGAACAAATCGTGAGGACATAGTTTACTAGGACAACTAACAAACCATTGTTGTAGTAAATTGAAAACATGACATGGTTTTCGTAGTAGTTGAACAGGTTCGTAATTAATTTTCGTATTAAATCATACTTAACAAAGCGTAATGCTTCCTTTTAAGCATTAAAAAAAAAAAATTTTATATCAAAAGTCAATCTACCTGGATATGTATTTAAAATTATTAGAAAAAAAAAGGAAAGTCCCGGAAGTATGTACTTTAGATTTCCAAATAAATCCCTTCCATCAAAGAAGTTAAAGAAATGTTGTATACTTCTTCATTACTTAATTATTACATTTATATATATATACATAAGTTACCGGCAAAGTTTGAAATCCGGCATTCTATAGAATGCCAAATGAGAAACCGGCAAAGTATAAAATTCATCTCCGATTCGTTTAGAACTCCGTCCGTAAGTGCAAAATGAGAGTTAACGCTGCAAATAAGGAACGGAAGATAGCTAATAAGGTTTTTTCTTCTTTTCTTTTTCTAAAACTTATTCTACGAACATTTTAAATTATCAGCCATTATTGAAAAGAAAAAACATTTAATGACCTGTCTGTGATTGTGTTTTATCCATAAAATATTTATTTATATTTATTTTCACAAGCAAACACTGCAGTATACAACAAGCTTATCATGGCGGCTTGCTCTATTTTTTATATTTATTCATATTTCATTATTTATTTATTTATCATTATTTTCAGTTGATTATAGAGTGTTATTTTGTTAAATAAAAATGCATGTATGTTACTATATCTTTAATTTAAAAAATGTCACTATTTTTTTTTCTTTTCTTTTCTTTTTTTCTTTTGATGCATTCTTTAATTGTTTGTTTTAGTTTTCGTTTTATAATTCCTTTTTGTATATTTTACTTTATTTTCGGAAATTAAATGGGTTACTCCTTGGGTGACCCACGGGTCATAGGTGGCCGAGGCCCGGTATAAAGTTTAACGAGAATTTTGCGGATATATCGTCGAGTTTCTCTTTAAGCTGACGCTCGATGGTTTAAAACAATGTTTCTGAACTTTTAGTGCTTCAAACAACTCTTAAATATTAAAAAAAATTATGCAAAAATCCTTACCACCCCTTTGCTGCAGTATTTTATTTGTACAGTATTTATTTTGTTTCACTTGATTATAATTTAAAGTACTTTTGTGTCCTATTTGGATCAATTTTTTTTTGTACAAAATGAACAAACCCCCCTTAAGTAGGCTTACCATATTACGAAACGTCGAAAAGCCAATGCCTTTCCCCACTGCAGCCGATCAACATTTTAGACATGGCCAAAATCTTACCCATATAATGTATAAAAAATGTTTTAAGTTACACGGTTTTATTGAAAAAAATAACGTTGTAGAAACCGCTGCGTCGCAGTTTCCTTTTTCGCCATGATTTGAGTATTTTAAAATTCTATTCATCGTTGCATTATCCCGCTACCTCCGTAATACTACGGTATTAGGGTCAGTTGGGGTAATTGTAAACGCTTTTTCAATATTTTAACTTTTGATCCTTCCCTACCTCTTGAATGAATTCAGAGATAAAATTGTGAGCATTGTAGCCACTACTGTACTTCTTGTGAGTAAATGTGTGCAAAAATTTTGACTTCATGACTATTTGTTAGCAAATGAGCTCGTGTTTACAATTACCCCAGAGATCTGGGGTAATTGTAAACAGTAATTTATTTTCGAATAAGGTTGATGCAAATGGAAAATTGTTTCATACACAGTGTGCCTGAGGGCTTAAGAAGTTCCGGAGCAAAGGCTCTCAATTTGAGGCCAACAGGCCGTCTGTGGTACGTTGAGTTATGTTATGAGTCGGCTGAGATCATTTAACGAGAAATATCTTGCAAAAAATAAAGTAATGCGACAGATTTATGTAAAATTTGTCCCGCAGTGGATCAGTCGGTTAAGCCTGGATCCCACAAAACACCGAAAGTGAAGCACAACTGGTCGGGGTCAACGCTTGGGAGGGTGGCCACCTCCCGCGACTGATTATTCTGAGACCGAGTGCGCTAAAGGGAGCTGTGCACGTAAAATACATCGTCGCTTCAAATGCAAACCAAGTTAGAAATAATTTCCGCTGAGGGACCAACCTAGGTGACGATCTCTCATCTGGGAGCTGGTTCAAAATCATTAAGCCCTCTGAGCCAAGTGTACTTCATTCTAGCGGAGCTCATTAATAATCAGTAGGAGTTTCCTTAATTCATGGTCTCCTTGCAAGGGGGGCCTGGATTTCCAGGTGGCATTAGCAACAACAACAACATTTATGTAAAATAGACACAAAAGTGTAATTTGCATCAAAATATATTATTGTCCCCCCAGAATATTGGAAATAGGAAAAATTTAAGTGTTTACAATTACCCCAGAGTACGAAATATATGGGGTAATTGTAAACACCTGACTTGCACATGAAAAATAGCAGGGAGGATGAAATTCATGACTAAATACTTTTAGCAACATTCCATATGACAAATAAAAATGGTTGAAACTACTTACATCGCTTTTGCAGATGAGCTGGAGACGAAAATGTAAGATCACTAAATTTTGTTTTCCAACTTTTTTCACTGTGTCATTTTCAAACAATGGTGACGCCTCCACAAATGTTTCGAAACTTACAAAACTCTTTCAGTGTCTTCCCTGTGCTGCCAATTCATCACACACCAGCAGTTAAAGTTTTCAAAACCACCACAAGTGTAGTTATGAAGCTTGTTTACAATTACCCCATGTTTACAATTACCCCAACTGACCCTACTTGAAAATAGTATTACGGAGATAGCGATCAATTAATGAATTTGAGAAATGCACATCATTTACATCAGCGGTCGGCAACCTAAATTAGCTGAAGAGCTACTTTACAAGCACGGCAAACGCCACGATCGGCTCATAGGATGGGGGGGGGGGGGGGGGTGATGCTTATAAAATACCTACTTTAAAATTTCTAAAATATTGCTGTGTTAACAATCGTCAACTGGCGTTAAAAAAAAAAAAAAATTCAGCTACTAACGTATTATTTCTTTTAAATTTGATAAAATACTGGTAGTTTGTTTTGTTTTGTTTTTTAAATAAAACACACATGTGAAACGCCGTTACATATTTTAATTAACTCACCGAGAGCACAGCTAATGTGACGACTGACATTCCATATTGTTGGCAAGTTTTTTTAGGTCCGACGAATGGTCTGACAAATTAATAAGCATTTTCTGAAGAAAAAAAAAAGGTTCGCCTTTTGATCCAAAAGTCATTTGATTTTTTCTTCTTTTCAAAACTGTACCGCGATCAACCGAAAATGGGCTCGAGATCGACCAGTCGATCGCGATCGACGGGTTGCCTACCACTGATTTACATAATAACCTCTTCAGGACTTTTTTTCATACTTTGCCTAAATAGCATTTGTTATTATATACAATTCCTAGGGAAAGTATGTAATACTTCTCATATTTCATACATTGCCTAAAGACGTCCGGCATTCTACACAATGCCTAGGCATTCTATAGAATGCCGGCGTTTCATACTTTGCCGGTAACATATATATGTGTGTGTGTGTGTATACACTACGGGGTAGCACGGAAAATGAATTTACTATCAAGTTATCAGTTTTTCATTCTTATACGGCATTGTAGTAAACTCTCAAGATATTTTTTGTTATTGTTAAAATTTGTACAGTCCTTAAAAAACCTTTAAATGAACTTTTGTTCATTACTGGATATTATGTTAGGAGAGACATATAATTGCGCAAAATCAAAAATAATATTATTATTATTATTATTATTATTTAGTTAATTTATTTTATTTTTTACAAAGAAAAACACAAAGTTTAGCCGGTATTATATCTTGCTATTGGGGAATTTCACTGCACCCCAATTTGTGCTACTCATCGTCAATTATGCGCATCATCCTACTGCCCACAGCACTGGCGTCACAGCAGTCTAATTATTGAGGGGGACGACGTCAATTTTTGACTTGTCTTCCTAATTTTGCCAAACAGTAATTGAAACTCTTTATTATTTCAGCAATAGTATTTCCCATTTTTTCTATCGATACAAAGTGTGTTAACTATTTATTTATTTTGTAAACTTAATTTGCAACAAAAATTAGATGTGATCTAGAGAAATGAAATGTGTTTAGTAAACATTAATGTTAAAAATATTTATTAAAAAATAAAAAAATAATAAAAAAAAAAGGTTTATTTTACTCTGTACAGAATCATTTTATATGGTTTATAATTAATGAGGTGCTGACAGGGTTAAAAGCGTAGTGGTAAGGCTCAGGCCTCGTATGCCCAAGTTCGCAGGCTCAAACCTGGCCCAACTCGGTGGATTTTCAAGGTGCATAAAATCGTCTGCCCCCTTGTCGTATGATTATGCGGAATGTAAAAGTTCGTTTAAGTACCCGTTTGGCATGGATACTCTCGGCTAAATTAAATTCCTAGTGCCGTTTGCATCAACGAGAGCTCAGGTGCCGCCATTTAGCGGGAAACTGCGCGTCAAAAATTGCGGCAATGGTACCAAACTCATTGTGGTGCCGCTGAAAGAATTGGTACCAATTTCTGGGAATGCACTAGGTCTACAATGGTTGAGGACCAATACTGCAGCCCATTAGAAAGAAAAAAATAATTAATTATGCATACGGACTTATTTCATTTCTTTTCTGACCCAAAAATATTTCTTCCACTGTCTTTGGTAGAAATAAACTTTTTTCAGATAGTTGCCGTATCAACTTGATCGATGACATCTTGATGAACAAAACACATCTCAACGTGATGCAATCGCTTTTGTGTCATTGTTGAGCGCAAATACAACTTTAGCTTTTTTACGCTCTGAAACTTCTTTCCGCCTCACAACTGGATGCTGGAGACACCAGCAAAGGTCGTACCAGAATTTCTATATTAGAGAATAAACGCCTAGATCCTGCTTCCATTTTTAGTAATGCTTTTCTAATATCATGTGCGCAAGTCATGTATTTAAACTCCTCTTTGAAAAGTGCAAGTCGAATCCTTAATTTTGAAAAATTAAATTCTGGGTAGTTTACTGCAAGCTCCAGATTCTCTTCATGTAGTAGCATCTCTTCTAATTCAAATTGTTTTTGAATTACCTTTGATTCAATATACGATTTTTTAGTCCGGCAATTGTCACATCAAGTATGTAAAAGAATTTAATGCGATAGTATTCTGCAAAATGAAGAAAAATCGTGACCTACTGAAAGCCCATCAAACCGCTTAGGAGGTCTTTTTTTTTCTTGGCAATTTTAGAGGTTCTAGTCCAAGTTCCATTTTTTTGACACAGTCATCAAAAATGGTGGAAAATACAGCGTCGTTTCGCATCTTTTTCAAGTAATTAGCATCTGTTTGAACTGATTTGACCAGTCCAGCTACTGTACTTTTCCTCCTTTGGAAGGATGTGTTCAACTCTGCAAATCAATGGTTTGTTTCCTCAAAACTAATCCCAGATAGTTGGAACCGTTTTCGAAAGCAGCTTAAGGACTGCTAGCACCATCATAAACGTCTTCAGCAAACTGACTCAACGTGTCCATAATTAAAGAATATTTTTTCAGTATTTCTTCAATTTGAGAGCTTCGATATATCCATCTTGTTCGACACAGAAGTCTAATTTTGCAAGTATTTCCAACGGGACATTCAGATTCATTTTCCAAAAGGCTCTGGAACAAGCCGTTTGTTTTTATTCTAGACAAAAACATTCATATTTGATTGGCTACTTCTAAAGAGGTTTTTACCACTGATGTGGAATTGCAACTCTTTCATTATTAAATTAGTGAAATGTGGCCCACATTGCACTAACATTGAACAAAATCTGCTAAAGGCTGTTTTTTACTCATTATAGATAGAGCACCTTTAATATGGCCACTCATATCGGCTGCTCCGTCATATGTTGGTCCCGAAGATTTGCTATTGGAAGTTGAAGTTGAACAAGGGCGTCACATATAAGGGCAGCTATAGCTTTTTCATAAAATCCTATAAAACCTTCGGGTTTCATAAAATCCTAGAAAACTTTCACACCTACGTTAAAGTGAAGAAATGTGGAGTGCTGGGTTATTTGTTAAATATTAAAAAAAATATCGGGACCTTCCCCCTTCCTCCTTTTAGGCCTAGGCTGGGTAGGACCACTGGTATAAAGTGAAGCTTAGTTTGGGTTAAAAAAAAATGCATGTTTTTCATACTTATCATAAAATGTTTCCCCAATTTTTAGAAATAAGGGCTCGTAACATATTTTACATGCACTGAAGACATTTCGAAACGCGTGTTTGCAATTTTTGTTGCACTACTTAATTACTCTTCATGTTTAACAAGTTTACAAAACTCTTAATTTGTTCCATATGGAAATATTGATGCGACGGGAAGCGTATTTTTTCGGATCACCATTGGTCCCATCACAAATGGACAATGACACAAGATTAAATTCCAGAATGTTCACATAAAAAATAAAGCAGTAGGACTTTTTGATTCAAAATCTATACGTGCATGGTCCCTCCCTTGTTTTGAATTTTAACATAAGCGCAGCCCCACTTTTTGATGCTTGTATATGTAAGCGTCCCAGCACCTTTTTCCAGAAACTTTCGTGTGAAAGGGGGAGACTGTCCCCTCTGCCAAACTATTGAGGGGGACTGTCCCCTCTGCCAAATTATTGGGGGGGGGGGGACGTGTCCCCGAATCCCCATAGATCGTGACGCCCGTGGCCCACAGAAGAAAAAAAAAAGGTTTGTGCGGGAAATTTGTTCCTACTTTTTAAAGTTTACCCAAAATATTTCATTTAACCCTTTCTAGTTTGAAATAAACACGATTATTTTTGACCAAAAAGAAATAAATAAAATCAAGGTGAGAAATTTTCAAAACTGTTACATGTAAGTCTCGGAATAACAAGCTATTTTCAGTGGAGAGAAATGGGTCCCCTGTAATCTCAAAACAGGTGTAAGCAATGCTTTTGCAACTTATGTGCTTTAATAAAGTTGGGTTTTATCATTTGCTTAACATTCAAGGTACCGTTCCTAAATGATGCCACGCTTTTTCCCCATATATTTGACCCCCCTCCGACACAAAATGTCACTTTATGTCACTTTTCACGCTATGTTGCATAAGCATGATGTCACACTTCTTGTTACCCCCCCCCCCCTCGTCACAACTTCACGATCCCCCTCCCCCCCCCTCGAAGCGTGACATCATTTATGAATGATCCCCAAATCATAACATTTCGTTAGATTTTCATTTAAGAATTTTTACAATAAATTTTTCCAAATTTAAATCCGGTTTTACGAGCTGTTAAAGAATGAAAAGTAATAAAATATCTTAAATTTAAAAAGCACTGTTTTGATTTATTAGATATTTTTATTTTCAAATAAAAAAGATAGTTTGCAATTGGGGACATGTCCCCCATTTTTCTCGCCGTGTTAACTTGCTGCGTTTTGAAACTCGATTAAGTTCAACTCATTTATTACATTTTTCATTAATAATACATTGTATACAATAAATTATTATTGTAGTATTTGTTGGGAATGCATGTTTAGACAACGTGAATTTTACAATTATATTACACCCAAACGATACGAAAGTTTATATGACTAATTATAACAAAATAGGAGAATTCCTGGATAATGAATTTTCGCTCAGTTGACTATTTTTGATGTCATAAAATAATCGTTATGAGGAGAAATTTCGAAACATATAATTGTCACTCATATAAAACGTACATGTCAGAAAATTAGAGAGCTCAGGACATATTTTATAAGACAGTTTGATTTCACATAGTGAGATATCCCCCCGTTATTAAAGCTTTTGCCATCAGAACTGCGGAAAACTTCAGCCATATTAATGAATTCAATAAATGCCAGCAATAATTATTTGGCCGAGGTCAGCCATAAATAATGAAGCATGGGATGCAAATTTCTCTCCACATTTATTCGCCAGCGGAATGAGTGCTTATTAGAAATCATTAAAAACGGCAGAAGGGAGAAATGATGGTAGTCCCAGTAAATCACTCTGTGGATGGCGTGACAGATCGAGGGAGTCATGAAAATGCATTATGCTAATGGATACAATCAAGTGCTGAGGCACATGAATCGTTGACAGCAATAACAGCCAATTTCAAATATTGCCTTTTTTTCAACTATAGGCCCCGGCTACAGTGGTGTGACAGTGCTTAGACTCTTTGAAAATTATCAATTGGTACATCATCCCGGGGGCAAGGAATTGAAGGTATTATCATTCGGTTAATTAAATCATGCTTCAAAGAAAAAAAGAAGCAATTTCATTTCACTTTTCGCCGCAATAAGAAACACAAAAATCTACCGCCAAACGTCATTAAAATGTGGTTTAATTGAAGTACATTTATTTTCCAGTTCGTGTGCTTAGTCTCGGGACTCGCTTATGAACTGTCGTCCAATATGACATATAGCACAAGACAATACATGAAAGATTTTATTACATCACAAAGAAAGGAAATAACAGAAATACACCCAGGGCAAGGTGGGAATCGAACCCACGACCTCGTTACTGCGCGCAAGCAGCGGGCGGAAACTGGTACTAAGACCGCTCGGCCACCGAGGCCCCTAAAATGTGGTTTTCGCTATAAATTTATATGAATAATTTTAAAAGATTCGGTTTAAAAAAATAAGCGGAAAAAAATCATTGGGTTACTTTACAAAGTCAACAGCAATGTTTCGTTATTCCCGATGCTTGACAGGTGAACACTTCCCCCTTATCAACGGGTCAACCTCAGCACGTGGTGTCGTACTCCGTACACATGGTTATTCTTTATATGCTTTGTACTTGACTTTAAAAATATGAGAATTAGATATATTTACTAAACTGGAATCTCTATAAAATCAAATCAGGGTGGAAATATGGCACTGTTGGACGGATACTTGCTTAGAAAAGCATACACGAAAAAGGTACATCCTCTTAGCAATTAGCTTCACATAAAACAGGGTTAAAATTTTGTATTCCTACATATTTACGTAAGTTTCATTTCTGTATCACAACTAAATGATGCTTTATCAAAACTGAAAGTACTCAATTATTTTTGGGAACCGGTTTTATATAGTAAATTACTGGCAATTAAATTAAGTTATAACTCACTGAGATGTACAACTGTCAACAGACTTTTCAAAGAAAAAAAACACACACACAATAAAATTTAGGAAAAGTATTTACTTTTACCTTTTTTGCGAAATTTAGATAATAATACAAACTATTGTTTGTATGTTTTTGCAACATTGGTAAAGCTAAAGTTGAAAATTGTAAACAAAATGAATAGTGACGGAGATATGGCAGCATTAAAAATAAATGTAATAATAATTAATCGGTATCGGCCGATTATCTTCTGCGAATTAATCTGTAATCGGCCAATTTGCTTACGGTGCATCCCAAATTGAAGTAAATTATTTTAGCTTAGGAACTTAACCCTACACTGCACTTTTTTTTTCCCCCTTTGTGATTTTTTTTTTTTTTTTGTTTGTTTGTGCTAGTTATAAGGGGCCGTTCATAAATGACGTCACGCTTTTTTCCCATATATTTGAACCCCATCCCCCCCTTTGTCACAATACGTCACACTTCAGCGGACCCCCCTCCCCCCCCCTTTGTCGCGCTATGTTGCATAATGCAGGATGTCGCACTTCTTGTTACCCCCTCCCCTCGTCACACTTTGTCACAATTTCACGAACCCCCCTTCCCCCCTCGAAGCGTGACATCATTTATGAATGATCCCTAAATGGGAAAAATACTAAAAAAATTCTTATTTAATTCGGAAAAGTGGAATTCGAGAAAAATTGACATGTTGTTTAAAAACAACACTGCGCATTTAGGGGTAACAATAATAATTTTTTGAAAAATCATTTTAACAAATGAAACCAAATCAATAATAAATAGGCATGCATTATAATCATAAAATAGCACTAAAATATGAAAATTTATTAAAATAATTTATTTTATTATTATTTATAAAATTTATTAAAGTAAAAATTTGCAGATGTAACTAATAATTCTTAGTTACATGTGCAATTTTTTTCTTTGATTACCAATAAAGTTTAATGATAATCTCACTAAAAGATTTTAATCAAGAAACCTAACATATGTAGGGGGTCTATGCGATAATGTTCGTATCTGCTTTGGTTGAGCGTGAGTTGATTTTAAACAAAATTCCTAAATAATAATTTAACCGACCACTTTAAGCTAATTTGTGAAATATTTAACAATAATCTTCTAAAAGATACTAAATAAAGTGAAATAGAACAACATGTGACACCTGTTCATGTTTATACTGCGAATAATGCAAGAGCATAAAAATTGTCCCCGAATGCGCAGTGTTGTTTTAAAACAACAAGTGAAAAAGGCGCCTTAATATCTATTTTTCCCGAAGTTTTTCGGATAACTTATATTTATTTTATTTTTAAACTATGTAAGCAATTAGAGACTATTTTTTAAAATAAAATTGTTGCTTAACCTTGAGTTCAGTTTACAAGATCTAGGGAAAACTATATTAACTAATATGATCACACAACAAAATGAAACGAATGAATGCAAGAATGCGCCACATGTTAAAAATATCACAAAATAAAAGCTTAGTGAACAAAAGATGGAGATGTTGTTCAAAAACAACACGGCGCAGTGTAGGGTTAAGCACCATTTGTTGATCCTCTCAAATAAAATATAAAAAATACAATATACTGGTTACTTAGAAGCTAAATATAGCTCCCCTTGCTTTGCCCCTAATAATTACGATAAAGAAATCAAGAATAAACCATTGTATACCGGCTATACTTTATTTCTTTATTGTAAAGTCGAAAATGTACTTGATCATCAAAATGTTTAGTATGAGAGAATGAATCTTTTATTCATTAAAATATTAGTTCATCATTACGTAAATCTAGATATTTTAATGAAAAACTGGAAAAATTTTTACAAGAGTAGCTTTAAAATTTGGGAAAACGTTTTCCTGAAGTATGAAAAACCCTGAAAAGTAACAAATAGAATAATAATTTAACTTTGTGCTAAGTAAACTGTAATTAAAAATAATTTCACGTTAAGAAAGCACAAATAAGCATTAAAATGCAGACATATTTTTCGAGATTGCTTAGAATCCTTTTTTCAATGCGACAGGGAGCTTCTAGATGCAAAACATCCAAATGAAGATCCTAGAAGCTCCCTGTCGCATTGAAAAAGGGATTCCAAGCAATCCCGAAACATATGTCTGCATTTTAATGTTCATATGTGCTTTTTTAACGTGAAATTATTTTTTATTACAGTTAACAAATAGAAGTTTGCAAAATATGTTGTTAAATTTAGATTGCTTATTGAAACTGAAAATTATGATTCCAACTGGCATCGTTGGGGTTAGACAAAGACATTTAACTAGACTTGATGACTGCTTCATTCGTTTGAAAATCGTATTGATTATTTTTCATTATATTTCGCAATTTAAAAATAAGAGGGCTCTTATGAAAAGGTCATAAAAGAAATCTGAATTTGTTTTATCAAGCATTGAATCAGTTTATTTGTTAAATAATAACTGAAATATAATTCACCGAACTCAAAGCTGAAAAATTACATAAAATGCATCGAAAAATGACAACCAAGATATTAGTATAATGATGAATCAATTGAAGAATATTTATGTGTAGGAAACACATTGATTGACATTGACATAGAACAGGAAGATTTTGATGAATTGACACAAGTTTTGGTTAATTTATGAAAGGAAAATGCTTACTAATGTACATTTAGTTACTATTTCTTTTATCAATCAATGTCAATCTCTTATTGCGTTACAGCAGCTCCCCATGATTCCAAGTGGCATCATGGAATACTGAATTTCTGCAGTAATGAAATTCCAATGATTATAATTGTAATCAATTTGAATTCTGAATTGTAATCAATTTGAATTTCAAAAAATTATCCCCACCCCCTTTTTGAATTCTTATCTGAGGTCAAAATAAAAGTTCATTTCATGAATTTCAGGATTGTATGATGAATAATTAATTATTCGGGACTAGTGTTTGCAATAGCGAACCATAAATATCATACTGGTATTCATTATTTTTCAAAACGTGATACTGGAATACCGGTATTAATACTGCAATATCGATATTCGCACCAGAATGCCAGTATTAGAAATTTTTCAAAAAAAAAGGATCAAAAACACTGTTTAGGAAAAATCCATTTGGCGAGAGTGTGGAAAGCAAATTAGAATTGAAATAACCAAAAGTGCAAAGACAAAAGAAAGAAACAAGATGTTAATTCACCAAGTATATTAGGTGGACTCACTAGCGAGACAGAACAACAAACTAATTCCAGCGACAAATTGTTATATTAACAGAAAAAAAATTTCTTCGAAACAGTGGAAACACAGATTAAATAATAATATAAAGCAAATGCAGCATTTGTGGGGGAAGAAACACTATTCATAGAAAAAATACATTTGTGACAGATACTTGAGAACTTTTACAAAACGGCAAGTGGTAGAGCCTAATAAAACAAAAATATATGACCAAGAAAGAAATAAAGTCGGGGTGCACATAAATGCACGAAAATGTGACGATTCATCACACCATTTAATGATAAAAATATAGTTTTGTATTCTTCAGATGCTTTTATTATTTGATACTCGGTTAATTCATGTTTTTGAAGCCAAATTTTCGTTTCAAATGATTGATTTTAAAATAACAGTAGATATCTAATTAAAAGGTTAAATTAAAATATTTTTAAATGAAAAAAATATTTATTATTTATGACTAATACCGAAAATACTGGTATTTTACCTTTGCAAATACTGGTACTCTGCATGCTAGTGTAAAGGATTACAAACACTAATTGGGACTAAAATGCTTAAACTAAAATATTAAAAATTAGCAATTTATACGTAAATGGCTGAGAAAATGGAAAAAGTAGCCAGAGGAAATTAACATATTTTTGCGTGACACACAAATTATTGAAAGCCAAACTTTATTTTGAAAATATTTTGTAAATCATTCCAGGGGCACATAGTCTAGAAATACTTTAAATGATTAAGATACAAAAAATTAAACAGAGAAAAAATATATTAGTACTAAGTTTTGAAACTAGTAATTATAACAAACTTTGTTTGGCACATTGTGAGATACCAGCAAAATAGCGTTATGAAAGTAACTTCATTCTTTAAATGTTGTTAATACCAGTGTAAAATCATTTTAAAATTGCAATAATAGTGCTGCTAATAAAAAACATTTAAAATGTTTTTCATTTAAATCACTGTATTTAAACTTTAGAAGTTAGCAATTCCGTTATTATATTGCAATTAAATAATTTATTATACTAGTGTTATTTCAATTTTCTATGCCCTTAATAATCAATAGATTTATAAAGCCATGAATGATGTTTATCACTTAATGTAGTAATTTTGGGTAGGGCTTCATACTTTAATTGTGCAAGAACTGAACAATCCCCAATCCCATATTCTAAAACTGTCTTGTTAAGTTGTTAGCACTTAACTGTGTACGCTAACCGTGTATGCTAAAGGAAACTGGTGCATGTTAAATAGGTTGTGGCTCCAAAGTCCGCCAAGTGAAACAATACTTCTATGGGCGCCAATTCCGGGTGACGGTCTCTCATCTGGGATCTGGTTCAAAATTAAGAGACCACAAATTTTGAGTTCAAGTCAGTCTTCAGCCCTTGTGGTTCCGCGCTCTAAAATGAAGCTGCATACCACCATAAGCCAGGGGATTATTGATCATCTTGACCTGGTAGTAGGCTTTCCTATGCAGAGGGATTAGTAACAACAACATTTTTCTGAGTTAACTGTAACTTTCTTACTTATTTTGTTCTTTATATTTATGTTAATTGTTTTTTAATTACTTGCAGTTATATATTATGGATATGAACTTAAAGAGTAATGAAAAAGAACATAAATTTGGAATCAAATGTTTAATTTTACAGCATTTGAAAGTCCACCTCTAAACACTTTCGGGAGCAAATATATATATCTTCTAAGTTCTTAATTAAAATAAAAATAAATTTTCTTTATTGAGTTTGAGAAGAAACATTATGAATGGTTGAAATGAAAAAAATCTGATATTTGTGGAGGATGCAAAAGATTGCAGTTACTTTGCTTGCACATGGAAAGTAGGCTTAAGGAATTTTGAAGAATTGTTATAATGCGACAGCAGTCTTTTCCATTGGCGTAGATAAGGCGGTGGTTTTGGGGATAAAACCCCCTTGAAATGGTAAAAGTTGTCCAGAATTTAAGGAATTTTTCTTGAAAAACAATGAAATTAGCCGACTTTCCTCGAAGAAACCCCCCCCCCCCCCAAAATCTGGGTCTAGCTACGCCACTGATACTTTCAACATATGTTGTTACTGATTTTTCATATTGATTATTATTTCATAAACAGTAGAAAATACAAAGTATACTCAGAGAAAAAGATAATTTTTTTAAACATTCCATTTACTAAATAAAATATTAGTAAAATAATATATTTTCTCTAAGTAATATTGAAAAATATTAGAAATAGACTCACTTTTTTCTGCTACAAGCGTGGGATACATCACTCCTCACTCATTTTTTTCGTATAAACTATTTCATAGGTCAAATATTGGTTGAATAGAAAGAAAATATAACAAACACTGTTGATTTGAGATGAAAAAAATGTAAAATCTAAATTTTTTTGGATTTGTTTCCTGAAAATCACGATTTGGAGCAAATTTTCACAAAAAAAAAAAAACGCATTTTGTAGCAGCGTGTAGCAGAAAAATTGTTTTGGCGCAGTTTTGCACAGCAATAGAAATTATGCCTATGGGAGATGATTATAAAAAAAAAAAAAGAGTCGTCAAAATCGGTTCATCCAGTGAAAAGTTAACGATACACAAAAACAAAACACAATCATGAATCTGAACATTCTAGAAAATTTTACAAAACTCGAAAAACCAATGTATTTTGCCAATATCGAGCAATTGGCTAAAAGCATGCAAGGGCAAAGCACCCAATTATATTAAAGACTTAAAACACTTTTTGATAAAAAAGTTTATTTCTTTTGATATGGTTTAAATACTATTGTACCATATTCTTATTAAAAATATATTGTATAAAAGGACAAAATATTGACCTTGTGTTAAAAAATATATATTTGACATTAACATACTGAACGATCGGAAATCCTCAAGTGGGCACAGTTAGCAAACTGTTGTCAAACTCGGCACCACCCTTCAAGAGAATATTGAAATTCTATGTCCAAGTCGAAGAATTTCCCTAACAAAGCAAACTTTTGATTATCTAAGAACATGTATAAGAAAGGAGATCATCCAGGAGACCAATACTAACAACTTTAAACGTAGAAACATTAAACTCGTGTAAATGTAAATAAATTAATCAAACAAATATTCTTAAGTGCATTTTTTCCTTTTTTTTTTTTTTTTTTTGTTTAATGAGTGTGACATTGAAGGAGAAGAACATTACTTTGATTTTAAAAATAAGATCATTAGCTTTAAAATTGTGATGCAAAAAATTGTAGTTTCACAAGCAGTCATAAAAATAATAAAAAGTAAAATTAGTGCACATTTCATCAAGATAAAACGATACATTAAATGCAAAAGAATTATCAAACGAAGAACATTGCAACACAATCATTTGGTCAAAGCATTATCACTATTCATCAAAGCAATGGAAAATTTTATTTATAAGAAAAGGTATGGTCATACAAGCATTAGTGACGAGTATGTCGAACAAGTATATGTGAAAATTTTCTACAGAAGAGGATATTTTTCATAAATTAGTCCTTATACGTTGTGCCACTATTTATAACCAAAAAACAGATAAAGAAGAAACGTTTTGAGTTGTTACATCTATCCTCAAAAAGATAAAGCAGCAGACTTTTTTAAAAATAAAATTTTGAAGAAGTATGAATCTTTCCGAACACAATCTATATCTGATTATTAGAAAACAACTTTGAAATTTAATACTAACTGTTCTCAAAACATTTTCCTTGTATTCCTAATAAAGGTTAACAGATGACCTTCCATTCAATATTCATCAATAACCTGATGAGAAAAGCAGGTTATGGCATGAGCTTCCGAGATTCATGCACATTAAAATTAGCAGGATTGTTTCACGTTAAAAAACACTTGGAAAACTATTTTGGCTTTGTCTCTTGATCTGTAACAGTTTTGATATATATGGCATTTGTTGTAGTTTCTGGCATTTCTGCCTCATAGATAAAAGAAGATGCAACAGCCAGCGACATGCCATCGGGACTGAATGCCAATGCGGAAATGTGTGTTGGATAGCGATGAAACTGACAGAGTCTCTTTTTGTTAAAACCATCCCAAATGTTCACAAAACCATCAGAGCCACCAGTGGCAAATGTGTTGTAACCATTGTGGAATGCAATTGTATTGACTGGATAAATCATTTCAACACCATTATTTTCTTTAATGCGATGACACTTGAAAGCATACTTTTTCTTTTGAACTTCTGTACTAGGGTCCAAGTATTCAACAGCTACTCGTCCTGAAAGAAGTGAAACCATCAACATCTGAGGGTAGCTAGAATGCTTAACAAAATATAACAACAGAACATTTTACATGTCACTTAATTTTTTTGGTGTAAATAAAATTTGAGCAAACTAAATTGGGAAATCCACAAGGGTTATCATATCAACATTTCTTGAAAGAAAAAGAAACAAAAAGACTATCAAGAATTAAGGAAGAGATGAAACAGTTCAATGCATTTTTACACCAGAAAATGTTGCCTCTGTAGCTTTTAGTAGCACTGTCAAAAATAAAATGAACCAAAGTGAACCCTAGTGTGAACATATGGTGGTGGGGCTGCAAAAATCCCTTAAATATTTTTGTTTTCTGAACTACGATGGCAGGGAAAAGATCGGCATAAACACAATATATTGGGGCAGAACTGCTTGTTCGGCCCAAGGAATGATTTAGCATGCGATTGCATCATTATGGAAAGTATTTTTACACATATAAAAAGGCAAAAAGGGTGAGGAAGGGAAAAAGGAACATTACATTCCTCTCGACGCATATGCTAAGCAAGAAAAACGTTTAGTTTTGTCACCCGTTTCAGAGTGATTGATGCAGAAAGTGGATCTGAACTGTTTCCATTGAATATCTGTATATTATTTTTTGCTACAATATCAAATTCATTACTTCTTGAGATATAACAGTCAGGCAAAACCATTTCCACAGCTCTCATTACAGCATTATTATTCCTAACACAAATGAAGCACTGGAAAGTGATTTTCCTACTGTCCTGGGCTCAGTATTGGCACTGATCAACCCAAACAGTGGAAGATCCAGAGACTTTATTTGCGAGGAGCAGAGCGATTCCAGGCCTAGCATTTGTGAGGTCAGGAGGGGCAATACCCCCTCCCCACTTAAATATAATATATTCATATTTATTCTTATGTGTTTCCTTCTATTTCCTTGCTGTTTCAATGCTAATATGCATTTAGCTTATTATACCCTTCTACTGTAAGCATTTACAGTGAGTGCAAACAATTTGGCAAGTAATGGATATAGTGAACTTGATTGTGATTATTTAGCACGTTGATCCCAGGAGTATGAACAATTATAACATATCAGGGTTGCCAACCTTTGTCAGGATGGATACTGCAAGAGCACAGGGCTAAAATTTTATGAGTTTTTAGATTCCTTCAGGAGTGGGGCCGTAAAATGTTAAAAATCACAAGATTGATAAACAGAATATTTATTTAAAGTATTAAAAACAATACAGTAATATTTCCATAGAATAATTTTAAAAATTTAAATTCTCAAGGATAAATAAGTGGCTGTTTTTTGCCTTTTTTAACTCATCTGTTGCAAAATTCAACTTGTAGCATAAACTTCTATTAGCTTTACACCTTCTCCACAATCAAAGCCTCGACCGTTTCATACTTCAAGTTACATCAATTATCTGTAATGTTTTGGGAAACAATACTAAACATTCGTTCACATGACGCTGTGTGGAATTAACAAGATAGTAAGCATTAATTCGGAAAGCAATTTTATTTTACATAACTATTGTGGTCGCATAACTCTTTCAAATTCCTATAAGGCACATCTTGTCTCTCACATTAAATAATGTCGACAGTGAAGATGTCTATTTGATACTTTAAAAATTCAGACTCAATAAAATCTTGTGCATTTATGCTAAAGTAAAACAACTCTAAGAAGACTTGAATAGATGAAAGCTTTGGCGAGCTGAGGCAATGATAAGACAAGTTACAATTTTTCCTATATTCTTGTCATAGTATGTTCTTACAATTGGATACAATCTATCAGATTGAACTGTATTGCTTTCATCTGTAGACAAAGAAAATTTTTCTTTTTTTTCATAATATCCACCAAATTTTCTTGAGTAGTAGAAGAAAAATTCTTGACAACTGCAGTAGTTTGCAGACAAGAATAGTTCTTTGCAATTTCCGGATCCGGAAACATGGCTTTAAATAGACAAGTCGGATGCTGAGTAGGGATGCACCGATCAATCGGCAATAATCGGTAATTGGCCAGTATCGGCATGTCTGCCCATTAATCGGTATCAGCTTTTTTTAGCCAATTGATCGGCCGATCGGCAGACATTTATTTTTTTTCTTTTAAGCATTTTTATTATTAAGTCTCTGGTTTATATAACTGAATGTATGCTTTAAATATTTTAGATTTATTACAGTATTTCAAAATAGTTTCAATTCAATTAGGAATAGGCGGAAAATTTTAGGAAGTAAAAAAATTACATTCGTTAGTGCATTAAATTATGTATTTTTTCATGAAATAACAACAATGGAAATGGAAATCATTACTATTAAAATGTAAACTATGATGAATTAAAAAAAAAAATTCTATATGATTAAATTTAATTTTTAACAGTACATAAAAGAGTATGTAAGCATTTGAATGAAATTGTTCAAACAATTCTTTACAAATATTAAATTAATAATAAAAATATTAAGTCAAAATAATATTGACAACATTAAGAATACTTGAAATTTAATATTCTTAAATTATAATGTAAATGCATAATCATTTCTGAGCATAACCTGTTTCTATTAGGTTCATACATATTTCCTCCTGTTCTAAACACTCTTTCACTTTCTACTGATGATGGTGGTGCACTTAAATACTTCAAGGCTAAATTACTGAGATTTGGAAATCTTTCTTTCGATAATTTCCACCATAGGAAAGGATTTTTTGGTAGCAGCAATAGCAACAAGTAGTTTTCCAATTATGTCTTATAATTTGCATTGGTTTTCAGGTTCTTTTCATTTGATGACATCAACTTATCATTCTGTATCGTATCTGATGCTAACTCTTCAAATAATTTAGAAAAAGTCAGTGGAGAATCCAAAAATTTCACACTTTCTTTGCATGATGAAGAATCTAAGTTATCTTTAATTGACTCATTTTCAGGCTCACTATTTTGTGTTGATTTTAAAGCTTCTAAAATCCAGTTTTCTATTTTGTTTTAAAAATGGGTTGTTAAACTCAAAGCATGTCAGAATAGATTATGAAAAAAAATAAAATAAAAAGGTCAAGATTGTCAGTTAGCTAAAATTAATTAATCGGCCGATAAATTTCAGTCGATTTATCGGTAATCGGCCAATTTGCTGATCGGTGCATCCCTAATGCTGAGCAACTGTGAGTGAACAATAGGGTGATGCTTTCTTTTCGAAGTTTTAAGTTTTCAACCTCTTACCCTCTACACTTGTTCCATTATACCAAAAAATGATTATGAAAAAATTTTATCACCAGCAAACAATATTTAGAGGTTGCTCAAAGAGGGTAGAGTTTCGTAATTGAACGAGATTTTGCAATTTTTTGAACTTTTAAGCAAGATAAAAATTGTGATTTGTAATTATGTTTAATTTATGTAATTATATTAAAAAGCAACTTCTATATGAATAAGTAAAAATTAAACATTTGTAAATTGCATAGCTATAATAACGTAGCTCTCTTAATAAAATATACAGTATTCCAGTCTACCTCACAGGTGGCAACAACTGTCTAAATGAGTGATCCAAACTTATGGAGCCACTGTGCAATAATACATTTTCCAAATTTTACTATGAGTTATTCTCCCCCCCCCCCTCCTCCCCATAGTAAAGAAAGACAGGTCAACAAAGTAAGAAACTTTTCAATTCTCAGTTATTTATTTATATATGCTAGAACGAGACGAGAGGGCTACTTAAAATAAATGAACTTTGTGCTCGGCAGTTACTGCTTTTTCATGGATTTATGCCAAAAAAAATTCTCCATGTTCCTTCTGAACCACAAACTTTCAACTCAAATATTGACGAAATATGGAAAATCCACTAACAGTTGTTGGTGTAATTATGTGCAGATTAACCACCTGAGTATGACCGCGAGCTACCTAAGATTTCCTCGTGAGTGAATGGTAGCTGGCAATTTACGGTTTGGTAAAGACTAGTCTAAAGTACAAGTAAGGAACAATTTTGCTCTGAAATGACACAGCAAACTTGACAGGTGGTAAAAAGGTCACACAAATAAAATTTGAGAGCATTAGACATGGAAAAAAAAAAGAAACTAAATATTGCTTCAATAACACTATTGAATCCCAACTGCATTCTAATTGAATTAGACCAAACAAAATATTTATATGACTATTATGCAGTTTTTATAATATAGATGCTGCTTGATTTTAAGGCAGTGCGTTGAGCATGCTAGATAGTTTCAATGTAATTTGTAAAGGATAAGTATAATACGTTAAAAGTTTTGAGTTTGATGAATTGGGTAATTCTGAATCTCTGAGCCTCTTCTTTTGAGGGCAGCAGTAACAATAAAAATAAAAATTCATGAAGCTAAGGGAATAAAATAACTTTCAACTCATTTGTGTGTTCTTTTTAGTACTAATGTTATCTGGTAATGGCATGCCGCCTAATATATGCTAGGGGTTTGCTGCTAACCTGTGTATGTTACACATATGATAACAGCTAACCCCAAGCAGAAAATTTAATGCGTCTCCTTTCAGAGCCAAAAGGTTCCCCACCCATGGTTTAGATCAGTAGTCATCAAACTGTAAAATGCCAGCTACAAGTAACTCGCAAGGAAATCTTTAGTAGCTAGCAGTGGTACTCATGTGGTTAATTTGCACATAATTACACCGACAGCTGTTGATTTTCCATATTTTGTTAATATTCGCATTGATAGTTCATGGCTCAGACAGAAAATAAAGAATATTTTGCTGACATAAAATATATAGTACATGAAAACTGTAGCTGTCCACTCACATATGTAAATAACTGAGAATTGAAAAGTTAATAACTTTTTTTTGTCCTATTTGTTTCTTTCTTTCTTTTCTATTGGAGAGGGGAAAGGGGCAGGAGTATCTCATAGTAAAACGTGGAAAAGGTACAGTTGCTCAGTGGCTCCATAAGTTTGGCGATCCCTGGTTTAGACAGTTGTTGCCAGATATGAGGTACACTGGAATTTTTATTAAGTAAACTATTTCATTATAGCTATACAATTTACAAATGTTGAATTTTTACTGATTCATAGAGAAGTTACTTTTTAATATTATTAAACAAATTAAACATAATTGCAAATCATATTTTTTATCTTGCTTAAAAATTCAAAAATTTGCAAAATCTTGTTCAATTATGACAGATAACCCTCTTTGAGCTTCCTTTAAATATTGCTTGCGGGTGACAAAATTTTATCATAATCATTTTTTGGTATAATGGAAAAAAATTTAGAGGGTACGAGGTTGAAAATTTAAAACTTCGAAAAATAAGCACCACCCTAGTGAACAATTGTGCTCAATTAATAACCTAATAAACAGTGCTTTGGTTCGAATCTTGTTCAGGGACATAGTATCAGGTCATGTTAACATTTCAGTCAACTGAAGATTTCAAGACTTTACTTTCGCATTTGCAGCATGATGATTACCTTCAACCTGATGCTGACAATAATCCCCCCCCCCCCCTATGCACAATAGAAAAGAGTACATAGCATGCAGAACAGAACACATGGCTTTCAGGTTTCTTTGAACATTTCAAAGCAATAAAATTCTGTATTCTGCTTTAAATAATTGAAAATGACTCCTTTTCCTTTCCATTGCGAATTCACAACACAAACAGAAAGCGAAACAACGAAAGCGCGTAACCATCAATAATGATGGAAACTTCTTCATTCCGCATAAACCTGACACCATTGAAAACAAAAAGCAGGGCTCCCACCGCCTTAACACAATTTGTAGCACCTTTTGGAGCAGGTAAAATGTCCTTTTTGTATCAGTTTGGAGCAGAAGAATTTAACTTTTGTATCAGTTTGGAGCAAAAGAAATCAACTTTTGTATCAGTTTAGGAGCTGAAAATATCAAATTTGTACCATTTTTGGTGGATTTTTTTCTTTATTTTTTAAATATTAAATGGCTGTTTTAAAGCAATGTCATTTTCATACAGCAAGGGTAAGAGCAGTTTCAAGTCTTCAAAATGATAGGAAATGTAAATGTCAGTCATCCTTCAAAAACTGAATTAGATTACTTCAAAAACTGGATTATTTTTATATTTATTATAAGAAATTATTCATAACCTATTCAAAAAGTAAGACTAATTAAACCTATAACCCTTATAAAGGTGTTTTTCAATACTTTTCTCAAGAAACAGATTATTTAAAAAAATGTTCTGTTGTTTTTTTTCTTCTTCTAATGATTAAAAATAGCTGGAAGAAAGCTTAAAATTTTCTTCTTTTCAAAAAGCATTACATTCTCTCTTTTTTGTTTAATAGCTAAAACACTATTCTTACAAGAAAATAAGCAAAAACTAACTAATATGAAAGGTTAAACTATTTAAAACTATTTATCATTAATTAAAATTTGTTTTTTAAATGGTTCTGATTTAGGTATACCCATTGTGATTATAGTAACAGTAAAATTTTGAATCAATAAAATATAATTTCATATCTTATCAACAAATATATTTGAACTCGATCCTATTTTCTACCTGCAGTAATATTTATTATTTTTCTGATTAAGAAATATTCCTTTAAATTTCAATCCTAAATGCTTACTTAGATGCTTTGGAAGTAACTAATGGCACCAAAAGTAAATTGCTGGGTTTCATAATTTTGCAGCAAGAAAATTCAAGAACCAAATTATATTTTTCAGCTCTATAATAGAAAGGCAAAATGTATTTCTTATTATAGGTTGATAATTTAATGTCTAAGGATTTTTTTTTTCTAACAATTTATCTTTACATCTTTCAAAAATTGTGTAATAGTTACAATTAAATTTTAAGAGTCCTAGGGTTACAGCAATTGGATGCTGAAAGAAACTAAATTGAATTAAAAGAAAGAGGAAATGCATGATAATTTCATAACTTTCAAATCTAGTTAAAAAATTGAAACTTTAAGCAAGAGTACTTTTCTGAGGTCGTTCATCCACAACAAAATTTCTAATTCTTCTAATAATATTGCTTAACATATTTGCTAAAGATCATCAATTCATTAAGATATACATACTTTTTTTTAATGATTTTCTAACTGAACTATTTTTTTTACTTATTTTGTTCTTTATATTTATCTTTTTTAATTGCTTGTGGTTATATGATATAGATTATAGAGCTTAAAGAGTAATGAGAAAAAAAAAAAAGCTGCAATTCAATGTTTAATTTTACAGCGTTTGAAAGTCTATCTCTAAACACTTTCGGGAACAAATATATATTTTCAAACAATGTTTTTCTTTAAAACAAAAATACATTTTATTTATTTACTTTGAGAAGAAACATTATAAATAGTTAAAATGAAAAAAATCCGATTTTTGTAGCGGATGCAAAAAGATTGTAGAACGTATGCACTCCTTTGCTTGCACGTGGAAAGTAGGCTTAAGGCATTTTAACGAATTGTTATAATGGAGCAATAATCTTTTTAACGTCTGTTCTGTTATTGATTTTTCAGATTGATTAGTATTTCCTAAAAATTAGAATAGAAAACACAAAGTGCAGTGAGGAAAAACGCTAAGTTTATTTTTTCCACGTTCTATGAAATTTTAAACTTTTTTATCTATTTCAATAAAAATTTACTAAATAAAATGTTCAACATAAATAGTGATAAGAGGAATGATTTTTCTCTCTATAATACTACAAAATATTAGAAATCGTCTCACTGTTTCTTATACAAGCGTGGGATACATCACTCATTCTGCTCAATTTTCTCATCCACACTTGATGTTCTTAAGAGAGGGTAGAGCTAATATTCATTAATAAACTGCTTCAAAGGTAAAAAATTAGTTGACTGAAGGAAAAATGTAACGACTGATGCCGATTTTAAGGTAAAAAAATATAATATCTAAAATTTTTCCGATTTTTTTCATGAAAATCGCGATTTGGCGCAAATTTTCGAAAAAAACGCATTTTGTAGCAGAAAAATCGTTTTGGCGCAGTTTTGCACAATTGGCGCAGCCGTGGGAGCCCTGCAAAAGAGAAATGCTTTGTGAAACAGGGTGTGACGGTGCGGCTGCACACCTGCGATGCACTTTGCATATTAGCCAATAAAAAAACCAGGCAAAGCACTGTACAACATGATCTAGTTAGTAACGTAACATTAAGCCAATCAGGTTAAAGAGCTGGTTTGCCCTGTAGAAGCTCAAATGAAAACAGGCTTTTCTGGACTTCACGAGTCACTTTGAGGAGTTTCAGATTCTTGATGTTTCTCTGGGATTACTCAGGAAGTTCCAGAGTAGTTGGTAACCCTAAGATATCATTGTTGTCTGAAGTGATTGAAGTGTTGAAGACCTTGACAAAATGGCAAATCAGGAATCTCATGAATTTTCACTTTGATACAGAACAAAAAAGAAAGAACAGACAAGGAAAGGAAACATTAAATGCAAATCAAATTACATACCTTCTATAGAGCTAAGCACATAGCCTGTTTTATTAGGAAAGCATCGAATGCAACGAGTTTGATATTTGAGACTTGATTCTCTACGCTGTGGAGCATATCCCATTTTTAAGTCCCACACAAGTACTCTTCTGCCAGCAGTACCAACTATTAATTTGTCATCACATATAGCCATTGTGTAAACCTAAAAACAATTTTAAAAATAATTATACACAACATTCTATGTAATTAACCATCTGATGCATGTAAACCTCATATGAGGTCACATAAATATTTGCTTTAAAATGTTATTCAGATTCATATTTCTGCTTGAATTTGCATGTAGATCTCATTTAGGGATTCCAAGCAGTTTTTGGAAACCACACAGGTTTCACAGCTCTTTCAAGAGAGTTAAAAGAATAATACAATCTGTTTGGAAGTCCATGGAGGATTCAAGAAAGAAATGAAAATGTCATTTTCAAATCAAATTTTTTTATTTATTTTGGAGGGAATATTACATTGCTGGAAAAGTTGGTATTTTTTTAGATCTTCTTATAGCTTATAAATGAAGTTTTAATAATTACATTTTCTATGTTTATTATTATATTGATTAAATATACCACAAAATCATAATGTCATCATACAAGGACACCAACTTTGGACAAAAATTTCCCAAAATAAATTATTACACTACAGTCCTGAGATACTAAATGGGTTTGTAGCATATTGAAATATTTTTTATAACTCCAAATAAAAAAAAAACTGATGCAGTAGAGAGGTTAAACATCAAATAATTTTCATGTTCTTTAAATTTAAAAAAATGTTTTACATACTGTGATGTAAAATATTAGAAATTTTGAGACTTGCAGAAAATTTAAAAATGGAAATCAATAGTCATCATTTGGATTGAACCTTTAGAAAATACACATGGAATGAAAATAAATGAAACAAGTTTTCTTTCAAA
Organism: Octonoba sinensis; assembly: GCA_038502835.1. Classification (NCBI taxonomy): domain Eukaryota; kingdom Metazoa; phylum Arthropoda; class Arachnida; order Araneae; family Uloboridae; genus Octonoba; species Octonoba sinensis. The sequence continues at coordinate 26,749,395 of CM076599.1, read as the reverse complement.
ATTTTAAATAAAAAATTATCTCAAAAATTTACCAGAAAATAATTTGGTAAATGGGTCATTTTCAAAAGGTGCATACATACTGTCCCAGTGTGAAAAAAGTGATTATACTCAGAATATGTTCATTTCAACCAACTATGAATATAACATTACTTTAGGGAGCCGCATGTGCCTAGTCGGTGTGTCTAAAACGCATGTGCTTGCTTCTGAAGAAGAGGTCAGTCAGTCAGTTGGTTTAGTGAAGTAATGGTATTTTGTTAGTGCAGTTGCCTAAGAATTTGTTGTAACATTTTATTTTGAAATAAATATTGGATTTTTATCAAGTTATCTCTTTCATTATTTAATGTTCAAGAGCTACATCTTAGTTTAGCAATTCTACAGAAATGCTAATAATCATGGTGGGTTCTGCGTTGCTTCGTGTGTTGGTTCCTTCTTGCAAGATGACGTGCGTATTCCAAATTTCTGACTTGCAAGAAGGAGCGTCAGCTGGTGGCAAGGATTTGTAATAATGGGAAGTGAATAAATAATTTGATTACTTATGATTGGCAAAATACTTTGTTTCCTTTGCTTTTCATTGATTGACAAACAGTAAAAGCTTGCTAAAATCAACTTTTTTTTTTCTCTTTTACCTAAAATAGGTTAAAATCTGAAATATATAACTATGGTTTGAGTGATTTTATATTTATTTGATTAAGTTTGTAAATGGTACTTAAGACTGTTTCTTAATGCTACATAGAAATATATAAATATGTTTGAAAAAATTAAATGTACGTTTTTGAATTAATCTTAAAGTAATTTCTTAGCATTCACTTTTACAATAAAAACGTTAAACTTCTGAAAAAGTTCAGCTGAAAATAAGTCTTTTCCTTCTACAAAATAGGAAAAATATTTCTAAAAATTAAAGCTAATATAGACACTGCACATTTTTAGAAACAGTTTACTGATAGTAAAATTAAATAATTTTGATAAACCTGTATAACAGCACTTGTTCCAAATCTTCCGTATGTTTAAAATACTTTACTTTTCTGTGCTATAAATGATTGTTCTAAATTCGTGAAAAATACAAGTGGATATTTCAGTTATTCTTATTAACCCTTTAACTACGGGTAACATCAATAGACGATTTGGCGAAACTTTTCTGTGGTACGGGTAACGTCAATAAGCGATTTGATGAATTATGCTGAAAATGTAGGTTTCGGAATAAAAAGTTGAATAAATGGAAATGAATTCGTTCTTTACATCTCCAGTTACAATTTTGGCCATGAAGTCCGGATCTGCATGAAGACGATCCTTCAACTCCGTGCAAACTGACACACGATTTTCCTTCTGTTCATCACTCAAAAGCCTGGGAACAAATTTTGCACTCACTTGTCTCATTTGCAACTCATCAGTTAAAATGATATTGAACGGAACCGTACGAGATGTTATGGGTCTTCCGATAGCTCTCAAATAGTCATTCGCCTGTTTGAACGAATCATTGTTTCCACTTTTTGCACATTTTCATCTGTTTTTGAGGTTACTGGACCTCCCGCACACTGCTCGTCTTCAACAGGCTCATTTTCGTTTTTAAATTGGTCATACCACTTGTACAAGTTACCACATTATGGCCGTACACTGACTTTAACATTTTGTGAGCTTCTTTAGCACACTTTTGCAACTTAAAACAAAACTTAATGTTAATGCATTGTTTGAAATCCATGTTGTGCGACAGATACGATAAACTCAACCTCACTCTAGCGGCTCTGGCAGCTGACTGACAAGTTCGAATGTGTTACAACTTGTCCCTGCCTGTGTCAGCTGATCACGCTACTGGACAAATTACAGCATATGGAAGTAACGTCAGCAGTTGCCGCTATAAAAATGCATTCACAATACCTTTTGAACACTGTATAATCACTTTTTCACTGTGGGATGACCCAATACTAATGAAGATAATAAATTATTTGTAAATGCTTATTTTAAAATCCATATTTAATTGGTACCAAATCTACTGCTAAGAAAATATTGAAATTATTATGGTCATATTTCTACAAAGGGAAATGGTATTAATCAATAACAGTGTGTAACAAAAGCTATTAGAAAAAAGTTTCAAAATTTGGGAAGCAGAAACTCACAACACAGCTTTGAGAGAAAACGTTCATTGGCACAAAAAAAAAAAAAAAAAAAATCCTGACATAACACACCAACATATGGGTTCGACTCTCTCAACTGAAATATGGTGATTCGGATTCTAAAAAAACAAGATTAAAAGGTTCTACGATGAACACCCATACTTTTGCCAATTCTCCTGTGCAGGCATTCTTTGTTTGCTTAGTATATTAAAATAATATTCTACCCTCGTGTGTAGTACAATGATGTGCAAAAGATAAAGGCTTGGATTCTGTAAACACGGTCTGGGTTCTGATCTTGATGGAAAGATTTTAAGATTTTATTTAATTTTTAAATTTATCTAATTTTAGTCCCCCCTATTCATTTCTTTATATTTATTTCTATTGCACTAATTACACAATTTTTTTTTTCTTTTTACATGTATAGATTTACTTAAATGAATAACAGCTCTCAAATTCATTAAAATTGCTTTTAAGAAATTATTTGCATTAAACCTGGAAAATCAAACAATGCCAGCTTCAAGAAATTTTACGCTTTTGCGCATGTGCGTTTGCATTAAAAAAGAAATTTTGAAACACTTAGCATAGTAGCCCTTTATTTCATGATTTTTGAGTTTGAAAGTCAAGAGTTCCCCACTGGTCTAGAAAATGTTTTCTGAGTATAGTTATCTAGGGGCTCCATTATTCTGGTAATTCAGAGGATAATACAACTGTTGATATAAAATCAAATGTTTTTTATCTCTAATGTTTGCTGTTATACAGACCCATGGGCCAAAAATTCAAAAATGACAATGTGCCAGAAATTGAGAAAAATATGCCAGAATTTGAGATAAACATTGAATTTATGTTCCAAATGCAGGAAATTTTTAAATTTTGATATAGAAGGATTTCTGAGATAGGCGGGTTTGATTGTATTTTAAATATATAGGTTACAGCTTGTTTATTCAAACCACCTTCAAAATGTATAGCTTTTTTTTTTTGTGAAAAGCATACCTGCTGCATAACTATGTTAAAAATCAAAGAGCAATTTTTCATAAATTTTGTTTGCACAGGCTACAACAGACTTTAAAAATTTTAATACTTTAAAAAATACTTATCTAGTGCAGTTTTATTAAATATCAAAGTATAACTTTAAAGAAATAAATAGAAAAATCCTTAAGGATTAAAAGAACATGCACACACACACAAAAAAAAAAGCTTTGATAATTAAAAGATTTTTTTATTTTTTCCCATAAAGTAAACTAAAATGTGCCATAAGCATTATACAAAAAAACTTTATGCAATTATTGATAATAGTTAAGTAAAAACAGTTCAAAACTTCACAATTAAGCAATCACTTTTTTTGAACTTAAAAAAAAAAAACTTAATGAGTATTGCAAAATATGGCATCAACAGCAGCTGTCAGCTAACTGGTTTTAAAAACTTTAACTTTTGCAACTTAAAATCTTTCATATTTTTAAAAATAATGTAGCCTAAGATGTGAAATTTTTTGTAGTGGTTTTGAAACAATGTAGTTAAGAAATTTAAAATAAGCAATGAAAAAAATGCAATATTTTGGTAATTTTTTGGATACTGTGACTATTTAGAAGAAATATTTTTAATCAATTTTATACATTTTCAATGAGAGGGACCCAAAATCTTATCCAAGTTCTTTTTTATCTCTTAAAATAGCTGCACATAATTTTCAGCTTCCAGAATGAGTCCCTAAACATGCTATTCAATAGAAACATGCTGCAGAGGGGGAAAATAACTTTTTTTTTAAAGAGTAATGCTAAAAGAAATTCCTGCATATCAGAATTTTTTTTTGGAAAATTGCAACTTTGTGATCATTATGCATAGCTTCTCAGATCTTTACAGCTGAAAGGTTTTGCTCACTAGCCCTTACTGGTTTGCATCAGGGTTGGAAGATTCAATTCTTGCCCTTACCCTTAATGTACTTTCCCACTTTTTTCTGGGATAAATGTGCTACCTGTCCTATGAGATACTCTGTGGGACAAAGGGATTTTACGTACTTAAAAAAAATCATAACATGAAGTAGCAGAAATGCTTTGCAAAGGGAGGGGGGGAATAGTATGTAACCTTGGAACTGCTTTTACAATTTGGTGTCGTTAGACTTTTTCCTCCAGTTCGAAAAAAGAAAGACCTTTTAAATTTGTGTGGGGCAAGGGACCTAACAATTTAAAATAAGACATCTTCAATCATATTTCAGAACTGCCAACTGTAATATAAATTTACCTTGTCTGGCTGTGCAAACGAATTTGCACAGGCATTTGTTCTTGTGTCCCATAACTTAACTTGCTTGTCCCAACTTCCTGTCACAATAGCATTACCCTCCGGATAATATTCAATACATTTTACAGCAGCATCATGTTTACCAATCTGAACTTCTACATAAAAGAAAAATGAATGATAAGAACACATAAACACGAGTTTAAATCTAATACAGAGAGTAATAAAGAAGGCATAGACTTACCCTTACATAGAGGTATATAAATATACACACTCATAACTTACACAGGTATTGTATACCTCCTATTGCACAGAATTTTGAGCACTCTTTTTGAACTAAAATGTAATGTTTTGCACTGGTCCAAAATTTTAGATAAAAAATGTTTTTACACAACATGTGAAGCATTTGAGATTGAAAAAACAAAAAATACTATTTCAATTATTTTCTAAATTAGAAGATATTTTTCACACATGCTACCCTAAATCTGCTTATTTTGCATTTTATTTTAATAGTTTCTGGTTTTTTAAGTGCCGATATTGAAGACGTGTTTGGCAAAAATTGCGTTTATCACTATTATTGTTTCATTTATTTATTTACTTCAAATTTGATTTTAGTATTGACAGCTATTTACTTTTTAAAAGATACTAAATTTTAGATAAATAAGAAAATTTTAGAAAATTGTTAATTTACCTGGATCTAACTTCTTAAAACAAACAATTATTGAAAACTGTTAGCTAAATAAACAGTTATTGAAAAGAAGTATTATCAAAAATCATAAAATAAATAAAGAATTTTTTTTCAGTTTAAACATTTTACAAAATAATAATAATGATAATAATAATAATCAGTGCCGGATCTAGGGTGAGGCTTGCCGGGCCCATGCCACGGGCAGCACTTCTCGGGGCGGCAAATTTAACTGTGATGTACAAAAGGAAAAGAAAGAAAGAGAATGGGGAGAAAGAAAGAAAGAATGGGGGGGGGAATAGGAGAAAGAAAGAAAAAATATTTAATTATGAAAATTTAACTTTTGAAAAAGAATAAAAATCTTAGTTCGGAGCTCTGATTTTATCATTGCTGAGCTATATTGCTAACGATTAACTCCGATTAATAAAATAATTTATTTGTTTAAACTTTTGGAAATTCTAAAATTGAGGTTTGGGGGAAGAAAATTTCGCAGTATCAAAATTTAAATTTAAAAAAATCGAGGTTTTTCCCCCTTGTGATAGCGAAATACGTATAAATCATGCTATGCTCAGACAATAAACAATGGTTTTTCTTTTAGAAACTTTTAAAGCATCCTTTTGAGAAGAGGTGGGAGCTTGTAAGTGTCGTTTGAGAAGGCAAACACATGGCTCTTTGATATGGGCATTAGTAGAAAGGAGAGGGAGGGGCGGGACCTGCCCTCTGGATTTAAAAAAAAATGCCCATTTTTTCCTGCATTTTTATTATTATTTTTGTGAGTAAAAGCGTTTAAATTTCATAAAGTTTTTGCTTGCTTCTTTTCCCCTAAAATTTGCTCCCCCCCCCCCTAAAAAGTCTCAAAGCGCCTCCTAAGGCCTCAAAATGCACCAGTTTGCATATAGTTTTCAAAATTTTCCCGGGGAGGGGGGAGAGAATCCCCCACACCATCTTCAACTGTCAGAATTTCATATCTCCAGTTAAGAAGGACCCTACATATGCTCTACCCCACTGGTGTAGACTGGAAAATTTTTTTTGGTAGCCAGTGGCTACTGACTTGAAAAACTTTGGTAGCCACTTCTAATTTTTGGTGGCCAAAACATTAATTTACGTGTTTAATGCAGTGTTTTTGGATTTTATCTAAAATAACGGGATATACAAAGAACAGCAATTTTAGTTTACAAATCACAATCATTAATATAAGTAAAATTAACTTGTTTAATTTAATTTTAATGTTTTATCACAATTTGAAATTTAATGTCTTCATTTTTTGTTCCCTCACAAACACCTTGTAAGAGAAAAGTCTCTTAAAAATAACTATTGAAAAATGTTTATTATGCCTCAAACATATTTTTTATCATGCTTTGCTAATAATGAATAAATAATATTTTAAGACATTAATCATATCAACAAAAGATTTCATGTACTTATGAGAAAAAAGTATGGTTCTTAAATTTAAAATTTCAATTGCAGAATATTCTCATTTTCGGGGAATATTCCTTAATCACATCAAGTGCAGTAAATACTAATGGTGTAGACCAGGATTTTTCTTTGGTTGGCCAGTGGCTATTAAAACTAAAAACTTTGGTAGCCACAAGATTAAATTCGTAAATTATTTTGCCACCTGTGTAGGAGGCTTCTTGTCCGATATATAAAAGTTTATTTGATAATGTTAATCTTAAGTAATGCAAAACTTATAGTGTATATTACAAAGTTTTAGTAGTGAAATCACTTTTAATCAAAGTTTGTTTCCACCTTCCCTTTTTGTTAAAGTAATTTCACTGAAAAAATAAATCTTTTTAAATTGTCAGAATTTAGGTTTATTAGCAGCAGTGGCAAAATTTGATTTATTTGCAACACCTCCCCCTTGGGCATGAAGTATTGCACCCCCTCAGTCATAAATTATGTACTTGAAACTTGACCAAGTGTCCCTTAATTCCCTGAGCCCCTACCCCAGTTACGGGGTCTGCAAGTCGCTAGTTACATGACTGATATATAAAATCAATCATTATATAAAGCATTATAGTAATGTAAAAGCATCTGTTAAAACTCAAACAAGAAATATTAATATTTTTAGAAATGAAGGCTGTTCAACATCACAATACGAAGAAAGTCAAGTTTAGTCAAAAAAGCAATTTAACCAGTTAACTGTGTAGCCCGAACTGAGCTCGGGTGGAGGTTTATGTGCGTTAACTGTGTAGCCCGAGCCCCTGGAAAAGGGGCAATGGGCTTTCTTACAGTACTTCTTGCCCCCTGCTCCCCTTGCGTGGCGGGTGTTCCGAGATTAGCCTCGCACAAAGGAATGGTCAAGAAAGGGCAGGCGTCAAATTGTCAGTCAGATTTACTTACACTTCACCGGATTTTCTATGCCCACGTGCTCGTAGGGACAGCGGTAAATTTGACCACGTGTGACTAATAAGACAGTAAGGAATATTTTTTGTTGGAAAGTATTATTTCTGTAAAAGGTGATGGAAAACTTAACTCGAAATTATATATTGTCGCAAAATATTATGTATCTGAAAATGAAATTTGTGATCAAATGAAAGAAATTCTTATTTAACATTGTTTTTCCTTCGATTAAAAATTTGAACAAGCTTCTCCAATAAATAAAAAAACATATAAAAATAAAGAAATATATTCTTTTTTCTTTTTTTTAAAATTTAATTTGATCATTTTGAACCCCTTCATGCAAAAAAATGGGGGGGGGGGGGGGCGCTTTACACTGAAACTTGGGTTGATGGGTATTACGGAAAGGAATGCATATTACATGCCATGAAAAAACACCAGCTCAGATAAATTGAGAAATTTCCTACATTTTAATGGGCAGAATTTCCTTTTAAAGAAATCTTGAACAGCACACGACTTATAGTTATCGATTCGCAAAGTTTCTTTGTGTTTCTTTCCTTCTACCTATAACTTTCAGATGAATGAACTCATATTGATGAGAAACGATTAGAAAGACGGCCCCGTTTAAGTCTCATACCAGCGTTTAACCACTTTTCTTTTAACAAAAAAGGTTGCAATAAAAATTCAGATTTTTATGCAAATTAATTACGTTTGCATTGATTTTTCCCTGTTAAATAAATGATTAAATATGGAATCGCATTGTTTAAAACAATCCGTTGTTTTGCATCAGTGATATTAACAGTAATTATCATAAAAGTTTTGAATGAACCTTTGTTAAAACAAACTTGAAATACATTGACTCCAGTCCAGATAGTACAGTGCTGAATCTAGGAGGGGGGGGGGGATCCGGGGCCCTTGCCGCAGGTGACACTTTTGGGAGCGGCAAATTCAACTGTGATGCACACACACACAAAAATAAAACAGAAGAGGAAAGAAAGGAAAGAAAGAGTAGTTAATTAAGAAAATTTAACTTTTGGTAAGAGAATTAAACTCCTAGTTCGGCGCTTTAATCATTGATCGGCTATTTGGCTAACGATTAAAACCGGTTGATGTAATTATTTATTTGTATAAACCGTCGGAAACTCTGAAATTGAGATATAATGAATATGTTGCGTCGTTGATCAGTTGGCGGGCTCCTGTGGCAGGCAACTGCTCCTAGGAAGGCAGTTTTAGAGAACGGCAAATTTCGCATTGCCAAAAATTTAAAAAACAAAAGTTTTTTTCCCCTTGTAAAAGAGAAATATAAATCATGCTATGCTCAAACAATACAATAGCTTTTCTTTTACAAATTTTCAAAGCATCCTTTTGAAAAGGGGCGAGGAGGAGGGAGAGTCATTTGAGAAAGCTGACACGTGGGTCTTCAATATGGGCGTTAGTAAGAAAGGTAGGGGGGGGGGGGCGATCTTGCCACCTGGATTTTTTTAAAAATGCCAATTTTGTTCTGCATTTTCATGAGTAAACTTTTACGTTTGAAAAAGTTTTTGTTTGCTTTTCCTTTTTTACTAATATTTTTGCAGTCTCAAATGCACCTCTTAAGGCCTCGAATTGCACCAGTTTGCAGATAGTTTTCAACATTTCCCGGGAGAGAATCCCTCAGACCCCCATCAACTGTCAGAATTTTTTATCTCCAGTTAAGGGGGGACTCTTCATATTGCTCTATCCCCTAATGTTGAGTTGAATAAAATTTATATGAAATATGAAGAATAATTGTATGGAGGGAGGGAGGAAGCGACATTCTTAAGTTTGGCCCCGCCACGGAAAACTCCAAGATCCGGTATTGTTGTAGTCTGCATTTGCGTTTATCGATGAACACTTTTTTTTTTGTGCCGGAATTCACAATGCAGTGTGAGGAATCATACGAAATCGAACAAAGAGTTTATGTAATAATGTCATATATTTTCTTTACCAGACCCCTACCCTGTTAGCCGAGGCCTTAGGTTTGCTTGCGCATGGGGCGAGGTAGTAGGGTCCACTGATTTTACATGCACGTATCCTCAAGTGTACATGGTGGGTCTTCAACGGGTATCGAACACGCGATCTTCCGATTGGAAGTCCGACACTAACCACTAGGCTACCACGGCCTTTGCTAAAATATGCTGGATCAACCCCTGCATACATTAATCGCACCCTAGCATTTATTGCAGGAGTTTCATTTAAACAGGAGGAATTGCAAACTATTTTTTGGATAGCTTCCTATAAGAGCTCATGCCCTAATACATTATTAATTAAGTGTTATTATGCTAAATAATAACACTTAATTTGGTTTTGAACGCGCGACCTTCTAGTTGGAAAACCGACGCTCTAACCACTAGGCTACCACGGCCTCATAATGTCATATACTGGAGTAGCGAGACCCTCATTTTGGAAGGGGGGAAGGTCTTTGGGGACAGGGGGGGGGGGCTAGATAGCTCGCAACTAATTTTATTGTTTTACGAAACCAAATACCGAATTCTAAGCAATCCCGTATCTACGTTAGCTTCAGGCGGTATCCTCATACTAAGCCAGCGATGTAATATATTTCGGTTTGTAATTTTGCACTTGTTTCATAACATATGTTTAGATGTAGCCTTAATATTCCTTGGAAAATGAATTTATTTTAAATTTTTTTAGAGCAGTTTACAATTATATGAACGATAGTCATTGAAATTATGCATGAACTAAAAATATACAAATAATTGTTAGAAACAGCACGATTTTGCTTTTCTAGAGGAACTACTTAGTACTTAGAGGACCCTCGTTCACTCCTGATAAAAATTCAAAAACTTCAAGATAAAACAATTAATTTTAGCAGCTCAAAGCATAAAATCTACACAAAACGGATACCTGAGCATTTCCCATATATTTTTGGCTGCAAATAACTAAACCTTTGCTACCGGCATTGAGACTTCCTATGAACGAAAGGAATTTAATATTAATAGATTTAAGTTGGGGTGGTACGCTGCTGAATTTTTCGCCCCCCCCCCCCCCTAAGGGGGTAGAGGGACCAAAAAAAAGCCGGCTACACCTTTTTTTGGCCCGGCTAAAATTTGGCAACCCTGCTTTTAGTATAGTCTGCGGTTGCTTCATTTGGAGCGAATACTTGTAGATGCTTTCATAAGGTCAGACATTAAGTCAAAGTAATGACAGTTCTGATTTCAGTGTTTTTTCTGACATTGAACAATTTTCTGAAGGAAATCAAAATAGCAATTAAAACTATGTACGCAACGTTCGCGGATGGTGTAAAGTCGATGGGTGATCCGCTACTCCACAAAACACAATCATGGCTTCCTTTCCTACGAAAACCAGGATTGAAATTCTACGTTACTGACGAACTTTTTTGATGAATAATTTTAAACTTAATTGTCAGAAACGCTAACAAAATGCTTGTATTTAAAAAAAAAGAATTTAATACTATATGCTTTGTTTGCAAAAAAGTAATTCACATCAAATAAGCAAATAATTTAGCAAAGTAAGTACGATGAAAATTTGCGCGAATGCAATCAAATTCTGCTTGGAATCTCCGTACAGAAAGAGCATTTCTACTACAGAAACATTCGTAGATTAGAAAAAATTTTCTCTCATGAAATTTTCTGTACTTCAAAAATACTTCAAAAAAATCCTCACTATCACTTACACACCCAGTTAAAGTTTCCTATGAATCTAGATTCTAGAGCGTGTATTGGTTTCTACAAACATGCTCTTTCCCCGAAAGAATGCATACTGCTAATATCATATTTCACTAAATCAAACTTCCCCATCTGTGACCTAATTCTTTCCATGTACTACTCTAAACGTGATTCTAAATAGAAATTTTCAACTACCGAATTCCATTTCTCAGTTTTCTTTTACTATGGGTAGATCAGAGGCTCCCTGAAGCAGCAAAAGTTGCCCTATACGCCCCGTACGGGGCGGCCACCCGAGCCCCACATAAAATGGGGACCTTTTAAAGCAGTATTCACAATATCAGTAAGTTAATAACTTAGAGAAATCTAAACTGCTTTACACCAATTTTAGTAATTTATTGCGTGTTTATAGCTGTAAAAAATATTCCTCTAACACTCTTTGTTATCGGATTTATTTATTTGCCAGATGAGCAAATCGTGCCATCGGATTACTATACTCAGCCTCAGATTGACAAGAAATAATTATTCAATAATTTTATTAAATAATGTAAAATTTGTATACTTAATGTAAGATATAGCTAAAAAAATTTTCCCTTGAAGTGGATTGAACCTCTCTTTCAAGTTAACGACCTCCACATCTGCATGTTCCCTCTAGTTCATATGACTTTGATTTAAGAAACAAGTTAGAATTTGCAGATAACCACTTCTCGAAACATGAGTTCAGTGACATAATGTCACGAATAATTTTCGGACGACTTTATAATGTAAAACTTGCAAAGTTTGTTTTTTTTTCTAGTGTTATAAATGCTTATAATTATGAACATATTGCGCATATAAAGTTATTAATATAAGCATGGATAAATAATAAACATACTTTGTACTTTTCTCCACCAGACCCCTACTTGTTAGCCGAGGCCTTAGGATTGCTTACGCACGGGGAGAGGTAGTGGGGCCTACGGATTTTACATGCACATATCCCCAAGTATACATGGTGGTCTTCAGTGGGTACCGAACGCGCGACCTTCCAGGTGGAAGTTCGACGTGCTAACCACTAGGCTACCACTGCCCACAACATACTTTGTACCAGTTTGAATTTCGCTATTCGAAAACCTGGATTTCGTTTTGGTTAAATTACGGGTTACACTTCAGATTGGTTTGCCCCGATTCACATGTATATGACGGGGCCTGCTTTTTGTTACAAATTTTTAAGGCAAAACTATAAAACAGTTCATCGATAAGATTTTGCGTAATTTACAACATTTGAGGCATTATATATGTTTTTATTCATAATGTGTTCTCATATTCTTGTAGAAAATGGATTAACATTTCATAGGCATTTATCAGATTCTCATGATGCTAAAAAGCAATCAGGTAACCATGAGACACTTTATTGCTTAGGAAATACATATGGAAAAAATGTCGGACCTAAGGTCAGAAACCAAAAAAATTACGGAAATAAGTTCCATGACCAAAAGACCGACAGTATATTTCGATCCTTATGAGGTTCACTTTCCATTTTTTTTCCCAGTACGTTTCTAAACATAATTTGAATTTTATGAATGAGTTTTTAATGCTTTTCAGCTTTGAAAGAAACAAAGAAAAGGATTTGACTATTCATAATGTTGTTTTTTTTTCCTTATTACCTAAATGCTATGAAATATTAAAGTAAACGATCAAGGCACTATTTAAAGCTAGAGAAGTTAATTTGCAATTGCCGAATATAATATAACATTTAAATTTAGTTAACTTGCTATGAAACATAATGAAGCAAAAAAAGCGTGGAAAGTCTTCTGAGGATTGACGCTGCGTCTCTCTCTCTAAATTTCGACGAAAAAAACATATACAAAAGGAATTCAGTGCGTGCAAAGACAGTGCATTCCATCCGTGCTCCCCATTCCCCCTAGGAAAACGATTAGAACCCTTTAGCATGCTTTACTGAATCGGGGCTTCAATACAATAGATCAATCAACGATCTTCCACTCTCTTTGGTTCTATGGACTTCCTTTGTAAAGTAAAGGGGGTCAAAGCATGCATTGCTGGGAAGTAAAGATATGCTTGCCGAAATGTTTACACATGTAATGACCATTTTTGGTGAAGAGGTTTACACAGTAGACAGGTTAATAAAACAAAGAATTTGTTTTCAAATTAAAAATTTGAGTAATTTGAATAACATTTAGCAAAAATCTGACAGTCAGATTTAGTCTGCAACCTTGAGCTGCAAATTTTTAATTGATACCTGCCTCCATGAGTTTATAGCGTTGATGAGATCAACCATTAAATTCAATTTTAAATTTTGCTTTTAGTTTCTGATTCAAGATTTTTTTTAAAATTATTTTTAGGGGATTGTTTTCAGGGATTCCCTTAGCTTTTAGACAGTCATTTTTCTTGAGGCTTGCTAGCTTTCTAAGTGTATGTGGGGGGTGGGGAATATGCAATCGCTTATAGGAGGGTACCTCTATTGATACCAAAATCAAATCAAAATGTAAAAAAGGTATATCTATTTACACCTTCAATAATTAAATGCTTATTATGCATTTTTGTATGGTAAATATCTGTGTTAAACTTCAAGTGAAAAATATTGTTTTAAAATAAGGTTATTGGAAACACAGGGCATTTAATATTGCAAAAAAAGTCAAGGAAATCTCAAATTTAGTGAAAAAATAAGAGAAACAAGAATTTGTTTTAAAAGTTAAAAATTTAAGTTCATTTGAACAATATTGAACAAAAAACGGACATTCAGATTTAGCTGTAAAATCTTTGCACCTTGAGCAACCAGCTATCAAGTTTTAATTGACAGCTGCCACTGCCACTATGAGTTTATAGTATTAATGAAATGCTGACCATTTTCTGACCACTAAATTTAATTCAATCTAACATCAACTTTGTGCAATTCTTTTTTAAAAATTATTATACTACATTAATATACTACATTTATTACTCCTTATTTTGACTTAAGTAAATATTTAAGTCAAGTCAAAATATGAAAAAAGAAAAAAAAATGTTGTTTTATTTTGCAATTAGGTGTTAATTCATTAAAAACTTAGCGCTTTCTCAAAAAAAAAAAAAAAATTCTACAGGCCAAAAATTAAATAATCAGTATCAAGTTTTTAAAATAAATTGAATACAAAGTGAAATCGCTGTTTTGGGGGTACCATGACTTAAAATCACTTACAACTTGCAATATAATATTTTCATCGGAGTGTGATAATTGTTTTGGATCCAATTACGGCCATGAGGATCGGGAAAAATTCTTAAGGTTGCCACTTTGCGGATTTCAGTATTTTTTAATGCTAAAAGCATTTTTTACATTTAAATGTTAAATATAATTTGCATTTACCTTTTATATGTTGAAAACAATGTATTTTTAGCTGAGTTTTATGTTTTTTCGATAGTTATGTGGTTATACCCGATATTAGCGTTTTGCCGCAATTGTTCTGCAATCTTTTTGCATCTGTTTCCGGTTTCAAATATTTCTTATTATTTTCTCCTTAGCACACATGTTAAAGTGTATTAAGCAAAAATATAAAGCTATTTTTAAAAAATAAATACAATATTTGGTACAAATATAGCGATCTGGCTCAACATGGTCTCCAACGTGGCGATCGGCCATGTAATTTTTGGTCGTTATTTAAAACGTTTTGGTAGCCAGTTGGCGAGTGGCGACTGCTAATCTGAACCATTACTCTACCCCCTAATGTTGAGCTGAAAGGGCAATGCTGTGGGAACATTAACGGAAGTTTTATTGGTTTAACAGCAATTCCAAAAGGAAAAATACTCAAAAAAAAAAAAGCCAGCGCATGAAAGTTATATGAAGCATCAACAATAATTGGTTAGAGGGGGCGGCATTTTTAACTTTTGCCCCGCCTCGGAAATCTTCCTGATCTGGTACTGATAGTAATGTGTGTATATAAATAGAAAAAAAGCTAGAATAATTTTGCCAAGGTAGATAATTGTCCAATCAACTTTTAGTAGGAATTTAGGCATTGACAAGCAAGAAGAAAGGGAGTATTTTTTCAATTCTGAGAAAATTAAGTTCCAAACGACGGCTTTGTAGGTTACATTGAAAAAGTCCATCCATATTTTTGGTACTAGATTTTGTGCTGTTCGGATTCTAATACATTGCATTGACAAATATGTTATTATTACATGTATTTATTTCAAGTATAATGATTAAACGTTAGCTAAAAAATTAGTCCCAGAGGGACTAAATGTTCTTAAAATGTCTAACCTCAAAAATACCTGTGATTGCGTGTCTGAGAAGAACTACATGGTTTAGTTAAAAATGTAATTCAAACACTCATCGCAATTGATACCAGTTTTGTGCTCTTAAAAACAATGCACAGTTAAATTTTTTTTGCAGATATGCACATTTTTTTTTTTTTTTTGAAGTTTGGCTACCATTTTTTGAAATTTGGCTACCATTTTATGGGGTTTCAGTAGCCATTAGCTACCAATCAAGAATTGGAGTTTTGAGGTATACTCCTTCTCTTTCCTCTAACTTTTTAACACCTGCACTGCTAATGCCAAGTGCAGCTGCCTTTATTTTCTTATTTTTTTTCATGGGGAAGAATGTAGATGTTATAATACAGGCTAACAAATAATGTGGGTTTGTATCTTCAACAAAATTCACCCCCCCCCCCCTCCAGATTTTATTTAAATAATTTTTTCCGTTTTTAAAAGAAAAGGGGGGGGGGACGATTCTATGTTTATTTTTCATTATAAAAGTTATTTTAACTAAAAATAGCTCTTTTTATAAAATAAAATATTAAAAGTTTTGCTTGCAGTAACGCTTGGACACATAAAATTTCGATCAATAAACGTATTTACTGGAAAATTATTTCTTATTTTTGATGAATCTGTTCTATGCTGTAAACTTAAAATAAAATAATGAGAATAACTGCACACTAAAAGCAGATGCAAGAAGATTGCTGTATAACTGCTGAAAAACTGTAACACGTGGCATCAAAGCAAAAAAAAAAAAAAAAAAAGAAAACACTAAGAGAAAAAGTTTATGCGGGTAAAAATTAAAACTATTATTGTACTTTGATTGAGTTGACTTTGCATTGTTTACAATTTCAGAAT
Source organism: Octonoba sinensis (assembly GCA_038502835.1). Taxonomy (NCBI): domain Eukaryota; kingdom Metazoa; phylum Arthropoda; class Arachnida; order Araneae; family Uloboridae; genus Octonoba; species Octonoba sinensis. The sequence continues at coordinate 26,733,292 of CM076599.1, read as the reverse complement.
ATTAAGTAACTTGACAAACTAAAAGCAGATGGTATAGGATTATTGCACAATGACATCTAATGCACTAAGTCATTCAATGAAAAACGGACAAAACTGAGCGAACTAAACTAGTGCAAAAAACAAACAGCACTCATAAGAAGAAAGTTAAAATATTTACCTGCGTCTGAGTTGAAGTCATATCTTTTCACACTCCCATCTAAACCTCCAATGCAACAATGTACAGCATCCTAGAAAATTTGTTTGCATTTGTAATAGAAATAGAGAATCTTTTAAAGAATTCATACAGAATCAATTTTATTATAAATCAAAGAAAGTTCCAACTTGGGTAAGACTACAAGTAAAAACACAAATTATTATTTGATATTTTTCTAAAATGAGATGAATGCTTATTCATTCAAATTAAAACAAAAGACTTCTTGAACACCAAATATATTTTTAATTAAGATTAAATTTTTAAAAATCATGAACTTCAAAACTCTAACATATATTTTTAAAACCGGATCTCTACAGAGCTGGACAGGCTTTTTCCACCTCTGGTCAATACTATGGTAAAAACTGGGATTTACCATCCTGGGAAATATTCAGTTTTTCCCGCCTGGGAAAAACTACAAAATATGGTTGCATTGGGAAGATCAAATGAATGTTGATACAATAATGAATATTATGTTCATTGACTAACATTTTCAAAACACTCTCAGTAACGGAACGCTACCCAAAAATAAATATTAAGCATAGGCTCACATATCTATCATTTTTAATGAAGAATTTGTACATATTTGCCATACTAACATGTCAGGTTTTAGCTCAGTTTTTCACAACAGATATGTGCATCAGTAGCAAGGTTGGACAGGTTTTATCCATCCGCAGCAAATACCATGGCAAAAACTAATATTTATTGTCCTGGGAAATACTCAGTTGGGGCAAGTGGGAAAACTAAAAAAGGTAGTTGCATTGGTAAAGCCAAATGAATGATGGTAAAAGTAATAAATGTATTGTTATATTTATTTTCTCTTTTTAAACATCCTCAGTTACTGAATTAAGCAACAACATTACAAGAGTGAATTGCGATAAACAGGGAGTGGGGGGGAGGGATGCATAAAAGTGGACTCCTAGGTGTACCACATAACATAATCTAACTAAGCAATTAAACAAAGAATGATGTTCTACCGTTTCGATAAGTAAAATAAGATTTGATCTCTGCTAATTTAGAAATTTAAGAATTTTATAAAAATAAAATATCATTAGAAAAATATTTTTTACAACCACAGAAGATCAAAAAAGTCTATTATTATGTATAAGAATGGATTAATTAAATTTTTCTAGCTTCGAACAGCGGGGGAAAATATGAGATTACAGCAGAATATACTAGAAAGTGACCATGCAGGAATGGCAAGTGAGGATGTATACATTTTTTAATCTCCACTTTAATTGCTTTAATTGCTACGTGGCGAGGGGAAACCACTAATTCTCACCTATATTACATGTGTATTATTATTCCTTTCCATCTTAAATACCACACACCTATGACCTACTTTTATGCAAACAATTTTTTCCTGTATCTTCTTTCTGTGAATCCTTCTTTATTTTATTAATATTTCATTATTGTTCATAAAATACTGCATATATTATGTAAATGCTTTTTTGTTTTCACAATATAAAAGATGTGTATGAGTTTCCCAACACCTAAAACGCTGTCAAACAAAATTTGAGTTAAACTTCCAGGGCTCCCACCGCCTTAACACAATTTGTAGCACCTTTTGGAGCAGGTAAAATGTCCTTTTTGTATCAGTTTGGAGCAGAAGAATTTAACTTTTGTATCAGTTTGGAGCAAAAGAAATCAACTTTTGTATCAGTTTAGGAGCTGAAAATATCAAATTTGTACCATTTTTGGTGGATTTTTTTTCTTTATTTTTTAAATATTAAATGGCTGTTTTAAAGCAATGTCATTTTCATACAGCAAGGGTAAGAGCAGTTTCAAGTCTTCAAAATGATAGGAAATGTAAATGTCAGTCATCCTTCAAAAACTGAATTAGATTACTTCAAAAACTGGATTATTTTTATATTTATTATAAGAAATTATTCATAACCTATTCAAAAAGTAAGACTAATTAAACCTATAACCCTTATAAAGGTGTTTTTCAATACTTTTCCCAAGAAACGGATTATATTTTCTTCTTTTAATAGTTAAGAATAGCTGTAAGAAAGCGTAAAATTTTCTTTTTTTTTTAAATCATTGCATTTCTTCCTTTTAGTGTAATAGCTAAAACACTATTCTTTCAAGAAAATAAGAAAAAACTAACTAATATGAAAGGTTCAACTATTTTAAACTATTTATCATTAACTAAAATTTGTTTTTTAAATGGTACTTATTTAGGCATAACCATTGTGATTATAGTAACAGTAAAATTTTTAATGAATTAAATATAATTTGATATTTTATCAAAAAATATATTTGAAGTCGATCCTATTTTCTACCTGCAGTAATATTTAATTTTACTGTTTAAGAAATATTCATTTAAATTTCAATCCTAAATACTCACTTAGATGCTTTGGAGGTAATAATGGCACTAAAAGTAAATTGCTGAATTTCATAATTTTGCAGCAAGAAAATTCAAGCATCAAATTATATTTTTCAGTTCTATAATAGAAAGCCAAAATGTATTTTTTACTATATGTTGATAATTTAATGTCTAATGATTTTTTTTTCCAACAATTTATCTTTACATCTTGCAAAAATTGAGTAATAGATACAATTCACTTTTTAAGAGTCCTAGGGTTACAGCAATTGAATGCGGAAAGAAACTAAATTGAATTAAAAGAAAAGGAAATGCATTCCATTAAATTGAATTAAAAAAAGAAAGGATAATTTCATAACTTTCAAATCTAGTTAAAAAATTTAAACTTGAAGCAAGAGTACTTTTTTATGAGGTCGTTTATCCACAACAAAATTTCTATTTCTTCTAATAATATTGCTTACCATATTTTCTAAAGATGATCAATTTATTAAGATATACATGCCTTTTTTTAAGGATTTTCTAACTTTACTGTGATTTTTTTACTTATTTTGTTCTTTATATTTATGTTTTATCTTTTTTAATTGCTTGTGGTTATATGATATAGATTACAGAGAGAAAAGAGCATTGAGAAAAGAAAAAATGCTGCAATTCAATGTTTAATTTTACAGCGTTTGAAAGTCTACCTCTAAACACTTTTGGGAACAAATATATATTTTCAAACAATGTTTTTATTTAAAATAAACACACATTTTATTTATTTACTTTGAGAAGAAACATTATAAATAGTTGAAATGAAAAAAATCCGCTTTTTGTAGAGGATGCAAAAAGATTGTAGTACGTATGCGCTCCTTTGCTTGCACGTGGAAAGTAGGCTTCAGGAATTTTAAAGAATTGTTATAATGGAGCAGAAATCGTTTTAACATCTGTTCCGTTATCGATTTTCAGATTGATTAGTATTTCCTAAACATTAGAAAACAGAAAGTGCACTGAGGAAAAACGCTAAGTATTTTTTCCACATTCCATGAAATTGAAAACTTTTTATCTATTTCAAGAAAAACTTACTAAATAAATGTTTAACATAAATAGTGATAAGAGGAATCATTTTTCTCTCTGTAATACTAAATAATATTAGAAATCGTCTCAGTTTCTTCTACAAGTGTGGGATACATCACTCAATTCTGCTCAATTTTCTCATCCATATTTGATGTTCTTAAGAGAGGGTAGAGTTAATATTCATTAATAAACTGCTTCAAAGGTAAAAAATTAGTTGACTGAAGGAAAAATGTAACGACTGATGCCGATTTTAAGATGAAAAAATATAATATCTAAAATTTTTCCGATTTTTTTCATGAAAATCGCGATTTGGCGCAAATTTTCCAAAAAAACGCATTTTGTAGCAGCATGTAGCAGAAAAATCGTTTTGGCACAATTTTGCGCAATTGGCGCAGTCGTGGGAGCCCTGAGCTTATAATAAAATTATTACACACAATAATATTGAGAAGATTTTTTCTTTAAAAAAAGAGAAAAAACATTGCGAGATTTGAAAAAATAAAGCAATGAGTAAATCCTTAAATAACTAAAAAATATATTATTTATTTCATTAAAATTTAAAAATAAAAAAACATAGAATTTACTATTTTTAAAGGATAGATACTACACATAAAGCAACGTCTAGAAAACTTTGTCAAATGGAAATGCTTGATCCCAACAATTAATTTGAATTCTAGCTGCATACTTACTTACTTAATATACCACAGTAGGTGATGAAGTAATATACATATATTTTTTTTTTTTTTTTCACATTACCTAAAACTGCAAACATAAGAATTGCGATAGGTTTCAAATGCCAAAAATTATCGAGTCCACAAAAATTAAAACTAATTAAACAATATCCATTGAAACTAAAGGTGTCCATTGGACACTGGCTACTACCTGAAATTAAATATGTAACATGGTCAGGTAGTTGATTTAGCAATAACCTTGTCTTTTGACAGGATGTCTACAGCTTTTCAAAAATGAAATTTTTCGACTTTTTCGGAACTGTTCCGTGACACATCAGATAGTGACTGTCGAACATTGGATATCTGATATCTCCTGTACGACATATGAGTACTGGATATCCGTGTCACCTGTATGACGTATGAGTACTAGATATCCGGCTCTGATGTTTGAAATTTGTAAATCTGAAAATTGCATTAATCATATTTTCAACAATCCCAGAGCTTCCAAATACATAGTAACTTTGTGATTCACATTATATTTTCAAAACATTTTGATTAATTAAATTTGACAGGCTGGATAAATAGGTCTTTCATTTCATGCAGTGACTGTGTGGGATTCCAGGTATCCAATAACTTCTGGGGGGAGGAAAATTTTCGTAACCTATTTAATTTTTTGGACTTTTTATTGATTTCGTGACCGATTATTAATTCAAGACCTTTTCGGCACTTTTGTGATCTATAGACACCCTGTTTAAGTAACTAACTAGAATTCTTACTTTTATAAAAATCTTGAAACATACGAATATTCCAGATAGTGATATTAGCAATTTGCGCTTGTGAACTCCAAATGTAAAAAACTTAAAAAAAGTGGGGCAGAGAATTATTTAATAATTGCTTTGCAACCGGAGGCCCCGGCACAATCACCAGGTTGACTCTGTAAAGCATTCTCCAAGTGAAATAAAATAACTAAGAAAATTATAAAGATTTATTCTTTAATAATAGTGGTTTAAAATATATCAAATGTGTAGTATACAAAGCATTAATGACACATATTAATTAGAAAAAATAAGTAATAATAACAAAGCCTAATGCAAAGATCATTACCTGAAAACAGCAGTCTAAAACAGGTGCTTCATGAGTGTATTTTAGTCTCATTGCATTGTTTGTGACATCAAACAATCGTACAGTTGAATCCCATGATGATGTGAGCAAAAACTGATTTGATGAAGGACCAAAAGTAATATTTGATACAAGATCAGAATGCATGTTATCGAGCTGGAACTCATTTGGAGTGTCCGCAAGCGTCATCTTGAAGTAACCTATTGAATAATAATGCAAAATATTAAACAAGCAATTTGTTTATTTTGTTACATACCATTCCCGACGCAAAGTCAAGTAAATAGGTTTAAATATTATTTAAAAAATAAAAAAATTATAAATGAAAGACAAACAGCTTTTTATAGTTAAACACATAAAATTCATTTTAAAGATACAGCCATATTTTAAAGGAAACAATGATGGTAACTCCAGCCAACATAATGATAACTGGAACATAATTATTAACCATGTTATGAAATTTGAAGCCATAAAATAATTACAACAAAGATTTGAGAGAAACTTGTTTTAATAATTAGAAGAAATATCAAATGGAAATATGGCACAATACAATAACTCCTTGCTGTAAAAATGGTTTCATGCTGAAACCAAGTGCATCATTTCGTTTCAAGGCATAAAAGGAGTTTTTGATCTATTTTTACATGGTTTTATTTAACTTGACTTTCGGCGGAATTTTGTAAGGCGGTTTTCGACAACTATTACTGCATAAATTATCTTCAAATTTTGCACACAAGCTTATCTTCGATGACAATACAATAATTCATTAATTTTATAATTTATTATAACGTTAATTAGGAAAAAAATTAATAATTTTGGCTCTGAGGAAATTATCAGCATTATCATTTGCCGTTTGGCAACAATAGTTTTGTTAGGATAATGCAACGATGTTTTGAATTTAAATAAAACCATGTAACTTAAAACATTTTTGGCGATTTAATATTATTCATGATTCGTATGCATGATTTAATGCAAAAAACTTCGGCACTTAAGAAAAATAATAATAAAAAAATTAGCAGCGTTGTGCAAAATATTAAAAACAGATACCTGTACGTTTTAGTTATTTTATGCTTCTAAAGCTCAGTAATTTTGCAATTAAAGCTGCTTTTGTGAAAAAAAAACAAGACAAACAAACGTTAAAGCGCATTGATGTGAAATTGCTTTGTAATTTCTCGTATTAACATGTATCATCACTTATTAAACTTGAAGTTAACTAAAATATGTCACAATAAAAGATGAAAAAATATATGGCTGAAAATACTGTAAAAATACTTCTAGTTAGAAAATCTCGTGCTTTTAAAGAGAAGAAATAAATAAAAGTCACAATATTACACAAAAATTAATACTGCATTAAAATAATCACGAGTATTCCCGCTGACTTTTCTGTTTGTTTCTCAAATTCAAACAAACATCCAATGTTCAGTATGGTTGCAGTTTAAAAGATTTTAACGCAGAACATTGAGCAGTGACTAACGTGGAGTGACAGTACATATTGTAGCTTGGTCACCATTGGTCATTATTAACTTTAAAAAATATTATTTAAGCATGTAAGTATACAAAAGGTTAAATATAGCAAAATTTTGCCAGTGATTTCTTAATAGATTTAATTTCAGATTCTTTTTCCCCTAGAGCGGCAACATTTCCCAACCGGTGGTTCGCATATGGTGCCGAAAAAATGGGTTTCGCGAAAATAATATCGTGAAATAACAAATTCACATAGGTATTAGTACGGAGTGTTCCGGCAAAACATGATTTTTTTAAATAAATTGTTTTCCTAAAAATGCGTAAAAGTTGCGGACTGGCAGAGGAAGCATACGTACGAAATTTGAAATGCGCTGATCCTGTTACGTGTTCCCTGATTTCAAAAATTTGAATCTCAAAGTGGCATCGAAAGAAATTCAATCTTTTAATTTTAAATTTTGAATGCATGTTTCTTCTAACATTTCTCACTTTTCTTCGTTAGCGCGAAGAAAGAGTCAGAAATAAGAAAATCGATAAAATGTAAAATTTTGCTTGACTCGATAATTTCTCATATAGAGATCCCAAAATGGAACCGGAAGATGCTGTTGCGAGCTTTGGGTTCCCGAAATGAACAACTCAGTGAATTTTTAAAAAATATCGCATTTTATTTCCAGATATTTGTAAACAAAAATTCCAGGATTATTCTCCAATACACTCTTACCCAAGGGCGTAGCCAGGAGGGGGGCAGGGAGGGGCAAATGCCCCTCCCTAGATCAGGGCAAGGGTCCATCTAGGAAGGGGCAGTTGCCCCTCCCTTGATCAAGCAAGTTTAGTTCATTTCCTTGAAGTCGTTGTGAATGTAAGATTTCCGCTGTAATATCTTGTTTCACAGAAAGAAACTCAATTATTTTACCGATGAAGCGAGTAGACCCCGTTGCAAGTACCCCTAGCGTAGGCCCGATGCGAGTTATCTATACTCTCCCTTCTCGGGCTTTCTCGCCCTTCCCCATCAAGAAAGAGGGTGAAGTCGCAGTTACAAATAAGCAAAAGACCCTTTGAATGTCTGACCATTCAATGACAAAGGTGTCATAAAACCATCCTGCAATGCAGGAAAACTTAGCTTTCGAGATGAATGAAGATAAAGTTTCTCAAAGGGTGGTGGCTCATCCCATATGTGTGGCATTTTCTTCATATCTCCCTCTCTCTTATTATATTCCTTCAATCATTAGAAGCTAATCGAAATATAAACTACTTCTGGGAATGCTGATAAAATAGCAAGTAATAAAAGCCCTTTCCCGCTCTTTTGTACCTTTTTCAGGCCGTTAATTTGAGAATTGGATTATTTTTGACGATCATTGTTTGGAGGTGCAGACGTTGTTAAAAGGCTTTTACCATGTTATGACATTAATATTCCTTGAAACAGTAGGGGAGATTTCTACTTTCTTGAGGAGTGATAAGAATCCTTAGGAAAAAATGTTCGTTTTGGTAGCTTTTGGTTGTAAAAAGATCCACAGACAGATAAAAAGTAATTTTCGGAGTCCGTCAAATGTAGCCATTTGGTAGTTGACAGGAATTTTTAGACTGTTGTTGTTCAGAGGTATTATATTGATGTTATTTCTCTGGTGACTGGCCGGGTGTAAAGGACAGTGGCCATTGTTGAGGAATTGCTGTTATTCAGAGCTGGCAGTTAAGTTTTACTATTGCAAAAAATGGTATTACTGGTAATAATATTTCCTACTGGTAATATTATTTCTTTTAAATATTTCCTTCTTTTTGAACCGCTTAAGCTATGGGAAGTATACCAACTTGCTAAAATTTCACGTTTGGCAGGATTTAATAACATTCGATTTAGTATACAATTATAATGTCAAAATTTTATGTGAAATATGAATCTCAACATTTACAAGATAAAAGGGAAATACTCTTTTGCGATATTTGCTGATGGGTAGTGTGGAAAAGGTGCTATGGGTGGTACAAAAGGCATATAAAAACTTGGAAGTTTTTAGGACAATTTCTACATTTACCGCAAATGCGTTGAAACTTCAGTCAAGTGCGGTTTTTTTTTTTTTACATAACAAAATTATTTTTTCTAATTTTTGATTATGGATAGTGAGGAAAAGATGGCATTGGTGTCACTAAATTCTCATTAAAAAATTGAAGTGTGCTAGATAATGCCTCCTTTGTTGAAAAAGCGCAGAAATTTCCATTAAAATATATGCAGCTAACTATAGTAGGTGTTTCATTTTGGAAGAATTTGTTTAGAACATAAAAAAACACCAAACCTCAAAAATAGTTTTTTTAATATATTTTATAAAAATTTTGTTCAAAAAAGTGTTGTTGCCTAAAAGATTCAAAGCGTGTGGGGCAAATCAAAAAATTGTAAGTACAAAGCTAAAACAACGTAAAAAAGCACAAATTCATTTTTTATTCTGATTTTGTGCTTTTTTACGTTGTTTTATCTTTGTGCTTACATTTTAGCACAAAGCATTTTGATCATTTGTCTTATAAATCAAAAAATTGTCCAAAAAACTTCAACTTATATAATTGTGCACTTTGTGCCACCAATGGCTAAAGCATAATCTCAAATAGTAAATGCTTTTTCGGCGCACCCTAATTCTTGAGATCTATATCAGAATTTTGATCTTTGTGGTGGCATTAATTAATTTAATTGGTACATTTTTCATATTTATACGATTTAATAGTGTTTTTCTATTTTATGAAAGTTTTTTTGAAATCAGTATTATATATACATATCCTTGAAATGATATTTAATGAAATATCTCTTCAAATGACTTAGTAGAAATTTTTAACTTATTGATTCACTCTTACAGCGTAATGATAAGCATAATTGTTGCGTTTTCCTAAAAATATATTTACGAGTATTTGTTTTATTTCTAATTCCATAGATGTTTGACTTAAGAGTGATCTAACATTTTATCAATAACCAGGAAAGCTCCAGATGTAATGTTTGCTGAGTCGGCTAAATTCTCCTCTGTGATCTATTATTTTGACAAACATTGTGAATGAGAATGTTTTTTCGCTTTATTATTCCTTATTCTCACACCTAATTAGTTTTTTTTTAAATTATAAATGATGTATTTTTGAGTACGAAATTTTTGAGCCGAAAATTCTTTAAAAAATTTTTTAACACTTATTTGGGTGCTATACATAGTTGGTTGTCATGAATTTTTAACAACTGAGGTACTGGGAAGAATAAAATATAGCCCCCCCCCCCCTTCATGGTTATATTTAACTATTATAGATGGTGACCAACTTGTTCACCCTTTTTTTTTACTAATTTAATTGCCTTAAGTGCATGCATTTTAAAATTTTAAAGTAAATGAAATTCCATTTTACTTCATTCGAAATATATTATAGGGATGACACTCTTTAAAAATATGTCATTATTTCACTTTTTCTTAAGTGTTTTAAAACATTTCAGACGTTTAATAATTTTTAAAAAGTGTTTTAGCATACACAGTATGGGACTTCAAATCCGGAACGCTCGGGACCGCGATCGTGCCGGATTTTGGGTCATCATTCAAAAAATTTTGTAAGTTGTATTAGAGCCCATACTTGCTCTGGAAGTTTTTATTTGCATTTTTTTCATTTATAGCATTTTTTGTTATCGTATATACTAGCCTATAAGTTAGGAAATTTAGCACAAAAACCGAAGTTGGAGTCGGCTTACACTTGAGACAAAACATCGAAAAATCTAGACTTTTCCTGATATTATTGTAACTTCTTTAATTAAACAATAAAAGGAAAGAATTTCGTCAAATTCTGATATGATTTTATATTTTCTAGTCACTTAATTGCAGTAAAAGATGAGACTACCGGGAAAATGCGAGAAGCGCTGAATTTCAATTTCGAGGATGTTCTACATCGCGCGAAAATTAGAGCTCATTTAAAAAAATAAATATCATAAAACTACAAGAAATAAAAAAAGCAAAATTTAATGATATTAGAATTAAAGCAACAATTAATAATCGCAAAAACAAACCCTTTTCAGGAAATCGCGAAATAACTTATTTGAAAGTTCATTACATTTTATTTTCCTTCTTTTTAAAATGATTATTTCCAAAAAAAAAAAAAACCGGTGGAAAATATTTCCCGATTTTTCTTCAAAAAACAAAAGTTGGGATTGGGGGGGGGGGGGTTAGGTTAGCTGCCGATTTGTTTTTTGAAAAGTTCCGGATTTTGGGTCTTCCGGATTTCGGGATTCCGAATTTGGGGTCCCATACTGTATAACTGAATAAAGGGTGGTTTTTTATTTTTTTATTTTAATTTTCTTTTATTTTTTTGTGCAAAATATGTTTTTACATACGTCCCCCTACCCTACATATATTTTTTTTCAAAATATGCATATTTTCCAGCCTGATGTTAGTTGAGTAACGTTGCCCCCCCCCCCCCCCCCAACGGGAATCCTGGCTACGCCCTTGCTCTTACCCAGAAACTGTCCCACCTAAGGACTTTCAAAGGATGCGTTCCGGAACTCTGGACGTTCCGAACTTGACGACGGCTACCTTCCTGTGCTGGCCCAAATACCTATTAAACTATATACTTTTTAGAAATCTCAACATTCATAAAGCAATGGGAGTAAAAATGCGTTTTTTCTTCCTCCAAAATAACGGTTTTTTTTTTTTTTTTTTTTTTTTTTTTTTGAGGGGGTTCAATATTTTACCACTACAAAGGTACCTTTTCACTTCAAACATTAATTTTTCACTTAAAGCTTTACATTTCGAGATTTAACGCTGACGTGCTTTCTAAATTCCCTTCTTTGAAATACTGAAAGGGATGCAGGGCGAGAAATATTTTCAAAACAAACGTCCCCACAGTCAAGTTAACGGGAGACTTTCTGGATTTTCCTTTTTTCTTCTGTTTGACTCTTTATTTTCATGCTTATGGCAAAAGGGATATCTAGCTTACTTGAGAGATTGCGCTATTATAGAGGTTCCCAAACTGGGTGCCACGATTCCCTAGGCTGCCACAGCGAAAGAGGAGGGGTGCCGACAACCTAGGGTGTCACAGCGAAAGAGGGGGGGGGGGCAGATACCCTAGGGAGTCACAGCGAAAGAGGAGGAGTGCCACGAAACACTCATGATAACAAATCTTAATTCCTAAGGCAGTATATGACTAGGGTGCCGCGAGCAAATTCTTCCAACGGTGCCACGACTTGGAAAAGTTTGGTAACCATTGCCTTATTAAGTTCATAGTATGAATATGGTAAGTTTTGTCTGTTTGATGCATTCAAAAACTTTATGTCTTGTGAAAACTTTCATCATGGCAACCCACCACTTTGACGGCGTCGAAATAGTGTGCGACTTTCGAGAAACGAAAGGAAAAATGCTATGGTTGCTCTTTTTAACACTTAAAATTTCTCGTGTTGGCATTAGAAACCAACTTCGCAAATGTTGTTGGATTTTGCATTGAGGGGAAAACTGATGGGAATTTTTTTTTTAACTAAGTGTATACTCAAGCCAATGGAGACGACAACGTTTTACGTCTATCGTAAGAGAGTGCTTCTATGGTTATCAATTAAACAACTAAGAATCATCAATTCCAAGAATTCATCTAAGGATCGCAATCAATACATTACGGTCCTCTGTTTGAAAGCAACTTTTATGGGCGCAACAAAAATTAGCAATGAGTCACGAAGAGGACGTGATAATTAAACTATGTAAAGCCAATTATGCACGCTGAAAGCCTACGATGAACTTTACGTTGCTGTCTTCATTAGGGGAAAGCATACCCACCAACGACGATTCATTGATTGCACTGTGATGTCACTTGGAACTGATGAGTAATGACAATTAGTTTGATATTAGTTAGATAGCAACAATCTATTACGACAGACGAAAGTCGCCATAGCTGTGAATGCCCCTTAAAGTGTCATAGATAGCTCAAGAACTAGAGAACGAAAATGCAATATGCTTTTTTGGACATTTGAAATAATGTGGTGGAGGCTTCAGGGCGCACTGGTAAAGGCTCCAGGACGCCGAAAAGATAACACAGGACCTACGAAAAGCGAAAAGGGCGCACTTAAAAAGGGCATCAACGCAAACCTAAAGCGTGTAGAGAGGCGCGCGGAGCCCACCCAATGAACGCTAGTGGCTAGAGTCAGTACTAGATAGACGTCACTATCATTGGGTCTGCCTATACTAAGACCAAACAACTCGAATTGTGGAATTCGTTTGTGAAACACGAATTATTTTAGTTATCTTTTTACTGATTTATTTATTTAATTTTTTTGACTCTGAGGCACTCCTAAATTGCTGGCGACAGTGTCTTTTGCACACATTGCATTATTGATAGGGCCGGCCCTGGCCCTCAGGAGCTGGAACCACGAAAAACCAAAATGCCTTCAAATCAACATCAAAATATTCTGAACCAGCAAAAGCGTGTTTATTCAAATTGTTCTGAACATCAAATGAGTACTATTTTACAGTTCAAGTGTGCGACTTTTGGCAGGAGACTTTTCGATGGAAAGGTTGTTCATTCGGAATCTCACGAAGTTTTTGAGACAATTAAATTTCTGTATATTATGTAACAAGTTCTACCAGGATTTATCTGAGGCAGGGGGGTATCAAGGTTTGGAAAAGGGATACATTGGATATTGATTATCAGAGCACTTTCTTTGACTCTGATTTTTTAAACCTGTAAACTAATCCGCCTAATTCACAGCTATTTTCGAAGCATGCTAATTAATTATAGTTTAAATATAAAATTTTCGTTTGAGAAGAAGGTCTGCTTCTCGTTTCCTAATACCTACTGGAATTGGATGTCCACCCTGCTACTATACTATATCACAGGATTTTTATTGCAGAGGCAAAAGATTCCGGATATTAAAATAACGGTCGGATACCCGAACTTCAATGTTTTAGGAGTTGAATTCCGTTTCTTCCTCCTCATCAATGCCCCCCCCCCCTCCTCTCTTTCTCATCAATGATCGACTAGAATTGCGATTTTCGGGCTTCAATTTTAGACACATTTGAAATGCCCGCCTAATACAGAAGCTGGATCCGCTCTTGAAACTAGCCTGTCCAAAAATGTTTTTGGCTTACCCTGAACATTCATGCTGGCTACCGCCCTGAGCGCAATGTTGATAATGCGTAAAACAATCCGTTTTCTAGTTTCCTTACAAAACACTAATCACAAATTTAGTTCTTTTTTAAGATTAAAAATGCTAGAGCATAAAAAAAACTTTTTACAAATGAAATTAAATTAAAAAATTGTTCACTGCTTATCTGCTACAAACCGTAATAAAATATTTCTACAAAATTTTTAGTAATCTTGCTTAGCAATAAAAAATATCCAAGTGATCCTGTTCAGCTGTATAAGTCCAACGGTATGAAGAAACTTTTATAACAAGAAATATTTAAATCTAAAAATGCTGTATGCATTTCCTTAATTTGTTGCATACAGGTACAAACCACACAGAAAACACAGAGCCACAAAATTTCAAAGCTTTGCCCTATTACAAAGTTTTTACTAGTAAGCAGGCGCGCAGGTACAAAATTTTGCTGAGGGCGTTAGCTGGGTGGGGGGGGGGGGGGGGCACTTTCTTTGATATTTCACCATGAGTCCCTTAAAAACTTGTTTCAAAGGAGAAAAATTCTAAAGTTTTCGTTTGTTGTGCATATAATTTTCAGCATGCATTCTTTTACTGGCACTATGTAATACAGCTCAGAATTTTCACTTGTTTTGGAAGCACGTCATTTCTTCGATCGTGCCCTCAAACACCTGCCACGCAATCTGTCGACGCACGCCCACTCTACGGCTTCGTTTTTCTAAGGGTTTAATTTGGATGGTGAGATCTCGCATGTCACGATGATGTAAGATGGAAACCCCTTCAAAACGAAAAGCGATTACTTTTGAAATATTTTTTTGTCATTTGTTTTTATGAAAGGCCATGACGAGTACTTTTTAAGAGTCACTTTTTTGAGTTGCTCCGCTCCTACTTCTAAATACTTGCTCCGGCTTCGCTGTGCTCCGAATAATTTTATTTGATTATATTATTTTTCTCTTTCTTTTTAGTTAATTTATTCTTTATATGATAAAAAAATTTTAAAAATCGGAGCAGTGGAGAGCAACAATTTCTTCACTCTGGCTCCGCTCCAGTTTCTAACAAAACTTCGTTGCTCCATTGCTAAACTCCAAATCCCTGCTTTTAAATCAAGATTTAAAAAAAATAAAATACTTATACGTCTTTATAAAATGTCAATTTAATGAATGCTCACCATGGGCTCACTTTTATTACTAAAAAGAAGAACGTCACCTACATCACTCTTATTACTAAAAAGAAGAACGATTTTTCTTTTTTTATTTATTAATATATTTTTCAAAAAATTATTTATTAATTTCTGGGAAAAAAATCGATGATTTTTTCTAATAAGCTGCCAGAGATGTTAGCTTCAAATTGAATTTGAATAAACCTCTTGCTGCTACAGGAAAACCATCCAAAAAATTAATTCAGAAAAAATTCCAAGATGTTTCATCTGTGGGCTGTTATTGAATGAAAAGGCCGCAGAGTGGATCTTTTCAAAAGAGCACCTATATAATCTATAAAAGTCACTATTTGCGGTCGTTTTCTTTTTTCTCTAGTCGGATTCTTTATTTTGATGCTAATAGCGAAATTTAGTTAGTCTCTAGCAGGGATGGTATTTTTGCCGGGGAAAAAATATTTTTGCCAAGACGGTAGCAAAAGCTGGAAAAAACTAAGGTAAAAATGGTAAAAATACATGCTTAATCATTTTCAAATAATGTGCAGTAAGGTCTATAATTTAATAAGGGCCTAAATTAATAAATTAATTTTTGTGTATTATTCATACCCCACGTTCAGCTCTGTATCTGCATATCCGCATACTTCGGAGTAAGGGCCTCACATCTTTGAGAGGGTCGAAAAGGGAAAAAGATCGGAAAACTACTTTTTAGTACTTAAGTAAAAATAAATTAATTAATAAAGTATTAAGTAGGCTTAATGTATCGTAAAAATAAGTGAAGTAATTAAATAAATATTGAAAAATAAAAAAATTGAAAGTAGGGTTTTAAATGGTGAAAATGTGTCTGTCTGTCTGGCTCCCCCTAATAACTTTTGAGAGAATGGCCCGATTCGGAAGATTTTTTTTACATTCGAAACATCTCGGCAAGGACATCTGATTTTCATATTTTACTTTTTGATTTAAATAATATTTCGTTAAGTTTTGAACTGTGCAAAAAATCCTAACATTAGCGCCTATGGGCAAAAATGAAGCAAATTATGTAAAGTCTGGGCATAAGATCCAAGTTCCTGTAAAGGAACTTGGCTGAGAAGAACGCTGAGAGCTATCTTTCACGCTGAGAGCTATTGGAAGATAGCTAGCTCTCAGCGTGAAATATTTTTTGATTTGAACAATTTTTGTTCATTTTTGAACAGTTCAAAAAATCTTAACATTAACGGTATTGGGGTAATTTGAAGCAAATTTTTGAAACACTGGGCTGGGCATAAAATAGAAGTTCCATTGAACAAGGTTAGTTGAAGAACCTCTCGAAGTGAAATATTTTTCGATTTGAACAATTTTTGCACAATTTCGAACAGTTCAAAAAAATTTAACATTAATGCCAACGGGGAAAGTTCAATCCTATATAAATCCTGATCTAACAAACGTATTTGCTAAGGAGTTGAACCTGAACTAAACGAATCTATTTTCTAAGGAAATTTTTTATCCAGATTTTTAAGGATATTTCTGAATAAATGAATGAATATGTATTAACCGTTGAAAAAGGTATATTTGAAGTAATTAAGGAGCCGTTCATAAATGATGTCACGCTTTTTCCAATATATTTGACCCCTTCTCCCCCTTTGTCACAATATGTCACACTTCAGCGGACCCCCTTCCCCCCTTTGGCACATGTCACGCTATGTTGCATAATGCATGATATCACACTCCTTGTTACCCCCTCCCCTTGTCACACTTTGTCACAATTTCACGAACCCTCCTCCCCCCTCGAAGCATGACATCATTTATGAATGATCCATAAGAACTAAAGCTAAGTGAAAAAGAGAAAGAGATAGCTTGATTATAAAGTTGAAGTTGGTGCATACGGGAAAGTTGGCTCGTGTAGTTCTAGACGGAACTTCTTGTTTTTAAACATCAAAGTAAAATTTAAGGTAGTTGTTAGGGAGTTTTATTTTATGGGACAGAAATAAGGTAATTTGGAAAATTTTTTGAAGGATTTCTCTGGAGGTTGAAGCGCGTTAACACATCGCGAAAAATCCTGTCACAATGTTGGATGGGAATTAGACATGGATTACAGTAATTAGAATCGTGGCATAGTATTTCGGTTATCAGCCAAAAATTGTACCAAATTAAAATTTATTAGTTCCATGGTAGTTAATTACGTAGCACAGGTGAATCACACCAATGCAGATACGATAGTATCAGAGTACAAATGGAAATTAAAAATCAATGGAAGTTCAAATAAAAAAAATACTTCGCGCTAAGAAAGCACAAATTAGCATTAAAATGTATACATATGTTTCGGGATTGCTTGGAACTTGGAACGAAACACATGTCTGCATTTTAATGCTAATTTGTGCTTTCTTAAGCTTCATTTGGATGTTTTTGCATCTAGAAGCTCCCTGTCACATTGAAAAAAGGATTCCAAGCAATCCCGGAAGATATATCTGCATTTTAATACTAATTTGTGCTTTCTTAACGTGAAGTATTTTTTTTTTTTTTTTGTTTCAGTTTACTTAGCACAAAGTTAATTTATTAAATTATTATTTCAAATGGAAGCTCGTTCCATTCTGTGAGCAATTAAGTGAATGCAAATAAGATGGACAATATCCGTTCGACCATATCGAATTCAGAAGAGAGAAACTCATCCCACAGAGTCAACAAGTGAGCAAGAGCGGATGCGATGGATCACCAGGTGTCAAAAGAGTTGAGTTCACGCATTGGGGCGTGACCTTTTCCTAACTTCGACAAAAATACCACCTGCTAATATGGCACCACAGTCACGAAGCTCTGTCTTTAATCGCTTGTTCGTGAACGGTCGATTCTTCGTCATCGTTTAGAATTACTTACTTGCAACAAATGGTATTAAAACAACATCCATAAATCCACCAAAACGGTGAAGAAAATAAATTACTTTTTAAAATTTGTCTGCGATAGAATTAATGGTTCAAAAAAACCTAGAAAAGTATCTTCATTTTCCTTTATTTTTGGTGGTGATAAACTCATAGTTAAAACCCAATACCAATAAATTAGAGGAATTATTTTTTTAATTATGGAGCATGGATTCGGTGATTTACTAAAACTTTGCAACATGATTGTAGCAATTTTTTAAAATAATGTAAGCAGCTTGTGAATCCCTAAAAAACTACTCAAACGGAAAAAAAAAACACATATTACGAAACATACATCGACTTCTGTTTTTAAGCATTTATTTTTTCCTTGCTTTGATTAAAATTAACAACCATTACGGAAAAATTATACTCTAAGAATAAGAATAAGAATATACTACTTCCATGTTAATCGCAGCGATTATCAAAGATTTGCACTGTACATTTATATTTGTCCAGAAGCTGAAAATTCCTTTAAATTAAGTTTTTGTTTCGTCCTCTTTCGCAATCTACTGGAATTGGTAATACCAAGAGCTGTTGCCTTACTTTTCGTGTAAGCCCAGGAAATTTCCTGAAACTGCCTCTGAATTCTAGAATTTGATTAAAATCTGAAATTGAAAACTCCTTGTATGCCATATGCTCAACTCTTATTGATCATCTATTCCTTAGAATGCTTTGAAACACTGCGTCGTCGTCATTCATATTCTAGTTGGCCATTTGGTTTGGGTCAAACACTCAAACGGCTTTCATAAAATTCAAAGCAAGTTCCGAAATTTAGTTTTTTTTTTTTTTTTGAGACGTCTACATCTGAATAGTTTCAATATTCAATTTGGCTATTGTTTTTTTCGTTTTGTGAAACATTTCTTTTAGAAATAAACTTCGTACTGCTTTTGGAGAATGCGATGTCTCAAAGTACAACTGCAATTAAAATCAAGGATCAAATATTTTGACCAAAGATCCATATAAACGCTATGAGTGCAGTAAGTGCAATGTTTGATTGAGCATTTGATTATGATTCTGTTACCATCGTCTTAAGTGCAACTTGCTTTAAACTTCGACGAGACTGTTTCTATTTTCTTTAGGATGAATTTATGCTCTACGTCCGACACGAAGTGTAATGCTTTTTGAGGTACATATACTAAAAGTTTTGCTTACAATTGTATTGATAATTCTATCAATAGAAAACGCTTCGTTATTTTTGCCTTTTGAGAAAAATATTAACATACGTTTAGAAAAATTGGAATTTCGCTGAAAAATAAGATTATGCAGAAAAGGGCAGATGAAAGTTTCTGCATCTTCAGCAGCTTTGTATAATGTTGCCCTACTCATAGCATCATATAAAAATTTGTAGCTAATGATTAATTGGATACACAGAAATCAATTTAAAATACTAAGTCACATTAGATTTAAATTATAGCACAAACAGTCTAATTAAGAGCAGATAAAATATAAATCTAATAATGTTTGAGAAACACAGAATAACTTGTATGAAATTTTCTTTGATCTCTATAAATATTAGTTACGCATTTTATTAGCTGTTTGTTAATCTCTTTAGCCTCCCAGTTTCAAAGTCAATAGAGCATCAGGCCATGGAGCAAAGAGCCCAGGTTAGAATCCTTACATTGGCAATGGATGTTGTTGATCGGTTAGCCCCTACTCTGATCATGCTCTAATGACTTGACCCCACTAAGCTGCAGGTGCAACAGCGATTCACAAAGGCCTGTTGAACCAAATTTAAGTACGAAACATGGTTGGTCGATTGGGTTACAACTGAAGTGCTAAGATAATGTTGGAACCAATTTATGTAAAACTCAGTAAATTAGTCAAAACAAAAACAACGCTTTTCTTTCATAAATTCTTTTCGTCACTATGTGTAGATTCTTCTTTGGAGTAAACGTGACATTTTGTTTTAAAGACCTTTAATTCGAACCATCCGAAACGGTCAGGTCACTTATATTATATATATATATATATATAAATGTAGGATCCAATTTGTATTACTGGATCGACTGTAGCACCATCGGAAGAAAAGCAAAGCAAGTGAGGAGATGGTCCGGAGATTTTGTCCAGAGTGGGTGTGTTGGCACTGAGCGTCTCATATAGCTTTTGGAATAATCAACCGGTCGAAGTGGTGTAAATGGATAATTACTTCTAAATATTGTATATTCTCCGTAAATCTACATATTTAATTTGTTTCTTTTCATTGTGAGTTATTCGGAAATAACCCTAGACACCGATTTTAACCCTACACACACACACACACATATGTATATAGGTGGATTTCCGAATAACACACAATGAAAGGAATCAAATAAAAATTATTTACGGAGAATATACAATATTTACAGGTAATTATCCATTTACACCACTTCGACCAGTTGATTATATATTTTATATATATATATATATATATATATTTATTTGTGTGTATCTGTTTTGTGTGTACATATACACACTCAAATCTAGCAGTACTTCCTACGCTAACTCATTTTTCTCTTGATTTATATTTTCATTCCCAAGGATCTACGTACGTGATGTGAATCCGGTTCCAGCAAGAATATTCGCCTACTCAACGCTAAAGACGCGTGCCCCATCATTGGAACAACATCGTAGAACCAACTCTCGTTCAACACCAAGGAAGAACGTGCTCAGGCAAACAGTGGAAAGGTCGTTGGCCAGAAAAGGAACATTTGTCACTGGTTTTTAATTGTGGTTCAAAACGGGCTTCTGAAGAGGAATTCTTAATAAGAGAGAAATTAAAGTTTCATTTTAAAGCTGCGGGTATTTTTAGTGTAGAGTTATAACTTTCTGCAATACTCTCATTTTCAAGATATAGTGAGTATTTTGCTACACCAGATTTTGCTGATAAATGTTGAGCAACGCATACAAACTCTTCATTTCTTTTCAATAATAAAAAATAGTCTTCCATGCTAAAGGGTCATTTCATGGTATTTGGGACATTATGCAAAGTCCGTAACATGCATATTATACTATATTCTTGTGTTTTCTATACATTTTAAACAAATCTAAAAACTTTTTGTGGTTTTAAGACACTTTTATGTCATTAAGTTTTATCACCATTTATATACATATTATATATATATATTTATAGAAATACAAATATATAATATGCATGTTGCGGACTTTACATAATGCCCCAAATACCGTGAACAGTGCTTCCACCGGCCTCGCAGAGTTTATATCAGATTCTGCAGCAGATAAAAATTGGCTTTTGTATCAGTTTGGAACAGAAGAAATCGACTTTTGTACCAGTCTAGGAGCTGAAAATATCAACTTTGTATCATTTTTGGAAGATTTTTTTTTCTTTATTTTTAAAATATTAAATGTCTGTTTTAAAGTAATGTCATTTTCATACATCAAGGGTAAGAGTAGTTTCAAGTCTTCAAAATGATAGGAAATGTAAACGTCAGTCATCCTTCAAAAACTGGATTAAATTATTTCAAAAACTGGATTATTTTTATATTTCTTAAGAAATTATTCATAACCTATTCAAAAAGTAAGACTAATTAAACGTATAACCCTTATAAAGGTGTTTTCCCAATACTTTTCTCAAGAAACGGATTATTTAAAAAAACGTTTTATTGTTTTTTTCTTTTTCCAATAGTTAAGAATAATAGCTGGAAGAAAGCTTTTAAAATTTTTCTTCTTAAAAATCATTGCATTCCTTCCTTTTTGTTTAATAGCTAAAACACTATTCTTTCAAGAAAATAAGCAAAAACAAACTACTAATAAGAAAGGTTCAACTATTTTGAATTATTTATCATTAATTCTAATTTGTCTTCAAATGGTACCTCTTTAGGTTTAACCATCGTGATTATAGTAACAGTAAAATTTTGAGTAAATAAATATAATTTCATATTTTATCAAAAAAATGTTTGAAGTCTATCCGATTTTCTACCTGCAGTAGTAATATTTATTATTTTTCTGATTAAGAAATATTCCTTTAAATTTCAATCCTAAATAATCACTTTGATGCTTTGGAAGTAATTAATGACACCAAAAGTAAATTGCTGAGTTTCATAATTTTGCAGCAAGAAAATTCAAGAACCAACTTATATTTTTCAGTTCTATAATAGAAAGGCAAAATGTACTTTTTTATTATATGTTGATAATTTAATGTCTAATGATTTATTTATTTTTATTTCAACAATTAATTTTTAATCTTCTAAAAATTGTGTAATAGTTACAATTAAATTTTAAGAGCCCTAGGGTTACAGCAATTGGATGCTGAAAGAAACTAAATTGAATTAAAAGAAAAAGGAAATACATGAAATTTCATAACTTTCAAATCTAATTTAAAAATTGAAACTTTAAGCAAGAGTACTTTTATGAGGTCGTTCATCCACATTAAAATTTCCATTTCTTCTATATTGCTTAACATGTTTTCTAAAGATCATCAATTCATTAAGATATACAAGTTTTTTTTTTTTTTTTGAATGATTTTTCTAACTGTGTTTCTTTTACTTATTTTGTTCTTTAAATTTATGTTTTATGTATTTTAATTGCTTGTGGTTATATGATATGGATTACAGAGCTTAAAGGTTAAAGAGTAATGAGAAAAGAAAAAAGCTGCAATTCAATGTTTAATTTTACAGCGTTTGAAAGCCTACCTCTAAACACTTTCAGGAACAAATATATATTTTCAGACAATGTTTTTATTTAAAATAAAAATTAATTTTATTTATTTACTTTGAGAAGAAAGATTATAAATGGTTGAAATGAAAAAATCCGATTTTTGTAGCGAATGCAAAAAGATTGCAGAACGTATGCGCTCCTTTGCTTGCACATGGAATGTAGGCTTAAGGAATTTAAGAATTGTTAAAATGGAGCAGCAATCTTTTTAACATTTGTTCTGTTATTGATTTTTCACATTGATTAGTATTTCCTAAACATTATAAAACACAAAGTGCACTGAAGAAAAACGCTAAGTTTTTTTTTTCCACGTTCCATGAAATTGTAAACTTTTTTAGCTATTTCAAGAAAAACTTACTAAATAAAATGTTTAACATAAATAGTGATAAGCGGAATTATTTTTCTCTATATAATACCACAAAATATTAGAAATCGTCTCACTGTTTCTTTTACAAGCGTTCTTCTCTACATCACTAATTCTGTTCAATTTTCTCATCCATTTTTGATGTTCTTAAGAGAGAGTAGAGCTATATTTAATATTTAAAAATTTTCGATTTTTTTTTTCTCCTGAAAATTGCGATTTGGCGCAACTTTTTCGAGAAAACGCATTTTGTAGCGCCATGTAACAGAAAAATCGTTTTGGAGCCGCCGGAGCCCTGCGTGAATTGCCCCTAAAACAAGTTAGCATACAATAAATGGTTTCGCTACATATTCGAATCTTTAGAACATTTTTGATCAAATAGATATTGACGAAAGTTTTTGTCCTGATTTTATTACCTATTACACTAGAAGTCTCGAAAACGCGGCCTAATGTGGATCGAAGGGTGGCTGCGTTTGTGGAAATGCCGGATATCGGGGATGGTATTAAAAAAAATAACGACGAAAATATTTTCAGAAAAGTGATACCGTACTTATATGTATTGTTTGCTTGAGAATACAACAGAGAACAAGTTGCCTAAACACCGTTACATAAAAGAAAAGTACGTACTTTGTGAAGGCATAGAGCCTTATCTCCATGAAAACTAAAATTTATGAATACGTAATCACTTACCTGAGAAGACAGAACTCGGAAAAATACTTTATGAAGGTGTAAAGCTATCTATAATGCAAATTAACTAGCCGGCTTTTCAGAAACTGACTACTTTCGTTTTTTTTCTTTTTGAAGAAATAATTTTATAGAACGCGCGGGTTTTTTTCACACTGCCAGGGTGTGGCCAAGCTATCCGTACTGCCAGGTATTATCGAATGTCGAGTATTCGGGACTCTACTCTATTAAACTTCTGCTTCTGATTATGGTAAGTCTTTACGGACATCCCGAATTAAATATAAATAAAAATAAAAAACGAGGAATTTTCGAAATTTTAAAGACATGCTCGTGAAAATTACGGATAGTATTTAAATATGTTTATGAGCCGACAGAACCCCCAATGTATTTATATTTCTGTGTCCCACACTTTAAAAAAATGGTTATTATGGTGTAAAAGGAACACTGTTAGAAATTTCATCATGAAATTACGGTTAAATGACCGGCAGCAGTCTGTCCATCTAATTCACCGTTAAATTTACGGTTGGGAACATTTTTCTATCCTTACGGGACCTAACCATTTCCAATCAACTTGGTTAAAAAGCCGTAAATACAAAAGTTTACGGTTTTATAACCATTTAAAAATGGTTTCAAAACAAAATTTTTACTGTTTTTGAACCATTTCGAGGAGTAGAAACAGTAAACGAAGCGTGCCAGAATCGAACCAGCGGTGTATGATATAACAACCTTGCTCTCTAGCCATTCGGCCATCCACACCACGTGAAGCGGCAGTTTATTTATCAATAAATCTTCTTTTCCAACAGGCAAACTGCCTTAAAATTGACATTTCAGTGTTTGATTGGATCCAAAGTGATTTTTAGTCTAAATGTACTGTATATTGACGAAAATTATTTTGTTTGCTGCAAAAATTAAAATACAAACAAGCTTCAGCAGCTGAAATTATGGGTTCGCTCATTCGCAAACAGTTCGGAATCCGATGTCTCCAATTTTTGATTTACGTGTGTATGTGCTTCTACTTAGTAACCACTGCTTAAACCACTTTTTCTTTCTTCTTTTTTTATATACACATGCAGATTTCAACTGATAAATCTGTATTCCTATTTTAAAACAACGTACGACCGGTAAAGTTTTGAAACCAAGATGGACGCCCGATTCTTCTTGAGCGCTTGAAAATTACAGTTAGTTAAACGTTCTTTAGGATAAACAGAGAATAAACGATTTTTTTCGCAATCAGCAGTTTGAGTACAATCTTTTTAATGGTTATTCAACTGTTGTAATTAAATATGGTAAAATAACAATCAAATAAATGGTTATTTTACTATTTTCTTACGGAAATTTTTAACAGTGAATGAAATTTGCTGAATGTTGTGTCACAAGCTTCTCTTAAAGAAAATCACTCAATAAATTGATGTAATAAATTTTCTTTTATAACTATGAGATCATATGGCTGTAGTGTCAGAAAAAGCATTAGAATGTCCTCGGTGGAGCAGCTAATTCAACTTGTTTGCCAATCTGACTCTATGCCAGAAATCGGCATAGACTTCAAGGCAACAACGCATTGGTAAAAAAAAAAACTTTAAGTAAAGAATAAACACAATCTTCTTTCTTCCCTTCTTTAACGGACAATGCAGTTAGTTGCCAAGTTCGCAGAACCAGCAGTTTTCAATCTTGAACGTTCATTGCAGGCGTATAAAGTATTGAAAATGATTTTAAAAAATTCTGTAAAATCTTCTGTAGTATCTACATAATGTAATAATGTGTGGAATAGTGTGTGTCAGCTTCTGGGGATTGGTGTTCAAGGAAGAGGTGAGATTTATACGTTTTAATAAAATAATTATTAAATAAGGAGTGATTCATAAATGATGTCACGCTTCGAGGGGGGAGAGGTGGTCGAGATATTGCGACAGTTTGTGACATAATTATTAAATAAGGAGTGATTCATAAATGATGTCACGCTTCGGGGGGGGTGGTCGAGATATTGTGACAAGGGTAGGCGATAGGGTAACATGAAGTGTGACATTACAAATTTTGGTTTCTATAAAAACATTTAAAATCAGCAAATTAAATTGATTTTCAAAGTTCTTTTAATTTTCATAATACGATTCATTGATCATTTTGTATCGCAAACATCGATGCTGATTGAGGGTGTTTTCACACCAAAGGCGACAAAGACAATAGTCCTGTCTCTTCTCGTCTACGCAAGCGTAGTGCATATGTTTGCCTTCAAACATATACTCTGCGCTTGCGTAGATGAGAAGAGACAGGACTATTGTCTTTGTCGCTTTTGGTGTGAAAGCCCCCACCCTAAGGCTTAAATTGACTTCTTGTCAAAAGTTTAAAAGGAAATTTTCTTAGGCATTTACCCTTTTAAGATAACATTGCGTGGATCACTTTTTTAGATTTCGAACAATTAATATATTTTACTGTTCTGTACTAATTATCTTTTGTGTTGTAAACCTTAACCTCATTTTATACAAATTAAGTACACATGCAATCATTGTTATGCTCACAAAAGTCATTGAAAGTTCAAAACTAAAATTAGAAACGTAATCTATAACGCAGTGCTTTGATTCTGAACTGCAATTATATTTGCTCATGTAATATAGCGTGACATGTGACAAAGGAAGGTAGGGGGCATGATAGTGTGACATTGTGTGACAAAGTGAAGGAGGGTCAAATATATTGAAAAAAGTGTGACATCATTCATGAACAGTCCCTAACTAAATGCAGAAATCAATACTCATTTTTCTCAGTTGAAACAGAATTATGCAACGTAGGAGTGCATTGCAACTGAAGATTTTAAATTGCAAATTTAAACGAAAGGTTTTTTTTTTCCTTTTTTAGTAAGAGAAATGGAATAAATGGGAATTCAAGTATTGACGAACCCATAGAAAATAAAAACAAAACAAAAACGGTCGCTTTTGAAAGCTGTGGGTGAAAAAATAATAGAATTTATAGGGGGCTTGAAACATCAGAACCGAATATCCGTTGAGGACGCGTCACACAATGGTCACCGGATACCCGATGTCCAGTAAAATCAATATCCTGGCCAGAATACGATACGGGACAATTTCTCAAAATCCGGAACTGTCCCAGAAAATCCGGGATGTTTAGCAACCCAAGGTGGGTGGAAAACAGTTGGTGAAACCACTCAGCAGCAAGCAGTGTTTCTTTCAAGCCAGCTCCAGACTCTCGCGGAATTTCGCCGTACGCGAATTTAGAAACACTACCAGCTACGCAGAACGTTCAGATGGCGCTACGATCGCACTTGATTTGGCAAGATTTTGCTCCTCGGCGAATGCGCCAAGCAAAGCCAGGTTGCTTTTGAGCGATTTGCGCTAGATTTGGATTCGATGCGATTACAATTCGCTTGGTTGGTGAGGGTTCAAAATGTTTTTTTTAAAACAAGTAATGAATGTGTTTTATATTTTAAAAAAATTACAAGCAATTTGTGCTTTTGACCTAATCATTCATAAGTTTAATTTCCTTTTCTCATGTGTTCTTGTCGTCGGAAAGAAATGGTATTTAAATTCCACAGGGGGCATTTCTAATTACGTTGTAAGACAACAGAAATGATACCGTAGTTTGTAAGCATATTTCATTAGTATTCGAAGTACATAAACAGGGTGTATGTGTGAACAAACATCATTTGAATCAATCTAAACACATTGCTACTATGCTGTATAAATCAAAGCTACTGTGAAAAAAATGCGTAGTCTTACTTTGCAATTTTTTTTCTCAAGAAGCAACTTACACAAGTTTTTTCCCCCCTTGCCCATTAATATTTTTGAATGCAATTTAGAGAATATCAGTGATACATTTTGTGCATTTAAATTTTGATATTTTAGTTTCAGATTGGAATGTAATTCCATCTCACCATTAATAGAAGTTATTTTGAAGGATTTGTGCATAATTTAATTTTTGTGTAGTGCTAAATTATGTGTAGTAAACTAAAGTACAATTACAATAATATTAATTCAATATATATACACACCTTAACTTTGTTACTTACACTCCAGATTCAACAAGAACTCTAGTAGGATGAGGGGAATAAAAGAAATTGTTGGTTTAATATTAACAACCCTACATAACACAATTTTTACAAGCATAATCTCCGACTTAGTGTTCATTTATTTCATGAAAACACCTTGAATGAAGTTTTGGAGGAATTGGACAACAGCACAAATTGGTTTAAAATTTCAGAAAGAATAGCTTATATTTTCAATGCCGTCAATTAACAAAAAAGGGAGGGGGGGGGGGGGTCAATACTGATTAGTTTTCCTTTCTTTCTGCAGTAAATTCTGTGAAAAGTAGAAAGTATGTATTTTGTTTCTTTCTTTTTCATTAAATTCATCTTAATGATCTAAATTTATAGTAAACCATTTTATTACGAACACTTGAATTTAATGTGGAATTGTTTCAGTCCTTTTATCTTCAATTATAAGTGAGTTTCGCTGTATTTTAAATTTTAATAACTGAAGATGTTTACATCATGAACAATTTCTATCATGCAAAATTTTTTCATAGCCTTCCCAAATCTATGTCTGAAATTTTAATTAAAAGTCTTATTTGAATAGTAGTTCACCCTACTTTGATTTGAAAAAATAGCCTTATTTTCATACACCTCATACGTCATTTTCAAAATGTTACTCTATGTACTTGCATATAAGTTGATGTCCTAATTTTGAAGTGAAAAAAATGAAAATTATTTTCCAAATCACATTTCTTCAGTGACAATTAGTGCTACTGACGATTTCTTAAATGCATTTTTTTTTTTTAGTAACACTCGTATAAGCCGACTTCCCACTTTTCGTAGTTTTAAATAAAAGTCATGACTCATATTATGGTTTGCTGCATCCATATGACAGATTTCAGTCCATTTAAGCTTACTTTCTAACATTTTAACGACTGGAGAAGAAGGGCTCTGAACTGCCTCTCAAAGAAGCAATTCCCTTCTCTCCGTAGGCCAAAATCTATTGCTTCTGCTGCGCTGTCGATCAACTCACAATATTAATCAGCTTGTTTTTGCAATCAAACCATGAAACAACGTCCACTGAAGAGTCTACTTCTGGAGCACACATTTCAGAACAAATAAATTAATTTCTATACTAAAAATGGATAATAAAAAAATATTGCCTTTCTACACTTTAAAAAACACTTTTATTAGTATAGGAAAATATTTTTGTGTTACTTATGATTTTTTTTGTTTTTGTTTTGTGTTCTCATTTTGTGGCGAAAGCATCGATGCTGATTGAGGTTTAAATTAGCTTCTAGTTAAAGTTTAAACTTAAAAGAAAATCTTCGGCATTTGCATTTTAGGACAAAATAGCGCGTTAATTTCGGCAAAATTCAAAAGATTATTGTTTTTAACATTATATATTGATTTTTTTTTTTGTAAACCTTAATCTCATGTTCCACAAATTAAGCACACACATAATCATTAGTATTGTTATGCTCAGAAATGTCATTAAAAGTTCTAGATAAAATTGGAGATGATATCTATAACGTATTGTTTTGTTTCTAAACTACAAATAAATATGCTTATGTAATATAACGTGACTTGTGACTGGAAAAAGGGTTACATTGAAGTATGACATTTTGTGACAAAGGGGGGGGGGGAGGTCAAATATGCTTATGTAATAAATCAAATACATTGGAAAACCGTGGCATCATTAATTTTTAAATGATTCCAGTATCATAGCTTTTTCAATGTTTCTGATTTATATTTCGGGAAAAATTTATGAATTACGTAAACGTAGCACGTACGAAAATCAAAGAAACAATGTATCAACTTTTCTTTCAAAAACTTCCCAGTTTAAAAAGTTTAGAGTTTATATCTTTCAATAAAAGGAGACAAAGATTCTGTACACACCTTTTAGAAATGGATTTAATTCTGTTAAATATATTTTTGACTTTTTTAGTTCTTTTCCACAAACATATCTTAGTAATTTAGTGTTGGAAATGATTTACCTCTGTAGTTAGCTTTTTGCTTCTTAGTAAATCATTAATTTTTAACTTGATCTTCGCATCAGAGTGAAAAACTTAATTCCGATTTTCAATAATTCAAAATATTTCTTTTACTCGTCATATATTTTTTTCTGCAGCCTTCAGAAAGAAAGATCATGGCGTAACACAAAGATGCCCTTAAAACATCTTTTATTTCCCAGTAAAAGGGAATCTTCCTAATTTCTAGAATTTTGAGATGAGAGAGTGATAAAATGTCCGCTGGACAAATGCTTCTCTTTTCAATAGCCCCTTCCCAATCCCACAGTCATAAAAAACCACGGGGACAGAAAACGTGGTTGTGGGAACCTGATAAGAACACTATGCAAATACTTTTTCTTCACTTTTGTTGGTTTCTTTTACGAATGTGGCTACTTATTAGTTGTACAAGACTATTTTCAAGTGATCGTATAGCGTTGTTCAGAAGTGACCATGCTCCTGGTAATCTATCTGGACTAAAAGAAAATTTATCATAATTTGGAGACTTTCCAATGTTCAAAGGTTATTTTAAAAGAATGTATATTATTTTAGAAATGCACATTATACATATTATTTGTAGATATGAGTAAATATATCAGTTTAATGCTACATAAATTCATAGTTTAATACTTGTCATATTTTCGAGTAAAAAAATATACTTTGTTCTTTCTAAAAAACATATTACACCAGCAAAAAAGCTTATCAACAAAATAATTGAAAAAATAAAAATTGACTATCTGCAATTTTGCTTATTGAAAAAAATTGAAATGAATGCTACATTCAGCAAATTATATTTATTAAAAAACAATCAAAATTATTTTATTTGCCTATCATGGGTTTTGAAGATAATTATTTTTACATCTTAATTTGAAATCTACAGAAAGCTTTCCGTTATTTTTTGCTTTTAAATATTTTGCTTTACTTTATTATTTCATTTCAATTTGATGTTTAAAGTCTTAGTATCTAAATAACCTTAGTCACGATTTGAATTTATCACCACAAGTGTGACATACATAACTTCATAAATTTCAGGAATATTATTAAAAACTATACGAAAATGGATTTTGTTTTTCTTATATGGAAATGAATGTGAATGATTAGTGTTAAAATATTGAGCTTAAATAAAGTATAATCCTTCAATATATCTTGATACGTATCTATGTATCAAAAACAAAACATCTAAAATGTTTCGTGAAAAGTAGATCCCAACAAAACATAAATGTGAAAAAGGGCCAAGTTCGATAGAACAAAAACGGCCTTTGGAGTAGTCAGTGCCAGCGATAAAAGAATTGATATCTAATGGGTGCCAAGTTCCATAGCAGATCCTTTGATCATGGCTGTAAGAGCGTACAATGTTCCTTAATTTATTTAAAAACATTTTTTTATCGGATTCCTATCTTGGAAAGTATTAATTAAGGTAAATTACATTCAAAAAATTTAACTCATTCAATTAGCAATTTTTAATAGTAAAATCATGTGTCAAGCTATTATAGTTAATTTCTAATTGTCTTCTTATCGTCTTCTTTAACGTAACTTATCTTAATTAAAACTTGAATTATTTCCCTGATTACTACCATAAAAATGGATCTTCATTTTTTGGCTGAAATAAATTTGAGGAAAGTTTGAAAATATCATCTGAAAAATAACACACCCCTATGCCTCCCGTACGCACGCCTGTATTCAAATTATATAAATACATATTTCTCATTCTTAACCACCCTCTCTAAATGACGGAACAGGTTGTTGGCCAGGATTGTTGGGCAGTCCACTAATTTCACATGCTTTATACGTTTGTTCAATGTATTTTTTTCAAAAAATAGGTTACGTAAAAAAAAAAACACTTGGCAACCCTTTTTCTCGAGTCATGAAGAGGGAAAAAATTAGTATCAGACGCGAGGGAATAAAAAATTTAACTATATTCTTTTTGGTAATAAAACAGCATGTGTAACGGTCTAGTTCACTTTAATGCAGTTCGTATACATCACTTTCTATTTAAAGTAAATCAAATAAATGCATTGCAAAGAACTTTTGACACTTTTTTTACGAATTGACGTAATTGTGTTGAAATTTAGCTGTTCAGAACATTATATTTCAACAAGTTTCGTTTTCAAATTAATTTCGTAGGACATGTAGCTCTTAGAATTTTACTGTTCCAGGGCATCGTTCGTGACGAAATGAGAATAAATGCTATTATTCTTATGTAAATTTTGCGAAGTTGTTAACTAAAGAATTTTAGAATAAAATATAAGGAACGTATTTTATGTGTTCGCACTAAATAACGGAAAATAAAGGTAAGTAGGATGATAACATAGGTCTACAAAAGGGAAGCATTCTTTGCTTCTGAAGAATATTTAGTTCTAACTTTTGATAATTGTAATCAGTTGATTGTGTGTTTCTAAATATCACTACTGACTCGTTAGGCACAATGATTTCTAACATTTAATAATGAAGCGCCAAATATAGAAATGACATAGTACAAACATAAACTCATTCGAAATAAGATTTGTTTTTCTGAAGGAAATTGCAAGTGCATGAAAAATACATTACCTGGGGATCTTGAGCGAGTTACTGAACATCTTCTACAGTACATAGTCAAGAGTGTTTTGATTTATATCCTAAAATTATTCATTTTTAACTATTCTAGACCGCAAATTATTACTCCATTAGTCATACAGAATAAAAATATCCTCAATTCTCTAAGCTTAACTGAAAAAAGACATTTGGTAAATTTAATAATCTACAATTCGTTTTACTTACTTACACAGCGATTTTCGATGTGGCCTCAGCGTAACATGTACTGTAAAATTTGGCGAATTACAATCCTTATATTTTACTTCTTGGCGAGTTTTCATTATTTTTACTTTCTTCTAATATCCGAAGAAATAGAATACTACACTACAGTACCGTACTTGGCGCTATAAAAATCATGCTTAATAAAATCAGCCGTTTATTAAAACCAAAATCAAAGGAAGGGATGATTCAGCTCAATGTGAAACCATTACGAAATCCCCCCTTAATAAAATCAGTACCGCCGCTGTTAAAAATCAAATTTTCCTACTTTAATCTATTTACTACACGAAATAAAAGAGGAGTTTTTCGTTTCATTGCATGTCAAACAATGCATTCCAAGTTCTTGGAATACTGCAACGTCAACAACATCTAAAACTTTTTAATAAAGCTTGTAGCTTCGATGCGCAAAAATCTAAGACAGAAGAAATTTCAGTTGAAAAACCAGTACCGATTAAAACGTTCTTGAAACATTTTTTCATCCACATTGATTTGCAAAACCGACTTTTAATATTGTGCAAGAAATTATAAATTCAAAAGATTCTTGTTCTAATGTCACTGATTTATGTTTTAGCGGGTGCTGCTGAAAACAGTTTGATCATTTTTGGCTGTCAGCGGCGAAGCATTCATTTTAGGAAGAATAGACGCATAGAAGTATTTTTGAAGCCTATAAATAACTTCAGATAATTATATGGCATGCGAAAACTAATTATTAACTATACATACATATTGTTTTTTAGTTCAAAAGTATCTATCTCAGAAATAAAACTTTTTAATAGGGTACTCTTCTAAATACGTTCGCATTATTTCTACTCAATGTTATTCTTTTTATATATATGTGCGTGCCCGCGGAGGGAGGGGCGATCATGGCGCAAGGAGCGCCATTAAAATCTGTAGAAGGACTGGGGAAAGGTGGGCACCCCTGGTGTGTTTAATGAGTCAAGATCCTCCAAATAGGTTATAATGCGATTGAATTTTTCGATGAAAAACAGCGGACATGTGCCTTTCTGGAGGACTTCTATTTAGAGTGGACAGACATAGATGCAGGTGGGAGGAAATAGGTGCAATTGCCCTTCCTCAAGAATCAAGTACCACGCTCAAAATTAAATAAGTGAAAAACTTTTTCATTTTTTTTTTTTTTAAGTTTACCCCTTTGGAACCAATTTTCCTGGCAAATAGATAAAATCATAACGAAACTGCCTCCTCCACAGAAAGTTATGTCTTTGCGTATTGACAAGAAAAAAAATCGAAAAATTTTCAAAACAACAGGATAATTGTTAAATAATGTGTCACAACCAGAGATCTGGGGCAGCCACTTTTTGAGTTGCTCCGCTCCGACTTTTAACTACTAGAACCGGCTCCACTCCAGGTCCGCTCCGTGGTCCGAATAATTTCAATAGATTATGTTATTTACCTATTTGTTTTTATTTAATTTAATTTTTTTAATGATAGAAAAATTTAAAAAGTAGAAAAATAAAAGAATCGGAGAAATGGAGTACAACAAATTTCTTCGCTCTGGCTCCGCTCCAATTTCAAGCAAAAACTCGTTCTACGTACCGCTCCAAATCCCTGCGTTTTTAATCTAATTTCAT
Source organism: Octonoba sinensis (assembly GCA_038502835.1). Classification (NCBI taxonomy): domain Eukaryota; kingdom Metazoa; phylum Arthropoda; class Arachnida; order Araneae; family Uloboridae; genus Octonoba; species Octonoba sinensis. The sequence goes on along the minus strand of CM076599.1, from coordinate 26,699,315 downwards.
ATTTTTAACTTGCAATTTTTCTTTCTTCTATAATTTGAAATTTTGTTCTTCATTTAAATTTTTTTCTTCTAATTCCTTATTGTTTTTACAGCTAAAAAACTACGGTTTGATGGGACTGAACGGTTGATAAGAGTACGGTTTGATAGGAGTTTGATAGGACTAGAGACTTATAACTCTCATAGTCTAACCCTTGCTAAGAATGTGATACAGGCTGCGGCCAGACACATTCACAAAAAAATTCTTTGAATGTTTCAGGTTCCAACTGCACTCACTGCGTGGTGTTTAATGTGAATTATTTTTTAAAGTCTGATCTCTACGTTTGATGAAATTCAATGCAAAATTGCTTTTTTTTAATCAAAATTGCAAAACTACTTCTCATGGCATTAGAATATGAAGCGTGATTAAAAGCAACATTATGTGGGGAAAATATTTTAAATAGTGCAAATAGTTTTTTTACAACATCATATACAATAACAGTTGTATACCGAAAAAAAAAAGACACTGGTCTGAAAGAATTGAAACAGATTCCAAAGCAGGTGGCAAAAATTAAACATGATACATTCCAGTATTAATTCTTTTTTGATGAATACTTTGCATCACAGCAGAATACAATTTAAACATACTTAATTTTAGCAATTTTGAAGCCTAAAAGCATTTGTTTGCTAATGTCCAGTTGTTTACAATCAGTCGTATACGAATGTTCTTGCTCTTGACGTCTCTAATTAATTCTATTCGTGCTAGAGCGACGCTTCTTTTTCCTCGCTCACGTATTCGCCCGAACGGCAGTGGAATCGTCCGACCTTCAACAGGTGAAAGTGGGGCTCACAGTCGCAGAATTCTAATCGCTGCCGCGGTGTAAGGAGAGTCTTTCGTATCCTTAACATGTTACAAAAAGCAGTGTTTTAAAGCTGTCGCATGACAGGTAAGGCGCCTTTTAATCAGCAATACTTGTTACTCATTGAATTTGATGATAACTTCTGCTTCAGGATCTTCTGAATGTTTTATGAACGTCGCTCACTGTTTATTAGTAGACGTTTTATTAGTGAACCGTAGCATAACATTTCCTTTCTTCTTGCCGGTTTGGTTTGTTTTGACGTTAGGCACTTGTAAATACCACTTGATCTTATCGCCAGCTGTTATTTAGTTTCATTAGCGTTCATTGACTTCTCACTTATGTCGGTTTACCAATCCCCAATCTTGAACTGCTAAACGTATAGTGGATGTAATCATAAAATGAAACATACTGTCTGTCTGCCTCATTACGTATTTATAAAAGTTCGATTACTTACACTGCGAACGATCCTAATTCTTGCCCAAAAATATAAATACCAGGTATAAGCGATATTTAAATTGAACTCTTTGTAAAAGCCGAATGGCAACAAAAATTAATGTTTTTAGTTCGACAGTTGAAAAATGTACGCTCAGTATGTATGTCGCTAATCGCATGTAACGTTTTTAATAATTAAACGTTTTTTTACACATATGTTTCCTTCATTAGAGTAAGTACTAAATATTATATTTGTCATTAATCCCTTATGCAGGGATATGGAGCAGCCACTTTTTGAGTTGCTCCGCGCCAGTTTTGAGCGAAACTTCGTTCCTCCGCGATCCTGCTCCACGCTCCGCCACAGAGCCCTGATAAATACATCATAAAATTGGATTATTTGTATTATATTGGACAACATAAAAATTGAGTTTCCTGATCTCCTTGGATGTTTACTTGCTTGTAAACCGATGCCTAATACAAGGCATCAGCTTTTCATAAGTAAGACCGGCAATTAAAATCCCTCTTTCCTGAAGTTTGTACTGCATTAATATTATTTGTTACAATTCAGGTGGTGCTGAAAGATCATTTTCGAAACTAAAATTAATAAAAACCTATTTAAATAACTCTATGGGACAAGACAGGCTAATTAACTTGTCTATTTTGTCTATTGAAAATTCTATGGCCCGATCTTTAAACTTTGATGATGTTATTGGTGCTTTTGCGGAACAGGAAGCTCGGAGAAAAGAGTTTTATTAATAAATATCTTGTTCAGAATAAATTGCTATTTTATTATAAATATGTAATAACTCATGCTTTTGAAAATAATCTATTCGATATTTAACTAAAATGCACACTATTAGTAGTACTGTTGGTTAACTACTTCAGTGACTTATTAAAATTAAATTACAACGTGACGATTTTTCTGGGGGATTCCCCATCCAAGAATTTGCCACGGGACTCAGATGGTATAGTTACGCAACTGTCATTCCATTAAGTTTATACTTTTGTACTAAATTTTAACTTGCATTCAGAAACTCATTGCCTTGTGATGTATAACATCACCATTTAATCGCTGAATGGCGGTAGGCGGTAAGGAAACTGGCGGGAAAAGAAAGAAAAATGATGTAATACGTACTTTACGCAGGGCCGCCTACCCTGGGGCTTCTGCGATGCTCGATCAATTTTCACGGTCAAAAAATAGTAGAATGGAATTTTTGTGTACAATTGACTGTTGTAGAAAAGTGCCTAATTTAGCAATGTATTTTCGTTTCTATCAAGTTTTCTCCTGAACCGCCCTGTTGTTGTTGACGAGATATCTCGTCCATTTAACATGTAATTCTGAAAATGTCCATTCGATGGGTGGTTAAAAAATACCTGAGGCCCCGAAGCACATTTTCGGGTAACAAGAAGTGTGACATCAGACTTATACAACATAGCGTGACATGTGACAAAGGGGGAGGGGGGGAGTCAAATATATCGGAAAAAAGCGTGACATCATTTATGAACGGTCCCTAATTTTGAAAATCCGGAGCCACTGATGCTGTGATTTTTTTCGCGGCTGAAATCGTCGTTATGAATCAGTAATTAATTTCGCATATGCCTTCAGATTTCATATTAAAAGAAAAACTTTTGGCAGACCGGTCATCAATGACAAGCTGACCGAAAATAGATTTGCCAATGCAATTATGTCTTTCTAGAGTTTGAAATCTTGGGGTGTTTTAAAAAAGTCTACAGGGTCCAGGGCAGTGGTAGCCTAGTGGTTAGGATGTCGAGCTTCGGATCGGAGGATCTCGGATTCGGTACCCGAGCCGCTAAATTCCCACCATGTACACTTGGGGATACGTGCATGTAAAATCCGTGGACCCCTGAAGTCCCGAGGCAGTTCCGAGAGTACCGGAGGAGATTTTCCCTTCCCTTCCCTTTTAGGTCAAAAAAGGAAGGTGGCGTATTTTTGGTGGCGCCATCTGGTATCATCCAGCTACATACTGAGCCAAGTCGTACTTCCACCGTTGTGGTGCTCATCTATAAACGGAAGGCGCTCCTTACTGCCTTAATTCCTAGTCGCTTTGCGAAGGGGAGCTTGGATATCCAAGTGGCATTAGAAACAACAATTTAAAGGGTCCAGGAGGGAGCAAATGCCTTCATGACTTTTAGCACGGGTATTTTTGTGAATGTGCGTGTATTTTGTTTTTTTAATGCAATATAAAAGGATAATATACCCTTTGCTCTCCCCCCCCCCTCTTCTGGGGCGAAAACTCGAAATGGTGGTCCTGAAAAGGCGCACAAGAAGCGCAACAGGGCGCACTCAAAGTAACAAGAGGCAGTGTTGTATTTGTCGGGGCGTTGCAACCTCTCCAGTTCCATTTCAAACTCTCTCAATTACTCGAGTTTTTTCACATGGGAGGGGTGATAAAAAAGCCCTGGGTTTTCCCCCGTGGAAAAAAAAATCCTAACAGCATTATATTTTTCATTTTTCTCTTGTAAAGGGATTTTACATAAATTTTGTTTATTTGAAATATTCTGATAATTTATAGGCTACGAGTTCAATCTCGTTTGAGTTCAATTTGGAACAAGCAATACAACTTTAATACTTTTGCAAGAACTTCGAGAATGCCTTTTTTTTTCTGCCCCAAATGGCCAAATGGCGAAGTAAGAAAAAGAGCTTTGTATAGAGAAAAATAATGTAGTATATCTAGTTCAAAATTAAACATGACTTCCGAAGATGTTTAAAAAACTATTCAAGCTAAAGAATAAGCATACTCATTTTCAAAGATTCCTCAATACTTGTAATTTATAGGAAAAATCGGAACTCAAGGCTTGAAATTTCCTATTGCAATCTAATGGTGATGTCACATTTAAAACTTATTTAAAAAGTGGCTTATGATTGTTTAGCAGGAATAGATTTCGAAATGTATCATTAATCTGAGTAAAAGAAATGAATAATATGATTCGTTCACTTTTATTTTTATTTTAATTTCAGCGTTCTATAAATCAGCTCATTTTACGTCAATTCGTGCAAAGTAGTCCTCGTTTTCAATCGAAGGCCACTTACTATTCATGCACAAAATCTTTGATTTGAATAACACGTCAAATAAACGAATCAATCAAGTTTTTCGAAACTATTTTAAAGGAACAAAATAAAAAATTCTTCTACTAAAAATGAAATAACTTCTAGCTCTTACTTTCGCATTAATTTGCTTTATTAACTACTACTTTAATAGCTAATTTATATCAAATTATTTTTCGTCTCATTGTTTATTTATATATTTATTTGCGAAACAAGTAAAGCAAACTTCCAAACAGAGTTGGGGAGAAAAAATGAAATAACACTCATACAATTGTAAATTGTGCTAAAATAAAAAATTTAATTCTCTAAACAGTATTAATACTATTTTTAAACACAGCAGAACTTCTCAATAAGGGATACCAAGGGGACTGCCCAATTTGTCCCTTAAATAGATGTGTCCCTTCTTTAGAGGTTTTATGAATTGATGCATGCATCATACATAACATGGCTTAGCCCAGAAATAAACATATGTTAATATTTACACGTAAATGCTGAAAATGTAAACTTAAACAACAGCAGAAAAAATGAAACAAAACAAGTTTTTTTTTGTTTTTTTTTGAAGTGACAAAATAAATTTGTACACTAAAAAAAATAGAAATTTTGAAACTTTTATGAAAAATTTTTTTCGCAATAAAAATTAATAATTTTGAAGACCTTGGCACCATTTTGTAGCACATAGTAATTTATTTGAAATAATTGTTACATGGGACTGTTTGGTGGCATTATAATTTACAATACAAATCGTGTACACTTATTATGTTTTGCATAGGAAACTTCTCAAGGGCAGCTCACTGTCTTAACGGCGCTGGTGGTATCGGCTGGGCCCACAAGAATGTCTGAGGGGGAAAACCATTCGAAAACATATTCCGTTAAGCATCTTAATACATTGACAGACAGTAGGAACAAGTGAAGTTCGAAAATTAACACTATATGTTTTTCCAACTTTTAGAATACTGGAAGTATAGTTTTACTCTTTCTGCTTAAATAAACTTAATTTTGATTAATTCAACACCTTTAACTAGGTTGCGGCTATAACCGTCATGGCTCCAGCGGTAAATTCCTACCAGTATAAACAATAAATATCGTTAAATGTATCAATAACAACAATAAATTCAAGAGAAAACACGACCGCACTACTTTCACAGCAACGTGCATACTGAAGTTGCAAGTCGTGTAACAGGTGAAAAACGAAATTCAACCTAAAAAATTGTTCCCAAAACATGACACTAGGCTTCTACTTGTACGCCGCCGGTAAATGCACATTTGTGCCGCTATAGCCGTAGTGTCTAAAAAAACGACCGTTTCGTTTTGGACGGCTATTGCTGTCATGCCGCATAGTGAACTTCGCTTTGACGGCTATAGACACAAGTGTCCGTCAACGTGTTAAAATACGAACTTTTTTATTTCAACATGCATCTAAGACACATAACGAAAGTTCACCATTTAACCCTCTGATTCCCAACTCCGCCTCAGAACGGACGACGATAACAAAACTTGGGCATTAGAGGGTTAAGTCAAATTTAAATAATTTAAAGGAAATGATTGAACAAAAATAACACTAAAAATTTCTACCAAACTATTAACCACAATGTAAGACAATGTGGTTAAGGTTTCATTAACCCTCTAATTCCCAACTCCGCCCCAAGGCGGACGACGATAACAAAACTTGGGCATTAGAGGATTAATTTTTAGAGTAAAAGGGAATCGTAGATTCCATTTAATATTTGTTATCTTTGTAAATTTAATATTTGTTGATTTGGCTATTTTTTCTCTTTACATCTTCCTTAAATAGAGTGTCCCTTATTCACAGGTAAATGTACTTGAGATACCTATTCAAAGGGACGGGGACCAGAAAAAAATGCCCCTTTTTCGGAGGTGTCCCTTAAAGGAGCTATTACCAAAGAAAGTGTTATCGTACAATGATTGAGGTCTGCGCAAAATTATGAGCAAGTTTTGTTACCGTTACACTACTGTATTGTCAGCATTGTAATGTATACGCATAATATCTAACTAAAAAAAATGTTGCAAATTCTAGGTCCAATTGAATGCATTTTTGTTATTAATTTATGATTTTTCTTATAAGTTTTTGAGGCCTTTTTCCTCCGACTTCAAAAATTGTTCAAAAGTAGTATTAATGTGGCTCAGAAAACTTGAATTCATAGAAATCTTGAATGTTTAGGGAATTCAGTAATGTTATTTTAATATTCATTGTTAATCTTAAAATGGTTTTGATTTTAACGTGAGATATGAAAGAAATTTTCCTATGAGAAATTGAATGAAAATAATGGTTCAAGCTTTCAGAAACCGATTAAAATATTTAGAAACCTTGCTTGAGGATGTTGATAAATGGAATGTTTTCTCTCTAAGGTAGAAAACTGCAATAGAGCATTTGTGTAACTGAGCAAGAGAATTTTAAACATGATGTTATGAAACTGAGATTTATCGTTCGTTTTAAAATGTTTTATTTTTTATAATAAATTCTAGAGTGTAGATTTTGTTTGCTTTTGCGACCTGGAGAACGTTTATTAAGGGAAGTGCGAGTAACGTTGGGGGGGGGGGGGGGCATTATTACCCTCCGTAAAGCTGTTTGCTGATTATGCGGTTTCTCGCTGAGGTCAGTCGTCCCGAATCTCATTGATGGTTTGACTTTTTCTGTTCTGCTTGATAGCTTGAAACGATGCATTGTCTGAACCTATCATTTCATTGCCTCGTAAACAAGTGGATCCGATGGACCAATTTTGTCTTATTTAGTCTAAACTTCTTCCTTTTTTCTTCTTTTTAAAGGACTTCAAACAAAAGGTCCGTTTTCAAGTTTTTCTTTTGTTGCTACGTTTGTCTGGGTATCTACTGAAGCGATCACTTGCGCTGAAATTTTTATGAGTCACAATCTCACAATAGACGAGATAACGGAATTCATATTTTTAAAAACGATTTATCATTCTGTAGCATGCAGGCATTGCTTAATTTGCATGGAGCCTCAGCAGATGTACGCCTTTTTTTTTTTTTTTTTTTGTGAATTTTTACGGATTAAATAGAATAGCTCATATAGGAATCTGATTAACCCCTTGAAGAACGAGTTTTTTTTTAGAAAAATTGGCGAAAAATGATCCAGTTTTTTTTTTTTTTTTTTGACAGAAAATGAATATATAAGTATAGCATAAATTATAAATTGTTCTTGGTAATTTCAGTTGTAGGGGGTGACTAGAGAGCGGGGGGTGGGGTAAAAACTATATAAAAAATTCTTATGCAAACAAAGTGCAAACGTATCTCAGAGGGGCAATAGAAATAAAATAACGTGAGATACAAGATGCGGGCAAATGCGTTAAGTGGTTAAGAAAATTTTTCAAATTGAAGTTTCAAAATGTTTAAAAACTGTATTCAAAGTAGGAGATCATTCATAAATGATGTCACGCTTCGAGAGGAGGTTCGTGAAATTGTGATAAGGTGAGGGAGGGGGGTAACAAGAAGTGTGACATCATACTATTGCAGCATAGCGTGGCTTGTGAGAAAGGAAGGAGGGGAGGGGGGTATGTTGAAGAGTGACATTTTGTGACAAAAGGGGGGAGGGGTTAGCCCCTCCGCCATTAGTTGCCCATGATTTGAATTTTGAACATTAGTTGCCCATGATTTAAATATTACAAAAAATCGTATTTACTTGTGAAAATATTTTTCTCTCCCCCCCCCCCCAAACTAAAAAAAAATATTATGAGCTTTAGTACTTATGAACTTTAATACTTTACATACTTTAGGGTCTGAAACTGTGTTGACTGAGTGCAAGTTTATTAAATGAGTAGCAAAATGTTTCATTAAATAAAAAGCAGGAAAAGAAAATAAACGGAACGAAAGTACGCGTTTTTGAAGCATCCCGTTTTTAGCCTACTTTTCCGTAAAAGTAAAAAAATAATAATAATAAAGCATGAAAGAAGGCTTAATGTATCGTGAAAATATCGTTAAAAATCAAGAAAAGTCAAAAATAAGTGAAGTAATTAAATAAAGATTGAAAAATAAAAAATTTGAAAGTAGGGTATTGAGATGGGGAAAAAGTGTGTCTGTCGGTCTGTCCCCCCCCCCCCCCTAATAACTTTTGAACGAATTGTCCGATTGGAAAAATTCTTTTTGCATTCGAAAGATCTCGGCGAGGACATCTCATTTCTATATTTTACTTTTTGAACAATTTTTTGTTCAATTTTGAACAGTTCAAAAAATTTTAACATTAGCGCCTATGGACAAAATTGAAGCAAATTCTTTAAACTCTGGGCACAAGAGCCAAGTTCCTATTGAAAGCTTATTGAAAGGAGTTCTCGGCGTGAAATATTGATTTGAACAGTTTTTGTTCATTTTTGAACAGTTCAAAAAATTAACACAGAGCTTACGGGGAAATTTCAACCCTATATAAATCCTGATCTAACGGACCGATTTGCTTGGAACAAACTTTATCGGAAAGCTCTTATAACGTAGAACATGTAGAAATAGAAAGTTTATCCAGAACTTACGAGCCTATTTTGCTATGAAATTTTTTGATCGGGATTTTCAAGGATATTTCTCAGTGACTCAATGAGTGAAATAATGAATGAATGAATAAATGAAAGAGTGAAAGAATAAATCAATGAATAAATGAATGAGGAAAAGAATGAATGAATAAATTATTGAATAAATGAAAATATAAATAAATGAGTGAATAAATACATGAATGGAATGAATAAACACTTGAATGAGGTAACGAATGAATGAATAAATGCATGGCTGAATAAATGAAAGAATGAATGAGTGAGTGAATGAATATGTATTATCCGTTGAAAAAGGTATATTTTCAATAATTAGAACTAAAGATAAATAAGAAAGAGAGAGAAAGAGATAGCTAGATTATAAATTTGAATTTGGTGTATACGAGAAAGTAGGCTCGTATAGTTCTAGACGGAACTTCTTGTTTAATATTATGCTTGGAATTTCATTTCCAAGGGTAGAAAACTCCGACGAAACAGCAAACTATTTCTGTGATATTCACCACTTTAGTCTACTGCTTTGAATAATGTGCAGAGATAGCCGTTTTTCGTCTATCCCTTTCATGGTTGTACTTTTTGTCTAAAACTTTAGATTTCACATTTCATGTACGATACATTGAAAAACACTTTCTTAAAAGTTTTTTTAGGTTTTTTTTAAAAAAATTACTGGCTTTTTTATTTACTATCAAAATTACCCGGTATTACCGATATAATTATCAAGGATCTGGGGCGGAGCGTGGAACAACAAGAGTGGAGCAGTAGATTTTACTCGAAACTGGAGCGGAGCAATAAAAGTTGTACCTATACCAGAGGTGGGAAACCTTTTTACCATTAGAGGCCACATTTAAATTAGACAGCAATAAGAGAGGCCGCATAAGCTGATTGACCTAAGAAAGTGACTTTTGTGAAATTATTATAGTTTTTCTATAGATTTAACAATTTATTGGATTATATAGAAAAAATAAAATATAATACTACAAAATTTTAAATATAATATACATATAAAATAATATACAAATATTATAAAAAATACAATAAAAAATATTTTTTTATTCACTAAGTTAGTGACTTATTTGGCTTTGTTTTTTGTTTGACAGTAATTGTATATTTGGATCAAGCTTCGTAACACACAGCTTTAATTGATCCTCTAAATGTGCATCTGTAATTTGCGTTCTTAAATTTGTTTTTATTTTTGACATGAGAGAAAATGTTGTCTCGCAACAGTAGGTACTTCCGAAGCAGGAAAGTAAACGGCGAGCATGTTCTCGAAGGCATGGATATTCAACAGCATTTTTCCAGATTTCTATGGGATCCTTTTTAGCGTTAAAAAGGGATTTGATGATACTATCTTCCCCTAAATCAATTAACCCCATTTGTAGTTCTGCAGGAGCCTCGGATATATCTATTAAATGTGGTTCAAATGCCATTTTCATAGCAGGAGTGTGCTCGTCAAAATCAGAAAATCTTTTAGTATACTCTTCTATTAAACAATCCAAGACACCTACATATTCATCGAATATTTTATTTTCACAGTTCTGCTCATTTAACATTTTAGCTAGCTCCGGGAAGTGTTGTGCAGATATCTCCGATCGACAAAGCAATGTTTTGAAAAATGATAATTTTTTTCTAAACGCTTGGATCTTTTGCCACATTTCATAAATATACCTCGTTTCACCTTGCAGGCAAATATTTAAATTGTTTTGTTTTGTCATCATATCAGACAAAAATGCAAGATTTCTGAGAAATACTTCATCTGATAGATCACATTCTTTTCCTCGTTCTTGATAAAAGTTTAAAATTTGTCGTCGTAATAAGACAAAACTTTTATCAAAACCTGACCTGTTGATAGACAGCGAACCTTGCAGTAGTATGGTAGGTCAACACTATACGTTTCCTCACCTAAAGAGAGCATCTGCCGAAATTCACGATGACGCATTGCATTTACGCGAATATAGTTGACAATGGCAATGGTTCTATCCAGAGTGTCTTGCAAAATGGTAGATTTTGCGCAAAGATTTTGCTGATGCAAAATGCAGTGAAATGATATCAATTTTTTCAAGTTTAAGTTTTCCTTTTTTAACAAAGCAACGAATCCTTCTTTTTTGCCTCTCATGGAAGGTGCGCCATCGGTGCAGACACTGACTAAATTACTGACATTCAATTGTAATTTATTACATACTTCTTTGAAGTTTTCGAAAATATCGTCTCCGCGAGTTCTTCCAGTTAGTGTACCCAACGCAAGTAGTTCTTCGTAACATTGAAAATCTTTAGTTATAGCACGAATAAAATATAAAACTTGTGCCGAATCTGTTTTATCAGTGCTTTCATCTAAAGCAATTGAAAAATAAACATCTTCATTTTGTATAATTGTATGAAGTTGCTCTGTTACATTTTGCGCTAATTCGTGCTGTCGATTTGTTACAGTTCTTCTTGAAAGAGGTAATTGTTTGTATTTGTCGACATTTCTTGGATCTAACATACTCAGTGCTTCAACAATACATTCTTTAATTATTTCAATGTCACTAAATGGTTTTCCCCTTTTTCCAAGTATATGTGCTATTTTATACGTAACAGCAACTGCAGCGGAATTTTGATTTACAAAGGCACTAAAAGATGCCTGCTGATGATGCTTCTCATTTTTCAACTTTTGAAGTGCAGCTTTTCGTGATTCACCTTCTAAAGCGAAATATTTATGTTCTTTATGAGTCAAATAGTGTTTATTTGCATTCGCTTTTTTTAAAGTATTTAAAACTGTATTGCACAACAAACACATCATTTTATCTTTCTCAGCAGTAAAGAAAAAATCTAACTCCCATTCTACATTAAATGTTCTGTTTTCATCACCTAATTTTCTTCTCTTACTATTTGACATGATGGATAAAAAAACGAATATCAAATAATATCTTCAACAACTGTTATAAGCCGTGTAACTGTTATAAGCACGCACTGTTAACTACAGTTTGCTGAAGATCGCAAACAGGGAAGCGTTGAGAGATGCGAGTCAGAGAAGCCAAAGCAAGGTGTGACACTCAAATGGGAGATCTGAAACCAACAAATTTTGTAAATAGTATTTTGTAATTTTAATTTATTTTCAAATAAATATTACATAGAACATTATTCGTTTCTTTTAGATATGTAAATTACATAAACATTGTGGAATTTTCAGTAAAGAAATTTGTGGAATTTTCAGTCTTTGGCGGGATTTTTCGCGCAACTGTCATGGCGTTGATGTACAATAGTTGTTTTTTGAAACGAACTCTACCATTTTGTACTAGGTGGCAAAGGGCCGCACAAGAACATCGCGGAGGCCGCAGGTTCCCCACCTCTGACCTATACTCTACACCTCCGATTTCATTTTTTTCTTAACTGTTTTCATTTTTTATCATTTAAAGAAATTAATTAACTTGAAAAAGAGGTAAATAATATAATCTATTAAAATTATTCGGATCACGGAGCGGATCTGGAGCAAGTATTTAGAAGTTGAAAGATTTTTCTTTCTTTTTTTTTCCGCTCAATAAAATCCTGCTCTATCATTTCTGTAAGCAAAACTTCTTATTCAATCAAGCATTCAAACAAATAAAATAAAATAAAAGTAAATACAAAAAAAAAAAAAGAAAGAAAGAAAGGAAAGAAAGAAAGAAAATAAAACAGCTGAGTTGGAATTCGAAGCCCTGTCATCAAAGGGAAAGGTCAATAATGTTCGTACATTTCCCTTTTCCCAATAGTTACTTAGAAATCATTCGGTGTTATTTGTTCTATGGAAAGGACAAGAGAACATAACTTGTTCATGAAGCAGGAGAAAGAAAAAAAATAGTGCACACACATTTACGGAAATGTCCATACTATTTATACATAAACATTCCCTTTCTTTTTGAGTACAAATGGCGCAGTAAGGATCTTGTTTAACAGCGAAAAGCGCAGTAAAAAAATTTTTTCCCTGGAACTCTAATAGATGAAACTTTTTCTGTTAAATGTCGAAAGATACTCTTATCTTTTTATACATATATATATATATATAAACATAGATCTATGTATGTAATATTGTAGCTTGCTAAGAAAAAAAAAAGAGTGATCTATTTTTAAGATGCTTCTGTGTTTACAGGGAAATTTCTGGACAAATCATTTAGCAGTGGTGAGCGTTAAAACAGAATAATTTAAACATTTCCATTACACTCGCCTAACGCTTATATAAATGATGCGTTTCCATTAAAATAATTCAGCTATCAATATTTAGTTCAATATACAGTTGTCTACTACCTAATGCTCTAACATATTTTATGATCATTCTCATTGTATTTTGTAATTGCAATTGTATACGGTTCGAGTGCATATCAAATTAATGCACAATTAGGTGAGCTGAAAACTCCTTTTTTTTCATGCGGGTAAAAGTTGCGAGTTGGAGCATCCATGAGTTGGAGAGGCTAAAATGGGTCGCACCAATGCCCGTCGCACACGCGCTCTAAAGTTTTCCGAAATTTGGACCGATTAAAAAATGTTTATAAATATTACTGAATGGCCTAAAAAATGTTTTCATTCGTTTAAACTTGTGTTCGATAAAAAGAGGAAAACAGGAAGTTGCAAATTTTTTTACCCCCTAAAATCGTAATTTACCTTTGTTTGCTTTTTTTTCCCTCCTTCAAATTATCATTAAATTTGGAAGCAATGCATCACCGTAAGATGTTGATGCATTTAAATAATGTTTAAAGATTATTCTCTGTAGTTCTAAATATGTACATAAGAATTTGAACTATTACATTCGGGAAGAAGGTAGTATAGAGGCACGGTCACATCTAGTGATTTAACTATGTTTTGTTTGCCCGACAAGTTTCACGGAAAATATTTTTCCATTCAAAAGTTAGTATAGCCAAAAAAGTTACCTTACTGGCATATAGTTGGGATTAAAGCAGTAATAAAGGGATCATTCATAAATGATGTCACGCTTCGAGGGGGGGAGGGGGGTTCATGAAATTGTGACAAAGTCTGACAAGGGGAGTGGAGGGGGTAACAAGAAGTGTGACATCATGCATTATGCAACATAGCGTGACGCGTGACAAATGGGGGGAGGGGGGTCCACTGAAGTGTGACATATTGTGACGAAGGGGGGGAGGGGGGTCAAATATATGGGAAAAAAGCGTGACGTCATTTATGAACGGCCCCAAATATAATATTGTAAAATTTGTTTTCTTGATCCCTCAATGATTGCTAGGAGATCTTGTCCTGATTTTTTGAGGAAGAGGGGGGAAGCAAAAATTACTGCATTATTTTTTAACATATTAAGAATCTTGTGAAGATTATATCGCTTCGTTTTTCTTTTGTCTTGTATGTTATGTTATATGTTTAAAAAAATTCGTAATGGGTATAATCACGAACTATTGCGTTTTATTGTCTGTTTTGTGTTTTATTAATTTTCTACTTTTATTTTGTTTGTTATTATTATTTATATTGTTATTATTATTTATATTATTATTATTTATTTGTTTATTTTTTGCCGTTGTTGTCACCCCTCAAGCTCTGTTTTAAAAATGAACTCTTTCTCAAAGTTGATTTGGAAAACTAAAACGCGTTAGATTTTTTAACGCTTAGTAGCAACTGATCTTCAGAAGAGTTGTAAAACAAGCGCTAAGTATAAATTCGAGGTTAAATAAACAACTTTAGAGTTTACTTTGCTCCCAACCAACACTTCCTGAAAGTGTTTTTCGCAGACATCTGGTCATGCTCAGTCACTTAAAATTAGACTTTTTTGCTTTCAGCTGTATTAAATATTTCTCTTTAAACGGAAATAATGATTGACGATGTATGGTGGGGTAGTGTAGATACCCAACAGGGTTGCCAAATGTAAAAACTGCCAATACGGGACTGCAAGGGCGCACCGACGGAGGTACGGGGAGTCGTCCTCCGAATACTGGATATCCGATATCGGATGCCGGATATCCAACCGATTTTTAAACATCAGGAATCCAATATCCAGCCACTGCACAAAAGGGCGGTTTTCCGGAATGTCAATTTCGATTTTAAAAATTTTATTAATTAGCATATTTTAAAAACATATGTAAATTAAAGACTTATTGCGTGTTTGAAAGCTGTGGATAAAAAATTCATAGAATTTACAGGTTTCGAAGTTCCGAGCCGGATATCCGGTACGGACTTGTCACACAATGGTCACCAGATACCCGATGTCCGGTAAAATCAGTATCCTGGCACCGTATAGAACTCATGTCCTTTATAGAAAATTCCCATATAGAGTACGGGGCCCTTATAGAAAATTCCTGTATAGAATAATACGGGACTTTTGATGCCCGGTGTTGAAGTTCCCCAGCACGCGGGATAATTTCTCTAAATATGGGACTGGCCTGGAAAATCCGGGACGTTTGAAAACCCTAACCACTAAACACAATATAAAGCAAAATCAAGTGCATCTGGGTCAGTGTAGACGAGTTGAAGAAATTGCAATAAAAACTCAAAGGAAATTACAATGAAATATTAAGATTTTGTTTCAAAATATAAATATTTATTCAAGCATCTCCTTTAGAATGTGACCAAATATGGGTGTGATAGAGAGGGAGTGGCGATGGAGTCAATTGCCCACCCCTCTCCCAGAGAGTTAAATATTATTAAAGCTTTTATGAATAAGAAATTAAAAGATTATGAATTTATTGGAAGAAATTTTCCAGGAGATAAATAATATCAATGAAATTGCTCTCTTCTCAGCAAAATCCTCTATAGAAGACCGAATCAACCTAGAAACATTCTTAAATGTAGACAAAAATTTATTATGAATGCGCTTGTAATTCAATGTAATCTCTTTTTTCCCCCGAGTACCTTTTATCATTCTTCCAGGTATCATTTTTACAGTGATAAGACGAAGCATTTACTTGTAAACATAAATGTGTTATCCTGGTATTTCTTGGGAGAGCTTCCTTCAATTATCTCTACCTTTTTATCTTTTAGATATGTGTTTTTTCTCGGGCGTATTTCTGAATTTTCCTTGAAGAAACTGGATAAATCGAGTGGACCGTTTTTCCTCATATCAATTCACAAAACTTTCATTTAAAACTAAACTAGCAACTATTTTAGTTAGTTAAAACTAGTTTAGCAAAACAGAGAGAAAACCACTATAGAACTTTGTGTTTTACTTTTTTTTGCACAATTAATAATTAACAGGACAAGTTGGGGCTGTGCGCTTGTCTTCAAATTAAAGGTTAATTCCTGTCAGAACAGGGTTTGATGCTTATAAAATACCTGCTTTAAAATTGCTAAAATACTGCTGTGTTAGCAACCTTCAACTCGCATTTTAAAAAAAGGTCATATACTGACGTATTATTTCTTTTAAATTTGATAAAATACACCTAGTTTGTTTTGTTTTTTTTTTTAAATAAAACACACATGGTGAAATGCCGTTACATATTTTAATTAACTCACCGAGAGCACAGCCAATGTGACGACTGACACCATATTGTTTTCAAGTTTTTTTAGGTCCGACGAATGGTATGACAAAGTAATAAGCATTTTCCGAAGAAAAAAAAAAATTCGCCTTCTAATCCAAAAGTCATTTGATTTTTTTTTCTTTTCAAAACTCTCCCGCGATCGACCGAAAATGGGCTCGAAATCGACCGGTCGATCGCGATCGACGGGTTGCCGACCACTGGTCTAAGGCGTAGGAATGGTCAAAGGGTTGAACTGGGGATTAGGACTGGGTGGTGGTGCTTACAAATTTGTGTTTCCTAGTGTCAGAATAGTGTAAAAGACGGGAAGTGGGAGGAATTCCTGTAAAAGTTTATTGCTTCAAAAGCGTCAAAATGGGGAAGGGACTGCCACTTATCTGAGAAGATATGTTACACAAAACCCATTTAAATTTTAAACCTTTAAGGGGACTAGACGGAAAAAAGTAAGAGGGCACCATCTTTCCGGTGAATGGAAAAATGGTGCGAAATGATGGTAGCGAAATGGATACTTGCTTACCGAAACTACCTCACCCAGACAAGATGCAAAACTCTATACCATATGTTCTTTTTTTTTGGAGGCGGGGGGGGGGGGGAGGGGTACGAAAGAATGTGTGGGGCGCTATTTTCACAGCCCCACAATCCTACCTGTCCTTCGGTAAAAGGGAAGCTGGAGAGCGAAACACAGTTCTAAAAACATAAATTTACATACATAAACTCTAGCGACACAGAATCATATAATATACAATGAATAACCAATATTTTCTGAAATTATTTATGCATGAATACTTAATGGGACAAAAGGTTAAAGATTTTTCGAAAAACCTGACAAGCCACAAAAATAACAAGTAATTTGTTGAATGAATGAAAAAATATATTGAAAAATTTTGATAACTATCACACCATAAAATTCAATTGTATTAGTATATTAAACATGCATAAAACTTGAATAAATCTTATTAGTTTCGAAACAATTAGATGCTGATTGCTTAGATTTGCTTAGAACAAAGGTCGGCAACCCGTCGATAGCGAGCCCATTTTCGGTCGATCGCGATAACATTTTGAACAGTTTGAGTTTGTATATTGAAAAGGAAAAAAAGCAAAAGATTTTTGAATTCGAAGGCGAACTTTTTTTTTTTTCTTTTTCAGAAAATGTTTAATTTATCAGACCATTCGCCGGACATCTTGCCAATAATATGGAATGTGTGTCGTCACATGAATTAAGCTCTCGGAGAGAGTTAACTGAAGTATGTAACGGCATTTCACGTGCGTGTTTGGTTTAACAGATAAAAGCAAAACAAAAACTAACAGTATTTTATTAACCGACTTCACAAAGGAAGGAGGTTATACATTCGTATTGTATGTATGTCGTTTTTTTTTTTTTTTTGTTTGTCCACTCATAACTTCGCACCGGATGAACCGATTTTCATGATTTTTTTTCAGTCGATCAGGGGTGGTTTCCCATAGGTCCCGTACTTTCGTTTGACCATATTCGATAATTAGAACAAAAGTAACGGGCAGAAATGTAGTATTTTTTTTGTCTTTTCATCCATAACTTTTGACTAAATGAACCGATTTTGATGATTTTTTCTTTAATCGATAGAGGGTCGTCTAACTCAAATATTGCAAATCAATTTGACTACATTCGTTTTTTAGAAAAAACGTTACGAGTGAAAAATAAGTATTTTTCATTTTAATTGGAAAGGCATGGCTTGATTTTTCTTTGTTGGGAAATTTATTAATAAATATAAAAGTCATTGTTAAAAGCATGTTTGTTGTCATGGGCTATAAATATTAAAAGAAATTACGGCAAGATTTTGACTGAAGGCTTCTCTGTGGCAAAAATTAATCCAATCAGTTTGTTTGCTAAAATAGACTTCAAAGGAGAATTTATCATACAAATGATTAGTTTTTAGGGCCATTAATTCAAAGCAGTTTTGCCCTTTGATATGGATTTTCTTAAAAATAGAGTATTTATATATAAGATGGATTTACACTAAGAAGAATAAAATAAAATAATTTTTATAAAAAAACAGAACCGACTTCAAATTATAAATTGCGCTAAAAAGTGAAAAATAAATTCATTCTTTAAACAACATCTATGTGATTTTTAAACATAGTTTTAGAAGTCGGTGGAAAATTATGAGTCTAATTACCATTATACCATGTGCTACTTCATATTGGAACTGTTGCTAATTCTGCGAAATATAAATATTTGTAATTGTTCATGATTGCAAAAGATTTTATCTAACCTAATTTTGCTCCGACTTCTAAAACTATGTTTAAAAATCACATAGATGTTGTTTAAAGAATGAATTTATTTTTCACTTTTTAACGCAATTTATAGTTTGAAGTCGGTTCTGTTTTTTGATAAAAATTATTTTATCAAATAGGATAGTTTGCTTTTGAAATTAGATTGCCGTTAGGTTACTTATATTTTTGTGTCATTTTTAAATTTAGTACACACATAAGTTATTCTTAGGTTAGTTACAATTTCTGTAGTTTGTTATTGTTCTTTATTCTTAGAAAACGACTGTAGTTTATAGTTGCGTCTAAATGCTGTGCTTTCCACCCAGAGTTGACAAAATATTTACCGCCCAGAAATTGGCGTTTGATCGCTCAACTTAAAAACAAAATGTTTTATAGCGCCATAATGTTCCGGATTTTATCCATAGCGCCATAATATCCGGATCGTCGCCTCAACTCCATTTAATTTTGTGTAGGACTTCTGCCGCCCAAAAGTACGCCTTTTAAAATATTCGCCATTTTGATCAGGCCATCAAAAGGGCGAACATATACACATCAAAATTTCCGCGCGAACGAACTCGTGGGAACAGCTAGTATATTAATATCTGAAATATTGTTTTGATGTGAGTTATCAAGATTACCATAACATTATTTTTGAAATTTTAAAGTAGGTATTTTATAAACATCAAAACTTGTTCTGAAAAGAATTAACCTATAATATGAAGACAGGTGCAGTCCCAACATGTCTTATTAATAATGTATGCACCCCCCCCCCCTCCCTCCCGCCCTCCGGGTCGATCTTGGCGTGCGCAAAACTTGGAAAGTAGATCGTCAGGGAATTTTGGTTGCCGACCGCTGGCTTAGAATTTCTAAAAATAAAGAAACGAAAGGGATACTTGTTCACCGAAACTCCTTCACTCAGACGAGGTGCAAAACTCTGTCATATGTTTTGGGTTGCCCGCGAAGTAATGTGTGGGGCGCTATTTTCACAGCCTCACAATGCGAAGGCGTGGAATTGCGAACCCCCCTGAACAGTTTTGTTGTTGTTGCGCATGGTGTGAATTCGCCTAAAAGTACGCAAAAATTGGGGCATATAATGATCATCCAAGACTAGGATTGTTGTTACCCGATTATCACGTTGCATAGTTAAAAGCAGTTGGAGGCTCCATCAACGAAGACTATTATTTTTGTCTGATTATTACATCATACAATTCAAAGCAATTGAAATTGCTGTCACCATCAAAGAAGAGAATTATCGTCTTCTGATTCTCAGATTGCACCATTAAAAACAATTGATGCCTGCCGCACACCAGAGGTTCATATATTGAACACTTTTGAAGCAAACTTGCGCAACTTGTGATGATTCTTTAACAGTTAATATAAACTTTGTTGCTGCATTCGTAATAGTTTATTATTTATAACCTTTTTAAACTTCTGAGGGAATTTTTTTACACCTTATAGATCAAATCTAAAATGAAATTAGTAACACGCATTAGAGTGATTTGAGGTCATCGAGGAAAACTGCTGGTGACAGAAAAGTGCGTGTTGTAGTCATTTTCTAATGAATATACAGGAACCACATGAAATTTGAAATTTAGTTAAGGGTACTATGTGGTTACTTCCTTAATGTAATCCTAGGTATTATTAAATTAGATAGTGTAACTTTTGTACATAAGTTATCAAATTTAATTTAAAAAAAAAAAAGAAAAAAAAATCTTTCTATTTTTGTTGTTAGTTCTGAAAGACTTCTCAACTCTCCATAAAATGCTTGAAATTACTTCTCACGCAAGATTGAAGTAAGCTATTCCATGCAACAAAACACTGACTGGCAGTATTGAAACTAGATTATTTTCTTTCTTTTCAGCGACACTCGCATTTTCTAAACATCCTCTTTCTGCATTTCTGCAGAAATAAAAATTGTTTTCTCTACGTTTTTGCAGGAAATTTCTAGAGCCGTGTTCTGTGAACCATGAAAGCGGGCGATCTGTCGTTTTACGATTGAAACTCTGATCTTTTTGGTATTACTATCAATTTCCATCCGCTCGTGAGAGAGTAAAGCTAACTGAATGTCATTGTAGGACACTTGTAATTCTCTCGCTTACTAAAACAACGCACCACTGCTGGTTAAGAAGTCTTCTCATTCCTTAGATTTATTTTATACCACTCTTTTTTAGCCTACTTTCCCGTAAAAGTAAGAAAAAATAATAATAAAGCATGAAAGAAGGCTTAATGGTATCGGAAAAATATCGTTAAAAATAAAGAAAAGTCAAAAAAAAAGTGAAGTAATTAAATAAAGATTGAAAAATAAAAAATTTGAAAGTAGGGTTTTGAGATGGGGAAAATGTGTGTCTGTCGGTCTGTCTGTCGATCTGTCCCCCCCCCCCCCCTAATAACTTTTGAACGAATAGTCCGATTCGAAAAATTCTTTTTGCATTCGAAAGATCTCGGCGAGGACATCTCATTTCCATATTTTACTTTTTGATTTGAACACTTTTTCGTTCAATTTTGAACAGTTCAAAAAAATTTAACATTAGCGCCTATGGGCGAAAATGAAGCAAATGATGTAAACTCTGGGTACAAGATCCATGTTCCAATGAACAAGCTTACTGGAAGAATCTCTTGGCGTGAAATATCAATTTGAACAGTTCAAAAAATTAACATAGCGCTTACGGGGAAATTTCAATCCTATATAAATCCTGACGGACCGATTTGCTTGGAACAAACTTTATCGGAAAGCTCTTATAACGTAGAACATGTGCAAATAGAAAGTTCACCCAGAACTAACGAGCCTATTTTCCTATAAATTTTTTTTATCGGGATTTTTAAGGATATTTCTCAATGAATAAATGAATGAGTGAAAGCATGAATTAATAAATAAATGAAGGAGTGAAAGAATGAATCAATGAATAAATGAATGAGGAAAAGCATGAATAAATGAGGGAATAAATATATGAATGAGTAAATAAATGATTAAAGACATGAATGAGTAAACGAATGAATGAATGGATGAATAAAGGAAAGAATGAATGGCTGAATAAAGGAAAGAATGAATGAGTGAATGAATATGTATTATCCGTTGAAAAAGGTATATTTGAAATAATTAAGAACTAAAGCTAAAGGAGAAAGAGATAGCTAGATTATAAATTTGAATTTGGTGTATACGGGAAAGTAGGCTCTTATAGTTCTAGACGGAACTTCTTGTTTTTTTTGTATAGCTGCTCCTCCAGACGAAAATGAAGGGCATTAATAAATACCCTTTATTTTCATCTGAAAATGCAGCTATAGATTAAAGAAAAAACCCTCTATAATACAGATCTCCCCCCCCCCCTTTATTGCGGGTCCCTCTTTCCAAATCGTGCCACGGGCCGGGTTCCTTTATTGTGCGCCTGAAAATAGGTGAGTGTTTTGGCTCAGTCCCCTTATTTGCCCGGGCTCTATTGCTGTGGCGTCCCCTGGCACCCCATGTGGGGGAGGGAGGTCATTTGTATATCGGTGTTTCTAACCCACCTTTCTCCCCCAACTCCTTACCTTAGGTGTACCTATCATGCGCTGTCTCATAGCCCGGAAGAAGTGGTCAACATGATCTTCTCATACCGGCAAACGAGTCCAAGGTCACCTGGATGAAAGACAACCGTCGTAACTACTAGACCCGATGAGGCAAATAGATAAATACAGGGTGCGTTCCAAAAGTAATACAGTTATTTTTTTTAAAGTAATTTACTGAACAGATTTGCACAAACACTAAAAATTCTTCAAAGTACTGTCCTTGGGCCGCTACACATTTTCCCCAGAGACTTTACCATGACCGATACGCGCCCTGGAAGGCGTCTTCGGGGATCTCTCGCAAGGTCTTCGTTATGGCTGATTGGATCTCTTCTATGGACGAAAACCTGGTTCCATTCAGGACTGTCTTAATTCGAGGGAACAAAAAAGAAGTCTGCTGGTGCGAGGTCAGGACTACTGGGGGCTGCGTTTGCACCTGGCGGCTGGCCAGGAACTCGCGGACTCGTAACACTTTGTGGCAAGGCGCGTTGTCGTGAAGGAGTTGCCAGGTAGCAGGGATGTCTTTCCTCGTCCTGACGACTCTTTTCAGAGTCTTTCCAGCACATCAATAACGTTGCTCGATCGTCGATTCCATTTTTTCCGTGGTACGGTTGGCGCGCAAAGGCTTATAATAATGGACGTCCTGTAGCTTCCACAGCTTGGAGAGTACTAAGGCCTGATTCGGTCTTAGTGCTAAGCGTCCCCTACCCCGTACCCCAAGTCGTCCGATCCTACTCCGACCAATAGGAGCGCCACGGGAAATTCAATTGCATTACTTTCGGAACGCACCCTGTAAATCAAACTCCTCTGGTAGCTCTTCTAATTTTACGACCGAATGACGGAAATGAAAGAGCTACCTATTGATCCTTTTAGGGGATCCACGTGAAATGTCCTTGTCACGTGATGTAGCATTTCTAGGTTACTTGTGAAGCTGTAACTCCGTCGATATGTTAAAGATCTATACATTGATGCTTATAATGATTTGAGCTACAAAATCAACAAATCTTTTTAAGGGTGAATATTAGGAAAAGTGCCAAATTGAGTATGAAATATTTCAGTTTTTAAAGATTTTTTAAAATTGATATTTATAGTGCATTTTAATTATAAATTGGCTATAGTTTTTAAAAAAAATTAGGGGCAAGATCAAGTGGTAGAATTACCCCCCTTTTTGAAAGGTTCAATTTCTGTACTGTTACAGATCTGATGCCAATGATACAGAACTGACAATTGTTACAGTTTCTGCCCTTAAGTTGTACAAAATATACTTACCATATTATTTACATAAAATAATATAATATAGAACAAATAAATATGTATAATAATCATTTGTAAATGGTAATGTTGTTGAAATTTTTGCAAAAAATTAGGTATTTTATAAAAATGTTACATTGAAAATTTCGATTCAAAAAGATTTTCAGAAAGTGAAATTATTCTTCTTTATAATAGATCAAGTGTGTGGGTGGGTGAAGGGATAGTTCTTGAATGAAAACACTAAACGAATAAGGCACTCGTATCTTTAGGGAATATTGTTTATGTTACTTATGTACATAGATTAAACCGGCGTTCGCTTGCCCGCTGCTCTGCTGTACTTCAATTTGCTTGAAGTGTTATCTTGAAATTTCTTAAGGTAAATAGCACGATCAAACAGTTATAATTACATTATGTCACACTTATGTTACAAAACAAAGTAAAAAATGTTTTACGTATTCTTTCCTTTGTAAAAGTATAAAAAGGACCTGAACATAGATTTTGAGCAATTTGAAACAAGGTGAACAGAAAGATTCACAATATCCAGAAATAATGTGCAACTGAATGGTACCAAGAAAAAGAACTTAAGTACAATCTAAATGTTTGACCCATTCCAAATTTAAAGCTAACTAAGTACTACTGTAAAGCATTTTGAATCAATATTTCTATTTAAAGAAAGAAAAAAAAAGGATACTGTGCATAAGAACATAGCTTTTCTTAGCCATGAAATGTAAACATACATCTCTCTGAAGGCAGCTGAAGCAGGAGAGGTCTTGAGTGGCTATTTGTTTCTTTTTTGAAGCATGCCAGATAATTTGATGTTTTTTCATTATACTTGCAATCTGAGGGACATTTTTCCCCCCTTCAAATTTGCAATGTTTCCTATTTTGTACAGCTTCACTTTTGTTTCATTTTTCTGGATATTCTGTATGAAAGAGAATCAATCATATCTATGCCTCTGGCAACCAAAGTATCCGCCAGTCGCTTAAGGGTTCCACCAACACCATCCATTGCCCCTTTTCCATGGCCTGCTGCAGAAAAGTTCCAGGTACATTTTTCAATTCCAGGACATAAATGTGGTAGAAGTTCAGTCATGTAAAAAAAATTAAAACGGTTTTTGTATTGAGAAGTAGGCCCATCAGACCAAAAATTTACAGTGTCCACTTTTGATGGAACATTGTTTGGAACCAACTCTTCTAATATTGGTTTCAGATGTGCCCAAACTGCATGAGCTCCATGGTCCAAATTTTCAGACACAGTACAGAAAGATAGATTTTTTACACCATAGTCAGCTTCTGTATTCTTATCAAGATTTTTATTACTATTTTTAAAATATAATATCCCTGTATGTAGGGATAGTTGCTTTTTTGAAGCACCAAAGTGAGCAGCCTGAATTTCACTATAATACTTTAAAGCATAGTTCTCAGAAAAATCAATGTGTAAAACTATTTCATTCGGAGACAAATTCTTTATAAGATGCTTTCTTTGATTATTTTGGTGTTCTATTACAAAATTATGTTTTAGATACACTGGGAGTACGTTGTTTAGTTCCTTTAACAAGGTTTCAGCTCTATTTTGGATAACAATCTTAGATGTAATCATAACTTCCTTCTCTTTCTCTTTCACCTGAGCTATTTTTTTTGTTTTTGTCCATTTTGAATATTTTACTTCACAATTTTTAAATGCATTTGTTTGGTTGACCATTTCTATTTTTTTCTCCTGGCAGTGTCTGCATCTTCGAAACATACAAGCATATGACCTTTTGCAGCATATTGCGTTGCAAATATCTTCGGTGGTGCTTTCTTTAATTATTCCGTGCAAATGTAGCTTTTTTAAAAGTTCTTTTGTATTACAGTGCAGTACACATAAGCATGTTTCTCTGTCTTTCAAAGTAGGCTGAACCACCCAAAACGGACGCAAAAGACAAAATTGTGTATAAGACATAAATATACCAATATTATTTATGTATTTTTTGTGCAAATGTTTCAAGCTATCCAGCAATACCCTTTTTTGCATTTTCTTTCCGCCTCTTGTGATGGTGTCTTTTTTGCCCGGACACATGCGACTGTGCAAATCATCTTCAAGAAACTTCTGAACTGATTTTCTTACTTTAATCAAATTCTTTTGACCTTTGTATGACCTTTTGAGATGCATTTTATTCATTTCTAATACTTTTTTGTAATTTTTGTAGGAAACTAGATTTTTAAGTTGGCCTATCATTCGATATTTTTTTATAATTTTATTTGAAACCAGTACAGCAAATAACTTCCTTTCTCTTTCTGTTTTGCTCTTTTTTTTATTTTCTTCTAGACCTGACATGAATGCAAACTTAAAAAGTAAATTTTTTCTTATTTCTGGTGATACCATTTTTTTCCCAATTAGTTTACGTACTTTAGTAGCAGGGGATAATGAACTTTTCGATTTATTCTTGACTTTTAAACGATATATTTCTTTCCTTAACTTTTCAATTTTCATCTCTTGTTTACGAGATTTAGCAATCGTGGTTTTCAGCTCATACCTCATGGAGCTATAAGTACGTTTTGCTTTTTTTCTGCCAGACTTAATCCGTGGAGATTTTCTACTCTCAATAATAGGTGTTTCTTCCTTTACAGGTGTTTCTTCAGCTTGTTTCAAAGACTTTCGCTTTCTGTAATTGCGGGAATCTTTCTTCCACTGCTTTCTTTTTAGAAGCTGTTCTCTTTTGGAAAGGTTGCATACACTTTTAATTACACCCCTCTCCCTCATTTTCCTTTTACGTTCTCTGTCTTTTTCTCTATCCAGAGCTTTCTTCTCCTCTGACATGTTTTTCCTACATTTCCTGACACGATCACGACAATTTTGTCGCCTTTCCTCTATTTCTTTGGATGTTAGTTTTTTTTTTTTAGCTTTTTCTGAGCTTTTCTTTAATTTATTCATGTTTTTGCAAATGCATAATAAACTAAAAGCAAAAAAGGATAATTATTTATTTACACCAGTTTTTATGTTTTAAAGGAAACAATTATTATTTAGAATAGATAATTTTTTGCACAGCCTAGTATTAAAACATAAAGAACAAAATTAGTAACTTATGCCTACAGATAAAATAAGTATATTTCAAAAACATTACAGGTGAATAGTTTTTAAGACATAATAAAATAAAATCATTCTCAAAAGAGTTTTAAAGAATGGAACTGATTTAGGATACCGTATTTTCGAGAGAAGTGCCACGGCAAATATGGGGGAAAAGTTTAAAAAATTGTTAATGCGGAGCTTCTACCGGGCAAAACAGCAATAAAAACGCGTTTTAATAGCGGAAACACATCCTTTTCTTTAAATATCAAAAGGAATATCTTTACATTTTGTTGCTGCGGTAAGTGAAATAATAATAAAAGGGTATAATAAATTTTAATATTTAAAAAAACCGTTAAAACAAGTTATTTTATTTAATTTAATGTTTCTTTGGCAATTAATATTTAAATTTTTAAATTTTGGGTGCGGTGCGCACAACAAAAAAAGCTTTTCTTTAATACAAATTGCGAATGCGGCGCTTACTACTGAAAATACGGTAATCACTTTTTTTAGGTGGGAGGGGGAGAAAGCACAAATGGTTCACATATTTTTGAACGCAATGTTGTGTTTTCAGAAGCCTTGAAAATCAAAGTTCCGAAAATTTATAGAAAAAAGGTCTTATTTCTTCAGAAACTTATATTTTCGGAATTATTCAAATTTAAAAAGTAATTGAAAGTTTGGCTACGATAGTGATGCATTTAAGCTCATCTTATTCTGCAAAAAGCAACTCCTAAACATATAAAAAGAAAAACTAAGAATGAAAAGAAATAGGAAACGCAAGCATAAGTTCGGCAACAAAGAGCTGCTTCATTGTTACAGATCTGATTGTTACAGAACTGACAAATTTCCCTCATTATATTCGCTAAACATCCTTACTTAATAGATTGAAGCCAAAAAGTGCAGCATTCTGTTCAAAACATTCAATTCCTTTTCTCATAGACAAACACAAATTAAAAAATCAATTAATTTGGGTTTTTACTTTCGTTACGGAACTGATCTTTCATTTGGTAGACACAGTAAAATAAAGATTGAAAAAATCTTACCTGTTATTCTGTTGAACTGAAGTTCAAACTTCCAACTGCTACTTGCACGTGGCAAGAATTGGCTCTAGCATACGTAGTTAGTTGGCGCCAAAAAAGTTTTCTTGACCGGAAATAATACATCAGAAGTCCGTGTTACGGATCTGATACGAAAACTTGGGACAAGGATAGATTTTGTTTTTTTTCGATGTACATTTACGTTTTCTAAAACATGAAAGTCAATTATTAAAAATGAACATAAAATACATTGTTTCCGCTGATAGTTGTTTTTCTCGCGATGTTATATAATGCACAGTTTATTTTTAAAGATCGCGATTCGTAACTGGGACACGTTACAGATCTGATTTTGGACATATAAAAAGCTTCTTTTGCCATAAAGTAAAGTAACAACTTGGAAATTTTGCCATGAATTGAATGTAAAACGAAGTTAACACTAGTAAAAAAAATATTTCTTTGGTATTTAATAGAAACTTTTTCAGAAATTTCTCTGGGACTCAAATTGGCACTTTTCCTAATATTCACCCTTAAGCTGTGGGTAAAAAAATTTGATGGCTATGTTGAATGAGATTGCATCTATCTCTGCGCAAAGCATGGTGCATCTTAGAACTTTTCTTCCATACCAGGAGCTGTGGACAAGAATATGTTGCTCCACCTCAGTCCCCCACCCCCCTCCCACCCGACCCCTTTTTTTAATGGCTTTATCATCGTATGATTAATTTTCAAAGCTTTATTCCTTGAATTCTGCGTAGAATAATTTTCCTTTTCTCTCATAATTGAAGTCTATTTTTGTGTGTCGGGCAACGTGCTTCCGCAATGACATCCAACAGTATTACCGTGAAGAGTTGTTACCGGAAGAAACACTTCATTAGCAAATGCCAGTAATAGTGACATATGAGAAGCTATTTAAAAATATTGCTCATTAGGATTCCGAGAAATATATGCGTATTGAATTACACATATCCAGATGAATCAAAATTTGAGAGTTTAAAAAAAAGTTTAAATTGTAGTCATATATATATATATATATATATATATATAAATAAATGAAGAGGGTTTTTTTCCATTCGGGGGGGGGGGGGGTGCAGAGAGGTTTAATATTTTCTCATAGAACACTGTGTATCAATTAATAAATATACAAGCTTTAAGTATTTTTTTATTACACTCGTACCTATTAATAAATTAACCAAAAAAAAAAGAGAGACTGCAATTCTTATTGAAACTGTCCTGAGCATTGAGCGGAGTTGGAACGCAGCCGGAGCTTAGAAGTCACAGCGGAGCAACTCAAAAAAAAGTTACTGCACTAGATCCCTCATCTTCATTTTGTTTAAGCTAAACGGCAAAAAACATTGGAAAATTTTGATTTTACGTTCTTCTCTTATTAATGGACAATTTCGAAAAATGTATGATTTTTCTTTTCAACCCCAGGTCCGCATCTTGAGTTTTATAACTCATTTTTCTTCTTTACATAATCGAAATCCATGCTATATCTTTGTGCAGGTTTTCTATTTATGAATTAACTTTTATGTTTATGTTTTGATTATATTATGTTATGGTGAATAGGGAAGAAACTTGCAATAGCTTTTCGTTTGTTGATCATCGTATTTCAGTACAGCATTGATGCTGAAGCAAGTGATAAAACTATGAAATTTAAATTCAATCCTGTTGAATAAAAATAGTATATCTGCAATCATCTCTCTACTGCAGAGTCATGCTCGATGTAACAAATAGCTTTTTAAAACAATGTTTTAAAAATACACACATAGCATATGCAATACATAATTAAGTTCCTCAACACAGTTCACAAAAGTGTCTACTCATTGCGTCTACCGGTTAGCATTTCTATTCACCTGCATCCATC
Organism: Octonoba sinensis; assembly: GCA_038502835.1. Taxonomy (NCBI): domain Eukaryota; kingdom Metazoa; phylum Arthropoda; class Arachnida; order Araneae; family Uloboridae; genus Octonoba; species Octonoba sinensis. Next base: position 26,670,056 of record CM076599.1, on the reverse strand, counting down.
TTATGTAAACACACAGCATGACGTCACTGATAAGGCACCTTTTTAACGGTTTTGCCCCGCAGCTTATATTCTGTGTCAGTCCGTAATGGCAGACATATTTGCACTGAAAGTTCCTAACGGGGAAAAATACGGGGACTAAAGTCGAAATATCAGGGATCAAGAAACGAAAATAATTAAAAGCAAGGAACTGGAGCTACAACACCTTTGAGTTGCTCCGCTCCGATTTCTAAATAAATATTTTCTCCAGCTCCGCTCCGTGTTCCGGATAGTTTTAGTAGGACTCGTATTATTTATCACATCTTTATTTATTTAATATACTAATTACTTATTAACTTTTCAGAGGGTTTTGGGCGATATGGGGGGGGGGGGGTCCGTAGCGTTTTAGGTGGCGCTCCATCGATCTGAGGGGGGCATTCCCTTGTCATAATATGATCTGCAACTGTAATTATCGCAAAAATCCGGTTTAGCCAGTCGGAGCAAAGCTGCTGATCCGTTTTTTTTTTTCCTGCATCCATCCCCATCTGAGCCGATGCTTAGCTTTACGTCTTTTCTGAAATGCAATGCACAGCACTGGGACGGCGGAGCACCCGAAATCGATAGGAAAGAAAAAAACCCTCTGGGGAGCACTATTTCCCAAACTATGGATCGCGACCCATTGGTGGATCGCGAGCGAATGCTGAGTGGGCCACCTGAGTGGGTGCTGAGTTCACTGTATACATGAATTTAAAAAAAAGGAAGTGTGCGAATAAAAGTAATTAAAGTTGAAGTTGATACGAGAACTTTAATGAAGAGAAATAAGAAACAAATGCATCCTTCCCCCATTGAAATAACTTCGTAAAAAAACAGGTGTAGGTATTTAAGTAATAAATCATTTAAAGTTGTGTCTCTTATTTCAAGTCTTTCATTCATATTGGTAACACTTAAAAAAAAGTATTTCAATTAGAACAAATAAGACAGTATTAAGTAGCTCCACAACTCGCCACTAGGGATCTGAGCATTACCAATATTTATACCCTCTTTTCTCTAACACAGCTAAGAAGTGGGTCCCAAGATTTGAAATTTTTGTTAGATGGGTCGGAGCCCAGTCAACTTTGGGAACCACTGCTCTAGAGAGACAGATTTGCCCTCTCTGGAAATTCTAAATCAAATAGTTTCAATATGGAAAAAATATGTAGAGTAATACTGCAGTAGAAAAAAGGAATAATTATATTGAATTAATCATTATTTGATAACGATTGTGAATTAGATTAATAAGAAGAATTTACCAAATCCAAATGCATAGTGTTTTTAAATCTTGCTCCTCCCCTACGCGAAAAAATCCTTCGTGTTTGAAAATTTCGTGACAGTACTGAATGCGGGCAGAATATAATGCATTTCAAATACTATATACATTTTATAATCCATTCCCCTGAATTTATTACTTTCAGATTTTGTTCTATTTGGTGGAGAGCGAGTGTAGGATTCTCAATTTCTAATTGAGTTACATTAAAATTTTCTTTTACTGCACGCTTAACCTTTCGCATTTCGAACGTTTTTAATTAAGCAAATATAAGAATTAATCATTCAGTCACGTCATCTTTTTCAAGTTGATACAAAACCGCCTTTTTTCAGTGCCCAGAACCCCCCTTCAATCTTTTAAAAAGTTTAACCTGCACATCATCGAGTACGAAACTTGACTTTTCATCCGTTATGAATGACCACAAGGGATTTCCCGTGTCCAAATATGTCAGCCAAGGATCAGCTCTTCAATTTTATTTCTGGGCAAGATAAAGAAGGTTGATGTGAAAGTAAGGTTAATCTCTGGAAAGAACTTCCTGCTGGCTCGTGAGTGAACTTTGGAACGGAGCAGAAGCGAAGGTGCATTTCACTGTGAGTAGTCCAAATTGAGAAGAGATGGAACTGGATTTTACCGTAATTTTACCGGATATACTGTAGATCACCCAGATGAGTGGGACATTTGTAAGGTCTTTGTACTACGTTGCTTGGTTGCGTGACGAATTATTAATGTACTGTTTCTGATTTTGCAGGTGAGCTTTTTCTTTAATATTATAGGTTGTTAGTTTGGTTGAGTGATTACAGGAGGATGCATTTGTCTTGAAGTCCAGGGATTTAGAGTGTGGAGCAAGAGCAGGAGCCTGGAGCAAATAGATTTTTTTTCGAAATTGGAGCGGAGTGGGACGAAAGAAATTTGCTCCACTGCTCAGATGTTTTTAAACTTTTTGAATTTTTTATCATGTAAAAAATAACTAAAAAAAGGGGTAAACAATATAATTCAGATCAAGGAGTGGAGCTGGAGCAAGTATTTAAGAGTCGCTCCAGATCCCTGTTAAGTCGCTTCTTTGTATTTCGTATGAATATACTTTTTAATATTAGTTCTGTAATAGTTCTAAATTTGGAACTGCCATTAAGTTGCGATAGGAACGTTTATGAAATTTCACCATTGGTTTAATCCTAAGCCCCATGGAAGATAAAGATACAGTTCCCCCCTACATAAATATTTTTCTAAAGAGAAGAATTTTAAACAAGTGTTAGGCTGTTAGGGAATGGAGGAGGGAAAGAATTCGCTTGATCGTCCAAATGACGGACCTTTGAAAATTATACCATATTTCAGATTGTAAAACATGCCGGAGTCGGTTTTTTTTTTTTTTTTTTTGCAGTTTTGGAATGTTTTTGTAAGCTTATGGAATGCCGTTTAAAAATACTTAATTCACCCTATAGTGCTCAATATCAGTTTCCGCAGAAGGGTGCAATGAAACGATATTCACGCCATTCAAACTGTAGAAGTCGCAGTCCGAAGTTTTTGTCGCCGTGACACCACCTTATAACCTCAGATATCCCCTAAAGTTCGTGAATAATTTGATCGATCAATGCATAATATTAAGCACGATTTTAAAAGAGACATAAGAGGCATAAGAAACTACCATGATCATAAAGAAAAGGACCGACATGAACAGTGCAGTGAGAAATTTACTCAATACCTCTGCTGCTCAACACTTAACAAGAAGTTCCGTCTAGAATTATATGAGCCTACTTTCCCGTATACACCGAATTCAAATTTATAATATAGCTTTCTCTCTCTCTGTCTTTCTCGTTTAGCTTTAGTTCTTAATTGCTTCAAATATACCTTTTTCAACGGTTAATACATATTCATTCAATCATTCATTTATTGTCATTCACTCATTTATTCATTCATTATTTTGCTTATTCATTTAATCATTCATTAATTCAAAAATATTCTTGAAAATCCCGAACAAAAAATTTCATAGGAAAATAGGCTCGTTAGTTCTACATGAACTTTCTATTTGTACATGTTCAACGTCATAAGAGCTTTCCGATAAAGTTTGTTCCAAGCAAATCGGTCCGTTAGATCAGGAATTATATAGGATTTAAATTTCCCCGTAGGCGATATGTTAATTTTTTTTTGTACTGTTCAAAAATGAACAAAAATTGTTCAAATCAATATTTCAGGCCAAGAACTTCTTCCAGTGAGCTTGTTCATGGGAACTTGGATCTTGTACCCAGAGTTTACACAATTTGCTTCATTTTCACCCATAGGCGCTAATGTTAAAATTTTTTGAACTGCTCAAAATTGAACAAAAAATTGTTCAAATCAAAAAGTAAAATATGGAAATGAGATGTCCTCGCCGAGATCTTTCGAATGCAAAAAGAATTTTTCCAATCGGACAATTCGTTCAAAAGTTATTAGGGGGGGGGGGGACAGACCGACAGACAGACAGACCGACAGACCGACCGACATACTTTTTTCCCCATCTCAAAACCCTACTTTCAAATTTTTTATTTTTCAATCTTTATTTAATTACTTAACTTATTTTTGACTTTTCTTGATTTCTAACGATATTTTCACGATACATTAAGCCTTCTTTCATGCTTTATTATTTTTTTTTTACTTTTACGGGAAAGTAGGCTAAAAACGAATTTTTACTTCAGCGAAACCGATCAGCAATATTTCACCCAATCCAAATAATGCCTCTCAAAAGAAATGAAGCATCTCTTTTGAAAAGTGGTAGAGTTCATTAATAACTACCAAGTGTTAATGATCATATTGTCAGTAATAGTGTTGTTTTTTTTTTTTTTTTCATTCTTTCTAATGGGGCTGCGTATGGTCATTAACCTTTTGCAGACCTAGTGCGTACCCCGGTAATCCATCCATTTTTTCAAGTAGCACCACTCTGTCGTTGGATGCCATTGCCACTGAGAATTTGGACGCTCAGTTTCCCCTAGATGGCGGCCCCTGAGCTCTCATTTGATGAGAATTGCACTAGGAATTGAATTTAGCCGAGAGTATCCAAGCCAAACGGATACTCAAGGGATCTTTAACATGCCGCACAATCATGCGACATGGGCGCAGACTATTTACTGCATCTTGAAAATCCACCGAGTTGGTCCAGGTTCGAACCTGCGATCTTGGGTTTACAAGACCTGCGCCTTACCACTACGCCACCCTGTCGACAGTACTAGTGTTGTCAAAGCGTGTGTTTTCAACAAGTGCAATTTTGCTCAAAAATTCGTTTTCGCATGACTGTTCAGACGCATTGTGCTTTTTGAAATCCTATTTTTACCCAAAATATGTTAACAGCTTACTTTAAAATGACTTCATTGTATTTAAATGCTTTGTTTACTGAATTCCAAATAAAATTAATTAAATGAAAAAAATAGAGTTATTCAAAAAAATTCACAAGGTTTATTATTATTATTGACACTCAAAACGTTGAAAAGACTCAAGTCAGTCCCTCGTGATAGGCCGCACAAAATTCTGAAATCCCGCTGGATTAAAAACCCTACTTATATAACTCGATCTCCCCTCCTTTTCCTCTCTTGATCTTCCGAATTCCTAGTGGAAGCTGAAAGGTTCGGATTGATTTTTTTATAGATCGCCAGCACGAGTTCTAATTGAATAAAGCAAATCGTTTAGAACTTGTTCTTTAAGCTCAATTGCAGTCTGGCGACTTGCCAGCAGTTATTACTTCTTCCGACAATCGAGCATTGGCCTTGTTAATCTAATTGACCGACTTGACATCAGGACATTCTATTTGTACTTGTTGAAATTCTTCTTTGAAACATGATTGAAATGTATATTTATGTGCTGTTTTTTTTCTTTTACGTTTTTTCCTAGATTCATTCTTGACAAATATGGCTCGAGTGCTTGTAATGTGTTGATTTCTTAGATATCATGCTTTTTTCAATTATTTTTCTTTTTAAAACTCCAGGCTGAGAGAGTCAACGGTTCCCTTGCTTCAGGATTGTAGCCAGTAAACTTTTTCGGGAAACGTTTTTTCTTTCCCCCACAAAAATTCTACGAACTGTATTTTGGGATACGATTTCCACCTTTTTGACAAATATATCGATTCAAAACCTTATTTTTGCAGTTGCGAGCCAAAAAAAGCGGGGAAAGTTATCAACATTTTAATTTTAAATGCAAATAAAAAAACTTCATATTGAATCTTAGGGAATGTTTGAAACCTTAAATCCCCCCCTCCCCTTGACATGCAGCCCGAGAGTATCGGCATACCTAAGTTTTAGGAGAATATTCTCCTTCTCCAAAAGAATATCATCGAAAATTTTGTCTCTAGTTTACAAGGAAACAATGAAAAATTATTTCATATTTTTTTTTAAAATTCATAAGAAAAGCGCGTTCAAAGTATTTATTCGTACTACATAAACATTGAACTAAGAATATTTTTGAGCATGCCTGCTTTTAGAAAATTTATAAAATACAATTTTAGTAATACTGGAAAATTAAATGTAAAGAGTACTGATGGTATTTTGTAAACTGAAGTTAAATAGGTATAGTTGCACACGAGTAGATTAGCTAATTAGAGGGCGGGCAGTTTCAACTGCCCAGACGATTCTAAACCTAAATACGCTTCTGGGCTTAGCGCATCACTTTATGAGATTGCTCTTATTATTATGTTGTTTCTTTTGCTTTCAGTTAGCTGCATTACAAGATCAACAAACGATAGTTAATATCAAAATGTTATATATGAATGGTCATTTAAAGATATTTTCGTTTCTTCTGATTAACATGAAACGATTCCATTTTTTTATTATTTTTTTGTAATTCTTGTACATTGAACTTAATAAGAAGCAAAAGATAACAGAACGAAAAAAAAAGAGTACAGAATAAAGTGGTTTTGATCCTGGGTGCATATACATCAAACATCAATCTGACAGATTTTAGGATACGAGGTAAAATTCCTACTTGTGATTTATTTGTTCGCGTCAAACGCTGCAATAATTCATAAATTTCCCTTCCACTGTGCTTTCCGAATGAGAATGTTTTCATTTACTTGGGCATGTGTATGGCAACTATTGCATCACATTAGCTGAATTCGTTATTAATTATTAGCGAAGGAATTTTTCGGATCTATAATTTTTTATCTTTGGAAGTGGTCTTTCACATTTCCGGTAGAAGCTTTCAACTAGACGAATCTTGTCGAATATTTTTGTTGATAAAATAAAAAGAATGTTTATAAGCAGTGGTGTACTTAGCGGAGTAAAATATTTTATCGACTACTTAAAAAATGTTTTTAAACTTTGATGAGAAGAAAAAGATACAATTGAAAGGGAAGCAATTCCAAACCCCCCCCCCCCCAAAAAAAAAAAAAAAAAAAAACTTTAGTCTGCTTTATATTCACTGGGTTAAAGAGGAGAAGCTTTTATACACCAGTGGCAGGCGGTAGTAGCGAAGGGTGACATTTTCATTTTAACTCTTGATATAGAAGAAAAGAAAGAAAACCTACAAACACACACGCACACACTCACGCATTTTTCAAACAAGGAAAATATACACATTGTTTATTGTGAGAGTTAAAAAGGAGTAACACATTATTAGTCTAAATATTAAGGCAATGGTTTCTGGAGATAAATTTACTCTAATAAAAGACAAGTTTTCCTGGTAGACAGCGGATTGCAACAACTATCTCCTGTTGCATGAGGGTTCGTTGATTTAAATCGCGATTTAAATCAAGTCATTAAAAAAAAGAGCTGATTAAAGTCATTTTGATTTCTTTCTTTTTCTTTTTTAAAAATTCCTTTTGCATTTCTAGAAAGGGTGTTGTTCTAAACCAGAGGCGTAGCTAGGGTTTTCAGCGCCCGGGGACAACTTTATTATTTGCGCCCCCCTAATATTTTGCGCCCCCTTTGCCCCTGGAGGCCTAGGAGCGCCCCTATAGGGAAACAGCTCCCTATAAAAAAAAAACTTTTATGCTTCCTAAATGATAAATAGCTCTAAGAAGCAACCCTTTTAACTTTCATTTTTATTAGCGACCATTCACTTCTAAGGGAAAAATGGGATATTTTGGCTTCGTAAAATTATTTCTCCGATTTCCCACGCACTCCTGTGCTACATTGGTCATTCCCTATATGTCTTGCGGTGTTGCCACTTTTTTGTCGAACATATTCATACCTCTTCAGTTTAAATAATTTTTTTTTCGCATTTAAAAAACAGTAAATTAACATTAATTTGCGTCCCTTGATGCTGCGCCCGGGGACAGCTGTCCCTCCTTGCCCCACCTAGCTACGCCTCTGTTCTAAACATAAAATGTGTTGCATTCACAACCACTGTTTCCATTTAGGAAAGCTTCAGAGGACTCTCGTAAGTGTGTGTATCATATTTCAGCACATTAGAACTAAATTTTTTTTTTTAAATTTCACTTGTTAACAGCAAAGCATATTTCATTTAACCTTTCGTATTTCAATTCATAAATAATCATGATCCACTTTGTGTTTTTCTTTTCACCGAAAGTAGGGGTGGGGAGTAATCAGCTACTTCCAATTTTTTTCATTGATGATATTAAAATTCATCAATAGCTACTAAATAAAAAAAAAGTACGGAAATCGGTTCACATAAGCAGAGGAGAAAATGGTACTGAACGGTTTTGTCTTTGCCTATTTATGTATAGATATTAGACAGTTTTTTAAATGTGACCATAGCTCTTAAAATTACTTGTTGTTCATTAATAAATATAAGAAGAAAAAAAAGTATTTTAATGTATTTGAAAATTCTTGTATTGTATTGAAATAAAATATATGAGCTACCTCAAAGGACAAAAATAGTAATATAATTTACTAATAAAAATAAATAAATAAGTTGAAATATAAATAAGCATTAAAGTAAAAAAAGAGTTTTTAGTATATCGGTGAAAGGGCCGTGGTAGCCTAGTGGTTAGCACGTCGGACTTCCACCTGGAAGGTCGCGCGTTCGATACCCACTGAAGACCACCATTTATACTTGGGGATATGTGCATGTAAAATCCGTAGACCCCACTGCCTCTCCCCCGTGCGTAAGCAATCCTAAAGCCTCGGCTAGCAGGTAGGGGGTCTGGTGGAGAAAAGAAAAGTATATCGGTGAAGTTGCTGTTTAATTTCAATGAAGCAATGCAATATGCGTGTTTAATCGCTACCTCCGTAATACTACGGAATATTACTGAGGTAGCTGTTTAATGCAGTTTGTCGTTATAAAACTTTACAGGAAAAGTATATTTATATTGAAATTTTTAACTTTTTTTTTTTTTTTGTTCCACAAGGTGTTATTAGCGTAACAAAAGAAAAAAATAGCATTTAAAAAATATAGGTTTGGAGAAAACATGCATTTTTAAAAATATAGGTTTGGAGAAAACATGCATTTTTAAAAATATACATAAGGGACCGTTCATAAATGATGTTACGCTTTTTCCCACATATGTGACCCCCTCCCCCCTTTGTCACATTTCAGCGGACCCGCCTCCCCGCCCCCTTTGTTACATGTTACGCTATGTTGCATAAGCAGGATGTCACACTTCTTGGTACCCCTCCCCTCGTCACACTTTGTCACAATTTCACGAACCCCCTCCCCCATCGAAGCGTGACATCATTTATGAATAATCCCTATATTTTCCAAAGTCTTGTTGTTCCTGTTTCTTTCATTATTGTTCGAAATCTAATCAAAATACACTTTCCCTGAACAAGCCGTGTCAGACTAGAGCACGTTTAATACAAAAAATGTCTAACAAAAGCTTCTGATAAGAACGGTTATTCCTCTCACTATCAAACGCAATATTTATTCTTGATGATCGAGCGATATTTTTTCCAGTAGATAGATCCATATAAGACTAAAATATAGTTTCATATTGTTATCCAATATGCTTCCACCGTCAAGCAATATTTACTGCTACTCGGGTTCGTGTATCATACTTTCGTTTCCATTATAGCAGGCAGGCAAAGTCCCATTAACCATAGTGGATTTTTCGAGCTTAGAAGCAGCTCTTTTCAGCAAATCAAAGCCATGTTGTCCTCTACAGTAATATAGGAGCCAAAGTAATTTTTGAAAATTTTTTTTTACATGATGCTTAGCTTGAAAATAAAATAGAAAGGCATGATCTTGGAGAGGGGGCTGCATAATAAATGTTGGAGCCATGGAAGGAAGGCGCAACTGTCCTCTATGTAAATTTAGCATTTTAAAACATTGCTCTGGTTTCTGCCGAGCGGTTAACGAATTCTTTTTTTAAGTTTTACAAGAGCATCTGGGCCTGTTTTGGCCATGGAGGTATGGCTTTGGCGAATAGTCATTGCTGTATTCTGTTTTGCAAGAAGGAGAGTTGGATTTGTGACTACAGATACAAAGCTCTGATAAATAAAATGCAGGGGCCTCAGTGGCTGAGCGGTCAAATCGACTGGCTCCGGTGCCTCCCTGCGCGGAGAGAAAGAGGCGTGGGTTCGATTCCCACCTTTGCCCTGGGTGTATTTTCTTCTTTGTATATTAAAATCTGTTGTGCTGTCTTGTTCTATCTGCCATATTGGACGAGAGTTTGAGGCATATCCTTGAGAATAGCAAATAAACTCGAATATTTATGTGATCTGAAATGGTCGTAAACAAACAAACAAATAAAATGCAAATCATATTCGTATCTATTGTTTATCCGCTACTGCAACTGGATAGCTTAAATCACTAACCGAAGTGAACACTGGAATATGATGGCGCGAGATTTGAAAATCCAAAAGATTGAAGAATCCAAACGAGTTCCATACATTAATGTACGGATACGATATGGAGGCGAAATTAAAAGACTTTCGCCTCCCCCTGTTCTTCTCCTCCAATCATCTGTACTTCCGGTCGAAGAAGTGTTTACTTGTTTACTTTTTTGTAGAGCTAGTTTATGGGATGAGCGAGTGAGATCGCAAGCATAACAGCATGTTTGAAATACTTTTTATATGTGAAATTTTATGTTGCCTTTTCGATTATAGAAAATATGCTCATGTGTGTTTTGTTGTAATTCATGATAGGTAAATTGAAGTTTTTATTTATTTAGCGCATCACTGCAAGAAAAAGAAAATTTTTAAGTATCATGTTCAATATAATTGTTCTTACAGTTTTATGTTATGACTTTTCCCGATTTTTTTTTTTTTTTTTGGTTGCTTAGAAGTTTTTAAAGTAAAAATATAAAATTTGAACTAGAATATTTCATTTCAAAGTTCCTAGTTTTGTGAATTAAACTAATAAAGAAGAAACAGGCTGGTGGTCATTTGTGCTATAAGGGGGGGGGGGGGGGACTGACCCTCCTAGAAATGCATTGAATTTATACATGTTTTTATGTATTTTGTTGATTTTCACCTTTAATATGCACTGAAAATATACCCTTTGCCCCCTCAAAAGTTTTGAAATGACAGGTCTGAGAAGAAATATTTCTTAAAATGTGTTTGGCATGCTGTCTGTGACTTCAATTGTAATCATCATGACAGTACCACAAATATATTCCCTTATTTCTTCATGATGCATCCCCTCCCCCTCCTGTTTATTGCTGGGGCTTTTCACGGTATTTGAATATAATGTACAGTCAGTAGCAGCATTTATATCTTTGTATTTTCTAATGCATTTTAAACAAATCATAAAATTTGTTGGTGTTATGAAATAATTGCATAGATACTTTAAAACAAAAAACATTTTTTATTCATGTTTTACGGATTCACGGTTTTCCTAATGCTGCAAAATACCAAAATCCCTTCAAATTTTAGTGAACAATACAGATTTTGAAGTTTAATAATATTGATTCTAATCAAATAATTTGAATAGGTGATGCATTAATGAATGATCTTCCTGCAAAAACTATTGTTCTACACTCATTTAAAAAAGAAAAGAATGTATGTATTTATATCCTAACCCTATCAGACAGTGAATTAAACTGTTTGGAAGTTAATTTAAAAACTTTTTACGTGTTGGTTGCTGGGGGAACAAAGCATTTCTTCTTACTCTACTGAAATATCCCCATCTCTACTCATCCCAATTTGGCCTAGCCAAGCACATGCTAACCTCCATTAGTGGCTCAATGTGTAAGTTAAACTTTTTAGGAAAAATGATATTCATTATAAATTCAATGTAAAAGGTTAGTCAGGGCCATCATTTAGGGGGCGGGAGGGACAATTGATCCTCCTAACTTTGAGAATATAATGTATTTTTATTACATTTTGCTGTGTTTTCAATGTACTATATAAGGGGAGTATATCCTTGCCCCCCCCCCCCCCCCCCGCCACCTGAAAAAATTTAAAATGCTGGCCCTGAGGTTAGTTGTAATAATTTGAAGCCAGTAATTTGAAAGTCAAGCTGTATGCATGATTAAGTAAATATCTAATAAACTCAAATTTCCTTTTTACCGAAAATAATTAAAGTATCATTATAATGATACATTTACTACCCATCTTCATATGATTAGAGCTTTAGGATTTAGTTTTTGTCAAACACTAGAATGAGCAGAATTTGCTCCATGCTTCATAAAATTCTTGCATTACATATATTACTACTATACTGGGATGGGCAACCTGACTTAAAGCCAATTTTTTTTTTTGAGGGCGGGAAGGATTAACACTCTTCCCTTGTTGCATCCTTGGCATCCAGTACAGCTTTTAAAATATTTATTACAATTTACTTCAGTTTTATCTATTATGTTTTTCAGAACTTACTAAAGTCTTTTTTTTTTCTTTTTGTGCTTATAAAATGTATTTTGAAATAAGAAATATTTTGATATTGTTTTTAAAAAAAAAAAGTAGATATTTTTTAGCACATTTTTTTAAACAAGCTTTTAAAATTTCCTTCATCTCACTTTCGTTTAAATTATTATTATATGTTTCTTGTATTGGTTTCAGGTTTGAAATCAGTCACCATGTTTCAACTACTTATCATCACATCCATACTCATATGTACATTTTGTGACGAGCCATTGAACAATTCTTTGTCATCTAGTCAATTATTTACATTTGCTCAGCCTCAGTCATTCTTGCAGTTGCAACCAGATTGGCCATTGCCTTCCATTAGGGAAGTGAGATTCAAATTTAGGTAAGTACTTTTCTGATGTAAATTACTTTAATGGTAGTTTGAAACTTGTAAATTCTATACATATTTTTAAACATCCCGTTGCTTAATAAATTTGTAAATTACATTTATTTGCAAAATATGCTAATTAATGAAATTTTAAAAATCAAATTTTAACTGTCGCATATCCAAATCTTTCATTCAGTAACAGGAACAGATTCTGGGTATTTAAAAATTGGTCGAATACTGGATATTCTATGTTTTCTGGGGTGAAAGGGGTGTTCATCCAAGTGGTCCGGTTTTCCCTATCTCTACTTTGTGCCTTTGACTACTAATCCTATTTTGTAAAATATGATTTAATTTGCATTTTAATAACAGGAGTTTTCAAATCACAACTTTGAATAAATAAAATAATTTTTGGAAAAAAATATAAGCTACTTCAAATTGCAAATTGCACTAAAAAGTAAAAACTCTCACTCAAACTCGTATCATAATTGCTTTTAATATTGCTGCTTAATAGCAACAAACTCTTTTTTAAAATGAGTTTTATATTTATTGATAATTTACTCAACAAAGAAGTATCAAACTAAGCCTTTCAAAATGAAAGAAAAATATTTTTTTTTCACCTATACCAACCAACCTTTCTAAAGAACACTTGTAGGCAAATCGATGAACTTTAGTTATGTTAGATGACCCTCCATCTATTTTTAAAAAATCATTAAAATTGATTCATTTAGTCAAAAGTTACGGTTGAGAAAACAAGAAAATTACTAAATTTCTGCTCTTAACTTTTTTTTAATCATCGAACATGGTCAGACAAAGGTAAGGGGGATTATGGGAGACCACCCTCGATCATTAAAAAAAAAAAAAAAATCATCAAAATCAATTCATCCAGTACAAAGTTATTGATGAACAAACAGACAAAAAAAAAAAAAACATACAAAGAGAAAAATTGATAACAACCCTCCTTTTGGAAGTTGGTTAATAAAATGAAGCATCTTTATTCTACTTGTGTGTCCTATCATCCAATGATTTAGTGGAATATAATTTTACTAATCCATTACTAATTTAAAAACTTTATTTTTCAAAAAATTGTTGCAAAATTTGTGAAGGCAACATTAATGGTTATCTGCCATTAATGCAAACATTTTTTTTTTGTCTCCCAAAGTTTCAAATTTTTTGAGTATAACTAGTGAAGTTGAAGTATGTCTAATGTCTCATATTGAAATATCAGTGTATTATAATCAATAAATATTTCTAAAAAAATTAAATCAAATTATTGGTGTATACTTTTATTAAATGTATTAGTGAATGAATAATCTGTCACTACTTAATTTAGATTATTTATTAATTTATATTGCTAGTAATTTAAGTTATAACTTAAAATTTCCAATTTTTTTGGGTTTGAAAATTTTAACAATTTTTATACACTTGTGTAGGACAGATAGACCTCATGGACTTCTTCTATTCCATTGTTCCACATCAGCAATGTCAGATTTTCCTCTATATGAACTCTATGTTATGTTGGAAAATGGTCGTATTAAAGTCATACATGTCTTCAATGGTCAAGATGAAACTTTTATCATTGCCAAAGGTAAATATTTAAAATGCAGGATTACAAGCAGTGTTTTAGTCGAGGAGGGACACAGTGGGACGGTTGTTCCTCCCACTTTTTTATTTTGGCACAAGCATCCCCCACTTTTTAAAAATGTTAACAAAAGTGTCCTCCCACTTTTTGATTTCAATAACTTATGTACATATATGAAAGCGCCCCCCCCCCCTACCTCTTTTCCAGGACTGTTCCACTGATTACAAGTAACCTTAAAATAAAACAAAAACAAAAATAAATTGTTGTTTCTTTGAGAATTGATACTAGTTGCTAGTCAAATCTTTAATTGTTCCTACAAAGGCAGGAGATGAAGTGACATATTTGCAAAAAACTCCTAAATAATGGGCTACATAGAATTTATTTACTAGAGTTCGCTCAGTGGTTGAAATTCAGCTGTAATGCATTTCAATTTTCGAGTTCAGCCTCCAACGTTTCAACGACTTTTAGGCGTTTTTTTTTTTTTTGACAACAATTTGCAGGGGTGTCGTTGGGTACTCAGAGAACTGGGTCCCAAGGACCCACAATTTAAAAAAAAAGTGAGTCCTTTCTTGAAAATTGTGGGTCCCCAAAGCATTTTCGTTTTTCGTATGTTGCTATTTCTTCAATTTGTAAAAGTACAGTAACTATAATGCATCAAAAAAGAGCTATTCCTTAATATAGCCCTAAAAACAACCTTTCTCTTTTATAAAAGCAGGTACCAAAATTCTATATTATGTACTAACTATATAACTACTAGATGGAATAAACAAAATTCCAAATCAATAGAATGAAAACAGACTCCAAGAGTTCACATATTTAATAAAGTCGTGTGCTAAATGAAGCATTATTTTGAAATGAATTTTAGATAATATATCCTGGAAATGCACTATCAACTCGTGGTGATAAATAAATGTCTTGATTTAAGGTGATTGTCGCTATAATTAAGTAGCCAGGCACTGGCGTAGATAAAGGAGGGTTTTGGGGATAAACCCCCCCTTAAATGGTGAAGATTGTCTAGAAATTGATCGATTTTCTTGTAAAACCATGAAATTAGCCCATTTCTCCGAAGAAGCCCCCCTGAAATGGTGAAGATTGTCTACAATTTGACCAATTTTTCTTGTAAAGCAATGAAATCAGCTCACTTCTCCTGAAGAAGCCTCCTTGAAATGGTGGATTGTCTAGAATTTGGCCATTTTCCCTGTAAAACAATGAAATGAGCTCACTTCTCACGAAGACCCCCCCCCCCCTAAAATCCGGATCTACCTACGCCACTGCAGCAAGGTGTGCCTAAACACCATTTTTTCTTTTCAGACTTCTTCAAATGTAACATTAATTTTCATCAGTTTCATTCTTTGTTTGAATCCCTTTTGAACGACTGGTCTGCATATATTGCAAAAACTTAAAATTATTGAAGCAAAATAAAATTAAACCTGTAATTGAGCATTCAATTTTTTTACTTTTTAAAGCTTGCACTCTTAATGATCACACAATTCTTTTTAAACACCTTGTGATAAAATTTTAATCAAAATAAATATAAATTTCATTTACAGTATGGGACCGCAAATTCAGAATCCCGAAATCCAAAAGCCCCAAAATCTGGAACTTTTTCAAAAAAAAAATCGGAAAAAAAAAACCAGCTTTGGCATTTTGAAGAAAAATTGGGAAATATTTTTTTTTTGGAAATAGGCATTTAAAAAAGGAAGGAATATAAAATGTGATGAGCATGTTCAAGATTGGAAATGTGCAGTTTTACACAATTCTTTTTAAACACCTTGGTGATTAAATTTTAATCAAAATAAATATAAATTTCATTTACAGGAATCGCAAATTCAGAATCCCGAAATCCAAAAGCCCCAAAATCTGGAACTTTTTCAAAAAAAAAAAAAACAGCTTTTGCATTTTTAAGAAAAATTGTGAAATATTTTTCTTTTTTTTGGAAATAGGCATTTTAAAAAGGAAGGAATATAAAATGTGATGAACATGTTCAAGATCGGAAATATGCAGTTTTCAAAAACGTTATTTCGCGATATTCTGAAAAGGGTTCTGTAATTAAGTGGCTACAGAATATAAAATCACATCAGAATTTGACGGAATTCTTTTCTTTTATTGTTTAATTAAAGAGGTTAAAATAATATCGGGAAAAGTCTAGATTTTCCGATGTTGCGCCTCGAATGTAAGCCGACTCCTAAAAAAGCTTCGTTCTTCGTGCTAAATTTCGCGACTTTTCGGCGAGTATATACGATAATAAAAAATGCTATAATTGAGCAAAATGCTAATAACTTTCAGAGCAAATTATACAGGCTCTGATGTTACTTATGAAATTTTTTGAATGTGGCCCCAAAATCTAGAAATACGGAAAAATCGCGGCCTCGAGCGTTCCGTTTTTGAGGTCCCATACTGTATTTGTCTTCTAACAAAGCTTACTAAGCATAAAAAATGAAAATCTTCCAACTTCCAGAGCGGATGCAAAAAGATTGCATTTTTCAAAATGCGATTGAAATAAAAAACGAATTTCTCTGAATAAAATAATTCTAGAATTGCACTTAAAACATTTCTTCGGTTATCTGAAGCAATAATTGTCAACCTGATCGTACCAAATTTGGAAAACGTTTAGAAATTTTTTTTTTCCAAGTGCCTGAATCTAGTGTATAACTGGAGCACAATCACTTCCAATACTGTTTTAAAACTATTAAAGAGCATGCGTAGAACACTCGCGGACGTCCGAGAGTTGGAGACTGACACGTGCCTGTCGTAATGAAAGGGGTGAGGGAGGGGTTTTGAAAAGAAAAGAGGAGATATGACATGTTGTAAGGTAAGAAGCAACCAGAGTGAGATTTTACCCTGGGGACAAAGATTGAGCCACCTGTGAGGAATATGTTCCATTGGGCCGATTGTGAGCGATTGTGTATAGCGGGAATGAATGGAAGAAAAATACTGATAAGGAAGGTTGTTAGGGAGCTTGTTGTCAGTCTATAATGGACTTTTCAGGGAATAGCACATTCAGGAATTAGTAATCCTTTTCAGGGAAAATAATTTCCATTCTACTCTGGTTTTACTTTGAAGAAAGTAATGAAAGGAAAATAGCCGTCCTTTAGGACGCTTGAGGTTTCAAATATCGGGTCCTTTTCGCGTATCACGCGTCTTTTATGCGCTATAGCGCGTCAGCGACACCCCTGCAGTTCGTTTTGTTTAAATATTTCAATTAGTAATAATCTCTCTTCCGTGTGACTGATTGACCACTGAGTTTGTTATTTAATTTAATTTCCTTCTCCTGTAAAAAAAATACAAATAAAAATTTTCATACCACCCTATTATTATTCAGGAAATTGGAAATACAAATACTTGCTTTCAATTTAATGAAGAGTTCAAAACACTAATGCAAATCAACAACTTGCAAAATTTTGAATTGGAGCAAAACAATGCGGCACCCCATTTATTATCTCAATTAATACACTGACAGAAAAAAAAAGAGAAAAACCCAACACTGAGAAAAAATTATTGCAGACTAATGAAATTTCGGCAGTATATTTGCCTAGGTAACGTCTTTAAATGATTAAAGTTTCAAGATCACTGTTAATATAAACACAAGAAGAGTCATTTCAAATGAGAAATGCTGGTACATTTATAACGGGTATAACCAATAGAATTTTTAATGTAAACACAGAAACATGCTTGCATTGTGTTATATGGGTGCTGCATGAGGTTGTAGGATAGAGATTCAGACCTGTTGCAATAGGTCGTTCAATAAAGGAACAGTTGATGCTTGTTGTGGAAGACGCTAAAGTTGTCTTACGATGTCCTATTCATATCATTGGGCAGTTGGAAAAAGATCTAGTTTTCTAGGAGCCAAAGCAATGTGTCAACCTTCAGTAGAGCATGTTGGGTTACAACAACACTATCAAGGCAAGCGTTATGTTGCAAAACATCCCCCTTGAATACTGTTCATGAATGCAGCACAACAGATTGAATTGCCCGACTGATAAATAAATTTGCAGTCAGTGTGCGTGGTAATAACACGAGAGTGCTCTTCCTGTCACAGTAAATGGCTCCTTGGAGCATAACTCTAGGTACAGATCTAGTGTGGCTATGCCACAGACAGGCCGATAGCAGGCGCTCACTGGGCCTTCTTTTAACTAACACACAGCCGCCACTAGAACCAAAGCCAGATCCAGCTTTTATCAGAAAACACAATAAATCACCATTGATGTTGCAAGCAACAGTGGTTTGGAGTCGGTAGAATGCTGGCCAGAGGGTGTCTGGCTCTCAGTTGTCCTTGAAGTGAATGATGCAGTAAACAACATAGTTTGATGCGGCACAGCCATCCGTGGAATGTGGTGATCTTTCCTCTCAGTATTGCCACGTGAACTCTCAAAGCCTGGTCTTCTTCGGATCCAACCCTTCTGTGACCACTGCTGCCAACAATAAAGCACAATGGATACATTCCTGCCAAGTCTCTCAGCCAATATGGCGGAAAGGAAACCCACCTTCGCATAACCCTATCACACAAGTTCATTTAAACTCTGTAAGCTGTTGATAATGGTGCCTCCGTCCTTTAAAAGGCATTCTTGACTAACATCAACTCACTAAGTCAAATCTCAACAACAAATAATGCTGACAAACTTTACAGCGCATATTTTAAGCAAAACCAAGTTGCATCTTCATAGTGCTGACACTAGTGCCCTTCTTATCCGTCTGCAGTGAAATTTGAATCAATGTCATCTTTCCTACATGCAAATACACTTGCCAGAAATTTCATTTGTCTAGCACAACTTCTTTTTGGTGTTGGTATTTTTCCCCCTCAGGTTATTACATTAGACATTGTTAGCATCAAATTGTATTTTATTTTGTTTTACATTGTACTGGACAAGAAATCTGATTGACTTATTATATATATATATACATATACTATATATATATTGGAAATAGATTAAGATTAGTATTATTTTACTTTGAACATTCATTTAAGAGATTACATTTTCCTTTTGTTTTTTTCTTGATGTTTCTTCTTCTTTGAATTATAAATAGCAAAAAAATAATAATCTAAATTGTAAATGTAAAGTATAACAAATAAAGATTAAAAAAAAAAATGCTTTGAATCTATGTCGAATGTAAAAGAAAAAGTTAAGAATTTCCAAAATTCTTTTATTGATAATACTAAAAATCATTAATAGCTAATAATTATTAAAAAAAGTAAGAAAATCGGTTGACAAACAAGGGAGAAATTGATATTTTCCTGTTTTGTCTTTGTATCATAAGATTGTACCTATCAATACTGCTGTATAACATATAGCAAAAGCAAAAATAATATAAATAATTTTCTATTTGTTAGTAAGTAAAATCTAAAATCATATCTATTTTTCAATAAAAAAATAATAAATAAAAATCAAATAAATAAATAGATGAAACACTTATATTTAGCTTAACTATTTGTGTATGTGTATGATTTAAGCAAACAACAAATTTTCGATGTGTGTGGAATTTTTTCAATTTTTTTTCTGTAATTTTATAAACATAGATCTTCTCATAAATTTAATTGTTTGAGTTTAAGTGTTTTGACAAAACTGTTTGCACTTGATCTAGAGGTTTCATTTAGAACAAGTTGACTGTCACAATTGCTGAAACTGGTTTGAGCAGTTAATTTTTTTTAATTGAAAATCACCAAGAACATTTGTAAAACTTTTTTTTCAAGATCTACAACATTTATTAATTGCTAATGCAGACAGTTATTTTTCAATAGACAGATAGATACTATACGAGTTGGGATTATTGAATTAAAACATAGAATGGGTCTGAAAATATGAGTTGGAGACATCAAGGTTGTACTGAGTTCTTTGAAATCATTCGTAAAAGGAACTAATGTTATTTTCTTGCATTAATTTATTTTTAAAGGGATTTTTTTTTTGAAATGCTCAAATGCCTACACTTTTTAGAATTAAATTTTCATATACTCTTAAAAATTAAAAAAATATCCGTTCTATTAAATGCTGCTTTTACTTCTTACATTACATTTTACATTATGTAATGAAAGATGGATGATGAAGAAAATTTTCTGAATATTGTCTTTTTGTTGGCACATTTTTTAAAAGCTAGAATGTCGAAGATTCATAGTCTCCTTATGGAATTTAAAAAAAAAATATATTTGTTTATTACATGTATTGGAAAAAAGTTCTTTAATGTTTTTCAGAACACTGTTGTAATTAGATGTTACTTAGCATAAAAATCTCTTATTTGTAGTTAAATACTGATTTGTTTTTATTACAGTATTTTTGTGAAATTACTCAACATTTGAAACAATGAACCTTCCCAGTGCTAAAAACCCTACATTAATTATATGCTAATATTAGAGCAATAATGACGTTTCCATAGAAATATTTTCCATTTAAATGAGTTCGTATTTGAAAATCTTAAGTGTTTCTCTTTTCAGAATATTTTAAAGAACATATTTATTTTTTTTACATACTTGCTTTTTTATAAAACATTAAAAATTTAGCATCAGCTTTTGTTACTTACCAAGAGATGTTTTTCAAAAAATATGAAATCAAGTATTAATTTTTTTAAATGTTTATTTTCAGGTTTGAATCGTGATAAATGGCATTCTGTCACCTTAACTATCAACCCTCGTACAGCACATCTTTCTGTACGAGTTGATGATCAAATGATGACAGATAGTTTGCTTTCTTTATCTACAGACCCTAGCTATGGGATTGTGGACACTGCACCCCAAACTGTCATGTATTTTGGAGGTAAACCTTTAGTATTTATCCAAATTTGCACAACTGTTTTGTGAGTTT
Source organism: Octonoba sinensis (assembly GCA_038502835.1). Taxonomy (NCBI): domain Eukaryota; kingdom Metazoa; phylum Arthropoda; class Arachnida; order Araneae; family Uloboridae; genus Octonoba; species Octonoba sinensis. The sequence continues at coordinate 26,649,376 of CM076599.1, read as the reverse complement.
TTCTGTGATGCATCATGTTGTAGTGCGTCAATATATATTAAAATATGTTATTTGCTGCAAATATTTGGCGATCATAAATAGGAAATTTAAATTTTTTAAAGTGTGAAATTTAAGAATTATCTTATATTTAATGTACAAGTTAATTTTCAAATTACTTTATTAAATAAAATTAAAAACTTGTATTTATTTATTTTTCAGGCCTTGATCCAAACAATCAGGCAACAAATCAAAAATATAATTATGTTCGCTTTATCGGCTGCTTGGGTGAAATAATGTTCAGCCATTCTGGAACCCCTGTGCTGACTCCAACAAAGATCGTCCATGATAATCAAATGGAGAAAGGTTGCGTGAACCAATGTGAGAAGAAAAATCCATGCCTTTATAATGGGAAATGTATCAACCATTATACACATACATCATGCGACTGCTTTGGAACTGGTCATGAAGACAAAATCTGTTTCAGCGGTGGTAATGTTTTATATATACATTATGTCTCGACAGTCAGGCAAACTTTTCATTAATATATAACAGCAATCAATTTTTCTTCTCTGCTTGTTTTTTTATTCATAATTTACAATCACATTATGTACACGGTTAGTAGAGATGACTATTTACAGATGCAGTCCTAGGAGGGAACCTTTTGCTGGGGCACGGTTTGATACGTACTATTCTTAATGCAGAAGCTCTCCTGGAGATGCTTAGAGTCGGCTTTCTTGTCCCTTTTTGGGATCTCTTAGCCAATCAGAACTCGGAGAAAAGTTTTGGTCTGTGTTTTAGTGTATACCCTTATAAAGGACCCAGTAGGTTTTAGTTCTCATTTTAAGATCAATATGCTAAAAGGTCCCAATGGTTTTTGGGGTAGTAAAATAAAGTGCAATAAAATGTGAAATTATTAAACCTCACACTAAAGGTCAAGATTCGCGGTCGCCACTCGCCACGTGGCGACCTTGTTTGAAAAAGTGGCGATTCAAAAAATTAGGAGCAATCGCCACCTTTCCTTTTTTTTTAATTTTATTTTTCTTTCATGCATACAATAAGCAAAATAACAACGCATCATTTCGGCATTCAAGTAATCGAATTTCGGCCGATAGGCCCCCCCTTTCGTAAGAAAAAAATGGCGAAATTTTTTTTCCGATTACGCTATTGTCTTTTCTTTTTTTTTTAATTCCTTATCTCTGCCATATAAATCTTTTAAATATAGTAGGAAACAATCCTAATCTTGATTTTTTTTTTTTTGTTCATAGCTTTCATTTCATACTTACATATCAGGTCGGCCATTTTCGCTTGAACTTATAAAATCGGACATAAGTGTGGCGCCATTTTGAAAATGGTGTGAAAGCTTTAAAAAAAAGTTTTGAAAAGAATGAAAATAAAATGTACTGAACAAAACTAGAACTGGAAATATACATTTTTTATACTTGTGTTTGAAAATGGTTCGTATTTGTGATCGTGGTTTTTGTAAAAGGTTCGTTTCTGTGAGGGAGATTTTTGTTATCTGTTGCTTCTGTGATGGAACAATTAAAATTTTGCATTTACATCTTTTGGGCTCTATAACATTAAACATGAAAAACTATATTGAAAAAATTCATTTTCCCTTAATTTACCATCGCCAAGGAAGTAAGTTTTTTCTTTTTCCAATTTGAAAGTCATTTTTTTTTTTTGAAGACTTGATAATTTTAACAAAATATTACATTTTCTTCACTGAAAATAAGACGTTAGGAATTGTAGTGCGCTGATGCACCATTCACCCCCCCCCCCCCCAAGTGTAGACGATATTGTACAGTTTATTTGTGGTGACTTTTCTGCGATATGTGGGGTGGCGGCGGGATATCCCTTAAATCCTTAATAACTATTTAAAAAAGTTTTTAAAATTTGTGATGGCCCGGGTAACGCCAACTAGTTTTAATTAAATGCCAATGCTACACTTTCAGTATGTTGTTTGCAGCAATCAAATTTTTATGTGAAACATTTTACGCTGTCATGTGTTGCATATCATAAGCAAATTACAATTAAACATGAATACTACATTATATGCATTACACATAACAGTGAATAGCTAAAATATTGCACTTTTGCTTTATGACGCATAGGTGGCCACCAAGTTAATCAAGTTTAGTGGCCAGTGGCCACTGCCAAAATTTCTGAGTCTTGACCTTTACCTCACACATATCTATAGTAGCAATTAAAGAAATTTCACATTTCTAATTAAAAACTCTAGTGGAATATTAGTAATACAGTGAAACTCCACCTAAAGGGCACCCCTCTCTGACAGAGTTTTTAATTCCCCTTTGTGCCTAAAAAAAAACCCCCTTTTGTTGACACCTCTCTATTACGGTCAAAGATATTTGTCCTGCTGGTGTCCACTATGGAGAAAATTTACTGTATAATTAATAACCCCTCGTATATCGCTCATTCAGATATATCGCCCTTTTTCCAAGTCTCCCAAAATTTAAGTGTGAGTTCTTTAAAGTAAAAATTTGCATTTCTTACCTAAGCCCCTTTTTCCCCATTAAACAAAGCCATGGAACATGACTGTTTTCCTTTCTTCTGAATTTGCTGCAATTAAAAGCTGCAACAACTCTTCTCCCACTCCCCAACTTACATGCCTGCAGAATGATTCCTCTCAAACCAGTTGACGTTTTACTTGACATTTCTTTTTGTATTGATCCTAACCCCCACAGAATGAAAGAGATGTCTATTGCCCAAGGATTTTTATGAAAAGATTTATTTTTACTAAGAAAATTGTCATTATGTAAGATTAAATTAAATTTTTTACGTTGACCCTCAATTTACTTGTACTTTTTAGTTATTTCTTATGGCATATCGGTTATACCACGCTTTTTTGCTGTCCCCTGACAAGCGCGATATAACGAGGGGTTACTGTAGTTTGATTTGAATTTGATTGATCATAATTATCTATGGATGAAAAGGAGATGCTAATCATAATCTATTAGAAAACTTCTGTAATTGCGATTAACAGAATCCAAATTTTACAAAACTTCTCAAATGACAAAACATAGCTGATTATTGCATAGGGATCATTCATAAATGATGTCATGCTTCGAGGGGGGAGGGGGTTCGTGAAACTGTGACAAGGGCAGGGGGTAACAAAAAGTGTCATCATGCTTATGCAACATAGCGTGACAAAGGGGGAGGGGGTATGTTGAAGTGTGACATTTTGTGATAAAAGGGGGGAGGGGGTCAAACATATGGGGAAAACGCGTGACATTATTTATGAACGGTCCCAGACTTATAGCTGCTTTCTGCAAAATTTTAGAAGAATATCTCGAAGAGGAGCTTTATAAATGCAGAAATGAGAAGTACAGTAATGATTTTGAAATGCAGTTTGCTGCTTTGTTTAAGGGACTTTTAGGAATAATAAACTCTGCTACAAGCTATTAAAATAAAAAAACGAAACAATTTTTCATATTTTTAGTATTACCTTGTAAAATTTTCTGAAATATGTTACATAATGTTGACATATAATGATTGTTAATTTTTTTTTTTTTGAACTGAAATTGTGTTTGGTATTTATGTCTTTAGTTGTCTTAAGTTTATTAGTTTATATTGTCTGCTTGTTCTTCTTAACTACTTAATGTTATAAAAATGCTTAGGTCCCAATGTGATCATTTAAGTGAGGCTACTATAATATATGCATTTGTTCGAAACAAATTTCAATTTAAATGATGCTATGAACATTCATAGAAAACTAAACCTTTTTATATGTTTTAAATTACTTAGCTGTTTAATGAGTCACATATGAGGGAATATGATTAAAATATATATAGAATGCTTATTGTTAATTTTGTTTGATTATTGTTCTGCAAACAGAAATGCTTAATTTGATCATGAACACAATATTATAATTGTTTAAAAGCTGTTGTTCTAATCTTAAATTTTGAATTGTATAGATTATTTTTACTTTTGTTTCTTGTTTAGTTGTGGAAATAAGAATGCATAATCTAAAGAAAGAAAGCAAGGGAGAGGGAAGGGGGAGAAGTCTTTATTTGCAAATGCAGATACTTCTCATATTTTCTTTTTCAGATCCTGTTACAATGACATTCCGTGGCTACTCATATGTTACTTATCGAGTGTATGATTGGAGAGATAGAGTTCATTCTGAAGCTACACGAATAAGCTTCCGTTTTAAAGTGAGTGTCCCTTAAGTAAATACATGCGTTTGAAATCAGTTCAGTAAAAGTTATAAATGTTCAAAACTCTTGCTTAAAAAGTACAATTAAATTTAATGAGCACAAAATCTTATATGTCGAGTAATGTTATGTATCAAATAAGATGTGTTTATTCTTAAACCTGTAAAATATTGGAAGAAACTTTTCAGGATTGAATGAAATTAGAATAAATAATGCCTTTCCCTTAAGGGCACCCATGGATAGCGATTAAACTGGGTTGTATATCTTCTAACACTGAATTCAATTGCCAGCTTCTTGATATAGTAATTTCTATTTTTCTTCTCTAATTGCTGTGAGCAAGAACTCTGAAATAAGCTTGAACAAGAATGTAAGGAAAGAACAGATTTAATTGTCCTGTTATTATTCATCTTTTATTAGAAACTATTTTTATCTTTTTTCAAAAATGTTCATGCAGCAAGTAGAACGCCAGCTTAACATTTGCTGTAATGTTAAAAATAAGCAATTTAGTTTGCTTCATTTACGCTTTCCTTTTGTACAAGCATTTTCCCCCCTCTTCCTGTTTTGTAGTACATGAAATAAAGTTGTAGTTCATTGAAGCTAGATTACATAAAGTAAACTGTTTAAAATGCTGAATATCTTGACTATTTTAATGTACTAATGTTTTATATATATAGCTGATTGAAGTTTTAACATTGTCATAACTAAATGATTTACATACTAATTATTACTATCACTTTGCATTGTTGATGCCTAAAATTTACCTTTATGTGTCGCTTCATTGATGATAGAAAAAAATATATTACATCAATTTTAATTTCCTGTGAGAAAAGTAGGACATTTCCTGTTTTGCACCTACTTGCACCAAATCATCTTAATTAAATTTTCAAAGAAGGTCTTTCTTTTTTAATAAGGTGAGCCATAACTGCTACATAAGAATTCTTATGGTTGTCTTTTGATGCGGGTGATTAAAATTACATTAATTTAAATGCCAAAATATTTTAATTATCCAAATGATGATCTTTAATTATTTATATGTTTAGTAGCTGTTGTGCCTGGCTCAGTGCGATTTTTAAGTCGTCATTTCAAAAAGAGGATCAAATAATGAAGTAAAAATGCCTAACCTTCTTTTTTTTTTCTGGCCACATACATTGCCATATCATTTTACAATGTAATTTTAAAGTCTGGGTATTTCTGCTGCATACATTTGGTTGCCAAATAACAAAAATGTGTTGCCAAACAATTAAGATCAAGAACTCCAAAACTATTTCAATTTGTAAAATCTTTTTAGTTTTTTATTGCACTGACGTAAGAAAAAAAATTTGAGCTAAGCCTTGAAATAAATTTTATCAAAAACAAATATTCTAAGCAGTCTAATTATCATCTACACTCCAAAGAATGCAGTTTTTTAAAAAGCTTTCCAATGATATTATACTCAATACGATGTCGTAATTCTTTTGTATCAAAAAGCGCACTTCTATGTATTTAAAATTAAAATTTGACCCGTTTGAAAACTTTTAACATTTAAAAAAATCCTCTATGAACATCCACGGATACCAAAGTACCCCGGTGCCAAATTTGGTAAAGATCTGACCTGAAATATGGATTTGATCTGGAAACATACATATACAAATTATTCAGTCTCTTTTTTACTTACGTAGGTTTATTTTCTTAAATGTTGTACTCAAATGCTATTTGTTGATTGTGATCTTCATTTTTTTAAAGTATTGAATATATATACTTGACTCTTGAATATTGAAGTTTAAATAATGGTTGAAGTTTTAAAATGTTCTATTGCTATTCACATGTTGCAGACGTTTTTCCAAGATTCAGTTCTCATGTATGCTTCTGGTGAGCATCCAAGTCGAAATTATCTGGCCCTAAGTTTGTATGGAGGACAGTTGCACTTTGAGATCAATTTTGGAGACGGTCCTCTTAATTGCACGATTGGATATGCTCTCAATGATGAAATGTAAGTAATTGATTGTTTTCTTAAGTGTGCTTCTTTAGTGCTCAAAGCTATTCACAAAACTTTCAAGTTAGATTCCTTTTTCAAGGGCAGTTTTAAAAAATTTTGCTTCAATCATTTTTTATTAATTTTTAACTATTTCTGCAAAAAGCAATTTATTTTGAAAACTTGCTTTTTGCAAAACAATTTGTACAATAAATTAATATAAAATCATTAATGCAGAGCAAATGCGTCCATTTTTAAATTGAAAAATTATTTTATTTTAATTGAAACAAGTTAAACTTTCAAATGAATAATTTTAATGTAGAAGGCTGGAGAAAAATGAACTTTTTTGTTATAAGTACTATAATTGTTCTCACACCGATTTGACTCATTTTAAAGTCTCCAGAAGGTACTTTTGAAAATGCAACAAATTTGTATGAAAAAAGAAATTATAGTTCATACAATGGAAAAGTACAAAATAAATGCTAATACAGTACAGAACCTCTTATCCGGCATGCTCGGGACCATCGCTATCCTGGATAACTGAATTTCCTGGTTTTTTGGATCGTTAAAAAATGCCGATATTCGGAGGTTTATCTAACCCAACCCAAATTACAATAACAAATGGTAATAACACTTCAAAATAAGTAGAAAATAGTAAAGAAATACAGTATTTAACTAACTAGCTTTTACTACTAACAAGCTAGTTACTAATAAGCTTTTTTTTCTTCAAAAAAAAAGCTTGTTTTTTGAAGAAAAATCGGGAAATATTTTGCAGCATCTTTTCTTTTGGAAATAGGTATTTTAAAAAGAAGGAAAATTAAATGTTGTGAACATGTTTATTGTTTAAGATCGAAAATGTGCAGTTTTCAAAAAAGTTATTTCGTGATTTTCTGAAAAGAGTTCGTTTTTGCGATTAGAGTTTTTATTAATTGTTGCTTTAATTATAAGTTAATATCATTAAATCTCTTCTTTTATTTCTTCTAGTGTTCATATTTATTTTTTTAAAAATGAGCTCAAATTTCCGGTCAATACAGAACATTTGCAAAATTGAAATTTGGAGATGGTCGCATTTTCCTGATAGTCTGATCTTTTATTGCAATTAAAAGTCTTTAATAAGTGGCTAGAGAACATTAAATCATATCAGAATTGACAGAATTCTTTTATTTTATTGTTTAATTACAGAGGTCAAAAAAGATCGGGAAAAGTGTCTAGATTTTTCAATGTTTTGCCTCGAATATAAGCCGACTCCAACTTCGTTTTTTGTGATAAATTTCACGACTTATAGAGTATATACGATAATAAAAAATGCTATAAGTGAAGAAAATGCTAATAAAAACTTCCAGAGCAAATTATATGGGCTCTGATGCTATTTGCAAAATTTTTTGAATGAGGACTCTAAATCCGAATAATTCTGAAATCCGGAAACATCGCGGCCCCGAGCGTTCCGAATTTGAGATCCCATACTGTACTTCTAAATTAAGAAATATTGAAAGAAAAGAACTTTAAAAGTTAAAAATCAATAACATTCACAAATCACAAGTCAAAACGAGAGGGCAGGGGGAGGGAGGGTTGACCATTTGAATAATTTCCGAATCGGATATCTTTATCTGCATCGTCGATGTTGGTTTCTATTAAAAGATTGCCGTTCCAGACACATTCTAGAATACTCCCGAAGTTCAATTTGGAGATGCATTTCTTTTAAAAATCATGTTTACATGCAGAAACACGCAAGTTTCATACTTGTGTGCAATGACTTTGGTTTTGCGAACTGGATTTTAATAAAGGATTCATTTTCACAGTCGCAATTTTTGTTGCCTTAATATCGATTTTAAATTCTTATTACCTTATTGCAGCTCTTAAATAAATCAAAAAATTTATAAAGCAAAAATAAACGAGCTCTAATTTTCACACGATCAGCTATTATGGAAAATTCGCAAATTTGTAACTTCAAATACTCACTAGCCAATTAAATAAATGTATAAGAATCTAAATACATATTTCTTTTGTGTTTACTTCTAGAAATAAAATAGAGAAAGCGTCAGGTTTTCTCAAGTTTCGTCGGTGAAATTTTTTTTTCTAATTTTCTTCTGCAAGTTTACCCTTTCTCCCCTAAAAAAACATTGTTTTTAGACTAAATTATTTGACTTATAAACACTGAATATGTTACTTGTAACGGAAAATGCTTATTTTTAAAGGTATTTTCAAAAAATTCGTATTTTTATTAAATGGGAAAAACGCGAACTTTGCAAAAATGGCGGGAAATTCGCGAATAAATTCCCGGTTTGCTGGTTTCCCGGTTTTTTGGTTCTTGGAGAAGAGGTTCTGTACTGTATTATATGCCATACGGAAAAATGCGAGGATTAAAATCAATCATGAAAAATCTATGTTTTCAATATATTTAATTTCATGGCTGAGGTATTATCTCTAAATAATTTAATTTTGAACATTTTTAAAAATAATTTTGATGTTATTGTGAGTTACTTTTGCAGATGGCACACACTAATTATAACACACCATGGCAAAAATGTTTCACTCAAACTTGATTCTCGATGGCATGCAACTCTTGAGGCTTCAGGAGTACATCATCTTCATTTAGACCCTGAAATGTATATTGGAGCTGCCCCAAAGAAAGCAAAAGGTATTTAAGTAAAGATAAGTAATCTTGCATTAGTGCTTTGCATAAAGTATTGATCAAAAAAGATACATATGAGAAAAAGGTGTATGAATAAAAATAATTGTTTTGGATCAAATCTACTTTTCTAGTCAATTATTAGATGAATTGCAATAAGAGAATAGGCTTTTGAAATAGTATCTTTGTTCTTCAAAGTTACTTTTAATGTTGTTTCTAGGATTTAAAAATGTTAAAACAGCATAATGCAATCAAAGAGAAAAAAAGTACATTGGAAAACTTTTAGACACATAACTTGAGAGGTGCCTCTGAATCAATCATGCATAAATGAAAGTTAAATTAACTCTATTTTTCTATACTTTGGGTCAGAGCTTTTGAAATTCAATGCACAGCTGAGAGAAACCCTTAGATAATATATAAGCAAGATAAAAAAAAATGTATAAGGTGAAATTTTATTTAAGTGGAAATATTTTGCACTTGACTGCATATTTATATCATAATTAAATGCAGTTACACCTTTCATTATTTTAAGTTCTCTTTGAAAATTATTATTAACTTCTAATAGTTCATCCAAAACTTGGTTTTTCCATATTCTGTAGAATTTTTACCTCATGATTACTTATTTTTATTATCTGATGGAATAATTTTCCTCTTTGTTAATTTATGCAGAGAATGTCAGGATAGCGGCATTCTCTGTAAAATTGCTGAGATAAAAACAAATATCAAGAGCCACCGAGCAGCACAGCTATTGCCGATTCTGAAGATAATTTCCTTTATGTTGCTTTTAATATGATCGCATCAGGTGCTCTTTTTGCATCTCTTTGCTAAGTAGGTGAACTGCATCTACCCTGCAGTTTGCGTATTCATCTGTTCATTTATCTTGGATGGGGGATGAAACTGATGACTATATCCATTATGAGTGCGCATTGAAGCCATTATTTATCAAACTAAACTTTATTAGCACATAACCAAAAATCAAAACAATTGTGCAGTATGGATGCGTATGCATGGCTTGCTGCCAAACTCTGCACTGACTGCGTAATGGCTACGTCACTGATGACGAAACCAAAAGCTCTCGCTGGCAGTCCTTAAAGGTCGAAACGGGTTTTCGTAATAATTGCAAGAAAAATACTGCATATTCATTCTTGGCATTGCATTTTTGCTATCATATAACGTACATGTTTTACCATAGTTTATACCAGCTCTATTTTGTAATATAATATTGCAATGACATTAGGACATTATAAAATATTTGCCGATTAACTGAAATTTAGATTATTTCTAAATATTAAAATTTCTTTTATTAGTTGAATTTTATTTCATATTAAAATGAAATTTGTTGTATTTATTTTAGGTTTGAAGTCTAGGGAAAAGTTTATTGGATGCTTGAGCAGTTTTTACTTCAATGACAAGAGTGTACTACATGCTTTACACAGCGGAGAAAGCACTGCTCGCTATTATAGCATGTTTGCAGCTGAATATGGATGCGATCCCACAAATGTGATTCCCATGACATTTCCTCTTCCAGAATCTAAGCTGTTGTTAACCATGCCAAGCACCAAAAGATTGCAGTTATCCTTGGAATTTAAAACATTGCAAGCTAATTGCGTGTTAGCATCTGGGGAAATAAAAACTGAAAATGGACTTGGTATCTGGGAGGTAAGATTTAAGCTTTTCTTTAAAATTCGTGATAAGATGCCAACCAATATGGATTTCCTATACTCGTTATGGGGGAAAAAAACCAAAATTATCAGGGTGCTACGGACCACCGAAAATTGGGCATTTTTACTTATGACATTCGGGAGAATAATTTATGCAGAATTTTATCATTAATGAAACAAAAGTATTACATAAGAATAATGTTAAATTTATCTTTTAAATAAAAAATATTGATTGCTATATAAAAAAATTAGTATGTGATTTAGTTTGCAATTTCTATTTACTAGAATTTTGATTGCAATTTTATTGAGTGAAGCAAAAAAAGGTTTACTTACAAGCTTTCTGATAATGAAAACAGGATTTTTTTTTGTAAGATAATGTAAAGCCTATTTTAAATATCCTTTACTGTATCTTGTATTTTATGTGTGTGTATAATGTACTCGTATTAAATACAGTAACAAATTAACAAAAGTTTTAATTTCAAAGTGCAAGTGTATTAAATGTTGTTAAATGTCTTACACCGTAAGAAGTTGATCCCATTTTACTTTAATACATTGACCTATTTATGTACTAAATTTGATTTCAATAAATTATATGCTGCTGTATACTTATAATATTGTTCATTATTCCTCATAAAAATCTCGAATCTAGGATTTATGTTCAGAAAAAAATTAATTTATCTTCCACCTAACTATAGACACGAATAAAAACTTTTAAATTGCCTTGCTTGCAGTGGGAAACTTTTTTCCCCAAGCTGGCATCGTTTTAAACAATTGTGGAATTTTTCACTTCTAATTTCTTGGCATTGAACTTTTCTTTCTTTTCCTCCCCCTCCCCCATAGCATAGGCAGTAAAAATGATTCATAATGCCTATTTCATGTTTTTAAAATATAGTTATAGAACTTTCAGTGAATAATTATTCTTCCCAAATGTCAACCATAGTGATGGGCATAATTGAGAGACTTCAATAATCGAGTGATCAGCAATCGAGTAAATATCTTGAGAACTCGAGAGATTATCTTGAGTACTTGAGCGATCATCTCGAGTGATTTACTTGATGGTTGATTTCAGAATTTAATTAATTAGTATAAATACACAATTATACAAATACCTTGTAAACAAAGTATAATACTAGAGGAAAGGGGATCTTGGCACAGATTGCACCATTGAAATTTTTTAGGTTGGGTTCTGAGGCCTTAGGGCACTTAGCCAACTTTTTTGGCCGATTTGGGGAGTCATTATTTTTTAGAGGTTCCATAAATTTTTAGGGACATATGCTATTGCTCTGAGGGGATAGGGCACCACTGATAATATGGTAAAATAAAAATTACCTACAGTAAAGTATTTATTGCATAGATTAAAGTGAGTAATTACTAAAGGGTGTCTGGATAAAGTCGACTCCGAGTGGCATTTTTATGCTACAGCACACAGTGAAGGTGTATACAATGGTGTAAGAGGCACTGTAAAAAGGGCTTGATGCTAAAGTTAGCCTCCAAAGCCTGACAGATAACTAAATATTAACCCCTTTTCAATTCTTCCTGTGGTAACTGAAAAACTTGCCATCAATTTTTTTATGTAAATGATGAACAATATGTTGAAGAAGAGTTAAGATATTTAGAATAAAACTTTAAAATTTGTTATTAAAGAATATTGCTAAAAAAGGGTTCAATAAATCATTTTTTTTTCAAAACTTCAGTTTTTTCATTTTAGAGGTAAGTATAGTAAACAGCCAAAAAATCATTACAAGTTAAAACATTGACCTTAAAAATTGTTTTTTAATTGGTTGATTTGGCATGAACCCCATATGACTACAGCAAAGTATAAAATTGTTATGATATACTTTGATTTCAAATTATATTTATGCAAACTGAAACCCAGAGGCGTAGCTAGGTGGGGGCAAGGAGGGACAGCTGACCCCGGCGCAGCGTCAAGGGGCGCTAAATTAATGTTAATTTACTTTATTTTTAAATGCGAAAAGAAAATTAATTGAACTGAAGAGGTGTGAATAGTTCGACAAAAAAGTGAATCGGGAATGACCAATGTAGCACAGGAGTGCATGGGAAATCAGACAAATAATTTTGCGAAGCTAAAGTGTTCCATTTTTCCCTTAGAAGTGAATGTCGTTAATAAAAATGAAAGTTAAAAGGGCTGCTTTTTAGAGCTATTTATTATTTAGGAAGCATAAAAGTTTTCTTAATTCCCTTTAGGGGCACCCCTAGGCCCCCAGGGGCACAGGGGGAGGGGGCAGAATCTTCAGTTGTCCCCGGGCGCTAAAAACCCTAGCTACGCCTTTGCTAAAACCTTCAATGAAACTAAAGAATCGATTCCTTCTTTTTAACATTTAATCTTCATAGTGTTATTTTCATCTAAAATTTCTGCTCATCATTTAGTTGTAAAACTTCATTGTTTACATTTCAAATCTTGCGCGGATTTTAGAAAATTGCAGATTTTAAGTCAGTGTATCTGAGAGAGTTGACTGTACTTTAGGTTTTGAATTTTCTCTTCCTGTAAATTTTCATATGAAATGTTTACTGGTGTGTTTTATGCTTACATTTCTTTCAGTTATTACTTTACAACGGAATTGGAACGTTTACCATTAATCGATCACCAAAAGAAGATCCGGCATTATCTTGGTCTGTCAATGATGAAGCTTCTGGAAAGCAGTTGGCAAATGACGAATGGCATCACATAGGGATTGTTTATGATAGTGGGTATGAGCAAGACCTTTAACAACCTGTTTTGATATACAGTACCGAACCCCAAATTCGGAAAATCCTAAAATTCGGCACTTTTCCCGAGAATTTCCGATTTTTTTTTTTTTTTTGTAAATTCAGAAAAATATTAATGTAAGAATCTGTTAAATTAATAAATGTCAGTAAAATTTGATTCAAATGGAAGCAATTTTGTAGATATATTTATGCTTTATATGAACTAAACTCAGGAAACCAAGATAAAACCAGAAAACCCTACTATGTTGTAAAGTGAAAATTGATTTCTTGGGCTCAGTTAAGCATCTTTTTTCCCTATAAAAAAATTATTTTTTTCCTTAAATTCTTAAAAATTTGTTTTTCAAGTTTTATTCCCTGGTAAAAGAAAAAAAGAAAGAAAGATAAAGAAACTTGTTCTATTTTTTTTCTTTGTGGTCATAAATGGCACCCAGTAACCCTTGCAATTTGTACAAATGGGCTGGCATTTTAGTTTGACTTCTCTGCTAATATTTTTTTTAGATGTAGCTCTATTTTCTTTTTCATGCAATTGCAGGTGATTCAGTGAAACGGTTAACTACCATGGTGGGTATGATTTTTGCTGAATTTTGTGTTGTAATTTGGAGCGTTTTTATTTAAATCCAGGAATAAGTTATTTTCTTGTTTGGTAAAAATATTTTAGCACATGGCTTTACTTGTATTACCTTTTGCAAAAAAAGTGACTTATTTATGTACCAGTTAAGAAAACAGTGCTATCTGAAATAAAAATGCGCATATTAGCGTTGATGTTTTCTTAAATCCGCCATTTTTGGTCGGGTTCCGAAATCCGGCTTGGCGCCGGTCCCGATCATGCCGAATTTGGGGTTCGGTACTGTACTTACATTTCAGAACACCAACAAGTCATAATTTAGTATTTTTCTCCTCTCTTAAAAATTCTTTCTGTAGGATTATGTACTTTTTTCTAACCACTTCATTAGAATGAAGATCGTGCAAAAATATGTCTTATCAGTCAATTAGTAAATTTTTTTCTTATTGTATGCAATATAATTTTATTTTTATACATACAAGCTATTAAATCTGATACTAGATGTGGTTTGTTAATTTCATGTCCTGAGTGGTACTGGATGATTCCTGTGTATTTTAAAACTGCTCTAATTAACTGAACATATTTTATCTCTTATACGGCTTCTATAAAGCAATACATTTGATTTGCAGGCATGTTAAAATTATAATTGTTTGTATATCCCCTGTATGCATCATGAAAATTCGGATTTGATTAGTCAAGCCTTCAATGCATGTTGGAGGGATTGAATTGTAAATTTAAAGATCTATAATTTCACATTTTGTGATGACTACTTATTTTTTTATAGGGAAGTAAAGTTAGAGGTTGACTACAGTCATGCAGCTAAAGCAACATTTACTCATCCACTTGAATTTATGACTCAAATGATTTTAACAACTAGTGCTAGAAATGCTGAAAGAGGTATATATACAAATATTAGTTATTGGAAGGTATTCTGACTGGTTTCACTTTTTTATTCTTTTATAAAATTCTTTTACGCATGTATGTGTATCATTCAATTGTTGTCTCTTAATATATGTGTGTGTGTTTTTTATATATTGTGTCGTTCTTCAATTGTTGTCTTTTAATCTTTGTCTTTGAACTCAAATATGGTAGAATCCTACCATCAAATGCTAATGGGATAACTGCATATCTGATTGTCAAATTTTAATGAATTTAGTATGAATGTGGCTTTCAATTTTTTAGTTTTTAAACTATTTTATGTGTGAGAAACATTGCATTTTAACAACATTGAATATAAATTGTTTTACTATTATAAGAAATTTTGAATTCAATTACTTTTTGTAAAACTTTTTCAATTAGACAGGCAATATCTTGCTAGCTGTAGGAAAAATGTCTACTTTCAAGTGTTGGGAGAAATTTGGAATGTAATATTTTAATTTATGTAAATTTGTGCCACATCATAGAGAGTAGCATAATTTTTATGTTATGTAATTGCATTATAAACGTCCTTACATATGTTTAAAAGTATTTCTTATTTACTTTTACTTCGTTAAAATATACTTATATGCTAACTAAACCATTGCATCTTTGAACCAGTAAAATTTTCATGGCTCAAAGCATTGTTCAATTCATGGTTGATTTTTACAATACAAGTAAAGGGAAGTATTTCATAACAAATTTTAAATTATATATTTCATGACCTCGCAATAAGGATTATTTTATGCAAGTATGGTGATTATATTCCTCTTCATTTTGTTTTAATAATTAGCAAAATTCAAACTTTTATAGCATTTGCTTTTTTTACTATCTTTTATATAACAGATGTAATGATAATTACAGCACTTATAAAATATTATACTCATTGGGAAAGTATAAGGGCATCTATTCCTCAAACAGTACCATTAGAACATCAATGTTTTTGCTATTCTGAGGCTATGGTAGAGCCTATTAATCAGTGTAGAATTTTCGACCCACAATGGCAAAAACTGATATTTATTCTTGCCACAAAAATTTAAGAAATCCTGGGGTTAATAATTTTTCTAACCAAATTTCAGCATTTTGTTCTTTTCACATAACCTTTTATTTTGAAATGTCTTTTAATGCAAGAATCAACTGAAAGGGAAAAGATTAGTAGCACATTATGAGATGACAAATATCATTGCAGTTTGCCATGCTTATTGTGCATTTCAATTTCTGATGAAAGGCATTTTGGAATTGAGAAATAATTTTTTCCTTAAAAAATTGATCATTGTACAAAGTGAGAGAAATATGTTTTTATACATATTGAAGAAGAACATTTTTCATTAGATCTAAAAATTATGTAATACAATATTAAAACTTGCTTTAAACATAAAAGTTTTCTCATGAATTTTAGAAACTGCAATAAAACTCGGTAAAAATTATGAAATCAACTAAATTTCAGAAGAGTTCATTATTTTACAATGGTGTTTTGATATTATCAGTAGTCAAATTATTACTTTATAGAGTAATAGTCTGAGAGCAGTTATTGAATGTATAAAACTCTCGTTTTTACATAGGTTTCATTGGATGCATGAGAGATATTTATGTAGCAGGAGATTGGATTGATCCTAGAACTGTTGTAGATACAAAGCAAGTTTCTGGAAAAGTGTCATTAGACAGCTGTTTATTGGTAAATTTGTGCAATAATCCCTATGCATGTGAGCATGGAGGTAGATGCTATGTGGAAAAAGGGGAGACCCACTGCGATTGTGAAAAGACGGGTTACACTGGAAAAACATGTCATTTCTGTAAGTATCTACACATTATGTTCTGATTTGACATTGAATTTCATGCTTAACGTGCACATTCATTTCACGGTGAAATTTTAACGATTGCATTGTAAAGGCATTGCATACAAGATTGAAAAGGTAATTTTAATTCATTTTTTTAGAGAAATGGAAAAAGTAATTTCATTGCTTTTAAGTTTTGTTTTTAACTTTTATTGTATGCATAAATTTGTCATCATTAGATGAGCTTCTAGTGCCTTGACTTATGTAAATAATTTAATTTCTTAGTGATTAGAACACGAGCTGCTATTTCACATGCACTTTATGTTTAGTTGTTTTGCTATACTTGTTAAAATTTCTTTACTGAAATTTTTTTTACCTGTCGAAGTCTGTCAAATGTCTGATAACAAAATTGAAAATAGGTTTATGTTTTTGTCTGCGTATCTGAGTCCGTGTAAAACCAAGACCATGCAAACAATATTCTTGTTGATACAAAATTCTTCAGCCCGTGGTGAAGCTCTGCTAATTGATTTTCCTGAAATTCAGTTTGGTTCTTTTTTTTACTTCAAGCTTTGTGTAGCAACATGTCCATTCAAATTTACTAATATATACAAAATAATGGAAATACTTGCACTTTTTAAATTTTCATACAATTTAAAAAACTAAAAAATGCACTAGAGTTCTTAAGTTTTTACTGCATTAAATAAAATTTATTTGAAGTTTGGCTGAAGCATATTTATTTTCCTAAATTCATTCAGGGTCGATGCCTACATATGAAATATTTCATTGAAAGCATTCAATTGTTGATGCTGCAATCAAAATGTGTTCCCATGTATCCTCGGGGAACCTACAGCTTCGAGTATGATCCCAAATCCTAAGACATGATCACATGAAGTGCTATACTGGCAAATGTAATGTGTGTGACCTTTCAGTGCAAAATGTTTCCCCCCTATTCTATACCGATAGGTTATGTCCATGGTTTGCCTGGATTTTGAACCTGGCCGACTGTGTCAGTAGGTGGTTTGTACATTTTTGATTTTCTTGCATTATTTATTGTATGATAGGACGAGATCAATGTGGCATTGAAGTATTACTTACTCTTACATACGCCATTTTTATCTCTTTAAATTCGTGATTCCCAAGCACTGTACCACAACATTTTAGTATGCCACAAGATTCTTGAAGGGTGCCACCATTGCAAATATCCAACCATAAGGATGTCAAACATAATACTGTTTTGTCAGGTTTTTACCAGCTCAGTTGGTTCAACCTTTCTTGAGGGGGCTAATGCACTTGATTATTACAATACTGGCAGGCCCAGCATTTCAAACTTTTACAGGGGGAGGGGGAGCAAAGAGTATAAACTCAATGTATATTGCATTAAAAAAAACAACAAAATACATTTACATACATATAAATTTATTATATTTCCCATGCCAGGGTCGGCAATTGACCCCCCCCCCCCCCCCTCTAAATGATGGTCCTGAATGCTGGGATAATTTTTGACTAAACCCAAACAAAGCTATATGCCAATCATTTTTTTTTTTTTTTTTTTGTTTCAGTTTCTTTAGTTATAGTTTTATAGTCGCCCACTTGATGTATACAGAGGATTAGGTTGCAACTCATATATTTGTTTTCACGGTTTCATTTAAAATGTATTTTATTGAAAATTATCATCAAATAATTTAGAAAGTATACCGTAATGTCCCAAATTCTCCCCTCACACCCGAAAAAGAAAAAAAACTTTACAATATTTTAATATTGTACTACTGTATTATTGTTCCAACTAAATCAGGTAGACAACAGCCTTGTTAACATGATTTTTACCACATTTCGTGATAAATCTACATCGGCTTCATCCTTGCTACGTTGCTATAAGCAGGTATGAATTAAAAAATTTAAAGTAACTATTTTTTCTCTCCCAAAATTGTATGCTCAAAAATAGGAGTGCAGGTCATGTTTGCGGGTGAATGGTATTCAGGATTATACAGGCGAATCAAACATTAAACGAAGTAAAATTCTTTAAAATTTGTCTTGGTAGTGTGCTGACAAATTTTTCATTAATTGAAGGCGTTCCATGACGAAAAAAGCTTGAGAATCACTCGTTTAAGCGTATGAGTTGTTTGTTTGTATTTTTTTCCCTTTTTGCATGCACATGATATTCATTATACATACTCAACATAAAAAAAATAAAGTCATATTCAAATTCTGGAAATTACAGTATTTTTTGGGTTATATACTAGTTTTTATAGTAACTTTAATGTGTCCTAATTTCAGCTCTTTATAAGAGGACATGTGAGGAACTCTATCTTGTGGGGTACCGGAAAAAAGGTGTCTACACTATCGACATTGATCGAAATGGACCTTTGCCACCTGCTCATGTGTATTGTGATATGGGAGGGGAAAGTGGAAGCACAATAGCTACTAGGGTTGAAAATAACATGCCTCCGGAAATGGTATGTAAAGAAAATAAAATAAAGAATGCACATTCTCACAATTTTTAAATATTGCATTTCTGTACCTTTTGTTTAATGTGAAAAAACTTCTTGAAATATGTACCAAAATTAAATAGATGAGTTAGTTATTTAGCTAAATCAAAACAAAACACACAGGACTTTTCTTCTTATTTGTCAATGTATTATGTTTTAATTGGACAAAAGGTTGCTTTTTAGCCTCATGAATTAAAACCATGTTTTTTGTAAATGTGTTATTAATAATCTATCTAAGGAACAATGGATTTCATACAAAACAGTGATAGTCCATCTTATCTTTTAGATTTTTGATTTATTCTCAAATAAAAAACATGCAAAAACTTGAGGACAGAAAATGGTACTCAGCTTGTTAATAAAATAAGATATTTCTTAAATTTCATTGATTCAGTTTTTGGCAGAAGGTTGTGATCAATACAGAGAAAAGAAGGGAGGATGGGATTATATTCATAGAAGTGAATCAATGAATGAAAATAAATTCACCAAAAGGTAGTCTTTATCTAGTGAGGCAATTAAACATTAATATTTGTTTAATGCTTTATATTCAGTAAATCTTTAGCTGTGCTGCTTGTTGCTTTGCTTTAAACTTTTATCTCAATGAAACCTACAATTTAGATTTTGGTATTTGTATAATAGGATGGACCTACATTTTAAATTAACTCGGGTGAAACTGATAAAAAAGAGGTGGGAACTTCTTGTGGTTGGCTTGTTGGAGAGAGTGAGGTAGCAGGAGAATGCTCTGGTTTGGGGAAAGTTAGAACTTTAAACCTAGAAACAGAGGGTGTCATTTTGGGGGATTCTATGGAACACAATAATCGGGAGAAGGCATCGGAATGTGGCTACATGATGTTTACTAGGCTCTCAGGTGAAGGTTGTAGAAAAAAAGGGAATGTTTAAACAATGAGATTCAGTTACTCTGTGGGTGGGTACCACCCAGTACCGGATCTTGGAGTTTTCTGAGGCGGGGCAAAACTTAAAAATGCCGCCCCCTTTAACCAATTATTGTTGATATTTCATATAACTTGTATAAGCTGGCCTTTTTTCTTTTTGACAATTTTTCCTTTTTGGGTCACTGATACACCCATAAAACTTTCGTTAATGGCCACACAGCATGGCCCTCTCAGCTCAACATTAGGGTGGATAGAGCCATATGAAAGGTCCCTCTTAACTGAAGATATGAAATTCTGACAGAGTTGTAGGGGGTCCAGGGGATTATCCCCAGGGAAAATTTTGAAATTTATCTGCACACTGGTGCATTTTGAGGTCTTATGAAACGCTTTGTGACTTCAAAAATTTTAGGAACAAAAAGCAGACAAAAGCTTTTTGAAATTTAAACGTTTTTACTCATAAAAGTAATAATAAAAATTCAGAAAAAAATTGCCATTTTTTTTAAATCCGGAGGACAGGACTCAACATCCCCCCTCCTTCTTACTAACGCCCATATCGAAGAGTCACGTGTTTGCCTTCTCAAACTTACAAGCTCCCACCTCTTCCCAAAAGGATGCTTTGAAAGTTTCTAAAAGAAAAACCATTGGGTATTGTCTGAGCATAGCCTGATTTATACATATTTCATTATCACAAGAAGGAAAAAACCTCGACTTCTTAAAATTTAAATTTTGACATTGCGAAGTAATTTGCCACCCCCTAACCTAAATTTTAGAATTTCCGACAGTTTATACAAATAAAACATTCTATTAATCGGTTTTAATAGTTAGCAAAATAGCTGATCAATGATAAAATTGGGGCGCAGAACTAGGATTTTAATTCTCTTCCAAAAGTTAAATTTTCTTAATTAAATAATTTTTTTCTTTCTTTCTCCTTTTCTTTCCTCCTTTCTTTTTTTGATGCATCACAGTTGAATTTGCCGCCCCCCCCCAGAAGTGCCGCCCGGGGCTTGGGCCCCGGCTTGCCCCACCCTAGATCCGGCACTGGTACCACCCACAGAGTAACTGCGCATTGGTAACTGCGCGTTGGTAACAGCGCAAACAAGGAGTTCATTAAGGATTGGACGAGCCTGTTGTATAAAGCAACCAACGTTTTGACTGATGTCCAGGTAGTTGGTTTGCTTCCCAGGCATAGGGTGTATAGGGGCTGGTTGAATCAGTAACCTGGTTTTAAGAAACTTTGCGAAAAGCATTTCCATCAGGTTCATTGATGTTTGGAGTTCTTGTCAGCATGATTGGGTTGCCAGAAATGGTTTGCATCTTAGTTATAGGGGGGGGGGGGATTCATCAAGGTCAGTCAGTAGTATAGTCGAAGGGGGATGCCGTTCCCCTACTTTTTATTTTAATTCGAACTTCCCCCCATTTGTTTTGAATTTTAACATGAGCGTGCCCCACTTTTTGATCGTATATGTCAGCTTCCCACCACCCTTTTTTTCAGGACTAAACCACTGAGGTCAGTGTTAGGATTTTGGAGGCTTCAGAATTAAATTACTAACTTTGGATGGGGGGGGGGGGGGGGGTATTTTACTGGGATTAGGGGAATGTCACAGTTTATTTCTGTTCTGGAGGTTTCAAGAATGTGGGTAAAATGTTAAGCCATAGTAGCATTATTAGTAGTGATTTGAGGCATCGTAAAAGGTTTAAGGCAAGCAAAATGGTCATACTTAAGATTTTGTATACTAATGCTTACAATATCAGGAATAAGATGGATAAATTGAAAAGTGTTATTCCAGGTGAGGAGTTGGATATTATTGGAATTACTGAAACATGGACTACTGTTAGCGAAACGGATTTAGCAACTATTGTTGGCTATAATTTGCTTAAGCAAGACAGGCTGGGTAACGGAGGTGGGAGGGGTTTTATTCTATGTTAAGGACACTTTTACTTCCATTGCAATGAAATGGTCATTAGCAATAAACCTAGCAATATTGATATGGTTTAGGTGCAGTTGAGCAATAAAGCTAAGATTACGTTTGGGGAATATTTACAGGCCACCTAATTTTAAGCAGGAGGAAGTGAGGAGATGTAATGTCTTAGGGACATGCCTGGTAAGGGCTTTGTCATCATGATGTGGGATTTCAACTTCCTGGAATATTAAGGCTATTTCGAATAAGTCTAAGGAAGTTTTATTGCTATTTTACAGAAGTTTGGTAAGACCTCATTTGGAGTATGCTGTTCAGTTCTGGTCTCCGTATCTGAAGAGGGATATTACCTTATTGGAAAGGGTTCAAAGGAGGGTTACTAGGTTGGTAAGTGGTCTCTCAGACTTAGATTATGAGGTTATGCTTAAAAGGTCTAGAGCTAAGGAGGGTTTGAGGGGACATGATTCACTTATTTAAATTCATTAAAATATAAAATGTTGATAGGCTACATTTATGCACAGATTGTAGAACGGTAGAACAAGAGGTCACTGCTTTAAGCCTTTCAAATCTCAGGCTAATCTTGAAATTAAGAAAAATTACTACTTCAATAGAGTTGTAGGCAGTTGGAATAGTTTACCAGATGCAACTGTTACTTGCAGTGAAGTAAAAACTTTAAGTAGGCTCTTGATTTTCATTGAAGATTGTTAAATTGACAAGTCCGACCTAGCTGGACTCTGTGCCTGTGGCTGGTGGTCACTTTTGTTTTTGTATACCATTACTTTCAGTGAGAAATGTTGAGTTTCTGTTAATGTATTTGAAGTTTTCATACGTCTTTGGCAACAAAGAGTGAAAGACTGAATTTGAAAAATAGTTCTTAGTATAAACAAATGAAAAAAAAAATCCTTTTTCTTGTTCACAAAGGTTGTGAGAAAAGCTGGCATGTTGTCTTTTTATGTTGATGTCACATATCGAGAATTCACCCCCACAATGTTGCAGTCTCTAGTTAAACATTCAAAAGTCTGCTCCCAAGCTGTCAAATATGAATGTTTCAAGGCACCTCTTGGGTAATTATTTTCATTTTTTAATGTAGCTAATTACTAGTACCTTAAAATTTTACAATAATGGATTCGTAATTTGCATTATAATCCTGAATACCACTCTCCCTTTTTTCCCTGAGAAAACAGACTCTAAGTTGGAGGTCGAGTCTTAATCAAGGATTTGGGATAAAGATCTAAAACAAGTTTTGGGGGTTCTTTTGAGATAGTTAATGTATCAGTCACACAGAAATTAGACTTTTTTTTTCCAAAATTGTACCCTCAATAATAGGTGTGAGGGTGGTATTCGAGATTATGCATTATTTACCAGATATATATATATTTTAATTTTCTCTTCTGCTATTTTAAATGTTTTCTGTCAAATTTGTATTCAAAACTTTTTGAACTTCTAAAATAAGTTTTTAAAAATTTCTTGTGTTGTGTGTTAATTGTAATTGCTTATGTGTTTTTAGTTTTTGTGTGGTAACAATAAAAAAGTGAGTGTATCTCCAGAAATACGTCATGCAGTCGCAAATAAATGTTCTGTGATGGTATTTAAAAGACATGATTAATGTTTAAATGATATTGTGAAGATTGAACCCTGAAACCACGGTGTAATAAAGTTTCTCATGATGACTAAATTGCTTATTACTTCATGAGATTAAATGACTAAACACATAGGTGGCCTGGTAAGTAGTATGAGTAGTGACTGCTACCCATACTCAATGCATCACTACTCATATTTTCCAGGTTCTCACTAAACCACTGATCGCGTATCAGAATTCTATAACTCTCAATGCTTTTTCTTGCAACCCTATTGGGAATAGCCATTTCTGCTGACAATTACCAAAAATACATCACGAACTTCTCATATAGTTACAAATTTGTCAAATTACTGTATTCATGGGGGAAAACAGTTTGTTGAGAGCTAAATTAATTATTTATTTTAGAAAGAGCACAAGTTACGTTTTTCAAATCTTACACTAAACATGAAAAGCAAAAAAAACTTTATATGAAGAAACTTTTTTTGCACATGTATTTCTTTTCGCTAATACCCGTAACAGTAAATGGAATGGCGTGTGCCCTTCTAAAATATAATGCAAAGACTCCAATAAAATCAAAACATCAGTTTCGAAAAAAAAAAAAAAAAAGACTTGTGCGCCCTACAAAATAAAAGATTCAATTATTTTAGCATTTTAACAAAATGAAATTTATCGAGAACTATGTAAAGTATTTTATTTGTACCTATTTTTAAGTTTAGGACATTGTAGCAAAATGACATCTATTTTATGAAAAAGTAAGGCTAAAGTATTTTCTAAAAGGATTCTCATTATTTTATAATTATTATTTTGGATGAGAAATGTCGCTTTCACTAAGTCACCATGCTTGAACTCTGTAACTGAAGTTGTAAAATAGATGTAAAAAAATCTTTATTTATTTATTTATTTATTTTTTGAGTCTTAAAAAGTTAAAGGGGTTTTACAAGATTATTCATAGGCAAAATTACTTAGATGAAACCCTAAAGAACAGATCCACTGGAAATTCATTAAATCCTTTATTATATCTATCTATCTATCTATATATATATATATATATGTATCTATGTTTTAAATCACAAAAACGTATCTTTCAAACTTTTTTGTGTGAAGATATAAATGTGTTTTTGTTAATTCTAAACACAAATTTACTTTTGTCTAGTTTTCTCTTGGAGTGAATCAGGTTTGATATTATTTCTTTCTGTCTGGTTTCATTACTTAAAATACTTATTAAAGTTTAATATTTCAGCAATCAAAATGATTCATACATATATATTTTTAAATTTTTGTAAGATTGCGTACATATACATGGATGGAATCATCTGGAAGCAAAGATTATATCACGAGCATTGGAAGCCAGTCTGAAGGATGTAAATGTGCGGAAACAAGAACATGTGCTAACACTTCCCTTTTATGCAATTGTGACATTACAGATGCTCGATGGAGAGTAGATGAAGGAGAGTACACTAACCCAAGTCACCTGGGTATTACCAGAATATACATCTTGCAGCCAGAGGACCTAGAATCTTCTGCAGAAGGAAGACTTACTTTGGGACCTCTAGAATGTGTTGAAACAGGTAAATTTTAAAAATATGAGTTTATAAGGAAAAACTTTTTACATATACTACTGTAGCAGTAAAAAAGTAAAATTACTTCAGTGTTACTTGCTTTAAATGCAAATTCAAATGTTAAGCCTATAAAAATCTCAAGAACTGCCTTTTTATTGTGGAAATGTTTTTAATAATAAATTGGCAATGCAACTTATCTGCCAACTTTCCCCATAACATTCTGTGCATCATAAACATTAAACTTCATTCAGAGATTGTTAAATCCTTAAATTACATAATAAAATATTATGTTTTAACTTTATGCATAAGAAATGATAATTAGGCCATTAGGGAATTTAAGGACAAATAAAGAAATATGTGTATTTACTTATTAATAAAATACAGTCAGTTTTCTCTTTTTAATTGTGCTAGAGTTTCAAGCAAACGTATTGCAAATCATTGTCGCCTCAGGGCCAATTGCACTCATAAATGTAACCACTTGCACTTCTGCCCAGTTTCGTACTAAGTTGAGTGGCAATTGAATAAAACAAATGTTTACTTACATATGCTATTTTCATTTTTAATTTCATTGTTTCAGAGTCTTGAACAAGCCTTCACTCAAACCTTTATTATAATTTCTTTTAATAATACTGCTTAATGGCAACAAACTCTTTTTAATAATGAGTTTCATATTTATTACCTTATAATTTACTCAACCAAGACATGTTGCCATCTGCTATATATAATAATGTAACATTACTATTATAAATGAGGCTTGCCTGACAAAAGAGAAGGGGAAATAATTACCTGATAATAAACTGTTTCCAAAACGTTTTAATTGATATCACTAAAACTCGTCAATAGCTACTAAACAAAAAAAACTCTGTAAAAAAACAGAGGAGAAAATTGTTCTTAACTGTTTTGTCTGTCTATTTATATACAGATGAATATAATATTAAAGTTATATTAGTATAATGTGGCTTTTTTTTTTAAATTTCTAGATACTCAAGAATATGTGATAACTTTTAAGACTTGGAATTCTTATATTGAAGTTCCTGGTTGGCGAAGAGGAGATATTGCTTTCAGCTTCAGAACATCAAATAGTCAAGCAGTATTAATTTATCAATCGTCAATACACACTGCTTATGGATATCTAAGAGTATTGCTTACAAATGGTATGTGCATAATTTGACAAAAATTGAAAATAAACATAAAAATTAAAATGTGTTTTTGTAATTTAGGAGCTTTTCATTTGATCATAGCATGCAATTGCATATTCTTGATTGTTGCTCAATAAAAGTTTTTGACAATGTTCCTTGCATGTTGTAGTGAATAAGTGCCAGATATCAGTATCAAAGTGCAGTTGTTCTCTAAATTTTGCAGTGATACTACCTAACTTATTTCTTATTTATTCTTTCAGATTATGAGCTCTCTTTTGAATTTACATTGAACAATAAACCAAGAAGCATCAAAGTCAAATCTAGAAGGAAACTGAATTCAGGTGAATGGCAGCAAGTTTGGGTTGACCATGATATGCATCACATGCGTTTCACGGTCAATTTAGATTCTGTTATGGTCGATTATGGGGAATCGCACGGTGTCGGACCTTTTGAAGGTCCTCTATATGTTGGAGGAGTTCCTGAGTAAGTTACATGAATTTTGCTTTTCTTGTAGATAATATTCAGCTGCCAATTATCATGGAAAAAAACTTTTTTTAAAACATATTTTATTTAAACACATTTACTTTTATGTAGTTGTTATTTATTTAGCATAACTTTAATAAAATCCTTTCCTTTGTTAATTACTAGAGTTAAATTATGTTACAATATTTCCAAGAAAAACCGTACGAGATGATATGAGTAAAGGTATCATCCCAAAGTTGTTGTTTTTTGTTTTGATTAGAACTGATGAAAACTTAAAGAATTTTTCTTGTAATATAATTGATTGGAATTTAATATTGATGCTTTACCTGTTAAAAGTCTTGTCTAAAAATTGTTTTGCTTTATTTATTTAGTTTTACCCATTTAATTAAAAATTTAATATTGGTAGCAGTTTTTTAGTAATTCAGTTTTACATTTTTTCTGATGTTTGTATACAATACCCTAGTTGGGAATAGTATAGAATTTCTTATTAAAATATCATCTGATAGTTGAAATTTATATAAACCAACGCCTAGTAATTTCAGAGAATAAATTTCTGAAAACTGTCTATCGTAGGAAATCATAAATGTAGCATAATTTTATCTAAATATAGAAAAAATGTTTGTCCAATTTGTCTGGGATGTGGGGAAAGGAAAATTTTAATAAGTTTTAAGAAAATTGATAATTTCTCTTTTGTATCTTGGCAACAAAGTAAGATAAGTTATTTCTTATAAAGTGATCTGTGCTCTCTAGATTAGTTGCTGGAGATTCAGCTATCAAAGAAGGATTCATTGGCTGTTTTAGAGGGCTTGTTATCAATGATGTTGTAGTAGATCTATATAAGCACATGACTAGAAGGTGAGTAAATAACAATATCTTTTTAAATTTTAAATAATCTAAAAATCTAATTTTCTCTCTAACCGGGTGTGATATGTTTTGCTGCTTATAAAGCTAAACTTTTAAAATTGTTTGTGTACTTAGTCGAAGAATGTTTTAGGTCTTTGTCTGAAATTGTACCTTTCATAAAATTCACAATTGAAAGAAAGAAGCAGAGAAACAAAAAAAAATAATAAGCACAAATGCATACTTTTTACAAAATGAGGATAAAATCAACCTCCTAAAATCAGTGGTGTAGTCCTGAAAAGAAGTTGGGGGACGCATATGCATGCGAAGATAAGCAATTGAAATCAAAAGTGGGGGAATGCTTATGTTAAAATGTAAAAGATTTGGAGGGATGCTTCAATTAAAATAAAAAGGTGGGTGACGCCGTCTCCCTGCGTGCCCCCTCCACTACACCACTGCAGCCTAAAATGCTTTTTTACATATTGCATGAATATTTTCTTTTGAATTTCTAATGCTATTTTACTTAAATAACTTTTGAAAGTGGAGAAAGGAGTATATAGCATATTCTATCTCTGTTCTTTGTTCCTAAACAGCTGTAAATATTTAACTTTGTAATTTAAATACAAAAAGGATGCTTACACCTGGAACACGCATTTAAGTAACAATTAAGTAAGTTAAAGTAAACAAGAGATAGGCTAAGAATTGGAATAACTTATTTTGTGTTGGCAAAATTTTCAATAAAGAAATTCATTGTTCATGACATGGAAAGAACAGAAAATACAAAAAGCACATTATCGTGTTCAACTTTTGAAGTAAGATGGAAGGGGAATTTTACCTTACATCTATATTACAATAAGGATTAGTTAAGAAATATTTCAGCAGGCATTTTCATTGTGGATATCAAATACTTGTCTAGTATGAAATTTAAAAATTTCTTCAGGATGAATCTTGATGACTACTTTATCCATTTTATTTTAAATCTTGGAAGGTTGTTTTACATATTGTTTCTTTTTAATCCATTTTTAAAAATTTTATTTGCGAGTTGAAGATCACCAAAGACATTCTATAAGCAAATGGAACACTGTATGAATGGTTGCTGGATAACTTATTCAGTACAAAAACTAATGATCAAAGATTTTGTCGTCAAATAGCAGTTTCTTGAAAAAATTACTTTACTGTGTGTGCAGTTTGTTGGAAAAACAATATTTTTCAATTACGTATTTAAAATGAAAGAAATTTCTATACAAAATTTTGTGTCTTTGTCAGTGAATCAGCCATTGTGCATGGATGCCAACCTTCTTGTGCCTCGAACCCTTGTCAGAATGGGGCTACATGTCTTGAGTACTGGGGATCCTATTCCTGTGAATGTGTTAATCCATTTGCTCATTCTGGCAAAAACTGTGATCAAAGTGAGAACTACATCTTTTTACATATATTTTGAATTTCGTGAATTGCTATAATTTTCTTTAATCTCCTAATTAAAAGATGATTATTTGCTTCAGTACATGCTTTTCTCTTCATAATTCGCACTGATAATACCAATATGGTAAACAAATATGTAACTATGTAAACGAATGAAATTCTGGCTTTCAACTTCACTTTTATGCATTTTTACAATATGGTCATTGTAGAAATCTGCCTTCAGCGGAACAAAAACAGAAATTTAACTAACTGCTTTTATTAAACTACATATTATGTGTCTAAACACTAAGTAGCTGATATATGCAAATACGTCTAGTATTATTACATTTAGTAAAGTAGATTAAAGCTTTCCAACCTTTTGGTATTTATTTTTATTTGCTTAAAATTTGTTTTTCTGCTCATCAAAACTGTCATTTTTCAGTAATACTAATATGTTTGAATGACTTAAAAATTAAGTTGAAATTTAAACAAATGGGCCTGAAAAGAAATAAGTAAAATTTTTGCAGATGAATTCCTTTATATAAATAAATCTTGTCTTGGCAAATTCATATTCTTTGTATTTTAAAACTGTCTGTAATTTTTAAGCACTGAACGGCAAAGTGTCTTTGTTTACAACCATGTACTGTAATTTGAAAATTGTTGGAAAATGTACTTTTTAAACGTTATTCTTGAATTTTGCTTTGGATAACTTATTTTCATTTTAGATGTTAATATGAATGGCATGACAATTGTGACTCCCAGGTCTTTTTACCACCACAAAACAGAAGGCAGTGAAACAAATCCAGTCTTGGAAAAGAACCTTTTACTTAGTTTTCGAACATTTGAGAAAGAAGGAATTTTATTATATGCATTCGACAACTTCAATAATTTTGTACAACTTCATTTTGCCAACAAAAATGTGTATTTCACATTTAATTCAGACCGTACTGTATATCAATTGTATTTGGAAGTACCAGGTTTGTATCAAACTTCAATTTTGTTGTAGTGCTTTTGATTTTCTTTCCCTTAATTTTGTTATATGAAATGTTTTAAAAATGTACCATTTTCTTGAGTGAGTGTGAGCAGCTACAAATGATCAATTTCTTACAATAAATTGAAATACTGAGAAAAATTTGCAATTGCAAAGAAAGTTCCTGAAATTTCAAAAATTCAAATTCCCATTTTTATTTCTGAAACATTAGCCCTAAGTGTATGTTCATGCATCTTCATAAACATCGAAATTATTTTTTATAAATTAAAGCACAAAATTTATAGTAATTATTGTTTTTTTAATATTTATATATTTTAATGTTTTGGGATTTTCTTTCAATTACTAATGAGAATTCTACTTATGTTTCGTACTAATGTATAAAAAAAGTAAAAGCAAAACCCTCTCCCCCTGAAAAAAAAAAACTTATTACTCGTGAAACAAATGTGCTTTTTCCATTGTAAATTTGAGAGCTTTCGTATCTTATAGCTCTAGCTGTTTGATCATGTTTCCATCAATATTAAAAAGCACTTCTTCGTACTTTTGAAGCAAATTGTTGCTTTTAAGAATACTTGAGTAACATATAGGATTTCTGTAAATTGATCACTAGAGAAAAATTTGCTATAGAAGTATAAAATAAATAAGGGTGGAAATTCTCTCTGGATTTTAGTTGGGAATTATCAGACTTTTCTTGAGACACCGTAACACCGTTTGTCTTGGTGCACTTCAGATGAGCATCATTATATAACATCCAGTCTCCTCTCAATTTTCCTCTGGATATTTGCAAGTATATTTGTGAAGTCTTACTAGCTGTTTCTGTGGTCATTCAATTATGTAATTTATGCTACAATTGCTCACAACTTGAAAGGACTGTGAAATTTAATCAGTGGAGAAACTGGAGTTATGATTTCCCAAATGCTTCAAAAAAATTGGAGGAAGATCTGGAATATACTGGATATTCTGAGAATAGTAAATAATGGAGCACATGTTGATGTGTGCTAAAGACATTTTATATTAAAAATGGTGTTGAAAAAGTTATATATATAATTGCTGAGTAAAATCCAGAAAGTTTTTCCTTATCACTTATTCTTTATTTTATACAGCAGATTCTTATGTAGAGTATTTTATAGCACTGTGTATGTATGTAAAATTAAAATTTCATGTGAGCTTCTTTTAACTTTGAATTTTATGTTTTATTATGTTTAACGATAATTTATAAATAGCTGACAGTTTTTACTAATACTTGAATATACTAGAAATTATTGATTTAAGACCTACTTGTATCTCTGCTGATTATCTATAAAGTACTTGTTGAAAGTGCTAAATTGAAAATTAAAACAAGTAAACAATTGCAATTGGTTTGATTTTTTTTATATACTACAGAATGTGCATAAACCAGTAAGTTCTTTCACTTTTTTTGAGTGAATTTCAAATTTTCTGAATGTTACATTAAAATCACTTTCTTTAAATAATTATTTGTCAAAACTTAATCATTTCTCTATTTTGAAACTTTGCATTGCCTGTAGTCTAAAAGTCAATTTTGTTGTATATCATGTTTGTGCTCACAGGAAGAGGCTTGTAGAGTAACTCTCTAGCATTATTTTTTAGATTTATGTATGATTTTGTGCAGGGCAACAATAGAAAATTCAGTAATTTGTTGACTTTTAAAATTGTGTGCAAAATTCTGCTGATTCACTATAAAACAATTTAGCAGAAAATTGTAATACAAATTGTGAATAACAAAAAATTATGGAAGGCTGAGACATCCATGTCTAAAAGTTATTTTATGAGTTGATTTGACATAAAAGGGCCCAAAGAGATCATGTATAGCTTTTATTCTGATTCTTGCTTAAAATGTAATAAAATCAGAATCTCTTCTCAGTTCACAGTGAAAATGAAATCGTTATTTTCAAGAACTAAAGTGGTATATTTGAAAATAATTCCACTTAACAAAATTAATTGATATATTGATAATTAGTGTTGATTATAAGAGTAAGAACTTTGTAAATAAATTTCAACGAATTATATTTGTTAGGGTTTTATTAACTAACTCTTTTAATTTATACTTATATAAAATAAAGTCTAAATATTTTCCCACCTCACAGTTGCTTTGTAAAATGCTGTTTCCTATTTAACTCTGCATTTTTGTATGATTATTCCTTCAGATCTTTCTAATGGATATCCTGTTCAAATAAAAGTGGAAAGGCAATTGCAACGTACTACTCTATTTGTTAATGATGCAAATACAACTGCTGATGTTGTGATGAACTTTGTTGGCAGATATTTCAGAAAGCCGTGGAATCAAGGGGAGCATTTAGGTATAGTTGTGATTGAAATATGTTATGCCCAATTTTGTTTAATTGTTGGCAAATCCGTTGTCATATGCCGTGCTTTTTAAATATTTAGTATGCAATATCCTTGCAGTAGTCATTAGCCTATTAAGAGTATCAGTATATATTTATTTTTGTACAGAAAAATATTTTTAGAAACCCAACCTGTATACTACTGATTGCAAAGCATATAATGCATGCAAGTGTTTTAGAATTGCAAATTTTGGGGAATGTTGAGGTACCTTGCAACCAGTTCTGACTCCTAATGCTTGATACATTTTCTTATGGAAACAGTAGCTTTTGTAGAAACTACTCCGCTGTTCCGACAAGTGCTTCATGTTTAGAGCTGGCTAGAAAATCTTTTTGAAGTGTATGAAGCTAATGATTTTATTTTGTAGCTTCAGTTTTTGTTACAGGAAAGACTAGTTATTTCCATGATAAATATGTAAATTCTGCATTATAAAATGCATACAGTTTTTGTAGGGTGAAAAAATTAAAAAGATGAATGATAAAAATGTTTCAATGCTCACGAGACTGATTCTTTTATCAATCTTACTTTATTTACTGTTTGGCTAAGTCAATATTTTTCAAATTTTTGGTTTAAAGATTAAGTGCAATTTTTTTTCTTGTACTTTTTTTATTGAAAAAGTTAGTTTAGACATGAAATTTAGTTAAAATCCATAATTGGTGGGGGAGGGGATGCATGGGAATATTGTGAGACTTAATGAGTAACTTCTTGATCAACTTGATGTGTAACAAAATATTTTACTAAAAAAAATATTTATGAAAAGTTTTATAATGACTATAAATAGCACCTCTTAAATGAAAATTCCAAAAATCTATTGTCTTTTTTTTACAGTATATGAAAACTGTTTAAAATATATAGTATACTTATTTTCAGAAATTGTTTTCCCATCAAGAGGGACTTACAGAACTATTGATCACAGTGAAGTGTTTCTGGGTCATGTTGGCAGTGGAACTGAAACAAATTTCACAAAAAGAGGTTTTACTGGTTGCATACAAGGATTTAGAATTGGAGATGAAATATTCGATCTGGAAGCAGCTGCACAATCTGACAATTCAGAAGCAAAATATGGTAAATATTTTTACTGTGAGATCCAAATACTTTTTAGGAGGAAATTAAAAATGTAAATGTTTAATAACATTACAGTTTCTTTGAAGAAAATCAACCTTATATCTGAACGGACTAAAAATAAGTGTGCATAATATCTAATAAATAAAAATTTATGCCTCATTTGAATCAAATGAATCAAAGTGCATTTTATACTTCGTTTAAAAATGTTGGATTAGGTATTGAATTAAATAGACATTCTGTTCATAAGAGAAAGTTAAGGAAGGATGTTGTACAAACTTGATTTTTGCATTCAGTCTTTAATAAACTGTAGAGGAATATATTTAAAACACTTGTTATATACATGAGATTAGATTAAAAAATTTTTGGAATTGTTATTAATTTTTCTTTTTTTAATTCTCTATTTTGGTTTTTGTTGATATTGTATACATCAAGCAGTAGTCATTCAGTCACTTCGACATAAACGAATTGAATACAAAACATAGGGATGCACTTACAGCAAGAGAGAAGCAAATAAAACGAAAACAAATAAGCAAGGATGTGATTCTTTAACACTAGAATTACGGCGGGCTCCATATACCTAGAATTACAGAGGGCGTCATTTTGACCTCCGGTAAAGAAATCTGCATAGTTCCCAGTATAATGCTATGCAGTTGTAAAAATGAAGTAAAATAAACTAATTTATAATAACTGAAGTTTATTTTAAAGAATATAAGGACTTTCAAGGTAGCTTATGAATGATTTAAACTTTAACAAATTCTGTTGAAATATTGAACATTGTTTCAGTTGGATTGAGTTGCATTTCAGAAACATAAACAAAGAAATGAATGACTATTAACTTTTTTTTTTGCAGAAAAAGAATTGCAGAATTTGAACTCGACTATATTTAAATATTTGAGCTTGAACCATCCTTTGCAAAGAGTGAATAAATAAATAAATGAAACAGATTATTTGTCTGCTCAGCAATTAGCACTGAAGCTTTATGTTTCTAATTTTTTGTGTACAATATTTATTACAGTTGTCACAAATATTAACAATCTTAGTACTTTTACATTTCATTTTATTCAACGTTTCTAACTTTTTTTATGGGATACAACTGAATCCTGTAAATGCATGAATAACTTGGTGCGAGAACAAGCTTCATTTTACCCTATATATAACTTTCTCAAAGTATTGCTCAATGCAGTAAAAAATCCCTTCTGCTGATACTTTCTTTTGTAATGTCCTCATAAGTAATCTACAAATTTACACCTGATATGTCCAAAATGTTGTAGAAAACATGCCCTGGATTTAGCGAAATTGAAAAACTTGACATCATCCAGTGTTTTCTTTTCTTTAAATGAAAGTTCTACTGATGAATGGAGTGCACTTAGCGAAATCCCATTTTTATTTCTTTTATCTCGACATTTTACAAAGATATGTGAAGAAAGATAAGAAAGTATGCATTTTCATGTCTTCTTTTGAGTATTGTTTGGTATCTGCATTGGCATCCTTAGTTATATCAAGACTTGGAATTTGCAGGAGCTAATCCATATTTATTTTCCCGTCAGGCTAGATACACTCATGTTACATGCTGCATGACCACTCGCTATGATAAATTCTGAACTAAATGTGATATGCTTCACCAATTTTATCTGTTACACTGTTATCAGTTTCAGGACTGGAATTGTGATCAGAAAATTCTTGCAATCAATTTTATAGTTTTTCTTGCATTAGCTCCATGAGTAGGGATGTAACGAATATTCGGCCACTATTTGGTATTCGGCCCTTTGGCCGAATACTCATTTCATCACCAAGCCGAATATTCGGCCTGGCCGAATACTGAGTAAGGTCAATATTCGGCTAGGCCGAATATTGATGGACTATTCGGCCAAATAGTTCTGCTGCTGTAAAATTGTAAAAAAATAAAGAAATTAGTAGATTTTAAACATTTAAAATTGTATTATAATTATTGCAAAAAAATACATTAGATTATAGTTTTAAAAAATAAAAATAATTTAGAAAAAAAACTTAAAAAAAAAAAACTTTTTTTAAACCTAGTTTTAGGTTTAACTGAGCAAAAACAGATTTTAAAGTTGTAATATTGTATTTTATATTTAACATTTGCTTCCAAAGCTGGCAAGAGTTAATTGTGATATATGAAAAATTAATTTTGTTATTATTGACAAAGTGGAAGTCAGACTTTGTTTGGGTAGACTGATTTATTGTGAATATTGAGTAAGACAGAAATATGAAAAGCCCAGAATATATCATGAATATTTAGATAGCATAAGTTTTTGGGGTTTTTGAAAATAAAAATATATTCCAGTTAAGTGTATTAAGTTTTTATAGATCGTTTAAAGATAGGTATGTAAAAAACCCCATAAAATAAAAATATTAACTTTTATAACTTCTAAAATATCTTCATAAAGCAGTTTTGCGCAAGGTTAAAGTTCACTTAGCAATAGTAGTTCTTTCATTTGAATTAAATAATTAGTAAAATAATGCTAATGTTTACTACCATAAAACCTGTCCTTTTTATTCCATCTGTGGGTGAGATCCTTAGTTTTATTACATTCAAAACAATAGAGAAAATAGATTAATTTTAAACAGTCTTAACAAACAGAATTAAATCATACATCATATATTGTGTGTAATTAGTGCTTGACTTTGTCAATAATTTTAAATTTGTCAAATACTTTCTATTACAACGATTCTCTAGAAATTTTAATATTCGGCCGCCGAATATTCGGTATTCGGCCTAAGTCATTGGCCGAATATTCGGCCTAGAAGAAATGGCCGAATATTCGGCTTCGGCCTGGGAGAAGTAACCGAATATTCGGTATTCGGCTATTCGGCCAAATCACTATTCGTTACATCCCTATCCATGAGCCATTTGTATGTTTATATAAAAAACTCATAAAAAGAGCAAAATATTTTACCAAAAATTGTGAAAATCAAAAAACAAAATACTTAGTAAACAAAAAGTTTCTTCAGTCATTCTGTTCGCCGTAGCATCTTTTCATTGTATCTTTCACAAGAAATTATGTTCCGAGAGCGTTCAGACAATGCAGTGAACTGTATTTGCATTCCTTTTCGCTCCAAGGGGTCAAAATGAGGATTGTGGCCGTATTTCTAGATATAATCCTGCACATATTTCTAAATATAACCCTTTGTTATGGCAAAAAAAAATGCATTTTCTTGGAAACTACTTCTTGCATAGCGGAGTGGTTTAGGAAAAGTCATGAAAGGATTAAGATATTTGAAAAAATAGAAGAGATTAAAAAAAGTCCGCTTGGGATCAAAATGACCCCTTCTATAATTCTAGTGTTAAATTAGTTGTAAATCCATTATGCAGCATCTATTCAGCAATTAATTTAATAAAGATATCTGCCTGCTGGGTTGTAATTAAATGTGCACTTTAAGCAAATTCTAGAGAAAACTACAAAAGTGTTTTTAAATGATATGCTGTCATTTTTAAAGCAATATAAAGGGATTACTCATAACCAGGCCCTAGAAGTTGATGTCCTAAGAAATCCGTAAAAATTCTCTAAAAACACACCAAAAATGACCCAAAGAATGCTATTAAAGTTGAACAAATGCACATAACATTTTGAAAAACGAACTTAAGATCTGAGGTCAAAATTCTATTAACCCCTTCAGGACGGGTGCCCATGAAACGAAGTGCTCTCACAGGACGGGACCTGCCAAGCGGCGACTGTCACTACAGGCTGGAGCATTTACTCTCCCCCAAGCCCAATACGCGCAAAATTTCATAAAAAGTATGCATTTCACAATAACTTGTGAAACGTATCCTTTACACCACAAATTAAATCATAACAAATCATATGGTTGAATTTATTTTAAATCATTGTAAAACTTTTAATTAAAAATCTCGATATTTAATGTAGGAAAACATAAATTTAGTGTATTTTAATATAATTGAAAACACCTGAATTAACATCAGATTATTGATGAAATATATAACAAGAAGCTCTGTCTAGAACTATACGACCCTACTTTCCCACACCGACTTCACTACTACTTTATACACCAACTTCAAATTTATAATCTAGTTACATCTCTCTCTCTTTCTCGTTTAGCTTTAGTTCTTAATTGCTTCAAATATACCTTTTTTAACGGTTAATACATATTCATTCACTCATTCATGTATTTATTCACTCATTTATTTATTTTTGCATTCATTTGCTCATCTTTTCATTCATTCTTTCACTTATTCATTTAATCATTCATTAATTCAAAAATATTCTTGGAAACCCCCATCAAAAAAATTTCACAGGAAAATAAGCTTGTTAATTCTGGATGAACTTTTTATCTGTACAATGTTCTCGTTATAAAAGCTTTCCGATAAAGTTTGTTCCAAGCAAATCGGTCCGTTACATCAGGATTTATATAGTATTGAAATTTCCCCATAGGCGCTATGTTAATTTTTTTGAACTGTTCAAAAATGAACAAAAAGTGTTCAAATCAATGTTTTATGCCAAGAGCTTCTTCCAATAGCTTGCTCGTAGGAACATGGATCTTGTGAGTTTACATAATTTGCTTCATTTTTGCCCATAGGCGCTAATGTTAAAATTTTTTGAACTGTTCAAAACTGAACAAAAACTCGTTCAAATCAAAAAGTAAAATATGGAAATGAGATGTCCTCGCTGAGATCTTTCGAATGCAAAAAGAATTTTTCGAATTGGACAATTCGTTTAATAGTTATTAGAGGGGGACAGACGGACCAACAGACTGACCGACACACAAATTTTTCAATCTTTATTCAATTACTTAACTTATTTTTGACTTTTCTTGATTTCTAACAATATTTTCACAATACATCAAGCCTTCCTTCATGCTTTATTATTTATCTTTTTACTTTTTCGAGGAAGTAGGTTAAAAACACAGGAAAAAATAGTTAAATATAATGTTATAAAATGTAACGTCGAGAGACTTCTAGCGTTGTTACCAAAATTAAGTTTGAGTTTAGACTAATTGTGTAACCCTTTCTTTAGATTGAGTTTTACGTATTCAGTCTTTTGTGTAACATATTTTATGTTGCATATTGCACTTTGTACAAAGTTGTAACAGACAAGCATTTAAAAAAAAGAAGTTCAATGTTAACCTAATGGAAATTAGGGATGTAACGAATAGTGATTTGGCCGAATAGCCGAATACCGAATATTCGGCCGTTTCTCCTAGGCCGAAGCCGAATATTCGGCCAATGTCTTAGGCCGAATACCGAATATTCGGCGGCCAAATATTAAAATTGCTAGAAAATCATTGAAATAGAAATAATTTGTCAAATTTAAAAGCATTCACAAAGGCCAATTCCATATATAAATTTATCATGTATGATTTAATTCTGTTTGCTAAGATTCTAAAACTATCTTAAATTAATGTGTTTTCTGTATTATTTTGAATGCAATAAAACTGAGAATTTCACCTACAAGTGGAATATAAATGACAAGTTTTAATGTAAGCATTATCATTATTTTACTAATTATTTAATTCAGATTAACCCTACTCACTCGAACGGCGTCGATTAACTAATGACATTGTGTAATATTTATCAAAGTTTGCTGCGACATATAAATGAATAAACTGGTGAAATTTTATTATTTGTAAGCGTTTGTTTGTTTATAAATGTTTTTAAAACACTCGTAACGTGTTTGTCGAATTTGGCCGAAATCGTCTCGAGCTGCTGGTTCGCGCAAGCGAAAAAGGCCTCGAATTCGAATGTAAAGGTTAAAGAAATACTATTGCTCAGTGAACTTTTTACCTTGCTCAAAATAGTTTTATGAAGGTATTTTAAAAGTTATGAAAGAATATTTTTAGTTTATGGAGTTCTTTTTTACATACCTATTTTAAAAAGATCTATTGAAATAAACTGGAATATACTTCTACTTTCTGAAACCCCAAGAACTTATGCTATCTTAATATTCATGATACATTCAAGACACATTCCTCTCTTACCAAATATTCACAATAAATCAGTCTACCAAAACAAAGTCCGACTTCCATTTTGTAAATAATAACAAAATAAAAGTCTCAATCACAATTAACTATTGCCAGCATTTGGAAGCAAGCACCAAATATAAAATACAATATTACAACATTAAAATCTATTTTTGTTCAGTCAAACCTAAAAAAAATGTTTAAAAAAGTAGCTTTTAATAAGTTATTTTTATTTATTAAAACTATATACCCTCAATGTGTTCTTTTGCAATAACTATAATACAGTTTTAAACGTTTAAATCTATTAATTTCTTTATTTTTTTGCATTTCTACCGTAGCAGAACTATTCGGCCGAATAGTCCATCAATATTCGGCCAGGCCGAATTTCATCTTACCGAGTATTCGGCCAGGCCGAATATTTGGCTAGTGTCATGAATTTACTATTCGGCCAGTCGAATATTTGGCCAACGGGCCGAATAGGCAGAATACCGAATAGTGGCCGAATATTCGTTACATCCCTAATGGAAATTATTTATCATGATGAAAGTTTCTTGTTTTCTTCTTTTTCTTTTCTTTCTTTTCCTCTTTTTTGTATATGCATAAATACAGTTAATCTTTTTTGTTCAGGAATAATTAGGCCTGGCTGTGCTATGATGTGTGACTTCCGCCCCTGCAACAACGAAGGACTGTGTATTGAGCATTGGGAGGAGAATGTCACCTCATGTGATTGTTCTTTGACATCATATACAGGAGAAGCATGCCAGAAAGGTTATTTCCAATTTAAGGTGCTCACCTGTGTTATGGAATAGGATAATCTTGTTT
Source organism: Octonoba sinensis (assembly GCA_038502835.1). NCBI lineage: Eukaryota > Metazoa > Arthropoda > Arachnida > Araneae > Uloboridae > Octonoba > Octonoba sinensis. The sequence continues at coordinate 26,609,539 of CM076599.1, read as the reverse complement.
TTTTTTTTTTTTTTTCATTTTTACATAAGGGTTCATTGTGTCTAGCAGATCTAAAAGTAATTTTGGGGGAAAAATCAGAAAGTTATTGGGGAACACTTTCAATAATTTAAAGCAATCAGATAGATTAAAATCATGAAAACTGATTCTTAAATACTTGTGGATATAGGCAAGACAGCTCAAAATAGCAATTTTAATGATACCATTGGATATAATGAAAATTAAACTGTTTCAGCAAAAAATTAGCAAATATTATTCATTGTTTATTCATCATAGAATCCTAGAAACTTGTCATCACTATGGCTGCTGCTAAAATTGCACGATTTTCATATTTTGCTGGTTTTGAATGAAATGAGAATTCGAGGGGGGCGGGGGCTCAACAGAATCAAGCATTGTGATTGTGACCCGAGTTCAGTTGTTCTAAGCTCCCAGTAAAAGCACCTGTAAGAGACCTGTAGCAGAAGCAAAATTCATCAAGCACCTAATTTCATGAATCTCTTAATGTTTGATTATATGATGATCAAAATGTTCAAACCTGTAGGCAAAAAGCACTTCTCAATTATTTGTGATATAAAAAATAGTTTCCTTATTATGAAGGCAACCTGCACAGGTTGGGTCATTATTCCGCTCATAATAACAAGATGTTGTTTTAAGATACAGTGAGCAGGAAAAAGATTGATTACGGTCCTAATACTATTTCTATTAAGTTTCAGCTGTCTTAATTGAGACCAATTATTATTGAGATGTATGGCAACCATTTCTATGCATAATTCAGGAAAAAATGTTAATAGTATTTTCCCCTAAGAAATCGGTTTGTCCTTAGAGAACGAAGTTATACCTTGACCTAAAATACAAGCTGATTTTATAGCACATTTTAAACATGAAAAATTGTGTGTTACTAGCCAGGAAGTACAGCAGTTCAAGTAACTTGTTAGAAAATAACTTAAAACCATGTTTAAAGGAACTGAAACCTTGCTTTGTATTACTCTGTGTGCCACTTCAGTCTAATTGAGTATCAATCATTGAGTCATATGTATGTTGGGACATATGCTTCCCAATTTTGCTCATTATAAATTCCCAAGTTAATTTAAAATATTCAATTATAAAACATAATTATGAAAAAAGGTATATTATATTATAAATGCTTAAAAAAAAAGTATATTATAAAAGTGTATAAATAAGTTTATTTCTGCTTTTTATAAATATCACTGATGAAATGATAACCAGGTATTTTGTATTTTCGAGATTTTAATTTAATTTTTCTTTTTTAAAATTTACCCTTTTGTATTTCAGATATAGGTGGCAACTTTGATGGTAAAACAACTATAAAATATGCGTTTAATGAAGAAGAAATCACTCAGGAAATGCTTTCCAGTGTTGCTGTTAGGCTAGCATTCTCTACTGATGTCAAAATTCAATCTTTCCATGTGCTTTTTTTCACCCAATTCCTAGAAAAGTATGCGCTTTGTTTTTCATAAACATTATAACAGTAATGTTTTGCTTAACAAATTCTTGCAGTTGATTTTTCTGTTTTATTTCAGAAAATATATTCTTATGGGAATAACTGAAGACAATTCATTGCTAGTTGAAGAAAAGATAGGTCAAGCTGGTAATAATTTACTCATAATATATTCAATTGTGCTTATTTGAAAGGGAGTCTAGGGAGTTGTGAATATTTGAACCAGAATTTATTGTTTCTTGCTCTTTCCAGATCATGTTTCACTGTATAATTAAAAATCTTCTTCAATGACTTTATTAGCATACTATATATACATGCTAAGTGGTCAATCACAATTACTAGGGCTAAATTTAACAAATCTTTTATGTGACTATATTTTGCTTTTTGAAATAGAAAGATTATAAAGTACTTAGAATCATTTTCAAATCCTTGAAATAATTGCATAGAATAAGTGCTATATTTTAGATCAAAAATATTCTGAATTTTGGATAAAGAAAACATTTTCAGAAATATTATGCATGTCTTTATTAGGTAAAAATTATGAAACCTATTTTTTTACTGCTGTATAAAATAAAAATCTGATTTTCTTTTTTTTTTTTTTTTTGCTATCTTGACAGATTAATCCTTTAAGATTTTAGATTTTTTTAAAGTCCATTTTGCTACAATGCTGGCACAACTGCTCCACTAGGAAAATTATTTTTCTACAACTCTGCTAGCTTTATTAGTAAACTATCTAATGAGATTTTCCTTAATACAACAGCCATATTCTTATAGATCTTGTTCAATATTAAAAAGCAAAATGTATCATACGGCAGAAATCTGTACATCAACAATTATGTAATATAAAAATGGCTTTTTGTGCATGAAATGCTTTGTTGTCAAAAAAAAAAGTATAAAGGAATTGAAAAATGTTATTTCATGGAACCACCCTTTAAAGGGCAAATGAATATTTTTACTATTATTTCTAGACAAACTTAAAATTTTTGAAAATTTTAATATGTGCTTCTAAGCAAATCTCAAAAATCAATGGAAAAACTAATGTTTTCCTTTAATACTACACTAGGGAAAATAGAATTCAGGTTTAGTTTAGGCTTAAAGCATTTATTGCATTTTGAAACTTGTGGAATAAAAGTGAACTATTATAATTTGAATAAAATAATAATTAAAAAAATCATAAATGTGGGACTGCTCAAAACGTAATTATACAAATACAAAGTGACAACAGGCACGGGGCTCAGCTAGGCTGGTCCAAGTCAATTTAACAATCCCTAATGAATAAGACAAATGATCAAAATGCTTTGTGCTAAAATGTAAGTACAAAGATAAAACAACGTAAAAAAGCACAAATTCAGAATAAAAAGTAACACAAATAGCTATTTCGAAGATTCGAAATAGCTATTTGCGTTACTTTTTATTCTGAATTTGTGCTTTTTTACGTTGTTTTATCTTTGTACTTAAATCCCTAATGAACTCAAAAGCTTTCTTAAAAGTCTTTATCCTATTGCAAGTAACAGTCGCTTCTGTCTATTCCAACTGCCTACAACCCTATTGAAGTAGTAATTTTTTCAAATTTCTGGATTAGCCTGAGATTTTAAAAACTTAAAGCAATGACCTCTGGTTCTATCTTCTGTGCATAAATATAGCCTATCAGCATTTTCCATTTAAATGATTTAAAATAACTGAATCTTGTCCTCTACCCTCTAACTTCATACGGAAGAAATCTGTACATCAACAATTATATCATAGCATAAAAAAAGTCTAACTGGGCTTTTTGTGCATGAAATGCTTTGTTGTGAAACAATTATTGGAAACATTTTCGTATGTTTTTATGAAATTTTTTAGCTTTGTTGTAATAGATAATTTATTGAGTTAATCTTTTATCTATTTTTCATGAAATGGAATATTTACGAAAGACATTTTAAATAGATTGAACCCTTAAAAACAATGAAACATTTTGTATTTTTCATCTTTCTTGGCAGTTAATTTGCTTCTTTGTCCTTCTATTTGTATTTTTTAGTTATAAAAAGAAAAGCCAAGACAAGCAGTACCTGGGCTGATGGAAACAGGCATTGGTTCTACTTCTCTTGGAAATCTGAAATAATTACTTTAATTGTAAGTGTGCATAAATACATTATGTGTGTGCGTAATATACATATTTACATTGTAAAAGGGATTCCTTGTGACCCTGGTACAGGAGTCTGCAATTTAATTTAAATGCCTGTGTGTTGTAACTTTGTTATTATTGTATAAATTTATCACTCTAAGGCAAACATTTTATTCCTATTGATATTGCCTTTTTTGTGCTGTTTTACTGTATTGGAAATTACAGTCATACTTTTACTCTGCCATTTCGTTTCAATTCAGACATTCATATAGGTGTTTAGAGCTTCCAAGAAAAAGTGAGGCTTGCTTATTTGAACCAAAATTTATTGTTTCTTGCTCTTTGCACATCAAGTTTCACTGTATAATTAAAAATGTTCCTCAATGACTTTATTAGCAAACAATATATACCAACATGATATGTACACGTATTATATCCTTTTACAAACTCAATGTAATGTAGTAAAGTTACATACTGAGTGGTCAAACACGATTACCAGGGTAAATTGAACAAATCTTTTATTAACAGTCTTTCAAATGAAAATGTTGAGTTTATGCTAAAAAGTTGTAGGCAGAAAGGTACAACCTCTTCTGTCTGCTCAGCTATTCCAGATCATTCTCTCTCAAGATTAAAAAGATTCTCATTCTTTTCACATTGCCTTCCGCCTAGCTCCAGCAGAAATCAGCCCCCACCCCTTTTTACCAGAAAAAAAACAAGAAGGAACCAGGGAGTGGGCTGTATTATTTGTCGGCACATGCTGCTGGCCCCAGAGAATGGAAGCAAAAATGTAAGAAGAGTGTTCTGCTGGTCACATTCGGAAGGAAGTGGACAAAAGGATGGATTTGAAAGTGTCTGATGCACCAAACCCTGCTGGCTTCAAAACCAATACTAAGGAAACGATCAACTCAGGGGTTCAAGCAGAATATCAAGTGGCTGGGTGCGTACTCCGCTACAACATTTTGGATTAGGCGATGAAAGTAGTTTGTTTTTATGTCATAGAATTTGGTTGCAATTTTGTTTGATTGACCAATCATTAAAATTGCTTAAGACTTTTGGTGTCATGAGGATCATTTTCTTATTTCTTCCACTATGTTTCTCATTTTTATTGTTATAAAAATGCTTGTAATTATGCATTTTTTGAAACATATATTAAACTAAGTTTTTATGCTTGAAAACAGGGACGGCAGGGGGCTGAGCTGGCGAGGGGTTTGCCTCACCGCGCAACGCCTTTAACTCACTGGCGGTTTGAGGCGTGATATCACGCCATGAGGAATGAGCAGAAAAGCGATGCCTCTGATGCATCAGGGACCCTGTTTGGGAAAAGGGGAAGGAATCTCACAAATATACGTTCCAGACCATTTTCCGTGCGCTTGACACATAAAAAGCGTATCATAATATCACGGCTTCGACCATTTCGAAAAACATCTCTCATGACGTGACATCAAGGCCCAAACCGCCAGTGGGTTAAGCGCAGAAGCTATTAACAGACAATGAATTTTTTTTATGTAACAGGCTTCAAATAAATAAGAAAAATAAGTCTGTCCTATGGATTTTAATATTAATTAAATACATATGTACATCATATTTACTAACAATATTTTTAGTCCCTACACTGTTCAAACTATATACATAATAAGGGCGCAAAATATTTTGTTGCCTCACGGCGCCAGTTACACTTACGCCTGGCCTGCTTGAAAATCAGTATTTGATTCATTAACTTTTAAATTAATTTGCCTTTTGATTTTCATTGGAATCTTTACTAATCAAGAAATTTCATGCAATATGATTTTAAAAAAATTTTTATGTTATGTGCTCAACTTTCATATGATCAATACAATTTACAATTTTGTGATGAAAAAACCATAATATTAACTTGCAGCAATTAAATCTATAAATCCAGTTTTTTCTTTTTTTTTTTTTGCTTCTACCAAAGCCAAAACTGGATAAAAAACGCTCATCATGAATTTCATATGATATTATGAGGCACTTTTTCATTCACATTAAAATATTTGAAGACTTTATACTTGAATGGTATTATGAACTGTAATTTGTTTTTTAATTGTTGTAGGTTGATGGAGAAAATCATAATCCTTTTATTCAAGTGATTGACTCTTCTACAGAAATCTTTGAAGGCTCATCAAATGTTCTGTACATAGCCGGCTTGCCAAAAAGTCTCTTAAGTTCTGGAGAATATTCCAATTTTCAGGGTTGCATTTCAAGTATGCTATCATATTTATCTTTAACAAATTGATATTTTATGATTTGTAAAACCGAAATAGTTTTATAATAATCACGTAAAATCATTTTTTGTAAAAATGTTTCTCCCATAATTTTAAAACATGAAGTGGATCTAATGATTTTATTTAATGCATTGGAATTTTATAATTGACTGAGCATAAAATAAAATTATTAGCAACTATTTTTCATTACTTTTACAAAAGCAACCTTAAATGGATAGAAAAGTGTTATATATATATATAATATGCATGCACTACTGGTTAAAAGTATTGCAAGTTTAAGAAATATAACTTTTTTGAAGAATGATATGAATTTTTTTTCTCTGTTCGACTGATATTTTTAATGTCAATATTTCAAATCAGTTTAAGGAAAAGATATAAGTCAGCTATTGAACAGAAATAATTATTTAATATCATAAAAAAATATAGCATTAAAAAAATTAAATACAATTTTAAAAATGTACATGTGATCAGAAATTGACTCTGGCATGAAATGAAATAAAGAAATAATTTCAAGTGCTTCTGAGCAGAAATGGTGCTATTGAGTGTGAGAAAGGCATTTTATGTACTCTTAGGGCCGCCTCTAGCATTTACTATTTTGGGCATGCAATTCAAAAGGTTTTACAACACTTCTTGCTTATTTCATGGTGCCAAACTTTATTTATTATTTCATGAAGCACTCGTTTTGTACTTACATGATTTTAAGATGCTTTCTGCCCAATTATACAGCATAAAAAAATTAGTAGAATTTAATTTTTTGTCTTTCTTGGTCATGGAATGACATTAAAAATGATAGCGTTCTCGAACTCGCAATACTTTTGCCAGTTGCATATCCTGACAAAATTGCAATTACAAACGTTAATAAAGCACTGAATTTATATTTCTTTTATTAGATGTAATGGTCGAATTTGGGGACTTGAAGCTGATGCCTCTTGAAACAGCATTTGGCTACAAGAAAGGTTCACTTGATCGTATTAAAATAGATGGTAGTGTCAATGAAAGGAAATGTGCTTCATTTGCTCAGTTGTCTCAGCTCCTTGCAACATTGCCTTCAAACATACCTCCTGAAGTATGAGGCAATGTTCTACTATATGTTTATTTTAAAAAATTCTTTTCATTTTTTATGATTATTAGAACTAGTTTTCTATATGTTTTTGTATGTATATGAATATGTAAATTTATTACTGTTACAGATCTTCATGTTTTTCATATAGCATTTATTTATAATGATATGAAAATGTTTCGAAAAACACCAAATTTTTCGAAGAATTTTCTCAGTATTATGTAGAAAAGTTGCTACATTGTTTGCCCAAAATGTTGCTCACAACTGAAAAGGTTGAGAGAATGAGTGATACCTTTCACACAAACTAACCTGTGTAAAGTCAAATGTCATGATTTAGTATATTAGTACTTGTCTAAGTGATCTACTACACCATGAATGATTGCAAGAAGAAAGGAAGAAAATGATTATAATTAAAGATGACCGTTAGTAGATTTATTAAAGTTTAGTGCTCAAATCTAGATGTAACAGTTCTTTGTTCATTTTTTTACATTTGAAAAACTCCCTTTAAAAAAATTCAAACTCATTTATTAGCCTGAAAACTTTTTTCAGCTGAAAATTGTTGAACTGAATTTATTTCTTATTTAAAACAAGGGGCACAGTACCTCAAAATTGCTCAAATTATCGATTTTCTTTTTATTACTTATATCGACAAATAAAACTGTTTAAAAGACTCATGCAAAATTTAAAACCTATGTAAGCAAAACTTTAGAAGATATTGCGGTTTTTGTAAATGATTTATCTATTTTCCTTCTGCATTTAAAATCTTTGAACGCATTTTTCTCTGCTTTGTATTTTTGACAATGACGTGTAGTAAAATTGCTAAGGCTTTTTTTCATTTAAAGATACAGCTTTGAAACTTTTTATGTGCATTCCACGGAGTGTGTGTAACAAAAATTAGCATGGGTTTGACTCCAAATTAAAAATTGTTTTTATTTAATTGTTGAAATCGAAATTTTGAATTTTTTTCGTTTTTTCCGAGTTTTTAACGAAAAAAATTGTAAAAATTCAACTAAGTTTCAGATATTTAATTCCATGCTAACTTTTATTCTATAATAATTAGAAAGTATTACAAAGAAAAAACCTTCAGAAAAAAGATATAATTGAGAAAGTTATAAAAAATTGAAAAACAGTTGATTTTTTTTTAAATTTTAAATTAATGACTGATCACAATGAGGTTCCACTTTCAAATATCATTTCTAATCATAATTGGAATTAAATACATGCGTTTTTTTTTTTTTTATTTGACTGTTAAACAAAAAAAAATTGGGAGTAGGTACCATGCCCCCTTCACAAAAATTCATTGTGCTCAAAATTTTTGTTCTACTGACATTTTCTCAAATTTATTGCATTTTCAATTTGCTCATGACAAATATTACTTTCAAATAAATGAAGTTCATATCTAAAAGAGAATTGTATTTGATTATTTTAGGTGTAAATCATAAATCTTTTTTCTTGATGCATTCAATACTATTTTCAGATACATGGTCCTGAATGGTTTCCTGAACCCCCAACAACAGCATTGTATAAAAGCATGTTTGGCGATATGACAACAAAACCACTTGACAGTATTATAAGAGCAAGCAGTCGTAAGTTCCAAAATGTTAAATTCATGCATTTTTATATACATTATAAAATGAATATGAATTAAAACGGCAACTCGGAAATCTAAAAAGCATTGTATAACATGATGCGTTTAAGTAGCATTACTTTACTCCCCATTACTCCCCATTACTTTCAACGGGTATTTTTAGTGTCATTCCATCACAATGTTTCAGTTTTAAGTAAAGCATGAACTTTTTAATTGCCTACTGCTCATCAAGCCGAAAAGCATGAACATTGAATTTTGTATGTCATTTTTTAAACAAGTTCCTTGCCTGAAGTTTTCTAAGCAAAAACTCTTTCTCGGACAATTTTCTCTCTCTTTTTTTTTAAATGGCGTTTTAGCCATTTGATCTTTACTCTCTAAATTTTATGCAATGTGTAATTGTGCAATGCATGTTTTTGTATTTTAAAATATTTAAAATTTTCCAAAACTATATAAAAGCTCTTAAATTTTCTCTCATGTTTAGCAAAAAAATGCACCATAAAAATTGAAATATTTTAAAACTAAGCGTAAAATTTGTCTTTGGAATTGCAATTTTGAAACAGATCTTCATAGAAATGGAAAAACACAGGGTGCTTTTATCCAAAAAAGAATACCTTCAGTTTCAAAAAGCAGTTTCAAATCTTAGCATTGTCAAAATATGCTCTATCAAAATTATGTTATAATAAATTATGTTGAGTGCTACCCCTATTTTCCTTTGTTTTACCTTTCTCTTCTTTGATAAATTGACCTGGACCAGTCTAGCTGGCCCAAAGCCTGTTGCTTGTCATCAATTTTTTATTTGTATTTTATTGCTCTCCCACTTTTCTTCTTTATGTAAAGTTCCTTATATAATGAAATGTTTTATTCCATGCCAACAATGAAAGTTTTCACAAAGTTGGATTACAATTAATAACAGAAAAATATTGAAGCTGCATTGCAGTTTATTTTAGCAAATACTTTTAAAATGGCATCTAATATTTTGTTTCAGGTGTTGCTGCTGTAATGGGTGTGTTACTTATTATCGTTGTGTTAGCTTTGCTTTTCTATATCTATCGCATTCAACGTCGTCATAAGAGGGAGAGAATGGGTGATGAATATCACATCTATAAAAAGGGCAAAAGAAGAACGACTAGTGGTGATAGAAATCCAAAAGGTAAAGAACACAGTATTAAATGTTGAAAGTTGGTGTATATGGGAGGGGATCTCTTTTTCTTTTGCATGGAAATATAGTTTCAGGGCCGGATTAAGGATTTGGGGGTCCGTAGGCGTTAGAAGTGATGCCCCCCCCCCTCAAATTTAGATTTTATAATAATTATAACCGATAAAATATGATGTACAATTATTTCATCACAAAATAATTGATCATATACAATGTAGTAATGATTAAACTTTGTGCAAAGTAATAGAAATAAAATTTCACGATAAATTAAAGCACAAATGAGCATTAAAACGCAGACATATGTTTCGGGATCGCTTGGAATCCCTTTTTCAATGCGACAGGGAGCTTCTAGATGCAAAACATCCAAATGAAGCAGACAGAACAACAAAAACAAAGCTTATATAGCCTAAGAATTAACTGTAAACCAATGAGAATAAAGGCAGTGTGAAGTGGAAGTAGAAGTAGTATTAAAGGCACCAATAAGAGAGCAACAAACAAATGTAGTTGGAAGTACAGAAAGTAAAAAGGAATATCAATAAAAACAAAGAAAAAGACAACAGCGTGCATAAAAATGTGAAAATACATGAAAATTGCAAAAAAATAAAATAAAATACAAAGAATAAAATGGAAATAAAATAAGTACAGAAAATACCAAAACAAAAAGCAAAACAAAGTACACATGCAAAAGAGGGGGAGGGGGGGAGAGGGGAAAAAAAAAAAAAAAAAAATTTACACAAAAAATGGAAAACTAACAAGAAAACCAAGAAAGAACAACAAATTAAAGGAACTTATGCCAGACCTGTGAAAAATAAGGAGTTGAGGAAGAATCATTAACCAAATTAGAACTATTCCAGTTAAAGGGATTCCAAGCGATCCCGAAACATATGTCTGCGTTTTAATGCTCATTTGTGCTTTAATTTATCGTGAAATTTTATTTCCATATACAATGTAATTTATTGTCAGTGATAAGGCAGAAATTGGATCAAAGTACTACACGCATTCACTTAAGTTTTAGTACATGTTACATGAAATAATGTTATATATACTTAATCTGCTTGGGGACCCTTTTTAAATAGGGTTTCACAGAAAAATTAAATAATTTTAATGCATGGAAATTTGCTATCATTAACACAGATCTTTAAAAAATAAGCACATAGCACTAAAGTATGATAAAATATTTAATTTAACTTAAAATTTTGAAACATTTCACTAAAAATGAACATAAAAATATTCTGTTCAAAAGAATTTAAAGTTATACTTAATGCCATAGAGCATTTATATCTAATTTTAGAAGCAATTGAAACATTGACTTGTCTCAAAAGTTGAACCCTTTAAAAATATTACTCACTGTAAAAAATGTTTGCCCGAAAATACATAAGGATCTTCTGAAAATCATTTTTCCGGAGTCAGATGTAAAATTACACTGAACTAAAAACAAGAAACGATGAAGTCTTTGAAAAAGGTAATTATAGAGAATAAAAAACAAAGAACATTCTGTAAATTGATAGCAACAGATAATGTGCTGCGGTCACTATCTGAATTACTATTTCTGGTACACAACGTTGAAGGTTCAGTTGAGCATTCCTGTGTCCTAATTCGCTTCCCCCTCCCCATCCATCCACCATCCAGCCAATTATTGTTCATATTTCATAAACTATTATGTGCTGGCCTTTTTTTTTTTTTGTTTTTTGAGGATTTTTCACTAATAAATTAATAAAACTTTCGTTAATGTGTCCCACGGCATGGTCCTTTTAGCTCAACATTTAGGAGGGTAGAGCCATATGAAGGATCCCCCTTAGCTGGAGATATGAGATTGTAACAGTGAAGGGGGTTCGGGAGATTCTCCCCTGGGGAAAGTTTGAAAACTATATGCAAACTGGTGCATTTTGAGGTCTTAGGGGAAGCATTTAGGACTGCAAAAATGTTAGGAAAACCAAAAACTTTTTATAATTAAAACGTTTTTATTCATAAAAACACTCATAAAAATGCAGAACAAAATTAACATTTTTTAATTAAATCCCAGGGAGCAATTCCTGTATCCCTCCGCCACCTTCCTACTAAAGCCCATATCGAAGAGCCACCTGTCGGCCTTCTCAAACGATGCTTACAAGCCATCTAGTTTTTCTTTTACAAATGTTATGTCATCCTTCCCAAAAGGATGCTTTAAAATTTGTAAACTATTGTATTGTTTGAGCATAGTATGATTTATATTTCATTTACAAGGGTTATCTTGACTTTTTTAAATTAAAATTTTTAAATTTTGCACAATTTGCTGCCCTCTAAAATTGCCTTCCTAGTAGTCTTTGTGTCGTGGTGATTCACCATTATTTGGTAGAAAGGCCAAGTATGGCTAAAATTTTAGTAATCCCCTTTAATTTTAGCACATAATCCATTTCCCCCCATTATAATTTGAACCAAAAATTTTGTCGCAAATCGTATAGTGGCATGTGCTTCCGCAAAAACTCCAGGACGTTTCGTCCGTCTAGATGCACTGTGAACTTTTTACAGGTAACATAAAAAAAAAAGCAACTTACCCTATTACTTCACTCAAACTGTGAAAAACACTTGACAAACTCAGGTGAATTGAACATCAAATCGATTTATTTTCAAAAAACATGCTTCAGGTGTAATTTTGCGGAGATCTCCTTTTAGAATTAGAAATATTTAGTACAAACAAAAACTTGCCAACTTAAGAAACCAATGGAATCGATCGATACATCGAAAACATATGCTGAAAACTTCATTTTTACAAATATCACTGCAAAAAAAAAATCCGGAGACGAGTCGTTACTCTACTTTCAAAAAAAAAAAATATGTGGAGCTTCTGCTCCTTGGATGAATTTTCCTCATGTTACTGTGGTACTAAAAAAAACGTGCTGGAGCCAACGTCCTGATAGCTCATGGATTCCTGTATGATGTTGATGCGTGTTTTGCCGCCATGTGCTCAGATCGATGATGACATCCAACTCCTATTAAAAGCTGGAAAGATAGCTTTTTTTTTTCAAAAATTCCGACCGCTCAGTGCGCCTCGGATCCCGTGCTATCCTGCTATATCATCGGAGATAGCTTCCTTCTACATCAGGAGTGGATTCCTTCGGATTGCGTGAAAGCTGCGTCCATCCTCTTTGTCCAACTCGGAGTTCCTTGTGGGCAGCTGCGGCAAACCCAACCGTTGTACCTCGCCTTCTAGCACGAATGTCTGACTCAAAAAAAAAACACTGTAACACGTGCACGAACGAGCCCGCGCGGTTGCGTGAAAACGCGGTATCCTACCGCCGTGAACCGAGGCAGCCAATTAGAAATGAGCACACCAGCGACAACAACATGACGTCACACAAAGCTCTCTGGCTCGGAAGGATGAAAAAAGATGGCCACTATCGTTTGAACTAGCGGGAAGGATACAAAAGCTTGAAGCGAAGGAAATAATGAATGCGCTTACGCTTTGAAAATTAAAAGAACCCCCATTACAAAAACGTTTACTCTCACATTTTCTTATTGTAAATCCCATTCAGAAAATAAATAAAAACGCGAACTTAAGAATGAATAATTGCCCTACAAATTTCTGAAAAAATAAAATAGAAAATTCCCTTCTTACATAATAAATGAAATATGTGATATAACAATATCACGCTTTGCCTGCCACAGGACCCGCCGACTGATCAACGACGTAACATATTCAGTATAACTCAATTTTAGAGTTTCCAACTGTTTATACAAATAAATAATTCTTTTTATTGGTTTTACTCGTTAGCAAAATAGCCAAGTCCGTATCAAGAATTTTTTTTCGGGGGGGGGGGGGGGTTAAGTAAAGACTCAGGGAGGAATATATGATACACTGCAAAAGATTTGGGGGGGGGGGCAGGCCCTCGGGTCCCCCTTCCCCTCTGGATACTGCCTTAATTCACAAAAACATTAAACATTCATTACTAGATCGATTAATTTAGTTTTTATTTCAAACGCAATATTCGTTTTTATTTCAAATTCAATATTTAGTGCTAAGCAATCTTCTGTGTCCAGGTATTCATAATATTAAAACTGGGAAATTGTGGAATTTTAGAGAAAAAAAATCCAAATTCCCATACAAAAATGCTCATTCCCACAATAAATCTCTGAAATGTTTGTTAAATTTATAGCAAAACATACTTCAGAAGTGGAAGCGTCTGAATCAAATTTTCTTTTTGAATGACGAACGTGCCGATCGCTGGAGTGCAAACAATATTATGTATCGAAAATGATTAAAAATGTAGCTAAAAAATAAATAATACTTTGATTGTAAATTAAAATATAGCGTTAAACCGTAGCAGTGAGATTGGAAATGTTGAACAAGTGATTTCCAGAGTCCTAATGCAATCAGTGATGGACCATAAGAGAAAAAAAGATGAACATCTGTAAATCAGAATGCAATACAAAAACAGTTGATCAATTTTCCAATCGGCCCATCTACAAAGATTTTACAAAGATTCTACAAAATGGGGGTTTGGACAGGCAATCATAAATAAATAAACTGCTCTTTTCTTTTCTTGATGAACATCCCTTCCTGGCATGAGGGCTTTAAAACCCATTAGGACAATTGTTTGCTAATAAGGGGTCCTTCGGTCCCAGTGCCGACGAGCGCCGACAAGCTCATAAAGCGGACTTTTCGTCTGCTTATAATCAACCCCCGTATCACCTTGGGGGATTGTTACAGCGCAAAAGGTGATTTCAATCACCGTACCACACACAGACAAAAGAGACTGAACCATTTGACAAAAATACGAATACAATACGGCTCCTTTCAATCACTTCAAAGGGTTTTCTTTCCTTCTTGATGTCTTTTTTTATCCATTCCAAAGGCAGCAATTTGGGAATACAATCGCACAAGTTTCGCAGAAAATATTCTCTACTGAGGTTTGTTTTCTGATAAACCGTCGTACTTTGGTACAGTATTATAAGGTCCTGACACACGCCTTCCCATCACAACCCTTTAGAAACAGGAAATAAGGAAATAAAATTATATGCATATGTGTTTAGTTTTCTTAGGGGGAAAAAATAGATATGTGCTTTGCACTTAATAAAAAATTGAATTTCCCGAATATTTAGCAAATTTCTGGAAAATTTAAAAAATATATATACATTTAAAATTACTTTTTTATATATACATCTTTGCTATCTTAAGAAAATTTTCGGGTGGGGGGGGGGGGGATACGGCCTTGAAAATAGTCAATCAATGCTTGAATCGGAGCGCCGAACTAGGATTTTTATTCTCTCTTTCCAAAAGTTAGGTAAATGTTAAGAATGTTTAAAAAGTTATCACATTTATATAAACATTTTTTTTAAAGAAATGAGCAAAATTGTTCATTTGGGACATAAGCTGAACGACAAATCTTCATTGATTAAAAAAAATCGGTTCATCCATTAAAAACTATATAGTCCCATTTGTGACTTCTTTTCGTTGGAAATTGTGGGATTTTTTTACAAGGGCGACTTTTATTAGACTGATGTTAACCTCTGCCACGAGTTGCAGGGAGAGATACAGAAAAAACAATTTCAATATAAAAATTGCTACAGAACTGAAGGCCTTAGAAAAAAATCACCAATAAGGATGTATAAATTAAAATACGAATTTTAGATTTAATTTTTTTGACTGAAAATTGCATAGTACTAGCTGCTTTGCATTATAAGTTGAATAATGATAATATCTAATTAATATTCTTATGATACATTATTTTATGTATAAAAATATTATATAGTTATTGAATAATGTGTATAAATAGTATTTTTATTGCCATTATAGCTAACTTACTGAATTTTTTATAATTATATTTATGGCTAATAAAAAATTAAAACAAGACAGTGGAGTAAAAAGTGGTCCTCCTTCATAAAATTCTTCGTGATAAAGTTGTCAGAAAAGTGTTTTTGGTTTTTAGAGTTCCTTAAAACCGAATTAATCCGCAAGTATAGAAAAATTACGTACTATTAATTTATTTTGTATGAAAACGTATTTATTTAAAAAATGTTTTAAGCTAATTAAACATTAAACCGCACAAATAATTTCATTAAATGCCCTAAAAATGACCGTTTTAATTCGAAATATTATATTTTCATTAGGATTATAATCCCAGAACTACTTTAGCAAATGGACTTTCAGATTTAGATTATTTTTCCAAATTTAAAACGCTTTGTTGTATATATAGTCAGTCATCTATAGTATCGAGGAAAGGAGAGTCCTGAGGAGACAGGATTCAGTTTAACTTTATTAAAATCTTGACGAACTCTTTTGTGAAATTTTTGCCCGAGGGCTGAATCAGAGGTCATTGTTTACTTTAGTGGCTTTGATTGTGTGAAAAAAGTGATTTTATTCAAATATATTTCATTTTGTTTTTTTTACACAATAGTTTTAAAAATTCCTTTATGATGTCAAGAAAATTGTTAAAAATTACTGAATGGAATAGTTAATTTTTTTTCTTCCCTTTGAGTGTAGAGCGTGCTACCTTTCGCCCCCCTCCTCAAAATCTCACTGGTCACTGTTTTAGACTTCATATTGAAAAGATACATAATTTTATTCCCCTTGATGATTTTAATTAAAAACAATCCAAATTAATTTCTAAAAATTTGGTTGTTTAAACATTATCGCAAGAATTAAAAGTGGAAAACAAAAGGAACGTACCTTTTATCAGTTCTGTGCATAAATTATTAGTCTGTTATAAATTCCGCACTTGAAGGAGATTTCTTATTGAAAGCAGACGCAATGTCATTTTTCATCTTGACTCTAGTTCAGTTTTGGTTCTGGACCTTATGTCCGGATACCGGTTCAACTGGGGTCAGTCTAGTGTTTCACGGAATATACCCAACTAAAGAACTGTATCCTAAGGGATCTTCTGAGCAGACAGCGATAGTGTACACAACGTGAATACGGAGTCTTCTAATTTAAACAGCATGACCATTTGTGCGGTCAATTGGTCTTTATGGCACTGTTAATAACCCCTCTAATGTTGACTGTGACCAAGGGCAATAAGGAGCCATCCATCATTTTAATAAGAAAGGAAAGGGAAAAAAGGGGAAACGAACCCACGTGTTTTTTTGAGCCTGAGGTTGTAAAACAATAAATTCTTCAGATGGCCTTTTTTCGGGGTGGGGGATTACGGAGATTTTCCTTTTGAGGGTTGGACTCTCTGAAGTTGTTTGGTTGAAAATAAAACTCATTTTTTCCATTTCCTTTTCTTAGAATTTCTTGGGACAAATAGAACTTCGTGTAGCAAGTTAATCTCTGTGTTTGTAATTAAAGTAATAAATATCTTTTTCAACAACCTCGTCTTTCCTTCCAACAAAGTAAGGACTAATATTCATATCAAGTAAAAAGGGATATTTTCAGATTAATGCCTTAAATGTTTTTATGGTAGATTGTGTAAAACTTATTGTATAAAACTTTTTACAAAAAATCTTATTTCTGCAGCTGTCAGTTTTTCTCCTGAAGAAGATGAAAGGATTGGAGACTATTCAGTAGATATGCACCCTCTGGTTCGTCTCCCCTCTTCCCCACCAGCCTATACACCTCCAGCTTCCATTAACTTTATGAAGATGCCTTTCATGAGTGAAGCAAACGGCAAAGATGTTAGATTCAGTGCAGGTAATATAGAATCAACGATCAAAAGTAGGAGGTCCAAATTACGATATTCAAAGAAAATTACTTAGTAATTTTCATAGAAGAGAAAAATTAATAACTAAATTTAGTTATAATATGAAATTGAATGTATTTTATATTGATTAATTATTAGCAGGAAAAATGTAAATTAATCTTTAACTAATTAAGTGTCTAAGAAATTTAGATGTATATTTCTTTTTAAAATATTCAGGGACTGAAATTCAAGCCTTGAATTTCCCGCGGGCTTGAAAATATCCCGGACAGGAGATTTCCTCCTATAAATGTGTGTCAAATACATACCTAACGGATAGAGTATAATTGCATATTTACCTAAGGCAGAGGTAAATTGCCCTGGGTAAAAACCCAAAATCAGGGCATTTATATTTTTCAATTATTTTTAAACTATTTAACATTTCTCTTGATCATAGTTCTAAAAAATATATAATTATCTTTAATTTATACAAATAAACTTGCAGCTTAAAATAGAACAGCCACAGAAGAAATGTCTCAAAAACTTACAATTACTGTGATAAAGAGCTGCATTCTTTGGAGCTCTTTAAAATGTTAAAAATTTACACTTAAAAAATATTAAAAACTTACACAAACCCAGTGGTGTAGTTCTGAAAAAAAGTTGAGAGGAAGATTATACATAAGAAGATAAGCAATTGAAATCAAATGTGAGGGAACGCTTACGTTAAAATGTAAAAATTTTGGGGGGGGGGGGGACGCTTGTATCAAAATAAAAGGATAGGGGACTCCGTCCCCCTGCGTTCCCCCTCGACTACACCACTGCACAAACCTTGTTGCATTAAAAATATCATGCAACAAAATTTGGGTAGGTTAATATAATCAAGTAGACATGAAGTTGCAATCATTTAAACTAATATGCAAACACTTTGAAACTTTTAAATTAGCATGTAATATTTTTTAATTATCAGTTATTAGTAATTATTAGGGTTGTAATGAATAGTGATTTGGCCGAATACGAAACATTCGGACATTCCTTCTAGGCCGAAGCCAAATACCGAATATTCAGTGACCGAATATTAAAAATTATAGAAAATTCTAATCAAAAGTACTTGTCAAATTTAAGTATTCAAAGCCAAACACCAATTCCACACATTAATTATAATGATATGATGATTAATAGGGGTCGTTCATAAATTATGTCACACTTTTTTTCAATATATTTGACCCCCCTCCCCCCCTTTGTCACATGTCACGCTATATTAAGTAAGTATATACCCTTGCAGTTTAGAAACAAAGCACTACGTTACAGATCACATTTACAATTTTATTTTTGAACTTTTATGACATTTATGAGCATAACAATAATAATTATTTGTCTTTTTAATTTGTGTAAAATAAAATTAAGGTTTACAATAAAAACAATTAGCATATAATATAATAGTAAAAAAATAATAATACAAAAGAACAATTGAAAACAATGAAATTTTAGAGCTTGATCTAGTTTGCTCTAAAAATGTTATCCTTATTTTATGTATACAAAGTACTCTTAAGGGATTAAATTTCGAAATAAGAAAACCCCCGCCTCGAAATGACTTTTCATAACTGAACTGCTTTCTCATTTCATTCTTCACATGAATTTATAATATATATAATGTTATGTATTGTATATAACATAGGTACAAAATTTCAGACTAGCAATTAGCTCTCGAAAGAATAGTCTCTGCTCGTGCAAGCGCCAACTCACATACAGGCCCGCCCCAGCATGTATTTCAAAAGCCATTAGACAAACAACACCAGACTATCTTGGGGGAATCAAATCCAACAATAAAATTTTTCCTAGACTAAACAAAAAGCAAGCTTCTCGAAATCCTCACGAGCTCAAAAGTAGACAAATTCTCTAAAAATCTAGGCGACAGGCAAAAGAGTAAGGAGCCAGCTCCCAAATGAGTATTGCGAGGGGGAGGGGGGTGATAGCGGAATATACCCTTCCCCCTTCGCACATTTTGATATCTAAATGAATTCATTTATAAAACAGGCATCAGTAAACAGCTTCCAAGTAATACTCCCAACTAACCAAGTAGATCATCCAAGTGATGACAGCTCATTTAAAAGAATTGCAGAATAATCCTTGTGTTTGGCGCCAGCACTGAATATCTATAGTCGGGGCTCAGTATTTATTGAGCCCGGCTTTTAACTGTTACGCAACCTCGTCCAATGTGGTAGTTGTAATGCACAAGGGAAAAAAGCAAGGATGTCTACTACGCCATAAATAATTTTTTTTAATCTTAGAATTTAGGCAAAAAAAAAGTTTGAAATTGAATTTCTACAGATTGTGTTATATCAAAACGACTTGCTTAAAAAATGAATCAAATAATACTATTTACTTTAACTTGAGTCAATTCGTGTAAAAATGTCCGTGCAAAAACAGAATTAGGTGTTATATTGTACTGTCTGGATTACTTTTGCTCATACGTGTGGATTTTATCAAAATAGTTATGAAAGGAAACCAAAATTGAGATAATGCTTATTTTGAGTTTAGCTGCTTTATTTTGATATTTTTTCACTTAAGATTGTTCGAAGTCAGTAAAAATGAAACGCGCTACTTTGTCCAGTGCTCGCAGCCGTCCAATTTTTCCTATATTTTGAGAAATTCCTCCAAAATCCTCCTATATTTACAAAAGCTATAACATGTCCTATTTTTTTGAGGGCGCGATTTGGAAATGCAGCCCGAAAATTTCCAAACAAAAAAAGCTATGGATCGCAGCAAAAGATAAGCACTGACGATGCAAAAAAAAAAACACCTATTTTTGGCAGTAAACCAAGCACGCTCAACAGAAGACTAATAACATAACCATTTACTGCCAGATTTGGCAAGACATCCCCAATGTAGGCTACTTTTTTGAGCGAATCGACTGTTTGCGTAAGTATTATTTTTCTTATTTTTGAACTTCGTAAGTAAATATTCATAGATTCCGTTAAAATAACGTTCAATAAGAACTAAAGTTATACTATATATATTTATGCATTAAATAAAAGAAAAACATAGAGACAAAGAGTTAATTGCTTTCTTTCTGGAAAAGCTGGCAACCCTGCTCATCGTTGCGACTTCCCCACATGCGCACGCTTCGTGCTCCGTTCCCTGAGTTATAACTCTTATTTCACATAAACAAATTGATGCATACTTGCCAAGTCTACTGTTTTAACGGGAGACTCCCGTTTTTTGCCTCTATCTCCCGATCTTCCGTTTAATCGTAATTTTACCTCGTTTTTAGTAATTTTCTCTTTTAAAATAAATAAGTAAAGCCTCATTTTGTCTCAATTGATGGCGCGTGTCATCGTAGTCACTTGCCGATGTTAGTAGCAGAAATGTGATTTTTCTTGTATTTTGGCAAAGTTCCGTATTTTTGGAAATTTTGAAAAGTCAAAATTTCGGTTCCGCGAAAATTCGTAATTTTGGAAGATTTTATTTTTTCTTTTTAATGACAAAATTTTGAAGCAGCATGCATACATATTTGATTTGCAAACCTTTTACAAATTAGCTGTTAAATTTCCGCATTTTGTTTTTTATATGCTTTTAAGGGTCAGTCCAATTTTTTTTTTTTGAAATCCGATAGCATCCGCTTCAGTAAAGCTTCCCTAGTTCTTGTTTACTATCTGATTCTATCTCTCAAACATCAATAACTTTTGGTTTACCATTATTTTTGATATTTTTTTCGATTCAGCCTCTTTAGCAGAGAATTTGCACTATACTAAATTGTTTAGTTTTAAATAAATTGTTTTTTATTTTTTAATAAATTGCACTCTACTATTGCTTTTTCATTTTGCCACACCCACTCGAAATTGCAATGACAAATTTTAGCCCTTTTTTAAATTTTGGTGATCAAATTAGTTAATTATAATTATTAATATAACCTAACATTCTTATTAATAACCTTGTTTAAAAAATATTTTTTGCATGGAATTTCAAATGCATTCTCCCTCCCCACAGTCTTATAGTTAGTGTCCCCCCCACCCCCTTGTTATTTACCCCTATATGTTGCTACAAAATAAATTGAAAAAATTACTTCCTATTTTCATTCGATATATAATTAAAAAATGGCTAAAAAATTTTTTTTACTATTTTAGAATAATTTGTTCCTTAAGTGTACACTAGATGTGGTCATGATATTTTGTTTCAATTGTTGTGGTGTAGATGTAAGCTAGTATTTGGGAGAATTGTTTTTTTTTTTTTTTTAAACTAACTAATGTAATACTGGGGATTTTGTGCATTCGGCAAAGTAATGCGTTTTCTGTAAAGTGAAACTGAGTTTTGTCCAATGCTGTCAAATGAAAATCTAGAGAACATATATTTATCATAAAAAAATATTTTGTTCAAGCATTCAAAGATAAATTTTTATCAAATACTGCTGTAATGAACATTAAAAAAAAAAAAAAATGTGTATGTCATTTTAGTTGTTCATTGTGTGTGTGTGGGTGGAAGTTGGAGTCATTGGAGTAATCTTTTTTTTTTTTCTCTCCAAGGTTGGCAGGTATGCTTGCACTTACGTGTATGTGTGTGCTGACATTTCAGAATTTTGTTTGTTTTCAATTGGTGAAATAAACATATTTCATAGGGAAAAAAAGTAAAATAAACCTTCTTCAACTTACATCTTCAGAGATATTTTTCCCCTCAATTTCTAAGCAAAATAGTCTCCAAAATACAATTTATTATAAATAATGTGAATTTAATAATTTGCAAATTGGTAATGTACATTCATTCATGGGGACAAAATCTATAATGACTGAAAACACCAGTAATTTAGCATTATGTATGCAAAATCAAAACAAAGTAAATTACTTATTTTCTGCACAATTTTTTTTTTTTTTTTTTGCTTTCAGCAGCAGGTAGCTAACTGTCTTTAACCTTTCTAGTCGGTTAAAGACACCCTGCTGTTTGTCTAAATTTGCATTTCTCTGTCTCATTTTTTAATTTTTTTATTTGAGTTTGCCATATACTTAGAATGAATGCACTAAGTCTTACCTTAGTTTAATGGGCCTATTTTTTATGCATTAAAGTAGTTTTAAATTTAGTTTTTTTTAATGAAAATGTGCTATATATTTTTTTGGCCTTGCTGCTGGCACTGTTTGTCTTAAAAAATCTAAACGCCCAAGATTTCCTTTTAACCTCTATCTAGAAGATAATTTAAACCTTATCAGCATCAATGTTATCGATATAAGATCAATAATACAAAACAAATTTTAAAATAAAAAAACAAAACAAAAATATTTAATTTGCTGATGTTAAATACTTTTAACTTTAACCAAAATGGATGATGTCATACTTCTTGATACCCCCTCCCTCCCCCTTGTCACAAACTGTCACAATTTCTAGAACCCCTCTCCCCCCTCGAAGCGTGACATCATTTATGAATGACCCCTATGATGTATGATTTAATTCTGTTTGTTAAGAATCTAAAAGAATCTAAAATTAATGTATTTTCTGTATTGTTTTGAATGCAATAAAACTGAGAATTTCACCCACAAGTGGAATAGAAATGACAGGTTTTAATGTAAGCATTAGCATTATTTTACTCATTATTTAATTCAAATTAAAGAAATACTATTGCTTAGTGAACTTTTACCTTGCTCAAAATAGTTTTATGAAGATATTTATAAAGTTATTAGAAGTTAATGCTTTCAATTTATGTTTTTTTTACACACCTATTTTTAACATACATTAAAATTTAATGCATTTAAGTGGAGTCATCATTAGGGATGTAACGAATATTCGGCCACTATTCGGTATTCGGCCTATTCGGCCCTTTGACCAAATATTCGGCCTGGCCAAATATTGACGGACTATTCGGCCGAATAGTTCTGATGCAGTAGAAATTAAAAGATTTTAGACATTTAAAATTGTATTATAATTATTACAAAACAATACATTAGTATATAGTTTTAATAAATAAAAATAATTTAGAAAAAAAACTACCTTTGTAAAACTTTGTTTTAGGCTTGACTGAGCAAAAAAAGAATTGAAAGTTGTAATATTTTATTTTATATTTAGCATTTTCTCCAAAAGCTGGCAATAGTTAATTATGATGGAGAATATGAGACATTTATTTTGTTATTAATTAACAAAGTGTAAGTCAGACTTTGTTTGGGTAGACTGATTTATTGCGAATATTGGGTAAGAGAGAAATGTGAAAAGCCTAGAATATATCATTAATATTGAGATAGCCAAGGCCGTATCCAGAGGGGGGGGGGGCGACGCCCCCCCCCCCCCGATATCCCGAAAAATTTCGCAATATAGCATATATTCCTCCCTGAAACTTTCCTCAACACTAGTGTTTCAAAGTCAGGCAACCCCCCCCCCCCCCCCGAAAAAAATTTCTGGCTACGGCCTTGGAGATGGCATAAGTTATTGGGGTTTTTTAAAATAAAAATATATTCCAGTTAAGTGTATTAAATTTTAACAGATCTTTTAAGAATAGGTATGCAAAATACCCCATAAAGTAAAGATATTAACTTTTATAGCTTTTAAAATATCTTCATAAAACAGTTTTGAGCAAGGTAAAAGTTCACTAAGCAATAGTAGTTTTTTCATTTGAATTAAATAATTAGTAAAATAATGCTAATGCTTACTACCATAAAACCTGTCATTTGTATTCCACTTGTGGGTGAAATTCTTAGTTTTATTACATTCAAAACAATAGAGCAAATAGATTAATTTTAAATAGTTTTAAATTCTTAACAAATAGAATTAAATCATGCATCATAGATTGTGTGTAATTGGTGCTTGAATAATTTTAAATTTGACAAATACTTTCTATTACAACGATTTTCTAGAAATTTTAATATTCGGCTGCCGAATATTCGGTATTCGGTTGAAGACATTCTCTGAATATTCGGCTTCGGCCTAGAAGAAGTGGCCGAATATTCGGCTTTGGCCTGGAAGGAGTGGCTGACTATTCGGTATTCGGCTATTTGGCCAAATCACTATTCGTTACTTCCCTAGTCATCACCTTTACGCAGCTACAAAAGGCAAAATTTTGTCGTTTTTTGCTTATTCATATCTCCTATCATTTTTACTTCATATGAATAAAATTTTTCCTGTTCATTCTACACATGTAGAATGAACAGGAAATGACTCACCTAATCAGTTTTGTAATTGTAAGAAAAAAATTTATTTACAAATAAAATTTTGAACGAGCTTTATGAAATTTTCACATACACGTTGATACACTACACGCAGACCTACAACAAATATGTATCTACAAACTTTGTTTTTGCATTTTTGTGATTATAAAAAATTACTTCACATTTTACACCCATTTAAAATTTTATGTATTGGAAAATATTTGTTTAATGATAATGATAACATGAAATATAGTAATTTGAGTCAAAAAAACTTATTAAATGCACTTGAACAGCTAAAAATAATTTTTAAGAAAATAGGTGCATTTTTTTAGTAATATAACAATATACCTTACCTAAGAATTTCAAATCAATATCTGGTAAAGATTTTTTTAATCAGTGCACACAAGGGTCAAAATCACTATTCTGCAAAAAACGCATTTAATGTTGAAAGTTCAAAATTTTATTGCATATTGTTTTTTGTATGGCACGGAAGTCACTTAAAAATCTCCAGCTACATACAAACTCCCTCCTCTCCTTCTGTTGCCATTTCTTTAGCTATTTTTGCCTACATGCGAAAATTCATTATTAAAAAATAGAGTTCTTATTCAAAAAAATGTATAAGAAGACAAACTGATTAAGCAATAACCAAGTGTCACAGCTGCAAATAGAAATGTAAACAAAGAACAGCTGGTCCATTTAAAGCCCAGGATGATCGAATTTTGCTTCCAAGGTGAACAGTATCCTTTACTGAACAGTTTTGAAGGTTCTAGTTTGAATATTTTGTTGTGGTTTGTTTTAAATGATTCAAAAATGTTTGTAGTTTCTAAAAATGCAAAGAAAAAAAAAATCAATTTTTTGATGCTGTAAAGGTGATTACACCCCTTAACTGGAATATATTTTTATTTTCAAAAACCCCAATGACTTATGCTATTTTAATATTCATGATATATTCTTTCTCTTTTACCCAATATTCACAATAAATCAGTCTACCCAGTCTTCCACCTTGTTAATAACAAAATAAACGTCTCATATTCTTCATCATAATTAACAATTGACAGCTTTTGGGAGCAAACGCTAAGTATAAAAACAATATTATAACTAAAATCTGTTTTTGTTCAAACCTAAAAACAATGTTTAAAAAAGTAGTTATTTTCTAAATTATTTTTATTTGTTAAAACTATATATACTAATGTACTCTTTTGCAATAACTATAACACAATTTAAAAAATAGTCCATCAATATTCAACTACGCCGAATTTGATCTTACCTAGTATTCGGCCAAGTCGAATATTCGGCTAGGTAATGAAGTGATTATTCCATCAGGCCGAATATTCGGCCAAAGGGCCGAATACTGAATAGTGGCCGAATATTCGTTACGTTCCTAGTAATTATAATATAAAAATATTTTTAAAAATCAATCAATTTAAATTGTTAACACACTAAGTATTATTTATCGCAAATCTCATGTTTACTGTTTTTGGTTTATTTTTAGTATAGTACAGTGTAGTACTGTTTAATTTAGTGGATGAATAAGCTTATTTTGGCTTTCTTTATCACATGTAAATTTTTTCTATGTTGCTTTTACAGTTTTAAGTACATAAAATACAAATAATTTTTACTGTACTGTATATATTTTCAATGTTTGTATAATGCTTTATGTACAGTACAATCAAATTTTTGAGCCAAAACGTTTTTTTTTGCTTGGTATCTGTGTCACCCAATTTCGTGGTCAATCGAGGGTTTACTATATAGGGTAGAGTCCTGATAATTCGAGGTGGACGGGACCATAGCGTCCTTGATCTATTGAAAACTCAAATTATCAAAATCATAGCATTTAATAAATAAGTAAAAGGAAGTTGAGTAAATTTTGAATTTTAGTGTTGTAGATTTACATGAAACACTTAGTCATATATTGTTACAGGACTGTTGATTAATTATATTTTAAAATAATTGTCAATTTTTTTTTTGTTTTGTTTTGTTTAAATACACTGCTCTTTTTGTCTAAGCAGCATGTCGTCGGCTGCAGTAGTCTCAGGGAGGATTTCTGCAGGTGGCTTGGGTATATGAACCATCGAACAGGAAAAAACAAAATGATATTTCTTTCACAAGGTTTTTTGTTGGTCATTATTTGGGAGCTAAACTGATTTTTTTTATAGCTTAGATTTATGGAAAACTCGAACTATCGAGATTTTAGTGTAGTAATGTACATAGATATATATAATGCTAATAATAGAAATTATTATTATCTACATGTTTTTTGTAGATATCAATACCATTGAGATGCCACCACTCCGTTCTACTTCATCTCAAGAGCTAGAGTGGGATCCAGCTGGAGCACAATTAGTTAGCACTGTTAGTATCACCTGTAATAAATGTCTTTTCTTTCATATTATTGACGTTCATTTTAAAGAAGAAATTTAATAATTTCTTTGAAAGTGACTCACAAGCACCATTTAACCTCTAGTGTTTCCTTATATGATAAGACCTTTAGTGCTCTTAAAATCACATTTTAAAATTTAGTGGAATATTTAGTGGGACGTAAGTTGTGTAATTCTGGTGACATCGGTCACAACTTACATCAAATGAGAAAAATTGGTAGTGTGATAACAATAATAGGAAGGAGGAGAGTAATAAAAGGACAATCTTTCATTTTGATTGGTACTTTTCCTGCCTTTCTTGCAAATTATATTAGGTTACATGTTACAGTATCTTTTAGAATGTTATTGGAAAGAAAATCCTCAGATAGTAAGCAGAAAAAGTTGCCATATTATGCAATGTTTAGCTGTATTTATTGCTTAACTAGCTGTACCCGGCCATGCGTTGCTGTGGCTCAGTCTAGCTTGATGAAAAAGCACATATTTCTAATATGTTTCATTTGACAATGCTTGTTGTTTCATTGTCTGAAAATATAGATTGTCTGATTTACCCACTCTAAACATGCAATGTATAATTGTACACATGAGAAGATCTAAACTGCTCAATTTGATTGATTGGTCTTGAGCTTTATGTTTTTTCACAATGCTTAAGGGCTATTTTTTTTTGTTCTATTGTCTGTGAAAATTTCGATATTGTCTGGCTAGGCGCATTGAAAGATTCCAACATAAGCCTTATCCAAAGAGAAGGAACACAAACACAAAAATTCTAAATTAAAAAATTGCCGTTCAAAATAAATAATCTGTGTTTTAAAGTTCCCTTAGTCGTTAAGTTAAAAAAAGAAAAAAAAAAAAACTTCAACACAAACAGAAAAAACACAAAATTTTAACATCAGAATGAAAATAGCTAAATGAAACTGTTAACATTCAAAATAAGTAATCTTTGTTTTAAAGTTCTATTCAATCTTTGAGTGCAAAAATACTAACAAATACTTCAATACAAACAGAATAAAATAATTTTTGGAAAAAAATCGAATCAACTTCAAATTATAAATTGTGCTAAAAAGTGAAAAATAAATTAATTCTTTAAACAACATCGATGTGACTTTTAAACATAGTTTTAGAAGTCGGTGCAAAATTAGGATAGGTAAAATCTTTTGTTATTATGAATCAATTACAAATATAAAAGGCCCAGAATTAGCAACAGTTCCAATATGAAGTAGCACATGGTGTGATAGTAATAAGACCCATAATCTTGCACCGACTTCTAAAACTATGTTTAAAACTCACATCGATGTTGTTTAAAGAATTAATTTATTTTTCACTTTTTAGCACAATTTATAGTTTGAAGTCGGTTCTATTTTTTTTCCAAAAATTATTTTATTTTATTCTTTTTAGTGCAAATACATTTTTTTTATAAATATTCTATTAAAAAAATCCATATCAAACGGCAAACCTTCTTTGAACGAATGGCACTAAAAACTAATCATTTGTTTCATAAATTCCATTTTGAAGTCAATTTTGCCAAACAAACTGATTGGATTTAATTTTTGCCTCGGAGAAGCCATCAGTCAAACTCTTGCTATAAGTGCTTAATATATATCAGCTTAATGGCAACAAACTCTTTTTATTTAACAATGACTATTATATTTATTAATAGTTTCCCCAAAAAGGAAAAATCAAGTCAAGCCTTTCCAGTTAAACTAAAAAATACTTATTTTTCACCCGTAACGTTTTTTCTAAAAAACAAATGTAGTCAAATGGGATATGCGATATTTGAGTTAGACGACCCTCTATCGATTAAAGAAAAAATCATCAAAATCGGTTCATTTAGTCAAAAGTTATGGATGAAAAAACAAAAAATGACCACATTTCTGCCCACAACTTTTTTCTAATTATCGAATATAGTCGAACGAAGATACAGGACCTATGGGAAACCACCCTCGATCGGTTAAAAAAATCATGTAAATCAGTTCATCCGATAAGAAGTTATGAGTGGACAAACAAACATCAAAAACGACATACATACAGTTTGAATGTATAACTTCCTTCCTTTGTGAAGTCGGTTAAAAACACAAAATTTTAAAATCAAAATGAAAATGGCTAAATTAAACTGTTGCCGTTCAAAATAAGTAATCTTTGTTTTAAAGTTCCCCTTAATCTTTGAGTGCAAAAGTACTTCAGTACAAACAAAAAAAATTATTAAATCAAAATGAAAATAGCTGTACCCTGCCAATACTTGCATTGGCTCATTCTTCTTAATAAAACATTAAAAAACGAAATACTTAAATCAAAGTTGAAATAAATTAAAAGCGATATATAAAAACACATGTTCTGATTAAATTTCAAAGCAGTCTGTGAAGTACTTACGGAGATTTGAGGTTATGAACCAAGGCTGAACTTGATCGTAACTGTAAACTGTATCAAGTTCGGCCTTGTATGAACAAACGAACACTTACATTTTTATTTATATAGCTTATATTACCCGCGAGTTGAGGAAACTGCTAATTCTTATTTTTGGATCAAGGTAAGCCTTAAGAAATCGAACTAAAAAGCTTATAGCTGGCGTTTTTACTGACTTAGAAGCTTCGAACAAATTAAATCTTGTGCAGAAAAATCAGTGCTTTGGATCGATATATTATATTAATATGTGCAAGGTTTTTTTCACCCCCATATTGGGAAATTTATGCGGAAATTTGCGTAAAATTGGAATAAAAAAAAGGAACTACCTGTCGGATTTTTTCTAACGGGTCTATAAACCATCCTCTTGAATCACTCTGTCTATTGGCAAAATTTCAAAGCCAATAGACAGAGGATAAATCGGTAAAGTACTTTCGGAGATTTGCGGCTAGGAACAAACAAACACTTACATTTTTATTTATATAGTTTATCACATTCCATCATTTGTATGCCAGTCCATGTAAAAAACAAAGAGCAGAGTAAGGTGTTTTTATTTTATTTTTATAATATAGTAGACAAATATTAGCGGGAAAGCATACTGTCCATATAAAATTTTTCTCATGTGAACTACATTCTATTTCAATACAAATCCCCCTCCCCCCCCCCAAAAAAAAAAAAAAAAAGTCCCTTTATGTACGTAAACTTTTCGAAAAAATGGGCTTGGTATATTTGCTCAATATGATTTGTATTGTCTACTGACTGTTTAGGAATTCATAAGAAAAATGATAAACCTAAAACAGATGATAAAAGAATTGGGTTCAATTATATGCATTTTGGTTCTAGAGACTAAAATTATGAAAAGAAAAAAATGCAGTTTATTTTTTTTTAAAGCAAAAGTTGAATTCAGAGCAAATTACATCTTGACAATAAATTTTGAGGATTTTTTTTTGTAAAAATTTTTAAAAGATTTAAAGAGATTTTAACATTTTTGGGCATTTGTAATAAGCTTTAAAACATAGTCGGCTGAAGCAAGATTTGCTAGAACCCTCGTGATGAGAAGGGGTCGTCGCAACCAGTTTGGGAACGATTTCTATGGCCGACCCCTTCTTGGCTACAACAGTTTTGGCACACAAAGAGCGGCCAACCTTTTGTTGGCCAAACCAGAGAATGAACTAAATCTAGGAATAAATAAATATACAAAACGCTGGCACGATGTTAAAGTACGTTTCCAATTTTTTCTGTTATAGTGATAAAGCTAGAATAAAATTTATTTAGGGCCCAATAAGCGAGCTTTGATCGATTGAGCGCCTAAGGAACTGCATAAGCAGTCCCAGGGTGGGTTGCATTAAATTAATAGGTACTTAACGGTTATATGTCCTAGGTTGTTTTGCTCGCATCCAAACATTGCTAAATGAAATATAAATGAAGCAATGTTATATATATATATATTCGATTTAGCACAATATTTTACTAGATTTAAATGGTATGTTGGCGACATTTCTAAAACCGTTACTAAGTCAGGGTGTATAGTCAATTAGTACCAAGAAAATAAATAAAAAGAGGGGTTTTTTGACTGATTTAAGTTAAAGTTTTTCAAGGGAGGGGTGGGGTGAGCATGATACGGACACCATAGTGGATAACTATCCCAATAATCACGAATCTACATGCTTTATTTGTATGTAGTTTAATTTGTATTTTAAAACTTTAAATATGAATTTAACTTTACAAAATACAACGGTATTTTGAATTGCTGATGTTTTTTGTGCTTCCCAAAAAACTGGGTACAATACAATCTGCTGTCATCTCTTGGAGAAAATCCATCCAAAGCATACTGTAGCAAATATAGAACAAATTAGTTAATGAGAAGTACACAAGATATAGAAACATATATTTTTTATATACAGGTATTGCAGCTATGACTCACAATATGTTTCAGAGATAAAACTGGGGAAAAACAATTGGATTGTGCAAGTTTCAATTTTTTATTCAAAACATTTTATAGAGTTAAATTTAAAAAA
Organism: Octonoba sinensis; assembly: GCA_038502835.1. Taxonomy (NCBI): domain Eukaryota; kingdom Metazoa; phylum Arthropoda; class Arachnida; order Araneae; family Uloboridae; genus Octonoba; species Octonoba sinensis. The sequence goes on along the minus strand of CM076599.1, from coordinate 26,578,438 downwards.
ATAATTTTTATTCTAGCAAGAATTTAAAAATATTACATAAGAATTCATTTTTTAAATCATTGAAATCAGCAATATTTTAGTATTTAATGCAGAAAACATTAATATATTTTGCTGTCAATTTAAGCAGAATATTTGATGTTTTGAACTTTAAAAAATTAAAAATTACTTTCAGGCTATGGATGATATGAATCCTGATGAAGCTGAACATAATGAAGGGAGAGAAAGTGAAGACGAAGTGGATGGTCCTCTCCCAGAACTAAAAAATCAGTTTGCTCCATTGGCATCAGTCAGTGAAGTCACTATAAACAGATTGAGCCAAACATTTGCATAGCATCTGTGCTGAAACTATTTCCCAATGCATTGTGATAGAACATGATTTTTTTTTTCAAAACCAACGACTTTTATCCTTTTTTCTTATTACTTTGTGCAGTTAGAATATTCTTTTATCGGTTTTTGTAAACATGCTATGTAGTTAACAAACTTTTTTTCTTGTCATGTGGAAATATTTTGCTAAAGTTCCTAGATGCATTTTATTTGTTCATACTGTTTAACCATAAAGTTCTTATTAAGTTAATGACAGTTTAAGTGTAATTTAATTTTTAAAAGAATTATTCAAAGATGTGGAAATTCTTGATTACAGAAGTATTTACCACAACAGTTACTGTCAAAATATCTTTATCACAAAAAAAGTCTTCAGTCTCTGTGAAATCGGTCATACTGCACCAACCACTATTATTTTTTATTTTATCATTTAAGAATCTTGACTACTTAATGTGTGGCCTATTTTTTTTTTTTTTTGGGGGGGGGGGGGGCAAATCATCAACTATGGAACTATGCTTCTTTATTAGATAATAGCATAATTTCATTTTAGATTTTTTTTATTATTTTTACATGAAACACTTGCATTTAGTAATTTAATAAAATACAAGGCTTTTCTATTCAGCGATAAATATAAGTGTGTCTCTCAAAACATTTATGCACTAGAATTTTACTTAACCAACAAAATTTATGAAAGTATTTATATTTGTTTTATGATAAAGCTCAAAACTGCTGATGAAAATACAAACTTCCAAATGTATTACTAAATGATAAGTCTTCAAAATCTTAAATTAATATTTTTTTTTTTTTTTTTTTTAGATATAGAAAATAATTTATCTTTTTTTTTTTTTTTTTTTTTAATTACCCTGCTCATGCTTACTAAAATACAAAAAACATTCCTTAACTGTATAACTTTATTTTAGAACATAATTTTTTACTATATCAACTCATGAAGTACTTTTTAAAAATAATTTTTATGATGTTAATGTATTTATCTTTTCAGTTATCCACTACCTTAGAGAATTTTTTTCTTTCTCTTTACCTTAATTTTTATTTTAAAATAGCACATCAATGTTCAATTTTCAAAATCTACTTTAAAAAATATAAATTTATATCTGGAAGTAGGTGTTATTATTCCAAGAATAATTCATCTTTGTAAATAAACATACTATCTTGGAGAATGAAGAGAATCATCATTGTCAAAACAATTTAACAAAAAAAAAAAAAAAACTCAGTATTGATAATTAACTTTTATTTGATGTGATATACTTAACATTCCTATCTCAGAGGCATATTCATGTTTCATCTGGACACAAGACATGCATGTCATTTCTTGCTGTTTTCTTTTAGCATCAATTGCATTTTGTTTCACTTATTATACTTAAAATTCATTTTCTGTTAAATAAAATCTTAATTTTTGTTTATCTTATGCTTTGTTTTATTGTTATAATACTTAATATCCTTTTTTTATTGGTCTATATGTAAGGAATTCAGTATAAAATTCTTCAGATAAGAATTTAAGAGCTTGTTTCATTTATAACATTCAGATGTAAATGAAACAATATCCAACTACTTAATTTAATACTAATTGATTATTATTCTTTTTTATTTTTTCCAATCTGCAAGTGAGCGTATATGTTTTAACAGTTAAACTTGCCTTTGAGACAATTTACTTCATGTCAATAGTATTTAAAGCCTGAAATTTTTGAATATTTATATAGACACTAGCGGTACCCGCATGGCTATGGCCGTGTTAAAAAATGAAAAGACCAGTCGGTTCGCCATTGTCTATATAGTGGGAACTTTTTTATGTGTAAGTTATGTGATTTTATTAAAATGTATAGCATTCCACATAATTAAAAACTATCCGCCCATGGCAATGAATCAGCGATCCGACACATTTAAGCATTTTTTTTTTACAAAACACACACAATAAAAAAAGAAAAAAGAAAAGAAAGAAACAAAACAAAGCGAAAAGAAAATGTTTAAGAGAAAACACATTTTGTTTGTTTAGTTCAAGTACCCACACAGAAAGGACGATTATAATCCATTAGAATAGTTTAATTAATAAATTTTTAGCATTATTAGTTTTTATATATTATTCATTGACAGTAAAACAGAACGATGAAATTTTGTGTCTTGCAGAAACTAACAGCAGCAAGTAAAGCTTTGAAAGCGGAAAAACCTTTCAGCCGAGCACAAATAGGCAAATAACATGTGTGCTAATTCACTCGAAAAAAAATTTAAATAAATCAAAATATAAACAGAAAAAATTAGTTGGAATAACAAAAATCGCTATAAAGGATAACATTTATTTAAAAACCCCTGTGCAGCATGGAGAATGGTCCCGTAAAATGCATGTCAAAATAAGTAAATCAAAAGAAAAAAAAAAGAGCTATTGAATGTCTGTCACCCACAGGAAATAAGTTTTAGTTCGTTTTAAAGAAAAATAATTAATTAATTAAAAATAGGCTGCTCCTCAAAATGCTAAGAGCCGCAAGAAATAAATTTTAATTCGTTAAAAAAAAAGGATCATAAGCCAGTCGGCATGGTAACAATTCAAATAAAACTAAAGTTAATTACCGTGAAAAAATAATTTCGAACTACAGAGAAAAACGCTTATAACTTCTTTTCTAGTTAATTTAGAGGCTTCAAGTTTTAGCACGTAGCGAAAAACTCTTTCTGGGACAAGTTTTTACGTGCTTTTAGACGGTATCAAGCTCGAAAAAATATGATAATTCCTTCCCATAGAAAACGATTATTTTATGAAATTTTCGACTATAAATTGGAATGAAAAAAGAATAAATTCGAATTTCAGAAAACACTCTCCGAGGTGCACACCCCCATGTTCCAAACTAATTTGGTACCAAATGTCATGAAAATCCGCCGAATGGTCTTGTCCCTACGCTGGACACAGACAGACAGACACACACACATACTTACTTGCTGCTTTATTATTAGTAGAGATTACAGTTATGAAAGAAAATATTTTAACTATTAAACTGTTAAAATAATTGTTTTAGCTATTTAGTTATTTAACTAAATAATGGAAGAACCCCCGCCCCATTTTTTTACTTCTTACTTTTGATTTTGTCTAAATAGTTTCGATGTTTCAGTGAAGAGGGTGTGTACAACTCATTACACATATAAAGTAATTTCCAATGTGCTTGAAACTTCTTAAAATTAAAAAATTACTTTTTAAGAAAACTTTGAACAGAAAAATTTGATCTTTGTTATATAGTTTAAAGGAGAAAGAAAGGGAAATTGAAAATGTTTCTGATGGGAGTGAGACCTGAAATTTTAATGTCTTTTTGGATAGATAAAAAAAATAATAAAATCCTTTCCTACCTTATTGTATTCAATACATAACTTTTAAGTATATATGGAACACATAGTTAGCATTTGGTAATTTACTAGCCTCTGTATGGTATACGATCATTTATCATTGTTATTTAACCACAGAGTACTAACCCACGTGGTAGTAATTTTTATTTACTATTTTACGAAAGTAAAATAGTAAATAAAATACTTATTTATTCTTTTCGAGAAAAATCTAAAATGAATTGCGTTTTAGCAGTGAAAACACAATGAGCTACTGCAATTCTGTGTACTTAGTTGTTGCACTAAAAGGGATAAAATTTCTAAGGACTCTTTAGATTTCCCCCGAAACCACACATTTTAAATGTCTAAAAAATGTGTATTTAAGGGCAATAGAACAAAATATACAAGAATGAACACAAAGGTAATAACTGAAAATTTTCAATCGAGAAGACATAGAATTCAGGGAAGATCCTACTAAGATGATTAAATGACTTTGATATTATAAGTATAAGAAGATTGGAGGGTACAGAATAGAGGAATGCTCTGAAGAAAATCTTAGCCCAGCAAGTACTGTCTTGCGAACATGCTACAAATAATTCTATTTAAATGAACTTTATAAAAACTAAATAAAGTATCAATATTTTTTTTATATCCCTCAGAGTTGGGTTTAGCCAGAGTCCAAAACTCATCAAGAAAGCTAAAATCAGAAAAAAAGCTCTAAGAAAATAAATGTATTAGGTTTATAAATACAAGTTAGAATACCCGTGTGCATGCCCCACACTGATTCCTTTCCAAACTAAATTTCAAAATTTATTAGTGACATCTTTAAATAATTTGAAATGTGAAATGGAAAATTAATTAATAATGCTAACAATCACGAGTACTCAACTTTAAGGACAGTAGAAATACTATGTAATATGCTTATTTGGCAGCATACTGCATTATTCTGAATATTATTGAACTTTAATATTTTTACATGCTAAACCATGAGTTAGTATGTCTTTTTTCTGGGAATTTATTTACTTTAGTAAACTATTTTATATCAAGCTATCAAAGTCATACCGTACAGGGTTATTTGCCAAGCATGTCTGGTTTATATACCCCCTCCCCTCCTTTCATGCCGAAATTGAAAATCCTACATTTGTTTCGGTTCTTGACTAATTGCACAAATCGATCGAGATACAGCTAAGCAAGTCTAAGTCGATCATGATTTTGTGAGTCTCATAATGTTTTTCATGAAACTTCTTTTTCACACATTATAAATATTCTTTAGTAAAAAAAGTGTAAGCTAAACTCTGCTCAGAGTATAACTTTTTTTTGTTATGCCTCTACTCTTTTCACATTTATAACATTTTTAGTTTTTCTAAGAAGTTTTTTTTCCTTGAAACAATATGCAAAAATGCCATTTTTCCTTTTTTCCCTAGAACTTCTTTCTTTTGGTTAAATTACACATAAGTGCATTTTATCAATGGCGATTTTGAGACAACACATGTCTTAATTTCTTTATCAATAAGTTATTAAAAGCATAATAATTGAAATTTTTAAATAATCAACACTTTGCTGAATTTCTGTAGAGATATCATATACTTTAATTCTATTTTCAGTCAAAGATTCATTTGAAATTTGAATTGAAAATATCCAATTTTAAAACTCTTAAAATAACTATAACTATGAATTGAAAAATAAAAAATGATAATTTATTTAATGTCTAGAAGTGAAAATTAAGAAGAATAGTAAATCTTAAAATGAACAATACAAGAACATAAGAACTAATTTTTATCTGCAACTATAACATTTGAATTCTCACTAAAACTAAAGTTTAACAGAAAATATTTAGGCAAAATGAAAGTTTGTTGTTGGTTTTAAAAACTTGGCATTTATGCATATGGCAATAGTTTTGAAATCCTTTTAATTTAAATATGATTTACATGTCGCTGTGCATATTCATTTTTGTGTGTTTTTAGTAATTTATACATTTAACTTTTTTGGCATAACAATGAAAAAAAGATATTAAGGACTAAATTCTGAATGCAATTGGTTTTTTAAATAAAAATATCATTTGTCAGATAAGTGTGCAATATGAATGATTTAAAATATATAGAATTTGTGTAATTTTCAACTTATTTCATTAGTAACATGTTATAAATTCAAGTTGTAAACTCTGCACCCATGAAATTACTAGTCACATGGTGTTTGCAAAAGAGATTTTAATAAACTAGTTTTATACCTGTTACTAGACTTTGTATTCTTAATAAATATATATATACTTTTCTCCACCTGACCCCTACCTGTTAGCCGAGGCCTTAGGATTGCTTACGCACGGGGAGAGGTAGTGGGGTCTACGGATTTTACATGCACATATCCCCAAGTATACATGGTGGTCTTCAGTGGGTATCGAACGCGCGACCTTCCAGGTGGAAGTCCGACGTGCTAACCACTAGGCTACCACGGCCTAATATATATATACTACTCAAACTACTTAAAAGAGGAAAAAAAGGTTCGTCTTAAGATTGTCTCAATAAAATTAGGTTGCAGTCCTGTAGACAATGATCGATGAATGTTTCAATGGCCTATTCAAGTTTCAAGCAAGATAGCATATTGAAAACCCCAGAGCTAGAAAAAGGCGGGGGGGGGGGGGGGGGGTTAAATGTAGCTTGAGATGTAATAATCTTTTGGAGAATATTCTCTTGAAATGCAGTTGCAACAATACCACAACATTATACATTTAAAAGGTGAATTACTTACTACAAAATCAATAATTCACAATAATTAGGATAGTAGTTTACTTTTATTTTAGTTCTAAGATATAACTAAAAAAGCTTTAAAGTTATTTTCTTTACAATATGTTGATAGCTCTAAATCAGCTTGATATACCTTTAATTGATAAATAAAAATGATTACTATAATACTTCATAGGGGCTATTTTTGTAGAGTGGTATATCGAATAGAACAACACTATTCATATTATGATTGGTTTAAGAAAGGAAAGTCATTTATTCTATTTATAAAAAAAATACAGTGGCGTGCAAAAGTTTCGGAACATCCTATTTTTCATACATATTGCACATAAATACGATGGTGAAAGAAATATAAACGATCGATTATAGTAGATATTCACATATTTGAAAAGTGAGTAATATACATTGATATTACTTTCAAATAATTATTTGTTCAACATTTCTTTATTAATGACTGTGCAAAAGTATCGGGACACATACTACCTTTAATAAAAATCAAAAAGAATAAAGGAGAATTGGGGTTAAATGTCTTGTACTCCTTCACTCGACTTAATACTTTGTTGCCATGCCCTTAGCAGTAATGACTGCAGCACACCAACGAGGCATATTGAGTCGATTAACCGCGAGATTCGTTCTTTTGGCAATTTCTCCCACTCTTGTCGCAAATGGTTCCACAATTCCGGCTTGTTGAAGTGCTTTTTCGTTCCAACACGAACCTTTCGGTCTTGCCATAAGTGTTCAATGGGATTTAAGTCCGGTGACCAGTGGCGTAGCTAAACCTGGATTTCAGGGGGGGTTTCTTCGCGAAAAGTTAGCTAATTTCATTATTTTCCAAGAAAAATTGGTTAAATTCTAGACGATCTTTACCATTTCAGGGGGGGTTTTATCCCCAAAACCACCCCCTTATCTACGCCAGTGCCGGTGACTGCGATGACCAGGCTAGGAGGCGTACTTTTCGGCTCTGAAGAAAATTTTTCACAAGACGCGGTTTATTTTGAATGGTTATCTTGTTAAAAAAATCCAACCACGAGGCAAATTTTTCGTTGCAAATGGAAGCATATGGTCTAGCAGAATGTTCTTGTACATTGCAGCGTCCATATTGCCGTGAATTTCCACCAGTGGACCAACGCCATCAGCAAAAAATGCTCCCCAAACTTTGATGTTCCCACCACCGTGTTTAACAGTAGGAGTTTGATACCTTACTTTATATCTGGTACTTGTTGGAGGTCTTACGTATTTTCCACCCTCACTTCCAAACAATTGAAATTTCAATTCATCAGAAAATAGCACTTTCCGCTTATCCGATGCCGTCCAGTGCCCATATTTTTTTGCTAAGTCCAACCTAGCCTTCTTATTCTTTTTGCTAATTAATAGTTTCTTGACGCCAATCCGTCCAATCATCCCTACAGCCTTCAGACGTTGAGACACTGTACTCTGGCTAACATCAGGTAGATTTTCACTTCGTAATTCTCGTGAAATATCGGCTGCGCTTTTTCGAGGATCGACAACACACTTTCTTCTTATAATTTTGTCGACACGACTCAAAGTTTTTCGCCGCCTACCGCTCCGTTTTTTATCACACGGTTAGTTTGTTGTTCTATACTTAGAAATAATACGATTAACAGTACTTTTACTGACAGATAAAGCCCTTGCAATGAAACGTGAACTTTTTCCTTCTGAAGGATGTTTCTCCACGATTTCACGAACCTGAATATTAGTTTGTTTCTGCATGTCGCCACAAGACTAATTTTCCTTTGTGTAGCATGTTTTGAAACCAGCGTAAAATGTAAACAAACCGGGAGTACAGAGCAGTGGTGAGAAGTGGCCCAATATTTTTGCACACCGACGAAAGTCATTTTACGTAGAATATGTTTCTTTGTATATTCTAACTATCTCATATATTTCGGACAATGAACGAGTGGAGGAATACAAAATTTTATCAACTCAATGGAAAAATCAGGATGGCCCGAAACTTTTGCACGCCACTGTATAATAATTTTTAGTCCTTTTTCAGGGGAGGAGCTGAGGTGTAATCTTGTACAATTATAATAAACTGGTGCATTCAATTGTGAGTGCTTTCTCTCAATTAAAAAAGTACCAAAAAATCCAGAGGTTAGGAAACAACTGTGGGCTTTTCAGAATTAGTTTCGTGGTGCTTTCTACCGACTTAAAAAGTGTCAATGTGTCATTTGTAATCGGGTGAGGAGTCGCATTTGAGAGTTCTGTATTGATATATTATGGTGGAAATTAGTGCCAGAAACTTTTTTAAATGACTGAACTAATCTTGTAGTTTATTACAATTAAAAAAGGGAAAATTGTTGTTGCCCCTTAAATTTTAGGGAAGAAAATGCATCAAAATTAAACAGTGCCAGAGCAATTAGAGAAGGTTTCAACATTTTCATAATTTTAAACACCTTCTTTTTCTGTTAAATAGATATAAAAATAGTTTCTTAGTCAATTTTGTATCTTTTTAAATTTTTTTATCTTAAAAAATTTTTTTACTGCAAAGCATTTACTTGATCAAAATATTTTGCACTCCATAGAGAAAAATTCTGAAGTAAAATTATAATTATAAAGGGTATAAGGACTCCAAAATAATTTTATCTATTATGGTTTTAATAAGATTATTGGGTTATTCATAATATTAAAGATGTTTAAAATTTTACATTTATTTTTAAGAAAAAAAATCTCTATTATTCTTAAGATTTCAACTTCAGGAGGATATTCTCAGAATGTTCTTTTTCTTTAAGAATATTCTCAACTTGGATCTCTAATTTTAGTGACAAAGAAATTTTAGAGTTATCAAGAACAAGAAGAAAAACTTAAAGTTAGAGAGAAAATTACAATAGTTTCCTTGCCATGAACATCATGGGTATCTTTCCATATAACGTTAAATAAGAACCCTTGTCCACCTCAGAAATGACTTATGTGACATTACAGGGTTTTTTTTCTTCAAAAGAAAATTCTGACAAATTGCATAACAAACTTTCATAATATTGAAAATCATTTTTTAATAGACTCATGCTAGAAGAAATCACTTGTTTATTAAGGGTGGCTTCAAGTTTGCTTGTGCAAGCAAACTTGAAGGTGAGCAGAGGAATTTTACATAAGCGTGATACTTGAACAAGCAGTTTTATCCTATACACGTCAGTTTGTTTGAGTATGTGTAGTTTATCTTAATATCCCAACATTTTCATTCCGTAAAATGTCTATTCATTTTGAAGATTAGAATAAGTTTCATTAATTTTTGAACAATATCTCTTCTTTAAAAATACTGTAAAGTAGCACTTGTGTCTTGATGAAATAGTCGACTTTTTAGTTTGCCATTTCAAAAAAAAAAAAAAATCAAGCCAAATAGTGGGAATTTTTCTCAAAAGGACTTTTGTACTAGAAAGTAGGACAAAGAGATATGAGTCCCGATATTTCTGGCTGAAATTCATACATTAGCATCCATAAAAGCATAATTATATGCTAGCAGTGCGTTTTGTTTCTTAAGTGCTTGCCAGGGGAAAAGGTTAATGATAAAAATGAAAGAGATGGTGTTTGAGAAAATAATTTATCCTATATAAAATGCTACAATAAGTATTTATGTAAGCAGTTGCTAATTTCTTCAGGCAAGTTTTGTGCATGTCTTAAGATGCTTAACATTAGTTATTTCAAAAGTAATGTTAGTACAAAATAAATAAGTTAAAATTACTATTATTTTATTTGCTTGGAAGAAACTTTAAGTGTTGCTCCAATTAGTGAAAATGTGTGCCTATCGGAATAATTTTTATTAAATAAATGAAAGACACATAATAAGAAAAGTACATTTAAAAAGTATTAAAAGAATTTATTCTCTACGCACATGATACAGTAACAAATGCAAAAACCAACTAATAGTCATATTATGACTATGAAGAATTACACATGAAGGAAACTTTCAAATAAGTGGAACTAAAAGAATGAAACATTAAGATATTAAATACCGAGTTCTTCAATATTTACAACATATGAATAGTTTAAATGTACCTCAGATTTCTTGCAAAACAGATAAATGAGATCTTGAGCTCAGAGAATATTTGTTTTAGACAGAAAATTTAATTTACATAAAAATGTGCAATAAAAACAATCATTAAAGAGTAAAAATGACAAATGATTATTTAGCTGTTCAATTAATTTTGCTCAAAACAGAGGGAATAAACCCGTACAACATTCCTGAAATGGAATGCATTTTTTTTTTGTTTACGTTGGATGCATGGATAAGAATATTTTGTCCTTTTGATATAAAAAAAAGAAACTACTTTTAGTAAAATCCATCCACTGAACAGAGTCCACAGCTGAAAATATGATGAGAGTGTTAAAACTTTACTTGTGAATTGGTCAAAATAAAATGTGCATGAATTTTTGAGGTCATGCGTAACTTCAACCTGTAAATAAAATACAATTCATTAAAAATGCAAACATAATGTAATATAAGTTAAAGTTGATTCATAATACTGTAAAAAAAAGAAAAATATGCAAATACTGAATGAGAAATAAGAATGTATTTCACGATCGCACGTGCGTTGAGCGTTACCCTAGCGGAATCCGAATAATATGTAAATGCGTGAAGGGATATATAAGCGGTCCGTCAGCCGATTCAACACTCGGACCTTTGCACGTAAGAGGTTATGTGGTAAGAAAGACAGACTCTTTCCGAGCTGTTGAGCTCAGAGCGCCTTTTGTTATAAACGTGATAACCATCCCGGTCTTATTTTTACTAAATCTCATTTAACTAGTTATATTACAAAAATGTTAGTCTGAGTTTCGAGTAATAGTTTGAAAGTATTTTTGTAATGTTATAAGAGCTAAAATAAAGCCTTTTAATTTATTTTTAACTTGTCTTTTGGATTTTCTGACTCTGCTAAAATGTACCAAGTATAAGAAGAACTTTGTTGTTTGACAACAAAAGAACGCAAAACAAAAAATTATTCCTCGTAACCCAAGGCGCGTAATTTTAATAGCGGAAAAAATTTAAATCAAGTAAAATCTATAAAAATCGATACGCAAAAATATTTTTGAATGTCCATTTTTCTTTCTGCTTTTTTTAGATGAAGAGCGAGTAGAGAAACGGCAATAGCTCACGTTGATGCCCGTTTCCTTTCCTGAACTTCCCTGTTGCAGCAGCTCATCTGATAGACAGACGGCGGCTCTGAACAGAACTGATTTCTTTTGAACAATACGTAGATTCAATGCCCTAAGACTTTTTTAAGGATATAATCAACTTGATGTTTAATAAGGTTGGAAATATGAGGGTTTTTTAAAAAATAATGTAGTGTGAAAAGGTTTCGTTTCTGCGACAGCGAATTTTCGTAAAGCCTTTGTTTTCGGGATTTAAGATTTTTTCTTAGCTTTTATTTCGAATTAAAATAATAATTAAAATTTTCTATTTAATTTATTATACCCTTACTGCATTCCCTATTTAATACTGTCCATTTAATAGCATTGAAAAAAAAAGTCTTGCCATAAAACAGAACCCTAGGAGTTCTCAAAACGGCTGTCAATCACACAAAGCCAATTCAACACTCAGACCCTTGTACGTAAGAGGTTATGTGGTAAGAAAGACTTTGGCTCTTTCCGAGCTGTTAAGCTCAGAGCGCCTTTTGTTATACTGGTGATAACCATCCCGGTCTTATTTTTACGAAACCTCATGTAACTAGCCATATTACAAAAATGTTGGTCTGAGTTTCGAGTAATAGTTTGAAAGTATTTTTGATGTGTTATAAGAGCTAAAATAAAGCCTCTTAATTTATTTTTAACTTGTCTTTTGGATTTTCTGACTCTGCTAAAATGTATCAAGTATAAGAAGAACTTTGTTGTTTGACAACATGAATGGTTATGGGCAAATTTCAATAATCAGTAACGCATCTATTGCTGCCCAGAAGACCAAAAAAAAAAAAAAAACAACCAACGATAATCCGAAAGGGGGGGGGGGGGCAACAACTGATTGACGTAAGTTTTTTTTTTTTTCAACTAAGAGACTATCTGAAAATTCAAGATGGCTGTTTCCACCATTACTGTGGACAAGCTAAAAGAAGACAACTACCAGGAATGGTCATCGGTTATGATGTACCTATTGATTGAAAGAAACTATTGGAAGATTGTAACGAGAGAAGAGAAAGAAGCCATAATCACAAAAGAAGGAAAAGTCTCGGAAGCAGATGTAGAAAATTTCGATAAAAGAAAAAGATCTGTGCTGCCCTTAATAGATCTGCACATAGAGTCGAAGTATCAGAAGTTGATGGGAAAGACCGAAGATCCGGCAGAAGTGTGGGATCGTCTTAAAGTTCATTATTTATCTGACAACAAGAGTATGGAAATGTATCTATTTTCAGAGTTCCTGAATTGCAGAAAAGAACATAATGAAAGTCAACTTGTATGCTGCAAGACTAAAGGAATCTTATGACCGAAAGCAGTATTTGACGACTATCAGAAAATTCCTGTGCTACCAGTTACTATGTCACCTGCCAGAAAATTTTGAAACCACTATACGGAATATTTTGAAATATGACAACAAAGATTTCAAGTATGAGAAAATACTCACTGAATTGGTGGCCGAAGAAAAGATGATCCCTGAAGGAAAAGGACTCTGGAGAAGTCTTCGCCAAATCATCGTTCGTCAGAAACAAAAGTAATTATAAGAATAGAACAATAAGATGTCATCATTGCAGAAAAGCGGGCTACATACGACGGAACTACTGGAAAAATAGGGAGACCGAGAATTCCGTTCAGAAAGACTACCGGGCAAAGAGCAGTAGTCCATCGAGCTACTCACAACAGACGAGAGGGAGACCAGGAAAGAAATTTCAAAGAAATGACGAAAGAAGGTCAGGATCCCCATCTGCTGAACGTTGTAAGTACAGGAGTTACTTTATCTGTGAGGGAAATTCAATTGACTCAAGAGATGAAAACGTTTGGATCTTTGATAATGCTGCTCGCATCATTTTTGTCATAATAGACAGGATTTTGTTCCTTTAAAAGGAAAAGAGTTGGCCGTTGCTGTTAAAGGTCGAAAGTTTCCAATTGAAGGGAAAGGCCAATGTTTAAATTTAACAATTATAAAATTCTGCTAGATGATGTTATGTATTCACCAAACTTAAGGAGAAATCTTTTATCAGGGCCTAAATGTGATATTGGTCATGCAAGTATTTCAGGGGGGTGGAGGTTTGACGGAGATATCAGGTAGAGAAGGTTTAATACTAACGTTATTAAATTTAACATAATAATTCTTCTTGCAAAAGTGTGAATTTTTTTCTAGTCAGACTTAAGAAATAATTTTAGAAATTTATAAAAATCATATGAATATATTGTTTAAGGATTTTCAAATATATTTTTAAGTTGCTCAAATATGTTTATATTCGTGACATTGTGTCCTAATCTGTTTGCGAGTATTATTTTGTTATAGATTGAATTATATATATATATTATAGACTTTTCACTGTACTGGAAATTGATTGATGGATTATCAGAGGATTAATATTTGTCTGTCAAGAAAAACGTTAAGGTTTTTGTGTGTTTTTATGCTATGAAAAAAAACGCACATTATTTTGACTGTTATGTGATGTTACTTTTCAATTGAAATGGAAAATATTTGAATTTGTGAAACTCTAAATAAGACCAACAACTGATAAGGTATTCAGGATTTTTTAAATATTTTTTTTTCCTACGCAAGTGAGAGGGGGTCATTGATAGCCATAAATTAAAAATCTCACTTCTTAGTGAAATATCCCACTAGCGTCCCAACACACGTGCCAACATTTTAGACGTGTAACAAGCGGGTGATGCCGGGACGTGACGTACTCAAGCACGACGTCACCGGCTCCTGACCCAATCACGGATTGCATGTGATTTGGGCATGTTACCCTAGCGGAATCCGATTAATATGTAAATGTGTGGAGGGATATGTAAGCGGTGTTAAAACTTTACTTGTAAATTGGTCAAAATAAAATGTGCATGAATTTTTGAGGTCATGCGTAACTTCAACCTGTAAATAAAATACAATTCATTAAAAATGCAAACATAATAATATAAGTTAAAGTTGATTCATAATACTGTAAAAAAAAAGAAAAATATGCAAATACTGAATGAGAAATAAGAATGTATTTCACGATCGCACGTGCGTTGAGCGTTACCCTAGCGGAATCCGAATAATATGTAAATGCGTGAAGGGATATATAAGCGATCTGTCAGCCGATTCAACACTCGGACCTTTGCACGTAAGAGGTTATGTGGTAAGAAAGACAGACTCTTTCCGAGCTGTTGAGCTCAGAGCGCCTTTTGTTATAAACGTGATAACCATCCCGGTCTTATTTTTACTAAATCTCATTTAACTAGTTATATTACAAAAATGTTAGTCTGAGTTTCGAGTAATAGTTTGAAAGTATTTTTGTAATGTTATAAGAGCTAAAATAAAGTTTTTTAATTTATTTTTAACTTGTCTTTTGGATTTTCTGACTCTGCTAAAATGTATCAAGTATAAGAAGAACTTTGTTATTTGACAACAAAAGAACGCAAAACAAAAAATTATTCCTCGTAACCCAAGGCGCGTAATTTTAATAGCGGAAAAAATTTAAATCAAGTAAAATCTATAAAAATCGATACGCAAAAATATTTTTGAATGTCCATTTTTCTTTCTGCTTTTTTTAGATGAAGAGCGAGTAGAGAAACGGCAATAGCTCACGTTGATGCCCGTTTCCTTTCCTGAACTTCCCTGTTGCAGCAGCTCATCTGATAGACAGACGGCGGCTCTGAACAGAACTGATTTCTTTTGAACAATACGTAGATTCAATGCCCTAAGATTATTTTAAGGATATAATCAACTTTATGTTTAATAAGGTTGGAAATATGAGGGTTTTTCTAAAAAATACTGTAGTGTGAAAAGGTTTCGTTTTTGCGACAGCGAATTTTCGTAAAGCCTTCGTTTTCGGGATTTAAGATTTTTTCTTAGCTTTTATTTTGAATTAAAATAATAATTAAAATTTCCTATTTAATTTATTATACCCTTACTGCATTCCCTATTTACTACTGTTCATTTAATGGCATTGAAAAAAAAAGTCTTGCCATAAAACAGAACCCTAGGAGCTCTCAAAACGCCTGTCAATCACACAAAGAAACCCTTCCTGTGCAATAAGGACAAAGGATGACCAGTATCCTTTGGCGGTATAAGCCCATATGGCCTTCGTAAATGACTCCCATAAAAAAAAGCCGAGCAAGCCTTGAGGCAAGGTGAACTAACGTGATTCCCGGAATTCAGACAAAAGCTTATCTGAACGAAAGCATGTGTTCAACGTTTTTCGTGGGTAGCCACTGATGAAGTCATTTTCTGTCCCTCCCTCCCCTCCCTGGATATCGGGGAGAGCTTTGTTTAGCCCCTGCAATTCCCAGGGAACTTATAATCCCTTCTGGGAACTGATAATGGACGGCATGAGTTTCTCTTGGTCACTGCAATGAGAATCCAAGTTTAGAGGGGGGGGGGGGGGGCGCTTATTCGGTATTTTCAGAAAGGAAATTGAAGAAAATTTATATATTTTTAAAATTATTTTACTTCAATATTCTTTCTTCCTTCCATGTAAAAGTTTTGAATTAGTAGCAAAAGATGAAATAGTCTTAAACCAGCCCATAATTTCAAAATTTTCCAGGGGGGCGGGAGTATTAACATCTTGTATATTGCGTTACTAAAACAACAAAATAGATACACGTACATAAATACACTATATTTTTCAATTCAGGGGATGGGCATGGTCTTAAACTTACTTTGTTAGATAACAATGGTTTTTTACAATGGAATTTTAGAGTGTGGGATTTCTTTAAAAAATTTACTATTTAGATGTAAAATAATAATATGTACTGCAAACATTAACAATAAAGATGCATACAGCAAACATCAATAACTCTCCCATCTTTATCCAATAATTTAAAAGAAACACAATAAAAATTTAAATACTTGCATTACTTTACACATTGTCACACGTACACTATTTCCATCATGCATTCCTACAAAGAGAAAAGAAAGTATATAAGCAATTTTTAATTCTAATTTTTAACCCTTTGAACTCATAAAAATGCATCATATTTTATTTGGGCTATTAAAAGGCATACAAGTGCAGATCATTACTATATATTTAAAACACATTTATTTCAAATGTACAGCTGAAAGAGGCAAAATGTAATTTAACTTATTTCTTTTTTAATTTCAAAATAACTAATTCCGGGTGTCAACAGATTTTCAAAAGTGAAATTGCATGACTTTTTCGGGGCCAATCGTACATGGCACTCCAGTTTGAAAGTACACAAAAATAACCATAAGCATTCAAAATTTGATCTGCTTTTATAATTGTGAAAGTTGCACAGTATTATTGTCCTAGGTAAGGACACAGGCAGTGGTGTAGTTGAGGAGAGACGGCGTCCCCGCACGTTTTCATTGTAAAACAAGCATCCCCCACTTGTTTTGAATTTTAACATAAGCCTATCCCCCTTTTTGATATTTGTATATTTAAACATCCTCCACCTTTTTTTCCAGGACTACACCACTGGACACAGGGGCTATAATTCAAATTTGCAAGTGGTTTGGAGATTTCTCTGTAAGCTTTGTATACAGAGGGGATTGAAATTTTTAGGAAAGCTTTTTTTCTTAATAATATTGGTAACCCACATATACAAGTGAAGAAAATGCGAATTTTCAAGCTTTCAGTAAAACGTTTCGAATCTTCTGCTGGCGGGAGAGTCCTGCATCCCCTCTTGCAATTTTCAACAGGAGGACCCGAGAAATTTGGGCGGGAATCTCCCTATACCGCTCTGAGTTTTAACCCCAACGACAGTATAATACACGTTCAAAGTCAAGTTTCAAAACACTTGCAAAAATGGCGAATGCCATATTTAGTTCCTGTAGATTACACATAAGAAATCATGGCACACAACTAAAAGTGCTGCTTTATTTTACAAATGAAATTAATTATTTCACAGGGTTTTTATTATTTTAAATTCAATACAAAATATATTTTAGTACTAAATTTTCTGCAAAATCTTTTTCCTAACTCAAAAAGGACCATTTTTTAATGGCGTACCTCTTAAAAAATTTTAAACTTTTTGAAGACTACGATAAAAATCCAAATTTCAGCTTTAACATTTTTTCTTTTAATGTGACAGTGAAATTAATCAATAACTACAAAAAGTTGTGTTTACAAATAAGTTTCATCTTCCCTCCTTAATCAGCAGTTATTTTCATTCCTCAACTTTTATTAATGATGAATTTAAAAGAAAAGTGGATCAAACATACCCTTTAGTTTCATTTTGTGATGCATCAGATTTCCTATCTTCTTTTTCAGCTAATCAAAATGTAAAAGAATAGATTTAATTTTCAAGTTAAAAGTGAAAAAATCATTAATTAAATAGTTTATAATACTTTTTCTATGCGTCAATTACGCAGAAAACTAATTTGAAATTGAATAAATGTGTCAGAAGCACTCATACATAAAATAAACTCAATGCCGAAAAACTTTTCTTAAAAGAAGGTATGATATAACAATAAAATTGGTATCATAATATTTTTCTAAATCTTCTGTTATGATCCCAGAAACCAGGAATTGTTTAACAATGGAACTAATACAGCTTACTTTCTACTTACAAAAAAAAAAAAAAAAAAGGTTTGGTGCACAATGTTGGATTTTAAAATGAATAATTTCATAATCTTGTAACTTCTATTTTTCCTCAGCACAGGATGAAATTTTTATTTTTAGTAAATTTTTATTGATTTATTTTGTTTAGTTTTATGTATTACTGCTGCAAATTAAATCTTTCAGAGTTATTTTATATTAATATTTACAAATAAGTGATTCTGATGAATTCATTTTTGTCATTGTTACAATGAAGATTAATAGAAATGAATAATAGCACATGATTTTTGACCTGAAAATTTTAATAGATAAATGCTATAACAGTCAAAGGTTATTAAAAAAGTCTAAAATAAACATTATAAACACACATGAAAAGAATTCTGAACAATTTTAGAAATTAGAATGCAACAAATACCTCGACAGATTTTTTTTTGAAAAAAAAAAAAAAAAAAAATGATAGTCACTGCAATATAATTTATATTTTTGCAAATCTTTTGAGAACAGTTTTCAATTGTTAATAAAACAGTAAATCGTGACATTTTAAATGAAATTAGTGATTACAAACTTTAAAAAAAAATTAAATCAAGGAAGTTTATTTCCAAAGTTAATTACAAAACATGGTGAAAAGAGAATTCCACCTTTAACATCAGACTCTTTCTTCAAATCAACATCATCATTCTTATGCTTTTTTTTAGGTCGATGAGATCTCACATCTCTTCTTCCATCACCTTCATCTTCGCTGTCTGAAAATTCTTCTTCACAAGCCACTCTTTTCTCAGAAGCTCTAATGCTAATTCGTTCATCCGGATTTTCTTTTTCTTCATCCTCACTCTCATTATCAATGCCATCTTCAGGTATGGCTGAAACAATAAATGAATAATTTTAATTTAATTTCTTTTTTCTTCCATTTTTCTTTTTTTTTTTTTATTTAAATGATTTTCAGAACACCGAGTTTTTATTTTAAATTTTCGGAACAGATTCTATAAAATGTTCAGAAATTTAGGATCAGAACCATCATTGCTTGTGACTTTCACTAGAAATTGGGTCAGCCATTTCCCCCGTTGGCATTAACTTCACTGTAAAAGTGCAATCTGTTATTTGAACTTGTTAGAAAAAGATTCAAAGGAAATAATGCATTTAAAGGAGTGAAATACAGCAGATTGGTTTTTAAGGCTTTTGGGTTTGTTTTTCAAAGCTTTAAATTAAAATGTAACATCTCTGATCAGGGCTGGGTTTTTGCCGGCAGAAACTGGCAATAACTGGCACAAACACATTTTGTGACATTATCTGAGAATTTTTTAGTAGTATTTAATTCCCAAAGTATATTTTATTCAGAATAAATAACAAATAGAAAATATTGTGGATAGTTTTAATTAAAAAATAAATTTGTATTAGAAAAATGAGTAATGTCGTCTTTAAAAACAAATACTGGTAAAAATGAAAATTTTTAAAATTTAGTAACTTTTGCATCCACAATAATGACATTGACAGCAAAGAAATGCTGGTCT
This sequence comes from Octonoba sinensis, assembly GCA_038502835.1. Classification (NCBI taxonomy): domain Eukaryota; kingdom Metazoa; phylum Arthropoda; class Arachnida; order Araneae; family Uloboridae; genus Octonoba; species Octonoba sinensis. The sequence continues at coordinate 26,558,920 of CM076599.1, read as the reverse complement.
TGAAAGAATATTTTAAAGCTTTTCTTTCATTAAGAACAAATTAAGAAACAGTTTGTTTTAAGAAAGGTTAGCAAAATTAGTCGTATGCTATGAAATGCTCCGTGTAAAAAGTGATGATATGTTTGAGTTCGAGTGGGTAATTTTGTAAAATAATTGTTAGAGATATTTCATTTAAAAAACTTTCTCTGATATTTTATGTGCTTCAATTATTTACTGATAATATTTTTTTCAAGAACTATTTCTATTTGTACATAATAGATAATCTTAAAGTTATTGCCATTGCATTGTATTATTTATTCAAAAATACTCTGAAAAGTGATTTGCTAAAATATCATAGAATTTTTTTACTTTTAAATAGAAATTTAACTGTAAACAATAATATTAATAGTTAAACTTGTACAGCATCAAATTACCATTATGATTTTTTTTCAAGTGAAAGAAAATTAGTACTATTATATAAACAAATTATATTAATATGACCATTTTGAAACTTTTTGCTACTTTGAATAACATTCAGTATCTTTAGCTTTAATTTTTAACCTAATTGTTTACATATCAAATACATGTGTGAATTATGAATCGCGGATTAAAGTTCTTATTAGTATTATTTCTTAGTTTCTACCAGTTTTTGCCACTTACTGGCAGAAACTAGTTTCTGCCATGCCGGTTTAAACCGGTTATAGCCACTGGTTTTAACCACCCCGGCAAAAACTTGACAGCCCCGTCTGATGCTTAAAACTTTTTTTTTAGTAAGCCCCTGAATGTTGAATATTGTTTTAATACTGTGAACTGGTTGCTTTGACTATAAATAAATGAATAAATCAGTAAAACAAAATAACAATAATAATTTTCTTTCAAGTTATTAAAGAAATAAAGTATGTCATTTAAGAGACATCATAACTTAAAATAAATAAATAAAAATAAAAATTAATCAAAATGAATATTTTAAAAAACTTACGTTGCATTTGTACACCAGGAGCATGGGGAAGCATCCTTAAATTTTCGAATAATCTTGTCCTGAAAGAATAAATATTGTATAAAGAATTTATCTATACATATAAAAGAGCTCATTTGTATGTTTGCAATACAAAGCCCCAGCAAATGAAGGATGGCAATGAAATTTGGCACAAAATTCAATCATCTGTTGCAAAAGTTAGCACATATAGTCCTATTCGGAAAAAGTTTTGTTTTTTATTCCAATTTTAAGTAGAACTATGATTTTGAGACTATCTCATTAAAGAAATCTTACCTTTTCAAGTTTGTTATAATACTTTCTGAAATCTTAGCTTTTTCTACAGGTAAAAGTTATTCCCTCACTCGCCAAAGTTAGCATAAATTTTGTCAATAAATTTCAAATGCAATTTAAAAGACTTCAATAATTCAGAATACATTACTTTGCACTTATTCACAGCAAATTAAAGACTAAAAAGCCGAAAATACATTTTTAAAATAACAGAATAAAATGACAGAAAAATTCTACAGTAGATCTAATTTAGAAATACCTTAGGCAATTATATTTTCCTAGCAAACAAATTTCAGACCAAATATCCTGCAATATTTAGATTTGTAGTCAAAAACACTTTCAATGGATTTTCAATTACCTGATCTTTTCAAGATATTCTGGAGTATTCTGGTTAGCCATATTAGATGGGCTGATATGAAGTTTAAAATCAGGTCCAAAATATTCAAAATAATCATTATAAGGCAGCTCTGGAAAAAAATTTTTCATTAAGTACATTAAATCACATAAATTTCAGTAATGACAATACCTTTTATTAAATTCATATTATTGGGGGAAAGCTCTCAATGACATGATTTTTTTCAGACATAATGTATAAAGAATAACTAAAGAGTTTGATAAATATGTTATAAGCAAAATAAAATTACCACTTGTAATTAAAAAACAAAAACAAACTAATATCTAATATAATAAAATAACATTTGCCATTTCATAACTGAATATGGTTACTGTTAATGTTGCAAGTTACAATACTGGACTGGCCTTGAAAAGTAAAAGGCAATATCTACAGATATTTTTTTTTTTTTTTTCATTTTTCTTTACTTGTTTCAATTTTACTCTACATGTTTATTCGGTTTCCATTTGATCTGGCAAACTCCATGGATGTAAGAATAACAGGATGGAACATGGGAATAACTTCTTGAAGCATTTACTGTAACCGCGCCGCCATCTTGGTCACACCAAGCAATGCCATTCGTGTGCTGAGGATAACGGGTTAATTTTATTTTAATTAAACAAAAATTACCAAAGAAGTATACATTGGAGTAGTATGCTGTTAATTACGCAAGGTATGCAAAAATTATTTTACTGAAGTAGGATTCTTTTCAATCTATAGGCCCATTTTACGTTGTTCCGGAAGAACAGCGACGTAAATGCAAAAACTTCAATTTTACAGGAGCGTGAAAAAACGATTTGCAGTTGTATAAAACTTATAATTGAAAAGGGTGTAAGTGACAGAAAATAATAGTATGTTGAGAGTAACTATATAGAATATATACTTTACTTTCATTTACCAGGTATTAGGTAAAGGTCAAGATTCACGGTCGCCACTCGGCACGTGGCGACCTTGTTTGAAAAAGCGGCAATTCAAAAAAATTAAGAGCGATCGCCACCTTTCCTTTTTTTAATTTTTAAAGTAAATCCTTCCTTTTCAAATAAATCTATAGAATTTACAACTCAAGTAACCGAATTTCGGCCGATAATCTTCATTTCCCCTTTCACGAGAAAAAAATGGCAAAAACGTTTCCAGATTGCGCCGTTTTTTTTTTTTTTTACATCCTTCTCTCTGCCATATAAATCTTTTAAATACAGTGGGAAACGATCTAAATCTTGATTTTCTTCCTCATAGCCACAACACTTGCATTTCAGATCGGCCATTTTCGCGAAAACTTATAAAACATAAGTGTCGCGCCATTTTGAAAATGGTGTGAAAGTTTGAAAAAAAAGTTTTAAAATGAATGAAAATAAAATGTACTGAACAAATTTAGAACTGGAAATATACATTTTTTTATAATTGTGTTTGAAAATGGTCCGTTTTTATGATCGCTGTTTTTTGTAAAAGGTTTGTTTCTGTAATTGGGATATTGTTATATGTTGCTTCTATTATTAACAAAAATTTTACATTTAAATCTTTTGTACTGTATAACATTCAACACAAAAAAACTATATCGCAAAAATTCGTATTTCCTTAATTTATCATCGCCAACGAATCTAGTTTTTTCTTTTTCCAATTTGAAAGTCATAAGATTTTTTTTTTTTTTTTTGTAAACTTAATAATTTTGACAAATTATTATGTTTTCTTCACTGAAAATAAGACACATAAGGAATTGCGGGGGAGGGGACAATTTTTGTCTGCTTAACAAGTCTAATTTCCTCATGTGAAAGAGCACGCTTTTTTCTTTCATTATTGCCTCCACAGTCTACAGGCTCTATTTCACTTTCCACAACAACTATCTCTTTGACAGCAGATGTAGAACATGATGGTTCATTCTGAAGAGTGGCTGTTGAGTGTTTCCTTCTCTCCAAAGCATTATGGTAGGATGCACGACTTTTTAACAAATTGAGTTTCAATTCTTTCTTTACTGGCTCATGCATAGGGCCGTCTGAGCCAAACATTTCACATGAGGTAGAATTTTTTGACATTAAATAATACTTTACTCTTTGTATGGAATCTAAGCTCTTCACATTCAAGGATGTTCTGCTGGAAGTCATGATGTTGTTCATATGGTTGAAAACACTTTAGGGAACCACAACCCTTCGATGATACTCTTCAAGCATAGGGGTATCAAGGAGGGCCAGGTCCACACAGCAATGTAGGAAGGCTGGGCTGACGCCCAGCTAATCTACCTCCGGTCGGTCACGAGCTGTCGTCGAACTTCACTTACCCGTGCCCGGGGGAGGGCAGCCCTAAGGCCACGTGCTAACAGGGTAAAGGAGTGAAGTAGAAAGGTTGAAAACACTTTCCACAAGAGGTCCATGGAAGCAGCTCAAAACAGCTTTAACTAGTTTTGACAATAAGGGATATTTATACAATCCAGAAAGCATCTTCATGATGAAAATTTCCAACCAAAACTTTTCTACAGCTGCAGCATCATTATCTAGACTGCTTAAAACATCAGTCTGATAAAGTATAATTTCTTTATCCAGCTCTGAAGTTCCAGATTCAGCAATGACATTGGGCATAGCATCAGAGAGCTTACTCAGCACGGAGAATGTTGTAGTTTGGCCTCTTGATGTTGGGTCTAAGCCTGTAAACTTTATGAATGATGAATTCTTCAACGGTAATTTCTGAAGCATATGCGAGGCACACCTTGTATAGGCCGCTCTAAGCATTTCAATGCATTCTTTTACGCATGGATCATTCTTGCTGGCTTTTTTAATTATTTTACGTGCATCTGAGCCAGTAAACAGTAAATCATCTGATAAATAATGTTTAGCATTGGATAAATCTAATTTTGTGAGGTCATCAATTGTTTCACACTTCGCCAGTATTTTATGCTTGATAAAAAATGCTAGGAATTGTTTTGTCAAACTGTACAATTCCGAGTGAATACAATGCAACAACTCTTTTTGCCTGAAACAATTTGACATAGTTATTAAAATGAGGCAACACTTCCTTATAAATACTTAAATGTAACCGAGTTTTCTTATTTTGTTTAAACAGCCTGCCAACTATTCTTTGCTTTCTCTTTTTTCCATCTTCAGTTAGAGGTTTTCTTTTTAATACTGTTTGAATTTTCTTAATTTCTGCTGTTTGTGACTCAGACAAGTTATGTTTGTAAAAACAAACAATAAATCTTCATTGAAAAGTTGCATTTCCTCAGCATCAAACCATGAGCTGTAAAACAAAATTAAAATATCCCACAGATATTCAAGACGTTCTAACACTATTAATATATAAATCCACCTATCATCAGGCCTAGACAAAGGTTTGAGAAGTTTTACGCCAACTATTTGGCACATCTTAAAAAAAAGTTTCCTTTTGTCATTGCTTTTTAAATCAAAATAAATATTGTCACACAATATTTCAAGGTGCTTCATGAACGGTTCTGTAAACTTTTTTGAGCTATTATTAACCGTGTGACAGGTGTCACCATCGATATCTAACAGGTGAGGTGCTTTCTTAGACCTTATTTGTTTCTCAACTCCATTTTTAACGCCTCTCATTGTGTTACATGAGTCCATTAGAACAGAAACTAAATTGTTCCATGGGATTTCATTTTCCTCAATAACTTTAACAACAGCATTATATATCTTTTCTGAAGAACAAGCCTCCAACTTCACCGATGCTAGATGGCGCAAAGTAATTGATTTTTCTTGATCGTCAAAATATTGCACGAGTATAGCTAAAATGCTTTCTGAAGCTTCATTTGTTGACTCGTCAATATTAAGAGAAAAGAAAGATATTTTTAGTGCATTTATTTGCTCTTCTTTTATGGTTTTAGCCAATCCATAATTTAGCTTATAGGCAGCTGTAGATCGGCACATTTGAGTAGCATTTAGAGCTGTCATGTCTTTGGCCAAACATTTTACCAGTTGCAATATATCTGGAGCCATTGAGAACGGCAGGGAATGTTCTGAAATAAACGATGTTAAAAGTGCATCCGTTCGGCCTTTTCTCATTGCTACATCAAGATTGCGATCAGCTACACTTTCGTCATTGTTGGGTACAATAGATGTTAAATTCTGTGAATTCCGTACTACAGAGGGTTTTTTTTTTATGTCCAGAAGTAGATGAGTCCTTTAAAAGAGCTTTCACTCCTTCTGTGGCATAGCTGATTGAACTATTGCAGCAGGTACAAAAACATAACCCACAAACATCGATTTTCTTGCACCATGCGGATAACGTCTCTCCTAAGTAGTCATCTTTTTCCAGCCAGTCAAATCTAAATTTGTTATTAACACCTGCATCTAACTTTGTAATATCTTCACTATTTCAGCTCACTCAATCAGCAGTCAGCAACTTAATTTACCAGTAGCACCAAATCACATTTGAAAAAAAAAATCATGTCAACAAAATGTACACAAGTTTCACGGTTCAATCCGTTATTTTTCCAGTTCAGTTCAACGTGTTTATACCCCACTGAGCTGGAGTGCTATCTGACCCTGAAACAGAAAATTTGATGAAAAATTTAGGCGAATGTTTTTTAGTTCTTTGTGTTTTAATTTGTGCAAGGATGTTTCCGTATTTAAAAATGAAACTTCAAAGATAATAAAAAAGTCAGATTCCCGAAAGTAGACTCGCTACAAACGATTTTACAGCTCAGCATATGCCGGTTTCAACCGATGCGCAGTTTACACACGTGACGTCAGTTACCGAACGGAAGAATCGCACTCTTTACAGGTGTGACTGCACATGTGTTGAAACTAAAGGTCAAAATTCGCGGTCGCCACGTGGCGACCTTTGAAAAAGTGGCGATTCAAAAAATTAGGAGCGATCGCCACCTTTCCTTTTTTTTTTTATTTTCTGAAGTAAATCCCTCCTTTTCAAATACCATCTATAGAATTTACAACGCTTGCTTCTTTCATGCATACAAGCACAAAACGCATCAATTCGGCATTCAAGTAACCGAATTTCGGCCGATAGTCTTCATTTCCCTTTAACAAGAAAAAAATGGCGAATTTTTTTTCCGATTACGCTATTGTTTTTCCTTTTTGAATTCCTTCTCTCTGCCATATAAATCTTTTAAATATAGTAGGAAACAATCTTAATCTTGATATTTTTTTCATAGCTTTCATTTCACTTACATTTTAGATCGGCCATTTTCGCTTAAACTTATAAAATCGGACTTAAGTGTCGCGCCATTTTGAAAATGGCGTGAAAGCTTTTAAAAAAAGTTTTGAAAAGAATAAAAATAAAATGTACTGAACAAAACTAGAACTGGAAATATACATTTTTTTAATACTTGTGTTCCAAAATGGTTCGTATTTGATCACTGTTTTTGTAAAAGGTGAGGGAGATTTTTGTTATCTGTTGCTTCTATGATGAAACAATTAAAATTTTGCATTTACATCTTTTGTGCTCTATAACATTAAACATGAAAAACTATATTGCAAAAATTCATATTCCCTTAATTTACTATCGCCAAGGAAGCAAGTTCTTTCTTTTTCCAATTTGAAAGTCATATTATGTTTTCTTCACTGAAAATAAGACACATAAGAAATTGTAGTGCATTGATGCACCATTCACCCCCCCCCCCCCCCCCCCCCTTTGCACTTTTGCTTTATGACGCATAGGTGCATAGGTGGCCACCAAGTTAATCAAGTTTAGTGGCCACTGGCCACTTTAGTTGAAACTGGATTGTGCTGGTAGAATTAAAAAGCGTGTAGCCGTAGCCATCCAATTGCACGATGGGCGGCAAAGTTACGTATTCTTGTGAGAGTGGCGAAATTTCGGGATAGCGCTAAAAAAAAATTGGAAAAAATTTTTGAAAATTCGGAATTCCGGACTTAAAAGCCTTAAAATATCCGGAGTTCCGGCCTACGGCCGGAAAAGTACCAGCCCTGTAGTTATAAAATTATGGGCGATAAAAAGGGAAATTGTCACAACCGTACCCAGCCTCCCCTACAGTAGCATTTGTTTTAAATGATGGTTGTTTAAAAATAGGCACAAACAGGGGCGCATTGACGGGGAAAGGGGGTTGCGACCAACCGGACCGAACTCTCCCAGAATGCGTTGGATATCTGGTATCCGACCGTTTATTAAATATCTAGAAACGATTTTGGCCACTGCACAAAAGATCTGGATAGCCGGCATGTAAAAATCCTCTTTTAAAACTAAAATAACGAGCATATATGTAAATTAAAGTTACTACACATTTGGAACCTGTGGAATGCTTAAAAATATGTGTAGAAGTTGCAGGTTTTAAATATCATATCCGGATATCCAACATGGATCGTCAAACAAGGGGCAAAAAATGTCCGATATCCCACAAAATCAATATCCGGAATATCCGGATCCTGACCTCGTTCCCCCGGGGAAAATTACTTGTACAAGTTTTTAAAAACCTTCATAAGTAATTTATTTCCATAAATACTGAAATGACCGTGTGCTATAACAATCTATATCTATAATACGAAGCACGGAAATATTTTGTTAATTTTCATAAATCAAGAACTTAATATAAAACAAAATTGTTTTAAGCTGTATTTTTAAGTTTCCTAGATAGAAAATTAATACAGCAACACTATCAGTAAAAGAGAGAAAAGTAAAACGGGGAAGATCTTCATCCACACGAAAAGCCCTTCGTTTTCAGGCAGTGGCGGCCATATTGGTCACACCATAACAGTTACTTCAATCGTGACAACGCTGTTAGATAGGTCGTGTTTCCTCCTGTATTCCTACCTCCATGGGCAGTACCAACTAACAGTTACTGCTTTTAGGACTAAAATATGCAGGTAATTGGAAGCATGTACACTAGACCCCCCCCCCCAAAAAAAAAAAAAAAAAAAATCTGAAACTAAAATGCATACCAGCCAAAATTATGTCAAATGCCAGTCTAAAGCTGTGCTTAAAATTTTAAGCAAATATATTATGATTAACACAACTCTCAAGAGCATCAAAAATTCAGTTTTTGAATAATTTTTGGCATAAAATATGCATGATGTAACAAATATTAAATGCATAAAAATATTTGTTTTTCTTATTTGATTCATTAGTTTATATACTTAAAATATACTTCTATATTTTAAGATTTGTTTTGTGCATGTACAATAGACAATTATAATTTAATTTATTCTTTTCAGAGAGCTGAAATTCTTAAATTCTCTGAAAATTGAAAATTTAAACATATACAGATAAAAAATTGTATTATTATTTGCCACTTTTGTAATATTTAATGGTGTAAAATGTGCGATTTGGAAGCTTGAAATTTTGTGAAGGGTCCGAAAATGGACTTAAATTGCTGCGACCCTTGGAATATTTTAGCTTAAAAAAAAAAAAATTGAACTGCATTGGTTGGAGAATGCAGAAGAAAGTGAACACATAAAAGCACTAACAAAACCAGAGCAAAGAAATTTGCAACTAAATTTTGGATTGTAAAAAAATTAATGACTTTTGCATATTTTCAAACAGACTTGCTACATTTAAACGCTCCCTCCGTAATACTAAACTACTATTACTCCGTAACACTGCACATTGTTGGCCAGATACCGTCCCGGAGATCAACGCCATCTAGCGTTAGTTTAAGGTAAACTATTCAAATGTTTGCTGTCCGCTTCTTGTTGGAAAGGCTGTCTAAATCATTTTGTACCTTCTTTTTTTACATTCATTTGGGCTTTTTTTATTCATTAACCTAGATAAAATTTAATGCATTTTCCCGAAGTTCTGTTCTGCAGTGTGCCTTATTGCAACTCGTCTAGTATAGTGCTGACTCTAAGCCATTTTGGCAGGGCACTGCGCCCGGCGGCCCTTTTCAATCTTTTTTGCGCCCGGCGGCCTCTTTCTTCCCTTTTCTATGCGCCCTGCGGTCTATTCAGACAATGAAACATCAACCGAACGGACTTCAAAGCAGGAAGTGCAATAGGAAAACTTCAATCCAGGATCCCCACCTTTATTTGTCCGCACTAGTTTTCTCAGAACGCTAGAGCATTATTGTCTTCTCCCCTTCAGCTTCTTGGAACAACTGGGGGTAGTAAGGGGACGCATCACACGTCTTTTTTTTCACTTTACAGGTGTTTATAGCCCTAAACAAATATGAACATCGGTAGTTAAATTATGCTATTTATAGTCAGGATGGACTGCTTGCGGCTCGCTACCTGCCGATGATGTGCGGCAATTCGGAAAACTCCGGATTTTGGGTCCTGATTCAACAATTTTTGTAAATAGCATCAGAACTCATAATTTGCCATTAGCATTTCATTTATTAATAGCATTTTTTAGTACTGTATATACTCGTTTATAAGTCGAGAAATTTGGCATAAAAAACGAAGTAAAGGTCAACTTACGCTCGTGGCATAACATTGAAAAATCGAGACTTTTCCCGTTTTTTTTTAACCTCATTAATTAAACAATACAAGAAAAGAATTTGCTCAAATTCTGACATTATTTTATATGCTCTAGCCACTTATTAAAGTCTTTTAATTACAAAAGATCAGATTATAGGAAAAATAAAAGAAAGCCTGCGCTTCAATTTTACGAATTTTCTGTATTGCGTAAACTTTAGAGCTCAGTCTAAAAAAACAATAATAAATATAATAAAAGTACAAAAAATAGAAAAAGCAAAATGTTATGATAACAACTTAGAATTAAAGCAATAATTAATAAGAACTCTGAATCGCAAAAACGAACCCTTTTCAAAAATCGCGATCTCAAATATGAAAACTTTTTCGGACACGATTATGAAATCTGTACATTTTTATCTTAAACATGTTCATTACAATTCATTTTTCCATATTTTTAAAATGTTTATTTCCAAAAAAACTAAAAAATGCTTCCCAATTTTTCATTAAAATCAAAAGCCGTTTTTTTAATTTTTTTTTTTTTATTTTAAATTTTGGGATTACAAATTTGGGGTTCCATGATGTGTAATTGTTCTGGGTTTAGCATTTAGCCCCACTACTGAAAAAAAAAAAAAAAATAAATAAATAAAACAGTAAAAGAGGCGTCGGCGTCATTTCGCAAAATTTATACTTAAGACAAAACAGTTAAATACTATTTTCAAAGGCAAATAAGCATTTCTTTTCTTTTCAATTTAAACATTTTAATTTCTACATACTAATCAATTTATATGTGCTAAAAATAGTATTTGAGACTCATGTATATGCTTTTCTTCGTTTGCACGAGGGAAACGGTCAAACTGCGTATAATCCGGTAGCAATCTTTTAGCATCTGCTTTAGGTTTACTATATTTCTTATTATTTTCTAAACAGCTAACAGCAAAACGCTTGTTGGGCCTAAATACAGTTATAGTTATTTCTTTCCAAGACTTTGGACTCCACCTCCCAAAATTTGGCTTTATTAAAAAAAAAAATTAACAAATTAAATAAGGTGTTGAATACAAGCATAATTTGCACACTATTTTCCTCTCATAAATTTGCCCATAAAAGAAGTAAAGATTGTACTAGCATGTGGCTCCCATTTGCCTGTGAAAAATTATCTTAAGTAATTGTAGTGTTTTCTTGCATATAATTAATTGTGCAGCATTTTTTATCACCTGATGTAATTTCTTTTTTAAAGGAAAAAAAGACAAAATATATTGAGAGAAAATAAAAAGCTATTTTCTCCAAAGTTCCCACACCACCCCTCCTCTAAACAGAAAAACAAATGTTTCAATTAGAAATAAAATGATTAAGGAAAAATTTGAAGGCTCTATGATTGACGTTTAAAATGGCACCAAGTTTGAAAAGTCTAGGTTACTGTCACCTGAAATAATTGCCAATAATAATCAAAGTCAGCCTTAAGACTTGTACAGCCACAATGGGAGTACTTTTGTAGGGGGGTCTTTTCAGGATTTGTTGCAACTTTAGTAAACCCCTCCCAAACTTGTTCATGGAGAAATGTCACCAAGACCTAAATTTTTTTTTGTTGAGTAGTTCATAACTTTCCAGCAGAATACATATGAAAATGTGCATAAGTGATACATATATACGCTTATATTTTTCAAAATGAAAGCCTATATTTTGAGGTACACATGCAAAGTTTGCAATCCTTTTTTTTAAACGCTTAATTTTTTTACGTGTAAAAATTTAAGCAAATACGCTTTAATGCGGGGGGGGGGGGGGGGGGGGGGGCAGTAAAAACTTAAAGCACAACTCAAGGGTGCCCTTTTTGAAGAAAACATGGTGCCCTTCACGGAGTTCCCCCCCGGGCGGCCCTTTCATCCTGGAGTCGGCACTATAGTAAAAGGGAAGAAAAGGTTTCCTTTTATCAATTTCCGACATAGACATTTGTGGTTAAATACCATAACTAGAAGAGTTAACTATCCCATCCTTACTGTTAAATATTTATTCATTTAAGTTTTAAATGTTATAATTTTTTACTTTTAAAGCAAATGTTACCATTATTTTTACATTTATTGGATTATTCCGTTGAATGTCAATAATAAAAACATGCACAACTATATTAAAAAATTGCCCAAGTCAATAAAAATTGTTTCTGATTTTTGCCAAGAATAAATATTAATAATGTAATAAATTGGCGATTAATTTTAACATTTTGACATAACTTTTACCTTAGTTGCATGAATTGTCAATAAAGTTAGTTGCATTTATATCAAATTAAGATACTTTTTTGTTCCGCAAGGCCGTTCGTTTGGTTATATTTTTTTCGCTAATTCATACTTCACATTTCTTTACATTTGATTTGGCAATGCAAAACTCTCCTGTCATGAGAAAATGAAGGAGGAGAATAAAATTGAAATAAAGATGCGAACAAATAATGCAGATAAATTCTTTTAAAAAAGTTATTAAATAAAGTTTAAAAAAATCTTATATTTAAAGCAAAAACAATTAGTAAGAACTACAGAAGCCTGCTACTGCCAAAACCCCAAGAGCAATATAAAATGGTTTAAAATATTCACCAAAAAAAGGAACTCTCTGAAAATTAACAATTAAGTTTATATTTAAATTTGCCAGCATATTTTAAAATCATGTCATTAATTATAGCTTACTTACTTTCATTGTTAAGCTTCGGTAGGTGACGCAAAATCTAGGACGCTTCGACTTACTTTCTCTCAATGTTAAAATCAATAGCGCGCTAGGCATTCAGTATTAAGGGGGTAGCGATTTAAACAATGAATTCAGAAACAAAATCTTTTCCTCCTACTTCGATGTTGCCAAAAAATGATTTTAAAAAAGGAACCTGTTAAATATAATTAATATTAAAGATAAACTTACCATTTGCAACATCAGAATTAAGAGCAACAGAAGTTTCATGTGTCCAACACCTGGCAACATTTCTGATAGTATATCCACCTCCTCCCAATAACAATAATGGCAGATTATATTTTTTAACAAACTCAACACATTTTCCATGTCCTTTCAAGGTGAGATTGAAACATCCTAAGCGATCTCCAGACAAAGAATCAGCACCACATTGCAAAACAATTGCACTGGGTTGATACATCTCCATGACTTTTGATATCAACTGGGGAAAGAAGTTTATTAATGTAGAAGAGTCAAAATCATACTGCATTAAGAAAAAGTAATGAATATTAAAATTTTATATTACCACAAATTAACTTGAACTTTACATTTCAAGCAAAATTAAATCAAACTATATGCTAGTTTTACTTACATCATTTTTTACTGTATTTTTTACCAAAATGAGAATGATTTATTACATGGCGGAAACAGAATCCAAGGAAAAAAAAAAAACCTGATAATTCCCTAATTTAGCTCCAAAAATTTCCCTGATTTTATAATTTTAATTGTGAGTTACACAGCATCATTGCATACCTGCCAACCCTGGGAGACAAAAATTAGGAACACTTCAGGGGAAAAATAGGAACACTTCATGCGTAAAAAAAGGGTGTATTTCAGTTTTTATTTAGAGGTAATATGTACAAATTACATGTATTAATAATTACTGTACTAGGGAACAGATTATTAGATAAAAGTTTTTAAAAAATAATGTAAATGAATTCAAACAAAATGAGGTATAAGATTTCTAAACAATTAATTGCAAAACATTTATATATCAATGAAGTGATTGGTCAAATAGCAAAAAAGAGGAATACTAAAATTTTTTACAAAAATGTGTGCAAATTATGAAAATGAAACAAATGGAAAATAAAAAGGTAATTTAAACTTAGAAAAACACAGCATTATTCTCTAAATTATAACTTTCTTCATAATTTAGATAATTTTTCTTTGACATTTTATAATGTAAAATTTAAAATATATATTAAGAATTAAAATGATAAATTAATTAAAAGTGTGAATATAAATACAGAAGAAATAAACACACATATATTAAATAGCAAAATCCAAATGCTGCAAGTCTGTACATCACGTTAAACCCTAGCGATTCAAAATTACTACTAGTCAATTTCGCAGGTAGAACTGTTTTTTTAACTAACCATTTACAAAATCTTATTAGTTAAATTGGCATAGTAATATTAAATTTATACATTGCTACATGGACAATAAAAAGAAGTTAAACTGATTCCTTCATCAAAAATCAACATATCATTATTTTGTTCCATGGCATATAATTAAATTTTAATCCTTTAATCACTAGTTTTCCTGCAGATTAGAAATTGATCTTTGTGAATTAATGTAAAAAATCGTTGTTTATTTACTCATTTCCTAAATACATATCAACAATAAAATTTTTCTAAATATATATCAACAATATATATATTTTTTTTAATTTTGATTATAAATTACACTTTATAAAGTAAAATAGTTATTCATATTGAGATTATTAATTCTGAAAATTAATGTTTAATACATTTTTATTCATTCATTACAACTAGTCAATTTGGCTAGTAGAATTGTTTTTTAATTAACCATTTACAAAATCTCATTAGTTAAATTGGCATAGTAATACAGTACAGGACCTCTTATCCAGAAACCAGAAAACCGGAATTTTTTCGAGAATTTCCCGCCATTTTTGAAAAGTTCGCGTTTTTTTGTCCATTTAGTAAAAATACGAATTTTTTTTTTAAATGCCTTTAAAAATACGCATTTTTTTGTTACAAGTAACATATTCAGTGTTTATAAGTCACACAATTTAGTCTAAAAACGATGTTTTTTTTAAGGGAGGGGGCGTCATTTTACTTGCAGATGAAAATTAGAAAAAAAAAACTCCAACGATACTTGAGAAAAATCAGACCTTTTCTCTATATAATTTCAATAATTAAACATGAAAGAAATAAGTAATTAGATTCTTATACATTTATTTGTCTCGTCAGTATTCGAAGACGAATTGCAACAAAAGTCAGACTAGACGAAAGTTCGGAAAATTTCTAATACGGCAGATTCGTGAATTTTCCGCAATAGCTGATCGTGTGAAAATTAAACCTCTTTTATTTTTGTTTTATATTTATTTTTTTATTTATTTAAGAGATGAAATAAGGTAATAAGAATTTAAAATTGATATCAAGGCAACAAAAATTGCAACTGTGAAAATGAATTCTTTATTAAAATCGAGTTCGCAAAAGCGAAGTCGTTTTACACAAGTATGAAATTTGCGCGTTTCTGCATGTAAACATGCTTCTTACATTTCGTTTTCCTCCTTTTTGAAATCATTTATTACTGTAAAAATTATTGATGATCAGATTTTACGAAATTAATAATTTGATAAACAAGATGTCCGATTCGGAAAGCTTCCAAAGGGTGCTACACCCGAACGATGAAAAAGAGCAAGATAGCGAAGAAGACGAAAATAATGACATTTTGCCTGCTATGTGTAAGGATCGTTTCTTTGAATTAACTACAGAAATCATAGCAGAAATGGGACAAAATTCTTTTATAGACGAAATAACACACATAATGGCTGTTCGAAAAATCCAGCAATCGAATTTTCGACCATTTCCCTATAAGCTATTGTTCTGAAACTTTACATATAGCTCAGAACCAGATGACAATGCAATATTCTACCACTTTTATCATGATTTGATTAGTTTCTGAAGTATTTCCAATAAAATAAAATTAAATATGGCGATTAGTTCCGAAAATTGCGACCAAAATTCAGTAGCGGCGTTGCAATCGAATTTTTTTACTGCGATTTTTCTTAAGCTTTTTTTACAATTATTTTTAATTTTCGTATTTTTTAAATTTCATTATAATTATTCTTTTTTCTCAAATGTATTAGTGGGCCAATTCAAAAGGCTCGGCGGGCCAATTTTGGCCCGCGGGCCATAGTTTGTGCATTTTTGTCATATAGTATATAAATCACTCTCATTCATTCTTGGTTAAATTTTCTACTGATTGAGCTACAAAGCAGTTTGCTATGCAAGGCTTTTCTCGTGGTCTACTTATAAAATATTTTTCTCAGTTTAGAATGTATCCTTTTGTGAGCCAGATTTAGAAAGTCCTTTAATATTTTTGATTAATATTTTTTATTTCATAAGAATATCGTATGCGTACTTGACATGAAAGAAAAAACTATTACTAAAGTGGATATAAGTGTATTTTAAAATACGTATGAAAATATATAAAAAGTGGAAAAGCAAAAATTATTTTCAGTAAATATTTTTAGAACTATAATATTAATGAGGCTCTACAATATTTAACAAACACAATAACTGACATGATTGCCAACATTTTAAGAAAGACTAAATAAAATGCCTGAAACCTCTGAATTGTGGTAACTCACAAATTTCAACCCAATCTCTCCAGTATAGGATCCCATGATTTGCAGACTCTAACACCATTCAAAATGCTTTTAACAACCTTTTAGATCAATTTCATTTTCCAAATTCTTCATTAACCAAATATAAAGCCTGCTAAAAATTAAGGTTAATTCTTACAAAGTGTCGGTTTGAATGAACTCAGATGCACCTCGATTGCAATTTCCGAATGGGTGCGCCAAGTCCTCTATTACAAAAATTAAAAATTAAAGAAAGAATAAAAATAATGGTGAACACAAAATTATTGACGTCCAAGTGGTCGAAATATGTAGTAAAAAAAATTAGATTGTTTTTACTGAAGCGGATGCAGTTGGATCTCTGAAATGCGTAAAAAATCGGTAATTAGAAGTATTTCCTTCATTTGGTGCAGTTTAATTAAAACATCGCCGTTTTGGCGCATAAAACAGCAGAATTTGCGTTTTAGTGCGAAAGGCACAGCTGTTTCATCACAGCAAAAGAGGGGGAAAAAAGGGTAGAATAATTTTCTTTCTTCCCAAAAAATCAGATTTTGGGGGGAGAAATCGTATTTTCGGAACACGGTAAAAAAATCGGGACGAATCTGGAAAATTCGGAACACTTGGCAGCTCTGTCATTGTCATAGGTAATGACAGTATCACAATGGTGAAGCCAGAAAAATTATTTAAGGGGGAGTGCACTGGACCTGTCCACCTGAACTTTGTGCAATTCCTTTTTTTTGAGGGGGTGAAAGAAAAGAGGAAAAAAAAAGTGATTTTTCTTAGTAATATAACCTACAACTGGGGAGAATTTTAAATCTAAAGTTTTTTTTTTTTTTTTTTAAAGGATGAAGATGCGCCTGCCATCGTTATTTTATGCTTTTATAACTTAATTTTTTTTTCATGATGTATATATTGTTCTTTTATTGAGTAAAGAAAATAATTTCAAAAAATTCCAAATCATCACTGTGCTCCCCTTGTTGAGCAACTGCAGTATCATGCACAGTGTTGAACCCCAAATTTGATGTTAGACTGAATTTTGGAACACCATTAAAAATGCTGGATTTACAGAACCAAAAAT
Organism: Octonoba sinensis; assembly: GCA_038502835.1. Classification (NCBI taxonomy): domain Eukaryota; kingdom Metazoa; phylum Arthropoda; class Arachnida; order Araneae; family Uloboridae; genus Octonoba; species Octonoba sinensis. The sequence goes on along the minus strand of CM076599.1, from coordinate 26,541,571 downwards.
GGGGGATTCTCGGAAGCATCAACGCCGACACGCGTCTTTTTATGCAAAATTGAAAAGTCTTCTCAACTCATAGACAGAAAAAGACCTTTTTTGTTGCTTTATCGGAGAAAGGGCGCTTTCCAGCAATGAGAAATCAGCAATCGAGCTGACCACACGCAACAAGAGGAAATTTAGCTTTGGAAACTCCGGATGTTTGGTGGTTTGGATATTGTAAACGATTATTTTCAACGAGATTTGGGGAAACATTAAATACATCCCGACATTTTACAGAGTATAAAACTTCCCTGAGAATTCCCTGATTTCCCGGTTGTGTTTTCACTCTGTATGACATATATAGATTCAAGTTTGCTGAAAAGGCAATATAGGGAATGTAAATAGTTAGTGATTTATTGCTTGATTCTGTGCTGTAAACATATTTACATGCTTGAAAATTCATGAGTTTTAACATCACAATCATATCTAAATTAATACTTTTTGAAATTGTCAATACTATGCGTGTCTATCTGCTAGAATTTTTTCTTACGTAGTTAGGACTTTTTGATGAATATATAGCTTCAATATTGAGTAAAATATTTATTTTATTTGATAAAATAAATAAATGGCAGTACGAAGTCTCAAATCCGTAACGGTCAAGGACGCTGTCTGTCCGTAATTTTGCAACTTTCCGAATTTTGGATCCTCATTTAAAAAATTTTGTAAGTAGCATTAGAGCCCATGTACTTTGCTCTGGAATTTTTCCATTAGCACTTTATTCATTTACAGCATTCATACTTGTCTATTAGTCGTGAAATTTAGCACAAAAAAGAAGTAGAGGAGATCATTTTTTGCCTTGAATGTAAATCGAGGCAAAGTATTGAAAAATCTGGAATTTTTCCATTTCTTTTTAACCCCTTTAATTACACAAAAGGAAAGGGGAAAAAATTGAGGAATGATATAATCTTTTCAATGATTTTTCCTCTTACAATTCATTCAAACACTCAATCTGTGCTCTATGTCAAAAAACGTCTTCCTGCAGAAAATGTTTTAAAGACTTTTTCTGCATTTATTAAGAGCATTTATCATATTATACATTCAACATTTATTATTTTCATATGCTCTTTATGGCACACTAAATTAAGAATCACTACATGAAATCAAATATTTGAGCTAAATTATACCGGTTGAAATATTCCTTGCTCATAAGATTCATCATCAATTCCATCTCGCAGAGGAAAATTGACAGCATAATATTTTCCTTTGCCTGCTCCAATGTCCTGAAAAAAAAAAAAAAGTATACTTTAGAGCCGTGATGTAACAGGTAAAAATTAGTATAAGTGCAAGCTTTTCAGATGAAGCTGACATCAGTTGAAATGAGGGGGAAAGGGAAAATCTGAACATTTTGTGAATTTTAAAATTTTTTTGCAAAATATCAAAAATGTTCGGGAATTTCAAAATTTAAACATGAAGTGATATTTCTTAAAAATTATTACTTGCTTATTCAATGAAAAGAAGTATTATTTGACAGTCCGGAATTTTTTGGAGGGTCCATCTGATCGGCTGGAATTTCGTGAAGGGTCAGAAAACGGACCTGAATTGAGCTAGGGGCAACCACCGAATATACACTTTATCTGGAAGCGCCAACAGCAGAATTTTTTTTCAATGTTCTGGGACAGACCTTCAACTTATTGAACATGCTGTGCAGGAAGCATGCACATAATGTGAAGTTATTCAAGGTATTGTACTCAGATTATATTCTTCTTTAAAACATTCTGAGGAAAGAAAGAGTTCTTTCCTAAAAATGCCTCAAGCTGCTCCCAATATGTTTTAGGCCCTTTAGTTGTGGATTTGCAATCCTTCTTCAGCAGAGCTGCATGTTCTGCAAGATATACATTTCATTATTCAGCATTCTGCTTTGGGGGTGAAAGTGATCTTAATTTTCATACCTTCCCTCCTCCTTTACCTTTTCGCCAGGTATTTATAGACAATCACTCATATCTGATCTCTCCTCATTTTAAAGATTCAAATCAATCCTCTGTTGTAAAGTGTATGTTCTGGTAATCCATCATTTAACTTTTGAGTGCACCTTAAAGCACCTAACTTAAAATAACATTTTAGGAGCTTATTTAAACTGAACATCAATCTTTGGAATATAAAAAAAGAAATCAAAAATGACTTTTTCATACCATTTAATGAAAAAAAAAATCTGTTAAATTTATTTTTAAAATGTTTATACAAATATATTAAATATCTTAAATTAAAAAAAAAAAACAATTAAGGTAGTAAGAAGCAAAGGGATGTAAGTATCCTAAAAACGAGTCCGAGAAAAACACATTCAAAGTTTGGATCTTATGGGACCTCCAATGTTTTTTTTTTTTCTAAATCAGGTTGTTGCAGAGCACCACCATCTCTTGCCACAATATAGAACAGTGCTTTCCCTATCATTTACACTGGTTATCTCCAAATTTTCAATTGTGTCATTTACACCCCTTTGCTTCTAAGTGCCTCGATTGTAATATTAATATAAATAATAATTTTGATAATAACAATAATAATACAGAAGTAGAAAGATTATATGTTTACACAAATAAAGTGAGCAGCAAGGAAGTGATTATTTATTTATTTATTTATTATTGATTATGGTAAATTAACAATAAGTAAATTCATTTTGAACATTTGCAAAAAAAAAGCCAAAAAATAAATGCATAATTATTCTCCAAAATTTTGTACTTGTCAGGATGTCAATTCATTTTAACTACAATGCCTCTAAACAAGTTGAGGCTTGTTCAAGATTTTTGTATGATTGTAGGAAAACTTTAAAATTCTGATATTTTAGTAGTATTACTATGAGTAACTATTAGACTGTTAATGAGCAATAAGTCTTTGAAATGGCAAAAGAAGAAAAAAAAATGTTGGTAGGTATGGGGGGCATGGGAAGAGAAGCAGAGTCTTTGTTGGGAAAAAATCTTTCTTTATTCGCGAAATCAGGGAGACAAAGATATATGTCTTTACATCTTTGCAAGGAATGGCAAAGAGTATATACAGAATTACATAGCAGACATTCTCGCATATGCGCACTGACACTTAGAAACACGAACTGAAACTAAAAGGACCAATAGGGATACAGACTTTGTTAGGCCCCCAGAAGTTTCTAGAACATTTTTGGGCATCTGGAGTACATATCTCTTGATCGGACAAAGAAGGATCGGATCATGAGTAGTACTTACATCATGAGAAAGAGTTTTAAATGGATTAAATAAAAATAGCACAGTAATACAAAATAGATAATAATATACAATAAAATATTACCCTCAAATCTCCTGTACCAGGAAAATACTCTCCATACTTATGAAATGATACGGTCATAACTCTATCTGTAGTGTAAAAAGCTTCCTCAACACCATCACCATGATGAATATCAATGTCTATGTACAACACTCGTTGATGATACCTGCAAGTAAGGAAAAAAGTTATGCATATGATCAGAACTTTTTGCAAATTATCTAAAAGAATCAATTCTAGAAAAAAAAAAATAAACAGGCTTCTGGATAAGTTGCAGTAAAGTAGCATGTATGAATTTGTGAGAACACTGAATATTTCTCTAATTTAAATTACATACAGTCAAAACTCATTAATAATAAGTTTATAAATAACTTTAATACCAATCATCTAAAAATAATACTTTTTAAACGATTCTCATTCAAAAATGTTAACATTTTTACTATAAAACTCAGCAGAAAGAATATTCAACTTTTTCATTCCAATCACGTTTCCTGCATATATGAATCACAATATTAAATACTAGAATCGCAAAAACCCTTTGCTTCATGACTGAAAAATTAAAATGCGCAAAGTCACCAATGTTTATCAATACTTATCTTCCCCATGTCCGAATGGGAAGTCCTACAAATTTGCTCCTAGAAATTTTTCCTGGGCTCCAGTTACCTGTGATTTAGAGCCATTACAGAATACAGGCTGACCCATCGCAGCCATCTTTCTGCCCAAGAAAAATTATTATTCTACTTTGGAATTTTAAGAATTAAGTAAATGGCAAACAATTGAATTTAGATAATAATTCTTCTTATATAATTAATTTCACTTCACACCAGTTACTTATATCATTTTGTTAACAGGGCATAAAAATAAACTACTTTCAGCATTCAATTCATCACATTCGTTGTGTGATAAATTTTCTGTATTGTGTATTAACCTTTAGATTACGGCGCTTGAGCTTCCAAAAATCATCCATAGAACGGCAAAATTCCCGAATTTTTTTCCCCTCAGTGTAACCACGGGGGTCATGTCTAGTCCTCAAGCTCCCATTATACCTCTTTTGAGTGTGATTGACTTCATTAGAAGGGTTGCAGTAAAATAAACTTTCCTTGGCCAGCCGCTATTTTCTGCTCCAAATCGCCAATTCGAAGCAACTACACGATTTCTAAAGTTAATTTTCGAAAAGGTTAAAAAAAGGAACAGAACAAAATAATAATAATAATAATAATTTGAAAAAAAATAATTTCCCCCCTTTTGTTTTGTTTTTTGGGCTGCAATTTATTTTATTTTATTTATTTGCTTTTTTTTGAAATCTAATGTGAGATTTTCTATGTTTGTCTAAAAAAATTTTGCTGAGCTAAGGCCACCAAAATTGCTGCCCAAATTCGACTAAAAATTAACAATAACAAGGGTTATTCCTCTTTGTTGAGTAGTTGGGACTATTCGTTATGTTAGCGATTCAATAAAATAGCTTTTTTTTTTTTTTTTGTGATTTCAGATCTGACATTTAATTTGCTTTAACTTTCTTGAGTTGTACGCAATTTGTTTACTTTTCGAAACGATTCCTAGTCTTTCTAAGTATAAAATCTTGAAGAGAGCATTATTAGATTACTATTTTTCTACTAAGTTTACTTTTTGCTTGACGGTGTATATCACAGTCCAAAGTGATTATGAACAGAACAAGTAAATTCATAAATATGAATTAAAGAATAGAAAAGCCTTAAGCAGCAGTAAAACGGATTCACTTTATCCTAAGTAACTGAAAAATCGCAGGATAAAAGATAATTTTCATTTTCTATTTTTACTACATTGACCCGTAGATTCACTCATATAATTGAAGAGAGGTCATATACCGAAGATACTCAGAATGTACTTCCAACTCTTATCATTAGGTTGTTTGTCTGTTGTACTTCTGAAAAGCTCTGTCCTTTTCTATTAGCTGACGACTTCGAGGTGAGATCCTTTGTTACGAAAAGGGAGATCGAACCCGCAGCCTATTGTACTAACGTTCCCCTCATCATTTCAACTTACTTAGTCCGATTATCTTAGGCTCTGCTTCCCAACTCTGTATATCAGTTCAATTTCATGAACGGAATTTGTGACTTGAGGCAGCGTAGTGTACATGTGTTCTTTATTAGAGAAAGAGTTTGAAGAATAGTGTGTTACCGCCAGTCGCCAGCACATCGGGCTGCAAACTCTATTATAACCTGGGGGGGGGGGGGGGGGTGACTCTGAGAGCGACAAAAACACCTTTTTTTTACACTAATACCAAAATATGCAAAATACTGAAAGTATTCCATCCAATTGAGTCATTTTTTAGTATTTTTAAACGCTTCTTTTTTCCCTTTTAAATATTTCTTTTAAAATATCGTACGGTAGTAGGGCAGGGTTTAGCGTTCCCTTAAGAATATCGAATTGGAAAGCTAATCTCGAAAAAATTAAAAATGACCGCATCGGCATTTTGTTCAGTGCCATCACGAGGGCGGATGGAACCCCCTCCCCCCCCCCCCAGGTTTTTTGGAAAAAGGGGTCACAAAATTTCAATATAGTAATAGTAATGGGATCTTTCATAAATGATGTCGCGCTTCGAGGGGGGAGGGGGTTCGTGAAATTGTGACAAAGTGTGACACGGAAAGGGGAGGTTAGGGTGTGATAAGAAGTGTGACATCCTACTTATACAACATATCGTGACATGTGACAAGGGGGGGGGGTTATCAAATATGTGGGAAAAAAGCGTGACATCATTTATGAACGGTCCCAAAGGGAAAAGAAAAAAAAGAGGAGGCGGGGAATGAATGAATAAAAAGATGAAAAATACTGAAAGTGTTTCATCCAATTGAGTTATCTTTTAGTGTTTTTAAAGATTGTTTTTTTCTTTCAAATATTTCTTTAAAATACCACTGTAATAGATAGGGCAGGGCTTATTGTTCCCTAAAAAATATCGAATAGGAAAACTGGGCTCGAAAATACTCAAAATGACCACTTTGGCATTTTGTTCAGGGCCATCACGAGACGGAAATCTTACATCCCCTCCCTCCTCAGTTTGCAGAAAAGAACAAGATAGTAATCGGGGAAAAAGAACAAAGAAGGGGGAAAGGGGAATGGATGAATAAGAATTACAAAAAATATCTTTTCAGTAAAACTTTTAAAAAAAAATCAATTATAAAATATTATGTATTGGCATTGGCAAATCGATATTATTATAATTGCCTAACTAAGGGCAGTTGAAATGCGCGTTTGCAACCTTCCTTTCTAACGAAAAAAAAAGAGAGAGAATTCAATGCATTATAGAAACAAGTGGCAAGCTTGAATATGCAAAAAATAAACAGATAGATTAACGTAACAATTTCAAAGTTGGGAGGCAACAATTTTGTATTGCTATATTTACATATTCTTTAATTTTTTAATTCGAAATATCATTGCGAAAATCGCACAAAACTGCATGGGCCTCCGAAATATATTTCAAACTGATGAAAAGGGAGAAAGGAAAGCAAAAGTAAGTTACGGTAGACATGATATTTAAAATAAAACAAATTGAAAAAAAAAAAAAAAAATCCCTAAAGTGTCACTGCAAACTACTACCCCAATTTGAAATGTTAAAAGTTTTTGCAGGGCTCGTAGGCGTTTGTATTTCAAACAAATAAAAAATAGGATTGAAATAAAAAATTTCATATATAGAAATTTTTTGTGAATTTTGAAAAGATTTTTGTGAAAAATCAAATAATTTCGTGAAAATTCGAAATTTAAACGAAGTTATAATTTTTTTTATTATTATTTGCCGCTTACTTATTAAATAATCGTGTGGAAAATGCGATTTGGATCTCGGAATTTTATGGAGGGTCCGTTTTGATTGATTGAAATTTTGTGAAGAGTCCGTTTTGATTAATTGGAATTTTGTGAAAGGTTCGAAAGCGGAGCATACTTTCGAGAAGATAAACATAAATGTTATCTGACAGGGTATAAGTGTGACTAAACCAGAACACATTGAAGCTACTCGCCAGATAGTAAATCAGCGCCGAGTATTTCGCCAAGACTAGTTCGTGAAGACAGGAAATGCTAATGACTCTTGATCGTTTTCTCACCTCCTGGGGATCTCTCTCCGCTCAAGAAGGGGACCAAAGGTCTGGTACATATGCTGTACCGGAGCCGTAAGGAAGGCCAAACTTTTTTGCGGTACATATGCTGTACCGCCGAAATCTAAAGGTTAAAAGATGTACATATAATAGCCAATTTTTCCTACTTGTGTTAAATATCAGGCATTATTTTATTATTATACATTTCGCTCAAAAACAACTATACAATTGCTAAATTTACTGAATTTAATTCCATTGGCAACATGCACATTTCGTCGCCAACAATTGGCATCCAACTTTCACGCTGGCAATTTATTATTCATTTCTTCCGTGTCTCTTCATCTGTTAGAAAACTAAACATTCACCATTTGTTTCTGGAGTGACTAACTGTAGTACAGTACCGAACCCCAAATTCGGCATGCTCGGGACCGCCGCCATGCCAAATTTCGGAATTTGCTGAATTTCGGAATCCGATCCAAAATGGCGGATTTGCGGGACCAAAAAATGGCGGACTTAAGCATACAACACTAAACATACGCAATTTCCATCAAATTGCAGTTTTCTCAACTGCTAGATAAATAAGCAGAGTTCGCGCTAAGCTGAGCGATTCCCGCAATATTTTTTTTCAAAAAAAGTTTGTTTGTGCGCTGTTCCCGCAACTAGCGGACACGCATTCAAAACATCGCGAAATGAAACTATTCTAAACTGATAATTCAATACAAACTAAATCGAGTATGTTGGTTTTCAACTGCCATCTTATCCCCATTAATGAAAAGAAGAATCTGAATGCAAACATCTTTTCATTCTATTCACAGAGGACAAAATCAAAAAAAGGAGTGGAAAAAGGGAATCTTCCTTGGTTTGTATACTGCAAAGGTTTGTATTTATAGTAAAACGAATTCAAACCACTAAAGAACCAGTTATTTCTAATGTTGACCTTAGAGCAAAAAGGTGGAATGCATACACTTTTTAAAATAATCTTCTTCTTCAAAAGGGCATTTTATTTATGTTCCAGAATATGTTTCAGAATTTACGATCGCAAAAAATTAATCTTTCCATAAAATCAGGATCGAAAAAAAGATGCATAAGAAAGTACCAACGTTCATTAGCATATCTCCTATGTCCGAATTGATCAACCCTCTCCCCCCCCCCCCCACGCCCAAAAGAAAAAGAGAGTAACCATTGGCGAATTAGCTCCACGGGAAAGAAGGGGAGAGCTAGAATTTTGTCCTTGAGTTCACCTCTCCCTCAGGAGCCACTGCATCTTCATCTTAGGCCATAAACTATATGGTCTAAGATAAGATCTTCATCGCTGTAGTACCAAGTCCGAACGCACGTGACCTTGATTCATCGTGAAAACAGAAGTGATGATAAATTGATGAATAGACATCGCAATCCCCTCTTCCTGTCCAAGAAACCTTATTTTCGCTTTTCAACATGGTTTAGGAGAAGGGATCTCAGGAACTAACTCGGTCTCCTACTAAGTTTAGCTTCTGTAATTTAGCAAAATATCGGCAAGATCGCTTCTATTTGAATGAAAATAAATTGGCATTTGTTGTTTTGACAACTTCTTAGATAATATTTTCCAAAAAAAAAATTTTTTTTTTTTTTTTTTGGAAAAAGTGCCGAATTTTAGGATTTTCCGAATTTCAGGATCCCGAATTTGGGGTTCGGTACTGTACAACTCCCCATCTTTCAATCGAAAAAGCTAACGAAACGCCAAAATCTAGTCACAATGCAATACGACCCAGCAAAAGAGTGGACAGAAAGATGGCTGACGAGTTAGCTAGTAGTTATATGAGCCTTACTATGATTCAGAGGAAAATACAACTGTTGATAACTGGATTGGACAGGTTTACCCAACCGTGGTAAATACTAGGCATGCAACAAATAGCGGTTTGGCTGAATAGTCGAATATCAAATATTTGACCACTTTTACTAGGCCGAAACTGAATATTTGGCCATTTTTCTTTGCGTTAAGACGAATATTCAGCAATTGAATAATGAAATTGCTCAAAATTCATTGTACTAAAGAGTGTGAAATTTCCAAGTAATCACAAAGTCAAACATCAGTTCCACATATCAATTTTTCAGTATTTTTTTCATATAGAAGTTTTAATTATTGTTGTGTAAAATTTATAAAAACAACTAAAATTATTTTCTGTGTTGCTTTGAAAGGAATAAAAATTTCAATTTCATCTATCAAGAAAATGCAAATGACATACGTTTTAATGTGAATATTTTCATCATTTAACTATATTTAAATCAAATTAAAGAAACACCATTATTCAGTGAACTTTTATCTTCCCTGAAATAATTGCATCTTGGTATTTTTAAAGTTCTAAAAATTAACATTTTTATTTTATGAATTTTAAAAAAAATAATTTATGTACTTAAACATGCAAAATTAACTGGTCTATTATTTTAATTTAATGCATGAAGTACATTGCTGAATGTTTGTTAGAGCCAAAACTTCCTCCTCACATCACTCCATTGAACCATACTGCTGATAATTACCAACATATGCGTACAGCTACCAAGGATCCCGAAGGGGGCCCAAGCCCCCCCCCCCCCCCGAAATTTTTTGCAATGTAGCATATATTCCTCCCTGAAACTTTCCTTAACATAAGGGTGTTAAAAAGTTTTCATATTTTAATAAATATGTCACATTACATACTTGAGTAGTTCCAGGATTGCAAGGACAATATCATTTACATAACAGAACCCTGATGCTTCAGATTTTTTGGCATGGTGGAGCCCTCCGGCCCAGTTGACGGCAATTTCAGCAGCTTGTTTGTTCAGTTTCACAGCACCAGCTACATAAATTCATAATTTATGACTATGATTATCTTTTAGTTCTCAATACTGACAGTATTGCCAGTGATTAAAATGATTAAAGAATATATCACACTTGCCAAACTTGGAGGGGAAAAAAACAGGAAATTTTTTCAATGACCCCCCCCCCCCCCCCAAATGAACAATTAAACTGACTTACACAAATATTTTTTTTTTCTTTTTATGTTCATTACAGCAGTATTTGATAAAATTTTATCATCAAATGTTTGATCAAACATTTTCTAGCAAAATTATTTTTTATGAGCAATAGGATGTTCTCTAGATTTTCATTTGACAGCATTGGACGAAGCTTGGTTTCACTTTACAGCAAATTTATTACTGTGCGGAATGCACAAAATCCCAAGAATTACATTTAGTTATATTATGAAAAGCCAGTTCTCCCAAATACTTTATAGCTTACATCTACACCACAACAGTTTAAACAAAATATCCCGACCACGTCTGGTATGCACTTAACAAATATATTATTCCAAAATTTTTTTTTTTTTTTAATTTAGCCATCTTTTAGTTATATATTGAATGGAAATAGGAATAAATTTTATTTACCTATTTTGTAACAATATATAATGACTACCAAAAAGGAAAAAACCCAAACTCGGAAGACAATAAAAAAAAAAAATAATAATTCTATGCAAACAATATTTTTAAAACTAGATTATTAATAAGGATGCAATATTAATAGTTATAACTAACTAATATGATCACCAAAATTTTTAAAAAAAGGGCTAAAATTTTTCACTGAAATGTCGAGTGGGTGTGGCAAATGAGAAGTGCAAATCCTCTACTACAGAGGCTAAATCATAAAACATATTAAAAATAATGGTAAACGAAAAATTATTGATGTCCAAGAGATCGAATGAGATAGTACACAAGAACTAGGGACTGTTTCCGAAGCGGATGCAATCTTATTATTTTTTTAAAAATCGGGACTGACCCTTGAAAGCATATGAGACAAAAAGCAGAAGTTTTACTGCCAATTTGTAAAAGTTTCGTAAAGCAAGTATCTATGCATGCTGCTTCAAAATTTTCTCATTTAAAGAAGAAAAAGTTCCAAAATTATGAATATTCGCGGAACCGAAATTTTAATTTACCAACAATATGGAATTTCGTCAAAATACCCCTGGGAAAATTACATAAAAACTACTCGGCGAGTAACTACGATGACGAGCACCGTCTATTGTGCAAAAAAGATTCAAGCTTCATTGATTTATTTTAAAGCAAAAATTACAAAAAACGGGAGAAAATGATGTTAAACGGGAGATTGTTAGACATACGCAAAAAAAGGGAAGCTCCCGTTAAAAACAGTAGACTTGGCAAATATGATATATGTTGATTATTACGTGCCAAAAGTAGTAGTAACAAAGTTTTCAAGATTTCATAAAGTATATAGTAAATGTTTACCTTGGTACAGAAACAACTGTGAGAACCCAACTAATATAATGCAAATTGAAAAATATATTGTACAGAAGTTTCTGGTGGTAAGAGAACCTCTTTTATGAACATTTTGAGCTTTAGGATTTTAAGAACCAAGTGGTGAAAAAACTAAAATTGAACCATAGCTGTTTATACAAAAATCCGGCAACCCAAAAGGTCAGCTAATGGCATACAAGTTGGCAGAGCAGATTGGTCATTCAGAACAAAGCATAATAAAACCCTTTAATATATTTAAAGCAAGTGAATAAAATAAGAATGAAAAGGTATTTTAATTAGCATAATTAACCAGCAATAAGCAAGCAAATTTTTCAAAATATAATAAACTAAAATCATGAGAAATATTTATTAAAAAATAGATTAACAACGATAAATTGGTGGATAACATGAAATTTTAAAAAAAAAAGGGATCCCAAATTTAGAAACTTTTCCAGAATACAGTCCAGGGTCAAAAATCCGCACAACTTGGGAGAAGTGGTTGTGTGGATTTCAGGCCACTTTAGTTAACTATGTTAAAAAAAGTTCCCAAGTTTCCCAGGTGTGAATTATACACGAATAATGTGATATCTTTTGTTTCCCCCCACCCGTAAACATGTTTCAGAACACTATATTTTTTAACCACAAGGTAGTGCTAGACCTTATTTCGGAGTTTTCCGAATTTCGGAGCCAGACCCAAAATGGCGATTTACAGGACCAAAAATGGCGGATTTATGTAAACATCAACGTTGATATGCGCATTTTACTTCAAATTGCACTGTTTTCTAAATGGGTTGATAAATAAGTAACTTTTTTTTGAAAAGGTAATATAAGTAAATGCATGCGTTAATATATTTTACCAAACCAAAAAAAAAAACTTATTCATGGATTTTAGTAAAACGCTCCAAATTACAACAGACAATTCAGCAAAAATCAACCATACCTACCATGGTAGTTCACCATTTCACTAATCACCTGCAATTGCATGAAAAAGAAAATAGAGCTACATCCAAATCCAAAAATTAATTAACAGAGAAGTCAAACCAAAATGCCAGGCATTTGTACAAATTGCAAAGTTACTGGGCACCATTTATGACCACAGAGAAACAAACAGAGCAAGTTCCTTTATCTTTTTTTCTTTTTTTTTTTAACTGAATAAAACTTGAAAAACAAAATTTTAAGAACTTAAGGAAAAAATAATCAATTTTTTATATGGACAAAAGATATTTAACTGAGCTCAAGAAACCAATTTTTATCTTTCAACATAGTAGGGTTTTTTGGTTTTATCTTAGTTTGTCGAGTTTAGTTCATGTAAATCAAAAACATATCCACAGTATTGCTTCTATTTGAATCAAAATTTACTGCCATTTGTTAAATTAACAGCTTCTTAGATTAATATTTTTCTGAATTAGCCAAAAAAAAAAAAACCAAAAATTTTCAGGAAAAGTGCCGAGTTTTGGGATTCTGAAGTTGGAGTTCGGTACTGTAATAACGTTGGGAGTATCTTTTTACTCTGGAGTTGAATTCTAACATGCCTAAATTTGTCATCGGCAGACTGTGGCCCAAAAATATATTAGTTTTACGTTTGCAAAAATGACTTTTCTGCGAAACCAGTTTGGGACAAAATCAACGCGGATTTCGGATGTTGGCGGATTTCAGGTTGGGGGATTTGTGGCGCTCGACGGTATTAACTTAGGCAAAATTATGTCAAAATGCTCTTTTACTAAAAATTGGTTTTTGGGAAGCTTTTGATATTTTGAGAAATAGGTTGTGAAAAATACATTATATGATTCAGAAAAATTAATCCTTAAACAAGTTTGGCATAAGTTGGTGAAAAGTTTTTCATTCTTGCTTTATTATAACAGCTTGAATTATTTCTTATGTATTCTTATTTAACTTTCCAATATATTTGTTCTGAATGTTAGAACTTTTCTGATTTTGTGTTTTTTTTTTTTTTGACTAATTTTTTTGTATGCATTTCTAAAAAAATTTGAATTGTTTTTATTTTTTATTTTAATTTTTCGCCCTTCCTTATCTAACATTAATTTATTTTAAGTGTTGTTTGGTTTTATATTTTCATATTCATTACTGCATGGCATTTTGAGCAATTTGCTTGTCTCCTTTATAGTTTTACTTTGCTAATTCAAAACATTTTCATTCTTATATTATTCACTTGTCTCTGAACAAAAAGGGTTTTTACTGTGCACAATTTTGATTTGTCAATCCACTTTCCAACCTCTTTATTATTGCCTGTTCTTCTAAGTCCTTGCATCACTGGCTGCTTAGCACCCTGAAACTCAAAATTTTCATGCAACAAAAGGAGTTCATATAGTGTCAAAAACCGTCATTGATATGTGAAATTTAACCAACGAATAAAATTTATTATCAACTAGCTGATGTGCTTGACACTGCGTGGGCTAAAATTACACCATTCCCTAATGGAGAAAATAAGTAAAGTCACATGACATATGTAAAAAATTATGTTGTAAATTTATACATAGGAACTTAGTTTAAAAATACCATTAGAAGATGGGCAACCTTCCTTAAAAATCCCCATTTAAAAAATAAAGCTCCTTAAAAATTCTAATTCAATAATAATTTGTTAAACAAATTAATTTCATTGCTATAATGGACATTTATTTATTATACTCAACTTTAAATATTGCTGTCCAATTCAAAGCTTAAATATTTAAGACAATCTTTCTTAAGGTTATTTCTGTATACTTACCAACACTTCCTCCAGTAGATAACTGACAAAATTCATATAATCCATCAAAAACAGGACAATCTTCACCAACATTAACTATAAAGATAAAAAAATTACAAAAAAAAAAAAAAAAATCAGTATATAAACTGTAGAAATATTTTTTCACAACATATATATATAAATATATATAAATATATATTTTAGGGCACATGAGACCCCACATTTAAAAAATTTTTACAGAAATTGTTTGTCCTTAGGTTATCTTTGTTGGAAATGACACATATACAAATACAAATACAAAAGTGACGACCAGCAACAGGCTCAGGGCCCAGCTAGGCTGGTCCTAGTTAATTTAGCAGTCCCCAATGAACATCAAGAGCTTTCTTAAAAGTTTTTACCTCACTGCAATTAACAGTCGTTTCCGGTAAACTATTCCAACTGCCTACAACCCTATTGAAGTAGTAGTTTTTCCTAATTTCAAGATTAGCCTGAGATTTGAAAAGTTTAAAACAATGACCTCTGGTTCTACTTTCAGCACATAGCTGTAGTCCATCAACATTTCCCGTTTTAATGAATTTAAACAACTGAATCATGTCCCCTCTGACTCTCCTTTGCTCAAGACTATACATATTGAGCCTTTTAAGCCTAACCTCATAATCTAAGTCTGAAAGACCACTTACCAATCTTGTAGCCCTCCTTTGAATCCTTTCCAATAAGGTAATATCCTTTTTTAGGTACGGAGACCAAAACTGAACAGCATACTCCAAATGAGGTCTTACCAAACTTCTGTATAATGGCAATACAACTTCCCTAGACCTGTTCGAAATAGCCTTATTGATAAACCCAAGCATCCTGTTAGCTTTGTTACTTACTATGCTACACTGCTGACTGGACTTGAAGTCGAGACTAATCAATACTCCTAGATCAACAACTGCTTCTGCAACCCTAATGACAGAACCTTGTAAATAATAGGTTGCATGTTTATTCCCATGACCAAAATAAAGCACTTGACATTTCCCAATATTAAAAGACATACCCCACTTAATTGCCCACCTAGAAATTTGATTCAAATACTCTTGAAACTGATTTTGTTCCTCCGTGTCCACATTTCCCATGATTTTGACATCATCAGCAAAAATATTGATGTTCCCAGAAATACTCCGAGTAATATCATTAATAAAAATAATAAATAATATTGGCCCTAGAACTGAACCTTGTGGAACCCCACTCAAAACATCAATCCACTGAGAATAATTGCCCTTCACTACTACTCTTTGTTTCCTCCCAGTCAGCCAATTTTTAACCCAAATTAAAGTTTTCCCACCAATACCAATATAAGCAAGTTTGCTAAGAAGAGCTTCATGCGGTACTTTATCAAACGCTTTCTGAAAGTCAATGTAAAAACATCTATGCACTCTTTATTCTCTAATGCCATGGTAACCTTGTCATAGAAATGCAACAAATTAGTTGTACAGGACCTACCCTTTCTAAAACCATATTGAAAATCAGTCAACACTCCATTTGCCTCCAGGAAATTCACTATTTTGATTTTTATCAGAGTTTCAAAAATTTTACAAAGAACGGAAGTAAGACTCACAGGCCTATAATTTCCTGCCTTAGTTTTAGACCCTTTCTTGAAGAGCGGCGTTATGTTTGCCAGCTTCCAATCCACTGGCACAGTCCCCGAGTTATATGAAGATATGAAAATAGTCAAGACAACATCCACTAATTCCTTTGCACATTCTACTAAAATTTTTGGATTAACATTATCAGGTCCCGGAGCCTTATTTGCTTTAATCTTTTTCAAATGAAACAACACATCATCCCTAGAAAATATAAAATCCTCAAGCTGTGTATTAGCTTGCGTCTCGCTTATGTCAACTGTTGAGATACAGTTTCTGTTAAATACACTGGAAAAAAAATTATTTAGAATATCAGCAATATCTCCCTCATTTTGAATCAAGTTCCCATTTTAATCCACTAGTGGGCCTACCTGAGTATTACGAGCTCTTCCCTGAATTAGCATAAGCAAAAAATTTCTTAGGATTCCTTTCGATGTTATCTGCAAGCTTTTCCTCCAATCCCCTTTTCTTACTCCGTACCAAATACTTGAAAGTACGTCTAGCTTCACAATACAAAATCCTGTCAGCATGGTACCCAGTCTCTTTAAGTCGCCGAAAAGTGGCTTCCTTATAATTGAGAGCTTCTTTCACCTCCCTAGAGAACCACATGGGCCAAATTTTCGTGAAATCCCCTTTCTTTCTAAAAGGAACATAATCCATCACTGTTATCTCCAATTTCCCCTTAAACTCTTTCCACTGAAGATCAGCTTCACTATTCTCCAACCCAGAAGAAAAAACCTCTTTCAAACCCTGCCTAAGTGCAACATAATCAACATTCCTGAAGTTAGGTACAAATCTGAAATGCTCACCTTTGTGAGCATCGAAGCTGGTCCAAAACCTAATAGTATTGTGATCACTATCTCCAATATGTTCCCCTATACTTAACCCCTGAACAGAACTTCTGATATCACAAAAAATTAGATCCAAAACAGCACCATGCCTAGTCCCCTGGGTAACAACTTGATCCAAAAAACAGTCCCCAATCACTTTCAGAAAATCTTCTTCCCTACCATTGCTAGTGTAAAAACTATTCCAGTCTATGCCCGGGAAATTGAAATCCCCCATCATGATGACCGAGCCCTTACCAGACATGTCCCTAATAACACTATACATCTCCTCGTCTTGATCCTGACTAACATTAGGCGGCCTGTAAACATTTCCCAAATGTAACTTCTTCCCCTTATTGCTCACCAACTCCACCCAGACCATTTCAATATCATTAGGCTTATTATTAATGACCAATTCATTGCAAATAAAAGTGTCCTTAATATAGAATAAAACCCCTCCACCTTTCTTACCCAGCCTGTCTTGCCTAAACAAATTGTATCCAGCAATGCTCACTAAATCCTTATCATCATCAGTAACCCATGTTTCCGTAATTCCAATAATATCCAACTCCTCACCTGCGATAACACTATTTAACTCGTCCATCTTATTCCTGATACTGCAAGCATTAGTATATAGAATGTACTTAAGTTTAACAAGTTTTGAACAATATCTACAAAGTCCACCAAACCACAAAAAATGAACATTTCGAGGAAAAAAAAAACCCCAGCATGCACGAGCAAAAAAATAAATATCTATTAAAAAAATAAATATTTATTCTAATAAAAATAAGAAATTAAGATGTATTTGTGGTACAGTAAAAGAATATATAACTATATACTAGTGAGTTTCAAGTTTTATTTTAATTCACGCAACCATGCTCAATATTTATGATTGTATCAACTTTGGTCATTTTCGCACAATTCTTTGCTTTTGTCAATTTTGTTTGACGACTTAGACAACATGCTGAGAGCGATCCTTACCTTTTGCTGAATTTAATGAAATCAGTACTTAAATAGCTTGAACACATACACTGCAGTCATTTCCAATATTTGATGCTTTCAATTGAGAATGATGTGGTGCCGAACTTGACCATACTGAAATCTTTTCTGTTAAAATATTTGAGTTCAGCAGAGAAAAAACAACCCCTCTACTCCAACTAAATCAAAAAAACTTATATTCATGGTGAGATTTTTATGAACTTTAGGTCCCCCCCCCCCCCACCTCAAAAAAACGTAAATAAATAATAATAAAAAAAACATGCCATATTTTAAAACAGCAGTGGTAGAAAGCGGTTTTGTAGGTAGCATAGCATTAGCAATAACTTTTTGGTTCTTGTGGCAGAACTTTGTTGCTCAAAAAACAAGTGGTACTATCTTTTCTGTAAGATACAAGAACTGTCTTCCAAGAGCACTCGCTAATTGTACTCTCAGATATGCTGGGGTGCACAACAGCTTCATAATCTCTATTCTTTTATAATATAAGAGAATTAAGTATTTGTAGATCATTCTAAGAATTATTTATGGTAGAAAACAGCTTATTCACCAGTCACTGATTATAAAATTGACAATCAATTTGATAAACTTTTGCTTTGAAATTATTGTGTCAGCAGTTATACAGCTAGTTGCTGTATTTGCTGTTCAAGTAGTGCTTGAATGGGCATAACAGTTTAGCAATTTGGCTATTAATTGTGCTATGTATAAAGCTCCTTTTTGGTGTAACTTTATTTCTTGTGTAATATTTGAAGATTCTAAGTGCAACAAGCAATGTTTTGAAAATTCTTTATAACAGGGTGCGTACAATATTCTCCGAGTAAAAATCAAGCACTTTCCAAGACTCTTCATTGCAAAAATCAAGTGTTTCAAATGAAGTAAATCTAACCCCTTCGAATACAAGTTACATTACAAGCCAGAAAGATTTCTTTAATACTACTTTTAATTTAGAGCACTCTAACTGTAATAAAATAACTTCCTATTCAATACTCTAAAAATTTATCAGATTGCACATCAGATTTATGTGTTGTATCGGCTGTGTATGTAACGAGCCATAGCTTTATTGCTTGTCAGGTCAGACATGTGACTCACTGAGAAAAAAAAAAACTGAAAAATCATGACATAACGCTTTGTAAAAGCTTATTAAAAAGTAAATTACAAGCATAAATTACTATGCAATAGAATTATTAAATACTAAGCAAGTCAACTCATTACTTTAATATAAAAAATGATTGGAACATTATGTCTAGCCAAAATAAGGCATGGAAGTGGCATGGCATTTTTTAAAGAAATAAACATGTTTCTGAGCAATAACTTCTTAAACTGAAATAACTATTTCATAATTGACAACTATAAAATTTTAATGAAATGAAATAACTTCAAAATTAGGTATGAAGAATGTTTTACGTGTTTTTATAATATTGAATTAAAATAGAAAGAAATATTATTTATTTATTTTGTAACAATGTAAAATGAGTACTTGAAAGGAAGGAGGGACCCTAATGCTAAGGACGATCTAAAATTTAGACACATTTTAAATTATATGCAAAAAAAAAAAGAAAGAAAAAACAATTTTAAAAACAAAACATTTTTGGCAAAAAAAATTTTACAGCAGATTTTTAATAAGAAACAGAAAAAAAAAATTATAATCAACAGATGTATCACTAAAACTTAAAAACTAAAACTTCCTTAATTATCCCCGACATTTGGAGTGGGCGTGGCAAAATGACGTTCTCTGACGCAAGTCCTTTACAGAAGCTAAAACTTAGGAAATATTAAAAATAATGATAAGCTCAAATTTATTGATGTCTAAGGGGAAGAATCCGATATTAAACGAGAACTAAGAAGTTTTGCCAAAGCCGATGCAACCAGATTTCGAAGTGCTTAAAAAAATCGGAATTGACACTTAAAAGCGCCAAAAACGAATCGAATGTGAAAATTTTACTCGTAATTTGTGAAACTTCGCAGGAATGTAAGCAGGCTACGTTCAAAAATGTTCATAGGGTAAAATAAATAGAGAAAAAGAAATCCAAATTACGAATTTTTGCGGAAGCGAAATTTTTAATTTCCAAAAAAAAAACCAGAACTACGGATTTCCGTCAAAATACGGAAAAATCACATGTCTGCAGGTAGGAATTTTAAGAAAGGTGAATTTTCCTGTTGATAAGTTGCAAAGAAATAGTAAAAATGAGAAAATCAAGGACTTTCCAGACATTTTAGTACATTATTCCAAATTTCCAGGACTTTCAAGGCCTTGAAAAAAAAATATGTAATTCAAGTACTTTCAAGGTTTTCCAGGCCGCGTACGCACCCTGCTTATAATCATCTGTGTTTCCCAGAATTTATGGCATAATTTATAGTATGGATTGCATTGGCTTAGTCGCGCAATTTACAGCTTCGAGTATGGAAAAATGCAAAAAAACAGCATTTTAGCAAATTTATGTTATAGGTTACAGAGCCAAAAATCCATGATCAACTTTTAATTTTCATGACCTTTGAGCACTTTTCACTGAAAATCATGACTCCATGACTTTTCAAGTGCCAAATACCCTGTTATATGTATTTTTGAAATGGAAAATTTTATTTTCATTAGAACAGAACTTTTCCACTTCGACTTTTTTCTATTTCTTTTACAGCATCCATGAAGCATGAAGCAAAGTGCACAATCTTTTTTCATCCTTAACAGGAATTAGAAATTTCTCTTTCAACCTTTTTAAGATTAATCTCGAAAGTGTGAATAAATATTCTTTGATGTTATTTCCAATTACATTTTCAAGCTCTTTATATGTGCGAGGCCTGTGGCCACCAGTGCCTCCTCCCCAACAGAGAAAATTCTGGTGACACTACTGTACACCATTCTACTCAAAATAGAATTTATACTTGATTAGGATTTAAATATTTTTTGCAAAGTAGGACTACACAAACAGCTGAAATAGTCAAACAATACTTCAATTTTTCCTTCTGCCAAAAATTGCAACCCCCACCATAAATAAAGCTTGGAATAAAGCATCCCTCCACTTGAAAATTTTAAGTTTAGCCCTTATAGCTGGAAATGGAAAACCTATTTTTGATCAATATGCAAAATTATAATACATTCAGCAGTTATTTTGCTATAAATTTGGTCACTTTTTACTGTTAATTATTACCCCAAAAATTGCTTATACAAAACAATTAACTTGTAACAAAACAATTAACTTAATGCTTTTTGGATTTATGTTAAATTATGATTAACATTCAGAGAGGGTATATTTTACTTAATAAATTTAAAAAATATTTCATTATTAATAAATGATATAAAAATACTATTACATCATAGCAATAATTTTATGTATCAAACAGAATGAAAATCAATAGATTTTCATTTTGTTCTATTTCTTCTGGCATCCCAGACCTTCTACAAAAAAAGTAGAGAAAATAGCAACCCTGTGTGAATCATTTGAGACAAATTTAGAGTCAATAAAAAAAAATTTACTACTTACAACGTTGCATTTGTTTATTGTACTCCGACATGTTATCTGGTCTTATGCTTCGTAGAAAACGAACATAATCATCACTATGGTATTTTGTCATTTCTTCTTGAGTAGCTTTGTGAGGTCTCTATAAAATTTAACAAGAATGTAAAAACATAATCTTCCAATACTAAACAAAACATTTAAACAAACAGTCATTACACGAAAACAATTTTGCTTCATTATTTAACAGGAACTAAACAATATAAAATATGTAATATACTAACATTAATCTTCAGATTCCAAAAGAAAAATTTGAAGATCCAACCACAGATGATTTTGATAGATTTATTGGAATGCATTCATTTAGTCCAAGTGATAACAATTGGAAAAATATAAATTATTACTAGTGATGTAAAATACCCGGGTATTTATTTTAAAGGGTAACAAAATTAATATTTATTTTGCAATTAATTTTAGTCAAATAAAATACCTGTATTTGTGTAAAATATGATGTTGCTAAACATATTTGAGTGCTCAACTACCCAAAAGTTGAGAATTCCTCAGAAATGGCAAAAATCGGAAGAAAAACATCCGTAAAAATTTGTTAGGGAGACAACCACTCAGTTATATGAAGAATATTTTGAATGTTATTTAACATTCTGATTAAAGATATTGTTATAAGGAGAAATTTGCTGGAGGGAGATTTTGTTCTAGAGATTCTACTTGTGCACTTCATATAATTTCAGCCGTATTTCCTGTTAGTTGTATTGGTGAATTTCTTTATAGAACCCTTAAAACTGCAAAAAATCAAGTGTAATGCAGCTTTTTTTAACCACTACAATACAGTGAAAGCTTAACTATGCGGAAAGCACAAGAAACGTCGAATTCTGGATACACAAATTTTTCGAACAGATGAGT
Source organism: Octonoba sinensis (assembly GCA_038502835.1). Taxonomy (NCBI): domain Eukaryota; kingdom Metazoa; phylum Arthropoda; class Arachnida; order Araneae; family Uloboridae; genus Octonoba; species Octonoba sinensis. The sequence continues at coordinate 26,519,470 of CM076599.1, read as the reverse complement.
GTGTGGAAATTTGTCATATATTGAACATAATAAGGTTACACAAAATGGAAAATCAAAATTTTAGTGCTATTGTTCCAGAACAGAAGAAAACCATCAACCAAAATCACAAAAATGGACAAATCTGATACAAAATTAAGTAAATTATGCATTTCTAATAAGTTCTTCGTTTAATTTTCCTCTTTTTAAAGGTGTATTACTTTTGTGCTATTTTTAAAACAATGCGTTTTCATTATTGCGTCACATTCAAGAACTCTTAGTATTTCAAAGGAGAATGTCAGAGATTAATTTTTAAGAAGTGATATAGGAATTATGATATTTGCATTTTAAAGCTTATTTGTGCTTTCTTAATGTGAATTTATTTTTTATTAGTTTACTTAGCACAAAGTTAATTTATTATTTTATAGGAAGTAGTTTGTAGTAAGCTAGTTAAAACGTTGTTCTAGAATAGAAGCAGCAAATCAGCAAAAATATCAATCGCAAATTCAAACTATTTTTGAAAAAATTCTTAAAAACGGACAAATTCATACACCATTTTAGAAAATTATAGTTTTCTGATTTTAAATATGCTCATTTTTTTAAAAGGTTTAGTACTTTTTTTCTTTTTAAACTGTTAGTTTACAAATTGTGACTATATTTAAATTTCAAAATGGGGCCATTGTTAAAAAATGTACAATTTTATAAGTTCAAACAAAAATATTTGATCCAAAATAAACAATTTTTAAGCAAGAATATTATAAGTTTCTTTAGTAAACATTTGAACAAAGAGAAAGGAATGGCACGAACGCATCAGAAGGTGCATAGAATCTAGGTGGAGGGAATGAATAACTAAAGCTTTGCTTGTATCTTTCATGATTTCTTGTTAAAAAATATTTCTCTTCTTGGAAAAGAAAAACATAAATAGAGGGGGAACCAAAGATGCTAATGCTCTCACTTAGTGCAGCTGGAAAATGCTTCACCTTTTTTTACTGTTTTTGGAGGAGGTGGCAAATAACACATGGGTCTCCTCTACAGTGATGCAATCATTCCAACGCTTCTCTAACATTTCTATGCCCTTCTTAAAGAACAAGTTATCTTTGGCCTCAAAATAGGCGTTAGTTTCGGCAATAACCTCTTCGTCCGAACCAAATCTCTTCCCCTGGAGCATCTTTTTCAAATCCGCGAAGAGCCAGTAGTCGCTGGGTGCCAGATCCGGTGAATAGGGTGGGTGCGTCAACAATTCTAAGTGTAAATCGACACTTAGTTTGCGCTTAATTTCGTCGCTCAATCAGTCGAGTAAGGCTATAAAATAGTCACTATTGATCGTCTGGCCTTTCTTCAGATAGCCAATGAACAATATTCCGTGCGTGTCCCACAATACAGACGCCATAATCTTGCCAGCTGATTGTTGGGTTTTTGGACGCTTTGGACAGCTTTCGCCCTCTGCTCTCCACTCAGCAGATGCTCCTTTCGACTGTGGTGTGTAGTGGTGGATCCATGTTTCATCTACAGTGTGACGTCAGAGTAGGGGGCGTATGACGTCAGAGCATCGTCGCAGGGGGCAACTCGGGGAGCGGATGGAAAAGAGAGGGAGTTGATGAGATGCTCTTGAGAAGAGCGGAAGCAGCTATGTGTTGTGTCTTTAGCTATATGTTCCTTTGTGAATAGTAGTGTACATAATAAATGTGTTGTGTTCTTGAATCGAAGATGTACTATTTTGAGTCTTAGAGAATTGTCGGGAGTCGTCGGGGTAAAGTGAAACATCACACGCTCCTTTTCGAGAACTAGACTGTACAAAGGTAAGAAGAATTACTTTATTTACTATTGTATTGAAGAGTTTATTGAAGAAGAAAATGTTTAGTATAAAAGGATTAAAAGAGGAAGATTTAGTCCTTGTGGCTAAAGAGTTAGGCCAGAAAGTCGAAGCAGAACATAGAGTAGTAGACATAAAAGCAATGATTGAAAATAGTCCTCAGTATACGGATGATTTCGATTTTGTGAAAGAATTTTTGAATTCAACGGTTAATGAGCGTATTGACAGAGAAAATGAAAGTAAAGCGCGTTCAAAAGAAGATCAAGGAAATGCTTTAGAATTAGAGAAAACGAGATTAGAACTAGCTAAAACACAGTTGGAAATTGCTAGGTTTCAGGCAGAAAGCAGGAGTGCTAATACTGGTGTGGGTGAACAAATAGCGAGTGGTAATTCTTTAGAAAGTTTAATAAAAAGTCTTAGAACGTTAACTGTTGCAGCACTGACTAAATGTGATACGTGGAATTTATTTTTTACTTCTTTGGAAAAGGGGTTTGAAATAAAAAATGTAGCTGAAGAGTTTAAAGTAGAAATTTTATTTAATTTGTTAGGTGAACGAGCGGCAAATTTACTAGTTTATGTAGATGCAGAGGAGATGAAGGATTATCAAAAGGTTAAAAATATAATTTTGAAAGAATTTCAACCAACCCCAGAAGCTTGTTTGGATAATTTCCTCTCAGCAAAAAGATCGAAAAATGAAAATCATATGCAGTTTGCGAGTAGAATTAGAGCAAATTGTGATTTCTATTGCCAGCTGAGAAAAGTAACAGATTTTGAAACGCTAAATGAGTTAATAGTTAGCGACAGATTATTAAATGCTTTAGATCCAGAAATGAGTAGTTACATTAAAATCAAACAATTAGATATGTGGTTAAGACCAAGAGAAATGGCAGAACTTTATGATAATTGGTTTACTTCTAAGGGTAGAACATTTTCCGAATTGTATGATAAATCAACAAGATCTCATAAGCAAACCGAAAACGGATTTAGAGATCAGTCGAGAGAAAAATATATACCACCCCATGTAAGAAATAATTTTGGTAATTATAATAATGTGGATATATTAAAAGTATGTAAGCTATGTAAACATGTAAATCATTTAAAGTTTTGTACGATAAAGAATAAAAGCGCAGTCAGTGCTACACAAATGAAAAGAGATTCGTTGCATATCAAAAATAAAACGGAGGATAAGTTAGTAGCGAAAGTGAAAACCAAGTATTTTGACTGTGAAACATTAAAATCTGAGGGTTTACAGTATAGATATATTATGTTGGGAGGGAGGAAAATTAAAGCTTTAATTGATTCTGCCGCAGATATGCCCATCATTACTTCGAAGGTTATTTTACTAGCTTTAAGAAACAGTGACTCTTCTAAAGTTAAATTAATTTCTGCATTTGGTGAAACAATAATAGCTGATTTGCAAACATTTCCAATAGCATTATATGATGACAGCAATTTTACTAGTTCATACAGTAATGTGCTATTTTCAGTGACGGAAAAACTAGTGGCCGATTGTATTATAACACCAGAAGTCTTAGGAATGTTAGAAGGTCTTATCGCTAAAAAGGGGACTGATGAGAGCATGGAACGGGGGAAAGCTGGGCACACATGGCCTCAGACGGAGCATAAGAACTGGGAGTCCGAGTCGATAGAAGGAGGGGAGGAAACAGCGTATTTTGAAGAAGTAGGGAGGGGAGTCAATCAGACAGGATGCGGGAAAGAAACAGATCGGTTTACAGAAAGGAAATCGCAGGGGGAAAGTAAGAAATTTATGACTTGTTGCGTGTTGGCGGAGAGCGCAAGGGAGAAGCAAGAGGACGTTGGTCAGTTTTCAGAAGGCGAGGTTTTTAAAAGACAGCAAAGAAGTTGCGAGACATTACAGGGAGCAATTAAGGATGCGGAATCAGGAAAGAATGGGTATTTTTCAGTGGATAATTTAGTTTATCATAAAGATAAGGTTTCAGGAGATACCGTTAGTCGGTTAGTAGTGCCGAAGGTTAGAAGAGAACAAATTTTGAAGTTAGCACACGAATCGATTTTTGCAAATTATTTGGAAATGAGAAAAACAAAAGAAAGGATTCCTTATTCATTTTATTGGCCGGACATGACAAAGCAAATAGAGATATATTGTAAGTCTTGCAAAGAATGTCAGTTACGAAGTAGGGAAAGACTGAGCAATCAAATTCCTATAACTCCAGTGAATAGACCAGAATTTCCGTTTGATCAGGTGACTTGTGATATGATTGGTCCGATTGAACCACCATCAGCACACAAACACAAATATGTTTTATGTTTGATTGATCAACACTCTAGATGGCCAGAGGAGGTGCCATTAAAGACTATAACTGCAAGGGCAACGTGCGAAGCTTTGCTAGAAATATTTATGAGGACCGGAATTCCTAGGGCAATAGCAAGTGATCAAGGAACGAATTTTATTTCGAAATTAACTCAAGAGCTATATTCTAGATTAGGGTCATCACCAAGATTCGCTACTGCGGGACATCCACAAAGCTTCGGATTAGTGGAAAGGTATAATCAAGTTTTAAAGCGCATGTTACACCACGTCATTAGAGACGATCCAAAAAATTGGGATAGATATATTCCTTATTTGTTATTTGCATACAGAGAAATTCCAAACTCTACCACGGGTGTGTCACCTTTTAAACTGATGTACGGGCGATAAGTTAGGGGTCCACTTTCAGTGTTAAAATCTACTTGGGCAGGGGAGGTACCGTTACCTATAAACATGGGCAAGAGCGCAATTGAATATTTAGAGGAATTAAAGATTAAATTAGAAAAGGCTGCAGAGTAGGCTTCTTTAACAGCCGAGGTGAAACAAGGGAATTATGCGAAATATGCTAACCGACGGGCAGTGCATAAAAAATTTAAGCCCGGGGACCAGATATATATATTGATTCCAGATTCCAATAATAAATTATATGCTAGATGGACAGGACCAGCTAATATATTAGAGCGATGTAAACCCGATTCTTATAAGGTCAAACTATTAGATGGGAGTATCAAAACGGTTCATGTAAATAAAATTAGGAAATTCATTCCTAGAATACAGGCAGTGGGCGTAATATTCCAAAATGAAGAGGAATTGGGGGAGGTTCAGCCCACACCTAGTACGAGCGATACTCCGAGTTCTTTCAAACTTAGTGAGCTTGATTTACGTCATTTGAATGACATTAAGAAGGACGAACTTAGAATTGTTGAAGAAATATGACGCCTTGTTCTCGAACAAAGTCCAAATTGCAAAGGTCGGAGAACATAAAATCAAAATAACTGCCACAGAAATGAAGAAACCATACATTTACAGAATCCCAGAAGCATTGAAGCCTCAGGTTGAGAAACAGATCGAAGAATTGTTGGCATTAGGTCTCATAGAAGAAAGTCATGCTGAGATTGCACATCCTGTAGTATGTGTGATGAGAAAGGATGTAGCTCTCAGACTCTGTGTAGATTTCAGAACTTTGAATGCTGTCACAAAACCCGACGACATCCCTATGGAAAATGCAACAGACTTGTTGTTCCAAATAGGAAAAGCGAATATCATAACTTCAATCGACTTGCTGAAAGGATATTGCTCCATAGCTTTAGAAAAGGAATCAAAATTGGCAAGTTTTAAGACAAACAGAGGATAGTACTCTTTTAAAGTTATGCCGTTTGGGCTGAGAAACGCCGAAGCTACATACCGAAGAGTGGTGAACAAAGCTCTTTCACAATACCAGGACTTTGCGAGAGCCTATCTGTTTACAGAACTTACTAAAAGGAAATCAGAAGAAGTAATTTGGAAAGAAGAGCTCGAGCAGGCGTTTTTCAACACGAAAAATGTCTCGTAGACGCACGAAGTCGCAACATTCCAGTGCTGGGTCAGCCATTTTGTTATTCAATGTGATGCATCATAAACTTTTAGTGACTTTTTGAACATTTTTCTATTTTGATATTTATGATTTGTGTATTTTTTTAAATGTGTGCAAGTTTTTTAATTTGTTGTTTTATGCTTTAGTGTTCAAGGGTTTGAAGCTATTTTGAAATTCTAGCTTCAATTTTAGGTGGGGGGTGTGACGTCAGAGCATCGTCGCAGGGGGCGACTCGGGAGCGGATGGAAAAGAGACGGAGTTGATGAGATGCTCTTGAGAAGAGCGGAAGCAGCTATGTGTTGTGTCTTTAGCTATATGTTCCTTTGTGAATAGTTATGTACATAATAAATGTGTTGTGTTCGTGAATCGAAGATGTACTATTTCGAGTCGTAGAAAGTTGTCGGGGTAAAGCGAAACGTCACATACAGTCACATATTGGCGCCAAAAATCCTTTTTATAGAGCTTTAAAAGCTCCAAACAATGCTCAGATTCCTCAATTCGTTGCTGTTTTTGTTCCACTGGGAGCAAACGCGGCACCCACTTCAAAAAAAGCTTTTTCTATTCCTAAATGTTCGTGTAAAATGTTGAACAATGTGCCTTTTGATATCTTTAGGATATCAACTATCTCCTGCAATTTCACTTTGAGATCACCCATAACAATTTTCAACACTTTTTTTATGTTTTCTGACGTGCTCACCTCTTTTGGCCTTCCAGAACGTTCTGCATCTTCGGTGGTTGTATGACCACGTTTAAAATCAGCATACCATCGGCAAATGGTTGTTTTCGACGGAGAATTATCCGGGTAACACTTTTAAAGCCATTCATGGGCTTGTACGGTATTTTTACCCATCAAAAAACAATGTTTTATCAAGATGCGAAACTCGTTTTGATTCATTGTTTAAAAATGAACACAAACAGTTTCACTTTAACCTCAATATCTCAAAAATTACTGAATGAAATGTTATGAAATGTTTCCAGGTGTCTTTTGAAGGTTCATACTAGCTCAAACGATAGCACATTCTAATTTTCTGGCACCATCTATTGGTTAGTCCCGGGACTTTTTGACCCATGTATTAAAGTCTACTGGAGGAACTTCCAGTTGCTTGAACCTTCTGGTTTCTTAAATGCCGGATAGATGAGCTTTTATTATATATCAGAATGATTGCTGTGGAACATTATAGCACAAATCTAATGAATACTAAACAGAGAAAAGTAAAATATGATACAAAAGATGCTTACATAGATTTCCATCTTTCTGTACAATCCATAGTTTAATATTAAATTGTGAGTCATGCGGATACGATGAGGTTTCATAGGATGCCCTTGACCATAATAATAATTCCCTATGTCACCTGAAAAACACAAAGAAATATTTCCTGCATGCCATTCATTATGTGTAAAATACTAGAAAATGATGCACTCAGACTCATATGATGTTCATGTCTTGAGTTAGACAGCTTTTCCCATCCCTGGTAATTATCCTGATAAAAACCGTTATTTACCATCCTAGGAAATATTAAAAATTATAGCTGCATTGGGAAAATCAAATGAATGGTGATAGAAATAATAATGCATATTATGTCTTTAAAACTCTCAGTAACAAAATTAAATATTAAGCATAGACAATGAAAAATTTATATCAGCCTCGTATTGCTATCATTTTTAATGAAGAATTTGTACATTTTTGCCATACTAGCATGTCAGATTTTAGCTTTGCTTTTCTCACAACACAAATGCTCGTCATTAGCAGGATTGGACAGGTTTTACCCACTACGGGAAAATACGGTAAAAACTAATATTAACTGCCCTGGGAAATACTCAGTTGGAATGGGTGGGAAAACTAAAAATGGGGTTGTACTGGTAAAGCCAAATGATGACGATATAAATTGAAGTTGGATGTATCAGCACTATTATAAGCTCATCCTAGCAACTAATGTCATCTATGATACTAAAATTGGCAACCTGTTAGATAATTTTCAGTTTTTTTCCCACACAAGGGCAGAAAAACTACTAGAATTTGAAATTTCATCAATACATGATCTATTTTTCAACCCAAAAGCAAAACTATGGCTTAAACATAAAATTTATTTGGTACATGTTCTAACTAAATAAAATAGCCGCAATATCCAGTCTATTGTTTCATGTAATACAATCTATAATATTAAATACATAAAATAACCAATAAGTATTTTGAAAACAAATATCATTCAACATCTGCTTAAGTATATTACATTTTGATACATTACGAAACATTACGCTGCATTTAAAAATTGAATATTTGCTATAATAATGATGTTGCAATATATAAAGCTTTGATTTCCATACTTTTGTTACATTTCTTTTCTACCGATTTTACATTCAAGAACTAAAAGCATACTCGAAATTTGTTGTCAAAAAGTTTTAAGATTAATCGTATTTGTAAAGTGAATGTCCAATGATTTCTAACAACGAAATTTGCACTTTTCACAACAATAGTTATTTCTTAATATGGTAATATAAGTTAATTCTTACGACAATTATGTTCAAAATAAAAACAACATACCATCATAATAATAACAAACACGCTTTTTTGAATGAGGAGCAGTCATTTCTTAATTTTGCAATTTCTATTGCTCAAATGCGGAATCCCGAAATTTTTTCTTTTTTTTTCGTACCGTATCTGTTGAAGCGAACTTAAAGTGATGCCATTCTTACGTTATTAAAAAGTCAATGCTCTACAACAGTCTTCCCTCCGATCCTCGTGTTCAGATTATTAGAGTCCCTTTATAGAAGCTACGCTTTGAACGAAGTTCTATAAAGGGACTCTAGTTCAGATCGGAACCAAATTTTCTCAAGCTATTTTTGAAAGATCAAAGAGTTCAGATACAGTTCAGTCTCAGATTTGAGTGACCTCAGAAAACATTGCTTTAAAGTGAGACCAAAAAATCCCCAAGAATGGCTTAATTAAAAAAGAATAAAGAAAGATTCTCCAAGGAACATTAAAAAAGTTACGTATATTAAAATGCGTATCATTCAACTATACTTATCGTTTCATAAGAACATTGAAAACCTAATCTTTGAATATTAAAAAGTAAGAGAACAAGATCATTACACGAATTTTTATTTTTGTAACATATATTTCCTTATTGGAGCGGTTCCTTTTAAAAATCTAGAAACTGCAGTTTTTCCCTTTAAATAGCGGTTTATGTATTTATTTATTCGTTTTTATGCATGAGAGACAAAAAATATTAAATTCATTCATCCCCCTTCGTTACCCAAATATCTTGGAGGATAACTACCTCTCAACCTTAAATTTATGCAGCTGTATGTATAGATATGGCTTTAAATCGTTTCACGCTTTCTTTTGCAATTTATGATAAAATTAATTTCGCGTAGAAATGAGTTTCAAAAAGTCAAGAGAGATGATACTTCCATTTTTATTGTAAGTTTTACGTCTCTGCTATTTATAACATTCAATTTAACCCTAAAAATCCCATATTACTATCGAGGTTAATATGTGGCTTGATAGTTTGCATTTTTCGGCGAATTGTAAAAGCTTAATAACTTGTGATTTTTGATCTTGCATTAGTTTATGCATCTTTCTATAAAAATAATGTTTTATATCGGCACAGAAAGACATGATTTGAGAGCTTTTAGTCTTGGAACCAGCAAACTTAATTCAAATTATATCACGAAAAGTTAGTAAGTATTTATTTTTAAAAAAAAAGCCTTATTGTTGTTGTTCAATTTAGTTTATCTTTCAGCAGTCTTTCCTCTCAGAAAACGTTTATTTTTTGGTAGATTAATTTCCCATTAGCAGAAAAATGAAACTCAAAAATGTTATTTTGACATGATTTGTTGGCAGAAATGTTTTCAAACATAATACAGTTGAAAATTAATTTAGAATATTACCTTTTATTGTTTTAGAATCAAAATTATGAAACAGTTAGTTGTTTTTATGATATGTTGTCACATTTGTGCTTAAATATTTCAAGAAAAATATTGTAATCTGAATTATGATTTACAATATTTTTTTTTTTTTGTAACACGTTGTATTGCTCCAATTTAGCGATTATGTTTTTATTTAGATGTTAAAATGACAACTAATATTATTTGCGTTTTTATAAACATTGTGTCATAAAATTGTTTTTGTTATATTTTTATAGTGTAATTTTAAATGGGCTATTACAAGTTACAAAGTGCTACATAAATCATGTACTGTGGACTAAAAATGTAATGATGAATTTTATATTTAATATTATAAAGTAAATATGTTTAACCCCCTTGTGGGACTGGTAATAAATAACCTTCACTCATTCTTCTTCCGGAGCATTTAAAACCAGGTGATTTTCGTGATTGGTAAATTGAAAAGAGGAACAAATTACAAGAATTCCCATGATCGTTTCACAATGTGTTAAATGATAAGCTGAATTTGGGGCTTTTAGCCCCTTAATAACCCCTTTTTTATTTTCATTCAGATACGATAATGACTGCATATTTATGCATAAAAGAATAAAATAAAGCTACTGGGCTTTGTTTATAAAGTCATTTTGGTATTTATCATTAAAAGAACCTACATTTGGCAACATGTTTTCGAATTGTCGCCAACATGAATTTATCTGTTGGCAATAAATACAGTGTACATTAAAATATAGAAATTAATTTCGTTTGGTGAGCTAAGCACGGTAGGCCCTTTGACCAATAACTACTACCATTTTAAGTGGCTCTCTCCCTTCATGTTTTCTTAAAACAATTCCCAGTTAATTAATTTTCCTTATCAGAAACTGGGGTCTCCCCAGAGGAAATTCAGGTCCGTTTGAGACCCTTCACAAAATTTCAATTAATCAAAACGGACCCTCCACAAAATTTCCATGAATCAAAATGGACCTTTCACTAAATTTCAATCAATCAAAATGGACTCTTCACAAAATTCCAATCTTAGAATCATTATTTTTACAGATTTTTTTATTAAATAAGTTGCATAAAATTTTATCACTGTACTTTTGAATTTTCAGAAAAATGCTTTTAAAATCCACAAAAATAGACCCTGTTTAAAATTCTGGATTAACCCATGATTAACGCAATGTGTTGAGGTGATTTAATAGGAAGCCTTTTGTAAACATTTAGTTTTCGAGCCAAGCAATGTATTGAAACTTAAAGTGATTGAAAATAAAATGTTGATAATGTAAGAATATAAACACTTAAAACAAATTTACCAAGTTGAAACAGCTTCTTGAATCCATGAATGTCAGTTCTAACATTTGTTTACAAAAGTTGATGAATTGTTTGTGGTATTTTTTAAAGAATTTTTTAATTAAATTAATGTCTTATTAATAATACATAATTGTTGGAAAAACCTCTCAAAATTTTAGATTTTTATATGTCTGGCTGCTTGCAAATCATCAAATAATCAAGGTCATGATGCATTTGATTATCTATGTAGCAAACAATAGGTATTGCTCTTGTTTTAAAGAAACATATTAATACCTTTATGAAAAGATTTAATATATTATCATTTTAAAGTTAACAGAAAACTGTTTAAGAAATGTGTTTTTTCAATTTTTTCCCCCTGCAATAATGGACATTAAAAAAAAGTAAAGAAAAGAAAAACCTTTAACTTTTTTGCAAATCATATTTTTATATTGTTTATTAAACATGCTTGTTTCATTTTTGTAAATCTGCTTATAGAACTAAATGCTACACCATGTACTAAAAGTCACGTGAAGAGAAAGTGAAAAGAAAAACATGTGACAAAAACTTTTTTGTTAACAGTATATAATTATATTCTTTTCTTGATGATATCATTCATTTCAGATATTCTCTCTCTACTTTCCTTAGTAGATAAGCCTCATGAAGCCAGGAAGGAAATCAACTTCCAGTGAACTGAATGTCACAACTTCCTTTAGAAATCAAACTCCTTTTTATTAGTGGATTTTTTTTAAAAAATCTTTCTTTTCTAGTCTTGCATTTAAATGAGAATTTTTACTAAGTTTAAAATTTTCTTTCAAATAACTATTCATTTGTATGAATATTTTTTATTCAGCTCATTTTCAAAAAAAGATAAGGCAGCCACATTTTTGCTAAAAATGAAAGAATGCGACTTGTTTTTGCTAATTTTAAAAATGTGTTTCAGGACTATATGGTTGATATCATGTGGATTAATCTTACACCATCTGTTGTGATGATTATAACAATCATTAAAGTCTTGCTTGAAAATATTTGTGGCATTATCTGATTGATGAATCTAATTAAATGCTTTTATTAAGTATTGTAAGTATTTGTTTCCTTTATTCTTTTTCTGTAGTGCATTAACGCTTAAATATTGGCATTATTATTTCATTTTAATGATCCAACTCAAAAGTCAATTGGTTTTCATCATTATTATGTCAAATCAAAAATTTTATGATATATTTGATAAAAAATTCAGAGTACTTATGCACTTTCTTTTTTTTTTTGTAAATAATTTTTTTAATACAATGCTATGTTTTTCTGGCTCATTTTTAAATTATCTTAAAAGTTTATCTTACTAAGATGAAATGAATTTTGAGTAGAATTTTAATCTAATAACTAGGCACTCAGCTGGTTTGGCCTTTTTTTTTTAAGATTCACTATTTTAAAGAAATGGTATTTGAAATTGTTTTTTCAAATATCATTTCATTTTTTTACATGAAAATTTTTTAATTGAAGTGTTGTGTTCATGATTTTTTTCTCAACCACTTAATTTCCCATTTTATGTAATCGGATTATATACAGTAGGGATGAAACGAATAGTGATTTGGCCAAATAAGATACCACAAAAAATTCAAGTTTGTACTTCAAAATATGTCACAATTTCTGACTGATTCATTTTTTTTTTCTGTAATAACAAGGCTTTCAATTTGTGATTTAATTTTGTGAAACAGGGCGCTTATGCCATCATTCTTCATTACACATGAACTTTTCATTATGAAGTCCACCTGTTTTAATGTGCCCTGAGCAGTCATTGACGGCTTGTTGACCTCGATACCGTCACCAGACCTGCTTTCGGCATTGGGCTCGGCGGCGCCTAAAAGGCAAAACCTGTCTAAGTCCTTTATACAAAGTATACGTTAAATATTTCTTTTAAATAAAAAGAAAGACTTACCTTGGGAAACAGCCTCCTGCAGCAGTCTTTCTTCCCGATTCTCATCTAGGTTGTCATAGCATTCGAGGTTTTCTTCGCACTCCAATGCCTCACGGTCAAACTCAACTCCCACAAGCTGAGAGTGCTCTTCCACCTCTATGGTACTGGCTTCTTCAAAGGAAGAAATCTGTTTCTCCACTTCCGCATTTGATATGCCACAACTCCCAAAGCATTTCTTTATAAGGTCGGCCTCTAAATCCTTCCATGCCCGCTTAGTCCACTCTACGGCGTCTGCCACCATCAACTTTTTGGCCAGTTCAGTCCCCTTGACACATTCCTCCATGCGACTAATAATCGATCTTAAAACGTGCTTTCAATACTCCACTTTGAACCATTTGATTATGCCATGATCCAAAGGCTGTAGCTTTGCGGTCATGTTGGGTGGGAGGAAGAGCAACTTAACATTTTTCGAAACAAGCTCGTGTTTGTGGCAAGTTGCATTGTCTAAAACAGGGAGAACTTTTCTTTATTGTTTTCCCATCTTGTCGTCGAAGTCCACTAGCCACTCCTCAAATATTGCCGCTGTCATCCATTCCTTGGAGTTCGCCTTTCATCCGATGCCAAGTTTCGCGATATCCATCCCTTTGAAGTACCTTGGTTTTTTTATCTCCAGGCTTAACCTTTACTCCAGTGGCACTGCACAAAATGCTATGGTGACCCTCCTCCTTCTCTTGCTTCCCTCCTTTAGCATCTTGAGATTTTAACATCATGCTTTTGTTGGGCAGGGTGGGGAAAAAAAGGCCAGTTTCATCCATGTTGAAGATGCCTTTGTCTTCATACCTGGCTATCAGCAATGGCAATCTTAATGTCCAGTCATTGTAGAAACTCTCGTCGACATCAGCAGCTTTTCCGCACAAAGCATGGAACACTATGTTGCCACCCATTACTGGCATTGAAGTCCTTTATCCCCAAGGCATCTGCAATCTCCAGGGGCTTTTCTTCATAAGCATACAGCTGATAGGAATGTTCTTAGTCCAAGCCGTCTTAAACCATTGCAGTAGTGCTTCGTTTATGTCTTTAAACTTTTCCGTTCGCGTTCTTTTCTGGTCCTGGAACCTAAAATCTTCCCATTCTTTCCTGATTGATGTTTTATCTCTTATAATTTTGTTGATCTGGGTTCTTCCACATTGAAAAATCTCCGCCAGCTTTCTTTCTGAATTTCTTTTCTCAGCCAAATTTAGGACTTTAACCCTTTGGTCCAAAGTTAAGATCATTCGTTTTTTCGACATGTTAAACGGTGGAGAGACGCAAATCAAATGAATTTTTAGTGACAGTGGTTGACTTTACTTTAGTGGTCACACACACAGCAATGGGTCAATCAACATTCTTCCTCCATTCATTGGTCAGCCACCTGGAGGGGGGAGGGATATCTCCCCCCCCCCCCAAACTTACACAGGTTTCTGGACAATTCTACGAATTCTATCTTTACACCTGGCCCAGTACATCTCCCCCGCAGCCACCAACACCACGCGAGGCTAACAGTAGGGGTCTGGTGGAGAAAAGAAAAGTACATCTAAATAGGTTATCAACAGCTCAAGTGCACGTGCTTAAAGTATTTTACAATGGCATAGGTCATTCCAAGGTGAAAATCGTACTGGAATGGGAAGTTTGTTTCCTTTACAGCCATAAATAGCAAGAATTTTTTCTGAGAATAGGCTATAAAAGTGGTCGCTCGTAGAGGTATCTTAACATTAAGACAATAGGGGAAAAATTCGGTTCCATGAAATATCAGTCGTTTGAGGGAGGTTTTACTGTAATAACAAAATAAACGTTTCATATTCTCCATCATAATTAACTATTGCCAGCTTTTGGGAGCTAATGCTAAATGTAAAATATAATATTATAACTTTAAAATCTGTTTTTGTTTATACAAACCTAAAAACAATGTTTAAAAAAAGTAATTTTTTGTTCTAAGTTATTTTAGTTCTTTAAAACTATATACTAATGTGTTCTTTTGCAATAACTATAATACAAATTTAAATGTTAAAAATCTATTGATCCCTTTATTTTTTAACATTTCTACTGTAGCCAAACTATTTGGCCGAATAGTCCATCAATATTCGGCCAGGCCGAATTTGATCTTGCCGAGTATTCGTCTAGGTCATGAAATCACTATTCGGACCGAAAACCTTTGTCTTCTTCTTAGCCAATGCCCACCCTTGGCTATTGGGCCATTAGGTGACGTGCTGACCAGTAAAGATGAGCCTCCCTGAAAAGGTTGTTTACATAGTTTTTATTATGGTCCAGAGCAGAGCATCCCTCAGGTGTTCACCGTTTATGGTACCATAGCCGCAAAGCTGGCAATCTGGTGATGGTAGGACTTTTATATGATGAAGGCAGTGCTTCCCCCAGGCTTGGGTGGGAGGGCGCCGCGCCCTGCCCGCCCTTGGATTCGGGAAAGGCGCCCATCTTGCCCTTTTATTAGTGAAATTGCGCCCTTCATGTAGAGCTCAAAACTCGCGATGCCCAGTCGCCAAAGGCAGCCAATTTTCACGTTTTGGCGACCATTGTTTTCATTGAAGTCCCATTTGCTAATGCTAAAAACCCTTTCCCCGAACTTTTATCTTGACACGTGACCTTTTCCCAAATTCTCTTGTCCACTAAAAATTAAATAAAGAAGAAAGAAATAGGAGTTAATTTTTGGGCCACACGGAAACTAGTTTTTCCACCGATTTTTACCGGAAATTGCTTATCGTGTTGGAAATTTCAATCTTTTTCCATCCTGGAATTATTTCAATTATCTTGAAAGTTTTAAGATATTTTTCGCATGCACTACCTTAAATCTGCTTATTCGTCGTTTCATTTTAACAATTAAAAAGGAAACACAAGTATAAAGATAGAAGCAGCCTAAATCGTGCACGTGCTTCGCCGAAAATTGGATTCTACGAGATTTTAATCCTTTTGCATCGGGTACAAATTTCAATTATTTTCTAAATTAGAAGGTATTTTTCACACATGCTACCCTAAATCTGATTATTTTGCATTTCATTTTAATAGTTCCTGGCTTTTTTTTCCCTTTGAACTGTGCCGATATTGAACACGTGTTTTTCGAAAATTGCGTTTATCACTAATTATTCACCATTATTAAATCACTATTATTGTTTCATTTATTTATTTACTTCAAATTTGATTTTAGTATTGACAGCTATTTACTTTTTAGAAAATACTAAATTGTGGATAAATAAGAAACTTTTAGAAAATTGTTAATTTACCTGGATCCAACTTCTTTAAAAAACAATAAACAATTATTGAAAACTGTTTGCTAAATAAACAATTCTTGAAAAGTAGTATTATCACAAATCATAAAATAAATAAGGAATTTTTTTTTTAGTTTAAACATTTTACAAAATTAATAATGATAATGATCTCTTTAAGGGCCGACAGTTGCAAGATTTTTCGGGCACTTTTTGAGATTTTGGGGATTCTTTTTTTCACATTTTATGTCTCTTTTTTGGCTTTGGGTAATTTTTTTTTGCGTAGCCTGAAACATTTCCAATGCTTTTGTGTTGATTATATTGCAACTCTTAAAAACTCTCTATCTCATAAAATTTAAAACAGTAGGTTCCCTAAGACTAATAAGAAAATTCTTTTTTTCATATTTGTAAGGGTCACATTTGGGTCAAATACGGGCCCATAGCCAGGTGTGGGTCAGGACGGGCAATGCCCGACCTGGAAAATGTTTTGCCCGTCCTAGCGTGATTAATTGAACCTTAATAATCTATACTATTTCTTCTACTTTTTCTAGTTATACAGCAATTAATCGTTCCCAAAGAATTTTTATGACGCATGAAAGAATGGCAGATTTAACTTTCTTAGGATTCGAAAGAAAACGGACTGCAAACTTACATTTTAGAAGTGCTTAAAAAAACGAGCAAACAAAGAAAATTGCAACTACATTAATTTTTTTTTATTGTAACATACCGATACATGCTTCAATATCTTAATTTGAATGATCGTTCACATTAAAATAATCTTTTAAATATGTTCACTTTTTAATGTTATTGCATATATTTTATTAATTTACAAAAGACATTCTTAGAATAAGCTTTAAACAATTTTGCCTTTTTGTTTGTTTTAATCAAGTATTTCTTTAAAGACCAAATAATTTCATTATTAAATTAGTATTAGAATTAAATTAGTATTAGTTTTATTAATTATTTAATTAATCAATTAATAAATCAAATTTTAAGAAAACCCCCAAAATTGAGCATAAATTTTAACATGTTGGAAAAAAATTGAAAAACTAGTCTGCCTGTACCCCTCCTGTCCAAAAGCTTGCCCCCCCCCCCCCCTTTGGAGTCAGAGTCTGGCTACAGGCCTGGTCAATTATGCATTTATTACACCTGTAGACGTTGAGAAAATTAACAAAAATATAAGAGAATGCTCTTTCAAACAAGAAACTATTTACTATTCAAAATATGAAAAAGCATTTAATAATCCCAATCTAATGGTGCTTTCTAGTTATTTCAAGAAAGAAAAGTTTTAAACTGTAATAAAACTTGAGGGGAAAAAGATGGCAATGTGTGAGGAATCCATATATTAGACATTTCCTTTTTTTTCTTTTTATTTTAATATACATTTATTTCAAATCTTTAATTAAAATGTATTGTATTAATTTTGCTGCTTTTAAATAATAAAAAAAAATACTATTGTCATTTTAAGCTAAACCATTGCTTTCAATTGGTATTCTTGATTAATTATAATGGCATTTTTTGCAATTTTGCTGTTTTTAGGACATGTTAAAAATTTTAAAGGGCGTTTTCAGTGATTGTTTAGGTCATCAAAATCCGGGTTCTAATTATTATTACTGAAGCTTTATTGTATTAAGAAAAGATATATTCTTATTTTCTTATTATTCCTCAGAGATGATCAGATCTTTAGAAGTACTGGAATGAACAGAAACACTTCATAAATCAGTAAAAATGTATAACTCGGAAAATTCTTGCTAGATATTTTATTGAATTTTTAAAATCATTATTGGTTGCTGTTGCTTTGAATGTACAAGCAGAAGATTTTCATGCTTTACTTCAAATAATGAAAACGACCTTAAAAATGAATATTTTAGGGGCGCTTCCACACTTCTAGGGGAAGGGGGTTTGTGAAATTGTGACAAAGGGGAGGGGAGGGGTAACAGGAAGTGTGACATTCTGCTTGTGCAACGTAGCGTAACGTGACAATGGGGGAGGGCGGGCCAACATGGAAAAAAGTGTGACATCTATGAACGATCCCTACTTCAAATTACATGTGCCCTTTATTTCCACAAGATGCCCTACATTTGGAAAAGTGCCCTTTTTTTTACAGTAGCACCCTGCCCTTTTTCAATCCTGGGGGAAGGTCTGTGAAGGTGTGCTGCAAGATAATCATGTCCTCATCCTGAAAGCTGCTACACCAAATGCACGGGGTAGGTTGTGGTCGATGGGGCCCCTGGAAACGAGGCTTTCCCAATTCTTGTCCAAAGACGGCCTTTGCAGTCGCTGACATTTCCTACTGCAGATTTTATTTTCGACTTGACAGAATGGAGCGTACTGGGTTGTTTGGGCTGGGGAAGAGCTGTCCCTGCCTGCCAGCCTGTCAGCCATTTCATTACTGCTGTTGTTAACACGGCTCGGGATCCATTGGAGCTTTAGAGTCCACCCAAGGTCCAGTAAATAGTTCAGTTTTTTCTACCGTCAATTGTTCTCTTATAATCTGTTTGAGAGTTACTAGAGGTTTCGAATGGTGACTTGGGAGTCAACCAGAAAAACTGCTTTCGTAGGGTTAATATGATTTTCAAGCTCGGCTGCTGCAGAATATATAGCTACCCACCTCTCCATCATAATTATTAAGGGGAGCTCCTACAACAGAGAAATCCTGGAATTCTTGAGGGTAGTAGGTGGCACCTGTTTCACCTGTTCCTGACATAGAAGAGCCATTTGTATATATATGGAGCAAAGCCGATCTAGGATATTGTTCATGGATGGTTTGGAGAGGGGCGCTTCTAAGTTCTGAGTCCAACGATGCATATTTTGGGAAATGAGAATCAGTTAGGGAGTATTCTGCTTCAGGTAGATGTTGGAAAAAGTCCTGATATGTATTTAGGGGGGAAGAGTGATACTATATTTCATATATAAATTCTGATAGCAGGTTATAGGCGTTCGCTGGGTCTTGAGTCGGTCTGTGATTCTTTGGTAACCTTCCCAATATTTGTTTATACGCCTGGAGCGCTCCCAAAAACATAGTGCAGATTTTTCTCTGTATACTTCAAGTGGTTCAATTTGGGACTAATGTTCAATTTGTTTGTGCCCAAATTGCAGAAATTGGGGTGGAGTTTGTGGCACAAGTTATCGTCCTTAACACAATATTTTGTATGTGATAAAACACAATATTTTGTAAATCTTAACGGGCCGAAAACCAAATAGTGACTGAATATTTGTTAAATAATATGACAGCTTAATTGAATACGTAATGTATAACTGTGGATCTATTTATGGATCATTCTACGGTATTTTGTGTTATTTACAAAATATTTTAGAGCAAAATTTTGGAGTAATTAAATTTTTTAATTATAAAAATATTAATGAAACATTTTCTAATTTTTAGTACACCTAGAGCAACATTAGTATAAAATTTCTTAATAGGGTGGTCAATAGTTTTTTTATTAAAAAAATATTAAAATTTTGTTATGTGTGGGCCATTTTATGTTCCAAACCCATAAACGGACTAAATGTTTAAATAGAAGAAGACTGAAGTTGAATTGTTTTGAAAAAAAAAAAGCACAGATTCATTGCAAATATGTTTTTCTTTAGTTAATGTTTTTAATGATAACTTATTAGTATTGGATTATAGATAGTATTTTGTATTGATGTTACAATATTTCATATAGCTCAAACTTTCGAATTCTAAAAGTAGTATTTGTATGTATATGTCCCTATTTATACCAATTATGCCATATATATATAAACAGGCCACATTATTCTTTTCCAGTGACTTGTGAGGTTGTTGGTGCCATGGGAAACCTGTGTGTCAAAAAAAATGATTATGTGCAGAGTATGCCTCAGCCAAGTGGCAGAGAGAATGCAGAAATGACAAATGAGACGACATTGTCAAACGAGAGCTTGATTGAAAGTCCCAATGGCAATATCAGCCAACTTCATGAGAGGCAGCGTTTCCCTAGCCAACAGAACCAAATATCATTTTCACCACCAATTAATAATTGTAAGTGTTTGTTGTTCTAGTTGTCTAAATACCTACTTATCTCAAAACATATTTGAATGTTAAAAATATCAAGCAAATAAGTTAGCATTCATATTTCTTTACATCAAAAAAAAGATATAAAGAATCTAAATATATCTAGTTTCATCAGGAATTCATTAGATTTAGGTTCTTTCAAATTTGTTTTGCAGAAGACCGTTTTAAAAATATAAGTGCCAACCATAGCTCGAAAATTATATAGCCCGACATGCCCGGCAGAGCATGTAATTTTTTAATCAAATATTTCTTTTCAAAACTTTATTATTTCTTATTTTACTGAAAAATCAACACATCCTCAATGAAGCTAAAAATTAACATGTTGACAGACAGGAATGTCAGCAATAAAATTGGTAATAAAATTTAAATTTTGCAAATTTTGACTTGTAACGACTTATCATGTAATATTTATTAGTAATGTAATTTTTTAATGATTTCAATAAAAGTTAATTCTTGATTCAGATATAATGCTGTTAATTTAATTTTCTGTCTGATTAATGCTATAAGACAAATTTAAATGTTTTTATTAATAGGCAATAAAGCAACTTCAGTGCATGTAAAAATTTTGTTTGGGCATGTATTTTTTAGACAAACATGCCCGGCAGGCGTGTAAAATTATTAAGAGTTTTTGAGCTTCTCGTGTCAACATTTTATCATCAAATTGTTATTCTTCAATCAAGGATTAAAAAATTTTAAAGTTTTTCCCCCTTCTATATACAGTGGAGCACCGTTTATACGTTTCTCGTTTATACCTTTTTTATCATTTACCCATTATTTTGAACGGCCCCGGCGAAATCTCGTACAAATTAATGTTAAATAATTTCGTTTATACGTTTTCCTGAAATTTCAAATTTCATTTATACGTTTTTTTTCTCCCCAAGTAGTCAAAGAGGAAACGCACATTTTAACGTCATTCTATGTTAGCGATTGTCCATTTTAGAAATCGTATTTGACCTTGACTCACACCTGCTGTGACCACTTACAGGGTCAGGCACCTGCCTAAATGAACAAAAGACACACCCCAGAAGAATGCAAATGTCCCAAATTCAGATAAGAGCGTTCTGATTGTGGTGCAATATCTAGAAATAGCAGGTGACAAGCCTGCTATCAGGCACCTGATGCCTGAAATTTCAGTAAATAGCCTGGGGACTTTATGGCAAACCTGCTCCTACCAGCTTTATAAAATTCTGAGATCTATTGTTCACTAGCATTCACGATGTCTTGGAGCTCGCGTAGCAGAAAATCTCTGTCTCTGAAAGAAAAAATGTGCATTTTAAAAGAAGCAGATGAAAACCAACATTTAAAAAGAGTTGACCTATCCAAAAAAAAATAGATTTACCAGTTTCAACTTTAAGCACCAAAATTTATAAGCGTAAGATCATCAAGGAAACCCATAATCAAAGTGGTGCTAGTGCTTCAAAAAACTTCGAGTTCAAAACGGAAAATTTTCGGATGTAGAGAAAGTGCTTTTACAGTGGTTTAATCAGCGTCGTAGTGCAAAAATTCCCATCAGTGGTCCTTTGCTTATGGAGAAAGCAAAAGAAATTTCGAAGAAGTTAAATGTAGAATGCGATGCATCATTTTCCTTGGGATGGCTTCATAAATTTAAGTTAAGACACGGCATAACAGGCAAAACTGTAAGTGGAGAGTCGGGAGATGTTGATTGTGAAAAAGTGGATGATTGGATTCAAAACCAATTACCAGAACTGCTAAAAGAATATGAACCAAAGAACGTTTTAAATGCGGATGATACCGGCCTATTTTACAATCTTCTGCCAACTAAAACTCTCGCACTCAAATCGGACACGTGACAGGGCAGTAAAAAGAACAAAGTACGGTTGACCGTGCTATTGTGTACCGATGCAGATGGATCAGAAAAATTACCTCCTTTGATTACTGGAAAATCAAAAAAGCCCCCCTGCTTTAAAAATGTAAAAACATTACCAGCAAAATACTTGGTCAATACAAAATCATAGATGACCATGTCTTTCTTTACCGATTGGTTAAAAGACTTGTATGATAAAATGCAAAAAGAGACACGTCGAGGCATTTTATTCATTGATCAATGCCCAGCTTATCCACCTAATACGGATTTTCTAAAAAACATAACTGTCAAGTTTTTGCCTGCAAATTGTACCAGTAAACTGCAGCCTCTGGATTTAGGAGTCTTAAAATCCCTTAAACAACCTTATCGGAAACTTTTAGTGCAAACAACTATCGCTACTTTAGACAACGGAGAATTCGAAAAAATGAGCATTGATATCTTACAAGCTATGAATTTCATAACGATGGCTTGGGAAAATGTTCTACCGAAAACAATAAGAAACTGTTTCACCCTTGGTGGGATTTTTACATTAGTAGATGTCATTCCTAATGAAAACGTCGAACCTGAGCATTTTGTTCCACCTGAAAGCTGGTCAAATTTAAGTGACGTCACTACGTTTGAAGAATTTGTGAAGTGTGATTCGGAACTTGCAACATGTTTGCTTCTAACAATAGATGCAATGGTCACAAATGAAGAAACTAGCAGTGAAGAAGATAACTTCACTGAAAAGCCACAGCCAAGTTTCAGCAAGCTTTGGAGGGTTTTAATATCTTGAAGAATATCTCCTTGGTAATGATTCAAATAACAATGTCAAGATGGCACTTATAACTATGAACAAGGAACTTTTTCCCGTGCATTCAAAAAAAAAAAAAGGGCTACAACCCAAAATAACAAAATCCTTTTTGCATTCTGCATGAATATGAAACGCTGTGAGTACAATTCAATTCAAGAATACTATACATCATTTCATTTTATTATGTATATATTATATGCTTATAATGTATTATTAAAAGTATCCATTATTTACTTTTCATAATATTTTAAGTTACTGTTTTGTTTTCTATTACGAAAATATTCGTTTTATTTTGTATTTTTCGTTTATACGTTTTTTCCGCACGGTCCCTTGGAAAAACGTATAAACGGTGCTTTACTGTATATAATACCAATTACGAGTCATAAATGGAACTGAAATTCGTTACTTTGGTACTTTCTTTTCTCAACATTACCAACTCTTACATAAGAAAGCTTTTATGTAATAGTTATTAGCTTAGCAATTTTTTTACTGTTTTCACGTAATTTTTTTTTTTTTTTTTCAAATTAACATTTCAGAGAAAAATATTATCAGGTATTTATTAAGTATAACTAATTATTACTATTTATGTTTATGCATTACCAATATTGCATTAGCTATAAATCAATTAGATTAGCCCCCTTTAGCTTTAAGACAATTTAAGACAGTTTTGAGCGGTGAAAACCACCTGTCCTGTTTAAAACTAGTTTCAAACATCCAAAACCCCAACCCTGCTCATAATTAAATTTCTTTTCATCAAAAATTCGTCATAAAAATGTTTCTAAATTTGATGTGAGGTTGTGCACTTTGAGTTTACTTTTGTACAGATGTTGTGAAAGATTTTAAATTTATGATATTCTATTGAAGATACTGTTTTCTCTTCCAGTGAAAATAGTTGTAGCTCTGTATTCTTACACTGCCCGTGATCATGGTGACTTAAGTTTTCGAAAAGGAGATAGACTTGGCATTCTTAATGACAGGTAAAATTCATAGATTAATAATTTTGAGAATTTAGGAAATATTGCTATTAAAATGTCACTCCCCGTGCCTTTAGTAATTCAACTGACAAATTTAAAAACAAAATAATTGTATAATGCAAGATGATTTTATAACGTGTTCAAAGGGATGAATTGACCAAATATCTTGCATAGGCCAAAGGAAGAAAGATGAGCTTTAGTATTCAGAGTGAGCTTTATAGATAAAAATAGACCTTTGGAAAACAGGTATTCAGCTTAATAAATTGTTGTATTTTTTTATTAAAAAGAAAAAGGCATATTACTTTTATTGAATTCGTTAGTTCTTTTTTTCCAAAATTTGTATCAATGTATGAATTCATCTTACAAGATGATTATACTTTGAATGTCTTTAGTGTCTTTATATACTTAACTAAAGAAAAAAAATAAAGAAAGGGGGGGGGTGAGAAAAAATGAACAGGCATTAGATGTATAGGGGAGAACCGGGGCACAGTAGGACCAACCCCATTTAAATCTACTACTGTCCTGTCCAGTTCCTGAAGTCTCATAGAAGGTAGCATGTTTATAATTATTTAAAGCCAAAATATCATATGGGAAATACTGAGGTACACATTTTATTTGTTTTGAGTTGCTCAAATAAATTTTTCCAGTTTGAAGTTTTTAATTTATCAACTTGTCTCTAGTACTAAATAGTTCTTCTAAAAAGGTAAAATAGTGCTGTTTTTGTTCCTAAAAATTTATTTACATACAGGGTGCGTACGCGGCCTGGAAAACCTTGAAAGTACTTGAATTACATATTTTTTTTTTCAAGGCCTTGAAAGTCCTGGAAATTTGGAATATTGTACTAAAATGTCTGGAAAGTCCTTGATTTTCTCATTTTTACTATTTCTTTGCAACTTATCAACAGGAAAATTCACCTTTCTTAAAATTCCTACCTGCAGACATGAGATTTTTCCGTATTTTGACGGAAATCCGTAGTTCTGGTTTTTTTTTTGGAAATTAAAAATTTCGCTTCCGCAAAAATTCGTAATTTGGATTTCTTTTTCTCTATTTATTTTACCCTATGAACATTTTTGAACGTAGCCTGCTTACATTCCTGCGAAGTTTCACAAATTACGAGTAAAATTTTCACATTCGATTCGTTTTTGGCGCTTTTAAGTGTCAATTTCGATTTTTTTAAGCACTTCGAAATCTGGTTGCATCGGCTTTGGCAAAACTTCTTAGTTCTCGTTTAATATCGGATTCTTCCCCTTAGACATCAATAAATTTGAGCTTATCATTATTTTTAATATTTCCTAAGTTTTAGCTTCTGTAAAGGACTTGCGTCAGAGAACGTCATTTTGCCACGCCCACTCCAAATGTCGGGGATAATTAAGGAAGTTTTAGTTTTTAAGTTTTAGTGATACATCTGTTGATTATAATTTTTTTTTTTCTGTTTCTTATTAAAAATCTGCTGTAAAATTTTTTTTGCCAAAAATGTTTTGTTTTTAAAATTGTTTTTTCTTTCTTTTTTTTTTTTGCATATAATTTAAAATGTGTCTAAATTTTAGATCGTCCTTAGCATTAGGGTCCCTCCTTCCTTTCAAGTACTCATTTTACATTGTTACAAAATAAATAAATAATATTTCTTTCTATTTTAATTCAATATTATAAAAACACGTAAAACATTCTTCATACCTAATTTTGAAGTTATTTCATTTCATTAAAATTTTATAGTTGTCAATTATGAAATAGTTATTTCAGTTTAAGAAGTTATTGCTCAGAAACATGTTTATTTCTTTAAAAAATGCCATGCCACTTCCATGCCTTATTTTGGCTAGACATAATGTTCCAATCATTTTTTATATTAAAGTAATGAGTTGACTTGCTTAGTATTTAATAATTCTATTGCATAGTAATTTATGCTTGTAATTTACTTTTTAATAAGCTTTTACAAAGCGTTATGTCATGATTTTTCAGTTTTTTTTTTTCTCAGTGAGTCACATGTCTGACCTGACAAGCAATAAAGCTATGGCTCGTTACATACACAGCCGATACAACACATAAATCTGATGTGCAATCTGATAAATTTTTAGAGTATTGAATAGGAAGTTATTTTATTACAGTTAGAGTGCTCTAAATTAAAAGTAGTATTAAAGAAATCTTTCTGGCTTGTAATGTAACTTGTATTCGAAGGGGTTAGATTTACTTCATTTGAAACACTTGATTTTTGCAATGAAGAGTCCTGGAAAGTGCTTGATTTTTACTCAGAGAATATTGTACGCACCCTGCATATTTATAGTTTTCATATAATGTCAGTATAAATTAATGTAAAAAATTATTTGCATATTTTTAGTTTATATATAATGTCGGTATAATTATTTGTTTTATTTGGATATGAGGTTTAGTGGACCACCATCCCTTGTGTTAATAATTTCAAAGTAGATTTAATAGGGTATTTATTTTACTTGCATGTATGTAAAATGATAACCTGAAATAATTAATGCATATAGTAATTTCTGAAAGTAAAATAAATATTTGAATCACAGGGAACATTAATATTAGTTGCTATGTAGTTGCAAAATTTTACAAAAAAAAAGAAAAGGAAATAGTCTGCTGTTAGGGGTCGATCCAGCATTTTTATCAGGGTTTGATATTTGAATTTTAAAAAGATTTTTGGGAAAAATCAATTCTCTGAAAATTCAAAGTTTAATAAATAATTTTGAAAATGAAGTACAGTTCAGTAACTTGGAATTTTGTAAAGGGTCCATTTTGATGATAGGGATTTTGTGAAATTCCAATCTCCAATCTGAGCCATTTCAGATCAGGCAGAGGGTGTCACCTGACCCTCACAGTAGTTACAACTAAGGGACATATAAAATATCCCAAAAGGATGTTGCAAAAAAATTTATTTATCTAGTTACAGAATTTTAAAATTTGGGACAAAATTGGTTGTTTTCAGAAAATTAGCAAAACACTCGCTTTTAAAATGGCCACTGTTTCAAAAGTTTTTAACTGATTGGAATAATTTTTTTTCTATAAACAATGAAGGGATGGTATTTTATTTAGATACTAATTTTAAAAACCTAGTTGGCTTCATTGATAAAGGAAAAAAAAGTGTTTTTGAAGTGAAAAAATTGCATTTACCAATTTAGATTTTTTTTTTCTTATGAAAGAAATTTATTTTTGATGAAACAGAGGTGGAAATCTAAAGTGCTGTTGTGGAAATTTTGTATCAAATTTTATTGTAAGCCTGAAATGCATATCCCCTCAGAATTAAGTTTGAAATTTGAAAATGTTCAAAAATTACGGTTTTTGAAGTGTGATTACTCAAAAAAAGCCATTTTTTAAAAATCTGAAAATCCGCTCATTTGTTGCCCTTGAAGTGCTTAATGAGCTGTGCGATCAATTATATTGTATATTTTTGCCCCACATATTTTGTATGATTTTTCAAAAATGGCTTTTTGTGCGTTTCTCAAAAAAAGCCAGAAATTCAAACTTGTTCTTATTTAATCACTTTAATATAAGATTTAATCAATATTTATTAAGAAATATACTATATTGTTACACAATTACTACAGATAAATTGTACTTAACTTTCTTAGAACTTAAATAGCCCCTTGCACAAAGTGTTGCTATTGTGATTTAATTCATGTTCAAATCCAATTACTAGTTTTAAACTCACACACTTTACATTAAAAATGCTCCAGCACTGATAACACACACATATGAAGTTATGTACTTAAAGCAAAATAAGTAGAATCAAGTTCTTGAATCATCTTCTACTCATTATTACCAAAAAAATGCAAAGACTAGGAGGGTTCAGCTGGTGTTATATATTTCCTTCTCTCAGCATTACTTTATATTGGTCTAGTTTTTTTCCTCCGGATTCTTCTGGCTATTGAAATATTTGTTCTGGATTATCTGTGTATAAATTATTCGATAGTGTCCCTAAACCAGTGATACATTCGTAATTTGTCCCATTCAATAATTGTCATTCACACGTTCAATAAATTTTCCTATTTAGACATCATGCATTGAGTTATATTTGTTTAAGAGGCTGGTAGTAACTGCTTCCCACTTCTTGTTTGCTCGGGCGCCCCATGTAAGCATTACTATTTTGTGGATTTTTACTATTTAGCAGTATTTGAGGATAGCCAATAATGTTTTGATTATATTCCTACAATAAATTTTACGTTTGCTGTTGCATGGTATTTGATGTAAAGCGTGTGAGTTTGAATCTAGTAATTCGAATGAACAGCAGTGGCTACACTTAGTGCAAGGTGCTATTTAAATTCTAAGAAAGTTAAGTACAATTTAGCTGTAGAAGTTGTGTAATGATATAGTATATTTCTTAATAAAATTTGATTAAATCTTATAATAAAGTGATTAAATAAGAACAAATTTGAATTTCTGGCTTTTTTGAGAAACGCACAAAAGGCAGTTTTTGAAAAATCAGATAAAATATCTGGGGCAAAAATACGCAATATAATTGATAGCAGCTCATTAAGCACTTTAAGGGCAACAAATGAGCAGATTTTCAGATTTTTAAAAAATGGTTTTTTGAGTAATCACACTTCAAAAATCGTAATTTTTGAACATTTCCAAATTTCAAACTTTAAATTCTGTGAGGATATGCATCTCAGGCTTCAATAAAATTTGATACGAAACTTCCATGACAGCACTTTAGATTTCCACCTCTGTTTCGTCAAAAATAAATTTCTGTCGTAAGAAAAAAATCATAAAATCGGTAAAAATGCAATTTTTTCGCTTCAAAAACACTTTTTTTTCTTTATCAATGAAGCCAATTAGATTTTTAAAATTAGTGTCTAAATAAAATACCATCCCTTCATTATTTATAGTAAAAAAAATTATTTGAATCTGTTAAAAACTTTTGAAAGTGGCCATTTTAAAAGTGAGTGTGCCAATTTTGTCCGAAATGTTGAAAGTCTAACTAGAGAAGTAATTTTTTTTTTTTTTTTTTTGCAAAATCCATTTTTTGTATTTTTTATTTCCCTTAGTTGTAACTACTGTAATTTTTTTAAAAAAATCTGTGAAGGTCATGTGACAAGTTTTTGACCTGCCTGCCTGATTTGAAATGGAACGACTCTTCTATCATCTCGGTCTGAAAACGGACCTGAATTTCCTCTGGCGGGGCCCCTGGCTTTGCAGCAGTGGCGGATTTTAGGGAGTTCACAGGGGGCACGTGCCCGTCCCACAGAATTAGAAGCAATGTGTAATTACCCCGTTAAATAATTTTTGCTTGCATTTTTCTACTTTAAAGTAAATAAATTGGTTTTAAGTGATTGTAAAAAATCATTAACACCCTTTTGAGAACTTCATTATGAAAATAATTTATGAGGGTATACTTCATACTCCCTGGTGCCAGGGTTCGTGATTTTATATAAAAAAATTTAAAAATCTGTTTTTTTTTTTTTTTTTTTTTTTTTTTTTTTTATAATTTAAATCTGATTTTTTTAACTTGAATCAGATTTTTTAATTTTTTTTAAAAAAAGACCTTAAATATTTTGGATATTTATTATGTTACATTCGTTGAAACAATACGGCATCTTAATCAATATGCAAAAACACACGTTAAGCTATTTTCACAGCAATAAATATTTTTTTATAATAATAATGATAAACAAATTTTAATACAAATGCATGACTCAAATGAAGCTTAACCCTAACAGGAATAATTGTACACTCATAAGTACAGAGAAAATGAACAAATTTAATCTGAATTATTTTGCTGATGAAAGCTGAAAAAAAGTTACAATTGTGTGTACTTAATTTTTACATTGAATGTACTTTAATCATTTTTCAATTTAAAAATTAAAAATCCTGAAATATTTTTACTCATTTCGAAAAAATCATATGCTCACACCATTATTAAAAACTGAAACTTTTTGCTTTAATCAAGAGTCTTTATTGAAAACTTCTATGATAAAAACATATTTTAAAAGGAAAAAACCTTAAGCTGTTAAAGGACGTGGATGAAACTTTAAGGATATATATTCTAAATTCTAACAATTGTTGGTTTAAACACTATCATTCTGAATTATTTATTGTGTGGCATTGATTAAATTGATCTAAAGTACTATTTTTAAGATAAAAAACACAGAATGGTTCATGATTATGTATTATAAATTGTAATTTGAATGATTGAATGAATTATGCTTTGCTGTTAAGATGCTTGAAGAATATTGCAAAATTAAAAATAAATATTGTTAAATTAAAAAATGGTAATTAATTCTAACCTCATGAAATATGTTATGGTTATGCACACAGACAGATGGACCTAGGAAGTTTTGTCTGAAATAGTAGTTGTAATTGCAACATATTTCATTTTTACAACACTTCCTAACATAGTAAAATCAATGATTTTTTTGAAGAAAAAAAAATCACTTGATTTAAATCAACGAACCCTGCCCAGGTGTAAATTATACGTGAATAATGTGATACTTTTTGTTTCCCCCCCCCCCCTTAAACTTCTCTTAAGAATACTATATTTTTTAACCACAAGGTAGCGCTAGGCCTTATTTCAGAGCCCGACCCTAAAAGGCGATTTAGAGGATCAAAAATGGCGGATTTACGTAAACATCAACAACGTACACAGGCTTAATTTTTACATTGAATTTACTTTAATCATTTTTCAATTTTATAAATGAAAAAGCCTGAAATATTTTTACCCATTTAGTAAAATCATATGCTCACACCATTACTAAAAACTGAAACTTTTTTGTTTTAATCAAATATCTTTATTGAATACTTTCATGATAAAAAAAATAGTTTAGAAGGAAAAAACCTTAAGCTATTAGGGGACATGGATGAAACTTTAAGGACACATATTCTAAATTCTAAAAATTGTTGTTTTAAACACTATTATTCTGAATTATTTATTGTGTGGCATTTATTAAATGGATCTAAAATACTATTTTTATGATAAGAGACGCAGAATAGTTCATGATTACTATGAATTGTAATTTGAATGATTGAATGAATTATACTTTGCTGTTAAGATGCTTGAAGAATATTGTAAAATTTTAAAAATATTGTAAAATTAAAACAATAGTAATAGTAAAAAAATAGTTCTAACCTTATGAAATATGTTATGCACACAGATAGATGGACCTAGGAAGTTTTGTTTGAAACAGTGCTTGTAATTGTAACATATTTCATTTTTACAACACTTTCTAACATTGTAAAATCAATGATTTTTTTGAAAAAAAATCCACTTGATTTAAATCAACAAACCCTGCCTGGTGCCCCCTCCAAAACTTATTCCTGCATCCACCTTGCTGTGCAGGATTGTTTTTTCAAAATGCTGATTAGGATTTGTTCAGATAAGATTTGTGTGGGAAAAGTTAACTGGAAATCAATTTCGCATTTCCAGAAACAGTAAAAAAATCCATTATTGATGTAAAAGACATCACATTGGAGGACTTTGCCGTTCTTTCTAGTTGATATGTGTCCTCAGAAAATTCATGGATGTTTCTTTCAAATATGTCTTTCAGTATTTCAACATTAAATTTTTAAACTCATCGATTTCAACTTATGTTCACTCAATAAAATTTCTTAGTGTCATTGGTTTCTTATTTGTTTTGATTTTCTTTAAATTTTGGTAATTTTATTTCATGAAAATATTTGCATTATATTCCTTAGACTAAAGCATTATAAGAAAGTAATTTCAGGAGGGGGAATATAAAATCAGGTACTCTGGGAGACTTAACTCCCCGGTCCCGGTCCAGTAATCTCTTTTTTTTTTTTTTTATTGATTCTACCATTCTAGGGAAAAAGGGGTTAAGAGCAATACATTGGAAAAACATAATTCTTGTTTTGATTCATGTGTCAATGCTGTTGCTTTTTTTTTTTTTTTTTGTGAATATTTGGAAAAAAATTTAAATTGAACTAAGATTAAAAATTTGAATTTTAAATCCTTTTTCTCCCTTTCATATGTTAAAGAATTATTATTTTATGAAGGTCTTAATAAATTAGAATTTTATGTATTTTATTTCATTTATATTCATTTAATTATTTATTTTAATGTATGTCATATGAACTGTAATTTTGTTCTCCATTGCATACCTGTTTTTTGTTTTTTAATTTGTATTACCTTTATCGCCTAAATGTTTTTCTTCATAGTGATAATGACTGGTGGCATGCTTGCCACTTAACAAATCAGCAAAGTGGTTACATACCTCGTAATTATGTCGCACCAGAGCAAACAGTTGAGAGTGAGGAGTGAGTATTTTTGTTATTATCGTTACTTCCTTTTCAAGCTTACTTTTGATCCCTCGAAGAACATCTGCGGATCGAAAATTAACCAAAAAAACGCTTTATATCTTGAAAGGCTTTAGAAAAGATTGCTAGTTGTAAAATGTAAACATACTCGGTATAAACAAACTAAGCTGTTGCACTACAAGTAGTCAAAAATAAAAAAATTAGTTATGAATGGAAATACTTTTTAAGATATAGAAATAAATTTGTTAAAGCCCCATAAGTTAAGATAATAAATACAAATATTATGTTCCTTCACTATGGTAATCATTAAACAGCTTTTTAAATATAATTTTGCCATAGCTTGGATTTTGCATGATGTCATTATCATATCGTACCGCAAAATTTAATCGTAGCTGGTCCACGTTAAGTGAAATATATACTATATAGATTGTGCTTCTAAACAAATGATTATTTTATTTATTTATTTGCCTTGTTAAAGCCATATCTACTTAATTAGGGCATTTATAAAATAAGTTAATTCACAAAATAATAGTAATCTATATAAATAAAACCAAAAGTTTGTGTGTGTGTCTGTCTGTCGATCGCCTCCTGGCGAGATGGAACGGGCCAGAAGTACGAAATTTTGGTTACAGGTACCTTGGGTCAGGTCCTCGTGCACCTCGAAGCGTTTTTCCTAAAATTCGAATTTGTTCTTTTTTTATTCCAATTTTAAGCAAAACTGTTTATTTTAAGAATATCTCATCGAAGAAATGTCCCACGTTTTAGATTTTTGCAGCATATTGATGCCCGTAAAAAACTGCACAAGATGATCTCCTTCTGAAGTTCGTAGAACAAATAGAACACGCGCAATATTCATTTAAAGTAGTTTTCGAACTTTAAAGCAAGGCTTACCTCTGAATTTATCTGCTCAATTTGCGTGTTTTCGCCAAAATAAATACTACTTTTGTCGTCAATTAGATGATTTTTGTTAACTCAAGATTGAAAAAATGCTGTTTTATCGTTATTCATGCCATTTTATGAGCGAAACAAATTCTAAAAATTCATTGCATTTTTTAGCGTACTGCAGACGATCTGTAATTACTCCTTGAGGTTGATCCTTCTTTGTTTTTTGGCGATTTAGTATCATGGTACCAGTTCAACAATTTCATGAAACATATTATTTCTCATGGTAGATTGTCCGCTTTATCAGCGAAACAAATTCTAAGAATTCGTTTCATTTTTATGCATATTTTGTGGATTATAAAGTGCAGACGATTTTCAATTACTTTATCTTGAGGTTGATTTTTCTTTCCATATTTTACTAAAGTGATTTATTTTATAAAACATTTACTTAATTTTTTTTACTGTCTATTTGGCACTATTTGGATATAATTTAGTTATTTCTTTCTATCAACTTAAATTTCACGTGTCAGGATTGGTTCAGTACCAAACATTTTCTAACTTATATAAGCATTTGGCTTTGGAAAAATGCTTCCCTTTCTTTCGTTTTTATCCGAATTTTATGAAAGTGCTATTCAATTGAATTTTCAGGAAATCCTTTGCCGATTTTGCAATCGGGATTTATAGGAACTGTCCTTATTTTGATGGTTAATTTAAGATGGACTGTTGGTAATTTTAGGAACAGTAGCGCTTGAAGGTCAGTATTCTTATGGGTATTTTTAGCCACTGACATCTTTATTCTAATGGAGATTTTTTGAGACTAATGTCCTTATTCTATTAGGGATGTTTAGGAATAGTTGTCTTTATTCAAATGTGGGGATTTAAGGATTTTTTTCTTTATTGTAGCAGACATATTCAGGGACAGTTGTGCTTCATCTGATGGACATTTTAAAACAGAATACAGATCTTACTTTGATGGGAATTTTTAAATGTATTGTGGTAGATATTGTAATTACGATTTTTATGGGTCTCTCGATATCATTTTGGCACAATTATCTCGCTGCATGTGCGCATTTTAGTTACTGTTGCAATTACTTTAATGGCAATTTTTTTTAACTGTTGTTGGCATTTTAATGTAGATTTTTATGAACTGTTATTTTTGGTCTAAAAGGAATTTTTCTAGGCTGTTCGTTTAAATGTTTTTACTGTTTAAATAAGGTTTTTCAGGCCTGTTGCCCAGCTCCTACATGATTTTTTAAAGAAAATTTTTCCTTACATATTTACAACAGAATTTTGGACATGACATCACTTAGCCTGCGAATGATGCAATATTATTCCGCACAAAGCCGGGCATGTCAGCTAGTAATAAATATAACATAAGAACATTTTAAATGCACATATAAGAAATTATGATTTTGGGCTTTAAAAACTAATTTTTACTTAACTATTTTAATGCTGAATAAGTTTAGTAGAGGTGAATTCCATGGCGAAGGAGACATTGCTGTTAAATTTTTAAAATTATTATTTGACCACTATTAGTTTGTATCCGTTGACCACAAGTAGTTCGTACCTGGTTGTGAATCCTTCATATTTTTGTTTCATTTTTATATATTAATATAAGACATCAAAGTTCAGTAATCAATATTCATATGTCAAACATGTTTTATTATATTAAAAAATATTGAATTGACAAAATATTAATTGTTAACACTTCAAGGACAAAATGCTGAAAAAATAATTTTTAAGTCTTTTTATGTATGATTTTAGATTTGTAACAAGATGACATTTCTTTCATTCCATTAGAAATCTAAAAAAACTTAATATATATATAAAATAAGATATTTAGAAATATCTTTTTCAGTGTTTTGTCATCTTTGACCTGTTAATATTTAGATGCAAAGAAAAAAAATGTGTGTTTTCATGGACTATCACAATTCATACTTATTTTATTTTTTTTTTTTCATCAAAAATCACTATTGCATACTGAATTGCGAACTACCCCCCCCCCCCCCCCCCAAGGAAAAAAACTAATTAACTGTTCTATATATTTCAGTTGGTTCTTTGGAAGAGTCTCAAGAAAAGAAGCAGAAAAAATGCTCATGTTGCCTTCCAATCCAAGAGGAGCATTTCTTATCAGAAATTGTGAGCAAACGGCAGGTAACATAAAAGGTTGACAAACTTCAATTTCTTTTGCATGGCATTCTCCTGCATGTGACAATATAAATGCATGCTATATAGTTAGGTGTAAAGCAATGGTTAGATAGATCATAATAAGTGCATGTTTTATTATATGTTTTTAAAAAATAGCATTTTTTACAATAAATATTTCTGTCCATGTTTCGTTATCAATGTTTGAAGATTGAAATGTGGGGGGGGGGGGGGGCATTAATATGAAGTATTGAAAGGGAAATTGTAGTTTAAAGGATTATTCTAGTCTAGAGGACCAACTTTTAAGTGCTTTTTAAAATGCTGTAAATAAAAAACGGTAAAGATTTTTATCATCGGGTTTTTATTGGTTGTTTATTTTTTTTTTAAAAAGCACAAAAAAAATTAGAAAAAAAGTACGGGCATGCAAACTGGAGATTTGAAAAGAAAAAGCTGCCCCCTGGTTGACACGCTTCCCCCTCCTTGATGAGCTGAAAAAAAAAATTGAGTAGGGATGTAGTTTTCATTTGATCAGAGCTATTTGCAAAAAAAAAATTTCGCAAAATGGCGGCCATGTAAAAACAAAAGTAATTTTTTCCCCTCAAATTTTTCAACTTTGGAAATTTTGTAAAAATAATAGAAATTTTTTTTCAAAACAGCTCTGATCAAACAATAGCTACATATATTAAAAACTTCTGCACCAAATTTGAAGTAAATTGATCCTCTGAAACTTGAGATAGCATGTCAACCTTCCCGAAAAACGTAGTTTCAAGAAAAGCGCGTTTAAAGTTTTGGGCAGTCTAGATAATTTTATATGATGTTTTATACTTACCGTATATTTCCTAATATAAGCCAATCCGTGTATAAGCTGAGAGTGCATTATTCCTTCAAAAATGTACCAAAAATTCAAAACTCGTATATAAGCCGAGATAAAAATTTGAAGGAAAAAAAATTACAGCTCAAAGAGAGTCGCCAAACAGGGCGAAACATTCGCCAAGCAGGTAAAACAGGTCAAGTATTTTCCAATCAGGATGTGTGAAAGTGAGAAGCTTGGCAGCAACGGCGATAGATTGATCTCTGGTAACCCTGTGTGAGGGGAGTGCCGACCGCTGCGCCGAGCGAGCGAGCGCCGAGCACACGTGCCTGCCCTATTCATTCATTTTCATTGTTTTTTGCCCCTGCGTTTGCTTAGTTTGTTTTACTTTGTTTTATTGTTTTTATTCAGTTATTTTTCAACACTTATATTAGAAGGATGAGCGGGAATAGAAAGGCATACACAGATAGTCGCGAGCGTATTATAGTCGGGAGCAAATTTCGCCATTTTGTTTCAGCGATGATTTCACAAAATCCAGCCGTAAAATATATGTATATTCTTTTAAATAAAACTCTACTTATTTTAAGCTAATTATTTCCTTTATGTAGGAGATAAAAATTACATAATTAGAGCTCTACATTAGTCGATATTTCGCAATATATAGACCGACTTTCTTTGGATTCTGAATCCGTATATAAGCCGACCTCCCCGATTTAGCTTTCAAAAAAGTTCCAAAAATTCTCGGCTTATGCACGGAAATATACGGTACATTTATTATTTGGCGGTTCCTGCACCGTTAAAATATACACACTAGGGTTTCCGATACGGTCGCATTTTTTTGCAATATTGAAAAGACCCCCCCCCCCCCCAATGCGAAAATAAAACAAGACATTTACCCTTTTTGCTCAAGTGTTTTTTTACTGAATGAGAAGGAAAAAAAAGAAAAGGGAAAAAAAGGTGTGGATCCATCTGAAGATATTCAACAACTACTGTTGGGAGGGAAGAAGGGGGGAGCAGAGCAGATAAAAACTGAACTTCTATAATGAGGGGGAGTGACAATTTTGTTAAAGGTACAAACCCACATTATTTGTTAGTCTATATTATCACATCTGTATTCCTCCCCTTGAAAAAAAAAACAAGAAAATAAAGGCAGCTGCACTTGGCATTTGCAGTGCATGTGTTATAAAGAGAAAATGTTGAAAGAAACGGAAGGAGACCCGATACGATCCAATAGTTGTTGAGCATTTTAGCGAAGATAAGAACAAAATATTAAAAATCCTCTGGTATAGCTGTTTTTTTTACCTCCAAATAGTTTAATTACTTTACTAGACTCTTTTAGTTTTAATTATTATGTAAGCTTCCCCCAAACAGTCTTTTATGGTGCTTGAATAATATGTTTGTTTTTATAAAGATAAAAATAAGTGATTTAAATGAAATTTTTGACAAGTATTTTACACGTTTTAAATGTTTATATTGAAAATAAAAGATTTTTTACGACACAGAGGCATTCAGGTAGCTAGAAGTTCCCTACGGCTGGCTATTGATTCGCTACGGTAGAACCGGTTTAGTTGCCACGTCATTAATACGGCTGTAACTTTGAAAAAAATTAAATTTTTTTAAAATCCTTTTACAGGCATATTTTCAAAGGTCTAAACTTTGGAAATATGCTTGAAAATTCTAGATTAAAATACCCCCTTAAATGTTAGCAACAAGAACATTATTTGTCTAATAAAAAGTTATAAAAAGCAGTTTTGAGCATACTTTTGAGTTTTTACAATAAATATTTCTGTCCCCCATCTCCTTATTGATGTATGAAAATTGAAATAAAGAGGGTGGGGGCATTCATATAAATTACTGAAAGTGAAATTGTAATTTAAATGTTAGCAACAAAAAATTTGCTTGGCTAATACAAAGTTATAAAAAGCAGTTTTAAACACACTTTTGAGCATAATATGCTTTAAATAGCTTAAACTTTATTGGCATCTGACAATGTCTCTAAATGCAGCTAGCTCAATTGAGTAATAGTTAATTTTGATTCATCAAAGAAATTTATATTATTCCTTGAGCAAAATATTCTACGATTTCAGTTCTCTTATGCCACAAAAATATGCTATTTCAATAGACTATAATTATGTTAGATATAGAAAAGTTTATTATATTATTGTTATAGAGTACAGACTCAAACTGCAGACAGAGCATTGAAATGCTGGTAGGGTAGCCATATTTAAAGATTAAAAGAGTAGCAAGCTCACAGTCCAAAAGAAACGGAATTAAGCTATTTGTAGCCATATTTAAAGATTAAAAGAGTAGCAAGCTCACAGTCCAAAAGAAACGGAATTAAGCTATTTGTTGTCCAAACATGAAAATATGTGTATACATACAGTGAGATCTCCTTGATCAGCCACCTCTGAAGAAATGGTAACCTCTAAACTATCTTTTCTTAGATTGTGTTCCGCAAACCTTGGGGTTCCTCTGACATCACTAAAGGGTTCCTTCCGTGACACATGTAGGCTTTCCCTTTATAAGTCGAAAAAGTCCTTGAATAATAGCTAACTCTTGTTTCATTTAGTTACTTGAAGAGTTGATGCAAATAGATGTCGCAAGTTTATGGATTAGGATAGGGATCAAATATCAGGAAATATAGGAGAGTTTCAACAAGAATTTAAAACATAGAAGACAATAATATAAAAGAATGCTGGGATGTGTGTCTTATAAACGATAAATTGATTTAGTTTTAAAACCCAAGTTTTTGCTTAAATAGCTTGAATGTGTTTTATACACTGCTCTTGACACTGGAGCGATCTGAATTTTCTCCTGAGAATGGGAGGGGATTGGTACATAATAGTCTTTACATGTGTATACCATACTTGGCAATAAGGTTTAAAACAAAGGGTTCTGAGATTTAACCCCCAAAATTCCGTATTGTGGTTGTGCTCATGAAATAGCTTTCGTTCAGTCCCTTGTTAATAATACTACCACTATTTTTAATCTTAAAATTATTCTGCAAATTTCATTGCAGAATGAAGAGATGGTTTAAAAGCTAACTAAAAGCTCCATTTATGAGCTATAAGTCAAGATCCGTGCTATTTTTGAAGAACACAATTTTGAGCTAGTTTGGAAAATTTGTATGCATTACAAATACTTAGATTTCTTCTCAACAATTAAAGCTGATCAGAAAAGAAAAAAATTGAAATAGGGAAGGCATTCATTCGAGAAGAATTTGAGGAAACTTCCAATTGATATTTTTTGAATGAACATCTGAGTTAATATGAAAATGAATTGAGGGTTAAAAATATTTGTTGTCAATGTACAATTTTTGCCTATGCCAGTAGAAGAATATGAAATGCTTATTGAAATGGCATCTGGGTGGAGTTTGGCGTGAATTTAAAAGATCAATATTCTTTCCCGTTGTCACAAAAGACTGCATCAGTACTTTTGCGATTTGTAAGCTCCATATGTATGTGAAAAGGAATTATCTGTTTATGTGTTGACAAAAAATAAATGCTGTAACGGACATTCAAACTGACAGGAATATGTTCAAATTTCATCCATAAAGCCTAAGCATATTTGAGATTTTAAAAAAATCAGTACTACTCATTCATTAAAATTTTATTTTTTTAAATCTTGTTTAAATGTATTATTTGAAGTTATTTAAATTTGTCTTAACTGTTGATTTTTGGAATTACTTTGCGAAGCCAATAAATATTCATTGGTGCAATTATCATGTTTATTGCAAATTATTCATTTCCTGAATATTTCATTATAACCTTACTATTGAAGAAGATTAAGGATTTCACAGTATAGTCAGTAGCAGTTGACTTTAAAGTGGGGTTCCACACATCAAAGAAATTAAGAACAGCGGCTGTAAACAATGATCACAGTCTGTTAGTTCCAACCAGTCGTAATAGAAATAACATTAACCAAAACCTCTGAGCAACAGAAAATGGCCATTAAAAATATCCCTGAACTGTCATATTTGCAAAACAAATTCAACCAAGAGATGAAAACAGTTTTCTCCTCATTTCTGTTGGATCCCCTAGAGGTACACTTTTATTGGGGAAATGGGAGAGGAGAAAGAGAACACAGCAAAAGGGTCACTATTATCCTCAAGTCTTTTATCACTTTCTCAACTTGAAAATGTAGAAAGATTCTCGTTGCTTCCACTTTTCAATGCTTGCTTTGAGTGATGTTTGTGTCATCATATTACCTTTCCTTTACTAAAAGTCTCATAACTACAGCACCATCCAGAATTGGTCATTGGGAAATAACCTCTCCCATTAATGGGCAAACAAGATACAAAAAAGTCTTTTATTTAATGTTTTTATTAACATTTTCTGTGACTAAAGGGAAGCAAGCAGAAGGAAAAAATAAAGAAAATGCCATGATTGTTTAGCCTCTATAAGAGGCTAAACTATGGTTGGAGGGTGAGTTTATATATTACCAAGCCAATGGAAGTTTTTATGAAAGTAACATAGCAGTCATTTCAAATGGGCAGAAATTAAAAAATAAAAGTTTTCGGTTTATTGATGAAAATGAAAAAGGAACTAGTGCTCAACAACTAGTAGAAAAAATGTGTAGCAGAATGAAATTATTTCAAGTAGCATTTTACTTAATGTAAATTATCTATACTAAAAAGATAAGTGATCCTTGCCGCTGACAACACCGGTCAAGTTTCAGAGAAATTCTGCCTTGCGCACTTCAAATTCTTACAACTCTCTTTCAACCTTTTGAATTATTCAGAACTTTCTGGCAACTATAAGACTTAAAGACTTAAAGGCTTTAAAGACTTAAATAGTAATTTTAGAGTTTAGTATGAAAAGGTTAATTTAAAACGGAGTGATTAAAGTAAAAGCAGAGAGCAAAGTGAGGAACTTTTTCAAAAATTACAAACTACTGCTGTTTACATGAGGGAAAATTCCTTTCTAATTGAAGCTACAAATGGAGCCATCTTTTACAATGGCCAAAACCATTATTGTGATACATTATTGTTTTACCACTATCTCGTTAATTTGTTTCTCACCCAGCAAGAAAAGGGTTACATCTCTGAGTGCTCTGTTATTATGTTTATTAGGAAGTGTCTTGTTATTTTTATGGGAAACGATACAAAACATAAGTGAAACTAAATCAAAGTAAGTTATATTAATCAGAGCAATTATAAGTTTCCAAAACAGCTTTGGAGTTACAACATATAATTTTTGTGTGATGCTGAAATTGATGAATATGAAAGAAGACATGGAATGCTTTAATTAATTACACAAAAGATTTCAACAAAATTGACTTTTGGAAATGAAAAATTTGCTGTGGGAAAATTTTCTTCCTTACATCACTTCCCACGTGTTAATTTTTCCTGATTTGTGCTGGAATAGGAAATTCTGTAGCGAAAAATAAACAAATTTAAATGACTTAGTAATGAAAATTGGTTAATGTTTTATGAAATTTGTTGTAAATCCGCAATGAAAAGAATTTCAACCATATCCTTTTTCAAAACCTTTTTTAGAATTTTCTATATTATATTTACAACTTAATGTTTTAATATATGATCTTTTAATTTGTTTAAAACAGATGAAAAATTAATAATTAGTATAGTAAAATTATTTATATGTTGTACTGATTTGAACACTTAAGCCAGCACCCAAAAATGTCGAAAAACACTGAAAAATTTTTTATTGGCTTAAGTAGTAAAATAAATCTTTAAAAATGTTCCCTGAAAGTTTCAGAAAAATTGAAGCAATATTTATTGATTTATCATTGATTTTATTGCGGTGTGATGTGCGACCTTTTTATTCCGAAATCGTAACTGTGCTGAAAATAAGCCTCATATTAATTTTTAAAAATAAAATAAGCGAGAAGAAGCAATTTCATCGGGGCTGTAACTGAAAAAAAAAGTTCCTTACTTGAAATTTTGACAAAGAAAGGATTTAAGTTTTTGCAAGCCGAAAACTTAAAATGTTGCTTTCTCTCACTTTGTTTTTTGTACATTTCATTTAAATCAAAATGCAAAGGCTTTTTTAAATTTGTATCTGTAATGTTGATTTTTTTCCCCCACATGTTCCCAAAACTATAATATAACAAATTTATGCTCTACTTTTATGATAACTTAAGTATTTTTTTTAAATATAATTCTTTTTAAAGATTTGTTGAATTTTTCGTTGTTTTTTTGCGTTACTTCAGTTTTTTTTTTCTCAAAAAGTATTTGACTTATGAAAAAATCAAAGCATAAAAGTTTTGCTTTTTGAGTAATGAATCAATCAAAAAAAATTCTGGACTTTATGCCAATTTTTAAAAAAGAAGATGCATTTTTAAAAATTGCTAAATTTCTTTTAAAAAGTTAAAATTATTCATATTATATTTTTAAAATCCATTTTTTTTTAATATTAAATTTCTTATGAAGTGATGTAAGATGACATGAGACAAAAATTGTAAATTTAAACATCACCATAGAGAAAAAAAAAGGGTCTCATGGTACCCACTCCCCTTAAGGACATGTAGAACATAATTACTTATTGCTCAAACTGGTGCAGTGAGATTTCTGAAGTCACCTTTGACTGACCTTCTTTCCATTGTTTACTCTCTCCTCTCCTGTTCTTTCTCCATATATGTTCTCAGGCACGTTATTTCAAAATTTTCCAGGGTGGGGAGGGAGAAGGGTATATTTTCGATACCTATTATAGGTAAAAAAACAACAAAATACATAAAAACATGCTGAAATTCAGTGTATTTGTAAGATTCAAGGGGTAGGATGTCAATTGACCCCTCAATTGCCCAAATGACGGGCCTGTTTGTCCAGTTTTCTAAATAAGTTGCCCCCATAATACCACAAAGTAAAGAACAGAAAAGCAGAGGCCAGAAATTGGGAATTTTAAAGTGAAAATGATGCATAATTGAAACTTTATGGTCATATAAATAAATGACCTTATTTTTACAGCACTTAAAAAAGAAGTTGGGACTGGGCTGAAATTACATATAAAGCTAAGCAACATATGTATAAAGAGAAAAAAAAAGGTTGGATCTAGGTTGAAAAGACATTATAAAGCCAAGCAACACATGTATAAAGACATACTTATGATATAGTTTTATTTATTGGATGATGTTTTACCTTTTTTGGGCCAGTTTTATTTATTGGATGACATTTTACCGGGCCAGTTTTATTTATTGGATGATATTTTACCTTCTTTGGCACAAAGCTTCTAATGCAAAGAGTTTAATAACTATTTTTTTATCTTTTAGGGGCTTACTCATTATCAATCAAAGATTGGGAGCATCAGAAAAATGAGCATGTAAAACATTACAAAATAAAAGCAATGGATAATGGTGGTTTCTATGTAACAACACGAAAAACATTTGTTACACTTCAAGAATTAGTTGCTTATTACTCTGGTAAGTTACTAATGCAATAGTCATGTAATTTATTGAATGTGCATGTAATTCATTTGTAGTTTTATATTGAATTAACCAGATGTTGAATGCAATAAAAGAATTTGTCCTGCTGCATAAATTGTCAGTCTTCTTTAAAATGTTATATTCTACTGTGTGTTTTATATTTTCATGACCTGCACAGTATTTTGTAATTGTGTACATAATGATTCCTATCAGTTATTCGTTGCTCTCAAAATAATTGGGAAATAAATATGTGTGTGTAACTCAAGAAATATATGAAAGTCCGTTAATGGTCTATTGGGTGATTTTTCAAAAGTTGTAAAATTATGTATTAACTTTTAAACAAATCAAGTTGATGATGGTGCTTCTTCATCTAAGAATTTAAGTAAGTAGTCCAATGTTATATGTATACATATCAGATCAAATATTATATGTATAAATAACAAAGTTGTATATGTATCAAAAATGTTTATTGTGTTTGTGGATTAGCAGTCTTGCTTTTTTCATGGTTACCATAAAACAGGGTGAATCGGAAATAAATTTTTCTGTCACATACAAAGGAATTCCCTATAAATATAAGTGTGAGAGTATTTTTTAGCTGCAAAATTATTTTTTGGGAATATAGTTTTCATAGAGTTGGGATATTAAGTTTTGTCATATTGGCACGACTACTTCCTTATCAGCAAGTGGCAAATGGAACACCAAAAAATTGCTTTTCCAATTGCAAAAAATTCACTTGTGAGTACAAACATTTATGTATTTTTAGACTGAGAGTAGTGTTTTTCGTTAGGCGTAGGTGTACTCAAGATATGCCACATTTGATTTTAAACAATTCTAAAATTATTTCATGCAAAATTGAAAATCTCTTGGTATGTCATAGGTTTAAAATTAATGGGGTGAATAGGAACACATTAATTTTTGTTTTGAGAAAAAGACCAAATGAGAGAAACTAATTCGTCGGACAATTCCAACTCCAATTATATTCTATTCAAGGCAGTGACAAAAAGTTCACAT
Source organism: Octonoba sinensis (assembly GCA_038502835.1). Taxonomy (NCBI): domain Eukaryota; kingdom Metazoa; phylum Arthropoda; class Arachnida; order Araneae; family Uloboridae; genus Octonoba; species Octonoba sinensis. The sequence continues at coordinate 26,475,409 of CM076599.1, read as the reverse complement.
TGTCTACAACTTCTGAAGAGAATCTAGATTTTGGAATCTCAGAAAGTTCTTACTACTTTCATATGCTGTTAAAGTAATTTTTTAATGTTTCCTGAGTTCACTGTTGTTTTATAATTTTTAAAAATTCATACCATTGCTTGTATGGAAAATAAAAGTGTTTGATAGTAATTACTTGTTCCTATTCGCTCCTCATCATTATCTGTTTCTATTACTTTTAGTAAGATCAAAATTGAAAGAAATAAAGATTTTAACATTTGTTCTGAATCTCCCCTGTCTACGGGGTGAATGAATGGATTTTGCTAGCCTCTCATTTCTTTCTTCCCACGAAAGAAACTCCACATACTACAGGAGACTTGCTGCCCTAATAAAGACGGGGTTGCAAAAAGGGGAACTGATCCCCCATAGTATATATATATATATATGTATGTGTATATATATATATACACACGCATTGGGTGGTCAAACGATTAAAGCCACAGTAAGCTCCTCTTTATTCTTCCAACTGATTCTCTAAAAGTGTTATTAATTACTGTTAATTGGGTTTTCAAATGTTTAGTTATGGGAATTTTAAATTGTGAAATGTTTCTCGGAGTAAGATGTCTATTTCCCATAGTAAAGAACCTATCAGGCATGTGATTTTTTTATATTTTTATGAAATTCTGCATGTTCAGTAATTTTGAAAATTAAAAGTTTTATTTCCATAAAGATCTATAATTTTGGATATTTTCTTTTCTCAGGAAACATTATAAAAGTAATGAGCATGCATATCTGCCAAGTTATGTAGGCTAGGCATGAAATTTATGCATTTTATCTCTTTCATACTTTTATAGGTCAGCCTCAATTTTTTTGATGCACTTTGAAATCTGATTGCCTTCTCTTCTATGAATTTCACTATTTTTCTTTTACTCTGCGATTCTACTGCTTGGACATCAATAATTTTTTTGTTTATTGTTATTTTCATCCTTTATCATGTTTTACAAAGAGTTGCATTTTCGTCATTTTGCCAAACCTGTTCGTAACTTTCAATTCTTTTGCATCAGAGTTGATTCAAGCCGATCATAAAAATTAACATTAATTTCGGTCACTCCTTATTTTAAGTTTATCAAGATTTTAGATTTTTTTTTTTTGATAAAGTTTATTTTAAGATGCTGTTAGAATATGGAGATCCGGGAATTCCGATGCTCCATTAAATTATGCAAAAGTCAGTAAAATGTTCCGAATTATCCCCCCCCCCCCCTTCATTATTTTTTGCCTTTTTTCAAATTTTGTTGATTGTGTTTGTTCATAATAAAAATTAAGCATTGGAACCCTATTAATAATCTAATTCTGAAAATATTTTCTTTTTTTTCCTTTTCAAGTACTTTTATACATTTTGAAACAATATATAACAAGATGTTTCTTATTAATTTCATTAAATATTTAATTGAAAATTGTTTAAAAAAACAATTGTCTATTGGGTGATTTTTCAAATGGCATAATATTATCTAACTTTGAAAAAGTAAAAATGACTGAAATTTTTTATAATGCTTTTACTTGACCTCAGAATTTATAAACACAAATAATTTAGATTATATTTGTAGATAAAAGATAATAATGACTGCTTTCAAATTAATAGTTTGTGTAAATAACAGATATGTTTATTGTGTTTGTGCTAGTAATTATTTGTCCTTCTCATAGTTATTTCCTTATTCATCCTCATTGTTATATACTCCTTAAAGCATTGCTTAGCACCATTCAATCTCTTATGCTCTTAAATATAATATTTTTGTACTTTGCAGCCCTTTTTCACTTTATTAGATTTATTACTTCATATAAGGGCATAGACAGGATTCCCGTTAGGGAGGGGAAACGTTAATCAACAGATGTATAAGCAACATATGCTTTAAAATATGCATATTTGGAGAAGGGAGGAAAGTATGTAAAAAAGCTTATTTTACACAAAAAATAAAAATAAATAAAAACCTACGAAACCACCGTATATTCAGTCATAAGTACTAAAACACTTTTTAAAAATAACATAAACGATACAGAATATTTCTAAACACATACATTAATATGTGTTAAAACTATTTTGCTACAACAAATAACTAATCATTCAAAATCACAATGGCAGTAATATTTTCTCATGAAAGTTTCTTTTTAAAGTTAAATGGGTGACAGAGAACTTAAGATTGATGAAATCATTGGAAGATGTTGGAAAAACCAATCTTGTTCGGTATGTTTACATAGTTACAGGAAGGGAGAGATGAGCGAAAGTTTTTACAAATAGTAAACGTCTGAAATGTTCTAAAGCGATTCAGAAAATTATGAAATTTAGACAAATTTTTAAAAAATCATCCCCTTATCTTTGGAATGGAATGAAATGTTCTTTAAAATTTTTACTTCATGTACTTAAAAACATCTGGCAAAGCATTAGCAACTTGACAAGTTAATGTTAGTAATCTAAAATGTCTAAGGATATTTATAAACATGATTTATAAACTCCAAGTTGCCTACAATAAAGCAGTTTTTTTTTATCAAAAGACAAAATTTTGATAGTTAGTTATTGCACTGTGTTTCGTTCTAATTCTAGTGTTCAAATTTGATTAAAATGTTAGTTGCTGTTTCTTTCTCGTTCTCTCCCTTTTTTTTTCTTTATTGGAATTTTCCGAAAATTTTTCAATTTAATAGTTTTAACATTTCTTTGACAAGTGACGTCTGCTTCTCTTGGTACCTTGAGACAAGCAAAATATTTAGTACTTTAAAAAACTTGTTTTTTTTTTCTTTCTTTCTTTTTTTTTTTTTGGAAGAAATTGATTTCTGGTACTATTTCAGATACTTATCATACTTATTTGTTGTACTGTAGTTTTACAACTACAGCTTATCATTTGAGCATACTTATCAAATAAGTTTTTTTTTTTTTTTTTTTTGAGCTTATATGAAGATACGTTTGCATTATGTGTGTTGGGGGAGGGGGATTGTCCACTTAATTGTAACTTTTGTTTTAAATTTATAGTGCCTAATTTTTTTGAAAATTTTGTATGAAGTTCAGAAATTTTTTTTTACTGAGAATCACCCCTGATTAAGTCCTTCTTGTTATCATTTATGTTAAAAGTGATTACTTTGCTTTGATTTAGTAATTCTATTGTATAGTAATCACATATTTGTTTCTAATTGATTTGTTTTTTATTGATTTGTTTAGTAAGGTTAGGTCGTGCCGTGATGCTGTAGTCTTTCAGTATATTTTTTTTTTCCTCAGTGAATCACATGTCTGAATGTATAAAGAAATCAATGAAAAATTCAGTATAATTTTTGTACAATCTTAAAATAACTAACCAAAGTTACACATATACCTTGTAATATTATAAAACAGCACAAAATTAGAGAACTAAATCACAATGATGCAGGCTAAAGTGTTGCAGTGCTTTCATGGCAAATGACTGAGCATGCGTAAAATAGCATCAATATTGCTGCCAGTTTAAATAACATTTTTACCAAATTGTTGTAGGCTAACTGAATCAACAAACAAGATTGTTTCTGGTAATAAGTTCCATTTATTTATGAGAAAATGGCGTCTGTTGGTTAATTTCAATTTATTCCAGGTAGCTATATTAAATTGGCCTACTCTTTATGTGTATATATATATTACTATCTATATGCTGGTGGTTTCTTTATAGAAGGAGCTAATGGCTTGTGCCATAAACTGACAATCCCCTGTCCAAAGCCAAAACCGCATCTCTGGGATCTCTCTCCTGATACGAGAGATGAATGGGAAATATCTAGATCCTCAATACAACTTATTCGAAAACTAGGAAATGGCAATTTTGGTGATGTTTGGTATGGTAAGTATCTTAGTTGCTGCTGTCTTTTCAAAACTTGTTAAACATTCTTCCCATTTTAATATATATCCATCTGTTTATTTCTTGTTCCTTATTGAATTTGTAATTTTTTTTCTTATGTGACCATTAAGGAAATGATTTGAACTTATTGTGTTGTGAATTCACTTCACACCCCACCAGGAATATTTCCAAACAGAGAGCCAAAATCATTCAAGTCACTCCCAAATAATCATTTACTGCATACCTGGTATTTGTTCTGATATTATTGAGCCTATTTTTTCACTCGAAATACCAGCTCATTTACCCTTTGAACCCATTCTGGAGCTTTTCCCAGGTGAAAACAATGGAGGTAAAAAAGGGCTTTTTATGGATCTAGTAGCAATTTGGGGGATTAGAAATTATGGATTGCAATGGTAAATTGATTCCATAAGGAGAAAACAACCTGCTTTTAGCCTATTCATTCATTGCCTATATAAATGAATTTAATTTTTCTAAATTAATCCTTATTTTACTATTGTCATTTTAAATTCAAAAGGTTTGGTTTTTAGTCATTCAGCTCCTAATTTACTATTAATTAAGAGGATTGATTCTACTATATTTCGGGAGCAGATATATTTTTAATGTTCTGCAAGTGATATGAGTGGAGCAGATATTTGACTAAGATTATGTCTCATTAATGTTATTTTACTAACATTTTAATTGTACATATTTTTAAAATTGTATTTTGTTTAATTTCTATTCTAATGAATCTGGATCTTGTTTTAGGTAAATGGAAAGGAACAACAGAAGTAGCTGTAAAAACTCTAAAGCCAGGAACCATGGCTCCTTCAGCATTTTTGCAGGAAGCTGCCATAATGAAGAAATTTCGACATGAGAAATTAGTTTCTTTGTTTGCAGTTTGTTCAAAAGAAGAACCTATTTATATTGTTACAGAATATATGGTTAATGGAAGTTTGTTAGAATACTTGAGGAACAGGGAGGGAAAGCATTTGAGGTTGCATGCTCTCATAGATATGGCAGCACAAGTAATTATATTTAAATTATGTTTGAAATAATTATTACTATATTTTCCATTTATATTGGGTGTCTGCCCATAGATCCTTACCAAAGTCTCACGTGTTATTGTTATTACTTTAAAATGTTGTTCTTTTTTGCATGGAAAAAAATATTGAAAAATGAACTAAGGCAAAAAATCTATAGTTTCAGTCAAAAGTTAACTAGGTACAATTTAGCAGTTTTGCATGTAGAATTTTACTTTTTTTACCTTTCCTTTTCCTTTTTATTTAAAATTGTTTAAGAAGTTGCTATTTTTACAATTGTTGGAGTTTTGTGTAGAGTCCATTTGGCGAAAAAGGCCTTGAAGTGAACCCTCATCTTATTATCTTAAGAAAATGTATCTTGGAAATTACTTCATTATTTTTATTTTTTTCAGTTAGTAACTTTTTTTTCATTTGGTACTTTTATTACTTTGCCTTTCAGAAAAGGATTGCAAGATTTAATTTAAAATGTCGTATTTTTAATTTAGTCTATATTATTCTCATAATTTTAATATTGTCATGAGAAATATCTTTTTGAAAATTGTTTTTTGCTTATTTCTTCACAATTTGACTGGTTAAGTGCATAATGTATGTTAATTACATTGATTAAATAAAAGAGCATCACCTCTGCGTTTTTACATCTTCTTAGTTAAGGAGATGTAATTTTCCAATAATTTAAGAATCGGATGAAGTTTTAGTGATGCCTCTCGGATGAAAAGGCGGCAAGGTTTTCAAATTTCAAAAGGGTATTTTCAAAAAAAAGGGAAAAAAGGTATTTTCAAAAGGGCACCCATAAGCAATTTCAGATGCACAGTTTCTGGGTGTTTTCTTTATTTTCACTGTATATTTTGCTAATAGCAAAATAAGTATCTATCTTCTTTGAGACTGCTCCTAGCCAAAAGCACTCGAGTAGCAACTAAGATGTTCGGGATTTATTTTTCATTCTTCAAAAATTGACTTATTTTAAAAAGGCTACATCCAACAAAGATTCAATGAATAATGTTATCAAAATTGAGCAACCTGAAAGTTGATTTTAAGAATTTAATTGAGAAAATTAAATTTTGTTATGTGTAGGATTTGATATAGATAATTTTTTAGTTGACATTCAATGGAGTAGTGGGAAATGTTTCCTTTTAGAAATTTTATTTAAATAAAAATATTATACATAATATGGCTAATAATCTTCTAATCACTTATGACACAACATAAATGCATAAAAATTATCAATTCAGGTTTCAAGCAATGTTGTATTATTATTCAACTATTTTAACTTTCCCTTTAATTTTTTATCTCTTATTTTAGATTGCTAGTGGCATGGCTTATCTAGAAAGAGAACAACTCATCCACAGAGATCTAGCTGCAAGAAATATTTTAGTTGGTGATAACAATATAGTTAAAGTAGCAGATTTTGGGCTTGCCAGGATCATAGAAGATTCTGAATACACTGCTCGTCAAGGTGAGAGAATTTGTTTATTCTACTGCTGAGTAGCCATTTGTTGTTGAAACACTTCTTGTTTGAAGTGGTAAAAAAGCAACTAATTTCAGCACAACTAAAATACAAAAGCAGACATTTCAGAATTGCATGGAATTCCTTTTTCAATGCAAGCAGGAAGGAACAAGGAAAGCATAGACCATTCAAGAGTCCTGCAAACAAAGGAGAAACCTGCCAAAGACGGAAAGTCAAACCCTTTATAGCTCCAATTTAGTTAATGATATCTCCGCAACACCTTACTTTACTCAGGCTTGGTGCTGTTTCATTTCTTGATTTTTTTTTTTTTCGTGTTTGCTTATGTGCATCCTCGGTATATTGCGCCACTTGTTCTACTTTTTGTCTTTGACGGGTTTCTCCTCTTTTGGTGGGATTCTTGTAGAATCTTTACTTTCTTGGCTCCTTTCCTGCTTGCGTTGAAAAATAAATTCCATTTAATTCTGAAACGCGGCTCCTTTTTGTATTTTTATTTTTTGCTAAAATTCATTGTTTTTTTCTACTTTAATTGCCGTACGAAAGGTAAACTTTTTTGCTTACGTCTTGTTTATATTATCTTGCATGAAATGGCAATTCATCAACTTTTTTTTTGATGATTGCTTTCTCTCTCATATTACAAACACACCTGGCAAACTTTGTTTGCCCTCCCACTATTTCATAGAATTTCAATAAAACCAATAGTATTTGTAATTTTTTTCAGCAAATATAAATAATGTACTTTCTTGAAACTTTCAGTCCTATTTGTAACAGAGACCCCCTATATCCAAAAAAAGTGGCTTTAATTTTGAATGGAATTTGTTTTAAAGCATCAGGCAATTATATACAAAAACAATACGGAAACGAAAAAATTTTTTGCTCTGTTTCGTATATGGAAGCAGTAAAAATGTAAGCTTATGTGTGCTCATTTAAAATAGTTCTGTCTAAATTTTTATTTATTGGGATGGAATAAAAAGAAAATGTTTTCTTTTCAGACGTATTCAGTAACTAAATAAAAGTGTTTGAGTATGTTTTAATTCTCAATAAAATATATTGTACTGTCAATATATATATCTTGTAATTTACAAATAGTACAAATTTTACAATAGTACAAATTTTAGAGGAAAATCATACTACTTCAGGGTGTCTACTGATTACAGTAGCCTGATATCAGAATTTAAATGCCATATTATATCACTTTCCAAGTATCAATATTTTTGATATATTGTAATCTACAGATAGCTATGGGGTGTGTGTATGGGAGACTGCAGAAGTTCCTATGAGTGAGCAGTTTTGCCATTTGGATAACTTCTAGATGCTCCCAACTGTACCTTCTAGCAAGACAACACACAGATATATGCTTCTTGTACATAAGACTGGTTTAGATTAGGGATGCACCGATCAATCGGCAATAATCGGTAATCGGCCAGTATCGGCATGTTTGCCGATTAATCGATATCAGCTTTTTTTAGCCAATTGATCGGCCGATCGGCAAACATTTATTTTTTTTCTTTTAAGCATTTTTATTATAAGTCTCTGGTTTATATAACTGAATGTATGCTTTAAATATTTTAGATTTATTAAAGTATTTCAAAATAGTTTCAATTCAATTAGGAATAGGCGGAAAATTTTAGGAAGTAAAAAAAATTACATTCGTTAGTGCATTAAATTATGTATTTTTTCATGAAATAACAACAATGGAAATGGAAATCATTACTATTAAAATGTAAACTATGATGAATTAAAAAAAAAAAAATTCTATATGATTAAATTTAATTTTTAACAGTACATAAAAGAGTATGTAAGCATTTGATTGAAAATGTTCAAACAATTCTTTACAAATATTAAATTAATAATAAAAATATTAAGTCAAAATAATATTGACAACATTAAGAATACTTGAAATTTAATATTCTTAAATTATAATGTAAATGCATAATCATTTCAGCGTTTTCTGAGCATAACCTGTTTCTATTAGGTTCATAGATATTTCCTCCTGTTCTAAAAACTCTTTCACTTTCTACTGATGATGGTGGTGCACTTAAATACTTCAAGGCTAAATTACTGAGATTTGGAAATCTTTCTTTCGATAATTTCCACCATAGGAAAGGATTTTTTGGTAGCAGCGATAGCAACAAGTAGTTTTCCAATTATGTCTGATAACTTGCATTGGTTTTCAGGTTCTTTTCATTTGATGACATCAATTTATCATTCTGTATCGTATCTGATGCTAACTCTTCAAATAATTTAGAAAAAGTCAGTGGAGAATCCAAAGATTTCACACTTTCTTTGCATGATGAAGAATCTAAGTTATCTTTAATTGACTCATCTTCAGGCTCACTATTTTGTGTTGATTTTAAAGCTTCTAAAATCCAGTTTTCTATTTTGTTTTAAAAATGGGTTGTTAAACTCAAAGCATGTCAGAATAGATTATGAAAGAAAAAATTAAATAAAAAGGTCAAGATTGTCAGTTAGCTAAAATTAATTAATCGGCCGATTAATAGGTAACCGGCCGATAAATTTCAGTGGATTTATCGGTAATCGGCCAATTTGCTGATCGGTGCATCCCTAGCTTAGATCTCAGAACATCAGTGTGACGAACTGGCCAACCCTTAGTCCATATCTCAGTTTGATATTGAACATCAGGGGAATCCTCTTGCATGATGTCTAAGGGAATGGGAAAGCAGTATTACTCAGTGAAAGAGCTAAAATCAGCATTCGATGAATCTTGGTATAGACTCGCTCCCAAAACCTTCTATAATCCTGTGTTATCAACAGAAAATCACATATTCAATCTCATCAGGTGCAATGGAAATGCCTCAGAATACTAAAATACTCTTGTACTTTGAGAAATGTAAATATTTAGTTTTGTCCATAAACTCTTGCAACATCATAATTTTGATTTTTAAAATAATTTATTATTTTCCTTTAACTGATTTTTTTTTTTCCGAATACGAAACATGATTTTGTAACGTTGTTTAGATGCAGTAAAAATTTCTAAGCATTCTAGTATATATTTTTTCAATTTATTAAAACATTTAGCTTGTATATAAACATTTGTTCCACACTATAATATCCAGACCAGACTTCTATATTTCCATTTGCTTTACTTAAACTTATTTCTTACAATGTTGGTTTGAAACATCCACTGTAAACCTAGAAAAGTTAGATAAATTTATTCTCAAAAGTATGTAGAAGCCTTTGTAACGTTTGCCTATGTATCCGAAAAGTAAACTCAAAACAAAAAAAGTGTTGAATTTTATTTATTTTTTTATTTTTTTTTGACATTTTGACTTGGCAATTTTTAATAGTGCTATTTTATTTTTCCCAGCATAAGCTGCAAAAACTGTAAGCAATGAGTTTACTAAGCTAAATTGCATATGCACAACTTTTGTAATTTGGACTGGGAAAAATGAAATCATGTTAAAAAATATTTAAATCAAGGTCATGAAATATTCATTGTTTTTGTATTTTCCCTATAAACCTACCAAAACCATTGTTCATTATTTTTGAAAACACAGTAAGAAATGTTTTTCCGTCAATGTAGTTAAATTTCAGCAATTGCTTAGTTGTAAAAATGGTTCTAATGTCTCGAGGAAAAATGACTTTTAAAAAGGAATTACTGTGCAGAACATTACACTCTGATTGGATCTGGTTGAAAAAAATTAGGGTATGGCCATGTATTATTTTTCTTCTCATTTTACTATGAAATTGTGACCAAAGAAAATAGCAAAGTGATGCTGTAAATTTTAAAAAATTGTACTTTTCTCCACCAAACCCCTACCTGTTAGCCGAGGCCTTAGGATTGCTTACGCACGGGGAGAGGTAGTGGGGTCTACGGATTTTACATGCATATATCCCCAAGTATACATGGTGGTCTTCAGTGGGTATCGAACACGCGACCTTCCAGGTGGAAGTCCGACGTGCTAACCACTGGGCTACCAAAAAAAAAAAAAAATTGTACTGGAAGTATCCTGGAATTTTGGATCACCAGGTCTGTATACGCCCTGTGATTTTCAACTTGTCAAGTCCGGTAGCAGAAATCACGCTGCACAGCAGTGAGCTCTGCAGATTTATCTTGAAGCCTGCAGATTAATTAGCCACCTTACAAAAATTTTGTTGCTTCATTTTCTCTTAGCTTGCATCAATTGCATTTTCAATTATATTAATTTATTTATAAATTGAATAATTATAATATTTATTTATTGATTGCATGTATTATCAACTATTTTAAAATGCGTAGTTTGCATATTTTATGATTGTAAATTTGGTGCTGCAGATAAAGTTTGACTTCTGAAACTTGTGCTGCAGATTGATACAAAAAATTCTGCTACAGGGTTGTCGAGTTGGCATCCCTTCTGGTCATTGACAAGTCACACTACCTTAACAAAATGGCGTGGTCATAACACTTTGAAGCAGATTAAAGAATAAAATTATTGGTCTTAAGAATTCCAAACTTAAGCATTGTTATAATTAACTTTTTTTTTTTTCAAAAGTTTAAAGTTTGTATCTGTTGAATTTTTAGAAGGTCTGATTTCATGAATGTATACTTATTTTTATTAATCTTGGTAAAAATTTAAAATAATTCTATTCATTATAAAAATAAAAATTCTTTCAGGTGCTAAATTTCCAATCAAATGGACTGCTCCAGAAGCAGCCTTATTAGGAAGGTTTTCCATTAAGTCAGATGTATGGTCATACGGAATATTACTTTATGAACTTATAACTCATGGCCAAGTTCCTTATCCAGGTAAATTTATAGTTAAGTGCATCTGAGTACAATTGTATAACTAGAATTTTTAATTACATTCACATGTGTTATGCTGTCCACTCCCCTGACTTAATATTTAAAAATAATTAATAAATTTAATAAACTTCTGCTGTAATAAAACTGTACTTATACAATTACATATTCTTGAGTCAAATGAATGAAAAAGCATTTCAAGTTTCTAATAAATGTAATTGAATTTAAATAGTTTCTGAAATCCTCTTTTTTCAGATGTTTTGAAAACACAATACATTTTTTTCAAGTCTCATACATTGAAATAAGAAAGATGTTCCTCAAACAAATTCAGTTACCAAAGAGTGATCACTTGTATTTTTTCCCTTCAAATAGTAGGTAATTTATTCTACTATCAAGGTCATTATACGTTAAGAAGAGGTGATTTAACACCCAGTCACTGATTTCGATGAAACATAGTGAATTTGTCCCTTTTAGGGATTTAAGAAAGCATCTGAAATATATTAGGCCCTGGGGCTGAGTGGTAGCGTTCCGTGTTACCATGTCACAGGTCCGACTTTGATTCCCGGGCTGTGTAGGCTTGATTCAGCCCTTCAGCGAGTCGATAAAATGAGGACCAAGCATGCTTGGAAACTAAACATTGGAGGTTCTGTGTCAGGCTGACCACCAGGATGGGACATAGGCTGCTGCAGCCTTGGTCCTCATGGCCTGCCATGCCACTTAATTTCTCTGAAATATTTTGGATGAATCTCAAATGGTTTAAATTTTACAGCATGCTACAGTTTTCGGGATTTCGTGGTTTTTCATGATCAGGTAAGGAAACTTAAGATTTGTTCTTTCATAGAAAATAAATTATATCTTTGTTCTTTACGAACCATTGTTGATCAAAATGTTTAGTATATACTTTAATGTGTAAGGAATTAGGGGGGGGGGGGATATTTTATTCTTGTAAGTACAGTTGGAAAAGTCGAAGGTGGCGATTTAACAAGATTTCACCAATCCTTCTTCAGTGTCTGTTTTTATGATAATTTTTCAAAGTATGCTTTTTTCCTTTTCAAACTGAAATTTGAACATTAATAATACCTTGATGTTCAAAAATCAAAGAAAATTGCATAAATAAATAGAAAATAAACTTGCTGGTTAAAGCAGTTTAATGTTTGAAGTTAGATTTTCTTTTCTCTCTTTTTTTTTTTTTTTTTTTTTTTTGACACTATGTAAGGATTTTTGTATCCCTTGCCATTTTTGTTTTTCCTTCAATTTGTCTTTGATGGTTCTTCGGTTGTTTTCATCATTATTATTTCATTTATTTATTTATCAGAATGGCAAAAAAATGATCAGCAACAAATTCCTGATTTTTGTTTTTAAAGTTGGAAATTATAATTTTTCCTTGTGCTGTTTTCAACATTTTTGCAAAACAAAGCAAAAAAAAATGGTGTTATAGATTAATAGAAGTCTGATTAGGCCTCCCAAAAGTACTAAAGCCTGTGTATCACAAGAATGGACACTTGTATAGTGTTTCATGCATCTCCAAGAAAACAACAACACTAGGTGAAACATTGTGTAACACAAAAGCTGACATTAAGTGGCTAATGAGCATGTACTCGGTCGCCAATGTTGGACTGAAAATTTTTGAAATTGGCGGAGGTTTTTTATTGCTTTTAGTTGGCAATTCCAAGAAAACAGAGTTGGGGGGGGGGGGGGAGATACATATTCGACAGCTCAGTTCAGGGTAAACTCCAGCCTCCCAAGAGGGTAAAGGATAGCAGAGCTAGGAAATTCCAAGAATTGAAAAAGGGATGTGAAACTGTTTCCAGGAATTTGTAGGAACATGGAAAATAATGCATCTTGGTGACTAAAGGCACTAAAGGGGGAGGAGAAGTCGGAGGGAAGAGAGATAACAGAAGCTGGACAACTTGGTGGCATCCTTTCTTAACTGCTGACCAGTCAGGGATTGGAGCATGTGATGTATTCATGATTTCCCTTTGAGACATGTGCTCACTGGCTTTCGTAAATGGTTTGTCTCCTATGATTTGTTTGGCATGAACTTTAAGGATGGTGGTTTAAACAGTAACAATATCATACGGAGAACACAGCTAAAATAGAGGCAGGAAAAATTTGGAAGATAAAAATAAAACTCCGATAACACATTTCAACTTATATTGCTTTATATAATTTTTCTGTTCAATTAAAAAATTTTGAAATAATCATTTACTCAAGTCTATTTTAACTGCAGCTAAATCATACACAGTGATTATGCAAAAAAAACATGCCCTTTGTTCCCAAGAATAAATAAATTCATAACAAAACTGGCTTTTAACCCTTTGCACTCCACTGTCCCCTCTCAGGGGACATTCAAGTTTATTAGTGATTATGGGGACTTGAGTTATTTCAGCTCAACCTTTTGAGACATGCATGTTTCCCTGAAGTTTTATCTTAAAATGGCACTAGAAATCAAATCAAAATATGGTACAATTACTAAGTATATAAAAAATATATCCATTGGTTTTACGTTGGAAGAAAACAACGCAGTGCGCTCGCGACATTCCGAGCACTTCTATTATGTAGCTTGAGAAGAGCGATAAGGGGAGTTTGTAGAAGAAAGGTTGGTATGTAAAGTCTACATCTGGAGGAAAGATTTTCAAAACTGAACTCGGTCTGGTTTGAAGCTTCGAGCAGTACACAGATCTAACGAGTGAGAAAATCGGAAAAGTGATTCTTTTCTTAGTGAATAAATTGTTTGGTGAAAGCTATTGTTTGGTGGCAGGCGTCAAACAACTTATTAGATTCAAACATGCACTAATCAGCCTGCAATGTGTCGTGGTGACTACTTTATATTATCCCAAATTAAGTTATTTCCCCCTTAATTTTAAATTTTAAAATTATCCCCCCATCATTTTAGTGAATAACAAAAGAAAAAGGCCAGACCGATGATCGTAGATGGAAAGCAAATTTACGCGCAATACGCCAGGCCTGAAAAGTGTGCCATTTTTTTTTTTGTGAAAGAAAAAGAGAATGTGGAACGGCTTACCTTGGGTTATTCATTTATTTAACCTATAAAAAAATTTTAGGGGAGCTCCACCATATAATCATTCAAACAACGTCCAGGCACGGACGGGATTAACCATCTTGTAAAACATTTATATGCACTTGGTTTGAAGAAAACAATCTAAACTTTTGCAGTTATTTTCGAAATATAAACATTATTCAGGACTCTATATCTTGTCCATCTGAGGCGATCTGCCGGGCTGCCATTCTGCTCTACGATGCTGTGGATGCATCAGGATTCTCTAACATCATGAGACTCCAAAATCCGGGGCGATCGGCCTAGCTGCGCTGGAGAGAGAGAGAGATCCTTTCTTCCAAAAAAAATGTTCGGCCGCACGTCGATCTGTAGCAGGTCACGTGTTCCCTGCGCGACCAATAGCGTTCTGCCTGCCAATCTTCGCTCAAACGAGCGTTGCCAACTCACCAACAAATTTGAATGAAATATAAAAATACCAAAATAGGTCTGAATAAATCCTTTGAACTCAAATAAAAGTGTGGTACAACACCACACAATGCATATTGGGGAGTGTTTCAAAACATATCATACTGTACAAAATTATAAACTACAATAAAATATTGATTTTGTTGCAAATATACTTTCCTATATTCCAGTTCATTTAAGTCCAATATCATTATAATACGTTACTTATTTCCAAAATTATAATAAATCATATGAGGGTCTGTAAATGTTCGTTTCTGCCATAAAGTGGTGCTAAGTAGCTGATAGCCAACGTCCAGAATCGTTCGGAGTGCAAAGGGTTAAATTGAAAAATGCAACAAAAATATATGTTCTCGATTTTAATGAAACATTATATAATGTAATTGTAGTGGCAGTTTTTTTTCCCCCAAAGATAATTAGTCTTTCTTACTGGGAAAGACTTTTCAACTGCATTTTTTTTTCTTACTGCAACTCTCCACAGTTAGTTTTGACTTTTTTGTTACCTCCTGAGAAATTCTTTTTGAAAGTTTCATTTAGCTCCTGTATTTTCCTTTTGATTACACCTTATTAAAAGTAAACTGCATGCATTTGACTCCCTTATACAGGTGCTTTCTTCTTTAAAATGAAAAATTTGGTTCCCAATGACTAAGAAGGCAGTTCAGGCACTGGCCTGTGATAATAACCTATTCCTGTTCACAACATACTTATATAAGACGAAAAAAGCCTCTCAACCATATATTTCAATGCATGCTTTCTTTTGAGGTTAACGTTCTACTACTTCTTTACTAATTTTTTCCAAGTCATTTATAGTTCAATATAGTTATTTATAGTCCAATAGTATCTTTAGCAAACTTCAAAATCAAGTTTACATACAAAAACTTTTTCAGCTTGGGGAAAATATTTTATTTTAAAAACATGCAAATGAAAATTGTACAGTTAAGAGCTTATTTGCTTAAAATTTCTAACATTCCCCCAAAACACAGACTATGAGTAATTTAACTAAAATTTAAAAATAAATAAATAAATCATTAAAATAAAAAAGGAGCAGATTTCAGGTAGCATAAACAAAAATAATTCCCAACTTTCAAAATAATTATAATATTTACAGGATAGAAAAAGATTGAAATCCCAAATATTGCATGCAATGTTTGGCAAAGCACATGGTCAATGTTCGCAAGTTTAAAACAAAATAGGTTTTTACCTGCATGTGTTATAAGTTATGAAGAATAGATTCAGTTATAAAGAAGATATGTAGTACTTAAAAGTACTACATGTTTTCTTTAAAAGTTTATTAAAAGTTGTTCTGATCTCCAAAGGCAATCAAAGTTTTGTAGAACAATCCCTACAGGTGAAAAATATCTTGGAGTATCAAAAATCTGAGGTGTTTTTTTAAATTGGATTTTTAGAGACCAACATAGAAATATACAAACTAACAAACATAGTAGAATGTAGAAAGCTTTCATTTGAAAACTGTAATAATGGTAACAAATGCCAAGTAAACATATCAAAGAGCTAAATATCCTGATGAAAACATGTGTAGAAGTATAAATTTTCTCTTTCCGTTTGCTTCCCTAGTATTTATATATGCAAGTAATTTTATTCTTGCATGCTGTAATTACACTCTAGTCCCCTTTATGTTACTTTGAGTAGAAATATTCAAACATAAACTTCATCTAAAACAAGATCACACAAAAATTCATAACTTTTTCTAGACCAATGCTCTTTATTTTATTTGTGAAATAGTTTTTTTTTATGTGGTGTAGTGGCATAGGCATGATTTGGAGCAAAAATTAATAATGAAGGGGGGGGGGGGTGTCAAGGAAAGTTAGTTTATTGACAAAAATGTGTCGACCCGCAAGGTTATTCTCTTCATTAGCTTCAGAGTTTATTATCTCTCCACCCTTTTGATATTCCCGTAGAATATGGAGTGTTCTGATTTTACTAATTTTTGTATTTGTAATTTTATTTAGGCATGCACAATCGAGAAGTTATTGAACAAGTTGAGCGTGGGTACAGGATGCCCAAGCCTTCAAACTGTGAGTGTCCTGATTCAGTGTATAATATGATGCTACAATGTTGGGATGCAGATCCAGAGAAAAGGCCTACATTCGAGTACCTGTTTGGTTTCTTCGATGATTATTTTGTATCAACTGAACCAAGTTACCGCAATGCAGAGGATTTCTAAGAGAACATTTTTCATCACCTTCTGCTGTCTCCCGTTTAACGGTGTCAAAATATAAAGTATTTAAAAGAAAGACTTTTTATATGATGAGTGTTTTATATATTTTAAGATATTGCTACAAGACAAAAGTTTAATGTTTTGATTGTATCCTTTTTTAGCATTTATTAATGGCTTGTAAATACATATTTTGTCATAATGTGGACGTCTTTTTTATCATAGATGCTGTTGTTTTTGAAAAAAAAAATTGCTGATTTAGGGTAAAAACAATAATATTAATTCTAGCATTGTGCCAAAGCTGTGAGAAGGATGAATTTTTCAATCAGTGTTTAATTACAACATATTCCGTTACTTACCTGTTTTTTTTTTTTTTTTTGAGAAACAGAGTTCATCTCTTGGAATTCCAAATTTTATAATTAGGAAATTATTTTTAAACTTTAAATTTGATTTTTTTATTAAATGGATATTTCAAAGTAAAAAAGTATATTGTATATATATATGCTATGCTTTTAATATGAATTTAAATTTTCTAAAGAATAATTTCAATGATTTTATTAAAAAATAAATGCACTTAAATTTGTTATGCAGTAGCTATGATTAATCATTATGTAAATTCGGTTTCCATTTTGAAGTATAGTACATTGCAAAATATAACTTTTTTAAAAAATTATGCTAATTTTCCCAATATGCTTTGGTTATTTCACTAATTCAATAAGTGTTGATTTTTGTGATTCTGTACATACAGTTGTTAGGATAAGTTCAATGTTAAATTTGAATTACATTGAATGTACAATTATTATTTGGTACTTGGAAAATGCTTTGAATATTCATCTTCTACGTATTAATATTCAGATAAAATAATAATTATCAAATTAATATTCACTGACCCAAAACTTGGGAAGAAAAAAATAGTAATGATATAATCAAATGGTTGGATTTCAAGTGATTCTGATAATTGAAAATCAGCATTTGAGTGAATTTCTCTAATGATTTCATAATCGAATGAATCTCTTGAGAGCACTGAATGAACTTCTCGAATGGTTTCATGCAAATCTATCTATTAGTCGGTGGATCACTAGTAAAAAATATTTCAAATTTCAGGGCTGCAATTTAAGAAAATAAACCATACACACTGTAACCTATCATTTACACATATCTCTCAGTTGTATGTCAATTTTCAAAAATTCCAATCAAAAGTAGAGAAAAACTAATGCAATATACTTTCGTTTATACATCAGATTAAAAGTATCTCTCGGCTATGAGGCAGCAAAAGTTTTGCGCAGTACCCCTCCCCCCTTTCATTCTTTTAAAAAAGTAATCCATGAAGAGTTAGAATAGGGAAAATAACATCCTCTACTAAGAAAGCAGTGAACAGAGAAATTGAACAGACTACTTCAATGCCACTTGTTGCCTGGAATCTCTTTCCTTGAATTAGAACCAAACTGCAATACAGAGTCAAGTGTGCATTTAGTGTTGTACAAAATAATATGCTTGCAACCAACATGGTAGACTTCCTTTTCAGTTTTGTACGGATTTATGTATCAACAAAATCATCAATGATTCCAATTGACTGAAGATTGAAAGTCTATGTAGGGTTTATATATTTATCAGAGATGCCCATTCCCGCAAGTTTGATGGCACACTCTCGCAAAAGCAGCAAACCTCCCTCCTTCCAAAAATGACTAAGATACCTAAAACAACACCCAAAAGATTTTAAGGTTGCGGTCTTCGACTTGTCTCCTTCCCCTCACTCGGGAGCATCCCTGCATACATAGTCATACTAAGCCAAATGTGGTATCTGCATCTGAGCTCAAAATGAGATATTGACCATTAAGCCTTACCTTTCCAGGTATGTGATTCAAATAACACTTTTTAGGAAAAAATTGTAAAATATTTCTCAGTCACAGTATGATCACAAAACATTATATTTTGATAAAATAAGTGACAAGGAATCACCCGAGGCCAATAACTCGATTTTACCAAAAAGTGCATATATGACTTTTAGCTCAACACGGCAACATACATATATATTGCACAAGAACTGTAATATATTTGCTAAATTTACTGAAGATAAAATTAGGAACCTATTCTGAGTTTATTAAACCTATCTGAATTATGTGTGTTTTGTAATCAAATCTGCATTTTTGGTATGGCTCTTACAAAATCATCAGGTAGTTAAAAAACGTATTGCAAATGTAAGTCGCCTGGATTCAATTCCTACACTAAGGGCCAATTAGAATTGCTATCTAGTTCTGAGGAGAACATGTGGCCTAAGCAAGATGGTCCCTAGATCTGGAGGTCTTTCTTGAAACTTAAAAGGAGAATTCTTATAACAATTAAGTTGCGTAAAATTGCCTTGATTATAATAGCTTAATATAAGTCTTTTTGTTATGTTCAAATTGAATCTATTAATGTTATTGCAATTTTGAAAAATTTTGTTAGATTTCAGTTTGTTCATTCGTGGCTATATGTTTTTGATTTTTTGTGAAAGCCCATGAGATCCCCTTCCCCTGCAATAAAAAAATGATAAATTTGCTTCCCCCTACCTCAAAAGTAAAATACCTGTTCAGAATTTTAATTGGAATCTATAAAACTTATCTATTTAATGATTTTAATCTGTTTGCCAACATTTGAACCCTGTTTGCCTTTCTATTAACATAAATTATTTTGATGTTTCAGTAAATCATTCTATAAATCCTTGCAATTTAATTTACTCATTATTTCAGTTTTTTTTTTTTTTAAACTAAAAAATAGTATTTTCTTTAAGTATTTCAAAACTTACTTTTTTTTCACATTTCAACTCTTTCAAGACACATCAACTTAATGATCTCATTAACGTGAGAATTTACCCACTTATTTACTGCATTAGCTAATGAATACAATAAAAATATTGTACTCCTATTGTCCATATTTCAGTTATATTTTCAGCATTAGCCTGAATGGTTTTCATTGCATTACTAGTAAAATATGAAAAAAGCGTGGTCAATTAAATATTCAAAATCAAATATTGAGCTTTATGTTTTGAATAAAAATTTAAATTTTAAGCTTTATTTTGTTATGTGAATGTTGAGAATTTTGAGAGTTTTAAATGTTTGCTTTTTCTAATTTATTTGTTTACTGTATGAAAAATTTATTTTGTTCTAACATGTGGAATTTTATGTTGCATTTGTTCAGTCACTTTTTCATAAAGATCATTTCATGTCAAATTTATCCATCTCAGATTTGCTTGAAATTTGGCTCAGATGTGCATAGCTGCCAACCCATCCGCATTTTACTGAAGCTTTCTGCATTTAGGTCTGGTTTTCCGCGCTAATGATCAGATCTTCCGCGTTTTTGCTAAGAGTAATGAAGTATGACACACAACTCTTTAGGCACCTCTAGATTATGATTAGGATGCACATGCATTGAACATCCGTTTGAACCGAGTTTTTGCCTCATGCGCCAGGAATGTTTCCCAACCGCTCGATAGACCGCAGAATGATCACGCAAGCTTGGCATGCCCTCTTCAGCTTCGATGAATTGTCTCAGAACTCAAACTGTTGTTGGTGTGGTGGTGCCCTCTGGTGTACAGTTTTAGCGGTATTTTCGCCCTCATGGCGATATATTTGAACATGAAAAATTTTGCACAAGAAATAAGAAATTCATTTACTTTTTAACTTTGCAGCATTTTGTTTCCTAATAGATAATCAAAGGTGTTGGATTGTTTTATTAATAATCATGGCAAAAGATTTTTTTTACAAACATAATTAGACTCAAATTTTGTGACTCGTAGTTGAGTATGTACGGTAATAAAATATGGATGCAATGAATGAGTAAAATGCTAATGGAAAGTTCCAAAGCAAATGATATGAGTTCTGATGCTACTTACAAAAGTTTTTGAATGAGGACCCAAAATCCGGAAAGATCATGGCCGGATTTGTGGTCCATACTGTATAAACAAGTTTGTAAGAAGAGCTTCATGGCAGTACTTTATCTTTACTTATCACCCAACTTTCTGGAGGTCAATATAAACAACATCTACACACTTTGTTTTATCTAAAGCAATGGTAACCTTGTCGTAGAAATGCAACAAATTAGTTGTCCAGGACCTACCTTTCCTGGAATCATACTGCAAACCAGTCGGCTCTTTATTTGGGTCCAAGAAATTCACAATACCTCTTACTAGAAGTTGATAAACATTTGATGTTAAGAAAAAATAACTAAAATTTAAAAACAAGCTATTCTAAAATATTAGCTTAATAATTTGCTACACACTAATATCATTTAAATTTTGGATTGTATTATTCTTGCAAGAAATTTACCGTATGCTTTTACTTAAAACCTATTTTTTTTAAATATTAATTTATTCAGTTTTTTTATTGATCAAAATGAATATTGTCTTTAATGAGACATATTTTTTGATGGTACTTTTAATGTAATTTTCTTAAATATGAAAAGATTGTATGATATATTGGTGTACTAAATTGTCATTCTTTTTCTTATAATAGTGAGTTGCGAAAAAATATTTTTAGAAAAATCCAAAATTAGCATTTATTTTTGTGATTTCTTACAACTTAAAACTATTCGGAAACAACTATTCTTAGCATAGCTCAGATGAATGCAATTTAATTTTCCAAGCTACTGGTTTTGGTAACTAAGTTAAAAATTATATGTTTTTGTGGAGAAAGCTCCCATATAAGTCATAGAAAGTTGCAGTTAAAAATCATGGGAGGTCATGAAATTGGAAACTTAAAAGTAGCAGATAGCCTGAAAATACCACTAAGTATTGATAGGATTAGTTTGAAAAATTTTAATTACTTACATTGAGAAAAAAATTGTAACTTCTAATTGGATTTGGGATTTTTTTTTTGTTTTAATATAAATAATGTAGCATATCATTGGAAAAATAACGAAAAGTGCTGTAAAATGAATGCTTACCCAGGTCTCTATCTTAATCAGGAAAGCTAATATAGCAGTTCAAATTCTGCATTTTTCTTTGGAACTTTTATAGGTGTAAGTATATCGGGAAAAAGTACACATATCTTGGTAAAATTTCAAATTTTCCGAAGTCTGTACAAGTAGTACATCTGTGCCAAATTAAAACCCGAGATGGTGAGATTTTGACGCTGTGTGGATTGGAATAGTAGATGGCTCCAAATACTTTCTCATATGCACAAAAACAAAATTTCATTGTTTCACCCACAAGGCATAATTTTAGGTGTGTGAAGGTTTCAAACCATTAAAGTTTCAACTTCCTGTGCTCATATATCTTAAGGTGCATAAAATTGTCTCTTTAAAAATAATTTTTGAATTTAAAATTCAATGGGGTATTTCTAATAATAGGTTTTAAAATTCCTTGAATTTATGGCTATGAATTTTGTTGTCTGGAATTTCAGTCATTGGCATATTTTGTTCAGTATTTTGAAATCATTAGATCTAAATTGCAGTTAACTCTTAAAATGCAATAAAGTTTGGAGATTTCTTTTAGAAAATATGAATTTCGAATTGCGTGAATTTTTGTAAAACAAAAATCGGTATTTTCAAATTTTATTTTTAATTAAATTTTTAGGAAATACTGATTAAAGAACTTTAAATTTGATATTGTACCTGCTCCCCCAAAACAATGAAATCTCAATAAATCTATTCCTAAAGATCCAAGCCAAAACTGAAAGCAAGTAACATGCAGCATTGAATAACGACATTTGTATCGTCTCCCCTATTTCCCTTAAACAATTGCACTAAAGTTTTTTCATAATGGCAGAATTAGTAATCAGAATAATTTCTACATGTACTTGATGAACATTTAAAATTTGTGAATATGGATTTCCTGAAGATATTGCTTCTTTTTTATACCTGAAACAATATACAAAGTATATTTCTATATGTAGACGAGCAAACTAATGGAAGAAAATGATATTCAGAGTTTTAATGCATTTTGTATGTGAAATCTAAACAAAGAAACCCTTTACAGCATCTTTGTCTAAATTTTTTTTCAAACTATTTTTTATTATCTATTTATACTTTTTTTTTTTTCTTTGTGTTTATTAAAAAATTAGTTGAGATTTAAAATAATAGTCTTAAATCAGATAATCTAGAAATCCTATGATCATTTTGGTGATGCAACTTTTTTTTCACATGCAGCTTTTGATATATATTATTTGTCTTGAGTTAAATATTTCTAAAAGCAATATAAACAAACAAATCTCATTCACTAGTTTTCATGGAATCATGTCATGCATTTTAATCAATACTTAATCTACACTGCCATTTATATGTCTTGCATAAGAATTTGAAATGGTGATTATTTCAAGTCCCAATTTGCCAAGTATTAATTGTAACAAAATGTAATATCTTTAGCTATGCTATTTAAAAATATAAATCAATATAAAAGAAGATGGAAGAGTATTTAAAAATAACAAGACCTTTCATTATGTGTAACTGCTGATCAAACACTTGTTTTGATGTAGTTTAAAGTTCTCCACTTATCATTTCTAAATATTTAATTTTGCATGATGTCATTTTTATAGAGCTTTTTAAATAAAGGATTTTTTTCCTTTTATGTCTAGGTATTGGAATCATGTAACTATTTCTTTTCTTATTTCAGCTATTATCTCAAGTTTTTAACGGAAAATTAATTTAAACAAAAAAGAAAGTCGGAAAAATCAAAGTTTTTATACAAGTTATATTTATACTCAAATAATTTTAAAGATACTGCGCATTTATATCATCCTTAAAAAATTAACAAGCCTTTATAAATTATGTGATAGTTGGTCAATTTATTAAAAAATGTGTTATTTTTCCATTGTATTATAAGATAAGGTTGAAATTTGAATAATAAAAAAAAAATGGATTTCTGAAACATAGTGTCTTTTCTTACAAACATGTTCAGTTTAAAAAGATGAATTTATACTTTTTTGGGGAGGGGCCTGACTTATTACTCAATTATTAAGCTAAGATTTTTTGTCAATTGATTATATACAGTTGCATCAAACATGTTGTGATCATCAAATTGAGAAACTGAGAGACTGAGAATTTCTGAAATATATTTAATTTTTTTGTATCAAAACAAAGCTGCCTGACTTGCTTCAATATCACTTACTAAGCATATAAAATGCATAGAGAAAAATGAGTTTCTCAAAAGATCAAGCAGTTTTCTCAAATTATCAAAAAAAAAAAAAAAAAAAACAGAGAATGAATTAGTGAAAGTTGAATAATTAGGAGTTGAATAATTAGGAGTTGAATTTAGCATAAAAACCATGTTTTATTTACCATTTATGGCAGCTGTTATTGCCTCCTGTCACTATTATTCTGACATCGTGGAGCATATTCTTTATTGTTTCTTCATTACTTTTTGTGAGTTAGATCTCTTAATGTTAATTCAAATTTTATGTAAAATTGAAAGATTAAATTGACCCAATTTTATAAATACTTCAGAATGATAATGAATTAGTGTTAATTTACAAATGAATTTAAGAGAGAAGTGGTTATTCCCACTTAATTTTGTTGATCCTGCGTAAAATAAAATTGACTTCAATTACAAGAGAATCAATAGCAGCTAGTAAGTGAAAGTTTGAAAGATAGGTCAACTAACTTAGTAATTTGATAATAAAGTGGAAAAAGGAAATTTTAGTTAGATTTAGGTTGATCAGAATAGAATAATACTTGAACAGGAAGTCTGAGATTTGGCATAAAGTTCAAATGCTGAGAGAAGGAGAGCAGAAAGATAAAATTTATGCATAATATGGTACAAATACATTAAGTTAAATAACCAATTAAGTGGTCAAAGAGTCACACTCTATAGAAATTTTTGTTAATTGAAAAATTTAAACAATTAAACTGTTGTCAAACAAAAAGTAAATCTAAAAGTTGTGTAAATGGTCAGGGCTGAACTTGACCTTTTTGACTTTGACCAGTGAATTAGTTATCTATACAGAAGGTCGTTCACATTTCATGGAAATGATTTTGTCATTTTTTTTTCTCATTTGCAATTTGAGAAAACTTGGGCAACTTCAGAATAATCTTCTGCTAATGTTTCCTTTTGATTGGAATGTATAATAAAAGATATATTTTGAAACTGGCTCCTAAAATTGATTAGATGATTCGAAGGTTTCGTAAATACCCCCTTGCTAATGCTTCTGCTCGAATCATATTCTTTCGCAAACGTTGCAATAAAACGGCAGTTTCAAAAGGGGGGAATATCTT
Source organism: Octonoba sinensis (assembly GCA_038502835.1). Taxonomy (NCBI): domain Eukaryota; kingdom Metazoa; phylum Arthropoda; class Arachnida; order Araneae; family Uloboridae; genus Octonoba; species Octonoba sinensis. The sequence continues at coordinate 26,450,507 of CM076599.1, read as the reverse complement.
TAGTGGGCTTTTGCATAACTTCTACCGAGTTATACAAAGTTTTTTATTTGAACTCTGCAGTAAGAAATTGCAGTTGAAGTTTTATACGTTGATCGTCTGCGCACAAATCCCGAGTGAAAGCATTTTGTCATATCTTGGGAAGAAACCTTGTAGAGATGAAGTAGGAAAGGTATGATTAATTTTATGTTAATATAATGTTTAAATAATCTTAAGATTCCTCTTCCCTCCCCCCTTTTTTTAAATTTTAGTGCTAACAATTTTCCTTCCTCACATGCTGAAAACCACTTTTTTATTTTAATCTTTCTTTCTTACGAACTTCTAAGCAGCTTATAACACTTCCCGGTAAAACAATGCCCCGACAAAATTGTACTTTTCCATAGTCATACTTTGTACATTGAACTAAAAATGTTTCGATTATTACTTGAAATATATTATATACTTACCTTTGGCATATTATATAAGTTTTTTATAATTGTCTATAGCTTTGCAAATGAAACGGTGATGGGATTAAAATCATTTAGGAACCGGTACGCGTGAAACATTTACTGCATCTTTTAGGGAGTAAAAAAAGATTACTGGTATTAAAAAGTCAAAAAAATAAAAATCTACATGTAAATACTTTCATTATTTGGTCCCATTTATTAATAAAAATAAATTTTTATTCAGTTTACTTAAGCAGGAAGGTATTTAAAATGTATCAAGCATTAATAAATAACTAGTGATCGCCCTGTGGTCGAAATCCGACCGTAAATCATTCACTTTTTTAAGTTAGAATATTGAAAAACGTTCAATTGCTCCTTCTAATGGATTTACGCCAAAAACTAATCAGGACCAGTTCCCATCAAGGTCCATGTGTGCACCAAATTTGGTTCATTTTCATGCATTACTTTTCGAGTTACTGCCACAAAAAAAAAAAAAAAGACCACACACAGACTGCAAAAAAGTGTAAATCCGTCGAAATTCGAAAATTTTCACGAATCCAATACTTTCTTCTATATAATAGATATAGAAGAAAGTGAACACATTAACGAGTTCTTTAACATTTTCCTGCTTTTTTTTTTTTTTTTTTTTTTTTTTTTTTTTTTTTTTTTTTTTGCTACTATTTTGGACAGTCTTCGCTAATAAGGCTGGCGCAGTCAAATTTCATATTGTTGTCTAAAGAAGTTATTAAACTTAAATCATGACAAAACTATAGAGGTCGCGTGGAAGTGTCATTTTTATAGAAGCTTTAAAGACAAAAGTTTAAATAAATTTAAATACGGTTAAATTAAACATTAGCGGTACCCGCACAGCCCTGCTCGTGCTGAATTTTAGCCGTACCTAAAAAAACGTAAGCACAATTTCATTAGTGTGTTCCGATTTATCGCCAATGACTAATTAAAAAAGTCAAATTGTAGCGTGTCATATTTGCCACGTTATTTGAAATCTAGTATAAGCCATACGGGGGGGGGGGGGGTATTCCTTTTCTGGCGATATTTATTTAAATGCTATTGCTACATCAAGGAAATCGTTAAATCGGGGAGACAATATACTTTTATCAAGTTCAATCTCGAATTTATAACGCTAATTTGAGAAAAACGTTAAATCGAAGGTATGTTGGGGAATTTATGTGGACAATTGCGTAAAATTGGAATAAAAAAAGAACTACCTGTAGGCATAGGCGTAACTAGAGTGGGAGAAAGGGGGGGTCACCCTAAAAATGTACAGACTAAACACCAATACGAAGTGTAAAAGAGTTGAAAATTTACTAGTCATAAATATATGTCTATAAAGATATACTCCGTGTTTATTTCAGGCATCTCCTGTGGGGGGGGGACTACCCCCTCGGAGCAAGTCAACTCCTCCCCCCCCCCCCGGCAAAAAAATTCAGATCACAAGTTTAAAAAAAAGAAATAAAAGAGAAATTACGCTTTTAAGACACTTTACTTTCAGAAACACTTTCAGGGAAAGGACATTGAACACTATCACGAGCGACACCAACAGTAACTTAAAAGATATAAGACTATTTTGAAAAAAATTGCGGGGGGGGGGGGGAGAGTAACCTAACTCCTTTCGGTTTCCTCTAACATTACCAAAGTATCCCGAAGTTGCATTGCTAGCTGCTAGGAAGATTTCAAAAAGTTTCCTGGGGAGAGACCTCGAAGCCTTGCCTCCAGAGTTATCCTAAGCATTATACATGTAAGACCAGTTACAAAAATTTCAGTTGCAGCCCCAAACACCCACTCCTCTAACTTCACCAAAGATCTAAACATGCATCTACTATATATACATCAAAAAGCTATCATATATGTAAAAAAATTCATATCAACATCATTTCTAATCATATATATCTATATATATATGTGTATATATAAAATGTATGATTTTGAAGCATACACTGCCCTTCCTAATTCTTAACATGCTCCCCCTGCTCCGGAGCCAAGGCAGTATCCAGAATTTTTTTCCCGGGGGGCCCAGACTTCGACACACTTATGTAAAGCAAAGTTTTAGGGAGGAATATATAATACATTGCAAAAGATTTCTGGGGGGCTGCCCGTGGGTCCCCCTTCCCCTCTGGATACGGCCTTGATTCACAAAAACATTAAACATTCCATACTAGATCTATTAGTTTATTTTTTAATTCAAACGCAATAGAAAATTCAATATTTAGCGCTAAGCAATCTTCTATGTCAAGGCATTCATAATAGTAAAACCGGGAAATAGTCGAATTTTAGAGAAAAAAAAATCCAAATTCCCCTACAAAAATGCTCATCCCCACAATAAATTTCTAAAAAATTTGTTAAATTTGTAGCAAAACATAGCTCAGAAGTGAAAGCATCTGAATCAAATTTTCTTTTCTTTTTGGATGACGAACGTGTCCATCGCTGGAGTGCAAACATTATTATGTATCGAAAATAATTAAAAATTTAGCTAAAATATAAATAATACTTGATTGTAAATTAAAATGCAGCATTAAACCGTAGCAGTGAGATTGGAAACGTTGAACGGATGATTTCCAGAGTCGTAATGCAATCAGTGATGGACCATAATAAGAAAAAAAAAACATTTAAAATATAAGAGATGAGAGAACATCTGTAAATGAGAATGCAATGCAAATCGGCTCATCTACAAAAAAGATTTTACCAAAATGGGTGTTTGGACAGGAAGTCATAAATAAATACAAACTGCTCTTTAAGTTTCTTAATGAACATCCCTTCCTGTCTTGAGTGTTTAACCCATTAGGACAATTGGACTTTAGGACTCCATCACAGTAGAGAATATTTTCCAGGAAACTTATTACTTGTGCGATTGTATTCCCAGATTGCTGCCTTTGGGAAAAAAAGACATCAAGAAGGAAAGAAAACCCTCTGGAGTGATTGAAAGGATCTCTGTCTGTGTGTGGTACGGTGATTGAAGCCACCTTTCGCTGTTAACCCCCCCCCCCCCCAAAGTGATAAGGGGGTTGATTATAACCTTATAACCAAATGAAAGGTCTTCTTTATTATGAGCTGCATACTTTGGCCATGATCGCAACCCTTCAGAGAAAAAGGAAAAAAAAAATCATATGCATATGTGTTTAATTTTCTTAGGGGAAAAAAATGTGCTTTGCAAGGCCGTAGCCAGAAATTTTTCTGTGTGCCTAAATGTGCCTAAATAAGTACATACCCAAGGGGGGGGGGGGGGGTTGAAACCCCCCCCCCCTGGTTACGCCTATGCCTGTAGGCTGTAGCGTTTTTTTTTTTCAGAAACCTTCGCAGGAGTATACTCAACAACTTTCCAAAGTTTCATGACGATCGGGTGAATGGTGTAGTAATGCATAAAGGACAAACAGACATACATTCGTTTTTATATATATAGATTAAATACATAAAAATGAGAAACATGTTCAATCAAAAATTCCAGCAAACTAACTAGTTTGCAGTGAACATTAAGTCCTATTGCTCATCAGAAGAATCAACCTCCCCTGACTAGAATTCAGTTGCAAAAAAAGCCGCAGAGGTAGGCTGGAATCCAGACAGAATATTCCTGTTATTATTATGGAATTCAAATCATGATCAAAAATACGCCAAAGTCATGCGCTTATGAGCAAAAAAAAAAAGTTCAAGCTCTGTAGCTTGCGTGGCAGAGTCATTGCAAAACGGTGGACGTTAGTTCACATTATGAGCGAGCGCTCTCCAAGTGTGACGTCACGCCAATAGGCGTGGAGCTCTGACGTCACTCTGTTTAAGCCGCATGCGCCGTTTTCGTTTTCTGCGTTGAGTGTGTGAGAGTATAGTTTTTGATTCTAACAGATCTAAGGAAATTAATGTTCCAGATAAGAGGAGTTTGCTCTCATTTATTATTGTTATTAAAGCAATATCATTTTTTTCCAATAAATACTTTGTGTAATTTTTTTTTACTTTTTTTAACTACAGTTATTATTATTTTTTAAACTTTGTGTATTTTTTTTTCAATAAAAATGTGTGTTTTTCAATAAAACACACATTTTTGTTTTGAATAAAAATAAGGAACATTGGGTTAATAAATTGTTAAAATTAAACATTGCTTTTTGCAATCTAACAAGAGCTTTCCTTCAGAGCTCCCTGAGCAGTAAGAGCCTTTTAGATTCATTAACATCTTTGGGAAAAGTAGCTAAAGCTTTGTGTGGTTTTTCAGAATGATGTTAAAAGATGAAATTTTTTTATGTACTATGTAATTGTCTATTCATTTATTTTGAAAGGAGTGAGTTTGTGAGGTTTTACTGTGATCTAATTGCATATTTTCCATTCATTTTGTGAGATATTAGATGCCAGTTTGTTACCATTGTAGGACAATTTGAGGTTTATGTTGTGTTTCCTTATAATATAATAATGTATCGGGGCATTATTATAATAAACATGTTTATAAACTTTACCTGTGCGAGACCTTAATTGAAAAGTTTGATGCACTAAGTGCAAAGTATAAAATTATAATGCCTTCATATATAATTTCCTATTTTATATTTTATAAGTTACCTTCCCAAAATTACTGCTATATTTTTGACATTGTTACTGTTTAAGCAGTGAATTTTTTAAAAATTCTTTTTATCTTAAAGTGCTTTCTATTTTATTTGCTCTTAATATATTTTATATTTCTTCTTACAGATAATTGGATATCTCAGATTATTATCTGAAGTGCTAGTTGAATTCTAGCCCTGATGCAGTTATTATAGAAAACTGCATCAAGGTTTTAATTTTACTGGAGATGTTTTGAAGATGAAAAAAATAGTTCAGGAGTTGTTCTTGATATTGTGCTGTTTTTGTGTGAAAAAAAAATTGCATTCAAAGTTTAAGTTTTATGTGGTGTTCAATCTTTTTTTTTTTTTTTCTGTAATTTTGCTTTTATTTGAATACACATGTAAATATATCAAGATCCCCATAGGACATACCTATTTTCTTATTCATTAGAAGCGTAATACTACCTAATAAATTGATTAGATTGTAATTGCCGCCCCCTTAAGGAAGCTGCGCTGTGAGGCAAGCGCCTTGCTGCCTCTGGTTCTCGCTGGCCCTGTGTTCTTGAAATTATTGATTTACGTTTACTTACCCTTCTATACTTCAGATGAGGTGGCTTCTTTCATACTTCCCTCAAAAATGTAATAATAATAATAATAATAATAATAATAATAATAAATGTTCTTCAAGTGGTAAAGATTATGCTATCAGTGTAGCTGTTGACTTTTTCAATTTTATAACGTTAAACGTTTTATAACGTTATCTTTTTTACAACAATATACTCTGAATGCATTGTAGATTAATGTATAAGGACATACACATAACAAATATTTACACGAAAAGATGCACTGATATTTTAGAAGTGGCATTACTTTACAACTTTTTTTTTTTAAATTCAAGCTTTGATTGTACTTTCTGGATTAAATGAATTTCGTATTTTTAAATAGTGTCTAAATTTAATGAAAACATTTGGAAAGAAGTTGGATTTTTTACCTTTAAAAAAAAAAAAACCAGCATTGATAGTTCATTTCGTAAATATTAAAGTAAATCAATTAATAAAGGGGCACCATTTGTACCAAGCTTTTTGGTTTGTTGCTAAGATGTTCTGCTTGATTTTTAATTGAAATAAAGTTGCGCCCCCTTTTTTATTCCCCACCCCCTCCCCCGTCTCTCTAAGTTTATTCATATATAGAGACTTATTTTCATTAATGCTCGCTGTTAGACTCTAAAATCATTGCATGACGTAATTCTTTTAGATGATTTTATTAGAGGTAAAATAAACAGCTTATAGTACAGTACACTAACAAACAGTTTTGTTTCCTGCATTTCAAACTTTATCCAAATTCTTAACAGTAGATAACTTTTAATCAAATAAAACTACAGAAAAATTCTAGCTTGAAATTTACGTTCAAAATTGCAGCCTCATTACAATTATATTTTAATTTTAGTTTTCTCTCTCTCATTTTTTTTTTCTATAAAAACATAAAGGATTATTTTTTGCATAAGTGGTTTCCAAAGGGAACCGTCGTCTCGCACGTCACAGCCCCTACAACGCAGAGACCACCCTGTTTGTTTGTAATTTGTGACTTTCGGTAATGTTCCTGATGAACTCCCCACAGTTCGGAACTTCTTGTCATTATTTAGTGGCACAATAAACGAATGCACCTGTTAAAGCATTAAATAGGGAGGGTTGGTTCTCCGGTTGTTACATAGCCTTTGGGGTGTGAAGTAGGTTCTCTTGTGGTCTGGAATCCCCTTACTGCGAGAGTGATAATGTGTAATATAAATCTATAATGGACCCCTGTAATGTGCTCACCTTCGGACGAAAATCATTTGATTACAATTACCAAGTGCTAATATTAAAAAATAAAAGTTTAATACTTTAAAAATGCGAATAAATACTATGCAGTAGATTTTCGGAGACTACGTTAATTTACGTGTAATTGAAATTGAATGAATATATTTAGCGTGAAATAATAATTACTAGAAAAGTACAATAAGACTTAGTAAATTATTGATATAAAAATAAAATTTAAAAAAAAAGCAAGGGAGGAGGGGAAGGGGAGGAATCACCGATTGCCGATTGTCTGCTATTATTTTTTTTTAAGTTTAACTCCGTCTGTCTGAATTTTCAACAAAGTGTGTTAGTTTTTTTTTCTCTTTAAGCTAAATGCGGAAGCTACTTAATCTGTCCAATATCAATCACACACAATTTCAAGCTTTATTAATCATAAAAAAAAATTGTCCGAGAAAGCGGACACAACGCAAAACATCAAAATTTTATGACAAAGAATTGCTCCAAATTAAAATATTTTCGTTTGTGTTAAATCCTTATACAGTAGTATCTCCATTAAGGGACACCTCCGAAAAAGGGACACCTCTAATTAAGGAACACTTTTTCTGGTCCCAGTCCCTTTAAATAGGGACCACAATGTATTTACCTCTGGATAAGGGACACTATTTAAGTGATATTCAAAGAGAAAAATTTCAAAAATTAAAGTTATATATAGGCTTGCCATACGTCCCGGTATTTTGCTCTTGTGCTTTGTTTTGTTTTAAAATTTGTCGAATGTGATTGCAAATTTTAATTTGTTTCTTATTTATGAGAATTTCGCACCTAGTTTTTTTTTTTTTTTTTTTTTTGCGTTCAAGTAATCCAATTTTTTTTTTTTTTTTGTTTTTTTTTTCAAATTTGTCAAATGTGATTTCAAATTTTAATTTGTTTGGGATTTATGCAATAAAAAAGAAATAAAGAATTATGAACAAATGTATATGATTTTTTTTTTAAAAATCAAATTCATACCATTGAGCTAAATAAGAGAAATCTGGAGTGAGGACTCCCCATGCTTCAACAAGGCAGCTTGCGAGCCGACGCGCATGAATACAGTGCTCGAGCCATCAAGGCAAAACATCGCTGACTTCCCATTGTGGAAGCATTGGCTCGTATGGTGTATTGTTACAAATTTCGGTTTAATTTGTCATAGTTTATCAAAAAATTTTATTTTCGTCATTTAGCAATATGTTTGCACCCTGTTGCGCAAAGGGATGTAAAAATAAATTCGTGAAACTTAAAAGAAAACGGTGTTAAAGCTCATTTTGATGGCGAATTGGCTATTTAAACTTTAAATGCCTTGTTCTTGTATTCTATCTTTGAATGGCCTTTTTCACAGAAAGTTAATTACTATGCCCATAATGTACACAAAATTGTCTTTTGGATGAATAACGTTTACCTTAAATCATAATATTACAACTTAATTACATTGCTGAAAAACTTTTTCTTTTAACATTATAGCCTAAATATTTCTCCTGTTTTCTCGATAGTCAAACCTTATTACGTAATATTATATTATAAGTGAAAATATCAGTTAAACAAATAGTTAAATCATGTACCTTTTTTGCTTTTATTTTAATTTGCTAGTTAATGGAAATTTCAATAATATTTTCATGTTTTTGAATTAACTTTTCATTTGAGTAACATTTTGATTTTTGAGTGTGTTAATTTTTATTTTGTCAAAATGTGGCTGTTTTTAAAAACATTTATTTTATTATTATTTATTATTTTATTACTAAATTAGCAGCTACACTCAAAGATTTTTATTGAGTTCATAAAGCTTTGAATTGCAGCACATTTCCCCTGTAAATATACTGATCAGCTGAAATTTTTATTTGTGCATGATTTAAAAAATCATGATAAATATTATTCTGATCATGTTTTTTTGTTACTAAATTAACATCTGCACTCAAAGAGTTTTAATGTGCTTATAAAACTTTGAATTACAACACACTTTTTCCCAGCAGATGCACTGATCAGCTATATTTTTAATTTGTGCATGGTTAAAAAAATAAGTAGTATTTCTTTATTATTCTTATTTACATTTAATATCCATAAATGAAATGTTCCATTAGTGAGAAATATTTAACTTGGTCATAGGCAAGCAAACTTGTAAAATATAAAATTTGTAAATGCTTATACATTTCAGATTCATCTCAAAATGACATGCTCCATTCCAGTTATTTGCAAACTTTTTTTAATAAAAATGTTATCCTATAATATCTCCAAAAAATGACTTCTTTCTTCTTATTTTAAGTGCTTCTCCTTTTTTAATTGTATTATGTTTAAGTGCAATATCGAAGTGCAAGAACTCTAAAAACGCATTTATCGTTTTTGGGAATAAAAGGCGCTATATTGATGCTGTTCGAAGCTGCTCACTGAAACTTCTTATGAGATTTATAATTTAACTGTGTAAAGTATTTATTCATCAGTAGTCAAGGAGATTAAACCAATTAATCAGGGTTCTGATTCCTGAAGTCTGTGTCTTCCTGTCTAAATAAACATTTTTAAAACCTGCCATAGTCGCACACTCCCATATAACATTCAAAGATAATAAACAGTGTCACATAATGTTTTTTATCGTGAAAAAATGTATGAATAATTGTTCTAAAATACTATGAGAAATTTTAAATTATTAAATGTCAGGCATTAGAATAAAATTTTTTAGAAAAATCGGAAAAGAATTAAGAGCTCGAGAGCTCTTTAAAGTTAGCCGTTTTATGATTGCGCGAATTGGTAGTTTGCGCGTTTTGCCTTGATGGCTGAAAAGGGTGTTAAGCGGTTCGACCGCCCAGTCCTCGCTCCAGGTTTCTCTTATTTAGCTCAGTGATTCATACTTCAACTTAATGTTTTGTGGTATTAACCGTGCAACGTTGAAAATTAATTGAGTTGAAATTTATTTGCGGCACAAATTTGTGTTGTTACACCCCCCAGTTGGAATTAAGATTTCCATTATTTAATGTTTTTAGAATTTAGTTTCCCAGAAAATTTTGAATAGGCCGAAATAGTGGTAGCACATAATAATGTTTTTAATCGCGAAGTGCCACAATAATTCCCCAGATCAACGACTACCTTGAATGCGTTTACAGATTTACATGAAAAGAAAAATATTTCGACTTACCCATTAGTTGCTGGTGTGTATATCGTTGTAAAAAAATACGTAACAACAATTTTACAGAAAAAAATAGCAAGGAATTTATTTTGGAGGGTCACGTGTTATAAAAAAAAAAAACATTTAGGTGATCACCAAAAAGATAAAAATATTTTACTATGGTTCAAAAACAGAATGCATTAATTACTGATTATAAAAAATGAACATAGTGACAATATTGTACATCTTGACCTGGCGTACAATTGCCATTATTGAAAGGTGGTGAATATAAAAGCGGATGTTCAGATGATGAAAATTTTATAGAAAATGCAGGCAGGAAGCCGAACGAAGGTGAAAACTCCTCGCACTCATCACTGGTTAGGATCCTCAGGGATACTTTGTAGCCATGCGAATGAGACTGATGTTTCAGCTCTGATTTAACAACCACAAGCCGCTCGGCTCGGATATCATAATAATGCGACGTCACCCAGGATCGGGAGTCGCTAGGCGGAAAAAGGTTGGGGCATCGATGAATGAGTCAAGAATTCGTTTTAAATAAATTTAACAAATGACGACTTGGCTACAGCTACGCCCAGCATCCATCCATGTCTCCAACAATATCGCTCGCTTTACAGGAGCGCACAGGGCCGATGACTCTACGGCACGGATCTCACGGCGACTCTCTCTCGTTTTTCGTCACTTTCTCCTCACGCAATTTCTCCGATGGCAACGGCGCACGTCACGTGCGCCAATGAGAGCGCAGGAGGAATTTCGGCGGGAACCAATCAAGCGTGACTCGCGAATTCTGAATCGAAACCGAAGACAGGCATCACTATGACGCATCAAAAACAACCTGATAAGATCTTCAAGACAGGATGTTCGAAGATGGACGACACTTTCGTTGAAAACAAGATGGCTATTTGGTAAAAAAATGGTAATTTGGAAAAAGGAATGAAAAAGACTTTTATTAAAAAAAGTTTAGCATGGTAAAAGAATTTACGAATCGGTAATTAAAACAAGCGAAATTTTGATGTAAATGAATTTAGTGCCAAAAAAATACCGATTTCGTGGAAAATAAAATAATTTGGAATAATTAAATTGAAAGGAAGCATTACATAAAAAACAGAAATTAGAAAAATAAAAATAAATTAATTAATAATGAAAAAAATATTTTAAATAGAAAAAAAATGTGATGCAATATCACAGTTTGGTTGCATTTTGACAAAGTTTTAATGAACAATCTCATATTCTAAATCAAAAGTATTTTCAAATTATTTCTGTCATCAATTCCTTTAAAATATACTGCACACAATTATTTTTTAAAACTAGTTGAAGGTGATTTAAATTTTCTGAGAAAAATGAACTGGAAAAAAAATCGTACATTTCCCACTATTCCTTATTTTTATTCAAAACAAAAATGTGTGTTTTATTGAAAAACACATTTTTATTGAAAAAAAATAAAGTTAAAAAAAAAAAAAATAACAGTAGTAAAAAAAAGTTAAAAAAAAAAATACAAAGTTTTTATTGAAAAAAAAAATTATATTGCTTTAATAACAATAATAAATGAGAGCAAACTCCTCTTATCTGGAACGTTAATTTCCTTAAATCTGTTAGAATCAAAAACTATACTCTCACACACTCAACGCAGAAAACGAAAACGGCGCACGCGGCCTTAACAGAGTGACGTCAGAGCTCCACGCCTATTGGTGTGACGTCACACTTGGAGAGCGCTCGCTCATAATGTGAACTAACGTCCACCTTGCAAAACCAGCTGCTTTTTTATCCCAGACCTGAAAAGTGGACAAAAATTACAGAATATATTTTTAACTTTTGCATGTTTTTATTCCAATAAAATTTACTTAGCTTGTTAAAAAAAGTGGAAAATCTAAGTTAGCGTGATAAATGTAAACAACAAAACTCTCGTTGATCGAGGAGGATAATTTCTCCTTGACGTTGATGCGCTACCACCGTACGAAACGCTCCCCAAGCGGCAAATATATAAAACTTTCGACTTTCCATTCAGTACATGGTAGTTTTGTAAGTTGTCACAACCGGTACTACATCGCGTTAGCCATGGCTGGACTCGGAATAATGTAAATAATCTTGACAGCTGATTGATACACCGAACATTCTTCCAGTATGAGCTAAGAACTAATCGAATGCTGATTTGATCAGAACAGCTCATCTTTATTTCATAACGGAAAGAAGGTAATTCATTTTAAATAATAATTCCTTCAACTCAAGAGTATATATGCTGCGATTTTTTTACCTCTGTAAAAGGGGTCTTAAAAATCTTGTTATGTTATCAACATGGGATTGTGAAAAGGGAAAGATTCTTAAGAAAAAAGATAGATTTGGAAGGGGAGGAAGGCACTTCTAAAAGAAACAATGTTTTAAGCATACACTCACTCAGACTGGAGAATATGTTTACTTTTTTGGAATTTTAAAGAATCTGGAATACAAAGGTTGACAATGTATAAAAGAAGTTACTTATGCATGACTAGACTTATGAAAATGGGAAATATAGGTTAAGCATTGAATTTGATAATTTCATGACAGTTTGAGCTTATGCTCAACCTATATTAAGGGAAACAAGTCAGAGCGATCGCACCCGATTTCGGAATTACGTTGGAGGAAAAACAAAAAGCGTGAAGGATCGGAAACAGGTCTACGTCAATCAATCCAATAAGGTTTCGTCTGTTACTGTGGGTGGGTGTGTGGGGATTGGGGGGGGGGGGGGATGTCACACTGGGCCAATAATATAATTCTATAAGTGCATTCAGTGAGAAGTGATAGTTGAAGTAAAGAAAGCAATGTGACACTTGGTGATATCGTTGTCTGCTTGGCACTGAGAAGTTCAATCAACACACACAAGAAACAAAGAACTCGACAGACTAATCCTTGGCCCTCTTAATCCCTCCCCACCTAGCCCCTCCAAACCAAAAGTTAGCCTGTTTTAAAGCTTTTGTTTTCCGTTCTTTGAATATTTGTTCCTCCTTTGACTCTGCATGCTGAGTTCGCTCATAATAAATCTGTGGCTTTGAATCGTGGCTATTCTCTTAAAGTCATTGATTCTATTTATAACAGGTTAATTAAGCCTTCTCACTCTGGTAAATGTTTCTAAGTGCAAGTCGGCTTACACTATTATTTTACCTTTTTATCCAAAAATCAGTCGGTAAATTGCTAAAATATTGAAAAAGTTTGGGTTTGATACTCATTTTCTCCTGCAAATAAGATAAAATTTACGAGTTTGAAGCATCCCATTGATTTTCACAGCAATTAGGGTATTTGAGCTATTTCTTGTAAATGTTATCTTTCTCGCATAGGTCAGAATAAACGGTCCTTAAAGCACCGTCTAAAAGAACATGAAAATTATGTAAACTAGCAGCGACGCCCGGCGTTGCACGGTCTATCTTAAATTATATTTTGCAAATACAGCGATGCCTCATCAAAATGCTAGAAATGTTGATTATTATTATATTTGATTTTTTAACAGTGGCAACTGCATTGATTTCTTTGTTCACACGGCAACTGTAGCAATTGTTGAAACGATGCAACAATGCAAATAAAATAAAACGGTCATCGTGTGGGTCAAGTAAAATTAAAGTTAATTACTGTGAAAAAATAATTTCAAACTGCAGAGAAAAAGTTTATAACTTCTTTTCTAGTTAATTTACAGGCTTCGAATTTTAGCACGTAGCGAAAAACTCTTCCTGAAGTAGTTTTTTTCGCGCTTTTCAATGGTATCAAGCTCGAAAGGATGCGATAATTTCTTCCGATAGAAAAGACTATTTTATGCAATTTTCGGCGATCCGCTCGTATTGGTCTTAGCGTGATGATATATAGCCTATAGCCTTCCTCGATAAATGGGCTATCTAACACTGAAAAAATTTTCAAATCGGACCAGTAGTTCCTGAGATTAGCGCGTGCAAGCAAACAAACTCTTCAGCTTTATAATATTAGTATAGATATAAAGAACTTTTGCATTCTTCAATTGCTCGGCATTGTTGGTCTTTTGATCATTGTTTTGAATTTTCTTCTGCTAGAATTATCAGTAAATGCTCTTCGGTCTATAACCTTAAGTTTTGGGAAGTTTATCACATTTGGAGAAGTTCTTATTCTTTAGTAAATGATTTTTCCAGTACTTCATTTTTCCTGACATTTGGAAACTATTTTTATAATTTTTCTTCTTTTTCTTTTCCCGCCATTCCTTCCTTTTTCATGCTCCTGGCCTCTGATTGGTTTTCTTCATTTAATGGCTTTGTTCCTATTGGTTATTCTCTAATCCCACAGATTTGGTATAAATACCGGCTGTCTTTCTGGTTTTTACCTGTTCACTCTCGCCCCTGTTATATAATATTTACACCCACAATTTCCTAGAAAATTTAAACACTCTAACTTGTCTTTTTGCTGACGATACTTGCATTGTAGCTACCCACCATAACAAAAAATACCTCGCAAAAATTCTCCAGAGACACGTTAATGATGTCGTGGATTATTTTGAGCATTGGCGCATTGCAGTAAACCCAGATAAAACTAAACTTGTATGTTTTAGCAAAGGCACTGTTAAAACAAGGCCAAAAAATATTTTTCTTGGTGATAATGAGATTCCCTACTCAAATGAGGTCAAATACCTCGTTACTCTTGATTCAAAGTTGACTTACGAAAAGCACGTACAACAAATGCAGACATGCCAACTCTCCTGCTTTCGGCAGGAGACTCCTGCTTTTCTGTTTAATCTCCTACCTCCTGCCAATACAAAAATTTCTCCTGCTTTTTAAGAAAAGAGAAAAAAAAAGCCTTGATTCTCTTCAGTTTCATCCATCTTTTTGTAATAGAAATTTAGACTACTTAAAGAAGGTTAATACTTATGTCAATTTTGTTTTCAAATGGTTTTTACAGGGTATAGTTTCATAACACAACTTTTTTGTTTAGTGTTTTGGCATTTCATAACCACATAAAAGTTCTACTTATAATTGCGTAAATATTTTTATTTTTTGTTCTAAATTATCTTTAAAAATGAATAACTTATAAAAGATGCATTTTAAATCTCGTGGATTAATTTTTATGTAATTTATACCTAAGAACAAAAAAAAATATCAGTTTTATACTAGAATCCAACTGGTTCTTAGGTACAGAAATTTCTCCTGCTTTTTTATTTTAAAAGGTTGGCAGGTCTGCAAATGTCACTAGAAAAGCAAAAACCAAAATTGGTTATCTATAGGCCATTCTAAACAAAAACAACTCTCTTTCATTAGCCAATAAAAAATTGATCTACACAATGGTTGTGAGACCCATCTTCCTCTACGGCATAACAATTTTTGGTCATACAGCTAAAACCCACCTCTGGAAGCTCCAAATTCTCCAAAACAGGGCATTAAGAAAAATTGTCTCTGCCAAGTGGTTTGTTAGAAACACAGTTATTCAGAGATCTTAATGTCAGCCCTATCACAAACTGCATTATCAACCTCGCCACCCAATTTTATACAAAACTCGAAATTAGCTGCAACCCATTTATAAGAGCTCTATTAGAGTTTGTTACAAGCACTGGGACTCATCCCTATCCATCAAATGCCATGCTTATTCCCTACAAACTAGAAAGAAATCTAGGCACCGTCGCGCTCCTCCTCTGCCTGCACGGGCAACTTAACCCCAAGCCTCTCCCTGATACCTACTGGAGGTGTAGATTTAAGTTTCCAGCCTTGTACATATGTAAATACGTGTATATACTTGTAAATAATTCATGCTTATCAATCCTATTTAATCTCATTTGCTAACTTTTCTATACCTGTCTTTGTTTTTTATTTATTTATGCAGGTCTGACCCTCCGACACCCCTACCCCTTGACTCCACCCCCTCAACAGGATTGGTCTCCTCTTGCCAGGTCCCACCCCTTGATCCCGGGCAAAAGGGCCTTCGGCCCTACGCACCCAATTATCTATCTCCCGTCTGTCTGTTCTTACCTGTTCACTCATAGCTTTCTAGTTTTGTGTTTGACTTCTTTTCTGTACTGATGAAGAGGG
Source organism: Octonoba sinensis (assembly GCA_038502835.1). NCBI lineage: Eukaryota > Metazoa > Arthropoda > Arachnida > Araneae > Uloboridae > Octonoba > Octonoba sinensis. The sequence goes on along the minus strand of CM076599.1, from coordinate 26,434,610 downwards.
TCCATTGTAGCCTTGAAATAGCTATTTGAGATATTTGCATTGCTATTATTCTCAACCTCGGATATTTCTAACTCCTCATCTAATGCTTCAAAACGCAGCCTTTTTTTTGTGATGGTAAAGGATCTGTACTAGTATCAGACATGGCTTTAATTTTTTGGCCATTAGAATTTTTCTTGACAATCATTTTTAAAAATCTTTAGCTGCAATTTCTTGCTTCTTTTGCAGACGCTTTATCTTGAATGTTGTATATTTAAAGTAAGCTCTGGTTAAAGTAAAAATAAACATAATTCTGTTTATAGTTATAGTACTAGAACATAGCTAAGTACTTTAACTTTTTTTTAAAATATGCAACATGTACCTAATCCATAATTACCTTCTTCTATTAATATGAATAAGTATATAATTTTTCAAAAAATAAATTATCTTTGAAAAATAAGTAGCTCAAATGTATATTAACAATTAGTACAGACCTAACAACTGAAATATAGTAATGTTTAGGCTGAAATGAATATGAAAAACTTCTGAATTTTTAAAGAAGATCTGTGACCAAGAAGTACCTCAGCAAACTGGGGTATAAATGAGTATACCTATTTAGCCAATGTATTTAAAAATGGACAAAATATATGCGCTGGATTCAGAAGTATTTTGACTATTTAATATAAAACAGCATCAACAAGAATTTTTTTTTGTTTTAAATATAGCACTGGTATGGATCTTTTGGAATTTTTGAAGGCAATCTCTTTTCAAGATGTTTTTGTAGCAGTAAATAAAATATTTTTTTTCTCCAAGCTTGCTGCAAATCTATATTTTTTACATCCTGCATAAGAAAATAGAATAGTTAAGGAGTATTTGGTGTATTTTAGTTGTTTTGTTATACCAGTTTACTAAAAAACTAAAAAATGCGTGACCATTAATTACCCCGGAAAAAGAGTGATCAGGAATTTTGTTTTAGAATGACGCCTGATGGGACCCATAAGGTACAATCATCCTGAGACACCCTTTTTAGTACGTACATATATGTTGAAGTAAGCGGATTGAAAACGTTTCATAGAAACGTAATTATGTGTCATTAAAAGCAGGGCCGTCATTTAAAGGTTTTCCAGGAGTAGAGCAAATACTCAATACCTATTTTAGGGGGGGGGGGAAACAACAATGCATACAAACACACAAATATATAAAAAAAAGTATTTGCTCCCTCCTGATCCTTCAAGTGACAGCCTGATAAAAAGTATAAAATATTGTAAAAAAAAAATTATGTTAATTTCTTCCCAATAATTTTTTTTCTTCTCAATCATTTAGTTTTTATCATGACACAGACTGAGTCTTCATGCAGTTGCAGTGTTCGACTGGTACAACATGTCTTAGACTGTTTGGGTTTACTACTCATAATAGTTCTACAAGGAAGCATTTTGGACTACTATTTGATCTTGCATAATGGTGGCAATGCAGCATGGTATTTTTGGTTTCTTGCGGATTTTTTGATTCTTATTGTTTTTATGGCTGCTGCTGTGATATCATATAGGCATTACCAAAAGAAAGTGAGTGAAAATTTACTTTCCTTATAAATATAAAATTAATCATCAAGCTTACAGGTTTGGTAAAATCTGGGATTTTTTGAGGAAAAAAGGGAGGTTTATTTGATGTAACAAAGATTTTATACAATAAATGTTAAACATTAACATTTGTGCTCAATTGTTTGATAACACTGTGCAACAAATTTGAACTTTTTTTTTGTCCTTTAGATGAAACTATGTGATTCTATATAAACAAAAGGTGCTTGATTCAAATGTCCAAACCAAAATGGTCCATCACGTAGCGTTTTTGCTGGAGACCCACTTCTCATATTTATACAATTTGGTTATAGAAGAATGTAACTCAGGCTTACTTATTGAAGCGACAAATGCTAAAATGATTTCTTTGGCCAATTCTTCTTTTGGGCACTATTGGTCTGCCCTGATAACAGTTTAGCAATATTTAATTCGTATACTTCCATTCTATCGAGTGCTGAAATGTTTTTCAAACCTGTCCTGATGAAACCTTTCCCCATGCTCATCATTAATTGCACCAAGGTTTTGAGAAATAAAATTCATATAGGAGCCCAAAAAGTGTAGTTTTAATGAAATATAGCAACCTAATAGTACAAAAGCATTTTATCATGTCACCAGCAAGATTTTTGTAGTTTTCAGCTTTCTCCATTTCCAAGGAAACATGAGTGCACTGATTTAAAGGCCAGCCAGGCTGATTTTTTGGCTTCTGATTTTCTTTTCATGCTCTTCATCATGAAAGGACTTCCTTAAGTTGTGGGCCAATAAAAATCCTTTCTTTTACTTTTGCCTCACTTAAATTTTTGAATTTGTTCCTGAAATGCAAGAAAGTCACTCCTTCTCTGTCCAGAGCTTTTATAAATATTTTGATAAACCAAGTTTAATGTGAAAATTGTGGAAAAAAGGCACATTTTACATCATCATAGGCTCATTTGATATGCTCTTGCCACTTGTAATTTTGTAATTTCCTTTGTGTTTGCAGAATATGCTACAGGAATGAATAGGAAAAAAAATACTTGGATGGAGGAGTACTGATAAACAAGCGCCACTCTGCTGAATTGTGCTCATGTCCTAATGCTTGAAATATTACATTCACATCACAGCAGCATACCATTTTTTCTTGCTCCGTAAAATAGTCTACAAAATGCCTTTGTCGTCTTGTAAAAGACTCAAAACTTTGAGAAGTAGATAAAGCTTTTGTTGCCGAAAATGTTGCTAAAGTAACCGAACTTCATTAAAAATGTCTCTAGAATGGCAACAATCTCACTATTAATGAGAAAGATATAATTTATAATAAATTATAAAAATATGCACATTTATCCAGAAAATATGTAAAAAGCTAAAATGTGGAATTTTGGGGAAAATGGTACGTGATAGGCTAAATATAATTGCAGATTCGTAATTTTCAGCCAAAAATACATATGAATTAGACATTTTCATCCAAAGGACATTTTTCGTGTTGCACAGTGAACTAATTAAATAACTAAACATCAAATCTTGAAATTTAGTTGTCTCAAGGTCTCAAGTACAGCTTTCAGTGAGGAAACTAGTTACTGCTTGAAACTCTTAACTAGGTGCCACTATGCTGAAAAAGTCTTTTTTAGAAATACAATTGCCCCCTCCCCACCCCCCAAGCAGAGTTGGCACCCACCACACCAGCTGATTTATTTCTATACATCTTTTTATTTAGTTGATTGTCACAAAACTGAAAAATTATTATGAAAGCTTCACTTAATCAGGCTCTCACTTGAACCTTTCTACATTTTCATAATTTTGTATTTGGCATCCTGAATTAATATTGCAGTAGAACTTTGATTTAATGTTACTTAATTTAAAGATTTCCTTAAAATAGGAATAAATTTTACAAATCCTGGATTGTGTTTCGTGAATATTATGTCTCCCTGATTTATCCTTGATTTAACCAAAGCATTTAACAGAAGGCCATATCTAGAGGAGGGCCCGACCCCCTTGAAATTTTTTTTTGCAATATAGAATATATTCCTCCCTGAAACTTTCCTTAAGTATGTTGAAATCATCCCTTCCGCCCCCCCCCAAAAAAATACGGACTGGACACGGTCTTGATTTAACAGTGCACATTGTTAAATCAATGTTGTACTATAGCAATGACGAGAAGAGGACATTGTCAAGACCAAAAATGTTGTAATAGAATCGTATCCTGAAGCAGTGCAGAGCTTTCGAAATTTGTGCATCTTCAAAGGCAATGTAGAGATCTTAGCTCAATAGCAGAATTTTCTGTATCAATCTGCAGTATTTAGGAGTCAAAATTTATCTGTGGCACCAAATGATGTGAAACGAAATTTAATCATAAAAATAGCAAACTATACATTTCAAATTAGTTGACATTTAACAATAATGCATGCAGACAATAAATAAATGTTATAATTATTCAATTTATAAATAAATAAATAAATCTAAAATTGAACCAAGTAATCTGGGTGATTGATATCTTTAAGTTTGTGAAAGGAAGGGAATCTTTCGTTCTTACAATGAGAAGAAAAGGGTGATTATTTATCCTGGGGGGGGGGGAGGGGGGAATACAATCATTTAAACACAGGAACCTTTTTCCCCCGATTGCTTTTTATTTGTTTCTTAAAAATTTTTTTTGTAAGGTGGCTTATTAATCTGCAAGCTTCAAGACAAATTTGTAGCGCTTGCTGCCGTGCTGTGTGATTTCTGTTACCAGGGATCTTAGGTTCCACAACCAATGCAAGAATAACTGGTGAACACTGGACTGCGTGCACACCGTTAGTGCAGAAAACAATCTTATGATTATTTTAGAAAACAATCATTTTTTGAAATATTTAGAAAAAAACTTTTTCATTTGTTCGACTAAGCGTTACTTTCTTTCTAGGATTATCCATGTTTTTAGTAGGTAAGCAAAATAATAGTTACTTTTACTCTTTTGAAAAGTATTTCTGAGACAGAAACCTGTTTCATACAGCACATTTTTTTTTTTTTTTTTTTGCATTCTGTTTTAAACAGGTTCCACTACACTTGCTTTTCGCTTTTGCTTATTAATATAAATTGCAAAATTGAAATTTTATTACTTTCAGGACTTATACTGGTTGTTACTAAATAGGTCTTTATATTCAAAGCATTAATAGAGTTTTTATGTGTGATAGATTCTCTAAGAAACCATTATATTTATTCATTCTGATTCTATAGCTTTCTAAAGATAAACTAAATGTAAGTTGATTTTAGTGACATTAAGGATCACTTTTAATAAGTAGAATGATCCTTAATGCACCCTTTTATTATTTTATTGTGTCCTAAATGTTTTGAAAAATAGTTCTTGAACATTTTTTTAAAGCGTACGAGAGTCTGAATACAGCAAAACATCCAGTAGATCAGCAGAATATAAATAATAATGGTCCTTGGTACCTGTAGTATTCTACTGCTCCATTGGATGTTTTTGTGTAGCCAGACCCCCTCTGATTTCGGGTCCTGAATATATATTATATTTATATACATACACCTATACGTATCGTATGCATCTATGTATAAAGTAGATAATGATCTTTGTTTTATGTACTGCTAACTAGTTGTTAATCATTTTTATTTGATCTTTTCAGGGAAGACATCGAAAGTCGGATTTGACAGGAAATAAAGCCTCCCCCAACTTCTTGAATTCATCAAAGCTGGGATCTTTGCCACTCATCTATATTGTTTGGTTTTTTTATTCTTCTTTGTTAACTGCAAAAGTTGTTTTATTATTTAAGCTGGATGTTGCTCAGTCATTAGACGAAAACTCTGCATTTGGTCCGCAGTTACTAAAAGTTATTATTGCATCAGCTGCAGTTGTTTTTTTACTTCTTGTAGAGACCCATAATAATGCTGAACCCAACTCTGATCATAAGGCATACATCTATTTTTTGATAACTTCCACTGTATTTGAGATATTTGATAGTGTTACGTTTCTGGGAATCCTCTTTCCTATGGAGTCACACATTGTTTCCACTTTTGCCCTGGAAAATGCTGTTCTTATTCTTTCTTGTGTAAATTTTATTCTCCCAACTTTAACATTGTACAAGCTGAGCTTGTCTGAATTCGGGAAGCAGCCTCGTTCATTAGGAATAATGCTTCTCTACAAAGGCCTACATTTAGGTTTAGTAAACATCCCATATTTTGTGATTAGAGTTTATCTCTGGAGCTTATATGATCATGATGTTACATTGTTTCTCTTAAAAAACATTCTAGCTGTTATAGTTACAGCCAGGACAGCCATCCCAGATGTAAGAATGTGGTGGCAATCCATTCAAGAATCTAAGGGGAAGAGACATGTGTGGTTTGGAAATACCATGGAGCTTGGTGCTGTTTATGAGATAACAGATAACCATGGTGAAGAGACTGTTATGGATGTGCCTAAGAAAGAACAAATATGTACGCAATTGTAAAATTGCAGGGGGGAAAGCACCTCAGGTTTATTTACAAGAATGTTTTTCATTGACAGATCTCTATTATTTTATCTGTATTCGTGTGCAGACAATTATTTTAAAATGCTTTGTGTAATGTATTGTTTTCCTTATTCTTGAACAAAATATTTATGTTGTGTATGTGTGTGTGTATATATATAATACATGTATCAGTGGTGAAGTGTCTAATTATCTATACTGTGGTATCGCAAGGAGAAAAACCTCAGACAGTAGACAAACAAGTGGCGGTTGCTATGGTAATGGATTATTCTATAGCAGTTTAGGTAAGACGATGAATTCTTTGTGCGAGTTGGTGCCAAGAAAATAGGCGAGAGTTGCTTTTCGCTTTGTACTTCGGTCATTGCTGGACTCTCATTCCTGATTAATATCTTATGTACCTCACTTTCTTGTTTTTTAAAATTGTTTTCATTTGTTTCTTAATTTGTTGCTATTTAAATCGGTCCTTTTTTTTTAGGTCTAGGAAACAGGTGGAACAAAAAATGCCGCCCTTAAATTGTAAATATTAATAATAATAAATAATTTTTAAAAGCTTAAAAGTTGTTAAGAACATAAGCTAATATTAGGGTGTATAAATATATCTATATCCAAGAGTGCACTGCAAGGGCAGGAATGCTGATCAGGTACGGATATTCAGAAAGAGCATCTTGTTTTTACATAAAATGCTTTAAATTTAGCAGCTATTAAATTAATACTAATAGAGTATGTTCGATGAATTCATTCCAAAAAATTATTTTATGCAATGAATATTTAATTTAATAAATAATTTTAATAGTATATTTTCTACTATTTTTTAATTTACTGCATGAAAATAAAAACACCAAATAAAATATAAAAGAGCCGTTTTTATATTTAGTTTATCAAAAATCAACGGTCCAGCAAAACAATTAATTGGAGAAGACATAAACGAAACACGGGACTCTAACCACGGGTATTGGGTATACCAGCCTTGCGCTCTAATCACTCGGCCGCTAACCAGCATTCATAACACCACTTTAACATCCATTAAAGGACCTCTTTGATGATTTTAAGTTTCAGAGAAGCAGTACATTTTTAGGCCGTGGGTATATTTTTCATTATTAGCTGGCACGATAAGCTTTAAAATGAAAGGTAAATCATGGAATTTGATAAAGGAATAAGGAAGATATCGCGTAGCGACAAAAAACAGGGTGGAGAAATAATATATAAAGATAGTTATCAATTTTTGTGATTAATGGCTTTGAATTACAAATATATTTAACATGTGGTTTTTTCTTACTATAGTAATGTCCTTTTGAAAGTTAAATGATGTATTTTCACATTAAAAGAAAATTTACTTTAAACCAATATTACCCGCTTTCTGAATCTGCGAGTTTTCTCTTTCTCAATACTGATAATAACTCATTAATTTCTCTGAAAATTTAAAAAAAAAAAAAGTATTTGAAATTAATTTATTAATATACCGTAAAATCCCGAAAATAGCCCCCCCCATCGAATGTAACCCCCCCCCCCTTTTCTCTGACCCCCTATCTGAAATTTACCAGTTTGGTTTTTAAAAAGAGGGGGTTACTTTCGGGATTTTACGGTAAGTTGCAGTAAAAGAAATTGTAGTGTAGCTATATTGTGATGGGTGGGACGGAGTCATAGCTTTTGTGCGATAATTCGCCAAATGTAGCTCCAGATTTAAACCCTTCTCCCCTGCAGGTTTCGACTCGTCTGTTTGTGACAATCTGACGCAAAGTCTTTCTCTTGGCGGTAACACAGTAGATGCACATGAAAAAATGGAAAATAATAAACTTTCCCATTCCACATAATCAGTATTATTTTATGTTTTTCATAATTTCTCTTGATTTTGATAAAATTATTTTCAATTAAAGGGATGATTCTTGTGCTGTCATCTTTTGAGTGCAAAAAAAAAAAGATGTTATAAACCAATGCAAAAAAAAGAATAGTTTTTGTCAGCATGCGTTCAAATGACAATTTCAGGTAATCAGATCCCACAAGCAAACCAGCTAGGATATGCTTTGCCCGAGTGATATTGATGAGTATAGAAGCGAATGCCAGCCACCAAAGCATGATAGGGTTTTCAATTTTTCATACTTGTTTGATTCCAGTTCTAGTGAAAAAACAAGTTTGAAGGATCTCTCAGACCTAATTGTTCTAATTATTGAGTCATCTTGATAATAATAGTTTATTATAAAAAATGGGTATTTCAATGGCCCACTTACACATATGTATGTACTTACGTAAAAATATCACAAGAAAAGTTGAAATTGATTAATAAGGTGGTCAAATAAAAAATTCAGGTTGGAATTTCAATGAGAAATTTTTCGTGATTACAATATTTTCTATAGTTTGTACAAGGAAGTAAAAATATGTGTAGTAGGTATTAGTGATGGACGGGATCTGTGATTTTAACCCTTTTAGTAACTACAAGGTGGACTTTTTGCATTTTATTAATTGTAAAAATATTTTTCACACTTTTAGTTTAGACAGCAAATAATTGTAGATAAATTCATAAGATAAAATGAGTAATAATACAAGTGGTTGGGAATAATGAAAATTATCTTCAAAGCATTTAATTTTCTTATTCACAATTAACTAATTAGCAAAAGATTAATGTAAAATATATGTGGAAAACTATGCTGTAATTTAAAGAATAAAATATTAATTATAAATCCTGAACAAAGTAGCACAAAATAGCATTTAAAAACGTAAAATGTCTTAAGATTTTTTTTTTAAAATGAGTGCAGAAAGTTTTTTAGTGTGGGTAGTTGAAATTTTGAAAAAATCTGAACAATAGTAGTCTGATTTTATGTGTGTCACTAGGAGTTAAGAGGTGTATAGCAAAATTAATTAAAAGTTGTTGACTTCAACACTTTCTTATAACTTTAAAAATTAAGTACGGTAAATATGAAATATAATTGTCAATTGTTCTCAAAATAAGAAAAACAAATAACTTTTCAAAGATAGGGGCGAAACAACCCTTCTTGCCACTGATGTGTGTGTATATATATATATATATATATATCTTTATATGTATAATAGAGATATAACAAATGCTTCGCCTCTGTTTAGTATTGAGACATTTGTTAGGATATTCAACGTAGCCGAATTTCAATTAGATAGCGCATATGCCTGACTAAATAAAATTAAAATATTTCACTTAGTACCTGTACTCATAATAATTTTTAAAATTAAGAAACTGGTAGTTTGAAAAAAATTTAAATTGTATTAGTTATTGCAAAATGGGCTTACGAGAGGCTAAAATTTAGGATGAGGATGGGATAGTGGGATTTCAGCCGAAATTTCTCGGATGCCTTCTTAGAAAAGTCCAGGCAGTAGAATTCCACCCGCAGAGTATTAGGAAAAATTCTGAGAAAACTGGGAGATTTCTTCTGCTTGATGTGCAAAATTCCTGGTATTATTAAAAAAGGAACGTTTTACAGGTATGAGTTCATGTAGATACTGCTAAACAAGGATAAATTATAGATATCTCTAAAACAATTGCTACCATTTCTCCCTCCCAAAAAATTGAGATCTCTTCCACTCATAAACGTTGGAGGGGAGTCTAGCTTCCTTTCAAAAATTTAATCCCTGTATAAAATTGTACATAATTTTCATACCTAAGACTTTTTTTAAACTTTGCATTTAATTTTGCTTGTAACACCTGCATATGACTACACAATGTATTGTAAATGATGTGCAGTGTTTTAATTTATATTTATAAAAAAGAAAAATAATGGTTTTATAACATTCATAGTTTCTTAACATTCACATTGCAAACTTAAATGTCACAGTGCTTCCTATATTATTGCTTCCAAAACAAGACTTCATGGTTACCTTCTTGATAGTAATTTAGCTATTTATTGTTTCAAGCATGCTGTTTTTAATTTTGTTTATAATAGTGAAATCATGTTGCAATGAACTCCAAACAGGGTAGCCACTGATTAAGCAAATTGATTTTCCAGGTCTTGCAAACACAATTCCTCGCTTCCGCCTCTCCGAGAAGGCATGGGATGTCTGGTACCCGACCAATTTTAAACACAATGACTTGGACTTAACAATTTCTTCAAATTAGTGATAGATTTTTAAAAGTCCCGGTTTGGATCTGATAAATGTTATATTTCTCAATTTATAATATTCTTGATTTATTGATCCAGAGACAATATTTGACCATTCCCTGTATTTGTTTTTTTTTTTTTTTTAATGAAAAACTGCTTGAGAGCAATTAAAGAGGCTGTTTGATTCGATTGTGCATGATATTCAATAGAAACCGCATTTTCTGATTTGAGCCAACCTAAAAAGTTGTGCTAACTCGTATGTAAAGGTAAGGTGAGAGAAGATACATTGATGCCTGTTTTCACTCACCTTTTCTTTGTCTGCTAAAGAAACTCCTTGACAATTTCCAGTCGTGGCCACCTTGTCTAAGAGACTTGGAAAATATTTCATTGTAAGGGAATGTTTACAGCAGAATATATGTCATCCTAATGGTGTTAAAACAGGACCAAGTGTTTATTTCGTTGTAATGAATATTTCATCAGAATGGTTGTTTCGTTACATCATTTTAGCTATTTCAGAGTTCTCAACTATACTTTCAGATTTACGAAAATGATGAAATGTGGCTACTGATCAAACTTTTCTTTTTTTTGCTTGTGATAGATAATTAATTAGTATTTTTCAGTTTAGTATGGAGTTCACTCTACAATTTCTCATTGTCAAGCAATTAAGAGTATATGTAATAGTAAAAAAATACATGTTTGTTTTTACTAGTCGTACAAAGTGATGAAAACTCTGCCAAAATTTATGCACATAATTATTCAGCTTTTTTTTTAATATTGTTTTTACCAAGTATTATTTTAGCATCTCATTTAAATTTTTGTATTTTAAAACTACTTTTATAACATAAATTGCAGGTGCAAATTTTGTTTCAAAAATTCCATTCTTTTATGCGTGTTTTGCTTCTTTGAGCCTACTTACACATTGTGTGATTGTGTAGGAAATTTATTAACTTGTTTCTTCTGTTTTACCTCCAGATGCAAGTTGTTCATAATATATTATATAATATGTAAGAACTTTTTCATAATACTACAGAAGTTTTTAATTTATGATTCTTCATTTTTCCCACCTTTTTAATTTTTTCATTTTTAAAATGCAAAAATTATTCCAAGATCTGATTTTATAAAATATGAAAAATGTACTATAAGCTTTATTTTTTGTGATATTTTTATTTATTTTTGTGTGTATTATGTACTTATAATTTGTCACCACGATTAGTTCTTCATATGATGTATATTATGGTTTTCATTTTGATGAACATTTAAACAAGATTAAAAAAAGACTTTAATGTTGTACTGGATGCTTATTTAATAGCTTTGAAATGTCAAAGAAAAAAGTACACATTTATGAGTATGAATGGTAAAATACCCAGCTTGGCGGATATATATCATGATATTTATAAGCTGATATATATCCAATCACAAATTTAGGCATTGGCTAAAATTCTGTTCGGAATTTTCGCCCAATTTTATCAGATCCCAGATTCTATCCTTGAAGATGGACGGGCAGCAAACTCTCGAAGCAGAAAATTTGCATTTTAAAAACTTATATAAAATTACCAACATTATTGTAAAAAATGGAAAGAAAATAATAATAAATAAATCGTGGGTGTAAGATTTTGCTAACGATCAATCTTTAAAATAGAAAAGCTTACTTTCATAGAAACTGAATTTTTCGGCTTCCACTTTTTTCCTTTTCCTTTACAGCACCTTTTAATATCTAAAGTGTGGATGAATATTTTTTTTATATTATTTTAAGTTAATTTTGTAAGCATTTTATTATGCTCATGAAAACGAATCACCAAAAAACGTTACAAATAATATTATACTCCTTTGTCGACAGGGAGGCATAGTAGTAAGGCAATAAGGCACAAGCTTCGTATGCCCAAGATCGTAGGTTCAAACCTGACCCAAGTCTGGATTTTCAAGATGCAGAAAATCGTCTGTGCCCAAGTCGTATGATTATGCGGCATGTAAAAGATCCCTTGAGTATCCGTTTGGCATGGATACTCTCGGCTAAATTAAATTCCTAGTGCTGTTTGCATCAACGAGAGCTCAAGTGTCACCGTCTAGGGGGAACTGAGCGTCAAAAAAGTGCAGCAATGGTATCACACTCATTGTGGTGCTGCTGAACGAGTTGGTACCAATCTCTGGCAGGGTTGGAAAAAACCCAGTGGTTTTTTTTCGAGTTTTATCAGACTTTTGCTGGGTATTTTCAAAAATTTGAGGTTTTCTTTATTTTTATTTGTAAGAGCTTGCCTACACATAATGGTATTAATTAAAGGGAAAAACAATAAATATTACGTATTTCTTTTAATAACATTTTATGTTTTAATAAAAAAAAAATTGAAAAAATAAAATAGTCTTTTTATATTAATTTTTCTATTGTCTTTTACAACTATAAATTAACTTTTTAAAAGCCAATTACTTAGCCCCTTGTTTAATCTATTTTTAGTGTTCTCATCAAAGGGTTAAAGAAACAAGTTATTTTTAAGTCTACTTAATTACAATTATTCTATGTTTAAAAGAGTTTAAGCTAATTACTTTCAAAATTTCTGCAATCTCTAACATACAGCGGACGCGCTATAGAGCGCCAATTACGCAAAAATCGGAGGTGGAAACTCAAAACAAAAATTATTATTACGCGTTCCCAGGGACACATGATTTTTATGAATTTTCATCGCGGGAAAAAAAGTCAAATATACAAAAAATCAATAGGCAAAAATATTTTTTCGCGTCCTTGACCAGCATTTTTCTTTCAGCTTTTTTAAAACATGGAGCAAGTTTTTCTATCTATCTACATAACAAGAAAAAGTGAACCTTTTCATTCATTTCACCTGTTTACCTCTTGAGGGAAACGAACCTTCTAACGGACGAGCCCGTGTTATGCGAGTTATTGATTTTCCGAGGTACCTTTGGTCAATATTATCTCTGATAATAGAGGCTCTACTGAAGGTGTTAATAATACTTGGACAAAGAGATGTATGGGTTTTTCTTCTCTTATTCGGCCCAAGGTGCATAAGTCTGCTGCTACTTTTGAGTTTCTCTTAAAACATATCTATCATTTTGAGTGAAATACTGATTTTTTCTTTCTTTTGAGGGAAGGGGGTGTGGGGAGGCATTTGTTTCAATACTTTTTTAAATAGAGAATTATTTTGTGAGAAAGAAATTTTACTTTGATTATGTAGAACAATTTGAAACCCATCCAACATTCTTGAGTTTTCATCTAGGATAAAAAATATATCTGGTTTAAATCAATATTTTTTCTCTTTACATACGTGGAGTTCAATTTTAAGCAATTGTTTGCAAAGAACCACCTGTAGGTTTTTTTAAGTGGGTTTTTATTTTTGAGCCAACCCTCAAAATTTTATACCCATGACATATAAGGTCTATATTATGAAAACATGTTACTACGTTTGAGCTAAATAGGCATTTTTATTTGTTTACATAAGTAAAGTTCGATTTTAAACAAGAATTTTGAAAAAAAACCCACCCTTGGGTTTTTTCAAGTAGGATTTTAGTTTTTACCCAATTCTCAAAAATTTTTACACACACATATAATGTATGTACTATGAAAGTATGTGTTATATTTGGTCGAAATCAGTATTTTTATTTGTTTACATAAGTGAAGTTCAATTTTGAGCAAGATTCTGAAAAAACCTACCTGTGGGTTTTTTCAAGTACTTTTTTTTTTGAGCTAACCCTCAAAATTTTATACCCATGACATATAATGTATGTATTATGAAAGTATTCTGTATTATATTTGGTTTAAATCAGTATTTTTATTAGTTTGCTTAGGTAAAATATAATTTTAAGTGACAATTTTGAAAAAACCCACCCGGGTTTTTTCGGGTTGGGCAAAATCGAACCAACCCTGATCTCTGGGGACGCACTAGGTCTGCAATGGTTGAGGACCAATGCTGCAGCCCCATTTGAAAGAAAAAAAAATATTATACTCCTTTTATACCGGCAAGATTGCAGCCAGGGGAGGGTTAACCTCACCAAAAATTATGCCTATTGCCATGCCTATTATGCCATTATTCAACTAAAAATAAAATTTATATTTAACTAGATTACATATGAGAATACTCTATAGACTGAAGTAGTAAAATACTATTGCTACCCCCCCCCCCCTTTCCAAAAAATTGCACACTTGGAAATTTAATTTTTAGCCCCTGTTACATTATTTGAAGTTAAGAACTTTAAATTCATCTTGGATCACTCCATTCTCTTCTAAGTTAATGAGATAATGAGAAAATATAATTAAGTACGAGAAAACATATTAATGGAACTGAGCATGGAAGTAATGATGAGTTTCTTGCGAACCCCTTCTAAAATCGAAATAAAATGGCGAACCCCTTGGGTAGCCGTTAGTAAATGGATCCGAAAACTATAATTTTCTGGCACATTTATTTTCCAAGTTGAACAATAGTTCTTAACAAAAAATGAAAACACAATTACAAAACATCCAAGCTTAAATAAAAACAAAAATAATAGCTGCAAGAAAATGAATATATTTTTTCAATTAAAATTACATGTATTTGATCTTCTTGAATTAAGAGTAGCAAGCATATATATTCGTAAAAACTATTTTTAATAATTACTTTCCAGATAGTGTGAAAAAGTTGTGAAATGGCATGAGAAATATAAGTACTCAAAATTTGGAATTAATATATATATTTTGGTTCAAAACTCGCAAAAGTTATGGGAATTTACAGAAACATATTAAAATTTACACATTTTCATTGCGATGGAAGTAAAGTACTATTATTAAATGTGAGCACAAAATTTGAAATTAAATATCTTTTGGTGTTACTTACTTTCTGGTCTGTACATGGGAAATTAGCCGAAACTAATGCAAAAGTTTACAATTTAGTAAATTTTCATATTTTTGACTTTTTCTTAGCACAAGGCGGAAAAAGGGATAAATGATAGGAGAAACATACTTTCAGAATTTAAAATGAATCAATGAATATCAGTGATTAATAATCAGTTTATATGTGCTAAAAATAGTATTTGTATCTCATGTATATGCTTTTCTTCGTTTGCAAGGGGAAAACTCATATGCTAATTAGCGAACTGCATATAATTGGGCAGCTATCTTTTAGCATCTGCTTTAGGTTTACGATATTTCTTATCGTTTTCTAAACAGTGAACAGCAAAACGCCTATTGGGCCTAAGTACAGTTATTCCTTTACAAGACTTTTGCCCCCCCCCCCCTGAACGAAAACTTTGTCTAAACATAAATTTATGGTTTTAAAAGAAAGAAAATTTACAAATTAAACAAGATGTTGAATACAAGCATAATTTGCAGACAATTTTCCTCTCGTAACATTTGCCCACAGAAGAATAAAAGAAGTAAAGGTTGTACTAGCATGTGGCTCCCATTTGCCTGTGAAAACTTCTTATGTAATTTTACTGTTTTTTTTGCATATAATTGTGCAGCATTTTTTTTATCACTTGATATAATTTCTTTTTTAATGGTAAAAAGGACAATCTATTTTCTCCAAAGTTCCCACCCCTCCTCCTATCGCACCAAATTTGAAATCCTAGGTCACTGTCACCTGAAACAGATTGGGAGTACTTCTGTGGGGGGTCCCTTCCCGATTTGTTGCAACCGCAACTTTGGTACACCCCTCCCAAAAATGGTCACGGAGAAATGTCACCAACAAGACATAAAATTTTCTTTGTTGAGTAGTTCATAAGTGATACATATATTTTTTTAATACTTATTTTTTGCTTGGAAATATTTAAGCAAAGGCGCTTTAGTGTGTGTGGGCGGGGGGGGGGGGGGGGTAGAAATATTTTTTACGCACGACTCATGGGTGCCCTTTTTGAAAAAAAAAAAAAAAAGAAACAGTGCCTTTATCAGAGTTGCCCCTGGCGGCCCTTTCATCCTGGAGTCAGCACTATAAGAGTGTTGTATATGAGAATAATCCAGGAACTTTGGTAGATTTGAAAAGAAATATTGAAGAGAAGATGAGATTCATTCCTCAACAACTTCTTACAAAAGTCTTCAATAACGTCCGCACAATGTTTGAAGAATGTCGTCAAACAAACGGTCGTCACTTAACTAATGTAATATTTAAAAAGTAAAATTTCCTTTGTTTACATTTTGGTATGAATAAATAAATGATTTCAAAGAGCATTTTTTTTTAAACTGGTGATCGAAATTATTGGATCATTCTGAGACATCCTGTATTATTAACAATGGGATGTCAAGACATACCTACCGTGTAGCACCCAACAATGATGTACTGGCAGCCCCGCTTAATTGGGTAACGGATAAAAGAATCCTCGCTTATAAGAATAAAACCTTCCAGAACCAAATATTTCCCCATAGACGCAATGTTAAAGATTCCCGTTTAATCGAATAATTTCCCCGGATAATCCATTAATAATGGTCTGCCTTTGAAAGAAAAATTGATTAAATTTCAAAAATAAATAAGTAAATAAGAACAATTTTTGAATTTTCAAGTTGATCTTTCAGCAACACCTCCCCATTCCCACTAAATTTGAGTGTCACTCGTTCTCTTTCATGATTTCCCCCATCCCCCTCCTGCTGGGAAGTAAACAGAGAGGTCATTTTCTAAAGGGTTTCTGGAATCTTCTATTTAGCAATAGTACAAAAATATAAAGAGAAAGTGGGAGGGGGTATTGCAATGATGAAGACAACTAGGTTCCTTCTTTCTAGAAGAAAGGGTGAAACTGGTTTTCCTCACAATGGTCCCTGGGGGGGGGGGGGGGGGGAGGAGGACTGATTAGCAGGTGTAATGCAGTTGGAAACAAAGATTTTACTATTCAAGTTGTTTTACTTTTCATTTTAATTTGTACTTAAAAATATAGGGGTCATGTCATGCCTTGAATCTTCTAAGGACTCCAAATATAAGCTAAAATTGCATTTTTAGCACCAATACAATGAATTTTCAACGAAATTCCTCTTTCCCCAAGGTTACTAAATATAACCTACAATTGCGTGTTTTTGACTTTCTGAAAATTTCCAATGGAGGGCCCCCGAATTGTACGTAATATCAGTTGCTAGTTTTATATCGCTTTAACGAATACCATAACGCAATTCTCGAAAAAAGGATGCCGGTTGGAAAAATTGGTTGAAATATTCAACCTAATATCTGTAAATAATATATATGGTGCATTATTTGTGAAATGACCCCATGGATATGTATGTGTGTGTGTATATATGCTACCGGCAAGTATGAAAAGCCGGAGTTCTATTATATAGAAATATATAGAGAGGGAGATCGATAATACATAAATCTGGATTCTCCCGATCGAAAAAAAAAAATTTAGCGCTCGCCAAACTCATACCTCCTTTCCGTTTTTTTTTTTTTTTACTTCGGGGCAGGGTTCGTCGATTTAAATCAAGTGATTTTTTTTTCAATAAATCATTGATTTTACAATGTTACAAAGTGTTATAAAAATGAAATATGTTGTAATTACAACCACTGTTTCAAACAAAACTTCCTAGGTTCATCTGTCTGTATGCATAACATATTTCATAAGTTTAGAGCTGATTTATAAGATATTTTATAGATTACTCTTCTTAAGTTTTAATTTTTGAATCACAGAAAAATTTCTGGTACATCTGAATAAAGTATTAGACAAATTTCTTACTGCAGTGGCTAATAAAACGACTAGTCAAGATTTTCATGTTACTTAAAAAATAGACAAACCTGATGTCTTCGACGTTTGAAGTTTATTAACGAAATTTCGATTAAAAATTTGAAATTAAAGTTTTAATGAAAATAAAAAGAAATTTTATTTGTTTACCTTTTAACAAAGCAATAACCACATTGAAAATGAAAAATCTAGTTCCCATCGCAGATGCAAAAAGATTGCATTTTTTTTATGTGGGCAACGAATGTATGAAAAATGGAAAATAAAAACTTTTTTGAATTAAAATGTTATTAGAATATTATTTTAATACAGGAACATTGATTAATAATGCTTACAGATAAGATCATTGGAATAAATCAAAAAAAAAAAAAAAATTGATTTTCAGAAATTTTTGCAAATATCCCTGCCTTTTCTCTGATTTTTCCAGAACATTGGAATTACCAGACATTTCCCTGATCTCCTGGTTCTGTCGCCACCCTGTCTATTTGCACTGCACAATATTTAATTAATGATGGTGTTTTGAATACACAGATAGACCTGTACTTGTGATAAGCCTTTTTTTTCTTTAAAATACAGTAAAACCTGTAAAGTTGACCAGCTGTCTAAGTTGACCACTTTTATCAGGAACGGAATTAGCCCTTCACCCTCTATAAGTTGACCACTGAAGTGCTGCACTGCAAGTGATCAATTTACACAGGTTTCACTGTATGCATTTTTCAAGTTCTCAAAAGAAAAAAAAAGCTAATTTAAACCTTGAAACAGCAGTTTAAATTCTAGGTAGACCTTTTGTAAGATAAATAATTAAATAAAAATTTTGAAAAATAACCCAAGGTTGCAGCTCTTATTCCTTAAAATATTTTATCACAGTTCCCCACCAGGGCCCCAAGGTGCTGGTGGACCCCCCCCCCCCCCCCAAACGGTGGCAGTGCTGAGAAAAAATTTTATTCTTCACTTTATTATCAGGCGATAGAAAGAAGGAATCAAATGTTGGCTATCTAAAAGTGATAGCACAACCTTTTTCCCTCATAGAACCATTACTCAAGGTTATAAATACAATTATTATATATTTATTTGTACTTTTTCAATACAATTTTATTTTTACATCTAGAATTATTGAATATCAGAAAAAAATGTAATAATTAAAAAAAATAAGTGTAATAGTGGAAAACAGTATAGAAGAAAGTACTAAAGCAAAACCATCAGCAAATGTGCTTTTTGTTTTTTAATAAGAAACCTGATGACATACAGAGCAAAGCCTTAGTGTTTTAGGGAATACCCCAAGGTGCCACAAACACTCACAGTATAATTTGACATAATTATATCACAAACTGGTAGCTTTGGGAATTTTTTTTACAATCATAACAATTATATATATCATATGGTTTGCGATCATAAATCAGACAAGAAGAATATCTTTCAAGTAAAACATTCAGCTCTTGCCGTTTTGTTGAGCGAGCAGGCATATATATATATATATTTCTACCAAAACTATGACGAAGATGTTTGACTATCTTTAATTTTATAGCTAGTCACTGATCTTAAATATTAAAATTCATGGACTACAAATCACAATATGAAAAATGAGTTATAATAGCGTCATATATAATCCAATCAAAATCATGGCCACTTTTTTTTCTGTAATTTATTTATTTTTCATTTTGAAATCACCACTTGAAGCAGTTAGTGATGATGATCACCCAAAAAGACAGAAGCATATGCTTAAATCAAGCCCTGCCGCAGATTGAATTAAACAGGAAAAACAGCATCAGCTAGGCTCAGTGATACTGTGCAGATGATGCAGATATTCTTGTTGTATTATTATTCCTGTTCATCCCCAAGATCATGTTTTACTTTGGAAAAGTCGAAGTCTTCACCAGTTCCTCTTTTAAAGATGTCAAGTACGTCTAGGCAGGTTGTTTCAAAGTGAGATGTTGCATCATATGACTCTGATATGAATATCTACAAACATAAGGCAACGTTTTAAAGTCATATAAACTATATTTTAGCTTAAAATAATACAAAAAGAATATGACTTACTTGGCTCTCTACACCATTATCTTTCGGTTTGAAAACATCACTAACCCATACAAACCTATAAATGAGAAACAATATCTATGATAGACATCAGTTTTAAAATTATTTCAAGAACAGTAGAAGAAATAATGATTTTTATGCACTTAAGAAAAGAAAAATACACATAAAAGTATCCAATCCTTAATTTCCATATTCAGATGTGAAACTCTGAATAGAAAACAAGCCCTAAAGCAGTGATAGCGAACCTATGACCCGTGGGTCGGACACACACAAGATTTTTAACCGACTCACGATTGTGCTAGACAGCCATTTGTTTGTTTATGCGGGTTTATTTAGATTTTCTAATTTGTGTGGTAAATTTATATTCTATGTGTATTTTTCCAAGCCCAGCACTGACACAAAAGCAATTTAAATGTTGTCTATAACCTTCAGTTTGATCATTACACTTCTAAAGTTATGCAAATAACAATAAATGCATTTGTAGTGTTTTAAATAAAGCAAAAGTGTTTCCAAAATATCAAATGAAGTGTATAATTTCAGTCGCATTTTTTGTTGAAAAAAATATCGACAAACCAAAGCAAATAACCATATCTACAGCACTTTCTTCAAATAAAATGTATGTAATTTTCGTTACTTTTAGTTCAGTCAAACGCTTATTGCCATTTGTGCCAAAGACTTATGAATTTTTAACCCCACTATAAAGTTTTAAGTCGTCAAACCACGCCGATTTTTACCAATTAAGCTAATTCAAATTTAAAGATACAGTAAAACCTGTAAAGTTGACCACCTTTGTAAGCTGATTACCTGTCTAAGTTGACCACTTTTGTCAGGAACGGAATTAGCCCTATATTATATAATGTTGAGAAACCTTTGTAACTTGACCACCTAGTTGGCCACCTGTCTACGTTGACCACTTATGTACACCAAATTTTGGTGGGAGAATTATAAAAAAAACCTTTGTAAGTTGACTGCCCAATTATTACTATATTTATCCATTTTTAGGAAGATAAAGAAAAAATTAAAATAGCTTCTCTAGGATATTTTTTATGCTATAATGTTAGACCAGTATTTGTCTGGATGGATAAAACACCAATATAAAGTTTGCCTAAGCCTCTTAGTAAGTTAATTAAATTAGAAAACTACTACGAGCACTATCTTTTATTCTTTAAATAAGTTTCTTTTTTTTTTTCCTTTGATCTGATATAGCCATTTTGAAAACTATATATATTTTTAGTAAATCTTTAACATCATATAAGTAACTTACATAATTAATATGATATTTATCTTAATTTTAACTAAGTACTTCACTTTTGAAGTTGCATACAACACATTGTAAGTCATACGGGTTAAATATTTTTATAATTGTGAAAAAAAACCAACTAATCACTATTTTAAAGTAACGTCATAACATGAAGCTATATTTTAATTAGTTATAAATGAATAAATGCATAGTGTAAGAAATACCAACAAAAAAAAAATCCACCCTCTGTAAGTAAACTAAAGTGCTGCACCGCAAGTGGTCAACTTTCACTGTATTTAGTTTTAAAAATACTCAGAAAATTTTAAACTTAACTTTGGTGCAAATGGGTATTAGTAACCCACGATGTTGGTACTAAAAAAAAAAGAACAAAATTTGACCCACGTCTCAAAAAGGTTCACCATCTCTGCCCTAAAGGATTCCTTCTTTCTTTTTTATTTCAAAAAATAATTATTTTCATTTCCCAAAAAAACCATTTTTTACAGACTTTTTTTTTTCTTTTCTTAAAGTAATTAGGATGTGAAACAATATTTAAATTAGCAATAAATAAAGCACATACAACAACAAATCAGCTTACTTTTGTTTAATTGGTCCCAAGAGGTCTAAACCAGGTTTTATTTCTTGTTCTGGGTTGTCAGTTTCCACAGTAGTACTCACCATAGCAACAAACCAACCCTTTGCTGCCACTTGATGTGTATAAGATACAAGGGATACATAAATATCTAAAATTAAATAAAATTAAAACACATTTAAATACAGAAAAATAAGAAACACATTTCATAGGTATAATTTAACCATATATGAAGAATATGATAAACGTTAAAATAAAAAGTTAAGTCTCTTTATCACTCGAAAGATAAATTCATTCATTTCTTACCTGATTTTCTGCCAACTTGTTTCTGTGGAATGATAATCTGGCATGAAAGAGCATCTCTTGTATTTGGAATGGGGTGATTCAAAAGGCAGATGCATCTGACAACCTAAATCAGATAAAATGAACATCAACAAAAGTTGATAATTTTTTCCTTTGTAAATTTCTAAATAACAAAAGCAAAAAAATTCATCGATTTGTGCATTGATAGGTCAATTAACATGACGAGCTACAGTCAAACACATTATAGTTTTTTTAAAAGGGGCCGTTCAAAAGTGACCGTCACTCTTTCCCCCCATATATTTGATCCCCTCCCCCCTTTGTCACACTTCAGTGGACCCCCTCCCCCCCTTGTCATGCGTCACGATATATTGCATAATGCATGATGTTACACTTCTTGTTACCCCCTCCCCTCGTCACACTTTGCCACAATTTCAAGAACCCCTCCTCGAAGCATGACATCATTTATGAATGATCCCAAAAAGCAAAGTCTGGTGTTACAGTATATAGTTTCATCAGACTTAGCCTTTTACACCTACTTTTACATAAAAGTTTCTAAAAAGTATGAAGAAAGGTATTGTAAAAATATTGTTAAAAATAAAGAAAAGTCAAAATTTGAAAGTAGGGTTTTGAAACAAATTGTTTAAAAATTATATTAATCTGAAAATAAAAATATTGCGTGATTTTATTAACTTATAAACCATGCCCACTGAAATAGCAGGAGCCATATTATATAGTTTTTGAAAACGGAAAAGCTATTAAAATTCTTGTATTATTTTAAAACAGCTGATAAAGATGTGAATTGTAACATATGGTAGATAAAGAAAATATTAAAAAAAAAAAAAATCGCCCCGTATTTGAGTACCGGAAAGTATAAAAACTGAGCCGTACGCGGAGGGTTAATGTCCTCCTGACATAGAACAAGTACAGATATGAAGTTCAACCAGAACTAAACAAACCTATTTTTCTACGAAATTTTTTGACAGGGATCCTTCAGGATACTTCTGAATAAATGAGTGAATGAGTATGTATTAACTGTTGAAAAAGGTATATTTTAAATAATTTAGAACTAAAGGAAAATTAGAAAAACAGAGTAGCTACATTATAAATTTGAAGTTGGTGTATGCAGGAAAGTAGGCTTTCTATACAGAACTTCCTGTTTTTTTTTTTTTTTTTTTTTTTCAAATGTAGGTTTGTATTTCTCATCTCAATTCGTATTGTTACATTTTAGAGCACTTTTTAATTGCCTTTTTTCTCCCTCTAAAGTTTTGAGCTGAAGAGACCTTAAATTAACAATATTTTAAATTTTATAAAAATTTCTTCCACTCTTCTGCTTATTTTTTTTTTATTTTTCCAGAAGAAACAGATTTACCCCTGCATAAACTTTAAGTCATTAAAATCAAGTTAAAATACAAAAATAATATTTGAACTTCATAAGAATCTATTTTAAAAATGAATGAAAAATTAAACAATTAACTGCACATTTGTTTAAAAGATTTTGTTTCTCTAAAAATTAGCAATTAAATAGAAAAACTCAAGCTATAAAAAATATCAAAATGAAAAATAACATAAGCTGATTTAAGGTGAGCTTACGTTAAATTAACTTCCAACTGTAATTTAAACATTTATGGGATGCAAAAGGATTGAAATCTCAACCACGGCATGCAATTTTCAGCAAAGCCCATGTTCGATCTGGTATTTCCAAAAAAGAAGTCTTCAACGACATTTTTGTAAAAGAAAAATGTAATTAAATCACTAGAGAATGTATGTACATGGGCACTGAAAGAAAAGGGCTTGAAAAGTAAATGATATTTGAGTGGGGGTTGTCATAGTATTTCATCAATTCATAGCCCTAAAAATGCATAAAGGAATTAATAATTTTGCTCTTTTTGTTTTCTTAATGTAGCTTTCAGTGACAAAAAGTGTAATTAACTGCTATTTGTTAAATTATAAACATTTCAGAATATTAAAATGGCAATTTTGGAGCAGTTTCGAGGAAAAATTAAGAATTTAAGCCTTTTCGTATCAGATGTATCAAGATTTGAAAATCGGCACAGGTTCTCCACTCCTGCAAGTAAAATAATTTCAGAAATTCATTTCAACAATTCGTTGATAATCATTGTTAATAATTATATACATGAACATTGATAATTTGGAGTAAGTTGAGGGGAAAAAAAAGCCTCCGAAATGCAACTGAAGATACCAGATTTCTAGCATATACTATGAACGCAGGGGTGCCACTCTTCAAAAATTTTTAGACTGAACTTTTCACCATGAACATAATAGCCAAATCACTTAATTTTTTTTACAAATATGCGGATTTTTTAAAGATATACACATAATTGAATGTACCAATATTTTCTTCAAAAAAGCCGAAAATTCTTGCTTTCTGATGTAAAAATATCATTCAATATATTTAACCAAACAGTTTCGCAGGGAGATGAAGCGCACAATATATCAATCTTTTGGCAGTGATGCCACTAGACTTCGAAAATTGGAGCTATAAAATTCCGACAGATGAAGGGGGTCTGAAATGAAATTTTGAAAACTATATGCAAAATAGTGCATTTTGAGGCCTTTGGATACATATTTGGGATTGCAGAAGTATTAGGGGAAAAAAAAGAAGCGTAATAGAAACATTTTTAAAATTTAAACGCTTTTACTCATAAAAATGCCAAATAAAAAATTGGCATTTTTCTTTTATCTCAGGGGCAGGACCCCACATTTTTTCTAACGCCCATATTGAAGAGCCCCGTGTCTGCCTTCTCGAACGACACTTACAAGCTCGCCCCTCTCTTCCCAAAAGGATGCTTTGAAAATTTGTAAAAGAAAAACTATTGGTACCATTTGAGCATAGCATACGGTATTTCATAATTACAAGGGGGGAGGGACCTTGACTTTTTAAAATTTAAATTCTAAAATTTTGACAATGCGAAATTTTCTGCCCCCCTAAAATTTTTTCCCGTCATTTTAAATAATTTGTGTCTAAAAATCCGCAGCAAAAACATTCTCGATATTTCTCTGTAAGTATGGAGGTCGACTTCGACGAGGGTTTCCGTTTATTTGTCTGAAAGTTGGAGGTTCGGCTTACATGCGAATCTACTTATACGCAAGTATAAAAGGTAAAATTTTTATAAAAATAAGAACATTTTTTACTTGTTTACTTCTTAATTAAACCTACAAAATAAGTGAAATGAAAAAAATACGATTCCTGTAAAGGATGCAGAAAGATTACGCAAAAAGGAACGCATGCGCTTCTTTTCTTGCACGTGGAAATTAGGCCTACGTAGTGTTCGGCAACTACTCGTCAAAAAGTAGTTAACTACTCTAAACAAAATTAGTTGCAACTAGTAGTTAACTGTTCTCCAAAAGTAGTTAACTACTTTTAAGTATAATTCATTTGAATTTCCATTTTTAAGCTTGTTCTTAAACATTTAATCCAAATAATTCAACTCTATTACTTTTAAACATTAAAACAATTTTAAAGAAATATCTGTAAGACATTCAAAGATTGAATATTTCCAAATAACACTGGACAATTAATATATAAAGAGTATGAATAAAGACAACATTCATTAACAAAATATCTTTGTAACACACATGCGTTAGAATTTAGATTATATTCTTTCAGATTGTGTTGAAGGCAGAGTTGGTGATTTTTTTTTTAAAATAAAATTTAAATTAGCTTTTTTGGATTTTTTAAGCAAAATAATATGTATGCTCACACAAATACAGTAACAAATTCAGCAAATTATTTATGTCTTCAAAGAATTTTAAGCTATTTCAGTTGAAATAATTATTTATTACTAGTTCAAAATTAATGATTAATTAATAATATTATATAAAAAATGTATGCTTAATAAACAGAGAACATCAAGAAATAGAAGAGAAACCTTATATTTCTGGACTAAATGTATTCTAATTTCTTGAATATATAAGAAATAAGCTGACTGGCCTATTATAATTTTTTTAATACATACAAATTTCTTGAATATATAAACAGAGATGGCAAATATCACATAAAATGTTTACTACAGCTTAATCATTTTTACTATTTAGATGTTTCATCGAGAATACCAGTTTTGATGCCTTATCAACCCCCAATCTGTTTCTAAATTTTGAGTGCACTATTCCAAATGTAGAAAAAATCCTTTCCAAAGGTGCTGTCGATACTTATGCTGTAGTCGGCATGTCCAAAAACTTATACAAATACAAAAGTGATGACCAGCAACAGGCACAGGACCCAGCTAGGCTGCTGAATTTAACAATCCCCAATGAACATCAAGAGCTTAATGTTTGTTCTCTGATGAAATGTCATACTTTGACACCTTAAACCCAGAATATGTTGTTGTCGTTGTCGTCGTCGTCTCCTCGCGCGTGGACACGACGCGTAGAATGGGTACGCTGTTCCCGAGTCTAACAGGGGCCCTTGTAGGCAGGAGTAATAAAGGTCAAGATTCACGGTCGCCACTCGCCACGTGGCGACCTTGTTTGAAAAAGTGGCGATTCAAAAAATTAGGAGCGATCGCCACCTTTCCTTTTTTTAATTTTTAAAGTGAATCCTTCCTTTTGAAATACATCTATAGAATTTACTACTCTTGCTTCTTTCCTGCACACAAGCACAATAAAAACGCATCAATTCGGCATTCAAGTAACCGAATTTCGGCCGATAATCTTCATTTCCCCTTTCACAAGAAAAAAAATGGCGAAAATATTTCCCGATTGCGCTGTTTTTAAAAAATTTTTTTTAATCCTTCTCTCTGCCATATAAATCTTTTAAATACAGTGGGGAAACAATCTAAATCTTGATAGCCGCAACGCTTGCATTTCAGATCGGCCATTTTCGCAAAATTAACTTATAAAACATAAGTGTCGCACCATTTTGAAAATGGTGTGAAAGTCTTAAAAAAAAGTTTTGAAATGAATGAAAATAAAATGTACTGAACAAATTTAGAACTGTAAATATACATTTTTTATAATTGTGTTCGAAAATGATCTGCATTTATGATCGCTGTTTTTTGTAAAAGGTTCGTTTCTGTAATTGGGATTTTTGTTATATGTTGCTTCTATTATTAACAAAAATTTTACATTTTAATCTTTTGTACTGTATAACATTCAACACAAAAAACTATATTGCAAAAATTCATATTTCCTTAATTTACCATCGCCAGCGAATCTAGTTTTTTCTTTTTCCAATTTGAAAGTCATAAGATTTTTTTTTTTTTTGTTAACTTAATAATTTTGACAAATTATTATGTTTTCTTTACTGAAAATAAGACACATAAGGAATTGCGGGGGAGGGGGGCATGTCTCCCCCCCTCCTGCTTCGCATAGATGGCCACCAAGTTAATCAAGTTTAGTGGCCGCTGGCCACTTCCAAAATTTCTTGAGTCTTGATCTTTAAGGAGTAAGCCTTGTAGGCATTTCCGCCCCTTTGAAAGGTCTCTTATTTGTTGAACCAGCTCCCAGATGATCGTTACCTGGACTTGGCACCCCCAGAGGTATCGTTTCACTTGGAGAACGTGCACCAGCTCCCTTTAGCGTACACGGACCGCAGCAACCAGCCGCGAGAGGTTGTCACCCTCCCAAACACTGACCTTAGTCAATGTTGCTTCACATTCGGTGTTCAGAGGGAACCGAGCTTCTACTGACTGATCCACGCCCAGAAAAAAAAAAATTTATAATAAAAAAATATCTATATTTTAATAATTTGGAAGAAGCTGGTATAAATAGTTTTTTTAATCATAACAATCAATATTTTGTCTAAAAATAGAATCATAAAAATCAGTTTTTTTCTAAAAAAAAATCTTAAAAATCAGTATTTTTTTTTTGTGTGTTTTATGGTATCCCGAATGCATGCATGGCACTGAGTAGAGGTAAAGCTTCCCCATAATAAAGATTTGGCCTTTAAATGAACCTTCATTGTGCTGGTGCGGGCACTATTTATTGATTATATTAGAAAGCTTTTTTTAATTTGCGTAAATACTGCAATAAGTATTATGATTTTTTACGAGTACTTTTTCACTATATAATATAATATAAAAAATGCATTTCTGTGAGTAATATTCATAAGTTAAAAATTTATATAATTTACTGTTTAAAAAACCGCTATTTTTTCAAAAAATAGGTTTAAATTTTTTTTCCCGAAAGTAGTTGGAATTTTGAAAGTAGTTGCAACTAATAGTTGGGAAAAAAGTATTTTAACTAGTAGTTAACTAGTAGTTGCCACTAGTAGTTAACTACTGCCGAACACTAGGCCTACGTAATTTTTAAAGTATTGCTCCAATTAACCAAGGAATACATGTGGTTGCAATTTAAAGGGAAAAAAATAAAATGAGGGTAAACAATTTAGGGAGATTGAGCAACAAAATTTCCGGTATTTGTGGAACTCTAATTCTTGAGATATAAATGAAAAATAAACCTTTTTTGACAAGAAATTGTTTTCTAATGCAATTAGCAATTGATTCAATAACAATTTGACCAAGAACTAAAACACAAAAATCCCATATTTAAAAGTTAAAAATCAAGTCATTGACTTTTAGATGAATGCCAGATTCGCGAATTTTCCACAACGTAGATTACATGAACTGTGTAGCATTATTTCTCTAAATAGTGAATGCAATAAGGCACAAATTCAATAGGAAAATTTTGTTTATTATTTTAATTCAAAATAAAAGCTCAGCAAAAATCGTAATTGCAAAAAAGAACACTTTACGAAAATTCTCAATCGTGAAAACGAAACCTTTTCACACCAGCAGATTTTAAAAAACGCATATTTCCGAACCTATTAAACATCAGGCTGATTTATATCCTTAACGAAATCTTCAGCAATAAATGCTTCTGTTTCAATTATCAATAGTAATCGGCATCGTCGAAAATATGGAGTAAAGTAAAAACAATTTTTAAAAAATTGCCGATATCTGTCATTTTAAAAATACCGAATTTCCGGTATTACAATGCGGAAAAACACCGGAGTTCTGGTGTATAACCAGAATACAATCACCTTTGGTTCATTGTTTTATAATTTTGATAACAATCCAAGTTAGGGGTTTGTGCTCGCATTCAATTTTTCGATCGAGATTTGTTTAAAGGGTTCGTTTTTTCAAAAGCGATTTTTGTTGATTGTTTGCTTTTGTTCCTTCTTTCTAATTTCAATAACAATTCAAGTTGATGGGGGCGAATATTTAGTATTTTTTCAAGCCAGAATTTTTATTTTACAATTTTTTTAAACCAATAATTTGAGAGACGGAAAGTTCCTTTTGGATCGTCATAAAAAGACTGATTTCCGTTTTCAGGACGGAAGAGTGGCAGCCCCGTATGAACGGAATCACCTCTGCATTACTTTCATTAGGAAAAAAGTCACTCATTAATTTTCATTAATTACTTTTTTTTGGAAACTGGATGTGTGTGTGTGTGTTTTCTTTATCTAGTGCATTTATTCTCACTGAAAGCGATATGGTCCCCTTGCAAACCTTAATAGAGAAAATAGAGGTTACAAAAAATAGCCACAAATCTAAGGAAATAGGTCAATTTTTTTTAAACCAGTTAAATTATTCTATTTACAGATAAATTATTCCTAAGTGATTCTCTAAAAAGATTAAAAAAAAATGGTTTAACGCATTTCAAACCCATTTTAAAAAAAAAAAAAAAAAAAAAAAAAAAAAAAAAAAAAAACAGAAAAAAGGAGCTTATTTCTTTTATGCTAAAAAAGCAGACATTTTACGTGAAAGTATGAAATTTTAGTACATTAGAAAAAAAATTTAAAACCTAGAATCCCTTTCTTAAACATGAAATACACTTTTAAGAAGCATAAGTAAAAACAAGGACCACAGAAATTGTTTTCGAGAATTAAGAGCCTTCAAAAATTGGCAATTGGCAGAATTTACCAATTTATTGTAAATTATGTGTTTGGTCTGTCCATGTATATTGAGGGGGGGGGGGGGAGATAGCAATAATATCTTGAAAAAATAAAGAAGTTACCTGGCCAACTTTTTCTGCCTTATCTGGAACGTATGATGGGTCACAGTAAACTTGCTTGCATCTGGCAGTTTCATTTCCAGAGCGTACACCAACAACTTTCCCATTTTCCATGACTAATTCGTCTATAGGTTTATCAAGCATATAGGTTCCTCCATAGATTGCACTTAATCTAAAATAACAATAAGCTATTTATGATAACAGTCCTATTTATAAAATACAGTACATGGTTGGTTTAATGCCAATTAATAAAATCTAAATGATATAAAATAAAGAATCCAAAAGTAATCTACCATCCATGAACAGAAACTATTTGGAAAGACTCTTCACCCACAAGTTATAGACTAAAAGTATGATTACGCACAAATGTCTCACATCATAGATAACTAAGTACTAGCATAAAACAAATTGAGTTTATATAAAACATTAACCACATCCAGAAGAAGAGAGGACAGACAAATAAGTATTACAAATTTATAATAAGTAATAAGTCTTCCATTGTGTCATACTATTATATATATGCTAGGGATGTAATGAATATTCGGCCCTTTTGCCGAATAGCGATTTCATAATCTAGCTGAATAGTTGGCGGGATCGTATTCGGCCAGGCCAAATAATAGCCACTGGAAATTGTTTGATTTTGTTAAAAACTTTAATCCTATTTTTTAAGAAATCACTATGAACTATTCAGATACATAAGAATAACCTTATGGCAGCTCAGCTTCTGAGAACACATAATTTTCATATAGCTCACTTCCCTTTTCACTTTAACAGATCTACAGTTCTTCAGGGTAACTTTGGGTCATGGGGGATAACTATGCACCACTTCACTTTTTAGATCATTCAACTTCAAATGAAGCTGTAGAACACGCCTAGTGCTACTCTCCTGGCAAGGTTATAAAATGACTATTCTTATTTTAGTAAAAAATTTAGAAACACTGTACACAGTTAATTGTATAATTCAATAGTTCTAAAGTAACAGCTTGGGAGCTATTTTGGAATGCTGATTTAAGGTCGCTGAAAACTTATTCTCTTAAGCAACACTACTAATTTAACAAGCATTTTATCTTCTAAATTAGGGATGTAACAAATATACGGCCACTATTCGGTATTTGGCCCTTTGACCAAATATTCACTTCACGTCCTGGCCGAATAATCGGCCAGGTCATGAAGTGACTAATCGGTGACCCATTTTGCATGGTTCCCGAAGCTTTAAATATTGAGACGATATAGGTGGAATTCACAGCAATGTGGAACACACAGACACAGCTTCAACATATGAAAGACAATATTTTAGCCAGACTCCAATACATTATATAGCATTGATGCCGCATGATCACTGATGCCGCAAGATGAGGATGATGCAAAAGATGGTGGAAGCTGAAATTGTTACGAAAACATGGCTATCCTGAAAAGAATGGTACTTTGGGAAAAAAAACCAAAAGAGATTCGTATGAAAAAAGAAACTTTATCGTGGTAAAAATTTACGAATCAGTTATTAAAATACGCAAAATTTTGATGTTAAAAGAATTTATGAAAAATAGTAAAAGAGTTAATACCTAAAATGTTAAATTGTAAATATAAAATAATTTGGAAAAATTTAATCAAACGTACACGTACGAAATATCATAGAGATAAAAATGTAAGAGCTTTACTTAAATTTTAAATGATTAAAAAAAAAATCAGAAAAAAAGAAAAAAATAATTAAAAATGAAAAAAATAATTTAAAATAAAAATAAGAAAATGTGATGTGCAATATCACAATAAATGTGCGTTTTTTTTTTGCAATAGGCTTTTGACTACTTTCTTTTTAAATGAAAAAAAAAAAGATCTTTTAAAGTTAAAAGTTTTTTCAAGGTTTAAGAAAAAATGCCTTTTTTGGAATATAAAAAATTAAGGGTTTTTCAGGATCTAGTAAAATGATACAACAATTTAAGAGCATTTTAGGATATTTTATAAGGTCTAAAAATTCTGCGATGTCAGCATGGAGTATAAAAAATATACACATGGTTGTGAAAGTTCATAGAACTACTTCACAGCATTTGACGGAAGATTGTAGCATCACTATTTTGTCGCATACAGCACTGTCAGCTCCAACAATTTACTCGTCTTCTACTGCACCTCAAACTACATACATGTTCTTTTCTTCAGAAAACCATCGGTTCTTGTGGTTACAGTAGGACAGCTAAACTGTTTTCTTTTTTTTAAATACACTTCAAAAAAAGTATAAATCAACACATATATTATTACCTTGCAAAACCTTGGGGAAGTTCTCCTAGGCCATATAAAGGGTACAGATAAGGGCTTTTTCCATAACGTGCCAAGGAATCACTATAAAGCTTGATTCTGTTAACAGTTTCTAAACATGGTTTAGACAAATACCTAAAAGAAAAAATATATTAAAGCAGCAATAATTAGAGCATCGACACATTATGACTGCACTACTTTGCAAATGTTGAGCAAAGTAAAGCACCATAAAATGTAATTCAAACAGCAGAGGTGTCGCAGAATGCGCCACTGAATTTTTTGGGGAAGGGGGTTGTTTCATTATTTATACATACTTGTGAACTCGGGAAAGGGTGAATAAA
Source organism: Octonoba sinensis (assembly GCA_038502835.1). Lineage (NCBI taxonomy): Eukaryota > Metazoa > Arthropoda > Arachnida > Araneae > Uloboridae > Octonoba > Octonoba sinensis. The sequence goes on along the minus strand of CM076599.1, from coordinate 26,402,215 downwards.
GGATTAAAATTTATCAGTTGAAATTGGAGCTTTCACACACTAGCGTTTTAAGCAGTAAATAGGTAATATTTGAGAAAATTGACTCATTTTTGAGTATTCAGAGTCAAACTTTTACTTGCAAAATTTCCACCAAAATACTTATTTTTGCTGAAAAGTTCATTTGCATTTTTTGCTCAAAATGCTTTATATTGAGAACTATTGATAGAATGAAATATCGTAAACTGAAATCAGATGCAAAAGGATTGCTGCATGATTGCAATGAAACGATATCTTGCCTAACATAAAACAAAGGGGGTTGTTTCATTATTTATGCATACTTGTGAACTCGGGAAAGGGTGAATAAAGGATTAAAATTCATCAGTTGGAATTGGAGCTTTCACGCACTCGCGTTTTAAGCAGTAAATAGGCAATATTTGAGAAAATCGACTCATTTTTGAGTATTCAGAGTCAAACTTTTACTTGCAAAATTTCCACCAAAGAACTTATTTTTGCTGAAAAGTTCATTTGCATTTTTTGCTCAAAATGCTTTATATTGTGAACTATTGATAGAATGAAATATCGTAAACTGAAATCAGATGCAAAAGGATTGCTGCATGATTGCAGTGAAACGATAGCTTGCCTAACATAAAACATCAAAAAAACATTAAAAATTTTTTTTTTTAAGCTGAAGTACTAAGTATTCTACATCATGTAAAGATCCAATGTAAATGATTTTGAACATTAAATAAAATATAAACTTAAAATATACACATTATGTCTTTTAAGGCAATATAAAATACACAGCTCAAAAATTTTGAATTTTTAATAGAATATCTGCAGATTGTACTCTTGCATTTAAGACTGTAATTAATGCTTCAAAAGAAAATTATACATTAACTTAATAACATTAAAGTAAGTCTACTTATGTAATTGATCCTTACACAAATTTATTATATTTATAGCCCCAAAATTTCTCAAGTTGCCACGAGGCTTTTTCTTTGAACCTTTAAGAATAATTTTTAGATTTCAATCTACAGTATAACAGCAATTTAACAATTGTCTACGGATTGTTAAATTAAGGATGTCGTGAAACCTAGGAAACTGATTAGCATTCATCAAATTCAATTTGGGACTTTTATAAAAATCTATCACTAATTTTAGGAAATCATTAAATTAAAATTATTTGTACACTTAAAAACAGCTACACAACAGCTTCTCTTAAAAGTAGAAAAAAATTTATTCCGCAATTAGGTAGAATGAACAATGTCTAGTGAAGTATTTTGTTTGTAGATATCTTTTAATTTATCAATTTTTGAGATAATTTTATGCCTTTATATATGGGTTATTCCATGTCAACTGGACCAATTTTGAAAATCGTCCCCACTCGACCATCTCCGATTTTGATAAAATTTTGAACAAAGTTTCTGCCGGGTATAAAACAAAGCTAGCCAAATTTTTAGACCTTGAAAGTAAAAACTCAAGTTGCAAGGTGCGTTTAAGTTAAGGGACCAAAATGGCTGCCTCTGATGACCGAACCAAGTAGCCATGTTTGGATGTACCTGGAGAGTCACATAATGAAAATACAACTCCGAATGTTTTTTTACCCAGACAACTTTTTGTGCTTCATCTAATAGCAAAGTTTGAAAGACTACCAAGAAAGTTCTTTTCTTGTGTTCAGTCAAAGTTGGCTGAAAATTCAATTTGACAAAACTTTTCAAAACTTTATATTGCTCTAACTCGTCAGTAACTAAACTTATACACTTGTAACTTGGTATATATCTAAGTCAACTTCTTTTCGAAATATTCTGAAAATTTCAAAAATTTCATTAAGTTAAGTTTTGATTTATATTTACCTAAACATGCAGCGGTTTTCAAAAATGGCCAATTTTGATCACTTTTGAACCATCATATCCGAGGGGGAACCAAATGAATTTTCTTTGTTTAACTTTCATTAGATAGAGGAAAGCTTTTTCTACCAGATCAGAAATTTTTAAGAAGGTGTTTTCTCGTAAGCCGAGAAAAAGTGGTTCAAATTTAAGTTAAAAACCATGGTGATATGTGCACATTTTTAGCCTCAATTTAGCTTTTTTGGAGTTTTATTTAACATTTAAAAAGAAAGAAACTTGCGTTGGGTCCTGCAGGGCTCACGCATACTCGCATTTGATGCATAAATCAACATTATTTGAAAAAATCGACTCATTTTTGGAAGATGAGAGTCAAACTTGGACTGGGTAAAATTTCGACCTAAAGACATTCTAATACTGAAAAATTGATTTGTATTTTTGCTCAATATGCTTTATTTTGTGGATTATTAATAAGAGAACTAGAAATATTGTAAAATGAAAGCAGATGCGAAAAGATTGCCGCACAAAGCTCTTACTGTTCGTAACTGGCGGCATCAAAGAAACATAAAAAATAAGCTAAAAGTAAAAAATGTTCAACAAATAAAGACCCAATGTGAATAATTTTAAACATTAAGATAAGTAAATAAATGAATTTAAAAAAAAAGAAACACTTATTATGAATAGTTTAAGAAATTCAATTTTCGGCAAAATAGCTGCTGTTTATTTCTTTGCATCTGGCTTGAGCTCTTCCTCCCTGGGTCCTACAGAAAGAAGAACTACCTCTGTGGCTGACTAGCACGACTATTGGACATGACACCTTGGCAAAGGGGTTATCTGTGTAAACATAAACTAGTAGTGGTTCAACCAATAATCAGGTTACTCTAGGCTTGAAAATATACGACTATCAGGCTGACTCACAATTAAAAAAAAGCAAGTCAATTTGTGGAAAATGCGAGTCAATTTAGATAGTTTAACGAAAGAAAAGTCCCGCAGTGGACCAGTCAGCAGAAGCTCGGTTCCCGTAGAACACCAAAAGTGAAGCAACATCGACTTAGGTCAGTGTTTGGGAGGGTGACAACCTCTCGTGGCTGGTTCCTGTGAGGCCGTGTATGCTAAAGGGAGCTGGTGCACGTTAAATAGGTCGTGGCTCCAATGTCCTCCAAAAGAAACGTACCTCTGGGGGTGCCAACCCCAGGTGACGGTCGCTCATCTGGGAGCTGGTTCAAAAAATTAAGAGACTACATATAAAGGGGCGGAAGTCAGACTCCTGCCTATAAGGGCCCCGTTAGACTCAGAAGCAGAGCACCCATTCTTCCTCGCTACACGCAAGGATACGACAACAACACATCGAAAGAAAAAATACATTTTTAAAAACGCTGTCGTAGTCGTGATGATTTTACCCTGAAATATAAGAAGTTCTACACAAAAATACGGAAGGTTGGTATAAGGAATCTGTAGATAATCTATTAAAAATTTTTGGGGTGTGTATTGTATGTCATTGCAAATTACATAACAAAACTTTTTTTTTTATTACAGATTTAAAAAAAAAAGCTACTTGGAGACATTGTCTGATCTCGAATGTTTTAAATCAAATTCTTGTTTTTATTAAAAAGGAGGTCAATTTTATTTTCAATCACACTTCTGAATGCAAGAGTAATATTTTCTTGTTGAGTAACTTTTTGTGCAAATAAGTAAATGCTTAATTACATCAATTTAAAAAGTCAAATCCTAATTCTCTGACATATTATTCCTTCAAAAATTTTAATATGAAAGTAATGATTGGTTTAAAATCAACCGATTATTGCCGAGAAGAAAAATACCGGCAGCCATTTTGCCAAAAATTGAATTTCTTAAACTCTTCATAATTTCTTTTTTTTTTAAAAATTCATTTATCTACTTATCTTAATGCATAAAATTATTCACATTGGATCTTTATTTGCTGAACATTTTTTACTTTTAGCTTATTTTTTACGTTTCTTTGATGCCGCCAGTTACGAAAAGTAAGAGCGTAATGTGGCAATCTTTTTGCATCTGCTTTCATTTTACAATATTTCTAGTTCTTTTATTAATAATTCACAATATAAAGCATATTGAGCAAAAATACAAATCAATTTTTCAGTATTAGAATGTCTTTAGTTCGAAATTTTACCCAGTCCAAGTTTGATTCATCTTCCAAAAATGAGTCCATTTTTTCAAATAATATTGATTTATGCGTCAAATGCGAGTATGCGCAAGCCCTGCAGGACCCAACGCGAATTTCTTTCCTTTAAAATGTTAAATAAAACTCCAAAAAAGCTAAATTGAGGCTAAAAATGTGCACATATCACCATGGTTTTTAACTCAAATTTGAACCACTTTTTCTCTGGTTTACCGAAAAACACCTTCTTACAAAATTTCATATTTGGTAGAAAAAGCTTTCCTCTATCTAATGAAAGTTAAACAAAGAAAATTCATTTGGTTCCCCCTCAGATATGATGGCTCAAAAGTGATCAAAATTGGCCATTTTTGAAAACCGCTGCATGTTTAGGTAAATATAAATCAAAACTTAACTTAATGAAATTTTTGAAATTTTCAGAATATTTCGAAAAGTAGTTGACTTAGATATATACCAAGTTACAAGTGTATAAGTTTAGTTACTGACGAGTTAGAGCAGAATAAAGTTTTGAAAATTTTTGTCAAATTGAATTTTCAGCCAACTTTGAACACAATAGAAAAGAACTTTCTTGGTAGTCTTTCAAACTTTGCTATTGGATGAAGCACAAAAAGTTGTCTGGGTAAAAAAATTTCGGAGTTTTATTTTTATTATGTGGCTCTCCAGGTACATCCAAACATGGCTACTTGCTTTGTTCATCAGAGGCAACCATTTTGGTCCCTAAACTTAAACGCCCTTGCAACTTGAGTTTTTACTTTCAAGGTCTAAACATTTGGCTAGCTTTGTTTTATACCTACCAGAAACTTTGTGCAAAATTTTATCAAAATCGGTGATGGCCGAGTGGGGACCACTGGTCCAGTTGACGTGGAATGACCCATATGTAAGTATAGAAGAATCTCGTTTCATCACACCTGCATCATTTTTTCTCCTGTATGCATCATCCTGTTTTAACTGTCCTGCTGTAAATGCTATTTAAGTAATGTTTTCTTTATCAGCTTAGATTTTTTTTAAACTAGCAAATTCTCATATCTATTGCTGAAAAAATTTTGCCCTTTGATGAAAATGATAAATTCAGCCATTTTACTATATTTGACAATTATGAATCATTTGATCAAGGGTGTATTAAATTTTTCTTTGTTTGACGAAGAAATAAGCATACAAAAGCCAAATGCAGTATTTTAGCAACTAAACGGAACACATAGTTTTGCTTCTTTCTCTTGCTGCACAAGTTTTTTGAGGTAAGTATATTTTAAAAAAAAAATATTTTTTACATTTTAACAGTAAATTTATTAGTCACATTTTGCAGGTAATGATACTTGATGTTGACCTGCATTTATTCTTTTCCATATTTATTGTTTGAAAAGAATGGTTTCATGAGAAATAATTAATTGAAGTTCTATTGTGTATATATGTATATGCATGCTCAAAATAAAAATAAAAGATGAAATAGTTGTGAAAAAAAAACCATCAAAAAAATTAGCCTTAAGAATGTCTTACTTACTCATCATCACGATAAAGAGCTAAAGCATGCCCAGTAAAATCAGCAGTGTCTTTATCCAAGCCAAACTTTTCATAGAGTTGAGCAGTTGTTGTGACATTGACATCGACATCTTTAAATGTTTTGGGATCTTCTGGATTGAATTCTTGAACATAAACTAAGAAATTTCGAAATCTCCTTTTTTCAAACATGCCCATCAAATCTGGGAAAAGAAAAAAAAAAAAAACACTAAGATCACTATTACTAAAAAAAAACCCGACCAGTTAATCATTAATAATGATCAGAAAAAAAACCTATCACATTGATTAAAGAAAAAAAATTATATCAGCTTTCAGAAAAATTACTAAGTACTTGAACACATCAGCTACCTTGCAGTTAAGGACATTATTTTTTGTTCATTTAAGGCCAAACTACAGCAGACCTATGCTGTGTACATGTGCAAGGTCAAGCAGAGTCAAAAGCTCTACTGTTCACAAAAATTAGTAGGAAAAAAAAACATGTATCCCCAAAAAAAAAAAATAAATAAATAAAATTTCAAAATATCAAGTTTTTCATTATATCAATGGTAAGGGTGAAACTATTTTTCGTGAATTATTTTTGCTACACAAGACCTCTTGAGTTATTGTGTTGGACTTAATAGAAATTTTCAAGAACCGTAATTTATTTTTTAAGTAATTTTCATTTCATTGACATGACTGGCAAATGTACAGTATTAACTTTTCCACTAATTACCTTATTTAACAACATATATGTATTAGATTTAACGTACAATATATTACATTCATTTTCTAAATTTTTAGCATAAATATACATTTTTTAATGTAGAATTTTTATTTCCACTTTAAAAAATAATATGTTCATTACATTTTACTCAGAATATCAATCTTAAATCATGTTTATTGGTGTAATAAGCAATCTAATTTAGATTTTTAAAGAAATCAGGTTTTTTTATTTAAAAAAATCATTATTTTTTTTATACCCTAATAATTAAATGCCATGTCAAAATAATTTAAATTTGGATAATTTTGATTTCATGAGACGAATATATATCTATGTTACAAATAAAACTAATAAATATATAGCAAAATCGTAAGTTGTTTCTAAAAACTTAAACTCCAACGTGGTGTAGTACTCAATGGTATTGACCAACAGAAAAAAATATAAAATTGAGAAGTAAAAAAAGTTGAACAGATATTTTAAAATGTAGCCTCTCATTTTAAACAGAATATAATTATCGTTTAAATAAAAAAATCTGTAACAAAATATCTTGCACCGTTCAGGAAATAAAGCACAAGTTTTTGTCGTAAATTACAAGCAAGAAATAGAGCAGAGGGCGCTTTCTTGGCGGCTTGTATCTCGGGCCAGAATTTTTTTTGAGCAAAACCAAAACACACATATGTCTAACTTTGTCCTAAATTTTAACATATTTTCCATCCAAAAACTTCTGAGACTATGAAGGTAACCCCCCCCCCCCCTGCCTGAATCGATTTGAACTATATCATACACAAAAATTTTTAAAAAGTACAATAACATAAAAATTTTGAATGTTTAGAAGTTATTTTTATCTTAATACTTTTATTCATTACACAAGTTTTTCCTTTTATCCTTTTTTTTAAGTGTAAAAATATACTTATCACTTGAATATAAACTAACTTGATCCTAGTGCTTCTTTTTCATCAGCAGGAACTTTATATATCTTTCCTCCTTTATACACATAACTACCTTCAACAGACTTAAATTCTAAGTATCTTGTAACTCCAGTATGTATGAGAAGTTTAACTAATTGTCCTAAAAAATAATGATTAATGATTTAATGAATTATTTGTGATAATATGAATCAATAAAAATAAAGAAATAAAAGAATCAACATAAATGCTTCCGATTGTCCTAAAATGTACTTTGAATCTATTCGCAAGAAAATTAAAATTTTTGGAAATATCTCTGCAATTTTCTTGTTATACAAAGTCATGTTAATGATATTAGAATCATAAATCAGGATCAGGCTGGCTCTTAAATATCGTAAATCTCAAATGAAAATAAATCCTGTAGTCTTCTTGCAAAAAACAGTTTAACTTTATTAAAAAACTAAACAAATTAACATTTAGAAAATAATGCAGCATCTTGATTTCTTTATGGACCAATAGCAATTTGCTTGAAGATAAAATTAAACAATGAAATTTAATTTAGACTAAAAAACTGATATTTCACTAGCATTGGTCCATAGTAAGTTTTATAAAGAATCCTGGCAGGAGTAAACATATGGCTCCTTTAAATAGTTGAAATTAAATTTAAAGCCCCCCCCCCATTCAGAGATATCAAATATAATTTTATTTAAAATATCTTGATGAAAATAATTTAGGGGAGATGGGGGCACATGTGGATGTTTTTTGCTTTACGCAAAAATCTAACCCTTTACTTTTTTTTACTTACCATAATCTTATACCTAAACAGTTCAAAATTTTGTACTTAAATATTAGGAGATGTGACTACATTTTTCTATAAAAAATATTCAATAACATAAAAACTATCCACATGTGCCTCTACATGGGATACATTTGGGCACACTCAGGTGACAAAAGTCATAGGATAGCTAAATGCCAATATACTGATGGCAATAGTATGCACACAAAAGGAATAAGAGGTCAGTACATTGGCAGGGCCTTCCATTTGTATTCAAGATAGTCTGTGAAAAGGTTTCTTACATAATCATAGCAGCATGACGGTAATTAAAGACTTTGAATGTGGAGTGATAGTAGGAGGAAGATGCATGGGACATTCTATTTCAGAAGTCATTAGGGAATTCAAAATTATGAAATGTACAACATCCAGAAAGGGCAGAGAATGTCTATCAAGCACAACCTCTTTTAAGAAAGTGTTAAGTACAACCTCTCATCAATGGCCCACTCAAGTTAAACCCCCCCCCCTCCCCCAAAACCCAACTTTTGAAAAAAAATTAATACCCTTTTCCCCCCTGAAAATAAATGTATATACAGTGGTACCTCCCTTAAGGGACACCTCTGAAAAAGAGACACCTCTAATTAAGGGACACTTTTTCTGGTCCCAGTCCCTTTGAATAGGGACTGCAATGTATTTACCTCTGAATAAGGGACACTATTTAAGGGACATTCTTGGAGAAAAATTTCCAAAATTAAAATTATATAGATAAGAAAATTTACTGGAAGCTGAAGCTTTTTTTCTTCTAAAAATGAACTTCTGAAAGTTGGGATGAGTCCTAGAAGCATGAACAAAGAAACAAGTGTACTTTAAAGTTTCCTTTACAAAACCTACTTGTATAAAGGGTTTTACCTCTTTTGTACTATGGAACACATGTATGTACAGCAAGGACAGACAGTACCCGGCTACCAACAATTTTTTATGCAAGAATTGGGAAAAGTATAAACATAATTTACACTATATTGCCCAAATTACGTATTTTGAAACAAACCCATCTAGCAGATTGCTTCAAATAAATTTCTGTAAGCTCTAAAACTCTGCCAATACGACGTTGTGGCGGTCGACGTGTGAGGACACGGAGGTGATGGTGGAGGAGGTTGTCTGCCGGAGGCAGGGCCAGAACCTCGGACCTTCTTGATGGAAAGCCAGTGCTTCCGTGCTTTGCCAAAAGGTACCTAATGGCCAGGACAGAAGATAGCTCTTGAAGGTGTCGAATCGTACCGCCACATATACTCCCCCTCCAGTGAACGAGTGAATGACAGTATGGAGGTGAGGAGTGAACGATACCAACTATAGATGGGTGCGCCAGTGCCAGGCGTTCTGCCGAGATTGGAAGGCTCGTATCCGCGGTCGGGCGCTGATGAGAGCTCGTGATCGAGCGCCTCGGTCGGGCGGATGAGCGCGAGTGTTCTCGTGGCGCCATCTATGAGGTGATAGGGTCTCCATTCGTTGCATGTAATTGCCGGGTCACCAAATGTGGCGGTCGACGTGTGAGGACACGGAGGTGATGGTGGAGGAGGTTGTCTGCCGGAGGCAGGGCCAGAACCTCGGACCTTCTTGATGGAAAGCCAGTGCTTCCGTGCTTTGCCAAAAGGTACCTAATGGCCAGGACAGAAGATAGCTCTTGAAGGTGTCGAATCGTACCGCCACAACGTTTATGCTAAAATTTTAGTTTTTCAATGAAAACATTTTAAATTTCAATAATTTCAACTTATATTTTGTATGCATGAGATATTTTCTGCATTTAAGCTTAAATGGTAATACATGTTTATTATTAAAAAGCTAAACTTAGTTAATACACTATATGTGTATGCATCAATTTATGAACCTCCGAGGAAGGGACACCTCTATTTAAGGGATAAAATTTCCAGTCCTCTTAGTGTCCCTTATTGAGAGGTTTTACTGTATATATACTGTCCATTATTCTAAAGCAGGGCCATGAAAGAATTTGTGCATGCATCAGGTCTGCTTTGTTTTTATCAAAATAAGGGTGATCAGTTGATATCAGACATTGTGATGAGTGTGTTTTGTTTTTTCCTTTTCTTTTTTCCCCCTCTGTATTAATTCAGCCTAATGGGTGTGGGTTTGTGCGGATGGTTTTTTTTTTTTTTTTTTTGGTTGATTTTTTATTTCCCTTTCTTTGCGGATCTTGGAAAATTATATAAAACTTTTCAGCAATGCTGTCGCTATGCATTTCCTTAATAAATAATTTCAACTTGCACTTCAAATATTTATAATCATTTTAATGGTGTGTTGAAACCCCGGAAATTTTACTGGTCCTTTTTGGATGAGTTAGCGGAGTATCAGTGGCTCAACCAGAAGGAGGCCCAATGGAGGCCTGTGCCCCTTGCTCTGACGAAGATTTGAAATTCTTTCAAAAGTGTTCTTTTTTGCGCAAGAGCATAGATCTGGAGCGGGTCAGTGGTTCAATGAGATTTTGCTGGAAACTGGAGTGGATGAGGTGCAAAGAAGTTTATTGTGGTCCACTGATTGACTTTTTAAAAAAAATATTTTAAATATTTTATTAGACAATAAAATAAATTAACTTAAAAAAAGAGATAAATAATACAATCCATTTAATTTGTTTGGAGCACAGCGCAGCGCGGAGCTGGAGTGGTGCCGGATCAGATATTTATAAGTTGGAGCAGAGTGGCTCAAAAAAGTGGGCTGCTCCAGATCCCTGATCAGCAGTGCCCCCCCCCCCCTATCCAATGACTTTTCTGTATACTATACTCTCGATATCCCCTTGCCATACGAACATATACCAAATAGCAGACTAATTTTTTGAAGCCTGTAAATTCTGTACATATTTTAAAAACCAAAACGGTACAGCCCACAGCTTGCAAATACGTAGTACGTTCGTAATTTAGATACATTTTCAAATCATGCTAGTTAATTACATTTTAATTATCAAATTAAGCATGCCGGATTGCCGGATATTTCGTGCAATGGCAGAATCAGATTCCAGTTATTTAAAAATTTGTCGGATATCAGAAATCCGCTAATTAATAATCTTCCGGAAAAAAAATTCCTCAAAAATTCTGATGGCGCAACTTCCACCATGATCCCCCCCCCCCCCAAAGACGGGCACTCCTGTCCCTGATCAAGAGAAGTTATGTAAGGGATCATTCATAAATGATGTCGAGCTTCGAGGGGGGAGGGGAGGTTCGTAAAATTCTGTCAAGGGGAGGGAGTAACAAGAAGTGTGACATCATGCTTATGCAACATAGCGTGACATGTGACAAAGGGGTTGGGAGTTCGTTGAAGTGTGACTTTTGTTGACAGTTAGAGTGTGAAGGGGCGGGGGGTCAAATATATGGGAAAAAGCGTGGCATCATTTATAAATGGTCCCTAAGCGTCAGTGTCTTGATAAAAACAAAGTTATTTTGCTCACGAAAGCATTAAATATTGTAGGTAAGGATGGAGAGGGGATTTTAATTCCTTTAAAATATGAGAATTTTCAGAGGGGTTGCAGATTATTACTCAGAAAATTACATTATTTTCCTTCTTTTCCGCCTTTCCCCCACCTAGAAGAAAACTTTCCACATGGGGAAAAAATTTGTACAACCCCCCCCCCCAAAAAAAAAAAGACTTGGGCCTTTTCACTTTAATAAGGTGAGGAATAAATAGAGATGTTTTGATGCGCATCAAACAAAACAGGTTGTAAATTGGAAATAGAAAGTAACATCGAGGAAAAGAAACAAAACTGAGGTAGGAAGTGCACCCTTAAGATAAAGTACCCATCCACTGAACCTATCACCCCCTTTTCAAGTGGAACCGTGCGACTTTGCCAGGCCCGCGTTTCGATAATTAACAGTACATATCCATTTAAATACCCCACAAACACCCTGAATGTATAATATTCACCAAATTTCAATATCAACATCAAAAACTTTATTTCCTCCGTTTTCTTGTTTGATCGATATGTGGGCTTAACCTAAATAAACTACTCCCCCCCCCCCCCAAATAGGTTATCCTCATAGGCTTTAATGTGGTGGGATGGTTTCCGGGACTCCGAAGGTCAGTTAATATCCCCCTCTTTTCATTCACTTGTCCCCTCCCTATCATTCTTTCCAGGATCCATCTCTGGAACCCCTTCTCTCCAGTTTTCCCATATATATATATTTTTTGTGAACCCCTTCCACACACATTTTCTTTTCATGTTTGAAAAGTGCAACAAGAAACTCTTGTTGCACTCTTTCTTGTTGTTCTTTTCATCTATGCAAACAAATAGTGTTATCTTTTTAACCATTTTCCCCTCCTAAATCAGAATAGATCCATCTACCCACATGCACGATTCCCGTTTTTTCTATGAGAAGCAAGCATGTTAGTTTCCAGGAAAGTCTTTTTTGTGCAATTTCTATGTAATTGACGTATTTTCTAGAATCTATGGCAGGAATGCGATAGTCTTCCGATTCCTAGAAATTTTGATTAAAGGACCTAGTTTTGAGGGTTATAGCCCACAAGCCTTACTAGGACCAGACCTACACTTGCGGGGAGAGTTGAAGATTCACCATTTGATACTTGAGATTAGTGATTTTCTTCTTTTCATTTCTTTTCTAAATGCGTCGCTATTTGTTTTGACCATATTGTCAGATAGCACGATAGATTGTGTAGAGTTGCTTGATTTAAAAAAGAAAATAAATATTTTTTACCATGGCGTAAAATTTTGACGTTGTTCACCATGATGCAATTTTTTTTTCTAGGTGCACCTATGCCTCTCACCATGGACAATAAATAACCTGCATTAAATTGGCAACACTGGCGACGTGAGCAGAAATTAGGTGAAAAAACTGCAGTAATAAATGTTGGACGTTTGACAGCTATGGCAATGCAGCAAAATGCGACTAATGGGCAGGAAAAGACAAACAAGAGTGACTTGAATAACAGGGAGGTGCCCATGACTTTTGTCACTTTCGTGTAAATAGAACATTATCAACAATCTAATGTAACAAAGACAAATGAGTTGAATTCATTTATTATAAATTTTCACTAGGAACAATATTTCTTTTGCTATAAATAAGGACAAGGTGTTTGAATTATATTTTGTAAACTTTAAGAAAAGAACCGTTCATGAAAAAAATATTTTACCGATGCTTAATGATCATTACAGTGAGAGTGTTTTTAACCCAATCAAAAAGATTGCTGTTTAAACATTTTAATAATTAAATACAGATAAGTTGTAATTAAAATAATAGAATTAAGCTTAACTACATTAGCAAAGATTAAAAGCAACAGTCGTTATCAACGTTCAAAAAATATGTATAATTTAAGCACTTTATTCCTTTAATTTTATGGTATAACTTCTAAATATGAAACAATTATACTGTCCACACGTGCCTTTGAAAGTGTTCAAGTATGTGAGTTTTATAAAAATAAAAATATAGGAGTTTGTACTCTGGAACACAAGTTTTTTAAGCATCATATGACTGCTTCAATTTTTTTCAGGTCTTATGCACACAACCAACCCGGTAACGTAAAAGAGCAGTCGGATAGAAACTAGAGTTTGCCTCAATCTTGATTGCTTTCTACTAGGTTTAAAGAGGTTTTCAAAATATTGAGAAAGTTCTAAAATGTTGAATCGACTAGAAATTAAATTTACCATTTGCCATTAAAAACTTCGGAATAAGATCAACATTCCAATCTCTAGATCTTCCATATTCTTCTAATTGTGTAACTGGCATATTGAATTTCGAGAAAAGTTCTTCAAGCGGAGTTATAGAAGCACTTTCTCCTCCATAGTACTTATTTCGATCCATATGCAACACTTTTCGCCCACTCACAGATAGCATTCCACTCAAGATGCATTCCTGAATAAAGAAAGTATACATAATTTTAATGATGACCAAATCAAGTTTTATGCCAATATACATAGTTTGTCAAAAAAACAAGTAAATTTTGGGCTTTCGGAGGACAGGGAGGATAACAACTTGAGCATTACAGAAGAGCCCATGAAAGCTGCTGCATCGCTAGCTTCCAAATCTAAGAAAATGTAACATTAAATTTATCGGAGAAAATCAGTGTCGCATTCAGTTCTTCAACGAACCTCACAAAGTTTGTATCAGATTTTGGAATAGATAAAATATCGTTTCGTATCAGATAAAACAGTTTTGTATCAATTTGGTTTGCAAAAAATGGGAGTTAGCACCAGTTTTGATTGCAAAAAAGGGCTTTTATAACCATTTGAAACAGAAGAAATTAAACTTTATACCAGTCTAAGATTGGAAAATATCAACCATGTACTATTTTTGGATTTTTTTTTCTAAAAATTAAAAAGCCGTTTCAAAACAATGCATTTCAGAGATAAGGGCTAGGAGCAGTTTAGTCAGTTCTTCAAGACGATGGGAAATGTGATTACCGCATATTTCCGAATATAAGCCGAGAGTGCATTATTCCTTCAAAAATGTACCAAAAATTCAAAACTTGTATATAAGCCGAGATAAAAATTTGAAGAAAAAAAAATTACAGCTCAAAGAGAATCGCCAAAAAGAGCGAAACATTCGCCAAACAGGTAATACAGATCAAGTATTTTCCAATCAAGACGTGTGAAAGTGAGAAGCTTAGCGCCAACGGCGATAGATTGATCTCTGGTAACCCTTTCTGAGGCGAGTACCGACCGCCGAGTCAGCGCGAGCACGTTCCCTTTCCCTATTCATTCATTGCTTTTTGCCCCTGCATTTGCATAGTTTGTTTTACTTTTTTTATTGTTTTTATTCAGTTATTTTTCTACATTTATATTAGAAGGATGAGCGGGAATAGAAAGGCCCACACAGCTAGTCGCGAGCGTATTATAGTCGAGAGCAAATTTCGCCATTTTGTTTCAGCGATGATTTCACAAAATCCAGCTGTAAAATATATGTATATTCTTTTAAACGAAACTACTTATTTTAAGCTAATTATTTCCTTTATGTAGGAGACATAAATTACATAATTAGAGCTCTATATTAGTTGATATTTCGCGGAATATAGACCTACTTTTTTTTTTTCAGAATATCGGACCCGTATATAAGCCGACCCCCCCCCCTCCCCGAGTTAGCTTTCAAAAAAGTTCCAAAAATTCTCGGCTTATACAGGGAAATATACGGTATATCTTTAAAGGGAATCAAGGCTGTATGCAGGGGGGGGGGGGGAGATAAAAGATTTTTTTTATTTTTAAAAACAGACCTTGTTGCACTTCTAAAAATGTGACATTTTAAACATTGTGTAAAAACACATTTTAATTCAAGTGAAATTTTACTTTACCCGGAACAGTAATACACTATGTACAGGAAAAATGAACAAATTAAATCTGAATTTTTTTGCTGTTGCAAACTGAAAAAACAATTGTGTCTACCCAAATTCAGGAATGTTGATTATGTCGCATTTAGGTAGGATTTGAAAGAGGTTTTTCTTCTTGGAGTTGATCTTAAATAGGAAGAGTTTAAGGGGAAATTGAAGAAAACAATGTTGCTTTTAGGAAAAAAGGGGATTTTACAAAAATTTGGTCCATGTGTTTCTTTAGGGAGGTGAAAGAAGCTCCTAATTATAAGCAAGCTGCTTTTCGGTGACAAAGAGACTGGTTGCCATGCGGAGAGGATTTTGTATTGTGAGGCTTGACATAATTTCAAGTATTTGGTACGGAGCAAGAAGTTGATTTCCGGTGCTTGGTTTTGATCTGCATTTTCTCTTTTAAATAAGATAAAATTTACAAATTTGAAGCATTTCATTGATTGTCATAGCAACTGGCATATTTATAGTATTTCTTGCAAATGTGGTCTTTCTTACATAGGTCAGACTAAGCATGCTCTCTAGCACCGTCTGAAAAAACATGAAAATTATGTTAAAAGTAAAGAACTTGTGCAGTCTTCGATTGCTCAGCATTGTTGGACATTTGATCATTGTTTCAAAGTTTTTTCTGCTAGAATTATCAGTAAATGTTCTTTGACCTTGTTTTGGGAAGCTTATCATATTTTGAAAAATTCTCATTCTTTAATAAATGATTTTTCCAGTACTCCATTTTTTCCTTATATTTGCAAATATTTTTAACAATTTTTCTCTTCCCCTGCCCCGGATGTTTTTTAAAAATAAATGCTAGGTTTTGGGGACTTAAAAATGCTTGGGAAAATGCCCAGTAGACACTTGCATGGCCCATATCACTGTAGGCCTGTGATCCTTCCTTCAGTACAATTTTCGAAACAAGGTTGCTACTCAAACAGAATAAAATTCCCCGACTTTTCCAGACATTAAAAAAAAAGCCAAAAAGCCTAGTCCCCCTTAACACCACGGTATCATACTAGTTGAAAAATTCTTTTTAAAATAATAGCAAGGATTGCTAACCTTAAGATAATTTCTGAAAAGCTTTGAAACATTATTCAGCGACGTCACAAAAGGGAACAAACATCTTGAGAATCACAAGAAACTAGGTACAGTCAACTCTCTCGAATCCGCACAAGATTTACAATGCAAACAGTGAAACCTCCACTTAAAAGTTGAATGGAATTTTTCTACTGGAGTGTAATGGTGTAGACTGGGAATTTTTTTTGGTAGCCAGTGGCTACTAACCCAAAAAACTTTGGTAGCCACTTCAAATTTTTGGTAGCCACAACATTAATTTACTGGTTTAATGTGGTTTTTTGGATTTTATCTAACACAATGGGAAATGCAAAGAAAAGCAATTTTAGTTTTCCAATCACGTACATTGAACCAAGTTAATTTTACTTATATTATTTAACTTTAATATTTTATCACAATTTGAAATTTAGTGTCTTTATTTTTCAATTTTCTTAAAAATCACTATTTAAAAATATGTATGGCCAAGGAATTTTTTTAGCATGTTTTGCTAATAATGAATAAATAGTATTTTAGGACATTAATCATATCAACAAAAGTTTTCAAGTACTGATGAGAAAAAAGAATTTTCTTAAATATAAAATTTCAATTGCAGAATATTCTCATTTTCAGGGAATATTTCCTAATCACATCAAGTGCATTTTTGATCAGGATTTTTCTTTGGTTGGCTATACTAAAACTAAATTATTAGGTAGCCACAAGATTAAATTTGTAAATTATCTTGCCACCTGTGCATGAAGCTATATGTCTGATATATAGAAAAGTTTATTTGATAATGGTCAATTTTAAGTTATACAAAACATATAAGTGTATATTACAAAATTTTAGTAGTTAAGTCACTTTTAATCAAAGTTTGTTTCCCCCCCCCCCATCCCTTTTTGTTAAAGTAGAGAAAAGAAATGTTTTTAAATTGTCATAAGTAATTAAGATTTATTATGCAGCAGTGGCATAATATGACATCTTTGCAGCACCTCCCTCTTGGGCCTGAAATATTGCACCCCTCAGTCGTAAATTATGTATTTGAAACTTGCCATCCCCCCCAAGTGTCCCTTAATCTCCTGCGCCCCCTCCTCAGTTACAGGTCTGCTAGTCGCTAGTTACACGACTGATATGTTGAACCAATCATTACATAAAGCATCATAGTGTCAAAATTACCTGTTAAAATTCAAACCAGAAATATTAATAAATTAATTCTGCCAATTGCAGACCTAGTGCGTTTCCGAGAGGTACCATCTCTTTCAGCGGCACCACAATGAGTGGTACTATTGACGCGTGATAATTTTGACGTCTGGTTTATCCACCGGAAAGGCCGAGTACCAGGACTCTGTTCATGCGAAATTGCACTAGGAATTTAATTTATCCGAGAGCATCCAAGCCAAATGTCTACTCAAGGAATCTTTAACACGCCGCATAATCAATATGGGCGCAGATGTTTTTCTGCATCTTGAAAATCCACCGCCTCAGGCCAGGTTTAGTCTGCAACCTTGAGCTACAAATTTCTAATTGATACCTGCCACCACGAGTTTATGGCTTTGATGAGATCAACCGTTAAATTCAATTTTAAATTTTGCTTTTAGTTTCTAATTCAAGATTTAAAAAAAATTATTTGAAGTAATATACTACATATTTACTCCTGTCTCAACTTTTGCTCTGTAGTATTAAAATTTTAAGCTTCTAGGGAGGGTACCCCTGTTGATACCAAAATTAAGTCAAAATATAAAATGACTAATGTCATTTATATTTTGACTATATCTATTACAACATTCAACAATTAAATGCTTATTATGCATTTAAATTTTTGTATGGTAAATATCAGTGTTAAACTCCGAGGAAAAAATGTTTTTTAAATTAAGATTATTGGAAACGCAGGGCATTTAATATTACAAAAGCAGTCAAAAGAATCTAAAATTTAGTGAAAAAATAACAACAAGAATTTGTTTTAAAAGTTAAAAATTTGAGTACATTTGAAGAACATTAAACAAAAATCTGTCATTCAGATTCAGGCTGCAAAATTTTTGCATCTTGAGCCACCAGCTATCAAGTTTTAATTGACAGCTGCTACTGGCACTCTACGAGTTTATAGTATTAGTGAAATGCTAGCTATTTTTTGACCATTAAATTTAATTCTATCTTGCATCAAGTTTGTGTACTTCATTTTTAAAAGAAATATTTTAAGCAATATATGTTTACTCCTGTATTGACTCTAGCAAATATTAAAGTTAAGGAAAAATAGGGGGGGGGGGGAATCTTGTTTAATTATGCAATAAGGGGTTCATCATTTAAAACTTAGTGCTTTCCCAAAAATAAATACTACAGGCCAAAAATAAGATAATCAGTATCAAGTTTTCAAAGTAAATTGAATAAAAAAAATTTCTGCTTTTGAGTACCGTGACTTAAAATCACTTACAACCTTGCAATGTAGGGTCAGTTGGGGTAATTGTAAACGCTTTTTTAATGTTTTAACTTTTGATCCTTCCCTATCTCTTGAATGAATTCTGAGACAAAATTGTGAGCATTGTAACCACTACTGTACTTCTTGTGAGTAAATGTGTACAAAAATTTTGACTGTTTGTTTGACTGTTGTTATGACTGTTAGCGAATGAGCTCGTGTTTACAATTACCCCAGAGATCTGGGGTAATTGTAAACGGTGATTTATTTTCGAATAAAGTTGATGCAAATGGAAAATTGTTTCATACACAGTCTGCTTGAAGGCTTAAGAAGTTCCGGAGCAACGGTTCTCAATCTGCAGCCAACAGGCCGCATGTGGTCAGCTAAGTTATGAGTCTGCTGAGATCATTTAATGAGAAATATCTTGCAAAAAATCAAGTAATGCGACAAATTTATGTAAAATTTTTCTCGCAGTGGATCAGGCGGTTTAGCTTGGATCCCACAGAGCACCGAAAGTGAAGTACAACTGGCCGTGGTCAACGCTTGGGAGGTTGACCACCCTCACGCGACTGATTACTCTGAGACCGAGTGCGCTAAAAGGGGCTGTGCACGTAAAATACATCGTCGCTTCAAATGTCCACCAAGTTTGAAATAACTTCCGCTGAGGGACCAACCTAGGCGACGATCTCTCATCCGGGAGCCGGTTCAAAATCATTGAGCCCCTCTGAGCCAAGTATACTTCATTCTAGAGGAGGTTATTAATAATCAGTAGGAGTTTCCTTAATTCATGGTCACTCTGCAAGGGGGCCTTTGATTTGCAAGTGGCATTAGCAACAACAACAACAGTTGTGTAAAATAGACACAAATGTGTAATTTACATCAAAATATAATACTTATTGTCCCCCCAAAATATTGGAAATAGGATAAATTTAAGTGTTTACAATTACCCCAGAGTCCTAAATATATGGGGTAATTGTAAACACCTAACTTGCACATGAAAAATAACAGGGAAGATTAAATTCATGAGTAAATGCTTTTAGCAGCATTCCATATGACAAATAAAAATGGTTGAAACTGCTTAAATCGCTTTTGTAGATGAGCTGGAGAGGATAATGTAAGATCACTAAATTTTGTTAAACAACTTTTTTCACTGTGCCATTTTCAAACAATAGTGACGCCTCCACAGTTGTTTCGAAACTTACGAAACTGTTTCAATATCTTCCCTATGCTGCCAGTTTTTTATTTTCCATTTGTTTCATTTTCATAATTTGCACACATTTTTGTAAAACGTTTTAGTATTCCTCTTTTTGCCATTTGACCAATCACTTCATTGATATATATAAATGTTGTGCAGTTAATTGTTTAGAAATCTTATACCTCATTTTGTTTGAATTCATTTAAGTTAATTTTTTAAAACTTTTTTTAATAATATGTTCCTGAGTACATTATTAATACATGTAATTTGTACATATTACCTCTAAATAAAAACTGAAATACACCCTGCTTTTTAATGAATAAAACATTACGTTACTTTGGTCCCCAATCTGATACTTTCTAATTTTTTGGCCCTTCACCCAAAAAAGTTTGTGCATCCCTGATAACACGGTGCAAAATATTTCCTGATTTTTCTTCAAAAAACAAAAGCTTTTTTTTTTCCCCCACAAAGTTCTGGATATTGGGATTCTGAATTTGGGGTGCCATACTGATTTCTTTACTATTTTCCACTTATTTTGAAGCATTATTACCATTTGTTATGTAATTTGGATTCGATAAACCTCCGAATAACAAATAACAGCATATTTTAACGATCCAAAAAAAAACGGGAAATTCAGTTATCCGGGATAGCGATGGCCTCGAACATGCTGGATAAGAGGTTCTGTACTGTATATATATGTATTGTATCTAATTTTTAGAAATCTCTCTTTTCTATTAATATCTTTTATATATTCATGGATATATAATTAGTAGTTTATCAAAAAACATTTTCTAAGCAATAAGTAAACAGGTGAACAGAGCATTATACCCTAGCAAAATGCGTAAACAAATCAATAATCCAAAATCCTTACAACCCTTGGTCACAAGCAGTGCAAATTTCGGAGAGTTGACTGTACTTTGCAAAATGTATTTTTAAAGATCTAATAACTCAAGAACACTGATTCTTATCAAGATGTTTAGGAAATAAAAAACTGCATTAATTACTGAATGTATTGTAAATGTATTTGGAAAAAGTTTAAATAACAATAATAAAATGTGAGCCACAGCTTTAGAGTTGATAAATTTATTAATGATCAAATCAGTATTTGAATCATAGGGCATCAATTTCGGCAGCTCCCTTTGCATGCTGCATTCTTGTTTTCACCATAGGCGTAACTAGGGTTGGGGAAAGGGGGGGGGTCACCCTAAAAAGTAGGAAAAATGTACAGACTAAACACCAATAAGCAGTACACAAGAGTTCAAAATTTACACTAGTCATCAATACTTGTCATTACAGATATACTCCGTGTTTATTTCAGGCATCTCTAGGGGGGGGGGGGGGGCTACCCTATCGGAGCAAGTCAACTCCCCCCCCCCCCCATCGGCGAAAAAAATCAGATCACAATTTTTAAAAAAAGAAAGAAAAGAGAAATTACGCTTTTAAGACATCTTAAGGCCTAATATTGAATTATGAGTTGTGCTAGTATTGCTGCTGAAAAGAATGTGTATTTTCATATTTACAATCTGTTCTTAGTCCGAAACGCGTGTTTTTTCGAGTTGTGCCACTATTGCAGCCTATGAGAACCAACCAATTCAGATCTTTTTTGTTCAATGTACATTTATGATTAGGCTAAGTAAAAGTGTAATTTTGTCACGGTATTTTTCACCTTCGCAATGTTATTATAAACGCTCTATGGGACCATTCATAAACAGTGTCACACTTTCTTTCAATATATTTGAGTCCCCTCCCCCCCCTTTGTCGCAAAATCACTCTCCAACACACCCCTATCCCCTTTGCCACGTGTCACGCTATATTACATGAACACTTGCAGTGTGTGCAATGTATTTGCAGTGTTGCAGTTCAGAAATAAAGTACTTTCGTTAAAGAATCACATTTTTAGTTTTATTTTTTAACTTTTAATGACATTTGTGGGCATAACAATAAATGATAATGATTACACGTGTACTTAAATAGCATAAAATTAGATTAAGGTTAAAACAGAAAAAAAGATAATTAGTGCATAATAGTGAAAAATAATTAATTGACTTCTGAAAAATGACCCGCACTTATTTATTTTAAAAGTAAATACCTAAGAAGAGTTTCTTTTAAAATTTTAACTAGAAGTGACTTCAAACCTTAATAAGCATCCGTATTTTCAATATAAAATGAAATCAATGAAACTTTAAAATCAAATTATGAAAATAAAAAATCATCAAAAATAAGTTTAATCTGCTGGTTTTTTACACGTTTCTATAGAAATCAAAATGTGTAATGTCACACTTCTTGTTATCCCCCTTGTCACAATTTCTTGACCCCCCCCCCCCCCGCCGCCTCACTCGAAGTAGTGTGACATCATCCCCTATGAAGTTAAAAAACGAAAAAAGGAGGATTAATACGCAGTTTCTCAGCATGGGAGGAAGAAATAAAAAGTTGAAACTAAAATTGCAAAAAAAAAAAAAAAAAAAAGAGGAGGGGGCAGCTAAAATATTATTTCGAAAAATTACATAAAAATAACCATACCTTTCCTGCTTCAGGGTTTCTTCCCAAAATAGGACAAAATACTTTCACCTTTTCTTTTACTCATAATCAAAATTTGTGCGCAGGCGAGCAAAGGAGACTTTTGCAAGACCACAAGAACCCACTAAATTCCCAACTGCCAAGGTCAATCAAGGTCTCTGTTTTATTGTGCAAAATGGTTGGGAAAAAAAGAGAATATGATTCGAGGAGAGGCATCCGCAAAGGGGCAAGAGCCCTCCCCCCGCCCCCCTTGTCGGAAGCATTTCTATGTTGATTCGATTTTACGAATTGCTAGTTTAAAAAAGAAAATAAAAGAACTAAGATTTGTTCCAGCAATAACAGCACAAACATCCATATCCCGCAATCATAGAAGCAGGGGTCCATTAGGCATTAGCTTACTTCCACAATATGGGTAGTTAGAGTGTCGCCATTTCCACGAATGTAACCTTCGGGCAAGAATGGACAAAGTACCAAACTGTTGTACGTATATTTATGGCAGATGTGGTTCCATGAGGCTCGCATTTTGCGAAAAAAGGATCACTATATTTCCTGTTTTTGTGTGGTCGGGTGATTAGAACCATATGCAGTCCTTAGGCAAGGAATCAATCCGTTATCTGTTGATGACACGCGGGACCTATCGCCTGGAGAATTGAGAGAAAAAAAGGGTCTTTTTTTGAGTTCTGGTTTGTAGGCCCTAGATGTTTGAAGCGCCGTCTTGTCGTTTCCCCATTTGTAAAACAGAGGACCCCCCCTCCCGCTCCCAAACAGGTTGGTTCAAAGAACGAAATCTCATCATTATTTTTTTTTTGTTTTAATTTTTTTTTCAGACAGGTTAAAAATTTCGAAAGTATTTCGGGGGGAGGGGGGCTCGGGTCCGTTGCCCCCCCCTTGCTTACGGCTTTGCCTACAACACCAGTTTATCAGAAAACAAACCTCCATCAAAGAGGAGAATATTGTCCAGGAAACTGGTGCGATTGTGTTCCCAAATTGCTGCCTTTGGGTAAAAAAGACATCAAGAAGGTAAGAAAACCATCTGGAGTGATTGAAAGGATCTCTGCTGTCTGTCTGTGTGGTACGGTGATTGAAGCCACCTTTTGCTGTAAAATTCCTAAAGGTGTTAAGGGGGTTGATTATAACCAGATGAAAAGTCCTCTGTAATATGAGCTACGTACTTTGGTCATAATCACCCTTCAGAAAGAGGAAATAAAATCATATGCATATGTTTTTATTTTTCTTAGGGAAAAAATAGATACAGTGCTTTGCAAGGCGTAGCCAGAATTTTTTTTTGTGTGCCTAATATATGTGCCTAAATAACTAAATACAAAATAGGGGGCGGAGGGTTGAATCCCCAAAACCCTCCCCTGGTTACGCCTATGGCAGAAGTCACTCAAAATTATGTTTATAATCCGTTAATATTACTGTTATTAAACTGAAAAGGTAAGTTAGGGAAGGAAAATGCTACACATTTTGATACTAAATGAGTGATGCATGAATCTGAATTTTTCAACTGCAGAAACTGAAGCACATGGCTCTCACAGCACATTGGTAAAAAAGAAAAGAAAGACATTGCACATCTGTAACAATTTTGCGATTTTCTTTCAAGTTATAGACGATACAAAAGGCTATCCGGTTGCGCCTTAACCCCCCTCCCTTTCCAGTTTTACATCCCTCGGTTTTCTCGGAATTTTAGAACCAAAAGAAATAGCAACCCCTCCACCAATTCCGAGAAACTCCAGTTCAACTTTGGCTACAAGTGCAGACTCGCCCCTAAATGACGATTGACAGATGCATCCCCCCTTATCCCGTGACTCTCCGTTTCAGTTTCAGTTTCTCACGAATGTGAACTAGTGGTGGACCGTGCTCCAGGCCCCGAGAGTCTTGCCCGTTCTTCTCCTTCAACGTCCATCTCCACGATTTTGTCCGAGGAAAGAGATGAGGGGAATTCTACAGCTTGTCTCCTATGTTGTTCACACAAAGTAAAAAAAAAAAGTAAAAAAAAAAAATTTCCAAGCCCACAACCCGATTAACTTGACATAATTTCCACCGTCGAGGAACAAAAATGAATAAATAACTAAATACCCAATGGGGGGGGGGGGGGGGTTGAACCCCCAAAACCCCCCCTGGTTACGCCCTTGGTTTTCACATCCGCCCTTCTGCATAAAAAAAAAAAAAAAAAACGTAGCATTGGTGCTCAGCAGTTTTTTTTTTAAATTAAAAAATCTATTTTTTAAAAAACAGACCTTAAAACTTTCAATATGTAGCATAATAATTAAGAATACCATATATGTTAAACATGATGCAAAAACACATTTTAAGCTCACAGCAGCAAATACTTTTTAAATAATATAGATAAACAAATTTTAATACAAATGTCTGATTCAAATGAAATTTAATCCCTACCAGGAGTAATAAACAGTACACTCTACAGAAAAAATGAACAAAGTTAATCTGAATTCTTTTGCTGTTGAAAGCAGAAAAAATTAACAACTGTGTGTATTTAATCATTGACTATACTTTAATCATTTTTACATTTTATAAATGAAAAAACTTGAAATATTTTTTAACTTGCCTATTTCATAAAATCATATGCTCACTCCATTACTAAAAACTGGAACTTTTTGTTTTAACCAAATATCTTAAGTGAATATTTCTAAGATGAAAAAAAATATTTACCAGGGGAAAACCCCTTAAGCTATTTTGGAACATGGGCGAAACATCTTTAAGGATCTGTATTCTAAATTCTAAACAATGCTGTTTTAAACATTATCATTCTGGATTATTTATTGTGTGGTACTCATTAAATAAGCGTTAAAATACCATTATTAAAACTAAAACTCTCAAAACTAAATGATAATTGTGAATTAGGTTTAATTTTAAGAGAGCAACCTTTTATCAGCTATTAAAAAAGATTGGATTCAAACATCTGAAACATGAAATAAAGAATTCTCTTATTGAAAAATATAATAAAATTTATGGAGACAAGAGTATTTGAGAACCATCAAAGCAATGAAACAAGGACGAAAAAGTTATTATATGGACGAGACATGGTTAAATCTTGGACAGATACCGTTAAATCCCGAAAGTAAAAAAAACTCAAACTAATAAAAAGAAAGTAAAAACTCTTTTTAAAAACCAAACTGGCAAATTTCAGATAGGGGGGCTATAATCGAGATTTTTGAAAAAAATTATGAAAAAATTTTTTTTTTTAGTATTAAGAGCATTTACTGAAGATAAATTATAAGTATAACCCATTTAAAATTATTTTAAAAACATTAATATAAAACAAGATTCAAAAAATAAATAAACAAAAATCTGTCTTATAATTTTCTAATAGAAAATTGATCGCATGGGGATGGCATCTTTGACTGAAGAAAGAATTTAGCACTTAAGTTATCAGAAATCCCTATAATTTAAATTTAAAACTCATAAAACGCAAATTTGGCATGTTCGGGGCCAGCGCTACATCGGTATTTCGTAATGTGCCGAATTTCAAAACACGACCAAAAATGGCGGACTTACACGATCAAAGATGGCGGCTAATGAACGAGTCAACGCCAAGAAAGAATTTAGCACTTAAGTTAGCAGAAATCCCTATAATTTAAATTTAAAACTCATAAAACGCAAATTTGGCATGTTCGGGGCCAGCGCTATATCGGTATTTCGTAATGTGTCGAATTTCAAAACACGACCAAAAATGGCGGCTAATGAACGAATCAACGCCGAGTACATGAAATTTATTCTTAAGCATATAGACCTTGAATATTTATGAAAAATAAACAAATAAAATAAAACACAAAATACAAAAAGAAATTGGACATATTTTATCTTTATCATAAGAAAATAATACAAAATTTGTTTTAAAATCGTCAGCCATTTGGGGAGGGGGGTTATATTAAGGAATATTGAATGATTCCACTTTCGGGGGGAAAAGGGGGCGGGGTTACATTCGATGGGGGGGGGGGGGGGTACTTTCGGGATTTTACGGTACATGTATTATGTCATCAAAGCAGGCGCTTTTGTCTGGCCTGTCTACAGAATTAAGAGCTACTTCTGGGAAAGGTGAAAGACTCATAAACACCCAAATTGACAAGTAAGCAAGCTTTTTAAAAGGACTTCTGCTCTTTAAATCAGACAAAAATTCGGACTATCAATGATATGGATGCTGCTTGCTTTGAAGAATGGTTCAAAAGTATTGTGCCATTCTTCTTCTTCTAAAGCGTAAGATGTTTGGGGTTTAAATCCACACTGGTAGTTCCCAATTCCTTTCTTTTGCCATTATTTGAACCAAGCTCAGTGGTCGTAATGGACAATGCACTCCATCATTCTCGCTGAGTGGAAAGCATTTTAAATACATCATTGAGAAAGCAAATACTTAAAGTCTGGCTAAAAACATTATTAGTAACGCGAGAGATATGCTGAAAACTAAACTGTTACAAAAACTGTTTTCAAAATAAAATATAGAAACTTTAAGACTTCCAATCATTACGCTGAATTAAACCCCATTGAACCGATTTGGGCACAGATGAAAGGTTTTGCGACGAGACAAAACAAAACTTTCAAATTACCTGAAGTTGAAGAACTATGCAGGAAGATTATAAATGAAATTGGGGCTCACTCTTGATTGCAAAATTTTCATTTTAAATGCATAGTATACACATTTCCTGAAAATGTCGTGTGAAGTTCAGATTTTTTTTTTAAACCGAGAATCACCCATGGCATATATGTTTCAAAGGAATTTATGGGTTTACATTGGAGAAAGGCAAGAAATATTCGAGTGCAAATATTTTTATGATACTTGTTAGTATGATATGTATCACTTTTTAAAAAATGAAAAAATAATGCTTCTCTGAAGAGGTCATTTCCCGGCTTTTAAAATTGTTTCAAACAGAAAAGAAACTATGATTTTTATAAGGTTTTGCACAGAAAGGTTTTTTCTGAAATACTTCAGCTCTTCTCTCCACCTTCCAAAGATTAAAAAAAAATGCATTTCGAATGAAACTCTTTGGAGGATGATTTTGAAAAAATAAAACTCACAAAATACATGCGCTGAAAAAATAAAAAAGACAAATGTACTTTTTTTTTTGTATACAGGCCATTCTCCAGAAAGGTGGTATTTTGCATTCATACATTTTCATTTTTTCAACTTTTCACTAGGAGTGCAATTTGGCATTTTTTAGAAAGGCAAGATATATAGTTTTGTTAAACTACAAAAGTCCACAAAACATCTTCATTTACTTTGGAGCAGGGTTCATTGATTTAAATCAAGTGATTTTTTAAAAAAAATCATTGATTTAAACCAAGTGATTTTTTTCAAAAAAAAATCATTGATTTTACAATGTTAGAAATTGTTGTAAAAATGAAAATTATTGCAATTACAACCAGTTTCAAACAAAACTTCCTAGGTACATCTGTCTGTGTGCATAACATATTTCATAGGTTTAGAACCAATTACTATTTTTTTTAATTTTGCAATATTACCCTTATTCTTCAAGCATCTTAACTGCAAAGAATGATTCATTCAATCATTCAACTTATAGTGCTGACTCTAAGCAATTTTGACAGGGCGCTGCGCCCGGCGGCCTCTTTCTTTCCTTTTCTATGCGCCCTGCGGTCTATGCAGACCGCATAGAAAAGGGAAGAAAGGCTGAACGGCCTTCAAAGCGAGAAGTGCAGTAGGAAAACTTCAATCCAGGCATCCTGAACCCACCTTTATTTGTCCCCAATAATTTTCTCAGAACTCCAGAGCATTATTGTTTTCTCTCCTTTAGCTTCTTGGAATAACTGGGGTTGGAAGAGGGACGCATCACGTGCCTTTTTTTACTTTAAAGTGTTTAGCCCGAAACAAATATGAATGTCTGCAACTTAAATTATGCTATTTTTAGTTAGGATGGGCAGTTTGCAATCCGCTACCTGCCGATGATGTGCGGCAATTCAAAAAAACTCCCGATTTTTCAAAAAAAAAAAAAAAAAAAATTGAGCAAAAGCAGCAAATTCTCCGGATTTTGGGTCCTGATTAGGGATGTAAAATTTCCGGAAATTTTGAGGTGGTGGAAAAAAACCAGTTTTTTTTCTGGAAAAATTGGAAAAAATGGCAAAATTGATTTTTACAAGTGAAAGTGGTTCTCTTAAATAGTTTTTCAGATCAGGGGTGTTTCTATTGAAAACAAAAATGTGTAAATGTTTTTTTCGTTATATCTTTGTAACCTTACTGATCCTGACTTTTTGTATAATCATTACAATAACATTTTCTATTTTAAACTGCATTAAAGTTTTTTTTTTTTTTTTTTTTTTTTAAAGAAAAGTAACAATATTACTATAGTTTGAAAGAAATATTTAATTGTAATGTACATTCCATAATCCATTTACACCATCATTCCTTTTAACTAGATAAATGCTGCCAATTTAAAGAAAGAAAATATTGCTGTCATTATAAATATTGTCAATATCAAATCTTTCATGGTTTAAAAGTTTGTTTTGAAAAAAAAAATAATCTTGCAATATAATTTTTTTGTCTAAAAAGATTTTATTTAGTTTTAATTTATTTTCCAGTCTAAATACAATCCAGAACTACATTAGTTTCTGTTAAGCTTTCTGATCTAAACCCAAACCAAAACTGTATTTGTATTGGTTTACGTTTAGAATTCTAAAGCTGAAGCAAAACTTAAAATACTATTTAGTTCACATAAAATTGGTTGCTATTCGCTGGAATTTAGGATTTTTTAATGAAGAGTCCAAGTCCAATTTTGCAATGGAATGTGAATGTTCATCTTCCAGCAGCGTTGCTTCAATAAATTCAGATACTGATTCGGATTAATGTTAATCACAAAAATAAAATTAAATTTGAATCCCAAGTTAATCATAAATTTTAAAGCAACATTTTTTTTTATTGATTTCATTATTTTTAATGCAAAAGTAATTAACTCAGAACAGAAGTAATGGTTATAAAGCAAGTAGATTTTAGCATATGTAACTTTCGTAAATTATCAAATAAATTTTTTAAAAAATTGCTTAGTTTTCTTCCCCAAAGTTTGTTACATGCATTTATATGTATGAATATATACAGGGTGCAAATCAAACTCCTTAGGAGGCTTTTGTCTCGACAACCGTGGGTCCCAAACATAAACTTCCAGTTATAAAAATGTTTAAAAATTGTAAACATTTATGATAATAGCATTTCTAAATTTAAAAGAAATCAATTTTGTGAAAATTACAGAAACTAATTTTTTATACAGTCCCCCAGTCTTTATAGTCATATATCTAACAAACATAACACAAAATTTTTTCCCTTCTGTATGACAAAAATAATCAGAGATATTTAGTTTCAATGTTTGGGATTTTTTTACGATTTTTTGGTCTGCCATTAAGGGGTTGGTTAAAAATTTTCAATGAAGTATTCATTCTATTCATTGTTCAATGAGTACTGCATTCGGATTTTTTAACCGACCCCTTAATAAAGTCCGAGAAAATGAAAGAATTCCAAGCTTTGAAATTAAATATCTCTGTCCTTTTTCTCGTACAAAAGGGAAACTTTGTGTTATGTTATATTTAAATATATAAAATATTTAAAGAAAAAAAATGTTAATATTATAAATTTCTGAATGTATTATTTTATACTAGAAATATCAAAATTTTCAATTTTTCCGGGTGGAAATAAATCCCTTCTGAAAAAAACCGAAAAAAAACTGGTTTTTTCCCCAAAATTTCCGTTTTTTTCCCGACCATTCCCATCTCTAGTCCTGATTCAAAAATTTTTGTAAATAGCACCAGAACTCATATTTGGCCATTAGCATTTCATTCATTAATAGCATTTTCTAATACAGTAGATACTCACTTATAAGTCGAGAAATTTAGCACAAAAAACTAAGTAAATTTCGACTTACGTTTACGGCAAAACAACGAAAAATCCAGACTTTTCCTGTTTTTTTAAACCTTTTTAATTAAACAATACAAGAAAAGAATATCATCAAATTCTGACATGGTTTTAAATTCTCTAACCGATTAAGAAACACTTTTAATTATAAAAGATCATCTTATCGGGACCATAAAAGAAAGCCCGAACTTCAATTTTACGAATTTTCTGTATCGCGTAAAATTTAGCGCTCAGTCTAAATAACAATAATAATAAATATAATAAAAACACAAAAATAGAAAGAAGCAAAATTTAATGATATTAACTTAGAGTTAAAGCAATCATTAATTAGAACTCTTAATTGCGAAAGCGAACCCTTTTTCAGAAATTGCGATCTCAAATATGAAAACTTTTTCGGACACGATCATGAAAACTACATTTTTATTTAAACACGTTCATTATAATTAATTTTTTCTTCTTTTTAAAATGTTTATATCCAAAAGAAAAAACCAGTAAAAAAGGCTTCCCGACTTTTTTATTGAAATCAAGATTTTTTTTTTTTGAAAATGTTCCAACTTTTGGGATTACCAATTTGGGGTTCCATTATGTGTAATTGTTCTGGGTTTAAGCATTTAGCCTCACCACTAAAAAAAATATATATAAATAAAATAAAACAGTAAAAGTCATTGGCGTCATTTCACAAAATCTATACATAAGACAAAACAGTTAAATACTATTTTCAAAGCCAAATAAGCATTTCTTTTCTTTTCAGCAAACATTTTAATCTCTACATACTAACCAGTTTATATGTGCTAAAACTATTATTTGTATCTCAAGTATTTCTTCGTTTGCATGCGGAAAACGGGCATATGCTAATTAGCGAACTGCGTAAAATCGGGCAGCAATCTTTAACATCTGCTTTAGGTTCACAATATTTCTTATTATTTCTTAAACAGTGAACAGCAAAACACTTATTGGGAATAAATACAGTTATTCCTCTCCAAGACTTTTGACATGCATAAATGATACATATATACCTATATATTTTTCAAAATGAAAACCTATATTTTGAGATACACATGCGAAGTTTGCAACCTTGCTAAACTTGAAGCTTTTTCAATGCTTAAATTTTTTGAGGGAGGGGGGGTAAAAATATTTTTTAAGCACGACTCAAGGGTGCCCTTTTTGAAGAAAACATAGTGCCCTTTTCAGAGTTCCCCCTGGCGGCCCTTTCATCCTGGAGTCAACACTAACTTAGAATTCATAATAATCATGAACCATTCCGTGTTTTTAATCTTAAAATTAGTATTTTAGATCAATTTACTAAATGCCACACAATAAATAGTTCAGAATGATAGTGTTTAAAACAACAACTGTTATTTAGAATATGCTGTGATGTTTCACTTTACCCCGACGACTCCCGACATCTCTCTACGACTCGGAATAATACATCTTCGATTCACGACCACAACACATTTATTATGTACAAAACTATTTACACAAGAACATATAATTAAAGAAACAACACATCGTTGCTTCCGCTCTTCTCAAGAGCATCTCACCAACTTCCCCTCTTTTCCATCTGTTCCCCGAGTCTCCCCCTACGACGATGCTCTGACGTCATACGCCCAGTACTCTGACGTCACATATGCATCCTTAAAGTTTCATTCATGTCCCCTAATAACTTAAGGTTTTTTTACCTTCTAAAATATTTTTTATCATAAAAGCATTCAATAAAGATATTTGATTAAAACAAAAAGTTTCAGTTTTTAGCAATGGTGTGAGCATATGATTTTACTAAATGGTTAAAAATATTTTAGGCTTTCTCAGTTATAAAATAGAAAAATGATTAAGGCGCACTTCAATGTAAGAATTAACTACACACATTTGTTAGATTTTTTACAGCTTTTAACAGCAAAAGAATTCAAATTAAATTTGTTCATTTTTTCTGTACTTATGAGTGTACTATTATTCCTGGTAGGGTTCAGTTTCATTTGAGTCATGCATTTGTATTAACATCTGTTTATCATTATTATTAAAAAATATTTATTGCTGTGAAAATTGCTTTAAGTGTGTTCTTGCATATTGTTAAACATGACATATTGTTTTTATGAATGTAACATAATAAACATCCAAAGCATTTAAGGTATTTTTAAAAAAATCCGATTTAAATAAAAAAAACTCAGATTTAAATTTAAAAAATTCGATTTTTTTAAAAAAAATAAAAAAAATCACGAATCCTGCTTTGGAGATATAAAGGTTTAAATTCATAAATTTGACAAAAAGCGTCATTACCATCCTATGCCATAAATCCTGCAGAAATTCTATAAATATGATTTTTATAAATTGTTTTATAGTTTATAATAAGGCACTAGTAATATTCTAATGGGGAAAATTTTAAATAATAATTTTAAGCTGTTTTTGTTGTTCAAATTAATTTTAAATGTCTGCCTTACTTGTCTTTACTGTCTCTTACCTTTTTTCAAAATATTCTACACATTTATTTTTTCCTAGTGAACTGATGTGTTATACTTCCATTTATACTTATTTCCTATAATACTAATAAAACTAAACATTTTAAGAGCATGTATTAAAAAATTCAAGCATAAATAGCTGGAGGACAAGCAATTGCACTACAAGGATGGTAATGACTAAATAAACTATCCATTATTTAACAATTAACAATAAATAGAAACTATTAGATAAACTACAAATCTAAATTAGGGCTTAAATGAAGAATACCAAAATTTGCATAAATGCTCTGATCGATAATTATTATAAGCAAATTAAAAACTTGCATAAATTAAGGATCGAACACGGTGTTCTTTCTTTGTATGTGAAATCTTAATGGAAAAAAAACTATAATAAAAATTAAAAAAAAAAAAAAAAAACTTTTGAAATTTATTCATCATTTTTCTTCAACAATGGGAAGAAATAATTAGATAAAATATAAACAAATAGAGACTAAAGTGAAGAATTACAGAACTTGTAATAAACTTAATCTATTATTATTACAGGTGAATTAAAAATTGAATGATATTAGTAAAATAAAATATGGCCAGAAAACAAATTATGACAAAAACTTTAAATCATCTAAATTCAAAAGGAAAACTATACAAAGCTAAAGCATTAATAGCTTCCTAAAATCTTTTTAATGAGATTCCATCATTAAACTTAAACAAAAAAGTATCCTAAGTTATTAAAAAAGTAATTTTCTAACAATCAAACATCTTGAGTATTATTAATAATGATTAACAATGCTTTATACCAAAATTTGAATTTAGATTATAAAATTGAAAATGCACCACAGTATCATTACCATTATCAGTCAGCCATTACCATCCACATGTTCATAACTTTTAAGCTGGATGGTAATGATATTGAACCCTTTCTCCTCTCAGAATACAAAATATCGCTGCTTTTATAAAAGTTTTACTTATTTAAAATAAAGATTCATCTAACATGAGCATATAAAGAACAAAAATGCTCAATGCTGCTTAAAGTAACTAACTCATAATATACAAGGATGGTAATTACAGCAATATTCTTTTTTCACTTATCTTGTCACTCAGTACACTGAAGCAGAATGCTTAGAGATTTCCACACATAAAATTCCTACTTCACCCACAAATCTAAGCTGGCTGCTACTACTAAGGTAGACTGTTATTTGAAATACTAGTGACACTAATTAGTGGTCATGAATACCAGTAAAAACCCTAGGATGGTAATGATGCAAAATGCTGGGGACAGGTTATAACTAGTGTAGAAATATTTTTTAATTGCAGGGGCATTCCACAGTATTTGGTTGTTTCGGACTCTACACTTTACAAATTTATTTGCTTAACCATTTGCCACTCAATATAAATAATCAAATCAAAATTTATGTATTTTGATACTTTTATGTATGATGCATTATGAGATACAAAAAATTGGTATTTATTTTTTTAATTTGCCACAATATAATGAAATATATTACCTGTTTCGGACTCTACAAGCAATGGACATGAAAATTTTAGAGGAATTTCAGCTTCAATTTCTTCTGAATTTTACAAACATTCATAGTTATTGGACTCTGTCTATCACATACCAATCCATATAGAATACTTAAACACAAAAATATTAATTAAAAAGAACAACAATGTTTTTTAAAATCAACTATTTGTCGATCAAGTGGCAAATGTAGGGAGTGTTTCGGACTCTACAGATTTGTCCTTGCATGTGTCACCCAAGCTAAAGTGGGTTTGTAGTGAATATTTACAATAACACATATACATAAATTTAAAAATATGTATTACAAACTATTACATACATAATTACATTAAATTTATTATTATAATTAGTAATTATTTTAGTTAGGTGTGGAACACCTAATCATGTTTCCTCCTACTAGTTTTTAAACTTCTATGTCCCTGGCATCTTGTAGAAATAATAGTAAATAACAATAATTTATTATTATTGTTCAATAGTTGCTATCTTTGATGCAACTTTGGTGTCATGATCATAAAACAAAGAAACATGGAGAAAAATCGATTGGATTTGGGTCTCTTGGAAGAAAAGCCAAATGAGTGCCAAGGGCAATTTCCTCAAACTATTTTCTCCACTGCTTGGAATTTATTTCTTGCAACAGGTTTAAATGAAAACTTTACTGGTAATTTTATTTCTTTTAACATAACTTTATTTGTCCTGGCCACCAATTATTATTAAAAAGAACTGAAATCCAAGTTCCTTCTCTTAAACTAGGCACAAGATAGAGGGTGCCTTTTCAGTAATACTTTTAGATTCTAAAATGTTTGTATTAATGCTAACGGATCCCTGAGTCTTATTAATATACTTAGAATTTATTTCTTCAAAAACTTCACCATCTGAAACATAGAAATAGTGCATCATTCGCATGTCAGGTATTAAATTTTCACGTTTTCCACCTTTCTTCCAGCCTGAATTTTACAGCTGTTTCAGGTAAAATTTAATCGAAACTATTAAACCAATAAAAAAATTGTTAATAAATAAAACATTGCTTACCAATAATACACAGACTACTTTCCAGCTAAATAATTGAAATTTATAAAAAGAATGAGGTATATCTATAAAAGCTTATAATAGCATATAATCATGGCAACCATCTTGAAAGAAGTCTTGCTGGATGTAGAGTCCGAAACAGAAATTCATAATTCCATAAAAATTAGGTGGCAATATGATACATGATTATTACTTAAGATTTTTATCAGACCATGCGTGGAGATAGAAAAAAATCATTTTGGCAAATATAAGTACATACTGAAAAACAAAAACAAAACTTTTCAACCTATATGGTTACGGACTCTACAAATATAACTTTTCACAGTAAATAAATCATATCAGAAAATATATTTTCAGTAAAAATTGCTGTTAGTAATATAAAGCTGTCTTTATTTTATGTGTCTGAAAAAAAAGTTGGGTTATAAAAGTAATTTTAATTCATACAGGGGGAAAAAGGTAATGTAGAGTCCGTAACAGATAAAGCAAGTTTCTTCAAGTTTAGAGTACAATTACACAAAAACTATAAAGTAAATAAGCAAACAGATGTCATAAATATGTCCTCCAGAAAATTGCTCTTTCAATGTATGTAATTATTTTTTAGTTTTCATAAATTTCGTTACGGACACATTTTGTCGTAAATACTGTGGAATGACCCTGCAACCAAACAAAAAAGGAAACTCTATTTCAAAATTGAATACTTTAGGCATTACAAAAACCTATTTTAAAGATATATTTTAGTTTTTTTAATATGTAGGCATACCTTTAAAGACAAAAATTCTAGTGAGGGACAGTGGATGGTAATGACATTTTAGCATTTGTAGTAAGTCTTGAGAAAAAACTATACTACTTGGCTCAGTTAAATGCTTGTTATTTTATTCTTTAGGGGGATACAAATAAATAATAACAATAAAAGAAATAAACACTTTTCTGAGGTTGCTGTGAACATGGGACAGCAAATTGCACCTTTTTCGAGAATGACCCATACACTTCATTTTTGAGACAGCTATGGGTGAAGCACAATCAATTTTTCAAGGGGAGGGAACCTAATTATTTTTTGACTTATAAGAGCAGAATCGCCAATTCGGCAAGTAAATCATAAAAGTGGCCAATGCTGGTTACAAAACAGCAACGCTGTACATTTAGTTCTGATATCTTCTCCCTGAATGTAGCATTAACACTTTGAAAAGAACTAGATGCTATACGCATTTTAAGGTTGTATTCTGAAGCTGTAAGCTGTGCCGTTATGACAAATAGCAAAAAAAAAAAAAGCTTTATATAAAACTGTGACAGACCATGACAATTGTGACAGATATGAGAAATTTAAAAATTATAAGACTTGGATAATTTTTAAGGGATGTTTTTAAAATCTTATGCCTATAATGGGTCAAACTTGACAATCGGATTAGTTGACAATACAGAAAGTAGCATACTCTAAAAAGTTTATCATGAAAACATATTCGTCAAATTACGCTACTATACTTTTTTCCCCCTTAAGAAATTGTTCACTTTATGAAAAATAACAACCAACACTAAGAATTCAGATGCAATTTTTAAAATGTTCTCCATGTTTCGTGGATTTCACCTATCACTTATTATAGCAAGCAACAGAGCATTCACTCATTTGTACTTCAATTGTTCAAAGTACATGTCTAGTAAAAAATCCTTCTAGTTAGAAAATATTAAAAGTGTTTCTGAAGGAAATTTTAAGTTATCATCATTTCTTTCTTGCCTTTCTTAAATTAAAGGACAAAATAATGACTAGTTATTTTTATTTTCTGATATTGCCTTTTTGTGAATTAAAAGTTTTACTACTTTAATGTAATTAAAGTTCTAGTGAAGTTCTAAAAGATGTAAAATAGATTTTATATAACAAAAAATTACCCTAGTCGGTTTCATACCATACGCTCAAACGATTAACATGGAAATATTTTTTCGATGGATCAAGATTATTAGCCCAATAAATTCGAATATATATATATATATATATATATATATATATATAATTGGCTCTTTCTGGAAAAAAAAATCTTTCCACGTAAACTTCCGAGAAACTCCTTCCTTGATTAATAGAGTGTAACGAAACAATCTAATTGACAGATTGAGTCATCACAAGGTTTAACGTCCTACGAAGACAGCTCATAAAGTCCGAAATTTTACTGCATATATAACTTAGATACATTATAATTTGAAAAAGTAAACAACAATTTAGACAGGAGGGCATTTAAATCGTAAAAAGGGGCTGTGGCTGATATCGGTAATAGATTAGGCTTAATTCATTCAACAACTAGTATATGCTACAATATAAATGCACTTTGTATTTTAAAAAGACAAGTCTGAAAGAAATATATTACTTTTAGGCCAGTTCCTAAAACAATAGCGTCGTATTCCTCATCCATAATGAATTTCCTTACAATACTGTTCTAAGCAAAGACACGAAACGCTCACTAAACGATCACCTCACCGCCCGCGGTAGATGATTGTAAAACCACCGCAACCGCACCAGCAGACACCTGACCTGTGTGCACAACACAGAAACTTCAGGAAATAACTTGTATTATTCCGCTTAAGTTTTGTAATGTTTTATTGAATAAGAAGATTAATTGATAATTTGGTACTTAAAGCATAATATTAAGGATTTTAAAACAGTTCGAAAAGATTTCATTCACCAAAAAAATTTCTATAATAATAATTAATAATAATCGAGTTTAAAAAACTCAATATTTTGCACTAAATTTTATTTTAAATAACGCATGTCGAGAAAACTCGACTATTTTATAAATAAATGCAGAGCTTTATTGATGAATATTGTTTTACCTTCTTAAATATAGATTTTTTTTCTGCGTTTTCACCGGATCTACGTTTTTTTTCTTTCAGTAAAGGTGATCGTGCAGCAAATTTTTAATTAAAGTTTTAAAAAGCCCCTATTAGTATTTAAAAATGAAATGGATAAAAGATTTTTCGTTAATAAGTGGATGTGGATACTTTTTTTTATTATTATTGAAGGCTATATTTAAGTGAGGCTCAGAACCATATAAAGTCTTCTAAAATCACTCAAAGAAG
Organism: Octonoba sinensis; assembly: GCA_038502835.1. Lineage (NCBI taxonomy): Eukaryota > Metazoa > Arthropoda > Arachnida > Araneae > Uloboridae > Octonoba > Octonoba sinensis. The sequence goes on along the minus strand of CM076599.1, from coordinate 26,363,934 downwards.
TTTAAGAAAAGAAATTGAAATTCATTCAGAGGCTCTGATTCATTTCACAGATAAATGCTTTCTTATAATTTTCCAGTCTATTTATACGCGGCAATATGGCAATAATATACCATCTATAATAATGCAAGGCATTTAATGAGTTCGTTGCCGTATGCCCGGTTATTGTATGTAGGCATTTAAATTAAAGCCAATTTAATAATTAGTGATGGCTGTTTTTTTGCAATTTTTTAGTTTTTATTTTTATACAACAGCTTGAATTCAGACTTCAATTCCTGAATGCAATCATCATCTAATTTGAAAAGAAAAATTCATTTTTAAATGACTCATCAACTATCTTTAAATGTTTACTGTTGTATCATAGGTTTTAATTTGAGAAGTTAAGGATTAAAAATGACTAATGAGACAATTGAAACTTTGCGGCAAGAGCGCGATCTTTTAAAGCAAGAATTAGAAAGGATAAATTGCGAACTTGAACAGACAACACATGAGAAAAATTTGTCGGCCCAATACGGACTAGTGCTGCTAGATGAGAAAGAAGCTCTCCAACAACGTTGTGAAGATTTAGAAGCTTGCTATGATAGCGTGAAAGCGGAATTAGATTTGCTGCGTGAAGTAAAATATTTACTAAATAATGCTCTCGGAAATTCTTAATATTCTTTTACTTATAGGTCTAATCTAATTTCTCCCTTTATGTAACAATTGTATATAATTTTTATAAAATTGTTTACAATCAATGATGATGAACCAAATTGCAGGCACAGTTTTTAATTATAAATATATGATTGCTGAGAATCAAATCAAAAGCAAAATTTAGTTTTCATCTTTACAATTTTAATTGGTTGGTAAAAATTTGTTATTTAAATAATAAAATTGAAATAAATCATAAGAGGTTTGAGTGGCTTAGAAAACATATGGTTAATTTTAGCTATTGGGATCAGGGGCTGGGAGGCTACCGAAAATCACTATGACCTCCCAAAAATTTTTCTCTTTCGGCAAGTTTTTGTCTGAACAATTTAAAGCATTGTTCCCCCACCCCCATCCTTCCTGCTTATAGGTGTCTATGAATGTATAGATACATATTACAGACTGCTATATATAGTTGTCAAGGTGTCATATACAAAAAGGGGGTATGCTTATGTTAAAATTCAAAACAAGGGGACGCTTGTTTTAAGATGTAAAGGTAAGGGATGCAATCCCCTTTTGACTACTACGGCTGCTATACTCATTGGTCCAGGAAGATTTTCTATGTAGCACAATTGCACAATTTTTTCACCCCCCCAACTCTTCCAGTCCATTGAGTATTGTATTCCAGTCCATTGAGTGAGGGAGAGTGAGGTTGCAGGAGAAGGATCTAGTATGGGGAAAGGTAGAACTGTAGACCTAAAAACAGAGGGTGTCATTTTAGGGGATTCTATGGTACGCGGGATAGGTAATGTGGTCGGGAGAACTAGGCGCAAGGTGGCTAGGTGCTGTTTACCAGGGGCTCGGGTGAAGGATGTTAATAAGGTTGTGGAGAAAAAGAGAATGTTTAAGAAGGGAGATTCAGTTACTCTGTGGGTGGGGACTAACGACGTCGGTAACAGCACAAACGAGGAGTTTGTTAAGGATTGGGAGAACCTGTTGGATAAAGCAACTAACTTTTCGACTGATGTCCAGGTAGTTGGTTTGCTTCCCAGGTATGGGGTGCATAGGGGCTGGTTAAATCAGCGGGCTAGGAGCATGAACCTGATTCTTAAGAAACTTTGCATAAAGCATTCAATCAGGTTCATTGATGTTTGGAGTTCTTGTCAGCGTGATTGGGTTGCGAGGGATGGTCTGCATCTTAGTTCTAGGGGTGTAGTTAAGGTTAGCGATATGATTTTAGAAGCTTCAGACTCAAAAAACTAATTTTGGATGGGGGGGGGGGGGGGGGGTTTGGGGAATGTCATGGTGTTGACTTGTGTTCTGGAGGTTTTAAAAATAAGGGTAAAATATTAAGCAATAGTAACTTAAATAGTAGTGATTTGAGGCATCATAAAATGTTTAAGACAAGCAAAATGGGCATTCTCGGGTTTCTATATACTAATGCTCGCAGTATCAGGAATAAGATGGACGAGTTAAAAAGTGTTATCGCAGGTGAGGAGTTGGATATTATTGGAATTACGGAAACATGGGTTACTGATGATGATAAGGATTTAGTGAGCATTGCTGGATATAATTTGTTTAGGCAAGACAGGCTGGGTAAGAAAGGTGGAGGGGTTTTATTCTATATTAAGGATACTTTTATTTGCAATGAATTGGTCATTAATAATAAGCCTACGGATATTGAAATGGTCTGGGTGGAGTTGATTGATGATGAAGGTATTTGGGATTTTGCCTATCCCAAGGGGGCGGCTTACATCCCGGCAGGGAGAGTTTTAGGCGAACCGAAAATGGCGGCGACTACTCCGGGGGGGGGGGGGGGGAGCAAGGGGAACCAAAAAGGAAAAAAAAAATTAATTAAAAACACCCTGAAGGGACGAGGAAAGTGCAAAAGGCTCGAGTTGCCGAGCGACGTGAAAAAATGGCCGAGATGACTTGACGAACGGAACAACCATGGAGAGGGAGACCGAGCGAGGAAAACGGAGGATGTCTGAGACGAGCAATGCGAGTACAGAACAGGAGGAAGTGATCCAGGGTTTCCGGTTGGTTGCAGGAGGAGCACATAGGAGAAATGTTCTTGTTTATACGGTGAAGGATGGTGTTGAGAAGCAGGGTTTTAGTGCGGAGGCGAGTGAGCAGAACATTCATTTTGCGGTTAGGAATCCAATTAATGTAGTAATTTATGGAAGTTAGATAGCAGAAGTTTTGGTAATATTTGCATTTGTGCCAGTCTTCTTCTGTTTTCTTTTTAGTGTCGCTTTTGGTGGTAAAGATAATGTCTTCAGTTGAGATTTCTTGATGGAAGGAATAGTTGAAAGGACAGTTATCTGCTTTTTCATTGATAGGAATTCCTTGATGTCCTGGCCACCAAATTAGTTTAATTGAGGTAGCTTTGTTGAGAGCTTCCGTGATGGAATCAATGAGTAAGTAGGTTGCGGAGCTGGATTTGATAGAAAAGTGATTAATGGCTGTTAGGTTAGATTTACTGTCAGAGAATATGGTGTAGTTTTTTTTTTCGCAGATAAATTTGGATATTGCGAAGGCTATTGCTATGGCTTCGGCAGTAAAAACGGAGGTATTTTTGTAGATAGTCGCAGCTTTTTCCTCTTGAGTGCTGTGGTTGTACGCAGCAATACTGGTTGATGAGTTATTTTTAGATGAATCTGTGCTGATTAGAATGTTGTTAACAAGATGAGAGTCTATATATTCATTGAAAAAAGAGTTTGCAGTAATTGGATTAATGTCTTTGCTTTGAAATTTTAGACCTTCGGTGATAATGGTAAGATTATTGGCATCATTTAAGGTTTCTGTAAGCTTTTTGATTATTATATTGGATGGTTGAATTTGATTTTTAGATAAATAGTCGTAGATGATAGGAAAAATATAGTGGTTGTCCTTCTTTTTCTCGGAAATAGTTTGTCTTTGGTTAGTTTTTTTATGAAGAGGAGACGGTTCGCCTAGAGCGATGTGACAGAGTCCAAATTTAAGTACTGCAGCTGTGCGTCGATCCCAGAGGCTAGAGGTGCCCGCCTCGCGGAAACGAAGAGGTATGGGCGTCCACCGAGGGAGACCCAGGGCCCAGCGTAGGGCACAGTGATATACTGTATACAGCTTTTTTAGGGAGGAACGACTGGCTGAGCTGAAGAAGACTGCTCCGTATTCCAATGTGCTTCTAATGAGAGAGTTAGCAATAATGAGAAGATTCTTTGAGTTTGCTCCACGGTTGTTATTGGCAATATATTTAAGGAAGTTGATACGGTTGAAAGCTTTTTTCTTGATATAATTAATGTGATTGTTGAATAGGAAATTTGGAGTAAAGATATGATTCCCAGCCATTTCATTTCCTGTGTCTGGGGGATGATTCGGCCTTGAAGAATGAAATTGAGATTTGGGTTAGTCTTTTTTCTTGACAGGTTGATGGCAGAGCTCTTTTCAGGAGCGATTGACATTTTCCAATATTCGCACCATTTTTCAATCGACTGGAGAGATTTTTCTAGCTTGTTCTTCGCGGCAGTGGGAGTCTCGCGGTAGGCGTATATCAAGATGTCATCGGCGTAGATGATGGCTTTGGTGCCTGGCATGATGGATTTGAAGAAATCTTGCATGTAGATCATAAAGAGAAAAGGGGCAAAAACAGAGCTTTGTGCAACCCCAGCTTTGAGAGAACATGTTATGGAAGTAGAATTTCTCCAGCGAACGTGGATTTTTCTATTTGAAAAAAAACTGAATCTAACGGGCGACTTTACCACTGATACCACAATTGATGAGTTTCAGGGCAAGGCCATCAATCCATTTACAGTCATAGGCGGACTGGAGATCAAGTTTTATGCAGAAAATAAAAAGTTTTTGTTTTCTAATTGTTTGGATATCTTCAAAAAAAGTGGTGATTGCGGCGGAGCAATCACGGAAAGGGAAAAAACCAAAGTGCTTCGTGTTGAAAATTATGTTTCTAAGTGACCAGGTGATGAGGCGGGGGAGAATCACTTTCAAGAATCTTGGAGATGACAGGAGTGAGGGCGATGGGCCTGTTTGCTGAAATGTCAGCTGTCTGTTTTTGAGGTTTTTTTATTGGGATGATGGTAGCAGTTTTCCAGGAATCTGGGATTCCTGCGTTCTCCCAAATGCAATTTAGATTTTCAAGAATGGCACCATTTAGGTAGTCTGAAAGGCATTTATATATGCGAGCCGGGATACCATCCTTGCCAGGGAGGTACTTTTTGTAAGTTTAAGTGCTATATTAAAATCTTTTAAAGAAAAGGGATTTTCTTGTTTGGGGTTTTTATTGAAGCTGAAGTCAATCGGGAGGTGAGGAGGAGAATTGCGAGAGCTAAAATGAAAGGCGAAAGCATTGGCTTGAGCAGTGGCAGACGAGATGGTGTTGGTGCCAATCTTGAGAATGAAATTGGTTTTATCATGGGAGGTGTTTTTGGAAATGATAGATTTAATAATTTTAAAGGGGCCTTTGCTTGAGCCTAAATCATGGAAAATTTTATCCCAGTAATTTTTTTTTTTTTTGTTTTTTAATTTCCTTACGAAGTTTGGCTGAAAAAAGTTTATATTTAATCCAATGTTCTTTGTTGATATCTCTAATTGCTCTCCGGAGGTGTTTCCTTTTCTGGCCTAAATAAAAGCTGCATCTGCTGGTCCACCAGCTAGGGAGGTTTTGGGTGTGTAATTTTTGAAAATTTTTATAGTGGTTCAGGGTGTTTTTAAGAAATGATTGGATATTTGGTAAGTTATTAGTGATGCTGGTGGTATTTTTAAGATGATATTCAATGTTATTCCAGTTATAGCGAAATCTAGGATTGGTGTTATTATGGTTGGAGCTGTTGCTTGATAAATGAGAAATGTCAATAATGATAGGGTAATGGTCTGAGTCAAAGAGGTCGGGATGAATATTGAAGTTAATCTCGGGAAACAAGTCCAGAGAGCAAAGAGAGAGATCAATTAGGGATTGGTTTCCGGAGGGAGCCCTGTGAGTGGGCTTGTTGTTAAGGATACTAATGTTATGGTTAAGTATCCAATCGACTAAAATGTCAGAATTTATTGAGTCAATGGAACTGCCCCAGTAACTATGGTGGATATTAAAATATCCGAAAATAAGAAAAGAGGAATTTAGAGTTTTTTAAAGATTTTCTAACCAAGGTTTGCTAATATTGCCTCTGGGGGAGTAAATATTGATGATGTCTATTTTTTTTTTTTATTGAGCCAGGTACTAGTGCCAAGAACTTCAATATCAGAAGAACAGAGGTTTTCTAAATTCATATCTGCAGAGGGAAGAGTGCGTGGGATGATGGTCATAAGGCCACCTCCCGCGCAGTTAAGACGGTCTCTACGGTAAACGGTTGAATTGGGAAAAGAAAAGGGTTCAGCTTTTAAAAAAGTTTCCTGGAGGACGAAAATTTTGCAATCTTTGAAGGGGGAGAGAGGAAAAAAAAGGCGCTTGTTCAGAATACTGCGGCAGTTCCATTGACAAATAAAAAACCCCATGGAAAACACAGAAGACCCCAAAAGGGGGGGAAACAGGGAGAAAAATGCAAAGGCGAGGGGGGGGAAAAAAAACAAGCGCCGGGCGCGCAAAAAAAGAAACTATGTGACCGAGGGGGGCGGAAACCCGCGGCCTTGACAATATTAGAGCGATTAGGGAGAGTATGTTGGAGAATGTAAGAAGTGTCCATTTCATTGTCAGAATTTAGATTAAGGGAGTTGGAGGCAGATAATTTTTCAGTGTTGATATGGCTGGTAGATGGGATTTTCCTGCTAGGACTGGGATGAAGTTTTTGTGAAATATTTTCCAGGGTGTTTCTTATGCAGGCCACCGACTGGATGATGTGCTCTTGAAATATTTTCATTTGAGACTCAACAATGGTGAGGATTTTATCTTCCATTTTTTTAGGGCCTCTTTTAAATAATTTTCTATTTGGATGTGCGAACCCGACGCTGTGTTTTCGATTCTAACTATATGGGCGTAAGACTCTTTATTTTCTCTTTTATACTGGCGTCTAGCCTCAGGGAATGAAAAACAATTTTTGCATTTGAATTCTAGAAATTTTTGCTCTTCTTTGTATTTAGAGCAATTTTTATCCGAAGCACAGTGGTCTCCTAAGCATAGAAAACATTTTTTTTTTTGCATTTCCGCAGGTAGCGGTACTTGTTAGCCATAACGCTAAAAACATTTTCTCTACATCTACAATTAATTTACTAAAGAAATGTTTAATCTTTAGTACTCTTTTGAAAACTTACTTTGAGAGTAAAAGCGGGTGTTTTGAGACATCGTCGACCAGAAACGTTAAGTGTGTAGGAAATCACGTATCAACATGGCTGTGCATGTTGGGTGTGACGTAACTAGTCAGCCATGATTGGCCGAGGGGGTAGGCGGATATGCCACATGCCAACCTCTCATTGGTTGCTTTAGAACTCGGCCGACATTACGTTATGCTAATGAAGGTGTGTATTTAAGAGGAAGCTCTGGTCGACGGAAGCACTTCTTCTGTTTTTCTCAACCATGTTGTAACTTCATCAATTGAGCATTAAGTTATCGGCTCGTTGCTCGAAAGAGCCTTTGCTAATGTAGCGTTTGCTATAAAAGCCCAATTTTCGCGATGCTAGTCATATTTTAAAGTTACCAGTGATTTTTGGCTTCAGGTTATTTTAACAATGTTGTAGTTTTTTTTGAAGTTTAAATAAATGTTATAGTTTTTTACAAAGTCTTTGGAATCATTATCTTCAAGATCGGGCAAGGCATACTTGACTCTTCCGCTAACTCTGCAATTATATTAGATTCATAGGATGCTACAAGTTGCAACTTTGTTATCCAATTTGAATGAACATGATATACTGTTATCACAAATGATGTAAGTTTAGTGCGCATGCGCGCGTCCACGCACGCTGCACTGGCGTTGGAAACAAGAAACGAGGCCTATATAAACCGGTGTATTGTGGAAAATTCATAAACATGACGATCACGAATCGACGCTATAAGGTGTATCAAATTGTAATGCCAGGTAGACATCGAAGAAGACATTTTTCACAGTTAACTGATTTGTGAGGGGTCTCATCATTGGCCTGAAGACTGCAGCGTGGTCGATACGCCGTGTTTCTCGCCAGGAGGCCAGGTCGATCATTCTGAGTGTGCTATCAGGTGTTGGAAGCAGTGGACACGTGAAGGCACCCACGCACGGCGTACCGGGTCTGGAGCAATTAGGGCGACGACGGTGCAAGATGATCAAAGGATCGTGCGCCACGCACTCACGGATCCCACAGTAACCTGTTCCATTGTACAAGTAGATATAGGGGTTCCTATTCGTCCACGAACAATTTCTAGATGCCTCAGGGAAGCGAATCTGCAATCCCAGCGCCCATTACGTGTACTGCCATTAACACAGTCACATCAGCGGCTCCGACTACAGTGGTGCCAAGCGAGAGCGACGTGGAACGCCACATATTGGAGACGTGTGATGTTTAGGGATGAATGCCACTTCGTTTTGGGGACAGATGATCACCGTGTACGTGTGTGGAGACGCCCTGGGGAACGATGCAATCCCACCCTCACTATTCAGCGACACAGTTCCCGCACTGCATGTGTCATAGTCTGGGGGGCCATAGCCTACGATATCCGCTCCACTCTGGTGGTGGTACATGGTACATTAACAGCTCTGCGGTATGTGGATGAAATCCTACGGCCTCATGTGCTTCCATACTTAACCGGTATTCCAGGTGCAATTTACGAGCAGGATAACGCTCGTCCGCACACGGCTCGGATTGACGGCACTTCTTACGATGTGTTCGGACCTTTCCATGACCTGCTCGCTCTCCGGACATCTCCCCTATTGAGCATGTATGGGACCAGCTGAAACGCCAGTTGCCGTTGTGCCACTCCTTGCATGATTTGGACAGAGTTGCATGATTTGGATAGAGATTTGTGAGCACTACTGCCTTAGGACAACATCAGACGTCTTTTCGATTCAATTCCGGACCGTATTGCGGCATGTATCGCAGCCCGAGGCGGTCCGACGCGCTATTGAACTTAGCTGGCTCTGGACGGCTTGGTAATTGTCTAATTGTTTAGTTTTTTTGATCAAGTGTATGAAGACATCTTTATCATTCACTGAAATAAATTTCATTTGAATCCAATGATTCCTTCTTGGTGCGCTATTTTCAATGTCCGTGAGTGTATAAATAAGAAAACATGTGAAAAGGGGGTTAAATGCAGATCTGTGCATTTAGTGCGTCCAAATTTGTCACTTTTTTCTTTTTCTTTTTTGAGGATTGATTGGAACAAATTTTGATTACATGAATGAGTCAAAGATGAGCCTTTACTCCACTGTGGCACTGCTTTCAATTAATTATGAGGGGGAGGGGCATATAATCGGTACGTTTTTTCTCTTATACCATTTAAGCACCCTCCCATTTTTTGCAAATTTCCGCAAAGTGTAAAGGAGAGCTTATTCAGTATTTTACATATTTTTATTACGCAGGTAATTTGGCCATTCTTATGTTTTTTCAGCCATATTTTCTTTTAATCTCATCTATACATCTTTCACATAACCTGTAATTGTAAAAATACTGAAAATATTGCTTTTTTTTGCCTCCACTGTTTTGTAATTGTAGTCCACTTCAAAAATGTTGAAATCATTTGTTGTTACAGCTTGTAAAACATTGTTTTTCATTATTTATGTATCATTATTTATTTTCTCTTTTTAAGGCTCTAGCAAAGTATCAAACAAGTCAGAAAGAAACTGCAACTAGTGGTATTGAACAAGAAGAAAGTTTACTTCTTGAGACAGCTAGTAAGGAGGCATCTTTTACTTCCACTGTGCAGGAATTAGAAAAGGAACTTAAACAGGCAAGGTTATTTATGTGTGCATGTGTTTAATTCTGACTTCCTTTTGTTTCATCAAATTGGCATACACCAATAGATGTATTTATTTATGTGTATAATCAGGGTTAGCAAAATCAGGGTTAAACCATTTGGTTTAAACCAAATGTTTTTGTTTTTTTAAAACCACATGGTTTTTAAAAACAGAACACACCATTTTAAAAAAATATATTTTATAATAGTTTTGGTATTTTAAATAAAACCTTTTTATTTATGAACTTCTACTCTCATGAAGCATCTCAACTGTACAAGAATATTATTACAGTTGAGCACCACAAAGTTGCCGTCCGAAATCCGCGTTGATTTTGTTCCAAACTGGTTTTGCTGAAATGTCATTTTTGCAAGCGTAAAACTAATATATTTTTTAGCCACAATCTGCCGATGAAAAATTTAGGCATGTTAAATCCTTAACAATGGAGAAAAAAGATCTTCCCAACGTTATTACAGTACGGAACCACAAATTCATAATCCGGAAATTCGTAAAATTTGGCACTTTTCCCGATAATTTCCGATTTTTTTTTTTGCTAATTCAGAAAAATATAAATCTAAGAAGCTGCTAAATTTATAAATACCAGTAACTTTTGATTCAAATAGAAGCAATATTGTAGATATATTTCTGATTTACATGAACTAAACTCAGGAAACAAAGATAAAATCAGAAAACCCTACTATGTTGAAAGATGAAAATTAATTTCTTGAGCTCAGTTAAATATCTTTTTTCCCTATAAAAAATTAATTATTATTTTCCTTAAGTTCTTAAAAGTTCGATTTTCAAGTTTTATTCCCTTAAAAAAAAGTGAGAAAGAAAGATAAAGGAACACTCTCTATTTGTTTCTCTGTGGTCATAAATGGCGCCCAGTAACTTTGTAATTTGTACAAATGGTTGGCGTTTTGATTTGACATGGTGAACTACCATGTGGGTACGGTTTATTTGTGCTGAATTGTGTTGTAATTAGGAGCGTTTTACTAAAATCCATGAATGAGTTTTTTTTTTTTTGGTTTGGTAAAATGTATTAACAAATGGATTTACTTATATTACCTTTTCAAAAAAAAAAGTTACTTATTTATCAACCCATTTAGAAAACAGTGCAGTTTGAAGTAAAATGCGCATATCACCGTTGATGTTTACGTAAATCCGCCATTTTTGATCTTGTAAATCGCCATTTTGGGTTGGGCTCCGAAATTCAGAAAATTCCAAAATAAGGCCTAGCGCTACCTTGTGGTTAAAAAATATAGTATTCTTCAACATGTTTAAGGATGGGGAGGGGGGTGAGGACAAAAAGTATCACATTATTCACGTATAATTTACACCTGGGAAACTTGTGAACTCTTTTTAACATAGTTAACTAAAGTGGCCTGGAATCCGCAAAATCCTGAAATCCGCACAACCACTTCTCCCAAGTTGTGCGGTTTTTGACCCTCGACTGTATTTCCAAACAATTTTCATCCATTCTATGTTCTAAATGTCCTGACAAATAGCTAAATTCACATAGATTAAATTATAAAAATATCAGGGTCAGGCAGGAAAAACATGAAATTTATATTAATTTTGCTGAAATTAAATCAGATAAGAGGAAAGGTACAAGAGCAGTTTGCAAAATATGCAATAAAAAAATTGAAGGCCAAAGTTATGCGAATGAAGAAACACATGGAGAAATGTTATGTTCTTGATAATTCCAGCTTGGATGAATATTAAAATGCAAGTTAAAACTAGGGATGTAACGAATATTCCGCTGCTATTTGGTATTCGGCCCTTTGGACAAATTCTGCCTGGCCAAATATTGATGAACTATTTGGCTGAATAGTTCTGCTACAATAGAAATGTAAAATAGAAGGAAATTAATATATTTTAAACATTTAAAATTGTTATAGTTATTGCAAAAGAGTGCATGATTATATAGTATTAATAAATAAAAATAGTAGTTATAAAAAAAATAATACTATATAGTTATTAAAAAAATATATTTTTTTAAACCTTGGTTTTTGGTTTGACTGAACATAAACAGATTTTAAAGTTATAATGTATTTTATACTTGATAATTGCTCCCAAAAGTTGGCAATAGTTAATTATGATGGAGAATATGATACTTTTATTTTATTTTTAACAAAGTGAGACTTCAGACTTTGTTTGGGTAGACTGATTTATTGTGAATATCGGGTAAAAGAGAAATGTGAAAAGAGCCTAGAACATATCATGGGTGTTAAGATAGTATAAGTTATTGGGTTTTTTGAAAATAAAAGTATATTCCAGTTAAATGCAATAAATTTTAATAAATCTTTTAAGAACAAGTATGTAAAAAACCCCATAAAATAAAAATATTAACTTCTACAACTTTTAAAATATTTTCATTAAGCTATTTTGAGCAAGATAAAAGTTCACTAAGCAACAGTATTTCTTCAACTTGAATTAAATAATTAGTACAGTAATGCTAATGATTACATTAAACCCTGTCATTTCTATTCCACTTTTGGGCGAAATTCTCAGTTTTATTGCATTCAAAACAGTACAGAAAATAACTTAATTTTAGACAGCTTTAGATTATTAACAAACAAGAATTAAATCATACATCATAGATTGTGTGGAATGGGTGCTTGACTTTGTGAATACTTTTAAATTTGACAAATTCTTTCTATTACAATGATTTTCTAGAAATTTTAATATTCGCCCTAGAAGAAATGACCAAATATTCAACTTCGGCCTGGATTAAATGGCCTAATATTCGGTATTCGGCCCAATCACTATTCGTTACATCCCTAGTTAAAACTGAAGTTTTAATAATGAATATTCATTTAATTATTCACAATTTAATTAATCAACATTCACTTTTAAATATTAAAAATTAGCTATCATTTTTATACAGAATTTTTGGCCTGGCATTGCATAAAGTTGATTCTTTTTACTATATTGACAAGAAATTAATTAAAATTAATTGATCCTTTAAAGAAACATTTAATATTTATTTTAAATAATGACAAATAGAACAATAACACAATAATTAATCTTTTAAATAATTTCTTTAATCTTTAAAGGGGCTGCATTAGTTTAAACCAAAAAAACCTGGTTTAAACCAAAAAACTGCGGGTTTTTTTCCAACCCTGTGTAAAATATACACAAACAAATGTTCTGAGATATGCAATATTCACAAAATGGAAGCCTTGTTTACATGAAGTACGGGTTCCAAATATGTCGGGAGTTTAGAGTAAACTCATAAAATATAGATTCCAAGTACACCTTCATGCAAACATTTGATGAATTTGAGCAAAAATAAGCATTTCCAATGCAGCTGAGGCATAAAATGAGTGAATCAAAATTCCAACAAATTTTGTGCTGGAGTCTGAAAAATGACTAGAGAATCCCCAAATCTTGGAAGTCAGTGAAGTCAAGTCAAAAAAAAAAAAAAAAAAGATCAGCAGTATTTTTTTTCTTTTTTCGAAAAGTTTTTCATTTCAAATAGAGAAATATTCTTATTAATTCCTTATCAAGAAGTGAAAAAGAATTACATAATTGTTTGTCAAACTCTGAAATTTCTTTTGGTCATATTCAACTTCACTGGTGGAAAATTCCTCATGAACCATTTCCATGTCTAAATATTTTAGCCCATTTATCTTTTTTCAGAAGGGTCAAGGGTGCTTTTATTTATTGCTTAACTCATGTGGACTGTGGAAGCTTATATACAAGCAAAGAGCTTCACTTCTCCTAAAACTTGCAGAAATATTTCTTTTAGCAGGTAGAAATTTATCGTATGATATTTTTGGCAACATGTAATCCCAAATCCTTCTTTAAAAACAGTTTTGCTGTTTACTTTCTATTTTGGATCCTTTTACATAACATTACAATTTAACCTTTAGGTTCCATCGGTGCAGCATTTGTACTGCAGGAAAATTTGACCCCTGTGTTTACCCGGAGGGAGAAAAAATTCTGCAGTTTTGCCATTCTATGGATGAATTTCAGGAGCTCAAGCTCTGTTACCTAACAAAGAATTGTTAAACAAAACTAAATTTATATTTTTAAAAAAGGTGGTTTTTTTTATTGAAAATATTTATTGCAATGAATAAAATATTCGAGAAAATACTCGGGTTTTTTTAATAAATTAGAAGTTAAATTAAAAATTATGTACTCATCTTCTGGTTTGTGCTCATCTCTGAGAGTACCAAATAGCACTTTGGCCCAGTACGGGGTATTCGGCCATTTACTATTTGGCTGCGTACCGAACATCGCTCATATTTTTCAAAAAAAAAAAAAAAATCACTCACATACACACATGAAGAATTTTGCACTTATTGAAATAGCAATATGGATATTGAGCACGTAATAAATTTTTAAATTAAATTCAATCTGAAATTTAAATGCAAATACAAAAAGTAATGACCAGTAACAGGCTTAGGTGCTGTGGGATTTAAATGTTGTTTCTTATCAGTTTATAAGCATGAGTATTATCTTAGGGATCACTTTGACTAATTTTTGGTCTTTGGTAAGTGGTATAGTATAGCCTATACTATATAGGAAAGGTAGTTAATCACAAATGGTCAAAACTGCAGTTTTGTGCCTTTAGCATGGTATAAACAATATATAAATGCATAGTAAAGTTTTACTTTATTTCAATTTTACATTTAGAGTTTTCTTAACTTTTATTATATGACACAGTCATATTTTATGGATAAAGCAGAAGTGAATAATTGCATTTTATATTTATTTTAATCAAGTAAAATTTTCTTCGATTTCTTATGATACAGTACAGAACCTCTTATCCGGCACGCTCGGGACCATCGCTATCTCCCGGATAACTGAATTTCCCGGTTTTTTGGATCGATAAAAAATGCCGACATTTTAGGTTTATCGAACCCAAATTACAATAGCAAATGGTAATAATACTTCAAAATAAGTAGTAAACAGTAAATAAATACTTCTAAATTAAGAAATATTAAAAGGAAAGAACTATATTTAAAAGATAAAAATCAATAGCATTCATAAGTCAAAATTTAAAAGATAAAAATCAATAGCATTCACAAGTCAAAACGAGAGAGGGGGAGAGGGTTTGAAAATGATATTTATTAAATGCTTTAAATACAGTATGGGACCTCAAATTCGGAACGCTCGGCGCCGCGATCTTTCCGAATTTCGGAATTTTCCCGATTTTGAGTTCTCATTCAAAAAATTTTGTAAGTTTCATCAGGGCATATAATTTGCTCTGGAAATTTTTATTACCATTTTGCTCATTTATAGCATTTTTTATTATCGTATATACTCGCCTATAAGTCGCGGAATTTAGCACAAAAAACGAAGTCTGAGTCTGTTTACATTCTAGGCAAACATCGAAAAATCTAAACTTTTCCCGATATTATTTTAACCTCTTTAATTAAACAATAAAAGAAAAGAATTCCGTGAAATTCTAATATGATTTTATATCCTTTAGTCATTTACTAAAGACTCTAAATTGCAGTAAAAGATCCGACTATCGGGGAAATGCGAGAAGCCCCAAACTCCAGTTTCGCGAATATTCTATATTGTGTGAAAATTAGAGCTCATTAAAAGAAATAAATATAATAAAAATACAAGAGATAAAAAACAACAAAATTTGATGATATTAACTCTGAATTAAAGCAACAATTAATAAAAATTCTAATCTCAAAAACGAACCCTCTTCAGAAAATCGCGAAATAACGTTTTTGAAAACTGCAAATTTCCAATCTTAAACATGTTCATTACATTTTATTTTCTTCTTAAAATGCCCATTTCCAAAAAAAATAATAGTGTTTGCATGCAGAAACGCGCAAATTTCATACTTGTATATAACGACTTCGCTTTTGCGAACTCGTTTTTAATTAATAATTCATTTTCACAGTCACAATTTGTGTTGCGTTAATATCAATTTTAAATTCTTAAAACCTTATTGCAGCTCTTAAATAAATAAAAAAATATATAAAACAAAAATAAACGCTCTAATTTTCACACGATCGGCTATTACGGAAAATTCGCGAATCTGTGGTAGTAGAAATTTTCCGAACTTTCATATAGTCCGACTTTTGTTGCAATTCGTCTTCAAATACTCACCAGACAATTAAATTAATGAATAAGAATCTAATTACAAATTTATTTCGTGTTAATTATTGAAATAAAATAGAAAAAAACGTCTGGTTTTCCCAATTTTCGTTGGAGAATTTTTTTTTCTAATTTTCTTCTGCAAGTAAGATGATGGATTCCCCCTCCCCTAAAAAACCATCATTTTTAGACTAAATTGTTCGACTTATAAACACTGAATCTCTTACTTGTAACGGAAAAATGCGTATCTTTAAAGGTGTTTTCAAAAAATTTGTATTTTTACTAAATGGGCAAAAAAAAAACGCGAACTTTTCAAAAATGGCGGGAAATTCGCAAAAAAATTCCCGGTTTTTTGGTTCCCGGATAAGAGGTTCTGTACTGTACTTATTTAATTCTTACAACTACTCGATATTGGCCAAGTACATGGTCAACATTTGACTGAATACCATGTATAGCAATTACTTGGTATGGCACTTGGTGATATTCTTTATTTGATTCTATATTTATGAAATAATTAATCATATTTTCTTTTTGTGCTTTTCAAAGAATTGCTTATGCTTATTTTAAAAAGTTTTTTTCAATTTCTTAGGCTCGTCTTGAAGTGTCGCGTGTAGGAGTTGAAAAAGAAAGGATATTACAAGAAAACATTGATCTCGCTAAGAATTGTGATGTAAGTGAATGGGAAAAAAGAAATTACAAAGCTGAATTGAAAGATCTGAAACTACGAGAGGCTCGCCTCCTGAGTGATAACAATGAGCTTGAAGAAGAAAATATATCCCTACAGAAACAAATTTCGTCACTTCGATCATCTCAGGTAAAATTTTGAATTTGTTGATATTTTTTAATTCCTTAGCTCCTCCTCTTAACAGAAATAAAAACTTTACACAAATCCGTGATTTTCTGCTTTTTGTGCTTATTTCCTTTCAAAATACCATTGATTGATTCATCGTTATAGAAAAATGTCAAAAATATATTTTTTTCACCAAAAATATGAAATTTTTTGAATTAAGCTTTCATTTCCCGAAAATTAGAAGAAATATGTTATTGGGTCTGCTCAATTGATTTTATTATTCAGGTTTACTAATGAGTTTATTATTTTGACCATCTTTTAAGAAATTCAAATTTTGTTCCATGTATTATAATACATAGCTTTTTGAAAAATTTTAATAAGTGTATATAGTACAAGTGAGATTTGCAACAATATAACTCTTCGACAAAAAATAATGCATCAAGGAGAATGTTGGACTGTAATGAAATTTGGTGTATGTTATTGTGCTGTCGGTATGTATAATTAAGAATATCAAGACAAAGATCTTTTTATTATCTAGAAAAACGCGGTAACATGAATACCTTAGTACCTTGTTGAACCACTTCCAACACGAATACAAGATGGCACACAGTTTGACATTGATCCATACAAGTTTTTTTTTTTTTTTTTTTTTTCATGAGGAAAATCTGCCTAAGCTTGTTGCAGCTGCACCTATAATTAAAGTATGCTGGGAGGATAATTCAGTGCTCATTCCAACTAGTCTCATATGAGTTTAATTGGAAATTAGTACGATGAATTAACTGGACAGAAAATAGTTGTAACTTGACATAGACAGTCTTAGATACTCGTGCCGTATGTGGGCTAGCATTATCCTGCTGAGAAATGGAGTTTGGGCGCAGAGGGGACGCGACAAGACATGAAACTGCAAGCAGTGATGTGCCAGCTGCGCCAAAACACCTATACTACCCCAGTCTGCTACAAAAATTGCTAAATGTACTTTTTCTGAGCCAAATTGTGCCAAAGTTACAGTTAAGCATTCAGCATTGCTCCTCCTCCTGGTTCTCTTCCCTGCATTTTCCAGTCCCTTCTGCTATACAGTATGGGACCCCAAATTTGGAATCCCAAAATTCAAAAGACCCGAAGTTCAGAACTTTTTCAAAAAAAAAAAAAAAAATCAGAAGCTGACAAAAAAAAAAAAAACACCTCGCTTTTGTTTTTTGAAGAAAAATCGGGAATCCTTACTGACACAGAAAATAATGAACTGAAATGTGCAAAAGGGTTGGATTGACAGTCACTGTTGAGACTGTCAACATACAAAGCACCCTACTGTTGGTTGGTTATTCTAGGGCAGTGTTCGACAACCTGCGGCTCTGGATGTGAAGCTGCGGCTCTTTAGTTCCATACGCAAATATTATTTATTTTATCAAAAAAAAGACAGTTACAAATCGTTCTGAATTCGTTTCTATTTAAATAACAATGCAAAGCCATCGCTCCCATTGAATTTGTTTGCTCAATTGTTTGTTATTGAAGTACAAGTTAGCGTTGTAAGTAAATGTTTAATTGTTTTAATTTTTTACTTAAATAATAAGTAATTATCTAATACTGCCATATATATATTATCTAATTTGTTGTGAAAAACACTACTTATACATGAATAAATAGATTTTTTTTTTTTAATCAAAAAACTTTATTTATGCAAGTACTATTTATTGTTGTCAAGAAAAAATTTTGTGGCTCTTTAAAAACTTTGAAATTTTGTAAATTGTAATTTTTGACTCTTCCGACTCAAAAGGTTGCCGACCCCTGTTCTA
The DNA here is from genome assembly GCA_038502835.1 of Octonoba sinensis. Lineage (NCBI taxonomy): Eukaryota > Metazoa > Arthropoda > Arachnida > Araneae > Uloboridae > Octonoba > Octonoba sinensis. The sequence goes on along the minus strand of CM076599.1, from coordinate 26,345,815 downwards.
GGGTGTCCAGAACCTATTTGCCAAGTGTGGAAGCCTTGCGTACCCAGTGCTCCCAGCATTTTCCTACAACTTGTTCAGAATGCCCGAGTTCATGGGCAATACGTTTTTATGTCCAGTCCACTTCTGTTAGTCCGGTGACTGAGCCACTTCAAACTCCCTGACTTGCATGAGAGGTGTTCAAATGTGCCTTAAAGGCATTTTCAGCACTCGCATTTCTTATTGAGTAAAAAAAGCCTTCCACTAATGAAAATCAGCCTCTGGAAGTAAGTTTATGTAGTAGCAATGGAGATTTAAAAAAAAATGGTTATTCTAGGTAGCAATGGAGATGGGCCGTGGTAGCCTAGTGGTTAGCACGTCGGATTTCCACCTGGAAGGTCGCGTGTTCGGTACCCACTGAAGACCACCATGTATACTTAGGGATATGTGCACGTAAAATCCGTAGACCCCACTACCTCTCCCCGTGCGTAAGCAATCCTAAGGCCTCGGCTAACAGGTAGGGGTCTGGTGGAGAAAAGTAGCAATGGAGATAGTTTTCATGGCCCTCATCATGTATATATTTGCATAGTTCTGTTATAATTTTTAATCATTTGTAAAACTGCGCTAGCTGTACCCGGCCACGCGTTGCTGTGGCTCAGTCTGGTTCGATGGAAAAGCAAGAAAAAGCACATATTTCTGATATGTTTCATTTGACAATGCTTGTTGTTTCATTGTCTGAAAATATAGATTGTCTGGTTTACCAAATTCTAGAACACGCAATATATAATTGTACATGAGAAGATCTAAACTGCTCAATTTGATTGTTTGGTCTTGAGCTTTATGTTTTTTCACAATGCTTGTGGGCATTCTTTTTTTTTTACATTGTCTGAAAAGATTTTGATATTGTCTGGCTCGGCACATTGAAAAATTCCAACATAAGAAACACAAACACAAAAATTCTAAATTAAAATATTGCCATTCAAAATAAATAATCTGTGTTTTAAAGTTCCCTTAATCGTTAAGTTCAAAAATATTTAAAAAATACTTCAATACAAACAGAAAAAACACAAAATTTTAACATCAGAATGAAAATAGCTAAATGAAACTGTTAACATTCAAAATAAGTAATCTTTGTTTTTAAAGTTCCATTTAATCTTTTTAGTGCAAAAATACTAACAAATACTTCAATACAAACAGAAAAGACACAAAATTTTTTTAATCAAATTGAAAATAGCTAAATTAAACTGTTGCCATTCAAAATACATAATCTTTGTTTTAAAGTTCCCCTTAATCTTTGAGTGCAAAAATACTTCAATACAAACAGAAAAAATTATTAAATCAAAATGAAAATAGCTGTACCCCGCTAATATTTGCAGTGGCTCATTCTCCTTAATAAAACATTAAAAAACGAAATAATTAAATCAAAGTTGAAATAAATTAAAAGTGATATAAAAAACACATGTGCTGATAAAATTTCAAAGCAATCGGTGAAGTACTTATGGAGATTTGAGGTTAGGAACCAAGGCTGAACTTGATCCTAACCGTAAACTTTATCAAATTCAGCCTTGTATGAACAAACGAATACTTACGTTTAAATTTATATAGCTTAAATTACCCGGAGTTGAGGAAACTGTTAATTATTATTTTTGGATCAAGGTAAGCCTTAAAAAATCAAACTAAAAAGCTTATAACTGGCATTCTTATTGACTTAGAAACTTAGAACAAATATCATCTTGTGCAGAAAAATTAGTGCTTTTGATCGATATATTACATTAATATGTGCAAGGTTTTTTTTCACTCTCATATTGGGGAATTTATGTGGAAATTTGCGTAAAATTGGAATTAAAAAGGAAACTACCTGTCGGATTTTTTTTCTAACGGGTCTGTAAACCTTCCTCTTGAATCACTCTGTCTATTGATGAAAACCGCATTAAAATCCATGAAGTACTTCCGGAGATTTGAGGTTATGAACAAACGAACACTTACATTTTTATTTATATAGATGTGGTATACCTGTTTTCCCCAGTTTCACGATGATCCAACTACTCCTTCTTCATATGTTTTTTTTTGCCAGGAAGTGTATTTTAGCAGTTTCAATACTATGGGTTTATTAATAGTCAAAAGATCCTTAATTTGTGAATTTTTTTATTTTTAAGCACTTATTTCTTCTCCACCATTTATTTATTTACATAAATAATGGTTTTGAACAATAACAGTATCCCTGATTGATTCTATTTTAAATCTGTAGTATTAAAATTTAATTAGGAATAAAGAAATTTTGAAACTTGAATCAGAAATTATTTTTTTTTACTATTAAATTATCAAAATTTGTGTTTTGAGTCAAGAAGAAAAGGAGCTACCTTGGAGATATTATATTTTATTAAATCTTCAAATATGAAGTGAATGAATGGAATTGTATAACTGCATTGCATATTTATATCGATTGTACAAAAAGTTTAAAAGTTGTAACCAATTGCAGTAAGCATTGAATGTATGTGATTAATTAGCTTCTAATCAAGTTAAAACTTATTGAAATAAGTTTTGTACCTGATACCTTATTTATATCTAGTTTTGAGTCGCATAGTTTACTTTTATTGTTCTCAGTTGTCTTAATTCTGACAGTCTCTCACTATCTTATTTTACTTAAGTGTTAATCTGTCTTCAAACTGCTTCTTTCTTTTATTTCTAAAAGCCATGTCAAATACAGGGAAAGATGACATAATGACAGGTAATGTAACCACTACAAAAATATTAACCTGAACCTAAAAAGAAAGTGGCTTCATTATTGCAGTAATTTAAGTATGAAATGAATACCAGTAACTGGAATGTTTTATAAATTTTATCTAATGCCTGTTGGTTATTTTCCTTTCTGGTTTGCAAGGCAGTATCCAGGGGGGGGGGGGGGGCACGGGATATTTCTCCCAGGAAATTTGCTTAACATAAGTGTGTCGAAATCAGCCCCCCCCCCCCCCCTGGAAAAGATTTCTGGATACGGCCTTGCTGGTTAATATCCACTTTTTTAAGGTAATTTTTCTGCTTAAAATTTACTAGAAAGAGGATTATCGTTGAACATTTTGGCAGTATTTGCTTTCTTGTGAATTGCATATAAGTGCATACCCATTACAAAATTGTTAGAGACATTGAGAGATAGGGCTATATTCTGGTATAAATTGAATTATAAAATGCTTTTGTTTTAATTACTGAATTTATATTTTGTTTTTTTAATTATTTTTTTCTATAAATATGTACAAATTTTGATGTGTCTTATATATGAGATTTATATTAATATTTAAATCAGAAATACATACTAAGTCCTAAATTTAAACATTTAAAAATATTTTTCACGCCAAGTATATTGTCAGTATTTGTTTGTGTAGATTTGAAAAAAAAAAACTGATTTTAGTTTAAAAAAAAACAAGTTAAACGCAAAACGTTTTACTTCATTTAAGAGGTTATAAACACTTTGATCAATAAAAAAAAGTGCACACAACTTACGTTTTGCTATAGTAAATATAATGTTAGATAAATTTAGTCATTCAACAGTGATTGGCTGAAGCATAAATTTTATCCATTTATAGTAGCGTCATTGTAGTTTTATCCGTTTCATCAGTCTTTAGGATTACTTGGTAAAGAAAAAAGCTGTACCTTAATATCTTAAAATTTAAACACACATTTTATCACAAACTTATCCTCCTTCAAAAGTATTTCCTATTTTTCATCATGTGTTTAGTATTTACTATGTTTTTCATCCATGTTTTACTTGTATTCTTTTATTTGTTATAATCAAAAATATTGTTGAAATGTCGTCAAACATTTAACCTTCAGACATTTGTAAAATAATTATAAGTTGTGCATAGCATTTAAGATATTCTTATTTTCTTGCTTATCAGGTGGAATTTGAAGGAGCGAAACATGAGGTTCGTCGACTTCAGGAGGAAATTGATAACGCTCAAGGCCAAATCGAAGAACTCACCTCCCTGAAACGTATTGCTGAAAAACAACTAGAAGAAGCTTTAGAAGCCCTGCAGTCTGAGAGAGAACAAAAATATGCTTTGAAGAAAGAACTGGATCAGCGTGTCAATTCTGAATCCATTTTTAACATTAACAACTTAGGATTTTCAGGATTTGGACTTGGAAGTAAGAATCTATGTTATGGCAGTGTTGACAGTTGTATAGCACCTTCATCATTATCTGTGCATGACAGCATTAACAGTTTAATATTTAGGTGCACAAACTCTGTTTCTATAGAGAATGTGTCTAAAAATCCATGCATGTGTCTAACCACTGCTTTTGAGATGGTTGTAACTTGCATTATTTCTCTTTTTGCACCATAATTTGACTTTGTCATTGATTAAACAGCTTTTTATAAATGTTTTTAACACAGCATGTTTTTTTTTTGTTTTTTTTAAATTTTTGGTTTGTTTTAACTTGTGATTAATATAGTTTTGCATCAGTTTGCTAATATCATTGCTTCATTTTTCCATTGTCTTTTAAAAATAGATTTTTCTTGTACTCTCCTTATTATTATACTTTATAGATTAAATTAAAGCTTTGGTTCTGTGAAAAAAGGCATACTGCTCTCGTGTAGTTAACTGGAGGTGATAAGCTGAGGCAATGCTGGGCAAAATGTTGCTATAGATACCGTAATATTTCCAATGCTGAAAAGGTCAAAGACCATTTATTTTTCTTCTCTTTTAAAATGAGTAATCGAGGAGGAAAGGGAAATGTTGAAGGAATGTTGAAAAATATAGCTGATTAATATTGTGATTTAAATTTAGTTTCTGAGAAGTTATCAATTAAAGAAGAGCAGAGAGAATGCTGACAGCATTTACTTCAAAAAGTAGCCATAACATTTTGATTGTTAGAAGAAGGTAGAGAGGCATCCATTGCCCAGTGCACCAGGGTGAGAAAGCAGATTCTAGTTCTGGAAATTGGGTAGTAAGTGGGTAAGAATTGGGTAGTTTGCACTGAGAGAATAATATTTACTATGCAAAAAAGTCATAAAAGAGGCATTAATTTATTAATTTCCAAAATAGAATAGTAATGGGGTTCTTCTGTAAAGGAATGTGTAAAATTTGAGAGATGTTGATTCAAAATTTATTCAACTCGAATTGTTAATGCCCCCCCCAAAAAAAAGTTTAAATATATTTAGAAAATTTAAAATAAATAAATAAAACCAGTGTTATGTCTCAGATCTGCTTAATGTATTGTGATAATATGATTGGAAGTTTATTTATGCATGCAAACATAATTCATTTGCAATTGAAAATTACTAGATGTTTGCATGTTGTTAGCAATTTTTGGTTTTATTGCTGCTCTGTTATTTTTGTTATTATTGTTATTATTATTTTAGACGCATAGTGATATGTGATTCAACCATTAAAGTATACTTGCAGGGGCAAAGTTATCATAGATTAAGAATAGAAAACAAATTATGCGTTTAAGGTTGCAATTTGATCTTGCCACCAGTCTTGCATTAACTGACAAGTTCTGAAGTTCCTTCATGTGTAAAAAGTAGGACTGCTCAGAAAACTTCAAAAATTACGAATTTCTATTGCGACTTTAATAGCAAAAAACACTTTGTCAAAAACAGAGCATTATCTTTCACAAGTAAGCAAGGCTGTAGGCAAGGGCCCCCCCCCCCCCCCCGAAATGCTTCCGACATTCTTAACTAGCCTGAAAGAAAATTTTGAAATAAAAAAATTATTTTGTTCCTTGAACCAGCCTGTTTGGATACGGGGGGGGGGGGGGGGATCCTCTGTTTTACGAATGGGGAAACGACAAGACGGTGCTTCAAAAATCTAGGGTCTATAAACCAGAACTCAAAAAAAGATGCTTTCCCTCAATTCTCCAGACAATAGGTCATCCGTGTCATCAACATATAACGGATTGATTCCTTACCTAAGGGCTACATATGGTTCTAATCACCTGACCACACAACAAGAACAGCAAATGTACTGATCCCTTTTTGGCAAAATGTGAGCCACACTGAACCACATCTGCCATAAATATACGTACGTTTAGGTGCTTTGTCCATCCTTGCCCGAAGGTTACATTCGGGGAAACTGCGACACTCTTAAAACTACCCATATTGTGGAAGTAGGAGCTAATGCCTAATGGACCCCCGCGTCTACAATTGCGGGATGTGGATGTTTGTGCTGTTATTGCTGATACAAATCTTTATTTTTTTCTTTTCTTTTTGCTTAGTTGTTGAAATTGGAGTCACGACATGAAAAAGGTTGGGAACCATTGGTATAAAAAATAGCATTTAGCAGTTTAAAGAAGAAGTAAGTTAGTAAAGCAGACATCTTCCGTATTGAGCACTCCGACTCATTCCAGGGTTCCCACGGGTGCTTATAAGTGCTTAATTTGACCTTTTGTTTCTAAAAGCCCTTAGAAGTACTTATTTTCAATCAAAGGTGCTTAGAAGTGCTTTTTTTTGATACAAAAGTCAATTTTTAAATTACCGTATTTTTTATGCAATTTCTGATCAGTTTTTTATGTAATTTTTTAAACAAAGATTCAGAAAGTGGAAAATTATGAAGGGGAATAAGAATTTTGTTGATTTTATCACACAGTCAAGCGACTGTAGAACTTGGCTTTAGTGTAAATAAGTCATTAGACGTGGAAAATTTGAAAGAAGAATTTTATGTTGCGCAGAGGCTCATTTTGAGAATGCCAATAATTGTAATGAAATTCATGAAACTATCATTACTAAAGACATGAGAAAGGGTCAATTCATACCACTTCATCCAGGGTATGAAACCCATGGTCTCATATTTTTATGATTTTTTTATTTGTTAATTTTACTATCGCAATTATCCCTGTAAATATTTTTGTTGCTATCTTTAATATTTTTTGAGATATTAATTTTCTAAAATGTGTTTAAAGAGACGTCTTCGCTTTACGGACACATTTTGTGCTAGCAACGTAGTTCAAGCAAAAAATTCATAACTTTGCCAATTTTCATGATATCACAAAAATGTTTTCACTAAAATGTTCAGAATAACTTACAGAGTTAGACAAAAATGAATTTAAACAAATACCTATTAAATGGTGCAGCTAGTATTAGCATCAGGTAGTCAGGTAGAATGTATTATTTTCTGCAAAAGGAGATTGCTTCAATCGATCTCCAGTGCAAAAACATTTTAAAACACTCAAAGACAAAAAAAAAAAAAAAAAAGAAAAGTATTGTCTCACACAAATTTTTATTTAAAATAATTTTTTTTTTTAAAATAAGTTTTCTTTGGTCATTTGGTACGTCACAGGTTGTAAATAGGAAATGAGCCTGCATTATGTTTAGATACTTTAAAAAATCACGATTCAGTGTCTTCTTTTTTTCCCTCAATTTTATGTTGCTTTTTTTTAACTTTATAAACATTAAATTACGAACTTATTTCTTGTAAAAATAATCTTATTTTGCATTATGATGTTTGTATTAAATGATTTTAAAGCAATTATAGTATTTTACAATAAGAAGCGAAAACTTGTAATGGTGTGAAAGCTATTTTGTACATATTTTTAAATTGTTTACTGTGAAATTAAATATATTGGCAGTAAAAAAGACACCAATTTTATTTCAGAGCCTTCCAGTTTATACTTAGAGGATTATTTAAAAAAAAATATTTTGATTACTTCAGTCTTCAGTGCCTCTTAGTTTTATTGCTGTTTTAAAATTTCATGTTTTTACTTCAAAATATTTATGAAATCCAAGTTTGGGCTAATACTAACTGCACCATTTAATATGTATTTGTTTAAATGCAGTTTTGTCTAATTCAATAAGTTATTCTGAACATTTTAGTGAATTTTTTTTGTGACAATTGGCAAAGTTATGAATTTTTTGCTTGCACTAAGTCGCTTGCACAAAATTTGCCCGTAAAGCGAAGATGTCTTTTTAAACACGTTTTAGAAAATTGATATCTCAAAAAGTATTAAATTAAAGATAGCAACAAAAACATTTACAGGGGTAATCGTGATAGTAAAATGAAGAACTAAAAAAAAAAAAAAAATCGTAAGAATCCGAGACCATGGGTTTCATTTTCATTTGTGGCTGGATGATTTGATATGGAATGACCTGAAAGTTTCTCTCTTCAAGGCAAAAATATATGCTCCATCTGGAAGAGCAAAAAGAAAAAAAAATGAAAAGAAAAAAATTTCTGATGACAAGAAAAAAAAAAAGAGTTATTTAAAATAAAAAAAAGCTTTTCTTCAAGCTGATGTCGCAGTTATGGAAGATTCAGCAGAACAACTGTAATAAGGCAGAGTCATCCAAAAACATTTCACTTTTTATGAAAGCCAATTCACTTCATAGGGATATTAAAGAAAAATCATCTGAAATTAAAGAATTAGACATCAAGATTTCTGAAAAAGAAAAAGAAGTTAATTGAAATGTAAATGGTTTTTAAGTATTATCTGCAAAGCTTTTGATGTACTTTTAATTGACCATTTATTCATTCATAAAATTTTTAACTGACCCTCACCACTTTTATTTTTTTTTCATATAATTGCAGGTAATTTTTTTTTTTTTAACCTTGGATCAAAAAGTTCAAGTTCATGGGTAATTCCACTGACATTAAAATTTAATTATGTTCCTAACTTTTAAAATTGCCTTTTTTTCTCTGAAATTGATCGAAATTATTATAATAGATGAAATAAGATCGAAATTATAATAATAGTGGTACCCCACTTCTTTTTTGGCATAAGATTTTATGTGTGAAATTAAGGTTATTTAAAAGGCTTACTGGTGACTGGCAAAAGTAACATCAGTCACATTTTTTAATTCTCTCCCCCCCCCCCCCCCCAAGCTTCTAATGCCTGACAACATGTGACGGTAGTGTTATTTTACTTTATTATTATGATAATTTTGATCCATTTCAGAAAAAAAATAACTATAAGATGGTCACCAAGGAATGACTCTCATGCAAATATTTGTTCTGTTTCTTAAATATTTTTTTGATAATTAAATAACAAAAAAAAAAAAAAAAAACAGGAGTACAAACAAAATAAATCTTGCATTCAAGTAATACCATTAAGTGTTAACTTAAGATTTTTTAGTGTTTAAACCTTGAAGATTGTGGTAAGTTTCCATTTTTCTTGATATTTCTATTCTAATATTTCTTTACATATTACTTATATGTATACACAATATGCATATTTGTAAAAGTGAGACTGGGTTTGTTTTTATGTATAATTTTTGGGAAGATACACTTATATATTTAAATTTTAAGTTTAGTTTATTTGTAAGAACATTCAACTTGATTGAAATGGATTTTCATCCATTAAATTGTATTGTGTGTGCTCCACAATAATTTATTCAAAGTCTTAGAAAGTCTTAGAAAGTGCTTATTTTTAGTTATAAGAAAAGAGTGGGAACCCTGTCATTCAATCCCGGCTGGGTTCGTGAATTGTTAATGCCTCGTCTTTTGTAAGGGACTGTTCATAAATGATGTCACACTTTTTTTCAATATATTTGACTCCCACACCTTTTTATCACATGTCACGCTATATTACAATAGCAAAGATCATACTTCATAGGATCATTTCTATATTACAATAGCATATGTACTTGCAGTGTTGCAGTTCAGGAATAAAGCCACAGGTTAGGGATCACATTTCTAATTTTATTTTTGAACTTTTAATGACATTTGTGAGCTTAATAATAATGCATTAAAACCCCTCTAAAACGCGGGTGTCGGGGGACATGTTTGGCACCCAGGCCATTCCAAGTCAAATCATCCAGCGGAGACATGGTTTGAAACGCGAGGTCGACCGATTTTGATGAAACTTGGTGAGATTGTTCTACAGATAGATATAAGAACAACTGTAAAGTTTTATATCAATATATCAATTAGTTTTTGAAATAGAACACTTTGAAATAGAAGTTTTGCCAGACATTTGCTATTCGACGCTGATCGCAAATCAAGCAATGCCTTGACCTTGCCTTGCAGACATAGGCAGTTGAGTGGGCTCTTGTGCTCTTTCAAAAGTCTCCTTTGCTTGCCTACGCACAATGTTTGATTATGAGTAAAAGAAAAGGTGAAAGTATTTTGTCCTATTTTGGGAAGATACCCTGTAGAGATGAAGCTAAAAAGGTATGATTATTTTTATGTTATTTTATTTTAGTTTGAACCTTTTATTTTCTTCCTCACATGCGGAGAAACTTCTTATTAATCTTTCTTTTTTCGTTTTTTAACTTCATAGGGGATGATGTCACACTACTTCGAGGGGGGGTTCGAGAAATTGTGACAAGGGGGGGGGGAGATATCAAGAAGTGTGACATTACACATGTTGATTTCTATAAAAACATGTAAAAAATCATCAGATTAAACTTATTTTTGATGTTTCTTGATTTTCTTAATTTGATTTTAAAGTTTCATTGATTTCATTTTATATTGAAAATACCGATGCTTCTTAAGGTTTAAACTCACTTCTAGTTAAAATTTTAAAAGAAAATCTTCTTAGGAATATTCTTTTAAGATATAAAGAAGCGTGGGTCTTCTTTTAGAATTCAAATAATTATTTTTTTACTGTTATGCACTAATTATCTTTTTTCTGTTTTAACCTTAATCTCATTTTACACCAATTAAGTCCGCATGTAATCATTATTATTGTTATGCTCACAAATGTCATTAAAAGTTAAAAAATTAAATTAAAAATATGATTCTTTAGCATTACTTTATTTCTGAATTGCAATACTGCAAGTACATGTGCTCATGTAATATAGTGTGACATGTGACAAAGGGGGTAGCGGTGTGTTGGAGACTGACATTTTGTGGTAAAGGGGGGAGCGGGATCAAATGTATTGAAAGAAAGTGTGACACTGTTTATGAATGATCCCATAGAGCGTTTACAATAACATTGCGAAGGTGAAAAATACTGCGACAAAATTATACGTTTACTTAGCCTAGTCATAAATTTACATTGAACAAAAAAGAACTTGATTGGTTCTTCTTATTATATCGCTCATGGACTGCAATACTCGCTCAACTCAAAAAAAACTCGCGTTTCGGACTAAGAACAGATTGTAAATATGAAAATACACATTCTTTTCAGCAGCAGTACTAGCACAACTCATATTTCAATATTAGGCCTTAAGATTTAATAATAACTAAAGCATTTCTTATGCATTTTCCTTAGCAATGAAAAGTTTAAACCCACTTATCTCAAAGCATGATTTTTTTGAGTTGTGCCACAATTGCAGCCCATGAGCGATATGTCTAATTTTAGAAGTGCTTTATAATTGTCCACGTCTGCAAATCAAAGTTATACAGCTTGGAAAAAGAAAACCTCCAGTTTTTAATTATTTACATTTAGTTGTGACAAAATATGGAAGGCTTGAGACTTGAGAATAAGTATAAATTGCTTAAATTGTCTAAAATAAAATGGAATAGAGAGTAATTCTCAAAACAACATATGTTTTCTGTTAACTCTTTTTTTTTTTTTTTGGAGTAATACTTCTGTGGGCAAAATTGAAAACATAATTTCATCATGCAACATGCAACCAGTGTTTCTTTCTGGCATCTCTCCAGGGGAGGTTCACTGCCCCCTCGGAGCTAACCAACTGCCCCCCCCCCCCCCCCCGAAAAAATTCAGATCACAGATTTTAAAAAAATGAATGATAGGAGAGATTACACTTTTTAAGACTTAAGTTTCAGAAACACTTTTGGGGAAAAGATATCGAACACTGTCAATAGGGACACCAAAAGTAGCCTAAAAGATAAGAATTAATTTTGAAAAATTTGCGGGGGAAGACTAATCAAACTCCCTTCATCGTCTTTCGAATAAATAAGACTCAAATGCATACTGCTGCAATTTAGATTTAAAATGTTGTTTCCGAACATGCAGGCATAGTTGCAAATTTTATTTCATTATGTGCGAATGTTTAATAATACTGTAATAGTTCTTTTCTTTTTTGACAGTTCCTTATGAACAGTACAAACTAAAATTTTATGTTATTCATTACTTCCAAGTAAGTTTATTCATTATTGAGATAATGCACCAAAGTCCAGTAACCATAATTCTTGCTTGTGCCGAGTGCAACAGAATGTGCTTGCTTCAACTAGGAGGGGAATTTTTGAAGTTGATATGCTTCAAAAATTCTCCTATCCCTTGAACTTTATTCTTAATCTATGAAAATAATATGTGTGAAGGACCAGTTACAAAGACTTAACAAATACAGCATTTACAAATTCAACGCTATTAGCAAAAATTTGCATAAAAGTAAACTGATACAGTATCTAAACAGTTATCACGTAAACTGAACATCATCAAGTTCTTGGTTTAGTGAATTTGGTTTGTGTATCTCTTCATAGTCGACAATTCTTCAAATGTCTTAGTAACAGTAAACATTGTTATTATGATTATTTTATTTACAACCAGTCCTATTATATTTTTGCATACAATTTGAAGAGGAAAAAGACCCTCATGAGAAATTTATTATCTCTGCATGCAGCCCATATTGTACTTGCATTTGTACATAAAAAGCAACAATGTGATCATTATTCCTGCATGTCTTATTAGTCTTTCACATAATAAGTAACTACTAGGATAAGAAAGAAAACTAACTTTTGACATTTATTTTATTAGTTCCAATGTGATCAGTAAAAGTAGGGTTTTTCATTGCTCTCACAACAAAAAAGCGAAAGTTTTATGTCGGCAAAACATATCTGGCCGTTTGGTAAATTTGGAAGCAATATTATGTTTTTTTTTTCATTTACATATTTACTGCTAACCCTTGACAGTTCAGTAATAGTTATCAATAAGGTAGAACAAAAGATAAAAAGTTCAAAGGGCCGGAACAGTTTGTTCAGAAGATAGCCTACATATTTCATTTACTATAGTGGTATGAATTGATTTAGCCTTCCTTGTGTACATACAGTTTTGTGTTTTTTTTTTTTTTTTTTTTGGTAAGAAAAAAAACTTTGGTATTATATATTGTTATCTGTCTACTTTTCAAGTAGAATGTGTTGAAATTTTCAAAATTATGTTTTAAATATTAGTGCAATACATTGCTGTTATAAAAAGTTATATTTGTTATTATAAGAAACATTTAAAACATTTTTTATGTTTCCTAACATTGTTGAATGGCATATTTGTATTACAGCTGTTAAAAGATAAAATTAAAGTAAATATAATTTTTTCTACTTTGTGTGATTCTATCTCTTTTATACTTCTTGAAGGAATACTTAACAAAAATTATGTTCTTCACAAAGTAAAAAATGCAAAATTTATCATTAAAAAATTATCTTTTCATAATGATAAATTTTAATAAATATTTTAAGCGTCAAATATAATTTATAAATTATGTAACTTTATTGCAATACTACAGTTTGTTTTTTGCAGATTATTATATGGGTTTGCTTCTCAAACATTTTTGTGTCACCCCCTTAAAAGTTCAAATAGTTTATAAAAAGCCTTGGGACTCTCTTGCTATCATATTTTATTTGTACAATATTGCATTTTGACACTTAATAACTATTTAACGTTCTTTATTTAATAAAAAGATAATCCGTATTGGGAACTTACTATTTTGGATAGACTGCATACCCCTTAATGCATGAAGTGTTTATATATGATATTGGACCACTTCTATGCTTGAACCATATATTGTTTCTCAACCTGGGGGAACAACTAGTTGAGAATAGATACTATGTGGTATACATATGTGTATGTGCACATGTGTGATTTTACAAGAATCTTATATCTAAAAAGGTTTTGATTCTCCCCTTGCAAAAGTAAAGTATCATTACATTCTTAATTGACTTTGTGTTTGAATTAGTGACATTTTATTACAACATTTGAAATTTAAGAAAATTATACTAAAACTTCATTGTACAGAGTTGCTACGCCCTATCTGGAAAACCTGAAAAACTCGGGGAATTTGAAAATTTGTTAACATACACCGAAAACTAAGATTTTTCTAAATTTACTGTGCAAACTGTGGAAAACTAGAAAAATTAGAAGTTAAAAAGAAAAAGTAACTGCCATTAAAGTGATTCCTGCCAAATATGGCATTTCAATAATGTTATCTCTGTGAATTTTTTTTTTTTTTTAAATTTGTTTTCTTTTTATATTATCATATATAGTTTCAGATGAATCTTAAAATTAAAAAAAAAAGCCATAACATTATTTTGCAGGAAATGTTTGAATTCAACACTGTTAATTGCTTAAAATTCTAACAGTTGTGTGAATGCTCGTTTCTTGTTCTACTTGATAAAAAACGGGCAAAACTCGGGGAATTTTCTCTGGAGACTTGTGTAGCAACCTTGTTGTACGATGTTCATAAATATATTTTCAGCAGAAAAATTATATAAAAAAAGAAAAAAGTTATAATTCAGAAAAATAGTGCATAAAAAAATTAGCTATAATGTTTTCATTCATCTCCCTTTTGAAAATGATATGTTTGGAGGAAAATATGCAACTTTAAGTGTATTGTCCCAGAGAAAAATTAATTTAAATGAAATCATATCTTATGAAAAAATGTCTTTCTCCGGCCTAATTTATAAAAATTGTTGTCAACATTTTATTTATAATTTTTATGATTGATTAAGGTTTAATAGTCCTAAAAAATGTTTACTATATCAAATTGAACTTTCAATATTTTACCATTTTCTTGTCTTTTTTTTTTTCAAATTCTTCTATTTAATTTAAAGAAATGGTCAGCGCTAACAGTTTTATGATAAATAAGAATAGTATAATGAGTTCTATTGTTCAGGTTGATAAAGGTTTCATCTGTTGGTTAATGCAGATGATTAATTAAAGTTAATCATCTGCATTAATTTAATTAAGACTCAATGTCCTAATTTTACCACCAACTTTTTTCATAAAATGTTGAAAAAATGTAGACTCAATTCTGTTATTTTTATTAATTTGAAAATGTTCAGTACATTTCCCCCCTTTTTGAAAGCTTTTTGAAGTTTTTGTGTGCCTTATGTTTTTTAGATTTTAATCAGGATGAAGTTGACAGGTCGGAAGAAGAAGGTGAAAATGAAATCACCATTACTCAAGTCACGTTACCATCTGAGAGTATGTCGGTCATTATTTTTTTAAAAAATTTATTCCTGTTCCTTTATTATTATTATGACCTAAATGGGAGAAGCTTATTCTGCAGCCCCATAAGAAGAAGCAAAAAAAAAAAAAAAAAAATTGATTTGCTATAAAATGAATAGTTTCTTAATTTGACTTCTTTAGATGCAAGCAATTTGATAACAGCAATATGAAAATACAAACAGTTAATAATAGCATACTATTATGTTTGCTTATATGCTCAAACATAGAAGTGCTGATTTATCTTGCTCCTTCCAAAAATTCTATGAAACAGTTGAACTTGGTTGAAGAGTAGCATTGTTTACAGTTACTTTGGGCGCAATGTATGAGCTAGATGTCGGCTTAACAGCAAATGTTGAAGCCAAAAAAGAGTATTTGTCTACTTCATTGCAATTGTGGTGAAATTATTAGGAGGACTGGAAAGTAATGTCATTTTTCTACATTAAATTCAAATTGATAAATTTTTACCAGGATTTTAGTTTAAATTAATGACCTTGTTATCAACATCTTTTTTTCCATCTAGTATTAAAATTTTCAATGTTGGATTGACAAAAATCAATTCGTTTTTTATCAAAATATCTGGAGATGGATATTTTTGGTATCATTCAATTTTTAAATTTTTTGCCAATTAGAAAAATGTTACAGTTATAGGAATAAACGGAAATTCCATGGTGCAATATCAGGTGAGTATGGTGGGTGAAGCAATGCCTCCCATCCCAATTCCTTAATTTTTTTTAAGGTTTGGTCTTGTATCATTGTATTGCCGAATAGCACCTTTGCAGTTGACAATAGTTTTCCACTTTTCAGTTAAAGACCAATTTACTTGATCCAGTTTTTTTTCATAGTACATTAAAATGTTTTTGGCACTACTTTGAAGTATACAATTAGCTGATAAATGACTAACAAACATCAACATGTGCAGAGATGACATTACTTTCTGGTTCCCCTTACAAATTACCTGTTTAACTAAATTTGGGAGAAACATCATTGTTGAAAACACAACTTGACTGAAATGTCGTCTGCTCAATTCGCTAAATGGTTAAATGATTGGAGTCATAGCTTGCTCTATGTTGACAGCCTAACTAACTCTAACACTTTGTCTACAGTCTAATTCTATCTTTATTTATGACTTTACTCTTCATTTTGGTAATGAAATGAGATAAATTAACTAAACTGTCTAAATTATTTGTGCAATTCTCAACATGTTGTTACTAATAATATTATTTTATTCTTTCAAAATGTATTCTATTCTTGTAATGAGGGTTCCACGTATCTCCAATTACTTCTTGGCTTTATTACTTTCTGTAATTTACTTCTTGCTCACTAGCCAATACCACCTTTTTAGTAAAATGTTTTGTATGAAACAATTTCTTTTAAAATTAATACTTTTTAAAATTATTAAAACATAATTTTTGTCTTAAAATAAGTTTAATATAAGATGATTTAGAATCACATTTAACTCATTTATTATCTATTGTTATTAGTTGATTTAATCTTTCCATCTTTTGCCAGATGATGCTGTAACAAAACCTCAAACATCAACAGTTGGTGATTTATTCAGTGAACTACATCTTTCTGAAATACATAAATTGGAGAAGCAGTTAGAAGTAGTAAGTAAAACTGGAAAGTTTTAGTTAAACAATTTCTTTTTCCTTGGTATCTATTAGCTTGACTATAAATGTATTTCTTGTAATTTAATGCTTAATTACAGAATATTGAAAAAATTTATATTTGTTCCCTTTAATTTATGTTATTTCTTTTATTTGCCACAAATGTTTAACATATTTTATTAAAATTATATGAATTCCATCTTTTATTAATTTTTAAATGAATAAAACAGTATAATTATACTGTACTGAAACTCATAAATTACCACATTATTTGTAAAGTACAAATGACAACTAGCAACATAATTGTTATTTTTTTATTTCTCTAGTAAATTAACTCTGAGCAATAAGAATCAATTTTACAAATTATATTACTTTCATTTATTTTTATCCCCTGAATGAGGAAAATAAGTACTTTATTGGACATTCTCAAAATAAGTTCAATAAATTACACACATGCTTTCATAACAATTCTTCTCTTACAACATTTCACCTTTTCTTTCTCTTTTCTTTTCTTTTCTTTTTTTTTTTTTTAGTTTCTTTTCCCCCTTTTTTTTTTAAATTTTAATCTGTTTTAAACAGTTTAATCTGTTTTAAACAGAAAAAGTTCAAATAGGTATGTTTTACTTCTGCTAAAAGGTGATTATTGCAACTCTATGTAGAAATATACTTTGGAAATATGTTACTGAACTGAACAAGTGCTTAATTGCAGCTATGGTTATGTAACTGTAACCATATTAGAGATTGCAACATTTTTTGTATCTTCCAGTTCTTTTGTTTATTTTAAACACATCAATCCCAAGTAGCACGACTTACCGATCGACGTAGAAAAATTTGCAGAAAAAATATAGATCTATCTTTTTTACCTATGTCAATCTGCATCGAAACGTAACACTTGCCAAACGTTAAAAAATATAAGTCCTGAATATAGAACTAGATTTTTCACCGACGCCGATCTGCGTAAAAACTTAACGTTAAAAAATATAGATGATGAATATAGATCTATCTTTTTTACCTATGTCAATCTGCATCAAAACTTAACACTTGTCAAACGTTAAAAAATATAGTTCCGGAATATAAAACGAGATTTTTGAACGACGTCAATCTACATCAAAACGCAACACTTATTTAACGTTAAAAAATATTGGCCAGGAATACAGAACTAGGTTTTTGATCGACGTCGATCTTCATAAAAACGTAACACTTCTCGAACGTTAAAAAATATGGGTCCTGAACATAAAACGAGATTTTTGACCGACGTCAATCTGCATCAAAACGCAACACTTCTTTAACGTTGAAAAATATAGGACCTGAACATAGAACTAGATTTTTTACCTACGTCGATCTTCCGAAAACGAAACACTTCTCAAACAAAACTTTAAGAATATAAAATTGGATTGTCACTTCACAAATATTTCAAAAATAAATACATAAAACAAAATAATAATAAAATACAATTTAAGTGGTCAAAACAATTGGTGTACAAGAGATTTTGAATTTTGTAGTAGAATACCAAATTGCCCAGCCATTAAACTTTACTTTACTGTTTTTTTCCAGAAAATAAGCAAAAAGGAATGCTGAAACATTCTTAAACTTCTAAAATACCGATACCAGTTACCCCTCAAGCATTAACCTATTCATATTAATTTTTATCTTATCAATGCAAAAAATTCAATTTTATTTAAAAACTGTTATTTTATAAACTGCTTTTGAGAAGACTAGTCCCTATAACAAAGATTAGGAACATTGTATTAAAGGGTCATTCCACAGTATTTGTGTGTTACGTACGGGACATTTCACAGCAAAATTTTGAAGTATTTTTGCCTGTTTTACTATGAAAATATTAAGGAAAAGATTTCAATTTTTTTTAGTATATTTTGTACCTCTGGGGCAACATTAGTATAATTTTTTTTTTCAATGGGCCCAATAGTTTTTGACTAAAAAAATATTAAAATTTTGTTACGTACGGGACATCACAAAAAATAGTTTTTTTGATATCTAATTACATTTGAGCTTTTCTCTAAATTTATGAAACTTTTTGAAATGAAATTTTGTAATTTAATGCAGTAATGTTCATTGTTTTAATGCTTGTCAAAATTAGATTTTTAGCTTTACTTACTAATTAATGAGTAGCTAATTACTGGTGTTACGTACGGGACCCAACATTTGTTACGTACGGAACATCTGATTAAATAACCAAAAAACTGTTAAAAATGATGATTAAAATTTTTAATTAATGTTAATTTCAATATAAATACTGCTCAAAATAAAGTATTTACATGTTTAGTTAAGAATAATAAACAAATATATTTTTAAAAAATTAATTAGTTTTCTTAATTATACATAGAACAAATTTATTAAATAATAAATTTCTAAAATACTTTTAGCTTTTTAATGATAATTTTTATTTTAGAAGTTGAAAAAGTAATAAACAAGACTTAATTGAAGAATAGAAGTGATCATTTTACAAAAAACATTATAGACAAAAATTAATTAAATTATAGATAAAAAAATAATTTTAGAATAATTATCGAAGCTCCAGCATATCAATGATATCTTCTATTGCTTTCACATCTTTGGATGACAATGAAAAATGTCCTCTGCTATTTATTAGAGTTGGTGAGTCTTCAAGTTTTTTCAAAATATTTTTTTCTAAGATGTTATCCTTTTTCGGAACGGATAGCCAAACAAATTGATTTGCACCAAGTGGTTTCATAAACGATATCAGACGGTATTGTGATTCCACATTTTCAACAATCCCTGGCCACCATTGGTCATCGTACCTAACTGTCTACCCAGTCTGATTTTTTTATTTTCATTGACAAAGAGTCTGTGTTATAGTTTCCCTCATATAGAGGCAGCCAAAGCTTTATTTCTTCATGAGGAGGCTCATTCGCTCATTCCTTGTGAAGCAGGAATGCTTCCAAAGCCCTAACTTTCCATTTCTAAGTGGCTTTGCAAAATGCATACTATGTATGCCTTGAATGGCTGCTGCCTTTTTCCATTTTTTGGTCAATCCTTTTATTGATATATGTCTCTTAATATCTTCTGCACTAACATATTTAATTTTAATATTGCTAGCTTCTTTCTAAACAATTTCAACAAACTCCTCTGCACAATTTATAATACAGTCAAACCTTGTTAACGTGAAGTCGAGGGGGCTGCCAAATTTTTTCGCGTAAACCGATGGCTGCAGGATTTAAAATCGGGGCTTAGCCGATTTCCCTATGACAAGGAGTGGAATTTTTTCACTGCCGTCCATGTTGCAGGCTACCATAACAGTTATTCTTTCTTTACTGCATTTTCCACCGGAGCACTTTTCCCCTTTTGTGGTCATCGTACGGGAAGGATGTGCCTTGAAAAAAAGTCCCGTTTCATCGGCATTAAAAATGTCTCGTGGGGAAAACTCTTCTTTTAGGGCTGGCCATTTTTCAGTGAAAAATGAATTTACTGTTTTCGGATCAACAGCTGCTTCTTCACCGCATTTTTTTGCAAACAATCCCATGACGCTCTTTAAATCTAGAGAGCCAACCATTTGAGAAAATGATTCCTGGCCTCTTTGATCCAGCGTAAAAGAGCCACATCCACGTCTTCATTTTTCCCGGTTCTCATTCTCTTCCATACTGGCTCAAACTGATTCACAGCATAAGCTGCTTCAATCTTATTTTTATTTTTAATGATTGTGGATAAAGTGCTGTTGGCAATTCCATATTTTGCTGCAATCTCTGTCTTCTTCAATAATTTATCTTCAACTTCATTTAAGATCTTTTGCTTCATTTCCAGCATCAAAGATTGCTGTTTACGATTCATTATTACTAATGCGAAAAAATCAACTGCACCCTGCACAGGACTAACTCAAAACTAAAATTTCCTTCAGCGTTTACTCTGCATGTAATCAAAGTTGTTCTCTTTATAATTAATTTCCAAGAAATAGATTGAGAGTTTAGCACCATGTTAACCGAGTAAAATGAACGGAAACGAAGAATAGAATGCTTGATTGACACTCCCCCTCTTGAAAACCAGGTGGCTGGGAAGTCTTCCTGACCCACACACTTTTGAAACTCTACCCCATTGTCCCCTAATGGAAGTGTCCATTGCTTATCTATGCCCATTAATAAAGGTGTCCCTTGTCAATTCATTCCCGTCACTGATCCGCACTAACACGATCGTACAGTGTCTGTCTAAAAAAGGATTAGCGTGTGAGCTGCAGGCATTTTACCTGTTTCGCTGTTTTCTTAGAATTCCTAGAAGTTAATAAGTGCAACAGAATTTTGAAGCTTCCTAAGCTCCAAGAAAAGTTCATGTCAAAGAATGTTTTTTCACTTTTCTTTTATTTTTTTGTCAATTGAAAAATTTTGTTTTTCGTCTTAAGCGGAATTTTGTTCAAATCAATTTCGTCTTAAACGATTAATTTAGCAATAGTTCTTAGATTATCTGACGGGGAAGGGCATTCATTTCGTGTTAAGCGAGTTCGTGTTAACGGGGTTTGACTGTATATTGTTTCCTTAATGTACCAAGCGAAACGTTTTGTTTTATAACTGCGTCAAGGCCATCAATTGCACCTTTTCCATGGGCAGTTCCAAACAAAAACTCCAATCTGCATTAACATCATGATCGTTTTTATGCAGCATCAAATTTTGCATATTGTATCTGTTTTTAAACTGTTCTCCACATCCATCTGACCAGAAGTGAACATGGTCAAATGTTATGTTTCTGATATCATCAAGTATTACAGAATTGAAAACGAATATTGCATCCTTAGAGTGATTCAAATAATCAGAAATAACAACATAATTTAAATGCTGCAGCTGTGAAGTAGCTTCATCTTTGTAATATATTATGCATGTAAATAAAGTCACTTGTGCTGAGTTCCAATGTGCAGCCATAATTTCTCCTTGATGTTTAAGAGTATAATTTTCTGCAAAATCTTCATGCATAATAATATTTCCAACCTTTAAATTTTCTTTTAAGTGTCTAAATTCAGCATGTTATTTATGTGCACTATGTATGCAATGCTAAGGGATATAATTGGGTGATTAACTCTTCTTTTGCTTGTAACAAACTGCAAACAAAATTTTGTCCCGTACGTAACACATTTTTATTTCCTCTGCTGAACTTAAGAATTAATTGATATTATAAAATCATGCAGTATTTTAGGAAGCTTGTACACTGGTTGAAGAGAAAACAAAAAACTGTCCAGATTCAAATAATATTAATAGCATAAAAATTAAAAAACACCCTTAAAATGTTACGTACGGGACAAAAAAAAAAGGCAATTACTTAAAATTAAATAGTAAACATTAAAATAAATTTTTGACATTTTTTTTTCTAATACTACTTAGGAAGAACCTCAATAACATATAAGAGTTATGAATTTGAACAAAGTATTTTTTGAGTTATGGCCAAAAACATAATGTCCCGTACGTAACACATTTTTTCATGCGATCAGAAACCAAATGCTGTAGTTTTTTCTAAAGTGAAAATGAAAATATTTTATTTACGAATCCTAATAGGGGACATTCTTAGCTTCAAAATGATATAAAACACTTATCTTTTTATTGAATTTTATTTTTTCGAGTTGTGAAGTCAAATACTGTGGAATGACCCTAAAATAAGTAAATAAAAACCAGCAATTTATTCAAAGGGCAAATTGTACTTAAGTTTTTTTAAGCTACTGAAATATATGTGACAGAAAAATAATAACTTTACCAATAGATTTTTTTTTTATTTTAGCAAAATGCAATATTACACCTGAACAAAAATGAGAAGAACTATTTCTAAAAATATTTATTAAAAGCCATCAAATTAAATACAGAGCAGATATTTTCTCAGAATACAATAAGACATAGGAATGTCACATGAACTTATGATTAAAACTGGTTGAATATGCTGAGAATTTAGGGTATATTAAAATATTTTGTATACAGTATCAGGGTTCACACTGGGGAAAAATACAAGGTGGGATTTTCCCTCTTGACCAAAATTTTAAGTGAGATTTTTAAAGTTTAAGCTCAAAAAAAATTTTTTTTGAGTGGGATTTCAAAAAATGTTGCGGGAATCGCGCGATCGCGCGGCCTAGCGCGAACCCTGAGTATGTAGTGTAGTACTTCTGGGGAAAAAAGTACGGGTGGGTGACTTACAAAACAGAACATAATTAATTGAAATCCAAAAGTTAGTGGGCATAAATTAAAATTTAAAAACATATTAGGGTGAAAAATACAAAATAGGCTCGATATATAGGGGGAAAGCTGCAACCTCAGTAAATATTTGAAGTCAAAGTAAAAGTTTGAAGCTAAAAATATATAATCATCTAATAACAATACAGTATATGGCTTTTTGAAGATGTGAATTCATGCCAATATGATGAACCTTCTAAAACTCTACCCTAAATTTATCATCCAAATCTTCTCCTCACAACTGGTATAGCTTACCTAGGCACAAGCTAAAAATACAAAAAGAATTCTCTCTTTTTGTATTGTACAAAAAAGCCTTTTTAAACTGCAGAAAATTGCAAAATAGCAGCATTTTCTGATAAAATGTAAAACGGATATTAGGATGAATTATTTCCATTATTATTCAAAAGGTTTATTGTTTTTTCTTTACTTTCAATAATCAAAAATTATATTGCTACTATGATATAATATCTTTTACACTTAAGCACAATAAAATCTAATAATATAATAAGATACAATGATTTTCCCTCTCGCAAAAAACTTCATGCTCCTAATATTAAGACTCTACAAAATCCTGAACTGTTGAAATTATTGTTAAATTTGCATTCTCAAGGCAGAGTTGTTTTTTAAATTTACCCAGTACTTATTACAGGGTGCGTACGCGTCCTGGAAAACCTTGAAAGTCCTTGAATTACATAATTTTTTTTCAAGGCCTTGAAAGTCCTGGAAATTCGGAATAATGTACAAAAATGTCTGGAAAGTCCTTGATTTTCTCATTTTTAGTATTACTTTGCAACTTATCAACAGGAAAATTCGCCTTTCTTCAAATTCCTACCTGCAGACATATGATTTTTCAGTATTTTGATGGAATTCCGTAGTTTTGGTAATTAAAAATTTCGCTTCCGCAAAAATTTGTATTTTGGATTTTTTTCTCTATATTTTTAACCCTATAAACATTTTTGAAAGTAGCCTGCTTGCATTCCTACGAAGTTTCAAATTACGAGTGAAATTTACACATTCGGTCCGTTTTTTGCGTTTTTAAGTGTCAATCCCGATTTTTTAAGCATTTCGAAATCCGGTTGCATCGGCTTCTGCAAAACTTCCTAGTTCTCGTTTAATATCGGATTCTCATCCTTAGACACCAATAAATTTGAGCTTATCCTTATTTTTAACCTTTCTTAAGTTTCAGCTTCTGTAAAGGACTTGCAGAAACGTCATTTTGCCACTCCCACTCTAAAATAAATGTCCCCGATAATCAAGGAATTTTTAGCCTTTAAGTTTTAGTGATACATCAGTTGATTATAATTATTAAATATTATTAAATATTAAAAATCTGTTTTAAAATATTTTTGCCAAAAATGTTTCGTTTTTTTTTTTTTTTTTTTAAATTGTTTTTTCTTTTTTTTTCATGTAATTTAAAATGTGTTTAAATTTTAGATCATCTTTAGCGTTAGGGTTCCCCCCTTTCAAGTACTCATTTTACATTGTTACAAAATAAATAATATTTCTTTCTATTTTAATTCAATATATAAAAACATATAAAAAAATATTCACACCTAATTTTGAAGTTATTTCATTTCATTAAAATTTTCATAGTTATCAAGTATGAAATAGTTATTTCAGTTTAAGAAGTTATTGCCCAGAAACATGTTTATTTCTTTAAAAAATGCCATGTCACTTCCACCATTTTTTTGGTTAGACATAATGCCCCAATCATTTTTTTATTTTAAAGTAATGAGTTGACTTGCTTAGTATTTAATAATTCTAATTCATAGTAATTTATGCTTGTAATATAAGACTTTTTAATAAGCTTTTACACAGAGTTATGTCGTGATTTTTCCGTATTTTTTTTCTCAGTAAGGCACATGTCTGACCTGACAAGCAATTAAGCTATGGCTCGTTACATACACAGCCGATACAACACATAAATTTAATTAATGTGCAATATGATAAATTTTTATAGTATTGAATATGAAGTTATTTTATTACAGTTAGAGTTTTCTAAATTAAATAGTATTAAAGAAATCTTTCTGGCTTGTAATGTAACTTGTATCAGACCTGCCAAGTCTCCGGTTTTTGGCCGGAGTCTCCGCTTTTTTTACTGATTTTTATGTCTCCGGGTTATCGTTAAAAACCTCCGCCTTTTTGGTTTCGTACGCTGGAAGTTTTGAGCTCAGTAGCCCACTGAGTCATCGGAATAGACGCTCGCCCAATACGCTACAGGAGAGTTGCCGGAGCGTTTACAGCGCAAAGTATTAGATCCTCCGGTAGGTTGGTTCTGCAGATGCTTGCTACGTCATTTGTCTGTACGTCATAGACTCCGCCCACTTTTAAGAGCGTCTTAATGCGGCTGTCCAATCCTAGAAGTCTTGGTTCCGGCTCTGCGCAAAGCTATATGCGCAAACACTTGGAACAAGTCGTTCTTTAGACGTCTAATGAATCGTGGTGTTTTGAAAGCTCGCTCGCTTGATTAACGCTGATGCATTTCTACTTTCTTCCTGCATTCCACTTATTATTTTATTGGTGTGATATCGATTTTGTTTAGCTGCCTTTTGCTACAAATGGCGTCAGGACCATCAACTTGTAAGACGAAAAAATATGCACCATCTTCAACAAGTCATACACTGAAGATTTTCCGTGCATTTTAAGCTCAAAAAAGGGCAATAAATATGCTTTTTACTCGCTGTGCTCCTCGGACTTTTTGATTTGTCATCGCGGAAGAGGCGATGTGATTAATCACGTCAAACGTGATAAACATCTTGCTGCCGAAAGAACTTTGGGCGACAACAAAAAAATCGACTTTATTCAAAAGAAGGATGATTTCAGTGTTATTCGTGCCGAATGCCTTTTCACTGGATTCCTAGTAGAGCACAACATATCCATAGCTGCTGCAGACCATGTAGGACATTTGTTTAAAAAAATGTTTCCTGATAGCTCCATAGCAAAAAAATATGGCTGTGCCAGAACTAAGTCAACAGCTATCGTAAATGAAATGGCAAGGACAAAAAGAACAGGACTTGTAGATTCCATCAAACAAAATCCCTTTTCCCTTTCGACTGATGGCAGCAACAAAGGGGATAAAAAGTTGTTTCCGATAGTCATTACAGTTCATAATACTGAAAGGAGACTAATAGAATCATCTATACTCTCTGTACCTGTGCTTGAAGGAGACAGCACAGGTGAGAATATCGCATTTTTGCTGTTAAATACATTGAAATCCCTAAACATACCCCTAGAAAATTGTCTGTCTTTAGGGGTAGACAATGCTCCTGTTATGGTTGGGAGGAAAGCTGGAGTAGCTGCTTTTTTGCGTAAAGAGATGCCAGACTTATATGTACAAGGTTGCCTGTGCCACCTAATCGATCTGGCTGCAGAGAAAGGTGCATCATGCCTGCCAGTCAGTATCGATGAAATTTTAATTGATATATTTTATTATCTTGAGAAGAGTGCCAAAAGGAAAGAGAAATTAAAACAGTATCAAGTTATGTTTGATACTGAAATGAAAAAGATTCTGAAGCATGTGTCCACCCGTTGGCTGTCCCTAGGTCGCTGTATAAAAAGGTTACTAGAGCAGTGGGACCCATTAACATCACTTTTTAAAGAGGAAGTCCAACAAAGATTAAAAGTTACAAAATCTGACTCACAGTTGCAGGATTTCAAGATTCCTAAACTAGGCAGAGATTCCTCAAGTAGTGAAATGAAAAGCCCAAGTAATGTTGCTGTGGGAAAAGGATCTCCCTACTATGCTTCACCAGCAGCAAAGAAACCAAAGATTACTTATCTAAATAATATTGAAGATTCAAATAAGGAAAAAGCTTTGTCACGTGAAGAGAGACTTTTCATGTTTTTATCTTCAAATGTTAGTAAAGCGTATGCATTTTTCTTGATGACTACCTTGCCTGTATTTGAAGAACCAAATGAAGCTCTACAGACAAGTAAACCCCAAATTCATGTCCTCAGGCAGTTGCTATTAGACATGTTTAAACGCCTTTTGGTACGTTTTGTATCACCTGAAGCCATTAAAGCAACTGCATCTATTTTAGATGTTAATTATCATTTGCAAGAAAATCAGAAATTGGATAGTGAATTGGTGATAGGGCAAGCTGCGCTAAATATTATTCATAAGGTTCCTGAAAGAAAAAAAGTGCATTTTTATGCTACAGTAAGAGATTACTATGCAAGAGCTTGTGATTACATGCGGAATAAATTTCCATTTAAGGATGAGGTCCTTATTAATGCTGAAGTTGCAGATTTGAATAAGATAACGAAAACATCATTTGCAAGCATTAGATATTTTGTAAAAAGATTTCCATCTCTAGTTAAAATTCTCAATTTTGATACTGAAGATATGTTACTTGATACTCTAGAGTCTCAGTTTTGCTCTATGCAAGTTGAAGAAATACCCGACTTTGTTAAATCTGAAGAAAGGATGGACACAATGTGGATTAAAGTGTGATTTTTATGACGGCAAATACAGTTTGCTATGCAAGCTTATGCTTTCTATTTTAACTATCCCTCATAGCAATGCAGAATGCGAACGCACTTTCAGTTTTGTTACGAAAACTCACACACAATTTAGGTCCCAACTTAGCTGTAAGACTCTAGAAAGTTTACTAACTGTAAAATCTCACATGTCAAAGTCATGTTTTGAAGAAGAGTTTGATAATGGGTTTTTGATGAGAGCAAAATCAGCCACAAATTTGGCAAACTTAAAGGGTGTTTAATAGGGAGTAATTATCAAAAGTATTCTGTAAAAAAATAATTGCACGCATTAAAAGCACAAAATGAGCACTAAAATGCAGTCATACGTTTCTTGAGTGCTTGGAATCCCTTTTCCAATGCTATAGTGGAGCTGATAGATGCAAAAACATTCAAATAAAGCTTCATTTGGATGTGTTTGCATCTAAAAGCTCCACTGTTGCAAATTGTACCACTATTTATTGAAAAAGGGATTCCAAGCAATCCGGAAACATGTCTGCATTTTAGTGCTCATTTGGGCTTTAATTATGTATTTTTTTTTAGTTTACTTGTGTACAAAGTTCCTTTGTTATTTATTATATCAAAAGTATTGTCTGCTTTTCCTTTAGCTCATATTTTTCATAAATGTTCAAAATTACTTTTTTAAACTTGTGTGTTGATTCATTTGCTTGATAGATTTCTTTCCAATTTTTTGAATAAATATTGTATACAGTGCATTCAAAATATTGTTTGTCCCTTTTTTTCTTTTGATTTCTGGTATTACTAATGCATGTACGCATATGTATGTACATAACGCATATATATGTAGATCTATATATGTGCATGCGTGCATCGGTATGTCGATAAAAGTCTCCTGCTTTTTCATTTCTGGAACTTGGCAGGTCTGCTTGTATTCAAAGTGGTTAATTTACTTGATTTTTGCTTGAAGAGTCCTGGAAAGTGCTTGATTTTTACTCAGAGAATAGTGTACGCACCCTGTTATTAATTATTTTGTTTTAATTCTTTGATTTGCTTTGTTTTTTTTTTACTTAAAAAATATATATTTAAAAAAAAAATGCATTGCAGTACTTTGTTTTGTTTTTTCGCTTTAAATAATATATATATATATATATATTTTAAAAATGCATTGTAGTTACTAGTAAAATTTTGTATTTAATGTGTTTAATTTTTTTTAATTATTACATAACACTCATTTATAGTATTATTTATTTATTAAGGATTGTTGTTCCTTTGATAAACAGTATTTTGTCTACATGAATAGTTTTTAGACAGTAATTAGTACCTAAAAACATTATTTATGATCAATTCCTGCATTGTTTTGCCCATTTCAAAATGAACCTGAAGTCAGCATTTTATAAAAGGAGAAATCTTTAATTATCTTAAAATGTATGACCCCAGCAGTCTCATCAACTTTTTATGATCTAAGGTACTGGCTTAACTTCATTTTGTCTCCTGAGGAAACTAAGCATAGTTGGTGACTGGCAACATGAGAAATAATATTTTTTGTATAGTTGAACAACTGGATAACCATAACCTCACAATCGGGGGGGGGGGGGGGGGGGGGGGAGAAATCAAGAACAAAAAGGATTTTCAAGTTTTATAAGAGCAATATCTGATTCAAACAGGTGCACATAAACTATCAATAACTTTAAAGGAAGGATTAATTATATGTCAATGCCTAAAGTTTCCTTTGACCAAAATACATTCAAATGGGTGAAAGCCCATCTCTCAAAATGTTAACTAAAACTTACTTTGGTTCTCAAAGATAAAATACAATTTCTACAAAAGTATATTTATTGGCTTATGTCAATGCTTATGAGAAAACAAGGAGCTTCATTTCTCCAATGACATTATACTATTGTACATATTTTGAAGAATTTTTTTTAAATATATTTATTTAAACAAATAAAAATATTGTGAAATGAAAATTCTAAGAAAAATTACTTCAATAAATATTACTTTCAATAAATTATTAGTTAAATTAAAAATTATACATTCAATCGTATTTGATGATTTGTGATGATTTGTGTTTTTTTTTATTTGTTTTATAAATGAGCGATTACTCAAACTGTGCAAATGCAAATTCACTTTTTTACATTGCAATGCATCGCAACATAAGAAATCCTCCCCAAACCTAAAACATCCCCTAATTCTAAATGATGTGTCTCTTCTGAAGGAAGGGTGATTTCTTCATTGACAGAGATAGCAGGGATGGGAATTCTGCGCAAATTGCGCCATAGTGCGCCAAATCTGGTATCCTGCGCCAACCTGCTACAAAAGTGGATTTAGGTTCGATTCTGCGCCAATTTTGAATTCAGGCCAAAGTCTTGGCACTAACCGAAGTTACGGCAGCCTCAAAGATGGGAAAATGAACCCGTCTTTGGGATTGGTGCTACTCGGAAATACGTCATATCATTTTTTAACGTCATTCGCGGAGAAGAGCAAGATTTCTGGCTACTTCTGTTGAGCGGATTGTTTTTTCAAAGAACGGGCCTGAGGACTTCCAGATTATAAGAAAATGGATTCCTGTGCAAAAAGTAAGTTTTTTTTTTAACTTAATTGAAATGCAATTTCTTACATAAAATTTTCCATTTAAAAAATGGATATTTTGTAAAT
Organism: Octonoba sinensis; assembly: GCA_038502835.1. Lineage (NCBI taxonomy): Eukaryota > Metazoa > Arthropoda > Arachnida > Araneae > Uloboridae > Octonoba > Octonoba sinensis. Next base: position 26,315,919 of record CM076599.1, on the reverse strand, counting down.
ATTACGGTGGGAAAAAAAGCTCTGAGCATCGACCCATGTGGTGTCATAAGCGAATTTCCATTTGATATTAAAACAAAAAGAAAAAAAATGAGTTGATACCTCATAGAAATAAATATCAGAAAAGTAATAATGAATTATTTTTCAAATATTAAGGATGAAAAAAAAAATCTGATTATTAACCCACGTGATAAGTGGAATGCTATGATCGTAAGCGAAAGCGAAATCTTCATTGCGATATTAAAACTTAAAGAAAAAAAAAATATCATTTGATGTTTGATATAAATAAGTATATGAGAAAAGTAATTTAAATTTTTTGTGCAATTCGTTTGAAAAGTAACAAGTCGCGTGATTACAAGTTTCTTTCTTTTCCTTGAAAAAAATGTCAGATTCTTCAATGATTTAATGCACGATACAGTGTCATTTCTAGTTTCTTATTCTGCTAATGTTAGAAAAGTAAATATTTTCATATAAACAGCTTGTAATATTATTCACTGGAATAATGAATATTTAATGCAAAATAAATTTAACCGAATATACGGTATTGATCAATCGAAAGTTAATATTCTGGTGCAACATGGAAGTAATCGTATTTTTTTCGCCGATGTCGTAGACGTAAATTAAAATTGAACTGTTCCTTTTTTCCTGTTTTTCAACCACGATTGTATTTAAAGAGTTAATGTGAAATTTTTAATCGTCTGGGCGTTTATTGTTATATATGTAATTATTGTTATAGCGGGGATAAGATTTTTACGCTTTGGCCTTTCTTACGAAAACGAAACTGAATATTCACACCAGATAAAATTCTTGTTTTAAATTTATTTTAGCTTTGACCGATTTGCCGGTTTAACTTAAATGTGTTTAAAGTAATTCTTCATTAAGATTTTAAAAATTTAATTTTCCTTTTGCTAAGAAAAATTAATGAAAACTCGCATGTCTGTTATATGTAATTTTCTTAATTGACTGCTTTTTTTATATATTTTTCGGGGTGGAAACACAACCAGGGAATAAGGGATTTCTCAGGGAAGTTTTATGTTCTGGAAAATATGGTGGGATATTTAAAGTTACCCAATTAACAGGGAAGTTATTGCTTTGAATGAACATACCGGCAAGAATCCGAAGTTTCCTTTGTGGAATTTCCTTTCATTGCCCATGGTCGGCTCGATTACCGATTGGTTGAGAGCACGCTTTCTCCATCTGAGCAACAAAAGAAAGTTACTTTTTTTGTCTATGAGTTAAGAAAACATTGCAAATTTGCGTTATAAGATGCGTGTCAGCGTTGATGCTTTCGTGAGTCCGCCATTTTTGGCTCTGTAAATCCGCCATTTTTGGTCGCGTTCCCGAAATTCTGCGCAGCCTTGGTGCTGAGCGTGCCAAATTTGGGGTTCGGTATTATTGTGCATGATACTGCAGTGGCGCAACAAGGGGAGGGGCACAGTGGAACCCCCCCCCCCCCCCCGGGTGATCTGAAATTTTTTAAAAAAATATTTTTTTTTATCACCAAAAGACAATACGCATCTTGAGAAAATAAAGTTATATTTTTATCAAGAAACTATAATAATTATGGCGAGGGGGGGGGGGATTTATATTCTTTTTTTTAAAAACTTGAGATTTAAAGAATACTCAGCAGTGTCTGATTATATTACTCAGAAAATTACATTTATTTCCTCTTTTATTCCCCCCCCCCCCCAAAAAAAAAGGAATTGCATTAAGTTCTGGTTGGTAAAAAAACTCACCCCCCCCCCCTGAATAATTTTCTAATTTTGCTACTTCTTCATTACATATGGCGATGATACCGTGTAGCTCACAGCTAAAATTATAAAATCAGGGAAATATCAGATTCCCCCCCCCCCCCCTTGGATTTTGTTACCACCATGTTTTTGTAATAACAAAAGGTTTGATTACATTTTTAATTTCTCTTTTAGGAAGACATACAGCCTTTAATCCTGCTGTGCTTGATGAAGTAGATTGTAATGGAGATATTATTCGTACTTGGTGTTCACCAGGAGTGAAGTCTGATGAAGCATACTGCACAATGTGTAATGCAGTGATAATCTGTAAGCAGCATGGAAGATCAGCTGTAAAACGTCATGCTAGATTTAAAACACATCTTGAGCAGCGTAGCAAAATTGCTCGTGAGGAGAGTGGTAAGCCAAAACTTCAGCAGAAACAGCTTACTGTTAATTCGTGGAGCTCAGTGAACATTGGTAATCGGGACAAAGATAATGTGACAGCTGCAGAAACTATGTTTGCTCTAATGATTGCACAGAAAGATCTTCCTTATTCTCTCGGTGATGTAGCAAATGATATTTTTCCTGAGATGTTTATTGATTCCAAAATAGCAAAAGAATTCTCCTGTAGCAGGAAAAAAGTTTCCTACGTGATTTCAGATGGAATTGCACCTTACCTGAAAGAAGAAATGGTATCCGATATAGTAAAAAGTGGTGCTTTTTACACAATTCAAATAGATGAAACGCCAATTTCCGAGAAAAGAGTTAATCAGTTGGATATACTTATTCGTTATTATAGCGAGAAGTACCAAAAAGTAGTAGTTGATCATCTTGAATCATTTCATATTGGCCATTGTACTTCAGAAAATTTGTTAATATGCATTAATGAAGCTTTAACTGAACTTCCATCTGAAAAGCTTTTAAGCTTTTACAGCGACGGACCCAATGTCATGAAGTCATTAAAGTCTAAATTGAAGGTAGCAAATCCTCAACTTTTAGACATTGGAGAATGTTCTCTTCATAAAATTCATAATGCATTTTCTGCTGCATTAAATATATTTGGAAGTGATGTTGAAGCTTTAATTATGGATATATATTACTTCTTTAAAAGATCACCTGCACAGAGTGATAATTTTAAAAACTTACAAGTAGAAATGGATGTTGCTGTACATATTTTCACCAGACATGTGAGTAGTCGCTGGTTGACCTTGAATCAGTCTGTTTCAAGATTTGTTGAACAGTTACCAGTTCTGAAATCTTTTTTTGATAAAGAAATTAAAAAATTTAATACCCGCGAAACTGAACGCTGGAGAAGACTTTGTCTTGCTTTGACAGATAAAACTATTCATGCAAAGGCATTATTTTTGCAAAATTCATCTGATTTGTTTGCAGGTTTTTTGCTCTTGTTGCAGAAAGAAGAGCCTTTAATACATATATTGTATGATGAACTCCTTTCACTTGTGAGAAAAATTCTAGGTAGGTTTTTGATAATTAGTGTTTTTCAAGGTAAGCAAGCAAGTGAGTTGAAAGCAATTGATTTGCAGAAGAGAGAACATTGGCTGAAAAGACCAGAAGTTGGATCCGATACGCTTAGTGTGATGGCAAGTTGGACAATTTCAGAAAAGAAGGAATTTTTTTTGGGTGCACAGTCTTTTTATATAAAATGTGCAGAGAATCTTCTAAAATCTTTGCCATTGGAAAATAAAGTTCTTCGTTCGTTGCAATGTTTACATCCTCTGTTCAGATATGAAAAAGTATCTTTAACTTGTATACGACACTTAGCAACAACTGTTCCAACTGTTGTACCCTCTTGCCATGTGTCTAGTCTAGTAGATGAGTGGATTGTTTACCAATCAGATGCACCAGCTATCAATGAACCATCTACTACTGTCGATGAACCATCTACATCTTCAGAAAAAGAACAACCTACTGCTGAAGAGGAAGAACGAATTGACAATTATTGGGGCAGAATATTTGCTGAGAAAGATTTGTCAGGAAATTCTAAATATAAGCACCTGTCAGTACTGATTAAAGCATTATTGTCTTTAGCCCATGGAAATGCAGATTGTGAAAGAGGTTTCAGCGAAAATAAAAACATTTTGGAATCGAGGAGTAATCTAGGTGCTGCTAGTATAAATGGCATCAGACGTATTAAGTCGGAACTTAAAAAATGTGGTAGCATCAAAAACTTTAATATAAATCCAAAACTTTTAAGTTCAGTGAAGACATCATGGCGACGATATGAGAACAGAACAAAAGCTGAACAGAACGCAGAAAAAAAAGAAAAAGAAAAAATCTCTGCTGACAATAACCTTCTTCAATTGAAGAGTGAAGAGCAACAACTTAAAAAAAGGCTTGAATCAACCCAAATTCTACTAAAAAAGGCAGAACAGTCTATTAGTGATGGATTAAAGCACAGATCATTTACCAATGTTGAATGTGGTCAAGTACTATTAAAAGACTGTAATAAAAAAATATCAGAAATCATGTTATTGTTAGCAAAAAACAAAAAGGCTCAAGCAGAATACAGTAAGGTTCATCCTGAAAAAAGGAAATAAAGGTAGATTAATTTTAATTAAGAGATGTTTCCTAATGTCTTATCTTATTTCCCGAGTTGACTTATTTGTTTTATATCTAGATCAAATAGGTCTCATCTCAAACTTAATTATATTTTATTATTTCAAAAAGGTGGTAGGGTTTGGGGTAAGTTTACTCTTTAAAAAGATATTTATATTGATTTAATATTTCTCATTTTTGTTTTAGTATGAACAAATTATATTAATATGTATATTAACTAAAATTGAGCACCCTATTTTAATTATTTTGTTATAATTGCTCTCATTATTACTTATTTGCTGCTACAAATCTTCTATTTTTTTGCTTCAACTCATTGCGTTTCTGCTCCAAATTGAAATTTTACTGCTCCAATTTAATTAAGTTTCTGCTCCAAATGAGAAATTTTACTGCTCCAAATCGAGCTTTAGCACTTCCCATCCCTGAGATAGGCTTGATAAGCGTGATCTGTATCAGTCTGATTGTCCAGATGTTTTGGAAACTAGCAATTTTAATTATTATGGTTGGCGCATATTTTGAGGTTGATAGCTCAACTACAATAGCACGTGATAAGTATTTTAGTCTACTAGTAAAGCACTTCACTATTGCTTTGTCATATCAAGGACTTTCAGAGCTGCAGGATTTTAGCCGGGCCAAAAAAAAGTCGGCCGGCTTTTATTTTTAAAAATGTAAACATTTTTCAAACAAAGTATTAAATAAAAAATTAATTTATATCATTTACGCAAGTAAATTTTTACTGCAATAGCAAAATACTTGAAATAAGAATGAAAATTATTTAATAGAATGATACATTACAGAAATAGCAAAAGGAAAGTGCTCCTTATTAGAAATTTATTTAGATTCAATACAGTTTAAAAGATTTATTTTCAAAGATTTTCACTAAGAATTAAAAAGTTCACTTGACACTTCTATATTTTCAAAATATTACCAACCATTTGCCTGAGTCTTTAACTAATAATATTTTGCATATTTTAAAGCATCTTTAACTTTTCTTAATGCCTTTTCAGAACCTTCTAGTTCTGAATAAAAATAAAAGCTATTTGTCAAATAAATTGCATAAAATAAAGATGCCCATCTTGAAGCCGACCTGCTGGTCAACGTTAAATTGTACTAGAATGATATTGATCTTAAATTTTTTTAATGCTATGTATTAAAAAAAATTTCCCTTTTAAAACCCTTCCCCCCCCCCCCCCCCCGCCCTAAAAAAATTTTTGCCATGAGTGGTGGTGTAGGTAAGCACTAGTTTAGTTAATTAGGATTGTGTTAAGTATTTTGTTAACGAAAAGGAAATACTTCAAATCACTGTTTTTCTTACTCTTCTTGGCTTTTTTGTCGGTATACTCAACTGCAAAGTTTCTTGACTATGGAAAAATATGCTGAGAGCAAATGAAGAAAGTAGTTCTCCTCGCGGTGTCCGATTTTCGAGTTAAACTAAGCACTTTGCCAGAGAAATGTGCTAAGGTATTTTAACCTACGCATATACAGCGTTTATTTGTCATGATTTTCATAAAATGTTATATATTTTCAATTTTACGAGAAGTTCAACGTGTAGTAATACCTTGATTTAGAACTGAACGCTCAGCCAATAAGAGCTCACGAGCAGTTGGCGATCTTCCCATAAGCTGTTTGGCGAGATTTAGAATGGTTTATGTTTATGCCTGACTCGTTGGCTTGTGACTTTGCTTAAAGCTAAATAGTTATTATTATTCTATTCGTTAATATTGTAATTTTCCATTAAAAACAAACTTATACAGGAAAAAAATTAGGCTCAGGGGATAAAAGAAAGGAAAAAAAATATTTATTTGAAAAATGAAAGTGTTCAAAAGTCCAACCGTTTTTATGAATTATTGAAGGAAAAAAAGGATTTTTAGAAGAAAATATACTTTTAATGATTACATTAACAAGAAATATATTTGATCAAATAAAAGAAATTATGATTATGTAAAAAGAAATAAGTTTTTAAATTTTGTTACATCTGTTTATCTTTTTCTGATAAACTGAAAAATGAGTTTTCAAACGCGTAATGTACCAAATAGAATGCTTAATCGGATTATTTTGCCAAGTTGGTGTGCCGTCTTTTTGATCCTCGTACTTGTAACCCCAAAAGCCTCGCCGTTTACTCATTTGTTCTGCCGCGCGTTGTGACGTCATTGTCAAGAAACATTGCAGTCTAGTATAGTGTCAAATGTATGCTAGAAACAAATTAACGAACATAGTTCTTTATTGAAAGTTTCAGTATTCTGAATTTTAAAGTAATTAAAGTCTTAATGTTAAAATAAGTTTTAAGTGAGAAGTATGTACTTGAATCTGTAATGGAATAGCTTCTCATAGAGTGATGGCGCAGATTGCGGCACTGAGATTTTTTGGGAGGGCGGTGATTTCAGGGACATTTGGGAGGGGGGCTTGGTCGACTATTTGGCAAATTTGGGAGCGCTGTTGTCATTTTGGGGGGGAACGGCATGGCTCTGAGGGATCCCCCCCCTGAATAATTCATATGTAAATTAGAATGTTGTTGAATAAAAGCTTTAATTGATTTAGAACTTTAAAACAATAAGTAAAAAATGAGTTTTAAAACTTAGTCTGTGAAAAACATACTTCAACCTAATTCTATGTTTCAAAAAGCTTATCCGTTATTAATAGTCAAATCCCAGATACAGATTGACATCGAAATATGTCAAATTTGAATATTTTTTTCCACAACATTTTAAAATGTTTTTCAACCTTTTCAAATTTTTACTATTTCGCTTATAATTGATGTATAGAACAGAATACTGCAAAATAAACGCTTTTGTTGATTGTGAATTAATTTGAAACTTCAAAAGAAGGAGTAAAAATGAGTTTTGAAAATAAGTCGGTAAAAAAACATATTTCGACATAATTCTATGCTTCAAGAACCTTATCTGTTTGTAATAGTCAAACCCCAGATACAGATTGACATCGAAATATGTCAAATTTGAATATTATTTCCCCAACATTAAAAAATGTTTTTCGACATTTTCACGTTTTTACTATTTCGCTTATAATTGATGTACAAAACAGAATATTGCAAAATAAACGCTTTTGTTGATTGTTAATTAATTTGAAACTTCAAAAGAAGGAGTAAAAATGAGTTTTAAAAATAAGTCTGTGAAAAAGCATATTTCGACATAATTCTATGTTTCAAGAACCGTATCCGTTATTAATCGGGATACAAAACGTCGATCTATGCAGGACCAGCGTCGATCTTTATTTTTGTGCTACTTGGGATGTATTGCTGCTAAATTTATTGATTGCTGAATTAGTTATGGTAATTTGTGTTCCGAAGAAATTAATTTTCACAAATCAGAATGCATTTTAGGGTCATTGTATCTTTTTTTCTCTTTTCTAAGCATACTACAAATTGCCCACATTTATTAAGAATAAAATATGTTTTTAACCTTATTTTAGTTATTTGCTAAAGAATAATAGCTTTTTTTTTCAACAGAAAATGTTATTTGAGACCAGAATTTTTTTTTTTTTGCTGCTTGTTAATTGTCCTGTTTTTTTACCGAATGCACTGAAACTTCGCCTGAATCACCACCTGTCTTCACAAAACGATGAACTTTCTAGAAACCTTCAAAATAAAACTTGAAGTTTTTTTTATAATTACAAGCTTCTTGTTCCGTGATACAGTAAAACCTGTGAAGTTGACCACCTTTTTAAGTTTTCCTCCTGTCTAAGTTGACCACTTGTGTCAGGAACGGAATTAGCCCTGTATTATATAATATAGAAAAGTCTCTGTAATTTGACCACCTGTCTATATTGAGCACTTATGTGCCCCAAATTTGGGTGGGAGTATGATAAAAAACGTTTTGTAAGTTGACCTCCTAATTATTGTTACATTTATTTGTTTATCTATTTTTGCAAAGATGAAAAAAACTTAAATTCGTTCTCCAGGATATTTTTTATGCTATAATGTTGGACCATTATTTGTCTGGATGGATGAAAAATCAATGTAAATTTTGCACAAACCTCTTTAGATGTTAACCATATTGGAAAACTATGATGATCTCTCTTTTATTCTTTAAATAAGTTTCCTTTTTTCTTCTTGAAAAATTATGTATTTTTAGGAAATCTTTACCATCAAATAAGTAACTTACATAATTGATGAGATATTTATCTTTATTTTAACTAAGTGCTTTAATATTAAAGTTGTATAGGATACATTGTAAGGCATTCAAGCTAAATTTATCTAATGATAGATAATTGAAAAAAAAGCTAATTACTAATTTTAAAGTAACATTAATACAGGAAGTTATATTTTAATTAGTTACAAATGAATAAATGGATAGTGTAAGAAATGACAAAAAGAAGAAATCTCCACCCTTTATAAATTGACCACTAGAGTGCTGCTCCGCAAGCGGTCAACTTACACAGGTTTCACTGTACTCCTTTCCAATTGGGCTACACAGTAGACTGTCCAGAAATTCATTGGCAAAAAAAAGAAGATAATTCCAATTTGCATACTATGCATTATTGTGACATTTGGTCTAAATAAATGTTTGTCCTATTTGAAGCATATTAAGTTACCTAAAGAGATTTGTCGTTGGGTTACCTTGAAAACCGTTTCTTTTGACCTTAGAATTGTTCGTTGAAGATGTTAATGGGAAATTCCTATTCCCTCATTTCCTCTTGGCAATTCCGGTGTTAAGGTATTGATTTCCGGACTACAACAATTGAAAAAAAGGTTAGCACATGGGCCGCACCATTGTATGAGCTGTAAATATTTCTTTTTTTTTTTTAGGCATGAACCGTTGCCAATATGCAGGTTTTTACGGTACATTATTTTTTGGTGTTGCTCTGCCACATGAAAAATCATTTGATGCTGTTTAAGTTGCAAACAAAACTTCCTTACTAATCTAAAAAGCTCTTTTAGCAGAGTCATTTATTAGCTGTAATAAAAATACTACTTCAGCATATGTGTAGTAATTTGTTTCAAGTGTCAGATTGCAAAAATCTTACTATTTAATTTGAGTACTATAAACAAGTTCAACCTGTTCAATTAGAAAGATGTGATAAGTTTTTATTTCTAATATATTATTCCCAAGAACTTTATTAGATATTAGTCACTGTAAAGATATAACCATAACAGCTTTTTCTGTTGGAGGCCACAAAGAAACAAGCTAAATCAACTAGATCTTTGTTTATGCACCAAAAATGCCGTTTTAGGTTTTTAAGTGTTCTTAGAATTACTTCATTGTTGATTTCTTTATGTAGCTCTTGAATTTGGAGAACATATCAGTCATTGAATCACGCATTGCTGCTACTGGGAGCTTTGAGACACATTTATTTAATCGATTGTTTATGTGAATGGATTTTTTTTTATGCTTGAACTTTATAAGATGTTAGCTTGAATTTCTTGTCAAAGCTCAAAATCTTTCAGAAATAATTGCTTTTTAACCATCTATTTGTCTGGAGGAAAGTACTGGGTGGACTAAACATATTACTAAGCAATTCAGCAGAAATACCCAGTGCAGTCAGTGATAGTTTCAAGAACCCCAAAAATCATGAAAGAGCTGAACTTTTATTAGCTAACCTCTTCTTTTTTTCTATCGAAACATGACCATAAGCATGTTTATTAGTTGCTGCCTAATTTTCTTGGTTTAAGAATGGTGAGGAATATATAAATCAATTAAAGTTGATAATTTGTAATGAAAAGAATAGTTCAAATGGGGCACTAGAAGCTAATAAAGTATTTCTAGTATGTGATCTAGTATGTGATTGTATCCATACCCCCCCCCCCCCTTCATCAGAAGATGGTTTTGAAGCTCTTTTTGAATAACAACACTGACACCAGGGATAGAGCACCACTATATTTGTGCTGGTGTTTGCACTAGTGCTATCAAGACATATAACAGCAAACCAGTCATCTACTGCTTTCCACTCATTTAATTAAATGAATAAGAGCATTTTACATGTCAAAACCTGTGACAAATGGTAATTTTGGAATGCTTAGAATGTTTGCATTCATTCCTGGTACAATTACTAGAACACTCTGTCGTGGTGCTTCACCATTATTTGGTGGAAAGGCCAAGTATGGCTAAAATTTTAGTAATCCCCTTTAATTTTAGCACCATAATCTATTTCCCCCCATTATAATTTGAACCAAGAATTTTGTCGTGAATCGTATAGTGGCGTGTGCTTCCGTAAAAACTCCAGGACGTTTCGTCCGTCTAGATGCACTGTGATACTTTTACAGATAACATAAAAAATGCAACTTACCCCATTACTTCGCTCAAACTGTGAAAAACACTTGACAAACTCGGGTGAATTTAACATCAAATCGATTTATTTTCAAAAACATGCTTCAGGTGTAATTTTGCGGAGATCTCTACAGTTAAACTACTTATCAAGGGATAATTAGCAGTCCCATGTTGTCTAATGTTTAGAACCAACCTCTTTTACTCAGACGACCTGGGCTCTATTCCTGACATGGAAAAAAGCCAACACTTCTCCATCAAAATGTACTACAACAGGCTTCAAGCTAAAAGATGGGAAGGTGTTAGAAAAAGGTAATAATTTGTTAACAAAAGAAAAATTGAAAGATGGAAGACTGAGAGAGAATGTTCAGTATTTTATAATACAGTAAAACCCGCATAAGAAGTTTTCCAGGGGACCAACACAAAAAAACTTCTTATGCGGGAAAACTTCTTAAACGAGTAGACTCTGTGATTGAAAATGAATATACTTTATGATATTTAGGGATAATATTATTTTATTATTTGTAAATATTTAAATTACACAGAAAATGGACACCCCATAGGAGAATCTACAAACATTCCTTTCTCTCCTTATCAGTCATCAACTGACTAATCCTCTCTGCTACCTGTTTTCCTGAAACTTTAGGTGTTGAGAAAAGGGTACTCTTGAGAAAAAGCTGACCAAAACAGCTTTTCTAAACCTTCTTCTGATTGTTTTTCGATTAGAAAGAAAAATAATAACTACGTAGATTGAAAGAAACATGAAAAAAAAAAAACTTCAAAAGTCCAAAGTGTCATTTGAAAGAAAAAATTGACCGATATGAAAAACTTATTAAGCGGGAAACAAATTAAATCAAAACTTTTTAAAAGGGTTATTCTAATATTAGGGAGATGGGAATGAAACTGGTGTTGAAATTAAAACTTCTTAAACTGGTTTTACTGTATTTAATAAAAAAGTAATAGAATAAAAAAAGAAGGAAAAGATAAATAAATAAATGCAAATAGTATTAGTGTGGTGAAGGTTTACACCAAGAAAATAAGAATAAATTTAAGAAAGATTTAAACTAAATCTATTACATTAAAACAGTATTAAGTCCAAATGAACAAGTTCTGTCCAGAACGAAGCACTAAGCTGATTTTAAATAATTTTACAGTCCGCAACACACCAGACAAGAGCTCCCATTCGGATACTGATCTCTGCTTTTAAATTGCCAGTGAAAAAACAACAATGGGCAAGATTTGCATTTTAGTTCTTCTTCTCACTACATTAGTATAAAATTATACATAAAATTCTGTAACATGCAATTTTAATTTTGCTACAATAAGTCAAGAATTATATGGTTGTGTTTTCTATGTTCACATAATTTAAGCAGCTGGAGTTAAGAATTTCAGGACTCCGAAAAGGCTAAATTAAATTATAATTGCCTTTTTTTCATGTACAAAATATTAGTTTTCAACTTTTTTATATTTCATGTATACAAACTAATGAATCAAATTTTGAAAAAAAACTTTTTTTATGGTTTTAATATTTGTTGCATCATGTATATTTCATGCCAAAAATATTCAAAAAAGGAAATTTTGATGCTGTTGAGATGTGTACTAGTCATAATCTATTTGCTTAAAATTTCCAGCACGCCTTTAGATCAGCATTTGATGCAATTTTGGCTAGTATGCATATTAGTTTCAGTATATTTTGGGGGACAATCTACTATACAGGCAAGCTGTTATGTCACTGTTTTATCCATAAAAAGGCATATATGACTAATGATATTTCCAGACTATAAATATTTTGAAGCATCTTAAATTTTTTGGTAATACAAGGGTAGTATTTTTGTGCATTTACCACTTTAAAATTTTAAATATTTTCATCTAATTCCAGGCAGAAAGTGAAAAGTCTAAGCTGTCGAGTCGACTTCAAGAAGCACAGCAACATCTAGAGAAGACGAAAGCAGAACTGAGTGACCAGAAGAGCAGAGTACAGCGAATGATTGAACATATAAATCCTTTGATTTTATTACATGAAAAAGATGAAGATGGAAGCGGTTTAGATGAATCTGAAAAGGTTTTTGTTGCATTTAAAATTCAAAATATCATTTAAATTCATGGAAACATTGTGTCACTCGGCTGACAAAGGGTCGTATCTCAAAAATTCAAATTTTGAGATAAGTCGCCTTGACATTGGTGTCTAATTGCCCATATCTGTATGTATTTTCATAGCTTTATGTGTGTTATTTTATGGCATATATATTTGTATATATTATTTTTTTTAAAAACTGATATTTAAAATCTCTTAGAAAAAAACCCCTCAAAATATGTTAGTTGATCTCTTATTAAAAAAAAAACACACAAGAAGAGAAATATGAACATTTGTGAGATGGCCAACAATTGGTTCAATTATATATATATACTTTGTATATTTGTAAAAGTTCCACAGAAAGGGGTGTTCTTAAAATTAGTTTTTTAAAAGTGCTATTTAATTCTTAAAATAAATTGGCAAGAAAGGAAATTGCTTTTTGTAATGTAAAAATTTCATCAAAATTTATTACTCTGGAAAATACTTGAAAATTGCTAGTGGTTCTTGAAAGTACTTGAATTTTACAACAGTTTCAAGTTATAGCTAAGCCATAACTTAACTGGGATACTATCATAATGCATTTTTTTAAAGTAAATTATTACAAAGTACTCTTGGTGGTAAAAATGTCTAAAAGATTAAATTTTGAACTAGACAAAATATGTAAATGACCTGCCATCATAAAATGCCTAAAAATAAATAGAATGAAAAGGATAGCCCAACTGGTTCGAATATAAAGTGACATTGTTATTTAAAAAGTACTATAATTTAAAACCACTAGAACTAGAAAATGTGGCGGACCAGATCTGCCATACTAGTGTGGCTATTTATTTTATAGAGATTTTCTATGTGTGTGATTAAAATGTATTTTGTGAATGTTGTTATTTATCTATCTTTATCATCAGGATGAAAATATATTTTGAGGATATATGAACAATGCTATTTTTATTCGTTTTAGTACAGAGCGGCTAAGCATTATTTAATTTAAAAATTTCTATTAAATTCCTTTCTTGTTGTAAAATTGTAATTTGTCTTTTAATAACTTCATGGGCGGACTAGGAAGAAAATTCGTCCCTGGCATACTTCCATAGCTGCATTTTCCTAAAGCTTTCCTCATTTAGTCCCAATTTTCTGCTTTTCCTCGCTAATGATCAGATCTTCCTCATTTTTGCTAAGAGTACTAAAGTATGGTATGCAATTCTTTAGGCACATCCAAATTAGGATGCACATTTGTTGAAAAACTAAGTTTGAACTGAGTTTTTGCTGTATGCACCATGAATGTTTCTCAATTGCTTCGTAGACGCAGAATGATCACGCAAGCTCAGCGTGCCCCGATCAGCTTCGACAAATGTCTCAGAATTTAAACTGTTGTCAGCGTGCAGTGACCTCTGGTGTACAGTTTTAGCGATATTCTTGCCCTTGTGGCAATATATTTAAACCTGACAATTTTTTGCACAAGAAATAAGAAAGAAATTCATTTACTTTTTAACTTTGCAGCATTTTGTTTCATAATAAATAATGAATTGTTTTATTAATATTCATAGGAAAAGTATTGTTTTTATAATATAGTTAGACCAAATCCCTCATTTTATAAACGTGTTTTGTTGAAAATCTCAATGTAAAATAATTGTAAATATTCAGTAATGATAATAACACTTAAATTTTGGTTGCTTTAATCATCTGTGGTATAATTTGGCATTGTGCAAAATCTTTGCATTTTTCAGAATAAGGTTGAGGCTAGCAGGTATGTACTTCAAATAGGCTGTCCTTAGGGAGGGGATACTACCAGGGAATGGAAAATGAATGGCCCCTCAGATATTAGTAGACTCCCCTCCGCCTCCAAAAGTGTTTTGAAATTAGTTCATTGACAACAATGAGTTAGCAGCATTCCAAAGAGAATTCTAACATTCATTTTTTTAAAAATAAAGTGTGTTTTAAATAAGATATAGGAAACCCAACAAAAATTGCAGCAACTTACCTGAAATGACGTAGAGTTACAGAATAAACTATTTTCTAGCTCTTTATCTAAACTATTTATGGGTTTATTCAAGTGAAGAATCATGTACTCATTTTATTCCTTGTATAATGAGTGTGCTATTATCAGTTTGTTAACATTAAGTATAAATGAATTCTAGTTAAGAAAATGGTAAAAAAAAGTTTATTCTTCTGATTTCCACTGCTATAACTATAACATAGAAAGTAACAGGTTCCTAAAGTAAAAATTGATTAAACATTTAATTAAAATTTAAGTTTTTTTGTTAATTAATGCCTGAAAAAATTTTCTTTTTCAACTTACTATGAAATTAAATTTTGAAGATGTCAATATTGTTTTAGGGAGTTTAGTTCCTAGTAAGAACACATGTTGAATTAGTTTTTCTTTTCGAAAGATAAAAAATAAATTGTCGACCACATTATATTTTGAGGAGAATGTCTCTCATTAAGTCTCTTGTTCTGTCCCCCCCCCCCTTTGAAATCCGCCAGTTTTGAAAATCTGACTTTAAGTACCCATTTTTATTTATATCAATACCATAAAAATTTGTGTATGATTTTCGTATAAAGAGAGAGTAAGTGTTGAAACAATGTTTAGCTCATAACACCAATTTAAGGGACGTAGGTTTCACCCCCCCCCCCCTAAATTGACTGAATCTATGGTATAAAACGGAGTTTTTAGAACTTCAGTTTCAACATTTTCCTTGACCCCCCCCCCCCCCCCCACCTGCAATATCTGCTTGTCCCGTGGTCTTATACATATGGCCAGAGTATTAGAGCAACTTGTTTTCTATGCAAGTCTCCAAAGAGGAAAAGAGGGGGGTTGGGGTAATGACCCTTTCGGGTATCACAAGCTGCCTTTGTCTCATGTGCCATTTAACCTCTTCATTCCAAGTGTACCCAATTGGGTACATTTTAAAATACTGTTTATTAACTACTGTTTGTGTTATTTGAAAGCTAAAACACCCAATCGTTTTTTAAATTAATCAACAGATAGTTTACTGTTTTTTAAACATGGGAATTGGGCATTAATTATTATAAACTAATTATTAATTTAAATTTAAAAAAAAATTAAGTTATTTTGTTTTGTAATCATTTTTTAAATCAGAGAACCAAAAAATTGCGTCAAAATTGTTTCTGCTTAGTTCTGGGGTCTGAAGAGGCTATAATATGTAAAATACTCTGAAAAATGGGGAAAAGAAATGTCTATTTAGTGATTCTGCAACCTCCCCTCACCTATAGCCTATGGCCACACCCTGGAGAGCCCCTCCTAAGGTAAAGTTTTGGTCAGAGTTTTATTAACATTGTAAGAGCCGTTTACGTTGTAGAAAATAAAATAGGTAGATATTTTTCGACTGGCCTATGGATTTCAGGCTTTTCTAACGCTTTCCTGAATGCCCACATATCCAGTCTGCCACTGAGTAATTTAACTATTCCCTGAAGTCAATAGCAACTCTGATAGTATCTGTATCACTGAAGGCATCAAATAAAACTGGCAGAATAGTAGAAACATATAAACATAATAATAAATTTTCATTAACTGTTTATGCTGCAAAAAAATTGCTAACAAAGATGCAATGCAACCAAGTCTGTGTTCGAAATGCTCACCACCATCGGCTGCTGTGCAAAGTTGAGTACAGTGTACATCATGTTCATAAACATTTTTTGTTACTTTTTAAACCTACACTGCGCCGTGTTGTTTTTAAACAACACCTCCATTTTTTGTTCACTAAGCTTTTATTTTGTAATATTTTTAACATGTGGCGCATTCTTTCGTTTCATTTTGTATGTGTGATCATATTAGTTAATATAGTTTCCCCTAGATCTTGTAAACTGAACTCAAGGTTCATCTTTTTTCACAAAATTGTAAGACATGTTGATTTCGTAAAAAACAATAACTTCTTAATTTTTTTTTCTACAAATTTTAATTAACAATTTTATTTTAAAAAATAGTCTCTAATTGCTTACATAGTTTTAAAATAAAATAAACATAAGTTGTCCGAAATTTTTTGTCAAAAATATATATTAAGGCGCCTTTTTTACTTGTTATTTTAAAACTACACTGCGCATTCGGGGGCAAATAGCTTAAAGTGGTCGATTAAATTATTATTTAGGAATTTTGTTTAAAATCAATTCACGCTCAACCAAAGAAGATACGAACATTATCGCATAAACCCCCTACAGATGTTAGGTTTCTTGTTTAAAATCTTTTATTGACATTTTTTAGTATTTTCCCCATTTATAACTAGCACAAAAAAAAATATTTCACAAAGAAAAAAAAAATTGTGCAGTTTAGGGTTAATGAAAGTATTTTTGATCTTTGGTCTGGCCCTTACTATGTAATCTGTGGTCTAAACATTAATGAGCAAAACATATTGATTACTTGAAAAAAAAAATATTAGGTTAAAAACATAGAGGGGGGATCTGATCTCACTATAAATAGGCAATATTTCTTCTGTAAATAATGATGAAAATTAATTTAAAATATGTTTTGATTTTTCACTGAAGCAATAAGAACCGATTCAAATGTACCCAGATGATGTTTTTATCTACACTTTTGCACTTCTTTGGTTAAATTCAATGCTTTTCTTTCCAACAGCATGAGCGACTTTATCAGTTAGCTGTGCAACAAGTTGAACAATTAAAGAATGATGTTAAAGGTTTGCAGCAGCAAGGTGCTACAATTAGTGAAGATGATGAAGTAATGAATCGTAAACTTAGAGAAGAAGTTACAGATCTAAAAGTAAAGGTTTGTAGTAACCAAAAAAATTTTATGCTCATGTTCAAGATTTATTAGTTAACTGAATATTTCAATGCAGCATTCAAATTTGAACATCTGAAATAATGTCTAAGCTGTGCCTTTGTTAAAGCAGTCCTTAAAAAATGGGGGCCTAAAAATACCCAAAAGTGCTCTAAAAGTAGACTAAAAATTACGTTTTAAATTTTAAAAGTGCTCTCAAAGTTTTGAAAATTGAACTTAACATCTAAGATCACAAGTCCACCAAAGTGGTTTACATATTTTTTGAAAAAGTACTGTAACAACATCATCAAATGACTTTTTTAAAAAATTTCCACAACCAATAACTAGTAAACAAGTGTTTTATAAGAGCTTTAATACTCGCTTTAAATGTTTAGGTCGGAATTACATTGAATAATTAAATGTTTTTTGTATTATCAAAAGCAAAGGGTCCCCTGTTGTCCTAAAGTCTTGTCTGTCCAAACAGCACCCAGAATCTGAAATGTAGCCAAATCTGTTATTAAATGTTTGTCTTTTCTTCACACTCCCTGCTTCTCTTTTTAAAGTGAGCTTATTAAGTTTATTTCCTCCCATTGGTGGAGTGACTCAGCTATTTAGCAGTCTGTGCGATTGTTGAAAATAAACATTGAAAATTGTGGTTTAGAACACCATAAGCTAAAGAATAAATGAACTAACATTTAATCAAAAATTAAACAAGTAATGTATTTAAAAAATTAAATTAATTTCTACTTAGGTCAACAAAGAAAATTTTTGCTTTTGTTACTTTTTACTAACATTATTAACATTTTTTAGTTTCTAATTTATGAAGCTGATGGTGGTCTATAATTTCTCACTCTATCCATCTCCTGTAATGCTTCATTTTTGTACGGAACCTTACCAGAGTGAGTTTCGAGCAGTCCAGTTGTTCAATTAATATTCCATCTAATGCTTTCACACGACTCAAGGCGACATATGCTTGACCTGATGCAAAGAGTTTCGTTCTAGATTTGTTACTGCGTAATGTACAGTGCTACCTTGCATTTTATGCAGTGTTGTTGCCCATGATAGTATTAATGGTAGCATTCTTCGTTCTGCGTTTGGTGGGAAATTGCACTGATATTGGCTTACTTATTTTATATTACTCAAACTAAAATTAATAATGGTTAAATTTAATTAATGAATTAATATTTGAAAAAACTGCATGAACATAGTGTCATCCACTACAAGTTTAAAAAGATGTATTTGAACTTGAGTGGATGAATAAAAACTATTTTATTTACGATTGAAAATTTGAACAAGATATAGGGAGAGTGAACTAATAGTAGGTATTGAAAAAAATGCACTAAAACAGAAAAATCTGAAAAATGCAAGAGAAAAATCTTTAAATAATAAAAAAGAAGAAAAACATTGTTATCAACTTCTAGAGCCAGGCTATGAAAAATTGTATGTAAAACATGTTTATCTACATAAAAGCACTTTTTAAATCCTATTGTAGTGTAATATTATGATTTAATGTTAGAAAATGTAATGGGAGAATGTGTGTTACAAGTGTATTATGAATTCTTATTACTACTTTTTAAGTGTGGAGGATGATTATCCCTTAATTTTTTTCCTTTTGTATATGTTCTGTCATGAAAGGCATTTGTTGCATTGTTCCATTTATTGTGAAGAATGTTTCTGATACAAATCTCCCCCCCCCTGCCCCCCATTATATGATCTCAAGTGTCAAAATTTAATGTGTTAAATTTTTGCCATAGATGCAAACATATGCTAATAAAGTTAAGGAACTGGAGGAAGACTTGTGCATAATGGGTGACATTGCCAGAGAAACCAGACTTTCTTTGACTTACACTCAGGTATGATATTTTTTTATTCAATTCAGATTCTAAGTATTTGTTCTAAAATTTCGGATTAATATAGAGGTCTAATTGTGCTAACCTGTCGGGACCAAACTAAGTTCCGATTAGGAAAAGTTCGGATAATTGGACAGGAAGCTTCATGGATGTTCCTAACTATACTAAAATGGCTGAAATATATTTTTACCTAGGAACTTTTTTTAATGCAGCAAATGTATGTTTGTATCAATTAAGTAGTGGATAGGCAGATTTTAAAAAATATTGTGTGTGCACAATTTTTCTTTACACTTTATCCAAGCTTAAGACTCACTGGCAACTGTTTTACTGGCATGGTTAAAAATTCTGTGTGTGTGTGTATGTGTGGTTTTTTTTTTTTTTTTTTTCTTTCCTCTTCAAATCTTTTTTTCCCTTCAGACCACACTCATTTGTACTGTAGATGTATTCCTTGTTTGTTCTTGATTCAATAATTTCTTTAAAATCCTTTCCAAAATATGCAGCAACCTTCTTAGATGTATATATATATATACACACATAACATATGTATATAGCTAATTAGAATTAAATGCAAATATTCTCCATTAATTTTGAAAAAAAAAAAAAAATCTGTGCATTCTCCTGTTACTGCTCCTAACAACACTAACTCTAACTGAAGCAATTTTTTTCATTTAGTGTGCTTTCATTTCTTTCTCTCTCTCTCCTTTTTTTTTTTTTTTTTTTGGGGTGTGTGTGTGTATGGGTGTGGGTGTTAAAAAATTGGAGAGGAATAAAGAATTTTCTTTTAAAAAAATCTATATTAAAATGTTAAATTATCTATAATTTAACATTATGAAATATTGGGTATAAATACTATATACACTAGAGTCTCCTTATAACAGTCTCCCTACAGCAAATTTCTCCCTATAACAAAATTTTTATTCCTGATGCTAATGAGCACTTTAAAAATTAAGATGAACATCTTAAAAAATCTGTTGTTGAGACAAGCACTTCATTATACAGAGAATTTTTAAAGTGCTCATTAGCATTAGGAACCTCTTGAACATATCTTAACTTCTTGATTTTTGTCATTTTTGAAGAAAGTTGATAATTTCTGAGCAACCATTTCGCTCACAACGCAATGTAAAAAAACGTATTCTTTCAAGTAAAATAAACTTAAGTACATCCTAATATAAATTATTCTCTTAAATTGGTAAATTCTCTTCACTATTGAGTGTTTTATTTATAGAGTAAATGTTGGGATTCGTTTAAGAAACTTATGCTGTACTGTATTTTTAGTTGAAAGTCCTGAATAAGTAACTTTGAATGTATTGCACCTACTAAAAAGTTTGTAATATTTATTTAACTGCAAAAATCTCTATTAGCTTGGGAGCTGTACGACAAAAATAAATGGCAAACTGCAAGTTGTAATAAGAATATGCTGCTTGGTAGGGATGTTTTTTATGCTCATACAATGAAAATAAGATGTGTAGATCCAAAAATCATTTTAATCTAAGATGGTGGCTCTCTTTTAAAATGGCAACCCGTGCTTTGATCTACTATAACCTTTTTGATGCATACCATACAAAAGTGTTCTTTATATCAATTTGTATGTTTTTCAGGTCAAGAATTTTGCTTTGTATGTTGAAAATAAGTAATAGTTAACTTTGATGGGGATTTTTTTGGGCCATCTTGTTCTTGTAATGGCTCCGAGTCCAAATGGGACTTAGATTTGAAACTGTAATCTCCAAGTAGGTATCGGTACTTAAAACTGAGAACAACACTTAATCATTTTTGCGACAAAATTGCTTTAAAAAATAAACAAGTATATTTTCTCATTTTTAAGCACATATTTTTAACAGTGAAGACACAGAAGATGTAATAATGATTTTTAAAGTATCAATAAGGGAATAGAGCAAATATTACATGCCAATGTGTACACAAATGTTAGGAATTTCTCTTGTGATTAACAACAAAAAAGGGGCACTTTTAAATGTTTAAGTTCTGATGAATATTAATTCCGACACCAATTAATTGTTCGCATTCGTTTTTGAACTTTTATAATGGTGTGCAGGATAAACCTGCATTTCTGCAGCTACACTTATTTTTGTAGGTTTTGTACTTGCATTTTATTAGCTTGCTGCATGAATCATAACTTTCTGATAACTCTGACTATTTCTACTGCCAAGATTTCTCATCTAACCACCATCCCTATTCACTTGGAGATGATGCACATATTGTGCTTTTGTTTGCTTGTTCCACTCTTTGTTGGTTGGTAGCACACTTTCAAGTGGTCAATTTTTGGTCATGAACAACTCTTGTCTTGCATCATTTACACTTATGTTGTTACTGGTTGAACAGTACGGCAGTATTACATACTTTTCGGAAATCCCTAAAATCTCACTTGCTATTGAATTTTGGCTGTGAGATAGATGAAAAATGCTGCAATAGCTTCTTTTAAGAGCATCCATGGCTTCCAAGTTGATTTTTTGGACTCCCCAGTGAAACTAGGAGTGCTGTTGCAGCCTGTGAAGGCATAAAATCGATCAGGTATAGCAAGAGCCTTTTTTTCCCCAATAACTTTAGATATTGCATGAACGGAAATTAATCTGTAGTTCTTTCCGGTTCGAAAATAAATCCAAAATTTCTTCAGATTTATTGCTGTAAAGGTAAAGGAGTAAGTGATTGCTAAAACTAAGGCATTGGTATCAACAGTGTGAATGATGACAGTGTTCCTGATGCCATTGTCTACCATATCTTGAAGATGCAGTATTATTATTGAATCTGCTTCCTCATAGCCAGGACAAAAAACACCAATGAGGGAAGTTTGGCTAATACTAATTTCTTTCAACGTCTTCACCTGATCTTACAACCTATGCATTCATGATGGTGTTTGATTGGTCGTTGCTTGAATTTCTCAAAAAAGCTTACTATTTCGTTGGTATAATTCCAGGAGAAAGTACTTGTCTCCTGGTTCCTTCTCCCCTCTTTTCTCTAGTTTGACCTTTAATGTTTGGGGTTACATATCATTCCCAAACAAAATCTATTCTTCAACATCGAAAAGTTTAAATGTCTTTGTAAATGTGAGGTTTAAATATGTTTATATAACAATCAACAAATGTCTTTAAGGTTTAGGGCTTTAAAATATGAGAAAGAACTGCACCATCATAAATTACAGCATTACAAGTTCCAGAAAAGGCATGGTCATTCGCTTTTGTAGTATATTATAAAATATGTACCAAGTTGGCTTTATTACCTTTACTGAAAAGTGCAGGATGGCTGATTTTCATGCTTAAAAAACTCTGCACATCCAATTGACGACTCTGTATAACTATAAAATGTTTAGAAAATAGCTGGACATCTATTTTTAAAATCTTGACTGCATTCTTTGCCTCGCTAAATCTATTTGAGACTACTGAAAACGGGGAACATCATTCCTTTTCAAAACTTGAAATATTGTTAAGGAAATTTTTACAAGTTGTTCCTCAATGAAATTTTGATCTAGTTCAGGGGTATCTGTGCCAATTAGGCCAATTTTCAATTCGTGATACACCTCATGCAGAAAGGCATAAATTCGTAATTCCTGCGCCAAACTGCTACAAAATTCCAATTGTATTCTAAAATGTTCTTTAAAAGGAAAAAAATGGCAGTTAATGGAGGCAATTCACTGCTAGAGGGACTCATAAGCGATTATCGTTGTCATGTGATATCTGCTCTTTGTTTACTAAGATTTTCAATTGAATTCTACGTGGTTGTTCACTAGGCAAAATTAGTTATCTTAAAATGAATTAGACTATTTTCACAGCCTTTTCTAATGATTACCCATTATTTACATTTAATTTAATCATTATAAAAGAAATTTATTAATTATTACAATAGTTATAGTATTTTATTTAGTGTTAATTTTATGTAATGTAGAAAAACTTTATTTAGGCCTGGTTTTTAATTAGATTTGTTGAAGAAGTAAAGAGATGCTATGGCTTCTTTTGTTTACATTGCTTTAATCGCTGCCACGTGACCAATGACCTTGCTTGAATTGCCTCCATTGCTAATAGTTACTGAAAGCTAAACTAAAAAAATGTAAATAAATAAAGCAAAAATTCTCAATCTTTTTATGCATTTTAAGGGCTATCATTTGATGAAGTACTAAAAGAACCTCATTCAACTGTCATTTGATTTTAAGCTCCTTTTTATCAATGCACATGTATATTCTCTAGAGGCATTTGCCTTGTCAGCATTCGCCCTTTTCAAAGCCATAGGAATTGCTGGCCATTAGTGAAAGGTCACCCGATAGGTGGTTAGCATTAACCCTAACTTGCTGTAGTTGAATGGCACCTGATGGTGCCACCTCCTTTTTTGGACCATAGACTGAAGGGGAAGGAATTTTTCTCCAGCCTCCGGTACCCTTTTAACTGCCTTGGGATTTCAGAGCCTCGAATTTTCTATGCCAACTGTACATAGTGGGTCTACCACACTGCTTGACCCACAGTTATTTTACTCTGCAGTGTTGGAATAGGATCCAATCATACATAATGTACTGATGTAATTTAAATCCAAATGATTTTTGCATTTCTAACATGGACTCTGCCTTCACTAAAATCATTTGTATTATCAATGATTTTGAGAATTGTCTTTCTTTCTTTTCTTCTTTTTTCTATTTATACAAAAGGAAAAATTTTTTTAATTTGACGAATTTTACAAATTAAGGAAGGAAAGAAAACAAAAATTGAACAAAGTGCTCTCTCTTATTAGCAATGTGTAAATCATTGGTCTAGTTCATTATAAAATTACATTAAACATATGCCTTACTGTTATGTGCTTTCTAAAAGTTTCTTCATACTACTTTATGCTTTTGAAATTTGTTCAAGTTGTTATTGATGGGCCATTATCCCTTCTAAAGGACCCATTATTTTGCTGAGAAATAATTTGAAGCTAATACAATTCTTAAAAGAATAGCAGAGATTTATTTATGTAAATATCACAATAACTTCACAATAAATCGAAGCTAATATAATTCTTAAAAGAATAGCAGAGATTTATTTATGTAAATATCACAATAACTTCACAAGACATCATTAAAAATATCACCTAAAGCCATTCGTGAAAAAATAAAGTTAACTAGATTTTTATATTTTGCAAAAAAAATTTAACTATCGGGCATTTCACACAGAGTTGATGCAGCTCAAGAAACAACTATCCCTAATAAAGTATCCTAAGGCATATGATCCATCTCACCGGGTAAAAACGTCAACTTCCCGCTCGCCCTCTGAGCGAACGTCGCAAAGGAAGTTCTAAAAGGATTAAGAGAGAGAAGCAAGCGAGCACTACGCTTAAATACCGGAGGGTGATTTGCGTATACCGCTGAGCATGTGTACGCACATGATTCGACGACACGTGATGTGCATTCGAGAAACTTCTCGATCGGGAAACCAGGCAACACCCCCAAGTGGCAGATTTAACCAACTAATCAGTTTGAAAAAGACTTGAGTGTCGGGAGGTACGTCGCAACTTAGCTGACTTTTACTGCTCACAATATTAAAGGCTTAAACCAAATAAAGAAGTATGTTAACAAATTTAATTTTTACTTTTGAATTAAGTGGTGAGAATAAAAAAAATAACATTTCCTATCAATTATCTTCATTTTTAAAAATTTATCCACCAGTGAGTAGGTATTGTGTTCCTACTTCTTTGCATCGTAGGAAAATATCAAAATTAGTTTTAGTATAATGTATTTGATTTGTATCTTTCCTCCATGCACATGCTTCTGTAAACATTTAAAGTTATTATTCTTTGTTCTGTGAAACTGAAATGAAAAACAAGTAACAATTATAGAACTCTTTTGTACTTTTCAGGATGATCTGGTGGCTGTTTCAGAAGAACTAGCTCAATTATATCATCATGTTTGTATGGTAAATGGAGAAACTCCTAGTCGTGTTATGTTGGATCATGTGAAAGGCTCACACTTTACAGGTATTATATATTTTAATTTTATAGTATATTGAAGCCTCTACGAACAATGGCCACCAATGGACCCGCCACCAATGGACCAATGCTAACTTTGTTAATCAGCCAATGGCTATTGGATGTTTTTCAGAGGGTCTGAAATTTGACAAAGAGCAAAACAAAACAAAAATGTTTATACAGTGAACTCAGGGCCGGCGCTAGGCTGAGGCGGTGAGGCGTCCGCCTCAGGGCGCGCCGTTCTTAGGGGCGCATTGGCCATAAATATTGACTGCATCTTTATAAGTAAAAAACAACAGTTTTTATCTCAAAAAAATTAAAAACCGATATTACGTTTGTTTTTTATGCGGTTTTTGGCTTCTGGACATTTAAAAAAAACGATTTTTCTCATCCTTGTACCACCTTGTCGTGGTGGATGGGCTCTCTATACTAAGAATGCCACAACTTCCGAATGTTCTAACAATGATTTTTCTAAGTAATTAAACCATACTGTAAGTGAACAGTGGAATTGGTTAACTCTTCAACTCAATAGTCGTCCCAGCAGGGCTTCAAAGTTAGTGGTAGTCGAACCTATCTATTTTATGACGAGCAAAACACAATTTATTGCTTTTTCTCTTTTTGTTTTTTATTTTCCCTTATTCAGTCCATTCTAATCAGCGATTGCTTTCCTTCAGCTTTTTGAAAGTTAAAATATGTATTATTAAAGTTTGTATCAATCATTTTTAATCTATATTTCTTCATAATATATAGTAGGGGCGGGAAAAAGTTTTTTGCCTCAGGGCGCCATTCGTGCTAGCGCCGGCCCTGAGTGAACTTTAGAAAATAAACCTAAATACTATGCATTTTTTATTTTATACAGTATTTTGAGCTTTTTTAAATGCATATTGCAGAAAAGAAAGCATTATTTGAAATTGTAGTTGCATCAGACAGTCATTTTGTCGAATATCGGATAGCTGGATATCCCGCATCCTTTGTCTGCTGGTTTCGCATATCTGGACCCAATAATATCTTAATTCAGCTGGATGCATGCACCTAGTGGTGTAGTTCTAGAAAAAAAGGTGGGGAGGGATGACGCTTACTTATACAAACATAAAAAAGGGGGTAGCTTGTGTTAAGATTTAAAGCAAGTGGGGATGCTTGTGTTAAAACAAAGTAAGGGGAATGCCAACCCCCTGCGTCCTTCCTTGACTACACCACTACATACACCACCGGATATGTATAGTAATAAGACAAGATATCTGTCCTAGATCCGTGGATCAGATTCCGATATTTAAAAAACAGTCAGATATGTAGTGATGTCAGTATTGCTGTCAATTTTCATTTATTCATTATTCATTTAGTATTATTAACCAATTTTGATTTTGGATTTTCTTTTCCCTTTATACAGGAACTGATTCTGGTTTAGATTCAGAAACTTCTGAGGGAAGCAAAGAACAGCCGTATAGCTTAATTTTCGGTTTAAATAGTAGCAAATTAGATTTACTCAAAGAAAAATTAAAAAGTGATATTGCCATTAAAGCTCTATTGGAAGAACCAATCAAAAGTGAGAACAAAAATGATTCTTCCCGTGTGAGCAATAGACTACTGGATACCATTCGAGACCAGTTAACTCATTTGACCAAGGCTGTGGAGAATACAATTGAAATTAATTGCCAGAAAAATTTACATGGTGGTAGCCAAGAGCATTCTTCATTAGCCGAAGTTGAAGATTTACAAGAACAAGTTATTAAACTTAAATCTCTTTTATCAACCAAACGAGAACAGATAGCAACTCTGCGCACTGTTCTGAAAGCAAACAAGCAAACAGCTGAAGTAGCTCTAGCTAATTTGAAGAGCAAGTATGAAAATGAAAAAGCAGTTGTGAGTGAAACCATGATGAAGCTTCGCAATGAACTAAAAGCTTTGAAAGAAGATGCTGCCACCTTTGCCTCCTTAAGAGCAATGTTTGCTGCTCGCTGTGAAGAGTATGTCACTCAAATTGATGAAATGCAGAGACAAATATCAAGTTTCGAGGAAGAAAAGAAGACTTTAAATGCACTGTTACGATTAGCAGTCACTCAAAAGTTAGCAACTCTACAAAAACTCGAGGAGTTGGAGATTGAAAAAGACAAAAGCCACAGCAGGAGGCACAGCTCGCGTGGTCGAAATGTTTATGCTAGGGGCAGTGGCAATCATCCATCTTCTGGCAGTAATAGTGCCTTCAGCAGTAGTAGACATTCTCATGATAGCAATGTTTATCATTCCCGCCGTGATTATTAATTAAAATTTACAACATCAATCTATATAACATTTGTTAAGCAATTTTTTATACAAGGAATAAAATATTTATGTGATTGTTTTGTTGGATTTTCAAAGCACTTCAATTTTGTATAATATTTCATTAGATGAAAGTTATAGTAATCATAAAAAGAATTTTACTTTTTGAATTTAGTTTGTATTATATCAAGATTTGTAATTTTTTGTTACAAAACAGCTTTTAATTTGGACTTGATGATCATGAGCAAAATATTTAATATGACAGTTTTTATTTTAACCTTGTTATGATTTCTGCTCAAAAAGCTATTATATATACATAAACAGAAACAAAAAACATTTTCCAGCTGTTTTTTTATACAGAACAGAATAAAATAGGAACTTGAAATCATGCTCAAAACAATGCAATGGTTTTTATCTCCTACATTTTATGAAGTGCCTCGTCTTTTTCTGAAATTTTTTGCAACTCTAATTGTAGTATTCAATGAAAATGTACCTGAAGCCCTTTAAAAATACCATTTGCTAGTTTTATCAGAAGGTGCATAAAATTGTTATATATCGTTACATTTCTCTCTTTTTATTTGTGGATATAATTGGTTTAGTTGGCATTTCTTAAAACAATGCTCGTTAGGTATAGGTAGGTTTTTAAATATTATGTTTTTGATTAAACGTTCAATCAATTTTTTTACTTATGTTTTTGGAACATGCTTCAGGAGCCCTCATAGTGGAGGCCCAAGGTAGCTGGCCCATGTGCCCTTGTGATAATAAAGCACCAGCAATGGTGATTACATTTCATAAGCCACTGAGAATATTGACTGTGTGAACCCTTTTCAAAACTAGCATTAAAGTAAAATAACCAAGAAATTCAGTTTTAGGAGTAAGTTTTAATTTTAACAATCCAATATGTATGATACGTTAGAATGTTTACATAACAGTGTGTTCTAATGTTACACTGTACTTTAATTCAAGCACCCCCTGTAAGCCAAAATTGCCATGCAACAGTTTAATCTTACGCACAAGTAGACAATCACCAAAATAATTTTCTGCATTGAATAGACTGCCACCATATCATTTTGTACCACAGCACGATCACCAAAACAAGTAACCTTTAATTCCTTTATAATATTGAAAAGATGGCTACCAATTGGGTTTAATTCAAGGCATAATATACTTAAAGTTTACATAATATAAAATTCATAGCATTTTTCACCAAATTAGACTAATTTTTTTCACAGAATTAATAGGATAAAAGAAAAACTTTTACATTAGAGAACTAAGTGTAGGAGTGCTCAGTTTGCACATCAGTGATAAAATGTATGCAAAAGAGATGTAGTTACATGTTCAGCACCTGGAATTGTTTTACGTCCAAAAACTAAATTAAACTCAGTGGTGGGACAGCCCAATGGGCACCAAGGCCTATTGTGCCCATCCATGGTCATGGTAGCAGGGAAGACCACTAGGCATCCAATGTTCTTCTTCTGTTCTATTTCCAAAGCTCCTTTTTATTCTGATTTTCCTGAAAAAATATCGTCACTTGTCCTGAAATTTTTGGATTTGTCTGATGTTCTTGTATTTTGACCTTATAGTGTCAAAATGTTCAATTGTTATTCATTTTACTATTTGATCATAAAAAGGGTATTGTGTTCTGCTTATTAGCTGTGGTATAGTGATCCCAAAACAACACTTCAGCATTTAAATTCAAGTACAACCCGTTATAATAAACCCTATAAACAGGTCGCCATAGCAGAAGGTTTACTGCATGAATGAATGAATGAATGAATGAATGAATTGTTCTAGGGGTGGCTCTAAGGAGCACTAGCACTGCGATTGTAGGTGTATTGTACTAACAACCCTAATTAGTGAGTCGGAAGCAGAACAATAGCCGAGATAAATTTCAGCAGTATTTTGGCAGGGAAACTGGGTAGCTCCCAGGGGATTCCGTTTTTTTTTTTATCAGACGTGATGAATTGCATATGTAAAACTCGATTAACGCAATAGCATTTTTCCTGTTCATTGGAAATAAGAAAAGTTTTCAACTATAAGGAGAAGGTGGTTTCAAGTTCCAGCAAACAAAGATGTACGCAACGAACTACTAACATTGAGCAGGCACGCACGTGTGTTCAAAAGCCAGAGCTACCGCTAGCGGAGCTTCCCCTGTCCTCTCTGCTGAACAAAAAAAAAGTAAAGTAAAAGCGTTAAATATGCAATGTGGATTTGCTCTCAAATAAACAATCACATAGTCTTTTTTGCAACTGAAGCTATCTTGTAAACCATGTGTGTAAAAATAAAAGAAAACGTATGTTCCGTTCCGGTGATTCATCTTATTTGGCCAACTTTCGAGTCAAATTGCATCCCTTTCAGTGAAAGTTTCAGTTTAGGAAACAGGTAGGAGTTTGCAGGGGCTATATCAGGAGAAGAGGGCGGTTGTGGAAGCACAGAAATGTTAAATTCGGTCAAAACTTTTTCTACCTGTTTCTTAAACTGAAATTTTCACTGAAAGGGGAGCGATTTGACTCGATTGAAGACATCCAGGCGAATCCAGCAAGCGTCCTTAACACACTCGAGAAATTTGTTTTCCAGGAATGTTTCCAAAAGTGGAAACACCGTTGGAGTCGGTGTGTTTAGTCAGAAGGGGACTATTTTGAAGAAGATGTATCACAGTAGCGTGTAAGTACCGCCATTGTGAAATTACAAGCCCATTCTTAAAACTTTCCAAGCACACCTCGTATATGAATATGAATAATTAATCCTTTGATTTTGATCAAAGAAACCTTTACACCTTGCTTTATTTATTTATTTATTTTTGTAGTTCATTTATTTCAAATCAAACATTTTCCACTTGTAAAATAAAAATATCTTAATTGCCTGCCTTGCGCTATTTTGAAAAGGAGTTTTTTGAGTTATTTTAAAAATTGGGTGCAAATTAGAAATAAACAGTTTTGAAAGAATGAAAATAGAATCTTAAAAGCTTATTTGGGATCGCAATTGCTCAGTTTGAACTATTACTGGGTTTTTCCATCGTGATTTTTGTTAAGAGTTCGTTTTCGCCTTTTGCAAATTTTGTTAATTGTATTGCTTCTGTGCCTTGTTTATAATTTCAATTTTATCCATAATTCTGTTCCAAAAAAAGCATTTAGAATATTTGCAGCCATTTTAGCTTCTAAGGTTGGTAGTGCTGACATTTCACTTTCTTCTTCTGAGAAAGAGGAAGCTATTAAATCATAGTGTTCATCATTACCTCTCTTCTGCTTTACTTCAGATTCCTCTGAATGTGAACCATTTTAAAATAGCTTCCTCCTCTTTTTCAGCCTGGTGTAACTTGTGTGTTCCTTTAATAAAAAAAAAAACGTGAACTTGAACAGCAATTTTTTTTTCAAAGGCTGTAAATTTTAATTGTTTTTTCAGGAAACTACTGAATTTTGATACCTTCTTCTTCCGAATCAAATACAGTCATTTAAGGTAACTTTGAGCCATGGGGGTTAGCTTTGTACTATTTCGTATTTTTCAGTATATTTGATTCTTTAAAAATTAATTTAACTGTAAATGAAGCGAAACCCATTATATTCCAGTCCCCACCATATAGTCCCGTAAAATTTTTTATGTCCAGAGATTTTCTCTTTAGAATCGGGATCTGTAGAGGTTCTAATACGAAACTGTCTTGGGTAGACATCTTGATTTCTGGGCGAAAGAATTTTACAGACCATCAAATATGGCGGCTATTTTGGTTCCTTGCCTCATTTGGCATTCAGCAACCAATCAACATATTAACTTAATTTTGGTTTTAAACTTTGGTTTTTTGGGGTCTAAGAATTCAAATAACATATTATTTAAGCAATTAAAGCAACCTTACTACCTTTTTCAGTAGTTTGCATGAAAATGTATCCGATAGCTGCTGTTTAATATTCTAGTTGCAAAAATTGAAACTAGAATAAAACAGTTCTCAATAATACTGTTTCAGCTCGTCCTTATTAGAATTATCCATTCCTTTTATTGGTAGAACTATATAATAAAAGGAAAATATAAAATTAAGCAATGAAAAATGAATGGATAAAAACATATTTGATTTTGCATTCCTTTGTGGTACAGTTGACAAAAGTGGTGCACTTTACAATAGCAGTTTTGTAAGCACATCTTTTGGAGACAGAAACCTAACATTTGCTCACACACAGGCATTCCAGTGGCAGGAAATTCAAAATTTTTTAGAGTCTGAGCATCCCATTAATATTTTCTCAGCAAAATCGTGCAGATCATTTATTAATTGTTTATTTTCAAGAAGACGGATATTCCGTCTTATGCGCTAAAAAGCTCTTAGGATATTCCTTTCAACTGACCGGTGTCGGTGGAAGTTCACTTAGTGGCACTGACTTCTTGTATTCATTAAATCGTAGATCATCAAATCATCAAATGTTTCACGTGTTGAATGAGCTTTCCAGACTCGCACTAAGTATTTCTCCACTTTTTCATAATCGCACTCGTTCTCTGTCTCTGCAAAATCTGACAAATAGGAAATGGGATTTGATTTTATAGCTGAAATTTTTGTCCCTATTTTGCTAATTTCTTCATTACCTTTAAGAATGAGCTTTCGAGTGTACTTTGGCTAGCAATTGATTTAGTTTTCTGATAAGAATGTTTGATGGGAATGAACCGTCTATTTTCTTCTATTCCGAAAAGTGTCCAGAACTCAGATATTCCTTGGCACATCCATGTTGATGCAAATCGAATGAATAATACTACACGTCTGTATCATTCGAAAGCGCAATCACTCGTTTTGCTCCATGTTAAACAGCCCAGTGTATGTGTGGAGTAATTCGTAAACGCCTTCCTCTAACATGTTATTAAGCTCTTTAATGTCCTCCCTTACTTCTACGAAGAACATATTTGCAGGTTACAACTCATTATTAACTAATGAAAGACTATAAACTAAGGAAAATATAGCATGTTATACGTAACTTTCGAATACAACATGAAGTTCCTGCAACGATCTTACCAACATCGATCCGTGCAGAACATTGTTGACGACTTCTCCAAAGTTTTTCACTTTCTTTAACTTTACCATTAGAACTTGTGACATGAAATCAACAACAAGAGCAGTTTTTAGTGATGATACTTTACTGAATAGAAAATTTTTGGACGACAGATATTTCTCCAGCTAATAACAGGGTTTGCCGGTTTTTTTGCCCCGCGAAAAACCGGCCGGACTAAATGTCATTTCGTCCACTTTTTTTCAGTAAACTGGAAATTTAAAATGCAGAATTTATCTAAAATAAATATGCTGAGTATTCCTATTCAAGGAATAAATTCTACGCTGTAATATCAGGCATGAAATACTTTATGGAGGAAAAAAAATAGATTAATGATTTTTAAAAAATAACAATAAAATGCAAGAGTTCAGTTCATCTAGAAGCTTTTTCAAGGAATCATGTTTATAAAACAAGTATATCAATATTAATTTATAATGATAATTTAATTCAGAGCAAATTATCTGTTTTGTAATACAGAAATATCAATTACAAAACATGTAATTTTCAGTAAATAAAGCAAATATAAAATTACATTTAAATGATATTTATGAGTATATCATATAAAACTATTTAGTACCCATTTTACTATGGAACAAGGTTGGGTTTTCAGTTTTCAGCAGAAAACAATTTTAATAGAACAGAGGAAGAAAATGGGAACAAATGGAAGGAACTAGAAGAAACAAACAACTAACAGAGAAAAAAAATGATTAAAAATTCAACTATATTACATTAGACTAAATAAATTCTTAGAATAAATCATCAAATGTAAAGTAGGAGACTTTGATACCATTACAAATGTTATATTTGGGAAAATAAACTACTTTTAATTGCAAACTTTAAGTTTGACACGTTTATAACGGTTTTAGAAAAGTGCATTGTTTCAATTTTGTAGGGAAAATGTTTCCCTATTTATGTGATTTCTGTTAGGAAAAATATCAAACATTTCCTATAAAAATACAGTACTATAATATTAAATTATTATTATGATATTATAAGTACATTTTATCGTTAAAATATAAAAATATATATTAATTCTACCATTTGTATCCTTAATGCTAATTTGAAAATACTAATCTTCAAACATTTTTGATTAGGTTACTAGCTTAAGCTATTATTAATCTAATGAAGTGTATGTAGCATAGTAAGTATATTACATTTTTAGCCAATATGTTTATTCAATTACTTTTATAGTACACTCTTTTAAGTTAGCCTGGAAATTACACCTGAAAATTCAAGTTTCACTTCGTAGAAAGTAGATATTTGTATTAATTTTCATTCATTCAACGTTTAATTTTTATGAAATATTATCCGACCAAAACTTTTGCAATGCTCTTTTATAGCATATTTACAGTGTGTAGAAAATAGTAAATTCTTAAAGTTAATATTACTTTAAGCACATTAATTTGTGCGAAAGAATTAAAGCCAGTCAGGTCGACTACCTGACCAGAACATCTATTTCTACATCTCAGAAGTTGTTCATCGGACATCTACTACATCTTTAAGACCCTCGGCCTCGTAATCTGAGATGGGCACAGCAGCGCTTAGCTCCCATGGGAGCGGCTGTTGCGCCAGAGTTGAGTTGAGAGAAAATTAACCCATATGTATCTATATATCGTATAATATATTCAACGTATAACACATGTATCTTTTTTTTTTCAACTAATAAAGGGAGCTGGTATGAAGTTAATGTTTGAAATGACAGGTCATAAGCTATAATTTGCAACCAAAAATTTATATTTGGCAAATTACCTTCATTATTATTCGTTTTCTTGAAAATAAATAACTTTTAAATGATCCATTTTGCTGGGAAAATATCAACGGGGTGCTGAGACCCTAAAAAACTTTAAATTTCCTGCCAGTGGAACTCCTGTGTGTGCGAAAATGTTAGGTTTCTGTCTCCAAAAGATGTGCTTACAAAGCTGCTGTTGTAAAGTGCACTACTTTTGTCAAATGTACCACCAAGGAATGCAAAATCAAATAACATGTTTTTATTAATTCCTTTTTTTTATTGCTTAATTTTATATTTTTATTTTATTATACAATTCTGCCAATAAAAGGAACGTATAATTCTAATAAACACAAGTTGAAACTTAGTATTATTGAGAATTGTTTTATTCTAGTATCAATTTTCGCAACCGAATATTAAACAACTACTGAAAAAGTTAGTAAGATTGCTTTAATGACTTAAATAATATGTTATTTGAACTCTTAGAGCCCAAAAACCAAAGTTTAAAACCAAAATTAAGTTAATATGTTGATTGGTTGCTGAATACCAAATGAGGCAAGGAACCAAAATAGCCGCCATATTTGATGGCCTGTAAAATTATTTCGCCCAGGAATCAAGATGTCTACCCAAGTCAGTTTCGTATTAGAACCTCTACAGATCCCGATTCTAAAGAGAAAATCTCTGGACATAAAAATTTTTAACTTTATCAATTACTCGTAACTTTCCTTCCCCCTATAGTATTTTTTTTCTTTTCTTCTTTGCTGTCATTTTATTCACTGTAATTGCAGTGCAAGAAGCACACATCTCAATTGCGCAATCAGTCTATCGAGCGATAGGTTATAAACCAACTGTGTTCCAAGAAAAAAGGTGCTTAAAAATCTCTATGTTATCCACATGGGATTGTGAAGGGGGAGAGGTCTTAAGAAAAAATTATATTTGGAAGGGGAGGAACGCACTTCTCACTGGGGAATATGTTTACTTTTCAGGAATGCTAAATAATCTGGAATTCAAAGGTTGATAGCGCTATAAAAGAAGTTACACACGCATAACTAGACTTCTGAAAATGGAATAGCTAAGCACTGAATTGAACAGTCAGTCCCTGACAGATTGAGCTCCGCCCATGTCAAGAGAAACAAGTCAGGGCTAATGCACCCAACTTTGAAATCAATGTTCTAGGTTGAAAGACAGAAAAAGCAAGAAAAAGGTGTAAGATGATTATTTATTTAACTTAACACTACTCGTGCTTATCTCTTTTGCGATAAAAAAAGCTTTCATTCTATGCGATGAAGTTTTATTTTTCTTTCTTTTTTTTTTTTTTCAAATTACTTTTTTATGAGAAATAGTAGACAATGTTTTCCTAAACAGTCAGTTTTGATAATATTCTAGAAGAATTCGATGAAATTACGTTACTTTCAACTAAGAATCAAGATTAATTAGAGATAAGGATGATTTCAACATCGTGTGTTGAACTTTATGTTAACTGATTATTTCCATTGGGAAGATATCATGGAGAAATGATAACAGAAAACTTGCCTGTCAAAAGTTTTTCTTTGATTTTTTTTTCTTTTTTAAAATCGTTCATTATTTCTAAGGTCTAGTACACTGGCCAAAAGTATCCGGACACTTTGGGTTTTAGACATTTAAAAAAAATTCTGAAGAAATATTAAACTTGTTGTTCTGTATTTTGTACCATGGAAAGACTATACTTAAACTCACATTTAAGAATCAAAATTCAGGCTGAAGTGTAATTAGGGGGCCGTCAAAAAAAAGAAAAGAAAAGAAAAAAAAAAAAAACATTTTTGACCAGTTTGTATCAGAAAATGATGGAAATGTCCTGTAACTTAAAAAATTAATTTTTTTTTCTTCATAAATCGATTCTACAACTATTCAATAATATACCTTGAAAATTTCAAAGCGACTTTCTATGTTGTTAAAAAGTTATAAGCATTTGAGCGAGCGCCCTTTTTGGAGCACTTGAGCAGGTAGTCCCTCATGAATGACCTGAAGGGTATTAGAGAACGTTAGCAGATGTCCTTTTATTTATTTTTTTTAACAATTGAGACCCGAAGTATTAGTATCTATAAGTATAAAAGGAATTGATTCATTACTGCCTTAAATTTAGCTTCAATACCACTTTTTTTTTTCAAACGCATTTTTCTCGAACTACTTTTTTTGAATTTGCGTTCACTCTTGCTTGCAGAGTTTTTGATCAATCCTTATCAAATTTAGCACACATTTTTTTTATATATACACGCTTTAGTTGAACTAGAATCATAAACATATCTTTATTTTTACTGTAAAAAAGAACAAAAAATAAGACCGGTTAAAAATCGTACTTAATTTTCCCATTCTAAAAAAAAAATAGAAATCTTCAAATTTTTGTGATGATTTTAGTTCAACTAGAAGAGACACTAAAACAAGTAGATTTTTAAAAAGATTGATTTCAGACAAAAATTGTGATCTCCAGGATGTACGCAAACTGCCGACCCGGGTGGCGACTTACAGTGTCCAACAGACGATATCTCCGGGATTTTTCAAGAAAAATGTTTGCAAATTTCAGTAAATGTTCTTCAATATAACTATAAAATAACCTCAAAATCTCAATAGAATATATTTATTCTTTATACGTTAAAAAAATTCATGAAAATTGCTCTTAATACACCGTTTTACACATATTTTCCCCCCTTAACAAAACTCACAGCACTTGTTTACACATTTTAAGAGTTTCTTACACACTAAGTTATCAAGAACTTTTAAACTTTCTTTAAACGCCGAAACAGAGAACACACGATTAATTCCTTTTAAACTAAAAGCAATTCTCAAGTACCATCGCCCGTCCACCTTTCCTGAAGGCAAAATGTAAGCAACCGCCTTGCTTCACTTGAAATCAATTTGATGGGCAGTCAGAAACAATTCCTTGTTGTGAATCTGTAAGACACAGAGTGGTTGTAAGAATGATTTGATTTCAACTCCAACTGTTTATGCCAAAGGTTCCCTAACTTCTCGAAGCTGTAGCACGCTTGAAGGACTTATTTTCTCAAGGCATCCTTACAACATCTGTCTATGATGCATATAAAGTAGTTGTTTATTTAAACGGTTTTGAACAAAGAGCCACTGAAGTGGTAAGAACATAAAATCCAATAGTAAATCTCGTATTTAAAATGCACAAAAGTTTGTTAATTGTAACCATACATTTTTTCATGATTAGAACAAAAAATAAAATATCAAAAGGTCCTTACGACACCCAGTTGGGAAACTACTGGTTTATAGTTTACAGGCATTTTTTTCTTTTTATAGTTAAGATTACCGCAAACAAAAAAACTGTAAAAACAGGCCCGTCATTTAGAGCAGCGTTCAGAAGAGTCATGTTCAGAAAAAGGGTCGCGATGTAATTAGCTGAAAGTCGTAGTTAATTCACTTTCAAAAAATAGAATTGGAAGGAAGTAAAATAAGCAATAAAAACTGATCAAAGAATGTTGTAAATTAGTTACTTAATGTAAAAATTCTAAAATGACTCGTTGTTCTTCTTAAGACCACTCCGAAACTATTGGGGTGGGTCGAAGCCTATACGTCGTTTGAGGATGAAAGTTTGACAATTACATTTAATGAGAAGAAAAAAAAAGGGAATTTAGTGTGTTTTCGTAATACTTTTGACATGATCTCAGACCCAGGTAGCACAGAAACGTTGCGACAACGTTTTTTCCAAACGTTAAAATAACGTTTTTCTCTAACGTTAGAACGTACGTTAAATGGGCTCGTTAGATTACGGTAATTCAACGGTTGAAAATTGGTTGATTTTTTACGTTGTCGCAACAATGAAACAACGTTTCTTAGCCACCATTCCCCAATGTTACATTAACATTAAAGCTACCCATTCTCAACGTGATACTAACGTTAGAACGCACGTTAAATGGGCTCGTTAGATTACGGTAATTCAACGGTTGAAAATTGGTTGATTTTTTACGTTGTCGCAACAATGAAACAACGTTTCTCAGCCACCATTCCCCAATGTTACATTAACATTAAAACTACCCATTCTCAACGTGATACTAACAATAGAACGCACGTTAAATGGGCTCGTTAGATTACGGTAATTCAACGGTTGAAAATTGGTTGATTTTTTACGTTGTTGCAACAGTGAAACAACGTTATTCAGCCACCATTTCCCAATGTTATATTAACATTAAAACTACCCATTCTCAACGTGATACTAACGTTTAGCATAACACTAAACTACCCATTCTCGACGATTTCCTAACTGAAAATTCAACGCTATAGTAACGTTAAATACAACATTGGAGCAACCGTTTTAAAATGTTATACTGACATTAAGGTCAATGAAGAACTAATCATTCTTCAATATAGTATTAACGTTTACTTGCTACAGTAAACTAACCATACTTACCGTTAAACCAACGTTAAGTACAACCATGAATAAGCATTTCAAGTAACATTAAGTAACCCGTTTTGAAACGTTGTGGTTACGTTAAATAAAATAATAAACTGACTATTTCAAGCGTTAACATTAACCTCAAGTGAAACTATGAAACAATCAATCTAAATGTTATACTAATGTTAGGCAAAACGATCAATGAACCATTCTATGAGTGTTAGTTACGTTAAATGCAATGATATCCTAACCTTTCTCATTGTTAGTAATATAAAATACAAGGTTCAGTATTGAACCAACCGCATTCTATGCATTGTTTCGAAGTTTAATGCCGTGATAAACTAAATATATTCTAATTGATAGTAATAATGTCAGGTAAGTTCTTTATTAATACCAAAAGTAAAATTTTGAGCAGTATATAAAAAAGGAATTTCTTTAATGATTTAACATAATCGTTAGATTATACCCAATCCCCTGAAAGACTTTCTTTTTTGGCCTAGAACAAAGAACAAGATAAATAAAACGCAAGTGTTTTGCAACTAATTAATCAATGTCCCTTCTGAGATTCATTGATTTTCCAAATTCTGCCCTCCCTCCTTTTCCTTTCCAAGGCTGTTATGAACAAATTGTAGTTTTTTTGCATTCTTTCTTCTTGGCCTTCTTCCAGTCTGAATACCAAGCTCTTCATTTCACAACACTCCAGGTAGAAGGCAAAGGGTTAAAACTCAATGCACATTGCATTAAAAAAAACAACAGAATTCACATGCATACAAATAAATGTATTATATTTCCCAAGCTAGAGGAAAATGACACAATTGACTACTAAATACAATTTCCTATTGATATAAAGAACTGCTATTGATTGCATATAGGAGAACAAAAACCACCTCTGCTTTAAATTTTGATTAATCAATGATTTACCATCAAGATACTTACACTGATTGCAGGTTGATCTGTGGACTATTTAACATCTCTTCTCCAACTTTTAAAAAAAGACCAAGACATAAATGAGTTTTGAAAGAACAATTTTATTCATATAATAAAAATAAAATACTTACAAAAATCACTGAAGAAAATGTTTATTTACAGTAAATATTACATAAAAAAATAAACCCTATTGATTTTTTTCAGACCCCATTCTTTTCAGGGGCAAGAAAGTCATGTCCTAATGTTGTGTTTCGCAGTTGTGATCGAAATTAGTCTTTGCTGCACCTGCAAGAAAAAAAATTTTAGCTATACAAATAAAGCAGAATTTGTGTGTCAGTCACCCTCTTGGCAAAATGAAAAGGCCCAGAAGCACAAAACTCGCTTCCCCACAAATGCGAATGTTTTTTATTCATATTTAAACAAAACTTTCAATTTTGGGGAATTTTTCCTCGAAGTAACATTACACCTTTGCAGCATATTAATACTCATAAAAAACTGTGCACAAAAATGAACAATTAATACATAAGTAGTATTTGTTTGAACAACTTTTCAAACTTTAAAACAAGGCTCATCAAGCATATTTCTATGTTTTGCTTATATTCGCCAAAAGCTTTTTTGTCACGAATAAGACCATTTCTTTAGCGTAAAGCAAGGGAAATTTCTTTTTGAATTAAACTGTAAACAATATTTTCTCGTTTAAGAGGGCATAATTTTTTATACTGCTCATTTTCTACGTTTTGTAACTTTCCGAAAACTGAATTGAAAAAAATCTTCTGATTTAATGCAATAGATGTTTCGGGGTGCTCAACGCTAACTGCAGCCATACTGTCGATGGCTTTCACAGATTATCCCCCTGTATGAGACGGCACGATTGCAGCGCTGTCCTCCTTCGAACCTCCCACAAACTCTCTAGACACTTGACAACCAGCACCGGCCATTTAGGGCTGGGCTGGCAGAGCGTTGCCTACCTGCTTTACCGACCCGAGGCCACAGTCATACTACAAAGTATGACTTACGTCACCCGGATAGGATCATGGCACATTTACGCAATATTATGTATTTTTTGTAGTGATTTCTCCGTTTGACTGCATTTTATACTATAATAGAGGAAAACCATTCTTTTTTTGTTCTAAAGAGTATTGTCATGCCTCCTTCAGCACATTTATTCATCTCTAAAAAAATAAACTATTTTGTACTAG
This sequence comes from Octonoba sinensis, assembly GCA_038502835.1. Taxonomy (NCBI): domain Eukaryota; kingdom Metazoa; phylum Arthropoda; class Arachnida; order Araneae; family Uloboridae; genus Octonoba; species Octonoba sinensis. The sequence goes on along the minus strand of CM076599.1, from coordinate 26,275,297 downwards.
CATTTTACTCGATGTATGTTCTACATTTTAAAAACTTTCCAAATGTCATATTTAGAGTATCGTCGCATGAAATGTGCAATGTTCATACTTAACATTGAGATTGATGAGAAAACTTAGTATGAGAAAATTTATAATTCAAATTTTCAAATCTTGTTTTTTATTTAACACTGACACATGTTTTGAAGAGTACTTGCTTTAATAAATATAATAAAATATTAAAAATATAAATGTCAAAATAAAGAGAATTCTAAGTACTGGATATTCATAAAAAATTTAAAGTATGCTTAGAATGGTTTTTATTTCTGCAAAACCCAACTTCAAAAGTTCAATGTTCAATTAAAATTCCTTCTGAGTTCTTGCCACAAAGAGGGGGAAAAAGTGTTTAAAACATAAAATATGTTGCACTTACAACACCTTGAAATACATTTTAAGCAAAACTTTGAACTTCTCTCCGCCTGTGCGTGTATAACATATTTCATAACTTAAGAATTAATATTATCTTAATCTGCAGACATCTTAACAGCAAAGCATAATTAATTAAAGCTGTCATGTCGCAATTCATAGCTTAATATATTTTAAAATTTTAAAAATAATATTTTAGATATTTAATGAATAGCACAGAATCTTTATTACAAGCACACATGCACATAGGTAGAAGTAAAAAAATTCAAAGGGCAGAAGTTAATTTTGCTGTAATTATCTAAAAACTTACATTTTCGAAAAATTTCATCAATATATTGTGTATGCTAATTCCCTTCTTTCTCCAATAAAATCCCCCCCCCCCCCTTCACCATCTATTTTTTTTCATAATAACAAGCAATGACACAATTTGATAATTAAGTTGGGAACTCAAGTCTATCATTTTTTTACAAGCACTTTTACAGTATATATAAGGAAAAAAAACTAAATTTATTATAATTAGCAACACTATGATATTGCTTCATTTAGCAGCTTAACATGTGATAGTGACACTATCACATGTTAAGCTGCTAAATGAAGCAATATTGAAAAACATTTAAATTTATATTATAAATACTGTCACCCATGTGTATACTATTTAGATACAAAAAATTGTAGCAATTGATGTCCTATGATACACATAATTCATACAAATACCTGGAATTGAATATAAATTAAATACACAAAGCAAAATTTGGAACCTTGAGATTAATCCCCCCCCCCCCTCATAAATGTCCATGAAAAGGGATGCTGTTGTACTTAACTTTTTATTGCTAGTTAAATGGCTAAGATAAAACTTGTACAAAAACAAATGGTAAAAATTTTGAATTTTACTTAACTTACGAAATATCATGCTGCCACTCGTATATGTATATGGTGAAACTTTGTCCCCTCTTCCCTTCCAGCCACGTTTTTGCAGACTATTCTGATTAGCCAAAATATGCTTTATCCAATCTCCTCCAAGTGAAGAAAAGTAGTATACCTAAAATAATGGAAAACAAGCACACAATAAATAACCAAAAAAAAAAAAAAAAAAAATAAATAAATAAATCTCTATAATATCCACAACATGAATTTTCCAAAAATTTCATGAATATATTGCATTATGCATTAATTTTTTACCTATTTTTAATAACAAGAATAACTTTAGTAATCATTATATTTTTATACTTAATAATTACGGTCACACCTTCTGGAAATCATTTATCGTGATCTTCTGATAAACATTCCTTAATTTCCTTAATTCCAAAATAAAGTATTTCACTATTAGCTATCTTTTTCGTCAATCATCTTGGGGGAGAAAAGAAAAAATAACTGCATTATTAAACATTTATGTGTTTAGGACGGCTAAAGTAATGTTAAATGCTATAGGCTAGTTACATAATCTTTCCCGCAACGACTTTGGACATTCTGTTAATTTTTTAAGGTCTGGAGATTGTTCTTCGGAGTCCTCAGAACTGAAGGTTTTAAAGTTATCCTTTTCTGAATGATCACCAAGAGATTCATTTTCAATTAGATTGTTATCAATTTTTTCAACGGGATTGTTAATTGCACGAAAATGCTTTTCAACCCAGTGGCGTAGCTAGACTCGGATTTGGGGGAGGATGGGGGGGGGGGGGGGTTCTCCGGGAGAAGTGAGTTAATTTCATTGTTTTACAAGAAAAATTGGTCAAATTCTAGACAATCTTTACCATTTCAGAGGGGGTTTTATCCCCAAAACTACCCCCTTATCTACGCCAGTGTTTCAACCAGACTATTACAATTCCTTTGCCCTAAAATATCAGCTCCAACTCCCGCAATACTTGTATAACCCATGTTCTTTTTATTCATCATATATTTCTTTACTACAAAATATGCAGTTTTTTTGTTTTTTTTTACTGAACTGCAAATAATCCATATCATTAGACCAAGAAAACAAAAATAACTATACTAAGAACATCTGTTTTAAGACACACAATAAAGCAGAAGAGAATAATATAGTAAATATTAAACGGCTAAAATATACTTAATATACTTTCAATAATTTATATATTTTTTTAAATTTCTCTTTCCAAATTCAATATGGGGCTGTCAAAATCCAGGGCTGAACTCCATGTCAGTCCCCCCCCCCCATTATGCTTGCATCTAAGACATGGAAACATTTACCTTGCACTGCTCCGATTCTGATTTGGTCCAGCTTCACTAGTTTTTTTTTTTTTTTGTTCTTTTCAAAAAAGGGGGGGGGGGGGAGTTACCAAATAGCAACACGAATTATAAGCAACTATATGTTAAGCATTGATTAGAAATAAAAAACTTAATCAACATTTATGATTTAAATCAAAATAAAAATTTAAGAGAATTGATTTTTTTTTTTCTTTTTTTCAAAGTAAGGATATAATATTTCAAACAGTTTCAAGTTGAAAAATGTAATCAATGAAGAGGGGAATTTACGTTTTAAAAAAAATGTTTCTTCTATGCAATATTAAATTATCCTACTTGGCACTCAAATTTAGGGGGGGGGGGGGGGGGAAAGAAAAGAAAAATTTCTTTAAAAAGGGATTTTTTAATCATTTTTATTTTTATTTCGTAAATGATGGCAATTTTTTTTTCAACATATTGCATTTCAACTTGGAAGTTTCTTAAAAATAAATCTTTAATTTAAAAAAAAATTCTTATTTTTTTGGAAGAAAACCATAAAATTTAGGCTATGTGCGGGGAAGGCCCATCATTTACGGGGGGGGGGTCAATTGTCCCCCTCTGGCTTGGGAAATAATGTATTTATAGCTATGCATATGATTTTTTTAATGCAATTTAAATTGAGTTAGACCCTTTTCCCTCCCCCCCCCCCGGAAAATTGCGAAATGACGGTCCTGGTGCGGGGATTTGAAATATTTTTTAATATGGGTATTTTGTTTAGTGATGTGGGGCCATCGACTTGTTTAAGCTAATAAGATAAAAAATCCCTTTTCAGCTGTAAAACAGAAAAAATACTAGAGCTTATAGGGATTTTTCCGTAAAATAACGAATTTTCAAAAAAAGAAATAACGGACATATTCTAGCGGGTACATGGTAGCAATCAATTAATTGCAACTAAATTGCTTTATTAGCTTTTTAAGTAATGTTAAGTTCATTAAGTTTTTTAAGTAATATCAAGAACTTTAAAATTTTCATTGAATCAATTTGAAATAATGCAGGATCGTAAAAATAAAATCGCCAAGATCAAGAACAAAGAAAATCCAAATAAAGAATGCATTATAATCCTTTTAAAAAAGTAGTGACTGCTGAAAAAAGGACATTCGACATGCATTTTTTAAAACAATAATACATTACTAAGAGTGAGAAATGGTAAGTTTATAAGAGAAGAAAAAAATGAAGTTCAAAAAGTGATATCACTTACTTTGAAAACTTTCTTAAAGCACGTGCAAAGAAAATGATGTTTCTCTATTCTCTTCAGTAAATTTGCTGCTGGACAAGAACATGGACAAGAAGGCTATGACACGATCGCCTCTACGCATGCGTCGCAAAGCGCACCAATTAGCATCCGACTTGGTTTGAAAGGGAGGAAGCGAGAGAGATTTATGACTTGTTCAAAGATCGGATAAACGTTTAAAAATAACCTATTTCCAACCCAACCTATTTTCAACGTTTTCCCAATGTTTAATAATAACCAATTTCTAACCTAAACCAGTTTTCAACCTATACCAACGCTTTCGCAACGTTCACGACGGGTTCTCAACCTTTCCGCAACGTATTCTCAATGGTTGTGCTACTTGGGGAAAATAGTCGAAGAGTAGAGTTAAGTAAGATTTTATTCTTTCTTCTAATGGGGCTGCTTATTGGTCATTAACCTAAGCTGACCTAGTGCGTTCCCCGTAAACTGGTATCCATTTCTTCAACAAGCGGTTAACAAGCGCACAAAAAGCGGCTGATGTTATTTCCACATGAGGATCTTGTAGTCTAGTTTCTTTACTTTAAGTTGAAGCAGTTGAACTCTGACGATGCGAAACTGCACTAGAAATTAAATTTAGCCAAGAGTTTCCAAGCAAAATAGATACTCGAGGGATCCTTTAACATTCCACGCAATCATATAATATGAGCGCCGACAGTTTTCTGCATCTTAAGAATCCACTGATGTGGTTGGGGATTGAAACCACGACCTCGGGCGTACGAGGCCTGCACCTTACAATGACGCCACCTTGCCGTCTACGTTTAGTAAACAACAAACTGGTTTTTTGATGACTGCATCGGAAAAAGTTTGTTTTCATAGTCAAATGCCTTTTGTCTATATTAATGGTTCACAAAAGTTTGAAGTTTATGTACCCAGTCATGTCTTGGACTCGCGCGTGGCGAGGAAGAATGGGTGCGCTTCTCCTGAGTCTAACGGGACCCTTGTAGGCAGGGGTCCGATTTCCGCCTCTGTGAGAGGTCTCTTAATTTTTTGAACCAGCTCCCAGATGAGAGACCGTCACCAGGGATTGGCACCCACAGAGTTATCGTTTCACTTGGAGGACATTGGAGCCAAGACATATTTAACGTACACTCCCTTACCGTACACGGACCGCAGCAACCAACCGCTAGAGGTTGTCACCCTCCCAAACACTGACCTCAGTCAATGTTGCTTCACTTTCGATGTTCTGCGGGAACCGAGCTTCTAACGACTGGTCCACTGCGGGACGTTATTAAGAGTAACGGAAACATAAATTTTAAATAATTAATCGTTTGTAGAGATCTTCGTTTCCTAAACGGTGGTCAGCGAAAAATAATATTGCAATGGCGGAATTTTTTATCGCTAACGTTTTTAAAAAAAACGAAATAATACATTTACATACGCACTAAGGAGTACAAAAATTATTGTTAAAAAAATAAATTGTGTTTTCCAGATAATGCAGAAAAGTAGTGGACTGGCATAGGAAGCATACATACAAAATTTTGAAATACACTTATTTCTTTGTTTGCATATTTCTAAAATTTGAACTACAAATTGTACCGAAAGATATTTATTGATTTTTTAAAAAAATTTATTACGTATGTTTCTAACTCCATTTCGCACTTTTTTTTTTTTTTTTTTGCAAGTGCGGAGATCAAGAGAGAAATATGAAAATTTGCTAGATAAAATGTAAAATTTTGCAATATTTTAGGCTAATTTCTCACTATACAAACCCTAAAATTGAACCAGAAGATATTTATTCATTAATTTTTAATTTGGACTCCTATTTATCACACTTTATTACAACTTTTCTCTTTATCGCGATTAGAAATTTGAAAATATGTAAATTTTAATTTTTCTTTAAATTCCCAAAACTTTACTGAATTTTGTATATTTCCACCTGAAAGTGGAACCTATCGGGAAAATAATTAAAAAATATTTTTTTGGAATGCATGTGCTTTATAATTATTAAAGAACAAAAAAATCAAAAAAAAAAATTCGAGCTGTATTTTAGTTTTCTTTAAACTAAAATGTTTTCAATAATTATGAAATATGGTACAACATGGAAAAAAATGTGCTAGCAAATTTTATAGTTTTTTCACCCGTAACTATAGACTACTGAAGGAGGTTCGCCATTTTTTTTTCCGGATCTTAGAAGGGGTTCGCAAATGAACAAAGGCTAGGAAACATTGGTATAGTATCTAGAGCAATGTCGAAGAATTGTAAGTTGGCTTGTAGTTGCTTTGCTGATTTTTATATTTCCATATACTTTCATGTTACCACTAGTGCAGAAAAAGAGCCCTGGAAAAAAGTTTATAATGAAAAATACGTATATTTTACAAAAGTTCTAAGTTGTTAAAAAACAAAGCACCAGAAAACCATAGAGCATAGTAAATAATGACTTTCTGAGCAGTATCAAAGACAAGATGACTAGCACGGCTCCCTTTTCGTTGTTCTTTATCACTATTTGTCCCTTTTCCAAGATTTTGTCATTGTTCTTATTTTTTCATGCATCAACATTACTTAGAGTCTTTCTCTACCTAAATACTTTATCTTCAAATTTCGTTTTCTGCGTGTAAGCTCAAATTTGTCTTTTTTTATTATGTGCAAGCGTTTTTACTTGCTGAAGATGAATCTTTTAGCTCAAATTTGAGATGGTTGTTGGCCAAAAATCAAATTGTGCATCCAGCTTTTGTTAGATAACATTTTTCGCCTTTTTCAGAGAGTTTATTGTTGATTTAATCACTTCTGACTTTGTTTTGTGTGTGTTTGCGCATTTCAGAAAGTTCTTCAATGTTTAGCAAGTTTAAATCTGTCAGTACACACTGGTGTTCGTATTGATCTCTTTAACTTAACAAGTGTTTTCTGTTTTTGCCATGAAATTATTTGAGCACAGATCTTTCAGATTATACTGTATGTACTGAAGTTAAGACTTTTTATTAATCTTCAAATAGTTTGTTATGTCTCTTAGGACAAATTCACTCTGAGAGATAAATATCCGAGACCATTTCGTGCAACACTGAGCATTTCGTTTTATAATAATATTTTTCCCAAATCCTCGAGAAAAGAAACTTTAGATTCATCTTTTTTTGCTTCATATTGCATATGTGCTTATCAGCCACAAATGTTTTACCTCAGAACTACTACATCTATCTGTGTGCACGGTTTTCACTCGCTTTATAGCGTGTTTTCAGTGGCGTAGTCGAGGGGGGACGCGGGGGGACGGCGTCCCCCCACCTCTTTATTTTCACTCAAGCGTCCCCTCACTTTTAATTTCAAGGGAGGACGCCGAGGACGCGAGGGGACTCTGAGCTTCCTAACTTATTTAATATTCAAAATAGGCACTCATCAGTAAATTAACAGCTTTATGAAATAAGACAAAGCTTTTAAAACTATACATATGCTTGCTGCTTGCTACTTCTACTTTAAAATCGTGAAAAAAAAGGGATTCCCTGATTCTCTCAAACAACAATTAACAATCGCAGGTTAATATTGCTCGCCAAAATAAGCGCGTTAAAATATGAGTAAACGGGAACTACATAAATTCAGAGAATCAGTTTCAGCTATGCTGGCCTGCCTAGGTGTGTGGGGGGGGGGGGGAGGTTTCAAATATCATCATAAGTTATTGAAATCAAAATAAATGACACTGCTTGTACTGATTTTGTTTTTTTACAAAACAGTGAGACGTTGATATTATTAGAGTAAAAAAGTTGGGGGACAATGCACGTCCTCTTTCGTCCCCCCTAGACTTCACCTTTAAAAAAGTAGCTTTCCTTCCGGTATGCAATATCGAAAAACCTACAACCATTTTATAAATTTTCTTTCACAATCATGTTTTCTCGTCATCGCTTCAAGCGTTTTGCATATTCAAACTTTATGCATTACGCTCTTCGTTAAACAATTTCAAAACCAAATTAATGTAAAAAAAGTTTGGATTACAAATGATTATCTGTGCAAGAACCTGTTATGGCACTGCACGAAATTGCGGTGTAAATTCATTTTAAAATGCCTTTATCAGTTTCGATTTATTCAGCTTTTTTTCTTTTTCTTTTTCGGTGATTATCAGGCCCGAAAAATCCAAAAATTACTTCAGGGTTTTTTTAAAATTTTGTTTTTTAAAGAGAATGTTATATAATATTTTTAAAAAAATTATAATCACATAAATGGCCTATATTTTCACAGTCAAAAAAAAAATTCTATAGTCATAAGATAAGACTGGATTGAAGCAAAGCAAACTGATTTTTCTGTCCCACGCTTTTCCATTTATTTCCTATTGTTAACAAACTTTAACTGCTGCTATTGCCTGCTAATTGAAACCATCTATGTGGGAAGTGGGAACTAGTGGGAACCGGCCGAAGAGCTTTTCGCTGTCATGACCCCACAGCTACCTGATGAACTGTTGCCACAGTTCATCAGGTAGCCGATCCCCAGTTGAGTATTTTATGCTGTTTCCAAATTGCTGCTTGCCCAGGGTTAGAAGGCTTCAATCACCCGACCAGAAACCCCTTTGAGACAAAAAAAATCATTCTGTCCTACGGGTCCCTTCAAGATAATTGTTTTCGTTCTTCGTGATCGTCGGTTTCGACCGAACCTCCTCCCCCAAGCCAAAAAAAAAAAAGAAAAAAGAAAACAGATTCGTAGAAAAAGTCTGGAGATATGGGTCTGTTTAATTGCTCTCGGAAACCAATACTGTCTACAAGGGTCAAGACTACTATGACTGTCGGCTCTTTAGTGTTACTGCTGTGTCATCACATGAGATATTATTATACTTCCTGGATGATACAAGTAATTATATGGGGGGGGGGGGGGCAAACGCTTTTGATGGGGTGCAATTGATCCCCAGCCGCTTATCCGCTTTTTTGCTCATACGTCTACACCTGCTGAACGACATCACATGCAAACTAAATTCTAAAAGTGACTGACATAATGCACAAAAATATAATCTGTCTGTCCTGATAGTGGTACGCTACTCTATCCATTGATCACTCGTTATAGATCGAAAAGGCAATTTCTCAAAAAGCAGGGGTAAAAAGAAAGAATGAAAAGATTTAGGCAACAAAATCTGTTGGAAACATTTTTAACCCCTTCCAAGCGCAGAAATACTAGTACGGAGTTATTAACTGAAATAAGCGCAGCATCCAATCAAAGTGAAAAGTAAGTACTTTTTTATGATTTATGCACTCATGTTTAATAGTTTTCGATTATAAAATTAAACTGAAGTATAATTCATTTTCTTCTCGCTCCGAATTTCAATAAGATTGAGTAGTTTGAATTTTGGCTTGTGTTTTTTCAATTTGAAGTTTCTTTTCTTCTTTTTGGCTAAGTCTTTAAGTAAGTGAAACATGAAAAGCTGAAAAAATAAATTTGAAGTTAGTTAAAATAAAAATAAATGTACTTTTTAAAAAGTTTTTGCATTGAAATATTGTATTTAAAATTTCTCAAACTCTTTCTCCTCGGCATGAAATAAATACACACACATAGAGATATGGTGAAAGTCAAGGCCGTATCCAGAGGGGGGGGGGGGGCACGGTCCACGCCCCCCCCCCGAAATCTCGAAATTTTTCGCAATGTAGCATATCCCTGAAACTTTCCTCGACATAAGTGTTTCAAAGTCAGGGTCCCCCCCCCCCCGAAAACAATTTCTGGCTACGGCCTTCGTAAAAGTTAGTTCCTATTGGCCTCCTAGCAAATTTCTAAGGAATGAACAGAAGATCCAACGACAGTACATTTGGTTGCCCTTGTGGGTTCGGCGCCTATTTACAGGGACTTTCGCGACATCTATATTTTCCTCAATCTCCTCTTCTTCCGAATCACCTTTTACGTTCGCTACGATTTCCGTATCATTTTTGTTTGTTGCTGAAAGCTCACTCGATTTCGAATTCGAAAACGGCAGCAAATCCAGAATTTGAGATATAGAGGTTTTGGGGAGAAAAATTTTCGAGATAAACATAGAAAATACATTGAATTTAGGGTGTAAATGCAGGGAAAATATAAAATTTCGAGATAGGGAGGTTTTTGCGACGGACAGGTTCGAGATTAATAGGTTCGACTGTATAAATTTTTAAGTTGGTAAATTTTGTGTGAAGTATACTTTATACCACCGCCCTATTAAAGGGTTAAAAAAAAATTCTATATTTATGAATATGTGAAACAAGAAATGTGAAGTTGTTTTTAAGTTATTATTGTTATTATTTAAAAAATATTATTTCAATTAATCAAGGTAGAAATATCATAACATATGGTGTTTTAATACATTGTTTTTAAGCACTTCAATAACTAAAAGAAATTGAAATTTTGTAAATATAAGTATTTTATTTTTACAATATACGTGTAGGGTTCATTCTTCGGAGGGAAGCACTGCCTGGATTGTTGTTTTTACTAAGAACTGTCGCCCTTTTTGCCACCAAAAGACAAAGCTAGACTGAATGGCTAGTCATTCCAAAATTTTCCGGGGGTATATATTGAATGCATATTATAGGAAAAAAACAACAAAAAACATAATCACACGTATAAATACAATGTTTAGAAATTACATTTCTAAAAGTCAAGGGGGGGCGATTGACCCCCACCCCTGATTGATCAAATGCCGCGCCTGTTGAATGGCTGGAAACGACACTATTTTTTTTTTTTTAACTTTTCCCTTAACCAAAGCTCATATAAGTCGCTTCAATTTTTCCCGTTATTTCTCCAATGCAATACCGGCATAGGAGAAATAACAGGAAAAAAAAATGGAAGTGACTTAGGGGTCATTCTATGCAAGTGATCCAAAATCTGAGAAAAAATTTAACTCACCTTTTTTTATTTTCTTCAAATTTGGCTTATCATCTGCACCTCTCAAGAAAATTAAAAATCCACATTTTTAGATTTTTATCCTGTTTTGTTTCTTAGTTATCAGACTTTGATTTTGTAAAAAACTCACATTTTTACATGGTTTGTTTCAACACAAAACAGGCTCATCAACAAATAGAAATAAAAAGTTCTAGTAAAAAGTATAATGAATGCGGTTTCATATGATATGCATCATGACTAATTTTATAAAAATTTTAAATTAAAAAAAATGACCTTAAAATTTAAATTTTAAATTTCTCGAAAAACGTATAGTGGAAAATTTTCAAAATATTCTCAAATATTTCTGTCTATTTTATCATCGTTTATGCAAAATTTCAACATGGGATCTCAATGGGATCATATTTTTTCAACCTTTTGAATGTAATTTGATTTACCAAAAAATGAACATTTTTGTGATTGAAGCTATTTTAAGACGTTGGTTATTTAAAGGCGATGATTTAGTTAGTCTGCTAAACACATCTATGTATGCGTTAGCAAGCATGGACATGTCTGTGCATGAAATTGACAAGTTCAAAATTTATTTGGGGGGAGGGGGGCAACAAATACATACACATTTTTGTCATATCATAGCTCCCTATTTTAAAATATTGTTTACAAATAATTCAATAATTATTTTAAAATGCACAAATTGACTTATTTTATGCATTAACAATAATTTTTTTCTGACTTATTCTTTGTTTTCAGACATATTTTAATGATAGATTAATGATATGAAGTGAAAAAAGTATTGAATTAAATTCATCTGAAATGGTGAGGAAGGGGCACAACTGGCTTGATTTTACAACTTTTGGTTATTAGTCTTGATTTGCGTTTATTAGCATCCATTAGACAAGCTTACCCCAAGGCCGTAGCCAGAAATGTTTTTCGGGGGGAGGGGGGGGGGGGCTGACTTTGAAGCACAAGCTTGAGGAAAGTTTCAGGGAGGAATATATGCTACATTGCGAAAATTTTCGGGATTTCGTGGGGGAGCTGGGCCCGTCATCCCCCCCCCCCCCTCTGGAAACTTTTTGAATGCAAATTGCTTCGGGTGACAAAGATATATGTTCGCATTTGAAAGCGTCCCCCACCTTTTTTTCCAGGACTACACCACTGCGTGTTTTGTGTAACAAGTAGTTTCATCGCTTATTGCCTGTCGTAGTCGAGCTCACCGATTCTATTATGTTTTTATTTAAGTGAGGTTTCTAGTACAGTAGTGTCCCAAAAAGCGCTGCTTATGTGAGCCAATGGTTGACTGAGTTTGTGAAAATGCCGAAAATGGGGATTAATAGCTACCGCTAAACAATAGAAGCTCGCAACTTGAGTGTAAATAATTAAGGAGGTTGAGTCAAAAATTAGATGTTTCCTCTCATTAATAGAAATTTTAAAATATAACTAATAAACTTTTGATTCACTTTGAATAAATAGCATCTTACGTTGACACAATTTATAAATTTTCACTGGAATTCTTCTATCGGAAGCGTCCTTAACCATCTTTGTTAGCCTACACCGTAAACCCCATAAAGGTTTTTAAAAAAGGAAAGAGTATGAAAGAAGGCTTAATGTATTGTAAAAACATCATTACAAATTTTAAAAAAAGGTCAGAAAATAAATCAAGTAATTAAACAAAGAATGAAAAATAAAAAAATAAAGTAGGGTCTTGAGGTGGAGAAAATGTGTGTCTTTATTATAATAACTTTCGAGGGAATTGTCCGATTCAAAAGATTTTTTTTTTCATCGAGGACATCTCACTTCCATATTTCAAATTTTGATTTGTACAATTTTTCGTTCAATTTTGAACAGTTCAAAAAGCCGTAACATTAGAAACAAAGGGGAAACTTTGAGTCCTACAGAAATTATGTTCTAACAGACGGATTTGCTTGGAACAAATATTACCAGAAGGAGCTAATGACGTAGAATATATACAGATACGAAGTTCATACAAAACTTAAAGAGCCTATTTTCCGATGAAACTTTATGATCTGGATTTTTAAAAATGTTTCTGAATGAAAGAATGAATAAAGGAGTGAACTGAATGCACATCTATCAACGGTTCAAAAAACGGTTCATTTTGAAGTAAGTAAGAACTAAGGGCTAAATAAGAAAGATAAGAGAAACAGCTAGATTTTGAATCTGATGTTGTTGTATTCTGGAAAGTAGGCTCCTATAGTTCTAGGCGGAATTTCTTTTTTCATATGTAACCCTGAATCTGCTCCAATAGTTACAAAAAGATTTTAACGTTCAATATCCTGCAATGTTATATTTATAGCTTTTTAACACTTTAACTACCGGAATATATTCAGAAATCTATTTGTATGAACACAAAAAAAAAAAAAGTATCCAAAAATTGAATACATGGCGATACATCTATTTTTTTATGTATAAGTCATGAGTTTCTTACATGAAAAAGGCAAAACTGTAGAGTTTCAATCAACATGAGTCGTACACACCACATTTTCAACCTATGGCGATTTTTTGAGAAGTTGATTGGAAATTTTTTGTTCAAGATCAAAATTCCTATGGGATGTAGCTTTTTGGTTGCAAATCGGCGGCACACCGTATCAAAAAAGGGTGGTCAATACCCCTTTCTTCACCTCTAATTATGCCATTTTCAATTGAATAAATTATTACTTATAATGTAAAGAGCGAATGCATTTCCATTTGTTCAACTTTTTATTCTAAAACTTACATATTCAGCAAAAATTCATCAAATCGCTTATTGTCGTTACCCGTACCAAAGGAAAGTCTCGCCAAATCGTCTATTGACGTTACCCGTAGTTAAAGGGTTAAACTTCATCATTGGACTTAGATTATGTTTAAAATTTCTTTAACTAATATTCACAATAAAATTGTGTTATATATTTTTAAAATGTGTATTTTTTAGAAGTATAGTGGGTAAGAGATGTAGAAATACTTTAAAATAATGTCCTATCAGTCAGCATTTTTTGCATTCTAAGCTAACATTTTATTCCACACACCCCCCATTCTTTTATTAGAAAATTTTGACTTATTAAAAAGTATTTTAAGAATTCTTCATAGCATTTTCAAAGAGTTTTTCTTTCTGCCTAAAATTTTGGCAAGGTTTTTTTGAATATATGACGGTTCCATTTTAGTGATAAATCCTCATTTTCATTAAAAATTTAGTTTTCAAAAACTGCTACGAAAAACTAAAAACGAAACAAAAAGGAACAATTAAAAAGAACAATTGTTATCTCACTGGAGAGGGAGGGGGAGTAATTCACTGGTTATAATCCTTGCGAATTTGAATCTGGTAAAAACGCAAAATTATTGCGTTCTTCGATAATCCAATCTATGTTAGAATTAAGGGGGAAAAACGTGTAAAACGGAGCATAAAGAGAAATTTTCACGAATTTTTTTAACGTATAAAAATAAACATATTTTATTGAGAGTTTGAGATTATTTTATAGATATATTAGAAGAATATTAACTGAAATTTTCAAACATCTTTCTTGAAAAATTCCGGAGATATCGGCTGCTGCACACTGTATAAGTCGCCACCCGGGTCGACAGTTTGCGTACATCCTTGAGGTTACAATTTTTATCTGAAATCTTTTTTTTTAATCTACTTTTTTTATAAGTGTCTCTTCTAGTTAAACTAAAATCATCACAAAAAATTGAAAATTTCTATTTTTTTTAGAATGGGAAAATTAAGTACGATTTTTAACCGTTTTCTTGTTTTTTTACAATAAAGAAAGTAAAAATAAAGATATGTTTATGATTCTAGTTCATCTAAAGCAGTGTTTCCCAACCTTTCTTCCCTTGCGAACCCCGTCTGAGATCCGAAAGAAAAGGGCGAACCCCCTTCTGTAAGGGATGACAAAACTAAAAAATTTGCTAACACATTTATTGCACAGTACTTCATAACAAGAAATGATAACATGATTATTGTAAAACATATGTCTAAATAAAACTAAAATACAAATACAAATATTTTCTTTATTATTATTTTTTCATTATTTGTTCTTTTTGCATAATTATCAGGGCAGGAAACATATGTATTCCTAAAAAAATTTCCTGATGGGTTCCACTTTCCGGTTAAAATATACAAAATTCGATAAAGTTTTGGACATTAAAGTAAAAATTTTCTAATTGCGATAGTGCAGGAAAGATGGAATAAAGTGTGATAAATGCGAATCCAAATTTAAAATTAATGAATCTGGTTGCATTAACCTTTTGGCCCCATTTTAAGGTCTTTATAATGATAAATTTGCCTAAAATAATGCAAAATTTTACATTTTATAGAGTACAATTTCATATTTCCGGCTCCTCCGCGCTCGCGAGGAAAAAGTGGGAAATGGTAGAAGAAACATACGCTCTAAAATTTAAAATGTCAATAAATAACTTTAGGTACCAATTTGTGATCCAACTTTTAAAAATTCAAGCAAAAGTAGATACAATTAGTGAATTGCAAGTTTTGTATGTATACTTCCTATATCAGTCCACTTCTTTTCTGCGTTATCTGGAAAACACAATTTATATTAAAAAATTATTTGTGTACTCCTTTTTAATTTTGCATGTAAATTTATTATTTCGTGTTTTTTATTACGTTAGAGATAAAAAATTCCGCCATTGCAATATTATTTTCGCGAGCCCCCTTTCTGCACCGCGCGAACCCCTGGGGGTTCGCGATTCACCGGTTGGGAAACGCTGATCTAAAGCGTGTATACACTGATGGAAAAAAAAATCCCAACACCAAGAAGGAGTTATGCTAGTGAAACGAAATTTGGCAGGCGTGTTTATACATCTGAAAGATGACGCCGATTCAAATTTTGCGCTCGGCGCATCAGTGTGACGCTAGTAGCGACACACGGAAGATGCAAATCAGGTTTGCTTTAAATACGCGCTGTAACGTTCCTGAGCGTTGTTTAGCGTCGAGATTTGACGTAGTGAGTTGATGTTAGTCCACAATGCCTTTAAGAAGACGACGAAGCCATTATTAACAGCTCACTGAGTTTGAACGAGGTCGTGTAATAGGCCTACGAGAAAGTGGGTTTTCTTTCCGCGAAATTGCAGAAAGGCTTGGCAGGAATGCATCCACTGTGCATGAATGTTGGCAGCAGTGGTCAAGGGAAGGCACTGCCTCAAGAAGACCGGGTTCCGGGCGGCCACGTGGCACTACTGAGAGGGAAGACCGCCGTGTTCGGCGTATGGCCGTAGCGAGTCGTACTGCGTCTGCAGCAGAAATTCGAGCAGCAGTTGACACCACAGTGACACAACGAACTGTTACCAATCGGTTACTTCAAGGACAGCTCCGAGCCAGACGTCCTGTAGCGTGCATTCCACTAACGCCAAACCACTGCCGTTTGCGACGTCAGTGGTGTCAAGCTAGAGCTCATTGTAGGACGGAGTGGAGATCTGTTGTGTTTTCTGATGAAAGCCGGTTCTGCCTTGGTGCCAGTGATGGCCGTGTGTTGGTTAGGAGGAGGCCAGGTGAGCGGCTGCAGCCATCCTGTCTGCGGCCTAGACACACTGGACCTGCACCTGGAGTTATGGTCTGGGGAGCAATTTTTTATGGCAGCAGAAGCACTCTCGTGGTTATCCCACGCACCCTGACAGCAAATGTGTACGTCAGTCTGGTGATTCAACCTGTTGTTCTGCCTTTCATGAGTAGCGTTCCAGGAGGTGTTTTCCAACAGGATAACGCTCGACCTCATACTGCTGTTGTAACCCAACGTGCTCTACAGGGTGTCGACATGTTGCCTTGGCCTGCCAGATCACCAGATCTGTCTCCAATTGAGCACGTATGGGACATCATTGGACGACAACTCCAGCGTCATCCACAACCAGCATTAACCGTCCCTGTATTGATCGACCAAGTGCAACCGGCATGGAACTCCATCCCACAAACGTACATTCAGCACCTGTATGATTCAATGCATGCACGTTTGTATGCTTGCATTCAAAATTCTGACGGTTACACCGGTTATTAATGTACCTGTATTTCACTTCTGCAATGGCTGTTCTCGGGCTTAAATTAACCTGTGATCTTGAAATTGTAATCAATTACGTACGTTACCTATATAAATGTATTGGTGAAATTTCATTACTCTACAATAATTTTTTCTTGGTGTTGGGATTTTTTTTTTCCATCAGTGTATATAAAGAAAATGTGTACTAAATTTGATAAGGGTTGATCAAAAACTCTGAGCTAGAGTGTACGCAAATTCGAAGAATGTAGTTTCGAGAAAAATGCGTTTGAAAAAAAAAGAGTGGTATTGAAGGTAAATTTAAGGCAGTAAATGAATCTTTTTTTTTAATACTTATAGATACTAGTACTTACAGAAATTTCTATCCGATGTCTCAACTGTTAAAAAATAAAATAAAAGGACATCTGCTAACGTTCTCTAATACCCTTCAGGTCATTCATGAAGGACTACCTGTTCAATTGCTCCAAAAGGGGTGCTCGCTCAAATGCTTATAACTTTTAGATAACTTGGAATTTTGCTTTGTAATTTTTAGGGTATATTATTGAATGTTTGTAAAATCGATCTATATGAAGAATTTTTTTTTTTTACTTTTTTGGGACCTTTGCACGTATTTCCCCCTTAAGAGGAAGACGTCTGATAACAGCTTTAACATTTTTTCTTCTCATGGGATTTCCACTTTTTACTTCTCTCAAGTTAATTTTTGATCAATTTGCGTGCTGCTAGAGTTGTGAACTTTACATGGGTTCATCAAAGTTGGGTGTAATTTTACGTTTATTTCTTCTACGAAGTTCGAATCCCCCCCCCCCCCATTCTTACCATTATCCTCTACAATTAGAGACTGTATTTCAATAATAAGTGTCATTTTCTAGAAAAAAATAATAACAAATTTTCCATTTATACTTTCAAAAGAAAAAAATCTACATAATCGTGAAAGCAAAAATCTATATTGAAGTGAAATCAGGTTTTAAGAAATTTGACAATTTACAGCTTTTTCTGCGATCACACAACCGCAGCAGTGAAGCATGATTTACAGCTTTCTATGAAGTGAAAGTAAAAATCTATAAAATGACATTTGTATAGCTTATAATTTCTTTTGAAAGGGACTATTTAAAATAAAAAAGTCGCCATCTTTATTAACCTCTTCCTTCCAAGTGTACCCAGTTGGGTACATTTTAAAATACTGTTTATTAACTACTGTTTGTGCAATTTGAAAGCTAACACACCCAATTGTTTCTGAAATTAATCGACAGATAGTTTACTTCGTTTTAAACATGGAAATTGGGCATTAATTATTATTTAAACTAATTATTAATAAAAAAAATTTTTTTAGTTATTTTGTTTTGTAATCATTTTTTTAAATCAGAGAACCCAAAAATTGCGTCAAAATTGTTTGTGCTTAGTCCTGGGGTCTGAAGAGGTTAAGCACAGTAAGTTACAGGTCCTTCCTTAGTGCGTAGCAATGATTGCAAAAAGAATACTAAACAGTCTCTGAAAACAGTTTATAGCCTACGTTTATCGATCATGAAGCAAAGTGGCACTTTACAAGTTTTTCTTTGCAATAGCACTGTCGTAAAAGTGAAACACGATTTACAGTTTACTATAACACAAATATGGCCTATGTTTTTCCCCCTTGAAATTGACTAATTTAAATTAAACGTTTGATGGCAAGGTAGATTACATACATCACAAATAGCCTCATATTTAGTATTCAATGATAAAAAATGCATGAAAAATTTTAACCGCAACGCTTGAAAATGATGTGAACCTATTAGTTTAATTGAAATAGGTGTTGAAGAGATTTATCAGACACTCTTTACGAGTTTCTCTGTAATAAAACTATGTTAGCAGAGAAATGTGATTTACAGCTTTTTCATGACGCAAAGAGAAAAATATATTAAGTAGCATTTGTTTCAATTTGTGTTTAAATTTAGATAAATGCCACGTCACAGTTTTTTAGCCTACTTTAATGTTCTAGCGGATTAACTCTTAAAATTTCACATTTTTAGAAAGAGATTTTAATTCAATAAAGTTTTTCATAAATATGTTTTGGAAATTACGTTTAAAAATCTTTTTAGGCATAATTTTTGCTGCGTACTAAAGAAAAGACTTCTTTACCTGAAAATTACTTTATTTAATACAGTTTTCTAACTTCGGATTTAAGTGGGTCAATTAAAAAAAAAAATGTCCTTTGTTCGGTTATTTTTTCCGTTCGCAACTCACAAAAAATTGTAAATCATGTCCCATTTTTATTAGAATGTTATTTCACAAAAAAAGTTTCCAATTCGTTTTTAATTGATATCAATTTACTAACGTACTCGGAATCTTCCTCTAATAGAAAATTTATCAGATATTATATCAAGGAATATTTTTGACCGTTATACAAAATCTTACAATACGAATGCCCAATTTTGCAAATGGCTCATAATGTATCTTGATCTTTAGAAGTACTTTACTTTTGACTGGGATCAAATATACGTTATATAACATGGTTAATATCTAATCACATAGGTGGCGTAACAACAGAGCACAATATTTTACCATTTTACTTTTCCCCCACATTTCCCTATATTTATCACTGCATGCTGAAGAAAAAACCATAACCATATTAAATGACAATAAAAATCTAACCACAAATGTGGTTCGTCTAACCACAACTGTAGACCACAGTTGTGATTCAAGACAAACCATAGTTGCGTTTCGGGCCACAGTTGTGGTTAGTCTAACCAAAAATCTGGTCCAAATAAGGAAAGCTGTGGTTAAACTGTGGTCTAAATTTAAAAAATAAATAAATAATGAGGTTGAATTCCGTAGTTTCTCCTGCAAAATACAGCATCTAAAATTTTTAAGTTTCTAATTCTGCAAATAAAAATCTTGGCAAGAAAAAATGCGTATTTCTTTCAACAGTTATTGAAACTGAGGAACATTGCTTGTTTCATAAAACTTAAGAGTATTTAGAAGTAACAACGACCCTCAAATTCGAGGAAAGAACTTCCGTATTGCTTCTGCTAACGTTTAGAAAACGGTTATTTCCCCTATTGAGGATTCTAATAACACAGACAGTGTTATTGGAATAGTATTAAGTCAGATAAAAAAAAGGCTGCTAACCAGGTAGTGTTTTTAGCTACCCCCGCGTAAAGACTCGAGAAAGTAAATAATGTAAAAATAACAATTAATAAATAAATAAAATATTAATATTCTTGTGCGAGCAAATGCTAATTATGTAAATTTTTATTTTTGTTTTGTTCATGAGATGTAACTTTAATATTCTAGAAGGCGCTGCTAGACTGCAAATGTATACATATGTGAAATTAAACGTTTTTTAGTTCAACTGGAAATATTAGTTTGAGTTTGAGTTTGCATTAATTAGAAATTCTATATGTATGTTGGGGAAATTTTTCCCTATTCAGATTTTAAATTAAAACATTTTCAATATGCGTACAATTCTTTTAGAAAATTAAACTTAGAATTTTATTTACAATCCACTCACTAATTGAAGAGAAGGATGATAATAAATTCGAACTTCCTAGAAGAAATAAAGGTAAAATTCCACCCAACACTGATGAAACCATGGAAACGACTATGAAAGATTGGAGTATCCGAAGAACGTAATCATTTGAGTTTTTACCAGTCTAATATTCGCAAAATTTATACCCGCGATTTAGTTCCTTACCTATTCCCATGCAATCAAATAAAAGAAAACGTCTTAAATGCGAGCCCTCTGGGTAAACTTGAAATCACCTTCTGTCCGCTATTACTCAAATTTTTTTTTGGTAGCCGTTTGTGTAAATTAGGTTTTGTAATCAACATAAGAATTTTCCACTAAAATGCAACCGCCACCTAATCAAAACACCCTTGTCAGCCTGTTTTTGGGAGGATAAAAACTTGAAAATGTTATTAGAAAGTCTTGAAATATTATTAAAGAAATCAAAACATAAAAACTTTCTAATGAAGAAGGGGAGATTAACTATTGGCTTAGATGAAAGTATCCCTCATCTTGGGGTTACTTTGGCAAACTGGGGAAGTGCCGTGGGAGAAAAGAACTCGATTTCGCAACTTTGAAGTCGCTTTATTTTTTTTTTCCTGATAATATAGCAGTGTTAACCAAGTTTTTTAAGAGTCTAATTCTAAAAATAAAAATCTTGGAAAGAAAAAAGCGCAATTTTTTCAACAGTTATTTAAATCGAGGAATATGGATTGCTTCATAAAACATGAGAGTATTTAGAGGTAACAACGACACTCAAATTAGAAGAAACGATTTTCCTAGTGCCACCCGTTGAAGTCGGCGGTGTTCTAGTTACAACCCTAACCGAGTGAAGAATTCATAAGAAAAGAACGATACACAAAGAGATTACAAAGATTAGAATAGTTTAAGAGAACGATACACAAAGATTAGAATAGTTTAAGAGAAGATAAGAATTTAAGATAAAATAAGAATTTTCCACCAAAGTGCAACCACCACCTAATCAAAACACCCTTGTCAACCTGATTTTGGGGGGATAAAAATTTGAAAATAATATTAAAAATTCTTGAAATATTATTAAATAAATCAAACCATAGAAACTTTCCAATGAAGAAGGAAAAGTAAATGTTGGCTTAGATGAAAGTAGCCCTCATCTTGGGATTACTTAGCACTGTAGCGTCTTCTTGGCGACCGCATCCGGTCAGAAGGGGCATCCGGTCCTTTTTTGCCTCGTTCCGACGTATCCACTTTCCCCTCGGTCCCCTTTCATGTTATCGGCGTCGAGAAAAATAATACTTCAAAAATCCAGATGCTTGCTGACTTTGTCCGTCCGAATTTGGCCCCTGACCTCTGGCATCCGTTTAGCCCAAAAACTATTTCCGTTCCCAGGGTTGTGTGCCCACCGACAAAAGGGGCGGCCGCATCCCTCTCGATTTTATCTGGAAAGGGGGCTGGGCAGGTTCCGGAGTCCTGGCCAACGGACATGTAAGGAGAAGTAAGAAAATTCTGAGTTCAAGGAGAACATCTTTTGACGAGGAGAGAGACGGACGTGTTCGTCCGACCTCGGTCACTGTCTACCAACCCTAAGTTTTGATGAAGCTGTAAATAATATGTAAATAAAATCTTGTTAAGTTTTACCATCGAAGTCATGCTTTACCACTCGGCATATACACAAGTCCTCAAGACGTTACAGCTATATATTGGTGTTCAGCGGTGCGAAGCGTAGACAGTGATAAAAAAGTATCCGATTTCTCCCTTCTCCATGAAGACAAACGAATGCTGGCCTTTCGAAAGGAGATGTTTCTGCACCCCGCAGAGAAGATATACTCCCCCCGAGTGAATGAGACTTTCAGCACCCTGCTGTGAGCCTTGCCGTTGAATCGAAGGAAGAGAGCTCCGAGAAGTGTTTCTTCCGTTCATTTTTCGTTTTGAGGAAAAAAAGATTTGTTCTGCTTTGCGAACATCCAGTTTGCAGTTAGGAAACATCCGTTTCCCCGTGCCATTTCGTGTTGCAGCTACCCTAGCTGAAAAGAAGAAAAATTTTTGTTGTGCTTTGCGAACATCCAGTTTGCAGTTAGGAAACATCCGTTTCCCCGTGTCATTTCGTGTTGCAGCTATCCTGGCTGAAAAGAAGAAAAAAAAATTTTTTTTTGTTGTGCTTTGCTAACATCCAGTTTGCAGTTTGGAAACCTTCGTTTCCCCGTGTCATTTCGTGTTGCAGCTACGTGTTGAAGTTCTTTTATATTGCAGTCACCCTGACTGATATGAAGAAATCCGTTTTCAACAGTTTTCTGAGAGTAGGAGATATCCGGTTCTCCGAAGAATAGTCAAATAGAATTTGAAATTTTCGCTGAATCCATCAGTGCGCGTGTATGTGTTTGTGTGTGAAAAAAAAAAATGTGTTCCAAATAGGATTACCAATGCTGCAGAGAGGACAACCATCAAACGTGAGTATCTTTTTCTTAAATTGTTGGTTGTGAGTTAAATTTTCTAAAATTAAACAGTGCATTTGCTTGATAAAGTCATTTTCTCTTGAATTGCTTTAAAATCATGTCAGTGTGTTAATTGTAGAATAATTTAATGCATGTTTAATTACCCTAAGGAAACAATTAGAGTACTATATTGTTTTGTTTATAATTTTATTTTGAGTTGTAAAAAAATTTTGTAGTGATTTAATTCCTTAAGTATGGCATTTTTAAATAAATTAAAAAAGGAAGATTTGCAAAATCTTGCATCAGAGCTTGGTATAGAGGTTACACCCATGTTAAAAAAAATAGATTTGGTCGACTTGATCACCGGAAATGCAAGGTACGAGGAAAACCTAGTTAAGGATTTTGCTGATGAGATTGTTCAGACTAGACTCGAAAGGGAAAGAGAGGAAAAAGAAAAGGAAAGAGAGGAAAAAGAAAGGGTCGAAAGAGAGAAGGAAAGAGAGTTCGATCTGGCAAAAATGGATCGCCAGATCGCATTAACTGGAAGTGGAGTTACCAATAATTCCCCTATCAAAATTGTGCAACCTAATATACAAAATCTAATCCAGAAATTTAATCCTACACAAAGTGACATAGCCCTCTATTTAACAATGTTCGAACGGCAAATTAGAAGATCTGGGTTGGAGGAAAATAATTGGGCCTCTCAATTAACTCCGCTGTTACCCCTCGATATCAGGCAACTCATTGCTCGGGAGTCCGATGAGGATGCAGAGGATTATTCCTTTGTAAAAAATCTGCTGTTGAAGAGATATAAATTAAGTGCGGAAAGCTTCCGAAAAAAATTTGTACAACAACAGAAAGGTGAAAATAGCACCTGGAAGGACTATGTGTTCGAATTAAAGAATTACTTAAATGAATGGGTGCACAGCTTAGATGTGGGCGATTTTGAGGGCCTGAAAGATTTAATGGTAGCCGATCAACTGAAAAAGCGAACATCAGCTGAAGCTAAAGACCACTTCATAGATGATTGGGCTACTATTAAATCTTCGTCAAAGTTAGCGGAAATGTTAGACAAGTACGACGAAGTCAGGAGATTTAGAAACCCTAATTCCGAAAAAAAGAAAACTGGCCAAAACCCTTTCCCAAAAAAGACAGAATTGCAATAGGGTGGTAAACCCCGGAACCGGTCTCCCCCTCGGAAATCGGATCGTGTTATCAGCGACAACTTTGAACGGCGACGTTTCCCCCGCTGCTTTGGGTGTGATTCCGAAGCGCATTTATGGCCGTCCTGTCCAAAGAATAAAAAGAGATCCCCTGTAGTGACAGAGAAAGTCAATTACTTGAAAACCCTCGCAGGAGAAGACTTATTAACTCCTTTCATAAGTGACGGAACTGTAAATTCGTATCCGATAAAAATTTTGCGCGACACGGGAAGTACAATTGATGTGATAGCCAGAAAGTACGTGGATCTTGAGGATTTTACAGGGGAAAATGTTTGGTTACAAACACCGTTAGACAAAAACCAGGTTTGTTTACCCCTCGCTTATGATTGGCTTGAAGGAAGGTTCGGAAAACTGAAGACGAAAGCGGCCGTTATTCAAGACGAATTGGATCAGGGCCAGTATTCGTTAGGCAACAGAACTGCCTCCTTAATAGAAAATTTTGAGAAGCAATGTTCGGGGGTAGCCGTACTAAATGCGGTAACGACGCGTGCGCAAGCTCGTGGAAAAGAGAAGATCCTAACAATAAATGAAGGAAGTACGTCCGCGCAAAATAGTGTTTCAGAAGATAAAACTCCCGCTTTACAGGTAATGCCAAGCGAGAGTCTAGAAATTCCCGCACTTAACATAAACTCTCCGGAATTGTCTTTGGCTCAGATAAGCCCTGACGACTTTAAGTTGCCGCAAAGGGAGTGCACTAATCTAAAACCTTTGTTTGATCTTGCAAAGAGAGATACGGGCACGAAAGGAAAAAATTATTATTGCGTTGAAAATGGGTTATTGTTCAGGTTACAAGAAAACCATTTGGGTAACACTAAGAAATTAGTTGTTGTCCCTGAAAAATTACGGAACAAAATACAAGCTCTCTGTCACGAGGGTACTTCTGCGCATTTAGGCATGACGAAATCCAAAGACAAATTGAATCAGTATTTTTTTTGGCCAGGCTGCCACATGCAAATGGAGGATTTCATACGATCCTGTGATGAATGTCAGAGGGCCGGGAAGCCAAAAGATAAAAGGAAAGCCCCCTTAAAATTGGTTCCTGTCATCCAGGAAATATTTTATCGAATAAATATAGACGCCTGTGGTCCCTTGCCGTTGACGCCCAGTGGGAAAAGGTACATAATCACGGCAATATGCATGTCGTCAAAATATCCCGAGGCTATACCCGTAACTGACATAGGGTCGGTTACGGTCATAGATTCATTGCTGACGATTTTTAGCCGTATGGGGTTCCCCCATGAGATTCAGTGCGACCAGGGCAGATCATTCACTAGTGCCTTGACGACTGAATTTTTTGAACGTTTTGGCATTAAAGTGCATCACAGCTCTGTCAGCCATCCTGAATCAAACCCCGTGGAAAGATTTCACCGAACGGTTAAGAGGCTCTTACGGGCTATTTGTTGGGAGTCTGGTCCCGATTGGGAAACAAATCTACCTCTAGCGTTGTTAGCTCTAAGAACCGTGACGCATGAAAGTTTAGGCTTTACCCCGGCGGAGCTAGTTCACGGGAAGAATCTCCGAACTCCGGAGACTCTTTTATACGAGCAGTGGGTTGAGCCCGAGGAGTTAAACCAACCTGTAACTGAATATGTGTTCAATCTAATCAATAGATTAAAAAGGTGTCAGGAGGCCGCCGGTTAAAAAGGTAGAGGCCCTACAAGAAAAACGGAAAACGTGGTATGACAAAAATACCGTCAAACGTGAATTTAAAGAGGGTGACTTAGTTTTAATATTTGCGACTTCGAAACCAAACAAATTATCACCCCAATGGATTGGACCCGGAACCATTGAAAGCAAATTGTCGGAAACTAATTATGTGGTGGGTCTAAGTGGGAAAAGAGAAAGGTCACAGATTTATCACGTAAATATGCTGAAACCTTATTATAAACGACCGGAACTTGTAAATTTTTTAGCGTTTGATGAATGTAGTGAAATGTTGGCGGATCAAGATTTAGACTTTCCGTATATAGGTTATAACCCTACCATTTATGATTTTGAGGACGTTTGTCGCACAAACAATCTAGCAGAACGTTTAGAGCCGGAACAAGTAAGTCAGCTGAGAGACTTGCTGAACAAATATT
The DNA here is from genome assembly GCA_038502835.1 of Octonoba sinensis. Taxonomy (NCBI): domain Eukaryota; kingdom Metazoa; phylum Arthropoda; class Arachnida; order Araneae; family Uloboridae; genus Octonoba; species Octonoba sinensis. Next base: position 26,249,463 of record CM076599.1, on the reverse strand, counting down.
CGAAGAGTTTCTCAAATGATCCTGGCTTAGCAGATTTAGTAGTACATGATATCGATTTAATTAGTGACCAAGTAATAAGATCTAGACCTTATAAAATGTCGCACAGACAAACCGAAATTTTACGAAATGAAGTACAGCGGATGCTTGATTTAAAAATAATTGAAGTTGGGGAGAGCGACTATGTCTCGCCGATGATACTTGTAGAAGCTCCTGGGAAAGACCCCAGAGCATGTGTAGACTATCGTCGGTTAAATAAGGTAATCCGTACAGAGTTTTATCCACTCCCAAATATCGAGGAAAGGGTAGAAAGTGTTTCAGCGGCAAATTACATATCAGTCATGGATTTTTCAAAGGGTTACTGGCAAATTGGCCTTAGTCCAAAGGCTCAAAGGCTTGCGGCTTTCGTTACCAGTTTTGGGACATACAGGCCTCTTCGCATGCCCTTCGGACTTAAAAACGCCCCGTTCTTTTTCAGTAAACTTATGGCCATTTTATTAAAAGACTGTGAACAATTCGCTGTGCCTTACTTGGATGATGTGGCTATTTTCTCAAATACCTGGGAAGATCACCTCCAACACCTTGTTTGTGTGCTTAAAAAAATTTCAAAGGCCAAGCTTACCATTAAACCATCTAAATGTAAATTTGCACAAAATCATGTCAAGTACTTGGGGCACATGGTTGGAAATGGTTTCCGAACCCTGCTGAGGCTAAAATAGTAGGGGAATAAGGCCGCTTCTGCGCCAGCAGGCGCAACGCGCAATGCCCTCAGGCGTGGGCGTGGTCGTTGCGCCTCCCAATGCCCCCAGGAGTGCCCTCAGGCGTTAGTCGAGTGGAGTTGAGTTGTATGCCCTCAGGCATTTTTCGAGTGGAGTTGAGTTGTTTTTGCCCCCAGGCGTTTTTCGAGTGGAGTTGAGTTGTAAGCCCTCAGGCGTTTTTAAAGTAGAGTTGAGTTGTTTTTCAAAAGTTTATAGTTTTGGAATGGCAACACTGTTTAATTTAGGTTTTACCCCTATTATTCCGCCTCCTAGCGGCAAATAGTGGAACTACTATAGCACTGTTTCAATACTACTAAAACCGTTTTTTTTAAGTTTATAGTTTTGGAATGGCAACACTTTTTAGTTTCAGTTTAAGACTTGATGTAAAACCGATTGTAGCACCATCTATGTGAAGAAAAGGGAACTATTTTGGAACTAAGAATAATTTTCAATGTTTTAGAATTCGAGCATTCAATATTAACAAAAAATTAATTATAATGTATAATGAATTAGATTTAATATCGTTAATTATATCCCGATACAGCTTTATTTATGTTTTCGACTTAGAAAGATACCCTTGTATACTGCTAAATGTTGCCATAGAGAATTTTATAAATGAATGAAGGAGGAAAAAAGACTTATAATACTGAAACATTAAAATCAATAACGAATCAAAAACTAAAATCACCAAATTTATTTATACAATTTCTCCCATTTTGGAATTACAGCTTGATTCAATTTAGATACAGTGTTACGTTTTCCTGTTTTCGGTACAATAGTTGATGTAGTTACAGGATGTGATACATTTGCTGGTTTAACATCATATAAATTCTTGTTTTTTATAAAATGTTTTGGAGCATTCATCTCGTTTAAGGCAGCGAGAAATACATCTTTAGACTGTACATTGGTGTCTTTCTTATTGCTAAAAATGAGGTTTAGTAAATCGGCAATGTTAGAATCTTCAATTTTCTGCTAATGATAAAACACTTCTCCTTTTTCATTCCACGAAAGAATGTTTGAATGTCTTTTCATAATATCGACAAGATTCCTGGCCTCTTTTTGCGACTTTTTATTCACAGAGTTCAAAATTATCGATTCATAGTTATTTTGTTCTGTGACAGGATTCTCTTTCGTACTTTTACTAGCTTCCTCATCCTCTTGTATTTTTTTCCATGGAGAGTTGAATTCAGTCAACTGCAATTTCTTTTGCAAAACTTCATTGTATCTTAATATCTTCTCATGCTCTTCTAAAGAACTGTTTAAAATTTGCATCATAGTTTTATCCAATTCAGATAACTGTTTGTTTGAAACTACATGCTTTGTCACCATTTCTTCAGGAATGAGTGCATACTTTTTAGCGTACTCCATTGATAAGACCTGTTAAAACACTTAATGCTGCGGGGATGAGGACATTCAAGAAACCGCCTTTTTGCACAATCAATTTACGTTTCTTTGCGAGAGATGTTTTTCGCTTTACTAAATTACGTAAAGTTTCTTTATGCTTAGCGAGTGTCCTCTTCTGATACTTTGATAAAGGTATATTTCCTTTAAGAGTATTATGACAACATTCGCAAATGGCTTTTATGCACTGTATATTAATTTTTTTGAGTAATTCTTTTTGCAATTTAGGAGGACAAATTTGTAGGAGATGCAGCTCTCTCACTTGTTGCTTAGTGACTGCCATTTTCAGAAATGACTACATTTACTTATATCATTTCATTTTATTAAAATCTTCTTTGATATATATATTGAGTTTCATTGGGTAAAATATGTGTGCGCAGTCGCATTTCTTCAGGAGTGTCACTTTTTAAATCAATCAGCAGATAAGAAAACTTCTTCTTCGTTGCATCTTCATAAACTTCTTGGAAAAATTTTAAGTGTCTAGGAAATATTTGTTTTCCTAAATGTGAAATTTGCGACATATCTCTTCGATTCTTAAACAAAATAATATAATGAGCATTCAAAGTTATTTCACGCATTTCTTTTCCTTTATGAAAGAAGTTTTGAGTAATAAAAATAACTGAAATGTTTAGATGATGACTTCCACGCGTAAAAAGTTTCGTTATAGAGTCACTTTTACCACATTCAGTCATTAAATCGTCTATAATAAATAAAGTGTTTTTTCCTAAATACTCTTCATAGTTGGAGGGAAATTCTTCTATAAATGTGACATCCGTTATCTCATTATATAGAGGTTGATGTATCCCATAAAACCATACCACTTTATCGGGTACTATGGAAAACATTTCGCGTCTATAGTTCAACATATTTGCAAAAAATACGGTTTTCCCACTCCCAGTAGGACCCGAAGCAACCATTGTGAAACTGTGTTGTAGCTTTGGAAGATCCATGACAAATGAAACAGAAGCAGAAAATGTAAAAGATAAATACTTTTATAAATACAAATTTGGATGTACATTAAAAAACTTAGCTACAAAATTATACACACGTTTATCATTACAAATATGATTGGTTACAAAAGTTGAAAGCAAAGTGTTTAGCGATTGTCCACGACATCTTGAATACAAATAATAAATGCAATATTGTCCACAAACAGCAGTGGAATTACTTTGCAATATCATAGGATTGTATGTTACATTGGAAAAAGTTGATACAAAATCACTTATTGCTCCTTCAAAAAATGATGGTTTGTTTCCATAAGAATCAAAAAATTCCAATTGATTCATTGATTGTATATAGAAAGCTAACCAATGACTTCCAGGTTCTGATGATGAATCAACATTGACAATAAAACAGGCAGGAAATGTCGAAATTTTGATTGGTAAATAATCACTTGGTGTTACATCTATGAAATATTTTTTGGTAAATTTATCTTGAATCAAGATGCGCCGTATTTGTTCAGAATTCATTTTTATTCTAATTAGCAAAGTCACACAAAACGTGACGAGATTTCGTAATTTCAATCACGTTCTGAAATTCGGCGTAAATGAGCACAGAAAGAGTCTCTGAAATAGCAGTAGCAAATTTAATTTCTACTCTCAAATTTCCTTGATGTTGCAGATTTAAATGTGGACCATTACACAAGTCTGCAGATAAATCGAAAACATATAGTACATTCCCTCTGGAATACTCATCACGAGTTAAATATATACCTTTATCAGTATTAAATCCAGAGAATAAAGTATGGTAGGCACGTATATAGTTATTATTTTTAAAATCTAACTCTAAGGGTTTGGAAGGTTCAGGTTGGCCGTCCACATAAATACCTACAAAATTTACATCGTGATGAGAAAACAGAAAAGGATTCTTGGCATACTGTCCATTCACAGCTGCGTTTTCAATACAAGTGACAATCACTTTTTTAGGCATAGTTCCTAAAAATACATTATCTTGCATAAAGGAAAAACTCCCTTTGGATACAGAGTATGTTTTACACAACACTCTATCAATTGGATATTTTGCTGAACTTTTTTCTAAAGCCTTTGCGTGGCCTAAAGAAACTCCGGGACTGACTTTAACTTTTCTGATAAATAATGATGCATGTTCCAATATTACTCTATAATCTCCATCTTGTTTTGTTGATACGAGACAGGTGTTTTCAAACTTTAAAATATTATGTCCAGGTTCTGGAAGCCTTACTCTCTGTGGACTTACATTTTTACAGTATTGATGATGTTCCTGCAGCAATCTTTCACTGGAAAATCTATGTAAGCAGCGGTAACAAATATGAGATGAATGCTGATGGTTCGTTAGACTGCTTACTAATCTTGACATATCTCGAATGAGACAGTAGTGATGAGTATTATCATCACTGATGAGAAGTAGATTGACACAGTCAGAATCCAGACTTTTGGAAATATGAAGTGGAAATACTTCGTCTTCCTCACAACCGAAAACATTAATTCGTAAATTGTTCATCTTCTCGATCATAGGAATTTTGGAGACTGGCACAGGGAACTCTACTCCATCTATTTTAAGCTCATGTTCATGGGGTAGATAATGTGTAACCCGATGAGGATGATTTTCTCTTGAAATGTTTAATTTGTGCGCAAGAAGACACCACACTAAACATTTATTGTCCTGATTTTGAATATTGAGCACCGCCTTTTTAGACTGTATCTTTTTTGATAACGGGACGTAGCTACGACCCGCTAGTGGTGTATACTTGGTTGTGAGTAGTTCCACATGAATAATATGGTCGAGGGTCCAACCTGAACCCAGTTGAAGAAACTCTTCCAGACATTTCTCCACTTTGGAGATAGCCTCTTCTAAATGTTCATCTAGTGTCTCATCTTCTTTCTCCCATTTACTACCAAAATAAGAGGAAATCACTTCGGTTTCCCCATTAGCAGCAATACGTGAAAGCTGTGCCTTCATAACAATGCGCCATTTAATGGCGCGCTTCTCCCTCATTTCCTCTTGCAAAAGTTGACGGATTTGAGGTTTTAGCTCATCGAAACACATTTTAAAGTCTTTTGCATTTTGTGGACTAGGAGTTACAAATTCTGATGAGAACACATTCAATGCACTTTGACGAGTAGGCCTTGGGCGTTTCGAGGCGGAGGGACCCTGGACAGTAGCTTTTCTCTGTAGTGGAGCACTATGTGTCACACGGATGTGTTGCATCAAGTTAAATTTCCGTGTAAAAACTTCTTTGCAGTGCATGCATTCATGTTGCCCATGAGCATTACGAATGTGTTGCTTAAAGTTATCCTCTCGAGTGAACTGCATGTTACACTCGGGACACTCCACTGCAGCTGGATTGTGCACTTTCATGTGTCGATTTAAATCGGAATTTCGTGTAAAGGACTTTCCACACACATCACAAGAAGATGTCTTAGCTCCAGAATGCGTTTTGAAATGTTGATTTAAATTAGACTTGGTGGAAAAGGATTTTCCGCATGTACTGCATACCTATGGAGGAAAAAAACTCTTTTAGCCATTTTTATACACTAATAAAATCGTTTTCTTTATATACACTATAACACATTCAAGATCTAAGTTAAAGTTTATTCGAGAAAGTTTACAAATGTATAAAATTTCCTTTTATTTTTATTTCTATGTATTTCTCTTTATTTTCACTATATCTCAATATTTCTAAGCTATATAGCTCAAATGATTATAGTCCTAAATACGTTGTCTCCGTTAAAAAACTTAAATTTTTATATCTAAGAAAATGTCAAATGCATTTATGACTCAGACCGTTTTGAAAAAAAACTTTTCCAATTCAAACTATTTTTTCCTAGTCTTATTCAGCATATATTTTTTTTTCTAAATTTATATACAATATAACACATTCTACTAATCTTTTCTATTTTATAAGCTTAAGTATCATTTTCATCATTGCTTTTCATATTTTATAAGCTTTGTTTGGTTAGAAAAAAATTAAGTAAGGGTGTAAATATGAAAAACTAGAAATCAACACTTACATGAATACTATCAGGCTTTTTCGTTAGAGTATTAGCTCCACTGGGTGCAGGTTGACCTCCGAGAACTATAGGCAAGGCTCTGGGTGCGGTAGATGGGGATCTATCTCCGGTAAAGCCAGACAGGTCGGTGGATACCATATCCGAGGTTTCAGGCACTTGTGCCGACGCATTACCGCCGACTAATCTTCGGAATTCATCTCTGGGAATTCCAAATTCCAGAGACTGAAAAGAATTTAAAAAACCAATCGTGAATACTGCAAATTTTAACATAGGAAAAACAAAGTTTTATTATAGAACATTAAGAAATATGCTGTTAAAAATCTTAAATGAAAAGTGATCCACGAACTTGAATAAAGTAAAGCTACTTTAGCTAAGACACATTGTGTGTATAACATATTGAAATTTAAACATACATTACCGTCTTAGAGTAAACATATAAAACTACAGTATATTTTTGTTTAAAATGTGCGATATTAAATGTTTAAAATTAAGACATTTAAGATAGAGTCATACATTCATAGTCATAGTGTATGAAAAGTACTTAGATTGCAAGACAGTATCTTCGAAAATTTAAAGATATATTTACAATAGCAAAAAAAGATTCACTTTAAAGATGCAAGGAAAATGAACTAGGTACAAAACTTTTATTTCTAACATGAGAGGGAATTCTATCGCTAAAGCTTTAGTATTAACATACAATATCAAAGAAGGTCTAAGTGTGAAATATCAAGCAAGTTTTAAAAAGTTTGCTGAAAACTAATAATGTTACCGTTAAAAAGTGAATGCTTCAGAGGGGATTACTTTAAATGCAAAGGGAATTATTAAAGTAATACATTTGAATGATATTAAAAAATAATAATAATATTCTTAATAAAAATTAGTAATGATAAAAGGTATATTCAACTTACTCTAGCAGGAGATTCAGTAGATTGAGAATTGATTCTTGAAAAATCCATGGTCGAGCGTAGAGGGAATTGAGTGGCGCTTTTAAAAAGAACAGAGCAAAAATTCGTCTTTACTAAGCAAGCGTAGAAAGCGAAGTGAATTTTCACTTTTCAGTCCTTGCAGCATTTTCTTTCAAGAAATAGAGAAGCTAAAAGTTAACCAATTAGAATACAGTATACGTCACAGTTGAAGAGGATGTATCCATTCAGGGTACATTTGCCGAAAGCTATATCTCCTGCAGCTGTACAAGACATGAACAAACTTGTACCGCGCTAAAAGATTGAAATCATAGTGCAGGTGTTTTTTATGGCTTTAGGTCCTTTGTGACGATCGGATGGAAAAGAAAAGGTCCCCTCTTCACCCCTATAGGCATACTTTCTCTTTCTACATTGAATGAAGTGATTGACAAAGATCACTTTCCTTTCCACATACAAAGCATCTCCATTATACTTAATTTTTAACTGCTGATAATAGATACATTACTTGGTGGTGGTGAATATCAATGAAAACAAAAATACGTTAATGAGGCATGATTTTTAATCGCAAGAAAACATGTTTGATCGTGTTTTCTTATATTAACAACCTTTTATTATTGGTGTAGAAGCTACCAGTGGGTGTATATTAATTCAAATTTTTAGTGATGTAAATGCTTATTCATTTTCTTATTGGTTAAAGCAAGTATGCTGTGGGTTATACAAGGTGTTCACAGAATCATTTTCAATCTAGTTCTCTGTCTGGATAGACGTCGAATATTTTTACTCTATATATCTTGGATTTTACTTCATCCGTTGGTGTTGAATTCAAGTTTGCTTTATTTCTTGAGTTCAAAGAAAATACGTTTTAGAATGGAAAATTCTAACCCAGCGAAAAAATTAAGATTTGATGAAGCAGCAAAAGGAAATGATGTGACTGGGAGATATGCTCAACATCATAGCGAATTCAGAATGGATTGTATCCCGAAGAATCACTATCATCTCGGGGGAGACGTGTTTGCAGTTGTCTCATGCTTTTTAGGACACACAAGAGTTCATATTAGACGATATCTTCCTGCTGCTGATGGAAATATATTACCAACAAAAGACGGTGTTTCTCTATCTCCATCCGTGTGGGAATCATTACAGCGACAATTGAACACATATGTAACTTTCGCTGATAACGATACTGTGTTAGTTATTTTGAAAGACTTGTTTGTTTCGAAGGAGAAAGCTGATGGGAGACTACGTGTAAACTTTCAACGAATGTTTCGGAAAAAGGACTTAACCTATCAATTTGTTCCACAGTGTGTAAGTTTGGAACATTTTCAAATCAGAAAGCTGTGCAACTATATGAATGCTATTTCTGAAGCTTTACGCGATACTTTGTTATGTCATACGCTTGAATATTATGTGCTTCAAAAGCTTAAAGACTTTCCATCTGTGAAAATGTCGGAATATTGTGGAGACCCTGATAATCCTGAAGGTCTCGAAGAGCTAACTTTGTCTGTGAGTACAATTTTAAAAGACTTTATCAGTAAACATATGAAAAAACACATTGATTGTTTTGGGTGCATGTCAGATTTAGAATGTAGGTATGCTCATATGTGTACTCAAATGGATCATACGGACAAATGGGACAATTATTATGAATTAGCATTGTATGATATCAACTGGGTTGAAGTCGCTGAAAAAATTGTAAATGATAATGTTAAGTTTGACTATTTTTGGTATCTTGTAAAAGTATTTGACTTTTTTGAAAGTTTGGATTCTAAAAGCCTTTACAAATCCATGAAAAATATGTATATCAAGGACGATCCATACTCGTTTTATACTTCTATTATGTAAACATATAATTTATTTTACTATTTATGTATAAATTTGAAATGTAAAATTATGAAGAAATAAATATGATGATTTGAAAATATGTCTCTTTACTGTATTTTTTTTTTTACATTGCATGCTTGTGCGAAACAGTTTTATGCGATACACTTGATATTCTTTTAAGTTTAACTTCCAAACATTCAATTTTAAAGATGTTTGCATTCTGTTAGAAACAAATTCTAACGTGTAAAGTTGAAAACATTCATGGGTTAATCAGCAAAGCGCGCTGCTAATTAAGATCATGGATGTTTTTTTTGTGTTAGAAAGTTTGGAGTTCGAATCCCACCTATTGAAAGTAATTTTGAAAGCAATTTTATATAGAAAGAAAGTATATAATAGGTGATACTTGGTTGGGACTATCTTTCTAAGTCGAAAACATAAATAAAGCTGTATGAGGATATAATTAACGATATTAAATCTAATTCATTATACATTATAATTAATTTTTTGTTAATATTGAATGCTCGAATTCTAAAACATTGAAAATTATTCTTAGTTCCAAAATAGTTCCCTTTTCTTCTCGTAGATGGTGTCACAATCGATTTTACATCAAGTCTTAAACTGAAACTAAAAAGTGTTGCCATTCCAAAACTATAAACTTAAAAAAAAACGGTTTTAGTAGTATTGAAACAGTGCTATAGTAGTTCCACTATTTGCCGCTAGGAGGCGGAATAAAACCTAAATTAAAAAATGCTGCCATTCCAAAACTATAAATTTTTGGAAAACAACTCAACTCTACTTTAAAAACGCCTGAGGGCATACAACTCAACTCTACTCGAAAAACGCCTGGGGGGCAAAAACAACTCAACTCCACTCGAAAAATGCCTGAGGGCATACAACTCAACTCCACTCGACTAAAGCCTGAGGGGACGCCTGGGGGCATTGGGAGGCGCAACGACCACGCCCACGCCTGAGGGCATTGCGCGTTGCGCCTGCTGGCGCAGAAGCGGCCTTATTCCCCTACTTAAAATTCTAAGTGTTGTAAATTTTCCGACACCTCGAACTAAAACGGAAATTCGGGCGTTTTTGGGACTTGCCGGATATTATAGCCGGTATATTTTGATGTATTCGGTTATAGCTGCCCCTTTAACAGACGCTTTAAAGGGTAAGACAAAACGCGTTTTTTTTTTTTTTTTTTTTTTTTTTTTTTTTTTTTTTTTTTTTTTTTTTTTTTTTTTTTTTTTTTTTTTTTTTTTTTTTTTTTTTTTTTTTTTTTTTTTTTTTTTTTTTTTTTTTTTTTTTTTTTTTTTTTTTTTTTTTTTTTTTTTTTTTTTTTTTTTTTTTTTTTTTTTTTTTTTTTTTTTTTTTTTTTTTTTTTTTTTTTTTTTTTTTTTTTTTTTTTTTTTTTTTTTTTTTTTTTTTTTTTTTTTTTTTTTTTTTTTTTTTTTTTTTTTTTTTTTTTTTTTTTTTTTTTTTTTTTTTTTTTTTTTTTTTTTTTTTTTTTTTTTTTTTTTTTTTTTTTTTTTTTTTTTTTTTTTTTTTTTTTTTTTTTTTTTTTTTTTTTTTTTTTTTTTTTTTTTTTTTTTTTTTTTTTTTTTTTTTTTTTTTTTTTTTTTTGCGGCTTTACGATCGATCTGTTTGCTCTAGAATCCCAGGTCGTTTTACTGATCGGAACCACATTCGGCACGGTTATGTTTACTGCCCGAGAAACTCATTGCTGCAAAAATGAAAGTTGGGACTCAATTAGTTTTTTTTTCCTTTTTTTAATTTTTCAATGAACAATAACTGTTAATGCAGTTGCCATTGTCGCTAGATTTGCGATCTCCGTTAAAAAGTAATGTAAACGCAAATTTAATTTAATCCTTTCTTTGTTTTAATTTATTTATGGTCCTGCGCTTTTTATATACAGGGTGTTCCAAAACGACCGCATAAACTGCACAGCTAGATTCCTCGTTGGGAGTACATAAAAACTGCCCAAAGAACCGTTCCTGTACGATCCATAGTTTACGAGAAAAATACGAAAAACAAAGTATGACGTCACTTCCGGTTCAAGAAAAAACACTGGACATATCAACAACAGTATTTGCATATCTGTCCAGACGATAATGTTTAAAGCGATCTAGATGTGCAGAGTTTATGCGGTCGTTTTGGGACACCCTGTCTATTAAAGTTGCAGCGCTCTTTTTTCCAGGGTTTCGTTAAAACTATTGTTTTGACGATGATTACTAGGACAGCGGTCATTTCTTATGACCGCCGGGCTACTAGTTTATATATAATTCTTAAAAACTGGATGTCATTTATCATAAAAACGTTGTCCTCCTTACTGAATTCCATGCTGAATCCTGAAGATAAACACCTGCAGACGAATTAAATGCCCCGTTGCCACACCGCGGGTAAGAACCTTAGTCGTTTTTCCGCATATTTCGTTCGAAATGAACGGGGGGGGGGGGGGGCCTCAGTGGCTGAGCGGTCAAATCGACTGGCTCCGGTGCCTCTCCCGCGCGGAGAGAAAGAGGCGTGGGTTCGATTCCCACGTTTGCCCTGGGTGTATTTCCTTCTTTGTATATTAAAATCTGTTGTGCTGTCTTGTTCTATCTGTCATATTGGACGAGAGTTTGAGGCATATCCTTGAGAATAGCAAATAAACTCGAATATTTATGTGACCTGAAATGGTCGTAAACAAACAAACAAACAAACAAATGAATGGGAGAAGCAAACGGATCGATGAGGCTCTTGCTGCACTTTATGTCCTATCGAACATAATATAAACTTTTTTTTTTTTTTTTTAATTCTTTCCTATTAAACAACAGTAAGAAAAAATACTTGCTTCATGTTTTTCCTCCGTGACATAAACCTTTGGTTTCTGATAAAATGACACATGTTTGATCCAACTCAACACAAATAACATGATTAATCAAAGGTGGGAATCGAACCCACGCCTCTTTCTCTCCTCGCAGGGAGGCACCGGAGCCAGTCGATTTGACCGCTCAGCCACTGAGGCCCCTGCTCGTCTTTTTTTTTTTTCAAAGAGTATCTAAAATCCATTACAAAATACTATCTAAAAGTTCTAAATTGCAAATCTAGAAGCAATTTGGAGAGAAAGAAAGGAAACTTTCTAATTTGGGGACTTTCTGTACCCTAAGTAGTTAAAGTGTTTTTGGGGACAAAGCATTAAAAATATACCATAACTCAAACGTCGAGGACGTATGGTCATCCTTGGTGAACACATACCCAGGTAGAAAAAATGCTGCTATCATCTCGTAGTCTTTACCATTTTTTATGCTTCGTTATTTTTTGGTACTAATTTTTACTTCTGCAGCAGTTATTTCTACTCCAGTTTCACAGGGGCAGACAGTTTCATCAGATCTGACGTGTCAATTTAGCACTCCATTCCACCATTGCACTCTCAAGTGTGTCGTGTTCAGGAACAATTTTATCCTTCGAAATGGCAATATTTTCGTAGCGTTGTTCTGCTTTTCGCTTATCCTTGCTGCTTGCTGATAGTTGGGAGCGGAAGTTTATTTACAGAATTTGTTTTTGCTTATGTTGGTACGTCCAATTCATTAAATCTGAATTTCAGTTTCAATACAAAAAATGGTAATTCTATTCATATTTTGTATTCTTTTAAATATCTATTTTTTTTGTATGAAAATTAATTTAATTTTCATTATAGGCAGGTGGAAAAGCTGGGAAAGATTCTGGAAAAGCCAAGGCAAAAGCAGTATCTCGCTCTGCTAGAGCGGGATTGCAGGTCTGTTCTTTTTTTTTTTGCTGTTCCACATTTAATGTTTACACATGAAGTCTATACATTCGTTCTATCAGTTTAAAAATATATTTGTAAATTTTTAAAAAAAAAAATGTATTTATACTTTAGCTGGTATTGACTTTAGCATTTATGAGTTTTTATTGTTGTCAGAAATTAGTTCTAGTGTTTTGATGAAATTTTAGAACAATTTCAGTTTTCTAAATTTTAAATAATAATGATAAGTGTATTTAAAGTCTTACTACGTTACTGTTTTTAAAATTTTGTTTGGGTAAGGTATTTTAGTCATTTATATTGTAATTGACCCATATTTTGGGAAAACCTCCACTACTTATAACTTGCATTATTTCATTATCGTAACTTCATGTTGTTTTGTAACGTGATCCTTTCTGACATAGTTTGTTATTTATTTATTTTTTCTAATAATCAATATAAATATAAATTTTTTACTCTTGTGCCTCATGTCCAATAAATTAATAGGATATACAATGCAAAGATGCACAATTAGCAGTTAGAATTACAGGCATTTCTTTTTTCATATAGAATATACAAACTTTTTAAATTATTTAATTCTTTATTTTGCTAGTGAACTTTAAGAAATAATAAACTAGTGATGAAAAGTGAGCTTTTGTTTCAAATGATTTTAATGTTATATCAAATATTTTAGTTACAAAGTAATATCTTGTAACCAGGACTGCCGGATTTTAGCCAAGCCAAAAAAAGCCGGCCGGCTTTTTTTGGTTTAAACCGCTTTAAAAAGGCCGGCTTTTTTTAATAAAAGCCGTCTTTTATTAAAAAATTTTTTTTTACATTTTTTTCAACAAAAAATATTAAATAAAAAATTGTATTTATATCATTTATACAATTAGACTATTACTGAAATAGCAAAATACCTGAAATAAGAATGAAAATTTATTATAACTTTATTTGCAAAGATTTTGCTAAAAATTCAAAAGTTCACTTGACACTACTATATGAACTAAATATTACCAATCATATGCCTTAAGTTTTTAACTAATAATCTTTTGTATATTATAAAGCACCTTTAATTTTTGTTACTTTTTTCATAACCTTAACTAGTTTTCTAAAAGAGGCTGAGTGGCGACATTCCGTATTGCGGTGCGTGCAGAGCCTTTGGCTCGATCCCTTAAGCACCAAAGAATTTTCGCCAATACTTAGCAGCCAAGGCGGAAGACGGAAATCACGTGATATAAACAACATGGCTGCTCGCATGTAACTGAATTGCATTTAACAAATTTATGAACTGTGTATTTTTAATTGTAAAATTAACATTTTCAAAGAGGGTACTTTTCTATCTTTAGGTTTCGACTCGGATAGTTAATAAAAATAATGAATTACGCAGGAGGTGTTTTGTTAAGCAAGATTTAGAAAAGAAATAAAAGTTTGAATTTAATGACAAAACAGATCTTGTATCTGTTACATACGAACTTTCGCTACATTGTACGGTAGAAATAGCTTGAGAATACGAATAGTACAATCGTTACTGAGAAAAATGTAATTGACCATTTTTTGTTGATGATTGTTGTGCAGATTACTAAAATATGTTATTTAGTTAAATTATTATTTAATCATTACTTCTTAGTACAGTTTTTCTGTTGCGTAGGGTGTAAGACTGTTCAACTTGCTGGGCTTATTCTGGCACAAGTAGCATTGGAAGGCATTCAAAACGCCTGATTTATTCCCGGAGAAAAAAAAACTGGTTTTTCACCGGAAATTTAAAGCAAAATCGGGAAATTTCAGACTTCCAAAACTGGAAACATTTGATTTTTTTTTCTTGAAATAATAATTTTAATGCATTAATAATACATAATTTTTTATGAAATTTTCGTAATAGTAGAAATACTTTACCGAACATTATTGTTAGAGCATTTTAAAACAGACAGCATATTTATTTCGTTGTGTTAGTATTCGCTGTAACAAAATTTTACAGTTAGAATGAAAAAAAAGGAAGTTGTTAATATTTTTATTTACATTGTAAAACTTGATGTTTGTTTAAGTCATCAATAAAAAACAAAATAACACATAAAAAACCTACCTTTACAAAAAATTATTGAAATGTATAGTGCTTTAAATAGTATTTCTAATTAAAAATTACCCCTCCAAATGTGTTGGTAAAGCTGCAATTAAATGCTATCAATAAAACGGATAAGTTATGTATATATGTATTATTTCTGATAGTAATTTGAAATCTAGGAAAGGAACAAAGAAGAAAAAAGATTTTAAAGGTTAATCTTATTTTCTGCAAAGTAACCAAGTCAAATATATTTTAAAAATGAATACATTGCAATAAAAAGGCCTATTGAATTTACAATGTTATGTTTGACGCTAGAATAGAAATAATGTAACGTTATATCCAGAATAGAAATAATATAATGTTAATGGCATATGTTCTGTAACAATATTTGAACACTGAAAACGTTTTTATAGTGAGTAAATAATTTATGATTATTTGAAGAAAGCTTAAGTTCGTTTTTTCTTCTTAAAATTTCAAAATTTCCCAGTTTCTTCCCGAAAGTTTCCGGGTTTTTACCCTCACTTCAAAACTCTCGGGTTTTTTGCATTTCTAGGCACAGGGTATATTATAGAATATTGAATGGATGCTTCTTAATAAAGCTCAAATTAGTAAACTAACGCCAGGAACTACCCGTAAGTTCAATAAATGAATTATTATTGTTATTATTCAATAGTTGTTTTATTAGAATCATTTCATCTACATTTTTAATGCGTAAAAATTTTATTACTTGCTTCCTGAAGCTCACAATTTAATGAGTTGATAAATAAGTTTCCTTTGACATAGCATAACATATGTACAATGATTTGTGATTTCTTAATGCTGGTTTTTGAACAAATGTTTTTTTACTAAGTCAAACGTTTTATTTCTTATTTAGTGTTGAGTCGATTAGTATTATTTGTATTTTCAATTATGAGCGACTCAATCACTGGCGTAGATAAAGGGGTGGTTTTGGGGATACCCCCCCCCCCTGAAATAGTAAAGATTGTCTAGAATTTGACCAATTTTTCCTGGAAAGCAATGAAATTGGCCAACTTCTCCCGAAGAAACCCACCCCTGAAATCCGGGTCTAGCTACGCCACTGGACTCAATAAAAATATTAAAATGTTAAGACTTGTTAAATGTTTGCTTTTACTATCATATATTGATGATTTCATTGTGTTTTCGTTATAATGATAAATTGCATGCTGTAATTCAAAATAATACATAATAAAAATAAAAAATGAAGTTTAATAAATTTGAACATTGAACGGAAAAAAAATCAACTGAATTATAGATTTATAAAAAAAGTATTACAACAAAGAAAAATAACAAAAAATTTTTCAAGTTCATTTATTTCGTCAATTCTGAAATAGCTATTTTCATATTTAATCTTCCATTAATTTTCACCTTTTAACTAAAAAAAAAGTTATACAGGCATAAATAGATTTAATTCTTTTGCTACAAATCTACAAAATGTTGCATAAAAATTAAACGACTCAAAACTGTCTTAGTTCTCATGGCATACAGTCAGATTTTATACACTTTTTGCACAGTATAAGAAAGTTTCTATGATGGTTTATGCTTTTTATGTATTTTTTGAAACAATATTTAATAAAAATAAGCATTCAAGTATTGAAAACAACATCATAATAATAAAATACATACTGCAGTGTATTTGTTGCCATGATGTTGTTGTAATAATAAGTTAAATACATTGCAATAATGTATGTGTGAACTATTGCACCCTTACAATAGTAATCCAAAGATTTAAGCAGACGTACGAAGGCGAAACTACAATGGCGGCGCATTCAAAGGGGTTGCTGTGTTGTTCTCCGTCTAAAGTTTACATTCGGGGGTGGCCACATTGTGAACTGAATCTTCGCCAGTTTGGTGAAAATCGGCAAAGGCTCTGCACGCACCGCAATACGGAAAGTCGCGGCTGAGTAGTAGCCTTTCGTGCTACCCTGGCACAGGTCCCGGGTTCGATTCCCTGGCTGAGAAGGGTCGACTCAGCGTTTCATCCCTTCAGTGGGGTCAATAAAATGAGGACCGAGCATGCTTGAGAACTAACACTGGGGATTCCACGTCAGGCCGACCACTTGATCGGAATATCTCCTTCTGCACCCCAGGGCCCTTGGTCTCGAAAGCTGGGATGGGCACAGCAGGCCAACTCCGCCAATGGGCTGTCGTGCCACTGAATTAGTTAACTAGTTCTCTGATCCAAAGCTATTTGTCATATAAATTGCATAAAATAAAAGATGCCCATCTTGAAGCAGACTAGCTGGTCAACATTAATTGCACTAGAATGATATTGATCTTAAAAGATTTTAATGCTATGCATATATAAAAAAATTTCCTTATATAAAAGCGAGCCAACTACTCACCACAGATGAATTCTTTTAAATTTTTGCCATGAGTAGTGTTGTGGGTAAACATTAGTTTATTAGGACTATGTACGGAAAGGAGATACTTCAAATCAGTTTTCCTACTCTTCTCGCCTTGAGCAAAAGACTTTTTTGTTTGTAGTATAAAATATATAATAGAAAAAAATTAATGAATATAGTTCTTTCTTGCAAGTTTCAGTATTCTGAATTATTTTAAAGTAATTAAATTATTAATTAATTTAACATTAAATTATCAATTTTAAGTGAGAAGTATGTACTTGAATCTGTAATAGGATAGCTTTTCATATGTATTAAGATAAGGTATTGTGCTCGACTACAGAAGAAACCGAGTTTGATTCCTCTCCCAACCTGGATTTAGTTTCCTTCTTTTGTGTTGAAAAAATAGATTCTGTATAGCTATAATATTGGGCAAGAGTATAAAAGAAGGTTTCGTGAGAAGGTCTCACGAAATTAAGCACACAAACACGAAAATGGTAATCAGTATTGTAACATGCATTAAGGTTGTGTAACAAAATAATTCTGAATTTAATTTTAAATTAACACTCTATTAAAAGAAAGATTTGAGCTTCATTTTACACAAATTAACAGTAGCAACATAAATGGACATAGTATAGGTGAAAATAGTAAATAGTATTGGGTCTAATTGAAAAAGGCCAATAAAGACTGGCCTTTTTTTAAAAAAAACTAGTCTTTTTTAATAAAAGCCGGCCGGTCTGGCCTTTTTTAAAAAAAGCCAGCTTTTTTGCAGCCCCGCTTGTAACACATCCAGTTAGATGGGGTGCATGATCAACAGCTTATTATCGAACTTTGCTCTGGGCCATTAGATGTCTTTTAGCAAAGCAGTAAAATATTAGCTTTCCAACTTGGATGTCCAGGGCTCTATGTCCACCTCCATTACAGTGCACTCCTCATCTGCCACAAATATTTAACATAAATTTAAAAATTTCAGGAATATGTTTAGCATGATGGACTGTCATGTACTCAGATTAAACCAGCATTTCTTAAATTGTGTGCTGCAAAACCCTGTGGTTTCACTGAGATCACTGAAGGGTTCCATATGAAACTTGAGTTCTTTCCTTGCATAACATTTTAGAAACTCGTTCCAAAAGCAATAAAATTTTGGAGAGACGTTATGCCTTTTTTAAGAAATAAAGAAAGAAAAAGTACATGGAAATTTCCATATTTTCAAATTTTTTATTGCGATAATGAAGAAAAGTTGGAAAATAAGAATGATAAATTTCAAATGGAATCAATAAACATCTTTCGGTTCCACATTTGGGTCTATATATGAGGAATTAGCCAAAAATAATCAAAATTTTTCATTTGGTTGGATCCTAGGAGAGCCCACCCCGTTGGCAATGAGTACGCCCACCCAAGATGGTACACCATCTTGGTAAAGGTCAAGATTCGCGGTCCCCACTGGCCACGTGGTGACCTTGTTTGAAAAAGTGGCGATTCAAAAAATTAGGAGCATTCGCCACCTTTGCTTTTTTTTAATTTCCAAAGTAAATCCTTCCTTTTCAAATACATCTATAGAATTATTAACAACCCTTGCCTCTTTCATGCACACAAGCACAATAAAAACGCATCAATTTGGCATTCAAGTAACCGAATTTCTGCCGATAGGCATTTCCCCCTTTCACAAGAAACAAAAATGGCGAAAACTTTTCGAGATTGCGCTATTGTTTTTATTTTTTCTTTAATTTCTTCTCTCTATTATATGAATATCTTAAATGCAAGAAACAATCTTCATCTTGACTTTTTTTTTTTTTTTTTTGCAACCATAACATTAATTTCAGATCAGCCATTTTCGCTTTAATTTATAAAATCAACGCTTTAATTTATAAAATCAATAATCATCATTTAAGTTTCGCTCCATTTTGAAACTGGTGTGAAAGTGAAGAAAAATTTTGAAAATAATGATAATAATATGTACTGAACAAAATAAGGATTGGAAATATACATTTTTTTCATACTCGTTTCGAAAATGGTCCGTATTCGTGATCGCGATTTTTTGTAAAAGGTTCGTTTCTGCAATTGGGATTTTTTGTTGTCTAGTGCTTCTTTTTTACAACAACATTAAAATTTTGCATTTAACTTTTCTGTACTCTATAACATTCAACATGAAAAGCTATATCGCAAAAAATAATATTTCCTTAATTTACCATCGCCTACGACGCTAGTTTTTCCTCATTCCTTTTTTTCTTTTTCCAGTTCAAAAGTTACACACATTTATTTATTTATTTTGTGTTGTAGACTTAATAGTTTTGACAAAATATGTTTTTTCACTGACATATAAGGAATTTTAGTGCAATGATGCCCCCTTTGCACTTTTGTTTTATAACACATAGGTGGCCACTGAGTTAGTAGAGTTTAGTGGCCACTGGCCACTTCCAAAATTTCTAAGTCTTGACCTTTACATCTTGGCAATTATGATTTGATCATAACCCTGCTTGTATCGTTCTGCGAGCAGGATGCCAAATTGGCGATTTTGAAACGGGGTGGGCTCTTCTAGGATTTTAGCAAAAAATCATTTTTCATTTTGTCCTAATTTGTATATATTAATTTATTATTTCTTTATGGTAAAAATTCTGCCATTGTAATATTATTTTCGAGAACCCCCTTCAAACACTATGCGAACCCCTGGTTGGGAAACACTAATATAAAGTAGGGATGTAACGAATAGTGATTTGACCAAAGCCGAATATTCGGCGAGTTATTTTAGGCCGAATACCGAATATTCAGCGGCCTAATAAAATTTCTAGAGTATTTGTCATATTTACAATTATTCAAAGTCAAACACCAATTCCACACATTAATCTATGATGTATGATTTAATTATGTTTGTTAAGAATTAATGCATTTTCTGTCTTGGTTTCAATGCAATAAAAATGAGAATATAACCCACAAGTGGAATAAAAACGACCGGTTTTAATGTAAGCATTAGCATTATTTTACTAATTATTTAATTCAAATGAAAGAAATACTGTTGAACTAGTGAACTTTTACCTTGCTCAAAATAGTTTTATGAAGATATTTTAAATGCTATAAAATTTAATATTTTTATTTTATGTTTTTTTTACATACCTATTTTTGAAAAATCTATTTAAATTTATTGATTTTAAATGGAATAAATTTTTATTTTCAAAAATCTCAATAACTTATGCTATCTTGATATTCATGCAATAATCTGGGCTTTTCACATTTCTCTTTTACCCAATATTCACAATAAATCAGTCTACCGAACAAAGTCTGACTTCCACTTTGTTAATAGTAATAACAAAATAAAAGTCTCATATTCTCCATCCGAATTAACTATGTCAGCTTTTGGGAACACATGTTAATGTATAAAATACAATATTATAACTTTAAAATATGTTTTTGCTCTGTAAAAAAAATTATGGAACGTTAAGTATATTTTTATGTTTTTGCTCAGTTAACCCTATAAACAATGTTTAAAAGAAGTAGTTTTTTCCTAAATTATTTTTATTTATTAAAACTTTATAACTATTATGTTCTTTCTAAATAACTATAATTCAATTTTAGAAGTTTAAAATCTACTAATTGTTTCTTTTTTTTTTTTCATTTCTACCGTAGCAAAACTATTCGGCCGAATAATCCATCAATATCCGGCCAGGCCGAATACTCATTACATCCCTAATATAAAGTATAATGAAATGAGGGAAAGGGGGCACGAAATGCGAAGTACCGTGACCAGAGGTCTATTGTACTAAATATAGAGTATAATTTTGATGTAAACAAGTTCCTCAAATTAGTGATAGATTTTTCAATGCTCCATTGGATTTGACGAGTGTTATGTTTCCTCAATTTAACAGTATTATGTTTGAAGGTTGAATTATTGAATTGAAATTGACAAGGATTCGTTATACATTATTTATTTACAAAAAGAACAAACTACACGCACAGCCAGCTGCATGTTGACATTTGAAGCGATCGTTGATCCATAACTGATTGTTGCCAGATGTAGAAGTAAGTTAAAGAAACACTTTTGAAATCATTAGTTGCCAGATATTAAGAGTGAAATAAAATATAAAATATAAATACATAACAAACAGGCACAAGATTCTTCCGACATTTCTTAAGTTTGAAATTTCCGGTTTTTATCAGTAAAAAAAATCCGACTTTGACCCTTTTTTTGACAACGAAAAAATGCGCCAAACGGGACATCTAGCCAACATTGGACTTGCTTTGGACGACTGGTAATGGTTCAGATTTGCGGTCTCCACTCGCCAACTGGCTACCAAAACGTTTTAAAAGCCAACCAAAAATTTCATTGACAATCACCACGAGGGTGACCAGGTTGAGCCAGATTGCTATATTTGTACCAAATGTTATATTTATTCTAAAAAAATAGCTTAATATTTTTGCTTAATGCACTTTAACTTGTGTGCTAAGGAGAAAATAATAAGAAATATCTGAAACCGGAAACATGCAAAATAATAAGAAATATCTGAAACCGGAAACATGCAAAATGATTGCAGCACAATTGCGCAAAACACTAATATCGCGCATGACACATGGCTATCGAAGAAACATAAAACTAAGCTAAAAATACAATGTTTTCATTATATAAAAGGTAAATGCAAATTCTTTTTTTTTTTTTCCATCAAATTAAAAGAAGTGCTTTTAGCATTGAATATTTAAGAAGTATCCAAATTCACCAAATGGCGCCTTTAATAATTTTCCCTAATCCTCATGGCGGTAATTGCTTCCAAAACAATTATCCCACTCGCATGAAAAATATTTTTTGCAAGTTGTAAGTGATTTTAAGTCACGCTAGCCAAAGGCAGCAATTTTCTTTTTTCATTTATTTTTAAAACTTGATACTTATTGTTTTATTTTTGACCTGGTAGTATTTATTTTTGGAAAGCTCTAGGTTTTAAATGAATCAACACTTAATTGCATAATTAAACAATTTTTTTTTTCATACTTTGACAACTTTAGTATTTGCTGAAGTCAATACAAGAGTAATATATTGCTTAAAATAATTTCAAAAAAAAAAAAAATTGCACGCCTTTCACTACATCAAAAACTTTACATGAGTAAGTAAATATTTTACACATCATACATTATTGTAGTGTATTTATGAGAAGTAATTACATTTATTTTAAAAAATAAAAAAGGTAATTACTGTTTTGTAATGTACCTGAGTGATATAGTTTTTATACATTTTTCTTGTGTGAAATATGGTTCCTCGTGCAGTTTTTTTTAATCAAAATCTTTTTTTTAATGCAATTTTTTTTAAAGCAAAATTTCAGCTTGCACGTGTTTTTAGACTTTTTGTTCTTAACCCACTCTTATGTCTGATTTAACAATAGTACCATAGTTTGACAATATCATTTAATAGTCATAGACAATGGTTAAACCCTTTGGGCGGGCGCCGCAGTTAGCGAGTCGCTGCCACTAGACGGGTTCTAACAGAATGCATCGTCACTTGGGGACGGGCGATTTGTGCGGCTAAGCCTAACTTTGAAAAAAAATTCATTTTCTATTTAATTGCTTCAAAATTTGGTACATTATGAGAAAAACTTGTTGTCAGCTATCAGGATTAATTTTAAAACTTCATCATAATTATTTCTGTAAAAATTCTATAAAATCAAGTTTAGAATGACGAAATTTTTGACTTACCTAAAAAAGTTATGCAAGAAAGATATCCAAAAAAAAAAAATATCACAGAATTGAGTTCAAGCAGCAGTTTGTATACGTCACACCCGTCCCGAAAGGGTTATAACGTAATAATATTATGTTTATATTTTCTGAATATTCTTGAAACATTATTGTTAATATAATACACATTTAAGATATTTTATGAAATACAGATATGTTAGAAACATTTGTGTGTGTTAAGTTTTAGTGAAACTTCTTGTTTTCTGAATAAAATTGTACAAGAGAGTTTTCTCTTTTAGTTTCCTGTAGGCAGAATTCATCGTCACTTAAAGCATAGAACTACTAGTCATGGTAGAGTAGGTGCTACTGCTGCTGTCTATAGTGCTGCAATTCTTGAATATTTAACAGCTGAGGTGAGTTAATCAACACAATTATTTAAAAAAAGAAACAATAATCAAGTTGGTTTGCAACAGGAATCCTGTTTTTTATATAATTTTACTATTTGGAAGAAAATTGTGTACCAAAGAATGGGAAGAGTCTCTTTAGCATTATATTGCATAAAAATAAGCCAATTCATTCCTTCTTAATCTTACATTACTTATACTATATAGAAAATATAATTAATGTGATCCATAAAATGTTATACTGTCGAGGGGGGGGGGGGTGTCAGGAATGGCTGTTTCATAGGGAATAGGGCTGTTTCATAGGGGCCTTTGAAGGGGTTTTTGGTATTGGAGTAGTGTAGAGGACAAAATTTTTCTATGGCTAAGATGCAAGCATAACAGGGAGATGGGGTTAAAGCTGACATGGGCATGTCTTGGCTCATGACGGTCTTAGAGGCTGTGGGGCGAAGACAGTCCAGTTGAGTTCCATTAAAAGAAAAAGAAAATTGTCAGTTGACCTTCAGACACCTTGCATTTGTGACCTTCATTCTCACCTGCTTCCAAAGAAAACTGTTAAAAGGAAAGAAACAAAGAGAAATTGTTTAAATCCCATCTCTGGTTGCAAAATGAATATAATGTTCAAGACATTATAGAAAAATAAGAACAAGACGTTCCGTCTAGAACTATACGAGCCTACTTTCTCGTATACACCAAATTCAAATTTATAATCTAGCTTTCTCTTTCTCCTTTAGCTTTAGTTCTTAATTTTTTCAAATATACCTTTTTCAACGGATAATACATATTCGTTCACTCAGTTGTTCATTCTTTCATTTATTCAGTCATTCACTTATTCACTCATGTATTTATTCACCCATTTATTTATTTTTTCATTTATTCACTCATTTATTCATTCTTTTCCTCATTCATTTATTCATTGATTCATTCTTTCACTCTGTCATTTATTCATTGAAAAATATCCTTAAAAATCCCGATAAAAACATTTCATAGGAAAATAGGCACGTTAGTTCTGGATTAACTTTCTATTTGTTCATGTTCTACGTTATAAGAGCGTTCCAATAAAGTTTGTTCCAAGCAAATTGGTCCGTTAGATCAGGATTTATATAGTTTTGAAATTTCCCCATAAGCGCTATGTTAATTTTTTGAACTGTTCAAAAATGAACAAAAACTGTTCAAATAATATTTCACGCCAAGAGCTTCCTCCAGTAAGCTTGCTCATTGGAACGTGGATCTTGCACCCAGAGTTTACATCATTTGCTTCATTTTCGCCCATAGGCGCTAATGTTAAATTTTTTTGAACTGTTCAAAATTGAACGAAAAATTATTCGAATCAAAAAGTAAAATATGAAAATGAGATGTCCTCGCCGAGATCTTTCGAATGCAAAAAGAATTTTTCGAATCAGACAATTCGTTTAAAAGTTATTAGGGGAGGACAGACCGACCGACACACATTTTCCGCATCTCAAAACCGTACTTTCAAATTTTTTATTTTTCAATCTTTATTTAATTACTTCACTTTTTCTTGACTTTTCTTTTTTTTAACGATATTTTCACGATACATTAAGCCTTTTTTCATGCTTTATTCCTATTATGTTTACTTTTATGTGAATGTAGGCTAAAAAACAAATCAGCATTATTTGGGTAAAATTGTTAAAAGTGGGAATGCAGTGAATACAGAAACGTAATGTATGGGAATAAATAACACCGAGAGCATTCAAAAAGTTTGGGACCAACGAGAAAAAAACTACTGGAAAAGGATAAATGCACTTGATGTTAAATTAGGGTTCTACTGTATTAAAACTTTTTTTTAATGGTGTTTCAAAGATGCACAATATTTTAGAAGTCCAGTACCGAATAAGTCAATAAGCAAGAATAAGGGGGGCAAACAAATTTGATAATATTTATTTTGTTGTAAGGCCTACAAAATTTTATATAGATGATGAAAAATAGAATTGTTAAGTAATGTTTAACTTAATTAACTTTCTTAACTATCCCATAATTTGCTTTAAATTTTGACTTCTTGATATTTAATCATTTCTTTATCAAATTTTAATTTTTATCCCTGAAATAATATATGCAATCAATGTAATTTGCGTTCAAAATAGTGTCTATTAAAGACAGGTTTTTAATACATCAGTACTGTATGTATATGTACAAATTTATTTCAAAGCTTGTTCCAAGCGTAGGTGGTATTTTATTAACACTGAAAAAAGAAATTAAACCCATAAAGTTTCAACTCATTCATATAATTTTTCATGGATTATTTTACTCTACTTAAGGCTGTAGGGTCGTTTCAAATTTCAGTTGCTAAAATTGATTCAATTGATGCATAAGTTTTGAATAAATTTCATTTTGTGGATTTTTTGTGTGTTTCAAAATGTTATAAAAGTATAAAAGTCGATAATTTTCTTTGATGGCACATTAGTGAATTATATGTAAAATGCACTTGAAATCAGAAGGGAAAAAATAAATGAATAAAAGTTAGAATATAGTTTTAAATATAGAAAATTTTAAAAACAAATATATATAAAAAACAAAAAGAACCAAAATTGCATTTCGTATTCCAGAAAAAATGCTTCAGAATGCAGCTACACTTCCTAACTAATTTTGTACAATATTTTATCAAAATTGGTCATGAACATACACATTCAAACATACATATTTAGAATCAGAGTATCGAATTAAATAAAAATAAAAAAAAAAAAAAATTTAAGGGGCAAATAACCTGAATTTTTAATTTATGTAATAATTGTGCATTAGTTTGGCAAAAAGGGGAGGCGGAAAATGTTATGAGTAGGATGTTTGTTTTTGCAGGAATGGGAATCTAGTTTCGCTTAGCTGAGAATTAAGGAACTGGGAAGACAGTTCCCATGTAAACAGTCGTTGTATATATTTCTTTGAGTAAGCAAACTTCTGTATTGCTCTAATGATGGCTCTTTTCCTCTTCACTCCCACATGTATACTTTGAAAGCTAAAATTTTTTTCATTCTAATTTTTAAAAAATTATTTTATCGACACTGTTCAAAGGATTCTATTTTTTTCTTTTCATCTATATGTACCTTCTCTACTCTTAAAATAATCTTTTTCTCCATAAACAACAAATTGACAATAAACCTCTTTTTTTTCCTCCCCCCCCCCCCCCTCTCTTTTTAAAAAAAATTTTAGGTACTTGAACTGGCAGGAAATGCTAGTAAAGATTTGAAAGTCAAAAGAATAACTCCAAGGCATTTGCAGCTTGCTATTCGTGGAGATGAAGAGTTAGATTCCCTGATCAAAGCCACTATTGCTGGTGGTGGTAAGTAAATAGTTAAAGTATTATGTAATGTTCATTAGGTTGAATTTTGGTGATCCCGGTAAAACCTGACATTTTCTTGAGAATAAACTGCAGACATACACAAAATTAAAAATTACTTCTTTTTCCCAAATAATTACTGGAAAAAAAGCCCTAAGCCAGGAGAATGACCATAAAAAGTTAGAGACAAATTGTAAAATGTACCTTGCTTAGTTAAATGATTAAATAGAATTATCTTACACATTTAAATACCTATATATATTTTACTACTAGTGATTAAAAGAGAATTATCTTTCACATTTAAGTGTATGATTAACTACTAGTAATTTAATTTGAAATGATAGAAAATTTTCAAATAATTTATGAATGTTTCAGAAAATGATTCAAACAGGCCAGGAGAGAGACTTTTTGGTCCCTTTAAGATTTTCTTAGAAAAAAAAAAAAAAAAATAAACGATAAATTTTTTATGTGCAGGAGAATACACTTCAGAAATTATTTCTTGCAATTTAAAGAATTTTATTTTTGATAATTTTAAATTCATAAAATAAACATTTAACACTTCTCTATTTTATTGTTTATTCTGTTTGGTTTTTTAGTGCTAAAATTGGATTAATAATGTTTTCCATTTAAGATTTATATTTGTCAGAATTTTATGAAATATTTTTCTTTTTCAGGTGTTATTCCACACATTCATAAATCTTTGATTGGGAAAAAAGGAGCACAAAAACCACAGTAAAGGATCATATTTCATCAAAATATTTATATTTGCATTTTTTAATCTTAAAGGAAGACTTTTTAAATACATCATTTTGTATTCAAAACCTTTTTTACAGAAAATTAGACAAATGAACCAAAATCATTCATTGCTAGATTGTATATCATATTTATCCTTACATTACTACTAGTGAATCTTGAATTTGCTAAAAATAATCATGGCTCTTGTTAGCTTTAATTTAGAGATTTTAAACAATTTCATGTTATGAACAAAAATCTACACTTTCAAATGATATTAAGTTTTAAATATACAAAATTTTTTTCTCTCCTTATTGGCAAATTTATGTGAAAAATTACTAAAACTGAAATTAAAAAGTACAAAAACAATGTAGAAAAAATGCTTTGGGGTGTAAACCACTCTACGCTCAAAACTAATTTATTGAAATGTTTCATACAAATCTTATTTTGAACCTATACAAAAATTCTTTTGTATAATTAATAAAATTTCAATGGTTTTGATTCATAAAGATATTAATTTACAAAAATATATGCAACAATTAACATTTTACTGTGGCAAGTTTCCAACTTTTTGAAATGGGATCACAATCACTCTTGTGCTATGCAATCTTTTCATCACTGTTTTCAAACGGTTGTAAGAAAAAATGATTTCTATTTGCAATCATGTTTATTAGAAAAAGTAGAAAATTCGCACACATGGTTTCTTACAGTTTTGTGTGTTTTAAAAATATCTAAAAGGAGGAAGGAATATCACTCATTTATAATAACGAATAAGATTTGCAAAATATCTTTTGCAAACACTGAAAGAAGTCTCGCATGCAATAAAATGGGCAATACTAAAAATGTGTTATAAATCTATTTTGGTCTTTTTGCATTTAATACATATATCTATATTTTTTTATCTTGCATCTGTGTATATATATAACATATGGACCATCAAATATGCTGGATTTAATTTTGAAATGAAATGCAGTAAATCATTCTTTGAGCATTTTTCATTGATTTAAAATAGTCCTGTTGACATTAATTACAGATATGAAGGCTAATGGCTGTGGTGGCTGTACTATTATCTCCGAACCTTATGATTACATTTTCTAAGACTTTTCAAGTCAAGTGCAAGATTTGGGCAGTCTATGTCAGCAATTTTGGAAATCCTATGAATAGGAAAATGTTGTCTTAAACTGGTGGTTTCTGTTGCTGTATGGCATGTGGCACCATCCTGTTAAAATTCTATTTTCTCAAGATTCATATTATCGTATGTTAAAATTAGGGCTGCAAATTTAAATCCACCCTACTCGATGGATAGCCATTATTATATATTCAAGTTTTTCAATTGTTTTTCTGTGCTTTGATGTAATGTGTATTGTTTTAACACATATACTGTTTATGTATTGATTTTTATTAAACTGAAAAAGTAGTTGTTTGCATTTACAGTTGAGTTGGTTTTATAGATTTCTTCGTGTTAAATTAATTTTTATGGAAAAGAAATAAACACATTTAATTACACAAATCACCTATAACAGTGTGTTTACATTTAATGATTTTATAATTTATTTCATAAAAAATGGCATTCTCAAATGTGTATATGTCAAAAATTCAATATTAAAACATCATATAGGTTTAATATTAGACATTGATACAATATATTTTTCCATGTATTTTGAGTATGAATATAACATTCCACCAAATAAGTTTAGGCTTAATCCAAATATGGTCATCACATTTAATTCCACACCTCCAAAAGTGAATAAGCCTATGAAAGTCTGTAAAACACTTTTGAGAACTCCAACAAGACTTGTAGTCAGTGCTGAATTTTTTGCAGTACATAAAAATAACGAATAATTTAGCAATGCTCCCATGCATGTCTGTATTCCGAAACACAACAGGAATGCACTATCTGTAATTAAAAAAGCTATATATTATACTTAAAAATATGTATTTTTATAGAAAGCTTGATACATTTAGAGTTTACACTAAAATATATAACTAAATACAAAGCTAGTGGCCAAATTAATTATTGCATGCTCTTTTCCCCAATTCAACAGAAACTTAGCTAGATGTATAAAAAAACAGAAATTAACTTTGTAATATGACAAATTTAAAAAAAGCGACTTTTAAGTAAATGCTGTCGTAATGAAAGAAATGTTCAATGTAGCATGAGACATCATTTTTTGAAATTACATTATAAATTCAATGACATGTCATAATTCTACATTTCAATTGCATAAAATAATTTACCCTTTGACCTAACAATACTGCATATGCATTTAAACAGGGTTCATGATTTAAAAAAAAAAAAAAAATCTGGTTTCTAAGAATTTATATCAAATTTTTAAAATTTAAATGAATTTTTTTCATTTTTTAAAACAGACCTTAAAGACTTTGGACATTTGTTACACTTATAAATATAATATGACATGTTAAACATTATCCAGAAACACATTTTAAGCTATTTTCACTGCAGTAGATATTTTTAAAAGAATAATAATAAAAAAAATGAACAAATTTTTAATACAAACGCATGATTCAAATGAAATTTAATCCAGGGTTGCCAGATTTTTCAGACGACTTTCAGCCAGTTGCGAAAAGCAATTTAGCCAATTTGTTTCAGCTCAGTTGTTGTTGCTATTTCTTTTGTTGTTATTGCTTTTGCAGTTGTTATTATTGTCCTAGTTGTTGCTATAACACCAATTAGATACCCAAGCTCCACATTGGAAATTCATTTTGTCGGATATACAGTGTTTCTTGTCCGAGGGATATGTACCGGAAACCCAGCTCTAATGTTCGAAACCTATAAATTCTGTACCTATTTTTAAACATTCCACAACCTCCAAATACGAACAAGTTTTTCACTTATATAATTTTCAAAACATGCAAATTAATTAAATTTTAAATGTCAAATCTTACTCAGTGGATCTTTGGGATCTGATGGGGAGCCCTTTAGTGATTAGATCAAATGCCTGATATTAAAAAAAGTTTGGATACCAGATATCTAGTGCCTTGTGAGAACCTCTCCTATTTGTCCATTGCTGCACCCCGTATATGTATATGTGAAAGATAAGCATTCACTACATTTTTTATTATGCTAGTGCATTTGTTCTACACCAGTTATATAACGTCTAATGTGCTACCTTTACCATTCTCTGTTAAATATCATTCAAATGATCAACAGAACAAATGCTACAACTGCCAGCTGAACTGAACATAGTAAGTGTATATAAATCTCAAAACAAGCAAATGTTCTTAGTTGAAATAAAGAAAAACTAATAAACTATAATACAGAAAACTAAATTTAAAATTAGCCAATATTAGACAGAATTGTTTGTGGCTAGTAATTGAAAATACTTTTAGCCAGCAGCATCTTAAACTAGCCATAGTGGCTAATTTTAACCCCATCTGGTTTAACCCTACATGGAATAATAGTACTTTCTAAGTAAAGAAAAAAAAACGTTAATATGAATTCTTTTGCGGTTAAAAGCTGAAAAAAAAATCAAACAATTGTGTGCACTGAATTTTACATTGAGGGCACTTTATTCATTTTTCCATTTTATACATGAAAAGCCTTGAAATATTTTTTAATTTACCCATTTAGTAAAATCCTATGTTCACTCCGTCCATTACTAAAAACTGAAACTTATTGTTTTAATTAGATATCTTTATTGAAAATTTCTAAGATGAAAAAATATTTCACAAGGAAGGAAAGATCTCAAGCTATTGTAGAACATGGATGAAACAGCTTAAAAGATACATATTCTAAATTCGAAACAACTTTGTTTTAAACATTATCACCCTGAATCACTTATTGTGTGGTATTCATTAAGTACAGCTAAAATACTTTTATAAAATAAAAACAGATTAAGTAGATCATGATTACTATGAATTATGCCTAGATGTTAGTGATCTGAAGAGTAAGAATTGTAAATTTAAAATAATAATAATAATACTAATTAATTCTAAAGTTAATGAAATATATAATACACACACAGACAAAAGGATCTATAAAGTTTTGCTTGAAATAGAGGTTGTAAATGCAACATATTTTGCGTTTAAAACAGTACTTTTAAATATTTAAACCAATTTTTAGAAGATTTTGTTTTGATTTAGATCAATGATTTAAAAAAAAATAATAAATCAAGCTAATCTAACTCAACAAACCCTGAATTTAAGTTCTCTTAAGATGATAGAAAACTTCTAAACATATACTATATGATCTGCAGTTCCCGACATAAAGTAGGGTCAGGAGGAGGTAATTGCCTTCCCAGTTGCTTGAAAAAATGTATTTACCAGGTGTATGCAAATGAAATAAGACTATTGTTTTTTAAAAAAACACAATAAATTTGCGAAAACTGTTAATATTTCTTTATTTGAAATAACATATATCGATAGCTACACATTTTCCCCATCTTTCGGGCACTTTGTGAATACCACGCCAAAAAAATGATTGGTCTTTTGAGGCCAGCCAGTCATCAAGCCAATATTTGACGTTTTCGTAAGAAGTGAAGCGCTGGTCAGCCAATGCGTGTCCCAATGATGCAAATAAGTGGTAATCTGAAGGAGCCGAGTCTGGCGAATAAGCCGCATGTGCTAAGGGCTCCCAGCCGAGCGCCTTAACGAATTTCTGAGCGCCAGTCATTGTACTAAAATACAACTTAATTTTGTTCTTCAAAGATTTTTTTAAGTTACCTTAATACCATTAAATCCCAAATCTAATGCTATATTTCAATTCACAAAAGAATACTGAATATTTTTTTTTATTTCCAATGGCAGAGGATACAAACAATACACACAAAAGGACAAAAGACAAACAAAATCACAAAAAAGTAAAAAGAAGACTGAAGTCATTTCCTCAAAAGTTCCCTCGCACGCCAATATTTGGCAGTCTCGGTGGCAAGTCCGTGAAGTGCTCTACAGCGGTTTAGATGTTTTCAATTCATTGGTTGATTAGAATCACACAGTCGACAATCGGGAACGTCATAAATCTGTAAGCGATATAAGTGCTCACCCAGGCAATCGTGACCTGTTAGGAGGCGAAAGAGGGCCACAGTATCACGGCGAGGCTTGTCTGGAATTGCCTCAACATCTGCCTCACTCCAAATCTTATCTTTTATTCTTTCTCGTAACCAGGAAAAGTTATTCATTTTCATTCTAGATTTTATATATAGTTTCATGGAGTGGTAGGACAATCCAGAACAATGGTGAATCAGTTGGGTGCCTTTTCGAGCAGGGAAATCAGCCTGCTCGTTGCCATAGATGGCACAATGGCTCGGAATCCACTGGATGACAACACTTTTGTTCTTCTGAGCTAAAAGTCTGATGAGCTCCCGGCACTGGAGTACCTTAAACGACAATGTGTTTCCCTGTGAACTAATAGCTTGGATTGCAGTGTGAGAATCCGAGAGCAAAACAACTTTTTGAAACTTGTAATGGATACACAATAGTTGTTTCAAAGCAATAAATAAAGCCTGAACTTCGCCATCAAAGGCTGTTCTGTATTTCCCGGCGGATGCATAAAATGAAAACAGGTCAGAAAAAACTCCAGAACCTGCTGCCATGTGTGAGTCAGAGTAGGAGCCATCTGTGTAAACATGCAGCCAATGATCTTCTGGGTAATCGATATGAATGGTTTCCAGTGCCAGGGATCTCAAAACCTTAAGGGCTGTCTGACTCTTTGTGATGGTATTTTTAAGATTTAAATTTGTTACGATTTCACCTGATTCAATCGGGTTTAGTGGGTTTAAGTTCTTTTGGACCACATCGCACAGTTCAAAATTTTCTCTAATACTCTGTACCTTTTGGATTAAACCAAGTTGTGTTTTTAAGTTTCTTGCTTTTTTTTGATAATTTATCCAAAAAGAAATATCATTTCATATAAGTTTTTCGTACAGGAGCAAAGCTCTTTCTTCAATGATGGCTTGGACAGGTTTATTGTTTGTTAGTAATAACATAGCCTCAATTGGGGTTGACTTTACTGCACCAGTTACAACTCTCAGGGCCTTATTCTGAATTATTTCTAGTTTTTTAAGACGGCTTTCACTGCATGTTATTACAGGTTCGCAGAAATAGGTGATCAGGGGCAGGATAAAAGTTTTATAGGTTAGATTAAGAGTCAATCTGGCACACCCCCAAAGCGATCCTGCCAAACGCTTTAAAATATTGATCCTGGTGAATACTCGCTCAGTCAGTGCCTCAATGTGGGGTTTCCAGTTAAGTTTATCGTCAAAAATTACCCCCAGGTATTTAAATTAGTCTATTTTTGAGTATGTTGTCTTGATAAACTAGGTTAGGGCAAAAGGTCTGGTGGGTTAGTGAAAAAGATTGGACAGCAGTTTTATCAAGATTAACGATCATATTATTTTTAGTACACCAAGTCGAGAGGACGTCCAGTGCTTTATTTAACGTACACCCAATTATTAGTCCTGTATTTTTCTTTGGTGCTTGTGTCCAGATAATCAAGTCATCTGCAAAAAGCAAGCATTTTATACCCTCAACAGACTCCAGGCAGGAAACCAAGTCATTAATATAGATGTTGAACAAAGTACAGCTACTAACTGCACCCTGGGGTAAAACCTGTCTGGAGATTATACAATCTAGAAAACCTTTTGCCATATTTCACCTTGCAAAGGCGTTGGTCAAGAAAAGATTTCACCCAGTGGAACATTCTACCACCAATACCAAAATCCATACATTTCTGCAATCGTTGCTCTCTCCAAACTAAGTCATATGCGTTCTTGAAATCTATATAGACTGTGGAAAGAATATTTCTACTATCCAGCGCATCCTTCACTGATTGGCTAAAGAGGGCAACCTGGTCATTTGTTGATCGGCGGACTGAACACAATGCAAAAAAAATTAACTTTCTATCTTCAAAAATAACTGTTTTACGATAAAATATATAGCAGTATGCGTAATTGCTTGATTTGCGATCAGCGTCGAATTGCAGATTTCTGGCAAAACTTTAAAGTGTTCTATTTCCAAAACTAATCAATTTATTGAGGTAAAACTTTCCAGTTGTTCTTATATCTATGGGTAGAACAATCTCACCAAGTTTCATCAAAATCGGCCGACCTCGGATGTCGACCCCTGGATGATTTGGCTTGGAATGTCTCCTTTGCTAAAATTCGGATTACTTCTAACCTCGAAGCACATAATACGCACCAATCGTGCAGATTTCGTGGTTAGATTTTATTGTTTACTTTCTTTTACACACAAATATTTTGTTTATTCCACATTTCAAAGGGTATATAAAACATTTTGGTTGATTTTTTTTTAAATTGGGGAGAAATAATTACAAAATTCGCAAAAGGTGGTTCCAACTAGCTATTTTTAAATGTAGTAAAATTTTTAATTTCGGACTGTTCCCACAAAGGGGGACGTTTGATCATCATGGTGGTAAATGAAATTTATTTGTTTGTATAACTTTAACAGTTCTATAATGCTTTTTATCTTGTTCCCTATTCCTTTCAAAGAGAGACTCAATATAGCATTAAACTAATAGTATTTTCTATATCGCTTCTATAAGCTTTGGAACGTAACGAAACTAAACGTAACCAATGGCGCCGCATGCAGTGCATGCCTTGCACGCCCACTTACAGTGGCCCTGCTGTATAGTTGTTGTAAAACAGTATAGTGTTGTTCATTTTATATAGCTGTCAATTATTTTCAAATTACTAATCAGGCCCGTCATATCAAAATTTTCAAGGGCGGGGCGGGGGGGGGGGGGGAGCACAGGGTATGTATAAAATCTACGCATATTGCATTTAAAAAATAAAATACAAGTACACATATAAATACATTATTATTCCCGGGGGGGGGGGAGAATCGACCCCCTAAAGGACGGCCTGTTACTAAATGTGTGCATTTGATGATTTGTCCGAACCACATTTACCTCCATGAAGCCCATATAGATCGACCAGGAATCCCCTCTTCTGTTCTTAAAGGAAGACAAAAAAATTGTTTTTTTTTTTTCATTTTGAAAATTAAAACCTCTAAAAGAAGTGTTCTCAAAGTTAAAAACTCATGCTCCCATAGAAAGGCTGATTTTTTAATTTTATTTATTTATAGCATTTATTCATTGTGATAACAAGGGCAGGATACTGATATAGGGCAAGTTATCAAAGGATAAACCATAGAAATATATCTTATGCTCATGTGATAGAATAAAAGAAATATTATTTGACATAAGAAAAAGTTGTTGTAAAAAGCAAAAATTTACTGAGATATGAAAAAGTGTATAAACTAAAATTTGCATCCTTAAGCAACTGAGTATTATGTCGATTTAAAAAGTTGATTCGGACTTACGTATATGACGCAATTCTATGAATTCGCCTTTTTTAGGTTAAGGAACATTTAAATAAATACCACTCCCTTCACGCATCAAGTTTTAGTTTCTAAAAAAATCTTAAATTTAATAATTAATTATCATATATTAATAGCCATTTTGAAATGATTACCCTTGTATATTTTTTAGAAAGAAGAAAAGAACTTGAAATAATGAATGAAAAATGGTCCATTCAATGCAATTCATTAGAATGGGCCGTGTTGTATGAGAAAAGGCCTGTGTTTATTATTAAGAATAATAACACACACTCACATATCAAAATGATTAGTCTCGTCTACTCGGCGGCAGCACTTTGTCTTGATATGCTGATGATAATCGAAAATAAATGCCAAGCTCGCACATTTTTAAAAAATATTATATGGCAGCTAATGTTTAGAAGCCTAAAAAACAGTTACAGCAGATGCCTTGCAATTGGTGATACATAGGTTGATACATGTAAATAACTTCGTTTTTAGTTTTCCATGTGGATCAAATTTAAGCCTTCGTAATTTTCTCATGTCGTTAAGAGGCATATTTAACACACATAATATTTGTATGCATTGATGATATTTTACATATTAAAAGACTTTCATAATAATGAACTGTATCACGTTTTTTAGCTTTTTCACAAAACTACATGTAATGCAAAAGTAATAGATTAAATAAATAAGATATTAATAATATTTTGTTTATAAAATAATAGTTATATATAAAAATATATTAAACTATTGTGAAAGTGCGCTCTTCTGAACAATGGTTCAAGGGCGAATACAGGGAGGGATCAAAAAATGGAATTACAGAGGTCTAGAATTAGAGATTATATGAATAACGAGCTAAAAATTCAGTAATTCCCCCTTTTGGTACAAATTTTTTGGGAGCAGGCCTGTCATTTAGGGGGGTCAGGAATAGGCAATTGCCTTTCCCTGGCTTTATTTTTATCAATGCATGTTTTTTTTAATGTAATAAAAAGGAGAATATACTCCTTGCCCCCTACTGGAAAAATTCAAAATGGCAGTCCTGATAAGGAAAGCTAATAAAGCTCAGGTCTGACACGGGGCCCAGTGGTAACATATTTAAGAGTTGTAGTCGTTGCTTTGGAATTGAGGCAGGAAAATTCCCTACTTTTTCCCTACTCAGTAAAAGAACCAGCGAATCCTTCCAAACCCGTACTGTTGCCCGTAACATGTCGCAATACAGCTTAGTCATTCATAAATGATGTTACGCTTCGAAGGGGGTAACAAGAAGTTTGACTTTGCACAATTTGATTTCTTTTAAAAATTTTAAATCAGCAAATTAAACTTATTTTATGCTATTGTAATTTAGAGTAAGATGTGACAAAGGTGGGTAGGGGGTATGTTGAGGTGTAACACTTAGTGACAAAGGGGGGAGGGGTCAAATATATTGAAAAAAGTGCGACATCATTAATGAACGGTCCCTTAAAGCCCCGATTTTAGAATTAATTTAAAAAACTTTCCTGTGGAAGAGCAATTGAACCCCTCCTCCCCTCTATGCTCTTACCCCTGATGAAACACTAACGATAACCTAGAAATGCGTTTGGAAAACTTTAATTTCGAAAAATTTTTGAGAACCCCCCCCCCCCCCCCCCGTTTCCTTAACGTCATCAAAAACATCTTACCATTCCGTTTTCTGCAATTTCCGGGAGAAGTCCCCTACCCCTTCACATCACCAAAAATATTCTAAAATAATGCACATTTCCGAAGATAATCCCAAATATCAGCTTTCCCAAACAGCTCTATAAATACAGCATTAAGCTGCGAATTTATCACTTAAATTTCAAAAAACTTTTTTAAATGTGCTCCCTTCCCCCAATGCCACCAAAGAGTTTAAAACTACCACTCTCGTTCTTCAATTTCAAAGTGATGCCCCCCCTAAAAATCCTCCCTTAACCCTAATAACACTGCCCAAAATTGAGTTTTCAAGATTTCAATTTCGAAAAATTTTCGTCACTTTTCTTTTTGTTAACATGATAAAAATAGTCTCAATTTCCATTTTTTATACTTTTAATTAAAAAAATTTCAGGGAGAGAGCCCTCCCTCTCTTTTCCCTAGGAAAATTAGCCTAAAGTAACGTTCTCAGGAGGTCCCTCTTTCCTAACATCTGCAAAATGCAACACAAAACTGATTTTAGCGTCTACATTTCGAAAAATTTCGGAGAAATTTTACGAACCCATTCCCCTAATGTCACCAGCTGTAGCTTAAAGATATATTTTGAGAATTTTAATTTAGGAAATTATCCTCAAAGAGTCCCCCGTGAAACCCTTTTTCTCTAGCACTTCAATTTAATAAACTTTACAATGAAAATGGTTATGTAACCACACCTAGATATAAAGCAATTCTGCGAAGATAAAAAAATGGGAGCTGTGAATCAAATAAACATGTCGATTAAAAAAATGCATTGCTTTTGAAATGACCCTTTCTATATACGTTATTTTATTTATCCATTTGTTTTTTCTCCCCAGCACTCCCGTCCTCTAAATTCCGTTCTAGCCATGACTTCCTTTTACATAAGAAACTATCCCCCTTTGTTACCCACTCACACACATAGCCATTTTCGCAATCACTTGCCTACGAATCATCCAAATAAAATAAATCCACGTTGTTGAGTGATAGAGGATTAATAAAAAGAGACTTGTCATTCTACAGCAGTGAATCCCAACCATTTTCTCTTGACAAACCCAATCTAAACTCCCAAAGAAAATGGCTCTCTAATTCTTAGTAATGGAAGAAAATAATAAAATTTCCTAGCATAATTATTTTCCTTGTTGCACAATAATTCATAAAATGAAATGAAATATGATTGTAAAACAACAAAATATAAATAAATCTAATAATTTGCAAGAAACCAAATACTTTTTTAAATTCTTACTTTTTTTATTAGTTCTTTTTGAATTATTAATGGGGAAGGAAATAAACGTATTCGCAAAAAGTTTTTAGAAATTGTTTCCCTGATAGTGCAAAAAAAGTTGTGGAATAACATAAAAAATACACATAAAGAATTTGCAACAGACGAAATTCAGAAAAGTTATGGAAATTTACAGAAATATTAAAATGTACCTATTTTCAAATTTTTCATATTGCAATAGTGCAGAAAAGTTGGAATAAAGTATTATCAATGTGAGTAGAAAATTTGAATTTAAATATCTTTCAGATCCACTTTGGGGTTTGGAACTTGTCTATACATGAGAAATTGAAAGAAAATAATGCATAATTTAACATTTTAGCAAATTTTCATATTTTCGACCCTTTTTTTTGTGCTAGAGCTGAAAAAAGTGAAAAAGGGTGGTAGGAGAAACATACTTTCAAAATTTTTAATAAATCAACGAATATCTTTCGATCAATGAACTTCATGTTCTAAATTTTTAAAATTAGGCAGAAGAGGAAATAAGTGAATTTCAAATTATATGGGCATGTTTCCTATGCCACTCCACAAGGTTTCCACATGATAGGGAAAGCAATTTATTAAACTATCATTTTTACGCTCCATCCTAGTATGCAGGACAATTTATAATTTCGTTTTTCTTTCATGTTAGCAAAAATTTCGTCATTGCAATATTATTTTCACGAACCCCTTTGTACCTCACATGAACCCTTAGTTTGGAAACATTGTTCTACAAGATGTAACATTTCACAACAAAATTTTGTAAGATGTTTTTACTTTAAAAATAATAATGAAAAATTTTCAAAATATTTTAATATCCCTTCAAAAATATTAAAATTTCTATTTAATAGGGCCAAAAACCTATCAACCCTGCTTTGACATCACACTTAAACAAAATAAACTGAAATCCTGTGTTCTGGTTATTTACCTTTAATACCATAGAAATACATTAAACTTAACAATTTAAAATAAGTGTACCGGACATATTTGCTTCACATGAAGCTCTTACGACAATGTAGAAGCAATGTGTAATACCACATTCATTTTAAGTTTTCTTTGTTGCAAGAAAAGGTTATCGGCCTAAAAACAACACACATAAATTTCTGCTTGCTAGTGCTGCGCTGTACAAATTTGCAAAAATCTCTAGTTACATTTTGATAGCCACTAGGTGATCTAAAAAGATCTTGTGGCACAAAGATGGTGCATGGTTACTTCATGGGTGATTCTGATCCGAAAATTTATTACTTATAAGATTTCCTTAACGAGTAACATCTTTGCTTTTCATTCTACCTTGAGACAAGCAGAATATTTATTGCTTTAAAACACTTAGAATAGAGGTTCAGAAAATTGACTTGTGGTATTAATATTTCAAATCTTTACTTAAATAATTGATAAATATTTTTAAATTTTTAATGCTTACATACATTTGTATAGTGTGTCTCTTTTCCTGTGTGTGTGTGTGTGGAAGGGGGTGCCTAATTATATAATTATTATTTTTAATTCTTAGTGCATTATTTTCAAAAAACTTTTGTGTGAAGTTCAGAAAACTCTTTCTTACTCAGAATCAGCCATCTGTTAGTTTTTTGTTCTTTTTCTGGAATTTTGATGCCATTCTTTTTTCTTTCTTTTTTTTAATGTGGTGATGCTTTGTTTTATCAGTATATTTTTGGCTTATTTGTAAATAAACTGCTTATAGCAAATTTTTCTCCAAAAAACAAGGAGAATTGAAACTACTGAAACCATAAGTTTAATAGTTGCTATAAATGGGTGCAATTGTATAGAAGCAACACTTTTACGCAAATAATTTCAAGTAAAAATGTACACATTCTGTTCAATATTTATGTCCTTTTCCATTAAATATTTTGCACATTTAATGCAAACTTTTTGTACTATTATGAATGAGAGACAGAGGATCTGAAAAATAATTTTAATATAATACCTGAAAATCTTCCTTGATTGGTAATCTCTTGTGCTTCTAAAACAAAACTCATAACCATGAAAAAAGGTATAGTATTAAAGCTACTGATGTATAAAACGTGTACAGCAGACAAATTTTCTAAGCATTTTTCAGATAGAGTCAAGTACAGGCCTTGCACTAATACACTTAC
This sequence comes from Octonoba sinensis, assembly GCA_038502835.1. Lineage (NCBI taxonomy): Eukaryota > Metazoa > Arthropoda > Arachnida > Araneae > Uloboridae > Octonoba > Octonoba sinensis. The sequence continues at coordinate 26,209,019 of CM076599.1, read as the reverse complement.
AGCCCCATATCCATATGCTTGAATGTCAAACTTCAAATCACCTATACCTGTAAAAAATGAAGTATTACAGACAACATTTTGACATTTTTGGAAATGAAAATAAATTAGCAGTAGTCACAAAAAAAAGATGACTTTTAAAATTAAAAAAAAGACTTTGTGGTACATACGCTGGGAGCAAAAGTAACATGCAGTATTTCATATAAATGAAATGGAAGTTAAAAACAAGAGTAAAAATTTGCTAGTGGGAGAGGAGAGGTTGACGTAACGTAGACTTCTTTACATAATGTAGTTATCTAAAGAAGAGATTCAAATGAAGTATTAGTAAAATAGATTTAGTGTGTTTATATGTATCGAATGATTTATTAGGAGTTGAAAAGGCTCGTCAGCTTTGCTATTTCAAGTGATGCAAATCTGATTAACCATCATGTTAGAATAAATCCTATCCATATTTGAACTGCCCTCCAATAACTAATTTTTTTTATTGAAAAATAAATAAATAAATTGAATTTTATAAATGAAGTATCTTTCTAAATTATAGTAATATTTGATGCACACACAGACTACAAATATTAAAATTCTCATTTACACAGTATTTTCTTTCTTGGTCTTGAATACCATTTTAATTTTTGCCTAAAAGAGCACTGCATTTACATGTGGGCACCTTTTACTTCTCCCAAGTTCCCCTGAGCACTTCCAAAACTGAATTAGTTTGGGTAATTAGAGTAATTCTGCCATGTGCAAAGAAGAATGTTTCTTAATGAAAAAGGAGTAAGGTATCAGTTAACAGAGATATAAACTGTAAAAAGTAATTGCACCTAATTAAAGCACAAATGAATCTATTTGGTGGAAAAGGGCAGCATTTTAAACACTGAGTTTGAACGGGGGAGCAGTTACACTGCTTTCATGCATTTGAGTGTTGATGGCAGTTCACACTAAATTGGCTATTCAATCTCTACAGCTACACAGACAAATGTTAACTTGTTAATGTCTAGTGATATTAAGAAAACATAATATAAATTACTACATAAATCGTAATTAAGACCCTGTTTAATCAAGTGATGCAGTTTTCTTGACATTAAATTTGAAAGTGTGAATCGTTTTTGTGCTAAATTGTGAGCTTGATTCATGGGTCATACGAATATTATGTTTAAAAATAATATGAAAAAGCCGGTTTGAAAAGCCAAATTTGTTAATGTGCTATTTAGTTTAACCTCTTCTCTACGGCTGGGAGGCTGGGACGAAAATGTCCCAGCTATTCCCCCCTCCCTTTCTCAAGGTCCGAACTAACGAGAAACTTTTTAAAGAGGTGATCAGCTAATGCCACCTAAATAGGGGAGAAAGCCATCTGACGGGTCGAAGGAAAAAGTTGTGACGTCACTACCACTAGGCAATGCTCCGTGTGCCTACTGCAAAGTGCGAAGAGCTGCATTTTTTCTTTCTCAATGCGATGAAATGGCGAAGCCCGCTGGTTCATAACTGTATTAGTATTCCAAAGTTTTCTGAAAATTCATATATATTATCATCATGCCCTATAAGTGTTGTGTGCCAAAGTGCCGCGGAAATTATGATTCAGAAAGTAAAGTTCATGTTTTTAGTTTCCCCATTGACGAAACAAGTCGTAAGAAATGGACAAGGGCAATTCACCGAGAGGATTTTGTTCCTTCTAAGAATTCAAAGGTAAGCTAATTTTCTTTCCTTAAATGTGATTGCTAAATAAAAATATCTTAAACCCGTTAATGCATATTGTAAACCTAAAATAATTTTCAGTAGAATTAATTATTGCTTCTTCCGAAAAACATATCTAAATTCTTAGAAGTAAATAAGCTATTTGATGTTTGCATGATTTTTTAATTTTATTTTTAAAAAGTTATACTATAAAATTATATTACATTAGAAAAGTTTTGCTGTATTTGACAAATATATGTAAGATTATAAAACGTTTGCTTATGATTCCAAAATAACTTTTTGTTTCATTAATACTATTGTAAACTCTCCTTCACTCACAATTTTCTGATTTGCATAATTTTCTTCTGGCTGCTTATTATTTCCAAGTATTCAAAAGTTTTCAAAGGTTTTATTTTTATAGATTTTGGTGTATTTACTTTTGTTAACATATTTTTAATTGGATTCTCCATTGCTTCAATTTCTGATAGCTCAAAGTATTATCTTTTCCTCATGATTTTGAGGTGACAAGGTTGACTTCATACATATAGTTTAATCCATGCAGTGGAATATCTTTCTTATTTGAACAATATATGTTGAAACGCTCTATATTTATTTAGCTGGAGCCGACTGTTATGCATGTATATATATATAAACAATGTGTAGATAATGTGTATTTTGCAATTTTAATAATTCATAGCTATTATTGACCATCAAGTGTATCCCATTTTGGATAATTAATTATGTGTATATTTAAACTTAATTACAAAATTTTTCATTATAGGTCTGTGAAAGACACTTCACGTCAATGGATATTGAATGGGTGTCAACTGCTTTTGACGAGAAATCTGGACGCATAATTACAGCTCCATTGCAAAGGCCACGATTGAAGCCAGATGCTGTACCTAACATTTTTCCAGGGTGCCCTTCCTACTTCACTTCTCCGTTCTTCTCCTACAAGTTCCAGAATCAGTCCTGCAAGGAAACGGCAGATTCTTGAGGAACAGCATTTAAATGTAGCAATTAGTCAGAGTAAGTGTGCATATGATGACTACATCTCCAGTCGAAGTTTTTCCAGGTTTGAAGAACTTTGTCAGAATTTAAACAATTTCAAAACTTCCAACTCATGGAAATGCATTGTTAATAATGATAATGTTGTTTTTCTTAATTTAATTACAAATGATAACAATGTAGAACTGCAATATTCTGTTTTTATTAATTATTTGTTAGAATTATTTGTTTCTTATAGAGGCCAAAAACTCAAAATTTCCAAAACTGGTCCTGCCTACACAACTTAAAAATCTGAATGAAATTTCAGAAATATTGGAATGCATTGAAAATTCTTGCACTTTTCCAAAAAAATCAACAGACCATATAATTTGTATTTTAAAATGCTTACTTTTATCACTTAGGGATAATTTAATTGAAGATCACCATACAAAAGTTGATTTCATTGTTGATCAAATTTCTTTTTTAAATGTTAATTCCCCAGAATGTTATAGATATTCCACAGAGATGTTGATTTTTTTCTGCAATGTTTTTTTAAATTTCTCCTCAAGCCTTTAAATTTGTTCGGAAAGTAGGTAAAGTTGTATTGCCACACCCATCGATAATTCAGAAAATAAGTTCAAAAATGAATATTAATCAACATCATGAAATAAATGATTCCCACTTTTTAGATTATGCAAAACAAAAAGTTAAAGAGTTAAAAGATTATGAGAAGTATGTATCCTTAATGATGGATGAAATTCATATAAAACAATTTTTAGCTTTTAAGGGAGGTAACAGTGTAGGTACTGCTTATAACAACAGTAATTTAGCTAATTCTGCTTATGTATTTATGGTGCAAAGCTTACTGTCCAAATACCAGGATGTTGTAAACATATTGCCAACAAATAAAATGTCTTCAGAATTGTTGTATAAAATGCTTAAAAAACTCATTTTTGGGTTAGAAAAAATTGGGTTCAAGGTAGTACTTGTGATGTCAGACAACAATAGCATAAATAGAAAATGTATGAAATTTTTTAATAACCCTCTTAGTGAGTATGTGTATCCACATCCATGTGATGCTCAAAGGCCATTATTTTATTGTGTTGACACTGTGCATCTTATTAAATGCATTAGAAATAACTGGATTAATCAAAAAAATCCAGAACAAGCTAAGTATTATCCAGCTTTTGATATAGATAGTACTGAAGTACATACAGCTTCATTTTTATCTGTAAAGAAATTATATGAGGTAGAATGTGGGGAATTATTGAAATATGGGTACACACTATCACGAAAAGCTTTGTGGCCTACCAACCTTAAAAGGCAAAATGTTAAACTTGCTCTTCAAGTTTTTAACAGGGAAGTTTCAAACAGTCTTAAAGAGATTGGTGAGCGCCACCAAATATTAAACAGTACGCATACTTCAAATTACATAGAAATATTTGATACTTGGTTTAAAATCGTAATAGTGAAAACACCCCACAAGGGCATTCATGCAAGGGATGACATGTGTAAACCTTTATGTAATGATGAATCTGATAAACAAATGATATTTTTGAATAATTTTCTCATGTGGTTAAAACGATGGCGTCAGATGAAGAGTGACACAGGTAGATTAACAAATGAAACCTTGTCTGCTTTAATCATTTCCACTCAATGTATCATACAACTCACTAACTATTGTGTGTTGGAATTGAACATGCATTACCTGCTTCCAGGTAAAATCCAAACTGATGAATTAGAGCATAGGTTTGGATTGTACCACAGGATGGCTGGAACAAATTATCATGTATCAATGAGGCAACTCTTTGAAATGGAAAACAAAATGAGAGCTTACTCCTTGTTAAAACTAACATTTGAATGTAAAAGTAGGGGTATTGTTGTGATTGATGAAATAGTCGATACAGATATTACTACTGAAGAATCTTCTGTCGAAGAATCTGTAGATGAGGCTCTGCTTCAAATAAAAGTAACAGATAGTGATATTGATAAAGTATCTGATAAAATGGGTTTAATTACATATTTAGCTGGGTATTGTATTCATTCTGTTTTAAAAATTGTTAAATGCATTATATGTAAAGAATATTTAGTTCGTGATGTGGAATTACCAGATCATATTTATTACAAACATATTCATAGTTGTGACAGAGGGGGACTACTTTATCCTTCGATTGATGTTATTAATATAATTGCTCATAATTATATAGTAATGCAGAAATTAGTAGCTAGTGATTTAGAATCAAAGTTTTTATTAGTCAATAATCAACGTAAACTAGTATCTGATATAACTATAAACATTTTGTCTGAAAAAGATATGGAAGTAATAACATGTTCTGATCATTCTTCTAACCATATTTTAAAGTTCCTTGTAAGAGCTTGTACAAATACCATAATAAAAAATTATTGCAAGTCAAAAAATGATGCTTTGTCAAAACAGAAAAACAATGATGCTCTGTCAAAAGAAAAAAACAAACGCAAACTAAGTACATTGGATAAAAAAAAATCTTAGTTGTTTTATCAGTTGTAATACAGCTTTAATTAATATCAATGAAATGCTTTAATTTATTTCAAGAAAGCGGTTAGTCGAAAAATCTGCATTCTTGTGAAGAGTTTTATTAATCTATATGTAAATGTACCAGTAAAAATGTAATGAGAAATGATGATTTATCTTCAGTTAGTCATTTTTAATATTTAAATGGCACCAGGAATTTTTAATCATACCATATCGGAAAATTTGTTTTGCCTGTTTGCTTTATGATTTTTATAGAAGTTATACTATAATACATTGTTACTTATGTTTCTGTTACATATCTGAACAGCTTTTATAAGCTTTCAGATCAACTTCATTATATATATGCATTTTCTGTGACTGAGAAATAATACTCTGTGTTTTGAATTTAAAATAAATTTGTTTCCTTTTCAAATGTGTCTTTTACTTATTGCTAAACAAAATTTGAAAAGTTTTATTTTTTGGACAAAAAAATGTTATATGCTAAAAAATATTTATAAAAAAGGAATATAAAAATAGGATATGTATTTATAGACATATTAACGTCTTAATACACTTTTACGAATGGACCTTCAACATTTAATGGAAATTATTCATGTTCCCACACTCTTAACATTTCTCCCTTCTTCTCGAATCGCCTTTCTGTCCGCCTAGTGCGCGTGACGTCACGAACTAGCAAGATGGCTTTCTCCCCTATTTAGGTGGCATTGGATCAGCTCCCCGGCTTTGACATGCACCTTAAGGTAAACAACAAAAACATCATCAATACCCCCCTCCCCAAAGTTTTTGCAGCACTCAACAAATGTAACATTTAATGCACCAGAAATGAATAGGAACTTTTTAGACATTGTGGGGAGTCCATCAGGAACATTAACAGCATTCCTTCAAGGGGGATAGAAAGAACTCTGTGATTTTTGCCCTGTATGGAAAGTCTTTTCAGTATTTATTTACCTGTTTAGAAGAGGTTAAGCAAAAGATAAATAAAAAGACATTGAATAGTAAGATTTTCAAAATGGTAATTTTTTGAATTTTACACCAAAAGAATTATGAATGATAATCAAATTGAAAATTTAAGAAAATAATAATTAATATGACTAGCTCTCAGCCCTGTACATAATCATGTACAGCTTTTGAAGGTATTTGTATGTTATAAATTTAGATTCTTTGTACCCTTTAAACAGGGGAGTCCATTCCCTCTCCCCTCTATGCAGTGGAGTAGTCGAGAGGGGACGGCGTACCACGACTTTTTTTTTGACCCTAGCGTTCTTCCACCTTTTTAAAATTTGACACAAGCATCGCATCGGCCCGCATTTTTATGTTCATATCTCTGCGTTCCCCCTACTTTTCCCCCCAGAAATACAACACTACCTCCAAGTATGATGGCACCTCTCCCTCAAAAGCTATGGAGCGCCTTTCACCCCAAAGAATGAAACCCCCTCCGAAAAAGAAAGACTAAAATTCTCTTAAAACAAACCTTTAATGGCACAGTTTGAGGCAAGGTGCTCCCTCCCCTTAGTGGGTATCCTTGCTTTAGGTACCCTCATTGAGAGGATTTAACATGTGAAATGCATGTAAAAAATACATGTCCGAACTCTTACTTGTAGGTCACATTTTTCATTAAAATATGACTGGTTTTTTTTTAAACCAGCTTTGACCATACTAAAGAGCTTTTGTTATGCCCAAATATGCATGTACCAAAATCTTCAATTATTAGACAGTTTCATGCATGTGTGCAGATAATTTAGGATGCATTCAAAATTTAAAAAACCTTGTATTAACTCTAAGAATAAGATACAAGTTTGCACACAAGCATAGAAGACACAATACACATTAATGTAGATGCACGCTAACATTTTATAGATTTTATTTAAGTTTTAAAAAATTAAAATCAGTCCAATAAGCAACTACAAATTTAATCTAAATCTAGTATGAAGTAGTGTTGTATATTCATTAAGATATATCAGATTGCTTAAAGGTAATTCTTTTCAGAAACAAAATGGAACTAATATAAATGAAGATCATATAAGAAACAGACGGCAATCAAATACAGACATTATACACATACACACAAAATAAATAAAAGTAAATTAAAAAGGGAAAGTCTGTTTTCCTTTTAGTATGTCTCCTTTAAACCTGTCATTCCATGTTACTGCAAAAACTGAATTTGTCACATTGTTTTAAAATACTTAAACTTGCATGCATTTATTATATTACTAATAAATAACTACATTGGTGTGTTTAACTAAAAATTATCTTGAGTATGCTCAACATTTCTATGTTTCTAATATCCAGGCAAATATGTATTTATTATAAAGAAAAATTACACCTTACTTGCAAGTACACATCCAATAGATATAAAGACAACAGATAAAACAACTCTAAATTTGGGTGTTTCTTTCTTCATGATGATCACAGATAGAACAAGTGTGACAATGGGAGCACATCTTTTCACTGCAGCATACATCGGGATAGACATGCCACCCAGAGCATGGAGAGCTGTGATAGAATGCAGAGCATAAAAGAAAGAGGGCCAGGCAAATGACTTGCCTAGCCAAAAATGTTAAATTTAAATCAGGTGTCTAAAATTTAATTAAAATCACAAGTACATTTAAATCATTTAATAAAAGAAAGTAAGAAAAATGAATTTATTTTTATCAAATGCTTTGACCTACTCCTACCACTTAAAGATAGGAAGAGCAAATGCAATGGGGACTTCATTTTAGTGTTGCAAAAGCAATCATGCAAGCATTTGTTTTCAAACTACTAATTCATAACTTAAATTAAACCTAGTAAGGGAAAATTGCACATATTCTATTGTTTGCTGCTGAATATTCTTTTGGAAAGTAAAGGTGTAAAATTTTTTTTTTATTATTATTATACACTAACACAGATTTTATAACAAATATATTACATTTATGCACATTACAGCAAATAAAAAGCAGATACAGAAAAGTTTGCATAAAACAACTTTTGAATTGTAAAGACACAACAGGGGGCGATCCAGCATTTTTCCAGGGTCCTATTTTTGTGAATTTAAAAAAAAAATTGTGAAAGATCAAATAGTATTGTTAAATTATTTGATCACAATGGAAAAATTGTTGAAGTATTCGTATTTTGGATTTGTTTTCAAGTTTATTCGAATACAATGATTTTGGAAGGTCAATTGAACAATTTTCTGAAGGGTCTTTTGATTATGGATTTTTGTGAAGGGTTCATTTTGATTAACTGGAATTTTGTGAAGGGTCCATTTTGATTAACTGGAATTTTGTGAAGGGTCCATTTTGATTAACTGGATTTTGTGAAGGGTCCATTTTGATTAACTGGAATTTTGTGAAGGGTCCATTTCGATTAACTGGAATTTTGTGAAGGGTCCATTTCGATTAACTGGAATTTTGTGAAGGGTCCATTTTGATTAACTGGAATTTTGTGAAAGGTCCGTAAAAAGTCCCAGCTTTCCTCTGGCATGACCTCTGCACAGTATAACCTCGAAAATCCAGATTGATTGGGAATCAATACTGAATGTTTGTTTCATACACTTTTCCGAATTTTAGAGGGATGAAAAAGAAAAGAAAGTGAAATTCCTTTGAAATTCAAATAATTATGAAATAAAAAACTCAAATTCGATGTATAACATAATAGTTAAGTGGACCAAAAATAAGAAGTATTACAGTAAAATATCAAGTATTCAAAAAGTGCGGAAAACAAAAATTGAAAATGCAAATTTTCTGGACAGTTGGGAACGTGAAAATTTCAGTCCCCTTTAAAGTTTTGAATCATAATAAGGTTAAAAGATGTTATTGTCCACAACTGCAGTCACAAAAATGGTCCATTCTCATACAAAAGTTCGAAAATTATTCATTTCTTATATTAAATTTTGTTTTATTGATTATTTCTTTCCTTTTTTTCTTAAAAAGGAAAAAATGGACTGGACGGAAACCAAAACTGCAGTTGCGCTACTGGAATATTTTCTACCATTTTCTTAGGAAAGACATTCTTGCTATCATGGTTTAGAGATGAACGGCAAGGTAAAAAAATTTTCACATTGAGCACAATTAAAAACTGGAAAATAATGTTTATTGAGAAATAATTTCAAGTTTTCAAAAATTAAAAAACCGAAATGCTGGTCCATTGCAGTAAGAAAACGTTGAACTTCATTACTGAACCCTTAAGGAAATAAAAGATTTACTCCGATTATGTGAAAGGATTCCCTTTTGAAAAGCACAAGTCAAATTGCTTACATTGGAATAAGTCAGTCATAACAGTTGAGCCTTGGTAATATAAACATAATTCAGTTCAAAACATGTATTAGTTGTTCAAATTCAACTAGGTATGAGAACAAAAGTTAGGGTCAGTGTAAGACTAAAAGTGATGGTAACTAAACGATTACGAGTTCTACAAGTAATATGAAATAGTAGATGCAAGTGGAGGAAATAGATTCCAGCCTAAATGAACATAGATAAACTTTCAGTAGATACCTGTTTGGAAAGAGTATTTTGGTACATTTATGATTTTGAGGAATCGCAGTACTTCAAGAAATGTCATGCATATCATCATCTGGCAGGCCATAATGAAAAATGGAAAATCAAAGTTGAAGCTAGTGATGACAGCCTTATTTGTAAATGCCATTGAGGTAGAGCAGATGCCATACAGAGTTGCAGAGCCAATGCTTGCAGCATATGATGCCTAAAACAAAAACCAAGTTGCTCAAATCTGTTAAATAAATACTTAAATTATACAGGTTGCACATAGGAATTCAGTTACTCTTCCATTATATGCTCGACAGTTTTTCAGAACCTTTTGAAGAACAATTGCACAATGGTACATGTGCAGAAGGCTTACACATCAAATAAATGCTTATGGGCTGCCATCTATCAATAATTTTGATAACCAGAAGGTTTGCACTCTTAAAAATTTACTAAGTTTCAGGCTTATGTGATAGCGGAAGCCAAACATTAAGAGCACTTTCCAAACTGAAATTTCAAAATATTCAAAATCTTTATTCAGTTTATTTATTTTTGTCGGGGAGTTCACTTAATATGCTGTGGGTTGCATTTACTAAAGAGATTCAAATGTGAATAATAGTGGTAATTTCCTTGCATTTTAAGTAGTTTTATTTTTAACAATTAATTGCTTGATTCTTAAAAGAGACAGGGGTGCCGATAGGGAGATTTTATGGCACAAGTTATGCCATCAAAATTTTTGGAAGGGATTTTTTTCCAGTAAATTATTATCATTTTAATTTGAAATTTTATAGCAAGGAAAAACTATGAAGAAATTTTAAATATATATAGATGTATGTGTGTTTCTGTGTATATAAATAAACAAGCAGTGACTGACTCACAGGCAAGTGATGGCCTTTTTTGGCCCAGAGCTTGCAATTGGGATCCCAAAAAATCTTATTAGAACTACTGTTTTTAATATTTTTTAAAACAAGCAGTATCATATGCCAGGCCAAAAAGCTAAAGTATGCATGCCCTAGTATAAGTACAAAGGAGCTATTAAAACTTAATAAGAAATAGTACCAAGAAGGCAATTGGTCTTCTTACCGGTCACTGTACCTTAAAGCAGCATCTATGAGGGTCAGTAATGACGCAACTTGTAGGGACTGCCTTACCTTCATGAGGAAACTGTTACAACACACATTTTATGCTGGTGTGAAATGTTTTCTGTTTATAGGTTTGAACACCTGGGTCCTTGTATCATTGAACCCTAGGAGATTCATGACAATCGTATTGGGTACTTGATGAACTTTGCATCAGCTACAGGTCTCTTTTAAAATGTTCGGTTTGGGGATTAGTACAACAGACCCCTAGTTGCAGTGCTTTGTTCTTTCAAGCCCCCCTTTCTTTCATTTCATCGCACGGGCACCCAGGCCCATACACCAGGCATGAAGTTTCTAAGGAGCAGGAAATTTTTCCATATCAGTTAAATTTCTGTTTTGAAAAATGTAATATAAATAACTGAATAATATTAATAATAACTGCTGGTAATTCTTCATAATAACAGGTTATGCTTAATTAAACCATTCTAGAACTTTTTGTACATAGCTTTTACTTCCAGAATTGTTTAAAAGTTATAACACCAACATTTTAGTGTGAAAATATTGGAATTTTCAGAGTTTTTAAATCTTCTGCCTCGTAGACATTGTTTTCAAAATTTTGCCCAGTTTTTATTAATACACAACAAAAAGTAATAAGGGATGAGACCTGGAAAATAAAAAAAAATATTTTCTAAAGATCACCCTTATATATATATATATATCAGGGCTCGAAAAATGTTAGAAATTTTACATGCCCTCCCGGGCAGGTTTGTCTGAAAATAGCATGCCTGAACAAGATATTTACATTCCCAGAAGTTGTTTTATTGCATATTAATAAAAATAGTGGGGAGGGGGGGAGAGAGAAAAAAATTGACACAAAAAAAGGAAAACTAACAAGAAAACCAAGAAAGAACAACAAATTAAAGGAACTTATGCCAGACCTGTGAAAAATAAGGAGTTGAGGAAGAATCATTAACCAAATAAGAACTATTCCTGTTAATATGATAAGCTTCCCAAAAGTCAAGTTCTAAAGGGGAAGAACATTTTTGAATAATTTTCCCAGAATTGAAATCAAAAGAGTGGTTGGAATTCCAACAATGTTGAGCAATGCTAGACTTATTCAGCTCTTGCTTTCGTACATAACCTTTATGCTCATTTAACCGAATTTTCAGAGCACGTTTTGTCTGTCCAATGTAAGAAAGGCCGCAACGGCAACTAATTTGGTAAATACCCCAAGTATTAAGTTGATCAACAGGATCTTTAAGAGAAGAGAAGGAAAGTTTGTTGCTAGGAGCAAAAACAACTTGAAATGGAAACCTTTTTAGGATTTTAGCAATACGAAAACTTACAGAATGAAAGAATGGTAACACAACCAAATCCTTTCTAGAAACCACATGATTGGGACCAGAAGTTTTTTTAGAAAGTTTGTTATGAATAGAATCAATTAAAGAGTGAGAAAATCCTCTATCAACAGCTACAGCTTTCAGATAGTTGAGTTCAATCTTGAGAAGCTCAGGAGAAGAGCAAATATTAATAGCACGATGGACAAGAGCATTAAAAGCCGAATATTTTTGGTTGGGAGGATGAGACGATAGTCTGTGAGGAGGTAAAGAAACAGCGAAAGGTTTACGATAGACAGAAGTTGTGAAACCAGACTCACTCCTAGAAATCAAAACATCAAGAAACGCGAGGCTACTATTAAGTTCTTTCTCACAAGAAAACTGGATATTAGAATCAATGGAGTTCATAAAAACTGATGATTTAATTGCTTCTGGTCCTTATTCTGAAATTTATAAAGATCCTAGCGACAAGGAGTTAAAAGCTATTTCTTCTGCTGTTAAGTCTGTTCATTCTATTCCTTTGATTGCTAAACGGTCTGTGATTCCTTCTGTTGCTAATTGTGCGCGTTTCTATGCTTTACCGAAGGTACACAAGGCAGGTATTCCTTTCAGACCAATTGTTTCCAATATTGGCACTGCTTAATATAAACTTTCCAAGTATTTAGTTTCTGTGTTTTCTCCACTTAGGAGTCGGAATGTTTTCACTGTTAAAAATTCCACCGATTTTGTTAAGAAACTTCATAACTTCGTTCCGAATAATTCGGTTATGGCCTCTTTTGATGTTAATTCTTTGTTTACTAATGTTCCTGTTGATGGCGCTTTGACTTGCCTCAGGAAAAGGCTTTCTGAATTCCATTTTACTTCTGTGGAAATCGAGGAATTAGTTTTTCTTACTCGTGTGTGCTTGCAACAGAGCACTTTTGTATTTAATGGTAAATTCTATGCTATGGTAGATGGCCTAGCCATGGGAAGTCCTCTTAGTCCTATTTTAAGTGATTTCTATATGCATTATTTTGAGGAAAAACTATTCCAAAAATTGCAATTTCAATTTTATGTTCGTTATGTGGATGATTGTTTTGTCCTAACGGACAGTAACTTGTTAGGTATTGATGATGCTCTTTCGATTATGAACTCCATTGATTCTAATATCCAGTTTTCTTGTGAGAAAGAACTTAATAGTAGCCTCGCGTTTCTTGATGTTTTGATTTCTAGGAGTGAGTCTGGTTTCACAACTTCTGTCTATCGTAAACCTTTCGCTGTTTCTTTACCTCCTCACAGACTATCGTCTCATCCTCCCAACCAAAAATATTCGGCTTTTAATGCTCTTGTCCATCGTGCTATTAATATTTGCTCTTCTCCTGAGCTTCTCAAGATTGAACTCAACTATCTGAAAGCTGTAGCTGTTGATAGAGGATTTTCTCACTCTTTAATTGATTCTATTCATAACAAACTTTCTAAAAAAACTTCTGGTCCCAATCATGTGGTTTCTAGAAAGGATTTGGTTGTGTTACCATTCTTTCATTCTGTAAGTTTTCGTATTGCTAAAATCCTAAAAAGGTTTCAATTTCAAGTTGTTTTTGCTCCTAGCAACAAACTTTCCTTCTCTTCTCTTAAAGATCCTGTTGATCAACTTAATACTTGGGGTATTTACCAAATTAGTTGCCGTTGCGGCCTTTCTTACATTGGACAGACAAAACGTGCTCTGAAAATTCGGTTAAATGAGCATAAAGGTTATGTACGAAAGCAAGAGCTGAATAAGTCTAGCATTGCTCAACATTGTTGGAATTCCAACCACTCTTTTGATTTCAATTCTGGGAAAATTATTCAAAAATGTTCTTCCCCTTTAGAACTTGACTTTTGGGAAGCTTATCATATTAACAGGAATAGTTCTAATTTGGTTAATGATTCTTCCTCAACTCCTTATTTTTCACAGGTCTGGCATAAGTTCCTTTAATTTGTTGTTCTTTCTTGGTTTTCTTGTTAGTTTTCCTTTTTTTGTGTCAATTTTTTTCTCTCTCCCCCCCTCCCCCTCTTTTGCATGTGTACTTTGTTTTGCTTTTTGTTTTGGTATTTTCTGTACTTATTTTATTTCCATTTTATTCTTTGTATTTTATTTTATTTTTTTGCAATTTTCATGTATTTTCACATTTTTATGCACGCTGTTGTCTTTTTCTTTGTTTTTATTGATATTCCTTTTTACTTTCTGTACTTCCAACTACATTCGTTTGTTGCTCTCTTATTGGTGCCTTTAATACTACTTCTACTTCCACTTCACACTGCCTTTATTCTCATTGGTTTACAGTTAATTCTTAGGCTATATAAGCTTTGTTTTTGTTGTTCTGTCTGCTTCATTTGGATGTTTTGCATCTAGAAGCTCCCTGTCGCATTGAAAAAGGGATTCCAAGCGATCCCGAAACATATGTCTGCGTTTTAATGCTCATTTGTGCTTTAATTTAACGTGAAATTTTATTTCTAGTCATATATCATTCATCAGAAGAAAAATTAAATTAACAGCTTTGTATCAGAATCAAGAATTATTTAACGTTAATCTAAATCATTAAAAAACTACATTACAAATAAATATTACATAATAAGTTGTTACAAGTCAAAATCCACAAAATTAAAATTGTATTACCAATTTTATTGTTGACATGCATGTCCTGTCAACGTGTCAATTTTGAGCTCTGGTGATTTTTCAATAAAATGCGAAATAATAAAGTTTTAGAAAGGAATATTTGATTAAAATATTACAGGCCCTGCCGGACATGTAAGGGTAGAAAAATCATGCCCGATCAGAATTTTGACATCGGGCAATATAATTTCCGAGGCCTGATATATATAGATATATATACAGTTTGGGGAAGAAGTAATACCCAGTTTTGAAGGGGTATTAAAAAAAACTAATACAATTTGAGTTTTTTTATTTTGATCTGTATATAATCCCATTTTTTTACATTAAGTTTAGAATGCCACTTCAGCAGGGTGGCGGCCTTCAGCAGCAATACACTGATGCTGTCTCTTCTGCCATGCAGAGAGCTCGAGCTCCTCGTGTGCATTTCAACATTCCGCACAATGTTATGGTTCCTTGCAGAAGCTTTTTTCTGTAGGACTATTTAAAGAAGAAAGTTTGGAAACACCCCCCCCCCCCCCCCCCCCCGACTTTAGAAGAGCTGAAGGACCAAAATATTGAGGAAATATCTGCCATACCCCTTGAAATGTGCAGAAAAGTTTCCTAAAACTTCAGAAATAGACTGTATCAGTGAATTGCTGCTGAAGGCCACCATCTTGCTGAAGTCGTATTCAAAACTTAATGTAAATAAATGGGATTATTTGCAGATCAAAATGAAAAAGTTTTAAAAGTCAAATTGTAAGCTTTTTTTTATACCCCCTCAAAACTGGTCATTACTTCTGCCCCACCCTGCACATATAAATTTTGTGCTTAATAAAGTTCAAGGCATTTTCAAAAATTTTAAAAATATACGATTATTATTGCTTGAAGTTATCCAAAAAATAACTGGAGGGTGTGCCCTCTCATAAATTCATTCATTCATTTACTAGAAATAAAAACTTTTAATTTGGAAAATGCATAATGGAATGAAATTGCAAACTTTCAATTTTAAGAACAAATTTGTTTACTTTTTTTCCACCACTGGATTTCGAAATTTCAACTGTGCAGTAACCATTTTTACCAAATTGATTTGGCATTCTGAAAGAGAAAATTCATCATGTAAAAATTTGGCACTTTTTTATCAAAATTATACATTTAAATGTCTTGAAATTCTTTTTTCATATGCCTAATTTTTATAATATATAGCATATGGAAGAATTCTGTAGAGTAAATGAATATCTGGGAAAGTTTAAAAATGGAAGTGAAATACATAAATTTCAAAAATGGGTGATGAAATATATTTTTAGCAGCACTTATATACTTTCTTTTTCCTTTGCTCAAAATACATAAACATGACTAACCTTGAATAAATATTTGTTTACATTGGAGCATAAGCTAAAATAGGACTACTTCCTTTTCACACAGAAATTCATTCACACATAGACGCAGAACCAATTGCTATGGCATAAAAGAGGAAGGGAAAAAAGAACTTCCATGACATCAGGAACGATTAATTATGCACATAAACTGAAGAATGCAAAACTAGTATACTACTCCTATTTCTGCCGGCCGGTCATAGGGCATCGAACTCGCAGTAAGAGGCAGATGGTTTAAGACAATTAAAGAGCATTTGAAAAAAAGTGACAATATGTATTACTGATATTGGCAGAAATTAGTAAACTAGAAATTTTATCTGAACCACTAAAAAGAAAATATTTCATTTAAAATCATTTGAAGTTTTTTTTATCATCCAAAATCGGCGTCTGCTACACATAACAACACAGTTACAGCTAGTGTGTCCTTATACATCATTCATCACCTCCATTAATTTTTCGTCTCCAAAATACCGTAGAACCGTCATAAGTTGACCACCTAGGGGAGGGCCCATTTAACATTTTTAGTATTTTTAAGAAAAAATTTAGCACTTACTCATTTTCATTTTTACTGAAGGTACAGCACTTTTTTACATTTCTTAAAGGAATGATTCAGTATTTGTTTGAGTCTTCTTTTTGTTCATTAGGTAACTAAAAAGCACTTTCACAGTTTACAACAAGTCCATTGTCCATTAAACATGCTCGGGCATTTTTCTGCAGCAAGATCTTTAAGTTGCTCAGAAAAAAGAAGTCAGAAAAAAGAACGCATTTGCGAGCGATACACGATGTTTTCCCATTCTGCGTAGTTCAATTCTACGCAAATCCCCCACTCTTCTAACCTTTTTACAAATTTCAGCAATTACAGACAGTGGTTATGCAGTCGAAGAAATGAAAATATTCAAAGGATTAGAATGTCATTTCTCCTTGACAAAAGTCTGGGCACAATCTCAGGATTTCCCTCTCATTGTATGGTACTGGAAGTGAAGAATGAATGGCATCACAAGGGGGGAATGACTAATAAAGAAATTCCCGGAAACCAGATAGAGAACAAAAGGGGGGGGGGGGAATCACAAGAAAACATCAGTGGTCAAGTTACAGAGAGTAAATTTAGACATTTATTTCAAATTACCTACTAAAATATGGTTAACATACAACTTATGGAAGTGGACAACATATAGAGAGGTAAATCTCCATTGAAAATGCATTGTGACCATTCAAACTATAAAATTGCAGTCAACAATTATTGGATCTTAATGAATAATTACATCCTAATTTGTTAGTTGCAAAATTCTAATGAAAATTACATATCAGCAAGGACTAATTTCTATGTAATATATATTTATATGGGTCCTCAGTGACCGACAAGGGGTCTTAGAACCAATTTCCGCTGCCCAGGGTGCATTTCCCTCTTTTGTATTGTAATATCCTATTGTGCTGTCTTGTTCTATCTAACGAGAGTTTTGAGGCATATCCTTGAGAATAGCAAATAAATGTGCCCTGAAATGGTCGTTTACACAAATATAAAGTGTAGATTAGCACATATATTATACAGACAAGGGGACAAGGCCCAACTTGCATCACTCTCGGGGCCACATAATAAAGAATTTCGTATTGGAGGCTACCTTTATGTATATTGACAGTTGATGAATAAAAAATGATTCTTTCATACATGGTCTAAAAAACATGTAGAAAAAGACGTTGCAGGGGATTTAGAATAGAGAGCAAATAATTTCAGAATTTTTTATGCATTTATTGTTAATGAATCGTTATTTGTTAGAAACATTCTTAAATAAATGGATAA
Organism: Octonoba sinensis; assembly: GCA_038502835.1. Taxonomy (NCBI): domain Eukaryota; kingdom Metazoa; phylum Arthropoda; class Arachnida; order Araneae; family Uloboridae; genus Octonoba; species Octonoba sinensis. The sequence goes on along the minus strand of CM076599.1, from coordinate 26,191,197 downwards.
TTTGTAAATTTTAGGGCCCCATAAATAGCTTGGGCTTTATTGGCTTGTGGGGAAATTACGCCTTGACACGTAATTGCGTGTATTAAAAATAATTTTTGGAAAAAAAAATAGAACCGACTTCAAATTATAAATTGCGCTAAAAAGTGAAAAAATAAATGAATTCTTTAAACAACATCGATACGACTTTTAAACATAATTTTAGAAGTCGATACAAAGTTATGATGGATTACTTTTGTAACCATGAATCAAATACAAATATAAATGGCCCAGAGCTTGCAACAGTTTCAATGTAAAATAACACATGGTGTAATGATATCATAGTTTCTTCAAAATTATGTTTAAAAGTCCCATTCATTAAACGACATCGATGTGACTTTTAAACATAGTTTTAAAAGTCGCTGCAAAATTAGGATAGATAAAAATCTTTTGTAATCGTGAATCAATTATATATTTTCGCAGAATTAACAACAGTTCCAATATGAAGTCGTAAATGGTGTCATGGAAATTAGCCTCATAATTTTGCACCAACTTCTAAAACTATGTTGAAAAGTTACATCGATGTTGTTTAAAAATTCATTTATTTTTCACATTTTAGCGCAATTTATAATTTGAATTCGGTTCTACAGTCCGATTCAAAAAATTAGAATATTGTAAAAAAAAATGGGTTGAATGTTGATAAAGCGTCAATTTGCATATTGTGGACAAAAAGGTACTCTTCAGCGATGAAAGTATATTTTGTGCGTCTCATGGGAATCAAGGTATACGTGTTTGGAGACTTAAACAAGAAGCTTATAATAAAGAGTGTTTAAAACGTTCTGTTAAATTTGCGACCTCTGTCATGGTATGGGGCTGCATGACTGCTCAAGGCCCAGGTAGGTTGTGTATTGTTTCCACAACAGTCAATTCCGAAGTCTATCAAGAAATTCTTGAACATTTCATGATTCCCTCATCTGAGGATTTATGTGATGACTATTTCTCTTTTCAGCAAGATTCAGTTTCTTCCCACACTTCAAAATTAACAACTAAATGGCTCAAAGAGAAGGAAATAAATGTACTCCCTCGGCCAGCGAACTCACCCGATCTAAATCCCATCGAGAATTTGTGGGGAATTGTGAAAAAACGACTTCAAGAAGTTGCGCCTATAGACAAAAAGGATCTTATTTCTAGTATAAAAAGCATATGGGCGAATTTGGATAAAAATATTTGTGAACCTTTAGTTAATAATATGCCAAACCGTTTAAGAGCTGTCATTAAAGCTGAGGGTGACGCAACAAAGTACTCATTAGCAACAGGGCCGTATCCAGAGGGGCGAAATCACGAAAATTTTCGCAATGTAGCATATATTCCTCTCTAAAACTTTCCTCTACAATAGTGTTTCAAAGTCAGGGCCCCCCCAGAAAAAAAATTCTGGCTACGGCCTTGATTAGCAAGTAAGAACACTTAGAGTTTAAATTATGTAAAATATATTTACATTATTCTAATTTTTTGAACCATGTTATGAAGTATTCTACTATTTTGAATTTTTTGTCGTTTGCTGATTTAAATATATTTTCTATTTCATTGTAATGTGTTTACATTTTTATAATCTACAAAATATGCAGATTTATATTATAATAATTTATATTTGATATCATTGATTATTTATTTGATAAATTACATTTTCAATTCAATTGACCATATTTTCTTTCATTATTCTAATTATTTGAATCGAACTGTATTTATTCCCAAAAGTTATTTTATTTTATTCTTTTTAGTGTAAATACATATTTAGATAAATACTATTTTAAAAAATCCATATCAAAGGGGAAACCTTCCTTGAGAGAATGGCACTAAAAACTAACCATGATAAGTTCCGTTTTGAAATTCGATTTTAAAAGGTCACTAGAGCAAACAAACTGATTGGATTTTATTTTTTCTTCAGAGAAGTCTTCAATCAGACTCTTGTTATGACTGCTTTTAATAATACAGCTTAATGACAACGAACACTTTTTTAGCAATAAGTTTCTTGTTTATTCACAATTTTCCAAAAAAAAAAAAAAAATCAAGCCAAGCTTTTCCAATTAAAATAAAATAATACCTATTTTTCACCCATAACGTTTTTTCGAAAAAGCAAACGTAATCAAATTGATGTGCGATATTTGAGTTAGACGACCCTCTACAGTGCCGGCGGAAGACGTTTGGCGCCCCCCCCCCCTGGGTTACTGAAAACTTTGCCCTTAGGGACGATTCATAAATGATGTCACACTTTTTTTCAATATATTTGACTCCCTCCCCCCTTTCTGACCTGTCACGCTCTATTACATACTTGCAGTTCAGAAACAAAGCACTGTGTTATAGATCACGTTTCTGTTTTATTTTTTGAACTTTTAATGACATTTGTGAGCATAATAATAATAATGATTATGCGTGGACTTAATTTGTATAAAATGAGGTTTAGGTTTGTACAGATAACAAACACAAAAGATAATTAGTACCATAGGCGTAATCAGGGGGGGGGGGGGGTTTGGGGCTTCAAACCCCCCTCATTGGGTATTTACTTGTTTAGGCACACAAAAAAATCTCTGGCTACAGCCTTGCAAAGCACATATTTTTTTTCCCTAAGAAAATTAAACACATATGCATATGATTTTATTTCCTCTTTCTCTGAAGGGTTGTGGTCATGACCAAAGTATGCAGCACACAATAAAGAGGACTTTCATCTGGTTATAATCAACCCCCTTATCACCTTGGGGGGGGGGGTACAGCGAAAGGTGGCTTCAATCACCGTACCAGACCAACAGAAATCCTTTCAATCACTCCAGAGGGTTTTCTTTCCTTCTTGATGTCTTTTTTATCCAAAGGCAGCAATTTGGGGATATAATCGCACAAGTAATTTTCGTGGAAAATATTCTCTACTGTGATGGAGTTTTGTTTTCTGATAAACCGGTGTTGTAGGGGTCTAAAAATGAAGGACCCCTAGCCAACAATTGTCCTAATGGGTTAAACCCTCAAGCCAGGAAGGGATGCTCATCAAGAAACGTAAAGAGCAGTTTATATTTATTTATGACTTAATGTCCAAAAACCCATTTTGGTAAAATCTTTTTTGTAGATGAGCCGATTAGAAAACTGATAAACTGTATTTGCATTGCATTCTCATTTACAGATGTTCTCTCATCTCTTATATTTTAAACGTTTTTTTTTTCTTATTATGGTCCATCACTGATTGCATTACGACTCTGGAAATCATCCGTGCAACGTTTCCAATCTCACTGCTACGGTTTAATGCTGCATTTTAATTTACAATCAAGTATTATTTATATTTTAGCTAAATTTTTAATTATTTTCGATACATAATAATGTTTGCATTCCAGCGATGGACACGGTCGTCATCCAAAAAGAAAAGAAAATTTGATTCAGACGTTTCCACTTCTGAGGTATGTTTTGCTACAAATTTAACAAAATTTTCAGAAATTTATTGTGGGGATGAGCATTTTTGTAGGGGAATTTGGATTTTTTTCTCTAAAATTCCACTATTTCCCAATTTTAACATTATGAATGCTTGGATATAGAAGATTGCTTAGCGCTAAATATTGAATTTTCTATTGCGTTTGATTTAAAAAATAAACTAATAGATCTAGTAATAAATGTTTAATGTTTTTGTGAATCAAGGCCGTATCCACAGGGAAAGAGGGACCCACGGGCCGCACCCCCCCCCCCCCCAGAAATCTTTTGCAATGTATCATATATTCCTCCCTGAAACTTTGCTTAACATAAGTGTGTCGAAGTCTGCCCCCCTCCCCCGAAAAAAATTCTGGATACTGCTTTGGTTCCGGAGCAAAGGGAGCATGTTAAGAATTAGGAAGGGCAGTGTATGCTTCAAAACCATACCCTTTATATATACATATATATATATTGATATATATGACTAGAAATGATGTTAATATGAATTTTTTTACATATATGAAAGTTTTTTTATGTATATATAGTAGATGTATGTTTAGATCTTTGGTGAAGTTAGTGGAATGGGTATTTGGGGCTTCTGCAACTTAAATTTTTGTAACTGGTCTTACATCTATAATGCTTAGGCTAACTCTGGAGGCAAGGGTTCGAGGGCTCTCCCCAAGAAACTTTTTGAAATTTTCCTATCAATGCAATTTCGGGATACTTTGGTGATGTTAGAGGAAACAGAAAGGAGTTTGGTTACTCTCCCCCTTCAGTTATTTTCAAAATAAAGTCTTATATCTTCTAAGTTACTTTTCTTGTCGCTCGTGATAGTGTTCAATGTCCTTTCCCTGAAAGTGTTTCTGAAAGTAGTGTCTTAAAAGCGTAATTTCTCTTTTCTTTCTTTTTTTAAAGCTTGTGATCTGAATTTTTGCCGGGGGGGGGGGGAGGAGTTGACTTGCTCCGAGGGGGTAGCTCCCCCCGGCAGATGCCTGAAATAAACACGGAGTATATCTTTAGAGACAAGTATTTATGACTAGTAAATTTTCAACTCTGTTACACTTCTTATTGGTGTTTAGTCTGTAAATTTTTAGGGTGACCTCCCCCTTTCACCAACCCTAGTTACGCCTATGATTAGTACAGAACTGAAATATATCAATTGCTCGAATTCTGAAAAAATGACCCACGCAATTTTATCATAAAAGAGCAAGTTTCTAAAAACCTTTCCTTTTAAAATTTTAACAAGATAATCAGCATCGGGGTTTACGATACAAGATGATCAAGAAAACTTTATGAAAATCAAAAAAACTTTAAAAAAAGAAAAAAATATATAAAAAAAATAGAACCGACTTTAAATTATAAATTGCCCTAAAAAGTGAAAAATAAATTAATTCTTTAAACAACATCGATGTGACTTTTACATAGGTTTAGAAGTCAGCGCAAAATTGGGATATATAAAATCTTTTGTAATCATGAATCCCCCCATTACAAATATATATATTTTCGCAGAATTAGCAGCAGTTCCAATACGAAGTAGCAAATGGTGTAAAGATGGTAATTAGCCTCATAATTTTGCACCGACTTCTAAAACTATGTTGAAAAGTCACATCGATGTTGTTTAAAGAATTCATTTATTTTTCACTTTTTAGCGCAATTTATAATTTGAAGTCAGTTTTTTTATAAAAATTATTTTATTTTATTCTTTTTAGTGTAAATACATTTTTGTATAAGTACTCTATTTTAAAAAAATCCTTATCAAAGGGCAAACCTTCTTTGAATGATTGGCACTTAAAAACCAATCATTGAAATGATAAATTCCGTTTTGAAGTCGATTTTAGCAGACAGATTGGATTAATTTTTGCTATAGAGAAGCCTTCAGGCAAACGCTTGCTGTAATTATTTTTAATATTACAGCCCTACGGCAACAAACACTTTTTTAACAATGACTTTTATATTTATTAATAGTTTTCCCACAACAAAGAAAAATCAAGCCAAGCCTTTCCAATTAAAATAAAAAATACTTATTTTTCACCCGTAATGTTTTTTCTTAAAAACAAATGTAGTCAAATTGATTTGCGACATTTGAGTTAATGGACCTCCTACCGATTAAAGAAATTATCATCAAAATCAGGTCAAGTCTTAAATTATGAATGAAAAAACAAAAAGATGACCCCATTTCTGCTCACAATTTTTTTCTAATCATCGAATATGGTCAAAAAAAGGTACGGGACTTATGGGAAACCACCCTCTATCGATTAAAAAAAAAAAATCATGAAAATCGGTTCAACCGGGGAGAAGTTATGAGTGGACAAACAAACAAACAAAAAAATGACATACATACAGTATGAATGTATAACCTGCTTCCTTTGTGAAGTCGGTCAGTAAGTTTAATTTGCTGATTTGAAACGTTTTTATAGAAACCAAAATGTGTGATGTCACACTTCTTTTTACCCCCTCCCCTCCAATTGTCGCAAACCTGTCACAATTTCTCGAACCGCCCTCTCCCCCTCGAAGTGTGAAAGAAATCGGAATTATAATTATCTGGCATTTTAAAAAGTTGGCCTACTGGAGCCCTAAACGAGAATTTTTTAAAATTTTTGCAGGGAATAAGGGAATTTCTTTTTATATTTTGAATTGCAATAATTTGTCAGAAAAATGAATTCTGCATTAACTATAAAATATGATTTAAGTTGACTACCCATAAATAATAAAAGTTTACCCATCAGGTGAAAAGTCTATAAAAACATTTTTTTTACAAGAAGACAATATTCATAAAATAGAAGGAAATTAATTGTTCAGACAACATTAAACTTGGTCTCTTTCGGCGCCGCTCTTGTTCTGGCGCTCCGGGCAGTCGCCCGCCTTGCTCGCCCCTTCCGCCGGCCCTAACCCTCTATCGATTAAAGAAAAAATTGTCAAAATCGGTTCATTTAGTAAAAAGTTATGGATGAAAAAACTAAAAAAAAAAAAACCACATTTCTGCCCAAAACTTTTTTTTTAACTATCGGATCTGGTCAAGGAAAGGTACGGTGCCTATGGGAAACCATCCTCGATTGATTTTAAAAAAAAAATCATGAAAATCGATTCATCCGGTGAGAAGTTATAAGTGGGCAAACAAATAAACAAAAAAGACATGCATACAGTATGAATGTATAACCTCCTCCCTTTGGGAGGTCGGTTAAAAATAGCATTAATTTCGTAAATGTTTGAAATTTCAGGGGAAAAATAAAAGAGGAAGTGCAATGCCAATTAATTCTGCAAAAGTGTTTTGGAGTTTCAAGGACAGGATTGAACCTTATTTCTACCTGAACAAGAAAATAGAAGTTTGAGCGGAAAATTTAAAATACAGGAGTGCCCTCGTTCGAGAGAGAGAGGGGCACAGAGTGCGCCATTGAAAGGTGTTTCGGGCGGCGCTTTTAGGACCTCCCCCTAAAACCGTAGCTTTTTAGGGGGTGCGTTATCGCACTATACGGGGCTCCCCTGACACACACACACACACACACACACACATATATATATATATCATATAAAAACGGCAGTGCAGTTTTATATAGAGATTCATTTCGGGAGAATACCGAGTTAAACATTAGGAGAGCTTATCAAATTGAGATTTCAAATAATAAACTTCTTTTTCAAAATTGGTAGATTTAAATTTATATCGGGAGGGGATTGGGCTCCCTCGGCCCTCCCTTAAACACGCCGTTATAAAAAGAGTAAAACACTAATGCATGTCGATATTTGTATTACATTCACACATTCATGAGGCACTGCTTCATTGTTGGGGAAATATTATCTTGATTAACATAAATAACAGACAACGCGAAGTTCTTTTTTGCTTGATTCTTTTGCTTAATGTGGCTGAAAAAGACAGAAATCATATAGTCGTTATCAAACCAATATACTGCTATCTATGTGCAGAAAGTATAACTCTGTACAAGTTTGTCACAGAGCAGTTTTTATTTGACAGTATTCTGGCTGGTAATGCACATAGCATTTTTTTTTTTTGCTACCGCAGTTCACCGTATAATGCTTAGAATCACACAGTAGCCTTTCTATACAAAAATTTGGTTAATAAACAGTTAGTTATAATGCTTAAAATGTCGAAATCGGAAAAAAGTGCACGTAGCAGATGTTGGTTTGTCAACGACGATATGAAATTACTTTGGTTTGGATACACTACACAATAGGCTTTATCCAGCCTTTTCGATTTTCCAAAATACGTCTCTTAAATATATGTTTTCTACCTTTTCTTCTAACGAAAAGCACAACGACAAGGATTCATAAAGTTAAGCGTCGATGTTTATGTATAAGGAACAATATTAAGAAATGAAACTACATAAATTATTAGTTAAAAAAAAGAAAATAAAAGAAAGGAAAAGAAAGCAATGATCATCGATTTCGAAATATTTTAGGTGAAGCAACGAACATCTTCAGAGATAGTCTAAAAATGAACTTTTAGGACTTCAATTTGAAAAATTTTGCAGAGAGGGCTCTCGTATGTCTTTTAACGAAATCCCGTGACGTTGAAAAAGTCGTCTTTTTCATTATGTAGGAGCAGCTTTTTCGCATTTTTATGTGTCAAAACCAGTGGTGTAGTCCGGACAAACACGTTGGGGGAACGCTTATACATTCGAAGTTTAACAATTGAATTCAAAAGTGGGGGACGCTTATGTAAAAATGTAAAAAAATTGGGGGGACGCTTGTATCGGAATGAAAAGGTAGGGGGAATCCGTCCCCCTGCGTCCCTCTTCGACTACATCACTGGTCAAAACGCGTCGTTGGAAACCCTGCTGCGTATAAACTAGGGATGTAACGAATAGTGATTTGGACGAATAGCCGAATACCGAATATTCGGCCATTTCTTCTAGGCCGAAGCCGAGTATTCGGCCATTTGTGCTAGGCCGAATACCGAATATTCGGCTGCCGAATATTAAAATTTCTAGAAAATCGTTGTAATAGAAAGTATTTTACAAATTTACAATTATTCACAAAGTCAAACACCAATTCCACGCAATCTATGATGTGTGGTTTAATTATGTTTTTTAAGACTAAAACTATTTCAAATTAATGTATTTCTCTATTGTTTTGAATGTAATAATACTAAGAATTTCATCCACAAGTGGAATAGAAATGACGGGTTTTAATGTAGTAAGCATTAGCATTATTTTACTACTTATTTCACTCAAATTAAAGAACTACTATTGCTTTGTGAACTTTTACCTTGCTCAAAACAGTTTTATGAATATATTTTAAAAGTTATAAAAGTTAATATTTTTATTTTATGTTTTTTTTTTACATACCTATTTTTGAAACTTACAATTTAATGCACGTACCTGGAATATATTTTTACTTTCAAAAATCCTAATAACTTATGCTATCTAAATATTAATGATATATTCTAGGCTTTTCACATTTCTCTCTTACTCAATATTCACAATTAATCAGTCTAGCCAAACAAAGCCTGACTTCCACATTGTTAATAATAACAATGATAAATGTCTCATAATCTCCATCATAATTAACTATTGTCAGCTTTTCGGAGCAAATGCTAAATATAAAACACAATTTTACAATTTAAGAATCTGTTTTTGCTCAGTCAAGCCTAAAACAAGGTTTTAAAAAAGTAGTTTTTTTTCTTAATTATTTTTATTTATTTAAACTATGTACTAAAGTATTCTTTTGCAATAAATATAATACAATTTTAAACGTTTAAAATGTACTATTTTAAAAAAACTTTTTACGTTTCTACTTCAGCCGAACTATTCGACCGAATAATCCATCAGTATTCGGCCAGGCCGAATTACCCAGTATTCGGATAAGCCGCATATTCGGCTAGGTTGTGAAATGACTATTCGGCCAGGCCGAATATTCGGCTAAAGAGCCGAATAGGCCGAATACCGAATAGTGGCAGAATATTCGTTACATCCCTAGAATAAACATAATATATTTTTTTTACAAAATTTAAGTAGTAATTACGTGTTTTACCTTTAAAGATCTGTCGAGAAATCTTGCAGTGTCAATAGGAATATCAAAAGCAAGTTTTAGACCAGAAGTCCAGAATCTGTTTTTCGGAAAAGCAAACCCAAGCTCAATTCTAGTGAACTACTTCTTCCTCTCTCGAGTAGATTCCACAATAAAATTGCATTTTAGCTTTTCAGTGCTATTCACGCTTCGCGGACGCTTGTTCGAGACCTATCCTATGCGTCACAGCTAGAATAAAGAAGTGGGGAAATTTATGAGTGTTATTTACAAATTCATGAAGCTTCATAATAATGGTACGGTCAGCAAGATTTGTGGTTAAATGTCAGAGCATTTTTGATGAGTTCATGTAAATAAAGAAACTTGTTTGGGTTTTGGTTACATTTCTCTTTTGTCAAATTCCATTCATGTAAGAAAGTAGCTTTTAACTATTATTATAGTTTTATCTTTTATTTGTTTCATAATTTAGTTTTAAAAATGTTACACAAGTTGAAAATTTTGCAATATAAAATCCCCAGCTGATTAATGGCACTATGGGAAAAATTAAACTTTAAATAAAGTCAATATTTTAACAAAAATTTTAAATAAAGCTATGCAAATGTGCTTTCCTGTATAGAACATCAATTTTGTGACCTTAGCTATATAGAACTCTCAATTAGCTTATGATCCAAATCATTTCAAACACACCTTTTTAACTGTTAAAACTGAGAAAAAAAATTCAGCTTGATTCTGCTTGTGTCGGGTTAACTTAGCTATCGTTTTTGATTAGTCTCGTGACAAAATTGCATTAGATTCTCCAATCAGATACCGATTTCATCACGTGACCAGGTTGAAAGCGATAGCGAGGTTGATCTGATGCGTACGAGAATCTAGCTGAATGTGCAAAAAGAAAACTTTTTGTGATTGGTCTATGCTTATATCGTTTCATCAACTTCAAGTAAGTTATGGTTCTATTGATGAGTTCCACACTATGATTGTATATCCCATAGTTTGATGTCTGACGTACTTCTGCCAGAAAAAATAAAATTTCAGATTATACCTTTTTTTTATTTTTCTGACTTTTAGCAAGTTTGAGAATTCTTATGTTGTGATAGTCCTTAATGAGCTTAAAAATGAATCTGAATACTCTTTTACACGTTTTAATAAAATATATTTTTGTAAAACCAGTTCAGAAACAAAGCACTGCGTTATAGATCACGTTTCTACTTTTATTTTTTGAACTTTTACTGACTTTTGTGAGCATAATATTAATAATAATGATTACATGTGTACTTAATTTGCATAAAATGAGGTTAAGGTTTGCAGCACAAAAGATAATTAGCATAGGACAGTAAAATTAAATATTAATTGTTCGAATTCTGAAAAAATGTGCATTGTGCAAATGAGAATCGGTGCTTACCATACAAAATGATCAATGAAACTGTAAAATCAAATGATGAAAATAAAAAAAGCTTTAAAAATAAATTTAATTTGCTAATTTAAAATGTTTTTGAAGAAACCAAAATGTGCAATGTCACACCCTTCCCTCCCCTTGTCACAAACTGTCACAATATCTTGAACTCCCTCCCTCTCGAAGAGTGACATCATTTATGAAAGACCCCTTACACCCTGCATGTGATAATGTTTTGATAGTTCAAAAATATCAGATTCCAATTAATAAACACGAACATTATAGAATTACCACCCTCCCTCCTCTCCCGTCCGGAGAGCGGGAGAGGGGGGAGGGTAGTAATTTCATTTACCGGCTTATAGTATATGTATGTATGTATGCACTCGTATATGTGCATGTATGGCAGACCTCGATGAACTGGGATGGTCGGGAAATACCTCTTTCCGAATAAACGAATATTCCGGACAATCAAATTTATGCAAACATCGATGAAAAATTTTGAAGGAGCGGTAGAAAATTTAAAATTACTACACCACAGGGTATTTATAATTTAAATAACACAAAAGAAAGAGACTGAAACTAAATTTTGATGTTGCTTCGACCTGGACTAAAAAAAGCAATACCAAAAAAAAAAGGAAAAGGAAATGTTTATTTTATTGGGTTTTACGAAGAATGAAGTAATAGAAGTCTGTTTCCGTTTTCGTTTATTCTACGAATTTTAATACGTTTCGATACGTCTTGGCCTTTTGCGCTCACTTTTAATAAGTGTTAAGAGATATAAAGGAGGGTCTCATTTAAAGTTACTCTATTTAGAAATTTAGATCTCGTTCTGAAAGACACAAATCGTTGCAATTTGGTACAAATCTTCAGGCAAACGACGACCTACGACTTACAGAGTGCCAAGAAGAAGCCATTCATGTTCCAGGGAGAAACAGCTGGCATTAGGAATGTGCCGTATTTTGTTCTCGTTTTAGTTCGATTAGGAAACTTTACTTCTTCCAAGTTGATGTTATATGCCAGTTTATAAGTTTGGTTGCTTTTAAAAAACAGGGAATCAAACTATCTGATTCACATTCTAATAAACGCATCTGCAGAACGAACTTCCCTAAAACTCGAATGGATTCGTACTTTGCTGCCTTGCGCAGAGCGCCCAAGTGTCAAAACTCCGTAGTTGGACTATATATACCAGTGTTCCCAAACTTTTTTGACCACGGAACCCTTAATAGTTCACTTTTACTTTGAGGAACTCCCAATGGTGTTCATATTGGAAACCAAATTAACGATCTCAACAAGACTTATTTAAAGGGCCTCACCCCCGGGGGGAAATAAATTTAAAACTACTTATTTTGAGTTGAAGATTTTAGTACTGTAAAATTCTAATTTGGAAACCTCCCTTCATGTTTGTCTTTGTACCGCTTGCCCCCCTTCACTCCCGAAAAAAATGCCAATTTATTACCCTGGATTTCGAAGTCAACTAAAGAGTTGAAAAATGGTGACCTTTGGTTATCCTTCTGAGTTACCTTTGTAACTTATTTTTAAGTTATCTGGCCGTCAATGAAGGACACTTTTGTAATTGAAAACAGGAATAAATTACAATACTTTTGTAAATTATTACACCTGTCACTGTATTGTTAGTAATGACTGTAAAGGTAGGAAGTTTTATCTCAGATAGTTGAATACACAGACCTGGAGTAGCGTCCAATCTAGATCTGAATTTGCGTTTAAATTTGCATAGGCCGAAAAATCTTGATTTTTTGCATCGATATGTTACTGCAAAGGTAAGAAGAATTAATATAAATGAAAGTTATCCTAGTAACTCTATTATTTTAGTAATTTTCATACACATTATAAGCTTCAGCTTTAACAAAATAATGTTGAAATCTTTATTTTAAATTAATAGTTTTAAAAAGGGTAAGAAGTACATGAGTCATGTTTTGTCTATACTAACAATTAAATATTTAAAATTAATGTTTACATTACACTTAATAACCATGATTGAATTTTCTAATTAATAAATTAAACTTAGTAAAATAAAATGCTGTGCTCCCCAGATAAAATCATACTTTGTAAACCATTCCAAACATATTATTCCAAACATTATTCCCCATAAACTTGGTCCAAATCGAGCCTTCCGCATGACCAGTTTTATTTCCCCATTCGACGTTTTACCATTTTGATAAAATTATTGTTTAAGAATGCCCCGATTTTCTTTATATTGTTTGCACGGGATTGAAAACGGAAAAATTCAAAACTAATGCGCTGTTCGAGTAAAGTTATTGACGCGCTGATTTGAAAGTTGAACGTTGAGTTGAAGCGTTGTCCAGCAGAAAAATTTAATTTTTAAGTGAGAAAACCATAAACAGAAAACAAATCAGACAGGACTGTGCACATAAACTTCAAACTTTTGTGAACCATTAATATGTACAAGAGGCATTTGACTAAAAGAACAAATTTTTCTAATGCCATCATGAAAACACCAGTTCGTTGTTTACTAAACATAACCGGCACGGTGTGTAAGGCGCGGGCCTCGTACGCCCGAGATCGTGGGTTCAAATCCGACTATGTCCGTGGATTTTCAAGATGCAGAAAATCGTCTGCACATAAAAAAAACCTTGAGTACCTATTTTGCTTGGATACTCTTGGCTAAATAAAATTCCTAGTACAGTTTTGCATTGTAAGTTCATCACCTTCCAGTGAAGAAACTAGACGTCAAAACTCTCATGTGGCAATGACATCCACCAATTGTGGTGCAGCTTGAAAGAATGGATGCCAGTTTCCAGGGAATGCACTAGTCTGTAAAAGTTAATGACCAGTACGCAGACCATGCAGAAAGAAAAAAAAAACATACTAAATTGTACTCTTTGACTCATTTCGGGTATCGTGTCAAAAGTATTATAAAACCAACGAAATTCCCTTCTTTACTCATTTGTCGTTATCATCGAATATAATTGTCAACCTTTCATCCCCATACCTTTTTATAGGCTTTTTGAACGACCCAATAGATTTTCAGAGTGGTCTAAATCAGAGCAACGAGTCCTTTTACAATTTTCCCATTAATTTTACCTTAATTGGCTATTTTTTTGTAAATTCTCTGATCAGTTTTTTCTTATTTTGCTTCTTTCAAATGCATTTTTATTCTCAGAAAACGAATTAACTGGCAATTTCAGCTAAATTTCTTCGCAAAACATTTTCTGGACATGACTAATTAAACATAATTTTATGTAATAATAACTTGCCAAAAGGAACCCCTGCCATCCTGCAGGGAAACCCTATCTCTGCCAAAAGAACCCTTGCGTTCCGCGGAACCCACTCTGGGGAACGCTGGTATATACATATATAACATAGAGAAAAAAATATGTAGTAAAAAAAGGATACTTCAAAGTTTTACCGGTAGGGGTAAGGCCTTTTTGTTCTTCCATCAGTTGCAATTCTCATCGCCAAGTTGCTGTAACTGATAGAGAAACCCTTCGCGCTACTGTTGAACACGCTATAACGCATGCACTTTGAACATGTGCTTGAGAAATGGAATGCCCATTGAACATATCCATAAATTCTGCTATAAAATAAAAAAATTTCTTTCTAGTTTGTGTTATTGTTCTTCATGCACACCTACATTCAGGTGTATCCATTCTCATCTGATGGTAATAAGTTGAACTAGTATTTTCTTATTCCAGATTTCTTTACCTGTGGTCCATATAATGCGTATTCCAAGTTTCAATGTTATGCGGCTATTAGAACGACCTCTACGTAGTTCTAAACAAGGTAATTTTAACTATAACCACCCTGTACAAAAGTAAATAAATAAGTCGCTGAGCACAGTGCAACAAGATAGATAAAATATTATGTAAAGCCGAGTTATCTCGTCCTTAGCGGACAGTAAAAAGTTTTGGGAAACGAGATAACTCGTCCGTCATTATAAATGTGTTAAGTAATAACGCATCAGCCTGCATCAGTCAAACTTCCTCATTCCTTCTAAAGCCTCAGCTCTGTAAATCTATCAGTACTATCGTTTTCGAATTTCTATCAATTCGAATATCATTTTCGACATTCGTTGAATTCGATTTCATTTTTTAATCGCGTTGCTTTTTACTAATTTTCAAGCAGTATCAACATAGTAAATTACATTTAAAGCAGTTTTTTCAAAAAAAAAAAGCATATTATCATATCCTTTATCTATCAATTTGAGGAGTAAATTTTCGTGGTACATTGTACAATTTCTCTTTCAAATACCATGATGTATTAATCTATACTCTTTTTAAGGGAAAAGGGTTAAGAATAATACGATCTTCTCGACCAGTCCTGCGCTTTGTTTTTTATTTATTTATTTTGGGGGAGGATCGCTACGGACAACCAGCAACCTGGTCAATCCGATCCCGGTTAATCGAGAGTCGATTATAATCAAAACAAATTGATTATTTAGTGTTTGATCAAGATGCATCGACGTTTCAAGATATCGATTCGTTTTGATCGATGTATCACTTTCATCGGTGTATTGCGCTAGGTGTCGTATCTCGAATCTTTTGCACTGATTTCCTAAAGAAATTACCGATAGATATAGAAAGAACACAATTTTCATACAAAAAAATAATAAATAAGTAAATAAATAATACAAATACTCCATCACACAATAAACATGACAGCAATTAAAAGGTAAAGGGAAAATAATTTAAAAACAGGTATAAATGTTTTCTATTAGAATAAAATGTATCACTTGAAGCAAAAATATCGCTTCAGGCAATGAAATAATGTATTTCTGGAACTTATTTGATGCGTTTACTTAAAAAGTAACTCACGCTCGCCCTCACTGTAATTAGAATTTATTCTTCATTTCTTTAAAAAACCAAAACCGAACCACAATTTGTAGCAGCAAATTAAAGACAAAAAGTACATTTACGTGCACTTATATTAAGATTTCTCTAATTTGTACAACTAAAAAAAATAAATCAATAACAAATTAAAAAAGGAACGAGCCATGGTCTAACTTAAAAATAAATAAATAAATAAACGTCAAAAAATAAAATGCTGCTGTGCAAAAAACAAAATGAGTTCAATCTTGTCAACAAGTTGAGGGAAGTGGGGATAACAGTACAACAAACTAAGTAAAAAAATTCTACCCCAAGGAAAACAAACAATCAGGACATCTTTGCAACGCTGTGGCTGGGGCAACCAACTTGTACTTTGTTTATTGAAGCCTCTTCCCGAATTAGCATCTTTAGGGTTCTTTTTCAGAGAGGAGCATAAAATAATGTCTTTGTTTCTTCGCTACTTTGTTTGAAGGTGGAGTCTCCTTCCTTTTATTACTTGACTGAGAAACGTTCATTGACCCGGCTAGGTGACGGAAATCGATGAAACTCAGCTAAGAAAAATTACTTCTGTTCGAAAAAAAAAAAAAGGTTAAATAAGCATTTCACTGTAGCATTGAGAAATGTAACGATAGGCGTTGAATTGAAGATGAGGAATATCGTCTGGGTCAGAGGTTCCCAATCTTTTAGAAATTCGTGGCGCCCTTGAAAGAATTAGATTTTTTTCACGGCACCCTATATCGTAGTTATATCATATCTATCCACGATATATGTATACATATACATTGATTATCTATATACATATAGATAAGCATTAATTTTGTACTTGTACGATTTTGAAGAAGAAATCACTGAAATTCGTGGTAAAGAACATAAAAACAAGGATTATAAGTGATATTTAAAATTCAGGAAAGTACTTGAATTGTAACCACTCTTTTTTACTTTTTGACTTAGGGTAAAAAATATTTGATATTATGAGCTCGGCATCCCTCATCTATTGCTGTGGCACTCCAGGGAACCGCAGCATCGAGTTCAGGAACTACTTTTCTCCACCAAACTTCTGCCTGTTAGCCGTGGCCTTAGGATTGCTTTCGCACGGAGCTGGTGGCGTTTGGGAGCTACTGATCCGGATAGTGAAATACACGGCGTAAAAAAAAAAAAAAAAATCCGTACAACTTTAAAATTTTGTTTAAAAAATAAGAATTATAGGTGGGCAGGATGTTTTTTAAAGATATGGATAGAACAACTAAAAAAATATTTTTTAACTCTAACACCATTCTGTTTTCAAATTGAACATGTTCATCCAGTTTTAACGGAGAAGGTGCTGACGAATTATATTGACCTCTCGTGTTAACATCTACACAATTTTATCCTTCTCATTGATTATAATGAATGTTATGCTTGGGATTACCTAACTTTTATATTTTATTATGAATGAATTTTAATTTTGTTCATCATGACTTTGTTTATACCCGAAAAAGGGGGGAAAAATGGGTTTTGATTGTTATTAAAGTACTGTATATGTATGTATATATGTACGCATATACATGATTAGAATAAATGATTCATTCGTTTCGAAAATGCTTATTTTTAAAAGTATTACACATAAACACATGAAAAATATATGAATAGAACCACAAACTCACTAAGTTTATACACCCTTTTAAAATGTTCAATATGTTTCTCTTTGGTGACACGACACACCCATGCGTGACGTGTGTCATAATCGAGCTCATTCTACACATTTTGTAGCATAGTCCTGTCCATTGTCCTGCATCACTGAAGCTTCCTTTGAGTTCGACTGTGGATTGTGGTAAAGGGGGTACGTAAACAGAGACACGTACGTATAAAGACGAAGGGTATTCAGTGTTGCAAAATTACCCAAGGGGTTCACAGATGTCGAAACTTTGGGAAACACTGACCTACAGCATTCCTCTAGAATTGGTAACCATTCGTTTTCATGTAGCACCACCACCTGCGGATGCCATTACCACTTAATTTTAACTCCCATTTTCCTCTCCAGGGAGGCACCTGTGCTTTGGCGATGCGAAATTGTGCAAGGAATGTAGACACACGGCAGTGTGTCAGTCAAGTTCACGAAATTTGGAAAGGGCGACAAAGGTAAAAGTCTTGGGGGAGTCAAGTTTTTTGAACGTAATTTATTGACTTTTAAAAATTACCAAATTAGAAATCCAATACCAAAGAAAATTACAAAATCGTATTTAAATGAATTGAAGAAAGTTGGGCACACCAACAGCTATGATTAAAGGATTTGCTATGGAACTTTGCCCCCATTTGTTCTTAACCCTTATATTGGTGACACCGACTACTTCGAGGGTCGTTTCTACCGAAATTGGTCCCTTTTTTCACACTTATATTTTTGTTGAGGTATATAAATGTGAGATGAGAGAACTGAGAGGCTGGGAGTATCCGAGCCAAACAAATATTCGAGGAATCTTTTACATGCTGCATAATCATACGACATGGACGCTGACGATTTTCTGCATCATGAAGATCTACCGACTTGGGTCGAAGAGCTATCGACGTTAGGATTTGACTCCCCGCACTTGGGCGAAAGACGCCAACGTCTTGCCACTACGCTCGCCTGCCTGCAAAATTTATACGAGCAAGTTGTTTCGTTTCATCTGTGATTGTCTAACGATAGTCTAGGGTTTTTTTGTTATGACTTGTTACTTTTTCCAAACGTGTTTATTTTACGAAACTGTATACAAATTCTGAAAGATAATTTTTTTAAAAAAACCTATCAAATAAACTGCAAAAATCATCCGGAGTTTGCAGAGCTTCTCATTTATTGGACAAGCCCACATTATAAAACCCACAATTGATCAGAAATGTTAGCCGTACCGTACAATAAAACAGGCGAATCTTGATGCAGAATTATTTGTAGCAAAATCGCAGCAATTAGGAGAATTAAAGTCATTCAGTGACCATGTCCATTTCGGAAGCAGAAGTTGAAACTGCGAGGGTAACTGGAGGAAGCTTTCCTCTTTGATGGATTGACCAATTAATGTGTCCGAGGTCGTAAAAGCTCTGGAGTAACGTACGTAGATTGATCCGAGCAATTGTGGGCATTCTCCATCGTTAGATGAAACTACAAAGAAACATGGCGATTCTAAGCATAATTGGAAAATTAGATTTGCAGATAAATATCTTCTATCAACCCGGGTACTATAGGAGTAGCCAATTTTTTGAGTTGCTCCGGCTCCGCTCCGTGCGCCGAATATTTTTAATAAGACTCATATTATTTATAATTTTTTAATCTATTAATATGTATATATACATATATTAAATATAAGAAATATTAAAAACAAAATAATTAAAACTGTTATCTTCTCACAACCATCAAATATTCAATATGAAAAAAACATTAAACAAATTATACAAAAAAAAAAAAAAAAAAAAGAGCTTCGTTTGTTGTTTTTAGTTTTTGATTAAGATTCAAAATCGGAGCTGATTGGAGCACAACAAATTATCTCTTTCTCTGGTATCGCTCCAGTTTCAAACATAATTTCGTTGCTACACTGCTCCGCACACTTGGTCCACGCTTCGCTCTAGAACATCTTGAAATATAAGAAGTGAAAAATTTACTCTTATTCAGGATGAATTAGAAAACCGATGCAACGAAAGCACAAATTGCAAAAGAAATGCAAACACGCGTTTTGCGGTTAACAAAGAATATCTTTATCAATACGTAAAGTTGTGAACCTCGGGGAGTAAGAAATCCGGAAATTTTTCCGCCCGGTACTACTGCCCGGCGTACAAACATACACCTGGAAGGTCGCGTGTTCGATACCCGCTGAAGACCCGCCATGTACACTTGGGGATGTAAAATCCGTGGACCCCACTACCTCGCCCCCGGATGCAGGGCATCCCTAAGTCTTAGTGCTAACAGGGAAGAAGGTTGGAGGAGAAAAAGTATACAAAAATAGTAAAAGGTTTTCCTAACAATCAATGCAATTTTCCGTTTAGTTTTACTTTTGTGTCCGTAGTCAAATATATAGGTTAGTTTTTTTCTCTTAATCGTCAGTTCTATGGATTAAAAACTTCTAAAATACATTTAACGTAATGTCTGCTTATATTTTATAATTCAGACATTTAGCTTGACATAATAATTATACGAAGTTTTTTTCAGCTACAGTTCACGTAGTTAAACTACAAAAAATAATGTTAGCAGAGTTTCAGCAGTCTTCTTGAAAAACTAAAATGATAGAAAGAACATAACTAATTTTTCTTTAGCATAAATATTTTTTATAGTTTTATTAACCATTCAATATTAAATGTTTCCAAATTGAGGCCGCTTACTATTGGAATTTTCAAAACACATCCTGCCCCCCCACCCCTCTAATTCTTTAAACACACGTATACTTTAATGTTTATAATACATTTTTTATTCCTTGAAATGATGTCTTTTCACTCATTTGAACTTTTTAAGGAAACACAGCTGCTGTGCTTCCCACGAAAAATTCAATTTTATTTCATCTTTTAAAGCAATGGTTTCCAACCTTTTTCAAGTCGTCATCCCATTTTTAACAGATAAGCAGTTCGGCATTTAATATATGTACACACACACACCTTCACGCAAGTACTATTTTGAGATAAAAACGATACATTGGAGTCCAATCTATTTCTGAATCCAAACCCACTGTATACGTGTTTATTTTATAATGTCCAAGGACTAAAATAAACAATTTACGGTGGAGTTGGGCAGAAATATTGCATTTTTATTTGCACATTTTTTTTTTTTTTTTTTTTTGTCCACTCCAAATGAAAATGCAATACTTGGAATGGAACTAAATTTGGTTCACACATGGATCCTAATGGGAAGTATTGCTGATTAGTTTTTTGCAATAATCCCGTCAAGAGGGATGGCTCAGTTGAACGCGTTTCTCGTTACGTGTATAACTTCAAAGAAATAATGGAATGATTCAAACAACAATTCGTTGTCACCATATTATGCAAGAGACAGTTTTTATTTGAACATTTCTGTAAATTATTTGAATTTATCAAATTCTGTACATCATTTAAATATATTTTTTGTACATTATTTGGATATTTTTCGAACGTTATTTGAATAGTTCTCGATATTATTTAAATATTTTTTATACATTCCTTTGTCTTAAACATTTTTGATGGATTTTGTTCTGGTCAGACATGACGAAGATGTAACGTTACCAGAGACTTTCTTTGTATTTTATGTTCTTTGGGTTAGCACAAAATAATTCAAAATGATATTCAGCATAAGACAGGGTCAATTTGTCTATGTGGTAAAGTTTTTTGATTCAAAATCAGAAGTATTAGATAGACACCTCATGAGAAGTGTTTGGGGTCGCGACCCCCAGGTTGGGAACCCCTTGTTTAAAGGTATACTTTAAAGGACGAAGTACTAAACAGATATTTCTGGCAACCAATTATGTAGCGTTATTTAGGTATGTGTTGTAAACTTATTTTAGAGCTTCATTCGCTTATTGTTCCACATGGTCAGCGGAACATACGGGATAGAGTTACAAATGATCTGCTCATTATATTGGGAATGTATTAACCATTATTCTATTCATTAAGCGATATTTATTGAAATCGTGAAACGGTATGGTATGCATTAGAGTGGGCCAATTTTTTTTTTCTTTTTTCGATGATAGGTAGTGTGGAATAGGTGCCATTGGTGGAACAAAAGGCTCATAAAAAATGTGAATGTCTGCATGACAATTTCTTGATTTTCCGCAAACACGTATGAATTTATAAAGTGCTTTTTCAACAAAGTTTCAAAGAAAAAAAAAAAAACACAATTTTTTTTGTAGAAAATGATGATAGATAGTGTGGAAAAAATTCCAATGTTGTCACTGAGTTCACATAAAAAAAATTTGAAAAGTGTAGGATAATTCCTTCATTTGGTACTAACACGTAGAAATTTTAGGCAAAAATATACTGCGAAAAGCAGTACGTCAACAATTTGACAAAACAAAATGTGCTAAAAACGTTAAAAAGCAGAAATATCTCTAAGGCGCTAAAGTGTGCCTCAAAATGACGCAAATGCAATTCATTGGGGAGACAAATCCTTTTAGACTTCATAGCTAACCTTCCTGAACATTTTGGGCAACCAATTGTAATATGTTTTCAGATTTTAGCTCAGACTAGTGGCCATGTTTGACCAACTGTATCTAGCTAACCTTCCTGAAAATTTCGGACAACCATATTGTAATATTTTTTCAAATTTTAGGTGAGACTAGATGGCCATTTTTGACCAAACTTTCTCTGGGAACTCTAATTACTCTTAAGTGAAATATAGTAAGAGAGTGTTCACATGCTTTCTTTGCAGGGATCTAGAGCGGAGTGTGGAGCAACGAGATTTTGCTCGAAACTGGAGCAGAGCCGGAGCAATGAATTTTTTTGCTCCACTGATCTGACTTTTTAAAACTTTTGAAATTTTTTGTCTCATAAAAAATAAATTAACTAAAAAAAGAGAGATAAATAATATCTATACCTGAGAGCCATAATATCTTGTTTCTTTTTCGAGTTTTTGTGATGAAGTTAAAAACATAAACATTGTTAGTATTATAAAACTACTTCTCGGTGCGAACCACCGGACATCTTTATTCTAATAAAGATGTCCGATGGGAGCTTTAAATGGTTGGAACCCTCTTGTAGCTAGTGGCTTTGTCGTCGGTACTCTGTATACTCGATAAATGGACTTGAGATACTATGGCTCTCAGGTACAGATATAATCTATTAAAATTATTCGGAGCATGGAGCGGAGCAATTCAAAAATGCTCCTGATCCTTGCTTTTTTAATTTTCAATTTCTTCTGTGATGATTTCTATTTATAATTCAAGCTTATCAGAACTAATCTTTTTCTGTTTTTTCAAACTTTGCTATTGGATTCGGTAATATTCCGTTTACAGGTTTAACCCTTTGACTATCAATAGAACACATATGTTCCACTAAATTATTGAACCAATTGCTCATAAATTTATGTAATATTCCTTAGTTTCAGCAAAAAGTAATTTTCAAAGGCTTCGTAGTCAAAGGGTTCAATGTATGAACAATATGAATAGTGAGATCTTTTTTGTTACCTCGTTACCTCCAAACTTTGCGATTGGATTCTGTAATATTCCCTTTATACGTTTATCTCTTTGACTATCAATAGAACACATATGTTCCACTAAATTATTGAGCCAATTGCTCATAAATTTATGTAATATTCCTTAGTTTCAGCAAAAAATAATTTTCAAAGACTTCGTAGTCAAAGGGTTGAATGTATCAACAATAAGAATAATTGCCTCGAACTTCTGTTATCGAGAATATATTCCCCAGTTCTTATGATGTCAAGATACCGTCAAAGTTAAATTTCGTCTTATACACCTCCCAAGCCAAAGAATTTCTTCTTTCCCAAAACAATTCTAATATTTCCCTTTCACGAAACTGAATATTCATTAATTGTAATATAATGCATCATTTTTCTACTCAGGCAGCACTTGCAATTCAATTGCTCTAATTTAAAGAATCTCAATTTTTAATTTCGTCGGAAGGCATTACAAAACACTTAAATTGCTAGACGTATGGAGCTTCGAATCGATATAAGTGCTCTTTAAAGCGCAACAGGTTTGCGAAGCATCCAGTTTTATTAGTGACTTAATTACGAAGAGCAAGTCGGATCGCTAAATTGAAGCATAAATGATTCGGATGGCGTTACAAGTTGTAAAAGCGCTCTGGACGGAAGAAAAGACACAAACGATTTATTAGCTCTGAGACCTCCAATCGGCGAGTTGACATGGAAGTAATACGCTAAATAAAAATAGAAAGCGAAAAAAGGCGGAGTGCGAATCTTCCTGCTCTCTCAGTGGACATCTCTGGGCGACTGAACGCCATCTGTTGGTTAACTTGCGGGCATGCGATTTAGAATCTTACGCTAAAATCGTCTTTTCGCTGGAGGGAAGTTTGGAAGCTTAAAAGATCCGTCGAAGGTCTCTTCCAGGATTTAGTTTATTTTCATTCTGTGAAAAGTACGTGATTTTATTCCGGTTACAACACCCTATTTATGAGCTTTATGTTTAGTTTTTGAAATTTTTAATTTTTCCAGTTTATATTTGTTTTTAAATTAATTACTATTAATATTATATTATATTTGATAAGTACTTCAAAAACAGTGTGGTGGATATTAATTAAGAAGTTCTTTGAAGCTGGTTATGAAAAAGAGAATGTGAATTTATGTATAGTCTTTCGTTTAGAATCAAGAGATCAAACTAGAGTTACTATTTCATGCTAAACTCTTACAAAGTGTTGAACGAATTCCGTGAGTATCTTGAAAATGAACAGAATGATTCCTTTTTCAGTTCCAAGTATTCATGCTCTGAAACTGTGTTTCATAATAAGAAAACTATTAAATTTCTTTGAAAAATAATTAAAATATAATATTTTGCTAGCAATATCTTATATCTTGTAGTGAGTGAAAATATTTGCCAGTTGAAATGAAAACCATTGTTCAAAACTATGAAGCAAAATGTAAGAAATAAATTAACTTACAAACAAAACATTTCTTAAGAATCTTAGAATTGAGATATCCCTGAATTTTTGTGATGTTACAAAGAAAATATCATTTCATGCTACTGTTAAATTTTCTAATCACTCTCTAATTCTAGTACCAGCCAGAGCCTGTTGCTGGTCATCACTTTTGTGTTTTATATAATCTAAGATTACATTTAAACGTTTCAAAAGTGATAATGATTTCTTGTCAACTGATGAAGCATTAATAATAAATACTAAAATAGCTTTTTTAATCAAAATGTTCACTATTTTTCTGAAAGAATTCTGAAAAAGTTGAATAGTACATGGATGGAAAATAAGATAATGGCATAATATTAGATACAATATATATTAAACTATGCTGGAAGTAGAAGCTTTCACGGACATGACTGATGCTTCCGACACCTCCGCTGTTGCGAATTTCAGTGAAACTAACTGGACGAATGTAACCGAATCTTTTTCAAATACCACAGGCCCGTCGAGGCATCTCTCTCTTATAGGACAGGTGTTCATCACGATCGCCTATGGATTCGGCATCGGGGCCAACATATGTGCTCTGGTACTGCTTTCGAAGGGCGAGACTGTAAGGAACAGGAAGCAGACGCTTATGGTACGTTGTCTCGCTTGGAATGACCTAGTGGCCCTATTGGGCTCCCTCATGCTCATGTATGCACAACTGTACATGGAGGAATCTCTTTCGGACAGTCGATGGTTTTGCGGTTTGAGGGTGGTCTTGCGAACTTTCGGGCTGTCATCAGGTTGCGTGGCAGTTGTGATGGCTGCCGAAAGATGGATGGCTTTGACCAGACCGTTCCTCTACCAGAAGGTGAGTTTTTAATGTTGCCATACTTCTGAACAAATATCAGATTACTCATATTCAAATTAAAACCCAACAGAATGCTAGCTGATCTCAAATTTGTATGTATGCTAATGATTTGACGGACATAGTTGTGAGCTTTGATTAATGGCTCACAACTAAATTGAAGTTTCTAATTGAAGAAACTATTTAGAACTTTCAGTTTGATAAAAAGTTCAAATTTTGCTAACCTCAAAGTAGTTTATTTTCATTTTTCACCCTTAACAATTTTTGACTCATGGCTCCACTTGCAAGCACTTAAAAGAAGTTTTCTTTTGACAACATCGAAAGATGTGCATGAGATTTTGATTGGAAATTTTTGCTAGGGTATGGACAAAGGCAACTATTTGAAATTCAGTTCATTATCAACATTTGCCACGCTTCAATGAAATATAGTAACTATAAGAGATTGTGGATTAGAGAACAGGCTTCGATATCAATGATCAATTCGCGAAGATCTGAAATTTTTAATAGTTTTCTCGGTTATGCTACTGAAGATGAGCTAGACTCTTTTAGAAAGAATTTCATTCAAATCACTATTTTCTTAAGAAATAACAGCCAATTCATTGAATTTGGCCGCATCTAGTAAACAAGAACAAAAATATATAATTCAGCATATTTTTACCACTTGCAGAAAACTTCGAAATTTACAAGATTTTTTCCCAATACCATTAGCCAAATTCTTGAAATGTAGTACTAGTTTTTTTAAAGAGAATTCAAATTCGGTCTATGGGGTCGAATCGTAAAACTGACTCAACGTCCAGCACCTTAACCTGCAGCGTAAGATTTTATTTATTTATTTACTTATTTATTTATTGCAATTCGTACAATAATTAGAATGCGGATATAAGTATTTTTGTTTTAAATGCTCATACTCAAATGTTACTTTAATCTTTTAAACTTTTTAAGCAACATTATTAAGCGTCGTGGACAGTTTGACTCAACAAGAAAGTAATTATTCCACGTAAAATGAATATTATACTAATATTAACAAGAAAAACTTTGCGGCTTTTTTGAAGCTTTTACAGTATTGAATCAATAACTATAATCCACAATTAAGAGTATTCTAAATTTTAATTGAGGTTTATAATTTCATTATTATCGAATTTATATACGTATTAAATTTGAGAAAATTTGAATATTTTATTTATTGTTTTAACGCTTTTGGTTTCACGTTTCTTTAATATTACGATCTCGAATTCGTTTACAATTATTTGTTAAAAATTCATTTCGATTGATTATTTTCGCAAATTGGCGATTTATTCAACTACAAACGATTTTTTCTTTGAAACTTTTAACCAGCTTTATCTAGTTGTTAATCATACCTTTTAAATAATGTATCATAACTTTAATGCTTGAAAATTATGCTCGCTGCTTCATCAAGTGAGTAAAATCGTGAAACTTAACGATTTTCTGAACCAATTCAATTTATCAATGAAATGGAAATGTTAAATAATATTTCTGATATTCAACATGCCAAAAGGATAAAAACTGAAGACCAAATAGGAAACCGAAGAATTGAAAAAAAGAAAAGAAAGAAAAAGACCCTCTTCCTTTTTTCGCCTAAGCCTCTTTCTCCCATCTTCTTTTCCATCCCTATTTGAGTCACTTGTCAATTGCTTTTTTTTATTTTTACTTTTTTATATTAACGGTTTAGTAAACTGGGTTGAGACATTTTCTGTATCCACTTACTATTCCCCAGAGGGAGAAAGTTCCCAGTTCTTTATCAACCCATAAAATTAAATATTTGCATTTCGATCCCTGAATTCGTTTTTTCTACTCTTCACACAGTTTGTTCTTGTGCGCTTTGAAGAAAAGCCTCCATGATAAATTGAAACGATTACCTGTCATTTCTATTGAATATGTGTATTTTAATTATGGCGAAAGGTTTTTACCAACATAATCAATTGAACATACTAATAATAACTAGAGTTCACCTAGAGGGGGAAAATTCGACCGTAATTCATTAAATTTTTCAAGTTCAGCCTCGAGCGTTTAAACAACTTTTAGACATTATGTTTTCCGTTTGACCACAATATGTTTTTCTTAAAATATTTCGATTTGCGATAATCTCTCCTCAGTGCGACTGATTGACCACTGAGTTAGTTATTTAATTTCATACATTTGTAACACATATTATACACAAGTTTTAGATTTATATATATATATATATATATATATATATATATATATTAGAACTGGATTAACAGACACCTTAACATTAATAGTATTTTGCTTTGACATTTATTTAACAGATTACTTTTTTTTTTGTTTTGTTCTAGTTTTTTACGATGTTGGAAGTTCTGTTCAGTAGTTGAGGGGAACATATTGGTGATATTGATCACAATATTAGGTTTTGCAATAACAACGATGCTTACAAAGGGTGAAAATTTTAGATTTGTACCAAACTTCAGGAATGTTGACACTTAGACAGGGTTTGAAAGAGGTTTTTTCTTCTGGGTTGGAGAATAGTGAATCTAATCTTTAGTGGGAAGAGTTTAAGGGGAAATTGGAGAAGACGGTGAGGGATTCTGTTCCTTTTTAGGAAATAAGAGGATTTTACAAAACTTTGGCCCATGTGAGGCCCCTAGGGTGGCGAAAGAAGCTCTCAATTATAAGCGATTTAAGGAGACTTTTTAATATGCTAATAGGATTTTGTATTGTGAGGCTAGACTAATTTCAAATATTTGGTACGGAGTAAGAAGAGGTAATTGGAACAAAAGCTTGCAGATAACATCGGAAGGAATCCTAAGAGGATTTTTGCTTATGCTAGTTCCGGGAAAGCTTGTAATACTCATTAGTGGAGGAGAACGGGAACTTAATTCAAAACGATTTGGATATTGCTGATATTCTAAAGGAAATTTTTTCCTATGTATTTAACAGAAACTGTATTTCAGCGGTTGACATAAGCGAGACGCAAGCTAATATACAGCTTGAGGATTTTGTATTTTCTTGGGATGATGTGTTGTTTCATTTGATAAAGATTAAAGCAAATAAGGCTCCAGGACCTACTAATGTTTACCCAAAAATGTCAGTGGAATGGGAAGAGGAATTAGTGGATGTTATTTTGACTATTTTCATATCTTCATATAACTCTGGACTGTGCCAGTGAATTGGAAGCTGGCAAGCGTACCACCGCTCTTCAAGAAAGGGTCTAAAGATAAGGTAAGAAGTTATAGGCCTGTGAGCCTTACTTCAGTAATTTGTAAAATTTTTGAAACTCTGATCAAAATCAGGATTGTGAATTTCCTGGAGACCAACGGTGTGTTAACTGGTGTGCAGTATCACTTTATCATTCTACAGTCAGTAAGCAGTTATAAAACTCTGGATTTTTTTTATTTTACTTTTATTAATTTACGGTTCCTAGGCGTATTCTTTGCAACTGCTATGGAGGAATTTAGAGAATTTTTTATGCTGTTAATTATTAATGCGTATTTCACTCATTTCACTCACATCCTTCATCTTAATTACAATACACTTTGTCTTGCTATTAACACTCATTAAACCATTGAAGCATATTTATGTATATACATAAAACATACGATGCTTTCTGCAAAGTTGCCGAACGCATTTAATTTAAGTTTTAACACGGAGAATACGCTTTCTGTGTGTATAGTGAACCAACTCTTTGTCCAAATTAAAAGTTTTATCATGAGGAACGCCGTTGCGGGAATACTAGTCGCCGTAAGAAATTTGGCAGGCACGTGAGAAACATATCATTGGAAATATTTTTTTTGGGGGTGGGAGCTGCTTTAATGTCGCCGCTGTGACTCCTTTTAAACTCGTTTAGAACGGGCAGCGCCGTGCGAGTACCGCTAGTTTAAATATGTTGAATTGTTTTACGTTTCTCCCAACTCCAAGCGCTCCCTCATGCTGTAGAAGAAGTTGTTAGCTACTTCCCACCCTAAGCTGGGATCCCGGGTCGCCAAACTGTAGCAATCGTAACCATAGGAATAAATGGGTGAAGTAGAACATATGTAATTTTTCTTTCCTTTTTTGAAAATCTTGTGGTACTGTGATTTGCTTGGGGCTGTGGGACCTATGTCTTTAAACAGCATTCCATATATGTTTATTGTACTTTTTTTGTGATGCAAAGCACGTTAGAGAAAAGCTGCCTTTTTATTACTTTAAAGATTGCTACCCACGAGTTGATACAAAATAGGAGAAATACAAGAAAGTCAGAGCGCATTTTGGACCACAAAATCTCCATAAGAATAACGGCAACAAGCGCTAAAAATCCCCATTTGAATAAGGGCAACAGTTCCTTAATAATGTCAACAGTCTCTAAAAATCACATTTCGGATAGCCCAGAATTTCAATGTCTGTAGTTTTAATATAAAATTTTGTGTCTAATAACGAATAAGATAAGTTAGTTATAATAATTACTGAAGCTATAAAATAAACTACAAAACTATTCTCCGAATACTTTTGAGGCATCGAAAAATTCCTAGTGAGTGAAGAAGATAACTGCCGTTAAATCAGCTTCTGCATTTCAGGACATCTTTTTTATAAAAAAAAGTATTTGAGTGTCAAAAACCTCGCAAACTATGGTAGAAGAAATGAAATCTTATACACCTTTATCCAAGCATGAACTACTCAGTGTCCATTCCTCACTTTCGCTATCCCCAGAAAAAGAATTTTCTTTCTAGCAGGTCAATGACCCTCTCTCCGTAGCGTGGGCGTAAGGGGCGGCAACACCAGAAATGGATTATCTGTACCTCCAGTATTGTCGCGAATCACTCCCCCAAGTGTAATTTCCTAATTTAGATGTATTTGTTAAGGGATGAACTATTAAAGGCAGATATTGTGAGGAATTCCTTGTTTCATATGAAAATTACCTAAAACAGTCCAAAACCTATTGGGCGTAGTATAAGAACAACTATAGAAACATAAAACAAAAAAGAAAGAAAAAAACTAATAAATATAACAAATCTACAGCCATCATGATATACAGTCCATCTGATTTCTAATTTAAAATTTTCCTTTTAGGCATTTATAGTATTTGTTAATATTATTTTCAGTTTTATTATTTTTTTTTATAAATTTTTTGAGAGAGTCTAAACTTTCTTTCATGGTTTTTATAATGTGTTAAAGATCTTCCTTTCTTTGCTTAGATATATATATATATATATATATATATCTTAGCTATTTATAGAGCTAACTTGTGCTACACTTATACTTTGTTACTTTGTTCTTTGCTTTCCTTTTTTCAAAGTTAATCAGTGGATTCCTTCCCATGATTAGATTGTATTTCCTCCAGATCACATATTGGGCATTGAAGAACCTATATCCACGAATGAATTGCTGAAGTCGACTTGGTACATGTCGTTGACATTGATTTTGTCGAGGGTAAAAATGGAAAGCATAAATCTGTATTACCTGTGGGCGGTGTTGTCACAAGCGCGGCATGGGGTCAGACCAAAAATCTCTACTGATAGCCGGTTAGCAGGGAATATGATTTTCTGTTGAAGTTGAACAGAACTCGTTCCTTTAATTAACAAAATTCTATGCATAAGATCGATATTTATCCAATACACAGCAGTTTTATTACAAAAATGTATGCATTCCTAATCCTTACTTAAATTTTTTTATTGGCAACAAAATTATCCAAATGAATTTTTTCAAGGGATTCCGAGAATATTCATACGTGGCTAACAGGACTAAATGGTATCACTTTTGTTAACGATAAGTTAAACCTTTACTATATGCCATATGACATCGTCCATATTCGGGAGAAAAGTCACTATGTCCATAACTCCAGTTCTCAGGTATTGCCTATTCATACTTTCGAATCGTTGCTAAAAATATTTAAAATCATTTTAAAGATATCTATCTACTACAGTAGATTCCCTGATGCGACTTTTAAATTGCATAATTTACTTACATCTTGGTGATAAAATTCACAGCAACAGAAGTCCATCAAATTATTTTCGTTAACTTAGTGACTTGTAGCAGGACGGCTACTATATAATCAAGCAGTCGTAGTTTTGATTTAAAAATGGTGTTTTCAATTACAGGACAGCTTAAATAGCAAACCTGCTTTAAATTTACAATCAGTTTTTTCTTCGCCTTTTTTGAGAGCTCTGAAAACAGCCACGAACTAAAATGTTTCGTTGATGCACAACCTTAAGTCAGTAATCAAATGAATGTTCACAGGCATATGTTGAGGTATTTTGGAACTGTTCTTTACGAAAGAAGGGTTAATTTCACAAATAAAAAGAAGTTTGGGAGTAACCATAAAAAAAAAAGAAAAAGAAATAAATACATACACAGAAATATTTACTACTCGTAGGAATGCGTAATTGAAGCCAAGAAAATATAGGTTTGAAAATAGGGTCCGATTTAGAAATCTCTCGAATTCTATAGATCAGAAAACTATCTTTACTTATTACTTTTATCAGTTGCGTCACTATCGGGGGCGGAGGAGGCGATTCACCTCGCTTGAAAACTTTTTATGCATTTCAGAGGCTTTAATGGACTAAAAAATATTTGCCCGCTGATTCCACTCCTCCCTTATTAATATATTTAATCTATTAGTATGTAAAGTTATTTAATGAAATGGAAAAAAATGGCAATGGAACAAGACTTCAGAATGCGTTTGCAAGTTTCTTTCTTTTTAGTGTTTTATTGTATGAAAAAAATGCACGTAATAAATAGTTCGAATCAATTGCTGCTTAATTTTGATGACGAAAAACCACTATTTGTGTAGCTTTCTTTCTTTTTCATTAGTGTGTAAAACGAAGAAAAATAATTTTCTGATTACTTTTCTGTGAGCATTTTGATTACGCTCTCTTTTTTTTTGCTAGCAATGTATAGTAAACACACCTATACTTCGCGAGTATCAGTAAAATGGTGAGTCACATACGGTACGAGCTGCGGTAGTAGGGTTTGCATTCGGCCACTTGTGGGTGCTATTCTTTGCTTGGAGTAAAATTCCAACTCCGCCTTATTTTAAGAAGTGGCCCTCATTTTTCGCCTCTTGGAAAAGGTCACTGATGCGAAAATATGCATTATTTATCCGCTGCTGCAGAAATGTTCAGGATGCTATGAATCACAGTCCACTATTTGTTTGGGGTGTCATGCCAAATTTACAAACACGTACGTTAAGTTTTTTTTGTTTTGTTTTTAAGTTTCATTTGAAAATACAGGCATTCTTTAAAGACATGAAATTATGTAATGAATGAAATAGTGCTTAATGAGTCAAAGAAATTGTGCTATGTGAGTTGAGAAATATTTAAACGATAAAAATCATGTAGAATTCTCAAATATATGAATTAAGTAGCTTTAACAGATAATGTTAAGTGAATATTGACAAATTTACTATAAATATTTCTCGCTCTATGAGTAACGAAATAGCTCATTGGGAGTTTGACTCCCGTTTAGTATAGACTTATTTGAATTGCAAACTTAGCCAAACTTTCTGGAACTTATTAACAGATAATCACTACTTGTGAAAACTTCTGTGAGAATCTTTCTGGTCTCTATGGAGGGGAACATCGACATGCTAAAAAAAGTGTGCTTTTGTACTACAACTCTAATTCTCTCTGTGTGTCGTATATACGAGCAATCCAAAACTCAAGTCAAATTGCCAAATTCAATATTTTGAAAATTTTCACAAAAAGTGTTGTACTGAATATTAGCATTTGAATCCAGCACACATACTTTTATATATATACTATACAGTAGACTCCCGTTATAACGACCTTTAAAAGAGAATCGGTTTACTTCCGTTTTTTAAATGTTATTTCTCATTCGGTACAACATTTCTTGATGGGAGCTTTAAAAGTTCTGAACCCTCATCTAGCCAGTGGCTTTGTCGTCGGTACTTTGTATGTCCATAAAGTGTAAACTTTCAGAACTCGAAAAATGGAATTAAGATACCATGGCTCCCGGTACAGAATTAAGAAAAACACTAACAATTCCTCTTTCAAGAATGGAGGGCTTGCTCACTCAACTAACGTGAAAAGCACCATCTTTTCTGCATAAAACGCGAAGTTTTTACAATAATTAAGTAAATTTATTTGTCAAGTTTAATTAAGTAAATATTAATATTTTTAATTAAAATTCTTTTTACTTGGAATTATATTTCATTTATGAACTGTTATTGTATAATTTGTATTTTATACAAAATATACAATAGTATAATTTTTCATTTATGTAGTAGTAAAACTATCTCAATTTTTTTCATTTATTATTATTTTTAACGTGTTTAAATTCAGAACGTTTTTATTTGACATAAAAGATTTAATATGGTTTACATCAGGACTGCAAAAAAAATCGGCTTTTTAAAGAAAGGACCAGACCGGCCGATTTTTATCAAAATTTTTTGCAAACAAATGACAAGTTTTGAAACAACAAGGACGAGGAAATTAAATACAGGGTGGGAGAGGAATCAAATTCTTCTGTAGTTCAGTGAGTGTCAGTAAGCAAAACCAGTAGCCACAAGGCTTTATCATAATACACATGACGTCCAATATTTTACAGATTCAAGAATACTTCTCACATAGAATTGATATTTTTAATGTGAAGAATTACTTTAAAATAATTCAGAATACCGAAACTCTCAAAAAAGAACTACCTACGTTCATTAATTGCTTCTAGCATATGTCTTACACTACAAACATAATTTTTTTTTTTTTGTTCATGACAAGGAGAGCAAGAAAAACAAAGTCATACTGATTTTGAAGTTTTTGCTTTTATATTTACAACTCAAGTATTTTTCCCCTTTAAAAAAATATTTATTAACCCTAATAAACTAAACTAGTGTTTTTCTACAGCACTACTCACAGTAAAAAATGTAAAAGAAGTCGCCTGTAGTGACCAGTTGGCTCGCTTTTATGTAAGGGATTTTTTTTTAAATAGCAAAATTATTATTTTTTAGATCAATAGCACTCTAGTTGAATTTAATATTGGTCACTGACGTTGACCCGTTGGTTTGCTTTAAGATTGCAACTTTATTTTATGCAATTTTTTTGACAAATAGCTTTATTTGGAAGATGTAAGTACTTCACAAATATATTTATTTATGCATTATGCACTTATTAGTAATTTTTTTAATTAATTTAATTTTCATTAACATATTTATTAACTAGTTATTCTATACGTAAGCTCTCAAATACTTTATTCTGAGTTGAAACTAGCAAAAATATCAATTTATTGAGAGTCATCATTTTAAACAGTTTTTTGTTTTTTTAAACAGATGTCCCGTACGTAACACCAGTAGTTAGCTCATCATTAAATAACAAGAAAAGAAAAAAAAGTATAATTTTGACAATGATTAAAAGAATTAATATTTCTGTATCAAGTAACAAAATTTCATTTCAAAAAGTTTCATAAATTCAGAGAAAAGCTCAAATATAATTAGGTGTCAAAAAAGTAATTTTTTTGTGATGTGCTGCACGTAACAGAATTTTAATATTCTTTAAATAAAAAATTATTGGCCCTTTTGAAAAAAAATACTAATGTCGTACAAAATGAACAAAAAATTTTTGAAAACTTTTCATTAATATTTTCATAATAAAACACTTCAAAATTTTGCTGTGAAATGTCCCTTACGTAACACATTTGTAGAATGACACATAAATAAATTACTCACAAAGAGCAGTTGTTTTGCTATTTTTTAACCGACTTCACAAAGGAAGGAGGTTATACATTCATATTGTATGTATGTCTTTTTTTTTTTTTTTTTTGTTTGTTTGTTTGTCCACTCATAACTTCTCACCGGATGAACCGATTTTCATGAATTTTTTTTTAATCGATCGAGGGTGGTTTCCCATAGGTCCCATACCTTGGTTTGACCATATTCGATAATTAGAAAAAAGTTATGGAATGAAATGTGGTAATTTTTTTGCTTTTTCATCCATAACTTTTGACTAAATGAACCGATTTTGATTATTTTTTTTTTTTTTTGATCGATAGAGGGTCGTTTAACTCAAATATCGCACATCAGTTTGACTACATCAGTCTGACTACGTTTGCAACGGCGCGATTGCCCATTGTTGGACATGGCATAACTGTGCCCATCTCAGTTTTCAAGACCGATGAATTTGGGGTGCAGACGTTTCGGTCAAGTGATCTGCCTGACGCGGTACCCTCAGTGTTTAGTTCCCAAGCAAACTCGGTCCTCAGTGTATCGACCCCACTGAAGGGGTGAAGGGCTGAGTAGACACTGCCCAGCCCGGGAATCGAACCCCGGACCTATGGCATGGTAGGCTACCACTCAGCCACTGGGCCTCACTTTTCTAATAGAAGCTGGCTTTTCTTAAGCGGTTTAAACCAGCCCCGCTAAAATCCGGCAGCCCTGGTTTATATTGTAAGTTTACCGTGCCATTTGAAATTAATGCTTCAGTCGTGCTTAAATAAAAGAGAATTGTTTAAATATTGCTGTCGATTGATTTCATGCAGCCGACCATTCCATATAACCACGCAAATATTGATGTTCGCATGGAGCCATTATAACGCGAGTCGGCAATAATTATAATAGTTATATTAATATACAGGAAATTTACAAACCGGTATTTGCTTTCTTAATATCCCGAACAATAAATAATTAAGGCATTTTAGTCATTAAATAAAATAAATAAAGCGAAACGTGCCTTAAATATTATATTAAAGAATTAAACTTTATAGTTAAAATAGTAGATAAATTAACTGACATCCTTAGTTGCGATAACTGCAACTAAGGATGTCAGTTAATTTATCTACCAATGCGTGAAATGGTGTCACGTCATATCGATTAAATATTCTCTTTGTCACGCTACAATTTTAGTTCCAGACATGATGGATTGGAGGATATTATAATAGAACCCTTCTCAAGCCCCTCTGTTTACAAGCATACCATCTTCATTATGAAAAAAACCCTTACCCAAAGTCTATGTATGTATAACCTATTTTTAATGACAAGGTCACTTGTCTAGGAGGGCAATTTATCAAATGAACACTTAAAGACCAACAAAGAAGAGAGTACAACTGATATCTGTGAATAATGAAGAACACGAGAATTAAAACCAATATTCATTTTCTTTTATAATAACTGAAGCATATTTCTGGAAAATACTGACCGCAATTTACGCATCTGTTATTAAATCCGTATATGTTTAGATATATAATAAGGAAAAAATACCTTTTTTTACATTACGAGGTGGATTTTTCTCAGTTTGTGAGGCTACTGGCGAGCCAAATGACACGAAAATTGGTATCTAAAGTTAAATTTTAGTGATGATTAAAAGTCAATGATAAAAAGTGGGGTTGCTATTTGAAAATTTTAAGTTGATGCTGATTTTAATATGAAGGCGATTCTTTATTAAAACCTTATCTGACATTTTGTACTGTTCATTATTCCTGATAAATGGACACATTTCATGTGTCTCTAATGTAAATAGCACTACTTAAATGAGAAGGATTTTTTTTCCAGGATCGTGCACCATTGTTTTCATTAGATAAAATTCTGAATGAAATAATTGGAGCATTCGTGGCAGGCTCAGTTCCAACAGCAGTCTTTATTACTCTGTCTGAAGCAAAAATGAGCAGAGAAAATGTAGCTGAGAAATATATTATAGAATACCAGATTTCATACAATGCCGATTGTATATATATATATATATATATATATATAACTTCGTAAGAAGATTTTATTACAATAATGAAACGTAACACGTCATCGTATTTGAATGTATGGACACTGTACAGTGTATACTAGAAATTAAATATTTACCTTGAGAACACCGCAGACGTTTCATCATATTCTGGAATCTTTCTTCTCCTGTGACGGCGAGTTTTTCTATTCTTGGCGTTGGTGGGAGAAGTAACGCAGTTTTGCAAATTAAGAATTTTAGTTTCTCAGGGTCACATTTGCATAAACACCAATGAGTCCAATTTTAATGAATCTTTTACTAAATTTTAAATCAATATTCAGCAACCAGCGCCACTCATACTAAACTTTCTTTCATTTATTTTTTGACCAATGTTCTGAAAACTAGAGAAAAAAAGGGTGGTTTTTACCCTTGTTAGATCACTCGTTGTGCTAGCATCTAGGCTCACTTTGTACTACCACCAAAAAGAAAAAAAACACCTTTATAATTGTACCATTTTTTCTCTTTCTAAATTCAACCCTTAGAACATCCTACATGGGAACTGAAGGATGCCATATTTTACGACTCATTTACGTCGAAACGGCCATCATTAAGAAGAGAAATGGCTCTCTCGCACATGACTTATGGGATACTTTAGCAAACATTTTACTTCATTGTTGATGTCTGCGAACGATGTTTCTCAGCTACCGTGGCAAGTTTATAATTGGACTATTTGTTTCCAACCTTTCTCTTTATAAGCGATCAAATGATTTTCATCTCTTGTAAACAATTGAAGTTTTCTGTCCTAATATTTTAAAGCCTTACGTTCTAAAGATGTCTCCATATATCAGAAAAAGGAAGATCTAATAGGAAATAGACATTTAACAGCAACTTCATTCAAAATATTAGGATTTATTCAGAAAAGGGGGGCTGGGGAATCTTTTTTTAACAGTGACAAAACCAAAATGAGAATTCAGTCGAGACACAAAAGTAGTTAAATCGTTTTCAAGTTGCTCGTAAATATATTAATCTCAATCCCCCCCCCCCCTCAAGTTACTACTGTATTTTTGTATGCACAATTTTTGTCCAATTGAGGGGTCTGAGCCGTACGAAGATCTGCCTAGCTGATAAGATCAAATTGAAAAAGCCGGAACAATTTTTTGACGATTAGGGGTAAAGAAAAAAAAGAGGAGGCTCAGAAATCAGTTGCCACGTTTATGCGACAAGAAGTACCTGATTCATTTTGTTTTGTAAGGAAAAAGAAAGTTTCAAACTATCAATAGTGAATTTGTAAATTCTTGTTTGGAACTTAAATCTGCACAGTTTTCCGAATAAAGTTATGATGATGCTTCTTCACTGATGAAAAAGTACTTGTAACTCAGAAACACGTGCAAACAATTCTCAATGAAATGTTGGGAGCTGTGTTCTTGTAATTTTGCAATCAGTGAGAAGGTCATCAAAATTTATAATTTTATTATTTAGGTTTATTCTTATTAACCCTCTAACTACCGCAATATATTCACAAATCTGTTTGTCTGAAAGCCCAAAAAAAATATATATATATATATCAAAAAATTGCATAAATGGCGATACATCTATTTCTTATGTATATGTCATGAGTTTCTCCCATGAAAAAGGCAAGACTGGAGAGTTCCAATCAACATTACTCGTAGACGCCCCATTTTCGACCTCTGGCGATTTTTTTAGCTGTTGATTGGAAATTTTTTGTTCAAGATCAAAATTCCTATGAGATGTAGCTTTTTTTTGCTTGCAAATCGGCGGCACACTGTATCAAAAGGGAGTAGTCAATACCCCTTTCTGCACCTCTAGTTTTGCCATTTTCAATTGCATAAATTATTACTTATAATGCAAAGAACGAATTCATTTCCATTTGTTCAACTTTTTATTCTGAAACCTACATTTTCAGCAAAAATTCATCAAATCGCTTATTGACGTTAGGGGCCGTTCATAAATGACGTCACGCTTTTTCCCCATATATTTGACCCCCCTCCCCCCCCCCTTTGTCACAATATGTTACACTTCAGTGGACCTCCCCTCCCCTTGTCACAACTTCACGAACCCCCCTCCCCCCTCGAAGCGTGACATCATTTATGAATGATTCCTTACTCGTACCACAGGAAAGTTTCACCAAATCGTCTATTGACGTTACCCGTAGTAAAAGGGTTAATTGCAGTGGTACAAATGCGTCATTCAATGACATATTCCCAATAAAAAATCCTGTTACTTTTCAGAGAGTAAAGAATATACATCATCATATGCTCTAGGGGGGGGGGGGCTTTATTTTTGTAACTGTACATTGCCGCGAAAGAAATGGTAAATGATTGTGATGTTTTACCATTGACACAAAAGAAAATATTCAACTATGAATAATCATTCACTTCAAATAATTAATTCATGAATGATTAACATCCTCAATTTCAGCAATCCAATTGGAGTCTTGCGAAACGCAAGCATTGTACCCTAAGAATGCATACCACTAAACATTCCATTCTGATGCTTCACTCCCAACATGGGTCAAGAATCAATACATAGTAGTTCGACTAAATAATGATTAACTGTCATTAAGGTCTTGTGGAATGTTTCCATTTTATATATTCTCTCAGGTTTTGTGTTAAAATACTAGAATTGTATCTTTACCGTATAGGCTGAATTTGAGAGAAGAAAAAGGAAGTTTTTGGTTAAGGGTTTACTAATCTCTAAGGAACATAACTGGAGAGGCATAACAAGAGAAAAAGACTGGAAGAGGAGGAACTCGATTGGCTGCAAATACGGCGTCACGATTCCAAATTGTACTGTACGGTGAGTGTAACATGTTCAGAGCAAAATTGTTTCAACTTAAAAAAAAAAAAAGAAAAAAAGATAGGAGTCGCTGGAGATGTTCCAAACAAAAGTGTTATGTTGAAAATTCGGTTTTCCCGCAAGTTTCATGTGCATATATCGATGGATTTAAGGTGTTGTTGCTACATATTTCAGCCAGTGCAAAATGATCAGAATGCCAACCTCAAACGAGAAAAAGAAGAATAAAATAATAAATAAAATAAAATAAATAAATCTGATAAATAAAACGCTAACGTATGCGGCACACAATTCTGCCGAATTTCCTTACCACCGTTGGCAACGATCACTTATTTCACGAAGCTAGGGCCAGGTTTACTTTTTTATAACTAACGGAGTTGAGTCTATTTTATTCTCATACATTTTGTGCTTTAACTTGTCTTTTCTTACCTTTCCTCCTTTATTTTTCTTTCTTTAATTTTCTTCTAATTGCGAAGCAAATCCATTTCCAAATGCGATGTACAATTGTATGAAAGATTTTTAAAAAAATCCGTTTTTCCTATACAATTATGTATTATTACAATGCAAGTACGTGCAGAAGGCGCCATTTGATGTGCAAAGGGAAATAATATAAAAAGTGAACTTCTGACGTCAAGCCAGAACGGTTAATAAATAAATAAAGAATGTTTTTTGTTTTCAGCAGCAATTGGTATCCTTCAT
Organism: Octonoba sinensis; assembly: GCA_038502835.1. Classification (NCBI taxonomy): domain Eukaryota; kingdom Metazoa; phylum Arthropoda; class Arachnida; order Araneae; family Uloboridae; genus Octonoba; species Octonoba sinensis. The sequence continues at coordinate 26,151,126 of CM076599.1, read as the reverse complement.
CTGGTTAAATTAGGAATGTAGGAATGATAGATATGGATGGAATCTGGTGATAAAATAGGAGTAAAAAAAGAATTGTTTCTGTAAAAGAACCAGTGTATGAACCCTTTACTTCTTCTATATACACAACGTTTCTCTCTCTCTCTCTATCTCTCTCTCTCTATATATATATATATATAATATTGTCCTATGACTGATGGTTATATTATTATTACAATACACGGTAAAAATATTACAATCCTCTATTGCGAAATTCATAGCCTATCAAATCTATTTATATAAAAGAGCTCGGTTGTGTGCCTGTTTGCATGTTCGCTGTACGAAACTATACTAATTGACGTATTGGAATGAAGTTAGGCACAAAATTCAAGCATCCCTTAAGAATGTTAACGCACGAAGTTCAGATTCAAAAATTCTTTTTTCTTAATTCTAATTTCAGAATTTGTTTCGACGATAAAAAAGTAGGGGGAAAAAACCATATTTTAGAAAATTTGATATCATAATAATAATAATAATAATAAAACTACCTCTGATTGAATTTTTGAATTTGTTCGGAAACTAGAATAAATAAAACATGAGTCATTGCCTATAGAACCTTGTTTATTCTAACACGTTGATCCAGCTAAATCCTTGTTAAGTTAAGATTTTAGAGAGAATGAATTCCTCTGGTTTTAAAAATAAGCCCATTAGTTTCAATTTAAACTTAATTGTTGACCAGAGGTTTCCTGTTGATTAACAATGTATGATACAGTTTCCAATATTATAATTGTAGTGGACAACTCTGAGTAATTTTCTAGCGGTAAATAATTCCGATTTATACTTGTGAGTCACAACCTTCGTTCACTAAGAATGCTGCAATATCTTTAATATCTGTCTAGTTGAGTCCTTTTAGATACGTGATCAAATATTCAAGCAGGACTTAAGTAATGAATCTACAAGTAGTATGAGAATCATTTAGCTTAAAAAGGGGAGGAAGATGTACGGAAACTGTTTGTTTAAGTGAGAAGATGGTTTCCATGGGAACTAGGTGACGAGATAAAAATTTCCTGAGTCATTCATTTGGAAAGCAAACATCGAATTTTTAACAGGATCGTCGTATTGGTGCCAAAGTAAATAAGCGAAATTAGAGCGTGATGCATCCCTGGAATTCGAGAGTTTAATTTAAAACTGAAATCGATTTCAAAATAAATGATGAAATATTTATTATTTTCTATCAACGCACATTAAGCACATGTACTTTCATGGAGTTAGTTGAACACCATACATCAGAGAACTGGAGCAAGAACGTTTTTGAGTTGCTCCACTCCTTGCTCTGGATAATTTTGATAGGTATCATATTTGTTAGGGGTGTACCGATAATAATCGAGTTGGCCGATTACCGATTAACCGGTAGAAGATAATCGGCCGATACCGATTAATCGGCAGCAGATTATTTATGATGATAATTATTTTAAACACTAACATTTCTCCATCACTATTCGTTTCCTTTACATTTTTCAAATTTACAAAATTAGATAGCAGTTAATTTCTGTGAGCAATGGTTTATTTCCCCTTTATTTTCCTATTTTAATAAATGATATTTTCAAGTTTTGTTCAAATTTTGCAAACCAATCTCAATCCAAGCTCAATCTTAAACACTTAGCCAAAGCTAGAAAGGATTAAAGTACTGATAAACCAGAAATGTTGCATTTTTATGAAAAAATTTAATTGAAAAAAAATTGCATCATGCGTCAATTCTTGTGAAAGACATTAAAAGCGTGTACGAATAAATCTTAAGAAAAATCAAAAGATATTTAAAAATAACAAAAACTTTTTGTTGAATGAAAAAGTAGCAATTTTAAAATTAAATTGTATGCTGAAATTTTTGTATAAACAGTAAAAAAAATAAAATTATTTAAATTGGAGTATTCTCTCAAAATTTTGAGGGAAAGGGAGACCGACAAACATGCATTGCATATCCTCATCTCATAACCCCTAATTTTTTTCATACCATGCAACATAGTTATTGTTAATAAATTGATTCAGCATGGTTTATTGTTTTTGGAAAACTAAAAGTAATTTTCATTAAGAAAAAAAATCTTTTCCCGATTAATCAGCAAAAGTTGGTAGATGATCTATAATAGCAAAGTGGGCTATTATGGCCGATTACTGCTGATTAATCGATGCATCCTTAATATTTATCATTTTTATTTATTTAATTTTATTTATGTTGCTGATAGCAAGTAGGGGTGTAACGAATATTCAGCCACTATTCGGTATTTGCCCGATTCGGCCTGGCCGAATATTGATGGCCTATTCGGCCGAATAGTTCTGCTGCAATAGAAATGGAAAAAAATGAAGAAATTAGTAGATTTGAAACATTTAAAATTGTATTAAAATTATTGCAAAAGAATGCATTAGTATATAATTGTAATAAAAAGAAAAATAATTTAGAAGAAAACTACTTTTTTTAAACCTTGTTTTAGGTTTCACTGAACAAATACCGATATTAAGGTTGTAATATTGCATTTTATATTTAGCAGTTGCTCCCAAAAGCTGGCAATAGTTAATTTTGATGGAGAATATGAGAAATTTATTTTGCTATTATTAGCAACGTGGAAGTCAGACTTTGTTTGGGTAGACTGATTTATTGTGAATATTGGGTAAGAGAGAAATGTGAAAAGCCCAGAATAATATCATGAATATTTAGATAGCGTGAGTTATTGTGGTTTTTTTAAATAAAAATATATTCCAGTTAAGTGTATCAAATTTTAATAGATCTTTTAAAAATAGGTATGTAAAAAACCCCGTAAAATAAAAATATTAACTTTTATAACTTTTGAAATATCTTCATAAAACAGTTTTGAGTAAGGTTAAAGTCCACTAAGTTCTTCCATTTGAATTAAGTAATTTGTAAAATAATGCTATTGCTTACTACAGTCGAACTTGGAAAATTCGAAGCTGAAGGGACCACAGCTAAACTTCGAATTATCCAAAACTTCGAATTACAAAAGTCTAATTTTTGTAGCATAGTTTAAGGCCCACAAATGCACGATAATGTTTATTTCGTCAAAAACAACGTCAATAATCTTTTCTGGAAAATGTCAAGGCATTAATGTATATAAAATAGTTAAACATTGTATTTGTGAACAAAATAACATTTATTTTGTACATAATATAATAGATAAAAACTATAGCATATACATACGAAAATAGTAATATATAAGTAGAGTATAACTTTTACGAAAGATTCTTTGGTTAAGTACTAAAATTATATAAAAAATTACCTGCTACAGTTTAAAACAAAATTGAGAAATTTCGGATTGCTTCGCTGAATTGAGTCTTTTGATTTTAACAAATACAAAAAAAAAAAAAATTCTACGTATGATTTGACCATTCGAGCAACCAATAATATTGTCATGCTCCCAATAAGTGGATGATAGGGTAGAATCTTTTACAATAGAAAGCAAGACAGAAATCTCGCTAATCTACCATTTGCTGTGAACAAACAAGTAGGACAAAATTTTAGCTGACAAAAAAGTATTTCAACGTACTTTTCTCGATTTCGGATGAGAAAAACCTTCGAATTAAAGAAGTTTAACTTCGAATTATCCAGAAATTTTAACATTGATTTGAATACTAAGTTCAAGGCACCAAGCGAAATCTTCGAATTAAAGAAAACTTCGAATTAATGACGTTCGAGTTATCCAAATTCTACTGTACCATAACACCCGTCATTTCTATTCCACTTGTGGGGGAAATTCTTAGTTTTATTACATTCAGAGCAATAGAGAAAATTGATTAATTTTAAATAGTTTTAAATTCCTAGCAAACAGAATTAAATCATACATCATAGATTGTGTGTAATTGGTGTTTGACTTTGTGAATACTTTCCATTACAACGATTTTCTAGAAATTTTACCATTCGGACGCCGAATATTCGGTATTCGGCTCAAGACATTGGCCGGAATTTATTGGAAAAGTTTTTAATTTCTTTGCTAGAAATAGTTAATACTATTTTTGTTTAGCTCCACGCTCATGCGTTTACATTACTCCCTCTCAAGTCCGCTTCCACCATCGAAGAACATCGCTTGCCCTTTATAAGAAAAAAAAGCTTACCATTTCTTTATTAGGGATGATTATTCCAATTTTTGATTTGCCTCACGCGTGCGTGTTAATATTACCCACCCTCAAATACTTTCGCCATCAGAAAGGATCAATTGCCATTCATAAGACCAGAAAGAAAGAAAAAAAAACAACAACGAATGATTTAAGCTTATAAAAAGTGTATCATTTTCTAAAATCGTGGCCTTGATCATGGATTGAAAATCCGGTCGGAAGCCTGGGATTGTAAACATCGCATCTTCCGGTCATCCAAAAAAAGGTACGTTAAGCAGAAAATCAGTTTTATTTTAGCTTATTTCTTTCGATTTTTTTAACTCTCAGTGTACCAGGAATCAGGCAAGCTTGTCGTCGAGAATGGCTCGTTGAATGTTGTTCTGCACGTGGCTATACTTTCTTCATTCGGAAGATATTTAACGTTAAGGTAGTTCTTACAGGAAAGAGATTTTAAATAGATACCAGGGTTCGAAAATTATATTGCCAGACATGCCCGGAGCCTGTAAAAATTCCTATCGGGCATGAATCTTCTACCCTTATATACCCGGCAAGGCACTTATTTTTTTAATCAAATATTTTTTTCCAAAACTTTTACTATTTCGACGGCTTCCTGTGTAATATTTATTTGTAATGTATTTTTTAATGATTTAGATTAACGTTTAAATAATTCTTAATTCAGATATAAAGCTGTCAATTTAATTTTTTGCTTGATTAATGCTATATGACAAATTCAAATGTTTTTATTAATATGCAATAAAACAACTTCTGGGTATGTAAAAATTTTGTTCCGGCATGTATTTTTCAGGCAAACATGGCCGGTAGGGCGTGGAAAATTTTTAATAATTTTCGGGGGAGGGGGCATCATGGTGCCGATAGCACCATTGAATATTTTAGGGGTGTTTAAGACGATTGGTTAGTTATCGTTTGCTGGGGAGGGGGATGCGCCATCACGCTTGGGGATTAGGCACCTCTGACTATATACTCTATTACTTTCCGTCGTTAATAATGATGATTATTCTCAACGTACAAACAACATAATGCATTGCTTTTATTATTCTTATAAAATACTTAGGGGAAAAATTTGCATAACTTTAAACACTCACTACAGAGCGGTTGATCACACAAAGAGAGGTTTACAAAGGTCAATACTCATCATTTCTATGTATAATCGCATTTATAAGTAAGTGAAATGTCCTTTCCCGTTGCATTACTCGTGTAACTTATTTCTATAATTTACCCAAGGGGTTAATTTACCCACATCTTGCTCTTCCATTTTTTCTACAAACGCAATTAATTTCTTCATAATATGGAGCAAAAGTAAGTATTATTTACTTATAAAATTGTAATTGATGGTAAAATGAACGACATTTTCCTTCCCATCTGTATTGAATTTTTGTTGAGTAAAAGTATTGCAGATATATAAAGAAAAACCACAAGTATTTTATATACATGACAGTTCAGAAATCAAATTCCCATCTACTATTATTAAACCAAAATAATGTTGCTTTTCAATTATATTACACCCATTTGATTTTAGATCAGGAAAAGTTATACAGAGAATGTTAAACTCTTAGGAGTCTTTCTTTTTGGTAAGATCGCAATTTAGTAAATTATTACAATGCTTTTCAAGGACATTTATTTTTTCAGGTTCAGCTGCGTGTGTGTGTTTTTTCGACTTCATTTTATTTTATATTTAGTTTAAAAAATAGTAGCCATCTATTTTTTTATTTTTGGAGAGAGGTCTTGAGTAAATTTTTATTAATCTAATTTTTTAATCTAAGAATAAAAATGTTTCAAAACTTTTTCTTTGTCATATATTGTCATAATGACCCATTCCCGACTTTAATGTTTCTTGTAAAGACGAAATGTCTCTTGTCCAAAATACATGCAACTTGCAACTTATCGCGCTGTGCTAAACTGGCATAAAGTGCTCATTTTTGAAGTACATATCATTCCCCAGATGTCGTACTTAATAGTGAAACTATTTTTGCATATCATCATTGAATATTCAGATAAGTGCTAAAAATGATACAAGATAATGTATGGGTCATGTATTTTTTTTAATTTATCGAAGCATTTTTTCCCCCAGTTTGAAAAGCCATCATGAAGGGATGTTATTAACGCGTTTATCTCACTTCATTTTCTTATTGAGTGTCATAACACCGTATAGAGAAGATATTCATTCAAAGTTTCTTCACCCTTCACGTTTCCTAGATTACACAATCTGTAATACTATATGCGACATTTCTTTAAAACAGGCAAACGGAAGTGTATTTGCTAATTAAGAAACTCCTTCCACTTTTTTTTATTAGTTGCTTCTTAAACCAACATTATTCTAAGAAATCCGTTATTCTACGAAATTACCGTTTCCGTTTTTAAAAAGAATGTCCATTATCTACGGATCAGAGGCTGAAACAAGATCTTACTCTTTAAAACGAATAGAGGCTCATGTAAAAGGGTTACAAGACGCAGTAAAAAGTCCGCAGTTGGTTTCTCATTAACCGCAAGTAATGAGTGAAAATAATATGAGAAGAAAAAAGTCTTCACTCTCTAATCTTAAAATGATTAATAAGTGTCAACTTCAAATTTGTTCAACTTAATGAGTTATGGAAGTGGTCCTAACTCAAGTTTGAAAAGAGTCATACTACTAAGTACAATTATAAGGTGCATTTTTCAAGAAATCACAAATTTTTCAAAATTTTTTACATGAAACTAAAAGTGTTCGTGCATGTTTTTACACCACGTTTACATGCAAATTATACTTAAAAAAGTAGTTTATTTGATTCTACTTTTGTCTAAGGAAATGTACACAAGTATAAAGTTTAGATAAACTAGTGAGTTGAAATCAAACAAGGACCAACCGAGAGCATGACTGGGCATTGGGGCAAAATACTGAGTCTTCTCGGTGGTTCTGTTGGTTTGACAGAAGCATTAAAAACAGAGTGGGAAAAATTAATGATACAAATTGAAAATAATATATCTTCGGATGTACTATTTGCAGTTCTAAATGAACTTTACAACTAAAAAAATCGCTACCTTGCAAGAAACTAAACTTACGGAGCAAACTCAAACCTCGTTGCAGTGAACTCTTCGGGACCGACTAAAGCATTTACTGTAACAACCAAGGGTTGACTTTATTATTTTTTTCAAAAAAAAAAATCGTTATAAAATAATAGGTGCTGTTACTGAAAATAAATAACAATAAAGCATGCAAGAGCATGCATCAATGAACTAAAATGTACATCAGATATTAAAAAATATTAAAACGCAAATCTAATAACATAAATTTAATTAACCTAAATTTTCCATTTTATTCACCATAAAAACAAATTGGGTAATTTCTTATTGCTTACATATTGATCTCAAATTGAATTGCTCAACACTTTTGTCAGTTTACTAGAGTCTTAGTATCAAATTGAGTTGCTAACCATTTTTGTCAGCTATTACTAAGAATGCATTACTTCTTTCTGAGAAAATTCTGTCTAAAAATCGTACATTCTGATGTTTCAAAAGGTGGTATGAAGAATTAAATCTGTGCATTAGTGTAGTTCTAGAAGCGGGTGCGAGAGTGAAATTTTGAGACAGAAGTTTACTATGGAGTGATCATACGTCCTCGAATTTCAGGTATTATACCTGAAATTTGAGGATGTTAATTTATTACTTTCAGACAATATTTGTGCGCTGTTAAAGAATATTATTAATCCTTTGTCCCCAAATGTAGCTCAACTGTTCATGGTTGTAAAAATCCTTAAATTTAACGATATTTGTTTTCTCGAATTTGCATCTACATTTGTAATTTATCGTTTTCAAACTATATTTTGAGAGCTGTTAAAAATATTATTGTAAATACCACGCGTATAATGCAGAAAATATGTGTAAAAAGCATTAACCAGAGTATTTCTGTTATTTTATGTGTACGCACTGGTTTGTTACGCTCCCAAAGACATCCCCAAATTTTTTTTCTAGCATCCCAAAATAATTCTCGGATTTGAAGACGTGTTCACAAATTGATGGTTAGAAACAGGGTCGCCTTGGTTTAGGGTTAAAGGAATGCTATCTTTCGAGATCTAAAGCCAGTTTGAGCTGTATGGGAACTAAAATCAAATTTCCTTTCAAATGTATCTGCACAAAAGCATTTAAACGGGATGTAAGTTTAGCATCAACTTGAAGAATAAAATATACCATTACGTTTTTTTTAATTAATGGGTTTTAATAATGAAATATCTCAAAGATTTCCCCTATTTGTTATAAAAGCACTTTTTTCATTTTAGGTATGCATTTGTAAATTTGTATATCACTAGAATTGTAAGAATAACTAATGATTATTAATAAGCAGTAAAATCTAGTTCTCCAGGCAACCATACTATGAGCTCTCTTGCACCTACCGCATTCCATGAATATCTTACCGAGATACCTCCCAATTGCGCGTAATTAAAATTGTTCCATGCTGGTTTTTTATGATGTGTTATTTTTTCCTGAAAAAATAATTGGCAATGTAAATGATGCATCTTCGAATGCATATTTTTTAATTATTCAATGACATTTTTAAAATGAATTCTTAAAAAGCGAATAATTTTTTTTTCACTAGATGAAAAAGATTACATAACAACAACGCTTTGGGCTCTTAAGAACATTGACATAAGCTTTTCTATTGATATATTTAGCGGTAAAATTCCAAGTTTTCATTTTTTTTTTCTTTGTGAATTTTGTGCACACCTTTCGCGAACATGAAAAACTCTGAGCATGGAGTTTAAAGGAAAAATAAGAAAATTCAATGAAGGATTTTTTTTTAAATAAAATGTTACTTTAAATCCTTCGATTGTCTGATACAAATATTAGCATACAATTGTGTAGCCTTTCGTCTCGTTATTCTTTTTTATTTCGATGATTTTTTTCCTTCCTTCTGCTGTACTTAGTTTTGAGTGAGGCGGTTGTGGGCATCCCTTCTCTTCATGATGTAAAACTATTCGCCATTTTGCTATAATATAGTGATTTTACAAATTTAAATCGTATCCTTTTTATTAGACGCTCTATATAATAGATGTGTATGTATATATATTTTAATGCCGTATAATACATGTGTATATAAACATGGATGTATTCATATGTAATCAGAAAAAAGAAAGAAAACAAACTGCTGAAATGAAAAGAAAAACTAATACTATCAGACTCAAAAATTGAAGACATCATCAGCTCTTTGTTGAAACCAAGTCGTTCTCAATTTGTGCTGCATTCGAAACTGCTATCCTTTAATGATTGAAAGTCAATCATAGAAACATGAAAGCGGTTTTTTATTTCTGAAGAGGACAAGCACTAAGCGATGATAACGCCGCCATGATTCCACTCGTTCTTAACAGAGCATAATTGGATAGGTTATTCTTTCTTCAAAGATTATTCTAAGTAGAAGGGCGTGGCTTTCACTCTTTCTTTGAAATAACAAAGAAAGTGTTCTAAATAACTAGAACAACGAAGCTTGTGTCCAAAAGGATCATTAAGGGAGTAGTGTCTGATGTTAGTTTGGAACTTATTTCACTCACCTATTTAGTGAAATGTTGATTATTGCGGAGTTTAGGTTACCCGAATAAATAGCTGTTATTGAAAATAGTATCGGCTACTTTCCTTTGCCGTTTTTCATTGCTTCTTTGATGAGAAACTTAAGCATAATTCATTACCAAATTTATTCAATAGAACAACGGTGGTTTTTAACTATCAAAAGATTCCTCTGAGCTCTGAGTTTGGGGTTCATTCAATGCCCTTAACTTTGCCACTTGAAGTGATAAGTGATCCTGTGCTACTGTTGGTACGTTCCGCGTGAAAAACTTTAAAAAAAAAGTACTACAGGGAACTAGGAATTTTTTTAAAAGCCTAATGCAAAGATTTTCGTTGTAAATTGAGCTAAACACTAAAGTGTACATTCTGTTGTGAATTCATGAAATTTCACAAAGGCAGTTTGTTAGGGTGGATACTGTAGTGTGAAATTTTGAATTATGGAGAAAACTCGAAAAATAATTACGCTGAGTACTTTTTAGATTATTTATACTAGAATGAAATAATGGGTTTAACTGAAATTTCAAGACAACTATTCTTAAAAAATCCAAGATGGATCATAATTTTGGAAGCTCAAAATAAAGTACTACTACTACTACTAACTACTGTTGCTACTACTACTACTAATAATAATAACAATAATAATGAAAAGAACCGACTTTAAAGCAGAATTGAAGAAAAATGAATTCACCGTTCATATAATTGTAAATTGCACTAAAAAGCAAAAAATAAATTCATTCTCTATGCAATATCAATACTACTTTTAAAACGCAAAAATAATTTTTTTGAAGTCGGCGCAAAATTATGTACGAAGTACATTTACTACTGCGAACGCTGGTTTTTTGTTAGCGGTGTAATGTATGGTAATATAATTTAACTGAGGAACTGTTGCAAATTCTGGGTTCAGTTAACTTTACATTTGTAATTCATTGTTATAAATGGGTTATATGTAATTTTTGCGCCGACTTCAGACAAATATGTCTAAAATTAGTATTGACACGTAACTGAATTTATTTTTTTATTTTCCAGCTCAATTAAAAAAATAAAACTATTTTTAGGAATTTCGGAAATTGCATATTCTGGAAAGTTCGTAGTTTTTGATAATTTGCAAAGAAGTATTTTTTTTTTTTTTTTTCCAAGAAAATTTCATTTTTCTGAAAAAGGTAGAAGCAGAAAAATGACTGCCCAAATGCTGTTCAATCTAACTGGAAAGTTTATTTTTCTTTCGTAGAAGATGGAGAACTGCATATGTATTTTGGTATACCATGTTTTATGTACAAAATATTTTCTATTCAACTATAACACGTACACAAATTTATCGATTTGCATGATCTGACAGCATAATTTATCTCAATTTTCTTCTAAAATTCTAACGGACAAGAAATATGATCTAAAAATATAATGTGAAACCCAAAGATTTTTTTCGACGTTTGAAAATATTCACTAAATTTCAAAACCATTTTCCGCTATTTGTTAACTTATTCAGATTTACGTTTGAAAAATGAGATTATTTTCTAAACTTTGACTCAACTGCACTTGTGCTATGTAAAAGAAAAAATAGTAGAAATAATATGCACGTTGAATTTCTTAGGTGCTCAGCCATTGAGAAAAAAGAAAAAAAAAATGAAAAAAACACGAAATATTTACATGCATTTCCTTTAAGTGTAAAGCTTTCTTTAAGTTTAAAGTAAAAGAATAAAAGGGGGTTTAATGCATCATAAAAATATTGCTAAAATAATTATTAAAAAATAATAAGAAAATAAGAAAAAAGAAAAGTTTAACAAAGAGAAAATTTGGAAGTAAGATATTGAGATGGGAAAAAATGTGCGTCTGCCCATTTTCAGCTAATAAATTTGGAATTAATAAGGCAATTCGAACAAAACATTTCTTGTTCGAAAGATCTCGTCGCGAACACCTTATTCCTACATTTCATTTTTCAAGTTGAATATTTTTTTTCAACTTGAAACAGTAAAAAAAAAAAAAAAAATTAAAAAAAAAAAAAAAAAAACATTAGCGCCTACGGAGAAATTTGAAACATGTGTAAATCCCGAAGTAAAAGGCGGATCTGCGTCGAACAATCTTTATTTTATTTTAAACTTTATGTTTGTGCAAGCGGAAAAGTAGACTCGTTCAGTTCTGGACAAATTTCTTGTGCGGTACTTTATTATTATTTTTTAATTATTTAACTTCACATTTTAATGGTTTTGATTGCTAAATTTGCTTATCAAAGGTGAGATTTCAGCTGGGGAGTATCCAGCAGATAAAAATGACAAATTTTGTTGAATTTTTTCTAAGTACCGTCTGGAATAAGGTTCTTTCTCCACCTCGTTCACTTAAAAAATCAGTGATAGCAACCTCCAAAGACGACAGCATTATGAGCTCCAGTCTCATAACCATGAATAGAGTAGAGTCATTTTTCTCCAGTCGGTGGAAAGGGGAAAGTGCTTTCTGTCGTGTTGATAACCTAACTACTGCACAAGACGACATTAAGATGGCCTCCGCCGATATTTAAAGGTTTTCCCGATTTCGAGGGGCTTTTTTAAGCTGGACTAACCAATATCGATTCTCTGGGTGTTACTCCATAAGATAAGCTTAAGTGATCCCAGGGTCGTTTTCGAGATTTACTGTCGAAAATTGAGGTGTTTTTGGTATTCCCTTGAAGAAAAATCTGCTTAGTTTGGCGTAATTCTTCAGAGATAAGGTATGTTTTCTACAATGAGCAAAATAAAGCTGTATGAAATGGAGAACTTCTTTCAAACTACATGTCTAGTTATTTTTGTTTAGGGAAAAGTGTCCATTTTTAGCCTACTTTCCCGTAAAAGTAAAAAAATAATAATAATAAAGCATGAAAGAAGGCTTAATGTATCGTGAAAATATCGTTAGAAATCAAGAAAAGTCAAAAATAAGTTAAGTAATTAAATAAAGATTGAAAAATAAAAAATTTGAAAGTAGGGTTTTGAGATGGGGAAAAAGTGTGTCTGTCTGTCTGTCGGTCTGTCTGTCTGTCGGTCTGTCGGTCTGTCTGTCTGTCTGTCTGTCGGTCTGTCCCCCCCTAATAACTTTTGAATGAATTGTCCGATTGGAAAAATTCTTTTTGCATTCGAAAGATCTCGGCGAGGACATCTCATTTCCATATTTTACTTTTTGATTTGAACAAGTTTTTGTTCAATTTTGAACAGTTCAAAAAATTTTAACATTAGCGCCTACGGGTGAAAATGAAGCAAATTATGTAAACTCTGGGTACAAGATCCAAGTTCCAATGAACAAGCTCACTGGAAGAAGTTCTTGGCGTGAAATATTGATTTGAACAATTTTTGTTCATTTTTGAACAGTTCAAGAAAAATTAACATACCGCCTACGGGGAAATTTCAATCCTATATAATTTCTGATCTAACGGATCGATTTGCTTGGAACAAACTTTATCAGAAAGCTCTTATGACGTAGAACATGTACAGATAAAAAGTTAATCCAGAACTAACGAGCCTATTTTCTTATGAAATTTTTTGATCGGGATTTTCAAGAATATTTTTGAATTAATGGAAGATTAAATGAATAAACAAAATAATGAATGAATAAATGAGTGAATAAATACATAAATGACTGAATAAAGGAATGATTGAACGAATCTGTATTAAAGTTGAAAAAGGCATATTTGAAGCAATTAAGAACTAAAGCTAAACGAGTAAGAGAGAGAGATAGCTAGATCATAAATTTGAAGCTGGTGTATACGGGAAAGTAGGTTCGTATAGTTCTAGACGGAACTTCTTGTTTATTTGGAATATTTGTTGAAAAAGTTTTATTTAGCTTTTTAAAAAGTAAGTTTCCAAATATTATTCAATGTTAGTAAAAGGAAACATTTTGGTGCAGGATAACTCTTTTAAAGAAGAAAGAGGCACCCAATGCGAAAATGTTTCGATAAGAGTAATTCAATAAGAACTAAAACTCTTATTTCACAGGTAGGTTTGTTTGAAAGATCATAAAAAGACTATATGTCGACATTTTATTCATTCTGCAAAAACAATGACGAATAAAGAAAAGGGAGACGAGGCTCATTTCACAAAGATTATTTTATTTTGAACTATAGGTTGTTGGTCATCTGGCAAATAAACTCATGTTTGTGAAAATTGAAACACCATGAAGTACTTACTCGAGTGAGCTAAAATTTTCAGGAAATGCAAAGTAGCGCATGATATGCAAATGATTAGAATTTCAAATCCGTAGCGCATGCGTATGCTGAGCAGCGCCCTCTGAACGGCGGATGGATCCGAATAAATAGACGGCTGTAGCGAGGCGTGTATGGTTATCGGTGGTTATCTGCTAGTGGTAAACGTTAGCTCAATCTTTACTTATGCCTCTTCGACGAAAGAGAGCGAGATTTGAACAACTTACAGAGTTTGAACGGAGGAGAATCATCGGCCTTCGTGAAGCTGGATTGTCGTATCGTGCAGTAGCCGCTCGTGTGCAGCGTAACAGCAGCACCGTGTTTGGAAGCAGTGGACGGACGAGGGTCGGACAACTCGGAAATCCGAAAGTGGACCCCGAAATGTGACGTCAACTCGCGACGATAGACACCTGGTCCGCATGGCGCGGACGGACCGTACAGCTTCCTCTAGACAATTGGCAGCACAGTGGTCAATAGCTACAGGTGTTTCATTGTGTGCTTCATCAATTCGTAGACGTCTGCTGCAGCTTGGACTGCGCGCAAGGACTCCTTTATACAGGATCCCCCTCACGCTAAACCATCGGCGTATGCGGCTACAATGGGCCAATCAGCATAGAGACGGGCGTGCTGATTGGCAGCATGTCGTGTTTTCTGACCAATCCCGCTTTAATTTGTGGTACCATGATGGCCGCATTCGTGTCAGACGCTATGCCGGTGAACGCCACCTTCCGGAGTGCATTATCGAACGCCACATTGGACGAACACCCGGAGTTATGGTCTGGGGCGCCATACCCTATCATGGACGATCTCAATTGGTACAAATTGTGGGCAATCTTAGCAACCGGTACATCAGTGAAGTTCTACAGCCCCAAGCTGTTCCCTTTCTTCAAAGCTTGCCAGTCGCTGTATTACAACAGGACAATACCCGCCCTCATATTGCTAGGACTGTTCCATCCTTCTTTGCAACGCAGCAGGTACAGCTTCTTCCTTGGCCTGCGTATTCCCCGGATATGTCGCCAATTGAACATGTGTGGGATTTCGTTGGTCGGCGTCTCGCTCGTGATCCTCGTCCTGTTGCTTCTGTAGACGAACTTTGGGTACGCATACAAACAATCTGGGATGCTCTTCCTCAGGCAGACATTCATTTGTTTGACTCCATGCCACATCGTGTAGCAGCACTTATTGCGACGCGTGGTGGCTACACAAAATACTGATTCCGATCCATTGTTATTGTTTGTTTGCTTTGAGAATTTAGTCATTTATTTGTACCACTACCACTCAACTGTGTATTAAATTTCATTCAATTATGACGATTCCTTCATGGTGTTGCAATTTTCACAAACATGAGTTTACTTAATCAGCATCCTACTGTAGCTTTAAAATGTTAAAAAGAAATTTTCCATCTGGCGCGTTAGGACAACATTCATTTGACTATTTGGCACATTGGGAAGACTACCTTTTTTAATAACCGCAAATAATTATTTGAGTTTGTGAATGTAATATGTGTAGAAATGACAGCACAGAAATTTTGCTATTAGACGTTTAAAAAAATAATAAAATGTGTATAAAAATCAATTTATTTACATTTTTACAATCGCGATGCCTCAAAATATTGAGCAAAGGAAGAAAATAAAAATTACTGTCTGGTGGTTCCTGTTCCCATAAAATGAAAAGATAAAAAAAAAACATTTAAAAAAGTTACCACACAGGGACATAGCAGCTGTCCCCGTTTGAAAAACTCTAAGTATAGTACTTCTGCTTTTTGAAAATTAATATACTTCAAGAATGTTTATATTTTATGCCTCATGCACACGATTTCAAACAATTGTATTAAAAAAAATCAGTATATGTTCAGGTTCTCATTTTTCTGTTATTTTTTTTTCCTTTAAATTTTTATATTATTTTTTTTAATCGCATGTTTTAAGGTTGTTATAAAAGAGAAGTTAATAGAGGTGACGCTTCGAATTCAAAATTTCTTATTCCATCACTAATGCTTATGTATATATCGCTATTATATCCGATTTGTTATGTGAAGTAGCTGAAACGGTGATAGTAGTTACTATCTCGATAAAAAAAAACTCTCAAGAAACTATATTTTCTCGAATACTTAATTGCTTTAGTTCGAATATATGCAATTTTTATTACTTATAAATTTATTTGCATTTGTTATTGAATTTATTGATTTGTCGAAAAATATTACAAGTTTCAAATTTATCACAGGTACTAGTGTATATATTGATCATGGGGATAACTTATTAATTGAATAACCATAACAGTATATAAACATAGTGAAGTTTAAACTAATAGTATTCCGCCTCGTGATTTTGATGAGGCTATGCAAACGTGAAATTATAAGAGCATGTTTTATTCTTAACCAAGAACTATTATTATTTTCAACATGTGATATTCATATTGCAAATTTTAACGCTTTTACTGGATGATCCCCTGCTCATTTCGCTCGCCAAATCTCGTGCCGTGAAGTATATTGTTCCCTCTTCACCTGCTTCACCACGCTGCGGCGATTGCTCAACATTTGGCGACGGAATTGGCGACAACTTCGTGATATATCACAAAGTTCGAGCCAACCTAGTCCCAAAGTTCGAGCCCATCAAAGCCCCGGATATTCGGACAGACGGACTGACACAAACAAGAAATCAACAACAAACAAGAAAATGTAAAACACATATTGTATAAACAATAAAACATTGTTGAATAAATTATATCTACTTGTTTAATGAGATCTGTTGATGAATACTAAAATTATTTCCCTCTCAAAAAATATAACAAAATAACATAAAATAAACGAATAAAAATAATAAAAAAGTATAAATATAATAATAATAATAAAAACAACAAAAGAGGGGGGAAAATAATGATAATAATAAAATAATAATTGATATTCCGCTTCCCCCTTTTTTTCCAGGAATGCTCATGAAAATGCTGCCACAATATTTAGCAGTGTTTGACAATGGTAAACAGCAAAAGATGAATTCATTTCTATGCGTCATTTAAAAATAACTATGACTTATGAAGCTTTACTTAAAGGAAATTGCAATTGTCAGCTAAATTATATCATTTTTTTTTTTAACACACAATATTAGACCGTGTTCTGTATCGTCAATATTAATATATTACATAGGCATTGTTATAAATCATTTTATCAATTTTTCTCAAACGCAAGCAATGCAATACGCAATTTATTATAATCGAATTTTTGTCCGATCCAGTATTTGATCAAGGAAAATCTTTCTCATTCAATTTAATAAATCTTTCTGGAGAATTGTTTGGTCATCGAATTTTGTTTTGTTACGAATGAAACGCGGAGCTCTTCTTGACAGTTCTCCTCCATTTACATTATCAGGTTATTTCTCAGCTGGAAATAGATTTTACTCTTCAGAAGGTTTTAGAGTGATTAGCCTTTTTTCACGGGGAAAACAAAAGCATGAAAAGATTCTCTCACACACACACGCACATGCATACAAAAGAAGAAGAAGAATAACATTTAGGGGGATGGGGAGCTCAACCACTGAGTAAACACCATCACAAAAATTTCAAATTTGGTAATGGATAATTTACTCTCTTTAATGCAAGTTAAATCAATAACATCCAGTTCTTCGTAAGTTGTGATTGTTGAAAGATAGGCAAAAATCTGCTCTTAAATTTTTCACAGAAACTGAGTTGAACAAAAATAAAGGCTAAGAATCCACTGAAAAACAAAAGTTCTTTTAGAAAGTTTTCCCTCTGATACACCTAGAATTGCTATCATAATTTTCTACGTTCGAATCAAAAGTGAGTTGTACCGGCATGAAATTATGCAACATTATCATAATAGTTCACGCAGGACAAAAATAGGACTCATTTACTCTACAGGAACAAGGAGGTTTTTTTCCCTTTTCCTTTCGCTCTCTCTTTCCTCTTATTCTCTTCCCCGAAACCCCCCCCCCCCCCAGCTTTTCCCACTATAAGACAAAAAAAAAATTTGCTAAATTCAGATTAATGCTAGTACAGTCATTCAGGGTAACTCTGACCCATTGGGGTTAACTCTGAACCACGTCATATTTTTTAGAATATTTGACTTAATTTTAAAATTAAGAGTAGGAAACCGATTTTCTAACCAATTGATCTAAGTGTACCTTCTAGTTTCTTTTTTTTAAATTCAAATGTACCAAAAGATATAAACGTGGTTCAAAGCTCCCCCCTCTCCCCCCCCCCCCCCCACGCATGATTCAAAGTCACCCTGTATGACTGTATTTATTTCATTTTAAAAACTTCCCCTTACTTTGAAAACAGCATAACATTTTCATATTATTCAATTCTGATAGGTTTTATTTCATTATAATAATAATAAAACATTTCATACCATATACGTAAAGGATTGTTTGTAAACTTCAAAAATACCGTATACTTTTCAGATATTTTAGAAAATATTGCGACTTCGAGGATAAATAAATAAATTAGGTTTTTTGATTATAAAGCGTCGCTTTAAAAAAGATGTGGAACAGAAATTTGCACATAAATTTATACTTGTGCTCAACAAATCCGAAATAAACAGAGTTTTATCTTATGAGACGGCCAAGTTTTATTTTTCTCCTTTTAACAAGAGCAACAAGCATAAAACCGAAGTCAAAAGATTTTACGATGTATAAGTATATACACATAAAGAATAACGCAGAATGTTTTTCTCTCGCAATGTTATTTGTTGCGAGGAATATAGCTATCGGAAATCTTAATTTGAAGAAAAGAATGGTTAAATTTGCTTTGATTTACTCAGTTTTCTCATTTCGAGGTTTTACGAACAATGTAAATTAATAAATTTAATACTATTCATCAAAAATATAAATATTTTCAATAAGTTTAAATTGTTAACATGAAGAGTAAAAATTAATTACGAAAGTAATTAATTTGTAAAGAAATATACACACACAAAGTTCTCTTTTAAATGGTTAAATGAATTTAATTGCGCATATTTAGCTCTTTATTAAGAGTCATTCGACAATTGAAGTCATTACGCGTCACTCATTGAAATTTGAGAGAGTATAAGTTTCTCTGACACATCAAATAACGTAATTTTTGAAGTGAATTCTTGTTGCTGATGCAACTTGGAAATCCAAGCTTTCCTCGCAGAGCAACCAGGAATCAAGGCAGACAAGGAACACTTTCCGTTTTAAATGAGCACCAGCAGGGTGGAAGTACGACTTGGTTCAAGCACAGATTATGTATTCGGATGACACCAGGTGGCGCCACCACCTTTTTTTGATCAAAAAGTGAAGGGCAGGTAAGGGAAATCCTCCACCCTTCGGTACCCTCGGAACTGTCTCGGAACTTCCGGGTCCACGGATTTTAAATGCACGTATCCCCAAGCGTACATAGTGGGCCTTCAGCTGGTCGGGTATAGAACACTTAACCCGAAATTAAAACCAGTTATATTTTAAGTCCTCACTAGTAAAAGCTGAAATTGAAGGATTCTTTGACTCAGTGAATGAAACTGTATTCCAAAAATAAAATATGTTACAATTAGATTCGATTCCTGACAGTTCGATGAACCTAGCATCATTACTTCGAACGGTTAAAACTACCGTAGAAAAGTTTTTAATATCTATCACTCACATACTTTAATATAAAATTCCCAAAAGTAATATGTAGATGGATTTCATTTATTTATTCCAATTCGCAAGAAATGGTTAGATGTCACACTGATCTCTTCATCTAGAGACATTCAATTCCCACGCTTAATTTACTTTCGCTAAATAACCGCGTGGAAGGGAGATAGGCGCGTGATACATACGTTGCTTAATGCTCTGTGTTGGCACCAGCAACTGACACCCAGACGCGGATGCGAAAATTTCTGTCCAATATTTCAAGTGACAAGAGGGAATTTGCAAGTCTGTATCGATTTCGTCTCACGAACGTTTACGCAATTACTTATTGAATGTCAGAGGACTTGGAATGAAAAGTAATATTTTATTTTAACACAAAAGTAATGTGAAATAAAATCTAAAATCGATAAATGACTAAAAGATACATTAGCTTTACTGGGAAAACTTATAAATATCGTGAAAACAGCATATTTGGAGTAAATTTGTCACGAGTTGCGCAACTTGTTCAATGCGTAGAAATGAGGTTTGGTAAAAAATCATTTATATACCCAATATGAAAACACTACTTATTAGTATTCATTATTTAGTTTCATTTCTATGTATTGAAAAAAAAGAAGACTCAAAGTTACATTTAACTTCAAATTTATGTTACGCATGCGTTAGCTTCGCATAATTTGCGATCGGCACAATGGCAATCTTTCGCACTTTGTAAATGTTTAACTACAAATTTCAGTAATTTTAATGCAATTTTGTCAAATTTTTATGATTTTTTATGAAAACTAAATCAAGATGGATTGTGAGTCTTGTGTTTATACTGATGGTACAATTCAGCAGACCTTATAACAAAAAGCCCACGCGTTTTGACATTACTAGAAATCACTTCTTCAATGCAATGAAATGGAACTGAACTAATTTGCTTTTTATTACATTGGAAATTTGTTGGATTCTAAAGAAATCTAGAATGATTTTCTCTCTTTCAATTCCGACGTGAATTAAATTCATTTAATTAAAAGGACTTTGCTTTGAATGAAACAACGATTTTAAAGGTGGCGTAGATTGTAGATGTCGATGTATAACCGTTAAATTATCAATGACAAAATTCAACAAAAGATAATAAATAATGAAATTGGAAAAAAAAAGGAATCGACAATTAATTTTTATAGGGGGTAATCTCAACGTTTACTGTACTGGAGAAGGCGATAATATTTACTTATTAAGGAATATAATGAAATTTATTTTTACTAACTGGAGAAAATTTTTTGCTGGTGTACCTCGGAAAAATTTCATTTTGCTGTTAGATAACTTCAACTTTAATTTCAATGCTTTAAAACAAATCTAAAATTTAAATTATAGTATCTCTATCGCAAAACAAAGACACAGCAGAATAGGAAGCATGAATTGTGCGAAATTTTTATAGTTTCTTTATAGGGTGATGTAAAAATGCAAACTATTTGATGGACTGTCAAAGAGATGTTGCCGACAGGCATCTATTAGCGAAACACAGTACCATTCATGTCTCCTTTTTCGAGTAAAAAATAGTATGATAAAAGCGAATTTCATTTCTGCCATAAATCTTGCAGTTATTTCTGTACACTTGAGACGGAAGGAGATGCAGTCGCTGCGCTGTTTACTTTGCTACGTCTAATTTATTGCCACTCTTAAAAATGCAATTGATAAATGATTTTAAATATAAATGGGGCAACGAGCTTGAAAGTTTCAGAAAAAACGATTCACGTCTGTACAATAATCAGTAATGCTCAGATCTCGCAAGCCTTCATACCGCGGAGAATTCACATCCTTCAACGGTCCAAAAAGAGAAAAGAAAGACTGAGAGAGAAGGAAAACTTTCTTTTTAAATATTTAATTGAATTTTAATGCTGAAAATCTTCTTGTTTTTTCAAGAACAAGAATTGTGTACTAAAATATTCATTCTTTCTCTCTCAGTATTTGTAACAACAATGTCGCTGTTCAATTTTTCCCAAGGTGCAAGGATCACATCATAAAAATCATTTATATCAAAATTAAAATCAGTTCAGATTTTCTTTATATCTAGACATTTTTTTAATTTTAAAAACATTTACCCTTATAACATTTTAAAATTTTCTTTAGCAGTTGGTGCACATGAAATCTACAGGCAGTATTTTCTTTAAATAAAGGAATATAATATTCAGAACGCTTTTGCAATTTTTTACTTTGTCAATTTGTAGTGGAAGGCCTAACTTAAACGCTAAATGGAACAAAGTATAGAAATAAAAATATTGCAAATGGCCTTAAAATTTCAAAATTTTTGAATAAAATTTCTAAATTATACTGAGATACGTTAAAATATGGCTTTTGGCAAAGAGTTGTAATTATCAAAATCTTAAAAAGTTTTCTGCATTTCCTTTGGCATCCTGTCTATAGCAAAAAAATTGTGAACATGAATGGTAGCGAAGCGAAAAAGGATAACGTATAAAATAAATTGCTTTTGAAAACTCTTTTGCTCTCCAAAAAGAAAAAAAAATCTGCGGGCTTCCTTGAATAGAAAGAAGAAAAATCAATAAACGTTTCTCTGAAAGAATAGTCCATAAGGTAATTACCACATTTCCCTGAAACGGGAGAGCATGTCACTAAAATTCATCTGAGAATGATTGAAATCTTTGTTTACAATCTTATTTGATGCGACGCCATGGCCATGGTGATTTGGAAAATTCTTATGGTCTCCGGGGGTTTTACTAAAGCGTTTCATCTCTCGCTCTTACCCCCCATTCGAGTATAAATGTTGCTGTCTTTCATACTTTATTTGCAAACCTAAGAATTCTCTGATAAGCTTTCCCATTTCTATTGGTCCAAACAATTTTTGATGGATAGCTTTCATTCCTCCACTTGCTTTATTATTGTTATTTTTTGTTTCGGAGATTGAAGAGTGATGCTCGGTGCGGGCAGAAAGCTTAAAATCAGTTCTCAAATAAATACGGCAATAAAAAACGGCCAAGTCCGTGCGTATTTGTCATTGAGTGCTGTTATTTTTAGCGAGAAAGAAGGGAACACATTGCCCACCACGACGATGTCCTGTATTTCGCTTATCAGACTGGCATTCGTGGCGAGAATGATTCAGCGCCGTCTGCCGGTCGCCACGCGTACTTCATTACGAAAAATGTTAAGTAAAAAAAGAACTCTCGACTTTATTTCACATGTCCAAGGTTCTAACGACAGAGAATGTTTTTAGGATAATGAGTAATGATAACTTTTTATTATTTACAATGCGAAGCTTTTCCCTTCAAAAATGCTTTTTTTTTCTTCTCTAAATAAGGGCTTTAATAATTTTATTTTTCGAGCATTGAGATTTTTAAGCTTCTTTTACTTGAATTCTGTATCATATTTTCTCTTTCGAATTGCTTAAGCTGTTAATTATTTGTGAATTTTATTTTTAATCGAATTGTACTTAACAAAGCATTTTTTTTCCAGCAATACAGTGATGCATTGCACATTTTATTTGGTTACGGGTTTATTTGATATTTTTACAATTCATCGGCTCTTCACCATGAAAATATGTTAATCATATATTCAGAGCTTCTATGTAAGGAAGTTTCAGGGGAAAATGGTGCGTGAGCAAAACCTGAGGCATAAATAAAATCAAAAATATTCATTACAAAAATAATTTTGGTGGGGAAAGGAATATTGGGCATATTGGTGACGTGACGAAGTCAAATGAATTTTCGATGTGTCTCATAAAATGTAGAGTAGATGAATTATTCAATGTATACCATACTATATGTACTATAATTGCAATAAAGTTAACTCTAATAACCTTGAAAAGCAAACCTTGTAGGGTGTTGAATGCACCCTAGGCGCATTTAATGGACTAGAAAACAAAGCTGATTAAGCTTTGGCCTGCTACTTAGGGCCTTATGGTCCATTTAAAATAAATTAAAAACCATAAGTAATTTTGCTGGTTACTTTATAAAATTTTCATTGATTTTATGTGAATAAGTGATTCATATATTCAATACATAACTTATTTAACTAAATCAAAAATTTCTGTAAATTTTACTTTGCTTCTTTTTTTTTGCCTTTATTGTACATCAAATCCTTTAAATAATTCGATTCCACTGAGTAATGATCCCATTTAAGAAAAAATTACAAAAAGTAAAAAATTGTGGTAAAAGTTTATTAATTTTAGCTTTACCACTTCTCCTACTTTTTCTTTTAGTAGCTGAAATTTCAAGATCTTAAGATCTTCTTTTCAACATAAAACTTTGCTAGCGCAGAATGACTGCTGCATATGTTTGTAGCTTTCTGTACCTACTATCTTCCATCTTGCGGAAGTCATTAAATTTTAGTTCTATTGGGCTCAGTATATGCATAACTTCAAATTAGAATCGGATTCTTCTCACTAATCAAATTAATACAGAAATTTATGTTTGTCTACAAACCGCACTTCAAATGAAAAGAATAACACTTAAATACGTACATGAAATGAAATTAAATACAATGAGAAATTTTAGAACAAGGACTGTCCAGGAAAAATTGCAACTTTCTGAAAAATGAAAGCAACTACTAAATCGTTTTGTTGTTTGACATAAAAGCATTAAACGTCGCACGTGTTTAGAAATCATATTTCAGTTCTGAAGCTACAAAATGAGAAAAAAAAAAAAAAAAAGTAGAGCAGCAATACATTTATTTAATAATAGCACAACAGAGAATCCTACCGTAGCTACCCTGTAATGGACTCTTTTTATCTCTCAATTGCGTTTGTATACAAAAGAATTTTCTGTATGACGATTTAGTATTAAGAGTATTTGTTTAGTTTTTGCTACTTTGGATAATTAATTGGTTTTAAAGTAAGTTCTTTTGGGTTCACTAAATGCTACTTCAGATAATTTACATCAATATATTTTTGTTAATTTTTGTTGACTTTCTGCTGCTTTGAATTAATTTCTTTCTTTTTATTCTATTTTTAGGAAAGAAAGAATAATGATGTTAATTAACGTTGTATTGTTAATTTTATCTTAGCGGCAATTATAAATTGCTAACGTTGTGTAATAAAAGCGCAAAGGTAGGCAAAAGGTCAAGGACAACATAAAAGACGCTGGAACGTCCGGAGCGACCATTTTGACCACAAAGCTATTTTAAGAAGTTATTGCTCTTAAAACATTTATGACAAATCAATGAGTTTTCATGACTTTCACTTTTTTTTGCCGCGTTTTTTAAATACATGCCACTTTTTAATCAAATATATATAATAAGTGCTTAAATTAATGTTTTACTCAGAATGACCCACGCGGTCAAAAAGAGTCTTAGGGATTTGCGTACTATGCTTTTGAAGTACACGCCCTCCCTCACTTCATCTGTTCCTTCTTTTAGTCACGCATGCGGACGATTTCAGGGATATTCTAGGACACTTGTTTGCTTTGAATGAAAGTGAAAAGCAGGCTAAAACCAACTGCAATTGCTCGCGGAAAAAAATGCATTTTGGGTACTTGCACAAAAACAAAGGTTATTATAGGCATGTAAAATGTTTTTGACTGCCGTTACTCAACCCTTCCCAAAAACTTTGCAGGCCACGTTCGACAAGTGGACCATAGTATGAGTATTGCTTCTATGCGTGAAAAATGCGAAGAACAGTACATCGAAAAGTTTGATTCCAAATTATGTGTTATTGGCTCAAGTGCGAAGCAAGGGTTCAGTGATAACACACTGCTTTCTTTTCCAAAAAAAAGTATTTTATAATACGTAAAAAAAATTTAAATAGCTGTTTCAAATAGTGCATGCATTTAAAAATAATTTAAAATGTTTTTTTAAACATATTCATATAATATTTTTTATTGCAGTCCAAATGAAAATAATGATCGTCCTAGGCAAAAATGTCGGTCGTTCCAGTTTATAATGTCGCATTCAAATACCATCGTTGAAGTCTTTCCTTTGAGAGAGGAGGAGATACAGGGGTTTGTGACCTGTTGTCCAACCTTCATGGAGGTTATGAGGTATGAAAGGTAACTTTTGATATTTTGCGTGGAATGTATAAAATATCAAAAGTTACTTCTCATATTTTACAATCCTGTTCTATTTTGATAGTTTAGCGAGGTAGGTTGTTTTCCTTGCATTGACATTGCTCTCACAGAGAAACGACTTTTACGGAAATCATTTATTTATTTTTCTTTGCATCCTATGTATCAAAGAAAGAATTCGATTGCTCTGTTTTGAAATGTTGACGGATTTACAAGTTTTAAAGGGTGATGACCTCATGTTTTCCATTTTCGGAAATGTTCGTCTAATCTTCTTCGCCATTCCTTTCATGACGATTGCGAAATCAAATGTTTTTCCAGCTAAGTGTGACAGTTATACCTCAAGAAGTAAGGAAAACATTTGAACAAAATTGACTTATGCTGGTCATCAGTGGGAACAGGTGTTTATTCATTTTTGGCGCCGATAGTTCCATGGAGGTGGTGCACCCGAACGTTTTTCTCGTAAATCCTCAATACTCAATACTGTATTAATCTGGCGTAATCTGCGTCACCCCCCTCCCCCCCGGTGACGCAGATTACGCTATCAAGATTGGGGAGGGGGGGTTCTCAGTTTTGGGGGAGGGATATGCCATCACTCTAAGGGGGTGGGGAGGGGGTACCCCTGACGTCCTGACGTAATGAAAAGTTTCAAACAAAAATTGGATGCAAGGGAGTCTTAATGAGAAAGGTACTGATTAGGATTTACCAGCAATCGCGCCAAGGGAGTGACGCCCTGCGATAATTTTAAAACATAGAACATTCGTATGAAAGGTATAGAAGAGGGTTTCGTGATGCCCATAACATACTAGTTTCGATTATCAAAATTAGCCGCCGCTTTCCAGGAAATGTAGTGCTGTGGAAGAAATGAGGAAATCTTTGTACATATTTCGCACTAAATCTAGAATTCACCAAACCTCCCGAAAAAGAATATATTACACAAAAAGAAAGGATGAAGGGGGATTTGCAATCTTAGGCCAAATGTTCTGTTCTAATAATCGCACAAAGTTCGAACAATTTTCATCTCGTACAGTTTCTTACGTGCTTTTAAACGGTGCAAAAATTCAAGCTCATATATATTAATAATTTTGTGGTTTTATAATTAAATTTCGAGAAATTTGAAACTCTTAACTCTCGAAAATCTTAAATTTCATTGGATGGCAATTTATATGGGAACCAAAGTACCTCCATCTCAAATTTGGTATAGATCAATTTTAATTTTTGAAATATAGATGTATTTGAAAAGGATCACATAAGCCGTTCCCAATGCACAAATCGATTAACTCCACAGGTGAAAATGTTTTTTACTACTAATGCTTTGCCCTGTTAGCGATTTTTGTTCGCCAATACTGAACGACAAAGTCGCCAATTTTTATTATTGGGACCAGAAAGTAATGTCGCTTTTTTACATTAAATTCGAGCGAATAAATTTTTAATAAGATTTTATTTTTAATAAATAATATAACTACCTTCGTTATCAGCAACCTTTTGACATCTAGTGTGCAAATTTCCAATCCCGGATCGATAAAAATCAGTTGGTTTTTGAGTAAAATATCTTGAGATGGCAATTTGGACATCATCCAAATTTTCAAATTTTTTGCCACTAAGAAAATGTTGTAATAGGGATCGGAATAAATGGAAACCCGAGGGTGCGATATTGGGCGAGTGTAGTGGTTGAGGCACAGTACCTCCCCACCCCAATTCATTATTTTTTTACAGAGTTCTCCTTGCACAGTGCGATCTTGCGTTGTCGTGTTGCAGAATAACGTCCTTTCTGTTGAGAATCGCCAGATACTTTTCGATTAAAAATTGGTTCACTCGATTCAATTGTTCACAATACAGGTCTGCATTAACAGTTTGTCCAGGTTTCAGCACTTCAAAGTGAACAATTCCGCGAATACTCCACCAAACACACAGCAGAGTCTTTTTGGGATGTTTGTGGTGATTCATTTAGAGAGAGACGCTGCCTTTTGCGTTTTGGATTACCATATAGGACCCATTTTTCGTCTCTAGTGATCAAACGATCAAAAAACGGTTCTGTAAGGTGCCGTTGAAGCAATACGTTACGTGGATCAGTTGGCTTTGTTCTTTTCGGGCTGATTATGGACGACCCAAATACCTTCTTTGCTTACACTGGTCTACAAAAAAGAACTTTTTTTCTGCTCCAAAGACTTTGTTAACTGATCTTAGAAGTATTTTTCACACTGAACTCTAAAATGAAAACCATTTTTCTCTATCACGTAAGGATTTTCCGGGAAAGGTGCTGAAATAGTTGACATTAATACCATTTACCCTAAATTATTGCAGTACCTTACAAGCAAAACCCTTAAGTGATAAGGAAAATGGTTTTCATTTTCGAATTCAGCTTAGAAAATACTTCTAAGATCAGTCAATAAAGTCCTTAGAATCCAGCCCCCTTTTTTAAGGGAAGTGTAATTTTTACATTAGAAGCATTTCCACCAAAAAACCAAGTAATTTTCTATTTAACGTAAAAAGATAGATTTTGACATGTTCCGGCATACTTTGTCCCAGGAATGTCCCTTTTTAACGTCCAGCAGTAATCTTTTCCATAACTGAACTGTCCTGATGGAACCGCTCTCCATTTTCATCGCTCATACAGCTGCCATATTTTCAAGGGGCATTTTTACACACAACAGGGTACTTCTATGATAAAAAAAAGTAGCTTATGCGCCATTAAACGTGTCGTAAAGTATCAATCTTTTGCCTATTTGCCTTTGTATCCCAATTCTCGCAAAATTCCTACTAAAGACCCGCACCCAGCGCAGTAATTCGATACGCACTTCCGCTCGGGGGTGTGCGGGGGCTGTTTGCGACACTTCACTAAATTTTTTCCAGCAAAATAAAGTGACCACTGATATAACGGTTGACATTCAAGCTCTTTTGTGCACTTTACCTCAATGAAAACGATGCTGCAAGATCGGAAAAACACTGAAAGAATGCAAAACTCGAACATTTCCTTCCTCATAACTAAAAAACTATACGTGATGGAAAAATTTTGATGCCAGATATGTATTCCTCGTGCAAAACTACTTCAGGAAAAGTGAAATTCATTCTTGGGGCAAAACACTTGTTGACCAGTGTTATTTTCCCAATCTGCTGCAAATGTTCCTGGATGGTTGGCCAAGGTTAGTAAGGGTGTTTGACAGTTCCTCGATTGTTTGATAGGGATTTGATTCCACTTCTGCCCTTAGCACGTCGTTGTCTAATGTTGTTGGTCTTCCTGATCGATAGGAGTCAGAGAGATCAAAATTACCGGATCTGAACTTGGAAAACAATTTTCGTCATTTACGAACGTCTAGTGCACTTGGATAAACATCGCAAATGTCTTTGGTCGCAACTGTTGCGTTACTGCCCTTACGAAACTCAAAAAGCATATAATGCTGGATATGCTCTTCTGGTATTTGATGGGCCATTTCACACTACATTGCAAAATAAAGAGTTTATTATTGAATGATTTAGAACTTCACAAGTCACAATAACCTTCATACATCATAATTGCGCGATCTGGCTTGGAGGGATGTTCACCCCTATTATCAAGGAAAAGTTCAACTGAATGCTACTACTGTTATAAATGCGAAAGTTTGGATGCATGTTTGTTACTCAATCACGCGCGCCAG
This sequence comes from Octonoba sinensis, assembly GCA_038502835.1. Classification (NCBI taxonomy): domain Eukaryota; kingdom Metazoa; phylum Arthropoda; class Arachnida; order Araneae; family Uloboridae; genus Octonoba; species Octonoba sinensis. The sequence continues at coordinate 26,122,103 of CM076599.1, read as the reverse complement.
AACGACTGAAAGGATCTGGATGAAATTAGGCACAGATAAATTATAGAATTAAATAATATAAATAGCGGGGGGGGGGGAGGGGGTTATAATACAACGAATCTAAAAGTGTTTCTAAAATTTACAATAATTCATAACAGTTTTTTTTATTATTATTATTTTCATTTATTTTGTTCTATATGGCAATTGCTCATTGTCCACGTTCTGATTTCGAATGCATTTTTTTTTTACTGACTAGTCTTCTTATTGAAATAGCTGGACTAATATGACAGTCGAATGTTATTTTTTTATGCTCTTTACATTTAACAATGTAATATATAAGGGCTTATTATGCGTTGTTTTACTTTCAGAATAAGAAGGGCAACATTTTCAATAGCATGTATATTACTTTATATAAACAAAATTTAAGGATCCAAATAAGATGTGTAGAAATATATACTTTTTGGGATCAATGTAAAACTTAAATTTCAGTGTTTCAATTTTGTGCAACTTATGACAGAGAGTTTCGCATTTCAGCACGTGACTCCCAAGCTCATCAAGCGTGCCATCTTCTCCCTATGGCTAACAGCGCTACTCTTGGTGTGTCTACCGTTCTTCGGGTTCGGCCTCTACTATGAAGAGTTTCCTGAAGGAACGAATCTCGGTGTCCATCGCTGCACCCGGTATCGACAAGCACAAGATCCTGCAGACGTTGCGTACGCCTTCCTGATGTTCACAGTAGGCAACCTGTTATGCATCGTGATCGTCTGCTGTAATTTGGCAGTGGTGAGAGCCCTGTGTCGCATGGGGAGGAAGAGCCACGCTCACTGTGGAAGGACCACAGTCAGGAAGGACAGCAGAGAATTGTCCTACAACCACGCAACGCAAGAAGAGTTGTCATTTGCGAGACTTATGGTCGTCCTTTGCGTCTTCTTCGTAGCATGTTGGGTTCCACAAATGGTAAGTCAAGTTATTCTACTTATAAAATGCAATCAAATTCTAAGATTTTTAGGTTTAATAACTGGTCGAAACTGTCCATAGATCTGACTGAAAATGTTTCTTCAAAACTCTGTTTCAACCAGTAAATTTGTGATTACTCTAAGGTTCTGCTCAATATTTTTACAATCTTTTATTTCTCGCTGCATCACAGTTCTTCAATTGCTGTTGTTGATTTTGTTTTTATCTCTCGCCAGGTGACCATCGTGATGGCCCATGTGGAACCTACAAACCAGTCCCAACCTTTTTATCGCATCGCTGACATCTTCATGGCTCTTAATTTCACTCTGGACCCTGTAGTCTACGTGTTGTCGAGGCGGCCTCACAGGCGAGGCCTGCGCAAACTTTTGAAGCCCCTCTTTCAATCGTGTTGGAGCCAAGAAGGAAGAACCCCGTCCATGAGGTCATCACAAGAGAAGACTCCGACTCATTACCGTAAGTAGAACATGTGTCTACTACAAGCACAAACTGCAAGCTGCGTCATGCGTCCCTAATTAAAAATTTGGTTTAACCAGGAAAAGGGTGGAGGAGGATTTAGACACATTACAAGAATTGTCTCTTTGAGCTCGTATTATACAACGAAATTCTGACAGGACGAAATCATGCCTATCATGTTCATATGTTCTCGTATAGGCCGAGTTAGAGCCCCAAATAGACTGGCGCCTCCGTCATTTTGGATTAGAGAGCGTGTTCTGCATGTTTGCCCTTTCTGGCATGTATATTGTCGTTTTGAGATGTTTCATAATCTCTCTGACATTTAATTTTTCTCCCAATAGGCGAGGTTTGGTAATGCGACATAATGCCAGAAGCTTCGCTCTTTAAATAAAAACTTTTCAACAATGAAAAATCCGGTCCTAAGCGCCTAATGCACCGGCTCGTGTTTCTGGTGGCTTTAGACTTGAGTGGAACTAAGTCATGTTTTTTTAAACGTTCTCACTGAACTATTGCTCAAAAAAAAACCCAACTAGAAGCAGTTTGTTTCTAGCTTGTTATAGAAAGCTTTTCTTGCCACAGGAAGAACGAAGATCGAAGTGTTGCTCGTAGCTTCGGCAATACAGTTGTCTCCCCGTAACAGGAACTTTAATCCTTTATTGACTGACGACACTTCTAACTATTAGTGAACATCAAGAATGATTTCCACCAGTGATGTCTTGGGAAGAAAAAGGATGGTGGACGCTTACAGATACTGGCATTAGTAAAAAGGAGGAGGGACGATTGTATTAAAATTTTAAATCGTAGGGGGAGTTTGTATTTAAAATTTAAAAAAAAGAAGCAAGAAAACCGGTGTTCCTCCACACCTCTACTATAACACTGCTGATTTCATAATAGTTATTTCAGGCTCGAATGGACACCTCGAGTGGTTTCAGAATTGAATGACTTCTCATGTATTTTCTTCTCTTGATTAGGCCAAACACCAGAATCTGTTGCATTTGTAATGAAAGGTATTTTTACATTCACTATTACGTCATATTTTTGAAATCTGAATATTTTGCTAAAGCTAAATTATTATTATTATTATTATTTTACATTCAAAACTGGAAAGGCGATTTTAATTCCGAAAATTTTACAAAATTTAACTACATTTCGAAACACAAAAATCATTTCATTCCATTCGCTAACGTTCATTTCATACGTTCTTAGCAAACTTCAGCATAATACAACTAAGCTCAGTATTAGCAGCCTTTTGCTTTAAAATGATAATAATTGTTCCTTCTTTTTTTTCTTTTCTTTTATAACAGAAGGGAGCAAAATCTCAAAAGGAGCGAATCAAAACAGCAACAGCAACAGTCAGAGTTCTCAAAAAGAATGTATCATCTTGGAGCAAATGAACAAGATGAATCCCAAGTTGCGCATTATATTTACAAGCAGTGGTGAAAAGAAAAATGGAAGCCAGACACCTTCAATAAAAGAAGAATCAACCGAAAAGGAAACTTCCCACATTTTTCCAGAAAATGTGGGGTGAATTGACATGTTCTTTTGTGCATTCAGACATCATCGTACTACGAGCAGCTTCTTGCTGGATAAAACTCTAGTTCAGTGCAAAAGAAGCATCTATGAAATGTGTTTTGAGTGACAGTGGGACATGATGTTGATAAACTATGCAAGTTGAAAACCTATGAGAGACGTGAAACGTTTTCCAACAATGCAGCGATATGTTTTCATGAAAACACTTGACAAACTGATTGTATAGTCATTTATGTGAAATCATCTTTTCATCAACAAGCATTAATGCCAACACGGTCGAATCATGTGTGTTAGGGCTGACTCTGGATTTGAGGCAAGCTCAACTTGCTAACAAAAGAATGCCTACTATACCCCAGTAAGAGGAATTCCATTTGTTAAACGTTTTGTTAGTCTAGCAATGGCTATCTTGGCAAGGATTCGTGTCTTTAAATATCGCAACATAGCAGGGTGAAGTGGGGTGGTAAAATTAACCATGGTTAGTGTAATTACTGCTTACACACTTTAAATCAGTTTTATTTGTAAGTCCAATTCATCACATATGTTCATTTAAGATTTTGTTTGTTATAATTAATTAAAAATATTCGAATCTGACACAAAACGATAATTAATTTTTATGGTTAAAAATGAGGTTACGTTTTCACTTTGTGAGTAAGTGACATGCTCAGAATTTTGTCGTCTATCATTTTTGAATTGCTAAAGACAGCTGAGTAATTGTTTATTTATTGTTTTTTTCTTAATCTTTATTTATTTATTTATTTTATTGAAAAACTACTTTTTGCATCAGCATTTCAAATTTATGGTTAACTTTACCCCTCAATTGTTAAAGCTTTTGATATGCCAGTCGTGGTTACACTTACCCCAACATTTTGCGAAGTCGGGCAAATGTAAAGAAGCTTCTGGGAAAAGAGTAACTAAGGGTAACACTTGCCCCAAATAATGTTAAAGAAACATATTCATTTATTCATTTAGTTAACACTGTTTTTGTTGTTATTTCTGATCATTTTATTTAGAAATTTAATTTAAAGAAAGATAAATAGCCCTAACTTAATCCTAATCTGTACAGCATTTTTTAATTCCGTTTTTTTTTTTTTTTTTTTTTTTTTTTTTTTTTTTTTTTTCAGATTAAATGATAAATATTGGTTAAACTAGGACATAAAATAGCATTGAACACATATTGTTTACAAGTTCAGTTGGATTGATATGATAAGAAACAAATTAGTGAGGGAACTTCTTAAATACTTTATTATTATTATTATTATTTTGACATCAAAGGTGATATCGTATCATTTCTCTAAAATTTAAATGCAAGAAAAAAAAATGTGTAATTTTGTCTTCATATATTATACAAATAAAAAAAGTCATGTAAGCATACCATCTGTGTTAATTTTTTGTGCTTTAACGGTAACTTTTTATGTTAAGTATTTGTGTCTTGAGTAAAACTTAATGTATCTTAATAATTTCAAAAGTACCAAATTCGGTGAAAACTGTATAATATGGGCATCTTCTCCATGCATATTTTAAAATGTTTTGTGTGCGTATAACAATGCGCACCGAAAACATTTTGCGAGACGCAAACGAGGTTACACTTGCCCCAAACGCAAGTGTAACTAGGACCAACCTAGCTGGGCCCTGAGCCTGTTGCTGGTCGTCACTTTTGTATTTGTATTTGTAACCTCGAAACACAAAACGTTGCAAAATATTATTTGATCATAATTTTTACCCCGAAGCAAAAATCTGTATGGTTTTAAAGGAAATTAGTTCAAGTTCATGAATGAGAAAATTCAGAAATGTACCTAGAGTAACAATTTGGCAGTTTGACGTCAAAGTTGAATTATTTCAATGCTTCTGAAAATGAACTTTGTTATCACTGAAATTACTTTGTTCAATGAGTTAGAATTTTGATAATATATTGCAATTTATATTATTATAGCCGTATAAGCAGTATACTACTGATATGATAAATTTTGCATTACTTTTTTCGTTATTTTGTTTTTTGCCGACGGATGGAGAAAATATGATTTGAAACTCCTCATTTTTCATTATGAACAAGAACTGTGAAATAATAAAGCAAGTCTAACGTAAATCAAAGGTAAGTTTAACAATGAAAGCAAAATATGAGATGCAAGTTGTTTCACAAAGATACATTTTGTAAATGCAAATTGTTTGGAGACTTTAAAAGGGAGATTTTAGGCTTCTCATACGCTTAACTTAATAGGTCTCGCCAACATTACGAGCGCAAAAAAAATTGCAATGTAAATGAATTAAACAATTTGTCCATTGATATATTTTGACGAAAACTAAAAGTATATTTTCGAGTTAAAAGGAAAAAGAAAGAAAGAAAGAAATGAAATGCTTAATGAATATTTGCCTTCAAAGTCATAATTTCAAACTGCATAATTTCAAACTGATATACTTCACCACGACCCGTAAGTCTATACAGTGAGCATCATGTTATAGTCTATTAATTTATTAAGTTTCCCTAAGACAGAAAATAACATTCATAAAACAGCTATTCTCAAAACTTGATCAATAAAGAAACAAATGTTTACAAAAAGAGTTCGCCCAACAGCCGACATTTGACCATAATAATTAAATTTAGCGTTGAAAACATTATGCTGTTTATATAATTATATAAGTATTATTCATCACATTTGGCGATTATAACGTCGAGTTTATTTTGCTCATCCTCATTTAAATCAAACGTATTGTAAATCATTGTCGCCGCAGGGCCAATTGCGCTCATAAATGTTGTACTTCTGCCGATTTCGTACTAAATTGAATGGCAGTTGAATAAAACTTAAAGGTTTGCTTCCATACACTATTCTCATTTTTCATTTCATTGCTTCAGAGAAGCCTTCACCCAAACTCTTATTATAGTAATTGCTTTTAACATTACTGCCTAATGGCAACAAACTCTTTTTAACAATGAGTTTTATATTTATTACCTAATAATTTACTCAATCAAGACATGTTCCATCTACTATCTATAACAATACAACATTACAATTATAAATGATGCTTGCCTGACAAAAGAAAAGAGGAAATAATTAACTAAAAATAAATTGATTCCAAAATTTGTTAATTGGTTAAAAAAAAGGTACGAAAATCAGTTGAAAAACAGAGTAGAAAATAGTTTTGTCCTTGCCTATTTATATATAGATTATTTTATTGTTGGATGCGCTGGGTTTTGTTGCAACTATTTTGTTACTTTCCGAAATACGGAAGTAAAATTACAATAGATTTGATAAAAATATTAAATTTATAAAACTCATAATTCTGAAGCAATATATATAGATATATGTTTTTATTTTCCATATTTTTAAAAATGATATGCAGATATCGTTTATGGAGGGTTGCCAGATGTCCACTATTTTCACATGAAATGCACTATAGTTTTAGAAAAATTAGTAATATTATATAGTGAAAAGGATTATAAGTCTTTTTTTTTCCCTGAACTCCCAGTCCACCCCATAATTCTCGAGTTTCCCACTTTTTTTTTCTTTTTTTTAGAATGACACTTGGCAACCCTATTTTCCCAGATAAATCATATAGGCATTATACGAGGACTGTAACTTAAATAGCGACAACTTAATGTAGAAACACGCATAAGAGTGGGCGTGGGCATGTGCAAATAGGATGTGGGAGTGGTGAGGGGGCGCTGTTGCCGATGTGTAGAGAGCAAAAATCAGTCTAGTTAGAAGGGTAGTGTTACGAAAGTGAAGAATTTCGTTTCTATCGCCCTAAAGCATCTTTTCAAAAGGTGATCAGCGGTCATAGCTTAAAATCGAGGTTACCATAAACAAAAATGTAACAGAATGTTATCGAGGATTACGTGAAGCCTGTGACGAAAACGCACTACCGTATCGGAACCCCTCCGAGAAGGCGCCGAATTCATGACGTTTCAGCTGTACTCCGTACAGTGGGGCGCTCCATCGCCCACTTCAACGATCAACACCTTGCCAGTGGTCTCCAAAGGCTTCCGACATTTGGCAAAAAGTGATAACACTTTGCTGGTGATTAAGTAGAAGGAATGTAATTGTACTTGTCAAGTCATTGAAATTTGATTTATACCCATGTTGCCAGTACTTCATTTACAGCCCTCGTATTTTCATTCGTGGGTCATCACTGGCGTAGATAAGTGGGGGGATAATCCCCCCTGAAATAGAGAAGATTGCCTGAAATTTGACCAATTTTTCTTGTAAAACAATGAAATTAATTCACTTTTCCCGAAGAACCCCCCACCCCCACAACAAAACCAGGGTCTAGCTACGCCACTGTGATTCATATTCATTTTCCCTCACTGTATTCCTCTGCTACAGGTAGTTTTAGGGTAGATTCATATTCTTTCATGTGTATGAAAAAGGAAACTCATTTTATGTTTATATCTGAATTTTTTCAACGTTCTTACATAATCGGTACTTTTGAGAATATTGATGGGTTTCCATACTCCCAAATGACATCATATGTATTTTTTTTTTTTTTTTTTTTGTTGGAAGTACAATAAACGTGTTATCAAATATGTTGTTGTATGTATTTCTTAAAGCTTGTTATATCAAATTTTTTTTTTTTTTTTTGAACATGCAAAAAGCATGGCTTAAAAACAACGCATATACATTCTTATTTGGGGATATACTACGTATATTTACATTTAAAGTAATGGGTCTTCAATGCATAGTCCAGAGGCTACCGGTGGTTCATGGATGATATCTTAGTGGTGCACTAATCGTATTGGCTGACATTTTCGACCAGAAAAGAATAACCAAGTCTACAGTATCACTACGCAAGATAGTTAAAAATTTAGAATATTGCTTATTATTATTCCAAACATATCCCAATCCCAATACAAAACCTCCATAAATCATAATAATAATTTTTAAAAAGATAGAAAGAAAGAAAGAAAAAAAAGTAAGAGTAGTAAATTTAGAAATAGGTATAGTCGGTATAGTCCAAGCTAGTGTCTATTGAATTGCCACGATGTCTTTTTTTTTTTCTTCATATTCAACTTTTTTTTATTGGTGGTTTCTATATGATTTTGACCTGCTTATTGGGAAGCCGTTATGTGCCAGATACTAAATTTGAAGCGTTTTTTGTCAAAGTGGCAAAATCCAGGATGGCTGCCACAAATCACGAGAAGCAGAATAAGGAAAACAAACTTGCAATTAAATATATTATACAATTAACAAATGATAGTATTTTTAGTCAGAAAAACATTTAATTATAAAAAATACATAAATAAAAACTGGCATTTATATGAAAAAGAGTGGCCTCAAAGATTCTACCAACCATTAAGAACGGTTATTAAAACAATGGCCTACATTCATCAAAAAATAAATAAATAAATAATAATAATACAGAAGCCCCTCGTTATATCGCTCTTGGCGGGGGACAGCGAAAAAGCGCGATATATCCGAATACGCGATATAACCGATGCCGTTAGAAATGAGTCAAAACGTGCAAATTGAGTAAACTTGTGCATGCCACCAGGGCATGGTGAGAAAACGATGTCAAAGATAAAGGTAACCATTTTCTTTCCAGAAAATTCCTTTATACCTATCACTCTCCCTTTCTTAGGTATGAAGGGTATTTTATAATTTTTGGATTTGGTCGGCCAAGGGCGAATCCTTTCTCTACTAAACGTATCCAAAAATGGGTGTATTTTTTTTCCTTGGGCAGTAAACATCTGCTGTTTCATTTATTAATGGGCGTTAGGATCAATACAAAAAGAACAAGTAAAACGTCAACCGGTTTTTAGTAGAATCATTCAGCAGGCATGTATGTTGGGGAGCATAGGCGTAACCAGGGGGGGGTTTTGGGGGTTCAAACCCCCCCCATTGGGTATGTACTTATTTAGGCACACAAAAAAATTTCTGGCTACGGCCTTGCAAAGCACAATTTTTTTTCCCCTAAGAAAATGAAACACATATGCATATGAATTTTTTTCTTCCTTTTTCTCTGAAGGGTTGCGATCATGGCCAAAGTATGCAGCTCATAACAAAGAAGACTTTTCATCTGGTTATAAGGTTATAATCAACCCCCTTATCACCTTGGGGGGGGGGGGGGGTTAACAGCGAAAGGTGGCTTCAATCACCGTACCACACACAGACAGAGATCCTTTCAATCACTCCAGAGGGTTTTCTTTCCTTCTTGATGTCTTTTTTACTCAAAGGCAGCAATCTGGGAATACAATCGCACAAGTAATAAGTTTCCTGGTAAATATTCTCTACTGTGATGGAGTCCTAAAGTTCAATTGTCCTAATGGGTTAAACCCTCAAGCCAGGAAGGGATGCTCATTAAGAAACTTAAAGAGCAGTTTATTTATTTATGACTTCCTGTCCAAACACCCATTTTGGTAAAATCTTTTTTGTAGATGAGCCGATTGGAAAACTGATGAGCTGTATTTGCATTGCATTCTCATTTACAGATGTTCTTTCATCTCTTATATTTTAAATGTTTTTTTTTTATTATTATGGTCCATCACTGATTGCATTACGACTCTGGAAATCATCCGTTCAACGTTTCCTATCTCACTGCTACGGTTTAATGCTGCATTTTAATTTACAATCAAGTACTATTTATATTTTAGCTAAATTTTTAATTATTTTCGACACATAATAATGTTTGCACTCCAGCGATGGACACGTTCGTCATCCAAAAAGAAAAGAAAATTTGATTCAGATGCTTCCACTTCTGAGGTATGTTTTACTACAAATTTAACAAATTTTTTAGAAATTTATTGTGGGGATGAGCATTTTTGTAGGGGAATTTGGATTTTTTTTCTCTAAAATTCGACTATTTACCGGTTTAATATTATGAATGCCTGGACATAGAAGATTACTTAGCTCTAAATATTGAATTTTCTATTGCGTTTGAATTAAAAAATAAACTAATAGATCTAGTAAGAAATGTTTAATGTTTTTGTGAATCAAGGCCGTATCCAGAGGGGAAGGGGGACCCACGGGCAGCCCCCCAGAAATCTTTTGCAATGTATTATATATTCCTCCCTAAAACTTTTCTTTACATAAGTGTGTCGAAGTCTGGGCGCCCCCGAAAAAAAATTCTGGATACTGCCTTGGCTCCGGAGCAGGGGGAGCATGTTAAGAATTAGGAAGGGCAGTGTATGCTTCAAAATCATACCCTTTATATATACATATATATATATATATATATGATTAGAAATGATGTTGATATGATTTTTTTTACATATATGACAGCTTTTTGATGTATATATAGTAGATGTATAGATATTTGGTGAAGTTAGAGGAGTGGGTGTTTGGGGCTTCTGCAACTTAAATTTTTGTAGCTGGTCTTACATGTATAATGCTTAGGATAACTCTGCAGGCAAGGCTTCGAGGTCTCTCCCCAGGAAACTTTTTGAAATCTTCCTAGCAATGCAATTTCGGGATACTTTGGTAATGTTAGAGGAAACAGAAAGGAGTTAGGTTACTCTCCCCCCTCCCCGCAATTTTTTTCAAAATAAAGTCTTATATCTTTTAAGTTACTTTTGGTGTCGCTCGTGATAGTGCTGAATGTCCTTTCCCTGAAAGTGTTTCTGAAAGTGAAGTGTCTTAAAAGCGTAATTTCTCTTTTCTTTCTTTTTTTAAAACTTGTAATCTGAATTTTTTTGCCGGGGGGGAGGGAGGAGTTGACTTGCTCCGAGGGGGTAGTTCCCCCCCCCCCCGGGAGATGCCTGAAATAAACACGGAGTATATCTTTAGAGACATGTATTTATGACTAGTAAATTTTCAACTCTTTTACACTTCGTATTGGTGTTTAGTCTGTACATTTTTAGGGTGACCCCCCCCTTTCACCAACTCTAGTTACGCCTATGTTGGGGAGTGGGAGGAGAATTGCTGCAGATTTTAATTCCAGCAGATTCAGAAGAAAGGAAAACATTCCTGATGACTTTGTTTCGTGGGGGAAAAGGGCTTTACTCAGAAATGCAATATTTTTACTTTCGAGAATTCAAACACAACAAACTTGTTGGAGACATAGAAAAAGATCGATATATCCGAATGACCGATATAACGAGTACTGTAATAAAAGACAAGAATCGGTAATTCACACCATATGCCGGATACACGATTTTTATGTACTAGAGCACTGATTGTTCAACCTGCAGCCTGAGGGCCATACGTGAGCGTAGAATATTTCTGTAAAATTATGTAAGAACATGTTTAAAATCAACCGATCATGTTTTTGGATAATAGTTTCTCTGTAAAATTCTTACTTCTCCGCACTCTGTACAACTACACAGAAAGTAGTAAGCATATCCAGGGCCGGCGCTAGCACGAATGGTGCCCTGAGGCAAAAAACTTTTTTCCGCCTCTACTATAGATTATGAAGGAATAGAGATTAAAAATGATCGATACAAACTTTACTTATACATATTTTAACTTTCGTAAAGCTGCAGGAAAACAATCGCGAAACGCTAGAGTAGTAAACCCAAAACCTCAACCAAAAGTTTTTTTGTTTTTTTTTCTTGTGCTTTTTACAATCCTTAGGGTTTTGGGCTTAACATTTTGTATTTAAAGCGAGTCCAAGGATTTGCTATTCTAAAATAACATAAGATAAATAGCATCACGTTGTAGTAGTAACACCTCTTTTTCAGGTGTTACTACTACTTCTCCATGAATATTTGAGTCCCGCCTTGCCTTGCACAAATTTCTTTTACTTATTATTATTACTATTACTATTACAAACCATTTCAGGTCACATATATTTTCGAGTTTATTTGCTTTTCTCAATGGATATGCCTCAAACTCTCGTCCAATATTACAGATAGAACAGGACAGTACAATAGTTTATTACAATACAAGGAAGGAAATTACAAGAATACACCCAGGGCAAGATGACAATCGAACCCACGACCTCGTTACTGCGCGCAAGCAGCGGGCGGAAACTGGTAACTAAGACCGCTCGGCCACCGAGGCCCCCATTTCTTTCACTTTACATGACATTATTTAAAAAATCTGGCAACAGTGGTGAGCACGATTTTCTTTATTCTTTCTCATTTTTATTATTTGCGGCGGTGTATTTAAAGTGTTCAAATGGGTAATTTTTTTAGATTAATTTTTGTTCCTTTGGTTTAGGATTGTGTTTAAAGTTTTGACTGGTATTTCAAAAATGTTCATCTTTTATAACTATTAAAAAAACTTTCGCGTATGCATTTTAAAGGCTCAATTTTTATTCCCACACGCATGTGCTTTCTTTTGTTTCACGATCAATTTGAAATATTGATTGATATTTTATAATTTTAATGTATTTATTGTGATTTATTAATAATGCTTGCGTTTTATCCTTTTTATCGTTAAGTTATTTTAGGTTTCTATTAATTTACATTTTATTTCGGATGGCGTTTTGCGTTTTCTTCTTTAAAAAAAAAAAAACTAGTACACTTTTAATTTTGCTAATCTAAGCAGTAGTGGATCCAGAGACTCAATTTGGGAAGGACGATTCCAGCAGGCCCATTATTCTGGAAGTGGGGAGGAGAAATCGCCACGCCCCCCCCCCCCCCCCCAACTGGAGACATATCATATATTTGTACTTATATGTATATAGTTTGTTTTTTAACCCAATATGCATTGAATTTATGATACCCCCACAGAAAAATGAGAAATTACATCCCAAGTCATTCTTTCGTCCTCATTCGACACGTTCGAGCATAAAAGTGATTCAGTTTCGAAATCCATTTTTCATCTGTTTAATTAATCAGTTAAAGAAAATAAATGTGATTTTCTTTTTTATTTTAATATCTTTTTCCATTTCTTTCATTTATGGAATGGAAAATACATTCTGATACGACATTCTATTTCCATGTTGTATCGTAGCCAATTATTGATAGTAATTCATTATTGATAGTAATTAAGTAATTCAGATTCAATTTATAAAATAAAAGTTTAATGAAAATACTCATATTAATATGAGAAGCACCACGATTAACAAATTAGAAAACAAAAACTTAATCAATACAAATGAGGAAACCAGAGGACTTTAAGTAAAAAATTTTTAAATCAGAATTATATTATTATGTTATGCGGTAAGGAATCTGTTGATTTCTTTTTCTTTTTTATTTCATCAAGATGAACTCTGTAAACAATTCTTGATATGGCAAAAAAAAAAAAAAACAGAAGCGATCACACTAGTTAAAAACATGCCATCTCCTTCTCAAGGAATGGTAACATTTGTGTTTATGGGTAGGTTTCAAGCTAGGATTCAGTTTTCTTTGTTTTTGCATATTTTATTTTTTATTAGTTACAGTTAGTTTTGTAGATTTTTATTTTATTTGTTTTGGGGCTATTACTCCTATTTGTCCTTTCTAGAATTTCATTTGTTGGGAAAAGCAGCCCCCAATGGCTATCAGAGGGGGGGGGGAATGGCCATTGGGCGACCGCCCCTCCCAACAAATGCACATCCACGGGGCCCTGTGGATCCGACACTATCTAAGTCAACTACTTGTCAACATATTCTGAAATGTTCAAAAATTTAATTAATTTAGGTTTTGATTTTGTTACCTAAACATGCAGCTGTTTTCAAAAGTGGCCAATTTCGATCATTTTAGAACCATCATATTTGAGGGGGAACTTGATGAATTTTCTTCGTTCGACTTTCCTTAAATAGAGGACCAAGCTTGAAATTTTTGAGGTGTTTTTCCGTAAGCCAGAGAAAATAGTTCAAATTTAAGTCAAAAACCATGGTGACAGCTTTAAATTTTTTGCCTTAATTTAGCTTTTTTGGTGTTTTATTTGACATCGTACTCACATTTAATGCCTAAATCAATATTTGAAAAAATTGACTCTCAACTTGCTCAACAAAATACATGTACATATCGGACCCCCCTAAATGATGGACCTGCAGATGTGCGTCATACTTTGACTGCAAAAATTTTGACCAAAAAACATACTTATTCTAAAAAATTGATTTGTATTTTTGGTCGGTATGCCTTATATTGTGAATTTTTCTATATAAAAGAACAAGGAATATTTAAAAATGAAAGCAGATGGGAAAATAGATTATCGCCTTGATTACAACAAAACTCTTACTGTTCCTAACAGGTTGCAGAAACATAAAAATTAGGTAAAAGTAAAGTTTTCAACAAATAAAGACCCAATGTGCATGATTTTGAACATTAAGATAAATAAATATATTTTTTTTAAAAAAAAGAAAGAAAAACCCATCATGAAGAGTTAAAGAAATTCAATTTTTTGCAAAATGGAACCCGTTTATTTATTCCCCCCCCCCTCCTCATGGCAATAATTGGTTGATTCTAAACCAATCATTAATTTTATGTTAAAATATTTGTATATTTGTATACTTTTTAAATTGATTTAATTAAACATTTACTTATTTGCACAAAAGGTTACTCAGCAAGAAAATGAAACTCTTGTATTCAGAAGTGTGATTGAAAATAAAATGCTCCTTCTTTCTCATGGAAACAAGAATTAAATTTAAAACATTCGAGATAAGACAATGTCTCCAGACAATTAAAAAAAAAAAAAAACTTGTGCTTAAAAAAATGTTTTGTTGGTCATTCATGAAATTTTGAACCATGGGTGGTACAGGGTTCCCAAGCTTTTTAAGAAGGCCTTAAAGGCCATATTTGCTTTGAAAAGAATAAGGGTCCTTAAAAAAGGCTTATTTTTTTCTTTAAAGTCCTTAAAAATTTCCCAAAAGCCTTTTTTTTTTTTTTTTTTTTTATGTTTTGAACTACTGCGTGCATTTCGTTCCGCCATCTTGTTTTGAAGCTTGAACAACATGTCAATCAAAACAAGATTGCTGTACAATATTCTGACACTGTAGCAAAGAACGAAAGGGGGTAGGAATCATTCCATTTTCTTTCTTCAGTAATGGACAACCAATAAGCAATCAGGATCGGTTAAGAAATCAAGATAAGGGAAAGATTTTACATTAATTCTTAAAGATAATTTCAATTTGTAAAGTTGCAATTAAATAAAGTTTGGTGATTTTATGGCTTTTTCTTTTAAAAGTTCCAGGTACATATCTAAGACTTGGGGTGTGCAGTTCAATTATTTTCTTATTAGGTAGTGTAGTCATTTTATAGTGACCTTACTATAAAATTTTGTAGGTTCTGAATATTGTAATGTGTGTCTCATTAATGTAAGTTTTTATTAAGTAAGTTATGGCTGTAACATATTGCAGCAAAATTCAACTTGTATGCACAATTCATAGGTGTACATGTTTTATGTCGAAGATTTTTCAATTGGTAAAAATCCCATCTGGCACAAAAAAAATTTTGTGTGTGCCAGTATCAAGAAGTCTTATATTTTCCTTAAGTCAATTTTTTTTAGCAGTCTCAAATGGAGGAAATGCCCTTTAAAAGGCCTTATTTCCTGTGACAAATATTGAGTGGGAACCCTGGTGGTATAAGGCCATATCCAGAATTTTTTGGGGGGTGGGTCGGGGGGGGGCCTGACGCCGACACACTTATGTTAAGGAAAGTTTCAGGAAGGAATATATGCTACATTGCGAAAAATGCGGCTAGTGGTAAAGGTCAAGACTTAAAAATTTTGGAAGTAGCCAGTGGCCACTAAACTCAGCTAACTTGATAGCCACCTGTGTGTCATAAAACAAAAGTGCACTAAAATTCCTTATGTGTCAGTAAAAAAAACATAATATTTTGTCGAAACTATTAAATCTACAACAGAAAATAAATAAATAAATGTGTGTAACTTTTAAAAGGAAAAAAAAGAATGAGGAAAAACTAGCGTTGTTGGCGATGGTAAATTTAAGGAAATATGAATTGAATTTTGCGATATAGTTTTTCATGTTGAATGTTTTAGAGTACGAAAAATTTAAATGCAAAATTTTAATGTTATTGTTCAATAATAGAATATATATTGTAAAATAATATCAACACATAACAAAAATCCCAATTGCAGAAACAAACTTTTTGCAAAATATCGCTATCACAAATACGGACCATTTTTTAATAGGTACATTTAAGAGATTCATATAATAGAGAGAAGCAGTTAAAAAAAAAAACAATAACGCAATTAGAAAAAGTTTTCACCATTTTTCTTCTTGTGAAAGGGGGAAATAAAGACTATCTGTCAAAATTCGGTTACTTGAATGCCAAATTGATGCGTTTCTATTGTGCTTGTGTGCATGAAAGAGGCAAGGGTTATCAATACTATAGATGTCTTTGAAAATTTAAAAAAAAAAGGAAAGGTGGCGATCGCTCCTAATTTTTTGAATCGCCACTTTTTCAAACAAGCGACAGCGAATCTTGACCTTTACTGGCGGGCTCCCCCTCTAGATATGGTCTTGGGGTGGTAACTGTGAACCATGTTATATCTTTTAGTGCATTTGACTAAAACAAACTAATGAGCCACGTCATAATTTTAAGTATATTTGACTTAATTTTAAAATTAAGAGTAGAAAATTGATTTTATAGCTTATTTAGCCGAGTGCAGCACTGCATCTTGTGGTTGTTCCTTTTTTAGTCAAATATACTAAAAGATATAACATGGTTTAAAGTTACCCCCCTTGGTTCAAATTTACCCTGTATGACTGTAGTAAACAATATAGAAGTAGCAGAAACATTTAATCTTTTTCTTTTTAATTTTGTTTTTATTCAAAATTATCATAAATGCAATTATTTGCAATTTTATTAAATTGGAAAAATTTCTAGTTTCAAAAATTTTGCTTTTCTTTTGTCGATTTCCATGTTTCTTGCTCTGATACAACTTTGTTTTAGGAAAATTAAAATCATAAGATTTGGTATTAAAAATATTAATCAGTCAAACTTCATATATAAAATTAATTTCCATGGAAATATGTATCATTACATGTATTGTCATGTGCTAAATTTATTATTAACTCATTTTATTTCTTCAGCAAAAACAGTAGAATGCCAAAACAGTTGAAACTGAGAAGAAATTTTCCCTATTCTGCTTTTAATGTTTGGATTACTAGTTCAACAAAGCAGAGCTTTAATGATTTTATGAAAATCCATGCTTGCAATGTAACATTAAAAACTCAAATTACTAGTAATAAAAATTTAACTGTAGTGGACAAGGATAAAATGTCTGATTCTGAAGAAATAATTCCCGAAGAAAAACATGAATTAAGAAATCAAATTCTTCATAATGATCAAGAATATGATTCCGCAGCATTGAAAATTTGTACTAATTTTGAAACTTCAAACTGTGCTGATCTGGATAAAAATCCCCCAGAAAAAAATTTCTTTCATGCAACATCAGAAGTGCATATGCAAGACAAAAATGTTACATTAAACGCAGTGGTTCCAATAATAGCTACCTCGTCAAAAGTTTGTGATGAACTCTTTTGCAATGTAAATCAAGGTAGGCCAAGTTATGAATGTAAATTTAAAAATATTTGTGTTCTAAAACAGAGCGACCCTAACTTTAATGTTCTCGACAATAAGTATTCAAGTTGTGCTGTTCCAAGTATAGAAGAAAAAGAAAAGGAAAATAAATCTATTAAGGATACTTTATTAGGAAAATTGATTGATACTTCGGGAATATCTCCAGAACAATCCAATGTAGAAGTGAAATCAAGCTCTAGTAATGATCAAAATGAAGCGCAGTCTCTGCTAAAAGAAAACGAAATTGTATTTGAAAATAACTACACTAACCTGAATGTGATTGATGCAACTGGCAATAAGATTCATCAAAAAGCTGCGGAATTTGAGAAATTATGTACTGATCCAAAATTAGACACAATTTCCCCGGAAAAAAAGTCTTTTTATAAAACATCAGAAAAGGTATTTTTGCAAGAAAAAAATGATAAATATGCTGCATTAAACACAGTAGTTCCAATAATAGCTTCCACTTCACAGGTTTGTGAGGAACTTTCTTGCACTGTAAATAAAGACGGATCAAGTTATGAATGCAATTTGAAAAATGATTGTGCTTTGATTCCAATAAATATTTCTGCTTCACAAATCTCTGATAAACTTTCTTGCAATATAAATAAAGAAAAACAAAGTTATGAATGCAATTTGGAAAGTAATCATGTTCTTCAACACAGCAACCCTAACTTTAATATGCTCAACACTGCAATTAAAAGCTCTTGTTCTACTGCAAGTGCTGTTGAATATACTGAGCATAAATTTTTGAATACATTTTATGAAGTATTATCATCAGAAGATTTTGTTCAAACTGTAAAAGAAGAAAATGAAAATACTGGTATTAAGAATCCTTCATTATTAGAAAAGATGATTGATATTTCTAAAATCTCTTCAAAGCCACATAATGTGGAAGTGAAGTTGAGCTCTACTAAGCATAAAAGTGAATTACAGCCGCAACTAAAACAAAATGATGGTGTATTCTTTAATAGCTGTAGTGGCTTGAATGTAGGTCATGCAATTGACACTAAGATTCATCAAAACAAAACTGTAGAATCTGAAAAGTTATGCGTTGAATCAAGAACAATTCCTCAAGAAATGAATTTTCACACATCAGAAAAAGCACATATGCAGGACAAAGATGACAAATCCTCTACATTACATACGATAGTTCCAATAAATATTTCTGCTTCACAAATCTCTGATAAACTTTCTTACAATATGAATAAAGAAAAACAAAGTTATGAATGCAATTTGGAAGGTAATCATGTTCTTCAACACAGCAACCCTAAGTTTAATATGCTCAACACTGCAATTAAAAGCTCTTGTTCTACTGCAAGTGCTGTTGAATATACTAAGCATAAATTTTTGAATACATTTTATGAAGTATTATCATCAGAAGATAGTTGTTCTTTAGAATCTTTTGGTGCAAAAGAAGTTCGTGGAACTAGTGTAGAAAAACTGAACTTTCAGTGTAGATTGGCTAAGTCGGTAGAATCTGTTCCTCAAAATATGTCACAAGTAATAGGTAGCAATGATTCAGGAATAAATAATGATAAATGTTCAAACTTGAACCCTGTTTGTGTTATTAAAAACAATTTTTCTGAAAAATTATTCACTACCATAGCTCCAACAGTAGACAAAATGTTTTCAGAAACTAATAATGATACAAGTTCAAGATCAAAAACTGATGACGGCTGTAAAAACACAGTTGAAAAATTCTCTAATACATCTTCAGCAGATACAATACCATCACAAACACATGCTGATAATTGTTCAGATTCTAAACATGACAGAGAGCTGAAAAATAAAGTTGAAAAATCACTTAATGAAATGTCCTCTTCTGTAAGTACTGTTTGTTCAAATCTTAACTTAACAAGTGAGACAGAAGCTAAAGCACATGAAGCTTCAAGTTCTCAAAATAAAATTCAATATTTTGATTTTTATCCCTTGGAGAAAAGTGATATTGAAGATCCAGAGTGGGAAAATGTAAAGAAATTAAAAAGTAATGAAGAACGATATAAACAAGTTCGGGAATGTTGGGAAACAAAAAAAATTCCAAATCCTAATAAAAATTTGACTTATCATTCTTATCGCAAACAAAAATTGAAGGCAGGAAAACTTGATGATCGACTAATCAAACAACATAAGCGCCAAGCTTCAGAAAAAAATTTACATCCTCCAGCAAAACGCACTCGTAAATGTACTTATACAATTGACAATCAGATTCATTTAATTAAATCTGAGCAAGATTCCCAAACAAAATTGTTAAGAAATGAAATGAATGCCGAAATAAATATTTTAGATAGCAATTTTAATTATGAGGTATCAGAACTAAAGAAACACTACAATTACTATCAATTTAATTATCGAGGTTCAAGAAATCAATTTATGCAAGATCGAAACTGGCTGGGAATGCAATATGATCGAAATTTATATGATATTACTAATAAGTACAATAGGAAAATTGATTTAGTCACATCTCAATACCAATCAAAAATTGATGCATTAAATAAAGCTCAGCAAGAAATACTTACTTTTTGCAATTTCTATGAAGGCCTAAGGGAAGATAATCCTACAGTTTTAACAGGTGCTCAGCTCCAGGAAATAGAAGAAATTGATGATTTATATGAACAATTTAAAAAATATTACAAGTGAGAACTTTCCAAAATATTTTAGTACTATTGATTAGCCGGGAATCTACTCTTATTGTATTTAGTTAATACTATTTTTATTGTATTTAGAATAACACAAATTGTATTCTTCCTGTAAATAAAAACATTTCCATTAATGCAGATGCATTAATGGAATGTAGAAAGAATAAAGTGGTTTTACAGATTTAATAGAGTTATAATTGTTCCTGTAGAAAACTCATAATAAGGGTTTTTCCTTAAATTTTGGTGGGAGTTTCTTTTTTCTATGAATAATTCTGCTTCAATTTATTAGTCTGTTACTTTTTCTGTAACTTAGACGTTTCTGTGCAACAAGATAAAAGTGAACAAAAGTTAATATTGGAGCTTTATGGTAGTTAATATAAATCTATCAGAACAGTTGCATTTCATTTTTGTGAACTCTTAACATTTTGCGCAAGCTAGTAACATCAAAAGCATCACTAAGAAATGATGTCATTTAAAAATATTAAGAGCAATATCTTACGTTTAAGACAGATCTTTTTATAGGTAAGGAAGGATTTAATTCCTCTAATTAATTTTTCAACTGTCTTGTTTACTGTTATTTTAAGTTGGGGGAGGGTGATTGAACCCCCGCGTTTTTGAACGTTAAAGAAAATCCTGAGAATGGCAAGTTCTGCATGCTTAAGATTTTTCTTATTAAAAAAAAAAACCGTGTATGCATTTTGATCTCTTCTAATTTCTCCTTTATGATCCAAGTTCACAAATAGGTATTGTATTGATTGCTTATCAGTTACTGATTTATGCTATTCTTTTATTTAATGTGCATTCAATTTTATGAAAATTGATAGCAAAACCAAATTAAGCTATTGGCTGTGAAATATTTCATTTCCCCCCATGCAAATTATTTTTTGTCAACTTAATTCTAAGTGAGACTTAAGGTTTTGTTTCATTACAAACAACCACTCTGTCAAGCAAACTAAAATCGGTGCAATTTTTTTATGAGCTTGTAAAATGGTGGTGCAATTTTTTTTTCTTTTTTTCTATAGATAATAGCAGTTTTATGGTTCTAAAGTGATTAGAGTTTGAACGATTTAGAATTTGTTTAATTTTAGAATTCAGTTCATAAACTCCAAACCACACAAAAACATGACTATTTCTAGATACCAAAGTACATACATGCTAAAGTGCATAAAAATCTGGCATTAAAACGTAGAATTATATAAAAAGCAATTCTATGTACCTATTTCATTCTTTTTTACATTCATGTTAATTTGAGTTCTTATCAAATGCAGTTTAATTAAACTTGACTTTTAGTGTTTGAAGTTGTTATGCTTCTTTTGTGCATTGAGTGAAAATGAAATTTTAATTTGCAATCAGAGAGAAAATGCTTTCAAGAGACATCAAATCAGTAGTTGTAAGTATTGAAATATCTCACTTATATGTCTGTACAAAGAACTGGCCAAAGAATATACATAAGAGAGATAGTGATGTATAAGTGAAATTCAACTTTACTTTAGCAGAAAAAGTGTGGGAATAATAGTAGCTACATTTCAATGATTTAACCTCTTACACGCCAATGTTCCATTATTGGAACATCAACTCTAAAAATCTGTGAAAAATACAATTTTATCGGTTATTGCGTTGCAAAAATTTCTATGTATTTGAACTATTGATTGATTTTTTGACATAATTGTTATATTACTGAAAGTACTGGTATCAACAATAAAAAAAAAGTAATTTATTTATTTTTTGTACTTTTCATCAAACAAAATTAAAAAATTCATACAGAATTTGAAATTTAATTTAAAATCACAACTAAGCGAAAACAATTAAAAATAGTCGTATTGTTAATATAACTTTTATTAGCGATGAAATTTGCATATTCCAAAAGTGGAACATTGGCGTGTAAAGCTCTTTAACATATTACAGTTCTTTTGGTTACATTGCATCAAATAAATATAAGACAATTTTTTAAATGTTGGAACTCATGGTAAATGTTAGGCAGATGTGTTTAATGACTTTATTTACATTCTGTTCCCATCTGCCCCCCCACCCCCATTTCCCCTTCCGCAGCAACCCTTCCTGTAACCTAAAGGGGAGCACTTGACCTGAAGGGGATTAATTTTCTCTAAAAACCCCATATATTTTTGATAGCTAGACTTTGTTTTTGACTTAGGCGTACAAATTAGAGGATAAAATGAATAGTTCATTACGGTGGTGCTAGTAGGGAAACACATGTTTAGGGAATCATTAGACAGACTTTTAGCTATTTTTCTCTGTTAGTGTGTGTTCCTTACACTGATCTGATGTTTCATTCAAAACCTTTTCAAACTGTAGACGAGGCACTGGATTATTTTTATAGTATCTGATGATTCTGAAGAATATACTACAAAAAAATGTTTTGAGTGCGACAAAAGACGGCGCAAAGCATGCTTTCCTAGCTACCATGGACAGTAGAAAAAATTCAGGACATTGAATCTGCGATTCTTTATAATAAATATTATATTTTGTTTCAAAGAATTTTAGTAACATTTGTTATTCATATATTATTTAACTTTTCATTCGCATTATATTTCGTGTTTTCCAAACTATGATACAGTGATACTTATTTTCTAATGCGAATTTATTTCCGTTTGTTTTTTTTTTGATGCCTTCAAAATATAATAATTTTATTTCTTTAATTATAACTCCTGGTTTATCAGCAGCAAATCATTTTTAGAATTCAGTTTGTTAGACTTTATTTTTTGAAGCTTCGTTGCATATGCAGAACATCTATAGCTAAAGGACTTCATGAAAACTATCCCTGGAATTACGGTACAACTTGGATATTTTCCCCTGGAAGTAGTGCTAACCACAAAAACCTTGTGTAATTTGCCTACAATTTCTTTAACATTCCTCAAAAAACCATTAGTTTGAACTTAAAAAGCTCAAATTATTTTTTAAAAAAAACTTAGGTGTTTCCTGCCAATGTTCCATTTTTTGAACATGCCAAAAATCATGTACAAAACATTTTTTTTTTTTTTTTGAATAAAAAAAACTTACCCAGAGTTCTTATATTTGCTTTATAAAATGATTTTTAGCAATAAATAGTTTGTGGCATGTTCCAATCATAGTGCGGCGTTTAAAAGGTTAATTTACCAGTCAAAAATTATGCCAATATGTTTTGATAAAATAAGGAAAAAAAGTACGATGTAAAATTATTTCCAATACTGCAATGTAATTGAGAGTTGCCTCTGAAAGTGATGCATCTATGAAAGTTTAAATTACATCAGTTTTTATTTCCTTTTGGTCAGGACTTTTAAAAACAGATGCATAAGTGAGAAGTAACTGTTGATGTTGGTTTTCTAAAAAAAAAAAAAACATACTTTGTTCAAAAGTTGGTCATATGCTAAAATAAGTTTAACAAAATCTATTCCACATATGTAAACTTGTCACTTTTTAATAAATCAAATCAAATTTTTTTGAATATTCGAAACCTGATCTGGCATGCCACACTTGATTATTTAATTAGCATGTTTTTAACCTTATATACTACTTAAAAACTTACTAGTATTTCGAAGCTGTGGTATATTAAAAAAGTATGCATGGAATTTAGTCTTCAACCCCACTCAAGCTAAGTCCAGGGTGTGCCACTGAACAGTTATATTACATTTTAAAATTTAATAATGGAAAAACAAAAGCAGCTGAGAGAGATTTATACTGGAAGGAGATGCAATCAAAATGGTTAAGTTAGCTACTTCTATTTTGAATAAAATAAGATTATAGAAAAAAAAGTCCCCAAGAAACTCAAAATTATGAAAACATTTTTATAAAACAAAATAAGAAATTTTGTTTGCATAAATTGTTTTCAGTTATGGCACAGTCACTCGGTGTAACTTTGAACCATGTTATATCTTTTAGTATATTTGATTAAAAGAAAACTAGAAATTTGACTAGAAGGTCCAGAGCTGCACTCTGCTAAATAGGTTGCAAAATCAGTTTTCTACTCTTACATTTTAAATCAAGTCAAATACAGTAAAAACCTGTTATACCACGCCTCGGTATACTGCGGTGAGCAGTATGTCTCCCGACGTTTAAACCACCCTTTATCATTGCCATTTAAAGGTGGTTCCTTATTTACCATTGTAAATAAAGCCAGCCCGAGCACAAATATTCTAGCCAAAGAGCTCCCATCCATAGAGATGAGATAGCCTACTATTTCACCTCTGCTCCCACCCCCCACCACACACACTAACAAACAGATAAAGCCCTATTATGATAGGCCTGATGTTCATCCCTTTTCTGTCTTTCAACCAAGGCCACTATATAGCTTGATTCCTCCCCTTCCAAATCTAAGTTTTGCTTGAGACCTCTCTCCCTTCACAATCCCATGTTGATAACATAAAGAGATTTTTAAGCCCCTTTTTTTATCGGAACACAGTAGGTTCAATTGACTGATTGTGCAGTTGAGATGTGTGTGCCTCATGCATAGCAATTACAGCAAATAGAATTGGTAGAAAAGAAAAAATTATACTATAGAAGAAAAGTTATGAGTAATTGATAAAGTTAAAAATAAAGCACCAATAGCGAGTATTATTTCGTGAATATGGTTCGGCTGTATAGTTTCACTATACCGCAGTTATCTTTTAACAGGGTTTTACTGTATACTAAAAATTATGATGTGGTTCAAAGTCATCCTGAAGGACTATATACAATATTGATTAAAATTTAATATAATTTTAAAAAGTCTCGTTAAAAAAAATTGGCAAAGTTACGTGTAACTTATTATTGGTAAAACTTTACCTTTAAGCTAAAACTTGAAAATCAGTTACAAGGACTCCACCCCTTTCTTAATGGAGATGTAGATGAAGTCTTTACCCATAGCTTGCATCTTCTTTGAGAAACATGACTGCAATTCTTATTGCTTTTGTGCTAACATGTTTTTATCTTTAATATTTGTAGGATATGTTGAACTTTAAAAAAAAGGTTTAAAAGGAAAAGAACATTGATCAGAATGACCGGACATGTACATAAAGGGCATAGAATAACAAAAGAAAATACTTCAAAATTTTCTCATTTTATGAGGTATTTGTCATGGTGGATGATCTTTCCACTAGGTGCGCTGTCACTCACTTTTCTCCACCAAACACCTTTTAGCCAAAGCCTTAGGCGTGCTGAAGCTGCGAGCTGGTGACATGCTTTCGCTCACTGGAGTAGATAGGGGGGTGAGGTTTGGGGTAATCCCCCCTGAAGTGGTGAAGATTATCTGGAATTTGACCAATTTTCCTGTAAAACAATGAAATTAGCTCCCTTCTTCCGAAGAACCTCCCCAAAATCCGGGTCTAGCAGTCAGTATATCATATATGATTTTTTTTAGCTTAATAGCCCTGTATTTTAATATAACTCTTTAAAACATTATCAGACCAATTTAGAAAGAGAACCAAAATAAGGAAAAACTTCAAATTTTTTGAAAATTTGTTATTTAACATTTAAGACACATTTAAGCACAAGAAATAAATAAATTTATTTCTTTCAAGAATGCATATCACTGAGAAACATCTTAATAAATTTTTTTGGTACAAATGAAGTTAGAGCAGAAAACAAACTATGGAATTATTCATCAGTAATGCACACACTACTCTCAAGGTAATATATGAATAATATTTCAGAAATGTGTTGACATGCATGCTAACAGATAATTACTTTTCTCCTTTTTTGATAGCTTGAGAAACTATGCAGAATGATCTTTCAACTTAAAATACATTTTGTTTGTAATTAGTCCAAAAGATTTTACACAATCAAAATATTTGAGTAAGAATTGTAAATTATAGTTTAAATTTCAGAGTGAGATATGCTCCAAGATAGAAGCAAACAATATTTCTTTTTGCAAAAAATCTAATATTTTTTATATTAGAGAGGTAAAAAGGGGGGGGGGGGAATGTTCAAAACTCAATTGTTTCTTTTTTTCAGTGTAATTTATCCGAACTTACCCAGTATCAAAATAATTGACGTGGCCATACACTGCTTAAACATGCTCCAGTTTTAACAGATTAGATTATCCTTGTATTCACGAGCTCAATGTATTAAAAATGACAATTCAATAACATATTTAATTACAAATAACTGAATGTAGCTTCCTTGTTAAATTCCTTATTATGTGAATGTCCCAAAATCTTATATTATAAATACTTCAACAAATAGTGCAACAAAGGATTTTTTTACCTAGGGAATATTTGGGGGAAAACATATATGGGCAGAAATTAGTGAGAAACTATTAAACTCTACTACAATTTTCTACTTTATTCTTTACAGGGTAAATATTTTGGTTTTACTTGTTAGTTTGATTTGAGTAACAAAATTTCGGTATGTAAATATAACGGGGTGGCATCATTAACAGCAGAGATTTCTCCATTACTGAATGCAGTAACAAGATATTTGTTGCATATTTCATTTAAACAACAATTTAATTTTTTCTGCTATTTTTACTGTCATAAATTCATTTTCAGAAAACAACTCATCGGAGAAAAAGAGTTATAACCATTTTTTTAAATAAAGCTAAAAGAATTTTTAAAATAAGTTCCTGTCGTAATATTTGGTAACTGAAAATTGAATATTTCTTAGCTAAGTATTAAAAGCATCATTCACTTTGAGGAAAAATTTTTTAAATGTATTAAATCTTAACAATAAATTAACCAGTAGCAAAAATAAGCAGAAAGTCTTCCTTACTTATTTAAATTACAGTAGAAACCTGATCCGTTACCTAAAATTAAGTTCCTAAATAATGTCCATTTTATTGGCTTAAATTGTATCTCAAACTAGCACATTCCCAAATCTATTGTTTAACAAGTACATCATTTGGGAGGGGGGAGGATTCCCATCATGTTAGATGATTATGTATCAGTTGATGATGAGTTAAGATATTTCCCTTCATCTCTGTTTAAGAAGTGATCACGGAGAATGAAGAAATGCATGGTACTACAGATGAGGACATAAATGGAAACATGATCAGGTCCAACATTCGCTGAATACTTATGGATGCGATACATTTTTTTAAAAAGTTAATTATGCAAAAAAGAATAGGAAGATGTCTCAAATGATAAAAATTTGTTTTGTCTAATAAGCATGGGTGATTCTTGGTGAAGTTCAGAATTTCTGAGCTTCACAAAAATTTTCAAAAAAATAATGCACAACAAATTTGAAATTAAAATTATATAATTAGATTAGTAACCCCCACCCACACACAATACATACATAAAAAAAACAATTATTTAAATGAAGTATTTGAAGTATTAATACAGGTTTTTTTAAGTAATGAATATTCTGCTTGTCTCAATACAGAAATAAATGCAAAAATACTATGCGTCAAGGATATCTTATAATTAATATAAATTTTCGGAAATCCATTTTTTTTTTTTTAAACTTTTGGTACAGGTTCTCTAAATTTTTTTGTTCAGAATCACTCATGCTAAGAAAAACAGTTCATGAGCAAAAATTATCAATACTTCAAGTAAATAAAATAAATAGATTTGATCATCTGCTTTGTTAAAGTTTTGTTTACCGAGTAATGTTTTTTTTTCCGTGCAAAATTTCTTTAGTAGTAAATTTAGTGCCGTTTTATATTTTTTCACGCAATGAAATTTTATATGGTTTTGAAGTCATTATTTTCCTTTACTTATGGTTCAAAACAAATGATCACATAGAGAAGGATCAATTGAGGTGCTGCTTATGTTCAAAATTTATGGAGAAATCAATATTCTCTTACATTATCAAATCACAAAATAAAATAATGGAAATAGAAAGTAAACTTATATAGTCCCTTTTTTGATACAGGGAAAGTAAGAAATATCACTATACACACATAAAATCTGTACCAAAAATTAATAATAAACTTACAATAAAGTGCAGGGCGAAAAAACGAGATTTTAGTGCTTAGGACAAGTAAGGATATTTATCTGGTCCTGAATCCAGTACTGAAGAATGTTTTATGGATAAAGTTGATACAAGTGATTTTAAATCAACATTTACTTGTAAATCATGTGACCTCAGCAAAAAGAGAAAAAAAATTGGGAAAAGTGGACCACAAATTAAAAATAAAAATTATATGATCAAGTATGAATATGCAGCAAGGGAATTATTTTATTCAACATTGAAATTTTGCTCTCCAACTAGTTACATTTGACAAAAGAATTGATAACATTATTCCTAAAAATTGTCAATGAAATTTTTACAAAAAAAAAGTGAAATGTAATCGCATATAACATCAAGCCTTTTCCCTTGAATATTTTACAGTTGATGCTCTATTTTACGAACAATTAACTAGTCCTGAAAGGTATATTGAAGCAAAATAATTTTTGATTTCATTCAAACTAAAAACTGAAAAAAAAAATAATAAAAAAAAGGAAAACTTATGGACTCTACGTAAAATAGAAAGTAACTTTTTGATTTTTAAGTAAAGAATTTCAGAAGCAAGGTCTGAAATCTGACAAAAGATGTTTTTACTGCTACTTTTCCATTATCCCAGCACGGGCGATAAAGTCGCCAATGATGATACAACCAATGACAAACAGATTACCGCCACCGGTAACCTTTTGCATGTGCCAAAAAGTCTGCTTGGGGAGATTTGCGCTGGGGCTAATGGAAACGTACCACTTTTCACTATATTTTACATTGCCCACTCATCATTTATATTCCTATTTTAATTATATGGAGCAATTAAATTTTAGGAACATAAATTTCATTTGCTCAATACAAAATAATTTTTTTAATATGCTGTAAAATACGGAACAAGTGCCCCCAACCAAGTACTTAATCTGTTGTTACAAATTTTAAAAAATGCCTTTTTTTGCATTTGATTCCGCAATGTAAACCTCTGTTGGCGAGCTTAGTAAAGTAGCACAATTTGAAAATTGCATCTTGCATACAGAACCTAATTTTTTGGAGTTTTCTGATTTTATGAACTTTTTTGGCCCCAAAGATATTGTAAAATCGAACATCATCTGCATAACTTATATCATTAAAAAAACGTTGTATACATAAAATTAGTCAACTTAAAAAATGACAAGCAAAAAAAAAAAAACCTATAAGCAATTAGCTTGAATTTTTAACAAAAAAAATATTAATTATGTAATTTATGATCAAGTAATATATTTTTGAACTAGTCAGAATCGGAGTTTTTGTTGTCACTGTCATAGCTAGACTTTCTAATAACTTTGGATTCTTTTTTATCATTTGAAATATCCAAGTTAGCTTCAGCATCATTGCCACCTTTAGTTAATGATCGTCTTGGGCTTCTTGACAAGGAGCGTTTCTCCAGACTGCGAGATCGGGACTTCCCACTCACTCTCGATTTTCTTTTTTCAGAATTGGACTTATGTCTTGATGAAGATCGACTTCTTGATCGTTTTGATAATCTACGACTGGATTTGAGAGGGGTTCTGGAACGATGACGGGATGAAAGCTTACGACTTCGAGATCTATACTCGGGACTTGAGGATCTATTAGAAGGTGATCTACTGGATCTGCGTCTTGATTTTCGAGGAGAATAAGATCTCTTATGCTCTCTAGATCTGGATCGTGCCTTTTTTGACTTTCGATCAGAACGACTGGATAATTTACTCTTACTGCGTGATCTTGACCTACTCTTTCTACCCACATCCTTTTTCTTGGATTCATGAACATCCTGTATAGCTTCTGGTTCATTGGTTTCATCCAATGTACGAGAACTTTCATCACCCTGATCAGAGATACCATTTTTTGACTCCAGGTTCTTAGGAGAAAGAACATCAATATTAGACGCCTGATTTGACTCCACATCATTTAAGACATTTTCAATTACTTCCATTTTCTCGGGTTCAGAAATATTTACTATATTTTGAACAGATTCAGACAGAGAAATATCATTTTCATCCTTAATAATATCTTTCTCACTTGACAATTTATCTGCAGACACTTTAACACCATTACTTGATGGCGAAAGCTTTACGGGTTCTCTGGATCTAGATCTAGTACTAGATCTATTTGCATCTTTCTTCGACTTTAGCTCTTTATCTTCTTTTTCCAGGGATCGTGATAGTCTTCTCTTCAAAGGAGAATGATGATCGCGAGAAGATGATCTCTTACTTCTCCTGGTTGCAGATGGATTTCTTGACCTTGATCTCACTGATCTTTTGGAACGAGAAACTCTGCTTGTTGAGCGAGATCGATCACTTCTTTTGGAGTGTGACAGTCTGCTACCAGAACGAGATCTCTCTCTCCTTTTACTGTTAGATATCTTGCTTCTAGACCGGGATCTATGGCGTGAACGTGAACGCCGACTTCTGGAACCTGATCTTCTTTTGCTTCTTTTAGTTTTAGAACTGGATCTTCTATTTCTTGAGAGGGATCGTCGCTTAGTTCTTCTTGATTTGCTCCTAGAACGGGAATGGCGGGCTCTACTTCGTGAATGAGATCGTCGGATTTTACTATGGGATCGTGAACGTCTTCCTTTAGATAAAGAGCGCTTGCTTCTTGATCGAGATTTTGGGCTTGCTGATATTGAGCGACGACGTTTCGATCTTGAACGCCGATCTCTGGAGCGGGATCGCCTATTTTTCTTAGCTGGCGACTTAGAGCGAGAACGCCTTCTTGAACGCGATGAAGAATGCCTTCGGGAATGTGACGAAGAACGCCTACGAGAGCGTGATGATGAGCGTCTTCGAGAATGAGAGGAACTCTTTGTTCCAGATATTTCTGGTTCCACAACACGAGCAATTAAGCTCTCAGCTTCCTTCAATCTTTTCATTGCTTCTTCTGTATCCTTCTCAGAAACTACATCTGATTCTTTTTGTGGTTTCACAATAGCAGAACTTGAATGTTGTATTTTAAGTTTATTCCCTTTCAAAGTTATTCCATCACACTGCAGTGCTTTTACAATTGAAGCTCTATCTGTAAATTCTACAAAAGCAGATTGCGTAAGATTAGCATCTTGACCAGCCATGCGCAAATATTTAACTTCACCAACCACTCCATTTATAAAGTCAAGCAGTTGATTTGCTGTAACTTGTGGATTGATGTTTTCTATATACACTGTTCTACGAATTTCTTCAATGGTATTGGGATCATGATCAGCTGACAGAGGAGGATATTGAGGCAGTCCCAGAATATCTAAGTTAGTATCTATGGATGTTATTACTAAATTTCCATTTACAGCTGCAATTTCATTGCTTACATCTTTACCAGATGTACACAAGCCTGGTAAAGCAGAAGTGGGATTCAATAGATCAAAAGTTGTGTTATCTTCACTAGGAATATTCTCTCCTGGTATAGCTACAACAACAAGAGCTCTATCAATGAATACTGTGTTTGTTAAATGCAAAGCTACACGGACGCTCCATGATTCTGCGTATTTTATGTAACATACCTTGAATTGGGGTTGAACAACAGCCGTTGAAGGGTACATTCTAATATCTTTTATCTTTCCAAGATAACCAAATAATTTCTTCATTTGTTCTAAAGTTGCAAGATTAGAAACATTGCTCACTTGAGCTATTAATGGCAATTCATCAGTCATGATTATCTTTTAAAAAGCATCAACAATAAAAGAATTGGTCTCGGAAGAAATCGTTAAGTTAACAGTCAGGCAGAGTAACTTCAGTATATTAAATGGCTTAATTGATTAAGACGCAATAAATTTACTCCGATTGAAAATATAAATTCAGAGCAGAGTAACTTTTTGCCTCATGCACAGCTCTTTAAAGGCCCTAACTTTGGTTATCATCACATAACATTTTTAAAGGGTTGATAATCTATTACAGTTACGTAAACTTCATCATTACATCAGAAACGTTGCAGGACACCTGAAAGTTTTCAAAACCAACATTTGATTCAAGCTACAAAACTCATTTCATAACAAGAATTTTAACTGGCGAATAAGATGTTTCACTTTTCACATAATTCATAAACGCAAACGGCATTTACGATTTTCGGCATTGCCATTTCATTTTCTCATTTTTATCACTGCCAAATCCAAGATCCAAGCATAATGTGTCCAAACAAGGAGGTGTCTACCACTCCAGCAGAATACGCTACTGTGATTGGCCGACAGAGACGCCCATGGAAGTGACTACTTATTGGCGATATACTCGCTTTAGAAAGGGAGTTTTTAAAAGATTGCGATTTCTTTTAAGTTAGTCATTAAAAAAATTAAATGGCACACTTCTTTTTAAAATATATCAATCAATAAAACTAAAAAAATTAAACATCTATGAAAATTTGAAATTATCCAAATTATTATATTCATGTTTCCAAATTTTAATTTTTCAAGTTTTTAATAGTACTATTATACTTTAAAACTGAGTTTGTTATTCCTTAGTAATATGTTCTTAATCTGAATGTTTCATTTTTTGTCATTTCATCGGTATGCACACTTGGACCCCACACGATGAGAGGGTAGAGGGGAGATTATTATCATAGTAATAAGAACCGGTAGGATGGCGCAGTGGTAAGGCGAAGGCCTAGTACACTGAAATTCGCTGGATCGAATCTGGTCCAAGTGCCAAAGTCTGTGGATTTTCAAGATGCAGAAAATCGACAATGCCTATGTCGTATGATTATGCGGCATATAAAAGATCCCTTGAGTGTCCGTTTGTCGTGGATAGTCTCGGCTAGAGAAATCGGCTAGAAATTCCTAAGTGCAGGTTGCATCAATTAGAGCTCGGGTACCACCATCTAGGGGGAAACAGAGCGTCAAAAAAAAATTGCAACAATGGTACCACACTCATTGTGGTGCCGCTGAAGGTGTTGGTACCCATCTCTGAGAACGCACTAGGTCTGCAGTGGTTAAGAACCTAAAAGAAAAAAAAAGGAACCGAGAAAGGGCCCTGATAAGGCGGGTCCGTCG
The DNA here is from genome assembly GCA_038502835.1 of Octonoba sinensis. Taxonomy (NCBI): domain Eukaryota; kingdom Metazoa; phylum Arthropoda; class Arachnida; order Araneae; family Uloboridae; genus Octonoba; species Octonoba sinensis. The sequence continues at coordinate 26,089,351 of CM076599.1, read as the reverse complement.
TTTCAATATTTTCCAAGGAGAGCTAAGGATATTCAATGCTTATTTTATTGGTAAAAAACAACAAAATGCATAGACATCTATAAATACCTTTTGCGCTTCTAAAATTTGGGTAGAGAGAAGCAGTGGTGTAGTCAAGGGGGACGGCGTCCTCCAACTTGTCTTGAACTTAAGATTTTAACATAAGCGTCCTCCCATTTTTCAATTTAATATTCGTATATGTAAGCGTCCTCCCACTTTTCAATTTAATGTTCGTATATATAAGCGTCTCCCCACTTTTTTCCAGGAAAACACCACTTTGGGAAGGGCGATTGCTTCCTGCTGGTCCCCCAAATGAAGGGTGCCTGGGCCCAGACAAAAAAGAGAGAGAGACTAAAGCGTCTTTAAATAAATAACCGAGATGTAATAAGATGTACTTTCGATGCCCATCAAATATTTTGACACTCAACTGTGCAAGTAAAACTTTTTTTTTTTTTGATAAATAAGGTTTTATTGCATTTCAATATAAATGATAAAGGAGAGATAAGATATTAGAGAATATATTGCAAAGTTAATCTTTGAGACAAACTGTCTGGCATCATTAAGCATCCGTGAAACTCCGCGATACATATTTTTTGCTAAGTTATTTTATTTCTGTTGTTGTTTTTGTTGTTTCTAATGCCACTTGGATATCCAAGCTCCTCTTCTCAGAGCGACTAGGAATTAAAGCAGTAAGGAGCGCCTTTTGTTTTATAGATGAGCACCACAACGGTGGAAGTACAACTTGGCCTTATGTACTTGGATGACACCGGATGGCGCCTTCACAAATACGCCACCTTCCTTTTTTGATCTAAGAGTGAAGGGAAGGGAAAATCTCCAACTTCCGGAGCCCTCGGAACTTCAGAGTCCACGGATTTCATATGCATGTATTCCCAAGTGTACATAGTAGGTCTTCAGCGGCTCGGGTATCGAATCCGAGATCCTCAGATCCGAAGCTCGACATCCTAACCACTAAGCTACCACAGCCCCGCTAAAAAAGAAAAAAAAAATAGAATATAACAATATGTTTTTATTTCAAAAACTTCAAAAACCGTTTTTTTCCTTTGAAAAGTCAGACAGAGACATTTGTAGTGAAAGCATTCAGAAAAGTCAATTACATAATAGATCTGTGTGGTCATATGAAAAATATTCACACACAGCTAAGAGGGTCTGGGATATAGATGAATTCAGTCTTAATTCTAAGAGGGCAATTATTGGTTGCCACATATTAAACTGCATATCTTATAGATATACGAGGTGTGTCTAAAAAGTTCGGTGAATGGTATGATAAAAACATAAAAACAGAATGTTAATTGTAAGTACATTTATTGACCTTCAAAATACTCTCCACCAGCCACAACACACTTCTGACAACGTTCGTATAACGCTTGAAAACTATTGGAGAAGTCTTGATGTGGAATCGTTCTCATAATAGCCGTCACTTGGTTCTGAACTTCCTCGACGTCCACAAACCGTGATTCCTTTAGGACAGTCTTAAGACGTGGAAACAAAAAAAAAATCAGCAGGCGCCAGATCTGGAGAGTACGGTGGATGTTGCAAAACTGTCACGCCACTCTGAGTCAAAAACTGTCGTACCATGATGCTGGTATGCGATGGTGCATTGTCGTACAGTAACACCCAATTTCCGGTCTGATACATCTGTGGCCTAACTCGCCGGATGCGCTTTAACAAACGTTTGAGAACCTCCAAGTAGAATGCGGCATTCACCGTTTGGCCAGCAGGAACGAATTCCTTATGGATGATATTAACATGGTCTTAACTTTGGGTTTTACCGCACGGCATTTTGTTTGTCGCGGGGAAGAAGGTGATCGCCATTCCATCGATTGTCTTTTCGTTTCAGGATCGTACTGATAACACCAAGACTCGTCTCCTGTAACAATGGAACCCAGAAAGGTAGGATCCCTGTCACACATGTCAATGAAATCGCCACACAGCTCAAAACGTCTTGCTTTTTGATCATCTGTTAGCATGTGCGGCACAAATCGTGAACAAATCTTGCGTTTGCCCAATTCTTCATGGATGATGGTCCCTACTGTGTCTTTGCTAATACCCAATTCTTCTGCTATTAATCGCAGAGTCAATCGCCGACCTTTTGTTAGCATCTCTCGCACACGTTCAGTGTTTTCTGGTTTCCTGCTTGTGGATGGCCGGCCTGAACGTGGTTCGTCCTCCATAGATTCCTTACCAGCGCGGAAGCGCACAAACCAATCATACACACATTTCCTACTCACAGCATCCTGGCCGTACACCTGCACCAACATCTCATGGGTTTCTGTCGCCGTTTTACCCAATTTAAAGCAGAACTTAATGTTGTGTCGTTGCTCCATGACGCATACTACTCGGGTCACTCAATTAGACTGAATGCAATAAGCACTGCACTAGAAGCTTTGCGCTAGTACCGACAGAGGTCAGGTCCAGACATGTCCGTGCGTGTCTACACAGGCACGCGTGCTTCTATCAAACTTTGAATACCCACTTATGAGACCATTCACCGAACTTTTTAGACACACCTCGTATATATATACGTGTGTATCAATAATGGCATACATTTTTTTCTTTAAACATTTAAATTTCTATTCAATAATAATAAAAATAAAAACCACAGAATATTTTTTTTTCCTTGAAGTGTTTCTCCTACCTTTATTTGTCATATTTATTCAAAATTTCATTAAATTTGGATGCAATGAGAGGCATTTCAGAGTAAAAATGCTCCCAACCCCTGTCATATAGTACCAGATACCGAGTACACTAATTAACTTATGGTATAGAATTACTTATTTTTTATTAGGAATGAAAGAGAAACTTTTATTTTAGGGGTGTATCAAATAGTGATTTTGCCAGACATTAGATATCTGCTCTCCCTTGTCTGACTGATATCCTCCTCCATATTGGCTTTATTCTTATATGTTTAAACTGTAAACACTGCTGCCTCAAAAGTAATCAAGCATGTTTCATGCATCACATCTTAAAAATACATTTCTATTACATGAAAAGATAATTAAAAAACCCATATTATGTAAACTTTACACGTAGAGCTTTTTAAACTGTTTTCTGCAATGTAAATCTGTATTTTAGTAATGCTGCATATGAAATGAAACATTTGTACTCGTAAAATATACTTTATTTCAATATTTATAAGGTTTTCTCAAGTGTTGCAACACTTGTAAAATAAGCAAAACTCTTCAACTGTGCATCACCAATTTTATTCATGTAAGTTTGCCTGGAAAAAACACTTCACAAGATGCCACTCATTATAACCTGTGGACATACTTGGAAGTAGATTTCACCGGGTATCTTCAGAAAACTAAGTGTGTGAAATTACCATTCAAGTATTTTATCTTGCTTCTGAAATATTTCCCACATCAAATACAATAAATATTTCTCAATTTTAGACTTCAGTGAAAATATTCTTAATATACCGATCAAAGAGGTAAAGCTGTTAACCACCATATTTAGGTTACATAATACATAGGTAACATTCCATTATATCAGTAATTTGAAAATATGTCAGTTAACAACAATATATGTGTGCCATATTTTTATAAGTAACATCCAGGAATGATGGTGGGGTCATTCACAAACACTAAATTTTTATGAAATTGCAATATTTATATATCAAAAGTATATTTTTGTGTAAATATGTATATGCTTGCAAACTTAGCACAGGGTTCGTAAGCTTTCGGCAAAACCAAAAATAAGGACTTTCTAAGGACTATTTAAGGACCTACAAAAAATTTTAAGGACTTCACAAATTTTTCGAAAAATACAAACTGTTATGTTTATTTCAAAGGGAAGCATCATTGAAAGAAGAAATTGATTTAACATCGTATTTTTATTAGGAACACAACACACACTTTTATGAAGCTATTTGACTTGTTGCTCTTCTAATGTCCAATACAGTCAGGGCGTCAAATAATTATTGGAGCTAGTAATAAGAACAACACAACACAAGTATTAATCGTATATAAGCAAATTACAATGATGTGAAAAATTATCAAAAATGGTTAGTGCTATAAAATACAAGTTAAATGAAAAACAATTTAAATAAAAAAAATTGTCTTGAGAATTTGTGTTTAATTCATATTTTTTTTAATTTTACTTAACATATGTTGCCAGCATCTCAATTTAGGCTTACTTAAATTTTTATCTCTGCCATAAATATTTTAAAAATTATTTAGAACATCTTGCAAAAATTCAGAAAAAACTTTTTCAACTTGAGAAAAATATTTCATTTTGGAAACAACACACAAATAAAAAAATGGAGCTTATTCGCTTAAAACTTTGTACATTACCCGCAAATAGTAACTACCAAAATTTAACTTAAATAAAGTTTCAAAAAATTGACCAATTTTTTAAAATAAAAAATAAAACAAGCAGACTACAAGCTGCAAATACTAAAACAACTGCCAACTATTTAAATAATTGATATATTTACTGGATGCAAAAAGATAGAAGTCTCAAAAGCTGCGTGCAATTTTCGACGAAGCACATGCTAGATGTTAGCAAGTTTTCAAAAAATAGCTATTTAGTACATTTTCGTGTTATAAGTTATGTATTAATTTACATGAATTTTCGTGTCTTTTTAAAAAGCTTCTTGTTTTGTAGTGCAATCCCTTTAGATAAAAATACTTGTACATCAGCTTGAAAAATCGGATCTTTTTGCAAAAAATTGAATTTTCGAAGTTCACAAATAAAAACAGAAAAATTAGGGGAAAACGGAGCAAATAAAGAAATTTCACTAGATACAAATTTTGATGAACTCCGAAAAAATCCCCCCCCCCCCTCATCTCCCACACTACAAAACCTCACAGCGAACGATCGCGAAGCCAAATTGGTCGATAAAAATTTACTAAATATTAAAACATTGCTTTAAAACAAATTTTTGATACGGGAATTTATTTGATCTAAAAAAAAAAAAGAAAAACAATGGGAAAACAAACTGTTTAGCCAAAGACCAGCTGAAAAGCGATCGTGAAAGTTGGCAACTCGGTGCTTATTATAGTGTAAGACGTAAGAAAAATTTTTTTTTTACCTTTAACAGTATAAATAAGCAATAATCATACATGCGATTGGTCAAACGCAAAAAAAAAAAAAGCTGTAAGTTTTTTTTTTGCCTACATATTAGCTAAATGTATCTCTTTTTTTTTTTCTATTGAGCTAGATGTCAACAATATGCTTCTTTGAAGTATTCCCCCCCCCCCCCCCCACCCTTAAATTAAAAAAAAAAAGTTTCAAGAGCAATATTTATTTACTGATTACTTGTTAAGAGCTGCTACTACTTGCTTTATTGATAATTGTTTAGAATGTAGATGACTTAGTAACAATTTTCATGCAAAAAAATATTTATTTACTTTGTAACTAAACTTAATAAATAGTATCGAATCCCAAATTTGAAATCCCAAAATTAAGCCCTTATTCGAAAATTCCTGATTTTTGCTTATTAAATTTTTTCCCCTTGAGTCCTTAAAAGTCTGTTCTTCGAATTTTATTCCTTTTTCTTTTCTTTTAAAAGCAAAATCAGGGAACTTGTGTGATTTGTTTTTCTGTGGTCTTAAATGGTGCCCAGTTACTGGGCACCATTGCATTTTGTACAAATACTTGGTGTTTTGATTCGACTTCTCTACTAATATTTAAATTTTTTTTTAGCTGTAGTTCGATTTGATTTTTTTTCATACAATTGCAGGAAATAGCACATTGGGAGCTGCCATGTGGGTGGGTATAGGTTCATTTTAACTGAATTGGGTGTTGTAGTTTGAAGCATTTTATCAAAATCCATGAACTTTTTTTTTGTAAAAATATATAACCACATCAATTTACTTATACCTTTTCAAAAAAAAATTTTAAAAAACAAGAATTATTTATCTACCAGTTGAGAAAGCACTGCAATTTGTAGGACTTTTTAAGGCCTTAAAAATGAAAATGAACATTAAGGACTTTCTAAGGACCTTTAAGGACCGTACGAACCCTGTAGCACTTTTTGTGAGACCATATGTCTTCACATCAAAGCAATCATGCTCTTGCATGAAAATCCCAGACTATGTAAAATCAGAATATCCATATTGATGTAAATTTTGAAAGCTCTGACCAGGAAATCTAGGGTATGTCTTGAAGCACAAAAGAAAAAAATAAAGAAATAATACAATTAGCACTGTATATAGAAATGTTATTAGTCTTCTAAGTTTAAAGATAAAGATGTTATAAAGTTGTATTATTACACGCAAGAATAGAAAAAATGAACAGTTGAGTGTCTAAAGGAACTGCCCTCCTTTTTGGGTGTCAAGTACATTCTTTGACATGCATTTTAAAAAGCTTTTTATTAATTGGATGATTATGATGGTGCAAAGCTTCTGTAACAATGAGATCTTGTCTGTCTATCATCTGATAATAGTTGAAAAAATGAGGGACAACCGGTACGAATCGTCCTGCAAAAATAAAATATGTAATGTAATTTAAAAAAATAAGAGAAAAACATCAAACAGTCATTGTAATTAGAAAACAAGTATTGCAATTGGAATATTATTTAAAAACTTTAATGTGAGACCAAACGCTACTGAGACATTTAAAATATATTATTTTAAACTTTTCATGCTTTATGTAACATTTGAAGGGGTTTGCTGCTTTTAGCAAGTTTTCTTTCCATTCTAATTGTAATATTCTGTCTAATGTAGTCAGAGACCCCGCCAAAGGAAATTCGGGTCCGTTTTTGGACCCTTCACAAAATTCTCTTTAATCAAAATAGACCCTTAAACAAAATTCCAGTCAATCAAAACAGACCCTACAAAAGATTCTGAGCTGCCATATCGTACTTTTCATAGAATTACTCATTAACTACGGGATAGGTTTTGCATGGGACGGCCTATTTATAGAGTTAGTAATATAGATAAATACAACAATACCTCTAGTTTTCGAAAAATGGCTACATATAACATGAAGAAGAAATCATGCTTTTGTGGCATCTACTGCTTAGTGTCCGAAGCTTAAAACATTTTGGCATTGAAGAAGGTTCCCCGTAAGAAAAAAAGCACATAGCAAAATCAAGCCCAAGCATTGATTTTGCTATTTCTGTGCACCAATAGCATTGGTATCGTCCTTAAAAAAGATTTTAGTGTCCTACTATTTATTAGTTATAGTCGGCTTTGTTATAAATTAATAACTACACCTTTTCCACGTAATCTTCCAAATATTAAATAAATTGATGAAGTTTGACGTTAATAAATTACAATGCACGCTGTGATATTTTTAGCAAATACAGTACATTTTGTTAATCCAACGTGGTAAACACACGTGGCAATAAAAAACAATGAATTGGATATCCTTTATCGTTTCAGTATAAAGGTAAAAAGATAGAAATATAATTTTACTCACTTAGATTTCCCTTGATTTTTGTTTTCTTTTCCTTTTTGGAATCTTCCAAAGTCATTTCGAAAAAATAAGATCACGTTGAAAAAAAAACAGAAAAACACCACCACGAGGGCTAGCTTCTTTTGGCTGGATGCTGGATGAATCACGTATACTCGCCAAATTAGTCGGAGTACTGAAATCACGTCAAGTTACTGCAAGGGTTGCTGGTAAATTGCTGGATTAGTAGACACTTCCCCAAAACAATTTTCAGAGTAATTAATAATTTGAAAGAAAAAATTGTGAAAAAGAAAACAATTTCATCGCTCAAAATAATAAAGCACTGCTTTTTCATGCTTCTTTGAATAATATGTTTTAAAAGAGATCAAAATGCTTCTGGTTTGCATTTAATTCTTCCATATCGGTCCTCAAGCACAAAAAATGTTTCTTATGAATAGTATAATTTTCAAATATATTGGAATAAAAGTTTAAAATTTTAAAAGATTCTCCAAACGAATATAAGTTTCTGAAAGAACTCGAAACCATGCTAAAAACTAAATGTCGGGGCCTCAGTGGCTGAGCGGTCTTGCCCTGGGTGTATTTCCTTCTTTGTATATTAAAATCTGTTGTGCTGTCTTGTTCTATCTGTCATATTGGACGAGAGTTTGAGGCATATCCTTGAGAATAGCAAATAAACTCGAATATTTATGTGACCTGAAATGGTCGTAAACAAACAAACAAACTAACTGTCAAAAATTACAGCTCAACTCTTCTGGCAATGAGCTGAATTCCGAATTTACATTGTTTACATCTATGAATTATAAGAATAAAATGTGAGGTTTCTTCATCTTTTTTACTGAGATAAATCCTACAACTTTTATTTTTAAGATATTCAAACAAGGACATTGTTGTTTCTCTTTCTGTGAAGTTAAAATGTTATCAAATGTAGTAAGAAGTTTTGTTAATCGTAAGGTGATTATGCCTTGTTTCATTTCTTGTGCAAAAATGTCTGCACAAAGTAAGAAAGATTTTGAAGCGATTCAAACATATAATAAATTACGCAAAAAACCTTTGTCAGAAACAGAATATTCGTTATCAGAACTGAGAATTGCCAAACGTTATTTTGATAAAGTAAGAGAAATCCGGAAGCGCAGTGAAGAAGGATTTCAACCATCAAAACTTTTCATGGTTTGGCGCATTGCATCACTAATAAACCGACCAATGTGGGAAAAAGAAGCTATAATACAACTAGGTCTCCATAACCACAAAGTAAAGTATGCAATCGTGAAAAATACTGCTTCAAATAATAAATTTTTGTGGACGATTAAACATTTGATACGAGTGAAGCCGATTACGTTCCCTGATGGTTTTCCTGCTGAGGAGGATTTTTACGGAACATTTTTGAAACAATCTGGTGAACTCATTGTTGCTCCTCGTTTGAAAGTGAATATTGAGGATTTAGAAACGGATCCTGAATATGATCAGAAAAAATTAGATCCTAGACATATAAAAGAAGACTTACGTATACTGTGGAACAAAAATTATCCCAAACTGTATTAGTGCTTGTGGTTTCATGTAATAAAAGCTTTGGTTGCAAAAAAAGAGATAAAAAGAACGAAACAGATTAGTTTATTTTAAGTTTTAGCTCTATTCTTGTTAGCTGCATTGAAGTTTCATTTCCCTGAGTTAAGGTGCTTTTTTTTTTTTTTTGGTGGTACTTAATCATCGAATGAGTAGATGCTTCATTATTGTTAACGCAGTGGTAATGACTCCAATCACCAAGAACACATTACAGATCTGACCTATAAATTTGCCCATGCACTTTGAGAATGGGACAGAGATGGTTGGTGGTCCATTATATGGACTGCGGTCTCAAAATTGGGCAAAGCCATTAAAAGAAATAGGAATTGTAAGGGAAGAACTCATTCGTTAAGTCAGACAATTAAAGCAGAACCCGTTGCAGCTTCTCTTTGCAGATGGGTAGGCAATTTTTTTGAAATATCTTCAAAGGCACATACATAAGTATTATTCACTAATTTCTGATTGAATTACAATTATACATGTATTTCATTTTTATATAAATTTTACTCTTGTTTTCTTACAATGAATGGAGCTCCTGGTGTATTTCAATCTGGTATTCTGTGTGTGATCGGTCATATTTTATTCATACAAACTCCTAGAAATTCATTACAAGTTGCTAAGTTTTGAGTGAAATACAGCTATGCATGATACAAACATTTCATTTTTATATGAATTTAATTCTGTCTTGATGCATGCAACGCCTAATATATTATTTGTCCAAACTCCCATGAATTCATTAGGTCTTTAAATTCAGATCCGACTCATCTCAAAAAGTTCCGCTCTGTGCATGTACCGGCAGTGGTCGGAGATCCATTATGTATCTGGTGGTTGTTGTCTGTACCATCTCCCTATTATAAATTGCGGTCCACACCATTAACAAATGACAAGCAATTCTAACTGATTTAGGAAATCTGAGCAATGTTGTAGCTTTGGTACAGTAGAACCTCAATAATATAGTGCTCTCTTTTTTTTTTTCATTCAGGGCGACATTCGCCCCCATATTTATCAGCTCCCCTCTGTAAATAGACTTCACCCACCTACAGAAGATTGGAAAAAACTCTGTGAAAATCCGCGTTTTTAAAATTTGTATACAAAAATACTGATATTATTATTGAAAAAATAATAAATCTTGTGGTGAGGTGTGTGTAGATATTATTAACAGTGATCAATTATCTGTTTCTTTAAAATAGAAAAACTTATTTTCCATAAAAACATAATATTAACTCTTCAACTTTTTTCATTTCTTTTACAGCATATACAAATTGAAATGCACTATCTTTTTGCATCCTTAACATAAATTGGAGGCCCCCTTCTCTCCAGGAGAAAATTCTGGTTTTCTCACTGTCAACTATATGTACCATGATATTAAAAATAGAATTTATACATGATTGGGGTTATTTAAATACTTCTACAATGTGGGAATATACAAAATGCTGAAGTAGTCAAATAATTGCTACTACTTTTTCTCCATTACAAATAATTGCGATCCATCCCCTCCGTCAAGTGGGGAGGTTAGTCTCCCCTCCACTTCCAAATTTGAATTTTAGCCCTTGTACCTGTACATATCATTCCCATTACTAATATTTTGTACAATTATTACCCGCTTAGATTATTTGAAAACAGCAGGTGCATATATTGCTCAAAGTTTTTTCAGACTTTCTTGAGGAAAAAATGTTTTGATCAGCCTCTTGTAATTATGTTTGAAAAGAATTTTTTCCTTATTGGTGACCTTGAGTACACATGTACATTGAGCACGAGAAGGTATCATGTACAGCTGGAAATTTTTGAAGCTGTCGGTTAGTGATTTAACCAGTGTTGTATTGCTAATTTTTTTCTTGCCGGAACACAAAACAGGAAGGGGGGGGGGGGTTCATTAAACAGTCATTGTCTTCATGCTTTGTCTATCAATCAATATGATGTGGGGGGGGGGGGAGTTAATTCAGAAAAAAATTTAATCCTTCATAATACAATTGTGTAAAATCACTATACATTTACATTACTTTTAAAACAGATGTATTTTTTAAATGGGTTATTTAAGGTTTACCGATGAACAATATTAAAATTGAAATAATGCAAATTTTATTTGTTACTTAAATAAAGCTGTAATCAGTGGTGTTACCACACCACTAGTAACTACCAGGGCTGCAGAGTTCGAGTCGGGCTGATGTTGGAGTAAAGGAGTCGGAATTGCTTAAAAATGCGTTGACTCCGACTCTGTGTTTTATTTTTTAATTTTTTCTAACTAATAGCAAGATGGTGTTCCAATTATAGATGTAAACTACTTGGGTATTTATAATTTAGGGTAAATATCCAAAATTCATTTATAACCTGGGAATTTAATTGAAAATTCAATGGTTAGTTCTAGACTGTTAGGTATGTTTCAGGCTGAAATAAGTTTTAACCAGTGTTGTATTTGGAAAATTAACTGAGGGGGGGAGGGGGGGTCAGATGCCTGGCAGATACTGATGATCACCAAACCCTAAAAATCAAGGGCGCTTCAAAGTGGTTCATTACCATAGGTATAATTCTGCCTTGTAAAAAAGGGGGGGGGGGGTGAAAGTTTTTTTAGAAAGTGAAAAAAATTTAATTTAATGGAGATTAATTTGTTGCTGTTCAATCTTCAATGAAATTTGAACTGCAGTTGCAGTTAAAATTTTTGCAATTTAAGCCCATAAGAATGCAATTATAGGCTATCTTTGATCTTTATGAGAAGAAAAGAATTCTCATTCCCATGAATATTTTACAAAATTGCAGCCCTAAAAACAAAAATTTTAGCATATTTGTGGTCATGTTAGAAAAATGGGGTTTGGATTGGAGAGGGCCCTCCTCCCCCCCAAAAACATGAAATTGTAGCTCTAAAGAACCAATTTTAAGCTATTTCAAGTCACTTTAGAGAAACAAGGGGTCGAGAGATCTTATCCGGAAAGGTTTCGCAGCTCGAGTGTTTTTCAATTTTAGGCTATCTTGGGCAACGAGGCTCATGACACCCTCCTCTTCCTAGATTTGTGCTCGAGTCTAATATAATACAAAATGTAATGCTGGAAAATTTACAAGTGTACCACTTCTACTCATTGTCGACAAAGTTGAGAACTTCCAAGTTTACAGTAGTTGAAGATCTGGTACCATAAAAAAAATACTTGAAATTTCATAACACAAAATAAAATGAAAAATTCATAACACACTTTTCATTACACCTTGTAAAAAATTCATAACGCCTTGTGAAATTTCATAACACGCGTAAAATTCTCTAAGCGAACCCATCCGAATTCGCGAAACACCAGTTCGGAAACACCGATGAGCTTGGAGGCTCGCAACCACTCGCCAACTTCCTGGGCTAATGGAACTCCTTCGGATCGCTTCGCAAGTTCGAGCTGAAACAGAAAGAATTAGTTCTCTGTCGAAAATAATGTTCTATATAATATAGCATAAAATCTTCAGAATCAAAGGAATACAAGGTATAGAGATTTTCAGCTTTAAGTGTCCAAAGCTTGGCCAGATTCCAAATGCCCAAAAAAAGCTTTTCATATCTGAAGTCTCTTGACAAAACTCGCACACCTCTGTTGTATTTTAAAAATAATTAATGATGTTCTGAACAATTTATGAATTAGTAGGATTCCGCTGGTTCAAACTATTTCAACGATTGTAAGGAACCTCAAAACACGGAAGGTAGAAAGATTTTTTTTTTTTAATTTTAGTTTCCTTATTTTCCAAAACCAAACCCTAATTAATAATTTATGGTATCTTATTCTTCGATAAATTTCAGGCTCTTTCCACCTCTTTTACTAATATTTAGAGCAAGCCAATGCCCCCCTCCAAAGTGTACATCTTCCTCTTTGTTAATAGTGCAAAATAATTCTTATATATATTGTCCATTTGCTCTCTGAAGTGAGCAATGTTCCTAAAAAAGCCCATTATAGAACTTTTCCAGAAAAACTGATAATTTTAAATTATAACTTCCGCTTTTTTCATGATGTATGAGGCAGCAGTATGTGTATCTTGTCCTAGTTATGAGAGTATATAATAATATAATTTGTGTGTACTAACTGAAGAAAAAATAAATTAAATATTTTTTTTAAGTGAAGTGATCGAAGAATTTATGTTTGAGTGAAATACAATTTTAGAGTTATGAAATGGCAATCAAGTCTGATTTACATGCTTTTGTTAAGTATAGCAATAAGTATGAATGGCACGTTTGGAAACCAGTAGCCATTGGCGCATCAGGAAGGATGATATCGAGGTATACCTCACCTCCCGAATTCCAACATTATCTAAAAAGAAACCATTTAAAAAGTAGGCATTAATAATAATTGACTCCCCAACTCTTCCGAAAAACAATTTCCTGGGCATGTCACTGCGAGTAGCATTGTGTGCATTGTAAATTTTAATCCTGTATTAAAAAGCCTTGAGAACTTGATTTTGACTCGTTATGTGCTATCGAACAGAATGAGGTGAAATTTTATATACATTATTTTTATGATAGTGTCACAAAACAATCCTCATTCGTTGAATTCCCTCAAAAATATTTTCCTACATAAAAAAGGACCAGCCTAACACAAGTGTGTGCAGAGTTTTAGCAATGGGGGTACCACTGTCCTAGTGATGGCCCTGACGTTCTGAGAAATCAGATTACACACATAAGATGGGAGTCCCAGGCAGTGGTGTAGTCCTGGAAAAAGAGATGGGGGGACACTTTCAAATGCGAACATATATCTTTGTCACCCGAAGCAATTTGCTTTCAAAATGTTTCCAGAGGGGGGGGGGGGGGGGGACGGGCCCAGGTCCCCACCCCCCACCCCCGAAATCCCGAAAATTTTCGCAATGTAGCATATATTCCTCCCTGAAACTTTCCTCAACGCTAGTGTTTTTCAAAGTCAGGCCCTCGCCTCCCGAAAAAAATGTCTGGCTATGGCTTTGGGGTAAGCTATAGTTTTTTTTTTGTATTGCTTTGTCTAATGGATGCTAATGAGCGCAAATCAAGATAAACAACCAAAAGTTGTAAAATCAAGCCAGCTGTGCCCCTCCCTCACTATTTCAGATGAATTTAATTCAATAATTTTTTCCCTTCATATCATTAGCATATCATTAAAATATGTCTGAAAGCAAAGAATAAGTCCGAAAAAAATTATTATTAATGCATAAAATAAGTCAATTTGTTCATTTTTAAATAGTTATTGAATTATTTGTCAACAATATTTTAAAATAGGGAGCTATGATATGACAAAAATGGGCATGTATTTGTTGCCCCCCCCCCCCCCAAATAATTTTGAGCTTGTTAATTTCATGCACAGACATGTCCATGCTTGTCCACGCATACATAGATGTGTTTAGCAGACTAACTAAATCATCGCCTTTAAGGAACCATCGTCTTAAAATAGCTTGAATCACAAAAATGTTCATTTTTTGGTAAATCAAATTACATTCAAAAGGTTGAAAAAATATGATCCCATTGAGATCCCGAGTTGAAATTTTGCATAAACGATATTAAATAGACAGAAATATGTGAGAATATTTTGAAAATTTTCCATTATACGTTTTTCGAGAAATTTAAAATTTAAATTTTAAGGTCATTTTTTTAAATTTAAAATTTTTATAAAATTAGTCATGATGCATATCATATGAAACGGCATTCATTATGCTTTTTACTAGAACTTTTTATTTCTATTTGTTGATGAGCCTGTTTTGGTTGAAGCATACCATGTAAAAATGTGAGTATTTTACAAAATCAAAGTCTGATAACTAAGAAACAAAACAGGATAAAAAACTAAAAATTTGGATTTTTAATTTTCTTGAGAGGTATAGATGATAAGCCAAATTTGAAGAAAACAAAAAAAAAGGTGAATTAAATTTTTTCTCAGATTTTGGATCACTTGCATGCAATGACGCTTAAGTCACTTCCATGTTTTCCCTGTTATTTCTCCTATGCCGGTATTGCATTGGAGAAATAACGGAAAAAATGGAAGCTACTTATATCAGTTTTGGGAAGGGAAAAGTTAAAAAAAAAAAAAAGTTACATCGTTTCCTGCCATTCAACAGGCGCAGCATTTGATCAATCAGGAGTGGGGGTCCATCGCCCCCCCCCCTTGACTTTTAGAAATGCATTGTATTTATACGTGTGATTATGAATTTTGTTGTTTTTCTCCTATAATATGCATTGAATATATACCCCCGGAAAATTTTGGAATGACTGGCCATTCAGTCTAGGTTTGTCTTTTGATGGCAAAAAGGGAGACAGTTCTTAGTAAAAACAACAATCCAGGCAGTGCTCCCCACTGAAGAATGAACTCTACATGTATCTTGTAAAAATAAAATACTTATACTTACAAAATTTCAATTTTTTTAGTTATTGAAGTGCTTAAAAACCATGTGTTAAAACACCATATAATATAATATTTCTACCTTGATTAATTGAAATAATAATTTTTAAATAATAACAATAATAACTTAAAAACAACTTCATATTTCTTTTGTTTCACATATTCATAAATATGTAACTTTTTTTAACCCTTTAATAGGGCGGTGATTAAAGTATACTTCACACAAAATTCACCAACTTAAAAATTTATAGTAAACTATTTTAGCGGGTGGGGAGGTAAAATGCATTGTAATTTTTAATGACCAATATGAATTTTATTTTTTTATCTATATTTTTAAAAATATATAGATCTACCATTACTAAAAGGAAACCAGAAATTTTGGACCAGCCTTATAAAGAGTTAAGACGTGATTTTTAGGAAGATAGCAAGTTACACATTACAACCCTAATAGTTATTAAGTGACTCATAATAAACTATTTTCTAAGTGTAGTTATTTCTATTCTTTTCATCATACAGGGTGGTAAAAATTACTGAGCAAAAATCATGTTTGAAAAAAAAAAAAAAAAAAAGGAGAGGGAGAGAGACAACACAATGGGAGGTATCATGGTATCAAATGATTATGTTTCATTCGATTAACTTCCGCAACACAATTCAAACATGAAAACTTTTCCTCATATTCTTTATTTTGTTCCTTTTTTTTCAAACGTGTAATGTGCCCAATAACTTTGGACCCCCCTTCACCCTGTACAGTACGTAAAAATACCAAAGCGCAAAATTACAGATATATATATATATATGCATATATATAATACGGTGTGAAAAAAAAGCATATAATATATATTTTGTTTTGAAAACAATAATTTAGCTTTAATCAAATGCTCAATTTCAGAGGTTAGAACTGTTAAACTGAAAAAAACGTCAAAAAATTTTATTGTTCAAACTTGAAGAACTATACAGTTTGTCAACAAACAATGTTAATAATTAAATTAAAAACATAAGAGAAATCTTATACAAATTATTCTCAGTGATTTTTACTATTTTCGGGTAACATAAGGATACCTGATGCATTGGGGAGAAAAAAATTATTTTTGTTTTGAATTAAAATCAGAGATCAATTTGTGTATTTTATTTGCATAACATCATAGACATCAATGGCGCCGAACCCACGAGGGCAACCAAATGTAGTGTCGTTGGATCTGTTCATACCTTAGAAATTTGCTAGGAGGCCAATAGGAGCTAACTTTTACCAAGGCCGTATCCAGAAATATTTTTCGGGGGGGGGGGGGGACCCTGATTTTGAAACACTTATGTCGAGGAAAGTTTCAGGGATTTGCTACATTGCAAAAAATTTTGAGGGGGGGGGGCCTTGACTTTCACCATATTTCTATGTGAGCGTGTTTATTTCATGCCGAGGAGAAAGAGTTTAAGAAATTTTAAAAACTTCATTTGATTAAAATACAAGATTTCAGTGCAAAAACTTTAAAAAAATTAATTTATTTTTATTTTAACTAACTTCAAATTTATTTTTTCAGCTTTTCATGTTTCACTTATTTGAAGACTTATCCAAGAAGAAGGAAAGATACTTCAAATTGAAAAAACACAAACCAAAATTCAAACTACTCAATCTTCTTAAAATTCGGAGCGAGAAGAAAATGAATTATAGTTCAGTTTAATTTTATAATCGAAAACTATTAAACATGAGTGCATAAATCATAAAAAAGTACTTACAATTCACTTTGATTGGATGCTTCATGTCTTATTTCAGTTGATAACTCCGTACTAGTATTTCTGCGTTTGGAAGGGGTTACAAATGTTTCCAACAGATTTTGTTGCCTAAATCTTTTCCTTCTTTCTTTTCCCCCCTGCTTTTTGAGAAATTGCTTGTTCAATCTATAACGAGTGATCAATGGATAGAGTAGCGTACCACTACCAGGACAGACAGATTAGATTTTTGTGCGTTATGTCAGTCACTTTTAGAATTTAGTTTGCATGTGATGTCGTTCAGCAGGTGTAGACGTATGAGCAAAAAAGCGGATAAGCGGATGGGGATCAGTTGTACCCCATCAAAAGCGTTTGCCCCCCCCCCCCCCCACACACAGATAATTACATCCTGGATGGATGATAGAATTACTTGTATCATCCATCCAGGAAGTATATATAACCTCATGTGATGACACAGCAATAACCCTAAAGAGCCGACAGTCATTGTCGTCTTGACCCTTGTAGATAGTATTGGTTTCCGAAAGCAATTTAAACAGACCCATATCTCCAGACTTTTTCCACGAATCTTTTTTTTTTTTTTTTTGGCTTGGGGGAGGGGGTTCGGTCGAAACCGACGATCACGAAGAACGAAAACAATTATCTTGAAGGGACCGTGTAGGACAGCATGGTTTATTTGTCAAAAAGGGGGTTTCTGGTCGAGGGATTGAAGCCTTGTAGCCCTGAGCCAGCAGCAATTTGGAAACAGCATAAATAAAATACTCAACTGGGTATTGGCTACCTGATGAACTGTGGCAACATGTGGGGTCATGACAGAGAAAAGCTATTCGGCCGGTTCATACTCCCCATGTAGATGGTTTCAATTAGCAGGCAATAGCAAAGTTTGTCAATAGGAAATAAATGGAAAAGCGTGGGACTGAGAAAAATCAGTTTGCTTTTGCTTCATTCCAGTCTTATTGAATTTTTTTCTGACTGTGAAAATATAGGCCTTTTATGTGGTTATAATTTTTTTTTAGTTTTATATAAAATTGTCTTTGAAAAAAAACAAAAAAATCCCTGAAGTACTTTTATGGATTTTTCATGCCTGATTTTCTTTTTCGGTGGAAAAAGAAAAGAAAAAAGCTGAATAAATTGAAAGTGATAAAGGCATTTTAAAATGAATTTACACCGCAATTTTGTGCAGTGCCATAACAGGTTTTTGCACAGATAATCATTTGTAATCCAAACATTTTTTAACATTAATTTGGTTTTGAAATTGTTTAACGAAGAGCAGTGCCGGATCTAGGGGGGGGGGGGGGCAAGCCGGGGCCCTTGCCCCGGGCGGCACCGCTTGGGGGGCGGCAAATTCAACTGAAGTGAAAAAAAAAAACTTGAAGAAGTGAAACTCTGAGTGAAATTGAAATGTATTCCTGATTTTTCACTATTTTCTGCTGCATTATCTTCCTACCATTATATAACACTTCAAAGCTCTAAGCTCTGCTGAAAACAAATCTTGCCCTGTCCTCAGAATTACCCGGCTGTCTGCTATGAAACTACGTAAATGACCTTCAACAAACAGATGACCGTCGCTTTCTTTTGGCGGTAAAAAATCTATGCCTGTGTGTCGCACGTCTGCATTCAAAGGTGTTTCTTGGAACCCCTTTTTATCCAGGACCCCCATAGTAAAATATGGTCCTGTTTTTATCTATCAATAGTTGAAAAGTTCAGTTGGGGAGAACCATGCGAGCATTTTCCCCCGAGGGCTGTCTCACGGCAATGAGGATTTTGATTTTCGGCGTCCGGCCGGACTTTTTGTAGTACTTCTGGCCTATTGTCTGATGACCCCATAAGGACACCAGACCAGACATCAGCTTAAAAACTCTTTTGTTCCATACAGCATACAGAAGCTAGTTACTTTAACATTGTTCGTTTTACTATTATATGAAGCCGCCAACCGGGCGGCTTCATATAATAGATTTCTTAAAAAAGAGTTAACCTATTCCCACAAGATTCTCGGTTTCAGAAAGAAGTAGGAATAATTGATAGAAGCAGACAACAAGTCTGGCTTATGAATGGAACATGGAACTAAACGAAACTTTGACTTTTGTGTGATTGCTCTCTTTCAAAAGTAAATTTTACACGCTTTTTTGTACATGCTGCATGCCGCAAAACTGGAAGGTGTGTTCAGAAAACACTATGGCACTTTCGTAATTAGCAAATGGGAATGCCAGATGGTATGTGCGCTGATATCTGTGACAGGTAACTAACCAATTGCAGGACCGCCAAGAGGTCCTGACCAATCGAGTATATACATATATAATATATATCATTACATAGATTCACGCCTTCTACCTCTGAAACATGTCTAAATTCTGAATTTCGAAGGGGTCCACTTCATATTTATCTTCCTAATGTGTCCTTGCAGACAGGCGAAAAGAGTTATTTGATTCATCACATTCACAATATAGGAAGTGCTTCCATATCGGTAAGTTTTGCTCAATTTACACTTTGTTAATAACTATAAGAGTGATGTAAAATACAAACGAACAAAAATTTTAACATCTCATTCTGTCGTCTCTTTCTTTCGTAAAAAGCAGTAGTTTCATCAATGAAAACGATTTTTACTGACTTTCATCTAGCCTTCGAGAAGAGAATTGGGTTTTCGGTAAGTAAAATCATAATGTATCTTATACATTATGATTTTCCATTTTAGCAATATAATACTTGTTTACAACATTGCTGTTATTTTGCTTTTCATGTTCGTAATGTTCATTACCGACAGAAGAAAACTATCTTCATTTCAGATCAGACAGACATTTGGAGTAGGGATGTAACGAATAGGGATTTAGCCGAATAGCCGCGAATACCGAATATTCGGCCATGTCTTCCAGGCCGAAGCCGAATATTCGAACGTCTTAGGCCGAATATTAAAATTTCCAGAAAATCGTTGTAAAGTAAATTCTTTCTCAAATTTAAAAGTATTCACAAAGTGAAATACCAATTCTGCCCATTAATCCATGATGTATGATTTACTTCTTGTTTGTTAAGAGTTTTAAACTATCTAAAATTAATGTATGTTCTGCATTGTTTTGAATGCAATAAAACTGAGAATTTCACCCACCAGGGGCTTTAAATTCAAACTTTTCCTTCCTCAATGGTTATTCAATATTAAATGCCTCG
Organism: Octonoba sinensis; assembly: GCA_038502835.1. Lineage (NCBI taxonomy): Eukaryota > Metazoa > Arthropoda > Arachnida > Araneae > Uloboridae > Octonoba > Octonoba sinensis. The sequence continues at coordinate 26,069,204 of CM076599.1, read as the reverse complement.
ACTACAGAACTGCAAAAGGCAGGAGCGGATCTTGCACTGAAGTATAAACAGGATCTCAATGCAGTTGAGTTCTGTGAGGAACTCGCTGTTTTTCAAGTTCAAGCTCCAGTAGTATTTGGAGATATAAAAAAGGCTGGCCCGCTACAACTCTTGCAACAAATATGCACATATGATTTGCAGGATGCGTTTAACAATATTTGTATTGCATTGCGGATTTATTGTACTCTTCCAACCACATCCGCAAGTTGTGAACGAAGTTTCAGCAAATTGAAACTCATAAAAAATTATCTGCGGTCATCGATGAGCCAGGAACATTTATCAAATCTCGCGATTTTGGCAATAGAAAATCAAACCGCTCATCAAATCCATTATGCTGAGGCGATAGATGCATTTGCAGAAAAAAAAGCACGCAGAGTGAAATTTTAACTACAGTATTTAATAATATTATAATTTGTAAAAGTGTACGTGTAAATTTTTTAATCTCATCAAAAACATAAATGTAAAAAAAGGGCCAAGTTCGATAGAGCAAACAACCTTCGGATTAGTCAGTGTCAGAGATAAAAGAATTGATATCTAACGAGTGCCAAGTTCCATAGCAGATCCTTTAATCATAGCTGTAAGAATGTACAATGTTCTCTAATTTATTTAAAAACAATGTTTTTTTTTTACTTCGGATTTTTAACTTGGCAAGTTTTAATTAAGGTAACTTACATTCAAAAATCTAACTCATCCAATTAGAAGTTTTTAATAGCTAGTAAAATCATGTGGCAAGCTTAAGAGTTAATTTCTAATTGTCTTCTTATATCGTCTTCTTGAACGAATTTATCTTAACTAAAACTTCTCAAGTTAGAAATCCGTTTAAAAGAAATTAATTTTTTAAAAATAAATTAGAGAACATTGTGCACTCTTAAGGCTATGGTTAAAAGATTTGCTATGGAACTTGGCACCAGTTTGCTATCAATTCTTTTATCGCTGACACCGACTACTCCGAAGGCCGTTTGTTCTATCGAACTTTTCCCTTTTTCACATTATTGTTTTCGTTGGGATATCATTAATTTTTGAAACGCTAAATTTGTATTTTTAATTGCATTTTCGACGTTAAGTTATACTAAGTTAAACTAAGCTAAATTATCGTTATTACTTATTTATTTTATTTTATTAATTAATTGATTAATTTGTTTCTTTGTTATTTATTTTCATTTTGCGGTTAATAATTCTGTAAGCCCAACTTCAATTATTTATCTTTTAAAAAGTTGTATTAATAAAGCTCATTTATTTTCTGTATTAATAAAACTAGACTGTATTCCTTGTACTAAACTTGAGTTTAGCCTTAAGGCAAAAAATTAAAGCGGAAAGGGAATCTCAGTGAATCAATTATTTTCCTTCACGCGCGAGAGAGCATTGTTTATATATTCCTCCTTAAGGGGGAGGGGGTTTTAATTGCAACTTTTGATACGTAATTTTACTGCTTGGCCAAAAGTGTACATTCAGGATTTTTCAGCATATATATATATATATATATATATATATATATATTGTCTTTAAACCCTATCCTTCCTACTTCAGTGTTTATATTAAAAAATACGCGTGTGACTTGATAGAGAAATTTAAAGGGAGGATTGGAGGGGGGCGGCATTTTTCTGCTTTGCCCCGCCTCGCAAAAATCGAAGATCCGGTACTGACGAAGAGCGTAATACATAAAGTTTGAATATGCAAAAAGCTTGAAGCGATGAGAGAAAATAAATGGTTGTGAAAGAAAATGTTTAATATACTTGCAGGTTTTTCGATATTGCATACCGAAAGGAAAGCTACTTTTTTTAAGGTGAAGTCTAGGGGGGACGAAAGAGGATGTTCATTGTCTCCCAACTTTTTTACTCTAATAATATCAACGTCTCACTGTTTTGTAAAAAAAAAAAAAAATCAGTACAATCAGTGAATATTTTGATTTCAAAACTTATGGTATTTGAAACCTCTCCCCCCCCCCCTCCTCCCCCACACCTATTTTCTAGGCAAGCCAGCACAGCTGAAACTAATTCTCTGAATTTATGTAGTTCCCGTTTACTCATATTTTAACTCGCTTATTTTGACGAGTAATATTAACCTGCGATTGTTAATTGTTGTTTGAGAGAATCTGGGAATCCCTTTTTTTTTTCATGAATTTAAAGTAGAAGTAGTAAGCAGCCGTTATGTACAGTGTGCCCTCGCCACTTCGCGCTTCATGTTTCGCGGCTTCGGTGCTTCGCGGGTTTTTCCAAAATGTTCATTAAAAATACAACCATGTCGGCAGCCACATTGCGGAAAGGAACATTGTTTCGTGTTGATGCGGGAGAGAGAAGGATCTGCGCATAATCGCAGCGTCACCTAGCATCTTCTCTTTTTTGCATCTCGCCAGTCTTATCCATGATGATGACTGTCTCGCATACTGTATTTTAGTGTTGTGTTGGCGAAAACATTTTTTACTAATTAAGCCCTTATAATGCTGCCTAAGCGCTGTGCCCCTGCGAAAGCTGCCTCCGGGGCGCATAAGAGGAAGAATATGATGACCATCAGCGAAAAAGTGAAACTTTTTAGATATGATCCAAGAAGGCAGAAGTTATGCATCTGTGGCACGCCATTACGGGGTAAATGAATCTACAGTGTGGTACATCAAGAAAGAGGAAGCAAACATCCGCAAAACTGCTTCAATAAAGAAGCGAAACGTGTGGTAACTCCGCGTAATAACAGAATTGTGAAAATGGAAGCTATAAATACTGTTTAGATATTTAAAACATTCGTGTCCCGCTTACAAGAAAATTCCTAGGGGCAAACCCTACTTCGCGGTTTTTCAGCTTTCGCGGTAGGTTCTGGTCCCCATTAACCGCGAAAAACGAGGGATCACTGTATAGTTTTAAAAGCTTCTGTCTTATTTTATAAAGCTGTTAATTTACTAATGAGTGCCTATTTTGAATATTAAATAAGTTAGGAAGCTCAACGTCCCCTTGCGTCCTCAGCGTCCTCCCTGGAAATTGAAGGTGAGGGGACGCTTGAGAAAAAATAAAGAGGTGGGGGGACGCCGTCCCCCCGCGTCCCCCCTCGACTACACCACTGGTCCCAGGTGTCCCTCCATTGAAACTTTTGAGAGATAAGCGACAAGAAGCTTTTCTAATACATCTTCTGAGCCATTAAATTAGTGAATATGATGCAAAAAATTTGCCAGTTTCGTATTAGCATCCGTTTTTATGTGCTAATGGGAGTACCCCTGGTACCCCCGTCTATGCAGTCATATATATATGTATATATATATATTACATATATATATGTTACGGTGAATCTCGGAAGTCGGAAAATGTCGACATTCAACATCTATCAGACCGGTGATTGTCGACATTCTCCCATTTCGGACATACGCCGTAACATATATATATGCAATAGAGCAGCAGCAACCCGTCGATCGCGACAGCATTTTGGACAGTTTATAGTTTTAAAAAATAAATAAAATAACTTTTGAATTGGATGGCGAGTTTATTATTATTTTTTCCTTCATAGGCGTAACCGGGGGGGGGGGGGTTCAACCCCCCCCCCCCCCCATTGGGTGTTTACTTATTTAGCCACACAAAAAAATTTCTGGCTACGGCCTTGCAAAGCACATATTTTTTTTCCCTCAGAAAATTAAACACATATGCTTATGATTTTATTTCCTCTTTCTCTGAAGGGTTGTGATCATGACCAAAGTATGCAGCTCATAATAAAGAGGAGTTTTCATCTGGTTATAATCAACCCACTTATCACCTTGGGGGGTTTTACAGCGAAAGGTGGTTTCAATCACCGTACCACACACAGACAAACAGAGATCCTTTCAATCACTCCAGAAGGTTTTCTTTCCTTCTTGATGTCTTTTGTTGCCCAAAGGCAGCAATTTGGGAATACAATCGCACAAGTAATAAGTTTCGTGGAAAATATTCTCTGCTGTGATGGAGTTTTGTTTTCTGATAAACGGGTGTTGTAGGCGCTGGGGTCTGAAAATGAAGGACCCCTAGCCAACAATTGTCCTAATGGGTTAAACCCTCAAGCCAGGAACGGATGCTCATCAAGAAACTTACAGAGCAGTTTGTATTTATTTATGACTTCCTGTCCAAACACCCATTTTGGCAAAATCTTTTTTGTAGATGAGCCGATTGGAAAACTGATGAACTGTATTTGCATTGAATTCTCATTTACAGATGTTCTCTCATCTCTTATATTTTAAATGTTTTTTTTTCTTATTATGGTCCATCACTGATTGCATTACGACTCTGGAAATCATCCGTTCAACGTTTCCAATGTCACTGCTACGGTTTAATGCTGCATTTTAATTTACAATCAAGTATTATTTATATTTTAGCTAAATGTTTAATTATTTTCGATACATAATAATGTTTGCACTGCAGCGATGGACACATTCGTCATTCGTCATCCAAAAAGAAAAGAAAATTTGATTCAGACGCTTCCACTTCTGAGGTATGTTTTGCTACAAATTTAACAAAATTTTTAGAAATTTATTGTGGGGATGAGCATTTTTGTAGGGGAATTTGGATTTTTTTCTCTAAAATTCAACTATTTCCCAATTTTAATATTATGAATGCTTGGACATAGAAGATTGCTTAGCGCTAAATATTGAATTTTCTATTGCGTTTGATTTAAAAAATAAACTAATAGATCTAGTAATAAATGTTTAATGTTTTTGTGAATCAAGGCTGTATCCACAGGGAAAGAGGGACCCACGGGCCGCCCCCCCCCCCCAGAAATCTTTTGCAATGTATCATATATTCCTCCCTGAAACTTTGCTTAACATAAGTGTGTCGAAGTCTGGACCCCCCCCCCCCCCCCCACGAAAAAATACTCTGGATACTGCCTTGGGTCCGGAGCAGGGGGAGCATGTTAAGAATTAGGAAGGGCAGTGTATGCTTCAAAATCATACCCTTTATATATACATATATATAGATATATATGACTAGAAATGATGTTAATATGAATTTTTTTACATATATGATAGCTTTTTGCTGTATATATAGTAGATGTATGTTTAGATCTTTGGTGAAGTTAGAAGAGTGGGTATTTGGGGCTTCTGCAACTTAAATTTTTGTAACTGGTCTTACATCTATAATGCTTAGGCTAACTCTGGAGGCAAGGGTTCGAGGGCTCTCCCCAGGAAACTTTTTGAAATTTTCCTAGCAATGCAATTTCGGGATACTTTGGTGATGTTAGAGGAAACAGAAAGGAGTTTGGTTACTCTCCCCCCCCCCCCCGCAATTTTTTTCAAAATAAAGTCTTATATCTTTCAAGTTACTTTTGGTGTCGCAAGTGATAGTGTTCAATGTCCTTTCCCTGAAAGTGTTTCTGAAAGTAAAGTGTCTCAAAAGCGTAATTTCTTTTTTCTTTCTTTTTTTAAAACTTGTGATGTGAATTTTTTGCCGGGGGAGGGGGGGAGTTGACTTGCTCCGAGGGGGTAGCTCCCCCCCCCCACCGGGGAGATGCCTGAAATAAACACGGAGTATATCTTTAGAGACAAGTATTTATGACTAGTAAATTTTCAACTCTTTACACTTCTTATTGGTGTTTAGGGATCATTCATAAATGATGCCACGCTTCGAGGGGTGGAGGGGGTTCGTGAAATTGTGACAAGGGGAGGGGAGGGGGTAACAAGAAGTGTGACATCATGCATTATACAACATAGCGTGACGCGTGACAAAGGGGGGGTGGGGGTCAAATATATGGGAAAAAAGCGTGACGTCATTTATGAACGGCCCCTTAGTCTGTACATTTTGAGGGTGACCCCCCCCCCCCTTTCACCAAGCCTAGTTACGCCTATGTTTTCTTTCAGAAAATGTTTATTAGTTTGTCAGACCTCACCGGACCTAAAAAAACTTCGAATAATATGGATTGCCAGTCGTCTTTTTAACTATGCTCTTGGTGAGAGTTAATTCAAGAATGTATACATTTCAGATGTGTGTTTTAGTTAAAAAAAACAAAACAAAAGCTAGGAGTTCTTTTTATCAAATTCAAAAGAAATAATTTATTTGTATTGTTTTGATGCGAGTTAACGGTGTTAGCAAACCATTATTTTAGAAATTTTAAAGTAGGTGTTTTATAAGCATCAGAACTTGTTCTGACAATAATTAACCTACGATTTGAAGACAGGCGCAATCCCAACATGACCTATTAATAATGTATACCCCCCCCCCCCGGTATTCCGAGTCGATCTTGGTGTTCGCCGAACTTGGAAAGTAGATCTTCAGTCAGTTTAGGTTGCCTGCCGACCGCTGCAATAGAGCCTCGATCGATATATTTTTTTCACGAGACAAACAGTAAATGCGGAAGAAACGACTCATTCGGGTCAACATAAAACATAATCAGAGTGACGGGACCGTTAGATCAGCGTGATGCATGCGGGAGAATGATAGATAGAGGTTCTACTGAATAAATATTTGCATATATAAAAAAACTAGTAAGCGCGGCGGTCATACGAAATGACTGCTGTTCTAGATTATTATAAATATACAATTCTCCCAGTAACCGGAAATGCACATCAAATCAAAGAGATATTTATCAGGTAGAACAGTAAAGTTTAATGAATAAATAATAAACATATAATAATTTCAGAAAAAAATATTCTTACCAAAAAAAAAAAAAAAACATCCAAGTTATAATAATAATCTGTAAAATAAAAATATTATTTACTATATAATCAACTTCTTTGTGAAAAATATTTATTTATATCCAACATAATCATCATCAAAACAATAGTTTTAACGAAACTGAAAAAAAGAGCGCTGCCACTTTAATATATACATAAACCGTAGACGAGAAATAAATTAAAACAAAGAAAGAAGGATTAAATTAAATGCGTGTTTACATTAATTTTTAACGGAGATTGCAAATCTAGCGATGCCTCACTCAAAATGTTAGAGAAATATTTTGATTACTAGTATATTTTTCATGTGTTACAACAATGGCAACTGCATTACAGTTACGCAAGCAACCAATCAGCTATCGGCGACAAACAGACACTAAAGTGGCTTATGTATAAGATATTATTTTTCCTTTTGACAACTTACATGAAGAACCTAAAGGCAGTAAAATTTAGATCACAATAAATTTATGTCTCCGATCAACCCTTCTTCACTCAATTTTAGTCTCTACCGTGTGTGCAGTGTGGGAAATTAATTTTTCATTTTACTTTCCTTTTCTCACAATCGAAAAAAAAAATATCCCACTAAATTATTTCCCGAGACATGTAACTTCCGAAGTGTAATCGATTAACGTCAATGTAATTGGGAAAACGCGTTTCGTACGCAATAGGGATTAAAGGGTAATCTTAATGGCCTAGCGGTATTGATGAAGATATACAGGGAATTCCCCTGTTCGCGGGAAGAAACGCCGTTAATGAAAAGACAACACGTTTAGGTGTTGATCTATGGTCTTTTAATGTACTCGGCTGATAGGCAGCTATTTTTATAGCCGGAATTTTCTGTCGCATGGCTATGAATTCTTTTTTGTACGTGGCTTTTAACTTTTTCTTATTAAAAATCTAATATGGAGGGATTTTTTAAATTATTATTATTATTTCACGAACTCGGCTAGATTATCATATCGGCTAGAGGTTTTCTTTTTTTTCTCCTTCTTTCGAAAAAACATTTTTTTTGTATTTAACATTGGTTTGTTCGACATTGCTACTTCAACTAGCGAAGAGTTTACTTTTTGAACTATTCACGCAATTTTGATGAGCACAGCAACGCTTGTTCAAACTGTTTCTGAAATTCCTCTGAATGATAAAATATCATACCGCCGTTCCGGAAGAACAGTGATGTAAATGCAAAAACTTCAATTTTACAGGAGAGTGAAAAAACGATTTGCAGTTGTATAAAACTTATAGTAATTGAAAAGGGTGTAAATGACAGAAAATAATAGTATAATTAGAGTACGTAGGATATATACTTTACTTTCATTTACCAGGGATTTGGATTTAATCACCCTAATATTTCAACCCCTAAGTGCAGTTACGTCATTGTTTCTCTAAAAATTGTTTGTTGTTTTAGAAGGCACAAATTTGTAATTGTTAGTTCATCCATGTTCCCCTGTGTAAGGGATGTGTTTCTGATATTGTATATGGACTTATTTGCATTTGACAAATTTTTGCAGTTACGTCATTGTTCTTCCGGACCGGCGATATATTCTTTTCTCGCAAGGTACTATAGAACTAAAAATTAATATTTTATTCACTTTCAATTTCAGGAGGCGCTCCACTTTTGCTTGAGTAACAAAAGGACTGACATAAAAATCGTCATTAAAGCAAGTGCTACAATTCCAGTGCTGAAAATGGGAATACTGAATTGAAGTTGGTACATAAAAGTGAAAAATAACTTCTTAAAGTTTTACGGGGAAAAAGTCCACCACTATTTTGTTTTAAATTTCGCACAGAATAGGAAAAGTCAGAAATCCGGAATGCTCCGCTGTCCACACTCGACCTTTCCGAATTTCGGTCTTTTCCGAATTTTTGATCAATAATAATTTGCTTTTCACAAAACTAATCTATCGTCCGCCCGCGACTTTGTCCACGTGATTGTACGTGGCACGTTAAGTAATTTAAAAGCAGTTACTAGGAATTATTTTCTTAAAACAAAGGAGGGTATTACAATTAATAAAAAAGGGGGTATTTTCCACATTGTTTAAGGAAGTTTGAGCAAACATGACCGTTAATTTGCGCTGCTTCATAAAGTTGGATTTTTTGTCAATTTTTTTTTTTTTTTTTAACTTTGTAATCAGACATCATTATTTATTGTCCCATTAAAGATTCCGCCGTTCGAATCCTTTGATAACATCATGTAGCGAACAAAGGAGCTTTTCTAATGATATCTCTTTAAAAAAAAAGGGGGGGGGGTGGTGCTTTGGGATTGCCCGTGGTGATGCCCATGAACAGCGTAGAATCGGGGTATATTATATGACCAACATCGATAATAAATATAATTTTTCGTAACACAATATACACGTTAAAAAATTTCAAATGCTGGACAAAGCGTCCAGTTTGATAATTTTTAACGGAAGTCAATCGGTATTCTTTCAAAGGTCGTTATTACTCATTGGATCTATATAACGCAACTCGATTGTTTAGTAATAAAATGGAAGGTAATAAATGTGGGTGGCTATCTTGTGTATCTTCTCTATTTGTGTTTTATTCATTACTATTATTCTTCCTTTCAACCAGTTTTGTTTTATTTTCTGTTCTTACAAAAATAATAAACAATTGTTTTGACGTGAATCCGTCTTTAAATTTTCTACCATACGGGGGCAATCCGAAAAATCTAATGATAACAAAATCGGGGGATGCAGTTTGGCGTTGTAGTTTCGAATCTATCCTCTACATCCAAAATTAAATTATACCACTGGATAACTAAAGGATCAAAGAATTCATTACGATAAGCGAGAACAGTGACGCATCGTGCGGTGGAAGGTTAAGTGCCGCCATTTTGAGGTTATTTTGCTGCGTATCGAGATTTGCAATTAGTATAGCTTTTGACTCGGAGAAGCTAGGATGTTCGTTTAAGGTTTAATCATCAGCTGTCGTCAAAATCTATAGATTGTATGTAAAACATTAGTTTAAAGTAGTGACAGTGAATGTAATAAGGTGTTAGAATAAAAAAATATCAAAAATTTATAGATAATGTCGGCTTATACGCGTCGAAAAGACAAAACTATCAAGTTATTAATTAATAAAGTTATATTGTAACACAATAATTATTTGTTTCCTTGCTTTTAATACTAAATGCATAAAAATATTTTATTTAAAAAATATAACCAGTCACATAAACGTATTCACGCACAACACACGGTCGTGTCCATGACACAACCACACCCCGTATTTTTTATTAAGTTATATTTCTTTCTTCTATTTATTGCCTTATATTCAAGAATTTTTATCCGCACACTACTTTAAGTTTTCTAAATTCTGATTTACTGCTACTTTTAGTCTCCTTCAAATTCCATCTATGTGAAAAACAGGGTGATAAGCATTCGGGTCCCTTTTTGCCTGGTATATATTTTAGGAGAGAAAATAATGCAGAACTGATCCTTCACTTTTTCATTGGAGCAATGACTGTCCATTGGCTCTTTTATTTTTTTACTATTGTCATTTATAGTCTACGTTCTCGTAAAAATTTAAAAGAAAAAAAAAATAGTTTTTCGAATGATCTTCGGCAGTACACCTCAGTCGCCTGTTTTATGTTTCGATTTGGAAAGCTGTTTGTTAAATTTTAAACAGTTCAAAAATGTTTATCAGTAAGCTCTGCGGGGCAAATTGTACTTTTCATATTTTCCGGTAAAATTGCGGCCTAGTTATGAGCAAATTTTGCCAGAAGGTTTTTTTCACATAAAACATATCGTAGGCCTTCTGCTCAAAGTCAAGACGTCAAAAAAAAAAAGAAGAAGAACAAGAGAGAGAAAAACAAGAAAGAAGAAGGAGAGAAAAAAGGAGGGGATAGAATACTGAATTAAAACTTATAATGATATAGACCAATATTGTTATTTCATGATATGAACCTATTTTACAATTCAAAAGTTGCATTAAAAAGCCTTACTGTAAGAGTGAGTCTTTTTAGAATGATTTTTACTACTTTTCGCAGCGATTAAAAATTTCTAATTGGCAATATCTCAAATGTCAAATCTGATGTTTTGAATCTAGGGACTTTTTCCCTTATCGTTGACGATATGTACACACATTAATGGTTCACACGATTATATTTTACATATGAGAAGATTTTTTTTTATTGATCAAACTGAAAAAAAAAAAAAATCTTTTCTTCGGAAAAATTCAAACTTTTTTTTCCATGCAAAAAAAAAGTTTAAATATTTTTTTACACCAAAAATTAGAGTAAATTCCAAATACTTAATATATTTTTTTTGTTCCATGAACTATCTCAAAACTATTTTGAAGGGGGAGGCCTAGGAATCGTGGAGTAAGAGATGTACTTTCTTCATAATAATAGGTGCTTCAAAATAAGTGAATCGATTAATTTTAGTATTTGTTGCATGCTTTGGGATCATTCATAAATGATGTCACGCTTCGAGGGGGGTTGGAGGGGGGGGTTCGTGAAATTGTGACAAAGTGTGACAAGGAGAGGGGAGGGGTTAGCAAGAAGTGTGACATCATACGTTATACAACATAGCGTAACGCGTGACAAAGGGGGGAGGGGGTGTCCGCTGAAGTGTGACATGTTGTGACGACAAAGGAGGGGAGGGGGGGGGGGAAATATATGGGAAAAAAGCGTGACGTCATTTATGAACTGCCCCTTTAGTAAAATAGCTTTCAGTTGCTCAAAATTCTGTTTCATTCTACGAAAACTCGTGCCATAAACTATTTCTCCCCAAATCGTTTATATCATCCATACCACTGAAAGTACAAATTTTATATATAGTATTTTGTAAAATATAGAACAGTACTTTAAATAATGGTTTATGTTTGTTTATAATGTTTATTTTTGTTAGAAATGTTTTGTAGTTTCAGTGATTGAAAGTTATTGTTTTATGAACAGAATTGCATTTTGTGTTTGTGTGAAAAGCATCTTTCTTATTCTTTTCATAAGAGCTTTTAATATAATTTATGTGTTTATAAAATGGAAAATCAACTTAAAATCTCAATTTGAGCAATGACTGTCTATTTCCGCGTTTAATTACATCTCTTTTCTATTTTATCGTTTCTGCACAAAAGTAAACTGTGAAATCCTTAGGTGATGTAAATTTTTTCTCTCTCCATTATTTGCATTATATTCAAGGTTCTGCTTATTTATATCAGTGCTTAAACATTTGTGCAGCGTTATCTGAATATTATCTATTTATGATTGTTTGGAAAAGGATGTTCTTAAAGAGAGGGGGGGGGGGGATCTAAACAACAATGAAATACTTGAAGCTCAAGTGATAGTTGCAAACCTCACAATGGTAATTTGAATTAAATTATTATTACCTTTTATAATAATAATAATAATAATAACAGTAACAACAGTAACAATAACAAAAACAACAACAATAACAATAATAATAATAATAATAACAGCAATAAATAATAATAATAAAGTATCACACTTAAAGATTATTATTTAGAGTAAAACTAATAGAAAAAAAATCGAGCATGGACCAGATAAGTATGCAGTATTTACTTTTAGTAAACTCCAGATAGGTAAAGTAGTAAAAAATGTAAATAAGTAAAAATGTTATTGTTTCCCCAATAAATATAAAAGAAAAAAAAGAAATAAAATCTATTACAGTAAAAAGAAAGAAGATGGAACAAAATATTAGCGATAAAAGGATTCATAAAAAAATCTTAGATTTATTAGTGCCAGCTTAGTTTTTATACAATTAATTAGTTCATCGTTATTTTATTACGAATTTACTCTCAGAAAAACTTTGATTGCAAAATTACCAAAGAGATGGGGGGGGGGGGGGGTATTTATGTTATTAGGGGTATCGGTGTGCACATTGAACTCGCTGATTAATGATATCATTTAACTTCTTTCCTTAATAAGTTTTGAAAATTTGTGATGAGGTCCAAAAAATATTCAAACTTTAAAAAACGCATTCTCTCGCCGGAGCTAAATTAATTTTCTTTACGTACTGAATTATCTTGCTGTTTTCGGTAATTATACGGGAAAATTTAAAATAATCGTTCTTCGGTAGAAGATAGTTAGCAGGATTCTATGAGGATATTTTTCGCCCAAAATTTGTTTCGTAGCGTTATTCTGAACATAAATTAATGATAACACTATAATTTAGGATTTCTCTTCCAATGCGACATGCGTCTATGGCTTACTAAATTAACAGGCCAGTTTTTATTCTATTGTTAATTAATTATTTATTTAATTGTTATTATTCGTTTAATATAAACCATATACTTGATATAAAGTTTCTTAGATCAAGTTCTTTGACAGTGTTTTAATTTAAGAGAAATATATTTCATGTTTCAGAACCAGCAGATCTTCAAATTCTGGAAATTTGAATCGCAGACCAGAAGTAATCGAGTTAACTTTCCTGTGAATCAAATCGATTTTTCAACATTAGTTATCGTCAGAACTCCCAAATTATCAGCTCCAAATTAATTAAAATTTTTTTATTATTTTAAAACAACTAATATCTCGTTTATGTATTAGAAATTAAACGACTGTTGTTTATTACAGTAGATACTACCGTTATTACTAAAACCGAACTCAATTTCAGTTTTTGTAAATATGTACATAACTTAAAGTGCGTACAAGAAAGTTACGTGGTGTCCATATCAGTTTGTATTTTATCCTTTTTTCAGAATATTAAAGAATATACTTTTTTTTCTTTCAAATAATTATATGAAGTTATTTCTCTGAAATATCATGTATTTTTCAAACATTTATCATTGTTTTCTTTTATTGTTCTCTAATACATATGGGTACATATCGTGGCTCGAAATTTTTTAAAAGTTTTACCTGCCTTCCCGGGCATGTTTGTCTAAAATATTGCATGCCCGATCCAAATTCTTACATGCCCAGAAGTTTTTTTATTGCATATTAATAAAAACGTTTGAATTTGTCGTATAGCATTAATCAGACAAAAAATTAAATTAACAGCTTTATATCTGAATCAAGTATTTTAATGTTAATCTAAATCATTAAAAAATGACATTAAAAATAAAAATTACATAATAAGTCGTCGAAATAATAAAGTTTTGGAAAGAAATATTTGATTAAAAAATTACATGCCCTGCTGGGCATGTAAGGGTAGAAGATTCATGCTCGATGGGAATTTTTACATGCCCCGCGCATGTCGAACAAGGGATCATTCATAAATGATGTCACGCTTCGAAGGGGGGGGGGGGGGGTTCGTGAAATCGTGACAGTGACAAGGGGAGGTCAGGGGTAACAAGAAGTGTGACATCATACATTATCCAACATAGCATGACATGGGAGGGGGGAATTTCGTGACGAAGGGGGTCCGCTGAAGTGTGATATATTGTGTCAAAGGGGGGGGGGGAGAGGGGGGAATCTTCGAGCCCTGGTACATATACATATTTATTCAATCCAGTACTTTGCCTTGCACAAATGAATCGCTTATTTCGAAAAGGTAACAACTGTTAAAAACAAAAATTTTTCAGGAGACAGAAAAAAAAGGCTTATGAACAGTTGGAAAACTTTACGAGTCTGATCTTTTACTATTCTATTTTAGTAGGCAATAGCAATGCAATATTGGTAAATTAAAACGATTTTTGATTAATTATGCCATAAAAATTAATAAATTAATACTGAGAGTTGTTCTTTTTTCAAAACGGAGATGTTACCTTTTCGAAACACGATTCAAATATGGTATCTGCATCTGAGGTGAAAATGAGATATTGATCATTTAAGCATTGCGTCTTCTTGTACTTGATTCAGGTACGATATTTTATTATTTTTTAAAAAAATGGTTCCCATTCACATATACTCTCGGAACATTGCATTTAGGTAACATAAATCGCAAAGGAGCAGTTGGTCACAATAACGAGATTTTACTTAAAAGTTCAGGTACGAATTATGTGTTGAGCGCAAAAGTCGTATAATAATCAAAATAGGTATAATAATAGTAGATGTATCAATAGGTTCAATAATGTTGGGTATTAAGATTGTTTTGGCCCATATCTTACATCAATAGGTTTTTTTTTTTTTTTTTCTGTGAAAAAATGCTTTGAATATAAACACAGAAATACTGGAATCTCCGACAGAAAAGTTCCGTAAAGAAAACAACAACCGCAGTGCTGAAAAAAAAAAAGCTTTCTGTTCCTTTTTTAGCATACATTACACAACACGTCCCTATTTTTTAAAGACACAGTATTCTTGTCAACGCTATGATTTTACACTGCGCCATTTTTAGAAAAGAACTGACAGCTCTGAATTAAATATTTCTGATGTTCACTACACAATTGTAGGAATTATTGGTTGCTCCGCTTGTTTTATGCTGTTATATGTTAACGTTTTAGTCATATAATTTCTTAGCTTTTTCTGTTTGAAACGCTACAAAAATTGTTTGGTTGTTTTTCATTTCAATTCATAAAATATTGTGATATTTTCTGAGAAAACATTTTAAATGTAGTAAATGAAAACAAAAACGAACTTTTATATTGTTTTTTATTTTGAAGGAAAATGAAACAAATTGTTTAATGTAGTAATTATTATTTTTCTAAGTACTTTTCAAAACTTAACGGGCAAAGTTCGTTGATTAATTTTATTTATGCCATCCAATATTCTTCAACTGCCGTTCAATGTTTTTGACTCATGAAACTCTCCCAGTTGTACCAGTACACCTTTTCTCTTTCATTCCATTTCGTCGCCGTACGAAATAGGATCTCACTAAATTTTTCATAAAATAAAAAATAAATAAAAAACTGAGCATACAGAATAAGTACATATCCTTACTTATTTTCAATGATTTTTTTTTTCTTTTGAAAGTGGAGATAACTTTTTTCGATTCCATGTGTACGGCAGTATTTATTAAAAATAATGATGAATAATAAATAATGCATTTGAATTTTCCTTTAGGAATTACCGGAACCAACTTGGGGTTGGTCTTTATATGTCTAATGTGTAGGGTATTCTTCAAGTAGTAATGAATTTCAGGGCACCGCTTCTCGAAGTGTGGGTCGCGACTCACTAGGGAACGTTCATAAGTGATGTCACGCCCATATATTTGCCCCCTCCCCTCCCCCGTTTGTCACATGCCACGCTATGTTACATAAGCATAATGTCACACTTAGTTACCCCTCTCCTCCCCTTGTCACAGTTTGTCACAATTTCATGAGCCCCCCCCCCCCTCTTCCTCGAAGCGTGACATCATTTATGAATCCCTATGGAATCGTTCGAAAATTTAAATCGATCACGACCTACTTGTGAATCGCCCGTCAATTTGGGGGTCGCTACATTTAAGCGGAAAATATAACAAAGTTGTAAATAATTGCAGACGATTTCGATTTTCATGTGAACAAGAAGTTCCGTCTAGAACTATAAGAGCCTACTTTCCTGTTTTCACTAATTTCTAATTTACAATATAGATACCTCTCTCTCTTTCTCATCTAGCTTTAGTTCTTAATTACTTCAAATGTACCTTTTTCGTCGGTGAATACATAATCAGTCACTCAATCATTCATTTATTCATTTGCTCATTCATGCATTTATTCATTCCTTTATTTATTTATACATTTATTCACTCATTTATTCATTCATTCTTTCACTCATTCATTCAGAAATATCCTTAAAAATCCCTATCAAAAAATATCATAGTAAAATAGGCTCGTTTCGTTCTGGTTGAATTTCATATGTGTACATGTTCTAAGCCATAAGGTTCCTCCGATAAAGATTGTTTCAAGCAAATCCGTCTGTTAGATCAGGATTTATTTAGTATTGAAATCTTTTCCCGCAGACTGTATTTCAATTTTTTTTTTTTTTTTTTTGAACTGCTCAAAATTGAGCAAAAACTGATCAAATTAAAAAACATCTCACGTCGAGAGCTTCTTCGAATAATCTTGTTCAAAGGAATTTGGATTTTTATGTCTAGGATTTATAAAATGTGTTTCATACATATTTCCCGAATACCGCTAATGTTAAGGTTTTTTGAACTATTCAAAATTGAACGACAAATTTTTCAAATCAAGAAATAAAATATGGAAATGAGATGTCCTCGCCAAGATCTTTCGAATGCCAAAAAAAAAAAAAAAGAAAATCTTTCGAATTGGACAGTTCTTTCAAAAGTTATTAGGGGAGGGGGACAGACCGACAAACACACATGTTCCCCATCTCAAAACCCTATACTTTCAAATTTTTTATATTTCAATCTTTACTTAATTACTTCACCTATTTTTGATTGTTCTTTATTTTTAACTATATTTTTACGATACATTAAGTTTCCTTTCTTATTTTATTATTATTTTACTTTAGGGAAAAGTAGGCTAAAAAAGAAAGACATTTTTAAAAATGATATTGAAAATGCTCTTTTCAGTTTTTATTTTGACTCTTTAAATTTTAATTACGTTTCATTTCTGTATTGTGTGGAATAAAATATTACTTACGTGAAAAGCTGTAGAAAGAATCTTCCAAATTCACAAATTGTTTAAGTGAGTTTACGAAAAGTCCAACGTTTTTAGGTTATAAAAGACTAGTTTAGTTTCAACTAAACTCAGCTTAAAGAATAAAAACCAAAAATTATAACTAAATATATATTTATAAAAAGAAGAGAAAAAAGCACATTTTTTGTTAATCTAATAATTACCAGTTTCGCAAAAAATAAACGATCTCAAAAATTTAACGCGCGCAGAGTTGCAGTGAGTCGTCATAAAGTGGGGGTTAATAAAAAGTGAGTCGAAGACTGAGAAGTAGGTCATCAGCATATTTGTCTGTTCCTAATTTTCAGAAAAATCGTTAAATTAAAAAAAAAAAAAAAAAAAATATTACTGATAATATTTTTACTGAAAAATCAGTAAAAATAAATAAAATAAAACAAATAATTAAAAAAATAATTAGTGAAGAAAAGCTTACTTGTAAATGAAAAGGTGTATTAATTCCATCAAACAGAACAGCCGATCAGCTTTTTCAAACTTTATTGATACTTTCAACAAAGTCTTCTACATTTAAAGCAAATGCTACAAGATTAAACATTTATCACAAGAAGAAATGTCAAGCAAAAAATCAATAAATAACATCTTCAAAAGTCGACACCGCAAAAGGTCAAAAGAGAAATTCCAACACATTTTCAGAATGAGATTTCAACACTATTTTATTGTTAGTAGGTAAAATCAATAAATATCATGCTGAGCGAAGCGACAGCAGTTGTTCTTAAATTATACAGACAAAATTAAAGCATATCTAAGCTATACATTTATATTGAAGAAATTTTTTGTAGTTCAAATTGGAACGCCTGAAATGAATTTTTCAAGAGTAAACAGGGGTAATCCATTAGTTGTGAAATACAGATGAGCTTAAAAACTCGTCTCTTCACAACACTGGGGAATTCGCTGGCACAAATCATTTTAGAGACCTAGAAAAGAAAGAGTATAAAGTCATTCAATATTTAATATACAAAGGCTTCTAATATTTTAAGGCAATCCAAGTAAATTAGTTTCAGCTTGAACAACTTATGCCCGTCTCTGTAAACGTCTCCCCATCTTTTTCGTTTCTAGTACTACACCACTGGGTGGTTCACAGTGATTTTTTTTTTGCTAACTTTTTTCTTCACTACAAGGGGGCTACCGCGCACCAACCCCCAGAACTGGGCAGTTCTTTTGGATTGATTTGAGATCCAAGCTCGCTTTGCTCGCTCATTACAAGCTGAACTATTTTAGGGGCCGTTCATAAATGACGTCACGCTTTTTTCCCATATATTTGACCCCCCTCCCCCCCTTTGTCACGCGTCACGCTATGTTGCATAATGCATGATGTCACACTTTTTGTTACCCCCTCCCCTCCCCTTGTCACACTTTGTCACAATTTCACGAACCCCCTTCCCCCCTCGAAGTGTGACATCATTTATGAATGATCCCTTAGGTTAATTTTACAGCTACAACAGAAAGAAGAGGTGCTCTATCAAAAATAATTTTCTATGTAGCACAGAACTCTCCTTCGCAATAAAAAAAAAATCTATGTTGCACAGGGCCATCGACGGGCAGGCTGAACGGAACAGCACTCCCCCATAAAAGGCATCGGATACCCAGTATCCAGCCCATAATTTCTTTTTAAATACAGTAGAGCCTCGGTTATCCGAGCCCCGATTAACCGAGTTTCGGGTTAACCGAGGTACACTTGCCCTTGAAAAAAATTTTTTTTTTTTTTGGAGGCCGATGGCGGTGTCACCAACTACAACCATTGCGTAAAACGGCAGCAAAGAAGCGAGCGAGTTCCGTTAAACAGAAAACAATATATATACATAAACTTCTTCAAGAAACAACTTTAACTGGAACATGTAGTCTACCGATGTGTACATGTAAAATTATATATTTGTATGTATATGTAACGTCAATTTTTCATTTCCTAATATGTATGGTAACTTTTTTAACCTTTGTAACCTTTTTTTTACATCTTTGACGATATTTTCATTCATTTCAACCTATGCTTCCCTCTTGATTTGGACAGAGTCCGTGTTATCCGCGTTTTCGATTATCCGAGGTCCACATTACCTCGGATAATCGAGGCTCTACTGTATTTGGAATCTGGTATGGCCGTTGCAGCAGGGATCCGATTATCTAGTATAATTATGTGGACATCGTGCAGGATATCTGGAAAGGAGACGCAACCTTTCTTCTCAAACGAAAATTTGATTTTTAAAATTTAATTAATTTGCATGCTTTGAAAATATCTGTAAGTTAAAAACGTACAACGGATTCCAAAACTTTGGGATGTTTAAAAAGATATATGGGGGGGGGGGGGAATCTACAGGTTTCAAACAGCAGATCCCGATATTCGGTACGGATCCGCCAAAAAGGAGACTGTTATATTAAAAAAGAAATCAAATAAAAAAACGTTATTTTTGATATGCAGTAATTTTCAACTACGGCTTAAGAATGATCCTTTATTCATCAACAACACATTTATGAATGTGCGAGTTTTAAACAAGTACTCCATCTGTGGCATATCTTTAATAATCGATTAACTTTGCATTATAACTTGTTTTAAAATCAAATAATCAAGTTTCTTGATAACAGTTCCTCAGTACAATTCCTGTTTTTCTGCACTCTGAAAAACTACAGAGGAAGATTTGTAAAGTTACGTAAAACTAAACACTTAAGGTCTGTGACTACCAGTTTAAAAATTGTCAAAAATTCATTACATATTGGCGTGTGCTTTTAACTTCAGCTCTAGCGAGCAGTCTGCCATCCCTCACAGCGGCCCGCCTTCCCGACTCCGGAAGCATCATTAGCCGAGCGGCGTTTGTTCAAGTTAACTCACCTTCCACTTTAATTACCCGAAATAGAGTAATTCTGTGTACTCAGATCGGTGCCACTACTGCGGGACATTATCTGTTGTTATTAATTTACAGAGTGTTCCCTATTTTTATTATCTGTAATTTCCTTTTTTCAGACTTTGTTGTTTCTTCTTTCTGTAAGCCTCTGTAATTTTCGTCAGACTCCGGATAATGATTTCAAGGAGATTCTCATGTAGTTTCGGTAACTCACTGTAAAAATTCAGGAAAAATATTTTACAGTGCAGTGGCTTATTTATACTTCTCTCATCTAAAAATAACAAAAAAATAAGAAAAGAAAAAGAAAACCTTCTCTCGCCTCCTCGTTTTCATGTACCTTTAAAGCGGAAGTTACGTAAATTTACGAAAAAATATTTCTCCCAAAAAGTTACTGCTGACATAAGAACAACAGTGAAAACAAGTTTCTTTATAGTTATACCTATTCATTTGCTGTGTGTGGTGGCAAAGAAGGAGACGTTGCTCGGAACCCGTTTGAAAATATATGCAGTATTTTACATTTGAATTTATCTTTAGGATATCAATGAGAATATCCATTGCCATCTTCATATTTTCTATGATTCAGGGGGGTTATCCGAAACTATTTTCAATGACTGGTGCACATTATTAGATACACTATTAACAGCTATAAAGAGTTTTGATTGTGAATGAGCTCAGTTAACCGCTTGAATTCATATCTCATATTTCACTGCGGGTGATATTGTATAAACGTCACATCGCAACAAGAACATGTTAGTTACACTCGCAACGTAAATAAGTATACTTTAAAGATATATATAGATATATAAAATTCAGATTCATGTCATTTCAAATCTTTAGTGATCAAAAGCAGTGCTTTTCTAAATACATAAAACTTACCTTTTTTTTGCGGGCGTGACATCATAACTTATCGTAATTAAATTGCAAGTTTTGCAAAGAAGAACAGTAAATGTGCTCTATGATAGGTTCTTTTCATCATACTTTCCCTTTTATGTAAATGAAGTTTGAGCCGGCTAAATGAAATCTTTTGCTCTATACAAAACATGAAACATGAAAACATTTTAGATTGTAATTTTTTTTGGTACATGTTAAGCATTTCATTAACTAAAATAAGAATTTTATTGATAAAATTTTAATTATTTTTTATACAAAATACTAAAATATAGGCTTTTAAGAATGAGTCATAAAAAATGTAATAATTTTTAAGGAATTTGTTTTTTCCAAGCAAATGTCCACTTTTCCGTGGATTGAGCAATTTACTACAAAACTTACTTCGAACGAATGAAAAGCTAAATAGTAAGATTCATATCCGGTAATCATGGTACTTCGATATTGTTGCCAATCTCCGTGTCGTCCACAGGAATGTTATCCACAAACCTGCAAGAAAATAAAGAAGGAAATCTGAATATTTTTCCTTTTAGCTAATATCACACATTCTGGCTAATGTACATTCTCGGTCCGTTCGACGAAGTTCAACAATGCTCCCATTACCGTTGTGATATCTGTGATTGCTCTTCAGTTGCTTCTACTTTTTAAAAGATATACTTTCTTCATTAAATATTAATTATTTGTTTTATTTTATTTTTATTCATTTATTTATTATTTTCGTTTTGACGATATTTTTTGCGATAAATTAAGATTTTCTTTTGTGCTTTTATTTATTTTTTACTTTTCTGCGAAAGTAGAGCAAGAAAAAGTAATAAATCTTGGAACATATCTCATATATGTCAGTGACAGGTGACATTGAAAGCAGTTGTCCACACGTAAAAAAACATACACGTCATGCTCAACTAAATCTCTTTTGTCTAGCAACCAGTTTTTCCCACCCTTCCCCCAGTTTCCTTTTTGAATCAAATCACAGAAAATCCTTAGCACTTCCTTTTCCTGCTAAAAGCTTAATCTCAAAAAGTAGTTTTAAGGTTGTGGGACATCAAAATTGAAAATTAGAACAACATTCAATTTTAGCTCTAGTGAATACGACAGCGTGAATTCAAATGTAAATTAAAATCGCTTTCGACTCTGATGAAAGGTGGAAAAAAAATTAAATGTACAATTATACCCAGTAAAAAAATAATATATTAAAATATAGTAGAATTTTCTATTGATGTAACCATAACTTGAAAAATCATTCTCAGCTGAGTGATGATAAACATTACCATACATTTTTTAACAAAAGTTTTAGCAGTTCGTAACTGCTTAAAACACTGCAAAGATGAATTTATGTATTGTTCTCAAGTAAAATAAAAAATGTTTTACTTTCATTACTTATAAATGAATCATTTCAAACTCTCTAAGTTGGATTCTGAAAGCTTTCAAATTAATTCTAAGCTATAGTTATTGCTCGAATGTTTAGAA
This sequence comes from Octonoba sinensis, assembly GCA_038502835.1. Classification (NCBI taxonomy): domain Eukaryota; kingdom Metazoa; phylum Arthropoda; class Arachnida; order Araneae; family Uloboridae; genus Octonoba; species Octonoba sinensis. Next base: position 26,046,905 of record CM076599.1, on the reverse strand, counting down.
ATTTTTTTAAAAAACTTAAATAAAAGAAATGGCGCACTTGATTTTTAAATTTAAACCATAAAATTTAAGCCTTTTTCAAAAGAGCCAAATTACCAGACTTTGTGGTCTGTTAATACCACGAAAGATTGAAATGGTCCACAAGAGAATCCTTTCATTAAGTGCTCTTTAAAAGAAAAAGGAAATATAGCGAGCGAGTTTGCGGGGGGAGGGGGGAGGGGGTACAAAAAAAAGTCATAGCTTCTAAATTAAAGAGAGTAGTTAAACTTGTTAATGAAAAATTTCATCATGTAGTTTTCAAAAACAGAATTCATTAAATCTAATAGTTTTCAAGTCTGCATGAAATGAAGTGCTATTTTCAGAAGAAGAAAAATTGGAATGGAAAAATGTTTAATGCTAAAAATAAAATGAAAGGTATTTCATTTATTAATCTTTTTCATAATAAGAAAATAAACATAATTGTGTGAATTGGATGTGGTAAAACAAAAACCTTCTTAATACCCATTAACCCCATCCCTGTAATAAAAAATTATTTCACGCTAAGAAAGCACATGTTAGCTAATTTGTGCTTTCTTAGCGTGAAATATTTTTTTATTAGTTTACTCAGCACAACGTTTACGAATAGAAAGATAGGATTAAATTAAATTCGCGTATACGTTATTTTACCTCATCCCTATTGCATACACACACACACGCACAGACATATATATATATAAAAACTAGCAAGCCCGGCGGTCATACGGCTGTTCTAGATATTATAAATTGTAATTAAAATAGTTTGGGCAAAGGTGTCTGCTAATTCAAACTGAATTACCCAGGTCAGGCGGTGAGGACGCTCCTTCGCTTACTGCCCCACATTACTATATACTTATTTACTATATAATTAAATTATTTGTGAAAAATATATATTTAACATCGAAAGAACTTATTGAAAATTTTATTATTCTTTTCAAAACAAAAGTTTTAACGAAACTGGGGAAAAAAGAGCGCTGCCACGCTAATACGAAAAATCGCAGACGATAAATAAATAAATTAAAAAGAAAGATAGGATTAAATTAAATTCGCGTATACATTAATTTTTAACGGAGATTGCAAATAAAGCGAAGCCTCACTCAATATGCTAGAGAAACGTTTTGATTATTATTAGTATATTTGTTACATTTGTTACAACAATGGCAACTGCACTGATAAGATAATATGTACGGTTGTTAGGACACGTGACTCGCTTCCTATCACACGCTGCTTCACTCCCCTCGTGACTACGGGAAAAGAAGTTACATGATGCTGAGCAACCATTAAGCTATAGGCGACAAACAGCTTAAGCCGCTTATATATAAGATTTACATAGATAGATAGATAATATCAGTAAACGCTTCTACGCCCCGGGGTACCCCTTTTGGGGGATGTTGAGGGGTGACACCTCCAACATCCCCCCAATCAACCCAACATCCCCCCAATCAACATGAATTTTTGAAAATAAATATACAGTAGAACTTGGATAATTCGAACGTCTTTAATTCGAATTTTTCCTTAATTCGAAGATTTCGCTTGGTCCCTTGAACTTTGCATTCAAATCAATGTTTAAATTTTTGGATAATTCGAAGTTCAACTTCTTTAATTCGAAGGTTTTTCTCATTCAAAATCAACAAAAGTAAGTGGAAATACTTTTTTGTCTGCTAAATTTTTTTATGTGATGTACAATTTCGATAGCTAAAATTCATAATGCCTTTCAGTACACCAAAGCATTCCTTAGAAAACTTTAACGTTGTCTGAAAATGCCGCCGTAATTTGCGAGGTAGAAATACGAAATCGCCAACGAGTATGGGATAGCACCAACCACATTGTCCACATTTTTGAAAAATAAGGACAAATACAAAGTTTAATCATGTTATATACATGCCTTGACATTTTTCAGAAAAGGTTATTGACGTTTTTGATAGAATAAACATTATCGGCATTCGTGGGCCTTAAATTAAGCTACAAAAATTAGACTTCTGTAATTCGAAGTCTTGGATAATTCGAAGTTTAGCTGTGGTCCCTTCAGCTTCGAATTATCCAAGTTCTACTGTACTTGAATTATACAATTTTACTAATGCCATTTCAACTCATCATAACTGAATATAAATTTAGTTTGACCATAAAGTTACACCATCTAAACAAAATGGAATTTCTTAATTTTATTTTTCATTTTGCACTACTGAAAAAATTATATAAACTAAAAAACTACAAGTTTATTTAACACAGCAAAGTTTGTTTTGTGTGTGGTGGTACCGGTGCCACCACAAATTAAACACCCATGCAAGAAACGCCACTGATATACATCTATACGTATATTACTCATTTCAAACAATTGATAGGGGTTAAAACATCATGAGGATCAACAAAAAACATCACAGCTATGAAAAATATACCATATTAATCAATTTACTAGCATTAAAATAGAGAAAATCAGAACGGTAAAAATACATACTTACGTAAAAGGTTCAAGAATAAAAATAAATATTCAAATACAAATACAAAAGTGACAACCAGCAAAACTCCCAGCTATAGTCTATGTAATTAGAATAGGCGCATCAAGGTCGCGTTTCCTGCTTTGTCCCCATGGTAACTGCGAGAAAGATAACAGAGCCAGAAATTTTTTTGCACTGCAGTTAAGGCAATTGCATTACTACACCTCCGATTCAAAATATTAAAATAATTGAGAAAAAGTAATAAGAAAGAATTTATTTTCTATTTATTTATTTTTGATATTAAGTAAACGCAATTAACTTCCTCATAAATTAAATCTGAAATGTTTAGATAAGATTTTAACATTTACAAAATATAAAATATAATAAATTAGCTATACAATAGCTTTCTGAAACACATCAAAATATTAGAATAAGATTTGGATTGGTTCAGAATATTAGAATACTTTATCTTACGCAATCTATTTTTGTCATTAAGAAATAAATCTGATTTGAATCCGTCTATTATTATTATAACTAAAACAACAAACTGACTTATCATGTTCCCCAAACCAAGTGGGGAAAAAGTTTCTAGCACGGAAACCATGGCGACCAGAAGGGGAAAAGGTAGAGTTGTGTGAACTTGACACGCCGATTCTAACTACACAGATTATAGGCTGGTCCTAATCAATTATACCACTTCCTACTGAATAAAGTTTCTGATTATTTCAAATCCTTTGGGTGTTTCATCAAATGCTGGAACTGGTTATGTATGTACTTATTCGTATTTCATAGCATCATCATCTATTTCTCCGTTTAGTGCGGTCACTCCGTGAACATAAACCGACGCAAATGTCCGAAAACCTCTTCACCAATTTTTGTCAACGTCAAACATGATAATAAAAGGCTAAATTTACCATGCCGTTAAAGTTTTTGGACTATTCATAAGATAATTGCTAGTTTCAGAAACGATCTATGCAGATTGACGCAACATTATTTGCATAGCATTTGGGATGGGACCGTTAAAACAAGTCGATACATACCCTAATACAAATTAAATTAATATTTCTGGAAGTTTAGGGAAGTAGCAGGAAAACGATTTAAATGGCAATGTTTTAAACCAGTGGTTCTCGACCTTTCTTTCCTTGTGAGCCCCCTTCCAAGATCCAAAAGAAAACGGTGAACCCATAGTCGTTAGTAACTCGTAACGAAACTATAAAATTTACTAGCACATTCATTTTCCATGTTGCACAAAATTTCATAACCAGAAATGAAAATATAATTGCAATTTAATATTTTTTAAAAAATTACTTTTTAAATATTTCTTCTTTTTTAAATTATTATTAGAGCTTACAGCAGTAAACGTAACTATTCGCAAAAAAAATCTTTAAAAATTATTTTCCCAATAGTGCAAAAAATTTGTGAATGGCATGAGAAATATACATACAAACTTTTGAATCATTCAATAAATATTTCTCGGTTTAAATTTTGAAAAAGTTGAGGAAATTTACAGAAATATTAAAATACATATTTTCACATTTCTTCTTGCGATAATGCAGAAAAGTGAAAATTAAGTGCGATAAATGTGAGTATAAAAACTTTGAAACTGTACATGATAAATTAGCTCAAAATAATGCGAAATTTTAGTAAATTTTCATGTTTCCGACTTTGTTTTTCGCTCGCGAGGAAATGGAAGGAGAAATATGCGGTCAAAATTTTAAATCGGTGAATATCATTCGATACCACGTTGTGATTCAAATTTTCGAAATAAGGCAACAGTGGAAATAAGTGCATTTCTAATTTTGTACGTATGCTTCTTATGCCAGTCCACAATTTTTACACATTGCATACATTTACTACACATTATCGGGAACACAATTTATTTTAAAAAAATCCTTTGAACACTCCATCCTAATGCGTATGTAATTTATTATTTCGTTCTCTTTTACGTTAGCAATTAGAATTCCGCCATTGCATTATTATTTTCGCGAACCACGCGAACCCCCGGGGTTCGCAAATCACTGGTTGGGAAGCGCTGTTTTTAACTAATGAGAAAAAGAGAGGGAGAGAAGAGAACGGGAGAGAAAAAAATTTTCCCTGGTTGTGTTTTCCTTTATTTCTTACAGTTCAGTGTCAAATGTTAAAATGTCATTAATTTTTAAATTCAATTACTTCACAAATTTCAAATACGTAAAATGCAGTGGGCGAGGCTGTTTTCACTCGAGTTATTTAAGATGTACAATATCGTTACACAGATCGTCACATGTGCATTTTAACATGCATTCATCATTTTAAGAATAAAAATAATTTTTAACTTTTTCCCCACCTGTACACACCACTATTACAAAATATCACTTAAATATTTGCATTCAATTTTTGCTTTGTTTTTCTTTCTTTTTAAAAAGGTTTTTGCATCCCTATGTTTTTAACAGAAAATCAAAAAATCATCAAGTGACAGAAATTTCATTTATTTATTTATTTATCTATTTATTTCTTGCAGTCACCTAAAATATTTTAGAACTCACTACTTACTCGGCTTCTCGTAAGCAAACTGGCCTACATCGCCCCTTTTCACAAATTCTGGTGCACCGCCTTGCTTCCGTTACGCTGACGTCACAACTGAGGATCATCAACATCAGCATCATCCCCGCGACAAAAGTCAGCGAATAACGTCGCATGCTTTCCGGATTCGGAGGAATCTGCAAGAAGAAAAAAAAAATTGACAATTTTATCCGTGAGAAACATAAAAATTCCCTGTTTCAATAATATTTATTTTTTATATTGCTTGCTTTTCTTCAAAACAGAAGAATATCAGCTTTGCGTAAGGTTCTTAAATATTCAGAAACTTTTTGGAGAAGCGTTTGAAATATTCTTAAGAATAGATGAGAGAATCGGAGACATCTTACTAAGAACCTTTTTTGCGAGCTTTGAGACACAAATAAGCTTCACTCAGATTACTTAATATCTGATTTCTTAACAGAAATCCTCCGCATTTTTGGGCATGCGTCCGGTCTGCTTTGATTTCATTGAAATAGGGGTTAGAGGAGAGATAAAAGATGAGTTAATGTTTGCTGTTTATGAAAAATAATATACCAGCTGCGTTCTTTTTTTTTTTTCTGTTTCCGATAAATAATCAAATCGGAAATTGATATCGTCGACGTTCAGGTAAAAGTCACTAAACCCAGAATTGAAATTTTTAAGTAAATACTATTTTGGTCATCTAGAAATGAAGCTTGTCTAACAAAACTCACCAAGCCCGCTGACTTTCTGTTTCCAAGAAAACAGAGATGTCTAGATTCTATATTTTTCGTTCAAGTAAAAATTTCTAAGTCCACTCAAGTTCATAAACTCATAAAAGAGGTTGTAGCAAACCGCTGGTAGTGACTCTTACCTGATCGCAAAAAAAGTATTGCTTTGCAGGATAAAACTCATTAAGTCCACAAATAAGTTAAAGTATTTAGTCTATTATAATTAGTAATCCAATTACACTGAATAAACCGAAGAAAAGAAGAAAAAAGTCTATTAGAAGTTGGTAATATGCTTAGGAAAAATCTATTGGTTTCTCCTTCGTCAATGATGTAGGTGTTTTCCCGCAAAATTATTTAATTTCTCCAATAAAAAAAAATGCATGCTTAGTGTTCCTTCTGTATGTTTATTTTTTAATTGTTTTTATTTATTTATTTATTTATTTTCTTTTATATTTTAACTTCGAGTTCAAGGAAATAAAATCGGAACCAACGTCTAATATTTTAATTCCATGCACTGAATCAGGGGTTCCCAAACTTTTCCAAGCCGTAGACTCATGGAAAAGTATCTATGGTATTTTACGCATAAAAATGCATTTAATAATATTTGTACGATTTCGAAGTAAAAAATAAGAGATGTGAGAGGAAAAAACATAAAAATGGGGATTATGATGATTCACATTTTAAATTCACGAAAGTACTTGTATTATAACCATTACACTTTTTTTGCTCAGCAACAAAGATGCATATCATGAGCAAATCGCAGCACCCCTTATCTCTCGCTCATCCCAAGGTGCCGCGGTACCCAGTTTGGGGACTACAGCAGTAAACAGTAAAGCAGCGTTAAGAACTTGAAGATTTTCATTAGTTTGTCTATAAGCTAATCACTCATGTTTAGAAAGTTGTACAACTATTTGTGTCCGAGATATCAATTTTCAATAACAGATCATTTTTTCCAAAAAATGACAATTTTGACTTTTGATAAAGTTTTGGATAAAAATAGACCTAATCTGTAATCCTCTCATTTTACATGAAAAACCATAACAATGCAGTTATAGCAAATTTAACTGGCTTTCATTTAAGCCTAAAATTAAATCTATAGACCCAATAGTTCTCTTGTAATCGTAAAAAAACAACTAGGCTGAAAATTTGATTTTCCAAGAAATGAGCAAAACACTTCACATTACAATTTAGGGACAGGAAAGAAGAGAATTATTGAGAACGGTTGTAAAGACCTCTGCTTCAATAATAATGAATTTATTTCAGTGAAGATTCACTAATAAACAATTCAGTAATGAAAGGGAATCATAATACTTACTTTCAATATATTATTCTTTTAATTTGTAATTCGCAAAAGCATCATACCTATTTTCTCTTTGTTGTTTCCACTCTATATTTATTACTTCCCCATTTGTAGTATTCTCTGTATTTTGCAACTCTTTTTTTTTTTGGAAGGAAGCTTTGAGGTGGAATTTCATTTAGAAAAGTGTTATTAGCATGTAAGGCGTACATTCATCAAAAAATTATTCATGGAATGAATAGAAGAATTTTAACATTCATTCATTTTGATATTTTCTGGAAATTAGGTGAACTGGTATATTTTCAAAACGTCACAACTGTGGTTCATTGAAAATGTTCTACATATTAATGTTAAGGCTTAATAAACCTTTTAAAGAATCAATTAAATTTTATGGTATTTTAAATGATTTAGCTGCTTCGCGTTTTCGTTTTTGTCAATAACGTCGCTTTTAAAAATGTAAATTGCAAGCTAAACGAATGTTGCAAAAGACTGCGACGACGTGTCTGTTGTCCTTTATATGCGTACGTAATTTGTGCTTCATACTATAGGTTGTATTTTGCATTTTTCTTTGTAGCACAAAGGTTGTTGTTGTTGCTCCTAATGCCACTTCGGTATCCAAGCTCCCCTTCGCAGAGCGACCTGGAATTAAGGCCGCAAGGGAGCGCCTTCCATTTATAGATGAGCACCACAACGATGGAAGTACGACTTGGCTCATTCAGTTGGATGACCCCATATGGTGTTACCACAAATATGCCACCTTCCTTTTTGACCTAAGAGTGAAGGGAAGGGACGTTCTCTACTCTCCGGTACCCTCGGAACTGCCTTGAGACTTCAGGGTCCACGGATTTTACATGCACGTATTCCCAAGTGTACATGGTAGGTCTTCAGTGGGTCGGGTATCGAACATTCACGGCCTTCAAAGGTGGTTTTTTTTACTTATTTAGTGTCACTACTGTCATTTTTATGATTTTGAATTAAATATGTCGTTTTGCAAATATTTGTTGTCAATAATACTGCAATTTTGCATGTGCCTCATACTTTTGCAATGGGAGCTTACCAAATATTTAAATAGCATTATTACGTGTAATTTAAAACAGTTTATTGCTATTTACATGAACTAAAAATACGGTAGCCTAAAATTGTCATTACGTCGCTGCCGGCCTAAAAATTAAGAACAAGTATGAATCACTCAATTCAGTTTTTAGTCTACGCTCCAGAGATATAGGTAAAGAAACGCAAGACTAAATAAAATAAAATATTAGAATAGAGATAGACTTGATTATCAATTGGACAAATGAAATATTCTTCCATGCGAAAATTAAGTCATAGTCAATAACTTATAAGCACGAGCACTACGTCCAAGTGTTTAAGTGTTTGAAAGCAAGTTCTAATGTTGTAAATCACAAAAGACTTTCTCTAGAAGGCCAAAACTTTTCTTAATAACTTTGTACAGAAAGACATTCTTTACTGAGAACTTTCGAGCCTGGAATGTGTAATTAAATCTCTATTCCTTTACAAAGCGAGAAAAATAGTTTTTGACGCTTTGCAATGTACTTCATAACAATAGAAGGACGGTCAAGTTTTATGAGACGAACCCTGCCTTCCAAAATTAGTATGTAAATTGCTCTAATTTTAATGAGAAATCAGAATGAGCTAATCACGCGACACTAAGTGTATTTTTTTTCCCTTCATTAAACAGGGAAATTGTGAAGGTGAGAAGCCGTTTTACATTCTAACCATTTTTTCTAGCTAATACTATAACAAAACTACATGGCTTTTATGATTTTCTTCGTTATTTTTTGCATTACTTAAATTGTGTTTAGTATTCAGGATTTTAAAAGTTTTGCATCATCAGTTTGATGTTGACAATAATTATGCACTTAGAGCTATTGAGGGTTAAGTATTCGTTGTATATGATGAGATGTACCGCAGCGACAGTGGGGGGGGGGGGGGGGGAGAATGAGACCGGGTCACACACTTCCTCCAGGAGGCATCAGACACCCGATTTTTAGATATCTAGAACCGATTTTTAGATAGATGGAATCTGATCTGACCACTGCACAAAAGATCCGGCTGTCCTGAATGCTTATTCAATTTCAATTTAGTAGCACGTTTTACAAGTACAGATACGTAAATTAAAAATTTATAACACACTTGAAAACTTAGGGATAATTCAATATATATATGGAATACATCGGCTTCAAACCTCAGAGCAGCATCCACTATGGACGCTTCAGACAAAAGAAACCGGATATCCGATGTCTGCCCGAATCAATATGCGATGCACCCTGACTTTGTCCCCTCCCCCAGAACAAAATTCTGGGTACGCTATTAGGGATCGCGCAAGAGGAAATTCAGGTCCATTTTCATACCCTTTCACAAAATTCCAATCAGTGAAAATGGACCCTTCACAAAATTCCAATCAATCAAAACGGACCCTGCACAAAATTCCGAGCTGCCAAATACGTTCTTTGTACAAAATTATTTATTAAATAAGCGGCCAAATAAAATATCACTGTATGTTTAAATTTTGAATTTTCACAAAAATATTTGATTTTTAACAAAAATATTTTTAAAATTCACAAAAAAAAGGACCCTGTTAAAAAAGTACACTAATATGCGATATTTACCGGGAAGGGGGGGGCGGCGGTTGCATACTAATTTCGCATAAGGCACCGAATTCTCTGTACCCGGCCTTGTATGTGTATATTTGTGACACACACCATACAGCTATATCTTCAGCAACAACAAACAGCTTGCCTCGGTCTTCAGATTATGATATAACTGAGAAATTTCTTCAATGCCAAAGTATGGCTGACGCATTTAAGCATGCAGAAAATGAACTTCCATACGGTACTGGAAAATAAGTGGAAAATTTTGCATAAGAAGAAAATATCTAACTCTATACATAGAAAAGTAGAATAAACAACTTCCTTTCAGTTAAGTGAAATTTTTACAGACCATGAGATCGTTGCACATAGAGAAAATTTTTCCGACAGCGAATTTTTCATGGAATGCTGAAGAAAAACAATGTTGATCGTGTTCTGAATAAATAAACCCTCGTTACAATTTCGGACAAATGCCAAAAAGTGCGAAGTTTTCTGCAGGGAAGTAACTACTTAATACTACTACTCCTAACAAATATTAGGTGTTGCAGTCAAGTCAAGCGAAACAACATGGACAAATTATATATAAAAAATTTTAAAAAAGGAAAAAAAAAGGAAGAAAAAATAGTAACAAAGACCAACAATATAATGTAGATAGTGTCGTACAGTTTATAATAACACTGCGATTGTGTGTGACCATTGTTAAGCGAAACATTTCTCTAGCCTAGGCAAATATTTCATGACACAAAATTTAATAACACATTTGGTATATGAAACCATTACTAGGACGATGAGAATGGTGCAAGTATTACAAAACGTTAACCACACAACGAAGGTAATGTCATGGTGCGAAAAACCAAAACAAAAATAAAGGAGCACGCTTGTGTTGAGAGTTCCGTCTTTAAAGAGAGAGAGGAAAAATTATGTAACAAATAACAAAACCGTTTCTTTCTTTCTATTCCAAACGAAAACGTCCATAGATTAAAGCAATTAATTAAATCCACTCAAATATTTCTAAAAACTTAAATAGTTCGGAACAATCTAGGCCAAAAAATGTTTAAAATAATAAAGCTATTTCGTCTTTCATAATTTGCAGTATTTTTGAAATAGAACCACAAAGGCGTGCTAAACAGTTTTAGTAAAGAGGGATAGTACCTCAAAAATTACGAAAATTTTGAAAACAAAAGCTTGAAAACGTAGGACCATTACTATCTTTAGTGATTAGCACATGAGACTACTGAAGCAAAATTTTCATTCTGATGAATTAGGTATTTAAATGACAATCGTATTCAGTTTAACCAGCTATCGCTTTTTTAGTATCTTATACTGTGACGTAATATTTCTACACCTGCTCTTTAATTACAAATTAACTTATTTTCCCAGCGATTCGTCACAGCTAATGTTTTTAATGTAAGAACAAACGCATAAATATCACTGCTCCCCTAAAGAACTTTACATTCACAAGGAAAAATCTTTGTTGCTTCAAGTTTCATTCCCAGTTCACAAATTTAAAGTAACATCAAATCCTTTCCGTAGAGACATTTTATGAGCAGGGCGACACATGTCAAGATTTGGAAGATTCGAAAAAACGCAAATTCTACAATTTCTACGTCATCTCAATTTTTTCCCGGCATAATTTTTATTTTTTAGCTAAACCTCCTGCTTTTCCAAAAATTCGTTTCTACGGCATTTCCCGCAGCAACTGCAGCTTTGACTTTAATTGTAAGATTTCTTTTAACATACTTTTCTACTTCACTCCTTTACCCTGTTAGCACGTGGCCTTAGGGCTGCCCTCCCCCGGGCACGGGTAAGTCTTTTAACATACTGCATTCCTGATAAAAAATTTGTGCAGAAATAGCGAGGCAGCTTTAACGCTTCAGGAAGAAGGTTGGGTACTACGGTGTAATGCGTACAAGGAACCAAAATTAGAATTTAGGCCAGTAACTTTAGAACATATCTGGGCGAAAATGAACGTCCAAGGTATTTTTTTTTTTTCACAAAGAGCTTTGGTATGTCTTACTAAATGATATCTGAAAAGTTCTCAACTCTCTGTTGTACACTTCCGCCTTAAGCAAGTGGTGCATCGCTTCATTTTTTTTACTTTGAATCGAACATAACAAGAGCTAAATTGATATGATAAGTAGTTTTGGAGTTATAACTGATATCATAAATGGAAGACGTCGAAAGTACATCTACATCACAGTTCAGACTATTTTGTACTATCGCATTGCTTTTAGAACCCCTGTTATATTTTTATCGAATAATATTTAAGAATAAAAGAGTTACTGAGCTACCTACCTAATCATTCTTTAAAGGGACACTTTTAGTTTTTTTTAACGGAGTATAGAACTTTGCTTTTCTGTACGGAGTATTGTGTGCTAAGTACTACGTTTGTATGGAGTCCTGAAACCCAGGACGATTTTCCTTTCTGGTATAAAGCTGATGCTATTCATCGCTGACAAAAATGCATGAAGGAACAAGACGTACTGTTTCAATTTACTCTCTAAACTGTTTGAAGAGTAAAGTTTTCCCTTTACTTTGACTTTTTTCTATCTTGTGAAGAAGATTTTCACATTGAGTGGAGTCTGAGCTGCAGTTCTTCCATAGTTTTTACATTTCTCTCAGAGTCAATATAATTGCCCATCGAAATTGATGATAGTGTTTGTTCTGAGCATGGATTTTTGGTGCGTACTATATATTTCTCACGGATGACTTTAAAAGAATCTTTCTTGTCCTACATCACGCAGTGGAGAAGAAGCCAGTCATCAAAAGAGTAATGTAAGCTTATAAGATACTTACTTATGGATTTAAATAACAATTAGTCAAAATTGATTCATGGGTGATTGAAATGGAAATGAAGGCTGTGAATTTTGAGTGGGGATATTTCTCGCCAAAACAATACTTCTTTTACTTCGTATAAAGACGTAAAAATGAATTAACAATGAAACGTCTGCAATAGAGAAGTTTTATTACATGCTGTATTTTTTCAGCTGGCGATTATGAAGTGTCTGCAAAAGAGAGGTCACCAAATTTGGAGGGAGTGGGGGGGGGGGGGGCATCCGTTAAGAGGAGTCTTTTCGTGTTTTGAATTTTTATCGAATAACTTATGTCTCTGTAAGAAAATTTAAACACGCTCCCATAAATCCAGATCTCGTCAAATTATTCCCGATGAAATAGTTTATCAGTACATCTGTCAGCACTATGCATTTCTGAGGCACTTAGTTGTCGGTTTTTACTGCCACTACAGATAATGTCGAGTTATCTGATTGACACGGTTTAACGATCTGAGCATTCCAGAGCTTTTTCTATCAAAGACGCATAATGCTGAACTACGAAACTATTCTCTACGCTAGACATGGCTCTTCATTTTCTAAGCGGCATAACCAACGCAGCTGCGGATGTGGCTTTTTATTGATCAATTAAAAGTCTTCGGAGGACTGACTATAAAGAATGAGGGAAGAAGTTTATTTTGTTGCTCTATTGTGGGTGTCTTCACAATATTGGTTTAAAATTCATAATAGAGCGATTGAGTGGTTAACTTTCACTTTGAAATTATGCCTCTTTCATTGGGAAATTAATACATCTTTATATTGTTAAAAATATTAATAAATATATTTTAAACATGGAATTTCTACATGAAAATTATCAATCTTTGAAAAATTAAACAACCTTAACACCAAAATAATAAACAAAAACAGCAACATATATTCGTTAATAAAGCCGTGGTAAATTTAGGAATAAGATTCAATTACTGATCAAAAATACATTTGGCAATGTGTTATTCATCAACTCCTTGCCCAAATCTTCACTTATGAAACACGAATATGCTAATTTTTCAAGCAACCGCTGTCAAAACTAGGTTATTGAAAATAAGTAAATGTCGAAAACGGACATTTCAAAACTGCTGATTCGTGAAAATAAATGAACATCCAAAGCGATTAGCAAAACTCAAAGCTGCTTTAAAAACTAACATCATAATTATTTGTATTGTTTATGGATAGTAGATGCATGTATTAAACTATACATTTCTAATAATAATAAAATTACACGTTAATTTAAAGCACAAATGAGCAATAAAATGCAGACATATGTTTCGGGATTGCTTGGAATCCCTTTTTCAATGCGACAAGGAGCTTCTAGATGCAAAACTGGCAATTAGAAATGAAACTATTATTCGTTTTCATGATCTGAAATTAACCTTTCCACTACGGCTGAGACGACATACGGGTGACTGAAATGTATCTATCCAGTGGCGCGATGGTTTAAAAATCAGTGGAGATGCTCTATCCTGCTGGTCAAAATGTACGAGGGTCGATTGTCTTTAATAGAGTTTTACATTGCAAAAATTGACCCTCATGAACATTTACGGCAGGTATCTTTTTACTGACCATTTATTGACGGCGGAAAATATCGATATGTACGGGGATATGCACTTTGTTCCCCCCTCCCTTTCTTTTTTCTTTTCTTTCTTTTTAAAATTTTCACTGCAAAATAAACTTTAAAAAAAAAAATAAATAATAAATGCTCCAAAGTTACATATCAATTTTTCTATGCATTAAACACTCAAACTGTTGTGTCCATAGTTAATAATTCCTTAATTTGGGACAACGAATATTTTATATTTTATTTCTTATTACCGACGAAACTAACTTGTTGTATGGTAGTATACGAAGACTCTTTGAAAAATTCCAGCGCTGGTATATATGAACACTTCAGAAAAAGACTTTAAAAAGCCTTAAAACATGTAATAAAAAATTATTTCACGTTAAGGTAGCACAAATCAGCATTAAAATGCAGACATATGTTTCGGGATTGCTTGGAATTCCTTTTCAGTGCGACAGCGAGCTTCTAGTTTATTACAGTTTACCTAGCACAAAGTTATTTTGCAATTTTCCTTATAACATCTGTTTTTTTTTTTTTTTTTTTTTTTTTTGTAGTGCATTCATGCTGTATTATAGTCTGCTTCAGAATAAATAAATAATGTTACTGCATGCTTTTTAGTATGACCTTACATTTTTATTTAAGTATTTCTAGAAGGAAAAAAGTGCAACGCATTTCCAAAATGTATATTCATATATTCAGCGAAATCTGTTGACTGTACGATTGTTTATACTACTTGATTCCAAGTTGAAATCTTTTTAACGATAACGTGGATGAGAAGCAAACAAATTCCATTTACTCAGTGTTTCAAAAGAATATCATTAACGTATCGCTTGTTTATGTTTCAACAATTGCACCGCCCCCTCCATTGAATATTAAGAAAACGCTCTCAAACAGTTTTGCTTTTCTCCGACATCAGAAATATGTGGAAGTTATTTTGACAGCGTTCTTTTTTTCTTTTTCTGGGAGAAAAATAAGTAAACAATGGATAAATAGAAACTCTGGGGCTCAACCACCTCTTGCTGTCACTCCACAACCTCCAGAATTGTAAGAAATTCTATTCGAATCCAAGCTCGTTGTGCTCGCTCACCAGAGCTTACATTCTTGTAGGCTAAAAGCTTTCCTTCAACAATGGGCTCAGATACTTTATTTATTTATTCCAACAGGGCTGCATATGGTTGCTAACCATTTTTGCAGACCTAGTGCATTCCCTGGAAATCGACATCCACTCTTTCAAGTAGCACCACTATCGGCGGATGTCACTACCACGCTGAGAATTTTGACGTCCAGTTTCCCCTAGATGTCGGCACCTGAGCTCTCATTGATGCAGATTGCATTAGGAATTTGATTTAGCCGAGAGCATCTAAGCCATATGTCTACTCAAGGGATCTTTTACATGCCGCATAATCATACGACATGGGCGCAGACGATTTTCTGCATCTTGAAAATCCACCGACTTGGGCCAGGTTTGAACCTGTGAACTTGGGCGTACGAGGCCTGCGCCTTACCACTACGCCACCCTGTTGGCTATGGGCTCAGATACTGTCTTAATCTATCTGGCCTTAAACAACACTCAGCCCACACATACAAACTTGAAATTTCCTGGAGAGTAAAAGTATATAACATTGTAGACGTTAGTTTTCGGGGGAACTACGGCCTTCTGGTGCAATATCCAAAATATCTCCAAATATGGAAACTTTGGAAGTTTTGTGCATTTTTTTTTTTTATACATAGCTTCTACTTTCAAGATTAAAAAATAAAAACACAAAAAATAAATGAGTGAAAAACTAAAAATTAAATACGTTGAATGTACCAAATCATACTCCTAAATCAATCTAGAACATTTAAAATATAACATACAATAAATTAAGTAATAAAATTGTTATATCCTATATTTATGTTCTTCTTTAATTAATTAATGCTGACTAATTAAGAATAAATAATTTTTCTTTTTTTTTTTTGAAAATTAATTTGTAAAAGAGAAGCACCAAATTAAAATTACTGAAAATAATTTTCCTAGACATTATTAGAGTGTCTGTGTTCTGCAAGGAATGCTTACGAACATATATTTTACCAGAAAGCTGAATCTTTCACAGTAAAGTTAATTCAGAAAAATTATCCTTAATGAGCGCTGTTATTTATCACTTTCTAAACAAAATTTTGTGCAAAGTTTATATTGCATATCTTATTATTCGGACTAATTAAAAATGTATTTTTTGAATCTTTTTGTCGACGTGTAACATTAATTAATTGTTTTATAATTAATTACTATTAATTATTATTAATTAATTAATTATTAATTGTTATTATTATTTTGAAACGACATAAAATAAATAGGTTAAAAACTACCTTGTAGATTTATCTTTAAAAATTTAAATTTCGGAATGTAGTAATTAAATTTCCAGAAAAAATGTTTATACTTAGAAAATATGAAATTATTCCTTTTAATGAGCAAAAATTTAGAGCTAAATATTACAAGCTAACATTACGTAATTACACGAGCTAAACATTACACAATAAAAGAATATAATAGGTAGCATGTCTGAGTTTTTTTAACGAAATAAATAAATAAATAAAATAACAAAGAAATGTTTCAAAGCCATCTTATTAGTCAAAGCAACAATTGGAGCGCCAGGATTAGATCCCGGGAATTTCTGGTTAGGAAACAATTGCATTACCAAAAAAAACTGTGTGGCGAGTCAAGCTGGGGATGTGTGATCAGTAGCGAACGTAGGCTTCGGGTTTGGGGGGGGGGGGGGGGGGGGGTAAGGTGAGGATTAGGGATAGGTCAAGTATTGATTGGCGGTATATCAGATATCTGTGGTGTCTCTTATTTGACGAATCCGTACAGAAATATCCTGCTATAAAGTTTGAAACCTGTAAACCCACGTTTTTGAACATCCCACAGATCCCACCTACGTAGTAAGTTTGAGATTTATATATTTTTTCAAAACATGCTAATTAATTAAGTTTTAAAAATCAAATTTGACATTCCGGATAATCGGATTTTCCATGTAGTGGCCGGATCAGATTCCGGATATTTAAAAAACGGTTGGATACCGATATCAGATGTTTTCTGGGGGATCTGGTCGCGATCACGAAAGTCTGGGCAATTAGTCACTTTTAATAATGCAAGGGAAAAAAAAGCCATGTAGTCAATACCAGTGGGTGATTATCAAATCATTTTACCTTATGGATGCAATAAGTAAAATGTATTGATGAAAGTCATATTTAAAGTACAATTTAAATCCCAGAAAATACTTTGTGTGAGTACAGAAAGTTTTTATGAAGCTACTTCGTGTTTTCCATTTGGTTGCATCTTAACAATTATAGCATTCTTGAAATCATTTCGCATTCTTTTCCTCTTGTTTTTAATTAATGGAAAATTCTTCGATTGCTCAGCAAATGCAATTTATTTTATCAAAGCTTCAGTGCAAATTAGAGTCTATAAAAGAAGGGTGGCAAATTATTTTCATGTGAACATTTTCTTTATATAATTTAGAATAATAAAACAGTTAATTAAGTATTTTAAAAGAGTGAAAAATTACAATAGCATTCTTCAAAGGAGTAATTGTTTTGCTCGCTTATTTACTGGATAGATGAAACAGTAAATGAAATTGCAGGGAAATAAGGAAAAGGATTTTAATATATATGTAATATTTAAAATTACTTTTGAATATTAAAATTTATTTTAGATTAAAATCGTTTGAAAATTAGTTTTGTGTGGCACTTAAATGCTTTGTGCCTTACAATACTGATGAAATATTCTGAAATATCTAATACATCAGTACAATACACTTAAAATGAAAAAAACTATTTTCATTTTAGTTTAGAATTGATCTAGCTAAAATTCGATTCTATCGCTGACAAAAGTAACTCAAAATTAATTATAAGTCACCCGTACAGCTAAAAATAAATCTAAATCGTTGTAAAGCGGATTATTGTATTTATTAATATTTTTCCTTTTATGGTCGCTCTGTAGGCCAAACACTCCATGCTGGCTTCTCGACCGAAACATTATTTGTTCTTTTAAAACCTTCATTCCTCACCTCGTAATATGCAGAGGGAAATTTACACGCAGGGGCAGACAAGGCACAACGCCGCGGCAAATTTCGGCGGGGGCGGCAAATTTCGGAGAGTGGCAAAATTTAAGTAAGCAATCAAATATATATATGTATTTATGTTATAAATATTTTAATTAATCCCAACTGAAATATCATTCATCTCTTAATCGAAGGAAATGAGGTAGAAAATCCATTTTGGGAGCAAAGAGGGTGAAATAAATAAGGGAATGGGAAAAAGACATGCCTACGGACGGCATTGTATCAAACCCGCCCTTCCTGGTAGGACTATAGATACTGATCATCAAACCTATTTATGAATACATATTTGTCAATGGACTATTATTCCTTTAGTAATATTCTCTTAGTAGTATAGTTTATTAAAAGGTATTTTTAAAAAAAATCATGAGCTTTACTTTGAATCAGTTTAAAAAAAAAAGGGTAAAACTTCAAAGTCTTACCAAGTTTAATATTAAATATAAGTTGTATACATTATAAAACCTGGTTAATGAAATAACTAGTATTTCTCACATGATATATCCGCGAATTGTTTCCTACTTTATAACCAAATCCACTTGAGACAGATGAAAAAAAGGGGCGTAGAAAAATGAATCTGCAATGCATTAAGTGCATCAAATGTTAGTCGAGTATCGAAGTACGTATTTAGAGCATTTAAGGAAAACGCTGCTTTGTTCAAATAAGAATTGCATAAAACTTCATGAAATTATTATTTTTTTGAAAATAATAATAGTTATAATAATAATACGCACATGTATAATACATTAATTCTAAAGACCACGGTGGGCATTTGCCCCCTCCTGACTACTTGACTCTACAAATGACGGGCTGCATATTACTAGTTTTACAATCAGCTAAGAAAAAATTTTACGCAAGTTCAGATGTTTTGTTGTTGTTTTTTGTTAATAAAACAAAACAAAAAAAAAAAAAAAAAAAAAGAAAGAAATCAATCTGCAATTTATGTTGCAAAAAATAAATAAATAAAAATGTTGCAGCAATTTTGAATATTTTTGGAAAAAAATAGTTTTTGAAATATTTTATTTTATTATTATTGCTATTGTTTGTATTTTAAAAATTTCAGAATTAATAGAAATGAAGTGGGGCCTCGTCAAAAAATATTTCAATCTGATGAACCCGGTGCTTGAGAATTGGTTTACAATAGGTCAAGCACTTAAATATTTTTCTGTTAAATGCATTTTAAATCTAATACATTATGATAAATTCTAAAATAGACAAGAAAGGAAACTCGTTCTAATTGTCATAAATGAAGAACGAAATGCAACTCACTAACAAGGCCTCTTGGTAAATTCTTCCACAGATAAAACGGGAAGCGGAAAAGAACCGGGAATTCTGAAAATATTTTCGGCGTAATGGAGCAGATTTTTGCGCTGAATATGATTAGAGACAAACGATGGCTGTGTTTATAAAAGAGATTGCGTACTAGCGCCACCTATATTTTTTACCTATATTAGCGTCATTTTTTTTTTGCCCGACACTGAAAGAAAAGATAATGAACCAAAGGAAGTAATTAAAAGCAACAAGTCTTTCGAACGTTTCTAACATTTTGATGCATTAGATATATTCTAACAAAAAAAAAAAAAAAAAAAATGCGTATCAACACATCCTAAAGATTTTCATGAAGAATCTTACATGATTCTTACATGGATATCTTACTTTAAATATCGTAAACTACGACAAGGGAAGTATTTTTATTTTCATCAGTAATAAAGAAAGAATGATAAAGCTGAAAATTTTTATTTCATTTTTGAAATTTGATACATCCGTATGCTTGCTAACTCTCTCTTCGGTCAGTTCGAAAGATATCTTTCGTTTGCGAAAATATTTAAATACAGAAAATAAATGTTTTTTTTAATTTTTTTAAATGACATTTTTAAGCGATGGAACTGAATTTTATGACGAGAGTTAAAGAAATCAAGTACAAAGTAATGCAAATGTGCTTAGTGTGATATGAATATAAAAATACTTTTACAAAAGATAACTTGTGCAATAGGATGGAGCGAAAATAGAAGGAGAAAAACAAAATTTTTCGAAATTATTTTTTGAACAAGGTGTGAAAGTTGTGTTTTACGCATATTCGTTTGTATACATATTATTTAAAAAAAAAATTGAAATCCATTCCTATCTTCCGACGGCTCCAAATGCCTTAAAATCGTTAAAAATTTATAGTTTTATGAAAATTTGGGAAGAATTTCTATCTTTTTTTTGAGGGGGGGGGGGGGGAGGATTGCTTTTCATGTATGAAGAGAACGTTGTTTAGGTATAGCAGTTAGCAGATTTTTTACACGAAATCAATTCATATCTTCCCCGTGCCTCAATCTCTCAAATACAATATGTGAAATATTTAGAATTTAATGGAAATGTGTTAGAATTGTAAATCAGTTTGAAATTTTCTTAGAATTTGAAATTTGTAAAATCAATTGCTTAAAGAACAATTTTTAACTCAAAACTTGCCTTAAATTACCGTGAATTACCTCCGGAAACCATTGCATTATTGCAAAAAAAAATTTGTAACCAAATTCAAAGGTGATTAAATACAACAGTTTTCTAAAACAGACAGTTATTATTATTTATTAAGAAACTATTATAATTAACAATATTAAATATGTATAAATTGTAATTTTTAGAACGTAGGCTACATAGTATGTCCCAAAAATTCAAAAATATGTTAATTGTAAGTTTTTTTTTAAATGAAATAAAGAATACATTTACTTAGCCGAAAATCACAATAAAAATTTACCGCATTTTTTCAATGTGACTTTTGAGAACGAATTTTTTTTTTATTTTGACAAGCTGAGGAGTTCTAAGACTTTTGCAAAGAGCTACAGTTCTACCATCAACCAAAGCGGTCTGCCTGGCAAAGTGCCAAGAAGAATCCATTCATGTTCAAGGGAGGAACAGCTGCCATAAGAAATGTGCCGTTTTTGTTCTCGTTCGTGTTCGTTTAGCATACTTGATTTCTTTTGAACTGATGCTATATGCCAGTTCTTAAATTTAGTTGCTTTCAACAAACAGAGAAGCAAACATTCTGATCCGCGTACTAAATATACGCACCTGCAAAAACTCGAACAGATTCGTTGTTTTCTGTCATGTGCAGAAGCGAACAAATGTCAAAATTCCGTTTTCGAACTGTACTCTCAAATCAATGCTTGCATTTTTGCCGATTTTGTTGTTTGTTTTTAATTAACAATAAAGTAGAGAACCCCTGCTCACACAAAAAAGTGGTTGAAAACATCATGGGATACCGCAAAGCTACCTTGCAGAACTTTCTCACATTTCAACTCTTCTAGCTTTACACCAGGCTCAAACGAGTCTTTGAAGCGACTCTCATTTTGAAGTTAAACAGTCGCCTCTTGACTATTGTCTGACACATCTGTAGATTTCACCTTGATCTTGAGTTTTGTTTTAATCACGGGAAAATATTACTTTTTATAATCACCGGACTCTCCCACGGACCACCCCCGAAACTCTCAAAGACCACCTTTGGTCCGCTGACCACCGGTTGGGAAACAGTGAAATAAAGCTTTCGAAATCAGTGCGAGTGACTGGTTAAGTATATGTGTTTATTAAAAATCAAAAACTAAAGGGATTAATTTCCAATCATTGTTTCAGATCTATCCACTCAATTAACTATATTTCAGATACACACACATATCACGTTTAACGAACTAAATAACTTGCATTTATGTTTACTCTTCCTTAAGTTTTACGTTAATTTTTAAGGTTTTTCTAGCTTCAAAGTTTCGCATCGAATTCGCTGCTTGATCAAAATCGAATTTTTTGAATGGTCATGTAAGTATATTGACCTTTTGAGTATTTACAAAGACAAGACCTTTAATATAAAGAATACACATGCACTGTATCATAATAAAAATTCAACTATACAACAATAAAATACAAGAACTACAAAAGGTTCTTAAATCTAGAATAGAAATTGTAGATACAGTGGAACCTCGATATTCGTACACAATTCGTTCCAGAAGGCAGTTCGAATGGCGAGTTGTGCGAATGGCGAATTATTTTTTCACACAAGATGCAATGTAAATTGGATTAATCCGTTCCCGACCCATAGATGGTTGCTTATTTAAACCTATGAAAAACAAATATACATCACTATACATGAAATTATACATAAATAAAAATTTAGCTGCACTTTACTGGTACTGAGGTGAGTTGATGGCATAAGTGGAATGTTGAGAGCAGGGAGAGAAATGTTGATGTTACTGTTTGGAAGAGGAGTCACTTTCCATAAAAACATCAGGTTACATCCCTTCAGGTGTTTTCTTCCTTTTTGCTGCACTAGAGACTAGAATCTTGGGCTTCTTTCTCTAAAAAACCTGTCCAATGTTGTTTGCCTTTGACGATTTTTCAGAATTTTTCTAAAATAGTCAATAACATTGTAGTTGGACAAGTTGACCTGTTGACCACAGCAGTGTTAGGGTGTCACTTTTTCACCACTCTATGTGTTTTCTTCCTTACTACGTTCCTCCTCTGAAGAAGAAAGTTCTTCAACCTCTTCCTCTTGCTGCTCCTCTTAGAAAGTTAAAATTGTCAGTAAAAACTGAAAAATATTAAAATTTTAAAAAATCCAAAACGCCAAACAAATTATTTGCAGACGAGATCAAAAAGAGCATAATTTCTCGATTTTTTTTTCTTAAGAAAAAGCCAAATTGGCAACCCTGGCCCCTGGCGCCGTCCGAATCGCGGGGCAAGCGTACGAATGGCGAGTTGAATTTTACTTGAACAAGTTGGACGAATAACGAGTTGTACGAATAGCGAGGAGGACGAATGGCGGGGTTCCACTGTACTTCGCCGCAAAAAATAAATGTACGCCGTAGTCTCTTTTTTCCACACCAGAGAGTACACGAACTTGGAGAAAATTATTAAACATAACCCTACCCCATAACAACACATATTCATCATATTAACAAAACCCAAGTCTACTAAACACGTTCGTTTTTCTAATATCCGCCACGGGATTCAATGTTCCAAGCACGTACAAATGATGCACGAACATTCAGAAGCCACGTAATTCCACGTGTTTACCTTAATTAGCTCTGTTTGGTTTTATCTTTTACAACTTTGAAGTTCCACAAATTGGGTCTTTTTATTGCAGAATTTCTTCTTTCTTTTTTTAAGTTATCGATTAGATTACCAATTTTGGCGGTAAAACTTCTGTCTCTTTCAAAATATCAAAGAGTTTCATCCATCTTTAAAAATAATTGAATCATTTTGTGGAGGATAATAAAGGAAATGAGCCGCATTCCTAATGCAGTGTAAGCTTGTTGTAACGAGCATAGCTTATTGCGATAATTTTTCTATAACGAACGATTAAAAATACACCACCATTGAATGAACAGTTATTGGAATTGTAGCTTTATTTTTTCCTTCAATTCTCTTTTCAAGTCAGTTCCTTTTCTTTTCAATTTACCTTTACTCATTTTTAATCTCTATTTAGTGTACGTGCTACTCAGTAAAAATTTTGTAAAATACAAAAAGGAAACTGAGTGTTTCAGTAAATTTACGAAGAACTTGTTTCAAATCACAGAATCAAATTTCTTGGCAACAGGTTCTCAATAAAATTCTTGCTTTTCCGCACTCTCTACAACAACGCAAGAAAGATCTGTTCATCTGTTGCATGAAAGTTATTTCATTTCGCCATGAGTGCATTCCCACGTTCGGCTACATCAGTGTTTCTTACATTGCATTCTGCGGAACCCTAGTTTTCGACGAAGTTCACTCAAGGGTTCCATAAAACGTGCACTCTTTCTTTTCATAAAATTCAAGAAAATCACATAAGGAATAAAAATTATTCCTTTTCTTAATTAAAAAAATTAATAAAACCCGGCATCCACTTACTAATTTAGATAGTCGATGCATTTAAATAGCAACAACTTGGCGATGAAAATTGCAATTGAAGGAGGTAGCCGTCACCTGGTGAAATTTTGAAACATTATTTTCTTATTGCATATTTCTCTTCTACCCATGATCAATGCAACGCATAACCAAAGTTCAATGTTGTTGTTTTATCGTGTCCTCGCGCGTGGCGAGGAAGAATGGGTACTCTGCTCTGCTCTTGAGTCTAACGGGGCCCTTATAAGCAGGAGTCCGATTTCCGCCCCTTTGAAAGGTCTCTTAATTTTTTGAACCAGCTTCCAGATGAGAGACCATCACTTGGGATTGGTACCCCAGAGGTTTTTCCAAATTTCAATGGCATACGTGTATTAAAACGAGTTCTATGCGTTATAATTTAAATTACCCTGTTTAGGGTAATTTAAATTATAACCACACTGTATTTATGTGTGCGAAACGGAATTCCCAGCCCATGTGTCAACAAAAAATAAACATCTTAACAAACTTAATGCAAATCCTGACTTGAAAAATCCAACTTTCCTCTCTAAATTCTAATATTAAGAATATGTATGAGAAAACGTAGCACTCATTTCACTTAAATTTAAACTTTAAAATCCTGTAGTACGTTATTTGAAGTTATTTTACGAACTTTAATGTTTAGTGTTAAGACTTGAACTTACTTTTTGAACTAAATAAACATTTTTTGACATAAATTTTATTGCAAATAATCCATTTCCACACTGTTGTATTGAAATCAAAAAATGGAAAACACCAGGGGTTTCTCAGCAACAGGGAACATTAGCAGGGGTGCCCACCAGGAGGGGAAGGGGCTTATGGCGCAGATTGCGCCTTTGAGATTTGGGGGGGGGGGGGGGATCGTTTCAGGGACTTTTAGGGGGCTTGCCCAATTTATGAGGGGTCGTCTTTTTGGGGGGCGGGGGTCCGTAGTTGTTTAGGTGATACGTCATTGCTCTGATCGGGGGTGCGCACCCATGACATTAGAAAAGGCTCCATTTATCAGAAAATTAAGGAACCTGGGCTTTATCCCTAATAACTTTAACTGATTTCACTAGTGCTTTACATGGCCTGTAGGATTCATTTTCATTCTAATTAGGCATAAAATTCTGTTTCAAAAGAAGTCTGAAAGTAAATCCGTAATGATAAAAAAAAAACCTTAAAGCGTTGCTTGTTACAAATTCTTTAAGTGGATGGCATTATTAAGTGAGTAATTTTTACAATGAATATTTATTTAGCTCCTAATAGATAGCACTATTATCCCCTAACTAAGGATACTTCAGTTATTTATGATTATATTATTTAATTGAAATTAATTTTATTACATAATCATTTATTGAAATAAAGAAAGAATTTTATTATTGTATTTTTCTTTTTTTTTTGGTTAAATTTTAAATTGATTTTAACACTATATTATGTTAAATTCGCTGACCCACGAGTATTGCCCGGACTTGTTAAAAAGCTGCACAAGACGCGGAAGATATTTAGGAGCTGAAAATTTTTAAAACGCTATACGAATTCCGGTAAAAAGTTTAAACAAATGACATTCTTTACACCCTAATATTACTATGTACTATGACTTAATTTGGCGATGACTATGGATTTGTATGTATTACTAATTTATAATTAGATTACAAAATATATATCAAATTTATCAATTTATAATTTTTTTAAACCTTGGTAGCGACCCTTAAAACTTGTTTTATAATTTTCAAATATTTGTGGAAATCTTTTTTTCATACATAGGACAAAATCTCCTAACAAAATTTAAATGCTGAATTTTAAAGACCACTCTAATATATATATCTATTTGTTTGTTCACAAGTGCTAGAAATGCAGCAAAGTAACTCTAAAATACGGCTCGTAATTAGTAACAGTGAACATTCAAAAGAATTTTCTGCGTCAAGAACTGCGAAGACGTTCCCATAATTTTCATCTGTGGAAGCAGAAATTTGCGACAAATTTCCGTAATTAGGATTGCGCTGAAAACAAATTATAAAGAATGGACTAAATTTAAACTTATATAACTGTGTTTTAACAATTTCGCTAAATGTTAAAATGCAGGTATGCATTTAAGAATAAATACTTATATCTTATTTCTAATCCTTAAGAGTAAAACTGTCTAAGTAATGTTTCTGCAGTCCGTAGAAGACATATTAAATGACATCAGTGATTCAACTATTTACATTTGAATCTACGAGTAGGGTTCTACCAATGCAGAAATTTTGTCCGTTAGGATTTATTATGATTTAACGTTTTAATCAAACTTTCATGTTCTTATTTAATTTTATTTTGTATTATTCTTCCATTTATTTTAAAATTTTTACTTCGTTATTTATTTTTTCAAAAAGTTAGCCTAAAAAGCAACGTATAATTTAAAAGCGTCGGAGATTGACGGCAAAAAATATTAGAAATATTATCTAATTTACGCGCTAAATAGCTCAATTTTGCAAAATAATGCATTTTTACGGATCGGTTCGCTATGTACTATCGGAACGCTTAATAAAAATGAACTATTAAACCAATACTCACTTGTGAAAATATTGTTGTTCAGAATCTCAGCTTCTTTTGTAAACGATAAGAAAATGTACAACAATGAAGTTATTTTCCGTTGCATCTATAGACATGTTTTATTTAAGAAAACCAGCCCTCTTACATAAATTTAGTCAATACCATAACAAATGAAATGCGATGATTAGCCGGAACTCCATTCATCTTCAGTAGATAAAAAGAACTTTTTTCTCGTTTCGAGCTTGAAAATAATGTCATTACACAGTAAGAATGCATCAGTATACAAAAGGCAAACTTTTTGGAAGTAAGCCAAATTCACATGAAAATATCAAACCAAATATCTCATAAATGTTTGTTATAAATTTATCTGCCTTCCTTTTTGAGTTTTGACATGCAAAATACATCCCTTCTTTTCAACTTTTAATGACATTATTTGCGTATTATCGGCTATACCCATTCATGAAGGCAAAATTTTATGTTTCATCCATTTCATTGTGTTACCATTATTCAACAACATTGATTGAAAATGTGAAAAAATAACATTAAATGCCACTTTGTGGCTTCTTCTATTGGTTAGCAAATGTAATTTTTCTTCAAACAAAAAGCTAGTTCATCATATCCAAGGAGAATGAATACACACACGCACACACAAAAAAAAAAAAAAAAAAAAAACTACATGAGAACTCCATTAAAAATGAAGTAGCCATTAACATTCGTGAAAACTTATTCAAACGGCAGAAGAATTTAATGAAGCATTTTTTTCATAAGTTGGGTGTAAAAAATAAAATGAGTAGACTGTTTCCCATGTTTTTCCAGACATATTAAAGGATTTTTTTATCGAATTGTCTTATAACGACGCATCGGCTATAACGTTAATAAGTAAATGTATCAGCCAATGTGCATTAAAAATGACGTTAATTCGCTTTGCTTTCATCGTCAATAGTTAAACCTCGGCTTTGACCTCATTTTCAGAATGTAGGAAACTTTCTGCACCAATCCAGAAAAATGGTAGCAGATGCAAAAAAAAAAAAAAAAATAGAACTTGTTATTTCATATTGTAACACAAAAATTATTAAATACGGAAAAAAAAAAAAATGATGGAGCTATTACGTAATCGAAAGTAATGTTAAACAGGTTTTTTAACACATCATCCCATTAAATGCTTTTACGGACAGTTGTTTATGGGCAGTTGTATTTTTAATTGGGGTTACAGTTGTGACATGCACTTTTCAGTACTTTCTAGTTTGTGAATAATAATTAATCCACAACATTTGTTTTTTTCGTGTAGAAATAGATCTCCCCAATACCTTTTGATAAGCACTACACCAGTGGTTCTCAACCTTTTTTCCTTGCGAAATCCTTCTAAGATCCGAAAGAAAATGGCGAACCCCTTCTGCAGTCGTTAACATTCCCGGACTGGCCAGGTCGGCTGGTCGGCGGTAGCCGAGGGCCCCGTACTAGTGTTAGAAACCTGTAAATTCTATACATATTTTCCAACACTGCACAGCTTGCAAATAGTAATTTACTTGCAAATAGTAAGTTTGTAATTTACATATATTTTCAAAACATACTTAAATTTTAATTATTCAATTTGACATGCCAGATAACCGGATATTTCGTGCAATGGCCGAATTGGATCCTGGATGCCTTGGTGGGGTGGGGGGTGGGGGGGTCGAGGGACTGATCCCATCGACCTAATTGTGTGTGTATATGTAATATAACGATTACATCAGCACATTATTTTTTCTATGTTGTCAAGAAGTAAGGCAGTAGTGTAAAACATCAGTGGCTGAAATCCAATGAATCATCTGTATATTTGAAGTTTCAACATTTCTGGCGAAATTTGCTCACCTTATGTAATCTTTCGTAGGTGAGAAAAAGGAACCGGCTTAAGGGAACGTATATTAAGTTTTTATGTTTTAAAAAGGGGTTTGAAAGAGTTATTTATTTTTTAATGTTATATGTGTAAATATTTCTATATATATCAGTGGCGAGACATCTATAGAGGTTAGAGTCATCTATAGATGCGCCATATGAAAAAAGTGCATAGTAAGAAAAATGGCATTTACAGCGCAAATTACAGAATGATTTTCTCACACCTAAATCTGAAGTCGAATTTTTTTCTTGTCTCTCCTTTATGGAGTCTGTTGATGGCTTGTAATTTAGTGTCCAAAGGCGCAAATATTCGTTTGCGTTTAGCAACTCATCAAGTAACAAATAGAGTACAGTACAAAAGAAAATAAACAAGACGTAAAGGGCCTCAGCGGCTGAGCGATGAGCGGTTTAATCGACTGGTTCCGGTGCCTCCCTGCGCGGCGTAAAAGAAGTGTGGGTTCGATTCCCACTTTCCCCTGGGTGTATTTCCTTCTTTGTATATTAAAATCTGATGTGCTGTATTGTTCTGCCATATTAGACGAGAGTTTGAGGCATATCCTTGAGAATAGCAAATAAGCTCAAATATTTATGCGACCTGAAATGGTCGTAAACAAACAAACAAGCTGTTCACTAGCCAAATGAAAAACCAACTGACGTCAGTCAATGACGGCGCCCGCCAAATAAATGGACAGCGCCAAAGACATTTTTTTCACGGACCAGTGTACATCGGTTAATCGGGGCTCGGATCACTGCGGCTCTACTGTACTTCCATTTCATGGGTGATTCTGAACAAAAAAAAATTCTGAACTCAACATAAAAATTTTCGGAAAAAGTATGCATTACGAATGTAAAATAAAAATTATGCAATTAGGGAACTATTTAAGGTAGCATACGTTAATACAGTTGAACTTGCTTAATACGAAATGCCAAAAATTCGCGAATTTGTTCGTATTAAGTCGTTATTCGCAATAACCGTTGATACGTAAAATTGTGTAAAAAAAACTATTGGAAATGCATGTTTATAGTTTTAAAATAATTATTACTATTTATAATAAAAATTTAAATAAGTAGTGAAAACAAATTATTTATTTTTACTAATATACACTTTTCAGAGTGGGGAGCACATGAAAACTTTAAAAAAGGTGAGAAAGCTGATTAATTTTTCAAAAAAGGCGACTTAAGTTTTTTAAAGAAGGGGGAGGGATGACAAAGAAATTTTTCCTTATAGTCATTAAATGCTCACTAATGTGAGTACTAATGTAAGTGGAAACTAAAAATAAACAATAATCCTTACATTCCATTTTTTTTAGTTTCTTACTGTTAAAATATTAGAGGTCACAATTAGTCCAGACGGTTTTGGAGCAGTAAAAAACACTTTTGTAGCAGGGAAAATCTTTCGCAGCAGACATAGCTAACTTTTACAGCATAAAATTTTCGTCTTGTAACAAATTAAAACAAATTTTATGGGAACAAACTTGTACGGAGAAAAATTTCCACGAGAAAGAAATTGTACGAAACGTTATTTAAACCAAATTTTCAAAAACCTTTTTTTTTATATATATATATATAAGTGGATTGACAATACAATACAAGTTTAGCAAAATACCAGACCAGATATATATTTCCAAGCTGTGGATTTTGAAACTGATTAAGTATAAATCCCATTAATAAGAGATACTAGAGTTGGCCTAGCGGTCCAAACTCCACCGTAATTCATTAAATATTTTAAGTTCAGCCGCAAACGCTTAAACAACTTTTACACACTTTAGTTTTTCTGTTTGACAACAGTTTGTTTTGTTTAAATATTTCAGTGAGCGATAATCACTCCTCAGTGCAACTGATTGATCTCTGAGTTAGTTATTTAATGCATTTGTAACACATATCATACATAAATCGTATCACTCTACACTCCTTCTCCTGTAAAAAAAAATAGCAGTAAAATTTTTTATGCTAACCTGTTATAATTGAATAAATTAGAAATACAAACACTCACTTTCAATGTTATCAAGAGTTTACACACATTTAATAGATTACGTGCTCTCTTTATTTTGTCATTGGCAGTCCTTATTTGAATTATGAATAATAAAAAATGTATTAAGTGTTCTAGAAAGATTGTAGATGCAAGGAGTACTATAAAAGTGGTCATGAATCAAGACTTCCAAAAAAAAAACCCCGGATCTACATCGAAAGTATGGGACATTAATAAAACAATTTCGGAAATCGTTGATTATTTTTTTATTACACTAAAACTTATCAATTAGCACTAAATTTTAAAAAGGTAAGAAAATTGGTTGAAAACAGAGGATAAAATGGTACGTAACTGTTTTGTACTTGCCTATCTATATTAGATAGGCCATTTTTTAAATTAAAAAAAAAAATTATAATTCCGAAAACAAAAAGAATAAATAAAACTGTCAAATTTCATTCACTTTGCTCTTGATTCTTCTTACAAGTGTATAATAGTATAATCAAACATAGTCAAATTACCTACGAATTCTTATTACCTAAAAAATGAATAAATTGCTTGTAGTTAAATCTAAAATTAGACAAACTACAATCTATAATTTGAGTAAAATATTTTTTTTCTGTGTGAGTAATTTTGTACCTTTGCCCTTGACATTTTTTAAAACCCATCAGCGAAGAAACAATCATATAAAAATAAAATCTATGTAAGAGTTTTAATCAAAGTAATTTAAATGCTTAAAATGAGCATCCTTAGTTTTAAAAAAGCTAATTTTAACAATGTACAAGTATATTTTTTAATTCCTTCTCTTGTTGTGATGCAATGGCATAATGCTGATATCTGAATCTGAAGTGAAGATTGCTGTTGTTTTCCTGCACTAGAAACGCATTTTGGGGGGGGGGGGGGGGGGGGGAGGAATACCATAGATAAGGGACATAAAAATATACATTTTTTATCTTTAAAAGAAATAAAGTGTTGTAAAGAAAATTTTCATTTTGGAGCAGAAAAAGCTAAAATAATACTTTTAAAGCAGTTTGGAATAATTGGAGGAAGCAGAATGTGACCCCTTACACTTAATTTCAAGCATCTATACTATAAACCAACAAAATTGACTGGAAAGACTGAATACATAAAATAATAATAAGTACAATTTATATTACTACAAATCTGCAAAAAGGTGACAAATCTTTAAAAAGATGACCACTTCTTAGAAAAGGTGAGAAAGGTGACTCACTCCTCACCCTGACTTTTAAACCTTACTAGTACATTGAGAAAAAGTGAACTTACTTTTGAAAGTTTAACTATTTTGGGAAAAATCCTTAATGGTTAGTTGTTTTCTTAGGTACGTTAAACTTTATCATATGTGCACTTGGTTTGCAATGACTCAAAATAACCAGGAACTTCTTTTAAAAAATTAATTATATAGAAATCGAGAAAACTTTTCGTGAACAGGTCAGAAATTTTGTTCGTCTTAGCCGAAATGTGTATTTTAGCCTTTGTAATATGCGTGAGATATTTAGTGTAATTGAATAGTAAACCAAACTTATTGAACAAAATGTTCGTTTTAGCCGTGAGTTCGTATTAAGAAAGTTCAACTGTACGTTCTAAATTTAAAATTCAAAAAAATATTTATAGAATGTAAAAGGATTGTAACGCACAGCACGCTCATTTTCGGAGAAGCACGTGTTCGATGTTGGCGTGCTTCCAAAATACAAGATTTTATACCTTGTAGAAATTACGAAAATTCACTTCAACCATAAATGGTAATATTTGTCTGTGAGGGGATGGATATGGTTAAGTTTTTTAACGTTAGGTGGCATAATTGTAGGTTTGAAGGCTTCTCCTTCGAGTTATGCTTCAGTTGGTTCATAACCAACCAAATGTGTTTGTAGTCTCATAGCCGGATATTACTGGGAGTGAGTCAGAGAGATATTACCATTTACGGGTTAAAATGTTAAGAGATCTTTAGAAGTTCACAGAAATTTGTCGCCGATTTCATGGTGAAATTGAAAAAAAAATCTCGAAATACCACATTTTGATTAATGGCGAAGGAGGGAAGGGTCAAATAAAAATCTTATTTTCTCACACCGTAAAATATGCAATGAGTGGTTGCGAAGCAATAATATTGGTTGCCAAGAATTCTGCTCATAGATCAAAACATTGGGAAATTATTAAGAAAATTTTTTAAAAATCGGGAGAAATAAATTAAAAAATGGAAGATCAGGACTTTGGCTGAAAAGTGGTAGTCCCCTTCAATAATTGAGTTGGCAACTCTGCCTTCAAACTAATCTTAAATTTCATTAATCTATTTTGAAAAATTAACTCATGAAACTGAATTAGTTTTCAATTTTCCTACCCAGTTGCTCAAAAATTTTGGATTAGATCACCCCTGGTTCCTTTTTCATGCCATTACACAACTTTTACGCACTATCGGTAAAATTTTTTTAGTGAATGCATGTTTACTGCTTTATTATTAACTAGAAAAGAAAAATTAAAAAGCAATAATTAAAATATATATATACAGTAAAGTTGACTGCTTTTGTCAGGAACAGAATTAGTCCTATATTATATAATATAGAAAAACCTTTAACTTGACCACCCGTCTATATTGCTCACTTATGTATGGCAAATATGGATCAGAGTATTATAAAAAACCCTTTGTAAGTTGACCGCTTAATTATTACTACATTTCTTTGTTTATCTATTTTTGCAAAGATAAAAAAATCTAAAATAACTTCTCCAGGATATATTTATGCTATTATGTTAGACCAGTATTTGTTTAAACCTCCTTGTAATTTAACCAAAGGAAAAACTACGATGAGCACTCTTATTCTTTAAATAAGTTTCTTCTTTTGCTTCTATCTAATATAGCCATTTTGAAATATGTATTTTTAGGAAATCTTTACCATCATACGACTGACATAATTCATGAAATATTGATCTTAATTTCAAATAAGTACTTCACTTTTAAAGTTGTATAGGATACATTGTAAGCCATTCATTCAGGTTATATATATTGTAGTGAAAAAAAGCTAATCACTATTTTTAAGTAACGTTAATACACGAAGCAATATTTTAATTAGTTAAATGAATAAATGCCATAGTGTAAGAGAAAAACTCCCACACTGACCCCAAGTTGACCACTAAAGTGCTGCACCGCAAGTGGTCAACTTACACAGGTTTCACTGTATATTCATTTACATGTAGGAGTAATTATTTAAGTTTTTATTTAAACTTAGATGTTTTACAATTGTGTTTTCATCTCGTTATGAACATTAGGGCGGTGCTTATTTTTCGAAGTTTTAAATTTTCAAACTCTTACCCTCTAAATTTGTTCTATTATACCAAAAAATGATTATGATAAAATTTTATCAGCTGCAAACAAAATTTAGAGGTAGCTCAAAGAGGGCAAAGTTTCATAATTGAACGAGATTTTGCGATTTTTTGAATTTTTAAGCAACATAAAAATTATGATTTTCAGTTATGTTTAATTTATTTAATTATATTAAAAAGTAACTTCTATATGAATAAGTAAAAATTAAACATTTGTAAATTGCATAGCTATAATAAAGTAGTTTTCTTAATAAAATATACAGTATTCAAGTCTACCTCACAGGTGGCATCAACTGTCCAAATGGCCGATTGCCAAACTTATGGAGCCACTGAGTCATACCTCTTTCAAACTTGACTGTGAGTTGTTCCCCCCTCCCTCTAATAAAGAAAGACAGGTCAAAAAAGTAAGAAACTTTTCAATTCTCGGTTATTCATTTATATATGCCAGAACGAGACGATAAGGGCTACTATATTGGCAATTAGTACTCCTTTTTCATGGAATTATGCCAAAAAAATATTCTCCATTTTCCTTCTGAGCCATAAACTTTCAATGTTAATATTGATAAAATATAGAAAATCCACTAATAATAGTTGTTAGTGTTATTATATACAGAACCACCTGAGTATGACCGCGATCTACCAAATATTTCCTCGTGAGCTAAGGTCATACAAATAAAATTTGATAGCATTAGGCATGAAAAAAAAAATAAAAAAGAAACTGTAAATATTGTTTCAATAACACTATTGAATCCCAACTGCATTATATCTAATTGAATTAGACCAAACAAAATATTTATGACTATTATACAGTATTTATAATATAGAGGTTGCTTGTTTTCGAGGCAGTGCAATGTGCATGCTAAATAGCTTCAATGTAATTTGTAAAGGAAAAGTTAGGCGTTAAAAGTTTCGAGTTTAATGAATTGAGTAAATCTGAACCTCTGAGGGCAGCAGTAAAAACATAAAAATTGATAAAGCTAAGGGAAAATCATTTCATTAGTGTGTTTTTTAACAGACTTCATAAAGGAAGGAGGTTATACATTCATATTGTATGTATGTCTTTTTTTTTTTTTGTTTGTCTACTCATAACTTCTCACCGGTTGAACAGATTTTCATGATTTTTTTTTAATCGATCGAGGGTGGTTTCCCATAGGTCCCGTACCTTTGTTTGACCATATTCGATAATTAGAAAAAACGTTATGGGCAGAAATAGGGTCATTTTATTAGTTTTTCATCCATTACTTTTGACTAAATGAAGATTTTGTTTTTCTTTCATCGATAGAGGGCCGTTTAACTCAAATATCATACATCAATCTGACTACTTTTGTTTTTTAAAAAAAACGTTGCGGGTGAAAAATAAGTATTTTTTATTTTAATTGGAAAGGCTTAGCTTGATTTTTCTTTGTTAGGAAAACTATTAATAAATATAAAAGTCATTGTTAAAGTGTTTGTTGCCATTGGGCTATAATATTAGAAGCAATTACAGCAAGAGTTCGACTGAAGGCTTCTCTGAGGCAAAAATTAAATCCAAGTTTGTTTGCTAAAATCGACTTCCCATAACTGAATTTTTCATACAAATTAGTTTTTGGTGTCATTCATTCAAGTAAGGTTTGCCTTTCAATATGGATTTTTTAAAGAGTATTTATATAAAAAATGCATTTACACTAAAAAGAATAAAATTATGAGCGTAATCACCATTACACCATGTGCTACCTCATATTGGAACTGTTGCTAATTCTGGGCCATTTATATTTGTAATTGATTCATGAATACAAAAGATTTTATCTATCCTAATTTTGCACAGACTTCTAAAACTATGTTTAAAAGTCACATCTATGTTGTTTAAAGAAAAAATTTATTTTTCACTTTTCAGCGCAATTTATAATTTTAAATTGGTTCTATTTTTTTCTAAAAATTATTTTATTTAGTACTAATATTATCTGGTAATGGCATGCAGCCTAATATATGCTAGGGGTTTGCTGCTAACCTGTGTATGTTACACATATAACAGCTAACCCCAAGCAGCAAATTTAATGTGTCTCCTTTCAGAGCCAAATGGTTCCCCACACCCATGGTTTAGACCAGTAGTCATCAAACCGTAAAATGTACAAGTAACTAGCTACAAGTAACTCGCAAGAAAATCTTTTGTAGATAGCAGTGGTACTCATGTGGTTCATTTGCACATAATTACACCAACAACGGATGATTTTCCATATTGTTAATATTCGTACTGATAACTCATGGCTCAGACAGAAAATAAAGAATATTTTGCTGACATAAATATGTAGTACATGAAAAATGTAGCTGCCCACTCACATATATAAATAACTGAAAACTAATAAGTTTCTAACTTTCATTTGTCCTGTTTTTTTTTCTTTTCTATTGGGGGAAAGGGGCAGGAATATCTAATAGTAAAACGTGGAAAATGTACAGTTGCTCAGTGGCTCCATAAGTTTGGCAATCAATGGTTTAGGCAGTTGTTACCACCTATGAGGTACACTTAAATACCATATTTTTCATTAAGGAAAATATGTCATTATATAGCTATATAATTTACAATTGTTTAATTTTTACTGATTCATAGAGAAATTACTTTTTAATATAATTAAATAAATTCAACATAATTGCAAATCATAATTTTTATCTTGCTTAAAAATTCAAAAAATCGCAAAATCTCGTTCAATTATGAAACTGTACTCTCTTTGAGCTACCGCTAAATATTGTTTGCTGGTGATAAAATTTTATCATAATCTTTTTTTATTATAATGGAATATATTTAGATGGCAAGAGGTTGAAAATTTAAAACTTCAAAAAATAAGCACCACTCTAATGAGCATGTTATGTGCAACATAGAAAATAAATAGGCGAAGAACATCATTTTTTGGGCAACAATTGCAGAATACAGTAAAAATCTCACTGCAGCCAAAACTGATATAAAAAAAAATTATATATTTGGTGTCAACAAAGAAATATTTAACATTATATTACATATATACATAACATGATGGCCTACCAGAAATGCTAAGTTACATTTTAAACTCAAACACATGTGATTTTCCTTAATCAAAGCTGGTATTTGTTAAGTAGGCTTGCTTAGTTCCGAGTTTTTTTTCTTCTCAAATACAGAATAATAAATACACACAAAAGCATGCTTGTATATACAAAGCAAAAACACACAAATATAATTAAACATTTTATTCACACAAAGTCTTAAATCCTAGATGGATACAACATTACTCGAATTCTTCGACCCATTGCTTTAGCTGGGAGATTGCTCCTGAATTTGGCTCTGACAACACCACTGTTACCATGTGGACGAGTTACTTTACCCCAAATGGCCCTAAGCTTTGTGTACTTGTCTTTTTTTCCTGGTACTTTAGTTTTGCTAAAACAAAAATT
Source organism: Octonoba sinensis (assembly GCA_038502835.1). Classification (NCBI taxonomy): domain Eukaryota; kingdom Metazoa; phylum Arthropoda; class Arachnida; order Araneae; family Uloboridae; genus Octonoba; species Octonoba sinensis. The sequence goes on along the minus strand of CM076599.1, from coordinate 26,009,884 downwards.
AACATGTTACGATACATCTGTATTAATTGTAATTCATGCAAATTAGATGCCACATAATGTGATCAAGTTAGTACAAAAAGAATTTGATAACGATAACCGAGTTTTCGGGCGCATCCCGAATTTGAGGCACTTTTATCACCCGAGAGATGAATACTGTATCTTTTACAAATGAGGAAAATAAAGTTTAATTTTGCAAATTTTTAAACTATAATATTTCAGTTCATTTATCATTATGAGGCAGCAGCCCTCATTTATCGCAGCCCCGACCGTTCCGGATTTGAGGTCCCATACTGTATGTTGCACTTACAACCACAGTTTCAAACAAAACTTCCTAGGTCCATCTGTCTGTGTGCCTAACATATTTTATAAGTTTAGAACTAATTACTATTTTTTAATTTCACAATATTACTCTTATTCTTCATGCATCTTAACAGCAAAGCATAATTCTTTCAATAATTCAAATTAGAATACATAATAATCATGAACCATTCTGTTTTTGATCTTAAAAATAGTATTTTAGATCAATTTAATAAATGCCGCACAATAAATAATTTAGAATGACAATGCTTAAAACAACAACTGTTAGAATTTGGAATATGTATCCTTAAAGTTTCATCCATGTCCCCTAATAGCTTAAGGTTTTTCCCCTCTAAAATATTTTTCAATAAAGATATTTCAATAAAGTAAGTTTTTAGTAATGGTGTGAACATATGATTTTGCTAAATGGGTTAAAATATTTCAGGATCTTTCATTTATAAAATCAATAAATGATTAAAGTAAATTAAATATAATAATAAATAAATCTCTAGGGAGGTGAAAGAAGCTTTCAATTATAAGCAGGCCACTTTTCGATGACGCAAACGAGCTGAACATGCACAACGAAAGGAAATTCCAAACGAACTTTAAATGCTTGCCGGTTTGGATGTTGAAAATTTAACTTCCCCCGATATCAAAATAGCAATGTGTTCATAACTCGGACAAAAAAGACCAATGGGAATCGGCAATCGAGCTGAACATGCACAACAAAAGGAAATTCCCGAAACGAAATTTAAATGCTTGTCGGTTTGGATGTTGAAAACTGTAACTTCCCCCGATATTTGGGGAAACTTTAAATACTCCCTGATATTTTCCAGAACATAAAAATTCTTTGATTTCCCGGTTGTGTAACCACCCTAAAAAAGTTGAAATCTCGAACATGGGAAGCTTTTCCACGAAATGACAGCCATTCATTTTAAAATGTTTGCGACTGGTGGTTATCTAGATGACTTTGAAGATAGGAATGAATCATAAGGTGAGAATTGAAATCGGCGAGGAAAAAAAAAAAAAAACATCTAGGACAATAATAAAAAAAAAAGTTATCTGGCGGAAAAGTAGAGGAATTCAAAAGGAAATATAAAGTAGCTTTGCGACCCCTGCATATGAGGAAGAGGTGACGAGAAGACAACGTAACTCACAAAATACAAACCTTTTAATTTCTCTTAAGAAACAATTTCGAAACTAAAATTGATAAAAACTGACAACATGCAATACAGTAATGCTAATTTAAAATCTTCAGTAAAAAATGAAAAGAAAATTAACAAATGAAACAAACAGTTGCACAGTAAACTTACTTTTTTGCTCTGTAGACAAACACACATTTTTTGCCCAAATAATAGGTGGTCTCTTTCCTAGTAACAACACCATCAATTTTCAAAAGTGATGTATTCTCATGCTGATTCCTTAGGCCTCTTTTATAGCCCACAAAGACAGCTTTACAATATAATCTATAAGAAATAGATATTAAGGATCCTTGTGAAATTCAACATTTTTTTTGAACGAAAAGTAAATTTTAAGCTAAAAAATATTTTGAGTAGTATAGCTGTACTAGAATTTTGCAGCAAAAAGGCCAAACACTCCTGCTAAAGATGCATTTTAGACTTTTTTTTCAATTAAAAATCCACAACTATCCACAGTGCAAATTAAAAACCCTCAAAAAGGTCTGCAAGCTAAACTGGCACACCAAAGTAAGTCATAAAGCTTATTCTGCTACATTTTTCAAACCATATTATATTTTAAAACACTTCCGATAGAGGAACATTGTAAACAACAATATATAGAGTTGCTTTTCATCAGGGTTCGTTGATTTAAATCAAGTTTTTTTTTTTTTTTTTTAAATCATTGGTTTAAATCAGTAAAATATTTATTCTTTCTAAAAATTGATCTTAGTGTTAGAAAATGTTGGGTTTTAAACATAAAATGTGTTGCATTTACAACCTCTATTTCAAGCAAAACTTCATAGATCCTTCTGTGAGTATGTATTACTTATTCTATAACTAATAATTATTATTTTTTAAATTTTACAATATTATTCTTACTCTTCAGGCATCAAAGAATGTAATTGATCCCATAGGAGCAAATGAAAGCAACCCGACAAAAGAGAATTTTTTACCCAAAAGGGGGCAAGAGTTGCCTGCTCACTGCCCCTGTGATTAAGATAATCCATATCAGATCCAGCGGCAGATCTCTACTCAGTGTCTATAAGCAAAGGTTTTGCAACATAACTTTCATCCAGACTTCAAGAATTACAAAAAGTACCAGCTCATAGGAAGGGGAAATTCAGCATAAAGCATGTTTTCACCGACTTTATACAAAATTGAGACTCATTTTTCAAGTGATGAGGCATCCTGCTTTTGATCTTATTGTTCTACAGGTCAAAGGTTCTACTTATCCCACAAAACAAAAACATAAATAAATAAACTAGATTTTTAAACTTATTGCAGATGAAAATTAGTTACAACACTTAATTAGAACATGCTAAGCAGATTTATATAATAAAAAAGCTCAGAAAATGATAGCTGTTGCAAAGACTAGTGAATATCAACATAAGTTTTGAAAAATACAAAAACAGAAAAGGGAGTGAAACAAATTTAAAAAGGCCATACCTCCCAGGCTTTTACATATTCCCGAGGGGTTTGGAGGAGCAGCTTTAGGCGTCGTTACAGCTGGTTCCTTTTTTTCCTTCTTTACTTTTTTCTTTTCTAGTTTTGTAGGCTTGACATCTGCCATTATACTACCTAAAATTTAAAAATTATTTAAATATGCAGTTCAAAAATAAACCTCTACGACTGGGAAAAACATCTACTAAAAATTTAGGGAAATACAGTATAATTCACCAAGCAATCATCTAAGTAAAGTAAGAGTCAATAGGTGTACGTTTATGCTCTCGACTTGATATTTTTAATAATAACCAATTTCACATTGAAATGCAGCACACACCAGGATTCACACTGGGGAAAAATACAATAGTAGGATTTCCCACCTTGACCAAAAATTTTTAAATGGGATTTTTAAAATTTTAGGGCAAACAAATTTTTTTTTTGAGTGGGATTTCAAAAAAATTGCGGGAAACGCGCAATCGCGCGAACCCTGACACACACAGTGCAAGAAACTAAATTTAAAATAACCCTAATTCTATCAATTTTGACATAATCTCAAACATTTCTCTTGCATCAAAAGACTTTTTCAATCATAATAGAAGAAAGGAAAATTTTGAATACAAGCATTTCAAGAGTTATTTAATGAAAACTACGTGGTCAGTTAAATTTCAGATTTCTTTCGTTTTATAGCAGTTATAAGCTGTTCATTACCCAACTGACACGAAAGAATTAACAAATACAGAGAAAATTGTCAGAACAGGGTTAACCTATACTGCAGCAGAGGCCGTACCACGTGTTTTTCTACTTTGTTAACTAACACTAAAAATTACAATAGTATGATAACGACTGAATAAGTTGGTGAAATAAATATGATCATATAAATTTAAAATATAAAAACTTAACAAATGTTTTATGTATTTCGGCGATTGTTTTTAAACCGAGGTGAAGATCGGACCACCATTTTTTCGTTTGTGGAGGAGAAACGAGACCCTGGGCAGCATAAGAATTAAAAAAATTAAAAACATTTTAAGGTATTTTAAAAATAAACACTTACAATATCGTTAATAAACAATATATATATAACTAACACTAACCTTTCGATACGTGGCCTTTTCACGATTTTACTTTCAAGTCCCAATCAAAATGGATTTCCGAAAGTTGAGTTGTTTATCTTCCTGAGATCAGTAAAACTATTTTTTTACTAGGCGGAACTCAATTAGCTAATAGAAAGAGGGGAGAGAGAAACGAAGTTTTTTTTCTTTACCTTTTTATTGAAAGTCTTTTATTGTATTTTATGGCTTATTTTCTGGACATTTAAATATTTTTTTTTCAGACTTTAGTCTAAAGGTGCTAAATTTTAAAGAGATCTCGTGAACAGAGATCTCGGAAACAAAAACTATTTTTCACTATTTTAATAATAAAAACAAGTTTAAATATAAAATTTTTATAAATAAATCTGGTAAAAAAAAGTTATTTCGTTTCTTGGTATTTCTTGGCAGCACCTAAAGAATTAACATGGCAACGGATTACAGCGCCATCTACTACTTGAGAGGATGTTTTTCACGTTGTAAAACATCGGGGACAACTTTTCACTAATATCTTAAAGTAAGTTCCTAATTGCCTTGTTAAAATAAAATAATTATTGTTATCATCTGTGTTCGTTTTGTAAATTTCATTACAACTGAAATTGCCGAAAAATTTAAAATATTGTCATGGATGGATCGGGATTGACTATGAAGTGCGTTAATTAACCCGGTTGTAATTTCTCCCCAACTGTCTGTATTTTCTTTTGTATTTGTAAATATTTGATTTCGCCAAGTTCGTTTATCTTGATTGTGCAGAAGAAAACTTTGAAAATTGATTATCTTTGCAGATGTATGCTATTGGCGCTAAAATTGTCAAACCCCACAACGAGAAGCCAGATGAGCTTGAAAATACTATTTCTCAGGTAACATTCATTTTAATCTTATATTGCCAATGTTAATTATGTTCTTATTTTCTAATACTTATTTTATCTTCCAGGCTCTCTTAGAGTTAGAATTAAATAGTGATCTAAAAGCTCAGCTGAGAGAACTGTACATAGTAGGAGCTAAAGAAGTTGATGTCAATGGTAAAAAAGTAAGTTTTGGGTTCACATGTTTAAGTTAGAAAATGTACAATGTATTGACATTAAAAAAATAAATTTCAAACATTACTTAACTATTTATCTCTAAATATGCATTCTCAGTTTTTATGTAATTTTTGCCCCATTAAAGCTTATATATCCATTCTATGTCCACGAAAAGAAATTGTCTTGAGACAAACAGTATACAAGTGCCCCTTTTGCAAACAGCTTAAGCAAAAACAATATATAAATGTACTGGAGCTCATGATTCCATGATTGTGAAAAGAGTAAAATAGCCAAATAGTATGCAAACTGGTGTGTCCATAATTGAAGTTAAGTAGGTTGAGATTATTTTCATTGTGGCAATTTACTAACGGGGGCTTGTTTAAATCGTGTTTTTTTGTGTTAGCTTTGTCCATTTATTTAAATGTTTTAAATAAGGGGAAAATAATTTTTTTTTACCACTAAATGTTTAAATTTTCACAAAAATGTTTTTAAAATTCCCAAAAACAAGACCCTGTTAAAAGTGGTGGATCAACCCCTCTAGTCTGACTATCCTTCTAATTATTATTCAAATTTGCTTATGGTGTAAATGAAGTTTGCTTATGTAGTGTGTGATGAAAACTTATTATGAGTTTACAATGAAATTATTTAAGGGACGTAATTCTGACACTACATTTCAATAGATGTGTAATATTTTTGTTTTTGTTTAACTTTTGTGAAAAAAAAAAATAAAAACATGGATGCAGGTTTGGGATGTCTTCTGTACTTGCATCCACATTTCTCTTTTATTTCTGTCTTTACTAATGTTTTTTACTGTCTGTTGTAAATCTGTTGGATTCTAAACACTTAATAATTCAATATTTAATTTTAATGGATTTGACGAACCAAATAGTTTTACATTATATTATATCATTGCCCTAATCTAGAAGCAATCTGATATTAATTCATTAGTTTTACAATTTGTGGTGCTATGTTAATTTAGTATATTTTTCCCTGAGTGAGTCACATGTCTGAAAGTTACTGTTGTCATCAGTTACTAGGTTGGATGATGAAAAGTTTGGCAAGACATCTCAGGGTCTTATTTGAATTAGGTGCCATTTTGTAATTGTTACATTTCTGAATGTTTTCTTGCTACTTTGTGGGGATAGTTAAAGACTTCATTAGCCTTATTATAAAATTGCTAATTACTCTTATTATGATTATCTTTCTTATTCGTTTTTGGTATGCCTAAAGTACTTATGTTGTGTGTGATGATTACAGATTATGAGTTTTCAATGAGATAGATTAAGGGACGTAATTCTGACACTACATTTGAATGGGTCTGTGTAAATTTTTGTTAGCAAGTAAATTGGAATTGCCATTTACTGAAGTTTATAAGAATCTGCTTTAGACATGTTAAAGATTCCTGAGAAGATATAAGATATAAATAAAGCATTCGGGGGTGTTGCCAAGTACTCTGCTTTTTGCACAAATTGCTTCAAAGAAAACGAAACTCCCCGAATGAGTTTTTTTGCAAAATTCATTCATTCTGTGCAGTTTAAAATATAGAAAGCATAATCTTAATGCTGATTTGATGCAAAGCAATTGCAGTTATGTGGAACCAAAAAAAAGGCAATCCTTTATGTTATTTCGGCCAAATGCCCGGAAGCAGAAAGTGCTTAAAAGTGCGACGTACGTCGCAGAACAAACTCGTCTCTGCAGAACATTTCATCCTTAACAAAAGAATGTTTATATATTCCAATGGTGCACCACCTGGCCATAAATCCGTTAGAAAGTTGTTAAAAGCATCCATTGTCATAACGTATGGGCCAAATTTTTATAAACATCTTGTAAACAGTAATGGCGAGTATCTAACTTCAAAAGTCATTGACAGAATTGCAAATTCTGAATGTATGCCTTGGTTTTAAATAATTTAATATGTTTTGTCAAAAGTGAGTAATAAATGTTCTACTAGTTAATTAATATTCTTATATCTATTTTGTGTTGTACTGTGGTCCATAAAATTTGGATGAATGCCTGCAGAACATTTGGAACTGTTTGAGGTCATGTTGCAGAACACTGAATATAATTCTGCTCCTGGGGCCAAATGTATTTCACTGAATTTTCAATTATTGATGGAGAAGAGCAAAATTAACCTTTGGTTGTAGCAGAACATGCTGTGCCTTCATTTAAAAAGATGTGCCTGCACTCTAAGCTTGTTCCTTGTATCAGGGTCATTCCACAGTAAAATGTGTCCTTAACGAAATTTATGAAAACTAAAAAATAATTACATACATTGAAAGAGTACACTCTGGAGGACATATTTATGACATCTGTTGGCTTATTTACTTCATAGTTTTCGTGTAATTGTACTCTAAACTTGAAGAAACCTGCTTTATCTGTTACGGACTCTACATTACCTTTTTCCCCCTGTATGAATTAAAATTACTTTTATAACCCAACTTTTTTTTCAGACACATAAAATAAAGACATCTTTATATTACTAACAGCAATTTTCTGATATGATTTATTAACTGAAAAGAGTCCGTAACGAAATAGGTTGAAAAGTTTTGTTTTTGTTTTTCAGTATGTACTTATATTTGCAAAAATGATTTTTTTCTATCTCCATGCATGGTCTAATAAAAATCTTCAGTAATAATCATGTATCATATTGCCACCTAATTTTTATGGAATTATGAATTTCTGTTTCGGACTCTACATCCGGCAAGACTTCTTTCAAGATGGTTGCCATGATAGGTATGCTATTATAAGCTTTTATAGATATACCTCATTCTTTTTATAAATTTCAATTATTTAGCTGGAAAGTAGTCTGTATTATGGTAAGCAATGTTTTATTTATTAACAAAACATCAATATATAAATTAGCTTAACAATAGTTTTTTTTTCTTAAATTGTATAACTTAAAACATAACTAGTTTTTTGTTGCAGAATATAGAATTGCATTTTTTTATTGGTTTAATAGTTTCGATTAAATTTTACCAGTAAACAGCAGTAAAATTCAGGCTGGAAGAAAGGTGGAAAACGTCAAAATTCAATACCTGACATGCGAATGATGCACTATTTCTATGTTTCAGATGGTGAAGTTTTTGAAGAAGTAAATTCTAAGTATATTAATAAGACTCAGGGATCCGTTAGCATTAATACAAACATTTTAGAATCTAAAAGTATTACTTCCAAGAGACCCAAATCCAATCGATTTTTCTCCATGTTTCTTTGCTTATGATCATGACATCAAAGTTGCATCAAAGATAGCAACTATTGAACAATAATAATAAGTTATTGTTATTTACTATTATTTCTACAAGATGCCAGGGACATAGAAGTTTAAAAACTAGTAGGAGGAAACATGATTAGGTGTTCCACACCTAACTAAAATAATTACTAATTATAATAATAAATGTAATGTAATTATGTATGTAATAGTTTGTAATACATATTTTTAAATTTATGTATATGTGTTATTGTAAGTATTCACTTCAAACCCACTTTAGCTTGGGTGACACATGCAAGGACAAATCTGTAGAGTCCGAAACACTCCCTACATTTGCCACTTGATCGACAAATAGTTGATTTTAAAAAACATTGCTGTTCTTTTTAATTAATATCTTTGTGTTTAAGTATTCTATATGGATTGGTATGTGATACTAACTATGAATACAATAACTATGAATGTTTGTAAAATGCAGAAGAAATTGAAGCTGAATTTCCTCTAAAATTTTCATGTCCATTGCTTGTAGAGTCCGAAACAGGTAATATATTTCATTGTATTGTGGCAGATTAAAAAAATTAATACCAATTTTTTGGATCTCATAATGCATCATGCATAAAAGCATCAAAATACATAAATTTTGATTTGATTATTTATACTGAGTGTCAAATGGTTAAGGAAATAAGTTTGTAAAGTGTAGAGTCTGAAACAACCAAATACTGTGGAATGCCCCATCACCAAAAGTTTAAGCGAGTATGACCTTGTTTTATACATGTTTAATTTATCAATTAAAAAGTACTTATTTTTATGCTAGTTATAGAAGACTATTACAATACAAACTCAAATTTAAGTAAGTGGTTTTTCCCCCTTGATTTTAATTTTAATGATTTTTATTCACATTATTGCACTGCTCCATAAAATTACAGCAGATGCTCTTCAAATTGTTTCTCTAAGGTTGGCAATCCTGAACATTTTGCTTTTAAAGTACACATAGTAAAAGTTAAAAAATGATAGCAGTGTATGATGTACAAGCAATAATCTGAGTTCTGATGAATTTGTGGGATGAAATTCTGATGCTGCGTATTCCCTTCATAAGTGAATTTCTGAATCGATTTTGGCCTTTTTCTTCCTTTATTAATTTGTACATTTTCTTTTTATGCGAAAAGCTTTGCTGGCCACTAAAATATTGTTGGGCACTGGTTGTGGACTTCTAATCAAAAGTAAAAAAAATAAAGAACATAATTCATTTAGGGTAAGAAGGACTTAAAGATTTCTACTGTATGTTAAACTTTTAACGTGAAGTGTAACATAAGTAGAATTTGCTAAATAACATTATTGTGCTTGTGAACAAACTTCTTTAGGTGTAAAAATAAAAAAAATATGGTTAGCAATGACGAATGTTAAGTTTTATTAAGGTACAAAATTTCGTAAACTTCTTATACTGATATTTAACATTTATAGTTTGTAGTCAAACATTTACTATTATGTTTAATTCATGAAAGGTTCTTTTTTACAATCTTCCTGATACAGTAAAATCCTGTTATACTGCGGAATCGGATATACCGGGGTGACCATCATGTCTCCCGACGTTTAAACCACCCTTTATCATTGCCATTTAAAGTTGGTTTCTTATTTGCCATTGCAAATAAAGCCAGCCTGAGCACACAAATATTCTTACCAGCTGAGATGTGTTTCTGGCACAGCAATTACAATGAATACAATGGCAGCAAAGTTGAAAAGAAGAAAAATATACTATAGAGGGGGAGAAAAGTTACAAGTACAGTAGAACCTCGGTTATACGAGCCCCGATTAACCAAGTTCCGGATTTACCAAGGTACATTTTCCCTTGAAAAATTTTTTTTTTTCTGCCGATGGCGGCGTTACCAGCTACAACAATTGCGTAAAAAAGCGGCAAAGAAGCGAACGAGCTTTGTTAAACAGAAAACAATATATATGCATTAACTTCTTCAAGAAACATCTTTAACTAGAACATGTACTCTACTAATGTGTACACATAAAATTAGATATTTGTATGTATGTAAGTCATTTTTTCATTTCCTAATATGTACGGTAAATGTCTTTTTTTTTTACATCTTTGATGACATTTTCTTTCATTTCAACCCATGTTTCCCCCTCAATTTGGACATAGTCTGTGTTATCCGAGGTACCCTCGGTCCACATTAGCTCGGATAATCAAGGCTCTACTGTAATTGATAAAGTTAAAAATGATGCAACAAAAGCGGGTATTATTTCGTGAATATACTTCCGCGATATAGTTTCACTATACCGCGGTTATGTTATAACGTGGGTGCCAACTAGTTTTTTGTTGCAGAATATAGAATTGCATTTTTTTATTGGTTTAATAGTTTCGATTAAATTTAACCAGTAAACAGCAGTAAAATTCAGGCTAGAAGAAAGGTGGAAAACGCCAAAATTCAATACCTGACATGCGAATGATGCACTATTTCTATGTTTCAGATGGTAAGTTTTTGAAGAAATAAATTCTCAGTATATTAATAAGACTCAGGGATCCGTTAGCATTAATACAAACATTTTAGAATCTAAAAGTATTACTGAAAAGGCACCCTCTATCTTGTGCCTAGTTTAAGAGAAGGAACTTGGATTTCAGTTCTTTTTAATAATAATTGGTGGCCAGGACAAATAAAGTTATGTTAAAAGAAATAACATTACAAGTAAAGTTTTCATTTAAACCTGTTGCAAGAAATAAATTCCAAGCAGTGGAGAAAATAGTTTGAAGAAATTGCCCTTGGCATGTCCCTCGACACCAGTGTTTTAACAGGGTTTTACTGTACTAATTATTTAGTGATGAATTCTATGTTTTTTATTGAATTTTTTTTTCACTTTTAGGCACTTGTTATATCTGTTCCAGTTCCACAGTTAAAATCCTTTCAGAAAATTCAAGCTCGTTTAGTGCGAGAACTTGAAAAGAAATTCAGTGGAAAGCATGTGGTTTTTATTGCTCGAAGAACAATATTGCCTAAACCAACAAGAAAAATGAAAGTTAAAAATAAGCAAAAGAGACCACGAAGGTAACAAGCTTGACACATAATCCATATTTATTAACTTGTATGCCATTTTCCTTGTTACATTTTTGACATTCTATGAACTGAAATTGTAAGTCTAATGTAATGTTGTAGCCCAAGATTTTACAACTAAAATCTTGGAGTTGTAAATCTTTTTCCAAAATGTTATGTAGAAAAGGCTTAATTTTGTGCCTCAATATTGCAAAATTGAGCTAAATTAATTATTATTTAAATTAAATACTTTAATTTAAATTACATTTATTTATGTAAATTTTTGTTTTTTCTCCTTTTTTTTTTCTCCTGTAAACCAATCTGCAACTTAGAGTAGTGATTAAGCATCTCTCAACCTCTATCTTTAAGGTTTGTCATTCAATTCAAGGAAAGATGCAAATTTATTTTCAGTATTTATATAAAAAAATATTATCCAAGAAAATCTCAACAAACTGCACTCTTGTGAAGCATTTTAAATTGAATAAAATCTGAAATTTTCAAGGTAATTGTATTTTTTCAATTTGAAAACTCTGATTTAACTTCTGAAAACCTAATGCAGTTTATTGTCCTGAAATCTATTTGCAATCTGAAAATCCCCAACAATATTTAAAGAGATGATGTATACTCATTGGAGGTGAGAGGCCGTGAATTTCTCTGCTAGATAGTATCTGATCTCTGCTGGTATGTGTTTGCAACTAGTTCACTTTCAAATAACCGAATTATGCTTCTGAGAAACATGCACTCACTATTAAAAAGACTATAAACTTTCAAATAACCGAATTATGCTTCTGAGAAACATGCTCTCACTATTAAAAAGACTATAAACTTTAAAATCACTTTCCTGTTTATTTTTTAATTTGTTCAAAAGCTCAGTCTGTAAACTTAAAAAAAAAAAAAATTAACTATATTTTGCGAAATGATTTGCGCTATTTTAGATGACAAATCATGAATTTCTCTGCAAGGTATTATATCTGGCAGTAATTTTTTTGTATCTTCAGGGCGGGACTCCTTCCCAAATTTTTCAGGATCTCCAGAGAAATTGCTCATGGGAGATAGAAAAAAATTCTCTTCATATATTGCTACCAATATTATAATAAAATAAAAATTACTCTTTTCCAAAAAAAATGCAATCCCAGGGTTCCCACCAAGTCACTTTTTTCACCTAAAATCATTTTTTTCCATTGGTCACTTAAAGTCGCTTTTTGTAACAAATAGTCGCCTAAAATCGTTTGGGTGGGGGGGGGGATCTTTGTTTTTTGTTTGGGGGGGGGGTGATAAATAACCACCAAACTTTTCCTATAAACACCAGGAACAATGCAAATAGTTTTGTGCAAAGTTTTTTGATTCCTTCCACCTTAAAATTAACTCTTTCCCGATTCGCTCCCTCCATAGGCAGTGATGAAATTTCACCGTTCGCTCTACCGAGCTGGCGGATCGCGTGCTGTACTGATTGTGATTGGCTTGGGCATCAGCCATCCGTTCTTATCATTGATGTTAATGCACTTTCCTATTACTAGCACCATCCCTAGGTTATGCGAGCAGGGTTGCCAGATTGGGCAAAAAATCGGCGATTCAGCAACTTTTTAAGATGACTGGCGCCGGCCTTGGTTCAATCAGATCGCCAAGTGTGACTTGACAATATAATTCGTCAACTTTATTTTGTTTCTGGCAACTTCTCCAAGCGTTTCGGGCTAACGGCTGTATCAAATTAGAAGTCTGCCAACAGTGAGAATTGTTGTTCAAAAATGTGGTGAACCTTGCACGCTCAACTAGTTTTGTAGATTTTTTAAGCGAATAAATTTAATTATACTTAGAATACTTTTTCTTGCTTTATGTTAAGTATATTGCAATGCAGTGATTAAGATTTTTTTTTTATCTTGCTGTGCTGAAAGAAATGGAGAAATTTCTAAAGCGTAAAGTAGAAACACCTACTACTACAGAAGATTCCGAGAAAAAAAAGAGAAGTACCCAACAATTTAAACAAGAGTATTCAAATTCATGGCCTTGTTTAGTTGCATCTACAAAGCCAGGATATGTTTTTTGATTCGATTTTTCTGTTACTCATGGTTGGTCGCAATTACTCATCCACTTTTGTAATATGTTTAAGAAATTTTACTTCTTTTCCTAACATAAAATTTTTCTGAGTCAGGGGTGTCACTGACGCACTATAGCGCGTAAAAGACTCGTGATACGCGAAAAGGACCCGATATTTGAAACCTCACGTGTCCTAAAGGATGCGCTATTTTCCTTTCATTACTTTCTTAAAAGTAAAACCAGAATTGAATGGAAGTTATTTTTTCCTGAAAAGATTACTAAGAAGTCCATTATCCACTGAGAACAAGTGCCTAACTACCTTCCTTATCAGTATTTTCCTTCCAATCACACCATACACAATCGGCCCAATGGAACGTATTCCTCACAGGGGGCTCAATCTTTGTCCCGAGGGTAAAATCTCACTCTGGTTGCTTCTTACCTTACAACATGTCATATCTCCTCTATTCTTTTCAAAGCCCCTCCCTCACCCCTTTTATTATGACAGGCACATGTCAGTCGCCGAGTTATTTTTCTAAAGGTTTTCCAAATTTGGTACGATCATGTTGACAAGTATTGCTTCAGATAATCGGAGAAGAAATGTTTTAAGTGCAAGCCCAAAATTATTTTTTTCAGAGAAATTTGTTCATTGGCCGATTTTTATTTCGATCGCATTTTGAAAAATGCAATCTTTTTGCATCTGCTCTGGAAGTTTTTCCATTTTTTTATGCTTGGTAAGCTTTGTTAAAAGGCAAATAAATGAAATTAATATTTATTTTCATTAAAATTTGATCACAAGGTGTTTAAAAAATTGTTCTCGTTAAGAGGGCAAGCTTTAAAAAGTTAAGAAATTGAATGCTCAATCGCGAGTTTAATTTTATTTTGTTTCAATAAGTTTAAGTTTTCGCGATATATACATACGTCCAGTCGTTCAAAAGAGATTCAGATAAAAAACGAAACTGATAAAAATTAATGTTACATTTGAAGGAGTCTGAAAAGAAAAATTGTTGTTTATGCACACCTTGGCCGCTTTATTAATGCGATAATCACCTTAAGTTTTTTTTTTTTATCACCACGAGTTGATAGTGCATTTACAGGATATATTATCTAAAATTAATTTCAAAACATTACTTTATTTAGCACACGTCTTTATTAAATATGTGAAATCTTGGAGTATGTTTTTCATTCTATAGATTAGGAATTTTGTTTATTCCATCTGGTAGTTATATACAGTCAACTCTCTCAAATACACGGATCCAAAATCCGCGCAAGATATCCGATGTAAACATTGAAACGGTTGAAAAACTCAGTTAAAAAGACTAGAAATTCCTTAAATTTTCGAAGCTAAAAGCATTTTTTTAACTTGAAATGTTTAAAATAACTCACATCAGCCTTTTATACATTGAAAACAATGGATGTTTAGCTTATTTTTATGTTTTTTTATAGCCTTGTGATGCCATGCGTCATGTTAGCGTTTTGCCGTAATTAGACATCAATCTTTTTGCATCTGTTTTCGGTTTGCGATATTTCTTATTATTTTTTTATTAGTACACAATGCTAATCGTATTCCGCAAAAATATTACGCTATTTTTTAGCATAAATTTTGCATTTGCATCGATTTTGTGGTGCAAATATTCTTTCTCCTTAATCAAATTATTGGAGACAATTTTGGTCGCCAGCGTGGCGATCGGCAATGAAGTTCTTCATCACCATTAAAATTTTTTTGGTAGCCAGTTGACGAGTGGTGACCACCAATCTGCCTTTTTACAAAGTAGTAGAATAAAAAAAAAATCATTTAAAGTTCACATATATATATATATATATATATATATAAAAACAGGGTTGCCACGCACCGGGAAAAACAGGAAAACCTGGAATTGTCAGGGAAAATGACCTTAATTGCTCAGGGAAAATCACATTTCACTGAAATTTCTGGAAAAGTCAGGGAATTTCATCTTCTGTTAGTACAGGTGTTATTTAAGGTTAATTATTTAAGGATGACTCAACAGATGAATAAACCTGTAGACATGTGATTTTTCCGTATTTTGACGGAATTCCGTATTTGATTTGTTGATACTTTTGGAAATTAAGAATTTCGTTTCCGCGAAAATCCTTAACTTTAGAGAGCCTCTATCTTTTTTTTGTGTGAAAATCTTTGAAAGTAGCCTCCCAACACTTTACAAAATACCATTAAAATTTATGCATTTTATCCGTGTTTTGAACTTTTAAGGGTCGGTCCGGATTTTTTCTGCATTTCGAAATCCGATTGCATCGGCTTCGGTAACACTTCCTAGTTCGCATTTAATGTTCGATTCTGTCTCATGGACATCAATAACTTTGAACTTACCATTATTTTTATCTTTAAAGTTTCAGCTTCTATAATAGTAAAGAACTTGCACGGGCCGTAATTTTGCCACGCCCACTTGAAAATTCGGCCGTAAATTGTAGGAATTTTTCGAAAGTTAATTTAAGTTTTAGTGATCATATCAGTTTATTATAATTATTAAATATTACAGCCTTAATTGATAATTTAGTTAAAAAAATATTTTTGCCTAATATGTCTCACCCTTTGTGTGTAATTTAAAATGAGTTTTTTAAACTTTCAGCTGTGTTTAGCATTAGGGTTTTTTTCCTTACAAGTACTCATTATGATATTGTTGCAAAAGAAATTATCAATTCTTTCTGTTTTTATTCGATATATAATTAAAATGCATGAAAAAAATTCAGCAATCTTCTGTTGGATAATTTTTTCAATATTATAAAAGAATTGTTAAGTTTGAGAAAAAATAAGCCGATGGTTTTTGATCTTAGAAGGTCATTAATCCAATTCAGTGTTAGACATTGGCGATGTATCGGAACACACTAATGAAATTGTGCTTGCGTTTTTAGGTACGGTTAAAATTCAGCATGAGCAGCACCGTGCGGGTACCGCTAGTATCTGAATGAAAGTACCTGTGTTTAAATCACAAATATGTTTATATTGTCTATTAATAATTTTGTTCTTCTCATATAAGGCTTTGGGGCCGTTCATAAATGACGTCACCCTTTTTTCCCATATATTTGACCCCCCCCCCCTTTGTCACGATATGTCACACTTCAGCGGACCCCCTCCCCCCCCCCTTTGTCACGCGTCACACTAGGTTGCATAATGCATGATGTCACACTTCTTGTTACCCCCTCCCCTCCCCTTGTCACACTTTGTCACAATTTCCCGAACCCCCCTCCTCCCCTCGAAGCGTGTCATCATTTATGAATGATCCCTTTGGTACTTTGCAACCCTTTTTTTCCCCACTTCACGCCTTAGTCATAACATTTTTAATAGTTGGTCGAAGTAGTTACTTCAGTTTAAAAGGTTAATGCTTGGAAACCTGTTTGTTTCCTTAAAAAAATGGAATTAGTTTTTATAGATTGCACTAAATTCAGATTCTTTATGAATATAAGTTTCGAAGAATGTAGGACTTCTGCACTTTTTTGTTAGATATTAAGCCCCAATTACCCCATTATATTAAAGTGCTAAAGTAATGGCTTAACTTTGCTTTGTGTTTGACAATTCTGTTGAATAGTAATGTATGTTTGCTATACAGTAAAACCTCAATAAGGGACACTAAAATAGGACTGGAAATTTTGTCCCTTAAATAGGTGTCCCTTCCTCAGAGGTTCATTTCTCACAGTTTGATGCATACACATATAGTGTATTAACTAAGTTTTTAATAATAAACATGTGTGAAAATGTCTCATGCATACAAAATATAAATTGTAATTATTGAAATTTAAAATATTTTCATTGAAAAAGTAAAATTTTAGCATAAACGTCGTATTGGCAGTGTTTTGGAGCTTACAGAAATTTATTTGAAGTAATCTGTTGGATGGGTTTGTTTCAAAATACGTGATTTGGGCAATAGAGTGTAAATATTGTTTAGTGTACTTTTTCCAATAAAAAATTGTTGGTAGCCGGGTACTGTCTGTCCTTGCTGAGCACAGATGTATTCCATAGTACAAAAGAGGGAAAAGCCTTTACAAGTAGGTTTTGTAAAGGGAACAGAAAAACTTCCTAGTTCTCGTTTAATATCGGATTCTTCCCCTTAGACATCAATAAATTTGAGCTTATCTATATTTTTAATCTTTCTTAAGTTTTAGCTTCTGTAAAGGGCTTGCAGAAACGTCATTTTGCCACGCCCACTCTAAATGTCGCTGATAATCAAGGAATTTTTAGCTTTTAAGTTTTAGTGATACATCTGTTGATTATAATTATTAAATATTAGAACCTTATTAAAAATATGTTTAATTTTTTTTTTTTTTTGGCAGATTTTTTTTTTTTAAACAGTTTTGTTTTTGTTTCGTTTTAAATTTTTTTTTCTCTTTTGTTGCATGTAATTTAAGATATGTTTAAATTTTAGATCAATTTTATTTGTCCCTCCCCCCTTTCAAGTACTCATTTTACAATGTTACAAAATAAATAAATAATATTTATTTCTATTTTAATTCAATATATAAAAACATGGAAAAAATTCTTCACGCCTAATTTTGAAGCTTTTGCATTTCATTAAAATTTTTATAGTTATCAAGTATGAAACAGTTATTTCAGTTTAAGAAGTTATTGCTCAGGAACATGTTTATTTCTTTAAAAAATGTCATGCCATTTCCACGCCTGATATTTTGGTTAGACATAATGCCCCAATCATTTTTTTTTTTTTTTTGTTAAAGTAATGAGTTGATGTGCTTAGTATTTAATAATTCTATTGCATAGTAATTCATGCTTGTAGTAAACTTTTTAATAAACTTTTACAAAGTGTTATGTTGTGATTTTTCAGTATTTTTTCTCAGTGAGGCACATGTCTGACCTGACAAGCAATAAAGCTATGGCTCGTTACATACACAGCCGATACAACACATCAATCTAATTAATGTGCGATTTGATAAATTTTTATAGTATTGAATATGAAGTTATTTTATTAGAGTTAGAGTGCTCTAAATTAACTAGTATTAAGGAAATGTTTCGGGCTTGTAATGTATCTTGTATTCAAAGTGGTTAGATTTACGTGATTTTTGCTATGAAGAGTCCTGGAAAGTGCTTGATTTTTACTCAGAGAATAGTGTACGCACCCTGTTAAAAGTAAGTTTAACTATATATATGTGGCAACCTGTTATTATGCAAAATGCTTAACCTGTTCATTAGTATGCATCGTTAGCAAACTTTTTAAAGTTTTGTGGCATCAGTGCTTGTGGCGAGAACAGTATAAATGCCAAGTGAAATGTTTTTTCACTCGCTCTCTTTCTTTTTGCTGTGCAGCAGTCGTGTGCCCGCATGGGTTGTTGCCCGCGGCGCATGTTTAAAAGTTTGTTTTGATTTACTTTGTTAAATTATGTCTTTGTTGTTTATTAAATTTGTTGAGTTTTAAATTGCGTAATGTCTTTTATCAGCTTAAGTACCTCAGCAGTTAACGTTTAATTTTACCATATCCTCAAGTTAAATTTTGAGTAATGAATTTACGCCTTGCATTTATGTAGGCATTTTCAAAATCTCTACACAGTTGAGTTACTATGCATTATTGCAAGGTGAAACTTTCAAGATTGTCTTTAATGCACTAGCGATAAAATGTGAACTATGAAGATCCAAATTTGATCGCAATATGAATAAAGTTAAGTTGGAAACGTCTAGTAAAAGAATTAGTGTTGTGTTAGTTTAAATTAGCATACCACTAAAGTGAGAGACCCGGACGTTAAATATATATACGCACTCATATATTTGATTTTTTAAAAAAATTATTTATTATTATTTTTTTAAAGCACCGCCTGTACTTATTCACACTAAGCATAAAACTTATGTATTCTCCACCATATATTAGATGTCATTCGATACATTTTACAACGTTACCTTCCGTTTAGCAATTATTAGCATTTCTGCCTTTCCGAATGATAAAAAATATTATTTGGGGATTTGAAATTATTTAAATCCTGAAGTTCTTTTATGCTGTGCAAAATTTTGTTATGTTCCAAATTTCATTGAACAAAAAGTTAAGTTATTCGATTTGTGACAATACTAAAATCTATAAAATGTAAAACCTTGGGCTTCAAGGTGTAATAAAATTTTCTACTGCATTCCAACTTTTACTGATAACAAATTTATAATATTAATTATAAATAAGTAAACTTTGGATTATTTCAACTTAGCCATTTAAAATTTGGTAATTTTCATGATTATTTTTGAAATAATAAGGTAGGTTTTTATTCACAGCTAAAGCATAGTATATTATGCTCATATTTGATAATATTTGTTGACATCGATTAACCTGGAATTTTTCCTAAAATTGCCTGGAAAACCTGGAAAAGTCGGGGAATTTTATTGTCTAACATGAGTGGCAACCCTGATATAGTATCTAATTTTTATAAATTTTCTTTCTTTTCTATCAATCTTTTATATTTATTATGCCTGTATAATTAGTGGTTTATCAAAAATTTTTTGAGTAATAAGTAAAAAGGTGAATGCAACATTACAACCTTGCAAAATGCTTAACACAAATCAATGACCCGAAATCCACAAAATTCTAAAATCTGCACAACCCTTGGCCCCAAGTAGTGCAGATTTTGGAGAGTGGACTGTAGTAGGCCATGGTAGCCTAGTGGTTAGAGCTTTGAACTTCCACCTGGAAGGTTGCGTGTTCGATACCCGTTGATGACCCACCATGTACACTTGGGGATACGTGCATGTAAAATCAGTGGACCCCACAACCTCGCACCCTGGGCAAGCAATCCTAAGGCCTTAGCTAACAGGTAGGGGTCTGGTGGAGAAAAGTAGTTATATATAGTCAGTACCAAATATAGAATTTCGGTACCTGCTTTCAAAGCGAAAGGTTGTTTTTAGGGCTGTTAAGAATTTTTTTTTTTTTGTGCATTATGGTTACTGTATTTTTACAAACTGAAGCAATAGCAACATACGAAAATGCTAGGAAAAAATGCTTTGGGGACCCACAATTTTCAAGATGGGACTCACATTTTAAAAAATTGTGGGTCCTTGGGACCCAGTTCTCTGAATACCCAACAACACCCCTGTGAGTGCATTAATTTTTTGAATTTTTTCTTAGCTGTTAAGTCTTTCCAGCATGTTCATAAATTTTACGATTTTGATATAAAAACATTTCTAAGGATATTTGTGCGCTGTGTATACACACGTTTTTGAAGTATTTTCTTAATTTTTAAAAATATTTCCCCTGCGTTTCATGTTTTTGAAAACATAAATCCATCAAAAAATGATCAACATAAGTATATATGTAATATTTCTTGACATGTATGTGCACGGGTGTATCCTCACGTTTGCCTACCTTGTAGACCTGCTACTGATGATCATCCTTCAATGTTGGCATGTATGCTACTGCATTGATTTTTTTTTTTTTGCTTTTCAAGGTCTATTCTATCTTATCATTTTCAGTTTCAACTTTGAATGATTTGCAAGTTAAAAACTTTTTGATGCAGGATAAGTAAGCACTTAAAGTATACTTTTCAAGTATTTTACTTTTGGTATCTACTTTCTAAATTAGCTTTGGACAAAGGATTTATTATTATAATCAAAATCATTTCTTGTACAGAATGGGTTTAATTTAGCTATTTCTTTGCTTGAATAAATAAAACCTTTTCAATTTAACATTAATTTTTTCTGTATCTTTAACAACTTGTTCTTCTAAAAACAATTTCTTAATTATGTCAGTAAACTCATGTTTACTCAACATCAAATACTGAATTTGTTTTGAGATTATGTAAGAACTTTTCTGTATGCAGTTGAGTCCTCATCCAAAGTTACCAGAAGATTTTCTTTTTTCTCATGTGTGCCCTGGAAAAAAACAGTTCTGAACTTTTTTTACAAAATTGTCTCTTACTGCCTGATTCAAGTAAATTATGCAGTGTTTTGTTTTTCTAAACAGCAATTTAATTCCCTCGTTTTATTATTAATTAACCAAGGTCACCTTAACCCATATTAACTCGAATAATCATGATTTGACTGCATATATATTATTTTCTACATATGGTCATTTAGGTATGAATCCACATGTCATTTGAAAGCTAAAGCTGCTTTTTTTTTTTTTAATTACTATTACAATAATGTTTGTTATTATTTTGAGAAATGATGTATTAATAGTAAGAGATGATTAACCATGACTTTCTCTGCTAGATAGTATCTGATCTCTTCTGAAATTTTCTTGCACACACAATTGTTTTAATTTGTGTTCTAGTAATTGGGGACCATCCATAAATGATGTCACGCTTTTTTCCCAATATATTTGACTCCTTCCCTCACTTAGTTATATGCCACGCTATGTTGTATAAGCACACTTGTTACCCCCTCCTCTTGTCACAATTTCATGCACCCCTCTCCCCCCATCAAAGCATGACATCATTTATGAATGATTGCTTATGCAATTTTTCATTGTGTCAATTTTTTTGATCAAGAAGTCTTATTTATGAGGAATTCAATAAAAATGTTTGTAGAAAAGTAATGATTGAAATTAGAGGGAGGGAAGAAAGGGGTTATGATGGAAGTTCATCCATCATTCATTTATTCAGTTCATTTATTAATCCAATAAAACATCCAGGTCCCAAGCAAAGGTTTTTAGTTTATGTTTTGCAAAGTTCGTGAGTTATGGAAGATAGTGTTGGGAAATATCATATTTAACTATTAAAATATCAGATATTTATGGTGTATAATCAAATGTTTGGGTCAAGAAAACCAAAAATGTCAAGCCGCACATTTCTAAAAAATCCCATGAAATTATGGATTGACCCAAAGGTTATTGCCTACTTCCCTATAAATTTTCAATACAAAAATTTAAGTTCCTTTTCTATCTGCATCATAATTAAAAGTTTAATATCTTTAACATTAATATTCCAATAAATGAATTCGGCATCCATTTCCTGTTCAAAATCATATTTTCAATTAAACACTGCCCTGGCTGATATTTAATATTTGACTTGAAGGAAATTCAAGAACAAAAAAAAAAAAAAAAAATGGAATGCTTGTTCAGTACTTTTACCATACATGGATAATGAGGGGGAAATATATCGAAAATGATACAGAATGAAGTATTTTTATAATTTGGCAACCATTTGATGAGTTAAGTCTTATTTTCCCTGCTTTTTGTTTTTCTGCCGTCTTCTGCATGCTTCTTAGAATTTTTCCCCATGATTAAAGTAACTTTTGTCCAATTCTTATTCCATTGTAACCTATTGTCTGATTTTTTATTTCAGCCGAACATTGACAGCTGTACATGATGCTATTTTAGAAGACTTGGTGTTTCCTGCAGAAATTGTAGGAAGAAGAATTAGGGTGCGGTTAGATGGTAGCCGGTTGATGAAAGTTCATTTAGATAAAACACAGCAAACAAATATTGAACATA
Organism: Octonoba sinensis; assembly: GCA_038502835.1. Lineage (NCBI taxonomy): Eukaryota > Metazoa > Arthropoda > Arachnida > Araneae > Uloboridae > Octonoba > Octonoba sinensis. The sequence continues at coordinate 25,987,202 of CM076599.1, read as the reverse complement.
AGGTAATGCTTTTTATGTATGCATTTTAATATACTTTGTCAATTGTCAGGTTTTTTCTTTCATACGGATTCATAAGAAACTAACATAAGACAGGTTAAAAGCTGCTGTGATCCTAATGATGATTTACAATCCAACTCCTATTTAGTCATGAAGAAAAAAAAATCTGAGGGATCTGCTGCTCTGTTTGAAAAAAGCCTAATTTCAAAGTGTGGCTTAATTGTAACGTAAAGGTATGTATGCATGTGGTGGATCTAAATAGATATAAGGGGTATTGAACCTTTTGATTAAAAGGGAGTATGGGGAATACAATATCAACACTTTCTCCTGCTCAAATTTACAACATTAATTTTTTTATCACTATGTTTCAATTTTGAATTTTGACAAGAAACACCCTGTTAGAAATGCTGTATCGATCCCTGACTTTATTATATCTACAAATAAAGTCAGGTTGTCATGTACCTTAAGATAAATGGTAAGGTAGTAATAGTTTTTTTCCCCAAAATATATATTTTATAAACTCATTAAGTCTCCCATTTATTACCAAAGTGCCAAAGTAAATGGGAGACTCTTCACCTCAGTCACAGAACAGAGAATGATATAACCTATCTTGATGTGATAGGTCATATAATTGTGTCTTGATTAATATATTTAAAGTGCGTGACTTTATATATAAGGTTTTTATTTTTGTCCATAAACTTATTTATTTTTAGAAGCAGACTGCCTGTAAAACTTCAATCTTTTATTAAAATTAAAATTTAATTTAAAATTTTTTGGCACTGTAAATAAGTAAATAGTGATCACTTGTAGAACCCCATTTAAAGTTCCAGACACACAAAGGAATTAATTCCTCTGTTTTACAGCATTACAAGTTTTTCCTATTTTTTTTAAAGACTCGTGGACCAAATTGATGTTTAGGTTGGTATAAAGCATTATGCTAGGTGCTTTGTTTGCATGTTTTAATACTGACTGTCATTGAGGCAGATTAGCTGTAAGCACTTGCTGTACCTAAAATTTTCGCTGCCGATCGTTTTGTTGGCTACCAAAATTTTTAAAGAGGCTGAAGGAGGAAGAAGTGGTTGCTGAATTAAAACAACCTATCAATTATAGAGAATGATTCTTTTTTTTTCCTAGTTAAGCAATGAACTACCTATAATTTTAAGAGCAAAATATTAAAAAAAAAAAAAAAAAGGTCCCAGAAAGCGTAAATTCTGTAAAATGCGGGTTTAAATTTTTTTTAAAAATTTTCTCCAAACATTAGATGGTTTAAATTTAAAAAAAATTTAAAACATTTGTCAATTTCTGCAACTCTCAAAGGATACATTGTTTATGATTATGCCGAAAAGTTATATATTTGTTTTTTTAAAATATTCAATAATTGTTTCATGTAAGAAATAGTAAGATTGTTATGTTATAGCTTTTGTAGCTTCCTCTGATATCAATTTTTATTTTTAGACGGAAACGTTTGCTGCTGTGTATAAAAAACTCACTGGGAAAGAAGTAACCTTTGAATTTCCAGAGCCGTTGTTCTAATTTTTGAAATGGACTGAAATAAAAAATATTGAAAATTCTGCTTTGTTTTTAAAAAATACCTTGTCTGTTACTTTATGGCAATTTGAAAAAAATTCTTGTTTTCTGTAGATTTTCTATATTTTCTTGTGGCATGATCTTAAGAAACAGCGGTTTTCTTTTCATCTGTTTATCATTATCATTTTTTCACATTAAAATGACACTTTTAGTGTAATTTTACTAATAGTGTAATTTTAAAGAAAAACTGCTAAAAAATCTAAAAAAGGACATATTTCAAAGGTATTTTTCAAAATACTCGAGGTTTATGAACAACAGACTGAGAGCGCATTTGTGTCAAATATTTAATGTTTACATTTATTTTGGTATCGTGCATATGTTAGAATCAATGTTATTTAAAAAGTTGAAATTATTCTATTCTTTGCAAAGTTTGAACTTCTGAAAGATTTATAAAATGAAAAAAAAAATGGGGGGGGGGGGGGCATTTTGAGGATTGGCGCTAAAAAATTCACAAAATTCAGTTATCAAAAGTGAATTGAAACATGAAAAAGTCTTAATATCACCCGCAATGTGTTGTTAAAGGATTTTTTTTCCCAAACCATGTTTTTGTTAACGGAAATGAGTTGTCGAATATAATTTTTAATATAGTATGTAATGGGGTAACTTTTTTGTGTAGAGATTGCTCATGTGTCGACTTTTGTATCGATAAAAGATTAAAGTTCTTAATAGGGATTGAGCAAGGTTTGTTGATTTAAATCGTGATATTTTTTTTTTCAAAAAATGTTAGAAAGTGTTGTAAAAATAAAATATGTTGCATTTACAACCACTTTTCAAACAAAACTTCCTAGGTCCATAAGGTTTTGAACTAATTACTATTTTTTACATTTTACAATGTTACTCTTATTCTTTCAAACAAACTTTTATTCAATCATTCAAATTAGAATTCATAATAATCATGAACCATTCTGTGCTTTTATCAGTATATTAGATCCATTTAATAAATGCCACACAATAAATACTTGGCCCATTCCATGATTTCCTATACCAAGTGGGTAAAATTTCAAAGTCACAAATTTATAGAAATAATACTTCATTCTAATGTAAAATACAGGGTGCGTAGCGGGTGCTTATATTTGAAAATGAAATATAAGGGCCCTTATAAGCGCTTACTTTTCCTTAAAATGTTTATTTTCTAAAAAAAATTACAAATGTTTTTGTTTCCCCCCCTTAGCAGAAATCAAACGTTAGTTCAGTACTCATCGGATGCATAAAATGGCGTGCCGATTGCTAAATCAGCTGCCCAGATCGCCATTCATAGTCAAAATGTAAACATTTGTCTATGAGTGAAGAAAATATATTGCAAATTTGGCGTAATGAAACGCGTCTCCGCGCCAAAGCTTCCGAGAATCCGCCATTTTTGGTTTTGTAAATCCGCCATGTTCGGTTGTGCTCCAAAATTCTGCATAGCGTTGGTGCTGAGCTTGTCAAATTTGAGGTTCGGTACTGCATACTTGCCAAGTCCACTGTTTTTAACAGGAGACTCCCGTTTTTTGCGTCTGTCTTCCGATCTCCCGTTTTTTGTAATTTTCGCTTTAAAATAAATCAATGAAACTTCAATATTTCTTGCTCAATAGACGGCGGTCGTAATCGTAGTTACTCGACGAGTAGTTTTCATGTGATTTTGCCGAAATTCCTTTTTTTTTTTTTTGGTGTTTTTGAAAAGTCAAAACTTTGGTTCCGCGAATATTCGTAATTTTGGAAATTTTTTTCTTCTTTAAATGAGAAAATCTTGAAGTGGCAGGCGGAGATACTTGCTTTACGAAACTTTTACAAATTAGCAGTAAAACTTCCGCATTTTGTCTTTCATATGCTTTCAAGGGTCAGTCCCGATTTTTTTTTTGAAATCCGATTGCATCCGCTTGGGTAAAAGTCCCTAGTTCTTGTGTACTATCTCATTCCATCTCTTGGACATCAATAACTTCTGGTTTACCATTATTTTTATTATTTTTTACGATTTAGCCTCTGTAGTAGAGGATTTGCACTTCTCATTTTGCCACACCCACTCGAAATTTCAGTGAAAAATGTTAGCGATTATTAGTTAGTTATAACTATTAATATTGCATCCTTAGTAATAATCATGTTTTAAAAATATTTTTTGCATAGAATTATTTTCTTTTTTTTCCTTCAACTTAGGGTTTGCGTTTTTTCCTTTTAGGGGATCATTATGTATTGTTACAAAATAGATAAAGAACATTTCTTCCTATTTTTATTCAATATATAACTAAAAAATGGCTAAATTAAAAAAATATATATATTGGGATAATTTATTTGTTAAGTGCACAGCAGACGTGGTCGTGATATTTTGTTTGAATTGTGGTGTAAATGTAAGCTAGTAAGTATTTGGGAGAACTGGCTTTTTATAATCTAACTAGTAATTGTAATTCTTGGGATTTTGTGCATTCCACACAGTAATGCATTTTCTGTAAAGTGAAACCAAGTTTCGTCCAATGCTGTCAAATGAAAATCTAGAGAACATCCTATTGCTCATAAAAAAAAAATTTTGCTGGAAAATGATCCGAACAAACATTTGATGATAAAATTTTATCAAATTCTGCTGTAATGAACATTAAATTTTTTTTTTTATTTGTAAGTCAGTTTAATTGTTCATTTTGTGTGTGTTGGGGGGGGGCATTGAAAAAATTTCCTGTTTTTTCCCCCTCCAAGGTTAGCAAGTATGGTACTGTACATGATATTGCAGTGGCGCAGCAAGGGGGGGTCATAGTAGGCCGTGTCCCCTCTCCCCCCCTGAGTGATTTGAATTTTTTTTAATAATTTAAGACAATATGCATCTTGAGAAAATAAGGTTATATTTTTGTCAATAAATCACTAAATATTGATGGTAGGGGGTTCTAAATTAAAAAGTTCTCAGCAGTGCCATATTATGTTAACTCAGAAAATTACATTATCTCCCCTCCCCCCCCGTAAAAATCGCACAAAGTTCAGGTGAAATAAAAAACTGCCCCTCCCCAATAAAGAATATATATGTTACCTTTAAAGTATATAATGCAGTTATTTCATAGAATACCTAGTTATTCCATGATATAACTGATCGTGTCCGTTAAAGCGTTTAATATGTTATTAATTTGACACTTTAACTAGTTATTCTATGAAATAACTAGGTAATCTATAAATTAACTAATGAGAGACAGTTAAAGTGTAAAATATATCTAAAATGAAATATCTAGGTATTCTATAAATAAACTAATGATAGACAATTAAAATGAAAAAGAAGCAATTTATCTAATTTATGCAGCGTATAAATGGTAATTATGGAAACGTACCATAAATTCATTTGTTACAACAATGATTACTAAAATGACACTTGGAATTTCAAGAATATTATTTCTAAAACAAAAACATTTTTTGTTGACGCACTGGGTTTTACACGAACATTTTTTAAATCCCTGACCAATACCTAAACTTTGAGCAACCGACCGGAGCGATATTTCTACATCCGGTACTTCTTCGATTTTAATTTTTGTTCGCAGACACTGACCTGCGATCGGGAATATAATTGTTTTATGCGGCCGTTTCTTGTGCCCAATTGGAAAAATCCTTCTTCGGTTATTTTTATGATGATAGCTAAAATAGATTTGGCATCACCTTTTCCTCTGTCAACTTCAGGCACTGGGATACGGACGGTAAACCCCATAGAGGCTTCAGAATGAGATTTATCCGACATTAATTTCATCTTTTTCGCTTGAATTTCTAAACATTTTTTGGACTTTTCTTTTTCTCTTTGAACATTAAGTTCATTAAAACACAATTTGCAGATTTTCTGCTCAACTTCATCTTCTGAAACATAATCTTCTAAACATGATATATGGACAGGCTCCATACATTTGAAGCAAACTATATCTTCACTGCATTCTTTTAAGATTAGTTTACACTTTAACGGGCTGCAGATCGTTATTCTATGAAAAAACTTGTTAAACCATGAAATAGAAGAGAGTTTTACACTTTAACGGACACGATCAGTTATTTCATGGAATAACTAGGTATTCTATAAAATAACGGATTTCATACTTTAACTGTAACACACACACACACACATATATATATATATATTCATTATATTAAGTTAGATTATCAGAATATTACTTTCAATAACTGCAATTTGTTACTTTATTGTATATATATATATTTTTTGATCGGTGTTTTTTAGTTAATACTACAATTAAGCAAGCTCTATAAGCAATGCATCTGTTAAATAAAACTTATTTGTTTTCCTTATATAGTGCAAAGCCTCTCTTCTCATTTTTGTTAGCTATTTCTCTTAGAAGTATTTAATTTTGTCAAGTCGTGTTTTTCCTCTTAATTATGCAAGTACAGTCGAACTTCGATAACTCGACTTCCTATAAGTCGAATAATCCGCTAACTCGAACTTTTAATCAAGTCCCGAATCATTTCTGTACTTTTCTTTAAAAAACTGTCTCGATAACTCGAAGTGAACATCTTCTAAGTCGAAGTTTTTGCGATAGATTTCCCGGGAAAAAAAAAACTGATTCAGTTCAAAAGTTCGAATGCCAGTCCACTCATGTCTTCCTTCTCTGAATTGCAATGGCATCCACTTATGTCACACATTCTTTGAATACCCTTCACCCCCTCCCCTCCATTGTCCGAGAAGATAAACAGAGATAAGAGATTGTGGAGGGAAGGGGAGGTTGGAGTGGACTGAACAAAGATGGTCACTGTCTTGGGGGTGGGTTCACTTTGGAGATTGTAGGGGCGGGGGAGAGCACCTGCTTTGTGAGGTTGGGTAGGTTTTCACCTGTTTTGTGAAAATTGGGTCCTTCCCGGCAGCGTGTAAAAAGAGTTGCACATTCCTGATAAGGATTCCCAGCTGGCTGCTCTTCTTTCTTTGACTCCGTGATGTTGCAGTTGCGTTCTTTGAATTGCGCTTGTTGAATTAATCAGCATTTTGTATCCGGAATGTCTAAACGGAAATTGATCACGCTTACTTTAGATCAAAAAGCAAAGCTTATTTTGGAGATTGAAACAAATCCTCCGTTGAAAAAGAAAGATGTGGCTTCTAAGTACGGCATACCTCCAAACACTTTATCTACGATTTTGAAAGATATTGTCCGCGATTAAGTTGCTCTTCCTGACGGCCAACACAACGGTAAAACTTCAGCCTGCAGATCAAGGAATCATCAAGTGCCTGAAGCATGCCTATCGAAAATGCTTAGTGCGCCAATCCATCGAGGAAGTGGAGAATGGCGTAGAGCACAAAATCAATGTGCTAGATGCCATGCGCTTCATTTCGCGCTCCTGGGAGAGTGATGTTTCTCAAACGGTGATCGAGAACTGTTTCAAGAACTGTGGTTTCTTCAGTTCAAATGACAATGTAGCGAAAGACGACAATTGCGATCCCTTAGAAGGCATGGGTGATATGGACTGGGAAAAAGATTTCATGTGCATCGATGACAACATTGAAGGCATGCGTGATATGGACTGGGAAAAAGATTTCATTTGCATCGATGGCAACATTGCAACGTCAGAATCCTTGTCTGACGAAGCAATAATTAATGCTATTTGCGGAGAGCCCGAAGGAGATGAGGACGAAGAGGAAGCTGAAATCCCCCCACCTCCAAAAAGTAAGCAAGCACAGGACGCTGTTCAAATCTTACAACAATACCTGGAGACCACCGAAGATACAGACAACACCCTATTTAACTGTGTTCAAAAATTAGGTGACTTTGTGAATGCCAACAACTTTAAAAAATGCAAACAACAAAAATTAACTGCTTTTTTCAAATGAGATTTACATGGTATGTATACTAATATGTAAGAGGCCAAATATTGTGACTTTTAATAAACCTTTTCACCCCATTCTTCTCTTGTTGTTTACATAGGCTATCAAAAAATTGAAACACGTACAACTGTAGTATTATGGCACATATCAAACCACTTAAACCATGTCGAACATCAAGTGCTGAGGAATGGGAGGAAACTTCGATAACTCGAACTTTGGATAAGTCGAATATTTTAGGGGGTCCCCTGGGACTTCAAGTTATCGAAGTTCGACTGTAATAATGTTATATGTGTACTTAAACATGTGCTTATTTTTTCTGAAAATGTGCTTACAAAGTGCTTATAAGTGCTTACTTTTTGAACTTAAATGAGGCTACACACCCTGTAAAAAAAGTCGAATTTTTCAAATTTGCTAATGATTTAGATCAAAATATTTCTCTAATACCCTAAAATTTACTGTTTTATTACACTATTTTTTAAACGATTTCCGATGCGATTTGTAAAGCCGTCATTTTGTTCAAGTTATGATGATAAATCTATGAAAATGGGAAAAACCGGAGTTGAAAAATAATATTGAATGTTTTAAAGATAAAACACATGGTGTATAATTAATAAAAGTGACTTAAATGCGTTTAGTTGTGGGAAAAGAAAAACCACTTTTCAGGGTTGGCAAAAACCCACTAATTTTTTATTTTGACCGGGGCACTGGTCAAAACTGGTTTTAACCGTGCTTAAATGGTTTTAACCGGTCCAAACTAAAAAAAAAAGAAAAATTTTGAACATTTTTTCCATAGTTGTTTATTCCTTTAATGGTTAGATGCAACACCCCCCAATTTAATAGGCAGTAAGTCAATGTAACTTAAACTGAGAAATAACAGCAACCAAGGTTGAAATTAAACTATGGTTTAAAAAATAAGCTTAATGACTAAAATGAAGCAAAAAATATTCTAAATTAAGAGGGATTGCAGTTCCAATATAATATGAAATTAGGATGCTATTTAATAATGTAAATGAACTTTTTTCTTGCATCAACCATTTTTTCATTGGTTGATTACTGCTTCTGCCCTGCCCGTTTTTATTGATTGGCTGCTACCAAAGCTAGCATGATGCAACCTTTCATATTCATTTTGTTTGTTATATCTTGCAAATACGGACATATGACAATATGGTACAATGCTGCACAGCATGGGTACTCTCAAGCTAAACTGGACAAGTAGTATTCCGCATAAACGGGGGATCATAATAACACAACACATTACAGTATTATTTGAGTTTTGACCACTTTGAGTGGTCAAAACCGGCCAAGCCTGCCACTTTTTGATGATCACACACGTCATTCACTTGTAAAAGTTTATGTAAAACATTAATGCATGTTAGTATTAACTCAAAAATGTAGTTTATAAATTAATATACATCAAGATAACTAAATCTATCATTACTTTAAATTTTATTACATATTTTACACTTTAAAATCAAATTTTAAAATGTCACATTGTGACGTGTGTTATATTTTAATTTTTAATGTTCACAGCAGCAGTTATTTATGATAAGTGTCGAACCTATTTAATATTTTCAGGTGCACCTAATAAGGACAAAAATACCATATCATGCTTTCTGCTGCATTTGTATGAGAAGTTAGAGGAAACAAGAGTTTTTTCAAACTGAATTAGATATATGGAGCGATGGACCATTAAGCGAATTTAAGAATCGCTATGTAGTGAAGTAGGGCTCCCATGGCTGCGCCAATTGCGCAAAACTGCACCAAAACGATTTTTCTGCTACATGCTGCTACAAAATGCGTTTTTTCGGAACATTTGCGCCAAATCGCGATTTTCGGGGAAAAAAAAAATCGAAAAATCTTTAGATATTATTTTTTCTCACCCTAAAATCGACATCATTTATTACATTTTTCCTTTATTCAACTAATTTTTTACCTTTGAAGAAGTTTATTAATTAATATTATTTCTACCCTCTCTTAAGAACATCAAATATGGATGAGAAAATAGAATGAGCGATATATCCCACGCTTGTAGAAGAAACTGAGACGAGTTCTAATATTTTGTAGTGTCATAGAGAGAAAAATCATTCATCTTTTCACTATTTATGTTAAACATTTTATTTAGTAAGTTTTTCTTGAAATAGATAAAAAGTTTACAATTTCATGGAATGTGGGAAAAAACTTAGCGTTTTTCCTCAGTTCACTTAGTGTTTTCTAATCTTTAGGAAATATTAATCAATCTGAAAAATCAATAACGGAACCGATGTTAAAGGATTGCTGCTCCATTATAACAATTCTTTAAAATTGCTTAAGCCTACTTTCCTCGTGCCAGCAAAGGAGCGCATACGTTCTGCAATCTTTTTGCATCCGCTACAAAAATCGGATTTTTTTTCATTTCAACCATTTATAATGTTTCTTTTCAAAGTAAATAAACAAAATTTATTTTTATTTTAAATAAAAACATAGTTTGAAAATATATATTTGTTCCCGAAAGTGTTTATGGTCTTTCAAACGCTGTAAAATTAAACATGGAATTGCAGCTTTTTTTATTTTCTCTATACACTTTACCCTCTGTAATCTATATCATATAACCACAAGCAATTAAAAAACAGAAAACATAAATATAAAAAACAAAATAACTAAAAAAATTACAGTTAAGATAGAAAAATCATTGAAAAAAAAGCATGTATATCTTATTGAATTGATGATCTTTAGCAAACATGTTAAGCAATATTATTAGAAGAAATGGAAATTTTGGTGTGGATGAACGACCTCATAAAAGTACTCTTGCTTAAAGTTTCAATTTTTCAATTAGATTTAATAGTTATAAAATTAACATGGTTTTCCTTTTTCTTTTATTTCATTTTAGTTTCTTTCAGCATCCAATTGCTGTAACCCTAGGGATCTTAAAATTTAATTGTAACTATTACAATTTTTAAAAGATGTGAAAATTAATTGTTGGAAAAAAAATAAATCATTAGACATTAAATTATAAACACATAATAAAAAGTATATTTTGCTTTTCTAGTATAGAACTGAAAAATATAATTTGGTTCTGGAATTTTCTTGCTGCAAAATTATGAAACTCAGCAAATTACTTCCAAAGAATCTAAGGGAATATTAATTATTGAAATTTAAAGGAATATTTCTTAATCAGAAAAATAATAAATATTACTGCAGGTAGAAAATCGGATAGATTTTAAATGATGAAATTATATTGAATTTATTCAAAATAATTGATGCTCAAAATATGAAATTATATTGAATTTATTCAAAATTTTACTGTTACTATAATTACAAAGGTTAAACCTAAATAAGTACCATTTAAAAAACAAATTTAAATTGATAAATAGTTTAAAATAGTTGAACCTTTCATTTTAGTTTTTTTTTCTTTTCTTATTTTCTTGAAAGAATAGTGTTTTAGCTATTACACAAAAAGGAAGGAATGCAATGATTTTTAAAAAGAAGAAAATTTTACGCTTTCTTCCAGCTATTCTTAACTATTAGAAGAAGAGAAAAAACAAGAGAACTTTTTTTATATATACCGTTTCTTGAGAAAAGTATTGAAAGACACCTTTATAAGGGTTATTGGTTTAATTAGTCTTACTTTTTGAATAGGTTATAAATAATTTCTTAAAATATATAAAAATAATTCAGTTTTTGAAGGATGACTGATGTTTACATTTCCTATCATTTTAAAGACTTGAAACTGCTCTTACCTTTGATGTATGAAATAGCATTGCTTTAAAACAGCCGTTTAATATTTAATAAATAAAGAAAAAAATCCTCCAAAAATGGTACTAAGTTGATATTTTCAGCTCCTAGACTGATACAAAAGTAGATTTCTTCTGCTCCAAACTGATGCAAAAGCCAATTTTTTCTGCTCCAAACTGATACAAAAGCCCATTTTTATCTGCTCCAAACTGATACAAAAGCCCATTTTTATCTGCTCCAAAATTTGATACAAACTCTGTGAGGCCGGTGGGAGCACTGAGTGAAGTTATCTAAAGCTGCTCTCTGCTCAATACTCTAGGCTTTTCCATTATAAGTAATTTTGCTACTTCACATGTAAAAGGAATAGTGGATGGAATAGGTGTCTCTGCTAAATTTCTACTTTGATTACCGACCCGCTGAAGACCCACTATGTACACTTGGGGATACGTGCATGTAAAATCCATTGACCCTGAAGTCCCGAGGGCACCGGAGGGTGGAGCATTTCCTCTCCCTTCACTCTTTGGTCAAAAAAGGAAAGTGGCTTTTTTAGGGTGGCACTATCTGGTGTCATCCAAAAACATGAGCTAAGTCGTTCTTCCACCGTTGTGGTACTCATCTGTAAACGGAAGGCGCTCTTTACTGCCTTACTGGTCCCTCTGTGAAGGGGAGCTTGGATACCCAAGTGGCATTAGAAGCAACAACAACAACGAGATAGTAAATGTAAAACTTACCGTCGGGGAAATTGGGTTCTTGTGACTTATGATGGAGAAAAGTATCCTGGAGAAGTAATCAATGTAAGAACAAAGGAAATGGAAGCCTTTTGCATGATTAAATTAGGAAAGTACTGGGAATGGCAGAAAAGCCCTGACATTGCACTATACCTTATGATAATGTAATTGGAAAATTGATCCTCTGAGACCAGCACCTTCACGTGTACAATTTTACTTTGAAAGCTTATAATTTACAATATTTTTTATCTAAAAATAAATTGTTAAATTTTTTTTTTTTGCATATTTTTAACAATTAACGTTGTAAATTTTTCCTATTGTTCAAATTGTATAATAATTAACCGTTTGTATTTGTACTCGTCACACACGTCACAATTTAAAGTCACACACGTCACGAGCATTTTTATTGTGTAATTAAATATCTATGACTTGAAATAAAATAACAGCAATTGGGAGAAATTATTTGAGATATATATTACCCATTTCGGTAAAAAAAAAAATATTATATATCATTATAAATCACAGAAAAATGAAATGTGCTATCTCAACCTGAAACTTTTCATTACAAAATGGTCACACACGTCACATGAGTTTGAAGTTATTTTCTACTTAAAGCAAAAGCTAAAAATAAAAACTGTTTACACTACAATGTTCTCTCACTAATGGCAAACATAACTATATTATCAAATTTTCCCTATCAATTTTAGGAGAGTGCGTTTTCGTTGTAAAACATTGAAAAGTGACTCCGAATGTCACACGTCACTATCATCCACGGCCACTTCAGAATGATAGTGATTAAAACAACAATTGTTACAATTTAGAATATGTATCCTTAAAGTTTCATCCATGTCCCCTAATAGCTTAAGGTTTTTTCCTTCTCAAATATTTTTTATCATAGAAGTTTTCAATAAAGATATTTGATTAAAACAAAAAGTTTCAGTTTTTAGTAATGGTGTGAGCATATGATTTTACTAAATGGATAAAAATATTTCAGGCATTTTCATTTGTAAAATAGAAAAATGATTGAAGTAAAATGATTAATGATGACTCAATGTAAAAATTAAGTACACAAAATAGTTACTGCTTTCAGATTTCAACAGCAAAATAATTCAGATTAAATTTGTTCATTTTATCTGTACTGATGAGTGTAATTATTCCTGGTAGGGGGGTTAAGTTTCATTTCAGTCGTGCATTTGTATTAAAATTTGTTTATCATTATTATTATTAAAAAATATTTATCGTTGTGAAAATAGCTTCAAGTGGTTTTGTACTTTGATTAACATGCCATAATTGTTTCTATGAATGTAACATAATAAATATCCAAAATATTTAAGTTCTATTTAAAAAAATCCGATTTAAATAAAAAATATCTGATTTAAATAAAAATCAGATTTTTTTTAATATATTAAAAAAAAAATCGCGAACCTTGGTAGTGAGTGGTACTATAGGTGGAATAGTGGGGCCCGCTTTACTTTCATGCCATCTGTTGCCAATCTGTCTCTGCTTTCACTTTTTCTTAAGGTAGCCATACGTCCTGCAATTGCAGTGACAGTCCTCAAATTTTTATATTTTTGATGCTTTGTCCTAAAATACTTAACTCTTTAAGATTGCAGAAACAGGTCGTACGTCCTGTATTTTAAAATTTGTCCTATGTTATTGTTTCTTTTGAATTTTATACTGGAAAAAAATACCTTAAATCAGGGTTCCTATTTTTTTTTGTTTGAATTGTTTTTTTTAAATAAATATTTTTTATATTATGTTACATTCAAAATGTGGCATATTAAAGAATATGCAAAAACACTTTAAAGTTCTTTTCACAGCAATATTTTTAAATGATAGTAATGACAAATTTAATACAAATGCAGTACTCAAATGAAACTTTACCCTAACAGGAATAATAGTATCTACAGAAAAACTGAATACAGTTAATCTGAATTCTTATGCTGTTAAAAGCTGCAAAACAGTAACAATTGTGTGTACTTAATTTTTACATTGAGTGTACTTAAATCATTTTTGTATTTTATAAATGAAACAACCTGAAACAGGGTGGCGACAGAACCGGGAGGTCAGGAAATTCTAATGTCCTGGAAAAATCGGGGAATTTTTTTCTTTGTTTTTTATGCACCCCGAAGTTCCAACGGTCTTATCTGTAATCATTAATGCAGGGTTCCCACTGCCTTAAAAAGGCCTTAAATTTGGAAATTGATTTAGGGGCCCCTGAAAGGCCTTATTTTATTCCAAAAACTCTCAAAAGGACCTAATTTTTATTTTTGAGGCCTTGTGGAGAAGAAAAGGATAATGTGGAAAACAAGAAATAACCCAGTAAAAAATATATCATTTCAACAAAGGATAGAAAGGAACGAAAACGTTTCAAGATGTTCCTGATGTGTTTTTGTGTTTGATTTTATCAAAATAAAATGTGTAATATATATTAATGCAAAAATGAAATTAGATGTAGTTTTAATGCATCATTTAAAACTAAATACGTAGTTTAAATATATATATTTTTTGAGATAAAAAATATTGTTAGTTGCTTAAAACGATGCAGTCACTATTTATGGCCAATGCGCCCCAACGACGCTCCCCGAGGCGGGTGTCTCACCGTCTCAGCGCAGCGCCAGCCCTGGGTAACAATTTTTTTCTCATTTTATGCCACATAAAATTTGACGACTAATTAGAAAGCAATTTTCATTTGCATCATCAAAAAGAATTAAAATTGAAATCGCTAAGGAAAAGGGTTAAAATAATAAAAAAAACATCTTATAACTAGTTGAAAATTCCCAGGCATTTTCAAAATTTCCTTCCCAAAAAACCCGGTTTGTTCCCGGGAAAAACCCGGGCTTTTCCCATCCTTTGCAACACTACTAGCAAGCCTATTTAGAAATCCACCACTGCGTGCGGAGTTGCATTGCAACCAAATAAACAACCAACTTTCAAAATTGTAAACATACATACCGCAAATATGACTCCAAGTTTGCAATCCTCGCCATTTTAAATATGTTCATTCTATTAATCATAAGACAAAACCATATTTCTATTTCTCATTAATTATTTATGTCCTCAACGCTACTACTCACTAATTTTTTATGGTCCTCAACACTTTACATTTTGTTAGTTACTTAACATTTGCATAATTGATTAACTGAATCTTCTCATTAAGTACAATTCATACATTAAGTTACAATTTCTGTGTAGACGAAAATGAGCGACCCATGTGAAAGGAACTGATGAATTCTAGCAATTACCGTAGAATATGCTATTAATTTTTAAAAAGGATTATGGATGCTTCGCATCTGTGTATAAGTTTCTCTCATTTTCTGCGCATTTATTCACTGATGGTCATTAATCAAATTATGGTCGTTGAGAAAATGCTTTCTGTTATTCGATTAAGAACTCTGAGGCTGATCAATCACTGAGTGGTTGTGCTTTCATGCAATGGTATTTTTTTAAATGCAAAGAAAAGAGATTAACAATTTTCTGTGGCATTTAAAATGAATTGTGACATGAAATTAATTTTGCTTTTTTTATATTAATAAAATTGAGTAGAAATTCCCTGGTATTTAATGTCTCAGTCAGGTTTTTGCAATGGTATTCTTGGTTTATGTTATTTACAAATGTAATTTATTTATTATGTGTGGTCATGAAAGAATTTTCTAGGCATGGAGAAAGCTTTCTCATTGAGAAACTGCACCCATCCATGGTGATATTAATTTTTTATAATTGTTCAGCTTCAAAATGAATTCTGTTTCGAGGAAAACATAAAAGAAGGGGAAGTCATGGTTATGAAGTGTTCCACCATTAAAAAAATAACACTTAAAAATGATTACAGCAAATGCTTACAATTCAGAAATTTTTCCTAACGGATAAACTAATATCAACAAGAGTATTAGTTAAATAAGTCAATACCGTGTACAGCCTCGAATGGAATAAGGTGCCGATGCCAGTATGTAATCTGTTTGTCGTCGTGATGAATTGCTCTGATGGTGGTTTGATAAGACTGAAGTTGCCTTTCAAACAGTAACAAGCTCCACTGAGGATCTGTAAGTCATAGTACAAAGCTGAAAGGTTGTAGTTACTGTTGAGAGAATCGTACAGTATGCATTTGATGTTTGGTTGTTAAACGGCATCTGAATGGCTCAATAACACGGGCAGTATCATGGTAGGAAAATATCGACAGCACACCTGCGAGCTGTTATAGTAAAAGGGAGACCGAGGCTAGTTGTTACTAGACTGTCCAAAAAAATTGTTTTATTCTGAAAGTAATACGAATACCAGATAAAATTGTGTCAAATGCCAATCTAAAGCTGCGCTGAAAATTTTAAGCAAATATATTAGCATTAACAAACCTCTCAAGAGCATCAAAATTTCATTATTTAAATACTTTGGTATAAAATATGCATGATGCAACAAATATTAAATGCATAAAATCAATTTTTTTCCTATTCGATTTATTAGTTTATACATCTAAAATACAAAAAAAAAAAAAAAAGTTAAGAACTAACATTATTTTGTACACTAACAATAAGCAATTATACTTTAATTTAGACTTTTCGGAGCTCTGAAATTCTTAACTCAAGCTGCGTATTGTATGTGAAGATAAATAAGACACTACCATATTGTTTTTGACATTGAAGCTAAGTCAAAATTGCACATTACAGAATTTTATGCATAATTTTATACTGATATTATTCATTTTTATTCATTTATTTTTTTGTTCTCCTTTTTTAAAAACATTTTTATTGAATATTATAAAATTACCGAACCTTCTCTCTCAGCATCAAACTTCTCAATTTGTGAAAGTGAATTGTTTTAAACATTAGACAGCATGAAACTGCTAAATATTACTTGATAAGTAGAGTAACTGTGGAGTGTGTCCCAGTAATTGTGCTAGGAATTAATGCAAAAACTTTAAGCTCTTCCAAAATTACTATTTGCCGCAGGTTTTTACATGAAAAATGCTGTTTTTCGTTTAACCCCTTAACGATTGGTTAATTTTCAAGAAAACGGTCATAAAAGCAGGGCCGGCGCTAGCGCGAATGGCACACTGAGGCAAAAAACTTTTTACCGCCCCTACTATATATTATAAAGGAATAGAGATTAAAAATGATCGATACAAATTTTAATTATACATATTTTAACTTTCAAAAAGCTGAAGGAAAACAATCGTAGATCAGAATGGACTGAATAAGAGAAAATGAAAAACAGAAAAAGAGAAAAAGCAATAGATTGCGTTTTGATCGTCATAAAATAGAGAAGACACTTTCTAGAACTGCTAACACTTATAAAGTGCCCCCTCCGAATACATTGAAGCCGCCTGTCGCTGTGGAGAAGAAAAGGATAATGTGGAAAACAAGAAATAACCCAGTAAAAAATATATCATTTCAACAAAGGATAGAAAGAAACGAAAACGTTTCAAGATGTTCCTGATGTGTTTTTGTGTTTGATTTTATCAAAATAAAATGTGTAATATATATTAATGCAAAAATGAAATTAGATGTAGTTTTAATGCATCATTTAAAACTAAATACGTAGTTTAAATATATATATTTTTTGAGATAAAAAATATTGTTAGTTGCTTAAAACGATGCAGTCACTATTTATGGCCAATGCGCCCCAACGACGCTCCCCGAGGCGGGTGTCTCACCGTCTCAGCGCAGCGCCAGCCCTGGGTAACAATTTTTTTCTCATTTTATGCCACATAAAATTTGACGACTAATTAGAAAGCAATTTTCATTTGCATCATCAAAAAGAATTAAAATTGAAATCGCTAAGGAAAAAGGTTAAAATAATAAAAAAAACATCTTATAACTAGTTGAAAATTCCCAGGCATTTTCAAAATTTCCTTCCCAAAAAACCCGGTTTGTTCCCGGGAAAAACCCGGGCTTTTCCCATCCTTTGCAACACTACTAGCAAGCCTATTTAGAAATCCACCACTGCGTGCGGAGTTGCATTGCAACCAAATAAACAACCAACTTTCAAAATTGTAAACATACATACCGCAAATATGACTCCAAGTTTGCAATCCTCGCCATTTTAAATATGTTCATCCTATTAATCATAAGACAAAACCATATTTCTATTTCTCATTAATTATTTATGTCCTCAACGCTACTACTCACTAATTTTTTATGGTCCTCAACACTTTACATTTTGTTAGTTACTTAACATTTGCATAATTGATTAACTGAATCTTCTCATTAAGTACAATTCATACATTAAGTTACAATTTCTGTGTAGACGAAAATGAGCGACCCATGTGAAAGGAACTGATGAATTCTAGCAATTACCGTAGAATATGCTATTAATTTTTAAAAAGGATTATGGATGCTTCGCATCTGTGTATAAGTTTCTCTCATTTTCTGCGCATTTATTCACTGATGGTCATTAATCAAATTATGGTCGTTGAGAAAATGCTTTCCGTTATTCGATTAAGAACTCTGAGGCTGATCAATCACTGAGTGGTTGTGCTTTCATGCAATGGTATTTTTTTAAATGCAAAGAAAAGAGATTAACAATTTTCTGTGGCATTTAAAATGAATTGTGACATGAAATTAATTTTGCTTTTTTTATATTAATAAAATTGAGTAGAAATTCCCTGGTATTTAATGTCTCAGTCAGGTTTTTGCAATGGTATTCTTGGTTTATGTTATTTACAAATGTAATTTATTTATTATGTGTGGTCATGAAAGAATTTTCTAGGCATGGAGAAAGCTTTCTCATTGAGAAACTGCACCCATCCATGGTGATATTAATTTTTTATAATTGTTCAGCTTCAAAATGAATTCTGTTTCGAGGAAAACATAAAAGAAGGGGAAGTCATGGTTATGAAGTGTTCCACCATTAAAAAAATAACACTTAAAAATGATTACAGCAAATGCTTACAATTCAGAAATTTTTCCTAACGGATAAACTAATATCAACAAGAGTATTAGTTAAATAAGTCAATACCGTGTACAGCCTCGAATGGAATAAGGTGCCGATGCCAGTATGTAATCTGTTTGTCGTCGTGATGAATTGCTCTGATGGTGGTTTGATAAGACTGAAGTTGCCTTTCAAACAGTAACAAGCTCCACTGAGGATCTGTAAGTCATAGTACAAAGCTGAAAGGTTGTAGTTACTGTTGAGAGAATCGTACAGTATGCATTTGATGTTTGGTTGTTAAACGGCATCTGAATGGCTCAATAACACGGGCAGTATCATGGTAGGAAAATATCGACAGCACACCTGCGAGCTGTTATAGTAAAAGGGAGACCGAGGCTAGTTGTTACTAGACTGTCCAAAAAAATTGTTTTATTCTGAAAGTAATACGAATACCAGATAAAATTGTGTCAAATGCCAATCTAAAGCTGCGCTGAAAATTTTAAGCAAATATATTAGCATTAACAAACCTCTCAAGAGCATCAAAATTTCATTATTTAAATACTTTGGTATAAAATATGCATGATGCAACAAATATTAAATGCATAAAATCAATTTTTTTCCTATTCGATTTATTAGTTTATACATCTAAAATACAAAAAAAAAAAAAAAAAGTTAAGAACTAACATTATTTTGTACACTAACAATAAGCAATTATACTTTAATTTAGACTTTTCGGAGCTCTGAAATTCTTAACTCAAGCTGCGTATTGTATGTGAAGATAAATAAGACACTACCATATTGTTTTTGACATTGAAGCTAAGTCAAAATTGCACATTACAGAATTTTATGCATAATTTTATACTGATATTATTCATTTTTATTCATTTATTTTTTTGTTCTCCTTTTTTAAAAACATTTTTATTGAATATTATAAAATTACCGAACCTTCTCTCTCAGCATCAAACTTCTCAATTTGTGAAAGTGAATTGTTTTAAACATTAGACAGCATGAAACTGCTAAATATTACTTGATAAGTAGAGTAACTGTGGAGTGTGTCCCAGTAATTGTGCTAGGAATTAATGCAAAAACTTTAAGCTCTTCCAAAATTACTATTTGCCGCAGGTTTTTACATGAAAAATGCTGTTTTTCGTTTAACCCCTTAACGATTGGTTAATTTTCAAGAAAACGGTCATAAAAGCAGGGCCGGCGCTAGCGCGAATGGCACACTGAGGCAAAAAACTTTTTACCGCCCCTACTATATATTATAAAGGAATAGAGATTAAAAATGATCGATACAAATTTTAATTATACATATTTTAACTTTCAAAAAGCTGAAGGAAAACAATCGTAGATCAGAATGGACTGAATAAGAGAAAATGAAAAACAGAAAAAGAGAAAAAGCAATAGATTGCGTTTTGATCGTCATAAAATAGAGAAGACACTTTCTAGAACTGCTAACACTTATAAAGTGCCCCCTCCGAATACATTGAAGCCGCCTGTCGCTGTGGAGAAGAAAAGGATAATGTGGAAAACAAGAAATAACCCAGTAAAAAATATATCATTTCAACAAAGGATAGAAAGAAACGAAAACGTTTCAAGATGTTCCTGATGTGTTTTTGTGTTTGATTTTATCAAAATAAAATGTGTAATATATATTAATGCAAAAATGAAATTAGATGTAGTTTTAATGCATCATTTAAAACTAAATACGTAGTTTAAATATATATATTTTTTGAGATAAAAAATATTGTTAGTTGCTTAAAACGATGCAGTCACTATTTATGGCCAATGCGCCCCAACGACGCTCCCCGAGGCGGGTGTCTCACCGTCTCAGCGCAGCGCCAGCCCTGGGTAACAATTTTTTTCTCATTTTATGCCACATAAAATTTGACGACTAATTAGAAAGCAATTTTCATTTGCATCATCAAAAAGAATTAAAATTGAAATCGCTAAGGAAAAAGGTTAAAATAATAAAAAAAACATCTTATAACTAGTTGAAAATTCCCAGGCATTTTCAAAATTTCCTTCCCAAAAAACCCGGTTTGTTCCCGGGAAAAACCCGGGCTTTTCCCATCCTTTGCAACACTACTAGCAAGCCTATTTAGAAATCCACCACTGCGTGCGGAGTTGCATTGCAACCAAATAAACAACCAACTTTCAAAATTGTAAACATACATACCGCAAATATGACTCCAAGTTTGCAATCCTCGCCATTTTAAATATGTTCATCCTATTAATCATAAGACAAAACCATATTTCTATTTCTCATTAATTTTTTATGTCCTCAACGCTACTACTCACTAATTTTTTATGGTCCTCAACACTTTACATTTTGTTAGTTACTTAACATTTGCATAATTGATTAACTGAATCTTCTCATTAAGTACAATTCATACATTAAGTTACAATTTCTGTGTAGACGAAAATGAGCGACCCATGTGAAAGGAACTGATGAATTCTAGCAATTACCGTAGAATATGCTATTAATTTTTAAAAAGGATTATGGATGCTTCGCATCTGTGTATAAGTTTCTCTCATTTTCTGCGCATTTATTCACTGATGGTCATTAATCAAATTATGGTCGTTGAGAAAATGCTTTCCGTTATTCGATTAAGAACTCTGAGGCTGATCAATCACTGAGTGGTTGTGCTTTCATGCAATGGTATTTTTTTAAATGCAAAGAAAAGAGATTAACAATTTTCTGTGGCATTTAAAATGAATTGTGACATGAAATTAATTTTGCTTTTTTTATATTAATAAAATTGAGTAGAAATTCCCTGGTATTTAATGTCTCAGTCAGGTTTTTGCAATGGTATTCTTGGTTTATGTTATTTACAAATGTAATTTATTTATTATGTGTGGTCATGAAAGAATTTTCTAGGCATGGAGAAAGCTTTCTCATTGAGAAACTGCACCCATCCATGGTGATATTAATTTTTTATAATTGTTCAGCTTCAAAATGAATTCTGTTTCGAGGAAAACATAAAAGAAGGGGAAGTCATGGTTATGAAGTGTTCCACCATTAAAAAAATAACACTTAAAAATGATTACAGCAAATGCTTACAATTCAGAAATTTTTCCTAACGGATAAACTAATATCAACAAGAGTATTAGTTAAATAAGTCAATACCGTGTACAGCCTCGAATGGAATAAGGTGCCGATGCCAGTATGTAATCTGTTTGTCGTCGTGATGAATTGCTCTGATGGTGGTTTGATAAGACTGAAGTTGCCTTTCAAACAGTAACAAGCTCCACTGAGGATCTGTAAGTCATAGTACAAAGCTGAAAGGTTGTAGTTACTGTTGAGAGAATCGTACAGTATGCATTTGATGTTTGGTTGTTAAACGGCATCTGAATGGCTCAATAACACGGGCAGTATCATGGTAGGAAAATATCGACAGCACACCTGCGAGCTGTTATAGTAAAAGGGAGACCGAGGCTAGTTGTTACTAGACTGTCCAAAAAAATTGTTTTATTCTGAAAGTAATACGAATACCAGATAAAATTGTGTCAAATGCCAATCTAAAGCTGCGCTGAAAATTTTAAGCAAATATATTAGCATTAACAAACCTCTCAAGAGCATCAAAATTTCATTATTTAAATACTTTGGTATAAAATATGCATGATGCAACAAATATTAAATGCATAAAATCAATTTTTTTCCTATTCGATTTATTAGTTTATACATCTAAAATACAAAAAAAAAAAAAAAAAGTTAAGAACTAACATTATTTTGTACACTAACAATAAGCAATTATACTTTAATTTAGACTTTTCGGAGCTCTGAAATTCTTAACTCAAGCTGCGTATTGTATGTGAAGATAAATAAGACACTACCATATTGTTTTTGACATTGAAGCTAAGTCAAAATTGCACATTACAGAATTTTATGCATAATTTTATACTGATATTATTCATTTTTATTCATTTATTTTTTTGTTCTCCTTTTTTAAAAACATTTTTATTGAATATTATAAAATTACCGAACCTTCTCTCTCAGCATCAAACTTCTCAATTTGTGAAAGTGAATTGTTTTAAACATTAGACAGCATGAAACTGCTAAATATTACTTGATAAGTAGAGTAACTGTGGAGTGTGTCCCAGTAATTGTGCTAGGAATTAATGCAAAAACTTTAAGCTCTTCCAAAATTACTATTTGCCGCAGGTTTTTACATGAAAAATGCTGTTTTTCGTTTAACCCCTTAACGATTGGTTAATTTTCAAGAAAACGGTCATAAAAGCAGGGCCGGCGCTAGCGCGAATGGCACACTGAGGCAAAAAACTTTTTACCGCCCCTACTATATATTATAAAGGAATAGAGATTAAAAATGATCGATACAAATTTTAATTATACATATTTTAACTTTCAAAAAGCTGAAGGAAAACAATCGTAGATCAGAATGGACTGAATAAGAGAAAATGAAAAACAGAAAAAGAGAAAAAGCAATAGATTGCGTTTTGATCGTCATAAAATAGAGAAGACACTTTCTAGAACTGCTAACACTTATAAAGTGCCCCCTCCGAATACATTGAAGCCGCCTGTCGCTGTGGAGAAGAAAAGGATAATGTGGAAAACAAGAAATAACCCAGTAAAAAATATATCATTTCAACAAAGGATAGAAAGAAACGAAAACGTTTCAAGATGTTCCTGATGTGTTTTTGTGTTTGATTTTATCAAAATAAAATGTGTAATATATATTAATGCAAAAATGAAATTAGATGTAGTTTTAATGCATCATTTAAAACTAAATACGTAGTTTAAATATATATATTTTTTGAGATAAAAAATATTGTTAGTTGCTTAAAACGATGCAGTCACTATTTATGGCCAATGCGCCCCAACGACGCTCCCCGAGGCGGGTGTCTCACCGTCTCAGCGCAGCGCCAGCCCTGGGTAACAATTTTTTTCTCATTTTATGCCACATAAAATTTGACGACTAATTAGAAAGCAATTTTCATTTGCATCATCAAAAAGAATTAAAATTGAAATCGCTAAGGAAAAAGGTTAAAATAATAAAAAAAACATCTTATAACTAGTTGAAAATTCCCAGGCATTTTCAAAATTTCCTTCCCAAAAAACCCGGTTTGTTCCCGGGAAAAACCCGGGCTTTTCCCATCCTTTGCAACACTACTAGCAAGCCTATTTAGAAATCCACCACTGCGTGCGGAGTTGCATTGCAACCAAATAAACAACCAACTTTCAAAATTGTAAACATACATACCGCAAATATGACTCCAAGTTTGCAATCCTCGCCATTTTAAATATGTTCATCCTATTAATCATAAGACAAAACCATATTTCTATTTCTCATTAATTATTTATGTCCTCAACGCTACTACTCACTAATTTTTTATGGTCCTCAACACTTTACATTTTGTTAGTTACTTAACATTTGCATAATTGATTAACTGAATCTTCTCATTAAGTACAATTCATACATTAAGTTACAATTTCTGTGTAGACGAAAATGAGCGACCCATGTGAAAGGAACTGATGAATTCTAGCAATTACCGTAGAATATGCTATTAATTTTTAAAAAGGATTATGGATGCTTCGCATCTGTGTATGAGTTTCTCTCATTTTCTGCGCATTTATTCACTGATGGTCATTAATCAAATTATGGTCGTTGAGAAAATGCTTTCCGTTATTCGATTAAGAACTCTGAGGCTGATCAATCACTGAGTGGTTGTGCTTTCATGCAATGGTATTTTTTTAAATGCAAAGAAAAGAGATTAACAATTTTCTGTGGCATTTAAAATGAATTGTGACATGAAATTAATTTTGCTTTTTTTATATTAATAAAATTGAGTAGAAATTCCCTGGTATTTAATGTCTCAGTCAGGTTTTTGCAATGGTATTCTTGGTTTATGTTATTTACAAATGTAATTTATTTATTATGTGTGGTCATGAAAGAATTTTCTAGGCATGGAGAAAGCTTTCTCATTGAGAAACTGCACCCATCCATGGTGATATTAATTTTTTATAATTGTTCAGCTTCAAAATGAATTCTGTTTCGAGGAAAACATAAAAGAAGGGGAAGTCATGGTTATGAAGTGTTCCACCATTAAAAAAATAACACTTAAAAATGATTACAGCAAATGCTTACAATTCAGAAATTTTTCCTAACGGATAAACTAATATCAACAAGAGTATTAGTTAAATAAGTCAATACCGTGTACAGCCTCGAATGGAATAAGGTGCCGATGCCAGTATGTAATCTGTTTGTCGTCGTGATGAATTGCTCTGATGGTGGTTTGATAAGACTGAAGTTGCCTTTCAAACAGTAACAAGCTCCACTGAGGATCTGTAAGTCATAGTACAAAGCTGAAAGGTTGTAGTTACTGTTGAGAGAATCGTACAGTATGCATTTGATGTTTGGTTGTTAAACGGCATCTGAATGGCTCAATAACACGGGCAGTATCATGGTAGGAAAATATCGACAGCACACCTGCGAGCTGTTATAGTAAAAGGGAGACCGAGGCTAGTTGTTACTAGACTGTCCAAAAAAATTGTTTTATTCTGAAAGTAATACGAATACCAGATAAAATTGTGTCAAATGCCAATCTAAAGCTGCGCTGAAAATTTTAAGCAAATATATTAGCATTAACAAACCTCTCAAGAGCATCAAAATTTCATTATTTAAATACTTTGGTATAAAATATGCATGATGCAACAAATATTAAATGCATAAAATCAATTTTTTTCCTATTCGATTTATTAGTTTATACATCTAAAATACAAAAAAAAAAAAAAAAAGTTAAGAACTAACATTATTTTGTACACTAACAATAAGCAATTATACTTTAATTTAGACTTTTCGGAGCTCTGAAATTCTTAACTCAAGCTGCGTATTGTATGTGAAGATAAATAAGACACTACCATATTGTTTTTGACATTGAAGCTAAGTCAAAATTGCACATTACAGAATTTTATGCATAATTTTATACTGATATTATTCATTTTTATTCATTTATTTTTTTGTTCTCCTTTTTTAAAAACATTTTTATTGAATATTATAAAATTACCGAACCTTCTCTCTCAGCATCAAACTTCTCAATTTGTGAAAGTGAATTGTTTTAAACATTAGACAGCATGAAACTGCTAAATATTACTTGATAAGTAGAGTAACTGTGGAGTGTGTCCCAGTAATTGTGCTAGGAATTAATGCAAAAACTTTAAGCTCTTCCAAAATTACTATTTGCCGCAGGTTTTTACATGAAAAATGCTGTTTTTCGTTTAACCCCTTAACGATTGGTTAATTTTCAAGAAAACGGTCATAAAAGCAGGGCCGGCGCTAGCGCGAATGGCACACTGAGGCAAAAAACTTTTTACCGCCCCTACTATATATTATAAAGGAATAGAGATTAAAAATGATCGATACAAATTTTAATTATACATATTTTAACTTTCAAAAAGCTGAAGGAAAACAATCGTAGATCAGAATGGACTGAATAAGAGAAAATGAAAAACAGAAAAAGAGAAAAAGCAATAGATTGCGTTTTGATCGTCATAAAATAGAGAAGACACTTTCTAGAACTGCTAACACTTATAAAGTGCCCCCTCCGAATACATTGAAGCCGCCTGTCGCTGTGGAGAAGAAAAGGATAATGTGGAAAACAAGAAATAACCCAGTAAAAAATATATCATTTCAACAAAGGATAGAAAGAAACGAAAACGTTTCAAGATGTTCCTGATGTGTTTTTGTGTTTGATTTTATCAAAATAAAATGTGTAATATATATTAATGCAAAAATGAAATTAGATGTAGTTTTAATGCATCATTTAAAACTAAATACGTAGTTTAAATATATATATTTTTTGAGATAAAAAATATTGTTAGTTGCTTAAAACGATGCAGTCACTATTTATGGCCAATGCGCCCCAACGACGCTCCCCGAGGCGGGTGTCTCACCGTCTCAGCGCAGCGCCAGCCCTGGGTAACAATTTTTTTCTCATTTTATGCCACATAAAATTTGACGACTAATTAGAAAGCAATTTTCATTTGCATCATCAAAAAGAATTAAAATTGAAATCGCTAAGGAAAAAGGTTAAAATAATAAAAAAAACATCTTATAACTAGTTGAAAATTCCCAGGCATTTTCAAAATTTCCTTCCCAAAAAACCCGGTTTGTTCCCGGGAAAAACCCGGGCTTTTCCCATCCTTTGCAACACTACTAGCAAGCCTATTTAGAAATCCACCACTGCGTGCGGAGTTGCATTGCAACCAAATAAACAACCAACTTTCAAAATTGTAAACATACATACCGCAAATATGACTCCAAGTTTGCAATCCTCGCCATTTTAAATATGTTCATCCTATTAATCATAAGACAAAACCATATTTCTATTTCTCATTAATTATTTATGTCCTCAACGCTACTACTCACTAATTTTTTATGGTCCTCAACACTTTACATTTTGTTAGTTACTTAACATTTGCATAATTGATTAACTGAATCTTCTCATTAAGTACAATTCATACATTAAGTTACAATTTCTGTGTAGACGAAAATGAGCGACCCATGTGAAAGGAACTGATGAATTCTAGCAATTACCGTAGAATATGCTATTAATTTTTAAAAAGGATTATGGATGCTTCGCATCTGTGTATGAGTTTCTCTCATTTTCTGCGCATTTATTCACTGATGGTCATTAATCAAATTATGGTCGTTGAGAAAATGCTTTCCGTTATTCGATTAAGAACTCTGAGGCTGATCAATCACTGAGTGGTTGTGCTTTCATGCAATGGTATTTTTTTAAATGCAAAGAAAAGAGATTAACAATTTTCTGTGGCATTTAAAATGAATTGTGACATGAAATTAATTTTGCTTTTTTTATATTAATAAAATTGAGTAGAAATTCCCTGGTATTTAATGTCTCAGTCAGGTTTTTGCAATGGTATTCTTGGTTTATGTTATTTACAAATGTAATTTATTTATTATGTGTGGTCATGAAAGAATTTTCTAGGCATGGAGAAAGCTTTCTCATTGAGAAACTGCACCCATCCATGGTGATATTAATTTTTTATAATTGTTCAGCTTCAAAATGAATTCTGTTTCGAGGAAAACATAAAAGAAGGGGAAGTCATGGTTATGAAGTGTTCCACCATTAAAAAAATAACACTTAAAAATGATTACAGCAAATGCTTACAATTCAGAAATTTTTCCTAACGGATAAACTAATATCAACAAGAGTATTAGTTAAATAAGTCAATACCGTGTACAGCCTCGAATGGAATAAGGTGCCGATGCCAGTATGTAATCTGTTTGTCGTCGTGATGAATTGCTCTGATGGTGGTTTGATAAGACTGAAGTTGCCTTTCAAACAGTAACAAGCTCCACTGAGGATCTGTAAGTCATAGTACAAAGCTGAAAGGTTGTAGTTACTGTTGAGAGAATCGTACAGTATGCATTTGATGTTTGGTTGTTAAACGGCATCTGAATGGCTCAATAACACGGGCAGTATCATGGTAGGAAAATATCGACAGCACACCTGCGAGCTGTTATAGTAAAAGGGAGACCGAGGCTAGTTGTTACTAGACTGTCCAAAAAAATTGTTTTATTCTGAAAGTAATACGAATACCAGATAAAATTGTGTCAAATGCCAATCTAAAGCTGCGCTGAAAATTTTAAGCAAATATATTAGCATTAACAAACCTCTCAAGAGCATCAAAATTTCATTATTTAAATACTTTGGTATAAAATATGCATGATGCAACAAATATTAAATGCATAAAATCAATTTTTTTCCTATTCGATTTATTAGTTTATACATCTAAAATACAAAAAAAAAAAAAAAAAGTTAAGAACTAACATTATTTTGTACACTAACAATAAGCAATTATACTTTAATTTAGACTTTTCGGAGCTCTGAAATTCTTAACTCAAGCTGCGTATTGTATGTGAAGATAAATAAGACACTACCATATTGTTTTTGACATTGAAGCTAAGTCAAAATTGCACATTACAGAATTTTATGCATAATTTTATACTGATATTATTCATTTTTATTCATTTATTTTTTTGTTCTCCTTTTTTAAAAACATTTTTATTGAATATTATAAAATTACCGAACCTTCTCTCTCAGCATCAAACTTCTCAATTTGTGAAAGTGAATTGTTTTAAACATTAGACAGCATGAAACTGCTAAATATTACTTGATAAGTAGAGTAACTGTGGAGTGTGTCCCAGTAATTGTGCTAGGAATTAATGCAAAAACTTTAAGCTCTTCCAAAATTACTATTTGCCGCAGGTTTTTACATGAAAAATGCTGTTTTTCGTTTAACCCCTTAACGATTGGTTAATTTTCAAGAAAACGGTCATAAAAGCAGGGCCGGCGCTAGCGCGAATGGCACACTGAGGCAAAAAACTTTTTACCGCCCCTACTATATATTATAAAGGAATAGAGATTAAAAATGATCGATACAAATTTTAATTATACATATTTTAACTTTCAAAAAGCTGAAGGAAAACAATCGTAGATCAGAATGGACTGAATAAGAGAAAATGAAAAACAGAAAAAGAGAAAAAGCAATAGATTGCGTTTTGATCGTCATAAAATAGAGAAGACACTTTCTAGAACTGCTAACACTTATAAAGTGCCCCCTCCGAATACATTGAAGCCGCCTGTCGCTGTGGAGAAGAAAAGGATAATGTGGAAAACAAGAAATAACCCAGTAAAAAATATATCATTTCAACAAAGGATAGAAAGAAACGAAAACGTTTCAAGATGTTCCTGATGTGTTTTTGTGTTTGATTTTATCAAAATTAAATGTGTAATATATATTAATGCAAAAATGAAATTAGATGTAGTTTTAATTTTCAAGAAAACGGTCATAAAAGCAGGGCCGGCGCTAGCACGAATGGCACCCTGAGGCAAAAAACTTTTTACCGCCCCTACTATATATTATAAAGGAATAGGGTCAGGTGGGGTAAAGTGGTCAATGGGGTAAAGTGGACATACGGCAAATAAAAAGCTATAGCTTTGAAATAAATAAAGGAATTGGTTTAAATTTTTTATTTTAGCTTTTAATAATTAAAAATTAAATATTACATACAAAATTATATTACTAGCAACTCTTTAGGTGGCGAAAGCACTCGATTTCTTTTTTTATACAACACTTTGAAATTGAAACAGCTCTTTTAACTTCTCTCTGACATTTTGTTTTAAAGAATTTGCAGCAAATGGACGGTGCAGGTAGTTTTACACAGATCTCAAAAATACTTCCTCACTAACTGCGAAGCTAGATTTACTTCATATATTATTTTACAATAGTTTAAGTAAGATGGGGTAAAGTGATCATAGTATTAGGCTTAACATGCACTGATGTTCTAAAATTACTTTAGGTTAATTTATGTGGTAGACCAAGGATTGAACTTTCATAGGAATTCACAGCAGCTCAGTTTCCATATTTATTTTCAATTTTTAACTGTTAGGGGGAATTCAAGCTATTTACGCAAGAAAAGATATTTTGAAGACTATAGTGCTCGCTCTATAGTGTTAGAAATTAAGCCACGAGACAGATGTCCAGTTACACTTTAACTGATTTCACTAATACTGCTTCACCAATACTGTATTATTTTTAAAAAAAAAATAACTTTTAAATTTCCTTTTTATAAAACCGGAACTAACACAACTGAGCTCAAATGCAATAGAGATTGAAATTACTATAAAACAGTCTTCTTACAATGGTGTGTTTAGTATTGAAAAATTTTTAGAAGCACTATTTAATACAAGAATTTTCAAGTATCAATGATTCATTTATAAACAGATTTATTATAAGTATTAAGTTGTAAATGTTTAAAACTAGCAGTGCTTCGAACAAGAACAACACATGAAAGAGAGAGAGAATTAAAAATAGCTAGGATAAAATATGCATTTTTTTCCCCATTGATTTTTAATAAGCTATAATTATCCAGAACTCTTTTATTAGTACTTTTTGTCTTAATATGTTATTTAAGTAATTTAGTCATCAAATAAAAGCTATTTTAAATTTTTTCACCGAAAATTTTGAATTTCATATTTATGTTTTATTATATGTATTGAGTTAAAGGACAGACAAAAATTAATAGTTAGAGAGTTTAAAACCCAAGAATATCTGCTATTATGTATCCTAACATGTTTTGGAACATAACTTCGTTTTAAGACCATATATGCAGCAGCTGAAGAGACTGAAGTACGTTACGAGACGTTACGAAGATGAGGCTAACTTTTGACCATAATAGAGGACATAAATAAATTCAGTTGAGGGAAATAAAGTTGTTTTCGTTCTAAAATGAACCTTTGTTGAGTATTTTGAAGTATTATGGTTATTAATACCTTTATATAATTTTTTTTCAACTATGACCACTTTACCCCATGCACTACTCACTTTACCCCACCCCATGGGGTAAAATGGTCATACATACATCCCAGAAAGAAGCCCTCATAAAATTATTTTACTTAATTTTTTTCTGCTCAAAATGTAATGCAATCTGTTCTTTAATAATGTAATGTAAAATAACAAGCAAAAAATTTGAAGGTTTTGAACAAACTCTTACATTTATTGGCTAAGAAAGTTGAAAAACGTTGATTTTATGACCATTTTACCCCACCTTACCCTAGAGATTAAAAATGATCGATACAAATTTTAATTATACATATTTTAACTTCCAAAAAGCTGAAGGAAAACAATCGCTGATGAGGATAGACTGAATAAGAGAAAATGAAAAAGAGAAAAAGAGAAAAAGCAATAGATTGCGTTTTGCTCGTCATAAAATAGATAGGTTTGACTACCACTAACTTTGAAATCCAGCTGGGGCGGCTATTGAGTTGGAGAGTTAACCAATTCTACTGTTCAGTTACAGTATAGTTTAATTACTTAGAAAAATCATTGCTAGAACATTTGAAAATTGTAGCATTCTTAGTATAGAAAGCCCATTCACCACGACAAGGTGGTACAAGGTTGAGAAAAAACGGTTTTTAACTGTCCAGAGGCCAAAAACTGCATAAAAAGCAACAGTAATATCGGTTTTTATTTTTTTTTGAGTTAATAACTATTGTTTTTTACTTATAAGGATTCAGTCAATATTTATTGCCAATGCGCCCTCAAGAACGACGCTCCCTGAGGCGGACGCCTCACCGCCTCAGCCTAGCGCCGGCCCTGCGTAAAAGTGCCTATTTTTTATCCCTGAAAATTATATAAAAATATGTGTATGAACAATTTATATATTCCTTTTTAATTTTGGATTTGTTTTTATTTTGAATTTTTAAACACTCCAGCCCGGAAATATCACGGGAGCGAGAAATAGAGAGCGAAATTTGACCCCGTCATTTTCACGGGAGGATGACTGGCTTGCTGTCATAAGTCTTGATGCAACTAGTGCGGGCACTGGGTCACGTATAGCGGTGCTTTATCCCTATTCAATGCTGTTATTCGAAAAGAGCTTTAAAAGCATCTTTTTTGTGGAGAGGGGGAGGAGGAGAAGAGTGAAACTCACTCTTTTGCATTGAAAAGGCGGTTCCTTGTAACCTCGAAACACGTGTCTGCAGTTTTTTCAAATTTTATGCTTAATTTTGCGTTGATTTTTAATTTTTACCAATTAAGTGTTATTGATTTTTCAAGTATCGATTTCCCCATGGCTAATTTCTTCGGAGGGCGCAACTTCAGGTTCTAAGTCTTTGTAAAGTTAATGAGTAGGATTAGGTTGCTTCCTTTCAATGAAAAATTGCTTTTAAATGCCTTGAAGGTGTGTTGAAACTTGATTAATCTTTTAAATATGCATTAACGTTGATATATCGCTCTGATATCTCAAAGCATTTGCGAAGTTAAATTTATTCTTTACCATTTTATGCTTTCTGAAAATCAAGAGCCATAATTTAAAAGAATTATAATTTGTTGAAGATTTGTTTCAGTCAAGAAACATCTTATTATTGTTCTTCAATTAAAATTAGTTAAAGGATAAATATTACGAAAGAAGTGAACAAAGAAATTTCTTGTTCAAAATAAATTTTAGAGTATTCGTCGCAATTACAATACTGATTTACAAGTGCTAATTTTATGGAATGCGGTTTAAAGAATTTCGCTGAAGAAATTTTTACATCAAATATAAACTGTGTCCTCAAAAGTTTGCACGCATTAAATTTCATCTGTTACACCTTTAGAATCTTGCACAAATTTGAGACGAAGCAAGTTCGAAAAAAAAAAAAAAAAAAAAGAGTACTTACGTATTGCAAAAGGGAAATGTTTAGGTGTTTCTTAACTCAGAGTTTCGTAACACGTACGAATTAATATTAAATACTTTTGAGCTGATTTAATTTTTGCTGCACAAATTAAATACAAACGGAAAGTTATAGTTCGATGACATGAGTAGTTTTCATATAGAAATTATCAAGATATCTACTGATGACTCCAAAGATTTATTTACTCGAGTTTCACTGAAAAAATATTAAAATATTTCTGATTAATTACTTTTAACAACTGCATACAGTTCTATCGCAAACCAAGGAAATCTGCCTGGCAGAATGCCAAGAAGAATCCATTCATGTTCAAGGGAGAAACTGTTGGTATAAGGCATAGGTTCTCAACGTGGGCGATAACGCCCCCTTGTGGGCGTTTGAGACTTTCAGGGGGGCAGTAAAAGACCTAGAGAAAACTAGGGGGCGTTGAGGTAACACGGAGGGGCGTGGGCAGATTAATTAAATATTTTCTAAAATAGACTAAACAAGCTGATTATGTACTAACAAAAGTATTAGGTTTACGGTCGATTGTTCAACGATTTCTGATAGCATTCCCATCTTCATATTTATCTGAACGTGGCTATAGTGCTATAGCAATATTGGTAATCAAAAAGAGAAATCGGCTCCATATTACTGAACGCGGCGACTTACAATTGTTTTTAAGGGTTAATCGAGCCTGATATTAGCAAACTAATTCAAACGCATCAAATTCAACCTTCTCATTAGTCAAGTTACGAATTCGATGTCTGCAAATTTTAATAAAAATACTTTTCAGTATAATTAAGTGTGCATTTTGACTGCTCTCATTAAAATAGTCTTACTTAAAAACAGAAATAGGATAGGGTCATATCCTATCTGCGAAAAAAAATGTATAATATTATACATTAAAAAATATATTCGTGGGAGTAGCTATTTAAGATTCGCAAGTAAAACATGGGGGGGGGGGGGGGGCGGCGCTTTAGGAAAAAAATATTCTAAAACGTGGGTGGTGGGCAAAAAAAGGTTGAGAACCTATGGTATAAGGTATGCGCCGCAATGGGTTTTAAAGCGTCTTATTTTGTGTAAAATACGACCCTCCCCCATCGTTGTAGAAGTATCAACATCAATCATTTGCTTTCGATGTACCCAGCATATGTACTTTATTTCTTTAGCACCAGCTTGATTCTTGTGTTACATTTTCTAAATAGACGATCTGCAAAACGAGCTTCCTTACTCGAATGGATTCGTCCTTTTCTGCCATGCGCAAAAGGGGCCAAGTCTCTAAACTTTGTCGTCGAACTGTAAAGTGGTACAAAATTTTAAAGTTTTTGGTTTGTGGGTTTATTGCCTCAAGAATTTTTATAATTAATAGTAAACAAGTCAAATGAATTCCGCTTATTTTTCTTGTTGATCATCACCCTCTATCTTCGCTAGCTCGAAAAAGGCCAGCTATTGCTTTAATCCATTTTCAGATTTGTAGATGAGCTCATAATTTTCGCTTTTCCCCCTCCATATATATGGTACATCGCTACTTTGTTGTAAATACAAATACAAATACAAAAGTGACGACCAGCAACAGTCTCAGGGCCCAGCTAGGCTGGTCCTAGTCAATTTATTGACTAGGCCATTGATTGCATTGATTACATTGATTTTATTAAAGGCCGTTGATTACTTCCCTGTCAAGTTTTCCTACTCCATTAGCTTCCATTGCTCTTAACATTGTTAAATAGCAGGCAGAAATAAAAAAAATCATTGTCAATGAAAGCAAAAACGAAATTCTTATGGTGTTCGGTGAATTTATTTTTTGTCTGTCTACAATGCTTAAGTTATTTTTGAATTATACTTACTTCTCTTTGTTGGATAAATTCTGAAATGTTCTTTAAGAGCTGCAACCTTTCTGAATATCTTGGTAAAACACTGACAGGGGGAGACAAATGAATTCTGATGTTTCCATATCTTCTTTCTTAAAAAAAAGATTATGAAGAAATGGAAATTTCAATATATATTATGCTTTTATTTGCGAAAAGTATTGTGTGAAAATTATTCTTACTTTCATTTATTTTTCTTAATCCATTCAATTTGAAGTTTTCCCTGAAATTCAGTTTTACATTTATTTCTCCCACGTTTGTGTGTTTACACATCAAAAACACGAGTATTGCAAATTTTTTCTTTAAAACCTTGCTATTTGGAATTTACTGATATATTTCAGAGAATTAATTTGACCTTGCTTTTACAATATGTACTGCTCGTTCACATTGTACGTCCAAACAATACTTGTTGTTCAGAAATAGCTGTTTTTAATTCCTGAAAAGGGTTATTCGAAATAATTTTCAGCCAGAATATAATGGCAGCCAATATTTCAAAATCGACGTAGGTATACGTTCGGTAATGAATCACTTTTAATGCTGAAAGGCCTTGAATTTCTTTCATTAATATCAGTTGAGTCATTTTTCAGCAGTAAAATCGTGAAAAGAAATTCCAAGTGGAGGCGATCTTCAGAATAATTCTCTTTCTAAGCCTCCAAGCAATAAATTCATCGATTTCTGGGAGATTATTATGCAGCACATGATGGATGCACGAGGGGAATTGCTCTAAATCATGCATGCTTTCAAAAAAAAAAAAAAGGAATTCGACCTATATATTGTTTCCAGCTGTACGAACAAAATTTCAAACGAAGCAAATATTCAGGTAGATTTCCCAAAACCCCTGCTAACTACACAATTTTTTCAGCTTTATGGTCTTTAAGAGATTTTAAAACTTCGTTGTTAAAATAACAAAAAAAAAAAAAAAAGAAAAAGCCATTGATTAAAAAAGAATTTCTTTGGCGAAATATCTTCCATTCTTTTTGAAGATATCTTGTCAAGTGGGAATGTCCAATTCGTGAAGAAAGCTCTTGTCAATCAAAGATGAGAGGCTATTTTGTGACTGGTTATCTTGTCAGTTAAAGATGTCATTACAATTATATCTTGCAAAGACACTGCGATGCTACGTGAACCGAATAGGACATTCACTGTTGAAGTAACTCGACAACGGAAAATGGCATTCAGAGCTCAAGTATCTTATTTTTAAAAGATGTCAATCATTGACGAGGGATCTTCTGAAGCAACTCTCCGGATTTCGGAGCATTCCGAAACTTGGGCATCCAGATTTAAGAATATGTTCTGTATCTCTTTTTTTATCAATTAACAAATGATACGACAAATTTGGTCATTGCTGGTTTTTAAAGAGAGTTCGAAAAAAAAACCTATTTGTATTTCGTTAAGTTACATTTTTTTTCTGGTTACAATATTACCCAACAAATACCTTGAAAACTTGTGACTGTAATTGCACTTAACGGGGAAAAAATGTCACTAATCTCAACAGAATATAAATTTTTAATGCATTATAGTCCTATTTAATAAAAATCTCATTATAAAGAACAGTGGTAGCAATCTAAAAGCGCAATCGGCAATTAGAGTGATGCATGCTCTTAGCGAGTAATTTGGTAAATTGCATGGAAAAGGGAAAAGTAGGACAACTGCTGCGTAAATGTTTCTATTGCTTTGGAAGGCTCGAAATTTTAATGCGAAAGTGCTTCAAATGCCATATATTAATATGCATGGAAATTTTTTAAATTAATGATGTTCACGATTGTGGTTTGTGGTGATATGTGTGGAATATACGACGAAATTTTAAGTTTCTTAAACAGCTGGGGAAAAACACGTTGTACGCTTGAATGCCGTAGTATCAAAATATTTCTTTTCCCCATTTCATTTATTGTATTTTGCGGAATGAAAAACTAATTCGTCATTAGACTTCTAAGCCAAATAAAAAAAAAAATCTTTCTTACTTTATAAAACCGAACTGATCCTTTAAAATGTACCCGTGTGCAAATGAACAAAAAAGACATTTTAAATTTTTTGTGGTTGTGCTTTGGCGTTTTTCATTTATACGGGGGTAAGAGCCATCGTTCCTGTTCATGGCATGATGAACAGTGACAAATATATATATATATACATCTTATAGTCCGTAAAATACGGTATTTCTTGTGTCGTTTTTTCTCCCCCTCCCTCTCACGCACATAAAAGGGATTTTTTTTCCTTCGGACATGTGTCTCATCGTCCCATTTTACCATTCGGTTTTCAAAAAAAAAAAGTTTAATCTCGAATGAATATATTCGTTCTTTCCTTTACCAGTGTTAAAATTTCGCAAAAGATGTATCTTGAGTAATTGAAAATCAACATTTATTTTTTTCATAAACAGTACATCAACCAACCATCTTCAGCAACAGTACAATAAATAATGGAAACAGAACTCAATGTTGTTCTTTATACATTGAAAACAAATCAACAATTATATTCCATAAATTAGGCACACAGCACACTTGTTTTGTAAAGAGCGTTTGAAATGTATTTATCTTTCTCACAGCAGTTACAGGATAAAATATGCCTCATAAAGTGTAGAGAAGGAGTGTAAATTTATATATACATATATATATCTATACCACAGTTTTTTGTATATTCAAAATCTTAAATATAGAAACTTTTTTCTGTATATTTACATAACACATTGTTACAAAATATTATTATACACAACAGCAGGCATGAACCAGTAGTAGTTCATTAGTCAAGGGTTCCTTAACCTTTTTTAAACGCCAGCTAAAATTAGCAAAACAATAGTTTCGTTCTTTTTTATCAGTATAAACTCAGTGTAGAATTATTATTTGTCTCACATTAATGCATTTAACTGCCTTGTATTCTACATTCAGTATATAAGTTATTGATTCGGAAATAATGTGTTATTTTCATGTTAACGGTACGTCACTCCGTCGAAATTTAGCGTGGTAGTTTTACTTATTTACTTATTAACTTAACTATTACTTATTCACTTTAAGTTAAGATTCATTAACTTAAAGATGATGAAAAACTTGAAAAAAATTCTTACTTGCAGATGAGAGCACAAATCAATTTAGGTGCTACTGTTTGGCGTAGCCGTAACATGCAGTTAGAGTTAATACCGTAAAATGGGGTGAAATAATCACTTGAGGTGAGAATGTGCCATTATGAATTCAGCTAGAAAATGCACTCTAGTAGTTTGCTATTAACGAAAATTAGTTTTTTGATTATTTATAGTGTTATGTTTGTATGAAGCAACAAGCATTGCTACTTTATGGCTCTCACCCCCAAGTGGCATGACCTCACCCCATTTTACTGTACTAATTTTCCCTCAGTAGAATATCTGTCCTTAATGAACTATCCTTAAGATTTAGGAGAAAAATGGCAAAAATAAAAAATAATTCTGCACAGTAAATAATTATTTTTGAGAACTTTATTAGTAAAGAAAACTATTTGCAATTGTCTTTCAATAAGGGTCTTTTCATGCATTTTATTTGATAATCATCATTTGTTGAATAAGTGCATTTTTGAGAAATTTCTGCCATTAAATGCCACAGCATGATAATTTTTGGTAGAAACAATCATTTCAGTTAATATTTCTTTTGATTATAGCTTGCTTTTTATTGATAATTTATGCTATAGCAATTTTTCCAGGAAGGGCAATTTCTTTTTTGCAGTCAGCTATGGTCTTTGAGGCAGTAAGCAATTTCACTGGGTTTGATTTCATGACCACACTAAAACGGAATGAATGATCTGTCATACTGTAGTGTGTACACCTTTTTCCTTCAAAAATGTACAACGCGAATTTATTTATGAAAAGTTCACGAGCCAAAGGTTAAGAGCCTCTGCATTGTATTTTCAAGTAACAGTTAAAGCACCAGATTAAATAGCAAAAATGCGTGACAAAAAAGGAGCTTGAGACCTAACTACTTAAAAAATATTTAGCACGATACAACAATACTCCATCAACACAACACTAATATAGCTACACAAAAACTTGATGTTGCTTACTTGTGTTTATTCAGAAATATGTACTATAATTCGTTTGAAGAATATAGATAAAACAATACAATATTTAACTTTTCCTAAAAGAAATCAACGCGTTTTTGAGCTGAGCAAGAAAGTTTGTGATAGACATTTTTACAGCTATTCCATTTCAAGTTTTGCAAGTTGCACAGTTCAAGTGTGATAACTAAAGTTTTTTTTTTATTATTTATTTTTAAACTTTTATTGCTTTTTAGGATTTTGGTTTTTATTAAGTAGTAGTATGTTTCATGACGGATAAGTTAATGTCAATGCTTAATCACTTGCTTTTCCTATGGTTGTCTGAGTTCAAATTATTTCTTACATTCTCCAAATTAGTTAGGATTACAAGTTATACTTGATTGTAAAGCTACTTTCTTTGTACATAACTAATGTCATGCTAGTTTCTCAGCAAATATTTACCTTTGTTGTTGATTATTATATTACTCCCATGCTAGAAAGTAACGTAATCTTTAGTTTATTAAATAAATTCATTTAGTTTCAATAAATGAGTCCTCTCGTTAAATAAGTTTAGCAGACCTAAATATATAAAACAAGTTTAAAAATTTTACCACATCATGAAGTGTCGTCAAATACATTGAATATATCAGGGAATATTTACGAAATTTCCGTAAAAAATAGCATCAATTAACAAATTATGAACATTTTGATTTGTTTTTTAAATTTTTAAACTGATGTTTCCCTTCTTATAAGGACGATTTGGTAAAAAAAAATAATTCGAGTTTATGATATGTTTAAATAACGGAATTCATAACTGTCTTTTCTGACAGTTTTAATAATTTTCTATTATATTTTGAAACTTTATATAAAGTCTTAGTAGAATTTTAGAGCAAAAGAGCTTGCATTCAACCGGGACTAAGGATAAGTTTTGTATGTGTTATAACTAAATCAGTTGTTATTTAAGTAGAAAGAATAAAATTTGAAGCTTTTTTCGGACTAAAATATTACAAACTGTATATTTTTTTTCAAAATGAAGAACAAGTTAAAAAAAAAATAGTTTCTTGAAATTATCTTCATGCTTAAACGAATAATGCAAGATTATTTATGCAAAATTTTGTTTTTGCAAGTAATGAAAATGTGGAAATAAACATTAAACACATATTTCTTTTCATGTTTTGGTGAATTTCAAAATATTAAGGTTAATCTTCCTGAATAAGGACATTGACATATTTTAGCTGCCTTTACTGAAGGTTTGTCTTAAGATTAAAAAATAACTTAGGTGCATTTGCGAAAAGATAGGACACTTATCGGATTCGATTACGGTAATTGACATAATCCTGCATTAGTCATGACAAGTTTTTCAGCATCCATCCTTTTCGGCTGCACTGGTTTAAGTTCTTCAGTTGCTGGCACCTTTGCACCCACTGGTGATGTTGGCCCGGGATCAGGCTCAGTCATGGGAATTTCTTCTACTGGGTCTTCGCGTTTAGGCATCTTGGCGATCATGGCTAGAAGGACTGCCGCCACAATCAGCCCTCCCGTGCAGAACAAGGCAATCCCAACCACCTTGCAGAGCTGCAAGTCGCGATTGAAGGCTTGATCCACACGATCAATGATCTCTATGTCTTCCTGGATGTCTACCACCTCTTTTCTTCTGGGCACCAGAAATCCAACGAGGAGCGCTGTCAGGCCTACACACAGAATCAACAGGCCAGTGAAAAAGGTCAGTCGCCAGCACAGCACTTGCTTGCGTCTCTTCCTCAGGGGCGTTCGAATAGTGCCACTGTAGAAGTGACATCTGGGTTCGTCTTGAGCATTGTCCATAGCCATTGCTTCGTAGAACGTGTGAACGTAAGACCGCACACCAAAGAACTCCTGTCCTTTGGAATGGAAATCCGATTCTGTTTTGGAACTCCTGGACAGTAAAGACTGCGATTCTTCGGTCTCAGAAACGCTTTCTAAAAGCTTGGGTTTTGATAAACTTTTAGCTTGTTTTGAGGCGTAACGTCGGCGTTTGGCTGCTTTAGGATCACGAACTTTTGGTCTAGCACCTTTAGATTGATCAACCTGCAACAGAAACACAATGCCATTTTATTGCTAGTTTTTTCCTTCCGAATATTAAAATAAATAATAATGATATATATATATAATGATTCTTATGCATTGAAATGCGTCGACTATAAAAGGATTTATTCCCCACTAATTAGGAGCATTTAAAATATTAATAAAAAGTGTTCTTCCTTAAATTATCTATTTATTATCTGTTCAGTTTTTAATTTTGATATTGGAGGAAGTTCCTGTCGTAATTCAGTTCTACAATTTACTTCTATGTTTGTACGCTTACATATTGAAAAAGCGAGAAAAAATAAGGATTTGAATTTAAAATGTTCCTATTAAAAAAAGCATTTAAAAATAATTCGAATTTAGTGAAGCACTTTACATTTTAAGAGAATGAATCCAATTTAGTTTCATCATAACTTGTTAAGGCATGTAAGACACGAAATCAAATTGAAAAACAGCACATTAAATCTTACACATAGTTTCAAAACATTATTTCGTGTGAATTAATCCAGGTAAACATTGTTTTGGCGAAAAAAACGTTTTCTATTACTGTAATATATATCAGGGCTCAAAAATTATATTGCCCGACATGCTCGGGGCATGTAAAAATTCCGATCGGGCAGGAATTTTCTACCCTTACATAATTTTTCAATCAAATATTTCTTTCTAAAACTTTACTGAAACTTAGTTTTGACTTATAATGACATATTATGTAATATTTATTTGTAATGTAACTTTTTAATGAGTTAGATCAACGTTAAAATAATTCTTGATTCAGATATAAAGCTGTTAATTTAATTTTTTGTCTGATTAATGCTATGCTGCAAATTCAAATGTTTTTATTAATTTGCAATAAAACAACTTCTGGGTATGTAAAAATTTTGTTCGGGTATGTATTTTTTAGACAAACATGCCCGGCAGGGCATGTAAAATTTTAAAGATTCTTCGAGTCCGGATATGTATGTATACATTTGTTACAGAAGATATGCTTCTTGCAAAAGGCAACATGTAAGTCCCTGATAACCTGTTCGACGCTGTAAAATCAGTTTGTCAGTATCTGTCGAACCGCTTGCCAGGAAGGCTTAACGATTACGCAAGTAACTGAAGCGAGTTTTAAAACAACGTTAAATTTTATTCGGTGTAATTACAGTGGGATTAAATTAAGGATTTATTTTGACAGTATGATGAAATTGATGGCTCTAATGAGCTTGGTGCTTTGAGAAGCGAAAGCGACGCAATGAACTTAGAAGATTAAGTGGATGCTTAGCGTTTAAATTCAAAAACATTAGCATCATTACTTCACTAAATTTTTGCACAGTTTTCTGCTCTTTTTTTATAAATTTAAATTCAGTAATGCTTTAATCTTTTTGAAAATTGTTTGAAGAAATGCAAGTAATTTGTGTCCAAGGAAAAGAAAAGGTTTGAAAAATGTTTAACAAAATGTTAAACATCAAGAATTTGCCTCTGCTAGGAAAATCTCGAATTTCATCAACTGAACATCTATCTAGTAGCAATTATTGTTTGCATTTAAAGGTAT
This sequence comes from Octonoba sinensis, assembly GCA_038502835.1. Classification (NCBI taxonomy): domain Eukaryota; kingdom Metazoa; phylum Arthropoda; class Arachnida; order Araneae; family Uloboridae; genus Octonoba; species Octonoba sinensis. The sequence goes on along the minus strand of CM076599.1, from coordinate 25,944,911 downwards.
AGAGCAGCGATTCTCAACCTGTGGGGCGCGACTCCCTAGGGAGGTGCGAGCAGACGAGAAGGGGGGGGGGGGCGCGAGAATATCCAAGCGAAAATATTACTTTAAAAAATTGATCAACTGACTGAAAGAAAAGCACACATACACATAGAAAGAAAAATGCGTTTCGACATATTTTATAACTTATTAAAGTAAAACAAATTACTAAATTAAAACTTTCTCAATGAAAACATACTACATGGCAGACAAATTTAATAATTATTAGTGACATAATTGGACCTGTCTTGCAAATCAAAGTTTTTCGTAGGAAGGCTTAATATTAGAAATAGCCACTCTCAGTTGTTTCTATAGTTAGCTGAGATCTATAGTTTGTCTTCAAAGAAGCCACAGCAAAAAATCCAGTTTTACAAAAGTAGGATGTTGAAAAGGGTAATCGAATGCGAAACGCTTGTTTTTAGTGCAGAAAAATCATCCTCTACTAATGATCAAAATTCAAATAGTGATTTATTACTAAACTAATTTTATTACTAAATTACTCGTTTTTACTCTTTTTTTAGCAGTTAGTTAAAAATAATTCATAAACAGAATCCAAAGTACTCGATATACATTATTGTTATATACATTTTAAGGTAAGTGGGGGCGCGAGGAAAATTAAAATAGAAAATTGGGCTGCGAATACTGAAAGGTTGAGAAACGCTGGTATAGAGGTTGCTTTGCGTTGGAACTTTATTAATTGTTTGCCTTGTGAGTAAGGAATTCTTAATTTTAGTTAAAATTTAAACGAAAGTTTTTCAAAATTTTTTCTTTTTCCTTCTTATTTTTTAAAAAGAGAATTAAAAAAAACACATTTTTGAATTTCAGGGAAATATACTTTTAATAAAAATATAAATGAAATTAGCAAAAAGCATCAAGCTCAAATTTCTCATTAAAAGCAATCTTACTATTACCTTGTAATTAATCTCTTAATAAACGTGCTGTTTTTTTCTGTAATACGTATTATATTATGTTATTTTACATGCAAATTTATTGTTCTAAACTATTTTACACAGTGTATTTATTATAGGTAAGTTAACAAGTTTTAAACTTTGTGTGCCGCCAAATTTTGAAATCGTTTAAAGTGTGGCGCGACAAAAAAAAAAAAAAAAAAAGAAAAACAAAAAAAAAAAAAAAAAAAGGTTGAGAATCACTGGCTCAAGGAAATAAATGTGCACCAGAGAGCGTGACTTCAAGTTGTAAAACAAAACTTTTTTTGTAAGGACAGATGATAGAACTGCCCGTAGTGGGTTGTAATGTATCGAAACACTCATAAGTGTTAATATTCCCTTTAAGATTTCACCTACTTATTACTAGTTATAAATATGTCAATGCATTCAATTAGTTTTCATTTAATGTTCTTTTTTCTCTCATCATAAGCAGTCATAACTTGATTATGCTTGCCTCACGTAAACTAGCATAAAGAAGAAGAATTCGAAGGTGAGTCGGACCTTTGTTTATCAATTTATGACTCGAAAATTATATTTGAACTGAAAATTGTATTTGTGTAATACTCTCCTTTTAAAAGAGCTATGGCGAAAATTTATCTTCCTTAACGTAGCAACACGACTTAAGAAGAAATGTACGATCTTTTACTGGTTATAGCAAATATAAGATAGCTGGACATTCCTCTGCCTTAAAAAATAAAAGTTCAACCCCATTCCTTTCATTCATTGCCTATTTTTTGTGGAATTCTGCTTAACTTTAGTTTTCTTGGTCTCGCATTTCCCTGTTTTTTTTTTGTTTTATGTTCCTAGACCCCTTCCCCCCATTTTTATACCCTTCTTTTTGGCTTGTAGTTTTAGTTTTGTTTACATGTCATTTCTGTCAGGAATCTGATGCGATGTTTGGTGTTTTTTCATGCGTTCCTTTTTATTTCTTACTTCTTTCTTGAAGAAATATAATCTTTTTTTTTTGTTTTGACCTGAACAAAACAATATGACTCTTATTTCTCAAGGAAATTTAGCCATTGAAGCAGATTTACGGTTGCCAGGTGTCCGCTATTTGAGTGGACATTCCTTTATTTTCACATCAATGCCGCCTTTTTTTCTTCGAAAAAACAACACAAACGTGTAGTGAAAACATTAGTCACTTTACTTTTTACTTCTAATAGATTTTTATGTACACTATATAGCCAAAAGTCATGGGGCTGTTTCATTTTAGACATCTTTTCAAATTTCTAGAGAAATACAAAAACAAAATGTTCTGGAACTTTGGTAATATAAAATGCATGTTTCCCTCCACACTTTAAAGTAAAAATTTCATTACGTGTGCATATAGAGGACCTAAATCAAATAGGAAAAGAGGAAGGATGTTTTCGATTATCCTGTCTTGTAAAATGCTTGAAAAAAAGCTGTAAATTTCACAGAAGAATTTACTTGTTATGTACAGGATATACAGTGTTCCCTCGCCACTTCGCGCTTCATGTTTCGCGGCTTCAGTGCTTCGCGGGTATTCCAAAATATTCATCCAAAAATAAAAATGAAAAAATACAACCATGTCAGCAGCCACATTGCGGAAAGAAGCGTTTTTTCATGTTGATGCGCGAGAGAGAAGGATCTCTGCATGTCAAACAAAGAGATGAGTTGACTCGGAGTACATACCACGGGCTCTCAAAAGCTCCCACCAACACATGACTCTTCGCCTCTCTCAAAAATCGATGTTGATTAATGTTTATTACTGTATTATAACGTTTTGTAATTAACCTTATTAATTAGAACCGACACGTTTAAGTAAATACATATGCTGTTGAAATTTTTGTCTTAAATGTGGGAAGTATAAATACTGTTTACATATTTAAAACATTCGTGTACCCGCATACACGAAAATTCTTAGGGGCAAATATTACTTCGCGGTTTTCCAGTTTTCACGGAAGGTTCTGATCCCCATTAACCGCGAAAAACGAGGGATCACTGTATACTGATTTTCATAAAACTAGCATACACATTTACGAAGTTATAATTATCTTCTTCCAAAATACCAATTCCTCATCGTGTTTTTGCCTATAACGCGCTGATTTTTTCACGGAATCTCACCAAACGTACAAAAAAGTTGAGATCCCACAAGAGAAACATTATGCTGAAATTAAAAATATTAATAAAAAAACCGAAATAGTATTAGCTAATTTATGAGCATTTAAAAGAGATAATTTTTACTGCACATACACAATTTTTAATTTTCATGTTAACAATTTTTAATTTTCATACCTTCATACCCAAGTACAGTGAAACCGCTCAAATCCGAACCCCGAAAATCCGAAATTCCAGGAAATCCGAACGAGTTTTTCTTAACAAATTTAAGTTTGAAAAATATTCGCAAAAAAGAGAAACTTATTCATTTTGCCATAAAGCAATTACTATAATCTTATTTTATATAATTAGTTGAAAAATTAACAAAAAAGTACAGTTAGCATACCTAACGAACGGTAAATGTGTCTACTTATGGCATGCAGGATTGGAAAAAAGGTAAAAGTTGGTTATGGAAAATTTTAGGTTAATCACCTAAAAATGCAAAAACAATGAAATAACAATAGAAACTCACAAAATATCAATTCTTCTGTGAAATTTAATGCTTCTTTGAAGCATTTTACGTGACAAGATGATCTTAAACATCTTTTATTTTCTTCAATTTGCTGCTGTTCCCCTAAATACATGCCTGATGAAATTTTTGCTAGAAAGTGTGAAGTGAAGTATGCCTTTTATACTACTGATTTACAGAACATTTTGTCCTGTATTTCTGTACAACTTTGAAAAAAATGTCTAAAATGAAAGGATGTCCCATAGCTTTTGGCTGTATAGTGTATTTTCGAGGAATTTTTTAAAACATTTTCTTTATTAATTCATAAAACCAAATTGAAATTTAAAATTCCAGAAAATTTTGACCCTCCCCCCTCGTTCAAAAAATGAGAATATTGAATCAAACACTTGACATTTTAATAGCAGTTTCGGGTATAAGACGTACCTGAATTTTGGAAGCAATTTCTTAAAGAAAAAAGTGCGTCCAATAGTCCGTAAAATACGGCATTCTTTGAGCATAAAGAAGAAAAAGATTAAATAACAAAAAGTGGACAGGTATTTTACATTAGCTTCTCAGGATACTAAATATTGATACGAATGATAAATATTCTAAGATGACTGTAGAGTATTCAGAAGGCTATTTATAAAAACGCAGTCATCTAATAACTTACTATTTCCGTCTGTTCGGGCTCGTCTCCTCCTAGTAGAGTTGATTTTTCATTTTTCGACTGCATACCATGTATTGGAAGGCAGACCTGAAAGTAATAAAAGGCGTCAGATCAGTATCTCAAGAAAATGTACATCGACTGCTCAGAAATGACGTATTTCCCTCTAAAATTCGAAACTAATATATTTAACTTCAAAGCAAGGCCGTAGCCAGAAATTTTTTTCGTTGGGGGGGGGGGGGGCTGACTTTGAAACACTAGTGTAGGGGAAAGTTTCAGGGAAGAATATATGCTACATTGCGAAAATTTTTGGGATTTCGGGGGGGGGGCGGGCCCGTCGCCCCCCTCTGGATACAGCCTTGCCTCAAAGTATTCAAACTTTGTCAATGAAAGGGTTTAGAAATATAACGGCTATAAATATTTACTGTAAAAATTAAAGGAAAGTATTGTACGTTTTAATAAAATTTTAACAAACAATTAATGTAAAATAACATACCTCGTTTCCCATAGGCGTAACTAGGGTTGGTGAAAGGGGGGGGTCACCCTAAAAATGTACAGACTAAACACCAATAAGAAGTGTGAAAGAGTTGAAAATTTACTAGTCATAAATAATTGTCTCTAAAGATATACTCCGTGTTTATTTCAGGCATCTCCCGGGGGGGGGGGGGAACTACCCCTTTGGAGCAAATCAATCCCCCCCCCGGCAAAAAATTCAGATCACAAGTTTTAAAAAAAGAAAGAAAAGAAATTACGCTTTTAAGACACTTTACTTTCAGAAACACTTTCAGGGAAAGGACATTGAACACTATCACGAGCGACACCAAAAGTAACTTAAAAGATATAAGACTTTATTTTGAAAAAAAATGCAGGGGGGAGAATAACCAAACTCCTTTCTGTTTCCTCAAATATCACCGAGGTATCCCGAAATTGCATTGCTAGGAAGATTTCAAAAAGTTTCCTGGGGAGAGCCTTTGAACCCTTGTCTCCAGAATTAGCCTAAGCATTATAGATGTAAGACACGTTACAAAAACTAAAGTTGCGGAAGCCCCAAATACCCACTCCTTTAACTTCACCAAAGATCTAAACATACATCTACTATATATACATCAAAAAGCTATCATATATTTTGAAAAAATCATATTAACATCATTTCTAGTCTCATATATATATATATATATATATATATATATATGTATATATAAAGGGTATGATTTTGAAGCATACACTGCCCTTCCTAATTCTTAACATGCTCCCTCTGCTCCGGAGCCAAGGCAGTATCCAGAATATTTTTTCGGGGGCCCCAGATTTCGCCACACTTATGTTAGGCAAAGTTTCAGGGAGGAATATATGATACATTGCAAAAGATTTCGGAGGGGGGGGGGGCGGCCCGTGGGTCCCTCTTCCCCTGTGGATACCGCCTTGATTCACAAAAACATTAAACATTCATTACTAATCTATTAGTTTCTTTTTTAAATCAAACGCGATAGAAAATTCAATATTTAGCGCTAAGCAATCTTCTATGTCCAAGCATTCATAATATTGAAACTGGGAAATAGTGGAAGTTTAGAGAAAAAAAATCCAAATTCCCCTACAAAAATGCTCATCCCTACAATAAATTTCCAAAAATTTTGTTAAATTTGTAGCAAAACATACCTCAGAAGTGGAAGCGTCTGAATCAAATTTTCTTTTCTTTTTGGATGACGAACGTGTCCCTCGCTGGAGTGCAAACATTATTATGTATCGAAAATAATTACAAATTTAGCTAAAATATAAATAATACTTGATTGTAAATTAAAATGCAGCATTATACCGTAGCAGTGAGATTGGAAACGTTGAACGGATGATTTCCAGAGTCGTAATGCAATCAGCAATGGACCATAATAAGAAAAAAAAACATTTAAAATATAAGAGATGAGAGAACATCTGTAAATGAGAATGCAATGCAAATACAGTTCATCAGTTTTCCAATCGGCTCATCTACAAAAATGATGTTACCAAAATGGGTGTTTGGACAGGAAGTCATAAATAAGTACAAACTGCTCTTTAAGTTTCTTGATGAGCATCCCTTCCTGGCTTGAGGGTTGAACCTATTAGGACAATTGTTGGCTAGGGGTCCTTCATTTTTAGACCCCAGTGCCTACAACAGGTTTATCAGAAAACAACTCCATCCCAAATTGCTGCCTTTGGGTAAAAAAGACATCAAGGAAAGAAAACCCTCTGGAGTTATTGAAAGGATCTCTGTTTGTCTGTGTGTGGTACGGTGATTGAAGCCACATTTTGCTGCAAAACCCTCCCCCCAAGGTGATAAGGGGATTGATTATAACCAGATGAAAAGTCCTCTTTATTATTATGAGCTGCATACTTTGGTCATGATCACAACCCTTCAGAGAAAGAGGAAATAAAATCATCTGCATATGTGCAGGGTTCGCACTAGGCCGCGGGATTGCGCGATTCCCGCAATATTTTTTGAAATCCCACTCAAAATATATTAGTTTGCCCTTAAATTTTAAAAATCCCACTTAAAATTTTGGTCAAGGTGGGAAATCCCACCTTGTATTTTTCTTCAGTGTGAACTCTGTATGTGTTTAATTTTCTTAGGAAGAAAAAAATATGTGCTTTGCAAGGACATAGCCTGAAATTTTTTTGTGTGCCTAAATAAGTCACTACCCAATGGGGGGGGGGGGGGGGTTTTAACCCCCAAAACCCCCCCTGGTTACGCCTATGTCGTTTCCAAGTGTTACGTACTCTTGCAATAAATTTGGATGAATGAGAAAAATGGTTTCCCTGAAGTTTCTCTGAATCCGTTGGTACCAATATCAGAACCGGTTCCCAGTCGTTCATAAGGGGATGGGATCATTCATAAATGATGTCACGCTTCGAGAGGGGGAGGGGGGTTCGTGAAATTGTGACAAAGTGTGACAAGGGGAGGGAAGGGGGTAACAAGAAGTGTGACATCATGCATTATGCAACATAGCGTGACACGTGACAAAGGGGGGGGAGGGGGGGTCAAATATATGGGAAAAAAGCGTGTCGTCATTTATGAACGGCCCCGATGATGTCGATTTATTAAAGTAAATATATCCTGTTTGTTCCCGAAAGTCGCGATTACCAGTCGGGAACGAAGAAGAGAGTAAAAGGAAGAATACGCTGAGACCGCAATTTTGGAAAAAAAAAATTTCGCCAAGTATTTTTCTATTTTTCTCGACGTTGAATTATTAGATTTCTCATTTGAATATTTAGCACAAAAAGAAAGAAAAGAACGCAGCTAGCTTGTTACTCCTCGCAAAAAGTAAATATTTCCTCATCTTTATTTCTTCTATTGCCCCTATTTACATGAAATTGAAGCAGTCCTGACGCATGCGTAAAACGAAGGAAGGTTTCGGCTTAGAGAAACAGACAGTAGATACATTTATTGATTGCAATAATGTAAGAAATGGAAAATAAGCTAGAATTTCTTTGCTCTGTTGCCAAAGCAAAATATAAATATGTTGTATCCCCAATATTACCGCAACATCACGTCTTTAACATCTTCGATTTTTGAACTGAAGAAAAAGTATTGTATTGAATATTTTTATCTTATTTTTTAAGTCGACAGGGTTGCGTAGTGGTAAGACGCAGGTCTCATACGCCCAAGATCGCACGTTCAAACCTGGCCCAAGCGGTGGATTTTCAAGATGCAGAAAATCGTCTGCGTCCATGTTGTATGATTATGCAGCATGTTAAAGATCCCTTGAGTATGTTTGGCATGGATACTCTCGGCTAAATTAAATTCCTAGTGCAGATTGCATCAACGAGAGCTCAGGTGCCCCATCTAGGGGAAACTAAGCGTCAAAAAAAAAAAAAAAAAATTGCGGCAATGGTACCACACTCAATGTGGTGCCGCTGAAAGAGTTGGTACCAATCTCTGGGGACGCACTAAGTCTGCAATGGTTGATGACCAATACTGCAGCCCCATTAGAAAGAAAAAAAAAAAGCTTTTTTTTTAAAAAATAATTTCAGACTGCATCGTTAGCTGAAAAAGTACAGTGTAAATATTTCATTTTTAATCCCTGTTTATGTTTTATTCATTGAAAGTAACGTAAAACCAATGTCTTACATTCTGGTTTTTATCAGTCACAAGTCCATGAAGTATAATCATTAAAATGCTAATAAAAGTTGTTTACTTTAAAAAAATCGTCCATTTTTTGTCCTTAATTTGTATTTTAAACTCTGCAGCTACCAATATTATAGAAATATAATACGTTGCATGACTTCGACTTTTAAAAGAAATTAATTAACGATTTTAAAGCATACTTTCCAGAAATTCGTTATTTCTCAGCCTACATTATTATTTTTTCCCCGTGAAAAAGTCAAATTGATTTTTTTGCCATCTTTGTACGCTATCTTTATTTCCACATGATAGTTTCATTTTATTTTCATTCAATCTTTATGTTTGCAGGATAATTTAATTAGAACGTTTTGCGTATAAAGAATAGTTTCTTTCTTTGATAAAGTATTGATGCGAGTTTCAAAGTCATATTTAATATTGCTTCCCTCCAAAAAAAAAAAAGGGGAGGGGGGGGGGGGGGTTTAACGTTAGTTTCGCCTTAAACATGTAAATTCAATTTTCAAAAATTAATGCCTTTTTTTAAACTATCGAGTTAATTTTAAGATATAGCAATACGCAGAGTTTAATTTTTTAAATTCAAACATCAAAAGTTAAATTATTTTCAACACAATTTTTTAATACATTTTTTAAATGTAAATTGCTTTTTAAGACTTTTTAATGCCAAAATGCTACTAAATTATGCGGAAAAAACGGAATACATGGAAATTAACCACACTGATTATGATTTTTAAAAATAATAATATAGATTATATTTTTGCAATGAAAGAAAAAACCACTGTGCACATGAAAAGAACCTTTGAATTTCCTACTTATGCATTCCAATGATCTGTATAATTTTCCTAACATAATGTAATAAACCAATTTATTACACATAATGCAATAAACCAATTATGAAATACATGTTAGCTCAATTTTTATTCTATTTTCTTACAAAAATTTTTTTGCAACAAAGACAAATGAAAAATTTCATATAATACTATATCGCCATAAAAGTCATTTTCCCCCTACTATACACTATTAGATTCCTTAGTGACTTTAGAGGAAATCGAATATGTTTATTCATTTTTTTAATACATGTTTCAATATCTTAACAACAAATTTTAATCACAACTCGTTTATTTTTAACGGGAGAAAAGAAGGAAAACCTTACTGAATAGTCCAAGAACGTCAAATAGTATACATTCTCAAAGTTAATATTAGTTTTTGAAACTTTGTCACAAAAATTTCTTTACAAAAATTCATCCGCAGGAATCAGATAAGCTTAGGAGAATCAATCGACGAACTTGAGCTCCATAAAGCCCTCCACAGCAAAATTCTTTCATCTAAAACATTTCTCTCTGAATTATTCAGATGGAAACGGTGTTAGCTTCGAATAAGCATTGGAAGTAGAATTATGACATGAAAGCTCTGGAATTTTGAAGTATTTTTTCAGAGTGCTACATATTGGCAATGAAAAATCACGAGGCGGAATATGTCGCCGTTTCAAGAATATGCTTCGCTTCTCAATTTGATGTTCTATATTCCAAGGAAGTAAGGCGAATATTTCCTCTGAAGTATTGCTAAAATAATATAGTGTATAAAAATTATGAAACAATGTGACGCATTACAATAACCGTTGGAGAAGTAATATTTTATTGTGCTCATATTCGTACACACACACACACACGTTCGCGCGCATATATGTATTGTATATCACCTGTATACACATACATATTTATTTATTTATTTTCTTTTGTTGGGAAAATTGGGAGAGAGAGAGAGAGAGAAATGGGGGAAACGACATTTTTGGCTGCAGGAAGCTTAAATGCGGGCTTATAAATAATTAAATATAAAAAAAATAGTTGTTTGGTATTCTGAAATAGGTTTTGAGTTGAAATGACTTTAGTTGAATTTATTTAGCGTTTGAGGTGAAGATTTTTTAAGCATATTTGGCAAATAATTACTTATTTAAAGAAAAAAAAAAATGTTCAAATCAAAGTTTATTCTTCTACAATGAATGCACATGAAGTACCGACTGAACGAAAACTTTCGTCAATTATGTAATGAAAAAATAGTTTTAGTATAGCAAAAAACGAAATAATTAATTTCATAAAATTTCGTCAACAAAAAAAAAAAAAAAAAAAAAAAAAATGTTTTTCTGTTTTTAATTGCTTTTTTTTGGTGTAGGAATCGGACAGAAAAAATATCCTACGCTGTAAAAAATTTCAGTAAAAGACGGAAATTAAACTGAGTGTTACTTTGAATTTACGGTAGCTACAAATCAAATAATCAAGATCTTGATAACATATTTCTGAATAAAATTCTTGTTTTCTGCACTCTGTACAACTACAGAGAAAGATCTGTCAAATTACATATAAGTGAAGACTTCAGATTTGTAACAAAGTTGTAAATAAATGCGCGATTAAACACTTGAGGTCTGTAAATACCAAATTCAAAAATTGTGTCAAAAAATGCATTATATATTGTTGGCGTATAGTTTATTTCCAGCTGTAGAGAGCAACTTAACCCGCTGCAGCCAGACCTTCCAGCTCTGGAGGCATGTTTCGCCGAGCGGCCTAAGGCACATGAATCAGAACAGCACTGAACTCACTTTCTACCATTGTGTACCAGAAACAGAAATGCAGAGTACTCACAGATGGAGCCACTACTGCGGCCGATTATCGGTTGCTATCAGTTTATAGAATAGTTTATGTAATTTCCTTTAAAAAATACTTTGCTTTTAGTTCGCTGCAATTGTACGTCAGACTCCGGATAAATGATTTCCATCAGATTCTCATGTGTTTTCGGGTGAATTTTTTTTACAGAGTACGAATTGTTACATTCCATTCCGTTTGTTACCTCAACAAAAGACTTCTTTTTTAATTCTTACTTTGAGAATCTCTTTAAGAGCACCACGAAGGAAGCAGAGAGAGCATTGCTCCTTTTCTGCAACTTGTTTCACAAATGTAAAAAACAATTAAGGATGAATAAAAAATGAGTGACCATCTTGATTAAATTCTCTCTCGGTTACTTGATAACTAAGTATCTTAAAAATTAAACTTAAGAGGAAATTTCCGTAAGAATTATTTTTAAAAATTACTAGCTGATCCCCGCAGAAATCTGCGGGCTATAAGTTTAACAATCAAACTTCGCTGGAAATTTCTGTGAAAACAGTTTTCAAGTTCTGTATTGTCTGCTACTACATTGAGTGCATCAAAAGATTTTGCGCGGGAGAGGGCAACGTATAACTGTGCGTGACTAAAAACTGGTTTCGGTAGATAAACGCCATTTCTTTCAAAAGTCTGACTCTGCGATTTGTTTATATGAGAATGATCGCTCGATACAAACAAACTAAGGTATTGCCACACCTAATAACCGGAAATTGAAAATTCTGGAGTTAATTGAGTTTAATTGAGTTATGAATGGAAATACTTTTTAAGAAATAGAAATAAGTTTATTAAAGTCCGTAAGTGACAATAATAAATACAAATGTTATGTTACTTTTCTAGGCGAATCATTAAAGAAATTTTTAAATATCGTTTTACCATAGTTTGTTTTTTTGCATGATGTCAGTATCGTATCGAACGAAAAATTTAATCGTAACTGGTCCACGTCAATTGAAATATATATATGGATCATCGCGTTTTGCAAAACATTTTATGGGTTGCTGTTTTGCAACTATAGTGCATTTGGTCAAATTCGCTCTTTCACCATGTGTTACTATGGTAACAAATTACGGGGTTTTCTTTCGCAGGGTAATAATTGGCCAGATTTATAGCAAAATGTCACGCGGTGGCTCTAACCAAATAATTAAGATTATCTGTAGTAAATATGTTCTTTTATATTAGTTTCTCGTATGAAAACTGATTTTTTTCCATATGTAAAAGCGTATTTCCTTAAAAATGTTAATCTTTCTGATCTCTGTTTCATACTAAGTTCCAGAATTCCCTTAGAATGAAACTTTCATTGGATTAAAAGAACAAGTCTTTTGAATTTCTTGATAAGGGCCATAGAAGTCCGGGGCATTATTATATGAATACTATTTAAGCTACCGGCACAGAAAATATATGTCAGTTTATCAGAACCAGCGTACACTATAAAAGGCCAATTATAAACTTTTCTCGAGAGTTCATTCTTATATTAATATGAGCAGTAGCTTTAAAATTTCAAGTGGGAATTTTCCTTTTGTCATCACAGATTTCAATTAAAATTTAACTTTGTATACCAATTTTTTTGCAATTTGGTTCAACTGTTGCTTCACAAATACTGAGAAAAATTCACCTCGTAATTAATTTTCTTCTTCATATTTTTGCTTTTAATAACTAAAGTACTATGTTTATAGCAGTTTTTTTAAAATACAATTATATGTACAAACCCAAAGACAAATCATGTTTCACGTTTCTGAAATATTAATTATTTTTTTAGGATTTACGAAGCTAATATTTGAAAAAAAAAAAAAAAAAAAGATTTGAAACTGTTATATTTCGATGTAAAACTAATCTGAAGAAACTTTCACCACATGGATATCCAAAGTCATAATTAAAAAAGTTGCTTTTTTTTGATACGCTCAAAAATACATTTTGCTACCGTTTTAGGGGCTATTGCAGAATGTAAAAAAATATACCTCTTTGATAAAAAGTAAGAAATCCCAACCATAGCATATTGTAAGGAGTTATTAAGACTTGAATGTTATATATTATAACGCATAATTTTCTTCGTATCCCTAAAACTCTATTTTTTTTTAATTCCTAGCTTCATGGTAAATTAGTATGTTAAAAATAATGATAGTACAGTACTATTTCCCAACAGGTCACATTGAGAAAATGAGGTAAATTTTCATTGTTATTTTCAACTAAGTAAATTTTGTATTCTTTTTCTCATTAAAATGCAATTTACAATACTACTAAAATATTTTTTACTTTTTGTGTCACACAATGTAGCCTACGTTCTGAAAATTACCATTTGTATGCTTGCACTATTGTTAACTATGATAGTTTCTTCATGAATAATAACTGTTTGTTACTACGTCGGAAGCTGAACTTTTTCTCTGCATTGAAAAAGGGGTTCTCTGTAACCGTAGTACCTGAGCGATTTTAAAAGGGATGTGACATGAGAGCTTGCACTCGGGGACATCTAAAAATACGATAGGCCAGAAAATGGCAGGTGCGGGGGGTTTCTGAGAGCACTTGTAGCCCGCTCTATTACTAATATTTAAAAAAGATTTTTGGCACATTTATAACGAGTTTTACTTTAATTGTCAGGTTTATCTGAGACAGATCTAAAAATGAAGTTCTAAAATCAAGGATCTTATTTTTTCTTATTTTGGTATATTGTATGAGAATTGCTGCTTATTGGTTAAATCCTTTGCTTTGTTTATCCACACAATTTTCTGAAAGTGATTCATGAAATTTCGTTTCTTGATTCTCAATTTTTTCATTCGTAGGAAATTGCTTTCACCTTTTTAAATTTGTTGGAATCTTTTAATTTAAAATTTTATAAAGCTTTGCACTGAAAATTAAAAAAAAAAAAAAAAAACTGGGAAACTAAACTTTAATAGTGTGAAGCCTACTATCAAAGATTAAAATTACTCTGACTGAATAAAAATCAAGCTTTTTAAAATCTTATAGTGGCAAAGTTTTTCCATTTAATTAAAAAGCTTTTATTTATTTTTTATTTTTTACGAATTTCTTGACTTTTTCAAGGAACGAGCATTTTATCCTCTAAAAATAATTTTAGTGAGAGAAAAACGACATCCTTAAAGTTTCTTTCCTAATTATATTCTGAAAAATAGCTCGTTAAGATTTTATTCCCACCTTCATCGTGAATAAAATTTAAGAAACAATCTAATTACGACGCTCAATAAAAAAATAAGTAGCCAGTTAAAAGTTTTGTATGAAATATAAAAAAATAGAGCATAGTCAGTTCAGTTTTTTTTTTTTTTGATTGATGGTAACAGGAAAAGAATGATTCCGCTGTAGTGGTCTCCTGGAACTGAGCTGGAAAAAAGACACAGTGAACGGTTTTGAGGTGACTATTGAGGCAGCGATATTGTTTGAGGAAAGTTAGCGATCGTGTAGTGAGCACCAGAAAGAAGATTCTGGAAAGAAGTACTTCGTTGTGCGAGTTTGGACTGCACGTGTTTTGGAACAGTGCCAAAGTCGTTTTTGTAAGACGAAGAGTGTCAAATTGTGAGTAAAAGTGTGATTCAATGTGTGGAAAACTGATAGTGACTGTGAGCGTTGGGTAGGAAGAGAAGTGGACGTTGTAGTAAGAAGGTATAATATATTGTTGGTGCACAACGTAAGTTCAGGTTGGTTGTGAGAAAGCGATTTGGAGGTTAGCGTCCGCAGAGGTAGGACGTGTCCAACAGTACTACCGTGGATCGGTTTGACCGCGTCACAAACGCGGTGGATTCCTGCAAAGACCTTGGCGAAGTGCCTCAAAGAGGCATAATACTTCATCAAGGCAGATGACTTCTAAAAATCCGGTAAACAACTATAAAAAAATTCAAGATGAAACAGAGTCGGAAGATGACGTTCCCACCCCTGGAAAAGACTCAACGAAGAAGAAGAAGAAGAAGAAAAGCAGCATCACCAAGGCCAGCCTGGTAAAAAACCCTTTTCTCCTTATTTGTGAGCGTGAGGGACTTCCTTTCGAGTTGAAAAAATTATCCTAAAATCTAATGACGAAGAACCATTAAGTGAATTAATTGAAACATTTATAAAAATTGACGGAATAAAGGATACGATTGATTTCCCTTCTGACGAAAAAACAAAGTTTCTTTTGTCAGAGTTCCGTAAGCTCTTTCATAAAAGTATTGCTACCTTAAATAATAATATGCTTAAAACTAGGGAAAATGCTAAGAAAACTGAGGAACGTATGGCAGAAAGTGAGGAATTGGTAGAGGAAAAAATAGCTGAAAATAGGGAGTTAAAAGAAACCGTAAAAACGCGGTCTGAAAAATTAGAAAACGAATCCCAAAGAAACTATAATAGGTTCATCCCCCCCATCAAGTTTGCAAATTGGAACAAAGATAACAGACCCACCGAAAATAGCCCCCTAGCTATCCAAAACAGATAAGAAAACTTAGAAGAGGATAATATTGAAATGGAAGTAAACGAACCCCAAAGTAAAGAAGTTGATAATGCTAGCAGTAGGAAAAGGCCCGTTAGAGATATCGAAAGCTCGCCTGAGAAAAGTGACAACAAAAAAACTTTTAGAGAAGAAAAAAATAACCCAGACCTAAATTTAAACTATCAGTCAGAAGGAAAAAATAAAGCACCCCCTATAACTTTTGTGGATATTTCCGACCCCACACCCCTCTTAAAGGAGCTCAGCGAGCTAGTCGGAACCACCATACTAGGAACATTCAAACGAAATAATGAACTGGTTATCGAAACTAGAAATCCCATTTACTATCGAAAAATTAAAAATTACGCTGATGAGCATAGTTATAAATCACATACACGCCAGCTTCACCAAGATAAAGATCTACAAGTTGTGTTTAGAGGGCTCCCTATTGATTTTAGTGTTGACGATATTGGAAAAGAACTTATGGGAAAGGGGCTAACTTGCAATAAAGTTACGCAAATGACCAGAGGAAAACAAAAGGATCGAATTCCCCTATTCGTAATTTCCCTCCCAAAAAATAATGACTTAAACAAAGAAGTGTATAATATCAGCTCAATCTTGTATTATAAAATTAAGGTTGAACATCTCAAAAAGACTCAAAGAATCTCACAATGTTACAGATGTCAGAGATTCGGACACAGCTCCCATCTCTGCACACTAAATCCTGTTTGTCTTATCTGTGCGGAAAATCACTGGACGCGCGAATGTAATAGGCCAAAGTCCGAAAAACCTACCTGCGCCAACTGTAGAGATGAGCACCTTGCAAATAGCACGGAGTGTGTAAAAAGACCATCCCCAAAAACAAAAGAGGAAAAAATAATCCAAAGTACTGTAAAAACCCCATCGTACGCTAGTGCTCTCACAAGTAACCAAACGAAAACCCCCAAGAATAACATAGAAGCTATAGCGACCCTACCACTGACAATTGCATCTCTCATGCAAGATCTTCAAATCCTCGTACGTAACTTAAACACACGCACTTCGAGAGCACTAATCATGGCAAATCTTAGTTGCATCCGTATTATGTCTTGGAACGCAAATGGCCTCTCGCCCGAAAAAATGGACGAGCTCGAAAACTGTATCTCCTCCCTCTCCCCTGATGTCATTCTTCTTCAGGAGACTAAACTAAAACCCTGTCTTAATCTTAGAAGCATCCCAAATTTCTGCAGCTTCCGCAACGATAGAGGTATTGGCCGCGGCGGCGGCACTGCCATCTACGTTAGGCGAAATATTATCACTAACGAAATAAAGCACCAAACCGCTACCTTTGAGAACACCACCATTGCAATCAAAATTTTAAGCAACGAGCAACTTACGATCAGCTCTATTTATATTCCCCCCAGCTCACCGAATCTTGATATCTCTGAAATATTGCAAATCAGCCAAATTAACCAGAATACCATTCTTTTCGGCGATTTCAACGCAAAGCACCCAGACTGGAGTTTTGGCAGAAGAAATAGGACGGGTAATCAAATACGTAAGTTAAGCATCGATCATAATTTCCAAATCTACGCCCCAAATACCCCCACCCACTTTGGCATTGGTGAAGCATCCACGCTTGATATAGCTTTAGCTAAAACCCCTAACTGGCCGTACGCCATAAGTACATATACGGATCTATCCACGGATCATAACCCGGTTATGATCACATTAAACTTAAACTACCAAATCCCTAAGAAAGAAAGAATTTTGAAGACTACAAACTGGGCAAATTACACGAACCTGTTGCACGAAAAAGTAAGGGGTAACCCCACCCTACAAACCATTGACGATATCGAGAACAGCGTAAAAAATTTCTCTGAGTCACTGATTGGCTCCTACGAAGCCTCCACGAAATCGCAGGTTGTTAACCACACCCCCATTAGACTTTCCCCTTACGCTAGACTACTTATTGTCCAAAAAAACAGATTAAAAAAACAGTGGCAAAACACTAGAAATCCCAGTCTGAAAACGGAGATAAATAGGTTACAGAAAATGATAAAAAACATAACTAGGCAGTATAAAGAGCAAAGGTGGACTGATTTCATAACCAGCTTATCGCCCGAAAACGGCTCCCTTTACAAACTTGCCAAAGCCTTCGAAAAACCTTTCAAAAGTATTCCCCCACTTCACACTACGGGAAGGATAAATTTTGATGATAGGGACAAAGCCGAAGCCTTAGCTGAAGCTTTTGAAGAAAATTTTCGACCAAATCCCCCCTCCCCAAACAATCATGTCACGTCGTTAGTTCGTAGGAAAATTCAGGATTTTAACTCCTCCCCCCAAAACCAGATCCAGTTTATGCCAACTAACCCAGGCGAAATTGCTGAAATTATTAAAAGAACTAAAAATAAAAAGGCCACCGGACCAGATAATATCTCAAACAAAATGCTCAAAAATATGCCCCTTAAAGCACTGACTTGCCTAACAAAAATTATTAATTGCTCACTCAAGCTTTCTTACTTCCCCACTATCTGGAAAAACTCAAAAATCACCCCAATACCAAAACCCTCCACCGACTCCAGGGACCCCCATAACTATAGACCTATAAGTCTTACCTCACATGTTTCCAAAATATATGAGAAAATTATAAAGAAAAGATTGCAAAAGCATATAGATGACATGAACATCATCCCCCCAGAACAATTTGGTTTTAGAGAAAAGCACAGCACAATACACCAACTAATCAGAGTCCTAAACGCTTTAACTGAAGGTTTTAACTATGGCAAGCAAACCCTAGGCATTTTTCTCGATATCCAAAAAGTTTTTGACAAAGTCTGGTATGATGGGCTCATATACAAAATGATAATCCATAACTTCCCAAAATACCTTGTTGATTTAATCAATAATTATCTTAGAAACCGCACCTTTAAAGTACAAATTGAAAATGAAACCTCCATCACGAAACTCATTGAAAGTGGCGTCCCACAAGGTGCAGTATTATCGCCCCAACTGTTCAACATTTTCATGGCCGATTTCCCGACTCATGAAAAAACCATGACCGCCCTCTTTGCCGACGACGCCGCGATCATTGTAAAACACAAAAGACGTAATTGTGTTAAGAAATACGCACAAGAGCACTTAATAAAAATAGAACATTGGTGTAACAACTGGCGGCTCGCTCTAAACCCCACTAAGACCATTGCAGTCCACTTCAAAAAGAACAATAAAAAAAAAGGGCCCGAAACTCTTGAACTTATGAATAATACCCTAAATTACAAACTCCAAGCTAGCTATCTAGGCATCACTCTCGACTCCGGCCTTTATTTCAAAAAGCACGTCGAAAAAAAACTAGTAAACGCTAAACATAAATTACACCTCATCCGCCCCTTACTAGGGCGCTACAGTAAACTTTCATTAAAGAATAAGATGTTGATATATAATCAAATCTTAAGACCAACCATTCTCTATGGATTTACGGTTGGGGGCACGCTGCTCGCACTACCATTAACGAAATCCAAATTCTACAAAATAAAACCTTCAGACAAATTGGTAACGCTGATTGGTACGAAAAAAACAAAGCCCTCCACAGCGAATTATCTGTTGACTCAATCTCAAGGCACATTATAAAAAATGCCCTAAAACTGTTCAACAGCTTCCAAAATCATCCAAACGAAGCAATTCGTACCCAATCCCAATACATAAATAGGAACCAGAAGTACCTCTACCCGGCCAGAACCTGTCTGCTCAACTATGATTCTCTCAGTACTAAGCATAATCCTCTTCCAAATCCTCAGTTAGACATGCTCTCCTTGAGATAGTCGTTTTTTTGCTATTCATTTACTTATCTTATATATGTGAAGAAAAAAATTAAAAAAGAGAAAATCCAAAAAGAAAAAAGTATAAATTAAAAAAAAAAGAAAATGCTTAAAAGAAATATATATATATATGTATATATATATATATATTTTGTCGTCTTGTATTTTTATGTAGCTTACTATTCTAACTCGTCCGAGACGCGGACCCCCCCCCCCCCTGCCCTTCGGGGACGTGATGTAAGCCTTCGGGCGCATTGATCTATCTCCTAACGACGTACGCTCACAAAGGAGATCTGGGTAAAAGGCCCCGCCCGGGGCCTAACGGCCCATCAACAAATATAAGTGATGATGATGATTCAGTTTTTTTTCGGTCTTGAAAAAATCATTTAAACATTCTATTTTGACCAAATATTTTTTGTTGTAAAAATAAATAATAGAGCTTTCCTGCGATGTTTAGAAAAGAATTACTGGCGTGAAATTGGGCTAAATCGTTTGCATAGCTTGAAGCAGCGACAGCAGGTTGGCAATTAATTTTTAGAATCCACAAAGTTTCAAATTAATTTCCGAAAAAAAGTAAAAAATATTAATAGTTCCTTTCCGAGAAACAAAAAAAAAAAAAAAAAAAAAAAAAAGGCTCAAAGTGAGAACGTTCGGATTCATACTTAAAATTATAATTTCAGTCAACAAATAATGAGCTTCTAAGCAAAATGAAAGCATGTGCTATAAAAAGAACCAACATAACATAAATTTATGCAAATTTAATAAATACAAAGCAGTACTATCGTTTTACCATTTTACCAAATAGGGGGGGGGGGGGGGATTTAAAAATTGTAAAACAAATCTTCTTTAAAAGGGGGTCTTGATAATTTTAATTCTAAAAGAGAAAATAAAAAAATTTTGTTCCTATATTTTACTTTTAAAAATTTTTCTTTAAAAAATTTTAAAATTCAGAAACTGAAGATGTAGATATGCACGTGTCAACATTTATCCCCTCAATAGAGTTGATATTTCAAAAAATTAGAAAGTGTTCCAGCTAGTTAAAAAATGCCTTTCGTTAAATACAAGTAATTTTGCTATGTTGTTGAAAGTTATACCGTTCGGCTATCAAAGACTATAGTTATAGCATCAATTGCTAACATAATGTTCTGTGATGGAGAGCAATCATTAAAATGTTCAACAACATTAATTTTACAATAAAATGCTATTATGTATGAACGGCGTTTTTTAAGCTTTTCATTTAAATGTACAGCGTGTTTACCAAGAACCACATGGTTTTTAAAATGCCACAAATTTTTAAATTTTGAACAAATAATTTATTTTTTAAGCAATGTGTTTTACAAACTTGAAATTTTAAGAAACTCTTTGCAAAACATTAAGTAGCAAAAACAACTCCGTGTAGGTGGCGTCCCTCCGATTAAACACATGCTCCCAGTTCTCAAAAAAATACGGTCCACTTCACCTACCACGCCCCACACTATCCCTCGAGCACTGTGTAAAGGCTACTCTTGCAATATTTGTGGATTTTGCGGACACTAAAAGCTATAGTTCTGCTTGTTCACAAAGCCATCCAAATGAAAATGATCCTCGTCGCTCATGAATAACACGTTGGGCCACGGGCTCATTGTTGGCGTAAAACCATCTTATAACGTTAAACCTCAAAATGTGTGGGAAGAAAATAGCTCAACATTGTTAGTAATAAAAAACAAACCTAGCTCTAACTCCGTTAGTAATAAAAAGACAAAGTGATCGCTGCCAACGTTGGAAAAGAAACTCAGCCGAATTTTGTGACCCATCCCCCACTACTCGTCGGGTAATACCCAATACAAAAACATGCGGTTTCCGGTGAACTTCCTGTATTTGGAAATGGATTCACTTTGCAATTAGAAAGAAATGAAAGAAAAAAAAAGAAAGAAACGTTAAACCTCAAAATGTGCAGGAAGAAAATAGCTCAACATCGTTAATAATAAAAAACAAATCTAGCCCCCCTTTAGTAATAAAAAGACGAAGTGATCGCTGCCAACGTTAGAAAAGAAACTCAGCAAATTTGGTGCCGCATACGTTAGCGTTTTATTCATATTAATATTTTGTTGAGAAATAAGGATGAAAACAGATAAAATAACTGTTTTTTTTTAAAATTATTTTAAAGAAATGCCAAAAATCTTGATTTCGTTAATTTTATTTAAAATGTGAGTTTACAACACTTCTCTTCTTAAATGCAACATCTAAAGAAAAAGTATTTTTTCCCTGGTGATATGATTTAATATTTTCACATTCTGTGTTGTTCAAAATTTGAGTATAGAAAAATGGCTCCTATCTCATCTTCTTTTTAATGATGTAATTAAAAAGAACGACTCAATAAATATTTCAAATGTGATTTCAATAAAAAGAAAAACATCACCAATGCACTCCGCTCAAATTGCTTTTTTGTTCTAATATGTTTCCAAGAAGCATATAAACCGATTCGGTATCGATTAAGATTCTCCCAAAGGAGAATAATTCATTTTATTCGTAATCCTAATTATGTGAGAAGCATAAAAATGCAGCTCGACGAAACAGTTTGAGTCCCAAGTGAGTACACGCATTTTCGGAACTCTGTTTACAAGCCATAAAAATTTGCGATGGGCCTCGTTTTAGGGTTTTAATACTGAGGATGAAACATAATTATGCAGTGAGTTCCTGTAACGATTCAAAAAAGATTTTGAAGATGAAAGAGAGAGTTTTTTCCCAGATTATGCAAAAATGAAAGCATTAGTTTCGTTCCGATTCAATTTTTCAAATTTAAAATTTAATGCAAATTTAAAATATAAGTCGGCATACATTTAAAATGATGCAAAAAATAGTAATGTTGGGCACACATTATTTCAATCGAAGCTAAATTTTGAAACTTCTTTTTCAAGATCTGAATTGAATAGTTTCCATAGGCAAATTTCATTCAAAGTGGATTTATGAACTACTTACGTAACTAAATGTATAACTTTACTGATATTTTGTTTCAAATGACAAAGAATAATGAAACAATTTAAAAGATCAGTAAAAAAGAGCTTACCCCAAACATATTCCTTCCTCTGTAGAACAAATGATCTTATTGCTACACAGAGAGCTTATCACTACCTGTATAAAGGTAAACTTTCCCCTGTCCCCAAAAGGTGCAAACTAGAAAAGAGATCTGGACACATTTAGATTTACCCCATTTATTGCAAAGTCAGTCTGAGATGCTAATGTTTGCATCGCAGGGAGCCATGATTTATAATCTTTCACAATAAAAGTAATAATTTGGCTTGATTTTTCGGTAACGGTGTAAACCTTGCTGGCTACTTTCTATTTGGCACAATTAAAAAAAATTTCGTTGTTACGAAAATTGCTATAGCTCGTATGATCGAGCTAGTTGTTTTAAAAAATCCTCATTTCGTTATGTCTTTTAAGGGTTGGAAATCTTCACCTAATTTCATGTATTGTTTTTTGGGAGGCTCTACAGAAACTGCTAGTTTTTGCGGGAAATGTGTATGATGAAATGTAGAATCAGAGAGAGAGACAGAGAGAAACAGAAAGGCAAAAAGAGGCCAATTGTTCTAATAACATAATTTATTTATTTATTTATTTTAATTATCTTTTTAAATGTTTACAAAACTTTATGCCCATCATAAAAAATAACAATAAAATAAAAATAAAAATAAATATTAAAAATTAAAAATATGTAAATAATAAAACAGATTAAAGCTGAATTATTTTGAACTTAACGGGTGCCGAAGACGTAATCCATGGCTCTCATATTGCGTGTTTTTCACACGATTGAAGGGAAAGCCCGCAGTAGGTCTCAAGTAACGGCATCTCGAGCAGAACGTCGTGGGATATACACTGAAGAGCCAAAAAAACTGGTACAAGCATGCATATGCAAATAAAGAGATCTGGAACCAATCAGAGTACAGCGCTGCGGTCGGTAACGCGTATATAAGACCACTAGTATCTGGCACAGTTGTTAGATCGATTGCCGCTGCTACCATGGCAGGTTATCAAGATTTAAGTGAGTTTGAACGTGGTGTTATAGTCGGCGCACGAGAGATGGGGCATAGCATCTCCGAAGTAGCGATGAAATTTGGATTTTCACGTACGACAATTTCAAGAGTGTACCGTGAATATCGGGAATCCAGCAAAACATCGAGTCTACGACATCGCTGAAAAAGATAATTCAAGAACGGGACCAACGACGACTGACGAGAATCGTTAAACGTGACAGACGTGCAACTCTGCCGCAAATTGCTGCAGATTTCAACGCTGGGCCATCAACAAGTGTCAGCGTACGAACCATTCAACGAAACATCATCGATATGGGCTTTCGGAGCCGAAGGCCCACTCGTGTACCCTTGATGACTGCACGACACAAAGCTTTACGTGTCGCCTAGGCCCGTCAACACCGACATTGGACTGTTTCGGACTGGAAACACGTTGCCTGGTCTGATGAGTCTCGTTTCCAGTTGTATCGAGCTGATGGACGTGTACGGGTATGGAGACAACCGCATGAATCCATGTACCCAGCATGCCAACAGGGGACTGTTCAAGCTGGTGGAGGTTCTGTGATGGTATGGGGCGTGTGCAGTTGGCGTGATATGGGACCCCTGGTACGTCTAGATACGACTCTGACAGGTGACAGGTATGTCAGCATCCTGTCTGATCACCTGCACCCATTCATGTCCATTGTGCACTCCGACGGACTTGGGGAATTTCAGCAGGACAATGCGACACCCCACACGTCCAGAATAGCTACAGAATGGCTCCAGGAACACTCTTCTGACTTTCGACACTTCCGCTGGCCACCAAAATCCCCCGACATGAACATTATTGAGCATATCTGGGATATCTTGCAACGTTCTGTTCAGCAGAGATCTCCACCACCCCGCACTCCTATGGATTTATGGACATCCCTGCAGGATTCATGGTGTCAACTACCTCCAGCATTACTTCAGACATTAGTCGAGTCCATGCCACGTCGTGTTGCGGCACTTTTGCGTGCTCGAGGGGGCCCTACACGATATTAGGCAGGTGTACCAGTTTTTTTGGCTCTTCAGTGTAGATGATGCGCAGAACAACGCGTAACTTCACCTCGATTAATAAATCTGTCCAGGGTAAAGCATTAAGAGTGGCTAGAAATACTACGTTCAGAACATTCTTACTTTACTTCAATTTCCGCCAATGCCATTTCTGAATTTCAAATCTAAATCTTTGACCAGTGCAGCACGTTTCACTCTTGAACTATTAGTGACCTTCCATTACATATCTGTTTTGAGCCTTAATGAAATGTAATTTGATTCAATTTTTGGACACAAAGAAATGCATTAGAACTCTTCCTAATAGGGCTGCGTATAGCCACTAACCTTTGTAGACCTAGTGCATTCCCCGGAAACTGGCATCCATTCCTTTAAGTAGCACCACGATCGGCGGATGCCATTACCACTTTTGAGAATTTTGACGCTCAGTTTCCCCCTAGATGGCGGCACCCGAGCTCTTAAGTGATGCGAAACTGCTCTAGGAATTTCATTTAGCCGAGAGTATCCCAGCGAAACAGAGACTCAAGGGATCTTTAACATGTCACATAATCATACGACGTGGGTGCTGACGATTTTCTGCATCCTGAAAATCCACCGACTTGGGCCCAGTTTGCACCTGCGAACTTGGGCGTACTAGGCTAGTGCCTTAACATTACGCCACCCTGCCGGCTCAATTAGAACTAGCACTACATGTTATCGTTACTACATATAACGCTTTTTATAAGTAGTAACGATAACTATTTTTTTGACACGTAACATGAAATAATTTTAACCTTTTAATTATTTAGATAGTTAAAGAATGCAGAAAAAAGTAGAACTCAAAATCTCAGAATTAAATGCAAAGTGACCAGTTAACAGTTCGTTATATAGTTGTAGCAATAATGATGCTAAAACACACTGTTGCTTTTAAAAAACAAAATGGAGTATTATCTGGACATTTTCGAAGAGGGGGGTGCCAAAAGATACTGATTATAATATTGCTACTTTTCTGATACAGCAGTAACGGGAAATTATATATACTTTCGCTATGTATGAAAAAAAATTATACTAAAAAATAGAAATACCTATTTTGCATTCTTCCACTTTTACTTTAATAGAAAAAAAGTGAAATGTTGCGCCTGACAACAGGAGTGAAAATAAATCACGGTTCCCGCGGAAAACAATAAAATCTTCTTCGCAAGAAAAGCAAATTGATGTGGGAGCTTCTGTTACTATAGTAACAACTGTCAACATTCTGTTTCTTCAGACATTACTTGACGTTTCTAAAGAATCTTAAAATTACTGAAGCAATTTATTTCTCTTTTATCACATAAAGAACAGTTTTAATTTTCAAGAGCAACAAAAAATTTTTTTTTTCAAAAGCACTGAATGTAGTGTCCGCTAATTAGTTTTTTCAATCAAGAAAAAGTATTGTAGAAGTGAAATGCTGCGGTAAAAAAAAATTAAATTATTTTAACCATGTAAAACGACAAATCATTTTTTGAGATGTTTTAATGATATCAATCCGCTGTTTATATTTTATAGGTTATGATACTTCCTCCTGTATTAAAGAACCATTAAAAACAATAATAATAATAATGAAATATATTGCAACTAAAAAAAAATATTATTATAGTAATAATAATAAAACAGAACTAAATATTTCTTAGTTGTAAAAACAAAATAATAAGAATTTTTCTGATGCATTGCTATAAAAAAATATTTAGATAGTTCTCTCTTTTTTTATTTCCATCAACAGCATTTTTTCCGAAGATCAATTTCCGAAAACTATAAACCGCAGATGGATTGGTAATAATGCGAATGCCCTTTCAAAAATAAATAAATAATTGAAACCTGTTAAATATGACGTGATAGTTTTATTCAATTTTTAAAAAAAGTATTGGATTATGATAAGTGTACTGTTGAAAGTATACTTATCATAATCCAATTTGTGATGTTTTATTTATCATTTATGAAAACAGTTTGAAACTGTACGTTCGAAAAAATAATGATATTAGTTTCAAAGGCATTTTCAAAAAAAAAAAAAAAGGATTTTTTTAAAAAACTTTCATTTGTCGGCGAGTTTAATTCAAATAAATGGAGTTACTGAGGTAACTTATCAGAATTCTTTTTTATTTTTAATGTCTATAAAACAATGTTTCAGCAACCTAGAAACACTTAACGGGTGGAATTTTAAAAACTTTTGATTAAAAAATTGATAAGATTAAAAAAAATGTTTTTTATACCAAAAAGCTGAAAGTACTTTAGTCTTAGCAATCATACGAGTAATTGATTTTTTCGTGCATCGCACATTTAAAAAAAACCCGAAGGAACGGTAGAGCAGAAAGTAGTAAATATGTGTTCATTAATTAACTTTTTACGGGTAAAATACCAAAGTAAACTAAACCTTTCAAAATATTTTAAATATTTTAGAGCCCGTCCCAAAGAAAAAGTGAAGAAACGATTTTATTCTTATTTTTGAGATTATTCTTCTTCGTGTTAGTTTCTTTTACTCAAAACCGAAGTAATTTTAATTTTAACCCATAATCTTTGAATTGAAGTTACGCTTATTAAATGTTTGTCAAAATCATCTACTTCTTTGAACTATTTATTAATTTTTGTTTCCCCATATTTATGTGCATGCACATACCGAAATATTGCTCTTATTACAAATTTCAACGAACATTCACTGAAATATTACGCTTGACAATTTCAAGGAATGAACTTTATATCTTTTTCACTATGGCTCATGTCATTTTTAGAATGTTTCTCATCATTTAAAATCTATTGCTTCCCATCTTCATCGGCCAATTAATTCTTTTTTTTATTATTTTTTTTCATAAACAGAAATCAAGCCATACGTCTCAGACCTGTTTATCGATTGATGCATAATCATCAAACATAATGGCAAGGGGATTAAGTTACTACTATTTTTTTCATGTCAGTAAAATTTTCGACGATTAATACGGAAACTTTCTGCATTCAGAACGATCCAAGCTAATAAAGTTAACATTATTTTGATAGCATTCTTAAGGGTTCATAAGACAAGACATAACGTACTGGAAAGCGAAAGAAGCTGAAACGATAGATCGAGATGCTACTCGTTATATTTCAGTTGTTTAACTTGTAATTAATAAAATTAACCAGGTGAGATTACAAACAAATGAGTTTAATTGAATAAGTATATTGATTCATAATGATCAATAGGTAAATTACAGTCATCAAATAAATCTTTTAACGGACCACTGTTGCTTAATTATTTCCAGGCATGAACTACTCCTCTAAGCATCCATGAACTTACTCTAACAGTAAGCAGCCCATAATTTTTTTTCCATTTTCATTACAACCTCAAAATTATCATTGACCATGACTCAAAACAATTGTTTCCAACTTAGTGACTTTTGCTTGAACGCAGAAGAATACGTCAGGTTGACAGGTTATAACTCAATCTCTACAAATAATCCTTTAACTGACTATTTTAACTAATTAGGACTCTCCATTAATTATTTCACGGCATAAACCTGTCAGTTAATTATCTGTAAATGTACTGTAACCGTACAAATCCGTAAAATAATTGCCACTATTTTTTTTATCTCGACTGAAATGTTGTTTTTGACTGTAGCATAAAACGGTAGTTTGGATTTAGTGAATTTTACCAAAAGATCAACAGTGTATTCTCAGTGAAACACTATTATTCGAAATGATTAGCTGTGTTTATCAATTACTTTCTTTTTTTTCTGTTTTTTTAATATTATTTTTTATTTTAAAAAAACATCTATTGCTCCATTTGTAAATTAAAATATTCAATTCACATAGTGCTCTGGAAGATGAGGAAATGGCATTTTGTTTCAAATTAGGTGCTTTATATAAGAACGCCAGCAGTAAACTGAAATTCCAGACTGCCTTTGTTGTCATGGTAACATTACTCTGTTGCCATAACTTGGGATAAATGAGAGTGAATCCAAAAATAAACTACGCGGATGCCTTACTTTTTTTCCCATTAGCATAAAATATAGAGAGAAAAATTTTATTTTCCTATCTCAAATTTCATAAACTAGAACTACCACTTTTTATGCGTCACTATTAGGCAAAGTCATTTTTATGCTAAAAAGGATCATTAGTTAAAATAGTCCAATGACAATCATTTTACAACGTTTTTCTTAACTGGCTTTCTTGTCTGTCCGCGGAATTTTGAAATCGAATTTTCGACCATTTCTTAATAAGCTATTGTTCTGAAACTTTACCTATAGCTCAGAACCAGGTGACAATGCAATATTCTACTACGCATAAAAAATCCGACGGGTAGTTCCTTTTTTTATTCCAATTTTACACATAAATTCCCCAATATGGGAGTAAAAAACCTTGCACATATTAGTATAATATATCGATCGAAAGAGCTGATTTTTCCGCACAAAATATCCAAATATATGATCCAAAAATAATAATTAGCAGTTTCCACAGCTCCGGGTGAATAGTGTTAGCTGAATTTCAATATAAAAAAAAAAATTGAAATAAAAGTCTCATAAGTCATTTTATATTGTATAAAATTTTATATCTGATTTGTTTTTAAATTGAGAACGCTAACTTTTGTAGTAAGGATAATTGCATTGTACATCGAGGTTCTGAATACATTTCTCAGATTGCGAAATTTCACCCATCAAAAACCAAAAAGAAGAAAATAATATTACATAAATAAAACAATTTTGTAAAAAACAACGTTTTTCTTGCGCACTAAAAAGGTAGAAATTAATATTCATATGAGCCTGGCAGAATTTCTTAATAAATTGGTCACGTTATGGAGTTTCTAATTCTTATAAAACGAAAAACGTTGGGCGCATGCACTCAAACATCAAGACTTTTCTAACACACTCAAATTTCTATGAAAGAAACCCTGGTTAACATTGTTTCATTATATCATATATATCTTTGGAGATATGAATAATATTTACTCTTAATGAATTGAACTTTACATATCTTGAACAAAATTTTAGGATGAAAATACTTCTATAAACACAATCTATGTTTATATGTAACAGATCATAATCACAACTTTGATCAGAATTCATTTACCTATACCCATCTATACTGATCATAATGTCATAGAAAATTTTCGAAAATTCGAATTGAACATATTATTAAAAATAATTGATTTGCATAGTATATCCTCTTTAAACTTTATATATACATCAATGATCTGTAAAACAAACATTCATAACATAATAAAATAAAGAATTCATGCGCCCAAGGTTTTTCGTTTTATAAGAATTAGAAACTATGTTACCATAATGTGACCAATTTATTCAGAAATTCTGCCAGGCTCATAGGAATATTATTTTCTACTTTTTTAGTGCGCAAGAAAAACGTTGTTTTCTATTAAATTGTTTTATTTATGTAATATTATTCGTTTGATTTTCTGATAAAATTAGGATCTAAGTAAAACCTATTAGTTTTTAAAAAAGTTAAAAATTAATAGCTATTTATGAGCAATGTAAGACAATTTTGAAATTTGCATCTGTGTACATTCCGACCGCCTAATAGAACACAAGATACTATAAAGCAGTGGTTCCCTACCCGCAGATGTCTGCTTTCCACTCAGCCTGAAAGGGAATTACCAATGGGTGTTCACCCATTACATTATTACATATATCTGGTGAATTGTAACCAAATTCAAACGTGATAGAACAAATTTTCAAAGCAACTTTTACAAATAAGCCACTATAATGCAATTTTTTTGCAGTAATGTTGTTTTTATTGCATTTTCTGTTTTCTTGGGCAAACGTTTTTCTTCTTATAAATCTAATGCTCGCTTCATATGAAAATATTTAAAGCATTTGATGAAACTGAAAGTTCTATAAAAATTTATTTTTTATCTGTCACTGTACACTCTTCTGCACCTCCTGCTCATTAATGGAATCAAATATAGACATCAAAGACGTGTATTCAGACATTTAAAAAAAATTCCAATGGGCTGCTGTTGGCTTCTGCCAATTGCAGACCTAGTGCGTTCTCGAGAGATTGGTATCACCTCTTTCAGCGGCACCACAATGAGTAGTATCATCGCCGCATGAGAATTTTGAAATCCAGTTTCTCCACCTGAAAGGGCGAGCGCCCAGACTCTGCTGATGCGATATTGCGCTAGGAGTTTATTTTAGCCGAGAGCATTCAAGCCAGATGTCTACTCAAGGGATCCTTTTACATGCAGCATATTCCTACGACATGGGCGCAGACGATTTTCTGCATCTTGAAAATCCACCGACACTGCCAGGTTCGATCCTCTGCTAGGAGTCCCTCGCCTTACCACAACGGCACCATGCCGGCTGGATACGGACATAGAAATTCAACAAACATAAATCACATCAAACATCGCATGTATCCATGTTTCGTTTCCCCCTCTTCTTATGAGCCCAAAATAAACATTGTTGACCGACATACATGCACACCCATATGCCAGATTTCACGTATGCTTCAACTGTGTTCAGGATCCCCGTACAACAGGAGTAAATCCGACACAATACGAAAGTTAAGATGATTTTCACGAATTCAGTTCTTTCTTGTATAGCTTTGCATGTAAAAGAAACTAATAAAAATTTAAGAACAATGAAGCTTTTCTAATAAAAAACGGTTTTACGGATCTAATCTAATATTATTTTTCTATTACTATTGTATACATATAAAAAAAAGAAAAAGTATTCTCAGGAAAAATACCTTCTTGAAAACGCTTTTCTAGTTAATGGATAACTCTCGAAATCGCGTGCTGCATAAAATTTAGGGATTATAAGGGATAGCCTACTTAAAGAACAGTTTTCATGGATGAATTTCAGAAAAAAGCATTGCATTTCAAGTAAAAGCACATGAGGAATTTATAACAGGATTTAGAAACGTACTATTCTTGAAAAGATTATTCCGTCCCAGAGAACAATGTTAGGTTTCTGGAGATGTATTTGCATCTGTAAGCTTAACCAACACATAAATCTAAAACGTGTAATGAATTCGCATTATTATTACATCTTTTCCTAAGAATTACTTTTGTAATTCTTTCAGAAACTTTAATGGGACCAATAAAAGACGTTTTTCAATTATGGTTTTTTAGGATTAATGCTGAACGTAAAAGTGATTTTCCCCCCGCAACTAATAGCCGTTCTTCAGTATTTAGATCCTACATTTTTTATAAACAACGCACTAATAGAACGCTTACATAAACTATTACGTTTTCCACCTGCAAGAACCATATATAAAAAGAAAATGCTTTATGCAACCAAGTACAAAAGAGATGGACAAGAGAGGTAAGTAGGTAAGGAGATAAATAGAAAGCTAAACAGAGAGCTAATGTTGCCAAATAAAAATGTCATGCGCTGTAAAAAGTTTGGTCTTTAGTTGCCACCACTTTTGGTGTTCAGTAACACAAAAGTTGAAAATTATTCATTTTTGGAAATTTTGATTTTTTTTGGGTGTCTGCCAAAGTTACTTATCAAAATTTCATTACGATTGCTCATTTCTATGAAAATAGTATAACTTAACGATCATAATGAACTTTTGATATAGTAAATGACTTACTGAACTTCATATGCTAAAAAAATATCACTATTATTACTATACATATATTTTTAGACAAACACTTAAAAAAATTAAAATATATAAAAAAATGAATTATTTTCAAAACTGAACACTAAAAATGGAGGCAACTAACGGCAAAATGTTCACATTCAGGTAGGTATACTAGAAGCATTATTAGACGATCAGAACAAAATCAAGTTAAAAAAATGAGCAGAAAAACAATTTAAATGAATGGATAAGTAGATAAATATGTAGGTAGATGCTTATTTAAATGGATGAAACAAAATTAATATAATAAGAAAATACAGACGTTATTTGCAGATTTTTAGCGATTTTAGAGTACTCTGCTTCTAAAAGAATAAACAATAAATGCAAAAGTTAGCACAACCAATTTTTATTTTCGCTAGTTGCCAATTTTGCATAACTATATAGTTTTTAAAGACTTACATTTATAGTCATTCTCTAGAACAGCGTAATTTAATTTTTTTGAATCCTTGTGGAACCCTTTTCAAGGTAGCAGCGAGCAAAACTAAACTAAACTATCTCAAAACTATGCCTGTAGAAAATGCATGTTAGTGATTTTTTAAACCACCTTTTTATGCTTCAACAAAATTTGAGGCTTGGATACTCTCGGCTAAATTAAAATTCCTAGTGCAGTTTCGCCTCACTTAAGAGCTCAGGTGCCACCATCTAGGGGGAAACTTATCGTCAAAATTCTCAAAAGTGGTAATGGCATCCGCCGATAGTGGTGCTACTTGAAAGAACAGATGCCGGTTTCCGGGGAATGCACTAGGTCTGCAAAGGTTAGTGACCATACGCATAGTTAGCAAAAAGGAAAAACATCGCAGTATTCTTTTATACTTTTGTGCATGTTCTGAGCAATGACAGTCCGTATCCTAATGCGTAATCTAGCAATGACCAGCAGCTGCATTTGAATGAACTATGTAAATTCCTGAACGGAAACGAGGGTTAATAATTATTCTTTTACTTTAATTTTTATAAATTTGAAAAAGGCATAATAACGCCTTTTAAAAAATTTATTGCTTTTTCCCGATGATTTTATAGAATGTCATGAAAGGAAAAAATGCAAGTCTCATGGAATCCTTGAGAGACCTCTACGGAACCCCTGGGTTCCGTGGAACACAATTTAAGAAACGCTGCTTTAGAACACATCTTCTCAAACTGCTCTGCAGACTGCAGAGCACTTTCTGCGCATATCAGCTCCAAATGCTCCACGAATGGACATGAAATTTAATCCTAAGTTAAAAGCATTATCATTAAATATCAAAAATATTTTTTTGCTGTCTGCAAATGGAAAATTATTTCAGAAAAATAATAAATAATAAACAGTGAATTAATTGTCCTGCAAGCTGAAAAGACGAAATTACGCTGTATCGTCAATGGTATTTTCTGGTTCAATGTACTACGCACGGTATGTAGCTGCGAGATAAATGTTAAGCCTTCGCTTTGAATTTCCAATTTCAAAAGTGTTCCGTGACTGAAAATGTTTGAATGAAACCTCAGCAGTAGAAAATTATTTGCAACGCTAAGTGAACGTTGCTGTAATAAGAGAAGTACGAAAACATCATGATTTTTGTTACTCTAGTCTCTTCGCAGCGTTTGCTTTTAGTATATTGCTGCCCTGACATGTTTTCTACTTCTTTGTTTCAAATCTTCAGTGTTTAGTATAAATTTAAGTAATTACATATTTGTTTTCACATTTGAATAATTACTTGAATGATAGTTTATGAAATTTACTGAAATTCATTCTAAACGTGGTCTGTACTATGAAATAGGTAACAAAAAGAGGAATTGGGAATTCCCATAGAGCAAAAGAGGAATTAACATAGCTACAATTATTTGTTACTGCAGTTTCAGCATTCTTACGCAATGTGCTACTTAAAGAACAACGAATGGAAGACAGATGAAGATTCAAATAATCATGAGCACGCACTGGTGTAAAAAGAGTTAGTCAATCACATTATTCGCAGAATGAAATGGAATTTGGTGATCATAAGAGGAGTTGAAGGGGATATTTTGCTGCCATTTTTATTCGCATAACCAAGGCTGAACTTGATCCAGTTTACAGCCAACGGTTACGATCAAGTTCAGCCTTGGCATAACTATCTTATTCAGCAATTAATCAGAATAAATTGCAAGAAATTATTTAGTACGGAGAAAAGAAAGAAAGACAAAGATGTGAAGTTTAAAGGTTGACGCATAATTTCTATCAGTAATTGAGTTCTTTTAGTTTTTGTTAAGGGGAATTCCACAATAAAAGATTTTCTTTTTGTGAAGGCTCAGAAGTTACCACGCCGTTCTTTGCATAAAAATGAACGCTCCGTCTCCTTTTCATGATATTTTCAAGCTGTGTTATTGGTCGTTTTTCGCTGATAAGCCATGTGGTAAAAAGAATACTTCAAATCGAAAAAAAAAAAAGAGAAAAAAAAGTGTTTGTGATTCTTGTAAGAATAGAACTTGGTCCGTTGATTAACTACAATTAAGATTTCACTCAAGGTTTTAATAATTCAGAGACGACAGTCAAATTTAATGTAGGTCAAATTTGAAATACTTTTTTTTGTCAAAAAATGATTAAGGTGGTTTAGAAAATGCAAAAGTTGGGAAGCACTTTGTGTATCGGGTCCGTCGTCTCTTTCTTAATGTTAACGAAAAGTTCAAAAATAGGCTAAATTGCCTTAACCCATTACACGCCGCTACATGTTCCAACATTTTTTTAAAAATAAGTAATTGTTTTTTTTTGTAATGTACAGAGAGTATCTATACATATTTAATTTGAATTTGTAAAAAAAAAAAAAATAACTAAAAGTTATAGCATGTTCCCAAAATGGGAACATTGGCGCCTAATGGGGGTATAAGATTCCAAATGCATTTTGTGTTAGACATTTGAATTTCTGAAGTTTATTGCGCAGTAGTAGCTGCTCTTACGATTTTAAGTAATAAAAACTAACTTACCAGTTCGTAATGTATACGTTTTGTACATTTTTTTGTTTTTTAATTGTTACATCCTTTTTTTATAAACTTTTATTTTGAATGAAAGAGAGTTGTACAGTTGTTACGAATTATTACGCTACATTTTATCCCAAGAAGTTGAGTGTTTTTTAGACAAACTTTGCACCTTGCTCGTCTTTCTGCATTTTTCAGGAAATGATTATTAACCTGTAAAAGCAAACATCTTGGGATACAGATCCAGAAGGACCGGGACGAAAATGATTCTTATGTTTTGGCTCATCATCTCTTTTTATCAATGTAGTCGTAACTTCTCGCAGAAATTCCAACTCAGCGACTTTTCCCTCACATTTTCTATGCAGTCTCCAGGCATCTACAATTGCCATGTTTCATGTAATGGTAAAAAAATGGCCACCACCATTTCTTGCCCCTGATTTTCGAAAAATCGATCAAGCAGAGCAGATCGACCCCTTCCATATATTTGTTGTAGGCAGCAACAACATGAGGCTGCGCTATATCAATTTTTTCGTTCCTGTTGTACTCCACTTTTTTGTTGAACCTATCTGTTCAACTGGTTCAATATTGGAAGCTAAACAAACAACCTGGTTGTCTTTCCATTTCACAATGCTGATCAACTTTTTAGTAATCGAATCAAATGTCGGTCTTTTTTCTTGATGTCCTTATAATTTCTTACAGGGCAATTTTGTAGCCTATTTTCACGCATTGCTTCTGTGATGATACACATAACTAACCTTGAGACAGTTAGTCACCGGAAGTTGCACATGTTCTATTTTGCAGGTGTGCGCCGAATGTATGCTAAAATCTGACTCGCTTCGAAAACTAACAAAGGCGCCAATGTTCCCAAAATAGGACAAAGCAATTCTTTCGTCAATTGCAAACCTTTTTTTCTTAAATTTCACTTTGGATCAGTGATATTTTATAAAATAGGCAGTTATAATCTAAATTAAGGTGCAAAATTGATTTTCATTATTATATTATTAGGAAAAATATGCATGTGTATTGAATGAGTTCAAAAAGCCAAATTTCGAGTTTTTAACATTTTTATAAAAAATATTAATTACCAAGCGAGCTTCTTAAAAAAATTACAGAAGCTGTCTCAAATATAGAGGTTTGAAGAAAAATTAACAGTATAATGATATTTGGAATAAGTATTTTGAAAAAAAATCAGAAGTTAATGTTCCCAAAATGGGAACATTGGCCCTTAATGGGTTAAGCATTTGAATGAATAAATATATAATAATAATAACATGTGGTTAGATAATTTAGTCAATATATTGACGCATTTTAAGGACGAGTAAAGGTTTAAACAAAATCTCCAATCTTAAATTGGGACATAACTTATGCATTAAAAAGGAATACATAAATGAATAAATGAGTAAATAAATTTAGG
This sequence comes from Octonoba sinensis, assembly GCA_038502835.1. Classification (NCBI taxonomy): domain Eukaryota; kingdom Metazoa; phylum Arthropoda; class Arachnida; order Araneae; family Uloboridae; genus Octonoba; species Octonoba sinensis. The sequence goes on along the minus strand of CM076599.1, from coordinate 25,908,793 downwards.
ATTAAAATAATAATAATAATAACAACAAACAAATAAATAACTAAATTAACGTAAATAGAAAACCTTCTCATTCCCACATGGCTATTACATAAAAATCGTACCAAGTAAATGCTACACTAATCAAGAATTAATTTTAAAAAGTTTTATTTAAAGTTAAAAGTATAATACAAGACAAATTACAAAGAATATCGCAATGAAAAAGATTATTCCTGCTGGAAATTAAACTACGCTCCCCTCCCCAATTACAGTGTACTCTAATTTTATTTATTGCATAAAGTTAAAAAATTACTTTATCATGAGTAACTCTTGATGCAATGAAATTTAAACAATTACGTATTTTTCAGTATTAAGCAATCAATTTTACCTTTTTAGCCTATTTTCCCGTAAAAGTAAAAAAAAATAAGAATAAAGCATGAAAGAAAGCCTGTATCGTAAAAATATCGTTAAAAATAAATAAAAGTAAAGTAATTAAATAAATATTGAAAAATAAAAATCTGAAAGTAGGGTTTTGAGATGGGGGAAAATGTGTCTGTCGGTCTGTCTGCCTACCCTAATAACTTTTGAACGAATTGTTCGATTCGAAAGTTTTTTCTTAACATTAGCGCTTATAGGCAAATTATGTAAACTCTGGGCGTAAGATCCAAGCTCCTATGAACAAGCTTATTGGAAGAAGCTCTCGGTGAGAGATATTTTTTTATTTGAAGAATTTTCGCTCATTTTTGAACAGTTCCAAAAAAAAAAAAAAAATTAACATAGCGCCTATGGGGAAATTTCAATCCTATATAAATGATGATCTAACAGAGCGATTTGTTTGGAACAAACTTCTTTATCGGAAAGATGTTAGGCCGTAGATCATGTGCACATACGAAGTTCAACCAGAGCTAAACGAACCTATTTTCCTATGAATTTTTTTTATCGAGATTTTTAAGGATATTTTCGAACGAATGAATGAATGAGTGAATGAATTACCGAATGAATAAATAAAAGAATAACAGAATGAATAATTGAGTGAATAAATGAATGAGTGGATAAATGAAAAATGAAAAAATAATTTAATGAGCGTATAAATACATCAATGAGTAAGGAAATGAATGCATGAATGAGTGAATGAATAGGCGTTAACCGCTGAAAATTATAACGATATATTTGAAGTAATTAGGAACTAAAGTTAAATGAAAAAGAGAGAGGGAGATAGCTAGATTATAAATTTGAAATGATGTATACGGGAAAAAGCTCTTATAGTTCGAGACGGAGCTTCTTGTTAAAATTATGAATCATTGAAAGTCAAACAAGACTTTTTAAAAACGAGTTGAATCCGAATACGGAGCCATAAAAACAAAACGGCCCTTTTCTTCTGATCATAACAATGAAAGAGCTATGATTGAAATCTGGAGGATCCTCTCGAGATGAGAATACTTGAAAAAAGTTTGATGAAATTGTTTCAAGTACAGCTTATCTTTAAGCAGAGGGAAAGGAATAAGTGGCCATTGAAGGATTCCTGAAAACCATACTTTGAAGTTCAACCCATAGTGCAATTAAAAGACAATTCGATTCTCCCTAGACACAGACTGAAAGAGCAACAAATTGTAGGTACTCGCTTTCCAAGGTTTCCTAAATGAAATTTAGAGGAATACCAAAAGAACGCGAAATTTGGAAGAAATGTTTTCCATTTGTAGTATTTCCTTCTTGTTTCACTTTAATGAGCTAGTTTGCTTCAGAAGCTAAATTAAACTACAGCAATTGTATTTTCTTTCCTGTTTTCTGTCTTCTTTCTTAAATAAAAGCTTTTATCCTTCTTATCATTGCCTGGATCTAATTCACTAGAAGTAAGCTTAAGAAAAAAAATTTCTGAGCGAGTCATTATAAATGACGTAACCCAAGAATTGGCGAGTAGGGCGATCAGAGGACTAGAGTTTCTAATAAAAGTAATTTGAGAGTGAGTATTAAATATTGATCAGCAGTGTAAAATTTTTTTCCCAAAAATACATGACAATCTAATGGAAATCCTTTATCCAGTGTTAGAGGTAATTAAAAACAAGAAACTAGAACAGACTTAAAAAAAGGAAACTACAGAAAATAAAAGAAAACAGATACCTTACAACGAACACTCTGTAATTGACAGCAGTAAAGTACCCAAAACGCTAAATTAACAGAAATAGAATACCTAAAATTCTGTAAAATTACTGTAAATAAACAAACGCATAAAATAAATAAATAAACAAGTAAATAAATAAACACGTCAATAAATGAAATTAAATAAATAAATGAATTTATAAAAGAAAAAATAAATAAAAACAAAAATTGTAAGTGAATAAATAAGGTACTGTACCGCAGTAGCGCCATCTGTGCGTCCACTAAATCACTATTTCTGTCACACGAAATTGTAGATAAGACTATGCGATATCCAATCCGTGGGTTCAGAACTTGAGCGCACTCTCTTGTGATTCTGGCGCCTTAAACCGTTCGCCCAAAGATACCTCAGTGGTTGGGAACCAGAAGTAGGATTTTTATTCTTTGAACACTACTGCAAAAAATAATTTTATTGTTGTGAAACAGAAAAACTTAAATGTCTAAAAGTTGTTTAAATGTTCTAGGCAAAACTTGTGAAAATTTATGAATTACGGTCGAATTCCGACCGTTGGGCGAACTCAAGTATGTATACCTATGAATAAAATCCAGAGAAAATGAAGCATAAATAATCTAAAGTCCTATTTACGTGGCTCATTCAGGACTGGAAATTTATGGATCTCATTTATTTCTTCTGCAATAGCTGAAGAAATAAATAAGATCGATAATCTTCCTTTTTGCAGTTCATTGGTCATGATTATCTCCTTCTAGAAATAAATCAATGTAAAAGTACCTGTACAAAATGTTCTTTTCGGTACAGTAAAGTAATCGAGGAATTCCATTGAATGGCAGGTATAACTGCCCGAAAATGTTACTTATAAAAATTCAGGAAAAAAATTAATAGTAGAGTTTTTGAATTTTTTAAAGTAAAAAGAGAGAAACAATGAAACAGAGAAACTAAGGGAAAAATTAAAAAGTAGCACTTAAAAACATGTAACAGAAGAAAAATAAAAACACCATTTACCATTCCATCCATATTTACCATTCCATCCATATTCACCATTCGTAAAGCATATAAAAGTTTCGTGTGACAAAATCAAAAGTTTCAAAACTTGATCAAGGAAACGATTTTTTTAAATAATGGAAACAATAGCAATGACTAACATATTACTGGAAAGGCGTAATAATGAACCATTGAATTTTTTCTTATATTTTAATAACGTCCATTGTGCTGACTTAATTAAGCAAGAAGTTCCGCCTAGAACTGTATGAGTCTATTTTCCCGTATTCACCAATATCAAACTGATAATCTAGCTATCTCTTTCTCATTTAGCTTTAGTTCTTCATTACTTTAATCCTACTTATTTCAATGGTTTATATACATTCATTCACTCATTCATTCATTCATTCGTTCGGAAATATCCTTTAAAATCCAGATCAAAAAGTTTCGTGGGAAAATAAGTTCGTTTAGTTCTGGAAGAATTTCATATCTGTACATGTTCAACCTCATAACATCTTTTCGATGAACTTTCTTCCAGGCAAATCTGTCTGTTAGAACAAGATTTATATAGGATTGAAATTTCCCCGAAAGAGCTAATGTTTTTTTTTTTTTTTGAACTGTTCAAAAATGAACAAAAACTTCAAATTAAAAAATGTTTCCCCGTTGAGAGCTTTTTCCAAAGAGCTTGTGCAAAGGAGCTTGGATCTTATGTCCAGAGTCTACATAGTTTGCTACATTTTTGCCCATTGGAAGGAGCTAATATTACGATTTTTTGATTTGTTCAAAATTGAACGAAAAATTGTTCAAATAAAAAAAAAAGTATAGAAATGAGGTGTCGTCGCCGAGATCTTTCAAATGCCCCCCCCCCCCCCAAAAAAAAGAAAAAAAAACCTTTTGAATTGGGAAATTCCTTAAAAATTATGGGGGGGGGGGGGGGACCGACAGACACACATTTTCCCCATTTCATCTACTTTCAATTTTTTTATTTTTCAATATTTGTTTAATTACTTAACTTATTTTTGACTTTTTCTTATTTTTAACGATATTTTTACGATACATTAAGCCTTCTCTCATTCTTTTTTTGCTTTTACGGGAAAACACTCTAAAAATGGCATGTACAACTTTTTAACAGGGAGTAAAATATTTTCTTGTGGATTTCTCAGTCTGTTCAGGAAGGGTAGTTTAAGTTCTTCTTTCATAAGTATGATTTTTTCAATTTTTCGAGAATTATTTTGTATTTCGTTCTTTACCAGTCCAAAATGTACTTTAGAAATACGAAAAGGTTCATTTGACCCATTTCCGCCAAAAAAGTGAAACAATGTGTAAATTTGTGTGACATGTTCATTAAATTATTGATATGTTCATTGAAAGCGGAAAGTTCCACGAGGGATTTAACAATATAGTAAATACGGGATTTTTTTTTTGCAATGCGGGGTGAAAATCAAAATTCAAACCCTTTCTTGAATTCCTCAGAGGTTATCCACTCCTAGTATCTAAGGAAACCACAACCCTCTAAATGATACTCTTTAAGCATAGGGCTATCAAGGAGCTCCAGGTTCACACAACAAGAGTTAGTTAGGCTGGGCAGGCCCCAGTAAACCTATCTCGGAGTGGTAATGAGCATTCGTCGGACTTCACTTCCCCGTGCCCGGGAGAGGGCAACCCTAAATCCATGTGCTAACAGGGGAGGGGGATGGAGTAAAGAACTCCTAGTATATAGGTTAATCTAAATGTATTAAAGTTTTTGTTAATATTCCAGTGAGGTGCAGTAAATACTTACGGATCTAAACCTATCGAAAATAAATATAATTAATAAATTTTATTTTCACGACAGATCTAATATTTATCAGAGTTTATATTTAGAGGGGAATAAAATACTCATGATTTACTGAGTGACAGAGGAAAAACTACTATTAAAAGTTTTCTAATTGTCTAAATTTTCTAGTAAAATGTAGTAATAGAAGCTATTTTCACAGCATCTTTAACATGTAATGTGATCATAGAAATCGAAATATGGTTGATGTTTTTATGACGTTGAACCTTCAAGTGCAAAATCCTTCAAGTAACAATTTTCTTTTAAGTGTTCCGTTCATAAATGATGTCACGCTTTTTCCCCATATATTTGACCCCCCTCCCCCCTCTTTGTCACAATATGTCACACTTCAGCGGACCCCCCTCCCCCCTTTGTCACATGTCACGCTATGTTGCATAGTGCATAATGTCACACTTCTTCTACCCCCTCCCCTCTCCTTGTCACACTTTGCCACAATTTCACGAGCCCCCCTCCCCCCATCGAAGCGTGACATCATTTATGAATGATCCCTTATTTGTTAATAGAAAGGAAAATCCTTGGATACATTAAACAGTTACCAAATGAAATGCCCTCCCCCTACCCAAAGTTGAAATCTATAGCAGATTACTTATTGAAAACTGCTCATCTAAATGAATGATTTTTGGAAATTGTTCACAAGAACAACTCTCGAAAGCGAAACATACAGGGAATCATACAAATGTTTGGCGTGAATTCACTGAACACATTATCCATTTATTTACCTTTTCCGTCGGAAAGATAAAGATCAGGAATCAAATCTCATTAGCAACCTCTCGACCCATTTATTCCCTCCAATAATTTCTGGAGTTGATGAGCAAATTTAATATACGGAAGAATTGACAGAGATAAGCAGAATAAGATGAATTCTCCTACTTGCCGCTATCGATTAGTTCCTCGCAGTCTTTAGCGTAGACAAGTTTCTTCCATTCCTTCCAAGCTCTTTATGCAGCTCAAAATATGCGTATTAATAAGTGTAAAAATTAAAAATAGTTATAATTTTATGAATAAAGAAATATATAACCTGTTAACTATTTTAGCGTGTTGCAACGCGGAATGGATTTTCCTATCAAATTTCTGAATATTTGAGGGAATTAAATTCGCTGTTAATAACATCTATGTATGTTTGCAAAGAGTGAAAGAAAATACAATTTAAGTATAGTTATTATTGTTAACAGCTGAGGAGTGGTAAGTTTAACAATATACTTGTAGTTACTAAGACAATCTCTCGTTCCCATATAGGAAATCTCACCGGCCCTATAAAAAGAAATTACGTAGACGATTTGAAGATCTTTCTTGGTTTTGTCATCCCAACAAAATATTAATGGAAAGGCATACAGAGAGAATGAAGTATAAAATATTCATTGGAAGTTTGGCAAAAAATAACGTTTCCATTCTTTTTTATTTTTCTGTAGGATTGTGCGTAAACTCTCTGGCTTTTTCTTTTTTTGAAGAAAATACTTCCCCTGTCCTTTTTCTCTTTTTTTTTTCCTTGGAGAGCCCATGCTCTTAATCCCTAATTTTGAAAGTATTTGTTTCGGAAAGTAAAAAATGAAATAACCTAAACAAACCATTGGTAAGTTCCATTTCGCAACACTATGCTTCTATATCAGCTGTAGGGCAATAGCCTGAATAATATGTGAGTCCTCCAATATTTATTATACGCACGATTGATTAGGCATTATTTATTACTCAATTTCCAAAGGTAAATTTCACCTTGACAGACCCTTTTCAACAGAAACCAAATTAGACGATCTTGTTCCCCTTGAAAAAGTTTACTGAAATGGTTCATCGTTTGTTTTCTTTTTAACTCCTGTCCTGCAACGCTTCATCATAGTTAAACCACTTAAGACGGATGTTAAAGACACGTTTCTCCAGAACAATTTGGAGTGTCTAAGAACGGACGGATCTGACAGAAATAGCGATTTGTTTGGAAGAAAGTTGTCGCTTCCAGAAAGACAAGGAAAAGCTCCTTTCTTTAGGGATAGATGGTGTTTTGGCGATATTGTGAAGAATGTTTCGGTATAAACATCATGCAGTTCGAAAGCATGAATGAGATTAGAAGAAGCAGCTGTAATTAGAAAACATTAGTTAATATTTTTCGTAGACATTGTTTCGGAAATCTTTTATTTACAGATTGCATGAGAAATATTCTAATGTTCATAAAATGATCTGAATATAGAAATGCAAAACCAAGTTTCAATGCCTTCTAAAGGTCTTTGAATTGTTATAGTGTATTAGCTTTTGTCTGCAAAAATAATAGCCATACGAAAAAACAAATTTCAAAGACATTCATAAGTCAAGCTTTCAGAAACGATGGTTAAAATGAATTTTAGCCAATTTATAAATTGTGTTACTATCTTATGACAATCATATTTCTTACCATCGCTTGTTCTGAGAGATACGTAAGATTAATACACAGCCATGACGCCATTGAGCATGATATTATGTGGATCACCCACAGAGGGATCACCACGCAAAAACCAAGATTATTCACGTACCACACTGTCACTCCTCATCACCAGTTATTAGTATCTTCAAAAAATATCGTTTTCTCAAAGTTTGATGAATAGTCATTCAGTATACTCCGGATAGCGCTACTGCTGTTGCACACTATTTGTTGCTCTGTTTTTTGTTCTTTGTAATTTCCTTCTTTAAAGATTGTAGTTTCCTGTTTTTAGTTCTCTGTAATTTTATGTCAGGCTCCGGATAAATGACTTCCAAAAGATTCTCATGTATTTCCGGATAAAAAAATTGCAAATGTTTATGCTAGATCTCCTGTACAGACAGGCGGATGGATCCACCATTTTGGATCAGAGCGTGTTGTAAAGAAATCTATTGCAACCGTACCTGTAACAGTATCAGCTATATAAATGGCAGTAACAGAGCTTAACTGGTTGAACCACTGATACTCCGGATTTTGTATGTTGAAGGCAACCAGGCCTGATAATACTGGTTCTTGTACAAATGCAGAATAAAAGTGTATTTAAATGGAGCTGCATTTCCTGAGATTTAAACTAAGGTTTACACATATTTAACATGGTGCGACGGCCGAAAACTATTATTGAAGAAATTTATACCCGTAGGCATCTAGCACGTGCAAGGCAAGAGGAATAATTTGCTTTTTGAGTTTTTAATTGTAGTTGGTCTAGCTTGACGTGTTGGAATTCGCTCTGGGTGTGCTCATTTTTTCAGCGAATAAGGGTCTCAATGGCGGAAGAGGACAGGCTCAAAAGAGCGAACTATTGAAAGGTCTAATACGACCAAGTTAATAAAAAAAATAAATAGTTTGATGGAAGATACTAACGTAAATGTTGAGGATTTAGAGGAAAGCTTAGTAAACATAACTGATAAGAATAACAAGTTAAAATTATTGAATGATCAAATAGAAAGTTTAATCGACTCAACTTCGCTTGAAAAAGATATATCTTCCAGCGATGAATATCAAGAAAGTTTTACTAAATGTATATTAAAATTACAACGTTGTATTAAAAGTAAACAAATAAATGAAACTGTTACTATTCCAGAATTAAATGAAACAAAATCTTCTAACTTATATTTTACAGGTAATAGTAAAGCAAATACGGTCAAATTGCCGAAATTAGTTATAAAGACATTTTCCGGTAATCCAATGCAATGGAATGAACTTTTTAATTCCTTTGACGGTACAATTCATAAAAATACACAACTGTCTAAAATTGAAAAATTTACTTATCTAAAAACGTATTTGACTGGTCGTGCTCTTATGTTGTTTTTGGGTTTGAGTTAACGGATGAAAATTATGATAGTTGCGTTAAATTATTAAAAGAGAGATTTGGCAGAAAAGATGTTATAATTAATTCATTCATGAATAAAATTCTAAACTTACCCAGTATTAAAAGTTCACATAATTTTGTTGCTTTGAGAGAATTGTACGATGAACTTGATATAACCAGTAGAAACCCAGTAGAATCGATGGGTGTGAAATCGGAGTTTTATGGCATTCTTTTAATGCCTATTATTTTGAATTTATTACCTGAAGACCTCGTTCTGGATTTCAACCGAAGGAAATTAAATAGAAATATAATTGATATTTCTGAACTGATTGATTTCTTGAGAAATGAAATCGAATGCAGAGAATCGCTATCGTTTTTACGCGAGAAAAAAAATCAATATCACAATCGAAGCTATAGTCAGTACAATCGTGAACATGCGACTTTTTATAGGAGCTCACCTTCGACGAATTCTCTCAGTGTATCGCAGCCCATGTGCATTTTCTGTAATGACCCACATGAATGTATGGATTGCGAAATGCCTCCCCTAGAAAAATTAAAATTTTTAAAAATGCTTAATCGTTGTTTTAAGTGTTTTAAAAGATTTCACATGAGTAAAAACTGTAAAATAAATAAGAATCCATGTTTTAAATGTAAAAGCCAAAATCATCATGACTCTATTTGCTTGAGTACAGAAGAGCCTAGATTTAGAGGTCATGGGGCATGTGGTGCTTTTGAGGATCGTAACAGATCATCTGAATTGGGTGTTTCGGAAGAAAATGAGTTGTGCAAATCCGGAAACTCTTCCATAATAAATTCTATTTCTCAAACGCATAATCCTCTCTATTCAAAGAACGTTTATTTGCAGACGTGCACTGTTGAAATTAATTCTAAATTTAATACTAAAATTCTTTTGGATAATGGTTCACAGCGGACATTTATTACCGATAATTTAGCAACTATGTTGGGGTTGAAACCAATAGGCCATGAACTATTAACTGTTTATTCGTTCGGAATGCAAAGGTAAACGGAAAGGGCTTATCCCGTTGTGGAATTTGAATTAAACAAAAAAGTACTCAATTTAAGAGAAAAATTCAAGCTCTAGTTACGCAACGAATTACAGGTGCTTTAGTTGGCGGGCCAGATCCCAAAGTTGTAAATTTTATGTTAGAGCGAGGGCTGAAAATGGCTGATTCTGGTACAGAGGGAGTGATTATAAATATACTCATAGGGTCCGATTTGTTCTGGGACTTTATTTTGAGTGGGAGGATTAAAACTGATATGAGGTTAAGTGCAATAGAAACAGTTTTTGGATGGGTTATAGCAGGGTCACAGCTGAGATCCGGTCGCAGCTGTTCGCAAAATATAGCGGTAATAGCAAATATGGAGGAGCTCAGGGGTCTAAGAAAATTTTGGGAGCTTGATTCTTTGGGAATTTCTAATGAAAATGAAAAGATTTCACAGAGTGATAGGGAATTAATAGAGCAATTTGAAGCTAATTTAACCTTTAAAAACGGCAGGTATGAAGCGAAGTTACCTTGGAAATGTAACCATGAGAAGCTGAATTGTAATTTTGAAAATTAAAAAAAAAACGGTTTGAAACTTTGAAACGCAGATTAACTAGGGATAAACAAATATTTGATGAGTACAGGGAAATTATGCTGGACCAGATTCAAAATAAAATTGTAGAAGAATGCAATGATTTGGTACTTTTGTCCGGCTACTATATGCCTCATAGACCTGTAATAAGTCCGGAGAAAGAGACTTCCCGCGTGAGAATTGTTTTCGACGCATCCTCCAAGGAAACGAGTTCATTTTCTTTAAATGAATTATTAGCTTGTGGGCCAAATTTAAACTCTACTTTATTGAATATAATACTTAAATTTAGGAAGCATGAAGTTACGTTCACTAGTGATATTGAGAAAGCATTTTTGAATATAGGTATAGTTAAAGAGGATCGAAAATATTTAAAATTTCTATGGTTCAATGACGAAAATTACGAATCCTTTAGAGTTATGAATATGCGACGTTTACCGTTTGGAGTCAGAAGCAGTCCGTTTATATTAGCTGCTACTGTAAAAAAACACCTTAAACAGTATCGTGCAGTATATCCTGAATGCGTTGATATGTTAAATTCTTCCCTTTAAGTGGATGATCTTTATTTTGGGTCAAACAGTGTTGAGAATGCATATCGGCTGTCGTTTGACGCGGTTAATATTCTAAAGCATGCTGGAATGAATTTATGTAAATTTAACACCAATTCTACGGAATTGAAAGAATTATGGTGTCAGAATGATATAGCTGTTAGCGACTCTTTTGCACGTGCTAAAATATTGGGCCTCGTCTGGAATATTGAACAAGATTTGATCAGAATAGAATCTGATTCATTACAGCAAAGTGTATTGGAATATAAAACTGCAACCAAACGATCAATTCTTCAACTGGCAGGTAAAATATATGATCCAGTCGGGTACATATCTCCCTTCGTTGTCAGAATTAAAATTCTGTTGCAAAAACTGTGGGTTAATGGTTACGATTGGGATCAAAATATTTCTCTAGACTTAGAAACTGAATTTGAAAAAATAAAATTGGAGATAAGTGACTTTAATGCAGTGTCAGTTCCTGGAAAATATTTCAGAGATTGTGATTTCGAAAGAGAAATATCTATTCACATTTTTGGAGACGCTAGTGAGAAAGCCTTTGGCGCGGTGGCCTATTTCCGGTACTGTGATAAAAATAATGAGGTCAAGACGAGTTTTATAATTTCGAAGAGCAGAGTTGCTCCTCTCAAAACCTTAACGTTACCTCGTCTAGAGTTAGTGGCCGCAACGATTGCAGCAAGACTTTGTAAATATTTATCAGATGTGTTTCATGATATCTGCAGAAGATTCTATCTTTGGTCGGATTCCAGCATTGTTATTTATTGGATTAAAAATTCTTCCAAGCCATGGAAGCCCTTTGTTAAAAATAGGGTTACAGAAATTCTGGCAGTTACTGACCCAAATTCCTGGCACCATTGCCCAGGACGGTTGAATCCGGCCGATCGCCTTACTAGAGGACATTCTGTGCACGATCTTGCTAAGGACGACATGTGGTGGTCTGGACCAGGCTGGCTGAAGGAAGGTATCGGTAAATGGCCGACAGAAATCGTAGAACCAGGGGATAAGCTGAAAAATTTAGAGGCTAGATCAAGAGCAACAGTACAGAACCTTTGCTTACTGGATTCTAGAGATCCACTTGTAAAGTTAGAGGACTTTCATTCTCTGTTGAAGGTAAGGCGAATCATTTCTTGGATCAATCGTTTTATTCATAATTGCAGAAATAAATCTAGGGTTGAGGGTCCTTTGTGCGCAGAAGAATTGTGCAATGCAGAAAATTTTTTAATCAGAGAAGTACAGAAACAATACTATGAGAAAGAAATAGACCAGTTGAGTGGACAAAGGCAATTATCAAAAGACTCAGAGATCTATAGTTTACGTCCGTATTTGAGTGATGGTGAATTATTGAGAATTAAAAGTCGACTTAACGAAGCTACACTCTCGTATGATACAACAAATCCTATTATTATACCCAAACAATCCAAATTAGCAGAACTTATAGTAAATGAAAATCATATCAGAAGGTTGCATGGGGGAATAAGTCTTACTCTGTCGCAAATCCGAAGGAGATATTGGATACCGCAAGGTAGACAATTAGTAAAAAAGGTTATTAGTAAATGTTTAGTGTGCAGGAGATATTCTGTCAAACATTCGAATCAACTGTCAGGACAGTTACCACGCGATAGAATCACGGAAACCCCTCCCTTTACTGTTATTGGTGTGGATTTTACAGGCCCAATTTACGTAAAATTGAAAAAAGAAGCCGAAAAGGCGTACATAGTTCTCTTCACTTGCGCGGTTACCCGTGCCGTACATCTGGAATTGGTATCCGGATTGTCTACAAGAAAGTTCATTTTGGCACTAAGGCGATTCCTTGCAAGGAGGGGGAACTGCAAGACAATTTACTCAGACAATGCTTCTACTTTTAAATGTGCAAGTAAAGAGTTACAGCACTTTTTCAACATAATAAACGGAGAGGAACTTAGAGACTTCGTATCGTCAGAAGGGATTGCATGGAAATTCATTCTTGAACTTTCTCCATGGTGGGGAGGATTTTACGAGCGATTGATGAGAACAATAAAAGAGCCATTGAGAAAAATTCTTGGTAAAACACAACTTAATTTTGAGGAACTAATGACTGTAAAGAAATCTACTGCAACCGTACCTGTAACCGTATCAGCTATATAAATGGCAGTAACATAGCTTAACTGGCTGAACCACTGATACTCCGGATGTTGCATGTTGAAGGTAACCAGGCCTGATAATACTGGTTCTTGTACTAATGCAGAATAAAAGTGTATTTAAATTGAGCTGCATTTCCTGAGATTTAAACTAAGGTTTACACATATAAACATGGTGCAACGGCCGAAAACTATTATTGAAGAAATTTATACCCGTAGGCATCTAGCACGTGCAAGGTAAGAGGAATAATTTGCTTTTTGAGTTTTTAATTGTAGTTGGTCTAGCTTGACGTGTTGGAATTCGCTCTGGGTGTGCTCATTTGTTCAGCGAATAAGGGTCTCAATGGCGGAAGAGGACAGGCTGAAGCAAAAGCGAACTATTGAAAGGTCTAATACGACCAAGTTAATAAAAAAAATAAATAGTTTGATGGAAGATACTAACGGAAATGTTGAGGATTTAGAGGAAAGCTTAGTAAACATAACTGATAAGAATAACAAGTTAAAATTATTGAATGATCAAATAGAAAGTTTAATCGACTTAACTTCGCTTGAAAAAGATATATCTTCCAGCGATGAATATCAAGAAAGTTGTACTAAATGTATATTAAAATTACAACGTTGTATTAAAAGTAAACAAATAAATGAAACTTACTATTCCAGAATTAAATGAAACAAAATCTTCTAACTTATATTTTACAAGTAATAGTAAAGCAAATACGGTCAAATTGCCGAAATTAGTTATAAAGACATTTTCTGGTAATCCAATGCAATGGAATGAATTTTGGAATTCCTTTTACGGTACAATTCATAAAAATACACAACTGTCTAAAATTGAAAAATTTACTCATCTAAAAACGTATTTGACTGGTCGTGCTCTTAATGTTGTTTCTGGGTTTGAGTTAACGGATGAAAATTATGATAGTTGCGTTAAATTATTAAAAGAGAGATTTGGCAGAAAAGATGTTATAATTAATTCATTCATGAATAAAATTCTAAACTTACCCAGTATTAAAATTTCACATAATTTTGTTGCTTTGAGAGAATTGTACGATGAACTTGATATAACCAGTAAAAACTTGGTGTGAAATCGGAGGTGAATCTCGATGGGTGTGAAATCGGAGTCTTATGGCATTCTTTTAATGATTATTATTTTGAATTTATTACCTGAAGACCTCGTTCTGGATTTCAACCGAAGGAAATTAAATAGAAATATAATTGATATTTCTGAACTGATTGATTTTTTGAGAAATGAAATCGAATGCAGAGAATCGCTATCGTTTTTACGCGAGAAAAAAAAATCAATATCACAATCGAAGCTATAGTCAGTACAATCGTGAACATGAGACTTTTTATAGGAGCACACCTTCGGCGAATTCTCTCAGTGTATCGCAGCCCATGTGCATTTTCTGTAATGACCCACATGAATGTATGGATTGCGAAATGCCTCCCCTAGAAAAATTTAAATTTTTAAAAATGTTTAATCGTTGTTTTAAGTGTTTTAAAGATTTCACATGAGTAAAAACTGTAAAATAAATAAGAATCCATGTTTTAAATGTAAAAGCCAAAATCATCATGACTCTATTTGCTTGAGTACAGGAGAACCTAGATTTAGAGGTCATGGGGCATGTGGTGCTTTTGAGAATCGTAACAGATCATCTGAATTGGGTGTTTCGGAAGAAAATGAATCGTGCAAATCCTGAAACTCTTCCATAATAAATTCTATTTCTCAAACGCATAATCCTCTCTATTCAAAGAACGTTTATTTGCAGACGTGCACTGTTGAAATTAATTCTAAATTTAATACTAAAATTCTTTTGGATAATGGTTCACAGCGGACCTTTATTACCGATAATTTAGCAACTAAGTTGGGGTTGAAACCAATAGGCCATGAACTATTAACTGTTTATTCGTTCGGAATGCAAAGGTCAACGGAAAGGGCTTATCCCGTTGTGGAATTTGAATTAAACAAAAAAAGTACTCAATTTAAGAGAAAAATTCAAGTTCTAGTTACGCAACGAATTACAGGTGCTTTAGTTGGCGGGCCAGATCCCAAAGTTGTAAATTTTATGTTAGAGCAAGGGCTGAAAATGGCTGATTCTGGTACAGAGGGAGAGATTATAAATATACTTATAGGGTCCGATTTGTTCAGGGACTTTATTTCGAGTGGGAGGATTAAAATTGATATGAGGTTAAGTGCAATAGAAACAGTTTTTGGATGGGTTATAGCAGGGTCACAGCTGAGATCCGGTCGCAGCTGTTCGCAAAATATAGCGGTAATAGAAAATATGGAGGAGCTCAAGGGTCTAAGAAAATTTTGGGAGCTTGATTCTTTGGGAATTTTTAATGAAAATGAAAAGATTTCACAGAGTGATAGGGAATTAATGGAGCAATTTGAAGCTAATTTAACCTTTAAAAACGGCAGGTATGAAGCGAAGTTACCTTGGAAATGTAACAATGAGAAGCTGAATTGTAATTCTGAAAATTCAAAAAAAACGGTTTGAAACTTTGAAACGCAGATTAACTAGGGATAAACAAATATTTGATGAGTACAGGGAAATTATGCTGGATCAGATTCAAAATAAAATTGTAGAAGAATGCAATGATTTGGTACTTTTGTCCGGCTACTATATGCCTCATAGACCTGTTATAAGGCCGGAGAAAGAGACTTCCCGCGTGAGAATTGTTTTCGACGCATCCTCCAAGGAAACGAGTTCATTTTCTTTAAATGAATTATTAGCTTGTGGGCCAAATTTAAACTCTACTTTATTGAATATAATACTTAAATTTAGGAAGAATGAAGTTGCGTTCACTAGTGATATTGAGAAAGCATTTTTGAATATAGGTATAGTTAAAGAGGATCGAAAATATTTAAAATTTCTATGGTTCAATGAGGAAAATTACGAATCCTTTAGAGTTATGAATATGCGGCGTTTACCGTTTGGAGTCACAAGCAGTCCGTTTACATTAGCTGCTACTGTAAAAAAACACCTTAAACAGTATCGTGCAGTATATCCTGAATGCGTTGATATGTTAAATTCTTCCCTTTATGTGGATGATCTTTATTTTGGGTCAAACAGTGTTGAGAATGCATATCGGCTGTCGTTTGACGCTGTTAATATTCTAAAGCATGCTGGAATGAGTTTACGTAAATTTAACACCAATTCTACGGAATTGAAAGATTATGGTGTCAGAATGATATAGCTGTTAGCGACTCTTTTGCACGTGCTAAAATATTGGGCCCCGTCTGGAATACTGAACAAGATTTGATCAGAATTGAATCTGATTCATTATAGCAAAGTGTATTGGAATATAAAACTGCAACCAAACGATCAATTTTTCAACTGGCAGGTAAAATATATGATCCAGTCGGGTACATATCTCCCTTCGTTGTCAGAATTAAAATTCTGTTGCAAAAACTGTGGGTTAATGGTTACGATTGGGATCAAAATATTTCTCTAGACCTAGAAACTGAATTTGAAAAAATAAAATTGGAGATAAGTGACTTGAATGCAGTGTCAGTTCCTAGAAAATATTTCAGAGATTGTGATTTCGAAAGAGAAATATCTATTCACATTTTTGGAGACGCTAGTGAGAAAGCCTTTGGCGCGGTGGCCTATTTCCGGTACTGTGATAAAAATAATGAGGTCAAGACGAGTTTTATAATTTCGAAGAGCAGAGTTGCTCCTCTCAAAACCTTAACGTTACCTCGTCTAGAGTTAGTGGCAGCAACGATTGCAGCAAGACTTTGTAAATATTTATCAGATGTGTTTCATGATATCTGCAGAAGATTCTATCTTTGGTCGGATTCCAGCATTGTTATTTATTGGATTAAAAATTCTTCCAAGCCATGGAAGCCCTTTGTTAAAAATAGGGTTACAGAAATTCTGGCAGTTACTGACCCAAATTCCTGGCACCATTGCCCAGGACGGTTGAATCCGGCCGATCGCCTTACTAGAGGACATTCTGTGCACGATCTTGCTAAGGACGACATGTGGTGGTCTGGACCAGGTTGGCTGAAGGAAGGTATCGGTAAATGGCCGAAAGAAATCGTAGAACCAGGGGATAAGCTGAAAAATTTAGAGGCTAGATCAAGAGCAACAGTACAGAACCTTTGCTTACTGGATTCTAGAGATCCACTTGTAAAGTTAGAGGACTTTCATTCTCTGTTGAAGGTAAGGCGAATCATTTCTTGGATCAATCGTTTTATTCATAATTGCAGAAATAAATCTAGGGTTGAGGGTCCTTTGTGCGCAGAAGAATTGTGCAAGGCAGAAAATTATTTAATCAGAGAAGTACAGAAACAATACTATGAGAAAGAAATAGACTAGTTGAGTGGACAAAGGCAATTATCAAAAGACTCGGAGATCTATAGTTTACGTCCGTATTTGAGTGATGGTGAATTATTGAGAATTAAAAGTCGACTTAACGAAGCTACACTCTCGTATGATACAACAAATCCTATTATTATACCCAAACAATCTAAATTAGCAGAACTTATAGTAAATGAAAATCATATCAGAAGGTTGCATGGGGGAATAAGTCTTACTCTGTCGCAAATCCGAAGGAGATATTGGATACCGCAAGGTAGACAATTAGTAAAAAAGGTTATTAGTAAATGTTTAGTGTGCAGGAGATACTCTGTCAAACATTAGAATCAACTGTCAGGACAGTTACCACGCGATAGAATCACGGAAACCCCTCCCTTTACTGTTATTGGTGTGGATTTTACAAGCCCAATTTAAGTAAAATTGAAAAAAGAAGCCGAAAAGGCGTACATAGTTCTCTTCACTTGCGCGGTTACCCGTGCCGTACATCTGGAATTGGTATCCGGATTGTCTACAAGAAAGTTTATTTTGGCACTAAGGCGATTCCTTGCAAGGAGGGGGAACTGCAAGACAATTTACTCAGACAATGCTTCTACTTTTAAATGTGCAAGTAAAGTGTTACAGCACTTTTTCAACATAATAAAGGGAGAAGAATTTAGAGACTTCGTATCGTCAGAAGGGATTGCATGGAAATTCATTCTTGAACTTTCTCCATGGTGGGGAGGATTTTACGAGCGATTGATGAGAACAAGAAAAGAGCCATTGAGAAAAATTCTTGGTAAAGCACAACTTAATTTTGAGGAACTAATGACTGTGCTAGTCGAGGTTGAAAATGTGGTAAATCACAGACCTATCACTTATGTCTCTGATTGTGCATCTGAGCCAAAACCTCTTACTCCGGCTGATTTTCTGTTGGTTGGACACGATCAAAACTTTCCATATGGCTTTGCCGAATTGCTACACTCCTCTTCATCGAGAGATACCCTGCTCAAGCGTCAACAATACCAAACAAAGTTGCTGGGACAGATTTGGAAAAAATGGAAATGTGAGTACTTACTCAATATCAGAAATGTTCATCATTTTTCTAATCCACACTTACAGAAAGGCTTAAAAATTGGTGACATAGTATTGCTTGAAGGTATTAGCAAATCCAAGTATTTATGGGATTTGGGTCGCATAATGCAAGTAATGGAAGGACGTGATGGACTTGTTCGATCATGTGTAATAAAAACTAAGAAGGGAGAGTATAAGAGACCTGTGCAATTGATATATCCTCTTGAACTGAATTAATTTGGGAATTTGCTTAGAACTTTAAAATTTGGATTTGAATGTTGAAGTGTTTTAATCGAATAATTTGAGCATTTTAAATTTAATTGAATGGTTTTAATGTATATGTTTAACTAATTGTGTTTTCTTTTAAGTGATAAATTGAAAGAAATTTATCAGGTGGGGAGTGTAAAGAAGTCTACTGCAACCGTACCTGTAACCGTACTCCGGATGTTGTATGTTGAAGGCAACCAGGCCTGATAATACTGGTTCTTGTACAAATGCAGAATAAAAGTGTATTTAAATGGAGCTGCATTTCCTGAGATTTAAACTAAGGTTTACACATATTTAACATGGTGCGACGGCCGAAAACTATTATTGAAGAAATTTATACCCGTAGGCATCTAGCACGTGCAAGGCAAGAGGAATATTTTGCTTTTTGAGTTTTTAATTGTAGTTGGTCTAGCTTGACGTGTTGGAATTCGCTCTGGGTGTGCTCATTTTTTCAGCGAATAAGGGTCTCAATGGCGGAAGAGGACAGGCTCAAAAGAGCGAACTATTGAAAGGTCTAATACGACCAAGTTAATAAAAAAAATAAATAGTTTGATGGAAGATACTAACGTAAATGTTGAGGATTTAGAGGAAAGCTTAGTAAACATAACTGATAAGAATAACAAGTTAAAATTATTGAATGATCAAATAGAAAGTTTAATCGACTCAACTTCGCTTGGAAAAAGATATATCTTCCAGCGATGAATATCAAGAAAGTTTTACTAAATGTATATTAAAATTACAACGTTGTATTAAAAGTAAACAAATAAATGAAACTGTTACTATTCCAGAATTAAATGAAACAAAATCTTCTAACTTATATTTTACAGGTAATAGTAAAGCAAATACGGTCAAATTGCCGAAATTAGTTATAAAGACATTTTCCGGTAATCCAATGCAAATGGAATGAATTTTGGAATTCCTTTGACGGTACAATTCATAAAAATACACAACTGTCTAAAATTGAAAAATTTACTTATCTAAAAACGTATTTGACTGGTCGTGCTCTTATGTTGTTTCTGGGTTTGAGTTAACGGATGAAAATTATGATAGTTGCGTTAAATTATTAAAAGAGAGATTTGGCAGAAAAGATGTTATAATTAATTCATTCATGAATAAAATTCTAAACTTACCCAGTATTAAAAGTTCACATAATTTTGTTGTTTTGAGAGAATTGTACGATGAACTTGATATAACCAGTAGAAACCCAGTAGAATCGATGGGTGTGAAATCGGAGTCTTATGGCATTCTTTTAATGCCTATTATTTTGAATTTATTACCTGAAGACCTCGTTCTGGATTTCAACCGAAGGAAATTAAATAGAAATATAATTGATATTTCTGAACTGATTGATTTCTTGAGAAATGAAATCGAATGCAGAGAATCGCTATCGTTTTTACGCGAGAAAAAAAATCAATATCACAATCGAAGCTATAGTCAGTACAATCGTGAACATGCGACTTTTTATAGGAGCTCACCTTCGGCGAATTCTCTCAGTGTATCGCAGCCCATGTGCATTTTCTGTAATGACCCACATGAATGTATGGATTGCGAAATGCCTCCCCTAGAAAAATTAAAATTTTTAAAAATGTTTAATCGTTGTTTTAAGTGTTTTAAAAGATTTCACATGAGTAAAAACTGTAAAATAAATAAGAATCCATGTTTTAAATGTAAAAGCCAAAATCATCATGACTCTATTTGCTTGAGTACAGAAGAGCCTAGATTTAGAGGTCATGGGGCATGTGGTGCTTTTGAGGATCGTAACAGATCATCTGAATTGGGTGTTTCGGAAGAAAATGAGTTGTGCAAATCCGGAAACTCTTCCATAATAAATTCTATTTCTCAAACGCATAATCCTCTCTATTCAAAGAACGTTTATTTGCAGACGTGCACTGTTGAAATTAATTCTAAATTTAATACTAAAATTCTTTTGGATAATGGTTCACAGCGGACCTTTATTACCGATAATTTAGCAACTAAGTTGGGGTTGAAACCAATAGGCCATGAACTATTAACTGTTTATTCGTTCGGAATGCAAAGGTCAACGGAAAGGGCTTATCCCGTTGTGGAATTTGAATTAAACAAAAAAGTACTCAATTTAAGAGAAAAATTCAAGCTCTAGTTACGCAACGAATTACAGGTGCTTTAGTTGGCGGGCCAGATCCCAAAGTTGTAAATTTTATGTTAGAGCAAGGGCTGAAAATGGCTGATTCTGGTACAGAGGGAGTGATTATAAATATACTCATAGGGTCCGATTTGTTCTGGGACTTTATTTTGAGTGGGAGGATTAAAACTGATATGAGGTTAAGTGCAATAGAAACAGTTTTTGGATGGGTATTAGCAGGGTCACAGCTGAGATCCGGTCGCAGCTGTTCGCAAAATATAGCGGTAATAGCAAATATGGAGGAGCTCAGGGGTCTAAGAAAATTTTGGGAGCTTGATTCTTTGGGAATTTCTAATGAAAATGAAAAGATTTCACAGAGTGATAGGGAATTAATAGAGCAATTTGAAGCTAATTTAACCTTTAAAAACGGCAGGTATGAAGCGAAGTTACCTTGGAAATGTAACCATGAGAAGCTGAATTGTAATTTTGAAAATTAAAAAAAAAACGGTTTGAAACTTTGAAACGCAGATTAACTAGGGATAAACAAATATTTGATGAGTACAGGGAAATTATGCTGGACCAGATTCAAAATAAAATTGCAGAAGAATGCAATGATTTGGTACTTTTGTCCGGCTACTATATGCCTCATAGACCTGTAATAAGTCCGGAGAAAGAGACTTCCCGCGTGAGAATTGTTTTCGACGCATCCTCCAAGGAAACGAGTTCATTTTCTTTAAATGAATTATTAGCTTGTGGGCCAAATTTAAACTCTACTTTATTGAATATAATACTTAAATTTAGGAAGCATGAAGTTACGTTCACTAGTGATATTGAGAAAGCATTTTTGAATATAGGTATAGTTAAAGAGGATCGAAAATATTTAAAATTTCTATGGTTCAATGACGAAAATTACGAATCCTTTAGAGTTATGAATATGCGACGTTTACCGTTTGGAGTCAGAAGCAGTCCGTTTATATTAGCTGCTACTGTAAAAAAACACCTTAAACAGTATCGTGCAGTATATCCTGAATGCGTTGATATGTTAAATTGTTCCCTTTATGTGGATGATCTTTATTTTGGGTCAAACAGTGTTGAGAATGCATATCGGCTGTCGTTTGACGAGGTTAATATGCTAAAGCATGCTGGAATGAATTTATGTAAATTTAACACCAATTCTACGGAATTGAAAGAATTATGGTGTCAGAATGATATAGCTGTTAGCGACTCTTTTGCACGTGCTAAAATATTGGGCCTCGTCTGGAATATTGAACAAGATTTGATCAGAATAGAATCTGATTCATTACAGCAAAGTGTATTGGAATATAAAACTGCAACCAAACGATCAATTCTTCAACTGGCAGGTAAAATATATGATCCAGTCGGGTACATATCTCCCTTCGTTGTCAGAATTAAAATTCTGTTGCAAAAACTGTGGGTTAATGGTTACGATTGGGATCAAAATATTTCTCTAGACTTAGAAACTGAATTTGAAAAAATAAAATTGGAGATAAGTGACTTTAATGCAGTGTCAGTTCCTGGAAAATATTTCAGAGATTGTGATTTCGAAAGAGAAATATCTATTCACATTTTTGGAGACGCTAGTGAGAAAGCCTTTGGCGCGGTGGCCTATTTCCGGTACTGTGATAAAAATAATGAGGTCAAGACGAGTTTTATAATTTCGAAGAGCAGAGTTGCTCCTCTCAAAACCTTAACGTTACCTCGTCTAGAGTTAGTGGCCGCAACGATTGCAGCAAGACTTTGTAAATATTTATCAGATGTGTTTCATGATATCTGCAGAAGATTCTATCTTTGGTCGGATTCCAGCATTGTTATTTATTGGATTAAAAATTCTTCCAAGCCATAGAAGCCCTTTGTTAAAAATAGGGTTACAGAAATTCTGGCAGTTACTGACCCAAATTCCTGGCACCATTGCCCAGGACGGTTGAATCCGGCCGATCGCCTTACTAGAGGACATTCTGTGCACGATCTTGCTAAGGACGACATGTGGTGGTCTGGACCAGGCTGGCTGAAGGAAGGTATCGGTAAATGGCCGACAGAAATCGTAGAACCAGGGGATAAGCTGAAAAATTTAGAGGCTAGATCAAGAGCAACAGTACAGAACCTTTGCTTACTGGATTCTAGAGATCCACTTGTAAAGTTAGAGGACTTTCATTCTCTGTTGAAGGTAAGGCGAATCATTTCTTGGATCAATCGTTTTATTCATAATTGCAGAAATAAATCTAGGGTTGAGGGTCCTTTGTGCGCAGAAGAATTGTGCAAGGCAGAAAATTATTTAATCAGAGAAGTACAGAAACAATACTATGAGAAAGAAATAGACCAGTTGAGTGGACAAAGGCAATTATCAAAAGACTCAGAGATCTATAGTTTACGTCCGTATTTGAGTGATGGTGAATTATTGAGAATTAAAAGTCGACTTAACGAAGCTACACTCTCGTATGATACAACAAATCCTATTATTATACCCAAACAATCCAAATTAGCAGAACTTATAGTAAATGAAAATCATATCAGAAGGTTGCATGGGGGAATAAGTCTTACTCTGTCGCAAATCCGAAGGAGATATTGGATACCGCAAGGTAGACAATTAGTAAAAAAGGTTATTAGTAAATGTTTAGTGTGCAGGAGATATTCTGTCAAACATTCGAATCAACTGTCAGGACAGTTACCACGCGATAGAATCACGGAAACCCCTCCCTTTACTGTTATTGGTGTGGATTTTACAGGCCCAATTTACGTAAAATTGAAAAAAGAAGCCGAAAAGGCGTACATAGTTCTCTTCACTTGCGCGGTTACCCGTGCCGTACATCTGGAATTGGTATCCGGATTGTCTACAAGAAAGTTCATTTTGGCACTAAGGCGATTCCTTGCAAGGAGGGGGAACTGCAAGACAATTTACTCAGACAATGCTTCTACTTTTAAATGTGAAAGTAAAGAGTTACAGCACTTTTTCAACATAATAAAAGGAGAGGAATTTAGAGACTTCGTATCGTCAGAAGGGATTGCATGGAAATTCATTCTTGAACTTTCTCCATGGTGGGGAGGATTTTACGAGCGATTGATGAGAACAATAAAAGAGCCATTGAGAAAAATTCTTGGTAAAGCACAACTTAATTTTGAGGAACTAATGACTGTGCTAGTCGAGGTTGAAAATGTGGTAAATCACAGACCTATCACTTATGTCTCTGATTGTGCATCTGAGCCAAAACCTCTTACTCCGGCTGATTTTCTGTTGGTTGGACACGATCAAAACTTTCCATATGGCTTTGCCGAATTGCTACACTCCTCTTCGTCGAGAGATACCCTGCTCAAGCGTCAACAATACCAAACAAAGTTGCTGGGACAGATTTGGAAAAAATGGAAATGTGAGCACTTACTCAATATCAGAAATGTTCATCATTTTTCTAATCCACACTTACAGAAAGGCTTAAAAATTGGTGACATAGTATTGCTTGAAGGTATTAGCAAATCCAAGTATTTATGGGATTTGGGTCGCATAATGCAAGTAATGGAAGGACGTGATGGACTTGTTCGATCATGTGTAATAAAAACTAAGAAGGGAGAGTATAAGAGACCTGTGCAATTGATATATCCTCTTGAACTGAATTAATTTGGGAATTTGCTTAGAACTTTAAAATTTGGATTTGAATGTTGAAGTGTTTTAATCGAATAATTTGAGCATTTTAAATTTAATTGAATGGTTTTAATGTATATGTTTAACTAATTGTGTTTTCTTTTAAGTGATAAATTGAAAGAAATTTATTAGGTGGGGAGTGTAAAGAAGTCTACTGCAACCGTACCTGTAACCGTATCAGCTATATAAATGGCAGTAACAGAGCTTAACTGGTTGAACCACCGATACTCCGGATGTTGTATGTTGAAGGCAACCAGGCCTGATAATACTGGTTCTTGTACAAATGCAGAATAAAAGTGTATTTAAATGGAGCTGCATTTCCTGAGATTTAAACTAAGGTTTACACATATTTAACACGTGTGTCCGACGCGGTTTTCGATGTAATGTCCTCTCTAGTAGTTATACTTTCCCCAATTTGGCGAGTTTTGGTAATTTTGCTTAATACCAGAAATTTTGCTTCGGTAACCGTAATTTTTCAGCAATGAAAAATCTGACCCAAAATGCCTGATGTGTTGGCTCGGGTGGCCTTCGCTTATGCGTACCAACAAATGTGCTTCACGAGGAACCAAAATAGAAATCTTTCTTGCGTATCCCAACTTCTATACGTAACCGTGAGCAGTTGTTTGAATAATGGATAGTTAATGTTCCTGCAATCTATCGTGTAGCTTAACACTAAGTTGATTCAACTGATGTCTCTGTTTTTTCCTCACCAACTTTGGTTAGCCTTCTTTACCGATTAGTCTCACTGAGAGCTCAATCACTAGCTCATAAATTCTTTAACTATTGTTGACCATGACGTTCTATTTTCTGTAACAGTAGTACTCAGACTATGAGTCACTAACAAAGTTTTTAGGCTAAAAATATTGGTTTTTAAAATATAAAGATTTTATTACATTTTAGATTACTTTATTTGTTAGAATACGGGATTTAAAGGGATAGACGTGACCAAGCGCATAAATGTCGATATCATTGAAGATGACATAATTCTATTAGATAATTTCAAAACACAAAATTTTCCAAAAAAAGAAAAAGAGAAGTGACAAGAAATGTGTTTGAAATGTTTTTATGTAAGAATGATAAGTTTCTCTTAATACCTTATATACGTTCATAGCAAAGATTTTGCGAACACAATGTTCAGTCTTAAATAATTTTACAACCATCATTATGAATAGTGAAGCATAACCTTTGAACAAACTATAGATTCAAATAACAATGCAGAAAGGAACAAATGGCAATGCGAACAGCATATTGCAAATGCGCAATTATCAATGTAAATTAGTGCTTTACTCTCCTCTGTGCCATAATCTGCATTACCATGAGATTCGAACAATGCTTTTATTGTTTAACACGCTTTCCTCATAAAAATAGCAGAATGCATGAAACATGAGCTTTTGTCATTGCATGAATATTTTGATTTGTTGGAACTACGCATGCTCAGAAAGAATCGATAATCATTTCACTTCAAATAAATGCACTCTTACCATTTAATATTTAACGATGGAAGGAAACATGAACATAAATTCTCATTATCATTATTGATTCTTCATAAGTAAAAATTGAAGTTTTGGTTGATTATATCACCTGAAATGATTGAAGTTCGTGATAAGTGGAAATCATATTGATGTCTGAAAAATGAGAGATTAAATATGATTAATAATGAGAGTTCCTACTGAGTGAGCCAATTTTTCAAAATCAGTTGAGTCAGTCGGAGTAACTTTGATCCCCAATTTTTTTATTTTTAATTGCTCCACTCATATTTAAATAGTATTATTGTATTCGCTGGCATAAAACTAAAGAAGAACTCCTAATTATTGCATAGTCACTAAAAATTAAAAAATAATAGTTATAAAAACCTTTTAAAAGGAATTATTAACCTGGTTCAAAGTGATCTTTCCATTTAGGGTAACTTTAAACGGTGTCACAAATGTGATTTTAAAAAGAATTATTATAATAAAAAATTATAGCTGTTCAACTTTGAACCAGACAAATAAATAGATAAATATTTAAAAATAAAATTTCACAACATCACGGGATCTCTATGTTTCATAATATTGCACAGAACAACTTAAGAATTTCATCACCTTCAAGGGTTTCAACAACTTCAAACCAGTATTCAAAAATAGCTTCCAATCAGTGATTTTAAAATGACTGTATGACGGTGCACAGTGTTGCAAACTTATTTTGTAAAATTAAGCGCAAGAAACTGGATTTATAACCTAGCCAGCTGAGTGCAGCAGTGGACCTTCTAGATTTTTGTGAAGTCAAATATACTAAAACAGATGAGGTGGTTTAAAGTTAATCCCGATGGCTCAAAGTTAGTTACCCTGAGTGACTGTAATAGATAGCTACATTAAAAGGCATAGTAGTCGCTGATTTACAGGATAAACAGTTTTGTAAACATGAGCAATCAACGAAATCGTTGTTTTTTTGGGTCCTTTGTGAATGGAAGTTCAGAAATGCACGACGTATCACAACTAATTCAATATCCTTTTTTCTATCCTAAAGTATTACCTACACTTTAGTATAGAAAATTTAATATTGAATTAGATTATTTGAACTGGCGATGCAATTTACCCTTTCAGCAAGCAAATTCAGTGCACGAATTTAAGCAGTCTCCGAAACGTACGTCGTGAAAAGAAAACAGAAAAAGAATGCAAGATCATAGAGATAGAAATTTCCTCGGAACTGGTTGCAGAAGTAGATTTTATATTTGGATCTCCAAATGGTGAAAATGCAGCAGACGTTTCACTAAATGGAATTCCATGGAGTATCGCTTACATGAAATAGCTAAATCGTGTATCGTTAAATATTAAAATAAATTCTTTGACATCTTTACTACAATAAATCTTCAAAAGGATTTTGCTAGCAAGTCTTACTTGTAATACGTCAGTATGTTATTGAGATATATTCTTCTAAAAAAAAAAACCATACGTACGGTATGAGTCCAGATTATATTTTTCCCTCACTTTATGTTAGTCTTAAAGTCCAATTTCTCAATTAAAAATTTAATTAATGTACTGAAACTTTCTTTTAAAGTAAACTTTAGGGAATTATTTGGTAAATGTTTTGAACTCATTTTCTCAGTTTTTCGCGATTTACGAAAAAATTGTGATAGATCTGACAGTGTGTCAGCTTAGCTTGATACACTGTTTTGATAAGCGATAATAGGTTGGAGAAAAATACATTAAATAAAAAACATATGCAACAGATTTATAATGAAGGTGCTTATTACTAGTAGCCACTTCATGGGAATGATGTATATTTGCTGTGTGGTACTTCGTAAAATATTAATGGATCGGTGTGAATATTTTTTACACTACTAGCAGAAATACTGCAGTTTTTTTTTCTTTTTGGATCATTTACTTACAAAATTAGGAAATGCACGTGATTTCTAAACACGAATATCCAGTTTTACTTAAAGTTTAGCTTTATTATATTGTGTGTTCTTCATGAAATCTCCCTTTCTATTTAAAATGATGCTTAGTGCTTTTTTCATTGTGGAATAAGGAAAAAAAACCTTTCATTAAATAGGCTTTTTAAATAATTATTCCTCTTCAGTAGGCCTGTGTAAATAAAATTCATCCATAATTATATTTTAATGGATTAAAAGAAACGTTTCTTTGAAATTTCAAGTTTTAACTATTTCTGCCTAAATTTAGTTATGCTTTCAAAAGTTCAAGTTCTTATTTTTTCAATCTCAAAATACAAAAAGTTTAATAAAATAATTTTTGGAAAAATAGAACCAACTTGTTGTGCATTATTTGAATTTTGTAGGGAGAATGATCTTCCGTTCATGGGATTTCTAGAAGAAAAAAAATCAAATATTTCTTATAAAAATACAGTATTATAACGTTAAATTACTATTATGATATTGTAAGTAAATTTTATTGTTAAAATATAAAAATATATATTCATTCTACCATTTGTATCCTAATAGTAATCTTCAATAAAATAATTTTTGGGAAAAAATAGAACCGACTTCAAACAATAAATTGCGCTAAAAAGGGCAAAATAAATGAATAATTTAAACAACATCGAAACTACTTTTAAACACAATTTTTGAAGTCGATGCAAAATTAAATCTAATTATCATTACACCATGTGTTACTTTGCATTGAAACTGTTGCAAACTCTAGGCCACTTATATTTGTAATTGATTCATGATTACGGTTACAAATATTTAATCTATCATAATTTTGCACCGGCTTCAAAAATTATGTTTAAAAGTCGTTTTGATGTTGTTTAAAGCAATTTATAATTTGAAGTCTGTTCTATTTTTTTCAAAGTTATTTTATTTCATTCTTTTTAGTGTAAATACTTTTGTTTAATGCATATCAAAGGGCAAACCTTCTGTGAGTGAAGGACACTAAAAATTATTCATTTGTATAATAAATTCCGTTTTGAAATCGATTTTAAAAGGTCACTAGAGCAAACGAACTGATTGGATTTAATTTATGCTTTAGAGAAGCCTTCAGTCAAACCCTTATTATAATTGCTTTTCATATTATTGCTGAATGGCAACAAACTCCTTTTTGACAATGAGTTTTATATTTATTAATACTTTTCCCAAAAAAGAAAAATCAAGCCAAGTCTTTCCAATTAAAAGAAAAATAATTATTTTTCACCTACAACGTTTTTCCTAAAACACAAATGTAGTCAAATTGATGTGCAGTATTTGAGATAGACAACCCTCTATCGAAAAAAGAAAATCAAAATTTCTAAATATCGAATTTGGTCAAACGAAGGTACGAGACCTATGGGGAACCACTCTTGATCGATTAAAAAAATCATGAAAATCGGTTCATCCACGGAGAAGTTATGGATGGACAAATAAAAAAAAACAACGACATACATACAGTATTACTGTATAACCTCCTCCTTTGCGAAGTTGGTTAAAAATACGCACAAGTATCGAAGAAACAATAAATTAGAAAACATATCCTCTTCTCAATTAAATATAATTTAGTTAAAACTTATAAATTTACAAAATGTAACCTTAATAAATTTAGAAAGCTATTAATCATTCAGCCTGTCTTTGACAATCAATCACTTTATTGATTAATTTCATTTCTTTTTGTAGTCGAGAATAAGTTTTACTACGCGCCAAAGGAAAGCATTTGCGCAGCAAATGATCGAAATCCGTCTGCCTCCTTGATCCATATTCCTTCTTAATTATTTTTCCCTTGAGTTTTTCTTCTTCTCTACGTCATTTTAGTTTTAATTTTCCTTAGAAAGAACATGGACATGATCGTCTTGTAAGGACTCGGCTGTAGTTCATAACAAAAAGTAAAAAAGCGAAAGGAAAACTTCTTTCAACTTCCTCGTGTAAGGTAATTACCATTATTAAATAATAATAAAATGATCGATTAAAACCTTTTCGAGGTTACAGAATATCGGAACTCTCTGTGCCGAGGTAAGAGACGCATATTTCCAATAAATATTAATATCAGGAAATCAACATAAGGTAAGTTATTTAGCAGTTTTGTTTCTTTATAGAGGTAGAAAATAAGTTTCCAATCGAGGCGTATGTAGCGCTTTCGTGGCAAAAAAAAAAAAAAAAAAAAAAAAAAAAAAAAAAAAAAAAACAGTTCTAGGTGCACAAATAATGGTCATCCATTCGTAATGTAAAGCAATGTGTTAGAGAAGATGCAAGTCACAATTCGTAATGCATGCAGCTGTTTTGTGGGGAAGAAAATTAAGTGTTATACGCATTCAGCGGTTTTGTGGGGGGAACGAAAATTAGTAAGAGAAACGAAAAAAAAGACACGCATTCAGCTGCATAGAGGAAAGAAAGAAAATTTAAATGTCACGCTAATTCTATGAATTGTCAGGCGAGTGATACATTAAAAAAAAATTATTTAAAAAATGGATGCTTAATGTTAAAATGAAAATCGGGGAAAACAATAAATTAAGGCATATTTTATGTGAAATGAACAATGCTCCCAAGAAAACAGTACCGGAACGGCGTTCCAGAGCTTTCCGGTACTAGAGTACCCCTGGTGTGTGTGTATGTGTATACAGTCACTTAAAAAAAATTTACTTTTTATATATTTTGAAGTCCGAAGAAACAGATATGTTATGCGCATAATTGTTGTGAAAATATGGACAGCATGTAATTCGCCGCCTCTACTCAGACATAATTTATTTATAATTCGTTATAAAGCATTTGTTAAAACTCTACAATTTAATAATCTGTGATTTACTTTCTTTCCTTTAAAAATTGCTTTGCACATGATCTTGTTTTATAGAAACAATATTAAAATTGTTATGAAGAAAGAGAGAGAGAGAGAGGGGGGTGAGAAATTTGTCAAAATGCATAAAACGATTGAGGAAGGTACGCCCCACTCGATGTCAGTGCCATCTTTCGGCGATCAGGAAATCTGGGTGCATAATTACTGAAATTTCGGGGATTTAATGGATACTGCTATTTATTCTAGCCGAATGGGAACTCAATTAGCCTTATTGGTTTAACTAGCTTCACACACAATTTGACTCAGACAGTGGCTAATAAAAGGAATTTTCACATCCAAGAACCTCCTTGGGTCTTATCATAATAACTTATTTTCATTAAAGTGTTGTAACGAAATTTTTCGTCAAAAAATTTCAACTCAATTATGTTATATATATAGGCTTTGTTAAATTTACGTAAAAAAATTAATTTATTTTCTTAAAAGCTGTTTTATTGGGATGGTGCAAGACTTTCATACATGAATGGCAATATGATTGTTTAGTCACTCTTTATGTCAACACTATGATTTTTTCCTTTTGCCGCTTTGTGTCAGTGTCAGTTAGGTCATTTTAGTAGTAATTGTATAAGTCATTTAATAATAAATGTTTTGTTAGCTAATACTCAAAATACCTGTTTTTTTATAAAAACATTTTTTCAATCGTAAAGATGAAAAAAAATTCGGTCTTCAGCGTTTCAATTACTGATTTCAAAACAGAGGTTGTTTCTAAACATATCATTCAATGTTACGTATGTATCGTAACTATGTTTAACTATTAATCATTAGTATTGAAGTCTTTATATTTTACTTTTTCGCACTTCTTCTCTACTAAGAACTTCTACGTACTAATCGAAATGCTTTGACCATTGAAGTAGTTACACAACAAAACCAATGCCTTGCGAACAGCTTAAAAATTAGCTGCATTCATGACAGTACTAAGGACATGTTAATACTTTGCACTGCATTAAAAATTTTGACTAGAATTTATGCAATGTCACGTAAAAATGTCTTCAAATGTGAATACAGTCAACTCTTGATCAACCAAACCTTTTCAATCAGTTTTACGGGAGGTTGTAAAATTTTTGAAAATATTTGGTTAAATTATTTTATGATAGAAAAATCCGGCACATACATCAAAACTCAAGTATGTCACGAAATAAAAATTGATTTAAAACTTCCGACAGTAATTTAGTAAAACAACAGAGCTATGTTGCACGTATCGTAGTAACTAAAGAATTTTCTAATGTTTAAATACTTTAATGCGTGTTACAAGCAGTACTTGCTTCGGCCGAGCTTCTATCATGAAATATTCAAGAAGGGGTTTCAGAATAATCTGCATTTTCATTTAACGCACGGAATCGAAATTCTCTTGAAAATGAAAAGGGATTGTTATTTTAAGTTGATGGTTCACGGGGGAGAAAAAAAAAATCGAATTAAAGATTTGCTTGAGTTTTTATTTTTCTTTTGCTTTAAAACATGTCTTGTAAACAAAATTGAGCTATATACGTACTTGTAATTAAATGCAAACGAGCACTCATAAATTTAACTTCAGAATGAATTACAATACGTAATTTTATGCTTTATTTCTATCAGGTGAGAGCTTAGTAAGAAAAATTATGAATATTCATATTTTAATGATTCATAACTACCTACATTAAATGCTAAAAACAAAATATGAAAAATTTATGCAACTGGGAAATGCATTTTTATTAATATTTTAACTGAAAAGTAATGATAACATTTATGTTATTCCGAATATAACGCACGCATTTTAAACATCAAATTGCTCCTTAAAACGAATTCATAGCATAAGCGATTAAAAATGTATGACTTCGAAGTCAAATAATTAAAACACAACAATCTATTCTTAACGTTTTATATATATTTTTTATCTCAGCTGTTACTTATTCACAGTTATAGTCGTATATTTAGAAATAATTCCTTTTTTCTGTTTAGTGTTGTCAGTTTTTTTTCCAATTCTGTTACTCTCATCGGATTGTATTTTTTATTTGAAATATTTTCCGCCTTGAAATACAGTGAAACCTCATCTCCAGCCATTACTATTCTCTCTTTTGGGGTGTCTAAAATTTTGCTTGAAATGAATCTGTTTCATGTAAAAGTAACAATGGATTAACTGTTATCGCTCTTTTGCTCCTCGCCAGTGGAAATAGAATATATTCAATCCTTTTCCCGTAACACGTTAAGCAATCCTACACTACGCCATTGTCGCAAGAGAAAATCCCCATAACACACTTGATAAGAGAATTTTGAATTAGTAAGTTGAGCAACAAATATTATATTCCTTTTTAGAACTTCAGTATATAAATTCTAAGGTAGTTGGAAAATATTTTGAAATTTACTTTAAGTTAACAAATGATAGTGGCAGAATTCAATAAATTTGGGGAAGAGGAGTGGCCTTTTTGGTAATAATACAAAAATCTTAAACAAAAAAAAAATATATATTTATTTCTCTCATGTAAAAGAAGTATCTTCAACTTTCTCAACTAAAATGTAGTAACATGTACCAATTGAAAAAAGTTAATAGACCTTTAGTGTCAACTTAAGGTCAGTCTTACATATTAGATGTAGGTGAGCTCAACAAATGAAGCTTCAATTATCCAAGTCTAAGGAACAACTCTTCCTTTATACTGTAAGCAAAAAGATTTGGCCTGATCATAAAAAAAGTATTCACTGAAAATTATAATAATGTGACGAATAAATTATAAGTGTTGTTATAAAGTTTATAATAATACCGTGTACTTCGGTAAACATTACAAAAGTAACTCGCAAAATACCAAACCATTAAAATATTAACTTTAAAGTTCCTTTGTGTATAAACGTGTGGATCTCCATATCTGGGTGTACAATTTATTTATCTTTTAGAAGACATGATAGGTTAATTCATAGAAAAGTAAATGTGACTTAAGAAATAATTTTCGGCATCAATTCTTTTCGGAATCTCAATTGCGAATTCTGCACTTCCGGAGCAATCACGGTTTAAGTTCCTGAACGATTTTCACTGTATAGATCTGCCACCTAAACATTTTATGAGGAATTTTATCCACAGTTCAGTTCACGTAATGCGTTACTAATTGATTTTGCAAGACTCCGCTGATATGCTCACAAGAAAGAGCGGGCTGCTTTCGCCCACAATGCATCAACTACTTCTAGGAAGATCAAGCGGAACGCTTTCTGAAATTTTCATACCGTTGCCTTTAGATTCGGAGGATTACGTCCTTAACAACGTTGACACACACGTCGAGCACAAATCGGTGATAAGCAAAACGTACATTCTAATTTTTCCTTCGTCGAAGTCATTTCGAGCAAATTAGTATCTTCCTTAAAAATTTACCAACCATTTTGTTGGAAAGTTGAATCAGAGGCGTAACTTACCTATGGTTGCGACCATGGGCGGTTCTTCGTTCAGAAGGTGTCAATAGCTGTCAAAGATATAACTAAATTATTCTTTGTGCTATATTATATAGGAAGGGCCCATGCATTTTTTTCGCCATAGGTCTTACATTTCCCTCTACGCTTTTAAGTTCACGCAATACGTTGCGGAAAAACTGTTAAAAGAAAACTATACATGATAACGAAATTTCACTGTAAACATTATTGAATCCAATGATTATAATACAAATACAAATACAAATACAAAAGTGACGACCAGCAACAGGCTCAGGGCCCAGCTAGGCTGGTCCTAGTCAATTTAGCTGTCCCCAATGAAGATCAAGAGCTTTCTTAAAAGTTTTTACCCCGCTGCAATTAACAGTTGCTTCGGGTAAACTATTCCAATTGCCTATAACCCTATTGAAGTAGTAATTTTTCCTAATTTCAAAATTAGCCTGAGATTTGAAAAGCTTAAAACAATGACCTCTGGTTCTACTTTCAGCACATAGCTGCAGTCCATCAACATTTCCCATTTTAATGAATTTAAGCAACTGAATCATGTCCCCTCTAACTCTCCTTTGCTCAAGACTATAATGACATTTTGAATTCGACACTTAATATTGCATTTAACAATTCTTTTGTTATATATTTTTATAATCAGGGGGATACTTTGTATTTTAACAAGGCATGAAAGAGTAAAGCTCTGTACCACAAAAATCCTAACAAAAGCGAAATAATAAATATTTCATTAAACACTAAAGAAAGACGATAGGAAGGAAAAATATTATTTTCTTAACTCATCGTGCTCTTCCAAATGCAATTCTTTCAAATGAAATTTCCTTTAAGGCATTTTGTTTCAAAAGGCAATACATAGGAAGACTCATTCTCTAACAATTGCTATTCTCTTTAACATTTGAACAATGTCCGTTGAAATAAAGTACTTAATGAGTGCGTCATTAGTTTCGTAGTGGTTGCATGGAGTTTATTTTGTACATCATTAGGTGCAATCAATAAGTTCCAAGAACATAATTAAACTTGCCAGAACTTGTCCTTAATTTTAAGCATTTTTCATTTTTAAGGCAGCTACATTGTTTCCTTCAAAACAAACGCCTAATACTTAGTTTTGAAACTTGTTTTTATAATGAATGTAAATTTTCTAGGAATAATGTTATTCGTTTTAAAGTGTAATTTTTTTTTTCCAGTAAAATTCAAGTTTTTTATTATTTTGTACTTTACGTAGAGTACAACTTTCAAATTAGCAAAAAGGTTTCTTCTCTTGATATGCTCAAATATAGATAATCTGATATATATCTGATGTATAGTGATTCCTTGATTAACGTGGATGCCGGAATTGGTCAACATGATTTACAAAAAATAGATCAATGTGACTGAGCTCAGCAGAGTGCTGGAATTAATTCATTTTCTGGTTTTCCGAAAACAATTCCCTTTATTTGGTCACTTTTATATCTACTGCCTTTTTTTCATTACATGTCAGGAGTTTGTTCGTTGGTCTCTTCACAAATGAATGCTTTGTTTTCCGTTTTATCTTCCTCATTTTATAAATTTGTTGACTGTGCCCTTTTCTTTTAGTAATGATGTCGAGAAATATCGGACATTCTTTCGAAACGACTGGCTATAAATGATTTTATTGTTTTTTTAAAGAAAAAAAGTGTTTGTAAATGAATAAATACATTTGGGGAAAAAACGAAAATCAGTTTTTAACGGTCAGTAAATCCCTTTAGTCTCATGTTTTTCCCGTTAAAATGTGAGATTTGGAGTAAGAATGGAAATAACACGGCAAAAGGATTTTGTTCGTGGTAAAAAGATGAAAATGAGACTTAGACATCAATAGGATTTACTTCATAGGATTTACAGTGTTTAAGCTTCAGAACTATAATTTGTGCTTTATCTCTGCAGTTTTAGACTTTCTCTTTTCTGAAAATGAAGAAAATTTCTTTCAGGTTGTTTGTACCTGGAGGTAACTTTTCATCAAATTGAATCTTTCAGATTGAGTAAAATCATATTGCCGGTGCTTAAGGCTATGATGACCTGGATAAGAAATTCCAATGAAGAATGAAAAAAAATAAGGAATCACATTGACCCAGAATAATATTAAATCATTCATAAGTAACCACATAATACTTAACCCGCAATAAAAAATGCAGTATTCTTTTGTCAGAAAACCCTTTTTTTTTAACTAAAACAGATTCAGTTCAGTAGGGAGTAACACCCCGAAAACTTTCTTACTCCCAACATTGTACATATTTTCTTTTGTGACTCAAGTTCAATACACATTTTCCCTTAGAAGTTCAGTTCTTTTCCTCAGAGAGGGAATTTTTCCCCAGAATGAATGAAAAAATAACGAAATCACCAACCCACTTCTGAAAAGTAAGAAAACTCTTATTTTTTGGTTCTAAACTTATTTTATCGTTATTTACAAACCTCCGGTATATATTATAAAGATAGAAAAACTTAAAGATGAGAATATTCAAAATAAAGAATAAAAAACTTTAGAAGAGCTTCATATGATACCATCTTTTGCTTTCACAATATATACCACAAAATAAATAAATGAAAATCAAAATAAATAAAAGAAATAGACAAGAAATCGATTTATAGATTTTCACACATTTTTATGAAACATTTTTGTG
Organism: Octonoba sinensis; assembly: GCA_038502835.1. Taxonomy (NCBI): domain Eukaryota; kingdom Metazoa; phylum Arthropoda; class Arachnida; order Araneae; family Uloboridae; genus Octonoba; species Octonoba sinensis. The sequence goes on along the minus strand of CM076599.1, from coordinate 25,872,201 downwards.
GCAACAGTAATTATATATATATAAGATAATTTTGAATGATATATATATCTATATCAAGCATGCCTTAATTATACGTTCTTTAAAAATAATTTAACTTTGTGCAAGTAAACAATAATAATAATATAATTACACGTTAATTTAAAGCACAAATGAGCAATAAAATGCAGACATATGTTTCGGGATTGCTTGGAATCCCTTTTTCAATGCGACAGGGAGCTTCTAGATGAAAAACATCCAAATGAAGCAGACAGAACAACAAAAACAAAGCTTATATAGCCTAAGAATTATCTGTAAACCAATGAGAATAAAGGCAGCGTGAAGTGGAAGTAGAAGTAGCAGGAAGACACCAATAAGAGAGCAACAAACGAATCCAGTTGAAAGTACAGGAAGTAAAAAGGAATATCAATAAAAATAAAGCAAAAAAGACGACAGCATGCATAAAAATTGCAAAAATAATAAAATAAAATTGATATAAAAATAAGTACAGAAACTACCAAAACAAAATGCAAAACAAAGTACACATGTAAAGGAGGGGGAGGGGAGGGTGGAAGGAGAAAAATAGACACAAAAAAGGAAAACAACAAGAAAACCTAGAAAGAACAACAAATTAAAGAAATTTATGCCAGACCTGTGAAAAATAAGGAGTTGAGGAAGAATCATTAACCAAATTAGAACTATTCCTGTTAAGATGATAAGCTTCCCAAAAGTCAAGCTCTAAAGGGGAAGAGCATTTTTGAATAATTTTACCAGAATTGAAATCAAAAGAGTGGTTGGAATTCCAACAATGTTGAGCAATGCTAGACTTATTTAACTCTTGCTTTCGTACATAACCTTTATGCTCATTTAAGCGAATTTTCAGAGCACGTTTTGTCTGTCCAATGTAAGAAAGGCCGCAACGGCAACTAATTTGGTAAATGCCCCAAGTGTTAAGTTGATCGACAGGATCCTTAAGAGAAGAGAAGGAAAGTTTGTTACTAGGAGCAAAAACGACTTGAAATTGAAACCTTTTTAGGATTTTAGCAATACGGAAACTGACAGAATGAAAGAATGGTAACACAACCAAATTCTTTCTAGAAACCACATTATTGGGACCAGAAGTTTTCTTAGAAAGTTTGTTATGAATAGAATCAATTAAAGAGTGAGAAAATCCTCTATCAACAGCTACAGCTTTCAGATAGTTGAGTTCAATCTTGAGAAGCTCAGGAGAAGAGCAAATATTAATAGCACGATGGACCAGAGCATTAAAAGCCGAATATTTTTGGTCGGGAGGATGAGACGACAGTCTGTGAGGAGGTAAAGAAACAGCGAAAGGTTTACGATAGACAGAAGTAGTGAAACCAGACTCACTACTTCTGTCTATCGTAAACCTATTAATATTTGCTCTTCTCCTGAGCTTCTCAAGATTGAACTCAACTATCTGAAAGCTGTAGCTGTTGATAGAGGATTTTCTCACTCTTTAATTGATTCTATTCATAACAAACTTTCTAAGAAAACTTCTGGTCCCAATAATGTGGTTTCTAGAAAGAATTTGGTTGTGTTACCATTCTTTCATTCTGTCAGTTTCCGTATTGCTAAAATCCTAAAAAGGTTTCAATTTCAAGTCGTTTTTGCTCCTAGTAACAAACTTTCCTTCTCTTCTCTTAAGGATCCTGTCGATCAACTTAATACTTGGGGTATTTACCAAATTAGTTGCCGTTGCGGCCTTTCTTACATTGGACAGACAAAACGTGCTCTGAAAATTCGCTTAAATGAGCATAAAGGTTATGTACGAAAGCAAGAGTTAAATAAGTCTAGCATTGCTCAACATTGTTGGAATTCCAACCACTCTTTTGATTTCAATTCTGGTAAAATTATTCAAAAATGCTCTTCCCCTTTAGAGCTTGACTTTTGGGATGCTTATCATATTAACAGGAATAGTTCTAATTTGGTTAATGATTCTTCCTCAACTCCTTATTTTTCACAGGTCTGGCATAAATTTCTTTAATTTGTTGTTCTTTCTAGGTTTTCTTGTTGTTTTCCTTTTTTGTGTCTATTTTTCTCCTTCCCCCTCCCCTCCCCCTCCTTTACATGTGTACTTTGTTTTGCATTTTGTTTTGGTAGTTTCTGTACTTATTTTTATATCAATTTTATTTTACTATTTTTGCAATTTTTATGCATGCTGTCGTCTTTTTTGCTTTATTTTTATTGATATTCCTTTTTACTTCCTGTACTTTCAACTGGATTCGTTTGTTGCTTTCTTATTGGTGTCTTCCTGCTACTTCTACTTCCACTTCACGCTGCCTTTATTCTCATTGGTTTACAGATAATTCTTAGGCTATATAAGCTTTGTTTTTGTTGTTCTGTCTGCTTCATTTGGATGTTTTGCATCTAGAACTCCCTGTCGCATTGAAAAAGGGATTCCAAGCAATCCCGAAACATATGTCTGCATTTTATTGCTCATTTGTGCTTTAAATTAACGTGTAATTATATTATTATTATTGTATACGTTCTTTATTTTAAACAAATTAATTTTCATTATCAACAGTTTTCAAACGAATGGATTCTATTCTGCTTACTAATGAAAATTGTTGCTAAAAATTTAACACAAAAAAGGCAAAAAAAAAAAGGGCAAATAGCAATTAGAATTAGACATGTGTATCAGGGTTACAAAAAAGCCTTTTTCCAATGCAAAAGAAAGGAGCTTGTGGATAAAAAGACATCAAAGGGTTTTTCCGCACATAACTACACCTTTTTCTCTCCTCTACTTACATTTTTTTAGCTATTTAAATAATAAAGTCATAAAAATAGAAATTGTATATATAGATCTGCATTAAATAGCGGTTCTGTAATCTTGCATGAATGTTGGAATATTAAATATCTTGTTATTAATAAACGTATTTCTGCGCCTAGTACAAATTTTGTGTCAATAAAAATATGTAGCGAAGAGCTTGAAAAACGAATTACATACCAGTTTTAGAGCACACTCAGTTCCTCTTGCTGAGAAAAAGTAATTTGCTGATTTTTAGCGAAGGCGGAATACAGAAGTTTTGCGTAGTTTGGTTATTATTGCATTTTGAGAATAACCTAGCAAAGAAAAAAAAAGAGAAAACATTTTTTCCTCTTATCTTTCCATCTGAAATAAATAAATCTCACGATGACAGATTAGAAAAGTAGTAATATATGTGTACAAATAAAGAATTTTTGCTCAAAATCTTTTCCATCAGCTGAACTATTGATTACCTACGGATAAATTTCACTGTAAAGTAAGTCGTGAAAAAGCAATTCTTGTTTTCAAGAAACTGTATAACTTCGCAAACTATTTCTTTTAAAGATATCTCATAGAATAGTTTTACTACCATTTAGCAATAAAAGGAAGCCTTCTTATTTTATGTAGAACTAGCGGTACTCGCACGACGCTGCTCGTGCTGAATTTTAACCGTACCTAAAAAACGTAAGCACAATTTCATTAGTGTGTTCCGATTTATCGCCAATGACTAATTAAAAAGTCAAATCGTAGCGTGTCATATTCGCCACGTTATTTGAAATCTAGTATAAACCATACGTATTCCTTTTCTGGCGATATTTATTTAAATGCTATTGCTAAATCAAGGAAATCGTTAAATCGGGGAGACAATACTTTTATCAAGTTCAATCTCGAATTTAAAATCAATTGCTAATTTGAGAAAAACGTTAAATCGAAGGTGTGCTTTATAATTGTTTTTCCGTTAATAACTAAACTGATGTCTCTCTCCCGGAGTTGAGGAAACTGCTAATTATTATTTTTGGATCAAGGTAAGCCTTAAGAAATCGCAATAGAAAGCTTAGAACTGGCGTTCTTATTGACTTAGAAACTTGGAACAAATGTCATCTTGTGTAGAAAAATTAGAGCTTTCGACCGATATATTACATTAATATGTGCAAGGCTTTTTTCACTCCCATATTGGGAATTTACGTGGGCAATTGATTAAAATTGGAATAAAAAAAGAACTACCTGTAGGATTTTTTTTCAGAAACCTTCGCAGGAGTGTACTCAACAACTTCCCAAAGTTTCAAGGCGACCGGATGAATGTAGTAATGCATAACACACAGACACACATACATTCATTTTTATATATATATAGATAGATAGATAGGAGATTTTAATTAACGATTTCGTGTGAAATACACAATGTATGAAGCTTTACACAATTCTGCCCCAAAGAAGAAAAGGCAGGATTTCAGTAAAATATATTCCAGTTGAATATTAAACTTTATGCATATTAAAAATTACATTTTCATGCTGTGACAAAAGCTCCGAACTCAATTCCGAAACTAGATTTCAAAATTGCGAAGATAACATAAAGTAGTTCTTCAATTTTGAGAAATACTGAATCTCTAAGCTCAGAACAGTTAATTTGAATGCAAATTTTATATTGGCATGAAATAGCACATTAGGAAATATGTTCTAAATTAAAAAAGATCTTTTATTTGCGAAGTAATATAAAAACGTATGTTATTAAAGTAAATCTTTTTGTTCTGATACAGTTATATAGTCTTTGAAACAGTTTTCTAAAATTTGTTTGTTGCAGTAAAACACACACTGCGAATTAAGCAACTTCACACTCAGTAGAATCTTTATGTGCTGATATCCTGGTGAATTGATTATGCCTTAGATACGTTTTCCGGTGAATATATTAAAGCTCTTATATGACTGCTCTTATGAATAAATTTTTTTTATGTTTGGAATATTTTCTGGAATCATCGATTTCTAGTATATTTTATGGTTAAAAATTATTTATGGAAATAAAAATATAGTTTAAAAAGAAAACAAATTAAAAAAATAATAATACTTGATTCAATGAATAATATCAAAAATATATATAAATTTTGAAATTAGGCTTTTGAGACGAAGAAATGTGAATCAGTCTATCTCACTAACACTCTCTAATAATTTGTGAGGGAGAAACACAGCAACGGAATTTTATATAAAAGAGTATTCGGATGTAAAGCTTTTACATTTCATATTGATTTTTAAAATTTCTTGTTTTTTTTTTAAAATTAATATTTTGACATTTAAAATTACTTTTATGATTGCATAGCTTTTTTTATGGAATAAACGAGCTTTTTTTCCCTATTTACTTCTTTTAAATTGTAGCTGCTATTCTTCAATCATGTGAAAACACGAAGGTACATTATGTTAAAATTTATTTTTACCATTTTTCCTTCCTTTTCTTTCTTTCTTTCTTTTCCTTTTTTTTTTTTTTTTAATTATTCATTCCTAATTTTTTTATTTGGGGTATTTTAATTATATTTCCGTTTCGTATTCCATTTTTTCAACATTTGCGCATTCACATTGAAATACAGTGGTATCCGAAATTATGGACACTTTTGGAATATTTTGTTTCTTAACTTTGTACGCTTACAAAAAATCTTAAATTTTACAAAATATGAACTGGTACATACTATTTTAAAAGAAATTTAATTCTAAATTTAATACAAAGAATAAAATTCTAATATTTGCAATACAAAAAAAGTTATCGTACTTTATCCATTGAAAGGAAACACAGGAAGTGGTTTGTAATGTCTAATATTCTTGGCCAATTACTGTTCTTATTCTGGCAGACAATTATACGTTAGTAACTGCCAGCAGAAGAAGACATGATGTTTACAGCTGGAGTCATTATTTCGCTTTTTTCTGTAAAAATAAGGCAGTTTCTTATGCAATAAAATTACCAGAAGAAATTTGTAAAAATTGCAATATTTAGTCAAAAAGCAATGACATCAAAGAAAATAATAGACTGGACACCTAGAAAGAGATTTAAGATTATTGTGAAATGTGGTTTCTATAAGCATACAAAGTGAAAAAACATAAAATTTACAAAATTGTCCACAATTTCGGCTACCACTGTATTGTTTGAATATTTCATATTTGCCATTAAAAATTACTTATAGTTACTGAAAAATGACAGCTAACTAAGGAAGGGATAAATGATGTAACGCTTTTCCCCATACATTTGACCCCCTCTCCCCCTCTGTCACAGAATGTCACACTTCAACGGGCCGCCCCCTAACTCCCTTTGTCACATGCCACGTTATGTTGCATAAGCATGATGTCACACTTCTTGTTACCCCTCCCCTCCCCTCGTACACAATTTCACAACCCCCTTTCCCCTCGAAGCGTGACATCACTTATATTTCTCCATAATCTCGAAGAGATCCCGAAGAGATTGAATTTCCCCTTGCCGCCTCAATAACTGTTAGTTTTCTTCTTGCACATAAAAGTAGTTTTGTTTTTTATTAAAACACTGATTTGAACGATGAGAACATAAAAATATGCAAAATAGTCTGGGCAAAATTTTTGCTATATACTGCGATCGTATTTTATTTTGTATTTCATTGTAGAAGAATATTTCAACAATTTTTTTATGACTAGTTTATGTTCTAAACAACATGTTTACTATTTTACACAGCTTTCACACTACGCGTTTGAAAAAAAATTCGTTTAATGCATAACTTGTTTTCTTATTCATTGATCTGAATGAACACCGCAGAATAGAATTTCTAAAATGAAAACTTTGTTAAAATGTCACAGTATAGAAAAATTTATTTTTCTATATCGTGACTTTTATGCAAATAACAAGCTGTCTTGGGAGATTTTGCATGATTTATGATTCGTGGTTAAAACTCCGAGCTATTACTTGGATTTTTTTCCTCCCCTGTTGTCGTTTGTTTTAAAACTGAAATATTGCTGCAATGGCTCTTAAAGGAAAAATATGCATAAAGATTTAAAATTTTCACAGGTATTCGGGAAAACTATTTTCTTCTAAACATATGCGCAGCACACATACTTTTCTTCTAAAACTGTTGAATTAAATCTATTTGTAATTTCTTTTAGGAATTATTGTTTTATAACTGAACATTAGAAAATATTTTTACACATTCATATAATATCGCGGGCGAACTGGCAATACCTTCTATCTACAAATTTTTCTATTTTCAGGTTTTCCTTTTTATTCACTTTATTTAGTTAAATAAAGTGAATAAAAAGGAAGATCTGGAAATCGAAAAATTTGTAGATAGGTGCTCCCGCAATATGCTTTCTGATGAAACTTGACGGATGAAAAACATTTATTTATCCCTTTTATCTTGACCAATTGTCATGTCACCCTAGAAAAATAATTTTCAATTTTTTACGCATAAGGATTTCCATTCTTTCAAATGCAGTCCGAGTAATGAAACAGACGACGCTATGGAAGGTAGAAAAAAGCGGATTTTTGTTGCTCGTTCCCAAAGAGAAAAAAAAAAGTACATACAAATATCATTCGTGATAGGCTTATTCTAAAGTAAATGAGAATTAACCATGAAAGCAAGAATGCATCATGTCTTAAAAGTGCTATACGCGTTGACATTTGGTTAGTTAATCTTCAAGTATAAGTTGTTACGTTGTACTTGGAGCTGATACAAGGTATACAATATGTTAGTGACACAATACATAAAAATGCGGCAGAACAATATACCAGTGCATATTGTTCTCGTGGTATATCGTAAGAATCTATAGCATACTAATATACAATGTACCAGAGCACAATTTAGAAATATACAGTATGATTCCCACCAATTTACCCCACCTTAAAAACACGTTTTTCACGCAAAAAAAAAAAAAAAATATTGAATATAATAATTCTACTAATGAGTATGAAATAGTCAAAATAATAATTATAATAATTTTTCATATTTAGAGTTTGTAATATTTTTATTACAATTTTATTACTCATTTTTCATCCCAGAACCCCACGCATGTTAATATTGTTTCTGTATTTTGCGAATAATATGTTATGAGCGGAAGAAAAATTCCATTCAGTAAACATTTAAATAGAAATGACCAGATTTCACTTTAAATCCAATGGCCTTTGTTAAACTTTTTCTTATTATTTGAAGTCCTAATTAAGTGATCGGAACCTTCTCCTCCTTTTTTTTCAATCTCAAACTGGAATTTAAAAGCTCTTTTGGCAAATTACTTTTTGGAACAAAACATAAACTTAATTTTACTTTCTTCCTACTACTGGATATGGCGTATTAAGTATTCATTTTAAGGCGATTAAAAACGAAATAAAATAAGCTCAAAGTTGGAAATTTCTTCTAAATAACTTTCTTTAGTGGAGAGAGAAGTGCGATATAATCATCTTTGTTGTAATGTAACCAAATTACATTTAAGGAATTCCTTTACTGCAGAAAATAAAGTTTACTTTTCAAATCGGCTTATTGAATTGGCTCAGGTTCAATTAATTATAAGTACATGAAATTTTATTTGAAATCATCGCAAAATGTACTATATAATGCTTTAAAAAATGTGTTCATTCTTCTTTTTTTAATTTTTAGAATATTTACTTGATTTCTGTTTTTATATTTGCATGGAAGAATGTAAACTTTTAACTGCTGTGACAAATATTTTGGCATAAGTACTGTGAGCAGTCTCATAAACCTTTTGGGGACATTTTTTTTAAATAGTTAACTTTATGTACTAGATAAAATGTTTTGATTTAACCTACAATTATTTATGCAGTTTTAATTTATTTAAAACAATTTTTAAAGGGTAAATTGAAAGTGTTACACGGTATTTCAGGTCTCATCACTGCAGTTGAAGGCTAAAACTTAGCTATAATTATAGCATCCATCGTTTCACAACGCATGTGGCTAAAATTCGATGTAAGCGGCTTATTCTAAAAACGGGAAGCATCGTAACTTCCTTTCTTTTTCCTCAAGCTACTTAGATGTCCCAATGCAGGAAATTTTAATAAGTTTACTAGTTTTTAATAAGTTAATAAGTACATTATCTAAATTGTACATTAAAGATATATGAGCATAATTTAATGTGAAACGCGAACACATTAAATTCTCAATAGCATGAGAATTGTGCATGGGGGTTATGGAATACTTTAATAGTTCATTGTTTTGCTGTACGCTATGTATTTTTTAAGGTCATAAAAGGAACATACATCTACATAGATTCATATATATATATATATATATATATATAAAGGAAGATCTGGAAAAGTAAAAGTGCCGAAAATAAAAAAAAAAGTTTTTAAAATATTTCATTGAATACACAGATATGTATATATATATATATATATATACTTTGTAGTGTACTGCATTTCATACTTTCTTTCTGAAAACGAATGGTTCGTGATCGTGATCGTTACTATTTTTACTCAATTAAATATTAAAAAAATAAATATCCTACGTTGCTTATTTTTTTATTTCGAGAAGAATTTTGCCTGAAAGTTGCTATTTTTATGTCACGTAAAATTGTGAAAAATATTCTCGTCTTTTTCACTACATTCTATTTTTTTAGTCTCGAAAAAGAATGTTTCACCGTTGTATTTATCGTGTATCATATGAATGGAAGGCTTTCATCTTTTCTACCATTTGTATTGACAGGGAATACGCTTGGGAAATTTAGATTGAAATAGGAAAAGCTAGTAGACACAACCACGCCGCTCTAATAGCAAAAGAATTGTCGGGATAGGGACACTGACGTCATTAAATGTATTTTCCACAGTATTATTTCAATTTAAGTGTATCAGAAATACATATATATATATTTTTTTTTTTACTTTTAAAAATCCTGAAATACATTTGGAGTGAAAATGTTCGAAAAAAGACATCAACACAATGCACCGAGTTTTCATTTCATTTTATTTATTTACTTCGAGAAAATTGCAACACATTTTGCTGCAACGGATTCGTAAACGTAAATGCGTACTTTTCATACTAAAATGTGGGTTGCATTTTTACATAAATTATTGTATTTTATATAATACTTAGGGTTTATAATGTTCTAAAACTTCACTAAAATTTTTGGAGTTGGGAATTTTAATTTTTACAATAATATATCTGTTAATATTTTATGTCTCTTCAATGCCGTTCTTTATCTGTAATACTCATTAATTGTTGTTCGACGAATATTTTATAACCTAATGTTTTTCGACTACATTTCTTTAAACACACTGCAATATTTGTTCGCGAAATCTTTCCCTTCCCTTTCTATAGTAACAAAAGTAAATATGCTACAGGAAAACTAAGAAATAATATAGAAACTTCGGAGGAAACAAAAAAAATCTCGGATGTCATTCTTTCCATAAACATATTTTTTGCATTGGCAAAAGGGCTCTTGATGCCCCAAAACAGGTCTATTCATTATTTTTTTTGCCATTTTGTGCTTTAAATACTATCTGTTTTTCTTTATGAATTGCTATGAGTAAAGAAATTAATATAGAAGTAATTTATCTAATTTGTATAGTGAAAACATCACATCAAAAATATTGGCTTACCTTTCCAAATTGAATAATGTATCATTTGAAGTAATAATACAGAGTTAGACCTGCTGTCTCAATAAAAAAAATGAACCTTTGCGTGAGTCACATTAATAATTGTTTTTTCCATTAAAAAGAAAACATTTTAATTGTTTTTCTAGATGCGTACAAGATTTGGTATTTCAAAGGTTGAAATTACATGAAAAAATATTTGTAAATATGCTCAAAAGGAAGAAATTAATATATTGAAACATAATGCAAAATTCTCTTTCTTTTCAATGTAGTGTGAGACACAATTGGGTGTTTCAGAACGTATTCATGTTATTTCATCAATACATTCCGAAACACAATTGCCAGTCAGTTGATTATACTAATGTAAAATAATTATCTCATTACTAAAGTGCAATATAAAAGCAAATTAATTACACATTCAAATTAGTTATAAAACCTCCACAATTTATCATTACCATGTAACTTTTACTTGTAATGTGAGTCACGCACGGGATTAGGCGAAAGAAAAAAGAAGAAGACTGTATTACGTGTATTAGTGGTATATTGTAAGAATCTTTGGTATTGAACATACCGAAAAAAAACATAAACAAGAATTTCTGAGAGATAAAATTTCAAAGTTCGGTAATTCTTCTCTCTTAATTTACTGGATCAAAAGTAAATACGTTTCAGAATTAATCTACAGAATTTAATTAGCTTGTCAAGTAATATTGATGAAAATATCGTTTAGGCGTTTTGAATTCTGCGAAATTGCTATATTTCTAAACGACTGGAGTAGTTCAAATACTAGGTAAATGATTAAGTAGTTTTAACCAATGAAGTCGTAGAATGCAGTAAATTCCATGAATTTCGTGCTACATTTAGAAATTCTTCGGAGAAAACGTCGTTTAATCAATTAAGTATTTTCTCAGAAAGGGGTATCTTTGGCGTCTGAACTTCTTTGCTGTAAGCAGCACTTTCCTGAAATTAATTTGCAAAATAATAATTAATAATTTGGTTTACTGCATGAGTATTTTAACTGAGAATGCTCAAAAACCTTTTAACTTTTGACAAAAAACTTTTTGACAGGTAGAGTTCAGTACAAGTTCCGGAATTTTTTTCTGTTAATAACGTTTCGACTTTCCAATTTTGGAAACATGTTTTGTAAAAGCGGTAAAACGTCAATAAACTTGCATGTAAAAATTTTCAAGACCTGAATTTTTTTTCGAAACTCTTTTTACACCGCGATAACCGGTAGGTAGCTCTAGTGTCTAAAAATTATGCTGTGGTACAAAGTTGGCTCACTTGACGGGATATTTGTTTTTGTCTGATAAAGTTTTGCAATCAGTCATAGACTTCACAACCACACTATAAATAATAAACTCATTTCTCAATGGTAAGGATTTCATTTTTAGTTTGTTGGTTATAACATTAAAAGAGTAAAAAAAGTCTGAGGAAAGCAAAATATTGACATATACCATCACCCTAACAATATGTGCAATATGACAAAGACATAACCATAGTAACTGAGTGTTTTGACCTTGATAATGATTTTTATTTTGAATAGGTTTGAATAATCTGAAATATTGATTCATTATAATGAAAAAAAGCGATTATCAATGGACATTGTCCAGAAATTTTTTTTTTCAGAATTGCAAATCTTTGTAGCTTGGAAAATGAAAAGAAAATAAATTCAGTCCACATCATTAAGAGATTCCGTTTCAAATGAAAATAATATGTTTAGGAGTCCTTTTTTTTCATGCAAAAGCTTAAAAGTCCTTTAAAAACAAGAATAATCGAAATATTAATACATAATCAAGGCGAGTTTCGCTGTTAAAAATATTCTTCGCACTGAAAATAAAAAAGTATTGAGCCACAAAAGCTGAAAAAGAAAGTAATTATAATTTTGAGGTTTTGTTCGACGCTTTAACTCTAAAAACGTCTATTGTTCGAAAACTCTTAACGTTCTTTTTCATTTCTTTGCATAAAAAGAAGATTATTTACGTATTCTTTTTCTTGAGAAATTCTTCAGAATTTTTTGAAAACGAAAGCAATTGTGAACAGCACAATATTGTCTTAATGAATTTCAACTCAGTTATGTTCTCAATTATTTTTTATTTATCATTAAACATCAAAACTCATAAACACAAATTACTTAAGCCAACCAATCAATCTAGAAGACACGAAAAGATTAAAAAAAAGTTATAATTTACATAATCAATAAAATCTTATACACGACCCAACACATATATAATGATGAGTCCAATTTATCATTTACAAAAACTTTCGATTGGTTATATAAAATTAAAAAGTTAAATCATTTATCAAATACATATGAAATAAATTATTTAACTATAAAGTAAATCATTTATTAAATATATTAGGTAAATGCATTTTTTTCTTTATAAATTGTCTACCTTACACTAATTAAACAAGGAATTGATTTTTTCCAAGGAGTAATGAGTAAACGCATAAAAATACGCTGTCAAGCTTAGGACTCCTTACATTAAAAAACTATAGTAGACAATCAAATTTAAACAACTGGACATATCATTTTTATGCACAAAAATTTGGTATAAGTTAGCAGACGAAATTTTTTAAGTCCGAAAATTTGATTTAGCATAACCTAATTCTCATTAAGAGATGAATTGTCCACTATAAAGCCTAAAGCAATGCAATAATCAGGTTGTAACATAAATAAACCGATAGAGTATTGAAAGATATATCGAGGCATTGAAATGATTTAGATAATGTGTAATGTAGTTAGGGATAAAATTACGTATTTAAATCATTTTATTCCAACTCCAATAGAATTGCAGAAAAAAATACAATTTGTCTCCATATCAAAGTATGTAAACATATCAAAATATGGTTCACTATTTCTAAATAACCCTACAATAACGCAAGCTATTAATATATTTTTTTAATAACATTAAATTTAGTCTTTTTTGAAATATTTTTTCTTAAAAAATATTTTTTTTTTCCATCTCTACTTATTAGGAACTGGAAATGGATATTGTCTACTGAATTTTACCACTTCCTCCTGTAAAAATTCATTTAGAAAAGTCATTTGGAGCTAGTTTAATTTCTAGAAAAATTGCCATTATATCGTTTCAAATTTTAGTAGTCTACCGCAGCGGCAAACGGACGGTTGAGGTCAAGGAGCAGACAAAATGGTCTTGTAAAACATTTTTACTAGTGGAAAGAAAAAAGAATAATTTCGGAGTATTGAGGGGTGGGAGTTGTTCTAGAGCCGTGGTTCCCAACGTTTTTCTCCTTATCCGAAAAATCCGAAAAAAATGACGAACCCCTTTCTGTTGATGTTAGTAACAGAAAAGAAAGCAAAATTTGGTAGCACATTTATTTTATATTTTTTTTTCTTTTGGAAGTACTAACAACGCGAAATATTTATTTTTCTTCATTCAAAGGAAAAAATTGTTTTTTACACATCGATGAATTTAGTATTCGATTTGTGACCCAACGATGGCATGTTTGGCTCAAAGCCAAAAGGTCTCGAGTTCTAATCCCGGCTTGCAGTCTTGCTTTGCGAAATGAAATGAGGCGAATATTGCTACCCATGTTCTTGATATTCATCGATTCACTAGGAGTTTCCCTTAATTTCTCTTGTTTGATGTGCACGTATGGGGCAGGCACTGTTAGAAGTCTGTCTTTGAGATAGCTTTCTTCCAAGAAGATCTACACTGCAAATAATAGTAATAAACCAAATCAGGTCAGGTTTCAGGGAGTGCTCCGATCGTTTTTGTCTACAGAATAAATCAGTCTCAATTTTCCTTAAAATTCACACTAGGCAATGCGTGCTTTCCTATTGAATCAGAGTTCTTTTTGGAGCCAGTTGTATCGCAATCCAAATTAATTTATTAAATGCCTGATGTTCATTACCATGAAGTTGGTAATCAAACCAAAGTGTAAGAGTTTATTTTTAACACTACAGTTCCATATAATTTTTCGGGAGAACAATTTTCAGAAAAGGGTTTTCTTTTTGGAATGCATACGTTTTCCGCATATTGACATATCTATAACTTATTAATATAGATAAGCTCTAAACGTAGTATTCCATTTCGTCAATCTTATCTGACAGCTATCTTTTCTGTAACACTTATTTTGTCCATCTGCATTGCGTCCTTTGAACGTTTCATGATTCCCTAGGGTGAAAAATGTTCATATTAAGACACCAGTGTGTACCAGCAAATCATAGACGATGAATAATTCCGTTCATCCTTTTAGTAACTATTTTATTAGCATTCTTTTATTTATTCTGAAAAAGAAGATAGATAGGAAGGTGTAACAATAGGTACAATGGCTGCAATATATACCATTATTATATCTGCTGTTGTATATCTCAAGAACTGCAAGTATTTCGGATTTGCATTCTTTTTAACGCATCACAGTAAACTCGTTAAAAAGCAGCGTATACAGTTCGCCGGAATTTTGACATTAGGACTCTTCCGCTCATGGCAGAAAAGAACGAATCCATTTGAGTTTTAGGGAAGTTCGTTTTGCAGGTATAATTTAGGTCATTCTTTACTTTGCTACTTCATTTATTACTCAGCAACATGTTATTATTTATGTGAGTTCTGCTACGTCATTTCAAAGTACTACTAATTTCGAGAAGTACTGCAAGAGTTGATATTTTCAAGAAGAGATTCCTACATCAATCACAACTCCTTACATACAAGCATATTATCACACATTCGATATCTCCCAGCCGGGAAATACTCAACGAACGCAGAAAACATGAAGCTTTTCAACGGGATCAAATCTCTGCAATATTTTACGAGCTGCATAAAATGTCATTTAATGGTCATTTGCAATAATTTACGAGTAACGGCGCACTTGATGAAGATAAGATATTTTTTATCACACGTTCTTTTCTGTTCCCTTTTGAAAAAGTATTTTAACGTAAAAACCTTCAAGTGAGAAATACCAACATTTCTACGTAGCAGTTAACTTACGTAATTGATGCGCATTTTAGACATGCACTTTTCCAGCAAATCATTTCCCAATCATTAGCAATTTGAGCGAAGTTCCAACTATGTTAAAATAAATGGTGTCATTAATAATCAAATTAATAATTTGAAAGCATCGCTGGACAAATTATACTATAAATGTGATTTTATGATTATTTGGTACGTACAATTTCGATACATTATAAATGCAGGCTGAAAAATGAAAAAGTAATATTATCTCTCTTTTTTTTATATATTTTGTTACGGCGTATGTCCGAAATTGGAGAATGTCGACAATCACCGGTCTGATAGATGGTGAATATCGACATCCACCAGTGATTGTCGACATTCTCCGATTTCGGAGATTCACCGTAACAAAATATATATTTTATATCTATAAATATATATATACATAATTTCAATCTCCTCAGATAGACTTCTGGCTACTGTCTGCTCGTCACAAGAGGGACGCAGTAGTTTTTGTTTTGAAATCCACTTCTGTTTATTACGTAATAAGCAGTAGTTGCCATTACAGACAATAGAAATACTTTGATTGAAAAAAAGAATGATTGCTAAGCGACCACTATTTTCAAGCTCGTTAATGACTTGTCCCTTTGGGGAAATTATTTGACATCGTAGCAAGGAAAACTTGTTTTTCTTGCATTGACACTGTATTGGTAGTGAAGAAACTTTGGCAGAATTTATTTATTTGTACTGGAATATTACCTACAAGGGGATGGCAACAAAATTGGTCACCATGCTGGTGTCTTGGCGATGTTTGCCGACAAAATGGTGTCGGGTATGGAAGGAATGAGCGATCTACAATTAGCCATTATGGCTAGCCACAAGCAAGTTTTGGTTAGTATTGGCTAATTTTAAATTTAGTTTCCCATATTAAAGTTTGCTTGCTTTGAGAGTTATATACAGTTGTAGCATTCGTTCTGTTGATCATTTGAATATTATAACAGAGAATTATAACAGATAAACTGCATAGAACAAAATGCACTAGCATAATAAAAAATGTAATGAGTGCTGCCCTGTTTACATAGACATATCACGCTGGTCGTATATACATATACAAGGGCGTACCGATGGGGTGGACGAGCGGATCGGTTCTCCCTTTTTAGAAGGCACCGATATCCGGCACGCGATCCAATCACTAAACAAAAAATCTGTAAACTAAAATTGGATTTTTGAAATTTAATTAATTGTCATGTTTTGAAAATATACGGAAAGGGGAAAACTTGTACGTGGTAAGAAGCTGTGGAATGTCTAAAGATCTTTTATAGAATTTATAGGTTTAAAACATCAGAAACTGTGTATCCAGTACAAATCCGTCACACAAGAAACAGCGGATATCCGATATCCGACAAAGCGAATATCTGATGTGGAACTTAGACATCTAATTGGCATTATAACAACAACCAGAGCAATAAAAACAACAACAACCGATTTTCAAAGAAAATGCTTAATTTTGGCTAAATTGTTTCTCGCAACTGGCTAAAAGTCGTCTGTAAAATCTGGCGACCCTGGAATAAGGTTCAAGCGCGTTAAACAGATTACGTTGAAACAGTACTAGAGTAGGGCTTTGCATTTAGCTAAAGTCTAAATACTTTAGTGTAAATATTTGTTATTGTAAATAGTTTTAAGGGACATTGTAAATATATTTTTTTTTATTTTCAAAATGTTTTAATTTATCGAAGTTCACACTCTGCTCGTCGTTGATGCAACGATGCGACAATATGAACACATTACATACAATAAAGATAAAAATGTCGAGCCTTGCACGAGTTCAACTATTCGTGATGAATCGGGCCACGGACATACGAATAATTTAAATTTTAAATTTAAGCTTCGATTGGTACATGAGTTAATTAATTTTAGCCTCCTCCGACCTGAGTATTAAATGACTGAGATGATTTCAACTCGCTCAGGTTCGTTAATTTCAAATAAAAAATACCCATTGATTCACGTTACTTTTCAAACTTCTTTTCATTTTTTTCCACTCGTGTATTTCCGTCAATTAAATCAAACCAAGTAATAAGTTAATGTCCGTCGTTGACTTCATTTAGTGAAATTCCGTTTTAATCTGTCACTGAAGAATGTTATTCTATTCCAAGGACTCGCGCTTCGTACTTGCATTACACATTTTACAAATATTATCACTTTTAAGTATACAATTACTTAAAACGCAAAACAAATCCTCACTCGTGTTTGACTATTGATTCCACTGTTTACCAATTTGTGTTCGACGAAAAATAATTCAACACATTTCCTTTATTCTACACAATACTCACGAATGTTTTGAAGCAGCAGTCAAAACTATTCCTTTTCCAGCATACTGAGGTTGCAGAAAATCAATTGGTGTAATTTTTAAAAAATGTTTTAAAAGACAATTGTGTATTCCACGGACAGATATATTTTTAAAAATGCAGTTTTACGTTTCTGCAGCTTACATTATGACGTCATTTTCATCAGATAATCAACTAATATCGATAATGATAATGTATGTAATATCGTGATTGCAATTACTTATCCTCTTTCATAAAACAAAACACGTGTCTTATAAACAAACTACTCAACTCTCCCATACATTCGATGATGTGGCTAAAAAAAAAAAAAAATGGAGCTTGTAAAAAAAGACGATTATTTTTTTAAAAGTTGCTTTAAATACATAAATATATCTCACTATTTAAACACACCTGTTGCCTTTAAAGTATTATTTTGTTCAGCGTCCTACTGCAGAACGTTTTTAAGAATAGTTAAATTCGAATGTACCTTATCGAGAATAATGCAATACGCCATTTTTCATGAAGGGAATACATTCGTCAAAAAATTTAATTTTTAGTAATTTATATTCTTTTTCTTTATGTTCAGTATTTTCCCCCTCAAAATTTTTATTTCTTACATTAGAATAATATATATATATATATATATATTTAATTCATTTGTTTTATTTTATTTTTTAACTTAAAAACATTATTTAATTTTATTTATTTATTTCTTTATTGTTCTTTCATTCTTTTTTTCTTTCTTTTTTTAAAGGTTATTACGTACTTCATTTAGTAGCATTTGTTTTCTGATTTCAAAACTTCAGTTAATTAAATACAAGTTCCAATTTTGTTTAATAGATGCGAGTTAATTAAAGATTTGTGTCACAAAATAGTGTGAACTTGAAAAGATTAACTTTAGTATTTTCATATTTTTTATAAGAGTTTTTAGTAGATTCTTTTTTACCAGGAGTTTCAGTAGAAAGAAAAATCTTTTAGAAAAACTTAATATTAATCAAATTAATTATTTTCAATTTAG
The DNA here is from genome assembly GCA_038502835.1 of Octonoba sinensis. Classification (NCBI taxonomy): domain Eukaryota; kingdom Metazoa; phylum Arthropoda; class Arachnida; order Araneae; family Uloboridae; genus Octonoba; species Octonoba sinensis. Next base: position 25,853,663 of record CM076599.1, on the reverse strand, counting down.
CTTTATTTTTTTGGAGTAATTTCACAATACACGCACACACATATATATAGATACTACACACAACTTCGTTATTTTATACACACTAGTTGATCATTTCTTTGTTGCAATAATTTTGTGATAGACTTAAAAGCTTTTCTTTCTTTTTTCTGTGATCTGACAAAATAATCGGTATTTCAAACGCAATCTCTGTCTTTTAATTTTCAGAAGAAAAATAATAAGCCTTCATGCATTATCTACATACATAACCGTCTTTTTAAACACCAACTATATTTGAAAGAAAATCAGAAATACGCAGAACTATGTGCTCCGCAAAGTCCCTCTGTACCTGTTGAACTTTGAACCCACCTGTTGAGAGAAGTGGTGATTGAAAGACAATAGAGAACTTACTTGCTTAAGCGCCAGATGGCCGCTCAGAAACTACTTCCATTTCCCGACAGACGCACGCAAGTGTACGCATGCAAGTAAAAAAAGGAGAAACGTCCTTCCGTCGCCTTGCAGACGCGACCAGTTTAATAATAAAAGAACGGATGGATGACAGGAAACGAATGGGAAACGGTTTCCGGAAAAATCCCGAATCTTTCGCGGCCTTTTCGACTACGGCTGGTGAGCTGTGTGATCGCCACCGCCAGCCACCGCTGCTGAGAACAAGCGAGCGCAGTTTATTTCCCAGCGCCGGGGAATGTGGGATTGTTAACCGCCACGCAGGGAGGGGCTGCCTCTTTCGCGGTAAAAAGGCAGACATTCGATTTGTCTTACAAGCGAGCCTACTTGTAAGAAAATTCCTCCTGAATATGTGGAGGAGAAATAAGGAGAGGAATTTTGGCACTGAATTCGATGATGATGTATGAAATGAATAGGAGGAGAAGGGTGGGGGCAAAATAGAATGATAGGAGAGAACGAGATTTTTGATAATCCCGCTTATAAAATGTTGCCACCTGTATTGTATGTCATTGAGACAGATTGTCCATGACATGCCTGATGTCTATTTTCATACGGAATACTGATTGCGGAATCACAGACAGATACGCTCCTCAAAATTTATATCATTTCTTTACAACCCAGATGAAAGGCAAGTGTAACAGTTGGACGTTTTATTTATTACATTCGTGTTAAAATATCAACTTGACATTCTACACTTGTTTAAAGGGATGTTTTTTAGCCTACTTTCCCGTAAAAGTAAAAAAAATAATAATAAAGCATGAAAGAAGGCTTAATGCATCGTGAAAATATCGTTAGAAATCAAGAAAAGTCAAAAATAAGTTAAGTAATTAAATAAAGATTGTAAAATAAAAAATTTGAAAGTAGGGTATTGAGATGGGGAAAAAGTGTGTCTGTCGGTCTGTCCCCCCCCCCCCCCCAATAACTTTTGAACGAATTGTCCGATTCGAAAAATTCTTTTTGCATTCGAAAGATCTCGGCGAGGACATCTCATTTTCATATTTTACTTTTTCATTTGAGCAATTTTTTCTTCAATTTTGAACAGTTCAAAAATTTTTAACATTAGCGCCTATGGGCGAAAATGAAGCAAATTTTGTAAACTCTGGGTACAAGATCCAAGTTAAATGAACAAGCTCACTGGAAGAAGTTCTTGGCGTGAAATATTGATTTGAACAATTTTTGTTCATTTTTGAACAGTTCAAAAAAAATTAACATACCGCCTACGGGGAAATTTCAATCCTATATAAATTCTGATGTAATGGACCGATTTGCTTGGAACAAACTTTACCGGAAAGCTCTTATGACGTAGAACATGTACAAATAGAAAGTTTATCCAGAACTAACGAGCCTATTTTCCTATGAAATTTTTTGATCGAGATTTTCAAGAATATTTTTGAATTAATGAATGATTAAATAATAAGCAAAGGAATGGATTAATAACTGAGTGCATAAATACATGAATGACTGAATAAATGAATGATTGAATGAATATGTATTAACCGTTGAAAACGGTATATTTGAAGCAATTAAGAACTAAAGCTAAATGTGAAAGAGAGAGAAAGAGATAGCTGGATTATAAACTTGAAGCTGGTGTATACGGGAAAGTAGGCTCGTATAGTTCTAGACGGAACTTCTTGTTAGTAACTTAAATTAAAGAGTTTGAATAGAATCACTGCGATTTGTTACGTAGCCCTAGGTTTGTTGCATGACTACATCTAGGGTGAAACGGTTTAAGAAGGGGGGGGGGACAGAAGAACAATGGTGCTAATTCATTGTTTGAACCTGTGATGAAGAAAAAGAGGGGGGACGGGGGTTGGACAGTTCACAGGATAAGAGACGTCACGTTGCTGCCCTGTCAATATACGATACATCCCCAGACTTTTCTCCTCCAACCTCCTTCCTTGTTAGCACTAGGCCTTAGGGATGGCCTCCCCCGGGCGCGAGGTAGTGGTGGTCCACAGATTTTACATGCGCGTATCCCCGAGTGTACATGGTGGGTCGTCAGCGGGTCGGGTATCAAGCCGCGACCTTCCGGGTGGAAGTCCGACATTCTAACCACTAGGCTACCACGGCCTGCACACATCCCCAGGCTGATCCAGATGATGTAGGTGTCACACGCTTGCACTCTAATGATATTTACGCAAGACTAGCACAAGAGGAAGTGTGGATAAAGGCAGTGAATAGAGAGCATAGAGATGAGTGAGTGCAACAGATGGGGCTCATGACTTAATGGGCTCACGACTTTTGAATGTTGAAGGAACGTTTATGAACCAACCCCTCCTCTCAAGGAAATAATTCTGGGTGCGTCTCTGAATATTTCTGATAGGTAGACGAAATTCACTGTACATTTTTATCTTCAGTTATTTATGAAAATAACATGTCACTTCGTTGTAACTTGATGACGTAAATTATGAATTAGAATTTATTTGTTAATGAAACTATTTATTAATGAATTGAAATTTTTTTATGAAAATTTTTTTTTAATAGCCAGTCATCTGATGTTTTCAAATAGGAAACTAAATAAATAGGGCTTCTTCTCTTAGATGATATGCGTTAGATAGGCAGTGCATTGTTTGTGATAATTTTACGTTTCTTTTTAGTGCAGTGTCTCCTTGAATGTTGAAGAAGAAGGAAAGAAACAAATAGATAAAAATAATGCTCTTAATTGGAAACAAGTCTTGAGAAGGAAGCAGCGAACCTGTAATTTAATCACAATGAAAGTAATGACAATAATGAGAGAAATGATACCTTGGCATTTTCCCAGTTCTGCTGTATGTTTGATACCGTTCTACTTCGTTAGAATATTACAACTTGATGAAAATGATGTATAAATTTGTCAAATTTGATGCAATTTCTGTGATTAATTTTTTTTCATTTTTTTAAAAACTAAATTCTGCTCTGTTTTACGCTACTTACCATATTGGGGCCGTTAATTATATTTCTGAAACATCTGACAGAAAATGCTAAAATGAGTAGGACATGCAACGTTTCCAAAAATGATGTTACTGATTAAAAGTCTTACGGTGGCTTTTCATAATAGAATAATTTCCTTCAAAGTTTTCTAACAGGAAATTTCTTTTGGAGTTTACAAGAGGAAAGCAAAGGAAAAAGAAACTCGTTTCTCCCCTTCCATTAACATGCGTATTTTTTCGTAATACGTTTTCGTTTGTTCATCCGAAATTTTATTTAGAAAAATTGTTATTTTATGCTTTTATGTGCATTAACGTCAAAAAAAAAAAAAAAAGCAAAAATTCGCAACTTCATATGCGCATATGCATTTTCATATAATCCTTGCTCTAGTTAATGTATTGTCGGTATACAAGAGAAACTGACCAAATCAAAATTTTAGGAAATTAGTTTAACTGACCTGCATGAAATAATTGTGTCTGTAGAAAATAGTCATTTTATTGCTGTAACAGAACATCATCTATTCTAGTAGTGCCATGACCAAGTCAGTCAGTTTTTTCATGAAAAGAACTTGAATTAGAGGGCTTTTGGTCAGTTAAGTTCAATTTCCTAAAATTTCGACCTGGTCAGTTTCTCTTGTATAACGACAATATATTTATGGTATTCTAGTCATATTAATTTAAAAAATAGCTTTGGAATCTTAAAAAAATCTTAACATTCACAGTAAATATTAAAGATTTAAAAATTGGATAACATATTTCAAGAAATGCATTGACAAATAAGTTGTCTATTGATTGCATTTGAAACTCATGGGTCACGCTTAAGTATTTTTCTTTTTCAAATTTTATTCTTAGCATTATGAAAACATTGTAAAATGTGGTTGACGTTCTTTTTTTTTTTTTTTGCGGCTCAGTTCTTTGTTTAATTTATTTTTACGCTTATTGAAGGAAACAATTTTGTTTCTGATTAACAATAAAAAAGCAGTGCGTAAGTATCGTTTTCACACTAATTTTCTTTTTTACTTATTGCTTTTTATTGCTATGTATATTTTTCCCGAATATAACATAACTAAATAGTATTCGGAGAAAATTTAATGTTCTTAGCATAATCTTCATTTACTTTATTTCTCCGTGCTAATTCCGCAGTCAGACGTAACATTAAAAAAAATATCAGGAAAACTTTCTTTTGTTGAAAGTGAGATATCTTTTTCTGAAATTTCTTTTCCCGTTTCTTCGTGTTTCCTGAAGCTTAAACATTTCATCCGCTTATTTTTAGATACAACACAATTCATCGCAGAAACGTTAATAAAATCTTCCAATGATTTTCTCAAATGAATTCCTTTGTTAAATGTGCGTCCAAGTTTTACAATATTCTGGTATTAGTTCGCAGTACAATAGAGAGGGTCAGTTAACATCACCAGAGCCGTTTTATTTTATCCATCCATTTTGGGAACGAATGAGCTTCCAACTGCCAACAAATCACGTTCTTCTGGGTGACATTTACTTTGAGCGACGCAACAGAAAATGCCAAAGAGTCAACATGAGGGAGTGGTTATCAACTTACATCGAACCAATGAGAAGTGCTGAAATGTTTCGTTGTTGTCGCCCGTTGCCGTCACCAATGGTGGGAATGCACCCAATATAGGTAAAAAATACAAATTTTTAAAATCAAAGCGAAGCCTTTTCACATGGGAAAAATTCTTTGACATTGGAAGGCGTAACGAGCAAGGTATTTCTAATATTTGAACTCTCTAATATATTTATCGCAATATTTTTTAACCTCTCCTTTTTAGTTTTCTATATAACATATTTAAACTTTAAAAAAAGTCTGTATTTTCAAATATATTTAAACTTATTCTTTCTGTTTATGCTATGGAAATGTACTTCGACGTTTTCTATATTTTAGCAATGTTATGCAGCAGTTTTGAAACTCAAAATCACTTGCTATGGCCACCATTACACACTCCTGCAACTGTATTTGCAATCAAATTATATTACACAACATATATTCCATTTCGATAGCGAAATATGAGCAAACAGAGCTATTTCGCTTTTGTCCTTCTTTTTTCAGCTTTATCATTCAAAATGGGAAAAAATATCCCTAAAAAAATCAAGATATTTTTTTGTAATTATGTTTTTATTTTACTCAATGTTTCATTGTTTGTGTACTTCAGTGCTCCCCCCCCCCCCCCCTGTTTGTGACATTTTGTTTTCATGAAAATACTTCGTCTGATTTTCAGAAAGCATTGTTTTTCTATTTCGAAAACAAGTAACTTAAAAAATTCAATAACTTAAACATGTTTTTCAAGCTGTCGCAGCTAATGTATTAACTTTATTTTTTTTTTGGTGCTTGTGTGTGCGTTTCTTGTCTTGTCTTTTTTTTTTTTTTTTTATTTTTACTCTACTGCAGAAACCTCTGTCAAAATCCAAAAATCTTTTTTCGATTAATTACACAAGTAAACATTTTCGCTTATTTAAAACTATAAAGGCGGATTTACTGCTTCTTAAGGTTGAGAAAAAGTTAACTATTTTTGATAAAAAAGAAAAAAAACTTCTATGACCGGCAGAGTCCGGACAGGGGGAGACTACGGACAGCACATTTCCCACCTAACCTATTGGTTTTCCAGCTCAAAAATAATTATGTTATGTTGGTAGTATTCTGCTATTAATATTGCCATATGCAAACGGCTGCCCATTAAATAAAATTAGGTGTAAAACGCGCTGTTCGTAGTCTCCCCCTGTCCGGACTCTCCCCGGTCTCCCCTATCATTTATTCCAAAATGTACATGGCTCACAAGGAGGGAACTCAATTTTCAAGAAGTGGAGCATTAATTATTTTCTGATTTTAATAATTTTAGACATTTAAAAAAGCTTTTAACGACAAAAATTTTAATGTGTATATTTTTGAAATATAATTAATCCGAAAGTCAATTAGTGGAAGTACCTTAGGGGGGGGGGGGGTAATCTTAGAGTAATGGAGTGAATTAGAATACCGGTTTCATATGGAATAGGATATGAGTGGATGTTACGAGCCAGTAAGTTTCATGGATTAGACAACGGTACAAGACATTCTTTTATTCATACAGGTTTACAGGGTTTCCCACACTCTTAAAAATTGCTATCTATTTGAATTTATTCAGAGTTGCTTTACTTTCAAAAATACTTTTAAAAAAGTACTCCGTAGCTTTTATTACTGTAACGCCTACCACTGGCCGTACCTTCCGGCCCGGCCAATCGCGATTAGATTCGGAATCCACCAAGAGTTAGAAGAAAATTGTTCTCATACGCTAAATTAACAACTTTCTCCCTCAAAAAATTGTGTTTTTTGTTTTTATTTTGAATGAGTATCCATTAGACATCGAAGAGTCGTTTATTAATTGCCTTCAAAAAAAGATTCAAGAAAGATCATCAATGTGCAGTTATAACGCATCAAATGGAAATCATAAAAACAGTTTTGCACTTTTTTTGGTATTTCTTTTATTTATTTTATTATTGTTTAAATTTTTTTAAAGCCATTAAATCCCAGCATTTGGCCGAAATTTCTATGCATTTGGCAAACCAAGAAATTACCCTAGGGATCATTCATAAATGATGTCACGCTTCGAGGGGGGAGTGGGGGTTCGTGAAATTGTGAAAAAGTGTGACAAGTGGAGGGGGTAAGAAGAAGTGTGACATAGTTGCTTATGCAACATAGCGTGACACGTTACAAAGGGAGACGGGGTCTGTTGAAGTGTGACAGATTGTGACAAAGGGGGGGGGGAGGGGTCAAAGATGTGGAGAAAAAGCGTGACATGATTTATGAACGGTCCCCTACAAGCTTTGATTTTTCTTTCTTTCATTCTTTTCATTCTTTCTTTCTTTTCTTTTTTCTCTCTTTTTAGCCTACTTTCCCGTAAAAGTAAAAAAAAAATAATAATAAAGCATGAAAGAAGACTTAATGTGTCGTAAAAATATATCATTAAAAATAAAGAAAAATAAAAAAAAGTGAAGTTATTAAATAAAAATTGAAAACTAAAAAATTTGAAAGTAAGATTTTGAGGTGGGGAAAATGTGTGTCTGTCGTTTTGTCGGTCTGTCTGTCCCCCCCCCCCCAATAACGTCCGATTCGAAAAAACGTTTTTGCATTCGAAAGATCTCGGCTAGGACCATCTCATTTCCAAATTTTACTTTTTGATTTAAACAATTTTTTGCTCAATTTTAAACAGTTCAAAAAAACTTAACATTAGTGCCTGGGGGCAAATTATGGAAACTCTGGGGGTAAGATCCAAATTCCTATAAAGAAGGTTATTGGAAGAAGCTCCGGCGTGAAATATTTTTTGATTTGAACAGTTCAAAAAAATAAATAAATAACATAGTGCCTAAAGGAAATTTCAATCCTATATAAATCCTGACCTGACGAACCGATTTGCTTAGAACAAATTTTATGATGTTATAACGTAGAACATGTACAGATACGAAGTTCAACCGGAACTAACCGAAGCCTATTTTCCCATGAAATTTTTGATCAGGATTTTTAAAGATATTTTCGAATGAATGAATGATTAAATGAATGAGTGAAGGAATAAATGAGTAAATGAAGGAATGAATGAATAAATGAGTAAATGAAAGAATGAATAAATAATAAAATAAGTAAATGAGTGAATAAATGATAAAATAAATAAAGCAGTGAATAAGCGATAAAATAAATAAAGGAGTGAATAAACGGTAAAATAAATAAAGGAGTGAATAAACGATAAAATAAATAAAGGAGTGAAAAAATGAACGACTGAATAAATGAAATAATGAAAGAGTGAGTGAATGAACATGTATTAAGCGTTGAAAAAGGTATATTTGAAGTAATTAAGAACTAAAGCTAAATGAGAAAGAAAGAGAGAGAGAGAGAGAGAGAGAGAGAGAGAGAGAGAGAGAGAGATAGCTAGATTATAAATTTGAAGTTATGTGTATACGGGAAAGTAGGTTCGTATAGTTCTAGGCGGAACTTCTTGTCTTTCTCTTTCTGAGTGTGTATGTCTGCACCTTGTACAACCGATGCGATGGCACCTTTTCCATTCTACTTATTATCGAAAAAAGAAATAAAAGTTTCTTCCGATCCACTCTAGTAATATGGTTTAATATTTACTGCCTACGTTGCGTGAATCCAGTGCTAGACTTTTTATGTTTCCTGATAAGTTTCTCGAATTGAATTTCTTCGTCAAAAATGTGGCTCAAATTTCTACCGGGAAATCAAAATTTTCGCTACATGCATTGCTAATCTCGCAACCTCCAAACATTTCATTAATTAATTTAATTAGAGTTTCTGAACGCTTTGCAAATGGATTGAATAAGAACGAAGTAGGATACTGTAATATAACTGGTACTCGTATGAAAGGAAATATCAAGGGAATGCTTTAACTATTCTGCATAAATATTAAAAAGTAGTAAAATTTGCTATTCAACTAAATCGCGTTCTTTTACAAAGTACGTGTTGATTTTACTCGTATTTTCAAAAATTTTGCAGAGTTAAGTTACATGTTTTGTTTTCAAGAAATTGCAATGAAATGCAAAAAAAAAAAAAAAAAAGAAAATATTTCAGAAAAATTCCCTTTAGGAAATTTAACACATTTTAGCCAGCAGCAATCACACATTTAATGAATTCAACGTTGTTAAGCACTTTTCTTTTCTTTCTTTTTCTTAAAATTCAAAGTTTGCATATACGTATTTTGAGCTTACAAGAAATCAGTTCTACAGACGTTACAAGAGAACAAGAGTAAAGCACCAATCCAAAAAACACATTATAATTATCTGCGAAATGCAATTTCATAGAAAAACTTGAGGAGTAAAAACGACATACTGAATCCAAAAAGTACATCAGTACAAACGAATAGTGAACTTGAAGCAAAAATGAATAGACGTTAAGACTCAATTAAATTCTGTAAATTCTTCAAAGCATGGAAAGATTCTGAAAAATCAAGTCCTGAAAGCGATGCGCGCTTCTTGCTTGTATTCTTTTTTATATCATGTTTGGCATTCGTTTTGGTGATTTATATTATACAGTATATGCATAAAAAATTATCGCATATTTTAATGATTTTGTATGACATTTTCCTTAACTTTCTTGAAGCATTTTCGAAAATTTCTATCTACCAGGTTTTTTTTTTTTTTTTTGAAATTTTGCAAAGAATATTATTTTGGTGCAACTTTGAAAATTTTCCCCCACTTCTCTATTTTCTTGAACTGAGTAAAGACTAGTTCCTTGTAACTTTTCACGTGCAAGCAAGTTTCGTTGAAAATTTATATTTAAATCAGATTTATTAATGTGTACAGAGCAGGGGTAATTATTAAGTTAACATGCGTATGTTATCATTGAATTTACTTACTTTTGGTTCGACACTAATTAATTCTTAATTTAACAGTTATTAAATGAGTAAATTGTTAATAAAATTTAATAACACTGATACTCTTTTAAATATGTAATCTGGATTGGATACTTGATTCAAGTTTAGTTCAGTAAATTTAGATATGACTTCTAAGCTCGATTATAAATTGACATTCTCTCTCATCTAATCGATTATTTTCTCTTTTGTGTTGTTCTTGAGAATTTTTCTCCTTTGGAACTTATATAGAAAAAAATGTATTTAGCATTGTACAAATATTGTAGATTAAATATGTAAAGAGTAGTATGAAAGTATGATGATTAGAGACTTCTAAAAAAAGGGTTTTGAATCTACCTCAAAAGTAGGAAAAAAAATGAACTATTAGCGAAATTTTTTTATTGATAACACTACTCAATAAAAAAACTAAGAAAATCGGTTGACATACAGAGGAGAAAATTGTACTGAACTGTTTTGTCTTTGCCTATTTACTATGGATATTTCAGATTATTTCATAATCAATGTTGCCAGAAGAATGTATTTTTTAAATAACTTTAAATAATCTCAATTTTAATTAATTTTTAGGAGTGTATGTTTACTTTCTTGTAGCACCCTACGTGAAAGGCTGTACAAATTATGAAAAACAGATATATATGTGCAATTAGATGCATTAAAATCAAAAATGTGTTCACTAAATAGAAGTAAATAATGTACTAATCACTAAGGTTTCAGTAATTATAAATTTCTAACACATAATGTTCTCATCTTGCGAAACGAGTCTTTCAAAATGCCAGAACCGATTATTATCTTTCAGTTCGTGCTTGTCAAAATATCTTAAAGTTTGTTTTCCATACCTCGTGGTAAGCCCGTTCAGAACTCTCTCTATTGTCCGTTTTCCTGAGTGCTGAAGTTTATTACAAAGCGAAGGCGTCCAACAATGACACGTTCATCACCTCGTTTGTCAATATTTCCCGGACCAGAGAAACAGTCTCTAGCTTTCAGTTCCCTAAGACATTGGTTTCCGATAGTTACATTTCGAAATTTCTTAAGTGAACTTACAAGATTTCATCACTTTAATTAAAAGAAATTTAGATTCGATTAATGTTACGAAAAACGTATGAAAGTTAATGAAAGCGTTTTCTTCTTTCTCTACTTTTAATGATGCTAAGGTTGCTGATTTTAAGAAACTTTTTTTTTCTTCTTTACTTTCAGACAGAAAGATAAAATGCACTGGTGCATTATAATACACACGACTGAATGAATGCAGCAGTCTCGAAGTCTGTTATCCTCAGTACAATAAGTCATAACAAACATTCTTTTATATGGTTATACACTGATTTTATTCTTACAGGATGTATACAAATTTAAAAAAATGAAATTTCGTGACTGCTCCGTGATACATCAGATGTTGATTCTGCCGGATATCCGATGTCCCTTGCATGACGTATTGGCTCTGATGTTTGAAACTTGTAAATTTTATGCCTATTTTTTTTAACATACCACATCTTCCAAACACGTAGTAAGTTTGTAATTCACATATACAGTAACTCCTCGTTATATCGCTCATTCGCATATATCGCGCCTTTTCTATGTCTCCGAAAATTTTATGTTTCATTCTTCGAAAGTGAAAGTATTGCACTTCTGAGTAAAGCCTTTTCCTCCACTAAACAAAGCCGTCGAACAGGAATATTTTCCTTTCTTCCGAACTTGCTGGAGTTAAAATCTGCAGCTATTCTCCTCCCACTTCCCGACTTACATGCCAGCAGAATGATGCTACTCAAACCAGTTGACGTTTTACTTGTTCTTTTTGTATTAATCCTAACGCCCATTAATAAATGAAAGAGACAGATTGCCCAAGGAGAAAAAATACACCCATTTCTGGATACCTTTTAGAAGAGAAAGGATTCTTACTTGGCTGAACAAATCCAAATTATACAATCCCCTTAACCAAGAAAGGAAGAGTGATAGGTAAAGGAATTTTCTGGAAAGAAAATGGTTACCTTCATCTTTGACATCGTTTTCACACCATGCTCTGGTGGCATGCACAGGTTCACTCAATTTACTTGTATGTTTTGACTTATTCCTAACGGCATCGGTTATATCGCTCTTTTGTGCTGCCCCCGACAAGAACGATATAACGTGGTGTTACTGTATTTACAAAACACATAAAACTAATTATTTAAGAAAATTGAAATTTTGACATGCTGGATAACCGGATATTTCGTGCAGTGGCCAGATTGGATTCCGGATATTTAAAAGCTTGTTGGATACCGAATATCCGGAACTTTCTGGAAGGGACCGGTCCGGTTGGATGGAAAATTTTTGTGACTTTTTCGGGACTTTCGTGACCGATTTCGAAATTCGTAACTTTTTCGGAACTTTCGTGACCTGTAGCCTCCCTGACAACTTATAAAAGCCTACTTGTTAAAACGCAAATTGCTCATGCAAAAAATATCAAGTATCAAACCTCTCGGAGGATTGATGCGATAACAAATCTTACTTATCAAACCCTACAGAAAATTAAAAAAAAAAATATTAAAAAAATCATTCTAATAATCATTTACAATAAAATTTGCAATTACTTCTTTCGTGAGGAAAAAAAAGAGACAGCTCAATCAATCAAGGCAGTACAATGTTAGTCTACGGACAAATTTATTTCTATTTTTATCCATTAAGAGTTGCCTATTCATCGGAATGAAAAAATTTAAAATGTTTTCAGAATCTCTCTATCTTTCTCGATTTTTCGTCCCCCAAAAAAAGTTTTTACTTCTAATGGATTGCCATAAATTTATCCGTTCAAAATGTTCGTACTAATCAAAATAATTTTCTCCGACAAAACGTTTGTACTAATGAAATATACTATACTGCGTTGGTTATTTATTTGCATTTTTATTGGTGAAATGCGTTCTGTATTATGTGCGAACATTGAAACGCCTCCTGAGGAACCACACCCTAATAAGTGAGATTGACGATACAGAAAAGTAAACAAAGAGGGGTAAATTGGAGTGAATATATTTGGTGACAGCATTTTTATGAAGAAGAGGTGTAGGGATAAAAATTTAAATGCTATCCGATTTGTCAGAGATTTTGGATTTTTATAGTTAAATCAACAGTTTGGGAGCAAAGCAAATTCCCACCTTCAAATTCCCCCTTGTAAAGAAAAGGACAAGATAATTTTACTTTTACCTTTAAAATATCAGAAAATGCAGAAGCATTATTTGATTCAAACCAAAATTATAGCATAGAAATGGTTCTCCACATCAACTTAATAGTCTACAAAAATAAAAGTTTTTCTTAAAAACTTTTCCTCCATTTGCGCAAACTAAACCAAAGTTTTAACCACTTAATTAACTAACACTAAAATCAACCATCAGCGTAGAGTTGAATTTCAGTTATTTAGCACTGATCTCAACGTAGGAATTAGAAAATATCTGAAATATTTAACCAAATGTAAGCATAAGCATTGTATCGAAAAACACAACATACTAGATTTTAAGAGTATTTTTTATTTTTGACTAAGTGAATGGGTGTGTGGTAATTTATGTCTTCAATTTTCATAAAATTTTAGGATGTGTTAACGGTACTTTGATAAGAAAAAGTTAAGTCTGCCCCTTTTGAAGTCTGACTAGAGTTTGTCCTTGGAGAGGGGTCGAAGTTCAAGGTCTCGAATATATGGTGCAAATTACATGATCCTGTAACTTCTAAAACCGTAAGTTACCCATGACATTTTTTTTAAATATGGACTTTACTTGATACTAGGCACATAATAGCATAAATAATTTGGTGGTGGGTCACACGTGACTTTGAGGGCAAAGGTCATTCGAAAATGGAGTTTTTGTTGCTTTTTGTCCCGGTTTTATTGCTGAATATCTGCCAAAGCGTAAAGTTACCCACACAAGAGGAATTACACATTATAGTATAGTACCTCTTCTGCACCCCAAGGCCCTCGATCTCGTAAGCTGAGATGGGCACGACAGGCCTTGGCCCCTATGGGTCGCGCTGCTCAGTTTAGTTCATTGATTTTGTATCATTATAAATGTAAAACTAACCTAAGAAATAGGCGAAACGTGCATAAGGCTGCATTAGGAAAAGCGCATGCTGGAGGATGTCAACAAGCCTGAATTTAAAAAATTCCATATGCACCATAAGTTTTTTTCCCCTGGGTCTGAAACTACACCACATAAAGTATAAGTACATATGTGCTTCACAGTGATTGACTTTTGGCTTGCGGAGTAATTAATCTTCGAATTTGACTTTTTTTTTCAAAGTTCTCATCCTCGCAACCGTTTAACTACAAAAGCCAAATGTGAGCCATGCTGTTTTATATTTTTCTAAGTGCTATGGTGTGTTAATTAATCCAATAGTTATTTTTGTGGGTAACTTGATGTTTTAGCAGATATTCAGGTCTGAAAAGGGGACAAAAAGCAACGAAAATGACATTTTCGAGTAACCAGGGTTTGAGAAAACCCGGGATTTATTGGGAAACCCAGCCTGCTTGGGCTTTTGATGAAATCTAACTAAATTCAGTAATGTAAAAAAGTCATAAAAGACACAAATGTCTTCAAATGATACGATATTTACAGGGAATGTTATTTTATTGTTCGAAGAACCAAATCAGCTTCATTTTAAACTCGGAATATAAAGCAAACAGATTTCAAAGTAACACGATATTTCGTCATAAAACGCCATTATCATTTACTATTTTGAGTAGAAATCGAACAAGAGAGAATTGAATTCGTCTAGCCTCGAAGAGCGATGCAAACTTGTTTTAAAATCAAAAATACTTGATGTAAATATAACATCATTATATTTTAATTATTGAATCTGACTGCTGTTTAAAATACCGCGTATTGCGAAACGCATAACGTTTCGAATAGCAAAGTAAATGTAACTAATTTGTTGTGAAAGCTTCCGGGAAAATCCAAATGAAAAAGGATCCTCGTTTTCAGCACGATTAAACGGCCTTTCTAAAATTCACTCGTTCCGAAAATGTTAGGCAAACTAATTGAGTCAATTTCACCAAACAAGTTTGAAATAGCATATTACGTCTATTCGTTCCTGAAACGAGCGTCAGAACATTTTTAAATATCACTGCATTGGCACTTTGCCAAGATATTGACGCCTATTTTTCCTTAAAACGATTTGTTTGCAGAAAACTTATGCAAGCGTCATTTTTTCTGTTTATTATTTCAGTTTTTCTATTTTAACATTTTTCCCCTTTTTCCATTGACCCAGAGTCGAAAATGTTCATACAATCATATAGGTATTTACGTTGAAAAGGTTCTAATTATTTGTGGAACACACCCACGCAAGTTGGGATACAGGTACTGAAATCATTACCAATATTTTTATTAGACATTGTATGTCCTAAGTATCTAATAAGTGGATTAAAAATATTTTTTTTTTACAGAGCATAAAGAATAGCTTCGAAAATATTTGTAAAAATTACAGAAATCAGAAAAATAAATAAATAAAAAAAAGGTATGCTTTTTTGCTTTGATATTATATTTCCATTCAAAACTGTTCAAATGTTAATTATTTTTACTTGGGTAATAGTAAATAATTATGTAATAATATGGTTTCTTTGTACTAATATTTTGCAAAATTACCCGTTGTAAAATTATTATTTTTTGACATGACTTTAAATCTTAGGAATAACCATTTTTGGGGTTGAATTAATATTTCTCACATGTATTAATTCTAAAATCAGGTCACTTTGCTCAAAGTAATTAATGCAGAGAAAAAATACTGTGGTACAAAATTTTATTATTTGAAAAATAAAAGTAATTTTTACAGCATTAATTTTAATTTTATTTCATTTCACCGAAATATAGCACTGCAATTACAACGGCTGCTGTTGTTTAAAAAAATGCTTTTTATAGAAAATTTATCAAACAGGAGATTTTCTTTTTGCATATAAGCTGAGTCATAGTTTTTAGAACTTCTAACTTTCGAAATAAAAGAATAATTTTTAATTTGAAAGGAAAAAATAGAGTTTCATTTCGAAGAATATTCCAACTATAAACGTTTTTCAAATTTCGTTCTGCATGGAAAGTAATCTCAGTTGACATTGACAAAACTTCTTGGAAAACCGGAAGCAAAAAAATAAATAAATAAATCGATTTCAGGACTAAAATTCAATAATAAAAACCTTTCCAAGATTACATTTCTTCTCTTTTGCATTAACAACTCAAATATCTTATTTCCAAGATATTTCAAAAACCATAAGATTTTCTGTGGAAATCCATTCCCCCGGCCCAGGATCCTGAGAAATGGCACAGATGTGAAAAGCACTCAAAACCCAATGAAGAATAGTGATCAAAATTTCCTTTGAAATATCCCATTGCAGGAAAATAAACGTTTTTGGAATAAAATGGGCATGCAGTAGGACAGGGATAGCGAACCTTTTTCGATTAGAGTTAAATTACGATTTATTATTTTCAGGTGTCCAGTGTGCCACTTGTTATCTTTCTGTTTAAAAGTCACCTTTGAAGATTATCCATTTTCGCAAAGTGACCATTAGTCTTGGAAGTTTTTTTTTTTTCGTTTTCCTTTTTCGTTTTCTTTCCTTCTTTCTTCTTCCTTCTTTTTTTTTGAAGTGAACGGCTTCAGTGAATGTGAGTGAACAAAATTAAGTTAATGGACAACTGTGGGCGTGCCACTAGAATGCCTGTTGCGTGCCATAGGTTCACCTCTGCATTAGGGTGTCCCTTATTTTGGGTCCGATTAATTTTTCCTGACCTTTCTGTGCTCGTCCTTTAAAGTTAAGTTGTCGATCATGGAAAATATTTGACTACACGCAGAAATTTCATTTATTGTATTGTTTGTGAAAAGAAATACAAAGTCAAAGATAAATTCAGCTACGCGTTTAGGAAAAACAAATTGTATTTTAAATTGAAACAGGGTACATGAAATCGAAAAATTTTCTCAACAGGGGAGGGCATAAGTTTACTGTTGGTATTTCACTAATCAAAGTTATAAATATTTCATATACTGCCTATTAGTATCTGTAGAAGTTGAAAGGACATTTTCATCTTTGGAGATACTGTTGAATGACAGAAGACAATTCTTAGTGCAGAAAATGTTAAGAACAGATTACGATTTATTGCAATAAAAGTAATTAATGTGCATGCGCTTTGTGTGTGAATAATCTATTCATTTATCGCCTCAATAACAGAAGGCGAAAACTGAAAGGTCAATCATTTGTTTCATTCAGGTATGACAACTCTTCTCCTGGTACGTAAACAAATTATTAGTTCATGGCTTATATATATTTTTATTATTTTTTTAAGCATATCAGGTATTTTTAGCGCCTATTTCAGTGATTTTTTCGCGTTTATGATCCGTGCTTTAATTATAACAATAGTAAGAATAAACCGTTTAAACCTGGAATACAAACACTAGTTACTAAATGTTGATAGCGCATGTAGTGCGTCAGACAAATTTCTTCTAGAAATATTTCCTCGCATCTACTCATCAGCATGAAGAAACACTTTGATCACGAAAAATATTTCAACGTTAACGTTATTACTAATAGTCTATGAAAGATATTGCGTGTAGTTGAGGATTACGCAAATCATGGCTTTGGTATTGATTCTTGCAACGGTTGACGTCATCATCGCAATCGTAGTATAAAGTTATGTCAAGGATCATGCGCAGATTAATTTCATCAAATTCCAGCTGATGTTGTGATAGCCCGGCCGCAGTGATAATCCAATGAGATTTTGACGTTGTTAAGAACTTTAGTAATAATCATTGAATAATTTGATGAAATAGTTTTGTTTTCGACTTCTTAACAGATATCTTATCCTGTTTATTCATTCAATACTCGGCTTCCCATTGTTGTTTACTTTCTCTCACTCAACATTGGTAAACATGCAACAATGAACTTCGGGGAAGGGGGGATGGTTTTTAAAATAACACAGAAATAAAACTTTCTCTCTTTCTCTCTCTACGTTTATTTTGATTTTATGAATTATTGCTCTAAATGTTCCCATTTTACAGAAATGAAAAAATGTCGAAAAGTGCTACATATTGATTTTAAACAATTCAAAATTTTGGATATTGTTGAGTCAAGTTTTCAAGAAATTATTTTCAACTCATGGCATTTTTTGACATATCTAATCATTTAATCTATATAACTTTCGTTGCTTAAAAATTTGTTTCAATCTTTTGACAAATCTTCAAACCAACAAATCAGTGTCAACGTGGCTCTTGCTATTTGAATTAAGCTTCTTTTGGCATAAATCAGTGTTTTTAATGGAGAATTCAGAACGAAGATTATAGCAATGAAAATTTCCCGAGGCATCACTGGTTTTCTACATAATTCAATAACTACCCCTTGTGTTGATTGATTAGCAGTTTTCCTAAGTCATTAAAACTGACTTTCACCCAGAGGAACATGTTTGATAATTGCACTATGATATCACTTGGTACGGATGATTCCTCGCTGTTAGTTTCATAACAGCATAGAAAGTCTATTGCGACAGACGCAAAATGTTGTCGTCGTCCTTGGTGCAATGGTGGCCGGTGGGCTGAGAATTCCTTTTAATTATGACACTAATGATTTTTGCATCATGTATGTACAGAATGGGTCATTTTATTCATAACTACCTTGGAGAAAATGTTAGTATTTGTTATTCAGACATGGAGGGGGGGGGGGTTAATAAA
This sequence comes from Octonoba sinensis, assembly GCA_038502835.1. NCBI lineage: Eukaryota > Metazoa > Arthropoda > Arachnida > Araneae > Uloboridae > Octonoba > Octonoba sinensis. Next base: position 25,835,299 of record CM076599.1, on the reverse strand, counting down.
ATATTGCAATTAAAATCATTATAATTCGCATTGAAATTAGATTCTGTAACGTGTGTTGTGGAAAACATTTTCTTACGTGCGATAAGACAACACAGACATACACTACGCATTAAAATAAGCAGCCGTGTCCCAAATAACAACATCTTTACTATTATTATTGTTATTATTATTACACATTTTTCTGTGATCTCTTTTGATCTTATTATTATAAAATATGAGCTTTTACTCGTATAATGAAAATTTACTTCCCGGTGCATTAAACTTAAACATACCTAAGGTAACTAAAAAGTAAACGTACGGCAATATTGTGTAGCTTCTGACATGAATTTATCTCAAGTGTTTTGGTGCTATTAGGACCTTTGAACATTTCTGACGCTTCGTAATTTCTAGAGATTCATTTTATGAGTGGTTATTTCACAGTCTAATGTAACGTCCATCTACATGTGTTTTACTGAAAAGTAAATTCAATTTGGAATGCATATAATTTTCACATTAGGCGCAATCTCACTCAGTACTGATTCAGATTGATATGTTTGTGCCCTCCATACAATTACTTCAAGAGGTTTTCCTTAATTCTTTGTTTGCTCGTATTTTTGCTTTTTCATGCAGTAGTGTTAATTTATTTAAGTATATTGGTAAGCACCATTTTAACTCAATTGACTTCATAATCCACATCGGGGTTAAGCAACTGAAGCATCGAGAAAAAAAATGCGCCGGACAAAAGAAAGATCTCGAGTAAACCGAATGTTTTGCTTGAATAATATACAGTTCGAAGACGGAATTTTAACATTTGGACGCTTCTGCGCATGGCAGAAAAGAACGAATCCATTCGAGTTTTAGGGAAGTTCGTTTTGCAGGTGCGTTGTTGAAAGCAACCAAATTTATAAATTGGCATATAGCATCAGTTCGGAAGAAACCAAGTATGCGAAACGAATTAGAACGAGAATAAAAACGGCACATTCTTCATACCAGCAGTTTCTCCCTTCAACATGAATGGATTCTTTTTGGCACTCTGCCAGGCTTGCTTTGAATGATGGTAGAAGTGCAGAAGGTTTTTTTCTTTGCTTTCTTTAATCATTTTACTAGTTATCGGCGTATTTTCGTTTTTTCTTATGCTACTACGCTTTGCTTCTAGATTTTTAAATTTACAATTATATGACAGGGAACGGTTTAGTTATTTTTTAGCTAAATTTTTCTCATTTTTTTTAATCCAAGAGAAACCAATGACTTTATCAGTGATGCACAATCGTTTGGACTAACAACGAAGACCTTTTGGAAGTAAAAAATAATAATTGCAATTTTTTTCATCATTAAAAATGTAAGTAAAAAATAGTGGTAAATTTATAGCAATTTGTTGTGATTTTTACAGTTAAAGAAATTTTTTGTACCCGGTAATTAAACCTTGATTAAAATATATGTAAAATATGAATATTTACCAAGTACATAAAAACACATCTTTTTACACATTGAACAGCAAATGCATATCCATTTTTAAAATGTTAAGTGCCTTCAAATCTTCAGCGAGTACCTCCATAAAAACTTGAAAATTACATTAAAAGCAAAAGTACTTCTGTTACAGGTGGGTGATCTCTAAAAAAGTTTACTTTTTTTTCTCTCTCTCTCTTAGGGTATGGAAAATAAGTAACGCAATCTTTTTGCGACTAATCGCATTTTGTTGAAATGTTACAAAATATCTGTTTTGAGAGTTTAACAGAAAATATTCTCAACAATGTATTAAAATTAACTCGGAGTGAAGAAACGCTACAAATGACAGAAACTTATGTAGTAAGCTGGAGACGGAGGAAAGGAAGAGAAGTAAATTAAAGCATGAAATTGAAAAAAATAAATATAAACTTGTATGCAAAGAATCATTCTGAAATTTTATTGCCCATTTCTTTGATTTAATCTCATATTTTCAAAACCTTTTATATATAAATTAACTTCTTTCAAAGGAGTTTCTACAACTCTTTTTTTTTTTGCGAAAGATGTTTTTTAGCCAAAGAAAGTAAGAAATAATTTTATAAAATTACAAAAATTAAAATTTAAGCACAGAAACTCTATTATTTTGCTTACCTCCAAAGTTACAATAGGGCTTCGACATTAAAGAGGCATTTTACCGAAAAATGTTGTTTACGTAACATATGTAAATGGCCCCACACACACAAAAGTGAATTTCATATAGTAACGTTTACTTTCTTTTTCACAGCTAACTTTGTATGTTGATAGAAAGTATTTAGAGCGATTCTAAGCATTAAAAAAAATTTCATTTCAAGGCATTTTGTAGCTAAAACATCTATTTTTGAGAGTTCTTTCACTGCGTCGTTGGCTACATGAATTGAAATTCCAATTCCTCCCCGGCATGTTCCTTTTCTCGTGTATTTCTGCGAAAGGAAGCTCATCTTTCAGTACGTCGATTGTTCTTCGTTTTTCAACTTCTTGGCTTTCCATTTCCATTCCAATATCAATTCTTTTTTAACTCGAATCGCTGTTTCTAGACCGTTTGTAAAAAAAATTTTTATGAAACAAATCCACGACTTGTGCTATTACGTTGATGTTTTTTACAAATTTTTGCATTCAGAACATTGCAATTCTTAATGTCAAGTTTTCTGTTGATTTAAATGTAGTTGTCAGTTTCAGTGAGTGTCAGTTTCAGCTGGAACTCCTGAAAGGTTCTGTTTGTTAAAAGATCTCTTCTTTTTAAAAAAAGGCAAGAAAGAAAGAAAGATTTGGATTAAAAATTTGAAAAAAGTTCAGTGATACAATCTCTCAGTCAATTTCTTCTGTATTCTCTTTTCTACAATATATTCAAATCTTTTCAACTCTCGCATTTAGATGAGAACACAAGGGATAATATTCAAGTAATGTCTACTTTTATGGTTCATTTTACTTATTTCTTTTTAAAATTCATTGATGCTACCCACCATGATAATTATACCACTTTTTGGCTTCTGAATAACTAGTTGCTCTTACCACATGGGCAGATGGACTATCTCTGCAGAATGTAACACTTTCCAGATTTCTTGAATTAGGCATTTTATAGCACTTTTGTTTGACTGTAAACAGAAAAAACGAGTCTTTTTTATTTTTACTTATGAAATAAAAGATGCATTCGTTTTTAACTTCAGAAAAAAAAAGTGTCCGTTTTTACCCAAATTTCCGGTAAAAGTAAAAAAATAATAATAAAGCATGAAAGAAGGCTTAATGTATCGTGAAAATATCGTTAAAAATCAAGAAAAATCAAAAATAGATTAAGTAATTAAATAAAAATTTAAAAAAAAAAATTGAAAGTAGGGTCTTGAGATCGGGAAAAAGTGTGTCTGTCGGTCTGTCTGCCCCCCCCCCCCCCAATAACTTTCGAACGAATTGTCCGATTCGAAAAATTCTTTTTGCATTCGAAAGATCTCGGCAAGGGCATCTCATTTCCACATATTTTTCGTTCAATTTTGAACAGTTCAAAAAAGTTTAACATTAGTGCCTATGGGCGAAAATGAACGAAATGATGTAAACTCTGGGTACAAGATCCAAACTCCAATGAACAAGCTTACTGGAAGAAGCTCTTAACGTGAAATATTAATTTGAACAGTTTTTTCCATTTTTGAACAGTTCAAAAAAATTAACATAGCGCTTACGGGAAATTTTCAATACTATATAAATCCGATCTAACGGACCGATTTACTTGAAACAAACTTTATCGGAGAGCTCTTATAACGTAAAACATGTACAAATAGAAAGTTCACCCAGAACTAACGAGCCTATTTTCCAATGAAATTTTTTGATCGGGATTCACGATTTCGTTACTGCATGCATAATGCAAATGAAAAATTCTTTCGCTTATATTTCGGTTTCTTCTTTTCAGCATAGTGTACACAGAATGCAGCATTTTTCTCAATTCTACAAAAGAATGAACGAACTTTATCTTTATTTGTTAGCCATGGCGGCGTTAGAAGTTCACAGCTAAAATACCATGTCGTAAATCATGTGAGACATGCTTCATAATGCGCAGAGAAATTATATATTTTCATTACTTCTACATGTATTGCAATCTCGTGATACCTTAGTATTACTAATAAATAAGTTTGGCAACATAAGAGAGTAATATTCTTATTTCATAAGATACTTTGTGATCATCAAAAAATTTGAGCTTTGATTTTATAGAAATTGAAACAAAAACGATTGAATGTTATTTCGTTCTAACAGAAGTGTTAGACAAATAGAAAAAAATATATGCTGCATTTTTCCAAACTCTAAAATTGGCCAAAAAATTCACGTTGATTAGTTATTTAATATATAGTTTAGCACAAACAATTTCTGCCATTTTTTATGAGTAACAAATTAGCGTTAAAGGGATTTAACATTGCAACATGATTGCTTTGTTCACATTAGAGCTCTTTATAAATTTATGTAAAGACTTTTGACAATCATTGATTAAGGAATATTCTACTTTATTGCAATTAAATAATAGCTGACAATCATTATTTAATTTAATAGTTATCTCCATACTTACGAAAATAAATTTTTAAAAAACCTTTTGGTTAAATACAGTTTAAAGGGGAGAAAAAGATTACCATTCTATTACTAAACAAAGAAGAAATATGAAGAAGGTAGTACAAGTACATTCAACTTCTTATAAAATATTTAATGAGCTTTTGTGTAATACTGCATCTTTTTGAAGCAGTATGTAGCGTATACGTTTTTAAGCTAATGATTTTAATTTTGCAAAGCATTGTATTTGGAAAAAAACATGAATCATCTTGAAGATTTTTATTAATTTTTATAAATTAATTTGCTTCTAAATGTTGCAGTAGGAATTTCAAAATTTGTATTATGAAATTAATTTAAGAATTATTTCTGAATCTCGCGCTAAATTAATTTAGTCATTTTGTCTTTTAATTTTTAATTAGTAAAAAAAATAGATAAATGGAAGAAGAAAAAAAAGAGCAAATGTGAAAGAAAAGAAGGAAAAGGGGGGGGGGGGGTTAAGAGGCAGTTTGCTCTTTAAATCACTATACTATAAATGCCAACATTCACAGTAAACTATTCAACCTTAATAAACTACGTTTCTTCTCTCGGTCGCTGTTATCCTTATAAATCTCTCTCTTGTGACCTTTCAATACAAAATTAGTTAGTCGACAAAAGATTCCTTCATCTGTCTTTGTCTTTAAAAGAAATGAAATAATTGATTACTTTAGTTAACTATTATTATTATTAACTTTTTAAAAAATGATCCACGCTAATTGCAATAAAACGTTGGCAAGCCTATAATTAGTTTCCAGCAAAAGCTAACGAGATTAAGCCATTCCGTATAAGTAGAAATCAGTTAAATATTTATTTATACAGATACAACATACAGATAGTTTTGTTTGTGTAAGTCACAGATATGTATAAGATTGTAGTAAATAAAAATAGACTAAAAAGAATTTGTTTAAACTATTAGTGTTTAACCTAAAAAATATATATATTTTTTAATAATTTTGTCTTTTCAATACAATGGCTTTATAGAATGTAAAACCTATAATGATAATAATAATAATAATAAAAAATAATAACAACAACAATAAAAATATAATAATAATAATAATTTTAAAGTATAGTAATAATAATAATAATTTTAAAGTATAGTAATAATAATAATAATAGTAATGTCGATGATGATAAAAATAATAATAATGCCAAGAATACCTACTTATGCAGAAAACGTTTGGTAATGTCAATGGATTCTTGGATTCTTAAGGTACAAAGTTCAGTTCAAAACAGCACTACTTCAATTTTATAAGCAATGGAAATTTTTATATAAAACCTGAATTATACCTGAAAACTTTATTCAAAGTGTATTTAAATGTACAACAGTGCATAATTCTTAAAATTAAAAGATTTAGGTCAAGAAGGTCATTTTAAAATTATTTTAACTGTGCAAGAATTGTATATACATGAATAAATATCAATAAAATGAAATAAATAATATGCATCAATTAATAAATAAAATTTTTTATTTCCAATTGAACAGTAGAAACTTTTTTTTTTTTTTATGCTTCTGCAATAACAATCAATGTGCTTATCTATCCTTCAATGAGTACTCATGATTTTCTCTTCGTCTGGAATCTCCAGTATGATATCCTTTTCTTTCTAAGTTGTATTAAACTGCTTTCCACATTTTTATCTTTTTTTACTGAAATTCCTTTTAGATCCCTTTTTTTTCAATTTTCTTCATTACTATCTTTTCCTCGAATGCGCGTTGTAGCTCAATTCAGGAAGATGGTCATTAAATAGGTATTTTCATTGTGATTGCAATAATTATCAAATAATGATTGGATTTTGGAATATTTTTGTGACCTATTGCACCACATTTTCAGGGTCAAATATGTTTTTAATTCTAATTTTGGAAATGATAGAATTTGATTGATACTGAGTGTAATGAAAACCTGCACCCTAAATGAAACATTCAAGGAATGGTATCACAAATTTTCAAGCAGTAACTAAAACCATATTTCCCAAATCGCACTAATTGTTCCCGAACCAAGGGTTCATTGTAGAGTAAAAATCAAATTCAAATCTAATTTTTTTGGCAATGTCATTATTGTTTCCAATTTGACAAAAAGATAACGGCAGTTTTTTTACCACAGAACGGTTGATCAGAAAAGTTGTAGTTTTTCTCGTTGAAATTTAAAGTTGCGGCATGTTTGGCACGTTAAGGCAACTTTGGTACATTAAAGGCTTTTTTCAATACCCGCCTTATTGTTTCACACAAATACTATTCCTGTAAAGGCTGAAGTTTGCATATTGCAATATTCTGCTTTGGGATTTTGTAGAAGGTTGGAAAATGAGTTGTTGTATAATTTGTATTTTACTTCGAAGTATTTCTGTTTATTTAGTGGCACTGTCTTATTCAAGGTAAATATTATTTCTAAGTTTCGTATATAAAAGGCGAGTTTTAAGTATATGTTTTACTACTTAAAAAATAAATAAACTGTATACAATTTCACTAAATTTAAGTAGAGAGCAAAAATTTGTTAGACTAGCCTCCGATACCTAAGCTATATTTTTACGCAGGGGATGTATTAAAGAATAAGAGGACAAAAAATCCTAGCCGGATCTGTCAGGCAACAAGTGCATTGCGACTTTTTAGGCACCATTGTAGATCAGTCTCAAAGACTGAATTTATAGTCAGTAAAGCGGATCGTATTTTATCCCCACCCCCTTTTTTTCGCTAATTATCTTTTTTATATTATCGTCTACTATTAAGTTTGTTAGAAAAACTTGTTTCTTTGCCTTTGTCAATTGCATTCTAAGAAACATGAGGCTACATTATCAGAAGAAATTGCGTTGCTATTGAAAAACAATCAAATAATAGAATCCAATTTTATAGACAATAGTTCCGATGAAAATCTTAGTAACTGACGCTTTTATTTTATGCAATTTTATGTTTACTATTAATAGAACAACCACATTAAAACGTAAACATCAGTTTGACCAATAGAAGTATAAGAAAATATGCAATTGTTATGTTTACTATCAATATAACAACTCAATGAAAACGTAAACCTCGGTTTGACTAACTAAAGCCTTTTTGTCTAGCTGGATTTGTCAAATTGACCCCTTTTTTTTAAATAGAATGTGTAGCTGATGCATGGGCACAGGTAGCTATGTAAAAAATATGTACATTTAGAGAAATAACTGAAAAACTTTTGGTAGAGCGGTTTCTTTATAGAATGTGCAGCTGAGATTTGAGCAAAGGAAGCTATGGTAAATATACGAGAAATATATATATATAAAGAAATACATAGTAAAACTTTTAAGCGGCGCATGTAGGTCATGTTTGAAATTTTTAGGAAAGAATTTTAAAAGTTATACTTCAAGTTATTTATAAATTAGCTGTAGGGAGTGATTACTAAAATAATGTCATGAGTGATTTTAATGAGGAAGAGCCAGATGTTTGTGAACACAGATTCATTCACGTAGAAATCGTTTAGAAAAGTGATTATGAAACTGATGATAGCGCCTCCTGGTGGGGTAGGCGAGTAAGGTATCAAAGGAAGGATGAAAAGACAAGGCGAAATCGGAGGCAATATGAAGGTAATGTACAATCACATGAATGAGCAGAAATTAACTTTAATAATGGTGGTCAAAATACATTATTTTGCTTGTAAATATAATAATATTTTAAGTAACAATCTCAGAAAAAAAAGTTATGATTGCCGCTTTTTAGAAGTTGACAGAAAAGAGGGAATAAAGTATTCTATGTCGTGTAAAGAGGTGTCGTTTTCTCCCTTCGAATCAGACTTCTAAATAAGGTTAAAACAAATAAAAGAACTTTTCAAGCTTTTCCGAAAAAATAAAGAAAGAAAAGAAAAATGAGCCATAGCAAAGATAAATTACTGGAATATAATAGATTTTCATAGCATATCTCCTAAAGGGGATAAAATTATAACATTTCTTGAAATGATTAAAAAACTAGTATTTTTAAAAAGAGTAATTCTACTTTACAGATTCAGAAAGAATATTAACTAAAGAATTTCACAAGAGGGAGCGTAGATAAAGCTTAAATTCTTTTAAAGGAGGCGTTAATTTGATTATTTTTAAAAGGGGAAGGTGACGTAGTTTGATGTCGAGAAAGGCCATGCTGCAAGAGCAGTTTGAAAACCTTGTTTAGATTTAAAGTTCAATGTATAAAATTTTCTACTTTCAACTTTTCAAAGCTTGTGCCATTTCATATTGCTCTCCAACGATTAAATATTTTCTTACTATAGGTTACCAATCGAGGTTTTTCTTCGAAGTAATGATAACAATAATGATAAATATCAAAATAAATAAATAAATAAATAAATTTTAATAAATAAATAATGCGTTTGAATTGATTTCACTTATGTTTATTTTATTACCCTCTGTTTCGATATCATTTTCGGTTTGCATTTCAAACAACTCTAAATGATATCAATTTTTCTTCGCATATAATATATTATTTACATATTTATTTATAATGATGCATTATATTTTTACATTTTTAAAATGAAAAACAAAATTTATCTAAGATCATTTGTTTTATATTTCGTATTTTGATGTATTTTTCTGTACTCATTATTATTCTCTTTCGATAAACAAATGCAGATTGTCTTTTCAGTTTCTGAAAAAAATGTCTTTTACTTGAAATACTTCAAAATTTAATGCATGAGTTCTTGGAAAAAATATTGCTTTTCTACCCAGTAAATACTTTATCGATAAGGAAAACATTCCGAACGATTTTTCAATTTAATGATAAAAAAAACACACTCTCTCTTTTAAATATTTGAATAAATTCACGGCCTTTGAAATTTAAAATAGGGCTCGGAAGTCATTTACGGAACTGAAAAACATCTATTTTCGTTTAACTTTTATCGGTCGCAAACAAATTTATAATAGTTGATTGTTTACTTGTTACGGAAAAGAAGTCTTACTTTCAATTTGGAATGATATGTATAATTTAGCCATTCAACAGAACAGCGAGATATTTTGAAAAACAATTGAATGTGTCCTATTGGAAAGATAAATTTAATTTAGTCACGAAAGAAAAATGATTTTCATATTGTGTTTAAGATTAAAAAAGGCTGTATTTAAAGTTTTAAAAAAGGTAGTTCGGTCCGCAGCAATAGTTGTCATTTGTATCTTCGAGTGGTCTTAGTAACCTAGAAGTTAGGAAGTCGGATTTATATTTGGAGGGCTTGGTGTTCGATAATTGACCCGCTGATGACCCACATGTACTTGGGGATACGTGCATGTAAAACCCGTGAACCCTGAAGTCCGGAGGCGGGAGAATTTCCCTAACCTTCAGTCTTAGGTCTTAAAAGAATGTGGCATATTTGTTGTGGTTGAATCTAGTGTCATCCCAATACATAATCTGTGTTTGAGTCAAGTCGTACTTCCACCCTTGCAGTGCTCATTAGAAACGGAAGACGCTCCTTTATCTGCCTTAATTCCTGCTTACTCTGTGAGGGGAGCTTGGAATTCCAAGTGGAAATTGTAACAAAAGAAAACATCTTCTTCAAAGCATGTTGATGTTTATTAACCATTTGGAACCTGCACCGTCAGCAATATACTCACCCCAAGATGAAAAAAAATATATCTGGTATTCTACTTCATACCCGAAGGTGCTGCACTGTCGAGCTTCCCCTTTTTACCTTCTCTTGCTGTCCTGATGTGTTTCGAAATCATTAAGTCTTCGTCTGACTCTTGCTGGGGGTGCTTGCTAGTATGAGTGTTTTTCTCACCGCGCGAGTTTCGGTGGAATTTTTTTTCTAATGTGAATGTTTTATTTCAACAATTGAGTGCTCGGGTGATTTATCGAAAATGATTTTCTTTATTTTTTTTCATTAAATATTAGAAGCAGGTTGTACCTAAATGGACAAAAATTAATGAATAAATCAATTGCGTAGTCTAGATATTGAACTATTTAAATTTCTTTGACTGAAAAATTGTTTTTATGTTCGAGGAGGAGTTCACGAGGAAAGTTGTTGGTTCGAATGGCCCTGGGGATAATTCATAAATGACGTCACGCTTCGAGGGGGGAGGAAGGGTTCGTGAAATTGTGACAAAGTGTGACAAGGGGAGGGGAGGAGGTAACAAGAAGTGTGACATCAGTCTTATGCAACATAGCGTGATCTGTGACAAAGGCGGGGGAAGGTGGATATGTTGAAGTGTGACATTTTGTGACAAAGGGGGGAGGGGGTCAAATATATGGGAAAATAGCGTGACATCATTTATGAACGGTCTCCTGACTGAAAATGCTTCTCACAAAACTTATAAAATAAACGTACAGTAAAACCTGTAAAGTTGACTACCTGTCTAAGTTGACCACTTTTGTCAGGAACGGAAATAGCCCTTCCCCCTCTACCTCACCCTCTATAAATTGACCATCTGTCTAAGTTGACCACTAAAGTCCTGCACCGTAAGTGGTCAACTTACACAGGTTTCACTGTACATAGTTTACAAAAAGAATGTTTTACTTAGTTTTCATAAGGAACATTTTGTATCCCACATATCAAAAGTACCTAAGCTATTTGACAAAATATTTCATGAAAATAGTACGCATGTACATTATTTTTTGAGTGATATTATTATTTTGGGTAACATTTGGTGTTTAGGATAAATAGCAATGCTTTTTTAGTTCAAAATATTTCCTTTACTATTATTTTTTGAAGGAAATAGGTGGTATGAGAAAAATTCTCACGCGCGAGTTCTGAGATCACTCATTTTGACGCGAGTTTTAAAGGGTTAAAATAATTAATAAGAATTGCTATTACGGTTGCTATTATTAATATTATGAAAAATAGTAATATATGAAGAAAAGTTGCGGTGTAATACAGGAGATTTTTGTCCTCTTTATTTAGTTCGCTAAATTTTCCCTGAACTTAACTTTATGATTTTGCTGCAATTCCGCCATTTACTTGATTACCTTAATGCAATTAAGAGTCCTCTCTTGGATTTGGGAGTGGAAAATGAGAGTTAAATTGATAAATTTTGTTATCAATTTAAATGTTTAAAATTGTTAAATTGATAACACGTTTTTTCAAAAATCTTTCACGACATCTCCCCCAACCGTTAAAAAACCACTTGGCTGAAAATTGGACCATTTAGCACGTCAAACGATGATGTTGTTGTAGTTAGAAATACTATATCGCTTGACAGTCTGAAAGTAACATTAAAACTACCTTTAGTTATCTTCGCTCTGAGAAAATAGCTCTAATTCATTTCATTCACTGTCTGCCTATTCCCATAAAATATAATTAATCTAAGCTCACATCCTGAAAACCCTGAGAGAATAAAAGCCTAAACTTCACCTGATGCGTCTTATGATACGCGCTTTTGTACGAAAAGAATTTTGAATAAAAAGAATTGTTAAACGGTATTTGCTTCTTTTTTAAAACAAAAACACTTATGCTGTTTACTGAGCCTTAGACAAAAAAGTTGGGAAAATGAACATAAATATAGAAATATCTAACGTCTTTTCCCTTGGATTACATATTTCTCGTGTGCTTTGAAACAATGAAGAAGGATTGCGTTTATAAAAAACATATCTTTCTTAAACTCCATAAATAAAATTGGTTAACTTGTCTTTACCAAAAGCTCTCTTTGTTTAAAATTTTTGTAATGTATTTTTATTAAAAAGGAGAATAATCCCCTTGACACCTGTAGAAGAGTAATAAAAACAAACGCCTTGTTTTTGCAGATTAATCATGCATCCGTAAGGAAATTTTAATAAATATGAATTTAATTACCATAAAAGAATTTCCCATGTTGATAGTTAAGACCGCAATATTTTACCACCAAGATCTTCCCGAAAGCCTTTTACGATAGATGGACTGAAACTTTTTGCTGCTAAAACGTAGTGACAAGCTTTTTTGTTTTGCGATTAACACAAAGAATGGAGAACGAAAATTTTCTCTTTCAACATATTTTCTCATTTCATTCAGTCTCTAAATACATTAAATCAAATTTTCAACAGCCCGTTGCAATAAAAGTTTTGGTTCAACAGAGCACGTTTTTTCGAATAACTAATTAAAAACGTTGAAATTAAATTATTTCTAATGTTCAAACTGCATTATTCAAAATTGTTCAATTTCAGCAAGTTTTTCTTTTCAAACTCATGCAGACGTTTTTGTTTAAAAGTTACATTGGAGCTGAACAAATACACCTATCACCACTCAATCTCTTACCCAACACATAAGTGTGGTTAATTATGAAAGTGATTTTACCAGATTTGAAAATGGAGCAAACCAAAGATTCGGAACGGAGCTTGAAGCAGAAGCGCGGAGCAAAGAGTTTTTGTTCGTAGCAAGAATAAATGAGTCGTGATCAACTGCTCCAATGTGTTTTTAATTAGAGTTTCATTAAAATTTTCCAATTAAAGTTTTTAGCATTATAATTTATTTTGAGTGAACTAAGACGAGAAAGAAAGATACTTTTTCATCTGTAATTTTATTCAAGCGAATAGAAAACAACGATAAATAAATATAAACCCATTTTTTAATAAAAAATAACATAGCAGATAAAATTAATAAAGTTAATAAATAAATAACATAGTTCCTAGTACAACTGCCTTGAGTTGGGGTGGAGCAAATAGTTAAAAGTCGGAGATAAGAAACTCAAAAAAGATGGGCTCCCTGGGAAAAATAGTGATCAATTACACGAAAAATTATTGTACGTAATCCTTATATGTTCTTAGTTCTTAAAAGAAAAGAATCCACTAACCCACAACACCACTTTACGGCGTTATTCCTTCACATCAAGTAAACTGCTGAAGTTGAAAAGTTTGTATTGCAGTAATCACTGATTAGGAAACTTTAAAGACTTGAAAGTTTCTATAAAAGCATTCTGTAGTTGCTCGTAACCTTTGAATGTAAATCTGGTCTATTTCGTCCAAAAGAGCCTCGAATAACAGTGATAACTTTAAATTGTTATTTTGATGCTATAAAGTAAAGATGCACCAATTTAGCGGCAATAATCGATAATCGTCCAATATTTATAATCGGTTAATTTTGGCAGTTTAAGCGGCGAATAAATTTGTTTTATTAAAATTACTTTCGTATGCGAAGAACAAGAAACTATGCTGAATGAATTTAGTAACAATAATCAGGGGTGTCTTTCCTTCCTGTTTTGAAGGTGGAAGGTGATGATGCACCTTCCCCCCTTCAAAACATAGCTAAGGAAAGTATTAGAGTAACATTTATCAAAATATGATTTCATAAAAAAATATATATTCAAGATATAAAAAAGGGAGACTCATAACAGCACTGTTTAAATTGATTTTTCATCACCCCTACTCTAACATTTCCATTGACGCAATCTGAGCCATGAACCCTCTCTCTCGTGGTGCCCACTGCAATAAGTAAACGTAATTTTCTGAAACGTATACCACACACATACATTATATTTCTGTTTATAAAAATTCTGTCAAGCAGAATGTTTCTTAACTGATATCACAAGTGGTCTGGGTGAAAGACACTATAGTACACAGAATATATAGTACTTTGACATGCCGGATAACAGGGAACTTTAGTGCGGTGGTCGGATAGGATTCTGGATATCTAAAAATCGGTCGGATACCAGATAGCCGAAACTTTTATCCTCCAACCTCCTTCCCTGTTAGCACTAGGCCTTAGGGATGCCCTGCCCCGAGAGCAAGGTTGTGGGGTCCACGGATTTTACATGCACGTATCCCCGAGTGTAAATGGTGCGTCTACCGAGCTGTCGAGTATCGAACACGTGACCTTCAGGTTGGAAGTCCGACATCCTAACCACTAAGCTACCACGGCCTAGATGGCCAATACAGGGGGGGGGGGGGAGAACGGTCCCGTTCGTCCCTCCTGTGAGTGTTCCCCTGGATGTTTATATAAACAAAATAGTAATCCAGAGTAATAATAACAGTAGCAAATATTTTTTTTCAAATCATGCTTATTAAATAAAATGTTTAGAGTTTAGAGCAAAATGTAAAAAAAAAAAAAAAAAAAAAAAAACATCTAATGAAAGGAGAGGGGAGAAGAAAACCTTGACTGAAATCAAATGCACAAAATAATGAACTCCCATTTACTGTTTATTACGAAAACTTTTTAAGTAAAATGACAGTATGAAGCGCATGATTACAGTTGTATTTAGGTCATATCCCTAAGTGCTAGATTAAATCTCTGACTTAGTTTTAAAAAGACCTATATCAATTTTTTGACCTTTTGCGTTATTTATAGCAAAATATTATATTTCATCGGTTCTTTTTGTTCTAAAATAGCCTATGTCAAATGACAACCAGAAAACGTTTTCTTTTTTATACTTTAATATAACTTTTTAAAATGTTTAATACCTTTGAATGCTTTTTATCACAACTGACGATGTTTTGGCCCAATTTAGAACCAAGCCACAGAAACAATTTTGTAAAAACGTCTTCTACTGAAAACTATCTTGGAGAAGGGATATGTTTAATTTATCAGTTAGTGCTTAATATTGCAAAGTAGATTATGTACTTTTCTACTTCACTCCTTTACCCTGTTAGCACGTGGCCTTAGGGCTACCCTCCCCCGGGCACGGGTAAGACTAGATTATGTACTAGAATTCAAATTTTATGCTTTAGACCATATAAAAAGTTTTTTCACGAATCACTTGCTATAACTTTCTCGTCCCAAATTTTGAAATGACTGCCAAGCCAGAAACTCACTCTACTGAACAATAAAATTAGAGCTAAGTATTATTGGCACTAGGTACATGATGGGGCACAAAGTACACGGGTTTCCTCTACATATGAAAGGATATTTTGAGTCTAGCACAATGATGCGCGTCTGACTTTCAAATTTAACAATCTACCCATGAGCTTTCTAAATTATGCATTAAACTAAATTGTTTAATCAATTTGGCTCTTAATTTGCTATTAAAGAAATTTAAAAAAAAAACCCTGGTTATTTTGCATTTAAACTTTTATAACTGCAGAGCGATCTCACAGATTTTCCTTCTTTCTCCGAAAAACAGCATCAGTCTCAAGTTGCCCAAGGCAGTCTCGAAAATAATATTCTTATTGGTTTTCGTTGGTCCCATGGCTCATTTATGTTTCTCTCTTTTTCAATGTACAAATTCGATTTATTTCTACGTGACTTAAGAGAATTTCGCCTAGAATTTTCCAAAGACTTTTCTACGTAATGTAGAATTGATTATCTTACGGTTTTCCGATTCGAATACTTAATTGTGAAAGCTTTTCTTTTTTTGACGAATTCTTGTCACAATGGCTTTTTCAGGCATTTTCAATTTCGTAATTCTAAAGTAAAATCAAACAAAAAAAAATGGTCATTTATAATTTTATTTCATGAATGGGTGAATCAAACTCAAATCGCCATCATTCGTTTGTTTTCTAGATAAATTTTTGAAAGAAGTTCGTTTATAATTTTTAAGATTAGTTAAATACGATTTTAAGGAAAAATTTATTAATACTTTGGTAAATAAATTACACTAGAGTTAAACAATTTAACTGCGTTGAAAAGAAAAAAAATCATTTGTTATCTCACGAAGTATTGACTTTGTATTTAGAGCTTCATAAGCAAATTGTAAAAATTCTCAAAATTTCAAACACTGTAAATGGAAGAGCGAAAAATATGAATACAGCAATAGACAGATAGCGCAAAATATATAAAAATCAATTAAAAGAATTAATGTTATACGTATGAGAGAAATATTAAAACTGATTGTATATAAAACGCGAAAAATGCATACTCAGGGGAATAGATAAATCACAAGATGGAATAAGTATTGATTTGAAAACATACAGACAATTAAATAAACGATTCGATAAACAAGTATACAAATATATGTGTGAGTAAAATCAATTAAATTGCAATTTTCAACCCTTGCACGATTGTATTGACCATTACTTATTTCTAAACAAAAGTTTGGCCGCACGTCAGAAAAGTCTGGAGTTGAATAAACAATGCTAAGATTTACCATAAAAGGAATACCATGCGAATGATTTGTTGTGAATAGATTAATGCACTAAAAATTGTTTGACAGATGGGTAAAAGTCGGTGCATTTTATATTTAAAATATGGAAAACTAGATAATACAACAACTCATAGAAATAAAGTTAAATCTGGAGATTTTAATAAGCAAATAAGTTTATTTATTATTTATTTATTTTTTTATGCCTCATGAATTAGTACCATACCTACCCTAACGAGGGTTTAACCGGATGTGGTAATTGAGAGGAAAAGAACAGAAAAATATAAAAAGTAAGAACCCACGAGCGACTAAGCACCCGCTGGGTATCGCAGAACATGTGATGTTACAAATTTTGAAAAAATAGAATAGAAAACTTAAAAGAAGAAAAGAAGCATCATAAATAACAACAGCAATAATAATATTAAATGACATAAATATGATGAATGAAGAAAATAAGAAAAATTTGAGAGCAGCGAACGAAAGTCCTATTGAAACTGTTACGTAGGAAGTTGAAAGTCATTTCCACGAATGCTTAAGGAACATAACTGCATGAAAGTTCTTTAGAGTTACTGGATGAGATAAAATATGGATGATGTTTTGAAAGAAAGTGCTCTTGGAATCATATCTTCAGTGGAAGGAACTGGTTAAAGGACAATTAAAAAAGTAATGATCTGGAGCACCCGGTTGACTGCATACACATAATGACGAATTGATTATGTTAAAACGATGTAAATATGAAGTAAAAGGACTTTGATCACTGAGAAATTGTACTTCCGAGGGATGTTTGCAACTTGGCTTCAGCTTTACTTTTTGGCAGGAAATCGTGAACATTACGACCAGTTTCAGCGGTGTCCCATAGCTGTTGCCAGCTGTTGAGAAGATCTGTCGAAAGTAGATATTTGAGATAAGATTTAGGCAAAGGAATTTTATATCTCAGTATATGAGTAGGTTTTTTTGCTGCGGTCTGAGCCAATGAGTCAGCTCGTTCATTGCCGAAGTGGCCTTTGTAAGCTCTAATCCATGACACTTTTATGATTGGTTGTTCTCTGCTGAGGGATTGAATATTACGGACTAATTTTGAAGGATGCGCAGGGTCCTTTAAAGCTTTAAGAGAAGACATGCTATCGGAGAATAGTGTTCTGACGGAGTTTTTATTATTTGTTTTAATATAATGTAGAGCGTGAAAAATTGCCAAAATTTCTGTTTGAAAGACTGAATTATTATATTATATTGAAAGTTTAGCTGACCAATCGTAGACAACCTGATCATTGGAAATGTGGGTAAATGCTGAGGCTGTCCAATCACTTACTTTCGATCCATACGTGAAAATTCCAGAATGAAGTTTTGACACATCAGGTTCTTCTAAACAAATATTCGGAATTAAGCACTAGCAATGAATAAGTTCATTGCTAGATGCATTATATACAAAAGCTTACATTAAGCCTTATACTTCATATTTCGTTCCGAAATAATAAGTTTCTATATTTTACAAAACCATACAACATGAAAGTATGTAACATAGCCAACGAAGTTTGTAGTTACGCTATCTAAAGGAAAATGTTACGCATATGTATATATTTTTTTATGGTTCCAAAATAAAGATTTTCTACCCCCCCCCCCTTTCCTCTCACTCTCTCGAAAACAGAGTATTTTTTCACAGGAGCTATGTTTTTTCCCTTTAGAGTTCTTGAGACCGCAGGTATGTAATATAAAAATATGTTTACGAACGTTGTGTTGCTAAAACCTCCTCCTGCGGAAGCTATGTGTTGACGATTGGTAAACAACCGTTTCAGATTTTCCGGAAGTGGGAGAAAATAAACATAATTTTCAAACCTATTTATCAAAGATTAATATTTTTCTTACGTGATTATTACATTGGGTTTAAAAGAGAAAATAAATGCATTGTTCTTTATGAAATTAAGTAAATGATTAAACACTTCATATACTATTAATGTCTGTTTTTTTACGTGAGATCACAATGTTTTATTTAAGGTTAAAAAAGAAAAGAAAAAAGACAAAGAAAGAAAAAGAAATTGAATGAATACCTTACACATTTAAAGTTTTTTTGAAAGTTAGTTTACAAAATTATTTGATAAGCAAGGGGAGGGGGAGAATAATTCAATAAGCCGTTTAAGTATTATTAGTTAGTTATTTATGTATATTTTTAAAATCATAAACGCATCCCTCTTTACTATTGTTTATGTTATGTAAATCCTTTTAAACTAATTAATTTAGCTCCAAGACTATATTTCACTTAGCATTTGCTGAAATTACTGGATTATGACAAAAATCAGTTAAGCAAATGTTTATACTTTGATTATAGTTAATTTTGATTATAGGTAATGTTAAATAATTTTAAACAGTTTCGGATGCGTTAAGTAAACAAGATAATGATGAATTTGTATTTAATTTTAATTGTTTAAATTTTGAATATTTTAAAATTGATTTATTCTCGTATTTAAGTTAGATAGCTTTAAGATGGAAATAACAGAACAGTAACAAAAATAAAGTGTTATGTATGTGTAACTCACCGTTGAAGAAAAACTACCAATATTTATTAAAATAATCTAACTTATTGCGTTATCTGCTGGTCATTTTTCTTATAAAAAGGCACATTTTTCAATGCTTTTAATAAAAAGAAGAAGAAAAAGAAGAACTTTTACTTGCCCCCCCCCCCCCCCGAACTGAGACTTGTTTTTGAAAATCAAAAATAAGAAACAAATAAAAGCTTGTCAATTCTAAAGGCTTTAAGATACTTTTTCAAACACTAAGAGGAAAAAAGGTTTATGGATTCGGTGAAAAAAGTTTTGTTTCGTGCAACATAAGAAGAATCTTTTCCAAGAAGACGAAAAAAGAAGAAAAGAATAGGAATTTGTATACCCTTAAAGTGATAAATTTATCCTACTCTTGAAAAGACCCAATTTCACAACGAAAATCATTCTAGACTAATTGAAATTCTTATGTAAACCTAAAAAGCATTGTTATAAATTAAGACATACTCTGTACCTCAACGGAAAATTTTCAAATTCCCGGATATTGAATAAAACATCCTGTTTTAATTAAATACTAAGAATTCTTTTCTTCTTAGCAAAACACTGGCTGAAACTCGTTTTCCTGAAAATACTATTAAAAGACCTGATAGGAAAAGAGATAAAATAAACACTTTTTTTTTTCCAGGGAGGAAAAGAAATTTTATTTTGTGACTAATATTTACTTAAATTACTTACGGTTCTGGACGTTTTAAAAGATTAAGATAACAAGTTCAAACTTAAAATCTAATGTTTTACTTGCTGATCCTTATATACATGACTAAATCAAATGTTCTTTCTTCTGCATTTTGTTCCCTGAGCCATTTTTTTTTTTAAATTTTATTTTCGATTCATAAAAGATTTTTTTTCTCGTATTACCGTCTATCATTAATTTTTAAACTGTTTAAAATGCTGCTGTTAATGCTGAAGAAAAAGAAAAGAGTGTTAGTTTTTTCTGAAAAGTTATTGTTATTATTAGTTTCCTGCTTTCGTATTCTATGAAATGCAGAAGCGCAACTAAAAAAAGCGGGGGGGGGGGGGGGGGGTAGAACTCGCAAAACCCTTAGCCTATAGCCGTGCTGCCGATCCTATTTTGTTAGTATAAGTATTTAATGTATATAAGGAGTGCTATGAACTCGTCCCCTTCGGCAAGAAAATTGAAGATTCTCCACAGATGAAATGTTTCACAAAAAATGAAATTCATTTATTTTTCCCGGCTTTATTTATTTCTGTCAACAGATTTTTTTTGTATCCGCCCACACTCCTAACGCCCCCCTACGGTAATGTAGGTTATGAAATATAACTATTTTTAGCATACCTATGAAATTTGTTTCTTCTTCCAGTCAAAGCATGAGTCATAAGAATTATAATCATTATAGGGTAAAAATGATTTTAAAAGATTAAGAAAATTCTCTTTATTTATATATTTATTTAGCATGAACTAAAATGTCATTTCAGGGAATTACATGTATCTACTGATGTATTTTATGGGGAATGGAAATTCTTTTCTGAGATGCTTAAAGAAAAATTTTTCTTTGCTCAAAAATATTAATTAAAATTCAAAACTTATGTAAAAAATTATTTGAATCTTCGAGGAAAAGTAGTTGTAAACGGAAATAATAAATTCGATACATATTTACTCTTCGCTAACAATTAACGCCAAAAATTAAACTGTGTCCTGAGCTATTCTTGATTCTTGAGCAAAAGAAACGAAACATTAATTAAAACTCGACCCACATAAAATTAATTAAAGTTCGATCCATATGCAAAATCCTACGGATAAACAACAACATCTTCTATTTTGTGTGTCTAAATTTTGTTCAAAATAATTTGTCATTCTTTCGAAAATGCATTTGACTTAAGGATAAAATAACTGACACGATCGTGAATGGTAACCGAAGTTTATCAGGTACTGCTGTAATTTAAATTTACGATTTTTTTCCCTTTTAATCCTTCATACAAAATCAGCCGATCGGTTTTATTTTATGTAGCACTACATTAGAAGGCTGATGAATTCCTAACAAGGTGTGTCAGATTAAAATTAAATTCCTTAAGGTAAAGATCGTAAGAGCGTTCTCCAAGAAAAGGAACTAAAATAAAACAGTCGTGCAATAAAAGATACGTCAATAGTTTTTTAGTAAGATTTATTATTTTTCCCTTTCAAGAAGTGTTTAAATTTATTTAACCGTTCATTTATTATTATTATTTTGCATCAGACATAATTTAATGTAATTAAAAACAAAATTAGAGCAAAAAATAAAGAGAAATACCCCAATTTAATTTTTAAATAAATTAAAAATAAGTAGTGTTCGGCAACTACTCGTCAAAAAATAGTTAACTACCAACTACTGACTAGTCTAAACAAAATTAGTTGCAACTAGTAGTTAACTACTTCTTTCTGAGACTAGTTGTAACTAGTAGTTAGCTGTTCTCCAAAAGTAGTTAACTACTAGTTAACTACTTTTAAGTATAATTAATTTGAATTTCCATTTAATCATTAAACTTTAAAAATTAAACATTTAATCATTAAAACAATTCTTAAGAAATTCCTGTAAAACATTCAAAGATTGTATTTATGCATATGTTATTTGGAAATATTCAAAATCTTTTTCTCTAAATTTGAACTTTTATTTTAATATATGTATTGGCTTAATAAAGTTAATAATTTATGTTTTTCAGAAATAGCAATTTTTAAAATTTTTTGTCTCTCAACCCACATCTTGGAACAAGAATTGGTCCAGCGGCAGAAAATAACCGCTCTACGGCTACTTGGTAGAGAATAGTTATAAAACGAAAAAGTTTTTTTACAGCCGGAAATTGATGAAGCTTGGTGAGGGATGTGTCCTCACAACGCAAATACGAATCAATTTCCTCTGAAATTCCACTTTTTAACTGTTGAACAGCTGGTGAAGTTTCTCTCGCCGCTGATAAATAGCCGAACAGAGAGTCACCTTGTTCGAGAGGCTACTATTATTTATTCTGTAGCACGTTGAATGTCCGCAAATTCTTTAACTGCTGCATACCGTTCTTGCTTTATAGCAGATAGATATTCCGGTAAAACATAATGCTTATATTTTGGCAATAAAAGTGAAGCCAAGCGGTATTCCTTTTCGATGTCAGAACTTCCTGAAATCTGTTTTCGAGTCCAGCTAGAAGAGCGTTTATTAATGGGAGGCAGAGAATCTCCTCTGTTTGAGATGATTTTCTTCAGGCACTTTTTGATCCCTATGACTATGGGAATTAAGTCACCTATGTAAGAGTCCTCTTCCTTCTCCAAAAGGTTCATGGCATCGTGAAGAGGCTTCCTAACCCTCAAGTAAGATGTTAGGAAAGACATTTCTACTTCTGTCGTGACTTCAAGCTTCAAAAACTCTTAGCATTCATTCACCTTTATCAGACCTATATCTACGACACGTTTAATGGCGTAGGGACCATTCATAAATGATGTCTCACATTTTTCATTATATTTGACCCCCTCCCCCCTTATTCACAGAGTGTCACACTTCAACATACCCCACCCCCTCTTTGTCACATGTCACGCTGTATTACATTAGCATATGTACTCGCAGCGTTGCAGTTCAAAAACAAAGATAGATCACATTTCTAATTTTATTTTTGAGCTTCTAATGACATTTGTGAGCACAATAATAATAATGATTGTTTTATTACTTAATTTGTATAAAATGAAATTAAGTTTATGTTGATACAAAATGAAATCTATGAAACTTTAAAATCAAATTATAGGAATAAAAAAAACTTTAAAAATTAGTTTAATTTGCTGATTATAAATGGTTTTATAGAAACAAAAATGTACCATGTCACACTTATTGTTACTCCCTCCCCTCCCCTTGTCACAAATTGTCACACTTGCTCGAACCCCCCTCCCCCCCTCGAAGCGTGACATCATTTATGAATGACCCCATAGTAGTCTGACAACCAGCGAGTTTCGGTGGGATTAATAAAGGTAGTGCCAATAATTTTTTCAATGCTGATTTTTTCAAGCATGTGCTGGTGCAGGCGCCATTTATTGATTATATTAGAAAGCTTTTCCTAATTTGCATAAATACTGCAATAAATATTATGTAATTTTACATTATATAACATAATGTAAAAAATACATTTGTGTGAGTAATATTCATAAGCTAAAAATTTAAATAATTTAATGCTTAAAAAATAGTTTTTTTTTTTTAAGTAGATTAAAAAAGTTTTTTTTTTCGAAAGTAGTTGGAATTTTGAAAGTAGTTGTAACTAGTAGTTGGGAAAAAAAGTAGTTTAACTAATAGTTAACTAGTTCAAAACAAAAGTAGTTACAACTACTAGTTAACTACTTAATGTTAAATAAGTATTGCATAAGTCTTTCTTAGTTATGTATTTTATATTGATATTTGAACGATTAATTTTCAATTAGATTTCTCTTACATCAACATTTCTTTGAGTAATTTAGCTTTAAAAACTGAATACTAATTCTGAGAGAAAATTGTATAAGATCTTCCAAGAATTTAATGCTTTCTTCTCATAGTGAAAGGTAAACAGTTCTGTTTATCTTCACATGATTTAGTGACCACTAAAAAGCCGTTTCAGATCTTGTTGGTTTAATTCCAAGCAATAAATAACAAATGCAAAAGTTTGATCAGACAATATCAAGTTGATATTTTTTGTGTGCCTTTGAAAATGGAAGAAAATACCGAAAATTCTATAGAACTTCTTGGTCAGTCTGGGGGTAAGCAACCATATAGAAATTCGTGGGTCCATTGCATGGAAAAAGTGTTATTTTTCTCCTACATGTGATATGCTTCATTTAAAAAACGTAAATGATTAAAACAAAAGGCAATGTAAAAAAAACTCATAATAAAATAACAGAGAAACTTCCAGATTTCTATTTGTTTTGATAAAACACCGTTTATTGAACTAATTTTAGCAGTTCGCAGTAGGTCATTCCGTTTGTGAAATATTCATTTATTCAACGAGAGACTTAGTGTACGTGAGAGTACGAGAGTGTTAGTGTAGACTTAATGGCATCAACACGGATTTATTTAACTTTGATCTAAAAATGTGAATAAAGTAGAACCACAAGCGGTGTAACATTAAAAGTAAGATGACCAGCTTTTAGCATTGGTGACGCGGGACAGCACAGACCGGAAAGGCAATAGTATTTCGCTGCCCTGCGACCATAAATTAATTCCCCTCTCCCCTCCCACCAGAGATATTTATGTTGCGTCGTTCCTAATGCATAAAAAGCCATTGTTCATGAAGTCCAAACAATGGTGATCGAATTCTAACAACTGATCAACAATGCGAACCTTGATTAACAGTTTCAACAGTTACTTATCAGTATTAAAGTTTAACATTTTAAAGTTAATAAAAATGACATAACACTCACATCTTGGAAAAGTAGTCACATGGCCACCGAAAACCGTGTATTTTCTTCCCGTTCTCCCACCGTTCTCTCGCTTTAATTCGCATTCTTTTCAAAAAATCTTTTTTTATACGCCGCGGGAAGCGGAAGAAATTGTTAAAAATCGGGACGTATGGTGATCTTAATTTATAGTAACCGTAGCACTTTATCACTGACATCAGAAAAACTTTTCAGCTATCTTTGACTGTACAAACTTTAGAACTATTAAAGAATAAGGTCATATTAAAGACCTGATTTTGCTAGAAAAGTTCTGTAAATTACAATAGTAATAAAATTATAACGATAATAATAATAATCCAAACCGATTTTTTACTTAAAATTAACTAAGCACAATAGATACGTATTGTTGGAAAATAAATATATGTTTAATAGTTGAATGACAAGTAACGCGGCTATGAGAATAAACAAATTAGACTACTTGATCTCTTTGTAAATAATTATTGCTATTAAAAATACTCAAATTATGTGGGGAAACTTTGCTGCAACAACTAATTATTTTGTTTTCGTGACTGAATTTATGCATCACGTAAAGTAACATGCATTGAAATATTCCAAAAAGAAGCAAAGCCGTAGCTACAACGATTAATTCCGATTTCTGTTTCCTTTCTTGGCTAATAATTATTCAAAGATAAAGGATGTGTTGTAAAAGTCTGGTTCTTGAGATTAGATTTTGGCTTATTATTTTCTTAAATAAATAACTATGCCACGATTTTGTTGAATGCTATATTGAGAAAATATCACTTACCGTTTTTTATTGCTCTAAACTTTCCTTGACTTGAATAGAAAGTGCTTCAGAAATTATTGCAACAAATTTTGTAGTGTGAAAGGAAAGTAAGTCCTTGGACGTTAACATTATCAACATTAATTTTAACAAAATGTAGACTTGAATTTATAATCTCTAAGAACGTCTCTTGATGAGTTTGGAAGAAAAATTAAACTTTTGTGGTTATAAAATTTTTGATTCAAGACATAAATTAATAAAGAGTCGAGAATTTCTTATTTTACATAGTTGGAACAATGTTATTCCCTTTCAAATATTCATTGGAAAATTTGACTTTTCGGCACGCGCATAAAATAATTAGGAAGCGTGATTTTTTATGTTTGTTTTATTAAGTTTTAATGGTGCAGGAGCCTCAACGAAGTTGCACCAAACTTTAGTTTAAATCAGGATATGTTTTGGTAAGAACTGCCTTCTTTTGGCATTATAAAGGCTGCTTCCCAAATTTTACTGCTGAATAAAAGGCTCTTCTGCTTAGTTAATTGCTATAAATGAGTTTAAATGTACAATAAATTTATTATTTTGTAAAAATGAGTTTTGCAATACTTATGTGCCATAGGTGTGTTCAAAATTACCCCATCACCAGAACCCATTAAAACAAAAACTCTTTTTTTTTTTTTGAATGATGATATATGTTAGAAATTCTTGACAAGAAAAGCTTAAAGTTGTACCAAAAATTCAAATAGAGTAAATTCATGTATGAATCAGTTTTTGTTCTAATATGTCATAAAAACTTTGAGAAATATTTAAAAATGTAAAGTGTTCAACTATGCTCCTAACCCTTGTCTCGTACATTAAGACTATAAATTATTGAGAAAGTTAATAAGGCAAAAATGAATTTCATTGGGCAATTCGCTGTGCAACTAAATATTTGCATTTTAACACGATTTCACCTATTAATACGATTTAAAAGCATCATATTTGGTTATCCGATAAATTTACTAGTGCGAATAACTCCTAGTCCCGAGTTTTTCAGATTAATGAAGGACCATTGCATCATAAAAATAATGTTATTGGATGACACATATTGATTTTTAAAAACAAATTAGATATACTTACCATTTTACGCAATTTTGAACAATGATATTTTACTCAAAAATTGACAGCAAGGAAGAGTTTTTTCTGCCCATACATGGACCAAACTGTGAAGCCACCTTTCCGTTATCTATCGAATGAGCATTATTAAATGAGGCAACGATGCATCACATCATATAAATCACTAAAAAACTCCTCTCAACCGGAAAATGGCAATATCGTTTTTGTGCGAGTGGTTATACTTAAATTCGATGTTCCTTCAATGCATGAACACGAGCAGGATTTTTTCGAGACCGCTCAAAGTAAGTATCTAAACACAACGCAAAACCAACGTAGATGCACGAAAAATTATTTTGCATTAATATATTAATTATTTCTAATCTGAAATTCATTTCTCTGCAATGAGTTCCAAAAAAAAATCAAAGCTAAAAGAGGAGTTAAATAAGTATGAACATAAATATTTAAAGCAAATGATCTTTTTAAAATCCAGTCAAAAAAGAGTCGGAGGTCACTCAATGAAAGTTTGACATCAATGAATATTACTGTAAAACCGTAAAATTTAGTAAATTTATTTTTAAAAAATTATCTTTATGTTTCTTAGGTATCAAATAATCGACTTAAGATACTTAGCTGCTTCCGTTTCAGTCTTTTACATTTTTTCATGCACACTTTCTCAATTTAGTTATTTATTTTTGCTTGATAAAAGTTGCCGAATTTTCGAAAGAAGCTAAAGCCTCGCAGTGCCTTTTCTTGCTGGCTACTCTAGTCTTATGAAAGAATATTTGCAAACTAAAAGAACAAATAAAGTGAAAAATTAAGAGAAGAAATGAAAGTCTTACTAAAATATTAAGCAGGAAGTTGAAATTCATCTTTGTGAGTATTGAGTAGGAACATAACTGAAAGCAAGTTCTTTAGAGTTACTGGATGATATAGAATATGGAATGATGTTTTGGGAGAATTAAATTAATCCATTAAGATCCAATCCATTAAGAAGTCTTTGAACATTTACATCTGAAAGTTCGATTGTAGAAGCACAACGAAAGCCATCATTTTACTCCCTTGAATATTTACCTGAGCCCCCTCCACTATCCAGTTTCCTCTCTGGAAGGACAAGTCCCTTGACACAGAGCACTCGCCAACACTAAACTCGCTCTATAATTAGCATCAGGAACATGTTTAAATTAAAGGTACACATCAGAGACTAAAGACATTAATTACAAAGCGGCATATTTCTTTTTAAGTACGAAGTTTGAACGATAAGAGAAGTGCACTTATGTCGGATTGCGAGCACTCCAATTTAAATGAAGGAAACTTTGCTTAACATTGAATCATTCCAAAAACAACAAATACCTTTCGTAGGCATATACACAATAACGTAATTAATCACATTTATATTAGCTTTTCTTCCCAATGGCAATTGTCAAATCAATTTTTCGATTGATTTTTCCTTTTTAACATTAAACAATTTTCTTGAATTATTTGAGTAATTAAATTGCAACCAATAACGACATTATGGCTGTCACGTTATTTTTAATATGATGCGAAGATCTGGGCGTATTCTATAGAGGGCTGAACAATACAGTAGGATTACTTTGTAACTTAGCTGGGTAAAATATTATTTGAACAGAAAAATATATTTTTCTTTTTAATTTATATTTAGACTGCTTCAAAAGCTCCTATAAAAGTTGGATAAAAGAATAAAAAATATTTAGTCTATCTGAAATCGTTTATAACTGCTCGAAAATTATGCCAAGAGGTAGATTAAAATGTACCAAATCACCTGTAAAAAATCAGTTATGTCCACTACGTTGAGTTAAGACAACACAGTCATTTATATTTGTCGGTTAGAAGCATAAAACGCTCTAGTCATGAGACTGCTGATGCCTATCTTCACAGAACACATTATCATGCGTACATAGGATTTGACTGAGAGTTACAAATGACATTTATACAAAAGGATAACTTTTACCTTATAAACCTTAAATTTCGAAGATTTTTGTATTTCTTGCAGATTAAGAGAAAATCATCAGAACTTCCCATCAGGCAACTTGACGAGAGCAATCGGAATCAGACATCCTGTCGCAGCAACTATCTCACCTCCTCGTGTTTCAAAGTTGAGCCGAAGAACCTTGGGTTATTTACTTAAAAATCACATAATACATGCCGGTCTTTACGATATTAGCGTGCCCAAGAATAGAGAGCACCTCAGCACTTGCGCGGCTGTTATCAATTTTTTATCCTCAAATGCTTTTGACGACAATGTATTACGTACTTTTGACGACAATTCATACATTAATAACTGTTTTTCTCTTCATTAGGCTGCTCGTCGACTCATGACCGAAATGCCAGAAACGGGCATCTTATTAAAAAAAGAAAAAAAATAAGAAATCTTGCTTTACAAAATCTGGTAATAAATAGAGTTATTAGTGAGAAGTTTCATCCATAGGAACGAAATACATTAATTTTTAAAATTAATTTTTTCAATTGATTTTGCAACTACGATGTCATTTATGTCATCATCAGAGGTTACTCATTATCTACAGATGAACAAATCCTCACAAAATAAAAACTGATTTGCTAGTTTAGTGGTTAATGAATGCATTAGCTTTCCACATCTTTTGTTTCGAGCACTTCCCTATTTTAGAAATCATAAAGACGCTTGTTTTTCTCGAACCATTGTCTCTAAAATTCAGGTGTGTCTTATCCTCGAAACTGATAGTGAAATGTCCACTGTTTGACTTAAAATTCCCAGAAGCCTTAAAAATGGCCGACAACAATGACGACGAAGAGAGAGAGAAGAAGGTGACGATTCTACGATTTTAAAGGTCATTTATATGTTTCATAAACTAATAAAAATATATTTTTAGTTTGGCTTTGAAATCTAATGATAAATGCTAAAAATTTTACTTTCCAAAAATAAATAAAAAGCTTAAAAATTAAGGTGCGTTTTGTAGTTCCTGAAATAGGGGAGTCGTACAATGGGATTAAATTTCATTGCTTTCCTTTATTGATAATAGTCAAGTTAGAGTACCGCAATGCCAAAAAGAATCAATCAAATCAATAAATTCATTTACTTTTAATGAATCGTATTTTCTTCAAACCAATATTTTGCCCATTTTAAAGATTTAACCAAACGGTATAACCACCAAGTATCATAAGACAGCAGAAAAATAACGCTTTCTTCAAACAATCCTTTAGAATTTAATCAATTTTTAGAATTTAATCATAAGAGAGATATGAAATATCACTGTGAATGACAGAAAGGAAATCAAGAATCGTCCCTAGAATCATCCTTATGAATGTCATAACTCAAACCCAATTCCGAAATCCATTTACCTGGTATCTTTAATAAATGATGTTTTCCCCAAGCAGCATTTTATCTTTCTGTTTGAAGTTCAGGTCATTTCTTAAGAGTGGTAAGGTGCTGAATCGTGATTCATAGAAATGACGTTTGACAGTTCTTTGAGTGTAGTATTTTTCTAAGAAGATGGCCAGCTTTCTAATTAACCAAATAAACGTAAAAATGTATAAATTTTTTCTTTATAATATATTGTCTTGAAGGTTGAATTCGATATCCGAAAACAAAGCTTATTCTCATATTTCGTGCTTAAAAATAAATTTTGCTATAATATTGTTACCTACCAGTGTGGCCTTATTCGTATTTATATTTTTAAAATTGCAACATTTAATTATCTTTCTTTTGTTTTCTTTGTCTGTTCTTTTTATTTTAATTTCATTATTATTATTATTATTATTATTATTATTATTATTATTATTATTATTATTATTATTATTATTATTATTATTATTATCATTATTATTATTATTATTATTATCATTATTATTATTATTATTAATTTTCAGAAATGGTTGTTTTTTTATAAGTAAGTTTTATGTACTCCATTCATT
Source organism: Octonoba sinensis (assembly GCA_038502835.1). Lineage (NCBI taxonomy): Eukaryota > Metazoa > Arthropoda > Arachnida > Araneae > Uloboridae > Octonoba > Octonoba sinensis. The sequence continues at coordinate 25,805,196 of CM076599.1, read as the reverse complement.
TTCGATTGGAAACACAGGTGAAAAATTCTTGCTTTTTTAAAAAAATATGTACTGCCAATTGTTAGTGTTTCCTCATCTGTTTCGAAACATAACTAAATATGCCAAACCTGAGTCTCTAGTTTTTGTAAGTAGGTTTTCCGAAACTCAACTAAAACGCATTTTCCACCTATTTTCTTATTTGTCTTAATAAACTTAAAGACTTCTTGCAAGTTTTTTTTCCTTAATGGGCTGTTTTCATTATTTGTACCGCACTCGTTTTCCGACGAGTAATTGCATATTTAATTTTCTATCGAAAAAGCGCGGGAAAAAAATCTTGGTTTTGATGTTTGTATCAAATATTATAGTTTTACCTCATCTCTTCTGAAATATCCTATAACTGATCATCGCACGTAGGCTACCTGAAACTTTAGTAAAACACGTTTTGTCTTCTATTGGTAAACATTAAAACCTTTTTATTTTTATTTTGGTTTTATTTATTTAATTACTTATTTTGACGTTTATTAAGAAAACCCAGATATGGCCCATCTACGGATGCATCTGCATGTCTTTTCATGTTTAAAGGGTTGCTTGGTTTCTTAGGTTTAATAGCGGTAAAGGTCTCGTTTGGAATTCATTAAACGGACAACTATCGGAAGGTTTAATGCATTCTATTTCAGTAGGAGCTGTAATGGCTCGTGAAGTACTTTCCCCACATGTAGCTCTCAAATGAAATGGATCTGAAAGACATCTGATCGTTAGAAGCTGACGAATAGAGTTTGTGTCACAGAAATAATCAAGCATACGATTGTCAAAAATAATTCAATAATGTCGTTTTGTACGACACTGACGAATGTGTTCCATTAAAATTGAAAAAATGTATAAAACACCATCTTTGATTCCAGAAAATTTTCCACTTAATACCTATTTCGAATTCCAGCCACAAAACGAGTACGAATATTAATACCAGGTTCTTGCGTAAGGGATTCCCGCTTATACTTTAAGGGATCTTTATGCTTATAAGGGACTCACATTTTCATGTTTATGAAGTAGAAATGAATTAATTTCATTTTGCGATAACAAAATTTATGTAGGTGCACAGGATTAGCTTCACATTCAAAGATTCATTTCAGCACTTGTTTGCAAATTAATTGTTATATATTATTTTGTTATTACAATTTACTTGAACCTAGTCAACTATTTGCCCCAGATGTATACAAATTCATTCCAAAGATATTAGTTCTACATTTCTAAAAAATAAATCAGTTTAAATAAATAACCACACGAAACTATTAAAATTATTTCTGATTTTCGCCAACATTCTTGAAATTTGCTAAGATGTACTGATATCTTTTTTTGAGCCGGCTTCTAAATTTTTATCATAATTCGTAAAACTACGACGATTTCAAAAATTGCCTTTAAGTATGTAAAGGATCTACCATCATATATCCTTCATTAAATTAAGTCAATTCAATTTCTACTCCATAAAATGTATAAAGACATCTACGAGCAACATGTGGAATTTTAAAGCATAAAAATAGCAACTTTAGAAAAAGGGCTATTGAAAAAGAAAAACTGAAATGCAACCAATGCCCAAAAAACGTGTTGCATTATTCATAACATATCCTTCTTGATCCTTTGCTTCAAACAAGCATCTTAAAATTCATCTCTCCTCAGCGCTTTAATCTCCGTTAAAATAATTCATAAGCCGTAAGCAAAAATAGGTACAGAATAATCGATATAAGTGAGCTTTTTAACCGGAAATTTGTTTCACGACCTCTTTCTTCCTGTCGCATCTAGTGCCTCTTCTATTTGCTGAAATTAACTCGAAAAGAAAGAAATTAGATTTTAGGAAAATGACTAGACATAAAAAGCATGTGTAAATTAAAACTCGCTCGCACAAAAAATGTTTAGGGGGTAAAAAATAATTTTTACAGCCTTAATCAATTTTAAACGTATCCTTTCTCCTTTTAAATATTTACAAACTTAAAACTGCCAGCACTGTCTTTTGTTTACAAAGTTAATTTCATATTTTTTTTGTTTTCGAAATGAACTTTCACTATTTAACAGTCAAGTATCTTTCGTCGTCGCTTCCTATTAAGAAAGCGTGGGTGTGGCTGAGTTCTATAAAATTGTTACAAAATTCAGCTAAGGTTACTTTTACATTGTAATGTGTTTATTTTGCTTTATTTTATTTAATTGGTTTTATTTTATTGGTGTTTACTCCGAGAATTTGCACTTAAAATTCGCTTTGTTTTCGAATTTTTATTTGAAAGGTTTTTTTTCCTGCTGAGCTGCCATTTAGTATAGTAGAAATATATTGTCTCTCCAAGAAATTGGCGAGATATCGCCAAGTTAGCACCATTTTTGGCTCATTAGAGGTTTCTCGGTAAAATTGGCTTTTATTTGAATTTTTTAAATAACTCGATTTTACTGAAATTTCCGCATTTTTTCATGTTTATGAGCTCCAAACATGTAATAAGAGCGGTAAGAGTTCCGAAGCTTCAAAGTTTAGTAAGATTAACTTGTTGCGAAGCCTTTGTCCTTTGAGCTATGCGCTTCATTTTGCTATTGTATATTCGCATTTGGGAGCAAATACGTAGCTGCCGTTATCTTTTTACGCCCTTTCAGCGCAGCAAAAATTTGGCAGTAGTGTGTAGTAAACAGTAAAAGTGTTGTTTCCAATGTGGAGGTACTTGCCTATTCGGCATTTGCCCTTTTTCCACAGGAAATGCTGTCCATTTGTGAAGGGTCACGTGATAGGTGACCAGCATTGACACTAACACCCTGTAGTCGGATGACATCAGATGGCGCCACCACAACCCCGCCACCTTCCTTTTTTGACCTAAGGGTGAAGGGAAGGGAATATCTCCCCTCGGGTACAATCGGAACTGCCTCGGGACTGCAGGGTCCACGGGTTTTACATGCACGTATCCCCAAGCTTACATGGTGGGTCTTCAGCGGCTCGGGTATCGAACCCGAGATCCTCCGATCCGAAGCTCGACATCCTAACCGCTGGGCTACCACGGCCTGTAAAAAAACAGTAAAAGTGTACATTTGCAAATAAAATTTCTGTGTGCTTTACAAGGACTGAATCATCTTTCCAAGCGTAAGTGAACTCGTAATGAACTTATAATACTACCTGTTCCATACTAAACAGAGAGCGCTGTTGCAGCAGCGCCACCTTGTGTATAGAAAGCTGAGATTGACACTTGAGCCCAGAGACTGAACGATGTAACACCCAAGAGAGGGCAGTCCGCCGCAAAAAAAAATGAAGAGTTTAACATACAGTCCACTTCAGAGTTCTTAATATTTTCCTTCTGGTCCTTGAGGCCGGAGGACGGACAATCAATATGATGAGCATTGTGCGGCCGAAGTTTTTTGACAAAGAATTGTGAATAAGTAGTGAAGTTTGAGTACATCAACAGTCGAACGCTCCGAGAGAGATGAAAACATCCAGTAGGGAGGTAGGTGCTTGAGCTTGTACTTACATGGTCATTTACTCCCCCGAGATAACTTTTGATAACTTTTTTCATTGATTTTATTTATTTCTGTAGAGTTTATTTGTGAATTTTGAGTTTGAGTTTTGTTTTTAAAAATGTTTAGAAACGCGATAAAAGGTGATTTTCAGCTTGCTGCTATAGAGTTAGGAGAGGTAGTCAATGAGAAAATGACAGTTCTAGAGATAACTAATGTCATAAAGAATAATGAGCAATTCAAAAACGAGCCTGACTATGTGTCTGACCTCTTAAAGGGGATAATAGAGAACCGCAAAGAAGAGTTGCAGCTAGAGCAAATAAAATTAGAGAGAGCAAAAGCTGAACTGGAGTTGGCCCTCGCGCGGGGAAATATGAAATCTAAAGACTCTAAATCAGAAATTAAAAATGAGGTTTCCGAATCTTTGGATTCTTTAATAAAGAGCATAAAAACTTTAACGATGAGAGTTCCGAACAGACCGGAAGGATGGGGTTTATTTTTTGCTTCTTTAGAGAGATCATTCGCTAAAAAAAGCGTACCAGATCAGTTTAAAGCAGAGATTCTTTTGAATCTGCTGGGAGAGAAAGCGTCAAACGTCATTTCCTATATAAGTGATGATGAGTTGAGCAATTATGAGAAAGTTAAGAAAATTGTACTGAGAGAGTTTGAGCCTATCCCAGTCTTGTTTAGAGCAATTCCGAAAAGCTATTAAACAGCCTAATGAAACTCATGTTCAATTTGCGTCACGGTTGACAACAAATTTTGATTACTATTTAAAACGGAGAAATGTGTCTGATTTTGAGTCATTAAAACAATTAATGGTGTCAGACAAGTTGTTTCAAACTCTAGATAGAGAAACCGCGACTCATATTAGTGTAAGACAATCAGATTCTTGGTTTGATCCAGTAAAATTAGGAAAAGAAATTGACCTGTTTTTCACGTCCCGAGGAAAACCGCTAGTGGGGGAAAATAAACCACTCAATCACAAAATCAGTAATTTCAAAAATGTGTCTAGAGTATTTTTATCTGATAATAAGTATTTAAAATGTATTTTTTGCCCAGAAAATCACCCCATATTTAAGTGTACAAGTTATAATTCATTACCTATTTCTGAAAGAGTAGAGATCGTAAAGAAAAATAATTACTGCTATAATTGTTTTGGAAAACATCTGGTCAGTGCTTGCAAATCGCATATTTCTTGCTATTTGTGTAAACAAGAGGGAAAAAGGAGACGCCACCATAGTTCTTTACATTAATCGAAAACTCACTTTTTATTGCCCAATCCAAATGAGATAAACATCGGAAACGCGGATTTGAGGACCCCCCAGTCTCAAGTAGCACATTCATCACTTTCGCCTATAGCTGAGGTCTTTGAACCAACTAGTCTAAATAATCCTATGCTCTCCACCCGAGTAATAAACCAGTCAAAATCGGTGTTGTTAAGTACAGTGAATTGTTTATTGAGGGATCAGAGCGCGTGCTATTTTGGATCAAGGCGCCATGAATAATTGCATGACGGCAGACTGTGCGAATAGTCTTGGTTTAAAAAGAGATATGAAAAAGAGTTAAATTTTTTGGTTGTATCCAAAATTACCGATTTAATGCCGTCAAAAATGCTTAAAGTTGAGGTTCCCGAATTAAATTATGTAAAACTAGCGGATGAAAACTTTAATAGGCCAGGTCGTGTAGATTTGCTTTTGAGTGCTGAAATCTTTTATGAGTTGTTGCGTCCAGGTCAAATTTATGCTAATAATAGTAATTTAATACTCCAAAATACAGTTTTTGGATATGTAGTTAGGGGAAGTTTACCAAGTACCATTGAGGGGAAAATACATTACGGGTTCATTGTAAATAATACAGATTTAAACGAAGCGGTAGAGAAATTTTGGAAGTTAGAAACTGTAGAGATAGAGGTACCCAAAAATAAAGAAGAGATAATTTGTGAAGAGCATTTTCAGAAAAACTTTAGAAGAGATAGTTCAGGGAGATATATAGTAAAAATGCCTTTAAAAGAGGACCCAAAGTGTTTAGGGAAATCAAGAGATATAGCCCTTAAAAAATTAAATTCGCTGTGGAATCGGTTTTTAAGAGAGCCTGAGTATTTAAAGTTATATCGAGAATTTCTGCGCGAATATGAGGAACAGGGGCATATGAAAGAAATGTCTGGGTCTGAGGAATTAGGTACATATTATATAATTCATTTAGGAATCTATCGCCCTGATAAAAGTACAACTAAACTTCGTGTAGTGTTTAATGCTTCATCACCAACAACTCTAGGAAATTCACTCAATTCCTTGCAATATAACGGTGGAGTTTTACAGGAGGATCTTTTTTCATTAATGGTGAGGTTTCGTAAGCACATTTTTGCTTTCGTGGCTGACATTAGGCAAACGTATAGGATGATTCTTATTGATCCTAGCCAAACGAAACTTCAGAGAATTCTTTGGAGGGAGGGAGTGAATGAACCAGTTAAGACGTATGAGCTCAAAACTGTGACCTACGGAACAGTAAGCGCACCTTATCTCGCTACTAGAGTGCTACTTCAGTTAACAAGAGACGTGCACAAAAATTACCCTCTAGCTTCAGAAGTATTAGATAAAGACATGTATATAGATGATGTTCTAAGTGGTGCTTCCACCATCACCCAGGCGAAAAACATTCAAATGGAGATAATAGAAGCTCTGAAGAGCGGAGGAATGACACTACATAAGTAGTGTAGTAATAACTCCGACTTAACAGGAGGACATAACAGTGATTATGATTTTCAGGAAGAGACAAAAAAGCTCTAGGTGTTTCGTGGAACCATAGTCTTGACTGTTTCACCTTTCAAATTCGAAATGAAAAAGTTGGTCTACCAACAAAGAGATCGGTGCTCTCCACAATTGCTCGAATTTTCGACCCTCTTGGTCTTTTGGGTCCGGTAGTGACGAGAGCAAAGATATTTCTACAAAAACTGTGGTGCTTGAAAATAGATTGGAGTGATCCACTTCCTGAGATGGAAGCGCAGCAGTGGAAGGACTTCATCGAATCCTTACCAACAATCAACAACATCAGTTTTAAGAGATGCATACTTCTAGAAAAAGCAGTGCATATTGAGATTCACGGATTTGCGGACGCGTCTGAGTCTGCATATGGTTGCGTAATATATTGCAAATCAACATCAGAGACTGGAGCTTTTGAAGCAAAACTGATCTGTAGTAAATCACGGGTGTCGCCTCTTAAACGAGCTACAGTTCCTAGATTGGAACTGTAGCTCGCAGCTGTTCTTTTAGCAAAGTTAGTAACAAAAGTGAGAAACGCCTTACTTAAACAGATTAAAGACAGTGATGTCTACCTGTGGAGTGACTCCATGATAGCCCTTTCATGGATACGAAAAGAGCCCTATCAACTAAAAACGTTTGTGGCAAACGGTGTGATGACAATCCAGGACTTAACATCAGTGCAATAGTGGCATCATGTGTCTTCCGAGGACAATCCCGCGGAATTTATTTCCAGAGGCGTGAATGCTGAGAAACTGCTTAAGACTAAACTGTGGTTCAACGGCCCTACTTTCTTGGCTGACAAAGAATATCCCAGTCGCGAAATACCTTCATCAGACATACGAGACGAGTTTACGTCTGAACTGAAAAATTCGGATAAAAGTGACTTACCAGTGCTTACTTTAACGCCAAATACATTTATTCAAGAGTTATTTAATACTAGTAATAGTTACACAAAATTATTGCATGTTATTAGTTATATTTTCAGGTTTTGCATAACGTAAGAAACATCGCGAAAAGGAAGTTGGGACCTTTGAGAACAGAGGAAATCAAGGAAGGAGAAATCTTCATTTTGAGAGAGGTCCAAAGACAAGGGCTCTCAGAGGAGCTCAAATCTTTAGGTCAGCAGAAAAGTATCCCTGGAAAAAGTAAGATAAGGTTTTTAAACCCCTTTCTAGACAAAAACGGGTTAATTAGAGTAAACGGTAGAATAAAAGAAGCTAATGTAAGTTATGATCTTAGATTCCCTATAAACCTGCCCAAAAGTCATAAGCTTACAAATCTAATTCTAGAAGCATATCATAAGAGATACTTTCATTTAGGTCCTACAGCTTTACTGCACTATGTAAGACAAAAGTTTTGGCCAGTACAAGGTAAAGCATTGTGCAGAAAAGTTGTACGTGAATGCATTAGATGCTTCCGAGCTAAACCCGTTGGAGTTGAACAAATAATGGGTGATTTGCCCAAAGAGAGAGTGACTCCTGATTTTCCATTCAATTGCTCAGGAGTAGATTTCTGTGGCCCATTCATTATTAAGTATAAACATCAAAGAAGAGGTGTCTTTCATAAAGTTTATGTTTGCATTTTTGTGTGCTTTGTTACAAAAGCCGTTCACCTCGAAATTGTAACTGAACTAACGGCTGAGGCATTTATAGCATGCTTAAAAAGATTTGTGGCCCGCAGAGGTTTGTGTTCGAAATTATATTCAGATAATGCAACAAATTTTACAGGTGCGGATAAAGAGCTTTCCAGGTTACATAATTTAGTCGTAAAACCAGACGAAAGTCTTGCTAACTACATGTCAACTGAGGGAATCGAGTGGCATTTTATTCCACCTAGAGCCCCTAATTTTGGTGGTTTTTGGGAAAGTGGAGTGAAGGCATTTAAGTATCATTTTAAAAGAGTTGTTGCAGACTCCAGACTGACTTACGAAGAATTCATCGCAGTCATTACCCAAATAGAGGGCATTTTAAATTCAAGACCACTTGTACCTCTGTCATCAGATACTGAAGTATATGATGCATTAACCCCTGCTCATTTCCTACTCGGCAGACCGTTAAATGCTATTATAGAGCCAAATTTAATTGAGATTAAAGAAAATCAGTTGTCTAATTGGAAAAAAATGACAAAAATAATTCAAACATTTTGGAGGAAATGGCAAGTGCAGTACCTTAATAATTTACAGCAGAGGTCCAAGTGGATGGTAGAGAAAGATAATGTGAAAATTAATGAGCTAGTGTTACTTAAGGATGAAAATTTGCCACCTCAAAAATGGTCCTTGGGTAGAATAGTGAAGCTCTGTTTTGGTACTGACAAACGGGTTAGAGTAGTTGAGGTGAAAACTCAGTCTGGTGTCTTCAAAAGATCAATTGCAAAAATTTGTATTTTGCCTGTTAATGTGTAGTTTAAGTTTATATTTTATTTGTGTATTAATCATTGTGCAAATGTGCTTATTGTTATTTTTACATTCTTTTTTGTGTGAAATGACTGTACATGTTGTGGTTGAATGTGACCATTGCAACGTGGGGCGGAATGTTCCATACTAAACAGAGAGCACTGTTGCAGCAGCGCCACCTTGTGTATAGAAAGCTGAGATTGACACTTGAGCCCAGAGACTGAACGATGTAATACCCAAGAGATGGCAGTCCGCCGCAAAAAAATAAAGAGTTTAACATACAGTCCACTTCAGAGTTCTTATTATTTTACACTACCCACCATAGAGGGCTATAACGTCTGAGATTTTTTCCTAGTATTAAAAGTGGATGACATATTTTCAGGCAGAATATTGTTACAAAATCAGGGGTACTCATACTGTTTCTCGCCAAGTTTGGCGACTTTCCTATCACGATAGATAATTCTAGTTTTTGCTAGGATTTTCTGGAATATTCATATCACTTGATCGAATATGCTATATAAGGAGCGATAAGTTTAAAGCGTTCAGAGATCAAGTTGAGTCTTTGGCGAGTCCTTGTCAGTCTTCAGTCTGAGCCGTTGTGCTGTAAGCTTCGTGCACGATTCCATTCGTATTTGGGAAGTAAATACGAGATTACCGTTGGTCTTACGATGATGTATGTACTTCGTGAGATATATTTGTGCCCAAATCTGTACATAGGGTAACGAAACCTGTAAATAAGTTGCTCTGTATGTTCAAGGAATTAGTCATTAATTTAAAGTAGGACGAACCCGTAAGAATATCTAAGGGACGTTTCTCACATCTAAAGTCTTGTGGTGGTACTATTTGAAGCAAACTAAAAAACTCCTTTCGAAACATCCATGAGAGACATGGCCAATCGACTCTGAAACTTTGTACGGACAATCTATAAGATGCACATATCATTTGACGCACACAGCCTCTGTAAAGCAACCTCATCAGGTTATAAATATGCCTACATCACTATATTTATTCGATTTTGGGACATTATTTGCTAAAGCAGAAATACAAAGGGACTGCTAAAACTAGAAGAAGCAAAAGAGATTGGCAAAGGTGAACTAATCTTATTCTTCCATACTAAATTTAAAAATGTGTTAATGTGTACTTTTTAGAGGAAACAATATTTCAAAAAGAATGGTCTCAAAAATAACTTCGCAAGTAGCAAAAGCAGTACTTAATACTCTATAAAAACTAATTAATTCGTTACTTCTTCTCAATTGAAACATAAAATTAAATTCAGAGGATAAAGATCATTGATCAAGATTTATAACTCCTGCATAGCCATATTTTAAAAACTCATTTAAATATTGTGACAGTGTTGAGACACTTTAAACCTCGTATGATGCACCATTAAAACTGCTAGTCTGTATTTTAACACCACTAGTTCTATTATTTTTTTACTCGTTAATGAACTGTGATAGAGTGAAGTCCGTATCTGACTTCATTCGTACAAATCCTCAACCTTCCTAATAAGATACCATTAAAACTATCAAATTTAATTGTGATAAATGGTGCAGATCATGTAAAATATTCCAAAATATAATGCAGCTCTCCAAAGAGTTCTAATCATAATTTATTACGAATGTAAATCAAAATGCTCTTTGTGCAAACGATATCATCATTTACAACTCAGGAGCTTCAGTTGGTAAAAAATGTGTCACAATTAACAGTTTTCCGAATATAAACAATTTTCTGTCTGCATCGTTAAAATGGATGTATTTGTTGAAGCACAGTAAATGCGTAAGACAGTTTTTAATTTTATTTTTGACAGCGAGAGTTAAGAACTGGATGGCAAATGTCACTTTTAAATTAAGACTGCAGATGTTCAATTTGTATGAAACTTCGGAAAATATATTTAAAGATTATATTTTGAAAGTTTATTAGAAGTTAATATTTTTCTTTCAGGAGCAATTTTTTAATAAAATACAGTGGTTGGGTTTTTAAACTAGTTTTTTTTAACTACATCAGCAGTATAGAATAAATCATATCAAACAAATATTGAAAATTTCATGTGGGTTTTGAAAGAAAGAAATCGAAAAAGAAAAATCTTGTGAAGTAAATAAAAAAATAATGATATTTTGGAAAATATATTTATTTACTTTCACAATTGCGCACGATTTTTGTCAACGTTTTATGCCAATGCCATTGACTAATAAGCTTCAGTGTAAATTTTGACGTGAACGCGAAGTTACGCAGTGACTGTATTTTCTTGTTCTAAGTTTTTATCTCAAACTGTATTTGTTTTTTGTAGTAAATACATAAATAATTTTCGTTATGAACGAGAATCTAGCATATATATATACAGTGAAACCTGCGTAAGTTGACCACGTGTGGTGCAGCACCTTAGTGGTCAACTTACAGGAAGTGGATTTTTTTCTTTTTGTCATTTCTTACACTATACATTTATTCATATGTAACTAATTATAGTATAACTTCATGTACTAACACTACTTAAAAATAGTAATTAGCTATTTCTTTCACAATTATCTAAAACATCATTAGAGAAATTTAACCTGGATGACTTACAACGTATCATATACAACATTAAAATTAAAGTACTTAGATCACAATAAAAATAAATATCTTATTAATTATGTAAGTTACTTATTGGATGGTCAAGACTTTCGAAAAATACATACGTGCTACGTCAGCTAGAAGAAAAAAGAAGAAAATTATTTAAAGAATAAAAGAGTGCTCATAGTTGTTTTCCCATTTTATTAATTTACAAAGAAGTTTAGGCAAACTTTATATTGATGTTTCATCCATCCATACAAATACTGGTATAACGTTATAGAATAAAAAATATCCTGGAGAAGTAATTTCAGTTTTTTTTTTATCTTTTCAAAAAGCATAGATAAACGATCAAATATACTAATAATTCGGCGGTCATTTTGTAAAGGGTTTTTTATAATGCTCCCACCCAATTTTGGCGTACATAAGTGGTCAATATAGACATGTGGTCAAAGTAGGTGGTCAATTTACAAAGGTTTTCCTACATTATATAATATAGGGGTAATTCGGTTCCTGGCAAAAAGTGGTCAACTTAGACAGGTGGTCAGCTTACAGAGGTGGTCAACTTTACAGCTTTTACTATATATATATATATATATATATAACTTTTAATGTACACAGCGCACAGCGAGAGAAAAAAGACTAGATCATTTTAAAAGTGTAACGAGTTTTGCAACAAAGAGACAATGTAAAATAGCAGGAAAATACAAGCATTTAAAAGAGAAAAATACTTCTGTTAATTTAAATTAGCTTTAACTCCCATTTTTGCAATGGACTATTTTTTGCACTAGTTCGATTAAGTAGTCAGTATTCAACATTTTTTATGTTTATTGGCCTTTAAGAACATGCATTCTGCGGGTTTACTTATGAATAAGAGAAAATAAAAACGCTGGAAGATACTATTTAAATTTTTATTTCTAACGTGAGAGGATTACTTCGGTTTACAGCTACTTTTGCTGCTTTTTCGTGCATCCTGTTGCCACTTTGACACAAAGCTTTGTCTTTCAAAAAAAAGAGAAGATTTTAATTTCAAGTTATTGTAATTAGTTAATTTAACCATGCAATTAAACCTGTAACAAAACAAACAACGTTTATGTTGCCTCTTTATACAGTGAAAATACGGAAAAACAAAATCTGTTTTCTTTTTTTTTTTTTCGATTGAAATAAGAATTCAATTTGACGATTTATATTACTTTTAGGCACCCAATACTACAACAGTCAATAGTGTAGATAAAGCGGTTTTACCTGAAGATGGTTGTCTCATTAGTAGAACGGCAAACTTATGACTAGAAAAAAGAATAGTTAAAACCCTTCTCGTCTATTTAATATTTTTCTTTTTGTTTCTAATTGGCAACTATTGGCTTCTATCAATTGCAGACTTAGTGCGTTCCCTAGAGATTAATACCATCTTTTTCAGCAGCATCACATTGAGTGTGGCACCATCGCCGTATGAGAAGGTTGACGTCCAGTTTCTTCACCTGAAAGCGTGAGCACCCGGACTCTGTTGATGCGAAATTGCACTTGAAATTTAATTAAGCATTGCGTATCCAAGCCAAATGTCTACTCAAAAGATGCCACATAATCATTTGACAAGGGCTCATACGATATTGTGGACCTTGAAAATATACCGACACTGCCGGGATCGATCCTATGAACTGAGGCATACGAGTCTTGCGCCTTACTACGACGCCACTGTGCCAACTCGCCTTTCTAATATAAATTTTGGCCTATTCTACACGGTTAGAAATTTCATCACAAGATTACGGTTAAATAGCCGGCAGCAGTCTGTCCATCCAATTCACCGTTAAATTTACGGTTTGGAACATTTTTCTATCTTTACGGGACCTAAACCATTTCCAATCAGCTTTTTTAAAAAGCCGTAAATACAAAAGTTTACAGTTTCATAACCATTTATAAATGGCTTCAAAACTGTAAATGTAAGTTTTTACGACTTTTGAACCATTTCGAGGCGTAGAATCTTCGAGGCGTAGAAACCGTAAACGAAGCGTGTGGGAATCGAACCTCGGGTGTACCAACCTTGCGCTCTAGCTATTCGGCCATCCACACCATTCGAAGGGGCCGTTTATTTATTAATAAATCTTCTTTTCCAACAGACAAACTGCATTAAAATTGAGATTTCAGTTTTTGATTGGATCCAAAGTCATTTTTGGTCTACATTTACTGTATATTGACGAAAATCATTTTATTTGCTGCAAAATTAAAATACAAACAAGCTTCAGCAGCTCAAATTATCTATGCTGCCATTTGTGATAAAAACAGTATTTTTGAAGAAATCTTAACCAACCTTACCAAAAACAGAGACTGTGAGGGTTTGGTCACAATTCAAAATGCTAATACGTTTTTCAATTCTGCATTTATGTTTAACGTGTGCTGATATTCTATTAAATTCATAGGAACATATCTTTTTCAAGTTTGTTATTAACACATATGTTCTGCTTTCTTAGCACACACACACACACACACAAACTATTGCTTCTGTATTTCCATTCAGAATTCTTTTACAATAACTACTAGAAATTGGAACATTTTGCGGGGAACTAGAAAATTGACTTCTAAACTTCGTTTACCGGAAACAAGAGATTTCAGTCTTCAAGACAGAATTTTTCTTCTCTTTATTGAAAGTAAAATATTTCCAACTTTATTTCAATTGTAGTAAAAATATAAATCTACTTTTAGACTTGAACACTGCTGTAAATTTAATATTTTAAATGTCGATGTATTTCTCACCCCTTCTATTTCGTTACACATTATACTTTCTTCCAATGTAGAACAATACATCAATCAGAGAATTTATTACGTTTTGTTTTCAAGAACTTTTACATTTGGGTTTTTGTTAAAATTCATCTGCAACAAATCAATAAAAGATAAAAAACTGGTTTCGTCTTGCTTCTTGAGAAATTAAAGAACGGATTTTCATTTGGTTAGGTAAGCTGTACTTTATTTTCTCATTTCATTGCTTTTGATTATTAGAGTTTATTGTTGTTATTATTAATTATTATTATAGGATCACTTTTATAATAGATACTAGCGGTGCCCGCACGGCGTTGCCCGGGCTGAATTTTAAAAACGTCGCCTACGGCGCTGTCCTTGCTAAGAGCATAAAAAAAATCGCCTGCGGCATAAAGCCTGCAGTATTTGAAAAACATCGTGTGTCTTTTTGGGGAAAAAAAAAAACATTAGATATTGTCAACGCTTGAAAAAGTAATATAACATGTAGAAGGATCAATTAAGAAAACTTAGGAAAAATTCCGTCAGTAGGGTCAGATTTGTCACCAGAGGGTAATTAAAACTGCCAACTGTAGCACGGCGTCATTTGTTGCGTTACTTTTCATCTGGAATGAGTCTTGGCGATGATCTTAGATTGATTGCAAGAATGAAATCGCAATATCATCTTAATTTTACTTTCCAGCCACGGTGAACTGTTGTCTCGCTAACCGAAAGATAAGTTTCATAATGAAATGAAGCTTCGCTAGCGGTACCATAGAGATGAAATCGTAGGTGATAATATTTATAGTTACATGATACTGTAAACCATACCTAAAAAACGTATGCACAATTTTGTTAGTATTCTTTATCGCAGGTTTATCCCCAACGCCTAATTAAAAAAGTCAAATTGCAGCGTGTCGTCATTCGCCACGTTATTTGAAGTCTAGAATGAACTATACGTCCGTCAACTTTTCGAGGCGATATTTATTTAAATGCTATTGCTAAATCAAGAAAATCGTAAAATCGGGGAGACGGAACTTTTATCAAGTTCAATCTCGAATTTAAAAATTATTGCTAATTTGAGGGTCTATGATTCTTCCTCTTGAATCACTCTGTCTATTGATGAAAACCGCATTCAATTCCGTTGCGTAGTTTAAAAGATCTCAGCGTACAGACACGGGATGCGACTTTGTTTTATACTCTTTTAAGATTGTTATGAGTTCATCGACTTCAAACCAATGACTAACTCCTTGGACAAGCAGAGAAATTTATTTACAAGATATTTACACTATGTACAAATTTTCAAGCACACAGAAATATCTCACGAAGCTCATACATCACCGTAAAACCAACGGTAATCTTGTATTTAATTCCCAAACACGAATGGAATCAAGCACGAAGCTTACAGCACAACGGCTCATATTGAAGACTGACATTGACTCGCCAAAGACTAAAACTGAACTCTTTAAACTTCTCGCCAGAGACTCTTATATAGCATATCGGTCACGTGATATGAATATTCCAGAAAATTCTAACAAAAACTAGGATTATCTAACATGATCGGAAAGTCGCCAAGCTTTTCTCTCGACATCAGTACCCCTAATTTCGAGACAATAATTAGAGCCTTGCGCTTTCCAAAACAGGATGAATGTACCAGGAAATTCTACTTGGCTCCGGTGGGTTTAGCGCAAAAAGAATTGATGATGCACACCACTTAGAAGCCGGAAGCAGAACATTTCCTCCGCACTGAACATATTCCGCTAACGAAGTTTGATCGCTATGTTCCTGTTCATGCTCTTGCAAGAAAAGCACTTCATAGCAGAGAGCTTTGATTAATGGAAACGGTGCTGGTAATAGTCACTCGAATAGGATATGTTCGCAGATTTTTCTGGCATTTAAGAAGAGAAAGAAAAAGCTTTTGTTTGAAGAAACAAAATTTTATAATAGAGATAGCGCAAAAGATAGTTATTATAATATGTAAGGAGAATGTATCCTTTGACTCCTTGAAATTAAACTGCATCGTTGTTGAAAGTTGAGGATATTTTGACTCCATAAGTGATTTATTTATTTCTATTTAATGCCACTAAGTATGTATCCTTTCTGTATTTATTCGCTTTCATGCCACTGTATAACAAGCGGTTATTATGGAAAATGATGATAGTGAGGAGCTTAATAGGGGGGGAGGGATAGGTATTGACGTGTAATATGGGCCCCATACTTGGAGGAGCTGATTTAGAAATTTATTTTTATGATCTTTTATAGTATACTACATATTATGGAAGCTATTTCTAGTAATACTGATTTTATTGCTACATTTCAAGCTGAAAATTTTAAGAGAAATCTACCCCTTACTGGGAACCATTTTTAAGATTTTCTAATACAAGAATTCAGAAAACAAAAACCATGCATTTAACAAGCTGAAGTTTAAAAATAGTCTTAAAATCCCATGTTTTTTATAAGCGTAAAAGTAATGCTTCGCTCTTGATGGTTATGAGACAAAATAAAAAGCAACCCCATATTAGAAAACTTTACATTACGGTTTGTGGCACCAATCTAATTAATCAAACAAGAGCCCACAAATAGTATGGTCTGTATAAAAGCGATTATATAAAGGCTTCCAAGTTTGGAGTGCAGTACATCATGTAAGAAACTATTTTTTCACGTAGTTTATAATTACTGAAAATTCATTTTTTTTTCTTTAAAAAGCTAGAGGGGAAAAAAACTTTCTTTATTACGTGAAAAAATAACATTAAATTTCTTCTTATTTTACATACTCATGAACGAAATTAATTTATCGGACAAATTTTGATTGAAATTTTCAATAAGCATTTATATTTGACACTATTTCGCTCTTTACAACTGATTAAACAAATCGCATAATTCAATTCGAGACCGTCTCGATTCAGTTAATACTCTTGTATTTTGGTTCAAGAAAATTTTCATGAGTAATTTAAGTGGCTGGAACCATGAAAATTAAGCCACCTCAATAATGTAAAACGAGTAAAGCTAATAATCAAATTACTTCTTGCGAAAATGAAAATTGCTAAAGAACAGTTGCATCAAGAATACTAACAAGCTTGAAACGGGATCTAAATTGCATTTTTGATTCTGTAATTTATAGTCCAAAAAACTTAATATATTCACTCCATGACTTCGATATGTTTTTTACGAGTATCAAGAAATTTATTCAAATCAATCGTGAAATAACGAATTTAGTTCACATCCTAACAGATGTTATTTCTTCTGCTATCATCACATTCGCTCTAGAAATAAGCCCATACAGTTATCTAAAACAATGTGTTATCTTCTGATTACACACATTCAATCACTATTTTGATAAAGTTAGAAAAAATATTTTCTCTCGTGGCGGTCGGCGAGTGCGAGGACACGGTGATGGTGCTGTGGAGCAGGAGGTCTGCCGGAGACGGGGATAGAACCTGGGACCTCCACGGTGGAAAGCCAGACTTCCATGCTTTGCCGAAGGTGCCTAATGGCCAGGACAGAAGTCGGCTTATGAAGGCGTTGAATCGTACCTTCACACTCTTAATGCAACGAAAATAAAAGGGAAACAAAAGCGAATTGGAATGGCGCTATTGTTAACGACATCTAACGCAATATTTTCTGAAATCATGCTTGCCTAACGACTTGGGCGAATCTTGAATAATATAGCAAGTTTTATTTTTTATCAAATTGGAACTTTTTTTGTGGAATTCAAAAAAAGAAATATTCCTACATTTGTTTTTGAATATTATTTTTAAGCCGATTTCTCCTTTATAGAACGATTTTTATAATTGAAAATAAAATGTTCATCTTCAAACGATAAGTTGAAATCCTAAGAACAACTTTAAAAGTGGCAAAAAAACATTTTGCAATGTGGGAGAAGCAACGTTTCAACGCACAAACCTAGATTTTCGGAAGCTCTTGTCTTCACGCTTTCAGAAAACGATTGCTCATAACCCAGAAAAACGTGCATGCAATTTCATAAGCACGTTTGTGCGTTAAAAAGTGAGAAATTACTGACCACAGCTGATTTTATTTACGAAAAACTTTTTTCAAAAAAAAAAAAAAAAAAAGAGACAAATCGGCAGCAATATAAATCTTCAAAAACTGGTTCATTTAAATATCTACCTTAAACAACGTATAGCAATCGTGTTCCATTTTATTGCTAAATTATGCACTGTAAAAAATTTTCCCAAAAATACATGCGAATCCCCTGGAAATCATTCATCCGGAGTCTGACGCAAAATTATACAGTAGAACTAAAAACAGGAATCCATAAAGTCTTTAAAAAAGGAAATTACAGAGAATAAAAAACAGAGAACATTCTGTAAGTTGATAGCAGCCCACAGTAATGGAGCCGTCTGTGAGTACGCCGAGTTACTATTTCTGGAACATAAAATCGTAGGGGAGTTCATCTGAACCCACGCTGGTGCGATTCCTGTGTAAGTCACAAAGATGCCTCGGGAGTTGGGAGGACAGTCCACCGAAGGCCAGGCTGTTCTCTAGAGCTGGAAATAAACCAAACACCAACGATACATAATGCGTTTATTAACACTTTTTAAACTGGTGGCCACTGATCTCGAGTGTTGAAGTAACCATTTGTTTACTTAAACTGGTAGTCACTTATCTCAAACATTCAGTTTTACGTAATTTAAAAGATCTTCCTGTGAAGTTGTACAGATTGCAGAAAAACAAGAATTTTATCGAGGAATTGCGAGCAAGATACTTGATTATTTTATTTGAAGCAAGTTTTTCGTATATTTACAGAAACACTCACTTTCCTTTATGTACATTATACAGGAATTTTTTAACAGCGTGTGTAATAGCAACATATATGGGAAACATGGAAACTCATTTCCAAACTATTAATTTGATACTAATACCTTTGCTAAACTATTACTTTTACTAAACATCTTTATAAGTTTCCTTCAATATACTCCTATAATACAAATTAGCCATTTTTTAGCTAGTGTGTGTGTATTTTTAACGAAACAATAGTTCAATTCAAGTTTTAGCTTTAACAAAAAAGCTTTTTTACGATTCATAATTTCAATTTCTAAAATCCTGTTTAAGTTTTAAAATTCTCTCCATCTTAATGAGTAAAAGATTAATTAATCTACAGTGAAATTTAAAAGTTTAATGCTCATTACCCAAGGTGGAAATTTTCCGGTTTGAAACTTTAAATAGAAACTAGAAAAATATTTATTTTCAGTAAATTAGGTTTTTTTTATCCTTCAACATGGCTGAATCTTATTAGATTGAATTTTTTCCTTTAATCTTCTTCTGAAAGAAGTTTTACAGGAAGTAAAACTTCTTTTAATTTCTTCTGTAAACTTCTCTGCTGTAAAAATATTTATCGTTAAATAGTATTTAAAAATTGAATTTTAAAGTGCAATGAGTGTCTCAAAGCGGTTCAAAGAAAGTATAATAACGAGTTAAAAAAACTTCTTCCTAGAAACCTTTTAACGATTAACAATAATTTTAATTTTCGATTGATATTTTAATCTTCTTCGAAACAATTGGAAGGGAATCATAAAGCAAAAAACGTCCAAAAGAATTATAAGCGGATTTTTCATAAATGTAATGATTTTCTGTTTTCTTCTTGAGTCAAAGTTATCTTCTTCGTTTTAGAAAAGAATACATTACACACAACTTCGGTTCATAAAAACTGCTTTTAAGAAAAATTTCTTTTTTTACAGTATCTTAAAATGCTTATTGATTTCTATTTCATTCAAGGAATTTACAAAAAAGAAATATGCTTTAGTTAACAAGATAAGCAAAACGCTTTTTTCATTAGAATATTCAGTACGCTACTGCAAAATGAATTTTAGAATAATGATGCTTTAGTTTATATGCATTCAGTATATACGCATATACGCTCACCGCAGAATATTGAATGCGTAAGAATATTTTATGTATACTGCTCCTTTGAACCTTACTGTTCGAACCTACTGTTTCTTCGTTTCTTACAGGGGCACAATCGAGGGGGGGGGGGGGATTATGTTCACTGAAATCAATATATTTTATTTATTTGATTCTCTTTTAATAAATGCTTATAAAGTTAGTATTATAACTTAAATTATTAGCTATTCAGTAACTTGTAATTAAAACCAATATCTAAATTTTTACCATCGAAGGAAAAATAATATTATCTTAACGTTTCTCAGAACGCGATATTCCCAAAAGCAATATGATGTCCATGTCTTTTCCGATAAATATCTTCTCCTCATTCCTTTGTATGTATCTTTATGTGAAAATAACTTTGCTACTTCGTGTAAGAACTTGAGAGAAAATGGCAAAATTTCTGAGAAAGCTAACGTATCACCTCCAATCAATAATCTTGCGTCTGAGAAATCTTGTCTTGTTTATCTGTCTTTCTTTCCTAGATATTAAATTTTCATTCCAGTTTAAGAATGTACAGTGAAATAAAAGTATTCAGGAGAAACTATATTCATGTGAGGATTTCCAGGACTTCTGGAGCATTGTACATAATGTGTGAATCGAAGTTTTTTTTATCATTGGAGTAATCCATTTCTGTTCATCAAAAAATAAAAATAATAAGAAGAATACCTACTTTATCTTCTTAAATAATCAATAAATAGTTGGTCATTTGAAATAAAATTTGCTTCACATAAACTCACATTTGTTTCACATAACTGCTGTGTGGTGTACGTGAATGCGCACGTACTGTTAAGGCGGAGAGTTTTCATTTTGCTGGAGATCCTGAAAAAATATCCAGCAACTTAACTCCTTAACTGGTCAATTTGTTTACCTGAAATGTTCGTTAAAAAAAGTTTACTTTTTGCTGCATTTAATTAAGCTTCAAACTTGGTATCAAAGTAAAATGAAAGGTTTTTCTTTAATAATTTTTATTGAAAATAATGAGTTTAAACATTTTTCTTAATTTTATTAATTTTGAACACAAATGCCCCTAAATGTTTGCTTCTTGCAATCAGAGAGTATATATAATGAAAACTGTTTTACAGATCTCGCAAACATTCATCTAAAAATCAGTTAAAGAATCCCTCTAAAAATCAGTTAAGTACATGGCATTTATAAGATTTATTCATGTCCACAATTTTTGAGCATAATGTAAAAAATACTTTTTGTTTCATTTTTTCCATGACTTACTTCCATTATTAATCAAAAATATGTACGTTTGGGAAATGTTTGAAGTAAAACGTTTAATTCAAAATAATACTTTAAAAAATAGTTTGGTAACTTGGTACAAATATAAAAATAATTCGTATTTATTGAGGAAGAGGAGGTTCAGTGAAGTTCGGATGAAAAATGAAAAGAGATCACACAGACTTATCAAATGTAAATGACAATCTCTGAGCTTTTTGAAAGCTGCAAATATTGACTCTATAAGGGATGCTGTGTTATTTAGAAAGTGAATCCACAGGAATAAGAACGGTTCGTTCGGTAAACAAAATATTTGCCTCAATTTTATCAGTTAAAAATTAAAATAATTTTTCTCATTGATGTTGAACTCTTTGTGCTTTCAAACTGAAGCAGTCAGTCGAATGGGCACTGAAAACTTTCAAAATAGGATAGGGAAGAAAAAGTCACATTGGGACATGAGGCATATTGAGACAAAGGGTTTAATTTCGCAACTACTACACAATAAAACTATAAAAGTTGTCACTATGTAGTGCTATAAATATCAGTTGTTTGCACCTGTAATTTTAAATGATTTGATGAATCTTATTTCTTATTAATTAGTTTTATGTTATGATGAGTAATGCTATTGCTTACCTAGTAGTTGTTAATCATTTCCCTAATAGAAAAAATATTTTTATATTAGCAAAATATACCATGTTCTTTCACATAACTAAGCTTTTCTTTTCATTATAAATAATAGTTTCATATGAGCCAGAAAATTAGATCTAACAAAACCTTTTAAACATGAACTAATTGGGCATATTAGGACAAGCCCAAAGCATAAAAGATGGCTATTTTCTTCTTTGACAAGGCCTGTTATGCCTTATTTTATATTTTATGTTATGACAATAGGAGTCGTAGACAATAATTTTTCCTAAGTATTACACTATCTATTCCACTGCTTTCTATCAGTTTTGAGATTTCTCAGCATACAAATATATTCTTTTTCAGTATATGTGTTTATTCACAAATAATGATTTGTTGTTATATCATAAAAATAATTATCTCAACGTACCCCGCAGTCGAAGCAATGTTGCCCCAATGTGCCCAATATCAATAGATCACATTAAGACCTTCTGAACCAAATTTGTTTTAAATATATTTATTTTATTTTTTATTTCATCTTATTCCCTTTATTTCTACACTTAAAAGTCATAGTTGAATATGCTGATAAAATATTTGTGAAAAACTAATAGTATATCATTCAAATTGAAACAAACTTTATAATCATAAAAATGTCATTTATTAAGTTTGAAAAAAAAAGTTTTCTAAAAGTTGTCTCCATGTGCCCCCTAAGCAAATAGTAAGTACCAATAGTAATAAGTACCTATGTAGTATATTAACAAGAGTAAATTGAAATAATACAAATTAATTAAAACTGTTTAATTGAATCTTGTGAACATTTCATTTTAGGAACAAGCATTTCATAGAACGAATTTTTCATTAATTCATGTCCTCGTATACGTCAAGTGTAGAATTGGAATCTAATTCCTCAATTTTCGAAAACTTGCATTTGTGCGTTGTGAGTTCGTCCTTGATTTATGCACTCCATCAGCACTAAATATCAGAGAACTTGTAATAAGCTCTATTCATTTTTTATTTTCCCGACCATTCAATCTTCTAAACAATAACAGAAGATTTTAGAATTCAGAACCAAGACTTCATCGTAAACAAAAGGGAAAATAACGAAGCCTTAGAAAAGTGTAATGTAGATTGATGCAGGACTTCCTGTTACCATAGCAACAGTTGACAACAATGTATCCCGTTGAGACCGAATTTGTTACAAAAGCTCAAGGCTCGTTTCAACTATTACTTTTAAAGCAATGATTGAAACTCCGAGTTCTCCATCTGTTAAAAAATATAATACATTAAAAATAAAGTGTGAAAGAGTATGGAGACGATTTTATAATGCGCAATGCGTTAAGATCTGGTTTCAACTTGGTAAAACCAACAGAAACTGAAGAAAAAAAAAGCAATATTGGTACACTCAAAAGGCTAACGCTTTGAGCTTAAGTTCCTTCCTTCTCGGAAAAATCAACATATAATCCAAAATATCATGTATTTATTCATCTAATTTATATTATACAAAATAATTCTGTATCTTTTCACCATACATTTCGAAGCTATTTTTTTCGATTCAAAATTCTTAAAAAGTAATAGCATCGTGTTTTTTCATAAATCATCAGTAAATAAAAATGCAAAGTGCTAAACGTTGAAACGTTTCCCCCTATTCGAGCAATATAAGATCTTAAACCTTTATCTGAGATGCACTTACCATGCAAAATTGTTATTTCCCTGAAAACGGTTTTTAAAGCACCTCATGCAAAATGCAGTACAGGGAACACTTTTCAATAAAAAGCCTACTTTTAGAAAATTCCTTATCGCAAAATACATTTGCATTTAACTCGCGATTTTCCAGGAAACCAATGCAAGAATATTTGTAGAGTATTTACCCGATAAATTTAAAACTGCTCTATGTCCTTATGTTTGAGAAAAATGTATATTCGTGGTTGACGTACGTCAAAAATGTTATTTTTCTTCTAGAGAAATAAATAAATAACTGTACATTTTTCTTATCTTTTTACGGGACACATAGGTTATTTGTATGAATTACAAAACGGCTTTCTAATTTATTCTGTAAGAATATCGCACATTAGTTAACAGTTTACTGCTAAATTTTTCCCAATTGAAGAAATATTTAAGAAATGTATATATGTTGATTTTTTAAAAGTATATACTGGTGGAAAGGTATATACACTTAACAATTCCGCCCCCCCCCCCTCCCAACATAAAGCAACGATTGGTAAATTACTACCAGTGATGGGTTTAGTATACCATTTTGAGTCTACTCTCAAAAACAAATTTTCCTTCCTACAACTTTTTATTATTTATTTGTTTTATTTCATTTATTTAATTTCTCTTTATATTCGAAGACGATTACGTTTTTGGCAAATTTCTTATTATTTGAGCGCGGAAAAATAACTCATCAATATTCTTCGTAATGATTATTTCTAAGCGTTTAATTGTTTCTAGTACGAACGATTGCTCATTGTTTTTAGTATGTTCAGGTTGATGTTTTGATGGTCCATTGACTTTTTTCATTCACTGTTTTAAAACTGGAAGTGTTTTCTTTTTCGTTTTTTTTTTCTCAGAATTTTCCGAAAACGAAGAAGCAAGTAATGAATCTCTTATCTTTGTTGAAGCAACTTTTGCTTTAAGGAATTTTACAGGAATCGACATAAAATGCTAAGCATTTGGTATTTTGCAGGTATTGCTTAAACTTTACTAACATATATAATTAAAAATGTGGATAACTGGGCATTTTTAGCAAAATTCTTTAACCATTGACCCGTTTTTCATGTGTTAGTGCGGTTGGCGGAGAAATTAATATTTTTTTAGCGAACAATTCTTGTTTTCAAAAAATCGCTATCAAAAGTTTTTTTTATTAAGTAATTTTCACGGTTTATTATACAACTAACATATTAGAAATAATTCATCAAAATATTTAATGTTTGTTCAATTAATTTTGGTACGACAACCAAAAGGTATTTCGTGTCTATTTCTTACATTATTAGAAGAAAAACACTGAAAACAACCTATGTTGTTTCTTATTTTTCTTCCTCTTTTTTTCTTATTCTGAGATCTTTTATATTATTCGTTAAAAACGTTAAAAAGATAAGGTATAGAAAAGTTCACTGCATGAAAAGTAAGGAAGTCATTCCAGAGATTATTTCAGAAAGTATATTCCCGTTCCTGGTAGTAATACACCGAAAGTAGATATTTACTATTCTTAAGATTTTTTTCTCTTTCTTTTCTGGTAGTCTTGTAGTCATTACAATTTTCATTTTACCATATGCTGAACAATTCGCTAAGCAATGAAACTTTTCGGAAGTCATTTGTAATTTCCTCAGTTTTTTTACCAATGATAAAGTAAGATATATGACACTTTGACTTTTTTTAGGTCGTACCTAGAGCAAAGAATACAAATGCAACAGAAAGGAAAAGAAAATAGTAACAAATAAATGAAGTCCAAAAAAAGAGAATTTCATTTCATTGCTGAATTGGAGCAAAAAAGCAGGTACAGTAAGTGAATGAGGTGAATGATGACCACACTATGATTACAAGCAGTCACAGGATAAACAACTTTATAATAATGTAGAACAACATAACAAGCAATACACTGTATCGTAAGAAATATATAAATAAAACAATAAAAAGAAAAATATTGTTTTTGTAAGTATTTTTTAGTGATGACTCAAGTTTCCCTTTCATGGGGATAACTTGAGCCACAATGTACAACAAAAAGTAAAAATTTATTAAACAAAGAAAAATGGTTCAACTGAAAATTATTTTCATTTAATAATAGAGAAAAATATCAGATTTTCAACTACAATACTTCATTTTGCTGTAAGATAGTATAATTTTTCTTTAATATTGAAATTTAAAAAGTGGCTCAACTATCCTTATCTTTCCCTACCTATAAAACTGTTATTTGAGGAAACGTTACTTGAACCAGCACGGCAAAGTTAAAGAAACTTGAAGATGAATAATTATCTTCTCTTCCTACTTCTTGTTGCTATGACAGCAATATCTGACAATCTGTTCCTATATTATATAAAGAACCCATAGCGAAAAGATGTTAGCGTTTTTGTCACACCGCTTGCCTGGATAAAGAAACTGAATAAAACTTGCTTAAAATAAGAGCTAAGTTTGGATAAACGTAGAATATTTGGAATTTGTTGTTTGAGACATGGAACTTTATAATCACGACATGACAATATGTAATCAGACTGTGTAGTTTATACATATAATCAAATTCAATGCTATAAGGTTCAAGTTTTCCATAAAAAGCGATGGATATATTCAACTGTATAGCCTTCAGAAAGAAAATCAATTACAATTTCTATAGTTTATAATTATCCTTATTTACTTTGACTCTGTTAAAAAAATTATTTAAACCTTGGTAAAGGTTTAAATACTCTTTTTAACAAAGTTTTAATACAGAGAGTTTTTTAACAGAGTTTTAACGCGTCCCAAGATGAACTAACTACAAATTAGAAACACGACCATCTTAATTTTAAAAAGAAGAATGTAATTTAAGCACAAATTCAACAATTTGGAGCAAAACACAAACTTTTCACGTAACAAAGTCACAAAAACAAATGTATGCAAAGGTTGACTTTAAAAAGTGAAAACTGCGTATCAGTTTTGCACAATTCTATGAAATGCAAAAGCCTTTTTATAGCGAATGTGCAAAGGAATAACCGCAAAGTAAAATCACTACTTCAAGAAAATAGTGAATTGTAATCGATTGAAAGTAATTTGTTGTTTGTGTTATTGAAAAAAAAAAAAAAAGAATAAAACATTAAAAATGAGCAGCACAATTTTATCTTATTTATTTATTTACATTTGTAATTATTATTACTATTTTGCATTTTTATCGCACATTTTGTTAGAAATTGGAGTTTTCTTTCCATTTTTTCAGTTACTTTATTTTACAATTTAAAAAACTTTTTTTCCCTTTTAATTTTGCATAAGATTTTCAAAAATGTATGTTTCAGCTGTAATCCTCCGCTGCTTTTTTATACGATGGAATCAATCAATGTCTGTACCTCATTTGTTACTTTTCACTCAAAAGAGTCAAAGCCAAAAAGCCCAGTAACAAGGTGCTGTATCAGATATGATCGATTCTTCTTTTTTTTTTTTTGAAAAATGTAGCAAGGAAATATTTCTGCTTACTCGAGGGATGGAAAGGCTACTTTGTACGCAAACTCCACTATTTTTATGGCTCCCAGAAGAAACATTCAGCTTCCAAAATGGTAGAAAGCGGAATTTCTGGATAATGGGATTGTTGAAGCTTTTGATATTCGATTTGTTTCGCGAAAATTATGCAGCATATTATAAATTTTAGTTTGTGTAGTTGAAATTGTAAAAATGTTTCTACTATAAATCGAGAGCTCTATGAAATTCTCCTCACGTTTATTCAATTACAATTTCTCACTTTGGTTGTTTGGTTCTATTGGGTTCATCGCACCAGAGCCATAATGCGTGTGGTCTGAATTGGGTCAAGTTTAGTTTTCTTCGTAATTTTGGTTTTGACAATACATACATAGATATACTAGTATAAAATTTAATATTCTCTTGCTTGTATATCACATTATGGATAAGAAAGTATGACAGTATACTGAAAAATAATTTTTGGTTACTTACAATGACATTAGGCCCTCGCCTCTGACTCGGAAAAAAAAGCAAAGTGAAAAGAATTTAATTAACTTTTCCAACTGGAGGGAAAAAATATGTGTGACAACAGTCGCGACGGAACGTTTAAGTTCCCACCACTTTATGTAAGACGCAAATCTATTTTCCTACCAGCGCGAAAGAGAAGAAATTTAAAAAAATTTTCCTTAAAGCAAACAAACCTTGCCGTCGGGGTTTTCTTTTTTTCAAACATCACGCGAATAAAACATCGTAAAGGAGAACAAAAGAAGTGGACTATTTTCAAATCAGTCGACGCATCAGTTATACCCAGGGTTGCCAAACGTCCCGGATTTTACGGGAGAGTCCCGTAGTTTGAGAAATTGACCCGCGTCCTGGGGAGCTTCAAGTTCCGGATTCTTCTTGCCAGGATATTGATTTTGTTTGGATATCGGATATATGGCGACCCTTATTGGACAGGTCTGTACCAGATATCCGGCTCTGATGTGTGAAACCTGTAAATTCTATGCATATTTTTAAACATCTAACAGCATCCACATACGTAGTAATTTATATATTCTCAAAAACCATGTTAATTAGTTAAATTCAAAGAAATAAATTTACATGCCGGAAAACCGGATCTTTCGTGCAGTGGTCTGATCGGAATCCGAATAGTTAAAAACCAGTCGGATACCAGATATCCGATGTTCTCAACCCCCGGTGTGCTCCTGCTGTTCCGTATTTGCAGTCCTTAAGTTTGGCAACTCTGGTTATACCTTCGAAAACGTTACTTTTTTTAGTAAGATAGATATTATAATTTATGGATATGCAGATAAAACAACCCTTGTGCATCAGGGTTTGTGTATCTGAAAATGTGTATCCACAAACTTTTAACTTAAATTTCATTGATGCAAATAAATCTGGGGAATCTTTAGATATATCGAGAGGAAGAGCTTAAAATATTTTCATCAGCAAAGATCTCGCTGAAAACTTAATGAACCAATAATATACGTATGTTTGGCAATGCCGACTGTAATTACTATTCAGGCTTCCCAGAAAAGTTAATCAGAACTTTCTTTCATATTACAAAGCCTCTATTTATCTGCTGCTGCCGTGTATAGTCGTTTGTACAGAATCAACAATGAATAGAACGAAGAGAAAAAAAAATCAGCTTATCATTGCATGCTAATATAGTGGGAGTAATAAACGAAGAACTAAAACATGAATAGTAAGCTAACGAAAGGAATACAGTCACTAGTTCAAAAGATAATTATGTAGGCATATTGAAAATGTTTGAGAGGCTAAAAATAACATTTTAAAATTTTGTCATCTGTGAAATTTATGTTAGTGTAAATAAGGGGAATGCAAATTCCTGTCTTATCCATGACTTTCTGGTATGAAGTCAAATAGAAAAGTAAAAAAAGATGCGCACATCTGTGTGCGTGTGTGTGATGTAGACACATGCGAATTGAAAGGTGATTAAGTACGACCCATCAGACTTTCCAAAATTTTCACGAATAAAAGAAGAGAGCTTGGAAAAGATATAGAAACGTTGTTTTGAGAACCTAATTTTGCGAATAGTGGTTTTCACTGATGAATGAAATATTTGTAGTAACGAAATGAGACTTATTTTCCCCTGATTCAATGGGCAGATGGTTCCTATAGTAAGTACATTTATATAATACTCTGCTAAAACAGTAAAAATAATTTCTTCTCATTGCAACCGATATTTGTTTTCTAAATATTTTCTACAATTTGCACTTTGGCAAAGTCTGATAGTTTTTAATCTTTGTAACTAATTAACAGCATTAAATTGACTTGAAAATAAATTTCTCTTTTCGAGCCGAAGCATAAAATTATTTCTTTGTAGGTACATCCTAAAAAAATAACAATAAATAAATAAATATATAAATAATAATAATAATAAACACTTTTTTTCTTCATTTCGAAATTAATTGCAGATTAGGTTGATCCTAAAAAGGACCGTTTGTTAGACAAATTCAGCGACATGGTTAGAAAGCGATTTGTCTGTGGCGGTTAAACTAAATATTACATTTATTGACTATTTACATTTTAATTTAAACAAAAGTACTAAAAACCATAACAAGTGGCCGTTCCGCCACGGTCGGCACAGAATCAAACAAAAAGTGAGCAAGCTGAAGAGACTACATCTGAATCTCTTTAAATACCAACAATCGGCTGTTGCCACCCGCTCGATGGCAACAGCCAAAGCTCGATGGTTGAAGTTTGAACATTCAAAAGTACAATATGTAAATATAAAGCAAGAAAATAGAATACTCAGATTAACCGCCACATGTCTATAACGCACCTTTATTTTCACAAAGTTTATAATGTGGTCTGTGTGAAATAATTATCAATGTATGTAGGGCTCGACCGATGGCATTTTTTGGCCGATGGCCGATTGCCGATTATTCTCCTCTTCCATCGGCCGATGGCCGGTGGAAAAAAAAAGTCGCTTTAAACCATTAAAACGTGTAGAATGCTTGTCAAAAATGTCATTTAAATCATTTACTATTTATTTTCATGTTTATAAAAGCATAAATGCATTATTCAAGCACCGTAAAATTGTTTGGGTTAAGTTTACAAAACAATTAAAACTGAAAAAATCACTCGTGATTCTAGTAAAGTAATTAAACTATTTGGAGGTTAAAAAAATTAAAAAATGCTATATCAGAGAATTTTCTTATCTTTGCAAAAAAAGAAAAAAATACTCAACAACTATTGAATCGGCTCGGGTCTAATTCCCATTCCTGCAACATTTTCTCTTCATAACACCTGTATTGCAAATACCAAGTGCAGCTGCCTTTATTTTCTTATTTTTTTCATGGAGAGGAATGCAGATGTTACGACACAGGCTAACAAATAATGTGGGTTTGTATTTTTAACGAAACTGTCAACCCTCTTCTCTCAGATTTTTTTCATGATCCCCCCCCCCCCGTTTTTAAAAGAAAAGCGGGAGGAACGATTACATGCTTATTTTTCATTAAAAAAGTTATTTTAAGCTCTTTTTCTGAAATAAAAATAAAATATTAAAAAAATTCGCTCGCAGTATTATCCCTTGTATAGTAGGGTCAGTTGGGGTAATTGTAAACATGGGGTAATTGTAAACAAGCTTCATAACTACACTTGTGGTGGTTTTGAAAACTTAACTGCTTGTGAGTGATAAACTGGCAGCATAGGGAAGACATTGAAACAGTTTCGTAAGTTCCGAAACAACTGTGGAGGCGTCACTATTGTTTGAAAAGGCGCAGTGAAAAAAGTTGTTTAACGAAATTTAGTGATCTTACACTTTCCTCTGCAGCTCATCTACAAAAGCGATGTAAGCGGTTTCAACAATTTCTATTTGTTATATGGAATGCTGCGAAAAACATTTAGTTATGAATTTGATCCTCCCTGTTATTTTTCATGTGCAAGTTACGTGTTTACAATTACCCCATATATTTCGTACTCCGGGGTAATTGTAAACACTTAAATTCAGCCTTTTTCCAATATTTTGGCGGAACAGTAAGTATTATATTCTCATGTAAATTACACTTTTGTGTCTATTTTACATAACTGTTGTTGTGGTTGCTAATGGCAATTGGAAATACAGGCCCCTTGCAGGGCGACCATGAATTAAGGAAGATCCTACTAATTATTAATGAGCTCCGCTAGAATGAAGTACACTTGTCTCAGAGGGGCTTAATGATATTGAACCAGCTCCCAGGTGAGAGATCGTCACCTAGGTTGATCCCTCATGTCCCTCATAGGAAACTATTTCTAACTTAGTTTATATTTGAAGCGACGATGTATTTCACGTGCACAGCTCCCTTTAGGGCACTTGGTCTCAGAGTAATCAGTCTCGGGAGGTGGTCACCCTCGCAAGCGTTGACCACGGCCAGTTGTGCTTCACTTTCAGTGTTCTGTGGGATCCAAGCTTAACCGATTAAACCACTGCGGGATAAATTTTACATAAATTTGTGATTACATGATTTGTTGTAAGATATTTCTCGTTAAATGATCTCAACAGACTCGTGACATAACTCAGCGGACCACATGCTGCCTATTGGCCGCAGATTGAGAACCATTGTTTCGGAACTTCGTAAGCCTTCAATCAGTCTGTGTATAAAACAACTTTCCATTTGCATCAACCTTATTCGAAAATAAATCACTGTTTACAATTACCCCAGATCTCTGGGGTAATTGTAAACATACTGGGGTAATTGTAAACACGAGCTCATTCGCTAACAAATAGTCATAACGTCAAAATTTTTGTACACATTTACTCACAAAAAGTACAGTAGTGGCTACAATGCTCACAATTTTATCTCTGAATTTATTCAAGAGGTAGGGAAGGATCTAAAGTTAAAACATTGAAAAAGCGTTTACAATAACCCCGACTGACCCTATATCCTTTGTTCATAACCAAGAAATACTGAATATTCCTTTAAAAACATAGACGTGAGATTTTTTTGTCATTACAAATGAATGCTGGGTCTTAAGAACTAATCTTATTAGATTTTTTTTTTCTTGTGAGTTGAAAATTACACTGAAATACTTGACATGTTCTTTATATTTTCATGAGCACAATGTAAGGTCACCGAAATAAACCAATATTTTGAGCACCAGCAGTTTTCTGTTGACAAATAATCTTCTGAAAACACATGATCGTTTATAAAAATTAAGAGGCATTTTGAAAAAAAAAATATATATATATATATATATTTTTATATACGTTGACAGTTTTTGAAATTAAGGAAATTGTAGCATTTTTATTAAGGTATTATTGCACCCTGTCGAGCGAACTCGTTTTTTAAGAATTAAATATTTGAGAATAGCAGGTCGAACTTGGACGCATAAAATTTCGATCAATAAACATTTATACTGAAAAATTGATTCATATTTTTTATCAATATGTTCAATGTTGTACAAGAAATATTCTAAACTGAAAGCAAATGCAACGAGATTGTTGTACAATAGCAGAAAAACTGTCAACTGTCTAACACGTGGCATCAAAGAAGCCAAAAAAATGCGCTAATAAAACGAAGTATAAACGGGGAAAAATTAAAATAATTATCGTATAAAAAATGTTAAGATGTATTTTGAAAAAAAAAAAATATGCATTGATCAATTTTTGAAAATAAAGAAATTTTAGTATTTTTATTAAGATGTTATTAAATCCTGTTGCGCGAACTCGCATTTTGAGAATTCAATTTTTAAAAATTGCAAGTCGAACTTGGACACATAAAATTTCGATCAATAAATATTTATACAGGAAACTGTTTCTTATTTTTGACCAATCTTGTGTTTCTTATTTTGACTAATCAATGTTGTAAACCAGGGGTCTCCAAACTTTCCAGCCTTAGGGCCATATTGATTACTCCAGTAAATTCCAAGGGCCAAAACCATATTATCATTAATTGTTGCCGGTGGTAAAAA
This sequence comes from Octonoba sinensis, assembly GCA_038502835.1. Classification (NCBI taxonomy): domain Eukaryota; kingdom Metazoa; phylum Arthropoda; class Arachnida; order Araneae; family Uloboridae; genus Octonoba; species Octonoba sinensis. The sequence continues at coordinate 25,772,517 of CM076599.1, read as the reverse complement.
GTTGAATCAGTCCACTAGTGGTGTAAAATATGATTACTTTTTTGCCAGATGCCATTAGCTAGCTCTCCGCGGGCAGGACAAAATCTGTCCGCGGGCCGGATGTGGCCCGCGGGCCGTAGTTTGGAGACCCCTGTTGTAAACTAAAAATGAAATAATGAGAACAACCGCACACTAACGAGATAGCTGCACAATTGCAGAAAAACTGTAACACGTGGGATCGATGAAGCAAAAAGAAAAAAAAAACAGCAAAGAGAAAATGTTTACGCAGGTAAAAATTAAAATTATTATCGTACTTTGATTGAGTTGACTTTTTATTGTTTACAATTTCGTAATAATAAGAAACATGACAAACTAAAAGCAGGTGGTATAATATTATTGCACAATGACATCTAATGCACTAAGTCATTATTAAAAGAAAAACGGACAAAAATGAGGCAACTAACCTATTGCGAAAAACCAATAGCACTCATAAGACGCCTCTATGACTTTTACTTAAACATATTCTATTTCGCGAGCATTCTGCTCAAAGAGAACTATTTTAATACTGAAGATTTTCGGGCAGCGATCGCTTAAACTGGTTTTCCGAATTTTTTATCAAATACTTTGTAGAATGACATAATTTTTGTGCTGCGTGTAACTTATGTGCTGCGTGTTATTGTATGGAAATAGAAATTGAGCTATGGAGAAAAACAGAAAGTGAAAGACAATGTTTTCTGGAATTTTTGTCACTGCGAAAAACATCGGTATTGCATCGGCTTTTAGATGTTTCTTACGGCCGATGGGCCGATAATTTTCTAAAGTTAACATCTGCCGCCGATGCCGATGGCCGATGGCAACTTTGTTGAACAATCGGTCGAGCCTTAAATGTATGTGCTCTAAAAGAAAAAAGAGGTTAAGATATTTTACTTCATTATTTGTTCGCCTCATCGGAATGACACGTTGCATTTAAAATCCGTAATGAGCCGGGCACAACAGCTAGTTTAATAAATTAAAACCTGTGCACAACCATTTGCACAGTTGCGTATATATTTTTAAAACAGCTATCATCAAAACCAATTTCGTACTTATTACTTGCTCAAAAGAGCATGTGGTTTTTTAAATTTGAATAATATGAAAACGCATTTCAAATTTTATTTATAAGAAAGGAAAGTTAGGATTGTTTAAAATTACTTGTAACTTTAGTAATTTCATAAATATATTTGAGTTTTTTTTTTAATACCTACTTTTATGTAGATAGCATTTTAGTGGCCACAAAAAAAAAAAAAAAAAAAAAAAAAAAAAAAAAAAAAAAAAAAAAAAACGACCCATCTAACTCGATCTTAGCCTGTCATGAAGAATTTCAACAAAACATTTTGAGACCAAATTAAATTAGACTAACTAAAACCAATTAGTGTCTTTCGAAAGTGAGAAATTTTACAAAAGCGTTTCTTTTTACGTAGTGACTTTATTAACATTTAAAGCTGCTCTCAGAGTTGAGAACGTACAGAAATGTTCTCCAGCTCTCAGAAATGAAAACACACCAAAAGAGAGTTAATTTGCTTGAAAAGGGTAATAGCACTGCTTGACATTCGGAAAAAGGAAATACTTACTCGTTTGTTCATACTTTTGTCGTCAAAAAAATCTACTTCTAGACCTTCCCAGCAATTAAAAAGTGAAGCTTTGTAGACTTAAGTAAACAAAACTAAGTACATTAATTTGAATAATTATATTTTTTATGTAACTGCTTTTTTGATTATATTGAAGGTCTTCTTCTTAGGAGCTCATTAGTGAACAAACGGAGCAGCTATTAAATTTCATTATATATACAAACAGGGAGTTGAAGAAAATTTGTAAAGGAGATAGGACGAGCCAAAAGAAATATTTTTTGGCACAAGATGTTGTTGGAAATAATTCGTTTAATTAACAATCGTTTAAAAGCCGATAAAAATGGTTAAATGAAAATCAATATGAATGAATTTAACAAATAGTTTAATGTTTTTGTTTTGTGTTCCATTCCTCAAAAGCCTCCATACTCTACCCTGCGCCAAATAAGGTTTATTTCGTAATTTTTTCGATGCAGAGCACCTTGGGGGAAAGATATCTTTTTTGAGGACTTTCGAGGGGGGCCGTCTTTCATATGCGCATTGAATAAAAGGAAAACCAGGAAACTCTTATCAAGCAAATCAATGAAGGTACTTGATGTGTTGTGTCAAAACATGGTTAGCTAAAACTCAATGCCAAAGAGCTTTAGGGTCATATGACTGATCCATCTTATTGAGGGATTGGAAATGCCGTGAAAATGCGGCGCATCCCCAACTCAGGTATGCAAACAGTTTCCATCTGCTTACGCAAGCCGTCGGACGGAATAAACCACGTGACCCACTTGCTCTCTGCCCTTTGTTGGAATTGGCCGCAATCAAAACAACTGCCTCAACTCTTTTCTTGTCAAAGCAATAATTGCCACCCCGGGACAAGAATCCTACTCTGGACTCTGGTTCCAGAGACAAATACGTTACCATTGGGCTGAGAATAATGACATCGTTCCATGCGAACTTATTATCTGCACAAGCGTGCGATCATCAAAAGCAACCCTTGTCACACCGCAGAGTGTGAATCTAAGTATCTTACAAACATATTCATCATCAACAGAATATCTGGCGTCAAAATCATGTTCACGATCGTTGATAGTGTTGTTCGCGACGTTCTTCAATTGCTTTCACAAGAAGCCGACTGTTACGGTCCATGATTTGAGTTGAATTCCGTCATTTAGGGGGTCGGGATTGGGCAATTACCCCATGACTTTGAGAATATAATGTGTTTTTATAGATGTGCATGTGTTTTGCTGTTTTTAAAAATGTGATATTAAGAATATACCTTCTTCCTCCGTCCTTCTCTCGGGAAAAATTCGAAATGACGGACCTATTCGAGTTGAAAGAAAATATCCCCAGACTTTATCCCTCATAAACCAATTTCACTTAAGGAAGGTCGCAATAAAATGTCCCATATGATGCAGTATACGTAATCTTATGATACACTTACTTAGATTTTCGAATTGGAGACTCTATGAGCTGAAATAGCGACGCCCTGTGGAATTCTTACCCTCCTCTGCAACTGTCCCCTAAGAAACCTTTGCTTTCTTTTAATGTGTATCCTTTTTATTTTCTACCACCATCCAATTCACTAAACGACTCAGGGAAAGAATCAATTCTCCGTTCCAAAACATTATCTTGAGCGTTTGAAAAGAGTTACTTACATCGAAAAAAGAAATTGGGTCTGTTTTCTTATGTTGGGAAAGGATTTATAACCAAAAGTATCGGAAACCGTATCCTGACCAACTGAAAGAGAACTCTTTTTGAAAGACAAAACCTTCTTTCGATGGTAAAAATTGTAGTTCCGTCTTTTTCATCACCTCACGTAGTTCTATTCTTTTTCATTTCATAAGGATTTTGCAAGCTATTTTTAGTTTCTGAATGCTTATCCAACACATACTTATACAAGTATTTTTTCAAATCGAAACCTGAGATATAAATAGATGAAGAGTTGGGATTTGTTTGGAGAATTATTTTGTTAATATACTACACTTTGAAATGCCCCTCGTGCCTGTTCGAATGCATTTTCTTTATTTATTTTAAATATTAAAAGCTCTTAAATAATATAATGAAACTCAGCGCGTCTTTACTGAGATATTGCAGGGCAGATGTTAACCTTTCTTAGAATAGCATTGCAGGGCATATCATGTGCCAACATTCAAAAAATGGTTAAATTTGCAAAGTGGTCGTAGTTTTTGCAAGAATTTTATTTACTTACTTATTTATTTATTTATTCATTTGTTTATTTATTTGTTTATTCATTTACTTATTTATTTTTTCATTCATTCATTTGTTTTTATTTTATTTTTATTTATTTTTAGTTATTTATTTATTTATTTGTCAAAAAGTAAGGCTTAATTTCTGATGAATTTAAAGATAAATTAAGTTTTTGGATTACTTTTCAGTAGTTATTCAAATGAGGAATGAGCAAAAGACGGAAGTTGATTGAAATCGCTCGAAACATCACGTACATCATGGCAAATTTTACTTTATTAGTAGAATGGATGATTTCTGAAAACGTAAATACTATGCATTATTCTTAGTATTCCATACTTTTATTACCTTTCAGGGGCTTAGTAACAACTAAAAAATCCAACCATATGAAATGAGTTGCTCATGAAAAAAAATTTGCTTTGATATTTTTTACTTTATTTTTCTTCTTAATAACTCAGTTTTTCAATTTTGAATTAATTAAGTTTTTGTTATAATGGCAGTTTTGTATTTCGTTCCCCCTACTTTTATGGGTATACATATTGAAACATGATGTAATCCTCTTGCTGAAAGAACGTAATATTTACCACAGCGTTCTTTTTAAGTAAAACATGTCGCCTAATAAATTTAGTACAGTTTTCGCAGTATTTAACAGTTTATATAGAACTTCCCTTTTGTTCTGGAATAAATGCTTTAACCGGTAAGAAATAAGAAAATAATGCGGAGTCAAGTTCTAAGTGTAGAGACAGAGTATGGTACATAATAATATGAAGAAAAAAATTTGTTTCAACTCATATTTTAAAGGGAAAAAACTGATGTCAGTCTGTGCGAAAATAGGCTCTTTAACTTCAATTTGAAATTTTTGTTTATAATTTGATGATTAGAGATTTCACTCGGTATCGTTACAATAGCATGCTTTATTTTTATTTTTATTTTCATTTTTGACTATTTTGTGATTTCTACGTGACAAACACGTCAATGAATTTTAAATTTCAAGTCATTTATGTTCAAACGATTTGCATTTATATAAAATTGTCAAAGTTTTTGATTGAGACCTTTATAAGATTTTTGTTTTGTTTAAAATAAAATATTTCTAATGTTTCACCATTCAACAAAGAATAAATATTTGTCTTCTGCAATATCAAATACAAGTTGAAGCATTTAATCTGGCGATGAAAGAAATTTTTGCTTTTCTTCCAATTTAATCGAAACTGGAGTAAGCAATAAAGACTGAAATTAATTGGACGACGTACAAGACAAAGCTATTCTGATATGAGTTACGTGGTGTTGATGAATTGAATCAAATACTTCCATCCGTCGTTAAGGTTACAGGAAGTTTAATTAAATCATTGAGGAACTGTTTCATTTCATGGAATTCTACTTCCTAAATTAGAAGAGTGGAAGCAAAATCGAAGTGTATGCACCATTTTTCTCTTTAAATAGCATGATAAAACTTGGCATTTCAAAATGAAAAGGAATGTTTAAAAGAATCAATGTTTTTCACAGTGCGCAAAAATAAAATTTCAATCCCATAAAAACCCTGATCTAACCGCCGGATTTGCTTGCAACAAACTTTATCGGAAAGATGTTATGACGTAGAGCATGTGCAGATACGAAGTTCAACAAGAACTGATCGAGCCTATTTTCCTATGAAATTTTTTGATCGGAATTTTTAAGGATATTTCTCAATGAATAAATGAAGAATTGAAAGAATTAATGAATAAATGAATGAGTGAACGAAAGAGTGAATGAATAAATGAGTGAAAAAATGATAAAATAAATAAATGAGTGAATAAAGACATGAATGAATAAATACATGAATGAGTTAATGAATGAATGAATAAACGAATGACTGAATAAATGAAAGAACGCATGAGTGAGTGAATGAATATGTATTATCCGTTGAAAAAGGTATATGCGAAGTAATTATAAACTAAGGTTAAATGAGAAAGAGAGAGAAAGAGATAGCTAGATTATAAATTTGTATTTGCTGTATGCGGGAAAGTAGGTTCGTATAGTTCTAGACGGAACTTCTTGTTAAACTTCGTAGCCGTATTTTGGTGGTACTTTTGGTAAGGCAATGTTTATGAAGTTCAGTTACCTATTTCTACAACAATAAATGTCCCTGTACGGTTACTTGCTATAATCAAACCTTCTGCTGAGGTAAAATTGTGTTTACTTTCAAAATGTCTGCTTACAGGCAAAATTAAAATATAAATAATAATTAAATTGTTCATGGCCCGATGTACTTATAAAACAAGGTCTCTACAGAACTTTTTTTTTTTCGTAAAGTTAACAATTTTGAAGCATCATTGATTTTATTTAACAAATTAAATTAAAGAGCTTACGTGCGTATAAGTCGCCGGCGTTGAAAAAGTATTGAAATTTCAAAATTAAAATTATTCGGGCTTCGATTATCATACTTTTTTTCCCTTCAAATTACACATGAAGATTTTTTTGCACCGGACCGTTTTACTAATGTGCATTAAATTTAAAAACTGCTCCAAGATGACAAAATTTAATTTTAGAATGAAAAACCAGAAAAGTCCAACAAAAGTAGCTATTACTGCAGATTGACATGATGCTGATGGTGTAATTTAATAAGCATTTACTTGAAGAGATGTATGCTAAGTCCGCTTTGTTAATTTCTTGCCTATTATTCAGCCTCGAATTAAGGTATTATATTTAAAATGATTGCCGCTAAATATTGTAAAATCTGTATTTCTGCAGAAGCATTGGTGAACTTTTTCGAGTTTTTACTGTTAAATTTTTAAAAAATATTGCTAAATACAGTAAAACTCGCCTAAGACGCTTTCTTGCTTGAGAGACTCTCTTCTGTCGGTCCCCAGACTACTCAATGTGAAATCCATCTGTTGAGACGCTTTGCTCGTACGCGGTGTTTTCGGATTAAAAACGCACCTTCTCACTTTCTCCCTTGCTTTATTTTCCCCTCGAAGCAGAAGGAGCCAAAAAACGCCAAAGAACTGAGCATACCTCCTTCCACTTTCAGAAATACGTTTAAAAACAGATCTGAAATCAAACAAAACGGCTTGATAGGAGGAAGTAAACGACAAAAAGTTTTTCTTATTTATAATGGGCTGCTGCACGGCCATCTTTGACTGCTGACTTCGGAGACGGTCCTAGCTGCTGTCGGCTTCTACCAATTGCAGACCTAGTGCATTCCCCAGAGATTGGTACCATCTCTTTCAGCGGCACCACAGTGAGTGTGATACCATCCCCGCATGAGAATTTTGACTTCCGGTTTCTCCACCTGAGAGGGCGAGCACCGGACTCTGATGATGCGAAATTGCAACAGGAATTTAATTTAGCCCAGAGCATCCAAGCCAAATGTCTACTCAAGGGATCTTTTACATGCCGCACGATCATACTACATGGGCGCAGACAATTTTCTGCATCTTGAAAATGCACCGATACTGCCAGGCTCGATCCTCAGACATGGGGCATACGAGCTCCGCGCCTTACCACGACGCCATCATGCATCTAAGACAAAAAGTTAAACGCGGAAATTATTAGGAGCTAAGTTTTGTTTGAGTGGTTTCATCAAATTGGTAGTTTAGATTATCCGTCTCATGGTGGTCTTGTCACAAAAAAGGCCTGTAGGAGATAGCAACATGTCTCAATTTAACTGAATTTCAGAGGCGTAGCTAAGGGGGGGGGGGGAAGGGGGACACCTGTCCCCGAGCGCAGCGTCAAGGGGCGCCAAATGAATTTTTAAATGCGAAAAGAAAATTATTTGAACTGAAAAGGTGTGAATATGTTCGACAAAAAAGTGGGAGCCTCGCAAATCATATCGGGAATGACCAATTAGCACAGGAGTGCGAGCGAAATAGCCTTAAAAGGCAGTGAAACAACTTTTGAGTTGGAGTTGACTCTCTAGGACCAGTGATGACTCTCTAGGAAAGGCTAGGGGCACTTTCTTTGAGCAGCAGAGATAAAAGAACCGGACGCCCAGAGAACCCAGTAACCCCAAGAAAGAAGAAAACCAAATAATTTTGCGAAGCCAAAGTGTCCCGTTTTGCCCTTCAAAGTGAATGGTCGCTAAGAAAAATGCAAGTTAAAGGGGCTGCTTTTTAGAGCTATTTGTCATTTAGAAAGCATAAAAGTTTTTTAATTTCCTACCAGGGGTGCCCCTAAGGCCCACAGGGGTGTGGATTGAGGGGGCGCAAAATCTTCAGTTGTTCCCGGGCGCTGAAATCCCTAGATACGCCTCTGCTGAATTTTGTGGATCTACTAGGCGATTGGACCGATTTAGGAGTACTGCCTGATTTTCTTACCTGGGGCCTTTCTTGAGTTTGCGCATGTGTCAGACCTGCTTTGATTTCATCAAAAAGGGGGTGAGAGAAGAAATGAAGATGAGGAAATGTTTCCTTTTAACGAAGAATGACAAACTATCTGCATTTTTTATTTTTATTTATTTAATGAATTATTTATTTTTGTGTGTGTGTGTTGAAGATTGACATCAGAAATAGAATAAATCAACATGTAGAAAAAGCAACAAATACTGCTCACGAAGGGTAGTCATTATTTTCGAAAACGAACAGTAGGGATGTTATTGTTTGTCGGGAAATTTTAGATCAAGCTGAATAGAATATGTTATTGATGACGATATTTGCTTCATGGAAAGATAATGTTTTTATGTAATTTAATGAATGATGAGCCATTTTTCATTCATCCATAAGACGCTTTCCCGCTTAAGCTCTTTCGAGCTGGTCTCTTCAACAGCGTTTTAAACCAGTTTTACTGTATCTTGGCAATTTTAGATAATCGAAAATAAAAATAAAGTACGCTTGCGAACATTTTACTTCTTTAAGAGAGAAGTTAAATGTTTAATGAAAACATACAATTAAAATAAAATTCAGCATCGTTTGTTTAAAAGTTTTAACCTTTAAAATCGCTTACCCAAATAGGGTACAAACTTTCTGGATGCTTCTTTTCGTTCCTAATCCTTTCTAAACATAATACGTTTTATTAAAAAGATTTCCTCGTGGTGCATTTTTCTTGCCTGTATGTTCTTCTCCAAACATTTTAGTTAGAATTTTATCAATTTTATTGGAGCAAGTTTGTAAATAATGTAAGAAACGCATTAGCGATAAAGCTCAAAACTACTTCAGCTTAGATGAAGCTCTGTATTAGAAATTTCTAATTGTCTCCCATCAGCTGTCGTTGTTTTGATTACGCTAAATTATTCTTCTTTATGTCTCATTAAAAAAATATTTTGATTAGTACATAATATATCTAATCCTTTCAGAATAAAACATTTCTTCGATAGTCAAAATGACCGAAGCCAGCGTTTCATATCTGTTTGATGTTTCCCTCTGGAGTCATTTCAGATATAATTGGGAGTCGTGATAGGGCAAGTGTGGCGATCCTTTTATTTTCCGTTTGAGGCAGTAAAAGGGATATAAAATAGCCAGCTTGACGTAGTTCATTTTAAAGTAAAGATCTAATTTTAAGCTTAATCTATACTACAGTTATACTTTAATATTAGTCAGAAACGATTAATTTGTAATTGTATCCTCTAATATTTGTTTGTCCGTTGCTAAATAGGAAAACCGTTAAGCAACTTTTTTCAGTGTGTTGTTTTACCCAGAATTTATTGTTTAGCCATTTCATAATGCTCATCATTTCACTGTCTTATCGTGTAGTTTTCTTGATTCCTCATCGTCCGATATTTCAATTCCTTGTTTTCTGAAATAAATTTTACAAATGTTTTTAATTTTTTATTACTGAGAAACGTTTGAGCGAAAATATACTAGTTTCCTTACGCGTGAAAAGTTAATGCTAAATAACGAATGAAGCACGTATTTATCAAATTGATCAATGTATTGAAATTTTTGCTACATCTAAGCGCAAAATCGAAATTCAAATGAAAGTTCAGATAGAGACAGCGAGATAAAAAAAGGAGAAAACACTTTTATCCTTAAATGTAATTTGCCGACAGCTCTTTTAATTCGCAGAGTGATCTTTTGTAACAAGACAAAATCGATTCGCTTGTTTACTGGTTGATAAAACCGATGAATAATTGCGAAGAAAAGTTGCTTGGGGACACTAGAAACATCAAGTGGCGGTGGCAGATTTTCGCTCCCTAATCGAAGCACTTGTACGCCGCCCCCGTGGTGATTGCACGCAGATCCATCGGAATCCTGTCGCCGTCTGGTCGGCTCAAGTAACTGAAAACTTTCTTCTTCCATCAAGCAATTCCTTTCAACTAATGCATTATTTCAGAGACTTTTTTTTAAAGAAACAATAAAAGTGTGGATGATGTTTTGTAATGAAGTAGAAGGTACATTACTTCAAAATTCCTTACAGAAATGAGTTTGAGCAGCTTCGATCCGCTCCTGGATAGAAACATTCTCCTTAAAATACAGGGTCACAAATTAAAGTGCTCTGTTGTGACCTACGTAAAGCCCGTTCTAATAGACGTGTACCATTGAAGCTTGTGATGTACGTTATATGGAACAAAGAAATCTACAGTCAGAAAACATTTTTTACCACTTGATGAAAAAAGGACGCTTGGGGAACAAAAAAAGGAGAAACAATTAAAGTGTCCACTGGAAAAACTACTTAAGTCGCATACTACTTTCTGAAATTTGCTTTATGGTTTATTTAATTATTTTATAACATAAATGTTAATTTTAACGAGCCTATTTTTCCGTTACATCTAAATTCAAATTTATAATGCATATATTTGTAATACATAATTTATAATAAAACATAAAGCAAAGTTCATCAAGTAGTATGTGACTTAGGTCATTTTTCCAGTGGACCCTTCAATTGCCATTTGCAATGCATTCTATTTAAATCAGCGTTGCAAAACAATTCGCTCTTGCCAAACCCTGAGTGACCATAGTTGAAATATTATGATTATTTATCTACTTACTTTTTCTTATTCATATTAATTTATTTCTACAATAATACCGTAAATTGGGGCAACTTAGTGCCACTTTTTGAGGTTTTCAAAATTTGTACATCATGTTGTGCACCAGTCGCTCTGAAATGTTGGCCCAACATCTCTGTTAAACATCACAGGATGGATTTTTTTTTCTTTATAGAAACAGGAGGGAGAATTTTTTTTCGTGTGTCACAAAATTATACCCGGTTGGGTACAGCTTCGTACGACCAGAGCACAACCCCAACAGAGAACACGAAGTTGTACCCGGTTGGGTACAACTTAGCGCCACTCTCTTTTCTGCCTCTAAACACAGTGAACCTTAATGTGGCACAAACTCAAACATGCTGTTTTTCATACTCAGCTCATCTACTATGCTATGAACAGTGAAATAAATTTGTTCTCAGCAGTTTAATGTTTTGTTGTTTTTTTTCCTAATTTTTTTTCAATTTGTAAATGTGCCAAAATGGAAGAGTTTTTTTTTTTTTTTAACTTTTAATGATAAACTGTTTAAAAATGTTACTTAAAAAATAATATTAAACTGCATTACATGTCAGTTTAAATTCTAAAGTGAGGCGTCAACGCTTCATATCGACTAAGTATAACCCATTACTAATGTGTCTTGGTGGGCTAATGTGCCCCACAATTTGTGCTTGGCGATAACACACTAAGATTTAGCCATGACCGAAATTTGCCTTTCGTCTGTATGGCAAACACTAGCTTTTTTGTAGGTGTTTCGTTTTCTCCTGTCTTTTGTGTAACATGTTGACGGTGCATCACAACATTGTCATCAATAAAAAGGGTATTGAAGCTCAAAAAGTAAGAAAATTAAGTGTACACAAAGTTGTACACTAAAGTTGTCATTTTTGATGACCTGTGAGCTTATGACAGAACAAACAAACATTTTAAATTGCTTAATACAGCAAATTGTAGATAATTATATAGTAATTAACGGTATAAACTTACCGAATCTCCCGGGAAAAACTGATATGAGATCCAGATGAGACTCTCCTGGTATCTTAAAAAACCTTCAAACACTGTGATCTCAAACAATAATTTGGATAACCACAACTGATAAATGACCAGGTTATTGCATTTTTTTTTTAGATTCAACGTCATCATCGCTAACTGCAGGATTTTTTCCAAACCTCTAGTTGCATTTATATTACCGCTAGAACGCATTAACGTCTGTAAACCGTGTGTGGCACAATGTTGCAACCTTGGCACAAAGTTGCCCCGCTTGAATGTACTAAATTAAAGGATAAGAAAAATAAAATTTTATAAACATTTCAAATTATTTCACAAACATATACCATTACATATGTTGATATCATTATAACTCTAAGCATGATTTAAAATCCTATAGTACACTAACAAGGTGAGCTTAAAGTTATAAAATCGGATTTCAATTTTGTAAAATTTGTTGATAAACGGTTTTGTGAACTTTTTTTTTATTGAAACAGTTATCAATAGTGAGCACGCAAAAAAACTGAGAGATCAGGATCCACTCCGACCAGGGGTTCTAAACGTTACAAATTTTACGGGACAGTCCTGTATTTTGAGAATTTTCCCCGCGTCCCGAGGAATTTCAATACGGGACGCCAAAAGTGCCGTGTTCTTCTTGCCAGGACATTTATTTTGCTGGATATCCGATATCTGGCGACCCTTGTGTGGTAGTTCAGTACCGGATACCCGGCTCTGATATTTGCAACCTGTAAATTCTATATATTTTTAAAGCATCCCACAGCTTCCAAATGCGTAGAAAGTTTTTAATTTACATATATTTTCAAAATATGCTAATTTACTAAACTTTAAAAATCAAAATTGACATGCCGGATAACTGGATATTTCGTGTTGTGTGATCGGATATTATTCCGGATATTTAAAAATCGAGCGGATACCGGATATATGTCCCTCCCCCTTCCTCCCATCGTTGCGTCCATGTTGTTCCGTATTTGCAGTTTTTTAAATTTGGCAACCCTGACTTCGATCTGTAGTAATAATAATGTTTGGAAAACATTTATTAATTTTTCTGTTGTACGTATAATTTCTGTCTTACGCAACCAGAACACAAGTATAATTAATTTACCAGAAAACCAACATCATTACAGCTAAAATTACAGAACATATTGCATATCGTGTTTCGAAATTCTCAGTTTCGTTCTGTAAATAATCCAGTAGTGAAGTTTTACCCCGATTTTACATCCCAAAGCTCCTATTTATAAAGGGACCTTTGAAACCCCGAAACATTTAATTTGTGTTATACTATCGTTGGTCCGTTCTTTAATTGTTTTAGGGTAGATGTTTTACTTCCTCCAGTAGTAAAACTGCTGATCATTAGCCGACACACGATAATTTGAATGTATTACTTTCGAAAATTTTACACATCGCTTTTATTCAATTAGTTCTATTTCTTGCAGAAATCCTATCGATACTTTGAAGCCGCTGAGAAATAAGGAATTAAATACATTGGCTTAATTTCTGTAGTACGTATTTGGAAGTGAGTAGTTCAACTAACAATCGAAAAGTAACCGTGACACACCTTGTAATATAAACAACATTAAAACAAAAAGTCACAGTTTGGTCAAGAAAGGCAATATACTGCCGTTAATAAAGAAGTCCAACCACTTTCGGATTTTTTCGCTGACCAAAACGTATTCGCTTTCTCTGGGAATGCACATAAGAATTGGGAGAAAGGTAACATTAAATCGTCACATAACCGTCTTCTTTTTTTATATATAAATATGTATAAATACTGAACTACCATTGAAACATTTTTTAAATGTGTCCTTTAATCATTGTGGAGTCGTACGTAGGTGTCTTAATGAAACAAAAGTATTGTTTTACTTAAAGAAAAAGATATTTTGTTTTGTTCATGGAAATGTATCGGTTAAACGCGAAAGCGTTATTTAAACAAACAGTACTAAATTCGAATTTATGCGAAAACATTTTTTTTCATTTGTTAAAAAAAAATGTCTATATATGAGTTGCTTGTAATCCCGAAACACGTGTCTGCAATTTTTGGCACATTTTGCACTATATTAACATTATTTCATCTTTTAGACTTAGCACGAAGTTACTCCATTTCTTAATTTGATTTAGCTAATGTAAGTACTTTTTTTTTTGGCATTTTTTTTCGATGTATGACTTAAGGAGTCAAAAGCAAAAGGAATCATCGGCCTCCGATTTCGGCCTACAAGGGACTCACTTCTTTACGAGACAGCCCGGAGGCTTTCTTCTCCGCGGGGTGATGATGTAAATGTCCAAAGAACGATTCTAAGTAAAACGCGTTCAAAGTTTGGATCTTATAGAAGCTTCAATGTTTATTTCTTTCTAAATCATGCTGTGAGGCAGCACCTGTTACGGCTACTTCTAACATATCTTGCAATAATATATTATTATCTCCAAATTTTTGATTTTGTCACTTACACCTCTTTGCTTCTAGGTGCTTCAGACGACGTAGTTGAAAGTGGAAATTTCGTTTAAATATATTCTGCGTTTTACAGTAAATAGTATTATATTATAAAAAATAATATAATCAAGAAAAGCCACTAGTGTCATTCATAAAAAAAAGAAAAAAGTTATACTCATCTGTTTTTACGAATGTATAAAGAGGCAATTTAGGCACCTAGAAGCAAAGCGGTGTAAGTGACAAATTTGAAACTTTGGAGATAAATAGTGCAAATGTTAGGGAAAAAACACTATTCATTATTATTGTGGCAAGAGATGTCAGGGGTAGCCCTAACAGGTGCTTCCAATCATGACCCCCAACATGATTTACAAAAAAAAAAAAAGCACTTACGTCCCTTTGCTTCTCAACACCTTAATTGATGTTTGCTTAAAACCTATATCACCATCTCTCTCTCTCTCTCTCTCTCTCTTGTATCGAATTTTGAGATTTATGTGGAAGAAAAACTATTCATTTCCGTTACTCTGAATATGGAAGAAGATGTTGCCAAATTAATCTAAACAAGCAAACTATATTTGAAATACTTTTCCAAACTATATTTGTTCTTGCATTTTAATTGCGCAAAACTTGTGTTATCATTAATTACTTTTCTTTTATTTCTTCCAACTTTGCGTCCTCTGAATTAAAGTGAAATTTTCTATGACAGCATAGCACAAAAATCTGGAAACTTTCACCTCAATATAGCAAGAAACACTTTTTAGCTGCACTATTAAAAATAATGCACATTTTGTACTTGGTACATTTCTTATCGACAAATGTAATAAATACATAAAAAATTGAATATATTTCATCACTGTGCCGAATAGTTTAACTTTTGAATATTTCACGAGAAAACTTCAAAGCATATCTACCTTTTTACCGGGGCTGCGGATATCGGTTGGGAAAAGGACCGATTTCGACTCTTAAAATATGAAATTCTGACCCCCGACTAATCTACATCAAATTAATTGGTCCGATTCCGACTCCTCAACTCCAACATCAGTCCTACTCCACAGCCCTGCTTTTTACAAGCGTAGATTTGCATCAAAAAAGCATTTTTCTATTCTATTCGGAAATCTATGTTTTGAGAACTTTTCTTTTACTCCCTTTCAGCTTGAAAATTTCAATAGTAAATTTAATAATATGTTAAATATTTTCATGAATCACAAATCTGATGATACTGTTTTGAATTCAATAAATGTACTGCTGCTCTACAGGTAAGAAATTACGTTTAACCTTTATTTTTTCTTGAAATTATATGGTATTTCACCATCCCATCTCAGAATCTTATTTTTATTTTTGAAATATTTATTAAATTAATTGACATACATTTTTGCTTTCAGATATATATTTCTACGATATACTAAACTTTCTTTAACGCTTATATCACACACACATATATATATATATACATATTTATTTATTTGTTTACTTATTTATATATATATATATACTACTGCTACTACTAATGTATCTAAAATGCAACTTTAAGCATTTTACTCCCTTTGTAAATCTACTATACTCTACTTAAAAGTGTCATTTACTTCCATTTATCTCCATAACTTATCTCCATAAACACTTACTATACGTAACGGTACTGAAAAATATAAGAAATCAAAAAGTAAATCCAAAATATTGTCCTCTGTCTGAATTCAAATTGGCAGGCAAACACTTTAGAAATGAGTAACATAATTACACAACTCTTAGCTGCTCTGCAAAGAGTCGTGTACCAAAAAATTCTTACGGAGTCCGAAAAATTCTTGTCCTTAATCATAGCTTTGAATAAATATTTCAATATTAATCCTTTGTTTCGAAGCCTTAGAAAGCGGTCCCTTTAGCACGATAATGGCGTTTAGGAATTCATCGAAAATTCCGAACGTGAATGCCGGAAATTTCTCGCTATTGATTTACCACCCACGCAAAGTCTTTCGACGTCAAAATTGGATTAAATTGTTGGTTTATCAACAAAGTGCTCTCTCTTGACTTTTAAACTCATTACTTCATCGTAAGCTATCCAATACAATTAGTCAGATCATAATTAATGAATAACAAGCTGTATTACTGCGTAACTATGCTGCTTTTAAAAATTGCCATTTCTCTATTAAAACAGTGAGTTCTAAAAATAGCTTTTTGAACCATTCTCAGCTCCTGTTTTCTCCTTCCTGACATAAGGTAATTTTTAAAAAGTTTTGGAAGATGCTGAACCAGAGGAATGTTTACCTTTTCATTAATATTATCACTAGAGGTGTGAAATTCTCGGAATAATCTTTCAAAGAGCATGCACGAGAACATTGTCAAGAATACCTTCACGAAGGAGAATATTCAAGATAATACACTTAAAATTTAGTAAAAATAATGTCACCACATTACGCATTTTAGGTGCAAATGATTACATTCAAACTATAAAAATACTTACTAAATTTACAAAATAATAATAATAATAACTTAAATACATTATTTTTAAAAAACGTGCTTTTAAGATATTTTTGAAAGTAAAAGCAGATTTTCAAGTAATTAAAGATGGTAATTTCATTTTCTGTTCAAGAACATTGAAAATTTTACTAAAACAACTTTGAGTGTTCAAAACTATTTTCAAAAATAATATAAATTGTTCAATTACTCTCGGAAGAAATTTGGGAAGTTTCAGGTGCCACTGAAGTTTTTAAGAAAACTTCTCCTCTAAGCTACTCACATTTAATTTAAATTCATTTCTCAGTATAGCTTAAAAAGTAGATTTTCAAGAAACAGTTTATTTAGTTATTTTTTTAAACTGCATGTTTAAATTTTTTAATTATTTCCTCTGTAGCGATGCATTTAAAAAAAACATATTTTTTCTAAAAAAACATATTTATATAGTATCTTTATTTGACAAGCATTTACTTAAGACAGCGATTCTCAACCTGTGGGGCGCGCCCCGTAGGGGGGCGCGATCACGTGAGAAGGGGGGCGCGAGAACATCCAAGATAAAATATTATTTCAAAAATTGATTAACTGACTGAAAGGAAAGCACACATGCACATAGAAAATAAAGTACATTTCGACACATTTAATAACTTATTAAAGTAAAACAAATTACTAAATTAAAATTTTCTCAATCAAAACATACTAACTTAAAAACACATTTAATAATTATTAGTGACTTCCTTGGGCCTGTCTTTCAAAGCAAAGTTTTTCGAAGGAAGGCTTAATATTAGAAATAGCCACTCTCAGTTGTTTCTTTATTTCGCCGAGATCTATAGTTTGTCTTCAGAGAAGCCACAGCAGAAAATCCAGTTTTACAAAAGTAGGATGTTGAAAACGGTAATAGAATGCGAAATGCCCTTGTTTTTAGTGCAGAAAAATCATAATCTACTAATGCCCAAAATTGAAATAGGGATTTATTACTAAATTAATTTTATTACTAAATTACTCGTTTTTACTCTTGTTTAGGTAGTTAGTTAAAAATAACTCAAAAACAGAATCAGTACTCAATATACAGTATTGTTGTATACATTTTATGGTAAGGGGGGGGGGGTGCGATGAAAATTATGATAGAAAATTGGGCCGCGAATATTAAAAGGTTGAGAAACGCTGACTTAAGATGTACTTTCTTACAGAGAATGTTCCCAACTGGCTAAAAAGCCTATCATGAGCATAATTATGAACATTATTTCATAACATTATCTTCATTTCTGAACATTATTTCATAATATTAATGATGTTTCTAAAAATGTATATTATTTTTAATGAAAAAGGATATTCTTTCGGACTATTCTTCTGATTTCAACTTTAGGAAAAGATCCTCGTTCTCTTGAGAATATTCTCTACTATCATCCAATTGTCTCTACATAAATTAATCTTGTTAAATTTATATTATCGTTTAGATTTCATCCGAGTATGCTGAATTGTGAAATCTGCAGTCCATTTAAGCCAACATCCGCGACCCATTTAAGCCAACATCTTTTAATCGCTGCACTGGTTATACCCAACTAACAATCGACTCTTTTATTTCCCTAACCAGCAAACAGTGATCACACCCTCTTTTAAAACTCAGACTTTAAGTAAACACAATATTCGATCGCGCTAAGCAAGACCAAGTTCGGGTCACATGCTCTTTTATGCTTAATCATCTAGATGCCCTGACGCATTAGAACTCATGCGCACAAGAAAGTATGGGACATCAGTTTGACCTTTGTCGTCGAGATCCCCCGAACGTAGCTTTCCCTTAAAATCTAAGCCTTTAACTCTGACATAATTATGCTCATGACGGGCACAAATTTAAAAGGATGATTCCCAGATGCTGAAGGGTTTTTTCCCTCCCTTCGTTTTCTTTTTTTATAATCATTATTACCATGGAAAATAATTTCTCTTATCGAATAATACAAACCATAACATGAAACTCACACTTAAGAGAAACTTAAAAAAAAGTTAAAAGATATCTTTTCAAAATTTCTAGAACAAACATATGAGATAAAAGCACTGAGAGAGAAGAAAAATAATTTGCTCTGACGGGTATGAAAAGAGGAAAGGAATTAAGCGCTTAAAAAAAACTGCCAAATAATGTCGCTGGATATATATATACTATATATGTATTCAAACGAGTCAGCATTTTTGCGCAATTACCTACAACTTTAAGTATTGCTATATGTGTTTCCCTCAAATTGCCTGTGTAATTCTGTTGGGAAAAAAGAAGAAGAAAACACCTGAAATGTTGATCCTGATGTCTCAAATCGTATTACCCGAAGTTTCGACATCCAAGTTAACTTTTCTGCTTCAAAAGAAAGTTTTTTATTGTTCCATCGTGAAAAATAACAAATGCTTTGCTTTCTGAGATTAAGAATGAAAAATTTTCATGGTGAGAAGAACTTGTATAATGGATAGATTTTTTTTAATGTATCGCATTTTTTCTACTCAAGAATTATGCGATTGTTCTTCTGAGAACTGAAACGACGTAGGAGTGAATATTTGTTCTGTCTGTAATTCCAAGTATTCTTACTCTTTGAAAATCATTTACTTAGTGAGATGAACTTTTTCTTAAAAGTGGATTATCGTTAATTTTCCTGAGAAAAAAGGGAATTCCTAAATTTATTTTTACAATTGTTCAAGAAAAAGGGATAGTATGAAAAACAGAAGAATTTTAGTTTTGGAAGATTCACCTAAAGTTACTCATTTCATTTTAAGCCTACTTTCCCGTATAAAAGTAATAATAATAAAGCGTGAAAGAAGGCTTAATGTATTGTAAAAATGTAGTGAAAAATAGGGAAAAGTCAAAAGTAAGTGAAGTAGTTAAATGAAGATTGAAAAATAAAAAATTTGAAAGTACAGTTTTGAGGTGGGGGAAATGAGTGTCTGTCTGGCCCTCACCAATAACTTTTGAGGCGATTGTCCGATTCGAAAGATTTTTTTTAGCATTCGAAAGATCTCCGCGAAAACATCTCATTTCTATATTTTATTTTTTTGGATTTGAACTATTTTTCGTTCCATTTTGAACAATTCAAGAAATCTTGACAATAGCGGTATTGGGGAAATATGAAGCACATTTTATAAACCCTGTACATATAATCCAAGTAACTTCGAACAAGCTTATTCCAAGGAGCTCTCAACGCGAAATATTTTTTGATTTGAAGAATTTTTGCTTTATTTTGAACGATTAAAAAAAAAAAAAAGAAAAAAACATTATCGCTAGCGAGGAAATTTCAATCCTATATAAACCCTGATCTTACAGACGGATTTGCTTGAAGCCAACTTTATCGGAAGGATCTTATGGCGTAGAATATACAGTGTGGGTCGAAAGTAATGACCTGGTTTTAAAGGGTTATTACAAAAAAAAAAAAAAAAACAAAAAAAAACAATGCAGTTTGAGACTTAAAACTTTTTTTATTTTGATCTGTATTTAATAACATTTTTTTACACTAAGTTTTGAATATCGCTTCAGTAACATGGCGGCCATCAGCAGTAATAAACTAATGCAGTCTATTTTTCCACGTAGAGAGAATAGACTGCATCTTCGTGTACATTTCAATATCCCGCGTAATGTTACGGTCAATAAGCTTTTTTTTTTTTTTTTTTTTTTTTTTTTTGGGGTGAGTTGAAGGAGAAAGTTCCCCATACTTTAGAAGAGCTGAAGGACCGAATTGTCGAGGAAATATCCGCCAAACCCCTAGAAATGTGCAGAAATGTTTCCCAAAACTTCAGAAATGGACTGCACCAGTGTATTGTTGCTGAAGGCCGCCCTCTTGCTGAAGTGGTATTCAAAACTTAATGTAAAAAAAAAATGGGATTATATGCAGATCAAAATTTAAAAAGTTTCAATCTCAAATTGCATTAGTTTTTTTTAATACCCCGTCAAAACAAGGTCATTACTTCTTCTTTGTGTGCATGCATTTCAATATCCCGCGTAATGTTACGGTCCCTAAGCTTTTTTTGTGTGTGTGGGGTTATTTGAAAGAGAAAGTTTGGAAACATCACCCAGATACTTTAGAACAGCTGAAGGACCGAATTATCGAGGAAATATCCGCCATACCCCCTGAAATGTGCAGAAACGTTTCTCAAAACTTCAGAAATAGACTGCATCAGTGTATTGCTGCTGATCGCCGCCATATTGCTGAAGTGGTATTCAAAACTTAGTGCAAAAAATGGTATTAAATACAGATCAAAATAGAAAAAGTTTTAAGTCTCAAACAGTATTAGTTTTTTTTATAACCCTTCAAAACCGGGTCATTACTTTTGCCCCACCCTGTATGTAGAGATACGAGTTCAACCAAAACAATAAAATTCTAATTTCCGATGAAATTTTTTAATCTGGATTTTTAAGGATATTCCTGAATGAAGGAATGCATGAATGAGGGAATAAATGAATAAATAAAAAAAGGAATGAATAAGTAAAAAGATAAATGAATAAATATATGAATGAGTGAATGAATGAATGAATATGTATTAATAGTTGAAAAAAGGGGTATTTGAAGTAATTAGGAACTAAAACTAAATGAGAAAGAGAGATAGCTAGCTTACAAATTAGAAGCTGGTGTATAACGCGAAAGTAGGCTCGTATAGTTCTAGCCAGAACTTCGTGTTATTAGTAAGTATTATGGTTGTTTCATTCATTAACTTAGTTCACATTGTAATTTTTTTCCCTAAGAAATATGATAAAATCCCGACCTCATGTCCCTAATACTTCCCCCTATGTCTTCTACAAAACCAGTAGGAAAATTAACTCTATGTGAAAAAAAGAGAGAAAAAATCGAATCAGGGAGCAGTTACGTCTTAATAACTCTTCAATCATGTACGTGTAACAAAATTTCACTTTTTACATTGATTGATATTTACGACTGGTATAACATAGTCTATTTATTTTTATATCTTTATTTATTTATTTATTTATTTTTAAGTTACACGGGTTTACTAAGGAGAGGAGTTGATATCAATTTTAGGACCATACTACCGGACTAAGAATTAATTAATAGACAGATATTATAAAAACATTAACTTTAACACAAACAGAAAAGCTTTTCTCTTTCAGTAAAAACATCACAAATGGTAATAGCAAAAAAGAAGAAGAAAGAGAAAGTTGTTGATAAAATAGCTAATTTGCTCTCACCCACTGTTTGCTTGACTGCAAGTTAATTAGAAGTTATGGTTGTATCATTTTTAACACTGTAATTGCATCCTGTTTATGTCACTGTTACTAATTAAGCTCGTAAGATCTAATTACATGTTTTGAAGTAAGATAATTTGCAACAAAAAGTCAACTTTGCAAATTATTTTCAAAGAAAATGCCTTCGCACTTAAAAAAAAAACTTGTGAAATAAATGAATAAAATATATAAACATTAAGCTCTTGATCTAAAAAGGAAAAAAAAAATCAACATCGTAGTAAAATATTACAGAACAGAGATGTTATAAATTTAAACTTCTTAAAAACATTCGATGATTTTTTTTTTGTAATTAAATATTGAAAATTTCACCACCATAAATCTTCGATAATTTGTATTTGTACATTAGTTTGAATGTAATATGTTTCATTTACAAATAATAATTTCTTTTAAAAAGCCGTACCTCACTGGCATTGTTTATTCTAAGACGAATTTCGAAAAAAGTTGGACTCTGCCAAAATTATTAAGGAAAATTGCTTATTATTGATTATAAATCGATTGCACGGGCCTGCAAGATCTCTCTCTCTGACTAGGATTTTAGAATTAGTTTTAGCTATGTTTGGGGTTTGCTGAATTGAATTATGAAATCAGTCTTTCCCTATCTGCTCGACTTTTTTAGACCAGAAATTATTTCATTTTAATATTTTTTCAATCTTAAAGTTTTAAATCCATTTTATTCACTTCTAAAAAGCATAAAGAAGAACTAATTCTGGCATATTTTCCTTATTGTCAGACTGTTGTCTAGTAACTTCCAGGAAAATCTACCAGCACGTTAACTTTTTCAAAGCTTCAGCGAGTTGAATTGAGTTATTGATTTCTCGAAGTCAGATTGAAGTTCGCCTGACGTGATATTCGTGTTTAGAAAAACTTGCTTTAAGGTTGACCTATAATATACTGTGATGCAAATTGTATTTCTGTTGAAATGTTATTTACTTCCTGTTGATTGTTGTATTTCTGTTGATGTGCTATTTACTTATTTTTTATTGTTGTACAATGTTGATGAATAGAAATAAAATGAGTTCCAATAAAAGAAGTTGTCTAAATCGTCCCGACTTTTTTCTTCTACATATGCGCAGAATACAAGCTAAAAGAAAACAGAAAAACTGTTAGATACACTGTTAGAAATTTCATCATGAAATTACGGTTAAATGACAGTCTGTCCATCTAATTCACCGTTAAATTTACGGGTTTGGAACATTTTTCTATCTTTACGGGACCTAACCATTTCCAATCAGTTTGGTTAAAAAGCCGTAAATACAAAAGTTTACGGTTTTATAACCATTTAAAAATGGTTTCAAAACCAAATTTTTACCGTTTTTGAACCATTTCGAGGCGTAGTGAACCGTAAACGAAGCTTGCGGGAATCGAACCTGGGTGTATGGTATACCAACCTTGCTCTCTAACCATTCGACCATCTGCGCCACACAAAGCGGTCCTTTATTTATCAATAAATCTTCCTTTTCAACAGTAAAACTGCCTTAAAATTGAGATTTCAGTTTTTGATTGGATCCAAAGCCATCTTTGGTCTAAATTTACTGTATATTGACGAAAAGCATTTTATTTGCTGCAAAAATTAAAATACAAACAAGCTTCAGCAGCTCAAATTATGGGTTCGCTCATTCGCAAACAGTTCGGTAATCCGATGTCTCCAATTTTTGATTTACGTGTGTATGTCTTCCTATTTAGTAACCACTGCTTAAGTCATTTTTTTCTTCTTTTTTTATATACACATGCAGATTTGAACTGATAAATCTCTATTCATATTTTAACAACAACGTACGACCGGTAAGGTTTCGCAACCAAGATGGACGCCCGATTCTTATTGAGTGCTTGAAAATTACGGTTAGTTAAATCTTCTTTAGGATAAACAGGGAATAAACGAATTTTTTTCATAATCAGCGGTTTGAGTACCATCTTTTTAATGGTTATTCAACTGCTGTAATTAAATATGGTAAAATAACAATCAAATAAATGGTTGTTTTACTATTTTCTTAAGGAAATGTTTAACAGTGTACTTTGTCAAAAAAGCTTATCTTGGTTTCTTTGGTGAGAGGCTTAATGTCTGAAATAAAATTCGGGCCACACATATAAGGTTTGTAAAACAATTGCAGAACATTTACAATGGTGTGGACTACCGGGGAAAGAGCCTGAAATTCGAATACCTATGGCTTGGAGAAAACCGAAAAACCACTTCGACGACTGTTATTTCTACCTGGTTAACATTTGTATAATATAATAACAAAAATTCCAAGTTTCTTTTCTTTCATTTGATCCATGGATTTATTTTAAAATAGTGTCGCGTATACTTCCCTAAACTGTCATATCTTAGAAATTTGCTATTTTTATATTGCGTAAAAGGATATTCATTTCACTGACAGTTTACACTGAAATTTTTTATTTTAATGAATATTTGTAAAACATAACTTTTCGAACGCAAATTTCAAAACAAGAAAATATTTAAACAAAAATATCATGAAGGAACGCTAAGCTTTTATGTCTCCACTGTCTTCACAATTCAATGTCGCAATGCTCATATATTTTTGAAGTATCAAAGTTCATGACAAGCAAACACATCTATTGTAACTTTTCCAAATTAAAGAGTCACCGGGTTTAATTATCTGAAACTATTTTTCATATACAGTGGAAAGCCGCTTTTCGTCCGCCTCGCTATTCGTACAACTCGCTATTCGTCCATCCTTTTCAGGTAAAATTCAACTCGCGATTCGTACGGCGCCGGGGGCCAGCTGGGTTGCCAGTTTGGCTTTTTTTTTAAGAAAAAAATCGAGAAATTGTGCTTATTTTGAACTTGTCTGGAAATAATTTGTTTGGATTTTTTAAAAGTTTTAATACTTTTTAAGATTTTACTGACAATTTTAACTTTTTAAGGGGCAGCAAGAGGAAGTGGTTGAAAAACTTTCCTTTGCACAGAAATTAAAAAGCTGTGCTACCCCTGCGAGAAAACACAGAGAGTGGTGAGAAAATGGCATCCCAACACTGCTGTGGGCAACAGCATTAACTTGTTCAACGACAATGTTATTGATTCAATAACATTGATTCACAATTCGACAATGTTTTAGAAAAATTCTGAACAATCGTCAAAGGCAGACAACATTGGACAGGGCGCTCATTCCAAACTTAGACGCATCGATTCGAAGAGATTGCCGCTACAGAACCGGCCTAGACGTCATCTCTTCGAAAGCGTAGATTCCAAATCCTCCTTCGTTCAGAAGCGTAGGGGAAAAAGGGATTTCGTATCAAACTGGTGTAGCAGCCAATCAAAGCGTTTCTTTGGAGTTCTCAGCGCGGTATTGTTTTTAGTTTTTTGTTACGCGTTCTTGAGGGATTTACACCTCATAATTTTAGGAAGTAAGGGTCGCCAATTTCAGTTTATTGATGCAAAACAGACACAAAAAAACTTTAGCATTCTTAACAAAGATAAAGAATGAGTAAATTTAAATAAAAAAATAGTAAAAAATAAAAAGTTTATTAGAAATAATAATTCTTATGTAAAAATGAAAAGTAAAACAAAAATTCGTAACATTTTTGGGGGAAAATATATCAATTTTCCAGTAACAGGAGGAGGGGAGAGAAACTAGGGAGGAAAGGCGAGGGTTTTTTTTTGCGAAAACTCGCATCAAATTCGGGGGGGGGGGGGGGCATCTGGTTTCCTCCGTTAATATGCTCACGTCTAAGTCACACCTAATTCACGTCAAAAATTGATTTATTACTCCCCCCTTCTTATATACTAATCTCATATACTTACTGAAATACCACTTCAATTTTGTTTCATGAAAGGTTAAAAAAATTTCCATTTGCATCTGTCATTCCCACAAGTATAATGGAAGTTATTTTTTTTTTATTATTTAAACTAAGCAATATTCTTCCGTGCAAACCCTAACTAAGGACTAACGCAAATTGGGGGAAGACAATATTTCGCTTCCGCATGATATGCATTGACAGATTGACAGAGCTCACATTTGCGTGATATAAATGGACAGGGCGCACATTTGCGTGATATGCATTGACAGGGCGTACATTTGAGTGATATACATTGACAGGGCGCAAATTTGCTTAATATACATTGACAGGGCAGGATGTCTACAGAACGCGCATAAGTCCCGAACAAGTCACAAATTCGGAAATCGGTCACGAAATCTAAGAATAGATCACTAAAATTTTCCATCCAACGATACCGATCCCCACGGAAGGCATCGGATATCCGGTATTCGACAGATTTTTAAATATTCGGAATCCAATCTGGTCATTGCACGAAATATCCGGTTATCCGGTTGTATAATTTTATTATTAAAATTAATGAATCTGTCATGAACATTTTTTTGTAAATTACAAACTCAGTACAGTTTTTATGTCTATAGAATACATGTGTATAGAATTTACTAGTTTCAAACATCGGGAATATCCGATCTCCGGCAAAATCAATATCCAATGTGTCACCGATTGGTCACAAAAAAGTGCGGAAAATGTCACGAAACTTCACTTTGAAAATATGTAGACACCCTGCAGGGGTGCCCCCAGGAAGGAGTTCATCGCGCAGACTGCACCATTGACATTTGGAAAGGGGGCAGTTCGTTTCAAGGGCTTTGGGGCCCTTGATCGACTTTTCGACCGACTTAGGGAGTCATAGTTTTAGGGGATGTGCTACCTCTCAGAGTGGGGGGAGTTGGGCTCCCCTCACATTAACATAATTTCTTAAAAAATATTTTTAAGGTTAAAACATTAGCATTTGGCCATACATTTATACGGCTATTTTAAAATTTATTTAAAGTATGATTAGACTTTAATTATAATTAGAAAAAAAATATTCATGGAAGTAATTAACGATGTTAGTTGCTTTTTTGACTCATAACCTAAGATTAAACAACAGTGCATAATTTATGGATGTACATAAAAAAATATGCGTTAAAAAAGGATTATCTTTTCTAAAAACACCCTACTTTTCGTTTAATTATGGAATTTTCTTCCGTATGAATATGTAAATATATCTTCACGTTATTCATTAATATAATTTTTCAACTTCTTTTTTAGATTAAAAAATCTGACACATAGAAATTTAGTAATCTGGTGCTTTAAAGATATTTCTAAATTAAAATACACCAAAAATATGCATACATTGAAACCATAATTAGTAATAACATATTCATAAAAGAATTAGTTTCTTAAATAGCTTTTGATTGATACACATTGATATGTAACTGTAATTTATGAAAAAAACAAAAAGAAAACTTAATGTTTAAAAGTATTTATTTAATTTATATTTATATTTTTGGGCAAACCAAAATTAATTTATTGATCAAAAATAATTCTCAATATGTATCAAAAACACCATCAAAGGAGGGCAAATACAACGTCCCTATTCGTGTAAAATATTCCTTTTCATATTTCGGCGACTCAACGAACCAATACCCCAAAGTCCGAACGACTTCGATGGCACAAGAGCTGTCGAAGCGCGCTTCGATGAAGAAAGCCGCAAAACAACGATACGAACCACATGGAATTAAAGCTTTCGTTGGTTTCCCTGCGGTCCTGTGAATTTTGCGTTTGCGCCATCTAGTGAGGGTTTGGGAACTACGATCGAATCGATGTGCGCTCACTTGGAATGAGGGCCCAGGTTTTTAGAGAAAGAAACCCAAGATTCTTCTAGTGCAAAAAGAGAAAAAAGAAGGAACAGCAGAAAGGGAGAAAACACCTGGAGGGATGTTACCTGATGTTTTTATGGAAGGGTACTCCTCTTCCAACCATTCATCTTCCTCCTCTCAACATTCCACTTATGCCCACCTCAGTAGAAGCAAAGTGCAGTTAAATTTTTATATATCTATAATTTCATGTACAGTACTGTGCATTTGTTTTTCATAGGTTTAAATAAGCAACCATCTGTGGGTCTGGAACGGATTAATCCAATTTACATTGTATCTTATGAGAAAAAATAATTCGCCATTCGTACAACTCGCCGTTCGAACTGCCTCCTGGAACGAATTGTGTACGAATAGCAGGGTTCTATTGTAAATATAAAATGGACTTCATTAGTGAAAACCTCAAATTAAAATAATTTAGAACGTGAATCCAACGTGAATGTGGTTCTTCCAACACGTCAATTCCTGTGACTTGATAACTCGTCTGTTTGCTATTTTGGATATAATTCGTTGCAAAAGTTATCTGAAATGAAACAAACAAAAAATCACAATAAAAAAAAAAGGAAAAGAAAGAAAAGAAAAATAGTGTGTGTGCTGTTTTTTTAAGGATTTTAACTACAAACTATTTTTTGCTTAGTTAATATCTTTGCATTATTGATCTGGTAGATTTGCTGTATATAAATACAACCTTTTTCGAAGCACTTGAAAAATTCAATGCGGAAAATTGATAACGCATTTGTAGTGCTTTAGTGGTTTTTTAAGAGAGAAATGCTTTTTCCAAGTTAGCTGGTGAAAAAAACACCTTTCTTTTTCTTTTTGTGAAATCTTTCAGAAAATACCTGTTTCTAATGTTGTCATAGAAACGGCATTCCATTGTCGGATTTTCTCTTTTGCTTGTAGAGCACGATTTTTCTCGCCCTTTCCCTTTTCCTCTCACTTTTTGCAGAAATGAATAAAATTCTTATGTTTTGGAACCTTGGATTAGATGTATTAGATTCCTTTTGAAACACAATTGCTCACAATTTATAAAAATAGTAAATTTTATACCATAAGTTTTTTCATGCATACATATCATATATATATATATAGGAGAGAGAGAGAGAGAGAGAATGTATATTAGCTGTTGTTCCAGTTTCAATTTTTCACTCATCATCAAACCACCAAATATGCATAAGAAAAGAAACAGCAGCTGTTTTCCTTTTGAAAAACATTTTTTTCATGCTGAGCATTATTTGTGACGAGGCTTTAGACAAACTTCAGTATTCCAAACATTGATGAATATGTCCATATCTACAAAAATTTAAACCTTTAACACCTTATTGTCTGATACATTAAAAAAACTGAATTATATCTCGCTGGCTTTCTTCGTTTTAGATTATACATAGGGTAATTCGAGAGAATATCCTCTTTTTTCTTAAAGTAAGGTAAAAGAAACTGAAGCTCCATGAAACTCCATGAGATATAACCAAACTTCAGTAAAATGGCAGAGAAACTTCTTTAGACCTATTTGTAATCTTTCTTGAAATAAATTCAAGCATTATAAGGACTTTTCACTTTGACTTTGTGTGGAAAACTTCATAAATATTTCCGGATACGAAATGCAATTTCAAAAAAAAAAAAAAAAAAAGAAAGAAAGAAAGAAAGAATTGCTATTCTAAATTGTAACTTATGTTGGAACTCATTGAAAAATGGTGAATAGTTTTTTAACATATCAATTCCAATTAAGGCTTTTAAAAGAACAAAAAAAAAAAAAAATCATTTGAGAAAACGTAAATATGATGAAAAAAACAGAATGATGATGTAGTACTCGCAAAAAAAAAAAAAAAAAAGCTACAAATTAAGAACTATCTTTTGCAAATAACTAGAAGTAAAGAATTAAAGATTTTGCATCATTATTCGAACATTTACATAATGTGATTAACGACATTAATAAAAGCAGAATTTTATTTTTTCCCCCTTTTTCCTTTTCTTTTTCCCCCTTTGGTGCTTACATGGAATAATTATCCAGGGTATTATTGGCTAGACTATTTAATGAAAAACCCATTAAAGAAGAAAATCATTCAAATGAAGCTGCGAATGCAAATATTCTGAAAATAAAATAAAAACTATCCAAGAGTGTTTATTCAAAAGAAGAACTGAATAAATCTGTTTTTCAGTTCTCATCAACATCCAACATTGTAGTAAATGCAAAAAAAAAAGTCATCTGTATTTTAAAAACGAGAAAGTGACTCAAGAGACTCCTTTCAAAAAAAACCCCCATTCATCTACTAACTCTACAGATGAAAATTCTGTTAAAAAAAATTAATGACGACACAGTCTACATCTCAAGAGTGAGTACATAAAATTTTGATTTTCTTCCTTTTTTAGAAAAATATAGATATACAATATATATAATTCAAAACTAAATGATACGATGAGGAAGTAGGTAGCCTTACTTTTTTTTAACAACATTTATATTTTTATCACATATAAAGATACGATGCGTTTACAGAATATTTTTATTTCAGTACTCAACGCTTATTGCATCCTTTATTGCCTTGTTTAACTATATCTCTTTAAAAACTTTAGAGGAAGGACGAACAAAGTGACTAAGGGAGTTATGGGAGCTGTGTTGGAAGATATTTCTGCTTCAGTGAATTTTGATTAACAATGGAATGGTAATCAAAAGATGAAATAAGACAAATGCTCAGTTTGTATATTTATCACCGAAAAACTAATAGCGTTTCAATTTTAAAAGGAAATTGGTTTGCAAGATTTGTAATTTCATTTTTGCACAAAACCCCACTTCAGGTGACTTTATTGTTACTATAGGCTGGCAAAGTGACCAACTGAATGTGGATAGTGTCACTAAACCCGCCGACCACCAACAATAAGAAACCTCTACTATAACGATTGTTTTTTTCTCTCCAGATTTTAACGTCGCAAAAATTACGTTATTCCGAGCACAGGGAGTCAGTCACCTGTAGGCTAAAATCCAGGTGAGTTCTATTTTAGGATAAAACTACCCCTTTGATGCAATCCCATGAATATGAAATTAAGCTTCGGTAATGCTTGTCATTTTTAAATTAACAGTTAGATAAAAGTGTTGACAACCTCTTTTTCCCCCACGCAAAAAAAAAAAAAAAAAAAAACAATAAGGTTTGATGTTTAAAATATTTAGCCAACTTTCAAACTATGGGTCATATCATATAAAGACAGACAAGCATGTGCATAATTTTATGCTTAGTAAAGGTAAGGATGTTAAGTTCTTCTGTTCTTCTAAATAGCATCATGCAAGTCACATTACCACGCTCGTAGAAATTTTCTGACGGTCCGAATAGAACATAAACAATGTTCCTCAAAAGATTTATATTTCAAGAGCCAAACGCGAGCATCCCCATCTTCAATAAATTTCTGAAATAAAGCTCAGTACTAGGTAAACATTTCCCCTTCTTCTTAATGAATTGCTCCTTTTAGATTATAGGTACCAGTTTTGGTATTCTATTAATAATTGGATTTCTTTTAAAAGTTGTAGCTCAAACGATTAAATTGAAACTTAAGCATCCGTCAACATGTGGTTTATTTTATAGCTTTAAAACCTAAAGATTAGATTTTATGTGTTTTTCCTTCAAAAATTTCTATATTACCCGCCAGTCTCTTATTTTTTCTTGTATGATACATCTTTAATTTTATAATTATAAAAATGTCACATTGACATTTATGCTGCGAACAAAATGGCAAAACAGTAAGATTTGGAATGCCAGGTTTTTCCAATTCATGACTATAAGTATCAGCATTTTTTTTCTTCAATAGAAAATACAAATAACTGAGAATTACCAAGATAATTTTTTCTTGAGAAAAATGTTGAAATAGTTTTTATTCTGCTTTTTAAGGTTAAAGGTTAATTTTTTTACGTTTGTCTTCTGCCAGTGGCGTTCCCAGTCAGCGTGTCACCACCCTCCCCCCCCCCCCAAAAAAAAAAAGATATGGTGTACAAATTTGTAGTTTCTTAATTTGTATTATTTTCAGTTATACAGAACAAAAAAGAAAAGTTAAGAAATGTAACTACATTTATTTAGTTATACATTGAAATAGCTTCATTTTGAGTGCCCCCCCCCCCCCCGGTAGTGACGCAGCTGCATCAACTAAGATTTCTGGATTTCTGTGATAAATGAAATATGCTTTTCTGCATAAAATGATTAATGGCATGGTTTAATTACACATTACACAGCGGCTTAATTTTTCGCAAAAATGCCTGCGTGTAGCATTTGTACCTGTTACAGCAGTAAATGAAATTAAGTGGCACATAATCCCTTCCATTACACTTTGAATTTATTGACCAGTGAACTCTTGTGAAGTACAAACCAAGGCTGTAATTTTGAACTGTGTTGTGCGATACTAACCTAGTCTGAAAATTAGTTTTTGAAAATTACGCTTCA
This sequence comes from Octonoba sinensis, assembly GCA_038502835.1. Lineage (NCBI taxonomy): Eukaryota > Metazoa > Arthropoda > Arachnida > Araneae > Uloboridae > Octonoba > Octonoba sinensis. The sequence continues at coordinate 25,740,681 of CM076599.1, read as the reverse complement.
TATTTTGTATTAATTATTTATACTATGTACTTAATTCAAAAGAGTATATGTTCTAATCTAGCTGTCAAGTTTAAGACACAATGAAACTTGGTCACCACGTAAAGTGCATTCAAAATTAAACGGTATGATAATGAATTTTCATGATAAATGTAATGTATATTGCATTTATCATGAAAATCTTTTTGTTACATGAAATTCTGTAGATTCCATACACAAAAAAACTGGCAATAGAATGCTCTTTTATTTCATTCCGAGAGAAAGTTCGCCCAATTACAGCACTTGGAATGCTTAAAATTCAGCACTTTGAAGTAAATTGCTATTCTAGACAATAATTATAAAATCTATTAATCTTAGCAATTCCATCGAGATAACACAAGACTATTATATTTTTAGTAAACAATCTACTTTATTAATGGTTAAAATAGCATTAACAGTAAACATTAATGCTATTTCAACCATTAATGTTATAATAAAATCCATAATTAAAATATATGTTTCTTTACTTGTGTCTAAGTACCAAAATATACTGATTCACTTTAATTATTATTTTATTGCATTTGTTTCGTTTTTTTAAGTAATTGAAGGGGCGCTCCTGAAACGAAGAAAATGCAAAGACTACTGGTATAAACTGATGAATCCAATACAATTAATGTACTTTAAAGTTTAATTACTTATACCAATCATTAAAAAACCTTCACAGAAACAAAGAAAGAATTCAAGAAAAATATCTAATAAAAGTAAAAATTTATTTTCTATTTTAACAGAACAAATATACAATTTTATGGTAGCAAATTGAAATGTCGCACATTATTCCATTAAAATATCCATCCATCCAAGTCATCAGTTTACCAGGAAAGATATCATGCATAGAAATTAATATGTCTCCAAAAATTTGCTAAAATAAAAATGTACACTATAACAAAAGGCATTTAAAATTAGCCCAATATCACACACTCACCAGATTTTCGGACAGAGTTATAATTAATAATAATAACAATAAAATATTTATAAACTATTTTAAATTCAAAATACTTGATTCCTAGTAAATAGAAAACTCATGTTTTTTATTCTATGATTGCATATACCAGAGGTCGGCAAACTTATTAGTCAACAGAGCCAAAATATCTCCTATACAACCACTAAAATTTCTTTTGAGAACCATTTTTTCAAAAAATTTTTATGTAAAAGGGATGAAAAAGTCAAGGATTTGAAAAGCTCAGCATTTATAAAAAAAAATTGTAGATTTCTATGTCATTTATCATTAAAGATTAACATCATAAAAATAGCTCATGTGAAATCTATTCAGAGGATGGACAAAATAGTATGCGCACTTAACTGCAAAAGTTTTAATTCAACTTTGTATTAAAGCTGCACAGAAAAACATTAACTGTCAGGTATAAATTATAATTGAAGAGATTCCTGAACCTGAAACACAACTCAAATGAGCACTAATATGAACTTTTCCAGTAAACCTATATCAATCAAAATAATTCAACAATTGTTTGTTTGATGCAAACTTCTACTACAGCATTTTTAGAACTATTAATAACATAATATCATGAAGAAATGACAGTGATGCCAAACAGAACCTGGACACCACAGCCAGAAAAAATGGGTCATTTTGTCTAACAAAGCTTCATTAAAAATGCTTCAGATCATAAAATATGCATTCACAAGGACTCCCATAGAAATATTTTATGTCGATTCTAGTTTCTATATTTAAAACCCAAGAAACTGCTGTGTGAAAGCAATATTGTGACAAAGAATGAGATCAAAAAGTAATATTGCAGTATTCTGAGTAATATTTTATGCTCTGAGACACAACACAGGTTTGAAGACAAATACAGTAATTTTCAAAAATGAGTTCCTAGTGCTAAGTGATAAGCTTAGTAAAATCAACATGATAATAAAGTATTAAGTCTCTTCTGATTTAAATATGATTAAAAAATACCTTATACAGCAATTGCAATATGAGGCAATCAGAGCTAAAGTGGATCAAGAATCACATATTCATAGATTATTTTTAATCAAAGTCTAAGTTTATAAACTTGTGTATTCAAAAAATAAAACGAAATCAGACAAGTTACCAGAATCACAAAAATATGTCTGCTGGTAAAAGTTTTGACTTATTTTTATTTTAAGGGTACACAAGTTTATAAATTTTATCTTTGATTATCTAAAAGCTATGGACTTATTACAGACTTGAGCTTTGAATGCCTCATATAGCAGAATGCTTACTAGATTTCAATATCCAAGCAGTTTATCTAAAATAAATTTTTATGCATTAAGAATAATTGCCCATCCCCTAGAATATTTATATCTGGCAGTCAAAGGCTTGCTCATATTAAGAACATTGAAGTTGCTACTAAGATTTAGAATTGTGTAACAGATGCTCAAATTATTTTATCCATTACATGTATGTGAATTATCCCACTGGACGGCAGTATTACAAATGAATTCAAATAAAAGTCATAATATTCATTCTCTTAAAACCTGCAATTGATTTTCTCAATAAGTCAACAAAAATGATAACTCATTGCCTAATCTTAATATGTTACTTCTTGTCTAGTGTACCACTTACAGTCACTACAAAAGGTAGAGACTTTTCTTAAGTGCAGAGCATCCCATTCTTAAAAATGCTATTGTATTTCTTAAATAACATTTTTAATGCACAAAAGCAGGATTTTGATGATTAGTAAAGGTAAGAACTAAAATGAGCAAAATATTAAAATTGTTCTAGCGCTTAAAAGCAATCTAACAGATTAGAATAGATATAGCTCATCTACCTTCTCGAATAAACGCTGTGCATGCGTAAGACTTTTTCCATTATTATTTTTGAAAAGAAAAAAACTAGAAACTTTAAAATCATGTGAAAAATTGTAATTTTATAAGGATTATATTTTTCCTCGTATTTGTTCCATCTATTTCATGAATGCAGCAACCAATGGAAAAAATTTTTCTTTGTGGAATCAAGTTTAGAACACACAACATGTACTTTTTGCACTTTCATCTTCAGATGGTTTGACATCATCTTTCAAAACTTCAGAATCTTCCCCTTGTTGATCTGACTGGAGTCCCTCAGCAGTTTCACTTTCTAAAAGAAAAGGGGAAAAAAAAACACTGAGCTATTCATTGTGCCATTAATTCTACAAATTACACAGGTCAACCATTAAAAACTTAACTGAGAAAAACATCGTTTTATTAAATTATTTAGCTTATATTATTTTGGATGCTTATTGCGGAAAAATAATAAAAAATTTGGCTCACAATCAGTTTTGCCTCAAATTGCAATCTACATATAGAAGATAAATATGTAAATAAATTTATGTGTGCAGTGTATTTATAATTGTATTATACAATAAAATATATTTTTTCATATATTTAAATAATGCAATAATTTCATTATTATATTTAATTGAATTATGATTATAATTACATAAATTATAGGAAAGAAAAAAAAGATAGAGTTTGTCGAAGAATTTTGTTGGTTACATTTCCTGTGATTCATAGATTTGGTAGCTCCTTCCCTTTCCCTTGGATAATATAACTATTGTATAAATATTGTTGAAGTTTCATATGCAGTATCTTATGACGAAAAATATAATAAAGATGAAACATATGATATTGATAGTGATGAAAATCAACTTTTCACTCAACGTCAGTTGAAATATTAGTCAGGGATTTAAATGTTCCTAATGATTCATCCCAATTCTTATGCTCGAAATTGAAAGAAAAATAACTCCTCCTTGTTCCTCCTTAGCTCCTTGTACATCTTTCTTAGTTTCAATCCAGAGAAAAAGCATTTGTATCATTTCTTTCTGGAAGAAGGAGCACTTCTATATTGATTCAATATTCCAGGTTTCATATCAACATTTTAAACCCAATAGAAACCTGACGAGTAACAATTTTTTATTCATTAAAGCAAAAATTATTTATAAAAAACAGAGTATGAAAGCAGTACCATCACATGATTGTAGCTCACAACAAGTATGCTTCTTTACTTGCTGGGAATACCATGCAATATGAAAGAATAGTATGAAATTTTTAATTTGATACTGAGTAAAATTTTGTATTCAGATTACAAAACAATTCAGAGGGGATCTGAAAGTGATTTCTATGTTGCTTGGTCAACATTTTGGGTAAAGTACAGGAGATTCCCCATTTTCTTTGCCGATGGGACAACAGTGACAGACTGACAGAAAATAACATATTATTTTTAGGATGTAATGTATTTCATTTCCTCGAATCCCACATGGCATCTTTCTGAAAACTTAGGTGTATATATATATATAATCAAGGAGAAACTTGTGAAAGAGTAACTTTATTAAGGAACTGGAAAAGCATTAAAAAGAAAGAAAGAATATCAGTATCTTAGCTGATGACTGGATGTTAAATAGAAGAAATCACATCAAGATCCATACACAGAAAAGTAGGGATCAGTAATAGAAATATAATTTCACGTTAATTTAAAGCACATGCTCATTTGTGCTTTAAATTAACTGTGAAATTATATTTCTATTACTGTTTACTTGCACAAAGTTAAATTATTATTAAAAGTAGGGATATATCTTTTGAGGGATAGAAAAAACATTTATGAGGACTGTTTAACTTTTAATATCATATCAATGAGTCATTTATTACTTTCTTAAACTGACAATTTTTTTTTTTACACATTCAGATTTATAAAACTAATTGTCATTGTCAAAATTTCATGATTACAGTAAATTGTTGCAAAAAATGCAAATCGTTCGTGAAAGAACCTTATGTAACAAAACAAAATTGGTATTATATTTGGATTCAGCACTAAAAATAAAAATCAGTATTAAAAATTAAAACATTAAGACTATTTTTAAAAGGATTTTTTCTTTGTGTTTTTAAAATTGGGTTATACATTTGAAGATGCATTTTATTACAGATATTTTGGTTTTTCATAAAAATAATATGAGCATTAAAACTACAGACGACATTACATGAAATAAACAAGAAGTTCGGTCTAGAACTATACGAGCCTACTTTCCCGTATACACCAAATTCAAATTTATAAGCTAGCTACTTCTTTCTTTCGTTCAGCTTTAGTTCTTAATTGCTTCAAATATACCCTTTTTCAACGGATAATACATATTCATTCAATCATTCTTTTATTAAGTCATTCATGTATTTATTCACTCATTTATTCATTCATTCTTTTGCTTATTCATTTAATCATTCATTAATTCAAAAATATTCTTGAAAACCCCGATCAAAATATTTCATAGAAATATAGGCTCGTTAGTTCTGGATGAACTTTCTATCTGTACATGTTCTACATTATAAAAGCTTTCCGATAAAGTTTGTTCCAAACAAATCGCTCCGTTAGATCGGGATTTATATAGGATTGAAATTTCCCCAGGCGCTATGTTAATTTTTTTTTTAACTGTTCAAAAATGAACAAAAATTGTTCAAATCAATATTTTCAAGCCAAGAACTTCTTCAAGTGAGCTTGTTCATTGGAACTTGGATCTTGTACCCAGAGTTTACATCATTTGCTTCATTTTCGCCCATAGGCACTAATGTTAAAATTTTTTGAACTGTTCAAAATTGAACGAAAAATTGTTCAAATCAAAAAGTAAAATATGGAAATGCGATGTCCTCGCCAGGATCTTTCGAATGCAAAAAGAATTTTTCAAATCGGAAAATTCGTTCAAAAGTTATTGGGGGGGGGGGGGGGGGGGGACAGACCGACAACACACTTTTTCCCCATCTCAAAACCCTACTTTCAAATTTTTTATTTTTCAATCTTTATTTAATTACTTACTTTTGACTTTTCTTGATTTTTAACGATATTTTCACGATACATTAAGCCTTCTTTCATGCTTTATTATTATTTTTTTACTTTTACGGGAAAGTAGGCTAAAAAGATTAACCCTCACCCATTATCAATTTTATCATGAGAAAGTGCATAGGAAATTTTTTACACATTAAATTATTATTAAAATTTTGTTACACTAACAATTTAAAAAATTTCTGCGAAAAATTCATTGTGGTCTTGATTTATTGCAATATAAAGAAAGCGTAATCTTCATGATTAGTAGTGATTCACACATACATGTACGTACAGATATATCATCCTCAGTATAAGTTGTTCTTAATTCACTGTAGGAAATAAAATTACTTATTTAACTTCCCCAGACGGGTATGTGCTCTCATCTACTCAGGATGTAATTTCATAACAAAAGAAGTGTGAGCAACTTGGTGCATTATAGTATGCATTATGAGGAAAAGGGAATTGTAATAAGAGAAATTAGTTCGAACTTTTACCACCATGTGAAAAGGAGAAAAATGAAAAGCAAAATTCACTTTAAAAACACACAAGAATTTTTTTAATAACAAAACTTGTTCAATGTGCATTTTATTTGCATTACTCACATGTTCTAAGCATGTCATTACGTTTTAAACAATATCAAGGAATTTCTTTCTCAAATGAAGCAATTTGCCAATGACAGTTGCAATCAGGGTTGTAAAAAACCTGGTTTTTTTGTAAAAAGCCTACCCGGGTGGGCTTTATTAAAAAACCCGGGCTTTTTGAGTAAAATGGGGAAAATGAAATTTCTTTTTCCAGCAAATTAATAATGTATGGTATATATGTATATATTTGAATATTAGAATATGCATAATTCAGCTAGCACTACAAAACATTTTTGATCAAATTTTATTTACTTTTTATTAAAACAAAAGTAGTTTTTTTTTTCAATTACCTTACTTGAATGTTGCATTTAATTTCATTTGATCTTATTTCATGTATATGTATGCACACTTTTTAAATTCAGTGATCAGTATGGGTGACACAGTGAAAAATTAAATAATGTTTACTCTAAAAGTTTTTCTAATTGATCCATTCATCATCAGAGCATCCAAGATAAATTATTTGATAGTTTAAAATTATTTATAAATAAAAGTTGGGGAAAAATTACTGTTTGAAAAAATAAAACATGTGCATATTTATGTATACATATATGTATGTATCTTACGCACACAGATACAGATATATTACATTTTGCTGCTTGTATAGGTTTATTTCATGATTTTTCTTTTACATAGTTAATACATACCATATATTTTTACTATTCTAACTATCACAATTATAATCTATTCAACAAATCTAAGCATAATTTTAATAAAGAAATATTTAGGAAAGATAGAGGGTATTAGCATTTTACAAATTGAAAATTGAGCTTCGAAATTATTTTTACTTTTGAAAAGTACAGAATGAATGTAAATTTATATATTTCCATATAAAATATATGATATCCTGAAGTGTTTTTTTCATTTTTTTTAATATAACTAAATCTTTAACTTCTTCAAATCTAAACCAAAACTTTTTTCACTAAATAAATTTGGGTCTGATCAAAACAAAAACTACTCTTATAAAAAAAGAAGAAAATTCTAAACCAAAACTGCTTCAACTTTCTTGTAATTGTTATTTCTGTTTTATTATGACATAATTTTTAATTTTTTCTTTGTATACCTAATTTTTAATTATGGAAATTTAAAACAATAAATTAAATATTGAATAGTATTTACATATGTTGAATTTTCATCAAAAAGAAATATTTTACAAGCAATTATTTGTTTCTAAATTCTTAAAAAAACCCATTTTCCCCAAAAAACCCACAGGTTTTTTAAGTAAAAAACCCAGCCCAGTGGGGAAAATGAGTAGCTACCCGGGCAGCAAATCTGACAACCCTGGTTGCAATTGATTGAAAAGCAAGAAGCTCTTACCTCATGGTATGAATTTGAGCACAATTTTTTAATTGTATATTTCTTTTCCCCATACTCTGTATGACTTATATACCATGCTTCAACAACAAATATTTATTACAACAAGCTCTATGTAGGTATAAATAGGATAACTTTAATTATAACCATCCTGTTAATAAAAATTAAAATTCTATGTTCACATGAAAGGAAAAATGCAAATAAAATACAAAATGTTAAACACAGAATCGTTTCGAACAATCAATTTCATCAAATGAGGCAGTAACCATTTTTTGTTATAATGCAAAAAAATGTTCTCTGTTAATTACATGCATATGTTTCGAGATAATATTTAATGCACTAAGATTGCACTAGTAAGATAAATAAGTAATACAAAATGGACAAATTTAGGCATATAAAAGATCAAATAAATAAATACAAAAGCAGACATACTCTGAAACGAAACAAATTTGAGAGACTCCGAGAATATTCAAAATCTAGATTTTCCATCAGGACCATCTCCTACAAATTCATGTCCAAGGCCAAGACCACACTTCCCACATGATACCTATAAAACAACAAGTAATGAATGTCAGCGTCTCCACATGATAAAAAGAAATAATAACTTTTATTTCATTATGTTCATAGGATGTAAATATTGCTTGGGAAAAGATGCATTTTTGTAAAAATAAAATAAGGAAAACATACACAGGATATCAGTGCTTGCTCTAGGGTTAAAAACCTGTGAGTCAGGTTGACTCGCAATTAAAAGAAGTAAGAGTCGATACATAGAGCAGTAATGGCACTTGCATAGAATAGTAATGGAATCTTTTCCCCACCTGAAAGTCTAGTTGCCAAAACATTTTTTTTAGTTGCCTAGGCAACCTGGCACAGGGGCTTTGTCGGATTCTGAATGTAATGTAGTTTGTTGTTTTTAATGCAATATACATTGAGACCTTTTGCACTCCCCCCCCCCCCCCCGGAAAATTTTGAAATGACGGGCCTGGTTTCTTTGGAGTTGGAGAGGGTGTTTGCAGGTTACAAAAGTGCTATGTGAATGCTACTAATACTGTAAAATGCAACAAAGTTTTTAGGAATTGTGTAAGCTACTAAAGAAATTGTGCTGTGTGCACCATGGGCATTTAGCTGAAACTGTGTGCACCAAAGGCACTTCTAGCCGCAGGCTAGTTGTATATAAAATCATTACCTTTGTTAAGACAGCAAACAACCACTGAAATTCGACTCAAATCTCAAGGATTCAAATTTAAAGGTGCTTAACACATAAAGCTCACTTTGCGTGATTTCATTCTATGTTATTTTTATGATATAGATTACCAAATTTTTTAGTATTATCCCAAATGCACATACCCTAGGAAGCATGCCTGAAATTTCAAAATGGTTCATTAAATAATCATTTGTAAAAAAATTCAATGAAAAAAAAATTTATATTATAAAATGTATTTTTGTGTATTCATTCGATTTCTCACCTTCTAAAAAGATGTACTACAAAAGCATTTGTAAAGGTCCCACACCTAACACTATATATTATATATTTTTTCAACAATTAAAATTATTGTTTCGCAACAAACTAAAGGCGTGACATTTGCATCGGGGCCTTGGCTTTCAAATCAAATATTTTATTTTGTTCTTGCATGATTAATAGAAAAGAATTATAATATTTATTCACACATCAAATTACAAAAGGTTGACTTTCGATGTCCTGCATGTGACAAATTATATTTTAAACAACCAAAAAATAGGAAAGCTACATATTTTCTGTTCATTTTCGTTTCGCAGACCTAGCAAGGTCGCACGGTTCCACTTCAGAAAGGGGTGATAGGTACGTGGATGGGCACAAGCGTGCACTTCTTACCTCATAGGTTTTTTTCTTTTTCTTCCTCGATGATACTTTAATTTCCTTTTTTTTCTTTCTGTTTAGTCTGTTTGGTTTGATGCGAGTTCAAATGCCTGGCGCTACCAAAAAAAAAAGTTTTAGCAGGGATTTTGAGTTTCTTTGCTTCATGCTCCGAGTAATTTTAATAGATAATATTTTTTATAAGTAAAAAGTGGAAAAAAAATGGAGTACTGGAGCGCAACAAATTTCTTTGCTCCGGCTACGTTCCAAGTTGGAGCAAAATTTCGTTACTTCACTGCTCCGTGCTCCTGCTCTACGCTCCGCCCCAGATCCCTGTTGTTTTCTTTTTTAGGGGGGGGGGGGGAATTTTATCTATTTTTCCCCACATGGAAGTTTTTATTGTAGCTGGGGAAAGGCGAAAAAGAAGGAAAAATAACGTAAATTTCTGAGAGTAATAATCTGCAACCCCTTTAAAATTCACCCCCTTCCCTTGCCCACAATTTAATCCTTTATTGAATAAAATAACTTTGTTTTTACCAACATGCTTCCATAACTTCTCTTGAGCAGGGACAGTAGTGCCAGCGGGGGGAGGGGGGAGGATCATGGTGCAAGTTGCGTCATCAGAATTTTTGCGGAAATTTTTTTTTTCGGAAGATAATTATTTGCTGTGTGAACCGTATTCCTGATATCCGACAAATGTTTAAATAGCTGGAATCTGATTCTGCCATTGCACGAAATATCCGGCAATCCGGCATGTGAAATTTGATTATTAAAATTTAGTTAACTAGCATGATTTGAAAACTTATCTAAATTACGAACTTGCTACATATTTGCAAGCTGTGGGCTGTGCGGTTTTGATATTAAAACTATGTACAGAATTTACAGGCTTCAAAAATTAGAGCCGGTTATTCGGTATATGTTCGTTAGGCAAGGGGATATTGAGAATACAGTACACGGAAAGTCATTGAACTCGATAGGAAGAGCGCAAGGCCGTAGCCAGACTTTGAAACACTTTTGTTGAGGAAAGTTTCAGGGAGGAATATATGCTAAATTACGAAAAAATTTTAGATTTCGGGGGGGGGGGGGGGGGGGGGGGCATGCCCCCCTCTGGGTACAACCTTGGGAGGCGGGGGACCGCTGATCAGGGATCTGGAGCAGCCCACTTTTTTTGACTTATAAACGCTCCAACTTATAAATATTTGACCCGGCACCACTCCACGTCCGCGCTGCGCCAAACAAATTAAACAAATTGTATTATTAATCTCTTTTTTTTAAGTTAATTAATTTTATTGTCTAATAAAAAATTTAAATATTTTTTTTAAAAAATCGATCAGTGGAGCACAATAAACTTCTTTGCTCCTGCTCCATTTCAGTTTCCAAGCAAAATCTCGTTGATCCACTGATTCGCTCCAGATCTATGCTCTTGAGTAAATAAGAACAGTTTTGAAAAGATTTCAAATCATCATTGTCAGAGCGAGGGACACCGACCCCCATCATGCCTCCTTCTCTGAGCCACTCATACTCCGGTACAGTGGCGTACGCAAGGGGAGCCTTTAGGGGTTTAACTCCCCCCTTGAGCCCTAAATAATAGTGCTTTATTATATACTTGAATTTCTTTTAGTAGTTTCAGAACATTATGAACCCCCTTGAAAAAATTATGCGTACGCCACTGCTCCGGTAACTCATCCAAAACAGGTCAGTACAATTTCCGGGGTTTCAGTTCGCACCATCAAAAAGATAATAAATATTTGAAGTTCAAGTTGTAATTATTTATTAAGAAAATGCATTGCGGCAGCATTGCTGAAAAGTTTTATATAATTTTAAAAGATCAGCTTAGAAAGGGAAATAAAAAAAATAAACCAAAAAAAAAAAAAAAAAAAAAAAACATTTGCACAAAACCCACGCACGTTAGGCTGAATTAATATAGGAGAAAAAAAGAAAAGGAAAAAACAAAACACTCTTCGTAACGTCTCATATCAACCTATCACTGCTATTTCGATAAAATCGAAGCAGACCTGACGCATGCACAAATTCTTTCATGGTTCTACCAAAAAACTACGAACAGTATGTCAAAAGCATTTTTGCACCACAAGTAAATAGGAAAAAATGTGCTTACACTTATTTTATTTAAAATCTTAAGCTCATTAACAAATATTAGTGAAATTATGGAGCTTGCTTGACCCGCATATGATGGTCCACATAGCTAAGCACTATTCAACATTATTTATAAGTGAGAGAAAAAATATATATTTAAGCAAATTGAGAGGATATGCAGATTTTTTAATATATACCTTATAAGTAAGGGAAGGCCTGAACTTCTCTTGTCTTTTCACTACACTATCATCATGCACTGTGTCAGTAAATGAAGGCCATGGAGAAAAGTGCTTGAATTTTGTACGGCTCTCAAACAGCTCGTTTTCACATTGCGCACAAACATAAATTCCTAAAAGAAATCAATGAAATCAGTTTTTGAATCATTATGTTTATTCCCTGTCAGTATTTAAAATCAATACTAGGCATCAGTGAAATCAGAGGCATTTCAATGGGAGAGCCCAGGAGGTTACTCTGAATTCCCAAAAATTTTCCTCATTTGGTAACTCATGTTTGACCATTCAGTAAATTTTAAAAGAGTAATATATACTTTTTAAATTTTAATTTTTACTGACAATTCTATTTAATTGCAATAATAGTAATCAAGGCCTCTATGTTATGTCCTATTGTTGTAAAATGCCTGGTAAATTCAAACAAATCGAGGGTGTCATTTTGGGGGATTTTATGGTAAGCATAGTAATGTGATTGGGAGAACAAGGCACAAGGTGGCTATAGGTGCTGCTTACCAGGAGCTCGAGTGAAGGATGTTAAAAAGGGAATGCTTAAACAGAAAGATTCAATTACTTTGTGGGGGTGCATAGGGGTTGGTTAAATCAGCGCCCTAGATGTATGAACCTGGTTATCAAGGAATTTTGCGAAAAGCAATCAAATTCATTGGTGTTTGGAGTTCTCGTTAGCGTGTTTGGGTTGCTAGGGGTGGCGTGCATCTTAGATCTAGGGTGGGTCATTAAAGTTAATGATATGATTTTGGACGCTTCAGAATCATAAAACTATTTTTTTGGGGGGGGGGGGGAGGATATTTTAATGGGATTAGGGAATGTCATTGAGTTGACTTCCGTTCTGGTGATTTTAAGAATGTGGGTAAAATATTAGGCAATAGTAACATTATTATTAGTGATTTGAGGCATCATAAAAGGATAAAGACAAGCAAAATGGCATGCTCAAGATTATGTACATTAACCCTTTCGGGACGGGCGACGCAGTCAGTGAACCGCCGCCACCAGACGGGGTTCTAACAGAATGCATTGTCACTTGGGGAAGGGCGATTTTCGCGGCTAAGCCTAACTTTGGAAAAAAATTCACAAAAAATTAACTTTCTATGCAATTGCTTTAAAATTTGGTACAATATGAGAGAAACTTGTTGTCAGCTATCAGGATTAATTTTAAAACTCTATCATAATATTTTCCGTAAAAATGCTATAAAATAAGTTTTAGAATGATAAAATTCTTAACTTATCTAAAAACGTTATGTGCGAATGATATTAAAAAAAAATTCACAGAATTTAGTTTGTAGCATATAGACACAAATAAAATAATACACATTATTTTATTGATAAAAATTATCCCTGCTGTCGTGGGATGTAGAAGGCATGCATGCTGCAAGTTTTGTGTCTGATAGTATGTCAGTATCAGAGTCAATATCATTTTCCAGTTCCTTTGAAATACCAAAACTATCATCACTATCTGAGAACGAATCATTCACTAATTGGGTGTATTCCTCTTTTTTTAAATATAGTTTCCTCTTGGCCGTTTTAATAAAGCTTTTCCAAATGATACAAGAAAATTTCCTCTGAGCACTTGCCAAATCCGAATAGAAATGAAGACAAGGAAGCAAACCATTGAATATCTATAATCGACAAAAAAAGAAATAAAAGTATTTGAAATGATCCTAGCCATTTGCATGTGTTTATATCAACTGATCCAGTTAAAGCGCCAGCTTGTTTATTTTCCCTACGCATTGCCACTGCTGCTCTGTCATAAATCCTTCCCTCCTTCTGGAACCAAGAAAAAAAAGAATAAAAAAATACTATGGAAATGAAGGTCAACATTCTCCAGTCTCGAAAAAAACACCATAACAGTCATAGGGCCCCATCTAGTATCAAAGAAAAATACTAATATTTCATTCCATCTGAAATCCCGTATACGGTACGCCTGTCCTCAAGACTCTATTAGAACAGTGAGACGTATTCGTCAGACCCGGCTGTGAGGTAGCTCTCGCTGGTGGTTCGTATACGTCACACCCGTCCCGAAAGGGTTAATGCTTGCAATACCAGGAATTAGATGGATGAATTGAAAAGTGTTATCGCAGGTGAGGAGTTGGATATTGTTGGAGTTACTGAAACATGGACTGCAGATGATGATACTATATGAGTTTAGTAATCATTGCTGGAGATAATTTGTTTAGGTTAGAAAGGTGGAGGGGCCAGAGGCATCCGTCCGGTGTGCATCAATGGCATGTAACTTGACTTGTTTGGCATGTAACTTGACCCTTCCGCTGCATAAAAGGGGCCCTTAGTCGTAATTTGTATTCATTTGTATTCCTGCTCCCAGAACAAAATAAGTATTTGAAACTTCACAGAGCATCCCTTAATCTCCCCCCTTCTCCTGCAGTCTCAGGGTCTGCGAGTTGCTAGTTACGCCACTGGTGAGTAATGACAAGTTGAGAAGATTAAACATAAAATGTGAAGAACCAGGGCACACTAAGCACTAGTCCAATTGTATAATTTACCGTCTTCAAAATCTAAATGAACTGAAATCATAAGATGTTAATAAAGTCAAAATATTACCTTTATGAATATATAAGAAGTAAAATTTTTTCAAAGATACAAGAAAGGTAGAATTTGTACTAACTTATTCTCCCCCCCCCCTCCCTTGCGGTGTTGACAAATACTTCCATTGCACATAAAATTTTAAAAACTAAAAAACTCATCTTCAGGAGTACATAGATTTGATTTAGGAAAAATTTCTTTCTTAAGTCTACTCCAGTAGTACACCTCTGCAAAAATGTAGCAATTTGTAATTAGTCAGCCTCTCGTGCATTTATCAATGAAATGCATCTTGAATTTTTATAAATGCTCAAATTTTCGGTGCTTAAAAATGCTTTTGGGCAATGCTCACACAAAGGCCCATTTATAAATGTCCTCCCCAGTGGGCATTTGCCCTGCCCACATCACTATGTCGTATACATAATTAAACTATTAACTCCCAATCAATCACGTTTTATTTAATTAAATTTAAACAGTTATCGCATTTTATGATTCAGTAAAATTTGAAATTTCATTCGTAGATGGAGAATTACCCTCTCCCAAAAATATAGTTTCGTTTTGGCACCGAGGCGTGAAATCTTGATATTATATTTCTAAAAATCATTGCAATATGAATAAAGTTTAACTGAAACAATGAGTACAAGGTTAACACAGCGCAGAGAAAATAACAAAAATTTGTAAGCATCACCTGGTTTAAATGTATCACAATATTTTTCATTAGCAACCCAAGAGCAGAAAGACATTTTTTAACTGTTGAAGAGAATATATAATTAATAAATTGAAAAAGCTATTACAGTTTTTTTGTCATATATAAAAACAAGAGTGTTGACGTTTGACGAAAACAACGGGTGGACGCTAGTTCACATCCACTGCAAATGGGCAAATTGGTGACGTCACCAGGGGGCGTGGAGCTCTGACGTCACTCTGTTAAAGCCGCCCTTTTTTCGTTTTCTGCGTTGAGTGTGTGAGAGTATAGTTTTTGATTTTAACAGATCTAAGGAAATTAACGTTCCAGATAAGAGGAGTTTGCTCTCATTTATTATTGTTATTAAAGCAATATAATTTTTTTTTCAATAAAAACTTTGTAGTTTTTTTTTTTTTACTTTTTTTACTACTGTTAATTTTTAAAAAAAAACTTTGTGTATTTTTTTTTCAATAAAAATGTGTGTTTTTCAATAAAACACACATTTTTGTTTTGAATGAAAATAAGGAATATTGGGTTAATAAATTGTTAAAATTAAACATTGCTTTTTGCTATCTAACAAGAGCTTTCCTTCAGAGCTCCCTAAGCAGTAAGAGCCTTTTAGATTCATTAACATCTTTGGAAGAGTAGCTAAAGCTTTGTGTGATTTTTCAGAATGATGTTAAAAGATGAAATTTTTTTATGTACTATGTAATTGTCTATTCATTTATTTTGAAAGGAGTGAGTTTGTGAGGTTTTACTCCGATCCAATTGCATATTTTCCCTAGATATTAGATGTCAGTTTGTTACCATTGTAGGATAGTTGTAGGACAATTTCAGGTTTATGTTGTGTTTTCTTATAATATAGTAATATATCGGGGCATTATTATAATAAACATGTTCATAAACTTTACCTGTGCGAGACCTTAATTGAAAAGTTTGATGCACTAAGTGCAAAGTATAAAATTATAATGCCTTCATATATAATTTCCTATTTTATATTTTATAAGTTACCTTCCCAAAATTACTGCTATATTTTTGACATTGTTACTGTTTAAGCAGTGAACTTTTTAAAAATTCTTTTTATCTTAAAGTGCTTTCTATTTTATTTGCTCTTAATATATTTTATATTTCTTCTTCCAGATAATTGGATAATTCAGATAATGGAGAATTTGCATGGGTTGCTAAAATGGCTTGAATTTATATTTTTCTGAAAGATATTATTACACAGAGTGCGAATACAAACTTTTAAAAATGTTAAAATTTTTAAAACAGTCTTAGAATTCAATTTTAAAGCAGAGAAAAACGTAAACAATGACACGTGATCGACGTCAATCGACACGCTTTCCCTCCGCAAGGGGAAACTTGCCGATTTCTACCTGTCTATGTCTAAGGTTTCTACCGCATTCGCATGTAAATTTGTAGCTATGCTATTTCACCCTCACCTCTTCCAACGTTTCTAAGCTAAGAATAGTTATATTTTTACTTATTTTTAACTATGCATTTTTTTTTTTTACTTTTTTTTACTGCTGTTAATTTTTTTTCAATAAAAATGTGTGTTTTTCAATAAAACACACATTTTTGTTTTGAATGAAAATAAGGGATATTGGGAAATGTACGATTTTTTTTTTCAGTTCATTTTTCTGAGAAAATTTAAATCACCTCCAACTAGTTTAAAAAAATTATTGTGTGTAGCATATTTTAAAGGACTTGATGACAGAAGTAATTTGAAAATACTTTTGATTTAGAATATGAGATTGTTCATTAAAACTTTGTCAAAATGCAACCAAACATTAAGTTGAAGTATGAATTTGATATACATTTGTTCATAATTCTTTATTTCTTTTTTATTGCATAAATCCCAAACAAATTAAAATTTGAAATCACATTTGACAAATTTGAAAAAAAAAAAAAAAAAATTGGATTACTTGAACGCAAAAAAAAAAAAAAAAAACTAGGTGCGAAATTCTCATAAATAAGAAACAAATTAAAGTTTGCAATCACATTCGACAAATTTTAAAACAAAACAAAGCAAAAACAAATTGAATTAGCATCAAACAAGTTTGAATCTACAGCAAAATCTTTGTAGGAAAATAATTTGTGCTACATAAAAGTACCACATCATGTAATCATGCAACAGATACTTGCATACCAAGCTGACATTCAATCCTTGGAGACTTTCAAAAAAATTCAAAATTACTGAAAAAAATATGAAGGACACAATTTTTGAAGGATTAGAAATTTTAAGGATCAAATGAACTGAAGAATTAAAATTGCAACGCACATACCATTTGAAAAATAAATCAATGGATCTCTAACAAACAAATCCAAGTTTTTTTTAAATTGATAGTAAAAAAACCAAATACAATGTACAAAGTATAAAAAGCAAATTTGTGTGCACATTTTTTTTTTTTTTTTTTTTTTTTGAACACTAGGCAAGACCATATTTACAAAAGCAATAAACAATATAAAAACATTCTTGTAGAAAGAAAAAATATATACATATCGACTGAATTCAATCGAGCAGAATACTCAAAGATGAAAAATATGAAGCAATAAAAATATAATTAGTTAAACGATGACATTAAACCTAATAAAGAAGAGAAAAAAAATGAGACGGGGGGGGGGGGGGGGGGCAGGTAGAAAGAACAAGCAGGCACACATATCCCCATTTCATAACAATAGTATCAGTATTTTTAATTTTCAATATTTACTAAATTATTTAATGAACATTTGATACATTAGCCTCCATGATTTTTTAAAAATGACTTTTATGGGAGAGTCGGCTAAAAAAGAAAACATTGTAGGCAAGGGATGGGGGAAGAATTAAGTAAAAGTAAGGTCAGTAATAGGTTTGGTGTTAACAAACAATATAGCACACACAATTTTTGAAGAAAATAAAACATTGCTTTTGGGGCAATATGAATAGTACTGAATTTATAATTTGTTTAATAAATTATTGACGTTAAATTAATAAAACTTAGATACTGAATGAAAATTTATTTTCTATACATAAAGAAGAGAAGATAGAATTTAGGAGTTAGAATTAACTCCTAAATGCTCCCCTTGCAAAGGGGAGCATTTAGAAGTTTATTCCATTTATCCTTGCTTAGGGAACATTCCTAAATGATGTCATGCTTCAAGGGGGGTGGGGGAATTGTGACAAGGAAAGGGGAGGGGGTAACAAGAAGTGTGTCATCATGCTTATGCAACATAGCTTGTCATGTGACAAAGGGGAGAAGAGGGGTACGTTGAAGTGGGACGTTTTGTGACAAAAGGGGGAGGGGATCAAATATATGGTAAAAAACGTGACATCCTTTATGGACGGTCCCTTATTCGCTTTTCAGCCGTTTCAAAAAATTGGCAGAATGATGAAAAACATGAACATTAATCCAAGTGGACAAAACTAAATTTTAGTTAAAATATTAATTAAACAGATTTTTTAAATCATAAGATTTTTAAGTATTTGCTGACTTTTTTCTTCCTTTCTTTCTTTTATTTATTTATTTTTATTTTTTAACACATTTGGGCTTATTGCACTTGTGGTTAAAATGGTTTTTTACTTCTTTTGTCGTCATTCCTTTTATTACAGTGCTAGTAAAAAAAATCGTCAGTTTTAAAAAATCGACAGAATAATGGAAAATTAATATAATAAACATTGTATATTGATCCAAGTGGACAAAGCTAAATTATAGTTAAAATATTAATTAAACAGATTTTTAAAATTAAAAGGTTTTTAAGTATTTTCTTATTTTCTCCCTCCTTCCTTCCGTTTTATTAACACATTTAGGATTATAGTGATTGTGGTTAAAATGTTTAACTTTTTTTTTGTCTTGATTCCCTTTATTACAGTGCCAGTAAAAAATTGGGATGTTATGGTAAAAATAAAAAACTAAGGAGAAAATACAACTTTGACAAATTGTTAGTTACCCCTTAAAAAATCTGCTGAACTCTATCGTGAAAATTACTATAATCTAAATTATTCAGTTTTAAAAGGAATCAATTTATGTAATGCATAGTTAAAAATAAGTAAAAATATAACTATTCTTAGCTTAGAAACGTTGGAAGAGGTGAGGGTGAAATAGCATAGCTACAAATTTACATGCGAATGCGGTAGAAACCTTAGACATAGACAGGTAGAAATCGGCAAGTTTCCCCTTGCGGAGGGAAAGCGTGTCGATTGACGTCGATCACGTGTCATTGTTTACGTTTTTCTCTGCTTTAAAATTGAATTCTAAGACTGTTTTAAAAATTTTAACATTTTTAAAAGTTTGTATTCGCACTCTGTGTAATAATATCTTTCAGAAAAATATAAATTCAAGCCATTTTAGCAACCCATGCAAATTCTCCATTATCTGAATTATCCAATTATCTGGAAGAAGAAATATAAAATATATTAAGAGCAAATAAAATAGAAAGCACTTTAAGATAAAAAGAATTTTTAAAAAGTTCACTGCTTAAACAGTAACAATGTCAAAAATATAGCAGTAATTTTGGGAAGGTAACTTATAAAATATAAAATAGGAAATTATATATGAAGGCATTATAATTTTATACTTTGCACTTAGTGCATCAAACTTTTCAATTAAGGTCTCGCACAGGTAAAGTTTATGAACATGTTTATTATAATAATGCCCCGATATATTACTATATTATAAGAAAACACAACATAAACCTGAAATTGTCCTACAACTATCCTACAATGGTAACAAACTGACATCTAATATCTAGGGAAAATATGCAATTGGATCGGAGTAAAACCTCACAAACTCACTCCTTTCAAAATAAATGAATAGACAATTACATAGTACATAAAAAAATTTCATCTTTTAACATCATTCTGAAAAATCACACAAAGCTTTAGCTACTCTTCCAAAGATGTTAATGAATCTAAAAGGCTCTTACTGCTTAGGGAGCTCTGAAGGAAAGCTCTTGTTAGATAGCAAAAAGCAATGTTTAATTTTAACAATTTATTAACCCAATATTCCTTATTTTCATTCAAAACAAAAATGTGTGTTTTATTGAAAAACACACATTTTTATTGAAAAAAAAATACACAAAGTTTTTTTTAAAAAATTAACAGTAGTAAAAAAAGTAAAAAAAAAAACTACAAAGTTTTTATTGAAAAAAAAAATTATATTGCTCTAATAACAGTAATAAATGAGAGCAAACTCCTCTTATCTAGGACGTTAATTTCCTTAGATCTGTTAAAATCAAAAACTATACTCTCACACACTCAACGCAGAAAACTAAAAAGGGAAGCCCACGCGCATGCGGCTTTAACAGAGTGACGTCAGAGCTCCACGCCCCCTGGCGTGACGTCACCAATTAGCACATTTGCAGTGGATGTGAACTAGCGTCCACCAAAACAACACTGCACTTTCCAGTTCCAGTTACGCAAGCAGATTGCCCGATCCCACGCTGTAGCTGTATAAGGGTTAAGCCACGCCTCCTACTGACGTCCTCCTCCAAGACGTAATTGATTCTGTCTCCTACTAGCACCACTAGTTTATTAAATAAAAATAGTGATTAAATGAATTTAATCACTACCTCCCAAGGCATAGTTGAATCTACGGCGTTGAATCTTTTGCGTAGATTCAAGTAAAACGCGTTCCATCAAATCCAAAATGATCGAATTTTCAACTTGAATTAGACCGTTTTCAAACTTGTCTCCACCAGACCCCTACCTGTTAGACGAGGCCTTAGGATTGCTTACGCACGGGGAGAAGTAGCGGGGTCTACGGATTTAACATGCACATATCCCCAAGTATACATGGTGGTCTTCAGTGGGTATCGGGCGCGCGACCTTCCAGGTGGAAGTCCGACGTGCTAAACACTAGGCTACCACGGCCCTTACCGTTTTAAAACTAGTCGAAGATTGGCATTCAACTTGTTTTCTGGAAACGGTTGCCATCGATTCCTTTTCTCGCTCGGCGTTTCGTCGCGTGACCGGAACTTTAAGCTAAGCTAAATCAATGAAAAAATTGAATGTGAAATCTATTTTAACTGTAGCCTTATCAGGTGGTGTGTCGTTTATTGCTTTGGTTTGAACCGTTTGTTGTGCTCTGGTCAATGAGAGTCCCCGAACCAATCCCATTTCTTCCTCTTACATCCTCGAAAATTGTCAAAATTGTATTTTTAGAAATTCATTTTGGAAAAATTTCAGCTGTCTTATAACGTCACCAGATATAGGCTAGTATGAGTTTCATAACTGGAATTTCACAAAAAATGAGAACTCCCTCCCTCCCCCCTTTCTCTAACATTATCACAATATACTCCAAAATTACGAATTTCGAACTTCAATTTCAAAAGATTTCCAGGGGGCTGTTGAATTCACCTGTCTTTTGTCGTCACCAAAGATAGCCTAATATGCGCTTTTAAGACTTCAATTTCAAAACATTTCTTATTGAAGAGCCCCCGATCCCCCCACATCCTCAAAAATCATCAAGGTTGCATTTTTAGAAATTCACCTTAGGAAAATTTTAGCAGTCTTTCGCAGTCATCAATGATAGCCTAATATGATATGCGTTTTATAACTTAAATCTTAACCTTTAGATTACGGCGGTACAGCATATGTACCGCAGAATAGTTTGGCCTTCCTTACGGCTGCGGTACAGCATATGTACCAGACCTTTCGTCCCCTTCCCGAGCGGAAGGAAATCACCAGGAGGTGTGAAAATTACTGAGAGTTATTAGCATTTCCTGTCCTCACGACTAGTCTTGGCGAAATACGCGGCGTTGATTTACTGTCTGGCGAGTATTTGGAATGTTTCTGGTTTAGACACACATATATTCGTCGGATCATTTATTATAGTCATATAAATACTCACTGAAACATAGGCAATCACTTAAACGATCTCGGGAGGGGGGGGGGGGCATGGCGACCTGACTTTTAGATACATAATGTATTTATACGTGTGTTTACGTATTATTACGTGTTCTAGCTTTTTATATATAAATTGAATATATTCCCTTTGCTCACCCCTCCCAAGAGACGTAACTAGAGGTTGCAAACGGGGCACATGCCCCGGGCTCCAGATTATTTTAGGGGCGCTAAATTGACTAAATGTGTGTGTTTAACCTAAATATATACTTTTTTTTGTATATAAGGGGGCAGGGGGCGCTAAATCCTCAGCTTCACCCAATTAGAAAATGACCTAGTTACGTCCGCCCCCCCCCCCGTAGAAAATATTGAAATGACGGGCTGGATTAAAACTTTCAATATTTGTCATCTTTTGTTATTCATTTTAAAAAGAGTTATTCTGTCGCACTCAGAGCTCTGCCGCCCTGGGTTATAATCCAATTAGTAGCTCGACTCGCTGGAGGTAACATTCCATGTTTATAATTATTTCTTTCTTGGTTTCCTAATAAAATCCACATGTACACTACACGTGTAGAAGTCGAAATAATACGAGTCCACCCATCTCATACATTTCGGTAAGTGCATTCAACTAAAAATAAGTAAAAGAGTTGAAGTGATTGTGAGGGGAATGCAAGTACAATAGCTGAACATTCGGTCTTGCTTTTGTTAACAAAGGACCTCCCCCCGGAGCCATAGGCAGACAGGAGTTTGTTAGAAGTACAACAGACAGTTTGAAGCGCATTCTGATTATCTTCGGTGAATGACCGCTTTCCAGTTGCTATATGAGTAAATCAGCAAGTCATTGTGGTTGAAAATAGCAAAGGAAAATTGTCCATTCATACCTGCAATTTTTAAGTGAATTAGGATAAAGTAAATCCGTTATAAGGATATCAGTTTCAGCAATGAGGAGATACTTTACTTCCTTGGTTAGTTTGTGATCGTTTCATATTCTTATCATGAAATACCGTAAAGCAAGATGTTAACTTAGTAGAAAAATAATAATCTATTACGGAGGGTGCGGGGAGGAATAAAGCGCTGGGAATTATAGAATTCGTGTACTAATAATATACTTAAAATGTTTTACTTGTTTATTGAAGTTGTTGATAATGTATGTTGCAGATGTTTAATATAAAATGCTGTCATCGTGACTTCGCACCTGAGATGTATGTAGAAATCTAGGCAAATTATGTACAAGTCCCGAAAGAAAGCAAATCAAATGTCACAGAGCAGAAAAATCGCAAATTAGAAAATATATATTGATGCTTTAAAACAATGAAAGGTCACTACTATTCAACTATATGGAACAGCACTTTTTAATGTTAATTTTAACTCTAATTTGGGCAGAAATTTTGATTGCCTTATTATCTTAGCAAAATTTTTTAGACAAACATGGGGAAATCACTTTAGACTTCAATAATAAGTTGCAGTTTTTTTTTCTTCCTCATTTAAACTACATGTTTCCAAAATTATTATTATTATTTTCATATCTTCCTTTTTTACTTTCTTTCGGAAATTAACTTTAGAAATCATATAATTATTTCAAATTGGCGATTGGGAGCAAAAAAAACGGCAACTGAGTAACGAAAGTTTTTATTTTGGCAACCCTTCTAATGAAGTCAATCACACTCAGAAGAAGTATCATGGGAGTTAAGGACCCCCGTGGTCACACTGAGGGAAAAAAAATCCGCAGTTTTGCCGTTGTATGGATGAATTTCGGGAGCTCGAGCGCCGTAACTTAAAGGTTAAAAAAAAAATTACAAAAAGTCTCGAAACTCCCTCTATTACTAACATCATCAGTGGACGTCCAAAATTCCTATGAGAGCAGTAGAAAGGTTATAGGATATGTGGTGCGAGTTGATGACGAATATAAATAGTAGCGTTATACACAAGACGACCTTTTATTTACACTACTTACAATTCTAAAACTTATTTAATGCAGAGCATGAAACAAAATACTTTTATAACAGGCAGAAACTCCAATACGACATACAAGCTAACAGCTGGATGAATAACGTAGCGTCATTAATGTCAGTTGGGTTGAGTTGTCCACAACCGCTACAACTACTCCCCCCAAGTGAGATACGCTGAAAAAAAAAAAAAAAAAACGTATCTTACTGATACCGAACAGGTAGACGAATTTCATGTCCTCTTGCTGTTGTTTTGGTTGAAGCAATAGGCTTCGCGAATGTGATTTTTCTGTCTGGGGATTTTGCAGGTTTTTCTGTAAGGCTTTTATTAATATCTGATGGAATATTTTCTGGAGAATTTTCAGAGACGTATGGTTTCAATCAGTCTATTGAAATATTGACATTTTTGCTCTTAATTTGAAGTGTAAAAAATTTATCAGATCGTTTAATAATTGGATACGGCTCATGATAAGGCGGCTGCAAGCTCTGGCGAACACTGTCGGTGTGGACAAATACATGAGAACAATTTTGAAGATTTTTGAAAACGAAAGGTTTATTTATTTATTTATTTTTTTTTTGCTTGTTTGCTATGATAAGAAAATGTAATTGGTTTCAAATTATTTATAGTTACCTTTAGATTTTGGACAAATTCTGATCGGGGTTGAAATTTTGTTTCTTCGAAAAAATCCGATGGCAAGCGTATATTTTCGCTGTAACGTAGTTCGGCTGGAGTAAATTGAGAATCCTCACGCCAAGTTGTTCGGAAACCGAGTAGTATTATTAGGAGTGATCCTGTCCAAGCTTTATTTTCATGGCACATACTGCCTGCGTTTAGAGCTCGGTGCCAACGCTCTATACATCCATTTGCCTGTGGGTGGTATGATGTTGTTCTATGGCGGTTAAATCCGATTAAGTTTGAGAGTTCTTGAAATAGTTAAGCTTCAAACTGTGCTCCTTGATCGGTTGAAATGACTATCGGTGTCCTGAAACGTGAAATCCAGGTTTGAACTAAATGATTAGCTACGGTTTCAGCCCGAATATCAGTCATCGGAATTGCTTCCGGCCAACGGCTGTATAGATCAATATGATAGTGAAACAATATCGATATCCTTCAGATGATGGCAAAGGACCGATAATATCTAAATTAATTTCGCTGAAACGTTTACTGACGTTGTGATGGTTGAAAAGGACTATGCACTATGCACATGTCGCGCAACTTTGGACTTTTGACATTCTAGGCAGTTTCTAGTCCAAGTTCTTGCGTCTTTATTTATTGATGGCCATAAGAACTTCAGTCAGTAGCTTAGTGGTAGCCTTGATTCCAGGATGTGAAAGATTGTGAACATTAATGAAAACAATTTTTCTGAATACATACTTCTAGTATATAAGGTCTCTTTTTCTTGGTAGAGTTGTCACAAAATATTTGGCATTCAGAGTCAAATAAATGAAACTGATCTAGTTTTAATGAGGAGCTCTTGCAAGCTAAAATATCCTTTAGTTCCTTGTCCGTTTCTTGGGCCTTGGCTATTGCACTGTAATCGACCACTGATTGTAACTCTTCAATTGGAGATAGTGTGTCGGCAACAGTGTTGTTTTTTTCCAGGTACGTACCGGACGTCAACCGTGAATTGCCCTATATATTCAAGATGTCTTTGTTGTCGAGGAGTTTCCTTGTCTAATTCCTGGTGAAATGCGTAAATTAGAGGCTTGTGATCAGTGAAAATGGTAAAATGTCTCGATTCAAACATGAGCCTGAAATATTTAACTGAAGAATAAGCAGCTAAAAACTCTCTATCATAAGTGCTGTAGCGTTGCTGGGTGTCTGTTAGCTTTCTTGAAAGGAAACTAAGTGGTCTCCAGACGCCCTCTTCTAGTTGTTGTAGTACAGCACCAATAGCATAGTTAGATGCATCGACCATCAAGGAAATACTTGCTTTTTCTTATGGATGAACGAATACTGTTGTTTGCCGCTTTGGAATGCTTGTGTTGCTTCTTTCGACCAGAGAATTTTGCTGTTGTCATTTTTCTTCTCCCGTTTTAGGTACTCATTTAGGATGATTTGATTTTCTGCAGCGTTGGGAATAAATCGGTGGTAAAAATTGATGATTCCTAAATATCTTCGTAACTCCTTCACAGTTTCAGGAAGTTTGAATTCTTCGATTGCTTTTATCCTTTCTTTTGGTGGTGCAATGCCTTTGGAGAAATACGATGACCTAAGAAATTTACTTCGCTCTGAGAAAATTTGCATTTCGAAACTTTAATTACCAGACCAGCATCTTGTAGAAGTTGATAAAGTTGTCTAAGATAACTGATGTGCTGAGGTTCGTCTTTTGATGCAATCAGGATGTCGTCTAAATAGCTAAAGCAAAAATCTAAGCCTCGCAAAACGGAGTGAAGAAAACGTTGGAATGTTTGAGCTGCGTTGCGTAAGCCGAAGGTTATTCTTGTGAATTCGTATAACCCGAAAGGTGTGCAGATGGAAGTCTTACTTATATCAGAAGCTTCTATTGGTATCTGATGGTAGGCTCTTTCTAAATCTAAAGTTGAAAATGCAGTGCAGCCGTGCAAATTATGAGAAAAATCATGCAGATGCGGAATGGTGTAACTGTCTGGTTGTGTGGCAGCATTAAAGGCTCTATAGTCCCCACAGGGCCTCCAACCACCTGTTTTCTTGGGCACTAGGTGTAATGGACTTGCCCACGGGCTGCTGGAAGGTCGGCAAGTCCCTTGTTCTAACATGTATTCGAAAACACTTCGTGCTATCTTGAGTTTGTCAGGAGCTAGCCGCCTTACTTTTGCTGTCACAGACCACTTATTATTATATGATGCGTAACTAAATGTTTTGGCTCCTTAATCAACGAATTTTGCAGTGTTATTTCCTTGAACTCGTTCAGAAGATCAAATATCGCAGAATTATATGCCGAAGAAACTATTGTTGTGAGAGAAGAATTTGGAAATGAAAGTACAGTCAGACCTCGATATAAGGTCACCCTAAGGACATCGCAAAAGTGACCTTATAAGCGGGGTGACCTTTTAACCGATTCATTAGCAGTTCATAACTAAGCACGTAAATACACATTATGATTTTTTAAAAATGGTAATGCAAACGAAAACATCAGTTATTTGGTAAATATTTAAGTCAATAAATTTTAACAGAAAGAGAATTAAAGAAAGTTATATATATTTTTTTAAAATTTAATTTAAAATAAATCTGTTTATAAATTTCCTCAAAGTGTACATACATACATAACATCTTACCTTATTTAAAATAATCATTCATGCAGGTCTGTCTCGTTTTTGGTTTAATTTTTCGAACAATGTTTTCTAGATTTTGTAACTTCTCAAAATGTTCGTCAACTCCCTCATGGTTTGGAAAAAAATGGCGTATGACATTTATTGTATTGAAGGCTTCCGCTTGGGTTTCAGCTACAGTCTCAGAATCACTGTCATTGTCCTCACCGTCCACAACTTGGGAAACAATTTCAGAAATTGTAGCTTCAGAAGTGGTGGCAATTTCCTCATCGATCAAACCATATTCTTCTTCCCCTTGAATGGCATGGCCACGATTTCTCAGATCTTCCATCAGAACAGATAGAGGAATATCGTCTTCTTCTTCGGTTTCGTCATCCACGATACTCAGAGAATCCACAAAACCAGCATGACGAAAACAATTTGCTATGCATGTGGTGGACACCATGTTCCAACTTTTGTACACATAAAAAATGGCATCCAAGACAGTAACGTGAAACTTCTTTTTTTGGTCGATGACAGCGATAAGGTCCTTCAAGAGGAGCTTACGATAGTTCACTTTTAGGTTTTGAATAACTCCTTGATCCAATGGTTGGAGAACGCTGGTCACATTAGGAGGCAAGAAAACAAGCTCAATTGAGGCTAACTGTGGGATGTTGGTATGAGCTGTGCAATTGTCTGCTATGAAAACAACTTTTCGTTTCTTCTTCACAAACTGCCTGTCTAAACGTCGTATTGTTTTCTCCCAAATGGTGACGGTCATCCAGCTTTTTTGTTAGCGTCGTGATCCACGGGTAAAGATTTAACGTTTTTAAAGCAACGTGGCTTTTGGAATTTAAAAATAACAAGAGGTCTCAATTTTTCAGAGCCATCCATATTGGCCCCTAAAAATACTGTAAGTCTTTCTTTACTGTTTTTGCCATCTACACATTTTTCATTTTTGAATGCGAGAGTTTTGTCAGGCAAGACTCGGAAAAAAAGACCACATTCGTCGACGTTGAATACATCCCATGGCTTATACCGTTTCAAAATGTCATCTTCTAACACAGATTTCTTCCAGTCATTTAAAACAGTTTCGTCAACATCTCCAGCTTCACCACACACTGTCTCTAAAGTTAAATCATGTCTTACTTTAAATCTCTGAATCCATCCATTGCTCGCCATAAAATCAGGTTCTCCCAATTCCTCCCGTGGCTATTTGCAGAGCTTTTTCTTTCAGTACTGAACATGATATTGGCACATTTTGTGCTCTAGCCATTTTTATCCATTGGAGAACGGCTTCTTCAATTTTCTCATAAGGGGAAAAACGCATCCTTTTTCTTTTCCCATTTCCATTGCGATGAGAAGACAGAATATTCTTTAGGTGGTGCATGGTATACCACGTTCTTCGGCAAAACGTGCTTTCGATAAATTTGAATTTTCAAAATCTTCAGCAATTTTTTCTTTCTCTGATAGAGTCAACGTCTTTCTCTTTGCCGACATGATGACACGATAAGAATGAGAAAGGTTCGAATGAAATTCTTTCCTCTGGTCTGGTTAGCAAATGGTCACGTGACAAGATGGGAAAACTTGTCCTTTGTTCTCGTCCGAATGGCGAAAGCTTCCCCCCTCCCTAGAAGTGTGGACAGGGTCGAGGGATTACTGGCAGCGAAGGCAGGGGAAAATTCTTTGTGAACTGGGGAGTGGAAACTCTCCAGGTGTGTTTGTTGGCTGCAACCTTTTCCTAGAACTCGAGAGGGGTTATTACCTTGTAAGGAAGTTAAATAGGCTTTTGTTAGAAAAGAGCTTCCCTCGCCTGCATGACGATAATAAAAGATCATATACACAGAAGAAATTCGTACATTTGAATCAGCGTGGCCTTGAAATTATCTGAAGGTGGTCAGATAAAAATGATCTTATAAGCAATAACGATTTTTAAAACTTGACCATATATCCGATAATCTGTAACAAAGAATTCCTATTCAGTGAGCCGGGACTTTGGAAAAGTGACCTTATATGCGGGGTGACCTTATATGCGGATGACCTTATATCGAGGTCTGACTGTATTTTTCCAAAGGACGACAAAGATGTTAAAGGATCAATCAGGCATCTTCTTTTTAAATCTACTAATAATCCAAAGTTTTTAAGAAAATCCGCTCCTATAATGGCTTTTGAAACTTTTGCTAAGGTGAAAGACCAAGTTTGGCGACGGAGTCCTAAATCCAATTTTAATGTTTTGGTGCCAAAAGTTTGAATTGGCGAACGATTCGCGGCAAATAAAGTAACATCTTATGTTTTCTTGTTATTTTTATGCATATTTACAGGGAGAACACGGAGATCTGCTTCGGTGTCAACCAAGATTTGCTTTGCCGGTTAATTTGTCAAACAAATATAAGCGGCAACTTTTCTCGCCAAAATCGCCGGCCGCATCAAGCGATTGGCTTACTGGTTTACCGAATTATCTTTTTTGAAGTTGCATGATTAGACACATTGCCTTGCATTTTCCCCAAATTTATAGTGATACCAGCAAAATTCGTAGCGTGTGGAATTTGATCTAGATCTAGATCGCCGTTCCATATCCTGTTGATCTACTACGTGGTCTGGAACTACGAGAAAATTCTTCAACTTTTTTCGTTAGCGCGGCGATATCGGCTTGGAGTTCTTCGATTTTATTTTACTTGGAAGTTGATGTTGGCGACAGAGCTGCCTTCGCAACCGGGCACATTTCTGTTGAGCTATATACGGCAACAATTTTATCTGCCATTTCTGCAACATCGTCAAGGGAGTCCTTGCTTATTGATAAAATGGCCTGCGTCTGCTGTGGAAGTCTTTGCAACCACAGTGATTTTTTTACTTTCTCAGAAGTAGAATTTCCGGCCAAGCTTTTCATTTGTCGCAGAAGATCGGACGGACGTTTGTCTCCAAGTTCGATCCTATCAAAAGTTTCCTTAATCTCGATTCTTCGGTGTCGGTTAATCGGTTTAGTAGGGCAGTTTTTAATGTTTCGTATTTGTTTTCTTCAGGAGCGTCGGATAATATGTCCACAACAAAATCCAAAACATTTTCGTCTAAGGAAGTTACGACGATATTATATTTTGTTTAATCTTTCGATATGCCGGCATTGGCAAATTGTGCTTCCAGCTGTAAAAACCATAATTTTAGGCTTGTTTCGCCAAAATAAAGGCGGTTTGACTGCTACTCTATTGGTTTCCGTACCTGAATTATCCAAATTGACTTCAGCTGAATCATCGCTCTTTCTCGTCATTGAAAAGCACTTGCGTCAAGTGATGAGATCACGTCCGAGCTAACCAGATATAGGATATGTGGTGCGGGTTGATGACGGATATAAATAACGTTATATACAAGACGACATTTATTATTTACACTACTTACAATTTTAAAATTTATTTACAGCAGAGCATGAAACAATACTTTTAACAGGCAGAAACTCCAATACATACAAGCTTCTAGCTGGATGAATAACGTAGCCTCATTAGTCCTTTGTTTTGGTTTTTGGTATAATGTCAGTTGGTATGAGTTGTCCACAACCGCTACAAGGTATTGAAATCACTGCATTGACATTTTGAAACATTGAATTTTAAGAAGACATTAAGATAATACATATTCAGTCTTAATAGAAATAAAATTTCACGTTAAATTAAAGCACAAATGAGCATTAAAACGCAGACATATGTTTATTTGGATGTTTTGCATCTAGAAGCTCCCTGTCGCATTGAAAAAGGGATTCCAAGCGATCCCGAAACATATGTCTGCGTTTTAATGCTCATTTGTGCTTTAATTTAACGTGAAATTTTATTTCTATTACTTTGCACAAAGTTTAATCATTACCACAGTCTTAATGTTTAAAAAGCTGCTTGACCTACTACGCATTCTTTGGCGTAATCTTCAAAACAATTTTTTTTATTAGTACGAAATTATTATAATAGTATTTTTAACAAGAAGTTCCCTCTAGCACTATACGAGCCTACTTTCCCGTATACACCCAACATCAAATTTATAATAAAGCTATCACTTTCTCTCTCTTTCACATTTAGCTTTAGTTCTTACTTCAAATATACTTTTTTTCAACGGATAATACATATTCATTCACTCAGTCATTCATTTACTCATTCATGTAGTTATCACTCGTTTATTTATTTTTTCATTCATTCACTCATTTAATTACTTTATCGTGGATTCACTCATTTATTCATTCATTCGTTCTTTCACTCATTCATTTATTCATTCATTCATTCTTCCCCTCTTTCATCGATTAAATCATTCATTCTTTCACTCATTCATTCATTCATTTATTTATTTATTGAGAAATGCCCTTAAAAATCCCGATCAAAAATTTCATAGGAAAACAGGCTTGTTCAGTTCTTGTTGAACTTCGTATCAGTACATGTTCTACAGCGTAATATCTTTCTGATAAAGTTTGTTGCGAGCCAATCCGCCGTTTAGATCAGGATTTATATGGGATTGAAATTTCCCATATGCGCTAATGTTAATTTGGTACCTTTTCATTATCAAGGCGCAAATCTCGCCGAGCAAAATTTTTGGCGACAGAACACACAAAAGGATAACAACGACGATATTCCGTTTGGCGTTAGTTGCATCATTATTGGCGACTTTATCGCCTGCGCCGGAATAATGTAAAAATGCCGCAATTTTTTTTTTTTTTTTTTTTTTGAACTGTTCAAAAATGAACAAAAATTGTTCAAATCAATATTTCACGCCGAGAACTCCTTTCAATAAGCTTGCAATAGGAACTTGGGTCTTGTGCCCAGAGTTTACATAATTTGCTTCAATTTTGTCCATTTTGTAATGTTAAAATTTTTTGAACTGTTCAAAATTGAACAAAAAATTGTTCAAATCAAAAAGTAAAATATGGAAATGAGATTTCCTCGCCAAGATCTTTCGAATGCAAAAGGAATTTTTCCAATCGGACAATTCGTTCAAAAGATATTAGGGGGGGGGGGACAGACCGACAGACCGACAGACACACATTTTCCCCATCTCAAAACCCTACTTTCAAATTTTTATTTTTCAATCTTTATTTAATTACTTCACTTTTTTTTGACTTTTCTTAATTTTTAACGATATTTTTAAGATACATTAAGCCTTCTTTCATGGTTTATTTAATTTTTTTTTTACTTTTACGGGAAAGTAGGCTAAAAACTATCAGACGGGATTAATGGCTTAATCTTATACGCAATTCTTATATATCTATATAAATAAAAATGTAAGCGTTCGTTTGTGCAAGCCGCAAATCTCCGAAAGTACTTGACCGATTGGTTTGAAATTTTGTCAGTTAACAGAGCGATTCAAGCGGATGGTTTATAGACCCGTTAGAAAAAAATCCGACAGGTAGTTCCTTTTTAATTCCAATTTAAGGCAAAATTTCTACATTAATTTCCCATTATGGGGGTGAAGAAAACCTTGCACATATTAATATAATATATTGATCGAAAGCGCTGATTTTTCTGCATAAAATGGAATTTGTTCGAAGTTTCTAAGACAAAAAGAACGCCAGTTATAAGCTTTTTAGTTCGATTTCTTAAGGCTTACCTTGATCCAAAAATAATAATTAGCAGTTTCCTCAACACCGGGTAACATAAGCTATGTAAATAAAAATGTAAGTGTTTGTTTGTTCATACAAGGCTGAACGTGATCCAGTTTACGGTTACGATCAAGTTCAGCCTTGGTTCCTAACCTCAAATCTCCGTAAATACTTCGATTGCTTTGAAATTTTATTAGAACATGTGTTTTAATATATCGCTTTTCATTTATTTCAACTTTGATTTAAATATTTCGGTTTTTAATGTTTTATTAAGGAGAATGAGCCACTGCAACTATTGGCAGGGTACAGCTATTTTCATTTTGATTTAACATTTTTTTTAACCGACTTCACAAAGGAAGAAGGTTATACTTTCATATTGTATGTATGTCGTTTTTTTTGTTTTTTTTTTTGTTTGTCCACTCATGACTTCTTACCGGACGAACCGATTTTCATGATTTTTTTTCAAATCGATCGAGGGTGGTTTCCCATAGGTCCCATACCTTGGTTTGACCATATTCGATAATTAGAAAAAAAAGTAAGGGACTGAAATGTGGTAATTTTTTTTGCTTTTTCATCTATAACTTTTGACGAAATGAACCGATTTTGATTATTTTTTCTTTGATCGATAGAGGGTCGTCTAACTCAAATATCGCGCATCAGTTTGACTACATCTGTTTTTTTTAGAAAAAACGTTGTGGGTGAAAAATATGTATTTTTTCATTTTAATTGGAAAGGCTAGGCTCGATTTGTCTTTGTTGGGAAAGTTGTTACTAAAATGAAACTCCTTTTTACATTAAAAGCAATTATAACACGAAATAGACTGAAGGCTTCTCTGAAGAAGAAATTAAAGCCAATCAGTTTGCTTGCTCCAGTGTCCCTTTAAAATCGGTTTTAAAACGAAATTTATCTTACAAACGGTTAGTTTTTAGCGTCATTCCCTCAAATGTTTCCCCTTTGATATGCATGTCTTAAAAATAGAGTATTTATATAAAAATGTATTTACACTAAAAATAATAACATAAAATAATTTTTGGAAAAAATAGAACCGACTTCAAACTATAAATTGCGCTGAAAAGTAAAAAATAACATTTTTCTTTAAACAACTTCGATACGACTTTTAAATATAATTTTTGAAGTCGGTGAAAAATTATAATGGATTTTGATGCATGATTCCTTTTGTAACCATGAACCAATTACAAATATAAATAGCGTAGAGTTTGCAACAGTTTCAGTGTAAAATAACGCATGATGTAATTATAATTTGACTGTCATAATTTTGCACCGACTTCAAAAATTATATTTAAAAGTCGTATCGAAGTTGTTTAAAGAATAATGTTATTTTTTACTTTTCAGCGCAATTTATAGTTGGTTCTATTTTCTCCAAAAATTATTTTATTGTTTTTTCCGTTTGTATTGAAGTATTTGTTAGTATTTTTGCACTCAAAGATTAAATGGAACTTTAAAACAAAGATTACTTATTTTGAATGTTAACAGTTTCATTTAGCTATTTTCATTCTGATGTTAAAATTTTGAAGTATTTTTCAATTATTTTTGAACTTGGCGATTAAGGGAACTTTAAAACACAGATTATTTATTTTGAACGGCAATTTTTTAATTTAGAATTTTTGTGTTTGTGTTTCTTCTGTTTGGATAAGGCTTATGTTGGAATTTTTCAATGTGCTGAGCCAGACAATATCAAAATCTTCACTGACAATGGAACAAAAAAAAAAAAAAAAAAAATTGCCCGCAAGCATTGTGAAAAAAAATAAAGCTCAAGACCAATCAATCAAATTGAGCAGTTTAGATTTTCTCATGTGTACAGTTATAAATTGTGTGTTCTAGAATGGGTAAACCAGACAATCTATATTTTCAGACAATGAAACAACATGCATTGTCAAATGAAACATATATGTGCTTTTTCTTGCTTTTCCATCGAACCATAATGAGCAACGCGTGGCCGGGTACAGCTAGTTTATATATATTTTTTGAGTTCTCGAAAACGGCTCTAACGATATGGACCAAATTTTGTATTACAGGTTTTGTTTTTTAAGCTTACCTATGTAGGTAATGACATAAAAAGTAATTAATGATGCTTGATACCAGGGTTCCAAATCGGTGTCTTCCCCGAAAAAACGCGATTTTACACAAAAAAAAAAACCATTTTTTTTAATAACGCAATTGAGGTACTTGTAACAATAAACAAACATTATCCGCTATAGATATTTTATTTCAATTGAGATAGCATTACACTGAGTGGCAACACTTATTTTTAATTTCTCTAATGTTGATTGTAATTTGCTGTTGTTACCATTTGTAAAATTTAAAATGCCTATGAAACCCATTGAAAAAAAAAAGCTTTAATAATCCTGCGCCTAATTTGAATGTATCAGAAGGTTACGTAATGGTGTAAGACTTATTGTGACAAGTCTAAGTAATAACATGATGAAGGCGAAAATGGTTATGGTGAACAATCTGGCAAGGAAGTACATATTGCATGTACCTATATTCCCTTCTTGGGTGCAACTTGTGTGTAGTGGCCTGTTATTAGCGACTTTTTTGGTTGGAGAACAAATTGTTGGTCTCAATTGCAATTAGTTGTTCTGCATTTGTTGTGTGGAACTTCAGTTTGTTATACATTTGGTAAGTTCTGGACATATCACTCTTTTGGCGACATATTTCGTCACCAACCAAAACAAATTGCCAAATGGTCCTTAACGAACATACGTGGAATTCAAACCCCTATGCTGTCGTACCTGTTGTAGATAAAAGTATCGTTGCCAAGTCACCACCAGAGTGATGACGTTTTTTCCTTAAGTGTGACGCTTGTGAGCAGAAAATTCCTTTTGTGCTTGAACTTGTAAATTATTTAAGAAGTAAATAGTTATCGTAGAACATTTTTTCCCCATATATAATGTTTATAGACGTTATTCCATTAAATAAAAATAAAACCAAAAAATCGAAAACTTCCTTATTGTTGGACTAAGAACAACAGCCTGACTCAAGTTCTGCCGAGCATGCCAACCAGCAACTAGATGGGGAAAATAACAATAAAGATGTTATGTATCTCTATCTTTGACCAGAATCCGGCACAGGTACACACACACACACGCAACAGTTGTTTTAACTACATTTGCCAACATTTTTGCTGTAGACCTACTTTTTTTAAAAAATAAGATAAAATGTTGAAATTGTAGAAGATATTTTTGAGACATCCTATGTTTTCAACTCTGGTATTTCGCAATGAAATATTTTTTAAAAGTAGTCAACAATTCCATTGCTAAAGAAACATTTCTCCATGAAAAGAGGGCGAATTAGAGTTGTTGAATAAAGCGCTTTCTTTCTGTCTTTCTTCTGAGCTGAATCAAACGTGCCCACAGACCTAGAGCACTTGTTTTCTTCCCGTTGTTTTCATCTGACCACCTTCTGCACAAGGCCCGAGTTCAAGTCGGCACGAGGTCAGGTTGTCCGAAAGGAAACCTACCGGAAGGTCGTTCAACTCGAATACCGAACAGTTGTGCATCACTTCATAAGGAACATCATT
Source organism: Octonoba sinensis (assembly GCA_038502835.1). Lineage (NCBI taxonomy): Eukaryota > Metazoa > Arthropoda > Arachnida > Araneae > Uloboridae > Octonoba > Octonoba sinensis. The sequence continues at coordinate 25,704,432 of CM076599.1, read as the reverse complement.
CCCTTCGCACCAGCTCATCAAAGAGGTGAGGGTTCTTGTTTCTTTTATATCTGTTCATCTGTTACTTCATCGTTTCCCACTTTTTAGAGTTACGACCCCCTTAAATGCCAAATAAGTATGTAAAAAGTCATGTGACAACTTTGCTACAAAAATTTAATTTTACGTTTGTCAAAACTTTACATTAATAATGCGATTTTCACTTTTTCACAGAAAAAAATATCAAGTCTCCTTAAAACATCCTGGCGACTAAACGAGATTTAACATCTCTACCAAGACAGTATATATATACTGAAGGGCTCTCAGTGAATTTTTAACACTTGCTTATAATTTAAAATATTTTATTTTTTAAAAGAATTTTTCGTATATCGGTCTTACTTTTTTGGACAGATTTCAACCTCCTTTCACCCTTTCGTTGAAAGCGACCGCACTTGATTAGTGGCTCCCAGGTTGATAAACGATGATTTACTTACCCATAAAACCAACTGTTTAAAAATCCCTGTTGTCAAAGAAAATCCTTCCCTTCTTATTTTAAATTACTTGATGTATTTGGCATGTACAGTCAACTTTACTTATTCTAATAGTCATTTGCTTTTATGAAAAATTTAGAAACACTAATGCACTGCTCTGGTTAAAATTTTGATCGCAGTTACAGTTATGACGGAATCCAGTTCACCTCTTCCCACAATTTTTAATTATCAATTTTATGTTCCATTCCTATGCCAGTACAGAGGTTCTTATACCATAGGCGTTCTGGCTCCATATTATTAAGGGCGACCATTACTCTAATGCAGTCTTACATTTTCCCTTCCCCAGTATTTTAGAATAGGAGGTCACTAATTTCGTTTCTGGGTTTGAAAAGAAATTCTCAATCCTTAAAAGTTTTTTTTAAAGTCCGAATGAATAACATATTATAAAATATTTTTACAATTTGAAATAACTCCTCTCAATATTACTCTTTAAACACTGAAACAAATCATAATATTATAACTCAATTTCTGTAAAATCTTGAGGGGACCGGAGACTAGGGATGTAACGAATAGTGATTTGGCCGAATACCAAATGTTCGGTCGTTTCCTCCAGGCCGAAGCCGAACATTCGGCCATTTCTTGTAGGACGAATATTAAAAATTCTAGAAAATCGTTGTAATAAAAAATATTTGTCAAATTTAAAAGTATTTATTAAGTCAAACACCAATTCCACACATTAATCTATGATGTAGGATTCAATTCTTGTTCGTTAAAAATCTAAAACTACTTAAAATTAATGTATTTTCTGTATTGTTTTGAATACAATAAAACTGAGAATATCACCCACAAGTGGAATAGAAATGACAGGTTTTAATCTAAGCATTAGCATTATTTTACTAATTATTTAATTCAAATGAAAGAAATACTATTATCTAGTTAACGTTTTTAAAAAATAAAATATTTTAAATTATAAGCAAGTGTTAAAAATTCACTATGAGTGTTACCTTGCTCAAAATAGTTTTATGAAGATATTTTAAAACTTATAAAAGTTAATATCTTTATTTTATGGACTTTTTTACATATCTATTTTTTAAAGATCTTTTAATGCATTTAACCGGAATATGTTTTTATTTTCAAAAACCCCAATAGCTTATGCTATCTTAATATTCACGATATAACCTAGGCTTTTCACATTTCTCTCTTACCCAATATTCACAATAAAGCAGTCTACCCAAACAAAGTCTGACTTCCACTTTGTTAATAATAACAAAATAAATTTTAAATCAATTAAAAATGTTTTAAGTTACACGGTTTTACTCGTTTTTCATGGTATAATTTCCTTTTTTCTCTCCACCCGCTGCGTCGCAGTTTCTTTTTTGCCATGATTTGAGTATTTTAAAATTCAAAACATCGTTGGCATTACCCAAACATTGCAAACAAAGCTATCATTGCCATTCGACAAACAATAATTCTGATAATTTCTTCAGAGACAAAATTATTAATTTTTTTTCCTAATTGACGTTATAATAACTTATAAAATGAATGGAATATTGTATTGTCATCGAAGATAAGCTTGTGTGCAAAGTTTGAAGATAATTTATGCAGTAATAGTGGTCGAAAAGTGCGTAACAAACTTCCGTGACAAATCAAGTTAAATAAAACCGTGTAATAAAAGTATCATATTCTCCATTATAATTAACTATTACCAGCTTTTGGGAGCAAATGCTAAGTATAAAATACAATATTAAGCTTTAAAATCTTTTTTGTTCATTCAAACCTAAAGTCATTGTTTAAAAAAATGTTTTTTTTCCAAGTTTACTTTTATTTATTAAAACTATGTACTAATGTATTCTTTTGCAATAACTATAATGCAATTTTAAGTGTTTAAAATATACTAATTTCTTAATTTTCTTACATTTCTACTGTAGCAGAACTATTCGGCCGAATTTGATCTTACAGAGTATTCGGTCGGGACGAATACTCATCTAGGTCAAGGCTAGTTCTATTCGGCCAAAGGGCCGTATAGGCCTAATACCGAATAGAGGCCGAATGTTCGTAATATACCTACCGGAGAACGACATTTTTTTCGCTTAGCTAATGAAACAGCCGGGAACATTGATATTTGGACATGTTAGTCATTAATCGGTATTGTCAAAGCAAGGTATACGTATTTTATATAATGCCCATTGAAATTTGAACATAATTTAATTTATAGCATTTGGCATATTTCTTAGCCATGTGTGATAGTTTCATCACTAGCAAATATTTGCCATTCGATTAATCGGACTGAAATAGCGGGGTGGGGATTTAGTTCTGAATAAACAGTTGACATATTAATTACTAGATCAAATTGATTTTAATAGAATTCTGATGATTTCCGATACAAAAATATCGTGCACAATGACGTAAAATGATATAGTTTCCCTGTAATTATGAATCTTCTCGAATTTTCATGTCTAATCTTTGAAAAAACATTTATCAAATTTCATCTTGAATGTTTTATAGTGCAAAATATAGCTTTTTGATAAAATAATTTTTTGTTGTTATTGATTGCGACATTTTGAAGGCTAGTTAGTGCAAAAATGATATTTCTGAAAGATTTTTTTGCAGCAAAAATTAACAATTGATAAACTTACATCTTTTGTATTGAAAGGAAAGAGGTTTGTTGTACTTTCAAAGCACTTCTCGGCCATTTTTATTTTTGTAATTTTGTGCTTAGAAGCATAAAATTATCCAGGGGTACAATAGAAAATTTATGTTTTGAATGATAAGTTTTCCCATTTCTTGTTCTTAGTCGCAGATTCAAGTTTCTAGTTTTGGGCGAAATTTTGACGTAATTTATTTCTTTTTATGATGAAAGAGTTCTTACACCCTACATCTGCATTAAGTGTTAAACCATATCTGTATAAAAATCTAATGATGGTGTCCCAGGAACCGATGAAGTCGTTAGATGGTGTCCCAGGAACCGTTGCTTCAGCCAATCAGAAGCGGGATCCCATCAGTGGGACACACGTTTCACATTTAAAGAATCGCGTAACTTGATTACTACCACGATTGTTATGCTTTTCTGTTCTTTGATATCTTTAAGCTACTTTTATAGTTAAATATGTAAAATGGCAACGCTTTTGGGAATATTTTAATCCTTTAACCTAAAAATTAATCTGAAGCGTGCGGAGTTAAAAAGACTATTTAATTTCCGAATCAGAAAAGTTTGGCTGCTAATATAATTGCGTATACACTCTCAGAAATGTAAATCCCATTTTCGACTATTCTTGAATCGTCAAGAAAATTTCGTCATTTGCAACGATTCTTTCCTAGCGCGATAGCATGACTTAAAAAAGTTACTACACAAATTTTGCCAATTTGACGAAAGGTTTACTCGGAGCATTTTTCCTGTAGCCATTTCATCAAATACTACGAAAGTTTCCTGAGATTTGAGCATGCGTTTCTGAGAGTGTATATCAAACTTGAAACAATGATTCTTCATTACGTATAACTTCTGATTTTTATTTTTAAAGCCTTACAAATTTCATGACGAGTGTTACTCGTCATTGTTCGTTTTGGCTAGTTTTAAGCAGGACGAGTGTTACTGGCATGAGTAGTCTCCCCCAGTCTGGACTCTCCCGCGTCTGCCCGAGATATACTCACTGCTTTTTAATGACTTGATGCATTAAAATGTAGACACACGGCAGTGTGTTAGCCAAGTTCAAAGACGACGACACCGGCCAATGTGTATATTTACCCGAACCATTTCGAGCTACTTTCGACCCCATCATTAGTCAAAAACCATTCGGCCAACATACTTGAAATTTTGTACGTCTAATAGAAGTTCCCTTGAACCCTTAGAATATTAAATTTCATTGATGTACCTCTTATAGTTATGGAATTATTAAGGTTTGAAAAGTGTCATTTTTATCACTGACTGACTAACTGACTGACTCATTCGTCAAAAACCTTACCTACTTCTAAGGGACTTAAAAACTTCAAACGTGCCATCAAGGTAGACAATTAAACGAAAAAAACCGAAACTTGGAAAAAATACATTATATTCGAAGTTAGTAGCATACTCATTAACATCATACCTCACAACTGAAAACGGCAGCCATATTTTTCTGCAGTTGACATAAACAACAACTCTCGCGTTGGAAGGAAAATAATTAATAAATGGGAACTAATAATAAATGGGTTTAGAGCTAAACTCTAACCACAATCTCTAAACATATCGATTGCGAAGTTTTTATGTTTACCAAATTTTTTAGAAGCCATGAGATATCGGCTGAATGTCAAAAATGAACTTTATTCAAATTCAGCCTTGGATTAATAATTATTGTTTGTAGTTTCTAATTAACAGATATCATCTTTTGGTTTTTAAAATCAGCCACGTAACAAGTTCCACGTTGACAATAACAGAATCTTACAGTTACAAGTACAGCATGGAAATGTCCCCAACTATACTTTTTATAAGGCCCTCAAAGTTTATATTAAACTTTCACCCTCATTTGGCTACTTTACCCAAAATAGAAAACGTGTTAAACAAGAAGTTCCGTCTAGAACTATACGAGCCTACTTCCCCGTATACACCGAATTCAAATTTATAATCTAGCTATCTCTCTCTCTCTCTGTCTTTCTCGTTTAGTTTTAGTTCTTAATTGGTTCAAATATACCTTTTTCAACGGTTAATAGACATTCAATCATTCATTTATTAAGTCATTCATGTATTTAGTCACTCATTTATTCATTCATTCTTTTGCTTATTCATTTAATCATTCATTGATTCAAAAATATTCTTGAAAATCCCGAACTAAAAATTTCATAGGAAAATAGGCTCCTTAGTTCTGGATGTACTTTCTATTTGTACATGTTCTACGTCATAAGAGCTTTCCGATAAAGTTTGTTCCAAGCAAATCGGTCCGTTAGATCAGGAATTATATAGGATTGAAATTTCCCCGTAGGCGGTATGTTAATTTTTTTTGAAGTGTTCAAAAATGAACAAAATCTGTTCAAATTGATATTTCACGCCAAGAACTTCTTCCAGTGAGCTTGTTCATGGGAACTTAGATCTTGTACCCAGAGTTTACATAATTTGCTTCATTTTCACCCGTAGGCGCTAATGTTAAAATTTTTTGAACTGTTCAAAATTGAACAAAAAATTGTTCAAATCAAAAAGTAAAATATGGAAATTAGATGTCCTCGCCGAGATCTTTCGAATGCAAAAAGAATTTTTCCAATCGGACAATTCGTTCAAAAGTTATTAGGGGGGGACAGACCGACAGACAGACAGACAGACCGACAGACCGACAGACAGACAGACCGACAGACCGACAGACAGACAGACCGACAGACAGACAGACCGACAGACCGACAGACACACTTTTTCCCCATCTCAATACCCTACTTTCAAATTTTTTATTTTTCAATCTTTATTTAATTACTTCACTTATTTTTGACTTTTCTTGATTTTTAACGATATTTTCACGATACATTAAGCCTTCTTTCATGCTTTATTATTTTTTTTTTTACTTTTACGGGAAAGTAGGCTAAAAAACTGATTGGGGCACGTGCTCTAACGTTTCACCTTTATAGAGAATAAACAAAATTGCTGATGAAAAGAACCCAGTGCCGCTTAAACACATGGAAAAAACAATAAAGGTCATGTACTTGTTCAGCCGATTTTTTTTTCCATTTAATAGTCTAAACAAGAACACACCCTATAATTTAGCTTTTCAAAAATTAATGATATCTGAACGAAAACATAAATGTGGAAACGGAGCCAGCTTCGGTAGTACAAACAACCTTCGGAGTTGTCTGTGCCACCGATAAAAGAGTTGAAACCTAAAGGGTGCCAGGTTCTATAGCAGATATTTTAATCATAGCTGTAGGAGTGTGCAATGCTCTTCAATTCATTTAAAAACAATTAGTTACTTTGGTATCGAATTTCTAACTTGGCAAGTTTTAATTCAGATAAGTTACATTCAAGAAGACGATAAGAAGACAATTGAAAATTAACTATTATAGATTGCCACATGATTTTACTAACTAACTACCTTTTAGAAATTTCTATTTGGGGGAGTTTTTTTTAATGTAATTTATTGACATTTGAAACTTGCCAAGTTAGAGCCAGAGAAAGTAACAAATTGCTTTTTAAATGAATTGAAGAACATTGTACACTGCTACAGCTGTGGTTAAAATATCTGCTATGGAACTTCGCACCCCTTAGATTTCAACTCTTTTACCAGTGACACCGACTACTCCGAAGATTGTTTGTTCTACTGAACTTGGCCCCTTTTTCACTTTTATATTTTTATTCAGATTTTATTTTGGGGTTTTTTTTTTTTTTTTTTTTTTTTTAAACATTCCTCAAGCGTTCAGAAAGGATATCATGTTTTGATGGGGGGACGGGGGTCGAGAAAATATGACAGTTTGTGGCAAGAACGGGAGAGGGCAACAAGAAGTGTGACAGTACACATTTTGCTTAAAGTTAAAAAAAAAAATCAGCAGGTTAAAATTTTTTATATTATTCCTTTTTTATTTTACGCGAAAAATTTTAGCAGTTTCTTTATGTAAAATTTATAATACGGCGGTTTTTTTTAAATTAAATCTTCTTAAAGAGTATTATGTAAAATAATTAACCACAAATAACGAATTTTTTTTTTAGTTTAAAACTGAAAGTGGAAATATGATCAATAATGTAGTGCTTTGTTTCTAAACTGCAAGTACATTTTTGTGTAATATAGCGTGACATGTGACAGGGGAGGGAGGGTGAAGTGTGATTACTTTGTGACGAAAAGGGGAGGAGAGGGTTGTTCAAAAATATTTTTAAAAAATGTAACATCATTTATGAGCAGCCCCACAGTGTTCAATTTTTGCTTCAGCAAAGCACAAGGAGAGGGGCGGGGCGGGGGTCCTGAATGGTAAGTTGTTGAGCTGCAGATAGAGCCACATATGTCCTCAAAGCATTTTACAGGACAGCAACAATTTCTAAATTTTCCTCATTATAATTTTTGCAACCTTTTAATACAAAATACTTTCCTGAATTTTGAAGGAAAATTAATTTTGTTACATAACATAACAACATAGTATTTCTTAGATGGATCGTAAATAATAATTGCCATTCGAATAACGAAATATAGATATTCTATAGAAGTATTCCTTCTTAAACTTTCAAATATAAAGGTTTTGTATTTTTTTGAATTTCTTTATGTCAAAAAGATGGAAAGAAAAGAAAAGGAAACGAAATGAAAAATAAAATAATTTTTATAAAAAAATAGAACCGACTTCAAATTATAAATTGTACTAAAAGGGGAAAAATAAATTAATTCTTTAAACAACATCGATGTGAGTTTTAAACATAGTTTTAGAAGTCAGTGCAAAATTAGGGTAGATAAAATCTTTTGTAATCATGAATCCCCAATTGCAAATATATATATATTCGCAGAATTAGCAACAGTTCCAATATGAAGTAACACATGGTGTAATGGTAATTACACTCATAATTTTTCACCGACTTCTAAAACTATGTTTAAAAGTCACATCGATGTTGTTTAAAGAATTAATTTATTTTTCCATTTTTAGCGCAATTTATAATTTGAAGTCGGTTCTATTTTTTTTCCAAAAATTATTTTATTTTATTCTTTTTAGTGTAAATACATTTTTTATATAAATACTCTATTTAAAAAAAATCATATCAAAGGGAAACCTTCTTTGAATGAATGGCATTAAAACTAATCATTTGTTTGATAAATTCCGTTTTGAAGTCGATTTTAGCAAGCAAACTGATTGTATTTAATTTTTGCCTCAGAGAAGCCTTCAGTCAAACTCTTGCTATAATTGCTTTTAATATTATAGCCCAATGGCAACAAACCCTTTTTAAACAATGACTTTTATATTTATTAATAGTTTTCCCAACAAAGAAAATCAAGCTAAGCCTTTCCAATTAAAATAAAAAATCCTTATTTTTCACCCGTAACGTTTTTTCTAAAAAACAAATGCAGTCAAAATGATGTGCGATATTTGAGTTAGACGGCCCTCTATCGATTAAAGAAAAAATCATCAAAATCGGTTCATTTAGTCAAAAGTAATGGATGAAAAAACAAAAAAATGACCCCATTTCTGCCCACAACTGCAATATTGCCTTGTAATAAAAATTAATATCAAACATTCTTTTTAAACTTTTAACTTCCATCTGCAAGCCTATGTTACTGGTATTCTCTAAAAATTACCGAATTTTGCCTTCTTTCATTTCATTTTATTTTAGGGGGAGGGAGGAACTTGACTTAAATACTACATTTTGACTGTCAGATGGTAACACAAGTAATAGAATTATCTTTTTCCCTATTAATTTCTAAAGTAATTTTTTTTTTGGTTACAAAAATTAGCGCACAAAATAAGAAAAAGTAAAAAATAGAAAAGAAAAAATTCATGGTATGGTACTCTAAATTTAATTACTAATGTTTCTTCCAAAAATATCGAACTTTAAAACGGGAGAGAGAGAGAGTAATAAATGTACATAGGAAGAAATAGCGGGTTACCCGCGGGGTTGCTTTCTCATTATAATACCTATTTACATTTAGAGAGTAACGATATGTTCTTCGGTTTGGCAAAAAACATAAAATGCTCTGCGCTGCTCATCATTTCGGAATTTCGCCGCTCAGCACTGTTGAGCGTAACGGAGAGCTTTGTTGTTAGAAAAAAAGTGGCACTGGACATCGAGCGGGTCTTCCTGTTGACCTGATAGATGACACGATACCCCCTAGCGCTCTCCAGTAAAAACCAGCTCGCCAGGTCATCTTGTCAAACGTAGCGTAGAAGAAATACGTTACCGGCAGCAAGGTCAGCAAGAACGCGCTCTCACTAGCGGGTTTTACCTTTCCACGGCTCTTGGCAATCAAATTTGGCTATGTCGTTACCGCCAAAAAGAGTACGTATAAATAAATAATAAAATTATAGTTTAAAAAAAAACTAAAAAAAGTAAACTTTTGCAGCGATATGAGCGACGAAGTTAAAAATAATCTTTAAATCTAAGGCTATGTTCAGTAGCAATCTGATGTCCAACAAATAAGTTTAAGTAAATTGTTCAAATAAGCTTAGGCTAGTGTTGCATTCACTGTAGTACTCAGCATTGTAAACTTTTATTTTTTATTATAAAACTAGCTGACATGCCCGGCGTTGTGTCGGATAACATTGCATCATTCGCAAGTCAGGTAACACGTGCCCAAAATTTTGTTGTAAATATATAAGGAAAAATTTAAAAAAAAAAATTCAAGTGGAAGACGAGCAACAGTCATTAACAATCCCATTTAAGCAGTAAAACTCATTTAAAATCACGATTACATTAAAAACAGCAGCGTCTAAAAGTTCATTTTAAAACAAAATAACAGTTCATATGAACCCCACATTAAAATGCCAACAACAGTTCATAAAAATTACCATAAGAGAAAGGGCAACAGTAACTAAATGCACATATGCATCAGGATAATTGTTCCAAAATGATATCAAGAGTCCGTAAAAATCACGATTCCATTAAAAACAGCAGCGTCTAAAAGTTCCTTTTAAACCAAAATAACAGTTCATATAAATCCCACATTAAAATGCCAACAACAGTTCATAAAAATTGCCATAAGAGTAAGAGCAACAGTAACTAAATGCACATATGCATCAGGATAATTGCTCCAAAATGATATCAAGAGTCCGTAAAAATCCCGATTACAATATGGACAACACTACATCTAAAAATTTCCATCAGTATAAGAGCTGTTTTTATTTAAAAATGTCCCTTAGATGAAGAACAACTGTCCCTGAAGATCTCTGCCTGAATGAAAAAAAAACATTTCTTAAGCACCTCATTTGAATAAAGACAACTATTCCTAAACATCCCATTAGAATAAGAAGTTCCAAAAAAATCTCCATTAGGATAAAGACGTCAGTGACTGAAAATACCGATTAGACTATAGACCTTTAAAAGCTGCTGCTCCTAAAATTACCTACGGGCCATCTTAAAATCCCAATCAAAATAAGGGCACCAGTTCCTAAAAATGTCGATTGCGAAATCGTCAAAACATTTCCTAAAAATTCAAGGTGTACCTTCAACTATGTCCGCTGGACCGCACTTAACTCTTTCTTTTTTGCGAAAAGAAGTATAATTTAATGAGAATATTAAGGATACGATACCTAACTTCGTATCGTATGAGTATCTACTAGGGATGTAACGAATATTCGGCCACTATTCGGTATTCGGCCTATTCGGCCCTTTGGCCGAATATTCGGCCAGGCCGAATAGTCATTTCCTCACCCAGCCGAATGTTCATCCTGGCCGAATACTGGGTAAGGTAAAATTCGGCCTGGCCGAATATTGATGGACTATTCGGCCGAATAGTTCTGCTGCAGTAAAAAAGTAAAAAAATAAAGAAATTTGTAGATTTTAAACATTTAAAATTGTATTATAATTATTGCAAAAGAGTACATTAGTCCACTATAGTTTTAATAAATAAAAATAATTTAGAATAAACTACTTTTTTTTAATCTTGTTTTAGGCTTGACTGAGCAGAAACACATTTTAAAGTTGTAATATTATATTTTATATTTAGCATTTGCTCCCAAAAGCTGCCAGTAGTTCATTATAATGGAGACTAAATTCATTTTGTTATTATTAACAAAGTGGAAGCCAAACTTTGTTTCGGTAGGCTGATTTATTGTGAATATTGGGTTAGAGAGAAATGTGAAAAGCCCAGAATATATCATGAATATTTAGATAGCATAAGTTATTGGGGTTTTGAAAATAAAAACATATCCCAGTTAATTGCATTAAGTTTTAATAGATCTTTTAAAAATAGGTATGTAAAAAACCTATTTTTAAACCATAAAATAAAAATATTAACTTTTATAACTTTTAAAATGTCTTCATGAAACAGTTTTGAGCAAGGTAAAAGTTCACTAAGCACTAGTATTTCTTTCATTGCAATTAAATAATTAGTAAAATAATGCTAATGCTTACTACACCACCGCAAAACCTGTCATTTATATTTTGCTTGTGGGTGAAATTCTTAGTTTTATCACATTCAAAACAATAGTGAAAATAGATTAATTTTAAATAGTTCTAAATTCTTAACAAACAGAATTAAATCATACATCATAGATTGTGTGTAATTGGTGTTTGACTTTGTGAATAATTCTAAATTTGACAAATACTTTCTATTACAACGATTTTCTAGAAATTTTAATATTCGCCCGCCGAATATTCGGTATTCGGCCTAGCCGAATGTTCGGCTTTGGCCTATTCGGCCTAGAAGAAAGGACCGAATATTCGGCTTCGGCCTGGAAGAAATGGCTGAATATTCGGTATTCGGCCAAATCACTATTCGTTACATCCCTTGTATCTGCGATGCATGGATAATACCTATACCTACCCACGATGACGAAGAACCTCAAAAGGAAGTGTTGGTAAAAAAATCTGTTTGCAGTGTTTTTAGCACTTTGAGGGCGCAGACGATTTTTAATTTTTTCATCCTGCTTTTAATTATTCTTTCTTTTTAAGCGATTTAAACTTTTTGAACATGAATAACAGGAAAAATCTGAAAAATGGTGATTTTCAAACTGAGATTACTCCGACCCCTTACGTCCCCGGGGGTTAAATTTTGGTATACGTACTCAGGGAACCCCCCGAGAATATTTATACAAAATATCAACACCACATACCCCATGGGGCTAAGATACGGGGGTAAAAAATCGCATTTTGGGGGGTGAAGTTTAGGGGTAGGGGTGGGGAGGCAAATTGCGCAAAAAGCACAGTGGTGCATGAGGAATGCTTGTGCGAAATTTCAGCTCTCTCCGTTTTTTCGCCTTTGCTGTAGCCTTGTCAAAAAACAGCAACAACACGATGAACCTGAAAAATAGCGATTTTCTAACTTTCATTACTTCGGCCGCTGATGGTCCCGGGGATTGAATTTTTGCATATGTCGTCAGGAGCCACTTGACATTGAGTATGGAAAAAATAAACCCCAGGGACCTTCATGGGGCGGGGGTGATAAACGGGGGTGAAAAATCCTCTAAGGAAAAACCCAACTTGTTCTGTCGTGTAAACAGTCCTTGGTCGCTCTCGCCATTCTTTTTCGCTTTTCTTCGTAGGTTAGTCATTCGGTTTTCTTGGCGGGCGGAACGCTCCCGCGTCCCTAGATTTATGTTTTAAAGTACATATAAATATGTTATGCTTGCTGATAAAGCTATATGGAAAAAATAAAAGACTTGCAAAATGTCCAATATATTTTTCAGTAATTCCCGCCATTCTGTATTTGAGCTTATGATGGTTACATCAGAAAAGTATATAAGGTTGAAGTGGTTCGCTAATATATTTTGCTTCATTTGATTACTTTTCCAGTAAAATACTATCCAAAAATTTGCTTGTGCTGACAGTTAATTCTTGGTGGATTGGTTAAATTACGATTTGATTTTAATTGAATGATTACTAAAAAGTTTTTATTACTAATATAAGATAGTAATAATTACTATAGAAATGAAATCTGCATAGTAATAATATAGATTACATTTAATGATTACTAATAATCTAGAAATGTAATCTGTAGCAAGTTTTATGAGTTAAACATATGAACAATCGATTCATTTTCATTTCGTCCAATTTCTTCCGGCGTCCTGGACTTTTTGCAAAAAAGTGGACAAAATAACAACCTTGCTCAATTCCAAGATATGATTTCTTCAAATCGAATTAAATAAGTTGGTCCTGCGGTCAGAGATACATTTCTAAATAGATTTGGTAATGATGCTGTAACGTCTTCTTGTCGACCGCATCCGGTCAGAAGCGGCATCCGGTCCTTTTGCCTCGTTCCGACGCATCCACTTTCCCTCGGCGCCCTTTAATGTTATCTGCGTCTAGAAAACGCGATACTTCAAAATCCATATGCTAAAGTTCACTCTTCCGTCCGAATTTGGCCCCTGACCTCTGGCATCCGTTTTTAGCCCAAAATCTATTTCCGTTCCCAGGGTTGTGTGCCCGCTGACAAAACGGGGCGGCCGCATCCCTCTCTCTATTTTATCTCAAAAGGGGGCTGGCCGGTTTCCGGTAGTCGAGGCCAACGAACATGTAAGGAGGAGTAAGAAAATTCTGAGTTCGAGGAGAACATCGTTGACTACGAGAGCTGACGGACACAACTTTCCGTCTCTCTCTCTCACTGTCTACAAACCCTAAATTTTGATGAAGCTGTACATAATTCTGTAAATAAAATCTTGTTAAGTTTTACCATCGAAGTCATGCTTTACCACTTGGCATACATAATCTCCATGACGTTACAATGCAAAAAAGTAATAGGCAGGTAATAAAAGTAATTTTCGTATGTTCTGTTGGTGGTTAATCAATAATTGTTAATGTAAACCTCCTCCCCCCATCTTCGTAATTACCAACCCCTAAAATCGGCTTCTCTCTTTCAGCATGGACTTTACTCTGAGCTCCTTCCGCCAGGGATCGGTGGGTTTCCTCAAGGCGGACGAAGAATCCTCGAAGGCGGTGCTGCACGTCAACTTCCAACCAGCCAAAGGGGAAGCATCGGATGCGCCCCAAGAGCGGAAGAAGAAGTATTTGACGGCCAAGTACGGGCAACACCAAATGAGCCTTATCAGAAAAAGGCTGCGAGTAGAGATGTGGATGTTTGATCAACTACAAGCTCTCTTTGGTCACAGGGTAAGAAAGCTTCTTTCCTGCTTTGGTTCACTTCTTCCACGAGTCACTTTGAAATGCACGAGAAACCATACACCTTATAAGGAAACACGAGTACATCACTAATATGTGTATATAAGATAGTTTATATACTTGGTACGTAGACTTGATATAAATAATAGTGGCACGGTGTGTGTGAATAATAATTATTTTAACCTTCTATTTTTATCGTATGATATTCGTTGATGCATTTGTGGAATGAACATTTAATTTTTTTTATTATGTTCGTCCATTACTTCTACAGTAACTACGTCAGGTGGGGTAAAGTGGTCATAATATCCACGTTTTTCAACTTTCGCCTACAATAAATATAATTTGTTCAAAAGATTCAGATGCTTTGCTTGATATATATACTTTACATTACACTGTTAAAGAACAGATTCCATTAAAATTTTGGGCGGAAAAAAAATTCAGTAAAGAAATTGTGTTACGCTTTCTTTCTTGGATATATTCATGACCACTTTGCCCCATGGGTGGGGTAAAGTGAATAGTGCATTGGATAAAGTGGTCGTAATTGAAAAAAAGACCAATGACCATAATATTTAAAAATACAAAATAGCAATAATTGGAAGGAGTCGTTAATAAATAGAGTGATATAATGAGCTGTTATTAAATAGGCATTACATAAAAGCAAGCATCGATTTTAATTTTTCAAGAAAATAGCAATGTTGACAGCTAATTTGGCGTTGTTCTTTCTAAATCTTGGAGAGCTTGTAAGATCCGATAAGTACTTCAAGTTCATTGCGTTTCTACGATTTCGCGAAACTAAAACGATTGCAAACAAATTGTGTATGAATATTTTTAAATTCTGTTTTTTTGTGATCGAATGAATAAACCATACTCTAAATAATATTTTTTTATTTCAAATTTTTTAAAAAATTTCTTATGACATTACGGGTAAAGAGTGCTACCTACCTAGTATTAAAATGTTTCAGTTTCGTAGTTTAAATTGGATTTTTTTCAACTAAAAAAAGTCATATTTCGAAAAAAAGGCTCTGTTAGGCATAAATATACATGTCTCTCCCTTTGCTTTCCAAAAATCGTATGGATTCATTGAAAATTGAGCCTTGGAGTGTGTGAACATAAGGTTCAAGCTCATTACGTTTTTACTGCTCTGTAAAACTGAAATGATTGAAAAAAAAAAAAAAAAAAATGTTTCTTCATATTTTAAAATTTTGTGTTTTGTGATCGAATGATTTAATTTTTTTTAAGTAATATATTTCCTTCAAATCTTTTATTTAATTCCTTATTCACATTACGGATTCAGATAGCTGTTTACACAGCATTAAATGTTGTAGTTTTGAAGTTCAAATTGTATTTTTTCAAATTAAGGAATTTGAATCACGAAAAAAGGGCTCTATTAAGCATAAACATACAGGTCTATCCCGGAGAGCTCAATTATAGGGGAAATAAATTTATCAATTTTCAAATTAAATAATTCTAAAACTACTATTCGAACCTATAAATGTTTTACATCCAGCGTGTTCTATAGAAAGTTCTCTATACTTCATTAAGATTTTCAGAATTTTTCATTGAGTAGTTTTTACCTTATGAATGTTTGAAGCGCGCAAGACTGAATTTCTCTAATTCAGCGGCGGCAGCGCAAATAACTGTTTTTTGTACAGAGTAATAATGTAGTATTAGTGAAATTAATGTTTAACTAACGCCTGCCTCGTGACTTAATTTCTAACAGAAGAAGTGCGGAGCCCTCTTGTCTTAAAAAATTATTCCCGTTCGTAAATAGCCAGAATTCCCTCTAACATTTAAAAATTGGCATAAAATTGAAAATAAATATGGAAGCTGAGCTCCCGTGAGTTCCTATGCAAATTTCTGGTCTACTTCATAAATTATCCTTCATTAATTTTAGATCACCATTGCATACTAAATGCGTATTAAATACATACCATTTCACCCCATCTTATTTAAACTACTGTAAAACAATATATAGACTAAATGTAGCTTCACAGTTAGTGAGAAAGTATTTTTAAGATTTGTGTAAGGCTTACTACACTGTCAATTTTCTGCAAATTCTTTAACACAAAATGTCAGAGAGTAGTTAAAAGAGCTGTTTCGATTTCGAAAAAAAGTTTGTATAAACAAACAAATTGACTGTTTTCTTCACCTACAGAGTTACCAGTAGAATAATTTTGAATGCACAATTTAATTCCTGATTCTTTAAAGCTAAAATGCAAAAATTACACCTATTCCTTTATTTATTTCAATTCTGTGGCTTTTTATTATCTGTATGACCACTTTGCCCCACCTGACCCTACTAAATAAAAAGTAATGAGAACAAATTTAAGTTTAAATCTTTGGAAAATTTTTGATATTAAGCGTTCTTTTTTCGGTTTCGTTATAGGATGAAGATAAAGCACCATATAATGTAGAAATTGATCTCGATGAGTTGCTCGACATTGAAGGCGATTTCAACCGAAAAGCATGGCTAGGAGTAAGTAACTTTATACAGACAGTACGAGTAATAATTAGGCCTCACGATCACGTCAGAATGCCTGACAGTTGTCGCCAAGTCATCATCCCAAGTCGCCGAACTCACAAACGCGCACACAACTTTGTCGTTTAAAATATTTATTTATTCCATTTTTTTAATTAAATTGTATTAAAATTACAGTGATCGTGATTTTATTTATATGCATTAAAACGCTAACGGTTTCAACAATAAATATTCTCTGTCCTTTATTATACGTTTTTTTTCTTTCTTTTTTTTTTCTTAAATGTGTGTGCTCTCCATTTTCTTCTTTATAGATGCCTTCTCGCTACGCAACGTTAGCTTTTAGCATCGACCCACAATGTACAGCAGTAAAATTCTCCAATTTGTGGCTTTCTTGTCCTGTGATAATGATAGATTGCTGTTCGTTTGAAGAAAAGAAGTTGAAATGTGTAGTTATTATCAATGGCCTGACGAAATTGACAACTGCATCTAATTTTATATTTCATTACATGTCAGGGGCTCTTCTCGAGCAATATTTTAGAGGATCATATTAATATACGAAATGAACATCGATATTCTAAACCAGGGATGGCGAAATTTTTTTCTTAGTCTGCCAATTAGTTTTCATTATTTTCAGGTTTCCAGTATGCCACTTGTTATCTTTCTTTTTAAAAAGGAGGCAGTGAGAAGTAAAGTGTTGTAAGTAACCAAAAAGTGATTCTGAGAAAAGCGCGTTCATAGTTTGGATCTTATGGGACCTTTAGTGTTAATTCTTTTCTAAATCACATTGAAGCGGAGCACCTGTTAGAGCTATCAATAATATTTCTTGCCACAATATAGAATGATGCCTTCTCTATCATTTGCACCAGCTATCTCCAAATTTTCAACTTTACCATTTACATTTCGTTGCTCAAATCATCTTTAAAATTATCCCCTTTCGCGAAGTGGTTTCTAGTCTAGGAATTTTTCTTTTGAAATGCTATTTTCAGGGAACGTTAGTAAACAAACGTAGTTTAATAGCAACAGTGGGCGTGCCACTGAAATGCCTATTGCGTACCATCTACTGACACGCGTTTTCGCCATCTCTGATTCAAACGGTACATCCAACTTTCTCTTGGAGCACAAAAACTAACAGAGCAAAATTCTTCATAACAGTTTTTTTTATTTGTAATCGTATTTCCTACATATTGTTGCAATTTTTAGTACATTTAAGCATTAAAAAGTCACCAGTTTTTAAATTATAAGATTTTATTTTAATTAATTAACTATATATATTTTTTCATTTAGAAATGATGATACAGTATATTACATGATATTCCCCCAAATTATTTTTATAACTGTATGTGTCTAACTAAAAGTCCTTTTTTCCCTAGGGTATAATAGGAATCAAAAAGCCGGAAGAAAATGTGGAAGTAAGTTCATATTTAGTTCCATGACCTATTACTATAAGCTAATGTCATATATATTATTTCTCAAAGCCTTTTTTTGGTCGGTACGCCATAACTTCCTGAATACTTCATCAAATTTCATGAATGAGGCATCATTTTAAAGCTTTCCTTAACCGCTACACCGGAAAAATAGACTCGCGGTCTAAAAATGCACCGCTTTTCTTAAATTTGAAGTTTAAACTCATTTAAGAAGAGGTCCTTTAATGGGTGCCAAGTTGGTGTTGTGCTTGCTGGTTAGAGGCCGATTGGTTAGGAGCGGAAGGCTGGTGTTACAATTCACTATGCAACTTTTCTTAAAAATTGGGAACAGCTTGTCCAGAAGGATAATCAATGACGAAAATTCTTGATTTATATAAAAGGAAGATTTATTACTACACATTTACACAGATTATAAAAAGAGCATCTCACTTCTTAACATTACATTTTCTTTCTTTCTTTTTCTATTAATTCAAACTGTTTTTGCTCGAGGCGACATCTCGTTTCCATCACAACATAAAAATAGCTCGAGGCGACATCTCGTTTCCATCACAACATAAAAATATAAACGAAGGAAATTTATGTCCGACTAAAGGCTCATCTTCAACAGCTGGTATACCCAACACCCATGGTTCGAGTCCCACATTTCGTTTACGTTTTCTCCAATTAATTGTTTTTCTGGATCGTTGATTTTTGATAAACTAAATTTAAAAAGGGCTCTTTTATATTTCATTTGGTGTTTTTATTTCCATGCAGTAAATTGAAAAATATTAGAAATTTTACTATTAAAATTATTTATTAAGTTAAATATTCATTGCATAAAATGAGGAATTCCGCATAAGCCGACTACTTACCCTTATTTCGTTATATTAAGCAGAAGTTAATGCGGGAAACATTTATTCCTTAATGATTTTGATAACGAAAAGAGAGTTGGAACCTGTTGTTGCTATGTTATGAACGAGACAAATAAGATTTAGAAATCTGCATGAAAGGTATTCCAACTGGGGATGTCCAAGAGATTAATATTTCTCATTGCCTTGCATGCGAAATGAAACAAACATAAATAACAAAATCTGCATTGGGAAAAAAAAGCCCAAAGCGTACATTGCAAGGTATATATTCTGGCGCATTAACTGTATAAGATGCGGAAATTATATGACGATAGAATCTGCATGAATGGCACAAAAAAAAAAAAAAAAAAAATTTTTCTTTTCTTTCTTTAATTCTTTTTTTTTTTTTTTTTTTTTGCCAACAGGTCAATGAATTACATTTTTTAAAAGCAATTGTTTTATTGATGCAAATTGCATCTGGTTTACATAAAGTGCAAGAATTTATCAACTAATGTAATTCTCCTGATTTTAACTGAATATTTAAGTTTTCGTTGTTGTACTTTCCATGACTTAGATATGTTATTGCTCTCATGATTTTTCAAACATGAATAGCTTACGACACATAACTACTAGATGAAAGAAACACTTTGGATTGCTCAGCAAAATAGCGCAATGATTCACTTTGTTTCCTTCACTTTTTCCGAGCGCGTCACTTTATTAGAATGTCATTCATATTTACTACACCTGCGTTTAGTCTCAACAGCAATCTAACTCTTGCGGTACTAACCTATGTTTCTAGATGCATGATACTCTTGATCTTTTTCTTTTTTTAAAGATATTTTTTGTAAAATCATGGACAGATGAAGATTATACTTTTGTGCAATGAAACTTGTTAGTCTGTTGTTTCTTGCACTTAAAAATCGAATGCGTAATATGTACTAGCATTTTTGCCTTCCGAAACTTCACTCTAATAATTTCTTTAAACTTTGTTATGTGAATAAAAATAACAGCTTCAATTGTAAAGGATAAAATTTTGAAGCTACCTTAAGAATAACTGTAATGCAATAATGCATTTAGATACGAAATTATGCTCATACAAATTCAAACCGAAATACATATTTCAATTCACACACACATACACTGTTAGAAATTTCTTCATGAAATTACGGTTAAATGACCGGCAGTAGACTGTCCATCTAATTCACCGTTAAATTTACGGTTTGGAACATTTTTCTATCTTTACGGGAACTAACCATTTCCAATTAACTTGGATAAAAAGCCGTAAATACAAAAGTTTACGGTTTTATAACCATTTAAAAACAAAATTTTCACTGTTTTTGAACCATTTCGAGGCGTAGAAACCGTAAACGAAGCTTGCAGGACTCGAACCCCGAATGCGTGGTGTACAAGTCTTACTCTCTATCCACTCGACCACCGTGATCACGTAAAGCGGACGTTCATTTATCAATAAATCTTCTTTTCCAACAGGCAAACAGCCTTAAAATTGAGATTTCAGTTTTTGATTGGATCCAAATTATTTTTGGTCTAAATTTACTGTATATTGACGAAAATCATTTTATTTGCTGCAAAAATTAAAATACAAACAAGCTTCAGCAGCTCAAATTATGGGTTCGCTCATTCGCAAACAGTTTGGGAATCCGATGTCTCCAATTTTTGATTTACGTGTGTAAGTGTTTCTATTCAGTATCCACTGCTTAAGCCACTTTTTTTTCTTCTTTTTTATATACACATGCAGATTTTAACTATTAAATCCGTATTCCTATTTTAAAACAACGTACGACCGGTAAGGTTTCGCATCCAAGATGGACGCCCGATTCTTATTGAGCGCTTGAAAATTACGGTTAGTTAAACGTTTTTTAGGATAAACAGAAAATAAACGATTTTTTTCGCAATCAGCGGTTTGAGTACCATCTTTTTAATGGTTATTCAACTGTTGCAATTAAATATGGTAAAATAACAATCAAATAAATGGTTATTTTACTATTTTCCTACGGAAATTTTTAACAGTGTATATATATATACATACAAATTCAAAATGAAATACATATTTCAATATATATATGTTGCCGTGAAAGACCGAAGTTGGAGAATGTTAACTTTCATCGGTGAACACATACCAAATACGGCGGTGAAAGATTGAATATTTCATTACATTCTTGTACATTCGGACCCCCATTGGTGTATGTCGACAATCACAGATATACTCTGGGGGAGGTCGAAATCGTGATCTTTTTCTTAAAAATTTAAATGCATCAATTACAGGTAAACGAGAAGACAATTGTTTTTATTTTTATCAAGAAAAGTACTCTCTGAAGTAGTTTCTGCTAAAACTAAGTGCAACACAACCCTTTTGGGTTACAGACGATTAAAACGTTTTGATGTTTTAAAAATTACAGAAGAAAAGAAGTTAATTGTACCATTAACACCAGGAGAAACAAATATATTGTATTATATTACCAAAAACGAATTTTACAGTATCTATATGAAAAGCACACCAGAATAAGCCACGGAGGAAGAACACGTATGCTTAAAGAGTTGCAAGTTAGATACGAGAATATTACATATATAGTTGTTATTTATTTAAATTTATGCTAAAAGTATCAAACAAAACACAGTGCACATCAGAAAGGTATTTTTGGGAAACCAATGGTCAGTTCTGAGTTAAACTCAAGATGTCAGGTTGGTTTGATAGATCTGCAGTCAAACAGAGATGGCGAATTTAAGTTCATAATGGTCTATCAAGATCATCTAATTACGTTTGTCCAACTACGATCTTTGAAAACCAAGCTAGTTGAAGAAGTAGCGTATTAAGCTCTTCCAATATTTTTAATATTTGCTGCTCCAGCAATATTGCAATCAGATAATGGTAGAGAATTCATCAAGTCATTAATCAAGTCATATCCGAAATACGTGCTATGTGGAAAGATGTTAAGATAGTTCATGGAAAGCCTCGCCACAGTCAAACACAAGTCTCAGTTGAAATGGCCAATCAGGATATGCTGAATATGCTAACTGCATTGAGGAACGAAAATGATACAAATAAATGGTCAGATGGGTTACCCTTTGTTCAATTTACCAAGAACAGTACATACCACGAAGGAATACTCCAAAGTCCTTATGAAGCCATGTTTGGTGTTAAAGAAAAAGAGGCATAGTACCGTCTTTTTTGCCTAGCGAACAAATCGCAAATATTGAATCCGAAGAACAATTCGAAGAAATTTCCAATACTTTTGAAACCGAAGAACAGCTTGAAGAAGCTGTTAATACTTCTGAAAAAAAAATTGAGCTCTGGTCATACCGAAAACCATATTATAAAGAAAAATATTGGATCCAAAGAAAAATATTGGAAAATAGAGGATCTACAATCTACCTCAGTCTTCGCAACAAGTTCTGACTGAAAAATACAAGTTAATTTCTGTAATAAACAGATATAAAAAATGTTTTAAGTTACACGGTTGTATTTAAAATTCAATAACATCGTTGCATTATCCAAACATTCCAAATTAAAATTCAGAACATCGTTGCATTATCCAACTAATCGTTGCCATTCAACAAATATTAATTCTGATAATTTCCTCAGAGCCAAAATTATTATTATTTTTTCCTAATTAACGTTACAATAAAACGGATGGTTATAAAACGGATGGAATATTGTATTTTCATCGGGGAAGATAAGCTTGTGTGCAAAGTTTGAAGATAATTTATGCAGTAATGGTGGTCGAAAATCGCGTAACAAACTTCCGTGACAAATCAAGTGAAATAAAACCGTGTAATAAAAATAGCGGCAGCGAAAGAGAATATTCTACTGCAAGCAACAAAAATGTTGCGAACCTCACATAAACAATTTCCTCCTGCTCAAATTAGTGATACTTCTCTTCTCCAACCGCCTTCCCTGTTAGCACTTGGCCCTTCCCCGGGGCCGAAATGTGTTAGTGGTTGCTGTTGGAATAGAAGACTCCAACTTCAATAAACTGCAAATAAAAATGGTACACTTAAGCAACGTTATACACGTAAACAGATCTTAATTTATAAAGAAAACATACTTTCCATAGATGAGATTTCTTCTCAAGAAATGTCGTTGAGAGAAGCAGCTGCAACTAATTCCAGAAGCGAAGAGCAAGGCTGTACATGCTCTCATTGCAAAAGGAAGTGTTCTACAAATAAATGCAATTGTAATGGCTCTTTTGCAATTCAAAATGTCATAATATTTTAAGTTGTTGCAATAAATAAGATTTGGATCACATATTTAAGTTTTTTATTACTACTATTTTCTTTTCTCATTTAGAATGTACTGTTTGTTTAAGTTCTTGGTAACTCCTCTCAGAAAGAGAGGCGAAAAAATTACGTCACCCTTGTGACGTCTTATCGCTACTGAAAACAGAGAAGACATGTTTAACATTCACCATTAGTGCGTGGTGATTGTCAACATTTGCCGGTGTAAGTCAGAAAGAAGGGTCCTTTTAGCAAATATTTCGGACATACACCAAGCGACTATGTGAACGTTGACGTTCACCGGTGAAAGTGACATGACATTCACCAGATTTCGGTCTTTCGCTGTAATATATGTTTATATATATATATTATATATTTATGTACGCATATGTGTTATATGTGTGCATATTTTTAGAAGAGCTGTTGACAATATTCAACGAATTTTTAGTCGAATGAGGAGTTTTAGGGATTCATGTCTTTATTTTGATGGTAATTTTTTAGCCTGTAGCCGTTATGTAGGAACTGTAATCCTTGTTCCAATGAGGATTTTTAGGGTCTATTTCTAATTACAATATATATTTTAGGGACCTTTATCTAGTGGATGTAAATTGTCCTTGTCTTGATGGGAATTTTTAGAAGGACAGTTGATAACATATTGATGGGGATATTTCAAAATTATTCACTTTATTTTGGAACTGTTGTCCTGAATAAAATGCATATTTTGTGCCTAAATAGAAGTTTTTGAATGTTCTATAGGAATACAATAACACAATGGAATATTTTTATATTATTATTCTACTCTTTCTTTTCTTTCAGAAATTCATCAGTGAATTACTCCTAAGAGCGAAAACATTGTAAAGCAAGAATAGAAAACGAGCTTCATACCTCGTTTGTATTTAAACCGTCACATGGACAGAATAGCGCTCACTGGCAAAACATAATGGCATATCTCTCTGTTTTTTAAAAACCTACGAATTAATTTAAAGTCCGAGCTTAAGGCTTTTTCTTCCCATAGTATCGGTAACGCTTGTTTACATAATTTATGCGTAGTAAATTTACGAACTTTGACTATACTTTATTAATTTAAAATACAGAAAACAAACCAGTTGTCACAACATATCCAAAAGGTTTTGAGTATATTGTAGTAACCTAAATCAAATGAAATGAGTATAACTTAAAACCTTACTTTTCCTCCAATAAAGTTTTTTTCTTTTTCTTTCTTAGATGTGCCACTATTGCCGCAAGTGAGCGATATATTCATGATAAAAAAGATTAGTTAGTAAAATTATTAAACTCTCAGTCAATGTTTTAAAACATCCTTTCTTAAATGAACACATTTAAATTATTTTCTTAAGTATTATTATTATTATTATTATTATTGTTATTGTTATCATTATTATTATTGTTATTATTACTATTACAGAAGTGGGATAATTATGAGACGTAACTCGGTTTCTCCGCACAAATTGGCTTCAGTAAAAAGATAACCTTCAGGTTTCTTTGAAATTTGTATTCTTTTACTCGCTACGAATACCTTCTTTCTTCAAGCAATAACTTAGTAACTTCTCTTTTAGATTTCTTTTGTAACTTCTTCTTTAGAAGCTTTTCCCGTCTCCTCAAAAGCTAGAAAAAGGAGGAGGGCCATCATAATTAAACTAATATATGTTTTAATCAGTAATAAAAAATAATTTCACGTTAAGAAAGCACAAATAAGCATTTCTTTCTTAACGTGAAATTATTTTTTATTACTGTTTACTTGCACAAAGTTAAATTATTATTATATGTTTTAATATCAAAACAGCAGCAAATAAACATCCTGCAGTCTCTGATCAAGTTAATAGACGCATTACAGAGATTTCGCAGTTTCATTCTTAACACTCGGTCTGATTCAAAAATCCCCGTTTCTTACTTATTTGGTCACGTTTTAATACACAATGTTCACTTTTCTGTTAAATTTCCTTCGCTTTTGTATATAGGGGAACGTTAACAAATTGAGAAAGGCGGAAAATGTTTTGGATGATCCTGCATCGTAAAAAGTTGGGAATTAGCTGTAACGTTCAGAAAATAGTTAAATTGCCATGCACAGACTTTCCTTTAACAGAATTGCCATGCACAGACTGGCAGAGGCTGTGTCTTTTCGCACAGCCTAAGTAGGCTGTGTTCCAAATTCTTCTTGATAAACTTGAAAAGGAAGCATGTCTTTTTTCAGTTAAAGACAGCACAACTGTAACATCTTGTGCATGCTCTTACAGTAAATTAAACTGGTTATTAATAAGAAATTTGCTCTGGATCAAATAATTTTCACACATTTTTATTCTTATTAATAATATAACACAAAACATAAGAACCCTATGCTGTATTTAAAACTTAAGAATCATATTAATTAAAAAAAAGAAAAAGAAAAAGCTTTCTATTTTGATCGTTACAGTTGTGCAAAAAGAAAAAACTTTACACCGAAAGTAATTGCGATAAAAATGATTATTAGGCAATACATTCAAGTTTCATTTTTTTTTAGATAAATGAATTGTAAGTATACTGCAAATTGAAATTACAAACTGCGTATTACTATGCACTGCATGCAGTGTTTGTTGATATAACTGTAGGGGAATGTGGGGAAAAGTGAGATAAATAAAAGAAATTACATTGTTTCGAAAGGAACAAATTGGAAATTTATTTTGAAAACAACAGTACATAAACAGTAAATGATTAATTGTATAATATAACTTGCACTGAAATAATATTTCTCATTTTAGACAGTAAATTCGTACGTTTAAATGAAAGTTATCCCTGAGTTTTACAAAAATATAAATTACTGTTCAATATTTGAACTTCCATAAAGCGCTGTTCTTTGAGAATCTTTGCTTCGTCTCCATCAACGTTGTGTATATCTTCGGATCCCCTGCTTATTAGCGGTGATTAATCAGATATTAACCAAAATAAATAAATAAATAAATAAAATAAACTTAATGAAATTTCGGAGAAATGTGGTTCGACTTCTGCAAGAAAATTTCCCCTTTTTTAATTAAACGTTTTACTTAAGAAGTTAGAGGGTAGACTTACATACGAGTCAATCTAAGCACGATTATCTTTCTGAAAAATTTAAAAACAATTTAAATTTGTAACATATTTTGCCTTAAGCAAAACAATAACTAAGTACATTCAAGAACTTAAAGTAGAGTTTTTTTTTTCGGAATTTTGTTCTAACTTTATACTTAATTTAGCAAGGCATTGATGAATCAAATCTTCATGGTATTTCAAAATATTTAATGCATTATCATATCATTATTTTTGTGGACGTTTTTACGTAGTATGTATGTAATTTCTATTTATTGTATGTATGTATGTTGTATAAAATTTATTTAGAAATAAAATGTCTTTCACAAGAGTTTTTTTCCTTAAGAAGACTTGAATATATTCTAAAAAATGGCAGTAAGACGCCTTAACTATTGATATTGGAGTTTTATAGGTAGAGAGAAAGCAAAAGAAAAAGACAAGCTGAATTTAAGATTTAATTTGATTGTTTTTCAAACGCCAATTCATTTGCTTCATTTTTTCTGGTTACATTTTTATTGCGCAGATGGTTCGAGTACCGAAGAGCAAAGTTGTACATCTTATTTCAAATTTGTTAATTTTCAGGTGGGATCATTCATTATAATGGATTCATAAATAACTGCCTGGTAACTTAAAAAAGGTTGCAAAGGCATTTATTTCAGAAGGATGAACAATGGCACCAGTTTTCAGATTTTTAGTTAACTTCCATAGTTAAGGGCATTCGTAGGAATTAATGTCAGTGGGCGAGGGCAAAGAGGAGTAAGAGAAATATGAAAAGAGCTTTTCAAATTAGATCTTTACAATATTAAACCTTTCAATTTAAAATAAGTAGTTTTACATTTATTAACGCCCAGGAGGACACCCCTTTAAACAAGCTTTGTACAGATCATTACATTTGTGATTTTCAATATGAACCCTAACGGGGATTCCTCAAAGAAAAAGTGAATCATTAAGGGTTCCGTGGTCAAAAAAGTTTGGGGACCGCTGATCTAAACAACACAACGTGCATTTGCGTTTCACCAGTGCCCAGACAGCCCAGGTATAGCTATTGCCACTCAAAAGGAATTGCTCAGCTTATTTGTGGAATAGTCCGGTAGATATATGACATAATTGTGCCTTTAATGATAGAAGCATAAAACTTGGGGTACATGTACTACACATATTAAGATTTAATTTTAGATTGGAGGACATCGCAGAGTTTACCTATTTCATTAATGGCGGGCCTTCAAAATGGCGGCCCATTGAATCGCTATGTGCGTTCGCTTGAAGTTTCTTTGATGATATTAAATGATCAGTTATGAAAACAATTACAGGTAATAATTGTTTTATACATATAGTGTGCAATTTATAATAATATACCATATTTTATTTATGATATACATACATTTATTCTACTTAAGACCTGATTATTTAATGAAATTACTAAGACTGCGTTGCCTGAATTGCATTGCATAAATACATTAATCTATAAATTCGTAATATATTATAAATAGATCAATGCATAATATATATAATACCCTGAAAATATTTGCACGAAAATACATGAAAATCTCTTTGAAATCGTGTATCTGGAATCTAACGTATAATTACAGAGAACTATAAACAGGAAACTGCAAACTCCTTAAAATAGGAAGTTACAGAGAACATTATGTACAAATAGATGGTAATGAGCCTCAGTAGTGGCACCATCTAAGAGTGGTTTGAGTTAGTATTTCTGGTACACAAAGTCAAAGGTGAGTTTAGTTGACCCCACACTAACTTAGGCCCTTCGGTCAAGACTGGCCGCCGAGGGCGCTGCTGCTTACTAGAGCTGGGAATAAACATCACGGTATATAATATACCTACAATATAAAATGTATTTCTTGACAATGTATAAAATGGTAGTCGCAGATCTCAAGTGTTCAACTTTAAATAACTTAACAGATCTTTCTCAGTAATTGTACACAGTGCGAAAAAACAAGAATTTTATTGGCAGGCTTCTGAAGCCTCTAGTGAGGTTGTCCAGAATATTTCCCAGTTACCTTCAACTTTATTCTTCCAACCCTAGTCACCTGGTGATTGAAGCACCGGTGTTTAGACCAGAATTTCGGAGCAGCAGTGACCAACCTAACCTGTGAAGAATTCACAAAAGAAAAATTTCTCACAAAAATCTAGAAGGGGAATTTTTTGTTATTGCTATTTATCAGTCTCACGAACAAAACAAAGCATCAGTCAAAGGTGATGAGTACCTGTAGGTCTAACTGGAAACTCAAAGGCATCGTTGGATGATATCTGGACCTGAGACGGACCGTTTAGTTGAATAATTTAATTGCACCGCGGCAGAGAAGAAGGGAAAAGATCGTCGCCATCGCAAAGCTACCAAGCAACCACAGATGGCGTTTGCAAAACATGTCAAGTGTCACACTCGTGTCATGCAAGATCTGAGAAACCCATCCAGTGATAAGAGCACTGATCTTCTTGCTCTTGAGAGCAGAAATATTGTTGATATAACACTTGCAGACATATTGTTACGCATTGAAAGAACTTTAGTTAAACAGCTGAAGAAGTATAAAGCAAAACTGATTTTGGATGCTGTAAAGTGGAATAACTTGCAACTCAACACTCAGTCGATCAGCCGACTTACAGTTCGAGAAAAGTCTAACAAACAGTTACAGTTAACATCATTGAAGAATGAATGTTCGTTGTTCAATAAATTGTATATTGAAACACAGATGCGTAATGGCAATGCTTCAGTTATTATGTTTTGCAGATGCGTAATGGACGCATTTTTTTGACACGAAAACCAAGCTTATCCTCTGTCGAAGTCAGGGAGTCTAAGAACCGGGGATTTTTCTTGAATAGCGTCTACTAGTACTTTCAAGTCAACAGCAAAAATTATATTCATTGATGGTGCTACAATTGTCAATATGCTACGATCTGGATTAGCAAAGTCATTTGAAGATTATGCTAATAACTATATTCATACCCTATGTCAAACCTCATCTTAAATGTGTAAGAAGGATACACATCATCTGGGATGTGTATCTGCATGACAGCTGGAAAA
Organism: Octonoba sinensis; assembly: GCA_038502835.1. NCBI lineage: Eukaryota > Metazoa > Arthropoda > Arachnida > Araneae > Uloboridae > Octonoba > Octonoba sinensis. The sequence goes on along the minus strand of CM076599.1, from coordinate 25,675,215 downwards.
AGTGCTCGAATGCGTGTTGAAGGAAGTAGTCCACTTCACTACAAACTGGGAGAAATTTCTCCGAGTTGATGAAAATAAGCCTGAAATGTTCTCTTCCCTGGCTACAGCTTTAGTAACTATTTCTGCAGACAAGCAAATAATTATCCCGATTGGCAGCGATGTGCTCGTTATAAATCGTCAAGATGTCGCATGGTTGACCCCATGCACCTCCGAAAAAGATGAAACTCGAATTATGCATCATTTATGAGATTCTTTGCAGCATGGGGATACCAAACCGAAATATGCGCCGTGGATACTGAGGTTTTAGTTATTGCCATCTCATCGGGAGAACGCCTAAACATTGAGGAACTCTGGGTGGTACTTGGAGCGGGAAAGAAATATCGAATTTTCGCTGTGCATGACTTAGAAAGATATTTGAGTGGTGGTGGATGGGTTGCATTACCATTGTTCAATGCAATAACTGGGTGTGACACTGAATTCTTCTTTGGCGGAAGACGAAGAAAGACCACTAGGAACATCTGGAATACATATCAATACATCATTGGTACTTTTTGTTCCTTGGCTGATAGACCAACTCAACAGAAAGTACAAGATATGATAAAACCGTTTCAAAGATTTGTAGTTCTGTTTTATGACGAAACTAGTAGTGATGAATGAGTGAAGGATGCAAGAAAACACCTATTTACTCGTCAATGCAGAGCTATTGACAGTCTTCCTCCTCCAGTTTTCCTCCTCCACAAAGTGCGATCATTCAAAGCTTAAAAAGAGCAGTCTACCTGCTGGTTGCTCCTGGGTCCAAAGGATGGTCTCAACCCCAGTGATTCCTTCACCAGGTAACTGGAGTTGGAAGAATAAAGCTGAAGGTCCCTGGGAAATATTCTGGACAACCTCACCAGAGGCTTCACAAACCTGCAGAGAACGGGTTCTATATGGCTGCACGCACAAGTGTGAATGCTGGAAGACTGCTATGTATGCTTGTGGTGCTTTTTGTAATTACTGATATATTTGTAATCTAACTTATTGCCTATACTCTAAGAACTTGTTTCAAATGAAATAATTAAATTTCTTGATAACAGTTAATAGTTCACATAGTTGAAATTTAAAAATAAAAAATGTATATAGAAAGGAGACGAAGAAGAATGTTGGTGATGAAAATTTAGCATTCATAGTTTGGCGCTTTTATAAGTTTTCCTTCAGCGATTACTTATCCGTCAATTTATATTAAGTAAAATTTTAAGTCAAGGCTACCTGCTCGTGGTTCAAGCGTTCACTGCAGCTACTTAAATTCAACCATGATCACTTTAAATAAAATATCAATTCTAATCGTGATCATTTTTTGAAAAAACGTAAACGCCAAAATATTCTGCTATTTTTATCATTTCTCTTCTAATCAATGTTATCCTCAATTTCTGTTGATATAAAATGAAATGTGATAACCTATCATTAATTGTCAAGCTTTGGTTTCGTACAAGTCATTGATAACAGTAACAGGTTCAGATCTTTTACTTAAGCAGTATATGAAAATATACGTTTTGGAAACTAAATTTTACACATTTTTATAAATCTTTTTTGTAAAAAACCAGACTCAAAAGCGACCAATTCATACACTTAGTGAACTCTCAGTCGTGTTGACGTGACACACATTCCATTAATTACATTGGGTTTTCATCTGCCTGAAAGGTAAGTTTCATCCGCGCTGGTAAACTCAATTGTTTCGAAGGATTTTTTTAAAAATACTTTTTATTTAGTTACATTTAAAAAATTATTATTGGAGTTCATGCTAAAACTCCGCAGACCTCATATGTGGCTGAAAGATTTGAGCCGAAAATGTTTTATGAAATCTTAATTTTATTAATTAATTTCTATTTAGACTATTTAAAGTGTCTGTGCTATTTTTATCTAAAAATATTGACTTGTAAAGTTCAAATATGTATTTATATGCACATTATTATATTTTCTTTCCATTTCTTGTCCATCAGTTTATATTTTTGGACTACTAAATAATAACCTAAATTAGTCTTTGAGAACAACTAATGATGTCTAATGATGTTAGTCTTGAGAACAACTATTACTGGTGCCAACCCTACTTATTTTAAATTTTGAATCTGAGTGCAAAATAATTTAATAATTCGACCAAATTAAAGGTAAAACATAAATTGCCTACACTATCTTACTTCTCTGAAATTACTGAAAAATTTAAAACTTAAAATCACAATACGGTCATCATGCATTAAAAATGCTTTCAATAACTTAGAAATTAAAACATAATAGTAATTTATATCATTACTTACCCTGAAAAGCCTTTAAATAGTACTCCTTATGATTTTCGTCACTTTGGTAAAATATTGCACATATATTGTAAATCAAGGCAAAAAGCTTTTACTTACGAGAGAAATTAAACTGAAATAATTTTCATACCAAGTAACAGAAAAAAAACGTTGAACTATTTTTTCAAAATATGAATAACTGCTTTTGACTACTAGAAATGAAATGCAATAGCAAAAAATTTGCTTAAAAAAAAAAACATTTTACGAAAACGTTTCGAGAGCTAAAGAAATTAATTTGCTATTTCAGTCTGAGAAGAATTTTTATGTAAGGTGCCCAAAACCCTCGGTCGTAAAATTCATGATATCTAATTTCCCCGTCAAGTATCTTCCTCTCCCTCTCAAAAAAAAAGAATCCCTTGTCCGCGTCCGCAAAGATTATTGATACCTATTTGGCCTGACAAATTTACTACCTGCTCTTTCAACACACCCACTTCCACTAGAACCTCTACCACCGTCAACTCCTTACCAGTTTGGATAGATTCTTGAAGTTTTTTTCAATACTGTCTGGTGGGAAAGCTTTGCGGAGAGGTGGTTGCTTGGTGAGCAAAAAGGCCCATTCTTCTCTTGGGCCAACTGGTCTATTCTCCTCTTAGCAATTGCATCGTCGCGACGCCTGCGTTGGCGGTGCTGAGGCCTGCCTGATTGATTTCATCAACCTGAGTTAGTGTGCTCGAATATTTGCCAATGATGAGTTAAAAGTACTCAACTACCTGATCTGATTTGCTTCATCCCCGGAGATAGCTTCATGCTAAAGTTCTTTAGTTCAACAAAAGGAATAAACCAGACGATGGCTAGCCGGCAGTTCGCACTTGAGTCACACGATGGTCTTAATAAGTAACTGTGTTTTTTTTTTTTGTTTTTTTTTTCTGTCTCATACTGGATTACCTTTGTTGGTATTCAGAAATTTAACATAATTCGTCTTTTTTAAAGAATGTGTTAAATAAATTGTAGTTTGCTTTTCATATTGAACTTTTTCAGACTCATTCATACCCTCAATCGTATTATGGACTTTTAATTATAAGTTTTATCATTTTTCTAAATACACAAGAGTTGATTTATTTCGTCAACCTTTAAATTTAGCTGAGAAAAAGACGGAGATTGCTTTCAAATAGGTCAACACAACACTCAAACAGTGGAATTCTTTACTCTGTTAGTAAGATAAATACATATTTTAATTATATACTTTTATACATTCATATAATTTTACTTGGTATAGAAATAACACATTGTATATTGTCCTGTAAGGTGTACTTTTCTTAATAACGAAGAGCGCAGATGCTCTGCGCCAGTTTACCTTTTGTTTGTTTTTATTTTTCTTTTACAGGCTTTACTAATGAGTTGATAACAACTGCGATGGTTTTTGTCTTCTGTTTAATATAACATTAGATTATCTCGCCATGATCATAATCGGAATCGAAACTATAGATAACACAGATGGGATTTTTTTTAATCGCATGAATAAATAAAGGAAAGATAAGAAAGTGCTGTTAGCTACTATTAAAAGCACATTTTCAAGTGTTCAAACAATTTATCGTGCATTAATTTTTTCGGTTTATAGATTATCGTTATACCTTAGTCATTTATTTATGTAATTTACCATACAGACAGACCAGCAGCACATCTAAAATTTTGCTTTTCTTTGGGAGGGGAGAAAGGTCAAATTTAGGGATAAACAAATAAATGAGTTAATAATTAAGGATAAACTAGATATCCGGTGGTTCTCATGTGATTTGTTTTTGAAACCTGTGAAGTTTATTCATAAATATCAAATTTTACATGCCGGATTTTTTGAGAAGTGACAAAATCGGGTTTCGGATATTTTAAAAAATCGAACCGACGAAAGATGTCCCCAAAGCAGTGAGTGATACGTCCAGAAATTACCAAATATACAGTGAAACCTCTCTAAAGAGACCACCCACCAGACCGTAGAAAATTGGTCTTATAGAGAGGTGGTCTCTGAATAGAGGTAAAGACTAAAACAATGCTTCATACAATAATGCAACAAAACACTATTCTAAAACTTGTTTTTATTACTATTTTATGACTGAACAGCTTTAAAAAAAGAATTCATCGAAGTTTGCTTTGATTTTATTAATTTCTCATTAACAATCTCTATCTTTAAACTTAGAGTTCCTCAAACAAAATGTTCACTTTAGAGTCACCTCTAGCAGGAATTGAATTTTCTATTAATCTATTGATTTCATTTAGAGTTTCTTGATAGGAAATTGATGACTGCTTCACTGGAGGAAGCTAGTCATCTGAATCAGAATGGGCTCCAAAATTTTTTTTAAAAATATTGACTGTATACAAGTATTGTAAGAGGGAAATGCCCTGTGAAGTAAGTCTACAAATGTCCATAGCTCTCCAAGAAAAGTAACAAACGAAATTTCGACCATTCATTCCCATAAATGACTCTACTTCACACTTCACAGGGGTCTTCAAGGACCAATAAACAAGCTCATTGGTCCAATTCCCCTGACCAGAGGTGCTTATCACCAATTTTAGGAACAGGGATAATAGCTTCCCCCACCTACTAGCTGGGTCCTGTTTTTCTCAGAGATACCTGTATTTCAAAATTCCACCAGGTAAATAATCCTACCTGTTCTTCTGAAAAAGTGGTCTTACAGGGAGGGAGACAGAAAAAAGTGGTCTTTTAATGGAGGGAAAGTTCACATTAAGGCTATAGCTCGAAGTTTTAGACCTTAAAAAAATGGTCTTTATGAGAGGTTTCACTGTGTAACAAACTATTCCCCACATCAAACACAAAACAACTGATTGCAATTGTAACAACATTTTTTACAATGGTAGAATTCCCTAAGGTTGTACCTAAGAAGTGAATATAGGTGCATATATATGTACTTCATTGCCAGATTGTTCACCATAACGATTTTTTCGCCTTTATCATGCTATTACTTAGGCTTGTCACAATGAGTCTTACACCGTTTCATAGACCTTATGATACATTGAGATTATTAATGCTTTTTTTTTTTTTCCAAAGGGTTTCCTAAGCATTTTAAAAAGCACAAAAGGTAGCAACAACGAATTCCCATCAATGAAAGGTAAATTAAAAATTAAGTGTTGTCACTCAATGTCTTGAAGTCTCAATTAAGATAAAATATACAAACAGTAACAACAACACATTTCAATCAACGAAAGGTAAATTAAAAATAAGGTGCTGCCACACAGTGTATTGCAATCTCAATTAAAATAAAATATCTATAGCGGATGATGTTTGTTTATTTTACAAGTACCCCAATTGCGTTATAAAAATGTTTTTTTTTAAACCGACTTCACAAAGGAAGGAGGTTATACATTCATACTGTGTATACGTTGTTTTTTTTTTTTTCTTGTTGTTGTTTGTTTGTCCACTCATAACTTCTCACCGGATGAACCGATTTTCATGATTTTTTTTAATCAATCGAGGGTGGTTTTCCATAAGTCCCGTACTTTGTTTGACCGTATTCGATAATTAGAAAAAAAAATTGTGGATAGAAATGGGGTCATTTTTTTTTGTTTTTTCATCCATTACTTTTGACTAAATGAACCGATTTTGATGATTTTTTCTATAAATGGATAGAGGGACGATTAACTCAAATATCGCACATCAATTTGACTACTTTTTTTTTTGCAAAAAACGTTATATGTTAAAAATAAGTATTTTTTATTTTAATTAGAAGGGCTTGGCTTGATTTTTCTTTGTTGGTAAAATTATTAATAAGCATGAAACTCATTGTCAAAAATGAGTTTGTTGCCATTAAGCTGTAATATTAACAGCATTATTAAGAGCTTAGCTCCAGTCAAACTCTTAATAATTTAAGCTGTATTATTAAGAGTTTGACTGGGGGCTTCTTTGAAGAAAAAATTGAATCCAATCAATTTGTTTGCTCTACTGACCTTTTAAAATCCCCTTCAAAACGGAATTTATTATACAAACGGTTAGTTTTTAGTGCCATTCCCTCAAAGAAGATTTCCCCTTTGCTATGGATTTTTTTAAAAATAGAGTTCATATATATAAAAGTGTATTTACACTATAAAGAATAAAATGAAATAATTCGAGGAAAAAATAGAACCGACTTCAAATTACAAATTGCGCAAAAGAGTGAAAAATAAATGAATTCTTTAAACAACATCGATAAGACTTTTAAACATAATTTTTGAAGACGTGCAAAATTATGACAGTCTAATTATCATTACACCATGCGTTATTTTACATTGAAACTGTTGCAAACTCTAGGCCATTTATATTTGTAATTGATTCATGGTTACAAAATTAATGATGAATCAAAATCCATCATAATTTTGCACCGACTTCAAAAATTATGTTTAAAACTCGCAACGATGTTGTTTAAGGAATTAATTTATTTTTCACTTTTTAGAGCAATTTATAGTTTGAAGTAGGGATGTAACGAATATTCGGCCACTATTCGGTATTCGGCCTATTCGGCCCTTTGGCCGAATATTCTGCCTGGCCGAATAGTCATTTCATCACCCAGCCGAATATTCGGCCTGGCCGAATGCTGGGTAAGGTAAAATTCGGCCTGGCCGAATATTGATGGACTATTCGGCCGAATAGTTCTGCTGCAGTAAAAAATTTAAAAAATAAAGAAATTAGTAGATTTTAAACATTTAAAATTGTATTATAATTATTGCAAAAGAATACATTAATCCACTATAGTTTTAATAAATAAAAATAACTTAGAATAAACTACTTTTTTTAAATCTTGTTTTAGGCTTGACTGAGCAAAAACACATCTTAAAGTTGCAATATTGTATTTTATATTTAGCATTTGCTCCCAAAAGCTGCCAATAGCTAATTATAATGGAGAATATGATGAATTCATTTTGTTAATATTAACAAAGTGGAAGCCAGACTTTGCTTCGGTAGACTAATTTATTGTGAATATTGGGTTAGAGAGAAATGTGAAAAGCCCAAAATATATCATGAATATTTAGATAGCATAAGTTATTGGGGTTTTTGAAAATAAAAACATATCCCAGTTAAGTGCATTAAGTTTTAATAGATCTTTAAAAAATAGGTATGTAAAAAACCCCATAAAATAAAAATATTAACTTTTATAATTTTTAAAATGTCTTCGTAAAACAGTTTTGAGCAAGGTAAAAGTTCCCTAAGCACTAGCATTTCTTTCATTGCAATTAAATAATTAGTAAAATAATGCTAATGCTTACTACCGTAAAACCTGTCATTTATATTTTGGTTGTGGGTGAAATTCTTAGTTTTATTACATTCAAAACAATAGTGCAAATAGATTAATGTTAAATAGTTCTAAATTCTTAACAAGCAGAATTAAATCATACATCATAGATTGTGTATAATTGGTGTTTGACTTTGTGACTAATTTTAAATTTGACAAATACTTTCTATTACAACGATTTTCTAGAAATTTTAATATTCGGCTTCGGCCTAGAAGAAAGGACCGAATATTCGGCTTCGGCCTGGAAGAAATGGCCGAATATTCGCTATTCGGCTATTCGGCCAAATCACTATTCGTTACATCCCTAGTTTGAAGTCCGTTCTATTTTTTTCTGAAAATTATTTTATTTTATATTATGTTATAAGTATTGATATTTATTTATTTTTATGAAGGCCAATTTTTCTTTCATGATATAAGTCAGTATTTAATTTTTAAAAAAGTCATAGACAGTCTAAATATACTGATGTTTTTTTTTCAAAGTAAATGAAAATGCATAAAAAGTGAAATATACCTATCTTATTACTGCGCGGCACATAAAGGTGTTGTGTGTGTGTGTATTTGTGCATTTTTTTATCGGAGTATTTTCCTTTTACTGAATAAGAGAGATTATTTACAGCACAGTTCTGTGAGAAATTCAACGTATTTCCAATTATGATAAGTCCAAAATTATTTTTATTTTTTGTTTAGATACAATTATAACTACTATCACATATTTTTGAGTTATTTTAAATTCAAACAGATTTCAAATGTAAAAGAAAACTTGATTTTGTAGTAAAATTGTAGCAAAACAAATTTTTTTTTTAATTGAAAAAAGAACTCTCATAAACTTTTCAGTAAAATACGCATATAGTTAGCTCATTTTAGGAAAAAAATAGTACATCTTCGAGTTGTTACTTTTGAGATATGACGTACTGAATATCCCATTTAAAAAAATAAAAAGAACCCACTTTGCATGATTGTTGTTTTTACAGCTTATGTGGAAAGAGAAAATTATTAGCTTTTTAATTATACATTAATATCAGCTTAATTTGTTGAAAAATGAGAAAGCTAGAAAGGACTTTATAACTCATACAAAAAACGCAAGCGCGAAAAGTGGGAGAAGCTCAAAATTTTCAGAAATTTCTACAGGACTGAATTTGTAATTTAAAAATCTGAAAAAAATAATTTATCAAAGATATGTATTTACAATATGTCTTAAAAAATCAGTATTAAAAAATGTGTAAATATATAAAGAAATTTAATAAAAAAAAGTAAGACATTGCCATATTGGCCTCACTGTTTTAAAATGAAAGTGTTTGCTGTTTTTCATAAAAACATTGATGTTCCCGTTCAAATATGAAATTGTTCATGTATGTAACACGTGAGGCAAAGTGAGATAGTTAAGACAAATTACATTTTTCAAAATAAACAAATTGGAAATTTATTTTGAAAATAACAGTACATAAAGACAGAACTATGAATTTTATAATTGAACTTGCATTGAAATACAATTTTTTATTTTAGGTAGTATATTTGTACGTTAAAGTAAAAGTGGAAAATTGTCACTTGTCCCCATGTATGAAAAATTGAAATATTTTCCTCATCAACTAGTTTTCTATGAGATAATTAACCCTTGTAAATGGGATGTAATGATTCATATTTACGACTACAGATGTATCATTCATAAATGATGTCACGCTTTGAGGGGGGAGGGGGTTTCGTGAAATTGTGACAAAGTGGGACAAGGGGAGGGAAGGGGGTAACAAGAAGTGTGACACCAGGCTTATACAACATAGCGTGACATGTGACAAAGGGGGGAGGGGGGTTTGTTGAAGTGTGACATTTTGTGACATAGAGGGGGAGGGGGTCAAATATATCGGAAAAAAGCGTGACATCTTTTATGAACGGCCCCAGAGGGATATAAATACTTTTTAGAAAGCATGAACACTAAATGAATAAATGATTGATAAAACGAGCGAATGAATAAAGGTAAAAAAAAAAAAAATAACTAATTAAATGAACGAATGAAAATTATACTTAATAAAATAACAAATAAATGAGTTAATAATTGAATGTACGAACAAATAAACGACAAATTTAGTTACCTGATCATTGAAGTAGGGAGGGAACAAAGTTAAATTAAATATGTATTTCACTTTGCTTCGTATGCACACAGCAAATTGTACTGAACGTTTGAAATCAAAACAAGCCTAACATAAAATAAATTAACATTGCACAGACGTTATTCAATCTTAATTAATAACTAAAATATTAATAATAGGAATTATATTTTTATACAGCAGCAAACTTTGTTTTAAACTTAACAAACAATATTGCAACATGAGCATCAGATTTTGAAAATGGCTTGCATTATCATATAGCTTAATTTTTAGTACAATTTGTTGAATGTCAAAAAAAAAAAATGCGCGCCCTTCCTGGGGTTTAAACTATTACGTTGCTCTCAAAACTGCTTTCTTTACAGGTGAAACATGCCTCAACTCGACCAAAACTTACATTTCGAAGAAAGGCTCTGTGGTGAATGTCATAAAATTGAAAAATATTTGAGCAGTTTAAAAATCATTGAAGAACATGAAAATGAATACCAAGATTTTGTCGACAGCTATAATGCATTCATCAAAAGTTTTCAGTTACAGTATAATGAATTTTACCGCTTAAGACGTCATTGCTTTCTTGCAAACACATCATTACTGTTTAAATTCCTCATCACTTTTCCCATAATAGTTTGCACATTTAAAAATGTACCATACGAGAACCAGAAATACGTGATTTCACTTGTGGTATTTCTCTTAATTTTTTCTGCTCTGGAAATCGTTTCCTTCTGTACTTCGCGAAAACACAAATATATGGATTCTGTGAAAGATTACTTATTAAATTGGAATCTTATTATAAAAAGGTTCAACTGGCAGTTTGACAAAATAAAAGCGAAATTTGAGCTAGAAGAGAAATTCGTTGGCCTTCAGAATGATTTTCGAGTTTTCCTTGAACCATTTCAGTCTACAGGAATTAAGAGTTTGTTTTTAATATTCTATAACCCATTCGGAATTATATATGCAATGCAGTTGTCGTACGTTTCATACGCTATATATCAAGAACATGCATATTTCGCTGCATCTTTACTTATTGGGTGGATTCTTATTGCTGTGGCAATATGTGTGTATATATTACAGGCAATAACGAAATTTAAGAAAATTTCATATCGTCTGAAATTGCTGATAGAAGATTTTGCATTTTGGTTCGAAGATATGTGTATTCTAAGAGTAATTGTTAAAAAATCAGGTTGCTCGGACTTCTTGCATTCAATTAAACCGAAAAAGCAAGATTTTAATTTCGTTTTGGATAGCCAGTCCTTAAGTGACACAATTTTTGCAGTTTATATGTGCAAAATAGAGAAATCTATAGAAAATTTCGAAAACAAAAATAATTGCCTGCATTTCCTCCTGTGCGAACGAAACCATGAGGTTGATTTGACTGCACAAAACATAAATGCTGAGCATTTTCATTCCGAAGTGCCTTCTGGAGACAGCCAGGAGATAATTGTAACAGAAGAGGAGAACCTGTGGAATGAGTCTGCAGTGCAATGCAGCACAAAAAATCAAAACAAACAACGGAATGAGCGATTTTACCCCGAAGGGTCTTCTGAAGACAGCCAAAAGATAACTGTAGCAGAAAAAGACCTGTGCAACGAGTCATCACTGCAACGCAGTACAGAAAATCAAAAAGAGAAACACATATCTAACAAGTTCATGGAAATCACTGAAATAAAGAATGATGAACTAAGAATATTTGGAGTAAGTGAAACAGAAAGTTATCGTGAGAAAACTGCAACACCACTTGATTTTGATGAAAATACAAAAACTGAACTATGTATTAACCAAAAAAGATGCAGTGATGTTAGCTACACGCAAAAAATTCCGGATCGTAATAAAATGTCATATTTTACTATTTCACAAATGGACAAATCTATCCAATGTTCTTTAGACTGTTTTAATTCTTTAGTGGGTAAAAAGGGAGAAACACCCAAAACCGATAGTAAAGAAAATACATGCAGAGATGATTTGAATAAAATTCATGGTAATGTCAACGGGGTTGAAATAATTTCGAATATAGGAAAAGAAAGTACTCAAACCGACTTTATAATTGAATCGAAAGGAAACGTGATTTCTGCACGAGTTGCACGCAACTCCGTTGAAAATTATGAACATCCAAATAAAGAAACAGTTATGAAATATGTCATTGAAAATTTTAACGCAAATTCAACAACCAGAGAAAACGATATAAATGGTAATATTAATTCGCAAGGTGAGCCATACGATGAAAAAATAAAGACAATAGTTAAAAAAGAAACAGAACCCAGTGAACAAGAGCATATATGCTCTTCGACACTACCGAGACAAACACGTAACTATGATATTTTAAAAGGTGGAAACAACATGCAGACAGAACATTTTGAAACAGATTTAGTTAATTTTGAAATTAACTGGTTAATTTGTGGTGAAAAAGACTACAAATTAAGAGTCGAAAAGATGTTTGGAAATGAAACATGTGCTTACGAATGGGACTTTTATCGCGAAAACGCTGAAAGTGCTGATTTTAATTCTGCGGAAAGTGATGAGGTTCAACAAAATGAAACCGTCTCAGATTCATGCAGTGTAGAATTAGGCACGGAAGATCTCATAATTCGTAAACAAGAAATCAAGAAAAATATCATGAAAGGTAATATTATAAAAACGAAGGAAAACAAAAATATCATGAAAGGTAATATTATAAAAACGAAGGAAAACGAAGAAGTTCATGAGTTTACTTCTATTGAAGAGGATGAGGCTCAAGTAAAAGAAACCGATTTATATGATGGTGTAGAAAAAATATCAAAAAACTTCGTAGTTAATGAACCAGCATGCATAGATTCTAAGAAAAGTGCCATCGAAGGTCATTTTAAAAATCTGAGCGAAAATGATGAAGCTCAAGAATCAGAAATAGAGTTCATAAGTTCAGAGGATGCTTACGAAAATAATATGTCTCCTGAATTACATGATAAAACCAATGAAGGATCAAACATCACTTTATTGGGAAGTTACAATGACAAATATGCGTCATTTATGAATTGTTTCGCCGAAAAAGAAATGGAAGTTTTAAATAATAAGAACAACAAAATGCAGACATACGCTGATAAATGTGTCTCAAATAATAAAAACATTTTTCGTTCAACGAATAGGAAAATGAAATTTCCTACCAAAAAATATAACAATAAAAGATTTTCATTTAAATCATTTAAGATTAAAAATCGCAGCAATCCGCAGACACAACACATTAGCGAGCTTTTAAAGTCCAGGAGACGGAATACTAAATTAAAAAATTGCAACGGAAATAAATCTCAAAGAACAAAAGATCAAGAAATTGAGGAACAAGTTTCATTTAGTAATGAGTTGTCAATAGTCAATACTGAGGAACATTCAACTATTTTGTTGAGCACGGAAAATGAAAATAAAGGAGTGCAAGAGCAAGTAACATCAAATGCTTTGCTAAACACGGAAGTTGAAAACAAGGAAGGGAAAGAAGAAGCAACTTCCGCCGTTTTGTTGAACGCAGAAAAGGGAAATAGAGGAGTGAATGAACAAGTGACATCACCCCTTTTGTTGAACACGGAAGATGAAAAAAAAGGCGTGAAAGAACAAGTAAGGTCAAATGTTTTGCCGAATACAGAAGATGCAAACAAAGAAGTGCAAGAGCAAGAAACATCGACTAGTTCGACAAACAAAGAAGATGAAAACAAAGGAAGGAAAGTCGAAGCAGCTTCCGCCGTTTCGTTGAACGCAGAAAAGGGAAATAGAGGAGTGAATGAACAAGTAACATCACCACTTTTGTTGAACACAGAAGATGAAAAGAAAGGAGTGAAAGAACAAATAACGTCAAATGTTTTGCCGAATACAGAAGATGAAAACAAAGAAGTGCAAAAGCAAGAAACATCGACTAGTTCGACAAACAAAGAAGATGAAAACAAAGGAGGGAAAGATGAAGCAACTTCCGCCGTTTCGTTGAACGCAGAAAAGGAAAATAGGGGTTGTGAATGAACCAGTAACATCACCATTTTTGTTGAACAGGAAAGATGAAAAGAAAGGAGTGAAAGAACAAGTAACGTCAAATGTTTTGCCGAATACAAAAGATGAAAACAAAGAAGTGCAAGAGCAAGAAACATCCACTAGTTCGACAAACAAAGAAGATAAAAACAAAGGAGGGAATGAACAAGTAACATCAAAACATTTTCCACCAAATCATGAAGAGAACACTTCTATCAACTTTGTAGAGCAAATGAGTCAAAAGCAAGGAACTGTAAAAGAAACACCATCAACCGAGGACCTCTTGAATTGTTCCCAAGAAACGAAGAACGTCGAGAAAACCAGTGCAAGGAAGCTCTACAGTAGTGTTTTTTCGGTTCTAGGTAAAAATGAAAAATATCCACCAAAAAGAAAATTAATCTTGAAGCAAAAAGTTCAAAGAATATTACACAACGAACGCAAATCAGAAAATACTTGTAGTATCGAGCTTAAAGCCTCAAATACGGAGATGGACGAAATTATCAAACAATTTCAAGGTCTTCAATTAAAAATTACTCCAAAAAATCTTAAGCGAAAGGTTATAAAAGTTGATTTAGATGACTGTAATGTTGAAAAGGAATATATGACTGGCGAGAAGGACACTGCAAGTTCTCAGTTTGTTCCAGGTCTACATTCTAAAAACAATGACAGCACATCTGCGACTATGGAAATTGGAAATTTGACTTTAAGTCTATCAGGCACAATGAGTGGTGATCTCAAAAATGAAAACCCTTGTCCACTTTTTGGCAACCCTGAATCAGAGATGGAACAGGCAGTAGATCTTAAAGTTGAGCAGTTCGAGAATAATAGTTCTATTTTAGAAAGTAGCTCTGTCAAGAATACAAAAGCCGTTGCAGAAAATTTGGAAACGATTTCAACTCAAGGGTTAAATTTCGGCAAAGCAAATACCAAACTAAAATTATATGACAGCAACAAAAACCATCAATTTCGTGATTCGCAAAACGATAGTGTAATCTTTAACAGCGATTTAAAATTCGATTTCTCTGTCCAACGAAGTTCTAATGAAGAAAATCAAGTTTTCTTGTTTGGCAAAGCTGAAAAAGAATCCCTTCTTCCAAAGTCAATACGCTCCCCGGCCGTAAATGAAATGACTGAAACAATTAGCAATAAAAAGGAAAGTATTTTCACATTTAATGGACAGAAAAATGGAATCCAAAGTATAACTCAACCGTTTAGCAGAGATAAAATTAACAAAACTGCTGTGAATGATAAAAATACAAATAATTTTACATTTAATCAAATATCAAAAGAGCCTTCTACCTGTTTATCACTATCATACATAAATAAGACAAATGAAATATTTCATGGTCAGCGGAATAGGAATATTTTAATAAGTGATAACGGTGAAAGTAAGATGCCAGGCATCTCATCTTCACCCGCCGTGAATATGGTATTCAACACTGTCTCACATGAAAGACACAATATTGCTCCAATATGGAATCCCCCACTTATTCAAGAAAATATTAACAATGTCAGCATACCAGAAAACGTGTTCGAAGTTAGCAAAATTCCAACTACACTGTCCACTCCTCCAGTTATTCAAGAAAAGATTAGCGACTTTATTGCCAGCGTACCTGGAAATGCTTTCAAATTTAACAAAAATGGAATTGACTTATTCAACACTAACCCTCCTGCTGACAAAACTAACCAATATACTCTGAATGAATTAGCAAAAAGCGCTGACGGCACATGCAAGCAATTTTTTTTAAATACTGATGACACAAAGTTAAACAAAGAAGACACGAAAAATGCAGAAAACTTTGCGGAAAATCTGACTATGAAGAGACATGGAACGTTTTCTGATAAAATTCCATCAACTCCTAATTATTTCAATAGTTTTAACGAAAAGATCTTCAACAGTTTTCCTAATGAAATAATAGATAATGAAACCCTACACTCACCTCAAGTGAACGCAGTATCTGCAGTCGATATAGCACCACATAGATCTTTTTCACCAAATGAAGTTCTCAATAGCATAAGCTCAGAAGTTTCAAAACACAAAGACACAAGCTCAGTACAATATCCTAATGTAGGAATTGCTTCCAGCAGTGATGCACAGCAAGAGCAGATTAAGCGAGTAATTCCCGAGTACCAAGGTCATAATAAAGGAATTATTTCTAGCAGTGACGTGGAGCAAAAGCAGAATAAGCAAGTAACTCAAGAGTACCAGCAAACAGTTTTTGCATATTCTTCAGAAGACAGAAATCATGAAAACCATGTTTTGGGGTGCAACTCATGCAATAATGCAATCACTCCAGCTTCAGAAACCATTCGCAAGGCTTACCGTTCAAATAGACGTAGAATAAATTTTTCAGATAGTACGGAAGATGAAATCCATATAGATTGTGGGAGAAAAAGGCTGTTATCAAGTGATACTTTGCAACGATCTGGCTATTTTCTGAGCGTAAGGAAAACAAAATATTTTTGCCTGTCTATTAAGGCAGAAAGCACACCTACTGTAAATAAGCATCAGCTACACGTTCATAACTTATTCAACAATCAGGATACAAATAAATGTTGTTTTAGGAATGATTATGATCAACATAGCTTTACAGCAAAAAATTTCCCCGAGAAACCTAAGCACACAAAAAAGAAAGATTTTAAAATGAAACTAATCTCTTCGGAAAATAAAAGGGAAAAACTTCGCCCCGAAGCTAGTTGCGTGAACAAGCAAAGTGTGGAAGGTACACAAAAAAAGCAAAAACAGGTTCGTCCGAAAATAAAAAAGGAAAGACTGTCGGTTGAAACTGACAGGCAAACAAGCGGTGAACATGAAAAGCTGAATTTAACAATTAAAAACTATTCAGACAAGATATCAAAACCAGGCAGTGAAAATGTGAGACTTGAAAGTGTAAGTAGCTTTATAATTTCTAAAAACATTTTTCTTTGTAAATATCATTACGTGCAAATTTGGATTGTAGCGTTTTGGTCTTACAGCACAAAAGCACTTTTCTTATTTTTTTCATTTTTCTAGATGCTGTTCTTAAACTTCTTTATTCTGATATTTTCATTTCAATTGCGCTCTTCAAATATTTTCTTTTAAGTGATTATCTTCTTACATTCGCTGTTAATTCACCTTCTAACATTTTCATTCCAATGGTTGTATGTCTTCAAGTCCCTTAAACCATATGTGGGCAACGGCGGGCCGGTTGTGGCCCGCTCAGGCTTTTGATCCGGCCCGCGAAACATTTAACCACACTTTCTAATGAGCTTGTCTTAAGGAAACTAAGAAATCGAAGTATTGAACCCAGCTAACAGATGAAAATTTCCCTGTGTATTTGGGATTGATCCCAGCACCGATCCAATGGCGCGGGCTGAAATTTGGCTTTTTTGATCAAGCGTTAGCTATAAATCGGAACTTACTAACGGACATACGTTTTTAAAGTATAGTTTACGATACCACTTAATTATAGGCAGACGAGAGTTTTTAAACTTTTAATGCAGGCAATGCAACGTTTTCCAAACTCTTTGCACATGTAACGACGCAGGCGACGTTTTTTATATTCTTTGGAAAAACAGCGCCTCGGGCGACGTTTTCCAAACGTTTAGCACGTGCATCGCCGAGCGGGCACCGCTAGCGCCGCTTCATTTCATTATAAAACTTATTTTTCTGTTAGCAAGACGAGACAAGATTGCAATATGAGCAGGAAAAAAAATTAATATGATATTGAAATGTTTACAATCAATCCAAGATCATCGCCAAGACTCATTCCAAATGAAATAAAACGCAACAAATGACGCCGTACCATATTTCAAAGCTGTAATTTCCCTATCTAAGTTGTTTTTTTTTTTTTTTTTTTTTTAAAAATAAGCTGTCGCCATTTTTCAAACACTGCAGGCAATGCCTCAGGCGACAGAACCATACGTAGCGTTTTTTATATTCTTAGCTAGGTCAGCGCGGCAGGCGACGGTTTTCATACTCTATTAGCAAGGGCAGCGGCGCAGGCAACGTTTTTAAAATTCAGTACGGACACACCGTGCGGGTGCGCTAGTACTATATAAAAAAAAACCCTGCTTTATTTGATTCCTTTTTTTTTTTTCACAACTATCGATGATCTACGGCCCGCGACTACATTAAAATTCTTAAATTTAGCACACCAACTTTCCAAAGGTTGCTCATACCTGCATTGAAGGATTAATTAGTACAATTCCATTTGCACTGATGAACAAAAGATGTGAGAAACAAAAATGTAACTACAATCTTTGCTTGAGAAAACATTTAAGTTCAAGTTTTAATTTCTTTTTTCCCCCCAGAATATTTCAGACATCGATGACAATTCCTGGATTAGTTCCAATTCCTGTATAGAAGAAGACATTTTGAATTCATCACTTGCTGGGGGAACTAGTGAAGATGTAAACTTCCATTTCCATGAAAGTACGGACACATCTTCCGCCGGTGAATTCACGTCAGAATACAATTCCAAATCTGGAAAAACTGCAAGAATAATTTCCAAAAATTCTTCTTATGACAGTTCTGAAATGTACGACACTCGTTCTGAGTCAAATACCTCTACTACTAGCATCGTTGAAAAAGCAGAAAAAAGTACTACTGTCTCCACCATCAGCTTTGGTGGTGGGAGCGAAACTGTTCGTGATTTTGTTAGCAATGCCGAACAAAGGGAGATTGTTGTTGACGGTTATGTAATTGGACCTGAAAAAATAATGCGAAATGCGAACTCAAAAGTTTATCATTTGAAGCACGAAAATGTGAATTTAAAATTTCTTGACGATCCAACAAGCTATGTTACGTTACGTTTGATCAGTGAAAACGAAAGTGAGCAAAGTGGTTCCCATTCAAAAAAGAAAAGAAATTCCGAACACTTTTTAACGGTTAAAGAATTGAGATCAACAATGTTTGAGAAAGTGAGTTCGTATTCTACCCTAAATTCTGATGATACATCAATAGATACGGTATCTTCAGATGCTAAAGATTTAGTGAAGAAAAAGAGAGATGGTATGGACGAAGAAGCAGCATCATCAACCATAAGAAATGGCACCCCAAGTAACACAGAGACGTCAAGCATAAGGAAGGGCAACACAGTTGACACGGAGTCATTGAAGTTTTATTTCAGGCCAGAAAAGGGAATTACTGAAGTAAAATTTCGTCGCATGCCTGATGCAAGCTATTTGCAGTATAAGACAGAAAAAACTAAACTTTATTTCAAGAAAAAGTACTTTTAATTTTTTTATGTAAAATGTTTAGAGTCAATGCAAATTAATACTTTGTTCATTATGTTTGTGTCAAATTGCACCCTATTAAACATGTTTAGTTTCCTAAAGTGATAACGTTAATTTTCTAAGTTAATCACAAGGCCGGATTAGACAAAAAATCCTTTAGCGCTCGAGCTTTCCTGCAAGTAGTAGATCTATTATCATTCAAACCCTACTTGTGAATAAGAAATCAAGTTGAAAGAAAGTGTTTTAAATTTTTGCTTTTTAATAAAGTGTTAAACACGTAATTTGGTTAAAACATTGTACTTTGCTCTTCCTTTAATTTCCTTTTTGAAATATAGATTATTTAATTTTTAACCGTTAATAATCTCATGCAATTTTGGAGAAACTAATTTCAGAAATTATTTTATCTTTTCGCTGTTATTTTTTATGATTACTTCTTAACTAATAATGCACCGGTTTGATAAATTATTTTTTAATTAAATAAATAAAAAAGCATTTCTTTAAATTTTTTAAAATAATTTCTAATGACGGGAAATGCTTCAGCGAGAGTAGGTTTTCTGCGGATATAAATGAACCAATAATCTCCTTAAACAACTGAATTTTCAATTTTTTTTTTCTTTAATTGTTATTAGGGGTAATGTGCTTAGTATCGCACGCCTTTTAAAGTTTGATGTATTTCTGTTACTTTTTAAAGTTAACTAAATACTTTCACGTGACTTTCTAAAATTTATTATTGCTGTTTCATACCTAAAAAATCAATGTAATACGTCAAAAAATAACATATTTTAAATATGTAAAACCATAATAAGTACTTTCAGGAAGTTCCGAAAAAAATGTTCCTAATATTGCCCAGTGCGATAATTTGAACATTATTTCCAATAACCATAACAAAAACATGGGAGGCAAAATAATTTAAAGATAGCCTGTTTATTACTATTATTATATTTAACAACAAATTCAATTTCGTATCATTGCGATATTATTACAAAGAAGAGGAGATTAAAAAAGGTTTTATATTGCCATAGTTTACATGATAATAGCAATTTGCTTCTCAAACAGAAATCACAAAGATAGGTTTATAATCAGTTTCTCCAGAACATTATTCGTGACACCAAATACGACATTTTGTACAAATTGGCCCTTTTCAGTCACTGTCGTCGGTTGAATAAAACTGTTCGCAGAAAGGACACTTGCAATCCTGTTCGCTGTCTTCGTCATCAGTAGTAGTACTGTCATACTGTCAACGCTTGGTCTAAATAGGAGGATGACTCCGATAATTGCTCGCGTTTCACCATTTTCTTTTTCTTCATTCCAATACCACTTTCCTTCTTAGAAATGGTGTTGTGTTGATTTCTGGTTAAGCGGCAGGCCCATGGTGACAAAACGAACATGCGGCCCTGGTTTCACGTCTTTCAAAGAGTGGGAGTTTGCATGCATAAATGCGTTTTAAGCATACTTTTTTTAAAAAGAAATACATCATGAATAATTATATTTTGGACATTGGCTAGCAAAACGTTTCTTCTGGGTCAGTGCCTATTTTTGAAGAAATATTAGTTTCGGCTGGTAAAAGCAAATATTCCTTTGTATAGGCAGGCACAGCACCATCACGTTCTTTTTCTGTTTCTATACATCTCGAAATTGTTTTTAATATTATTATTGGAAACACAAAAATTGACTCAAAATGTGACTGATTTCTAACATAGAAGTAACTAGGGTTGGTGAAAGGGGGGGGGGGGTCACCCTAAAAATGTACTGACTAAACACCAATAAGAAGTGTAAAAGAGTTAAAAATTTACTAGTCATAAATACTTGTCTCTAAAGATATACTCCGTGTTTATTTCAGGCATCTCCCGACGGGGGGGGAGCTACCCCCTCGGAGCAAGTCAACTCCCCCCCCCCCCCAAAGAAAAATTCAGATCACAAGTTTTAAAAAAAGAAAGAAAAGAGAAATTACGCTTTTAAGACACTTTACTTCCAAAAACACTTTCTGGGAAAGGATATTGAACACTATCACGAGCGACACCAGAAGTAACTAAGAAGATATAAGACTTTATTTTGAAAACAATTGCTGGGTTAAAGTAACCGAACTCCTTTCTGTTTCCTCTAACATCAACAAAATATCCCGAAATTGCATTGCTATGAAGATTTCAAAATGTTTCCTGGGGAGAGCCCTCGAACCCTTGCCTCCAGAGTTAGCCTAAGCATTATAGATGTAAGACCAGTTACAAAAATTTAAGTTGCAGAAGCCGCAAATCAGTGGTGTAGTCCTGAAAAAAAAGTTGGGGGGACGCGTATGCACACGAAGATAAGCAATTGATATCAAAAGTGGGAGGACGCTTATGTTAAAATGTAAAAAAATTGGGGGGACGCTTGTATTAAAATAAAAACGTAGGGGGACGCTGTCCCCCTGCGTACCTCCTCGACTACACCACTGCCACAAATACCCACTCCTCTAGCTTCACCAAAGATCTAAACATACATCTATTATATATACTTCAAAAAGCTATCATATATGTAAAAAAATTCATATTAACATCATTTCTAGTTATATATAATCTAGATATATGTATATATGAGGAGTATGGTTTTGAAGCATACACTGCCCTGCCTAATTCTTAACATGCTCCCCCTGCCCCGGAGCGAAGTCAGTATCCAGAATTTTTTTTCGGGGGGGGGGGGGGGCAGACTTCGACACACTTATGTTAAGCAAAGTTTCAGGTAGGAATATATTATACATTGCAAAAGATTTCTGGGGATGGGGGCGGCCCGTGGGTCCCCCTTCCCCTCTGGATACGGCCTTGATTCACAAAAACATGAGACATTCATTACTAGATCTATTAGTTTATTTTTTAAATCAAACACAATAGAAAATTCAATATTTAGCGATAAGCAATCTTCTATGTCCAGGCATTCATAATATTAAAACTGTGAAATAGTGGAATTTTAGAAAAAAAAAATCCAAATTCCCCTACAAAAATGTTCATCCCCACAATAAATTTCTAAAAATTTTGTTACATTTGTAGCAAAACATACCTCAGAAGTGGAAGCGTGTGAATCATATTTTCTTTTCTTTTTGGATGACGAACGTGTCCATTGCTGGAGTGCAAACATTATTATGTATCAAAAATAATTAAAAATTTAGTTAAAATATAAATAATACTTGATTGTAAATTAAGATGCAGCATTAAACCGTAGCAGTGAGATTGGAAACATTGAACTGATGATTTCCAGAGTCGTAATGCAATCAGTGATGGACCATAATAAGAAAAAAAAAAAAGATTTAAAATATAAGAGATGAGAGAACATCTGTAAATGAGAATGCAGTGCAAATACAGTTCATCAGTTTTCCAACAGGCCCATCTACAAAAAAGATTTTACCAAAATGGGTGTTTGGACAGGAAGTCATTAATAAATACAAACTGCTCTTTAAGTTTCTTGATGAGCATCCCTTCCTGGCTTGAGGGTTTAACCCATTAGGATAATTGTTGGCTAGGGGGTCCTTCATTTTCAGACCCCAGCGCTTGCAACACCGATTTATCAAAAAACAAAACTCCATCACAGTAGAGAATATTTTTCACGAAACTTATTACTTGTGCGATTGTATTCCCAAATTGCTGCCCTTTGGGTAAAAAAAACATCAAGAAGGAAAGAAAACCCTCTGAAGTGATTGAAAGGATCTCTGTTTGTCTGTGTGTGGTACGGTGATTGAAGCTACCTTTAGCGCTGTAAGCCCCCCCCCCCCAAGGTGATAAGGGGATTGATTATAACCAGATGAAAAGTCCTCTTTATTATGAGCTGCATACTTTGGTCATGATCACAACTCTTCAGAGAAAGAGGAAATAAAATCATATGCATATGTGTTGAATTTTCTTAAGGGAAAAAAAGTGCTTTGCAAGGCCGTAGCCAGAAATTTTTTTAGGTTAATTTCTGGCCGTAGCCAGAAATTAACGTAAATGTGCCTAAATAAGTACATACCCAATGGAGGGGGTTTGAACCCCCCCCCCCCCTGGTTACGCCTATGATTTCTAAATGCAAAATACAATTTAACATATATTTAGCGTAAACCGTAAAGCGTCTGGCATTTCAATTTTGCTAGTATTTTCAACGCATCAATGGAAAAATAAAATTCGAAAAGGAAAAGGTACCACAATTCTAACTCAAAAGCTCTTTAAAATAATAATAATAATAATAAATTAAATGGATATAAAAAGAACACGGAAATGGTTCGACATTTCCATCATTTTCGGTAGATGGCAGCATCAGCAGCTCTGTACGCTTAGCGTCTTCTCTCACCACTGAAGTAGTGATAGCAGGCTTCATTCTTCTATACTTATATCTTTCCGCTTCCCCTCTACTTCTAACTTGTAAAAGATTTTTAAAAATATTAATAAATAAATAAATAAATTGAGTAAATAATTAGTTAAAAAAAAAACTAATGTTCTAAATCAAAATTTACGGAAACAAGAGGATTTACCTAAATTCGATGAACTTCTGGAAGCAAAATTTTAATGCTATGAATATTTACATACTGACTGCATTGAACCTTTTGCATTTACAAAATTCCAGTTCTAGCATATGTGCGTTGCGAGTGCATAAGTGGTTGTTTTGTTCGCTGTTGTAAAATGCATGTAAAATTTTATGTGGGTATGCCTGTCGCTTCCTGCATATATGTATGACCCCAACGCGATTTTTGTTTCATCTATCTTGTTAACTAATTTATTTTTAATGTCATTTTATCACTTTCATTCTATGTTTTTTTACTTTTTTCTTTCCTCACTAATAGTGTGTAAAATTAAAAAATACTTGAAACATGCAGCGCATGATGGTTGACCACCGGAAACCTTTTGTTGTGGTTATATATTGACACTCTACGTCCGTCACATAATCGTATAATACTTGTAAAGTATGAAATGCTGGTTTATGCTCCGATGTGGCTTGAAATAAAAATGTAATCAAATAGCCAGTATGTGCTCATCATGTCTGGAAAACTATTTCTGATACAAGGCAATTTCCAGACAATGTTAAGAAAATTATTTACGAAGTATTCTACAATAACGCACGTTTTGCGCATTAGGAGGCACATCCGCTAGTAGTTAGTACTCTCGGCGCTAGAAATAAGAAAAGGAGTTTGCTGCGCTTTTACGAGTTGTTCCTCTCTCAATTTTGAAGCAGCCGATTATGTTTATTTAATTGATTGGTCAAACTGTGTTGTAACAGAGCCACCTGTAAAAATTCGTATAAAGGGCGAAACCTCGAAAGAAATATGCGAAGAAGGACAGTTTCCAGAACTAGCTTTCGCAGATTTTCAATGTCACACGCCATCTATTGAACGAAGCGCTTTTAATAGCTGAAGCTGCAATGAAAGTTTGCGGTGAGACTGCAAAAATTGGAGTCATTCGTGCCAAACTTCAAGGGAGGAAATCGCTTCCAACGTTCGACAGCAAGAAACAGTATTATTCTAACACCTGATATTCAAGATGCATGAGGTATTATATAGCTGTCAAATTTGTATATTTTGCTTTTTAATCTGCATTCTGTGCGCGTGTAAAAAAGAGAAACACGTTATTATTGCATAATAGTTATGTCATAATATAATAATTATATTATATGTTATTGTTCAAAGTGATATTTAATTAATCAATGTCAATGTTGATTTTAAAAAAAAATCCATATTAGGTTTTTTTTTTGTTTTGAAAATGCGCTATATTTTTCATTTTTTTTAAAATTTCAATGTCACCGGGGAGCGGTTAAATATTGAGAGAATAAACCATTTATAATACCAAATAATAAAACATTTTGTGGATTCTAACTGCGTAATTATGTAACATTTTTATTGTATGCCAATAAAAAATTTGGAATTCATTTCGAATTTTTTTTTTCTCCAGAAAAATGATTTTTTTTTTCTTTTTTCCGCCTTTTAGTGTCAAAAGGGCGTGGCTAATATTGAGTAATATTCAAGAAAGTTTTTGTGCGTTCTAACTACCCCTTACACAACTTCTGCGCACTATGCCCAAATCGATTTCGGAAGAAAGGTGTTTTTCGATTCGATCCTCCCCACTTCCCAACCCAATATCTTTTGAACAAAATTTTTTATTTCAGTTGGATTATTCATTCCAAAGTTATTAGGGGGAAGGGGGGGGTGGGGCAGGCAACACTTTCCCATCTCAAATATCCACTTTCAAATTGTCAATTTCCAAGTTTTCTTTACTTTATTTAGTCTTGTCTTGTTTTCCTTTTCTTCTTTTAAGTGATCTTGTTTTAATCGGAGATCAAGAGGGGCATATGGAGTAGGAGCTCAGAGCAGTGGAGCACCGAGAATTGGCGCGAAACTGGGGTTGAGCATTGTTCCGATTTTCTTTTAAGTAACACTCATAAATTTAAAAATAAATTAATTGCGACCTTATTTTTGAGATGGAGGGTGCCCAATTTTTTCTCTTACCACAGTGCTTGTACAACATTACACTATATTTTTGAGAAATAAATAATCAGTGAGTAATTTAATTCCTCCCAAGTAAATTATACCTATTAATAAACTAACTAGAGAGGGAGATAAATAATATGATTCTTATTAAAATTATTTGGAGCGCGCAGCGGAGTTGGAGCAGATCCGGAGCAAGTACTTGGAAGTCGGAGCTGTGCAACGAAAAACACAAAATAGTGGTTCCTCCAGCAGAAGTCCCTGATTTTTAGGTTAAAAGCCTTTTCCCTTGCATGCTTGCTTTCCCCCTCTCCCTTTAGGAGGGAGGGGGCGAGAGAAAGTAGGTTAAAAGCAGGGTTAAAAGGTATACATCATTCGTGTGTTGTTTCTATATTCTGTCTCAAGTATACTTACCAGAAAAATGAATTGAGCTTCCTCTTATGCTTCATTCTGAAAAAAACGTTGAGGAATCTAAGTTAAGTGTTCGACTTGAATTTTGTTATTCCCGAAATGCTGTTAGATTATCATTTCTTTTCGATATGAATTAAAAAGATGAAAAAAAAAGGTGGACTGGCCAAAAATAAATAAAATGAAACAAATAACAAACAGGTTTTTCTCATTTTGAAAAGAAAAAGAAATTCTTCGCGCTTACGAAATGTTCCTATTCGGTTTTGACCACTGAAGGATAGTATCATATCCTCCAGTCCGTTGTCATATTTCATAGTATTCATATAAAGCATTCGCATTGAAGAACATTGCACTAGAGCTTTTGTGCAGAAAAGCTGCTTTGAGATTTACTAGGGAAAAGGACGAACAAAAGTTCTACTGGACATTTCAAACTGGCTTATAGGTCAGTCCTGGCTTCTGGTAGTAATGCCATCTTTTAGACGTAACCATTCAATTCAGTTGCTTTATCGAATAGAGAGGGGGGGGGGGGGGCTCCTCTCATCATCCGGAAGATTTCTATTCACTCTCGTGAAAGTAAAAATTTCTGTTTGCTGTTTCAGGTAGAATGGACATTAGGGTGGTCCAAAATTTCAAAGGTGAAAAGTTTTTCGGTGCTACCCTCCCATTTGGGTCCAATACATTAGAAAATAAATCAGAACAAATTTGAAAACATTTCAATAATATTAAGAGGTAGCTCAATGCAGATGAAGTTTCCATCATTGCGGAATATAGAGTGTATTGACAAAGGACTAAATTAATCGCAACTAAGCTTGCTATTTTTATTAACAGAAAGTAATTGCATTATAAAAAGGCTATTTTATATACACTACTGACTGTAGCCATAAATATATTCTTTAAATGTAAACATGAAAATATTTCCTGTAAGTGTTCTGTAAAGCGGAGGCTAGTTGACCATGGGGGTAAACTGGGCATTCGAAATTTTCACATTGTACGCTAACTTATCAACTGGAGGAAAGAAGCGGCCACAAAGGAGGAATTCACAGCACAATCCGTAATGACGATTTGTCAATCGAGTGACGTATACGCAGGCATTGTTTGTTTTGCTGTGAAGTTAGTTTAAATTCATATTTCTTCTGTATACGTCAAAATATCATCCGTTCTTGACCATGTAAGCCTTAAATCTTCATAAATCTATTACATTTGATATCTAGAAAGGATTTGTATATTGAAATGGTCTTTTCATAACCTCACTTTGGTCTCAAATACTAGTTAATGCTAGGTGGGCAATAGCTTTTTCTAATGAAGTTGTTTGAACATACTCAACACAAGGTCCAAGAAAGACGGTTGTCAGCACAAAGATGAAAAATGCTGCTCTGGCAGAAAAAAAAAACCTCCAGGAAAAAATGCATTAAAAGAGGAAAAATATAAAAAACTATCAAAGTTAAAAAGCAAAAGAAAAGAAATGAGTTTCTAAAAAGTGATTTCTTCAGTCAAGTAAGGAAGGCTTTGAAGATGAGTATGACTGCCTGGATCGACTGCTTATAAAACAAGAATCAACAAGAGGCTGATGTAAAAACAATTGAATTAAATTTGCTGAGTAAATTACTGCATGGCTCCACTCAAGAGATGATTATCGAGTATTTCTTGAACTGATTTTTATACGTTTCGGAGAAACCCCTGCTTGTGGAATCGGATCTGTAGCACTTGGAATTATGCATCTTGCTCGATGGGTGTCAAAATCTTGTACTGACTTAAAATACGGATGTTTTCTGCCAGTCCACCATCACTTCAAAAGATGAAATAAGGGATTGCAAAAGATATGTATTTTCGCTTTCTGTGTATATTTAAAAGCTAGGTTTACAGCTTCTTTACCTCAAAAAGCCCCATATAATGATTATAATTCAATGAAATCTTTATTGCTGTAAAAAAGATTGACAAATTAAGCAAAACTGCATCAGACAAATTAGCCAGTCACATTTGGTATTTATCAGAGGATCTTTTTGACAATTGAGTAGTAGCTATGAAAGAAGTAAATGAAAAAAGTAATCCTGAAAATCATCCCTAGATTATGCTGCAGAATTTTATGGATATGAAATTAATGGACTTTGTAACAAAGTAGTGAGCTTTATTATTTAACAGAATGAGTTGACTCGATAGATAAATCCACAAATCTGGGAACTTCAGGAGGATTTTCAAAAAGCAATAAAATTTTTTGAAGGAATCACAGTTGTTATAATAATTATGCTGAAAGGGTATAACTCTTGCAGAAGAGCTTAATGGGAAAATAATACACACTAACGATCAATTTTAATTCTTGTTGCAAGTTGTCGAACATCATCGAGCTTATCCAGATTGCAAAAAAGCAGAGTTTGAAAGGCACTGGCACAATCACATTTATAGTTGTTTTAATATGTTTGTTGCATTATTATTAGTTTCTACTTACAAAATATTGGAGATTTCAATGAAATAAAATTGAATTCTTTTCCTAGCTTGAGTTTTGTTTTTTTTTCCTTGTTTAGGGTACAAATCGAAAAACGCAGAACTTTGAGGATGTTGAGCTACCTCTAAATATTAAAATTATGAGCTGAAACTTTAAAATAATTATTTTTTACGTAAATGGAACCATTTAAGAGGGTAGCACCAGCAAAAATCAAAATATTTTAAAAAAGGGCCTTTTTTGGACCACCCTAATGGACATGCGAAAGTGTTTGGAATGTATTCCAAAAGCATAAAATATACAGGGAATTTAAGGGCGTTTCGGTTGCTCTTATAGCTGTTATTTGAAAAGAAATAAAGATGTTTCAGCACTAAAGATGCAAATAAAGTGTTCATTAAATTTTACTTTCAATTTGTGTCTACCATACATTGTTCCCCTGTACATTTTCTATTACATTTCTTCTGCATGTATTAGCCACAATATTCCACCAGATGAGTAGAATTTTGCTCTACCCATCTTCTCATTGTTTCATAAAACATGACAGATTCTTTAGCTGCATGATAAATGGATTTCCCTCTTCCAGCCAGTTCCAAAGCTGGAGTTATATACGTAAAAGTTTTAGATGCTTTTGTTATGTATTTTCTTGGTATTTTAGCTGAATATGTAAAATGCAGAATAGCATTTAAATTATCATTACACAAATTATTTACTTGTGCGGTAAACAGCAGTAACTGGAACATTTTTTCACATTTTTATCTACGTAATGTATGGATGAATGAATAATACTTCAATGTCTTTTAAAGAATGCAGAAATAGCGTAACGAGTTCATTTTCAAGCTACACGGATAATCCGCATATCGGATAATCAGAACTTTAGTGTATGACAATATTCACTTATTTATTTATTTATTTTATTTTAAATTGGCAGAGTATCTGGAAGCTCTTATTATGCCGTTATACAGAATAAATGTCAACAATTTACCATTCAATGATGCAAGATAAAACTCCGCGTTGCTTGAGTCCTGGACAATTTTTGAAACCTTTTTAAAAATAACGAACCATTCACCAAAAAAATAAATAAATAAATAAATAAAAGGGGGGTTTGGATTATTTCTAAACAAATTACCAAATCATTTCCCCGAAAAATGGCAATCCGCGCACGTGGAAAGAAAGTGCTAAATGACGTCCAGCAAAATAGTTAAAGCGAGAGGGAGTCCTGTCACACTCCTATTACCAGTTCATCTCTAAAACCCCAAGTCCGCCCATTGTCATCGTTCTTTTCGAAGATTCAAGTTTCTTTGAAAAGGTTTAAAAAGAGCTCTGAATGTGGGCACTGTTGAATGGTTTATAATATTGGAGGAGGAATGGCAGGGGGCGGGGGGATAGTTTTTGACAGAAAGTAAAAAGAAACTGGATTTTCAGAAAGTGTTCTACGAAAGAGCCTATAGTACATTTCTAAAAATGGATAAGAATTGACTCATATGAATTTATTTAAAAAATACATTGATTTTTCATGCAGCTTTAAAGAGAATATTACAAAAGAAAACAATTCAAATCCATATTCCTTGAACACTTTGGCCAAAAAAGGCAGTACGCAAAGCTATATTGCCACGTCTGGACAGCTCTCTGTGAGCTAAATACTCGCAGCAACAACAAAACAAATGTTCTAGTTGACCCGTGTAACTTCTGATACCAGTCTTTCTTACTGTAATCTTTCTCACAGTAAATTGTATTTACTGCAAGAATTTTTAACATATTTATTTATCTATTGTATAAATATTGTATTTAAATTGTTTTTATACGTAGAGCTCAATGAACTGATCAAAGAGGACAAGAACTTTCAATAATAATTACAAAAACAGATAAATTTAAAATTGAAGGAAATTTTCCAACACTCTGTATATACATACGTATGCAAGAATGAACCATTTTTCTGAAAAATAATATTTTCTTGTGATTTATGAAAAAGAAAACAGGAAAAAATGTATGCAGAAAACTCTCCGAGGGAACTTCAAACTATGTTCACAAAAATCAGAGCAATCAAGATCAAGCATCTTTTTAGCCGCCTTATCGCGGCAGGAGGCTTCCTAAAGAAAAAGTATGCCATTTTCTCTGTCGACCAATCTTTTAACGCGTGCATTATTATTCCCCAAGTTCAAGTGGTCTGCAATTCGACGCACTCGCCTAAAATTGACATCCATTGTCCAAAGTCTTTCGGATGCCATCCACCTGTCAAAAACGTTCACATTCATTTGTCCATTTACTAGGTGGGGTTGAAACCACGCCCAGTGGTTACTGTCTGAGAGGAGTTCCTTTTAAAATTTACTTTCCATGTGACATTTTCAGGTTGTTTTCGTATTTTTATTTCAAAAATAGCAAGTAAAAAAAGAAAGGTGCTTCTCCTGTTATTAACATGAAGGATACCTAGGGTTGCAAGTTTGTCGCGGAAAAAAAAGAGCCCGAAATTCGCGTACCATTCGCGGCAAATTTCGCGAGGTGTTCGCTAGGATATAAATGTAATAAAACAGGATATCTGCAATGAAAATTATTCTTCATCCTCAAACATAGGGATGTTGTTGAAAACGGCAGAATTATCAACTTAGTTAAAAACATTTAAACATTTGTATTGACTAGGATCATAAACTCTGCGAACTTTAAAAAAAAAAATTGAAGCTGGTTAGCGAAATCTATGTTTATTGTTACTGCTTTCAAAATAATAATTTTGAGCTTTTTCTTGGCATAAGTTTGGGTGCTCACAGATTTTATATTTGCTTCTCTAAAATTTTTGAAAAATTAAACATTTCGCTGGTCAACATTTAAAAAAATAAGAAAAAGCCGCGGGTTTTAGGAAAACGCCTTTAAAATCGCGAAAATCATCGCGGGAATTCGTGGCGCGAAAAATTTGCAACCCTAACGATATCCCTTATTGTTTCAGCGCTTCTTTATATAACTACAGAGGTAAGATGCAGTTAAAATGTATCTAAATAACGTTAATTTTACCTGATGACATCATATCTGAACTCACAAATTCCCGAATCTATTGTTAGAAAATTTTCCCGACCTTTAAGGGGCGGGGGGAAGATGGTACATTTCGAACCGTGTCATCAACAAGTTTGACAATTATGTATGAACTGTTGATCAGGTTGAGGCATGCACCAGGCATGTGGCTTGATTTCTGTCGAAGAAATGAGAAAAATAAAGGGATAAGGATGCTTATGAAGACAATTTAAAACGGTAAGGAACTTTATTCACATGGAATAAGCGAAAGGGAGCGTAAAGATTTCATACATATTGGAAATTCACTGTGAAGTGTTAGGTGAAAAATTCATACAAACCAAAACTCCCCGACGGTTTAAGCAAATTAATTTGCTCATTTTTTTTCTAATTCGTAAATCTTATGCAGTTAAGTATGTATTTTTCTCTTCAACTTTTCCATATTTCATACTAAATGTATTACCGACCAATGTTTTTTCCCGTTGTTGATGCAGGCTCTGACTCGAATTCGTTGTTTTCCAGTACCATTGTTCGAATTGAACGGTTACTTGAGAAACGATCGATCGAGGTTCTTGGGGATACAAAGTACGCCCTATTAAAAAATGCGATTGAAGAGCCTTAAAATATACTTCAAATTTGGAAATTTTCATTTTGAATTCTGTGGGGGACTGTGCGGTTCAGTACAAGAACTTATAGCGAGAAAAAATGAGAGATGGAAGTGAACAGTAGAAATATATGTGGTATGTTGTATAGAAGAATAGGGATGATTGGTATTATTAAAAGAAAGAAGAAGAAGAAGGGGAATTAAAAAAACAAAACAAAGAAACTAAACCATTTTTTAAAAATTTCTTTTGGGTAAAAGCTCAAAATAGAATAAGTAAACAAGAAGTTCCGTCTAGAACTATACGAGCCTACTTTCCCGTATACACCAAATTTAAATTTATAGTCTAGCTATCTCTTTCTCTCTCTTTCTCATTTATCTTTAGTTCTTAATTTTTTCAAATATACCTTTTTCAACGGACAATACATAATCGTTCACGCATTCATTTTTTCCTTTATACAGCCATTCATTTATGCATTCATTCGTTTACTGATTCAAATGTTTATTCATTCATTTACTCATTCATGTATTTATTCAATCATTTATTCATTCTTTTCCTCATTCATTTATTCATTGATTCATTCTTTCACTCATTCATTTATTCACTGAGAAATATCCTTAAAAATTCCGATAAAAAAATTTCATAGGAAATTAGGCTCGTTAGTTCTGGAAGAACTTTCTATTTGTACATGTTCTACGTTATAAGAGCTTTCCGATAAAGTTTGTTCCAAGCAAATTGGTCCGTTAGATCAGGATTTATATAGGATTGAAATTTCCCCGTAAGCGATATGTTAATTTTTTGAACTGTTCAAAAATGAACAAAAACTGTTCAAATTGATATTTCACGCCAAGCGCTTCGTCCAGTAAGCTTGTTCATTTGAATATGGATCTTGTACCCAGAGTTTAGATAATTTGCTTCATTTTCGCCCATAGGCGCTAATGTTAAATTTTTTTGAACTGTTCAAAATTGAACGAAAAATTGTTCAAATAAAAAAGTAAAATATAGAAATGGGATGTCCTCGCCGAGATCTTTCGCATGCAAAAAGAATTTTTCCAATCGGACAATTCGTTCAAAAGTTATTAGGGGGGGACAGACCGACAGACAGACAGACAGACAGACCGACAGACCGACAGACAGACAGACCGACAGACCGACCGACACACTTTTTCCCCATCTCAAAACCCTACTTTCAAATTTTTTATTTTTCAATCTTTATTTAATTACTTAACTTATTTTTGACTTTTCTTGATTTCTAACGATATTTTCACGATACCATTAAGATTTCTTTCATGCTTTATTATTATTTTTTTTTACTTTTACGTGAAAGTAGGCTAAAAAGGAGATAAGTTAACCTATATATAATATTTTAAAGACTTTAATATACTTCTACCAACAATTTATTCATTGATTCATTCTTTCACTCATTCATTTATTCACTGAGAAATATCCTTAAAAATTCCGATAAAAAAATTTCATAGGAAATTAGGCTCGTTAGTTCTGGAAGAACTTTCTATTTGTACATGTTCTACATCTTAACGATCTATCTAATGTTTAATCACTTGTTTATTTAGCAATACGAAATATCACAATTTTCATGAAAATTTAAACTCATTTGCGTGGTGAGGTGTTTTCACCCGTTGGCAACTATTTCTTTATTTGCAATTTATAATCTCTCTCTCTCTCTCTCTATATATATATATATATATATTTCACTTAACGTGTTACGATTAAGCACGTGAAAATTACGACGTGACCAGTTACGATTAAATTTTGCGGTACGATACGATACTCACATCATATAAAAATCAAACTATGGTAAAATTATATTTAAAAATTTGTTGAATGATTAGCTTAGAAAAGCAACATAATATGTGTACTTATTATCGTAACTTACGGAACTTTAAAAACTTTATTTCTATTTATTAAAAAGCATTTCCATTCATAATTCCAATTTTTAATCTCCAATTCTTTGGAGTGGCAACACCTTAATTTGTTTATATCGAGCGATCATCATGTGTAGTCTGATTGTTGAAGTTATAGCCCGCAGATGTTCTGCAGGGGTATCAGCTAGTATTTTTGAATGCTTTACTTGATTACGAATTTCACACTTGATATGTCTCATATTTACTCATTTATTTATTTACGAACTAAGCAAAACAAAACAAGCCATACCAATTTACGGAAAAAGCTCTTCACATAAAAGCTTTAATGCGTACCAAAAGAAAAACAGAGTTAGTTTCTATCTTGCTGAACAGAATCCAAATAACACTTGGGATGAAATATTTCAAAGGTTATAAATTAGAAATGAAATACAAGTTTAAGACAAACAAAATGCCTAAACATAAATGTCAAAAACGGTAATTCACGCGGTGAAGTTGACATTAACCCTAATTTTAGAAACTGATGTGAGCGATTTTAAGCATGGGACGCGGTTCCTTTATGGTTTTTGGCGACAATCTGATAATTGGCTGTAAATGCCAAAATGCGGTAATGACGAATTCGTAATTAATTATTATTTAATTTTACTTATTTAATTAATTACATCTCCTTAGTTATAACCAAATTAAAAATTGAAAGATCTTAAATACATTCTTAGTACCGAATAAATAAGTTTCAAGTAAATTTTAGTGTTGTCATTATAACATTTTGCATACACGTGTTTCTTGTCGATAGTAAATCTTTTAGATTTATTTAACTTGCAGCGTGTAGAAGGGATTATAGTTTTACTGATACATTATAGTAATATACAAGTTAATTCTTAATATATACAAAGGTGGACCAAAATACAATTTTAACGCCTGGGGGGGGGGGGATGACACCAGAAATTACCCCCTTCTCGGGGTGACACCCATGCTAGGAACGCCACTGAATTCAGCTGTTATTTTAACTGAAAATTATTCATTTAACCAATATTGCACTCATACATTCTATTAAAGAAAAAATGAGTTCCACCGTAGAAATCGACATAAAAAATTCCAACTGTTTTAGACACTAATTCAGTTTTCTAAATTTTAAACTCTGCAAAAAAGAATAGTCCGCATTTTTTGTTTTTGAACCAAAGTATTAATTTTAGCTCTTGAGCATGAAGAAAATCATGAAAAATTACTTTTTCTCTGCCCTGAAGTTCATAACGCTCCTTTCTAGACTGGAACCTGTTCTTTGAAATTCAATGCGTATAATTTGACGCGTGCCTCCTTACACCCCACGACCAATGAAATTTGGAGAGGCAACTCCCTAACCTCAGCCTCGTACCATTGTAAAACAATCGTTCTGCCCTATTTGGCGATTACTCGTCCGTACCTTAGATTTTAACAAGCGTGATATCAGGTGCTTTTTATTCTTCTTTCATTGCTTCCCGATAGGCAGTCGAACGTCGAACTCGGTTATAACGACATCGAAGGGTCTCAGACAGAGCTGTAGTCTAGAGTCTTAAAACTAGTAGAAGTTAGACATCACCTAAGTTTAAAAATGACAGCGAAAACGCCTAATTGAAATTTTAGAGCTGCGCAGTCGCAGTCGTTTGAAAAAATGACCAACTCCGACTAGCTAAATTTATCCCTATACGTTTTATTTATTTACTTATTTATATATTAAATATTATGTATTTACAGAGAGAAGAGCACATTTGGTGTTTTATTTTCCTTTCTAAAATGTCTTTTGACACAGAATTCCTTAACCGGTTATGGTTTCCGAAAAAAAACAGAGAAAACATAAGAAAGGAAGGAAAAGAAAAGAAAAAAGAGCATATTTCAAAACCTTCCCCTTATGCTGTCTTTCAAAAACAATAAATGACAAAACAAAATACGTAATTTACAAGTTTTTCTTTTTTCGGATCATTGCTAGAAATTTAAGTTCTACACATTAGATGAATTTTCCAACATTGCTCCAACTGTTCTGTTTAAATTTAAAAAGAAAAATAATTTTCTAAAA
Organism: Octonoba sinensis; assembly: GCA_038502835.1. Taxonomy (NCBI): domain Eukaryota; kingdom Metazoa; phylum Arthropoda; class Arachnida; order Araneae; family Uloboridae; genus Octonoba; species Octonoba sinensis. The sequence goes on along the minus strand of CM076599.1, from coordinate 25,639,598 downwards.
TTCTGTTCACAATGTTGAATTTAGATCGTCATTTAAATTTTCCCTGTAAATGTTACAAAACCCAAAACTGAATGAATGGTAACTGAACTGAATGGTAATAGCCGGCTAAAAAATCGCAATGATCTTAACATTGTGAAAAAAATCTAGAACTTATGTTTTTGCTCTTTAACTGAATTAAAAAGAATTTAAAAAATAAAATAAATTTCTAGTTATTCTATACTTTTCTGTCTTTTTTCTTTCTACTTCATTTATGTTACACTATTATTTACTTACTTAATTACTAGCAATTAAGCCATGTCTGCGTCGTTCGAAATATTGCACAATGAAGTTGCACTATCGACAGTAGTAACCGCGACCAAACATTTAGCTTAGGAAGAAAAGAAGACTAGAACGAAATTCTAAAACTAGAAAGTTAATAGTTTTCGCTTGCAAACACAATACTTTATAACAGCATTTGCGGCGGAAAGTTTATATATTAACTTTACGCAAAGTTCAAATTAATCTTCCTTCTAATGGTGGAGAAGAATAAATAACGGCGTAATATCTGATGTCAGCTCCAGTTTCGAAAACTGTTATATTTCCCAAATCCTTGAAGTCCTTAACAGAATTTAAAATTTTTTATTCCAGAAAGTAAGGCGCAATTTCCAATGCATTTCAAGATATAAATTTAGTTTATATGATCATAAAAAAAAAAATTAAAATTAAAGACTAGGAAAAGGTGGAGATTGAGAGAGATTTGAAATAGGTCTACACATCACTCACACCATAGAAAATTTAAAATTTTCTGTAAGATAAATTAACATATCAAGCCAATGCCTCAGGGCCGGCCCTAGGGCAAGGCAGCCCCCTTGGGCCTCGCGCTTGGGCAAGTCTTGATTGTGTTGCTGTATATGTTTTTTAATTTTGAAATTTGTCAATATGAAAATTGTCAAGTAGTTTACCGGCCGAACATGACTGTTTTCTTTCAAACCCGAATGTTGTTTTCGTCATAAACGACGAACCTTTCGAAAAACTACAAGGGGGAGGGCGAGGTGATGAAGTGTTTGTATGAGTATGGGACAAAGCAGACAGAAACAATGATCGAAAGAGGAATGTGGTGCAATAATATAACTCGGAACAAGGGGAAAGGATTCCTACGGAACAAAGCTGTAATTTCTTGAAAGAGAGATAAGGTTTAGAAAAACATCCCACTTTAAATGCAAATAGAGACATTGATGGAATGATGATTGCCAAGGAATTGGAAATACTTAAACCATTTATCCCTAAATCAATTGTGGAAGATGCAATAAAAATGTTAGAATACTGATGCAAATGTAATAGACCTGAAAATTCTCCTAACACATATGTTGCATTAAGAATTTTGCTTATTATACCTGTCACAGTTGCAACCGGGAAAGAAGTTTCTCTAAGCCGAAGTTATTAAAAACATGTTTGCGAACAGCAATGACTGGAGGACAAGCAATTTGGCAAGCATTGAAAACGAGAGTAACAGACAATTGGGTTACAGCGAACTAATATCGGAATTTGCATCACTTAAAGCACGTAAAACTCTTTAATATGTGGACATTCATAAATTAAAAAATCTTTTATATATACAAAAGGAATGTTAAAATAAAAATATTTTTGCTGAAACATAAAACTTCTAATATTTTTAAACATTTCTTTGTTCATTGTTTTTCCATATTTTACATTTGTTTTTATTGTTATTTATTCTCGTGATTCTCTCTTCTTCCGTTAATACATGTGCATTAGAAAAATATTTTCTGAAATGATTCAAATAGTAATACTTCTCTGCTGGATCTACATGATTTCAAAACTCATGCATAAATTTTCTTGAAGAAGCTGAAAAAGATGGGGGGGGGGGGGGGGGGGGGCTGGCAGACACGCTTTTGCCTTGGGCCTCGCAAACTCTAGGACCGGGCCTGCACTGCCTTCGTCTTTGAAAATCTTGTACATAAAACATCAAACCAAAAAAAAAAAAAAAAAAACTTTTATAATTTAATTTAAAGTATAATTGCGTTCATAATTGAAACAATAACGCTTACTTAAACATGCTTAATTCAAACAATAATGCTTAAATTACTTTAAAAAGTTAAGAACAAATTAAAGCGAGTAGTTCCTTAAAACCTAGATGTAATGATAGATGAAAATGTTTACTTTTCGAGCTATTACATGCTCTTGGATGATCTAATGGTGCAAAGAAAGATATTTGTAGTTGAAACTTTACCTTTGCTAGAATGGCTTTGCAAACATGGCGCAATCAGTGGTGTAGTCCTGCTGAAAAAAGTGCAGGGACGCTTACAGATGCGAACATATAAATGCTGAGGGACACTCTTGAGTTATAAAATTTTAAAACGGTTACGGGATGCTTGAGGTAAAGAAAAAAAGTGGGGGTACGCCGTTCCCTCGCCTTGACCACTAAGCGTAATATCTTATGCCAAAGTTGCGAAGATTGTTAAATTTTCAAAATCATCTTGACAGAACTTTAAATGCTATATGTCAAAACATAAGGCTGAATTTCCGACAAATTTAAAAGTTAAATGAAATTTGTCAGTTTGTGTGATTATTTTTTTATTTAAAGAAATTCAAGAAAAATAAAAACAGTAAGATAAATTTTCAAAGCGGTTGACATCACACCCATTGAGTTCTCACCAGGGCTGTGGCCTCGGAGTCCTGGAGTCCGAGTTGGACTAATTTTGGAGTAAAGCAGTCGGAGTCAGAGTCGCTTAAAAACGTCTCGACTCCGACTACGACTTCGGGTTTCATTTTTATTTTTTGTGACTAATAACAAGAAGGCATTCCAAGCATTTTTAAAGTTTAATCTGAAATATTAAATAGTATTGTCTTCCAATCTTCAAAAAAAAGTTTTTTGAAATCATGTATTGTGCAGACATTTTAGAAGTGTTTTCATCGTTTGGGATGTATTTGAAATTTAATTTCATTTTAAAAATACCAAAAATAAACACCAGTCAAACTCATTTTGAAATGTTAATAATAATGCTAGGAATAAAAGCTTTTATTTTCAATTTTAAAGTTTTTTATTTTCAGTATTTAATTAGAGTGACAGTACTTTCTCGTATTTCGTGAGAATCATCCACATGCAGCACCACCTCCAGGATTTTGATTTGAGGGGAGGGACGAAGATCTGGATTAACGATATGCTGGGTGTAGATTTTGCCGGATACCGAAAGTACGGTGTCCCTTATCAGATGGATATGTACCGGATATCCGGCTCTGATTTTTGAAACTAGTAATTTCTATTCATATTTTTAAACGTCTTACAGCTCCTAAATCCGTAGTAAGTTAGTAATTAAATATAGTATTCAAAACATCTTTATTGAAAAAAATTAAAAAAAGAAAAGTTTGGTAATTATAATTGTAAAAACGGGAAAACCAGATATTTCATGCAGTAAGCCCACCTGGTTTCGGATCGGTAATCAGGTCGGACACCGAATAATCAATGCCTTTTAGGGTGACATCTCTCCACCCCCCCCCCCCACCCCCCGCAGCCGTCGGTGACCCCTGCCAATATGCAAAATGGATATACAGTTGAACTTTCTTAATACGAACACGGTTAATACGAAATCACGGTTAAAACGAACATTTTGTTCGTTAAGTTTGGTTTACTATTTAATTACATTAAATATATTACAAAGGCTAAAATACAAATTTCGGCTGAGACGAACAAAATTTCTGACCTATTCTCGAAAAATTTGCATGATAAAATTTAATGTACCTATAAAACAACTAACCATTAAGGATTTTTTCCAAAATTGTTAAATTTTAAAATCTAACTTCACTTTTTCTCAATGTACTAGTAAGATTTAAAAGTGTATATTAGTAAAAATAAATAATTTGTTTTCACTATCAGCTATCATCAGGACATCCAGCTATCATGTTTGAAATCATGTCTGTAAATTCTATGCATATTTTTAAACATCCCAAAGCTTCGCATGCGTAGTAAGCTTTTAATTTACATATTTCCAAAACATACTACTAAAAAATTAAAAATCAAATTTGACTTGCTGGATGATTAGATCTTTCTTGCAGCAGCCGGATTGGATTCTGGATATTTAAAAATCCGTCTGATACCAGTTATCTGATGTCTTTTAGACCAGCCCCGTTCGTCCCCCAGAAAAGGCATCGGATATCCGATGTCTGACCGATTTTTAAACATCAAGTATTCGATTTAGCCACTGCACTAAAGATCTCGTGACCCGACATGTCAAATTTGATTCATAAATTTAATTAGTTAGCATGTTTTGAAATTATCTATATGTAAATTAAGAGCTTACAACGAATTTGGAAACTTTGGAGCATTTAAAAATATGTATATAATTTACAGTATTCAAACATCGAAGCCGCATATCCGGACTGGAATTGTGGAGTCTTATTAGTGGGCCTCTTTGCCCTTCGATTCCACAGCCCTGGTTCTCACACCTTGAACTTTTTTTCAGTAAGTTTGATTATTAGGACCTCATTTTCGTGAGGATAAAAGTAGCACTTACAATTCTTCCGTATTTTTATTTTTTAAATAATAACTCACTTTTCTTGAAAATAAAGCTTTTTTTTTTAAATTTTAGGTTTGTTTACTTTTATAATTACTTGTCCATTGGAATTGTATGAATTATAAGAATACTAATTCTGTCAAAATTTCTCGTCTGTTTGTGGAGTTGGCGACAATTTACTTTCCACTGTACGGCAACCTATTCCTCTTCTTCCTTGGCGCTCTTTATAATTTCCCTTCACGTTCCCACTTACAGCTTTCGAGTGAAGGAGAGTTTCTTAGCAGCGCTGTAGCTGTGGCTTTGAATCAAGCAAGTTTGTTTCGGATCTTTAATGTTTTAGTATCTTTTTTTCTTCCAAAGTGAGGTGTTCCAATGGTTAACTTTAACTCCCTGTGATTAAAAAATACAATGGACTACTAATCTTCGACGATGTTTGCATTAAGATGTGCACCGAATGTCACCTGGTGAAGTTTCGTCAGAAGAAAAAACAATAAGATGATGATTGATCAAGTATTGCTCCCTAATTTGAACCAATCAAGGCTAGTTACGACGTCTTGCTCAGAATGAGATTTCTTATTCGGAATTGCAAATATTGCTCTTTTATTTGTACCGATCAAAGCAAATACGATGCCTCACCGAGACTGAAATTTTCGATCTGAAATCGTAATTAATTAGCAGCAGAGAGATGGAGTGGTTTCTAAGATGTTCCAATTTATCATCATGAAGATCCTGGGGCCTATGGTCATTTGTGTCATCTTCGCAACGGGTGCCGTTATCTCCGGACCGACTTCTGATGATTGTGACTGGATGGGAAGGTAAGATACAGGACACATATTACTGCGATAGTCTGTAAATACATAGTATTTCGTTGGGTGTTGGGTTAACCGCATTATCTTTTAATAGGGCACTTTTTTAACTCCATTCATTTTTAATGGCGTTATAATAATACGTATATTAAAATAAGGGTTGGCCATGTAAAGTTTTTTATATGCAGAGTGTTTGAAAAATGTGGCCTTTCGCTTTTTTAAAATGAAATATTCAAATATTATCGCACAAACTTAGATGGAGGTATATAATTAACATGGGAAATTCTTGAGTCTCTAATCGTTGTGGGAGAAAAATGTAAGCCTATGAACAGGCATAACGCATTTAAGTCCCCTTTACTAACGTTACTATCTCCTTCTAATACCATAATACAGCATGAGGAGGAGGAGGACGTTTTAACAATCTTATCAAATTTAGGTGACCCCTATATTTTTTTCCCGCATATTTTTTGTTTAATAGATAAATTGTGAATAGAATTTGAAAAAGTCTAATGCTAGGTAAATTTACTTTTCCAACACATAATTTCTTTTTTATTGCTTGATTTGCTCAAAACATTCATTGTAACAGCTCCAAAAAAATACATACTATATTCAGTTGAAACTTCGCACAAATATTTATGAATTATACGAGTAATACTTCCAAATAAGCTTGAAAAGCTAACACGTTTTTTTCATTCCTTACACTGATTATGTAAGTTAAGTGTTTTTCGATAGAAATGTCAAGTATTTCTTTATAAATTATTTAAAAAAAAAATTATTTTGTTTATTTGTAATTTTAAAGATTGATCCTAAAAATTAATCCTTCGCCTAAAAATCAGTTAGTTCTACTTTCCTAAAAATATCCTACTTATTGGAAATATGAACAGAACAAAAGTAAGCGCTGTATTTTAGTGGTCAATATTTAAAATACCGTAACTTTCAAAATACAAAATTAAGTAACCTAACAAATCCTCGTTTTCGTTCCTCAACATGCAACCGAATTCAATAATTCAGGTCCATATGATCAAATTTCATATAAACCAAAGCTCTCGATAGTTCTTGTGCAGTCATGAATGATGGCAGTTTCGAGGTTATTATTGCTAAAACTGAGTGAATGTTACTTTTTTAACGTCAACTACGAGTATTTCAAAAAAAAAAAAAAAAAAACCCAACTTTTTCCGGGCGTTATAAATGCCGGAAACAGCTAATCATTGAGAAGTGAAGCATGCGAAAGAAACAAAACCAGTTATACAAACACGATAATTTTCTCATTAATTGAATTAATTCTCAATTCCTACAATTGGGAGGATTTAATAGATAGGGGAGGGAGGATTCTGAAGAGACTGGTCAATTATGTTAAGCCGCTGTTTCACCAAAGTTGACAAATCATTGTTTGTAGAAAACAAAAAGTAGTCAACTAAAAGTTGCTCTTCTCAAATTTAGAGCATCAAAGTGGAAAACTTGTTGCCAAAGAATTGGCGCCCTGTCACGTCCGGGGCGCGTGGAGGGGGAAGAGTTCTCCAATACAAGTTGATAGCGCAAAGCGCGCAGCAACAAATTTTTCACTTTTAGTTGTCAACTTTCTTTAATCTTTACCGAAAACCAAAATTTAGTGGAAGATTTGTCTCTCCACAAGTGGAAGACAGAAAAAGTTGCTGTATTTTGTAGAAAAAGCAACAAATTGAAGCAACTTATGGAAAACTTAGTGGAAGACTTTGCTGTAAACGCAGCTTAAAGTATGCAATTGCCAAAGACAGATGCAATCAGCAAACAAATGCCTAAAATATGTGTTTTTGGGCATTTTAAGCATTTTTTATGCCCTTTTTGGTACTGTTCACGTTCTTCTATGGATATCGAGGATTATAGTATAATATTAAATAATGTCCACAGCTGTTTAACACGGAATCATAGCAGCTCATCTTCACTGAATCATTTGCCGTTTGTGTACGACACTGCATTAGGATTTGTGTGTTTGACATCCCTGGATCCTCAACTTACAGGTAATAACTGTAGAGAAAAAATTAGAATGTGTATCAAAACGAAGAAATGAAATTCCCTCCGTTGCTTACTCGGGAATTCAAGTTTGTCATTGTATTAAATTCAATGTACTGGTTCTCCGGAAAAGAATAACGAAACTACAAAATTGTATTATGTAAATTAATAAACACACATTAACATAAATTTGGTACTAAAATATTAAATAAAAGTTGAAAGTTTTAGTCTTATTTCCCCCGAAATTCCGATATCGAATAGAAACCAGGAAATAAAAAACGGCTCCCAAGCAATGCTACACTTAAAAAAAAAAAAAAAAAAAATCCTGGTCATTGTAAAAGGAATCAATTACTGCAATTTTTATATTAGAAAGCTCCAAAACAAAGTAAAACTGAGGATAAAATTTCACCGAAACTATCAAAACAATCGTGAGAGAGCAAAATGTAAGGAAATGTTTGAAAATTGAAGAGAAAAACGAAAGATTTTTTTGTTGATTTTTTTTTTAAATTATGCAAAATTTTATTTTTATATACATCAACATTTAGTGGGGTGGTCTCAGCCTAGTTCTGGCCCTGCTACTGATACCAAAATTGCAATTTTTACTAGTTACAAGCAAAGAGATAATAGATACCTACTTAAACAGTTAATAAAATATACTTAATCAATACGTAATTAGTTCATTCATTGCGTTTTGCATACACAAGTATCATGTTATTAGCAAAATTTGTGTCACGTATCACGGATAAAATTTGGTGAGTAATTACCGACTTAAATAAGATCCTGTCTCGTAGGCAACTGGTTACAACCTCATGCAGCCCCAATTTTTTCTTTCGTTGAACTGGACTCCTTGTAGATCGCAATATGGACCACTTTGGGAACGATTGATAATTGATTTAAGTAAATGAATGTATAAAAGAGGTTAACAAAGTTTTTATAATTTTATTCAAAGGGTATTAATTTTAGCAGAATGTATAAATTTAACTATCTTTTATTTCAAAATAATATAAAGGAAAATTAATGTTATTTTATTCTTGCAACAAAAAAAAAAAAAAAAACACACCTATTAAGAATTAAAAATAAAAGTTAAGCATGTAACATCTCTATCATCAATTACATAAAAGACAAGAAGTTCCGTCTAGAACTATACGAGCCTACTTTCCCGTATACACCAAATTCAAATTTATAATCTAGCTATCTCTTTCTCTCTCTTTCTTATTTATCTTTAGTTCTAATTATTGAAAATATACCTTTTTCAATACTATATTACTTTTATAATACATATTCATTCACTCACTCATTCATTCTTTCATTTATTCAGCCATGCATTTATTCATTCATTCGTTACCTCATTCAAGTGTTTATTCATTCATTTACGCATTCATGTATTTATTCACTCATTTATTTATATTTTCATTTATTCAATAATTTATTCATTCATTCTTTTCCTCATTCATTTATTCATTGATTTATTCTTTCATTCTTTCATTTATTCATTCATTCATTATTTCACTCATTGAGTCACTGAGAAATATCTTTGAAAATCCCGATCAAAAAATTTCATAGCAAAATAGACTCGTAAGCTCTGGATAAACTTTCTATTTCTACATGTTCTACGTTATAAGAGCTTTCCGATAAAGTTTGTTCCAAGCAAATCGGTCCGTTAGATCAGGATTTATATAGGGTTGAAATTTCCCCGTAAGCTCTGTGTTAATTTTTTGAACTGTTCAAAAATGAACAAAAACTGTTCAAATCAATATTTCACGCCGAGAACTCCTTTCAATAAGCTTGCAATAGGAACTTGGCTCTTGTGCCCAGAGTTTACAGAATTTGCTTCAATTTTGTCCATAGGCGCTAATGTTAAAATTTTTTGAACTGTTCAAAATTGAACAAAAAATTGTTCAAATCAAAAAGTAAAATATAGAAATGAGATGTCCTCGCCGAGATCTTTCGAATGCAAAAAGAATTTTTTCAATCGGACAATTCGTTCAAAAGTTATTAGGGGGGGACAGACCGACAGACAGACCGACAGACCGACAGACAGACAGACCGACAGACAGACAGACCGACAGACAGACAGACCGACAGACCGACAGACACACTTTTTCCCCATCTCAATACCCTACTTTCAAATTTTTTATTTTTCAATCTTTATTTAATTACTTCACTTATTTTTGACTTTTCTTGATTTTTAACGATATTTTCACGATACATTAAGCCTTCTTTCATGCTTTATTATTATTTTTTTTTACTTTTACGGGAAAGTAGGCTAAAAAGTAAAAAAAATCGTTTGCAGCTATTTCTTTTTTCTGTGAAATAAAGCGTTTCAATTTTACTGACTTAAACCCACCCGATTAATAAATCTCTCACCTTGGTCAATGCCTAAGGAGAAATTTATTTCGATTTTCTTTCCAATATAATAATGATAATAATGATAATAATAATAATAATATCAATAATAATAATCAAACTAAAAAAAAAAGTAAAATCTTCTAATGTCATTTACATAAATGTAAAATCATTTGTAACTGATTTCTTTCATGAAAAATTAAAAGCACTTTTCAATAAGTTCACTCTTTATTCAACGAATTTTTAATTTTCGGCTATGTCAAGTTTATGGAGAAGTACATTTCAGTGTTTATTAATATATATATATATAAAGAAAAAACAGTCTAAAAACTAAAAATATGTTCTGAATATTTGCAATTTTCTCGATTTTTCTGTGTTAAAAATAATTTTTTGCATTATTGCTTTTTAGGTAAAATAATTTTGAATTTCTCATATTGACGTTAAAGTTAAAAATGATTTGATTGTTCTTAAAATAACTAAATCAAAAAGCTCTTGTTCTGCATATTTTACGTCAAGAACGCTTTCTTATAAAGTTTATTCAAAGCAAATTTCCAATGAACGCCAGGGTTTTATGCTCTCTTAAAATTTTGCCCATACACGCAAATTTTCGAATTTTTTTTTTTAACTGTTTAAAATTAAACAAAAATATATTTGAATCAAACTATGAAACCCTTGGCATAGGTCTGGTGAAGGAAAAATATTTTTTTTTTTTGAACCGTATATTTGCACCAAATGTTATTTAGGACAAATAGATTGGTAACACACGGTTTTCAAAATTTTACCTTAATTATTAAATTAACGTATTTCATTTTGTTCCTTTTCTTTTGTTTTTAGGTACAATTTTCACAAGACATTAAACTTTCTTCAACTTTTTTTCCTTTCTTTTTCTGCCTTTTTTTCTTCTCTCTCTCTCTTTTTAACATTTATAAGAGAGTAGACTTTAAGAGGAAGGCTATATAGTATATCGTTAGTAAAAAAAAAATTTAAAAAATTATGAATTTCAATTTTAATTGAAGGAATATATTCTTATGATTTATTAGAAGTTCTTTATTTCATGTAAATTGTAAAAGCAGGCTGCTGTGCTATCGGTTGCAAGGTGATATTTGTGATGAATCTACGAATCTGGTTGTATTCTTTGAAAGTGTCATGTACCGTCCTAAAATCATTTCGTGGAGTAGAAAAAATATTGTCTCTTCCAATCATTTTATATATGTATTATTTATTTTTAATTTTTGTTTCATGTGCAAATAGAACAAAAATTGACAAGTCACATTTGACACACCTGCATGTGATACCATAAGTTTCAATCCCTCCCTCACAATTAATCTAGAATCTGATGTTGTTTCTGAATCAGCGTCAAATATATTGCTCATTTGCTGCAACATTATGACTCGAAAAATTATGATTTTGGAGTTAACAAAAGGGGCAATCGCAATCATTATTGCAATTATTCCTATAGTATTAAATAAAAATCATAATTTTTTATTATGCACCGTAAAAACTTTTTGCTCGAATATGTAAATTGATTGCAACAGATAATGTGCCAGAGTAGTGGCGCAATATTTTAGTACGAGAAATTACTATTTCTGGTACAAGTAGAAGGTAACTTCTGTTGAGCCTTTGCTGTTGTGGTTTCTGCACCTTTGGACAGCTGTTCCAAAGATTTGGAGTTGGGAGGATAATTCCCGATGGCTAGGCTGCTCACAGAGCTAGAAATAAACCATACGCCAACAATATATGATGCATTTTTTGACAATTGTAAACTGGTAGTCGAAGATCTGAAATGTTTCATTATGCATTTGTTTACAATTCTTAAACTGGTACTCACAGATCTCAAGTACTCAGTTTATGTAGCTTAATAGATCTCTCTCTGTGTATGTAGTTGTACAGAGTGCGGGGGAAAGAAACAAAAAAAAAAACATTTTACTGAGAAACTGCTATCAAGGATTACTGTTATTTGGTTCGAAACTTCTTCGTAAAGTTTTAAAACACTTAGTTTACTTTCTGTATTTTTACAAAAATTTTTTACAGGGTGAACTTGTTGCAGCAAATAAACAATATATTTTGGTCTCCATGCTTGTCAGCGACGAGAAGCGTAATTGGACTTATATACGAACATCTAAATTTTACAACATTCCGTTTACGAAGTTAGGGGGTCGATTTACACACGAGTCGACTTATGAGTTACAGACACGGTAACCAAAAAGTAATTTTTATGGAAGTAAACTTGAGTTAGCCGTAATGTTATGTGTGTTAGTAATGTTTTGTGTATTATTTGTTAGTCTCGTATCGTATGAACATGAAATTATTTGCAATATATAGGATTTCTAACTCGGACATTCATGCATTCTTACCAATCTCAAACATTTCGCAGAAAAGAGTCACTGAGGCGCAACCTTGCATGACCTGTCGAACGCCCGACACATACTCTGACAGAAATTGAGGCTGCTTTGCAAGAAAAGACCCCCAATTATATAAACTCTCAATAGTCTGTTGCCGTCGCAATCCTACGGTTTTGTATCCCCCCAGGAGGTAACGTTTTCTAAGGATCGCAAATCCTCTGTGTGGACCTTTAAGGCTTTCCTAGGGAATGTTTTCTCTGCTTACTAATCCTAGGAGGTCCAAAAAGAAAAGCATTTCGCCATTATGCGATTTATGTGAGGGAATTTCAATGCTCTAAAGTCTCATGCTCTGGGGTTGAAGTAAAGGAGAAAGCACGTTAAGAACAAGTTTATTTTTGTTCCCAAATAGCTTCATGTGGTACTAGTTTTTACAGTCTTGTAGTTTAAGTGGCTTTCTTTGCAACTGAGGCATTATGCATTATTCTGCGTGCAAAATTTTGCGTCAACAAAGCCCTTCAAAATTGTCCTCTTCGAGTTTCAGGACTTGTGTATGATTTCTGAATGAAATGTTATCTTCAGAAGCCGAAGTTCTGATTTTCTGGACTTGGAAGGTCCTCAAGAATGTGTTTATTTGGATTTTCGAGCATATGTTACACGAATATACTTATTGAACTGAACTTTTTGCATTTTTTATTTTCTAACTTATTAATTTTTAGCTTTTATATGATTGTTTTTTTTTTCAGTGTTTTATATAATACAGAGAGAATGCAGAAAGTATGTTAAAAATATATTTATAAAGCAAATATAGAGCGTATAGAAAAGGCTTCATCTAGTTAAAAAAACACGTGTAATCTGTTCTGTTAGGAATCATTGCAGTCCTTATTGTAAGATGAATCTTCTTTATAATGTTGGCTCTAGTAAAATTCCAGAGAAACTAAAAGCCTACTTTCAGTTTCTATAAAACATTAGTATAAAATTATAACAAAAATTGAAAATGCTGAAATAAACTACAATTTGAACATTTTCACTAAATAAAAAGAGACCATTGGGAAAATAAATAAAAATGTGTTACGCTATGTTAAATGAATTATTCAAATGCAAATAAAAACATTGTCTTTTTATTTTTTGGGGTCTTAAGCTTTCGTTATTATGAAATGAATTTGCTTAGCGAAATTCGACCACACATAAAAAGCTTTACAAATGTTATATTTCCTGTAATAAGTTTACTTAACTTTTTCTACAAGTTGCTATTTCAATATAATTCGAAACTCAAAGATTTGTACTTGTAAAAAACAATACAAAATTGTCATACGTTATTAGGAGGTCCGGTATAGGGTTGCGTTATGAATTTCTTATTAATTGTATAAATACTCCTTCTTTTTTCTTAAAATAAATGATTTGAATTTCGCATGCTTTGAGCAAATGTCACGTACATTCAACGATGACTAAAATATTAAATTTCTTTAAGGTCTCTGGATAAATAATAGTAATAATAAACTAGTTTTTTTTCTTTAAGAACTATGTATGTTTCTTTTTTAGTATCTACTAACAGAGAACTTGTTAAAAAAAAACCTTGATTAGACACATTCTAGAAATGAAGAGAAATTTATTAGACACAACTTTAATTACAGAGATCTGTTTTTAGATATTATTATTCTCTAAAAAAAATATTGTCTTTTCTTTCTGATTTTTTTTATTTTTACAGTAACCCCTCCCCTACTGCAGAAGGAGAAAAGTATGTATCTGTAATAAAAGGGTGTCCTCAAGATTTTTAATTAAATTTATTTATCTGACAATGCAACCACATTTATATTACATAGTATATACTATTGCCTCTATATAACTTTTTAGTAAACCAATTTTTAAAAAAGTGTATGACATAAATTATCATACAAATTTCTTATGCAAATTCATAAGATGATTATTAAAACATGATGGATGGTGGTCATCTAAGCTTCTTTTTTTCCCGATAACTCACTGGGTAAGTATTTTAAATTCTGAACGTTACAGCATAAAGGCCTGGCTGCTCTCCCGATGCAGCTTCACGTTTATTAATTTTTTAAAAATTATTTTTCTTGCCTTAAAATCCATTTATCAACCATTTTATCTGAAAAATGTGTTTTTGTTTTAAGACGCAATTAATCTATGTTTATACAACACCAAATTTATCAGTAACGTAACAATAATCATTAATAATATCAACCGCTAGGCTACCACGGCCTTATTTAAGAATACTTAAAAGTACTAACAATTTTCGCAGTCAACTCGTGCTTTGTGCAATGTGATCATCATCATACTGAAAACAATTTTCTAAACGGTACTCCAATGATGCATATTTTTTTATAGTCCGGAAGCAAGCAAATTAATAGCAAGAAAAACTTTTTTTTTTTTTTGTAAAACCCAGAAATTTTTATATAGATGAGGAAAAATTAAGATGTTAAGACATGTTCTACTCTAATAATTTTATTAAAAATTGCTCTTGAAATAGTTTAATCAATCAGGGTTTTAGCAATGTTATTAGCTCCCAAAATACTGTCTGCGTCCGTAATTGAGGGGCTCAGGTCAGTTTGAGTGCGATTTTAAATATGTTAGGACCAACACTTTGCTGCCGGGGAATGCAAAACTGTCCGCGTAAGAGGTGTGTCCGTTAAAAGGGGGTTACTGTATCTATAATCACATCGTCCTACCTCTCTTAATTACTTATATGAATTCTTATTTATTTCGGAAGGTTCACTTACATGTCACGTGAATCAGGTGTTTGTCTTTGACAAAACGCCACTGAAGAGATTTTTTTTTATTGCCTAACAATTGTGACTTAGCTCTCGTTTTCAAGGCACCTTTTGTCTCCTTGGTGTACCTGCTCGGGATTACGTTCTGTCTCCTTTCTTTGAATTTTTGCTTAATTGTAAGTTTTCTGCACATTCTGTTACTCTACTGGGCGGTGTTATAGGAAACGTTGCCGTATATGCATTTTGTAATAGTTGGCGATTTCGAAAACTAAAATTTGCTTCGTTTTGCAGATACTGTCTGCATATTTTATTAAAACATCCCATAGACAACCGATATTCGGTTCGATTTGTCCTTTTATAGAACTCCTCATTACAGCTCCAACATATCTCACCACACATTCGGCATGAAAAGGTTAGCGGATCACAGGAAGCACACGGTATTATCAAATTAAGAGATTTTAATGGCCTCTTACAAAAAAAGCAGGAACGCTTTCGATTAAGGTACAATCTAATAACGGAGCTGTAATGGTTTAAAGGGATAAATATTATATCTGAGTGAATTTGACTGCTGTCAAACTGTCTGACGTTGAACTTCCAGTACTGGATTCCTGAAGCCACGTAATGGTTTACTTTAAAGCAAGAATTTTCGCTGCAAGACGATTCTCGATTCCCTTGACTGAAATCACTGCACATCAAGGAATCTTCTCCATAATATTGAGTTTCTTCTCCATTAAATTTAAAAAGAAGCATAACTGCTATTGAAACTCGTTTGTGTATCCAACCATAGCATATTAGCAAGGTCTGGACTATTTCTAAAGATATATTCATTTACATTCACTTCCGAGTTGTTTTCACTTGCTAGGGGTAGATTAATCTGATCAGTCCTTAAATTGCTGCCCCTGATGTCCAATAAGCAACTAGAAGGGTAATCAGACACACAAGTCAGTGGATGTTTAGTGTTAACATGCATATATTTTTTATCATCATTAATTGTGTCTTTAATATCTTCGCCATCTTTTTGTCCTGGATGTTCATCAGTAGATTTGGAATCAAGCCCGATCTCCACTGAACAACTGGAAGAGTAATCAGACACATAAGTCAGTGGATGTTTATTAGTCGTATGCATATAGTGTTCATCATCAGTTGCGTCTTTTAATTCTTCGCCACCATTTTGCTGGGCATGTTTATCAGAAAGTTTCATAATCTAGCCTATTTTCTAAAGCATTTGAAATGAAGGGTTGCGAATAGTTTGTTTGTGCAGATTTGCTCTCATTCTCAGATCTGTTCCGCGTACTATATTGAGAATGATTTATTTTAGTTGGAGGATTGTTTTTAAAATTAATATTTTCTAAACAAATCATATGCGTTTCAATCATTGAACTGCTACCTATATTACTTTGAAATGAGTAGTTGCATCCCTTTGCTCCACAGAATGCTCCTAAATTTCTGTTTTTGCTTGGTTGAACCTCTTGTTCTAGAATACTATCGCGCTGAGAATACTTTCGCTCGCAATTCGTTAGGGTTTCGCTTTTCCCTTCTGAAACTTGTGTTAAGCAGATCATTCCATCACTTTCATTGCTTTGAACAGATTCAGGAGCATTATGCAATAACCTGCTTTTCATAGCATTCATATCTTTCATGCCTTTAGACTTTGTTGCCGTTCTTTTGAACACCATATTATTCTCAGGGAAAATTGCTGCAACTCGTTTTTCAGAAGCATAGCAACCAAGTTCATTACCTCGTGACAAGCTTTTCGAATTCTTTTCTAATGCATCTGAAACATTAAATTCACAAGTAAAAATATAAAAAGGCTATAAGTTCATAATCAATCATTTTGTTCAAAACATTACACATGAAATTTTAAAAGTTTTAAATAAAATAGTGTATATCTCATACTGAGAATTCGGCAGAATTGACACTACAGAAGTTATTTATATTTCAAGTTTACAGTATCTAGAGGTTCACCTACAATATTAAGTAACTATTTTGAAGCTACCTTTTACAAGATAGTTGGTTTTAGGGCAGCATATTAGCAAAAAATATTTTTCCGGGACTGGAAGTATATGAAAGAGTAATTTGATACGAGAATTTTACTAAAACGTGTGTCTTACTCTCGCTCTCTCTCTGTCTATCTATCTATATTATATATATATATATATATATATATATATATATACGTATATAGGCCAAACGGAACGATGAGGAAGGAACAAGTTGCAAAAGGCGTCCAAGGCAAGCACACTAACTTAAAACATATTGCAGAATAATAATTGATATAAAGAAATAAAAATAAAACGTGAACAATCGGGTATGTCAACAATTAACATAAAAAAAGGGAATAATAAATAACTCAAGAAGCCTGCCTCTTCATCAGTGGGAGGGAGCAGAAAGTATATAACCTCGAAAAATATTGGCTCTGCAGGTTTCTGAGAAATCTCAGCATGGCATATAGAAAAATTATGTACTTCAGACACAAAAACCAAAAAAAAATTTTTTTTCATAATTAAATTTAAAAGCTTTTAAAGCAATTTTGTTA
Organism: Octonoba sinensis; assembly: GCA_038502835.1. NCBI lineage: Eukaryota > Metazoa > Arthropoda > Arachnida > Araneae > Uloboridae > Octonoba > Octonoba sinensis. The sequence continues at coordinate 25,622,342 of CM076599.1, read as the reverse complement.
TGGTCGGCGGATAAAAATTAAAATATTAAAAGGCCTTAATATTACCTTCAAATGAAAGGAACCGACAAACATATGCAAACAAAATCCAAAAATAACATTAGAAAATACATGATATAGCTGACCCCCCCCCCCCCATATCTGCAAAGCAATAAGGGTTAGATATAACTTCAAAAATTGTACTCACGACTCCCACAGGTAAGGCGGAAAGAGGTTATAATAAAGCAAACGAAAAAACACAAGAATTATGCCAATTAAAAAAAGGCTAGGTTAAGTCGGTCCGTGTCCGAGGAGTCCATAACGTTTCAGTTCATTCTTCCTCAAGAACACCTACACATCATCCACAGGCATGACTGTTGAAAAATCTTTTTTTTAAAACGTTTCTGTAAAAGTTTAGGAAATTCAAAAGATAGCCATTATAACCAAATAGAATTGCAAAGAAAATAACAATTTGCTTATCAAAATTGTTGCTATTATTTAAATTGGGCGGCAAATAACTATGCTACCATTTGCAAACATTTCTACAAAGAAAACATTATGGCTGAGCTTAATAATGATTTCTTTTACAAACTCTATACTTCAGAGAGTCTTCCATTAACCTAATTGCTTTCTAAAATGAATCATATACAAATGTTTTCAAACAAGAAAGTTACTCATAACTATGCCCTTTTTAGGTAATATTTTATTTCATTTTATTCTAAAAAATGCCATGAAGAAATGACACACATAAAAAACGTTACCTCTCTTTCAATGAGCAAAGTTGGAATGAGCAGAAAGCGAAAGCATGCTGAAATGTTGTTCTGTGTTGTCAGATATAAACTATCGAACTTTGTCGAAAAAATTTCCCAACATTACGATTGTGAAGAGCATATATAATATAGTCAGGAGTAAACACTATACTAGATTAGGAACATTCTTAAAAATAGTTCTGTGACAATATTTTTAAAAGAAAATAAATGTAAAAGGATATTTTTTGCATCTTGTAGTTTAATATTCTGAATATAAAACTACTAATCTATGAACTTTACTCTTGTTATCACAGAAGTACTTTTTGTTTATTTTCAGAGAGCTGTGGGACATGTGAGGGAATGACATTTTGATGCATTTAAGCTATATAAAAAATACAAATTAGAAATTTTATTTTTCTTTCCTTTATAAAACACATTTTGAAAAACACCCTCTATAAAATTTGTATTACTCATGAAACATTCATATGGTACGGCAAAGACATGAGAATGACTCATATATAATATATATTCATTACTATTCTGCTGTTTTAAAAACTCAAAAAATCGTCATTTCTGCAAAACGCTAAAACAAATTGTGAGAAGTTACTTCTAACTTGCAACTTGTGTATGTTGCGCCAAAATACAGTAAAATTAAACATTATCCTTTTCAGCCAGAAAATTAGAACCATTTGTTGTGCAACATACCACCAAATTTTTTAGTGATTACGGGACTCTTTTGGTAATTATTCAGCATATCTTTAACCCAAAGAAATGATGGATATCAACGGCTTGGACTCTATTCCTCTTGACATTAAATGCCCCAGAAACATCCAATATGGACGTTGATCGTATGAATTGATAATCATTTCATGAATCAACTGGAAACGACAAACATTAGATCATAGATTATATTAGATCACATTAGATCACGCTTCAGCCTTAAACTTTGTTTTTCGAATAAAATTTTATCTCCAGTTTATTTATTGTTTATTAAATCAGTGAAAAAGCATACACTAGATGATATATTTATGAAATACAATGAGCACCCAAAATCATGTCAACCTACCTTGAACTTTTATAGAGTTTCGCTTAGTAGTAGCTGTTTCGCAATTTGATGTATTGTCCAAAAAAACAGACATATTTTGAACATTCAAATTTTGCAATGCATCGGACGCTGCATTGCTCTTAGCTGAATCCGCTTCAAATGAAAGACAGTGGTCATAAAAACAATAAATACCATACCGACATTTTTTCTTCAGAAAATATCTGCACACGCTGTCCAACTTTTTGTTTGAAGTTATTTCATGAGAAAATGGACACTTATCACCATCCTTACAGCTTGAAATCGCGAAATATCGGCAAATTAAATTATCGAAATTAATTTTTTTGACACATTGATCCATAGTTATATTTAAAACGGACTCCTTTTAAAGGATTTTACATCAGTTTTTTCCAATGCTCATTTAAATTTTGAATTATGTGGCCGATTCCAAATCGTTAAACTTTTATAGTAATCTTTTGTACTGAATATTCAATTTTTGAATTATTTGGACAGCTATGATTGGTTACACACTAGCTTTAATATCACTTTATACTGCGTCTTTTCTACTCTTTCTACTGCGTATTTAAATTTCGAAATACGTGGACGATTTTGGCTGCAACTCCAGTTCTCTATATCGATTTTATTCCGAATTGCTATTTACTTAAAATTTGGAAGTGTAATTGCTCGCATTCACATCATTTATATTTAAAAACTAGATTAATTCGCAACATTAAACCTATCAGAGCGGTTTTGAATCAAAATTCTTAAATTCCAGGTTTCCATTTTTCTTGACTTCAGGACGTTTTCTTTATAGCTACTTAAGGTTGCTATATATTACAGAAACATATATATAAACATATGGTTACGGCCAAAGCCTCAATTCGTCCAGTTCCCGAATCGGGCAGCCAAATGCGGAAGCAGTCAATGTCGCACATAATGAATTGCCATCTTACCCTGATTTCGGTGTTTGGCCAGCCAGTTCACGAAAGGGCATGGGGCGATCGGCCAAATTCGGATGAAACAGGTCATTATCCGATTCTGGGTGTTTGTGTGCTGTAATGGTAATCTCATGATAGCCGCTACAGAGATTAGCAGTGTCCGGACGGAGTATAGCATTCATCCGAAACCATGGCCAAGAAAGTACAGCGGCCCTGAGTGGGCTGTCGTCTAAAGGGAGGGGTTTTAGTGAATAAGATCCCACTATATACTGACTTAATTTATGACAAAAAATTACCAGTATCATCACTCGTTGCAAACAAGATGAACTTTTATGACATTTCGAATTACACAGCAATTTGCATCTGCACATCGAACATAGGCCAGGGATTTCTAGGCAGTTCGGGAAGTGGCCAGCGGAAGTAGTATATGCGCTGTCACTTCCAGTACATTGGACATTGGCCACACGCGAAGACCGAAGTGGGAAATGGGAGGGGGGGGGGGGTCAATTCGAGAATTGGCCAAACTTCGGGCTTTGGTCGTAACATTTATATAGTATATATGCAATGAAACTTTATTATAACGTCATTCAAGGGACTGAAACATCCATGATGTTATTCCAAGCCATGCTACAGGCGATCAGCATTACTATTCATGGGCCGGGAACTTCCTGACATTATAACAGAGCTGTCACTAAAAATGATGTCCCTATAACCAAGTTCAAATGTAGATCTCTCACACACACATATATATATATATATTTAAAATAACAAATTAATTCTTTTCATTTTCAGATTTTGAGAAGTCCTTTTTATAATTTATTAACTACAATTCGGTCATTAGTCACTTCTCCGTTGAAATAGTATTTCATATTTTAGAAAGATCAATTTAAAAATTTCCGTTAATTAAATTGCTTTTTGAGGTTTTTCAATATAACAAAAAAACGTTAATTTAGAAAGTTTGATTTTAACCACTATTATAATTTCAAAATTTTGTAACCTCACTCATAGCATGGTCGGTTTTTAGTTGAACCATAAATTTGAAGTTTTTTGATGTTGCTCTAGAAAATTGTAAGGTTTTCAGTGACTCTCCTGAGATTCCATATGATGCGATGCACGATAGAATCCGTTACGAAGACTTGTGTTGTTACAAAGAGTTGTGTGTGACAATGCTGAATTTCTAGTAAGACAGAGTAAGCAGCTGCTTGGAGCGCAAATGTTTAAGTGGGGAAAATTGTTCTTGAAATCAAAACGATACCATTAACCTTACTATTTTCAATAGCGGTACGTTTTTCTTATTATTAAATAATATTTATTTCCATCCGTTCGTCCCCCAAAAAGGAAAAAAGTTCCAGTACTATAAATACAAATGCCAGCAATAAGTTAGTTGAAGAGGTGACGAAACGGTGTGAAGGCTCCAAGCGGGCTACAGTTAGAAGGTATCCGGTAGTTTTGCTTCTTCTTTTAAGGGGCGGCAAATTTCAGGTTAGCGTATAAAGGTAAGGAGCTCAATGCAACCCGGGCTATTGCTGTAATTCAACTTAACAAGAAACTGAAATCAAGCAGTCACATTATGGATTTATTTTGTAAATTTAACTCTTCAATGAATATGATTCTTCTTTTCAAATCTGATGCGGCTCTTCTCTTGCAGTGGCACATCAGAAATGGCATTGTTACGTGGTGTCCGGCCTGTGTACCTGCGCTGCAACCAAGGTACCGTTCGATGGAATTACCCGCAAGGTGCCCTCAGGATTGTGCTGCAGCACAGATCTACTGGTAAAGAATTCACTGCCTGCGTCAAGAGATCGAACGATACCTCAGGTGCCCGGATTTATTTGGCTGGAAGGAAGAGGTTGCACAGAGTGTTCAGTGCTGAGGATCCGCTGGGCTTGGTGAAGTGCGTCATGTCCCAAAGGGGTCAAGTAGCTCTGTATGTGGAGGCAGATCCCACCACAGACGCTCTTCTACGCGCGACTTCGGAATTTAGTTATTACTTGAAGAAGAGGATGGGCAGATCTAACAAGAACGTCGTTGATGGTAAGTTAGATTTATGTCTCATTTGCTTTTGCTTCTTGAAAGGCCATTCGATTAAAAATACCTTTTTACGGTTTCCTTCCACAATCTTTAAAACCTACTTTAATCAGCATATTCAGTGATAACTGTCTTAGGGCTACAGTTACAGACTGGATGATTACTTCGTTTACGCACACTATATATTGCCATAAATGACCCGCTATACTTTAGATGTTAGACGTTTTGTCGGATATCTAGAAAAAAAATTATGATTCATATTGACACTTTATTTTTCCTTCTAGGAAACTACATTTTGGCTTACCGCCATTGCAGACCTAGTACGTTCCTCATTGGTTGTTACCATTTCTTTCAGAAGTACCCCAATCGATGTGGTATAATCGCCGCATGAGAATCTTATCGAAACTTCAGGGGTGTGGAGAACATATAAGGCCTCATATATTTCAATGTCTCAACATATATTTGTCCCGAGGGCAAATAAGAGACTAGTAACAAGTTGAAAAGAATGAAATATATTTACGATCACTCTGTGAAAAGTAATGCATGAAATGCAGTTTAACTATAGCAGATAATTATGATACTTCTTGAAATTATTTGTGATCATTTTTATGAGAATAGCACGCATATTCATCGATATATGAGATTTTTTTTTTTTTTCTTTTGTTTATGTTATGCAGGATTATTAACCCAACGCAATTCAATTTTCATTAAAACTTGAGAAAATAAAATAGAAACTACCCTGCAATCAGAATGCAAAAATATTGAATATTCAATCAAATATCCATATTTATACTTATTGATGTTGAGCTGCCCATGCGCCAGGGTTAACAAAAATGCTTTTCTTTCATTTAAATCTCAAACGTGTTGAGCTGCTCTGGTGAAAGAGCCTAGGAATTATGAAAATTCGAAGAGATATGAATCGAACGATTGAAATTTCAGTGGCTTTCAGAAAGAACGGACCCAATGGGTTTTCTCCACATAGTTGCAGTCATCAATGGCACTACACTGTAAGTTAGTAGATAACAGTAGGGAATAACTCAGTCACTGTTTCGCTTCTTTTTCATAAACAAACGTGATATTCAACTTGTTCGATTGACGATATGTCTAAGAATTTTTATGGTACTTCCTTAAGATTGTTACCAGAGCAGTTCTGTACCCCTGAAATAAAAATTATCGATTTTTTAAAAATGCTAGAGGGCATGCGCACTTAAGCACCACCTAGAAAAATTAGTCTTAATCACCAAATACATTACACATTTACATTAGATTACACTTTGAAACAGTTCAGGAGAAGGAGTCCTACGTAAATTCGATTTTTGCTAAGCCGGAAACGTCCTGGTTCCTTAACACAGAAAAGTACAATGCAAGGGAGCACAGAACAGTACAATTCAACTTGTAACATATCATAACATTTAAATCAAATGCCGTAAATAAGAAGCTTGTATAGCTGACATGCGATTAGTGTAATAACGTTTTGGAATGCATGCCTATGGTCTTAGGAATTGCAAGGGAGGAGTGTTTGGATGAATAGAACTTAAATTATAGGCATCCAAACTTCGTGTCTCGACACAATAGCATACGTTAGGAATTTTTAGTATGATTTTTTCTTACATTCTTGCGTTATATTACTGTTTTACTTGCTAAAAGACACATTTCTACATTCGAGAAAATGCTAAAAAATTTAGGTGTGTCTCACGCTTGAAACTGACAGAGACACCATCCCTCTTTGATTCAAAATTCTCGCCAGTCTACAAAATCTCGGGGACAAGAAGAAAGATCAGGTGACGATTTTCTGGCATTCTAAAGGTCAATTGAGTTTTATAAAATAGCAAAAAAATATTTTCCACTTTGACTTGTAAAATCTTACGTATTTAAATAAGCAATTTTTGCAATGATAAAATGTCAAAAAAAGTATTTTTCACGAAACTGCTTAAATGTAAGTTGCTTAAAAAAAAAAAAAAAAAAAAAAAAAAAAAAAAAAAAAAAAAAAAAGGAGGCTTTTTCAAAAACTTTTTCTTTTTTTATTCTACATGTAATTGCCAATTTTTAAAAGAATGTTATAAAGTAATTTTCCTCATTAGTTAATTTTGGGTTATTGTATTTATTATTTTAATGGAAGAGGATATTTATTGAATATTGCGTGGAAAATTACTTTTAGAACTGATGTTTGATTTGAATGTATTGCAATGCAATTGCTCTTCCTGGGGAAGTAAAAAAACGACAATAAGATGAAAGGAGAAGGGAACAAAAGTACATCAGGTTGACTCCTTCTTGCGATGCCGATTTTTCGACATCACTTATTCGCACTTTACTAAGAATTTATTTATTTATTTATTTATTTATTATTAATTTTTGTTAAAGGGAGAAAGATCCCATCGTGTCTGAACTTGCGAAAATTGATCTTAACTTTGTCTTTAATGCATGAAATCATTTTTTTTTTTTTCTTTAAGTAGGTATTTACAAAAACATATTACTTTGTTGCATCTGCAAAAAGCTGTGTGGCATAGTTTTAATAGTTAAAATATTGGAAGCTATTAATGATAAACATTGTATTTTATCCATTAATTTTCAATCGGTGTTTCGAAGCAAGCATGTTATTCATGCATAAAAATTAAGTAAAGCTCTGTAAGCTAAAATCTGCAGGGAGAACGCAAGAACGTTCTGCGGTCTCTCCCAAGGATTTAAAGAAACAATTCCAACCAGTCGTCGACCTCGATCCCAGGACCGCGCTGAAATAACCGCTCAGTGTGCCCACTTGGCTATCTCCACCCACAACTTGGAGGAACCGCAACCATCACTCCTCACTTCTCCCCCCCCCCCCCTCTTTTGAGGGGGAAATTGGGAGGATTTTTTTTCTTTCTAGGCAGCCTTTATCCTTTATATTCCTCTTGCGTTTTGTGCTTTTCCCCACGTGAGTTTAGGCGATAAAGGAACAGAGTTCTCTCTTTTGCCGAATCTGAAATCTCTTGAGTTTGGATTTGTATTATGAGTAACATCGCAAGAAGGGCAACGTATTACTTGCCTTTCATGCGGCAGTGGGAGGGTTTCAGGCTGAATTATTGATATGATTCAGATCAAATTTGTATCTTTAGATCACAATATCGCGCGTGTTTATTTTTGCACTTACACTAATATTTAATTTAGCACTCGCATGCAAAGGTGAGGAAGCATTCAATTTTCATTTTTCAACGGAGAAAAAAGGTTTTTAATGCTTCTCGATATATTTTTTTAAGCAAAAATAAATTTTATTAAAGTCCAAAAAAGTTTGAAGTAATGGCAAGGGGGTGACTCACGGTAAAACGTCAAACGTCAAAACAAGTAATGCAGTGTATGTAAAACAGTTATTCTAAAAATATTGTCAGTAAATTTTCATTCTATGCATATTGGAAGTGCACAAAAACTAACACTGCCAAGTGTTAAAAAAAAAAAAAAAAAAAATTTGACAATTGAATGTCAAACTCAAATGTAGTTCTTTTTACAAATAGTACTGTACAGTATTTATAGTCATTTTGAATAAATATTTTTTTTTTAGGTTTCTAATAGAATTGATATCTTAATGAACTCAAACTGCTATTTACAAAGTAAGGCAAGAGAAGGTAGCAAGCAGTAATACAGAGGCATTCTTGATGAATTATCAACTGCTTTTAAAAATGTCTAGTGTTCTGTGGTCTTACGTTTTGAATGTCAACCTGTCTGCTGATAGAAATAACAGATAAATCTCCGCAGACATGGGCCTTAATATTTACTTATTTATTAAATTTTAATTCTGAAACTACCAAAATTGTAAGCAGAATAATAATAGTAATGGTTCCTGGATTTGAAAATTAATTGAATTTGTATCACCTTAAGTCTTAATGTCAGCATAGATCTAGGGAGAGAAAAAAAATTAAAATATTACTTTACGTTTGAATTAGACATGAAGGCATGAGTAAGTCTAATTATGCTAAAGTTTTGCAAATAACGTATTTTACAAATGAAAAACAATTTCAACTTTTCCCGAAAATCACATTCTTTATTTATGCAATAAATCGTCAATAAATCGCAATCATATCAAATATCGTAACTGAGGCAATCTCCAATTACAGAAATATTCCATGCCTCTATAAAACTTATAAATAGAATAAAATAATGCACTTTTTTTTTTTTTTTTTGCATACATGCATATGTAATAAATTAATCATTTTCAAGGGAATTCAAATGTTTATCGCTTATTATCGTAAAAATGAATCTAAAACCAAGTTTTTTTCCGTAATTCCACACTTTCAAAACAGCACAATATAATGTTTCTTGCTTTGTTCTTTAACAGCAATAAATACAACGGTTTATATCGCATATTTTTGCATACATCGCTACAATACACGTTTTCACACGGCAAATTTCTACAAATTCTATAAAAAAAAAGCAAAACCGTAGGAATATTTATTCCATTCAAAAATGTGCACATAATTGAAAACATTAACAATCTTTAAACAAGGGTCTTTTCCCCAGCATTTACGAGTGCATTTTCTTCCACGAAGAAAATCAAATTGAAAAACCAAGGTCGATACCATGCGACACAAAACTCGATCTTTTACCAAACATCGTTTGCCCGTGCCAGCACTATTTGTTTATTTCTTGGCGTGTGTCTCGGCTGCCACCTCACCTTTCTTTTACAATAGAATAGTAATTGCTCACTCATTTTGTAACCGCAAACACAGTATCAAAAGAAAAGCTAGAGTTCCGAAATGGCGGTGACCCCACATCTTTATTTTCCTGCTGACCCCAGCCAGAGCAGTAAGAACCTCGGAACCTGTTCTACAGCGAAGGCGGGGGCCGCTTTGCTATATGGACTGAGAAGTTTTGAGGTTGAAGTTTATGGTTATTTTGATGTAGCACACACAAGGAAAGGGGAAAACTCAGTTCAAAAAAAAAAAAAAAAAAAACGAAGAAGAAACTAAATTATCGCATAACTTTTTGCAGATTTTTTGTTTTTTAATTTGCTCCAGTATGACAGACAGACAGACCGACCGACCTGCAGACATACCGACAGACACGCACTTATCTTTTTGCTTTTTGTTTGAATCTGAATGCAACATACTATATTTGCTATTATATTATTATATTATAATTATAATTATTATTATTATTATTATTACTATAATTATTATTACTTGTTGTTATTTTGCATTCTGAGTAAAATGTTTTTAACGAATTTTATGCTAGGTAAATTTATATTCATCACTAAATTTGTCTTTTTTTAAGAGTATATAACATGGTAGTTCGACAAAAAATAAATAAAATTAAGGTTTTCATTTATCATGAGGTAGGATGATTTATTACCCCATTACATTATTTTTGGATTTGTATTAATATGTGTAATAAAAAAAAGATGAATTGAGCGCAATGAATTTTCCAAGAGACTAAATATATATATTTAGTAAATTTCTTTTGAAACTTGATGGTACTTTCGTACAATGCATAGAGTGTATCTAAGGAACCAGATACGTCTTTAATGTTTAGTGCAACAATTTTCTCTGTCTTTCGTTCTTACTTGCTACTTCGGCTTCATTTTATTCTTTTCCTGCTGCTCCCTCTCCCCTCTCTCCGCCCTGTTTTTTACAAAATATGTTGAGTCGATTTTAGCCCATCAGGATGCACTACTGCTCACACAATTTATTCTTGTTTTTACCATTTTTATAATGGTTTTAAACATATATTTCATGTTTATATAGATAACGGGAAGAACGTTTTATCGAGTAAAACTACTCATCTGAAAAACGTAATTCCGCGGCTGAAAAAAAACTTCACTTTAGTAACAGCTTGCTTGAAAATAATTCAATCTCGCAGACCCCTATTTACTTCTCATGCTCCCCTCATTAATTCCTTCGTTGGCTCTAAAATAGTTTAAGGTTCAAATTTTAAGAAACTTTATATGATTAATTTTATTTTAATTTAACATTATAAACCATAGTGTACTAACTTCTTCAAAAAACTTTGTTTTACATGGGAACGGAAAGTCAGAATTTCGTTTTAGACGAAAAAGTTATGAATATTAAAGTACAACAATTTAATTATTTTCAACAATTTAAAGAAAATGCAATTTTAATATGCATATCTTTTTCCAGACTGCCAACCCTGCTCTGAAGAACAACTTCTTCGGCAATATTGTACAAGTGACTTTGGTATGCAATGTTTTTAAGTAGTCTTGATTTTCTAAAATTTTTGTGTGGGAAAGAAGCCGTTAGATTTCATCCATTTACTGTGACTTTAATTGACCGTATGTAATTTTCATTTACCGTTTGCACTTTCTAAAAATTTCATAGTGTACGCTTATTTTATATTGTGATGTTCTAATTCATAAAAGGTGACTGTAAAGTGGAAAGAAGGGGGCGGGAGGCATTCAAAGAAATATTTAAATCTTACTGTTATATTTTTTGTTTTTAAAAATATTTCACCTTTCATGTGTAGACGAAATTTTACTGAAATTTTAGCCATGGATAAATAGCCAAAAATCACTAATTATTATGCCATTAATCATCATTGCGGCAATTTAGCTTTAACATATTAAATTTAATTGATTCATTTGTTAAATTCATACATCATCTGTCATACTCCATTGTTTTTTTTTTTTAAATTAATTTTTGCAATTAAAACTTTAACTGTACTGCGCAAAGGGTAGAAATAACATCGGTTTGCTAAAATTTAGTTCTTAAAACGAGCTCACTTTTAAAATTGCAAAAATACAGCATAAAATAATTAAAAATACTAACATAGAGAAGGAACATATTACTCAAATGTGAGGGTTTTTTTTTTTGATAAAATCCTCGAGATTATTGAATATATATATGTCAAGAGGGAGTTCCTCTCCGTTATAATTCTTCAATTCTATTCTTGTTATGAAAACTATTTACTCACATTTCGTTCATTTTCAGTGATACAAGGTTCAGTTAGCAGTTTATTCCACAACAAACCTTTGCAGACTACAGAATTGACTGTGAAGGTTTCGCACATCCACAGAACTAATGAACTAGGCAGATTTTCAAGTTCCTCTGATTCTTCCACCCATCTTAAAAGAAATTCTAACCACATAGTCCTGCACAGGCCTTTGCATTGTGGCACAAAGGCGGGAAATGGAGAGTTCTTATTTTTCGGCAATTGGGTACTGGGATATCCGAATTTGTACTGCGTCCCCAGACTAGTTGAATGGAAGAAAGTTCGAAGGAAAGCTTTGAGAACGGGTATGAATGAATGTTTACTTTAGCTGTGATATGTGTGTATGTTGAAGATGTCCATGCACAAGAAACTCTCATCATGAATGAACCGTCCGGACCATTCATCCCATTTTCTTGTTGACCAATTGTGTAATTCTGTGTAAATAATTATTTTGTGATACTTGAGATGCATATACATGCGATATATTCATTTATGCAAGCCAAAAAGTCGATTATTGTGAAATCACCTGGTTCATTATGAAATAACAGTAATTTCTATGTTATTGATAATTTTAATGCTCATGCCGCTTATAGATGAAAACATTATTTTCTGCGTCTGAGTCATCTTTACTGTGATAACGTATGTTAAAGGACAAGATTAGAACTACAAATTCCGAATTACTATTTAAACGGCTTTCTAATCTTCTTAATTAAGTAAAAAAGTTGTCTCTATGCTGAAAGAATCCAATGCTTTAAAGCGCAAGAGTAAAAATAGCTTTCAGGCACATGGTTTTGGGTTAGGACAAAGTTAAGAAACAATATTTTGCTTTATTGTTTATAATTTGAGCAAATATGAATGTTTTTTAAAAATTTAATTTTTGTTACAGACTGTTTCTTTTTACCCCTTTCGTTATCTTTTTCTTTGAAAAATAGGAACGGGGGATGCGACTAAATTTAATTTGTACACTGCTTACATTGCCTTAACGTATTCTAGCATTTTAAGCGCATATTTATGATGTTAGCCGAAGAATTCCACCAAGGACTCAATGATATATTAATGTATAAATGATGGTCATCTATAAATAATTAACTGCATTTGTGAATATTTTTTTAAAAAAAGCAAAGCATTATCATATGTAAAAACTACAAATGCAATGGTATTTTTAGAATAATCTTATTGAATTATAAAAATAAATGAAGTTCTACAAGTTTTAATGATCTCAGATGATGTATATTGTAAAAAGTATGAAATAAATATTTGTACAAAAAACGACAGGTGTGGATATTTTTTATAATCATGCAACATTACTTTATATATCATATCGTCGAGTTCTAATAAAAGTGGCGAAGTCCAAAAACTAACGGTTTTGAGATGAAAACTATTTTGTCACCAAAAAATGAAGCTTGACGGTCTGGTAAAACTCATTAACCCTCTGGCTGCGTATCCCGCGATTTCCACGGGCAGCTCAGAAGTAGCAAAATTTGCTAATCTTGCAGTTATCGCGTGGATAGATAATTTTTAGACTATTCTATTAAACTCTGCAAACCGTTGTTTTCCCGTTCCCCGAAAAAAAAAAAAAAAAGCGCAAATTAAGCGAAAAGTTGCGATTTTCGTTTCTTTTTTTTTTTACGCTGCCCGTGGAAATCGCAGGATACGCAGCCAGAGGGTTAAGTCCATTTATTTTGACCCTGTTTATTTTATCTGAACCCGACTTTAGCGGGTTAAAACATTAAGTATACAAATAAGTCTTTCAGTGGACTATTGTCGCTCATTAGAACTTTCGATTCATTATTTCACGACATAAACTAGTCATGTAATTCATTACCTGTAAACCACTGTGACAATTGACCCTTCAAAACTCGCATTGAAATGAGTAATTTGAGAACTCGCGCGTGAGCATTTTTCTCACACTACCCATTTTCCTCAAAAAATGATAGTTAACGAAATATTTTCAACTAAAAGCTATTTTTATTTATTCTATACAACAAATGCTACAAAAAATAACAATATTATTAGAAATATATCGTACTCGTGTATTGTTTTCATGGAATATTAAATCACCCAACTTAGATACTTTTATTTGTGAGGTAGAAAATAATCCCTGCGAAAACTAAGATTTTTTCTTGGCAAATTTTGCATGTCTATTTTTAAAAAAAATTAAGAAGCAGCTTTTGCCAGAGCCATTTGAATCAATAACCTTCCTCTTGAAGTCATCCTCGAAAATAAAATTTAAGAAAAAATCAGTGCAAAGAAATTTAAATACTTAAAATATTATACTATGTAATTCATTTATTCATTAAGTTTAGTCCATTTAGGTACATACCTGGTTTAATATTCATCGATAAAAATATTTAAAAAATCGTTTTTGGTAAATCACACGAGTACTCGGTTGATGAGCAAAACATTCACATCAAAAGAAAAAAAGTTTCATCAGAACTCACACGATGAGAAAAACACTCACACTTGACCACTCTGACCAACAAACACTTTAGTGTCTTTCATCGCAACACTGGCGATTTTAAATTTGCAGTATATAACGAGCTTATAATGCACATTTAACATAAATTACAATGCTGTTTTAAAATAAAACAGCACACGAAGTTGGTCAAGAGCTAAGCAAGTCCGCAAATAGTCTTACAAATTCAAATTTAATCTCTCCGAAATCAAATTTGTAAAACTATCTGTAGTTTATCACTTTCTGTCTCGTTGAATGTCACGTAAAAGGTGTATTGCAGCAAAACTAAAGATACATTATTAGGAAAAACATTGCGGAAATCATGAAACTAAGTGAAACTTATTTTATCCCGTGGAAACCAAGTTACGTAAAATGTTTCATGCTTTGCGCTGTTTCTTGGGTTAAAAGCTTTTTTTTCTTTCTTAAGTTAAAATATGCAATTTTGTGTTGTTTACACACCTCTGAAAAATTTGGTAAAAATTAATATGCAATATTTTACTCATATGGGGAAATATTTCAGAAGCTTGAAATAAATCAGTTATGGCCCCTACGCATGGTACATGGCTCACCTATTTTCATATATAGGAGGGCATAGTCCTATGCGACTCCAGATTTTTTCTGTGGCCTTCCATGGCGGCCATATGACTCTCATTGAGAAACCTTGAGCTAGACGACCCTCTATCGATTAAAAAAAGAATCATTAAAATCGGTTCATTTAGTCAAAAGTTATGGATAAACAAAGAATAAAAAAGAATAAATTTACACCCATAACTTTTTTTTGAACTATAAAATATGGTACAATTGAAGGTACGGAACTTATGGGAGACCACCCTTAATCGATAAAAAAGAAAAAAAATGTATTAAAATAGGTTCATCCGGTGAGAAGTTGTGGATGGATCAACAAACAAAAAGAAAAACGGGAAAAGAAGAAAGAAAAGAAACAGCATGAATTGGGAACCATCCTCCTTTGGGAAGTCGGTTAAAAATAATATTAGTTGTGAATAAATATAAGTAGTATTTACTTAGACTAATTGGCGAATATTCCAGAAGTATATTTCCATAAATTAAATAAAATATGTGCAATTTTCTTCAACATCATTAAATATTTCGCAATTTTTCTACATTTTGATCGCGCTCATTAGTGTAGATGATTAATGTGGTATTACTTTCCCACTGACTGAAGATCTTTGCTTGCTCGTGATCTCATTATTCAAATACGACGCATAAAGCTGTTACGAGGAATCAAAAAAAGGATTTTTGAATCATTAATGAATTGGTGTTTGGTTTCCTTTTTGCCCGTTTGGCAATATCTATCCCTGGATTCCGCTCGACCAAAATTATTATTCGTGTGAAATGTCTTTTTCAAGCAGATTAATTGGATTTAGATAACGCTTCCCGATTAACGTGGCATTGCAATTCCAAAACATCAGGAAGCGCCAGTCTTTTGGGAAGTGCTTGGCTAGATATTGAAAAGCTGTAATTATTTCTCAAAATGGCGAATGCAGAAATTGACTTGGATAAAATAGTTTGCCGATACTATGCCTTTAATAGCTGTTTCAAAGGTTACGACTGCTTTTTCCCGCACGTCAGGGGAAAGAACCGTCTTCCAGATGACATATGTCGCCTTTTTCTTGAAAACAAATGTCCCTATGGAGAAAATTGTAAGTTTTTCCACCTATCCTTTGATGAATTGAAGCAATGTGTGTTGCGAAGTAAATATTCATACATAATTCCGCCAAAGGCTTTGTTCAAAAAACGCGCCAACAAAAAACGATTGCCTACTTGCTCGCAGCTACCAAGTGCTAGACAACTGCAAAAAGATGATGCAGAAAACAAATGTGGAGAAGATTCCTCAGTACGTGGACAAACTTTGTGTAACAATGAAATCTTCAAATGTGAGTCAAGTGCGTGGAGTACAAGACCAAATCAGCACCACTTTAGTCAGGGAAATGCTACCCAAGAGTTTCCAAATGGAAGAAAATTACAAAACGATAATGCTCAAAAGACATGCGGAGACGATTGCTCAGTTCGTGAGCAAAG
This sequence comes from Octonoba sinensis, assembly GCA_038502835.1. Taxonomy (NCBI): domain Eukaryota; kingdom Metazoa; phylum Arthropoda; class Arachnida; order Araneae; family Uloboridae; genus Octonoba; species Octonoba sinensis. The sequence goes on along the minus strand of CM076599.1, from coordinate 25,606,202 downwards.
TTTTTGCAATGGCAAAATCGATAAATGCGAATCAAGTGTGCGCAGCACAAGAACAAATCAGCAGCATTTTAGTGACGGAAATCCTACACAAGAGTTTGAAAATATTGTTAATCCTTCATTGCCATGCGCATTTAGCCCAGTAGCGGGTTATATAACTCAAACTGTAGGATTTTCTGGTAATCCAATGAGCATAGATTATCTTCAAACGCCAACGCCAGAATTCCGTGCTGCGACAAATATTCCTTCGGTTGTGGTCGATACATTAGAGACGAATGCAGTTTTCATTCCAAATTTTTTTCACCAGGACAACGGAGCACTGATGAATCTAAGAGTTGAGCTCCAGCAACAAGACAACAGAGTACTCATGAATCCAAGAGTTGATCTTCAGTTGCCAAACAATAGTATTATTTCTCAAATTCAAATGTCAAGTATTACACAGTATGCGCCCTTATGGGATATGCAAGCGAACAAACAGCTAGAGTTACAGTTACAGCTTCAGCCTCAGGTGTATTTAACGATTATTCCAACTGGAGAAAATTATGGTGCATCAAGTTTTTCCTCAGATATTTCATGGAACACTTTTGAAGCAAATTGCGATTTTGCTCCGCATAATCTCGGAGAATACTATCATGCTTTAGACTTTCCTTACGAAAGTACGAACGACAGAAAGATATGCAACTGTTCAGTTCCCAGTTGCTCCGACCTAAATCAGGTTAGAAGTCAAAATCTTACATGTAACAATGATCATCATCGCGATACGTCTACTTCATTTGGCACTAGATTTGAAGATTCTGAACAACGTTGGCGAGAAGAATATCAAACGGATGAGCCAGGCCCTGGGAAAACTTGCCGAAAACCAATGCCGTGGAATAGTTTGTGCGGTGAAACTTCATCAGTCCACACTGCCTCTGCTGAATCTCTACCTGTTGAAACTGATCAAACTTCCTCAGGCAACAATTTCTATAACAATGCTCTATATGTTGAAAGTGGTAAACCTTCATCAGGCAACAGTTCCTTTAATAAAGCTCCATATGACGAAAAAGTGGAAAAGGATGTGAGTGGTACGACTCAGATTGATCAAGCAGGAAACTTTATAAGAGGTGTGCATTATGTAGAAGAAATAGAAACGACATTTTTAATTCAGGCATCAGAGGGTGAATCTGCAAAGCAGTATCAAAACAGTTTGTCGGATTACAAAAATGCATCTGTGTAGGAGGAAAAAAATTGAAAAACTGCACATCAACACTGAATGTGAAAACAATTCTGTTCAAATCAAACGTAAAATGCCATTTTCAACTGAATGAAATGAAATTAGGGACAACTCCAACTTAAAAAGCAGTTTTTCTTAAAATTAACCTCTTTCAACGTGATAAACAAGGAGCAAAATTAATTCCGTTCATTTTTTGTGTGAATCGAATTAGTGTGGCTTTTTTTTGTTTTAAAAAAGCTATAATGATTCATTTGAATAATATGTGCAGTATGTAGGTATGTAAAAACTTCAATTTAAAAGTAGCAAAATTTCTTCAAGAATATGGCAAAACAAGCCTGTGTTTGCGATTAATTGACTTTTATAAGTTGGTTTCCTGCTTCTGAATTTGATGTTTAAAGAGGTAGACATGTCTATCATTTTTATAAAATATTTTTTTAAAGTAAGGCTGCTCTAAAAATGTGCAAAATATATGGTTTTGTTTTTATATTTATTTATATAAGAAGTTGTTTTGATCAAAATTAGGTTTCTGTTCACAATGAGAAAATTTAGGACAGAGGAAAAATTTTTTAGGAAAAATTCAAACAGGGGTAAAATATTTTACTAGTAAAGGAATTCATGGTGAACGATAAACAAAGAACTAGTACCGGTACAGTAATTTCTCACTTATGCGTCGGGGCAATGAACCGATGTAAAAAGACGCGTAAATGAGATAAACATATTAGTGAAATACCCTACTTCGACTTAAATAAGTTTAAAGTTAAACAAATTGCTGGAAAAAGGTTTTAAAAGAATGCAGTTTCAGTTTAAAGCATTATTTTGCACTCAAAAACTATGTTAACGGAAACAATGTTGAAACAAAACAAAAAATAATTTTCCAAACTTAAATGCTTTACGAAAGTGCTATTTCAAAAGTGAAGATTTTTCCCCCCACATTATTTTAAATAATTTTTTAATCGATTTGCAAATTTTAAGCCTTTTTATATTTCATAACTTCCCATCTAACTATCAATATTTTTAACCAGAGAATTAAACCAAATAGAATTTTTTGATATGTAGATATACGCAGAACTGAGTTTTCAGAAAAATTCTTTCCAATGTCAAAATACACACTTCTTGATTAGTAAAATACGTTTTTAAAAAAGCAAAAATAAAGCGTGAAATCATTTCACGCCACACAAATGCACGCACAAAAAAAAAAAAAAAAAAAAAAAAAAAAAAAAAAGAAAGAAGAAGAAGAAGAAGGAAAGCAATTTCGTTTTAATCGCTGGTTAAATGAAAAATGTGTGTGTAAATGTTGACAATAAATGATAAAAAAAAAAGGGTTTTTTAAATAACACCCTATTATTACTTCACTTGTCTGCACTCAAATCTTGAAATTCAATTTCCAATCTATAAAGAGTCGATGACAATACAACCTGGCAGGCAGTATATTTTTAAATCAGTTTTGTTCTTTTTTTTTTTGCAATAGGCGATATTTTCCCATAAATTCCTTAATATGGAGGAAAAAACCTTTTGCACATATTAACATAATATCTCAATCGAAAGCTCTGATTTTTCTTCATGCGATGGAATTAGTTCAAAATTTGCGAGTTAATTAGAACACGAGCTGTATACTTTTTAGTTATATTTTATTCGGCTTTGCTTAACCCAAATAATTATTCAACACTTAATCTCTCCTCCTTGTGAATATACAGTTTTATGAATACAATTATCTTTGTTTTTTGTGAAATATTTTTTAAGGCTTTCCTCATTCCAATGCAATAATTTGCGCTTTTTACTTTCGTGTACAAAGTAAACAAAGTATGGTATTCGCGAAAACTTTCCCACTCAAATTTCTATCCAAATTTATGTTTTAATCACCAATGAATTGCGTTTGAGTAGTTCTTTGTTGTGGTGTCGGTACTAAAAAAAGAAAAAGTTAATTATAGGTTAAAAAAAACTAGAAGAAATACGCTTTTGCAGTAATATGAACTAAAAAGTTAAAAAATAATCTTAGAATATAAAGATATATTAAATGGCAACGGCGATGTCTTACAATTACGTATAACTTAATTTTTTGAATGAACTTAAAATATTGGAATAAAATCCTTGAGGAAACTAATAATTTCAGTATTGAAAAAAAGCGTGGGGTGCTTAGTCTATTTGCATTTTGATAATGATTGTACATTATGGGCTGGCAATTTTTAACTGTTTTGTTCAATATTTGCTAAGTCGTATCTTTTCTAGTTTTTTTAACTATAATTTTATTTTAAATTCATTTTCATGTAGTAAGTTTTGAATTTATGTAAAACACAGTTGTTTCGAGCACGTGAATTTAACAAGAAAGTAGTTTCAGTCGCTTTGCCCTTTTTTAACTGAGTTCGATTTTACATAAGTTCAAACGTCCAGAATTGAGACCCTATTAGTGTAATTTGAAAGTGAACTTTAATAAATGCAAAACAAAACTTAAAATATTTTTAAAATATGTAATCTGCTTTCTTTCTTTCTTTCTTTTTTGTAGTTTATTTATTTATTTATTTTTTAAGCATTCTGAAAGTTGAAAAAAAAACTTAACTAGTGCCTTTTTTGTGTATTGATGCTTGTTTACATAGATATGTCATTCATTTTAATTAATACAAATTAATGCTAATTAAGTGAGTTTTTAATGAAAGATTTAATTAATCTTTTTCTCTTTCGTTCCGATTTTTAGTAGTCGTCCCTTTTTAGGAGAGTGCGCTATCCTACCATTGGGGTGGTGGGGGGAGGCGGAAGCCCGGATATTACAGTCAATGACTGAATAAATTAATTCATTTTTTTCCGCTTCTAGGGGAAGGTACCTGAAACAAGTAACATAAGAATTCGCTAGTTTTTCCACATGAGATTAAATTTATAAATATTATGTGTCTCATATGTTATGTATAATCTATAAATTATATTTTTTTATTAAAGTATTTTTCATAACATGATGTACCTGAAACAAAGAAGAAAATAAACTTCTTATTAAATCAGTACATGTTTCCATATTTCTGCAATCATACAGATGTGAAAAGATATTCATGTATCTCAAGCAAGTGTTAATATACATAAAAAAAATTTCATGTCTAAATCAAACAAAGCTGTTGCACAATATCACGTTGTAAATCAGATCGGCGCAGGATATCCCGTCATGGCAACTGCATCTAATAACGTAAGTAGTTTCTACTATTTTAGAATACATCCGATCCCCCTTTTCTTGTTTCCACAACAATCTGAATTATTTGCGTGCATTTCGTAAATTACATGGCGTTGTTTTAAGGAAATATTTTTGTATTCAAGAAGAAATGTGCCGAAAATTAAATACATTTTTTTTCAAGATTGCAAGTTTGCGTAATTTACTATTCCGGTGGGTTTTTCCCCCTTTTATTTATTTCGTTTCCTCTCCTCCCCTCAAGAAACGTCTCTATTGTTTTAGTTTATATAAAATTATTATATATATAACTGACTGAAAAAACAAGAAATAGAGGTGTGATTAAGAAATATTTAAACCAATGCAAAACAGGTAGCAACATGGATAATTTCTTTCTTGCTTTCTTCTTTTCTAGGTTTTTTTTTTTGCAAAAAAAAAAAGCTGTATATAATATATATATAACGTATAACATTATATACATTAATACAATCAATAATAGAAATGTGATAATGATAATTTTTGAGTTTACATGATTAAATCAAAAAATATTAATTTACATTAAATTTAGAAAATGTTTCAACCACACTGAATAACGGCTTTTAAATTGGGGTAAATGTTCTACGTTTCAGAACAAAGTTATAAATAATAATTTTTTGTCTGTTTTGATAATAAGGAAGAGATATTTACTTTTGAAGGGGGGAAGTACATTCTTCAACCTGGGTTTCACGAAACCCAAGGGTTCCCTAGAATTTTGACAGGGGCTCACTAGTGATCACTATTTACTTAAGCAAAGCTCCAAAATTTTATTAAAATCTTTTTTAGCAAAATTTCATCAAAGATCTGATTGTTAAAGGCAATTTGCTTGTAAAAATAAATGCAAATAAATATTTTATAGATAAAATGATGCTTTTGCACATTATACATAAAGTAAATGTAAAAAAAAAAAACGCATTAGCAGCCTTACCATTCATTATTTCATTAAGATGTTTGCAATGTGATAAAATAAAGATGGAATAATAATTTTGTAAATTTGAGTAAGATGAAGCTTTCATATCCTGTTTTGTCTGCTCTTTGATCAAAAGGTTCTTTCAAGAAAAAGAAAAGCTGAAAGGATTTCCCAAAGTGTGAAAGATTGAATGCCCCTGTTCTAGATTATCCTCCAAATTTCAATTGCAAGAAAATATTCTCTGAATATTCTTGTTCACGGAGATTTCTACTAAAGCATGACATACGTGATGTTTTGAACCACATCGCTGACGTCTATTCCACCAGCAATGGTGTGATAGACGATTCTTGTCTTGTATGCCCATAAAGGAGCCATACAAGCTGTATCAAATGGTTCATCGTTCCCATTGCAACGTGTCTACGTTTTGAGTGAAGATGATTTTCATTTGATAGGAATAAATTAAGGAGGTTTGGCAAACATGTAGAACCTTCCAATAATTACTTTTGATGAAAATTACGGCGCATATTGTATAAATAATATACTCAACAAATAAGAGCGATGAACTGTAGTAAATCAGTAGGAGTACTTAATAAATAATAATAATAGAAACAATGAGTGCCCACTACATGAACAACTGCTCAATGCCACTTCAATATGTAATTAAAACAATGATTGTATTCAATGTCGGGCCTCTAAAATTTTGGGGTCCAGGGTCATGGCTCGGAAGTCCGTGCTGAATTGCATGTCCGCTCTGATTCTTAAGGCAGGTACAAAAATAGAGGGTTTTATTTACTGGCTTATTAATTTGATCGATTTGCCAGTCTGAAGTACATCCAGTCCAATTTAACTGTAATTAACGATAATTGAAATGATTTATCAAATAAAATGCTTTAATGAATTTTGTTGAGGGATGTTGAAGCATCCATAAAGATGGATGCCTTTTAAATTCGATGCCAACATTAATTACATTGATAAGAACCAATTTGGCAACATAACTTCGAAATATTTTAAATGCATTTTACTCCTCCATATTGATTTAAATTTACTACTCATTTTGCAAAAAGAAACTATTACTTTTAAGGTTGAGAGTGAAAGAAAACTGATGTTAGGTAGAAGGCAATAAAGAATGGATGATAACCTCAGTAGAAATGGCAAGACAAGTCGTTGCTGAAGTTGATTTGATGATGAACTGACTGCAGGAAAATGCAGCAGAACCACGTTTTCATAACTCGTGCACAACAATAGAGTTTTTTTGGTTGCAAAACTAAACCGTAAGGAAGGATCCACTTTAAATAAAAAATTTGACGCCCCAGTGATTCCGTTTCGAGAACATTTTTCCATCTCCCCTCTATCTTACTGTTGACAACTGAAATAGAACTCACAGGTGAAGAAACTGTTTTTATTGAATGCAAAAAATTGCATGAAAAAATAGGAAGCAGGCAAAATTTGAATAAGAAGCTTCCGGCAGAAGTTTAACAATGTATTTTAGAATCCTGTACATGTATGGGGGAGGAGAATCAGACGATACAATAAGATTTATTATTACTCTTACTGTTTTTTTCTTCTTCTTTTTTCTGCACTTTCTTAGCTTCTCTTCCTGCAATTACTGTGAGAAAAGTAATAAAAATTGCTATCCCACAAGGTGTGTTAAAATTCACTTTGTAGAGCAGGAGTGTTGCTTAGAAATGTCCCACGCATTTTGCTTTTAATATAACAGGGAGAAAATGATCACAGGGAATGAGAACAAGAAGGTTTTTTTCTCTCTCTTTTTAGATTTCACGGTAGAGTTGATCTAAAAAAACATAAACTGTAATGCTTTTGCAGGAATAACGTTAATGACTGCAAAAAAAAAAAAAGAAACCGCAAAATTGTAAAATGTTTAAAACACTCTCTCTTACTTAAACTTCTTTTAAAGATAACCAAAAGGCTCACTTGTCTAATAATAACAAGTTTTCTGTTTGAAATCCTATGCGCCTTTGGAAAATATTTTAAATATAGTCTGTTATAAAGCATCCATTCTTTTAATTCATCTTCTTCTTTTAAAATAGTAGACATGTGCAATGCGATGCTGTCGGTGTAATATTTTGTACGAATGAGAAATATTTTGAATGTGAACTATTTTAACGATAGTCTTTAGAAAACAATCTGTTATTTGATGGAAATATGGCCTCTTAAAAAGTAATCAAATGTCACTTTTGATCAATCTCATAGACATTCAACTGTATAAATAACGCTAATTAATCATTGCGTAGTATCGCGATTCTAATGAATAAGAAACATAAATCTGTTCGTGGTATGGATATTTCATCTTATTTAAATGCGTAAATACCTATTTAGCGAGAATATTTTTCATCCCTACACTCTACAAAATATATATAATAGGGACGCATATTTTGTTTCTTCATGGCGCCGCTTATACTTGCCCCTTATTGCCTGCGTCCGTAGTACTAAAAGTGCTTCTTACTTTTGTGAAATAACGGTACAGCTTAAGTAAGGGGCCCATTGCGGTGATTTTTTTAGTTGGGGTTTTCAACTGGCCATTGGGCTCCAATGTTAAAGATGTTCAAAAATAATTATAATTAAATTCTTGATAGCTCTAATTTTCGAAACTGCCTCAAAATATTATTCCTTTCCTGAGATTTCGAGATAGCTAGTGCTGATTTGATACAAATTTCCTTCGACGCTCTTTAGGAACACAGACTAATTTTGAGAGGGCGTCTATTTTTTTTATAGGTGGAAGGAGGGGTGTTGGTTGATACAGAATAACATTTCAGGGGGAGGGGGTCAGGTTCAAGACTCAGGCACTGAAATTTCTCGAATTGTTTAAAGCAATAAAAATCGCCAAATCAGTCAGGAATAAGGCATTTTGGACTTACAGTATCCTTTTGCCACTAGCGCCTCATAATTTCAATTTAAATGCAAAACTAATACTAGCATCGTTTATATGACGCCGAAGGGACTACCGAAGAAAGTCATTTCAACAATAACGCCGTTGATGAAAACGGCGTATAAACGATTTTTTTTTTGTATTTTCTACTTTTATTAATTAATTTCGTAGTTCTTCCACATTACAAAATTTTGTCAATGCTTTTTTTTTGGGAGGGGCAGGGGCGTATAATCCTCCCCTTGCATCCGCGCCTGCGTGGAAGATCTGTGAGATTTGAGAGGGAGCACCAGGACACATCCTGCTATCCCGGTAGGCTATTCCGCCTCTTCGAAATGTTGCACGAATTTTCAAGTTTCCCAGATAAGGTGTTTGTAATTCATGCTAGTTTAAACACCGAAGCACGTGCCTCCGTGGCGCAATCGGCTAGCGCGTTCGGCTGTTAACCGAAAGGTTGGTGGTTCGAGCCCACCCGGGGGCGGTCCTGCTTTTATATCTAGACGTTTTTCCTTTTTGTCAAACATAAGGCAGAATTCAGAATGAAAGTTTCAATGCATTTGATGAGGCTTTGTTCTATTTGTATGAAATCTTTTTCAAATGGAACATTTTGTTAGAATAATTGTTATTTAGAAAGTAAAAAGCATTGTTTAAATCTTGCGCAATTGACTTTCTCAAAAGCTTTAAGTTTCTTTATGAAACCAAAATTTTAAAATGAGAGAAAAAATGTCATTGCTATTTTTAGTATTCCATGTACATATTACTACTGCAGCGGACGCTTTTTTACCCGAGTTATTTTTTAGACACGCATTTGCTGTTTTTCCCGATTCTTGCATTTCGGACTCAAATCTTTACCGCAAAAAAGAGGGGGGGGGGGACGGGGACGGAGCTACACAGCTAATTTATTATTGTTCATAAAAGTAAATTTCAACCTTTTCCTCTTCTTCCCACCCTGTGTTATAATTCAGTTATTATATAGAATAACTAGGTATTTCATGAAATAACTAGACAAGTCAGTTAAAGTAGATAATAGATGAAAAATTGGATACTCTACCTAGTTATTCTATGAAATAACTATTAATAGACCGTTAAAGGGAAAAAATAATTTCAAAGTTATTTTATAAATTAATTGGTTATAAATAGCTGAAATCTCTAGAAAAATACATTTTATCCCGATTGCGGATGATTAATTGATAAATAGTAAAGGAAAGAGTCATTACTTGAAAACAGGTTGCAAAAATATTTGTTAATAATTCTTTCTTTTCTTCTGTCTTTCTTTTTTTTTCGTACAGTGAAACAAAATATATTTTATTTTACTTTTACATTGAAGAGTTAAAACCTTCGGTGAATATAATTCATTTGACGGCTCTTTATCGCAACGATAACTAAGAAAAATCACGCTAAATAAGACCGAACATGTCGTTCTTTTAATAAAACAATGTTTATTCAAATCGCAATTTATGTTGATTGAATGAATACAGTAAACAATCATTAATCGGTGAATTCGAATTCATCCACAATTTTTACCCAATTCAAGGCTTAGTGTCTGAAATTTATTCGAAACGTATTAATACTTTTTTCCTCAGTGATTTACTTTGTGAAAAAATGGTTTACGAAATTATTTAAAAGTTCGGTGAATTTCGCCTCCTTTCATGTGGCAGTCTTCGAGTGGGTGGTCTGAAGAGGAGGAACTCCCGTAGACAGGAAACGAAGGCCCCGCTGAAGAAAGCCCTTTCCTTGCTAATGAAGCGTGAATCATTCTAAAAATGAAGCAATCGAATTACGCCTTCAAATCTAGTTCAACGTTGAGAAAAATCATACACAATTGTGCAGTTTTCATGAATGGCATTATCATGTCCCATTTAGTGCATAGGGAACACAGGGGAAAAAGTGTGTTGACCCTTGTTATTCAGCTAAACTCGTGAGGCTATTTAGTTCTGAGAGCCGAAGTGCTTAAACAGGGGAAAACTCCGCAGAAAAAGAATTTCATCATCTTTCGAGACCTTAATGAAGGACTTGAGCAAACCAAAAATTTAGGTTATCGTTAGAAGTAACTTATAAATCCCCAGAATTCTTCAGTTATCCGTCTGGACAAGGTCACATGGCTCCGACTTAAATTTCTTTCGCTATGTGAGAGTTTATAAAAGGCCAACCTGTCATTTAAATGAAAAAAAGAAAGAAAAGATAAAATAAAAATCAAGTATGAAAAGCACCCAGTCTTAGTTAGCACTTGATTACATTTTATTTGTATACACGTGGGGTGGAAGGGGGGGGGACACATTGGGAGGAAAGTTGTAATTTCACAACTTCTGCAAATTGGTTGAAAGAAAATTAGTGACTTGAGAGATCAGTTATAAAATCAAAGTTAAATTTTTATCAATTAGTGGTGACAGAGCACCTCACTTTAAATTAGAGCCACGTGTCACGATTATTCCGTCATACTACTCTCAATCTAAATTGTAATGACAAAATCTTGCCAAACTCTAAGAAACTTTACATCATCAGTTTATCAGTCTTCACAGAATATAACTTATGCATTATGCCACAATGGTATGCATTGGTTTGTAGCTTTGAAGCTATTTGTTAATAGCAAAAAAGAGTTAGTTTTTCTGTAATGATAAGTACTATTTCTTAGCTGACCAATTGTTTAACAATTTCCTTAGAGGAAAGGGGAGTTGGGAGGTGGGAGGATGGATGGGATTGCTTCTTCCTGACTCTCTTATAAATAACGTCCCTGTTCGAGAGATTCATTCGATTCTTAAATCACTCAAGAAGTAAATCATTCAAGTTATCGAGATATTCACTCGATTTTGCCTATCACTATTGCTCAATACCCATCCCCCAAGAGCGATGGCGCATTCCCTCAAAAGCTATGTAGAATCGCTCCAAGAACGACATCGCTCAGAAATAAGACTGAAGTTCAATGGCGCACCGTGGCACATGAACCCCGCTGGACGAGTTTAAACAACCTTTACATTACGATGGACCTAGTAAAGTTTTGGAACCCCTGATTGGTTAACGGGAAGACGGTTAATGAATAGGAATTGAAAATTTTTAGTAGCAATTAATGACGCAGGAACGATTTAATATGCAAATTTTTGAAAATAACGTGTAAATATTTTTGCTGTAAAAGTTTTTTGCATTTATGTCAAAGAATTTTCTTAAAAAGTATAACGTTACATTTTTAAAAAGAGTATGACGTCATAACAGTCATTTTCCTCCCATGAAAAGAAAAATGATATAAACTTATTTATTATTCATTTTTTAGGGAAATTTTCAGTACATCAAACAAAATAAAATTGTTAAAACTACACATAAGCTGATATTCTCATCATGGAACATGTAATTTACATTGAAAATGTTAATGAAATCAAGTCTTATTAACTTCGACTGTTATTTTACATGCCTACGTTCCACATATGTTTTATATTATCAACAGTCACCAAAATATGCAGAAGTGGCATTCAAGATAAATTCAATTATTCTTAATTGATACCGATATCGGAGAATATGATAATGGAAACGTAAAGGTTGTTTAAATGCCTCCTGGACAAACCAAAATATGTTAATTTAGTGATGTATTTCACTTTGAAGAGTTTTACAGAGATTCTTTTCTGCCAACAGAAAGTACTCCTACATAGAAATGAAGTGTACTATTTTATATTTGGTTAAAAGGCAGAGTTCATGCACAACTCTAACTATAAATCATTACGGTTTTGCAATTTTTTTCAGCCTAATTTTCGTCTTCTTTTCACTTTTATGCCCTGGCATGCTCTCTCAACACCCCCTAAAATTGAAAGCCTCCGGACTGCCACCTGAAGCTGCGAGTTCTTTCTCTCTGTCGGCCGAAATCCATTACTTCTGTTGCAATGGCGCGCATTAGTCAGCCTGTTTATGCAAGCAAACCTCTGTAAATAATCCACTACAGGATCCAACGAGTGCAGATATTTAGGAAGAAGTAGATTTTATTCTATATCAAAAAATGACTGCGAAAAATTAATATTTTAAAACTTATAAAAGTGTAAGAAAATATAAGCATTTGAAATGCGTAACAGATGCGTACTTTGACATAAGTTACCAAATCGGATGTTTTTTTTTTTTTTTTTTTTAATTTTTTTTAACCTATGTAATCATTTTCTTCAATGCTACTATTAGCATTTTTTTTAAACATAAAAAAAAATACTCCTTTTCTTGCTTCTATTACTGTTGACATTTTGAACCGAAAAGCGTTTTTGTTTTGTTTCGGGGAGATAAGGCATCCTTGACTATGTTCTACTAAACTATTGATGAGCGAATTTTTTAAATTTGTTTAATATTTGCTAGAATGTGCTTTGGTCACAGATTTTGGTTCTGAGTTACCCGGTCTGCACTAGTTTTGCCTTTTTTTTTAAAGTAATCATTTTGAAAAGAGCATATTCTATTAAATGATATCTGTTACTCCATCTACTCAAACCAATTTCTTTAAGTTTTAACTTTTTATTTAAGTGATGTAATTCTAATTCTAACATATTTCGCTGGTTATTGTTCTCGTGCAGTTTTGTAGAAGTTTAATGTTGTTTCTGTCAGGATAGCATTGTTACCCCGATATGCTTCTTAAAAATAATTCCAATTATAATCTCTCAAAAAACCTTGAGAGATCGTGGTGACTTAAATGTTCACAAGCAACGGTGGTTTAAATTGCAATTCATTCTTATTTAATTGTTAACAAAAATTACTTTCCTCTAAATATTAAAAGATTTTGTTAAGATAAAAGAAGCACATTTTTATTTCGTGTTTCCGTAAATACATTAAAAACACAGAATGTTTTCCAGACGTTTAGAGAATGTTCACACTGAAGACGAATTAAGAAAATATCATTTCTGCTTTGATCAACATTTTCTTAAAAATTGTGCATGCAACACAGCTTATCAACAAAATAATTAAAAACCAAAAGTTGAATAATTTTAATCTAGTTTGTAGAAAAAAGGTGTTGCATTGTAAAAATTATATTTATGGAAAAAAAAAAATTGAGAATACATTTAAAATGGAATATTTTTTCGCAAACAAACTTTTTTTTACTTTTCCGTCATCGGTATTAAATGAAATTATTTTAACACTAAGACTTCGAACTCCACAGAAAAATTTCATCATTATTTACTCTTAAATATGTTTCCTTAACTTATAACGTCATTTAAATTTCACTTTTAGAGCCTTCGTACCTTAATAACCTTAGTCAAGGTTTTTGTTTATACATACTTGCTTCGTTAATTTCAGGCACAATATTCAAAACCATAAGAAAAATGATTATTTTTTTCATATGGAAATTGAACTAATATTAGTTTTAAAAGACTAAGTAAAAAATAGAATCTTTTAGTTTCTTAGTTACCTTTCAATCAAAAATATCGCAGGTAAAATGTTTAAAATTGTAGTAACTATTTATTGTAGCAAACACATTTCTTAAAAACGAAATGTTAGTTATTTTAAATTATGTTATTATAAATACTGTTAGTTTTTACAGTAAAGTATGTTCCACTGGGAAGTAATAATTCATGTATATATTTCATTTAACGTGGACCAGTTACGATTAAATTTTGCGGTGCGATACGATACGATACTGACATCATGCAAAAAATAAAGCTATAATAAAGCGATGTTTAAAATTTTTTTTTTATGCTTAGCATAGAAAAGTAACGTAATATTTGTATTTATTATCGTAACTCTCTCCTCTCGCGGACTTTACAATTTTATTACTATTTCTTAAAAAGTACTGCCATTCATATTTCAATTTTACTTTTCCTATTCTTTGGAATGGCAACACCTTAGTTTGTTTATATCTAGAGAAAAACTTGAAATCTTTGTTTTCAGAGGCATTTTCAGCGAAGTTTGATTGCTGAACTTATAGCCCACAGATGTTCTGCGGGGATGAGCTAGTACTATTTATTACACAGATACTTTTTCATAATAAATAATGCCATATGCAACTTGACTTATCCTTTCATTTTTAAGCGAAGGATTTCCTGTCGATATTCAAAAATACGACAATATTCTGAATGCTACTGAGTGACAGACGAGCGTCGGCGTACTGCGTAATAGATTTAGTTTGGAGGCTTTCTTATCCAGGGGTTGTTGGATCTGTCCATATTTCTAAAATCCAATGTTGTTCAATAGCTATGCTCAAATCTTCTTCTTGTTTAAAAAGAATATCTTTCAGGAATGGTAAGCACCGAATGCAGTCTCGGAGATTCCAAGATTTGATGCAGTGGAAAAAGTCACAAGACAAGGCGGGTTTCACGCGCTGCTGCTTTCCATCGCAGTGAGGAAGCTGGCACCGTCGGGGCTTCGGACATCCCGTGGATTCGGTTCCACAAATGCTGATTACATAAGAAGGGAGATGGGAAGTCGGATTAGATGTTTATGTCGCTCACTTTCGGGGATTCTATTTTCGAAGCCTAAAAAACTGGCACTGAATTCTGAGGATGGATTCTCACCCCCTTTTTATCTTTACATCATTTTGAGGGTAGACATCAGCAATAAAAAATTCGTAGACCAAAAAGACCACTTAAGTTCTGATCTAGTAGTCCATAAAAAATAAAATAATCGATAAAAAGGCGAAAAAAAAAAAAAAAAAAAAAAGAAGAAGGAAAAAAGGAAACGAAATGAAGAGATATATATAGAGAGAAAAGGAAACTAAGGTTCAAAATGCGTTTTTTTAAAAATATATATATAATTTAACTGCGTGTGTATGCATCAATTTTCAATTGATTTAATTTTAACGTAGTCTAAACACAAACTGCTTAACAAAATAAAGCGATAAAGAGTTAGGTGAATTCACACCAAGCGCAATAGTGACAGCAACTACCACTAAAAATTTTAGCGCGTGTCATTGGTTCTATTTAATTTAATAACCACACCTTCGTATTGACTGATTGGCATTTTTTATTGCGTCATTAGTCATTAAAAGGGACTCCCCTTAGACGACCGTGATTTGTTTGTGCTATGGAGCACACAGTTCCTCGCCGTTAGTTTGATAACCATTACAAGTGTATTACGACAAATGCAAAATGTCTTCATCACCCTTGATGTAAATATGACAATTAATGATGACTTGACGATAATTATCGTTTTGTCATCATTATGGCACGAGCCGCAATCATTTTGCTTATTCGTTTCACGATGAAGATTCATTTGTAATTTTGATGACAAATCATTGTTCAAATTTCTTAGTTATTGAAATTTCAGTCTGAGGTGGCTGTGTTCCGGAGAAAATTCGAATTTTTCCCGAAAGTATCAGGATGCCCACGATCTTTCGTAAGGCTGGTATCGCCAGTGGCGTAACTATAGGGTGACAGAGCTGTCAAAATGCCAGGGGCCCCTGGCCCGATGGGGCCCCCAGCTCGAGAAACTGCGAGCTCAGAAGTAACCTTACATTTTAAACAAAATTATAAATTTTATATAAATATTTAAATTAAGTTAGTTATTAAAAAAATATTTTGAAGTTAATTAATTACACGCATTCATAAGAGCAGAATCAGTTTTAGAATGCATTCATTGGTTGCTTCATTTTTTGCCACGGTACTTCGATGACGCTGGCGTGCTACTGACGTTTGGGGAAGTTCCGCAATTTGTTAACTGAGACCAAGAAAGTGCTGATCTACTAAAAAACGCTCTGAAAATTCTTGAAATATGTATTAAAAGAAGACATATGTAAATCATTTTCCAGAGAAGTTCAGTTTTCGGCCCACCTTCAGAGATAAAATAAAAAAAACCTTCCTGTATTAGAGAACTTGCTGATTTATTAATAAAGAATCATTTTATGTCATCCTTCTTTTTTGAAGTATGTACTGCATTAATGTTATGTGTTACATTTCGTGTGAGTACAAATGGTGCTGAAAGATCATTTTCGAAACTAAAATTATTAAAACCCTATTAAATTAACTCTATGGGACAAGACAGGCTAGGTAACTTTTAGATTCTGCCTATTGAAAATTCTATGGATGATCTTTAAAATTTGATGATGTTATTGATACTTTTGTAGAACAGAATGCTCTGAGAAAAGAGTTTTATTAATAATTATCTTGTTAAGATCTTATATTATAAACAGCTTATTCTGTCTATCTGTTCGCTATAGAATCCCAGACCGTTTTACCGATCGGGACCACATTCGGCACGGTTAATATTTACGACCCGAGAAACTCATCGCTGCAAAAATGAAAGTTGTGACTCAATTAGTTTTTTTTAAGTTAATTTTTAAAAAAATTTCAATTATTTTTTTTGATCCGTTTTATTTTATTTTTGCATTGTTGCCGTCGTTTCCAACCATATAGTTACAGTTGCCGTGTGAAGAAACAAATCAATGCAGTTGCCATTGTTGTGACAAATGTAACAAATATACTAATAATAATCAAAACCTTTCTCGAGCATATTGAGTGAGGCTTCGCTGTGTTTGCAATCTCCCTTAAAAATAAATGTATACGCGAATTTAATTTAATCCTTTCTTTCTTTTTTCTTTCTTTATTTATCGTCTGCGCTTTTTATATTTTTCTAATTAGAGTGGCAGCGCTTTTTCCCAGTTTCGTTAAAACTTTTCTTTTGAAAAGCATAATAAAATTTTCAATAAGTTCTTTCAATGATAAATATATACTTTTCACAAACAATTTGATTATAGTAAATAAATATATAGTAGTGTGGGACAGTAAGCAAAGGGGCGTCCTCGCCGCCTGACCCGGGAATTCAGTTTGAATTAGCAGACAGCTTTGCACAAATCATTTTAATTACAATTTATAATATCTAGAACAGCGGTCATTTCGTATGACCACCGGGCTTACTAGTTAAACTATAAAACTAAAATAACAATTTAATCTTAACAAGCTTTTGAAACTTAGCTTTTGAAAATTAAATTTATTAGATATTTAACTAAAATGCACACAATATTAGTTAAAATGTAGGGTAACTACGTCAGTGATTTATTAAAATTAAGTTACAACGTGACGATTTCTTCTGGGGCCCCGTCCAATGAATTTGCCACGGGCCTCTGATGGTATAGTTACGCCACTGGGTATCTCACACCATTCGTATTTTACCTCTGAAAAAATGACAATAAATAAAACAATTGAGCGACTTTGTTCTTTCTTTCTTTTTTTTTCTTTTCTTTTTATCAATGGTTTTCAAAAGAAATATAGACAGCCTACTACTTACAGCCTAACAGAAAAGGAAGAAAGAAAATGATTCGAAATGTTACGCTTTTACTATGGAAATTTTTCGGCATTTTGTACTCGGATCACATCACCCCAGTTTCAATCAAACATTATTATGATTATTACTTTCAATATTTCAAACTTCGGTAGAAATATTACAGCTGAAAATACCAATTTTTTTTGTCTCTAGTTCCGGCGAAATATTATTATTGTTATTAATGGAGGCTGTATTTCCCCGTTTTCATTTTCGTAGAATTATTTTTACTATTACTGCAACAATACTTTGCTAACTCAGAATGCGTTAGAATTAATACTAATAACTATTACAGCATTATTTACGAAGAAGAAAAAGAAAGTTTATATTTTGTGCGAAAAATAAAATGAGAAACAGCGTAAAGCACAAATTAGCAAAAAATAAATAAATAAATAAATAAATAAATAATAATAATAATAATAAAATGCAGATGCGATTTTTAGAGTTACAAGAGCCCCAGTTTCAATGTTAAATTGTATGAGTTAATGGTTGCAAATGCGTACGAAGAAGAGGTATCTGCATTTTTTTATTGCTTTTTACGTTGTTTTTTTGACTTACTATTTTCCTATCTCATGTTTCGGACGAATGAAAATAAATAAATAAGTATAGAAGTTCTGAACGTCTTATTTCAAGATCATAATATTTATTGCCAAAATGATAAATGAAGAGTGCATTTCATTTTGGAGTGCATGAAAATGCGTAATGATAAATTAATTAATCATCACGCATTTTCCTATGCGTAATTACCATTACTTATGGTAAATTAGCGTCACATATTTAACATAAGTTCTGCATATATGGTAAATAAAACAATTTTAGAGAATCACACTTATTTATCCCCTCTATGTTGTCGTATTTTAATAGAGAGGTAACAAGAAATCAATACCGAAATTTCTTTGATAGAAAACCCTTAAAACGTCAATTGATGCTAAAATGAGGCCCTTATAAAGCATTGAAAAAAAAAAAAAAAAAAAAAACAAATAAATAAATAAAAATTAAAAAAAAGGAAAAAGAAACCAGCTTTTGCTCTGAAACTAGATCGGTGTACCCTAGACATTTGTAATTTTAGTCTCATAAAATGAATATTCGTGGGGTACGAGTACATGAGTAAATACATTTTCGTATTTACTCATGTACTCGCATTTGAAGTTATGTGTATTTATGAAATTTTAATTAAAAATAAGAGTGAAGTTTCAGTATGCAAAGGAAAAGGTGTACGCAATGTACGACAGTCTGTTTTCAACCAGTTTTTGCTAGAAGAAAAGTTCAGTGATAAGATGGGAAAAAAATATTTAGAGATAATCAGCAGTTACAACCTAATTGAAAATTAGAAATCAAGAATTTTAATGGATTGCACACATGAAATTTGCTTGGTGATACACTCAGGGTTTTAAGGTTTCAGAAGTGTAACGAAAGCACTAAATATCTAAGATTCACAAAATCTTCGGTTAAAATTTAAAAATACAATTAGTAAATAAAATTGAAACTAGAAAAACAGAAGAGTTGTAATAATAATTTAAAAAAAAGCGTTGCGAAATTACTATTACTAGGTTCAAACTTTTCTGTATCGTCAGACAACTACCCATAAATATGTTTTATGTAAAACAGTATAACCACGAAACAACGATTGTCTAGGGACTTAAATGTTATCGTTAAATCAAGAATATCATTACATTGGGGAAGTATAACCTTTATCAAATCCAAACGCTACTTTTAAAATCGATCGTTCATTTGAGGAAATCTTTAAATCGGTATCATAAAATCGAAGTTATACTCTAATTAATTTATTTTTAAACCCAAAAAGAGTTTGATTGATTTAATATTTATTTACATTATATATTGTATTCACAGCAAATATTTTAATTTTCTCAACAGTTTATATGTTACTGTGAATGTCCGAAATCGGAAAATTTCGACAATCACCAGTAAATGCAGACATACACCAAATTCAGAATGTCGCCAATCACCAGTGAATGTCAACATTTACCATCCATCCGACCGATGATTGTCGACATTTCCCGATTTCGGACATTCACAGTATACATAACGCTTTACTTCTACTTGAAACTTGAAAATCCGTTCCGTCATGAAACTCCGATAAGAAAAGTCAAGTCGGAGCCGCAATTCCATACAGAACATTAATTACTACTCAATCTCAGGATAAGATTTTCCATTGCGATACAGTTTCAGAATACCCGTCCTCAACTGGAATTCGAAATAAATATGCACACGTTACATTTAGAGTCAACTCTATGAAAAAGATTTCGATTCTATGACTTGCTTAGAAAAGCTATTTTTTCTTTTACTATAATTCCATTTCTTCGGTACCAGTTCAATGAACTGAAACAGACAGCGGTCAGCAAAGTTGTTTGCTGTGAAGTTTTTATTCGTTAATATAATGTTTTATTACATAAAAATTGGCTTTCGTTGCGCTATTGAATGTGTGAAAATAATCTTTGACCCTGTGATTGCTGCTTTACTACGTCATGTTTAATATTTGTTTTTAATATTTGCTTAGTGTCAGTTTCCGCTGTCTGCCTCCACGCAGTGAAGAGGTGATGGCTTCGATTCCCGTCCTGTGTCCTGGGTCTATTCTTTTAATTTCCCCCTTTGTATTGAACTATTCTATCGCATTGTCTTGTTCTATCTGTCATATTGGACTAGAGTTTGAGGCATATCCATTGAGAAAAGCAAATTAACTCGCTACAGCACTTTCTTTAAACACATTGCAAAACGCATCAAAATCTGCACTACACAACAATGGCGGACTAAAGCAAGAAGCAAATTTGAAATCGTTCTGTGATTGGCTGAAAAGATATCACCTCCGGAAACTCGAACCCAGCTGCCAATCACATTTCCGAAATTGAGTTAACAGTGTATTCGTTGTGAGGAAATGATTTGTGGTCTCCGCTATCACTGCCGGAACGATAAAGTTCCGATATCGGAAAATTTCCGATTCGGAACTTTTCCGATGCGTTCCTGGTAGGGCGCTGGTCTGTGAAAATTAACACTTAAGGTTATATTTAACCTCGCGAGCGTCTTTTTAAAAACGCTTCTTATCTCCGGTAAGCGGGGCAAATCCGAGACGCTTGGACTTACTTTCTCTCAAGGTTAAAATTAACAACGCTTTAGGTATTTAGTGATTGAATACACCTTAGGCGACCTTTTGCGTCAACTGGGCGGCAAAAATGAGAAGCCGTTAGTTTGTTGTTATTGGCGACGGTCTTCGACATTGCTGTTGCTATAGTTACCGTCATTGCAATTTTGGATTTCGGTACCAACAAAGAATTAAAGTTCTTTAAGTTTGATGCGGGGTGTCATTCTTCACACCTAAAACACTATATTTTTAAATGAAAAAACTGCAGGCAATCAACCTAACCTTATTAACATTTTCTCCAAGCAAAAATTTATGATGAATCCATATAAACGTACAATCGAAGGAAAAAAACAGCAGACATTTTCAATTGCAAAAAACTTTAAATTCCTCAGAAACAAATCCATCTCTCCCCCCCCCCCTTTTTTTTATTAATCGCGGTCAAATATTACATGCACATAGCATAAGCCCTTTGCTAGAATTAGTTACAGAGGTTACCTATTCAAAAAGAGGAGCATAGCTTTAAATGCTTGACCAGCATCGAATTGCATTCCTCTCAACCATAGAGGCTACATTTATGTGCTTCACCTTTTCACCCCAATCGTTGCAAATAATAATTCATTTCGCACACATATGAAGCGAAAAGGATTTCTGATGTGTGGGAGGTTGAACTGACCTCTGTTAAGTTCCTTGGAAAAGACCTCGGGTCAAGCAGGTGATGTAGGAATTTTTCCTTCATAATCTGCCTGTGTAAAAATGAAAGGGGAAGAGAAAGAAGTTTATAGTGTTTTTGTTTAAAATAGCTTTTAACCTTCGCAAGCTTTTGTTATTTTGGTTATCCTATTCAGGTCCAAGCGTTAAAGAAAAAAAAAAGGCTCAGAAAAACTGCGGGTGACTGACATTTTAGTTGTAAAAGTGACTTGAACAGTTTTCTTTATTGAAGCAATTACCAGGGACGCTATCCCATAGAAAACCGAGTACCAAATATTTTGTTTTTCACTTCAATTGGAAGCCTGCCGCAACTTGTGTGATTTTGATTTGTTTTGTAAGCCTTTCCAGCATGAATTCAATTTTTTATTTTGTATTTAAAAACAACACATTGATTTATGGAGCACAAAAAAAGTTAATCAATTAAAAAAGAAAGCAAGAAAACTTAGCCCGGAATTGCAATGATTAGACCCCTGATATAAAAAAAATTGATTCCAAATTGAAATATTTCATTACGCATTAGAAAAGTCTGCGCTCTATAGTAATTTCAAAAATACAAAAATCACTTTCGAATTTTAAAAAATCGTGAAATAAAAGTTTTGTTAATTGGTTTTTGTAAAGGAGACAATTTAAATGATAATTTCTGTGAAATTAAAGTCTGTGGGAAAAGAAAAAAAAACTTCAGTGGAGAAGTAGATCATTCTGTAATTGTTGCATAAAAATACGAGAAATTGTTTTCTAATTGAAATTCAAATGATAAGACACACAAACACATAGATACTTATTTCCGGGAAATTCCATGTGACTTAAGTTACAATGTGACACACATTTTAAATGATGAATTAGATAGCATGCTTAGAAAAATCATATTTTTTAAATGTTTGAACACATTTTAGGTGCTGTTTGAAATTTGAAACAGTGTTTTCTCAAAACGTAATTCAAATATATTAAGTCTAGGTTCTTTTTTGTCTCAGTTGCTCATGTTTACGAAAGATGGAAAGCCATGTACTATAAGTTAATGAAAAGTGGGTTTACTCCTCCTTCGGATGATAATTAGAACTTGAGAAAAGTAAACTGTAAAAAAAAAAAAAAAAAAAATCACGTTATGAAAGCACAAATGAGCATTAAAGTGCAGACATATGTTTCGGGATTGCTTGGAATCCGTTTTCAATGTAATTCTAAGCAATCCCGAAACATATGACTGCATTTTAATGCTTATTTGTGCTTTCATAACCTGAAAATTTTTTTCGTAGTTTACTTGTGCACGAAGTTACTTTATTATCGCAAGAAATGTATTTAGAGCTGCAAAACTTGTTTTTAAGTTAAGATAAATTTAATCTGAAAAATTATTTAGTTGTCTAAATTCACATTTTGTGTGTGATTTATGCCACATATAAAAAATACTTTTGTGAAAATGTGGTCTCAAATCCAGGAACCACGCCGGAAAGTGAAATTTTATCACATAGTGTCAGAATTCCTTACATAAATTTTTATAAATTTACAACATATTTGAAGGAAATTTTAGTCGATTTTAAAAAATAAAATCTTTTTTTTTACATATCGATACCTTCATTCTAATACCACGTATGAAAATTTTTGGGGAAACTTAGGTGTTGAGGAATTATTATTAAGCTTACAGCGCTCTACTTATTCATTCCAATACCTTGTTACAGAAAATACTATTCACAGAGTTATTTTAATTTAAGTAAAAACTCGTATCATATATACATCTTGGCAAAACAGGTGGTTTAATTTCTGTCCTGTAAATCTTGATATCTTCAAATACGTGGTATTAGAATGAAGATATCGATATCTTATGTCTTGTGGGATAGCCCATATGCGACCTCACGAGTGTTTTCGTCTGGAGAAGTAACGTACTGCCCCCTGGTGAAGGCAACACAAGCATGTCACAAGGAAAAGCAAGAAATATATAAGCATAAAAGTATACACATATACAAGTAAATAAATGTACTCTAGTATAATTAGCAAACACGCCTTAGGAAGGGAAATTAAATGGATAAGAAGAAAAAGTTTGTGAAGCACAAACTAGAAAAATATAGCTCTCTATTTTGTCATTTTGTGCATCAGAACGTTGTTCTCTCTCAATTGAATCAGTTATTTGAGAAAATCCATAAGTTACACTTTAGTAACTTTTGGAAAATTGAGAAAAACTGAATAAAAGTTAATAATGACATGCGATGGACATTTTTTCTCTTAATCGTTAGTACTAGGTCAAATACCCTGTCCCTATTCTTTATTCACCTGGATTACATATACATGAATTTATATTAAATTTCATTGACTTATGGCGGGGTTTCTCAAATTAACATAAAAAGGTGCCATAAAAACAATTTTTTTTCTTGCAAAATATGGTACAATTGGATGCTAAGAGCATGAATTATCTTAAAATGAATGGCATGTAAAAGTAATTGGTGCAACCAACAAATTCCGACAAGCGTCTCAAAACCAAGACACGCGGCTGTCTACTGAAATCTTAACTACGCATGTGAAAAATTTAGTTCATTAGGAAAGAAAGGTGTGAGTCTGTTGAAAAGAATGGTGAGCTTCTGAGATTTCCCAGATTGCATTGGGTTGTGCTTGTTTCCGTCGCGATCCATGTACACTAACGTTCCTAGCGTGCAAACAGTGTAACTCATTAACTTCTAGAGTTTCTCAAATACATGTAATATTCTTTTCCCTCCAGACTGCTTTGTACAGCCAGTACCGATGTGGTTTCGCTATCATAAGATGAGTTTTCATCATTGCAATCGACTTTTTATAAAAACTCATTTTCCCCAAAAATGTGACCTATTTGGTTTCTCAAATAACTGAATTCATTTTACCTTCCAAAAAGTGCGTTAAATTATTAAAATGAAGTATTTTTCTAAAACTATTGCAGAAAACTTCAAAAGTTTTCGAATTTTGAAGTTTTTAGCCCATGATGGCTTTAATTTCAAGATATTTTCTCAAAATTTCCTGCATTACGATAACAAAACCCCGAGTCTGCGTATTTGTATTACTTTTATATACCTTCCTATTTTCCACCCAACTGGCGGATTCTTAGTGTTGTAAAAGATTTATTTTCTGAGATGAAATCTTCGCTTATCTTTATTATGTCACGTCTTTCTTGGAAAGAGAATTCTATGTTCTTTGCCCCCTACCAACATTTCATTTCTTCTCGCTCTCTATATAATCGCCCCATAAATTATCCCCTTTTTCCAACTGTTTGAGACCACGGTTTCCCTACGCTTGCTCGCATGAAAGAGAAAAAATGAGGTAACCACCACAAAACATTTCTGTAAACATCCTTCTATTTTCTTCCCTTTCTTTTCCCCCCCCCCCCCCCCCCCAGAGTACCAGTCCTGTATGGCTGTATTAGCGCTGTTGAAGGCTACTGTGTTTACTGATTTGGTGGATGGTCTGAGAAACGGTGATTGTATTTATTGTTGGTATACATATAAGGCATAAATTACAAAAAGAGAAAGCCAGGTAATGAATATTTATGAGATGGGGTTTTATCCATTTTTCAGAGTTGTTTGATGTTTTGTGCTGCATAAAAAATGCCGTGCAAAGATGACAAAAACTGCTCCATACTCATACATTCGTTGTTTACCAAAAATGAATTTTATCAGTCACAAGCAAGTTAATAGGAATTTTTTCGTATTAAAATTAAACCTTAAGGTTCACTATTGGCAACTGAATTTTGCTTTGATGGTCGTTTCTGTAAGGAAAAATTAACGATAAACAGCTGGTTTGCCAATCATATATTAATAGCACGGCAACTAAGTTCAAAACTTTCCGTGAATAGTGAATAGGAATACAATTAAAATGTCTTTTGACGATTACGTAAAATAGGAATGCACCGATTGTTTTTGGATACAATGAAATCTGATTTAGACCCTTAGCTAAACTTTAAATAAGTGTATGAGAGAAAAATTATTAATAACCTTGCTTTTCAATTGCATATTACAATACTCATTTGTCAACAAAAATTCAATGAATTAAGTGCGACTGTGATTCTTTTGACAGCTGAGTTTGTTTACGTCGTCGAAGTGGTTTAGGTTAACATGTGCTTTAATCAATCGAAATAATAGTTCTCAGTTTTTCATTATTTTTGAAGATTGTAAGGAAAAAAATATATAGTAAATCATTTTAAAAACTTGCTTTCAGATTCAGTAAGTTGATTAGCTCACGAACTAGGTTTAATTTAAATGTGTGTGTGCGCAATTGAAATTAATATGCATAGTACAAATTAATTGCTCATGCAATTTAATTGAAATAATTTAGAACTTAATTACAACACTCACCAATATTACTTCATTTAATTTGTTTCTACATCCTTTGGTACATAAGATCCGACAGTATCAAGTTTGTCAAGAGATATTTACATCGCTAAAACAAATGTAATCTTCAAAACATTCATTAAAAATAAAGTTATATTACAAAAAGCGCTAGCTAAATTATTTGAGTTGTGGAAAGCCTTATAAACAAACTACTCTCCACGAAAAACAAAGATAATGTGTATGTTCAATTGTTGCTATTCACAAAGGGTTGAGAAATGCACTTAATAATATTTTGGATTAAGAGGTCAAACTAAAAATCATATACCTCTTGTTCTAGTCAAGTTAGGAGTTTCTAATTAACAGCCATTTTGTTGGAATAAAAAAAAATTCTCTTGGAACTTTGAAAAATCCTTTCTTAGCACGAAGCCTTAGGGTGTCCCTCCCCCGGAACGTGACCTTCGAGGTTACGCCCGGACACGGGGGAAGTAAAGTCCGACGATTGCTTATTATTACCGCTCCGAGAGAGGTTTGCGTGGGGCCAGCCCAGCCTACTTAACTCTTGCTGTGTAAACCTGGCCCCCACCTTAATACCGCTATGCTTAAACAGTATCATTTAGAGTGTTGTGTTTCCCTGGAAAAATGGGGTTAGTAATACATACATACATTATTTTAATTAAACTACTGCATATATGAACTGCGGCATGAATTTAACTACGTCATAAACATAAACTTGGCTACCCCTTCCATATTGGGTATAGCGGTATAGGTATTGGACCTATCCCGATTTATTGAGTAGCCTCTCTGAAAAGAAGAAAGAAAGGGATTAAGTTTGCCGCCGTCTTGGGTGGGAATCGCCGGTGCCTTAAAAATGATTTCTCACCCTGCTACCTGTAATAAAAAGAGATTGTCATGAGTTACTTCAAATAAATAAATAAATAAGTAATTAAAAATAAGTAAGTAAGATACGCATTTTAAAAAAATCGATTCTCAGTTAGAATAAATCCACAAATTGTCTAATTTTGCATAAAATATCTTAGTTGAAATTTACACCTTAGATTAATCAGCGAGTGGTATTTCGCTTTTTTAGCGGATACTTACTCCCCATGAGGAATCTACCTGCCAAGTTTCAAATTTGTAGCATTTATAGATGTTGTATCTTGACGTGATTGTGATGTTTGGCACAATACAACAAATATAATTTATTACGAAAAGTGGGTTATTTATTATACATATTTACAAGACATTTAAGAAATGCTAACTACACCGGCGACGGCCGTTAATCGACTCTCAATTCTGTAGAACGAGATGTTGCTCGGCAAAACGTCGGGCTGTTGCCAACATCTTCCCCTTTTAAGTCATGACATAGTGCTTGAATCTTTCAGGACGTTTGATGGTTCTTTGTGGTCTGGTCCGCAAAGTTGTTGAAGTGTCGGGTGGAGTAACAAACTCACTCAATAGAGATTCATCTATTTCTGATCTCTCAGTTATGGAGTTGAACCATGTGTCCTGCTGCAGCGAGTCAGAGGCTCTGAACTCGTCAACAAATGGATTTGAATTGGGACATGGTTTTGTACTTGCTTCATACCGATAGCGTAGTTGGTTTGCATGAGAGCGAACGAGTCGTATTCTGTCATTCGACTCAAGAAACACATTGTAAAGGACATTCCCCTTACGTTCTGCTATTTTTCCTGGCTCCCATTTCCAGTTGTTATTTGAGTATACTTTAGCATTAACTAAATCACCTTCTTTGAAGAATCTATTTCCTGCGCCATGATGTTTATTAAACTGAAAATTTTGTTTTTCATTCATTTTGGCAGCTGTGTCGTCAGAAGGACGAATCAAGTCCAAAACTGTTCTCAGTTTTCTTCCAAGCATCAGTTCGGCAGGTGATTTATTTCCGATATATTTGTTTGGTGTGTACCGGTAAGTGAATAGAAATGTATTAAGAGCAGCTTGTAGATCTCCCCCTTGCTGAATTTTCTTAATACCTCTTTTGAAAGTGTCTACAAAAATCTCTGCTTGACCGTTTGATTGAGGATGATGTGGAGGTATTCTATAGTGCTGTATACCATTTTTCTTGCAGAAATCATCAAAAAGATTACTTGTGAACTGAGTACCGTTGTCAGAAACTATAATTTTTGGCACTCCATATCTGGCACAAGTTTGCTCGATAAATTTCAATGTTGTAGATGCAGTGGTTGTTTTCGTAATGAAGATTTCAGGCCATTTGCTATTTGCATCTATGATGAGCAGGAAGTAATAACCATCTGCGTAGTCGATATGAATTCTTTCAAATGGCTCTTTTGCTAATGGCCAAGAACGCAGTAATGTCTTGATTGGTGATTTTCGAGAAGTTTGGCATGAATGACACGTTTTGACGTAAGTTTCAATGTCCTTGTCTATTGAAGGCCAGAAAACGTAACTTCTAGAATATGATTTCATGCGTTCCATTCCAGGATGTCCTTTGTGCAATTCTTTTAGAATTCTGCTTCGAAACTTATCTGGAATAATGACTCGTTCACCAAACATTAAGCATCCTTTCACAACTGATAGAGAATCTTTTCTGTTAAAATATGGTCGAATCTCTTCGGGAATTTGATTTTTATGTGATGGCCAACCATGGTCAAGAAACTCTATAACTTTTTGAGCGACTTCATCTTTCTTAATTTCTTCCTGGATAGATTTGTGTGTGATGTTGACTGAATTAACTGAATCTTCCAAAATTTGATTTACTGTTGTTTCCAGATGAACTGAGGCAATGACGATTTCCTCCTCTGGTTGGATTTTGGAATTAATCAGTCTTGATAATATATCTGCGTAACCAAAAGAATCAGTGGAAATATATTTAATTTTGAAATTGTAGGCCAATAAGATACAAGCCCATCTTTGAAGTCTATTTGCAGTATGAGCGGGAATACCTTTTGATGATCCAAAAATGCGTAACAGAGGCTGATGATCAGTTTCCAGAATAAACTCCCGACCATAGATCATTTTGTGGAATTTTGTTACGGCAAAAATTAATGCAAGTCCTTCTTTTTCTTTTTCTATTTTTGCTCTGTAGCTGACAAAGTTCGTGAAGCGTGAAAAATTGCTTTTCTTGAACCGTCTGGAAATTCGTGATGTATTACAGCTCCAATTCCAGTATTACATGCGTCAGCTGCTACAATGATTGGCAGTTCTGGATTATAGTGAGTCAAAAGAAGATCACTTTGCAAAATTTTCTTGATGTCATCAAAAGCTTTGTCGCATTGCTTAGTCCATTTCCACTCAATATCTTTACGAAGAAGATTATCTAATGGTTGTCTGACTTGCTGAAGTCTGTGTACAAATTTTACATAATAATTTATAGCTCCCAATAAAGATCGTAACTCAGAAATGTTCTTTGGAACAGGCATTCTTTTAATAGCTTGAATTTTCTTTGGATTTGGATGAAGTCCATTTCCATCTATTACGTGCCCTAAAAATTCAATTTGGGGTAAAAACAGTTGACATTTTTCAGGACGCACTACAAAACCGTAGTCCTCAAGCCTTGCAAAAAGTTCTTTTAAATGCCGTTTATGCTCAGAAACAGATTCGCTTGCGACCATGATATCATCAAGGTAAGCACTGGTGTTTTTAAGACCAGAAATCATAGCATCAATAATTTTCTGAAATTCTCCAGGTGCTGGTTTTACTCCAAAAGGCAATCTATTAAATTTATAAAGACCTTTATGAGTGTTTATGGTAAGCAATTTACCTGAATGTTCATCTACTTCAACTTGGAAATAGGCATCGGACAAATCTATCACACTGAAAATACAATTTCCAGCTAAGTTTGCAAAAATATCCTCTGGAACAGGTAACGGATGATTGTTCGATTCTAATGCATCATTCAGTCCTGTTGAGTAATCTGCACATATACGTAATTTTCCATTAGGCTTCTTGACTACTACGATAGGTGCTGCCCATGCTGAATAGTCAATTGGTGAAATTATTCCTAACTTTTCCAATCTATCTAACTCTTCTTCAATTTTTGGAAGTGCTGCATAAGACACTGGTCTCTTGTTTCTAAAAATTGGTTGAACACCATCTTTTAACTGTAGTGTTACCTTTGTTTTTGTACAACGACCTAATTCTGTCGAAAACACTGCAGGGAAATCCTTGACAAGTTGCGAATTAAAATTTTCGTCCGATACAGAGCGGACACTGCAACATATTGAAGACATCGGAACATCCCACAAGTTGAAAAGTTCTATCCATTGTATTCCAAATAAATTAAGATTTGGCACTTCTGTCACGAAACAAGTTCCAGTTTTTGTAGTATCGTTAATTGTAATTTCGCAGTCAAATTTATGAGTTAGTTTTACTGGATTACCAGATGCACTGTTGGCAGAAAATTTGGTTTTGTTCGCCATAGGTTTTCCTATTTGTTCCCATGTACTTTCAGAAATAATGGTGATGTCAGAAGCTGTGTCGAATTGTAATCTAACTAATTCATTATTTATTTTAACTGTAATGTATTTCCTTTTATCTTCGAAAGAAATTTTATTTACAGCAAAAAGGGCTTCAGTATTTGGCGAAAACGTCGTTATTTCCTTTTGCACCTGTCCAGTCGTAATCGCTTGAATAGTTGGCGAAAAATTCTTTATTTTCTTTTTCCCTCGTCTAGTCGGAATTGCTTGGCGACCGCTATTACAATATCCTTCTTTATGTCCTATTCTATGACATTTTTGGCATTCATGCTTCGAATAAGTACAGTTCTTTGCGAAATGCATTTCACCACAAAACCAACAAGGATATCTTGGCGACTTTAGTCCGCCGTTATCTTGCTTTGGCGATGACGCACCACGCTTGGCGTAATTCTTTCCAAACTTAAAATCAGACGATTTTACAGTGCGGGATTCTCCAAATTTTTCCTCGCCAAATTTTGCAAGTTTTTCATTTGAAACTTTGTTAATTGATGATTTTGCGGGGGTGAACTGTTGTATCATCGCTGCGTCTTCTTTTAATGAAGTGAAAGCTTGGCATTCTTCTACCAATTTACGAATGTCAATTGGCGATGTGGCAGATTGTTTATCCATTAATTGTAGCAATCTGGCACGAATTTCAAAATGCTTTGGCGCGTTAAGACCGCTGATAAAAATAAGACACTTGAATTGTTCTACATCGAGTTGATTATACTCAATATCTTCGCATTTTTTATTAACAATGCCTGCATATGTGGCGAAATCATCCCAGTCATTCTTTTTAATTTGAAGACAGTTAAATCTTTTATGAAATACTGACTGTTTGGGACTAAGAATAGATTTCAGCTGGCTAACTGTATCGTTAAATGACACATCTTTGAATTTCTTTGGAAGAATGTAATTGATATATTTATTGTAAGATGCTAGGTCTAACTTACGTAGAAGCAATCTTACCTTTGCGGCGTCATCCAATTTAGCTGCATCGGTAATGAAAGTTTCTTCATACCGTGTGTACCACTTATCGAACGAAAGTCCACTTTCTGCGTCATAAACAAAATCACTGATTCCATTAGCCAAAGTTTCCATTAAAAACTCAATATTATCTGCTGCATTTGAAACTGCAGTTAGTGAGGAACTTTGACGACTGGTTTCTTCCAAAAGTTCAAGTCGTTTATTTGTTGAGATTACCAAAGCCGTCAGCTGCTGTAACAAATCTTCGGTTGTAGCCATTTCTTTCCGCTTGCTGATACTTCGAGACTTTTAAATGTAAAAGATTCTTAAAAATCCTCGTCGCCACGTTGTTGTATCTTGACGTGATTGTGATGTTTGGCACAATACAACAAATATAATTTATTACGAAAAGTGGGTTATTTATTATACATATTTACAAGACATTTAAGAAATGCTAACTACACCGGCGACGGCCGTTAATCGACTCTCAATTCTGTAGAACGAGATGTTGCTCGGCAAAACGTCGGGCTGTTGCCAACAATAGAAATTTGAAATTTGAAAGAAAGCACCAAACGAAATTTAAAGTCTAATAATTTTGACTTACTATGCACTTGAAAGCGGGTTATATACATATAATAATGCCAACTATTATTATTTATAATATTTAATAATTTTTTTTTTTTACTTTCAGATAAATTTACCTACCAAAACATTAGATTGCGTGCAAAACTGTTTGAAGTTCGCGTTTTAATAATTAAGGTCATATGCAGTAAAGTAAGTTTAATTCATGAAATTACGTAGTTGGGAGAAAAAGTGTAGTCTAACTTTAGCATAAAATATTAAATGCTATAGATAGAGCAGAGCTGCTAGGGTACCATACCGAGATGAATAATGTTTGAGTAAAATTGTGTTATTTAGTGAAATACCAAGTGTGATTTTGGAATTTCACTACATTAAGAACGTTTTTCTTATTTTTTTTTAATCAGTTGCCAACTGTTAAATTTAAATTACATGAAAATGCAGGAAGGGAAACGATGATATTTCATTCTCCACTCGAAAAAAAATAAAAAAAAATATCGTCTGCTTTTTGAATTCAATTTAAAATTGAGTTCTGTAAAAGTTCTCATTTTTGGAGTTGGCAACTAATATTTATTCATTTAAAGTGAATTGAGTAAAGACAACGTATTCTTTTTTGCTGAATAACATGTGCTATCCTTTCACGATACTCTCAGGAAGAATATTCGCTTAGTTTGCAAGCCATAAGTGAGTAATTTATGTGTGCTTATGAATCGCTTTAATATTAATTTCCAATATTAAAGTTAAAATCATATATTCACTATGTATGGGTCATTACGACTAAATTGCTGAAATGCATGAAAACTCCTTTCTTTTGTCCGAGAACGAGGTGATTTTGAGCTACTGGATTAAATTACTGCCCCCCCCCCCCCCCCCTCTCATTTACAGCGACGAATTTAAGTAGTACCGCATTATGGCAGTTACTGAGTTTACTTATAAGCGCCTTAGAATCACGCATTTACGTTACATGTATTTATACACTGAATGTTTATGTGTGATATGTGAATGATTACACAATAATACGTGGTTATGGTACCGCTAGCTGATAGGTATTTCTTAGATATATACCTAGCTTACTTGGCGACATTAGGATTATGCCTCGATTTTCGCCAACCTCAAAAGGCGCAAAAATGATCATTAAAAGTCACTTTTTTTGTTGTTGCTGTTTTGCCGAGATTTTATCACCCATTCTTGGCGATAGCTCTGGATTACTACGCGATTGAAGGGACTTGTCTGTCCTCGGTTATACGCAATACATTGGCGAAGGTTTTAGAAATATCGCCAACATGCTATTAATCTAATTTTAATCTAATATATAGCATTGCTTTCCATATCTTTTATTTGGCGATGTGTGGCCCGCAAAAAAATGAAGATCATATAACCGATAAGTACTCGACTAAATCTCTGCGTAGGTCATTCCAGGTTAAATAATTCAGGATCTTCCAGAAATAACACTCACCACCTCCGATTTCATTTTAAATTTACTGTACTCATAGAGTTTCTGCTGCTGATTACGAAAATATAAATTATGTTGAGATTGGTGAAGGAGCTGACCAGTTATGAGGGTCTTTCAATATGTACAAAGATGGCTCGTTTACCACCATTTTGAACAACAGATATAAGGATAAGGCTGGTAACGTTTAAATTTGTCGTAGAACTTTCAATTATTTTATTTTGTTAAGAATGGTGTGAACACCATTTTAAGTAATATTTAACTTGTATAACGCTTTTACATTTTCACCTAAAAATGTCTTTTTCATTTTTATGGACTCGTAAAAGGAGTAACTTTAAGAGAGTTTTTCTCACATTGACACCTCTTCAATTTCAACCAAATTGAATGCACCTCAAAGTGTGTCCTTAACACACGATAAAAAAATCTTCATGGGAGATTCATTGGAGTTTTTTTTTTTTTTTGTTTAAACTTGATGAATTGCCAAAAAATTTTAAAAATTAAATTTTAGTGTCACATAAAAATGCTTTAATGATTACAGCTGGTGGAAATACAGCTTGAAATACACCAAATCAAGTGGTAGAATCACACAGCAAACAAAAGCTAGGGAAATTTTACACAGTAAAAGAGATGCAATCGGATTTCAAAATGCATAAAAAATCGAACAGTTCCGAAAAAGCATGAAAAACTTAAATTTCTTGCATTTTATGACTAATCCCTAAAGGTTGGCAAGTGTGTGATTACATAGAGATTGTTCAAGTTGTATTTCAACCAGCTGTAATTATTCAAGTATTTTTATGTGACATTAAAACATCAGTTTAAAATTTTTTTTGCAATTCAACAAATTAAAATTGAAAAAAATTCCTATGAACCTCCCATCAAGATTTTTTTATCGCGTGTTAAGGACACACTTTGAGGTATTTGCGCATTCAATTTTGTTGAAACTAAAATGAGGGAAATGTGAGAAAATTTCTCTAAAATTTATTCGTTTTAAGAGTCAAAAAAAAAAAAAAAAAACATTTTAAGGAAAAAATGTAAAAGATTTACATGAGTAACATATTACCTACTTAAAGGGGAGTTCACACCATTCTTAACAAAATTTTTAAAAAATCGAAAGCTCTGTGACAAATTTCAAGGAAGTTACAACCCTTTATATCCTGATTGTCATTCAAAACGGCGACAAACGAGCCATCTTCATAGACATTTAAAGGCTCCCAGATATTAAACTCACCAACTTCTTTACCAATCTGAATAAACTTACGGGGGGCACTTTAACAAATTTATTTCTACTAAAGTTCGCCCAACAGTCAAAATTCGTACGTGATAATTAAAATTAACATTGAAAACATTATGCTATTTATATAATTATTTAAGTATTATTCATCAAATTTGGCGATTATAACGTCGAGTTTATTTTGATCATTCTCACTTAAAGCAAATGTATTGTAAATGCGCTCATAAATGGAGCACCTTGTATCAGTCGATTTCCCCCTGTACGAAGTTAAATGGCAGTTACAAAAAACCTAAATGTTCCCTTCGTTCAAACCCGGCAGAGATGTCTGTGGAGATCAGCTAGTAATTTATATTTTCCTTATCAATATCAAAAAATATATAACTGCTGTAGATTTGAATAAAATTGGACGTGGGCGTCATAGACTGGATGATCTGACATGAATTGGACCTTACGCTGTGTCTCGACTACTTCTATAATGCAGAAGTACCAAATTACTTGCTAACAGAAGAGGTAAAAATGAGTCATTAAATTTAATGATAAATAAAATAAGTTGTTTTCGGATATCTT
The DNA here is from genome assembly GCA_038502835.1 of Octonoba sinensis. Lineage (NCBI taxonomy): Eukaryota > Metazoa > Arthropoda > Arachnida > Araneae > Uloboridae > Octonoba > Octonoba sinensis. The sequence continues at coordinate 25,571,505 of CM076599.1, read as the reverse complement.
CAGGCATTAAAATGAGAAATATGTTTCTCAATTTCACAATAACTCTTCTAATGAATTACACCTCTAAATAATTATATTACTAATAACTTACTTTTCTTCATTCGTTACTAAATACAAAAATAAACCTTCAATATTTCTAGTAAAAGAAACAAGCATACTTTAGAAATTTCACTAAATTACAGACAAAGTTTTCTATAATGCTCAATTATGCATTGAAATAACATGGGGCGAATCCTGGCGAGGAGTGCGAGTATCGGACTTAAATCTGCCTCGAAACTCCGTCAAGAACTCCGTAAGAAAGAAGCCATTAAAAACAGGAATTAATAAGAGGAAGGATAATATGTTTTGTTTACCGTATTCCCAAGAGATGGCAGCACTAATATTTGAATTCGGTTTCAATTTCATTCTTCTAAAAGTTGCGTAAGAAGCATGGAATACACACAAATTGGTCCCTTTCATGGTTCCTCCATAAACTATCGGATATCCGGTATTCGACCGATTTTTTTTAATAACCAGTCATAGCACGAAGCGGTTATCCGGCATGTCAAATTTGATTTCGAAATTCAATTAATTAGCATGTTTTTAAAATGTACGTAAACTAAAATCTTTATTTAAAAGCGTATTTCTACGCTTTAGAAAGTTTCAAAACTGCAAATACGGAACAACAGGGTCGCACCGACGGAAGGGTGGGAAGAATCGTCGTCCGCATACTATTCAATTATTGATTTTTTTTTCTGTTTTTTTTTTTTTTTTTTTTTTTTTTTTTTTTTTTTTTTGTTCCCGGCAACTCATAAAATCAAAAGACTGTGTTTGGCGGCGTATTGGGGCATGAGACGAGAACGGTTTACTTCCTTCCCCCTCCCCGTTGTAAAATTCCTATGTGCGCCACTGACGTTTATGCATGTCCATACCATAGCAACCACATGGTCTGAGTTTTTATACACCGATCTGGACATATCTGATACTCTTGTGGACTGTTGGGGATTTTTCTCACAATGCTTTTAAAATTTTCCCTCCATTATTCGCGCTGTTTTGATATTAAAAGAAGGCTAGATTTTCCTGAGCTTTTTAAATCTATAATCTAAATTTGACTTCAATTTGTGAATGGGAGCATTGGTCCATGTGTATCATGTATTTCGTTTGTATCTAGAAGACTTAAATGTAAAAGGATAAGATTTCGTATTCAGGACTAGTATACCTGTACAAAGTCTAGTTGTGTACCTGCCTTTTTAGTTCAATCTGCTATTTGTTTGGACGTTTTAATAGTTCTACAAGAAAGTAGTACCAGACTTGTTATTTAATGATTTGTCCTATTTAAAATTATACTTACATTTAAAATACTACAGCTATTAGTTTCTGATGAATAAATAGAACTCAATCAGAAGGAACAAATATAGTCCGACCACGAAGATTTGCCATAAGGGAGCTTCTGCGCATGGCAGAAAAGGACGAATCTATTCCAGTTTTAGGGAACTTCGTTTTGCAGGTGCGTTTATTAGCACAAAAATCAAAATGTTTGCTTCTGTTTTAAAAGCAAGCAGATTTATAAATTGTCATATAACATCAGCTCGGAAAAAGCGAAGTATGCTAAGTGAACTAAAACGAGAACAGAATACGGCACAGTCCTCTGACCCAGAAAGTTTCTCTCTTGAAGATAAATGGATTATTCTTGGTACTATGGGCATAAGTTCGTTTGCCGGTAGGAATGTATATGATACTAAATGATGCTTGGTTTCATAACATTAACATAAGAGTACAATTTAAAAATTTTAACGAAAAGTTACTTATACTTAAAACTAACAGGAAAAATGCGCGACTTGGTGAACTAATTAACTGTTTCTTTTTTAAAATGATGTTGTTTGATTGATGATATTTCTTGAACGTAATTTTGCTTAAAGCTTTGTTCCAGGAACGAGTAATAAAGAATTTTTACTTTGGAATTAGGTGAAAAGCTTAGCAAGAAACTAGTTTTGCATTTGTTCAAATATAGTTTAAATTTGCACTATTTTCTACAATAGTAAAAAATACCATATTTCATAAAACAGGAATGCAAGAATCTGCTTCAGAGAATTATGGAAGCTGGACTGAAGAAGAAATTTGCCTGAAATCTAAATATGAGATCTTGAAGAAAATGAAGGCGAAATTATGCCCAGTGAAACGAAAAACCAAAATCGACACCAAGATGACTCCACAAGATTCTCTGAAGCAACAAGCCTTAAATGTGCTCAAGGTTAGCGTCAAGAAGTGTGGCCCGATGATTCTGTCAAAAGGAACAGAAACGAAAGATTTTAAAAAGATTTCCAAACGAGGGTTGCAAGTCCAAACAACTCAAAAGAGGTTAGTTTAAAAGCTTTGTTGAAACAGCACTAACTTTCAAAAGGAATGTTTATTTTCTTCCTTTTTTTTTTTTTTTTTTTTGAAATTAGCCAATCATTCATAACGACGCCCCTTTATGGATTAACCGAGTATAACACCAATAAATGTTATTGAAAATAACGTTAATTCACCTCTCTTTTAATGTTTTTTTTCTTCAAAATTGTATTTTTTATTTTGTTTTTTTTGTAAAATTTTAAAAACTTTAGCTGAATCATTCGCGTGTTCCAGAATTTTCGCTCTTTCCTGATACGAGCAGTTGTAACTAGAACAAGTTTAGCCCTAAATCTGCACTGCTCGTTTCTCGTTCTTGGGTCTCGACGAAATTTAAAATAGAAATTTAACGGTTCAGCAGGATGGGATACATGTGGAACTGTGGATTACATGTGGCAAACTAAAGAAGAAATATGGATTCGGAGATCAATCATGAAATAAAACATTCTCACGAAATCGGCGATACTGACGAATACAATAATTTGAACGGAGAAAATTCACTTAGCGCAAAACATATTTCAAAACGAGTAAAAACAACGTTATATGGCACAAGTGAAAGTAAAAACAAATAAAACGGCAGACACGTTTCAAGGGCTATCAGCCAACAACCCCCTCGAGCGAACCGCGCTCGGTACTGACGAAGGGGGCTGATTTCCCTTATAATCGGTCTGCTGTTTAAATCTTTTTTGCTTTTCTTGCTCCATTCAACGTTGTTTTCACCTCTTTTGGAATATCCTAATCTACTAAAATAGCTTTGAACACTTTGAAAACAAAAGCACAGTGAGACATTTTTTTAATTCTGTGATAGTAAGAGGCTCAAATCTAACAAAAGACTTAAAGAATATTTTAGTGATGCAGGAGACATCTCGAAAATTTACAAAACCCTATCTATTTTCTTATGATTTTAAGCTTATTTTACGAAACCCTATTATTTCTTTTATGATTTTAAGTTTATTTTATTTTAAATGTTATATACTACTGGTCACAAGACAAATATTTAAAGATCATTCTACTATGATTTTTAAATGTAAAAATATAAAATAAAATGACTAAATAAATAAAATAAGCAAAAATTGTTTCATAATGTCTCGATATGTCCCATTCAAGGGGCACAATGAAACAGCATTCTTTCGCCTAAGGAGCACATTAGGATAACTACCTTTTTTTAATAACAGGAAATAATTAGTGAATACACATTGTGAATTTGATTTGCAATTTCGTAAATTTACCTTGTTCATAACGTAATTGAGGTTGTCCGTTAGAGAGAGGTTTTTAATACATTAGGCTCAACGCAATGCTGCCAGGGAATTGAAAACCGCTCGCGTAATAATGATTTCCATTAGGAGGAATTGTACTGTATGAAATAAGGATAGAGAGACTCACACACAAATTTTTAGCTATTATCATGATTGCAGAGTCGGTTGAGGGAAAAGAACCGATTCCTGAAACATTAAAATTCAAACTCCTTTATAAATATATGTTAGGAATGTACTGACTCCACAGCTTTTTTTTATTACTAGTAAAAATAAAGATTCTAGCATTAAGTTTGCATGGGGGCAGGGGGTAGTGCTGCGTTTGCTTCAAACAATAACCTATTAAAATCAAATCCTTCCTTTTTTTTAACCGACTTCACAAAGGAAGGAGGTTATACATTCATACTGTATGTATGTCGTTTTTTTTTTTTGTTTGTTTGTCCACTCATAACTTCTCACCGTATGAACCGATTTTCATGATTCTTTTTTTAATCGATCGAGGGTGGTTTCCCATAAATCCCGTACCTTCGTTTGAGCATATTCGATAATTAGAAAAAAAGTTATGGGAAGAAAAGTAGTTTTTTTTTTGTTTTGTTTTTCATCCATAACTTTTGACTAAAGGAACCGATTTTGATGATTTTTTCTTTAATCGATAGAGGATCGTCTAACTCAAATATTGCAAATCAATTCGACTACATTTGTTTTTTAGAAAAAACGTTACGGATGTAAAATAAGTGTTTTTTATTTTAATTGGAAAGGCTTGACTTGATTTTTCTTTGTTGGGAAATCTATTAATAAATATAAAAGTCATTGTTAAAAACATGTTTATTGTCATGGGCTTTAATATTAAAAGAAATTGCAGCAAGAGTTTGACTGAAGGCTTCTCTGTAGCAAAAATTAATCCAATCAGTTTGTTTGCTAAAATCGACTTCAAAAGGGAATTTATCATACAAATGATTAGTTTTTAGTGCCATTAATTCAAAGAAGTTTTGCCCTTTGATATGGATTTTTTTAAAAATAGAGTATTTATATACAAAATGTATTTACACTAAAAAGAATAAAATAAAATAATTTTTATGAAAAAACAGAACCGACTTCAAATTATAAATTACGCTGAAAAGTGAAAAATAAATTCATTCTTTAAACAACATCGATGTGACCTTTAAACATAGTTTTAGAAGTCGGTGCAAAATTATGAGCCTAATTACCATTATACCGATGCTACTTCATATTTTAACTGTTGCTATTTCTGCGAAAATACATATATTTGTAATTGGATTCATGATTACAAAAGATTTTATCTATCCTAATTTTGCACCGACTTCCAAAACTACGTTTAAAAGTCACATCGATGTTGTTTAAAAAATGAATTTATTTTTCACTTTTCAGCGCAATTTATAATTTGAAATCTGTTCTGTTTTTTTATAAAAATTATTTTATATTATTTTTGAATAACAGAATGTATCAAGCTTTTCTAATAATTTGGAGTTACACGTTTCAAATATTTTCCAGGTACATCATCACTTCAGAGGATGAAAGTGAACCTAGATCTGTTATAGTAAGGGGCTCAAATCTGACAAAGGACTTACTTCAAGAATATTTTAGTGATGCAGGAGACATCTTGAAAATTCGTATCGAGTATGACGAAAGTGCCGTCGTCACGTTCAGGAAAAGAGAGCAAGCTCTGACAGCAGTTCGAACATTGCACGGTACATCAGTCAACGGCGTCTTCCTCCACGTGTCAAGTGTCAAGAAAAGGAATAATTCTTGGCAGGATTTGAGCATCGAAGAAAATAAGAAATCGCAGGACGCGAAGAAAGAGAGATCCGTTTATATCACTTTTCAAGGCAAATTAGCTCCTCGTGATTTGGAGGACTTCTTCAGGCCAGTTGGAACTATCAACCGCATATTTGTAAACCGAATGAAACAGTTCGGTTTCGTTAGATTTGACAGTGAAGACCAAGCCTTAAGAGCTATCAGGGAGTTGAATGGTAAAATGCATAACGATGTCGTCATTACTGTGTCCGCACAACGAATAGGCAGCAAGGAAATAGTTTTAAATGACTCCCAATTTGAAAAAAATCGCGCATTAATATGCTATGATAATGTATAAATCTAAAGCTGTGAGTACTTAGTAGAAAAACTGATTGCAGCTCTCAGAATACTTCTTCTAAATTCTGAGTTGTGATGTACAATTTCACTTATCAATGACATATTCTTTGAACACATTTCAATTAGAAGCGATAATGTGTCCCACCATTTAAAGCAATTTTGACGGGGGACAGTTTACAATCGCTTTTTCAATTTTTCATTTCTTTTTCTTTCTTTCTTTTTCTATTCCCTATTTTAAAATGTTGTAATATGGTTAGAATATTCAGTATCAACTGTTAACGTCATCATTAACCGTGATTTGGTTCGATAAATAGTGCAAAATTTCTATCAACAAAGACGATGGTTTACGTGTTAGTTACTGACTAAAACCAAAAGAGCATTTCCTTGAATAATATTTCCACCGAAGAAGTAAACGCCTTAACTTACTAATTTAACGTAATAGATAAATAGTTTGTGTTTAGTTGTTGTACTTTTTGCCAACACCATTCATTTTTTTTTTTTTTTCTCTCTCCTTACCACCTCTCTTCTCGAAGTTCTAGCAGATGGCCCAGGGATCCAACTTCTTTAAATTCATAGCCTTTGTTTGCTAAGCCGTTTACCGTTTAAATCCAGACGTTACACACCATCTCTATATAGATGGTTTAGCCGAAAAGTAAATATTTATTTGAGTAGACCCAGGCAGTTTATAGAAGCAAAATCGAAAAGCTGCTCCGAACCTGTGGATTGTTCAAGAAGCTATTGTGCTTCATTTCGTTTTCAGTAGATCAGATTGGGATCTCTCTGTCAGCATTGTTATACGTTACGCTACTTTCGATAATTTTTTACCTTGTTATTTTTCGGATTCATAATTTGTTTCCTTTTAAGCGCATACACGCACACAACATACACCTACGTATAATACAGATGAATAGATATGTAAGGAAGATAAAACAGAGAGCTGTTTATTTTTCAGGCTCAAATTTCTTTTGAACTGGAAACATAATGAGATTACTACCAATACTTTACAAGTAACAAAAGAAAGAAAGAAAGAAAATGTTGAGGTGGAGAAGAAGAATTTGTGAATCACTCCAGGTTCCTAACAAGACAGTAAACAAATGAGAAAAGCATTTCTGATTAATTTTGTTATCGATAAAATTTTTCACTTTTTAGTGATGAAATTATGTGCACTCTTACTTAAGTTTGTACATTTGACGTCTAATGTTCCATTTGTACTTTTCGGTTAGGCCCCCGCCCCAATTGTTGGCACGATTTTGGCAACTGTGAAAGAACAAGGAAACACCATTGGTTTTGCTTACACCAAAAAATTCGCCAAAGCAAATATAACAAAATTGGTCGAAAATTGCTTTGTTTTAAGCATGCAAAAATTGCACGAAGAACGGTTTCGTAGCCTCTTAAAAAAGTAGCGTTCCATTTCAGTAAATGAGGTAGACTGAGAAATACAATATCTTGGTATAGAATTTTGCATTTAGAATAATGCATTGTATTAAAAGCCCTAAAAATAAACAATACTAGTTCAAATACTTATTGAATACTTATTTATTTTTAAAGAATATTTATGTCTCATTTAAATGATAAAATACAGTCAACGCTCGTTATAACGACCACACATTATAAAGACTATTCCATTATAACGACCAGTGATAAAAGTCCAAACTTTATCCCTGTGAACTCTATGTTAATTTGATTTCGGTATAACGAGCGTTTTGAATCGTCTAATCCAATACAGCGTCCACATTCAGTGGACACTATTTCTGGTATTTTTCCAAATACAGCATATGTTTCTAAATTTGTAACCTCAAATGGCCTTGATTATAGTTTACGGAGACTTCAGTGTTCCGTATAACTTCGACAAGGGGTGGGGGACGTGGAATTTCCATATTTCTTAGGAAAAGGGTTGACAGATGTACTGGTAATTTGTTGTTTGAATCATGTCGTTTCCCAAGGGTAAAAATTATCCGAAATAAGAGGAGTCATGCTGTCCGTGCCCGATGTCACGTCAGCTCAGAAGTTCTGCTTCCAGAAACGTGTATGTAATTTTTTTACCCCATATTTTTTACTTTAAAATCTGTTAAATATTTTGTTATAATATTTTGCATTGATATTTTTGTTTTTAAATTCGAATGATAAAAAATATTTTGAGCATCTATTTGGAATCTTCGAAAAAATACCAATTTCAATGGAACCACTGAACGTGCATGATGCATGTATTTTGTTTTTAGAAAATTCTACCATTTATAGCAACCACTCGTTATAAAGACCTTTTTCTGTAAGACGCAGATGGTCGTTATATCGAGCGTCGACTGTATATCGAATTTTTATTGCAAAGTATTTTAAAAAATGTTTTCCTACAAAGTAATTTTTGGCAGCTTAATTACAGGCGTAAAGAGCGCTAATAAGTAACTTTTCCTATTGTTTTTTCATCATACATAATGTCTTAATCGTTAATATTTCTAACATCCTAACTTTACATGCACGGTCATTTTAAGAACATAAATTATCGAATTAATAATAATATTGATGGGAACTTAATTTTACTTGTGCTTCGTACATTTTTATATTTCACGATATGTAGTTTAATATAACGATAGGGTCAGAAGCGGTCATAAAATCCAGGTTTTTCAACTTTCTTTGCCAATAAATATACGAATTTGTTCACACATAACGATGTATTCCAGTTCCTTCAGTGGCGCTTTTTGGAAAGATATTTCTGTACCTAAAATGTAGTCCAAAACCTGTTCTCGAAAAGTCATTTTTCGGAAGTAACTGTTTAAATATTTAGTCTAAAACGCATTGAGGCTTATTAGCGGCATTACTAAAGTACTGTAGCTATGATGTGGTAAAAATTTAGAAACATCAACTTTCAAAACAGTTACCGTGTCTTTCCTTTGTATCGGTCAAACTTTAATGAGGAGTTTTGCTGAAACAAGTTTCTCCGTTTTTAGATGGATACCAAAGTCAACGTTACGGAAATCCTGGCCCTTTTCATGAAACCTGCATGCTTTTTAAATGTTTCTCCGACCAAATACCAGTACATTCACTTCCTCCTAGCAGCCCCGAAAGCCTGCGTCTTGGGCATATTTCAAAACAAAGAAATTTTTGACGACTCGGTAGATGCTGCTCTCCACTGCCCATCGTTGATTTAAGTACGTGAGGAGTTCTTCTCAAGGCTCACGATACTGATCCTTACGAAATAGGTTTTTCTCTAGCAGCAAGCTGTCTGATGTCGATTCTCAAACTGCATGTTGTTGTCAGCATACTTTTTTGGCTACAGGCGTGTTGGTTCTTCTTTTCCAGTGCAAAACATTCTCGACGTTTTATTCATGGTCATTTATGTGCTGCAATCTCACTAGCGAGATAGCTGGAAATTAACCCATTTGCTGTTTTGCTTCTGCTGCTTGAATTTCATGATTTGTCAAAACAGACTGTAAACTTCAAACTCATTCTCGTTCACCCTGTACTGCAGTACGTTACGCTTGGAGTGAGTTTTTTAGGTTAATTATAGATGAATTTGATTGCTGCACTTTGCACATTTCATTTCAAGTAACTAATGGATTTAAAATTGTTCAACTTACTAATGAACTTTTGTTAATTTCACTTTAAAATGTAGCTAGTGGGGGGAATCCGAGAGAAAAGTCATCCGAACTTGCCAAACAGCGTCTGAAAAACTACACGATTTTAACTTGTTTAAATATTCAAAACTATTGGATATTTTAAATAACCTTTCGTAGTGAAATTGTTAACGTGGCTTATTTTTACGTGTATTTTAAATAAATAGAGTCCTGTGAAAATGGTTGATTTTAAGAATTTCGTTCTAGGACTAAACAAGAAATTAAATTTCTGACAGTGTCGAACTAATCAACAATTTAATATTTTATTCAATTCACACACAATATCTAAGATTTTTTTCTGTTCAGGTATTTTAATTACAGCAAACACATTAGCTCGTGGGTTCGTGAACTTTTCCAAGTTGTGGCACTCTTGACAGAATTATAATTTTCTTACGCCATCCCAAACCCATTATCTATCCGTACCATAGACATACATGTAATACTTGTACGATTTTAAAGAGAAAAGCACAAGCAAGTGGTATAACATAAAAATAATTACAACTCATATCTAAAATTCACTAGCGCACTTTTGTCGTTAAAGTTTGATGTTTCGCTTAGCAAAATATTAGACTTGTCTAGATGACCCTTGCAGAGTATTATACTCGAACACACTCCAAGCACACTTGCTCACAGTACAGTGTGTACTTGGAGTAACTGGCGACATCGATTGTAAATGTGGTAAGTAGTATGGAATGGATATTTGTTTAAATCAGAGGTAGTTTAAATGAAAGACAAAATAATAAACGTATCAAGTTGATATTGGTTCGATTTCAATATTATCCGATAAGTAATCAATCAGTCGACGGGGAAATTCAAATATCCGTTTTTTTTTAGAGTGTAATTTTTCGAAAAAGTCAAAATGTAAATTGTTTATTTTATGCCGATAGAGAAAAAAAAATCTTTAAAAATGATAACTTAGTTATTCAGTTTGAAGTATTAAGCAAGTTATGTCGTATAAATGAAAAAAAAAAAAAGCAAACCTTGGAAACAAATACATATGAGCTATTGCGGCAGCCAAAAGTTCCGCGGCACAAACTTTAGGATCCGCTGCGCTAGTTAATTCACCAGATATGACGCTCTGATCTTAATCAAAATGCCACAAAACATGTAACTTAGTGTCATTCAATTCATTTAAAAGTACCATAAATTCGATGGCATTCGCTCCGAATGAAAGGTTAACACGTTGAGTGCCACGCGGTTTTATAGCGACTTCCCCGTCAGGCCACGCGCGCAGGTATCGTAGTACCTTTTTTCAATAAAATCCATTAAAGATTTCTGAAAAAATTTTCAATTTTTACCTTTATTATCATATTTTATACTGTCAGTCACCGGTGACTGACGCGGCCTGCACGGACTGGTCGGTGTCAGTCACCGGTGACTGACGCGGCCTGAACGGAAAGGTCGGTGTCAGTCACCGGTGACTGACGTGGCACTCAACGTGTTAAGGGCTCCGACTTCAATGATCGTGACTCAATTATTTAAACTTTACTGACCGGGTTATTTATTTTGAAAAACGGTGCATAACTTAAACGACATTTCGTTGTGTAACACGTACGAGGATGGTTGTATACCATACCCCGTCCCCACGTATTTATTAAATGATGACTTCTTTTCCTGTCAGAAAATAAGTTTCACCATTTCCCGTTTTTTCTTTTTTTTTTTTTCGAAATTCCTCAATTTTTCAAGTAAAATCTTCTGAATTCTTATCTTATTAGGTTGGAAAGTGTGACAGATACAAAATTCGGTTAGGTGATTGGTTGTCGTATAATTTAGGACTTTAAAACACACTTTAGGAATCTTCAAAAAAAAAAAAAGGCGTAAATGAAAGTGCTTTAAGCACAAAGGTTAAAGCAGAGAATAGTAATAGCTATATCTATACCAACAATTCTAACGTTCTAAATTTCACAGCAATTTACCAACTGCTGCGAGAAATCCAGCAGTTTAAAGCACTACAAACGGCAGTTGCAGTATTTCATGATTCAGGGAAAGAATATTCTCTAACTATTTTTTATTGATAATTTATTTTTCTTACTTCATGTTGGAAAATTTTCGAGCTCTCAAAGTTTTCGGAATCATTAGACGGAGTAAATTGATTAATGAACTGCATTGCAATAGTCTATAATGGAACTTATTGCTCTTATTCATGGAAAAACCAGATTTCGGTAGTTTTCGCAAGAAATTTTGGAAAAATTCTAAGTCTTGCCAAAACCCACATAGCCTAAATTCTAGTATTACTTGGGCTTGAAGCACTTGCTAAAGGATTTTTTTTCCTCTTTGAGTGTCTGGTAATACTGTATTATGCACACTTTTATTTAAATATTTGAAATATTCTAGGGTAGACGAATAGATACTACAACAAAATGAACTGTTTGGAAATATTTTCATTCTTTTTTCGTAATATTCGTGAACATTAACGTACCACTTTGCACAGTACCTTTTATTTAAATACCTGGAACATAATCTGTTCAATAGTACACTTAATAGCCTTAAATTAATTCGTTTACTCATTTCGAATTCTAAATATTAAAGTTTAACATAAAGGGAAATAGATGGCAGCACAAGAGTTAGTTACTTTCACTCACTCGATTGAGTGAGATCGAGTGGGAGTCATGATTGGTATCCATTGGTTTAATTAAAATCCATCAACAGAAAAATGAAAATCTACTGTGCCTTAATTAACGTTTTAAAGTACATTAACCCCATTTCCTTTAACAGTATTTCATTAGCTCTCTAATTAAATTTTAATCGATAAAAGGACGATGTTGAATCGAATAAAGAATAATTCTTAATGATGACATTTGCTTCTAATGTAGTAATTAATTTAAGAAGTCTTTCAAGAAGTACAATTACAAAACTTGGTCACGTATATTCCTGCAATTTCAAAGCGGTGAAGCACAATTTAAGGTTCAAATATCCTTATGAGTTTCTCAATTTAAATTCATTTCAAATTTAAACCTTTAATTTTTTTTTCATTAGAAAAAAATATATCTTAATGTGGTCTGAAGTTTAGTGAATCGAATTCAGTAAATGCTGCTTTAAACCCTGAATTGAAGTGTTTTTTTTTTAATTCAGGTGCTCGTTTGAAATTAATTTCATGGGTTATTTCATAGAAGTATTTTAAGAAATATTTCATTCAAAAAGAGAATACGTACATGAAAATTACAAAAATTCAGGCATGTTGTAAATATGACTCAATATCTTCGATGTATATAATTCTTTACAGCTTGGTCGTTGTAATCTTTGGTTATCCAAGCTCCGTTCACGTAAGGAAAAGGAATTAAGTCAGAAGACTCCTGAGAAATGAGGCACCGTATTGGCAAGAATCCGACTTTAGCCTTCACTGATAGATGGTCGCACAATCTATCTTGACCTCCATAGTTAGGGCATGGTACTGAAATGAAAGTTTCTAGTACCCTGTACCCATAGTAACTGCTAGCGACCGAACACAGGACTCTGGCACTCACGGATTTTACCATTATGTACTCCGCACGTACGCGGTGGCTATTTTGTGGTGAGGGCATTGAACACAGAATCTTTCAAGCCTGAAGCTCAGACCACAAGGCTACGCAAACACCAAAGTTTTACATAAACGTTTTCTGCAAACAGTATTCAGTTTTGCCTTTTCTCAGACTTCTTGATTGTTATTGCCCGTCAGTGTACTGTATAGGTATGTGGAATATTTTATTTTCATCCTTAATTTAATTCTCTCTATTCTGCTCTAGTCGTTCTTTTTCTTTCATGCTGTTTTTCTATTTCAAGAAACAAAATAGATGAATGTGATAAAATTTCAGCAGATGTTCGGTGTTATTTCGAGTAATAATTTTCTGTGAAGCGTTATTGGTTTTCCGGATGAAAACTAGCGCTGCAACAAATACTCGGCCCTGTGGCCGAATATTCGGCTTAGCCGAAAAATGATTTCATAATCTAGCCAAATATTCGATCCGGCCGAATAGTGGGAGAGATCATGGTCGGCCTGACCGAATAATGATCAATTATTCATCTTAATACATGTTCTACAGTATCAAAGTAGATAAATGAAGAAGCCTGTTGATTTTAAACATTTTAATTTGTATTAGTCATTGCAAAAGAACACATTTGTATGTAATTTTCATTAATGAGAATAATTTGGGAAAGTGAGGTAGATCGACAAGTCTATGTTTACCAAAACAGTAGTGGGTTTTTATGTCACCATTTAATTACAAGTTTTAAATATTACTTTCTTTATTTTATTATTAAATGTTTACATAACATAGGCAAAAAATTAAAGTTCAACAATTCTTCATCTTTTTATATTTTTGGTAGAAAATAAAATTGCCACAAGAATATCCTTGATCATTGAAATAATTTGTAAATAAGCAAGTAAAGTTATCTCAAATAATTCAAATAAAATAAATCAGAGCTCCATGGTAAGGACGAAAATAATAAAGCATTTGAATGTCAGAAGCGATGTTTTCACCGGGGAAAAAATCCAACGCTGTGATGTTGTTCCTTTTCCTAGCAGATAAATAAACGATAAAAGCAATGGAATTCGAAACCTTTTTGGGACTATTCTTGCGACCGAAGTTCAGAGTCCCTTCTGTTGGACATCTAATAAACAATGTGTCGCAGCAGTTTCTGCTCCAAACTTCCCGAAATTAACTAGCTGTCAGTTGGGAACGAGTTCGATTCAGAGCGAGAAAGATTCCAACCAAAAAATAAGCACTACCAGTTTTTTGCATTGTTGGCATTGTAGCTGTTTTGTTTTCGTGTGCAGAAAAAAGACACGCTTAACTCCGATAACCTTTACTAATCGAAAGGTTATGCTATCGCTTCTGATAACGCCAAAAATGCTTTCTGAAAATGATATTAGATTATGTTTCGGAAGAAAATGGTTCTTTATTGTTAGCATACTTTTCGTAAAAGTAAAAAAAAAAAAGTATGAAGGAAGGCGTACTGTACCGTAAAAATATCCTTAAAACTAAAGACAAGTAAAAAAAAAAAAGTGAAGTAATTAAACAAAGATTGAAAAATAAAATATTTGGAAGTTGGGTTTTGAAATGGAAAAAGTGTGTATGTCGGGCTGTCTGCCCCCGCCCCTAATAACTTTTAAACAAATTCTCCGATTCGAAAAATTCTTTTTGCATTCGAAAGATCTCGGCAAGGACATCTGGTTTGGTAACAAGGACGAAGCCAGAAATTTTTTTCGGGGGAGAAGGGACCCTGACTTTGAAACACTTAAGTTGAGGACAGTTTCGGGGATTAATATATGCTACATTGCGAAAAATTTCGGGGATTTGGTGGGCCCCCCTCTGGATACGGCCTTGTTTGAAACAACTGTTTAAAAGTATGAAAAACCAAACTAATGTTAGATGAAACGTGCTGTGTTTTTAATTTTTTTCAGTTGGTAAATAATTTTTTTTCTTATTAAATAATAATCAAACAGAATGACAACAACAACACAATGTTGCTATAGATCGTGTACGGTAATTACAAAGTCAACAAAATTCTTGGAAACAATCCATGGTAAGAAATTTAATTTTCTTGAAGAACTTTCGCTTCAGCGAAACTTCCCCATTTATCTTTTTATAAACATGCAGTAATTTGAAGACAATAGAAAAAGAAATTCCCTATAACACAATACTCTTAGGTTCTCATAAAAATTTCCACTTCCTCTTTCTACATCAAATGTTAAATCGAAAGGAATTAAACAAAAGTTTGAATCCAGGGGATGTAAAAAACGTACCAACAATGCCATTTTCCTTTCTGAAAAAGTAACACAAGTTATTGATTTTTTATTAGCCATTGTTTTCAATGTTTTTATGAATAACGATACTACGACGTTATCTTATTACTAAAAATTCTTTGATATCTTTAATTATCTCGAATTTTAACGGGATTGTTTCAAAAATAGTTCTTAAGGGCACTTTTTTCTGCAACGCTTAATAAGAGAGATGTAAACATATCTTTTTAATTACTATATAATTTCAGCTTTCGAAAGGGAAATTTTTTTTTCTTGCTGTTTCAAAAATAAAAGTTTATTTATCTATTTTAAATTTTTATTGCAGAGTCTGCGTTGAGAAAACGTTTCGGTGGTTACTGTACCAATGACACATAAAACTAGAGAGCAAAATATTTGTATTGTAAAATCGAAAGAATATTATGTATAAACAAATTTGCAAATATATTTATTTTTCATTGATGAAAAAAATATTTAAAAAAATGTAATTTTCATTTCCTTTCTACATTTTAAATGACAAACTAACTATAGAGTATTATTTGAAACTAGTTGATCCCCCGCAGAACATCTGCGTGCTATAACCATTTTAAAATCGTAAAAAAACTCTTTAAAATTCGAAAAGCTTAAGAAAAGATCGATAGATATAAGCATGAGAATGATCGCTCGATATAAACAAACTTAAGTGTTGCTACTCCAAAGATTCGGAAATTAAAAATTGAGTTATGAATGAAAATATTTTTTAAGAAGTAGAAATAAATTTGTTAAAGCCTCCCCTCCCCGTAAGTTAGGATAATAAATACAAATATTATGTTACTTTTTTAATGATAATCATTTTTAAAAAATATCGCTTTATTATAGTTTGTTTTTGCATGGCGTCAGTATCGTATCGAACCTCAAAATTTAATCGTAACTGATCCATGTTAAGTGAAATATACAGGGTGAGGCCAGAAAAAAAACTCGGACAAAGTTTGACACGTCTTGACACGAATACGTTGTACCGTATCCAGCTAATTGTTTTATTTATAAGATTATCCATGTTTTTCTGCGGTTGATGTGTGCAGTTTCGAGTTTGTATTCATTATTTTTGTTTTGTTCACAAACGTATTGCAATTTTGGAGTTTTTTCGAGCCGGAAAACTACAATGTTAAATTGTTCCTTTGCTCAAAGATCCTCGAGAGATTGTCTCGATGAAATTAACCGGTTCAAGGAGCTTGGTCACGATGATCGCAGTTTAGGGAGCGGGATAAAGTGCACCATCAATGCATCCTCCAACCGCAAGCTCATCAAGAAGCCAGTGCAGCGAAATTCGAGGTTTCCATGTGGAAAACCGCTCGTGAAATCGGAATTAGCGTCCAATCAGTTCAGCGACTGGCCAAAAAGGAACTCAATCTCAAGCCGTACAAGCTCCAAAAAATTCAACTCCTCACGGAATAGAACAAGCACGTACGACTTCAAAGATGTCGCCAGCTCAAGCGTCGGGCCGCAGGTGAGCAATGGGAGCGCATCCTCTTCACGGAGGAGAAGCTGTTCACCGACGCAGCTTCCAAAACGAGATTCTAGTCATCCGAGGCTCCTGGCACGTGGGCCATCCCCGAACACCGCCGATGATGGTCTGCGGCGAAATTTGCGCTGGCGGCAAAAACCTTTCGTTTTCGTGGATCCAGGTTTCAAGATCAACCGAGAAGTATATCGCCACGACATTCTTCTGGCCGTTGTACTTCCGTGGGCCCAGCAACATTTTGGCGATACGTATTGAACGTTCCAGCAGGACTCAGCGCCGGCTCACAAGGCCAAAACGACTCATGACTGGTGCTGGGCCCATTTTCGGACTTCATCTCGTTTACGGAATGGCCACCCTGCTCTCCGAATTTCAATCCGATGGACTACAGCGCGTGGTCCATTTTTGGGTCCAGGGCCTGTGCTAAGCCCCACAAAAGCTTGGAATCGCTGAGGCAGTCATTGCACAGGGAATGGGACTTATTGTCGCCGGAAGAGCTGCGGCCCATCGCTGAAAATTTCAAGTCGCGTTTGGACCTGCGTATCGCCGCCGGAGGATGCCACTTCGAAATCGACTGAGTGTATTATTGCTAAATTGGTCGTGTTATCGTTATTAATTGCTACTTTGCTAAGTTTCTTACATTTAATAACATTATCACAAAAAATGTTTGTCCGAGTTATTTTTTCGCATCCTGTATATACGTTTCTTGGCGATGATCTTAGATTGATTCCGCTGAAAACTAAACTGATGTCTCTATTTTGAAAAAAAGGTTTTAAATTGAAATTACACTGATGGAAAAAAAAATCCCAACACCAAGAAATAATTATTGTAGAGTAATGAAATTTCAGCAATACATTTATATAGGTAACGTACGTAATTGATTACAATTTCAAGATCACAGGTTAATTTAAGCCCGAGAAGAGCCATTGCAGAAGGGAAATACAGGTACATTAATAACCGGTGTAACCGCCAGAATTTTGAATGCAAGCATACAAACGTGCCTGCATTGAATCATACAGGTGCTGGATGTCCGTTTGTGGGATGGAGTTCCATGCCTGTTGCATTTGGTCGATCAATACAGGGACGGTTAATGCTGGTTGTGGATGATGCTGGAGTTGTCGTCAATGATGTCCCATACGTGCTCAATTGGACACAGATCTGGTGATCTGGCAGGCCAAGGCAACATGTCGACACCCTGTAGAGAACGTTGGGTTACAACAGCAGTATGAGGTGGAGCGTTATCCTGTTGGAAAACACCTCCTGGAATGCTACTCATGAAAGGCAGAACAACAAGTTAAATCACCAGACTGACGTACACATTTGCTGTCAGGGTGCGTGGGATAACCACGAGAGTGCTTCTGCTGCCATAAGAAATTGCTCCCCAGACCATAACTCCAGGTGTAGGTCCATTGTGTCTAGGCTGCAGACAGGATGGCTGCAGCCGCTCACCTGGCCTCCTCCTAACAAACACACGGCCATCACTGGCACCAAGGCAGAACCGGCTTTCATCAGAAAACACAACAGATCTCCACTCCGTCCTCCAATGAGCTCTAGCCTGACACCACTGATGTCACAAACGGCAGTGGTTGGCGCTAGTGGAATGCACGCTACATTACGTCTGGCTCGCAGCTGCTCTTGAAGTAACCGATTGGTAACCGTTCGTTGTGTCACTGTGGTGCCAACTGCTGCTCGAATTTCTGCTGCAGGCGCAGTACGACTCGCTACAGCCATACGCCGAACACGGCGGTCTTCCCTCTCAGTATTGCCACGTGGCCGCCCGGAACCCAGTCTTCTTGAGGCAGTGCCTTCCCTTGACCACTGCTGCCAACATTCATGCACAGTGGCTGCATTCCTGCCAAGCCTTTCTGCAATCTCGCGGAAAGAAAACCCACCTTCTCGTAGGCTTATTACACAACCTCGTTCAAACTCAGTGAGCTGTTGATAATGGCTTCGTCGTCTTCTTAAAGACATTGTGACATCATCTCACAATGACAACATCAACTCACTACATCAAATCTCGACGCTAAACAACGCTCAGGAACGTTACAGCGCGTATTTAAAACAAACCTGATTTGCATCTTCCGTGTGTCGCTACTAGCGTCACACTGATGCGCCGAGCGCAAAATTTGAATCAACGTCAGCTTTCATATGTATAAACACGCCTGCCAAATTTCGTTTTGCTAGCACAACTCCTTCTTGGTGTTTGGATTTTTTTTCCATCACTGTATTCTAACACTCACCCGGAGTTGAAGAAACTGCGAATTATTATTTTTGAGTCAAGGTAAGCTTTAAGAAATCGAACTAAAGAGCTTATAACTTTCGTTCTTATTGACTTAGAAACTTAAAACAAATATCATCGTATGCAGAAAAATCAAAGCTTTCGTTCGCTGAGAATTTATGTGGAAATTTGGGTAAAATTGGAATAAAAAGAACTGCCTGTAGGATTTTTTTTCTAACGGGTCTATAAACCTTCCTCTTGAACCACTCTGTCTATTGATGAAAGCCGCATTAAAATCCGTTGCGCAGTTTAAAAGATCTAATCGTACATACGGCGGAAAACGACTTTGTTTTATACTCTTTTCAGACGAGGACAGACGGAAAGTCGGACAGACAACTTAGGATATTATTATATACGGGATGTTTGTGCGTTGAGTGTAAAGAAAAAGTACTTTAACCAATATCGTTGTTAAGAATACAACCTGCGAGAATATCCCCGATTAATAAGCATTAATTTTTATGATCATAAATTGCTATTGGCATGTGAATGAATAAATCTGGTATGTAGTCAACTTTTAAGAACAGTTTGTTTGTTTGTTTTTTTTTTTTTTAAATTAACCTTATGATATCTTACTATCGATGAGTATAAAATTCAGTTTTGAGGTTTTGCTGATTTCACACCTGCCCCGATGGCGACTAAATTCACTGATGTTATCACTTAGCGGTGTTACATAAGAGATGTTTAGTCTGTCACAATCGTCAGATATAACTTTCTCGTTCCACGTAGCAAATCAGCGAATCATAGAGCAGGCAGTAAAAATGGCGGAAAAAAAGAAATTTATATTGCGTACATTCAAACGCATTAGATATTGATGCGTAAATAAAATTAATTGGGGTCTACTTCAAAATTCTTGAAGCCCGAATTTAAAGCTATTAAAATCCGGGAAGCATCAGATCAAACATCTCTATTTATTCGTAATGCCATCTGCCTTTTGCATTTTTTTGCTGGCAGCAACGTCGTTAGTATGACATTCAGAAAAGATTTCGTTTCATTCATCTCTTCAACACCCATGATCTTTCTTGAAATTTAACTTGCAAAGAATAAAGGAAGTGAAACGCATTTTTCTTTTTCAAGCTTCACATGGGAGATAAACTGCATCATTAACTTCTCTTTCGACATCATCCTTTGTTCGAGATCTTGTTGACACTTCTCGATCTCTCGTCTTCCCTACTTGGAGACTCGCTGAAACAAAAGGAAGTGTCTGCTTTTGTTAGTTAGCAGCAAATAATTTTAAATCACAAAAAATAGAGGATCCATCATGTCCTTGATTTGATGGACAATGGTAATTAACTATTAAAAGCGTTTTGCGAGTGACTTATTGCTTCATATTATCGGGAAAAATTTTCATAGTTTCACAGATTGTGTCTCAAGATTATTAAATTAATCTATGCTATCCTATATATTGAAATTGATAAATCCATTAATCAGAAAAATTAGTCTCTTTTACCGCGATAAAATATGGAAAATAGCAATGTTTCATAATTTAATCATTAAAAAAAAAAGCGAAGTTTAAAATGTGTTAAATGGGGACATACTTAGCTTAAGAGATCTTATCCCACAGACGTCATTAATTAGTTAATGATTTTTTACATGAGACAGATAGATTGAGTAATGAACATTGAGGTTGTAAACCCCGAAAACAAGTTACAAAGTTACGTTAAATGTTATGTAGTGTTTTGATAGTGAAGTGATGATAGGTTGTTTTCCTTGCATTGACACTGCGCTGGGAGACAAACAACTTTTACAAACGTCATTCTGCAACTTAGCGACACTAAGGTTAAGTGCGTGAAATTAAAGTGCGTCTTACAGTTCATAAAAGATGGTATTAGTTATTTCTGCTACAGGTATTTCAGGCCTTGAATATAGTAGATTTGTTTAACATCTCAAGAGACATGTTTGATTTGTATTAAAACGACACACACTTGGGATGTTTTTAGCTACTTTGTGAATTTGAATTTTTTCGCCAAATACGAATAATTTTAACTGATTTTCTTGTTGAAGTGGTGATACATTTACCAAGCGTAGAGTTGATTAATGATCCCTACAGCTAATTAACAAATATATTTAAAACGAACTTAATGCAGCGCTTTTATTTTTTATTCTAATACGAAGTACGATAACTATAATTACGAAAATGAAATATTTAAATACAAAAAATTCTAGAATCAATCGTTAAAAATTTTTTGGAAAAAATCCTTTTTCCATTAAATGATGCGTCAAATACAAGAATACAACCATATTTATTTTTCCTCGCCCCTCCCTCAAAAAAAAAAAAAAAAATAAATAAATAAATAAAGGTTTTGGTCAACGTGATCATTGAACAAAAGTTGTTAGAATCTACAAATCATTCATAAGGTACTCAAAGCAACCTTTCTTTCAACCTTCTTAGGGATACTACTTAAACTAATTAATTAAGAGCAATGTTTTCAAGGAAGGGCTTTCCTACCAACATTTATCATGTACTGTCATTTAAAATATCAAAATTTGCTTAGAAGTGAATAATGCGGGAAATAACTGACTAGTATAAATAAAATGCTTGAAACCGCACTCGTAGCTGTTTGTCCAGCGGTAGGTTTAAGCCTGAACAACGTATCATTTAAAAAACGCAATTTCCTCTTGAACGTTGGTAAACATTTTCAGAAAAGCCTTTATTTTTCTCATAATTCATCCGTAAAGGAGACATTTTTAAGCAGGATGGAGTTGAAAAAAAAGAATTGTGTGCTTAAGAAATGAGTTCTCATGCAATTGAAATATCGAATTACTAAACAGATTAAATTTATTTATGTTTTGAGCACTAATATTTATATTGAATTGCCCACATGCTAAGTACCTACCATTTTATGGATGCATTCATAACTTTAATCCACGAAACTGTAGAGAAGCTGAAATTTTCATAATTTGGCCCTTTTTTCAGAGAAAGGTTACATTTTTTCAAAACTATTACGAAATTTTGAGCCATCATTAGATAAGCGCACGAGCATTTTCCCTAGTACAAATAACTTTGCTCATTACATTTTGCGTTTAAGTTTCCAAAATAGAAACTTTTTTGAAAGATTTTAGAATGAGTTTGCTGCCCGGATTAAGTATTTTCTTTGTTTGCTTTAGAATAATGTTCATTTCGGGAGAAAAATTCGAAACAGGATTGTGGCAGCTATTTCGAGAATAATAAGATAAAGGTTAATATGTGAATAATTTTAACTGAAAAATTATGAAAAAATCATTGCTTAAATGTTAAATGAGATGTCAGTATTTTTTAAAAATTTAATGTTCATTTAACCGCATTATTGCGTGCTTGATTATTGTTTCAATGCATTCTCAAAACTGTTTCGCCTGTTTTCCGAGTTCAACTTGTCAGATCCCACTCATCCAGAGATCTTTTTTACACTTTTTATAAGCAAATCTTGCCTCGATTAAGCTTTTTCTTTCTCCCGTGACCCTGTTTTAAATACACTGTTAGAAATTTCATCATGAAATTATGGTTAAATAACCGGCAGCAGTTTGTCCATCTAATTCACCGTTAAATTTACGGTTTGGAACATTTTTCTATCTTTACGGGACCCAAACCATTTCCAATCAGCTTGGTTAAAAAGCCGTAAATATAAAAGTTTACGGTTTTATAACCACTTAAAAATGGTTTCAAAACAAAATTTTGACCGTTTTTGAACCATTTCGAGGAGTAGAAACAGTAAACGAAGCGTGCCGGAATCGAACCAGCGGTGTATGATATAACAACCTTGCTCTCTAGCCATTCGGCCATCCACACCACGTAAAGCGGAAGTTTATTTATCAATAAATCTTCTTTTCCAACAGGAAAACTGCCTTAAAATTGAGATTTCAGTTTTTGATTGGATCCAAAGTCCTTTTTTGTCTAAATTTACTGTATATTGAAGAAAATTATTTTATTTGCAGCAAAAATTAAAATACAAACAAGCTTCAGCAGCTCAAATTATGGGTTCGCTCATTCGCAAACAGTTCGGGAATCCGATGTCTCCAATTTTTGATTTACGTGTGTATGTGTTTCTATTTAGTAACCACTGCTGAAGCCATTTTTTCTTCTTCTTTTTTTATATACACATGCAGATTTGAAGTGATAAATCTGTATTCATATTGTAACAACCACGTACGACCGGAAAGGTTTCGCAACCAAGATGGACGGCCGATTCTTATTGAGCGCTTGAAAATTAGTTAAACGTTCTTTAGGATAAGCAGGAAAATAAACTATTTTTTTCACAATCAGCTGTTTGAGTACCATCTCTTTAATGATTAAGCAACTGTTGTAATTAAATATGGTAAAATAACAATCAAATACATGGTTATTTTACTATTTTCTCACGGAAATTTTTAACAGTGTATTTCCCTCTTTCCTTCATACTCTCTTTCTTTATGTCCCTTACATTTAAACACTTAAACTCTAAACAGAGTTTTTATTCCGTGTGATTTTTAAAGTGAAAGGAAAAGGACACGAGGAATTCTCAATTAGTTTGTAGTAAATTTACACCATTACAACGATTAACTTTAGCGAAATTATAAACTAATTCCTGCAGACTTTGCAAGAAATACAACGTAACATTTCTTACAATGGATCTCTAATAGCAACTAGTCAGTTAAAATAAATAAACTAATAAATAAGCATATGATTTATTCCTATTTTTAGGGTTACTTACATTATTTATGAAGCATGAAAATGTTGACCTACTTATAGAAGAAGATCTTGAAATTGAAATCACGAGGAATGAAAACAAATGGCAAATAATGTAAATTATCAAACATAAAGAAAAGTACATGCAAGTAAAAATTAAAGTGCTAATTTAACACACATTTAACCAAGATTGAACTAAATAAACTCTGAACGAGCCTTAATAAGCATCAACTAGATCTAGGCAGGGATTCAAGGGAAACGCTCTTCGATCATTTTGCCATTTTTGATCGAACGGTTCGATCAAAATCATGCAATTCCGATTCAAGTGAAACGCGGCGATCATTTTTAACCACGTGACCAACACGATTGCTTTCATTCGATCATTTTCACGATTCGATTGATTTTCTTACAGTAATGGCGGCCATTTTGGCGATCAGAGGTCGCAGCATGCAAAGAGCTCCATGATATTTGCAAATCCGAAGCATTCCATTAAATTTGTGCGAACGAGAATTTATTCAAAGAGATCCTTTGTAAGAGATACATTTCTATTTTTGTGCGATAAGCTGGAAGGAAAACTGGCACACAAAAAACGTCAGGTTATCTATCCCGTAGAGTTGCCGGAAGTTTTTTTCATTTTTATTAATGTATAAGAAATACATAAATGCTGAATATATATGTGTAAAGAAGTAAATAAATAAAGCTGTAACTTAATGATTATCAATCAGTTTAATAAAATCTAAACGACCGAATTTCAAGGGACCATTTTTTAACTGTAATGAAATTGAGTAATTATTTTGGAAAGTGCTTTTAAAAGTTCAATACTTTTGTTGACAGGAAAAAAGAAAAGAATGCGAATTTGTCATTGAAAAAACATAAAGTCATTAAATCGTCTGCAGACGTCTTTCTTTTCTTTGCCTTTACAGCCTATATGTTTTTTGTATTAAATAATTCTAAATGTGTGATAAAGTTATTTCCTAGCTTGCTGCTATTCGCCATTCGTAAAAACTGACTACTGAGAGGAAATATAAAATAGAATCGAACGAATTTACTGTGTAAAGAAGGCATAGATTCTCCTCTAGAAAGATACAATTCAGTAAGAATACGAACTATTACCTTTGAAATATTCACTACATATTACAATCAACAGTATCGAGGAAAATTGCCAGAGTGACAATGGCACTTGTTGATGTTCTGCCAGAATACGATCGCCCCCCTCCTCCCTCATTAAGTCCCTAGATTTAAATTATTAACAACCGAGACTGAATAAACAATCACCAGAAAACAACACGGGGAACAGCATAGCAAAACAAACGGATCAAACCAAAACAATAAACAAAACACCAAGAGATAATGTTACAGTTAAAATAGCTTAGCTTTCTCATTCAATTTTTTCATTGGTTCAGCTTAAAGTTTTGGTCATGTGACAAGACGCCGAGCGAGGAAAGCCTTCGATGGCAACCCTACGCGTTTTGATCGAAGTCCAGGAAACAAGATGAATGGCAAAATTCGATCAGTTTGAAAATGATCGAATTCGAGTTAAAACTTCGATCATTTTGGATTTGATCGAACGCGTTTCACTTGAATCTACCCCCTAGTTAGGTTTTAACGAAATGAATAAATAAATTTAAAAAAAATCCGCAAATGAATTATTAATAATTTAACACATAATGCAAAAATACTGTGTTTACTATTTTTTTGAATAAAACCGATAATATTTTTGAAAGGATGGCCAAACTGTACTAATCTTGTTATTTTCCAATTTAGGGGTAAATTCAAGTGAAACGCGTTCGATCAAATCCAAAATGATCGAAATTTCAACTCGAATTCGATAATTTTCAAACTGATCGAGTATTGCCATTCATCTTGTTTCCTGGACTTCGATGAAAACGCGTAGGGTTGCCATCGAGTGTTTTCCTCGCTCGGTGGTTCGTCACATGACCGGAACTTTAAGCTGAACCAATGAAAAATTTGAATGAGAAAGCTAAGCTATTTTAACTGTAACCTTATCTGTTGGTGTTTTGTTTATTGTTTTGGTTTGATCCGTTTGTTTTGCTATGCTGTTTCCTGTGTTGTGCCACAGAATGAGTAATGAAACAAATATATTAGTAGATCTTATCAAAAAAAGGCCTCGGGACCTAATGAGGGGAAAGGGGGAAATCGTAACATCGACGTGTTTTTGTCACTCTAGCAATTTTCCTCCATACTGTTGATTATAATATGTAGTGAATATTCCTGAGGTAATAAATAGTTTGTATTCTTACTGAATTGCATCTTCCTAGAGGAGCATCGATGCCTTTCTTGTGCTCCTTAAATGCGTTCAATTCTATTTTATATTTCCTCCCAGCAGTCAGTTTTTACGAATGGCAAATAGCAGAAAACTAGAAAATAACTTTATCACACATTTAGAATAACTTTATTTAAAAAAAAAGTAAGCTATTAAAACATTGGCAAAGAAAAAAACTACGTCTGCAGACGATTTAATGACTTTTTTATGTTTTTTCAATCACAAATTCGCATTGTTTTTCTTTTTTAATTCTCTTTTTTAGCCTGACGTTTTGTGTGCCAGTTTTCCTTCCGGCTTATCGCATAAAAATATAAATGTTTCTCTATCTGAGCGATTTCGTTGCATAAACTTCCGTTCGCTGAAATATAATGGATTGCTTCGGACTTGCAAATATCATAAAACTCTTTGCATTCTGCGACTTCTGATCGCCAAAATGGCCGCCATTACTGCAAGAAAATCAATCGAATTGTGAAAGTGATCGAATGAAAGCAATCGTGTTGGTCACGTGGTTAAAAATGATCGCCGCGTTTCACTTGAATCGGAATTGCATGATTTTGATCGAACCGTTCGATCAAAAATGGTAAAATGATCGAAAAGTGTTTCAATTGAATCCCTGCCTTAGATTGTCAGCCAAATGGATTTCGTAAAGAAGTAAAAATAATCAAACAAACACACACAAGGTGATTTTGAATTTAATAAAATAGAAATTTAAAAATCAAGATATATATATATATATATATATATATAATTTACGCCAAAAATGTTGAGGTTGCTAATGGTTTTGTTGATAAATACTATTCAAACTCTCTTTTAAAAGTTAATTTTGATTTACCAACTGGAACAATTTTACCGGTTAAAAACATTTTTTTCCTATTAATGTATTTTGAACCAGACGGTTTTTTTCTCTGATTTACGCGCATTATTTCTAACCTTTTATTTTTCTTTCCAGCGGGCATTTTTGCTCTGCTTAGCGTTAGTTGTACTGTAAAATAGAAGAAAAAAAACATTTTTGAAGTTATGTTTTAGAACAAAATCTGCTATTTTTCGCTCTTTCTACACTTTCTAACAAAAAGGGCATTTATTAAAGACCGAATTGCTTGACATTACTAAGCATGCAAAACATGTAAAGTAACCATTATTTTCAAATCTAATAAAAGAAGCAATTTATTTTTTACTTCTCCTAATATTGCACCTAAGTGTCATAATAGGGACGTAAGCAATTTTTCAAGAAAAGAAAGGTGCTTTAACGGGAACGGTCTTTTTTTTTTCATGATTCTGGATTATAGTCTCAATTTTCACTTTCTCACATTAGAAATAGTGCTGACGGTTGCATCTTTTTACCTGGTCCTTAATTATGTGAGTAGAAAACTTCCTTGGAATCTTGCCAAAATCAATGGTGATTTTTTTTCTGAAGCATTCTTTTTTGATTCAAGAAAGAAGCAAGGTTGAAGCTCTGACATTTTTCACGTAAAGCTTTTATAGCTGCAGAAGTTTTTAATTAAATTCCTACTAAAATCGTTCGACAAATTCTCATTAGAAAAAGCAGTCTATGATTGCTAAAACTAACAAGTGGTTTGAATTAAAACGCTGCTATAGGTATAGTTTTCAAACGTAGTACTTGACGCAGTATTCTACATATTTTCATGGATTCTAGACCATTAATAGATAAGGTTTTATTCGTGACTGCATATATCAGGAAATTGAAGTTCTGTTAGTTTCTGAGAGCAATAACAATTCGTCTTTCTGTCCTACTGTCAATGAAAAATAGATAAAAATATAAAAAATGTTAATTATACTTAAAATGCATGAATTTGAAACTATAGGTTGGTTGCTTAAATATATAGGATCGCCGGCTGATTACCATGGGTGGCTAATTTTTAATTCTGTGGAATTCTATGCATCTAAATGAAATAACATAATATACATATAAAAAAGTTACCAGTATATATATATATATATATATATATATATATATATATATAAAATGGAAAACCAACTGATCTTTTCAGTTTTCACCACGAGCATGGCCGTGCGGCTACCGCTAGTATAAAAAGATTTAATATCCCCCGCACAACATCTGTGGTCTCAACAATAAAAGAAAAATATAAATAAAAATTTAAAAAAAACCGTTTTAAAATTCGAAAAGCTTAAGATCGCTAAGATATAAACGTGCGGATTCTCGCTCGATATAAACAAACTAAGGTGTTGCCACTTCAAAGAATTTTAAATTCAAAATTGAGTAATGAATGGAAATACTTTTTAAGAAATAGAAATAAATTTGTTAAAGTTCGTAAGTTACCCATTATAAATGCAAATATAATTTACTTTTTCTATGCTAATCAATAAACAAATTTTTAAATATCGTTTTACCACAGTTTTTTTGCATGATGTCAGCATCGCATCGTTTCGTAAAATTTAAGCGTAACTGGTCTACGTTAAGTGAAATATATATGTGGATTTTAAAAATACATACATAAATGTATATTGAGCACAAATAATGCAATTAAACAACATGATGCGAACTAGGTTGTCTCAAAGGCGCATACTAAACCAAGAAGTTCCCTTTAGAACTATACGAGCCTAGTTTCCCGTATACACCAATATCAAATTGATAATAAAGCTATCGCTCTCTCTCTCTCTCTCTTTCTCATTTAGCTTTAATTCTTAATTACTTTAAACAGGCGTTGTTCAATGGTTTATTCATAGGCATTCCTTTATTCATTCATTCATTCACTCGCTCATTTATTTATTCATTCACTCACTCATTTATTTATTCATTCATTCACTCACTCATTTATTCATTCATTCATTCATTCATTCATTCACTCACTCACTAATTTACTCATTAATTCATTCAGAAATATCCTTAAAAATCCAGATCAAAAAGTTTCGGGGGAAAATAAGGCTCGTTTAGTTCTGGATGAACTTCATATCTGTACATGTTCTACGTCGCAACATCTTTCGGTAAAGTTTGTTCCAAGCAAATCCGTCTGTTAGATCATTATTTACATAGGATTGAAATTTCCCCGTAGGCGCTAATGTAAATTTTTGTGAACTGTTGAAACTTGAACGAAAAATTGTTCAAATTAAAAGTAAATTATAGAGATGAGATAGTTCTTGCAGAGACTTTCGAATGCAAAAAAAAAATCTTTCGAATCTGATAATTATTTCACAAGTTATTAGGGGGGAGGGGGATCGACAGACATACTGACAGACACACAATTTCCTAATTTTAAAACCCTACTTTCAGATTTTTTATTTTTCAATATTTATTTAATAAACTTAGTTTTGACCTTTTCCTACTTTTAACAATATTTTTACGATACACTAAGCTTTCTTTCATTCTTTTTTTCTTTCAGGAAGAAGTAGGCAAAAAAGCAGGGAACTCACAAGTTTATAATAATAACAATAGTAATTAAAAAAAATGAAAGAAAAGCATAACATTAGAAACTTTGATATAATAAGGTAAAACAAAAAAAATCAGAAATGTTAAACAGCAAATAAGGTGATTATTCGTCCATGCGTCTTTGTCTATGATTCCTTTTAACAATTCATCAATAACTCATTTTTCCTTTTCTGTGTTCACTCAAAACTAAATTTATTGGGAAAAAAACTTATTTTTAGATTTGTAATGAAATTTTAATAAAAAAATATCGGTGCAGTGTCGTACTCCTGCGCTGCTCCAAGCAAAGACAGATTGCTGCACTGTTCTGCTGTCCTGCTCCACACTTCCTTCGAGATCTCAAGCTTTTATCTGTATTAGGGCGGAATTGTTTTCCTTCTTTTGCGACTTTCCGTTTGGGGATGGGGCGAAAATGGGCCCGAATTAAAAATCCACGATAAGAAAGTTTTCAGAAATTGCACTCGAAGTGAAACTCATTGACACCGACTGAAGGAAAATATTTGGCTTTAGATGGCCAAGAGTAGTGGTGCTTCATCTGTGATGCAAGAGGCCGAGGCTTATTTTAGAATGCATTGAGTCACATCCGCGAGATTAGTATGCGAAGGTTTTCCCTTGCAAATACATATCTCGTTTCTTGCAAGTGAAAGTCAACATTTTTAATACAACCTTTAACGCCATTAACACTTTTAGTGCAATGAATGGTAGAGCAGTAAGCAAATTAGGAGAAGGTTACAAATTCATTTAAAAAATTTTGAAACTGAGGGGGAACTAACAATTTCTTATTAAGATGACTTAGTATACTTTATTTCTGGTTCAGAAAAGTCATTAAAGTTTCCGAATAAATTTTATTCGAAGAGCAGAAAAATTTGAATATTTTCAATCATGCATGTTGACTTTGAAAAACCCGCATTGCATTTTTTATTTTACATATTTTAAAGCTCTTCCAACCGCGAAGAAATATTATGTACGTGAATTTTTTTCCCGTACTGGAATTTTTTCGCCGAAGGAGAAAAATGAATTAAAAGGAAATATTGGTAGCTTGTGTTTATAAGAGATGATCCGAGCTGTCAGGTACGAGAAATGAATGACTGTCATCTCAGGAATTCTTCTTATATCACGAAAAAGAATAGTGATTGAATGTTGATGAGAATGGCAAAAATGAGGTGTATGTGAATGTAATATTAGAGCCAAAAAAAATACAGTGCCTTGCCTAGTGGTACAATTGAGAATTATATTGCACTCTTTAAATTTTATGCGTGTGTAATTTTTATAACTAGAGTTCGCCCAGCGGTCGAAATTTGACCGTAATTCATTAAATTCTTCAAGTTCAGCCTCCAGTGTTTAAAAAGACGTTTAGGTATTTTGGTTTTTCTATTAGACAAGTTTGTTTTGTTTACATATTTCAATTAGCGATTATCTCCCCTCAGTGCGACTGATTTACCACTGAGTTAGTGATTTAATTTGATGCACTTGTAACACATATTATGCATACATTTTATCTTTACACACTCCTTCTCCTATAAAGAAAATAGAAATGAAAGTCTTCATGCCACGTTATTATTATTGAATAAATTAGAAATACAAACACTTACTTCCAATTTAAAATCCATGAGTTTAAAACGCTAATGCAAATCGAAAAACTTACGAAACATTGATCGAAGCAAAATACTTTTCTCCACCTGACCCCTACCTGTTAGCCAAGGCCTTAGGATTGCTTACGCACGGGGAGAGGTAGTGAGGTCTACGGATTTTACATGCACATATCCCCAAATATACAGGGTGGTCTTCAGTGGGTATCGAACGCGCGACCTTCCCGGTGGAAGTCCGACGTGCTATCCACTAGGCTACCACGGCCCCGAAGCAAAATGCTGGACAAACAACCTAACAGGCGTATCATATAAATGTATTTTGGAAATAAATTAACTGACACCTTAAATTTAGTATTATTTTGGTTTCACATTCATCCAATAGATTATATTTTTTCTTTTGTTTTGTTCTTGACATTTCTTCTTCTTCGAATTTTAAATAGTAAAAAATGTATTGAATATCGAGCAAATATTGTAGGTTGCAGATCGTAAGGAGTAGTATCAAAGTATGACGAATAAAGCATTCTAAAAAGAAGGCTTTGAATCAACGTCGAAAGCAGGAGAAAAAAACTGACTATTTCCAAAAAACGTTTATTGATAACACTAAAATTCAACATTCGCTACTAAAAAAAAAAAAAAAAGAAAGAAAATCTCTTGGCAAACATAGGAGAAAATGGTATACTTAACTGTTTTGTTTTTACTCATTAATATATAGATTTTAAATCATAAATAGTGTATGTGACGGAAAAAAAATAAAGGTCATACCAAGGATTTCAATTTTTGCAAGGATAATGTGCATCTTTTAAAGAAGCCATCACGTTTTTCCCCCTTCAAAAACAACTTACATAATACAGAAAAAATAACTTTATTTTTTTTTATTCCGAATGACTCTTGTTTTAAATTTACTATTTCGTCAAAATGTTAGATGAGTTCCCACATTTCAACAAAATTTGAATATTTTCAATCACGGAACCATTCTATTTTTGGCATCGCAAAATATATTCACGTACGGAAGGCAATTGTTGAATCGAGTTGGTAGCAAAACTTTGATATGAAGGAAACTACATTTGGGGATATCATTCAATATGAGAACGTCAGAGCCAACGGAGTGATAGGTAATAAATCTCTGTCAGCTCAAGAATTTCCTTAACATAATGAAAAGTCAGGAGCGTTCAAAGTTCAACCTGTAACATTATTTCACGGTGAAGTAGATAGCCCATGCCTCAAATTTTTGAAACAAATAGTTTAATTTAATAAAAACATTAGGGAAAATAAAATTGCCATGATAATGATTTCAAATTAAAAAAGAAAAGAAAAAATTTTTCCTCAAACTAAGACATACATAGCAATATCCCATTAAATTGTTCTTTGGTATAACGCGGATGCCATCGTGTCACCTGTTGTTCTGAGAAATGTGTCTAAAAAATACGTTTTCTTTTATTCTAAAAGTCTATATAGTTTCACGCGCGCCACTTCTCTTAACTAAGATATCTTCTTTTGTACTCCAACTGCTTCATTTTAATCAAAAGGCGACCTTATCTAAGTTTCTATTGCAGCGAAGGCAGTCCTTTGACACCTTTGCTGTGTGTGGCTGACCACTGTCCTGCTGCAAAATGGCACCTGAGAACACTGCCATTATGCCGGGTTGACACGATACCAGTTGAAGAGACAATTGTTGAGGCCAATTGTCTCTACACAGTTGGCGGAATGTCATGTCCAGGCCAGTTGAAAGACAACCTGTTCACACTGTGAAAGTATTGGCATGGCAGTTGATGACGAAAAATGGCAAAACAAACACAGCAGACTTGTCTGACACGAGTGAATTGGCACAACACGAAGCAAATCAACTGGCTCCAACGTTCATACGGCGCCAACTGGCTCGACAAATGTGATTCAGAATGGTGGGGGCGTCGCTGGGCCCAGTTCATTGTCCTCTGTCTACTCCTCGAGACAGCTGAATTTCAGGATAACTGTAGAGCCAGTTGGCTCGCCAATTGGACTGAATTGTTCACACGTAGCCAATAAGCTGTCCTCAGACAATTCAACTGGCATCGTGTAAACGCGGCATTAGTAACAACCCATGTGGCTGAAGGATAACTCCATCGTGCCACTGGGATGAAGTAGTTCCGTGGGGGGGGGGGGGGAACTAAGGGTGAATGTCTGTCGTATGCGATGGCACCTTATTCCATCACACAGTTGTGGGTGAAGTGAGACGCTCTATAGCAGAGGCGGTAATGAGGCGTTCACCACGAGATCTCCACACACGTACAGGATTGTCATCACTGCCAAACTGAATCTGATTTCGTCACTGTAGACGACCTGCTGCTGGTTCTATTCGGAGCAGTTCAATCGTATCGAGCGCGACACCACGCTAAACAGAGGCGCCAGTGGGTGGGTGTCATTGACGGCACACGTAACACGCACCAAGGTAGCAAATGACCTTCAGCCAGGTGCCTTGGGATCGTAAATACAGCGACAGGAACCCTTAGTGAAGGTGCTGCCTGCGTCTGGATAGTGGAAAGGGACCCAGATGGCTCTAAACGTGCGGGCCGTATGGTGTGACAGTGCTCTCGACTGTTGGTCTTTCGAACAGGTCCTAGCCTGGTCCATCGTGTAAACAATCTCACTTGTACACTGGTCTCTTTTACATCTCCTCATAGTAAAGATTGAGTGGCCTAGGTGGCGCTCTACTCGCCAAGCTTACCACCCGGCTTTCATCATCCTGATGGTTCTTCCTCTCTAGGACTCAGAGAGCTGCAGATATATTGTCTTCGATGTCGGCGTAATGGTAACCTCTTTTAAAAAAACATCTCTCTGCTACAGATTAAGTACACATAAACAAGCTCTGCTTACCTATTTTATACTTCACGGAGAACGAAATTGAACTCCCCTGATGTCAATAGGTAAAAACGAACAGCAGTGAACCAATAAAATTTTTGCAGTGAACCAATAAATTAGAAACGCTTAGTGTAATAGCTACATTTTATCATGAAATGTGGTCAAATGTGAGGCGGACAGTTTTATTTCTTCGAAAAGCTCTCTTGGATTCAACCAACTCCGTTGTTCGCTGAGAATTGGGTTCCCCATTTTCAAATGATTTCATCTCTGCTGTTACTTCAAAAATGATTTAATAAACATTTGATGAATGAACATTAAGCTAGCAAGTTATTGCCGCCTTGCACGCAAATGCCCCAGAAATGCACCACACTGTGTGATGTTCGCGTTTGCTTCAGCAGACGAACATGAGAAACATTTATAAAAGTTTCCAAAGTGGAAACGAAATCAAACATCAGTCCTGTAACGTCACTCGGGGACACATTTTGAAAGCCAACACGCGTTCTACAGCTCTACTGCACCGATTTTTTTAAAATAAATATTTTGATTGTTCATCATATAAGAAATAAATTAACTAAAGCAAAGATAAATACTATAATCGATTAAAAGTATTTCGGAGCACGGAGCAGAGCCGGAGCAACTCAAAAAAAGCGGCTGCTCCAGATCTCTGGTAATGACAACAGAAGCAAGGAGGGCATTTGGTAAAATTCATGGAAATAATAAAAAGCACTTACTCGGTGCACATGATATCTACGCTAAAATTAACTTCAAATTACGTTAAAGAAAGATAAAAGGTTTGGTCAAGCAATTGTAGTCAATTAGGTTTCTTACGAATTCGTTAACACAGCGATCGTATTTTCAAACGGGCTTCATACAAATTCGTTTTTTTTTCCTTCAAAGATCGTGTTTTCAACACATACCCGTCAATTGAATTTTGACTTGTTTTTTTGAACAATTGATAAGTATTTCCTTTATTACTAATGCGTGATTATATATAACTAAACCATATGAATGCTCTTTTTAACATCGATACGAATCGAAACATCGCGATACATCACGTTGTAGAACTTCATACAGCTCTAATAACTATCACTGATGATTCGTCAATGCTACAGAATGAAATAATACTTCAATGCACTTTAATGCAGTTGGCAAATCCCTCGTCTGTGCTTTGGCGAAATAAATCAAAACCTCCAGTTCAAATAAAGAATTGTTGAAATGAAATCACACATGCACAAAATTAGAATGCATTCAATAGAGTATTGATAAATAATAAACGGCACACAAGTTGACTTTTAGTCGAAAAAGTTAAAATCAATTACAAATATTTAGCAACTTCCACAAAACTGATATTAACCCCTCTCTTCGAATGGATTTTGTGCAATATCTAAGAAACAGTTAAAATTTGGCTTTGAACAAAAAATATTTAAAACGTTCTGTAGAGATATCTTAAATTGTGAATCGCTTAATCACACGCAGTACTTCGCTCTGACGTTGTTTTTTTTATGCTCAATAATATACTTTTAATAACTGTTCCATGAAATGTCTCTGTTTTTATTTTGTTTTATGTTTTTTTCCCTTTTACGGGAAGTGAAAACTGCTTTTAAAACAGTGCAATTGTAGCAGAAAAATGTATAAAGCTGTAAGTAAGCATTTTGTTAACGAATGAAAAAGTGTCATTAATTCTAACGAGCCGTAAAGCAGGTCAAGCTACTTTTGAAAGGCTTGGTAACAACATTTTAAATTGCCCATAACAATAGTTCTTTAAAAGTTCCTAACTCACTAAATCGTTTCCAGAGACATTCAAAGCAACGTTTCTTGGAGAACTTTATTTACCTTACTGTTTTAGCTCAGTGGAATATTTATTTCTCCTAAAAAAAGAACTAATATTATACGTCGTAAAAATAAAAGATGATATTTCCAGTGCGTCAATTTTTCCACAGTTCAAATAGTTGTGTTAAAACTTTTGTGTCAAAAAGCGTCTTATACAAAGAAGATTTTGTAAAGTACTTTTTAGATCTATTTTTTTGCTAGTGCTCTCGGAGATATAGAAAATGATACGTAAGTAAAAAAAAAAAGAAAGATTAAGGTGCAGTTTAAAAACGATCTTGTCAAAATTCTATAGAAGATAGAGAAAAAAAAATCATAAATTGTACAAAGTGTATGCTCGGAGTGGTGTCAAAGTGAAGTACAATTCACTTATCAGATCAAAGATTCTTCAAGCTGAGCCTTAATATTACTTTTATAATGTACTTTACTTAATCAGAGCCCCCTATACTAAATGCCATCCGATAGGGTTTTAAATCCATACACATTTTGGCCGCAACTTTTTATATAGAGGGCGCTAGTTTCCTGCTCATAATACTGCTTTTATAAGTAGATACATATGGCAAAGATTAATGAACTGAGTGTTTAAATTACATAAACTATTTAATTTTAAACATATCAGCAAACAAAATATTCTAGAAAGCAAATTTTGACTAAAATTAAAACCTAACTAGTTCTTAAAAGAAATTTAAAGTTGATACAGCAGGTTATTTGCGCCACCTAGCGGAGAACTTTTCACGGCCGTTTTTCTCTCACATCGGAAAGCATTTAGTATAGGGGGCTCTGACTTAATGTACGGCCTAACTTTCAAGCAAATAGTTTTTCAAGAATGGTGAGGGTGATAAAAAGTAATGTAATTAATGTAATGTAATGTAATTAATTAATTAATTAATAATAGTCTTAAAAATTGTTTTTGCATTTAATTTCTTTGAATAATGCATACGTTGTTTTTAAGCTCAGTTTTAACTCCGCGCATAGTTAAAAAAATACTATATTAATATAATTACAGCGCTAATATCTTAAGATTTTACATATTATGTTTAAAATCTATTTGTATATAAAAGTCTTGAGTTAATAATTTTAGCAAAAGAACATTATAATTTTTTATTAAAACTTAATAAAAAACGTTCGTTTTCTTCTCAAACTGACATTTTGCTCAATCTTGAATCAAAGTTATAATCAAATGCAGTTTTCCAAACAATTACCTAGTATACTGAGCCTCATTTAAAACTTTATATTTAAATGCATTCAAAAAGTTCTTTTTAAAATATGTTCTAGTTATAATTAACTTTATCTTAGCAATCGCCAAACGGGCTCTTTGCGGAATTTGAAAAATTAATACTACGAAAATTTTTCTACTTCAGTACGGCTTTTTTTGAGCAAAATTTTTCCTTCTTCTCCTTTTTAAATTAGCTAGCAAGGGAAATATGTAACACTGCTTTATGGAAGAATATTTAATTATTTTCTGATATTAAGATATTCATATCATTATTTTATCTAACAAATCAAGTTTTGTTGCTCATATTATTTTTTTTTCTTTTTAAGAGTAGCACTTTTATTAATTTTCCCAAAAATCTTATTAAGGCCACTTAGGTATTAACCGGGGAGACGTTGACGTTAGAAAAATGACAATATTTTCATTGTTTATTTATTATTGAAAAACAACATTTTAAAGTTTACTTTTACTTTGCAATGCATTAGGAGCAAGATTTTTCTTCTTAAGAAAATTACTTACATAAAATGCATCAACGCGGAAATGCATCGAAGAAATATTTCTTTTATAGGGGCGGTGACTAAACTTACATTGATTGAGTGAAGAAGTAACAGTAAATAGTTGTCTATTTACCTCTATATCATTGAACCGCAATTTTTTTTTTTTTTTTTGATGAATATCACTTTGTTCAAAGATCATTCTCTAGGTTATATGTAATAATGTTCAAAAGTCCCCTTTTTTAATTGTTATTTTTTTATAGAGGTCTATTTTCAATACAAAAAGCAAAACCTTTCGCTTGCATTTATTTGAAGAAACAAATGCATGATTTTTATAAATAAAATACAAAGTTAACACAAAATTTAAGGAAATGAATAAACGATAAACTCAACTTGATTTAAACACAAACATTTCAAAATAATTTTATTCAAGTATCTTGGAGTTACGTGCATACTATAAAGTGCATGTGATTTTCCCCAGCCCCTGCTTTAAAAGAATTGATTGAAAGCTCAATGAGAAATAACTACAAATTGCTTTTTGGTTTCATCTATCTTATTTTACTTTGTGTAATGTATTTTCGACGAACAAATCTTTTGTTTAAATAAATTATTTCTGCCAGTGTACGAGTAGTCTAAATGGCACAATGAATTTGAGAAGAAAAAACTTTGCACGTGAAAATGATTAATTTATTATTTAAATAACCTAGTTTCCGTGATGGAAGCCAAAGAAATATATCTTTTTTTTTCATTCCTTTGTGACAAATTGCTTTCTAATTAGTGTATTTTTCTTTTTCACTTCAAAAAAAAAAAAAAAACCTTTCTGTAAATATTTCCCACACAATGTTATAAAAAGGTTGGATTTTTTTCTGATAATGTTTAATGACTTATTGCAGATACCATAATTTATGACTTTCTGATGCGATTTTTCTAGCGTGAGCATTTGGTTAGAAACATTGCGTTATCAGCAGAACATTTCTATGAAACGTACGTTTTCTAGAATGAAATATTGTAGCTATTAAAACCACCCTGCGGTACTTGACGAGATATCCCGTCCATTTAACCCTTATTCTCACGAAGTAGCATTTTGCTACCTGGGGTTTTCCCCTACTTTCTATTTGTTAGGTGACGTCAGAGAATATGTTGCATTGTTATTTGCTAGCCCTTATTCTCATAAAGTAGCATATATGCTCCCTGGGGCTTTCCCCTACTTTATGAGAATAAGGGTTAATATACAATTCTGGGACTGCCCGACGGCAGGGTGGTTAAGAAACGATTTTTTTTTTTTTGAATTATTTGCTTCAATTTAACTTTAAGCATAAATTCAACTTATACACTTCCTAAAAATTCTCATTAGAATAAAGAAAAAACATCCTCTAGGAAGCCCTTTCAAACTTAGGACAATAGATTCTAAACACATCCCAGTATAACAGGGCCAACATACCCTAAAAATAAAAATGAAATGGTGCCGTTATTGAAGAAATAAATATTAAATTTACAGTAAAGAAAGAAGGATAAAAAGAAAGATAAAGTAATTAAAAATTGCGTGCTGCTGTTAGTCTCGAAATATGTGGTAAACCTGAAAAATAAAAAGTATTCGATGTTTCAGTAAAAAATGGCATAGAGAAATATAGAAATAAAATAGAGTATTTTCTAATTCGAGTCTGAGGCAAAAAGTGCTGAAGATAAAGCCTCAAAATGTGTGCTGAAAAATGTTATAACTCGGGTTCTAATTAACTGGAAACTTCGAAAAAATTTCAATTAACGTAGAAAATTCAGCTTTTTGATTGGCATAAAAATGAAAATGTGTACGCACTTTTTCGTCTTCGAACTGGCAAAACATCGCGTTGGCTTAAAACTAGAATAACAAGAAGTTCCGTCTAGAACTATACGAGCCTACTTTCCCGTATACACCGAATTCAAATTTATAATCTAGCTATCTCTCTCTCTCTGTCTTTCTCGTTTAGCTTTAGTTCTTAATTGCTTCAAATATACCTTTTACAACGGTTAATACATATTCATTCAATCATTATTTATTAAGTCATTCATGTATTTATTCATTCATTCTCTTGCTTATTCATTTAATCATTCATTAATTAAAAAATATTCTTGAAAATCCGGATCAAAAAATTTCATAAGAAAATCGGCTCGTTAGTTCTGGATGAACTTTCTATTTGTACATGTTCTACGTCATAAGAGCTTTCCGATAAAGTTTGTTCCAAGCAAATCGGTCCGTTAGATCAGAAATTATATAGGATTGAAATTTCCCCGTAGGCGGTATGTTAATTTTTTTTGAACTGTTCAAAAATGAACAAAAATTGTTCAAATCAATATTTCACGCCAAGAACTTCTTCCAGTGAGCTTGTTCATGGGAACTTATATCTTGTACCCAGATTTTACATAATTTGCTTCATTTTCACCTATAGGCGCTAATGTTAAAATTTTTTGAACTGTTCAAAATTGAACAAAAAATTGTTCAAATCAAAAAGTAAAATATGGAAATGAGATGTCCTCGCCGAGATCTTTCGAATGCAAAAAAAAAATTTTTCCAATCGGACAATTCGTTCAAAAGTTATTAGAGGGGGAGAGACCGACAGACAGACAGACAGACCGACAGACCGACAGACCGACACACTTTTTCCCCATCTCAAAACCCTACTTTCAAATTTTTTATTTTTCAATCTTTATTTAATTACTTCACTTTTTTTTTGACTTTTCTTGATTTTTAACGATATTTTCACGATACATTAAGGCTTCTTTCATGCTTTATTATTATTTTTTTTTTACTTTTACGGAAAAGTAGGCTAAAAACGGAACAACCTCGAATTTTAAAAGAAACGCTTCTCACATGCATCAAGATCATTCGTACTTCTGAACATATTCATTCCGCAGGAGGTGAGCCACACACACATGCCCGCGAACGAGGGAGAAAACAAATACTTTGTTCTATTTATGCAGATAATCGATCCTTTTCTTTTGTGTGGCTCATAAGGGCCGTTCATAAAT
This sequence comes from Octonoba sinensis, assembly GCA_038502835.1. NCBI lineage: Eukaryota > Metazoa > Arthropoda > Arachnida > Araneae > Uloboridae > Octonoba > Octonoba sinensis. The sequence continues at coordinate 25,531,386 of CM076599.1, read as the reverse complement.
GATGTCACGCTTTTTTCCCGTATATTTGACCCCCCACCGCCTTTGTCACATGTCACGCTATGTTGCATAATGCATAATGTCATACTTCTTGTTACCCCCTCCCCTCCCCTTGTCACACTTTGTCACAATTTCCCGACCCCCCTTCCCCCCCTCGAAGCGTGCTATCATTTATGAATGATCCCTTATTAGTTTGTATATATCTTTTTTATTCCCCTCATTACCTTTACTACCGGTAGGGTTGCAAGGTTTGTCGCGGAAAAAAGAGCCCGAAATTCGCGGCAAATTTCGCGAAATGATCGCCGAGAATGTAACACACATATATAGAGAATATAAGATAATATTAATATATGACACAAATATAATAAAATATTGCAATGAAAGTTATTCTTTATCCTGAAATATAGGGATTTTGTTAAAAAATGGAAGAATTATCAACTCTTTAAAAACATGTAAACATTTGTATTGTCTAGGATCAATCATGCTTTGAAAAAGTTTGAGGCTGGTTGGCGAAATCTATGTTTATTGTTACTGTTTTCAAAAAAATAAGTTTGAAGCCTTTTTAGACTTTGGGTGCTCACAGATATTATATTTACATTCTAAAATTCTTGAAAAATCGGACAGTTTCGTTGGTCAATAATTAATAATCGACATTAAAAAAGAAAGAAAAAAAATTCGCGGGTTTTAGGAAAAACCTTAAAAATCGCGAAAATCATCTCTTGAATTCGCGGCGCGACAAACTTGCAACCCTAACTATCGGGGACAGTGAGCAGACTATATGAATGAATATTTGTCTTGCTTCCGGGAAATAAATATTAAACAAGAAGTTCCGTCTAGAACTATACGAGCCTACTTTCCCGTATACACCGAATTCAAGTTTATAATCTAGCTATCTCTCTCTCTGTCATTCTCGTTTAGCTTTAGTTCTTAATTGCTTCAAATATACCTTTTTCAACGGTTAATACATATTCATTCAATCATTATTTATTAAGTCATTCATGTATTTATTCACTCATTTATTCATTCATTCTTTTTCTTATTCATTTGATCATTCATTAATTCAAAAATATTCTTGAAAATCCCGATCAAAAAATTTCATAGGAAAATAGGCTCGTTAGTTCTGGATGAACTTTCTATTTGTACATGTTCTACGTCATAAGAGCTTTCCGATAAAGTTTGTTCTAAGCAAATCGGTCCGTTAGATCAGAAATTATATAGGATTGAAATTTCCCCGTATGCGGTATGTTAATTTTTTTTTTTTTTTAACAGTTCAAAAAATGAACAAATATTGTTCAAATCAATATTTCACGCCAAGAACTTCTTCCAGTGAGCTTGTTCATGGGAACTTATATCTTGTACCCAGAGATTACATAATTTGCTTCATTTTCACCCATAGGCGCTAATGTTAAAATTTTTTGAACTGTTCAAAATTGAACAAAAAATCGTTCAAATCAAAAAGTAAAATATGGAAATGAGATGTCCTCGCCGAGATCTTTCGAATGCAAAAAGAATTTTTCCAATCGGACAATTCGTTCAAAAGTTATTAGGGGGGGACAGACCGACAGACAGACAGACAGACCGACAGACCGACCGACACACTTTTTCCCCATCTCAAAACCCTACTTTCAAATTTTTATTTTTCAATCTTTATTTAATTACTTAACTTATTTTTGACTTTTCTTGATTTCTAACGATATTTTCACGATACATTAATCCTTCTTTCATGCTTTATTATTATTTTTTTTTACTTTTACGGGAAAGTAGGCTAAAAAGACAAATGATATTGCTTGTCATTTAAACACCTACCTAGCTCTAGAGATGCAGAAAGTGATTCTACAGACTTTAAAACGGTGTAAGTTAATTTTTTTCTGTGCAGAGCACTTTACAAGAAAACAGCTATTGGATAGAATTTCGAAAAGTTGTTGCACCGATTTTTTGCTTCCCTCCCGTATTGTGTAGAAGAAAATCAGCAAAACTCCTATCAGGCAGTTGAATAAAGGTTATACTAGAAAGTTTTGGAGGCTAGTTCCGAGAATGTTTTTAAGGATTGCAACCTTGGATTTGGGACTTGAAGAGGGGAAAACTTGAAAAACTCAACACTCACCTTCCCCTTTGTTCATCAACGCGGTTTCTGGGGCCCCCGGATCAGGATCAGAAACTTTGTGGTTCTGAGGCAAATGCTTTGCCACTGCCCTGCGAATTTCAGCATTTAAAAATTTTAATCAAAAAACAACAGTCGCAGCTAGAGTCAAGTGATTTTGTTTTCTTACTCTTGTTTAAATGCAACCCCATGCTGCGATTAACGTTACAATTCGTATCTCTTGAAAATAAGATTCAGGGTTTATTCATGTAACAGTTTTGTCATAAATAAAAATAATTTCTTCTTTCCTCCTTCTTTAAAAAGAAGTAAACGATTGATTGTCAAACAACCATACACATATAAAAAAATTTTGCTATTACCTTAAAATTTTAAATGTCAAACTCAAAAACTGCTTTTTATTTCATCATTATTTTTGAAATTTTGGTCTAGTTTCATCAAACGTTTCTCCGCCTTCCCCTTTTTTTTTTGCAGTAAAGTGAGCAAACTTAGAGAGAAAAAAACGTTTCTTACAGTGACAAAACTGTCCTCTTGCCTTAAAGTCAATTTAGATTGAAACTTCTCTGAGGAGAAGTTTCTGTCTTAAACTTTATAATCTTGACATCAAATCAGGTTACGGGCACTTTTAGAAAGCACATTCTGCGACAAGTTATATGATACTAGATTGTTCCTAAGTGTTACTAGAAGGACGAGAAGCCATAACTTTATTCCATAATATTTATCGTGGAAGTCTGATAACTCTCTAAAGCTGGCCGAAAATTTTCTACTTTCGTGACGTTATTAGAAAGATAAGGCTGTAAAAGAAACTGCTCTCGAAAATTTCAGTTCAAGTTGTTTAGAGTTGTCTCCTCTGCAATTTTTTCTTAGCTTGCCTCAAAGGAAAGATGGTGTGAATTTTTACTTATTGTCTTTAATTTTGCACGTAGGAAAACTGAAAAAAAAAACCCTCTTTGAGTTCAAAATGTAAGCAACAAAAACAATCCAGGCATTTTGCACATAGAAGAACGGAAATTTAAAAAAAAACATCAGATAGCTTCGTCATTATATTGATGTAGTATGTCGTTATTGCTTAATGAATAATTTTCTTACTTAAACGTGACTTTAATACTGTAATTAAAGACACCCTTGATTGTTTATTCCATGCAAAAAATTCTTTTTAAAAGCATACTTTCTTATAAATGAAGTTTGATCTGCAACTATTGTCAAGGAACTTTCTGTTGACCTCGGCTTCCGATGCGTTTCTATTTTGATTGTGAACTGTACAGCAAATCTAATTTTTAAAACAACAGACAACTAGTTCTGACAAATGTTTGTTTAGCTGATAACAAAAAGGTAAAGTAATGCATAGCCTATATTAGAAATTCCACATAAAATTTAACATTTTGAACTTTATTTTAATGATATTACTTTTAAGATTAATTTAACCTTTTATTCCGAAAATGTAACATCTCCGTTTTGAAAAAGAAAGAACTCTCAGTATTAATTTATCAATTTTTATGGCATAATTAATCAAAAATTGTTTTAATTTACCAATATTGCATTGATATTACCTACTAAAATAAAATAGTAAAAGATCCGACCCGTAAAGTTTTCTAACTTTTCATAAGCTATTTTTTTCTATCTCCTAAAAAAATTTGTTTTCATGAGCTGTTACCTTTTCGAAATAAACGATTCAATTATTTTTTCAAAGAAAATGGCTTGCAAATTTATGTAAAAAATAAAATATTTATTTATTGAAAGTTTTCTAAAAAATATATACTTCAAGTAATAAATGTGAAAATCTCCACTTTCAATATTTTTTTATTAACACACATGATATAAAAAATGAGATTAGATATTGATAACGAAAAATAAAGAAAATTTAACTTTAAAACATGTGAGCAAAAATTCTCAAAATATCTAATCAAGTTAATACGTCAAGCAAAAGAAAAGTAACATCAATTCATAATTATTAGATTAGTACTAAATACGTTCAGTGATAAATAAATTTTATTCTAACATCTCTGTACTTCAGAACCAGACTAACATAAGTCATGCTATCACTACTTTACAATTTGAAAAGTATGATTTTGAGGCCTAGTAAACATAATGCCTGTTACATTAATTAATCTGCAAAATATGCTTGTTAACATTTAAAAAATATGTACGTTTTATTCCCTGCTGTCCTCAGAAGATCGATAAAAAAATTAAAAATGAAGCAAATAATTAACGGCAAAGACATAAATATGTCTTTAAAAATGAGTAACATTAAAAAAGTATTTATTAATTAATATTTGAAAATCGGAAATATCTTTTACACTAATTACTATAATTGTGAGGGTTTTTCTTTTTTTAAAAATTTATTTATTTATTTTTGTAGATTGAAGGAATGTAAGATGTGGTAAACTTTCTCTTCAATTTGTAGTAGCAGTAACGGAAGAGAAAAATCCTGTTAAATTCTAAATTTTAAAGAATTTTTCTCCCTATATATATATATATATATATATATATATATATATATATATATATTTTTTCATATACATATATATGTGATGTGAGTCGAGAGAATTCTCAAGTATTTTTCTTAAAAGTAAATGAAAGAAATCTAACTATTTATTATTATTTAAATATAATTATTATTCCGAAATAATATTCAATCTGCGCCTAAAAATATTCGAAAGTAACTATCAATTAAAATTGTTTTTAATATTTTTACATTAAAATTAACAACAAAATATATGCAAGTTCAGAATCCACTAAAGTGACTAAAAGAAATTCAGCAGAACATCGCTATTCGTACGCAATTCGTTCCAGGAGGTAGTTCGAATGGGGATTTGTACTAATCGGCGAATTATTTATTCACATAAGATGTAATGTAAGTAGGATTAATCTGTTCCAGACTCACAGATGGTTGTTTTTTTAAACCTAAGAGAAAAATGTACAGTACTGTACATGAAATTATACATAAATAAAAATTTAACTGCACTTTACTGGTACTGAGGTGAGCTGATGGCATAAGTGGTATGTTGGAGAGGAAGAAGAAAAATGCTGATGTTACTGTTTGGAAGAGGGGGCAACTTCCATAAAAACATCAGATAATAAGCCTTCAGGGGTTTTCTCTCTTTCTGCTGTTCTTTCTTTTTTCTGTCTTTTTTCACTAGAAAAATCTTGGGTTTCTTTCTCTGAAAACCTATCCATTGTTGTCTGCTTTTGACGATTTTTTATAATTATCAAAAATAATCAATACATTGTCGTTGAAAAAGTTAATGCTCCAGTTGACCACAGTAGTGTTAGGATGCCATTTTCCCACCACTCTCTGTGTTTTCTCCCAGCGGTAACACTGCTCTTTAACTCCTGCAAAGTAAATGAAAATGCTTTCCTTACTACTTTCCTCCTCTGAAGAAAGTTCTTCAACCACTTGCTCTTGCTACTCCCCTTAGAAAGTTAAAATTGTCAGTAAAATTTGAAAAGTTTTAAAATTACAAAAAATCCAAAACACCGAACAAATTATTTCCGGACGAGTTCACGAAGAGCATAATTTCTCGATTTTTTTCTTAAAAAAATTAAAACTCACAACCCTGGCCCCTGCGCCGTCCGAATCGAGGGGCAAGAGTACGAATTAAGACGAGTTGACTTATACTCGAACAAGTTGGACGAAGGAGTTGTACAAATAGAGAGGCGGACGAATGGCGGTGTTCCACTGTACTTTTACCCTCTTCAGTAGCCATAAAAATCGATTCTGTATATGTATCTCACACATTTCTGTGGAACCGATGTCTTTCTTTCGACTTTTATGAGCTACAAACACCAATTTCCAACTTTTTTCTGTTGACAATCTTTTGTTTCATTTTTATTTAAAATAGCATCCATATAGATTTAGTAAAAGTGCATTTAACAAAATCTAGCGTTCCATAGACTTTTCAAAAGTGTATGTTATTGCTATACGCACAAACAATATTCCTGTCCTTCAATTCTTTCAGTTGATTAAATTTCCATCTACCTATCCTTTTTATCGAAATGTTTTTATAAGAAATTGGTTTATCCGTTTTTCAATCTTCTCGGAGTCATGAAATCTTTGTTTTATTTTTGCTGCTTAAAGAAAGTTAAAAAAATAGAGCAATTTAACTTGTTGTTTGAAAGTGAATATGCGAATGGCAAAACAAAAAACGTTGATAACTTTTTAGAGCAACGGATATTTATGACAGGAAAGATCGAATGAAGCAAAGTTTAAATAAACATCTGATTAGTATTAAAACGAAGAAAAATATTTTCTCAGATCGGTGGCTTTAGAGAGGATGAAAAGAAAAATATGTTAAAAAAAGTTTTCATACTTAAGGTAAAACATTAAACTACACATTGTTCTAGATTGATACATTTAAATACTTTGAAATAAATAACAAAAGCAAAGAATTTAGGACATTCTTCGTTGGGAAACAGAAATGGAAAATTTAAAGAATGACTTCTCTTTCTTTTGTCCTGCGAATTTCCATTTACGAAAAAAAAAAGGAATACAGATTTTTGGATCCGGAATATTAATTATTTTATGCAATTGCACAATAATTCAATTTCTGATTTCTACATAGCATTTATTTTCAGGGTTTATATTGCTAATCAGAGCAGGGACTGTCCGTCTTTTTGAAAATTAATTATTTTACGTATAGTTATAGCTATAGTTAATCCTATCCCGAATTTCACGGGAAGGAAGAAAGATTCGAGATAGGTTATAATAAAGCGCCGAAATCAGCAGTTAGAACAAAGTTGAGGAGTTAATAAAGCTTATTTAGATTAAATTCCCCTGCATTAATACCATTGCAGGTTTTACTTTTCGATTTATAGCAAGTACAGGTTTTACTAATTTTGTTAATTATATTTATAACGCATTTATTACCATTACTACCATAATCATTCAAAATATTTCTTAGAACGAGATTTGTTCAATAAGGTTAGGAATTATCCTCAATGGGAACACATTTAACTGGTTTCCACGTCTGCCATGTTTCCTTTACTTACGAACCACAGCACAATATATACACTAAAGTGACTAACATATTAGGACCACAGAAACCCTTCATTTCATGACCTGCGAAATTAAATGTCACAAATTCAGTTTCTTGATGTCCTAAAAAACTTGCTCCTTGAATATAGTTTTCCCTGATCTCCATTTTCTTCAGTGATTCGGAGGATAATACGACTGTTGATATAAAAAGCAATTTTTCTTGTCTTTAATTTCTACTGTTATGGAGATCGCTGGGCTTAACACTCAAAAATGACAGTGAGCCAGAATTCGAGACGTAGAGGTTTTGGTTAAACTAATTCAAGATGTACCATCCGTTGAATTTATGCTACAAATGCAGGGAAATGAAAAAATGTCGACACATAGAGAGGTTTTTGAGACAGGCAGTTTCGAGAAATAAATAGGTCAACAGTATATGATGAAACTGTAACGTAGTAGGAAAAAATTAACTTCAATATTAGTTATTTAGGCTTTGCATAATATACTTACAAAAGTTTACTTTTCTGAAGGTCAGAAATTATAGGGGGAATATGTAAACCAGCTTTGTATCGAATGCTACACTGTTAAAAATTTCCGTAAGAAAATAGTAAAATAACCATTTATTTGATTGTTATTTTACCATATTTAATGACAACAGTTGAATAACCATTAAAAAGAGGGTACTCAAAACGCTGATTGTGAAAAAAATCGTTTATTCTCTGTTGATCCTAAAGAACGTTTAACTAACCGTAATTTTCAAGCGCTCAATAAGAATCGGGCGTCCATCTTGGTTGCGAAACCTTACCGGTCATACGTTGTTGTTAAAATATGAATAAAGATTTATCAGTTCAAATCTGCATGTGTATATAAAAAAAGAAGAAAAAAAAAGGGGGCTTAAGCAGTGGTTACTAAATAGAAACACATACACACGTAAATAAAAAAATAGAGATATCGGATTCCCGAACAGTTTGCGAATGAGCGAACCCATAATTTGAGCTGTTGAAGCTTGTTTGTATTTTAATTTTTGCAGCAAATAGAATGCTTTTCGTCAATATACAGTAAATTTAGACCAACGATGGTTTTGGATCCAATCAAAAACGTAAATCTCAATTTTAATGCAGTTTTACTGTTGAAAAGGAAGATTTATTAATAAATAAAGGACCGCTTTGTGTGGCGCAGATGGTCGAATGGTTAGAGAGCAAAGTTGTGGTAAACCATACACCCGGATTCGATTCCCGCAAGCTTCGTTTACGGTTTCCTACGCCTCAAAATGGTTCAAAAACGGTAAAAATTTTGTTTTGAAACCATTTTTAAATGGTTATAAAACCGTAAACTTTTGTATTTACGGCTTTTTAACCAAACTGATTGGAAATGGTTAGGTCCCGTAAAGGATAGAAAAAATGTTCCAAACCCGTAAATTTAACGGTGAATTAGATGGACAGACTGCTGCCGGTTATTTAACCGTAATTTCATGATGAAATTTCTAACAGTGTATATAGAGGCTCGTGTTATTTCAAAATATTCCAGCAGGGGGGGAGGGAAAGGTATAAACTCAATGTATATTGCATTAAAGAACAATAAAATACATGTACATACATATAAATACATTGTATTTCCCAAGCCAGGCAGGGAAAATGACCCCCCTGACCCCCCCTAAATGACGAGCCCGACTATATATACATAATATTCAAAGAACGCGTCACTGTCAGATGGATCACTAGGCATAACTATTAATGTCTTTGATTGTGCACAAATAATGTATTGATTATTTCATTCATCTGTTATGAAAGGATCATTCATGCGTTATACATTCTGTACAAGTTTGTGACAGCAAAGCTTTGAAGGAATGCTTACTGGGAAGCGCATTCATTAAGTATGAATTCGACCCTGAGCTTTCAAAAGCGTCCTGCCTAACGGTGTTTCGAAACCATTAGAAAACATACATTGAAGCATTAATTTAGCCTCAAGGTTGGAGAATTGCACAAATACAGTTCCTTTCCTTAAGCTACCACGTGAAGAGAAATACTTTTATTTTTTCTATAACTTGCTGTATTACACAGCAGATTTTTACTTTAAAGAGTAAATAGTAGAGACCCACAAAACATTTTTGTCTGTTTTTTTCTTGGTTTTTCTGTTTTAAATGAACTATAGTGATCTATTTTCTTTAGGTAAAAGTCAATAAAATATTTCTGAAAGCAATACGTTATTCTCAGATTAACTTAATAAAGTTTTTGTGATTATGGATAAGCGACATTTTCTTTACTTTTTTTATTCGTGTCGAGTCAAAACCGTGCAACCAATTGTGTAAAATGGTATTTATTATTATTATTTTTTAATTTATATTTCGATCAAAACATTCATATGAAAATACTTCATATATAAATATATGTATATATATATAGCATACATATAAAGGAAGTTGACCCTTTTAACTTTTTTTGAACTTTACAGCCCCGTAAGAAACTACACAGTAAAAAGTTCATTTGAAATTCGTACGATGACTCAAATAATTGTAATTGTTATTTTTACCGTTAAATTTTTCAAACCATTTTTTAAGTCGTGGTCGAAAGTCGTATCCATTTCAAAAGTCTCAATTGAGAAAAGAAAAGAAGAGGAAAAGAAACGGAAATAAAAAGGAAACATTTGCAGTGATTTCGTAAGTCAAACTGACCAATCACAAAATTAATTGAATATTTAGCATAAAGAATCAACTTTTTAAGTGATAATATATTTCCTTTAAATTTTCGATTTGGGAAATAAAATTCGGAAATAAACTAATTTAAAAAAAAAATCCTTGTGCAAAGAGGAGAAAGAAGAGGTTATGTAAGAAAATGCGCAGAACAGTTCCTTGCTATATCAACTTCCTTTCTTTCTCTCGCTCTCTCTTTGTCCCTATTTTTTTTTTTTTTTTTTCTGGAGCCTGCCTAAACTATCTTGACTCCTCCAGAAAATGCGCCCAGGGAAACAAAGTACAGTTCCCCTCATTTCAGGAATTAATATTAGGAACAGGCCCAAGGGGAACATTAGGTCTAAAATGTAGTAGTTCATGAAAAGCGGTGCAAAGGAAGAAAGAGGAAAGCGCGGAAATGCAAGAAAAAAAGTACAGAAAATCACAGATTTGTAGAAGATTTTCACCCCGTAAAAACTACTACTCACTTACATTCCTCAACGTTACACACGATCAAAATAAGGTATGCAAAGAAAGACTTGCTTTAAATTAAGGTTATTTTCACAGTTAAGAAACTCTCGTGTGTTATGCCGATACGCTCTTGTTGAGTTGCTGGTTGGCATAGTGATCAACTGCTAGCGTGGAAAAGCAAAGGGTATTTACTGCAAACTACGGTCATACTGTATGTAGCATCTAGGCCTTCACAGACAACCCCCATACGTGGGGGTGCGACCGCAACGCTATCCTCCTGTTCCCCCTACAGACACTTGACAACCAGTAGCGGCCATAGGGGCTGGGCTGGCAGAGCGTTGCCGACTTGTTGTACCGTCCCGGGGCCACAGTCCTACTGCAAAGTAAGCCTTACGTCACCCGGAACGGATCCCAAATAATTTAGCCTTTTATTACGTGTTTATAACAGATTTACAACATTCCTACAGAAACAAGCGGGAGGTCCGTTGCACATAACATTGCAAAACATTCTGCTGCTGCTGATCGCTTGTTATTTTTTGGCTTTCCCTGTCACTTTTAGTTTTTGAAGGGAATTCTTCAATTCTAGATGCTTTGCGAAAAAAAATATCTACAAGGAAAGCTTTGAAACATAAAAACATCATCAAGAAAAAGAGAGAGAGAGAGAGACAGAACAGAACTCTCAAAATTGTCTCAATAAAGTACCATAAACCTTAGTCTAATGGTCTAAATTAATTATTTTCGCTTTGCATCTTATAAAGCCAAATGTGTTCACATTTTGACAAAGCGCATTCGCCCACTAAAGGCAAGCTCGATACAGAACGATCATATCATTACTATAAAAATTTCGTGCCTCGACGTATTCTTCGATTAATCATAGCTTTTCCAAGTTTTGGTTAAACTGATAAACTGAGTTCGCACTTTAAACAAATATCCGAGGGTCTTCTAAGACAGTGTGTACACATTTATCAGTCAAATTGAATTGCCTTCAGCTAGAGTTTTGAACTTAATCTGTCGTTACGTCCAGTTTGAACACAATTCATTGGCGCCAATGTACATATTTCATCATTACCGCCAGAAATAAGTGCGCCAACCAATTCATTCCGATTTACTTCAGCGGGACAATTCCTACTGTGAAACTGATTTATTAACTTGGAAAATCTTCTGATTTCATTTTTCGTTAGAAAATAATTTTCAGTGCGTACTGAAACTACTATGAACCGGAAAGGAACGATGAAATTTATTAAAATTCACAGCTAAAGATTTTTTTGGATTTGATCATTTTAAATAATATTATTATTAGTTTTCTATTTTCATTATTGTTAAGTATTCTTTTTATTGGCCACACTTACTACTTTCCTTTTCTTATATGTACAAAAATAAAAACAATCATCATTTTTTTATTTTCCTTTTAATTCTTAGTGTTAACGTTACACGCATATGTTAATGAAATTCTTCAAGATCTAGACGCATCTGGAGGAAGGTGTTATACATTGTAAAAATTTCTATAGAAATATAGAAAAAGAAACTGAATATTTCTGTAAAGTAACGGAGGAACTTATTTAAACTCAAGTAAAGAAGCAGAAAATAAAGGAAGGGAAGAATATTTTGCATTTGTTTCATTTCATTTTTAGAAATAGTTATGCAAGTATTCAAAAGGCTATTTTAACATTACACAATTCTGCATCTGAAATCTAACACACCTAATGAAAATGCATTGCGTTTTTAATGACGTTGTGATGAATGCAGTTTGAAACAAAAGTCAAAATTTAATGATCCTGCAAATTATAAAAAAACCTCTTAGCTGAAAGGGGTCTTGTATTTCAGCAACAGAGCTCCTTGGATCAGGGTTTTAATTAATACATTGTACACTTGCCGAGGGCTGCAAATAATGACGCCATTAAAAGCTTTTAATAGGATTTTCAAATATCGTTAATGAGTTTGAATATCATCAGCATCTTCAGAATGAAAGGGTCTTAGATATTAAACGAGAGTCCTATTTTTTTGAGTACATCTTTTTCAAATGCTATAAATATTATTTTGGATTTAAAGAAGAAAAAGCAAAGGAAAAAAACCCTACGCATTATGTTATGCTTTTAAATATAAAAACAAACGCATCATGCAGAAATGTATTTATTTCTTTATCTTAGTTCACGAAGGAAATAAATTATATTTAAAAGAAAGCTATTTATATTTAAAAGAAAAAGGGTTACTAAAGTTACATTTTCAAATTTAGAAACTATTTTCTTATCGTTGTAAAAGTAATTATTTAAAATATTTTACTACGTTATATTCGGCACACAGTTGTATTTTTTGCCGAAGTTGTGCAGCCCCGAATGCTATTCTTGATAAATCCGTTTTAAAAAAGTATTTCGTGTTTTATGCGGATTTTAACACTTATTTTTAGGAAATATCTCAATAAACTTAGAAATTGAGCTGCGAATTCTTTGGTTTCGAAGCAAATGAAAGAATTGCTTTAGCAATCCGTAAGTGTTAGCTTTTTCATACACAGCTACTAACACAATGAGGAGTCAACAAATTAATGGAGCCGAAGCGACGTCATACGGCGGAACTACTTCCTGCTCATGGAGTCGCTACACGATGCTTCATAGGGGTACCGCTTTTTTGGAACTTGAAGGTATATACACACACGCATATGAATATATATGTATATGTTTTATATAATGTTTTATATATATGTTTTCTATATATGTTTTATATATATGTTTTCTATATATGTTTTATATATATGTTTATATAGATGTTTATATAAATGTTTTATATAAGAAATACAAAGCCTACCTTGTTTCTTTAACTTTTGCGATGAATTTTAAGGAACATTCTTTTAACGCAAAAGAAAAATGGTAGTTATGGAACTAAACATTTTTTACACTATTTATTTTTGTTTTGTAAATTGTTCTTTCTTTTAGTCACTTCAAAAGAATGAAATTGGAAGGGAAAGAAAATACAAGAAAACCTCACAGCAGAAAAATGAGTGCATAGGAGTTCACTTAACAAAAAAAAAAAAATCTTATTCGGTTCAATGCTATTCGTTTTCCTGAGAAAAAAATGAAAAAAAAAGAAGAATGCAATTATTTTTATGCAGAATGCAATAAGATGCTTTGTTTTGATTTTTTGATGTTTAATTCAATTTTTGATTTCAAGAGTTGTGAAAAATGAACTGTGGTTTAAGGTATTTTAACTCAATTATTCATGATATTTTGAATTGCTTCTATCTTTTATATATATATATATATATATATATATATATATCTTTTTATATATAAGCGGCTTATTCTGTCTGTCTGTCCGCTATAGAATCCCAGGCCGTTTTACCGATCGGGACCACATTCGGCAAGGTTAATGTTTACGACCCGAGAAACGCATCGCTGCAAAAATGAAAGTTGTGACTCAATTAGTTTTTTTTCATTAATTTTTTTAAATTTTCAATGATTCTTTTTGCCCCGTTTTATTTTATTTTTGCATTGTTGCCGTCGTTTCTAACAGTATAATTACAGTTACCTTGTGAACAAACAAATCAATGCAGTTGCCATTGTTATTGTAACAAATGTAACAAGTATACTAATAATAATCGAAACGTTTATCTAGCATATTGAGTGAGGCTTCGCTGTATTTGCAATATTTGTTAAAAAATAATGTATACGCGAATTTAATTTAATCCTTTCTTTCTTTTTAGCCTACTTTCCCGTAAAAGTAAAAAAATAATAATAATAAAGCATGAAAGAAGGCTTAATGTATCGTGAAAATATCGTTAGAAATCAAGAAAAGTCAAAAATAAGTTAAGTAATTAAATAAAGATTGAAAAATAAAAAAATTGAAAGTAGGGTTTTGAGATGGGGAAAAAGTGTGTCGGTCGGTCTGTCGGTCTGTCTGTCTGTCTGTCTGTCGGTCTGTCCCCCCCTAATAACTTTTGAACGAATTGTCCGATTGGAAAAATTCTTTTTGCATTCGAAAGATCTCGGCGAGGACATCCCATTTCTATATTTTACTTATTGATTTGAACAATTTTTTGTTCAATTTTGAACAGTTCAAAAAAAATTAACATACCGCCTACGGGGAAATTTCAATCCTATATAATTCCTGATCTAACTGACCAATTTGCTTGGAACAAACTTTATCGGAAAGCTCTCATGACGTAGAACATGTAAAAATAGAAAATTAATCCAGAACTAACGAGCCTATTTTCCTATGAAATTTTTTGATCGGGATTTTCAAGAATATTTTTTAATTAATGAATGATTAAATGAATAAGCAAAAGAATAAATGAATAAATGAGTGAATAAATACATGAATGACTTAATAAATAATGATTGAATAAAATATGTATTAACCGTTGAAAAAGGTATATTTGAAGCAATGAAGAACTAAAGCTAAACGAGAAAGACACAGAGAGATATAGCTAGATTATAAATTTGAATTCGGTGTCTACGGGAAAGTAGGCTCGTATAGTTCTAGACGGAACTTCTTGTTAATTAATTTATTTATCGTCTGCTTTTTTTATATTTTTCTTATTAGAGTGGCAGCGCTCTTTTTCCCAGTTTTGTTAAAACGTTTGTTTTGAAAAGCATAATAAAATTTTCAACGAGTTCTTTGGATGGTAAATATATATTTTTCACAAACAATTTGATTATATAGTAAATAAGTATATAGTACTGTGGGACAGTAAGCGAAGGGGCGTCCTCGCTGCCTGACTTGGGTAATTCAGTTTGAATTAGAAGACAACTTTGCACAAATCATTTTAATTACAATTTATAATATCTAGAACAGCGGTCATTTGGATGACCGCCGGGCTTACTAGTATATAAATATACTTACGTAGGAGAAGACGGGGTACAATGAAACAAAATGTGCTAATTATTTTCGTAGACTTTCACTCTTGTATTTTCCCATCTAAATAAATTTTTATTCGGGTTTGACACTTGTTTGAAAATGTTGGTTTCTGATTTAAAAATATAAAATTCAAATCTTCGTACAACGTACTTGAGGCCTTCGACTTAACGGAAGTGACACTGGGTGAGAAGTCTTATACATATCAAGCAACCTTTTGATAACACTGTGCAACAAATTTGAACTTTTTTTTTGTCCTTTAGATGAAACTATGTGACTCTATATAAACAAAAGGTGCTTGATTCAAATATCCAAACCAAAATGGCCCATCACGTACCATTTTTGCTGGAGACCCACTTCTCATATTTATACAATTTGGTTATAGAAGAATGTAACTGAGGCTTAATTATTGAAAACACAAACACTAAAATGATTTTTTTGGCCGTTTCATCTTGTGGGCATGTTGGTGTGCCCTGATAACAGATTAGCAATATTCAATTCGTATACTTCCATTCTATCGACCACTGAAATGCTTTTTAAACAGAGATGTCCTGATGAAACCTTTCCCCATGATCATCATTAATTGCGCAAAGTTTTGAGCAAAGAAGTCCATATGTGAGTCCAAAAAGTGTAGTTTTAATGAAATATAGCAACCTAATAATACAATAGCATTTTATCATGTCACCAACAAGATTTTCGTAGTTTTACGCTTTCTCATTTCCAAGGAAACGTGAGCACACTGATTTAAAGACCAGCAAGTCGGATTTTCCGGCTTTTGACTGTTTGTTTTCATACTCTTCATCATGAAAGGACTTCCTTAGGTTGTGGGCCAATGAAAATCCTTTCTTCTACTTTTGCCTCACTTAAATTTTTGAATTTGTTCCTGAGATGCAAGATGGCCACTCCTTCTCTGTTCAGAGCTTTTACAAATATTTCGATAAACCAAGGTTAATGTGCAATTGAGGAAAAAAGGCACATTGTAGATTTACAATTGGCCCATTTGATTCGTTTTTGCCACTCATAATCTTGAAATTTCCTTTGTGTTTGCAGAATATGCTACAGGAATGAATAGGAAAAAAATACTTAGATGGAGGAGCACTGATAAACAAGCATCACTCTGCTGAATTGTGCTCATGTCCTAATGCTTGAAATAGTACAGAGCAGCATACTATTTTTTCGTTATCCGCAAAATAGTCTACAAAATGCCTTTGTCGTCTTGTAAAAGACTCGAAACTTCGAGAAGAAGATAAAGCTTTTGTTGCCAAAAAAGGCGCTAAAGTAACCCAAGTTCATTAAAAAGATCTCTAGAGTGGCAACGATCTCACTGTCAATGAGAAAGATATAATTTATATTAAATTAAGTCAATAAATTACGAAAATATGCACATTTATCCAGAAAATACGTAAAAAGCTAAAATGTGGAATTTTGGGAAAATGGTACGTGATAGGCAAAAAATAATTGCAGATTCGTAATTTTGAGCCAAAAATATATAAGAAACAGACATTTTCATCCAATGGACATTTTTCGTGTTGCACATTATAATTATCATATCTTCTGTAATCTCAAAATTATAAAGTCTTTATACTTATTTTTCTGAAATTTATTTCACTTATAACTAACTGAAAAAAAAGCATAATATTTGCGTATATCGTTATTTTAGGAGTCTTAAAATTTAGTTTTTGGTTATATTTATTTAGAATATTGAGGTAATCTTAAGTTGAAAAAAACATAGCTATGACGAAGGGAGGTAAAGAAATGAAAATGGAAAGAAATCGCTTAAAATTTTCTGTAATTGTAAAAGAAATGAACACGTTTCATTAAGATCGTATCCCAAATTCTTGAAAGTGTTAAAAGATTTTCACTCATTTGCTTGATTACATTTATTGAAGTGAAGACATTTTTGATCTCAGAAACTGTAGCTAAACTTACGCAGTCTTATTCTAGCTTTTTCCACTGAATAAAAAATTGAAGATTAAATTAAAAGATAAGTATTTAATGAGGAGAAAAATTTTACTTCTAAAAGATAACTCTTATTTTGTACTGGGTACAGAAAAAAAAACCACTCATGGATTTTTTTATCAGTTATATCATAATGACAAAAGTTCTTCGCAAAGATATGAGAAAAAGTTGGGATTTTTTTTCGTCGATATATTACTTTGCTAATGATCAAATAACTTACGGAAACTCGTTAAGCAAGAATTTTGGAAGGCACAAGGGCATATTTAACTTTTTACACATTCACTTCAGAACATAAGCATATGTATTTATTTTACAATATGGGTTTCGCGCGTAAATGCACATAACATAGATATACTTATTTTATAAAGAAAGTATATATGTGCTTATAGACGATATGTACATGTAAGAAAACTAAATTACTCGCGCACTCAAATTTAGGCATACGGGACGGGAAAAACGTCAAGCTGTGCACTAATAGAGATATTTCAAATAGGAAACTTTAATATAGGGGCCTTTAACCTTTTACGTCCGAAGGCCACATCAATAAGTTCATAAAGATCGGCGGACCACAGTAGGAAGAAAATTTAAGAATGGAGAGGGAGGTAACACATTACAATTAATTTTAAGGGGATGGGCGTGGTTAGTGACTTTTAAATGTTCCAATAATTTCTCTTTTTGATCCGAAAAAAAAAGGTTCAATGGAAGTCGAATCAATAACATTTAAATCAATACATTTTAAATGCTAATCCGTCAGACGTGTTCTTGTTTTTGATTTTGTGTTCTTCATTTAACAAAATAATTGTTCACTTAAGTAGGTACTATCAAAGATAGGCATTCTTGGATGCTTGTCTTTAGACACGTACGTAATTCAATTAATTAAGGTATTTCAAAAAAAATTTTGCGTCTGAGTCACACTGAAAATCTACAATTTCTAATTAAAGTTCAAATGAAATACTGTTATACTGAGAATGGAGAGCGGAACATTCCCTTGAACATTTCATTCTTGCGGTAGTCTCAAAATCTATAAGTAGAGAAAATCTTCAAAGCGAGGTTACTCTCTCATACAGCGTCCTATTCTCTTTATAAGTGAATTTATGAATCAATTTCGGCCTTCCCCCCCCCCCTTATTTTTTTAACAGTTTCACTTTCATTTCATCGAAAAGGCTTGGCGGGTCACTAAAAAATCGTCGGAGGGCCACGGGTTGAATAATCCTATTTTAATACGTTCATAAGCAATTAAATGTGAGAATGAAAACAAGCATCTCTCGTGTCGCTCATATAACGTTTTTTTATTTTATACTGTTTAGTTCCAAGTATGTTCGCTCTACTCAACCATTAGCAGCGAATGATTTTGTACAACGTCGAACTTGGCTTGCATTACGTCTCGGCCGTGCTTGATTTAGAGTTACGTAATGTTTATGGTTAATAGGTTTCGAGTCACCTATTGTTATGCTATAATATCTCGTGGGTATTTTTTTATGTTATTCTTAAATGTAGATCACTACGTTTCAGTTGAAAAACATTAAAGCAAATAAGGCTCCAGGACCTGATAATGTTCATTCTAAAATTTTAGTAGAATGTGCAGAGGAATTAGTGGATACTGTTTTAACTATTTTCATATTTTAACAATTTTCATGACTCAGGGACTGTCCCAGTGGATTGAAAGCTGGCAAACATAACGCCGCTCTTCAAGATAGGGTCTAAAGCTAAGGCAGGAAATTGTAGGCCTGTGAGCCTTACTCCAGTAATTTGTAAATTTTTTGAAAAGAAGGATATTACCTTATTGGAAAGGGTTCAAAGGAGGGCTACTAGGTTGGTAAGTGTTCTTTCAGACTTAGATTATGAGGGCAGGCTTAAAATACAAATACAAATACAAATACAAAAGTGACGACCAGCAACAGGCTCAGGGCCCAGCTAGGCTGGTCCTAGTTAATTTAGCAGTCCCCAATGAACATCAAGAGCTTTCTTAAAAGTTTTTACCCCACTGCAATTAATAGTCGCTTCCGGTAAACTATTCCAACTGCCCACAACCCTATTGAAGTAGTAGTTTTTCCTAATTTCAAGATTAGCCTGAGATTTGAAAAGTTTAAAACAATGACCTCTGGTTCTACTTTCAGCACATAGCTGTAGTCCATCGACATTTCCCGTTTTAATGAATTTAAACAACTGAATCATGTCCCCTCTGACTCTCCTTTGCTCAAGACCATACACATTGAGCCTTTTAAGCCTAATCTCATAATCTAAGTCTGAAAGACCACTTACCAATCTTGTAGCCCTCCTTTGAATCCTTTCCAATAAGGTAATATCCTTTTTTAGGTACGGAGACCAAAACTGAACAGCATACTCCAAATGAGGTCTTACCAAACTTCTGTATAATGGCAATACAACTTCCCTAGACCTGTTCGAAATAGCCTTATTGATAAACCCAAGCATCCTGTTAGCTTTGTTACTTACTATGCTACACTGCTGACTGGACTTGAAGTCATGACTAATCAATACTCCTAGATCAACAACTGCTTCTGCTTCCCTAATGACAGAACCTTGTAAATAATAGGTTGCATGTTTATTCCCATGACCAAAATGAAGCACTTGACATTTCCCAATATTAAAAGACATACCCCACTTAATTGCCCACCTAGAAATTTGATTCAAATCCTCTTGAAACTGATTGACTTGTTCCTCCGTGTCCACAATTCCCATTATTTTGACATCATCAGCAAAAATATTGATGTTCCCAGAAATACTCTGAGTAATATCATTAATAAAAATAATAAATAATATTGGCCCTAGAACTGAACCTTGTGGAACCCCACTCAAAACATCAATCCACTGAGAATAATTGCCCTTCACTACTACTCTTTGTTTCCTCCCAGTCAGCCAATTTTTAACCCAAATTAAAGTTTTTCCACCAATACCAATATAAGCAAGTTTGCTAAGAAGAGCTTCATGCGGTACTTTATCAAACGCTTTCTGAAAGTCAATGTAAACAACATCTACGCACTTTTTATTATCTAGTGCCATGGTAACCTTGTCATAGAAATGCAACAAATTAGTTGTACAGGACCTACCCTTTCTAAAACCATACTGAAAATCAGTCAACACTCCATTAGCCTCCAGGAAATTCACTATTTTGATTTTTATCAGAGTTTCAAAAATTTTACAAAGAACGATATTAAAAGGCTCAATACGTAGTCTTCAGCAAAGAAGAGTTAGAGGGGACATGATTCAGTTGTTTAAATTCATCAAGATGGGAAAAATCTTGATGGGCTATAGTTATTTGCTGAAACTAGAACCAGAGGTCATTGTTTTAAGCTTTTCAAATCTCAGGCTAATCTTGAAATTAGAAAAAAATACTACTTCAATAGGGTTGTAGGCAGTCGGAATAGTTTACTGGAAGTGACTGTTACTTGCAGTAAGGTAAAACCTTTCAAGAAGGCTCTTGATGTTCATTGGAGACTGCTAAATTGGCTAGGACCAGCCTAGATGGGGCCTGTGCCTGCTGCGGGTCGTCACTTTTGCACTTGTATTTGTATTTGTATTTAACGGCTGTTCTAATGTAGTAACCATTACATCAAGATACCGAACCATAATAACCCGTTATATCATAATTTCTCGGAAAACAGCTCTTGTTGTAAATCTTCCTGATGTACACGAAATTGTTGCAAGAACTCACTTATCATCTTTCTAAATAACACATGGCCATTATTAAAACAAAGACAAGTTTTACTTTCATCTAAGAACACAACGCAGCTCTATTCCTCCTTTTATTTGTCCTTTCGCTGACCCTACTAAAATCACAAAGGAACGTAATTAATCCCGCGATTTTCGCATGCCACGTAAATATAGCATAAAATTGCTCATCCCGCGATTCCAGGGGCATGAGTTTTTTAAGTGTATTTAAAATATTATTCTGTTATTTCATCGTTAAAACATCAGTAATGCAATTTCTCAAGTATTTGGACATAAAGGTTTTATTAAAGAGATGGCTTTAGTTGCTTAAAGTAGACCAGTTTTTAGCGAATCGAATTCGCTAAAAAAAGAGAGAAGTGAGAGGGTTAATAGTATAAAGATGTCGGGACTCAAGCACGGATCGCGCTCTTAAGAGCAGAAACTACAATAAATTACGCACGTGCGTTATAAGGCGGCAATCGGAGAGCTATACGCTCGCGCTTGCGCGGAATCTTGTCTCCTTGATAATTTATTATTTCCTACAACCGCTGTTCGCAGCAGAATATTCCACAGCAGATAGTCCACAGCAGTCAACACTAAAAACAACATTAGGGAAAATGGAGCTAGATGCTAATACAGTAGCCCCTCGTTATATCGCGCTTGTCAGGGGACAGCAAAAAAGCGCGATATATCCGAATGCGCGATATAACCGATGCCGTCAGAGCTCAAACTTAAAATTTTGGGAGACATAGGAAAAGCGCGATATTCCCGAATGCGCGATATAACCGATGCCGTCAGAGCTCAAACTTAAAATTTTGGGAGACATAGAAAAAGCGCGATATAACGAGGGGTTACTGTATTTAATTCTTATAATTTTTGAAACCATTTGAAACTCAAATCTGGATTAAAATGTGATGCGGGTACGGCTAGTATTATATATATTTTTTTTCCCAATAAAACACAAGGATGATTTATTTTCCTTCATTCTGTCCTCTATAATTTGAAAGTAGTAAATCAAATGTCGTTATCCTTGTGGATAAAGAAATTTTGATGATCTCTGAATATCTTTTGCCTTAACTAGCGATAGACAAAACTTATACTGTAAATGGGTAACATTTTTAGGCAATAGATTTTTCTTTTTTCGCTTGACAGCATTCGCTGAAATTGAAAGAAAAATTACTTCGTCTCACTTCCAACGACATAAAGAGTATATTGAGTCGTTGACAATACCGAACACTTTCCCTCTGCAGAACTTAGACTAGTTATCGCCATCTTCGCTGACATTCCTTATCGATTATCAATTTTTTTTCCTAGGGAACCGCTGGAGTCGAGAAAATTATCGGATCCGTTTCTTCAAGATAGGGTTTTAGGACAGTCTAACAGAAGCTTTTGTGCCATCACTTTTAAATAGATTTTGCTTCAATACTTGTCTTTCAAATTTCTCAAATTGAGTAATAAATTCAGAAATAAGTTAATGTTCTACGCTCAGACCAAATGCACTTTTACATCCTAATAATTGTTTTGAATAATTTGCATACTTCAGTTTGCATTCTTGAAATATACTTAATTCAGAAAATTTGTAATATTTTTAATGAACAAATGTTAAGTATTTTCATATATCCTACTTAAACACGTGAATAAATTTTCTACATTAAAAGGTTTTTGGATACAGGAATCGTTTGATTCTACAGTGTGTTTTAGTTTCACAGTACGATTTAAGTTAAGTGCTAAGTTTATTCGCCCTTTTTTTTCTTCATTTGGCGGGGGAAAACTGGTCTTTAAGATTTTTTTTCTGGTGACTGAAAATATCAACAACAAAATTTTCCTTTTGTTGACCATACATATACAAAATACACAAACATTGCAGATAAAAGACAATCGGATAAGCGAACATGATTGCATATTTAATACTGGATCTACGCTGTAAAAGAATCTGTAAAAAGGCAGAAAGGAAACTGAGTGTTTCTGTAAATTTGCGAAGAATTTGCTCCAGATCAAATAATCATGCTTCTTATGATAATAGTTTTTCAGTAAAATTCTTGTTTTTCCGAACTCTGTACAATTACAGAGAAAGATTTGTTAAGGTACGTAAAACTGAACACTTGAGATCTGCGACGTCAAGTTTAAAAATTGTTAACAAATGCATGCATGAACACTTGAGAACTATGACTGCCAATTAGAAAAATGTCAAGAAATGCATTATATATTGTTGGCGTACATTTTATTATCACTTCTGGTGAACAGCTTAGCCAGTCGGCGGCCAACCTTCTCAACTCCAGAGGCATATTTGGCTACGCAAAATAAGGCACAGGAATCACAGCAGGGTGGACTTAGACTTAACTGAACTCAACTTCGACTTGGTGTACCAGAAATAGTAATTCAGCGTGCCCGATGATGGAGCCACTACTGATTATCTGTTGCTACCAATTTGCAGAATGTTATCTGTTTTTTTTTATTCTCTGTAATTTCCTTTTTAAAGGAATTTGTTATTTCCTATTTTTAAGTCAGCGCAGTTTTACATTAGATTCCGAAAAAACATATCTAAGAGAATCACGTGTATTTTCGGGCAGTCATTTTCTGCAGTGTATCGTCCAATTTAGATACTTTTTTGTTTGCCCACGAAAAGTACCGCTCTCTGATCAATAATGTATCACATAAGTCTACTTTATATCGGAAAGTGAAGATGAAACAAAATTCAAAGTGATCAAAGAAAGAGTACTATATCATGAAAAATCTTTGTCAATTTTTATTATATTTATTATTATTATTATTTTTTACCTGTTCAACTTTAAAATGCTATATCGGGACGAATTTGTGTTTTTATTCAGTTCTACACTTTATTTTCTCAAATTTGTAAATTTGCAGGTTGAGGAAGAAAATTCCTTGATTTAAAATTTGTCGAATTAAGAAAACAAAAATGTAAGTCTTAAAAGTTTGGAAGAATAAATTTGATACTTTTTTTATAATAACTAACTACTCCATTTTTACAGAAAGGAATCAATTTTGGTTCCGGATTATTCTGTTTACAATTAAATTGATATGAATATAACAATTTGGATCATATTTTAGACCAGAAACAGACAAATACATGCAATGCTACAAAATCGATGTGTACGGAAAAGCAGACTCGTTACGTTCTGGAAGAACTGTTTATTCATTATTTCCGATTATGGTTACATTTTCTCTCACACTCCGAACTATCTTTAGAACTGAAAAAAATAGTAAACAGACACATACAAAACAATTTATTCAGTAGTTTTAATTGAAGCAATAAGTTTTCCTTACGGAACGCGGTTTCAAATATTTGAAATTACCTGAAGGGCCCACTGGAAAAACGACCCGAGTCACATCCTACTTTTTGAAATTTGCTTTATGTTTTATTCAACTATTTTATAACATACATGTTAATTTTAACTATACGAGCCTACTTTTCCGTAACACCCAAATTCAAATTTATAATACATAATTTATATTCATTTATAATACATAATTTATAATAAAACGTAAAGCAAAGTTCATCAAGTAGTATGTGACTTAGATCGATTTTCCAGTGGACCCTTCACCTGTAAAGCTAAAATGTTTCACGATTATATGGCAAAATATTTAGTAATTTTCGGCTTTGTGGTGCTTCATCTTTTGCTGTTTATTGTAATTCGATATTTAGGAAAAAATATACCATACAAGGTATTGATTCTTGCATTACTAGAAGGTACAAAAATTGATTTTAAAAATGTTGAAAAGTGGGGAAAACATTTTCCCTGAAGGAATATGTTTCAAAACGTTCATAAATTTACTCAAAAACTATAATTGAGTTTTGCTATCATAAGTAAAAGAAAAAATGCTCAAAATAATTGAAGTGGAATAACAAGTTTTTACATACTTAAAATTACTCCGTTTTTTTAAAGAGCCTCACAAGTTTTTTTCGAAGATAAATCTCTTTCCCATTTTAATGAAAGCTGATTTCTTTTTCCTCACTGACAAATATTAATTTTTCAGAATTATCGTCCTCATCTGAATGACTAATAGAAATGTAAGCAGCGTTCGATTACAAATTGCTCCTCCTCTAAATTGCCTTCCGGAAAAATTATGCGCAACAATAATTGAATACATTTTGTGAAAACTCATGCAGATATTCGTCGCAATAATTATTTCTATAAAAATGTAACGTTTCTTCTTTTTCTCATTTCAATTGCATCTTCCGGCGGCCAATTTTGTATGCCCTTGTAACGAGCTTAGGAGAGCTAACTATATGATGAAAAATAAAGTAAGAGAAAGGTTGCGTAGGTTTGCAAAACTACTTTACCAAATTCTTTCAATCTAATATTAGGAATCCGCCTGTTTGGAGCAAAAACCAGAAATATGGATAAGCAAAATAATTACGGAGAGATTTTATGCATCTCTCGATTGAATGAAAATAATAGGTTATTTAGGGAAGAAATGTATAGTAAATATATAGTGGTTTTACGCAACTGCCATTCGACTTAGGGAAACAAATACAGGAAGAACAGATTTAGTCAGTAACAACAGAGTGGATATTTTATATTTTTGGGTTGAACTAAGGGAATAGTTTACGAATGTTGGGTTAAATTTCAGCCATTCTGACATTTGACATTTGTTGTGAAACATGTAAATGAACTCTTTGAACTGTATTTTTTATGTTTATACAAATTCATATGTAAATGTTTTTTTGTCACGAAAACCAGGTGGCGTGGTTTTACTCATATAAGAACTTACCTGTAGTTTGGGAACTATGCCGCCTTGCAAGATTTAGTTAAATTCAAAAGTTAATTAATGATTGTCTGGAATAACCCTACCAAAGTAAGAACGTCGTTTCTATTATTTGCAGTAGCTCTTCTACTTTGAACAAGTGTGAAAAACAGTTAAGCACCTGACTCGTCTGGTAGACGATTTTAAAAGGTATCCAAAATGTTAGGGAATCTAGGTCAGCATTTACACGGCTTTTAACTTTAAATTTAATGTGTTTATTTTTCTACTATTTTTTCCTAATAACATTGATAAGGGTCGACAGCTGCCAAGATCGGATTGATTGCCGCACCGTTTTCATCGTCGCCCGTTTTAAAATACATTGTTGAGTTCTGTTTTCGCGCCAAATGCGACAAATGGAAAAACGTTTGTCGTAGCTTTACTTACCATTACGTCATTAGTTGTACATAATTAAATTTAACCAAATTTGTTACCAACTGCCTCTTAATTGAATGTTATTTATTATGTCACTAAAAATTAATTTTACAGAGAGGACCATGAACCATTGATCACAAGAAAGCATACCATGACTATCGCTCTCATGTTGCAATCAGCCTTTCCGTACATTCATTGATAACTTATCTCAATGAATAAAAATAACAATAAAAGACGATTTATCATTTTGTTTTGGTAGAATTTAGCCTGCTTTATAATTTTAAAAATCTACTTGTAAAGAGATTAAAAGTGAAAAAAATGTAACTACTGAGCTTAAAATCATGTAACGTCTTGATTACAATAATCATGTGAATTCAAAATAATAATTTGGACATGCAAATAATATTATGCGTTTTAAGCAGAAACTAGTATCAGTAACACGTTTTGAGCAGCAACTAGTATCAGTAACACGTTTTGAGCAGCAACTAGTATCAGTAACACGCTCTGAGCAGCAACTAGTATCAGTAACCGCTCTGAGCAGCAACTAGTATCAGTAACACATTTTGAGCAGCAACTAGTATCAGTAACACATTTTGAGCAGCAACTAGTATCAGTAACACATTTTGAGCAGCAACTAGTATCAGTAACACGTTTTGAGCAGCAACTAGTATCAGTAACACGTTTTGAGTAGCAACTAGTATCAGTAACACGCTCTGAGCAGCAACTAGTATCAGTAACACGTTTTGGTTCACTTCTTTCATGTTCTCAGTGGATAATCATTATCCCAAGTTGCATCCTGAAGTCTTTATCTGCTGGGGCACAAAAGATTTTTTTCTTTTTTTTTATACTGATCCGCAACTAGTACCGGGAGACAAATTGTGGATCAAGGGCAACTTTTTAATTTTGCTGGAAAAAAGAAGCACTCATTTGAAGTTGCAGTAAAAATTAGTGAAATTAAAAATAAGTTAGGGTGTGGGGAGGAATTTAATGCAGAAAACAGAAATTAGAAAACATTCTCAATACATAATTGCCATAATCATACGTACATTTTAGATGAATTATTGAAGCAAGAAAATGATCACTGTTCAATAAATATTCCATTCAAGTATTTTTTTCCCTGCATATGAAAATTAACCAACGAGAAGAGAAAAATGCTTGTGAGGTCTTATTTAATATTATAGGGCATTTACTTTTTTTGATATTACTGTATTATACGGTTTTCCACTAATTTTTTTTTTTTTTTTTTTGGTAATGAAGCCTTATTTTTATAAATTTTAAGGAAAATGACATTACTAGGGCATAAACATGGACGGATTCTAAAGAAAAATCAATGCTTTCCAGCTACTTTATTCGGTTAAGAAACTGTCATGAAGACTAACTTTTTTTGAAAGTCATTATGAATTTTCTTTTTACTAAGACTCTAGGAAAATAAGTAAATAATGAAGTTATTTAAGAAAAATCGATGAAAGTAATAAAGTAAGTGTGTTTAATTGCCAAAGTTTATTTTCTATAGGGAGTTTTCTTCGAAAAAAATAACTAAATATAATACTGGCGAAAGGTTAAGATAATGAATATTAGTAACAGTTGTGATAAGACAGGTAAACGAATTAATAAGTTGAATAAGAAAAAGGTTAAAAATAAAGAAAAATATATGAAATAATTTTTTTCGCTTTTAGAAAGAGAAGAACTTACATTGATTGATTTAATAAATATTCAAACGTAATTTTTTCTTTTTGTGAAAGTAGGTTGAGATTGGGTACTTGTTGGTCTGTCAGCCGATATGTTCGTCAATGTTTCTATGGGCCGGCTTTTCTCCAAGCTTTGATGTACGCCTAATAGAATAGAGCTCTTAATAAATAATTATCTAAAAATCTATTTTAAAAAAAACTTAAAAACTATGTATGCGTAAAAGTATTTTAACCTCATCATTTTACGGCTATTTAGTGAAGAATTGTAAAATATTTAAAATTAGCACTTAGCAAATCTATCGAATTTATTTTTTTCATCAAAATCTGCACTTAAAAAAATCAATACATGAAAGTTTTGCATATAATTTTTTTATAAATGCAGAGATTTTAGGTAAGTTTTTGTTTTTCCCTATGAAATAGAGCGAAAAAAAGTTAGCTGGTATTTACAGGGTTATTCCTACGCAGTTAGCCATGGTATGAAGGTTTAAAATCTTTAATTTGTCATGTATATTGCACTAATATTACTACACAGGAATATATATTTTAGAAAAATGCTTCAAGTAAATATCTAATTTAAAATGATTGTAGTGTTCGGCATACTCGACCAATGGTATTCTAGACTCAGATATCCCAGTCGCGACGGTCAGTTTAACTTGGTGTTCTCGTGTTGAGGTGATAGGAGGTGTGGAGAGAGACGGAAAGGTGGGAAACACAGAAAGAAAAATTGTTTCTCACGTTGATCTTCCGCCGACCGCAACAGCCATTACATATGGGGTCGTTCATAAATGATGTCACGCCTCGAGGGGGGGAGGGGGGTTCTAGAAATTGTGACAGTTTGTGACAAGGGGGTATTAGGAAGTGTGACGTCACCCATTTTGGTAAAGTAAAAGTATTTAACATCAGCAAATTATTTATTTTTTTCATTTTAAAATTTGCTTTGTATTCTTATTGATTTTATATCGATAACATCGATGCTGATTAAGGTTTAAATTATCTTCCAGATAGAGGTTAAAAGGAAATCTTGGGTGTTTAGATTTTTAAGACAAAGTAGCGCGTTTCATTTTTACTGACTTCAAACAATCTTAAGAGAAAAAAATATCAAAATAAAGCAGCTGAACCCAAAATAAGCATCATCTCAACTTTGGTTTCCTTTCATAACTATTTTGATGAAATCCCCACGTATGAGCAAAAGTATCGAGACAGTACGATACCAGCTAATTCTGTTTTTGCACGAACATTTTTACACGAATTGACTCAATACCAATTTAAAGTAAATTAGTATTATTTCATTTATTTTTTAAGCAAGTCGTTTTGATATAACACAAGCTGTCGAATTCAACTTCAAACTTTTCCTTTGCCTAAATTCTAAGATTAAAAAAAAAAAATTATTTATGGCGTAATAGACGTATTTGCTTTTTTTCCTTGTGCATTACAACTACCACACTTGACGAGGTTGCGTAACAGTTAAAAGCAGGGCTCGATAAATACTGAGCCCCGACTAGATATTCAGTGCTGGCGCCAAAAAACACAAGGATTATTCTGCAAGTCTTTTAAATGAGCTGTCATCACTTGGATGATCTACTTCAGTGGTCGGCAACCCGTCGATCGCAAGTCCATTTTCGGTCGACCGCGACAGCATTATGGACAGTTTACAGTTAAAAAAAATAAAAAAAAAAATAACTTTTGAATTGGATGGCGAGTTTATTGTTATTTTTTCCTTCAGAAAATGTTTATTAGTTTGTCAGACCATTCACCGGACCTAAAAAAAAATTCTAATAATATGGACTGTCAGTTGTCACTTTAATGCTCTTGGTGAGAGTTAATTCAAGAATGTATACATTTCACATGTGTGTTTTAGTTAAAAAACAAAACAAAAATAAGTTTTTTTAATCACATTCGCAAGAAATAATATATTTGTATTGTTTTGATGCGAGTTAACGGTGTTAGCAAACCATTATTTAGAAATTTTAAAGTAGGTGTTTTATAAGCATCAGAACTTGTTATGACAAGAATTAATCGACAATTTGAAGACGGGCGCAATTTCAACATGCCCTATTAATAATGTATACCCCCCCCCCCCCCCGTCCTCTGAGTCGATCTTGGTGTTCGCCGAACTTGGAAAGTAGATCTCCAGTCAGTTTAGGTTGCCGACCGCTGATCTACTTGGTTAGTTGGAGGTATCGCTTGGAAGCTGTTTACTGCTGCCTGTTTTCTAAATGGATTTATTTAGATATCAAAATGTGCGAAGGGGGAGGGGTATATTCCGCTATCACCCCCTCTCCCCCTCTCTTGGAAGCTGGCTCCTTACTCTTTTGCCTGTCGCCTAGATTTTTAGAGAATTTCTCAACTGAGCTCGTGTGGATTTCGAGAAGCTTGCTTTTTGTTTAGTCTATAAAAAAATTTTTATTGTTGGATTTGATTCCCCCAGGATAGTCTGGTGTTGTTTTTCTAATGGCTTTTGAAATACATGAAGAGGCGGGCCTGTCTGTGAGTTGGCGCTTGCACAAACAGAGACTATTCATTCGAGAGCTAATTGCTAGTCTAAAATTTTGTACCTATGTTATATACAATACATAACATTATATATATTATAAATTCATGTGAAGAATGAAATGAGAAGGCAGTTCAGTTATGAAAAGTCATTTTGAGGCGGATTTTTCTTATTTTGAAATTTAATCTCTTAAGAGTACTTTGTGTGCATAAAATAAGGATAACGTTTTAAGAGCAAACTAGATCAAGCTCTAAAATTCCATTGTTTTCAATTCCTCTTTTGTATTAATATTTTTTTACTATTATATTATATGCTAATTGTTTTTATTTTAAACCTTAATTCTATTTTACGCAAATTAAATAGACAAATACTTATTATTCTTAGGCTCATAAATGTCATAAAAGTTCAAAAATAAAATTGTAAATGTGATCTATAACGTAGTGCTTTGTTTCTAAACTGCAAGGGTATATGCTTACGTAATATAGCGTGACATGTGACAAAGGGGGGAGGGGGTATGCTTAAGTGTGACACTTTGTGACAAATGGGGGGGGAGGGGGGTCAAATATATTGAAAAAAAGTGTGACATCATTTACGAACGACCCCTATCATGCTGTTGTTCCTTTATCAACCTCAAGATAGGTTTCGTCTGTTATTGTTCATCATAGCCCAAATCAACAAATTATGTGGAGCCAATGACGTGCGCAGAAAGGTGGTCATTTGTCTTTATTTTAATCAATTTGAAAAAAGAAAAAAACATAAGACCGAAGCTATATATTTATCTACAAATTTGAAAGAATAAATTTTTCATTCAGTTTTTAATCATTTTTTTCTTTTATACGTTGCTCAAAAAGTATTATCTTCCACAAATGTTTGCATATATTCTTTAATAATTTTTCTTTTTCAATAGTTAAACTTTGACCAACTTAACATTTGCTACTACTTCATAATATTTTCCTTTTTTACACTTTGAAATTTTATATTCGGAGGCAGCACGTAAATTGTTATTCTTAAATAACAATTGGCTACTAGAAATTCAAGACAAAAGCGGGTTTATTATACATTTTCAATTATATAAAGTCAAAAATACAAAAGAGGAAATTAGCTATTGTTTGTTTCGTAACCGCAAATTCGAAATACGTATGAAATAATATGCGGAGCCGCAAAAAATTTAAATAACTTAGAGAAAAGAAGTTCTAAACTTTTAATTTTTGAAGATCTTTTACTTTGTTTTCTTTCTTTTTCATGTCATCATTATTCAACGCCCACACCCATTTTTCCAAATACATACGTAGAAGGCCAACATAATACAATAAAGTCCTTTTCTTTGTGCTGTTTTACTTTACCCAACTAACTAAACAGAAATTTTAACTAAAACAAAATTTTTATAAACCGGGCATAAAAATGTTTGTTTTTTAATTCGATCACCTACTATTTTCATAATAAAGATATTAGCTGACATATTTTTTTCTTAATGTATTTGAATAGTTCAATGTGTAATTACTTTCTTGGAAGGGAAATCATTTCACTCTGATGATTGCAATAATCAAGAAAAATCAATGCAATAATACAAGAATACGTTTTTCAAAAATGGCAACAGAACGTTCTGAAGTTTGTTGTATATAATTTCAAAGGTTTACTTCACTTTTTTTCTTATTTTTGAAACTCAAAGGTGCCTTAGGTTTTCTCAGAATCTAATTTATCCCATGCATTAATTGCTCATAATTCGGTTTTTCCGAGTAAAACAAGCTGTCTCAAAAAGTTACTGATTGCACTAATTGATCTCAGCAAATGTTGTTTCCATAATTTGTTTATTGTTTTTTTCAGCTAATGCTTAAATGTTTATGATTGCATTTTAAGTCTTGTAAGTAATTCTTTTATGAAGAAGAAGAAATGTCTCAAAAAAATTTGATATGCATTCTTCTTGCGTCGGAGGGCAGCATAGTGCTGCGAAGTAATATTGATGGCTTATCAAACATTATCACAAAAACATTGCAATTTAAAGTTGAGTTTAACTACACAGATTTGCTTTAAACAAGTTAGAACATTTAATGGTGAAGAAGGGCCATAAATTATTACACAAAGTAGTCGGGCTTAGGAAGTGACAAGACAAATGACGTCCCTCGCGACACGAGAACTTGAACTTAGTCTTCTGTGCATTAACTACCTTAATGCGTTCACGAATGATTGCTAAAGACATTACTGTTTTCTAATTTGGCTGAGGTAGGGTGTCCATAAGCACCATTTGTTTAGTTTAAAAAATGCTTATTGCATTTACAATTTTTGTCGCGTAATTTGTTTCAATTTTGAGAGACTAAAGTGTGCTTTATGTTTTTATATGAGTTATGAGTTGAAAGATTTAGTTTAATACAAAATAGCAAATCTGGTACAGCAATTTTTGCCCCAGATGAAAATAATTTTATGAATGACTTCACACGGACATTTTCAGCGATTTCAAAATTTTTACTTTTAAATTTCGTTTTTAGCTTTTTGTTTGTTGACCATCCTGCGTTTGGGATGTGGAGTGTCCCAATGCATCTCTGGGGACCTGCGGCTTGAAGACGGATCCGAACCACTAGGTCATAACCAAAGAAAGTGCTTTACCTATCATTGACTGGGCCGTAATGGTGGGATCCTCCATGTGGTGCGGCCTGGGTAACGCTAATTCCCACCGATCTGCTTCAGGTGGATGTTAGGCTCTCTTTGTAAAGAGTCTGCAGCACCGGGACGGTAGAGCAGGTAGGCAACGCTCGCTGGTCCAGTCCCTATAGCCGGTTTTGGTGGTTAATGTTTGGTGGTTAATTATGCCTTAGCGTTTGTGGGAAGAACCGCCTTGGGATAATCCATGAAAGCCTTGATGCTATAGAGTGTAGTGCGCAGTTAGCGTTATATACCTATCATTGACTATCTTGCACTCATCAGGATTTGATCCCGGGCCATATTCTTTAGCCGACTATGACTCTATGCCCGACGCTCTATCGTATCGTTTTCAGAGTATCATTTTTTGTTTATGCCAAGGGTTACTTATTCAGCAACAGGAAACCCATATTTTTGAAGGAATTACAAACACCTTTTTCGGAGTTACAAGCAACTGTCTTGTTCAGTGCATTAAATGAAAAAAAGCAAGTTTTTATAACTTTTAAAGGTAAAATTTAATCAAAATATATATACATAACATGTAAATTCAAAGAAATAAAGTTTGACTTCTAAAGCTATGTGGTGAACACACCAGATTTCTTGTTAATCACTTTGAGTTTATACTACGTCAAAATTAAAGTGCTTCTTTTGCTCTTGTATAAAAATATTGATATATATTGTACAGTTCAAATATGTATAAGGAGCGTATTTATGCATAGTGTTATAATTTTTTTTTCTCTAGTCTACCATTTCATATTTTTGGTCAACTAAATCGCAGCACAACTCTTCTTTCTGGACCACTAAATTTTCATTGCTGGTGTTTGCCCTACATTGTGAAACAATTTTGCCGGAAAATACGTCAGAATCTTCTGGAAATTTTTCATCTGGAGCTTCACGTAGAATTAGAGAACTGAAAACACAAAATAAGAAAGTCTTTAAAAAAAGAAATTACAGGAAATAAAAAACAGAGAACATTTTGTATATTGAAAGCGAATGTGCCGCAATAGTGGAGCTATGATCTGCGAAAAGGCTGATTTACCAGTTCAGTTAAGCTCATGCTGTTGTAATTCCTGTGCCTTAAGCCACTTGGCCAGAAACGACACCGATGCTGGGAAGACTGACCGTCGAGGGATAGTCTGCTCACTAAAGCTGAAATTAAATTGTACGCTAACAATATATAATGCATTTGTCTGGTAGTCACAGACCTATCTCACACCACTATTTTATTGACTTTAAAACTGCTTATGATGGCATCAATAGAAAGGTTCTTATCGCAGCCATGAGATAGTTTACAATCGGCATCACAGTGATTGAAACAGACGAATTAAACTAGAAAAAAATCAACTTTTTTCTAACCCCGCGGAAGGGGACAACTTATTATAAACTGCATTAACAGTAGAGTAAATACTTCTTCGCGTGATAAAAGAGGTTGTTTTTAAAAATAGAACAGTCAGTAAAGGGTGCTAGGTTATGTTTTCACTGAAATTACACCATCATTGAATATAAGAGGTTTTTAAAAAACTTTATATATACTAGAGAGCAGTATAATTGTAATCACTGAAAACAAAGGAATCAAAGTGAAAAAATCTACACTACTTACTTGTCACTTGACGTGTTTCGGTCAGTTCTAGATTAAGTACAAGATAAAGAATAAAATAATAACTGTGCGTGCTGTGCTGTTCTAACTTCTGTAGGTTTTCCTGTGGCAAATGGTAAAAAGGGTCCTGTTTTGCTCCTACCCAAAAAGAGAGACAGCATATTATTAACTGGTTCAAGATACAAATTTCGAAAGTGCATCTTCCCCTACTTGTTCAAAACCCGGAATTGTATCTGTTTTATGATATTCACATTGGATGTTAGTTGCACTGTGTGGCGAGATAAATTATGTCTCAAAGGATCCCAGAAGGGGAATTTCCTGTCTAGTGCATTAATTATTTTAATGAGCTTAAGAATGGTGGGCTAAGGAATGAGTTTTCCAATCTGCTGAAGTGAAGATATAACTTTCCTCCTTTACAAGTAATTTAGTCAAATGACCTTAATTTAATCCCTCTTTTAATTACCATTATCGCGTAGAACATTGTTTCAAAAAATATCATTTTATTCCAAAGAACTTTCAAAAACGAAGCGAGGCGAAAAATTCCATGCTGGAAAATGAAACACCTGTATTAACTTGTTCGTTGAGTATTTTAATCTTCAGCGATTGCGAATTTAATTTGAAACTGATTCAAGCTGGATGTCCAGTTACACATTCAAAATGATACATTTTCTTTAAAAAAAAAAGAATTTTTATATTTATACTGCGATTTAAGTAAATTGTTACTTTTGCTTACAGAACGGGGCACTTACGAATTTCATGTAAGTGATAGCTCGAAAAGATGAAATTGAATGATGCCCACAAAAGTAAAATTTGTCTACATCAATAAATTCAACTGTCGTAAAATAATATTGAAAAACAGTTAAAGTGTGACATCTTGGAAAATTTCTCTCTCTCTCTCTATATATATATACATATACATATAATGTTATATCGTTATACATTTTGCAAGAAACATCTTTTTTTGATATACATAATTCAATACTTTACAACTCTATATTCTAGACAGACAGTCAGACCATATTCGCGTAAACGAATTGTTCAGTTCTTAATCTGACGTTCTAGGATATAAATTTGTAAAGCAGTACGAATATCTAAAAGAAAATATTCTTTTTAAAGCGCATACATAAAGCTTCATATAAATACAATTCAAAAGGTTTCTTGACATTCAATTTTTCCGTATCGAAAAGAAATCTCTTTCATCAGCACTTTGTTTAAATTTCTTTCCATTAAAAATCTTTTCTATTCTGCAACGATCGAAGTTGTAAGAATTACTTTGAGCTTTGCATGTTAGTATCGCTTGCCTAAATCAACAAATTAACACTTCTGAAATAATAACCGAAGAAATCCCTATTATGTGCTAACAAGTAACTTAACTATAAGTGTTGCAAAGAAGTGAACGAACCTTGATATTCAAGTTCATTGAAAAAAATAGAAAGTTTACCTTCTTTATTTATCTTTGCCTTAGAGAAATCAAGCTGTGAATTTCGGCTTAGAAGGTACAAAGTCAATAAGAGATAGGGAGATAAAAACGGCGAATCAAAAGAAAATTTTGATGCATAATATCAAAACTTATAATTATGCGAAAATTATTTTGTGCTCTTTTATATCTTTAAAACATTTACAACTATAGTTGACTTGTATAAAATTTGAGAAAGGAATGAAATTTATAAATCACAAAATGATGCTGAGAAAATAAATTATTTATTTTTTATTTTGTTCAAAACGTCTCTTTTCTTTTTTTCCCATTGGCGTTAAAAACTACTTTGAAAATTGCTTATTATATTGAAAGAAAACTCTGAAGTGAGCTCTAACTTTTATTAATGGTTTCTAAAGTGGTATTTTCTGAATAGAGAATTGCTTGTTTTCTTCGATAATGAAGTAAAATTAAGCTCATGACATTCAAAATTGTGCATTTATCAATCAATTACGTGACTTAAATCCCTATGAAATATTCAAATGATTTATGATTTGCTTAAATAAATTATTTCTTTCTTCACAACTCATATTTCCCCCAAAAAATTTTGTGTAATAAATCATAGAAAAATATGATAATGAATGATTATGATAATAAATTTAAAAAAAAATGAAATAATTTAAATGTGACCTTTATCATGGATGTAAGCACATTTGAATCTTTTTTTACCCTACATTAACATGAAAAATCTTAATGAAAGGACAATAAATAAAAAAACATAAGCAGTATTTTCTAGCTCTGAAATAACAGGTATTAGAATGACATTGTTCCTGCACAAATTTAATTTCAAAAACACTAAAAAAATATCCACGATATCAGTTTAAAGCTAATTAATTAATTTTATTGCAAACTTTGTACTTTGTATATTAGAAAAGCATCGTGTAGGTAAATAACAAAAAGAGTTAAAACCACATTTCTTAGAAAACGAGATTGTGGTTGCTGTTGAATCTGCATTTGATTAGGCATTGTTTCCATAATATAGAATGATACAAAACCTGTAATAATTAGACCCAAAATCTAAAGTAAAATACATGTCTACACCCAAAACTTGTTCAATTCCTCATGGTTTCAGACGCAAAACAAGTAGAATCGGTATGCATTGCGTTTATTTTCATAAGCTGTTAAATGTAAAACCTTTCAAACTACTACTTGACAGAAGCAGAAACAAATCCAGTTAATTCCACCCTTCTAATGCTGTCTAAGCATTGAACTTGTTTTTAATTCTCTTAATAATTATCTTTTTCTATCAATTATAATGACAGAAACAGGGTCGGACTGGCTAATTTTGGCCCCTGTCGGCAAAATTGCATATATTAAAAACGAAATGTATACTAATGTCATTTTTCCTTCATTCCTAATATCTTTATTCCTTCAGAAGTATTCTTAAAAATCCATATCCAAAAGTTTCGTGGTACATTAGGCTCGTTTAGTTCTGAATGAACTTCATGTCTGTACGTGTTCTTCGTCATAACATCTTTCCAATAAAGTTTGTTCCAACCAACTCCGTCTGTTAGATCAGGATTTATATAGGAATGTTCATAGGAACTTGGATCTTATGCCCAGAATTTACATAATTTGCTTCATTCTTGCCCGTAGGCGCTAAAATTAAAAGTTTTTGAACTGTTCAAAATTAAACGAAAGGTCGTTCAAATCAAAACGTAAGATATAGAAATGAAATGTCCTCGCTGAGGTGTTTCGAGGGCAAAAACAATCTTTTGAATTGGACAATTCCTTCAAAAGTAATTAGGAGACAGACAGACCGACAGGCACGTTTTCTCCAGCTCAAAAGCCTACTTTTAACTTTTCTATTTTCTAAATTTATTCGGTTACTTAACTTATCTTTGACTTTTACTTATTTTTTTACGATATTTTTACTACACATTAAGCTTTCTTTCATTCTTTTTAAAAACTTTTACGGGAAAGTAGGCTAAAAGGGGTTAGTTCTCGAAAAGAAAATACATAGTAGCTGAATAGAAGTTAACTGACTGGAATGTGAAATAATCTACATCATTATTTCCTACAATTTTAAACATATTTTCGACGTTCTGGTAGAAATCACTATCTTCATAACAAAAATTTTGAAGTTCAACTGCAGTGAATTACAATTTGCAATCGATTATTTCATTACAAAGCCAATTATGGAATGTAAAAGTAATATCAGGGCAGATGAGAGTCCAAGCGAAATCTGTTAATCAAACATTGTACGAGAAAACAATTTAAGAGAAAAAAAAAAGCTGGCAGGTAAAGAATCTGGAATTATAAAACCAATTTATTGTTCCAGATATAGTTATGCATTCAGTCATGAAAACCTAACAAAACAAATTCTACAGCGAGTTTAAAACCGAAATGCAGGACACCATTTTCAAGTTTTCTCTTGAATCAAAACTCTTCAAAGAAAAGTTTTTCAAAATTTTCTCGATATTTCTTAAACCACAGCACTTCCTGTATGTAAATCATGACAATCTAACACGTCTGCGCGCGTAAAGCATGCAAAAGACATCGAGTTACCTGCAGAGTTTATGACGAAAAGTATTTGATTCCAGTTCTAGTGTTAAAATTTGCAGTTTTGAATGCCCCAGAGTCAATTGTGCATTGCAATTTTACTCCCCAAAACATTCTTGTTTCGAGAAGTTTTAAGTTACTCAAGCGAAAAAAAATCTTGAAACTAAAAGAAGAATTTTTGCACTGAAAACGTGTTTCCCCTTTTTAAGCAGAAAATATTCTGTGACGCGTAGAAAATGTGCAAGCCTTTTGCTAACTCATAAAATGCTCGGTTTTTTGTTCCACCAATCTCAAATTTATAATCTAGCTATCTCTCTCTCTTTCTCATTTAACTTTAGTTCGTAATTACTTCAAAGATACCTTTTCGACGGTTAATACATATCCCTTCACTCACTCATTCATTCACTTATTCACCCATTTATTTATTTTTTCATTATTTCACTCCTCTATTCACTCATGTATTCATTCTTTCACTCATTCATTCATTCAGAAATATCCTTAAAAATCCCGATCAAAACATTTCATAGGGAAATAGGCTCGTTTAGTTCTGGTTGACCTTCGTATCTGTACATGATCTACGTCATAACAAGTTTATGATAAAGTTGGTTCCAAGCAAATCAGTCTGTTAGATCAGGATTTAGGGTCAGTTAAGGTAATTGTAAACATGGGGCAGTTGTAAACAAGCTTCATAACTACACTTGTGGTGGTTTTGAAAACTTAACTGCTTGTGAGTGATAAACTGGCAGAGTAGGGAAGACATTGAAACAGTTTCGTAAGTTTCGAAACAACTGTGGAGGCGTCACTATTGTTTGGAAATGGCACACTGAAAAAAGTTGTTTAACAAAATTTAGTGATCTTACATTTTCCTCTCCAGCTCATCTACAAAAGCGATGTAAGCGATTTCAACCATTTTTATTTGTCATATGGAATGCTGCTAAAAACAATTAGTTATGAATTTAATCTTACCTGTTATTTTTCATGTGCAAGTTAGGTGTTTACAATTATCCCATATATTTCGTACTCTGGGGTAATTGTAAACACTTAAATTTATCCTCTTTCCAATATTTTGGGGAACAATAAGTATTATATTTTGATGTAAATTACATTTTTGTGTCTATTTTACATAACTGTTGTTGTTGTTGCTAATGTCACTTGGAAATCCAAGCCTCCCTTGCAGGGCGACCATGAATTAAGGAAGCTCCTACTGATTATTAACGAGCTCCGCTAGAACGAAGTACACTTGGCTCAGAGGGGCTTAATGATTTTGAACCAGCTCCCAGATGAGAGATTGTCACCTAGGATGGTCCCTAAGCGGAAATTATTTCTGTCTTGGTGGATATTTAAAGCGACGATGTATTTTACGTGCACAGCTCCCTTTAGCGTACTCGGTCTCAGAGTAATCAGTCGCGGGAGGTTGTCGCACTCCCAAGCGAAGACCACGGCCAGTTGTGCTTCACTTTCGGTGTTCTGTGGGATCCAAGCTTAACCGACTGCTCCACTGCGGTACCAATTTTACATATAATTTGTCGCATTACTTGATTTTTTGCAAGATATTTCTCGTTAAGTGATCTCAGTTGACTCATAATATAACTCAGCGGGCCACATGCGGCCTGTTGGCCGCAGATTGAGAACCATTGCTCCGGAACTTCTTAAGCCTTCAATCAGACTGTGTATGAAACAATTTTCCATTTTCATCAACCTTATTCGAAAATAAATCGCTGTTTACAATTACCCCAGATCTCTGGGGTAATTGTAAACACGAGCCCATTCGCTAACAAATAGTCATAAAGTAAAAATTTTTGTACACATTTACTCACAAGAAGTACAGTAGTGGCTACAATGCTCACAATTTTATCTCTGAATCCATTCAAGAGGTAGAGGATTAAAAGTTAAAACATTGAAAATCATTTACAATTACCCCAACTGACCCTATATAGGATAGAAATTTCCCCGTCGGCGCTACGTTAATTTTTTTGAACTGTTCAAAAATGAACAAACATTATTCAAATCAAAAAATATTTCATTCCGAGAGCTTGTTCCAATAAGCTTATTCATAGGAACTTTCATTTTATGCCCAGAGTTTACACAATTGCTTCATTTTTTCCCATACGGGCTTATGTTAAGAATTTTTGAACTGTTCGAAATTGCGCAAAATATTTTTCAAATCAAAAACTAAAATATGAAAATGAGATGGATGCCCTTGCCGATATCTTTTGAATGCAAAAAAAAAAAAATCGTTTGAATTGGATTAGTCCCTCAAACGTTATTAGGGGGGGGGGGGGGCAGACAGAACGACAGACTCACATTTTCCCCATCTCAAAACCCTACGTTCGTTTTTTTTTATTTTTTCAATCTTTTATTTAGTTACTTCACTTATTTTTGACTTTTCTTTATTTTTAACGATATTTTTACGGTACATTAAGCCTTCTTTCAGACTTTATTCATTTTTAAAAACTTTTACTTGAAAGTAGGCATAAAATGGAATGAAGTATCCAAAGCGTAATTAAAAATCTGAACCTCATAAACTAGCCCTATTTGTTCAAATTATTTTCAACTTTTCAACAACCAATTGCGACGATTATTGAAAATTGCGGTCCTCTCTCTC
The DNA here is from genome assembly GCA_038502835.1 of Octonoba sinensis. Taxonomy (NCBI): domain Eukaryota; kingdom Metazoa; phylum Arthropoda; class Arachnida; order Araneae; family Uloboridae; genus Octonoba; species Octonoba sinensis. Next base: position 25,490,577 of record CM076599.1, on the reverse strand, counting down.
TCTCTTCTATATATATATATATATGTATGAAATAGAGAATATATATATAAAAAATTAGTGGGTATGTGAAAAAACAACAATATAAAAGGCTGAACGTGGGAAATCACAAATATAAACATTCAAAATGAAAAAGAGCCTGCCTCTTCATCAGTGGGAGGGAGCAGGAAGCATATATAACGAAATATTGTCATTGCAGGTTTCTGAGAAATCCCAGCATAGCATGTGAGAAAAAAATTTTTTATAACAAAAATTATAAGACTGGGAGTTGCAAGTCAAGTGAATAATCAAAATAATTTATCCAGTTATAAAAAGAACAAAAAATTTTTTTCTTATTAAAAGAAGTTTCGAGTTTACGTGATACTGACTGAGGCAAAATGTAAAAATAGAAAAAAACAACATGCTATAGCCGAAATTTTCCCTCCCAGACCTGCAAAGCAATACGATTAAAATATAGCTTCTAAATCTACTCACCTCCCAAGGCAGGACCAGAAAAGGAAGACATCAACAACTAGCCGAGAAAGAGATACGCCCTTAGACCTTAGAGCATGGAATACCTTCTCAATGGATACGCCATGTAATGGCCATGAAGTATAAAGAAGGAGACATATCTCCTACGTTTGGCAACAGCTAAAAACGGCACAAAAATTTCACTTTTCCGCCAGGATCGCTGCAGTAATTATAGTAACTCGGCGCATGCGCAGAAAGCACGTTACGCATGCGCAAGAAGTGAGACGCAGAAATTTAACAGACGCGAAATGTTTACGCTTTTAGTGATCTGTTTTCTGCACAGTTTACTTTTGTGCTTCTATGTACATCTTTGATTTCCATTACATGCCACTTGGTAGAAATTAATTTAACTTGCAGCGTATGCTCAGAAGTAAATTCACAAAAGCCAAGATTACCCTAGATCTAATTTATTAAAACTATTAGTTATTATTAACTTAATGTTCATCGGTCCAACGCTGAAGAACTATTTCAATAACTGCATAGATGTGATTTTTCCGCTAATTGGCAGAATTCTGCGAATTTAATCCTTCAGATTCGAGGACATTCGCTTATGATTGTTTTTTGTTAAAATAAAAAGGAATTTTTTTGCGTTCTATTCATTTTGCAATGTTTCACAAGGCACATCTTTTTTTCATTTCAACATTCAACTGTTTATTAAGTTTTGATACAAAGTAAATACACAAAATTCCTTTTTATTTTTAAAACATTAACTTTGTTTGAATAATCGTTGATATAAGGCAAGCATAAAGTTTCTAAATCATTTAAATAATTATTAATGAAACAAATTAGAAGCAGCTCTCAACAAGTACTCACCATCACCAAAAAAGAGTTTTTTAAAACAAGATTTTTAGTTATGAAATTAAAACTGGAAGCCATAGATTTGTGCAATAATTACTTGGTGTATTCTTTTAGTTTATTTGTTGTGATCAACTAATTGATGTATACTTCAGAGAATCATGTCATTGATTTCTTGCTCAATAAACAGATACAGAACTAATTGCTGTAGTCGGGGGAGGACACCGGGGGAACGGTGTTTCCCGACTTTATTTTAACAATAAAGTCCGAGTCCCCCCACTTTTGGATTTCAATAACTTAGTTTGCATATGTAAGCGTCCCCCCAACATTTTTTACAGGACTACACCACTGCCAACTAATATGTATGCAAAACACTCATAACACACTAATATGTATGCATACGCTAGGAGAAAAATATAAATTTTTTAATCGATAATCTGATATTGCCGAAAAAATTAAAATATGCAATTACTGATATTGCTATACGAGGGTAAAAATAATCCACTTTGTTAGTAAATCCAGGTATGTGATTATTCTGCTGTGCCGCAGTTTTCCTCTTTTCTCTTTTTTTAATAAAGTTCTCTTCTGCCATTCAGTACATGGCATACTTGTTAAAATTTACGCATTTTAACATTTTATATGCATTCCCCCCCCCCCCCCCCCCCCCATTGAATGCCAGTTGCATCTGCTTCAGTAAAATTTGCTCTTTTCTATAATACCATGTGATTACATTGCCTATTACCATTATTTTCAATCCTTATTATTTTTTATGCTATGTACTATGTTCTTGTGAGGAAAACTCTTTCTTTTTATAGTTTGATGTGTAATGTTTTTGTGCAGGCAAACGTTTCTTCAATGAATATTTTTGAGGATTTTATTAGCAGCAAGAGACAAAATTCTACAAAACAGTCTGAAATTTCTCAATTTTTGTGTAAACATAAGTAATTGTATTCAAAATTAAAGTGAATTTTTCACTTTTTTAATGCGGGAAAACCTGTACGTAAAAAAACGCAGGTTTCACTGGCGTAGATAAGGGGGTGGTTTTGGAGATGGGACCCCTCCTGAAATGGTAAAGATTATCTAGAATTTGACCAATTTTTCTTCGAAAAGAATGAAATTAGCAGACTTCTCCCGAAGAACTCCCTCACCCACAATCCAGATTAAGCACCGACAGGTTTCATGTATTTTTTAGTTTGAAAATCGTATTTTTAAAAAAAAGTAATTGTATGATGGGATTGTTCTGTATTTTACATGTTATTTGTAAGATGGTTTATAAATGTGTTGATACAGCATCTTTAATGCATTGGTGTAGTCCTGTTAAAAAAGTTGGGGGGGGGGGGGACGCTTATACATACGAAAAGCAATTGAAATCAAAAGTGGGGGGATGCTTATGTTAAAATGTAAAATGTTTGGGGGGACGCTTGTATTAAAATAAAACGTAGGGGGATACCGTCCCCTTGCGTCCTCCTTCGACTACACCACTGCTTTAACCCCTTGCCATACTTTAACAAGTCTTGTGATGAAGATTTTAACACAAACATGAATATCACAAGTCAGACTCATGAAGGGATAATCGGGCCAAGCATGAATGTCACGAGTCAGACTCGTGAAGGGATAATCAGACGACTATCGATTCCGCCCGAGTTTGGTCAAGCTAAATGGTACGGCAAGGGGTTAATGTGCATATTATGCATACAGATTGCCATCTTGGTACATGATCTCATACAAGACGAATAACTTGCGGCATACCACGCAAGGCCATATCTACAGTCCCCCCTCCCCTCGAAGTCCCAAAAATTTTCGCAATGTGGCCTATATTCCTCCCAGAAGCTTTCCTTAACAAGTGTGTCAAAGTCATGTCCCCCCCCCCCCCCCCAACCGAAAAATTTCTGGATTCGGTCTTGATACCACGGTTTTGCTTTACACGATCAAAAGATTCAAAAACCTTCATACAAGAATAATCCTACAGTGATAAAGAGCATGATTTGCATTTAACATTTTTTTATTAACACAGTACATAATTAGAGAAAACTGAGAAAGTTTTTAAAATCACATACATGTCTGATTGTCAAAACAAAAAGCAAGATGTAAGCGGAGTAATTTATTTTCCAATTTACATCGAAGTTTAAAAATATTATAAGGTATTTTATTTATAAAATAAATGCACTCTATAAAACATTAAGTGCTTGAAAAACATGACACAAAATTTTGTAATTTAGTAAAATAAAGGTTTTTTTTCTTGGTAAGTAGTTGGTGGTATTCTCGGTAAGGTTCGACTCAATATGAATCATGCATTTGAATTGAAATTTGTTAATCTATATTGGAAAATTGTCTAAATGAGAATAGCTTAAAATATATTGTTTAAGATGTCGCATTTTTATAAATAAATATCCAAAATATTTAAAGTCTGGTTTAAAAAATTGAAAAATTCAAAGTCTGATGTTTTGAGAGTAATATTGTTGATGTTTGAAAGTAATTGCTATGCACCAACAGGTGCATAGCAATTTTAAACAATTGTGTTATACAGCCATGGAAAAAATTATAAGGACACGGTTGAAAAATGAGTATTATATATTAAAATAATCATCAACTGCAAACAAAATCAAATTTAATTAACTACTTGTCATTAGTAAACATTAGAAACTTGTTAATATGAAATTAAATTAATACAATGGTATTATATGAAATATGGAAAAAAATATAGGGACATTAGCACATACGTCTCGAAATGAATTAGTATTTTACAAAATCACCTTTTTTCTCAATTGCCTTTATTAATCGTCCCGTCATTGACTCAGAAAGTTTAGTTAAAGATTGTTTAGAAATGTTTTTCCACGGCAAATTAATGGGTGATATCAGTTCGTTTTCATTTCCTTATTGTGTCCCATTTTTATACACTTCTGTAGCTAAAATGCCCCACAGATTTTCTATGGAGTTTAAATCAGGGCTTCTTGCCAGCCAGTCCAAAAGTTTCACCGAACTGGCCTCGAACCATGAACATGATGCACGAGACACATGGCAACTTGCATTGTCTTGTTGAAACAAATAATCACCACTTGTGATAAGGGGTGCTTCAGGTAATAAATTTTCAGCTAACATGTCAACATATGATTCTGAATTCAAGCGACCTCGAATGGACACCATTGGTGTTGTTCCATTGGCTGCAAAACCTGCCCACACCATCACGGAACCTCCTCCGAACTGCCGTTTGGAAAAAAATGGTCGGTCTTTTTGCAAATCATACCAGTAATGGCGAAAACCATCTGGTCCGTCCAAATTAAATTTTTTTCCATCAGAAAATACGACGTCTTTTCATCTAGACCCAAAAGAAACGTATTTCTTCGCAAATTCCAATCTATGCATTTTGTGAAGTGTTTTGTAAGTGGCGGACGTGACCGTAGTTTAGTATATCTAACATTGGAATCCTTTGCAGAACATTACGCACTGTTCCGCTAGTGCACGGTAAATTAATATTTCTGTTTTAATTTGAGTATAACTGTTTTTTTTAAGCAAGCTTGAAGGACAATTGAACGAAGAGTGGGAGGCTTACCTGTACGCTTTTTCTTTCCATACTCCTTTGGATTCCGACACATCCTTTTGTAAAATTTCTTTTTTCAAGTAATTATTGCAATCATAATTAAGACTCAGAGTTTGATATGTTATACATATTTAAAGCAAATGCAAAGATATGCTAAAAAACAAATAGCACTGTAGTAAATACACAAGTTTTTGATGCATTATTTATAAAGAGATTTCAATGTACAGTGATTTTTTTCAATTTTATTTATAACATTCAATCGTGCTAGATGAACAGCAAAGCAAAGCTACTATTAAAATTCTTCCAGTTTAGCGTTCCAGTAAGAAAACTACAATACACATAAATTAAAAACAACTGGAAGCGTTTAAATTAGTTCATTTGGAACAATACTTAAAAATGCTTCTATTACAAAATGAAAAATTCTTTAAAAATTCGAACTTGTAATCAAAGTTTTAAAATATGGTGGCGCACTCTTCGTGTATCAAAATAATACACATTTTATTTTTAAAACTAAATTTTGCATTTTCAATTAAGATACATTGTATCCTCAACAAATTGTGTCTTAAAAACTAAAACAGTAAAAAAAATCAATGCAAAAATCAGAGCAGCATTGAAATATTCACACAAAAATTCAGAATCACTTCCAAAATAAACAAGAAAAAAAACGTAGAGTCCCGAACTGCGAAGTTGAAGTAATTCACACAAAAATACAGAGGCACTTTTGCAAGAAAAAAGCGAGCCGAAATGTGAATTTAAACCCAAACGACCAGAACCAATGAGAATCACCAAAATCGTAGCAGACGACGGAGGGCGGGGCTTTGTAACCATATATAAAAGTATTTTTATTTTAATATCTAGGTGCCTCATAGCATATTGAGTCGAAACATATTAATCTACATGATCTCTACTAATTGTGTGAAAAATAGCTTTTTTTTCCTCTCACGTTTTCTATTTTTCCTTGCGAAAATAAAATCGTCCAAATTAGCACTGAAATCACCTAGCTTTCCGTACATGGTAGTTACTCTGGCAGAGGCAGCGCCATCTGGAAAAGTGAAATTTTTGTGCCACTTTCTGTCAGCGGAGATCTAGCTCCTTAGCCTATAGACTCCATGGTAATGGCTAAGTCCGTCCGTGTCCATATGGTTGACCTTGACATTCCAATCTCGCTCACAGACCAACACAATATCCAAAAACTGGCGTTCCAACTGATGGACTTTAGCCAGGAATCTTCATCCCGTGTGTGTCAATGAGGTTCCGTTATGGTTATATAGCAGCTGCAAAACGCTACGCCGAAGTTTTAAACGACTTGATGTAAAAATTAATAAAATTCAGCGGATAATTATTAAAGTAAAAAAGGATTGCGGAGAAGGTGAAAACATTTTTATCCAAGTTATAATTGTTATTGCAGATTTTAAAATACCTATAAAGTTGACCTGTGATAATATTTATAAAAACTTTTTTATGCAAATTACTATGCCAGTGTGGCGTAGTGATGGTATGGAAATTGAAGTCCTTACGTTTATCATATATGTCAATAATTAAATTACTGTTTCTAATGTTCAATGATAAATCCAAAAAGTTAGTTCTGTATGCATTATTATTAGTGGATTTTAAATTTAGACAATTGGGATAAATTTTTTCCAACTCCTCAGCAATGTTAAAATTGATAACCAGAATGTCATCAATATATCTGAATGCACGTATTCTATTGTTATATTGCACCACATATTTAAATTCGCAGTAGAATAAAAAAAGGTTTGCGGCAGTGCTAGAGTAATTGGTTCCCATTCCTATACCCTTTATCTGCTTATAAATCAAGTTGTGGAATTTTAAAAAATTATTTTTGAAGCAAAAACTGCATAGATTAAGTGTAAAGTCCTTATTCAAGTTAATTTCAGATTCTAGGTGAAAAAAATCAAATAATTTGTCTATTGCATGTACCAGCAGATGAATTGGAATATTGTTAAATAAATTTTCAAAATCATAAGAGTGTAGGAGGGGAAGCGATTAAGGCATTTACAACATCCGAGCTGTTGTTGATTGACCAAAAATAGCTGGTGTTATGAAATTTGTTTTTTAGAAAATCGTAAATTTGTTTTAATAGTTTTTGTAAATGTATATTGAAAAAGCTATTCATACTACCAATAGTGCAACAGATAAATCTGAAGCCGATTGGTGTTTTATGGAATTTTGGAGTCAAAAAGAGAAAAGGAATTTTTAATTCCCTAGGGACAGAAAATTTTTTTTCGAATACAGATTTGCATTCCTTTGCAAAAGCAGCGAAATTCTTGTAAATAGAACTGACTTCTGCGTCTACAGGTTTGTAAAAAGATGTGTTATTCAATTCGGTCATAATTTTCTCTTTATAAAATTGTTTGCATATAATTGCATAGTTGTTGGCAGCTTTATCAACAGGTACGAATATGAATGATTTTTGTATATTTTTTATATAGCTTAGGTCTTTGTTACTAATTTTTTGATATTCAAATTCATTACTATTAAGATGGGTTTTTAAAAAACACTTAAAATCAAGTAGTATGTTATGTTTCCATTCAGAAAAGGCTTCGAAGGGAGTGGTATATGTATATGCGGTTTTTAATATGAAATCATTAATATTGTTTGTGAAATTTATTAAAGCTTTTTTGAAATTTAACTTTCTATTTAATCTGAACTTTGCGCCGAGTGATAGTAGTTGTCTTATATTTGGATTCTCAATAAAATTGAGATCTCCAGTTAGGATATGACCGTGATTATTGTCGATATATTTATAGAATTCAGACTTATGTCATAAACAACTAGAATCGTCATTCGGATCTTTGCATGCAAATTGTCTATAGTTATACATAGTTGCGCTGAAAGGTTTGCAGTATTTAAATGTATTTTGAACTTTGCAATTTTTTATAGGGAAAATATTGTAAGCTTTTTTAAAAGAACTGTTAATGTCGAAAAAATTAAATGATTTTATTAGCCATAATTATTGCCTCCCGATTTTTTAAAATGCCCCACAATGTCGATACAGGGATATAAAATTGCTTAGCTAAAGCTATTTTTGATGTGCTCTGATTTCCTTCGAATTTTTGGATAACCTCCATTTTAAACCAAAGGGACAAAAGTGCGTTCTTTTTGCCACTTTAAAAAGCAACGTGCTGCGTACTGTACTCATATTGGACGGAACACAAAGGCAACTTTTGCCGACGTCCGTCAATCTCAAGCACACCCGAAGCCCCGCGTTTAATCCTCTGTATACCTTAAGGGGAATGTTTTCTTGGAATCTTAACAATAGGGGAAAGAGGAGAGAACGAATTCCTAGAAGCAAAACAAAAAAGGGTGAAATACTTCTGATAAGAAACATCCGACTTGAGGAAGTGATTTTGAGCTGAAATATTTTTTTGACGAGCATAAGTGAGAGCTGCTTTTTTAGCTCCGCGCATAAATGAATAAGAGTTAACATTGGTTTCCTATATCGCTGGACGGGACCGTAGGAAAAACGCACATAAGTGAAAAACGCGCATAAACGAGAGCGCGTATAAGTGAGAGATCACTGTATATATATTTATGGGTGTGTGTGTAAAAGTAAAAAATATGAGTGTGTGTATATGTATGTACATGCATGTATGTATGTATATGTATGTATGTATGTGTATTTGTATATTTATGCGTATGCAGCGTTAGAAACTCCTTAAAAAAAGCTACTGGTCCTTCGACCAGAAAGTATAAATACATCCTGGTCTGTAAACAATGTGACACTGGTTCACCAGTCCCGTGGATTAATGAGTTTTACTTCGTCGGGGCCCAAATCAGTTCTTAGTGGTCCCGGACAACCAGCGGACCACTAATGATTTCGCAAACACTATATACTTTCCACGCACGCACACACACGCAAATACACACATAAGCAACATAACCTATGTTCTTAAAAGTGTTTAGATTATCCTCGGTTTCCTTTAAATATTTCATGGCAATCATTAAATCGAGGTAACAACTCAAAAATACTTCTGAGAGAGAAAGAAAAAAACTTTTTCAAAGAACAAAATTCTTTTCATCAGAATCTTCGATTATCTGAAGAATAAATTTTAATCAAAGCAAATGCCAACAAAAAAAAAAGAGGATTGCAAACTGAAACTTAAAAGAGAAAAACACACACTAACTATCTAACTATTCATTTGCACATTTGAATAAAAAATAATTTCCTTTATCATTTCATGCTTAAATGTTTCTGTAAACAGATTGCTTTAAAATGTGTGCAAACACATACTCATTAAACTCTTGCTCAAATGAAAACGTTTTCTTCGAATAGATCATTGTGTTTACTGAGAAACAAGAAAGAAAACGGAAGAATTTTTTAAAAGCAAAATGTTGTCTCAATCTCTATTTTTAAGAAGAAATTTTAATTCAAATAATTTGAGAAACAACAAATGAGGGAAGTGTTTAAAATTACTGCAGCATCACACCCAACGGCGGATCTAAGGGGGGGGGGGCGATGGGGCGATCGCCCCCCCCCCCCCTTGGGCTGATTCAAGTGGATACTACAACGACACTCCTAAGTGAGTTTTTACTCTTTGTGCCCCGGGACCAGCCATTTTTTTATGTTCTTGGAATCCCAGCCTAATAGCCCTTCAAGTTCTATGCTTTCCCCCTGTCCCTTTGTCCTTTAGTATTGCTGAGTTGCTAATCCTCGGAGTAATGGGAAAGAGATTCCTTGCTCTTTTCTTCTACCCATCAAACTGGTGACAGCTAGCCAACCCTTAGCACGTGGTGTAAATTCCTGCAGCATTTACGCTAAAACCTGGAGCCTGAAACATTTCATTGAACATTCATAATTACAGATGTTTATATAAATTGCACATACTCGTTGATGGTTTTTTTAGTACATATTTAGTATTACATTTTGAAAATTTTAGAAAATATATTACTAATAATTGCTATTATTTTGTAATTTAGACATATCAATTCAAATTTAAAAAATGTATTTACAAGCCTACATTTTTCTTGAGAAAGCTTGAAGGAAATCCTAACTCGATTAAAACTTGGCTAAGAAGCAGAATGAGTGATGGTAGACTCACTGAATTAGCGTTATTGCATATCCATAAAGATTGGACGTTGAAAAAATTATAGACAGATTTGCGAAAGCAAAAAAACGTCAGCTTGTGTTCCTTTTATAAGGGCTTTGAATAAACGTATATGCATTGAAAAAATGTGCTAGTAAAATTTTAAATATCACTACACTAGCATTTTTTTTTTGTTGTTGTTCCTGCTGTTTGAAAAAAGGGGGGGGGGGCGGAGGGACTGTTGAAAAGGAATGAAGAATCTCCTCCATCCACATTGAACCCCGAGATTTCCAAAATCGCCCCCCCCCCCCTTGAAGATTTTCTAGATCCGCCCTTGACACCTTGGGCTATAAAGCATGTCCTTAAGGTTTTTACAACTAAAATATTCTTGCACCTGTTTCCAATCTTTTCTATAAAGCAAGAAACTAACTGCGTCCATAGATTGGAATAGCTAAATAGGGTGACATGAGTAGTTTAAGATATTTGCTTTCTCAAAGGAAGGAAGAAGTTTTATTTTCTAAACTTAACTAATTTTGATGTTTATTACTGAGTTAGAATTTGTACCTCTTAAAGAAGTAATTTTGATGTTCAAGCTCGTTTTTGCTGATAATATATAAAGGATTACATTTGAACAAATTCAACTCAAGTAATTTACAAATGACTGATGAGAAAGGCATACATGTGGCTTGAATTTCGAAAGAATCTTTCTTTATTGCAAGATAAGGGAATGATAAGGTATATCTTAATTAAAGTTAGTTTAATGACATTAAATCTGAAGTTTAGATTTGTTTCAGTCAGGGATCGTGCGTAGAACGTCTGAAAACTGAAAAAAAAAAAACACCTCAAATTGCAAAATCATACCAATTGAATTTCTGAAGAGAATTGCAAAATCATGCCAATTAAATTTCTGCAGAGAATTGCAAACTGATTTTTTCTTAACAATAATCTCACTATTAAATTGAAAATATGTTTCATAGATAGATTAACATTTAGTGGAAGCCATTGAATGATGCGATGCTATTATTTAATGTTAATTATATATCAGTTTCATGACCTTCGCCAAAAAATTTTCACTTACGTCAGATAAAGACTTACTTTATTCTTAAGAATACTCGTATCAACAACTGATTCTTGAATGTTCATATGATCGTCAAACAGGAATATTTGCATAGTTTCTCACCGTTAGATTCAAAAAAGAGAAATCACCGTACGAAAAGTACGAAACAGGTTTAAACATCTCTCTCTATATATATATTTCCCTTAACGTGGATGAGTTACGATTAAATTTTGCTGAACGATACGATACTGACATCATGCAAAAACCAAACTATGGCAAAACGATATCTAAAAATTTGTGTAATGATTAGCATAGAAAAGTAACGTAATATTTGCACTTATAAGATGGTATTGCATTTATTTGCAGAGGGTCAACTCTCAAGCTGTTCTGTAGTACCGATTTCACTAGCGCACCACGGGGAAAAACATGAACTAAATTGCATTAAAGCTTTAACTTATGTTTCCTCAAAGGCGACATTATCTTTGTTTTGAAAGGAAATTGCATATTTCTTTAGAATCAGTACGTTCATTTGCAGCTTTGCGTAGCTCTTTCAGATTGAATTATTTTTGCACTTTTATTACTTTTGTTCGTTATTTTCTGGAATATTATTCAACGTTAAAGCCTATTTACAGTAGTTAACAAGAAGTTCCGTCTAGAACTATACGAGCCTACTTTCCCGTATACACCAAATTCAAATTTATAATCTAGCTATCTCTTTCTCTCTCTTTCTTATTTATCTTTAGTTCTAATTATTGAAAATATACCTTTTTCAACGGATAATACATATTCATTCACTCACTCATTCATTCTTTCATTTATTCAGCCATGCATTTATTCATTCATTCGTTACCTCATTCAAGTGTTTATTCATTCATTTACGCATTCATGTATTTATTCACTCATTTATTTATATTTTCATTTATTCAATAATTTATTCATTCATTCTTTTCCTCATTCATTTATTCATTGATTTATTCTTTCACTCTTTCATTTATTCATTCATTCATTATTTCACTCATTGAGTCACTGAGAAATATCCTTGAAAATTCCGATCAAAAAATTTCATAGCAAAATAGGCTCGTAAGTTCTGGATAAACTTTCTATTTCTACATGTTCTACGTTATAAGAGCTTTCCGATAAAGTTTGTTCCAAGCAAATCGGTCCGTTAGATCAGGATTTATATAGGGTTGAAATTTCCCCGTAAGCTCTGTGTTAATTTTTTGAACTGTTCAAAAATGAACAAAAACTGTTCAAATCGATATTTCACGCCGAGAACTCCTTTCAATAAGCTTTCAATAGGAACTTGGCTCTTGTGCCCAGAGTTTACAGAATTTGCTTCAATTTTTTCCATAGGCGCTAATGTTAAAATTTTTTGAACTGTTCAAAATTGAACAAAAAATTGTTCAAATCAAAAAGTAAAATATGGAAATGAGATGTCCTCGCCGAGATCTTTCGAATGCAAAAAGAATTTTTCCAATCGGACAATTCGTTCAAAAGTTATTAGGGGGGGACAGACCGACAGACCGACAGACAGACCGACAGACAGACCGACAGACACACTTTTTCCCCATCTCAATACCCTACTTTCAAATTTTTTATTTTTCAATCTTTATTTAATTACTTCACTTATTTTTGACTTTTCTTGATTTTTAACGATATTTTCACGATACATTAAGCCTTCTTTCATGCTTTATTATTATTTTTTTTTACTTTTACGGGAAAGTAGGCTAATAAAAAGGAGTACTTTAAAAAATAATACCTAAGCTAAAAATTTCTTGGTAACAAATATATTTAGCTGAACTTATTTGGAACATGTTCTACATTTTCATTTTTATCTCTTGGAAATAAATGTTTCACTTATTTAATTATTCTTTTTAATATTGGATTTTATTAACCAGGATATATCTTATTTAGTATTACAATTGTGCACCTTGTCGTTCTACATAAAAAATTTAAATGAATATTTTTTTATGTATATTACTTTATGATTGAACTTCTCCGATTTGTGGCACTTTTCCGTTTCGGAGGAGCAGGCGACGGTTAGGTTTTTTTTCGCTAAATAAATTACGCCAAATCAATTTGTTTTGTGTGTGGAGTTTGTTTTGGGGGAAAATATTTAAACATTGCCAACGGCAACCCAAAATGATATAGTAATTTGATTTGGCGAAAAAAAATTTAATATTGCCAGCCCTCAAGAAACGGAAAAGTACCCGATTTGTTAGCGCTCTTTTCGTATGATGTTTAATGTTATATTTAATTCAAAAAGAACAACAAGTACATACGTTGAGTAAAACAAGACGTAATCTTAAAAACAATTCTTGAATTCATGCAAAGCTATAGCTTTTAGGTGTATGGAATAAAGGACTATATCAACGAAAATAAAGAAACTGAGTCAAACATAATTCTAGGCGAAGGTATCTAACGAGAAAAGGACAAACAACTTTTAGAATTCTGAGATTGATTAATATTTTTTGAAAGTGTTATTTTTGAGTATAACTGTGATAAGAAACATCAGCGCGAAATACATTTTGCATGCAGTTCAATTCTATAAAAGGGGGAGGGAGAAAATGAAACAGTATTTTGAAATCAATTAAAAAAACATGTACATTAGAATATTAAAGGCGTTGGTAGAAATGGCATTTTATTTAAATGAAGTAAAATTTCAAAGTTATAGAAGCAGTTTTCCATAACACATAAAAACTACTGACAATTAATTATTCACAAATAATAGAAATTAGTATTAATAATAAGGGTGACGTCAATAACGGTAATAGCCAAGAATAGGGAGTGACAACCATTGAAGTAACAGCAAAACCGTCAAAAGTAGTTCCTGTTTTTCTCCGTGGAGGCGCTGAATGCAGTTTTTGACTACATAGGAATTAACATTAAGATGTGACTCTGGTTTATGACACAGAGTCATAAACAGAGTAATTATAAACCAGAGGGTCAACTCTCAAGCCGTTTTGTAGTGTCGATTTCACTAGCGCACCACGGGGGAAAACATGAACTAAATTAAAAGAGTTCGCATAGAAGTTTAACTCATGTCTCCTCTACGACGATATTATCTTTGTTTTGAAGGAAATTGCATATTTCTTCAGAATCGGATCGCTCATTTGCAGCTTTGCGTAGTTCTTTCAAAATGAATCATTTTTGCACTTTCATTATTTTTGCTCATCATTTGATGGAATATTTTTCAACGCTAAAGTTTATTTACGGTATTTAGAAAGGATTATTTTTTAAATAATATCTAACTTAAGAATTTCTTGATACCAAATATATCTAACTGAACTTATTTAGAACATGTTCTACATTTTCATTTGTTGAAAATTAATGCTTAATTTATTTATCTTGTGGCGGTCGACGTGGCAGGCCACGGAGGTGATGGTGGAGGATGCTGTCTGCCGGAGGCAGGGATAGAACCTCGGACCTTCTTGATGGAAAGCCAGTGCTTCCGTGCTTTCCCGAAAGGTACCTAATGGCCCGGACAGAAGATAGCTCTTGAAGGTGTCGAATCGGTCGAATCGTACCGCCACAATCTTTTTTATATTGGACTTTATTTAACAGGATATATCTTATTGATTTTTATAATTGCGCACCTTGTCTTACTACATAGAGAGTTTAAATAAAGATTTTTTATGTACATTGTTTATTGTTTTATGATTAAACTTCTGCTCAATTTTTGGTTTTTCCGATTCAGGCGGCTGGCGATAGTTTTTGTTTTTGCTAAATCAATTTGTTTAGTTTGTGGAGTTTGTTTTTGCGAAAAATATTTAAACATCGCCAACGGCAACCTAAAGATGATTTAGTAGATTGATTTGGCTAAAAAAAAATAAAAATAACCATCGCCAGCCCTCCCAAAACGGAAAAGTACCCGATTTGTTAGATCCTTTTGTGTGATATTTAATGTAATTTTTAATTCAAAAAGAGTAATAAGTACTTTCAATAAAACAAGATGGTAATCTTAAAAATTATTCTGAGATTCATGCAAAGCTATAGCTTTTAGGTGTATGGAATAAAGGACTGTATCAACGAAATTAAAAGAAACCGAGTCATCAAATATAATGCTAGGCGAAGTAAAAACGAGAAAAGGGCAAACAAATATTTAGAATTCTGAAATAGATTAATATATTTTTAAAGTTTTATTTTAATTATGAATGGGTGATACGAAACATCAGTGTGAAATACATCTTACTTGCAGTTTAATTCTATACAAGCGGGAGGGAGAAAAGGAAAGTATGTTGAAATCAATTTTTAAAAAAACGTCGGTTAGAAAATTAAAGTCGTTAGTAGAAATGGCATTTCATTTATACGAAGGAAAATTCCAAAGTAATAGAAGCAGTTTTCCAAAACCGATAAAAATTACTGACAATTATTCACAAATGAATCCACAATGAAATGAGTAATGGTTATAGGGGTGACGTCAATAACCGTAATAGCCAAGAATGGGGAGTGACAACAATTAAAGTAACAGCAAAACCGTCAAAAGAAGTTCCTGTTTTTCTCCGTGGGAGCGCTGAACGCAGTTTTTGACTACATAGGAATTAACATTAAGATGTGTCTCTGGTCAGAGCCCCCTATACTAAATGCCTTCCGATATGAGAGAAAAAACGGCCGTGAAAAGTTCTCCGCTAAGTGGCGCAGATAACCTGTTTTTTCAACTTTAAATTTCTTTTAAGAAACTAGTTAGATTTTAATCAAAATTATGGTGCATTGCGTTGTGAGATTCAAAATCTGAAAAAATAAGTTTTCGTGAACTCCCTTCCGACGAAGGACTACGAACAAAGTGGATAACAGCTTTTTGTCTAGACAAGGTTATTATTTTTTTTTACTCCAATGTGTTTTATGAAACTTTAAATGTAATAATAAATAATTTCCAAATCGCTGCCGTTTTATTCTTTTACATGCTTTATTTCCGATATCACAGATTATGTTTCGTTTCCGTATATTAGAAACGTTCATGTTTCTTAATTGCTTATACAAAATTCAAAAATATGAGGTTGTACAGATTCAAATAAACATTTTAAATTTATACCACTCTTTATTTCTTGGGTAATTTAATTGATGGAAACAGTGCTACTATTTCCTATTTTTAGAGTGGATATGTCATAAATGCTTTTATTCAAGAATAAAAATTCGTTAAGAATATCAATTTTTCAGTAATTAGGGTAAAAATTTGCAATCGGGTGGTAATACTTGATTTTTTGGCGATTTTTTTTTTTTTGACGTGATGTGATTAGTAAGATGTCCGCTGCCTAACCAGAAATAAAATATTATCGCCAAAATATAACGCCAAACTAAGGGGTACCCGCTTCTACACCGAAACGGTAATTAGTTCAATTTAATTTAAATTTAGTACACATTCTCAAATGTACCTAAATGGCAGTCTATTGCCATTGATTTTCGCCAAGTTCTGGTCGCGGTAGATCACCAAGCTTAGCGGTGTTGCAAAACTGCAAACAGGAATGGCCCCAAACAAAAATCGCCAATTTTGCGAAGGGGCACCCGAAAGTAAATTTTTACCTAAAATGATTATATAGTATGAATTAAAGAACTAATTCCAAGAGAAGATTATTAATTTTTTTGACATAATAACCTACAAAGTGAAAAAATAAGGATTCCAATATTTTATAATTTGAATCACTAGAAAAATATTTTATATGAGAACAATAACGTATTGCACTGTCTTCAACAAATTCATTAAATAACAAGTCAAAATGGGCTTTTTGGAAGATTTTGTTTGCTGATATGTTTAAAATTAAATAGTTTATGCGATTTAAACACTCAGTTCATTAATCTTTGCCATATGTATCCATACTTATAAAAGCAGTATTATGAGTAGGGAACTAGCGCCCTCTATTTAAAAAGTTGCGGCCGAAATTTGTATGGATTTAAAGTGCCATCGGAGGGCATTTAGTATAGGGGGCTCTGCTCTGGTTTATGATTATTCTGTGATTGAGCCTAGCGATCTTTTCTTAAGTCTTTCGAATTATAAAGCGTTTTTAACGATTTTAAAACGGTTAATTTCCGATCCGCAGATGCTTTGCGGAAGGTCAGCTAGTTTCTATTTTGTATACAAGAACAAAAAACAAGACTTAATAGCAACTACAAAATTGTGAGAAATTTTTCAGACTTTCCGAATCTGACAAACGAAATAAAGACTTCCATTCATTTTCAGGAAACTGTTGTTACTAAAACGTGCCAAAATGAAATACAGTACGGTACCAGTTTTGCAATAACTGCTTTGTATTGCGCAAAATATGGTAGAAATGCTTTTTGTTTTCAGCTAAGGAGCTCGATTCTTCGTTTTAAAGAAACGTACATTTGATATAACATTGCTCATAACAAAGGTAATAATTTTGCAGAGGTTTTGCTCGTGAAATTGAGGAAAAAAATCATTTTGGCTTTTAACTCAGATTGACTTATGACATTTTTAAAACTTTTTCTCATGTATGTGTTATTACCAAAAGAGACGTAAAGAGACAGTTGTCGCCAAGTCATCCAAAAATATCCCCAAAATCACATCCGCGGAGATCAGGTGATCAAAACATTTGTCACCTGAGATATTTCATCAATGTTATGTTTGTTAATCAGTTTAGGTTTAAACTACATAGACTTTAAAATTTTAGTGTTTGGGCTGTTTTTGCATAAAAAATTGACGTACTGTTAAGATAGGTATTTATGTATGCTAATTTTTAAACTTTTATCTAGCATCAAAATTTTTGGACAATTAAGACATGATCTAGATGGTCTTTTTAGATCGCTAAGTGTTCAGTACTTTTGTCTACCCTAAATGAAAAAAAAAAATAAACAAAAAAAAACATTAGCGGACACTATTACTGAAACTATTTCAGACAAGTAAATTACTTCGAGTCAGTTAATAATGTGACTGGATTATGTAAATAACATAAAAGTGTTGATGTCTTGAAAGGTGACCTCTCGCAACATATTTAAGTGAAAAGAAAAAAAAAAAGAAATAGGGATAATTTCCACCCCAGAGCTCTTCATATCACTATTCTGAAAATTTCATCCTGACCAGCGGCATGTGCACGTCCCTTTCATTCAGAAACAGCAGGTGTGCAAAGAGGGAGACATTGAAAATCTTGTTCATTTTTACGTAAATTGGGTCGAAACGCTGCAGGGTGCTGTCGAACTTCTGGGGTCTATGCAGAATAAAATTTATGAATCAAAGTCTGAGCAAAATGGTCAAATAATTTAGTATTATTTTTAATATGATTGTGCTTAATAAGTTTACGTGTTTCATACCAATATTTTTTTTAAATAATTTTACGGTGCTTTCTAAAAAGAATGCAAATGATGTATTATAGAAAATAAGATATTAAAGTTTGATTAAGCAATACCATCATTTAGGGGGTGGGCTCTTGGGTGCAATTCCCCCCTGGCTTGAGACACATAATATATTAATGCACATGTGTATATATTTTGCTGTTTTTTAAATTCAAAATACATCGAGTTACCCTTTTCCCCTGCTCGAAAAATTAAATGACGTTCTTTGGCCTTAAGCTTCTATTCACTCAACTGATGAAATATGTTCAAGAAAATAATCTATTGACTAGAGAAAGCAACTTTTGAGTTAATGTTTTATTTTACATTTTGAAAAATAAAGAAGGTTTTTCAGTCACATGAATGCATAATTTTGCCAAAAATTGATTGAACAATTAAGGATTACTAATTTTTTTCAATCTTTGACTAATCGGATGTTCCACTAAATTTCATTTGTTGTTTTAACTTTTCTTTCTCTCTTCTTGACGAGTGTTTGGAAACAAAGAATCAGGGATCTAGCCCCTTGAGACATTCTGCTTGTTCATAGAATTCCTCAAATGAGTTCGCGCAAAAATGGTTGACAACTTTAGCCAATTTCATTTTCTTAGACAGACAGCCGTTTTAGAAAGAGAAAGAAATAGTTTTTCAACAAAGTAATCCTTGACTGTGAGAACGTTTAATTTGGCAAAAGCAGAATTAAACTTTTTAGCTACCTACTTATCATTTTTTTTTTGTATTTATACAATTAATAACTGAGGCTTACAACAGTTAGCCATAGCCTGATGATCTGCACACACATATACGTCAGAATAAGTTTCACTGTTATTGAAAATATCAGAGCAGACTTTTATTTTTGGCTTATGTAAACGAAGTTTGTAGACATTTTCAAAGTTTCGTACACATTCCGGGAGAGTATGGATGTGAAAATATTGATTCTCGAGAGGGATCTGGTAAGGCTATATAAAAACGCTAAAGGATTTTCCGTGTGAGGGAATTTTCAATTTTTCCAAACCTTGAGATTTGCAGAGACGAGCAAACATCTCATATGCATAGTTCATTTCTACCAGCTTGAAATTTTAAATATTTCACTAAAATGGAGATGAATTATGGATAAGTCTTCGGTCTTTCAGGAAAGATCTGATACATTGGTATGCAGGACTTAGAGATAACGTTCCTAAATTTAAATTTCTGCTGCACACTTGTGCGGAGCATCTCGAAAGCTAAATGCAGCCGAAAAACAAAAATATTTTTTCTTATAATGTAAATGCATTTTAATGTTTGTTTCCATGAATATGGCGCAACAGTCACTTTTGAATTTTCAAGCGCATAATCTTGATTTTCAATGAAAATAAATTTAATTATTTATTTATGCAAAACGTTCTGTTAAGAGCATCGCTTATACTGCTTTATTTATTGTCTAATATCCTTCTCGCTTTGTTTTTCTTCTAATTTTTCAGAGACATAATATCGCGAAATTGACTTTCTTTTTGCATTTATGAAAGTTGCGGTAACGATTAATCTGCATGAAAAAACATTTCTCATTTTCAATTTTGATACGCAGTCCAGGAAATAGTGTATTTAGTTCTGAAAACAAATTGAAAGGTGCCCTTAAGGACAGTATATATTGCTTTCAAAACGTACAAGTAATATGTGTTGATTTTCTAAACTAGCTGAAAAAAAATCATGAAGGGGTAATTAGGAGAAAAAAATAATAAAAATAAATTACAGTCGTTTCCTGAGCTGTAAACCATTTTACACAAGGGGGATTAAAGACCCCATTCTACAGCACATTTAAAGAAAGGTCGTAAGTAACGTCTTTGTGTGGAAGCTCTAATGGCTTGTTGTTCTTTTATATGCTCTCAATAGCCATGGAAAGTGTTGCCATGTCCTTAAAAGAAATATCAGAAGAACAATTCTTATACTTTGCTAAAGTCACGGATATTCATAGCTATCGGAATGATTGTAAGTAGATATACATTTTTCCACTGCCTCGAGTTCGAGGGGAGGCATCCCTAAGACCTCGTGCTAACAGAAAAGGGGGGCGAAAGAGAAAAATATATACACATTTTATTATTAATTGGTTCGTAAGCAAGGATTAAAACTGGATAAAAACGTTGTAATAACACTTTTCTTTTAATTTCAGTTTTTGACATTCTCTTCAAACATGTCGTTTGTATTTTCCACGTTCGAAAAAGTGCCAGCTTCTCAAGAACTAAAAGATTTTTTGTAAAAGAAAATCAGGTTTGTACTGACAAAGAGACAATAATATGTTTTCATTTTGAATTTAAAACTTGTACTTTTGCGAGAGAAAGAAAGGTGACAGAACGGGTAGATAACACTTAATAGAGTTTATGTGAAGAGGAAGACTAAGAAGAATAAAGAAGAAAAAAAGCAAAATGTGATCTTCCATAACACCAGTGCGCAGTGATTGATGTCCAAGTATTTTTAAAAGGAGGAGATGTAAGCGAAATATGAACGATTAGGTCACATGATATGTGGGGTGTGAAAAGAAAACTGGAATGATCAATCTAAGTCTTTTTACATTCTTTCTTTTCGTACCTCTATTTCCAACATGTATATTTGAATTTTTCAGGCAAAAAAAGGGGGAAGGGTTGGAAACAGGAAGCTGTATTGGCTACTATTTAAAATTTTTGACAACAGCAAGTTGAACTCGATAGTTTCAGTATCAATTACAGTCTTAACTACTGGACCGCATGAGAACTCGTCATTGATGCTATGTAACTTCGAACACCTTAAAGAAAGACATAAATATTAATATATTACAAAAACGCATATTTGATAGAAGTAGATTCAAATTGCGTTTAAGCCATTAAAAAATGCTTAAATTACGTTTAAGCCATTAAAAAATGCTTGCTTTTTAATAGTATTTTCCGATATGAACATAAATTTCTTTAATTCATTTCAGAAATATTTTTTAACACTGAAACACAAGTTTAATAATATAAAAATAAAAAGTAATTTCGAACAGAGAAGTTAATTATAATTTTTGGGAGCATTCTGTGCGTTGTTGAGTTCAAATGATGAATAGACCTAAAAAGAAAATAATAATGATAATAATAATAATCAATCTAAAATCTAAAAGTTATTCAAATTATCATAAACAATTTTTAAAAAAAATACTGCAGACGTTTTAAAATTTTTGAGAGGCTGAAATATTTTTTTCAATGAAAGTTATTCTGCTTAAAGGGCTGTTAAATAATGGCTTTCGCAAAAAAAGTTTTTAATAACATTCAAGATTTTTTTTTCAACCAAGAGCAAAAAAAATTAGCACTTATTCAACATTTATTTTCTAATGCATTTAAAAACATAAAATGAACGGTAAAATAAAAAATAAACAGGAAAAATAAAAGAAGGAAAAATTCACAGTTAGTGCTGCTAACATAAGTAAAATTCAAAGAAAAAAAATGGCGGTTTAAAAAGAGGAAAATGATTTGTGATGGGGGATGTAAGAACAGCACAGCTTCAAAGGTATTAATTAAGTTAATTAAAATAATATGATGAAGCAGATTGATAAAGTATTTTAATAAGGTCTTACACCCAGCTAATTCAGTTTTATTCTGAAAGTATTACTGCTATTTTTTGTAGCGATTTGAAGAGAAAAAGCTATTTATCCTGACATTATATGCCATTATTATTATTTTTTCTCTTTTCCTGATTAAAAATGAGGCGATGTTATTTTAAATTTTGTATTAGCATATTTCGTACGTAAAAATATTACAAAGAATACGTTAAAGGGCAGAATTGCGATCAATATTAAAAATTAGATTAATTAGAATTCCCAAAAGAAGAAAAATGCTTCGCGTTTTTCCAGTAAGCGATTTAAATACTAATTGGGTGGGGTATTGCTATGTTTACATGGCTGTTACTACTGTCTTGAGTATTTAATTCTATATAGTGACAAAAATATTTTCTGAGCATGTTAGGCAGCATTTTAGTTGCTAGGTTGAAAAAACATGCCATACTCTTTGAAATTAAAAAAAAAGTTTCATGTTAAACTGATTTACTGCAAAAAACACGTTGTTTTTCATTTTATTAAAATATTTATTTTCATCCATCTCGTGCAATTGAAAAATACAGTTTTAATGTCCATCACTTAATAAACTCGATTACTAAGATATTTACTTCAGTTAAATTATTATTCAATTATTGCTTCTTATTACAGATTTTTCCGTTGTGTCGAAGTACAAGACTAAGTTCAGTTTGCTGGGCTTGTAAGGGCACAGGGTGTATTATTGAATACTAGCTGACATGCCCGGTGTTTGGATACATATGTATATATATATATATATATAGGATCCAATGGGTAATTCCGGGTCGACTGTAGCGCCATCGGGAGAAAAGCAACGCAAGTCGGGAGATGAGAGGTAGATCTGGTCCTGAGTGGACATGTTGGCACTGTGTGTGTCATAGCTTTTATGATAATCCCGGTCGAAGTGGTGTTAATTACCTGCTAATAGTGTATATTAGCTGTAAATATATACAATTTGATTCTTTCACTGTGTATTATTTGGAAATAACCCTAAACGCCTATTTTAACTCTACATACATATAGTAAAACCCTCAGTTTGAGAAGTTTTCCAGGGGACCAAGAGAAGAAACTTCTTATGCAGAAAAACGTCTTAAACGGGTAGGCTCTATGTTTGAAAATGAATTTACTTTATGATATTTAATGATGATATTATATGGCAATATTTAAATTAGACATAAATTAGACACATCCATAGGAGACTATACAAACATTCCTTTCTCCCCTCACCAGTTATCATTGCTCTCGTGACAACTGACTAATCCTCTCTGCCACCTGTTTTCCTGGAAATTTTGGTGTTGAGAGCTTTTCTAAACCTTCTTCCGATCTTTTTTCCATTAGAAAGAAAAAAAACTACGTAAGAATGACAACAACGTGAAAAAGAAACTTTAGAAGTCTAAAGTGTCATTTGAACGGAAAAATTGACCTATATGAAGACTTATTAAGCGAGAAAAAAAGAAAATCAAAACTTTGTTTCAAAGGGTTGTTTTAACATTTGGGAGGTGGGAATGAAACTGGTATTGAAATTAAAAACTTTTTAAACGGGAAATCTTCTTAAGCGGAAACTGCTTAAACGTATGTATTCAAAAATATTTATCACCTATTATTTTCTTTTAAAACAATTGTAAGTACTAATAATGGCAAAAGGCATTAAATATCTTTAGGAAGAAATAAACAAATCATATAGATAACAAATAGAATAAAAGAAGATATAGAACGAATGCCATGTCTTCCTTGGCAATAAAAAAGTCTTACACCTTAGAGGATTAAAGATAAACGTTTAATAGCGTCGTTGAAGATAAGTCTTAAGTCTTGGATTTCTGAAGATGTAATGGTCATTTTTTTTTTTTTTTTTTTTAGATCTAGATAGAAAGAAGAAGGAAAAGAAAACGAAAGAGGCATAAAAGGAAACAGCACGAACTAGTCCTGAGATATCTTCAAAAAAGTAAGCAACCAAACTTAAAATTGCATTTGTGATTCTTGTCTTAAATAAGAAGTCATAAAAGAAAATGCAAGTAAAAACATATTCTCTCATTTTTACTCTATCTCTCTCTCTGCTATAAATCATTATTATTTTTCCTCGCTTTAGGAAAACTAATCTTAAAGGATTGGATAAAAATAACTTATGGTTTTATTGAATAATCGTGGATTTGTAATAATTTTCATTTCTCACTTTTTCCCCCACACCCGTGCAACAACTTGGCTATTTCTGTGGTTAAATACAAACTTCGTTTATTTTGCACTGACATCACTTTTAACATCGTAATATTATTTTCGAAGCAGCCTCAAATATTTTGTGATAATTTAAACAATAGTTTTTCTTTTATTTTTTTTGTTATTACTTATTATATAAACACGCGTTATGCATTATTATATATGTGCGTATTCTGTATTTGTAAATGGAAATAATATTTAACTGAAAAGATCGTAAAATTTTTCAGTAGATTTCGGAGGGAAATATAGTGATTAATGGGGGAAAAAGTGATTATTTAAAAACCTCTCATCTTATTTTTATTCTTCATCTTCATTTTGCTTATTTTTAAAATAATACAAATAAGGGTTCAATGTTTAGGCTTCAATGCAACATTTTCTAATAGAAACTAGAACTATACGAGCCTACTTTCCCGTATACACCAAATTCAAATTTAAAATCTAGCTCTCTCTTTCTCATTCAGCTTTAGTTCGTAATTATTTCAATTATACCTTTTTCAACGGATAATACATATTCATTCACTCACTCATTCGTTTTTCGTTTATTCAGTCCTTCATTTATTAATTCATCCATTTACTCATTCATGTATTTATTCATCCATTTACTCAATCATGTATTTATTCACTCATTTACTCAGTCATGTATTTATTCACTCATTTATTTATTTTTTTATTCATTCACTCATTTATTTATTTATTTTATCATTTATTCACTCGTTCATTCTTTCACTCTTTCATTTATTCATTCTTTCACTCTTTCATTTATTCATTCATTCGTTCTTTCAATCATTCATTTTTTCATTCATTCGTTCTTTCAATCATTCATTTATTCATTTATTCCATGAGAAATATCCTTAAGGCTACAGTGGGCAATAATTTTTTTTTTATTTTTTATCCACATGATTAAAATTTTATGTATTAGTGTGTTTGTAATAACTGAAAGTATCAAAAAAAAAATTTGGTGCAAAAAAATTAATACTTTTAAGAAATTTGAAATTTTTAAAAAAATTTTAAACGAAAATATAAAAACTTAAAAATGTTCCCTGCGTCGCAATATTTTTTCAAACTTCAAATTTCCAGTTGTTTTTTAATCTCTTGGCAAGACTACATAAAAGTTGCGATTATCTGCACTGTTTTATGTGTTAATTTACAAAATATAGCAAAAAATGAACATTTATGGGAAATATTTAGCAAAAATGATGACTTTAACAGCAAAAAGGTTAAAGTTCTAGTTGAACACCACTGATATTACTAAAATTCATCGCAACTATTATGTAGTCTTACCTAAAGATTTAAAAAAAAACTGGAAATTTGAAGTTTGAAAAAAAATTGTGATGCAGGGAACATTTAAAAATTTTGATATTTTCGTTTAAATTTTTTTTTTAAATTTTAAATTTCTTAAAAGAATTAATTATTTTTGCAACATTTTTTTTAATACCTTCAGTTATTACAAACAAACTAATACACAAAATTTTAAACATGTGGATAAAAAATAAAAAAAATAAAAAATTAGTGTCCACTGTAGCCTTAAAAATACCGATCAAAAAATTTCGCAGGAAAATAGGCTCGTTCAGTTCTGATTGAACTTCGTATCTGTACATGTTCTACATCGTAAGATCTTTCCGATAAAGTTTGTTGCAGGCAAACCGTCGGTTAAATCAGGATTTATAGGGGATTGAAATTTCCCCGCAGACTCTAATGTTAATTTTTTTTGAACTGTTCAAAAATGAACAAATATTGTTCAAATCAATATTTCACGCCGAGAGCTTCTTCCAATAAGCTTGCTCATAGGAACTTGGATCTTGTGCCCAGAGTTTACATAATTTGCTTCATTTTTGTCCACAGGCGCTAATGTTACATATTTTGATCTTTTCAAAATTGAACGTAAAATTGTTCAAATCAAAATGAAAAATATGGAAATGAGATGTCCTCGCCGCGATCTTTAGAATGCAAAAAAAAAAAAATTTTCGAATCGGGCAATTCGTTCAAAAGTTATTAGGGGAGACAGACAGACCGACAGACACACATTTTTCCCATCTCAAAACCCTACTTTCAAATTTTTTATTTTTTATTTAATTACTTCACTTTGTTTTTGACTTTTCTTGTTTTTACAGCATTTTCACGATACTTTAAGCCTTCTTTTACGCTTTATTATTATTTCTTTCACTTTTACGGGAAAGTAGGCTGAAAGTGATATAAGTTTCACAACTGTTTTATTTGATGTAAATAGTTAGTAATAATACTGGAAGACAGGGGTGGCCGATTAGAGGGGGGACGGACCGATGGAAATAGAGTATCCGGTATCCGACCGATTTTTTTTAAATACCCGGAACCCGACCTGGTCACTGCACGAAAAATCCGGTACATCCGTTGTCCGTCATGTAAGATTTGATTTTTATATAGAATTTAAAGATTTCAAACATCAGAGCTGGATATCCGGCACGGATAAGTCACAGGAGAGATACCTGATATCCAGTATAAAAAATATGTTTATTTCTCAATTTGACCTTGGTCCCCCCTCCCCTTAAGCGAAATCCTAGGTGCGCCACTGCCGAAGATGATTTTTTCACACCTTTCTCATCAATTCCTGTAATATTTTATGAGATAAGCAATAACAAAGAAAAGTTTGGAAAATTAATTTTCACACATTCATAAAACATGTTTTAAGATAACAAATTATTGCACCACAACTTGATCTAAACCAACATTTTAAGAATTGCAATTAAAAGACATAAAGTCGCATATACTGTGAGATTCTCCTGTATTTTTTCATGTTAGAAAATAATGCAGTTGTGCCCTCAGATGTAGAACATTCTTAGAAATATTTGCATTTCAAAGAAGAATGGAATGTTAAAATGTAGGGAAAAACTAAGAATTACTACAGAGAAATTTATTGAAGCTTTCGGTAAAAATAAAACTGTTCCGAGGGCGAAAAAATGCTACTTGGAGAATACAGCAAACTAACTTTTATTTTACTGCTCCTTGGGGAAAAAAAGCAATTCTCTACAATCTTAAATATAATCAGCAATAAAAGCGAAATTGATTAAGTACCACAAAACAAAGTCATTTTCCTCATGCAGTCACTGATTAAAGATTCAGTAAAGAGATCTTAACTGCATTTTTAAATAACCGTGCAGAATGTACAAAAGAATAAAAAGTTTTTTTCAGTACTTTTTATTTAAAAATACACACACACTAATTGTCAAAAAATATTTTGTATCATGACCCTTGTAATTAGAATTGAACTATGTAACTCTTACATATGTCCCCTTAAATAAAAAATAGTTTTAATTTCGGCATGGTTAAAGTGTGTGCTTTTAAAATTTGAACTTAACAAAATTTAAAACTTGAATGGATTCGTCCTCTTCTGTGATGCGCAGAAGCGTCCAAACTTCGTAGTCGAACTGTATCGCAAAGATACACATTATCGTCATTCTCCTCTATCGCTGCGCATACCTCATGAGTTGTTATAGCACTTGAGACACTGGTTCCGGCTCAGCTGCTCCAGAGAACGAAAATATCGTAATGAGTACTTATATTCATCGTCTGAATCTGTGACTGCACTGTGTTTCAAATACTGTTTTTTAGGTACCCGTTTATTCTTCAGGGGAATGCGTTTTCCCTTTGACTTCATGTTCTTTTCTTTGCTTATTCTGGCTATTGCGTTTTCGGATTTCGTATTTTTTAAAATTGGGTTTTCTTAGTTCCAGCCTATTTCATCCTCTCTTTATGTTCTTTATTTTTCTCTTACATGATTTGTTATTCTTATAAGAACCGTTCTTTGAAATGGTATTTACCATCGAATTCCAGTTCTGTTTCCAATGTTTCAGCTGTAACCATCAACCACCTGAAATGAAAAGAACAATGCATTACTTATGTATAGATCCAAATCCAACATTACTGGTTAAGGTCTTCAACTAAATAAAAACGGATAAAAATAAGGACATAATTCATATCAATAATTCCGTTTTACCTGTTAACACTGAAAAAAATAAATAAATAAACAAGCAAATTTGTGTCTTAATTGCGTATTGGAAGAACCAATTAAATACAGAATGTTTGCGATTTATAAAGTACTACATATTAAAGAACTTGAAATCCTACAAACAGTCGACAAAGGTTTGTGAAAAGCAATATCTGGTGGCAAAAGTATTTAAAAAGCGTTTAAAATCGTATTTTTGTGGCCGGGAATTCTCTTCTGATGCTAAAAGTGACATTCAGGATTCTCTCGTTAGACCATTTCGAGTTTTATCTTGGGAGTTTATTGAAAAAGAGTAAGAAAGTTGAAAGACCCATGTCAATAGAGCTTTTTTAGATACCTTGGAACGGAACCAAAACTGTTATTGCAGAGAAATGAGACAGAACCGGACAAAACATTCTTTTTTTGTTACACGTCCGGCAGATGTAACTTTACAAAATAACATTATTTTCATGTTGGAAGAGTTTTGAACCAAGAATGTAATCTACAAGTCTTTCTTACAACAGCAACAACAATGAACAGAACGAAACGGGAGTTTAAACTATTTTCACCCGAAGCGTTGACTTGAAAGATAAGAAGAAACGTCACAGGGGTGTGAGCAAAGTTTTTACGCGTGCTTGTTTTTTCCGTTTCGTTTTGTAGTTTATGTATGAGTTATGCTATTAAAAATATGATTTCAATAAACGAAAGAATAAAATAATTATAAAAAAGAACAATTGTATTTATAACAAAGTCAGAATAAATATAAGGATTGGAACAGCCATGAAAAGTTCGTCGTAAACTTTTGGCGCACATAACTGAATTACCCCCTCGTGTTCGTTCATCAGCATTTCCTCATTTCGTCATGAAAAATTACTTTTACCTTAGAGGAATGTAATTTGTTGATTGGCTATGATGTCTCTTGGAAAACCATTCAAAAAATCCATTCAGAGAAGACATCGCACTGAATTAATAATCACATATTTAATTAGGATACTAGCAACATATTTCTACCACATACACAGACACATATCTAAGGAGAGAAGAAAGGGAAATTAACACTTCAGATACAAAAGAATGTTGCGCGCGCATATAAAACAGAAAGTTTCAGTTCGTCAGTTCATAGCCTCTACAGTAGGTAAGAGTCAGACAGGAGGGGGAAAGCAATAATCTGGCGTCTGGCTTTAAGGTTGAATCGGATCATATTCCCAAAAAAGGTTCCCCCTTGATCCGATGAAATTCCATAAGGCATTACCAGTAGACTTGACCGGTGGTTCAGAAAGTCCGGTTTGGGCAGAGGTTTTGTTAACATGTCTGCCTTCAGTAACTTTGTTGGTAGGTAGGTCATCTGGATGATACCTGATTCGTTCAAGTTCCTTATTGCATGAAATTTTATGTCAATATGCTTCGTTTTCGAGACTTATTTTGGACATTGTATCATTTTGATACACGACTGATTGTCGTCATAGAGTGTGATTGGTAGTTCTTGAGGCATATCTAGGTCTTTTAACAGTTTGATGAGCCACTGTATTTCTTGTGTGGCGTTTGCTGCAGCAACATACTAAGCTTCAGCCGACGAAAGTGCGACACATGATTGCTTCTTACTTAACCAATGTACTGGTGATTTTCCAACTAAGAAAAGGTTGCCGGTTGTGGATTTGCGGTCGGTCTTATCTCCGGCCCAATCTGCATCGGCATAAGCAATTAGATCTGGTTTTTTATTTGCTTTTATGATAAGATTTAGATTTTTAGAATGATTAAGGTAACTTATTAACCGTTTCACGGCATTCCAATCCGACTGGCGTGGTTTCTCGTTTCTGCGACTTAATATATTAGTGGCTACAGTAATATCAGGTCTCGTTACGGTGGCAATGTATAGTAAAGCACCTATTGCTTGACGGTACTTTGTATTGTTCGGAAGTAAATTTACTTCATTATCTTCTTTTAGATATCCCGCTTCCATAGGTGTGGTATATGGTTTAGCTTCTTGCAGGTTAAATTTTTCTACTGCTTCTTCGATCTTGTTTTTTTTTTATTTAACAAATAATTCCCATCTTTGTCTTTATTTATGTTAATTCCAAGATAATATTTAATTTCACCTAAATCTTTAAGTTCGTACTCTTTGCTTAGTTCATCTACTATGCTGTTAATGTTATTTTCTGTCCCCGATATGAGTATGTCATCGACATATACTATAATGTAAACAGTTTCATTGTCGATACATTTCTTAAATAAACAAGGATCATCAGTGCTTTGTACACATTTTAATTTTTTCAATGGTTCAGCAATTTTCAAATGCCAAGCCCTGGTGGCTTGCTTTAAACCGTAAATAGCCTTTTGCAATCGGCAAACTTTAGTTTCTTTTTCAGGGACAATAAAGCCCTCTGGTTGCGACATGTATACATTTTCGTTTAGGTCGCCATGCAGGAAAGCGGTTTTTACGTCAATATGGTGGACGTCTAACTTTTTGTATATCGCAGTTGCTAATAATGCCCTTATCGTTGTATGGGATACCACTGGAGCAAAGGTCTCGTCATCATTTTCCCCAAACTTTTGAGAGTACCCCTTTGCTACCAGTCGCGCTTTATACCTCTCAATTTTACCTTCGCTATCATATTTCGTTTTAAAAGTCCATCTTGATCCTATTACGTTTTCGCCACGCGGGGAATCTACCAAAACCCATGTTTTATTTTGTTCGAGAGAATTCTTCTCTTCTTTAGCGGCATTGATCCAATTTTGTTTCTCGCATGGATTTTGCATGTTTTGAATTTCGCTCCAATTTTTTGGTTCGCGTACTAAGTCATATTTTGTTAAATAAGCTAGACGATCCGGCGGAACCCCCCTGTTTTGTCGTTCTGTCCTCCTAGGCTGGTCATTGACTGCGTTGTGAACGTCGGGAGTTTCATTTGTTTCCTGTATATCTATTTCTACTTTAGGCGAAATTTCCCCTGCTATCGGGTGTTGCAGTTGTTCGCGCTGAACCCCGTTTTTATTTATTTCGTCGAAATTATGTTTTGAATATTCTTTGTCAAGTATATTTGAATTTGTTTCTTCGACAAATTTTACAGTGCGGGCTAGTATTACGTTTTTTCCTTCTGTGTATATTCGATATGCTTTCGACCTATTGTCGTATCACACAAAAATTCCTTGTATTGCCTTGTCATCTAACTTTCCCCTTTTATTCTTGTGAATGTATGCATAGGATTTACATCCAAAAATTTTGATGTGGGATAAATCAGGTTTATAGCCTGTCCACACCTCGTATGGGGTTACGTCGTTTGACTTAGTGGGAAGACGATTTTGAAGGTAGGTAGCCGTATTTACGGCTTCTCCCCAGAACTTCTTTGGTAAATCTGCCTCAGATAACATACAACGGGTCATTTCTATTAAACTGCGATTTTTACGCTCCGAAACACCATTCTGCGCTGGGCATCCCGGTACTGTTAATTGATGCCGAATTCCCATTTCCGCTAGAAAATCTTCCGTTTCCCGGCTTGTATATTCTCCTCCATTATCGGATCGGAGAGTTTGCATTATTCGCCCAAATTTATTTTTGGTCATTGCACAACGTATTGTTTCAACTTCGTGAGTACCTCACTCTTTTTTGTTAAGAGATAAATAGTTGTAAACCTGCTAAAATCATCTATAAACGTAAGAAAATACGTTTTGCCTCCGATTGTCGGAGTTTGTATTGGGCCCGCTATGTCCGTATGTACCAATTCAAGGACTTGTTTTGCCCTATGCTGTGCCTGTTTCGGGTATGGTGCGTCGGTTAGTTTAGATTTAATGCAGTTTTCACATAATGTATCGTGATTACAATTCTCTAATTTAATACCTGTCGCAAGGTTCTTTTGTGTTATTTCCTTTATTGCATTAAAGTTTTTATGTCCTAATCTTCTATGCCACAGTTCAATGCAATTATTATTATTGCAATGATGCGCTAATTTTGCATAATGTTCATTTTTAGTATCTAAGATAACCTCGTATAAATTGTTATTTATTTTACCTTCTAGGTAAATATTTCCATTGTGTTTTAACTCGCAACTATCATTTTTAAATGTTAATTTACATCCGTTTTGTTTTGCTTTCTTTACTGACATTAAATTAGTTTCAATTTCAGGAACATATAAAACTTCCTTTAAAGTTATTTCATTTATTTTTTGATCCGAAGTTTTTGTTTTTATTTTAACGCTTCCTGAGCCGTGCGCTTTTAATACATTGCCATTGGCAACGGTTACACAGCTTTGATAATTGTCTGTTATTTCAGTAAACAATGATTTATCATTGAAAATGTGTGCCGACGATCCCGAATCTATAATCCAACCACTATTATTAGGTTTATTTGTGATGAACGCTAAATGATCTGTTTTATCAGTGTACACTTTTTTCTCATTCGAGTGTGTGTTGTTTGCTCGTTCATTTCTGTGTGAATTATTTTGCGCGTAGTGTTTATTTTGATTTCTTTGATAATTTGACTGTTTATTTTTGAGGAGCCAACCATTGTAATTTTTCATGGCCTTTCTTGTAACAAAATGTGCAATACTTGTTGTTTTCCCGTCTAGGATATGATTTTTTATTATTAGCTTTAAATGCTTTTGTTGCATTTTCATTTACTGACGCTGAGTTTTCAACTCTTTTCTGAAATTCATCAGTAAATTTGCACTTTATAAATTCCGATGTTAATTCCTCTTCATTTCTAGCCTCTAAGGCGGTTATTAACGTGTCATACGAATATGGCAATGAGCACAGTAGTAATGCAGATAGATGCTGGTCTTTGATATCTTCTCCGATAGCTTTGAGCTTATCGGTAATTTCAAGTATTTTTACAATGTGGTTCTTCATATTTCCGCCTTCTTCTAGTTTTGCGCTATAGAGCTTTTTAAGCAAATACAACTTGCTTGATAAATTAGCTCTTTCGTGAATGTTTTTTAAGGGGTTCCAGGTGCCTTTTGTAGTCGCTTCCTTCTTCACGTGTACAATTTGTGTGTCATCAATTAATAAATTAATCAGTGCCCTTTGATCTTTCTTTGACCATTCTGTAGTCATAGGGTTTGGTGGATCATCAGTTATATGATTAAATAAGTCCTCCTTAATTAGGAGCATTTCTGCCTTAAATTTCCAGACAGAGTAATTATTATTATTTAATTTTTCAAATGAAAAGCTTTCTTTAAAAGAAGCCATGTTTCCACTTGTATTTTTAACCCTTAATATATATGAATGGTAGATAATGTTTTTAAATAGTCTTTAATGTTCATCTATAGTTTATATCTTTCATTTAAATATTAATGTTATTGTCATTTGTTGAGAGCAGAGCGCTAGATTCAGCTTCAGTTTCATAATCTGATGGAAAGGTGAGTTCATTCTTACAAAGAATGTTAATTGGCACGCAGCGGTCGCCGAGCTTCACCACACTGGGAATGGAAAAACAATAGTTAAAATTTCAACTGACCTGTCATTTTCATCCGGTACAGTCGTAGCTGTGAATCAGTTACACAAAAAATTTATTCAGAGAAGACATTGCACTGAATTAATAATCACATATTTAATTAGGATACTAGCAACATATTTCTACCACATACACAGACACATATCTAAGGAGAGAAGAAAGGGAAATTAACACTTCAGATACAAAAGAATGTTGCGCGAGCATATAAAACAGAAAGTTTCAGTTCGTCAGTTCATAGCCTCTACAGTAGGTAAGAGTCAGACAGGAGGGGGAAAGCAATAATCTGGCGTCTGGTTCAAGGTTGAATCGGATCATATTCCTACAAAAAAAAGTGTTAACTCGCTAAGATACTTCTATATAATAAGCATATTCTCTCAATAATCAGGGTAGAGGAGTAAAATATTAACTTTAAATACAGTCAAACCCCGTTAACGCGAACTCACTTAACGCGAAATGAATGCCATTCCCCGTCAGATAGTCTAAGAACTAGTGCTAAATTAATCGTTTATGACGAAATTGATTTGAGCAAAATTCCGCTTAGCGCGAAAAACAAAATTTTTCAGTTGACAAAAAAAAAATAAATAAATAAAAGAAAAGAAAGGTGAAAAAACATTCTTTGACATGAAATTTTCTTGGAGTTTAGGAAGCTTGAAAATTCTTTTGCACTTATTAACTTCTAGGAATTCTAAGAAAATAGCGAAACAGGTAAAATACCTGCAGCTCATACGCTAATCCTTTTTCTGACAGACACTGTACAAGCGTGTTAGTGCGGATCAGTGACGGGAATGAATTGACAAGGGACACCTCTATTAATGGGCATAGATAAGCAATGGACACTTCCATTAGGGGACAATGGGGTAGAGTTTCAAAAGTGTGTGGGTCAGGAGGACTTCCCAACCACCTGGTTTTCAACAGGGGGAGTGTCAACAAGCATTCTATTCTTCGTTTCCGTTCATTTTACTCGTTTAACATGGTGCTAAACTCTCAATCTATTTCTTGGAAATGAGTTATAAAGAGAACAACTTTGATTACATGCAGAGTAAACGCTGAAGGAAATTTTAGTTTTGAGTTAGTCCTGTGCGGGGTGCAGTTGATTTTTTCGCATTCGTAATAATGAATCGTAAACAGCGATCTTTGACGTTGGAAACGAAGCAAAAGATCTTAAATGAAGTAGAAGATAAATTATTGAAGAAGACAGATATTGCTGCAAAATATGGAATTGCCAACAGCACTATATCCACGATCATTAAAAATAAAAATAAGATTGAAGCAGCTTATGCTATGAATCAGTTTGAGCCAGTAAGGAAGAGAATGAGAACCGGGAAAAATGAAGACGTGGAAGTGGCCCTTTTACGCTGGATCAAAGAGGCTAGGAATCAAAACATCATTTTAACAGGGGTGATTTTGCAAGAAAAAGCCAAGTTCTTTGGAGAGGCTCTTGGTGTCAGCGATTCCGTTTTCTCAAATGGTTGGCTCTCTAGATTTAAAGAGCGTCATGGGATTGTTTGCAAAAAAAATCTGCGGTGAAGAAGCAGCTGTTGATCCGAAAACAGTAAATTCGTTTTCCGCTGAAAAATGGTCCGCTAAAAGAAGAGTTTTCCCCAAGAGACATTTTTAATGCAGATAAGAATTTTTAATGCAGATAAGAAAGTAAAGAAAGAATAACTGTTATGGTAGCCTGCAACATGGACGGCAGTGAAAAAATTCCACTCCTTGTCATAGGGAAATCGGCTAAGCCCCGTTGCTTCAAGAAAGTATGAACTTTACCTGTAGACTATGCATTCATCAAAAAAGCTTGGATGAACAGTGGCATTTTCACTAAGTGGCTGACAAATTTAGATTTGAAATTTCATCGTGAAAAGAGGAAAATTTGCCTCATTCTAGACAACTCGTCGCATTGGTTTGACAAGGTTCTAACTGACCAAAGAGCAGTTTCGTGTAAATTGACTTCAAAGATTGCTAGGTCCATAACTTTTTCATTTTTGTAAGTTATTCATTCATATTATTCATCAACCAATATATAGGTGATATCTACATGCTGAACTTCTTGTTATTGATAAAAATTGTTCAATAGCCACTAAAAAAACCCCTCAAAATGCAGTTAGAACTTTGTCACAGTGAAATAGACAAGATTTCACATTTACGACAAGGTTCTAACTGCTCTTAGAACCTTGTCAAACCGAAATACCATTCAAAGTTTGGGGAGAAGGAATATTTCATGATTAGTATGAGTAAGAAAAACCAAAATATTTCATAGAATACAATTTTATTCTTTTTTATTTTCACACAAACCATTAATTCTACAATATTTTCACATTATAGGCTTGATTTGACATGGAAAAGTTTATAGATTAAGTACCACCCTATAATATTCTCTGTCTTGTAGAGGCATGTGTTGCAATGCACTCCTGATATCTTTTTTTTAAATTCAGGTAACTCAACATGAAATGTCTGAATTTTGGGTTTCACTTCAAAAACAGAGAGTAAATTGGGCGATCTGCCTTTTGAATTGGACCTCTTTCTCTTTGTAGTTTCATTGAACTTAATGTTCACACAGTTCATTGGTTCATGTCTGTTGTGCCTTGTTTTGAACTCAATATTCGATGATTGGGTGAATTTTATAACTGCAAGTTGAGTAAAAGGAATTAATTTGTATTGAAACAGTTTTGAAGTTGATCCAGAATCTTTAAAATCTGCTGAATTCATTTGGATGACACGGTAAGTGTTTGATCTGTTCACCTGTTTCAATATTCGGATCAATCCAATTGGGCTGTAGAAATCAACTTTCCTCATTAACTTTTCCATCTCACAATGAGCATGATCCACTTCTTGAACGTATGAGTGCCCAGGCAAAGAATACTTCATTGTAATAAAATTGACAATTGGGCTATCCCTCAAAAATGTAAAACAGCATTGGATATTATACTGTTCCAATTTTGTGGAACACATGAATCTTACCATGTGATAAGCTCAGTCACATCATTTTATTCAACTACTGTATTTAATATTTTTATGAAGGCACTTGCAATATCATTGCCTGCTCTACCAGCCATCTTCTCAGTCCACAATGTACAATATACTTTTTTGGTAGTTGTGAAATATGCAGTTAAATTATACACATTCATTTTTCTCAAATAAAAAAAAGAGCTGATGTCAGCATGAGGAGTCAGAATAACATTTTGGAGATCGAATAGCAACACTGGAATAGTAATGTCTTTCTTCTCTTCAGCCCGTGATTCTCTCATTTCTGTTTTATAAACTAGATGTCTTTCTTCTTTCAGCTGTTCTGTCAATGTCTCAGTTTTTTGAGCTACATGAAACTTCTCACAAAGGTCACATCTATCATTGAGTTTAATTATACATCTTACCTTTTATAGTTCACAAGGCTAAAATCCTCATTTTCAGAAGATGAGGTTGGTGGAATAAATTC
The DNA here is from genome assembly GCA_038502835.1 of Octonoba sinensis. NCBI lineage: Eukaryota > Metazoa > Arthropoda > Arachnida > Araneae > Uloboridae > Octonoba > Octonoba sinensis. The sequence continues at coordinate 25,453,759 of CM076599.1, read as the reverse complement.
ATCAGACGATTTATCACCAAACAAATCAGATGAGCTTGATTCATATGAAACGTTGTTATCTTCCATGTTGCAAAATACTGAATTAATAATATAAATTATTATTTGCACACAACTTTTACAGTATTGAACCCTTTCTAACCTTAAAAGTCAACTTCTGGTTAATTTAATCGTAACAGAGCTGATTGTGAAGCAGTTGGAACCTTGTCATCCTGAAACAATATTATTTACTTGGGCAGTTAGAACTTTGTCATTCTAGCTAGTTCCATTATTTAACAACAGATAGTGTTCTAAGTCAGTTTCCTGGATAGAAATAGTATAGAGCATTGAGTTTGTACTTTAGCCTCGAATTCACAAAAAATGTCAGTTAGAACCTTGTCAAAGCAATGCGACGAATTGTGCTGCCCATGTAGAAGTTAAAGGACTCAAAGCTATAAAGTGTGTGTTTCTATCGCCCAACCCTACAGCGAAAATCCAGCCTTGCGACCAAATGATTATCAAATGTTTAAAAATGCACTATCGTAGAGAAATGGTCCGCAAAGCTATTGAGTGTTTTGACAATAAAAAGGAATTTTGTATCGATCTATTAGATGCCATGTCTTATTTAAGGAGCGCACGGAGGAGAATAAAACGTTCGACAATACGAAATTGCTTTCGCCATGGAGGGTTTGTAGAAGGATCAGATGAAGCTGTCGAAGAAGAGCAAGATGAAGAAACAACTTCTTCAGTTCTCGAAGAAGCTGCTAAAAGGGACATAGTCTCGGCAGTCTTGTTTGAAGAATATGTGCAAATTGATGACGAGGCCTTAACTTCAGATGTAATGACAGATGAAGACATAATTAAAGAATCCCAAAAGGAAAGTGTAAAGGAAACTGAAACAGACGAAGAAGAAGAAGACGCTGATCCGGAAGCCCAAAACCTTATCACGGTGAACGAAGCTACGGCAGCATTACAATCTATGCAACGATTTTTAATGCAGCAGGAAAATGCCTCATATGCCTTAAATAATTTAGAAGTTGATAGCTTTGTAAAGGGATGCTATTTCAAAAAATTGAAGCAAAAATCCATAACAGATTTTTTTTTAAAGTAATCATTTCTCAGGTAAATAAAACTTACTCTTCCATTTTGATAATTGCTGTTTTTAATAAGTTTAGTAAATTTCATATAAATTTCCAAATCGAAGTATAAATATCAAATCGTATGTCTATGTGTATATATGTGCATTTTTGCATAAATATACTTTTGGTTCCTATATTTTGTGTATCATGAAAAAAAACTTTTACTACATTTTAAATCCTGCAGCCATCGGTTAACGCGAAAAAATTTCGCAACCCCCTCGACTTCGCGTTATAACGAGGTTTGACTGTATGGTTTTTAATTATAAACAAACAAATTTTTAAAATTTACCTTATTATTTATCTATAGTAGGAAAAAAATGTTATTATTGGCTGTAAACTTTTGGATTTTGTATACAGCATTGTAAAAAATAGCGTTTGGCTAGACAAGAACACAAGTGGCAAGGAATGTTGCTGAGACAAATCGCATAAAATGCTGAAAATTTTGGATCGCAAAAGTCGATTTCTAACGTTTGGTGATCGTGGTAAACGTTTGAAAATGCATTAATGACATAGGGTTTCAGTTGGGACCATTTGGAAGGTTCGTTATAACTGGAGATGGTTATATCCCGGGTTCGCTATAGCAAGTCCGACTGTATTTAAATAAAGCCTTGTTTACGCTATTAAGGGGCGTCAACACCCCAAAATTATGAAAAACACTAAAAAAACTTTTACTGGCTTCAGTAGTAAAATAAATCTTTAAAAATGCTTCCTGAAAGTTTCAGAAAAATTGAAGCAATATTTTGATTTATCATTGATTTTATTACGGTGTGAGGTGCCACCGTTTCATTCCTAAACAGTAACTGTGCTCAATATAAGCCACATATTTATTTTTTTTAATAAAATAAGAAAGAAGAAGCACTTCCATCGTGACTGTAACTGAAAAAAAATGTTCCTTACTTGAAATTTTGATAAAGAAAGGATTTAAGTTTTAGCAAGCCAAAAACTTAAAATGCTGTTTTCTCTCTGTTTGTTTTTTGCGCATTTCATCTCAATTAAAATGCAAAGGCTTTTTTTAAAATTTGGATCAATAATGTGGATTTTTTTCCCACATGTTCTTGAAACTATACATAACAAATTTATGCTCTACTTTTATGATAACTTAAGTACTTTTTTTTTTTAATTCTTTGCAAAGATTTTTTAAATATTTCGGTTTTTTTTTTTTTTTTTTTTGCCTTACTTTAGTTTTTACTTTTTTCTCAAAAAGTATTTGACTTTTGACTTATAAAAAATCAAAGCATAAAAGTTTTGCTTTTTGATGAATGAATCATTAAAAAAAAATTTGAGACTTTACGCCATTTTTTGAAAAAGAAGATGCATTTTTTACAGCTTTATGTTTGACACATGAGGTATCAAAGCAAAGTTTATTATTGTTCATGTCCTTGAAATTTATTTCTGATACCAATAATTCACTTATCGAGGCGAGGAAGAAATCTTTTCTTCCAACATGAAATAGAATAGTTAACCCTACACTGCACTGTGTTTTTTTTAAACATCTCTAATTTTCGTTCATTAACCTCTCGTTTTGTATTATTTTTAACAAGTGGTGCATTGTTTCGTTTTATTTTGTATGTAAGGTCATATTAGTTAACATAGTTTCCCCTAGATCTTGTAAACTGGGCTCAAGGTTCATCGTTTTTCACAAAATCGTAACACATGTTGATTTTGTAAAAAACAACAAATTCTTAGCTTTTTTTCAAATTTTAAACAACAATTTTTTGAAAATAGTCTTGAATTGCTTACATAGCGTTAAAATAAAATAAATATAAGTTGTCCGAAAATTTTCGTGAAAAATATATATTAAGGCGTCTTTTTTACTTGTTATTTTAAAACAACACCGCGCATTCGGGGGTACTTTTTATGCTCCTGCATTATTTGCAGTGTAAACAAGAACAGGTGTCTCTGGTTGTTCTATTTCACTTTATTTGGTATCTTTTGGAGGATTATTGTTGTAATTATATAACAAATTAGTGTAAAGTGGTCGACTAAATTATTTTTTAGGAATTTTGTTTAAAATCAATTGATGCTCAACCAAAGAAGAAACAATCGTTATTGCATCAAACCCCCTACAGATATTAGGTTTCTTGTTTAAAACCTTTTAGTGAAATTATTGAACTTTATTGGTAACTAATTAAAGTAAAAAATTTGCACATGTAACTAATAATTAATAGTTACATGCGCAAATTTTTACTTTAACATATTTTTTAAATTTATGAATAATAATAAAATAAATTATTTTAATAAATTTTACTATTTTATTGCTATTTTATGATTATAATGCACACCTATTTATTATTAATTTTGTTTCATTTATTAAAATTATAATATAAACGCAGTGTTGTTTTTAAGCAACATGTCAAATTTTCTTGGGTTCTATTCTTCCGAATTTAATAAAAAACATTTTGGTATTTTTTCTACTTATAACTAGCACATGCAAACACATTTTTTTTTTTTACAAAGAAACAAAAAATTGCGCAGTGTAGGATTAAGGATCGTTTGTCATATTTCAGTTAGCAGTTACTTTGTTATACCAGTTTATAAAACTAAAACAGGCGTGACCAGGAATTTCCCCCGTATGACTTCTTATATTAACTCTTAAAACCCAAAATTTTTATAAACGGGTCATAGCAGTTTCTGCAGAGACAAAAAGTGAAAAATAGAAAAGCCGATTTGTGCCCTGCGATTGTGTTCCCCTTTAATGCATATTCGTCTGGAATGATATAGAATATCCCCAGATATTTGAAAAGGAAGAATATTTTCAGTGACGTAGCAATTGTTAAAAAAATTGATTAACAATTTTTATGAATTGGATTTTATTATTTTTCCCCTACGGAATTCAAAATTTAAATGCTTATATGAAATAAATCATTGAAGTTGCATGAAAAACTCAAATTACTGTCAATGAACTACCATACCCCCTTACATTAAAACTGCAATGGACAATTTTTTAAAAGCGTTAACATACAAAAAACAGCGTGAAAGCAAAAAGAATCGTATAATTCCAAAGAATCAGACCAGTGACGCTACTAAAAAGTAAACAGAGGACCGCTCCTGCTGCTCTGATTGGTCAATTTCTTTCTTAGTGACGTCACAGTGCGATCTCTTTCGGATATTCATGCATTACGTGAAAACGAAATAGTTCCCCATAATTTTGATTACTGTGAATTAATGGACAATCATATTTTGGAGAACTTTATGAATTTACATTTACCAGCCAAAATTATACTTTTTTTTGGCAAAATAAAATTGCCCCTCAAGTGTCGGAACGAAAATTAATTTAAAGCTCTTTTTGAGACTTCGGCCCACGGACTATAAGAAATCCAGTTTCTTTTAATATTAAATGTTCTATGAAGTGATATAACATGACATGAGGCAAAAATTGTAAATAAAAACACCATAGAGAAAAAAAATGGTTTCATGGTACCCCCTCCCCTTAATTCATTTATTTTACTTCCCAATCAACCTTACCATTATAGTTCAAAATTTAGAGTTTTATAAGTCATATGTGTTGTAAAACATTTAAAGTAAAGTAATAAAAACAACTTCACATAACAAAAAAATAAGCAGTAAAAATGCTGTAGAGAAAATTTCCCACAACCGTACCTGCCAGTAGGCGCTTAGCGATATGAATGAGTGAGAAATGGCTCAGTTTGAATGTCTGAACCACCGAAGGACCCTGACGGAGGAGGATTGAAGGCTGGAAATACTGGCATGGTTCCTATTTTTATTAAAATTAAGGCCTGCTTTTAAATTGGGGGACTTTTTTAATGATGTTTAACCTGATTTTAAGAAAATTTCCACAAATAATTTAATGAACTACTCATCTTTGACTCTTTTATTGTTTGTTCTCTCAAAACAAATATTAATGAGCGTAAGTTTGAAAATTTTTCATGAAATTCTAATAAAAAACGCATCGGAACAAGAGAACACGACACATTTTCATGCTCTGGCTCTGGTATTGTTGCTGGTCTACGATTCCCAATAGAGCTCTGGAGAACAAAAATCATAACTTTTGCTTCCTTATTACTTTAAAATCTTTAAAAAATACAGGGGCATAAATACGGTCAAAGAAAAACAAAGGATCTAGAGAGGGGCGAGGAGCAAGAGCACAGAGCAGTGGATCAGCTAGTATAGCTCGACAGTGAAGCAAAGAAATTTGTTATGCCCGCTGATTCGATTTTTTTTTAGTTTTTAATTTTTTTATTATAAAAAAATTAGCTAACAGAGAATAGATAAATAATAAAATCTATTAAAATTATTCGCAGCATGGGGCGAGTATTTAGAAGTCGGAGCGGAGCAACTCAAAAAAGTAGCGGCTTCAGATCCCTAATAAAACCGCAGTTGGATACAATGGCTTTAAAGCAAAACATTTTTATCATTACAGCTATGTAAAATATTTTTCGAACCCAAAAAAAGTTTACCAGGTAATACAACATTCGCTAGTTTGTTTCCAAAGTGGGATATTGTGTTATGATTTGCATGCAGGAAATACTATAACATGAGAACTATGAAGAAAAATCTTTCGTTTCAAAGAATTTTATTCGATTTCAGACGAACGTCGCGCCACATTTTTTGGAATGTTTAAACTTGAAACGAAGGAAAGATAAAACATTTTATGTTAAAGTTTCACGAATGCATATTTTCAAGCATTTTATCCAGTTTTTATTAGTTCCTTCTAAGAAAAGTTTTGATAAGAATGTTTTCTAAATAATATATATAAAATAATAAAAACTGCAACGTGTTGTGAAGGTGGTTTTTTAGCACAGAACACAAAAGGATATAGACTACAAAGTATATATAAAACGAATATTTAACCGGGTAACTGTATATGTAAAACATTTATCATATGTAATAATTTTTTATTATGAATTTGGATTGTTTTCCTTATCTCCGACACTTCATCAACAATATTTCCAAATTAAACCCGAAATACTAAGGAACAATTTATTTTCTAACTTTTTAAACATCTTTTTCGTGTTATATACACACACTGTGACGGTGATTCTGAATCTTATCAATTTATATTGCATTTTGTTAAGATTAGTCTTATCTACTAGTTGTTGTTGAATGCTTCTATTTAGAACATTTTTTTAAAAAGAAGACACAACGAGTTAATTACACTAATAAATTGAAGTTAAATAAAACTAACAAATCAAAACACTGAAATTTCATTATAGTAGAGTCCCGCATACTCGGCACTCAATAACCCGGCAGTCCGAATAACTCGGCTGCACCGCGGAAGAGCGAAAATGTTCCTTTAAACTTCTTTTCCCGCATTTCCTGCAAAAAGCTTTCGTTGCTAGTTTTTTTGTAAAGTCGGCTAGTTAATGTTCATTATAGACAGCTTTATGATTTCCAATACTTTTTGAGATCGGTCTTGTCAGGCAAATTATTGTACATGACTGTGCATCCATTAATTTTCATTTTCATGTAATAAAAGCTCTATACCTTCATAAAGTACGTAACGTTTTCTTTGTTTAAGGGTATTGATCAGTTCAAACTCTGTTGTATCTTCAAGCAAGCAACACATACAAATATAGCAATGTATTTTCTGAAGAAACACTCGCACTTTATTTTTGTTTAATCAGATTCCGATAACCCGAAATTTTCCCAACCTCGGCCACCCTTTGGTCTAAATTAGCCGAGTTTAGAGCACTCTACCCTATTACCTTCATTTATTTCAAGTAGTTACCTTCAATTCTCATATTTATCTCTTTTCAAAGCATAAAGAGGAGGAAATTTTGCTGTTTCAATCCATACTGAAATTTATTCATAAAATTCTAAGCTTTAAAATATGCATATATTATTAAATATCCAAAATTTACGATTTAACCATACACAAAACATCGCGTTTGAGGCGAACTTGATGGCAATAAAGTTTCCCCTGTAGATAAAAGCTCAACTCTTTTAAATATTTTAGAAAATAGAACGCATAAATCTCATTTATGATTCATTTTTTTCACAACACAAGAAAGCATTTTACTATCTCGTCCGTTGGTTAAGAAATGCCCGTTGTCTTGCATTTACTTATGCAAAAATACGAAATATATGGAAGTTGCAGAAGCACGAAGAGGCTTTTAAAATCATAATAGATCCTGAGGCCTTTATATAAAAGCCATTTTCCCACATATATCCTTCTGGGAAACTCTCTGTTTATGTTCGGTCGTATACTATCTTTCCTGACGATTGTGTGCCCCAGCTTTTTAACAGAATATATACTACATTTCTTTTCTGCCGTTTCAAAGCTCGTTTCATTTAGAGAGGACGAGTCGACCTATCAGACATTTTGGTCCTAAGAGAGATTTGGATCCAGTCTTGTTTAAACTACTCGAAAATATATTCTCACATTTGCTTGTTATTACACAGTAAAAGGTAACCAATTAGAAGTTAAATAAGCAGCCATTTTGAACAAATCAAGGAAAAAATTTGAGCTCTCCAATGAAAAATTGGCTCATCGATTAAAAAAAAAAAAAATAAAGCCAAATTTTTTCTTACTTATTTAAATCTGAAACACATCCCTTATCATACACGTATGAAGCAAGAACAATTTTTCTTCTTTTGGTATTTTTTGTTCTTTCGGTATAAAGGACGAGTGGTTCCGTGCGGATCACGAAACCAAAATGTCGGAAAATTCGGCTTCCTCAAAACAGTGGCCAGAGCTTCATTGCGTCCGCCCATTTCAAATATTCAAAAAGGCGCATCCTGCATGCATATATTAAGTAATCTTTTCAAATATGACATTAACTCATAGCTTTAGATTTGTTTTCGTTTCGAGCGGAGGTTCCATCTATTATAAATAATCTTAAAATTCTTCTCGAATCCTGAAAAATGTGCAGACTTCTCCGCAAACTTTTTCATTTGTCATTCGAGATCAACGTTTCTGTTTATTGGTCTCTTTTTGATACAAAAAAATACAATTTTCATTTCTTTTTTTTTCTGCCCCCTCACCTTTTTTTGTCATTATACCCATGTTGTATGAATTTAATATATTTCTTTAAAAGTGTCTGCCTCTGCGTCTATAAAGATTTTTTTTCTAAAGGGATCATTCATAAATGATGTCACGCTTCGAGGAGGGTGTTCGTAAAATTGACAAATTTTGACAAGGAGAGAGGAGAGGGTAACAAGAAGTGTGACATCATGCTTATGCAACATAGCGTGACATGTGACAAAGGGGGGAGGGGGGTCAAATATATGGGAAAAAAGCGTGACATCATTTATGGACGGTCCCAAAGGCACTCGGGGGAAGAAAGTCTATTATATTAATAACACTCGTATGTTTGTGCTTGATTGTTGGCTGTTATTTTCATCCTGGTAAATAAAAGATTTCTTCAAAATAGCAACATTTTGGGCTGAACTACGTGAGATTTATGTAAAAGTTGTTTATTCCAATTGCAGACACATTATATGAATCTGGTATCTTCAAATCCCAGACAATATATCAGAAAAAAGGGGGAAGGGACGTTTTTCAAGAAGTATTAGAACGTTTTCAAGAAGTAGTAACTTTGAATTATAAACATTACGTCCTAAAAGTACAATTTCCATGAATCGAACAGAGGGTTTTTTTTTTTTTTTTGCAATCCTACAGTAAAAAAATATTCTTTTTCTTTTTCATCGTTTTCATAACCTGTCATTTTCAACATTGATGAAATTCAATCATTATGCATTGGTACTTTCTAGTATTTAAATAATAAATTTATACTAAGAAAGATCTATCAAAGAAAATATTGTTTAAAAAAATATCATTTCTTTCTCCTTGCTAAAGTTATAAGTATTCAGTGTAGTTCCAACAAAATGTCTTAAATAACAAATGTAATAAAATTGTACGTGTCACTTCGATGTAATGCGCATGATTTGTAGAACACAGTTTTGGAATTATCGCAGATACCTTGAGAATTTTAAGCCGTTTAATATTTCTCACTACAAAAAACTCCATTTTAGAAATTTTTGTAATGCTTAACGATGATAAAATAGTTCATCAGTATTAAATACCTTTAAATGATAAATTATTATCCACGATAACTAGTGGTAATTCTAGCAAGAACCAAGAAGACAAGTTCAGGCTGTTTGATATATGAAGGCTACAAAAATGTTTCTTATCTCAAATGTTTCACGCATATAACTTTGATATACGTGCATCAGGAACTGAAATATCCTAAATTATTTCCTTCGGCCAGACCTTAAAGTTAAATTCTCATTTATCGCAACAGTAAAGCCGCGTCTCATTCTCATCCTTCATCTACCACATTAAATAATCAAGGTACTTAATTTATTCTGCTCATCCACTAACCCACTAATAATCATGATTTAAAGCTCTTAACGTCGCAATTCATGGTCGACGCTAATGGGGAATTTCTGCGCGATGGGTTGGTTAGTTGTCCTTGCTTTCAAGTTTGCGTTTTCACGCGCAAGGCTACGTAATGAATGGATATTTGGAAATAAAATTGCCATTTGAGAAATGTTGTGGAATTGTTGGCACTTAAGATAAATACATTTGTAATCGAAGTACGTTATTTCGAAAAATATGTTTTATTCAGAACTCAGAAAATTACTTATTCATATTCTTTTCAATGAAATTATTTAACTTGGTATGGGAGACGAAGTTATAACAGACACAAATAACAATTATGGATTGTTGTGTTTACGGTATTTCATGGTAACTAATCAGGGTCGTCCTTATAGCCAAATTTTTCGAACCTTTATCGCTTCATTTTTTTGAAGAGTGAATTTTTGCAGAATTTCTGAAGAATGTCGCTAATTTCTTAGCAGTCAATTCGTTCACAAAGCAATGTAATATAACGGAATTTTCCAAGCAAAATAAACGTAAGTACTTACTAGTGCAAGTTATTTTCTAAATTAGGGAGTTGTCTTCACTTTTGAGCAGTTGATTTATGAAATAAGAAAAAGCATAATTTTAGCAAATTCATCATATATATGTTTGTTTTTAATTTGAAAGGCATATGCAAATCAAACACTTCTAACATCATTGCATCTCCGAAGTTTGTAACATATACCAATCTCTAATCTCTGTAAATCTTATATTTTCCTAACAGCACATTATTCAACAAGAACCAACCGATTTCGTTACAGGGAGACTATACTATGTACGTTTTGCTGTTTTGATTAACATTCTAAAAAGTACTGCTTTGTAAGTTTACTCATTTTTTTTCAACACTGGATTCGTAACCAAAACCTTAGATTAGAACCTCTGTTACATTTCTATGTTATCTCATACAGCGGTTTTCTTAAATTTATTGCACAGCGTTTAAGGGAATAGCTATTTTTACATTTTTTTTTTTCTTTTGTTCCTTTAAACAAATCAATGGATAAAGAAACAATAAATAAACTAAAATCATTCCCGATTACTCGCAGAGCCATTCAATAGCCGTCTTCGAGCAACATTCTATGGCACTCTTAAAAGCAAAAAAAAAAAAAAAAGTTATGTTCATTTGGTTATTAATTGTTGTTTTAAGTTTTTTCCCAGCATTTTCGTCTCAAGCGGAAATGTTCAATGAAAGCAATATTTCCTTATTTGTTGAAAAGATACGGAAACATCCTTGAAAAAATCTCTTGCTTATGGCTTAATTAGGACACACAAAATAAAGTATCGAGAATTTCAATTCATCATGAACTAGCAGTTTCAACTTTGAATGATATGGTGATCTTGAAATCGGATTAAAATATCGGTGATAGATCAATCACAATTATGGTTCGTGTCATTCAAAATTTCCTCTCATCGCCATGTGTTTTATGAGCTGTGCCGAAGATTGTAACCTTTCTCAAAAATAACAATACATCTCCATAATATTTGTAATACATTTCTATGTAGAATAATAATATATTTCCATATATTTACGTGCAAAATATTCCAAAATTAATTTGAGTGAAGTTATCTTCTCGTTTTTATCATGAGCCGACAGTCAATGGTCCAATTATTAATTTATAAACTTGTCCTTTTGAATTCTTTTTTCTGTGTAGTCTACCAAACAGGATAATGAAATAATGTGTGTTGTTATTTGGCTTCATTTTCTCTTCGAAATAAAAGAAACCCGTAAAGAATTGAATTCATCAAGTTGTTTTGCTCAAAAATCGTAAGCGAGAAATGATTAGTTTCTCTTTAAAAATCGTATTAGCACAAACCTGAAAACTATTTAACTCAGAACTACGCTCACAGCAATACATAAACATCGAATCCGTAGTGTTTCCGCCCTCCTAACATTGATTTTTAAGAATCCTTTCACGCTTTGGTAATTATTTGATTAATAATTTAGTTAATATTCGGAAGCATAAGCAAACATAAATATTAATATAAGACAAATGATCAAAATGCATTGTGCTAAAATGTTACAAAAGTAAAACAACGTAAAAAAGCACAAATTTAGAATTTAAAAAAATCTTATTTTTATTCTGAATTTGTGCTTTTTTTTACGTTGTTTTATCTTTGTACAAGCATAAATATTCTTCACCTTTCTCTCGTAAAGAGTCCTAAAAGAAATACATATACAGCATAATTTTAAAAACTTTCATAATTTTTCCCTTATGATTTTTCTTGAAGTTTTTGGCTTACATACAAAGAAAATTTGACATTTTAGGTGATTATAGGATTTTGAAAATCTTTTATTTGATATTAAAACAAAATACGCAGAAATTTACAATAATATTTCCAATTCATCAATAACAAATAACCGTTCTTATAGCTGTTTGGACAACAAAGCATCTAATAAAGTGATAAATAAATAAATAACAACAGGATACAGTAATAAATATCAATTCATGATGCTTTGAGAATTTCATCATATTTCATTAAATTACCATGGGTGAGTACCGCTCATGAAAAGCACCAATTCATGCAAAACATGTCTGAAAAGTAATTTAACACATTTCCATAGTTGAATCTTCGCTCAGTTACTTAACTTTCGGAAGAACTGTTTATTAAGCATTTCTTTACTCAATTAAGGTATTTGCATGGAACACTAACGTGCTTAATTTTCGTCTGGGTATTTAAATTATTGCTAGATTAAGCTTCAAGAGTAGAGCTAACAAATATGTTTTGCCTTAATCTCTTTTGGGAAAAAAAAATTATTACACTTAGTTTCTGCTGGGAAGGCATGTTTGAAACACAAATTTCTGCAAGAAAATATTAGTGTTATAGTCCAATAAAGCAGTTTGTTCAATGCAGTAGTAATAAGAACATGTAAAAGTTGAGAGTGAGAGCGGATCCAAAAAAAAGAATTTTTTCCCACATAAAATATATCTGATCAAATACGTTATTTAACAAAGTTATTTTCATAAAAAAACACATGCAGTAATAATAACAAACTTACCAGTGAGAACTTACATAAAAATATGAGCAAAAATCATAGAAGAAGCCAGTGAATACTCTTCTCTTCCAAATGGCATACGCAACGCATTAATGTTAAGCCGCAAAATAATCTTGTTGTCGTAACACAAGTGTAACTGAGAGCAGATTCTAAAACTTTAAATTCAAGTGGTTTTATTTAAAAATCACTCGTTGCTGTTATCATTACGTTTTCTGAAAACTCAATGAATTAACTTATAAATTATGCTAAAAAGAGAATGCCGGAAGACTAATAGGTTTAGAACTACAAATACCCCCAGCAGAATTAAATTTATAATGTGTCTTTACGCGAGCAAAACTAATTAGCAAACAGTGAAAGAGACTGTTGAACATAAAGGAATTTAATGAAAAACGTAACCAACTTGCTATAATACATGGATTGACCGGTTGGGTTGACTTTCCTGGCTTCATCTCAACTACAACTTTACCAAAAAGATGAAACAAATCATTCCTTCTCCTGTTTTGAGGATTTCAAAAAGAAAGGCTGTCCTTAACTGTCTCAAAGTTTTCTAAAGAATGAAGATTAGTATTTTCCAAATTCGTAAAGATGAGGTACTGCTCTAATCGCAGAGCTAATAACATAATTATTATCTTGCCAAACCTCTGATGTTCGGGAATTAAAATTAAAAAAAAAAAAGATTAACTTTTTCCCTAATTCTTTAAATTTCAACAAGGATGTACTAGTATAGTTTACAGTATTAAAATTGCGTAGCTAATTGTTTTTATTATTTTGAATATTTTGTAATATCTGGGTACGGGTTACGGAAATTAAGAGTGTTCAGAAACAATTGTGTAATATTTTTGTAACGATAAATTAAAATATTTGGTTCAAAATAAACTTGTCTGATGATTAAATGTAGTGTCAACTATTGGTCCCTTTCCCTGTCAAAAACTGGCCTACTCGTGCTAATAATTGGTTCGGTTCCCATCCACACTGTTAAAAAGGATGTGCTTAAAAATGAGAAAATATACCTGCTATTTTGTTTAAAGTAATTTTGACTTAAAAATGAACAACCGCCGCTCTCAGTTTTAAGTGCCGATGCTTACTTAGAAATTATAGTTACAGAAAAGGTAAGCATTTTTTTTCATTTTTACTGCAGTAAATTAAAAAATTATAGATCAACTTTACGTTCATAATTAATCCTGGGATTTTTAACGATTATTTCTTCAGAACAATAGTATGTATCACAAAATTAAGGAACTATTTACCACGCGAGAAGTCAGAAAGATTCAAGAATGCGAGTATTCTCTTCGTCTCTTCAGAGCAGGAATACAAGATAAATAATTTGTCGGATTCGGATCGGACGCAGTGAAACAAGAAAACAGAATTGACGAGAGGGTAATTAGAGTTGTTCTTGATTGGGTTATGAAGAAATGTGGAAGTTACTTTGGCACACGCAGCTGATACGTTTGGAAGCTATATAATCCAACCGTTATCCTTAGCGCTCGATGTCGTCTGGCACAGTGAAAGAGCATTCGCCTGCATTCAGGACGACTCGAGTTCGATTTCTCAGCTTTAGCGTTTTCCACCGTTCTTGCTTCGCATATGTTCTGTTATTTCTATTAGAGTGTACCGCAAATTGGAGGAAAAAATCTGTTTCTTTTTCTTTTCTTTTTTTTTCAGTGATGTATCAAAAAGGAAATCGTACCGGATTATTTTTGAGAAAAGGGTAGCTAAAAAAATAAGAACTCCGGTTTTCAGATCTAAGTCATTTTGACTCGGAGCGAATCCGAGAACATGATGTTCTTGAAAATCGGCCGTTTTATGGCCAATAACAAGAATTCTGATTCAACAATGCGATATTTAGATTTTGCATATCAATAACACTGGTCTACAAAAAATACTTTTTTTCTGCCCCAAAGACTTTTTTAACTGATCGTAGAAGTATTTTTGAAGTTGATCTTAGAAGTTGTATTTATTTAAACTCGAAAATGAAAACCATTTTTCTCCATCACGTAAGGATTTTCCGTGCAAGGTGCAGTAATAGTTGACATTAATAACATTTTAGCAGTACATTACAAGTAAAACCCTTAAGTGATAAGGAAAATGGTCTTCATTTTCGAATTCAGCTTGGAAAATACTTCTAAGATCAGTCAATAAAGTCCTTAGTATCCCCCCCCCCCCCATTTTTTAAAGGGCTTTCTAATTTTTACATTAAAAGCATTTCAACCAAAAAAACCAACTAATTTTCTATTTACCTTAAAAGGGTTTATTTTGACGTGTTCTGGCATATTTTGTCTCAGAAATGTCCCTTTTTAGCGTTCAGTAGTAATTTGCTAACATAGTTGCACTCCACTTCCCTTGATATCTCTTTTCGATAACTGAAATGTCCGGATGGAACCGCTCTCCATGTTCATCGGTTATACAGCTCCCATGTTTTCAGGAGGTATTTTTACGCACAACAGAAGACTTCTATGATAAAAAATTGTAGCTCATGCTCATTAAACGTGTCGTACAGTATCAATCTTTTGCCTATTTGAATTTGTATTCCAATTCACGTGAAATTCCTACCGAGACCCGCACCCAGTGCAGTAATTTGATACGCACTCCCGTTCGGGAGTCTGTGGGGACTGTTTGCGACACCCCACTAAGTTTTTTCCAGCAAAATAAAGTGACCACTGATTTAACGGTTGACATTCAAGCTCTTTTGTGTACTTTATCTCAATAAAAACGATGCTGCATGATCGGAAAAACACTGAAAAAACTATACGTGATGGAAAAATTTTGATGCCAGATAAGGATTCCTCGTGCAAAACTACTTCAGGAAAAGTGAAATTCATTATTGGGGCAAAACACTTGTTGACCAGTGTAATTGGTTCGGTTCCTTGTCGACATATAAGTCAATAATTGATTTTTAAAAACTTGTCATCGGTCTTCGACACCAAAATCCAGAAATTTTTTTAGCAAAAGTTATAAGCAAAATCCATGCAACCGACATGTACAAATATGAAAGACATCGAAACAGGAAAATAGGTAAATTAGTCAAAAAGTTATTGGGTAAATGCTTCAAAAATTTCCTTAAAGGGTCAATAACTGGTGGCTCCACCCTGGCGGCTTTCTCCCTTCCTTTTTTTTCCTTCTAATTTTTTATAAGAGATTTTGCGTACTCTGCTGCAGAGTGTTATACTGGGAGGTGTAATTTTATATCTAGTAACTACTGAAATGTAATGCCTAGCAGTTTGAATTTATAATTTTACAATATTTTAGGGAAACATCATTTCTAAATTGCTATGTTTTGTTTTAGGATTCACATTGACGTGACAAATGCTGATAAATCGCTTTATCTTCTGAAAAATCATTAGAAAGAGACACTATAGGAAAAACCATCTCTCATTGTCAAGCAATACATCATTGATGTTATCAAAATCTTTCACATGACTTCTGCGGAGAGGAGACAAAAATTACTCAATCTGGATTTCAGTAGTTAGGTCTTCAGTAGGATCTATGCATGATGTCCGGTCTAATAGAAACAACAGACCACAAAAAATGATGGAAACACTGTTTATATATCTGTAGTATATTTATGTACTATGTATGTTTATAAAAATGCTGTTAGTATGTATGACGTTGCAAATCTCGAAAACTACCCATCGGATTTCACTGAAAATTTCAGTTTGTCTCTATTAGCACGGAGCAGATTTATAGATATGGTGGGAAAAGATCGAACACGTAGTTCTTTTTCGTCCAGTTTTAAGCAAATCTATGCATATAAAAGAGGATGTTGTTCTGTATGAGGTCGCTAATTTCGAAAGCGACCCGTTGGAATTTCCTGACAATTTCACAATTTGTTTCTATTAGTACGGAGCAGATTTATACACCTGTTGGAAAAGGATACGACTATGTAGTTGCTTTTTTAGTAGTTGATTTTCCAGTATGGAGTTAAAGAAACCTTTGTGTACATACTAAAATAAGGTATCAATCGTTGATTTTTCTGTATGAAATCGAATTCCTTCCAAGTTTCTAAGTCAATAAAAACACCAAATATAAGCTTTTAGTTCGATTTCTTAGCAGTTTCCTCAGCTACGTATGAATAATGTTAGCTTCATTTCACAATAAAACTTATTTTCCAAAATATCGAGACATCAGTTCAATTTTCAGCGGACTGTCACACACGGAATTACATTTAAGATTGCTACATTAATGATTGATAAATCAGCTCTGATTTTTGTTATACAAAATGAATGTGTTCAAATCCTTAAACGAAAAAAAGGGGGGAAATAATTTTATATACATCATATGCACACAAAAAAAAGTGGTAGAAATTTTTAAAAAGCATTTATTTTGCTTCCAAAATATTTTGGCGTTTTTCTTCCGTCAGCTATCATCAAAAACCAATCTTTCAACTAGAGCTTTTTGCCATCAGCTTTTGAAGCGAAGTTTTTTGTAGCCTACGGCTTATAAAATTGTCAAAGTTAAAGTATCTCTTTCTCGAATGCGGACTTCTAAGTCAGAAAACCGAATCATCCAACTGATGGCTCGGAGCTAAAAGGCTTTTAAGGAATGCCAGGCACTGATAATGCACAGAAAACTATTTTTGTAGTTAGAAGATTAGTGAGAAAACAGCAATTCAACTCCGATATAGTAGTTATACGTGTGATGCGTATGCAGTACAGTTTGATATGTAATGCCATTTGTTTTTCAGCAAGGCCATTTCTAAATCATCGGCTCTTCCCACTTGCTATTTCCATTACACCCATTTTACCTTAGAAAAATAACCATTTAAAAATGATACATACAGTGGTATGGAAAAAATTATTTGCTTTGATTGATTTATCCATTTTTATCATAAAATTTGAGTGTAAGAAAGTTCATTTTCAGCAACTTCCATTTCCTAGGAATTTTATTTCCTCTAACAAAACTAACTCTTAAAAAACAAATGTAATACATAGCTGAATAGTCTTTTTCAGTTGATAGAATTATAATAAGCAGAGAGAGAAAAAAAAGAAAACAATGCATGCTATATTTTTAGCCTAATTGATGACATCAGTTATTACTTTATGTAAATCTCCACTACGTAATGAGTTCTGGACAACCAGTTATGTTAATTTCATCTGGTACTTTCTCAGGCCCGTCATTTTTCAAGATTTTCTGGGTGGGGGGGCAAAGGTTATGTATTCATTGCATATTTTAGGTAAAAGACAACAAAATACATTAACACATGTATAAATATATTGTGCTTCTAAAAGTCAGGGGGGTGGGGGAGCTGACCTCTCTCTGATCGCCCAAATGTCTACATTTTTGCAATAACGATCTCTGAAAGCATTGCTTAATGAAAAAATATCTAGATATTTAGACTTTTAAAGCCAAACCATTCTAAGTTCAGACAAATTTCTATCGTCACATTTTTAGAACAAACAGATAAAATTTAAATAACGTAAATGAATGACAACCAAGAAAGGCATTTCAAAACTTTATGCAATTAGCCCCCTGTCACCGAAAAAAGATCTCCCTGCCCATTTATTATTCACTCTAAATCTCGTATATACATCATATTTGAATATCAGGCTGGGATAACCGTTCAAGCAAAAGTGATGATTTCAAATGCTTGAGAAATATTTCAAAACTTCCTGACGGTTTAAGCTCCGCACATTAGCATTTTTATTACCCTTGTCAAGATATTTTTATGGATATTATACTTGAGTTCATGTTACTTAAAAGTACAGAATATATTTGTATCTTGTAAAATGAATATGAATTCCTAGTGATCCTATACATGCCACCTGTTGAATTTCGTACTATATATATATAAAAATATATTGGTGCTTCTTTTTCTTTCAAAATCATAATATAATGTATTTCGTCAAAATGAGAAAAAAAAGATATCTTTTGATATAGATAGAAGCTTTAAAAGTGTATCCCAAGGTCTTGTAGAGAAATTTGCCTGCAATGCGCTAAATTTTGGAAGAAAAAAAGCACATTATACATAACCTTTTTAGAATTTAAAAATAATTTCATTAGGAGGCTCCTCCCTTCTTCCCCTTACTGGAGAGCTCGTTGGCAATATCTGAGGAATACGCATTTCAAATAGCTAGAATAGCTAGATAAGTCTCTAATTCAATAAAAATACATGCCTTTAGAAAATAGATCACATTGACGATACAGTCCATGAAAAGGATCAAGCATGTGTTTTCAATGCTTTGAATTTTAATTAGACCAGGTTGAACGACTAAACTGTTGCACATGTTCTTCCGATGCTTTTGGAGTCTGTAGTATCTAGGGACGCGGGAGCGTCCCTCCTGCCAAGAAAACCAAACAACCGGCCCACCAAGAAGGACGAAAAAAAAAAAAAAATGATGAAAATGACCAAGGACATTTTACACGACAGAACAAGTTGAGTTTTTCACCCCTCCCCTGTATATAAGCTCCATGAAGGTGCCTGAGGTCGATTTTTTATATGCTCAATATCGAGTAGTCTCTGACAACGTATAGCAAAATTCAATCCTCGGAATCATCAGGGACCGGAGTAATTTGAGTTAGAAAATAGGCATTTTTCAGGTTTTTCGTGTTGTTGTTGTCATTGTTCTTTGACAGGGCTGCAGCCCAGACGAAAAAACGGATCGAGCTGAAATTTCGCACGCACATTCCTTACGCACTAAGGGTGTGTCTTTTGTTCCATTTACCTCCCCCACCCCTTCCCCTCAACTTCACCCCCAAAAATGCGATTTATACTTCTCGTATCTCAGCCCCATGGGGGTATGTGGTGTTGATATTTTGGTCTCTGAGTACGTATACCAAAATTTAACTCCCGGGTACGTAAGGGGCCGGAGTAATCAAAGTTTGAAAATCAGCATTTTTCAGACTTTGCCTGTTATTCTTGTTCAACTTTGACCGGGCTACAGCCCAGACGAAAAAACGAATCGAGCTGAAATTTCTCAAACATTCCTTATGCACCAAGGGTATGAATTTTTTTGCCATTTGCTCCCCCCCCCCTTCTCCCTCAAATTCCCCCAAAAATGTGATTTAACCCCCCCCCCCCCCGTATCACAAAAAGTAAAAACAACACGATTTGTTTTAAATGAATTGCTGAAGGCCTTCAAATGGAGTTAGGAAAGAGCGGTAAACTACTTTGTGTTCATGGTATCATTAGTCCACTTACTAGAAGCAATGGAAAACAAAATGGCGGAGTTGACGTGAAATATTCATCGTAACAAATAAACGCACAAATATGGAATGGTATAAATAAAGAGGCGCCATATTCGTTTCTAAATCCTTTGTCTGCGTCTTTTTATTCATACAGTTCAAGCAATTTATGCCAAGGGTTTATGCTTCGAAAACCCGGAAGATATTTTATTTAGAAAATGGAAAGGAAAATAAACTGCTTAAAACTTACAAAATATCTTTCAGTCGTAATATAGGAAAGTTCGAAGTTTTATTAGCTTTCTTTTGGAAAGAGAGAATAAAAAATATGCATACATACATTTCATATTTTACTTTAAAGCTTTTTTTTGTCTTACTATGAAAAAGTTTTGTGAGTAAGGAATTACCACTTTCGTTAGTTTTATCTTACACTGCGTAGAACTTAAAGAAAGAAAGGAATAAGTATATTTACACTCGGCATGACTTTTTGAATTTAGGGTATTTTTTAGACTAAAAATTTATTTATCGATTTCATCTGTGCTGATTTTTATTCTGCTGCAATAATGTTCCATCTAGGTTTTCAAATTAGAGTAGGAAAGACCGCCTATATTTTTCTGCTTAGGAAGAAAAGACCCATGTTGCAAAATGCAGAAGGTAATAAGCAGGACGAATTGCAAAAATAGGGTGTCATATTAGGAACCGATCAAGTAGATAAAATTTTTCTGGACGTTAAAATAATGCTTAATAAAAAGTCTCCACCGGTTTAAATTAGGAATATATATTCTTATATTGGACTACTATTTAAATTATAGAAAATTGTACAATCACACTACACAGCTTTATTATCTATAGGCATTACAATTATATGTTCATTTCTTCTTGGGTGTCACTTTGGCTCAATCTGAATGTATCCGTTAGGTAACATTTCACGCATTTAATTTCATCCTTTTGACAGGGACTTAAATCCTGATGTTGCTATTCTTTTATCTATCCAGCACGTCTAAGTCTTGCACTCCCTCAGATAAGATTTTTTTAAATTATTTTCTACACCTTTTTATAGACTCATATCCTGAACAAGTATTGACGTACTTCAGGAAAGACCGTATTTGAAACTCCTAAAGATCATAGAATTCAAGGATTCCTCATGCGTCTCATGCAGGAAACATACATGTTTGTGTAGGCAACTTGGAGTTTGCTCATATGCGTTTGTACTTTGAGGGGTTTTTTTTAACAGTGAAGACGCGTCTACCTTAATCATTTGGTGGCATTTTAAATGTTTCCTTAATAACAAGGTGAACAATAGATAAATGGATTATGACGGATTATTGAATAGAAACATCTTACTTTTCTAAAGGGGGGGGGGGAACCTTATCGAGGAATTACTAATTGACTTTTCTTACTTCCGTAACATAAACACTATATTAACACACATAACACTATAGCATTCATAGTGCATTTATGTTAAATGTTATTACTTTTCTCACAATAGAAAATAATAGTTTCATCATTCCGTAGTGGCATCACATTTAAAACTTTCTTTATGCGGACTGAGCTTATTATAATAAATAATTGAGCGAAGATTTTCCAACTAGTCATGGCTGCCGATATGAGAAGAATTCACGTGACTGAATGTTAACGAAGAATGCATGGAAAGCTCCAATAAATGAAGGAAATAATTAACATCTCAAAGGATCTGGTGTTGAGACAAATTCTTAGTTCGTTAGTATCCTATCAAAAATACGAGGTTGCCAGATAACACGAAGGGATTTAAATAAATTGTTGCATTTCGAACTTCCTCGTAAAATCGTTAATACTTATTACATATACACGAAGCAAATGAATTTTCCTTTCTGATAAAGATCATTCGTTGGGGAATTAAGCGCCACTTTCGCCTTAATATATGCGTCTCAAAAATGTGCATGATAGCAATATTGATACCGCCACTTTCATCACGTGGTATTTGGACCGTAAATAACTTTGCTTATAAAGCTAATACATACGTTTAAGGATGCGGCGCGGTTGATTTAATACCCTTCAAACTGCCTTGATTGTTGTTGCTGGGCTAGGTCTTTAACGAAGCAATTGTTAGCATAAATTAAATAGCGAACTTGTGGTATAGAAAGCACACTTTTCTGTTGTATTTTCGTATAAACACTTGTTTGAGACGTGTTTACGTAACTGTAAAAACAGCAGACAGAATGGCTAGAGATTAAGCTGCTTCGAATAAGTTGCTTGTATAAAGTATAGTAAAAGTAAACCAGAGACTAAGGAGGAAGAGATACGTTTTTGATTTTGAGAGTGCAGGATCCATTGTGATTATTTTCCAGATAAGATGAGGTTGGGGGTTGTAATTGGCTGATTATTTTAAATTCATTACTTCATTTTTTCGCTAGCTCATATTATCATTTAAAAAACAAACAGCAGAAATATAAAAGATCGTCATAGTTGAAGTTAAAATTTCAACTCTTCAAGGCAAAAAAGACATTGGGTAGAGCAACATGAAAGTTGGTGTCATATGTGTACTTAGCAAAATATAAAAACGTTGGATAATTAGACTGTTAATGAGATTGAAAGTTTTCAATGTCATACCGATATTCGGAATGCTCACAGAGTAATCATAAACCAGAGACACATCTTAATGTTGATTCCTATGTAATCAAAAACTGCGTTCAGCGCCCCCACAGAGAGAAACACAAAATTCTTTTGACGGTTTTGCTGTTACTTTATTTGTTGTCACTCCCCATTCTTGGCTGTTACGGTTATTGACGACTCCCCTATAAACATTACTCATTTCTTTTATTTATGAATAATCGTCAGTAATTTTTATCGGTTTTGGAAAACTGCTTCTATTACTTTGAAATTTTGCGTCGTATAAATAAAATGCCATTTCTACTAACGACTTTAATTTTCTAACCGACGTTTTTTTAAAAATTGATTTCAACATACTTTCCTTTTCTCCCTCCCGCTTGTATAGAATTAAACTGCAAGTAAGATGTATTTCACACTGATGTTTCGTATCACAGTCATATTTAAAATAACACTTTTAAAATATATCAATCAATTTCAGAATTCAAAATATTTGTTTGTCCTTTTCTCGTTTTTACTTCGCCTAGCATTATATTTATTGACTCGGTTTCTTTTAATTTTGTTGATACAGTCTTTTATTCTATACTTCTAAAACCTATAGCTTTGCATGAATCCCTATTTTTTAAGATTACCATTTTATTTTATTCAACATACTTACTGTTCTTCTTGAATTAAAAATGACATTAAATATCATACAAAAAGATATAACAAATCGGGTATTTTTCCGTTTTGGGAGGGCTGGCGATGGTTATTATTATTTTTTTTTAGCCAAATCAATCTACTAAATCATTTTTAGGTTGCCGTTGGCGATGTTTAAATATTTTTCGCAAAATCAAACCAGAGCCCCTTATACTATAGTATAGGGGGCTCTGATTAAACTTTACAAACTAAACAAACTGGTTTAGCAAAAAAAAAAACTATCGCCAACCCCCTGAATCGGAAAAACGAAAATTGGAGCAGAAGTTTTATCATAAAACAATACATATAAAACATCTTTATTTAACCTCTCTATGTAGTAAGACAAGGTGAGCAATTATAAAAATCAATGAAATATATCCTGTTAAATAAAGTCCAATTTAAAAAAGATAAATAAATTAAGCATTAATTTTCAACAGATAAAAATGAAAATGTAGAACATGTTCTAAATAAGTTCAGTTAAATATATTTGGTATCAAGAAATTCTTAAGTTAGATATTATTTAAAAAAATAATCCTTTCTAAATACACTGTAAATAAACTTTAGCTTTGAAAAATATTCCAGAAAATTACAAACAAAAATAATGAAAATGCAAAAATTATTCAATCTAAACGAACTACCCAAAGCTGAAAATGGGCGAACCGATTCTGAAGAAATATGCAATTTCCTTTCAAAATAATGATAATATTGTCGTAGAGGAGACGTGTGGAGTTAAACTTCAATGCGAACTCTTGTAATTTAGTTCATGTTTTTCCACGTGGTGCGCTAGTGAAATCGACACTACAAAACTGCTTGAGAGTTGACCCTCTGGTTTATGATTACTCTGTGGGAATGCTGTTTACTAGAAGGATTTACAGTAGCAATATGAAAGAAAAGGAACGTGGAGAATTGAACTGCATACGTTCCGCAATGCAGTAATCAGAGCCTCTATACTAAATGCTTCCGATACGAGAGAAAAACGGCCGTGAAAAGTTCTCCGTTAGGTGGCACAGATGACCTGCTGTATCAACTTTAAATTTCTTTTAAGAACTAGTTAGATTTTAATCAAAATTATGGTGCATTGCGTTGTGCCGTACTGCTCTTCAGATTCAAGAACTGAAAAAATCAGTTTTCATCAATTCCCTTCCGAAGAAGGATTACGAACAAAGTGGATAACAGCTTTGTCTAGACAAGGTAATTATTCTTTTTCTTACTCCAATGTGTTTTATGAAACTTTAAATGTTTATTATTTTCAAATCACTGACGTTTTATTCTTTTAACATACTATATTTTCGATATCACGGATCATGTTTTGTTTTCGTACATTAGAATGTTCACGTTTCCTAATTGTTTTAGCCAAAATTCAAAAATATGATGGTAGTACAGATTCAAATAAACATTTTAACTTTATACCACTCTTTAATTTCTTGGGTAATTTAATTGATGGAATCAGTGCTACTATTTACTATTTTAGAGTGGATATATTAAATGCTTTTATTCAAGAATAAAAATACGTTAAGAATTTCAATTTTTTAGTAATTAATGTAAAAGTTTGCAGTCGGAAGGTACCCCTTGATTGTTTGGCGATTTGTTTTGACGCCAAGATGTGATTACTAGATGTCCGCTGCCTAACCAGAAATAAAATTGTATCGCCAAAATATAACGCCAAACAAAGGGACACCCGATTCTACACCGATACGGTAACTATTTCAATTTAATTTAAATTTAGAATAATATTTAATACTCTCTCAATTATCGCCTGGTTCTGGTCGCGGTTGATCGCCAAGCTTAGCGGTGTTGCAAAACTGCAAACAGTAATGGCGCTAAACAAAAATCGCCAATTTTGCGAAGGGGCACCCGAAAGTAAATTTTTACCCCAAAAGATTATATTTAATATTATATAGTACGAATTAAAGAACTAATTCCAAGAGAAAGATTTTTTTTTTTTGATATAATAACCTAGAAAGTGAAAAAATAAGGATTCCAATATTTTATAATTTGAATCACTAGAAAAATATTTTACATGAGAACTTAAGAATAACGTGTTGTGCTGTCTTCAATAAATTCATTAAATGACAAGTCAAAATTTGCTTTTTGGAAGATTTTGTTTGCTGATATGTTTAAAATTAAATAGTTTTTGTAATTTAAACACTCAGTTCATTAATCTTTGCCATATGCATCTACTTATAAAAGCAGTATTATGAGCAGAGAACTAGCACCCTCTATATAAAAAGTTGCGGCCAAAATGTGTATGGATTTAAAGCGCTATCGGAGGGCATTTAGTATAGAGGGCTCTGGTTTAATTCGCAACACATGCAGTTCATAGTCTAATGCTCATAACACATCTTTCAAGCAACATTGTCATAATTTAGCAAATAGTCTTTTCTTTTTGGCAACTCCAAAGATATAAGATGGACTTAATTCCTAAAAGTCAAGTGCGGAACCGTTTGCTGTTCAAAACTGTTTTTATACGTAAATAGTATGTAAATATTCCTCTGTACTGTAGCGTAGACTCTAGATAACCTACCGTACGATCGCTGTCTTTGTAATTTTCTTTATAAATACAACTTTTAAATTCTGACATTCATGCATTTTATTTATTTATTTATACAATATTTAATTTCTAAAGTCATAACTAAATACTACTTATCCCTCCTAACAAACAGCTTAGCATTTACTTAGACTTAGGTAACTGCCAAAATCTCTAATTTCCGTACAACGAAATTTCCGCGTGTAGCGAATTCTTCAACTCGAACCAAGCGATTTTGTTATAGTGAGACTCCACTGTGCGTGTATATTAGTGTGTGAAATACTGGACGAAAAATAGAATACCGGTAATCGGTACTTTTTTAAGTAATAAACGGAATGCCGGTAATTTTTCAAAAAAAAAAAGAAACGCATACTTGTTTTATTAGATCTTTTGTAGTTTCATACAAAAGATTTATAGACTAAAATAATATAAATAATTTTGTTATAAACAAATATAAGATAAATAATCAAATACTAAAATCAAATATTTATAATGAGAGCAGTATAATAATAATTTATGACATTAGGGGAAAAAAAATGAACCGTTAGAGAGTTATAACCACGTCAGACCCCAGAACTAAGCACAAACAATTTTGACGCAATTTTTTGGTTCTCTGATTTAAAAAACTGATTAAAAAACAAAATAACTAAAAAAAACGAAGTAAACTATCTGTTGATTAATTTCAAAAACAATTAGGTGTTTTAGCTTTCAAATGGCATAAACAGTAGTTAATAAACAGTATTTTAAAATGTACCCAATTGGGTACACTTGGAATGAAGAGGATATTACGATGAAGCGAAATATATAGCATTGTTAAATGAAAAGCGATAACTATATCATATAAAATTTTTCTGATGTCATCTATTTATTACTAAACTCATGTTTGTGAAAACTGCAACACCATGAAGGACTTACGCGAGTGAGCTGAAATTTTCAGGATATGCAAAGTAGCGCATGATATGCAAATGATTAGAATTTCAAATCCGTAGCGCATGCGTATGCTGACCAGCGCCCTCTGAACGGCGGATGGATCCGAATAAATAGACGGATGTAGCGAGGCGTGTATGGTTATCGGTGGTTATCTGCTAGTGGTTAACGTTAGCTCAATCTTTACTTATGCCTCTTCGACGAAAGAGAGCGAGATTTGAACAACTAACAGAGTTTGAACGGGGGAGAATCATCTGCCTTCGTGAAGCTGGATTGTCGTATCGTGCAGTAGCCGCTCGTGTGCAGCGTAACAGCAGCACAGTGATGCGTGTTTGGAAGCAGTGGACGGAACAGGGGCCGACAACTGGGAAATCCGGGAGTGGACCCCGAAATGTGATGTCAACTCGCGATGATAGACACCTCGTCCGCATGGCGCGGACGGACCGTACAGCTTCCTCTAGACAATTGGCAGCACAGTGGTCAATAGCTACAGCTGTTTCATTGTGTGCTTCATCAATTCGTAGACGTCTGCTGCAGCGTGGACTGCGCGCAAGGACTCCTTTATACAGGATCCCCCTCACGTTAAACCATCGCCGCCTGTGGCTACAATGGGCCAATCAGCATAGAGCCTAGCGTGCTGATTGGCAGCATGTCGTGTTTTCTGCTTTAATTTGTGGTACTATGATGGCCGCATTCGTGTCAGACGCTATGCCGGTGAACGCCACCTTCCGGAGTGCATTATCGAACGCCACAGTGGACGACACCCGGAGTTATGGTCTGGGGCGCCATAGCCTATCATGGACAATCTCAATTGGTACGAATTGTGGGCAATCTGAACAGCAACCGGTACATCAGTGAAGTTCTACAGCCCCAAGCTGTTCCCTTCCTTCAAAGCTTGCCAGGCGCTGTATTTCAACAGGACAATGCCCGCCTTCATATTGCTAGGACTGTTCAATCCTTCTTTGCAACGCAGCAGGTACAACTTCTTCCTTGGCCTGCGTATTCCCCGGATATGTCGCCAATTGAACATGTGTGGGATTTCGTTGGTCGGCGTCTCGCTCGTGATCCTCGTCCTGTTGCTTCTGTAGACAAACTTTGGGTACGCATACAAACAATATGGAATGCTCTTCCTC
This sequence comes from Octonoba sinensis, assembly GCA_038502835.1. Taxonomy (NCBI): domain Eukaryota; kingdom Metazoa; phylum Arthropoda; class Arachnida; order Araneae; family Uloboridae; genus Octonoba; species Octonoba sinensis. Next base: position 25,426,362 of record CM076599.1, on the reverse strand, counting down.
AGGCAGACATTCAAAATTTGTTTGACTCCATGCCACGCTGTGTAGCAGCACTTATTGCGGCGCGTGGTGGCTACACAAAACACTGATTCCGATCTCTTGTTATTGTTTGTTTGCTTTGAAAATTTAATCATTTATTTGTACCACTACCACTCAACTGTGTATTAAATTTCATTCAATTACGATGATTCCTTCATGATGTTGCAATTTTCACAAACATGAGTTTATTAACATTAAAATAAATTATTTTATTGCATATTTTCAAAATGAGATCATAAGAAACGTGCAGCGTCTATTGAATTGCCAATAAGTCTGGAATGCATTTTTGTGCACATGTTCTGCCGTTGCAAAATGCTCTTTTGGAGTCGACACTGGTCGGTAGTGCTGTTGACAACGCGCAATACACTACCTCTAAACATTTTCCTCGAAATTCTTCATGTTCTAATAATTCGGTTTGTGGTCTGACGGTTTTGGATAAATCTTTTTTTGTGTGTGTCACTTTTGCACTATTGTTTGTGGGGATTTTTTATTGATTGTAAATTGTAATTTCTCGTTGAGAGAAGATTCTTTTACAATGTTAACATTGTCTTCAACTATTTATTCTAGATCTGGATAGGTGTGTGTGTGTGTGTGTTTTTTATAAAGCTTTTGTTGGAAATTTACTATGAACTTAATTAACTTTGATCTTGTTAGCTTCCTTTCTTCCTTTACGGTTTCTTTTTCAATGGTGCACATAATTGCAGGAAAATGTAATGTTTCATCACACCATCTGGTGATAAACATACCTTTTTGCACTCTTTAGATGCTTTTGTTCAGGGAAGGTCTGTTAACTCATGATTTTGAAGCCATTTTTTGGCTACAAACGAAAGGTTTTAAAATAACAGTAGATATCTAATAGGTTAACTAAAAATCTCTTTAATTGAAAAAGTATTTATTATTTCCAACTAATACCGAAAATACCGGTATTACGAAATTGCAAAATAACACGAAATACCGGTATTCGGTATACTGGTATACCCCGGTATTGCAATCACTAATGTACATATACAATTTTCCATATAAGCTGCTAGTTCGAAACGTGTAGTAGTATTTCCTGAGATTTCAGCACAGTACCTCCGGTCATGTTTATCACAAACATGGGGCGGACGTAGCAAGGACCTCGCTCTTAGCTGCAGGTGTCAGAGACGTCCTTGCTCAGTTGTCATCACTCAAACTGCTTAACTCGTTATAGTTTAATAATATCTAACTGGTTGACGTATTGGAATTCCTTTACTCTAATAAATTATCCAGTGGAACAGGTGTGTTTGATTTAAAATGTCATTTTTCCCCCTTGTAATTTCTTGTTTGAAAATAAGTACCTTGGCGGTTCTTATTATGTCATTTTATTTTGTGTAAAAATTGACTTCAACATGTAAACATTGCTTCAAGTCCAGGGCCAAAATAATGTTAAGTCAAGTTGCAAAAATGCACTTTCTAAGGCTGTCACATTCACCAAGATATATGTTATTGGTGCATGTCTATCAGTGGGACAGGCTAATAAATGCTAATGTACTAATCAAAACTATTTCAGTACCAGAATATAAAAAAAAAAAATTCAAAAAAATTCATGTCATGTTCCAATACGAAAGGCCGATAATGCGTAAAATTAATGTTCAGAAGGATGTTCGAAGATTCCGAAAGAAAATGAGAATGAAAAAAAAGCAAATGCTTTGGACGGTAAACACTCTCTAGAAAAATTTTAAATATATATTTTGACAAAGTCTGATGCTTATTTAATTGAGGAAATAATGATTATACCTAAAAAATATTGCTCAGTTTTTTATGTATAAACTGCTTTTTATATATATATTGAGTCAAATAGTAGTAAAAATACTGGAAGAACATTTATCACAGGATGGATATGTGTTTTCGCGTAAGTAGAGCATTTTAGCTCCAGATAGCTTTGTGTTTTTCTACAGGAATTTTTCGTTTTTTTTCCCAAAAGTTTAAGCCTGAAACATGGGGTCGTTTGAGATCTGAAATATATTTCATGGACGCTTACGCATTTCCAGTTTATTTTACCCTCTACACAGCAAAAATGCCAAACAGAAATGTTTTTAACATATTTTTTTAAAATGAACAGCTAGTGAGGGAAATTGAAATAAAAGCCCATTATGTTTTCATTTTAAATTCAATCTAAACAGTTGTAATTGCAAGAAAGTGAGTTCCTCAACTGAGTTCGAAACTATTTAGAAAATGCCCGCAAGGATTAAAGAAAAACAAACTACGTAGTAGTTTTGCTCAGGAAAAGAAGCAAGAAAGAAAAGGAAAGGAACGGAAGGATGCAAAAAGTTTAATAAATTGAAGAAGAAATTAATTTTATCATTTTAAATAGAGACGTGGCCATACAAACCAGCCCTCAGATATTCAAAGACTTTGCTTCTTGTTTTTTTTTTTTTATTTAGACTTATTATTGAAATATTTTACTCAACATGATTTATTCATGACTTAATGTAATGTAAACAGGCATTTTTGAAAGTCAAAAGGTATATATTTTCATTAGTTTTTGCTGTTGACGTTTGAAGAAGTGAAAAATACATTTTGTCTATGGGATGGTAAATATGATTATAGTAGTACATACAAAGATGTTTTGCTATTCTTTCAAGCATATTAATTCTAAGCAGTATTTGGTCATAACTTTGAATCTCATAAGGAATTCAAAATGCCTCTGGGCTATTGCGAATAGAACCAGGTTTTCCGTTAATTTATGAATAATTCAAAAAAACAAGTAATTAAATATTAAAGTATTGTTTTTTTAATATGTAAATGTGTGCTTTTATGCACAAATATTAAAGCCATAATTACTTTTGGCGGTATTATTAATTTTTAGCCCAAATTTCAATTATTTCATGAATTTGGAAGTATATGTTTTACCAGAACGAAAATCTTCAAATTACATGGTTGGAAAATCTAGCTGAATAGATTTTTTTTTCTTTCTTTATATTCTCTCTCTCTCTTTTGGAAAAAAAAGTGTGGGAGGACGACTTATTTCATTAAGAACGTACAAGTATTTCAAATATACTTTATTAAATATTTGCTTTTATAATTTGAAACTTATTTCTGCTTTGAAAAGAAATTTCCGTGTTTGAAACACGTGATTTTTCTTGAATAATGGCTTAACTGTAAAAAGAAAAAGTTTTTTTCTGAGAAGTATTTTATTGTAATGATACTTTTGATGCATTGGCAAAAACTTAACCTTGCGCAAATACTGAATGCGTTTTCTTTCCCATTCTTTTATCTCCTGACTTTTGAATAATACAGCGCGTTTATCAAAACAACTCAGCCATGCCATGTAGAATTGTTACAGCAGTTGAACAGAAATATTATTTTGCACTTTATAAAGTTTTGTTACATCTTTCGCGTTGGCAAATTCTCTCTTTAAGTAGCTCAACTGAATGGGGGTTAGAAGACTTGGTTTTGTGGAGAATGAATGAGAAACATACATCATTTTTAAAAAGTTTGTTTCCTCCTTTTTAATACCTATTAATTAGGCTTAACAAAAATTTGGAGTGTTTATAATGCAATTCATGTTTGAAATATACTTTAAGTTATTTCAGGTTTGTCTACATGCAGTAAATCAAATCTAATGAACACAGAAATTTTAATTTACCTGCCAGATTTACTAAAAGAATTTAAAATATTAGAAGTAAAAACTACTTCATCACGGTTGAGTTTCAACTCGGTGAATATAAGAGCGTTTGTCTTATTATATTGGAATATATATAATACTTTTTACTGCCCCCGCTTTCCTTAGCGGAAACCACATGCGTTTTTGCGCATGCTTCAAGTCTGCTCCGATTTCATTAAAGTATGGGAGTGCTGAGGATGAGGAGGGTATGTTAACTTTTCAGAAAGAATAATGTAGATATAATTGCGCTCTTTTTCTTTTCTTTTTACGTTTTCAAGATCCAAATTAGAAATGTATAGAATTGATCAACATTGCAAAAAACTTGCAAATTAATCCAGTAAATACACATTCGGAAATTGTCAGTCTGCTTGCGAAATTGAAATGTCCGTCAGTGGCAGCTTTCATAAACGAACAGCCTTTATACATAAAATTCTTAAAATGCCAATACATACTTGGAGCGATTTTGAGCAGAGATCCACTTACTTAAAACTCTTTCAATCAAAGATTTCATGCCAGAAAACAAAATTTCCTTCTCCACTAACAGCATTAGTTTACGTAAAATGAAAGATTCCATGTTTGGAGAATTGAACTTTTCCAAATTCTCCTGTGATTTTTTTTCTGTTATTTATTCGACAAATTTTTGCTTTAAACAATGAAGCAACTCACAAACACTGTCCAATAGTTAATATTCTATGTTCGATACCTGTAATTTCGTTTTGACTACGTATTGTCAGGGCAAAAGTTTATCACATCAAAGTTTATGGGTTAGACACCTACTTCTCTACTTTCAGGCAATCTTTAGAAAAAAGAAAAAAAAATCAATTTAATGCAGCAAAACGAGAAATCATCAATAAACTAGAGCATCAACCGAAATAGCTTGAAATCAATAAGTAATCATGATTATAAAAAAATTAAGATCCTCGGGAAGTTACTAAGAGGATATAAATAAAGATTTGAACACACATAGTCAAGTGTGACAAGTCACATTTGTCACACTTAGCACAAGTCCTAATAAAGTAAAATTTAAGAAAGGATAAAGAACGAATGGTATAAAATGTTTCATTCACGCTCTCTTTCATCAAACTCTTTCTTAGTGTTTCTTCTGACGCATCATAACTGCTACACAAACAAACCGTTCCACGAAAGTGTCACAAAAACGAAATACTTTATAAGTTCGTCTAGAATCGAGGTCTATCTTCTAATACCACCTCAGTTAAAAACAAAAAGCTCAGCTTAGAAGGTACCAACCCGCAATCATTGCGGATTCTTACCAAAATTTTCCTTTCACTGCGGGCTGCCACGAAGTACCAAAGTTCTAAAGCGTTAACCAGGAAATTAATCCTAGGATACTTACATCTCCTCATTAAAGGTAATACGTACCATAATGCAGTATATTACTTGTATATTTCGGCTCATGCTACAGATTATAGCATAACCTGTACCGAAGTAATCACGTTACTATTATGGTTTATGTGGATGCACTTCACGCAGAATATTCGTGATCACCTGCTCTTTACTTCCCAAATGCTCAATATTCTAGGGGTTGTTTTTATTTCTGTTTTCGCAATAAAAAAATGTTGTTATAAAAACTTTAATAGCTTAAACTTTACTCTCAAGCAAAGTTTAAAATTTATCAAATATAGGTTATCATTTTTGTACACTTTACGAGAAACTATTTAAAATATTGAAGCAACACACGTGAAGAAAAATTCATATTAACTCAAATATGACTGTAGAAGTAATTCTCATCATTGTCAATTGATATAGGAAACGTTGTTTTCTGATATTATCCCATTACTTCCTGATAGATTGCCAGGTTACTTGATCATGCCACTTAGGGCAATCCTTTCTGGAAGTTGACAGCTATCTGCCCCAATATATTGATTGCTTCTCATGCTTGCTTTAGAACTGCAGCTCCCAACCTTTTTCTCCTTGCGAACCCTTTATAAAACCCCAAAGAAAACTACGAACCCCCTTAGTATTGGGTAAGAAAAACAACAAAATTGCTAGCGTTTCATATTTTAGTAAATTTTCCTATTTCTCCCCCCTTTCTACGTGCTAACGAAGAAACAGTGGAAAATGATAGCAAATTTAAAATATATTAATTAATATCTCCTGGTACCACTTCGTGATTAGAATCATGCAAAGATTTTCGAAATCAGGCAAAAGTAAAAAGTACATTTCAAATTTCATACGTATGCTTCCTGCGCCAGTTCACAACTTTTCGACAGTATCTGGGAAACAAGCTATAGAAAAATCATTTTTACGCTCCGGCCACAGCCATATGTATGTTACTTTATTATTTAGTTATTTCTTTTACGTTAGTAACAAACATTGGACGCAAATACAGTATTATTTTTGTGAACCCCCTTCCTAATCTACGCGAGCCCCTGGGGGTCCGCGAGCCACCGGTAGGGAAACGCTGCTTTAGAAGACCAATTCACGATTTCTAATAGTTCTAATTGTGAGATATGGAAGAAAATCAAAACAAGCGCAGGGGGAAGAACTACCTTATAGCCAAGTATGACACAAGTACATATTCACTTATTAATTTGAATAAAAATAAATGAGTACAATATATACGAGAGCAAGAAACGAATTTCTGGAAAACTAAATTTAAAAAAAAAAAGAACAATTTACGTAAATATGATATGAAAAGCTAGAATGCATTTTATGGAAAAACAAAAAGAACACTCGGCAGGTAGAGAGAATGTTCCATTTCTAAAAAAAAAAAAAAAACAGGTTGTCCTTTCTTTTTTTTTCTTTTTCTCTTAAAGTTAACGTTTTGCTTTTCTCAGTCAGATAAGTGCAACTATGCAAATTTGTATACTGAAAATATCCCAACTCCACTTGTTCAGTCTCGTTTTCAGGTCGTTGTATCAAAGGTCGTTTTCCTTCATGGACGTTATACCAAATGTGAAATAGCATTATCTCGAACGAAAGCCACTCAGCTCTTTTTCAAAGGTCGTCATGACGCATTAGGTCGTTGTAACGTGGACCGTTTAATAGTGTTTTTTTTTTTTTTTTTTGGATGTGTGTGCACATGTGCTCCTTTCTTACCCTAATTTTTCAAATTCTTCTAAAGTTCAAATCATTTGATACTAATTCAAATTAAAATCAAATATTGCTTAAGTTTTGGCACATTGTTTTACTTTCAAAATGAATAGTTTTCTCTAGTTTGATCTAGGGAAAGAAGAATTATTAACCGACTTCACAAAGGAAGGAGGTTATACATTCATATTGTATGTATGTCCTTTTTTTTTTTTTTTTGTTTGTTTGTCCACTCTCACTGGATGAACCGATTTTCATGATTTTTTTTTAATCGATCGAGGATGGTTTCCCATATGTCTCATACCTTAGTTTGACCATATTCGGTAATTAGAAAAAAAGTTATGGGCTGAAATGTGGACATTTTTGTGCTTTTTCATCCATAACTTTTGACTAACTGAACCGATTTTTATTGTTTTTTCTTTGATCGATAGAGGGTAGTCTAACTCAAATATCGCACATCAGTTTGACATCTGTTTTTTTAGAAAAAACGTTATGGGTGAAAAATAAGTATTTTTTTCATTTTAATTGGAAAGGCTAGGCTCGAGCTTTTTTTTTGTTGTTGTTGGGAAAGTAGTTAATAAAAATGAAACTCATTGTTAAAAAAGTGTTTGTTGCCATTAAGATGTAATATTAAAAGCAATTATAACAAGAAATAGACTGAAGGCTTCTCTGAAGAAGAAATTAAATCCAATCAATTTGCTTGCTCTAGTGACCCTTTAAAATCGATTTTAAAACGAAATTTATCTTACAAACGGTTAGTTTTTAGTGTCATTCCCTCAAAGGTTTCCCCTTCGAAATGTATGTTTTAAAAATAGAGTATTTATATAAAATGTATTTACACTAAAAAGAATAAAATAAAATCATATTTGGAAAAAAGTAGAACCGACTTCAAACTATAAATTGCGCTAAAAAGTAAAAAATAATATTCTTTATACAACTTCGATACGACTTTTAAACATAATTTTTGAAGTCGGTGCAAAATTATGATGGATTTTGATGCATGATTCCTTTTGTAACTATGAACCAATTACAAATATAAATAGCGTAGAGTTTGCAACAGTTTCAGTGTAAAATAACGCATGGTGAAATTATAATTAGACTGCCATAATTTTGCACCGACTTCAAAAATTATGTTTAAAACTCGTATCGAAGTTGTATAAAGAATATTATTTTTTTACTTTTTAGCGCAATTTATAGTTTGAAGTCGGTTCTATTTTTTTCCAAAAATTATTTTATTATGTGCATTTTCATCAACTTATCTTTACGAAAACTATCAATTACTCTAATAAGATTAATAATCTAATCTAACACTAAAACAAAAAATAAAACAAAATGCTATCTTTTTCATCATGTTAATAAAATATAGATAGTTTTGTAGTTTAAAATTCTGGAGGGAAAAATAGAAATTGTATGCAGCAAATTGCTTCACAACACTTTACTTTCATTATAGTTTATTAATTTTTCTTTATTGTTAAATACTACTTCATCCATATGAACGTTCTTACTTTTTCGATCATTTTTATACAGCAAAAGAATATACATCCCGTAAGTTTTTTTAAACAGAATAAAACGAGTTTTAAACATCTTACATTAATCCAGTAGCTATGGCATTTGAGAAAGTTGCACGTGTATTAAATTAATAATCTCAGCATCACAGCAGAAGTAATTTTTTCATGAAAAAAAGGGAACAATTCTGCGTCTTTAACGACCCTCGCATTTCATTTTAAGAAACATTGCTACAATGCCCATGTTCCCAGAAATTCCCAAGTTAAGTTCTGATGAAATCTACGACGCTAATTAAATTATTCCGAGAAGATCGAAGGTTATTCACCAAGCTGAGCATTTCTTTCAGCTTCTGCAGAAGAAGGGCCTGACTCTTCCGAGAAGAGCTACCCCATCCATCTGAAGAGGCGGATTGTTTCCTTACCTGGCCCCACAGAAAACTAATTCCAAGAAAGAATTTCCGAATTAAGGTCATGTGATATATTCTGAGAAATATTCAAGAAGCGTCAAGTCATTTGTTTCAACCTAAATTATGTTTTGATGGCACTTAATTTAAAAGAAAAATCTTCACGAATAAAAGATCTTTAACTATGAATAAATTCCTAGAGTTAAAAAAAAAAAATGTAAAATTCTTACTCAAAGTAACCTTTAAAGTTCATATTACATTATTCTACATAAATTCACAGTGATATATATTTTTTTTCTAATGTACTGAGGATATATTGGTTCTTAACCATTGCGGATTTACTGCGTTTCCAGAGATTGGTACCAACTCTTTCAGCAGCACCACATATCTTTTCAACTTGCATATCCCTTTAAATTACATCATAATATTGATGTAAACCTGTCCTAACACGTATTTCAATGTTTGACGTAAATATAAAGTTCAACTAGCCAATTTTTTATGAACATCTATGCTTGCGGTACTAACGTCGGCATGAAATTAAAATCGTTTTTAGAGATAATTCGTAGTAATGATGACAATACCGTTTACTAAATAACTGCATTTAAAAATTATATCTTCAATCGAGCAACCAGAAATTCAGCAACGAATATTATACTCGTGCATTTCCCCCTCAAGCCTCTGCGTGGTTTTTATAACGTGACTTTTAGAAGAAGTGGAAAAGTGTGTGCGAAAGTGTTTGTCAGATTTACCAGTGTATGTGACTGGAGAAAACTGAAGATCGCTCTCTTCTGTTATCAGTAATTTCGCTATTCATTGAAGAAGAATAGAGCTACTTCAGGAAGACGTTAGGCACTACATCAATCCCGGAAAGAGCAAATGATTTTCAACTTTTTCACAAAAGACCCAAGGATCTCGGAAGTGGACGCTTGATTCGAACCAGGCTTGGAGTCGATTACAAAGAAACGTAATCGATTACGATTACGATTACAAAGGGAGAAATTGAGAGATTATGATTACGATTACGATTGTAATCCTTTGCCAAAAAGTAATTACGATTACGGCAGCGATTACAGTCGTTGAAAAATGTAATCGATTACGATTATGACATCCGATTACGATTTTGATTACGATTAGATTAGCATAAAATTATCCGATTTTATGCATACAACTCTCATTTTCACAATAGTGTCATAAATCAAAAAGTTATGATTTTTAATTAAATTTTTGATTTTATAAGAGATAACTGAAATGATGATGAATGCAATTACAGTAAAGCACCGTTTATACGTTTTTCAAGGGACCGAGCAAAAAAAACGTATAAATGAAAAAACGTATAAACGAAAATCACAAAATAAACCGAACATTTTCTAACAAAAAACAAAACAGAAACTTAAAATAGTATTATGAAAAATAAATAATGAATAATTTTAATAATACATACTAAACATATAATACATTATAAATTAGTTTATAAAGTAAGACATAGTAAAATGAAATGATGTATAGTATACTAACTTTTGTATTCCTGAATTACATTACAATCACTACGTTTCATATTCATGCAGTATGCCCAAAATATTTTGTTATTTTGGGTTGTAGCGCCTTTTTGGAATGCACAGAAAAGAGTTCCTTGTTCACAGTTATAAGTGCCATCTTGACATTGTCATTTAAATCACTACCAAGGAGATATTCTTGCATGATATTAAAACCCTCCAAAGCTTGCTGAAAACTTGGCTGTGGCTTTTCAGTGCAGTTATCCTCTTCTTCACTGCTAGTTTCTTCATTTGCGACCATTTCATCGACTGTTAGAAGCGAACATGTTGCAAGTTCCGAATCACATTTCACAAATTCTTCAAATGTAGTAACATCACTCAAATTTGACCAGTTTTCAGGTGGAACAAAATGCTCAGGTTCGACGTTTTCATTAGGAGTGACATCTACTGAAGTGAAAAACCCACCAAGATTGAAGCAGTTTCTTATTGTTTTCGGTAAAACACTTTCCCAAGCCATCATTATGAAATTCATAGCTTGCAAGATATCAATGCTCATTTTTTCGAATTCTCCGCTGTCTAAAGTAGCGATAGCTGTTTGCACTAAAAGTTTCCGATAATGTTGTTTAAGGGATTTTATGACTCCTAAATCCAGCGGCTGCAGTTTGCTGGTACAATTGGCAGGGAAAAACTTGACAGCTATATTTTTTAGAAAATCCGTATTAGGTGGATGAGCTGGGCATTGATCAATGAATAAAATGATCCGCCGTTTCTCTTTTCGCATTTTATCATCCAACGCTTTTAACCAGTCGGTAAAGAAAGACATGGTCATCCATGATTTTGTGTTGGCCATGTATTTTGCTGGTAATGTTTTTACATTTTTAAAGCAGCGGGGCTTTTTTGATTTTCCAATGATCAAAGGAGGTAATTTTTCTGACCCATCTGCATTGGCACACAATAGCACGGTCAACCGTACTTTGCTCTTTTTTTCCGCCATGACATGTATCCGATTTGAGTGCAAGAGTTTTAGTCGGCAGAAGATTATAAAATAGGCCGGTTTCATCCGCATTAAAAATGTTCTTTGGTTCATATTCTTTTATCAGTTCAGGCAATTTATTTTGAATCCAATCATCCACGGTTTCACACTCAACATCTCCAGACTCTCCACTTACAGTTTTGCCTGTTATGCCCTGTCTTAACTTAAATTTATGAAGCCATCCCGAGGAAAATGATGCATCGCATTCTACATTTAACTTCTTCGAAATTTCTTTCGCTTTCTCCATAAGCAAAGGACCACTGATGGGAACTTTTGCACTACGACACTGGTTAAACCACTGTAAAAGCACTTTCTCTACATCCGGAAATTTTCCGTTTTAAACTCGAAGTTTTTTTGGAGCATTAGCACCACTTTGATTATGGCTTTCCTCGATGATCTTACGCTTATAAATTATCGTGCTTAAAGTTGAAACAGGTAAACCTAATTTTTTGGCTAGGTCAATTCTTTTTAAATGAAGGTTTTCATCCACTTGTTTCAAAATGCAGATTTTTTCTTTTAGAGACAGAGATTTTATACTACACGAGCTCGAAGCCATCGTGAATGCTAGTGAACGATAGATCCCAGAATTTTGTAAAGCTGGTAGGAGCAGGGTTGCCATAAAGTCCTCAGGCTACTTACTGAAATTTTAGGGCGCCTGCCATGGCAAAATTTCCATGGCAGCTACCTACGCTCAATCTCGGATCCCAGGAGAGGAAAAGCGCTTGTCACCTGCTATTTCTAGGTATTGCACCACAATCAGAACGCTCTTATCTGTGGATATTCGCATTCTTCCGGGGTATGTCTTTTGTTCATTTAGTCAGGTGCGTGACCACCGCAAGTGGTCACAGCAGGTGTGGGTCAAGGTCAAATGCGATTTCTAAACTGGACAATCGCCAGCGCAAAATCAGGTTAAAATACGTTTTCTCTTAAGACATGGGTAGAGAAAAAACGTGTAAATGAAACTCGCAATTTCAGGAAAACGTATAAACGAAATTATTTAACATTAGTTTGTATGGGATCTCGCCGGGGCCGTTCAAAAAAACGTATAAATGATAAAAACGTATAAACGAGAAACGTATAAACGGTGCTCCACTGTATAATGAAACAATTTCATCATCACAGTTCTGGAATTATGACGTCGTTGCAGAAATGAAAAATTTGCATTATATATATATATATATGTATAATCAGGAAAGGCACATTCAGTATTTTTCGAATATTTAAAACTCATGTGAGGGATAACTACAGTGATCGTATTTTGTATATAAGCAAAGACGATGCACTAAATGCATATATAATGCATAAGTGATTTACCTCGTTCATTATTATTTTGTGTGCATACAATCAAAATTTAGTTGGCCGCAATTTCTGAAAATGTATATTTCTCCATTGTATTTATTTTCTAGTTTAAATTGTGCAAATATTTCACATAACACCAATTAGTTTACTGAAAATAATAATTTTCTATGATTCTTTATGAAATCACTTATAGGATGTGCATGAATTGCACGGGATAACAAAATATTCAGATCGTGTAAGAGATAAATAATCTTTTGAAAATAAATGCTGCATTTTAGAATAATTTCAAAAAATTTGAACATGAACATTCAAATAACTCGAAGCAAAATTAGTAATCGTTAAAAAGTAATATGAAGAATAATTATAATACGAATGACTATAATATTTTAATATGATTTTTGTGGTTTTTTTTTTTTTTTTTAACATGCACGAGCATATATTTTTTTCCATGTACTAACTGTTTTAATAAAAAAATAAAGTGCAAGTAATTTTACAACACAAATTTAACGTACAAGATTCAACTGAAATACAAAATTCTGTTGAGGTAATTCTAAGAAGAAAAAGATAATTAATTTTTTTAAATAATTCCTAAATATTAATTCATGCATGTAAAAAACAATTGGGAAAATGTCTGAACATATATCATTTTCTTTTACATACCTATTAATTAAAAAGAATATTAGCATTAAAATATAAATAAATTTAAGATTTAAATGTATGTACTTTTTTAAATTTTCGAAGAATATATTTTTAAAAATAATAATAATCACACGTACCAGGGTTAAGATTTCATGCATCTTAAGCATAGAGCATCATGTAACGCCTGCTCCTAAATTGCTGAAGTGTAAATGTGCTATTCTTTAGAAAAATTCTTCACTTCTACCGTTAAAGAAAGGCGAAAACACAAAAGTCATTTCATGTCTCTTTATGTGTGTAGGTGATAGTACCAACACTAGATTTTCAGGGGGGCAGTCTACTTCAATTATTGAAAGGGGAAATGGGGCGCCCATTCTTAATGCCGGCTCCAAACCGGGACCTCCGCGGAGAGAAGAAAGGGGGAACTCTCTTTTACTCGCGGCGGTCCCGTCCTGACTCTCGCCTATTGCCCAACCGTTTGAATATGTTTTGAAGGGGTAATTAAGGAAGCAAAATGACCGATGCATTTGGTCCTTCTATAGACACCTTCCCCTTTCTTATCTACCCCGAAATCTGTGACCTGCGGACAGATTACCGCTCTTGTACCGAAACTGGACGACGCGAGGAGACCGGAGACCCCCCCCCCCCCCTGAGAGCCCCAAGGCGATGCGAGTGACATATCCAGGCCAGACTCCCTTTCTTCTCGGGCTCTCCAGCCATTCCCCATGGAGAGTGGAGCCGCAATTAAGAATTCTGAGAGACCGCAACAAGTAGGACAACAAGCGTCTCTAGCAGACTATTATATGGTCCTGCCATCAAGGCTCTGCGACCGCCACACAGAACCTTTTATATTATGATCGCCCATAGGTTACAGACCGCTTAGGATAGGACTTCAGTACACAGTTTGAATCCTTTTTCTTGTAATCTTATCTCTTCTATCCAAGGGTAGCGCTAAAAATTTCAGCTTTCAGCAGGTCAAGATTACACGATTGCAGGACTAGCAGATTACGGATTTTTTCCTTAAGATTACGATTAAAATTCCGAGAGAAAAAGGATTACGGGATTACACAACTTCGATTATGATTATGAGAATATGCCATCATCAGATTAAGATTACGATTACGATTTTGTCAAAATGTAATCGATTACAGCCGATTACGATTACGTAATCGCGATTACTCCAAGCCTGATTCGAACCGTGGAAGACCGTTATCCTCTTGAAACAAAGACTATTTATATATTTTTTGAATAGTTGTAGAGCATCCTTATATTTGTTAAATTGATTACCGTGCTACTACATTTTAATTATTCCGCTCCAAATCAGTTCCAGCATATAAAATGTTACAGTTTACGAAATGTTATGAACTCAGGTGTTTGACTTGAAGTGTTTACTTATTTTTTGACTAATAAGTTATTTTGTTCCTTTCTATTATGTTTAGTTTTTTGAAATCATTTTTGTTTCTTTCGAAATAAAAAAAAATCTTCAAACTTATCCAGCTATGTTGGGACACTTGAGAAAATTAAAATTAAAGCATATTTCAGGGGCAAAACATTTCTCGAGAAAATGGTTTAGAATTTAAAAAAAAAGTCTCTTGGTTGTGATATCATGAATAAACTTTGTCTCTTCTTCGCTAAGTTTAGGTTAAGCCACAATTCATCTTTCATGCTAAAAACATTTTTCCCTTTTTAGTGCTTTCACATTACTCTTGGTCTTTTGGGTTAATATATAAACAATTTTTGTATACATCACAGATTTAGAGCAAACGGAAATAAAATAAGCTTAGGAATTTAAAAAAAAAAGAAAAAGAAGCTAAATTTAAACCGCGAGAAAGAATTGCACGTAATTAAAGCACAAATGAGCATTAAAATGCATGCTTATGTTTCGGGATTGCTTGGAATCCCATTTTCAATGCAATAGTGGAGCTTCTAGATGCAAAAACAACCAAAATTTGGATGTTTTGCATCTAGAAGTTCCACTATTGCATTGAAAAAAGGATTCCAAGCAATCCCAAAACATACGTCAATATTTTAATGCTCATTTGTGCTTAAATTACGAGCAATTATTTTTCAGTTTACTTGTGTACAAAGTTCCTTTATTATTTTTAAGCTAAATCTGTTTTGAAAATGGTATTTTTCCGTTTGAGCTGTGCCACTTGATAATTAGACGACCAAAACTGTATGATTAATCATAAAATATAATATTTGAATAAAAAAAATAATTTTCCAATTATAAAAATAGTTGATAGAGGACAACGCAATCAAAACACCTTTTTAAAATTCAAACCTAGTTAATCTATTTTTTAAATCATCAAACAGAAAATAAAAACTATAAGACAAATGATTAAAAATGCTTTGTGCTAAATCATAAGTACAAAGGGGGGAAACGTAAATATAGCACAAATTGTCAGAACAATTGATGCAAATAGATATTTTGAGACTACAATAAAGTCTCTTCATCAGTGCATTAAAAGAGCGCTCAATACTCAACTAGAAAATTGTGAGGGAACAAGCAACAACCAGAAAGGGGTTGTTCATACAGTTTATACCAAGTGGGTCGGATTAGAGAATAACCAATAGAAACAAAGACCAGGAATGAAGAAGACCAATCAGAGGCCAGGAACATGAAAAAGGAAGGATTGAGGGAAACAAGAACAGGAAGAGACAAAAAAGGGGAAAAAAATATATATTAAAAAACGTTTAGAAAAGGGGGGGAATGGGGGAAAATGGAGCACTGGAAAAATAATTCACTAAAGAATGATAATTTTTCCAATTGTAACAAGCTTCTCAAAAATCAAGGTCATAGACTGAGTAACATATACTGATGTTCGTTAAAAGAGAGCCGGTACTATGTAGAAATCTGTCATTCTATTTGTTGCATGTCCACTAACAACTTTCTAGTTGAGTGTTGAGCACTTCTTTCCTGCACTGATGAAGAGGCTTTATTTTAGCTTAAAACTAGCTAGTATTTGCATCATTTTTTCTGACAATTTATGATTTATGTACGTTTTTCTCCCTTGTACTCATAAAATAATAAATCATTTCTTGGTAAGTTAGAGTTTTTTTGTGTGGTGCCAGCTATTGATACTTTATTTGATCTTCTTTTGTAACAATAGTTCTCTTTACAACTACTGTTTTAATACTTTCTGATATATTTTGGAAAACACTTTTATTTAATATAGTTATCTCGTCAAACCAAGACTGTACGGAAAAAGGAGACATTTTATAAATTATAAAAAAAAATTCTGCATTTTAAGTCATCTGCATTGTTTGTTAGTTTCATTAGGAATACATTTTTAATAACTTGCATATTAAATATTTTACAGTTGTGATGTTCAGATTTCTGTATCGTAATTATAGAGCGCCGCGACAGATGGCGCTGTTATTTGCTCCCTTGTTCTGTGTTTATAATTTTTAATAAACACACAGTCCATTTTGCTCGTGAAGCGTGTGTACGTGTTTTTTTGTGTCTGTGGTGGTTTCTTACCGTTGTGGTTTGTGTAGCAACATTTTTTGGTCCTAGTGAGCCGGAATGCTTAACTAGTGACCGACCTGTGGAACTGTAAAATTATGTGAAATTGTGTTTTTCTGTGGAATATTTACTGTTGAGAAAGATATTGAGAAAACGCAAGTTCTTCAAGAGTTATACGCATTCAATGAGTGTGTTGGGAAACGTTCGCCCTTGAGTTATCAAATGCGTAGCGCACATCTGGTGAGTGTCATCTTGTTAATAGTAGTCTTTGGTGATAAATTTGGGGTTGCTGGGTTTCATTGTGAGTTGCCTTGGTCTTATTGTGATATCTAAATTGTGATCTATCTTTCGTTTTAGTCATTTTATTGTGTAAATTGTGAAATAGTGATGTTAATTTAATTGAGAGTATGTTGAAATTTTATTGGGTATTGTAAATAGGTTCTTGTGTTAACTGTGGAATAGCATAAATTTAATTATGGCTGTTAAGTTGAATCTTAAAAAGGATGAGCTAATTTTGGTAGCGGAAGAAATGGGGTTATCAGTCCCAAGTTCTGTCAAGGTAGTAGAATTGAAGGTATTAATCGAGTCTAGTGATGTGTATAAAAACGATATCGAATTTGGGGGTAGTCTTGTTGAGAATATTTTACAAGAAAAGAAAGACAGTGCAGCGGAAGAGAAACGAAAGGCGGAGAGAGATAAACAAGAAAATGAAATGAAATTAGAACTTGAGAGAATAAAATTAGTCCAGTTAGAAAAACAGCTAGAAATTAAGAGCGTGAGAGGAGAGTCAGCAAACACGTCTCGCACTACTGAAAATAGGGAACAAACCTCCCCAGCTGAAAATTTAGAAAATTTAATTAAAAGTATTAGAACTCTAACTATTCCTGTACCTGTTAAATCAGAATCATTTAATTTGTTTTTTAATTCTTTAGAGAAAGCATTCAATACCAAATCGGTATCTGATAAGCTAAAAGCCGAGATTCTATTAAATATGTTAGGAGAAAAAGTGAATAATTTACTAGTGTATGTTAGCCAGGAGGATTTGGCCGATTATCAAAAAATAAAGAAATTAGTGTTAAAGGAATTTGAGCCTACTCCCCAACAGTGTCTAAGTAACTTTAAACAAGCTCAAAAATTACCATCGGAAACTTACGTACAATTTGCTTCTAGATTGAGTGCATCCTTTGACTATTATTGTCAATTACGAAAGGTAAACGACTTTAAATCTCTGTGTGATCTCATGGTTTCAGATAAAATTTTTGGAACTTTGGATCGAGAATTAATGACACATATTGGTGTAAGACAGGGTGAATCCTTTTTTAAACCCCAAGAGCTAGGTCGAGAATGTGATATCTACTTATCATCAAGAGGTAAATGTGTAAACGAGTTAAGCAACAGGAATTCAACAATGGAAATTAGACGATATGGGGTGAATAAATTTCAAAAAAACTCTAATTGGCGTGCGGATAAAAATATACCTAACGTTTTGGTTTCTGAAATTAAAAGTTCGAATTGTGTTCTTTGTAAAAATGTGAATCACTCTCTTGCTACGTGCTCTCAATTTAAACGGATGTCAGTTTGGGATAGAGTGGAAGTGATAAAAAGGAATAATTTGTGTTTTCGCTGTTTTTCTCCTCATAAATTGAGCGAATGTCGTTCAGTGAAGAACTGCTTTTGTCTTAAACCCCATCATAAGATGATTCATTTCCCACGTGAAAATCCTAACAATTCTTCGTCTCTTTTGAAGCCGAATGCACCTGCCTTTGTGCCAAAACAGAGCGAAGAAATTCCGGAAATAAATTCTCCATCCCAAATTGTGGCAGCAAGTGTGGAGAAAAACAAACAAAGAAATGTTATTTTGAGTACTATTCGTGCACTCGCAAAAAATAGATATTCAGAATGGGTCGAGGTTAGATGCTTGCTGGACGTTGGGTCCCAGACTTGTTTATGTACAAAGAGATGTGCGGAAAGGTTGCAGTTAAAAATGGAGAAAATAAATACATTGGTCTCGTGTGTTAATGATGCGACAATGGTAGTGAACAATTGTGTTAGGACATCAGTAGCAAATAAGAATAAGAGTTATGTGAGAGAACTATCGATGTTAGTGGTCAATAAAATTACTGATCTCGTTCCAAATAAATTTATTAATGTGGATGTTGATATTTCAGAATTCGTGTCATTAGCTGATCATAGTTTCAATGTTCCGGGAACAATTGACATATTATTAGGTGCGGAAATCTTCTATGAGTTATTGAAGCCGGGTCAAATCTATGCCCAGAATTCACAGTTGTTGCTTCAGAATACCGTGTTCGGTTATGTGGCAAGTGGTAGTGTTGAGCAGGTTTCAGAGAATCATGCTCATTGTGGGTTAATTATTGACGAGGACTTAAATAAGACATTAAAACAATTTTGGGAAATAGAGAATATTCAGGTGGAGTGCACAAAGGATTTGGAGTCGTCTTTGTGCGAGGATCATTTCGCGCGTACCCATAGGAGAAATGAGGAGGGTAGATATGTAGTAGCTATGGCCTTGAGTGAGGATCCGTCGTGTTTAGGGAATTCCAAGAATGTGGCTGTTAGGCAGCTTAACTCTGTGTGGAAACGTTTGGCTAAGGATTCAGAATATTTGTGGTTGTATACGGATTTTTTGAGAGAGTATGAGGAGTTAGGCCATTGGAAAGGGTTGTTGAGTCACATGACCCACCTGTGCACTACTACATTCCCCATCATGGTGTTTTACGTCCTGATAAATTGACAACTAAGCTGAGAGTTGTTTTCAACGCCTCATCTCCTACCGCAACAGGTATATGCCTGAATGATATTTTAATGAAGGGAAACGTAACAGAGGATGTCTTCGAAACAGTTTCTCGTTTTAGAAGACACAAATTTGCCTTTACTACCGACATTCAAAAAATGTACAGGCAGATACTCATTGATCCAAGTCAACAAGATCTTCAGCGAATTGTGTGGAAAACTGGACCTGATAAAGAAATAGCAACTTATCGCTTAAAAACGGTTACTTATGGAATGTCCAACGCGCCATTCCTTGCCATAAGGACTCTACACCAGCTAGCAAAAGATGAGAAATCGCGATTTCCTCTGGCATCTGAAGTCCTGCTGTACGACACCTACATGGATGACATCGTGAGTGGAGCACCTGATCTGGAAACTGCCCGCCAGCTACAGTCGCAACTGCAAGAAGCCCTACAATCCTGTGGCATGTTGTTGCACAAGTGGTCTTCAAATTCTCCTGAATTGTTGAATAGTTCCTTGTCTTCAGACGTTGAACATTCATTCTCTGTTGACACCGACTTGTCTGTGAAGACATTAGGCATTAGCTGGAAGCCGCTCCAAGATCATTTTGTGTTCAAAGTGTCAATTACGAGTAAACCATCGTACTCTAAGCGTGAAGTGCTGAGTGTAATCGCCAGACTGTATGACCCTCTAGGTTTTTTAGGACCAGTGTTAACGAAAGCGAAGATTCTTCTTCAGCGGTTATGGCAACAGAAATTAGACTGGGATGATGTGTTACCGAATCCAATTGCGGATGAGTGGACAGAATTTGTGACTACCTTAAAGTGTATAGAGGAAGTTAAAATATCAAGATTTATTCTGACCGACTTCAGGATAAAAATTGTCCTTCAAGGCTTTGCCGATGCATCGGAAACAGCATTTGGAGCTGTTGTCTATATGCAGTGTTTCTATGAGTCACATCGTGCGAAAGTGACTATTCTTGCAAGCAAATCGCGTGTAGCGCCTATACGAGTGATTTCGATACCTCGACTGGAACTTTGTGCCTGTGTACTTTTATCCCAGCTTGTAGAAAAAATACGTTCATCTTTAAGATTACAGTTCAGTGATGTTCTGCTTCACACCGATTCGACAATCGCCCTGGCGTGGTTGAACACTCCTGCAAACCGCCTCAAGACTTTCATAGCTAACCGTGTCTCCAAAGTGCAGAGATTGACAGAGAACTGTCTGTGGAATCATGTGCCATCAGCCTTCAACCCTGCTGATTTCATTTCGCGTGGATTACGGCCTCGCGATCTTCCAGAATTGGAGCTTTGGTGGAATGGTCCGCCATTTCTTGAGCGAGGTGAATTATTCCATGTGCAACCAAACTCACCCATGATGAATGAGTCCGAGTACTCTTGTGAGCTCAAGACTAGCGTGGATGCTCTTTGCACGTCAACTAATAGTGAAGTGTATCAAAAGGAGTTAAGGAATAAGCAAGAGAATGCAATGTGCCTTCTAGTGCAAAATAGCGAGATACTCCCTATCATTAATAAGTGTTCTTCGTTTATGAAACTGCAAAGGATCATTGCATGGTGTGTACGTTTCAAGGAAAATGCCAGAAATGCATTGCACTCAAACACTGGCAGTTTAACTGCTCCCGAATTATCGGCATCTGTAATTTACTTAGTTAGAAATGTGCAACCTGTGTATTATGCCAAGGACATCCAGTGTATTGAGAGGGGTCAGCAATTGACTGGTTCTAGTAACTTGTTAACTTAGTCACCATTTTTGGACGAGAATCGTGTACTTCGTGTTGGCGGAAGACTGAGACATTCTAACCTTCCTGCAGGACAGAAACACCCTATGCTAATCCCTAACAACAATCCTATTTGTGATTTAATTATCAATCATTTTCATGTCCTTTATCTCCATACAGGAACTGAGTCTACCTTAGCCAACATCCGTACCCAGTTTTGGATCATACGAGGAAAATCAACAGTCAAAAGAGTAATTAAAAAATGTTTAACATGCATTAAGGTAAGTGCTAAGGGAAAAAATCAAATGATGGCAGATCTCCCTAAGGCCAGAGTCAACATTTCCCGAGTTTTTAGTAAAGTGGGACTGGATTTTTGTGGTCCATTTAGTTTTAAATTAATTTCAGGTAGAGTGAAAAAAGTGTATAAATGGTATATTTGTATTTTTATATGTTTTGTTGTAAGAGCTATACATTTAGAAATTGTAAGCAGTTTAAGTACTGAAGCTTTTATTGGTGCATTGAAAAGGTTTATTTCTCGTAGGGGTAGACCAGGGAGTCTAAAAGGAAGGAGCCTCAACTAAGCGGGGAACGGGCCGAAAACATGGCGCGATTTTTCCACCGCCGTCAGATGGCGCTAGAGTAAAATGTCTTGCCGTTTGATCAAGTAGGGAAAGAGAAATTTCGTTTGACCCCGAGTATTCGGAGAAAGGTAGCGGAAAATCAGCTCGTTTTGGCGGCAGCGGCCAGGCGGTTCGGGCGTTCGGGCACGCATTAGTCTCTCGTTGTTCCAACAATTGAAATTATTATTTGCAATACTTTATTGCATTTTATTATAAGTTAAACATATAATCAGAAGGTTATTTTAGTATCTTATTTAACGCATTTTTTGCTTTCGTAAAAAATCACTGTAATTAGCTAGTGACTAGATAATTTAGGATTAAAAGAGGGGTAGCAGACGGTCAGCTGGTATTCGTGCCATAATGAATGCGAGGAAAATGTCGGGGCCAGGGGGCACTCCCCCCCCCCCGACCCTCTTAAATGGAGGGAAGTAAAAACTCATTGTACGTTGCATTAAAAAAACACAAAATACATGTACATACGAAGAAATACATTAAATTATTTTCCAAGTGAGGGGGAAGTGCAATTGATCCCCCTAACACAACGGGTCTGTTGGGCACCCGATTTTTGAACTCCGCACGTCGTTTCTTTTATCTAACGCTTGCTGTACTTCATTATTTATACTCTTAATAATCTGGAATCAGTTAGTTCATAAACTTCAGGAATGTAAATGTTTTTGAGCGGTTTCCAACACGCCACACACACACACACACATGCTTTTTTTATATATAAATATATTGAGGCGATGCCCCCTCCCCTCCCCTCCCCAGAGCAATGGCGCCCGCACCTATGAGCGATGACCTTTTTCAAAATTCTGCTAAGGGGCCGTCCATAAATGATGTCACGCTTTTTTCACATGTATTTGACCCCCTCCCCCCCTTTGTCACAAAATGTCACACTTCAACATACCCCTCCCCCCTTTGTCCCATATGCTAGGCTATGTTGCATAAGCATGATATCCCACTTATTTTTACCCCCTCCCGTCCCCTTGTCCCAATTTCACGACCCCCCCTCCCCCCCGAAGCGTGACATCATTTGGAATGATCCCTAAACTCCTAGAAAAGGACCCCATAAAAACCCAATCTAAAAACATATATATATATATATATATATATACATATCAGTGGCGTCACTACGCGGGGGACCCTTTTGTTGAATGTTGAAGGTGGCACCTAATGCTATTTCAACGCATTATAACTGCAAATAAATGTAGTGAACTAAAATTTGCACAAATAAATAAAATTGAGTTTCTTAAGATTCTTTTTTGCACGATTGAAAATATATAAACTATAAGTTTATACAACACAACAAATGTGGAGCTTTTTTTTTTTTTTTGCGTGTAAAGGGGTTGTGTCCCACAAATTACAAATTACCTCCCCGGCAGGTGGCATTCATGATAGGAACGCCACTGTATATATATATAACGCTCATCGAGGGAATGATCACCCTATATATATACATATAGAGGATGGGATCATTCATAAATGATGTCACGCTTCTTCGAGGGGGGAGGGGGGTTCGTGAAACTGTGCCAAAGTGTGACAAGGGCTGGGGAGGGGGTAACAAAAAGTGTGACATCATGCTTATGCAACACAGCGATATTTGTGACAAAGGGGGGTAGGGAGGGTGCTTTGAGGTGCGACACTTTGTACCAAAGGGAAGAGGGGGCCAGATATATGGGAAAAAAGCGTGACATCATTTATGAACTTTTCCTAGGGTGATCGTTCAACATTCCACTATGAGCGAGGGTACGTACCCAGAATTTTTTTTCGGGGGGAGGGGCACCTGACTTCGACACACTTATATATGTTAAAGCAAGTTTCAGAAGTTAAGAATATATGCTAAATTGAAAAAAAATTCGGGATTTCGTAGGCGTGCGGGCCCGAGGGCCCCTGTCTGGATACGGCCTTTGCGGTGCACTCCCTCTAAACGATGACCCCTCTCAAAATTCGGCTCACCTTCACCCTTCGTAAACAACCCCTTAAAATTTTCTATGGAGCAATCGGCAGCATGTCCCCCTCCTTCCTTTCGTGTGCGCCCTTGATATATACTATATTTATGTATATACCATTTCCGCTCCAAGAGGATGGTGCATCCCCCAAAACGATGTTCCCTTCAAAATTCAACAAAGCCAAAACGACCCCTATAAAAATTTTAATGGAGCAATCTGTGCCATGACCCCAAAGGGCACCCCTAATAAATATATACTTACCCCCCAATTGTTCACCCCTGAAAAAAAGAAGCCTTCCCACCCCTTAAAAGAAGCAAAGACACCTAAAACAATCCCCTTAAAAACTTCAATGGCGTGCGGTTTGCACAATGCCCACCACCACTGGAGCTCGCATCCTTTTTTTGTGTGTGTGTGGGGGGGGGGGGGGGGGAACCTGACTTTGTTACGCCTTGGAGAGGGAGGGTCCACAGGTTTTGGGGAGGCGTGCGTTATCACACTTAATGGACATGTTTTTTACTTAACTTTACATTAAAGTTGAAACCGTTTTTAGTTAAATTAAAGTTACAATTAGCTTTGCAAGGATGTCTAAACGCCTACTTTATTTCCGGAAAAACCGCCCCCCCCCCCCCGAGAATTTAAAGCAATATCGGGAAGTTTCAAATTTCTAAAAACTGGGATCGTTTTTTTTTTTTTTTTTTTTTGAAATAATAATTTTAACACATCAAAAATAAATAAATTTTTATGAAATTTTCATTATAATAGAATTATTTTCCCGAACATTACTGTTAAAGCATTTTAAAACAGACAACATATTTATTTCGTAATGTTGGTACCTGTAAAAAATGTTTCTGTTGAGAATGAAAAAAAGGAAGTTGTTAATATTTTTTTTTTACATAGGGATCATTCATAAATGATGTCACGCTTCGAAGGGGGGAGGGGGTTTCGTGAAATTGTGACAAAGTGTGACAAGGGGAGGGGAGGGGGTAACAAGAAATTGTAACATCATGCATTATGCAACATAGCGTGACGCGTGACAAAAGGGGGGAAGGGGTCCGCTGAAGTGTGACATATTGTGACAAAGGGGGGTAGGGGTCAAATGTATGGGAAAAAAGCGTGATGTCATTTATGAACGGCCCCATTGTGAAACTTGATAGCTGTTTAAGTCATCAATAAAAAACAAAATAACACATAAAAATATTTAAAACCTGCCTTTAAAAAAAATTGTTGAAATGTATAATAGTGCTTTAAACAGTGTTTCTTGTCAAAAAATTACCCCTTCAAATGTGTCGTTAAAGTTGTAATAAAATGCTATGAATAAAACAGATATATTATTGCTTATAATAATTTAAATCAACGAGTAAAGAAAAAAAAAATATTTTGAAGGTTAATCTTATTTTCTGGAAAGCAACCAAATCAAATAAATTTTTAGAATCAATAATACTGCAATAAAAAAGCCTATTGAATTTACTAGTTAATTTTCTCAATTATAGATTTGATATAAAATGTTATGTTTGACGCTTGGTCATGTATCTAAAATAAAAATAATATAGCGTTACAATGTTATATGTTCTGTAACAATATTTTAAGACTGAAAACATCTCAAAATTCCCAATGTTCCCAAATTTCCCAGTTTCTTCCCGAAAATTTACGGGCTTTTAGCAAACCGAAACCAGTCGCAAACCGAAACCATCAGTCGCAAACCGAAACCATCGAACTAAAATAAAATGAACCAAATATAATAAAAAGAAATCACAAACACATTCTGAATCTAAAAGTAGTCCATGATCCTATACCCAGCTTCACAAAAATTGACTATATCGATTTAAATACTCTTAAAAAAACCCTTTTAAATAATTTTATTTGTAACACTAAATTATGTTGCGAATCACCCTCATGGCAAGACATTTTACATGCGCGCCATCTAGCGCCAGTGAAATCGTCCGGACAAACTTTTACTATGGAGATTCGTCTCCTTCTTTTTACTCCGTGGGGTAGACCTAGTGACATCTTTAGTGACAATGGAACTAACTTTGTTGGAGCCAACAATGAGCTACGTAAATTTTTAAGCAGCCAATTTAAAGGGAAGGACTCTGAACAAATCGAAGATTTCTTGGCTTCTGAGAGCATTAAGTGGCATTTTAACCCCCCTGCCACACCTCACTTGGGAGGTTTGTGGGAGGCAGGAGTTAAATCTTTGTCATCTTAAAAGGGTTGTGGGAACTACAGTTCTTACTTATGAAGAATTTTTTACACTAGTTACCCAAGTAGAGGCAGTCCTAAACTCACGACCTCTTTACCCTCTCTCTGAGGACCCGAATGATGATTTGGCTCTTTCTCCAGCACATCTTTTAACTGGTTCATCATTAACATCCTTGCCTGAACCAGATTATAAGGAAGTTCCAATGAATAGGCTTCGCTGGTGGGAATTAGTACAAAGGTTGGCGCAAACATTTTGGAACAAATGGTCAACTGACTATTTAAATCGCCTTCAAACACGCCCAAAATGGCATAAAGGAGAAACCAAATTTAAGGAGATTGAAATAGTCTTGGTTAGAGGTGAGGATTGTTCCAAGTTACTTAACTGGAATCTTGCCAGAATAATTAAGATTCATCCCGGAAAGGATGAAATAACTCGAGTAGTTACCTTAAAAACCAGTAAGGGTATCTATAAACAACCTGTAAATAAACTTATTAAATTACCCTTTGAATCTGATTGAATAATGATTGTTATATTAATGTTCGTGTAATAATTTTTGTATTTCTTTGTCAATTGAGTGTATTTAATTTGAAAACATTTACCTACTTGAGTATTTTTTTTTGAAAGTGAAAATCCTACGTGGAGAATACGAAGGAGCCATCCTTCTAGTGTGTGCTTTGCCTAAGCCATCTCGAGATTTATTTTATTGTAAATTTGTGGTTTTCTAAATAATGGTTGTATTCATTGTGTTATATATTGTTGAATGTGTATACATGTCAACGGAGGGGGGGGGGGAGAATGTTCAGATTTCTGTATCGTAATTATAGAGCGCCGCGACAGATGGCGCTGTTATTTGCTCCCTTGTTCTGTGTTTATAATTTTTAATAAACACACAGTCCATTTTGCTCGTGAAGCGTGTGTACGTGTTTTTTTCTGTCTGTGGTGGTTTCTTACCGTTGTGGTTTGTGTAGCAACACGTGATAAGGTCCAGTTTTAACTATTTTGTACTCAAGTATTTCTGATTTTAAGAACAAATGTTACATATAGCAGTTAATAAATTAAATAAATAATTAAAACATTCGGAGCGCCGAGTAGAGCCGGAGCAAGTATTTAGACGTCAGAGCAGAGCAACTCAAACAGGTGGCTGCTCCAGTTCCATTAACGCCTTAACGCATTTGCCCGTGTCTGACACGGGCGAAAATTACCGGAAAATTTGCCCATGCCCGTGCGTTATTTTATTTCTAATGCCCGTCTGAGATCCATTCACACTTTGCTTGCATAATATTTTTTCTCTATGTAACTTTTACCTCACTCTCCGCTCCCTAGTCACCCCCCACAACGTGAAATTTCAAAGAATACCTTACACTATACTATTTTTTCGGTAAAAACTCATGCTTTAAGCGGTTAAAAGGATACCTGCAATTTAAATATTTTTTTTTCCACCGTGGGATCCATTTTCAAGTGCAGAGTCAAAGTACAACGTTCTTTAAACTACTAACAATGCAAGGTTGTTAGAAATGAGCAAAAGGAACCGCTGTATATTTTGCCGCATACTGTATGCATACATAATTTAATTATAAGGCTAGAAAACAATGAATACTGAAATAGTGGTACACCAGAATTAACCAAAAAAAAAACTCCATGTTTTAGTGATAATTCAGTTCTATGAAAATCATAAATATGTCTCATTCATTCTTTTAGCCTACTTTCCCGTAAAAGTAAAAAAAAAAGCCTGAAAGAAGGCTTAATGTATCGTAAAAATGTCGTTAAAAATAAAGAAAAGTCAAAAATAAGTGAAGTAATTAAATAAAGATTGAAAAATAAAAAATTTGAAAGTAGGGCTTTGCGATAGGGAAAATGTGTTCCTCCTAATAATTTTTGAAGGAATTGTCCGATTCGAAAGATATATATATATATATTTGCATTGAAAAGATCATATTTTACTTTTTGATTTGAACAATTTCTCGTTCAACTTCAATTCCAAAAATCGTAACATTAGCTCCTATTTGCAAATCATGTAAACTCTGGGCGTAAGGTCCAAGTTCCTATGAACACGCTTATGGGAAGAAGCTCTTCGCGTAAAATATTTTTTTTATTTGAACAATTTTTGATAACTTTTGAACAGTTCAAAAAAATTAACATAGCGCCAATGGGGAAATTTCAATCCTATATAAATACCGATCTAACAGACGGATTTTCTTGGAACAAATGTATCGGGAAGATGTTATGACGTAGTTACTGGAGACATACGAAGTTCAACCAGAGCTAAACAAGCCTATTTTCCCACGAAACTTTTTGATCGGGATTTTTAAGGATATTTTATAATGAACGTATGATTAAACGAATGAGTGAAAGAATGAACGAATAAATGACTGAATAAATAAGTGAATAAATGATAAAATGAATAAATGAGTGAAGGAATGAAAAAATAAATAAATGAGTGAATAAATAAATACACGAATGAGTAAATGAGTGACTGAATAAATGAATGACTGATTGATTGAGTGAATGGATATGTATTAACCGTTGAAAAACTATATTTGAAGTAATTACGAGCTAAAGCTGAATGAGAAATAGAGAAAGAGAGAGAGAGAGAGAAAGATCTATATCATAAATTTGAAATTGGGTGAATAGAAAGTAGGCTCGTATAGTTCTAGACGTAACTCCTTGTTTTTCGATTAATTAAACAAACTAGTAAAAACAGTTTCTTCGATTACTCTCCCATCGAAAATCAAACTAACATCTGAAACTTCTCTAAATGTTATGTTAAATTAAGTTACTTATAATGATGTTCTTCATTAAATTAGCTATATATCTGTATATATTTATGTGTGTGTGAAACAGAATTTTTTATCAGGTCATGTTAATAACCCACAAAATTAAACTTTATAACTGTTTTTTTAACATATATTTTTGTTCATTAATATTATTATAAACAAAATAAAACTTTAAACTGGGAGGCGGGGAAACGAAGAATTCATGGAGCAGACTTTATTGAACTGAAGATATGAAGCATTCTAAGAAATGCTTCATTCATACATAAAACAGGACAACGGAGGACGTTTTTCGTACTGGCAAAAAATGACATCTTTAGGGGCTGTTTGATTTGTGTATAACCCACCCACGCAAAACGTTGGTGGAGGGAAAAAAAAAATAAATAAATTTCCCGTTCCAGGAGACTATAAAAGATTAGTCTCATAATGCCACTCTGAAAGTAAAAGTCTGAGCTTCTAAAAGATTTTATGTTGTATGTTATATATTTACATTAAATTCTATATCAAAGTAACAAATACAACAGGCTAGATAAAATTTACAATAAAAATTTGATGAATGAATCTTATTAACATTTAAATATTGTTAAACTTATTTCTAAGGATATTTTTCCGCCAGTATTTCGGTAAATAAATTATTTTGTAACCGCAATTATATTCTTACGAATCACTTTGCTAAAAAAATGCGTTGCTAAAAAAACTTCTTCGACTTACCGAAATGTGATTGAAATTATCATTGTCCAGATGGTTAATTTTAGAATCATTGAATTTGAAAAATGGAAATATAACCTGAATTTTAAATAAATCAATATCTTTGAAAAAGATAGTTATTTTCAGCACAATGACACGTCACTACATAGTTAAAATAATTTATATAAATGTAAGAGAAAACTTAAATATGCAAGAAGAAATTGAAAAATAATATATATATATATATATATAAAGTCAAAGATAAGATTATAAGGCAGAAAGATAAAGGCAAAGATGTTACTAAATACACAAGATTCTTATCTTGTAAAAATATCGGTTTCAAAAAAGTACTATTCACGTTTCAAATATTAGAAAACATTTTAATAAAATACGTATTGCTATCATTGACGTGGTTTAAAGTACTGAAAATAACGAAAAACTGAAACAATAATTAGTTTAGCTGCCGTGTTAGCGGATTTGTGTGCATGTTCTTTTAAGGCAAACGCAGAATCGATTAGCACTGGACGTTTTAACCGACTTCACAAAGGAAGGAGGTTATACACTCATATTGTATGTATGTCGTGTTTTAGCCTACTTTCACGTAAAAGTAAAAAATAATAATAATAAAGCATGAAAGAAGGCTTAATGTATCGTAAAAATATCGTTAAAAATAAAGAAAAGTAAAAAAAAAGTGAAGTAATTAAATAAAGATTGAAAAATAAAAAAATTGAAAGTAGGGCTTTGCGATAGGGAAAATGTGTTCCTCCTAATAATTTTTGAAGGAATTGTCCGATTCGAAAGATATATATATATTTGCATTGAAAAGATCATATTTTACTTTTTGATTTGAACAATTTCTCGTTCAACTTCAATTCCAAAAATCGTAACATTAGCTCCTATTTGCAAATCATGTAAACTCTGGGCGTAAGGTCCAAGTTCCTATGAACACGCTTATGGGAAATTTGAAAGTAGGGTTTTGAGATGGGGAAAATGTGTGTCTGTCGGTCTGTCTGTCGGTCTGTCGGTCTGTCCCCCCCTCATAACTTTTGAACGAATAGTCCGATTCGAAAAGTTCTTTTTGCACAATTTTTCGCACAATTTTTTCACAATGATTTGAACAATTTTTCGTTCAATTTTGAAGAGTTCAAAAAAAAATAACATTAGCGCCTATGGGCGAAAATGAAGCAAATTATGTAAACTCTGGGTGCAAGATCCATATTCCAATGAACAAGTTTACTGGAAGAAGCGCTTGGCGTGGAATATCAATTTGAACAGATTTTGTTCATTGTTGATCAGTTCAAAAAATTAACATAGCGCTTACGGGGAAATTTCAGTCCTATATAAATCCTGATCTAACGGACCGATTTGCTTGGAACAAACTTTATCGGAAAGCTCTTATAACGTAAAACATGTACAAATAGAAAGTTTTTCCAGAACTAACGAGCCTATTTTCCTATGAAATTTTTTTATCGGAATTTTTAAGAATATTTCTCAGTGAATAAATGAATGAGTGAAAGAATGAATCAATGAATAAATGAATGAGGAAAAGAATGAATAAATGAGGGAATAAATACATGAATGAGTAAATGAATGAATAAACATTTGAATCAGTAAACGAATGAATGCATAAATGAATGGCTGCATAAAGAAAAAAATGAATGCGTGAACGAATATGTATTGTCCGTTGAAAACGGTATATTTGAAAAAATTAAGAACTAAAGCTAAATGAGAAAGAGAGAGAAAGAGATAGCCAGATTATAAGTTTGAATTTGGTGTATATGGGAAAGTAGGCTCGTATAGTTCTAGACGGAACTTCTTGTTTTTTTTCTGTTTGTCCACTCATAACTTCTCACCGGATGAACCGATTTTCATGATTTTTTTTAATCGATCGAGGGAGGCTTCCCATAGGTCCCTTACTTTTGTTTGACCATACTCGATAGTTAGAAAAAAGTTATGGGCAGAAATATAGTGATATTTTTGCTTTTTAATCCACAACTTTTGACTAAATGAACCGATTTTGATGATTTTTTTTTCTTTGATCGATTGAGCTACTTCATATTGTTGCTAATTTTGGGCCATTTATATTTGTAATTGATTCGTGATTATAAAAGATTTTATCTATCCTAATTTTGCTCCGACTTCTAAAACTATGTTTAAAAATCGCATCGATGTTGTTTAAAGAATTAATTTATTTTTCACTTTTCAGCGCAATTTATAATTTGAAGTCGGTTCTATTTTTTTCTAAAAATAATTTTTTTGTTGCTTGTAATACGCATTACGTACTAATCAACTTGTGATTTTTCTGCGTTATTTCACTTTATATTAACAAATGTTTTCTTTTGATGAAGGAGGTGCGTTAATGTTTAAGTTTTTAAGTCAGTAAATGAGCAGTATTCATTTATTATTATTATTATTATTATTATTATTATCATCATCATCATCATCATTTTCAAGTCTTCTATTTTGTGGTTATTTTTTTCCCACGCATTTTCGGCATAAAAGACTCGACAGGATTTTAGAACTGCGTGATCTCTGTCTCTACCTAATGTCAGGTACTGTATTTCTAATGGCTCTCAGAAAATAAGAGAATCTCAGATTGGTTACGTTCTGAAACGCTGAGAAAGCACACTAGTCTACTTGTTTCAAGAAGAAAAAAATGATAGAAAAATGTTATCTTCCAATTTCATTTTGATGTCTCTTAAACGTTTTTCATTTAATAGATCTATCGCATCAAATAAATAAATCTGTTATGCTGTACTACCCTATTATAGTCTATTATGCTGTACGAAATTAGTGAGATATTACTGAAATATTTACCACTCAGAAAGTAGAACTTTAAAAAATAATTGAATCTGTTTTATGAAATGAAAAAATTCTTGTTTGCCATAAACTATTAAAAATGACTTTTAAACTCATATAATTCATTTAATACGCTTATAAAATGCTGCAACTGATAAGCTGCTTAAGTTATGAGCAGATTGAGAAATAAAATATCAGACGGAAAAAAACATGGGCGTTTGCAGAAGGCGGATGTCAGGATATATCCTCCCGCTCTCGAAGTACCGATATCTAAAAGAAGTCACTTAAAAAAACAGACATTAACAAACGGCCCTCCGTAGCAATATCCCCCGTTCCCCCCAAAACAATGTAAGAATTTTAGATACACTTAGACTTTTCTTACCTTAACGTTTGAAATTCTAATGTGCTTCAAAAAATTTTAATTATATTTTTCCACCACTTAAAACTTTTTTGTAAGTTTCTGAATATTTGATTATTTTCCACGCGTGTTCTAACTCGATCGCAAATGCTAATTCTATTATTAATAATTCATTAATTCCCTTTCAAAAGAGTTGAACTTTCTTGGAACAAAGCGCCGCCCGGGCCAACAAAAGGCAATTAAAAGTTAACAAAAGGGAAAATCCCTCTCCAACCAAAAAACCATGTTTTAGGGGGAAAACCCCGGTTTCCCCCATCCAGAAAAAAGGTTTTGTTCGGAAAGATGGTTTTTTTTAAAAACCCATTTATTCCTTTATAGCATTTTATTTACCCAAATTTTTAGGCACACAATTGCCTTTTTTTCTTCTCGTTTTTGGAAAAAATTACAGTTTAAAAAAATTCTCCTGTTAAAACTGCCTCAGGAATGTTTTTTAAACTGAAAATTTTGTTGAAAAAAAAAATCCATTCCCCCCATTTAAAAATTAAATTTTTTAATTTTTTGTTTAACAACTTTACATTGTTTTGTAATGCTTTTTGCTGAAGACTGAAATTTTACCCTATGAATTTTTGAAACGTGAAGTTTTCAAATTTTTTAAAAAATGAAATTTTCTTAATTGAAAAAAGGGATTTGAGGTGTTCTAAGTAAATTAAGAGCGAAAAACGTTTAATATCTTTCTTAAAGATTCAGGAAATTTAACAAACTTTTCTCTAATTTGAAAAGAAACTTGTGGGAAATATTTTTAACCAGTATTTTAATTTAAAATGCGTCTGAAAATATCAAGATTTTTTTTTTGTACATGGGTTTGGTTTAAAAGCAAATTTTAAAAGAGTTGAATATTTTAACCAAAGATGCTCTTAATTTAAAACACACCCCAAATGGGGGTGTATCAACCAGATTATAATCGACACGCAAATAAAAGTTTAAAGTGTAAAATTTTAAAAAATAGAAATTGATTTTTAAAAATTCAAGCCCCCCACGTGTGTTCCCCATTTTTAAAACCAAAATTTCAACGTTATAACATTTTTATACATAAATTTCACGAGTTAATGTTAAAAGCAGAATTTTTTTACCATAAAAAAACCGTTCAAAACTCACAAATAAAAGTATGTTCGTATTATTTTTAAAGCTTTAATTATATATTTATTTGTTAATTGTGTGTGACGTTTAAAAGTTCCCGTCGTTATTCGTACCAAAAATTTTTCGCTTTTCGAAGACTGCCCAAATAGACATTTCTTGGTTTTTTTCAAAATATTCAGATCTTTTTCCCAATCTATCATTTTTGGGAATACTGCTGGAGAAAAAGTACAAAAAATTTAAAGGCAACTTTATGATTTTGGTGCAAAATTTAAAATTCTTTTATAGTTATTGTTAAATTACACATTATTAAATTTCGAATAAAATAAAAATAAATTTTTTAAAAAAACGATTTTTTTAAACAGCTTTAAGGTTTAATAATTACAAATTGTATTTTTACTTAAAACCTCTCTGGAAAAATGCCCCGGATAACAGTTATTTTATAAGCGAAGAATATAAAACAATTTATTTTTTTTGTGACAGTGGAAGGCAATTTATGAGTAAAATTTTTGCATGTAACCATTGGGGAAGATTCAATGGAAAAAATTCCTCTTAACCCTATCATGAATATTAAGAAACCATTTATTGGGCTTTTAAAAATTAAAAAAATACATTCGAAGAAAGAAAAGCAATTTTTTTAATGTTTTAAATTTAATTTTTTGTAAAAATAGGGTTTTGTAAAAAAGGCCATTTAAAAAAAAAACATCCTTTTAAAATATCTTTATGAAATTATTTGGAGCAAGGTAAACATTCTAAACAATAGTATTCCTTTAATTTGAATTTAGAAATTAGTAAAATAATGCTAATGCTTACCAATTTTATTGCATTCAAAACAATACAGAAAATACATTAATTTTAGGTAGTTCTGGATTCTTAAACAGAATTAAATCATACATCATAGATTATTGTGTGAATTTGGTGTTTTACTTGGTGAGTACTTTTAAAATTTAGAAAATACTTTCTATTACCACGATTTTCTAGAAATTTTAATTTTCGGCTTCGGCCTAGGAGAAATTGCCGAATATTCAGATAATTATTATATTCTATTTTTTTAACCGACTTCACAAAGGAGGAGGTTATATATTCATACCGTATGGATATCGGGTTTTTGTTTGTCCACCCATAACATCTCACAGGATGAGCCGATTTTCAAGATTTTGATTTTTTTTAATCCATCGAGGGTGGTTGCTCAAACGGAATTTATCATTCAAATGACTAGTTTTCAGTGCCATTCACTCAAAGAAGGTTTGCCTTTTGATATGGATTTTTTAAAAATAGAATATTCATGTAAAAAATGGGTTTACACCAAAAATAATAAAATAAAGTCCCTTTCGGAAAAAATAGAACCGACTGCAAATTATAAATTGCGTTAAAAAGTGAAAACTAATTTAGTTCTTTAAACAACATCGATACGATTTTTAAACATAACTTTTGAAGTCGGTGCAAAATCATGATAGGTTTTGATTCATGATTACATTTGTAATCATGAATAAATTACAAATATAAATGGCCCAGAGCTTATAACAGTTTCAATGTAAAGTAACACATGACGTAATGGTAATTAGATAATTGTGCGCAGGCTTCAAAAGTTATATTTAAAAATCGTATCGGTGTTGTTAAAGAATTAATTTATTTTTCACTTTTTAGTGCAATTTATAATTTAAAGTCGGTTCTATTTTTTCCAAAAATTATTTTATTTTGATGTACATTATTTATGTATAAGTAATTTTGAAAATCTCAATT
The DNA here is from genome assembly GCA_038502835.1 of Octonoba sinensis. Classification (NCBI taxonomy): domain Eukaryota; kingdom Metazoa; phylum Arthropoda; class Arachnida; order Araneae; family Uloboridae; genus Octonoba; species Octonoba sinensis. The sequence continues at coordinate 25,391,055 of CM076599.1, read as the reverse complement.
ACTTTTTAAAAAAATTCTGAACAGTAATTTCTAACCCGGTTAGTTTTATTTATAAACACCACAGGGTTGTGTAAGAAAAACCTGATATGGCACAGCCAACAAAATTATGCCTACATATTAATCGCATGCATGTGTCGTTTCCAAAAATAAAAGATACGTTTTTAAAAGTTTAAACCTTTATGTATTTCTTACTCCTTAGTTTTAAAGACATTTAAGGACATGAACTAATAAAAATGAACAAACCGATGTCACTATGATGAGTACGACAAATTATTTCTGCGTTTCAAGATAAGAAATTACTTTTTCAATAATGAATGAAAAAATCAAAGTAACAATACTCTTCTACCTTAGTACTAACATGTATGGAAACGTACAAGATCATAGGATTTTTCATCTTAATTTTTCTTAAATTTATTACATCTAGAGATGACAAAAGATATACACAAAATTGAAAAATAAACATAGAAAAAATTACAAGTAAGAAATAATTTTTATTGCTGTACTTTTAGCCTATTTCATTTAAAATCCTCAAGTTGCGCACACCATACGAAACGCGCGAATTGTCAATCAAAAGTTAACTCATGGGGAATCGAGAGTGCTGCGCGAATGGCATGCTGGGTAGAAACCCCGCAAAAATCCTGCTCTTGGGCAGGAGGCAACTAGACCCACCATTTACCCGGTAAAAAACCGGAATGCGGTGATAAGCAGGGTACAAGCGGGTTATAAGAATGCCATGTGAACGCGGCTAATGTAGCGTTTTTTCTCGAAACCGGCCAGAGCAGAAGGGAAATTAGGGAAAAGCTTCAACAGAAAGGGAAAAAGTCCCTCTCGCACGCAAAATCCAATCCATTGATGATTTTCGAGGGGTAAGCTCATTCATTCTGTGTTTGCCGCGCATCCAGTAAAGTTGTCGAAAGCTTCTGCTCAGCTTTGAAAATTACTTAAAGTTATGAGTTTTTTTAAATTTAAAAACTTCAAACTAGTTTCAGTCGTACGCTTTATAGACATTTATATTTGACCAATTTAAGATATATTCACATCAATTTCCTTTCATGTTTCTTCTCGTTAGTTTGAGTAAAATATTTAGTTTGAAAGAAAATTCTCCTGTTAAAATCTGCTTCAGGTAAGTCCAGTTTTTAATTGTTAAAAGTTATGTTGTAATTTGAAATCCATTCCCCCAGTGTTAAAGCAAATAGTAAAAGTTTATGTACCCACTTTTTATGATAATATAATGCGAAACTTATACCTGTAATTTGAAAGCTACTTGCTGAAGTATTATAATTTTCCGTATGAACTTTTGTGAAGACGTGAATGTCTTTCTATAACTTTTATAATAATTTAATCGAAATTTATAACTCTAATTTGAAAGGTATTTGAGGTATTTTAATTCTCGCGTGACTTGCCCCCATGCATCGTGAAAATGTTCACTCATTTATACAGTGATCTACAAAAGTTGCTTAATGTTACTAAAACATTTTTATACATAAATGCACGCTTATGTATGCATAATATTTTTTGCAGCCCATAAAAACTCCTCAAGTTCAAGCATCACAAATAAAAGTATGTTCGTGTTACTTTTTAAAGCTTTAATTATTTATTTATTTGTTAATTTTTGTGACGCTTTAAAAAAAGGTTCCCGTCGTTCACTTCTATGTATACACTTATACATATATATCGCTTTTCGAAATGAACAGTGTCATATCTGCAAAAAATCTTTTTTTTTTTTTTTTTTTTGGTTTTTATATCAAAATGTTCAGATTTTTGCGCTCTTTATATTGGGAATACTGCTGTGAGAAAATGTTCAAAAATTAAGGCTGGAGGCCAACTTTATTTTTTTGGTGCAATACTGTAATAACTTCTTTTTATAGTTATTTTTAATTTTCTTGACATTATTAACATCCATCATGCGAGATAAAACTAGAACAATAACTATTTTCTGAAACAAAATCGATTATAATAATCGTTGAAACAAATAAGGCAATTTAATAAAACAAATTGTAAAACGTTCAAACGCCTCTCTGGAAAAATGTCCATCTTGTAGATATGACACTGTTCATTTCTATAAGCGATATATATATAAATAGGCGAATTTATTGTTTGTGACAGCAAAGGCATTTATAGAGTGGAAAATGTTGCACTAACCAGTTGGTTCGCTTTCTATGCTGTAAATAACCATTTCTTCTCTTAACCTTCTCCTCCGCTATTAATCGAAACCATTTATTACAAAACGATGGCATCTTATAAAAGCATGGTCAAAAATAATACATTCTTTAATGAAGAAAGAAAAGCATGAGTGTTTTATTATTGTTTTAATTAATTTTTTTTAAAAAAAAGAGGTGTTATAGAATAAAATGAAGGTTCCATTAAAATAAGGACAACAGTCCCTCAAAATTTTCATTGGAATAAGGTCAATAGTTTCTAAATAACGTCAATGCGTTCAAAGATTCCTATTAGACATAGGATAGCAATTACCAAACAACATCAAGAGTTCCTAAAACCCCATAGAAATTATGACCACAGCTTCTAAATCCCTCATCTCAACCCAGCTGCGCAACATCTATGGGGGGGGGGGGGGGCATGGCCCAATGTGCCCATTCCAGTTTTCGAGACCGAGGGCCCCGGGGTTCAGAAGCCGAAGTACCGGTTAAGTGGTCCGCCTGACGCGGAACCCGCAGTGCTTAGTTCCCAAACATGCTCGGTCCTCATTTTATCGATCCCACGGCAGGGATGAAAGGCGGAGTCAGCCCTGCCCATCCCGGGAACCGAATCCCTGACCTGTGGCATGGTAGCACGGAAGGCTACCACTCAGACACTGAGCCTCTCAACTATTCCTACAAACAGCTATTATGAGACATCCTCAAAATATCGTTAAAATTTTCATTAGTAACAGCACTTACTAAGTGAAATAAAACTGTTCCTTCATCAATCGCCTATGAAAAATAAATGTAGCGTTGCCAAAAAAAAACAGAAGTCATATAAATCACTTAACTGGACAGTTAAGATTCGTGAAAATTAAAAATTATAAAAAATTCCGTAGCTCCAAAATTGGTGTTGAAGACAAATGTTATTCGTTTTCTATTTCCACTTTAGTTGAACTAGTTTTCGTAGAACCATCTTAAATTTTAATTATCATAAAACTTAACGAAAAGTAATGTAATGTTGAAACGTCATCAAAAATACTTTTAGCTTCAATAAACTCTGGTATTCTACACTCAAATTAAGTAGGAAATAACTGCAACTAGTCATTTATAAAAATTTTCAAAGATAAATACAAATAGATTAAGCAAAAATGAAGGAAATTAAAATCTATTCGTTACTTTAAATAGTTAGCGATGCACTTATTTAGAAAAATATGAAAACAGAAAGAAGAAATGAATGAACATAGATGTATGGTAAGGGAAAAAGGACATTTATGAAACCAATATTAATAGAAAAAAATCTACGATCAGAAAGATTTTGAAATGTGTAATACCAACTGGGAACGTTATAAACTTCAGTTATTGGCGAAAACGGGAAAGAAATTTCATTAATCATACTCGCATCTTGAATGCAAGTAAAAACAAAGAATGAAAAAATACTTTCTCTTAATCAATAATCAATCATAAGAAAATAGAAAAAGGACATTTTTCTTCATTAATCAAGGCCGCATTGGAAGCGATATTTCAACCGCACTTCATGCTTTGATAAATATATGAATTCAAAGCTAAATTAATTTCAGAAGAATTATTTCGATATCATCAATATTTTAAAGAACGACCAAGTTGCAGGAATTTTATATTCAATAGTCTTGAGAACAAAATTATCAGTATGCTAGTTCACAGAGTTTGAGAAACTCAAGGATTTTCCCAAAATCTGGGTTAAACGAATTAAAATTATATTAATTTTAATTCATTTGCACTCAAATACTGCAATATACACAAAAGGTTTGTGACATATGATGGTTAAAGGTTGGTCTTTATATTTCAAATACTTTTTTTAGGTTGGAAAATTTTAGAGGTGTACTGCTATTGATTATACCGTTTATGTGGAATGAAAGAGCTCTAAATTAGGATTTGACATCGATAATTATTACTTTTTGAGATGTGCCACTATTGTCACTGGTGAGCGATCTGTACTATTCTGAGCCACCCAAAAATTAAAAAGTAATACTGAAATTATTATTATCATTATTATTATTATTATTATTATTTTGTAATTGTGATTAAATAAAGAATTAAAATTTCTCAAACAAGATATTGTACACATTGAAAATTGGATCTACACAAAATGCTATATTTTTAGTTCCAGAAATGCAACAGCTTTTGTTACTATGCTTACGTAGAAAAACAGAAAAACATGAAAATGTCTTCGTCTAATATATGTGTCATTATTGAGAGTAGAGTCAATTAGTTCAGAAAACAAAACCACTAAACCACAAAAAAACCATTCCATTATACAAATATAAAAGGGACGACCAGCAACAGGCACAAGACCCAACTAAGGTGGTCCTAGTCAATTTAACAATCCCCAATGAACATCAAGAGCCCTTCTTAAGAGGTTTTACCCCACTGAAAGTAACTGTTGCTTCCGGTAAATAATACCAACTGCCAACAACCCTATTGAAGTAGTAATTTTTCCTAATTTCAAGATCAGCCTGATATTTGAAAAGCTTATAAACAATGACCTCTGGTTTTACTTTCAACACATAATTGCTGCCCATCAATATTTCCCATTTTAATGAATTTTAACAACTGAATTATGTCTCCTCTAACTCTCCTTTGCTCTAGACTATACATATTGAGCCTTTTTAAGCAAAACCTCATAATTAAGGTCTGGAAACTAACTCATAATCTAAGTTATGAAACGCTTTCGCGTAACCAAACAATAGCATTACTACTATGTCACTACAAGTAATGAATAAATATTAAAAAGCGCATGGTCAATTACTTGATATTTATAAACAAACTTTAGTTTGCATTATTTTATTTTTTAAATAAAATTATTTTTTAAATAAATATCCCATTTTTTACTCCGTAAGAAATGGGAGAACTAATCGAAACTAATCGATGCTAATGCATGTAGTAAAAAATAATCTCACGTTAAGAAAGCACAAATAAGCATTAACATGCAAACATATGTTTCGGGATTTCTTGGAAAAGGGATTCCAAGCAAACCCGAAACATATGTCTGCATTTTAATGCTTATTTGTGCTTTCTTAACGTGAAATTATTTTTTATTGCAATTTACTTAGCACAAAGTTAAATTATTTTTTATGCTAATGCATATTTTTCTAAGATTTGGAACGTTGATTTTATGAACAGTCAAGCCTGCTTTATGGAATAGACAATTTGCCATGAACAATTATTCTAGTAAGCGGGATATTTTATTATCTGGGATCACAGAAACAATGTAACATAGTCAGGTACGTTGATTTTTTTTTCTATTAAGCGGGATATTCTTTTATCCACTATTACATTAAGCAGGTTCGACTGTAATGAAAAAAATGCGCCAAAAGTAACCATGTAGAAATCTTTATGTACAATTTTTTAAAATTGAATGACGATGCGTTTTATTTCATTTACTTTTTTCAAAATTTGCTTTTCGTGATACAAATTGTCCCAATTACAAATGGAAGATTATTTTAAGACACAATGAACAGAAACTTATTTATGGCAAATACATTTTTTTCCACAGACTACACTTTTACCTAAAATCTCTCATCACTTCTATACCGTTTAACTTCTTCCCCTAAAAGTTCTTTTTATTCAGGTGTAATTTAAAACCATATATACCACGTTCATATCCACGATAGTTGGAAGAGAACGCTCTTCGCAGAAGAGCGAGTTTGCCGAAAAGGAATTAGATGTTGATCAAAATTTTCAAAATATAAGCCTTTGCAGTAACCGAGAGATTTACTCTGCTTTTAATTTAATGCTGTGCAATTTACATCTTTATAGTGAAAGTTCACTATGAATTAATTATGCTATGTCTTGTTAGAGATTAAAAAAATCACGTCACAAAATGTGTTGTCGTAAAAACCGACCCTACAGTAAATATACCATCTTTATTTACTTAGGTTATTCATGGAGTTATCATAATTAGTAACTGACCTAAAACAATCTCCTTATCGTGTCATTTCATATTCTTACTTTCTCACTTGATAAATGTAGTCTTAGTATTTATAACTTTAAAAAGCGCCTCGGGTAAAATGTTCTGAAAGAAATATACTTCCTTTATGCCGAGCATAAATACCAACAATTAATATAATTCAAACAGTTTTAATGAAAGGTTATCTTTAAATAAAATTTATATCTTTAATGATTGTAAGTTTATTATATTTCATGTAATGTCAATATAATCCTTCAAGTAATTATTTAAGGATTAATAATTTAACTTCCAAGAAACGTTGTAAAATAAATACTCTAATTTAATCTCTAATTGAAATACTTAATCCCTTCTTCATCGTGTAGGATTCAACAAATAATACGAATTAATTTAATCTTTAGGCTATGTAAAAATGTCTTTGCATGAAGCATAAACTAAATACGTCGCGTCAATAATTATTTTCAAACTAATTATGACGCCTGAGGACTTTTTGTGCAAATGCAGCCTTGGCGCAATTAGGGGTATTCTTGTTCATGAAAACGAAGCACTTTTGCGAAACGGTCGCCACTGTTTAGTTTCAAAAGCATGTTACTCTAAATTCAGCTAGTGTCATAAAGTTAATTTTAGCAAAAACAACAACTAATGTCGCATGAGAAGGGAAAGACTAACTTCGTCAGCGAAAGTTTTATTATGGAGCTCAAATATTTTGGGTTGCAAAACAAACTTTTTTCCCGAAATTACCAGGATGCCTAAAATCTAAATCATATTAAAGAGCCACTCCTAATTAGGTTACGCAGCATTTATCGGCTTCCCGATGGATAATTGAAACTCAAGTTCATTAGTTCATCCTGTCTAAAACTTTTACTTAAAGGCAAGCGAAGAAATAAACCTTTACTTAAATCCGAAGCTGAGGGCAAGGAATATGCGTACGTAAAAAGACACTTTGCTGTTCCGTAAAAGATTAAAATAGATTACTTGCTTGAACTTTTGTTTACAATTTTGGCAACGGATTTATTTGTTAAGGCAGCTAACTAGAATTCATTCTTAAATCGGTTACAGTAATTATAAATTATGTTCAAGCTTTGAAGATAGCTGTATTTTATGAACTTTAAAAGCCGATTGATGCTCCTTCCTACAGTTAATTTTTAGAATAGTGCAGGTGTTCCTAAACTGGGTGCCACACTAAGAGAAAAGAGGTGTCAGGAAGTGCCTATGAAATAAAAATTATTTGGCTGTTATCTTTTATTACTGTTTGATGTTTACTTACCGCCCGTTGAGAACGAGTGTGGCCAGCTCACAAAAACCAAGCTTTCGTGAAAAAGCGGGGAAAATTGTTTCAAAACATTTTAACTGCACTATAACTGTGAAAACACTTTGTGAAAAAGTGTTTAAAAAAATAATAATTTGGCTCTGTCAAAGGTAAATTAAGTGACTATTTGAAGTATTTGCATGTATTAAGTGTCAAAAAAATATATCGTATGTCAATTATTTAAAAAACATTAATTTTCTTTTGTAAGAAATATTTCTAACTACTTCGACCTTGTAAAAGCAATAAAATCATCCTTAACTTCAATGTGACTTAACCTTTATGCAGTTTCTGGTAAAGATATTTATGTGTGTGTATTTTTTCAATTTACGTCAATTTTGTTATTTGACCTAAGCTGAATTCTATCAATTTTCATTTACCGTTTATTACGGTTACAGCTACCTCCGTGAATTTTCTGAAGTGTTCTCCGTAGATTGTAATTTTATGAAATTAAGGAACAATTATCCCAACACAAGGCACTCCCCCCCCCCCTTCAAAGGCACATTTACCCACACTTTCCCTTGATGTAAAATTAGTTATTTAATTCAATTAATTAAAACTTTGAATTGAATTTCAGTACAAATTATTCAATGATAATATATATCGTTTTATTTTTCCTTTACTCCCCAACTGTAGTATGAATTACTTATTATTTAATCTACGGAAACAAGAAAGATGAATCCTCCCAAAGTAATCATTTCAGACAAATATTTCATGGAACAGTGTAATTATAACGGAAGTTTTCGAAAACAATTACGTTTTAACATCATAAAGTTTTCTAGGTTGGCGGGAATAATAAATAAAGTTTGACTGGGAAGATAGAATGTGTTGCTTCGGAATATTGATTAATTTATTATTTTTGAGTTGCTTTGATACAGGTAATTACGTTGGAGAACACGGATAGGTAAAAATAATTATAACGCTTATTTTAACCAATAATACACATGGACCGAAAAATTAAAGCAAAATATTTTAATCTTTTAGAATACTGACTCAGTTTTATATTTGAAACATTATTGCTAATGGACATTTTAACTTTTGGATCCAATTTAGAATTTGCTTTTATTTCAGACATTTTATTTTGTTTTGTCAGACATTTAATTTTTGTTTTGTTTATTTTGTATTTTTATTTTGCTTTTTGAGATTCATATTCTTTGATAAATCAATCTAATGATGACATTTTTAAAGAAATATGAAACGGCGAGATAGAACAACCATTTTTGCTGTACTTCTTACTTCATGAGTCTCAGCAGGTGTGAGAATAATTCAATTTCATTAGGTCACTGTGAAAATGGTTGCTTAAATTAATGTGTAATGCTAAATGTCTATACCTTTAATAAAATTCGTAACAATTTTATACTCCTTTGCTAATGCTTATACATTCTCCCACTGATATTTATAGTTTCCTTTTCTTGTAGAATTTAGCAACACTATTATGTGCTGCATTTCTAATTTTTAATATTGCACAAGCGTAAAATTTGAAGTCCCTTTCGGAATATATTTTTCAGGCGATGAAAAAATTTTAATGAAAAATAAATTGAATGTGGCCAATCTGAAGCACCACATTTTCTAGTGCGCGGGCTGAGAACGAGCGTGACCAGTGCTTAAAAACCAAGCCTTTAGTGATAGTTGTATGCAAAGACTTTGTTCGTCTTAGTGATTGTAAAGATGATGATAGACAGTGATCCGTACAGCAATTCATCAACTAAAATAGCTGATAAGCCAATTCCCGAAAATATGTTTCCTAGCTTTTTCTGAAGTAGATGATCTAGTTAGAAAACCGAAACAGAATTTAAAATTTTCAAAACAAAAGTCGTAACGAACACGACAAATGCACAAGGTAGCTCCAGCAAACCAAATACAAAATATGCCTGACAATATTCGCAGCCATTCACGTAATGCTTACTTAGTATCCATCCCAGAACATAATGCATAATTGTAATCACTATTTGTAGGATCTAACGGTGCTCCAAGATTCCTTGCCCGTCTTACCTTAGTCTCATTTAATGCCTCTATTTAACGTTAAGATCAGTGAATAAAGAACAACAGCCCAACTAAATTCCAAAGCAAAATATATGTCTCAAAAAGAAAAACATTTCATTGTTAAATGCGCGTTGCAAACGGCTCTCTTCACCGTGCGGGTACAAGTTAAGAAATAAGATGTAAAATGAATGAAATATCCCTATTTCCTATTACATATTGCAATATATTTCACACTTTATTTCTTGAAATATGCTTCTGTAATTTCTTTATTTGTTATTACAGAAAACATTTAATGCATAAGATATGTAAGAAGTACTTCTTCCCACTTTGAGTTATATTTATCACATTTTTGAGCAAATAATAAATACTTACAATCAGTTTAAAGCTCTTAAGACATTAATGTGTATCAGGGTTTCGAATTAAAATTCTATGTATCATGCAAATTACAAGAAAGTACAACAATCGCTTTTTTCCTGTTCCACCTTCATGAAACCAGCAAGAATGCTTTGAATTGTTGATGGCAAACTTCAGAATTCCAAAGCATTTGAGTTATTACCGCAAACACATCAAGTAGAGATTAATATTCATCTTTTGTTCACAAAATCAAGTTATTTTCACTACATTAGAGCTACTGAATTCGATTAAGAAAAGTGGATATTCTTCACATTATTCCGCCCGGCTGAATTTATTGTTGATGACTTCAAGATTATATCTAGAGGAGTATCTCAAGAAAAGGTGCTTCTTTAAAAGGAAGAACAAAATAATCCTATATTATCATTAAGCATTCTTTTAGCAATGGTTTTTCCCAATTATTTAAATGAGCTTAGTAGCCTTTACTAAACTAAATGCAAATTACGTGGTATTTTTTAAGGTCAATTTTTTAAAGTAACCTTTACTGCGACAAATGGCATTAACAATCTTAATTGATTGTAAGTAACTCAATGAACAATTTCCTGTTCGTATACTTTGTACAAATGCGTGCTTTTATGCGAGTTATTTCATGTTACTTAATTGACGAAAATCTAATATTTTGCTATGTACTTCTTCTGCTACTACACTCAACACTGCAAATGAAAATCGCACTATTACTTCCGAGAATAAAAAATGGTAATTATAAGTTATGTTGTTTAATAACGTTTACACTGATTCAAACAGGTTTCAATTTTATAAGACGGCTCTTTATTTCGTAAAACAAATTGAAAAGTCCTTTCAATTTACGAAAAATTAAAATATGTTTTGTATCATTTAAAATATCGAGAAGATATATGGCCTAAAATTTACTTAATCAAGAAGTACCAAAAATGTATTTCACCACGAACAAATAAGTTGTTATGTAACTGTTCCAGTTATGCGAGCAAAGTATCAACGTAAGTAAAGGCACAAATAAAGTGAATTAAGTTTGTGCTTTTGTTTAATTTTGACTTCGTTATATTTATATTCAAGCATAAAGTTCATCCACTTCCTTATGCACATGTTACTGATAGTCCATCTGCAATGCGTTTGCTTCTGCAACACTAATTCTGAGTCAAAATAACGGTTCTATTAATTGTCAGTCTTCCCCTTGAGGCTGCTGTTGACATTAACATTAGAATGAGACGGAGATGGATAGAAATGGACATGTTCCCTTTGATTTAATAAAGCGTCGCTGTTATGTTAAGCTCATACGCTTATAGTCCCTAACTTAAGAGCGGAATTCAAAGCCATTCGCTCAGAATTTCTTTTTCTTTTGTAATATGAAGATGCTTACCTTTTTATAGGTCGGAGGTTTAGAACATATATAAGCTTTTCTTATTAGTTGTTAATGTAGCCGCTAAATGTAATGAGGCTTGTAACAAAACAAAATAGTAAAATGTTCTAAAATCAGTAACAATGCAATTTTTAAAATTAACAAGAAGTTCCGTCTAGAACTATACGAGCCTACTTTCCCGTATACACCAAATTCAAATTTATAATCTAGCTATCTCTTTCTCTCTCTTTATTATTTATCTTTAGTTCTAATTATTGAAAATATACCTTTTTCAACGGATAATACATATTCATTTACTCACTCATTCATTCTTTCATTTATTCAGCCATGCATTTATTCATTCATTCGTTACCTCATTCAAGTGTTTATTCATTCATTTACGCATTCATGTATTTATTCACTCATTTATTTATATTTTCATTTATTCAATAATTTATTCATTCATTCTTTTCCTCATTCATTTATTCATTGATTTATTCTTTCACTCTTTCATTTATTCATTCATTCATTATTTCACTCATTGAGTCACTGAGAAATATCCTTGAAAATCCCGATCAAAAAATTTCATAGCAAAATAGGCTCGTACGTTCTGGATAAACTTTCTATTTCTACATGTTCTACGTTATAAGAGCTTTCCGATAAAGTTTGTTCCAAGCAAATCGGTCCGTTAGATCAGGATTTATATAGGGTTGAAATTTCCCCGTAAGCTCAGTGTTAATTTTTTGAACTGTTCAAAAATGAACAAAAACTGTTCAAATCAATATTTCACGCCGAGAACTCCTTTCAATAAGCTTTCAATAGGAACTTGGCTCTTGTGCCCAGAGTTTACAGAATTTGCTTCAATTTTGTCCATAGGCGCTAATGTTAAAATTTTTTGAACTGTTCAAAATTGAACAAAAAATTGTTCAAATCAAAAAGTGAAATATACAAATGAGATGTCCTCGCCGAGATCTTTCGAATGCAAAAAGAATTTTTCCAATCGGACAATTCGTTCAAAAGTTATTAGGGGGGGACAGACCGACAGACCGACAGACCGACAGACAGACCGACAGACAGACCGACAGACCGACCGACAGACAGACCGACAGACAGACCGACAGACAGACAGACCGACAGACCGACAGACACACTTTTTCCCCATCTCAATACCCTACTTTCAAATTTTTTATTTTTCAATCTTTATTTAATTACTTCACTTATTTTTGACTTTTCTTGATTTTTAACGATATTTTCACGATACATTAAGCCTTCTTTCATGCTTTATTATTATTTTTTTTTACTTTTACGGGAAAGTAGGCTAAAAACTACAAAAACTGAAACTGCGTACATTATGTGATAATAAATACTTGATACATCTCTACTAATAATAAAGCAGCAAGTATGTGTGTGTGTGTGTCTGTCTGTGTCCGGCGTAGGGCCCAGACCGTCCAACGAATTTTCATGAGATTTGGCACGAAATTAGTTTGGAACATGGGGGTGTGCACCTCGGAGAGTTTTTTCGGAAATTCGAATTTGTTCTTCTTTTATTCCAATTTATAGCTGAAAGTTTCATAAAATAATCATTTTCTATGGGAAGGAATTATCGCATCGCTTCGAGCTTGATACCGTTGAAAAGCGCGTAAAAAACTACCCCGGGAGAAGTTTCGCTCTACGTGCGAAAATTCGAAGCCTCTAAATTACCTAGAAAAGAAGTTATAAGCATTTTTCTCTGCAGTTCGAAATTATTTTTTCACGGTAATTAACTTTAATTTTCATTGTTACCATGCCGACTGACTATTAATCCTTTTCTTTAACGAAATAAAATTTATTGCTTGCGGTTTTTAGTATTTTGATTAGCAGCCGATTTTTAATATATTTATTTCTTTTTTCGGATTTTGATTATTATTTTTAGCCTACTTTCCCGTAAAAGTAAAAAATAATAATAATAAAGCATGAAAGAAGGCTTAATAGTATCGTGAAAATATCGTTAAAAATCAAGAAAAGTCAAAAATAAGTGAAGTAATTAAATAAAGATTGAAAAATAAAAAATTTGAAAGTAGGGTATTGAGATGAGGAAAAAGTGTGTCTGTCGGTCTGTCTGTCTGTCGGTCTGTCTGTCTGTCTGTCTGTCGGTCTGTCTGTCTGTCGGTCTGTCGGTCTGTCCCCCCCTAATAACTTTTGAACGAATTGTCCGATTGGAAAAATTCTTTTTGCATTCGAAAGATCTCGGCGAGGACATCTCATTTCTATATTTCACTTTTTGATTTGAACAATTTTTTGTTCAATTTTGAACAGTTCAAAAAATTTTAACATTAGCGCCTATGGACAAAATTGAAGCAAATTCTGTAAACTCTGGGCACAAGAGCCAAGTTCCTATTGCAAGCTTATTGAAAGGAGTTCTCGGCGTGAAATATTGATTTGAACAGTTTTTGTTCATTTTTGAACAGTTCAAAAAATTAACACAGAGCTTACGGGGAAATTTCAACCCTATATAAATCCTGATCTAACGGATCGATTTGCTTGGAACAAACTTCATCGGAAAGCTCTTATAACGTAGAATATGTAGAAATAGAAAGTTTATCCAGAACTTACGAGCCTATTTTGCTATGAAATTTTTTGATCGGGATTTTCAAGGATATTTCTCAGTGACTCAATGAGTGAAATAATGAATGAATGAATAAATGAAAGAGTGAAAGAATAAATCAATGAATAAATGAATGAGGAAAAGAATGAATGAATAAATTATTGAATAAATGAAAATATAAATAAATGAGTGAATAAATACATGAATGCGTAAATGAATGAATAAACACTTGAATGAGGTAACGAATGAATGAATAAATGCATGGCTGAATAAATGAAAGAATGAATGAGTGAGTGAATGAATATGTATTATCCGTTGAAAAAGGTATATTTTCAATAATTAGAACTAAAGATAAATAAGAAAGAGAGAGAAGGAGATAGCTAGATTATAAATTTGAATTTGGTGTATACGGGAAAGTAGGCTCGTATAGTTCTAGACGGAACTTCTTGTTTTAAAGCGAATTGAGATTTGTTCCCTGCGGCGCACAGGCGGTTGATAGTTTTATTTTGATTTCCTTATTTTGACATGTATTTTACGAGACCATTTTCCATACTGCACAGGGGTTTTTAAAAGAAATGTTATTTTTTATAGCGATTTTTGTTATTCCAGCTTATTATTACTATTTATACTTTCATTTATTTTAAATTTTTTTCACCAGTGAATTAGCACATATGTTATTTTCCTATTTGAGTTCGGATGAAAGGTTTATTTCGCTTTCAAAGCTTTGCTTGCTGCTGTTTGTTTCTGCAAGCTACAAAATTTCGTTTATCTGTTTTAAGCCGGGTCCAGACGCTACGTTTTGCACAACTTTTTGTCTCCGCAGTTCAACACGTTGCAGATAAAACGTTGGGTATAGATTGGAAAAGTGCGTAGTTTTGAGTCCGGTGCGAAGACTGTACAGTTGCAGCGATAACTGAGCTAGAAAGCATAGATGTCTTTGAACTGTGCAGACACATCGGCACATGTAGGCGGTAGCACCCCTTTCCGATTCATTTGGTTTCTCAGTTTCAATTCGTCAGGCGACAAATTCCGACTTTCGGCAATGCTCTCGGGAGTTTCTCACAAAATTTATTGCATTATGCGAAAGTTTCCCACGCGTTTGGCGTGTAAAATCCAAGGAGTATAGTGACAAGGATAAAAAGGGGGAGGCTTATGAGAGTTTAGTGGAAAAACTCAAAGACATTGATGCAACCGCAAACAGAGAAACATTTGTAAATAATTAATTCTTTGAGAAGTGTTTACCGGAAATAATTGGCAAAAGTTAATAAATCGATTCGATCTGGGGTTGGAGACGAAATTTACAAGCCATCTCTCTGGTACTTTGATTTGTTACATTTCCTAAATGATCAGGAGACACCAAGGCAGTCCAGGAATACCATGGATGAAAATAAAGAGATTGCAGTTGTCGAACCACCAGAACAGGCAACAAAAAAATATTTATTTTATGTAAACATTTGACCACTTTGAACGCCGGGTTCTTCTGAGACGTTCCAGTCTTTTTTTTTAACATGACACCATGTCATAATTGACCAGAGTAGTACCTCCTTCATGACGATATCGTACAAAACTGAGTGAAATATACAGATATCTCTGCACTATGTAGACGCATAAAAAACTGCAACGTTTTCATTTAGTCTTAAGACTGCGCAGACAAAAGGTTGTACAAAACGTAGCGTCTGGACCCGGCTTTGTCAATAAATAATAGATAAAAATTAATTGTACTAAAAATTTATTAATTAAAACTATTCTAATTTATTATAATCTTACTTTTTGTGTGGGTACTTGAACAAAACAAACAAAATGCGTTTTTTTTTTTTTTCAAATATTTTCTTTTTTGTTTTATTTCGTTTCTTTCAGTCCTTTTTCCTTTTTTATTGTGTGTTTTGTAAAAAAAAATGCTTAAATGTGTAGGATCTCCGGCTGATTGCCGTGGGCAGCTAATCTTTAATTATATGGAATTGCTATACATTTTAATAAAATAACATAATTTGCACCTAAAAAAGTTATCACTATATACACAATGGCAAACCGACTGGTCTTTTCATTTTTTAACACGGGCATAGCCGTGCGGGTACCGCTAGTACAAAAATAAAATATGAACTTAATTTGAAATTTTAAGGATAAAATATTGCATTCACGAGGTAAAAAGCATTTTTACTTTATTCTAAAAACCAAATTTATTAAAAACCAAATGTTGCTCCCCCCCCCCCAAAAAAAAAAAAATCATTCAAAACATATCGTACAGATGTACTGTTTTAAGGAAATATTATGTCAAGCAACTTTTAAGTAGTTTTTATTTGTGGGGTACAACATTTGAAAACTAATAAAAAATTGTTTTTCCAAACTAGGTATGGTCTCTTTTGCAAGTTTTATAAGAAGCATTTTTAGCCAGAGCCATTTAACCTACAGCTTTCCTAGTGAAGTCATCTTCGAAAATAAAAACAATATTTCAGTACAAAGAAATTTGAATAACTTAATGTCTATACTATATAACTGAGTTTTTCAGTTATTTTAGCTCATTTAGCTACATACCTGGTTTAATATTTGATGAAATAAAATTATAAAAAATAATTTTCATTAAATCACATGAGCACTCACTTCATGAAAAAATCATGCACATTTAAAAAAAAAAAAGAAGTTTCATCAGAACTCGCACATCGGAACAGCAAGAGATGGTTGCAGAATAAGCAAAACAAATCAGCGCCTTCGCCTATGAAGTAAAATATCAGATGTACTTTTTAGCCTACTTTCTCGCAAAAGTAAAATATAGTATGAAAGAAGACATAATGAATCGTAAAAATATCGTGAAAAATAAGGAAAAGTCAAAAATAAGTGAATTAATTAAATAAAGATTGAAGAATAAAAAAAATTGAAAGTAGGGTTTTGAGATGGAAATTGTCTGTCGGTCTGTCAGTCTCCCCATTGTTAACTTTTGAGCGAATTGTCCGGTTCAGAAGATTTTTTTTTTTTTTTTTTGCACTCGAAAGATCTCAGTGAGGACATCTCATTGCCATATTTTACTTTTTGATTTGAACAATATTTGTTCATTTAAAAAAATAATAATAATAATAACGTAGCGCCTACGGGGAAATTTCAGTCCTATACAAATCCTGATCAAACCGACGGATTTGCTTGGAACAAACTTTATTGGAGAGATGTTATGACGTAGAACATATACAGATAGGAAGTTCAACCATAACTAAACGAGTCAGTTTTTCCTATGAAATTTTTTGATTGGTATTTTACAGGATATTACTGAATGAAAGAATGAGTAAATAAATGATAAAATATATGAATGACTGAATAAATGAATGAATAGACGAATGAGTTAATGAATGTGTATTAACCACTAAAAAAGGTATATTTAAAGTAATTAAGTACTAAAGCTAAATGGCAAAGAGAGAGAGATATATATATATTATAAATTTGAAGTTGGGTGTATACGGAAAAGCAGGCTCATATATAGTTCTAGACGGAACTTCTTGTATTCTTCTTCATATGAGTATTTTGCTTACAGCGCAAGTGCTGATGTGTTAATTCCGAGCACCACTGAAATGGGAGAAAATCTCACCCCACGAGACAGACGTTTTCCATGGTTTAAAGTACTTTTCGTAAAATATTATAAGTTGTACATATTCAAGATTTTAATTTTAAGACATTATAGCTAAAATACTGAAGCGATGTACAAGAATGAGGCTGCTTATTTTTTATACTACATAATTTTCATTAGTCAGTTTAATTTTAGGGTGCATGGGAATTATTTTACTATGCATGGGAAACACAATGCAAGTTTTTTTATTTGTCCATTAATTATTCAGATAACTCGCTTGGAACCAATGAAAACTCGCTTGATGGCGTGACAGGAGAAATGCGGAGAAAATGAGAGAAATTCCGAAACCGCGAATTCTCAAAGAACTTTTTGTAATGCATTATAGTTTCGAAAAATTCAGCGAAACTTGTTCGGCACAATTTTGATAAAATGCTGAAAAAATTACAGGTGAAAGTCCATTATGAATTCTACAATTCTACTAAGACAGGCGCAATGCTACAAGAAACTACTAAGTGATTGTTGTTTAACATTACTGTTCATAGATCTCTTACTGTAGTGTAATATTATGAAATTTAGATGGATTATTTATTACCAAACCTTTTTCCGCTGAGCTGACAAGTTTTGTTTCGAACGAACTAATGACATTGCATTTTACAACTGAATATGCCCGCTGCTGGGATATCTGCATATATACACTCATTTAAGAAAATATAAAAGAAAAGGGAGTAACACTAAAGATAGTGACGTTCGAAGCACATTATTAATATTAATATTATGATTGTTTTTCTTGAATATCATTCCTCCTAATGTGTGCTATTTTATATTCATTTTAAATTTATAAATCATTCATTGACATTACTGTGAAATATTTCTAAGATTATCAACCCAGAAATAAAATAAAAATTTCAGTAAATCGATTCGAAACTGATGTACATTTCATTTTGCAGTTATTCTCTGCATAAAAACACAATTCGAAAAGATCAAAGAGATTGGATTTTCTTTTCTCCAATATATAGCGTTTTTAACCTTTTCTGTAAACCCTTAATTCCCCCTTTCACACTCTAATCCCATTACTTCTTTAGCTCGATGCAGCAAAAAAATTAAAATTTAGATTTCTTAAACTTTACTTTTAAGAGAAAGATTGAGTGAAGCTCTTGAGATTACGCTCACGTTTGCAGATAATGGATATTTCAAGCTTTCTAGGAGTATTTTGAGGGCTTTTAAATTTTGGGAACTTTCTTCACCGTTAAATTAAATATCACATTTTTTTGCACGATTTTGCTTAAACATTTTTAGCAGTACCTGTTAGATTCTTATAGAGAGTAGGCTGAGTGAATGTGATTTACTAGAAAGGAACAAAACTCTTATGATTCTCTGGGGATTTACAAGTATCGGCGGAAAATTTATTTAGATGTATTTAACTTCAAATTAGGAATAGCTAACTCTTTCTTCAGTTTTAGCAGAGCAAACAACTAAATATTTGACTTTATCGCACTTGGTTTTGCTGGAGTACCTTTAAATTGTCAATTTTAGCCTACTTTCCCGAAAAACTTTAAAAAAATAAATAAATGAAGTAAAGCTTATTGTATCGTAAAAATATCGTTGAAAATAAGAAAAAGACAAAAATAAGTGAAGTAATTAAATAAATATTGAAAAATAAAAAACTTGAAAGTAGGGATTTGAGATGGGGGAAATGTGTGTCTGTCCTTCTGTTGGTTGCTACCCCCCCCCCCCCCCCAATAACTTTTGAAGGAATTATCCGATTAAAAAAGATTTTTGCTTGCATTTGAAAGATCTCGGCGAGGGCACCCCATTTACATATTTTACTTTTTACTTTTCTATTTGAAAAATTTTTCATACCATTTTGAACAGTTTAAAAAATTGAAAGGAATTATAATGAATGAATAAACGAGTGAGTGAATGAATGAATAATTAAATGAATAATTAAGTGAATATGTATAAACCATTGAAAAAGGTATATTTAAAGTAACTAAGAACTAAAGCTAAATAAGAAAGAGAGAGAGAATATTAATTTGATGTTTGTGTATGTGGGAAAGTAGGCTCGTATCGTTCTAGACGAAACTTCTTGTTTAAATTGCGATTCGTTAAGATACAACTGAAAAACATGATATAGCTAGAAATAATTCTATAGGAATAGCCATCTACCAATTTTTTTTTTGTTTAATTTACTGAAAAAAAAGTATTGTTTTAAATATTTTTGTTCGAAGCAGCTAAACCAATAATAGCTTACGAGCAATTATTTAAAAGTATAATCATTTAAATGTTGAAATTGCCCTCGTAGAAGGAACTTTGTCCGAAGTTAGCAGTTGAAAATCCAAGGCTCGCTGAGATATAAGTTGCGTACGAGACCATTACTTAATATCGATTCCCCCCTTCTCCCTCAAAAAAGGAATTACTTCAGTTTAGGCGTATAAAGGTTTTTTTCTTTTGTTTTGTTTTCAAATGAGTTGTTCGGTCTCTCTCTCGTATTAAATAAGTAAATAAAATATTTTTTTATGATGTAAGAAATTATAATGTCTAAAAGTTTCTTCAGTGATTGCGTTTAGCTCTTAATTAATGTTTTTATAAAATGTATCTCACTGCGTCCTCTAACTAAACTACCGACAAGGTTAAAACGACGCATTAAAGTTTTCGCATGCGCAAGTTATGGATGAAGCATTTGAAAATCTTCGTTTGAGGATAAAAAATAGTCAAGTATAATTTGTCCGCTTTCAATACAAAATTAATATGTTCGCTCAAGTGGAGTTTTCCTTTATTGTGCAGAAGAGTCAATCAAAACAACTCAAGAGCTTAATTTTGCGTAAGGCAACTGAAAGTCAAAATCACAATCATTTTAATCAAAAAATAGATCACCATTTAGAGTCGGCACTTTTGAGAAGTCGTTTGCATGAATTAAATAATTGCATTATGAGAGGATCGTTCCAGCTGTTATTAAAAAAACAATTTCTTAATGAAGACCATATTAATTTATTCGCGATAACTCGATGAAAGTTACTCCAGTTATCATTATAATTTCTCCCACGCCACAGGAAAAGGTTCGTCGCAAAAGTAATAAAACTAATTGATTTCTTGAAAGGAGTTTTACATATAGCTCTTAAATATTCAGTAGAATTTTTCATTACTTAGTTCTTAACCTCAACTCGCACGAAGTGATAAATCTTTATGAATGCTATTAGTTAATGTGACTGGAAAATTAGTTATTGCATCAAGCATCTAATAAATATTTTCCATCGTGTAAGTGTCTGAAATTGCGCATTTAAATGTAGCAATTAGTATATGCTATATTAATTGTAGAAAATCAAATTAGAAAATTTTATTGAGGTTTACGTTATGCATTTAAATAATTAAATTCCAAATGAAAATGTATTTCAATTACTGAACATGCAAAGAAAAGTTCTCTCCAAAACATAAAAGACAATAATGAAATTAAAAAACTCAATCAGTTTATGGTAGTAGTGTTTATTTATCAAGTCTGCATATGTCCTCGCCTTTAATGTTATTTCTCCCTTCAAACTTTTTTGGTTACAGTCGGAAAATCTCAACTTGTTTGTTATGTTGTTTACTCTTTAGTTTTGTGTTATTTAAATAAAAGAAGGCTGAAACTCGCATTTTAATTATTTTATTTCAATTTTGTGATCTAAATAAATAAAAATGTATAATCATTTCGTAAATAAAGGTAACAGTAAGTAATATTTCAAAAAGTGAAAAGATTCGCCATCTTGGATTTTTGCATCAAAAAGTCTCCACCATGTTGGATTTTGAGGAGAAATTTTCGATGTCTCCCCATACCAACGTACATATTACTGTATTATATCCCCTGCCAATTTTAATAATTTAATCTAAAAGTTTCCACCTACATTTTCGATCATTGCCCACTAATCTGTCTTTTGTCATGTCTGTGACAACCGTTTTGTTTCGTACCAGGTACTATGTAGAAAATAATTGATAAATTTTCGTGTGCTTGCGCTTCTTCATGCCTACTTTTAAAATGGTGGAAAGAGTTAGGGTTAAGAAATAAGCATTTTCAATTATTGTACAGGTTTGTCGTGCAACGTCATTACATAATGTTACGAAACTAGGAGTGCCGATGTTGTTTCTCGCCAAGCTTGGCGACTCTCGGATCGTGATCGATAATTCCAGTTTTTGCTAGAATTTTCTGGAATATTCATGCCACTTTCCGCGATGTTATATAAGGAGGTCTGGCGAGAAGTTAAAAAAGTTCAGTTCAGTTTTAGTCTTTGGCGAGTGCCTTTCAGTCTGAGCCATTGTGCTGTAAGTTTCGTGCTTCATTCTATTCGTATTTGGGAAGTAAATGTGATATTCACCGTTGGTTTTAAGGTGATGTGTGAACTATGAGACATGATTTTGAGCTTAAAATCTATACATAGTGTAAGTAACTTGTAAATAAATTGCTCTCTATGTTCAAGGAGTAAGTCATTAGTTTAAAGTACGACAAATCAGTAACAATAATAGTTGAAAATATTTTTTTTAGATAAAACTTCTTCCATTTTTAAAAAAGGATATAAAGTAGACATGACGACGGGTAAGCATTCCAAAATTTGTTAATTTATTTTAGTAATTAACGCAGGTAATAGAGCAAAAAAAGAAAAAAACCCCATGTGTTTTGTCTTGTCTGTCACATATGTAATGAACCTTATCTCATTTTAAATATTAATCATTCAACGGATCGTTTAATGACCAGTACGTATTGATAAAATATTTAGAGAGAAAAAAAATTGAAAAAATAGCATATCAAAGAAATCCGCATGGAATAAATATTATGTTACGATAAGTCATATGCAACTAATTATCATTTTAAACTGTTATTATGCTGAGAATACTCTATTGGCGCCTCAAGAACCTTATGTTATCAACTGAGTACTCCTTATCCTAAGTGCTAATTACCCCCAAAGATGGATCAGGTTATGCAGCAGAGAAAACAATTTAGACTTATTTCCTCCACGCTCCAACTCCAGTGTTATGTTTCAAACCACTTAAGATATAGTTTGCACAAAGATCTTTTGTTAAAGTAATGTAATAGTTTACAACAAAAGACTAGCCATGTATAACATTTTGAAAAAAACGAGCAGAAAGAGCGAGCAATGTTCAACTGTCTGGGTAAAAACATTGACTGAAGTACTGTTGACACGTGTTGATGGAAGATATAGCTTAAAAGGACAGTACGTGTACATATTAAGTTGAAGCGAAAGGTGACGTAATATTTTTTAAATAAGGAAGTGTTTTGTTTTTCTTGTCCGTAGTTACTTAATTTTAGGTGATGTTTCTTATGTCAACAAATGTGGTTCTTAGCTTACTTTCCAGTAAAAGTTCAAAATATATATATATATGAAAGTTAATGTATCATAAAAATATCATTCAAAATAAAGAAAAGTCTAATAAAAAATGAAGTATTTAAAAAAAAATTGAAAAATAAAAAAGTTGAGAGTAGGGTTTTGAAATGGGGAAAATTTTGTGTCTGTCTGTCTCCCTCCCTAATAACGTCTGAGGAAGGGCCATGGTAGCCTACCGGTTAGGATGTCAGATTTCCAACCGGAGAGTATTGTGTTTGGTACCCGGCCCACTGAAGACACACCATGTACACTTGGGGTATACGTGCATGTGAAATCCATCAGCCCTGAAATTACGAGGGTACCAGAGAGCGGAGAATTTCCCTTCCCTTCACTCTTAGGTCAAAAAAAAGAGTATGGTGTATTTGTGGAGACGCCAACTGGTGCCATCCGAATACAAAAGCTGTGTATAAGCCGAATCTTACTTATACCCTTGTGGTGTTCATTGAAAGTGGAAGGTCCCTCTGCGAGAGGATCTTGGATATCCAAGTGGCATTAGCAACAACACGTTTGAGGAAATTTTTATGCATTGGAAAAATCTCGGCGAGGACATCTGGATTTCATATTTTACTTTTTGGTTTCTACATTTTTTCATTCAAAATTGAACAGTTCAAAAAATCTTAACATTGGCATCTATAAAGAAATATGAAATAAACTAAATAAACCCTGAACATACGATCCAAGATCCTTTAAACAAGCTTATTCGAGGGAGCTCTCGACGTAAAATATTTTTTGATTTGAACGATTTTTGCTCTTTTTTGAACAGCTCCAAGCATATTTACCATCCTACGGGGAAATTTTAATCCTGTATAAGTCCTGAGCTAAAAACGGAGTTTCTTGGAATAGAATTTATCTAGAATCTTCGACGTAGAGTATGACGAATCTTATAACGTAGAACATGTTCAGATACGGTGTTCCTCCAGAAATAAACGAGCGTTTTTTCACATGAAATTGTTTAAGTTGGATTCTTAAGGATAATAATGAATGAATAAATGAGTGAATGGATGGATGAATGAATAAATGAGTGAATGGATGAATGAATAAATGAGTGAATGGATGAATGAATAAATGAGTAAATGAATGAATGAATAAATACATGAATCGAAATGTTCGTCGGAACTGAGTTTTCCTTTGTAGCCAAACGAATGAATAGGCGAATGAATATATATTAAACCGAAGAGAAATATATATTTGAAGTAATTAAGAGCTAAAGCTGCATGAGAGAGAGAGAGAGATAGCTAGATTAGAAACTTGACGTTGGTATATACGAAGTAGGTTCGCATATTTCTCGATGAAATTTCTTGTTAGATTTGAAATCGACTAAATTTAATTTATTAGATCAGCAGTTCCCAAATTGTGGTACATGTACCGCTAGTGGTACTCGAAGCCTCTTCTGGTGGTACGCGTGCATGCAAAGAACGGAAGCTCAGGATTGAAGATCGAGTTTGACCGATTAGGGTAGGGAGAATGTTGGCTCAACATTAACAATGAATTCCCGTTATTGTCAAGAAACTGTATTGCTGTTTTTAATTCAGTTCACAACCACTCAACTTTGTTAAACTGATTTTTCCGATATGATGTGTATTAAAAATAAATATAGCAGTAAATTAAATGTCGACCCAAATTTGAGGTCAAAACTAACTTCTACGGAACGAGATATCACCTCGCTTGAACTAGCAGCGACCTTCTCATTAATTTTGTTTTTTCATTTTTTTTACATCATAGGTATTTTGTACTTAAAGAGTTATTTCTAATGTTGTTTTAAGTACGTATTAAAAATATATTTTTTTTATATTACATATATTTTATTTTATACATACAGCTTTATTTTAATAAACGCTTTACTCTGCATTAATTATAAAGAATGGTGTGATTCAAATAACCTAGTCGTCGTAGTATTTTGCTATAATCTATTAGTGTTCTATTCTATATAATGGAGTTACATTAGCGGTGGTATGCAAATGGTTTCCAAGAAAAATGGTGGTACGAGGAAAAAAATGGGAACCGCTGTATTAGATAAGTTATGGAAAATATGGCATGATATTGTCTGTGAACCCCTGTATTTTGTAAGAGTAGAGACGAAAATATTGTCCTCATGTAATGGATAGTCTTTGAAATAAAATGATCTACTTCAGAAAGTATTGAGTTCCTTTTGAATGAATATTACAAAATCTCTCAAAGGGATGACCTTTTCTTTTGTTTTTAATATCAAACATGGTTTCAGATATTCTATGACAAGAAAGGAGTAGAAAAGTATTTTTCAAGCAGTGTGTGCAAATATAACCTGAGGTTTTATTAGTCAACCTTAACCAAAGAAAAATTACACTTTAGCGTATGTAATTTACACGTGATGCATTTAAACCATTCTAGAGCTTCTGTAACACCAGGCTGATAGAAGGAGACATTCTGTTAGTTCTGTATGCTTTACAAGTTTCGAATCGTTTTTACTTTAACCTGTGGCCAAATATTTCGTTAATCTAACAATTTAAAAAAATGCAACCCTAAGTGCACTATCGAATTGTCATATTAGAAAGTTATGGTAATTTTGTGAACATGAATAAATTTAAATATATATCCTACGTGCTATATATCCATCATAAGAGAGCACTTTTAGAGGGAAGGGAAGCGCTTTTAGAGTTAAAATTAAAAACAATACTTTTACATTTCATAGAATACAAGACTTTAGGAAATAATTACAACTCGTCAATTCGGTTTGAATTTTTCCTTTACAGTTGCACGTTGTAACGTGCAGGAAATAGGCAAATTTTTCAACACGTCTACTATTGAATGTGGAAAATAGTGATAAAATTCTGTACTTTTTAAAATATTATGTCTTGCGAAATTTGAGAATGTGTAACTGCAGCAATTAAAGTATTTATCGATAATTATCGTGCTTAATATTTTTCTATATACGAAATCCTCAAAGCTCTCTGTTAATAGGGCAAATAACTATTATGTCGTTTCAACATTAATAGGGTTTAATTGCGTTGCGCCATTCCGATTTTATCATTGAAACTGATTCTATTATTTCCTTACCGTCTCACACCGGATTATTTTATGCAATTATAGAACATCGTTAAAGAATATGTCGTTTCCGTAGCATTAAAGTTTTAATACTTAATTTTGTGAAGACTTTGCTGATAATGATGTGACTCTGAAAATGTTTTCTTTGTTGAACTATTCTGGACAGTGGGAAACATTTCACGCGAGACATGTTACAATGAAATACCAATAGTGAGCTTCAAAATAATGAACCCAAAGATAATGGCTATGATATGTAATTACGTGCATCAAATATAAGGGTTGCATGCATCGTTCGACTCTGGTAATTTGAAGCCTGACCTTCTGAATTTATTTCTTCTCGGGCAATGAGTTTACTGAAAGGAGAAAGAAAATGTTATTTAGCGCTAAAATCAGTTTTGTTGCCACCGGAATATCACAGAGAATATAATACATACGCTTTATAAACAGACACATTTAAAACAATTTTTGCAAAATGCTTTGAATTATTTTGTTAAAAGCCACAAATAACGTCAATTAAGTTCGGAACTATACATTATTAAAAAAATTTTGCGCACATAAAATTCTATAAAAAGTAAAGTTGCATTAAAGCAATGCACAATTTTTCCCATATTTATATATTATGCACGGATTCTTTCAAATAAATGCTATGGATCATGATCATACGCAATCGGAACAACCCATTTTTAAAGCAATAAACAAATCAGAAGGCATACGACTGTGTAAATATATACATATTGGAAACATATTTCAATGAAGTCCATCAAATATACGTACACCGTTAGCAAAATTGTTATTTCTTCTTCTTATTATTATTATTTTTGCTATTAGCAGTTTATTTATTCTGGCGCTAATCCCGCCAAGGGAGCAGAGACTTTGTTTTAAATTATGTTGCTGTTATTTGACCGACACGTTAACAAGTACAACTCTTAGGAATATTTTTTAGCATTTTGAGGCTTCGGTCGCAGGAAAACATTTTAACTAGATTATCTTGGTTTAAAAAAAAAAAAAAATCAATAAGGATTTGTATGATAATTGGGATATTTGGCGGGTAATAATATTCATATGAGATAGTAATATTCATAGGATATTAGGGGGAAAAAAGTCCCATGATGGCCACAGCACACTAGTTTCTTTTATCGTACTTAAAGTTGGACAGTCGAAAGAAAATTTGGCTGAAAGTTATTTTTCCGCTCGCCAAGTGGTCACGTGCTTGTAGTCACACGTGCTTTCTAATAGCTACTTCAATTCTTCTCAGAAAAAAGAACTCAAATGAATCTAACTAAAATCATACGTGGCCAATGAGAGTTGCATGCACCTGTTTCGAATTTAGAAAAAACTTTTTCTTCAGTTGATAGGAATAGTGCCTTATGCCAGAAATAACATTTATTTTTTTCTTTATTTGCTTATTTAAAATTGTTATTATTATTATTATTATTGCGAAAAATTAAGCTCGAAATAATTTGTTTACATAAAATTGACTAATTATTTATTATTATTTAAGTTAGGAATTTCGTATGTCTTCTCTGCACCAACTATCTACCAAAAGACAATTTCTGCTGAGAAAGGGATACGTACTTTGAACACCATACCGAGCAACACTCAACTTACATTGTGCTCTCTCCGCAACAGAGAATTGCGTAAAAAGTTAAGAAGTAGAACATCAAACCTAGTTCAGGGTTATGTTTGACATAAAAATGAAGCATATAGGAAAAAGATTCGTGATGTTTACTTTTCCTTTTCAGTGCTTAGTTTATATTGAGGGTGTGTTATCTTCAACGTTAAGATAAGGGTTACCGCTAAAAAGTACGATGTTATTTTATTAATGGGCTGAAAAGAATATTGCTTTCGTATGGAACAGAATGTGATATGCAAAGCGTCCTTCATACATCCTAAAAAATCAGCAGCATATACTATCATATTTGTCTTGGAAATGTTTACTTACTTTGTGTTATATATATTGTTAAATATCATTTTCACACTTTTGTTTTAAACCATGCTTTTTTACAATGATAACGTTTTTCTGAACTCGCTTTCTTGTCTGTCTGAGGAATTTTGCAATCGAATTTTCGACCATTTTACGATAAGCTATTGTTCTGAAACTTTACATATAGCTTAGAACCATATTACAATGCAATATTCTACCAGAAAAAAGTTGTTTTTTATATAAAATTTTTTCATTGATTCGAGATTATTTCTATTCGTTTGTGTCAATTTAAACAATTTAAAATGGCTGTAACATCACACATCACGTTCAATGACTGAGCTGAATGAATTAAATACACAAAATACTTCAAGTAATTAGTTTTCGAATATACTTTTGGAATTATATATAAGCTGTCAAAAACCGTCAAAACCTTGGCATTGCTATTTATTTTTGCCGAAAGTAAGTGTTGTTTTACTTCTTGCACTAAACACACAGACGAACACACACACACACACACGTATATATATATATATATACATATACATATATATATTTTAGACGGAGATCAGAGATAGTTTAATAAGTACAATAATAGTAATAATAATACAAATAAGTGCCTGTCTAAATTTCCTTTTTTTTAATTGTCTTTTTTGAAACTGTTGGTTATTGTTGTACCCCGTTCCAAAAATACTTTCATTGGGCGCATATTTTTCTTATTAGCTAGCTTAGAGAATTGCATCTGAGAAGAAAACTGGCAGCAAGCTCATTAACCACATTTCTTTGTACTCGGGCAGTCTTTGTTTCATCCCTAAATTTGTTCTGCCGATAATCTTCTTATTTATTCTCTAGCACCCAATCATTTTCTCTTACGTTTGCATTTGCGTGCTTCCCCAACTTCCTGAGATGATCAGCAAATGGCTTACAAACCGCGAATAAACTCCAATTAGAAATATTTGCTCATTCATATTATGGGATTTCTTTTTTTCTTTCGTTATGCTCGTGAAGTGATAAAAAAAAACATAAAATGCCACAAGGTTTTGGAAGAACAGCAAATTATAGAATGAATACGTTTCTATGGATTAACTTTAATCAGCCCACCTTTTGCTTAGTCCGCTGTAACAGAGGTCTTGGTTCAGAGATGTAGATATTCTGTGATTTTGCTTTTTATTTATTTTATTTAATTAATTAATTTATTTATTTATGGGATGTAGAACATTTAAAAGGTTTTCAATTAAATGATGAAACAATTCTAACAAAGTGCAACATTTGCAAATTTTAAGCTTTATTAATGTTGTTTTTAGTTCCCATTTTTTTCTCAGCAGAAACCTATCGTTTTTAATTCTGATTTATTCAATTTAACAAACGTTTCTTGCAGTGTTGAACTAAGTTCATTCACGATTTTTAAATTTAAATGAGTGCAATTTATGTATATACAGGTACGATTACAAAACATTTATACACAATATACAGTAGAGCCCCGGTTATCCGAAAAGCGCAGAACCATAACGTTTTCGGATAAGCTTGAATTATAGGGGAAGGCCATGAACTAACATGCTCCCCCCTATGCATAGAAATTCTTTCAACTGCTGAATACAATGGATTGCCAAGCAGATTATCCGGTTCTGAACTTGAATGTAACATAGGTGTTGCAATAAATTCTATACGAAGTATTAATATTTTACGTTTATGTCATTTAGTATTGTACATTTTATCATGTACTGACAATATTTTTGATAGTTAAGGAAAAAACGAGCCATTTGCGCTTTATGAAAAAAGAATTATAAAAAAACGACCCATTTGCCTTTTCGGTTAAGTCGATTTTCGGATAAACGGGATTCGGTTAACCGGGGTTCTACTGTATGTATGTAATATCCATGTACAAAAGAGGATCTTGGTGTGTATGATGTCACCAATCTCAAAACAGTTCCTATTTCTATCACTTCGAAAAATATTAAATTTCAAAATGGTTCGTATAAAAGCACAAAGGTGCTCATAGTCGCCCTAGGTGGATGTCTTTAGGAGAGGCCTATGTTCAGCAGTGGATGTCTTACAGAAAAAATACAATATTTATATGTAACTCTATGTCTCTATCTAGTATCTGGGTAACTGCTGTATCGATTGGAATGAAAATTTATATTTAGTTTACGTTTTGCTTCTAAATAAGTACTTTTCCGACAAAACACGATTTTACAGAATGGAAAACGCCGAGTCATGGAAACTCAGTCTCTAAAGTAGTAATAATAATGCCCCTTCTTTTTTTAATTGAAAATCATTTATACAGGTATATGAAAATGACCAAATGACAGAATATTGTAATCCCGAAATAGAATTTTAAACTTTCCATAAATAATTTATTTTCTGATCTATTTTGCAGAAAAGTAGACATATATTAGAAACGGAAACTAGACATTTGTTATAACTTTGTGATTTATCAATGCGCAATAGCCATAAAATTTGCTTAAAAATAATAATGCGTCTGTTTTTTAATTAAAATAGCCGCCTTTTAATACCGATTGCTTTAGCTATTAACTATTAATACGCAATTTTTTAAATAAAAATGCGCCTGTTTTATCAAGAGTTATCTCCTGATCTGACTTTTTTTTTTTGCAATAAATTTAATGTTGTTGATTTTCATCAAAATCAATAATTTATTAACGTTATTTATTCATTTTAATGAATATCCTAACTACAGCACGAGAAATGTAATAAGTTTTACTGTATGGACTTTTTTAGGTTATTTTTTTTCTTATAATAAATCATAAATATTTTGTTCTACTCAAAATTTCACCAACTTGACGGAAAAATAAGTTTATGATGCCACAAGATTATTCTCTTGAGGCATCAAGTAATAAAGATTGAGTCAAATCAATTTCTATGTCGAAAAAAAATAAATAAAAATAAAGAACAAGAAGTTCCGTCTAGAACTATACGAGCCTACTTTCCCGTATACACCAGCTTCAAATTTATATTCTAGCTATCTCTCTCTCTCTCTTTCTCGTTTAGCTTAAGTTCTTAATTGCTTCAGATATACCTTTTTCAACGGTTAATACATATTCATTCAATCATTCATTTATTCAGTCATTCATGTATTTATTCACTCAGTTATTCATTCATTCTTTTGCTTATTGATTTAATCATTCATTAATTCAAAAATATTCTTGAAAATCTCGATCAAAAAATTTCGTAGGAAAATAGGCTCGTTAGTTCTAGATCAACTTTCTATCTGTACATGTTCTACGTCATAAGAGCTTTCCGATAAAGTTTGTTCCAAGCAAATCGGTCTGTTAGATCAGGATTTATATAGGATTGGAATTTCCCCGTAGGCAATATGTTAATTTTTTTTGAACTGTTCAAAAATGAACAAAAGTTTTTCAAATCAATATTTCACGCCAAGAACTTCTTACAGTGAGCTTGTTCATTGGAGCTTGGATCTTGTACCCAGAGTTTACATAATTTGCTTCATTTTCGCCCATAGGCGCTAATGTTAAACATTTTTGAGCTGTTCAAAAATGAGCAAACATTTGTTCAAATCAAAAAGTGAAATATGGAAATGAGATGTCCTCGCCGAGATCTTTCGAATGCAAAAAGAATTTTTCGAATCGGAAAATTCGTTCAAAAGTTATTAGGGGGGGGGGGACAGACCGACAGACCGACTGACCGACAGACACACATTTTCCCCATCTCAAAACCCTACTTTCAAATTTTTTATTTTTCAATCTTTATTTAATTACTTCACTTTTTTTTAACGATATTTTTACGATACATTAAGCCTTCTTTCATGCGTTATTATTATTTTTTTTACTTTTACGGGAAAGTAGGCTAAAAAAGGAATTTTTAAGGTAGATGGAGAAACAAACAAATGCTTTGTTAATAGAAACTGTTGTTAACATATAAGAGCCAATTTATTAATCGTTTTTTAAATGGGGAGTGTTAAAATAAGTGTAAATATTAAAATGAAATAGCGAAAATATTTTATGATCATTCTTCCATTCACTCAATGAATAAATGTTATTTCATAATTTAACTCCTAAAAGTATCCTGAAAACTTTTATTATTTAAACATTTTCGATGCAAAAACTCATTTACTCTCATACATTACGAAGGCATTTTTACAACCTTTGAATATAAATAAAAATAACAAAAAATTTTAATGGCGTAATAAATTCTATTAAACATGAAAGTTTTATTCTCCCATAAAAGTACAGAACATTTCAGAGCCCGAGTTTTAGTAACACTACGTATTTGCATAAAATTTTACACAGAATGAAATTTATCATTTTTTAGGAATTGGTCTTTGAACTTAAAAATGCTTACGTTTTCAGTATTTTTATACGTTCATCGCGTTGATTAAACTTTTTATTCTATTTAGAATGCTAAGCCGGAAGATTGTTTTCCGTCCTAAAATTGTTTTCGGCATATGTTTATTGAAAAATAATTAATCTCGAACTATATACGCAAATAATAAAATGTTTGCGAAAGTTTTTATGTGGGTGAAAATTTTTGGATTAAATACCTTAACAATAGTTTTAGTATCTTGAAAGAAACGGCCTATGCATTGCAATTTGTTCTATTTTAACGCATCCTGGATGTTTAGTGTTAAATGACGAAGCTCTTACTTTTTATTTGAAAAAAAAAACAAAACCGTTTTTCTCGAAAACCACTATTTTCTTCTAGTTAACCACTTATTTCTGAAGATGGATGCCCCCTAAACAGGTTATGAATGAAAGCTTCGTTGTAAATTTGTTGACTTTGTGACTATCTACACCAGAAAGACAACTTTTATTCAAGCAGTAGTTTTTTAAAAGGGGGGAAGGACTGACTTTTTTTAATCTTTTTTTGCACAGAATAAGAAAATTGATTGCAGCTAAGAGTGATTAATGAAGGGTAGCAAGCAGGTTGGATATCCGACTGGATTTTTTAAATATCCGGTGCGCCGATCCGGCCATTGCACGAAAGATCTTGTTGCATGAAATTAAGCTAAAAATTTGATAAATTTTCATTTTTAATATTTTCTAGAGAAAATGACAGTAAGTTACATTGCTCTGCGTAACATATTAACGCAGGTCTATAGATGGATACAAAAATTAAAAAATAAATTATTTTAAAGATTTTCTTTTCTTTTTTTTATTAATTGAAAATGTATTTTCAGAGAACCAATCCCTACACACATTAAAGAGGGGTTTTTTTTACATAACATAAAAGATGTAAAAAAAGGCGAAAGTTACGACGACAATTATAATGTAAAACTTAATTTTTTAAATGGTTTTAGTAGCTTAAAATTCGGAAATTTATATTCAAAATTCCGTCGAAAATGCCCCCTTTTGACCCTTTCATATCTTATTTTTTTTTTTTGTACAATATTGAATTTTTGTGACCTTTGATAATAATTTGAGGTACTTTATTTTAAAATTGGATGTTTTTTATTATTTTTGGTCTGAAGCCCCCTCATTTCTCAACCTCCAACTTGAGAAGAGACGCTTTACGCTAAGGAAAAAATTCGAGAAACCAAACTGGTCTAATTTCAACAAATATTAGTATTATAAGTATTTATTATAACTTTACAAGAGAATGTTATATTTCTTTCTTTATATAACATTTAAAAAAAAATTCTATGCTACATGGAGTTAGATTTTATAGTAGTAGTATAATTTTGAAATCTTAACACATAATTTCGTAATTTAAACTTGTAAATTCCTAAAATTTACCCCCTCTCGCCCCCAAGCAAGTGTCTATTCTTACCTATTCATGTCCGTCACTGACCCCCCCCCCTCCCCCCGTTTTAAGCGACTCCAACTCCGTCTCCTTTACCCCCGAAATCAGCCCGATTCCGGCTTCGACTCTGCAACTCTGGTAGTAAGTACATCTTTATCTTAACTTGCAACGAATGCAGCTTTGAAAATTGAATACCACCTGAATTTGAAGCGCAAAAAGGCTTTCTTTTTAACTAGTGCTCAGGGAATGTGCCAAACCTATTTGGACCATAGGAAAACTAGCTTTTTTTATGAGTATTAGAAATTATACAGAGAGCATTAAATGCTCATTGGTGTACAGCTATTATCTATGATGTAAAGCTATTCTCTACACGAATTGTTATCAGATACTGACATTTGGTCAAAAATGACAATTATGTGCTACACATATCTTATCAATTTAGCATCAGAAAGGCCACCTGCGTTCCACTGCAGTATGTTCAAGACAAACACTTCATGATATTGCAGGATTTTTTTTTTCCACGAGTAGCCATAGTCCAGCTGTTACTCGTTTAGCACCAGGGGGCACGTGTGACTTAAGGTTTGTCACTGGCGCGAGGAACTCTTCCCCCCAACAACAAAGAAAAGATATTTGCCTACAGTATTGGATGGCCAGGAGCCTTATTATGGCCTGAACACACCGTTGATTCCCCTTTAGACTTTTAGTCTTTTAGTATTAAAAAATGTTTAGATTCTATTTACAGTTTTAAGATTTTAATCTAAATCTTTTAATGTATTTTTGCCAATGTTAAAATTTTAATGTATTTTACTAATTTTTTAGCCTTTAGTGTGTTTTCTATATGTGTCTTTTGTTGCCTTTTAATGAGGAATTTTATAATTAATGTTTTAAATTGTTATCTGGCGAGTGGCCAAATGTAAATGCATTAGATTCCAATAAAGCCATATGAAACAACATATCTTATCAATTATAATAAACACATATATTGACAGATTATCACTTCGTTTCAACATTCTCCGTCTCTTATCCCTGCAATCGATATAAATAGACTGAAGCATATAGCATATAACGACTCAAAAGAGGATGCTAAATTTTTTGTTTGTTCTTACAAATTATGCATCTCTTTTGATCAATTTCGATCAAACACGTTTTTGGTAAAAAGTGTTTTGTAGATGCACATTTATGTTGCAAAAATAAAGTGTAAAAAGCGAAAAGTTTTAAACAGGGAAAATTATATATTTTCAGCGACTGAATTTAAAATTTCTTCTTAACGAGCTAAAATGAAATGAGGTTTTTAGAATTTTCAAGCGCCTGCCGTGGCCAAATATTATGTAATGAACTGAATTTATTTTTTATTCAAGACAATTATGTGATACAAGCAATGCAAAGCATCTTTTTCTCTCTATCTCTCTATATCTCTAAATTTAATGATGCTTTAATTCCTACATAAGAAGCAAGTTGCAAAAGAATAATACCGTCTATATCTCTCGTTATGACATGTCCATGGGCCTAATTATGTATTCAAAGATTTTGAAGTTGAGTAGCTTCTTTTGTTATCTGTATCGTAAAAATATTTCTCTTTGAACCGAACGTTCCATTACTTTATTGAAAATCTGATTGCTAAGAAGGCTACTCCGCGTGTTTATTTATTTATTTTTTACCTTCAAAATCAGTATTAAAGCGCGTAGAAGTAGAGGATGCACAT
This sequence comes from Octonoba sinensis, assembly GCA_038502835.1. Lineage (NCBI taxonomy): Eukaryota > Metazoa > Arthropoda > Arachnida > Araneae > Uloboridae > Octonoba > Octonoba sinensis. Next base: position 25,356,091 of record CM076599.1, on the reverse strand, counting down.
TTTTAAAAAGTAAAATAGAATTCATTACACAACTGCATCATGAATATCATATTAACACCTAGAAGCGTGGACAGTGCTAATGATAAATTGTCAGATACACGAAAAGAATTCCATCTGAAAAAGTGAATTTTCCGGTTGTACTTTTTGAACTCCCAGCAGCATTAAATTACCACGAACTTTATTCTTAATAATATATTTAAGCATTATATTTTTTCATAAGCGTCGCCTGCGATAGCTCTATAGGGGAGAAGGAGACTGTTGTGAACAACGTGAATAATTCTGTTAGTTTTTAGCGTAATTTTCTCAGTGATTTCTTGTAAGTGATTTGTAAATTATATATTTAACAGTCAAAATCATGAAAAAAAATATGTTTTGCAATCAAAAAAGAAAAAGGCGTTATCAGTTTAAATATATTGAATCTACTGTGCGTAAGAAATCTTTTACTGTTTAATTCTACTTTTTTAGCATTGCAGCCACGTCTTTTTTGCTTTTAGTACAAGCGCTTCAGGAAGACTCGTCTGTTGAGTTACTGAATAAAACATCGCCGAATGTCAATAATAGTTCTTTAGACTCGTATCTAATGAATACTTTCACGTCCTAATACTACACATGAGTGATAACAATACAAAAGATGCTTTTAGTGAAATTAAATGGCTAAAATATCCGCCCCTTGTTACAGCATTGTTACAACTATTTCTTAAAGTGTTTAGTTAGTCACCACTAGTTTTGTGACCATTCTTAAGTATGTTTTGAGTATTTTAGAAATATTTAAGAAACATTACTCTTGAATCAAATCTTTACTGGGTACTTCTATTTTTTACTTGACCACTCCAGTAGTTAGTGTACGGTTTAAGTCGGTGATGTTTCCTATTTATGATACATCTCTGTTATGGTGCTATCAGGATAAACGTTACCATCATACTCTAAAAACCTATGAATATTGAGGTGTTTCGTTTTATGAATCTACTCGTGATAGACTTGATTCAATGTTCGGCTAGTACATTTTTTAGACACACACTATTTAGCATTTATGTGTTTATAATTAGCCTTTTGCTTCTTACATCAATTAGAGATTATGTCACTCATAAACTTGAATACACTAAAAAAATTGCTCTTAGTTTCCCCCATTTTTGGTGTTACTGAACGCCATTTTTAGTGTTCAGGTGGTGTGAAGTTGAAAATGATTCACTTTTGATATATTTTGAAATTTTTTATGTGTATGTCCGAAAAAATATGGACAGTATAATGGTTCTTAGCATATAAAAGTTGTTTACTCAGCTACGTATCAAAATGTCATTACGATTGCTCATTTCTATGAAAATAGGATCGCAATCGTAATGAACTTTTAATACGTAAATGACTTAACGAACTTCATGTGATGAAGAACTTTATGCTGTCTGCATTTTTTTAGGCAAAACTCAAAAAAATTAAAATACATCAAAAAATGAATCATTTTCAGCTTTACACCAACTGAACACCAAGAATGGTGGCCACCAAGAGCAAAATTTTTAGTGTATTACAGTCTCCATATATACATATACACAAGGCCATATCCATAAGGGGGCCAACGGGCCCGCCCCCCCCCCCCCCGAAATCCCGAAATTTTTCGCAATGTAGCGTATATTCCTCCCTGAAACTTTCCTCAACATAAGTGTTTCGAAGTCATTTCAAACATAAGTGTTTCGAAAAAATGTCTGGCTGCGGCCTTGCATATACAGTTGAACTCACTTAATACGGAATGTCAAAAATTCGCGAGTTGTTCGTATTATCCGTTACTCGTAACAACTGTGAATAAGTAAAATTCTATAAAGAAAAGTATTAGAGATGCATGTTTATATTTTTAAAATAATTACTACTATTTATAATACAAAGTAAAAAAAATAGAGAAAACAAATTATTTATTTTTGCTAACATACACTTTTAAGTCTTACTAGTACATTGATAAAAAGTGAACTTAGCTTTTAAAATTTAACAATTTTGGAACAATCTTTAATGGTTAGTTGTTTTTAGATACATTAAATTTTATCATACGCATGTTTCGGTGCAAAATACCTAGTGCCATTTACACTTGATGGTTTACAATAACTCAAAATACTCAACAATTTCTACACTAAAAAAATTAATTATATACAATCGAGAAAATGTTTCGTGAATAGGTCAAAAATTTAGTTAGTCTTAGCCGAAATTTGTATTTTAGCCTTCGTAATATGCGTGAGATATTTAGTGTAATTAAATAGTAAACCAAACTTAATGAACAAAATGTCCGTTTTACCCGTGATTTCGTATTAACCGTGTTCGTATTAAGAAAGTTCAACTGTATTAAGTTTCACGCATTCATCGAGCTTTGATCATGAAAGTAACTTCTTACTCTTTAAAGACTAATGTATTCACAAAGAACTATGTGTGTTCTTTTTCATTGTTAGTGGTATTTCTGAACGTTTCGTATTGCTGTCAGCAAAAAAATGAATTGTGTTAGCGCGAAACAATCAATACGGCAAACTAACACCTCTCTGTTTCTAGGCACACTACGGCAAAACAGCCTCAGGAAAACCTCCTTTCATAAAAAGCAAAATAAAGCACATTTGTATGAATTTTCCTTAGCGTATACTGGATATAATAAATCCAGTATACGCTAAAGAAAAGGGTTTCACTGGAAGTGAAAATACGGCAACTAATTTCATAAATTTATACTTTAAAGTCTCGTTAGTAAGAATAGTCATCATAATAATAAGTGTATATACCTTATTTAAAAATTACAGTTAGAATAGCATTTTCAATCAAATATGTTTTGAAACAAAACAAAAGCGCTTACGCCACTCTACTGTCTAAGCATGAATATCTATTTGAATGAATAGGCTCAAAGCCATTGTTTTTTATCTCAACAAATATCAAATAATTAAGTGAAAATGTTCTGTTCTTTAACAAAATAAGATAAATAATTATTTAGCAGTAATTTTAGTTAAGCTATATCTGTAATCACGTTTGATGTTCAGCAATTTTCATTTGTGTTTGCGATTCGAGTAAATAGGAAAACGAAAATCTCCTTCCTAGAAAACTGATTTTTCATCATATGGAAATTTTAAGCATGTATAAATGAGAAAATGTTTCAAAATATCCTTCACCAATCTGCAAAGAGTAAAGCGGTACACGCTTTCTATTGTATCTCGAATGGGGTTCTTCGAAAGACGTATGAGTTTGGGACATCTCCTTGTTTATAAAAACCCCGTCCCCTTTCTTTAGTTATGAGAGAGATCGTTTATACTTCCCAGTAAATGCATGAAACCGTCTTTTCTTCTCTTTTATTTACTTTTTCAAAAGACATTTCATCGAAAATAGATTCAACTGTAAAATACATTTTCGGGTTTTATACGATTTCCTTAAAGGCTTTTTCCACCGAAAAAATTCCCATCCTTTCTCTCTGAAATGAATGTGAAGGAACTCTTAAATCTCTCCAGAATGGTTTTCTCGGTTTAGCAATCAAGGTATTTGTATGCATATGGTAAAATCTTGAAACATTCCCCCTAAATAGTCTTAGAATCTTCCTGATTGAAATGCTAAATTCAGAAACACTGATGAAAATTCGTTTTTCTTTCTTTCTCTTTTTTTCCTTTTTTTTTTTTTTTTTTTTTTTGCTAGTGTGTGTGACATTTGAACTTAGTTCAACTCATATTTAATCGTAATGTTATTATTTTTATTAGATTCTTATTAAACACATCTCGCGATCCAAGCTCGCTTCGCTCGCGAATAGCATATTTCAAAATGAGTAAATACAACGTTAGTTGGCGCAAGACAGAATCAAAACGGCGGCTGTCTCATTTAACGCTGTTTCCACTCAATTTGGACAACATCACTAATATAAACAAGGGGCTCCCCCTCCAGCCAAAAAAAAAAAAAAAAAAACGTTATATTTACGCGTTTAACTTGTGCTATTTTCCTAGGGAAATGATCGTGCAAGAATCTTTATGCAGCAATACTAGTTTAGAATTTTAAAAAACTTTCCTATTGTTCGCTTATGAAAGGCGAGACTATCCGTGGGGTAGATTCTATCCGGCAAAGGGGATGATGCGCTGTGATGGGCACTTTTCGAAATTACATTTTAAGCTGTCATTTTTTGCTTTTCCCCGAAGATTATATATTTCCAATTTGAATCTTCTACACAAAGGGGAAAAGAAAAAAACCGCAGAAAGTTTATTACTCCTCATAAACACTAAACATTTCCTAAGTTTTATACATCCTGTCACCCCTATTTCGATGAAATAGAAACAAACTTGACGAATGCGCAAATTCGAGGAAAATCTCGGCTAAGCAAATCAGATAGTATTTGTACTTGTTTCAAACAGTAAGCAAACGGATTGTTGCCAACCTGGAAAACAAATAAAGGCTTTTTTTTTCCACCATGTATTAGCGTTATATAATTAGGTGTATGTGTGGTTGTGCGTGATTCAACAAGTGAAATTTCTAATATTGAAGTGAATTATTCTTTTACTCATTTATTTGTTTTATCTTGTGCATATAACTAAACTTCAAAAATGTTGAAAAACCTTAACAAAATCAATGTATAACTAGCTGTACCCGGCCCCGCTTTGCTGTGGCTCAGTCTAGTTCGATGGAAAATCAAGAAAAAGCTAATATGTTTCCTTTGACAATGCTTGTTGTTTCATTGTCTGAAACTATAGATTGTCTGGTTTACCCATTATAGAACACGCAATATATAATTGTACACATGAGAAGATCAAAACTGCTCAATTTGATTGATTGGTCTTGAGCTTTATGTTTTTTCACAATGCCTGCGGGCATTTTTTTTTTTTTTTTTGTTCCATTGTCTGTGAAGATTTTGATATTGTCTGGCTCGGCACATTGAAAAATTCCAACATAAGCCTTATCCAAACAGAAGAAACACAAACGCAAAAATTCTAAATTAAAAATTTGCCGTTCAAAATAAATTATCTGTGTTTTAAAGTTCCCTTAATCGTTAAGTTCAAAAATATTAAAAAAATACTTCAACACAAACAGAAAAAACACAAAATTTTAACATCAGGAGGAAAATAGCTATATGAAACTGTCAACATTCAAAATAAGTAATCTTTGTTTTAAAGTTCCATTTAATCTTCGAGTGAAAAAATACTAACAAATACATCAATACAAACAGAAAAAACACAAAATTTTTGAATAAAAATTAAAATAACTAATTTAAACTGTTGCTATTCAAAATAAGTAATCTTTGTTTTAAAGTTCTCCTTAATCGTCGAGTGCAAAAATACTTCAACACAAACAGAAAAAATTATTAAATCAAAATGAAAATAGCTGTACCCTGCCAATTGTTGCAAGTGGCTCATTCTCCACAATGAAACATTAAAAAACGAAATAATTTAATCAAAGTTGCAATAAATTAAAAGTGATATATAAAAACACATGTTCTGATAAAATTTCAAAGCAATTGGTGACGTACTTATGGAGATTTGAGGTTATGAACCAAGGCTGAACTTGATCGTAACCGTAAACTGGATCACGTTCAGCCTTGTATGAACAAACGAACACTTACCTTTTTATTTATATAGCTTATATTACCCGAAGTTGTGGAAACTGCTAATTATTATTTTTGGATCAAGGTAAGCCTTAAGAAATCGAACTAAAAAGCTTATAACTGGCCTTCTTTTTGAGTTAAAAACTTTGAACAAATTCCATCTTGTGCAGAAAAATCAGCGCTTTCGATTGATATATTACATTAGTATGTGCAAGGTTTTTTTCACCCCCATAATGGGAAATTTATGTAGAAATTTGCTTAAAATTGGAATAAAAAAGGAACTACCTGTCGGAATTTTTTTTCTAACGGGTCTATAAACCATCCTCTTGAATCACTCTGTCTACTGGCAAAATTTCAAAGCAATCGGTGAAGTACTTTCGGAGATTTGCGGCTCGCACAAACGAACACTTACATTTTTATTTATAGAGATTGAATACTTTTAGACAGAAATTGAGATAATTAAAACGGGTTGTACATTTTGCAGCCTCATATTTCTTCGCTTTTGTCACAAGATAATAGTCAGTCGCTAAGCTACAAAATTAGCATATACTACAGCTTCCTCCTTATTACCTATATGAAGCTGTAGAACGTGCCCTTACAGTTGCTAAAAACACCTGTTGTATAGTATGTCAGAAACAGGAGTAGGATTGTCCTGGGGCTCATAAGGAAAACATGACTAAAAATTTAGAAGCAAAATGGCGTTCTTACCAAATTTATATGTATATATTATATATTAATTCTCAGTGTCATGTCAGAAAAATATATTCCGAAATGTGTACAGTAGGAATAAAAAAAAACTCGTCGTTTTTTACAAGCAACGAATGAACTTACGATGAACCACTGTTTTATAAAGTTGAGCATTTTTTTCAATCCCTATCGATCCATTAAGCGGTAAGTGACAGTAACACATTCACGGGCATTTCTGTTCACGTGATTTATATTTATTAAGACGGATTAGAAGATTTACGACTGATCGATTATCTCACGTCGACATAAAAGCTATATCATCCGTAAGTATTTGTATATTGTGAATTAAAATTGCTAACAAATATAGGTTCTAATAGAAGACAATGGTTAGAGATTATTTGAACACACATCAAATGCAGAAATCAAAAGGGCTCGTCAAGTATATATCGGGATATTTTTGCTAGATATTGTGTCCTACGGACAGACGAAGAACTCTTAGTCCTTCTCTTTATATTTTTTTCTCAACTCCTTAAAAATGTGGTAGTCACTCTTCCTCTTTTTCGTCAAAACTATATATGTGTGTAAAATGACATTAAAATATCCCTTATTAGACTTTAACTTTAAATTTCACTATCATAAAGAAACCTGCATTGTGACATAAGGAAATTTAAAAAAAGATATAAACCACAGTGAAATGAAAGAGTAATTCATTTAAAAAAAAATAAACTGACAAAATGTGCTGTGAAGTTTTCTCGTAAATTTCATAAAACAACAAAATCTTATACTCGGTAACTTTTTGCTTGAAACACATTTTCGTTTAAACAATGGAAAGAAAAACAATTTTTTCATCCTAGTCTATAAAATTCCATAGCATTTTTTGAGTGACATAAAATACACAGATTTCGTGTTGTAGATGTCTCGGTTCGTAATGCTTCAATATTTGTGGTTAAATGGCGAAGAATTTAATAAATAGATCCAGAAAATGTATCCTCCGCTGCCATTTTCAAAACAGTCCTTCCGGAAAAAACAACCAAGCAGCAAAATGTGTCCCAGGGGTCTATTTTTGAATGCCGATAAAAGAGAAAATATTTTCAGCCTAAATTTCCACAAAGGCATTGTATATCCAAAGATACGACGCTATTTTTGTTAGCTCTAACATAGAATAATCCTTCTTACTTTTATCAAAATGTATTTACAATTTGTTTCCTTGAATAAATGTTAATATAATTTAAACAAGTTATTTTAATCATAATTCGAAGCAAAAGATTTTCTGAAAATAGACTGCATAAAATAATTATTTGTATATATTTCATAACAACAATTTTATCGTGATGTGATGCATTTTATTATTAATGTTTGCTTGCAAAATTAACGGCATTAAACCCGCACATGGATTAGTTATGAAAAATTTCTTAAGGTACAGCAAACTTCAGGGGGGGGGGGAGGTTTCATACTAAAAAAGAATGCTTTAATAACTGAAGAATACTGTTACTTCTACGGTTTTAAATGACTAAATCGGCTGTGTAAAAAATATAATTGCATTCAATTAAAGCACAAATGAGCATTAAAATGCAGACATATGTTTTGGGATTGCTTGGAATCCCTTTTTCAATGCAATAATGGAGCTTCCAGGTACAAAAACGTCCATATAAAGCAGAGAAAACAACAAAAACACGGCTTATATAGCGTAAAATTTAACTGCAAACCAATGAAAATAAAGGCAGCGTGGAAGTGGAAGTCGAAGTAACCGGGAAGACACCAATAAGAAAGCACCAAACGAACCCAGTTGAAAGTACACAAAGTACAAAAAGGAATGTCTACAACAAAGCAAAAAAGACCACAGCATGCATAAAAATGAAAATACATGAAAAAATACAAAAACACTAAAAAGAAATTACAAAGAATAAAAATAGATATAGAAATAAGTACAGTAATATAATCTAAATCAGAAATGGAAATAAGTACAGTAATACAATGTAAATAATAAATGAAAATAAGTTCAGTAATATAAGGTAAAGCTAGGATAGATTGCGCGGTCGGAGAGATTGCGCACCTACGAGTTCGAGGGGGGGGGGGAGAAGTAGGGTGCACGCGAGCAAACGCCATGCATTTGTACAACGACAATAGCGGAGTGTCCACTTGAAAGTGCAAGTTGATTGATATGAACGTCTGTGATAAAGCATCGATATTCTATATTGTTTTCACAAGGTTAGTGCTTGAATTTTCATAATGCGTTCTTTGAAATTCTATAGAGTAGCTGTAATACAAAATATTCTAAACTTAAACGACTTTTCGTAAGCTACTAAGCTAGACTAACAGTGGGAAGGCTAGCATTTATTTCTAGAAGCAGCCATATTTAAGTAAAAGTCCGCTCAATCTGTCCTACCGAAATAGGATAGCTTGCGCGTTTTGTACTTAGGAGAGATTGCGCTTTTCTCCCGTTAGTTTTCAAGCTAGGAGAGATTGCGCATTATGTTATTACCCAAAGCTTGTGGGGAATACAGCATAAATTTCAAATTACATATGAAACGTTTGAATCGATTAAATTCGCTGCATTAATGGATTAAAAGGGGCGTTCTGAATTTTCACTAAAACATAAAATGTAAAATACTAATGTCCTCTCAACACATTTTTAAGACTTGAATATTTTAAAACTTTAAATTGATTTTTGAAATTATTTCTTTACATAAAAAATTCACATATTTTGACTATAGTTCTATATCGAGCGGTAAAGTTGTCGTGACTTTATAATTTGTGTTTTCAAGGGACTGAGGTTTTTATACCGTATAAATCGTTGAAAACAAGTTCGTGTGATTTTATTTCTCTTGAAAATTTAATTTATTAAATATACGTTTCGGAGCTAAATGTGCAAATAAAGTAATTTGTGAACAAATATCTTTTCTTATACGAAAATGTTGCTAATAAATTAATAATGTGCTAGTTTTATACAAATATTCTTATTAATAAACTTTTTTTACAAACCGTTTAATGCCGTCAAAATGAAAAAGAAAAGAAAGTGCAACGAATGTTATTGACCTGCACATATCTTCGAGAGAAAAATTAAGAAAGAAGCAGCTACAAAAAAGAAGCGAACATCTGAAGATAAGATGCTTTCAGAAAAAGTGGGAACCAAAAACTTGCAGGAAAGAAAACAAAGCAAAATGTTTGAATTTTGAAACATCTTCGTCATCAGCCACCTCAGAAGAAAATAATGTCCAAATACTAAACCTTTGGGACCATGCCAGACAGGACAACGAGGATGAGTGCACTGAATTTCTGAAACTGTACCCAGAGACAACTTCGACCAGTGACATTAATACCTACCGTTCCTTTGTAGGGACAGTCTGAAAAGTACATCTGGAACACCCAAAAATAAGCATTTCAACAAAAAAAATGTTTTAATGTATTCCTAAACTATAATAACCCGTTAGGAATAAATTAAAAAAAATTTTTGTTGAAATGTTTACTTTTGGGTGCTTCAGACGTACTTTTCAGACTGTCCCTAAAAAGTTTCGGTAGGCATTAATGGGTTAAGTGTGCTATTTGTAGCAGATGGGTGCACTACTTACAACAATTAGTATACCGATTATGGACGACAGCAACTTCGGCTAACAAACAAAAGGCATTGAGATTAAAAATGGATAAGATTAATTATAATTTAAACTTTCGTTTCGTCTTTATTTTGTTTCTTTAATTAAAACACTGTTTTTTCCGATTCTGTAATCATTGAGTTAAAAAATTTATTCCTATTAAAATTGTATGTGTTTATACAAACCATACAACAACATAGTTTTAGTGTAAATATTATTGCTATCAATTTAATTGCAGTTTTTATTAATAACAATCTCTCCTACCCATGTGCGCAATCACACCAACCCTGTAAGGACAGATTGCGCAAATTAGTCTTCTTGATTATTTTACAGCTGTTGCATTAAATTAAAGCAAAACAACGAAATATCAATGGAAATGCATAAAAAACGAATGAAGTCACAGTTATTTATCAATAGTTAAACAAAAAAGTCATACTTCGATTTTTTAAAATTATTTTGCCAACTGTGCGCAGACTCTCCTAGCTTTACCTTAATCTAAATCAGAAATGGAAATAAGTACAGAAAGAATCAAAACTGAAATGCAAAAACTAAGTACACATGTAGGGGGTGGGGACCAAAAGAAGAAAAAAAAACACGAAGTTAAAGCAAATCCACCAACCGACCAACAAGAAACCAAGAAAGAGCAACAAAATAAAGGAACTCCTGCCAGACCTGTGAAAAATATGGAGTTGAGCAAGAATCATTAACCAAATTAGAACTATTAATGTTAATATGATTAGCTCCCCAAAAGTCAAGCTCTAAAGGGGAAGAACATTTTTGACTAATTTTCCCAGAATTGAAATCAAAACAGTGGTGGAACTCCAACAATGTTGAGCAATACTTGACTTATTTGACTCTTTCTTTCGCACATAACCTTTGTGCTCATTTAACCGAATTTTCAAAGAACGTTTTGTCTGTCCAATGTAATAAAGGCCTCAACGGCAACTAATTTTGTAAATACCCAAGTGTTTAGTTGATCAACAGGATCTTAAAGAGAAGAAAATTAAAGTTTGTTACTAGGGGCGGCGTTACACGAATATTAGACAACCTTGCGAAGGTAATTTAATATTTTTAATTATATTATTGCTAATAGCTAATTAGCTGATTTGTTATAAGTTAAATTAAACTAATGTATAGTAATAAAAAATTTAATTAATCTAACTAAATTAACATTTGTGAATAACATACTTAAACAAATATTTTCAACTGCTATCACGTACAAATGTTGATCTTGGATCAAGCAAGACAGCAGTTGCTTTCTTTAGCACGTTTTCTTTACTTTACTCTTTAAGGAAGTCTCTTCCAATTATCACATATGCTTTGTGGCGCCTTATTTTATCAATTTTTTCATGATAATTGCAACTAAAAGTTTGAGCATCAGTTGCTTTGTAGTGAGATAACATGATTTATTTTTTCGAGTTAAATTGAATTACCATCTGACAACAAGAGCATATCATTTCAAAAATCTGAATTGTATTATTTCTCTCCTTAAAATAGTAACTGTTCATCTGACGTTTTTCATTTATTTAATAAATTATTTTAGCTACGAACTTCATATTCTTACTTCTAATATTACGCCATAAAAAAAAATGCTCAAAAAAATCTTTCAGATGAAAATCATTTGAAAAATGTAATGTACCATGAAACACTACAAACAACATCACGTCTAAAATTGGCTTCCTTCGTTTTCCCTACTGATTACGAAAGCTTAAATCTCTCCCCAAAATTATTAAATTTGTTGCAGTTCTTCAACTTCAAACGAATACTTTGCGCGAAATCATTCATTCGAGAAGAAATTTTTGTTTTATTGAATTTTCTAGGGACATTCATTCATCAGGAGAATTCTGGGGGAAATATGCATGAAAATGAAACATTCGTGCGAAGAGCAACATTCGAGTTTGTAGTCTTCTTCCTCGTTTGTCTTCTTCAAAGAAATGTTTCGCTGATACTGTATTTTAAGCAAAACATTAAAAAAGATTTAGGTCGAACGTGCACTGCATCTCAAAACCGCATTTCCTAGGTAAACTTGATTATAAGTAGAATGGGTAAGAGGCTAAAAAATATTTGTTTTCACATAATGCATAAATAGAATTTCAAATTAGGCATCATATTATGAATGTTCTACATCAAATATCACTTCTCAGGCTGTGAAAAACATGATTGTCTAAAGACTGTTAGACGGTATATTTGAACACTATTCCCTTTGTTTGAAAAAGGATAAAGTAAAAATATCAGGTGCGGTAGTTAAGTACCGATTATAGGGGGCAATAAAATTACTGTCTCGCAATTTTTAAAATTTCATTCTTCTCTATTAAAACTTTATTCGCCTCCATATCATCTCCATTTTTAAAAATTTCAAAAATTGTGTTCCAAATTATGAGAGAACAATAGCAACATCTTAAGCGTTATGTCCCTTCTACTGTAATGTTCTACTAACTATTTGTAAAATTCTCCTCTCTTCATATTAACTTCGTTTTGCAATGCTTGAATAAAAAAAACAGGAGTTTATTGTCTTCTTTTAAAACAAATTGTGTATACTTCTTGCTCATTAAAGAACTATAGAAACACACTGATAAATCTGAATAAAAGACATGGAATAGTTTATTTAATGAATTCCAAGCTCTAGGGTTTTAGTTTCAGCCATTTTATGTGCTTTAAAAGTCCTTAAAGCCAAAAATCATTAAAACTCCCTTGAAGTAGCATCTTTGCAAGGAAAAATAGTTCCGTTTAAGGAATTCGTAGCATCTATTTCCTTCAAAAGAAGACATCTGTGACAAATGGTGCCATTTTGTTTATTGCTGCTCCTGATATTGCCAAAATCAATTAGATTCTCCGCAGACGTAGTGTCATATTCACATGCCAAGTGCTGTGGATACTTTTATCTGTAATTACAAAACATAAAGATTTGGGGCAGATATTTTGTTTCTTCGTCAGGGTAGGATACATCGAATAATATGTTAGTACATAAACATAACTCTTCATAATTAGTTTTATTGACAAAAATTAAATACTAGTAAATGTGCCAAAAGAAGGGGACGAAAAAAGAAGAACTGCATCATAAAGTAAGTTTGCTTCAGTGTAGAAACAATAAATGTTGAAAACAATCTTAAAAGACCTAATTTTGAGTTATATTGAAAAGCCCCAAAGATACTTTTAAGAATCGTTAACAAAATTAAAAAATAACTAAATAAAATATAAATAATAATAAAAACACATTTTTGTGCAGAAATGCTGATTTTTTTTTTCATTTTATTTATTTAAATTTATTTATTGCGACTGCTAGGTAAATACTAATCTAGGCCAGCTTATTAAGTGATTGACTTAGGATCATTCAAAACATATCTCACTTTCAAGAGACTGACGAATATAAATAATCATTTAACAAAAAGAAAATGATGTTATAAAACATAAAAATGTACAGCTATTTTGTTCCTAAGAGTAAAATAAAATTTTTTAAAAAAGCATTATCAGTAAAATTGCTGGCTTAAAAAAGTTCCGTTTTATGCATCTGCCTAATCTGCCTCTGTAGAAATTCAGCTCCTGGTGCCACAACCATTAGTCTGTATTTTATACATGTAGTTAAAAGTTACACATAAAAGTTACACATTACTTTTATAATTAACTTTTTGAACCCACTATCCCAAAATCTCCATTTCAGTTACATAAAATATAAATGAGTCAAGGTATGATATTTAACTAACCATATTCCACAATTGCAAAGAGACTGTTGTTAACACACAGATTTTCTTGTTCTATCTTTGCCGAAATAAGGACGAAGTTAAAGGATCGATGGACTGATTAATTAATGTCGAAGCGCCTATTTAGCCTACTTTCCCGTAAAAGTTTTATAAAAGAGAAAAAAAAAAGAATGAACGAAGGCTTAATGTACCGTAAGAAAATCATTAAAAATAAGTAAAGGTCAAAAATATGTTAGGTAATTAAACAAAGATTTAAAATTAAAAAATTAGAAAGTAAAGTTTTGAGATGAGGAAAATGTGTGTCAGCCTCTCTGCATCCCCCCCGCCCCTATTAAGTTTTGAGAAAATTGTCCGATTCAAAAGTTTTTTTTTTTTTTTGTATTCGAAAGATCTCGACGAGGACATCTCCTTTCCATATTTTATTTTTGCTTTGAAGAATTTTTCCTTCAATGTTGAACAGTTAAAAATATCTTAATATTAGCGCCTTATGCCAAAAATGAAGCAAATTATGTAAACTCTAGGTATAAGATTCAAGTTCCTCTGAATAAGCTTAATGGAAGAAGCTGTCAGTGGAAAGAAGAGAGTGGGAAGTTCTTGATTTGAATAATTGTTGTTTAATTTTGAACAGTTCAAAAAAAAATATATTAACATTAGCGCCTGTGGGAAAATTCCAATCCCATACAAAAGCAGTTCTAACATACGGATTTGCTTGGAACAAACTTTATCGAAAAATGTAATGTCGTAGAACATGCACATATATGAAGTTCATCCAGAACTAAACGAACGTAAACGCAGTAGGCACCTGAGTTGAGTGCACGTAGGCGTCACTCTGAAATTGTGAGTTCCGAGGACACCACTAGCCGCTAGCTAGTACAAAAAAGAACTATCTTTATTCATACAAAATATGCTAATATACTAATATTTACAATATCCCAGTTATACAAAATAAAATGATGGCTGGACTACTATTATTGACAACTCTGCATAGTTGTCAGTATTATAATGCATGCAAAAAAACGATTCTAATACAGTTTCCCAATTTACCAAATGGTCAGAAAAAAAATTGCCAAAAGGAAATCTTTTTGGAGGTCAAATTGACCTCCCGTGACCTCCCATCGAAGTGCCCCTGTCTGTGTATTGGAAAGGCATTCTGTTAAAATAATATTTAAAACACACACACACATATCTATTACAGAACTTATGGTTGTGTCGGCATTATCTTGTTTTTTATTCTCCTGAAAAACATGGATTAAAATTGCTTTGTAATTGGCAAAAATGACCTAATTTCTACGGAAAATTAAGTTTTAGTAATAATGCCAGGCTCTTTCCTTCCTGTAAAATTTCACGCAATTGTGACTGTTTATGGTAAAAGGCAGGAATTCATCAAGAACTTAGCCTTAAAGTCGACTACGTTCTGTTAAGCTCACCAGCTGTCTCAAGTATTTCCACAAAAGCTCCTTCTTCTTATGAACTGCTCATTACTGCATTAATTAATTCAGTGCCTGGCTGATGAAAGAATGCTGCATATGTGCTCACAATTCATGCTGTTATTTTGAAGCACTTTAAAATTGTGGCTGTTCACTCGAAAGAGTAAGTCAGTAAAAAGAGGCAGCCAATAGCGACATCCCCTTCTAACATTCAGTTTCATTGAAAAGAAATTGTATTTAAAATGTGATATCGACGTACTGAAGACGATTTTTATGACAGAATGTTAAATGATAAAAGAAACATCAATTACTTTTAGATATGTAAAAAATTTTTTTAAATGGATTTCCTTTTGAATATCTAGCAATATGCTTTTGCTTGATCGAAGGAATATGCTTTTCAGAAGCTAACGATGTAGCCTCTAACTCTTTTGATAAGCAACAAGCGAAAAAGATGATCTTATGATCACTGTTTTCCGGAAAAAGATGCTGCTGTTGAAAAGGATATTTGAATACTTTGATGGTAAACACGATAAAGTCAATATTTGATTCGCGTAAATACTTCATTGAAGAATGAAGCTTCTATTTATTCGAGTGACAGGTATTTACAAAAAAATACGGATATTTTAAATCTCTACTTCTCGTGAAAAATATCTAGTAACTTTTTTTATTTTTTCCCCCTCTCTTTTTAATACGATGTTTATTTTTTTTTAAATGCATATAGAGATAATTGATATTCTCAATTTGCTGTAGCCAGGAAAACACTCGTTTCTGTAAACAATGTATAAAAGATAAAGTATAGTTAGGTCCAAACTGAATGTTTATGAAGTGTACTTTGCAAAGAAAAAACGCCTCAGTCTGAAAATAAAAATTTGCATTTTCGATCTGGAATTCTGAACATTTTCTATCAGATGTGGTTTTCCGAAATAGTACTCTCGCTTTCGTCTCCTTGACGTAACGGAAAGTGTCTTTTTTATATTCCCGTATAATCTGCTACCATCAACATGTACATGACAAGAGATGCGACAAGAAGGTAGCAAGTAACAAGACACGTGATGCCACTTCACAAGGAAAACTGTGATTGATTAAATTCTTGACAAGCGAAGAGATTTGTTGATGGTATATGTTTTAGATGTCAGTGCGCAATCAGTTTGACAGAGCCAGAAATGGTTTTCACACATAGGTGAATCGTAGTTTACCCACTTGTTTTCGTTTTGTTTTCTTACTTTTTCTTTTTATTTGATATTCGCTTTTATTTGACTTTAGATGTCTTCCTCATATGAATTTGTTCAAGGTTGTGAGTTGAAACGTTTTTTAAAACCATCAGAAAAATGCAATATTGTGCATTTGTTCATAATTGACACAAATAAATTAGGCGGTAAAGTTATTCAAATTCTTATGATCAAGCTGCTCTTTTCAGTAGTTGCTTCGTAAATAGTTATATATTGTAAAAGTAAGTTGGGGGATTTGACATACAGTCATTCGGGTTAACTTTGAAGCATGGGGGTTAACTGTGAACTGCGTCATATTTTTTAGTATAATCAACTAAATAAAATCAAGAGTAGAAAACGGATTTTATAGCCTATTTAGCTGAGTGCAACACTGGACCTTCTAATTTCCTTTTTTTAAAGTCAAATATACTAAAAGATATAACGTGGTTTAAAGCTACCCTGAATGACTGTTACACGAAAACACGTTCTTTGACACTTCCATTTCAGTTTGGTTTAAACTATTTTATAAAACTGGAACAAACGATTAACATCTTTTTTTATTTTAAAATAAACACAGAATGATAATAACACTGCAATTTGTTCAAGATCATGTATATATATGTGTTTCCGTAAGTATCATTTGAAAATACTTTATGCTTCGCACAAATAGATTAAGCGATCAGTCGATTCAAAACCCTAAATTTTTCTTATTTGATTGCATTCAGGTTAATGCTTTATTTTACCTGCTAATGTACCTACTAATTTATTGTTTTCATTTTTATTTATTTTCCCACCGCTTTAGTATAATATTTGACAAATAACTGGACCTTTGGATCTTACTTTTATGAATTCTGGTGAGTTTCGGAAAGAATATTTGTAGCCGAATTTATAAAACCGTTAAGTACGCAGGTGCCTAGGGTAGCAAATGTTTATAATTTTTATTTCCCTTCAAAACTAAGTATGAATACTTTTTTACATTCTATAACGACACATTTTTCGTTTTTTAAAACTGCTTGTTTTCTTTCAACTCATAAAATGATTTATATTTTTAAGATCATTCACTCTATAAGTTATCACAACAAATAAATACTATAAATGAATAAAATAATATGAAAAGTCAGCTTTTTTACATCAGTTTGAACTTTTAAGCTTATGAACACACCTTTTAGAGGCTATAGTTGAGTTTTCAATGACAAGGTAAATAAGGTTCTCCTTTTAAGAGAAATTGTTTAAATACGCTAGAAGGGGTTTTAAGCAGAGCCATTAGCATTTTTTTACAGAATGCAAAGAGCATATTTCTACAATCTGCTGATTTGTTAATCAAGTCATTTCATTTGATGTAAGTCTATCTATTGAATTTGCTCGGAAGTTCTGATTTTTCAGTTCATTAATTTGATTGTATTTTTCATATTGTATGCAATCTGTTCATTCTATTCGTACTGAATTCTCTACGTACGTAGTTCTGTTTTCTCCCTGTTAAAGTTTATCAAATAATATCATATTTGCAATTGCCGATAAAGTCGTTTTAGCTCCTCAGAATACATATTTAAGGATGATGTAAGGCTTAAAAATCGTATTAAAATATTTTTTCTTTCCATTGCGCATTTTCTAGTTGCAGAAATAAAATTTATTTGTTTTTCTTTAAACATTGGAAACTATTTATATTGTCCTATATCTGCACCAACCTACCCCGCTGTTAGGACAGGTCGGCCCAATTTTCCAGTCTTTTGAAATTAAAAGTTTGGCTAAACGGTGCTCATAATTCAACACATGAAAAACATACAGCTGCAACTAAAATATCAATATTTGTTATTGGGATCTCGGTTGCAAAAATTTCGGAATAATTTTAGTGAAAAAAAATTCAAACAGACAAGTGCGCCGACCACCCCTGGTCTTTCTTAATGCTGCTACTGTTATAATACTTCTTGTTTTCAATTTAGTGCGTCATAAAACCCATTAAATGACCATTGCCTGCGATTTTTATTTGGGTCCTGTTGTGTTGCCAACAAAACACATTATTATTGTTATTATTATTATTATATTTTGCAACGTAAATAAAATAAATATGAAAGCTTCTTATAACGAGTTCAAATAATTAAAGCATTACAACAGATGAATATGTCTTGAAAGTATTTTTTCTATAAGTTTTAATACCAAATGTGTTTTCTGAATATTAATATCTATATTTCAAATGTCATTAAAAACATTTAATTATTTATTGCGAGTATATTAAAAAGACAGTTTGAAACAAGGCCGTAGGCAAGGGGGGGGGGCCCGACGGGCCCGAGCCCCCCCCCCCCCCCCGAAATACTTTCGAAATTTTTAACTAGTCTGAAAAAAAAATGTTAAACAAAAAAAAATTTTGTTCCTTGAACCAACCTGTTTGGGAGCCTGGGGGGCGGGGAGGGTCCTCTGTTTTACAAATGGGGAAACGATAAGACGGCGCTTCCAAAATTTAGGGTCAAAAACCAGATCTCAAAAAAAGATGCTTTCCCTCAATTCTCCAGTCAATAGGTTCCCCGGATTGATTCCTTGCCTAAGGGCAAGGGCTACATATGGTTCTAATCACCCGACCACACAGCAAGAACAGCAAATGTACTGATCCCTTTTTGGCAAAATGCGAGCTATTTAACTACATCTGCCCTAAATATACGTACAACAGTTTAGGTGCTTTGTCTATCCTTGCCCGAAGGTTACATTTGTGGAAATGGCGACACTCCCATTAAGTTTGCACTGGCTGTATGGTTTTCGCGCGCTTTTCGCTGACTTATCGAGGATTGTTATAGTTTTCCCGCGCTTTTTAGTTTGCCCTGGCTGTTGCCCATATTGTAGAAGTAGGAGCTAATGCCTAATGGACCACGTCGTCTACGATTGCGGGATGTGGATATTTGTGCTGTTATTGCTGGGACAAATCTTTATTTTTCTTTTCTTTTTTCAACTAGCAATTCGTAAAATCGAATCAACATAGAAACGCTTCCGACAAGGTGGCGGAGGGAGGGCTCTTGCCCCTTTGCGGATGCCTTGACCTTGCCTTGCGGAACATAGGCAGTTGAGTGGGCTCTTGTGCTCTTGCAAAAGTCTCCCTTGCTTGCCTGTGCACAAATTTTGATTATGAGTAAAAGGAAAGGTGAAAGTATTTTGTCCTATTTTGGGAAGAAACCCTGTAGAGATGAACAGCAGAAAGGGTATGATTATTTTTATGTAATTTTTTCAAAATATTATTTTAGCTGCCCCTCCTCTTTTTTTTTTTTTTTTTGCAATTTTAGTTTCAACTTTTTATTTTCTTCCTCACATGCTGAGAAACTGCTTATTAATCTTTCTTTTTTCATTTTTTAACTTCATAGGGGATGATGTCACACTACTTCGAGAAATTGTAACAAGGGGATAACAAGAAGTGTGACATTACACATTTTGATTTCTATAAAAACATGTAAAAAAATCAGCAGATTAAACTTATTTTTGTTTTTCATAATTTTATTTTAAAGTTTCATTGATTTCATTTTATATTGAAAATACCGATGCTTATTAAGGTTTGAACTCGCTTCTAGTTAAAATTTTAAAAGAATATCTTCTTAGGTATTTACTTTTAAGATAAATAAGCGCGGGTCATTTTTTAGAATTCAATTATTTTTTTTACTATTATGCACTAATTATCTCTTTTCTATTTTAACCTTAATCTCATTTTATACTCACAAATGTCATTAAAAGTTAAAATTAAAAATGCGATTCTTTAACGTAAGTACTTTATTTCTGAACTGCAAGTACATGTGCTCATATAATATAGCGTGACATGTGACAAAAGGGGTAGGGGTGTGTTGAAGAATGACATCTTGTGATCAAGGGGGGAGGGAGGGGGATCAGATATATTGAAAGAAAGTGTGACACTGTTTATGAATGGTCCCATAGAGCGTTTACAATAACATTGTGAAGGTGAAAAATACCGCGACAGAATTATACTTTTACTTAGCCTAATCATAAATTTACATTGAACATAAAACATCTTGATTGGTTCTTCTTATTATATCGCTCATGGGCTGCAATAGGGGCACAACTCAAAAAAAACTCTCGTTTCGGACTAAGAACAGATTGTAAATATGAAAATACACATTCTTTTCAGCAGCAATACTAGCACAACTCCTTAAGTCAAAATTAGGCCTCAAGATTTAATAATAACTAAAGCATTTCTTACGAATTTTTCTTAGCAATGAAAAGTTTAAACCCACTTATCTCAAAACATGATTTTTTGAGTTGTGCCGCAATTGCAGCCCATGAGCTATATGTCTAATTTTAAAAGTGCTTTATAATTGTCCACGTCTGCAAATCAAAGTTATACAGCTTTTTTTGACTTCAAACTTAAAAAAAAAAGAGTTTGCTGCATTTAGGTTAAGGAAAAAGAAAACCTCCAGTTTTAAATTATTTACATTTAGTTATGACAAAATAGGGAAGACTTGAGAATAAGTATAAATTGCTTAAATTGTCTAAAATAAAACGGAATAGGGAGTAATTCTCAAAACAACGTATGTTTTCTGTTAACTCTCTCTTTTTTTTGTTGAAGTAATACTTCTGTGGGCGAAATTGAAAACATAATTTCATCATGCAACATGCAACCAGTGCTTCTTTCAGGCATCTCTCCGGGGGGGGGGGGAACTGCCCCTCGGAGCTAACCAACTGCCCCCCCCCCCCCCCGGAGGAAAAAATCCTGTTCACAGATTTTTAAAAAAATGAAAGGAAAAAGAGATTACACTTTTAAGACATTAGTTTCAGAAACACTTTTAGGGAAAAGACATCGAACACTGTCACTAGCGACACCAAAAGTAGCCTAAAAGATAAGAATTTATTTCGAAAAATTTGCGGGAGAAGACTAACGGCACTCCCTTCTTCTTCTTCTGAAATCACTAAAGAATCTCGAAATTGCATTGCTAGGAAATTTTCAAAAAGTTTACTGGGGAGAGCCCTGAAACTCCTTCCTGCCTCCAGTAACATTGACAAAGATAGACTGAAGCTTCATTTTTAAGACTGCAGTTTCGAAAATTTTCTTAGGGGAGAACTTCTGAAACTCCTTCCTCTAACGTCCCGAAAGGGCCTAAAATTGCATTCTCAGGAGCCAAATTGCGAAAAAATTCCGGGGGAGGGAACCCCCGGACCCCCTTTTCAGAGGTAGTCTAAACATTATGGTTGTAAGATCAGTTTCAAATATTTAAGATGCAGAAGCTTCCACAAAACACGGTCCTATTTACACCAAAGATAGTCAAAAATACACCTACTGTATATGGTATCAAAAATCTATCATATACTATATAAAATATATTAATATTATCATTTCTAGTTACATCTATGTATAAATATAAAAAGGTAGTGATTTTGGAAGCATACACCGCCCCTCCTTATTCTTAACATGACCCCCCCCCCCCCCCCCGGAGCAGAAGGTCTGAAAGAAACACTGCATGCAACGGAAGGGCTGGTAGGTATGACGTCCCCGAATTTTTTCGCAATGTAGCATATATTCCTCCCTGAAACTTTCTTCAACATAAAAGTGTTTCAAAGTTAGGGCCCCCCCCCCCCCCCCCGAAAAAAATTTCTGGCTACGGCCTTGGTTTGAAAATCTAATAAATTTGAATAAAAACTATTAAGTCACGATTAAGCTTACAAAATGAGAACTCGGATTCTATATTCTCAATATGCTTTCATGTATGTTTATGTTTCTATTAATGAGGCACTTCAGCTGTATAAGGCACAAAAGTATCTCATTTATTTAGTTTGAAGCATTTATAAATATTGTAGTCTCGTTACTTTGACTTTTTTTAAACATTGAAACAACTTTTTAAAATTACACTCAATAATAATTTTTAATTTAAATTAAAGAGCCAGGAGGGAAATTGCTTTTAATAACTAAACGTTTCCTCGCTCAGCATTTACTAAGAGCTTCCGGTATTTCAACTTTTTTTTTCGAGGATGACTTCGCGAGGAAAGTTGGTGGTTCAAAAGGCTTTAGCTAAATATGTTTCTTATAAAGCGTATAAAAGAGATATTATACATCGTTTTTCGCAAAAACAATTTCTTCTTAGTTTTCAAACGGAACATTTTGTACTCCACAAATAAAAAGTACGTAAGCTGCTTGACATAATATTTCATGTAAACCAGCGGTTCCCAATCTTTTTTTTTTTCGCGTACCACCATTTTTCTTGCAAAGAATTTGCGTACCACTGCGAATATAACTTCATTATGTAAAATGAAATACAAATAGATTTTAGAAAAATAGTAGGACGTCTAGGTAATATAAATTACATCATTTTTCATTGGTTTTAATGTAGAGAAAAGGTTTTATTAAATTAAAGCTGTATACATAAAATGAAATATATCAAATATGTTTAAATACGTGCTTCCAAAACAGGAACTTAAATGGCTCAGGCTTTAGCTACCAACTGATGTTTGTGAATCCTGCAATGACCAAATGTGCAGTTTTCTGTCAAAGATTTAATTTTGGCTAAAACTCCTCCGTGTTTTCCTGTCATTGCCCGATCACCATCAGAGCAGAAAGCAACGCAGTGTTTCTAGTCCACTCTATCTCTCCTTTTATTTTGCCTGCACGCGTACCACCTGGAGAGGCTTCACGTACCACTAGGGGTACGCGTACCACTGTTTGGGAACCGCTGAGGTAAACAGTAAACCTGTACGATATATTTTGAATAATATTACTATTTTGGGTAACATTTGGTGCCTAGAATAAATAAAAATGCATTTTAGTTGAAAATATCTTATTTACTTTTTCTTTTGAATGAATTAGGTGGAGTGAGAGAAATTCTCACGCGCGAGTTCTCATGTTATCATTCTGATGCGAGTTCTGTGAAGAGTTAAGTATTCTTCCTATATCGTAATTTTGATGTCATAAAAAGAACATAAATGCAGTTTACTTTAGAAAATAAGACATTTGCATAATTTTTACTTCGTTGGAAAGCCGTTTTATATAAACAGTGAATTTCTACTTCTATTTTAATTAAGAAAGAGTTGCTAACTTTTGTTTTCTATCCCTTCTGGAAGTGGAGAAAACGCAAACATGAACCAGCGAGGAGAGAACAAGCTGCTAATTAAAACATTCGCATTTCACACAATTGTGACTGTTTATGGTAAAAGCCAGGAATTCATCAAGAACTCAGTCTTAAAGTCGACTACGTTCTGCTAAACACACCAGCTGTCCCAAGTATTTCCACAAAAGCTCCTCCTTCTTATGAACTGCTCATTACTGCATTAATTAATTCAGTACCTGGCTGATGAAAGAATGCTGCATATGTGCTCACAATTCATGCCGTTATTTTTAAGCACTTTAAAATTGTGGCTGTTCACTCGAAAAAGTAAATCAGTAAAAAGAGGCAGCCAATAGCGACATCTCCTTCTAACATTCAGTTTTATTAAAAAGAAATTGCATTTAAAATGTGATATCGACGTACTGAAGACAATTTTTATGACAGAATGTTAAATGATAAAAGAAACGTCAATTACTTTTTGATATGTGAAAATTTTTTTTTTTTTTTTTGAAGTGGATTTTTCCTTTTGAATATCTAGCAATAGTTATGTCTACGCATCGATGTGTTATTTAATCATATAATGTTCGTAATGCATCCCTTACAGTCAGAACTCGCTGACTGTTCGGTATATTTGCTCTTTTACCACCTAATATGTGTGAAGAAAAAAATCAAAGCACATATCAAATACATTTAAAAAAAAAAAAATAAATCACAGTGAAGGGTTCGTAGTCATTTCCCCAAATTTAAAGTTTTCATAAAACCGAGGGAAAAGCTGGATCAGTCAAAGCGCTGATTTGAGTCAAATATTTCTTCATGATGAATTAATTCAGTTTTTCAATGTCATTGAAAATGTATAAGTTTTCTCAAATCAGATAGAAACTGTACACAAAATAGTAGACATAATAATAATATGAATAACCATTTATTGATCATCAAATGGGTAGCAAAACCACCCAATTGAGGAGACATTACGCAAAAAAGATAAATAAATAAATAACCCTTTCAATACCTTTTTTTTTTTTTTTTTGCTGTTTTGGTGATAAATTTGTATTATATCAATTAAAAAAATTAAAGTTCAGGTACTACTTAAAAGAAATACTTTTCAACTCTCTCAACGTTCATTTGAGATACAGTCGACGCTTGATATAACGACCATATGCGTCCCACAGGAAAAGATCTTTATAACGAGTGGTCGCTATAAGAATTTTCTAAAAAATATATACATTAGGGTGGCCCTTAACCATATGTAATTTTTTAAAGGTTAAAATTTTGCTGCTCCCAACTCCTGATGTTGTTCAAATGATGAAAAAAAAGGGCTATGAAAAATTTCAGCTTAATCATTTAACGTTTAGGCGACCCTCAAAGAGCTTGAAGTAATGCATATTGATTAATTCCATTACAAACATGTACATTCTTCCCTAGCTCCTAGCTTGTCCTTCTTTGAGAAATGTATGTGGAATTGTCTGGTCTTCCCAGCAATTGTTTAAAAACATTTCAAATCAAATTTCCCCAAAGTAAATTATAAAAAAAAAAATTTAAAGCAGCATGAAAAATTAAGACACATTTGATTTTAAAAAATAAATCACATAACTTCAATGAGCAAGGCGCTTTTATTTACTATAATACTTTTGATAGAATTACAACATAATGCAAGCGAAATAACAATAAATATTATTTTTTCATAAGTGAGGATTTAGTAGCAGTTGGGTTTTTTTTTACGCTCTCCGGCAACAATTTGTAATATAAATTGCTTCTCAGCTTCATCTTTTGTAAGAATATTATTATAATCTTGAATGAGTTTGATACCTCTTTCTGCAATGTCATTCGCAACAATGATGGTCTGAAGTTTTTCAATTCCACTCTTATAAACAACATCATCTTTCCATGTTGAAGGGTCTTTGTACAGAAAATCAGAGCTGATAGAAAATCTCGTGAAGAAATTTTTTGTACTAGAAGTTACAAGAGACGGAAACTTGATTTTTGAAAATGATGAAAAATCTTTTGGATGAAGAATGTATCGCTTAAAATTGATTTGTATCTCCTTCCTGTTCTTCACTTCCTTCAACCTCCAGCATAACTTGAGCCATACTTGTCTTAACATCTATTGGAACATTGTCATCAAAAAAGGAAAAAGCCACAGTTTCGGGAGCTAAGTACCAGAGATGCTTTGAATTTTTTTTTTGCAGTAGCATTACTGATTTCTGGATCAATAGCCTGATAATTTAGCAATTGATACATGAAAAGAAAATCGTGATACGGTACTTTAATTGCATCTGGTGACAAGAACCGTGCTCGAACATACACTCGAGCAAGAAAAATACATATTCTTCTTAAGGAATTCTTCTCCCTATGAGATAATTTAAATTGATCTTGAAATAAGAATATTTTAAATGCATAGTTTGCTTTTGACATCTATCTACAAGTAGCATGACTTACAGCTCCTGGTATTTGAAAAGATATGCAACTCTTTGTAATGCCTCCAAGAAAGATCATTGTTAACTCCAAGAATTCTCGATAATCATCCCGCAGTTGTTTATGAGTAGCAAGCTGATCTTCAAAATAAAATGAATAACGGTAAAGCGGACACCATAAGGCATTTTTATCAGTTATGTACACATTTTTGTCAATTCTAACCCAAGTTTCTCTAAATCTTTTGAAAAGTGGCATGTCTGGACCAGTAAGTCGAAACAGCTTCTCAAAACAAATTCAAAAATGTGATGACGACAAGGGAGGTACAACAGGTCACGTTCGAACAACTTTTCTAGATTTGTGCAGGCACCATTTATTCGGCCTGTGTTGTTTGCTGTAGTGTCACAGCAACGTGCCTGAATTTTGTTAGTTTTACTCCATTTCTCGACTGCACGGTAAACAGCCAACGCTTGCTCTTCGCCCGAAGGTGTTGGGATTTCAGGCACTCGCAGCAGTTGCTCTTTGCCTTGAAAGGTGACCGTTATTGCCAGTCTATCAACATTTTCTACACCTGTTAGTGCTGGGAGCAGTTTTCCAACCTAGTGTAACACTAATTCTTGACAGTTGTCTAATTTAAATTTGTTCTGGATTTCTGTGCATCTTGCTTCCCTAAATTTTTCTCTGAGATTTTGAAAAGAAGTACGATTTATTACTAGCTGTTCAGTATCATGTCCGAAAGCTTCTGCAGCAGCCATTAGTATGAAAACTGCATTTCTATCAGTAATTTTGCACCTATCAAAAACTGCACACAAATTTATACAGTAAACATTAAATAACAGTAATATCTTGAAAAATAACTTTACAGATGACAATTTCAAAAACCCATGGTCGATGAGGGCCGCCAGAATGAAGTCCTATTAAGCTAAAACTTTGCACATATCATTTTTTTGATGATTGGAACAAGATAGGGGGTTGGGAGCTAAGCTTTTCGAAAGTTGAAAAAAAAGGGCCACCCTAATATACATGCATCATGCATGTTCTGTAGTTCCATTAAAATTGGTAATTTTTCAAAGATTCGAACTAAATGATTTTTTTTAATCATTGGAATAAAAAAAAATATATCAGTACACAATCTTAAACAGATTTTAACGTAGAAAATATCGGAAGAAAAAAAATACACTCATATTTCTGAAAGCAAAACTTCTGAGCTGACATGACACCTGGCACGGGCAGCATGACTCCTCTTATTTCAGAGAATCGACCCTTGGAACATTTGATTCAAACGACAAACTACCTATACATCTGTCAGCCCTTTTCACGGAAATTCCACCGTTTGCTCCCCCTCTATTCTACTGTGATAAGTGGTAATCCACCCCCCTGACAAAGTTGTACTAAACACTGAAGACTCCATGCAGCTCTACGCACAATATAATCAAACTACAAATTTTGAAACATGCCCTATTTGAAAAAAATACCAGAAATATTGTCCGCTGAATTCGGTCGTTGTAGTGGATTAGGTGATACAGAACGGTCGTTATGCCGAAAGCAAATTAACATAGAGTTCATAGGGATAAAGTTGGGACTTTTACCACTGGTCGTTATAATGGAAGGGTCTTTATAATGTGTGGTCGTTATAACAAACGTCGACTGTATAATAAAAATAATTTGAGTTGAAGTCCCAAATAACTGAGAAATATTCCAAACGTGATTTTATTTAATTATCAAATAGATAATAATGGAATTTAATTCAATAAATTAGCTAGTTTTTCTCGGTATATGGCTGTCTAGTGCACATAACACTGAAATCATTTAGAAATATTGAGATATATACTTTACTTTTAACCAATTGTGCAGCCGCATCAAGATACAACTACAGACTCCCTTAGAATGGAACTACTTCTCCATAGTTTTATTCATCTCGCTCGATTATTATACTATTTGTTTAACTTTTGCACTTTTAGAAGATCTCAAAATAGATGTAACTATATTTGGTCAACTGTTATCTTCTACACATCTTCAAGGTAGAAAGTTTATCACTTAGTTAAATATTAATATTGATATATATTACTTTCTGAATTAAGTTTCCTTACTTATTTTCCAACGTTATGCCAAATAATCGGATGAAATATTCCTTCGCTCGTGAATAATTGGTTAAAGTTTCTCTTAAATGCAGAAAGCTAACCAAATTCTTTAAAAGTGGTAAATAATCTAATTTCATAAAGTTGTAAAGTAATCTTATTATTAGCAGGAGTCTAGTTTTATTAAATTAGTCGCCATTTCAAAAGGCGGACTCTCCGTGTATGTGTCAAGAATAAATCGAATTACCACGCTTAAAAATTACATCAATTGACAAAATTTGCTTTAACATTTCATTAAAATCTCGCCGCTCTTAAAACTGATATATTTGAGATAGGGAAATGATCCTTGTTGCTTAGCAACTAGTTGTTTTTCTAGAACTAATTTCTTGCCTGTGTAGACAGGTTTGCTAAACAGCCGTTCCTAAACGTATTTTGTTTCTTATTTTTCCTTTAAAAAGTTGTAAGAACCTTAACAGGGAATGCTGAAAAATTGTCCTGATATTATAAGGGCACAGCACATTTTGGGATATATACCTGTCAAGAAGAATTCCAAAGATGACTGCCCGGTGTTTGACTATGATCAGAACAAAGTTCTCCCACCCAATCAAACGGTTTGATTGTCAAACAATCGCGTAACCTTCTCATTTATCAAGGCAATGTCAGCAATCGTCGAGATTAGAGCCCATAATTTTCTGGGAGCGAACCAAATACGTTACTGCTGGACCATTAATAGGACTACACTGCAGTTTTCAAGATGTTTCTGACTGCAGTCTGTAAAGTACTCGTACAGCTTAAGGTGTACATACACACTTGAAATTGCTAAAATCGACCAAAATATCGAAAACAAAATTATTACTTCAAATTGTTCTCCAATTCTTTACCTTTCAAACGGTACAAAGATGTTGCTAATATTCAGAAATGTTCTTCAGTAACTGAGATTTTTCTCCAGGTATTACTATGTAACAATTCGCGTTTCCTTGACGTTGAAGTCAATTTCTGCAGAATCATGTTTCAGCTATGTGACGCTTAACTTGAAGCAATGAACAATGAATTAATCTATCACAATTATTTTTGTATCACTAAAATCTACATAATACAGTGGATGTGCATGTCTCAATCAGAGTTTTTAACGAAGAAATATATATTAAATGAATTTTTAAAAGTTAAAATTTTAGAAAAAAACACGATATTTTTATCCATTAGCAGTGAGAAATATTTGCATAAAAAAAAACTATTATCTCCACCATCTTGATTAAGGCACAAAGCATGAAGAATGATATTAGCTATAATTTCCAACTGGAACTGTCTGTCTAAACAAATTACATTTTAAGATATCATGTTTCAAAAATTATGCTAATTAGTATGTGTACCTTAATCGCTGCACTAGTAACTGGAATAAAACGTTCCGCTTCAAAATTATTAAAACCATATGTTTGTGCAACATTGTTTGTCATATTTTCCTTGGACATTATTGAGGACTACTCCAATTAGAGAACTTCATTATTTATATTTATTCATACCTCATTTATCACCACCGTCCCTACCCTGACGATGGTATAACCAGATGTGGTGATTGAGAGGAAAAGAACAGAAAAAATAAAACAGAAAGAACCCAGGAGCGACTAAACACCCACTGGGTATTGCAGAGCATGTGATGTTACGTTTTCAAATTTTGAAAAATGGAATAAAAAACTTTATTTAAGAAAAACATTGTAAATAACAACAACAATAATAATAATAAATGACATAAACAAGATGAAAAAAGAAATAAGAAAAAATTGATAGCTGAGAATGAAAGTTCTATTGAAATTGTTACGTAGGAAGTTGAAAGTCATCTATCTCCACGGGAAGTCCAATAGCTCTCACGAGTCATCGAATAAGTTCTCTAGGTAATATCTTCTTACGTAAAGTTATAACTGAAGTTCCACCTAATCACACTTTTCCAGTTAATTAGAGAACTTGCAAAAATTAGGAGAATTATCATTAAAGATAAATTTAAAAATATATAAAGGATGAATAAATTCAGGTAAAATGTGGAACTTAATAACGAACCCATTTGGATGCTTTCACGAAGAGCAAAAATTCTGTACTTTCGCTGAGTTTCGATTTTTTTTTAATTTCATTTTCTGAAGTAGTGATCTCACAGCGGAAAAGAATTGTATAGATTATATGTATATATCTATAAATCTCTCTATATATCATGTGTGATATATATATATATATATATATATATATATATTAGAAACTGCTTTTAACTAGTCATTATTTATCTTTTTATGAGTTTGTACTTAGCGCCGAGGTGCAGAATTTTCATTACTTATGTAATTTACTGTGTAAATTTCCATTTGGTTCATACCTACTATAATTTTTATTGTCAGCAGACGTTATATATCATAAATATCGAATTCTATCACATAAAAATAAAGATGATCAGAACGAACATATTGTGAGGTGCGTTCCTACATTCGAAAATGTAGCTTTCATTGAAGGAGGATAAATTTACTCAGGACATTCAAATAACAGAACCATGGCCGAATCGTGTGAATTCCATTTCCATTTTAATGGTTAGAAATTCAAACTCGTTACTTTTGACAGTGATAATTGAAGCCCATTTTGGTAAATGGTTTTCAATTTGCATGAAATTATTAAAGTATATAGAACAGGAAACGCGAACTGAATTCGTTTGAACAGGTACTTAAAATTCAGATCTAATGCTCATTTCCGTTTCAAGAAAGTTATAAAAATCATCTGAACTGTAAAATTACTTAAAAGGCAATTACTGTAATGTAAATCTTACGTAATTCTAAAATAATTGCAATGAATAAAATGTCAAATGCATAAGCGTCTTGAAATACAATGAACTGCCGATTTTCAGTGGTCGTATTGTACGTGCAGTTTGAAAACCGTCCGAGTATCTGCTTCTTGTGAAATTTTGGTGCAGCTCAAAAGTAAAAAAAAAAAAATAATAAAATAAATATTTAATATATATATATATATATAATTATTTTTTAAAAATGAAAAAAAAAATCTTTAAAAATATCAAAAGTGGCATTCCTTTAGTGCCATGATAAAAAGCAAAAGAGCATAAGATTTGTAGTAGATAGAACAAGAACTTATGAAGTAAAATTTTCTTCGGAGCCAACGTCAACGTGGTTAATCAATGACCATTCATTTCTCCTTCCTTTAAGAATCAGGTTGTCACTGAGAATGAGGTTCAAATAGTAATCTAAGCCCCATGGCAGACCATAACGGCTCAATTCCCCAAGCAAATATTAATGACCAATTTTTAAATGAATTTTTAACACGAAATATACCTTGGTAAAGCTACAGGTAGTATGCTGTATCCCCCATTTTGATTACCGATTATGGATTAATCGGCTTAAAATAATCTGCCAATACCGATTAATCGGCAGACAATTAATTATAATGATTGTTATTTTTGATACTACCATTTCTCCATCGCTTTTCTTTTTGTTTATAATTTTCAACTTTATTGAATTAGCTAAGAGTTTATTTCTGTGAGTAATGGTTTCTTTTCCCATCATTTGCATATTTTAAAAAGTAATCTTTTTCGATTTTATCCAAATTATGTGAACCAATTTTCTTATTTATTGTTAATAGAGTCACATTCTGTTAACCAGACCAGTAAGTTCAAACATTTACAAGTAGCAAGTGGCCAGTAGATAATTTAAATTCAGTAGCGCTATTTTTGCTATTAATAGCCACTTTATTCGCATATTTATTGTTTATAATATCTGTAAAGTAATCTTAATACTAAAGCTATATGATGAAGGGAAGTATTGATACACGACAAATGTCGCAATATAGCATACATTTTTATATAAAATACAAAAAAAGACTTTAAAAAATGCATCAATCATAAAGTCTTGTGAAAGAAATTAAAGTGTGTACACATTAATGGTAAATAATCAAACGGTAATTAGTAATACTAAATATTTTGTTGACGGAAAAGTAGCAATTTTAAAAGTGAATTGTAAAATGTATCTTGAAATTTATGTACTTATAAATTATAGTATTATTATTTATAAAATATTAGTACTTATAATTTATAGTGAAAAAAAAATGTTTGATTTGGTGTTGGTTTTCTCAAAAGTTTCGGAGAAGGGAGGGCCGACAGACGTGCATATCCTCATCTCATAACCACTAACGTTTTAGTATTTGCATATGATGCAAAAAAACATATTTAAGAAAAATGAATGCATTTACTTTGGAAAACAGTTTTGCTTTATGATTATTTATTTGAGGTACTTTTGTTTCGAGATATATTTTTATGATTCCCCCCCCCCCCCCCCCGGCCCCTCCATAAAGTCTGTCGACGTTATGATCTTTGTTTCTTTTAAACATGTGTTCCCATCTTTGCGATCATACTTTGTAAATTTTGAATATTGGGTGTCTTATTAAATATTAGGAGTGGGTAATACATTGAATGGAATGGAGATAAAGAGAGCTACAATTCGAATCTATTGGTGGTTAGTCTTAATTTGCGCTTACGAATTTCTGTTTGAAAAGTAGGACTTTTTATCTTGATGTGGGACATCCAGATTACATTTCAGTTTTCCGAGCTCCATCACGGATGTTGCAGTTTTAACGTCTGTTAGATAATCAGTCTTTTCTGATTCAAAACATTTTTACATTTTAGTTAAGACAATTAAATTTTAATTAATGTGTGAAAGAGATGCAGCATCATTATATTTTAAACTAAAAGGGAACGAAATAATTCCTTTTTATTTATTTGAAGAAATCTTCAACAGGATGAATGAATAGTTGTTGTTGTTACTAATCCCCCTGGCATAGGAAAGCATACTACCAGGATCAATAATAAACTGTCTTAGGGTGATATGCAGCTTCATTTTAGAAAAGGGAACCACTAGGGCTGCAGACTGACTGAACCTTAAATTTTGTGGTCTATTAATTTTGAACCAGATCCCAGATGAGAGACCGTCACCTGGGATTGGCACCCCCAGAGGTATCGCTTCACTTGGGGGAATTTAGAGATTCCAGGGGACCTATTTAATGTTCACCAGCTCCCTTTAGCGTACACGGCCCACAGGAACCAGCCGCGAGAGGTTGTCACCCTCCCAAACACTGACCTAAGTCAATGTTGCTTCACTGTCGGTGTTCTACCGAGCTTCTACCGAAGGGTCCATTGCGGGACTGAATGAATAGCATAAATGAGAAATTAAAGTTGAAAAGGCTTTACATAAAAGTAAGCAGCCAAATCTTACAACCCGGTGGACGTGAGCCTACCAAAAAGTGATACACAATGAACATTCCAAATAATGAAACGGGTCCGACCAATCAGCCCTCCACCCTATTATAACTAATACACTCTACAAACTCAAATTCATTATTAAATGTCTTTAAATCAATGCAGCCACCCTTAAACACCAACAAAAAAGGTTGTTTTTTCAAGTCATTTTTCTTGTTTTAATGTTCAATTTTGTCTTAAAGTCATTTTGTTGCAGTTCAGTTTAATATTCCATTTTGCTTACTTTTATGCATACACATATTGTAACACTCACAACACTTAAATATTCTCTAATTTAAAAACGCTTGGCAGTTAGAATGTACTGTAACATCATTTCTAACAAACTAAAGGAACGAATTCGACCTACTAATTATATTTCACTTATCTTAACTATTTTGTACTTATATACTATAATTTTAAAACAGTATGTATAGCCATTAAAAGTGTGAAATTTTATTAAACTGCGGCATTCAATTGAAAACTGCAAAAATTAATGAATTTGAGATTTCACTTTCACTTGCTTAATAATTTAATTTCAATTAATTTTGCTGTTACTGGGAAGAGAAAATGTCTATTTCAGCTCCTTTAATTAAAATTTTAAACTTCGAAAACTGCGGTCGAGATATCTAGTAGAGTGAGAAGTTTTGAGGATTGATATTGATTCCTAAGATATATAGATAATATAACTAGTTCTATAAGCAACATTTATAATTTGTATAAACTTCAACGCGTGTATATGACATAGAATTAATATTTTCTTTGTCTTTCTTGCATTAATATTTCTAACATTTTTTAATGAAATTAAATTTCCTCACCCTCTCAGCATTAAAATTCTTGTACTTCTTTCTTTTAAAACCGTTAAAGATAAATTTCTAAACCATTTTTTTTTTAACTTCCGTCCTACGCTGTCCTTCCGAGCCTTTTAACTAGTGTGGTCGGAGGAATGCCCTACCCTTAAAATATCGAAGGCGGTCAAGTGAGAATTCTCAACGCTATTAACAAAAGACAAAACTTTTCGGATCCCCATATTTTTTTTCTTTTTCTTTTTTTTTTTTCAAATTTCTTTTAATTGTATTCCTTTATCACGAGCAAGCTAAAATTTCTTTTGACTCGCGACATGTTCTTATTGGCCCATAAATTTATTACGTAAATTATCTGTCTCGTATTTTACAGTCTTTGTAAGGAAGAATAATAAATATTGTAACGTACCTGAGAAAAATCACATAATGGAAAACCATTTTATAAACAATTCATTGCTGGGCAAAAGGAAAGGACAAATTTGACCTGGGAATTACTAATAGGAAGTAATTGCCCTTTTAAATCAAACGGAAGTGAGGTATATATTCCAGACACGTCCAAGTTTGGCAAGCCAAAGGTGCATTTCTTTCTTGTTCTTGTAACGGGATAAAAGTATTAGTAGTTACAGAGTGTTTTCTTTTCATCAGATTCTTGTATTTTACCAATCAGACTGCCTCACAGTAAGTTATTTCCTGGGGTAATTTTATTTGGTGTTCATTAAGCCGGTGCATTACCTGAAAAGTACGAAATAAATGACGATTACACCCAAATAAATTCATTTCACAAGGTAATTCTACGGAAGAGAAAGGCGTAAATAGCAATTGAATGCGTTGAACTCAGTTCAATTAGACACACAAAACTATTTTCTGGAGTTTTTCAGATAAAAAGGGATAGTTTTGCAAAAATAAGTGACTTTGTTTTAATTAATTCTGTTTAATAGTGCCCCCCTTCCACCAAAATAATAATAATAATAAAAAGAATATAACATGTAAATTTAGCTCATGTTCTACCATTTGTTTTCGTTAATAATAGTATTTTTACGATTGTTTTATTTCTGATGTTTATGTCTAAAATAATTTCAAAAGGCGAAAATGTTTAAACGATACTCGTTGAGGACGTTTCAGACGACAGGTGGTGCTTTCAGAATTTAGCGACATTGAATAAATTTGACCACAAAATCAAAAACTGCTTACATTTTAGAATTAAATTACGTATATCATGTTTTTTTTCATCTTTGCCCAACATTGTAATAAGGATAAAGTAGGCATTATATTGAAATTTAATTTTGTCTTTCATTGAAGCTTTAGTGGTTGGTTTGATGCAGAAATATATGAACTAGTCGCATTAACTACTTATTATACTTCCTTCACCATTCGCAATTTTAAAACAATTGCCTGCAGACACTCGATTGAACAACAAATGATTTGGTAACAAAATGCATCTGAACATCGGTATGACAAAGTTTGCAATGAAAATATTTAGTTTTTTTCTATCAGATGCTGGAAATGTCTTACAATTACGATGGCCAAAGCGCCAATCAAGAGAAACATCAATTAACCTGAAGCGCAGAAAATCTTTGATTTATTGCTATTGTAAAAAGAATTGTGACTAAGAGATTTCTCAAAAACATTCAAAAGATTTGCTTAAAAGTACTTTTGTTGCAAGATTATTAATGCACTTATATGTAGTTTCTAAGATTTGTACTTTTTTAAAAAATTAAATTAAATTAAAGCCTGTTTTCCAATCTCGACGAAAAAAAACGAGTATTTAGGAGGGGGAGGTTAATATTATGAGGGAATTGTCTGATTCGAAGGTTTTTCAAAATTTTTATTTATTTATTTATTTGCATTCGGAAGATCTCGGCTAGAGCATCTCATTTCCATACTTAGCTTTTTGATTTGAAAATTTTTTTTCGTTCAATTTTGAACATTTGAAAGAATTTTAACAGTAGCGCCTATAGGGAAATAGGAAACAAGTAATATAAACCCTGGACATAAGATCAAAGTTTCTTTATACGAGATTATTCTAAGGAGTTCTCCAAATGCTTTTTTTATTATTATGTGAGCAATTTTTGTTCAATTTTGAGCAGCACAAGAAAATATAGCATTCGTGCCTACGGGGAAATTTCAATCCTATATAAATCCTAATCTAACAGACGGATTTGCTTGGAATAAACTATAGCGGAAGAATCTTATGACACAAAATATGTGCAAATACGAAGTTCATCGAAAACTGAACAAGCCTATTTTCCCATGAAATTTTATGATCCGGATTTTTAAGGATATTGTTGAATGAATGAATGAATAAATGAACGAATAAAGAAGGAATGGAATTAATGAACACCTGAATGAGTGAGTGAATAAATGAATGAATGAGTGAATAAATATGTATTAACCGTTGAAAAAGGTATATCTGAAATAATAAAAATAAAGGAGAAAGAGAGACAGATAGCTACATTATAAGTTTGATGTTTGTGTATACTGGAAAGTAGTTTTCGTATAGTTCTAGACGGAAGTTCTTGTTGTGATTAGAATTGATGCTATGTGCAATGTTTTATCATAAGATAGATAAATTAAACTGTATGTGAATAAAACTATCAATACTACAGAAGCGAGCATGTTCCTTTAAAGCTAAACTATTTTAATACGTTTCATACTATTATTATCGGTAACCCTATAACCGGGATTTCTTCCTCCGTTAACACTTTTTTTTTTCTAATAGCACTTCAGAACAAGGAACTTGTATCTTACATGAAAGTGTCGACACATATATAAATATAACGCGTTAAATACGAATATGGCAAAAAGAAAAAAACGTTAGTTCTACTGTTTAGGTATTATTTTCAAAAATCAGTTATAAAGAACCATATTAAGCAACGTGTTGTATCGTACTTGGTAACTAATTTATAAAGAAGCAAAAATCAGAACAATAAGTAAAAGCTCACCAGCATGTGATTGACCAATTCACTTTTTAAACCAATAATAGTGTCATTTACCAGGAGTGGGGAAAACCTGTCCAGCCCTGCGTATGAAACTGGTTTTCCAAGAACCCCATTTCTCTCCTGGTTTCATCAGTTCAATATGGACCCTGACGTTATGTTTTGACACTTTGATCAATACGAAAACTTTAAGCTCAAGCACGTGGCATCAAAATCGATTAACACTGCCAGTGACACCTTTTATTCGACATACTGCGATCAAAACTTTTCCGTATAGATAAAAAGAAGGATATATAAACATAGAGTTGCCACACTTGTGAAAGTAAAATATCGAATAGCCAACTAGGGGAAAAATATGGCATCGACTGAGGTCGGAAGTAAGGGACCGTTCATAAATGATGTCACGTTTTATTTGCCATATATTTAACCAACTCCCCCTTTTGTCACAAAATGTCACACTTCAGCATACCCCATCCCCCTTTGTCACAAAATGCCACACTTCAACATAACCCCTCCCCCTTTTTCCCAAAATGCCACACTTCAACATACCCCTTCCCCTTTGTCATGTATCTGGCTATGTTGCATAAGCATGATGTCACACTTCTTGCTACCCCCTCCCCTTCCCTTATCACACTTTGTCACAATTTCATGAACCCTCCCTCCCCCTCATCATTTGTGAATGATCCCTACGTGGATTTTCGTAGTTGTAGTACTTTGTTTTGGGGCTAATTTGTTTTGTAATAACTACCTGTTGCAAAAATATTTCCGTTCGGTTTAAAAAATTGAAGTTGGAGCAATGAAACCACGTTGGAAAGTTTATTTTACGTAGGTACTTCATACGACGGTTCAAATCCATTCTTTATGAAAGCAAAAAAAAAAGGTTTGTTAGCACTATCCCCAAATTCTATCATATTAGGCATCGCTCCCACAGCTTGTATCGCTCTTACATTGCATGGTGTGTATTATACATGCTAACTTCAGTCCAACTACAACTGTGATGAAATCTTTGTCACAGACTACTTCATATAAATCTGAGTCAGTGTAATATCAAACGATATAATCTATAAAATAAACAAATGAATGCCGGTTTTTGGATAAAGTCTTGCGACTGCTTGAAACTTAGTACGGTTTTATGTCAAACAATTGGAACTAAGAGTCAAGCCACGAACAATCCATTACACCACTATTTATTAGATTCATGCATTAGTTTTTGAGGTAAGAAGAAAACACGTCCATCAAAAGTTATTTTGCCCTCCTCCTAATGTCGACGTTAGTGTTGCTTGACATTAAAGTAACGATTGGTTCTACATAAATTAAAGAACACGCCCTCGAAAAGGCTAATCGAGTATCGATAGCCTGTCATTTATTCCTCTGTCAAAATTTTCACTCAGACGACCATAATTAGTCGACTGGAAAATGACATATTAATAGAACAAGAAAGTTGATATTTCTGGATTGAACTATCCAAAAGCAGAAAGTAATAGAGAAAAAAATATGTATAATATGTATTATTCAATGACCGTGGCGTGCTGACTGCATTCTTACGTCACTTGAACTCATACATCCTCGCAGCTTGTTTGATATCTGTACCAGCAATCTAGTACGAAAGACGTATTTTGTTGCTGTACAGTGGGTGTGAATCAACTATAAGCCGCATTTTTACGGGAAAACGAACCTATGATACCTCATGCTAAGTAAAATTACCCCACCACAGGTGTAAAAGTTTTTGGCAAATATTTTTTAATAAAACTCTCTCTCTCTCTATCTCTCTCTGGAGGTTATTCGTGTTTATCCTTAAATAACACTAAGTGCAATTTGATTGCTTATCAAAACGAAAATTATGAAAACTATGCGACGTGAAAATTATAAGCGTGAAAGTTACAATCATCGAATACGATAGTAAAAATTTGAGGGGTTTTTTTTCCACTATTTTATGCAATTATAGCAAAGTAAGTTTATCATCAAGTTTAAATTAAAATACTTTACAAGAAAGCATCCGAAGATATTTGTTTTGAAGGATTTTAAACATTATAGTAAAACATGAAGTAATTAAAAATGAGGTCACTCTTATTGCTTAATAACAAATGTTTAAAATCAGAGATACAATGGAATATCGCTTCCAATTTTGTTTCAGGCAGAGCTGGTTTAGTACTCATTTCCGTGCACTCTTTATTGCAAGGAAAATGAATATATATGTGTATATATATATCGTAAAAAAATGTACTTTATTTCTGATACAGCTTCCATTCTGCTGCAATAAGAGTAAATATTAACTTTCAGATTTCAAATAATCCAAAATGTATTCAAATTAATTTTTACATGAGCGTAATGAGAGTAATTTAAGACCAGAAAATAAATTGAAATTCAAATCTAATTTAATATTTGAGGAATGCTGGGCGGTTGCAAGTAAATTTTTAAAAATACTCCAATCGATATCCGAAAAATGTCAGGATTAAAGTGAAAATTGAAGATGCAGGATAGGGGTGGAGTAAGATATGAAAGTTTGAAAATTGAACTAACATTTATTTTTCGACTCACGAGAGCTAGGCAGATGCATACATTTACACTGCTGAAAACAATAAATTAAAAGTAATTTTCTTTCTTTTCTTTTTTTTTATTTAAGGTTTTATTGGGAAGCTCATACTTAAATTTAGATATGAAATTTATGTGTTTTATTTCTTCTGTAACTACCATTTTTTATTTAATCCTAAAAACTTCTTAAATATTAAAAGTTTACTAGACCGTAAATTAGGCACAAACGTTGTAAAAGATTGCTTACGGGTGTTGCGGGACAACAAGAAACCCCCTTTTTTTTTCAATATAGAAAAAGTAAGCTAACAGACTCTACATTTTATGCGTTTGTATTTTCGGTAGAAAAAAGTTTAGGTGCAAGTTGCCAATCCCTGTTTTTGATTTTGACAGTTGGACTGCTAAAATCGCTCATAGTGAAAATTTCATTTTTTCTCATTTTTCATCCCCTAGTTCATCTTAAGTGTTTACTTTAATCAATATAAAGTTAATGCTAAGGACTGCTGCTTTGTGGAACGCAAGGAATGGATTGGATAATGGATTTGGTTTCATTACTTTCAGACAACTTATCAAAAGTTACCCCTTAGCGCTTAGGAAAGAACCAAGAGAGCTGGGAAGATGATATGGAACGCGCTTCTGTAAGCCATTTCCAATAAGAAGCGCCAAAATTCTTTCAAACCTGAAGAAGGAATTTAGCCTATTAGGGAGACATTTTTTTTTTTCCTGTTCCTCTCCAAGTCATCATTCTATCATTACAAATTACATATTGAATTCCATCAATCAAAACAAGTTTTGTACGCCATATTTCACACATATATTGAGCTGCTTATTGCTATCCCAGCAATGAAAATCTATCTATTAAGGTTCATGAATAAAAAAATCTAATTTAGGGACAAAATAATTGATGAAACAAACCTATGAAGTTTTATATTTAGAAGTAACAAGTCCTTATTCAAGAACGAATTTTTTTTCGTTGAACTTAAAACCTTCATCTATAAAAAAATGGATGTTGTAGACATACCAAAGAAAACCTTTTCGCATTTATTTATTTCGTTTTTATCATTTATGACCCACCAGCACAATTCCAGAGCATCACAAAGCCGCCCTGGGCCCATAAAGTTTAGGGGCCCCATAATGCATAAAATCTCCTTTTCTTTCAACACACATTGAAGTAACGCACAACTCTTGTGAACATAATAAAAGCGTGCATTAAATACAATTATTAATTTATTACTTTATAAATATTTTTTACTTATACTATCCGAACGGCCATGTTAAAAAGGGAAAAGGCCAGTTGGTTTGCCATCATGTATGCAGTGGTGCTTTATCACCCTACCTTGCCGTTAAAATTAAAAAAGAAAAGAAAAGAAAAATGAAAGAACGCTTAATGTATCGTAAAAGCATCGTTAGAAATTTAAAAAAGTCAAAAATAAGTAAAGTAATTAAATAAATATTGAAAAGAAACAATGTTTGCAAGTAGGGTTTTGAGATTGGGGGGGGGGGGGGGTCCGTGGTTGGGTTTTTCCGTCGGTCTGAAGGACTTTTGAAAAAATTGCTCAATTTGAACTTTTTTTTTTTTTTTTGCATTCGAAACATCTCGGCAATGACACCTCATTTCCATATTTTACTTTCTGATTCGAACAATTTTTCGTTTAGTTTTGAACAGTTCAAACAATCTTAACATCAGCGCCTTATATTTACTAATCAAATGAATGAATGAATGAATGAATATGTATAAACCGTTGGAAAAGGTATATCTGAAGTAATTAAGAACTAAAACTAAATGAGGAAAAGAGAGAGATTATCAATTTGATGTTGGTGTATACGGGAAAGTAGGCTCGTATGGTTGTAGACGGAACTTCTTGTTTTTCTTCTATTGATCAAAAATCAATATTTAGTTCACGTTCTGGTATAAGTCACCAAGTCAATAACTTTAGCAATGGAATATTGTCAATTTAAACTTCCAAATCGTTATGAAATATAATGAAAATCACTTTACAGAAGCCTAACTCTTATAGTCGGTTTACCGACGTCACTTTAATTTGTGGTTTATAGCTCTATGCACACGTACGATCCGACAACTTTCCGAGGCAGTAGTGCATTGAGTTAACTCGGACGACTCACAAGAACAACAATGTCGTTGCGATATCGGTCCGATAGTTTTTCTGTTGGAGAGTGTTACTGTGTTGGATGAACGACAAGGATAGGATAACGACACAACAGTACATTGGTTTCAATTGTGCGATTCACACGGACGATATTTTATTGGAAGAAAATGGCCGACATTTTTCGTAAAGAGCTTGTGATTTCGCATACTGATTAGTTTTAAATGCACTATTATTTTAAGTATTTTTTTGGTACATATTTTTTGAAATACCGATTGACATTTTCGATAAAAATCACACAAAATTCTATAAAATTATATCTGTTATAAAAACAATACTAGTATTGTATCGAAAACAACATAAGAAAACGATGCTTGCACAATATTTTTTAATAAATTAAAACGTACATTGTATTTTTTAAAAAACGCCACCTGAATAAGTTTCAGCACATTGTAACATTAAAATGAATTGAAATCTTCTTCCAAACCAACACGAGAAAATTATATTTGAAAAATGTTAGATTCCTTTTGTAGACAAAATTCATTTCCACCTCTCACACACGA
Source organism: Octonoba sinensis (assembly GCA_038502835.1). Taxonomy (NCBI): domain Eukaryota; kingdom Metazoa; phylum Arthropoda; class Arachnida; order Araneae; family Uloboridae; genus Octonoba; species Octonoba sinensis. Next base: position 25,314,246 of record CM076599.1, on the reverse strand, counting down.
CAGCTGTATGAAAAGTAAACGAAAGTAATTTTACAAAATTCGTCACCACAAGTCTTTTGCAACAAACAAAATTCGTTTTGAAGATACTTGAACGGTGAAATCATCAAAGGGTTAATGAAATAATTTCGTTTTGCAGATCTAATATATTTACTTTAAGTACGACAATACTACTATTTTTCTTGTGTACCTGGCCATCCTCATGACAGCGAACACTGACCGAAATTTCGCAAATCATCCAACATCGAATAGAAATCGATTCCGTGTGTATCGAGTCATCTGATACGATCACGTTATCAGATCGTTCGTGCGCATCCAGCCTATATCGTGAAATAGCTGATGGCAAATTTTATTTCACTGCATTCGTCCGTCAAATTTATTGCATGAACTAAAATACTTTTACCATAACGAGTACGAATTTTTAGTTGTCCCTGAAACGTTCTCTCTTTCTCTCTCTCAAAGTGTGGATAGCTAATTTTAACTTTGAAATTAGTTTTGAAACAAAATGTCCACATTGATCCATTTCATTATGATCCCTTGAACTGTTCTTTCATTTTTGGAATAACTACAGAATTCAAAATATGCACGATACTTAACAAAGGAGTACTAGTAATTTCTATATTCGAATGTTATTTTATGTCAAGGGTTTTCCAATCTTCAAAAATGTAAAACAAGTTTTCACTTTTTCAAATCTAAAGTTGTCCTGCTTGATTTCCCCGGTGTGTCTAAGAACGGAAACCCCATCAACCGTTCTTTCCTCTTGATGATTCAACATCATTTTTTTTACAAAATAGTCTACTTTAAGTAACTGCAGTTTTCGAGATGTAACTTTTTTCGAAAATTTTTTCTATAGGACGTCAAAAACTAACTATAAACGATATTGCTTGTAAACGAACAGAAGCCTTCAGAATTTTAGGCATTTTATGTTTTATAAAAATGTATCCATTGGCAGCTGGTGTTCAATAATGACCTCTATATATATTGTGGGGATGTTACCTTTTTCAGATCATGCTAAGCCTCTTTAGTTTTTCGTTGAGTTTAGAAATAAATAGATGCAATAAATTCTTTTATTCCCATTTTCCCCCTATCTCTGACTTCTTAATTTCCTAGATTCCAATGTTGAGATACCCTCTAACACTAGCATATTAAGCCATCGTCTTCGTCGATGGAAATCTTATACATACCCATCCAACAGAGGAAGCTAACTTTCAAAATAATGTTAATTGTTTAAGTAAAAATGTTATCATGTTCACATAATTTAAGTCCGTGCTACTACTCCTTACTTTATGACGGGACCCCTTTACAAGATCATGCTATTGATCATACCACTACGTTATTAAAAAATCATAGAAAAGTTAATGTTTGGAACGTGATACTTGTGTATTCTGAAATGCATTTTATTGTTGATAACTAGAAATTAGGAGGGAAAATGAGAGGCGGTTTTCTTGCCCTCGGATATGGGGCTCATGCGCGTGTGTACCATGGGTGTAAGAATAACAGGATGGAACATGGGAAGAACTTCTTGAAGCATTTACTGTAACCGCGCCGCCATCTTGATCACACCAATAATTGCTATTCATGTGCTGAGGATAACGGGAAATTTAATTTTAATTACACGAAATTTGCGAAAGAAGTATACGTTAGCGTAATATGTCATTAGCTGCATAAGGAATGCAATATATATGTATTAATAAACCTCAAGAACATTCATTTCCAGTGTTGATACTTCATTTCAATCAAACCAAAGTTCAAGTTATACAATTACTTAAATATAGATGTAGTAATAAAATAAATATAGTAACATTTGTTTTAAATGATGCAGAAACAGGGGCGCATCGACGGGGGAGCGGGTCGCGACCAACAAGACCGAACTCTACCGGTATCCGACCGTTTATTAAATATCTAGAAACCATTCTGGCCACTGCACGAAAGATCCGGATAGCCGGCATGTCAAAATATTTTTTTAATTAAATTAGTGAGCATGTTTTGAGAATATATGTAAGTTAAAGTTATTACGCATTTGGAACCTGTGGAATGCTTAAAAATATGTGTAGAATTTGCAGGTTTCAAATGTCATATTTGGATATCCAATATGGATCGTCAAACAAGGGGCCCCGAATGTCCGATATCCCACAAAATCGATATCCGGTATATACGGATCCTGACCTCGGTCCCCCGGAGGGAGATTACTTTTTAAAAATTTTAAAAACTCTATTATAAGTTTTTTTTTCATGAATACTGAAATTTCCGTGCGTTATAAGAATATATCTATAATACGAAGGACATAAATATTTGTTATTCAGAAATCAAGAACTTGAAATAAAATAAAATTATTTTAAGCTGTATTTTGAAGTTTCCTAGATAGAAAATAAATACAGCAATACTATCATTAAAAGAGAGAAAAGTAAAACGGGGAAAATCTTCGTCCACACCAAAAGCCTTTCGTTTTCAGGCAGTGGCGGCCATATTGGTCACACCATAACAGTTACTTCAATCGCGACAATGCTGTTAGACAGGCCGTGTTCCCTCCTGTATTCCTACCTCCATGGTGTGTACGTGATGCTAACTCGCTCAGACGCAGGAACATCGGCAAAGCAGATGTTTGTCTTTGTATTGTTATTTTCTTGCAGGGTTTGTTAAAATCTCTAACTTCAATTGATTTTTTAATTATTATTAAGATTATTAAACCCATAATTATTAAAACTCCTTTATTTAAATACATTTAATGTTATGATTTTATTGTTTTCGATAATATCGTCAACACATGCTCCTTATAATCGAAAAATACGTGTTGCCGAAAATTCGGAAAACCTTCTTCTCCAATATGATGCCCTATATCCGATAAATACTAATATTGCTGTAGCACTGCATATGAAATTTAACAAACATATATAAAATTCTATTGATTATGTCATTAAAATTATTGACAGAAATTAGTAAAAAATATCTGAAATTTCAAGAGGTACATGGAGAGGGTAAAGCAAGTTAAAAAAAAAAAAAGTCTGAAAATTGAACCTCAACTCTAAGCCTCATAAATTCAAGCAAACGCTTCAAAATATTGCTTTTTCGGAAAGGTTTTAGTGCTAAGTGAGTACAGCTTTAGATTAGCCTTCAAGAAGAATTAAAGTAGATCATTTAGTTAAAAAAATGGAGACGCAAGGGAGATGGAAAAATATTTGTGTAAGTGTAAATATGGCGATGATGTAATTTCATGTGTCAAAATTCCAAAATTAGAAAATGAAGGCTCTGGTTAATTCCTAATTAATTGACTGATTGATTAATGGGAGCGGTCGACATATCAACACGAAAACGCTTTTTTATTGGGATAGATACCCCTGTTGGAGGCTATGTGATTAGTATTATATTAGTTTTTATTTTAAGACTTATTTTTATTCGTTATAAATTGCATCCATTCTTTTAATTTTATTGTTGACACTATTTTTACTACCACTAAAACAACGAGTGAAATGTTTTTAATTTGCACTTAAACACCATTTTTCCTCAAATAACCAAATCTCAGCAAAGCAAAAAATAAACAAAAAAAGATCTGACATCGATTTCAAATATTTTTTTCGTTTTATTGAATAAAATAATTCTTTGTTGCCATCCATGAGGAGCATATTGGATTAGAATAATAAGATCGTGTTTATTTTCTGCCAATTGATTCCCACAAAACTGAGAGGTAATTAAAGATATGGACACTTCAAGGACGATAGCTGTCAAATCGAATTCCTGTTTCTATAGACTAGACATACATCAGAGTTTCTTATTCTATGTATTTGAAAATATCCACACCATCTTCATTAAGTATTTATAATTAATGCCCCTAATTCAAATTAAAAAATACTGAAATTGTACGCAAGGAAAATATCTCTACATTTTGCTACTGAAATAAAATAATTCCATTTTAATCAAAACAATTCAATTTTGCTGCTTATAACTGCAATTTAGCTTTATTTAGCAGAACAGTATTGTAATTTACTGAATAACAGTGATTATTCAAGATCAGTTGGAAAAAAAAGCGTCCTTAAACCCCATCTTATGCCCTATTTTTCCCTAAAATAAAATAAAAGACAGAAAGAAAAGTAGCAAAAATAAAGAAATTAGAAGCCATTAACGGTATCGTCTTGTTTTTTTCTGACCAGTGTTCGTCGCTATCAAGTTTATATTGTTCGAAATGAATAGTTCCATGAGAAATGATCGATCGAAGTTCTACGTTTATAGCACGGAAAAGTACTTAAATTGTTTAGAAATACAAAAAATTCATAATAAAATTAAGTTCTTTACATTGTTAAAAATTACAAAATTGAACTTAGTCTTATAAGAAGGGTAAATGCATGTCCAGTGGCTTGAGTTTGAATGTAATTTAATTTATAAATAGCAATATGTAAGAGAATTTGCTGTGAACTAAAATTCCCAAAAAATTGTAGAATGTCTATGGGTTATTAATTTCATTGTACCATAAAGTAGAAGAAGTTATGAATAAAAAATAAATAAATAACTTGAATTAAGTTGAATGGTCAAGGGCATAATTTGAAGCATTGATTGAATGCTCAGTTTCAGTTTAATCAAACTTGTGAGTTCTTCCAATAACTTATTTAGTGTTTCTCGCAAAAGAAAACAGCTGCATATAACTTTTTTTCCCCCGCAAAGGATTACTGAGATGCAAATCTTTAACTTATTTCTTTGTTTTTAATAATATTTCTTTTTTTCATTATGTTTAGATCGCAAATTAAAATTGAAACAGTTTTTTTTTTACGAAATTAATACTTTTAATTTCAATACTTTTTATTTTTAAGTAAAATGGCTATGAAAAGTCGTACGAAAAGTGCTCTTATATCTTTATTTTACTTATTTCATTGTCACTTACTTTTTTCATTACTTACTTAATCATTTACTTTTTTATTTATCTGTTTTTATCTTTTATTTATATACATATCGAAAATAAAGCAGTTACCGTATAATGATTTTTATAATGAAAAATATTCAGTACTACATGCTAACTAAAATATTTTAAAAACAAGGTTTCGTAATTATTCCGAAACTTTTGATTTTGTCTTGTTAAGTTAATTTTGCACAAGCAGTATCGGTAATTTTACTGCTAAAATTGTTATAAATACTTCATCGCTTTATTTATGCATAAAATATTATATAAATGTTTGTAGCGTTTTGAGAAAATCACCCCACTTAATTGTTTTGAAAGTACATTTATTCGTTGCAACATATTTATTACCTAAACATGCATGACAGGAAAAAATTATTGAACTGATTTTGATTTTCGAAAAATTTGATAAGCTAAATTTGTGATTTCAAAATGCAAAATTTAAGACTTAATAGTAGGGAAATTTATAGAAACGAATGCATTTGTTTAGAAATGCTTTTTAGAAGAAAAAAACACTACTGAATACAGCAATTTTAGAAATTTTTACCGCTTAATTAGTTTAACAGAAAAAAAAGAACACAGATTATATTTTGCACAAACAATAAGAAAAAAAAATGTCAGCAGTAAAATATTCTAACTATCCACGTTACTCCCAACCATTACAAGACGCTTAATAGAGAAACTAAATAGTTTCCTAATTTTAATTACAAGAGTGATCTTCGTCAGACGGAAGTAGAGGAAGTTAGTGCGGTCGAAATTGAGTTTGAAAAGAATTCATTAAATCATGATAAACCGAATTAATTCAGTGCCTAAATTTTAGGAATTTAGTCTCCGCCTTAAATCATTCATTTGCAGGCATACTTCCAGTTTTGATCTGTAGTTAAGTATTATTTGAGCAAAATTAATTGTTTATGTTCATCGAAATACAGAAGGCCAGCTGTTGCTCGTCTGTATGAAACAATAAGTGCCATACTGTATCTCGAGTTCTTTAATAGCTAACAAGTGGAAATTGAAACCCGAAAAATAAATACCAATAACAAAACCTGGAAAAAAATAAGTAGTATTTTAAGCGCTCAATAGGTGAATCTATAAATCTAGATCTTGTACCACATTTTGAAAATAATAATAATTATAGCAATAATAATAATTAATTAATTAATACAAAAAAAATTCGATTTCAAACCTTATTTTATCTAAGCGTTCCATTTTTAAATTATTACATGTATAAAACGCTCAAATAGGTAGAGCTGCGCCAACTGTTACAACATCAGGAAGAAGCAAAAAGTAAAACAGAACAAACGTGATTTATTTTTAATATTCCCTGCAAAGATATATAATTCAGTACCAAGGGTTATATTATCCACTATTTCTTCTTCACACATCAAAAGGTATCGAAATCCCTCAATGAGAAGGATAAGATTAAAATGCTTCGTTGTATCTGAGTGCTAGAGTAAAGTTCCTAGCGTAGATCATGAGGGTTAGAAAAAAGAATCTATTTTAAGAAATATATTTCTGTTGAAGAAATACAGATTATTATGTTATGTGCAACTCTTGCATTAAAACAGATCTGGAGAAAAAAAATGAGAAAGAATAATTTATGTTAAGATAAGTAAAACACATACTATAATTTTAATTAAGAAGTCCACCCAGAACTGGACTATTTCCCTTTCCCGTATGCGAAAGCAAATAAAGTAATAAAAGGGGAAAAAGAAAGAAACATCCATTAAAATGAAACAAATATGGCAGAAAGCTACGAAAAGGAACAGTCCTTGCCAAAATTTTTGTGCTAAGTATTCTTTTATGTCACAAAAAAGTATTCGTGAAAAAAGCAGTTGTTGTCGAAAAAATTTTTGTGCCAATAGTTGTTTCAAAGACAGTACCTTCTTCGTTCTTTTTAGAATTTGAAAATAAAAAGAATTCACCAAAAAATTTACACACCTCAAGATGCATTAAAACATCAAGACATATAAAAACAAATATGGATAAAAAAAATTGCACTGTGAAGAAGTAAGTATGGACATGCAGCGCAGGTAAGTTGGTAAAATATTACGTCAATCGTATTAAACGAAACATGCAAGGAGTATTTTGATCAATAAATTAAAATTAAGTTTTTCATAATGCGTATAAAGTAATTTTAACCAGAATAAATGCAGATAAATATCTTCTAAAATTGAAGACGCGCGTATAAATATTTTAATCTACTAGTACATTCTGCGCCAATGATATTCAACCGTACTAAATATCAATGAATGAGTAAAAATAGCCTTTTTTTTTTTTTTTTTTTGTGATTTTTTCTGTAGCTCTACTCACCCCCTCCCCCCCCCCCCCGCATTGCATGTTCAAACAACTTGTATTAGTTTTTGTTTCTAGTGTATGCGTCTGAGTATTGGTGTTTTCTTAAGAACTCTACGTTGGATACAAAGATAGCATTCTACTTTATCAATAGAAATCGTCCTTTCCCACCACACTGTTAAAAATTTCCGTAGGAAAATAGTAAAATAACCATTTATTTGATTGTTATTTTACCATATTTAATTGCAACAGTTGAATAACCATCAAAAAGATGGTACTCAAACCGCTGATTGCGAAAAATATCGTTTATTCTCTGTTTATCCTAAAGAACGTTTAACTAACCGTAATTTTCAAGCGCTCAATAAGAATCGGGCGTCCATCTTGGTTGCGAAACCTTACCGGTCGTACGTTGTTTTAAAATAGGAATACGGATTTATCAGTTAAAATCTGCATGTGTATATAAAAAAAGAAGAAAAAAAAAAGTAGCTTAAGCAGTGGATACTAAATAGAAACACATACACACGTAAATCAAAAATTGGAGACATCGGATTCTCGAACTGTTTGCGAATGAGCGAACCCATAATTTGAGCTGCTGAAGCTTTTTTGTATTTTATTTTTGCAGCAAATAAAATGATTTTCGTCAATATACAGTAAATTTACACCAAAAATGACTTTGGATCCGATCAAAAACTGAAATCTCAATTTTAAGGCAGTTTGCCTGTTGGAAAAGAAGATTTATTGATAAATAAACGGCCGCTGTACGTGGTGTAGATGGCCGAATGACTAGTGTGCAAGGTTGGTATACCATACACCAGGATTCGATTCCCGCACGCTTCATTTAGTTTCTACGCCTCGAAGATTCTCGGCCTCGAAATGGTTTTAAAAAAAAAATTTGTCTTGAAACCATTTTTAAATGGTAATAAAACCGTAAACTTTTGTATTTACGGCTTTTCAACCAAGTTAATTGGAAATGGTTAGGTCCCGTAAAGATAGAAAAATGCTCCAAACCGTAAGTTTAACGGTGAATTAGATGGACAGACTGCTGCCGGTCATTTATCCGTAATTTCATGATGAAATTTCTAACAGTGCAGACTAGCACAGAGGAAACTACGTGCTGAACCAATGAGAATAATTACCCAGCAAGACAAAAAATTTAAAATTTCATTAAGAATGTAAAATATCAATAATGAACTTATATTCATTAGTAGTATTAATTTCCTTTAAATCGCTTCCTTTTCCTCAAATAATCGGTAGCCTGGATTTTTCGTCTCTGTTAAAGATCAAAATATTTGTTTTTATTCTTTCTTGAAAAAGAAATGGAAAAAAATCTAAAGTCAATAAAAACACCGTAAAGTGTACTTGTTTTAACTAACACCAAAAGGAGCAAAAATATGCAATTGCATTTGCATACAACTCGGACTGTAGTCATGATAAATTCGACAGTTTTTATGATATTTCACTGTACGATATTATTTACAGTTGCGATATTTATACACAGTAATTATTTCGGGGATACAGCTTTATTAAGATGTTATAACTGTTTGATTGGATAACTTTAATAATACAAAAGTTTGGACTGAGGGGTTTTTTTTAAGTTAAAAATTTGTTTCTTTATACTGACTTTACCTACTTAAAAATGCAACAGATATATGAATATTTTCTAATCCGTTTTTGCGATCGCCAATAATTTAGTGTATTTGAAATTTGCATACGTGCAATTTACAAACCCAATAAAAGAAGTAAATTGGTAAATTGCTCATGATTTTTAAAGAGAAACCTCTTTCGTTTCTCTACTACTAGTAGCAAACAAGCTAACAAATTCCTTATTTCAAAGTTTCCAGATTCCAACGATCGGATGAAATTTCATATTTAATGATGTACTAGAAATGTAAAGTTTTCAAGAATTCAATTTTGAAGCCACTAAACATCTGAGTTTTAAATCATTAAACCAGCCTTGATTCTGGCCGTAAAGTGTATTATATCATTCACAGCGATTTCCTTAATTTGGGGAAAATATAGAGCCACTTGTTGAGTGTGAATTTAACGCAGGAGACTTCTTACAGTAGAGACGATTTCACTTAGCGTACTTAATTGCTCTATGCATTACCCAGAATGCAAGGGTTCGCGTCACGACTATTTCTCACTGCGTGTAATCCAACAGTTCTGCTTAATGAGGGGCTTAATTCGAGCATTTGATCACGCTGTTAGTTCTCTGTAGTTCACGCTGTTAAGGTCTCTGCATGATACATCAGTTTGAAGTTTAAGGCATGAGGAATATTTGCATGGACGTATAGGCTAAAGCAGGGGTCTCCAAACTTTCCAGCCTTAGGGCCATATTGATTACCCTACAACATAATTATTCAACATAAAAATAGATTACTTCAGTAAACTTAATTTAATTTGCTATAAAAAATAAATATGTTCTCTAGAAGGAGTTTTCTTTCAAGTATGCTAGCTCTCCGCGGGCCGGACAAAATCTGTCCGCGGGCCGGATGTGGCCCTCGGGCCGTAGTTTGGAGACCCCTGGGCTAAAGTATGTTTCTGAATTATAAGAAAATCTAATACTGCGAGATAAATTTAAAGATGCACGCAAAACTTGTGATACATTTAGTGTTGAAATAAAATGCACTACTAAGCTCTGCATTACTTTTACTTTCTTTTGTATCGCAGAAAGTACTGGATTCGTGAAAAATTTTTAATTTTTCGATTTTTTATGGATTTATGCATGTTAAAAAAAAACTGTACATCTTTTTACCATTTTTAGGAAATGTCTGTGTGCGTCTCTATTTCTCTCTCTCTCTCTCTCTATGTATTGTTTTCACCTCCCAATAATCCACCCCTCCTCATATTTTCTAAATTAACATTACTTTGAAAATACTAAACAGTACTACAAACTTTTACAATATAAGATAGGTATGTCATTTCATATCATTAACTTTGACATGTCGTTAGAGGCTGTTACAAACTGCTTAGACAGCAAAATTTTTGGAACGAATGAATATAAGTTAGTAACTGCTACCAACAAATTTCAGCTAACTCTAAGGCTACAGGATCTCATAAGTGTATATAATAGAACTGCTAATTGCAGTCAAAATACTTTCAATCGTGAAAATTGCAAGATAAATTGCAATTTTATCCAGAAATGAAAATAATAGTTTATGGATGAAAAACATTTAGATAGAATTCAACTTTATGTGAAATGCATCCTTCATCAAAACATTGAGTTCAGTAAATACTACCAAGTGAAATGCAAATTTGGGCTCCGTCGAGATTTTTCACTTCATACACAATTGCATCAAATGCAATTTGCAGTTGACAGTAAAAGGACAAGTTGTCGTTAAATTCGTGGTAATAAAATAAACTCCTGGTTAACAGCAGTAAGGTGATGGAAAATTCAAAAGGTTTTATACCTGCCATCACTAAACGTTTCTGATTTTAAACTGATAAAAATGGATCCAAACCTTCATATTTAAAGACTACCTTTTACACAATGACAAACTTTGCCATAAAAGGTTCAGATAAAGGGTTTTGCAATAAAACTACGAACAATAATCATTCTCTTATGAGCTTAAACGCATCGCTTTTTCCATAGCAAAGGATATAAAGCTGATCGGAACTTTAAATTTTCCGGAAGTATTCCGAATTTTGCTTTCTAATAAAACCTGTTTCGCTTGTTAAAGTCATTGTAAATCAGGTTCCCCAATAGGTTTTGAAAGTATGAATTAAAGACATTGTAAAGGTTTTAGTGCGAGTTTTATTATAACTATTATCTCTTCGAATGAATTTTTAACAACGTGAACAAAAAGGACTTCTACTTGCTTCTAATCTAGCAAGGGACGTACTAAGGACGTACATGAGAATATTTTTAAGAAAATTGATTGAATTAAAATTAAGAATCTTATCGGAGCACTGACACAATTTCGAGGGTTTCTGCACTTAGTTTGCATATGCTATTGATCACTTTCCTTAGTCACTTTTACCAGTTTATTTTTCAAATTTTCTGCATCTCTCACTCTATTTTTCTTTTTCTCTACGAAAGAACGATAAACATTAAAAAAAAGAAAGAAAAAAAATCCGTCATCCCCGGATGTTTTTCGATAAAATATCATTACATATTATTAATTTGAAAACCCTGACTACTAATGGTATAAAAGTTTTTTTTTTTTTTTTTCAAAGAATATTCCTTTTCGCAATATTTTGTTTTGTAATTCTGTAGAAATAAATGTTTCAAGTATGAAATGAGAATACTTGGCAATGCTTTAGCAATAAGTAAAAATAACCTTTTAATGTTAAAAAAGAAACAGAAAAATCTCAATATGTATTCATAATTTTTTTTGTAATAAAAAAAAACTTTGTGTCATAAAAAAATATTTTAAAGATATTGCTGAATCTAACAATGAGAAGACCTTTCTTCATTAAGACTGCCTCTATTAATGACTTGTTTTCTAAACAAGCTGAGAATTATTTAACATCCTTAACTAGCAGGAGCACCGTTAGAAGCGCTTCTCTTGAAAATCTTTCATTGGTACATCATAAAAAAGAAATCGCAAAATGCAATTTCTGTATCGTCGGAGTCGAAAATTACACTAAAAGTTTTGCGCGCGTGAGAAACACTTAGAGATTCAAACGGAAATTGAGCAGAAGAAAAACTAGATATAAAATTGTGTTTTGATGTGTGTTCAGGGCTCAATTTGCATGGAGCAAATGAACAACTAGCCTTTTGATACTGCATAGAACAATAAATTACGATTTCTAACTGAGGTAATGAGTGATGAAAAAAATATTATAATCATTTCACATGCCAAATTATGAAAGAGTACTCTTTACTCTTTTATTTCACCATGACAGCTTTTCTTAAACTGTTTCGCGGAACCCTGGGGTTCCACGAAACTTGTGGTCTCTCCCTTCATAACCTGCAAAGAAAGCAATACAATTTCGAATAGATGTTATTCCTCTTTCAAATTGAAGAAATAAAATAATAGCTAACCTTTTCTTGAATTTAGTAACTAAAATACAGTTTGTGCGAATGCAACTATTAGACGTCGCGAGTTTATTGATTAGGATAGCGGATCTCAAACTTCAGGAAACACAGGATAATGCCCTGATACACGAATAGTTCTAAGATGTCTCGAAAAAAATTCTTTCAAAGACAGAGACAACATTTGAATGCTTTCCAAGTATGTTAATTTCTTCCCAGCAACTAAATGCTGATTATAAAAGAAAGTTTAAAATAGGGGAGACATTCACTCAGTAAAGTTTTAAATACCCTGGCAGTTTTGACTGAAATTTCTCATCAGTCTTTATCGAATGAATAGCAGAGTAAGCATGAAAATTAGGGTTAAAAATATTTGTTGTTAATGTATGATTTCGACTATGTCAATAGAAGAATGTAAAACCTTTTCTGGAAGGTACCTGATTCATCTTTCATTCTTGCTGCAAAAATTTTAGTAAATGCCTTTAGTACTGAAATTCTGTGGAAATTTAAAATAAAATACTTCTTCCCTGTCATAAAAGATCGTGTCAGCACTTAGGCCTCTCAGCAAGCTACATATGTGTGCGAAAGGTAGTTAAAAATTCATCTGTTGACAAAGAATGAATGATGTAACAGACGTTCAACCAGACACGGTTGTTCAACCTTCATGCGTAAAGCCTAATATTAAGTACCTGAGAACATATTAAAAGAACCCCTACCACTCATCTTATTAAATGTTTTGTCTCTTTTTTCTTTTTTTTTGCTTTTTTTTGGTTTTTTTTTTTTTGAACCCGAGAAATATCAATTGACGCAATTACCGTTTTTATTACACTCTACTGAAGGTTACCATGCTACTGAAGGATTCAGGGAATCCACGGTAAAAGTTGACCTCAAAAATAACTAAGAAATGCAGTACTATCATGTCCACTACTACTGTCATATATTACGATGTACCGAAAACTTTTTAAATTACCCTTCCCACCAACAACGACCTTTATTTTATTTTATTTTATTTTTTGAGTCTTAGAAGTTATATTTTCTGGAGCACTGTACAATTGGTATGAAATACGACCCTTAATCTGAAATTTAAATGGGAAATTGAGATAAAAGTGGTTATTTATGAAGAAAACGTTGTGTATAAAATAAACTGTCATAGGAAGAGCTTTAATTTGTTACATGAGTTGTTATGATAGTTGTAATGCTTTTAAAAAAAATAATATGCGATACCATAAGAGAAAAATAGGTAAGATGAAAAGAAAACAATATCAATTCAGTATTGAGAAAACAACCTTATTGTACACAAAAAGATCATAAAAATTGGATGAATTAATACTTGCAAATTAACTCGTTTTCTTTAAAGCTGCGCTTAGTGTCTTTGAGCGTAATTCTGTCCTCCTGAGCAAGAAAGGCAGATCTTAATTTCTTCTTCAAGCATTTGTTTTTCATCTAACTGTTATTTACTATACCCACGATAGTTACCAACATATTAGATAAATGCTTTGTATTTAGAAAGATATGCATTGCCAAAAATTAACTTTTTGAGGCATGTCTTTCGTGAATTGAAGGACAGAATTTTGGATAACTTCACAAACTCTATTTCATTAAACTCAGTGACACTTGATTAGACAGTTGAAAAAAAGCATGCTTAGAAGAAAATGGATACGAAACAAAAGAACGAAGGAATCACAGTAAAGGATTACTGAGTGTTAATCTCTGGAAAAAGTTGTTATGTGTTAACATTGTCTGAAAATATTTCAACTTCAAGAATAGACTCTGAAAAGTGATATTTTAAATAAAAAGTGAGACATTAATTGGGGACTTAGTGACAGGTCGAGAAATTTTTATTATCGTAGAAAAAAAAATCAGAAAATAACTGGAAACAAATTTAAATAGAATATATATTTTGAATGGTTAAACAGGAAATAAAAATTAAGAATAAATAAATGACAAAAGATAAAATTTGCGATATCACTCAATAAAAAATCCGTATTATAAGTACATCATTATGTTTTGTAAAAGTTGTTTTTTAAGAAATTTAACAATAGCATAATTAGGACAGCTCAAAAAAAGTAAAAAGATTATATTTGTACGAAATGTTGAAAAACAAAATCAACAAATAGAAATAAGATATTCAGACACGTGTTCCGAAGTTACAAGGGATTCGGTGTATAAAAAGTGACATTCAACATAAGCAAAACACTCCTTTAAATTTACGTATATTTAAATTTTAGTTCAGATTTCAAGGAATTGCAGATTCAATATCCTCTTTGTGCGTTCCTATCACTTTCATCTGAAGGTCTGCGCATCTAAAAGAACTAAATAACCTTCGGCCCTTGAACTTCGGGTCTTCAATAATCTTCTGTGAAAGCTTTAAATTCCCCTCAAATCTCGTGAAGACGGCAACTGCCAAACCTAATATTCGCATTATACTCAGCCACATAAAGCAGGGCTTTGTAGCACGGACAAGTGTGTTGAGGAAAATTTAATTACGGCAGGGTCTCTTTCCTGGGGATCCCTGTGACGTGGAAAATACGAGATACACACCAGGCTGGGAATTGAAATTAATTTGGGAGCAGTGGAATTTCGAGAAACTTTCCTGAGAATAGGCGTCAAAGTAATGAAACTCTAAAACTTTGTACTCGAGACTTTTCCTCAAGCAAGTGATATAAGTTTTGTAAACAGTAATTAGATGTTTGTTATTTGACAATGAGTATCTATTGATGCAAGTAGGTAGTTTACCTTGATTTTCAGTGTTCTTATAAACATCTTAGAAATATACTTTGCATTGTACATCATTTGAATTTTTTGTTTTTATTTTTTGAATTCTAATAATTGAACATTATGAACAGATGAATTTTGAATTGACAACCAGCAATAACTCACTGATGGACACATTTTTTGAATTATTCCATCAATTGTGAAAATTTATTTCAAAATTCTTCTTTATAAAAAAATATGCGGTGTGCGGTTATGTTTACGACGTTCCAAAGAGACAGTTTTTTTCTTCCGTAAAACTCAAGCGATTCATACCGTTTCTGGCCCACTAATGGTGCAATTACCTTACATCTGTGGCTAACTTCACTTTACTAACTGTATTTTATTGTACGAAGAACGTGTCAATTTATAGTCAAAATCTCTGAAAAAAAATTCATTTTCTTAGTAACTAACAAATCGGCTCAAAAACATTAATCCGATTACTTTTAGAAAAAATATTTTCTTAACCCAGGTATTTGTTTCTTCTGACATAAACTTGTTACTATAAAAAATACAATCTTTGGACATTTTTCTCTATCTTACTTTTATAGGAAATCTTCAACTTTAGGCAATTTTCTCTAGTTCGTTTTTACAGAAAGTTATAGAAAAATACATTGAAAGGGGAAAAAAAACAGATTCGTCTTACATTTCTGAAAACTTTATTTTTTCTCTTCAAATAACTTTATTAGTACCTCTTAATCTCCGAACAATTAATGCAATTACATCAGCTCCTTGCCACAACAAAAGTTCAGATGATGTATAAAAAAATTGTTAGTCTTGCCTGTTAGGGCCTCTGTGTAAGTACCCCATTATAGTAGGCTAGTGTGAAAAATTCGTTTTTTCTTTCTTGCTTTTTTTTTTTTTTTGGTAAAAAAAACCTCATTTGAGGATTTTCGAACATTATTGTCAAAGTCTATTTCGTTACCCAATGGATCTTTAACTGACACTACAAAAAATGAAATGAAAGTATGGCATATGTAATTATATATCCCTTAAAAATCTTCCTTGAAAATATGTGCAAAATTACTTCAAAGAATACGTTATTAAACTTTTAAAAATGTATTATTATTATAATTATTATTTTATTATTATTATTATTATTATTATTACTGTTTATTTATTTATTTAAATATAAACTTTTTTTATCTTTTTAGAATTTCTCTAATGGGAAGGTGAAACAATTTTCGTGCGCTTTCACTTTCATAAAACTTCAAAGCTCGTAAGAAATAGTACAAACCAAAGTCTAATAAAAGTTCGTTTCACAGTTACAATGCCCATAGTAACTGTTTTAATGTGCTCTAATTCCAAACTTAGCTAAATTTGTTAATGAGCTGCTTCCAGCATAAAAATTGAGTCATCCTTGTTCTGTTCCTTGGTTTTTTCTTTTTTTTTTCATATCCTCGAAAGGTAAAACCCGGTGCAAAATATAATAAAACATGAAAACTAACTCTTAAGGCCAATAAAACACCATCATTTTGTTTCTATAATGTTAGAAATACATATATATAAAGATGAAAAAAATAATAACCTAATCATTTCGGAGCCATTTGAAATCTTTATTATTGACGTGATAAATCCAATTCGAAAAGTATAAAATTAAAATGACAATTAAAAGCATTAGTTTAGAATTTACAAGGACCCTTTTTTCAGTGTAAGAAGATAGTAATGGGCCAAAATTGAACTATTTGCTTCAGAAATATGAAAACTCTGAAAAAAATATGTTTTTTTTTATCGGTCTAATTTAAAGTATTTTGTTGCACTTTTTTCTTTGGTTTTTCTCAAGTACATCATCGCCTCAATTTTTCACTGACGACTACTTTGCCGATGGGGAAAAAATGGTTTAATTTTTTTCACGTTGCCTTTTTATTCTATTGTGCACTGAGTTTCTCTTGATGGAATCATCAACTTTCTGAGCGGATGTCAGCACAATTTCCTTTCACAGACATCCCATTCTTTTCCTGGAGAGCACCGTTTTATCAAACAAAAAGCAATAAGTTGAATATTTTGTGTCTTTCGTTCCACGCTTTCCTAAGTACATTCTTCAAGATATGGGTAACATTTTTGAGATATAAAAATGGTTGTCAGGAAATGCTACCATTTCTCATATTCCAATGTAGTTATACGTAAAACTATATATTTGATTTTTAAAAAAGAAAGAAAGAAACGTGTATGTTATGTACGCGAGTTCGAAGTTATAGTTTTTAAGATCATAATGTTTTCTATGAATTGTTTAGTTTTTTTTTTTTAAATGAACTTCCATAAACTTTCTACCTACAAAGTATAGTAAATAGACAGAATGTATCCTTACATCTTTAAAAAAAATCATGTATTCATTTGCTTCTAAAATTTGCAAGAACATTTTAAAATAACTTATTCAAAAATTCACCTCTGAATTAAATGTGTAAAAGGAACAAAATACAATGCAAAAATGCCTTAGAAGCGAGGAGAGAAATACTGGAAATGATCCTATTTCATAGTTGGTTGCGATGCATGAAAGATTGTTTTGGAGAAATAGTGGATATAAATCTCAGTTAATGTCCTCACGTGGCTTCTGCGAAAACCTCGTAAAATATCACTAATAGCGCCATCATCACACGGCGTTTAGCATCTCTTTGTTAGCGAGCTTTTAGCGAAATATCGCCAAGTTATGACGTCACTTCTGTTTGCCTTCAGTTTCTTTACTTCCGCCTTACGTTATATTTTTACCTGCAACACGCCAAGAGAAATATTGCACACCAAAAAGCACAAGAAGAAGGAGAAGACAAAGTAGTTCCATATAGCTTGTTCATGCATGTTTTACGCACCTTAAATAACAAGTGTTATAGCACGCTTTCTATATCCATTTTATGAATGAGTTTTTGAAAATATTTTAAGCAACATAATTTTATTTTTAGAAATATATTCCCATAAACTCAATTTTTCCCATATTTAATCACCAAGAATATTTTACATTACACCCTTTTGTGATAAAAATTCAGTCAGGAAACCACAAATCTGAGATAGATCGAGAATAAAACCTATTTTCTGTTTTGGATTCCAAGGAAACATTTTTAGCAGATTCAAAAAACGAAAATAGACAGGCGCTTTTGTGAGGCAAGGTGGCAATTTCCTGTTTAATATTCGATTTCCCTGTACAGAATGAGGCTTTCTTCATCGAAAACTCATTCATGAGAAAATCTTAGAGCCGAAAAGAAGAAAAAGAGAACGAATAGCTCGAAAATTTCTTCGCGAATAAAATATTTGCGGGGCAAATATCATTTTGTTGCTGTAAATATAGATTTAACGTAATACAATAGTTCTAGCGGTTGCAAGTATTAAATAAAATGTCAGAAAATTATGAATATTTTAAAAGGAAATTAGGTTGTAGATACTTTTCTTCACATTTGCTTCAAATTGCTGTGAAATGTATTAAATTATATGTCAAAGAGATACCGAAAATTGCTTGTACGCTTTTTCGTAATAACTCTCAAGGACAAGTTTTAAGTGTTTAAAAAATAATAATAATATTTGATTAATAAAGAAATACGTATTGTTTACTTCTTGAAGATTTTTTATCTTCTTTTATTGCACTTTATCTATTTATGATATTTTTATTACTGTTTTTATTATTATCATTTTGAAAACAGTATTTTCACAACACGAAATGCATCGAGTTCCATACCTTGTAAGTGGCTTTCATGCTTTTACAAAACAAACAAGCAGAAAGTCCGGCGTTAAAAAAATTACATTGGTCTACAAAAAAAAAAACTTTTTTTCTGCCCCAAAGACTTTGTTAACTGATCTTAGAAGTATTTTTAACGCTGAACTCGAAAATTAAAACCTTTTTTCTCCATCACGTAAGGATTTTCTGTGCAAGGTGCTGTTATAGTTGACATTAATAACAGTTACCCTAAATTATTGCAGTACCTTACAAGCAAAACCCTTAAGAGAGAAGGAAAATGACTTTCATTTTTGAATTCAGCAAGGAAAATACTTCTAAGATCAGTCAATAAAGTCCTTAGGAACCCCCCCTCCCCCCCCTTTTTTTAAGGGCATTGTAATTTTTTCATTAGAAGCATTTCCACCAAAAAACCAAGTAATTTTCAGTTTACCTTAAAGGGCTGATTTTGACATGTTCTGGCATACTTTGCCTCAGGAATGTCCCTTTTTAACGTCCAACAGTAATCTGCTAACATAGTTGCACTTCACTTCCCTTGATATCTCTTTTCGATAACTGAAATGTCCTGATGGAACCGCTCTCCATGTTCATCGGTTATACAACTCCCATGTTTTCAGGGGGTATTTTTACACACAACAGGAGACTTCTATGATAAAAATAGTAGCTCATGCCCATTAAACGTGTCGTGCAGTTTCAATCTTTTGTCTATTTGCCTTTGTATCCCAATCCTCGCGAAATTCCCACCGAGACCCGACCCAGTGCAGTAATTTGATACGCACTTCCGTTTGGTGGTCTGCAGGGGCTGTTTGCGACACTCCACTAAGTTTTTTCGAGCAAAATAAAGTGAACACTGATTTAACGGTTGACATTCAAGCTCTTTTTTGTACTTTATCTCAATAAAAACGATGCTGCATGATCGGAAAAACACTGAAAAAACGCAAAAATCGAACATTTCCTTCCTCATAACTGAAAAACTATACGTGATGGAAAAATGTTGATGCCAGATATGGATTCCTCGTGCAAAACCACTTCAGGAAAAGTGAAATTCATTCTTGAGGCAAAGCACTTGTTGACCAGTGTTATTAGACATTTAAACCTTACATATCAGAAGTTAATGTACTATTTAAACATTTCAAAATACTCAAACTTACTTGTATTGATTTCGGTACATCAAATAACAAAATTACTGAGCGAAAAGTGTTACACAATTTAATAAATCCCGAAGAAACATCATTATTTCAAAATAATACCTTTCGTTTTTTAACTGATTTCTTAATAAAAGCTTCTTGGAATGAAAACTTCTAACGTAAAACAATCTAAAGATTTGAAATTAATCATCGTTATCAATTTTTGTTTCATATCATGCAAACTCTCTGTTTCTGTTTTTGTGTAATATCCCTAAAGATGAGTGCAACTTTTTTATGCATATATGTACGTATATATATATATATACATATATACCCCCAAGCACTAGCCCTAGCAGTAAGGCGATGCCCGAATTTAAAAGAAGTATCCTGCGGCGACATTGAAGAAAATCAACATTCTCTCACTCCCCACACTAAAAAAATGCTCGTGCTTTATTGATTTATTTTAAGAAAAGTATTCCCGACACGGTGTTGTCTTCGACAAACGCTATATTCGCTGAAAACGAGCTCCCGCAACTTCTTCCTCTCCCCGAACAATTCCTCCCAATAAAAGCTTCAAAGAATGTCCAATGCCCTCTATTAAAAAGTACACTGTTTATTGAGTTAAGATGAAAGCATTTCTTGTATATTAAATATTAGTATAATGTCAGGTAGTTTTCTAAAACCGATCTTACAAAAAATGCTTCAACTCCTACGGGTTCTTTCAGGTTATTAATTACCTACAAGTTGGTCTTGCACTACGATGACAATGTCATACCTTAAAAAAATAATGAAGATTTATGTATCTTAACATTGGTATCGCAAAGTTATACCTTCTCAGACTCTTCTGATGATTAATAAATCATTGGCAACTTTTTGAAGATTTTATTGAGTTTGGCACATAAGATACGCACCTAAATATCGCTATTATGCTCTTTATATGCAAACAAAATTAAAGTTTTAATTTTAACCCTTTATCTATCGACGGTACTTATAAGTAACATTCTCTATAAATTCCATCCCCGCAACCATTTTTACCAATATTCTGATGGTACTTTGCCGGGAGAGTCTTTAAATTCCCCTTTATCAGGATACATATCAGCAAGGGTTCTATAAAGAGTATTTTAGCGGGGAAAGAGACATAGATAGTTTTGAAACCGATGCTGTGCTTTGAACTTTCCTTTTGTTCAGATTGCTCCCTTAGAGTTTCGCTCCAGAAAAGCAGTAAAATTCAAGAATCAAGTCACTGATTTTTTTTAATGTGTTAGTTAAGAACTTGGAAAACTGTTTGACGAAATATTTTGGTTAAAAAGTGTATGTAATTAATTTCACAGGGTAAATACTCTTTGACACTTATTAGCTGTAAAGAAATAAATACTTACAGGCTGAGCATTTAATTTATGTAAATCCCTTAATTTTCAGTGTAAATACCTAGACAAACTATTTCCGTAAAAAAAATTACTGCAGATCATAGTGCAGTACATAAAGGGTTAAAGTATTTAATCTCAATTTTATTCAAATATTAGTACTTTTATTGCTTAATAAAATTTTTTCCTTTTTTTTTTAATGCCTTTAAAATCACACACATACATTGAAAACGAAGAGACATTTTTCACTTAAAAATATTTGAACTGGAAAGTTTGTTATTGAAAAATACGAAAAAGAATGTTCATTCTGGAAACAAAATTCCTCCAATTTCTTTCCGTCACACGCGAAAAAACCAAGCAAAGAAAGAACTTTTGTTGTGAAGTCTCAAAAGAAAAAGAATGCACGGAGACATAGTGCTTTTATTAATGTTTGGTACGGGATCAAATTGGCGCCACTTACCAATCTCTATTTTGCTTCGTCTTTGAAAAGAGTGACAAATCACCTTGCGTCTTCGGAATCTGAGCGAAAGACAGGGAGCTTTACCTTTTCCCAATTCTCAAAGATTGTTAGACAAATAAAAGTGAAATGTTATGACGTTGTGATCAAACAACGTTTTCCTGATGCTTTCCAAAGACTTGAGTTTTTAAAGTTCTTTTCACGCGTTTAACTTTGACTTAACTGCTAAGGAATAATTTATCTTTAATTGAAAGATGAGTTTTGAACACATTCATCAATAAAGTTGTCTTTTTGCTTTTGTTTATTCTTTACGTGCTAAACAATAAATTTGATTTATGGTTAAACGCCAAAGTCATTCAGAATTCAGCAAAAGAGCCTTTTCATTCTCAGACAAGGTCCGACTGTGCTTAATATAGCACAATTCCACACATCGCTCGTTTATGGAAAGAACCTGGTAAATTAAGTAGATTTTAAAAACGATTAAACTACTGCATTGGGTATACATTAATGCAGACACTAAATGTTCTAAGTAATTTAAATACGATGTGCTTCTAGCAGTCATTTTTTAAAGCAATAACACACATATACTTACTTGTCTTGCAGTTATTTACAGCTCGTTTAATTTTTGCAGATCCTGTAGAATAGACACATTTTGTGTTTATGTCTTTAAAATAAAATTTACTTTCAATACACTATTGAAAGATGCTATTCATTTGTTTATTTATTTGGATTGGTACATCAAATCATGATTTTAAACGTGATGTGTTAAATTTCAAATAATCATAGCTACTTTCCCAAAATTACTGTATATTTATTCCCTACTATCATATTTCTGGTAAGCAAAACCTCAGCATAACATTGTTTTTATCAGAAATATTTTTTTAGTTCATATTTACATTTACAACAGAAATTCATCAAAAATACAAAAATAAATAAAATATTCGTATTTATGCTCAAAATCCAGTGTTTATTCTTTATTCCAGACATATTTATGAGCTAGTTCATTCCCGTCGTGGGAAAATATAGTTAGAGCATTAAGGACAGAACGGATTTTGAAGAGAGAAAAAAGAATTGTATGGTTATTTTTGCTGTCCTAAACTATTCTCTAGTTTTCGAAATATTCGGCGATTTTCGAAAATTCGCAAGTTTCTAAAACGCGCCCAGCATGAGAAAACGCAAAAGAAAGGCCGTTTCCATTTATAAGTAAAGACGTTTATATATTGCGATTTACAATTATTACGTTTTTACATTTGTTACTGCATCAAAAGTTTTTCATTAAGAAAAAAGTTATCTCTGCTATTGCGAATAAATCTCCGTCTCAAAAATAAATAAATAAATAAAAACAAGCAAGCAAACTTCTGAATGAATTCTCTGTATTTCAGCATTCCTAACTGAAGATTCATGTACGAAAAGCGGTGAGCGTGTAACATCGTAGATTTTAAAAATATATATTTTAGAAAAAGAGCAATGGAAAAAAGGTATGACGGAAGGAGAGAATGTAGAGGAGTGACTTGGGAAATATTACATACAAAGCACTTAAAAAAACGAACTTACAGCATATTTTTGTAAAATAAAGCAACTATTGGTAAGTAACGCAAATTCTAAAAATTTAGAAAATATAAAATACTCGCCACTCAAAGCCACTAGTTTAGATAGCTGAAATTAAAACTTGCAACACGGAGTACTGCTAGTTGTTTTCACTGTGCTGATATGTTTAATGCAGAAAAAATGCAACTCAAAAAAAAAAAAATAATAAACATATTGAAAGAAATCGGTGCAAAAATTTTTAAGCCTTGTTCTAGTTTCCTTTTTTTTTTTTTTTTTTTGAGGTGAATAATGTTTTTTATAATAAATTGTGTATGTACATGACAATTCAAAGTCGTCTTCATTCGAAATTTTACCTCAAAGATTCTCAAATGCTGATATCGCTTGCGAACCCTTCCTTAATAGATGTTCTTGGAGCGGCCATTTATTAGGTATCGGAATTTCCGGAGGGGATACATGCCAATATCCTCCCCTCTTAATAAACACATGAAAATATGTCAAATAAACGTCATAAGCATCGGCAATTGACGCTGAGCAACGAAAAAAAATCTATCATCTTAGACCTAAAAGCACGTTCTTAATTTTCATGGCATTGTAAAACTCATAAAATGTTGCACAGCAGCTGTAGTTCATGTAAAAAAAAATCTTTCGGAAATTAATTGCGCTTTATGCAGCAATATAATAAATGATAGAATTATGGCACTATTTTTAACAAACTGGTAATTTATTTGAATGACTTCTGATTTCTTCCATTTTGGCTCTTTTTCAAAAATTTTCTTCAATATAATAACAGACTAAAGTCACTAGCTTTTAATAAATTCAGCAGAAATTCAATTTCAATTCTTAAATTAAAAGTGTAAACCCGGATTTTTCCAAATGTATTAAATAAATCAATTTTAATTTATTTTATAATTAAATCCGTTTGCTTGAAAATTAAGTTCAGAGTGCTACCTAGTTCATTAAGAGTACTTTTATCATATAACACCGTATAGTTACTGGTAGCACTTACCGTAGTTGAATAAAAATGAAAATAAAATAAATATAAATAAATAATTTATACAGTTTTAACTGAATTTCGAAAATAACATTCATTTTATGAACAGCAAAGATTTGCATTACAGTTAATTCTTACGATCTTTCAACGTAACTTATGTTTAATTCTTTTGCTCATAATGAAAAATAATAATGTAATGATTTTTAGATAGATACATGTTTGAAAAAAAGTTTAAATGTCTATATGGTAAAATTTGTAAATACTTGTATAATAAATGTTTTAACATTCCATGCAGACAAATGATATTTATCTGCAGGAAATATGGTAACTCCAAACATTGAATTTCTTTCTAAAAAACAACTTTTCACTAAAAACTTCAAAAACCTCCATCAGCTGAATGTTGTTGTTATCATTCATTATAAGTAGTTTTCATTCTTACATTTTTTTTTCTCCTTTCACTCTGGAAAAAAAAGAGCAAATTTTTTTCTTTCAACCATCTGTGAGTAGTTTTGTTTTGCTTTTATAAATTTATGCGAAACAATATATTTGTTAAAATTTTCTATTCCATTTCTTTAATTTCTTTTTAGAAGAAAAATACGAAATTCAAAATATTTTTAGTGAATTTCTATGGGCATGTTTTTTGCCACAAATTTCCTCCAAATATTTTTCATCCTAAGTTTTACCGGGAAATAGCTATTAATATAGCTAAACGAAGTGCAATTGTCGCACATTAGTTTTGTCCTGCCATTATTACAACAGGGCATTTAAGGAATATTGTACTGCAGATGGCGCTTTACCTCAGCCAAACATCAACAAACATCCCGCTGCTTCTCCGTGAGAGTAGAAAGGGAGCAAGCGTAAAATGTAGAAGTTATGAATGAAACGTGGATGCGTGCAGCCTTTGTTGGATAGAGTAAATCTGTCAGAGGCATTTTATACTATTACTTGCTGGCCAATGAATTTAATGCATCCAATAACTTGATTTCTTTGAGTATGAACTTCGTAGTAAGTATTCTATTAATTCATTTTTAACGCCTATAATAGGTATTTGCAAACAGTCTCATGTTAAACATGCCCTTAAACATTCACTATGCAATATTAATAAAAAGGTGCATATTCGTATCGTATACATAGCTATGGTTTAAGTACGAAAATTACAGAATATCAATGTTATCAATAATTAAACGTATGTATTCTAAACCAAGGATTCCCAACGACTGATCTGACGGTCCGGCGTGGGTCCGCGGAAAAAATTTAACCAATCCTTCAAAGATTTTTACCTATCCACGTTACAAAATTTAATAAATATTATGATTAAAAAGTGTTAATAATAAAACTGTAACTCCGATATTTTTTAGGCGTATTTTACGTCATCATTTTATGACGTAATTTTGTCATTGAAAGTTAGCAACACTGGAGTGTGCTGGCATTTGTCACTTGCTGTATATCATAGCATTTATTTATTTAATTTTATTTTTATTTATTTATTTTTTAACTGAATATTTTGTGTGTATATGTATATATATATTTTAAAAAACACCGGTCCATGAAATTTTTTTTACAAATTTTACCTCAGCACACGTCACAAAACTTTGAGAATCGCTGTTCTAAGCAAACAGCAGAACACCTTTTGTTCATCTTTAATGTACTTCAATTCTTATAATTAATCATAATGATAACATTAATTTAAATTAAGATAACTATTTTCATTTTCAGCTATTTTTATCTCAAGGTTTACTTTTTCTTTAGCTTTGTACTAGTGTACATTTCAAGAGCCACATACTTTAATTTTTGAACT
Organism: Octonoba sinensis; assembly: GCA_038502835.1. NCBI lineage: Eukaryota > Metazoa > Arthropoda > Arachnida > Araneae > Uloboridae > Octonoba > Octonoba sinensis. The sequence goes on along the minus strand of CM076599.1, from coordinate 25,288,406 downwards.
TGAAATATTTAACATCTGTAATACATTTTACATTACTGAAGTTGCTTTAAAATTGCTGTATTGTGAAATTAGTATATTAAAGAATCGGCATAGTGTATTTAAACACAAAAAAATACGGTTTGGAATTTTGAAATAATAAATTTAGTATTTCAATATAAAGTACCGGAAACAGAATAGAAAGTGTTACTCAATTTTTATTTAAAATACTCTCATGCAATTATAAATAAATGGATTTAGGTAAAATGCCTTATCGATAAAAATAACTTCTGTGTCCAAGCAAATTTATTAAAATGTAAGAATATTTCATAAGTTTATTTTAATTGAACATGTTTCTTTTGTTTCTGCGTAATTTTTTCCATGCTTATTTTTTGAGAATTTAATCTCTTCCCTCTTATCGTGATTGTTATTGTTTTTGTTACTTTTGTTATGTCTAAAGGATATAGAAGAATGCTTATCTAATAGATAAGATCTTTTTTGCTGTTTTATCCCAAGATACTCTCCGTACCTGCCATTTCTAACCTAACCGGATGATGTTACCACACTCTTTAAAATATAACCTCATTTTTTGCTCATTATTTTTGCTCCGTTAATTAATTAATTTTATCACACTGCTTTTGCAATACTCCCCATAGCCGTTACTGTTACAAATGTTGCTGATAAACTACAATTCCTTCTACAAACGGAAACAATTGACTTCCTTTCTGAAAATAATGAAACTGCTTTAAATTTGTTTGGACTTTTTCAACCAATCCTTCGTTGTGCAGCCCTTATTTTTTTCAAAAGCCGATTCAATTTTAATATTATAATTATTATTTTATTTATTTGGTTATCTATTTTTTACAGTTACCAATATCATCATCTTTATTGATAAATGCATACTTAAACTACAAAACGTTACCGTGATATATGAATAATTGTTACTAAAGAATCTTTGGCGAGAAACAGAAACATAAAAATTTCGCAAATATTAATTTGTATTTTCAATGAATTAATGCATTTTAACTTGTTTCATAATATAAAAGTACAAGCCTATGAAGTATTAAGCCTCAAAATGAATTGTGAAGTAAAAACTACTGAACTAATGTTTCCAGCCAAAAATTATATATAAATCAGAAAATAGCATTCGTATGATGTATCTCATTTTGAAATATAGCTCTAATAAGTATCGTATCTCTTCAATTCTTAGATTTATAATGAGATAACTCAGAAAGGAATTTCCGCGTATAATTTAAATTAATATTATAGACATATTTGTTACCGAGTTCTTTAGCACACATTTCGTCGCAAATTTTTCTCTTCTTTACGTAAGCCTTTATCGTTTGTTATGTGTTGCTTTTTTGCTTAGCCATGACTTTTTTCTGAGGAACGAATTGTATTTATTTATTTATTTATTCATTTATTTATTTATTTATTCATTTATTTATTCATGATCAATTTCGTGAAGAAAAAAAAAGAAAGAAGCAATTTTGTCTCAACTATTTTCCCTAGCTAACAGGTTTATCAAAACGCCTTGCAATGTCACATTCCTGTAAGTACTTGTTATTATTAGTAATTTTTAACTAGCTGGACACAACTAGACCCAATATAATAAAGCGATTATATCTTAAGAAGGAAATTTGTGAAGTGATATTTCTTCTGGCACAATGAGGAGGTTAATTTTAACACGAAACGGAAGTTAACCAGCAGTGTTTGATACGACAAAGTTAGTTTTTGAACCAGAGTAAATAAATAAGGCAACAGAAACATTAAAAGGGAGTTGACGGCTAATTTTATTATTGACCTCTAACGTGCGTATGCAAGTACACCCTTCGATTTTTTTTTTTTTTTTCTTTTACGATAACATGAACTCATCCCTTCCTAGGTATCCGATTAACATCACAATTCATGTGCATTCTCACGCATGCTGTGTGTGTGATAGTTTCGTTTGAGTAACTATCACACACACTTTATAAAGGTTCCTCTGACTGCGTTGCTCTTCTTTTCATAATGGATACTTTACCCAGAAAATGTTTAACGAGAGGAAAATGGAAAGAACTTTACTAAATTCACTACACACGAGAAAATAATATATTTTTACTGCATCCATGATTTATATTTCAAATTTCTACTTTTACTATTGATATTAATTTGTTTACAGCCAATTCGGGGAAATACTTTTTCTTTTTTACCACATGTTCCTACTTGAAAAGTAGTACTCTCTGATTCCATTATAAGCAGTTCAAATTATGTGCTTGTAAATTTAAATTTTCATACTTCAGTTATGAACATGTTCTCAAAACTCCAATAACTTTCGAATAGCTAAAAATTACTTCACTATTTTCTTTTCCTTTCTTATTTTTATCCTTTTATCAAAATATTTTGAATCTATACATATAATTGCGTCATCATTAACAAACGGTTCCTTTAGTTTGCTAGATCCCCTTGACTACGACTTTTTTTTTTTTTTTTTTTGACATACGTGATATCGAATGTAAGCGAATTAAATGCAATAAAGATTCACTTGCTGTTAATTTTTCGAGATGTGCGGTAGGCTAAATGCCATCAGTTAAATTCTGCTTCTTCGATCACACTCACCCCACATGCACTTGTTTGTTCGTTATCAATATTTGCTTTTTATAATTTACAGAAAAGAATTTTTAATGTGAATTTGGGTAGAATAAAAATTTTTTAACGTATTACCGGTCAGAGTAAAATATTCGTCTGAATTCGTCTGAATTCGTTCTAAAACGCATTCAAAAAAAAATTCTTTATAAATAGAGTGAACCTCAATACAACAGTACTCATCACTTAGTTCTTCCATTTCAGGTACAAATACAAAATGTGATAAACATTACTTCTCACTTTTTTCATTTATTTTTTTATTTATTTGTAATTTGTTATTTTAATTATATTTATTTATTTATTTTGATACGAGAACCATTCTTAAGTTAACGAAAAAGTAATTTCACGGCTGTAAAGTTCTATTTTGCTTTTAAACAGGAAACGTGACAGTAATCTGTTCAGCGCAGAATTTCTTGTTTCCGTAGATGTCATTTGCTTACAAGTGGAGCAGAACAGTTTGTAAAACACGTTCCTTTTCTCAAGAAACAACGGAGTTGGCTCTTTTTTAGTTATTTCTTTATTGAAACGTGGCAAATTAATTTACATTTATATTATATACTTTTATGAAAGACTTTTTGAAAGACACGTTTTCATTGGGAATGCTGTTATTTCCGTTTGATTTGGTTGAATTCTAAATGCTATTTTATCATAAATAAGCTTAAATTGCGTTTCTTGTATACCGAAGCTTGCAAGGGGTAAGGGGTTCGTTGTAACCATAAAACACGTGTCTGCAATATTTGCGTTTAAAATAATGTTAATTTTGTCTTTTTTATTTTTAGGTATTGGCTCATTTTCAATGTTTTTATCGTTTTGATTAAATGTACAATCAAATGCCAATCTTTAAATTACAAATTATTTTCCCTGTGAATATGTTTCATTTAGAAGAAGATAGTAGATTCTAGATGTTTTATTCTATTAAAAATATTTTTCAGCGAAAACATAGTGAATAAAAACAGCAACGAGCATACATAAAATTATACTATGAGCGAAAATGTTCGTAATTAATTTATACGTTTGGATTTATTACGTAATGACTAGGGTTTCTTTTTCCAAAAACGCTTTAATGTATTACAAACAGAAAATGTGCAGAATGTAAGCAAATTAATTCTTAGTTGGGATGACAGTAGACAGTTGCACACATTAAAACTAAAATATTGCAAGGAATCTCCTGTGTATGGAATGTAGTCATTAATGACAAGACGAAAAAAGAAAGAATTTACGTTAGGTTGATAAATTTCGTGACTAATTATTCCTTTAGTCAAAATTTTGAAGCATACTACCTAATTAGATTTGTACTTTTTTTTATTCAGTTCTATAATTAATAACTGAAAAATAGGAAGATTTTTTTGGACCTTAAAGCAAATACGTTTGTTATTTTCAAATAATTTTCGCAAACTATGCTTGAAAAAGTTTGGTAGTAAATTTCTTTTTTAATTTTGAGGCGTTGCAATGAAGTGTTAAAGGATATTGATAAGAAGTAAATACATACGATGCAACATTATTTTACTCCAAAACTCTTCCCGGCATTCTCCAACGTGTTTCGAAACATATGCCACATGACATTTTTTTTGAACATGCCAACCCTATTAAGTGAAATTTGATTCCCTTGCACGAGTTCTGCTGTTTTCAATTTTTAAAAAAAGAAGAAATATTTATGTTTCTATTTTGGTTTTGCTTCTGCGAAACTAAAACATGTCCAATAAACCGACAGACAACATTTTTTGCAATCTTTTTAGATATGCATAGAGCAGACCTTTTAGTAAAAGACTGAAATTAATACAAAGGCCTTAAGATGAGGTGTACACCAGTATCGCATGCTCAGAAGTATAAGCAACAACTCTACCACTTCTCAAACGGGAAAAAAAACGTTCGCATGCCAAAAAACGGCATTTTCGTACGGTTTCTTATCTCAGTTTTCATTACATCAATTCGCTCTTTCCTTACGTTATTTGGAAGAGTTTTCTTCTCTACATCTGCATACTTTTCATTTCTTGGTATCTTGCTAAATAAATGCCAAAAATATGATCAAAGTATCGAGGAAATATCGCCATCTTTCACGATTTTCTCCGTAACTAAATTCCGTTTAGCGAAATTTAGAAAAAATAAAATGCACATGAGGTGAATAGTTTTTGCAAATAATTTGTCCAATACTTCCATTTTCCAAACATTTTTTGTCCGCATTCCCTTTTCCTGTATGTTGCATTTCAATTCTTAATTCTGTTAAGAATTTTTGTTAAAAAAAGTATATTGTTTTCGTATATTATATTTCAATTATTGTGGAAAGTTAAACTCTTTTCTTCATTACTCAGCTTGTTCATTCCTTTAATTACGCTATACTGGATTTTGTATTCTAATGAAGACATAATACGTATTTTAACAATTAATAATAACTCTCACGTTTCGTTAAGTGGTCCTCGTGTGAGATCAGAGTTCCAAAAGCTTTCTCACAAGTCCAACATAATTCGCTTACTGCAGAAATTGGTACGAACTGATATTACAAGTTATTTATTTGCACAAATCAGCAGCTTATGTTCAATTAAGATTTACAAGGATTATCTTTAAAGGATTATCTTTGAAGGATTATCTTTAAAATTTACAAGGATTATCTTTAAACGATTATCTTCAAAATTTACAAGGATTATCTTTGAAGGATTATCTTTAAAATTTACAAGGATTTAGTAGTTCAGTTGATGCGGTGTAACGAATTTTTGGCGCTGTTATTTACATCGCCACTGTAACCTTTACTATTCATGTAATATTCCCAGCAATGCTGTGGAATAATCATTTTACAATTACACAATTTATGTCCCTCAAAAATATTATTAATTAGTCTAAGAAATTTAGAGTCTAGATTTGCATTTAATTTCCGACCTTCTAGATTCCAAATAATCTATTAAAACAAGAAGTTCCGTCTAGAACTATACGAGCCTACTTTCCCGTATACACCAAATTCAAATTTATAATCTAGCTATCTCTTTCTCTCTCTTTATTATTTATCTTTAGTTCTAATTATTGAAAATATACCTTTTTCAACGGATAATACATATTCATTCACTCACTCATTCATTCTTTCATTTATTCAGCCATGCATTTATTCATTCATTCGTTACCTCATTCAAGTGTTTATTCATTCATTTACGCATTCATGTATTTATTCACTCATTTATTTATATTTTCATTTATTCAATAATTTATTCATTCATTCTTTTCCTCATTCATTTATTCATTGATTTATTCTTTCACTCTTTCATTTATTCATTCATTCATTATTTCACTCATTGAGTCACTGAGAAATATCCTTGAAAATCCCGATCAAAAAATTTCATAGCAAAATAGGCTCGTACGTTCTGGATAAACTTTCTATTTCTACATGTTCTACGTTATAAGAGCTTTCCGATAAAGTTTGTTCCAAGCAAATCGGTCCGTTAGATCAGGATTTATATAGGGTTGAAATTTCCCCGTAAGCTCTGTGTTAATTTTTTGAACTGTTCAAAAATGAACAAAAACTGTTCAAATCAATATTTCACGCCGAGAACTCCTTTCAATAAGCTTTCAATAGGAACTTGGCTCTTGTGCCCAGAGTTTACAGAATTTGCTTCAATTTTGTCCATAGGCGCTAATGTTAAAATTTTTTGAACTGTTCAAAATTGAAAAAAAAATTGTTCAAATCAAAAAGTGAAATATAGAAATGAGATGTCCTCGCCGAGATCTTTCGAATGCAAAAAGAATTTTTCCAATCGGACAATTCGTTCAAAAGTTATTAGGGGGGGACAGACCGACAGACCGACAGACAGACAGACCGACAGACCGACCGACAGACCGACCGACAGACAGACCGACAGACAGACCGACAGACAGACAGACCGACAGACCGACAGACACACTTTTTCCCCATCTCAATACCCTACTTTCAATTTTTTTATTTTTCAATCTTTATTTAATTACTTCACTTATTTTTGACTTTTCTTGATTTTTAACGATATTTTCACGATACATTAAGCCTTCTTTCATGCTTTATTATTATTTTTTTTTACTTTTACGGGAAAGTAGGCTAAAAAAGAAACCTCTACATTGAGAGGAAGTGCAAGTTTTCATTTGTGCACGCTCTATATAAGTTATTCAACGTAAGAGGCAAAAGCGTATTTCAAAAACTTCATTAAACAGACAAGTGGTAAAAGTTTTTGAAAGAAGAAAGTACCAATACTCTGGAATCTTCCGACTTAAAGAATTTATTTTAAAAGAGCTTATTTACGTTTTTGAGATACTATCTTCAACCCCTCTCTTTACTATTTGGGCCTGCTCATATATTTCGCTTATCTAAAGAGCACTTTTAGGTGTCGATGCCATTATCCCAGGCTTATCTAAAGGAAAAATTGCAGATTTTTTCCTTGCCGAAGCATACTTTATGTCCTCCAAAAGTTATCGGTCTCTTCTGTGCGTGATAAAAATAAATAGTTATGTATTAAAAAAACTTCTGATGCACATTTTAGTGCAATAAAGTACGCAGTAGTTAGTTGAGGTACTTCCTCCTATTAATAACAGTTTTCTAGCGTGATACTTGTATCTTTGAAGTGGCTTACGGGTGAAATGCAGTTCTTTGCTCAAGTAAAGTTTAAACAAGAAGTTCCGTATAGAACTATACAAGCCTACTTTCCTGGATTCACCAACTTGAAATTTATAATCTAGCTAACTCTCTCTCTCTCTCTCTCTATCCCTTCCTCATTTAACTTTAGTTCTTAACTACTTCAAATATACCTTTGTCAACGGTTAATACATATTCATTCACTCACTCATTCTTTCATTTATTCAGTCATTCGTTTATTTATTCATTCATTTTTCTCTTTTATGTATTTATTCACACATTTATTCGTTTATTCCATCACTCATTCACTTAATCATTCATTCATTGGAAAATATCGTTAAAAATCCCGATCAAAAAATGTCATAAGAAAATAGGCTCTTTCCCTTCTGGTTGAACTTCGTATCTGTACATGTTCTACGGCCAAACATCTTTCCGATAAATTTTGTTCCAAGCAAATCGGTCTGTTAGATCAAGATTTATAAAGGATTGAAATTTCCCCGTAGGCGCTAATGTTAATCTCTTCTTTTTTTTTTTTTTGAACTCTTCAAAATGAATTCCTTTATCCCGGCGCAAATCTCGCGAAGGCAACAAAACACGCAAAAGGTTACCAGCGGAGGTACTCCATTTGGCGTTCGTTGCATCATTATTGGCGACTTTATCGCCTGCGCCGGGATAAAGGAAAAAATACCGTTAATTTTTTTGAACTGTTCAAAAATGAACAAAAATTGTTAAACTCAAAAAATATTTTCCTTCGAGAACTTTTTAGTAATCTTTTTCATAAGAACTCGACTCTTATGCCCAAAGTTTACATAATTTGCTTCACTTTTGCCCATAGGAGCTGATGTTAAAAATTTTTGAACTGTTCAAAATTGAACGAAATATTATTCAAATCAAAAAGTAAAATATGGAAATGAGATGTCCTTGCCGAGATCTTTCGAATACGAAAAGAATTTTTCGAAACGGACAATTCGCTCAAAAGTTATTAGGGGGGACAGACCGACAGACCGACAGACAGACAGACAGACAGACCGACAGACCGACCGACACACTTTTTCCCCATCTCAAAACCCTACTTTCAATTTTTTTATTTTTCAATCTTTATTTAATTTCTTCACTTATTTTTGACTTCTCTTCATATTTAACGATATTTTTCGGTACATTACGCCTTCTTTCATGCTTTAATATATATATTTTTTTACTTTTACGGAAAGTAGGCTAAAAAGGAGTATATAGCGCAGGGCGATTTGTTTACTTTCTAATTTGACGCCAACAGAGAAATAAAACTGTGTAAAAATGTTTTAAGTTACACAGTTTCATTTAACGAAGTTTCTTTTTTCGCCATGAATGAGTATTTTAAAATTCAAAACATCGTTGCATTATCCAAATATTCTAAACAAAGCTATCGCTGCCATTCGACAAATAATACTCCTGATAAGTTCCTCAGAGCCAAAATTACTAATTTTTTTACTAATTAACGTTATAATAAATTTTAAAATGGATGGAATATTGTATTGTCATCAAAGATAAGCTGGTGTGCAAAGTTTGAAGAAAATTTATGCAGTAATAGTGATCGAAAACCGCATAACAAACTTCCGTGAAAAATCAAATAAAAAAAACCGTGTAATATCGTTCACGTCGCTGCCATATTTAACCGACTTCGAAAAGGAGACGGTTCTCAATTCATACCGTGTGTGTTTTTTCTTTTCTTTTATTATTATTTTCTTAAATTTTATTTCGTGATTTGTTTATTTATTTTTGTATAGTTGTTTATCTGTAACTTTTCACCGGATGAGCCAATTTTGATTATTCTTTTTTGTAATAAATAAAAAGTGTACCCTGTACCTTGGTTTTTCCCAAATTCGTGTTTCTTAAGCAAAATATTAAAAATTAGAAAACTAAGTATAAAAAGAATATAAATACACAATTTATTGCTCAATCAGTGGTGGCTCTACGTTTTTTGCTTTCAGTGTGTTTTGGATATCAGATAAGGTAGTCGAAAGATTCAAATGGAGTTTATCATACAAATGCTTAGTTTTTAGCACCGTTTTTTTTTTTTAAATAGAGTATTCAAAAAGTAAAAAAAAAAAAATTTATACTACTTCAATGCTACTTTTAAATATAAATTTTAAAGTCAACGCAAAATTATGATTATTTTGCAATGATGAATCAATTACAGATATAAAGATATTTTTCTCTTTAAAGTCACTTTTATTACCAGTAAAGATACATTTTGTTGTTTATTAAAATTTAAAAAACTAAAAGAGAACTAAAGACAACCAAAATGAAATTGAAATGCATGTTGGAATATGTTTCATTTAAAATAAATGAACTTTGTGCACGAGTAAAACTGAAAAACAATTATTCACGTAAAGAAAGTTAATGCTCATTTGCGCTTTCTTTACGTGAATAATTGTGTTTCAGTTTATGTTTCATTTTCTTATAGCAAGATGATATTTTTAAAAATTGGAAATAGCCTTTGAAATCGAAAATACTTATGGTCTTTTCTTTAAAATGTTTCCTACTTTACTTAAAACTAGCATCACTCAATAACGAAACTAAATGATGGGAACCAATAAAAATTAGTTATTCCACATATGAGTGGTTGAATTTCCGATCTGAAAAAAAAATTACACACTACTCAAAAAACGGATGCAAGGTTATGTAAAAAGTTCCGCCACTAAAAAAACTTAAAAATGATATACTTACATGTAATAAAGTGCATATGCATTATGTTAATGATTTTATTGTCTGCATTTATTCAGTGGAACCCCTGCATGACAGTTATTCTTCGAGACGACCGCATTTACAGCGTGTACTTTCTAAAAAATTGCATTTGAATCCTGCAAAGGATTTTTTTGCTGTTTTACTTTTTACATCATTCATTCGAATGAACTTTGCTCACTCAATGAAGCACAGAAGGGCTGTCCCTCGTTGCTGCTAGTTCTAAACCAGTTCTCATGCAAAGAAGCGTCTGAAAATCCGGTTTTTCATTTCCAAACATAATTTGGTGTTACTCTTGCTTTGTGCCTTACTTTATATCTATTCCCACGAAAATTAACTAGTAAAATCTACTTTCCTTTTTAACTTTAACTAGGATTTCAAACTCACGTTTTAAATTCTGGTATTTTTTAATCATATTTCTACAAAGTATCTCTTGCTTAACTTTTATTTCTTATTGTCAAGATCTGTTTTATAGAAACAAATGAGAAAGCAAATTACAAGAAAAAAAATGACAGATCTGTTCAAACAAAAACGTTTAAAGGCAACATCAAGTGAAAAATGACAGCTGAAACTCAGTCACAAGGTGCATCGATCTAAAGCATTCCATCTGTCAAAGAAAGACAAGACAAGTTCTTGCCTTCAAAGCTGCTACAGTAACTTGACGGGTTACGTCCTTAAGGTTTTCCATCATTTCCTCTGCTCTAATAAATGGAGAGAAAATTTGCTCATGACAGCACAGGGAGAAAATTTAGACATCTGAAACAATACTGATGGAAAAGAAGGTGACAAATATCAATGTTTTCACTACGTAGTTGAATAGACTGGAATTCTTATATTTAAACTAAGGTCGGTTTTTAATTACACTGGACAACAATAAAAATGTATCTTGAATGAAAGTGTCGAAATACTTAATAATTTAGCTTACTGATCATGAATATGGCAATAAAAAAGGGAATTTTGCTCTAGTCTTTTTGTTATGTTGAGATATTGCTTTGTATGATCGGGATAAAAGAATGCAATAATAATGCATTGTATGTCTTGTTTACAATTTAATTTATAAAGAAATAAAAGCAGCAACATAAAGTACCAGTATACCAGATTACCAATACCTACATAATAAATGTGTACATAACAAACGTGACAGCATAAAGTAGAGTCTTGTGATTGCTTTGTTCTCTCCAAATCATGGGTGTAGCAAATGGCATACGTTTTCTTTTACCAGTCACCAACAGAGAAAGTGTTGTTGCACAGGTGATACAACATAAGTGGGGTGCCCTTGGTCGCCTATTTTACAACCAAAATAGAGGAAATATGCCTTCCTGATTCCGCAGTAATGCGCTTTTTCTGTGATTCAAATGTTAGGTTACCGCAAATGTTATAAAAGTTATTGGGATCATTAATATATTTTCGCGACCTGCTGCAAATGAAATTATAAAATGACAGCATGTAAATATAAAAGCTCAGTCTTTAACGAAGTCAAGTACCGCACCCGAGAGAGCAAAAACCTACATTCTTTTTATCTTAAAATACACCAGGCTGTTACGTAATATGCCTGATGTTACTTAAACAGATTATAAAGAGTTGTGGAATAGTTTCTGTGTGGTATTACGCTGGTAAATGGACAAATGAAATATAGAGAACAAATTCTTTAGTTTAACCTATGATATTTGTTCACTGTTAAAAATTTCCGTAAGAAAATAGTAAAATAATCATTTAGTTGATGGTTATTTTACCATATTTAATTACAACAGTTGAATAACCATTAAAAAGACGGTACTCAAACCACTGATTGCGGAAAAAATCGTTTATGCTCTGTTTATCCTAAAGAACGTTTAACTAACCGTAATTTGCAAGCGCTCGATAAGAATCGGGCGTCCATCTTGGTTGCAAAACCTTACCGGTCGTACCGGAAATATAAATCTTTATTCATATTGTTGTTACAATATGAATAAAGATTTATCACTTCAAACCTGCATGTCTATATAAAAAAAGAAGAAAAAATGGCTTAAGCAGTGGTTACTAAATAGAAACACATACACACGTAAATCAAAAATTGGAGACATCAGATTCCCGAACTGTTTGCGAATGAGCGAACCCATAATTTGAGCTGCTGAAGCTTGTTTGTATTTCAATTTTTTGCAGCAAATAAAATGATTTTCGTCAATATATAGTAAACTTAGACCAAAAATGACTTTGGATCCAAACAAAAACTAAAATCTCAATTTTAAGGCAGTTTGCTTGTTGGAAAAAAAGATTTATTGATAAATAAACGGCCGCTTCAGGTGGTGTAGATGGCCGAATGGCTAGAGAGCAAGGTTGGTAACCGTACACCGGGGTTCGATTCCTGCAAGCTTCGTTTATGGTTTCTACGCCTCGAAATGGTTCAGAAACGGTAAAAATTTCGTTTTGAAACTATTTTTAAATGGTTATAAAACCGTAAACTTTTGTATTTACGGCTTTTTAACCAAGTTGATTGGAAATGGTTAGGTCCCGTAAAGATAGAAAAATGTTCCAAACCGTAAATTTAACGGTGAATTAGATGGACAGACTGCTGCCGGTCATTTAACCGTAATTTCATGATGAAATTTCTAACAGTGTTTTTTTGTTAAAATTATTTTACCTTTTTTCCGAATTACTTGTTGACAAGAGACTACACTAAAAGTTTAGTACTGTTGTTCATTCAGGTTTCAAGATAAACCTTCTTAGACAAACAAAAACTTTTTTTTTGCATTGTTTTCTATGGATGGTGTGTCGGTTAAGACTAACAAGTCCATAGTTCATATTTTGCTTATGCATTTAAAGAATTTAAAAAAGTCTTTAAGTAATCTTGTGCGGGTTTAAGAAGTAAAGATTGCGAACGAACTAAAATTTCTCCATAAAGTAAATGAATGTTTTTTTTTTTTTTTTCATATTTATTTTCCTTTTTTTCTTTTCATTTTTTTAAAAGTAAATGGGTCCTTTTTCCGTTTTTTATTTACTTTTTTTAATATTAGTAATAAAATTACTACTGCCACAGATTTGTATTAAATACCAAAAAGAAAAAGTTCGCATTTGAATTGCAGTTTTTTAAAACAAAGAAATAAATTTTGACTCTATTAACCAATTGGGTTCATTCAGCTGGTAGATTCTTCAAAACATAGATTTTAAAAAAAATCAAGACCTGAAGGAGATGACTAATTTTATTGACGATTGCAATTTAAAAACAATTTGACTTACCTACGTAAAAAATGATTGCTAGATTGAAACTTCAACGTTACTGATGAATTTCAACATCTTTTTAGCCTATTGTCCTATAAAATTAAAATAAAAAGAAAAGAATGTAAAGTATGAAAGAATTCTTAATGTATCGCGAAAATATCGTTTCAATTTAAAGAGTCAAAAATTAGTTAGATAATTAAAAAAAATTGAAAAATTAAAGTTTGAACGTAGGGTTTTGACACGAGGGAAATGTGTGCCGTTTGGTCTGTCGGGCTGTAACCCCCCCCCCCCCCACCCTAAAAATAACTTTTCAAGGAATTGCACAATTCAGAAATTTCTTTCTTTCTTCTTCTTTTTTTTTTTTTTTTTTTTTTTTATTTTCATTCGAAAGATTTCGTCGAAGACACCTCATTTCATACTTTTGATTTCAACAATCTTTGTTCAATTTTTTACAGTTCAAAAAATAATAATAACAATAATAATATCAGCACCGATGGGGAGATTTGAATCTTGCATAAATTTTGATCCAACAGAAGGATTTGCTCAAAACAAACTTTATTGGATGGAACTTCTGGCGTAAACATACAGATAAGAAATTCATCCAGAGCTAAACTAGCCTTTTTCTTCCATGAAGCTTTTTCATCACAATTTCAAAGGATATTTCTGAATAAATATGTAAAAAAATGATTAAGTGAAAGAATGGATGAATAATGAGTTAATTAATCATAAATGAATAGGTAATTAAATGAATTGAAGAATAAATAAATGAGTTAATGAATAACTGCTCAAAATGCTACAGTTGAAATAATTAAGAGCTAAATCTAATTGAGAAAGATAGGTAGCTAGATTACAAGTTTGATGTTGGTGTATAGGGGAAAGTAGGCTATTTTTTTAGACGGAACATACAATTATCTTTAAATTCGCAAACAAAAGTATAATTCTTTATATTTAAACAGATTGTGATAGAGTTCTATTTTAAAGTGAAAAAATGCACGTTGGAGCACTCTGAAAAAAACGTAGCCGTATTTCATTTAACAGTAGACTTTTTAAAAATTCGCATTAAATTTTTACATTTCAGTACTTGTTTGCAGCTTTGCTTCATAATATTATTCTTTATAATTAAATGGAGTACATAAGTACTGTTTTCAAAAGGAAGTCCACATTTTGAAATGCTTTTAGTTGTCCACCAGAAAGTTTCCGTCTATATATTAGGCGTTTTCTTGTTATATAATAAAAATGTGCAGTGCATTAGAATTCGATTTTCATTTAAAATGAAAATACATCCTCAAATAAATTGATTATCGTTCGATGTTGTTAATTTTAATTGATTCTTTAAAGTTTCATAAATTTATTCAAAAGGTATGCACCGGAGACGACATTTAGGGGCGGGAAACAAGGAAGACGATAAAAAATGCTCTGAAGCTCTAGAATTTAAAAACCCTGGGTTTAAAAAAAACATTTTTTTGTTGTTGATGTTCTTGGAAGAGAGTAAGGTACAGAGCTCCAAACTAAGAGGTTGCCTACACTGCCGTGCCAAGCACAAAAGTTGTCCCTGCACTTTTTAGTGAGATTGAGTTATTGTCAACAGGTAGTTGTCACGTATTTTACCTAAATACAGTGTTTTATGGTCTATATGTGAATGGGAAACATTAAAAAAGATTTGAGATAAAATGGTAATTGAATGAAGTACATTGCTGGTCATTAAAAGTGCCTCACCAGAAAGGAAGCAAATACAAAATAATATATTTATTGTACGTAAAGAACATGACAAGACGAAAAAATGATTAAATTTGTAGACAGTTTGCGGCTTGACATGGGTGCGAAATTAGCAGAAACAGCTGCCAGCCCTGGCAGCGAAACCGTCCCCTTACCCGATTGGGCATGAAACCGAATTGGGATTCGATAAATGCAACTGGAAACTCATTCCATGCTTCTTCAAGTCCATGCAACACTTCATCAACTGTATTAGCTGGAAAGCGGTTAGCGGGCAGTCATCGACACATGACAAGGTGTTTACAATGGTTGACAGAAATAAAGACCGCTCAGATCAGGTGAACATTCGAATATCCTGTGCATCGAGGAAGATTATAACACGACGAGCGGCATGTGGTCTTGCATTATCTTCTTGGATGATGGGTTTGGCAAGCTTTGAAGATAGGACACAACCAGGGCCTATCCTTCAAGTTTTCATACCCAGGGCACTTTCGATTTTTCCTGTCCCCTTTGAATGCTTCACCTACTTTTTTAATATATATATATAAATGCGTGTGTTTGCTAGTTAATGTGAAATTGGCTATTCCTAAAAATAACTTGTCTTTATGAAAAATTACCAACGCGGCTATTATTAATTAAACCGGCTATTTTATTTCACGATTTTTTAAAAAGAAATTTAAATGATATTATGGAAAAATGTCCAGCCCCTGAGAAAGTTCCTTCCCAGGGCACTGGCCCCGGGTTCCCGTGCGATAGTCAGTGCCTGGGCACAAGCCCTGGACGTAAGGCGTCAGAACTGTACCGATCTGCGTTCAAATGACCGTCGACGCGAACTAGAAATGAGTGTGCCGTGTACCCAATGCTGCTCAAAACATCGCACTAGGTCAGAACCCCTTTGCCGGTACACTGTTAAAAATTTACGTAAGAAAATAGTAAAATAACCATTTATTTGATTGTTATTTTACCATATTTAATTACAACAGTTGAATAACCATTAAAAAGATGGTACTCAAACCGCTGATTGCGAAAAAAATCGTTTATTCTCTGTTTATTTTAAAGAACGTTTAACGAACCGTAATTTTCAAGCGCTCAATAAGAATCGGGCGTCCATCTTGGTTGCGAAACCTTACCGGTCATACGTTGTTGTTAAAATATGAATAAAGATTGACTACTTCAAATCTGCATGTGTATATAAAAAAAGAAGAAAAAAGTGGCTTAAGCAGTGGTTACTAAATAGAAAGACATACACACGCAAATAAAAAAATGGAGACATCGGATTCCCGAACTGTTTGCGAATGAGCGAACCCATAATTTGAGCTGCTGAAGCTTGATTGTGTTTTAATTTTTGCAGCAAATAAAATGATTTTCGTCAATATATAGTAAACTTAGACCAAAGATGGCTTTGGATCCAATCAAAAACTGAAATCTCAATTCTAATTCTGTTTATTTATTAATAAATCTTTCTTTTCCTGTTGAAAAGAAAGATTTATTGATAAATAAACGAGCGCTTTGTGTGGTTTCAGATGGCCGAATGGTTAAAGAGTAAGGGGGGCCGAAGGCCCCACTCGCAAGCTTCCTTTACGGTTTCTACGCCTGGAAGAATCTACGCCTCGAAATGGTTCAAAAATGGTAAAAATATTTTTTTTTTTTTGAAAACCATTTTTAAATGGTTCCCGTAAAGATAGAAAAATGTTCGAATCTGTAAATTTAACGGTGAATTAGATGGACAGACTGCTGCCGGTCATTTAACCGTAATTTCATAATGAAATTTCTAACAGTGTATCGAATGCAATAGGTGACGCGAGCGGTCTCCTCGGAGCCTACAGACACGTATACAGCCATCGGAATATTCCACGCAGAACAAGGACTCGTCTGAGCAGACGACGTTGTGCCCCTCCTGCATCCAATTTTGTCCCCCCCCCCCCCCCGGCCCACTAGAGTCACCATCTCTCTATATGATGCACTGTCAAGAGAAGTCGAAGTATTTGTAGCCATGATGACAGTCCTAGCTCCTGGAAACGTCGTCGCACCATGCGAGTGACTACTGGGAATGCTGCAAACATAACCATTTCCTGACTAATAGTCTGTGGTGTAGTTGTACAGTTTTATACAGTCGACCTCACAATGTGTTTATCATCTCGGGCGTTAGTCATTGAAGGGCGTGAAGATCTTACATGCTGTTTAGTATGACCCTCAGCAATCCGTTGTTTCCATATCCGCATGACAGTGGTTGGATTTTGATCAGTCCTGCGGGCAATATCGCGGAACGATAATCTACACACTCGATAGGCAACGATCCTGCCTCTATCGAATTTGACACTTGTTAATAAGCATTTCTTATTATTCGAGACATAACACAATATTCTGAGAAAATTCCGACCTTACAGGGCGCGTTCCGAATGAGAAATCTGATACACAACTTTTATTTTATGCAGTGCTTTAGATGTCGTTTTTACCTCCTGCGTCGTCTAAATGTGCAGAAATACTAATCATTTGCATATCACAACTTCTTCTTCCTTATATGTAATTTTGACGTTCATCAGATCATTCCTTCCTGGTGTTGCAATTTTTAAAAAAGGGGCCCCCCAAAAGGGGAAAAATTTGGAGGGCGCAAAACCACCATGCCTTGCAAAATCAAGACTAAAGGTGGTTGTTTAGAACTAATTGTTTTTTTACTTAAACTTGTAATAATGCTAAAAAAATTATAACTTACTTTTGAATTGTTTTAAATATTTTATGATTATTCCCGTATAAGGAAAAAAGATTATGGAAAATCTAACTGCTGAGGAAAGAACAAGAAAGAAAAAAGAAAAGGTTACATTGAGTACAATTTTTAAAATATATAAAACACGAAGAATCTGTAATGTTTTAACCCAACGAAATTCGCCATTTGTCTCAAAAACTTGCAACGAAATAAATGTCACTTTTGGAAATCCAGCCATTAAGAATTTCCGTACGCACTAAGACAGTTTGAAGAGTTTCATGATGTTAGTAATCCTGGAACTATAAAAGCCATTAATTCTTAATCGAAATTGTTCTCAGACCTTTCTATTATATTTCAAAGTCTAATCACCTTTTACTAGCGGAATCTCGTTCTCACAAGAAGCAGAAGGAGGTTGTAGTAAATTTTTCCTTTTGTTTCTTTTTTAGGATGTCTTTGATTGGTTTGCTCGAAACTTTGGAACTTTAAGAAGGCAACTGCGGTAATAGCCGAACTACTATTGAACTTTTTCTGCTTTTGAGAAGCTTCGTTGTGTCACCTTTTCAGTAAGTAACCATTCATTCACGTTAAGAATGATATTTTTTCATTTACTTTTTATCAGTTAATAACTTAATCATTAATCCGCTTATAAACTTTTATCATTAATCATTAATCAGCTTATAAATTTCTTTGTTTATTATAAACGAGGGTACTAATGAATTATTTAAATCAGTTTGATACCGATAGTATAAAAAAAAAGGAAGACATTGTTTCAGCTGGTGTTTTTCAACAGTTATAATGTTGACTCAGTTTGTGTCTCGCCATAGTACCAAATCATAGTACACAGTAAGATTTACCAGCAGTGCGGCTCACTTGAAGGAGATGTAGGGGTCCCAAAGACGATTTGAAATCACCTAGAAATGCAGGGTCGGAAATGCATTCTTCTTCTTGTAGATGGCGCGCTGCGGGATTTCGATTACCCAAGATATTTTTCTTTAAGTATTAATGCATCAAAAGCAAAAAATACATTAGTAATAGACTGCAATAATTCTATGTTTAAATTTGAAGGTGATAAATAAAAGCTAAAAAGTTCCACCTTCTAATGAAGGAGCTTTATCATTCAATTTACTTCAACCGTCTGCGATTAAGTTCGTACGATTCATTTTAAAGCGAAGTGAAAAACATTCCGTTATTGATAGGGGTCAATGTTTCCATTCCTTCTGAAACAAAGAGTTTTCTTTCATTATTAAAAATCGCATCTTCAGCAATTTACTAATTTCAGACATTGATTTCTAAAAATAATTAGTACATGTTTAACCAAATAAAACAGTAACAGCAATGCTCACAAAATACAGATTAATGCCATAGCAAATAGAATAATTTTAAAGAATGTTTTGGCAAAAAAATTCTTTCTGTTTCATTTTTTATTTAGTTATGTCTTCTTATTTTTACTTTTTGTTTGGTTACTTGTTTATTTTAATTGTTGAATTCAGTATTGAAAAATGAAACTTTTCCTCTACTTTAATGATGTATTCAGGTAATATCTAATCTGTTTATGAATGACGACGGGAGTTTCGTGAAATGTTTTCAGCTTTAACAATATTGGACAGTACTACACACCTTGGAATATACGCATGTAACCATGAGGTTTAAAATCACGTAGCTAGGGAACTATTGCTTCTTTTGATATAAACCCGCTTTTTACCAATGTACCAGTTAATAGTGCATTGTATTGTGTCAAATTAAGACTTCAGGAACATCATTTTTCCAGTTTTGTGATTGAAGAACTTATTTCTCTTACTCGTGTTTGTTTAGAACAGAATGATTTTGTATTTCATGCTGTGTACTTTTTCATTCTTGCACTGATGAAGAGTCTCTATTGTAGCCTCTAAATAGCTATTTGCTTTATTAATTTCTCAATTTGTGTTTTATTTACTTTTTTTTCCTTGTACTCAGATACATAATTTATTTAAGTTCTGAAATTCAAAAATCTCACGATTTAGTATAATGTGAGGAAACTAAACATCAGTAACATTAAAAAAATGTACATGAAGTCACACATATTTGAAACACAATACGACTTCCTTCACTGAAATCGTCAGCGAAAATGTAATTATTTTCATGTTGATTAGTCCTCATTAAAGTTATTTCGTGTCCCTGCCTGGTTTCATCATGTTTTAAAAAGCCAACTCTTCTCCGAGCAATGACTCAATTCACAATAAAAGTCGCAGCAACTGTCATGGTACATATAATGATGATTATACAAAGTAATATACCTGTAGTTTCCTCATCATCATATACTTGAATTGCCTCTGTTCTGAGATTTGGAGTGAAATGGAAACGCATTATTCATTTCAAACAAAAACAATTACGAGCAATGTTTTCTCCTATAAGAGCAATTTTCTTTATAGCTTCAAAATCGAATGCGACTTTTATGGAAGAAAGTGTTTTTATGATACGAAGCTCAATCTTCTAGTTTAATCCAAAATAGCCTCTTTTTGCAAACGAAGAGTAATTCAATTTGCGTTTTTAAGTTAAAAGGAATATTCACACACACAGACACATAACCAGCAGAAAAAAAGTAACTTTGCCGTTCAATGAAAACGGTTATAAAAAACAAATATTTTCTTAATATCAAAGCAGAAATATTGCTTAAATCTGCTATTTATTAAGGTTCTGTCTTTGAATAAAGCAATTATTGCTGATTACATCCCGAAATTCTCAGTGAAAAAAATATATATTACTTTTCTTCTTCTTTCAAAATCCCAACTTTTCTCAATGTGCATTAATTTTGTTTATAGTCTTCAAAGGGTACCTCTACATGTCTTCAACTAGAAATGAATCATGAAATGATATCAATCGTTCCCAGAAGCCCAATTTTTTTGCTGTAGCTGCTTTTTGATGTATCAGCTCTTGTAGAACAAGTATGTTCGTATACAGTTTCAAAAAACTAATTTTAAGAATGGAAAACATTAATTTAACGTTTGTTTCAGATCAAGTTAGTGGTGCCTAAATCAGGAATACAGCTGAAGTTAAAGAAATTTTCAAAGTATAGATTTTTTTAAATGATATTTTGATTTATTAATTATTTGTAAATGATTGTTCTGGCGCTGACGGCAAAATTGAGCAAATTCAATCTGTCGCAGGGAAGTGTTCCAAGCCAGTGTTTGCCTTGCATAGTTTAATTTCTTTAATTCCATGATATTAATAGTAAAAGAGAAATACGTTCTGCTTTTAATGAATATTTCAGTAGAATATCTACTCAATAGTCCACTCATGCACTCACTTATCATGTGTAGAAATTTGCTTTCATGTTATTCTCATGACTGACATATTTTGCTTTTATTACAGGTTCACAAGGCGCTTTCACCAAGTTTTTTGTAAAGAATGCTACTTGAAACCATTCTCTTTTATTTGAAAGTTCCAGTTTCGAGACCAAGTGCATCGATGTCGATGATGGTTTTTCAGAATTTCTCTACTTTGATTGAACTTATAACAACACAAAATTTCTAGTCTTATATACAAAACAGTGGGTGAAAAGACATTGCCGTAATATATTTCTGGATAATGTGCGTTCAATTTCTGAATTACGTGTGTCCATGCAAAGAAACTCATTGCAAAAATTGAGACTACTTTGTGATGGGTAAGAGGCGCGATGAACTAAACGTAATACTAAACGTAAATAGAATAAATTAGTAATGATTCATTTGAATGTTAACTTATTATAATATTATTCCAAAACGCATTTGTGTGCCAAGAAGATAAACTGTGCAATGATATGCGTTTATAGTAGGTTTTAAGAAAAGCAAATATACGAGGTAAGTGCAAATAACTTATTGTGGTAGCCAAACATATTCTAAGAGTTTACCTGCCAAGACGTTTTAGTATAACCGTAATGAAGAAAAACCATAATGACAGCCCATAGTTTTCTGTAGCCAGTTTATGACTTTTAGTCAAATGGAGATAATGGAGAAAAATACACGTTGAACATGTATTTTAATGAAGCACCGAACAATTTCGTAGCCAGTAGCTTTCTGGCTACCAATAACACCACAAATAATTTCGTAGATTATGATTTAAGTGAAATTGAAGTAACCAGCACTTCCGAAGACAGTCTAATATCAACTGCTACGAACATTGTTGATGTACTTAACGCCGCTTTTTCCAACAGAACTTTGAGCACTGATTTGGCAAATGAACTCAACTTCAATTCATCATTGAAACCTGTCAAAGATCATGTACTCAACTTTACCCATGGATTTGATCCTACTGTAAATAACAACTTTTTGGCAACGATTCTGGCCTTTTTCTGCTTGGCAACGATATTTGGCAACATCCTCGTGATGGTAGCAGTTGTGAAAGAACCTTATCTGCATACAGTGACCAATTACTTCATTGCATCATTGGCCACAGCAGATTGTATAGTCGGAGCAATAGTTATGCCCTTTTGCGTTGTGTTAGAAGTCTGTGATGGGTATTGGCCATTTGGACAGGACTGGTGCGATATTTGGCGCTCCGTCGACGTTCTGGCAAGCACAGCTTCTATTCTCAACTTATGCGTTATATCTTTAGACAGGTATTGGGCAATAACGGACTCCATGTCATACCCTCGGAAGATGTCCCCGAATCGGGCCGGAATGCTTATTGCAGCGGTGTGGATCTGCTCCGCCCTCATTTCCTTTCCGGCGATTGCTTGGTGGAGGGCTGTCACGATTGACCCGCCTCCTGACTACCAGTGTTTATTTACGGAAGACGTCGGCTACCTAGTCTTCTCCTCCGCTGTGTCGTTCTACGTGCCGCTGACAGTGATGCTGTTTACTTATTACCGAATATACAGAGCTGCTATGGAACAGAAGAAGAGTCTGAAGCTTGGCACGAAACAAGTGCATTCCTATAACGGTGAGCAGTGTGCATCTTTGACTCTCAGGATACATCGAGGAGGGATGTTTTCGCCGAAATATGAACCAACCCTCACGAACGGTAATCAGCTTAATGATTTCCACGAAGGAACATCGCTAAAAGTACCTTCACGGAACATGAAGAGCTTTTCTTTGAGTAGAAAAATAAGCAAGCTGGCCAAGGAGAGGAAAGCTGCAAAGACTCTCGGAATCGTAATGGGAGTTTTCATTCTGTGCTGGCTTCCGTTTTTCGTTACAAATGTGCTAATGGGAATCTGTGGCGACGATTGCGTGATGAATTCTAAGCTTGTGTATTCAATAGTCACTTGGCTCGGATGGACGAATTCTGGAATGAATCCCGTCATATATGCTTGCTGGAGTAGAGATTTTCGACGAGCTTTTACGAAATTGCTGTGTTCCTGCTGCCCTAAGTACCTCAGAGGCAGACAAAAACACCGATCCCGGTTTCGGCAAGTTGTAAGAGACGAAATGGCACTGCCTCACTGTAAGAATTCATCCAATCCCATGACAATAGAGGACATTTCACTATGACCACATCATCAAGAATCTCCCGAACATTTGATATTTTTCGCAAATTACTAATAGACGTCTTTCAAAAGGAGAGAAATACTACACAATTTTTGATATGTAATATAACAGGAGAATAATTCTTTGCATGCGCGTGATTCAAAACGAATATGAGGAATCTTGACTCATAGCGTGACTTGGGTAACCGCTTATGGACAGTTGAAAAGTTGCCTGGCATTTATCCTTATAAGGTCTTTCTAGTCATTGTTTCTACATTAATTGTTAGCAAAACTGTGTTACCATGTGTTAATGTCTGACTGTTTTATTAAACTTCTTTTTCAAAGCAGTTGCTGAAAGTTTGTGACGAGAGCTTTAACTGTCTAATAAATCGCACAATGTAATTCATCAGTAGTAGTGCATCTCTGTAATTCTTTAAACCAGTTTTGGGTCATTATTTATTAGTGTATCTATTTCAGAATATTTAAGCTTATTGCCTATTTACTACCAGAAGTGTTAATTGATGTTTTTTTACTCTGTTCTGTAGTATTTACAATTCATTGCCCTTTTTACAGGAAGCTGTATGTTGTATTGTTTCTACTTATATTGTAATTACAAATGACATTTTAAAATTGAGCTTACCAATACCACGAATCCTGTGGAAGCCTGAGATTTTCTGGTTAAACCTCCAACTAAAATTATGAAAAATAATAATTCATCTCCAATTTACAGTAAAGAAAGCGTAAAGTATTTTCAGTACTATACACGGAATTTTCATCTTAAAGATATTATTTTTGAATGCAAATTGACTTTAAATGATGGTAGTATCTTTAGTATTTAGAGAATAATTTTCCTACACTTAATAAATCTCATACTTAAAAGGGGAAAAATATACGATATTTGGTTCTTTATTGTGTTAATATAAAAACATTGCGTTAACATGAGTGCTATTAATGTGTATTTTTAAAGAGAGACAAATTTAATTGCATTGACAGCATGAACTGCATTAATAAATATATGTTGTTTTTTGTAAACTTGGAATATTTTTTCCATCTTAAGGCTACTTTTGGTGTATGTTTTTGCTAATTAATATTGATGGTAAACAGGGGCATTTCATTTTTGTATCCTGTGATGAGTACGGTTTTTTGACTGTTTTCCTTTAAATAATAAATTTTGTTCTAGTTCAGCAATGATTTCTGGAAAAATATACAACTATTGTAAAAACTAATTTTATTTTTGTGAGTAATTTGCCAGATAAAGGAACAAAAAGAGGGTTGTTTCTTTAAATGAGATTATGGAATATCTCCAGCGAAAAAAAAAAATGTTTTTTTTTAGTAAAAATTTTATTTTTGCCTTGTTTTTTTAAATGTGATTTTAGAGCATATTGTCATTCAAAATTAACAAAAATGTAACAATTATTCTTTTTTCCCTCTAGTCAAATGCCACTGTGCATAATAAAAGATTTCGCAGCTCCAGTTCAACACGACCACAACTCAAAAATGAACAATTGCCAGAACTAAATTAGCAGAAAATTCCGTATCATTGTCAAATGTATACGTATATTTTAAAACAACAATATCTACATAAGATTATAACCATCCGAAACATTTTTTAACCTCTGATGAAAGTGTACTAAACGGAAAACTGTTTTAAAACCATGGTTAAAGTTTTTTAATGCATCTCCTGTGAAAGTAGTCGGTTCAAGCTGTGATCCTCTTGCGCTGAATGTGAGATATTTTTGCAAAGAATATCAGGCAGCTAATGTTAATTTTAATTAATTCTTTGACATTCTTCGTAAAAGATCTTGAAATAATTTTACATTTTTTATCACTTAGTGAAATCGATTTGAAAAAGTTGATTTTCCAAAGAAAAAAAAAACTACTTAAATTCTCTCTCTCCCTCTCCCTTTTTCATTGATTTTATTTTTCCTGAGCGCTACCAGTCATTGAATTCTTGCACTAACACTCAGTTACTTGATCGACAAAAATGTCGCAAGATAGTAAAGCAGTAAAAGTTTAATTGAATAAAGTATGATGAGTTGAAATTTTTTATCTGACTTGCAATTATAATATTAAAAAGACAAATAAAAAAGTGGTATTGAGATTTTTAAAAAATTTACGAATAGAAAATCAAGTTAAAGCAAGATATCCTGAAGTAGACGAAAAACGTTGTTGAGTAAAACGTATGCAAACCGAACAAACAAATACTTAATATAACCATACAATAGTGTTTGACATATGTCATAAAATCAGAATTTTATAGGTTTAGAAAAACTTGGCTTTTCGGTTTTATGACCATTTATACTGTATTTTCCAATTTAAAGCATATTTTAAAATTCCTGCGATTCATTTTTTTCTATTCTTTGTAAATTTTAATGAGGCGAATATTTTTTCATCAATCCATACTTTTCGTCAATGGAAACTTTCATCCACAGATAAAACTAAGTATCAAAGTAGTCAAGAATCAATTACAGTGCAAAACTGACACCATGAGATCTCCCCAGCTGGAGGTATTGTAATACCTCTCTCAACAATCTACTGTGTTTTTTTCTAAAATTTCAAAGCTAACTTTGCAGCTGTTTGATACAATATTGATATTTATTTTTTAAATCGGACAACTTTGTAACATTTTTGTTACACTCAAAGAAATTAGCAGTTAATTTACTTACTTGATTAAATGTGAATAAAAACTATTTTAATCAATAAATCAAATCTAACTGAAATCCATGGTATCGCCATTGGTAATAAGCTCATGCAAATCCCCGAGTCCTTCTAAGATATTTCTCGGTGCGCTCTATTCTATTCGCCTCTTTCATTTTTCAGTTCATTACATAATTTTTACTTTGATCCTTTTCAACATAATACTTTATCTTGGTCTGATTCCAGCTCTTAACATTGAGAGTTTACTTGTCTCACAGTGTTATATTTGAATGAGCTAGTTTCGTCGTTTAAAGATGCCGAATATCTTAGTTTTATCTTTCCGTTGTATTATTTTCTAAGTCTGTCTCTTTGCGAGACACGTAAATCCCTTTATTTATTCTCTTCATATGACATTTTTGCAGTGCATCTCATAGATTTATCTGAATATTTTCTTTTCCCGACAGTCACTCAATTTCCCAAAAAAATAAAAACTGGAAAATGAAGTTTTGATAGCTGTTCAGTGTACACATCCTAAAGACCATTATTTCTCTTATCTTCATAATGTGTAATATCATTAATCAACCATTTAGAAATTTTTGTAATGCTGCAGTGAACACAATGACTTGCAAACAAAGAGGGAGCTTTCAAAAGATAAACAAATGTTTAACCCAATTAAAATGACTCCTTCGTTTATGCTACAGAAACTCAAAGTTTCCAAAAAAAAACTGCGAAACTTTTCTTTTAATTATCATATATGTAAAATGATACTTTACATTTGCGTGATTGTCTTCGATGTGCCAAGAACTTTACTCAACCGTCTATATGTTCTCCATCGTCTTTGAACATCTTAAATCACTGTGCGTATACTTCAGTGATTTATAATGGATTGAAAATGTGTCTTGTTACGGAAAGTGTGTTTTTTCAAGACTTTTTTGTGATTCTTGTTTTCTCTATATGTAGACATACTGCACTTGTGAATGTGTTTTTGAACATAATAAAACATCTATTTATTTCATGTCATTATGCTTTCTTATATTAGAAAGAAAATTTTTTATTTTTCCTATGTTTCTCTGAATACTTAAAATAAATTAATATCACATGTGTTAGTATAACATATTCAACTTTTTTACAAAACCTGCATAAATATATTTTGCTTTTTTTACTCATTTATAATTATTACTCATAGTAAGGCTCGACCAAATAATTTGGTTTGGTTTGTTTACAAATACGGGTCCCTTAATTCAAAACAGTTTTAGGAGAATGAACTGTAAAGCATTTTTTCCGAAAAGGCTTGAGAATCTACTGGAAATCATTTATCCGGAGTCTGAGGTAAAATTAGAGACTTAAAAGCAAGAAACTACAAATTCCTTAAAAAAGAATAAATTACAGAGAATAAAGAACATAGCGATTCATTCCGTAAATTGATCGCATTAGATAATGTGCCGCAGCAGTGATACAATTCTGTGAGTACGCTGAATTACTATTTCTGGCACACAAAGTCGAAGGTGAAGTAAGTTGCTGCTCTGATTCTTGCGCCTTAGGCCAATGATGCCTCCGAAGCCGGCAAGTCTGGCCGCCGAGGGCGAGCAGGCTGCTCAATAGAATTCAAGTTAAATTATGCGCCAAAAATATATAATGCCTTTTTGACATTTTTTAAACTGGCAGTAACAGATCTCAAGTATTTATTTATGCATTTGTTTTCAACTTTTAAACTGTAGTCACAGATCTCAAGTGTTCAGTTTTAGGTAACTTAACAAATCCTTCTCTGTAGTTTTAGAGTTCGGAAAAACAAGAATTTTATTGAGAAACTGTTAACAAGAAACTTGAATATTTAAGTTCTTCGTAAATATAAAGAAACACCCAGTTTCCATTTTGTACTTTTACGGACAGTTTTAGTGTAGCAATAAGAAGGCACAATAAAATTATTTTTGTGAGGAATGTATAAATTTTCCTGAGAAATAATTTTAAAAAATAATAATAATAACGTCAGTTTTAAATTATCAGTGCATTTTCGCTTTGTTGTCAGATTTGACTTATAGATATTTCGATTTTTAAAACGGTTTTAGTACATGAGGATCAAGAAATTACTGCCTTTACACACTTATCAATAAATTAAATATAAATATTAAAAAATGCGACTACTTCACTGATTAATAAGCTTCACCTAGGGTTTTTTATTTTTATTATTTCTTTTATTTTATCATTTTATTTATTATTTTTTTGATTTAATTAATTAATTTATTTATTTTATTTATTTATTCTTTTTTTCGTAATTAAGGACATAAAAAGATTGCTACTATCACGCATTTATTAATGAAGTAGGCATTAATCGGAATCATTGACTTTTAGCTGAACTCCCGAAGATATTTGTCATTACTTTCACCTCATTTAAAAAAAAAAAAAATTCTGTTATTTGGTTTTTAAATGCAATAAAAATTTCTTAAACATCTGTTTCATGTAATTAAATGAGATCGCTCTTACGATTCCTAGCATTTACTTGCCTGTTTTCACATTAAATTCCTAAAACATTCCTAAACAAAAATGAGGAAAAAACATTTCAAAAAATGTTGCCAAAACTTAAAAAACTAGGGGTTTTTTTCTATCTCTCGTTCCGAGTTTCTTTCTAAGTACCCAAACTAAGTTCATCATATTTTTCCTTCTAAATTGTTGCAAAAGTTTTCGGTTTAATGCTCAAGCTATCAATCATATTTCTCAAACTTTGGCCTGTGCTGCGTTTTGGAGTACTTACCATGTCGCTTAACATCGAAAACTTCACATAAGAAAATTTAACCATTTTCTGCGTCTTTTTTTTTCTTGGAACAAAACGCTTTTTGGTCTCTTAAAAGTAAGAGACATACGTAGACAAGAGAATATCGTATCACAGCCCTTCAAATACTTATTTTTTCCCAAATAGTCTAAATACATTAAAGCAATTCAGGACTTTCCTGTGAAACTGAGCAAAATGAATGACGTAACCTTTTGCTTGTTTATTTAGAAAATACGTTTGTTGCAAAGAGTTTTTTGCCCTGCATATTTTAAAGTAAAAAGTTATTTTATTTTTCTGTAAATCATACTCTGCATCCACTATTACGAAAAGTCAAAGCAAAAAAAAAAAATAATAAAATGCCGTTGTACGGTGGAGCGAAAAATTGTAATGCGGGCCGCAATTGTAACGGATTGCAAAAAATGGCTTTTGAACGTTTTATATTTTTTTAATTATTTTTTTTCTGATGAAACAAGGGAGTTAAATATGTGCTATAAATCGGTATTTATGCAAAATTTCGAGTTAGAATTAATTTAAAAAATGGGACAAAGAATCCATTTTCCAGGGAGAGAAGGGTAGCCTTTATATTTTGCCAGCATTTTAAATTAATTTAAACTTGTAGCACACAAATATGAATTTTTAACTTGTTTTGGAGAGTCTGGGACACCGGAAGATACAAATGGGTTTAACTTTTAAAAACATTTTTAAAATTTTGTATAAATTTATAAAAATATCAAGTTATAACTATTCTACAGGGACTTGGGAGGCATCAGAAGAATGAATGGATTTCAAAATAAAAAAAAAAATTCGAAACTAACGTGCTAAAATGACAGCATTAAAGCTAAAAGTAATTTTGAAAAACATAAGATTTTCCCCATACTTTTCGCTCCATACTAATGAAAACTATAAGATAACGTCATTTTCAATGAATACTTTAAAATTCACCACAACTGATGTAGTTCAGGTGCCTCCTCTGTTCAAACCAAGGCTGAACTTGATCCGTAACAGTTAACTAACTGGATCAAGTTCAGCCTTGGTTCAAAAAGCAAAAATTTACAATTTTTATTTTTCAATTCCGTTATGCTTCTCGGTTCTTTAAGTCAACTCTTCCTAGAATAATTTCAAACAATAGAAGCGTGAAATGAACTAACCCATGGAATGTGGAATGTGTGAATAGCGTTTGGTTGCGAATTAAATGTACCCTATCCCCTATGCAATGCCACAATATTTTGTCCTCTTTCATATGCAATAATAACGAAACCATATTTCAATTGAAAATTTTTTTCGTATACCATTCTTAATATTTCGCCATATGTGGCGTTTGAGGAAAAGATTCTGGTCTGACGAGAATAATCTGGTACAGTTCGACCACGGAATTCTGACATTTGGACGCTTCTGCGCATGGCAGAAAAGAAAGAATCTATTCGCGTTTTAGGGAAGTCCATGTTAGTTAGGATGCGAAGCAGAATGTTTGCTTCTCTGTTTGTTGAAAGAAACTACATATAAAACTGACATATAGCATCAGTTCGGAGGAAATCAAGTATGCTAAACGAACTAGAACGAGAACAAAAACGGCACTTTCCTTATAGCAGCAGTTAATACTTTGATCATGAATGGATTATCCTTGGCATTCTGCTAGGCAGATTGCTCTGATTGATGGTAGAACTATATTGAAGTGACATTATGTGGGTGAAAAAGAGCTAGTTTATTTCTAGACGAACTGCAAGTCACATGTAGGATTGTTTTGCATTCAATTTCGTGATGGTCTAAAGCAGGATTTCTCAAAACCCTTTTCGACTTGTGGCCCCCTTAGAGGCGCCAAATTCTGCCGTGGCTCTCCTTAGATACATTCATAGCCAAGTGCACCTGGGATTTTTATTTGAGCGGGGAGGGAGGTCAGTAGAAGGGATACATTGCCATTGGATATACACTGAATAATCGGCTCGGATTTCTGAGACCTATGAATTCCGTACACATTTTTAAGTATCCAAAAGTACCAAATACGTTGCTTAAGTTTTAATAAAAGTTTTCTATTGCTTTCTATATTTGTTAAAACATGCCAATTAATTTTTAAAAATCAAATTGAGCCTTCGAGGTATAACCGAATCTTTCGTACAGTGGCGGGTTTGGATTCAGATATTTAAAAAGCGGCCCCCACCGGATATACAAATTGAACAAAAAATTCTTCAAAGCTTAAACTAAAACATGAAAATCCCCTGTAGTCGGGTTATTCCTTCCTGGGGGGAGGACTGGTCTCGTTTGACACCCCCCAGATGTAAAGGTGCCCTTCGGTTTGCTCCTTTACATTGACGTTATATAATTTATGTCTATTCATACAGAAAATAAGATACAAAAACACTAAAAATGAAAAAAAACAATAAACAAAAAAACATTTGTTACTTTGAGAAAAAGTAATATCAATAGAACATACGTGGTAACAGATATTTTCGATATGTAAACATGCAATCATAGGGGAAAAACGTAGAGCTGAATTAGAAAATTTCTTCTCAACATAAAATTGAAAATCAAAATTAAAGGTTTATGTTTCTATAATCATTTATATCAATAATAAAATCATTTGGAACTTTGTCTTTTAAAAGAAAAATTATTTGATTTAAATTTTTTAAAAACAAAAAAAAAAAAAAATCATACAAAATCTTTGCAATTTTTTCAAGTTTTTGGCTCTAGCATTATTGGTTTTAAAGTAAAAGTTCAATATCTCCAGCAGGTGCTAATTTTTCATTTGTTCACGAGCAGCCTGAAAATTGTTAAACCAAAAAAACCTTTCATGTTCACGCTCTACATCAGAAGTTCTTTTTTATGAAATAAGTACATATCCAATTCCGCTATAGAGCAAGAGCCCGTAAACCCCAGACCTTCGTTATTTTATAAAAGCTGAAAGTTCGTCAGCGCATGCTCCCAACACAGGTAAGAACGATGATGGACCATTATGAAGTTTGGGTTACCCTGGGTTTGGCAGGTAAACGGTACTAAAGGTGTGTAAAATAACAATCTAAATTCATCAAATAATAAAGTGTGATTTTTTTGGTATTACCTTCAGAATATTATTAAAAATCACGTCATTAATTGCCAGACACTTAACATCGTGGCAACCCCATGCCAGACACCCCTAATGTTCATGAAATTATAATTCTACTTACGTTATGGTATAAATGCTGATTTTTATATATAATACTTGGGTAATAATTAGATGATGTTTCCTCATTAGCCAGACATTTTTGATAGTTCCAACCCCTTGCCAGACAAGCATGTAGGGTAGCTGTAGGAGCGAGCGCGAGACAGTATATATGGGTGGGTGCGAGTGAGATGGCGAGTTCCCCTATTAGCAAAACATCTTGCAACAACCTTGATGGACCTTGGTAATAAATAGTTCAAATCAACATTGATTCAATGCTGTTGTCGTCAGGATAAGTAACAGCCAATAGAAAGCTGTTGAGCTGCGCATGCGTTGTGGTGGAAAGAATTTTACCCATCGTTCCAGTCGGCGGCGTGTCTCTCCTCACACTCACACGTGGTTTCTCGTTTGTTGGTTGTTCAACAATGAAGAGTAGTGTAGGGAAATATTGCTTTCAGTAATTATGTATGCATTATCGCATTTATTAATGTAACCCAGGACAGTAGACGTGTGGTTATCTACTGAGAAGACTATGAACATGTAATGGAATAATCTTATATGCTATCTTCAAGTATTATTAATTTAATATTCATTATTAATTAACAACATAAAATATCTCGAACATATACAGACCATAAAGTATAGTCAATATTATTACTGTATGATACGTACATTATATATTTACAATTTGTTTATGTGATTTTTTAAATGAAAGTGATTTTGTATTAAAAAACCAGTCATGGGTGATGCATTAATTTGTTATTTGTAACAAACGTAGTGGAAAAATAATATTATTTTCTGACGAGACATTGAAAAAATGTGAATTAATTTTAAAATTGCGAAAAAAGCATAACCTGAAATAAAATAAAATCATTCTTCCACGTGAATACACAGAGAGTGGTTATCACAGAGAATGTTAAAAATCATTCACAGGACTGATGAAAAAATATTTTACCCCAGAACCTAAGAAATCTAAAAAGACTGTAGAAATAGAGCAAGAAAAAGAAACATCTAAAGACGTAAATACATCAACAGACGATTCAATACCAGGTCCATCGCATTTGTTTGAGTTAACTGTATCACACCCACCTTCAGCTTCTCAATCAACTAAAGCTCAACCTTCCCAGGCAGCCGTGGACATTCGTGGACTTGAAGAAGTGAGTGAAAATGCTAATGTAACCACAGAAGTAAATAGTTCGATTCAAAGTGATACCAGTGTTGACATAAGTAAAAAAAGTTTGTTTATTTTTCAATAAAAAAAAGAGACAAGTGAGATCAAAAATGCTTCCACTCCATGAAGGTGATAAAAACCAATTTCAGTCTCGTATAATGTATAGCATTGAAAATCAAAAAAAGTATAATGAGTTGTTAACTAGATTGAACAGTGTTGCAAGTCCGAAAATATATTAGCACACTGAATGTAGGATTCAGTTTAATAATAAAATATCTTCATCTGCTAAAATATCCGTTAAAAGTGATTGGCATCATAAACGAGAGTATCACCAAGAAGCTTTCAATGAAATTTGTAGCGTCATAGAAGAAGATATTATCAATAACGGCCGCTGTCATTTATTGATTCATTTACATGAATTATATACTGATTCATTGGAGAGAATTTCATAGAAATGGATACTACTTTTACTGCCCACCACCTAGAAGAAAAAATTGATAAGAAGTTTTCCAAAAATATTAAATTCTTTACAATCCGGAATAAAAAAATTGTAGCACCCAATTATATGAAGACATGTAGCACCCAATTATATTGTAATGTCATTCATCTATTTTTAATTAAATTTTTGCGAATTATTTTATTTGGTTTTTTTTTATAACATGTTATTCACAGAATAAATTTAAATTTTTAACAATTTAAGATAGTTGTAGCATTGAATGTCTTTTCTTGAGATGTTTTTAAAATTTACACAGATTATTAGTTATATAAATCTGTGCCAAAAAGTTTATTTGCATCCGTCATTCTAATCATGGATCTCTTCTTAAGATTTACACGCTTGTCTGGCAAGGGGTTGGAACTATCAAAAATGTCTGGCTAGTGAGGAAACATCATCTAATTATTACCCAAGTATTATATATAAAAATCAGCTTTTATACCATAACGTAAGTAGAATCATAATTTCATGAACATTAGGGGTGTCTGGCATGGGGTTGCCACGATGTTAAGTGTCTGGCAATTAATGACGTGATTTTTAAAAATATTCTGAAGGTAATACCAAAAAAATCACACTTTATTATTTGATGAATTTAGATTGTTATTTTACACACCTTTAGTACCGTTTACCTGCCAAAGCCAGGGTAACCCAAACTTCATAATGGTCCATCGTTCTTACCTGTGTTGGGAGCATGCGCTGACGAACTTTCAGCTTTTATAAAATAACGAAGGTCTGGGGTTCACGGGCTCTTAGACTACTATTAAATCATGATTATTAAAGAATTCAAATTTCCTCGTAAAGCCCAATGCTGTTTTTTTAACTGCTTAAAATCGATCAAAAAATTCTTCAATCATAAACTGAAGCATGAAAATCCCTGGAGTCTGGTTATTCCTTCTGAAATCCTTAAAATGGAAGGGGATGACTTACATGCATATTCCCCATCTAATAAGCATGCTCACATGTTTTTTGCTTCAATATATTTATTGATTTAATTAATTTTATTTGCTCAATATTTTACACGGTATTAGGACTTCTTTCATGCTCTTATTTATTTCTGTGAAACGATTTTACGGGAAAGAACGCTAAAGGTGAAACACACCATTCAATTTTGAAATTTAAAAAGTGTGTAGCAGCAAAACTGAAGATACATTATTAGGAAAAACATTAAGGAAAACGTGAAACATTAAAACCTATTTTGCTCTATTTCCACATGAAAACTAAGTCACGTAAGAAGTTTCATGCATTAGGGGGTTTTTTTCAAATTAAGATATGCAATTTTGTGTCGTTTTTACACACCTCTGAAAGAATTGGTAAAAATTTATATGGAATATTTTACCATACTGATGAAAGATTTTGATGGAAGCTTGAAAGTTAGCCATGGCCCCTTTCACATGGTTCGTGGCTCCCCCATTTTCATATTTTCTCCTGTGGCCCCTAGATTTTCTATGTGGCCCCCAAGGGCTCCCGTTGAGAGACCCTGGTCTAAATCAGGGATGGGCAACCTTTTTAAGACGTGGGTCAAATTATGTTCATGTTTTCTAGTACTAGTTTGTGGGTCACTAACACCCATTTGCACCAAAGTTAAGTTTAAAAAATTTTAACTGAGCATTTTTTTAAAACTAAATATCTTTAAAGTTCAATTGGCTTAACTGATAAAAATGGGCGTGGTTTGACAATTTAAAAATTTTTAGTGGGGTTAAAAAATCTTATGTGTTTGCTGCAAATGGCAATAAGTGTTTGAATGAACAAGGAGTAACGAAACATACATACATTTTATTTGAAGAAAGTGCTTTAAATATGGTTATTTGCTTTGGTTTGTCGATTTTTGATCAACAAAAAATATGTGAGTAACTTTATTTGATAATTTGTAAA
Source organism: Octonoba sinensis (assembly GCA_038502835.1). Classification (NCBI taxonomy): domain Eukaryota; kingdom Metazoa; phylum Arthropoda; class Arachnida; order Araneae; family Uloboridae; genus Octonoba; species Octonoba sinensis. The sequence continues at coordinate 25,253,392 of CM076599.1, read as the reverse complement.
CACTTTTGCTTCATTTGAAATACTACAAGAACATTAGTCGTCATTTGCGTAACTTTAGAACTGTAATGATCAAACTGAAGGTTGTAGGCAGCATTCAAATTGCTTTTGTGTCAATGCAGTACTTGAAAATACACAAATAGAATATGAATTATCCACACAAATTAGAAAATCTAAATAAACCCGCGTACACAAAATTGAATGTCTAGCAATCGTAGGTCAACTAAAAATCTTGCGTGGGTCAGTGTCTGACCCTAGGGTCATAGGTTCGCTATCACTGGTCTAGATCGTAGTGTTAATCTTGCTTGAGCTTAACTCCTTTTCCATTAGTTTCGTTTTAGCAATACAACAAAAGACTTACATATTTTACGAAAATCAAAGACATTAATTCAGAATCATAACTTTTTCTCACACTTAAATTTAAAAAAAAAAAAAACGACATTTTTGGTGTTAGTTAAGTAAAATATAACGATATAGGATTTCCAAAGATTTTTTTTTCTTTCAAAAAGAGAAAATAATTTTCCAAGTGCATTTCAAAACATGGTGAGCAAATTCAATTTCATTTCATTACCCATAAATTTACTTGCATTACCTCCCAATCAAATACCTGTCACATCCGTATACAACATTTACGAAAATCAATTTTAAGCAACATAACTCCGCCAGCACGACCGTCAAGAAAAACACAATGAAATCCTATCTGCTTAAACAATCGAAGAAGAAAAAAATCTAAATTGCAGATCTGAATCGTCCGTGAAAATCTCATTATTTCATAAACGAAATTCGATATGAGAATTGGACTTGAAGGTGAATAAATAAATTTAACAGATACTCCTTAAAAAATGTGATTTCTTTCTTCTCAAAGACATCTCAGCAATAAAGTAACTACTTCAAAGGCATTATTTCGTAGATAAAAATTCATTCAACCATTATTTGCTTTCTGAATATTTTCGAAAATCGATTCCTTTCTCTAATGAAATGAAATACAATGAACTTGAGGATTAACATTGCTCTGTAAATGCTTAAATTAAAATAAATAAAAGTTTTTTCTTTTTTTTTTTTTTTTTTGAGTTTTATACAGTATATATATATATATTTATATATATATATGAGAGAGAGAGATAGGGAGAAATCATTATGACGCATTTTTGGTGTTATTTGGAGAACAACTTACACACACGCTTCATGACAAACCTTCCGTGTTATAACTTTCATCTCATGATTTAGATCAGCGAAGTTGTTGGGAGAAAACCTTGTTTGTCTGCCTTAATCCCTTTGCCAACAATTTACGCACGCAGTTGTTATTGCGTATTCGTCGGGAAAAAGAACGAATTTAGAGCTCAAGAATATTGAAAACCTTAGCTATAGCTGAATTTAGTTTCAAAGCTATTCCAAAAATGATTTCTACTTCAAAAAATGTTAAAAATATATTAAAAAGCTTTCGTTTAGATAAGAAAGCTCAAGTGATAAACAACAACCTTCCAAAAACTCAAACTTATGTTTTGAAAAATCTCTAGCTCTTAGCATTTTAAGCCTTTTTACTTCATGTCATTACACATTGAGTATTAAAACAAAAGTATCTTTCACGAAAACTAAATTACTCTTACTTTCCATTTCAGTATGAAAATTAACACACTATGCATTATCAGCCTAACGAAAAGGGGAACAAGAAGTTCCATCGAGAACTATACGAGACTTCTTTCCCGTATACACCCACTTCTAATTTACAATCTACCTATCCCTCTCTCTTTCTCATTTAGCTTTAGTTATTAATTACTTCACATATTCCTTCTTTAGCGTCATTTACTCACTCATTCCTTCCTTCATTTATTCAATTATTCATTTACTCATTCAGGTATTTATTCATTTATTTACTCATTTATGCATTTATTTATTCATTTATTTATTCAGTCATTCAGAAATATCCTGAAAAATCTCGATCAAAAAATTTCATTGGAAATAAGGCTCGTTTCGTTTTGGTTGAACTTCGTTCCTGTACATGTGCTCCGTCATAAGCTCCTTCTGAACTTCCGATAAAGTTTGTTTCAAGCAAATCCATCTGTTATATCAGGATTTATATAAGATTGTTTCTCGCTCAATATTGAACTGTTCAAAATTGTTGAAATCAAAAAATATTTTGAAAAATCGGTCGAAGAGCTTGTTGAAAGGAACTTGGATTTTATGTCCCGAGTTTATAAAATGTGCTTCATATTTCTCGCAAACCGCTGATGTTAAGATTTTTTTCACTGTTTAAAAGTGAACGAAAATTTGTCTATATCAAAAAATAATGTCCTCCGCTGAAATCGTTAGATATGGATAATTCCCTCCAAAGTTATTAGGGGGTACACACAGGCAAGCAGACCGACCAAGAGACAGACATTTTTCCGATCTCAAAACTCTACCTTCAAGTTTGTTATTTTTCAATATTTATTTAATTACTTCTTTTTTTAACGATATTTTCCTGATACATTAATCCTTCTTTAATACTTTATTATCATTATGTTTTTACTTTTATGGGAAAGTAAGTAGTAAGCTAAAACAAAGTTATAATTTTAAATAATTGGGTAGAGCAGCGCAAGTTCTGAACTCAAGAGTAAGTCCAAATGATAACTGATCAATGACAGATCATGATATTAATTATCAAAGATCCCAGATTGTAAGCCCGTTCAACGGCTGAATAGTTACCGATGTTGCAGTCACAAAGCACTCAATATTCTTAGCAATATTTACTAAGGCTGTTACATTAGGGAAATAAATTTCTCCGACATTTTGGTCCCCAACTCGACTTGGATCCACTTGTATGTGCACTGAAAAAGCGTTGAAGAAAATTCATATATGTGCTTCAAATGTATTGTTGGTTGATTTTTAATTATTTCAGTCTATAAAAATAGATGAATTCATTCAAAGAGATTTGACACATTTGAGAAATGAAAATTCCGTTGCTCTTGACAGAAAAAATTTTCAAATAAACTCCTGTTATATTTGAAAGTTCAGTTATCTTGCTAAAATCGCTCTAAATGACTTTTTACTCATCTTTTGATTAGTGATTTTTTCGACGTAACAAGAAGCCACTATGACAATATTTTACCCATACTGTGGCAGGGTAGCGTAGTGCTGAGGCCCTGAGATCTAACGCCCAAGTTTGGGGGTTCAAACCAGGCCCAAGTCTGTGTGCTTTTAATATGCAGGAAATCGACAGTGTCTATGTTGTAAGATTATGTGGCATGTTAAAGATCCATTGAGCATCTAATTTTGCTTGGATATTCTTAGCTAAATTAAATTCATAGTGCGATTCGCATCTTCAGAACCCAGATGTATGCCTCTTTTCTCCTCCACCCCCCTTCCATGTTAGCACGAAGTCGTAGGGATGCCCTCCCTCAGGCTGGAGGAAGAAAATGTATATGTATAGCGGGGACACTGGGATTCAGAATTCTCGTGGTGTCACATGATTGCCAGCTCTTAGGAAATGCGCTAGGTATGCATATGCTCATGAGTAAGTTAGAAATGAAAAAGCCCTATTAGAAAGGAAAAAAGAAACCATATTCTATCAACAAGACGGGATCCAAAGCTCTCTTGGAGCCAACATGTCGGATACGCTGCCCTGTCCTTTACGCGCTGTATTTACACGATGAATTGCGTGACGCTCCAGACGCTCACATTCATTCATCTTAAAAGCTCTAGGTGATGAGACTTATTGACAGTGATAAAGCTCATTCACCAACATATTCCTTAACTTAGCTCAAATTATATGGCTCTGATTATCTCTACGAAAGGAAATGATTTGTTATTTCCATATCAATATATATTCACTTAACTCGCAATATCCAATCAATTATTTTAGCTCTATTTGATGTACTTAAAATAGCACATAAGTACTTGGGGTTTTATTTGTGAAATAATGAACTGGGATACCCTGATTTATAAATCAGTATTTTGATTATTAGTAACAAAATATTTAATTTAAAAAATAACATGCAGTTTCTAATTAGTTTTAAAACTTCAATTAGAAAGAAAGAATAGTAAATAATGGAACACTTTTTATTGCTTTATAAAGTAAGGTACCGAGAGCCCAAATGTCAATCAAAATCAAAGAAATTCAATGGTAATGATTGCTCATTAATTTCACAAAGATTGCGATATCATTACAAATTTTATTGCAGCATTGTTGTAAGAAATTTAATCAGCGAAAATATTCTTATTGTTTGCACTATTCGTCTACTTATTACTTTTTTTACTTACTTTTTAATAACCTGCTTTCCAGTAAAAGTAGAAAAAAAATTTTATTAAAGTATGAAAGAAGGCTTAATATATGCTAAAAAATATCGTAAAGAATAAAGTAAAGTCAAAAATAAGTGAAGTAATTAAATAAGGATTGAAAAATTTAAAAAATTGTAGGTAGGATTTAGAGATGATGAAAGTGTGTGTGTGTCGGTCTGTCTGTCTGTTCTGTCTGCCCCCCCCCCCACCCCCACCCCGCCGCCAATAACTTTAGACGGAATTGTCCGATTCAAAACTTATTTTTGCATTCGAAAGATCTCGGCTAGGACATCTCATTTTCATATTTTACTTTTTGATTTGAACAATTTTTCGATCAATTTTGAATACCTAATAAACTGTTAACACTAGAGCCTAAGGACGAAAATAAACTAAATTATGTGAACTCTGGGTATAAGATCCGACTTCCCATGGACAAACGTATTGGAAGAAGCTCTTGATGGAAAATATTTCTTTATTTGACCGATTTTCGTTCATTTTTGAACAGTTAAAAAAATTAACATAGCGCTTACATGGAAATTTCAATACTATATAATCCTGATCTAACAGAGAGAGACGGATTTGGTCGGAACAAACTTTATCCGAAACTCACACACAACCACAGCGACACACACACGCATAAACTTTCTGTTTTATTTGCATGCATTTATTATTTTTATTGACTTTTTTCCTTAGTAATATGTTTTATTTCAAATACAACCATCTGATAACTCACAAGTCTTAAAGTGAACATGATAGACTCTGTATTTACATTACATAGGTGACAAAAAGGTGCACGTCTCGACATAAAAAGTGCTAACACATTAGAGAAAAACGAAGTAATATTTTTGAAAATGTCATTAAATACTTTATCAAAGATCTTTTATGCATTTTTGACATGTTATTCTGAAAAAAAAATATTTTGTGCGTTTTTCGTATTTCATCCAAAGTACTGCTTTTCTACCAGTATTCTGTTAAAAATTTAACAAAACGAAGCAATTCTTACAACATTCATTCATTACAAGGTGATTGAGAAAGAACTGAGTGCAAATAATATTGAATTGTTAAAGAGAACAGGGAGGGGAAAAGACGTTTGAAAAGTAGAATAAGAAAGAAAACATCAAAAGCAACATTACATTTTTAAATCCAAAACAAAAACGGCAGTGATGTTTTTAAAAAAATGTAAATAAAGTTGACACGTAAATAATGTACTTAGTTTTTTTTTTTACTGTCACTAAAGGAAAGTTTTTAAATTAAAGGAAAATAAGGAAAAAATTCTACATGTTTCATTCCACAAAGGCTTTCCATATAAGCTGAACTAAAACATTCAGCTTTTATGGAAAGTAAATGAAACGTTCGTACATAATGCTTAAGAAATACGCAAACATATGATCAATAATAATAATATAAATAATAATAATAATTGAATAAATTAAAATTATTAATTTGAAATCATTCTATACTATATTGTAAAACTTGGTCACAATAATAAATATCAAAATCAATAATTATATACAGTGGAACCCCTGTATAATTATATACAGTGGCCCGCTTCGCTATTCGTACAACTCGCTATTCGTCCAACTTGTTCAAGTAAAATTCAACTCGTCATTCGTACTTGTCCCGCGATTCGTACGACGCCAGGGGCCAGCTGGGTTGCCAGTTTGGTTTTTTTTTTTTTTTTTTAGAAAAAAGTCGAGAAATTATGCTCATTTTGAACTCGTCTGGAAATAATTTGTTTGGCGTTTTGGATTTTTTAAAAGTTTTAATGCTTTTTGAGATTTTACTGACAATTTTAAATTCATAAGGGGGCAGCAAGAGGAAGTGGTTAAAGAACTTTCTTCTTCAGGGATGGAAAGTAGAAAGGAAAGCATTTCCTTTGCAGCAATTATAGCGCTGTAAGAAAGCACAGAAAGTGGTTTTAAAAAGGCTTCCCAGCACTACTGTGGTCAACAGCATTAACTTGATCAACGACAATGTTATGGACCATTTTAAAAAAATTCTGAAGGATCGCCAAAGGCCGACAACATTGGGCAGGTTTTCAGAGAAGGAAACCCAAGATTATTCTAGTGCAAACAGACAGAAAAAAAAGAAGAATCAGAAAGGGAGAACACACATGAAGGGATGTTACCTGATGTTTTTATAGAAGGGGACTGCTCTTCAAACCATTTCTCTTCCTTTCAACGTTCCACTGATGCCAGCAGCTCACCTCAGTAGAAGCAAACTGCTGTTAGATTTTTCTTAATCTATAATTTCATGTACAGTACTGTACATTTGTTTTTCATAAGCAACCATCTGTGGGTCTGGAACGGATTAATCCAATTTACATTGTATCTTACGTGAAAAATATTTCACTATTCGTACAACTCGCTATTCGAACTGCCTCCTGGAACGAATTGCGGGGTTCCACTGTATATCGGCCTTATTTATCTTTCAACTAGCTCTTTCGGAAAAGAAGAGTTGCAGTCCCAAAACAATTGTATGCAAAATGTCTTGTAATTTGTACGACAGAACGCTGTTCGTTCTCTCTCAATTAACAACTTATTTAGTAAATGGAGTCGATTTCTGAAGTAACTTGTCTACAAGTAATTCACAGGAGAAGGTGATAAAAATAAATTTGTCAAAAAATACGAAAAATTAAGAATGTTCTAGAACGTAAGGGAAAAATCCAAAAAGATTATTTTAAATGGGTTTCAATTTTTGACTTTATTTTATTCATATTAATTTGAATTGGAGCAGAAAATTCAACCTTTTCCTTAGTTTACGTTTCATGATTTTTTTTCTTTTTTATTCGTGCATTTCGGATCAACAGAGAAAATTCATTCTAATTTAAAAAGCATCTATCAAAAGAACTTGAACTTGAATGCTAGAGTAAGATTAAGTAGTCCCCATAGGAATATTATTACCACATGAGGTATAAATTAGTGAGCGTTATACATTTTCCCACTTCTCGTGATTTAACCCTTTTACCTTACTTTCTATCGTTACGTTAAGAAAGTGCTTCTCCCTCTTTCGTTAAATTTTACCACTTTAAAAAATAAATGTGTTCTCATAAAAACAAAAATATGTAGGAAAAAATCCATCGATACCTGCCTTAGATGCATATCTCTACGGAATTCAACCTTTCATATTTGTCAGATGTGTTTCTCAAGTAGCATAATGTTACAAAGGATACATCAGGCAAAATGCTTCTTGAATGATGATGCATAAACATTAATAGCTGCTTGAGAGACTCAATAATGAAAAAATATTTAACTTATTTTAGCATAATAAGAATTTATCGGTTCACTGGCCGTTACAAGCCCAATTTGTGTGCTTCGTAAAAACCAACATTGCACTTTAGGGTGAAATATTTCAGTTACGGTGATGTTCAATGGAGATCATTTTGTAGAAAATTTTGTCCAGAAGTTTAATGCTTTTATTTAAAGTAGAATAACAGTATATTAGGTTGTTTGGACGAGAGAATTGTAAGTATTTTCGATTTAGCAGCTTCTTTCATTCTTTTATGATTCGAGATCTTTATTTAATAGCAAAGTTCATGGGATACTTGCGGTTATGATTTTTTTAAAATATAATTTGACGACTTGTTTACTTTCTGGCGTCAACAGATAATTTTGGTAGGCACCATGTATGATGAAAAAAATGCTTATTTGTGCTTTATTAACGTGAACAAATTTTTCTGTTTTATCATGTATGATGGTCATGAGGGAAAATATACAATATTGAAAATAGTAACCAAATATATCCCGAAGTACTGAAGTGTAACCATACAGATGTAAACTCGCCATAGAGCAACTTTGGTAATGTTGGCAAAAATATTCAACCAAAAATTCCCCAAGCTCGTACTTAAAAGAGGAAAACGTTCCCAAATTCTCACTTTTAATAAAATTTGAAAAAGTTAAATAGCTTAAAAGTCAAATGTACTTGTGTTGTTTTCTTCTTTAACCACCTAATAGAAGCGTGAACTTAATTTTCAAAAAATGTTACTGTTGCACCAATGGATACTATAATAGGAACATTTAAATTTCAAAATATTTTCTTAGCTTAAGTGTTACAAACGCATTCATGAAAAAAACTATCGAATACCTGACAATAATTCTTTACAGATAGTATTTTAGGAAGTTCTGAAAAATATTTATTGTTAAATATTTATATGTATTTTTTTTTATTACGGTAAACACATATAATGCAGTCCTTCCCCCGGAACTTGAACGATAATAAGATAATGTCGCTTCAAGTCCCAGTGGAAGTGAACCACCCAGCTTTTTCCACATTTATTTAAAACTAAAGCACAAAATATCTCCATTTCAACTCAAAACGGAACTTACAGGACAATGAAATAACATTAAGCAGTGATGGTGTATTCCACTCATTGCGACAGCGACAAAATACGAATGTTGTAATAATCTGTTGCAACAAAGCACCAGCCTCTGGGTGACAAACTGTTTTAGATGATGAAACAAAAACTGCCAATGAATGAAAACGAGAGTGCTCTAATTAAATTATGTAGAACCAATGACTTGCTGAGAAGGTACAAGTTCTTCATGCTCGCCAATGAGTGTGAATCCGCCATATATCATTACACAAAAAGTTTGACAATTTACTTTTTTTTTTTTTGCCACAAAATCAAATAAACAATTAGCTGATGTTGCACGGTTTCCCATTGTTGTCTCATGTCATATAGCGCTTAATGCATACTCTTAAAGTTTTGCATTCTACTGTGATTTAGTGTTTTACAATAACCTGTATTTTTTATGTTTTTTTTTTTTTTATTTTATTTATTTTTTTTTTTTAAAGGTTTTCATAAATTTGCGGTTGGTCGAGCTCTCCCGGAACCCCATTTGCTCCCGAGGACTTGCACTCGGAGGCATCTAAAAATACGATAGGCCAGAAAATGGCAGGTGCGGGGGGTTTCTGGGCGCACTCCACTGTGTGCACCACATGACTTCCTTGTACTAAACTAAATATAATATACCTTTTTAAGAACTAAAAAAATGAGCGCGTGTATCACATACGCACGTTAAAATTTATATTTCTTATAGTTTCATTAATTTTTAAATAGATTTTTAGTTCACTTTTATTTCCCTACACCTATATAGTGTAGTAAATTTAGAGAGTGGTATTTCCAGGATTAAAGAAATCTATTATTTTTATTGACTGAGAAATCTGAAATTAAAACACAACGGTAAATCACCAAAAAATCGATAATGGATTTGGCTTCACTATTTTTGGAGCCAAATTTAGCAAGATATCGTCAAATTTGGCAAAATACTCACACGTTGTCACCAAATGGGCACCAATATACTTAACTATGGAGTTGGTTTAAGTAATGCCCTTGGGTAATTATTTTGCTATGGAAAACAACTGGAAATTTGCATGCAATTGACACAAAATCGCATAAAGCACCCCTTTTGAAACACGTGATTGCAATCAAAAGGAGATGTGCACAATTAAACCGCGTTCAGTCCTACATACGAAATTTCAACCTTGTACGACTAACTGTTTTTGAGTTATGCGAGATACGTATATACGCACATACGCACATACAGGTGGTACGACAAAACGTCGAAACGGACTCGGGGGTACTCAAAAGTGATATTTAAGTAGGGTTTATACTGATAATTGACGCATTAATATTATTAAGTCGTCCAACCTGATTAATTTGTAATTAAAATGCAAATTTAGGATGTAATTTGAGAGCGAAATTTTTCGCGATTACAATACTTCCTGTACTTCGTACAAGGAAGTAAAAACAAATAAAGGAAATAATAAAGTGAAAATAAAATAGAAGATATAAAAGAAGCAAAAGTAACAAAAGGAGTTCGAGAAAAAAATATATGAAAATGCAGTTGGAAGTGAGAACGATTGTAAACTATGTTTGAACTCCTTTGTTAAAAACAAAATAAAATGCTTTGAAATAGGAAACTCTTGGAACAAAGCTGACAAAAACAAAGATGTTAAAAACGGATCATGAATTCAATATGCATATAAATTGTACACATAAGAATGCAATGAGACAAATAATAATGAAATGGGATAGAAAAAGTAAATTAGCTTATTAAAATAAAAATAAAACAATGTGTCTGAGTATAGAGAAGTTGTAGCTAAAATTGTTTAATTTTTAATGTCTTCATCTCTTGTGAAAATGCTTTCTCCATCGGAAGATGCGGAGCAGCAGAATTCTGAAGAAGGGAATAATATGATGCTTTTCTTGGACAAGAGAAGAAGTGGCTGAAGAAGAAGTAGGAATGAAATAGACATATGGGAAGGCATTCAGTCATATTTAATGAAAGAAATTCCTGAGATCAAACAATAGGAAATGAAAAAAAAATGTGTAGTTTCCAGTCGATATTTCATTTTGCTTAAAGCACAAGTTTGCATAAGTCAATGATACAAGAACCAGTTTAAAAAATAATAATTCTACGTTCTAGGGATGTACTGAATATTCGGCCACTATTCGGTATTCGGTCTATTCGGCCCTTTGGTCGAACATTCGGCTATACTGATGGACTAATCGGCCGAATAGTTCTGCTACAATAGAATGTAAAAGAAATTAAGAAATTAGTAGATTTTAAAGGTTTAAAACTACATTATAGTTATTTCAAAAGAATACATTGGTATATAGTTTTAATAAATAAAAATAATTTAGAAGAAAAACTACTTTTTTTTAAACATTTTTTTTTAGGTTTGACTAAACAAAAACATATTTTAAAGTTATAATGTTAATACTTAAATGTTACAAGTTATAATGTTATATATATAATGTATTTTATACTTAGCATTTTCTCTAGCTGACAATAGTTAATTATGATGGAGAATATGCGACTTTATTTTGTTATTATTAACAATGTGGAAGTCACACTTTGTTTCGGTAGACTGATTTATTGTGAATATTGGGAAACAGAGAAATGTGAAAAGCTTTGAGTATATCATGAATATTAAAATAGCATAAGTTATTTGGGTTTTTGAAAATAAAAATATATTTCAGGTAAATGCATTAACTTTCTATTACAACGATTTAATAGAAATTTTTAATATTCGGCCACCGAATATTCGGTATTCGGCCTAAGAGATTGGCCGAATATTCGGCTTCTGCCTAGTAGAAATGCCCGAATATTTGTCCTGGAAGGAATGGCCGAATATTCGGTATTCGGCTATTCGGCCAAATCACTATTCGTTACATTAATAATATGATCATTCAGGTATGGTAAATGGCCTAGTTATGAGTGTATGTCTATCATGGGACCTAAAATTAAAAAATAAATTCTTTTATAACAAAGAACCTTGCTTAAATGTCATTAATGAATTCAACTATGATTTAAGCCAAATCAAACCAAAGCGCTAAAGAAAATTAAGGGTGCTGTTAGTCAAAGTAAATTAATAAAACTCTTTAACCTTCAACATCGTAATTTTACCATAAGAGGTTTCATAAATCTATTGCTTGTGAAGCAAGATTGAGCGCAGATTAAGAGCCTTTGTATACAACTTTCAACGCTGATTTTCAAGAAGAGAAAGAAACGTAGATCACTGGAGGAACGATAATGAAGATGGAGCACAAGGATGGTGCGGCGAAGATAATGACTCACGACTGCTTTTAAGAAATGGGGGAAATAATGGTCCACAACATCCGAGCGTAATAGAACGATTAATATTCATGTTTTGTGATTACTGTTGGAAGGCGTTATGCTATTAAGTTATTGATTAGATCAAAGTTTCCCAGCCATTTCACTCTTAGAACGCTTTTGGTCACGTCCAGGTACCAGGAATTCCTAACGTCCGTATGCTTAATATTTATTCATCATCATCATCATCTTTTTCTTTTTCTCTTTTCCATTTCTCAGTAGGCTTATCAATGCATGAAATCTTTCTCAAAACATTTCGTTTGGGTAATATTGCTTAAGCCCTTGAAGAATTAAAGGACAAAAGGGTGTTTTGCTTTTATCAAAAAATTAAAAATTGAAAGAATGAAAAACACAAATGGCAACATGGTTGAGTTTCTTCCGATAGAACTAAAATTCATCATGCATCATGTATTGATGATGGGAAAGCTCAGAGGGCGCAGCCAGCACTCGATATTCGTTATTCGAAATTCTTAACTGTGTATTTCAAATCGTGTACATTATTCCGAACATCATATTAAATTACATAAGAATGGAAATGGAAAAATCAACGTTATAGCACACCATTTTTTAATTCAAATGCAAGTGTATGTTCATAATAAATTGCCCGTTTGCGCTTTAAATTGTTTCTCCTTAATATTTTTTTTCCTGCCCATGTACAAACAATTTTGCACAAAAGTATATTTTAATCCTAAACTTTTGATCTAAGCATTTATTAGTTTACCTTTAATCTTACATCATAAGCAAAATAATATTTTTTTTTCTTAGGCAGTTTTCAACTAAAGATCATTGGCATTCTAGTTCATGTTACTTATCTTCATTTTATTTATGCTTTTTTATAAAAATGCTTGAAAGAAGGAAAAAAAATCATTACTAAAACATTTTAATCACTGTTTAAAAGCGTAAAGTCAAATATTTAATGACTTCAAAAAAAATATTCATTCAATAATTATTATTCATCATTAAGAAATGACAACAGATCGAAAATGAGTGCATGTTAAATATCGCAAAAACTTCTCGCGTCTTCCTTGTCCAAGATCAGTGTTAGATTTGCATTTGACTTAGCAAAAGTACGAAGCGTTTTATCATAATTCTTCACACATGGTAGAAATCTTCTGACGAAATTTATAAAGAACTTGGTTCTTTCTTCTTTTCATTTCGTGACTACAATATAAAATACTTTTTCTTTGCTTAACACTGAATTTGCATTTGCATCTTAAAAGCGAAAGAAATTTAAATGTACGTGAGCGAATAAAAACCCTACACCATTGAGACAATACTGAAAGTTTAAATATTGATCTATGATACATATCACTACAATTTAGTCTTCTAATGTTCAGAAAATAAATAATTTGTCACATTTTTAAACGAAAAATTCTTCTAAAAAACTATATTTTTAAAAACAACAAAAAGTACTATTAGGTGCAACTTTGTAAAGAGCTAAGTAAAAACAAAAGCATCATAATGTGCTTTAACTAATTTTATTAAGGCATATAAATATAATACGCTTTAATAAGCTATTATATAATATTTACTAATACAATAGCTCGATTGTATTAATAAATATAATTGAGAAATCGATTAACTCAGAGCTCATTCTAAATTGTTGCCTGTTCTTTTATACGAATCAGCAGCAACTGTTCCTGTAAAAGGTGATCAATGAAAGAAACTTACAGCGTTACAGGGATATATGTCATTTAATACTATTGTTTTTAAGACAAATCAACATTTATAATTCCTTCAACATTAAATAATGAGAAAGCATTTGAGCATTAGAGTACCAAATAAAATCGTCAAATCTTTTTAATGAAAGTGGCAGTTACATGTTTCTAAAAATTGCTGCATTGTAACCTGCCAAAATTTCAGATATTATAATGCCTTAAACAGCAATACTTCTTTTAACCAATAAAAGCAGTTTCACTAAACATCATGAAACATTTACATTGAAATCAGGTTTCTTAAATGCAGGACCGGCCTTACCAATGTGCAAAGTGTGCAATATCTACGGGCGCAAGCATCTTGGGGGCGCCTCAGCGCCAGAGCGATAAATAAAAGAAAAATAAATAAATACATAAATACAAATAAAATAATCCGTGTTTCGCAAAAGTAATTCAACAATTCGAGTTATTAGGTCTTAACATAGGCAGACGCATCTAATGCTAACTCTAGCGTGTTTTTTTTTGGGGGGGGGAGGACTCTGTGCGCCCAATTCCCTTCAAATGGGCCTTGATAACCTTTATGTGAGCCCTTTACGCTTTTCGTAGATCCTCTGTTACCCTTTCGGTGCGCTGGAGCGTTTATCAGTGCGCCCTGAAGCCACCAATTTTTTTTAATTTGTTGCACTGATTGGAAGAATTTGAATTTTCTCGCGGCACAATATTTTTATCAGGAACAAAGATTTGTTATCATGAGTTTTCAAGTGAAGGAACTGGGCATCAAGATTCACTTGCGGCGATAGTACCACACCCAATGTGGTGCTGCTGAAAGAGTTGGTACCTTCCCATTCCCTGTGAAACGCACTAGGTCTGTAATTGGCAGAAGCCAACAGCAACCCATTAGAAATAAGGAAAAAAATAAGTATATTTTTGTGCATGTAATGATTAAAGTTTTTATAAGTGAAAACGAAATAAAATTATACGCAATTGAATTGATAGTATTTTAGTTTGCATCATGAGAGAGAGCTAGGGGCGCTATTTTGATAATGCCCAAGTGCGCTGAATACCGTCGGGCCGGCCCTGCTTAAATGCATAATTTGGGATTTTACCTTCCTACATTTCGCCATGGAATCTTTGAGCCATTTTTAAACTGAATCTTCGTGAGTTTAGAATTTTTGCCAAAAGAAATTAAAATATATTTCCTTTGAATCGAAACGTTTTACATCTCTCTTTTCAAGTATTTGATTGTCTTTTAAATATATATCAAGAAATGTGTTTTTTCCAAGTATCTTTACAGGATATAAATTGTAGAATTGCACTACTAAAGCAAAACACATAATTTAGATTTATTTGCATCATGTCAAACGCAAATCTTTATTGCCTTCCATTGCCCCTTATGTTTAACTAAAAATAATGCACTCGAAAGGCGAAATCAGAATCAAATTATTTTCGATTTTATAATAATTTAGATCGAAACGAATTTTGTTTTTGATGAAATTAATTAAACATGTGGAATTAATTGTACAATTCTGCATGATGGAACTAATTGTACAATTCTATATGATGGAACTAATTGCACAATTGTACAATGCATCAATTCCCTATTTTTTTTCTCTGAAAATAATATTTCTTTTGCTTATAGGATGGTAGATTTAAAGTTGAACATAGTAAGAATAGTAAGTGATGAACGTTCAGATTTTTCCTATTTTTTCTGATTTAATATTTGTAGTTTTTAGCCACCAATAAAATATTCAAAAAGAAAAAAAAAACATGTTTTTTTTTTTCGAGAGAGAGAGAGAGCAAGAGAAATATTTCAACAACTAATTAAAATCTCCTAATCTTAAAAGAAGAACATTTCAGTAACTTTGAGAAAAATTGCAATGCCAAAAGAATTTTTAGAGACTAAGTAAAAATATATAAGGGTCATTCCATGACAAATCAACAAGCGTCTCAACTTGACCATCACCAATTTCAACAAAACGGACAGGGTTAAATTAATGTATCACTGAAATGATACAAAAAAAAAATCTGATTTTTTGATCCCTCGGTTTTTGTCGTGGGAGTTTTTAGAAAAGGAGGGAAATGGCAAAAAGTGAAGTTCAGGTACTTACAAAACTTTTTTTGTTCAACTCCTATGACCTTGAATATCCTAAGAAATGTATTCAAAAAAAAAAAAAAGTGTTTTTTTTTTTTTTTTTGCCTTTAAATATGTGTGGCAAAATTTTCAAAATGGGGTTGCAATGGGTTCAGGGAGAAAATGAATTTTAACCTTTTACCTTCCCGTAACTGAATTGCAATGTTGAAGGCTTCTGAGTATATTTCCAGAAGTATTACGCATCAAAACACAAAATTTATGGCTATACATGGTCGGATGAATTACTTTCTGGTGGTTGGCTAATTAATTCATCTAAATCTTTAAGTGATACATTTAGAACATATGATAATCCAATCAAACATTGCTTCCTTGGGGATCGCAAAAATAACAAAAACAAATCTTAATGACTAAGGGGAAAATCCTAATAGTCAAGTTGAAGAAATCAATCATAATTAACATAAATCCTTTCTTAAGCCTAAAATGTCATTAAGTTCAACAGCTTTGCATCCAGGGTGCGATTGGTATACAACTCGATACTTTCTGTTGTATTAAAGAAATCACTTTTGATATTACATCCACTTAAGCTCAAAATATGCTTTAAATCTATGGAACCATATAAGACAAGCTAAATGTGTTTGCTGTTTTAGCTTTGACAATCACATGAAACAGCCGCCGAAAATTCTTTCATGTTTATCATCGTAATTGTTCTACGAATTTGAACGGCAGAATAAATCAATTGCTTTAAAATCTAATTTGTGAGACAATTTTGAATAGATGTTAAATGTCTTCACACATAAATTTTGTCTCAATTATGAGGCGGAAGATAAAATAAGTCAGAACATTGGAAGCGCTCTAACAAAGATGGAGCACATAGCTGGAATAGCTTAGTTTATGATTCTCAAAATTGATTGAAGGGAGCTTTTAAAGAACAGGTGTATAATCTTTTCAGAAAATTCAAGCGAAATTGAGCAATTTATTCTCGTGACGAGCTCCCTATAAGAAACCATTATTGAAACCGTCTCATTATTGAAATATTAGTTCGGGTTCATGATGAGTAGTTTTTAAGGAATAACTTTTTTTTATTAAGAATAGATAGTAAACATAAATTACCATGTTATGCGCATAACATTCAACAATGTCTGCTAAGTGCCAAATTCCTTTGGGTATTCGTAATTGCATCATTAGAGTTATAATTGCGTCATGAAAATCCCAGTAATATATAACATCAACTTTCTCTAAGAAGTGACCTAACATCTACGAAGAAAAAATTTTGTAAATATTATTAAAAGTATCTTTTTTCCTGTCAAAATTTTAGTCTATTGTAACTGGTGCTTTTGCGACGTTTCATTTATTTCAGTTTGGTTTTAAAAATTGAGTATTAATTGCACTCTTGAACTTGCTATATCATTCAAACACAATTAAGAAGATGAAAAGGTTGTTGTGAGACGTTGTATTAGAGTTACCTGATAGTTTTCTGGATTTCCCCCTATTCAGCATAAATATGACAGACAGCTACATTTTAAGGCAACTTGTCGACAAAGGTTCACCAAGTCTGCTGCCAAGCTGCCTCCGAAGGGGGCTCCTTGACGGAAACAACTCGTAAGTATGTTGGTATGAACACATGCTATTATCAAAAACCACTTTCTTTACATCAGCCATTGTTAACGAAATAAACTTCCAAGAGAGTCAAAATTAATTTTTTTACGGTTTTAGAAATACTAGTAACGTTGCATATGACAGAAGTTCATTTCAAAAATGAATTGCGCATATTATTTTGCTACGCTACTTTATCTTAAAATTACGTTCGAGAAATCCGGAATATGACAGGATATTTTTTATATCAAAGCATGAATTATACTTGAAAACACGTTTTATAATATGAAAAAAATCAAAACTATATGAGTAACTTTTCATTTAAAGTAAAAATAACGCTTCCACTAACTCTATGCTGAATATTTTTACAATATGTGGTACTTATTTCTTTACGTATTTTCAGTAAAAAATTGAAAAGTCAAAGAAAGTAAAAAAATATCCTTTATCTAATTTTTCCAAATTAAAATGAAAGCCATAACACGCGCACTTGTTTTTCTACAACGTTTTCCATTTAAAAAAAGGGTATATCGCGATCCTTTCTGTTGAAAAAGCTCCTTAAGCTAGTGATTAATATGCAAATTCAAGATAACAAAGGGAAAAAAGAACTACTTCTGCGATGCTTTAGTAATGTAGCTTCTTTGATTGCATATGAAAACGCTGAATTCCTTATTTTTGGATCCCAAAAAATGTATGCTGTAGAAATATATGTGTATTCTTAAACTCAATTTCAACACTATTAATTTTATTCTTTGATGAAGATCAGCAAGAAACGAATGTAAAGAATTTTTGCGTGGATTACTGACGTGCTTTATAATATTTATTGTGTAGGAAAAAAGTTAATTTAATGCAAAACCTGAAAAGATGGTTTTGCCTCGAAACTTTGATGCAATCATTGTACTGAAAACAGCGACTCTTGTGAAACACGAAGAAGGTAGAAGCGTCAAAGCTGAAATTTTTCGTCTAAAAATTTATTAGTTTGATTTATTACTTCATGCACTTTGAGCGAATAAATAATTGTTGACACAAAAATTTTGAAGCATGAAACTGTTTTAAATTGCCAATGAAAAAAATCAAAGTTGAATATTTAAAAGTGTTTGTATTATTTATATTTTAAAAACTCTTAATTTTCAATTAGTCCGGCAGCATTTTGGAGAAAAAATAGAAGAATTAGTTTTAACCTTAACCAAATTATTCTAGTTGATTACAACACCTCATAATACCTTAGCAATCCAGAAATAAGATACAAGATGTGATCCGAAATGAGTTACCAGTATTAGCTGTAGACCAAAACTTACTTGCATGGCGAAATCATTACCTGAAAATTACATGATTATCGTTAAATTTCGAGCTACATGTTTTGATCAAGAATTTGCATGAATTTGCATATCATAATTGAACACTGTCATTTTCCATTACTGTGATCTTTGGAGCAACGAAAGTCTTCCGTAATGGGCAAAGTCTAACATGTTTGTCGGTACTACAAATTTATTTTGTCACATTGGATCAAACTTTCTTAAAAACATCACCAAATGGTCCATCAAATGAATAATTCTTTCCATTGGTATGAATTACGCTGCTTTAATTGGCGCTTTCCACTCTTCCACATTTTTTATTTTTTTGTTTTAATTCTTTCTTTACTTCATTTCAAACAAAAGCTCAAATAAAGTTGCACATATAGTAGTACTAATTATTCTTAAACATTTGGTATTTTCTGATGGCCCGCAGAGGTTTATTTATCATCTAAACTTGGGGAATATAATGAAGAAAGACCTTCATCTAGTATTATGCCTCCAGATAGTAAGTAAAATGTACTTCAGCAAGTTATATGAAATAGTTAAAGTTTATTTACAGTCATAAGGTCAGTTTTTTTTCAACTTAGAAATACTTAAACTTTTAGGGCATCGAATTTTTTACGCAAACTATAACTATACCTGGAGTTTTTCCATTAGTGAAAACGACTGTCCTCCTAGGTAAAACTGCACGCATGAGCTGAATCATGTATTTTTGATACAAATTATATACAGTTGACTTCTTTTATCGAAAACTCGAAGTTGGATGCATAAAAATTTCCCCATAGGCGCTAATGTTTTTTTTTTATTTAATTGTTCCAAATTGGGGAAAAATTGTTCCGTTCAAAAAATATTTCACGTCGAGAAGTCCTTTAAATAAGCTTGTTTAAGCAAACTTGGATTTTAGGTCCAGTGTTCATAAAATTACTCCATATTTCCCCAATATCACTAGTGTTAACATTTTTTGAACTATTCAAATTGAACGAAAATTTGTTTAAATCAAAAAATAAAATATGAAAATGTGACGTCCTCGCCTTTCGAATGCAAAAAAAAAAAAAAAAAATTTTTTCGAATGCAAAAAAAAAAAAAAAAAAAAAAAAAAAAAAAAAACTATTTTTCTCCTTTTTTTTTTTTTTTTTTTTCCCAATATTTATTAAATTGCTTAACTTATTTTTGATTTTTTTTTCTTATTTTTGACGATATTTTTACTTTACAATTAGCCATCTTTCACTCTTTTTTTCTTTTACTTTTACGGGAAAGTAGGCTATAAATAGAATTACACAAATCAAATGCACACTAGTGCATGACAGGCTACTGTAAATATCTGATCTGCTTTGAGTGCCATAATTTAGGACTCTGTGATATTTTAGACAGCATACGGGGCATGAAAACTCAAAGCTATTTAAAGAGAAGCCATTTTAATTGTGTACATTACACTTAAAATATTACAACATACCGTCAACACCATAAAAAATGACACGACTGTGCTTGAGACATAGAAAATTTCATTTCTAATGTCTACTTATAATAGTTTGAGCACAATAAATATTTATAATCAGGGCATCCTCAACTAATGGCTTTACCATACAACATATTTTATTCGTTGTTAATGAACAGAAAATGAAAATAAATACATCCGGTGTCAGCCAGTTAAACATATCGACAAAAACAAAACTTCTCTTTAACACACGTATAAGATTTCCATTTATATATAACAAAGTAAAACTACAGTTTAATCCCATTTCTTCACACATGGGAAAAATCTTTTGACGAAGTTCAGCCGGAACAGTCTTCTTTTCTTCTCTTTCATTCGTGACTACAATGCAAAATATTTTCTTTGACTAACCCTGAATTTGCATTGGCGAGGGTTTGGAAAGAAAAAAAAGGCTGAAATTTAAATCTGCGGAAGTGAACAGAGGCTTGTACCATTGTGTCACTATTCAAGTTCTATAAATATTTATCGCTGATTGATATTAAAAAAAAAATCACTGTAATAACATTCTCGAAAGAACTACTAATGGCAAAATATATTTTTCTTATTATACGAAATTGCTTTTCGGGATTTTTTCCTTGGTAGGGCGTTCAACTATATTTCATAAAGTAAACACACACAGGTCTGCACCGTCACAATAAGAAGAAAAATGTTTCTTTATCTACATGCAAAATGCAGTAGATACAAAATGGAAAACTTCGTTTATTAAGAGCAAAACACATAATTCAAACTGCATT
The DNA here is from genome assembly GCA_038502835.1 of Octonoba sinensis. Lineage (NCBI taxonomy): Eukaryota > Metazoa > Arthropoda > Arachnida > Araneae > Uloboridae > Octonoba > Octonoba sinensis. The sequence goes on along the minus strand of CM076599.1, from coordinate 25,232,661 downwards.
ATTTGATTTGATTATAAAATATATAAGAAAATTTAAATTGAAAAAAAATCGATCCTCGCTGAAAATCCGCTTTTATAAAAAAAGGAGATTCATATCTAATTGGCATCTAATTATTTTGTTTTAATTAAAAGAAAAATTTTAAACCAAAAAAATCGATTCTTGATTAAAATTTAGTGCAGACATAAGCATTCAAATATGTATCAGACAAGCATGTTCAGAATAAACATGCTAGTTAAAATTTTATAAATTTACAAAATAAGGCAGCTTCTTTTGCAAAAATAAAAATAACATATTGTTCAAAGGATTATACAACAACACATTAACTATGAAGTGATAATTTACCCTTTGTAATCCTTATGCTCTTTATAAATTATAAGCAGCGTTATTTTTTTTAAGAAAGATTATTTTAATGGTTTCGTTACAGGATGTTTAGACACGAAAGAGAAGCATTAAAACTAGACCATGCCGCTAGGTAAAATGAAAGCATCATCTACAAAATAGCTGCAAAATAAAAGAAGTTTATCGACTCTTGTTTGATTCAGCTTTACCATACTTTAATTCAAACTATTCTCAGACTATTTTATTTATTCATTGACTTTTTTTCTGTCCTAATTTTGTTTATCTGAACAGAATGGTTTAAAGTAAGTTTGCACAGAACAAATCTAAGCAACCTATTTTAAATGCTCATAAATTTGAAATACAGTTACTAACAAGTAAGTTTTTCTTTTCTTTTTTTTTTAAGTAACAAATTTAAACAGTACTAGAGTTAGTAATTTCGAATATGCTTAACAACAATCTTGTTTTTTGATATATTATTCAAACACATATAAAAAGGTGCATCCATCATTGAAAGTATTAAGTATAAATCATATATATAACGTACTCAATTTAAAAGTATAAACAAACGCAGAAAATCACGAAATTTGTTCAGGCTTAAAGGAACCTACTTTTGTGTATAGAAATATAAAACAAAGACTTTCGATGTTATATTCGTATTTTGTATTGCGTAATCTGGGGAAATGAAAGAGATTGAAATCTACTGAATTAATATTATCAAGAACCTAAAGTTCAGCTTTTTTTTTTTTTTTTATGATGTCCCACTAGATATTTAATGTAAGAAAATTATCCTTCCTCCTACGGACGCAGTGGTGTACCCATACATTTCAATAAGTACTTACGTTGTATTGTCGACCAATCTTAACCGACAAAATTGCTGTGAAAGAAACAAATTAACACATGTTTAACACATGCAAACTGTTCTACCTATGCTCGTTTGGGATCCTGCCATATTTTCCTTATTTATTTACTTATTGGATTGTAATTAAAAAAATAAGTCTTTAATTCAAATAGATTTTTTTTCTTTCTTTTTTAAATAGCAAGACTAATTAGAACTATAATGTCTGATGATAAAAGAACATATTACTTGTATTGTCTTAAATATTTATTTACAGACAGCAAATTTGCATTATTTTCTGAATATACACGCACAAAAGGGAAAAAACTCTTTCAACAAGTACATTTTCAACTTCTATTTAACTTTCTTTAAACAGCAACTCATTTTTGATAACATGCAAGAACTTATGACGTCGTCTGAAATATATATATATATATATATATATATATATATATATATATATATATTTCTTCCTGTTATTAGCGTGAAAAGTGGTAGCGTGTGTTTATTCCAAAAATTCTCAACGTTCAAATTTCTGGGGATATTCCGTCTCGCAAAATATGTAGGTTTGTTGTATCTCTCGGAAACAAAATGTCGCACACTCTAATGAAATCCTGTGAAGATAGCAGTTCAGTTGGTTATGTTGATAAGTGCTCAATTCAGAGCGAGACATTATGGTGATAGCACCACTCATGCTTCCAAAAATGGTTTTTGTAATTTAATGAGTTACTTACGACATGTATTCACTATGCACTTTGAGTGAAATTTGAAAAATACCTATCACACTTTTCAGATGACGTTTCAAAAATATTTCAAAAAATATAATTTATACAGCAAGTTCTTTAGATGTTAAATGTATTCGAACCTACCATTCATTGGAAACAAAGTACTAAACCGAGCAAATCCCAAATTTCCATTTTGAACAATTCATCATCGCAATCTTTCTTCACGGTTCAAATGAGAAAAAGCACACAACGGAAGCATCTAAAATCCCAATTTTATGCATGACAGGGAAATCTCAAACACTTTGTTTAGATGCTGCGCGAGGAAAAGTTTACTAAATGTTGTATCATATACTAGTATGCGATATGCGTGCAATTTTCATTGAGTGCTTGTGCGTAGGATTTCTTTGGTTGTGATATCGAATCAAAGATGAACCAGTCACAATTCATAACTTTGTAGTCTACTTCAGGCAGATTTTAGATTGTTGCACGTGTTTATGGAATTTTTATGCAGACTATACACTGTTAAAAATTTCCGTAGTTAAATAATAAAATAACCATTTATTTGATTGTTATTTCACCATATTTAATTACAACAGTTGAATAACCATTAAAAAGATGGTACTCAAACCGCTGATTGTGAAAAAAAAATCATTTATTCTCTGTTTATCCTAAAGAAAGTTTAACTAACCGTAATTTTCAAGCGCTCAATAAGAATCGGGCGTCCGTCTTGGTTGCGAAACCTTACCGGTCGCACGTTGTTGTTAAAATATGAATAAAGATTCATCAGTTCAAATCTACATGTGTATATAAAAAAAGAAGAAAAAAAGTGGCTTAAGCAGTGGTTACTAAATAGAACACACATAATTGATATACACACGTAAATCAAAAATTAGAGACATCGGATTCCCGAACTGTTTGCGAATGAGCGAACCCATAATTTGAGCTGCTGAAGCTTTTTTGTATTTTATTTTTGCAGCAAATAAAATGATTTTCGTCAATATACAGTAAATTTACACCAAAAATGACTTTGGATCCGATCAAAAACTGAAATCTCAATTTTAAGGTAATTTGCCTGTTGGAAAAGAAGATTTATTGATAAATAAAAGGCCGCTGTACGTGGTGTAGATGGCCGAATGACTAGAGCGCAAGTTTGGTATACCATACACCCGGATTCGATTCCCGCACGCTTCATTTACGGTTTCTACGCTTCGAAGATTCTACTCCTCGAAATGGTTCAAAAACGGTAAAATTTTTGTTTTGAAACCATTTTCAAATGGTTATAAAACCGTAAACTTTTGTATTTACGGCTTTTTAACCAAGCTGATCGGAAATGGTTTAGGTCTCGGAAAGATAGAAAAATGTTCCAAACCGTAAATTTAACGGTGAATTAGATGGACAGACTGCTGCCGGTTATTTAACCGTAATTTCATGATGAAATTTCTAACAGTGTAATCATCACTTTTTATTCGTATATTACTAACTAATATACGAATCAGGTTTAACTGCACGTTAAACCTGATTAGAACAGAAAAAAAAAAATTTCGTTTTTTTTTTTTTTTTTTTTTCTTTGTGTGTATGTGGGGAGGGGGGGATTTTTTCGAAATTTTATCACTACATCAATTATATTTAAATGCCAATTTATGTTCCACTTAAAGTCATAAAATATGATGTTTTTTTCAATTCCTTTATAACTGAAAACGGTTTATTGTTCAGAAAATTTTACTTTTCTGATTTTATGGAGTGAGACTTGTCAAGGCAATTAGCGCATGTGTGAGTAGCATCTTCTCGATTGCTTTTCTTCCCTAACTTTCAAGTCTTAATGGTATATACGATCTTCTTTTTTCCTAGTAGTACCTATAGTTTTCTTCCCACCCAAATGGCTGTAGAGGAATGAATATTTTTGCCTACCGTCACACCCTAAATTTTTAACATATTGCTCTTTTGATCGGAGTGAATTCAGCGAGATTGAGTTCCTCAGTGAAAGATAAAATTAGAAACATGACTATTTTTAAGAACTAGATAATAATATAATTAATAAAAACCGTTTGAAAAAACCTTGTTAAAACGTGGCTTGGAATCCTCTAACGGCTCCTACTATTATGTGTAGCTTCATGCAGTACTACTTGTAGATAAGATGTTGTTAGTAATATTTTTATAGATCCGAAATAAAAATGCCTTCTAGAGAGGGTTAGAATAACCGTTACACGAAAAAAGCTTACGCTGCAATCGGATAAGAGTTAGATAGGAATTATTTCTATTCTCTTAAAAATTTTTGTCAAAAAATGTCATCGTATAAGAAAAAAATCTCATTCTAACAATAGAACACGTTTAATTCTTTTAGATGGAATAGAGGAGATTGATCCATTAAAATTCGTAAAAATTCCAAAATTAAACCTTTCTATCATATTTAGAGTTACTGCAATACATTTTAACAAAATAATTTCAATTAAATTTTTTACAATTATAGTTCAGCGAAAGTTTGCCCTAATCAGTCCGTCTTCAAATATTTTTATATTCCAGTGAAAGAACTTTTGAGATGTGGGTTTTATACAAAGAAAAAAAGGTTAATTATTATATGTTGAAGTTTAAAAATGAAAATATTGATCATATAACATATAAGGAAAGACATTCCGATAATTCGGAAAACGAAAACAAGATTATTTTTTTCTTTTGAAAATCCTGTATTCAAATAAGTCCTATTTCAAATGAGTCCTATATCAAACGAGTCCTATATTCAAATGTATAACTGAATATGATATGTGATATGTAATATTCCTTTTTAGCTTACTTGCCCGTAAAAACTTTTAAATATATATATAAAACAAGAAGTTCCGTCTAGAACTAAACGAGCCTACTTTCCTGTATACACCGAATTCAAATTTATAATCTAGCTATCTCTTTCTCTGTCTTTCTCGTTTAGCTTTAGTTCTTAATTGCTTCAAATATACCTTTTTCAACGGTTAATACATATTCATTCAATCATTCATTTATTAAGTCATTCATGTATTTATTGACTCATTTATTCATTCATTCTTTTGCTTATTCCTTTAATCATTCATTAATTCAAAAATATTCTTGAAAATCCCGATCAAAAAATTTCATAGGAAAATAGGCTCGTTAGTTCTGGATGAACTTTCTATTTGTACATGTTCTGAGTCATAAGAGCTTTCCGGTAAAGTTTGTTCCAAGCAAATCGGTCCATTAGATCAGGAATTATATGGGATTGAAATTTCCCCGTAGGCGGTATGTTAATTTTTTTTTAACTGTTCAAAATTGAACAAAAATTGTTCAAATTTATATTTTACGCCAAGAACTTCTTCCAGTGAGCTTGTTCATGGGAACTTGGATCTTGTACCCAGAGTTTACATCATTTGCTTCATTTTCACCCATAGGCGCTAATGCTAAAATTTTTTGAACTGTTCAAAATTGAACAAAAAATTGCTCAAATCAAAAAGTAAAATATGGAAATGAGATGTCCTCGCCGAGATCTTTCGAATGCAAAAAGAATTTTTCGAATCGGACAATTCGTTCAAAAGTTATTAGTGGGGGGGGACAGACCGACAGACACACTTTTTCCCCCATCTCAAAACTCTACTTTCAAAATTTTTATTTTTCAATCTTTATTTAATTACTTAACTTATTTTTGACTTTTCTTGATTTCTAACGATATTTTCACGATACATTAAGCCTTCTTTCATGCTTTATTATTTTATTTTTTTACTTTTACGGGAAAGTAGGCTAAAAAAGGATTAATGTATCGTAAAAAGATCGTTAAAAATAGAGAAAAGTCGAAATCAAGTGAAGTAATTAAGTAAAGGTTGAGAAATAATAAATTTGAAAGAAAGGTTTTTATATGGGGAAACGTGTATCTGTCTGCTCCTATAACTTTTGACGGAACTGTTCGATTCGATTTCTTTTTTTGCATTCGAAAGAACTCGGCGAGGACATCTCATTTCCATATCTATTTATTTTTTATTTAGAATTTTTTTTGTTCAATTTTAAACAGCTCAAAAAATCTTAGCATCAGCGGTATTGGGGAAATATGAAGCAAATTTTTTAAACCCTGGACATAAAATCTAAGTTCCTTTGAACAAGTTCATTTGAAGGCCCTCTAGGCGTGAAATATCTTTTGATTTGAGCAATTTTTGCTTAATTTGGAACAGTTCAAAACTAAAATATTGCCTAGGGGGAAGCTCCAATCCTATATAAATCCTAATCTAATGACGGATTTGCTTGAAACAAATTTTACCAGAAAAAAGTTATAACGTAGAACATGTACAGATAGAAAGTTCATCCAGAGTTCAACCAGAACTAAACGAGTTCGTTCGCCTATGAAATTTTTTATATAGATTTTTAAGGATATTTCTGAATGCGTGAAGGAATGAATGAATGAGAGAAAGAATAAATGAATAAATGAGTGTATAAAGGAATGAATAAGTACGTGAGGAAGCAAATAAATAAACGAATTAATTAATGAATGAATGAATTAATGAGTGAGGGAATGAATGTGTATTAACCGTTGAAAAAGGTATATTTGAAGTTATTAAGAACTAAAACTAAATGAGAAAGAGAGAGAGATAGCTAGATTATAAATTTTAAGTTGGTGTACGTAGGAATGTAGGCTCGTATGGTTCGAGACGAAACTTCTTGTTTTAATTTTCAATCGTATCTTTCATCCTTAATATCTATGTTCCGAAAGAGCAGGACAATAATTGACTTATAGAGTGTTGTAAAGAAAAATGCCCTTTGAAGTTTCGAGGAAAATTATAACATCAAACGGATTACTCAACAGAAAAAACATCTGCAATTATGATTTGTAAAAAGTATTTGTATGTAATGCTCTCACACAAAAATTAGTTTAAATCCACTTAGGAACGAAGTCAGATATTTTGGTCCTCCACTGAAAGCAACGTATTTTTAATTTTAAAAAAACATTTTCAATTTTCCTCTTTATCAAGAGGTTTTGCATTTTAAATACCAAAAAATAACTTAATGCGTTTTATCATACATTAGAAATTTATTTTGAAATTGTTCTTGAGAAATAAATTTGGAAATTTTAATTTTTCCTTCAGTTTTTAAGCTTAATAAATGCTTGCTTTTACAGAGATCTAATTTTTTTTATTGTTGTTATTTCAAGAAAATATTGTTTGTTCTAATTGCAACACTATAAAACTACATAACTTTTTTAATGACTTTCTTTAACGGTAAATGTATTTGCCATTGAGCGTCAGTACATAACTACCTTATTATTTTTTTTTCTATTTGCTAATTGCTTTTACGGATTAATAAGGGCTTGACCTAGAACGGTTGAGAATTTTAGTGCAGTAATATATGTGCACATAAGAATCGTAACAAACCAATCTTCCACCCCCCCACCCCCACCCCACCCCACCTCCCACAAAATTATCGATACGCTTATCATTACGGTTATCAATATACAGATGTACGATTTTGCAATGAGGTTTACCTTGTTGTAAATACAATAAGGTATGTATTGTGTGCTAACTGTTGCCGGTACAGTTGGCACACAATAGGAAAACATGATTAAAAAGAAATGACAATGTTAATTTTTCAAACTTTTGGTGAATATTGTAGAGTATATTTCTTCTGTATGCATTTCCATCACTATTTCCTTGTTATACTGCAATTTAAATCGACAGAAAGCCTAAAGCCAAGACAGCTATTTTTTGCACCCCTCCTTATAGGGCCGGTGAGCTTGCGCACATGGGTGGTTCACGCACATAGGAGATGGCTTTCGATAATAAGTAGATAACTGCATAATAACTACAGGTAAGTTGTCAAAATAACCAAAAAACGTTTGCTTAGGAAGTATCTTTTAGTACTCTCATCACAATGAAAATCAGAGAAACACTAATTAAAGCTCAAGCCCTTACATTTATAAAACAAGCAATAAAAACGACGCTGTGTCATATATTTGCAGAGAAAAAACTTACAAATTCAAGTACACACTGTGATGTGGCTACCTGAAATCGCGGAGGGTTCACACCTCCCCTTCCCTCCACAAATTCAAGTGCGCCATCTCTCCGACCGTGCCTTCTCACCAGGTTTTACCTTAAACAGAAATATTCGGAAGTACAATTTTTGTAACGTTCAAATAGTTTTACCAGAAAATTTACAGCAGAATGATATGTTTTTAGTAGATAGTACGTATTATATCCATTTTTTCCTTGTAAATTGACAAACTTTTAAATTCACTTTTGCCTATCAGAGACCGATAAATATTGAAAGAAAGAATTTTATTTGTATACGGGAACAAATACTTTTTCTACTTACGAAAACTACCAATTAATAATGAAGAATTTTGCGTTATTCAGTATTAACTGTCTTTTGCAAAACTATTGGATTTGAAAATCCCAAAATTAATTTCCCTTAAACGCCGCTCCTAAATGCTCTTATAAAATTCATCTGATTTAAACCACATTTAATGAAATGGGTCACGCAAGCTTTTAATATCGATTTATTTTATATCATAATATGCGTGACCAGCGGGTGAAATGATGCTTTTATTAATAGATAAAGCGTTGTTTGTAGCTAACTTTTCATAGTTATCATATTAAACATTCCAACAAAAGCTCATGTCTTTTTCCTTCCGATTGTATATGACATTGTTTTATCTTCTACGCGCTCAATTTAATGAAATTCTGAGTCTTCAACCGTTACCAACTGATGTAAGGATATAAATTATGAGAATTGGTTGGAAATTTTCCACCAACATCACTTTGAACAGCGTGAAAAACAAATTAATTTTCTGAACAATGCACATTTATAAAAATACAATTTCGTACATAGCTTAACTTCTTATACGAAAAGCGCGCATCTCATTAGCAGCAGCTGAAATGCATCACTTTGTACTTTTACGTAAAACTGTTTTTAGCATTGCAGTTTGTTTTTGTATGCAACAGCTGTCTTTGAAGAAACAATTCGCATGCACGTCTCATCAATTTTAGGTTTATTTTTCTGGCGCATCTGCAAATATGTTTATAAAAATACTGAGGTAACGATTGTAGAGCTGTATAGTCAGTTCTTTAAACTAAAAAATATTAATTTCAATATGGCTATTTTTGTGAAACTAAACTGGCCTTTTTTTGTAAAAAATCGATATCAGTTGTATCTTTTTCTTTTTAAAAATCTGGTAAACAAAATAAAAATCGACAAAGCTCTCCGTTTCCTGTTTACTTTGTTACATCCTAAGTCACATTCTTTGCTTTGAGTCATATAGGGTTAGGCGCGGAAACTTGCTGATTTGTATTTCGCGATAAGCGGCGAGATGTCGTAGCAAAAGGGTGGGGTGAATTTCATACGAAAGGTAAGGTGATGAAGTTTTGTCACCAGCCTTGTCGCCACGATTTGGACGGACGAGCAGCGTACGCTGCTCGTATTTTTCTAACGTACCTGTACGTTTCTAACGGGCGTTGCATTATCGCGACTCAAAAGCATTCCGGGTGCATTTGTTCTGCAGGCCCTGTTCCTGGGCAGCAACCGATTGTTACGTAGATGGACTCATTCAGAGCGATTGGAGGTGCGGTCAGAAGGTCGGTGGACTATCACTACATCCAAAAACGTAGAGAGTTGAACAGAACGTCAGAAATCGGGTAACTCACAACATTAACAGTGAAGGTCGTCATTTGACCGATGTCTTCATTATAACTACGTAACAAAAGAAAATTCAAGGTGATGTATTTTACAATAAAATTTATCTTATAATGATAGCTTTAGTACTGATTTTTTTTACTGACCTTTCAAATCAGCAAGTTTCCATGCCGAACCCTGCACATTCTTCGTTTTGAAATCTTGATATTTTAAATGATGCTCATTACTTGGTTGTACAATTTTCCTCACTTTTATTTTAAACTAGTTGACATGCCCGGCGTTGCGCGGGGTAATCTTGCATCCTTTGCAGGCCAAGTATCACATGTTCAAAATTCTGTTGTAAATATATAAGGAAAAAGTTTCTTAAAAAATCCAAGTAGACGATGGGAAACAGTCCTTAAAAATCCCATTTAAATAGTAAAACTCATTAAAAACCACGATTGCATTAAAAACGCCTCGAAAAATTCTTTTTAGACCAAAAATAACAGTCCATAAAAATCTACATTAAAATTCCAACAACAATTCATAAAAATTGCCATTATAGTAAGGGCAACAGTAACAAAAATGCACATATGCATCAGGATAATTGTTCCAAAATGATATCAAGAGTCTTTAAAAATCGCAATTACAATATAGACAACACTACATCTAAAAATTCTCATCAGAATAAGAGCAGCATTATCTTTAAAAATGCCTATCAGATGAAGAACAACGGTTCCAGAATATTTCTGCTAAAATTTAAAAAAAAAAACATTAATTAACACGTTCGCTAACGACCACGCGCCAGCGCGTAATGTCAATCTCTTGCCACAGTGCCAACCACGTGCGGGAGTTTACAGCGTTGTGCTAAGTGATGTCTCAGTTAGCCAGCCACGAGGCTCGCGCGAAACAAGCTGCGCATCTTTAATTGTTCTCCGCGGCAGTGGGCATTTCAGGTGTGTTTACTGCGTGAAGATTCATCCCTAATTGACCGTCAGCGAGCGTTAGAGGCTCAAGCGTAGTGTGAGTGATGTCTCAGTAGCCAAAAACCCGTTCGCGGTAAGGAAGGCTCCGCCTTTGTTTCAATCCGCATTGTATGTTAGGTGTGTCTCCTGAAACTACATAATGTTAAGGTTCGTCCTTAAAGTGACCGGCAGTGAACGTGTTAAAGCCCCACAGTTAAATAAAGACAACTATTCCTAAACATCATTAATAGAATAAGGATATTAGTCCCAAAAAAATCTACATTAGAATAAAGACGTCAGTTACTAAAAATACCCGTTAGACTACAGACCTTTAAGAGTTGCTTTTCCTAAAATTACCAGCAGTCCATCTTAAATTCCCCATCAAAATAACGCTTGAAAAATCGTCAAAACATTTCCTGAAAATTCAATTAAAAAACCACTTTTCGACTTTTAAAAAAAAGTCGAAAAAAAAGCGGATAAAAAACATTATTTCCAAAAGACGTTTATAAAATTCGGATAAAAACGGAAGAAAGAAAAGCATTAGTTCCAAAGGCAAATACACGTTTAAATTAGAAAATGTTTAGTTCAGAACTAATGCTGACGTGTGAAATTTAAGTTGATAGAAAGAAATAACTAAATTCTGTCCAAATGGCTCGGAATAGACAGTACAAAAATTAAATAAATGTTAGAAAATAAATCACTAGAGCAGCGTCTCCCAAAATGTGGTACGCGAAGCCGAATTTTGAGTACAAGTAATTCGATAGAAAACTTGCAGTCGTGTCCAAATTTGGAAATCTTTACAACAGAACACAATGTTAAATTGAGCAATGAAATTATCAATAATATTAAAAACCGCTGCCCAATGCTAGCTGAATCGTTTGAAAAGTGCTTTAATGGAAACTACTGTACGATACTGTACGATAAGAAATTCATTCGTGTGGAAAACATTATCCGCGCAACTCTATCAAATGAGAACGAGTCGTTAATAGAACTATCATGTGACTCAGAATTGAGGATCGCAAATATAGTGCACTTATAAATTGGAAAAGTGACAGATGTTTAACTGAAATAAATTGCATTATTTGTGTTTATGGAGTCTGAATTTGAACGCTATTGTTTACTTTGCCAAAATTAATCATGCAATATAAAATTTGTGGAAAACCCCTTATCTTTTTTCCTCCAATTTTAGAGCTTGCTAAATATGGCTCACTGTATGGTCTATATCTCTTTAAAAAATATCAATATTCAACTGAAATTTTTACGTAAGTTGCTGCATACATTTTTTCTTTCTAATGGGGCTGCAGTATTGGTCATCAACCATTGCAGACCTAGTGCGTCCCCAGAGATTGGTACCAACTCTTTCAGCGGCACCACAATGAGTGTGGTACCATTGTCGCAATTTTTTTGACGCTTAGTTTCCCCTAGATGGGGCACCTGAGCTCTCGTTGATGCAATCTGCACAAGGAATTTAATTTAGCCGAGAGTGTAAATGCCAAACGGAAACTCAAGGGACCTTTAACATGCCGCATAATCATACGACATGGACGCAGACGATATTCTGCATCTTGAAAATCCACCGACATGGGACAGGATTGAACCTGAGATCTTGGGCATACGAGACCTGCGTCTTACCACTACGCCACCCTGTCGACTTGCTCCGTAGATCTCACTACCAAATTATGAAACAAACAAATTAATACCTTTCGCGCACGCGCAATCACATTTGTTTTAATAAAACCGCTCAAATCTCATCGACTATTTATTATATTTTCCGCACGTTATGTGTCGTTCCATATTTCCTTTTTATTTTTTCAAATTGTCTGCAAGTTTCATGCAATTTGAGATAGAACGTAGCGAGTTATGCGCAAAACACTTGCGAAAAATTTTGAATATTTAAAACAAATGTCCATATCTTCATGAATATTACTGCTATTCTGACGAAAGCGGTAGTAAGCCTTGCGTATATAATTAAAAATGATTTGCGAAAGTTACAGGACATTTCCATCATTTTGGTCAAAAAACATTTTTCTTCTTTAATTTTTTGACCCTAATTGCACTTAAGGCTGAATTTTGTTTCTTAAATGGGAGATTAAGTATCTTCTTTCCATGGTACAAAATACAGAACAACAAGTTTAATATTTCTTCAGCATTTTAAAAAGATGTCTAAAATCCAAAGTGTCCGGATCCTTTTGGCTAAGATAGTGTACCTTCCTCTTCACGCTCACTAGGAGGCAGACTTCTGTTGCAGGTGGCGCGGCTGTAGTGCAAGTGTGAAAAACGTCATACTTTTTCACAGGTGTTCGTATTATTGTGTACTCCATCTGTATGTGTCTGTGTCTCACGTAAGACCAAAACCGTTCTGCGGATTCTCGTGAAATTTGGCATGAATTTCGTTTAGGGGGGGGGGCGTGCAATGCACCTCGAAGAGTTTTTTGTGAAATTCAAATTTGTTCTTTTTTACTTTCAATTTCTGAGTGAAAATTGCATAAAATAATTCTTTTCTATAAGAAGAAATTGTCGCAGTGTTCGAGCTAGGTACCAATGAAAGGCCCGTAAAAACATGTCCCAGAAGGAGTTTTGCTCTCCGAGCTAAAATTCGAAAACTCTAAATTAACTAGAAAAAAAAGTTAGGAGCGTTTTTCGCTTTAATTCAAAATTTTTTTTTCATGGTAATTAGCTTTAATTTTATTTTGAACAAATATTGATAAAGCGCTTAATTTTTTTTTTTTTTTTTTGCATCGATGCCATTTTATCTGCATGTACATTTGCTAAATAAAATTCTATTCACAATGTTTTTAGCATTTTGAGGCGCACCCGATTTTTAATTTAACTTTTCCCTTTTTTCGGCTTTCGATTTTTTTTTCTTTTTTAAACAATTAAAAATTTCTTTCCGGTTTATTTTGATTTTCTTATTTTCACAGGTATTTTTACGGGACCATTTTCCACTTTACAAGGGTATTTTTTAAAGAAATGTTATCCTTTATAGCGATTTTTATTATTCCAAACTATTATTACTAATTATATTTATCTTTTTTCTTCTCCAGTGAACTAGCTCATTATGTCATTTGACTCTTTGAGCTCCAAATGGAAGTTTTTTCCTCTATCAAGGTTTTTCATGCTGCTGTTAGTTCCAAAAAGCATCAAGTTTCGTCTTTCTGTCTTCCTACCTGTGAATAATAGATAAAAACATAAGGTATATTAATGAGAGATGTAATGAATATTCGGCCACTATTCGGTAATCGGCCCTTTGGCAGAATAGTCATTTCATTACCTAGCCGAATATTCGGCCTGGCCGAATACTCGGTAAGATCGAATTCGGGCTGACCGAATGTTGATGGACTATTCGGCCGAATGGTTCTGCTACAGTAGAAATGTAAGAAAATAAGGAAGTTAGTAGATTTTAAACTTTTAAAATTTTATTATAGTTATTGCAAAAGAAGCCATTAATACATAGTTTTAATAAATAAAAATAATTTAGAAAGAAACTACTTTTTTTAAACGTTTTTTTTTTTTATATTTGACTTGCAAAAACAAAAACAGATTTAAAGCTATAATATTGTACTTTATACTTAGCATTTGCTCCCAAAAGCTGGCAATAGTTAATTATGATGGAGAATGTGATACTTTTATTTTGTTATTATTAGCAAAGTGGAAGTCAGACGTTGTTTGGGTAGACTGATTTATTGTGAGTATTGGGTAAAAGAGAGAAATGTGAATAGTATAATAAGTCAACTATCACAATCGAGTTAGTTTTTCCAGTAAAGAAATTGCGGTAAAGCACAAATTTGCAATTAAATTTGCATACACATATACTGGAATTGTGAAGAAACTGTTTCCAGTGCAATAAAAAGAGTTCTTACACCCCCCCCCTCCCCCAAAAAAAAGAAAGTTTTAAGGTAAAGTTCCATTTTTTGCAATCTCTTTCTATTCTTAAAAGTAGGTATCTTCAATTATTGTCACTGAAAATTTGTTTCTTTCTAGGTTAAATTTCTACGAACGTACAATCTGTAAAACTTCAGAAAAAAAAAATACTATGGTTCACCATATTTAATCTCCCCAAACCACCCCCTCCCCCTGAAAACATGCATTTTTTATAACTAATATTAGAGCTGCATTTCTCAGAGGTTTTGAATTTGTTCAATGGTGTTTCAAAAAAACAGTTTCAGCAATAAAATTAAATTTCAAAATATTCAGAGCTTTTAATTTAATTAAATATGTTTATCGAAGCAAAATAGTTAGGTTAATGGTTTCTATGAATGAAGCACTTTTTTAAAGTTGAAAATATTTCTTTTTACTTTACTATTTGCTTAAGCATTTTTATCAATCAGATGAGATTGAAAAATAATTATTTTCCTTTGCTTCTAATGAATTCATGCTTTGATGTAGACTGAAATATATAAGTTCTCAAGAAAATAAAAGCCTTCTTGGAAAACATGCTTTTGTTAGCAATCAAGAAACGAAATTGAAAACGTTTCACAAAAATGTTTTTATTTCTTCTCAAAATTTCTCAATCGTTCCCTTTTAAAACTGATATTAAGACGTCTAAATACATTAAAATTTTTTAAATTTTAAATCTTAAATATTATTTAAGGGGGTGATGCTTTTTTGACATTAACATGCGTTCTACTTTTTGGTGCAATACTACAGACAAAATCGCACACAGTTAATGTTCAGTTTTTATTTATTTTGTCTAGACTGCGATTGAAATTAGAATATAAAGCTTTGTGCAAATCTTCAGTTTCAAGCTAGACATGGACGAAGAAGATTTTCCAAAAATATTATAACTGATCTTCAAACAACAACATACTTTCAACATTTACATGAAAAAAAGTCAAATTCGTTGTATGTTCTTTCGTTGTGCATATAAAAACTTCTGATTAAATCATCAGATTTTATGCTTTCCCTTACGCAGAAAGTTAGACTACATTCACCTAATCACATCATATTAGAATTCTTCAAACCATACATTTTATTACATTTTTATGAAAATACAATCAAAAAATCGAAAATATTGTGTTTTTTATGACTAATTCTTTGAAAAATGTTTTAGAATATTAAATTGTCCGTTTTTAGATTTCACATTAGAGGGAAGCACATAAACTCTGACGATGTAAATTTGCCCTAGAAATGGTGTATCGTTCACTATGAGAGACAGGGATTATTTGGTGATATTCTAAACATTTTTTTAAATAAATTTAATGATGTAAATGTTTTCTCGTGAGATGAAAGTAAAACCATGTTTGTTTAAACAAGTTTTGCATTCGCTCTTCTATAGAGAGTACCATTATAATTAAATATAAAACTATGAAGAAACATATATTTTGTTAGAATATTATCAGAGTTTCTAGAATGAATCAAAATGCTCAATATTCAGAGTACAGACGTGCTTGCAATGCATGAATTTCAACGCGAGACACACATACTCGATGTGAAGCTTTGGCTATTGGTTTGAAATTTTCTTCAGTAGGTGTATCTTATGACGTTGAACAGCGGCCATAATGATAGCTGACTGTTACTTATCGTCCGGAAGGTCAAACCCTTTCACCATGCAAAAACTCCTTCTTACCCCGAAACACGCGTACGTAAAATTTTTTGCAATTTTTGTTTACAACGTTGGTTTACACATTAGTGCGTAGTTTATCGATTCGATAAACCTCAATCTTGAATTGTAAGCCGAGCAAAGACTTCAACCAATCAAACGTGATAGTTGTGAGAGAAGCGCCAGGAACTCGAACCTTGATTAGTTATGTCAGTAATACTCAACCCGTGGCGAGCTTTTATGAGTGACTCAGTAAAGGCAGACAAAAACTGACCAGCATTGAAATAAACATATTTTTACCTAAGCACGCCTTGGGAAAAGCACTTTTTTTACGAAAGCTATTGAGGTTTGTTTGGTACCTGAAAAGGACTTTTCTGTTACATCAATTCAGCAATAGAATCCAAAAAAAAAAGGAACAACGCACATTTATGTTCATTAATTTCTTTATGTTGCGGCTCATCTGAAGTAGCTGTCATGTTTATGTGGTCAAAGAGTAAATACGTTAAAGTGAAAATCCAGAACAGAAACTTTTTTAGCATTTTGAATAACTTTTGCTGCATTACGATTCCACGCTTCAAATCACTGACTTTCGTAAACATAATCATCTTTGGTTTCGGCTTATACATGTACTTTCTGATTAAAAATAAAGCGCAGATCCGTTTTAAAAATATTTAGTTACCAGATGATGCTGAACCAATAAAATAGCACCACGGAAGCGTATTTCCTACGGTATTCCTTTGATTTACTCCTACAGAAACAGCAAAAGTAATTTCGGTGGATTTCATTTAAAGGATTCAAATAGTTTCTCTTTAATATGAACTATATAAAAAATCTCGAATACCAACCACAATATTTGTGACCATTAAGTGCCAGCAAGATATCGTAACACAATCGTTTTTCATCATAAATCCCGGAGGCTGTCGGAGAGTCCACTGATATTATCTTCCCATTCCAATCTTAATGTCCCCGGTAAGGATGCTTACAGCCTTGGTTTATTATTCCACAAGGTTGTTTTCTTTTAATACTCTCTCCTTCTCGAAGTTGCTATAAATACATCATTCCAGCCGAGTGTCATTTAATGTCCTTAATTTTCGGAATTCCGGATGGGGGTAATAAAACGTTTTCAGTTTGAGATTTTGATATGATCGAAAAAATAAATGGAAATAACTTGCAAAGCTGTTAAAAACATATTTGACTTGCGTCAATATTTCAAGTTAATGCAAAATTGTATTTATACTCCAAAACTTATTTTACAAGAGCTTATGTGTCGTTTTGCCTTTTTAGAAAAGATATGCAGAGTGAGGAATCCCATGTTTTTCAAATGCGTAGTAGTAATTTTTACTTTAGAGATTTAATTTGCTTTTGATGGAAGTTCTGTTTATTTGGTCATACATTATTGATTATAAACTTAGACTGTTCCATACTGAAGATGTTTTGTGTTAATTATTTGTTTATTGTGCATCCTTATGCTTCAAATGTTCGTCACTTTTTACCTTGTCTTTTGAAATATTGTGTAGGTTTTCTTCTAATTTGTCTTTCAAACGCTTTATATTTTTTTATCATTATTCGCAGGAGTAAATTGCTTGTACACTGTAAAAAATTTTGGTGTTACTAAACGCCATTTTTGCTGCTCAGTTGGCGTAAAGTTCAAAATTATTAATTTTTTGATATATTTTAAATTATTTTACGTGTATGTCTAAAACATGCAGACAGCAGAATGATTTTTTAGCATATGATGTTCGTCAACTCATCTACGCATCAAAAATTTATTACAATGGCCATATATCCTATTTTAATAGAAATGAACAATCACAATGAAATTTCCATACGTATCGGAGTTGACACATTTCATGTGCTAAGAAAAGGTATACTGTCTATATTTTCTTAGACTAACACATAAAAAAAATTTTTTATCAAAAGTGAATAATTTTAAACTTTATACCAACTTAACACCAAAAATCGGGTTCAGTAACACGAAAAATGGTGGCCACTAAACGCAAAATTTGTACACTGTACTATGAAAAAGCATATTTTAAAGTATCAGAAAGCTGCTGGGTTTCTAAAAAGCCAAGTGTGTATGAATAAGAAGGTGCAGAGACTGTATAATAGTATTACACGTTTTCGTGTTATGACGTAATTATTTCACAAAAAAAAAAAAAAAAAATATTTTGAGGCGTAAAGTGAGGCAATTTAACTTGAAAAACGATTTATTTTTCTGCATTGCTTGCCTTAAACTTCTTTGCATCAACTGCTTTTATAAGACAGTTTTTTTAGTATTATTTATTTATATCCTAAGCATTATTATCTGTTTAATAATTTCGCAAATAATATTTATTCTCTATATTACCTTCGAACATAACTTTTTTTCCAGTGAAACTCCACAAAAACATTATTTTCCGTGATATAGACAGTAATAATTTCTGTTGATTATTTTTTCACGTCATAGGGTTAACTATAAAAAATAAGATTGTTCTTACCCTAATGTCAGGAATTCTGTAGATTAGTTTCGTCCAATTTAATACAGCTGAGTCTCATTTGAATTTCAATTAATCAAATATTCCGCTACGGAAATTTAAGAGCTGCTTCAAAAAAAACTTATTTTGAATGTTTTTACCAACGTGCCATAAAAATACATAAAGTATCTCTGTATCACCGGAATTAAAAAATTACTTTGCATTATTCAAATTGCATTTTATGAATATAAAATTCCCCCCATCTGCTATCACTGTACACAAGCATTATTGCCAAAAGTTCAAAACAAACTCATAAAATCATAACCAAAACGCCATTTTATCAAAAAGATATTGTTCTCTTAAATTATTCATTCTATACTTATTTTTCCGGCACGTATTTCCTAAATCATTTCAGTTCCTTTATCTAAAAGATGAGACGGTCTGAGAAATTTGAAATTATTCAATCGTAGCCGCCTTTAAATATTGAAATTTATTTCCAAGTCCCGGTTTTCCAGTCGAGTCGGTTCGATACATTAAAATTTATCTTTCCGTTGCAGTAATAGAGTAAGGATAGCGAATGCAATCTCCCTGCTCAGAACTCTTTATTTACGTAACTGGAAAACAACAAATAATGAAAGGAACTCGTATCGCATTATTCGGGCATTATATTTTAGTATTTGTAAAACAAATTTCATTCTCCGTAAAATATATTAATCGTGAACTCACTCGCGGTGTTTTCGAGTTCGTAAGCATGATTTTCCTTCTTAGTAATGAAACAGAACTTTCCTTTAGTTGGAAGGAGAATTCGTTAATGTCTTTATTTGTGTGGAACGTGTTGCAGTTTAGGGGTGTGAGATTCCTCGTGTGTTCCTGTGAGAGTCAATAGAGCTCAGCATGCAATTATCGAAAACTCGAGCTATATAAGAAAATTAAAATGTAATGTTAATGATATTGCATAATAAGGAATGAAAATAGGATGTAAACAATACACTATGCGAAACAGTAGCACCTATGCAGCGTGGTACAGCGGTAAAGGATGTGGCCTGTCAGAGAAAGTGATCTTTGGAGGAAGCAATATAATTTTGAAATTGAAAGATTATTTAAAGAAAAAGATATAATTTATTATGCAAAAACAAGAATACAATGCATGGGACAGCATCAGAGAATGGGGGAAAACAGAGGCAATAAGAAGATTTTCAGGGCCAGAGGAATGCTGATTAAAAGACGGTTGACAAGTTGGAGAAAGACCGAAAAAATCTAAAAGCCCAAAACTGAGAGAAAAAATAGAAAGACAGAGGGCTTTGGAGAAAAATTGTTAGAGAGGCCATAGTCCAACATGGGCTGTGAAACCAAGGAGTTAGGTAGTTAGCATATTATTTTTGTGCTAAAAATTTGACATAAAACTCAAGGTAGGGAAAGTTCGAATTTCGGAATCCACTTTCCGTGGCATGCAAGGACATATACATACATACATACAGCATATACACATACATACATATATATATATAACAGGGTGGGCCTAATTGAACCTAATGGGTTTTTCAAAACACGCCATTCAAAAAAAAAGTTATTTGGCGCATTTTCTGGTTTTTTCAAGTTTTTAAAAAAATTTAAACGAAATAAATTAAACAAAGTACTTTTACAATTTAAACTTTTTTCTTTCAATTTGTTCTACGCAACATACAATTAACGTTAAATAATTATTATGTTTTTTTCAATGTTAGTAACCTTTACAAATGCATTGTACTTTACTTTTATTTAAATACCCCTATGCACGCTAATGTATTAAAAGAAAGAAAAAAAAAAATTAAAAGGTTTCAAAGGAAAGACAAATTTTGCTTTTTACTATAACTAATCAAGATCCAAAAAATAATTCAAAATATCTTGTTTAAGTTAGGTCAAATCCGATTTCTGAAGGTTTGTAGATTGTATAGAGAAATTTACATTATTCAAAAAGCTTAAATCTGACTTATTTTCTGTCAAACTAGTGAATATCATAAATCGTAATAAAAGAACCTTTCTTGAACTTAATTTGTTAAAATGTGACTAATATATAGCAGAATAGAAGTACCATAAATGTTTGATATTTTAATTTTTTCCACTAAACATTTTTTTTCCTTTGAAAGATAAAACTGCATTGAAGACTTCCATGGAAAAAAACCCCACCTTCTCCTGAACCTCCCTCCCCCCCCCCCCCAAAAAAAAAAGGTTTCGGCTGGGTTTTTACACATTTAAAGAAAACTAAAAAACCTTTGTCGATAGGTTTTTTTTTTTTTTTTTTTTTTTTTTTTTTTTTTTTCAAAGACAGCAAGGTTTTTGCCAACCCAGAGATATAAGAAGTTCTTTATTGAGAAGTTCACTTAAAATTTACTATTTTTCTAAAGCGATCTTTCGGTTTAAACCAAGTGCTAAGTAAATAACTAAGTGATAAAATGTCTGTTGAAATAAGTCATTTTCAATTGCTATGCTTCTTAATTTTTGGCGTTTGCCAAGGAAAAAGAAGAAATATTTTTTCTTTCGTTGTTGAACTTGCAGATTTTCTCTTCAAACAATTTTTATCTCTTCTTGGAAGAGAGTTTGTTTAACAAGATAAATGAAATTAGTTAAGCATTAGTTTAAGTTATTAAGAACATGCTACTATGTTTCGCGGACTCGAAGACAACAGAAAATAAATCTTTACTCAAGTTTTGTAGAAATGATGTATAATTAATACGTTCTAATATTGTTCCAATTATATTTTTATTATAGTAACTTGTGGAAATTAAAAGGGGCATTAAAATTTTTATTGAACTTCCATAGCAACATTGCTACAATAGACAGTTGGTTATTATTCGGGGGTAAGTCTAATTCCGGAGTGATTGCGGTCTGCTGATCTAATATTTAACAAAAGTGCACATGAGGAGAAAAGAAACGTGAGTGATAAAAAAAATGCGTTTATGCAATTGCAGATGAGTTATGGTCACCAAAATATGAATTTTTAGCCTACTTTCTTGTAAAAGGGAAAAAAAGGAAAAAGGTTTGAAAAGAGGCTTATTGTATTGTAAAAATAAGAAAAATTCAATAAAAGTTAAGTAATTAAACAAAAATTGAAAAATAAAAAATTTGAAAGTAGGTCTTTGAGATGGGGAAAATGTGTGTCTGTCGGTATATCTATCTGTCTCCTCCCCCCCCCCCCCCCACTTATGCCTTTTGAGGGAATGGCCCGCGATTCGAGCAATTTTTCGTTCTGTTTTGAACAGTTCGAAAAAACGTAACATTAGCGCCAATGGAGAAATAGGAAGCAAAGCATGCAAGCTCTGGGCATAAGATACAAGTTCCTTCAGACAGCTTAATGGAAAGATCTCTCGGCGAAAAGATTTTTTGATTCGAACAATTTTTGCTCAATTTTGAACAGTTCAAAAAAATTTAACATAAGCGCCTGCGGGGTTATTTGAATCGCATATCAACCATGATGTAACAGACGGATTTGCATGGAACAAACTTTAACGGAAAGATTTTAAGACCTAGAACATGTACAAAATTTTCTCTCGAAGCTTTGATCTATAATTTTAAGGATATTTCTAAACAAAAGAATGAAAAAAGGAGCGAAAAAATGGATAAATGAATATGTATTAACTCTTGAAGATATATTTGAAGCAATTAAGAACTGAAGCTAAATGCAAAAGAGGGACAGATAGTTATATTATCAATTTGATATTGGTGTATACAGGAAAGTAGGCTCATGTATTCTATACCAACTTGTTGTTTTCCTGCCTTCTCAAAGATATCTATTCAAAAATGGCAAAATACTACAGGGAAAAGGGATTTTTAAGTTTTTTTTTTCATAGTTTTAGGTTTGTGCAAAAAGAAGGTATTCTAGAAAAAAAAGGGAAGAAAAGAAAAATTGCCCATCACAAATACAAAATTACACATGAATATTTAAAAAAATCTTATAGCTCTTATTTCGTCATATTCTTTAAACTGTTCGCCGTGAGTCATGAGTGGCAAAGAAAATTAACCCATCTTTAGGTGAATTTAGTTTCACTGTAACCACTTGTTTTTTAGTTTTTTTTCTAAAATAAAAATTGTTATACTACCATGCATCAAATCTACCTCTTAACAATCGCAGCATTAATTTTTTAAATTCTTTAGCGGACAGGCAAACCAGCATTCCATCTGTATAATATATAATGCATTATTAATTATACATGATTGTAATGAACAAAAGTACCATTATGGCAGTATTTGTTAAAAAAGAGTTTGTTGCTTCAAAGAAAAAAACGAAACAAAGAAAGAAAAAGAAATTCTTGTCTTTTCTTTAAAAGCAGAGGTATGAAAATTATGCAGCGTAAAATTTTGAATACAAAAATATTTTGAATTTTGAATTGTAACATTTATAATAGTTTTTGCAGTGCCTCATACGAATCATCTTTAAAAGTATTTTGGATGATGTCATTTCCACTGAAATTCCCGAAACTCTTTTCTGCCTCAACTAAAGCTTTTCATACTACGAATAGTGTAGCATCTTCGTCTCCCTTCTTAACTTAAGACAAATAGCAAGAGCATTGGCAAAAGCAGAGAGAGAGGCAAAAGCTTTTATTAGAGTACCTAAAACTTCTTCCTTCAGCAAACTTTCTCCAATTCAAACTACCTTTCTTCCAGAGAGGAGAAAAGAAAATCCAACTGGGTTCTATGCGAGTTTTATAGTTAGCGGAGTGACTACGAAAAGAAAGAAACATCAGCTTCAGATTAGTTAATAGCATATGTTACCGATATTAAATTCCAAAAATACGAAGAGTTTTGTTTGAAATTTTTTGAGCTTAAAAATTGCAGATATTGCAGCTACAAAGACCACAGGATGAATTTCCTAAAATACATTTAAAATAAGAAGTTTGTTTTTGATGTGGCGCGTACCGGGGAAAAGATGAGGCCTAAAAACATGAAATTTGGTATAAAGGTGTACTTTTTGTCGAAATTGTAAACATCAGGTCTAGATTTTTGGTAAATGAATTTTTAAAAAAATGTTTTATCTTTTATTATAGCTTTATTATATCTTATATTATATTTATATATCTTTTATTTATTATATTATCATAGTTTTGAGCAAAGGAGAGTTAGAGGAGACATGATTCAGTTGTTTAAATTCATTAAAATGGGAAATGTTGATGGACTACAGCTATGTGCTGAAAGTAGAACCAGAGGTCATTGTTTTAAGCTTTTCAAATCTCAGGCTAATCTTGAAATTAGGAAAAATTACTACTTCAATAGGGTTATAGGCAATTGGAATAGTTTACCAGAAGCGACTGTTAATTGCAGCGGGGTAAAAACGTTTAAGGAAGCTCTTGATGTTCATTGGAGACTGCTAAATTGACTAGGACCAGCCTAGCTGGGCCCTGAGCCTGTTGCTGGTCGTCACTTTTGTATTTGCATTTGTATTTGTATTTATGTCACTTTTTCCCCTAAATAATCAATGATTCTTTTTTCCCTTCTTTACACGGTTTTCCCTAACTAATTAATTATCAATCTCTTGACCATACGGTAAAATTCAGTCATCGTTGAGTATGAAATTATTAATGATTTAAAGGAGCAAGACAAATTAAATTCTTGAAAAACTTAAACCTGAAGCATTTTTAATCGTTTCATTTACTGGAAGGGTTTCCTTGTAAAAATTTCCGATTGAATAAGCGATTTTCTACGAGGTTTTTAACGGAACATTCTATCATGAATTTAGTAATTACAACGGTATGTACTTCTCAAGTAAAACACTCACGCTTTTGCACTGAAAAAGGGAATCCTTGTAGCTCCGTAACATAGGTCTGCAATTCAGTTTGCATGTTGCGGAATTGTTTTTTTCATTTGCCGAGCAAGAGAAAACGTCCTATTACACTCTAAAAAATGTGCGTAAAAGTACAGAAAGGAAACTGAGTGTTTCTTTAAATTTACGAACAACTTGTTTAATATCAAATAATCAAGTTTCTTTATAACAGTGTCGTTACCGTACAGTCTGTAGCATTTATATGTTTAATGAACTATAGATATTTACTGAAATAAGCCATATTGTAAAAAAGGAGTTTGAGAACTTATCTTGAATAGGTTTAAAATTAGTAATCGACAACATTAGAATTTCTCAAATTTTTAATAAAACTATTTTCTCATTGGAATTCTCAAATTTTTAACTGAATTTTTTTAGTTATAATTACAACTGAGACAAGCGCTGGCTGGCGATGGTTAATTTTTTTTCCGCCAAATCAATAATCTGATTCTTATCTTTTAAAAATTGCCTCAAAGTACTATAGATGGCGCTAAGTGCTGAACATTTTCGTCTCTTTCATTCTGGTGAAATGATGTAGCCTGATCAGTAACAGTAAACTGGATCAAGTTCAACCTTGGTTAAACATAAGATTGACCCGCATGAGTTCTGAGGACAACATGCAAATTAATAAATAAAATTATTTCCATCCTAGAAATGGTACAGGAAAAAAAACCTTCTAAGAGAAAGTACCATTTGTGAAAAGCACACCAAGTCTGTTCATGTTAAACGACATGCAATACAACATCTTTCTTTGAAAATCGTTGCCCAAGATTTGTGTTGTTATTTAACTGAGCTTGTCGTTACATTTACTTTAACAAAATGCAGATGGTGTATATCGTTCACCTTATTATTGATTTTTTCTACTAATACAAGAAAAATTAACTGCAAAGCAGCTCTTTTGAATAGACTAATGTAGTTAAGCGAAATGTTTTTAAATACGTAGAGATTAATGATTTAAGCTGCGTCTGATGTTTAGCTAAAATCAAACAGAATTTTTCTAAACGGCCCAGTGATTAATGGTTTCCACTTCATGGAGGTTTGATTTTCAGTAAAAAAAAAAACAAACAAAGAACAGGAAAGTTGTTTTGCTTTTGTCGGGAAAATGTTTACAATAACAAATTCAAGTAGAAGTACATCTGATGTTTTTTTATGTTGCCGAATTTTATTAGAAAAGGCTTTTAAGTAGATAACATTAGCAAATAGTTTTTTTTTTCTATTCAAAAGTTTGAAAAGAAAAAGAAAGAATGATTCAAAAATATTGTATACAAAGAAAACTTTTTATCAGAGAAAGAAAGAGATGGACCTAAAAAGCAAAAACGCTAAGAATTTTTTTAATTTTACAGGAAAAGTTGAAAATTTTGCAGAGATACTGCATATTTTTCATTTTTGCTTTATTTTGTGAAGCAGAAAAAATTATAAAATCTTGAATTGTTATGATGAACCAATAACTGCAGCGACAGTACTCAAAAAATAAATAAAACAAAACCAAGACGTAACAGGAAAACAAGTTTACATCGAAGTACGATTATAAATGGGTAAAGGCAATTGAATCAACCAAGAAAATAATAAGTTACATTGGATTAAGTTGAGCTACAGTATTGCAGATAAAATATAGGTCTATTGATTTCAGCGCATTATTTCTATAATTGAAACTATTTTGAAGTGCAAAAGAGTTTACACAAAACTATCAACACTATTCAATTTCCCTAGATTGGTGCAATACTAATTTTTCAGTTTTATTCAAAAATGGTAAACAGTTTAACCATTTTCTAAATTGCTAAAGTGTTACAAGAATTTTATCGACCATACTGCTGCGAAGCTCAGCTTTCCGTTTTATTTAGGAATCTTGAAAAAACTATTTCAAGCTGTACTGATGCAAATTTTCTAGGGTTAAATTTTGAATCAATAGACCGCACTATAACCTGTTCGAAAGAACTTTGTAATTTATTATGAAATTTCTTGTAAGTTAATTTGAAATTGTGCAGTTTCACATAAAAGTAGTGAAAACTAGTGGGCATCTCAGCGTCCGCGTGGTAATCAACATTTTCGTAGTTTTAAAATATTGTGTTCCGTGTGCGTGCTGAGAGTAAACTGTGACAAATTTAATAAAACCTTACATTAATAAAGTTACATATGTGGCTTTTTTATCGATTAAATATAGCTGTCAAAACTTAATTTCAGATTATCTTAATTTAAAATATAGTTTAGAGCTCGCACAGTTATGCACTCCAAATTAATATTCATCCGCGTACAGCGCCGAAACTGCGCGATTTATCCTAATGAGTATATTACCACAAAATTTCACTTTCATTTATAATTTTTACGAAAACAACTTAAACTTCTTACATGCTATTATGCTTTCAGCTTTTCTCATTTCGAAGACTTATTACTTAAAAAAATGAACCGTATTCCCCTCATTTCAATTTTCTAAGGAACTTCTGCCCAAGGTATAAAATAAATGGCGGTGAAATTCTTTTTCAACGAACATTTCTCTCCCTTAATCCCAACCGAAAGTAGCGGAATTCTTTCTTTCGTCTTCCGCATGTGAAATTCATTTGCGTTGCTCCAAAATTCTACCAGAATTCCACACGCAAATAAACATTAAAGAAAACCTCTAAACATTGAGATTCAGAAACCGTAGTTTGCGCCCCCTAATATCATTTTGTATGGAGGCATCAGATTAATTGCCTAATTCCCCTTTAAGAATAAGGATGGATTTTTATGCATTATAACTCCTTACGAAGCAGCTAACATTTGTTCTTTGCGTGTTTAAAGTCCGTTTTTTTCAGCTACAAAATTTAAACTTGCATGAAAGTATTTTATGCCTTGTATAATATTAACGATGCGTAATATTCAAATTTTAATCGTGACAGGAAAATATTTAATCACGATTTCCAGTAATATGTTTTGTTCTGAATTACTAAGTAACGTATTTAAATAAAATTGGTTCTATCATTCTTTTAGTAAAATTCCGAGAAAAAATGTTGTTGTTTAATTAATGTCGTACAAAAACTTTTTCTTTGCCTTACAATTATTCTATATCCTGATAATATTAGAGGGGTTATTTCTAACTTAGATTTAACTGAATTTCACGTTTAAATGCTGAAGAAAAAAAAGTGCTGTATTTACCGGGGCCTTTTTTTTTTTTTTTTTTTCTTCTGAGGATTTTTAGCAGGAATTCCAATAAAGACTGTAAGCATAATTTATTGCCTAGTTTTAAGCAAGCGAAAAATAAAGTTTTAAAAATAATTTTAGCGATTTATTATATTTTGTAACAAATAAAATTATATATAGTTAGTTTTTATATAGTTTAGAACACATTCATAACCATTGTTCTCTGCTAGAAAATCTTCGTACATTTATCAAATTTTGAAGTTTTATACTCAGGTTCTTCATCAAGCTTTTCAAGTATTTACCAACTCGATTTAACCGCAAACAGAAATTATACGAAACATTGTTTAACACAACTGCTCGGAATGATACTAGCCCCAGTTGGTTTGGTAAGTGCACACTAAGCTTTTTTTGTGAAGCATTTATACTCACAGTGAATGAAGCATGAGAGTTGTAATATAGTCATAAACTTCAAAATATGCTTCCCTTAAAAAACAATAGGAATAACTTTCATTGAAAATTACGGTCTTCCGCTTTGTAATTTAAGCGAGAGTAACTAATGAAACAACTATAACAAGTAAAAACTCAATGTAAGGAATGAACCCTTTATTAATTATTAAATGAAAAAAGAAGAAGAAAGGCGAAGAAGAAGTAGAGTTATAAAGATATCATTTATCTAAATAAGAACAAATGATTTAAATATCGCAGGTTAGGGGCAAACAAAACGTACAATGTAAAAAATTTCTCTAAAAGCACAAAAAGAAACCTGAGTGTTTCTTTAAATTTACGAAGAACTTTTAAATCAAATAATCAAGTTTCTAAATAACAGTTTCTGGATAAAATTTTGTAAAAGTTGTGTTAATTTCCGTAAAACTGAACGATTGAGATTTGTGACTACCAGTTTAAAAGCTGTAAACAAATGCATAAATAAACGCTTGATATCTGTTACTACCAGTTTAAAAAATTTCAAAAATGCATTATATATTTTTGGCGTATAATTTAACTTCAGCTCTAGTGAGCGCCCTATTCGACCTCGACGGCCAGCCTCCCTGGACTGCGGAGGCATCATTGGCCGAGCGGCCCAACGACTTCTTCGACTTCTTGTACCAGAAGTAGTTATACAGTGTGCTCACAGATGACGCAACTACTGTTGCACATTATTTGTTGCAAGTAATTTAAAGAATGTGTTCTATTTTTTATTATCTGTACTTTCCTTTATTAAAGGTTTTGTCGATCATTGTTTTAAAGTCTCTGTAATTTTACATCAGGCTCAGGATGAATGATTCCTAGAAAATTCTTATGTATTTTCGGGGGGGGGAGGGAATTTTTTTACAGTGTACCAAGTTAAGGGAAACAAGTATTTCGAAAGATTCTTATAACTAGTAATCAGAATTTCGAGAAACGAATTTCTTGCTTAAGAGGGCAGTGTACTTCTCCCAACCTCAATGAGGATTAAATTTTAAAAGTATTATAGTAAAAAAAAAATCCTCTAACACTACTTTTCATCCGTCAACAACGATAAAGGCAGCAGATCTGAAAAATCAAATTAAATTAAAGAATAATGATATTAAAGCAGTTCTGTAGTCAAGCCATGTAATAAAAATGCTATTTTCTGATTTTATGTCACCCCGGTGGTAACAGCATTCTATATCTTCTACTTCCTTTATGGCGGCAATTTCTAAAAGCTTCCATCGAGCCTAAAAGAAAAGAAAAGGGAGTTTGGAACAAATACAAGAAAGCAGTAAAATAAATAGTGAAAACCCTTCTCCGCAGTCATTTGCGGCCAGTCAAAAATAAAATACCTTTATGCTTTCCCTCTTTCCTCAAACTTTGATGATTTTCTCTTTTAGGATATTCTTACAATGTCGTGGAAGTTTATCCCGCAAGTCGTATGCTTTGATTTCCAAATAAATTTTGGTACTTTAAAGCGATGAACGAGTATACTTTTAATCATTTATGATGCATGAGAAGTTTAATTGTGTACAATATTGTTTGTTGAATTACATGCTGAGATTTTTGTGTCACAGTAAGGAAGTTTTATATTTTTTAATTTAATTTCTAACTAAATTATCTGTAAAAGTAAAATAAACAAGCAAATAAAGACATGCAATTAATAATATCTCCTAAAGTACCTTTGAAAACAAAAACACAAAACCTAGTGTATATTAATACCAATAAAAATAAATTCAAAAATAAAAATCGAAAATTCAGAAGTTATGAGATGGGGAAAAGTTTTATAGCGGTGAGTCAGTTTTTCGGTCTGCTTTCACCACATGCCCATAAAACATAATTAAATAAATAAATAAAAATTAAAAAAAGAGCTTTTGAGTAATAGCGTGAGCAGAAAGAAACAATTTTCGTTCCAAAGATCTTGATCAAAAGCTGTCACGTTCACAGGTTTCATGTTTTTTTTATTTCAGCAATTTCGAGTTTAATTTTGAACAGTTCAAAAAATATTCCTTTTAGCGCTTCATTTTTATAAAGAAGATCTGCACGTGATTTTATTTTTGATATAAATTACTGTAAATATGTTGGGTTTTCTTTTCGGTTTTTAATCTAGTTTTATTATTAATTTTTCGTTTTGACAATGATTTAAAGTATAATGATCTTTTTACTGGATAAAAGATTGCAATTTAAATATTATCCTTTTAATATAAAAGGCCTTTGCAGCATTATTCAAAAAATGTTCATACATTTTTTTTTTTTCGCCTCTTAACTCCCTTTGCCCGCATCTCACTGCATCATTGGAACTTACATTTTTGCATAGCTCTATTTCGAATTAAATCCTAGATATTTAGTCATTTGCGTCTCTAATTTATTTATATATATATATATATATATATATATATACATATAAATATATACATACATGGTGCAACATATGAAAGACTTTCTAAAAGAAACCGACTACATATATAATAATTATACATAAGTTTGATCCCACGGATTTCTCTACATCTGCACTTAGTTTACCTAACTTATGATTAATCATTCGTCGGAATTCTTTGTCTTTATTTATGCACGCTCGTTCTTATCTACGTTGAGGAAAACAAAAGCGCTAAGCTAAGCGAAAAAAACAAATATCGTTTATCGTTAATTACCTTGGAAGTAAAAAGATACTTTTCACAAAAGGAAGGTTTTAAAAACCTAAAGAGATAAAAGTATGCTTGAATAAAGTATCGTCATGAAAACGAAACTATCGTTGAATTCATTTTCTCCCACTTAGTGGCCAAGGTCAGTTGCAAATTGAAAATCAAATTATAAACCACAGATCTGTCTGATTTTGAACGCAGGCTTAAGACGTGGAACTAAGAAGCATAAATGTTTAGAAAATTACATAATTTGAGCATTTTAAAGCGGAGTTTCAGATGCAGTGTTTTCTAGAACCCAGAGGAACGGCGAAAATCCTTTAAAAAATAGTAATAGAATAAATAAATGAAAAATCCATATTAAAATAATTTCCTGATTTGATTAATTACTTTCAGAACTACTTAGGTTAACTGCAGTTAAGATTTGGGGCTCTGGCAATCCAATCCCTTCGGCTAATATCCAGATGATTGCGATGTGGCTTTGCTTTCTCGTCAACTGAAATAAAATCAGGGCCAACTGCTACACTAAAAACAACGTAGGGCTCCAAGATCTCATTCTTACACCTTACACCAGTCACAGTACTTCTTTCAAGGACACGGAGGGTTGTGTGGCGCGGCGATGTGACATCATTTCTGCCTGACCATCAGTCCTCCACTGCCATAATGGGCAATATCTCGGACCTTTGAAGCAAATACAATTAATCTCTATGATCTCAACACCAACGTAAATGAACTCTGCTTTGTACAGAAGTGAGCAGGATACAAACAGAGATAATCCTGCAAACTGACCTCTCTAATTAAACATCCTACCAACAGTAATTTTTGAATTTCGGCTTCTTGTGACCGTCTGGCAGTCACGAAACATCTTGAAATCAGTACCATCCTTGTCATCCTTGTCGCCGTCCTAGCTCTTGAACGACCTTCCCCAGGCTCCCTTTCCCACAGATTCGATATCCTGAAACCCTTTTCATAAGTTGAACACGAAGCTGTTCAACTATCTGAAAATATGAATCTGAGACTCATATCTTGTAATAGTTGGCTTTTTGCTATTAGATGAGTCTTCACTTCAATCCATCATATAATGGTGGGTAGTGACTCCTTTTTGCTGTGGTTTGAATCTAACCGAATTTTAAGGAAAAAAAGGAAAGAAAAGAAAAGGAAAAAAACACAAGAAATTTGGCTAGGAGAACGAGTAAACAAAATGTGCATTTTAACTGGAGTGTCTTTAATGCCTATTACTGTATACTAGCCCTACCCGTACACACGTGTAAACACCCACGAATTTGACACACGTCATTAGCATCTGTGTTTCAAAGAAGTGTTACATTTCGTTCAATTCGGACGATAAAATTCTACAAAATGTGAGATTCTGCCAATTTTTAACGCTAATGAAATTCAAATTCACGTGGGCCAACTAGGTCCCGTCTGTTCTTCGTTTGACCGTTAGTGATTAAGTGAGACAGGATAAATACGTAGTCTCATTAATAGAATAGTTGTAAGTTGCTGAGTGGATATCGAATAAAAATCTTTTTTCTTTTTTTTTTTTTACTTTCTCAGTAGTGGTAAGTATTAAAGAAAAAAAGAAAGAATGCAAAAATATATAAAACTACAGAAGTGACCTAATTAAACTTTATATATTGAATTTCGTTTTCAAATCTTCAAGTTCCATTTTCGTTACCTAGTATGAAGAATAAATTTTCTTACCTAGTTTTGCTAATATTTATTGTGGTATCAATAGCTGTATGCAGTTTTATTTAATCTGTATTGCGATTGGGGCTGCATTTACTAAGTTGTTAGGCTGAGTAGTATTCTTTTGCATAAATTAAAAACTATATGCGAACCATTACAAATAATTACTTGTAAATAAATTGCTGCCTTTTCTCTAGTGAAGACCACGTTTTCTGAAGATTGAGAGCAAGGGGAGAAAGATATTTCTTGTTGAAAGTAAAACGGGCCAATTTTAGCGGAAATCCATGTTAAGGGAGGGAAGGGTGAGTTACTGTCTTTACAAAATTGTCATCCATTCAACTGCACCCACACTATCATGGTTTGACTAAATATTTATAATGGTAACTTGAAAAAAAATCAAAAGTTTTTGAAAAAGAGCTGAAATAACTTTGTCAAAAAAGTCACACCAAGCACACTAACAGTAAAAGATGAATATTTATTCAGCAATAAGTAGATCATTTTCTATTCTGATTGCAGATGAATAGTGAAATATCGAACTTCTCTAAAATCAGTTCAGGGGTTAAATTTCTACTTGGGTTATTACCAACAGAAACTATTCCCCTGCTAAATCCCCACTATGTAAAACGGTTTAAAAAAAACTCTAAGTTAAATGACCGACATTGGCAATACGACTTACGCATTGGCATATACGAATGAGTGAATTAAATCAGGGAGATGTGTTCTATGTCCAACAAACACAGCACAGAGTATAAAAATTAACCCGCCAGAATACTTAGAGTCAAACACTAGATTTGCTGCTTAGCCAATTAGTAGTGCAATTAAAAAGTATTCTTCACTGAACATAAAATGCGGAAGTAATTAGTAACCTCTGTTTCCATTAGAGCATTGCTTTCAAACAGAATTAAAGTTCGTCCAAAAGTTATTTAACAGTTCTACTTAAATAATAAAATTTTTTTATTTTTGTAAGCGAAATGTCAGAGATTTAAAAAGATATTATAAAGTTTATGCAAAGTTATTTAATTCGGCTATAAAACTTTTAAATCATCAAAGCTTAAACGTGCACGAACGAAAAAACGGAAAAAAATACATTGCAAACATAAATTTTGCACTGTAACTTTGGTCTCTCAGATTTGGTGGACTCGCAAATGTAAACGTTAACAGTTTTTTAGAAAGTTAATCATTTCAACATTTGGTTTCCACATAAGTTTAGTACCTCCTCTGTTAGTCAGTTGTTTTAACCAACATGAAATACCGAAGCGGTCACTTTTCAATTATTTTGATTGAAATAACGAACAACCAATTGGACTTCCTCAACGCCGCGCGTGTTTCGTATCGCTCTTCTATCATTACCTGTGTCGAGATTGTGCGTTCCAAAGGCAAACGTATTACAATAACCCGGACTTCGAGCTCTAACTGCGATTCAGAGAAGCGATTTGCCTACAGTATCTATAGACTGCATTACAAACACAAGAATCCATTTGGAATAGATTTCATGCTCTAGTCATTAAATTATTAATGGAATTTCTATTTCGGAGTTAGTCGCGTATTCATTTGCCCTTTAAGCTATTAAATAACCTAATCTCTCTTGTATGCGTCACCTCTTTTATAAGTCCCTCTCATTTGTACGGCAATTTTCTAAAGATCCACAATAAATAATTTAAAAATTCTTCTTATTTAACTTTTCATTATGCTTCTTGCTTCACATTCTGAAGTATCTTATCTTGCGTCGGATTAAATTGTTTTTCTTTACCTTCAAATGTTTAGGCACTTTGCATGACAGTATTCGCCCTTTTCAATACCACATAAATTGCTGACCATTTGTAAAGGGGCGCCTGATAGGCGACAAGCATTGACCTTAACAAGTAAAGGTTTCCTAATTTTGACCCAGCTCCCAGATGAGAGACCGTCACCTAGGTTGGCAATCCCAGAGGTAGCACGTCTATTAAATTGTTATTGTACTTCTTTATTTGTTCTATTCCTATCAAAATTTGTGTTTCTCAAAAAATATTTTTATACTAAATACAGACGCTCCTGTTTTAATTTGTGATAATATACATGAAATTGGAAAAAGTATTTAAATAATGTGAAAAAAAGTAATCTTCACTTTTTAAATACTTCTGTAATATATGTGAGTCATGTAAATGCTTAGTGATTTTGACTATACTTCTGTAACCAACCCTGTTAAGTGGCAAAACAGTTCAATACAAGAAGTTCTGTCTAAAACTATACGAAGTACATTCCCGTATACACCAATATCAAATATATCAAATATAATCTAGCTATCTCTCGCTTTTTCTCATTTAGCATTAGTTTTTATTTACTTCAAATATACCCTCTTCACCGGTTAATACATATTCATTCACTAATTCATTCATTCATTAGTTTATTCATTCATTAATTCGCTCATTTATTAATGCAGAAATATCCTTAAATACCCAGATCAAAACGTTTCATGTGAAAATAGGTTCACTTAGTTCGGGATGAACTTCGTATCTGTACATGTTCTACGTCATAAACTCCTGATAAAGTTTGTTCCAAACAAATCCGTCTGTAAGTTCAGTATATATAGGGTTCAAATTTCCACGTTGGCGCTAATGATAGCTTTTGTTGAACTCTCAAAAATTGAACAAAAATTATTCAAACCAAAAAATATTTCCCGTACAGAGATTCTTACAATGAGCGTGTTCAAAAGAATTGGGATCTTATGTCCAGACTTTAAATAATTTGCTTCATTTTCTCAGACAAAGGCGCTAATGTTAAGGTTTTTTGAACTGCTCAAAACTGAACGAAGAATTGTTTAATTCAAAAGTAAAATATGTAAATAAAATGTCCTTTCCGAGGTCTTTCGAATGTAAAAAAACAATTTTCGAAGCGGAAAATTCCTTTAAAAGTTATTGGGGGCGGGGGGCAAACAGTGAGACCGACATACTCACATTTTTCCTATCTCAAAACCCTACTTTCAAATTTTTTATTTTTTAATAATTATTTAATTACTTTAACTTATTTTTAACTTTTTTTAACGATATTTTCACCATACATTAAGCCATACTTTTTTAGCCTACTTTCCCGTAAAATTTTTAAAAAGTACGAATTTATCATAAAAATATCGTTTAAAATACGAAAAAATCGAAAAAAGGTTTTGAGATGAGGAAAATGTATGTTTGTCGGTCTGTCTGTCCTAACGTTTAAATTGTCCAATTCGAAAGATTTTTTCCTTTTTTTTTTTTTTTTTTGCATTCGAAACATCTTGGCGAGTACATTCTGATCTTGAGTACATTCATATTTTATTGTTTGATTTGAACAATATTTCGCTCAGTTTTGAACAGTTCAGAAAAATTTTACAATAGCGGTTATGGGGAAGTATGAAGCAAAGTATGTAAGCCGTGGACTTAAGATCCAAGCTTTCTTCAGGAAGCTCTCATGGAAGGAGCTCTCAGTGTGGAATATTTTTCGATTTGAATAATTTTTGTTCAATAATGAACAGTTCAAAAGATTTAACATAGAGAATAACTACGAGGAAATTTAAATCATATACAAATTAAACGAGCCAATTTCCCACGAAATTGTTTTGTCTGGATTTTTAAAGATATTTCTGGTAATGAAAGAATAAATAAATTTGTGAGTGAAAGATGCATAAATGAGGGAATGAATGAGTAAATGAGTGAATAAATGAATGAATGAGTGAACGAATGAATGAATGAGAGAGAGAAAGAAAGAATGAATTATCAAATGAATGAATATATATTAACCGCTGAAAAAGGTATATTTGAAGTAATTAAAAACTAAAGCTGAATGAGAAGGATGGAGAGATAGCTATATTATTTCAATGTTGGTGTTTTCGGGTACTACTTTTCTTTGTCATTTTTCTGCTAATTAATCTAAGATGAAGTTGAATTTCATCTATGGGTCTAATGAGCAAGGAAGTATTATAAAATCATTACTTTTTTAAATATTTCCTTGCACTAGGACAGCAGTTATCAGTTGCTCTTGTTTAAATTAAATTTCAACGTTTCCGGAGAAGCGTGAAAGAAGGAAGCACTGAGAAGCGAGAATGATATGGTTCTCCCTTTTCAATTATCTCATTGCCCCAGCCGCAGCTTTAAACCTGATGTTTATTTAGTTATTTATTTTTAAATTTAAAATGTTGTTTTATACCACAAGTCACGTCTGGATGTGGAATTTACAAATTTATTTTAACTCATTTTCTTTAAAAATGAAGCATTCATGAAACTGTTTATTTTTTTAAAGAGTTTTTCCATGAAATTTGCATTATGTATTATGAAACACACGATTTCTATTGCGCTCTTGCAATTATGTTTGTAACCAATAAATGAGAATTCAGTACTAAAGAAAGATAAAATGTGCTGTAGTTTCTACTATTGCACTGTTTCCAGTTACATGCAGCTTTTCAAATACCAAACCAATTTTTTTTCTACAATTAATATGTAATTAATTTTCCTTTCCACTTGCAATTATTTTCTTTCCTTTATTATTTTCCGTTATCATATTTTAATCGACACTTATTGAAAATTATTCCCTATTAATATTCCTTCCTAATTTAAAGGTTGGTTCACAAAAAAAAGTTTCATTCGTAATAATCCTTTTCCCCCAAATTTTACCACCATAAGTTAATGACGATTTTCTAGTATTTGAAACTCATCGGAGTATGAAATTATTGTTCTACAAGATTCACCCTTTTAGTTTTTTCTACCTTTAATGTAATTGAAGGTATTTATTTGTATTTTATTTATTTCGGGATCGTTTAATGAACGAACGACAGTAATATATGTATATATATATTGTGGTGGGTCCCTGGAGCTAGACTAAATATATGCAGGGGAGGGGGGATGGGAAACACAAATAAGCTGTGTGGTCGAATTTTGCCGTTGCCTTTTCATTTTAGAAAGAAATATGAAAAGGCAACGGCAAAATTCGACCACACACCTTATTTGCGTCTCCCATCATATCTTCTCTGCACATATTTAGTCTAGCGCAGTGTGTCCAAAACAAGTCAAACGTCAGTTTTGGGTGAGTCGCAACGCTGGAATTCTGTTTCATATCACAGGCTTGTTGTGCAACCAACTTCCAAAGTTATTCTGTTTGTAAAAGCATAAAACAATGCAAAATTCTTTTTTTTCCCAGAAGCTTTTGGTTTACGTAAGAAATTAGGGTAGCTGCAAAAAAAATCACAATACTTTTCCGTTTGAAAATTAAATAATTGAGCATAAATATTCTTTTTCTTTATAAAAGCTTGTTTTGGAGCCATAAAAGTCTCCTTCGGAAAGAACACCTACTCTTCAAAATGCTGCTCGGAATGTGACGTTGAAAAGTTATTTTCCCGCTCTTTTTTAGTAATAATCAAGCATCTCTTTAAAAAAATAATGAAGTAGGTTACGTTTTTGAATCCTTGATGTAGCATTTCTTAAAATATAAAATTGCTTTAGATAGTAGCATTGAAGCAATTCCTCTTTTTATTCCTTCGTTGCACTCAGGCCTCTTTCAGTGAATGCGACTCATTTCTTTGAGTATCTTTCATTGTTTCACACGTTGTATAAAAAAGCGAAGGGGTTCGCAAAACAAGAAACCTCAACTAGCATATTGCGACCATTTGACGCTACAATTCGCTTACCTTCTTTCATGATAATATAAGCAATCACGAAAAAAAATGTATCGCCCTTGTCTATGCTCTACTAAAACAAAGCATGTGCCGAAAACACTCTTAAAATAGAAACTGAATCTCAACAGCGTGTTAGAATTTAGGCGAGAGAATTCTTCTAGCGTGTTCAAAAGACAGCCTTAAAGAAAAACCTAACAATATGCAAAAAGTGATAATAGTGTGAATGAGAATTTTCCTTCTTTATTTTATTTATTTATTTATTTGTTTTTTGAGGTGTTGAAATGGAACATCACGCTGCAAGCCCAGCATTGGCTCAGTAAAACAAGGTGCTTCAATTTAAGCAAAACAATTCAATGCAAAATGGTTTTTTCAATGAAAAATGTAAGCGCTTAAGGATGAAAAACAACCAAAACACGTGTCTGCAATTTTTATTGTTATTTTCCGCTTTTAACGTTAATTTTTTGTTTATTAGTTTACATGTTGTTGGGCGATAAAAGAACGGAAAAACTGTTCCTATTGCCTTATACTCAGCAGTTTTTAACAACAAAAATGTTTTTTGAAATGAAGCATAAATGACTCTATTTTACCATCTTACTGAAATAAATTTTTAAAAAACATTTGAGGATATGCAGACAAGCATATATTTTGTGTGACACCCACTTCCTTAAAAATATTAATAAATCAGTTTACCTCTCAGACATAAAACTTGGAAATCGCATCGCTCCATTGTAATCCGATCGATGTGAAGCAGATGGTAAGCAACATCTAATTTATCGACTTTAATTGTAGTTTTCAAGAATATTTGAATGCGCACAGCATGTAATTACTTAATCCGGTGATCGTAAGTGATAAATAGAGTGACTTGGAATTCCGAATGCTTTCCGACTTAATTGCAACTTCAATTATTTCGATCAAATGCTTTAAATACCGTCGTAGAACGCGTATTCAACGGTTTTAGTGACAAGGTCAGGTAATAATTTTCAAATTTCTTTTCGTTGCAGAAAAAAATCTTTCGTTTCGAGTTATTGTTTAGCGATGGAAGTTGTAATTAAATTCACTGTTTTGAGCATTTTTAAAATTAAAAATGTATCGTTATACTGTCTGATGGTTACATGCAATCTGTAGGAATTAATAAATATTTAAATACAAGTGTTTTTGCATATAATGCTTACAGTAGGAACCGACTGCTAGATTTACCCCCTCATCGCATTCGAACATTTTCGTTGGTTTAAATACCGGCTGTATTTTTAGTTCACGCCTGTTCACTCACAACTTTGGGGCCGTTCATAAATGAT
Organism: Octonoba sinensis; assembly: GCA_038502835.1. Taxonomy (NCBI): domain Eukaryota; kingdom Metazoa; phylum Arthropoda; class Arachnida; order Araneae; family Uloboridae; genus Octonoba; species Octonoba sinensis. The sequence goes on along the minus strand of CM076599.1, from coordinate 25,193,623 downwards.
GTCACGCTTTTCCCCCGTATATTTGGCCCCCTCCCCCCCTTTGTCACAATATGTCACACTTCAGCGGACCCCCCTCCCCTCTTTGTCACATGTCACGCTGTCTTACATAATGCATGATGTCACACTTCTTGTTACCCCCTCCCCTCCCCTTGTCACACTTTGTCACAATTTCACGACCCCCCTCCCCCCTCCAAGCGGGACATCATTTATGGATGATCCCTTTCTAGCACTTCTTTTCTGCACTGATGAAGATTCTCCAGTGTAGCCTCGAAATAGCTATTTGCGTTATTTGATCTGACAATTTGTGCTTTTTTACGTTGTTTTATCTTTGCACTCCTACTTTACCACAAAACATTTTGATCATTTGTCTTATAATCTTTGCATGTTTTGAAAGAGCATAAAAATCCGTGAACAAGAACATGAACATTTTACTGACTGAATGTATTCAATATAAATATTTATTTTAAAAGCTTTTTTTTTAAATTTCTTTAGAATATTGCAAATAAACACAAAGGAAGTTTTTAATCACTAATGTGTAATCTTCACCAAAACTTTTTTTTCCAATATTCCAATACGATGTTGCCTTGGAAACTTCTGAAACAAAATTTTTACCTTTCTAAGTTTCATATTTCTTTTAAAAAGTATTGATTATGAAATTCTAATAAAATACTTCAAAATAAATTAAATCAAAAAACGGAATTTAATGAAGCTTATTAAAAACGTGAAACACACATATAATGCAGTTAAATTTTAAAAATACTTGTACGCACGTATTTTTAAAATTACTCAAAGCAGAGGTAGCCGACTTTTCTACTCATCCGCCCACTTTAGTATCATAGCTGGCAGTAAAATTTGTTACCACCTGCAAGCTCCGCAGTAACTAAACTTAGCGCAATCCTTGAGGCGGAAACTAAATATTTGATGTCTGATTCAATGTTTGTAAGAAACAAACAAACTGTCTTTTATTTCATAAATATTCACAGAGATTTTCTATTTCATGATAATGCGATTAACAACAAAACCTGAACCCCGATCTCATAAGAAATGGCGCAATGAAAAGCATCGATACAGTATCATTTTATTTAGGTAGAGTAGTCACAGTGAGACAAATTTTACAAAAACGTGAATTAAGAGCTAAATATAATCAAATGATATAAATATTGGATGATTAAATATGTTTTTGGCACTATATTTATCTTAGGATTTATTTCCGTAAGTAAACTAAAACTAGAAAGAATTAACGTTAAAAGAATGCAAAATTCGTCTCATTGTGTACGACACCTAACGCACATACATTGCTAACTTTTGTACTGAAAAAATATTGTCCCAATTATAAACACAAATAATGCTTCTTACACGCAAAGTTTCATAACATTTAATTTCCAAGCTTTAAAAATCACCAAATAATTATAAGGTCAAAACAGACACATCACTTCAAAATGTATTCCCATGTGTATCGACTGAAGCAGTAGCATGGCAAATAAGAATATGTTGCAGTAACGTTTAATGGGGTACATTACTTTGCTCTTTCTGATTCTCCTTATTGCTCCTGTGAAGCGATGGGTACGCCTGACCACTATGTTTTTCATTGCCCTTTAACCAGTAAGTATCATATTCGGGCTAGCAGTCAAATTTCACCCATTCAAGCTATTCGTAACGCGTTCCAGCATCTCCATGCACGCTCCCTCCTTGCTTCTTTGTTTTTGCATTTATCAAGCGAGCGGTATCTATGTCAGGGAACTTAGTGTTTGTCTAAGTTTTGGCTATTATTTTCCTTTGTTTTTGTGTATATTTTTCAGTATACCATTTCACATTGTTTTGATATTGTATGATTGATTTTGTTACTTTTTTATAGTGTTGCATGGTTTCTCATTGTTGTCACATGTCATATAGCGCTTAATGCATACTCTTAAAGTTTTGCATTCTACTGTGATTTTCCCTCTCTAGTAGACTGCACTTTGAACTTAATTAACTTTAGCATGGCTTAAATTCTATATGCTTTGTCTCTCTACTGTGTATTATTTTGACAATGTATACCCAGACATCATATTATTAATTCAAATTTTGTATCATTTTGTCAATTCTGTATACTTCAGCACATATCAATTTTTGTATACTACATCACAAGACATCATATTTTGTAAACTTCATCACAAAACATCAAATTTTGTATACTTTGTTTCTCAACTGTGTAGTACTCTGTCAATGAATAGCCAGACATCATTTTGTAATATTGTGTGGACATCTATTGTACAACAGTGACTTTGCAATCTGAAGTAGGATGCACTACGCAATTTATGAACTTTAACATGGCTTACATTCTGTATACCTTGTTTCATCACGGAGTATAACTTTGTCTATGCATGCCCAGACATCATATTGTGGTAATGTAGACGTCAGCTGTACTACGGTTACTTTGTAATCTCTTGTAGTAGGCTGCACTATGCAGTTGGGAAACTTCAGCATGGCTTAATTTTGTATACTTCGTTTCTCTACTATGTATACTCAGACATCATAATATCAGATCAAGCTTTGTTTCATTTTTTTTTACAACTTTGTATTCTTCAAAACAAGACATCAAATTTTGTATACTGTTTCTCTACTGTGTTTTACCTCTTAATGCGCATCCAGACATCAAATTGCAGTATTGTGGACATCTGTAGCATGGCTTAAACTTTGTGTACTTTATTTCTCATCTGTGTATTGCCCTATCAATTTATATCCAGTTATATTGAGTTATATTGTTATAGTGTGGTGCGGCTTTCGTTGTGCGCAATAGCTCAATGATACTAATGCTTGTAGTGTAAGAATTTTTGTTATCTGATGTTGATTTACAGACACTATGCAATCTTTCGTATTCCGCACCACGCGCATTATGACTTTTAGTGTTTTCCAATGACCTGTATTTTTTTTTTTTAAATGGTTTTCATAAATTTGTGGTTGGTCGAGCTCTCCCGGAACCCCATTTGCTTCCGAGGGCTTGCCCTCGGGAGCATCTAAAAATACGATAGGCTAGAAAATGGCAGGTGCGGGGGGTTTCTGGGCGCACTTACTGGAATAAATGCATGGTTGAAATGGTGCACAGTCATTGTCTTACTGTGCACCACTGCTCTACGTCACAATGTGTACCATATAACTTTGTTATTAAAAAAATGTTCCAGTATGTCTTCCATTTTTATTTAACTAAATCTTTGCTATTAAGAAGATGAATAGTGCAGCGTATTTTAAAAAAAGGAAACCTCACTTTATTCATTTCAATACTTTGTTTTTTCCCCTTACTCAGTATAATGAATTTCTTTTAATAAGTTTCCCGGCATAAGATATTTGCAAATTTGCTAATCTCGTGCGTAAAAAAACAACTCATTAGTTGTTCAATTCCAAACAGACGTATGTATACTAGTTTTGGAAAGGAACTAGCCAATATTGTTTCCAAAGCTGATTTTAAAAAATAAGCTTTTTTTCCCCTTCTTTCGGACTTTGAAAAGAGTTTAGATGATTTCTAGTGTCATTCTCTAATGTGAAAAAACATGCCAAAATAGAAAGTATACCTCATTCCTTTCAAGCTGCAAAATTTTCCTTTCAGAAACTAAAAAATACTCCAGTTATACCATTATATACAGTAATGTATCAGTTATCAGTGTTCAAGTTTCAAAATTTTGTCTCTTATTGTTAGCGGTCTCCAACCTCTTTCTCTCCGTGTGCGGAAAGACACATTACTTTCCTTAAAATAAACCTTGTAAGGATTCTCATTCGCTATAAAAATACTTGGGTAGTAAAGCGGCTCCGCAATCAATTGACAAGAGAATTGAATTAAACCAATTACAAGTTTTCCCAATTGCGTTTGGGAAACCATTTCCCATCTCATCAATAGCAATTTAATGTTTTTCTGAATTTACAGAAATTTTACTTCCTTTAAGGAATTCCATTGTTTTAATTATCTCTCTATGCAAATTGTGAGTCCTTATTTATTCTATAATCTTTTAGATAAAACAACATTTCATTTATCATTTATTTATATTTGGAATAATCATAAACAACTTTATTTTTATTACAGAAATTACTAGGGTTTCTTCATAGCTTCAGCCATTTCTAAGCATGTGATGCGTGATGCAATGTTGAACATACTTTTATGTAATAAAGTATTTTAGATAATAGTTAAAAGTGTTACAAAATTAAGCACCGTACTAATAAAATATTGCAGCATTTTTTTTTTTTTTTTGGCTTTTAAAGGGGTCGAAACACTATAAAGGTTCAGAAAACGTTGTTTTAAAAAGTTATTTTTGTTGTAAGCGTCAAAAGAAATTTTAACATTGTGTAAGAAACAAACTTATATCGTGCTTGTTCAAAATGTCAGTCACCTTTTTGAAGGCTAACGTTAAGTTTCTTTCTCATATCTTCAGAAACGTATTTCAAGATGCTAGAAATGTCTGAAGGGGCTTTTTTTACTGCGTGTTTATGTGAAAATGATTTAATTACATTTAATAAAAAGCTCATTTTAAGCTTAAAATATACTCTCATCTGTGTAACCTTCAACGAGACTATTTGTCACAATTATTTTGACGGACACTTTTAATAAATTCGATTTTGTACAAGATATGCGCATAAGTTTAGCAACTTAACAGGAAGAGTGCTCGAAGAAAGTTAAGACTGATGAGAAATGTAGATTAAAATTGACGTTTGAATTCTTTTTATCGCATGTTTAACTTTTAAAATAGAGTACATGACGAAGCTTGTAACTGTAATTTTATTAAACCGTCTAAGGAAATGGTTTCACTTCTCTCCTGCTGAGGTACAGAATATTTTCCTTAAATGCATTCCTTAAAAAGCAAAAATGATTTTTTCCTCGAAGTCTTTGCTTTTTAATATAATTTCCAACAGATATGGAAAACGAAATTAAAATAAACAATTTAAAAAAAAGGAAACGATAAAAGCGAATTAGAAAGTATAAAAATATTCTTAAATTTTTCCGTAATTAACAATAAAAACAATCAAAAGTAAGTTAACTAAATAAAAATCAATTAAATAAATTTTTAAAATAAAGTGTACATTATCGTTGGATATGGTTCTTTCAATCTGACGCTCTGTTTGCCCGTTCATCACCATTTGAAATAAAACTTTTCCGTTCGAAATAGCTTCGCCAATATAATTCAGTCCCTTGTTTCTTTTCTTTTTTTCTTTAATTTTACTCTCTCTTTACTTAAGACTGTTTTCCTTAATCCAGAACAGTTAAACATTAGACTTAGTGAAGACATTTTAATTTCTTCAAAAATTAACGATCCAATATTGTGGCGTCGTAGTCAGCTGTGGGTCTCGTACGCCCCAGTTCATAGGATCGAGCCTGGCAGTGTCGGTAAATTTTTAAGATGCAGAAAATCGTCTGCGCCCATGTCGTATGATTATGCAGCACGCAAAAGATCCCTTGAGTAGACATTTGACTTGAATACTCTCGGCTAAATTGAATTCCTAGTGCAATTTCGCATCAACAGAGTCCGGGTACTCACCCTTTCAGGTGAGTACCCGGATGTCAAAATTCTCATGCGGCAATGGTACCACATTCATTGTGGTGCCTCTGAAAGAGTTGATACTAGTATCTGGGAACGCACTAGGTCCGCAGTGGTTAACCAATATATATATGGAATCCATTAGAAAATAATCTTTAGCCAACAGGATTGGCTTCGGATAAACATCAACAGGAAGAACTTAAGAGATGCAGAGTGGTTATAATTCAAGTTTCTCTGTTTACATTACGCAGAGCTCGTTTTGACAAACATGTGTCACTGAAAGTTGCTATGTACGTATGTTACCATGGGTGAAAGAAATGTGCACTAATAAAATACCAGTTTGATTTTTTTCCCCAGGATAGAAGGGGGCGCATGAAGAACAAAAAAGAAAGACAAAATTCTGAAAGTTTCTTCAATGGACATTTCATTTGCGTAAATCGCAGGTTCAGATTCGTGTTATAGTGCCTCAAACAGCAGCGCAAAGGGTTTCTCTATCGATTGCAGCAACTTTTCAACAAAAATTGCAATTGCTAAAATAACGAAATGTCCTCACCTGGTGGCACAATATTTAACAATTTTGTACCTGAGAGTCATGGTATACTAAGTCCATTTTTCGAGTTTTTGCAGTGAGTTTTAAAAAATAAAACATTTTTAACACTGTAAGACTTCTTTTCTCCACCAGACTCCTACCCGTTAGCCGAGGCCTTAGTGTTGCTTTCGCACGAGCTGGTGGCCTGGGTTGTAGTTGGGGGTTAGTAATACATACACACATTAATTCAATTAGCTACTGCACATATGAACTACAGCATGAAAAATAAGCCACGGCATAAATTTTACTACTGCATATAAATAAACTAGGCTACCCTTCCATATTGGGAATACTATAAGACTAGAGTGTACCGTGTGAACCATATAATAAAGATGTCCAATGGGAGCTCTAAAAGAACCTTAATGTAGCTAGTGGTTTTGTCGTCGGTACTCTGTAGGTCCATTAAGTGTAAACTCGCAAAAACTCGAAAAATGGACTTAAGATACAATGGCTCAAGGGTGCAGAATTATTTTCACTGCATATTTTTCTTTTCCCCATGGTCCACATAGCGTGTTTGTAAGTTTTAATGACATAGATCAATTAGAGTTAAAGCTACGTAGGTCTGAACGGGGTAATTTTAATTACACCACCCTGTAGAATACAGGATTTAATGTCTTTAATCCGACCATTCCTGCGAAAGCCAAAGCTTCACTTCGAAACATTCGGAAATGCGAGTGAAGTAATTTTCACATCAACCATTCAAAAAATTTCAGAAATTCTAAACATGTTTATATATATATATATATATATATATATATATATATATATATATATATTGTATAGATATGTGTGTGTGTGTACATGTGAGTGGGGTAGAATTAAAGTGTACCAAGTCCATTTGAGTTCGTTTCGAGATAATGCAATAGTTGCGTTTAAATCATTTATTAATTCCCTGTAATAGTTACTGGAATTTTTAAAGTTGATGTATGTAAATATTTGTTGGGGTATGTGGGGCAAAGTGAAATAGTTAATATAAGGTATATTTTAGAAAATGAACAAATTGGGAAATGAATAAATTGTAACAGTACATAAAGAGAGCACTGTTAATTGTATAGTTTGCTGACATTCTAATAAGCAAAACACTTGGTTCATTATCAAACTGAATCACACAAACAGTTTAGTACACTTTTAACTCAATTTCAGGAAAAAAATGGTTCACTTTCCTTTGGATCTACTCATAAATGCCTATATACAGAAAAAAAATACTGAACATTGTGCATGCACCTAACATTGATGAGCGAAATTGAATTCTTAATTTGCAATGTTAAAGAATTCTAAGATATCATAAACAGGGTCACGAACAATTTTTTGACTTAAAATAATTATTATCATGAAATTTTTTTATTCTTTCGATAAAACTTTTGTTTTTATTACCGATTTTGTCAAGTGACCAGAAAATAGAATTATCTTAATGGTATATAGGAATGTGAGTAAATGAACCTTTTTATCTCTTTTCATTTACAGTTGTAGGGAACGGGTGCGACATGGTGGGGGTGGTGGAGCAGGTCTGCCAGAATCGGGGGTACAAAACCGTGAACCTCCACGGTGGAAAGCCAGTACTTTCACTCTTGCCAAAAGGTACCTGCAGGCCAAGGAAGAAGTCAGGATATTTAAGGCGTCTACTCACATCGCCACACATTTTTTAATTTAATAGCTTTCTTCAAACTCCAAAAAAGTTTAGCGCATGTTATTTCATTTTGATATTATTATTTTTCGTTTACTTTTGTTGCCAATTACAACTTCACTTACCATTCAGTATTTTCAATGTTTGTAAAAAATGTTAATGTTTAGCTTACATGCAATATGTCACTTAAAAAATTGAAGTGATGAAATGCATACCATTGTCTTCTTTTCCCCTGATGTCTGTTGTTTTGTTGTTGGAAGAGATTTTCGAAATCAACAATTAATTTATGAAAATTTACAGCAGTTCGTGTAATGTTTTAAGAACTAATACACAAATTTTAATACATTTTTTTATATTTCCTTACATGAAAATTTTTTTTTTCTTACGACACTGCAACTAAATAATGTCATACAATTTCACAGAAAACATGCAGATTTGGAAGGAAAATATTTTTACCCTGTGTTACTTTTTAATTAATAAAAACTAAGGGTTTAAGAAAAACTGCAGTGCACATATGCGAAGAGATTTGCTGGAGCTGCATTGTGAAACGCGTCAGCCATTAGCGCATGCCGAACATTTTAAGCCCGTAGCATTAAGACTTCTATTTTCGTGCTATTTGAAAGCCAATTTTGTTCCGTCATATTTCAAGGAATAAAAGTTTTACAGCTTTTCGTTTACTTTTATGAGCACATGCAAACACGATCCAATTTCGGCGTTGCCTTTTAAAACTGATAGTAAAAATTTCAGACAAACAGAAAATGGTGAGTCCTGGTAGTGATTAAGATTTTTAATTCTAGTGTTTCTCACCTGATGGGGATTTTTTCTCTCTCCTAAAAACTGTAAGATTCAAAGAGGTAAACTCCTAATTTCCAATTTTTAGAACTTAATAAATATTTCGTTTTAGATTAGACTGCGAAAAGCACATTGAAGATTTTTGAAGCGTAAGTCCTTATGAAGATGTAATGAATTAATGGGTTTCAAATCACGAAGAAAAGATAAAAGGCTACATAATAAAGTAAGCTAAAATACGTTTAACGAAAATCATACAGCAGACATTGAGTTCCATACTCTATCTGGAGTGATATCCATTACAGAGTTAACATAGAGGGAATATAAAACACCCACTAAAATCGAAACTAAATTCAGAAAGAGAAGAATACAAACGACCTTCCACTATTGACAACAATGGTAGCACAAAAGCAAGTTTCAAATTATGTTTTGTCAGAGCCAAACAGGGTGAAATTAATTTCTGCACCCGGTTGCTTTAACGTTGATACTCAACATCGCAGTTATAATTTCACCGGACAGCCATTCTGCGTTTTTTATTTTAAGATGCTTTTCTTACCGCAGCCTGACGTTAATGTCATCATGGATGTTGACATGAATGAAAGAGTTAATTTCCCTGTAATATTACTCGTGAATTTCAAAACAAATTCTTTTTTTCATGTATTTTAGGTGAAGCTTTTATTTAAGCACGACAGGAGTGTTTTAGTACGCAAAATAAAGCTTAAAGGAAGCCAAATAATGGCGGACTAGTTCATGGCCGACATAGGTAGGGGAAGCTCTTATTGCGCAACAATATCCCTCCGGAATCTCGTTTGAATCTTTGGGACAACCAAAAAGAACTAACAACATAAACAAGAAGTTCCGTCTAAACTATACGAGCCTACTTTCCCGCATACACATGCTTCAACTTTATAATCTCTCTCGCTCTTTCTCATTTAGCTTTAGCTCTTAAATACTTCACATATACCTTTTACTTTTGGTTCATACATATTCAATCATTCATTCATTAATTTATTCAGTTATTCCTTCATTCATTCATTTATTCAGTTATTCATTCATTCATTCATTTATTCATTCATGCATTCAGTTACTCATTCGTGTATTTATTTACTCACTCGCTTATTTTTTTATTTATTCACTCATTTATTTTTTTATTTATTCACTCATTTATTTATTTTGCCATTTATTCACTCATTTATTCATTCATTCTTTCAGACATTCATTTAATCATTCATTCATTCAAAAATATCCTTAAAAATTCTGATAAAAATTCTTCATAGGAAAATAGGCTAGTTTAGTTCTGGTTAAGCTTCGTATCTGTGCATGTTCTACGTCATAACAATTTTCCGGTAAAGTCGATTTGACGACTTTCTACTGAAAATGGTTCTATCCCGCAAAGAAGATGGTACGCTGACATGGACGCTTTCTTATGTTATATATCAGGCTTACATTTTCTTCTGCTTTTCATATATTATATTTCCCGTTTGAATCTTAAATGCAAATAGAAAATGAAAAAAAACAGTTAGTGCCATTATTCTTCATAAAAAAGACGATTCTCTCATCTTCATCTCTTCTCACCCCCATTTTTGAGGTAGATGTAGACCAAACGAAAGGGTACCCAGTGCTAAAGGGAGTTCCGTAAACAAAAACACGCAAAAGAAAAGCAACTCTATTCTTCTGACGATTCATAAACTATTATGGCTCAAACAGTTCTTATTAATTTTTTAACAAGAAAAAGCTTGTCTTTTTCGCTACTGTTTTTTTTTTTCTTTTTTTTTTTTTTTTTTTTTGAAAGAGACATTTATTAAGCAGTGAAACTTCAAATTTTGAAATAAAAGGAGGTCCAACTATAAAATATTTTTAAGTAGAAATGATTATATAGTTTTGGGGAGTAAAAGGCCTCAGTACAGTAGGAGACGGCAGAATTGCTCTTACACTAGGTTAATTCATTTTTTGTTTTTGTGTGCAGGTTCCGCAAATACTGAACTTTATTGTGAATAAAATATTCGTAACTTAACACTTAACCCAACAGTAGATCGCAACACACGGTTTGGAAAATGTTGTTCTAATTGATAAATGAGCGCTCTAAAACAAGTTTCACTGCCAGCGCAGTGTCAATGCAGTGAAAACATTTCCATTCCAATGCCTTGGCTACAAGATATTCGGATAATTGTTTTACTTTTCACTCTGAGCAAATTCAACAATATTTACGATAATTTAAAATGGCAGCATTCATGTGTGTTTGTATTATACACCCCCCCCCCCCCCGCTCCCTCTTCTTTTCCTTACATAAGCACATCTTTTTAATTGTTTGAAAAATATCAACAACAAAAACAAAAATAAAAAACATTTTGATTTTCTATTCAGAAGGACAGACATAAATAGTTCTTGAAAAATTGTTAGCCAGACCAGCAAGAAATTTCGCAAAATTTTAAAAGAAAAGGGAAAATTTTTTAAACCAAAAAGGCAAGTAATCCTTAGCTTTAATATTTCGTTGCCGGTAGTTAATGAAATTGTTCCCTAAATATATTTAAAATTCTCAATATGTATTTGAAAGAAAAAGTTTTTTTTTATTTTAAACTATAGTCCTGAAATAAAAGCAATTTTCTAGCCATGTAAGGAACACTTGATAAAGCAACGTCTGATAATGTATCACAAAGATTAAAACCAATTTTGAATTTAGAATACTACGATCAAGTTATGAAACACTAGTAAAGGAATAAACAGCTCTTAAAAAGAAAACGACTTTTATTTTTCGTTTACTTAATTAGCTGAGATAAACGATTAGCTGTATTAATTAGTTATGCACAGCAGATCTCTCTGAAAAAAAAGATTTTCAAAAAGGAATTTTGCATGCAAATGGACAGAAAAATAGTTTATGCACCGCTTCCCTCTTTCCGTACCACTATTTTTCTATTGCAACTTCACTTACTCCTTTACCATGTGGAATTAAAATTTAAGCATTTCTTGGGGAAATTTTTAGCTTTCTTTTTCATAAAAAATAAATTAAAGCCATGAAGTAAGGACTAATATTTCAAACAAAGATCTTTAAAATCAAAACAAAGAAGATTCGCCTAGTTAGGGACGAACTTGTTTGTAAAGTTATTTACGCCCTGGTAATTTTTAAGGCCAGAGCAAAACATTTCGCTTTGAATTACTAGCGCGTCCCAAAATTTAAACCATGACTCGATCTTCACAAATTTCTCAAAATGTCTCCAAAGCCAAAAAATTTTCTTTCATTAAAGCTATAAGAGTCCATGCTGACAGAAGACATTTAGAGCATTGGGAAAGTTCATTTTAGATGGCTTAATTGATATCGAATTAGAAAACAACTGATACAGTAGCTGAGAAGTCGAATTTTACCATTAGTTGCAGAGTGGGAATTGTTGAATTTATGGTGATGCTGGTATTTTATTTCAAACAAGTTAACAAATTACTCTGCTGTAACTATTCAAAAATAATGTAAATTAAATTGCATGAAAAAAATATCAACTTTTTTAGAAGATAACAGCTGCTATAAAAATCTAGTGTGGGGTTGTTTTACTTATTGAGATTTCTTTATCACATTTGTTTCTTTCAAAAAAAAATATCAAAGCCATATTTAAATTTAAATATTGTGGGCGAATTATTTTATTGACAATCTGAGTTCAAAATTTGACCAACCACTAACTTCTCTCTCTTAACTGTAAAATAAAACACAAAAAAAAAACTTCAAAAACCTTCTTTTTTTTAAATCTACTGTTTTTTCTTGAAAGAACGAAAAACAGGGAGAGGGGTAGGGAATACATGATAAAATAATTAAAACCAAAAATAAGATATCTCTCTAGTAAACACATCTCAGAAAATAAGTAAATGAGAAATAATTCAATAATAAATAACCAAAGACACTTAAGAGAAGAAATTTACAAAAAAAAAACGGAAGCAGGTATCGGGGGTCTTTGTATGAGTAGACATCGAAAAAGAAGGCTTCGTTTTTTTTCTGTATGCAGCAATAGTTGCTGTAAAAATTACAGCATTTTTTTACAGTGTGTTCTTGTGCAAAGTGCCTTGAACTTCTCCTCTGGATATCCGGCTGAAATTGCAGGATAGTTAGACTCGTGTGCCAGATAGGCTTCCACGTATTTTAAAATGAACCGGATAAACCGGTTATCGAATAGTTACCAGATGTCCAAACCATACTCACAAAAAAATCAGATGTCTCGTCTTGAGAAAAAGGAGAACTATAGTCACCTAAACTATAGTTCATAGCTGAAAGAGTGCCAAATAAATGACTGCTCTCTGGCTGAAGTGAAATTTTTATTTATCTTTCTTACGCATTAAAAAACATTAGATGAAGTAAACACGGAATAAATATTGCTCATCGACTATGCAAAAAAATCGATTTTCGTTTGCTGGTAAAGTTCATATTATAAAGCTAGGAATTTCCTTTTTAGCCTACTTTCCTGTAAGAGTTTGTAAAAAATCATAAAGCATGAAAGAAGGCTTAATACATCGTGAAAATATCGTCAAAAAACGACATACATACAGTATGAATGTATAATTTCCTTCCTTTGTGAAGTCGGTTAAAAATTAAGAAAAGTCAAAAATAAGTAATTAAATAAAGATTGAAAAATTAAAAATTTGAAAGTAGGGTTTGAGATGGGGAACATGTGTGTCTGTCGGTCTGTCTGTCCCACCCCCCTAATAACTTTTGAAGGAATTATCCGATTCAAAAGATTTTTTTTTTCATTCGAAAGATCTCGGCGATAACATCTCATTTCCATATTTTACTTTTTGATTTGACCAATTTTTTGTTCAATTTTGAACAGTTTAATAAACCTTATTATTAGCGTCTATGCGCAAATTATGTAAACTCTGGGAGTAAGATCCAAGTTCCTATGAACAAGCTTATTTAAAGAGCTCTCGTCGTGAAATATTTTTTGATTTGAACAATTTTTGTTCATTTTTGAACAGTTAAAAAAAATTAACATAGCACCTACGGTGAAATTTCAATCCAATATAAATCCTGATCTAACGGACCGATTTGCTTGGAACAATATCGGAAAGCTCTTATGACGTAGAACATGTACAAATAGGAAGTTAATCCGGAAATTACGAGCCTAGTTTCCTATGAAAATTTTTGATTGGGATTTTTATGAATATTTTTGAATGAATGAATGATTAAATGAATAAGTGAAAGAATGAATGAACAAATGGGTGAATAAGTTATTAAAAAATGCGTGAATGAATGAAAAATAAGTAAATGAGTGAATAAATACATGAACGAGTGAATGAATGAATAACTGAATAAATGAATGAATGAATGAATGAATGAGTGAATGAATATGTGTTAACCGTTGAAAAAGTTATATTTGAAGTAATTAAGAAGTAAAGCTAAACGAGAAAGAGAGAGGGAGATAGCTGGATTATAAATTTGAAATTGGTGTATACGGGCTCGTATAGTTCAAGACGAAACTTCTTGGTTTTTTTTTTTTTTTTTTTTCTTTTTCGTGTAGGAACTTTTACCCTTAATTAGCAAATAATGGTTGCAACTATTGCTGGCTTTTCAGTGCAATTACATTGGAAACTATCAATTAAACTCCAAGGTATTTCTTCTTTTGTCAGCATAAACTTTCATTTTTAGAACATAAAAGAAAAATGTTGCAATTTTATGACTCGCCGGCAACATAAATTCTACATTTAAACTGTCAAAGGAAAGTGATGAAAAAGCTTGATTCTTAAAAATATCTTTCTCATTTAACAAGTATTCTCATTACAATAACGTGAGCTTTGAGTGTGTATTTGTGAAAAGTTCGCAGATGCGTGACTCTTACAGAGAGTGTGAATTAATTTTTCAGATAATCGTTTTTTGTGAGAAAGCGCTTGTGTCAGCGATAACTGTAAGTAGACTCTAAAATTCCAAACATAGAATGAAGAAACCTACTTTTATAAAAAAAAATATTGACAATTAATTTCTGTATAGAGTAATAATAATTATTATAATTAGATGACGAATATTGCCGAAGAAATAACAAACACGGATGCCCCTTACCAAAACGAAAACGAATAACTACAATAAGCCAGAATTTAAAAAACGTAAGAATGGATGGGGATAAATGTAACAACTCAAATGTCTAACAAACTAATCACAAAATAACAGACCATAAAGCTCATGAAAACAAAATCAATATGTTAAATTTCAATAACAATTCGGCGCGAATTTGTTTCACAAAACAACGCTTAAAGTAAAACGAATCAAAGTAATTCTCAACTAGTAGATATTGTAATTCCAAATTGTAATTGAAATTAATGTGTTTAACTCTGGTTATTTATTTTTAAATTAGTACGATAACACTTTGCGCACAATTTTTTTTATATTTTTTTTCCATTCACTGCGTTGTTTTCCAAAAGAAAAGTAATTCCAGTCGTTAGTTAGTTATTTATTTCACCACTTAATGCTCTTCAGATTTTATCAGTTAAGGAAAAAGTTAAAAAATAGTTTCATAATGAGGTGCCGAAATGTAAAAGTTTTTCCTGGTTCATATTTGTGATAAATTTTACAGAAAAAGTTTTGTTAACAATTAAAAACAAATTCCTATTGAACCTTGTTTAACTATTTTTTTCCTTCCTTTTTTCAAAGTTTGACGAATATTTGTTAAAAGAAGATATTGTCAATGCTTAACCAATGATATGTATTACTACTTTTGATTAAGATGTTCTTCATTCGTTAATGCAAAAAGAAAAAAAAATTAACAGTGATTTGAATAGTTAATGTCTTACTAACAATTGAGAGTTACCCTCCGATGTAACGTAACTCACAATTAAATGGGAAAATGTTACACTCTACTAAAGGCTCGGTTTCTCAAAAAAAAAAGGGGGGGGGGGTAATCTTACCGACATAAATCTTCGTGACATCCGGACATTCGCACTCGAGAGCATGTGGGCTCAAGACGGCCTGAATCGCTGAGATCGAGCGTGATGTATCCTTAGAAACCGAGTTACTCGGGGGTAGCAATCGACGAGTTATTCTTGGGTCAACTCACGGTTGTTAACAACAGTGTCAGTGAGCTGAATTGATGCATAGTGTTTACTAAAGCAGTGGATCGATTCATTGCTTTAGTGTTTATGATGGAAGAATCTAAACAAATGACTTCCCGTTATTTCATAAGTTTTACCAAATATATATTTTCAATAATAATAAACGTTTTATATTCCTTTCGTTAGGAAACAACGAAGAAGGCGACTTTTTTGTTCAACGCTGCGACATTTTGCGAAGTAGAAAGTTGCGAGGTTTGCCCTATTTTTCGCAAATAAACCACCGTCTGGAGATACAAGCTAAATATATGACTTGATGTCACAAAGTTAAAGATAGTCTCTGTTTTTCTAGAATTATTCACCATGAATGGGAGAGCTTATGCCTTAGAAACACGTTTCCATTTTGAGGCGAGTACAAGGGGCAATAAAAGGCCCTAAGCTTTTACCATTTTTAAGAATGCAAATATTGTACAACTCCTAATTCAAACATAAAACACTAAAGGGCATTTTTTGACACAGCAGCCGATGCAAAATTTATGTAATGCCATCTAGGAAACGATCGTAGGAAGTACAATTTGAAATATTTTTAACACAAGTTTAAATGTATTTTCTACACAAGAAGAATAATATTATAACATACAAAATCGAAAGAAAATGTTCGACATTTTCTGAGAAAGTCACTTAAAATTACCATACCATATTTGATGAATTGCACGAAATTACTTTCCTTTTACATTTTGTTTTTGTTGCGTTAGCATAAACGTGTGCCTTTGAGTCGATGCTTGAATACTCCTCAATCGCATTCAACGAGTAGCACTGGAAATGCTCTTGAGCATAGAATTGCACATTTTGTTCCTTTCGCACTGAACAAATCCCATTCAACAAATAACACTGAAAATGCACAACAAGTAACACTGAAAGAGTAAATAGAAATAAAATATAATACAGTAAAACCCCGTAATATCGCGCCTCAATATACCGCGGAATCGGATATAACGCGGCTACTATCTTGTCCCCCGACGTTTAAAACACCCTTTGTCATTACAAATCACCTTTTGTATTCCAGATTCTTTGAAATTTTTCGTAAAGTAAACGTATTTCGTAGTCCGAGTAAGTGTATAAAGACTTAAAACATTGTTTCTTTGAAAAGTGCGTTCCGCTCCTTTCACACAAATCTATTTTTATCTTAGAATCTCTCTCCCTTCATAATCCCATGTTGATAACTTAACAATATTTTTAAGCCCACATTTTCTCAGAACACAATTGTTTTGTTGCGGTTGATATGGTTTTAACTTAGGAGCCTCAAAGAGCAGAAAATTTTAATCTGAGTAACCTATCACTCGATAGACTAACCGCTCAGTTGAGAAGTGCGCTTCTTGCACAGCAATTACAGAAAATAAAATGGCAGCAAACAAGAAAAGAGAGAAACAATTATACAATAGAAGGAAAGTTAAGTAATTGATACAGTTAAAAGTGGTGCAGCAGGGGCGAGTATATTTTGTGAATATGGTTCCGCGGCACAGTTTCACTAGACCGCGGTTATGGTATAACGCGGGTGCCAAGCATGTCCCCTGACGCCCGCGTTTTAACGGGGTTTTACTGTACTACATGATAAGTAGTAGAGCTAACCCGCCAGCATGGCGACAAAGCGTTAGTTGAGTTGCCGCCAAGTCCCTTAATTGCTCGTCAACAACGCCAAAGCAAAATCACAAAGGTGGAAGACAAATTTTTAACTTGAAATAATTTATTCAATCTTTTTTTTACTTATCGTTAGTACTCGTGCTTATATAGGGTCAGTTGGGGTAATTGTAAACACGGGGTAGTTGTAAACAAGCTTCATAACTACACTTGTGGTGGTTTTGAAAACTTAACTGCTTGTAAGTGATAAACTGGCAGCATAGAGAAGACATTGGAACAGTTTCGTAAGTTTCGAAACAACTGTCGAGGCGTCACTACTGTTTGAAATTGGCACTGCGAAAAAGTTGGTTTAACAAAATTTAGTGATCTCACATTTTCCTCTCCAGCTCATCTACAAAAGCGATGTAAGCAGTTTCAACCATTTTTATTTGTCCTATGGAATGCGGCTAAAAACATTTAGTTATGAATTTAATCCTCACTGTTATTTTTCAGGTGCAAGTTAGGTGTTTACAATTACCCCATATATTTCGTACTCTGGGGTAATTGTAAACACTTAAATTTATCCTATTTCCAATATTTTGGGGGGACAATAAGTATTATATTTTGATGTAAATTACACTTTTGTGTCTATTTTACATAACTGTTGTTGCTGTTGCTAATGCTACTTGGAAATCCAAGCCCCGCTTGCAGGGCGACCATGAATTAAGGAAGTTCCTACTGATTATTAATGGGCTCCGCTAGAAAGAAGTACACTTGGCTTAGAGGGGCTTAATGATTTTGAACCAGCTCCCAGTTGAGAGATCGCCACCTAGGTTGGTCCCTCAACGGAAATTATTTCTAACTTGGTGGACATTTGAAGCGAAGATGTATTTTACGTGCACAGCTCCCTTTAGCGCAATCGGTCTCAGAGTATTCAGTCACGGGAGGTGGTCACCCTCTCAAGCGTTAACCACTGCCAGTTGTGCTTCACTTTCGGTGTTCTGTGGGACCCAAGCTTAACCGACTGATTCACTGTGGGACAAATTTTACATAAATTTGTCGCATTATTTAATTTTTTGCAATATATTTCTCGTTAAATGATCTCAGTTGACTCATGACATAACTCAGTGGACCACATGCGGCCTGTTGGCCGCAAATTGAGAACCATTGCTCCAGAACTTCTTAAGCGTTCAAGCAGACTGTGTATGAAACAATTTTCCATTTGCATCAACCTTATTCGAAAATAAATCACTGTTTACAATTACCCCAGATCTCTGGGCTAATTGTAAACACACTGGGGTAATTGTAAACACGAGCTCATTC
The DNA here is from genome assembly GCA_038502835.1 of Octonoba sinensis. Taxonomy (NCBI): domain Eukaryota; kingdom Metazoa; phylum Arthropoda; class Arachnida; order Araneae; family Uloboridae; genus Octonoba; species Octonoba sinensis. Next base: position 25,175,169 of record CM076599.1, on the reverse strand, counting down.
ACTAACAAATAGTCATAAAGTCAAAATTTTTGCACACATTTACTCACAAGAAGTACAGTAGTGGCTACAATGCTCACAATTTTTTCTCTGAATTCATTCAAGAGGTAGGAAAGGATCAATAGTTAAAACATTGAAAAAGCGTTTACAATTACCCCAACTGACCCTACTATCCTAAAATTAAGGTTTATTGCACTAAAATATTGATGTGTGCAGTTCAAATACGTATGAAGGTTTTTTTTGTCTACCATTTAATATTTTTGATTTACTGTTAAATAAAATTCTAAGGGTTCTTTTTACACCCTAAATTTTCAATTTTCATTCTTGTCACCCCCATTAATTTGGAGGAAGAAGACGCATCTTGAACACTTGCTTACTCAAGCGAAATATTTAAATTTGGCTCCAAACAAACAATACGTTAGTGATGAAAAATTCATCCATTAAGTTTAAGTAGAATTCCTTTAATTTGAGTTGATTCTTTTATTGCCTTTCTCCCTTTCATTTATCAAATTTCTTCCGTTTTCTTTTAGTTGGGAAAAGCCACTGCCTCTGAAAAGGGAGGGGGAAAAATATTTTCGCAGATAGAATAAGTTCCTAAACATAATTGACAAGGAGATTTTTTAATTAATTTTTCCACTTTTACTGACTCGAAAAAAGTTTACCTTATTAGAAGCTGTCTCCGGATTATTTTCTTTTACTAAAAAATATTGAATCAGTTTTTTACGTAAATTGTCTTGTAAGTAAACAAATGAGTTTTTTATAATTTTACTCCGTGTTTTCTGAATTTGAATTCTATTGAAAAACACCGCGTTCGAAAATAAATAAATAAATAACTAATTTAGTTGAGTCTATTTACATTATTCGGGCAAGATTTTTGTTGCAATCGAATTTGTATTAATTAAAATTCGTTTCATAGAACGTTTCCCAGAAATTTTAACTAAGAACGTATTTTTTCTGCTATTTTCTGTATTAGATTTCTTCGAAATAGAATTAGATTCTACTTATTGGTATTTTTGATTAGGAAAAAAGTGTGTCTATTTGATTTCTCCACCATGATGAATATGAATTCTTTTTAAAACAAAAAGTGAGAATTTTAATCTGAATATTTGAGCCTTAATTTGTGAATCCTTCAAGAGACACGATATTAAGTGAGTGATTGTCAAGATAGTCACAACCGTAATGACTAACTAGAGACTTCAAACACACATACACAAAAAATAATAATAATATTTGTAATCGATTTTTGAATTTACTTACATTTGCAACTAAAGTTATCTAGACATTCTTTTAGGATAGAAATTTATTAGATCTGTTATGACACTTTTGGCCTAGTTTCAGCGTGATGCAGCAAACAAAATACTTTCATTTCGCTACACTGTTAGAAATTTCATCGTGAAATTACGGTTAAATAACCGGCAGCAGTCTGTCCATCTAATTAGCCGTTAAATTTACGGTTTGGTCCACAGCCAAGATGGACGCCCGCTTTTTATTGACTGCGAGACGTAGGTGGCGCTCGAAAATTACGGTTAATTAAACGTTCTTTAGGAGAAACAGAGACTAAACGATTTTTTTCATAATCAACGGTTTGAGTACCATCATTTTAATGGTTATTCGACTGTTGTAATTAAACATGGTAAACATAACAATCAAATAAATTTTACTATTTTTTCACAGAAATTTTTAAGTTAGAAATTACTTACTTTCTTTCTTTCTCTTTATATTTTTTTTTTTCATTAGAGTAATGGTTATGGACTTGTAAAATTATTTTCCAATTGATTTCTTTAACGTAAGGCTTTCTTTGTCATTACCACATATCGATAAAAAGTAAAGCTGTAATCAAACTAGCCTATTTCTGAGAGTATTTTGTTGTGGTTTTAGCGATAAAATTCATTAAAACAAGGGAAAAAAACAGAAAAATAATATTTTTAAAGATAAAATTTACTTTTATCAAAGAATGTCGCACAAACATATCATGAGGAGAAAATGTGGTTGTGAAATAATCACAACTTTTAAATAATAATTCATTTAATTTATGTTTCGTTGGAAAAAAGAAAAACATATTTTTCATTGATATAAGTTAAAATAAATTCTAAATTCTCTTTCTTCTTTTTTTTTTTTTGTTCCACTTCTGTATTCCCTTAAAGACTGTAAAATCAGTGTTAATGTATGTGTAAGCTTGCAAATACTAGAATGTAATAACCTGTACATACCCTCTGCAAAAGACGACTTTCGTGATAATCTCACTTTAAATGGTTGCATGTCGTAATGTTAAATACCAGCTGATTAAAACTGGGTTTAAAGAGTTAAATAAATATATTTGAGCTAAAGGGTTTTATTGAGTCCAAAACTGTCCGATCACTTAATTAGGAGCAGCACCATATAAGCTTGGTGCGTGGGCTGGAATTTCAAGCTGCATTTGACTGAGCGACTGCGTAATATATTTGTTAACGCCAAATTAGGAGACTCCAAACGCAGCTTTATCTCTTTGTGTGGTCAGAACCGTAACTGTAGTCTGTGGCGGATATGGGGACGCTATAGGCGCCTTTTTGCACAAAAAGCTCCATTATGACGAAAAGTTGCATTCAACAGTGCTTTCTATCACCAATAGATGAAGAATTGAGATCTGTGTAAATCATATCCAAATATCACCACTTCTAAAGGGATGCTTTTTATAAGGAGAACTGCAGCATTCTGGAGAAAGAGTTTCCCTAAACTTAAATAAAAAAGAAATCATTTAAGATCCTCAATTGTTTGATCCCCAATCGAGTATGATGTATTTACGGATGTGTAGTTTCAAATGTCAGAAAAGATTTTGCCAAAGAAAAAGCACGAAAGCTTAAGCTTCTTCCATTGTTTTTCTTAATTTAATTATTTTTAATTAGTATTGCATATTGTTTAGTTACATGCATTTAACAACACATCATTCAGTATGTTGTTAATTGAAAAAACAAGCCTTTTGTACACATATATTGTTTTTAAATTCAAAAATTAAATTTTCTACGCATTATATAGGAGGGGCCATTTATTTACTCTGCATAGGCGCTTAAATCCTTAGTCACTCTTGTATATTTGGTTATAGATTTTGGGGTGTAGGTACGACTTGGCATAATTTTGAACCAGCTCCCAGATGAAAGGTCGTCACCTAGGTTGGCACCCCGAGAGATATTTTTCAGACACTTGGAAACATTTGAAGCCATGACGGATTTTACGCGCACCAGTTCCCATTGGCGTACACTGCTGGAGCAATGAGTCGCGAGAGGTGATCACCCCCACTGACCATAGCCAGTACTGCTTCATTTTCGGTGCTCTGCAGGAACCGAGCTTAACCGAATGATCCACTGCGGGACACATTTTACATAAATTCACCACATTACTTTATTTGTTTGCAAGATATTTCTCATTAACTGATCTCATCGGACTTAAAAATTACTCAGCGGACCACATGCGGCCCATGGGTCACATGTGGTCCATTGCTTCAGAACTTCTAAGCCTCCCAAGCAGACTGTGAATGGCACGGTTTTTTATTTGCATCAATCTTATGGGAAAATAATTCTCTCTTAACATTTTCCCCAAAGACTCGGGGGTAAATGTAAACACGAGTTCATTAGCTAACAAATAGTCATAAAGTCAAAATTTTGGTACACATTCACTCACAAGGAGTATAGTATTGACTACAAAGCCCTCAATTTTATCTCTCAATTTATTCAAGAGGTAAGGACGGATCAAAAGTTAAAACATTGAAATAGCGTTAGCAATTAGCCTAACTGGCCCTTCTTCGCAGTTCAATTTCTGTCTGGAGTGCATACGGAATGCTAAAAACCTTCACACACGAAAATTGAACCGAAGATAAAATGAAAGAGTGGAAAAAGAATAGTGAAAATTCATTGCGGAGGGGATGAAAATTCCAGTTTTCGTGGTTCTTCTCCTCTCATTTTACCATACTAGGATTAGTAAATCGGATCGAGACAGAGAGGTCTCTGTGGGGGGTCTACAAAACCTTCCTTGGTTATACCTACTCTTGTGTAGCATTGCATAAATCTGAAGAGGTAAAAATATTTTAAACACCTAAAATAAAGATTTTTAGTACTTTTTACTAAATATCATAGTTAAAATTCAGTATTTCTCATATTAACAAGATATGTGCCTGTCTTTATTGCATAAGCATTTCCACTTTCAACTATTTTTTGATATGTAAGGAGAGATTATATGGGAATTCAGTCTTAGATAACATCTTATTTGCTAAAAAATATACCAATATTTGAAATAATATTCATTTTAAACATTGTCAACCCCTATTAGTAAAAGAAATCCATAGCTCTAAATCATTTGAAAATAAATCTTTTTCGAGAACATTGCTTTTTGTCCAGCACATACCAGCGAGAAACTTCTTTTTAGCCTACTTTCCCGTAAAAGTAAAAAAAAATAATAATAAAGCATGAAAGAAGGCTTAATGTATCTTGAAAATATCGTTAGAAATCAAGAAAAGTCAAAAATAAGTTAAGTAATTAAATAAAGATTGAAAAATAAAAAATTTGAAAGTAGGGTTTTGAGATGGGGAAAAAGTGTGTCGGTCGGTCTGTCGATCTGTCTGTCTGTCGGTCTGTCTGTCTGTCGGTCTGTCGGTCTGTCGGTCTGTCCCCCCCTAATAACTTTTGAATGAATTGTCCGATTGGAAAAATTCTTTTTGCATTCGAAAGATCTCGGCGAGGACATCTCATTTCCATATTTTACTTTTTGATTTGAACAATTTTTTGTTCAATTTTGAACAGTTCAAAAAATTTTAACATTAGCGCCTATGGGTGAAAATGAAGCAAATTATGTAAACTCTGGGTACAAGATATAAATTCCCATGAACAAGCTCACTGGTAGAAGTTCTTTGCGTGAAATATTGATTTGAACAATTTTTGTTCATTTTTGAACAGTTCAAAAAAAAATTAACATACCGCCTACGGGGAAATTTCAATCCGATAAAATTTTTGATCTAACGGACCGATTTGCTTGCAACAAACTTTATCGGAAAGCTCTTATGACGTAGAACATGTACAAATAGAAAGTTCATCCAGAATTAACGAGCCTATTTTCCTATGAAATTTTTTGATCGGGATTTTCAAGAATATTTTTTAATTAATGAATGATTAAATGAATAAGCAAAAGAATGAATGAATAAATGAGTGAATAAATACATGAATAACTTAATAAATAATGATTGAATGAATATGTATTAACCGTTGTAAAAGGTATATTTGAAGCAAATAAGAACTAAAGCTAAACGAGAACGACAAAGAGAGAGAGATAGCTAGATTATAAATTTGAATTCGGTGTATACGGGAAAGTAGGCTCGTATAGCTCTAGACGGAACTTCTTGTTTAAGTTGGGCTTAAGTCGCAAAATCTACAGTCAATACAATGAAAAATGATTGTCTTAAAGTTATATTTGTTATAAAATATATTCTTATCATTTTTGCTCATAATATCATTCGAAAACTACTGATAACAGTAATAGCTCGGGATCAAATAAATTGATCTTCTCTTGAAGCACTGATAACATCGATTTACACCAAAAGAGTTTGACACTTAATGGCACACGTTTACGCTATAAACAATCTCGAATAAATCACAGGAAAAAGCTTCGTTATAGCAAGAGGTAAATCAATATTTTTTCAGGTTGATGTTCTTCGTGACAATAGGGGTAATCTACTCCTTTAATCACTGTAGACATTCTCATTCATTGCAACCTGTTTGGTTTGGATTTGGAAACCAGGCAATATTTTTAAATTTCGTGTTCCTGGCTGGGGGGGGGACATTTTTTACCATTACAATTAGAGGAATAAGAGACGCATTTGAGAAATAAATTCAGCGAATCAAATTACAGGATAAATGCAAAATAAGAATTTTTTTATGCTCTCAAGTAGTATTTTTACATGTTATTTTATTTATTTATTTATTTATTTATTTTAAATAAAACGCTTCCTGAGATTTTAAATTTCATGACTTTATATACTTATTGTATGCAGAAAATAAGATTGGATAGAAAACCGGAAGTCCGGAAATCAAGGCTCTATTATTTGACTGTTCTAAATACAAATATTAATAAATAAATAACGGAGGAGAAAAAATATCGATAACGGGCCAATTTTCTGAGCTGCTCCGAAAAGGTGCCTATGAGCGTGTTTCTTCGAGCCTGCCGACAGATGTTGACAGTATTGATACTTGTAATTTGTCAAGATCTAATTTTTACATATCTTCTAAAACAATTTATCTATGTTTAGTATTATAATCGTGCAAAAAGGAATTCATTTTAATTTACGCACTCTATTTTTTTCACAGCTTTCTAGTTAAGTTACAAATTTCCCCAGAGGGAAACATTTTGTTGGTGTATTTGTGCGTCATAACTCAACTAATGGTGATTATATTTTCCTAGTTTCGAATAATTCTCTTTTACCTATAATAAAAATAAAGAGCTGCTTTATTATTTAACGTATTTAAGCAAAATTTTTAAATTTCGAATTGGTGATAAATAAGCAATAAAGATAATTTAAATTTACCCCCCCCCCCCCCCGCCTCTTATGCTTTGATCCATGTTTTTAAAAAGCGCAAAAAAAACTTTGATTACCGTTCCTCTAATAACTAATCCATTATTGGAATTCCATTCAAATTACATAATTTACTTCTTTTTTTTCTGTGAATTAAAAAGAAAAAAGTTTCACCGAGCCTTTTCAAAGAAAAGGCAACAGAATAAAAGAAAAACTGGTTTTCGATGGCTAATGGAACACATTCAGAAAAATGAAGTTAACTTTGAGGGCTATAAAACCCGAGTTTCGAATAAAATCAGTGATGGTGATTAACAGGAAAATGCAATTAGGGTTAACGGTTCCCATAGTATGAAATACGATCTTCAATTGTGGATCAAGAAAGAAAAAATATGTGATAATTTATTTTGAGAAGATTGTTCCTGATAATATTTAAAGCAGCTACATTATTCGTTTAAAACGAGCTGAACATTTTTAGCAGAGTTATTTTACGGTAAAAATTTATACTTTTAAAATTTTTATCAGTGTATTTTTTCTAATTTTTTAAAGTACTTTATTCCATCAGTAGAAATTATAAGTTATATATTATGAATTTAATGAATCAATGTGCATTTATTGAATCAGCAAGATATCGAGGTTTGTTTATCCGAGCCTCACTCTAAGCTTGTGAAAAGCATGGTTTACGTAACAAAACCTCCAGCCTTTAAATTCGGATCCTTACCGTCCTTAATGTGTCCTTGTCCGGGATAAGGTTAGTGCTTTCCTTTTTTTTTTTTTTTTTGTCCGGAAATGTAGAAGAAGGAAAGGGAAAAGAGAATGGCCTACTGATACTTTGAGAAATCCTAGAAATAACTGAAACAAGTTTTAAAAAACAAATAATTGAATAAATAAATACAAAGCCACATTTTATAAAATTGAACTACTCACTTGAAAGGAATACAATAGTAAAAATCTTACATGAGAGGGAGAAATTAGTAAGCTAAAAGAAAAAATTATTTTGAACTTTGAAAAAAATGGAATGAGTCATTTTGCATATCATCTTATGTTCAATATTTTGCAACTTGAAAGAAAAATTACGATTTGTTTAAAATTAAATATATAATAGTGTCCGATTTTCTTAGCGAAGACTTTCCTCGAATTTACGCATGCGTCAGGTCTACTTCTATTTTATCAAAATAGGGGGGAGAGCATGAGTAAAGATTAGGAAATGTTTAGTTTTTATAAAGAATAATAAACTCTCTCCGTTTTTTTTTTTTTTTTCCTTTTTTTCTCTTTTATGTTAAAGATTCAAATTGGAAATAGAATATATTATCATTCGGGAAAAACAAAAAATGTCAGCGTAAAATATAATTTCAAAAAGGGCCCATCTCAGCCCTTTTGCCGAATAGAATCTCCCCGACGGATAGCTGTTATGCGTGAATCGGAAAAGTGGCAAATTGTGTTATCAAGAACACAAATTACATTTAATAAAATAAAATAAACATACAACATATACATTACAAGTATAAGAGATACTAAAATCCATTTTCTATCCTTTTAATTTTAAAACAATATATAATATCACGAGGTACTATTGTCAACAGAAATATATTTTTCCGCTCGTGAGAAAATATTAACAATAACCTCGGCTTCTGTAAACTTACAGTATTTGTAAGTTTTGAATGGTGCTTTTATTAAAATAAAAGATACAAGAAGCACATTGAAATGTTTCCTTATTTTTTCTTTTACGTAAATTTAAAGCCGTATTTACAAAATATATCTGCTATTCTTTCAAAACAAGTTCAACGACCCCAGAAAGGAAAAGCAAAGTCTGTTATCTAACATTTTAGATTCCATTAAATGATACAGTTATTCATTATTGACTTTTCATGGTTTGGTGATTCGCTTTTAAGCCTCTGTTCCCCGGGCACATAGAGACATAAATTCCCTGAAGCACTCATATCTATTCATTGATTACTGCTTTACCAGGGACATATCACGATATTCATGCTGTCGCATTTTAACTATAGTTTGGGGCATTAAAGTTACATTTAGTAAGTAACAATTTTAATAAGTACATTACAGTTTGGACTTAATTGACGATAAGGTGTTGGAAGTATCACTATAAAAAAGAAAAAGTGATAAAGTTTTGGCTTTTAATTTGATTAGAGACAAGGAATACACTTTGCACTTGCATGAAATACCTAAAACTGCTTTGCAAAACAGAAAAAAATATTACATTTCCTGGAAAATATCGCAAATGAAAAACCAGAAAGGGAGTGGCACGCTGACACATAGATGAAAACATCTCCTCACATATTTTAGGCGTACATTTGTGTGTTTTTTCGATGTCAATATATTTTATTTCCCATCCGAATCTTAAAGAATTAATTATTTTTTTTTACTCTTTAGCGCAATTTTTTTAACCGACTTTTATAGTGATAATAATTAGAGTAAGATTATTCATTTAATTGGACAATATTTTACAAAATCGCGATAAAATCATTTTGACAACAATGAAAAAATTTGATTTTAATGTTTTGTAAAAGTTCTTTTTGTCTAATCTTGACAAATACAATAACTTTTCTAAACAAAATTTATTCGTACGAGTGAAACCAGTTATTACTTTCTTAGCTTTCCTAGAAACATAAATTAATTTTAGAAGCTTGGATAAAACTTCCCTAATAACAATTACAGTTTTATGTATAATTGCTTTATTATGCATTAGTTTTTCCAAAAATTTACTGAGGTACCAAGAGTTTACCGAAACATTGGTCAACTTTTTTTCCAAAAGTTTCATTCGCAAAGTTTGAAATAGAGCATAAATTGTTGAAAATCATCAAGTGTCAAAAACATGTTTACAATTGATCTTCCCATCCTCAGAAAGAAACGTCTGGAAGCGTGCCTGTGACACTTTTCTGAAAAAATAGTCAGTGGTTAGGAAATAACATTGTCATGTTATTTTTATATTTATCGTTTCCTTCTGACGCCTAACATTTGAAATATTTTTACACGCATGAAGCTGGCTACATTTGAAAAAGGTTTTTGCTACCGTCTGCAACAATTTCCAGATAAAGGGTAAAATGAATTTTCCCCCTTCCGGGAATCTGAAGTGCGCTTTTTTATTCGCTTTTCCCCCATTTCGGAGAAGTTATGGAATGAGATTTTATCTCAACTAGAAAAGCCACGAATTTTGTCTAGTTCGTGTCCCGAATATTGATTTTTTCTGGAAGCTTTCAAACATTATCTTGACAAATTTAGAAACATTTTGAAAATTTTACGTCGGGGTTTCATTCGAATAGCAGAAAATGTAATCAATGAAATGGCTTGTGGAATTGCTAAACAATGAACTTTTGAAATCTGTTTTTACATATTTCACTTCACAGTTTTTTGAAAACAATTAATTTACTTGTTTATCTATCGTGAAAATTTTCGCGTACTTAAAGAAATAAGTTATTCTTTCATTATGTATCGAGAAAAAAGAAGTTTTTCGAAGTCGAATTTTTTAAAAAAGGAAAGAAAATAAAGCAAATGTGATGCAAACTATTATTATTATTTCACCACCTTCTTCAACTTCTAAACATCATATTTAAACATATTTGCAATCAGAATTGTATTTGAATCGGCGGATCAAGAAACTTACACTTTCTGTGAGTTAAAATGAGAGCATGTGAATGAAACTTTTTGTAACTTCTTATCTGAAGTTTGGCCTTTCTTTCTGACTATTGGTATCATTATTTTTTTTTTTTTTTTAGTTCGCACAACTTCTTGTGGCTAATATTTCTCATGTAGTTTTCATAACGTTTTATTCACCTATCTTTCCAATTGAACAATTGAAATTCGCGTGAAAGATCGCTTATCCACTTTATTTTGGAAATCAGCTTTTCTCTTAAAAATTTTATCTGCAACTACACCACTCTCTACTTACTCTATTAACTTTATTAATAGAGCTTAACCGGTGAAAACACGCGTTGGGTCAGAAAGGCACGAGTGTTTTTATAGTCACTTAGACCTAACGCGCGTTTTCGTGGGTTAATATACACTTTATACAGCGCAATAACATTTGGTAACTACATTGTACATTTATTGGAATCATGCAATTATGCTTTCTTCATTATTATTACTTTGCCTACGACATTTAAAGCTGCTAGACATTCAGAGCTTCTTATTCTACCATTAAGGGCATGATTTCTGTGGATTAAGTTACAACAAAATAAAATTGATGAAACTAAATTTATCTTTACCATTATGATCTATGGAAGAAACGTTTTTTCTTGGGAAAAAGTCATTCTTTTAGTTTTGTTTGTAAAGGGTGCTTCCGTCAGACCGTACACTCACTCTTAATGTAAATTCACAGCCAAATGTAGCTCCAGTTATATTATTTAGCTCAGTTCGTTAGATGCCCAATCATCATTGGGAAATGGCGAAGATTTCAAAATCTACTAACGGGAGGAATTTTTCTACTTTCTCCTATAAATAAAGTAAGGAATAAGTAAAATAATGAAAGGAATGGAGTAAAAGCGAATATTTTTTAACCCTCAGTGTCAGTGTGGAATGCAAGCAACATACCGTTCTATCTTTGCTTTTTGTAATTTTCTTTATAAATAAAATTTTATAATTCTGAAATACGTGTATTTTATTTTATTTCTTTCGTTCTTCTTCTTCTTCTTGTTGCTTTGTTATTATATGATATGAAATTCTTCTGGAAAAAAAAACATCTGAAATACAAGTATTTTTTAAAAATTACCATCTTTAATTTTAAAAAATCAAATAAATCCGAGTCCATTTAGCTAACTGGATAAATTTAACACCAATTGCTCCTTAGAGGTATATTGTTAAAATGTATGTATTTTTATGTTGTTGACTTACTAGGCATTCTAAGTAAAGTTTAGGAAATTTATTAGTAGCTATCTGAAATCATATAATAAACACCTTTCTTTCCCTCATGATTAGCTAGTATCATCAATCTGTTTTCTAATTCAAAACAGTTATTGTACTTGTTTTAATCCATAGTTTTTGTTTATGCTTACTTTGAAACACACCTCAACGCACGAAACTACATACATCCTCTTCGATTTATCAGTTTCAGCAAAACTTTTATTTTCTGAAGGGCAAGCGGGTTTAACACAAAGAGGAAATTCTCTTCAGGAAACCTGACTTCTACGAAGTCAAATGTTGGGCTGCGCCCCATGAATTTTATTAGTTGGTTCAGAATAGTAAAAAGCTCTACTTAACGGCCTTTAGTTCATTATCTCAATATTTCATGGCCTCTCGAGAGTTTGAAGTTTCAGAAGTCCAGTATTCTTTTAAAAGGTAGAAGATTGCTGAAAGTGCGAGAAAAAGTTGGCCATTTAATTTTTCCGTTTCATACACGGCTGGGTGAATATTACGTATTTATAACTTTCAGTACTTTTTAGTTTATTTTTAACTGTCAACTACTGATTATAACTACACAAAAATTTACAAGACTAGCTCAATTTCTTAAACGTTTTGATTGAAATTTGGTGCATTTTATGCAGGGATCTGGAACAGTCAATTTTTGTAATTTCACCGCTCTGATTTCAAAACATTTTCTCCTGCTCCACTGTGCTCCGAATAATTTTAATTACAATATTTACATTATTTATCTCTTTTTTTTTAGTTAATTTATTTTTTATGGGATTAAAAAGGTTAAAAAGGCTTTTTTGTCTTTTTAAAGGGGCTGCGTATGGTCACTAACCTTTGCAGTCCCAGTGCATTCGAAGGAAATAGGCATCCATTTTTTCAAGTAGTGACACTGTCGGCGGATGCCATTATCCCATGAGCCTTTTTGACTCTCAGTTTCCCTCTAGATGGCGGCACCTGAGCTCTAAGTGATGCTAAACTGCACCAGGAATTTAATTTAGCCGAGAGTATCCAAGCCAAACAGGTACTCAAAGGATCTTTAACATGCCTCATTATCATACGACATGGGCGCTGACAATTTCTTCATCTTCCAGATCCACCGACTTGGGCCAGGTTTGATCCTGCGAACTTGAGCAGACGAGGTCAGTGCCTTACTCGTACGCCACCCTGCCGGTAAAGCTTTAAAAGTGAAAAAAAGAATCTGAGCAGTGGAACACAACACATGTCTTTGCTCCGGCTCCGCTTCATGTTCGAGAGAAATCTCTTTTCGCCACTGCTCCACGCTCTCCTGCTATACGCCGATCCCTGATCGTACGCGTTAATTTGATTAACTTGACTTTTATTACCAGTTGCCTTTGACTTAGAAATTTTAAATTTAATTAAACTAAATGATGAAATGATTTTTGCTCATATGTAATACTAATGACATTATCCCTTAGAAGTTTTTCAGCCTGAGAGAAAAGAACAATTTGAAAAAGTAAATATTGCCAAAAAATACAAGCATTTTTAACATGCTCCAAAAAGCATTGGGCTTTCCAAGATAAGATCAAGAGAAGTGTTAAACTCATTGCCATAACGGGAGGCGTTAGAAGTTTTTTTTTTTTTTTTTTTTTTTTTTTTTTTTTTTTTTTTTTTTTTTTTGCTGTTTTGTTTTAAGACGTAAGACGTAATCAATTAACCAAGGGGGAAAACAAAGCTCTATTTTCAAAAGCTATTAATCTCTTGCGTTGGACATTTGTTCAGATCAAAAGTTATTATTCGAACATGTTATTATGACAAACTACAAATGGAATATTTTTCTTCTTGCAAAAACGACGTTTCAGTTACCAAAAATATCTCGATATCAGATTTGGCATAGTTTCTAAACTAACAGAGAGCAACGTGTCTTCATCCCTCCCCCTCGTTCTAATCTTTTCCAGCAACGAAACAAAGTACAATTTACTTAGTAACTTAGCTAAATGTCCGACGATTTTATGCTTACATTGACCCCGTTCAACAAACTTTTCTCGGACAAGAATAGCAGAAGAGCAAATCCATTCTGCGCTCCCGGAAACAAGAAAAAGACTTCCATCCAATAGCTGGTTTGCCGACGAAAGTTTGCTAGTTGGCGAACGGTCATAAAAAGTACATTTGCCGATTTTCTTTGCCTTTTTCTCGCTGGGCCATTTGCTTTACTTCTGATGATCTGAACACTTAAACCTCAGACATTCCTAAACAGCATCGACACAGGAAATTGGAAACGCAAAAGAAGTTTTTGATTGTGTTCTGCCAGAAATGTTTGGCTGTTTTGTTCAATATTTAACATGACTTCTGAAAGAGTTCATTTGAATGTGGCAAATATTATATCTGCTTGAAGTGCCTCGAAACAAAAAAGAATGAGGAAATCAGTGACTCGATTCTGTCCGTAAATCTATTTAGTTAACTTTAAATATGGGGGGAGGACTGTTATATATTTCATTTATCTTTGTTATATTTCATATTTATTTAATATCGTTTTTATTAATTATCGTCTGCAGTTCCTTATATTCAAAATAACTACTTTAACTTCCTGGTTTTAATACTAGTACTTTTACTTACCGTTTGTCCTTACGTTTCTTTTCCCTCTCCTTCGAAGTACGAATGCAGGAGTGACGCTGCGTGTATATGTTGTATATAATGTGTATACTAATGTATTGTAAGTAAAGTAATTATGTGTTCGTAAGGATTTCATCAAAGTATTATTCCACGAGTTTCTACAGAGTTTTAACACTCCAATTTCGGGACCCTACACGAAACTTTTTGTCAATTTTTCTTTTGATTTGTTAAAAATGTCCTGCATTCAAGCTCTAATTACCCTTTTAGTGTAGTACTATACCACTTATATTTGCAGTATATCCTATACTTCTACTTTAACTTCATTAGTTCGTTCAAATGAAGTCGAGTTATCTCCGCAAGAACCCCCTTAATTATTCACTAATAATTTAAACTTTCAATTGTTTACAGAATGCGTTCATTGCTTTCAGGAAGTACACACCTCAGAAACATTTTCTGTAGAATTTTTTTTTTTTTTTTTTGTAGGAAAATTACCTACAGAAATAAGTTTTCTTTTTTAAACGTGACCGTGAAGTTTTGGATCGTTTGTTTATGATTCGATGACATCTAGATGGATTTCATTTAAGGAAAATGTGTAAGAAAATACTTATACATGTATTCTGGAAGCTTTCAAATCCACACTAAATTTAACATCTTCTAACTTAACGATTCTAATCTGAAAACCCATCATTTCCTAGAAAGAGTAAGAAAATGAACGGAAACGAGTTACGCATCGGAGAATTAAAAATTATCAGAGGGATGAACGCGAGTCATTTCCGATGAGGAAATGCATCCGAGATATTTTTTCAAATTGTCGGAACAAGTTTGGATGGATAAACATGGCTTCAATATTTGAAAAAACTGGGAAGATGTTGAAATCCAAATATTAAATGTATACTAAAAGTTAACATAATTATTTGCAGTGGCTTCAGTAATGAGTTCTTGAATCTTTGTTTAGTTTCTGTTAGAAGTTTTTAAAGGATGAACGAACTAAATTACCTTTAAAGACAAATTATGAATCTAATGAAATATTTTAAAAGAAAGGCGAGAGAATTTATTTAAAACTTTCTATTCGAGGAGGATTTCGGATACGGAAATTAATTTGTTTTCGCCTCGTGACTTCAACAAACGATAAAGTTTCCTTTCCTTTTTTTTTTTTTTTTTTGCTTTTTCATAGCCATGGATGAAACTGTTTTCCTCTTAAGGGGCGAAATACGTGTAAAACAGCGTATTAAGAACCATTTTCATGAATTTTTTTTTAACGCATAAAGAATAAATATATTTGATTGAGATTTTGAGGTTATTTTGTAAATATATTGAAGAACATTTACTGAAATTTTGAAACATTTTTCTTGTAAAATCCCGGAGATATCGTCTGCTGCACACTGTAAGTCGCCACCCGGGTCGGCATTTTGCGTACATCCTGGAGGTCACAATTTTTATCTGAAGTCATTTTTTTTAAAAATCTATTTTTTTTTATAAGTGTGTCTTCTAGTTGAAATAAAATCATCGCACAAAAAGTTGAAAATTTCTATTTTTTTTAGAATGGGAAAATTAAGTACGATTTTTAACCATTTTTTTTTTCGTTCTTTTTTTACAATAAAAAAGTAAAAATAAAGATATGCTTATGATTCTAGTTCAACTAAAGCGTATATATATAAAGAAAATGTGTGCTAAATTTGATAAGGATTGATCAAAAACTCTGCGAGCTAGGGTGTACGCACATTCGAAAAAAGTAGTTTCGAGAAAAACGCGTTTGAAAAAAAAGAGTGGTATTTAAGGTAACTTTAAGGAAGTAATGAATCAATTTTTTTTTATACTTGTAGATATTAATACTTATAGAAATTTCTGTCCGAGGTCTCAAGTGTTAAAAGAAATAAAAGGACATCTGCTAACGTTCTCTAATAGCCTTCAGGTCATTCATGAGGGACTACCTGCTCAACTGCTCTAAAAGAGACGCTCGCTCAAATGCTTATAACTTTTAAACGACTTGAAATTTTGCTTTGAAATTTTCAGGGTATATTATTGAATAGTTGTAGAATTGATTTATGAAGAAACACATTTTTTAATTTTTTGAGACCTTTACATCGAGATACAAACTAGAAAGTGTTCAGTTAGATCAATGTTAAAAACATTCGAAGATGAAAGGTGCTGCTTAAAACTAATATTCAAGCCTCCTGGTTAAAATGGAGCAGAACAAGTTAATCGAAAATGTTTATCTAAACTTATCAGAATACAGAGTGGTACACAGAAACCAAAAGAAGATGAAAAATATTTTAATATTGATAAAAAACAAAGGAAAAAGAAATAAAATAATGGTAACATCTTCATTGAGATCATAGCATTTGATAATTATTATGTACAGGATTAAAAGAAGATTTTTAAAACCCCAGCTATTAGACCCTAGTAAAACAAGAAGCCATTTGATTAAATTACCCATTAAAGAGCAAACACAAGTTCATCGAACATCATACTGTTTCTATGTGTCCGCGAGTACGCGTGTGTGTGTGTTTTTGTTGCGCATACATTTTACAGGGTAATATAGACATGTGTAGAAAATAAATAGCGTACGCTGCGATGGATATGTACTTTGTAAATTAAATTTCACTTTGATCCTATGTTTCTGCAAATGTGGGCCGGTAAAGTATAAAGACGCCAGCCACAAATTATTTTTGTTATTCTACTTTTGTTGTTCGCCTGGCATAGAAAAGCCTACTAACAGGTCCAGAAGATCGATAATCCACTGGCTTAGGGTGATATGCAGCTTGATTTTAAGCGAAGAACCACGAGGGCTGAAGACTGACTTGACCTCAAATTTGTGGTCTCTTAATTTTGAACCAGATCCCAGATGAGAGACCGTCACCTGGAATTAAGCACCCCCAGAGGTACCGTTTCACTTGGAGGACTTTGTAGCCACGAATTATTTAACGTGCACCAGCTCCCTTTAGCATACACGGCCCACAGGAACCATCCGCGAGAGGTTGTCACCCTCCCAAACACTGACCTAAGTCGATGTTGCTTCACTTTCAGTATTCTGCGGGAACCGAGCGTCTACCGACTGATCCACTGCGAGACATTGTTATTCTTGTGGCACATATTGATCGACTGCGATAAACAAATACAGCTCCCCTTGCCTCTCCAAAGGAGAGCAAAAAACAAGAGAAAAATAAAACATCTTGCTCTAATGATACGCCTTTAATTTGAGTGAGTTTAACAAAAAAATTCTTGCTCTAACTTATCAGCTTCAAATAGACTTCATAGTTTGCAGAAAACTAAACGCGTTCGAATGATATAAAATGTAACATGTGCTGGATTTTTTTTTTTTTTTTTCGTTTTTACAAAACGAATTTATGTGAAACGTTGTACATAAAACTACACGAACAAAAAAAAACTGATCGAATCAGATAAAAAATGAAAATATATGTAGAAGAGCAAACATTATTCACTGTTTATCCCAGGCGATAAAAAACGGGGTAAAAGAAATAAATCGTTTGCAGTTTTTTTATTCGATGGTCAGATGAAAAAACGTTAGACAAAGAACATTCTTCGCTAATTATCCGCAAGCCACACAAACCTAGTAATAGAAATAAATATTTTGCCTGGTTTTCCTTTGCATAGAAAAATGGAAAACATAAGAAAAATAGAGTTTGTCGCCAGCCATCTCCTTTGCACGTAAATTATCATCGATTAAGGTGGGCCAGTACTTTGCAAAAGTAATTTTCGGTCAAAATGCATATTTATTTCTTAGCTTATTTTATTGCTTAATCATTTAGCTTTGAAATGATGGTAGAATTTTGTCTGGGCGTTTAGTAGTGAAAAAAAAAGTAATGCAAATACTTTGGAGTAAACGTAATTTTACACTTTAAATGCCCATTTTCACGGAAATTACCTTTTCTGTGATATTGCATAGCGGGGGAAGCAGTAACTAAAAATGTTATTGTTATATTATTTGAAAAGTCGACAGGGTGGCGTAGTGGTAAGACGCAGGTCTCGTATGCCCAAGATCGCAGGTTCAAACCTGGCCCAAGTCGGTGGATTTTCAAGATGCAGAAAATCGTCTGCGTCCATGTCGTATGATTATGCGGCATGTTAAAGATCCCTTGAGTATCCGTTTGGCATGGATACTCTCGGCTAAATTAAATTAATAGTGCAGATTGCATCAACGAGAGCTCAGGTGCCCCATCTAGGGGAAACTAAGCGTCAAAAAATTTCAGCAATGGTACCACACTCATTGCGGTGCCGCTGAAAGAGTTGGTACCAATATCTGGGGACGCACTAGATCTGCAAAGGATGTTGACCAATACTGCAGCCCCATTAGAAAGAAAAAAAATATATTAGTTGAAAATTGATATAAATTTTAATTACATTGTGCTGCTTAAGATAGACTACAGTAAAACCTCGTTATACCGCGCATCAGTATACCGCGGAATCGGATATACCGAGGTGACTATCATGTCCCCCGACGTTTAAACCACCCTTTATTATTTGCCATTTATAGGTGATTCCTTATTTACCCTTGTAAATAAAGCCAGCCCGAAGACACAATTATTTTAGCCAAAGAGCTCCCATCCCTCCACCACACACACTAACATTTAAAGCCCTATTATAATAGGCCTGATGTACACCTTTTGGTTCGATAGATTTATTGCGCAGTTGAGATGTGTGCTTCTTGCACTGCAATTACAGTTATTAAAATGGCAGCAAAGAAGAAAAGAAAAAATTACGTTATAGAAGAAAAGTCACGAGTAATTTATAAAGTTAAAAATGATGCAACAAAAGCGAGTATTATTTCCGCCATATTCCGGAGCGAATATGGTTCCGCGGTATAGTTTCACTATACCACGGTTATGTTATAACGCGGGTGCCAAACATGTCCCCCGACACCTGCGTTTTAACGGGGTTTTACTGTATTCGCTTTTTATATGGTTGTGTCTTTGGTTTATTTTTAGCTATGTTATTGCAAATGTACCCTGCGACATTGTTCAAAATCAGGTAAATTTGTTTTTAAATTTGTATTTACTTCAAGCTAATTAACATTTGTCTTAGATAATAGTCTATTTCAATGAAAATGACTTATTAGACATATATGCAAAAAATAAATGCTAACATTTCATTATTTTGTCTTCTGCGACTTCCCCCGTTCTTATGAATTTTTACCAAAAAAACAGCTAAAATGTTAGTCTATTTTAAAATGCCCAACTATATATTAATGATTTTCTTCATTTTTATCACTTTCAAAGTTAAAAAATATAAAGTAAGCAAAAACAAACCACCTTACTTCGTAGGAATTTCTTAAAAAGTACTCCGAACGCAGTGGCAAAGGTTTTCGGTAAATTATTTATCTGCCAACGAAGTGTCAATGCAAGGACAACAACCTGAGCAGCTAGATCTAGGCCGAAAGCGGTCTTTCACATTTCGGTGATGAACGACGGGAAAGAAGGAGACTAAATTTAGGACTAAACATATGCGAACTAAATTTAGTTTTTATATCTAATGACTATAAAATATGAATAGTTATAAAATGCGACATTAAATGATTGCAATTGTGAAACCAACTCAAACTCATCTAAACAGGTGCAAGTGAGTTCAACAGCAACTAGACAATTATAAGCCCTTCCCTCCAGTTGACTAGTGAACTGTAATTCAATCATGTATGATCAAGAGCTGCCTGAAAAATTAAATCCAATAGCTCTCCTCTTCTGTAAGTTTAGCTGTAGATAAATAATATATGCATAAAAATATTAATAATTATAAACATTAATACGTTAACGTAAAAACTATTGATCTTTGAGAACAATTATGTAAATAAGCGTAGAAGAAAACACTCACATATATATACACACAGGCGAATTTAAAATAAAATTTTGGATAAACAAATAAAATAAATATTTTGTTATTTCTTTGATTACTACATTTAAATGCGTTAGAGGAACTTTCCTTATATTAAGTTGATGCAAAATTATAAAAAAGAAAGTTTATTACAAAAGTTATTTTTATGAGGAGAAATTTCAAAAGTATTTATATATTATGTAATAGTAAGGGCGCCCTGATAACTCTTTCCTTTTATTTTTGTCTAACATATTGAATTGACAAGTTAAGAGCATTAATAGGCCCAGGAAACCGCTCTCTTCCTTGTTTCTCTTTGTACGCGCACATTTATTGTATTCTTTTTATTTATGACAAAGTGGGGGGAAATACATTTTTCCTGGGAAGCTCTATTGACTGGATAAAATATGCCGAGTAAACATTCATAACAGAGTACACTCTGTGCCGCCATATAAATTGAAATAATAAATGTCAAATTTATTAAAAGAACTATTTATACCATTGTATAAAACGTAAATTGAACCATATGTACGTAAAGTAGACTGTAGATTAATTTAGATCAGCGTTTCCCAACAGGTGGTTCGCGAATCCCCAGGGGTTCGCGAAGTGCTTGAAGGGGGTTCGCGAAAAAATTGTAGCAATGGTGGAATTTTTAATTGCTAACGTAAATGAAATAGCCAAACAATAAAGAATAAACTAACATATATATATTAGGACAAAGTGTAAAAATGATTTTTCAATACACTGCTTTTCCGATAATGTGGAAAAGTTGTGGACTTGCATAAGCAGCGTGCGTACAAAATTTCAACACAAATATTTCTACTTTCGCCCGATTTTGAGCATGTGAATCACAAAAGAGTACTAGAAGATATTTACGGATTTTAAATTTTTAACTAATGTTTCTCCTACGGTTTCTACTTTTTCCGTGCAGCACGAAGAAGAGACAGAAATATGAAAATGTGCTAAAATATAAAATTTTGCTTTATTTTCGGCTAATTTCTCTTTGATTAACTAATTTCAAATTTTGTACTCACATTTGTCACACTTTAGTTCATTTTTCTGCATTATCGCAATGAGAATTTTAAAATATGTAAATTTAACGTATCTAAATTTCCATTACTTTTGCTAATTATGTATGTTTCATCCCGAAAGTGGAAGTGAAAGATGTTTATTGATTGATTCAACATTTTTTACGAGTAGCTTTTCGTGCCATTCCACAATTTTTTTTCGCATTATCAGTAAAATGATTTCGAAAAAACATTTTTTCCTAACGCATATGTTTCCTGCACTATTAATAATTCAAAAAGAAAAAACGATAAAAAATAATAATTACAAAACATACATTAATTTTCTTGTAGTTATCATATATGTATATATATTAGTTTTTATTTAAACTTAGGTGTTTTACTATTGTGTTTTCATTTCTTGTTATAAACATCTTACGTGCAACATGGAAAATAAATGTGCCAGCAAATTTTAAGTTTTGTTACCCGTTATTAAGGACTACTTACGGGGGTTCGCCACTTTCTTTCGGATTTTAGGAGGGGTTCGCAAGGACAAAAAGGTTGGGAACCACTGGTTTAGATAGACTATCAAATCAAGCAGTAAGAATTCATTGAACAAGCAAAAAAGAGTGTTAGTGCTTGTATATATGTTTTGGCACCCGTTAAATGCATGTTCTATAAGGCAGTGCCTAAAAGATTATTTAAAATGTGGGTTTTAATTATTTATATTACTCTACCACGCCGAAAAAGTAGGGCCTTGCTATTTATTTTGATGTTTACTGAGTTTTATTACACGGTTTTATTTAACTTGATTTGTCACGGAAGTTTGTTACACGGTTTTCGACCACTATTACTGCATAAATTATCTTCAAACGTTGCACACAAGCTTATCTTCGATGACAATACAATATTCCAACGGTTTTATAATTTATTATAACGTTAATTAGGAAGAAAATTAATAATTTTGGCTCTGATAAAATTATCAGAATTATTATTTATTGAATGGCAACGATAGCTTTGTTTCAGCAATGTTTGGTGAACAGGGAGTAGTGTGGTGAATTTGGTGTGAACCATGGCCAAAATAGGGAAGCCAAATCCGGTGTCAGTTTGGCGATTTATGGCATATTTGGCAACTTTCTCTCAAAACTCCCATGTAAGACAAGCTTTGTTTCAACGCCATTTCATACACTGCTGAACATTTTTTGAATAAAACCGTGCAACTTAAAACATTTTTATAATTTTATGTGATAAAGTTACATCTGAAGAGCAACGCAGCGAAAGCAAGAGAACTTATATGAAAATACAATTTCTAACCCTTCAAAATTTCATGTCGAAACAATAATTTCCAGATATTTTGTTCTGTGTTCCGTATTGTTTTTAATTTCCGAACTATCTTGCTGTTAAACTTAAATGAAAAATATCTTAAATAAAAAATAGTGAATTGGTTTTGATGATGCGGTTTGAATATTTAGACGTAAGATTTAGACAGCAAACATTTCGATGAAATACTTGTATGTAACACAAACATTTATTTTCTTCAATGTATTTTAGCATATTTCTTCATTTTACAGCTATTCGCAGGATGCATCTAAACACAACAATTCTTTTCACCGATGGGATGTTTTGTAAGGGCATCATTAAAGTCCTTCACCGCACTCCAGATAATGCAATAGTGAAAGGAGAAAGATTTTATAAGACATTTTAAACAATCAAGGCAAGCGAAAAATTTCACTCCCAAAGCACATGAATGCTTAGTCAACGAAATTCCTTTAAAGAGTGCCCTGAAAGTTTTCTAACCTTCGATAGCCAGTTTGAACCGCTTTTACTGACATTTTTACGACCAAAATTCTGAAAAAAAAAAAAAAAAAAAACGCAGGTAACACTTAAATGCAAAGAAAAGACCAAATTACATTCTGAAATCGATGAAAAAGTAACCCAAATCCCATACTCATGGCATGTTTGGTAAGTCCGATGTAAAATATTTGGCATTATTTTTTTAACCTTCCACGCTCTGGCGAGGCATTTAATTTTTCATTAGAAATGAAATAAAGCATAATAAAAAGTAGAGTTATCAAAAGAAAGGTACACAAAGGAAAATATTGGTAGGTTTTACAGTTTAGACAGAATGAATCGCATTGAGTTGCGTGGGTTTTTTAAAAACGCATTACAACAATTCATCAGTTAACCCCTTAACTGGTTTGCCGGTACGGTGTACGGGCTACCCAAAGCTGGTCCCAACTGGCTTGCCCGTACAGCGTACGGGCATTGATATTTCCCCCTTCCTTGTTTTGATTTGCCTGTATTTTTAATAGATTGAAAGAGAGTCTTTAATATTAGAATATTTAAATAGATCGTGATAGCTGTAATACAATCTGCACTGTATATACTCTGTGATTGCCAAAAGCCAACATTTAGGGGCATTTCTGTTTCAAAGTTATAAAATAAAAAAATGCTTAAATTCATTATTTATGAAATTTAAAAAATATATATTCTTTCATTTTCCTTTTATATAAAGTTAGGACTTTAATTATATGTAATAAAAAATATGCCTTGTTTAGGAACATTTGTGGTAAAAAAATTAACCAGTTAAGGGGTTAAAAGGTACAGTCACATTTCTTTAAATCGCACAGCTTAAAGTGCGGTGCAAAACAGGCGGAGGAGAATGATTCGTTTTTTATATATTCTTCTATTTTATATTTTTACAGAATATATTTTACTGTGAACATTTTGATTTTTTAAATTTGAACAATTTTTCGTTCAATTCGAAGACTTCAAAAACATTTAAGCAAATTATAAAAACCCTGGAAATATCTAAGTTCCTTTAAACAAGCTTATTGAAAGGAGCTCTCGTCATGAAATATTTTTTGATCTGAGAATTTTTTTTTTCAATTTTGAACAGTTCAAAAAAAATTAACAATAAGGCCTATGGAGAAATTTTAATAATATATGAATCCTGATCCAATGACGGATTTTCTATGAACAAACTTGATCGGAAGGATCCTATGTTGTGGGACATACAAATACGAAGTTCATCCAAAACTAAACGAACCTATTTTCCCACGAAGCTTTTTGATCTGGATTTTTAGGGATATTTCCGAATGATTGAATGAATGAATGCGTGAAAAAATGAATGAAGGAACTAGTGGTTACAAATATTTACGTAACAACAACTAAGTTCTCACAACTCTTTGAACAGACATAACTTCAAACCTAATAATATTACTTGAACTAAATATCACTCTCAATTGCTTTCTTACGAAATCCACAGTTAATATGTTCTGCATTGCCCAGATATTTTTCAAGGAAACATAGCTAAATTTGGAATGCATTTGTTTCAAGTTGATCATATTTAATATTTTCAGTTCCGTACCCATTCTGAAGCTACACATGTTTGATATGTAAGGGTTATGAAAAAAGGCCCTTATTTGTAAAGAAAAAGTTTATTATTTTAAAAAGAACACTATTTAAAGGTTTTTTGGGGAAATGGTAATTTCGTACAATTGTTAACATTTCGAAAAAAAACTTTATTTTAGCGAACTCTAATTAAATTTATTCATTAATTATGCCTGTTACTTAATTTCATAATAATCCTCTAGTTTGCATTTCTGCCAACCTACATTGGATGAAGTAATACTTTCAAGATTTCGAATTTATTTTTGCTATTCAGTTGTCTCTCAAACGTATTAGCAGTTTATATATATCACGCTTCTGACCAGTAGTACCATACACACCGCTTGGGGGCAATCCAGTGGCACACGGGCAGGTATCGATGTGGCTCATGTGTCCAAGAGGAAAAGTCAATCTCTGGACTTCCACTCGAATTGGGATCCTCAAAAATTTTCCGTAACGAGCACAACCACACAGGGACATACTGAGTTATTTTGTTATACCCCCCGCCCTTAGTGGAAACTGAGCAGGAGTAAAATATCAACACAGAAAATAACTATATTTTGCTATAAAGATCTTATTGCCAAATTTACCCCACTCTATTTTAATGACCGCAGTCAACCCGAAAGAGTTTGGGGTTGCTGCTTTCAAGGAAAATAACAAGTATGCAATTCCTTTACGTTACGCTCTAAATATTTGTAAAATTTTACTTAATACCACTGGGCCATCCATTTGGCTTCTAAAGTATTATGGGTTTTTAATATATCGGGGGAAAATACTCTTAGACTTTCAAATATTACTGAAAATAAATTATTTTATTCAAGTATAAGTTTTTAAGAACATAAAAGTTCAGTTAAGAGACGAAATTAAGCAATAAGGCGTTGTTTATTCTTTAGGTGTTGATAATTTTCGTTCTGAAGAGCAAACTTGTAGTAAGTACCTCTCTTTATTTATTCAAGATGCTAGAACAACAACAGTTAACAAAGTTCTTTTGTCTATGAAATGCCTATTTTGTCCATTCATGACTATAATCTGGACATTAATTTGCTGCAGATGGGTTCAAAGTACAAGCAGAAGTTACAAAGTTTTGCTAAAATGCGTTTTGTTTAAAGATTAAAGAGCTCTCAAAACAACAGTAATAGCGGAATGCTGTCAGTTAGCTCACTTACACTAAATTTTACTTGTGAAACAGAAGTGTTTCTCAGAGGCAGAGAGTATGGTATAAATGGTTTCATTAACTTAAAAAACTGAAATATACGATTGAATATACAAAACAAATCAGAAAAGGAATTATGCAGAAAAACTTGTGGGTATGCAACTGTTGAGAAGGCAATATAAACAATTATCAGCATAGTGAAGAATAAAACAATACAAAAACACGAAAAATATCTATTCTCTTCAGTGTGTGGGAGCAATTAAAACTTAAAAACCTTAAAATTTTAGCCCTACAAGTTTCATAAAACGTTGCAGAGAATTTTGTTGTAAAACGGCTAAAAAACGCCAACTTTTTAATAAGTTAAAGAGGTTGTATTTTAAAAGCAGTTTTAAGAATTAAAAAAGCAATAAAAAAATTTTAAAAGAGCTAAAAGGGGGGGGGGGGAATGCTACACCCTACCTACGCAGTGGTGAGTAAGTACTTAAAAAATTAAGTAAAACTAACGAGTAAAAATTAAACACAGAATTCATATGTTTGCAATATATTTCAAAGTAATAAACAATTTAGCTAAAGACTTCAACATTTCCAACGTTATATATATATAGATGTTACGGCAAATGTCCGAAATTGGAGAATTTCGACATTCTCCAGTCTGATAGATGGTAAATGTCGACATTCACCGGTGATTGTCAACATTTTTCGATTTCGGACATTCACCGTAACATATATATATACAGTCTCATTTTTTTTTTTTTTTTTTTTTTTTTTTTTTTTTTTTTTAACCTTAAAAATCGTTTTCAAATTACAGTCTCCTTATTTAAAACATCGGCGTTTTGAAGCCATTTCGCCTCAACATGCAGTTTTTGCAAAGTCTTCCAAAACCTGTAAGGGCATGTATACAGAGGCAAAAAATAATCCTGAGTACCGTACATTCCTTAGAATAACTCAAATCTATAGTTTAAAGCTTCATGTTTTTTCAATGGGTCAATTTGTCGCATAATATACACTTTTTTATTTGCGAAGAGACCTGAAATGTACATGTGCGCAAACAATTATTTCGGTTGGATTAACGCTATTGGTTTAGGCTTTAGATAGATGAGCGTATCAATAAAGCCATTTAAAGTAAATTTAAATGCCAGTGGAACACATAGTTCCACTGTCATGTCACTTTTTTTTCACTTTCAAACGCATGGATGTTTGAAAGTGAAAAAAAAATACTTACGAAAGAAAGCGAAATGCTTGACACTTCACGGCATCAGCAAAAAACGTACTAAGAGAGTACTGAGAAAATTAAAAATATTATCGCATTAATTTTTTCTATGAATGTTATCTTAGAATCCACTGTGGCCACTTTCCTCATCAATTTCGAGCCATTCGCAAAAAAACTGAAACGATTCAGATTTTTTTCTAAGATAATTAAATTTAAATTTAGAAAAGATAAACGGGAATATGTATTTTTAAATTTCACATCGACTGTGATTTTTATTTAGTTCTCGCTCTGTGTGGGTGATGGTGGTAAATTTTATCAAGTACAGATAAAATAGAAGCTGTTGGTTTTCAAGGGTAAAACGGAGCAGAAGATATTTTCTTGCATTTTGAAAAAGTCACGAAAAAACAAGACTTAACTCTTATGTAAACAAGTTTTCCTTTTGTGAAAAAGTATAAATAAGATAATAAACAACGTTTCAGGCGGAAAATTACAATAAAAAGTGCAGACACATGTTTCGGAATCACAAGAAATTGCTGTTCTAAAAAAAAATTTTTTATTTTTAACTTTACTCTTGTTTTCAAAGTCAAATGTCAACGCATTACCAAGATGGCAGTAACACCATAAAAAAAATTTTCAGAGCTGACAACAGGTGATAAGGGAATGTCTTGGGAAATTTTGGTACAGATACTGATTTTCCACAAGGAGGTAGCTCTATACTCACTTCTAAAACAGCATACTTGTTGTATGAGACTTATAATAAAAAATTACTTGTTTTTATTTAATTTATAATGTTCCCTAAGCGATAAATTTTTTAAGCATTGAAAAGCTTAACTCAGGCAATGTGATTTCTGCTTTTAACGGAGGACAAAGAGGAATGGGATAGATTTTTGAAACATCATATTGACAGTGGTCTTTTTTCCGTTTCGAAGGTCAAGTGTGATGAAGACTGAATTAAAACTGAAGATTCATTTAAAAAGCCATCACAAAAAAAAATCTTCCTCGCATAGATTGTTAAACAATTCACATTTTCATTTCGTGAGATACAAAAGAGTTGCATTTTTAAAAAAAATCTCAAAAGCGACAAGACAAGTTAAGGAAATGCTAAGATTTAGTTTCATTAATAATTTAAAGAAATCTATCTATAAAAAACGTTTTATTCTTATTTACTTACGTTTGCAGCAACTTCACGAAGCAGACAAAAGTACTCTGCGACGCGAATTTGTTTCTTAATCGCTCCATATTTTTTTCTAATTTGCATTGAAAAGACATCAATTAACGGTGTAAAAGCCTTTATTGTCTCCTTTGCTACGCCTTTTTAAAATCTAAGACCCGATATAAACCTATTTTCCAGTTGAAGAGCGTTCGAATCGTTTATGTGGGCTATTTCAAGATAGAAATTGTTACGTAGTATAAATGACAATTTATAGCAGCGAGTGCTTCAAAGAGAGTCTGTCTGGCCGATTATTTAAAGAAAACAATCGAATGAAATAACCAATTTCGTCGTCTGAAAACTCTAAGAAAAGGCATTAAGATCAAAACGAGGCAATATCTAGTTAATATTGTTTTTTAAAATAAAGTCGATCTGATATAATAGAAACAACATTCAGCACTCTTTTCGCGGAGTTGCGTGGGCGTTTTAAAACTGCAAATGGAATCTGGGTTTATTACTTTCTGTTTGGGGAAAGGACCTGGTGCTTCAAAAATGAAAGTATTATCTTGTTTTTATTCATGGAAGTAAAGTCGCAAAAGGAATATGATGGAAAACTGCTTGTGTGTTCTAAGTGGTAATTTTACCCAAGGTTGCTCATGCGAAATAATTTTAATTAAAATCTAGTGAGGCGCACACACATTGATTTCAAAAATAAATAAAATGAGATGAGCTGAAAAGGTAAAATTATGAAGTTATTAAGAGCGAAATGAATAGAGCAAATTAATGATTACTACACACAATTCGAAAACTTTTTCTCGCATTTACTAGAGCTTTTATATCAAATTAAACATCCCTCCAGCAAGATTAGTTGAAACTGAGAGGAAAAAAAAAAAGTCATGAAGAAACTTGAACATTTTATGTGTGTGTGTTTAATCCCTTAAACACCTGATTTCATATTTTAATTTGAGTTATGACTACTGGTTGGTCTCTAAATGTTCCTTTTATCTTAACACTGAACTTTTCTCTGAGCGGAAAAGCTGGTTAAAATCTAACTGTAGCACATTGTGCATACAATGGCTTCACATGTTGAAATTTCACTCCTCATCTTAATTAGAAATTCAGGAGGATGAATTGAAGACTTTAATAAGTGTAACTTTTAATGTGCATACATAAGTACACGTACCTATTTTTAGCCTACTTTCCCGTGAAAGTAAAATGGCAAAAAAAGTATGAAAGAAGGCTTAACATATCGTTAAAAAATATATATCACGCAAACGGTTCACTAGCATCACTCACACTATAGATGTTTGATTTTATTTATTATTATGGTACACATTTTGCGATTGAACAACATCGATGCAACTTTTAAACATAATTTTAGAAGTTGGCACAAAATTATGACAGTCTCGTTACCATTATACCATGTGTTACTTTATATTGCAACTGTTGCAAACTCTGGGCCATTTTTATTTGTAATTGATTAAATGATTGCAAAAGATTTCATCAATCACAATTTTAACCCGTCTTCAGAAACTATGTTGAAATATAACAAGAAGTTCCGTCTAGAACTATACGAGCCTACTTTCCCGTATACACCAAAATCAAATTTATAATCTAGCTATCTCTTTCTCTCTCTTTCTTATTTATCTTTAGTTCTAATTATTGAAAATATACCTTTTTCAACGGATAATACATATTCATTCACTCACTCATTCATACTTTCATTTATTCAGCCATGCATTTATTCATTCATTCGTTACCTCATTTAAGTGTTTATTCATTCATTTACGCATTCATGTATTTATTCACTCATTTATTTATATTTTCATTTATTCAATAATTTATTCATTCATTCTTTTCCTCATTCATTTATTCATTGATTTATTCTTTCACTCTTTCATTTATTCATTCATTCATTATTTCACTCATTGAGTCACTGAGAAATATCCTTGAAAATTCCGATCAAAAAATTTCATAGCAAAATAGGCTCGTAAGTTCTGGATAAACTTTCTATTTCTACATGTTCTACGTTATAAGAGCTTTCCGATAAAGTTTGTTCCAAGCAAATCGGTCCGTTAGATCAGGATTTATATAGGGTTGAAATTTCCCCGTAAGCTCTGTGTTAATTTTTTGAACTGTTCAAAAATGAACAAAAACTGTTCAAATCGATATTTCACGCCGAGAACTCCTTTCAATAAGCTTTCAATAGGAACTTGGCTCTTGTGCCCAGAGTTTACAGAATTTGCTTCAATTTTGTCCATAGGCGCTAATGTTAAAATTTTTTGAACTGTTCAAAATTGAACAAAAAATTGTTCAAATCAAAAAGTAAAATATAGAAATGAGATGTCCTCGCCGAGATCTTTCGAATGCAAAAAGAATTTTTCCAATCGGACAATTCGTTCAAAAGTT
Source organism: Octonoba sinensis (assembly GCA_038502835.1). NCBI lineage: Eukaryota > Metazoa > Arthropoda > Arachnida > Araneae > Uloboridae > Octonoba > Octonoba sinensis. The sequence goes on along the minus strand of CM076599.1, from coordinate 25,145,067 downwards.
ATTAGGGGGGGACAGACCGACAGACCGACAGACAGACAGACCGACAGACAGACCGACAGACAGACAGACCGACAGACCGACAGACACACTTTTTCCCCATCTCAATACCCTACTTTCAAATTTTTTATTTTTCAATCTTTATTTAATTACTTCACTTATTTTTGACTTTTCTTGATTTTTAACGATATTTTCACGATACATTAAGCCTTCTTTCATGCTTTATTATTATTTTTTTTACTTTTACGGGAAAGTAGGCTAAAAAACTAATACGTGGTTAAAAAAGGGCCTTTATTTGTCTTTCCCAGTTGGCAACGTTCAGATTGTTTACAAAAATCCCTATCCTATCAGCGTCTACCGTTTCGTGATTCTGCCCGGTTGATCTAAGCGCGAAAGCAACATTCATTGCTGTTTTTCAAATTCATTATTTTAAAAGGAGTTTGCTGAAATCTCTAGACTATAATTTGGTCCTTATCGGTTTATCACCATTTTTCTTTTTAGCGCAGTTTTTAATTTGAAGTCGGTTCAATTTTATTCCCCAAAAATTATAATCTTTTTAGTGGAAATGCGCTTTTCATATAAATATACTATTTAAAAAAGAATTTAAGGGCACACCCACTTTGAAAGACTGGCACTAAAGACTAGTTAGAGATCATTCATAAATGATGTCACGCTTCAAGGGGGGAGGGGGTTTCTTGAAATTGTGACAAGGGAAGGGGAGGGGGTAACAAGAAGTCTGACATCATGCTTATGCAACATAGCGTGGCATGTAACAAAGGGGAGCGTTATGACTGTGAGGGGAGAGTATGTTGAAGTGTGATATTTTGTGACAAAGGGGGGAGGGGGTTAAATATACGAGAAAAAAGCGTGACATCATTTATGGACGGTCTCTTATTTGCAGTTTTTTGGGCGGTTTCTTATTTGTAGTTAGTATTTTTCAATTAGAAGAAAAATGCTTAATTGTCACCCATAGCGTTCTTTCTGAAGAACAATTCTTTTCAAGTCGATGTACGATATTTGAGTCACACTACCCTGTATTGAGTAAAAAAAAAACTTTAAAGTCTGTTCATTAAGTCAAAAGTTACGTATCAAAAAAACAAAAAAAAAAAAAATGACTATATTTCCGCCCATAACTTTTTTTTTATAATTATCGAATGTGGTCAAATCAAAGTATCAAAGGGACCTACGGGAGACCACACTTGATCGATTTTTAAAAAATCAAAATTGGTTCATCCAGTGAGAAGTTATAGTAGAACAAACAAACAAACACAACATATATGCGGTTTGAATTGATAACATCCTTCTTTGAGAAGTAGGTTGATAATAAGACCTATTTTCTGAGATAGTGGCCGCTAAATGAAATTCTCATTTCTCATGCTCAAAATATTTATGAAACTGTAAAAAAAGATTTTAACAAATAATCAAAATGAATTCTCTTTTGAGCGATGGCCTTTCGAATAAATATGCTCCTGCTCAAACAATTAATTATTGACTTCTATTAAAAATACTTAAATAAATATCCAAAAAAATATTCCACTGTAAGTTATAGTAGACTTTTAAATGGATACTCATGCTCAAACCATTAATACTAGCTATGTATTAAAAAATATTTAAACCAATGATCAAAAAGGAATTATACTTTTTGAGAAAGTGACAATTCAAAAAGATATTCATGCTCCAACAGTTACTTAATAACAATTACAAAAAACACCTAAACAAATAATCAAAAATAATTCGTTCATTTGGAAAGTTGAATTTTTAAACGAATTCTTTTATATTTACCCTATAAAAAAAATTTCTTATCCACGCTATATGCCTACAAAACAAGCAGCAAAAGCAACAATATTAGATTTTTTGTATAGCGCAATGATGTGAAAATATCCTTTAATTAGCTGTTTTGATAAAACCAGAAAATAATTATGCTTGGAGTAGAAGTTAGTAAAACAGCAAAAGAATAATAGATGAAAGTAAGCTTTTATGTGCATCCAACAATTACCATTCTTAGTGGTTGAGATCAACGCAGCCAGTAGCTAGCAAATGTGGTTTGATCAAAATAAGTGTAGCAAAAAATTTGCGTTAAATAATACCTAAAAGACTTGTGAAGTAAAAAAAATAAAATAAAGGAAAACATGCGTGTTGATCAGGAGAGCGGAGCAATGGAGCAACGCATTTTTTGCTTGGAGCAGGAGAGGAGCCGGAGCACGGAGATTTGTGGGGCCTCCACTGCTACCATTTTTTAATTAATATTTCACTAAAAATTTTCAAACTTATTTTTTTCATATTAAAATTAGTTTTTAGTGAACAACGATAAAGAATGGAAAATGATTTTTCATCTGCGAAATACATTATCCATAAATATTTCTTAGCGGGAACGTAAAGAAAATTATTAAATTAACGAACTTAAAAGCTGGTAAGTAATATGATTCCTGTTTAAACTGTTCAGTGTACGGAGCAGAATTGGCGCAAGCGTTTAGAAGTCGAAGAGGAGCTGTAGAGGAGCCATTTTAAAATGTTGCTGCTCCCCAGCTGCCCCCTCTGATATTGGGTCGTGGTAGCCTGGTGGTTAAGATGTCGGACTTCCAATCGTTAAGTGGGATGTTCGATACCCGACCCGCTGAAGACCCGCCATGTACACTTGGGGATACGTGCACGTAAAATCCGTGGACCCCTCTACTTCGCGCCCAGGGGAGGGCGCGAAGTAGAGGGGTCCACGGATTATTCGTCTACGTCTCCTAAGACCTAGTGATAATAGGGAAGGAGGCTGGAGGAGAAAAGTCCCTTGATATTAATAAAACCAACTAATATCAAGGAAAATTCAAAAAATCAAATGATGAAGCAATCAGGGTGGTTTCGTCGGTGTCAGCCTCAAAATACGTTCTCGACTGCTGTGTTTACCACAACGTGGAGTCCACGCCTCACGTGGACTCCTTTAAAGTTTACCGTATGGCGCCCGTAGGGTTAGCGAGCCCACTCACATTATTCGTCCAGTCAGCGAAGTTATTTACCACTCCGTAATTAAAGCCTCCTCATTCTGTCGTAATTACGTCAGCCGTGCTCGCATAATAATAGATACTTACTTTACTACTAATTAAAATATAACAGAAAATCTTAGTTTTGAAAGTTTTTTTTTTTTGGAATTTTAGTTCTCTACTATGGTTTGAAAATGTACAGACTCAGCTTCCCCTACAATTACCTACTAAATTCTTCCTGAAACATGTGGTTTAAGTTACTTGAACGAACAAGTAACTTTTATATGTGGGTGGGGGACATTAAAATTGGCCGAAGTGGGGCATGGTGCAAATCGGAAAACACCGCTATAGACTGTTGCTATTTATTGCTTGACACCAAAAGCTTTCCTATCCTTTCTACTTTATTACAATGAGCACCATCTTCTAAACACTGATACAGTGGGTGAAAAGCGTTGTCCACTTCTTTTCTATAACTCAAACGCTCCCAGACTTTTCAATTTCATTAAGTTGCAGTTTTCAATAACTCTTGTGTTTTCATTCTGTAAACTACCCCTCACTTTTGCTTTACAGATGCAACCAATATATTCTCTCGGATAAGAGTTACATCTAGAACAAATCCAACGACTTAAAGAACAAGTTTGTAGTGAAAATTGCAATTTTCATGTCTTTAGACGTCGGATTTATTTAGGCGTGCAGTTAGCGCAAAAGCAATCATTTACCGTTTAAAACGCATCTGCTGGGGTTTACGAACCAGGCATTACTACTTTTCTGTTCGTAGTGTGTAAATTTAGATGCAAATTGCTTCATAATATTACTGAAACTCTACACTCTCTGCTCTAATTTTCAGACTACCGAGCCATTTTGTTCGACAAATAATGATTTCAGCATTTCTACTTAATCTGTGTCATATGAATTCAGTATGGTTTTAGTCTTCATTTACTTGAAATTTTAATATTTTGGAAATTTACGTGAAGCAAATTATATTTACAGCTTGATATATAACAACTTTTTAAAACTAATAAGCAAAGAACAGCATAAATCAATTAAAAATAGAATTGTACAAGAATAATTTATTCCTCTCTGTAAATTCAAGTAGCTTTTTTTTTTTTTTTTTTTTTTTTTTTTTTTTTTTTTTTTTTTTTTTGTCTTCTCTCTTTCGCATGAAGGAAAAAGCGGAAAAGAATGTTTAACATGTTCTAAAAAAATCGGGAAAACAAATACAAAAACACGAAAAAGTTAAAAGTAAAAGAAATGAGCTTATAAATGAAAAGACTTGTCATCCATAGAAGACTTGTCATCCATTCCTTCTGCATTGAAAAAAGAATTCCTTGCATTCAAGGAACACGAGTCTGCAGTTCTTATTGATCATTGTGCATTTTTAACGTTGTTTTTATGATTTTAACTTTTTTTTTCGTCATATTGTTACAGAATGAAACGTTAGTTCCTTTATCTGGTCTCACACAGAAGATAAAAAAGTAAAAGTGTACATTAAAAGAATAAAATACTAGTAACCAAAAATCCTCCCATCACAGGTTAGGCCCCTAACCTGTGATGGGAGTACTGTGATGGAGATGGTAACCCTTGTAATAAAAGAAAAAATAAATAAAAGGAAAATGGTAATCAAATAATTATTGGAAGAAACTAGCGTGCCTCTAGTAGTAAGACGGCTGCTGTGGCCGCCATCTTTTTACCACTGCGCCTGCGTATCGCCGGCTTTTACCGCGCCTCTTGGCGGTCAGCAGATGCGCTGGTAAAAAGATGGCGGCGGGGAGCATGTGCAGTAGCCGTTGTCATCACTCTTACTACTAGAGGCACGCTAGAAGAAACCAATAACAGAAATAAGAACACAATTGACTGTGTCATGCTGTTTATTGATTAGTGAGAAGTAGGGACTTCTTATAATAGCATACTTAGATTAGTCATTAGTGACCACCATGGGTTGCCTTGATGATGGCAGTGGTTTGAGCTTCAATATCAAAAGATTTTGTAGACTAGAACGGCGATGATATGAACTAATTGACTGAATAGTGATTGTAAAATGAAATAAAAATCCCATAATGAAAGAAATACCGAAATTAATTTAAAACGCTTCGTAAAAAATTGATAGATTGAAAATTTGAATACCCTGACAAAACTAGTTACACCTATCCCGATAAAGTACTCTTTGAAGTTTGATAAACATCTTAAATTATTGTGCGTTATTTAAATTCCCCTTCTCGATAAACTAACCCAAGATCAACCAAATGAAACAAACGACACGGATTTTTTCTAATGATTTTGCGCAACGGAATAACGCAAAAGGTAGGATTGAAAACAAGGAATTTCTGTTAATGGTTTTTTTACGTACAGATAAAAATACTTGAATCGAAGCCCCCCTTCGATATTCGTTTCCCCCCGAAACACTTAAATGATTTCATTTAGTAACAAATTCAGTTCACACACATAAACTGTTTTGATCTTAGAAAGGTTAGAGTTCGGAACCAGCAAGGGGAAAACTAGTACAAAACTCCTTATTTTTAAATTTAGCGAGGAGAAAAACTATTTCATATTAAATTGATTTCTTCATCTGTAATTGAAATTTTTTTATGCTTCAGTGGTTTGCATTTAATCGATGATTGAGATGTTAGATGGGAAAGAGAATTCGAATGCGTAATTAACTAGGGTTGAATTTTTAAAGCTCATTTTGCTACTCTCCAGTCCATTTTTTCGTTTTAATTATGCTTTATGATTCGATATTCATCACATTTTCCTGTCAAGCGTTTCATTTACTGATAAGTTAATTTCCTTTAGTAACGAGTTTTATTTTTTCATAGAGAAAAAAAATCTAAAACTCGAATGTTCAAATAGGAAATTTTGAAACCTTATCAAGAAAAAGAGAAATCTATCGAATCAGAAATTGAACAGTAATTGAGTAGCCTAACAAATAGTTAGAACTGTTCTGAAAAGTTCGTAATTAATTTGAAAAACTTAGTGCGGTTGTTGGACGTCTTTTCCTCTTTTATTTTACTTAATTTTTAAGCTTCTTTTTTTTCTGAGCATAAAATTCTAGAAGTACAATATAATGACTAAATTTAAACCTTTAGTGAATTCTGACATCTGGCAATATAATTCAATAGAGGAGAGAGGGGCAATGAATTTTTTTTGTTTAAGCTGGTGTTGACATGATGTACTTTTAGCACTGGCTTCTTCAAATGAAAACATAATTTAAGCAAACTAGTAAGCTAAACCTAATAATTTCAGTACATTTTGTGCGCACTCCGATAAATTTATGATAATTTACTTTTTTTTTATTTCTGAATTAAGAGTTGATTGTTTATAAAAGTTCAAAGCAAGATGACTCGTAAAGAAAACGACTGGAGCAGATATGAACAGTATACATTTGCTTCCAAAAAATATTAACCATCATCATATCACACACTAAAATAATCTATATCCTTTTAAAATTATTATTATTATTCAATATTTTATATATATATATATATATATATGTAATATATAAAATCCTTTGTTTTTTTTCCTGTGATATGGGGAAATCCTTTGTTTTTTCCATTGTCTAACTTTTTTCAATAAAATTTAAAAAATTTTTAAAACTTCCAGCAACTTGCCCTTTAACTTCAAAAATTTCTTTTTTTAAACGCGTTACCACATAAATTCAAGCTAAAGGGCAAAGGGTTTTCCCTCATTAATTCCCTCCAGACTATTTTTTTCCCCGTAGACTTAGGCCAGCCCCTGTCTACGGCATTAAAGCCAATAATATATTTTATTTTCCATATGGCCCTCCTATTTAAACCACGTGCTATCACGTGGTGTAGGGAATGTTGTCTGCAGTCTAAGAGATTTTCCCCCATATAAATACGACTGCCCGAACGAAAATCGGAGGTTCTTGCTTCTTGAAACGTGCTGATGACTTCATGTCCTTCGTTCCAACAATATTAATGTTATGATATTTGTGTGTTAAAGTTTACCAATAAAGAATTGCAACGAAACCCTGTGCCTCGTCTTACATGGGTTTTAGCGGCCACAGCTGTAGAAGATAGAACGGGACAGCCGTTCTTACAAGCCGGTAGGATTTATGTTCCTATCCGGGCTCCTGCAGAAAAAAAAAACAATCGAAGAAAAGCAATACTAAATCTGAAATGTGCCGCGACGTCGTAGCAGCGTGGATCATCTTTCTAGACGGTTCAATGAACCGATGTGCGCTCCTTTTCCGAGTGGGGAGAAGCTCGCCCCCGTTGTGGCTTTTAGAAGCGAAGAGTGTTTGCGTTCTGCGGAGTGATTAAACGAAAGGGTCGTTATCTGTGGTGCTTTAGAATGGAAATTATTTTCATGTGCTGAAGTGAATGTTGATAGAGTAATTTTTAATGTGTTATTCCAAAATGGTATTATTTCGAATTTTCTTCATAAATATCTTATAATTATATGAATATCTTTTTCTCCCGTTGGGTTTTTTTTACATGATATTGCTTTAGAATTTATTATGATATAAATTGATCATGTGCTTTGGAAGAATAAGTTATTTATTTGATGATATATTAATTATCGGTTTAAATTTTTAAAAGGGATCTTGTCAGCACGGGTTTTTTTTTTTTTTACATTAAGATGTTTGAAATAGTAAATTCATCAATGTGCTGTGTAATTGAAATTATGGTATATTTTTTGCAGTATTATGAATAGTTCTGTATATATTTTAGTTGTTATGCATTTGTTTACGCGGAATATTTTTGTTGTTAAAGTGGGAAGGTAAAAAAGGAAAAATGTCAAAAATTTGTGTGTTATTAGAATTATGTTATTACGTAGTGGTAAAATGAGCAAGACCATTGAAAATGAAAAAAATTCTGACTTAGAGTCTTCCCACAAAGAAAATTCAAACATGGATGGAGATAACTTAAACCGTAAGGATGCGGAAACTCAAGCAGAGGCAACTGCCGATTTAAGCTTAATAAAAATGGATTCAGAATGTCAAACGATTAGTGATAAAATAAAAGAGATAAGTTTGGCAGATGGCTCTTCTACTTCAAAAATTGAAATAAAAGACAAAATTTCGGGTAGCTCACCTGAAATTTTATTATTTGAACCAGAGTTAGGGATAAATTTTTCAGCATGGTTAGCTCACTTTAACCAGCAAACGGCTCAGAACAATTTAAATGATAATTGGAAATTAAAAAATTTTCAGAAGTTTATTCGCGTGTCAGCCTTAAAGCTCTACATCAATCAATGCCTTTGCTGTAATTCCTTTCATGAAATCATTCAAATTTTTGAAGAACATTACTTTACTCCAGCAAGTAGTTTTCTTGATTTTCAAAATTTAAGATTTTCTGGAAATCCGAAAGAGTTATACTCCTATTTTACGGAAAAAGTAGAAATGGGAAGAAAAATAAAACTTAGTAATCAACATATCCTTGAGGGGCTTTCAGTGGGGCTACCTGCCCAAGTTAGGGCATTTTTGGTAATAAAAGAGCCAGAAACTCCCACCGAATGGCTTCAGGTAGTTTCAAAATTAATAAATGAAGTTCCACATGAAACACCCAAGTCCGCTTATAAAGGGGAGCAACAAAATATTTTTAGGGTGAAGCCCCCCTTTTATCAAAATTGGATGCCAAAAAATCATGATCAAAGTAATTTTCGTCAACAATATAACTATTCTCGTCAAGATAGTAACAATGTATACCAACCTAATTTTTACCAACAGAATAAACCTAGGTTTGTAGGTTATAATGAAAGACAAAATGCAGTAAAAAGACAGACTGCACATTTTTCGCAGGAGTTACCCCCTAATCCTTGTAAATTTTGCGCAAAACAAGGAATCTCCAACGCATATCATTGGGGACAAACTTGTGTGAATAAGCCAAATACATCGAATGCTGGATTTAAACTACCGCCTCAGCAAAAAGATAATCAATTAAGAGAAGAAAATGAGAGAGTTAACGAAGTATGACAATTAATAATACCCGGGTATATTATTAAAAATGAGGCGAAATTTAAAAATGATTATCAACTATCTAATGACGCGTACACTCAAAATACAAATTCGAATTTAAAGACTATTTATTTAAATGTTGATACCGGTTCAACATTAAATATCATCCCGAGTGCAATTGCAAAAACATTAAATGTTTCGATTAAAGAAAAAATCGCTGTAAAAATAAAACAAACGAAGGGAATGCTACAGCTTAACCAAACGTGTATTCTTTACCTTAAGGTCGGCAATATAGTTAAACCGGTGGAATTTTATGTTCTAGACACCGATTTACCTTATGCCATATTAGGTTTAAAGAGTTGCGGGGGATTTCGTTTGGTCATAGATTGTGTAGGACATGTCGTTATGCAGGATCAGAGAAGACTGATCACCTTTTCTGATTCCGAACCGAATGACTTGTCTTTGCATATTTTACCTGAAATCCTAGTTAGGAACTGTGGAAATAAAGTAAAAGAAAATAAAAACGAAAATAATAGTACGGGAAAAATACGCAAGAAAATTGATAAGGAAATTAAAAGAGTGAAAGATCCGAAAGAAAGTAAAACTAAGGAAAGGGTGACGGAATTACATTATAACGAAAATGAAAAGAAAAAGAGTAGCACGGAAAAGAAAACTTGTCAAGAGAAAGATAGAAATGAAAAAATGAGTTGCGAAAAGAATAATCATTTTCGTATTTCGTCCGATGTTTCTGGGACTGGTTGCGGCATTGGAGGCCTACAATGTCGCGATCCTGTCGATGGACATTCGGAATTTGAGGAAAATTCAAAGTTAAAAGAAATATTGCGAAATTACGAGGATATATTTTCCAAAAATAAATATGATGTTGGAACAATTAGAATTGAACCTCAACGGGTAAGGTTAACATCCGACTTACCGGTGTCGTTAAGGGCATATAAAACTTCCCCAAAGCAACAAGAAGAAATTGAAAATCAAATTCAAGAGTTATTAAAGGCTAATATAATAAAAGAAAGCTCATCGCCGTATTCTGCACCTGTTACACTAGTTTTTAAAAGAGACGAAAATAAAAAAAGTCGATTATGTATAGACTACAGAAAATTAAATCAAATTACTAAGTCCGACGCAGAACCATTACCCCTGATAGAAACACTTGTAGATAAATTAGGGAAAAGCAAATATTTTACCAAATTAGACATGGCTTCCGGATATTGGCATATACCAATTCATCCCGACGATACTGAAAAGCTCGCTTTTGTCACTAATAGTGGCTTATATGAGTGGAACAAATTACCCTTCGGGTGGAAAAATTCAGGAAGTATTTTTCAAAGAACTTTGCGTCGAATACTTACAAAACATAAAATAAAATTTGCAGCCAATTACTTTGATGACATAATAGTTTTTCTGAAACCCTTTCAGAACATTTAGATCATATTCAACAAATGTTTGAGATATGCAGACAGGAAGATTTAAAGTTAAAAGCATCAAAATGTTCTTTCTTACAGAGTAAAATTGAATTTTTAGGGTATGAAATTTGTAATGGTATGGTAACGCCCGATAATAGTAATATTGAGGCTATTAAAAAATTACAACCGCCTAAAAATGTTAAATCTCTCCAAAGATTTCTGGGGTCAATAAATGTGTACCATAAATTTATAGATAAATATGCAACTATTAGAAATCCATTAAACCACTTGCTGAAAAAAGATACAACTTGGCAATGGACTGACAAATGCCAAGAAGCATTTCAAGTTTTGAAAAACTCCTTAATTTGTAAACCAATTTTAAAAATATTTGATCCTAAAAAAGAATGTCATATTTGTGTTGATGCAAGTCAAACTGGTGTGGGAGCAATATTAAAACAGCCAGACAGTTCGGGTGCCTTACATCCCATAGCTTTCCATTCCCGCTCATTAAAAGATTACGAGAAGAATTATAGTATTACTGAGTTGGAATGTCTAGCTGTTGTGGATGCTTTAAATAAGTACCACCACTACCTCTTTGGCCATAAATTCGTCATACATAGCGATCACGCGGCGTTAGTTTGGCTCAAAAATGTAAAAAACTTAAAAGGTCGTTTGTTCCGCTGGTCCTTACAATTAAGTATGTATGACTATGATATTAAATATACGAAAGGCACCACAAACTTCGAGGCTGACATGCTCTCAAGAGATATACCTGTAAATAATGTATGTGTTGAAAAAAATATAGGAAACCACGTTTCGCATCTACTGCAATTGGATGAAATTCAAGAGGCTCAAAAAAATGACAATTTAACTGGTAATTTTGTCGAAATTAATAACGTGTTATGCCTGCGTAAAAAGGGTTTTACTAAAATTGTTGTTCCTTTTTCTTTACGCCGTAAATTACTTGAGACTGTCCATGAAAAGTTTGGACACCCAGGAATTCAAAAAACAATTAATTTACTTACGCCTGTATATTATTGGCAAAATATAACATTAGATATAACTGGATTTAACAAACATTGTCATATTTGTCAGGTAAACAAAAAGCCTCGACAAAAAAGATTTGGCCTTTTACAGTCTATGCCTCCAGTTGATAAACCATTTGATCTCGTTGCAGTAGATAGTGTGGGTGGTTTCAACTACTACAATTCCACGAAAAAATATTTAACATTGTTTATAGATCATCATACTAGATACATGTGGTCTTTTGCATCAAAATCAATCACTACCGAAACTTACGTCAACTTTCTTAAACAAATTTTCAGTGTTCAAATACCTAAAAGTGTATTAAGTGATAGAAATCCATCATTTACTTCATCTCATTTCAAGAAATTTCTAAAGCACCACAAAATTAAACAGCTTTTAACCACAGCTCATAGACCAGAGACAAATGGTAAGGTGGAACGTCTGAACCAAACAATAGTCACTCGCCTAAAGTGCAAAGTGAACGCAGCTTCTGGAAACGTGCCATGGCCTAAATTATTAGAGCAGGTGACTCAAGAATACAACCTAACTCCACACTCAGTTACGAAGTTCCCACCTGCGTATTTAATGTACGGTACAGTGCCTTTTCAAAATCCAGTAAATGAAGACATTTATCCTCCTGTTGAGGAAGCTAGAAAACTGGCAGTGGAAAGAACTAAAGAGTATCATGAAAAAAATAAAATATATTACGATGCCAGATTTGTCGACAAATCTTTTAATGCAGATGACTTTGTGATATATGAAGAATTCAAATATCCGAATTCACGAAAACTTTCGCAACCGTTCAGTGGACCATATAAAATTCTTCGAAAAGTTACGGACGTAACTTATGAAATCAATAAACCAAATGCACACAGCAAAGAAAAATCAGACATAGTACATGTGTCAAGATTGAGGAAATATTACCCACCAACAAATTTCAAACTATCACATGAATAATGTGATATAAGTCATTCACTTTTGAACTGCAACAGAATAATCCAACTGTAATTAAACTGAACTGTAAATACAATTTTGTAAATATCGTTTAGTAAGAGTATAATAATCTGTGATGAAAATGTTCAGTAATTTTTGTAACTGTATAGTATTTCATTCAAAATGTGATATGTTTATATAAAATTTAATACATAAATTTATGTGGGGAAAAAGGCTGCAGATATTTCACTTCTTCAATATTTAAAGTAATAGAACTTTTGGGGAGGGGGGATGTAATATGGAAAAATCCTTTGTATCCTTTGTCAGGCTGTGATATGGAGAAGTCCTTTGTCTCCTTTGTCTGGCTTTTTCCATATTAAACTTGACAACTCAGGGTTGTCTCACTCATAAATTTCTCTAACGCGTTACCATATATGGTCATGCCTAAGCTCAAGTTGGTTTCCCTCATTAATTCCCTCCAGACTATTTTTTTCCCCGTAGACTTAGGCCAGCCCCTGTCTACGGCATTAAAGCCAATAATATATTTTATTTTCCATATGGCCCTCCTATTTAAACCACGTGCTATCACGTGGTGTAGGGAATGTTGTCTGCAGTCTAAGAGATTTTCCCCCATATAAATACGACTGCCCGAACGAAAATCGGGGGTTCTTGCTTCTTGAAACGTGCTGATGACTTCATGTCCTTCGTTCCAACAATATTAATGTTATGATATTTGTGTGTTAAAGTTTACCAATAAAGAATTGCAACGAAACCCTGTGCCTCGTCTTACATGGGTTTTAGCGGCCACAGCTGTAGAAGATAGAACGGGACAGCCGTTCTTACATATATATATTAAATTTGGTTGATTAGTTTTTCCTTTAAATGATGAAATTTTTAACGTGTATCAATTTAAACAGACAATTAAACGTCATAACAAATGTTTCTATTAATAATGCATAAACTTAATCTGAAAACTTACCAAAAAAAAAGTCAACTTCAAGACACCCTTCAATCTTGGCAAAAACTATTCTTTCGTAATGTAAATGCGTACAGATCTTCCACATAATTAACAAAGCTACGAGAGGAGAAAAGGATCACATGCGGCAATGATTTAATTAATTGAAAGAGTAAATACATAAAGCCTTAAATACTTGCTTTTCTGCGTTTTTAAAAGTACTACAGTATGAAAATTAAATCTATAATTTTATTTTTAAACTCTTTATTATAAATTGAAGAATTTCGGTATATCTATAGCGCTTATATAACTAAAAAGCACAAGTTTACACTTAATGCTCAAATTTCTTTCTTAATGCTATAGAAAACTTTTATTTTTATTTTTCCCCTGAAATAAACTGTTTGGTTATTTACTCCTTCAGAATAATTTTATAAATCGACTTTACAAAACAAGTTTGAATTTCAAATGATGTAGCTCAAAAATGGTTTAGAGTAAATCTCTTCCGCAACCCGCAGCAACAAAACAGCCTGATTTCTTAAAACGTGTAATTTTTTACTTATATTGCATGAAAACGCAATTTCTCTCATTTCATTAATTAACTGAATCTGCTACGTCCGAACACAATTCTTCAAAACAATTAATTCTGAAAGATGTGCATAAAATATTCTTTTATTTCCCTCAGTTGAGTAGAGCCAATACAGAGAACAGACCGATTGTCTGACATTTTGGATGCAGTATACTGCTGAAAGTTATTTGAAAATATGTAATAAAGTCTCCTGTTATTATCGACTTAATAACATATTTTCAAAAATGACTCAAATGAAAAATTAAGAGCCATTTTGTGCAAATCTAGAAAATACAAATGAATTTTTAATCGGAAAAATACTTGATCGCAAAATATTTTCTGCAAAGAACAGTTACAAATTTATTTCTCACTAGTTTTAAATCTGATTGAATGTGATCATTTGTTCTTTATAGACTGAAATAGTCAAACATACATACTTAACTGCGGATCAAACAATGTAGCATTTCGAACAAAAACAAAAAGAAGTGAAAAACTAGATGAAAATCTAATATTTATATTGCAAAAAGGCATCATCGCATCATCATATATCACAATTCCAACTTTCTTTTCCTCTCACGATCTTTTGTAATTTTTTCGGGAAGAATTATCTCTTATTTGGTTTTCGGAATCTGAAGAGGCAATGTCTTACGATGAAATATTGCTCTCTTCCTAGCAATTCATTTCCGAAACAGAGTCACGACTAATATGATTTCTTGGTTTTCGTTTTCTCAGACAGAAGGTAAGATAAAAATGGCGCTGGAAAAAACGCATCTCTTCATCCGAGCAAAGAGAATCGTAAACGAAGTGGAATTTGTTAAGAAAGGAAAGACATAAAAGAAATTTTGCCAACAAACTCCGCCATTTTTTAAAATTTATTTGTTCTCTTTTTTTTTTTTTTTGCTCACTTTAGGGAGAAGAACTTCGGGAAAACTTTTGGTGCACGTTTGATTGCTAAAGCAGTCTTCACGAGCTCAAATTTGAAGTAAAAGTGGCAGTGAGTTTGGTACTTCCAACAATTCTTTTGCATGAGTTTACGTTTTAATGTTATGAATGTGTAAACATTCATATTATAGCAGCAATCTCAATTGTAGAGCTATTTTATTTGGTCATAATTTTTCAACAAGCTGTAGAAGAGTACATGCATTTTCTTCAATACGGACTGATGGATGAACATTGTTTGGTAAACATAAACGATATGTTTCTTTAAGCATGTTGGTTTTTATGTGTCGGCTTTTATGTTTTATTTCCAAAAGCATGTTGGTTAATATGATTCGATAAACATACATGACTATCGGTAAACTATATACGATAATGCTTCTTGAAGCAACTTGGTTAATATGATTTGAAAAGAATACACGAATATGTTTCACATCATTTTGGTTACACGCAACATTTCTCACCTTTTTCTGTTATGAAACACTGCCTAGACGACGCATTTATAGATCCTGAGAGCACCACAGAAATTTTGCAATTTAAGTAAGGATACAATAAAATGTGTTAGAATAAGTTGCATGTGGCTGTAAAATCTGTAATTTATCAGTCGAAATGATTAATAGACAGCTCGTCCTATGCTCGTTTCCCCTCGATTGCGACAGACAGAATCTTTGTTGTAATTAGGTCAATAATTAATTCCACATAATTTTATGATTAGGCTCACTCATTGGCAATGGTACAAAATTACAAAAACGTTCTCACAAAAAGGGCCATAATTTGGATTGCTGTCTGACATAGATTTGGACTGGCGTATTATTGTTATTTTTATTTTTAAACAAAGTTTCAAAAATTAAGGTTTTTTAAGTTATTTTATTAATTGCAAATTTGTCACTTTAATTCATCAACTTGGTGGTCATAGCATGGTTACAGATCTGTCTTTCTTAAATTCAATAGCATTGATATTTTTCTACAAAATTTGATATATTTTTGTAAAGCAGTGCATTTAATCACAAATTCGTTCTGATTCGGTTTTCATAGGCGTAATCAGGGGGGTTTTGGGGGTTCAACCTCCCCCCCCCCCATTGGGTATTTACTTATTTAGGCACATTTAGGCACACAAAAAAATTTCTGGCTACGGCCTTGCAAAGCACATTTTTTTTCCCCCTCAGAAAATTAAACACATATGCATATGATTTTATTTTCTCTTTCTCTGAAGGGTTGTGATCATGACCAAAGTATGCAGCTCATAATAAAGAGGACTTTTCATCTGGTTATAATCAACCCCCTTATCACCTTGGGGGGGGGTGTTACAGCGAAAGGTGGCTTCAATCACCGTACCACACACAGACAAACAGAGATCCTTTCAATCACTCCAGAGGGTTTTCTTCCCTGAAACTTTCCTCTAAACTTGTGTTTCAAAGTCAGAGCCCTCCCCCCCGAAAAAAATTTCTGGCTACGACCTTGCAAGAAATCTTGTATAAATTTTCAATTCCAATAATCCAATTTGCATATTATTAGATATTTACTGGAATATACGCATAGTATATTCCAATAATTATTGGAATATACAAATTGAAAGTTGGAAACTTTCAATTCCAATAATATCCCAATTTTGTTGTTTCTTTTCAAATAAATTCAACTTTTATTTTGTTGCATTTGAAATTGCAACAAATTACCAAGAATTCTTTGAAACTTGGATGTAATGATGAAGTTTCTTTTTTTTTAAATTTCAAAAAAGTTCATTTTACTATTTCTTTCAAATATTTGAATGCAAAGTAAAAAAAAAGTTCGTTCCATTCTTCGATCGGAAGGTAGTATAAATTGATCTTTGTTTCAAAAAATCGTAACATACAATTGAATTTTAGAAGATTAAAAGAAAGTTGTGAAAAATAATTTAATTAAAAAAACACGTTTTGACGACAAATACTGTTAATTCCATGCTGATATGTAGAAAAATAAATAAACACATTTTTCATTGGTTAGTAAATTATTCAAGGTTTTAAATTCATTTAAGTCAATATATATTGAAACAAACATTTTCCAGATCATTTGAAAAGTTAATATTTGATATATTTCCAGGTTTCAATTTTTTTGTAGCAAAAAAAAAACAACCTTTTACTATGAGTAAAACCTCGTAGGAACTTCGCGATTGAGCAGGTCATATTCTAGGAAGTGGGTCTTGCACACAAGTAATAAGTTTCGTGGAACATATTCTCTACTGTGATGGGTTTTGTTTTCTGATAAACCAGTGTTGCAGGCGCTGGGTCTGAAAATGATGGACCCCTAGCCAACAATTGTCCTAATGGGTTAAATCCTCAAGTCAGGAAGTGATGCTCATCAAGAAACTTAAAGAGCAGTTTGTATTTATTTATGACTTCCTGTCCAAATACCCATTTTGGTAAAATCTTCTTTGTAAATGAGGCGATTGGAAAACTGATGAACCGTATTTGCATTGCATTCTCATTTACAGATGTTCTCTAATCTCTTATATTTTAAATGTTTTTATTTTCTTATTATGGTCCATCACTGATTGCATTACGACTCTGGAAATCATCCGTTCAACGTTTCCAATCTCACTGCTACGGTTTAATGCTGCATTTTAATTTACAATCAAGTATTATTTATATTTTAGCTAAATTTTTAATTATTTTCGATACATAATAATGTTTGCGTTCCAGCGATGGACACGTTCGTCATTCAAAAAGAAAAGAAAATTTGATTCAGACGCTTCCACTTCTGAGGTATGTTTTGCTACAAATTTAACAAAATTTTTAGAAATTTACTGTGGGGATGAGCATTTTTGTAGGGGAATTTGGATTTTTTTCTCTAATATTCCACTATTTCCCAGTTTTAATATTATGAATGCTTGGACATAGAAGATTGCTTAGCGCTAAATATTGAATTTTCTATTGCGTTTGATTTAAAAAATAAACTAATAGATCTAGTACTGAATATTTAATGTTTTTGTGAATCAAGGCCGTATCCACAGGGGAAGAGGGACCCACGGTCCGCCCCTCCCCCAGAAATCATTTGCAATGTATCATATATTCACCCCTGAAAATTTGCTTAACATAAGTGTGTCGAAGTCTGCCCCCTCCCCTCCCCCCCCCCCCCAAAAAAAAAAAAATATGCTGGATACTGCCTTGGCTCCGGAGCAGGGGGAGCATGTTAAGAATTAGGAAGGGCAGTGTATGCTTCAAAATCATACCTTTATATATACATATATATAGATATATATGACTAGAAATGATGTTAATATTAATTTTTTTACATATATGATAGCTTTTTGATGTATGTTTAGATCTTTGGCGTAGTTAGAGGAGTGAGGGCTTCTGCAACTTAAATTTTTGTAACTGGTCTTACATCTATAATGCTTAGGCTAACTCTGGAGGCAAGGGTTCGAGGGCTCTCCACAAGAAACTTTTTGAAATCTTCGTAGCAATGCAATTTCGGGGTACTTTGGTGATGTTAGAGGAAACAGGAAGAAGTTTGGTTACTCTCCCTCCGCAATTTTTTTCAAAATAAAGTCTTATATCTTTTAAGTTACTTTTGGTGTCGGTCGTGATAGTGTTCAATGTTCTTTCTCTGAAAGTGTTTCTGAAAGTAAAATGTCTTAAAAGCGTAATTTCTCTTTTCTTTCTTTTTTAAAAACTTGTGATCTGAATTTTTTGCCGGAGCGGGGGGAGGAGTTGACTTGCTCCGAGGAGGTAGCTCTCCCCCCCCCCCTCCGGGAGATGCCTGGAATAAACACGGAGTATATCTTTAGAGACAAGTATTTATGACTAGTAAATTTTCAACTCTTTTACACTTCTTATTGGTGTTTAGTCTGTACATTTTTAGGGTGACCCCCCCCCCCTTTCACCAACCCTAGTTACGCCTATGTCGGTTTTCCCCTATTTTCGATCAGTCTAATCAAACCAAACATATATAAAGTCGCATAATATTATTTAAAGTGAAGTGAAAACACGAATACTGTTTGTTCCTGTATGCTGTATCCTGTATCTCGATTTGGCTACATTTAGACATAAATTTAGCTCACATTAATACATGCATTCAGACATAGGCGTTACCAGGGGGGCTTTTGGGGGTTCAACCCCCCCCCCCCCCCCATTGGGTATTTACTTATTTAGGGACATTTAGGCACACAAAAAAATTTCAGTCTACGCCTTGCAAAGCACATATTTTTTTTCCTAAGAAAATTAATTACATATGCATATGATTTTATTTCCTCTTTCTCTGAAGGGTTGTGATCATGACCAAAGTATACAGCTCATAATAAAGAGGACTTTTCATCTGATTATAATCAACTCCCTTATCACCTTGGGGGGGGGGGGATGTTTACAGCGAAAGGTGGTTTCAATCACCGTACCACACACAGACAAACAGAGATCCTTTCAATCACTCCAGAGGGTTTTCTTTCCTTCTTGATGTCTTTTTTACCCAAAGGCAGCAATTTGGGAATACACTCGCACAAGTAATAAGTTTCGTGGAAAATATTCTCTATTGTGATGGAGTTTTGTTTTCCGATAAACCGGTTGTATGCACTGGGGTCTGAAACTGAAGGACCCCTAGCCAACAATTGTCCAATGACTTCCTGTCCAAACACCCATTTTGGTAAAATCTTTTTTGTAGATGAGCCGATTGGAAAACTGATAAACTGTATTTGCATTGCATTCTCATTTACAGATGTTCTCTCATCTCTTATATTTTAAATGTTTTTTTTTCATTATGGTCCATCACTGATTGTATTACGACTCTGAAAATCATCCGTTCAACGTTTCCAATCTCACTGCTACGGTTTAATGCTGCATTTTAATTTACAATCAAGTATTATTTATATTTTAGCTAAATTTTTAATTGTTTTCGATACATAATAATGTTTGGACTCCAGTGATGGACACGTTCGTCATCCACAAAGAAAAGGAAATTTGATTCATACGCTTCCACTTCTAAGGTATGTTTTGCTACAAATTTAACAAAATTTTTTGTAGGGATGAACATTTTTGTAGGGGAATTTGGATTTTTTTCTCTAAAATTCCACTATTTCCCAGTTTTAACATTATGAATGCTTGGACGTAGAAGATTGCTTAGCGCTAAATATTGAATTTTCTATTGCGTTTGATTTAAAAAATAAACTAATAGATCTAGTAATGAATGTTTAATGTTTTTGTGAATCAAGGCCGTATCCACAGGGGAAGAGGGACCCACTGGCCGCCCCCCCCCCCCCAGAAATCTTTTGCAATGTATCATATATTCCTCCCTGAAACTTTGCTTAACATAAGTGTGTCGAAGTCTCCCCCCCCCCCCCCGAAAAATATTCTGGATACTGCCTTGGCGCCGGAGCAGGGGGAATATGTTAAGAATTAGGAAGGGCAGTGTATGCTTCAAAATCATACCCTTTATATATACATATATATAGATATATATGACTAGAAATGATGTTAATATGAATTTTTTTACATATATGATAGCTTTTTGATGTATATAGCAGATATGTTTTTAATTCTTTGGTGAAGTTAGAGAAGTGGGTATTTGGGGCTTCTGGCAACTTAAACTTTTGTAACTGGTCTTACATCTATAATGCTTAGGCTAACTCTGGAGTCAAAAGTTCGAGGGTTCTCCCCAGGAAACTTTTTGAAATTTTCCTAGCAATGCAACTTCGGGATACTTTGGTGATGCTAGAGGAAACAGAAAGGAGCTTGGTTACTCTCCCCCGCAATTTTTTTCAAAATAAAGTTTTATATCTTTTAAGTTACTTTTGGTGTCGCTCGTGATAGTGTTCAATGTCCTTTCCCTGAAAGTAAAGTGTCTTAAAAGCGTAATTTATCTTTTCTTTCTTTTTTTAAAACTTGTGATCTGATTTTTTTGCCGGCGGGGGGGGGGGTGGACTTGCTGCGAGGGGGTAGCTCCATCCCCATCCCCCCCGGGAGATGCCTGAAATAAACACGGAGTATATCTTTAGAGACAAGTATTTACGACTAGTAAATTTTCAACTCTTTTACACTTCTTATTGATGTTTAGTCTGTACATTTTTAGGGTGACCCCCCCTTTCACCAACCCTAGTTACGCCTATGCATTCAGAAATCATGCTTTGTTCTGTGAAAAACAGTTTGATTACACCATACAATACTGTGCAAGAAAAGTCAGCTTTTCAATGCAGCTTTTTATATCCATATTTATGACACCCCCCACCCCCCACCACCAATTCATATTCTTTCCAAAAACTTAACTTTAAACTCGTAGAGGAAAATATTATACTCCATTTCTCACAAAAGCGAACAGATGGCAGCATTGTCTTTAAGACCCTGTTTTTAATGGTATGATAGTGGATAGTACGATTCCCCCTTTTTAGTTTTGAATCTTTTGAGATTCCGAGTGGCCTTAATTTTACTTTATCATTTCAAGATTTTTCGCTGCTAAACACAAATTTCAAAACTTCAAAAATTGCAACTTCAAGATGTTTTCTTTGAATAATTTATTCATTTTTTAACTTATACCAATCATTCTTTATGAATAAACAATTGAGAGAATGCGAGATTTGGAGATCGCGATAAATGGTGTCACAAAAGTAGTAAATTTTTTATTTTTAGTACAATTTTAATTGAATTTGTATTTTTATTTTTTAATAACTCACTAGCTAAGCTAGTGAGTGCTGTGCTTTTAGTTTTAAAGAATTTTAACCCTTTATAATTACTAAAATGTTTGATCTTCTTTCATACCAGGTAAAAAGGAAGTTAGTTTACTTTCATACCCAAATTCCCAAATCCAATAATCGAACAAGTGTAATTCTTTAATCAGTAAACGTTCCTTTTATGCTGAACAAAGCACAATAAAAAAAAACTAAAAAAAAAAAGTGTCACAACATAAATCAAAAATTTAAAAAATATGAACTCTTGCTGCTTCAATAGCGTAAAATTAGACAACAAACGATGCAAAAGCAGAGGGCGCTGGAGTTGAGTTCTGCCCGCTACATTGATAGCTTGTGATTCCGTATTAATTAGCCTTTTAACAACCAATTCTTGTTTTTTACCGTGTTTTATTTTGCCTAAAGACAAATTGATAATTGTTAAAACATATATTTTTGAAAGTTGAAAAATTCCATTTCAAAGGATTTTTGCAAATAACTCGTAGATATAGCTTCCTTTAAAATTATTATTATTATTAATTATACCCTCTTTCTTGTATAAAATTTTTTAATTTTTAGACCACGTACATGCACATGTACATAGGAGTATACATGTATACGGATGCACAAATACACGTGTATACGAAATACAAATGTGCAAACACACATGTACACATATATGTACATGTACATGAACTTTGCATACTGTGCAAGTTCAGTGCAGCGTACATGTACATACCTATATACCAGACACACGCGTAGATACAGGAGTACACACACACATGTACATGTATACACATATACCAAACAGCGTATGCATGTACACTGTGGTACACAAGATCTGTCGAGTGTAGATATACAAATATATATATATATACATGTACATATCTTCCACGCATTTATACACATATTCATGTGTACATTTGTCACACGTATGTTTATACACTCAGAGATACGCAGTATACGCGTGTACAAGTGTGTAAAAATGTGCACAGAAGTACATATGTGCTGAAGTATGTATATACGCGCGGCCACCAGCTCCCGTGCGAAAGCAATCCTAAGGCCTCGGCTAACAGGTAGAGGTCTGGTGGAGAAAAGTATGTATATACGCAGTACATTCAAAAATCTATTTTAATTAATATAATAAATACCTGAGTTAAGTATAGTAAAAAAGGCTGAAAACTAAAAATTAAAATTTCTGAATTCATAATAGAAAGGGAAATAGTTTTCATTCCTTAGCAATTTAGTTTGCTTTTAAAAGCGAACTCAATCGATATATAAAAAATATATCACTTAAAACTCATAAATATCGTGCATTAAACGTCTTTTTATACTACTTCCTCGTACTAACTATGCAGCGTGGAACACATGAGCGTCAACTGTAGGAATCATCTTTTTTTTTGTCCCTCGTTTTCTCGCCTGGGGTTGACACACTATGTTTTCTAGGCACTATAGTATAGTAACGCACTGGCGCAGATAAGGGGGAGTTTGGGATAACTCCCCCCCCCCCCCTGAAGTGGTGAAGATTGTCTAGAATTTGACCAATTTTCCTGTAAAACAATAAAATTCGCTCACAACTCACAAAGAAACCCCCTGAAATGGTGAAGAATGTCTAGAATTTGGCTGATTTTTCCTGTAAAACAAGGAAATTAGTTCACTTTTCCTGAAGAATGGTGAAGATTATCTAGAATTTGATAAATTCTTCCTGCAAAACAATGAAATTAGCTCACTTTTCCCGAAGAACCCCGGCCCCAGAAAAATCCTAAAACTAGCTACGCCACTGCAGTTCCGTTTCAAGCTCTGCTCCTGTTTTTCGGTGTTGGTCACTTATCATTCTATGATGTATACTACAAAGATTTCTTATGCAAAAAAATCACTAAATTTAATGAAGCTTGATATAAGTAATTATCATTCTTTATACTTATTACACAACATATTTAAATTAGAAAAATGTAAGCACTCAAATTTTGTTCCAATCAACATTCTGTAGTGAGATTTTAAAAATGCTTATTTCTGTTTCAATAAGAAATTTACTTCCTAGTAAGCGTTTACTTCCAAGTAGGCCCGTTCCATCGGGAGGGGTTGATTGCCCTCCCTGACTTTAGGTAATGCCCTGAATTTATACATATTTTTATTTATTATTTTTAAATGCATTTAAAATCTATCCCATCCCTTTTTATTTATTTTTATTATTTATTTTCTTATTTATTTATTTATTTATTATTTTATTTTACTTACTTTACCGAAAGTAAAAAATGTTAAATACAAATTATTTAAAACGATAATGATATTTTTTAGGAAAAATTTTAAACCTTCCATTCCCATAAGCAAAAAAATACATAAACAATATTTTCATACAAATTGTTGTCAAAATAAAAATTACATAATAAAGAGTAAATTTGGAAGAGGAAATGTAAAATATTAAATGTATGACATAGGAAAAAATAAAGTAATAAAATCATTTTCTTTATTTGTTGATTGGCTTTGGAAGAAATACTTCCATTTTAGGGCATTGTTTCTGAAATAAATTCGTCAGGTTTCCATTTTGCCGAAAATAAATGATTTATTGGGGAATTTATATTATTCAAAAAATAGAATAATTAAGTATATAGATATTGAATTAAGCGTTTATTGAAAGTTTTTATAATTAAAAGCTTAATCAAATGTAACGTGCTATCTTCTATTGTAGCAATATTAGTAGTCTTCGGCACCTTCTCGTCAAAAAGTAGTTAACTACCAACTACTAAATAGTCTAAACAAAACTAGTTGCAACTAGTAGTTAATTACTTTTTCTGAGACTAGTTGTAACTAGTAGTAGTTAACTGTTCTTCAAAAGTAGTTAACTACTAGTTAACTAGTTTTAAAGATAATTCATTTGAAATTCCATTTTTAAGCCTATTCTTAAATATTTAATCCTAATAATTCAACTCAATATTATTTTTAGTCATTAAAACAATTTTAAAGAAATTCCCGTAAAACATTCAAAGATTGAATATTTAAATTAACAAAATATCTTTGTAACGCGCATGCTTTAGGTTATATTCTTTCAAATTGTGTTGAAGGCTTGTGTTTTATTTAATCCCAAACGCATGCATGGTAAGAGTAGAGGTAAAGCTTCCGCATAATGAAGATTTGGCCTTTAAATGAAACTTCATCGTGCATCTGCTGGTGTAGGCGCCATTTATTGACTATATTAGAAAGCTTTTCTTAATTTGCATAAATACTGTAATAAATATTATGATTTTTTATGAGTACTTTTACATTATAATGCATAATATTAAAAATACATTTATGTGAGTAATATTAATAAGCTAAAAATTTAAATAACTTAATGTTTAAAAAATAGGGGACGGGTTTTTTTCAAAAAATAGCTTTAAAAATTTTTCTTTTGAAAGTAACTGTAACTAGTAGTTGGGAAAAAAGTAGTTTAACTAATAGTTAACTAGTTCAAAACAGAAGTAGTTACAACTAGTAGTTAACTACTAGTTCACTAGTAGTTAACTACTTCTAGTTAACTACTGCCGAATACTAAATTTTAGACGAAATTTACTTTCGCTTGCACAAATTTACATCTAAAAGTGATTAAAAGCAATAACGTGAAGCAGATTTTGTTCGCAGAGATCTGATAGATGGCAGCACTAAAGCTAGAATAGAGTTTTTGCTTTGGTGGACGCTAGTTCACATCCACTGCAAATGGGCAAATTGGTGACGTCACGCCAGGGGGCGTGGAGCTCTGACGTCACTCTGTTAAAGCCGCCCTTTTTCGTTTTCTGCGTTGAGTGTGTGAGTATAGTTTTTGCTTCTAATAACAGATCTAAAGAAATTAACGTTCCAGATAAGAGGACCTGATTGCTCTCATTTATTATTGTTATTAAAGCAATATAATTTTTTTTCAAT
Organism: Octonoba sinensis; assembly: GCA_038502835.1. Taxonomy (NCBI): domain Eukaryota; kingdom Metazoa; phylum Arthropoda; class Arachnida; order Araneae; family Uloboridae; genus Octonoba; species Octonoba sinensis. Next base: position 25,119,829 of record CM076599.1, on the reverse strand, counting down.
AAAAACTTTGTGTATTTTTTTTTTTACTACTGTTAATTTTTTTTTTAAACTTTGTGTATTTTTTTTAAATAAAAATGTGTGTTTTTCAATAAAACACACATTTTGTTTTGAATAAAAATAAGGAATATTGGGAAATGTACAATTTTTTTTTCAGTTAATTTTTCTGAGAAAATTTAAATCACCTACAACTAGTTTTAAAAAAAATATTGTGTGTAGCATATTTTAAAGGAATTGATGACAGAAGTAATTTGCAAATACTTTTGATTTAGAATATGAGATTGTTCACTAAAACTTTGTCAAAATGCAACCAAACATAAGGTTGAAGTATTATTTAGATTTAAAAAAAAAAAAAACATATACATTTGTTCATAATTCTTTATTTCTTTTTTATAGCATAAATCCCAAACAAATTAAAATTTGAAATCACATTTGACAAATTTGAAAAAAAAAAGAAAAAGAAAAAAAGAAAACAAATTGGATTACTTGAACGCAAAAAAAAAAAAACTAGGTGCGAAATTCTCATAAATAAGAAACAAATTAAAGTTAGCAATCACATTCGACAAATTTGAAAGCAAAACAAAACAAAAACAAATTGCATTAGCATCAAACAAGTTTGAATCTACAGCAAAATTTTTGTAGGAAAATAATTTGTGCTACATAAAAGTACCACATCATGTAATCATGCAACAGATACTTGCATACCAAGCTGACATTCAATCCTTGGAGACTTTCAAAAAAATTCAAGATTACTGAAAAAAACATGAAGGACACAATTTTTGAAGGATTACAAATTTTAAGGATCAAACTGAAGAATTAAAATTGCAACACACATACCATTTGAAAAATAAATGAATGGATCTCTAACAAACAAATAAAATTTTTTTTTTAATTGATAGTAAAAAAAGCAAAAATAATGTACAAAGTATATAAAGCAAATTTGTGTGCACACTTTTTCTTTTTTTGAACACTAGGCCAAACCATATTTACAAAAGCAATAATCAAACAATATAAAAACATCTTGTAGAAAGAAAAAAATATATATCGCTTGAATACAATAGACCAAAATACTGAGAATCTGACCTATTGTGCTAGATCACTTCGAGGACACCTAAGAGCATGCTTGATGTCGGGAGTTTTCACAGACTTTTAAGGAAACAAATGATTTTGTAGATAGGATAAAAGTGTCGACATTTACCATAACTCTCTATTGCCTCTGCCGAAGACCATTCATTGAGTCTGATGAAAACTTCAAAGGAAAACGCATGGCACAATGTAAAAAATGCAAAGAGTGGTTCCATGAAAAATGCGATGCAATTAATGAACAAATTTTTACTTTAAAATCATCAATTTATTATTGTAAGAAATGTCAAGATTTTCTCACCTAGATTTTTTTGTTTATTTCAAGTATGCAAGAATTTCAAAAAATATTTGTCTTTTTCCCCCCTTAAATTATGACTACAACATTTTTTTTATCCAAAATATTATGAATTTTAATGTAAAATCAAGCTTTTAATGGGTGTTGTTAAAAACAACTGAAAAAAATGGAGGTTTTTATTAGATTTAATGTCACGTTTAATTAATTATATTTTTAATGCTGCATATTTTTCATCTTTGAGTATTCTGGTAGATTGTATTCAATCGATATATATTTTTTTTCTTTCTACAAGATGTTTTTATATTGTTTGATTATTGCTTTTGTAAATATGGTTTTGCCTCGTGTTCAAAAAAAAAGTGTGCACACAAATTTGCTTTATATACTTTGTACATTATTTTTGATTTTTTTACTATCAATTTAAAAAAAAATTTCAAATATTTCAAAATCTTTTATTTAGTTTAATGAATCACTTTTGGTGAAAAAGGCACACTTAAAAGTGTTGTTAAAATGTTGCTTTAAATTATTAGAACATTTTAAAATATGAATGCAGCATCATATGATTTTTTTAACTTACATTTTCAGCACAAATTATGCATTGAATTTAGAATTTGTTAATGTCTGTAACTTTCGTTTCTTAGTAGGAGTTTTGAAATCATTTTTTTCTATACAGTAGTTATTTTTAAAAGTATTCGTTGAAGTGTTAATCATAAACTTTGAAACTAATTCTATTGTGTGTTCATACAAACATGCGTCATCTTCTAAACACTCTTTGTTAAGAGTCATATTAAGAGTAATATTTTTTACTATCTCTTTTCTGAGCACATAATCAGTAGAAAAGTGTAATTCACACACCTGTGAAAAATATTTCTATTTTATATTTTACTGTTTTTATGTTTACATATAAATTTCTTCTAACATTTTTGCAAATGAAATTGTCCTCTTCCTCCCCTAAATTAAACAAACAAAGCACAGACGGGCGTATTTTTGCTCTATAAAAAATGAAATTGAATGATTCAAGCACTAAATATTCACAAGATACTAAAATAAAATACAGTAATCCTGTGGTTTTTTTACTGTGCTTTAACAGTTCATTTGATTGAGTTGTCTTTGTATTGTTTACAATTTCGGAATGATAAAAAAACATGAAAAACTAAAAGCAGATGGTATAATATTATTGCACAATGACATTTAATGCACTAAGTCTTTAAATTAAAACAAAAACCGGACAAAAATGAGGCAACGAACCAAGTGCGAAAAACAAATAGCACTCATTAGACGCTTCTATTGCTTTTACTTTAACATATTCTACTTCGCGAGCATTCTGTTCAAAGAGAAATAATTTTAATAATGAAGGTTTTTGGGCAGCGATCGCTTAAACTATTTTTCCGAATTTTTGTCAAATACTTTGTAGAATGACATTATTTTTGTGCTTTTTTAAACTGATATGCTGCTTGTTATTGCATATGGAAATAGGAAATAGAAATCTAGCTATGGAGAAAAAAGAAAGTTAAAGACAGAATGCTTTCTGGAAAGTTGTCCCTGCGAAAAACATCGGCTTTTAGATGTTTTTTAAGGCCGATGAGTCGATGCTTTTCTAAAGTTAACATCGATTTTGTCTTTTCCTATTATTTATATGTAGATGATCTAAGACGAATTTATTAAAATGTTTAACTTCAAATCATACAAAGTTGGGGTTGGACATATATCATGACGCATACACACACACGCACACGCAAGCACACACGCACGCACACACACACGCGCACACACACACACACACACTATATATATATATATACATTAGCTTTTAAATGTTATGATATATATCGCGAAGTGATACATATCCATCCAACAACGCTAGTATTTAATCAGCTGTATTTCTTCTTTTTTTTTTTCAGCCCGGGGGGGAGGGGGGTGTAGCAATCGCAAAGCTGAATGTCATATCTCACAAAGTAATGCAAGAATTCAACAGCAACACTTGTCCCCATATATTAATGGGAACAAGTGTTGATTCGCACCAAGCGCTCTTCGAGAGCGGCCTTTTTTAATAATTTTAAGAAATATATATTCAAATGAAAAATATTTTTCCACAATATACTAGTTTTCATTATTATATGCTACTATATTCTTTACTTCTTATTCACATTTTCATGGAAATTTTGTGTACTCTTGGGGGAGAGGGGGTCATTTTTTCGTACTACGCAACAGTTACAATATCATACAGGCTTTAATTTTGATTTCACATGTGAAACGTTTGCATTATTCAATGAATTCTAACTACCAAGGGCATAGTTACGGGGTGTCCGAGTCATGCCCTTAACAAAACAAATTCAAAATTACCTAATATTCATACATGTTTCAAATGTTTTGAAACTTTAACTTTGAAATTTCTCTTCATGCTTGGCTGAAGACGAACGGAAAGTGACACAACTCATAAATGTGGTGTTTGAGATATTTTTTTTAATATGGTGTAAAAGGGATTTATGCAAAGAGGATTTTCTTTTCATTCCTAGAGCTGCTATTCCGTTTTCTGCAAAACTCCATTAATCAAATGTATAGTTTCAAACAGCACGGAATATTTGCTAACAATGTTTTTTTTTTGCCATGAATTATTACTGTACAAGGCTTATCATCTTTAAATAAGTATGACTTTACAAGAATAAAAAGAAAAACTTCATTTAGTTTTCGTTATAATCATAAAAAATGTTCCACATTTGACTCGTCTCAGCAAATTAAACAATCTGTGACAATTCTATTGCTATGTGGCACATAATAACAGTAAATATTGAGGAAACTATAGGGTTAAAAAAATACTGAAAACAATATTGGTTTGATTGCTTTTATTATAAGATTGTAATAAACCGTACTTAGCTTAAGATCACTTTCAAAAACAAACATTTGACTAATGTTCGTATAGAAATATTTTTAAATTCAATGCAGGCCCGTAGCCAGGGAGGGGCAGGACGGGCAATGCCCGACCTGGAAAATGTTTTGCTCATTCTAGCGTGATTAATTGGACCTTAATAATCTATGTATTGGACCTTAATAAACTAGTCTGCCCATCCTGTACAAAAGTTTGCCCCCCCCCCCCTGGAGTTAGAGTCTGGCTACAGGTCGGGGGGGGGGGGTCAGGACATGCTAGACAGATTTGTACTACCTGTTTTCTTTCAAATCAGTAATGTCCATTATTAATAGTTTACAACACAGGCCTGTAGCCAGACTCTGACTCCAGGGGGGGGGCAAACTTTTGGACAGGAGGGGCAGACTAGTTTTTCAATTTTTTTCTAACATGTTAGAATTTATGCTCCATTTTGAGCGTTTTCTTAAAATTTAAATTAATAATTTATTTAATAATTAATGCGATTATTTAATTTATTAGTTGATTAATTAAACAATTAATGAAACTAATACAATTCAATACTGAAATTATTTGATCTTAAAAGAAATACTTGATTAAAACTTACAAAAGGCAGAATTGAATTTTTAAAGCTTATTCTAAGAATGTCGTTTGTAAATTAATAAAATATATGAAATAACATAAAAAAGTGAACTGTTTTTAAAGATAATTTTAATTTGAACGATCATTCAAAGTATGATATTGAAGCATAAAACATGTATCGGTATATTACAATAAAAAACTGGACTGCCCATGATCCTTTAATTAGTGCCTGGTTTAGATTGAAAGCAAAGGAAAAAATGAGCCGAATAAAGGAAAACGTTAATTTTTTTTCTAAAATTTGAATTAAGGGGTAAAGGTCATGGGAACCGGATTTTTTCGATATGACTTTGCGTTTAAACAAATTAAAAAGTTAAAAACAGAAATATCATAGATTCTTAAGGTCCAATTAATTACGCTAGGACGGGCAAAACATTTTCCTGACTACGGGCCTGTTACAACATAAAGACAAACAAAATTGGAATAAAATTCTTTCAAATGTTTGGTGTTGTTTGCGTTTCAATAAGCCAGAAGCTACGTACTTAAATAGGCTTCATTTTAAAAGTGTGGTTTAACTAGCGTTACACATACACATGTGTGTGTTTCATACACATGTGTCTGAATATCATATTTTAGAAAGATATTAGCATATTTCATCATTACAACCTAAAGGTTTAAGTAATTTTAAAATGAAAATATTTACACAGTTTAGTTTTATTGTTGTGCTCAGAGCAGATTTCGAAGTAAAAAAAAGTTTTTCACTTGCACAGATATCGATTGGAAAATCGGGAAATATTCTGAAAAGTTCTTCAACATAAGAAATAACTCTTATATGAAGTGAATTATTAAGTCATAGGGAATTTGTTATTGAAATTCTGATTATTAGGCTAGGATATTAAAAATAAAAGTTTCAGTTAATCTCCGAATCATTTTGTTGTTGATATAACTCTAGTTATCAATAATTATGATGCATGTTTTTATTACTGATATTGATATTTCTTTTTGAAAATTTTTTAACCCACTTTTTTTAGCAAAGTACAAGATTTGTAGTAAAACTATTTTGCAGCCTGAGTTTAGATCTAGTTATTTGTATAGAATTGCATGCAAGTTTTCTATAACAGCAATTTGAAAATAAAATTATATTTCCAGTAAAGCTATACTAAGGACATAAACAATTTGTCTATGCACTTGAAGATTTTAGTTATTCCAATAAGAAGTATATATAAACTTACGGCTGTATTTAGGTTTGTGTCGCCCATCGGCTGTACTAAAAATCTGTCGCCACCTTCCCTTCAGAATCTGTTAAACTAATTAATATCACTGCTTGGGAGTCGTTTAACTTTCATGGACGAAAATAATTATTAACTAATAAGAAAACGATTTCATTGCAGAAAATAAAAATTAACAGCTGTTTAAAAGAACAGTAATAAAACTGAAATAAAAATGTAAACTCGAAAATTTTGATCAGGTGTTAAAAATCATAATTTATAATTACAGATAAATTTCACTTCTGGTAAACCCTTCCACAGTTGTTCCGCGGGCAGTACAATTCAAGAGTTCCCGAACAGATTTCAGAAAACGTCTTTTCCCTTTTTTTTCTCCCTACACCTGCTCACTTTGGTCAACAGTGGTCACCCCCTATGGCGAAAGGGCGGAGTAGAAGGGATTGAATGACAGAGGATTAGAGTCGGGTGGCGATTCCTCTCACAATCGACGTAGGCGACGTTTTTAAAATTCAGCCCGGGCAACGCAATGCGGGCGCCGCAAGTGGCTTATATAATTTGCTTCGTATTTCCTCATGATAAGATTTTTGATAAATGATGATAATATTTTTTGAACTGTTCAAAATTGAACAAAAATTTCTGAAATCAAAAAATGAAATTTAAATTTTTATTTTTAAGTCTTTATTTAATTACTTCACTTATTATTTACATTTCTTCATTTTTAACGATATGTTTAAGGTAATTATAAGGTTTCTTTCATATTTTTTTTAATTTTTACTTTTACGGGAAACTGGGCTAAGAAATCAAAAAGAAAAAGCTTCTATTGGACATCTCTATTACGGATAAATATTTTTGTCCCGCCGATATCCACGAAATAGGGATTTTATTGCAGTACATAAGCATGTAAGGATTTTATGACCTCCTTCCTCCCTCCACGAAAAGGATAAGCAACCCGCGACCCCATACATGTGCAACACATACACACTTTCACACAAGTATTATGGCAGTTAGATCCGAGCTGTTCCCAACCCCACTGTAAATGTGTTTATTTTATAATGGTCAGTAAAAAATGACAGTGGAGTTGGACTGAAAGATTGTATTTTTATTAACACTATTTTGTGTCCACTCTAACTGAATATGTTTGTAGTAATGGAGCTAATTTGGTACACCCTAATGGGAAGTAGTGCTGATTAGTTGGCAATAATCCAATCCTGTCAAGAGGGATAGGTCAATTGAACGTGCTTCTCGTTACACGTTCTCAAGAAATAATGCACGCAGATTCTTTTAGCTTATTAAAATTCTGCATATTATTTGAATATGTTTCGCACACTTCTCTTTTAAATATTTTTGATAGAGTTTTGTAGTCGGATATGACGAAAACCGTCATCTTAGTAGACAATTTGTTTGTAATTTATGCCGCCAAGTACAGCACAAAATAATTCAAAATGATCTTTAGTGTAAGAAAGAGTCATTTTGTCTATGTGGTAAAGTTCTTTTATTGTAAAATTAGAAATTATGGAAACGCCATATGAGAATTCTCATGTTCGGAAACCCTGCTTTAACAGTTGTCAAGAAAAAAAAATAGACATTAGAAATTTTAAATGAAACTCAATAATCGCTTTGTATGCTTCATATCAGAAACAAAATCATTTTTCTTGGTTTTTCTTTTGAGCGAAAAATTAAAATAAAAGGAACTATAATAAATTTTAATTTGCTCATTTTGAATCACACTGCCCAATAAACCAACCCCTGACTTTCAGAAATGTTAAGTCCATGGAGGAAGTCCTTTGAATTTCTATCTTTTATTTACGTGTGTATATTTTCTATTTCGTAGAACAAAACAATTGAAAAAGAAAAACTGAAGCTTATGCTTTTTGTCGCCAGATGGCAGTCACGCGCATGCGCATTTGGAGGTAAAAAATTGGTACGTCTGCTTTCGTGTTTTGAATGGTTCATTAACTTCGTTCGGCAAAGTTTATTTGTAGTTTTACAGACAGACTTGTAGCGTTAGTATTTGGCAGTCTGGTGGTTGTTGCTAATTTAGTAGACGGCACATTATGTTTTTGATTAAAAATGAGTTGTTGTGACTTGGTATTGTGTGCAATAAAAAAAAACAAAAAGGTTCATTTTTGGCTGTGTCGGATGAAGTAACCACATGAAGAATCTTAGCAAATTCAAGCAATTTTTGACTCTAGGCATTTGATTGCTGGAATTATCAAATATGACTTCTTGAAATTTAAAGAATTATTCGATATTGTGTAAGAAATCTCGGTACATCTTGCCAAAGCTTTAAAAATGGGACGTAGTAATTTCGCACGTCATTGTGTGTGCTTTTTATCATTTATTACTTGGGTAAGTCTTAATTCCTAATGACTTATTTAAAAGTAATTAATTAATGTAACTAATTACCCTTTTAAAATAGTAATTTGTTATTTATAAAGCAACAAAATAAGTTTTCTGTTGTGTATTTCGTGTGCTATCAATCGCTTTATCGTGTGTGTATGTACATTTGACTAATTTTTGCAATGAAGAAACCACTTGTAAATACAAAGCATGCCGGAAAATTTTCTTCAATCTTCATGTTTGTAGTAATGAAGTTTTTACGTGACATTTGATGTCTCTGTTGCAAAGGTTGATAAAGTTCAAGCAATTCTATTACTTAGGATAAATTTTATGAGCATGCAAATATATTGTATTTTCTTAATACCGTTACTAACTTACATGTTTTCAAGTTGCATTGTATTCCCAGAGTTTTCTTTTTGTTGCCTTTCATTAAGTATAATTCAATGTTTCATAAGGTGTTGAAGTAGAAACATATTTCTTAACCTATCAACAGCACAGAAAGGTTTACTGCATATTTTCTGTGTTGTCAGGATAAACACAAAATTAGACTTATATTGCATTGAGAGAAAAAAAATGTTTGCCACAAGTTTGAAATGAAAAACAAGCTTCGTATAGAGCTCCATTTTTTCGAAAAACTGAAAACAGGTGGCTTCTTCAGTGCAAAGCTTATATTTAAAAAAAATGCATCCACTCTTTAGAAATTAATATTTAATGCTTTGCAAGAGAAAATTGTAACTCCTGTTGAGGATGCAAAAGAAGTACAAATCTCTCTTCTCACAATAGTTGTGGAGTCAAAAGTACTGTTTATACAAAAATAACAATAAATATTTTAAACATACAAGGTTGTTGACAAAATCTTCATGCTCCTCATACCAAAAATAGTTTATTATTATTTTTATTATTTTAGTATTGATAATTGGTAACTAGTAACTGCATACAAAAAAAAAAATCACCAAAATATTTAGAATCTTCGTCAGACGAGAATATCCTGCTCCTGCTCTGTTATGTTTTCCAAGGAAAATTTATGAGGAATTTGGGCGGGACCCAAATTTCTTCCCACCCCAAATGTTAGCCCCTGTAATAAAAAGTTTGGTTCCATTTGACTTAATTTAGACCTAGATTGAGATAAACCTAGATCAATCCTAGGTCCCCCCATGACTTATTATACCCAGATCAAACAACTTTAAATATTTAACTTCAATTTTTAAAAAAAAAGGTGTAATGTTAGAAAGATACCAAAACCATTGCACAAAAATTTGTAGGATGTATCTGCAAAGACTACCGTAGGAAAGCACTTTTTGAAAAACACCTCCAAAAACTGTTTCAAGACGCATAGAAAAAAGAAACTAATGGTTGAAATCTTCAAAAAAATTACAACATTTTTGCAAACTGTGATACTAAATATTGAATTCTACAAAAATAGAATAAAGTATATAAATTGAAGAAACAAATGCCAAAATAAGAAATATAAGAATAAATGTTTGTCGCTCATTTACTAATTGACATGTTCATCATAATAAGGAACACAATATATAATACAGTTTCCATCGGAGTTTTTATGTACATTAATATCCCTTAAAACCAATTGCTTTTGATTAAAGTGCAGAAAATTATTTAATGGGATAGTTTCAATTTTCTTTCATTTGAAAGAAATTTGCAGAGGGAACGGGCCCATGTGCCACCCCCCCCCCCCCCACCCCCAAAAAAAAAAAAGAAATCTGCCACTAACATATCCAAAGCAGTTCAAGTCATGTGTGCATGAGAACTTAAACAAGAAGAAACTTTTGCTTTTTGTGAAAATACATCAAGGGCAGATATAAAATAACTTTTTAGAGGCAGTCGTGGTACGGAACTGTTTAGAGGTTAATAAAACATCACCAGATCAGCCGGGAATAATGGCATTTGAGACTGACAGTATTCTTATATGTGCCTTATAACTTTAAATGCAAAATTATTACTAATATTTTCAGATTTTATTAATTATTTCGCAGAATTTCTTTCACATTACAAAATGTTATCAATGGTTTAGTGGGGTGAGGGGCCTTTTTCCTGGGGTCATAGTTTTGGAAGGGGGGCTCCTTTTTTTACCTAAGGTAGGGTGGTCACCATTGAATAAAGAGTGGATTGATTATCTACATATCTAAAAAAGCAAAAGCTCTCATTCAGGTTGCTCTCATTTTAATTATTACTCTAATGACTTCAAATATCAATTAGAATTCAGGGGCATATTGTATAGTAATAAAATATCACATCCATTAAGACTTTTCTTCATTTTAAAGATAATCAACTATTCTAATGCATAAAAGGAATTTATTTCTTTGAGAAGTTTAAACTGATTTCAAACATTTTTTTTCCCTGGCATCTTTTAATATTTTATTTTTAATCTTTTCTGTGATGCTCTTGCAAATACAAGTTTACTTGGTAAACTATTAGAGCATAAAGACCTGAAATTGATTAGCTTCTCCCGCATTTCATTGCAAGTCCTTGTCATATGAAAAATTTAATGTGTGCAAATTTTTAAGGATTTATGAGTTTATCTACTACTGAGTATATCTGCATGTTGAATAAGAAAAGTTTTGCTACATTTATTTTTTTTCCTTTAATGCAAACGTTTTTAAGATAAAATGTTTTTCTTAAGTGAAATTCATAGTGAATATTTTCTGGAAAGATATCCTTTTAAATTGAATCATCATAAATTTAATATGATATTCAATAATTTTGAAAAAAAAAATCCAATAAAGCTTTACAAGTATAAGAAAATGTGAATTGTGTTTTCATCATTCACATGCCTTTCATTGAACATGTGATGATCAAGATTAGTTGACTATTTCCATGTTGGTGCTGCGTATGTGTCTTAAATTCAATTTCAGTAATGAATTTTAATTTGATTTCAGTAATGAATCATTTTATACGTACAATATAAAATGAACCAATGATAATTTATGTTCGTTAGATATATTTCCTGATCACACTACACATTGACTAATCATTTCAGGATCTTTTCTGTCGGATCTGCTAACACCTTTCTTCTATTTATTAATTTATTATTCCAACTTATCGGTTACATAATAATAAGGACTGTACAGTAGGGTGGGTGATTCAATTTTTTTTTCTTCTTTACTAAGAGACACAGGTTTATAAAAGTGCTAAATGGCCCCAAACAAACATGTGTATAATTTTATTATATTCGGATGATACTTTTTGCCTCCGGATTTTTTTTTTGAAGTTTCAATACTCTCAACTACATTATATGTTCTATACACGGGGGAAAAAACTCCTTTCGACGCCGGCCATATTGTCACACACTAGTTGTTGGAAGGGCAATCAAAGCTGTCTGAAGCTTCAGCCATATTGTGCAAAAAAAACTGAAAGAGAAGGCTTATAAAAAACCAAATTGAGCCTAGAAAAATCATGCCGAAATTTGATAGTAAAAAATATTTTTCATGCTATTTCAAGATCATTTTTTTAAACATTGTTTAACTAATTATTGCAAATGTGTTTGTAATGAATAAATAATACTCTTACATATTTAATTTACTGTATTACTATATTGTGTATACACTATTTGCAAACTTGTTTTTCAATAAAACGAAAGCTTTTCCCTAAATATGAGATTTTCAAAGTCAATCTGGAGGCAGAAAAGGATATCTTAATCTCATAAATCTTACAGTTAATCTTAAAACATAATTTGTCACCTTTTCCTTGCTGTGCTCGATAGAAATCAGGAACTTTTTTTTTTCACCATTGTACACAACCTACCGTACAGCACATTTAAAAGGGAGACCTTTTAAATGTGTTCCTAATTTTTTTCAGATTTTTGCAAAAAAAACTTCCTTGAACTGTACTTTAAAAATTCCCGCATTTGTAGCATCGCACATATATTCAAACGGGCAGCAGTTCACCCTAAAAATAAGCATTTCACTGATCCGAATTCTAGCCAGTCCGCTATCTCGAAACACGCGGCTCATGATGGTTCGTGACAGGCGAACGATTCTATTGTCTGACTGGTTGGAAAATGCATTTATATTTGGCACGGATCGAAACAATGATGAGAAGATTCAGTCCCACTTTTTATTCCTTGTCCTTTATCCATTGGAGAATTCCTGTTTATAAAAAAAGCAGTCTTCTCATTCAGATTCATCGCTTGTGTGTGCATTAAAATAAAAAAACATGAGTCGAAGACTTTTATTCCCGTTTATATTGAGCTCCCGATCTGATGAAAATCAGAAACCAAACACATCCAAAGATTAAATTTAGCAGTGGAGCAACGAGTTTTTGTTTGGAGCTGGAGCACGAAATTTTGCCGTGCTGCACAGCTTCCATATTTTTGCATTAGAATTTCCAAAGTAAATTTTGCATTGAAATTAGTTTTGAGTGAACATCGACAAAGGATGAACGATGATTGCTCATCTAATTTTGTTCAAAAGAATCAAAATCGTGAATGAATAAAAAACATAAAACGCTTTTTTACTGCTTACTGACATTTCATACTGATAAATTGACAAATTTCATATGTCTTTAGTGTAATACCCGAGAAGAGGAGAAATATTTATAAATTTTCTATTTTGTGGATTGAAAATGAAATGTGGTGCAATGGGGCGTGCTGGAGGATTGCAGGATATCCGACATAGTTGGCCGATTAAAACTCTTTGAAACCATCCATCCGATGTTGCTAAACGTTGCTTTGCCTGCGGTCGTTATCCATAAGGGCAAACAGGCACGTGGTGTTGCAGGGTTCAGACATTCCTTAATAAATATGGTGCAAATCCAGTCGTAATCTTAGTTCAAATTACTCTTTTTTGCGATGTAAGTTTATTCAACGTGTTTATTTAAAAAGTTGGAAGATTCGCAAGAATAAATAATATAGGATTCTAAAAAGCGATAAAATAATCTAAAAATTCTCTTTCTTCCTAGTAACTCAGGCGAAAAACAATACGCAAACGGACTAGTAAAATAATTTAATTTGCTAATTAGCTGCTCAAGTTTTTTAGCAAGTTCGCTTCAAAATATGCATTTTTTTTTTTTTTTTTTTTTCATATTTAAAATCTGCATATGTTTTGGAGTTTACCTCTTATCTGTTTTAGGAGCAAATATTTTTTAAATTATTATTTTCTGCCATAGGAACAGGTGTAATTCTAAATACTTCAGAAATTGCATTATTAAACAAATGATGTTGACGCTGCGTGGGAAGGAGGAGGGGGCTCTAGAAATTGTCAGTTCGTGACGAGAGGAAGGGTTAGCGAGAATTGTGACATCAAACATTTTGGTTAAAATAAAATATAAAAAGTCAGCAGGATAAATATTATTGTTGTTATTATTATTTTAATTTTGTGTTCTCGTTGATTTTGTTTTGTATCGAAAACATTGATGTTGATTAAGGCTTAAATTAACTTCTAGTTGAAAGTTTAAATTTAAAAGGAAATCTTGGGAATTTACACTTTTAAGACAAGATATTGCGGGTAATTTGTACAGAATTCGAACAGTTAATATTTTTTACTATTATATCCTATTATGTTTTTTGTTGTAAACATTAGTCTCTTTTTATACTAATTAAGTACACATATGATCATTATTATTATTACACTCACAAATGTTATTATAAGTACAAAAATAAAATTGAAAATGTGATGTATAACATTGGGCTTTTTCTTTCTGAACTGCAAGTACATACGCTTACGAAATATTTTAGCGTGACATGTGACAAATAAGGGTAGCGGCCCAACGATACGTGGATGATATGATGCGGTCCCCTACCAGGGCGTGCCCAATGCATTTAGCAACACAGGGTTCGCGCTAGGCCGCGCAATTGCGCGATTCCCGCTATATTTTTTGAAATCCCACTCAAAAAAAGTTCGTTTGCGCGCTGTTCCCGCAACTAGCGGACACACGTTCAAAATATCGCGAAACAAAACTACTATTCTAAATTGATAATTCAAAACAAACTAAATGGAATGTGTTAGTTTTCAACTGCCATCTTATCCCTATTAATGAAAAGAATCTAGGAACCCTATTTATACCCATATATAATAACATGGGGTAAAGATTGACTTCTTCATGCTTTGGGATTATTGAAAAATTTAAGGCCTATGGAAATGTAGACTTATCTTCATTCATTCTATTCACAGAGGACAAAGTCAAAAAAATGAGTGGGAAAGGGGAATCTTCATTGGTCACTAAAACGTTTAATTTTGTCAACGATCCGTTTTGTGTGAACCTTGTTAATGTTTATTCTTTCCTTGCTGAGCATAGTTTAGATACTCATCTTTTATTACATAGATTGTATTAGATCATGTTCGGACAGTTTAGTAATACTTTTAAAAACAAAAATTTCCCACTTAAATTTTAAAAATCCCACTTAAAATTTTGATCAAGGTGGGAAATCCCACCTTGTATTTTTCCCTAGTGTGAACCCTGCAACAGGATAACGTCCGACCACACTGCTCGCAACAGCCAACGTGCTCTACAACATGTACTGATACTTTCTTGGCTCCCGTTTTCTCCTGAACTCTCACCAATCCAAGGCATTTGAAATCTGATTGGACATAATTTCTAGACCCTGTCACTGCCGCGTTCAGAAGACGAATTGTGGCAAATGTTTGACTGGAAATCTGGCGGATTCCCGGGGAGGGAATCGCTCCTCCCAACAAATGAGATCCAAGGGAAGAGCACTATCCCCTAAACAAATAAAATTTAAACCTAATGAAAAATTTTTAAAAATGTATTTGTAGATTTTTTATCTGGAGAAAGATTCGTACTTGAAATCTACCCATGAACACACATTTTATCGACGAAAGGGAGATGGAGATGTTTTAACTGGTGTGACCGAAGTACAGTCAAACCTCGTTAACGCGAAGTCGAGGGGAACGCCAAAATTTTTCGCCTTAACCGATGATTGCAGGATTTTGACTTTAGTAAAAATGTTTGTTTCTTATGATGCAGAAAATATAGGAACCGAAACTATATTTATATAAAAATGCACATACACACATACGAATTTATATACTTCAATTAGGAAATTTATATGAAATTTACTAAAATAGTATTAAAAACAATTATCAGAACTGAAGAGTAAGTTTTATTTACCTGGTTCAAGCATTACTTTAAAAAAAATCTGTTATAGATTTTTGCTTCAATTTTTTGAACTAACAAACATCCTTTTACAAAAGAATCGATGCCTTCTAAACTATTTAACGCATGTGAAGCATTCTCTTGCTGCATTAAAAATCGTTGCACAGTTTATAATGCTGCCGTAGCTTCGTTTACAGTGATTAGATTTTGGGCTTCTGGATCAGCATCTTCTCCGTCTGTTTCAATTTCATTTACAGTTTCCTTTTGGGGTCCTCTAATTATATCTTCATCTGTCACTACGTCTGAAGTTAAGGCCTTGTCATCTATTTGCCCATATTCTTCAAACAAGGCTACTGAAACTATGTCTCTTTTAGCAGCTTCTTCGAGAACTGAAGAAGTTGTTTCTTCATCCTGCTCTTCTTCGACTGCTTCTTCCGAACCGCGGAAAAGGTGGGTTAAAAGCAGCTGGGTGGGAAATCTTCCTGACCCACACACTTTTGAAATTCTACCTCATTGTCCCCTAATGGAAGTGTCCATTGCTTATCTATGCCCATTAATGGAGGTGTCCCTTGTCAATTCATTCCTGTCACTGATCCGCATCAACACGGCTTGTACAGCGTCTGTCAGAAATAGGATTAGCATGAATGAACTGCAGGCATTTCAACTGTTTCGCTATTTTCATAGAATTCATAAAATTGAATTGCAACAAAACGTCCAAGCTTCAAAGCTCGATGGAAATTTCATGTTAAAAGGATGTTTTTTACCTGTCTTTTAACTTTTTTTCAACTGAAAAAATTTGTTTTTCGTCTTAAGCGGGATTTCGTTCAAATCAATTTCGTCTTAAACGATTAATTTAGCACTAGTTCTTAGATTATCTGACGGGGAATGGCATTCCTTTCGCGTTAAGGGAGTTCGCGTTAACGGGGTTTGACTGTACTGATGAGCTGGAAGGCAGGGGTGATTGATTCTTTGTTTTGTTTTGCCATATCCAGAATTACGTACAGGGTTCCATCTGACCCCTAACCTATGGTTCCCTCAGTTGTAATTATTAAGTTTTTGTTTTCTTATTTCTTTCTTTTATATTATTACCTGTTTCGCATATTAAAACCCTTTGCTCTCCAGGCCATTCAATTTTTGGTATCAGCAACTCCAGGGGGGTATGCTGAGCATAAAAAGACAATTTTCGTTTATTGAAAATATATATTTCAAAACACTTTGGATATTAGTTTTTGTTTATTTTTTTTATTAGGACATTATCTATTATATAGAAATATTACACAACAGGAGGAGCCAATTTATTTAAAAGCCATATGTTGAATGTCCCCCTAGCGGAGCCATTGAAGCGCAATGTGTTAATATGAATACTTTCATTAATGTTTAGTTTTATCAATTAAACCTGAATTACTTACCTTATCAATAATTTGCTCCGATGCGACATGGAAATAGAATGTCATTTCGGAATAATATTTACTTTCCATTCCGTGAACGGAATGGAAAAGAATTATTTTTAAAATAAAAGGGAAAATAATGAAATGTATTTCTTTATTTGTAAATTACAGTCATACCGATGACTAATGGATTTCAAAACTAAATAACTTTTATTCAAGAACATGTTTGAGCATGTGTGTTGAATTAGGGCGAATAGAATCACCCAGGCCTGTCATTTCATTTTTCCGGTAGTATTTTTTCCTATAAATATATATTTCTCAAATTGGGGGACATTTCACTCCCCTAAATGACGGCCCTTTAATCGCCCCTCCCAAATCGAGTCTCTGGATCCGCCACTGTTGTGAATGGAGGAGCCATTACTTAGGACGCCAACCGTACTCTTATTGACTCCGTACCTAAAAATGTGTTGCTTCGTGTATCCACGGTACACCTACAACCTATTGAGCCCCCACTGTTCTCGCTTTGGGCTTGTATTATGAATATCATTTCGAGATGAAGATCACTTACTGTTCGTTGGGCTGTCTTTTCAATGTCACTACGCATTTCCAATGTGGTATTTTTTGTTTTGCATAAAATACATGACCTTTTTTGCTCCAGTTCACTTTAATGTTATTACTTATTTTGTTACAAAATAAATCGACCACGTCTCTTTTCTGGGTAATTTGATTCCTTTTTAGTTCTTCATTTACATGCGCGCTTTATGAATATTTTACTGATTCCCTTGTTTACCGGTTTTCATGCTTGAGCTGAATTCATTTGTTTTCCCTAGTGTTGAATCTTAGGACTTTTCCTTGATTTATGGCCAGTCTTCAATACATGGTTTTTAACGATGTTTTCGAGCCATTTACAGATTTTATAAGGAAGACCGTTCAAACATTTGTAGAGAAACTTCTTCGTAAGTTAGCCATATGGTGACATATGATTGATTTTTACAACAGAACATGGGAACAAACGTTTTCTAATAAGGCACTCACCGATTCAAGTAGCATGTCTACGATTTTATTGAGGCAGGGAAGGGAGTTAAGGAATTGTAGCAAATTTAGTTAGGAAACTTTAAAAATTTGCACTAAGTAATTTAAAGTTGAAATTTTATTTTAATTCTTATTGGGGGATGCAACAGGTTCACACCTGGTTACTTTTTTCCCTAATATTTTTTTTTTTTTTTTTTAATCTGAAGTCTGTTTTTAGAATTCCTTATTTCCAAGGTTTGCCAAAGTGGGCCCGGCCCGAAAAAACCCGCTATGTCGGTAAAATGTTTTTTTTTTTTTTTTCAAAATTTACAGTACATTTAAAACATTTACTTCAGAAACAGAAATAATGTTATACTTGCAATTTTTATCACTATCTAAAACTTGAAATTGCCATCTTCCTTTCTGGACAATTTTGCTCTTTAATATAGGTATTTTTAAAAGATATTTGTAGATCTCATTAAATATTCTCAAAGGATTTTTAAAATGTATTTACTTCTTTTTTTTTCTAATGATACACACACACACACACACACACCATATATATATATATATATAGCGTGTGGGGTGTGTGTGTAAATATATCAAAAACTGAAATTTTACATGCATATCACTGTTAAATTAAAACATATATGAGATCAAATCAAAGATTTTTTTAAAAATTAACTCCAAAGATTTTCTTTCTTTCGCATTGATGCAGAATTCTTCGATTAACTGTAATAGGAGATGTCCTTTCTAATAGCATCTTGTCCAAGATTTCCAAAAAATAATTCGTTTGATTTCAAAAACTATTTGAACTTAACTAAAGTTGTCAGCGTGTGTGATAATTGCAGTGTTCTTAAATTGTTCCCATCCTCAAATATATACATCACATTTCTTTATGGGACCCTCCCTTATATCTTTCGAACTTAAGTTATACATTGTGACATAAAATTGCAATTATGCATTGTGCAAACTTGTGTAGCAAATTGCGAAAATATATTGCATGTAGGTGTTTGGGATTATAAAGAATACCCCTGCATCCAAAAAAAGTATTCACATAATTTGTTTCTGCACAGAGGTAAATGTTTACTTTTTAAGTAATCATAGTTTAGCAAGTAGCGTTTTTGATATTTCATATAAATATTTAATTACTTTTGAATTTAAATTCATATTTTTCTCTTTAACACCTTCCCTCACGTTCCCGTGAAAGTGACGGGCTGAGGTTTCGCCTTCTATTTCTCGACCTGGGACATGTTCGGGCTGAAGTGTTTAAATTTTCAAAATAAAAACAAATCAAAAATTTAAAATGAATAAAAATATTGCTCATACATATATGTTTATATAATTTTCAGGAATAAAAAATAGACACTTTTATGACCGTTTTCTTGAAAATTACCCGACCGTTAAGGGGTTAATTTCCAGTTTTTTCATTACATCTGAGTGAAACAAAATTGCAGGATTTAAAAATGTACAGCTTTATGAAATGCAAAAATAACCAAGCAGTAGTTTGGTACAATGTTTAATTAGAAATAGAAATGTAGAGGTTTTCTTGAAGAAACCGGGATTTTTTATCAAAAACCGGGGTTTTTCATCAAAATCACTTGCGGGCTGGGCATTTTGAAAAAAAGTCACCTGTTTTTTCAAACCTTACTTATTTGGCTATATCATTTAAAGAAAGTAGTTCCAGTTTAGTTTGAAACTTTCTTAACAGATTTCCGGGGGAGAGTGCAGTCCTCATGGTCCTTTCCCTTAGCTTCGCGACGCCGCTGGTTGGTCATAGCGGTGTACTCCGCAGTTTTTTACTTTCGCTTCTACATTTAAATTAAATGCATCTCTTTCTTCTCTGAAATAGCTCTTCTTGATGAAAACGAAGATTTTATATATCCATGTGGTCCAAAAGTTCGGGGAATTAATTTGCTTCATGTTTGTTTAAAAATTAACGTTGGTGAAATCATATAAAATCTAAACATTTTCTTGCACATTAAACATACTAATTAGTGATTTAAGGAAAAACAGAGATTTGAATTTCCTTTATTTTCTGAAGTTTTGAGGCAAAATCTAAATGTCTCCTTCCAGAATCATAGCCACATGAATTTGATGGTATTGCAATGTTTACTTTTTGAAAATATACAAACAATAGGCGTGGGAAAGTTTTATAATTGAGAAATCCACTCCAGTCTTTCAGAATTTAGTTATTGTACATGGGGTTTCGCCGTGGAACGTGTTATAGAATTTCTCTCAAAGAAGCATTTAAGGACATGTGAGTGATGGAATTAGTGGCGCTAAAATGCTAGTGTTCTTCTTCATGAGCTAATGGAGGTGCCAGGAAAAATCCCTTTCCTCCAGCAACTCCAAACTTTATAGCATGAAGCCTTAGGATTACTACACTTACACATTGTCGCATTTCGTGACAGGTGTGGGAAATTTTTCCCATAATTCGTCACATGCCGAGTATGCCAGGGCGACCCCATTGGGCGACCCTGGTCGCTTGGTTGAAGGAACTACTAGCCTAAACCACGACACCCCAAGTTGTGACCTCAGTGCGCTAGTCTTTTTACATTTCAGTTAAAATCCACAGGAAATTTTTTGATGCATGGATCATACTACAGTACACATTCACCATATGCGTAGAAAATGTTATTCTTTTAAAGCGCATTGTAAATTTCCGCTCTATGGATGTTTTGTTTTCATTGGGTTCGTCATGCGTAACAAAGTTGGCGAGATGTTACCGACTCAATTGAATGAATCAGACATCTTGACACTTAAACCGTTTCTTAAGCTACAACTTAGTCTCGGGGAGAATAAATATAAAGGATTAACATTTTACAACGAGTGCAATGATCGCTTTTTGGTGGAAAAGCAAAATTCCAGCTGAAAAGTCTTCTCTTGCTTCTAAAAGCATTTCCTGGGTTAGCTCGTCTGTCCATTGCCTATTTGCCCTCGTACGTGAACTAACTACGAAAAAGGATTAGGAGACTTCGTACATTTTGTGTTTCTTTTTTTCTTACGTTTATTTCATTGTGTTTGAGTCTGCAAGTCTTCAAATGAATCCTTTCAAAACTGAAAGCTTCTCCTTCTCTCTCTCTCTCTCTCGTTTTTCTTTTCTTCCTCTTTTTTTTTTTTTTTTTTGCTTTTACGGTCTTGACGTCTTACGAAGAACATTAGATTAACTCTCGACATTCATTCTTCTTAAAATCAGGTGCATAGCTTTGTGAGTCGAAAAAAATCCTTATCTTTGCTTTTCATCTCTTTGTTATTAAAATGTTATGAAAAAATAAAATTTTCTTCCATATTTAAGAGTATGCGAGAGCAATTTAAAGAATTAAGTCAAAAATTTATATTTAATTTTTCTTTTTGTATTGTATGTTTTTAGCGAAACTGACCCTTCGAAAAAAAGTGCATTTGAACATTGAAATCTGAAAAAAAAACATTCTAGTATTATTTTTTTGAATAGGTTATTGTTTATTTTAATTGCTTAACAAGTTGAGTACCACATGAATTAATGGGAAATTCCACTCAGGCCCCGCTTTTAGTGTCAGTCTCTGGTAACCGATGTGGCCATCCGCGCAGTTCAGGAATGCGTTACAATTCATCTCATAATACGTATCAAGACGAGAAGCTTGTCGTTTTTCCTTACTAAATTCAGTGCTTATCCAGGGGCTTTTGAATGGCTTTAAAGCAAGATTTTGATTTGCTTATGAAAATGCATATACGGTTGCCCTGATACCTAAGTTTTTGTTAAATGTCATATAAGCCGGGAGTGCGCTCGTAAATTGTCCTGTACTGGAAGCAGAGGCGCTCCGACTGCATTTTTTTGGGGAAAGGAGGAAAATATCTCAATTTACGGGAATGAAACTTGACATTTACCGAATATTGAATCATGCTGGTAATGAGATGAGACATACGGCGTGCTAACAAAAGCAATGAACTAGATTCTACAACGCTTCTCTAGATGAGTGACTAATGAAAAAAATTCGTGTTAACTCCAAATTTGCCGAATGGTCACGGGAAATTTGCCTCTGATCGGAATTCCCTTGAGAAATAGTTGACTCCGAGTCGAAGAGGACCATCTCGATTTAGGTTCTGAGGTTCTGGCTCATGATTGAAGCAATCTCATGCCAAATACTTGATTGACTCTACTTTGGAGTGTAGTATGAATCTGTAGCAAACTTTTTTGATACGTTTATATTATTTCTAACTATGACGGTTGAAAATGATGACATGAGAGCCCAATTAATTCCATGAGCAAAACCATCTCTTCAAGGGTTTCCCAATTTCTGTCTTTGAGAAGTAAATCGATTTGACAAACTAGATGCCGCAGTTATCAGTAAGGAATGTAGCTCTTTCGATTTCTGTAGACTGCAAAGTCGTGAAGAGTAGCTTTTCAGCGTAGAAATTTCATCTCAATGAGCTGCCGCAGAGGTTGAGAAATTTCAATCACTTTTTAGTGAAGAATGTTATTAGTTTTCTGTTTCTAATAGAAAATTCCATGAGATACCTGTCGAGTGATAATTTGTATCATCACTTAAAACAAAATTAGTTATAGTTAATATTTTAAACTAAATAATTTGGATAATATGGTGCTATGTTCAGAGTTGCATGAGTAAATAATATAACATAATGTTGCGTCTAAACCGTACAAATGCTATTGTTTTTTCGTTCTTTTTAACCAGATTAGTTAGGATCTAGTGGTATCTGCAAAGAGAAGTTCTGGTTATCGAAATTAGAAAGTAATTTGAAAAAAAAAAAGTACACCCTCCAATTAGAAAAAAAACGTTCCTAATATTGCTTATTTATTACAAAATGTAAACATCCTTTTTTTCCTCATAATTATAGCCATTTTCATCTTAAGGCTTCAGGTACAATGAATAAACAAAATTCAAATCGCAATTTCAGATTTGTTATCTGAATCTATAGTAACAAGAGTTGACCATTTCTCAATTCATTTATTGGACTTGTTTATTCTATCATTTCTCAACCAATAAATCCCTTGGTACAGTTATTACGCAAAACAGCTCAAGCAACTTTCTCGAGGAAAGTAAAAATCTCTTGGAGTCATTTTTGCTTCACTTTTCATTATTATTAGAATTCGGATCAGGTTTCTGGTATGGTTGTTTCTTTCGCTTACGCGGAAGCGAATCTGTGACAAATGTTAGTGTAGGTTCTTTTCTGGAATGGCCTGGCAATTTTGAGTTCACACAGCGTATCGAATAGATAGGTCAATTTATACAAAATTTTCGCACAAATATAAAAATCCTTGCTTGTGAATGGAACTTTTCACAAACTTTAGTTTTCAGAATTTCGCAAGAAATTTCAGTCATAGGCTACGCAATGCTGTTAGCTGCTTCGAATGAACACGGTTCGTTTCAGAGAAAATTCGGGTCTGTTTTCGGACCCTTCACAAAATTCCGATTAATGAAAACGGATGCTTCACAAAATTCCAATCAATCAAAACGGACCCTTCACAAAATTCCAATCAATCAAAACGGACCCTTCACAAAATTCCAATTAATCAAAACGGCTCCTTCACAAAATTCCAAGCAATCCAAACAAACCCTTCACAATATTCCAAGCTTCCAAATCCTACTTTTTACACCATTATTTATTATAAAAATTGCAAATAATAATAAAATTTTTCATCAGTACATGTCTAAATTTTCAACTTTCACAAAATTATTTGATTTTTCACAAAAACCTCTTTAAAATTCACAAAAAAACGGACTTTGTTAAAAAATGCTGGATCGCTCCTGATGAAGCAAACTTTTTCACGGTGTTTATCCTTAACTTGCAAAATGAAGTAATTTTCATCCTTGCTTCTTATCTATAATTTATACACAGGGATGAAAAATCTTCCGCTTTTCTCGCATACATTTTCCGTTTTTCATCTTTCTCCGCTCTCCATGTAAGGGAAAAATTTTATACATTTTTTTTTGTTTGGAAAAACCACATGCAGCTTGCACTAATGCCGGAAATGAGAAAAATCCATGGTGAAGTTAAAGGAGTTTTGCTTATCAAACTCTAACGAGAAATATACATGTTATTCAATCCCTGAACCGTCCATGCAGTCATAGTGGGTACAGGAATGAAGTGCAAGAATACGAAAAGTTCAATCCCTTATTACACCCTGTTTGAAAATCGTCCAAAATACGTTTTTTGTCCCGAAAATGTAGTTTTTAGAAATAAATTTGTCTTTTTTCCCACTCAAAAATCCCGACGAAATAAAACCCTTTTGGATTTTAAACATTGCGGATTGTACTTTCTAGCCCGTTTTAAATGTATTAATGAATTAAGAAGTATTTTTATAGTTCAACATGAAATCAATTAAATATATGAAAATAGTATAGTAACGAAAATTAAGCATTAAAAAATGGTTTTTATGTAAAAAAATGCTATCAATTTTGTGTACTATTCATTTTTGTGTTCATTGTAATTGTATACTTTTTTTTAACTTGCTATTAAGGTTTTTGTCATAGGTCCGATTTTTCATTGCGATACCCCAAGCTACCTTACACTTTATTTGAGCATTTTTGTTCGTTGAACTTGACAGTAAGTTTTCCTCTTTTCTACGTTTTGACTGTTTTTCAGCGCTGATACAGCAGAGGAAATTTGAGCATCACTGCATACTTATTTGTTTCACGTGTTTTGGTAAGATCTCCTGTTTAAAATGAAGATGCTGAGGAAAATATATCTGGAAGCATTGGCGCAAATATAATTTGACTAATTGAAAGTGGAGAAGAAATCTAGTGAAGGATTATTACTTTATCCCTCGAGTCCCATGACTAGATCGACCCAATTACATCCCTACACGTTTGTCTAGTTTCTCTGCAAAAAAATTAACGCTTCGAGTAAATCACCTTTTAATCTCGTCGCTTTTCCCATTGTTTGTCATTACAATGCTTGCCTGGATGACTTTTTTTTCTCCCAGCTTTAAAGTTTCGTTTCTTCATTGAAGACATTGTTATTCGAAAAATTTAGCTCCGCTCGACGCTTCTTTCAAGGATTTTCTGAAAAAATCATCTTTTCACGCCAGCGATGTTAGCACGCAGTAAATTCTCGGCCAATGCCATTGACATTTGTCGCATTCTTTTTTTGTGATCACCCTATTCTTCACTGACCTGAATTGAGCTCAAAAGTTTCCTTCCTTTTCGGATTTCTCTAATTTTTCTTTTCTTCGAGATCACTCAAGCCAAGAGCCCTCATTTGATTTTTATTATTATGCCCATCCTATTGACCCACTCCTCGAAACTGAGGATAAATTTAGCGGGAATTCTTACTTTTCTTCAGCTCGCATCACCGTTTCTGATTAGTGTGTTTCATTTTTTCTGAACAATAATTGAACTGCCGTTTTGTTTGGACCCTTTTCACGCGGGAAAGGCCCAAAACTAACCCTACACATCGCCAATTTATGAAACTGGGGATCCTTCATAAAAATCATTACCGATTTTTTTACCCAATCGTAATTAGGATTCGTTATCATAGGGACAATTCTTTAAATTGTATAGATGCGTTTGATGCTTCTCTCCTTTTTTTTTTTTTTTTTTTGCTGTAACATGTGTAATATCGCAAATGGAAAATAAATAACTAAATAAACATGGTAAATAAAAATTATTCCTATGCGTCATCAGTCTTTTCTATCCTAGGGGTTCTCAGCCTTTTTTCACTTGCGCTCCCCTCCCCTTATAAGGAGGTTTCGTTCATTTAAATCAATTGGTTTAAAAGCAAAATCATTGATTTGTATCATTTTTTCTCGGTGCGGAAGTAGTCCCTAGATACTAATTAGAAAGAAAAAAAAAAAGATAAAAAAAACTTTTCCGTTCGAGTTCTAAATTAAACTATCTTTCTGATAAAGTTTGTCCTAAGCTTATCTACCTCTATCTATTAGATTCAGTTTTATACAGGATCCAAGCTTCCTCACTAATGCTTTTTCCTGAATATTTTTTAAAAAAATGTGCAAACACCCAAAAATGGAGAGTTCAAACCAAATAATGGCTCTCTGGCACGTCGGACTATTTCCTAAAAATTTATAGATTCATTCTGTTATGGATAAGCTTTACCAGTTTGGAATAACTGGGCCATGGCATTTTCCCCAAATTTCACGGCTCCCTTGGTTTTTTTATTATTTCCTGAATTCGGCCCCCTAGATTTCTTCCGTAGCCCCCAAGCCCTCGTTGAGAAACCCTCTTCTAACCTTTGCATAAAAGAAACGATCACATTGTGTTTATTTTATTTATAATTCAAAAAAGTTGTGATAAATATGCCTGCAACCAACATCTACTGTTGAAATTAAAGTGTGAAAACCGAAAAATATGCAACATATTACCACATAATTACCTCAATTGGGTTATTATTTTTCGATTAATTTCAATTAGCTTGATGCATTTGAGCACATTTCCGTTGTTTTGAATTAACGTTGCAATGGCAGTGAAGTTTGTCGGGATGCGTTATCCAATTAAGCGTGCGTGCGTTTTGTTCCTTTTATTTTCTACCTGTAGCTGGTATAAGTTAGAAATCTATGAATAATTTAAAACAGATTGAGAGCATAAAGCGAAATTTTCGAGAAAGAAATCACTTTATGACTTTATTTCTTTATAAATTGAAAGTAAACATATAACACTGACATGGTCCCCACGCAGAGGACACCATGGCATGAACTGTGAAGAAGTTTTCATAATAAATATCGAGGTCAAGATCTCGGGATTACATCCCAAATATTATTTTATTATTTGTTTTCCACCAATTTACATCATGTGCATTTTATTCTGCAGAATATTTTAGATCCACTTAAGGTCTGTTGCAGAACGTTTCAAAATATTCTCCTGTTAGGTTGAAGACTTTTTTGTGTTTTGGAACATTTGTTTCGTGGCGACTGCAGTGTTTTCAATGGAAAAAAAAATAAAATGGTACAAACATAAGTTTATGCACAAAGTAATTTGTAAAAACCAAGATCTTTTGCAGACAAAAAAAAAAGTTGACGAAGTCTTAGAACTTTTGTTTTAAATGTTCATATGTTTCTCCCCCCCCCCCCAGTTCCATTGCTACAATGAAAAAAAGAATCAATTACTTAATTAAATTGAAAAGGAGGATTCAGGCTATAGAAAATTAAGGATTGTGAACATAAATTGCTCTCAATTAAATAGGTACCACAAGGCCTTAAAGGGAAAGTGTGTTCAGTGGGTGCACGCTCCAAAATAATCATGTAGTGCACGCAGTTGTTTTTAACTATGATTATTTGAAGTTGTTATAAAACAATAAATTATTCTGAAAATCGCTTGACGTTTCCCCAAATGCAATTTTAATTCTGATCGAAAGATTTAGTTTTCTAGGACATGTGCTTTTTATTTATTTATTTTTCAGAGAAGAGGGTATTGATTTTTCTCTTTTAATTTATGAGCAGTTTGCCATTTCTTTTGTCTGCGAGTTATAACCAGGACCCGGAAGTTGATGATAATGCATTTTTCGACGTTTTTCTTCTTTTGGAGCGTTTTTTAAAAGTTGTTACAGCATTTTTTTTTTTTTTGCATTTTTAAGTATTTTCTCATGTTTCCAAGCATTTTTCTATGTTTAAGCTCTTTTGTTTTTCTTCTATTTTCTGATTAAAATTCAGTTTGACTTATTCATTAAAATTTGCAAAATAAATAAGTGAAAGGTACTTAATTAAGACAACTTGAAAAAAGCAATGAATTTTTGACGCTGAGAAAAGTTCCTGGTGTTTCAAAAGAAAGTGATCCAGTGTGAATTTGAAGAAAATATTTCTCCATGAGTGTTTCTATTTATGTATTTTATATTTGTCGTTTGTCCTATCATTGCAAGGCATTTTTCAAGGTATAAAAGCTTATTTTTGGGTGTGGTCTTCGATAATCTAAAAAAAATTTCTGAAAAATTCAGAGTAATTTAGATTCTCTAGATTTTTTTTAGAAAGTAATTTCATGATAGTGTTGTTATAATTTTTCAAAAAACTGCTTCAGCTGAATTTCGACCTAAGATCGTAAGTGCATTTTTTCAGTTTTAACCTCTTCAGACACCAGAACTAAGCACAAACAATTTTGACGCAATTTTTTGGTTCTCTGATTTAAAAAATGATTACAAAACAAAATAACTAAAAAAAAATTTTTTTAATTTTAATTAATAATTAGTTTAAATAATAATTAATGCCCATTTTCCATGTTTAAAACGAAGTAAACTATCTGTTGATTAATTTCAAAAACAATTGGTTGTTTTAGCTTTCAAATTGCACAAACAGTAGTTAATAAACAGTTTTTTAAAATGTACCCAATGGGTACACTTGGAACGAAGAGGATAAAGCACACACAAATAAATCCAGCATTTTTATAACCTTTAGCGGCCATTAACAAGCCCAAAGTGGAGGCGAAATTTTTATTCAAATTGCTTTCAAATTGCACAAACAGTAGTTAAACAGTATTTTAAAATGTACCCAATAGGGTACACTTGGAATGAAGGGGTTAATGACAGTTTTGGTAAATTTTTAGAGACTTTTCAGGTCTTTAACTTCCGGGGCCTGGTTATAAGTATTAAAAGGACATTTTTCTTTACAGGTACAACTTGTTTTTGTCTTAGGTTTTGTCATCTTTGGCAACCGTATTTATGACACATTTTTCCGCTCTACGCATGTTTTCTCTTTCTCGTAACAAATGAGCAAACCGTTGTCCGTTATGCTGGTCTATTCTCGTGTTACGAGGTCGGAGTCAGCCATTCACCCCTGACAAGAATTGAAACGAAAATCATATCTTTTTTTTTTACTTTTTCTCTTTTTTATAAAAGTGGAATTTTGCACTCTGATTGATGAGTTTTTCCCTTGAGCTTTTAGTAGTTTCTTTCATTTTTTGTATCATGATTCATTTCTATTTTGATTGAATAATTAAGAATACTTCTTTTACATTTCGGGCTTGCGATCTCACATTTAAATATTTTTTGCATTTTTTACGTAGCAAACGCGACCTAAATGCAATAATTTGCTTGCAATCTGCCTAGACGGAATTTTCTTCGTTATTTTCTTAAATCTCTGATTATTTCTTTGTCTTTGTATTAAGTGAGAATGTCAAGTAGTCAACTTGAATTTTCATAAAGTTTGCATTCGTACAAATATTTGATTAAAATAGTTATTAAATTCGGAACCAGGCACGTAACATTTTCAGTTCGTTACATTTATTTCTTTGCTCTTTAATTTGCTGATTTCAACTCTCGGAACTGCATTCTAAAAATGCTTTTCATGGCTGACTTTTGAGCGGGATTTGAGAGTTTATTTACGTACATGTAATATTGCATCATTGTAAAATTATGCATCCCATTTACCATATGCCTTTTTCTGAACTGAGTTTTCGGGATTTGCTATGAATTAATTTTACCACATGACTATGGCTCAGCAAAGAAACCCTGAAGATAATTTGTGTTATCAGAGAAAAAATGAAAAAGCCTTTTCTTTTCTCCCCCCACCTCCCCTCACAAAAAAAAAAAAAAAACATGTGAGGGGAGAAATGGCACTTATACATAATAGGTTACTGATTTCACAATTTTTTTGTGTCTTGACTTATACTTGAAATATTACTTGAGCATTGGTAAATTTGGTAATTATTCGAGTCATTTTTTTTCACCAAACCCAAAAAATAAAAAAGTCCTTCATTTTTAAAAAAGTTCTTGTGCAATTTGAAAATCAGTCTTCACTACATATGTATTCTTAGCCAATCTAGAAATCCAGTAACCAAATCACGAATTTGTAGTTTTTTTTTTTTTTTTTTTTTGTTACTTAAAAAGACATGAATCTATATTCAAAGACTTTATATTGACTATTTGTAATGCTTCATTGAAATTGTTAATGTTTCTGAACTTATTCGTATTATGATGCTAAAAATTCATTGCAATATTTTATGCTACGTAACTTCAAGTTAAGCATAACCGTTTTTTGTCTTCACCCTATTGTCTTAATTTTTGAAGTTTTGAAATTTGAATTTGTTTTAGCTGCTAGGTGGCATTGTGCTGGGAACCATGATGTGGGTCTTGGCTACAACCCCTACAGTAAAGACCTTTTTTACTGGTAACTTGGTGAGTTTCATTATTTATTAGATAACATATTTTTACTTTTCTTGCTGTGCAATGCAATATTAATCTGTTTGTGCTGCTTGTTTTTCAGATATTCACCTATACAGTATTATGTGTGGGTTCTCTACTTTTTATTAATGGTATGTATGTACATTGATTTTTCCATAGTACTTTTGTAAAAATCTTGTTAGATACGGTACATAAATAACTAAAAAAATAATCTGCATTTTAATGTTTGCCAAACACAAGGTAGAAAACGATTATATGTTTAGTGTTAGTCAGTCTTTGCTTTCTGAATTAAAATTTTTACAAGTTTGTTTTTTCAGTTTTCTCATGTGAGCGTTTAATTTACTTTATAAATTTTAGGAAAAAAATGGATTATCTATATAAAAAAAATGTAAGTGTTCGTTTGTTCATAACCGCAAATCTCTGAAAGTACTTTGCCGATTGCTTTGAAGTTTTGCCAATAGACAGAGTGATTCAAGAGGATGGTTTATAGAGCCGTTTGAAAAACATCCGACAGACAGTTCCTTTTTTTATTCCAATTTTGCGCAAATTTCCACATAAATTCCACAATATGGGGGTGAAAAAAATCCTTGCACATATTAATATAATACATCGATCGAAAGCGCTGATTTTTCTGCACAAGATGAAATTTATTCGAAGTTTCTGAGTCAATAAGAACGCCAGTTATAATCTTTTTAAATCGATTTCTTAAGGCTTACCTTGATCCAAAAATAATAATTAGCAGTTCCCTCAACTCCGGGTGAATAGCTTTAGCTTAATCTATATAAATAAAAATGTAAGTATTCGTTTGTTCATCCCCTCATATCTTCGAAAGTACTTCACCGATTGCGTTGAAATTTTGCCTGAACATGGCGTTCGAATAACTGCGTGTTTTTTATATCATTTTTTAATTTATTTTAATTTTGATTTTATTTCGTTTTTTACTGTTTTATTAAGGAGAATGATCCACTGCAACGTGTGGCAGGGTGCAACTATTTTCATTTTGATTTAATAATTTTGTGTTTTTCTGTTTGTATTGAAATATTTTTACGCTCGAAGATTAAGGATAACTTTAAAACAAAATATTACTTATTTTGAATGGCAACAGTTTAATTTAGCTATTTTCATTTTTATTTAATCATTTTGTGTTTTTTGTGTTTGTATTGAAGTATTTGTTAGTATTTTTGCACTCGAAGATTAAATAGAACTTGGAGTTGAGACGTTTTTAAGCGACTCCAACTCTGACTACTTTAGTTCAAAATCAGCCTGCTCCTCCACAGCCCTAATGACACAATAATCTGCCGCATTTTTTTGTGAACTCAAAAGATTCTTTTAGATGGAACATTGTTATTATTTTTTTTTTCAAATCTAAATTGCTGTATACCTAATTCACTGATGATTACTGACCATAATAATTTTAACTATAATTTTTGTTAACATTTTTTAGCAATTAATCTTGTTTGTATGGGGATCGATCTAGGTTTTATTTTTAGGATCCCTTTTTTGTGGTATATATGTATATATAATTGTAGAAAAAATTATTGGACCATGGAATTTTTTTTCTTAAATGGGATCTTTTCCGTGAAAATAAAATTTTGTAAAAGGGACTTTTTTAAAATTTGAATATTGTAAAGAGGTCTTTTTTCTGAATTTGCATTTTGTGAAGGAAGGGGCAGCAAAATGCCGCAATTTTTGCCTGGATCAGCCACTGTTGCATATCAGTTAATTAATTGCCATTTTTAACAAAACTATTTCATGTATTTAAAATATAGTGATATATTGTATGTTGTATAGATTAAATTAAAAAGTGCACTAAAACTCGAGAATTCAGGTGGGATTTAAATTCTGCTTTATGCTCAGATAAACCACCAAAGCTTCTCTAAATGTTTGTGCCACCCCACCTTTTACAAGGTCATTAATTTTTTATTCTTTAATTAATTCTTAATGAATGTGTAAGAGAAATGTACACACTATTTTTATAAATGTGAAGAGTCTATCTAAACTCCCAATTTAACGTCGAAATCTAAAACATCGCGAAAATCAAGGTATAACTAGTCATTAAATAATCTGCAGATTGAGTGAAAATATAGTGAGTTTTTTTTTACTAAAAATTGTTTTTATTATGGTGTCCACTTATACGCATAGATTCCTGCAGGTTGTTTTCCTCTTTAAGGTAGATTTTCAGCAAAAATAGTTTCTGTATGTGAGGACTGTAATTTTACTTTGATTGATCAAAACTTTTTTTTAGGTATTTTAGGTTGGATTGGATCTTACAAGAGAGGGACTTGCCTTATGAAATTTGTAAGTAATTTTTTGTATCTTAAAATAGTTTAGTAGAACTTCGTCTCTAGAGAACATATATTTATTTGTCACAGAAAAACTTCAAATAATTTATTTCAAATATTTACACATTTGATATACATAAAGATGTAAATTTTAATGTTAAAAACAAGTTTCAGTTTTGATGAAGGATTATTTCAATGTAATAAAAATGCTTACGATATTAAAGCTTCGAAGTGCTTTTTTTTTTTAATCCTGACTAATTTATTTATTAAATATTTTGAAATCTCAACAATTTTAGAATATATTTAAATATTTAGTTCATACTGCAGTAGTGTATGTGTACTTGTAGAAATCACAGGTCTACATAGCTGATACCTATCTTTTAAGTTGCAGCATTAAAATATCAATGAAATTACTTTTGATTTTTGTTATAAAGACACATACGTATATTAACAATAAAATTTCTAATACAGTTCGAGCTCGAAAATCCGGACTTGTCTGTAATTCGGACCATCCGGATTATAGAGATATTATTTTTTTTTTTTTTTTCAATGCTGATTTTTTAAAGTAAATTTTTCCTTAAATCCCAATAGTTTAACATTTTAGTAATTAAATTTATTCTTTTAGACGATTTCAAAATATTTTTGTTCGAAATTTTTTTAGAATTAAAAAAACATACCGCCATAAGGGGAAAAAAGAACAATAAATGGCGCCATTTTGCGAAAAACGTAATATTTTTTTAGCTTTTTTTTATTATTTTAAATTTTGAATCAGTCATAATCAGCTTTTATGAGCTGAAAACTTCGAATTTTCTGGTCATTTCTATCTTCCTTCGGCACCACGTGCCATGCGTAATATTAGCGTTTTGCTGCAGTCGTGCAGCAATCTATCAACATCCACTTTCAGTTTACATTATTTCGTTCTATTTTATCAATAATTCACAATATAAAGCTTACCGAGCAAATATTTAATGCTACTTTTCTATTAAAATTTGATTTTTTCATTACATCGATCGGCATGTGGTATAATGCGTCGTAATAATTTAACACAGCGGTATTATGCGCCGCTGCGTGTCTGCCGACTTTTTTTTTTTTTTTCAACATTACAAATGTACTACCTGCGGATTATACCCAGAAAAATAAGGTCATTTTTGTTATAAAATTAAAATTAAAGAAATAAAATCATTCATAAGTTTTGAATGACTTGCAAGAGTAATAAGCGTTGCACCCTTTTAAAGTTTAACAATAATGTTTAAAAAAGTCTCTGCAAAGTAATTTTTAATTTTATGTGGCAAATTCACATAAATGTAGCGCTATTTACATTTTTCCCCAGATTGTGTAAGTGCTCAGAAGATTATCCTTCCAATACATTTTGTGAAAAACTTTTCTCGCTATTGCATTTGCCTAACTCTTTAAAATATATTTGATTATCCATTTATTATTGTTATTGTAATTTTTTTGTAATTATATTTGATTCTTAAATTATTTTAGTTATGCTCATTCATTCATTCAGTAGAGTTTTCTGTCCATTTCTCTGTTCTCCCCCCCCCCCCCCCTCCTTAAATTTAGAGGAATTACTAAACAACAGCATAATAATATATTTCATTCAACAATTGCAACCTGAATTTGTCAAAATCCTGAGATGTTAGAAACATATTTAAAATGTTTATGGAACTCTTCCTTTTATATTTTCAGTACTTGGTTCTTTCTGTACTAACAATCTCTGCTGAAATTGGTGGAATAGTAGCTTTGAATGTTTTACGAATGAAGGTGAGTGCACCACTATTAATTAAAATTTATATGATATTCATCACAAAATGTAATGTCAGTATGTATTTTTTAAATTTTATTATTTTTTTCATTAATACTTTTCATGTGGTCTGAATACTTTTCTCCACCAGACCCCTACCTGTTAGCCAATGAGGACTTAGGATTGCTTACGCACGGGGAGAGGTAGTGGGATCTACGGATTTTACATGCACATATCCCCAAGTATACATTGTGGTCTTCAGTGGGTATCGAACGCGCGACCTTCCATGTGGAAGTCCGACGTGCTAACCACTAGGCTACCACGGCCCGCTGTGGTCTGAATACTGTTATTCTTCCTATGACTAAAATTGTATTTATCTTTTTATTTTTTTTTTTATCCCTTTAATTTCAATCTGGGTTGTTATCAATCTAATAAAATGGTATAAAAGCGTTTATGCATTTTTTATAGTCAAAGGCAGATGAACAAATGTTCCACTCATATTTTGTAATAAGGGATTAATCTGAATTCTGGAACAAGGTTTCCATAAACATTTAATTTTGTTACTGTACTCTTTTTGTTTTATTAACTCTCATAATTTGAATCTATTTTTTAATTAATGTTTTTGCATAGTATCTAATTCATTCTGTGAAATTCATATTGATTTGTACACTACTTCAAAAGTATGTTTTCATTTTGAAAAAACATAACTTAAAAAGTCACATTCATAATATATTTGTTAGGTTAGTTACAAGTTCATATGAATGAATAAATGAGAATATCAAACATCTTTATGATAAACAGTGTTGTGTATGTTTGAGTAAAATTTAGCACTATATTATACCTTGCTGTTTCATTATATGGTCCTAAAATTCTGTTATTGACATAAAACAAAACAAATAATCTGAATTAGTTATCTGCCTGACTTCTTCACATAAAGTTCGGCTTATTTTTATCTATCTGTTGCAGGTATTTAGTTGGTTTTCTTTTCCTTTTTCTTTTTTTTAAAATCCATTTCTCTTTTTTTTTTTTTTTTTTTGTTAAGGCTTGAGAAGGCTTGCTTTGTGACGTGTTATGAGGTTGGGATCTGGAAGTGGGAGAAGCTGAAGCAGGTGAACAACTTCACTCCTTCTCAGCTCCCACTGTGATGATGTCTGAGAGGTCTGAGCAGGAGGTTCCCTCTTCAATTATGCATTGCATTATTATTAAGTTTCTTGCCAGGAAAGGTGCAAAACCAGCAGATATCCTGAAGATATTGACTGCACAGTTCAAGGATGAGACTCTTTCAAAAGCTAGAGGGTTTGCGCCAGCATAAACAATTCGTGGAGGTTGTGAGAAAGTTGAAAACAAGATCCATGATTGTTGACCCAACACCAGCATCATTATTGTGGCTTGTTGCTTGTGGCTTCATTTTTGCATGGTTGCAGGACAATACGGCCTATTACAGCATCATTTTAAGCAAGGTTAGACTAGCATGTCACCACAAAGGGCGTGACCTACCAATGAGAGGAGTGAAACTTATTCATGAAAATGCTCATCCCCATACAGCAATCCTGACCAGAGGAAAATTGGAGCTGTTGGGCTGGGAGACTCTTGAATATCCTCCTTACAGCCTGCACCTCTCCTCCTGTGATTGTCACCTGTTTGCTTCGTTCAAGGAAGCCCTGGGGGAGGGGGGAGCAAAGATTCAAGGGTGGTGAAGTAAGGTTGAGGCCTAAGAGTAAAACCGACTTCTTTCTTCGAGGAGGGCATATCAAAATTACCTATACGCTGGGGAAAATGTATTTCTGAATCAGGGGATTACATAGATAAAAAAAGCTGTTATTCTTATTTCTTCAAGTTCAAATAAAAAAAGTACGATTAACAATTCTGGGTTATATTTGATTCACCCTAATAATACATGAAGTTTTTCTCACACCATTCTATGCATGTATTTCATTTAAAATTTACGTATAATAATAGTATTAAAGAAAACACATTTTAAACTTTAATTATTAAAATATATCGAGACACTTAATTTTTTAGCTTTTTCTTTGCCTCTATAGGATGTAATAGGAGGGTATTTCAGTTACTCCAAATCTTCCGGGAACTGATTATTATTTCAGATTGCTTTGTATTTTCATGATCAAGTTTTCCTTTGTCTTGCTATTTCTTTAAAAAAAAAAAAACTATTTCATCAATATGATTAACTTCCTCATTATTTCAGATGACAGATGTATTAAGCACTGCATGGGGTGAAGTAAATCAAATAACGAAAAATGTTGTTCAAGAACATGTAAGACACACATCTTTGTTTTTCTTTTCCCGTAAATAAGATATTTAATTGATTCTGAGCTGTATAAATTATCTTTGGTTTGTAATGCATATTTTATAAATTTGTTTTCTAACACTGTAAGGAATTTTAATGTGTAATATGCCTCAAGTTGAGTACATGGATAATCGTGCATATTAGTTTAAATCATGTTAGAAACTCTCAAAAGGGTAAACTCCTTTCAAATTAGGAATTTTCTTTATTTGTTTATTTATTTTGTTTATTTATTTGTTATAATTTTTATTATTTATTCTTGTCATTATTTTTTAACATGTGAATTGGGAGAATGACTATTAAATAATGTAAATGGATTACTTTCTAACTGTTGTAATAAAAATGTTTTCCCTTTTTATCATTCTTTTGGTAATTGAAATCTATTTTGTGTCGAAATAAAATAGAGCGTTCCGATATTCAACCATTTTAAACGTTAATGAAATGTTGTTGGAATGACTAAATTTAGATAGTCTTGCAACTATTGTGCATTGTTTGGAAGTTCTGGTTTCGTTTTCTTTTTTCTGGTCCCCCTTTATATTGAATCACATATTTAATGCTGTATCTTGAACATCATCATAAGACAAATCAGGCCTTTTTATGTGCTGCTTTCATACACTTGTGGTGCTGAATTTCGAATTGCATTACAATTTAAGTAAAATTTCCACAAAGATATGAACTATTTAGAGTTTTTATTTAAAAAAAAATATTAATTAATTTTAGTCTTAAAAAAGATTCTTAATCCAGCTAGTGTTACTTTTTTTAGTAATTTACCTTTCTCATAACATTGCAAATTAATGCATTAACAAACCGCACATAAAAGCTTTTCAGTAGCTGTTTTAGGATACATAGATTCTGGATACAGATCTTGGTAATAACTGAGTATTTAGTAAATAAATTTCTGCTTCTCATAGTTAGAAGGGTATTTATTTAAAATT
The DNA here is from genome assembly GCA_038502835.1 of Octonoba sinensis. NCBI lineage: Eukaryota > Metazoa > Arthropoda > Arachnida > Araneae > Uloboridae > Octonoba > Octonoba sinensis. The sequence continues at coordinate 25,082,656 of CM076599.1, read as the reverse complement.
AGTGCATTATATCTAATAATTTTATGAAAAACTGATTTAAAAATCTAACTAGGTATAATACATATACAGTGGAACCCCGCTATTCGTCCGCCTCGCTATTCATCCAACTTGTTCAAGTAAAATTCAACTCGCCATTCGTACTTGTCCCGCGATTTGTACGGCCCCAGGGCCAGCTGGGTTTGAAACACTTATGTTGAGGAAAGTTTCAGGGAGGAATATATGCTACATCGCGAAAAATTTCAGGATTTTTGGGGGGAGGGGGCCCTCTGGATATGGCCTTGTTATGTGTGATTGATTTTTTATGCTACAATCTCTGCAAAAAAGCAACTGATAGTTTGCTCCCGCATGGCTCCTCCAAAGGAGTTGTCAATGGAAACACGTTCTATGATTGTTGCCTATGTCCGAGACCAGAAGTTCATAGCTTGTGTGATATCGATCATTTGCAGAGTTCCCGTTGGTGGGGTACATGGCACTCTTAAGTGATTTTGACTGCTCATGTCCTGAAAAGCCTCGAAAACTTCAAACGGGAAGATACATGTATTTGAGTGATATCCAAACGAAATAAATTCAAAACTACCTGTCAAATTTTGTGCTTAACTGGTGAAAATGAGAAACTAGCATATCAATAACTACAATCAAAAGTTGCCTCTAAGCCACTGGCTTAAAAGGTTGTGTAGTAGCAAGAAAACCACTAATATGGCATATTAATAAAAGAAAAGTCTTCACTGGGCTAGAAAACACAAGGATTGGACACGTGAGCAGTGTAAAAGGTACTTTTCACTAACAAATTGAAATTCGAAATTTTCTAAGAGGAGTCGGTTTGTTCATCATGCTGTGGGTCAGTATATGTTATCTACTTGTACCCAACCAAGTATCAAGCAGAGAGAGGGTTCTGTCATGGTTTGGAGAAGTTTTGGTGGTGATGTAATTGTGTTCATGTAAAAATATATGGGGTCATAGACTTCAAACGATACAGCAGCATCCTTGCGCAGCATGCTATTCCCTCTGCAACTTGCTATTTCAGTGGGGATTCATTCCAAAGCAAGATAAAGAACTGAAAAAACTTCCAATTTATGTAGAAATTATGTTCAATCCAAATAACATCAACACGCACTCCAAAATATAGTTTGGCCACTCGAGAGTCAAAATTGCAGCCCAGTCGGACTACTCTGGCATTATCTGGGCAGATTCGTCAAAAACATAAATATTACAAGCCAAAATGATCTGTAGGGGATGATGCAATGCAAGTTGGTATAACTTGCGAAAGTCCATCTCTTTGTGTATTTCTAGAAAAAAACTGAAAAACAAGAGGTGTATTGAAATTAATGAGTGGTAGTGTAATTTACACTTCATTAGGACATAAAATATTTATCAAATTTGGATCTGTGAGGTTGCTGGTGGCTGGTTTTCCATCCTCTTTTATTGTTTTCCCAGTTTGGTCATTTATTTCATAAGAGGGAGAAATCATATTTGTTCAGCTACTTAACATTTAAAATTGTATGCTCATTTAGTATCCTGGGTAGAATAAAGATATTCAAAGAAGGTTGTATACATATTTATAGTTAAACATTCTTGCTCTCTTCGAGCCCCCCTACCCGGGTCTCAGTGTCAAGTCCTATCCCTTTGTCCCTTCAGCCACAGTATCTTTGTCTTGAGGTAACCATCGTGGGTGATTTCCAAACTGATTTCTTGTCCTACATACACATTCGCTCAACATATGCATTCAGCTCAGTTGCTGACAGAAATAATTGTGTAAATTTAATGAAATAAAAGTAGTCAACTTCTCCTCCCAAACAATTGTGATCACTTCTTCACACAAAACTTAAAGAAGAATCTTTCTTCCACTTGCATTTTAATCCCTGTGTATGTATTGAATTACTAATTTACATATATTTTAAGACACCGTCTTATTTGTAAATGTTTTTCTGTTTCCAACATATTGTCTAAACTTACACCTTTTGTTCTGCTTTCAAATAAATCAATAAATAAAGTTGACTGAGTGCTTCCGTTTTTAGTTTGAATGTTGTGGTTTCCTTGGACCCCAAGAGTTTGCTGATACAACTGATCCTATTGATGACAGCTGTTACTACACTGTTATGTCAGATGAAGATGTGTCTGTTGTACAAATGAGAACTTTAAACAGGGTAAATGATTTTTTAAAAATTCCCTCTCCTATCTGGCTAACTGTGACATACATTTCGGAAGATTTTCTTTGATATTTTCAGTTTGTTGCCTTTGCAATATCAAACATACTGATTAAATTTATAAATTAATTTAGGGTGATCAGTCTTTATTTTATAATTGTTAAACAGTTATTTTATTATCGACATATTTTATTATAATTTAATATCTCTTATTATTAATTTATGTTTAAAATTTTTATAACATGAATTTAACAGTACCTTATGTTGAATAAAAATATATGCCTTTATTTATATTTCATTTGGTGAACAAAAAAAAAGGAAGTAGGAAGTACAACCCTTTTATATCATAGTTTTTATTTCCAGAACGATAAATTATACATTGATATCTATGTATTAAAACTATTGCTAGAGACAATGTGCTAGAGCTTGGTATCAGACAAGGTGATTTGTGTTCTTGAAGTTAAGCTTGAAATATATATTTTTTTACAAAAAATTTAAAGTTCTTTTTTATTAAAGTTATACGCTTTTTAACAAAATTGCATGATATAGCTAACTTAACTTCAATTTAATGTTTAAAATAGTGAGCTGATCTTACATTCAAGAAATATTTATCAAAATGCAATTATATAAGATTACTGTAAATATCAAAATAAAGGACAGTGAAGCGTCACTTATACATTTTCCGCCTGTACATTATATGATTTGTACTTTTTTATGCAGGATCCTGTCAGAATTCAATAAATATTAATGGCAAATAATTTCATTTATAAGCAGGGATACAACTACGAGGAGGTGGGCAAAGTGTGTTTGTGCCCAGGACGCTAGATTTTAGATGTGCTTTTAAATTTAATTTAATTATGTCATTAAATTTAATTAATATACATTAAAAAATTTAATGTAGAAATAAATAAATTGTATTTATGGGGAAAAATTGTGAAGAAAAGTTAAAAGTACAAATATATAAAATTGCACAAGCCCAAAGAATAGTGTTGTTCTCTGCTGATGGATTATTTTTGAAACAACAGAGAAAATTTATCTACAACTCAAATAAATAAATAAAAATTGGAGTAAATAAAATAAAAATAAAGCTGAATAATAACTGTATTAGGCTGTTTTGTCTACTTTCGAATGGAAAAATGTCTCCAATGGTAAATGATTCCGAAGTTTTTGGAGTGAAAACGTAAGACACAGCAAAATATAAATATATTTTTAAAAACAAATTTTCATTTAAAAAATCACAAGACTGAAATACACCCTTGTGCATAGTTTCACATTTCTTACTTTACTGTTGTTACTCCACTACACAAACTAAACACACTCTTTTTATTCGATGTATAAATTTTAATTATCCATTCGATAATTGTTTTGTATCTAGAAGCTCCCTGTCGCATTGAAAAAGGGATTCCAAGCAATCCCGAAACATATGTCTGCATTTTTTTGCTCATTTGTGCTTTAAATTAACGTGTAATTTTATTATTATTGTTTACTTGCACAAAGTTAAATTATTTTTATCCATTCGATAGCAATATATTTCATAAATAATACCACAAAGCTGGATTCAGGGGGCAGGAAATGGGTGAAATTGTCCCCCGCGAGAGTAATTATTATTCAATGTTACATGAACAACAAACTAAAACATCTTTTTTTTCCTTTTGGAACAAAATTCATTGGAAGATTGGTAACATCACAAACAAATTGCCCCCTCGTCAGCAAAATCCTGTGCCCGTGATTGTAATGGAACACTTTGATGCAATACTAATAAAACTAATCATTGACTTGCATAACTACATTGTTCCCTGAGTTAATTCATGTGCCTAACATGTATAAAAAATATAGCTAGTAAAAATAATTCATGCATATGTGATGAAATACAGCCTGTGTTTCATCACATATGCATGCTTTGCTCTTCAATTCTTCATTTTCTTGTTGAATCAACAGAAGAAAAAAAACATGATCATCTGACACATGGCGCCACACCAGTTTCAGATTGAGAAGAAGGAAAGTCTAGACATGATAAGAATTATTAGGAATTAAGAAGAAATACGAAAAAGTAGGAAAAGTGGAAAACGTATGGACCCTGCATATATGAATCATACGAAATAAGTTAGATTATATTATTTATAATTATTTCTCATTTATTGTACAATTTCTTTCAGATGGGATGTAAAGAAAAATTGGTTGACTGGTTTTATAGCAATAAAATCATTTGGATAGCTAGTTTGGGAGGACTACTGTTGTTGCAGGTAAATATATGTACATTTCTTTGCTTTTTTAAATCAAACCTCTTTAAAAATAATAAACTTTATAAAAATGGCCTTTTTGACTAACATTTTCAGTTCTGCAATATTTTCCTATTTGTCGAGCGACACACTTTAATTGAAAAAGTTTCATTGAAAATTGATGCAGTTGAACACAGTTTTTGAATATGAAGAGAGTAAATTTTTCTGCATTTCAGTAAAGTAGAGGGAAACCATATTTTTTGACAATTTCTTTCTTGATCCCTAGAACTATGCCAGATAAAAACAGACAAAAAAGAAAATTAGGCTTTTACAATGGCATTTAAAATGAGAAACTATAAGTCATTGTGAAAATTCAAGAAGCGGACATCTTTTCGTATTGTATATACTCGTGTATAAGCTCACCAGGCATGCACATGGGGCGGAACAAGGGGTACCATGGTAGCCCCATTAACAGCTAAAAACGAATGCTAATACACAACTGGCAAACTTTTTTCATTTTAGATTCATGAATTCCATACCTCAGCAATGCATTAGAAATGCTTCATTTCTCTTTACTCATCAAAAATTTTCATGGTTGTGCACCTGGGACCCCCGTTTTATGGCCATAACCTGAAATACTGTCACATTGATACACCTACTAGCACAGTGGTCCCCCTATTTCCAAAGTTCTGTGCACACTTATGAAGCCCACTTTTTTTTTCCTTAAGAAAATTCAATTTGAAAGAGGAGGACACAGGTCAAAAAAATTTCAAAACTTTCACGAGATAAAGATTTAACATATGGTTACAAAATAAAGATCTAACATATTTTAGATTTTTGTATGTAAAAGACAAATACTGAAGAAGATACAAACATTATTCCAATATAGCTATTTAGAGCATCCAAAAAGTTCTTCAAACTCACTTTGGATCTTGACTTTCATTATGAATTACCATAAAATATTTTGCTGTCCATAATAAATATCCCAAGCTAAATATTCTACTAAACGATTATTTGGTTATTTTTGCACTTAATAAAACTACATATAATTTTTAAATAATGCACTCAAACATAATGTAAAAAATCTCAAAATTAAAGTTAAAGAATCAAATAGAAATCTAAAAACAATTGAATATTTATATGAAATATTATCAAACTTTTTTGAATTAAAAAAAAGTCCTTGTTGTAATCCCAAAACACACATATACAATATATATTTTGCGATTTATTGCTTCACCATGTTTTTTTCTTGCAAGATATGACTAAGTTTCAAAGATATAAGAGAAGGGGAGCAGTTGTGTTTTCTAAATATTCGAATATGGTTAGTTGAGTAATTTAAGAAATGTGGTGCAGTTATCACACCAGTTAGCAATTTTCCTCTGTTTCAGCTAGTTTTTGGAACTTTTTCACTTGAAATCAACTTTACAGGAAGATGCTATTATAAAACATCCTCTGTTACACTTTATCAAAGAATATTTTTCAGATCAATGCAAGAAAAATCTTTCAAATTGACTGAAATAATTATTCTTTGGTTTTGTCACCTAAATATATATTTTTAGATATAATATTGAAATCTATGTACAATTTTTATATAAAAAATAATAAATTTAAAAAATTCTCCCTAAGGTCATCGCTATCGAACGACTCCTTTTTCACTTGTATGTTTTTATTGGGTTTTATTATTCTTAAACTATCTGGGATCTATAGTTAAATGCAATAGGTCAACTTACTCCATCAATATGCATATTTCGAATTTATATATTCTGAATTGATTTCAAATTTCATTTATTTTTATGCTGCTTTTCATTTTAGGTAACTGTTGTCTTATTTGCTGTTTATGTAATTAATCAAATTAAAAGAGCAAGAAGATCAAATTCATCATCATACAATGACATTCATTATCATACCAGATTGTAAAACAAGTTTTGATAGGCTTATATTGTGACTTTAAAAAAGGTATTATTATATCACTGCCAGAAATGAAAGCAAATTGAAACAAATGAATATTTATTGCTTTCTATATTAACCTTTTCTAAGGGGCTACTTTTCTTAAGGGAGATAGATGGGTTTTCTTTTTGAGGGAAGAGTTTTCAACACAGCATCTCCCTACTCACTGGTTTCCTTCCCCACATGTCTAAATGATATCCTGCGCTTCCAGAGAAGGTCATACAGAAATGGGGTGGTGTGAAATGGTGTAGTCGCAGGGGCTGGCGTCCCCCTACCTTTTTATCTTAACACAAGTGCCCCAACCCCCACTTGTCTTGAATTTTAACAAGCGTAGCTCCACTTTTTGATGTTTGTATATGTAATCATTCCCCCCCCCCCCCCCCACCTTTTTGTCCAGGCCTACACTACTGGTGACATGTGGTTCAAGCCCCTGGGAAAAGGTTTATTACACTTGAACACACCTTCCCAGTCTTCATTTTAACATGGAACTGAATTTGTAATATTTTTCCTATGTTGTATTTTGTATTTTTATAATCAAACAGAAATTTTTAGAAATGTTTATTAAGAAATTTTTAGAAATGAAACGGATGTTGTCATATCTTGCTACATCAACATATTTTTGTAACTTTTATCTAATAATATTGTACCTCATATGTGATCCAACTATTTGAATCTTATTGCTGATCATTATTGTACATATAACTATCGGTTGTTCAATATATTCTATTTAAATACCTACACAAAACACTTGTAACTTAAATTTGATAAAAATAAGCAATTTCGGTATCCTAAGATTTCAATAGTGCCAAATTTGAAATCCTAGTTCACTACACATTTATTGCATCCGGTTTAAGTTACAAGTGTCAATAATAGGTGCATTTACCCTAGCTATTTTCTCATTTAATCCTCCAAAGAATCCCTTCAGCACCCAAACTATATGCAGGGTTCCCACCAAGTCGCTTTTTTCACCTAAAATCACTTTTTCTTTCATTGGTCCCTTAAAGTCACTTTTTGTAGCAAATTGTCACCTAAAATCACTTTTTTCATTAGTCACTTAAAGTCGCTTTTTGTAGCAAATTGTCACCTAAAATCACTTTTTTTAGGTATCTCATAAAGTGATATATAACCACCAAACTTTTCCTATAAACACCAGGTAAGAGCAAATAAAATAGTTTCCACAAACTTATTTGATTTAGGAAATGAAAAGTTAAAAGAGGGCATTAGAAATCTAGCTTTTACAGAAATACAGCTTGCTCGAGGAATGATAGAGCGTGCTAAATCTATAAAAGCTGATGGAGATGAGCACACAGCAAAGGAGCACATGAAATTTTAAAAAAATTACAGAAGAGAAAATCTTCCTTAATCACACAACATTTTTTCAAAAGAAATCTAAGACCATATAAATTGGAACTTTTACAGAATGCTGCCATTTATATACCAGGGGCGACGGTTCTCTAAATTTTTGAAGCATTCTTTTCTGAGATTTTTATATTAACATTTAAAAGTTTTAAGCATTCCTACTGTATTGATTTTCTTTTCTGATTTTTTTTTTTTTGCTTTTCAAGGTCAATTCTATCATATTATTTTCATTTTTAGCCTTTGAACGATTTGCAAGTTAAAAACTTTTTGCTACAGGTTAAGTAAGCACTTAAAGTATACTTTTCAAGTATTTTACTTTTGCTATCTGTGCTTTCTAAATTAACTTTGGACAAAGGATTATAATCAAAATCATTTCTTGAACAGAATGCATTTAATTTTGCGATTTCCTTGCTTGATTTAACTGGGCATTGACCCTTTTCCTGTTTTTCATGCTTATAATTGATTTTATTTGCTTCTTTAGTTGTCAATCAAAAGATTTTTATTTTTTACTTGCTCTAAAACATGTAATTTAACATAAATTTAAATAATATTCAAATTAACTTTATTTCTGTAGTAATCCCAGTAAAAGCAAATTTTGAAATATTAAGCTGTTTTTTTTTTCTCTTTTGAGCCTTGCACTAGCATGCATTTGAAGTACAGTAAAATCTAAAGTTGACTATCTTTGTAAGTTGACCACCTGTTTAAGCTGACCACTTTTTTCAGGAACGGAATCAGCCCTTCACCCTCTACCTCACCCTCTGTAAGTTGACCACTAAAGTGCTACACCGCAAGTGGTCAACTTACACAGGTTTCACTGTACTTAGCTTTGGTGTTTTAATTTTGGCATCAAAGAAGATTCTGAATTAAATTTTTTAATAAAGGATTAAAATATTCCTTGTATGTACATACCTTTAATTTATCTAATTGTTTCAAATATTTTGCACATGCTCCTCTGATATTCTGAATGTTTTTATTACCTGTAATTAATTTTATTTTTGTGATAAAACATTCAAAATAATTTTTCTTGTTTCACACATTAAAAAATAAAGTTGATTCTGTAGATTGCTAGCATTATCGGTCACCCCTGGCATATATATGTATGACTGCTTTCTTTCGGTGTCTGATGAAAAACCATTGGTATTTTAAAATGATTTTTTATTTGAGATAATAGTGATGTTTATTTATGGAAGATTAGTTAAGGATTGAACTTTCTGCTGTTTTTAGCCTACTTTCCCAAAAAGTAAATAAAGTGAAAGAAGGCGTAATGTATCGTAAAAATATCATTAAAAATACAGAAAAGTCAAAATTAAATAAGGAATGAAAAATTTGAAAGTAGGGTTTTGAGATGGGCAAAATGTGCGCCTGTCAGCCCCCCCCCCCCCCCCCCAATAACTTTTGAGGAAATTGGCCGATTCAAAAGATCTTGGCCAGGACATCTCATTTCCGTATTTTACTTTTTTGTTTGAACAATTTTTCGTTTAATTTTGAACAGTTAAAAAAATCTTAACATTAGCGCCTATGAGCAAAAATAAAGCACATTACGTATTATTAGGCATAAGATCCGAGTTCGTATAGACAAGCTTATTAGAAGAAGCTCTCTGTGTGAAATATTTTTTTTAGATTTGAACAATTTTTGTTCATTTTTGAACGGTTCAAAAAAATTAACATTAGCGGCTACGGGGAAATTTCAATTCTATATAAATCCTGATCTAGCTGATGGAGTTTCTTGAAACAAACTTTTATCGTAAAGATGTTAGGCCAAAGAACATGTACAGTTACGAAGTTCAACCTGAACTAACCGAGCCTATTTTTTTATGAAATTCGTTGACCGGGATTTTTAAGGATATTTCTCAAGGAATGAATGAATAAGTGAAAGAATGAATCAATGATTAACTGAATGAGTGAAAGAATGAATGAGTGAAGAAATAAATAAGTGTACAAATTCATGAACGAGTAAATTAGTTAACGAGTGAAAGAATATGTATTAACCGTTGAAGACTGTACATTTGAAGTAATAAAGAACTAAAGCTAAATGAGAATTTAGCGAGAGATAGCAAGAGTATAAATCTGAAGTTGGAATGTACGAAAGTAGGCTCGTATAGTTCTAGATGGAACTTTTGCATGTGAAGAAAATAAATGTATATTTTTCTATGCTTAAAAACCTATAAACTTTTTTTCTACATGTGTTTTAGTGGTAATGCAAAGCTTATTCTCATTTGGTCACTTTTCTTTTTAATTGATCACTTTTTTGGTCACTTTTTTTTCTTAAATGGTCACTTTTTTCACTTTTTTTGTATCATATTCTTGGTGGGAACCCTGTATATGCCAATTTTTTGCAAAATTAAGCTATAAATTATTTTACTAAAACTAAGACTTAGTAAATATTAAATCCTTGTTCTTCTCAAAATCTATTGGAAACTTTTGCAAAAAAAAAAAAAAAAAAACCTGATTATTATTTAGACATTGTTATATCATGAATATTTTAATCAAATCATAGTATTTAATCTGTTATTGCTATTCTAAACAATATTTCCTATAGTTTCTATTTGCTTCATTAAATGCACATATTTTATAAAAGATTTTATAAAAATTTGCTGATACTTCACAGCTGTGCATTAATTATATAAAGGTATTTTGGACTGGTAAGTATTCAAAATGTGATATTTTTTGCCAACTTTATACATAATATAGTGCTTTTAAAAAGACCATGTTTTATGTATGTCACTTTTTCTGAAAGGCATTTATTCATGTCATTCTCAAATATAAAATTCTTTGAGAACATAGCTTTCGTACATATTTATTTGTTTTGATCTGTGCAAAAACAAGCTTTTTATGCTTTTGAATCTTAAAAATATTTGAAAATGCAGATTGCTCTTCAAATATTTTGACTCTTGTATAAAGGACTTAATTTAAGATATTTTTTCATTAACTTTCATCTTGCATGAATGTATTATCCTTTTACAGTAGCAATGTAAAATGTGTGGAATGTTCTTTTTAAAAATGCTCATAGTAAGTAGTAAGATAACTTTGTTACCAACACATTTTGTTGTTTATGACTGAATTGTTTTGTGTGTTTGAATCCGTCCCAAACTAGCTCAAAGAGAAATATTTGTTATTTTTATTTTATAATTGAGCAAGTAATTGTATAAATGTACCAATATGTTTGTGTCTGCAATAAAAGTATCAGACGTTTTTTTTTTTTTTTTTTTTTTTTTTTTTTTTTGTGGTAGCATGCCTTTCTGTGTTTAAAAATTTTTATTTAAACATTTTAGTAAATTGTAAAAAAGTTGGAGGACTGGGTTCTTTGCTCATATATATTGGATTCCATATATAAGATTCTTCGAGTCAATGTTTCAGTTACAAGAATTATTTTCTATCATGACTGACTTCTTGACAGATTTGTGTGATCAAATAAACTTCATTTAGATAGAAACAATTGCAAGGATTTGTTCAATTGTTAAAAAAATAGTTGTAATAAAATTAAGTGCTACATGGGGGCATTATATATCAGTTATAGAACTCAAAAATTTGTCGTTTAATACACTTTTGTAAATGATATGAATAAATTATTCTCTGTTTTTCCCTTTTCCCCAAAAATTATTAACTTTTCTCCTTTCTTCAAAATAAGTCATTTTGTTAAACTGCTGGTCCATCACAAGTAAAAATAAATAAATAAACCATAGAATGAAACTAGAGGAAGATACCCCACCCATGCGGGAAACACATTGTTTTCTATAATCATTTTTAACTCTTGTTTGCAAACATTTTAAACGCATTTTTTCTCCCTCGCAAGTTCCTATAGCGACATTAATTTGACTGTTACAAACAATAAGTTATGTAGAAATAAAATTTCACGTTAAATTAAAGCACAAATGAGCATTCCGAAACATTTGTCTGCGTTTTAATGCTCATTTGTGCTTTAATTTAACGTGAAATTTTATTTCTATTACTTTGCACAAAGTTTAATCATTACTATTACAATAAGTTATGTATACTAAATGAATTTTTAATGCAAAGTTTCATTTTAAAAAATGGTTTTTAATCCTTTTGAGCCCACAGTGGTAAGTGTAGCATTTGTGCTGAAGATGTTTGTCCTTAATAGGGGGTGAAACATCGGCGTGTGTCGATTCTTGCCATCCAGAATTGACAATTCCCGTAAAATAGGTTATTTTAGAAGGTCACAAGTCCCATTTCTCAGCAAGAAAGAAAAAGGTAAGGAGGGGGGGGGGGGATTTCTTAAACGCATCTAACATTCATGACTGTGAATGGACTACTGTTAGTTAGAAATGTGTCCTTAAACCATAATGCAACTCTACCCCAATAAAAATGTTTTTATTAAACATTGATTTACTAAAATATCTGACTTGTGCCCTATTCTAAAACAAGAGATTCAATTTATGCTATAAATTCTGAAAAAATGCCTGGTTCTGAGGACCAACAGTTAACCCTTATTCTCATAAAGTAGCATATATGCTACTTTATAAGGGATCATTCATAAATGTCACGCTTCGAAGGGGGGAGGGGGATTCCTGAAAGTGTGACGAGGGGAGGGGGTAACAAGAAGTGACATCCTGCATTATGCAACATAGCGTGACATGTGAAAAAGGGGGGAGGGGGTCAAATTTATGGAGAAAAAGCATGACGTCATTTATGAACGGTCCCTAAGAAGAAGGGCTAGCAAATAATGCAACTAATGCGCTGACGTCACTTAATAAATAGAACGTAGGGGGAAAACCCCAGGTTGCATATAAGCTACTTTATGAGAATAAGGGTTAAGTTTGAATCGCCAAATTGAAACAAAATGCTTCTAAGCAAACGTTATACTCCCGCGAGTTAAAAAGATCAAATAAAAATTGATGTTTTTAGTTTGAATTAAAAATTAACAAGCTCTTTAGAAAGAAAACGTGATTCTATTGTTCGTATAGCATAAAATTGCTTCATTATTATTACTTGAAAATCAACAAAAATTTATATTTTCTTTCCATGTAAAACTAAAACAAGCTTCTTCTAATTTGGCAGTAATTTTATTAGTACTTATTTCACAGCAAGACAGATTGCTCATACTAAAAATATTCTCAATACACAGTATTGTAACAATAATAAAATTTATTTTACATAGCTCAAAATATCGGGTGCTAATTTAAATATACGACTACATAACAAAGGGGGGGGGGGCAGTTTTTTTTTCTGCTGCGCAGCATGTTCACAAACATCGAAAATAATGAGGAAGATATTTTTTTTATCACAAGAAATCAATTTCTTTGCAGACTTGGAACACTCATCAATGAAATGTTCAGAAGATTCCAAGTTTTTACAGAAAGCAAATGTAAACTTTTAGCTAAACAATTTAATGATTTTTTAAAGCAAATTAGTGAACTACTTAATTGAAAAATAAAAATAGATTTAATTCTAATACAATTGAAACAGTTTTACAAACTACAGAGCATTTTCTTTTATCAATTTACATCAAGTTCTTGCAATGTAAAATTATTATATTAATACTGACAAAGTTTATTGTTAATTGTGCTCTATTAACTTCAGATTGCATAATACTCAAATGTTATAAGGCAAAAAATAATGTGCTGTGTGTTTAAAAATGCATATTATACAAATATACAGCATTGTTTACAAGTTGTAAATTTTTTTTTAAAGGAACATGTTTAGTGTATTTTAAATAAGATATACAACGTAATGAAATTAATCAACGGTCTCGAAGTCAAAACACTGAAAAATGAAAAAAAAGAACGAAATTTTGACATCCCATAATTATAGTTGTTGGATACAAAGGAATATTTAGGGAATGGTTGATTATTTTCTGAATTTCTAATTTTTATCAATTGTAGTAAGAGTTCCTTTATGCTTCGGTATTAAACAAGACACGCTTATTTTTAATATCTTGAAAAGATTTAGTTTTAAATTAGCTAGCTTGATAATTTTTTATATTTTTTTGCAAAACATTTTAGAGTTACGATTGTCAAGAATATGAGAATACTCAAGTTTGAGATGCTAGCCATTATGTAGAAGTATATATATATATTTTTTTTTAAGGAAGCGAATTTTTTAACTTTGTTCATTGATGCAGAAATGTTGGGCTCCTGCAGATGGGTGTTATAAATGATGAAATGTACAATGAAAACAATGATAAACGTAGCTCTTATAATGCAACTATTAGCAAAATTATGTTCTTTAATAAAAATCCTTAATTTTTTTTCTCTCTCACGAAACGTTTAAAAAATTACTCTGATAATTCTGCATCAGAAAAAATTACAAATCCAAAATGGTTGAAAGTGTTTGGTATATAAATATAATAAGTTTTGTAATGCCAAGAATGCCAACATTAAATATAATTATAGTATCACAAAAACGTGAACAGTGACATCCAGAAACATTTTTCATGAACTATTCATGAATTCTAAAACATGTAGAGCTTTTCATAGACATCAATGCATTTGTTCTTTCTTGTGCTTTCATCCCAGAAAATTTACTTTAAAAAATCGATATTTCTGAGGACATTTTAACATACAAGTTGGCATGGACACTATAGCAAAGAAAAAGCTCTAAACGTCTTTAACTTCTTCGGAGACTAGAGGCTGTGACTTTGGCTGACTCGTTTCCTCGACATTATCCTCGACAACATCACTGTTCTTTTTTTGCTTCCTGAAATCGAAAAGGAAATATTTCTTAAATAAAATTGCATTAAATATGTGGGTACTTGAAAACGGTCATTGCGATTTTTGTTGAATTTTACGCATGCGCACTGATTAAAGGATTTATAAATTCACAAACGCTTGTATTTTCATTAAAAAAATTTCCTATAATATATATAATAATTGAAAAGGTTTTATTCAATAATAAAAAACAACGTTTTTCTTGCGCACTAAAAAGTTAGAAAATACGATCGCAGCGCCGCTACTGAATTTTGGTCGCAATTTTCGGAACTAATCGCCATATTTAGTTTTATTTTATTGGAAATACTTCAGAAACTCATCAAATCATGATAAAAGTGGTAGAGTAGTGCATTCAGCTGGTTTTGAGCTATATGTAAAGTTTTAGAACAATAGCCGCAGGGTTCACACTGGGGAAAAATACAAGGTGCGATTTCCCACCTTGACCAAAATTTTAAGTCGGATTTTAAAAATTTAAGTGGGAACTTTTCTTTTCGCTTTTTTTAAAAAAAGTATTACTAAATTGTCCGAACATGAACTAACCCAAACTATGTAATAAAAGATGATTATCTAATCTATGCTCAGCAAGAAAAGAATAGACATTAACAAGGCTCACACAAAAGGGATCCTTCACAAAATTCGCGGTCGCAAAAATAATAACAAAAGTTCTTTGATGTGTGATTTTTTACAAAGAAAATCCTAAAAATTTGTTTAATATTTCCTCTATTTTTCTGATCATATGTTATTTTATCTATTGATGTTCTTCAATGAAAACAGTATATTTTAAAAACCAGCATTCTCTTGTAACTTGTAAAAGTTCTTCAATGTCTAGCGCTTGTAACGACTTAAATGATTTCCGTCAATTTCTAAATGCATTGTTTCAAATATAGTGCGAATATTCAAAATGGATATTTTGAAATAAATGAAATTTCGTATTCCTATGCGAGAATGGTTCGTTTTACGATCGCGATTTTTGCGAAGGATTTGATTTTGTGATCGTGATCGTAACTATTTCTAAGTTAATCCAATTCACAATATCAGTTGACCGAAAATTAGTACAATTTCTGGATCGTTTTCACATAGAAATTCATAATATAAGCAGTATCACGCTTAACTTTAATACGTTCGAAAATTCGTAAACTAAACAAGTGGACATATCGCTCATGGGCTGCAATAGTGGCACAACTCAAAAAAAACACGGTTTTTGAATTAAGGACAGATTTAAATATAAAAATACTCATTCTTTTCATCAGCAGTACTAGCATAACCCATACTTCAATGTAAGGCCATAAGATGGCAGCAAACTAAAGCGTTTCTTATGCATTTTCCCTAGCAATGAAAACTTTAAACCCTCTTATCTCAAAACATGATTTTTTGAGTTGTGCCGCTATTGCAGCCCATGAGCGATATATAGAAGTCCCACTTCATTCATATTAATCTACTTAATTACTATATGAGTGAGTGAATTGCCAAATGCTAGTAAAAAGGCCCATCATAAAATAATGATTCTGGTTTTACAAAATGTAAAACCAGAATATTATACCAGATATATTACCCAATAGAATACCAGAAATTTAGTAATCAGATTTTTAAATTCAACCATATGCACATGTATTTTATGCTGATGTGCAGCCGACATCTAAATGTTCATAACGGAGTAAAATTCTGGTTAAGTTAAATGTCGCGGAAACGGTAGTTTAAATACAAGGATTAATCTTTTATTGATGCTTTGATAAAATTATGATTTATTAATTTCTTTTATTAATACCATCCAGTATGACAGACGTTCCCAAACTTTTTTTTTTCTTTTGTCCTGAAGCAAACGAAAAGGGATCAATTAAAAGCTTCCAGAACTTTCAAATACGAGTTACAATATTTATTTTTATGTTTTTATCTTCTGTGAATCATTCTACTATAAATAATTGTATATACATTCCCCATTCCGTATTTTTCGCAATGTAATGTCCCTTTTATTCTTCATGAAATTGCCACAAAAATACCCGAAATCAAGTTTATACTCAAAACCTATTTATTTGAAACGAAGATTTAAAAAAAGAAGAAAAAACATTGTTTTAAGCACAAAATTTCCATCACTGTCACGGGACGATTTTCTGGGATTTTAAAGGCCAGTTAAGATTTATAAAGTAATAAAAATGTTTTTCATCTGGCTTTCTAATCTTTAGATAAATGTTAAAGAAATGTATTTTTCCGAAAACTTGCTTAAAAATAAAAGTATCTATTATACCACTCCCCCCCCCCCCCACTTTGTCACACGTCACGCTATGTTGCATAATGTATGATGTCACAATTTCACGAACCCCCCCCCCCTCGAAGCGTGACATCATTTATGAATGATCCCTCATGTAATCTACTGATCGTATATACAACTTATATCGCATTATCAAAATGATGCTTTCGAGACATTTATTTTTCCTTTACAGCAATGTACGTTACAATGACTTTCAAAATGCTACTTTTAAGTATAGGAGATCGTTCTAGTATGTGCTTGCTCTAAAGACTAAATTATGGCAAATTACCAATAAAGTAAACCTATAAAGTACTCAAAAGAAAATCTTTTTTTTTTTTTTTATGCCAAAACTCAGTAAAACATAAAATTATGCAAAACAATTCGAATACAGTAAAACCCCGTTAAAACGCGGGTGTCGGGGGACATGTTTGGCCGAGACCTTCGAGACAGGTCACGGTTTGGCCTCCGCTTTATAGCATAACAGCGGTATAGTGAAACTATATCAACGCGGTATAGGGAAACTATACCGCCGAAGCATATTACGAAATTATGCACGCTTTTGCTGCATCATTTTTACCTTTATCAATTACTCTTAACTTTTTTTCTATTGTATAATTTTTTCTTTTCTTCTTTGCTGCCATTTTATTCACTGCAATTGCTGCTGTGCAAGACGCTTGCATCTTAACTGTGCAATCAGTCCATCGAGCGATAGGTTATAAACTAACTGAGTTCCGAGAAAAAGGGGACTTAAAAACCTTTTTATATTATCAACATAGAATTATGAAAGGGGAGAGGTCCTAAGGAAAAAATAGAGTTGGAAGAGGAGGAACGCACTTCCCAAAGAAACAATGTTTAAATCCTGCATACACTGGAAACAATGTTTAAATCCTGCATACACTGGAAAATATGTTTAAATCCTGCATACACTGGAAAATATGTTTACTTTTCAGGAATGTAAAGAATCTGGAATACAATGGTTGATAACTCTATAAAACAAGTTACACACGCACAACTAGACTTCTGAAAATGGAAGATAGTTAAGCATTGAACTCGGCAGTTCCTGACAGATTGATCTCCGCCCATGTCAAAAGAAACAAGTCAGGGCGATTGCACCCGATTTGAAATACAGCTATATGTTCTAGGTTGAAAGACAGAGAAAGCATGAAAAAGGTGTACATCACACCTATCACAATAGGGCTTTATCTGTTAGTGTCTGGTGGGGGGGGGGGGGTGCTCTTTGGCTAGAATATTTGTATGGCTTTATTTACAATGGGGGGCTTTATTTACAATGGCAAAAAAAGGAGTGGTTTAAAGTCGGGGGACATGTTAGTCACCGCGGTATATCCGATTCCGCGGTATACTGAGGCGCAGTATAGTGGGGTTTTACTGTATAAAATTTTCGTTAAAAACACAATAAGTGATTTTAAAATAAATACAGTGCATTGCATTGAAAAAAATAAAAAACAATACTGTTTATTACAAATGTAAGAAGTTATAAAAATTAAGAATAAAACCAGTAAAAGAATAAATCGACGAAAATTACAAAACTTAAAGAGTTTTAAAAGGAGCAACCTGTATATTTTATACTATGTTCCCTTTAAATTTGTTTATATTTATGATCAAACGTTTATAGATCTTTTCTACCCCTCCAATGTTGATTTACATGACACCTCTTCCCTCTTCTAAGATCGCGGCAAATTTAGCGAAACCTAGACGAATTTTACTCAAAAAATAAAACAGTTAAAAACTCCAAAATGTAAAAAAGCACAAAAGTAGTAAGCATTGCAGAGACGTGTTTCGGAATTACATGGAACAAAAAACTTATTTTTCATTGAAAAATAAATAAACTTATGGATGAAATGGACTTCTTTCCAACCTCGAAGCACATGGTGCAAATAATTCTTATAAGGCTGTGCATTTTTATGTTGCTTTTGTGTGTGTGTTATAAGTAAACTTTTTTTTCAAATGTAACATTGCGGTCTGACTTGTCACTACAACTTATAGCTACAAAATGTACAACTAAAAACACTTACCTTCTCAAATAACATATGACAGCTAATATAATTCCATTTCCCAGAATAAGAGCAGCAATTAGAACGGCTGGTATAACTACATCTGAAAACGAAGGTTTGAACATGTTAAATTATTAAACTTTAGTTGTTGCAATATAGAGAACAAAAATCAGTTTCACTTAAAATATACCTTCAATAATGGAAGCCTGGGCAGAAACAACGACGTTGGACATTGTGGTGGTCTCTACGCTTTCTGAAGCGGACGTCATGTTATCGGCTTCTTCGGATTCAATTATTCTGTGTGGAACTAAAACCGTAGTCACTTCTTCTACAGCTGAAAGATGGAGTGCATTAGTTACATTTCAGACAATTGTGAAAAGAAAATATATTGAAAGATTAAATTTGTTGTTTGAAGAGCAAGATAAGAAGAATGCACACAATGTAAAGCAAAAATATCATCAAAAAATACAAGTTCTTCCTTTACAAGTATTTCGATATGCAAGATTTCTAAATCCCAAGCCTAATGCAAACTATTACTTTTCAAGAAAAAAATGGCAAAATTTTTCGAATCAGATTGTGCGTGCTTG
Source organism: Octonoba sinensis (assembly GCA_038502835.1). Classification (NCBI taxonomy): domain Eukaryota; kingdom Metazoa; phylum Arthropoda; class Arachnida; order Araneae; family Uloboridae; genus Octonoba; species Octonoba sinensis. The sequence continues at coordinate 25,063,475 of CM076599.1, read as the reverse complement.
CGCTCGTTTATTGGTGTAGTATCTAAATTCGGCGATATTGCGCCAAACGTTTATCGGGCAACAGAAAATTTCAAATGAAAACGGAAAATTACTATATCACTATGCTAAAATAGTCTCACATAACTGAAATAATAATAATAATAATAATAGTAATAAATAAATAAATAACAATATCAATACGCTACTCAGTTTCTTGGAATTTTTTAAAACAAACTAAGCTACAAAGCGGCAATTTTTTCTGGAACTAAACGAAGAGTGATGTGTTAAATTGGCTCACAGAACTGCCAAGCAGATTAAAACCAATTCGCAATCAGTATTCAGTTCGACGCGATGGTCAATGCTTTATTTTTGTTGCACTCCAGTATTTACTGTTTTAGAAAATAAAATTATAGTCTACAAAGGTATGAGATCAGTCAATTAAAGATATTCTTATACCGTTCCATCATTTAAATTTGAAACAAAAACTCGATTGGAAAATTTACCTTTATATCGAGGCGCATCTGTCACGCTACAAAAGCATTCAAGGGTAAGTCGCTTTTTAAATTTTTTATGAATACTGGAATGAAACTTCCTTCGTTTTTAGACTGATTCAAAAACGTACTTTGGTGGCGTTGTAAAGCTGTCATAAATAACATAAAATGTATTGTTAAGACTGTGAAAAGAAAAAAAAGTAATAAATTAATCTTTGAAAGGAAGGGATGTTTTTATCGCTTTTACTATAATATATTTTTGATTAATTCATGCAATTTTGTTATGTTTTCATAAGCATTTTATCAAAACAATGTTATTTCACATTTAAAATTTTTTGTTTATTTTTTTAAATCTTCACATTTGCTTAAAAGAAATTCCATTTAGTTGCAACTACACATGCCTTTGAATATTAGTCACGTATATTTAATACGCACATTTAAGTTTTTATTTATCTTCTTAGTAGAATACTTTTAGATATAAGAAATTTCTTGAAATGGTTTTCATTCCGTCACCGTTTTGTTAGTATAGGAATCTATTGTACAACATACAGTTTATTTTCGGTGTATGTCAGCCGCCGGGGTGGCCAACTTGTGCATCATTAAGAGCGACTTTGCATGTTAATAATGTTCCTTGGAAATCTTTCATTTGTTGTTGAATAGAGAAATAGTAATTGAGCAATTTAAACTATTAGTTTAAAAATATATTTACTTTCCGCACACACGATTGTCACTAGTTGTGTAAAGAAACTACTGCTCTGTACGATACCCAATAATTTACATTGATCGATTAAAATAGAACGTCTGGCTGAACAACTCTAGACGCGTAATGTTCTGCTAACGAAAATTAGGGAGCTCAAAAGATTTTTTTTTCTCAATATTGAAGGTGAGCGGGGAGTTAAGTCCAGTGTTTATATGCGTTTTTGCACATAATTATTTTCGTGGATTACACTTTTGAAATTTAAGAATTCGTTTATGAAAAAAATTTGACATGTGATTTTATGATAAAATCATAAAATGCAGGAGCATTGGTCATAAATATATAAAAATGACATAACAAGGAAATTTTGAAAATTATTCTAAATCTCGTTTGAAAACCGCTAATTGAAAGTGTGGTTTTTAGTAATTTCAAATTAGATTGGTTTGTGTATCCTTTAAATTTGGAGTTTATTCTCCAAGAGACAGAGGGGCTTTTTTTCCACTTATTTATTAGTTTAGCAGAGTTGTTTGAAACAAATGACACAATGTGCCATGTATTAAAGAGGGAATTTCTGTATTTTTCATTAAAAATGTCTGTAGCTCTTTAGATGGATGACAAATGGCAGCGTGATCAGGGTCCCATTAGCCTAGAACCACCCCCCCCCCCCTCCACACACACTCAAGAGCTGTATTGAACTGAAAAACAATAAACCATAGTTATGAATAAAATTGACATGGATAAAATTATATACAAATAATTACATCTCTATAGCGGACATCAGCGGGAATGACAAGACCTTCGTCAAAATTTGGCTGCAGCACCAATTTAATAGTTATGAAAATATCCCCCAAAATGCACTCCTAAGACATATTCCTTTCAATTTGTGGAATAAATGTGATATGATATGTAGGACAGAAATGTAGACATTTTTTCTGTTTTTTCATCTATAACTTTTGACAACGATACGATTTTTAAACATTATTTTTGAAGTCGGTACAAAATTATGATAGATTAAGTTTTTGAAATCATGAATCAATTACAAATATAAATGGCCTAGAGTTTGCAACAGTTTCATGTAAAGAAACTCATGGTGTAATGATAATTAGACTGTCATAATTTTGCGACGGCTTCAAAAATTATGTTTAAAAGTCGTATCGATGTTTAAAGAAGTAATTTATTTTTCCTTTTTTAGCGCAATTTTTAATTTAAATTGGTTACATTTCATTTTTCCAAACAAATATTTAAGGCATTCTTATTTTCGGAAGCCAATCTGTTTCATTTCTGACTGATATCCTGTGAATAATTTCATTCCAAGTTTCAACCATAGTAAGCTCGACGATATTTATGCCTACCCGCCCGATTTCGAGTGGTCACTCAAATAATTGAGGTTAAAATAGGAACACAGAGTATGAAAAAGCAAAATATATATGAAGGAAATATAAAAAAATTCAGAAGTGAAACTCTTGTACAATATAGAATATTAATTGGTCAGTTTCCAAAACTAGCAATTAAATATAAATTACTGTTGTTAATTAAAGTTCTAATCAATGATTTTTAAAAAATTATTTATAATATTAATAATTTTATTTATAGTATCAATTAATAATAGCTATCAATAATCTACCCCAGTGGCTGAGTGGTAGGTAGCCTTCCATTCTACCATGCTACGGACCTGGGGTTCAATTCCCGGGCTGGGCAGAATCGACTCAGCCTTTCATCCCTTTTGTGGGGTTGATAAAATTGAGGACCAAGCATGCCTGGGAACTAAACACTGGTGGTTCCGTGTCAGGCAGACCACTTGACCGGAACATCTGATTCTGCACCCCAGGCACAGTAGGTCATAGCCCCCAATGGGTTGTTACGCCATTGAGTTTAGTTTTAGTTATCAATAATCTACCAGTTTTGCTATGTAAACAAATCAATAGTTGCTATCGACAAGAGCAAAATTCATCTGTGTTTCGGCGCTACGTACCATAATTTTTTTATACTTAGTAGCATTCAATAAATAATAAATAAAAGCGTTCACTATGCGTAGTTGATCGATGTCACCTTATTACGTGAAAAGGTGGGGGAGGAAGAAGTTTATTCATTTGGGGCCCTTAAAGTGTCCCCAAGTAAAGTCAATGCCCAAGTAGTACATGCCCCATTTGGGTATCGTATTGTTTTCAGACGGAAAATTGTTCCGTCTGAAATCGACGACGGTGACTTTATTTAGAGTTTCCAGGCAAAAAGGATATATGAGAAACCAGAGCTCTGAAATTCTCATAAAACTTCAGGTATGAATATTAAAGGAACAATAATAATATCTTACTAATGCATGGTGGCAACGTATCATTCCAGTGATGGTCCCGAACGCAGCTTAAGAATCGTAAACTTTCCAGTGAATCATTGAATACCTGATGACGACCGCAAGCGTAAATGGCTGCACTACCATTTCGTTCTACCAGGTAGCTCCCATCAGAAAGTTTCATGGTCGGACATCCTTGCACTAAATTTCAAAAAAGATATAAATCCACCATCATTTTGAAGTTTCAAACTATGTTGATTTGATATTAAAAAAATAGGACACATAAGGTTTTAAGCTAAGCAAATTTTTAAAAGAATTGAATTTAGAAAATGACATGGTCAGTGAGATCAGTCTTGCTCTTCTCACTAAGATGTTGTGCTTGTTTTTTTTCTTACAAACGAAATCGATCGATTTTATTTAAGTGTTAAGGTGTGTTTTTCGCCTACACCCCTCTCTCCCCCCTTGCGCTTTTAATGCAAGCCCCACAGAGAAGAGGATGGATTCCAATACATCTTCCTTGGTATTTTGAGCATCCGACGTACTTGTCCCGAACCCATTCTCTCTGCCTTTCTTGAAGAGATGCTGTGGGAGACAGACGGGCACACGCAGATTTTAATAGTGTAGATTCCAGGACTCTAGTGTTAGCTTAATATCATACTATATTTTTCATTTACCTAGCTGTTACATTCATGCTAAAAAAAAAGCAATGTTTTTGTAGAAAATTTGCTTTATTTTTGGATGATGCATTAAACTTAATTTTTCTCTCACTCAGAATTCTCAAATTGTTGAAGATAGTACATCTTTCAAGTCTGCTTCCAGTGAAAAAAACTGCGAAACCCAATGCCATCTGTAGTATTAACAGAAAATTCATTTGAAAAACAATTAAAGATAGCCACATAGATGATGACAATAGGATTTCTGTTGATGAGGAATCACATATTTCCAGTGACCATTTTGAGCTTTCCACAGTGGAGGCAGAAGACATGGCTCGTAAGGAACCAGGCAATTCAAAAGAGAGCATAGGAGAGGGTAACCAGTATAAAATAACGGCTTGCTGTAACGACCTGTCTACGATGAACAATCTTGATCTCCCAATTCCTAAGTGTTCGTATGACAAATCTTTTCTTGAAATTAATGCAACTGAAAAACCAACTAAGCTCCTTCGACCCTTAAGTGCTCCTTCGAATCTTCCTCCTGTACCTACAAATTCAATCATTGAAGTCAGTTCCCTGAAGAGGCCAGCAAGTGTTCAGTCTTGCTATAGAACTGCCAAATTGCGTCTACTGATTTTTCTGATTCTCCAGAAGATGACGATACCAGCTCGGAAAGTGATAACACGGAATTCGTTCCCACGCATTCACCTCAAAGCTCAGATAATGCATCTGCTTCTTTTTCGTTTGAAAGTTTACCAGTGGCCTCTCAATCCACCATTGACAAAGATATTTCATCGGATAAGAGTTCAAATTCCGAAAATCATTTAGTAGAAAACTCTAGTGACCGGAAATTATATTGCAACAAAAATGAGTCAAAACCACTGCAGGTCTGCATTCCTACTTCTCCAAACATCATCGCAGTGAGTAGCTCATCATCAACTCCGCCTGCTTCATCGCTGCCATTCATACCTTCTGCGGCTCGTCGTCCATTATCAAACCATAATTTCGAATCCGGTGTGACTCCTCAAGCAAAACCTTCAGGACCTCCAAGCAACATTCAAACTACAAATCCCCTTTTCTTTACTAGAAAGCTGTACAGGTGGGATAGCGGCAATCTACCAAGTCAGGCAACGTCAGTTGTACCAGCAACAACACAACTACTACCTATCACTTCCGGTGGAATCATGTTTCCATCGGCGAATGGATTCTCGAACATTGTTGACACTTCCCCCGGGTCACACTTACAGTCAAGCCCTGTGAACAATGATGCATCTTCTGGAATCGAAGGAGCAATCACTCATTCAGGAGGTGACAGTGGTGATGAAAACGATTCGTCAGGTACTAATGGAACTAACTGTGCTTGTAATCTCAAAGCCATGGTTATGTGTCTTAAATGTGGAGCATTCTGCCATGATGACTGCATTGGACCAGCTCAAGTGTGCGATGCATGTTCGATATAGTCGCCTTTTTACTCATACACATAACTTTTTTTCTCTTCGAAAATGAGCTTTTCTAACATTTTCACTGCATTTGCCACATAGCCGTTGCTTGTAGAAACGTAGATTTTTGGTTGCGTATTAAAAAAAAAATATTGTGTCAAAAAACTCCAAATTCATTGATAAATATGTGACGAAAAATTCTAAAGATGTTATTCACTCTTTCTCCAACTAGTATTTCAATTTTTTTAAATAGGTAATCCTCTTTCAGATAAGAAAATGGCTACATATTTTTCACATTAAATTGAACAGGATTGATTTTTTTCATTTAAATACATTTGTTTTTGTTTCATAATATTTTCTTTACATCAACTGGTTTCAACTAAGAAACATCTTTCAAATTTCAGAAACATTCTAGTGTGCGATTTTGCAAGAAAAGATCCTGAAACTCGAATTAGTCATGCATTTTTACTGCACTTGTGTTCTCTTTCTTAAGTGGATTTTCATAGCTCTGATTATTTCTAACTTAAATATCCCGTCCGTGGAAAACGGGTGCGGAGAGAAGGTCGTACCGGGATACACCCCGGTGGGCCTACGCAGGACTGGATGTGGTAGCCGTCATGCAAATAAATAAAATAAAAATTGCAAGAAACTTTATGACTACATGGATCCATACCTTTAAAATAGGCAAGAAATCCACTAGCGGGCAGAAAGCCAGCCGTCTGGAACTTAAGAGTTAGTCCACTGTCAGCTTCTGCCACCACAGTCCTTAACGTCTGCAGTTCCTCACCGCAGACGACGGCTCTCTTGACGCCTCCTTCAAGAACCACGAGTGCGTCGACGTCGCAACGAGAAGTCTCCTCTCCAGAGCGAAGCAGGCCCAAGATGCCCGGCGCGTAAGCATCCGGGTCCGAGACTGTAGGATAAATCTCGGTGGCCTGAGTTGTGTGCAAGTGCAGGATCTTAAGCAGGATCGTCTGGCCCGCCGAACCTTCCAAGTTCCAGCTGCAGTTGTCCAATTTTGGATAATACTTCGGGAAGCCAGGGGAAGAGATGTACCCCTCGCGAGCTTGCACCTTTGAGTTGCAAAATTTGTTGAGGCTCTTGTCTGCAAGGAAAAAAAAAGTTAAATCAATGCATGGAATATATATATATATATGTGCGCGTGTGTGTGTGTGTAACATCCTCGTAATAAGAGGATTTCTACCACACTGAATAATTCGTATTCGAGTTCTTTTAACAACAGTTTATTCTTTTTACGGCAGTAGTTGCATTTTCACAAACAGAACAACACACTACTAGACGGTCACAGACACCACTTACAAAGAACATAAAAAAGCTACCTGTACACTCTTATCATGCCTTTTATAACATTTAGAGCTCTCTGTCACGTGATACCGCACAGCTGCATCTATTGGTGGCCTAGATTGCCAGTGTCTGCAAAGTTATATAAACTTCTGTAAACACATGTCGCCCCACGAAGTAAGAGAAAAGGGAAGCATATTAATCACCTACAAGCCTGTAATGCATTCCATTCTAAGTTTTTAAAACCGAAACTAAATAGCGTTTAAAATTTAAAAAGGAATAGGAAAAGGTTGTTTGTTTGTAATGTTATATATATATATATATATATATAAGGGAGACAGAGAGAGAGAGAGAGAGAGTGTGTCAGGCAAAGGACAAAGAAAGTGTAGAGTATGATGGTGAAAACCCCCTTGAAAGAAAGTTCTTAGTTGTTTTCCTGCTGCTATTTGCCGTTTTTTGGACGTGCGATCACGGCAAAGGATTTCCAACGCCGTGGTTTCTGAATGGGATCCCGCTTGGGGGCATCTTTCACCTTGCTTCAGCACCTTTAAAACTAATGAATAAATGTTTAGGTGGTTTAATGGCCTGCGGCATGAATATTTAAACCAACTGCTTGACATTAAGTGCTAGTACAGTAGAGCGCCGATTATCCGAACACGTCGCGACAGACCCTAGTTCGGATAAGCAAAAGTTCGGATAATTGGACAGACAATTTAAGGGATATTGTGACAATAGAAAAACCTTCACACTTCAAGGCATACGGCTAGACAGGGCTATCACGGTGTAGAAAGAACTACAATGAAATGGTCACTGCGAATGGGAGGCGATATGAACAGGAATTTTGTGCTTTGATTTTGATTATACCCCCTTTCACCAAGCCTTTTATTCTCTTGTTACTGCTCCCAACGAAACACTTATCTGGGATTCGATTTCACATAATAAATCTGAAGAGGGGGAAGGGGGATTGAAAAAAATAGGGTGTTTGGATAATTAGAAATTCGGTTAGAATTTTTTTTTTTTTCCTGATGTGGGGGAGAAATAGGCTGTTCGGATAATTGGAAGTTCGGATACGGAAAAATTAATAGAGAAATAAGCTGTTCGGATAATTAGAAGTTCGGTTAATTGGAGTTCGGATAATCGGCGCTCTACTGTATTTAATTTTTCGAGTCATTAGACTGCATTTTCTAAAATCCAATATTTTGTAGATAGTGTACTTAGACATTAAGGTGACGTTTAGCTTCTTATATCTCATTTATCATTTCGCCGCTAGTCAAAGTTACTCTCATAATAGCAGAAATTTGAATGAATATTAAGAGAAAAAATTACTTGTATTTATGAAAATCTTATGCTAAGAGCAGCGATATCTTAGGAAATGTTTCAAAAACTGAAGTTTACCACATGCAATATGAAAGATTTTATTGCAAATGTACATTAAAAATGTAGTTACAATGAAATGAAATGAATGAATGAATGAATACAGAATATTTCGACTCTACAAACTCAGTTAGAAGAAATCTTTTATCATCTTATTGGTTTGATATGTTCAATTATCATTTACCAGTCAACAATTAATAATTTTGTTATAGTATCTTTTTACATTTTATTTCTTAAATCTGTAAAGCAGTGTTTCCCAAAGTATGATGCGCGTATCTCTGGGGATACGAGAGGAGCCAGGTGAGGGTACGCGGCTCACCGAGCAGAAAACATCGGGTAAGTAGTTGTTTTAAATCGTCTCAATTAGTCGTGCAATGAATTGTTTTATATTCAAGATAAAGTGAACGCTACCGTGACGAAATCCAATTTGTAGCAAAAGATGGATGATGGAGATGTTACCTTATTTTCCTCTCATCGAACTTTATAAAAAGTTTGGCTCCTAAAGTTGATGCTGATACTCGTAAATGTATATCAAAAGATTATTTAGAGAATTTACAAGTGGGCCTGAAAAACTATTTTACTGATAAAAATATTGAACGGCTAAGCTAGCCATTATCTTCATGTTAATACAACATCCGTGGCATCAGAAGGGTTACCATAGCGGGCAGAAGTTTCAGGAGGGGTCTTGAAAAATGATCAGTCAGTATTAACTCTTCCATAAAAAAAAATAACTTCAAAAATATATAACAGGGGTTCCCCCCCCCTAAAAAAACTACGGAAGCTCCCAAATTGAACAAACAGTCGACCGAGCCCCTGAAAACAACACACCGAAAAATTTCAATGGCGCAGTCTGCGCCGTTATATACAGGGGTGCCTTGGTGGGTCCCCCTGTATATAGTACAGTAATTACGTTACTGTATTTATGCCCTCCTCCTGAAATAAATAAATTAAGTAACTTCAAAGTAAGTAAAAAACTTCATGAAGGTAGAAAAGAAACTAAAATAAAATCTTACATCGAGGGGGGGGGGGGGACTCGTTATGCACGTATATCCTTTACTTGCCTAATCGAGCTTTTTTTTTCCCCGTCAAGAAGAGAACTTCGTTTCGATTGATACCGATCATAAAAATGATCGGATGTATCAGTTTAATGTGTTTTTAACTACTAGTTTCCAGTTCCCCTTAGAAGCATTAATGCTAATGCTAATGAAGGAAAAAGCGCAGGATCAGGTAAGAGGCGAAAAAGATACAAAATTATTTGCACGATAATTTCGGGCGACTGTGAGACGTGACTGAATGTTCCTTTGTGGATGGCGCGCATTTAAATAAATATTGAGCTTTATTTACTGCATCCCCTAATCGTTGATTTTTAATCGCGTACAGAATATACTTTGCGAACTAATTGAAAAAGACGGGGAATTTAATGTGGTATGAACTAGGGATGCACCGATTAATCTTCAGTAATCTGTAATCAGCTAATTTTTGCCGATCAACCGGTGAATTTTTTTAGTTGGTTAAAACTACTTATAGTATTTTAAGAACAAGAAACCGTGCTGATTGAATTCATTAACAATAGCAGAGGTTCCCTCCCTCCTAGAGCGATGGTGTACCACCCTCGTCCCTTCCAAAAAATAAGTAAGAAAAGTATCAGAGTAACATTTGTCAAAATATGATTTCATAAAAAATTTAAAAATAAATAAAAGAAGATGTAACAAATCAAACGGAAAGCTACGGTTTAAATCGACTTTACAATACACCCCTCCTAAATTTTCCAATGGGGCAGTCTACACCCTTCTACTGCCCGTAAGTCAATGTAATTTTCTGCAACATAAGATGTTATGTAAATACACACATATACATTATATTTCTCAGGATGTTTCATAGGCATTTTCTCCTTCCTGACCTCCCAAATAATAAGTCTGGATGTCACACAGGGAGAAAAAAATGTCTACTTTGTAAATAGGTAGGTAATTTGTAAATTCTTCGGTGCAAATTGCAACTAACTACCAATAGTTTCGAATTGTAACTCTCCTTGTCTCGATTCCATTCAATGTATTTCCCACTCCCAATATTCAAAATTTACAAAATATCATAAAGTCGGGAACACACTTCTTTTTGGAAAGAAAATTCTTACAATAAGCAAGGCTCCATTTAAATTTGCCTACTTTTCAAAAAAAAGAGAGAAAAAATCGTAAAAATGTATCTAAAAATATAAGTAAATCAATATAAGTAAAGCAATCAAAAGACATAATAGTGATAAAAAAATCATCATTCATTCATGTTTTTTAGATATTTATTGAATGGTATTTTAAAAAAAAAGTAAGGGATCAAGAGATGAGGATATAGGCATATCTGTCCTCCTTCCTTCCTCCAAACTTTTGAGAGAATATGCCAATTGAAGGAACTTTCTTTTTTTCAGTGTTTATACATAAATTTCAACATACATTTTACAATAACTTTTAAAATTGCTACTAAGAAAAAATTTATTGCTGTTAAATATCTTTTGGTTGTGTAAATTTATATTGTATACACGCTTTTAATTTCTTCACAAGAATTAATGTTTGATGCTTTTTTTTTCTATTTCATTTTTCCTACTTTATATAAAAATGCATACTATATTTTACTCGTGTAGTACTTTTCACCATAGTCTAGCTTTAGTATAGGGCTTAAGATTACTTTACAGATACAAGAATAATAATCCTGAATAAAGTGGCTTCTAAAAATAAAGATCTACTAAATTAAAAGTGGCCACTGGCTACTATTTAAATGCTTGAACTTTGAGGTCTAATTTTGCAGAATGTGATTTATTAATTACTTACTGTAAAGTTGAAAACTAAAGAAAACGATTAATGATGGAGGAATGGTAACATTAAAAATACGTACAGCCATGGAAAAAATTATAAGGACAAGCGAAAAGTCGCCAATTCTATGAGTTGCTTGGCTAGAAAAGTATGCAAAAATTTTTGTGCTAAAAATACGTAAAAAGAGACATTTTAAAGCAAAATTTACTCCGAAAATTTGGAAAATTATTAAAATACGTGAATTTTTAAGATTTTAATAGTTTGCTACTTGGAAAAAATTATAAGGACATACATTTATTTTGAAATGGAAAGCAAAAATTTGCATATTTAGTCGTATGATTGTTTACAATAACCCAAAACTGTTACGCAGTAAAATTTTTCACTTTATCTCATTCTTTATCATGCCGCGCAGCACACAACTCTCTGAATGTGAAAAGGGACAAATTATTGCATAGAGAAAATGTGGAATGAGTGGACGTGAAATTTCAAGGAAGATAAACAGATCTAAAACAGTAATTTATAATTTTTTGAAGAATCCAAAGGAGTATGGAAAGAAAAAGCGGACAGGTTGGCTTCCCACTCTTACTATGCGCCAGAAACGTTCAATTGTCCGTCGAGCTTGCTTAAAAAAACTGAGTTCTACTCAAATTAAAACAGAAATGAATTTACCATGCACTAGCCGAACAGTGCGTAATGTTCTGCAAAAGAATTCCAATGTTAGATATGCTAAACTACGGTCACGTCCGCCACTTACAAAACTTCACAAAAAGCGTAGATTGGAATTCGCTAAGAAATAAGTTTCTTTTGGGTCTAAATGGAAAGACATCGTATTTTCTGATGAAAAAAAAATTAATTTGGACGGACCAGATGGTTTTCGCCATTTCTGGTATGATTTTCGAAAAGACAGACCATTTTTTTTCTTTCCAAACGACAGTTCGGAGGCGGTTCTGTGATGGTGTGGGCAGGTTTTGCAGCCAAAGGAACAACACCAATAGTGTCCATTCGAGGTTGCTTGAATTCAGAATCATATGTTGACATATTAGCTGAAAATTTATTACCTGAAGCACCCCTTATCACAAGTGGTGACTATTTGTTTCAACAAGACAATGCAAGTTGTCATGTGTCTCGTGCATCATGTTCATGGTTCGAGGCCAATTCAGTGAAACTTTTGGACCTGAAGCCCTGATTTAAACTCCATAGAAAATCTATGGGGCATTTTAGCTACAGAAGTCTATAAAAATAGGACATAATATGGAAATAAAGACGAACTGATATCATCCATTAATTTGGCGTGAAAAAACATTTCTAAACAAACTTTAACTAGACTTTCTGAGTCAATGACTAGACGATTAATAAAGGTTAATAGAGAAAAAAGGTGATTTTGTAGAATACTAATTTATTTCGAGACATATGTGTTAATGTCCCTATATTTTTTTCCATATTTCATATAATACATTTGTATTAATTTGTGATTTAATAATTTTATTGTAATTTAATTTCATATTAAAAAGTTTCTAATGTTTCCAAATTACAAGTAGTTAATTAAATTTGATTTTGTTTGCAGTTGATGATTATTTTAATATATGATACTCATTTTTCAACGTGTCCTTATAATTTTTTCCATGGCTGTATGATTATAAATAACCGGATGCCGATTAATCGTAGTCGGCCGATTGTCTTCTGCCAATTAATCGGTAATCGGATAGTTTCCTTATCGGTGCATCCTTAGTTGGAATGCATATTGATAGAAAAAACGTTTGTGTTAAAAAAAACAAAGAAAGAAAGAAATATCGTAAATAAAAATAGAAAACTTCAAACGTTAGAGTGAAGTTTTTTTTTCGAAGCAAAATTTTTAAAAGGTAATGTAAAATCAGTCAGAAATTCTAATTGGAAGAGACAAATTTTTTGAACGTAATTTACTAACAATTAAAACTTGTCAAGTTAGAAATCCGGTATCAAAGAAAGTTACAATTTCTTTTTCCTTTTTAATGAATTGAAGAACGTTTTACATTCACGCAGCTATGATCCGCTACAGAAACTTGGCACCCGTCAGATAACAACTCTTAAGTCAGTGAAACCGACTACTCCGTAGGGATCATTCATAAATGATATCACGCTTCGAGGGGGGGAGGGGGGCTCGTGAAATTGTGACAAAGTGTGACGAGGGGATGGAAGGGGTAACAAGAAGTGTGACATCATGCATTATGCAACATAGTGTGACGCGTAAAAAAGGGGGGAGGGGGGTCAAATATATGGGGAAAAAGCGTGACGTCATTTATGAACGGCCCCGTAGCTCGTTTCTAGCGTACGTGGCCCATTTTTCACATTTATGTTTTTCTTGGGATAATTTATTAGTTAGCATTACCGAAATCATGTAAAATAGATTAAGTTAAAATTTTCCTATAGTGTGATTAGTGCGTGAATTCTACAGACAAATTTTAATGATCCTATCCTTAACACTGCTTGAGAAACGTAATAAAATGGATACAAAATCTATTCAATGCACGTAGCTGATTTGCATGAGTTTCGTCCAGAAGAAACTTGCAAATCAGCATGAATTGTTAAATTACTGTTACAGCGTGAATCACGATAATAACTATAATGAGCAAATGAATAAGGACCATACTCCAAGTTTTCAAGATTCGGATCAACCGTAGCCGTCGCTTTTGAAGTGATTGCGTTCGCCGAAGAAATTGGAGTCTGGAAATAGTATCTACCAGTCACGCGAAACGGTGGTACGAATCGATGAACTGCGGAAACTGATTGTTAAACAAAGAGGAGCAACAAAACAGAGTTCCATTAATTAAAAGAACACGAGATTCCCTCCCCTCTCTCCGATACATGCCCCCCCCCCCCCCCCATTTAAGGAAATCAAACCGCTTCACGTTTTAAATGGAGAAAATCTTAATTTTTAATATTTCTTCACTTTTAATCTGTGAAGGTTTGCTTACATTCAGTTCTTTTTCCCTTTATGAAAAGAGAGCCGTAACGGCACGTACGAGATAATCAGGGCGTCGTTCTCTTCCAACGCTTGCTCGTGGAGAGTTTTTTGAGAACTGTTAATTACTTCCCTGAAAATGTTTTTTAATTTATATTTTTGTGAAAACAATAATGATTTAACTAATTTAACACAAAATCGTTACATAATAAAATAGTATTTAAACATTTGCATTAGCGTATCTCTAAGTATTCGAAGCTTCCTTGAAGAAATATTTATATGCTCCTTCCACAAAATGCAACACTTGCGTGCGTATCATAGACGAAGAGTAATCATACGACATGGGCGCACACGATTTTCTGCATGGTGAAAATTCACTGACACGGCACCTGCAAACTATAAGGCATATGAGGCCCTACTACAACGCCACCGCGCCGGGCCGGCCATCTAGAGAAATTTTGTTTTGCTAAAATAGCTAATTTTCAAAAAATATTAAACTAGTTAATTATTTAAAATAAAAGAAAGATGAGAACACAGAAAACCATTCAACAAAAACAGCCGACTTCGATCTAAAAGGCATTATAGACGCAATATCGCACAATAAAATATTATCAGAATACAATTTAAGTACTAATTAAAACAAAAATCGTTCATCTAATCACTTGTCAACGGACACTACAGGAACTGTTAATGAATATTGGTAATTCGTGAGCTCTTTAATCTGTGGAAGAACGCTCACCACCCTCATTTTACTGTGGACCGCAGTTAGATTTCTTTCATACTCAGTGACCCTTGATTTAATTAATTTAACAGAAGATAATTGCTCCCGTATTAGGGTTTGGGAGTCGATAATGTGAGGCTGCATTTAGACTCTCAAGAATCAATTATTTCTTGTGGATTACCGGAATTCAATCAAGCAAATGTAATTAACTTTCATGCGCTTCAGTTAATAAAAGCTTCAAAAGAGATAAGCATTATTTTTTTATTAGAAGGAAGAGAATGATCAACTCATAATTTTAATTATATTATTTTAATTTTAGGCGCAAGGGTGATTTATTTCCAGAATGAGTTCTAGAAATTACTTTTTCGAACTCGGTATGAAGTTTACTTTTCAAAATAAAATTGGAAGTCAAAGTTCTTAATGGCATATGCCGAGTTGGGTGCCACAAGAAAGAATGCTTGCCAGTCCGTAAGGACTGGTGCTGCAAATGGTGATGAGCAAATTTGCAGCCACATTAGAAAGAAAAAAAAATAATATTAAGATATTGTAGCACACAGTTATATTTTTTATAAATGGGTGGAAAAGGTCCGTAAAAACAATACTTGCACTTTAAGAATGATGAAAAAAAAACAATGATATTTTATCAGCAAATGAGATATCTAATAATTTACCAATACAAAATTCACTGCTTATTTACACGTTAAAACACATATATACAGTGGCCCACATAGGATTTTGTTTTAGGGAAGGACCAAAGGACAGGTCAAGTAAATATTCAGAATACCGTGAATGAAAGTAAAATGCAGGGGCCTCCACCCCGGGAAAATCGGCCTTTGTGAAAAGGTATTTCGAGTCCTTTTAAATAATTAAAAGTTTTCTGCTTGTTTCTGGCAATGTAGTTTGAATAATTCAGAACCTTCTGACCAGTGCTGCTGTGTTTTCCTGACCCCACTCCCGCACCTACCCGAAATGGCACTGAAACGTCAGTCACCTAATCATTATTACTAATCACCGACTGTGTCTGGGGGGATTATATTTCGGAAAGTATCATCATTATATTTTCAATGAAACTTTTTTTTAAATTAACTTTATTGTTATTTATAATATGCAATTTATTAAGAAGGCATTCTGGTGGTGGGGAGGGGATGATATGTCTCGTTCGCGTCTCCTCCCGTTGCTGAGCCCCTGCTCATAAGAATCAACTGACATCAGAAAAATAAAGAGCTACTCACCCGGTACACAGTCATATCTAACAACGAACTGTCCTCCTCGAACACGACAATGTTTGTTCGGATCCTCGTACTGTAGGGTTCCATTGTACGTACAACTTCTTGATCCGGAACACCTTTAATTTAAAAAAAATACATAAAGGCACTGTGCTAATTAACAGTTAAAGAGGACAAAAAGCTATTATCACAACTGCAGTATTAAATAATACTAGTATGAAAAATTCAAATTAATACATTCGACTACTTGTTAGGTTGAAGCTTTGAAATGTACAAAGGTGATGAAAACCAATCAGCAAAAAGAAGTAAATTTCGAGAGTGTCCTTTCTTTTCTGAGAAATTACCTCTTTACATCCTTGTATCTCAAGACTTTCTAACGCTTAAGGATCAATTCATTTTTTAGATATTATCGACCAAACTTTTAATGTTTTTTTTCGTTAATTTGAAATACATTATAATGTAAATTAAATTTAATTAATTAATCATATTAAAATGGATTTAAACTTACCATTATTTAACTTTTAATAATTTAAATTGATTGCATCATCGTTTATCCAATCTACCTCGGGGGAGAAAATTGCCTACATTTCGTATGACGAATGAACTCGGGTTACGTCCATAAGTGGGAGTCAAAGAAGTTTTGAAAGAGTCATAATTACAATTTAATAAATATTTTAATATGATTCAATGAATAATGAATACACTATTATGCATACGTAAAGAATAACTTCATAAACAACTCTCCTGCTACCGAGTTAGTAAGCATGTCTGTTACTGAGAGCAATGATTTGAAATTACTTGTAAAGTTTTATATAATACTACATGAGTAACTAATTGTTGTTCATTCCAACACAAATACAAGCTGTAATCAGATTTGCTAATGAAGATAATTTCATCGTTATTTTGTAAATATTTGATTATATTCTGAATCAGAATGCATATTTTGAAAGTAAAGTGCGTTTTTCGTTTTTTTTCTTTCCTAATTCAGAATTTCAGTCGCATAATTGTGAAGAGTCGCATTCAAGTAGCCAAAGAGCCCATACGGATCGCGAACCACGCTTTGCCAACCCCTGTGGTAGAGTATATAAAAACTTGACTTTTTCAGCAGCTTTGCGCCTTTGCGCAATACGGAAATTTCCGAAAGTGAAATTTCCGAACACACTTTGTATATAAATTTTTAAAAAAAACTTTATACCTTTAGAATATTATACCTTTCAGAATCCTACTTTAATTTGCTACATTCGTGTTTATTTTTGTTGGAATAAAATAATTGTGGATATTGAATTGATTCTGGAGCAATATTCTAGAGACATTTAAAATACGAATAAATTGGAAGAAATTGACTAAATTGGATCAAAACGCATTGTTTAAATTACTTGAAGCTTTTTTACGCTTTGTGTTTCGCATGATCTTGGCTAATATTAACAAATTGCTTCATTTAATTTGGCAAAATAAACCAAATACTCCAAACGAGAAACATTAATTATATGTATAAGAATATTTATGCAACTGTAAATCGTATTGCTTGGGTAATTAAAAACGAGACTAACAAAATAAATTTCGAAAATTAATGCAATGGAAGTAAATACAATCGGAAATATTTAGTTAACTTGCCATCATTGGCCCCACTTTGTAATTTTTGTTATTTGAAATTATACTAAAGAGCAAAAAGTGTCAAATGTGTCAAACCAGAGACAAATTCTAACACTAAAAAAATGTAAAAAATGATATACGAGTAAATAAACTATTGGAGTTGCATATCTTGTTAAAAACTCATACAAATGATGCACAGCTTAGGGTCCCTAGCCAGGGTTGGCAGGTTTTTGACATGCGACGGTTTTAACCGGTTTTAACTATGGTTAAAACCGGCTTGTCAAAAACCTCCTTGTCAAAAACGTCAAAAAGTGTCAAAAACCTTATTTGTAAAATAAATTATCAAAGAAATGATTTAGCATAATTGGATAGACTTTAATCAATAAATTTTAAATAAAACAGCATAAATGCATTAAAACTGCTAAGTATAAACTAAAAAAATATATTCTTGCTGTAGCACAGTCAGAATCTATGTCTGAGAGTGATTTTATTCACAAGAATTGTTTTTAACAATCAGTTTTTTTTTAAAGTGTACAAACACGGGTTTCTGTTTTCTGATGCCCTGTAAGAGGGGTTTTAAGTCCTAAAACACATCTTTTGCTTTGCCCTGCAGTGCATTTTTGAGCTACATTCCATTTGTAGAATATTTCGTGAACGTGAACTGATAATAGACAATAATGTGACAATTTTTTAAATAGAAATTGTAAAACACTTATTTAATGAATCATTTTATTGTGAATGCATACTTTTAATTACTTTCGCAGCAAAGGTGTACAGTTAATAAATCCTTAACTATATTTGTAGTAGTCAAAATCATGTAGGTTTAAACTAATATTTTGCAGAAATAAATTCAGATTTTTAAATTTTTTTACGGATAGAAGCAAAAAGTAATCCATCACAATTGAAATCTAATGGAGGTATGTACTTTCCCCTGGATAGGGCATATTCAAAGATTCTTTCCTACCAGTACAAAGAAATATTTACACTAAAACAGCTAATCTTAATTCTCCCCCTGTATTCCTGTCAAATGTGCAAAAAATCCACACCAGAAAGAAATGCGCGTAAAAAATTGAAAATTAAGTCATAAACAAAGAAAAGTATAAATTAATATTTAACTATAATTCAATGTATACCAAAACTAAGGAACATTATAATTAAACAAAAACAATGCTGTATCTTGCTATTATTAACTGCCTTCCTTTTATATTTTTATCGTATTTAAATTGTATTGGGGTTTTTGACGGTTTAAACCGGTTAAAACCTGGTTTAAACCTATGTCACGTCAAAAACTGTTTTTTGACGGCTAAAACCCAACCCTGTCCCTAGCATTAGTTGTAAGTGTTATGAATGTTTTGTGAGACATAATAATAAAATTTGATAACTAGTCATTTTCAAAACTCCGTTGAAAAACGTCATTCATCCAAAAAATTTGATTTTTCATATTCTTCACGGTAAGAACAGTAAAAAATAAAAAAATATATAAAATCTGAGACGTCGAAGTAAAAGTTTTTTTGGGGGTTGATTTGACATAAACGAGCTATGTGCGTCTTAAACGACAGAAAATACTGCAAGTAAATACGTCTTGGTATGTAATGAAGCAAAGAATCCAAACGTCTTGTGACTTATAAGGCATGGAATGCCCCGAGCGCGTTTCTTTCCTCTTTCACAAGATCAACTAACTGAATACAGCGGAAAGTAGCTTCTTTGCTCTACCAAGGTTAAAACACAATTCTTTGAATGAGCTTGCATAAATTATTAGAGAAACAGAATTTCTTGCACAGTGACTTAGCAGTTTTATACCAAAGACGCAAAGAAAAGCTACCGATATAGTCTAAGAATAGGACTTGGGAATACGTTAACACATTTCCCGGGAATAATTAGAAATGTAAATAGACTTTCAA
Organism: Octonoba sinensis; assembly: GCA_038502835.1. Taxonomy (NCBI): domain Eukaryota; kingdom Metazoa; phylum Arthropoda; class Arachnida; order Araneae; family Uloboridae; genus Octonoba; species Octonoba sinensis. Next base: position 25,044,076 of record CM076599.1, on the reverse strand, counting down.
ATCAGACCGGTTAAAACAAAACTTGTGAAATATTATAGCTCAAATTATCCTTAGTCTTACGTTATTTTGCTTTTTTGTCAAAGCACTCACATAAAGTACAACAGACACAAGTATATTTATTTACTTATTTTAAACTTAAAGAGGAAGGTTGTTTTACTAAGTGCATCAAGTTACTAAATTAATCGCGCACTTGCGATCTCGTTTTTATGACGATAATTTAAGGAGCAGAAAAATAGACACGCTGAGCCCTTACATACAGTCATAGGCGTAACTAGAGTTGGTGAAAGGGGGGGGGGGTCACCCTAAAAATGTACAGACTAAACACCAATAAGAAGTGTAAAAGAGTTGAAAATTTACTAGTCATAAATACTTGTCTCTAAAGATATACACCGTGTTTATTTCAGGCATCTCCTGGGGGCGGGGGGAGCTACCCCGTCGGAGCAAGTCAACTCCTCCCTTCCCCCCCCCCCCCACCCCCGGCAAAAAAAATTCACATCACAAGTTTTAAAAAAAGAAAGAAAAGAGAAATTACGCTTTTAAGACACTTTACTTTCAGGGAAAGGACATTGAACACTATCACGAGCGACACCAAAAGTAGCCTAAAAGATACAAGACTTTATTTTGAAAAAAATTGCCGGGAGGGGGGGGGGGAGAGTAACCAAACTCCTTTCTGTTTCCTCTAACATCACCAAAGTATCCCGAAATTGCATTGCTAGGAAGATTTCAAAAAGTTTCCTGGGGTGAGCCCTCGAAGCCTTGCTCCAGAGTTATCCTAAGCATTATAGATGTAAGACCAGTTACAAAAATTTAAGTTGCAGAAGCCCCAAATACCCACTCTTCTAACTTCACCAAAGATCTAAACATACATCTACTATATGTACATCAAAAAGCTATCATATATGTAAAAAAATTCATATTAACATCATTTCTAATCATATATATGTATATATATGTATATATAAAGGGTATGATTTTGAAGCATACACTGCCCTTCCTAATTCTTAACATGCTCCACCTGCTCCGGAGCCAAGGTAGAATCCAGAATTTTTTTTCGGGGGGGGGGGGGGCAGACTTCGACACACTTATGTAGAGCAAAGTTTCAGGGAGGAATATATGATACAGATTTCTGGGGGGCTGCCGTGGGTCCCCCTTAACGTCTGGATACGGTTTTGATTCACAAAAACATTAAACATTCCTTACTAGATCTATTAGTTTATTTTTTAATTCAAACGCAATAGAAAATTCAATATTTAGCGCTAAGCAATCTTCTATGTCCAGGCATTCATAATATTAAAACCGGGAAATAGTCGAATTTTACAGAAAATAATCCAAATTCCCCTACAAAAATGCTCATCCCCACAATAAATTTCTAAAAAATTTGTTAAATTTGTAGCAAAACATACCTCAGAAGTGGAAGCTTCTGAATCAAATTTTCTTTTCTTTTTGGATGACGAACGTGTCCATCGCTGGAGTGCAAACATTATTATGTATCGAAAATAATTAAAAATTTAGCTAAAATATAAATAATACTTGATTGTAAATTAAAATGCAGCATTAAACCGTAGCAGTGAGATTGGAAACGTTGAACGGATGATTTCTAGAGTCGGTAATGCAATCAGTGATGGACCATAATAAGAAAAAAAAAAACATTTAAAATATAAGAGATGAGAGAACATCTGTAAATGTGAATGCAATGCAAATACAGTTCATCTGTTTTCCAATCGGCTCATCTACAAAAAAGATTTTACCAAAATGGGTGTTTGGACAGGAAGTCATAAATAAATACAAACTGCTCTTTAAGTTGCTTGATGAGCATCCGTTGGCTAGGGGTCCTTCATTTTCAGACCCCGGCGCCTGACTCCCAAACTGCTGCCTTTGGGTAAAAAAGACATCAAGAAGGAAAGAAAACCCTCTGGAGTGATTGAAAGGATATCTGTCTGTGTGTGGTACGGTGATTGAAGCCACCATTCGCTGTAAACCCCCCCCCCCCCCAAGGTGATAAGGGGATTGATTATAACCAGATGAAAAGTCCTCTTTATTATGAGCTGCATACTTTGGTCATGATCGCAACCCTTCAGAGAAAACGGAAAAAAAATCATATGCATATGTGTTTAATTTTCTTAGGGGGAAAAAAATTTTGCTTTGCAAGGCTGTAGCCAGAAATTTTTCTGTGTGCCTAAATGTGCCTAAATAAGTACATACCCAATGGGGGGGGTTGAACCCCCCCCCCCTGGTTACGCCTATGCATACAGTGAAACCCCCAAAAACCAGAACTAATTGGGGCTGTAGCCTGTTCGGATTTCAATTTGTTTGCATTAGCCGAAAATTATCCATAGGTATAATCCGTGTCAGGAAGGGGGGTACCTTCATAGTCTCAGAAGTTTTTTAATTTCACATATGTTAAAATTTAGAACTTTGTGAGTTATAGGTATGCTTTTGTTTTGCTCAAAAAAATTCCTGGCCCGAGGTACAGGCCGCCAAAGATGGCGCCTTCGGCGCAATTTCTCACTTGCGATTTTCCACAAAAACTTTCAAGTCCTCTATTTCCTGAACGGTGCAAGATATTTTGATGCGGTATTTTTTATTTGAAAGATAACTATATTCTGTTTAAGATAAGAGGCTAAATTTTGAAATATCTATTCAACTTTTTTTGCTGCAGCCTTTTGAAATTTTTTTAAAAAAATCTTTTTTATTCTTTTTCTCAAAAAAGCCAATCTCAATTTTTTTTATTTTTTTACTGTTGGTTAACACCATTAAGTACTACATTCCCTGAAAAGGAGAGCTTCCACTTTTGCGTTTAACGGATTTTACAAACAATTTAAGATTTTGCCATATATTTCATCAGTTTTGTTAACAACATAGTCATATATTGGTCCCATTAAGTCAAAGTTATATTAATTTAATTTTCTTTGACATGGCATTTAATTCTTAATAAATAATATTAGCGCAAAAAAAATCAAGGCCATTTTTTTAAATTATTTTTTTTTTTTAAATTTAAAACCAGATTGCTTATTATAACAATAAACATAACTTGACATTCTGCGTAAGATGCAATGAATATAGTATTTATTTAAGTGACAGTAAGAATTTTACATTGAAAAGTGTATATTTATGCTAAAAATTAAATAAAATAAATGCATTACACTGTACTTTCAACCCAATACGTATGTTTAAGAAATATTAATTACTGCACATTCGCCAGGTTTTTAGCAAGTAACAAATATATGTATAACAACCATTAAAATTATTTATGTATATCATTTATTTATAATCACAAATTGATTAATAATTAAATTTATTTTTATATAACACATACAGTTAGGTATTGATTCCATTTACCATTAAGTAATTTGAAAAAGAAAACAAGTTTGGCTGTCTTTTCTACCCCAAGGTTATTTTCTGAGCTTGCTGTGAACAAATCCAAATGTAGAAAGCTTTATTTCAATTGCTGCTGAAATGAGCATCTGAATTATTTTTGGTTGTTTATTGCCTATGAATTCTTTACAGCAGTTACAATTTCCCACAGTCAAATGTTGACATAGACTGCAATTTCTTTTTCAAATTAAATTCCACAAAAAGGAATTTCATAAATTATGAACTTCAAGCCACTACTTCATAGTTCAGTGTTTTCTTTAACCAAATTTAATTGGCTCTTAAACCGCTTATTTTATATTCTGGGGTTAGAGATGGCTAAAAAAAAAGAAAGTTGTCAATGCATGTTCATATTTCAAAAAAAAAGATATTGTATAGTTGCTGATTTAGGTTATTTTCTAGCTTTTTTCTGAATACTTGTAATAGATTCGGCTAATTTAGTTATCTTCTTCAAATTATTTAAAACAGTTAGTATTGGTTTTAATTGATTAGGCAGATCCTCAACATTCTGTTCCATTGGCCCATTGAAAATATTTTGATATTTATTTCTCTATTAAATTTCTACTTCCTTCTTTAAATACCTGTATAAAAATTAACCGATTGCTTGTGTCACTTTTTATGGAACGATATATTAAATTCCATTGTACCTCTGAAGGTAAGATGAATGCCATTTCGTTACTATCAGGACAACATAATTAATGAAATTATTTTTTCTTGTTTTGAATTGAGAAGATGTTTATTGTCCCCATACCTCACAACTCATAATGCTAACTCAAATTAGTAATAAATACTTTAACATTTTGTTTGATTTGATTTTTGTAAGAACTATTGAGTAAAATCAATGATTTTTTTTTTTTGAAAAAAATCATCTGCTTTAAATTATGTGCAGCCTGATAAATATTAGAAATATCTTTTCAAAAAAGAAAAAAAGGGAAAGAAAAAACATTAATATATTACAACCAAAAACATATTAAAGCTTAAAAGATATGGACATGTTCCAAAACATACCATTTCCCAAAATTATGTCGTAAGTTATAGATAAAGCAATAAGTGATGTTTCGTGCATGTGTTTTGTTTTTGTTAACTTCCTTATGAAAGAAAAGGAAGAAAAATGCAAAGTGATTGAATCCTAAATTGATGCCCCCCCCCCCCCCCTCCAGTAGTGTTCCGCATTTTTTTTCTTAACATCAATAGCAAGATATGAAAATCAAAAATTAAATGCTATGTTTTACTGATTAACATATGTATTAAAATTAACAACTAATAGATTTGAACTCTAGCTATGAAAAAAGGGGAAAATGATATTTAAAAAAGATAAAGGAAATCAATAAATATTTTAAAGTAGCGGGCAATAAGATTGGGCAATGTATGTCTGTGTGTTTGTCTACTGGTAAATTTCTTTTGTGGGAAGGGGGGATATGTTTCCAATATTTATTAGAAAAATTAAATTAATATAATTTTGATTTAATGAGACCAATATATGACTATGTTATTAACAAAACTGATGAAATATATGGCAAAATCTTAAATTGTTTGTAAAATCCGTAAAACGCAAAAGTGGAAGCTCTCCTTTTCAGAGAATGTAGTACTTAATGGTGTTAACCAACAGTAAAAAAATAAAAATTTTGGGATTGGCTTTTTTGAGAAAAAGAATAAAAAATATTTTTTAAAAAAAATTTCAAAAGGCTGCAGCAAAAAAAGTTGAATAGATATTTCAAAATTTAGCCTCTTATCTTAAACAGAATATAGTTATCTTTCAAATAAAAAATACCGCATCAAAATATCTTGCACCGTTCAGGAAATAGAGGACTTGAAAGTTTTTGTGGAAAATCGCAAGTGAGAAATTGCGCCGAAGGCGCCATCTGTGGCGGCCTGTACCTCGGGCCAGGAATTTTTTTGAGCAAAACAAAAGCATACCTATAACTCACAAAGTTCTATATTTTAGCATATGTGAAATTCAGAAACTTCTGTGACTATGAAGGCAAGATTTTATTTTTACCTGCCTGACCGTTTCTCAATTCTGCATGACATAAGTATGCAGACACATTTACAGTTTGTTAGGTATGTTACCTGTACTTCTTTGTTAATTTTGCAACAAATTATATAAAATAAGGTTATAGCGATTGTTTTATGACAAAATAAATAAGTTTCTCCCTTTTTTTAGGGTGTTTTTCAAACTTAAATTTGTTAAGAAAAACTACTGTTTGTTCGGATATCCCGGGATTTCGGATTTTGGGGTTCGGATTTGAGGGGTTTCACTGTAGTAGCAGTACCTGTTTAGTTCTGTAAAAATACAGCATTATTTCTCAAGAAAAACTCTAAGCCTCAAAAAAAGTAACATTGGTAAAGGTTACTCGTAACAACAAGCAGGATGCGTCTGAAAATCAACAAAGAGAAAAATGCTACAGAAATATGAATAATCTCTTTTGTTTAGAAAATCGCGCACAACACACACCAGCGTGAATTCCTTTTATAGAGTCCATTTCATCCGTTCTGAACGGAAAGAACGGGAACTGTGCAGGAAGTGATGTAATTAATAACACGATATCCGCAAGAAGAATAACCAACTGGAATGGGCATAGGGGCACACTGCGATTCGCGTTGTTTTCTGGAAATAATTGTTTTTCGATAGTTCTCGCCGACGAAAAATAACTGTGATGATGAGAGATTTAAATTCTCTGCCCAAATATTTGCAATTGCTTAGCAGAAACAAGAATTGCGAGTTCAGAATATTTTCCAGAGCTTGGAATTCGGAGAATAAACCCCCAATAATATTCTCTCTTTTTTCCCCTAAAAGAAAATACAAAACTTTGTAAGCATTATTCATATTATGAAATAATATTCAATTATCATTTTTCAAAGTATGTAAATAACATTTTTAAGGGGATTATTTACCTCTTATAATGATAATTTCTCTTAACAGACTTTTCTCTGAACTATGTAAAAGATTTTGGTCAGTTGACTAAACTGTTTGTAATAAAGCAATTGAGTAATTGTTTATCTTTTTTACGGTATATTATTTTTTAAGTATATATTACAGGTGCAAATAACTGAAAAGTTGAAAAATGTGGCTAAAAAAAGCACCTTTTTGAAAATCCTACAATTAAAACTATTGTGAAAAATAATTAACAATTCAATATGATTGGATTTAATTATAATATTTTTATAATAATATTTTTTAAAAACTTCCCTTTTGGCCTAAACTGAGCATAAAAATTCACAGAATTAGGAGTTTGGAAAGGACAATTTATGTTATTTTAAGAACGATTCTAGATGCTCAAGCTTATTTAAGAATAGATCTGAATGCTCGTGAACAATGAATGTTATTTTTATTGCTTAAATAGCTACGGTTGATTGAAAAAAAAAAAAAACTCTTAAAAACATTTTTTTTTAAATTTAAGAATAATTATTTTGTAAAATTTATGAAGCATTGTCCAATTTCAAACTTACACGTTCGTCTCTAAAACGTTGTGACATTATTTTAACTAAACATTACTCTCGAATATTCTCCTTCATGAGAATATTCTTGAATATATTCTCCAGGAGATCACTACCAAAAATATTACATCTCTGCTAGACCTTAGAAATTTTTTTGACACTTTTATCAATTTTAAATTAAAATAATAGGTCAAAAACCAATTGAAAGGAGCACAAAATATGAACATGTAAAAACAAAAAAAAATGTCAACTGTATTTTGCGAACTAGTGCTCCCAAATTGCGATAAATTTCCTGCACATACGAATGTACAGTTCTACCATCAACCAAAGCAAGCCGGTTGGCAGAGTGCCAAGAAGAATCATTCATGTTAAAGGGAGGAGCTGCTGGTATAAAGAAGGTGCCTCTGCCTTCTCGTTCGGAGCATAGGACAGGAACACGGAACAGTCGCGCAGCAGGATTTTGTTGAAACTGGAGCGGAGCCAGAGCAAGGAAATTTGGTGCACTCCACTGCTACAATTTTTTTTTATTCAAAACTTAAAAATAAAGAAATGATACTTTTTTTTAGAAATTCGTTTTTAAATTTATTCGATATTGAACATTTGATGGAGGTGCGATAAGATCGCAGTTTTAATTATTCTGTTCCTTTATATTTCTTCGGGAAAGAGGTTTAAAAAGCATAAGTACGAGTATTTCCTCAGAAAATACAGTACTGTATGTATTGCTTGCTTGAGAATACAACAGAAAATGAACAGCCCAAATACCCTTAAACGAAGGAAAAATACGTACTTTATGAAAGCAAATACAGCTTTTACTACATGAAAATAAGAATTAATCAATAGAGTGTCAGTGTACAGTAATTTAACTCATAAGAGCCCTCAGACAAATACTTTATGAAGGCATAAGAATCTCTTTATCATGAAAATTAACTAGCTGACTATGCAAAAACTTTTTTCAAAGTCTGCGAACTAACCTTTTTCGCCGAGCCAGGGTTTGAGATTGACGGCTTATAGAGTGCCGAGTTTTCGGGACTCTAGAATATAAATTAATTAAATAAAAATAATAAACAAAATGAGTCCTATTAAAAATATTCAGAGCACGGAGTGGGACTGGAGCAAGGAGTAACTCAAAAAATAGGCTGCTCCAGTTCCCTGTAAAAAAAAATCACGCCTTGCGTTAATTATGTCTTGGTCTTGGAATAAGAAGTCATAAAACGCGTTTCATGGACGAATATCAGAGTAACGAAGCTAAGCAATAGCCTAATATCTTCCTAATAAGCTGAAAGCATCAACTCTGCCACCGTTGATTTGATTAATCTTTTCTTCCGTGGCGGCCTCCGCTTTCGCATTTCGGAAGGAGAGGCAATTATCTGTTGTTCGCTGTCATTTATAATTTGATAATAGCGCGGCGTTCGGGATACCGGATCAAAATTTAGTCAAAAAAGGAAGATCTGCTTTTGCCGGTTTGAGTTTCATACTAGAGAATAGACGGTCGTGATATGGGTTGGTAGCCTGTTGCTAGATAGATGCATGGCAGGGAAAATATCCACCAACGGAGAGCCCGCACTATAGCTGGGGATAAAAGGAAAGTGATCTTTTGAATAACTGAAGGTCGGCCACAAAGGTAAATTGGAATTTGCTGGAAGTTATTTAAAGAAAGACTTAGGAAATATTAACCTTATACAAAAATGTATATTTTATTCAATAGTTGTACCTTTAAAGTAGAAATAGTTAAAAAAACACAGACGTAAACATAGATTTTTGTATAATTTGAAGAGATTGTTCAAATATAAATAAAAAGTGTGCATTTATGCATGTTCTCTTTTTCGCCTTTTGAAGAAAAAAAAGTAATTTGTAATAATGAAATTGATGACAGCCAATCAGTATGCAATAGGGCGTGTGAATGAAATTACGTAGACCCAATGATGTGAGCAGAAAGTTCAACACAGATTTCGGTCGTCACAATCGGTGTGAAACTAACATTAGTCGTGAAGGGTAAAAACGAAGCAGAACCCCGCGTAAAAGACTGCATTTTTTAGATCCAAGAGAAATAAGAACTTTTCATTTTATCATGCCAGTGACTACAAATGTGCAAAAATTATATTCATTTGAATGTGGGAATCCCGACTTTCACAAAATTTTGAAAAGAAGCTGCATCCGCAATTCAAATGGACAAAAGTCAAAACGAGTTCAAGTGCCATTTACAAAACTGAATGTCTATATTTAACTTCACACTTTTATTTCCCTTTCTCTTTGTCTTTTCGTCTCTCCAAAATTAGAGAAGTCAGTAAAGGATAGCTCAGGTTGTTTGGCTGCCATCCAAACAGTGGTCTCCAGGTTGCTACGAATGAGTGGGATTATTTTGTGTTTCATTGAGTGGTAAAAAATATTTAGGAAAATTTTTTTAAAACATAGAGAACATTTCCCTCTTTTTTATAGATGCTATTTGGCTTCTCTTAGCGCAAAATCCAACGCAAACTTACGTAAATATACGACACAATGAAGTCAGTTTTTAACTCGAGTTTTCTCCCGAAGAAAAGTTCAAGAACGTATAGAAAAATACAATCAGCTAGCACAAACCGTATTAAAAATTAAAAATCGCGTATTTTAAAGGATGAAATATATAATTTTGTTTTGGGGGGAAATATTGACTTGTGTTAATTTTGAGTAAATGATTTATTTAAACAGCACTAAAATTTATTAAAATATGGCCTCAAGATGTCGATAGAAATTATTTGAGTACCTATATTCCCTAATTTAAAAGCATAGTGTACTAGGAATAAAAAATGACATTAGCCTATACCAATGCATAGGAGTATAAAGTATAGTAAAGAAGAAAGGAGAATGGTACGTTCAAACTTCAAGGAATTGAATGTTTTTGTTGGTGTTTGAAATCTGGAATTGAAATAACAATAACTAAAATGGAAAGTCTAAAAAGATTAAAAATATAATATAAAAGTGCTTTAGAGTGCGGAGAGGAACATTTTAATTACCTACACTCCTAACACCTCCTAATTTGTTGCGAACCAATACAGGAAAATTTCACCCGAGATACTCGATAGAAATCTCGTCAACGTTTTAATATGGGGTTTAGGGAAACCTCGCCTCACATTTTTGGAGCCAAATTTGGTGACACACTGCCCCCGTAAAATGTCCCCAATTTCTGACGTCACTTCTGCTTCGTTGCGTTCGTTTTATGTTGAAATTTAGCTTCATCTGTTGTTGCTGTTGTTCTTAGTAATCCCCTGGCATAGGAAAGCCTACTACCAGGTCAGAAGATCAATAATCCACTGGCTTAGGGTGATATGCAACTTCATTTTAGAGTGAGGAACCACGAGGGCTGAAGACTGACTTGACCTCAAATTTTTGTGGTCTCTTAATTTTGAACCAGATCCCAGTTGAAAGACCGTCACCTGGGATTGGCACCCCCAGAGGTATCGTTTCACTTGGAGGACATTGGAGGACCTATTTAACTCGCACCAGCTCCCTTTAGCGTACACGGACCACAGCAACCAGCCGCGAGAGGTTTTCCCCCTCCCAAACACTGACCTTAGTCGATGTTGCTTCACTTTTAGTGTTCTGCGGGAACCGAGCTTCTACCGACTGGTCCACTGCGGGATTTACTTTCATCTCACGAAAAGAAATAGAATTTCAGAAGTAACAGGTTTAAAATATTTTTAAAGTAATATCATATAAACTCATGTTTGTGAAAATTGCAACACCATGAAGGACTTACGCGAGTGAGCTGAAATTTTCAGGAAATGCAAAGTAGCGCATGATATGCAAATGATTAGAATTTCAAATCCGTAGCGCATGCGTACGCTGAGCAGCGCCCTCTGAACCGCGGATGGATCCGAATAAATAGACGGCTGTAGCGAGGCGTGTATGGTTATCGGTGGTTATCTGCTAGTGGTAAACGTTAGCTCAATCTTTACTTATGCCTCTTCGACGAAAGAGAGCGAGATTTGAACAACTAACAGAGTTTGAACGGAGGAGAATCATCTGCCTTCGTGAAGCTGGATTGTCGCATCGTGCAGTAGCCGCTCGTGTGCAGCGTAACAGCAGCACCGTGTTTGGAAGCAGTGGACGGACGAGGGTCGGACAACTCGGAAATCCGGGAGTGGACCTCGAAATGTGACGTCAACTCGCGATGATAGACACCTGGTCCGCATGGAGCGGACGGACCGTACAGCTTCCTCTAGACAATTGGCAGCACAGTGGTCAATAGCTACAGGTGTTTCATTGTGTGCTTCATCAATTCGTAGACGTCTGCTGCAGCGTGGACTGCGCGCAAGGACTCCTTTATACAGGATCCCCCTCACGTTAAACCATTGCCGCCTGCAGCTACAATGGGCCAATCAGCATAGAGACTGGCGTGCTGATTGGCAGCATGTCGTGTTTTCTGACGAATCCCGCTTTAATTTGTGGTAGCATGATGGCCGCATTCGTGTCAGAAGCTATGCCGGTGAACGCCACCTTCTGGAGTGCATTATCGAACGCAACAGTGGACGAACACCCGGAGTTATGGTCTGGGGCGCCATAGCCTATCTTGGACGATCTCAATTGGTACGAATTGTGGCAATCTGAACAGCAACCGGTACATCAGTGAAGTTCTACAGCCCCAAGATGTTTCCTTCCTTCAAAACTTGCCAGGCGCTGTATTTCAACAGGACAATGCCCGCCCTCATATTTCTAGGACTGTTCAATCCTTCTTTGCAACGCAGCAGGTACATCTTCTTCCTTGGCCTGCGTATTCCCCGGATATGTCGCCAATTGAATGTGTGTGGGATTTCGTTGGTCGGCGTCTCGCTCGTGATCCTCGTCCTGTTGCTTCTGTAGACGAACTTTGAGTATGCATACAAACAATATGAAATGCTCTTCCTCAGATAGACATTCAAAATTTGTTTGACTCCATGCCATGTCGTGTAGCAGTACTTATTGCGGCGCGTGGTGGCTACACAAAATACTGATTCCGATCTCTTGTTATTGTTTGTTTGCTTTGAAAATTTAATCACATATTTGTACCACTACCACTCAACTGTGTATTAAATTTCATTCAATTATGACGATTCCTTAATGGTGTTGCAATTTTCACAAACATGAGTTTATATATTTTACATTTCAGACGTAATGTTCAAAAACTTAGTTTAATATAACCACAAATGAAGTGTCCCACAAAAGATCGACTTTAATATCGAAAGTTTTAATCAAGTGCTGAATACAAAATTCGGTACTTACGCTTTGTTTACAGAGATTCGAATATCCTCGTAACAGGTGGAGAAATTGCTGCTGCCCACCTCCATAGATTCGTCCTCAATGTATTCATTTTCAGGTGCAGGCAATTGGCAGGTGTGATTCTCTTGAGATTCTGTAGTGTAGAAGGCCTCGTGGATTGCTATGAAACTAAACTTCCCACAGTTGAGGCGAAGGACATCGTTATAACAGATGATTTCCTTGTATAATTCTGTAAAAAGTAAAACATTAATGAGAAAAATTTTCATATATATGCATATTAACTTTACATAAGTGATCTATCATTTATTATTCTTTTGAACAGAATAAACTCTTACTCTGATGTAGAAGCAGGTTTTCAAAGAAGGGTTCATAAAGCAACGGATTTGAATGTGAATTAGAAATTGGAACTTTTAAATTTTCAAAACTTATACTTGCTAAAGATTTTCACTTTTAAATTTAACTTCAAGAGCAATTGCGTGTAAAATTTCAAAACAATCTATCGGTTTAGCGAAAATAATAATTAAATAATGCGGGGGAGGGGGATGGTTTCCTATTTCTTGGCATTTTAAAATGATGATTTCAAAGCTAATGGCTTAATTTGCTTTTTAAGATATGCATTTAATTCTATATTTGACATAATATGGACAAAACACGTGAATGTTATACATATCCTACTAGCTTAGTATCTGAACAAAAAATATTTTTAGAATTTTTGCCATTTGAAGGGTTAAATGATTTTATTAATATAAGCGATGAAACCCGCATATTTTCAATGCCCAAAACTTAGTAAAAGCACTTCAAAGTCAACATATTAATAAGAAGTATATGCATCAAATGTGAAGGATGCGATCGATTCGATTGAAGTTCCAAAGTAGGCCAACAGCTAACCGAGACAGACGGAAGAGAAATTGTTTGCCAAGATACAGCCTTTTCGGATGCATTTAATGAACCGCCTACTCAGTACGGAACAAATTAAGGACCGACGATCGATAAGTCTACGTTTCGGATTCGGAACAAAGGCAAACATCATGCAACAAATGTTAAGGTCACTGTTATAGACATAGGCGAGCGCAGAGCCTTACAATTGAGGCTACCACATTGTCTAGCAATTGTTTGCATTACGATAAGAACATGGGAGTTTCAGTGGCTTGAGAAAATTTGAAAAATTAACCATAAAGTATTTTACAGGCATCTAAGCATGGAATTAGTTATTCAATCAAAAGACAAAAATTTTGACTAGTCAAACTATGACGAGTCTTCCCCTGTATTATTTTATATGCACCCTTTGGTTAAAACTAATGGCCCGACCCTCCGCCCCCCCCCCCAAAACCCAAAGTAATTGCACCCCTCAAAAACCCCAAAAGGTTTTGCGCATTCATTTACTTATATGCAAATTTTACATACATATCTGCCTATTATTGTCAGAAACAATTTTAATAAATGTCCTAATTGCAAACAAATTAATGAAATGTTTCATCAAAAGCATTTTTTCAAGTACAGCATATTTTCTTTTGACTGAATAATTTTCAAAAGAAAAAAATCAATTTATCAAATAACGAAAGCAAAAACAGTGTTATGCGTTAAAACAATAGTCGGAGAAATAACAATTATCGAAGATTCCTTTTTTTAGTATCATGTATTTTCCGTAATCATATGATAATTGTTAACAGTCGTCGACCAATTTAGAACGCGAAAGTGCTGTTTGTTGTAAGTCAACAATCGTGACCTATTGATTATGATTTTTAAAATGGTGTGTCAAAAATTGCATTCGTCACTCTTTTATCTTCTTATTTATCAAAGATGCTAAGAGAGTACAGAAAACGCAGATAACTGATTCTGTGCAATTCACTGCGCATTTGCTTCACCAGGGGTTGACCCAGGCCAGTTCATTTCAGAATTTTCTAGGGGGGGAGGGGGCAAAGGTATTGTTCAATGTATATTGCATTAATGAAACAACAAAACACATGCGCATACATATAAATACATTATATTTCCCAAGGGGGCATTTGAACCCCGTGACCCCTCCTAAATGACGGGCTTGGGTTGACCCAGCATTTTTAACAGGGTCCTGTTTTTGTGAATTTTAAAAAGATTTTTCTAAAAATAAATAATTTTGTGAAAATTTAAACAATTAGTGAAATATGTATGTGCGTATTTATGTACAGTAAAACCTGCCACATCCGGATCAATGTGGCGGCCGACCGGTCCGGATATGAAAAAATCCAGATATCAAGACCATTTCAAAATATGTAGCTATAAACAGGACTGAGATTATGCTGAACCACATAGGCGTTAAAAAAAGAAATAGTACTTTGACTTTTGCTTACTCAAAAATATTTGTTCCGCGAACCGTCCGGATATGGGGAGGTCCGGATGTGACAGGTCCGGTTGTGGCAGGTTTTACTGTATATATATAATACACTAATTGTTTAAAGCCTGAATTTTTACAAAAATCTTTTTAAAATTCACAAAATCAAGATATATATATATATATATATATGCATCATTATTTGCCGCTTATTTAATAAATAAATTTATGAAAATACGATTTGGTATCAAAGAATTTGGTGAAGGATTCAAAAACGGACCCGAATTTCCTCTGACGTGACCCCTTGTTCATGCATTAACTCATGGTTAAATTAAGTCATAATTTTAAAATGTTCATTCAATACCTGATTTTTTTAAAACTAAGCTGCCATGGTTTTTACACCATTTTAAAACATTTCTCCGATGCATAAAAGTAACGTAGGCTCAATTAAAAATAAAAAAAGTTAAAAACGTTATGTAAGGTGCTGTTTTTGTCGACATTTGAGGAGGATCCCCAATCGCTGCATCTAAATTTTATTGCTGACGATGCTGAAAGTTGGGAAGATTCTTCCCGATAATGACGTCGTTCCCAGCGAAGAAGCCATTTCAGTGAGTCCACACGGAATGTACCGGATCGGAGATATACCGCTTCCTTTTATGTCACATCTTCGCACTTTCATATCTTCTTCCTAATGACATCACCTATCCAGGTGTGAAATGACCTTTCGATTTCGAAGCTTTTTTTTTTCTCCCTGGGCATTAAGGATGCAAGATTGGTCAACAGCCACTAAACATTGTACGTTCAATATCTTTTTATGCATGTTACAAAACAAACTTGGTGAACTTTTCGATTTTGAAAAATGTTTTGGGTTTATTATCGCTGCAAAATAATACAGTAACTCTCACTTAAACGTCACGACTTTTAGAATGAAAATGCACTATATATAAATATTCTGTTAAACAACACACATTTTAAAATGGTACTTTCACGGTTATTGAAAATTGGCTCTTGTAAAACTTGTGGGACATCAGACTTTTCAACTGTATCAATCG
Source organism: Octonoba sinensis (assembly GCA_038502835.1). Taxonomy (NCBI): domain Eukaryota; kingdom Metazoa; phylum Arthropoda; class Arachnida; order Araneae; family Uloboridae; genus Octonoba; species Octonoba sinensis. Next base: position 25,028,674 of record CM076599.1, on the reverse strand, counting down.
TAACTTCTAATCTTTTAAGAAAAATTAATAAATGTCAGGTAAAGCTCTCAGAGCTGCCATAAAAATGTCGATGAAAAATGTTATTATTGTTGTTTAATATATTCATTACACATTCAGTGAACCACATACTGGATCCAATTGGCATCCATTACGGAAAGTTGAGAAAACAGAAAGTGCCAACATTTTCAAGTGTCTAGAGTTTTTTTCCAACTTGAAATTTGCGAAGCACGTCACTTTTTCAACGAAAGGAATTCTTTTCTTTTTTTATATTAAGAAATTTTTGGCGACATACAGTTTTTTTCTTTTTTAACGAGTCTCATAACTGCTTTTATAGCAGTAATAAGAATACTAAAAAGGTTGAAAATTGTTAATAACTGTTCATACACAACTAACATCACACACGAAACTTTTGAAAAGGGGAAAAAAGAACGGAACATAATTTTAGATAAAGATTGGGGTTATAATTAAAGTAACCCAGTTTAGGCCTACTACATTGAGCTTGTTCTAATAGACATGTCAAAGAAACTTTGTATATACGGAGAAAAGAAACCTGCAACTTCACATGTGTTCAAAACTCAAAAAGTGTTACAACGTGTTTAACAGTAGACATGCATGTTCAAAGTGTGTTATATAGTATTTGACATCATCATAAAAGGTTTCTCTTAAAATTGCAGCAGCTTGGCAATGAGAACTGCAATCGAGAAAGAGAGAAAAAAACCTCATTCGGCCGCAAAATTTTGAACTTTTTATTTTCTTATTGCAGATATGTTTTTCCAATGGTCTACATAAGGTATAGTCTAAGTTTCAATGATGTATGGTTGTCAGAACAAGCTCTACGGAATGGTCAAATTTTAACTTCTCCTAGTTAAATGAGTACAAATATGGTTTTCCAATCTCCGATCAAATCATCGGAATAAGATTAAAATTTCAGAAATGATGTAAGCTATGTTTATAATTTAACGCTCATAAAAATAGAAGACTGGAATGGACGAGAAATATGTGCATATCAACAAGTACGTTGGGACTGACTTGCATTTAGTGAATATGATGTAGCGGGAAATTCAGATCAACCTAATTCTATTAATACCTGCAAAAAAAAATTTCTGTTCTCTTTGTGAGACGCTTTCTTCTTTTTTTCCCACAGGCTTACATATCACCGATGAGTACACATTTCGAATAATTTTTCATGTTTTCTAATTTTCTTTCATTTATTCTTAAAATCAATGGAAAATACACGTGCAGAAAGCTGAAGGAAAGAATACATTTTACGTAGTTTTTCGATTGCTTTTTTTTCTGCATTTGAAACCATGATGAGTGGTCAAAAAGCACTAAACAACTAAATAATAATAAACAAACAATCAAAGCATAATCTAAATTTTATAAGTAATTTTATATTAAAATTACTCATGTATTCAAACTTTAAACAATCAGCCATTTTTAAAATGCATAACTAAACTACATTCACCATTTAACCAAAAATATGCATAAAATATTTTCTACTGCATTCATCTGTTACTGTTCTTTTAACTAGAAATGAATCCTTATATCGCGAGGCTCCAAAAAAATTTTTAAAAAGAAAAGGAAATTTATAGCTAACATTTGGAAACTGTATATCCCTGTGTCATATATTCCAGCCTGCATCATTGCACTTGTGCACTTTATGAAGTCGCCAATAGGAAATGCATGCACAATATAATTAGTTCACTGAAAATAAGAGACGTGAAATTTGAAGCCGGAGTCTGGTTCTTAAGATTATCGCCAAGTCACACAGCAGAGAAGAATCCTTCACTAACTAAATGACAGTGAAAGAGGAGGAGGGCCCGTGTGAGGTAGGACATTATTTTTTACTGCCTTCTCTCAAACAAGAAGGAGTAAGGCTAAAATCTCTCACCAAAAAACTTGAGTTGACTAATAAAAATGTCAGTCGCCAAGTGTTCCATTCCAACATTTTTTAAATATTTTTTTTAAAAACAAAATACCGTCCAGTGTCCTTATGTGAAATTTAGGATGAGTATTTCAGTGCCGAACTATATTACTCATTGATGCGGTTTCGTCACACTTAGTCCACTTCGCCCTGGCTCCTACACCTTTTTTTTTTTTGACATAAATGTCAGATTGTTTTATCGTCATCAACGGGGCACAAAAAAAAAAAAAAAAAAAAAAAAAAAAAAAAAAAAAACCCGCTCCTTCGCGGAAAAGGTGGTAATGCAAACTCATACTCATCTCACATGAGAGAATAATACTTTGTTGCAAATATTGAATATGGAAAAACGACGTTGCACAAACTTTCAAATGAAATAGCATACACGAGCGTGCTTGACCTGTGTATTGGTACTTGGAAGAAATATGTGACTATCGTTATCTTCTTGGTGTTTTAAGATAAATCTGCTATTGTCGACGAATCGAATTCAGCATTTTACAAATTATATTTGTAAATAATAAAATAATTTTTATAAAAAAATAGAACCGACTTCAAATTATAAATTGCGCTAAAAAGTGAAAAATAAATTAATTCTTTAAACAACATCGATGTGACTTTTAAACATAGTTTTAGAAGCAAGGTTCGTGAAAGGTTTTAAAATGAGTGACCGTGATATTCTATTACGCCTATTAATGCTTAAAGAAATTGAAGAAGAAGAAAGTCTATTGGAACAAATGATGCTTGAGGGTTGCTGAAGTCCGTACCTTATTTAAAAGAAGGAAAGATGAAGGTTTCTTTAGAAAATGTATCAATCGGCATTTACTACAGGATGGCAAAAAGTTCCGGCAATTCTTTAGGCTAAACGTCGTTTATTTATGTTTTGGATCTTATAAAGGGCGATATTAGAACAGATTCTTCAAACAGACATCAGTAACCTATCACCCCTGAAGAAAAACTGGCTGTAACATTACGCAAAGAAAAAATATTTTTGCTACATAAGTATATTTTAGAGTAGTTATTCTCAACCTATTAACCCCCCTAGGGCCTTATAACATTAAAGGGGGGAATATAATACACTTATAAATATGATTGTATCAGTACTGCACAATGTATTTAATAATTAACTTATAAATGCTAAATTAAAGACAGGTTTAATAATACACAGGTTTGCAATTAAGGTTCTAGTGTAGCTTTAGGGTCAAAATGCTCAAATACTAGTTTTTCATCGTCAATACTTAAAAACACTACTTTGGAAGTCATTTTACACGCGAGCACGCGCGTCAGTACTGCTCAAAGAGCGGTCCAGCCGCTGTGCACGCAGTGACGCTTCTAAGGAAATGATTCATTTGATTTCATAGTAAGCAGTATACCGCGTCAGACGCTCAGCGTCAGCCGCCTCTTAGGAAACGAACCTTTATTTTGCTATTTAAAGCTGAAAAAAGTAACAATTGTATGTACTTAATTTTTACATCAAGTGTACTTTAACCGTTTTTTAGCCTACTTTCCCGTAAAAGTAAAAAAAAAATAATAATAAAGCATGAAAGAAGGCTTAATGTATCGTGAAAATATCGTTAAAAATCAAGAAAAGTCAAAAATAAGTGAAGTAATTAAATAAAGATTGAAAAATAAAAAATTTGAAAGTAGGGTATTGAGATGGGGAAAAAGTGTGTCTGTCGGTCTGTCTGTCTGTCGGTCTGTCGGTCTGTCCCCCCCCCTAATAACTTTTGAACGAATTGTCCGATTGGAAAAATTCTTTTTGCATTCGAAAGATCTCGGCGAGGACATCTCATTTCTATATTTCACTTTTTGATTTGAACAATTTTTTGTTCAATTTTGAACAGTTCAAAAAATTTTAACATTAGCGCCTATGGACAAAATTGAAGCAAATTCTGTAAACTCTGGGCACAAGAGCCAAGTTCCTATTGAAAGCTTATTGAAAGGAGTTCTCGGCGTGAAATATTGATTTGAAGTTTTTGTTCATTTTTGAACAGTTCAAAAAATTAACACAGAGCTTACGGGGAAATTTCAACCCTATATAAATCCTGATCTAACGGACCGATTTGCTTGGAACAAACTTTATCGGAAAGCTCTTATAACGTAGAACATGTAGAAATAGAAAGTTTATCCAGAACTTACGAGCCTATTTTGCTATGAAATTTTTTGATCGGGATTTTCAAGGATATTTCTCAGTGACTCAATGAGTAAAATAATGAATGAATGAATAAATGAAAGAGTGAAAGAATAAATCAATGAATAAATGAATGAGGAAAAGAATGAATGAGGAAAAGAATGAATGAATAAATTATTGAATAAATGAAAATATAAATAAATGAGTGAATAAATACATGAATGCGTAAATGAATGAATAAACACTTGAATGAGGTAACGAATGAATGAATAAATGCATGGCTGAATAAATGAAAGAATGAATGAGTGAGTGAATGAATATGTATTATCCGTTGAAAAAGGTATATTTTCAATAATTAGAACTAAAGATAAATAAGAAAGAGAGAGAAAGAGATAGCTAGATTATAAATTTGAATTTGGTGTATACGGGAAAGTAGGCTCGTATAGTTCTAGACGGAACTTCTTGTCTATTTTATAAATGAGAAAGGCTGAAATATTTTTACCCATTTAGTAAAATAATATGGTCACACCATTACTAAAAACTGAAACTTTTTGTTGTAATCAAATATCTTTATTGCAAACTTCTATGATAAAAAAGTATTTTAGAGGAAAAAATCTTAAGCTCTTAGGGGACATGGATGGAACTTTAAGGATACATATTCTAAATTCCAACAATTGCTGCTTTAAACACTATCATTTTGAATTATTTACTGTGTGGCATTTATTAAACTGATCTAAAATACTATTGTTAAGATAAAGAACACAGAATGGTTCATGATTATTATGAATTCTAATTTGAATGATCGAATGAATGATGCTTTGCTTGAAGACGCTTGAAGAATAAGAGTAATATTGTAAAATGTAAAAAATAGTAATTAATTCTAAACTTATGAAATATGTTATGCACACAGACAGATGGGCCTAGAAAGTTTTGTTTGAAATAGTGGTTGTAATTGCAACATTTTTCATTTTTACAACACTTTCTAACATTGTAAACTTGATGATTTTTTTGAAAAAAAATCACTTGATTTAAATCAAGCTGATTTAAATCAAAGAGCCCTGTTTAGAAGTCGGTGCAAAATTAGGATAGATAAAATCTTTTCTAATCATGAATCAATTATAAATATATATATACTAGGCGTGCCGCCCGGCGTTGCGCGGGCCATCTCAAATATTGCGTCGTTTCCATGCGTCGTCCGGCATTGCACGGGCTACGCACGGCGGTGCGCGAGATTAAATACAACACGGCATTGAAATTCTTTATTATCTATCCATACACAGACATACAGACCCGGATAATAAGCAATGGCCTTCGCGCGAGCCTAAATAAGAGCAACAGTCCCTAAAAATCATAGATTAATTAAGTAAAATGCTCCCAAAAAGTACTTTTCTTTTGGCGTTAAATTTTTGTTAAGAAACCGTTGTGCGCCCGGCGCTGCGCGTGCCGCCCGGCGTGTCACGGGCCTATCTCGATAATTGAAAAGTAGTCTCATAGATCAATTAAAGATTGTTGATTAGATCCGCGTTGCACGGGCTACGCCCGGCGCTGCGCGAGCTGAAATACAGCACATCATTGAAATTCTTTATTATCTACTATCCATACACAGACATACAGACCCGGACCGATATTAATGAGCAATGGTCTTCGCGCCAGCCTAAATAAGAGCAACAGTCCCTAAAAGCCATAGATTAGTTGAGTACAATGCTAGTAAAAAGTTTTTTTTTTTTTTTTTTTGGGGTTCTATTTTTGTTAAGAAACCTTTGTACGCCCGGCGCTGCGCGAGCTTAAATACAACACGGCATTGAAAAACTTTATTATCTATCCATACAGAGACATACAGACCCGGACCGATATTAATAATAGAGAAATGCAAAACATTCGCATTAGAATAAGAACAATTAGTTATCCCTTTCAATCCTTTTTCGACTTTACGCCATTTTCGTTTCATGCATGCAGAATAATTGCCACTATCTTTAAAAGTCCCCGTTAAAATACGAAAAATAGTTTTTATTAGATAGCAGACGATAAATAAATTAAAAAGAAAGAAGGATTAAATTTATTATTGCAAATACAGCGAAGCCTCACTCAAAATGCTAGAGAAACATGTTGATTTGTTACAAAAATGACAACAACTGCATTGATTTTAATTCAAACGGCAACTGCTGTATTATACATTGTTGGAACGATGCCAACAATTAAAAAATAAAATAAAACTTGCAGAAAATTGCGTTTTTAATTAATATCTCCGCTAATTAAAGCCGGACACGGATGAGACCGGGCGATATGGCTTCGGCGATATGGAAAATTTCGCATCCGACGGTACCCGGTTCGACGTCGCACCGCCGCCCGTTCTCGAGGAGATGAGGTGACAGACACACACACACAGACAGACGCGGACAGGTTTTAATAGTATAGAAGATTTGCAGAATTAGCAACAGTTCCAATATGAAGTAATAAATGGAGTAATGGTAATTGGACTCATAATTTTGCACCGACTTCTAAAACTATGTTTAAAAGCCACATCGATGTTGTTTAAAGAATTCATTTATTTTTCACTTTTTAGCGCAATTTATAATTTGAAGTCGGTTCTATTTTTTTATAAAAATTATTTTATTTTTTTCTTTTTAGTGTAAATACATTTTTTATATAAATACTCTATTTTTAAAAAATCCATGTCAAAGGGCAAACCTTCTTTGAATAAATGGCACTAAAAGCTAATCATTTGTATGATAAATTCCGTTTTGAAGTCGATTTTAGCAAAACAAACTGATTGGATTAATTTTTGCCTCAGAGAAGCCTTCAGTCAAGCTCTTGCTGTAATTGTTTTTAATATTATAGCTCAATGGCAACAAACATTTTTTTTAAACAATGACTTTTATACTTATTAATAGTTTTCCCAACAAAGAAAAATCAAGCCAAGCCTTTCCAATTAAAATAAAAAATACTTATTTTCCACCCGTAACGTTTTTTCTAAAAAACAAATGTAGTCAAATTGATTTGTGATATTTGAGTTAGACGACCCTCTATCGATTAAAGAAAAAATCATCAAAATCGATTCATTTAGTCAAAAGTTATGAATGAAAAAACAAAAAAACACTACATTTGCGCCCATAACTTTTTTTCTAATTATCGAATATGGTCAAACGAAAGTACGGGACCTATGGGAAACCACCCTCGATCGATTAAAAAAATCATGAAAATCGGTTCATCCAGTGAGAAGTTATGAGTGGACAAATAAAAAAAAAGACATACATACAATATGAATGTATAACCTCCTCCCTTTGTGAAGTCGGTTAAAAATGATGTGAGTTTTACAAGGACTGAGTCATAATTCCAAGTCCTGTGATCGTGTAACAATATTTTTTTCAGATAGAATAGTTAATAAATGGAGACTAAGAGAACAACAAAAACATCCGAAAATTGATGGGTCCGGCGGCATCGAGAAAGCAGTGAATCCTTGGTGCTTTAAATTTCAGAACTTAAAATGTTTATCAAAAGCATAATATCCAAACAAAAAAGGGGCATGTCTACCGTCACTGGGTTTCATTGGTGTATAATTTTGGATGAGTAATTTGTGAGACAAATAATTTTATGTATTGTAGAAAAACAAATAAATTAAAAAGGTATGTAGAGGAAAAAGTCTATGATACAAATATAGTTATATTGAAAGAGAATTGCAAATATATATATGTAATATGGAAAAATCCTTTGTATCCTTTGTCAGGCTGTGATATGGAGAAATCCTTTGTATCCTTTGTCTGTCTTTTTCCATATTAAACTTGACAGCTCAGGGTTGTCCCACTCATAAATTTCTCTAACGCGTTACCATATATGGTCATGCCTAAGCTCAATTTGGTTTCCCTCAGTAATTCCCTTCAGACTATTTTTTTCCCCGTAGACTTAGGCTAGCCTCTGTCTACGGCATTAAAGCCAATAATATATTTTATTTTCCATATGGCCCTCCTATTTAAACCACGTGCCATCTCGTGGTGTAGGGAAGTTTGTCTACAGTCTAAGAGATTTTCCCCCATATAAATACGACGGCCCGAACGAAAATCGTGGTTCTTGCTTCTTGAAACTTGCTGATGACTTTATGTCGTTCGTTCCAACAATATTAATGTTATGATATTTGTGTGTTAAAGTGTACCAATAAAGAATTGCAACGAAGCCCTGTGCCTCGTCTTACATGGGTTTTAGCGGCCACTGCTGTAGAAGATAGAACGGGACAGCCGTTCTTACATATATTAATACTAATGGGCTGCTGTTGGCTTCTGCCAATTGCAGACCTAGTGCGTTTCCCAGATATTGGTACCATCTCTTTCAGCGACACCACAATGAGTGTGCCACTATCGCCGCATGAGAATTTTGACGTCCGGTTTCTCAATCTGAAAGGGCGAGCACTCGGAATCTGTTGATGTGGAATTTGCACTAAGAATTTAATTTAGCCGGGAGCATCCAGGCCAAATGTCTACTCAAGGGATCTTTTACATGTCGTACAATCATACAACATGGACGCAGACGATTTTCTGCATCTTGAAAATCCACCGACACTGCCAGGCTCGATCCTCAGACCTGGGGCGTACGAGCTCCGCGCCTCACCACGACGCCATCATGCCGGCGAATTGCAAATATCAAAAATGGAAAAACCCTATTTTACAAGCACCCTTTGTGAAATATTTGTGTCCCTTTGATGTCCAATATAGAAAAGTTTTATTGTACATACACCCATAGTATAGCTCTATCTATATGTTTAAAGAAGAAGAAGAAGAAAAACTCTCACTTTGTACACAGTTTTGTTCTGCCTGTTTCTTAAGGACTGCATTCATATGTAGATACAAAATTCAACAGCAGATCCTATTCATGGCCTTATCAAGCATCAAGGACTCGCGAAGGGTGTTGCTCTTTTGTAAACTCAATCAAATACGTAACATTAAATGGAAACTGAATTCAATGAAGTAAATTTTTCATTCGTCAATGTAACTCCATTGTAATCATTTACGAGGATTCGGACATGCTTTAAACGCTACTGACGTTGAAACTTAATTGAATTTACTAACTTCTTTAACACCGCCACTCATTCCCCAACAGATAATTTTAGTTTACCTCAGCTGGAGAAACAATACAGTTCCGGTACTACTTTTCTGAGAAGATGTTTGCCTGTCGCTGAAAATTGTTTTAACTTAGTTTTTCCCCCAATTTTGATTTTTAACATTAAGCTTGCATTGTTTTTCATTACTTTAGTATCATTTGTCTGACTATGTGACAATTCATAAAACGTAACATGACTCTTCTGTAAAAAAAATGTTCATGTATGTTGAAATAAGAAGAGAATCTTATATTTAATTAAAAGAAAATGTATATGTGTGTTGTGGCGCCTTAATTACAAACTCTATTCCTAAACTCAGATTTTTTTTTTTTTTTTTTCACCTAGTGACATTAATGTGGAAAATAGATTTTTGGTTTTTGACGATAGCTCCACTTGCGAAAAAAAAACAATTCTATCTAGATTTTTAAGTGAATACTTTTTGTTTGGAATGTTGTTCCTCGACCATGACCACTGCATATTTTCCAAAATAATATTACGAATTGACTTCCATGAAAATATAAATCACACATTTTTCAAATTTGATACCAATATTCTTTTAACTGCCACCTAAGTCATTCTACAACGTTCGAAATAACTTTAGTTTTTAATAAATTCATTTATGCGTGATATAATGCTTTGGACGTTTTGTGACCTTGACAGATCCTCAAGCGGGAGCTTAAAAATGATGTGAGGAGCCAAGTCCCCCTCCCCCTCTGCCCCCCGACGCACACACATAAAAGGAACGAAATAAATGGCTTCAACATGGAAAGAAAAAAAAAACCCATCGAAATCGGCCGGTCGTCAATTTTTATTCAAACCACTCAACCTTAAAGCTCCGGAAAGGGAGTAGAAAGAAACTGGTGCGAAACGGTGCAGATCGATCGATTGTTTGCCCCTCCCCACTATATAACCCTCTGGGCAACTTCACTCCCCTTTTCAGAACCGTTATCGCCATGAACTTCATGTCAGCTGCACGCGAAAGGGCAACAAAACATGGGCTCTTGATCCAAGAACGTTACTATCCCATATGAATTATGGGAAGTACTTTTTACTCCAGCCTAACAAAAATAAACAATGCACAAATTCTTCCTCGAAATAAATACTAAAAGTTAGTACAGCATTAAATGTTCAGTTTTTGAAAATTCTAACTTCGTGCTTCGTGCTCTCTTCTAAATTTCTGTCAACACTTAAATGCACGGGTCTCGCTCAGTAAAAAAGAAAAAAAAAATCTGAGCTTCACACAAAATTTTCGGGAAAAGTATGCACCACGAATTTTAAAAATATACACATAATTAGGTGATCACACCCCTGCCCTCTCCCGCATACATACAATTCATACGTATATAGTGGAATCCGCCAACTTGGACCACCAGATAATTCGAACCAAACTCTCAAGAACCAAAACATTTTCCATTACATAACCCTAATATTATTCGCTTATTGGGACCAAAAATCCGTTTAATCGAACCAGAGAAATGAAAATAAGTATTAAAAAAAAACAATAGCCATAAGTTTCCGCCGTAGAACGGATTTAAAGCGGGTCAACGAACATAAAGATTTATTTATTAAACATTAATAACAACTCCTGTAACTTTCAATAAAATCCAAATTTTTTTTGCAGGGGAGAAGTTTAACAAAATTCCCACTAGATGAGGGTACTATTAAAACAAAGATCAAAGTTCAAGTGAATTTTTGAATTTACTCGGATCAGCAGTCAGCACGTATAATAAAATTGAATTATAATTTCAACAAAATTCTTTGATTGTAAAATAAATAATTTATATTTTAATGGAAGTTTAAATAGTTGTTGTGTAACGATCTCAACACGTTGTTGAATCTGGGCGGTAAAGTGCTGAACGCATGTAAAAGGTTTCTTTGACTTGTGTTTTCACCTGTTGACAATCGCATTATATTTCTTTAAATAAATTTCGCAAACAGTAGATTATTTCTTGTTTGCATGTTAACCATAAATATGCGCCTGACAATAATCATAAAAAAAACTAATATATGACTACATATAGTACGTTCGGTCTTGTTACACAGGCCATATTCGCTTAACTGGACCAGCCACTTAATAGGACCAAAATGATGGCGTCGCGATGTGGTCCGATTAACTGGAATCGACTGTAAATACATGAGCTCGAATTTAAAAAAAAAAAAGGGTCAGTGTTTGGAAAGTTTTTGTTTACTGTTTTCCAGCAGTGTGGACACTGAAATTATAGACAAAGGTAAGCCACACGAAGATACTTCCTAAAAATTTCAACATTTTATGTGCCGTTTTCCAATTCTCGTAAAATTTCTTTCTTTTTTTTAAATGGAAAACTTGTTTCCGAAGAAATTTTTTTAAAGATGTTATCAAGAAAAAAAAAACACTCGTATAATCAGGGTTATGCTTATAATAAAGGAATTTTATTAAGACTTTTAACATTAAGCCAGCCGTTTGTTTTAATTTACCTCGTTAAAACAGAGTTTTCCTTAGATCTGGATTCGCAGTATTTCGACTGTATTTTCTTTTTGGGTGAAAATCAACACACAAAAGTAATACTTACTAATCAGATGCATGAAACATTATATAACACCCAATGATTCTATGAAATTAAGGAAGTTACAGTTCACTTGTTTGTATTGCGATCTATTTATAAAAATATCGATTCTTTGTCCATGACGCTGAAAACGGATGTCCGGTCAAGCGTCTAACTGCCTATCTACGCTAGAGAATTTAAAAAAGCTGGAGTAGGGGAATGTGGGGTAAAGTGAAATAAATAAGATAAACTACATTTTCCTAAATGAACAAATTTGAAATTTATTTTGAAAACAACTACATAAAGAGAGAACTATGAATTATAGAACTTGCATTGAAATATTTATTTTCAGTTTAGGCAGTAAATTTGTACGTTAAAATAAAAATGGAAAATTATCACTTTACACCATATATAGGGCCAAGTGAAAAATTGAAATATTTTTCTAATGAAATAGTTTTCTATATGATAATTAACCCTTTGCATTTGTATGTTGCCTTATGGTAGTCAATAACATGTAATGATTTATAAGTATTTAAGAGTACAGAGAGCTAAAATACTTTATATGAAACATGAAAACTAAATGAATGAATGATTAATAAAATGAATAAATGAAAAATATATTCAGAAAATGAAAATAAATGAATTAATAATTGAAGGAATGAATAAATGAACGGCAAATTTAGTTATTTCATGACTAGTGTAGAGAATATTAGTGTGAAATAAAATACTACTTCTCTTTGCCCCCCCCCCCCCCTATTGTTGCTTGAAAAAAATAGTGATGCAACTCAAAAAAGCAACTTTTTCAGGAGACCAGTTTTTAAATTCTTGCGATACGTAATTTATTGTTGTTTCATTCATAACAATGCTTAATTATTGTAATGCCCCTTAAAAATGGTTAATAGTATTCTTCTTCTTTTTTTTTTTTTGTTTATTTCATGCAGTATTTGTGCTAGCCTTTTAGGGTTCCTAGAAATTTTAATCAAGTTTAGGAGACTTTGAGTTGTGTCTCTTCTCAAATTTTTCTCAAACAACAATTTGAGGAATAGTGTAATAACCCTGAAAAGGTCTTTAAAAAATTGTAACATTAAAATCAATACAGACACAACTCCAAATATGTCTCTATTGTCCGTAATAAAATTTTTTGAAAAAATCCTACATTAACAGAAATACAGACAAAACAAAATGGGTCTCTATGCTCTATAAGGGACTATATCACTTAGGACCTAATCGGAGTTGTGCCTTTTTTTCAATAAAATTGGCAGTACTTACCCACGCAGCAGGCGGAACACAACACGAGTTATGCCTCTGTTCAACAAAAAAAAAAAAAGGCGTTTTATTTTCATTCTGAAAAGACTTATGCTATCTACGGGCAACTTTGCTATCTACGACTTGGTCCTTTATTCCATATAAAAGATCAATTTTTTAAAAGTATTATCAATTAAAAATCTCATTTTCGGTATTTTTTGAGTTGTGTCACTATTCTTTACAAGCGACGATATGACAAATTGTACTATCTGCAATTTTTAAAAAAATATATTTATTATATTTCCTTAAAATTCATACTTTATGCTTACATAATTTTTTTTCTTGGAGGGGGTAATCTTTTCCAGGGGGTGACACCTATCACAACCCGCCCCGGGTGTCACCCATGGTAGATACAACACTGCATTTCATACAATTTTCACTATCAACATACTTCACATCAAGCCTTCACTTTTTTTTTTATTTCATCAAACTGTCTACATATACAGTCCAGCATATCTTCACCGCAGCTTTTGCTTTTCTTGAATAGGCTAAGGGTGATCAGAAACTGTTAGATTTTTCAGATGATCTTTACTAAAGGGCATTCATTGTCTGATCAATGTATAAATTCTCCATTTAGCCTACTTTAATTTGTAGCAGTTAAAATTTCATATTTAAAATTATATCAATTCATTTTTCTGATTTGATTTCAAAATGTATGTTTATGTATAAAACTACTAATATACTTATTTTTTAATTTTTGTATCACAATTTATTTTTTTTATTGGTTGAAATAAACATTTATGAAATAACATTTATATTTTTGAATTCAGACTCAGAAAGAATGTACTGCTTGAAGTTTTGATGATGTAATAAAGATAAATATGTCACATGATACAAATATATATCAATAAATATAGGTTATTAGTGATAGATTGAAATAATTTTATACCTAAGTCAAAAAAGACTGGCTGAAATAAGTTTTTTATCGGCTCAAAAGTGACTTAAGAGGTCGCCTTCGGTGTCTTGCTTGGGGGAAAAAGAGTTGCGCCGCTATTTTAACTTTTTCACGGGCAACGCCGTTGCGGGTACCGCTAGTTCCATATAAAAGATCAATTTTTTAAAAGTATTATCAATTAAAAATCTCATTTTCGGTATTTTTTGAGTTGTGTCACTATTCTTTTCAAGCGACGATATGACAAATTGTACTGAACGTTTGAAATCAAAACAAGCGTGACATAAAATAAATTAACACTGCACTGGGCATCAGTAGGTCTTAATATATAAACATATAAATGACAGATATTTTATCATTGTGCAATAGAAAAACATATTTTTGACTTAAACACAAAATGATCACATAAGCATCAAATTTTGAAAATGACTAGTATTAAACATATAGCTTGATCTTAAGAGTTAACTATTTTTTGACTGGAATCAACTACATGTTATGTAACATAGTTAAAATGTTATTAAATAGGTTGCCCTGCCAAACAGAGTGAATATTTTACCATTTCACTTTGCTCCTCTTTGCCCCATGTTCCCCTACTTTATTTTACATCTTAATTTTTATTTATTTTTTACGATTTTTAGAATATGTAGTACATACATTATTTACGCTCGCAAGTGAATTTCAGCTCGTAAATCCGCATGAAAAAAAATTTTTCGTGCTAAATTTGATAATAAAATACTTGGCAAAAAATGAAGGATATTTCAAAGAAATTTCAGCAAAAAAATTACTGGAGGTGAATAAGTTATCTGTATACACAAAATTTCAGGAACAAAAATTCCCATTCATCAAAATTTAAAATTTTTCAAAAAAATAAAATAAAATAAAACAAATAAATAAATAAAGCAAGCGGGACATAAATAAATTTTAGCTTTGGAATAATTACTCGTAATTACAAAATTTAAAAATTCTCTAAAAGTCTACTGTTATTTTACCAGAAAAATTACAAAAGAACTGATAAATGCTTCTATATTTGCTATACTATAATTATAACTATACTAATAATTAATAAATTTCTTGAATAATGATTAAATGAAATGTAAATACTGGGTTATAATCAGAAAAAGCTGTGTAAATAGTGTAATTAATTTTAAGATAACTAATTTTGCCTAGTGAACTCCACGTAGAACTCAATTGAAAATCTTAGTAAACAAAGAGCGGATTTTACGTGACAACGGTGATCGTTCATGAGTCCCTCTAGAGGTGAATTGCCTCCATTAGTAATGTGTGTGTTTTCACGTAAAAACACCTACTTAAAAAATCTGTTTACGTAATAGGGCAGTTTTAAAATAGTTTAGGACGAAAAAGTAGTAATAACTAACTTAAAATCGCTGTTGCTACACGGAAAATACGCTCTTTTAGTTTTGGAGGAACTTGTTTTCCGTACATTGAAGAAGAAAAATATAACGTCCGTTACATCTGGTATTTATAGCGTGTCTAAAAAATTAGTCACAAAAATAAAAATTTAACAACAAGTTAAGTTTTTTAAAATCATGTTAATTGATCCCTATAATAACCGCAATATTTTTTTCCCTTTTCTGTTCTGTAAATATTTAAAACTTGCCACAATAGTTAGTTAGTTTTCTTGTATTAATCAACTAAATGTAAGATCAGATTACAACCGTGACGGAACGTAATAGTACAACTGAAAGTCTATAGAGAAGGGAAAGGTGCCTTTTTGTTAATTAATTAGAACACGAAGCAGAAAATCGTATATCACGTAACAAATTTCGTTCTCCTGGAAAACAACAATACTTTATTGAATTAAACAGACTGTGTTCTGCTAAACGTAACGCAATACTTTTTCTGCTTCCCCCTCCTCGGAACAGCATGCAACTGATCCTGCTTGTAATTCTAAATCGTTATTCAGGTTTCCCTTTTCTATTTGCAATCTATTGTGCGAGAAGGGGAGAATTCACTGAGGAACAGCTTTGATAGCGGAGAGATTTAAAAATTCCATCCTTCATTGGATGGATGCTGGGTAGGAGAGAATGAAAACAGGGAGCCCTTTTGACGGTTTGTAGAATAACAATGGGAGAGAGGGTAAATTGAAAACATACGATTGGGTAAAACGTGTAATCAGCCTGCTTTACCCTCTTTTATATTGCTGCAAAAATCTGCTGCTAGATCTAGACTATCAACCACGACTTTGTCGAGGTTTTTGTTTTCTTTTCGAACTTGAAACATGTATTTGTTAGATTTTAACATTTATATCAAATAAAAGAAATCTTCTGCTAACCGGGTACAAGCAAAAATTACCCTGAATATGCCAATATTATCTATTACCCCCAAAGGGGGAAAAGTTCGCGGTATTTTCTTCGGGTTCAGTTGAATAAATAGCACATTTAACTATTTTATACTTTTTGTCTATATTATAAGAAATATGAATAGATTTCCATTCGAATGTAAGCTATTCCAAATAATAGCATCTATATTCGCTTGAAACTTTCATGCGTGTATTTGTAAAAGTATTCTTTTAATTAAAAATTTCAAGTAACTTGTACATAGAAATTTCATGCTAAAGTTTTTACTTGTCGAGTTATCGTACACACACCTTCAATTCAAATAACAATATCTTTAATTGTAAAATTTCGATGCAATAGCAAAAACTTTAAAAGGAGAAAAAAACGGCTAATAACATCGACTATACTTAAATTTTGTTCTCTCAAGAAAATAATTATATTCGTTAGGACTACGACTACAATAACGGCGTACAGTCCGACCACGAAATTTTGACCCTTGGGCGCTTCTGCGCATGGCAGAAAAGGACGAATCCCTTCGAGTTTGCTGGTACGGTTATTAGCACGCTAATTAGAATGTTTGCTTCTCTGCTAACATGACAGTTAAAAGCAGCCAAATTTAAAAACTGGCCGATAGCACCAGTTTGGAAGAAATGAAGTATGCTAAACGAACTAAAACGAGAGCAAAAAACGGCACTTTCCTTATACCAGCAGTTTCTCCCTTGAACATGAATGGATTCTACTATGGAGTCACAGGTAATTTTCTTTCTTTTTTTCCGCCGGTAGAACTGTACACTGCTTAAAATAATTTATTCAAAAAATGTTTCGTGTTGTTAAGTTTTTCTAACAATAACTAAAGATAAATAGAATTAGTTGAATGTAGTCGTATCCAAAAATGACCCTACATTCCTACGCTAATCAAATGAGATTAAAAGTTTTATCAGTTGATTATTTCATAATCAACTGATAAAAGTCTGTTTTATCAAGAAACATTTAATTTTATCAAAATTGCCAATAAGCATTTAAAAGTATTTTGAAGCAATTTATCACAATTGAATGTTATCTCAAACTGAATGTTTTTAAATATGAATTAATGTATTAACAACTACAGGAAGAAAAAGAAAGTTGGAGGCCTAGAAAAAGAAGAAAAACTTCAATCTTTTTTTTTTTTTCGGGGGGAGGGGGGGATTCAGTCCAGAAATTTAAAATGAAAGAATCGGAACAGTAGTCAGATCTTATGTATTTTGTTGTTTTACAATATGCATTGAATATATACATCCATTGCTCTCTTGCTCTCCTCTCCTCCCCCCCTGGAAAATTTTGAGCCTTTATTAAGAAGATTCCGTTTTTGAAGGGGAAAGAAAATATACCATAAATATTGCGAAAACAGAAGTCACCTTAGAAAAGCTTTATTAGACACAAAACTTAAAATATTACAGTATACTAGATGCATTTAGTGTTTAGCTCACTTGTATTCAGTATTCACACTTTATACTCCAAGCTTGTAGCTACTGTATTTTCATTATATAGATACTCTCTTTATTTGTTAAATGAAATTAAAAAAATGATGGCTAGAAGATTTTTTAAACAGTCAGAAATTTTCTTTTAAAAAATGAAAATACCCTTCAAATATTAAGGAAAATATATTAAGAAACAATACTTTCTATTTTAATAGGATTGAGAATGGTATTGATTAGATATCGAATACAGCAAAAATATCGACTTACCTTTACCAAAAATGAAATGTTCAGATAGGATGAAAACACCAAAACTCAATACCCAGATGAAAGCAAGTGATAATTTTCCACTATCCATGACTACAACCGCATGATGCTTTTAAAACCTTCTCTTCTTGCAATCTCATGTTGACACTGATGGTTATCCTCTGCTTCTTTTCACCATCCAAATCACTTCCATTCGAAGCAAGAATATGTTCGGAATAAATCCGGGCACTTTGTGTTCTATAGGAGGTAGAGAAGCATTCAGCTTCTGGTATCGCCATCTATTGGGATGTTTTGGTACGTTTCGTACACTTCGTGTTATTTAGTTTTTCAGGTGAGGGATGAAAAATTGAAAAAATAATATGCTTTCTTTTGGTAATTTGACGGAAGAATTACAAAATTTATAAATCAACAAACAAAAAAGTCACCATATAAAAATATTGCTTTCAACATATTACGTCAATTTTGAAAACCTGGAAGTGCCATTAAATAAATTTTCCAACTCGGTCTGCCGTACTGCAGTAATTTTGATAACTTAGAATTACAATTAATTTTTCATTTGAGGTTAGTTTAAGTGATTGAGCGTTGATAATTAATGCAAAAATGTAATCTTAATTGAAGTATATGAAAGTTCAAATCAGTAGTGATAGTTAAATATATGTAGGTTAAAAGAGGCGAAGTTCTTTATTTTTTGAAATTACTGTTAGGAAAATGATAATACTACACCACTAATAATAATAATAATCATAATAATAATAATAATAATAATAATAATAATGAATAGCAAAAAAGGATAAATGAAATACAACAGCTCTCAGCGGACCTCTTTTGGCATCAATGAGAAAAGGTTCCACAGTTGTAAATAAAATGCTCTTGCGAGTGATTTATGGTCACATAAATTGATAACCTTTTTCATTTCAAAATTGGATAAATGTATCAGTAAAACAACCGTTTTATGATTAAATAACACCAGTTGCCTTTCAGTACATATTTTAACAATCTCCATATGATCTAACCTTCTCATTGAATGCTGTCAATAAGTTTATTTTACGATGTTAATTTGAATCGTAAAAATTTTGTTTATTTTACAATGCCCCTACGAATCTAGTAAAGTTGTTTATTTTATAATGAGCCCCCTTCATGCAGAGAAAGTGTAGCGACACAATGCACCAAGAATTTAACATTTAAGAAGTTTATGAGGAGTAACCCTAAAATGTTAAAATTTAACTTGGGAATGAACTAAGTCATGGTCAATTTCACGCAGACAACATACATAAAAAAAATCATTTAAAAGAGAAAGCAAAAAAGGAGGGAAGGAAAGAAAAAGATTTTACTAATGCCTTTTTAAAAAGAAATATTTAAGAAATAATATTTTATTCTATCAAATGTCCAAAGAACGTTCTCGAAAATGAATAATAATCTTTTTCAGAACAATGTTACACCACGAAAAAAAAAACTTTTTGTCTGGAAAGAAATGGAAAAGAATTTACTAATTCTTTTTAAAAAGTAATATCTATGAAGCTAATTATTTTACCTTAAAATAAACTTTTTTATCTAAACAACAGAAACTATTTTAAATAACCAGTAGCAAAATTAATTAAAACAATGACATTTCCCCCCAAGAGAGCACCGGATTTTCTGTCAGCACTCACAGGTCGAAATCCTAGAAATAGTCTGTCTGCAGGAATTTACATCTTTACCCCCCCAAACCCCCCGAGTCCCATGTACACACACATGCTTAAAAATAACATCTAGAATGAAGATGTTCTACGGGTTGTGATACTGTCATTTAACAGCTGTGATGAAAATAGGATTTAGGAAAGATTAACCTTAGTTAAGGCACTGACTGTTTTAAATTTATTCTATACAGAATTTCTAGGGAATCTATTTGCTAGTGACAAGGCTTTATATATGGAATATAAGTAAACCTATGTAGGGTCAGTTGGGGTAATTGTAAACGCATTTTCAATGTTTTAACTTTTGATCCTTCCCTACCTCTTGAATGAATTCAGAGATAAAATTGTGAGCATTGTAGCCACTCCTGTACTTTTTGTGAGTAAATGTGTACAAAAATTTTGACTTTATGGTTATTTGTTAGCAAATGAACTCGTGTTTACAATTACCCCAGAGATCTGGGGTAATTGTAAACAGTGATTTATTTTCGAATAAAGTTAATGCAAATGAAAAATTGTTTCTTACGCAGTCTGCTTGAAGGCTTAAGAAGTTCCGGAGCAATGGTCTCAATCTGCGGCCAACAGACCGCATGTGGTCCGCTGAATTATGTTATGAGTCGGCTGAGATCATTTAACGAGAAACATCTTGCAAAAAATCAAGTAATGCGACAAGTTTATGTAAAATTCGTCCCGCAGTCGGTCAGTCAGTTAAGCTTGGATCCCACAGAGCACCGAAAGTGAAGCACAACTGGCCCTGGTCAACGCTTGGGAGGGTGACCACCTCCCGCGACTGATTACTCGGAGACCGAGTGCTCTAAAGAGCGCTGTGCACGCACAATACATCGTCGCTTCAAATGTCCACCAAATTAGAAATAATTTCCGCTGAGGGACCAACCTAGGTGAAGATCTCTCATCTGGGAACTGGTTAAAAATCATTGGGCCCCTCTAAGCCAAGTGTACTTCACTCTAGCGGAGCTCATTAATAATCAGTAGGAGCTTTCTTAATTCCCTTTAAGACAAAAAAAAAAAAATTTTTGGTTAATTTACATCAAAATATAATACTTATTGTCCCCCCAAAATATTGGAAATATGATAAATTTAAGTGTTTACAATTACCCCAGAGTACGAAATATATGGGGTAATTGTAAACACCTAACTTGTACATGAAAAATGACAGGGAAGATTAAATTCATAACTTAATGTTTTTAGCAGCATTCCATATGACAAATAAAAATGGTTGAAACCGCTTCCATCGCATTTGTAGATGAGCTGGAGAGAAAAATGTAAGATCATTAAATTTTGTTAAACAACTTTTTTCACTGTGCCATTTTCAAGCAATAGTGACGCCTCCACAGTTGTTTCTCAACTTACGAAACTGTTTCAACGTCTTCCCTATGCTGCCAGTTTATCACTCACAAGCAGTTAAGTTTTCAAAACCACCACAAGCGTAGTTATGAAGCTTGTTTACAATTACCCCAACTGACCCTATAGTATAAAATAGTCTTTCGTTTAATCGCACACATGCCACTCTATGTTGCATAAGCATGATGTCCTCCCTCACCTCCCCTTGTCACAACTTCATGAGCCCGAAGCCTGACATCATATTTAAAACCCATATTGTAACGCTGTCAAAAACATACAAAGAAGCGGTGAGCGTTGTGAGGGGGGATAAAATTTGTTGTGGTAGTTTGTCCACGTTTGCCAAAAAGAAGTAATTACGTTTGAAAATTTTTTGATGCGTATTTGTTTTTCTTCAAGAAAAAAAAAATGATTGGATAAACAGCTTGAAAATAGTGTGCAAGCGCCTGCGACCCTCTCGCACTGTTTCTGCGCCAAATGGTGCATTTCTCAATTCAAACAGGAAGTTCCGTGTAGAACTATACGAGCCTACTTCTCCGTATACACCTAATTCAAATTTATAATCTAGCTATCTCTTTCTCTTTCTTTCTCATTTACCTATAGTTCTTTATTACTTCAAATATATCTTTTTCAACGGATAATACATATTCATTCACTCACTCATTCATTCTTTCATTTATTCAGTCATTCGTTTATTCATTCATTCATTAACTCATTCATCTATTTATTCATTCATTCAGTCATTTATTTATTTCATCATTTATTCATTGAGAAATCTCCTTAAAAATCCCGATCAAAAAAATTCATAGGAAAATAGGCTCGCTCAGTTCTTGTTGAACTTCGTATGTTCTACAGCGTAATATCTTTCCGATAAAATTTGTTGCAAGCAATTCCGTCGGTTTGATCAGGATTTATATGGGATAGAAATTTCCCATAGGTGCTAATATTAATTTGGTACCTTTCCATTGTCACGGCGCAAATCTCGCCAAGCAGCCTTATTGGCGACAGCGCACGAAAAAGGTTACCAGCGGCGATATTCCGTGTGGCGTTGGCTGCATCATTATTGGCGAATTTATCGCCTGCGGCGAGACAATGGAAAAATGATGCTTTTTTTTTTTTTTTTGAATTGTTCAAACCAATATTTTACGTCGAAAGCTTCTTCCAGTAGGCTTGCTCATAGGAATTTGGATGTTGTGCCCAGAGTTTACATAATTTGCTTCATTTTTGCCCATAGGCGTTAAAATTTTTCGAACTGTTCAAAATTGAACAAAAACATGTTCAAATCAAAAAGTAAAATATGGAAATGAGATGTCTTCGCCGAGACCTTTTGAATGCAAAAAGAATTTTTCGAATCGGACAATTCGTTCAAAGTTATTAGGGGGGACAGACAGACCGACAGACAGACCGACCGACACACTTTTTCCACATCTCAAAACCCTACTTTCAATTTTTTATTTTTCATTCTTTATTTAATTACTTAACTTATTTTTGACTTTTTTTGAATTCTAACGATATTTTCACGATAAATTAAGCCTTCTTTCATGCTTTATTATTATTATTTTTTACTTTTACGGGAAAGTAGGCTAAAAAGCAATCCAAGCACAAACGAAATATTAAAATCATACTGTTAAATTAAGACTTCAAATCTGTTTGGTTTCTCTATTGAATAGGCATTACTATCTTTCTCGAGTGCACAGCTTTTTCGATTTCGGAGCATTTTAAACTAATAGATGGCAGCACAAGCTATTTATAGAGTCGAAATTAATTGTTTTTTTTTTTTTTTTGTTGCTTTTCAAATTAAATAGTGATATTTTAGTCCAACCCACCGATAGGCGCTTATTTTTTCCTAATTTTAAAATATTGTGTATTTACACAATAGATAACGAACGTCGACAATACTATGCTCTAGATAACGAACATAGACTAATTAATACTTGTTAATAATAATAACAAATCATGTCAAGGTGCAATGGCGGATTTTAGGCGGGGTGGGGGGGGGGGGGGGTTGGGAGGGTGGCGGAGTGGAGGGGTTTCTCTCCTAGTTGGGACGGAAGATTCGAATTTTTTTTTAGAAGTCTTTATCCGTCATACTTTCATACTACTCCTGACAACTTACCAATCTACAATATTAGTACAATACTCTTTACATTTTCTACTATTTGTACCTCAAACAAGAACAAAATAAAAGAGAAAATGTAATTTATTAACTGAAATATCAAAGCAAAATAATCTTAAGGTGTCAGTTTCAGTTAATCCATTTCCAATATATATATGTATAAGTCAGTCAGATTGTTAGTCCATCACAGTATAAAGTAAAATAAAATACAATTTGAATCTAACAATATCTAATATAATTTAAAGTGAGGTTAGAAGTGCGGTGACGCGTTATTTTGCTTCAAATCAACGATTCATATGTTCAGTGATATTCATTATCGTTTTGAACTCTTGATTAAATTTTTCTATCTAATTTATTCAATTGTATTAGGGTGGCATGAAAAATTTTATTTATATTTCCTTTACGGGAGAAAGAGTGCAGAAAGGTAAAATTTATTTGTAATATGCACTACAAATGCATTAAATTAAATAACTAACTAACTATTAAATAAAATAACTAAGCTCATTAAAATTTTAAATATAACATTGGAAATGGGATCAATAACGTAATGCTATGTTTCGTGTCTGAGTGTAACCAGTGATACTTCCCTAATAGACACCGTGAAACAAGGCAGAGAATGAGCGACCGCTGGTGTCCATATCTATGTTTAAATAGCAAAGACATTTAACATTTTCTCCTTTGCTTTTAGCCCGATTTTTTTTTTTTTTTTTTTGTTTAGTAGATACAGATCAGTTTAAGAGTGATATCAATATAAAAATTTTGGAAACAGTTTATTATTAATTAATTAGTTAATTATTTCCACTTTTCTTTTGTCAGGCAAGTCACGGCAACATGTCTTCGTTGAGTAAATTATTAGGTAATAAACATAAAACTCATTGTTAAAAAGAATTTGCTGCCATTATACAGCAATATTAAAAGCAATTTATAATAGCAGTTTGAGTGAAAGCTTTTCTGAAACAGTGAAACAAAAAATTAGAATAGTGGTATGAAAGCAAACATTTAAGTTTCATTCAACTGCCACTCAACTTAATACGAAGTCCGCAGAAGTAGGGGAAACTGTTGTACCTTGGATACATTTTTTTATTTTTATTTATTTATTCAAAAACTACTATAGTGAGATGCATTTTACGTATTACATAATGTTTTGCGGTCATTTATGAACAGAAGTGCTATTTTTAAAGTAAGGTAGAAAAATAAATCATGTGTCATTTAGCCTTTAAAAAAATAAAAGGAATTAGGACCAAGGTACAACACCCCTGTTGTACCATGGACCTACTATTATTATTTTTGAGAAAAACATTATTTATATTACAAATCTTTAATAAATCTTGTATTAAAGTTGTTAACATTTGTTAATAAAACAAATTAAGCTGCATAACAATTTACTTAGTAATTAATAGACATTATATTAATTAACATTTATAATTCTATAAGATATTTGATCACTTTAAAGTGTTATTGCTCAATAATTATCTTTGGAATTTTATTATTATTCTTCTTTTTCTTTTTATATACCCCTTCTAGCACAGACGATATTTTTTCATCTCTTTTATTTCATAGAAATCCCTTTGGAGTGGCATTTTGATGGTGGTGTAATTTTTTCTTTTACATCTTCCCAAGGATATAACATTTCATCTGGTTTTTCCGGCCACTTCCAGCCATAGGCGTAACTAGGGCTGGTGAAAGGGGGGGGGGGTCACCCTAAAAATGTACAGACTAAACACCAATAAGAAGTGCAAAAGAGTTGAAAAGTTACTAGTCATAAATACTTGTCTCTAAAGATATACTCCGTGTTTATTTCAGGCATCTCCCGGGGGGGGGAGCTACCCCGTCGGAGCAAGTCAACTCCCCCCCCCCCCCCGGCAAAAAAATTCAGATCACAAGCTTTAAAAAAAAAAGAAAAGAGAAATTACGCTTTTAAGACATTTTACTTTCAGAAACACTTTCAGGGAACGGAAATTGAACACTATCATGAGCAACACCAAAAGTAACTTAAAACCTTAAAGGCTATAAGACTTTATTTTGAAAAATATTGCGGGGGTAGAGTAACCGAACTCCTTTCTGTTTCCTCTAACATCACCAAAATATCCCGAAATTGCATTGCTATTAAGATTTCAAAAGTTTCCTTGGGATAGCCCTCGAACCCTTGCCTCCAGAGTTAGCCTAAGCATTATAGATGTAAGTCCAGTTACAAAAACTTAAGTTGCAGAAGCCCCAAATACCCACTCCTCTTATTTCACCAAAGATCTAAACATACATCCATATATATACATCAAAAAGCTATCATATATGTAAAAAAAACTCATATTAACATCATTTCTAGTCATATATATCTATAGATACGTATATATAAAAGGTATGATTTTGAAGCATACACTGCCCTTCCTAATTCTTAACATGCTCCCCCTGCTCCGGAGTCAAGGCAGTATCCAGAAATTTTTTTTTCGGGGGGCCCCGACTTCGACACACTTATGTTAAGCAAAGTTTCAAGGATGAATATATGATACATTGCAAAAGATTTTTTTGGGGGTGGGGGTGGCCCGTGGGTCCCCCTTCCCCTCTCATTACTAGATCTTAATTCAAATGCAATAGAAAATTCAATATTTAGCGCTAAGCAATCTTCTATGTCCAGGCATTCATGATATTAAACCTCGGAAATAGTGGAATTATAGAGAAAAAAATCCAAATTCCCCTACAAAAATGCTCATCTCCACAATAAATTTCTAAAAATGTTGTTAAATTTGTAACAAAGCGTCTAAATCAAATTTTCTTTTCTTTTTGGATGACGAGCGTGTGCATCGCTGGAGTGCAAACATTATTATGTATCGAAAATAATTAATAAAATAATTTTTGGAAAAAAAATAGAACCGACTTCAAACTATAAATTGCGCTAAAAAGTAAAAAATAATATTATTCTTTAAACAACTTCGATACGACTTTTAAACATAAATTTTGAAGTCGCTGCAAAATTATGATGGATTTTGATGCATGATTCCTTTTGTAACTATGAACCATTACAAATATAAATAGCGTAGAGTTTGCAACAGTTTCAGTGTAAAATAACGCATGGTGTAATTATAATTAGACTGTCATAATTTTGCACCGACTTCAAAAATTATGTTTAAAAGTCGTATCGAAGTTGTTTAAAGAATAATATTATTTTTTACTTTTTAGCGCAATTTATAGTTTGAAGTCGGTTCTATTTTTTTTCCAAAAATTATTTTATTTCATTCTTTTTAGTGTAAATACATTTTTATGTAAATACTCTATTTTTAAAACATACATATCAAAGGGGAAGTCTTTGAGGGAATGACACTAAAAACTAACCGTTTGAAAGATAAATTTCGTTTTAAAATCGATTTTAAAGAGTCACTAGAGCAAGCAAACTAATTGGATTTAATTTCTTCTTCAGAGAAGCCTTCAGTCTATTTCTTGTTATAATTGCTTTTAATATGACATCTTAATGGCAACAAACTCTGTTTAACAATGAGTTTCATTTTTATTAACACTGTTTCCAACAAAGAAAAATCGAGCCTAGCCTTTAAAATTAAAATGAAAAAATACTTATTTTTCACCCATAACGTTTTTTCTAAAAAACAGATGTGGTCAAACTGATGCGCGATATTTGAGTTAGACGACCCTCTATCGAACAAAGAAAAAATAATCAAAAACGGTTCATTTAGTCAAAAGTTATGGATGAAAAATAAAAAAAATGACCACATTTCAGCCCATAACGTTTTTCTAATTATCGAATATGGTCAACCAAGGTATGAGACCTATGGGAAACCACCCTCGATCGTTTAAAAAAAAAAAAACAATTCATGAAAATCGGTTCATCCGGTAAGAAGTTATGAGTGGACAAACAAAAAAAAAAAAAAAACGACATACATACAATCTGAATGTATAACCTCCTTCCTTTGTGAAGTCGGTTAATAAAATAATTTTTATTAAAAAATTGAACCGACTTCAAATTATAAATTGCGCTAAAAAGTGCAAAAATAAATTATTTTTTAAACAACATCGATGTGACTTTTAAACATAGTTTTAGAAGTCGGTGCAAAATGAGGATAGATGAAATCTTTTGTAATCATGAATCAATTACAAATATATATATTTTCCCAGAATTAGCAACAGTAACAATGTGAAGTAGCAAATGGTGTAATGGTAATTAGACTCATAATTTCGCACCGACTTCTAAAACTATGTTTAAAAGTTACATCGATGTTGTTTAAAAAATAATTTATTTTTCACTTTTTAGCGCTATTTATAATTTGAAGTCGGTTCAATTTTTTAATAAAAACTATTTTATTTTATTCTTTTTAGTGTAAATACATTTTCTATATAAATACTCTATTTTTTAAAAAAATACATATCAAAGGGCAAACCTTCTTTGAATAAATGTCACTGAAAACTGTTACTGTTAATGCACATATGTTATTTTCCTATTTGAGCTCGGATGAAAGGTTTATTCCGCTTTCAAAGCTTTGCTTGCTGCTGTTTGTTTCTGCAAGCTATAAAATTTCGTCTTTCTGTTTTAAGCCGGGTCCAGACGTTAAATTTTGCACAACTTTTTGTCTCCGCAGTTCAACACGTTGCAGATAAAACGTTGCGTATAGATTGGAAAAGTGCGCAGTTTTGAGTCCGGTGCGAAGACTGTACAGTTGCAGCGATAACTGAGTTAGAAAGCATATGTCTTTGAACTGTGCAGACAAATCGGCACATGTAGACGGTAGTACCCCTTTCCGATTCATTTTGTTTCTCAGTTTCAATTCGTCATTCGACTATGGCCGACTTTCGGCAATGTTCTCGGGAGTTTCTCACAAAATTTATTGCATTACGCGAAAGTTTCCCACGCATTTGGCGTGTCAAATCCAAGGAGTATAGTGACAAGGATAAAAAGGGGGAGGCTTATGAGAGTTTAGTGGAAAAATTCAAAGACATTGATGCAACCGCAAACAGAGAAACAGTTGTAAATAATTAATTCTTTGAGAAGTGTTTACCGGAAAGAATTGGCAAAAGTTAATAAATCGATTCGATATGGGGCAGGAGACGAAATTTACAAGCCATCTCTCTGGTACTTTGATTTGTTACATTTCCTAAATGATCAGGAGACACCAAGGCAGTTTAGGAATACCATGGATGAAAATAAAGAAACTGCAGTTGTCGAACCACCAGAACAGGCAACAAAAAAAATTTATTTTATGTAATCATTTGACCACTTTGAACGCCGGGTTCTTCTGAGACGTTCCAGTCTTTTTTTTTTAACATGACACCATGTCAAAATTGACCAGAGTAGTACCTCCTTCATGACGATATCGCACAAAGCTGAGTGAAATATACAGATATCTCTGCACTATCTAGACGCATAAAAAACTGCAACGTTTTCATTCAGTCTTAAGACTGCTCAGACAAAAGGTTTTTACAAAACGTAGCGTCTGGACCCGGCTTTGTTAATAAATAATAGACAAAAATTAATTGTACTAAAATGTATTAATTAAAACTATTCTAATTTGTTATAATCTTCCTTTTTGTGTGGATACTTGAACTAAGCAAATAAAATGCGTTTTCTTTCAAATATTTTCTTTTTTGTTTTGTTTCGTTTCTTTCTTTCCTTTCTCCTTTTTTATTGTGTGTGTTTTGTAAAAAACAATGCTTAAATGTGTAGGATCTCCGGCTGATTGCCGTGGGCAGCTAATTTTTAATTATATGGAATGCTATACATTTTAATAAAATAACATAATTTGCACCTAAAAAAGTTATCACTATATACACAATGGCAAACCGACTGGTCTTTTCATTTTTAATTACGGGCATAGCCGTGCGGGTACCGCTAGTACTTATATAATTTTATAAATAGCATAATGTTTCCAAGGCTAAATTAAATTATTACGGTCGAATTTCGGCTGTTGGGCAAACTCTAATTCTATTTAATTGAGGGCTGTACCATACGATTAGAAAAAACATTATGGAATGAGGTATCACTTCTGCTGTTTTTCTTCATTTATGAAAATATTTTCAGGAAAGCTTTCTTTTTCTAAAGAAATTCAGTCACGGTTCCTACACGATGAGAAAGTTGCTTCATTTTTCGCCCTTTTAAAGGAACTGATTGTCTCTTCAACTTTCTCAAAAACCCTTCAAAGCATGCATAAAACCTTTCCCGTTGTTTTCGTTGCCATTTAATGCCCAAATGATTAATCTTTCATGTGTGAACATATAAAGAAGGATTTAAAAGCATCAACTCGATTTAAATGTCAATGCCAGCAAAACGTTCACGAGTGCATTAAGAAATTCTTGACTTACTATCTACCAGAATGAACAACAAGAGCATCCATCAAAAAGTCATTGACTACCCCCCCCCCCCCCCCGTTTTTTTTAATCAAATGATGCTTCTGCCCCCGTTTATCCACTTCAAAAATTTCAATTTGCGAAGGAATACAGATTATTTTAAAGATAATTTTGCACCAATGTGTCATTATTGTTAAACTTTTTGCTAAAAATGTCGAATTAAAATTAAAGTATCGATGACCAAAGGCTCAATTCCATAAAAGCAGCTAATACCAATTACTTCGAATACTAATCAAAGTTACATTTACGTGAAATAGGTTGGAAGGACTTGTTATTCAGAATACTCTAAACTCGATGTCGATACAGCGGTGCCTTGAAGAACTTCGGCGATTGTGAAAAAAAATAACAGTCCCAGAGAGTAAAGATTTTATACGAAAAACATCGTCAGCGCAGAAGTTTTGAATCATTAAATTCGCTTTCAAGTTCGATGGACAGCATCTAGTTCTTTTTTACTCGCCCCGTTTTTTTCGTTTCAATAAAAAATACACATAAAAACACGAAGAACGTATTCTTTATTTCATTTTTCGTATTAATTTTTTATTTAAATTTTATGTAATTTGAAGAAGATAGGAAACTTCACTGAATACCTTTAGCAAAACCTGTAGAGCAGAGCAAAAAAAAGAATTGTCAAAAAAAAAAAGCGCGTTATTGCTTTTGAAATATGGCTTAGCCAAGCTTCATTTTTCCTAGGAATCGTATTTTTCAAAGTACTCGAAAATTAATGTACAATGATGCATTTATACACGCTTGCAGCTGACGTAATAGAGCAAAATTCAAAAAAATACATATGCGATGAGCGATGACTATAGAGGTATACTCTTTGATAAAAGAACCTCAACAACGTTCACACTGAAAGAGATCAAGAATTACGATCGCATTTTGACCACCGGGCAACCACTAGTTTTAATACCATTTTGATATATTTATTACGTTTAAGATGGCAATTTGACTCGATATTTTTTCTCAAGCCGAGACCTCCTCGGTTCAACCGGAGTATGCGATTGCTCTGTGAATCGGAGGAGCGGTTGAATCAAAACTAAAGAACTAAAGATGATCATTGAACTATATTTAGAGTGATACTTTCTCTAATTTGAAATTTTACAACTGAAGTACATTTTTAAAATCTTTGCGTTTGTTAATATAAACGTAGATCATCAATTACACATCATGCCGAAGAAAAAAGGCGAGAAAAGTGAAAAGAAAAAACTTTCAAAGAGCGGAAGCAAGAAGTCAACTGTAGACCTTGAGAAAAAAGATCTCGACAGTAGTTCAAATGATAATAACAAAACCAGCAAAAGAAAATCTTATATTAGAGATATAAACTCAGAAAACAGCAAAGTCGAACGCAGTACTTTTCAGGAAATCATAACAGAAATCAAAGAAGAAAATAGGAGGACTGATGAGGAAAGCGACTATGATAGCAGTGAAAAAGAAGGTATGTTTTTCATACGTTTAGGGTATCTCTTCGCTTTGCAATCGGATGTGTCTCTTATGATCTTTCTTTTCTTTTACCAAGCAAGTCATGTCAAAATGTTCCAGGAGGGGAAGAGGTTAAAAATAGACCCCTCCTACCCCCCCCCCCCCCCCGAAAAGAAAGGCCTCCCTTTTACAATGTAATAAGTTTTGAAACTTCGTTCAGTTCAGTTTTTGACTTACAACTAAAAATGGGAGTCTGTCGATTGAAGTTTCTTTGAAGATATTTTGATAATTTAAATTTTGGCACTGTTGCCGAATGTCGGATTAATTGCTTCCTTTATGCAAAGGCCGAAAACATAAGCGCCTAATCGTTGATGTCAAAAAAATTTGGCGACATCTAAAAGGAAATTGCAAAGAGTCTCGATTATTACCAAAATATTCCCGTTCACTTGATACAATGTCAGAAATTGCCAAATTTTCTGATCAGTTATCGGATGGATTCAATTGAAAAGTGGCAGAATTTCGGTTGAGGTTTCTGACGACATTCGGAATATCGCCTAATTTGGTACTTATCGGCTTGACGCCCTACATTTTTTACTCACCAAACATCGCCAAATGTTTGGTAGCAAAGAAATGTTAAATAGCACGAGATTTTATTAGCTTTAAATAGTATGTTGACGATACTCCTAAAACCGTTGCCAATGTAGGGAGTATTTTTTAGCGTTAATCATTTAAATCTGGCATCCTAGTCAGCTCTAAGCTCACTATGATCTGGAAACCAGTTTTATCAACAAAAAAAAAAAAAAAAAATTTTGGAGAATTTTAGATATTTGGAAATCTTTCCTCCTCTTTAAGTGGCAACTAAAAATTTGTTGACATTCCGAATGGCGCCAAATATCTTCATAACCGAAATCGCTGTGTAGCTTCTTATTGGCGGCTGCTATTAGAGTCGTTATAATTTTATTGGTTCCTGCGACACCATCATTAGATTTATATATAGATAGATTATGTAGAGTGGTAATTTATAAAATTTTCTCTGTATTTTGACGCAATCTGCCATAAAGTTCCTAAAATGTGTTTAGAATTAAAGCAAATACTGTACCTAGAAATATAACTTCATTACCTAACTTGCACATACGAGCAGGGAGGAGGAATTTAAAGAATTCTTGGTTAAAGAGATATTTTAATTTTTATGCTGCATAAAAACATGCACTTGAAAACTCACCGCCGTAAGTGCCACAATGTTTCATGCCCAAACATACTTAAAACTGACCTTTTACATGAACCCCAAGTGACTCCAGTCTATGCCTATTGTATTCAAGGGAAATCGCTTGCTTGTATTAGTGGCATGGATCCCACATGCAGATGCTAGGACCTCAGCAATAGGACCCGCGACAAACAGGGACAGGGATGAGATTCAAACTTATTTATTCATATAGCTTTACCTAATCATGGCAAAATTGAAAGGTGCCGTAGCATGATCTGGTAAGAAATCCCGCAACAAATATAGAGACTGTGAAGTGACACAACACACAAGTATACTTTTCTCCACCAGAACCCCTACCTGTTAGCCGAGGCCTTAGGATTGCTTACGCACGGGGAGAGGTAGTGGGGTCTACGGATTTTACATGCACATATCCCCAAGTATACATGGTGGTCTTCAGCGGGTATCGAACGCGCGACCTTCCAGGAGGAAGTCCGACGTGCTAACCACTAGGCTACCCATGGCCCCACACACAAGTATACTATTAAATTTATTAAATTTAATCTTCAAGCACGTTATTCTCTAAATGCTCTAAATTGTACCGTCGAATTTTCTGTTTGAATAGACGCACAATTACTTCGAATTTCACTTGAACGTGAAAAACCTCTTTCCTCATGTAGGTCAGAAAAAACTTACACACAGCGCAAATAATTATTCCCATTTTTCGAGAAAATTATAGCCATAAGCTCGAAAGTCACTGTAACGCAAACTGCCATCCGTAACAAATGCAGCGCTCTTACACAATGTTATAAAGCTACACATCCTCTTGTTGTGAAAAGGAATCTTCCTTGCTAGCGACACACAGTTTCGGTTCCGATTAAGATCGTTACATTTTGTGTACGCTGTATGTCAAGGTCATGACTTCGATTGTGGTTTGCCTCGGATGCCTCTAATCAATGTTCTTTCAAATTCGATAATCGCTGTAAATCCAAATTGTCTTGCTCTGCGCACTATTTTACTTTGATTCTATTTTAGTTCTTAAGAAGTAATTCTATTATAGGCACACCTTTGACAGGCTTAATGGAGAGGTATCTTGCTCTAGATTTTGAAAGTATTTTTAGTTCATTCAAAGCAAACGTCCCCTAGTACACAATGCAAAGCAAGTAGTTGACATTTATTGCTTTTGCGTGCATTCTTTGCTCTGAGGAAAACAATAATGAAAACGTCGAACACGTATTCTTTTAAGTGAAGTGGAAATTTTTTATTTAGTTATTTATTTATTTCTTTCATTTAAATCGGTGTTTCCTAACTTTTTTTCCCTTGCGAACCCTTTTAAAATCCGAAAAAGAAATGGCGAACCCCCTTCTGTAGTCGATAGTAACGGGTGACAAAGCTATAAAATTTGCTAGCACATTTATCTCCCATATTGCACAATACAACATCTAAGTATAATTTAAAATTAAAATACAGCTTCAGATTGTCCTTTGATAAGGATTCTTTAAAAATAGAGTATTTATATAAGAATGTATTTACACTAAAAAGAATAAGATAAAATAATTTTTAGAAAAAAATAGAACCCACTTCAAATTATAAATTGCGGTAAAAAGTGAAAAATAAATTAGTCCCATAAACAACATCGGTATGACTTTTAAACATAATTTTTGAAGTCGGGGCAAAATGATGACAGTCTAATTATCATTACAACATGCGTTATTTTACATTGAAACTGTTGCAAACTCTAGGCCATTTACATTTGTAATTAATTCATGGTTACAAAAGTAATCATGAATCCGTCATAATTTTGCACCGACTTCAAAAATTATGTTTAAAAGTCATATCGATGTTGTTTAAAGAATGACTTTATTTTTCACTTTTTAGCGCAATTTATAATTTGAAGTCGGTTCTTTTTTTTTTTTTTTTTCCAAGAATTATTTTCTGAAATTTTTATTTGCGATAATTCAGAAAAGTTGGAATTAAGTGGGATAAGTATGAGTCCAAATTTAAAACTAATGAATGAATATCTTCTGGTTGGCGGTATTGGGTCTGTATAGTGAGAAATTAGCCTAAAATAATGAAAAATTTTACACTTTATGCAGTAAATCTTCATATTTCCAACTCGTTCTTCGCGCTTGCGATGAAAAAGTGGAAAATGGTAGGAGGAACATACGCTCCAAAATTTAAAATAAATCAATAAATATCTTTCGGTACCAATTTGTGATCGCAATTTTAGAAATCAGGCAAAAGTAGAAATAAGTGCATTTCAAATTTTGTACGTGCGCTTCCTATACCAGTCCATTACTTTTTTTAAAATTTATTAAAAAATAAAATAATAATAATAATAATTTTTGCACTCCTTTATAATACATATAGAAATTTATTATTTCATTTTTTTCTTTTACGTTAGCGATAAAAAATTCCCCCATTCCAATATTAATTTTGCGAACCCCTTTGTACACCGTGCGAACCCCTAGGAGTTCGCGAATCACCGGTTGGGAAACGCCGATTTAAATGTTCATACCTTGCGTAAAAAATTAGGATACAAGAAAAAAGGCACATGAATAATTTTGATAGGGCCATGTTGAAAGTGTAAGTATAAACATTTCGTAAAATTGAGGGAAAGAAAAAGAGGAGTTTTCAGTTTGGTTTCCCACCTATTGAAAATAAAATATTAAGTTTTACCAAAAGCGTGCTTTTCAAAATGCGTGCTCTTAAACGTTCTAATCTCTTAGAAACTGAAGGTAAGCAGCATCCAGAACGCGTCGCACAACTCCTCGGATTGCCTCTGGAAGAAAACATCATAGATGTAACAGGCTACATAGAAGAAAAGGCCGAGGAAATTCGAGCCAGGAAGCATGTGAATTGGTTACCTTACTACAAGGCGGGTCTCATCACTCAAAGGGATTACTCCTTTATAACGGGATTCCAGCATACACAGACACGAGAGGAACGGGACCTCCTCATCGATTACTTTCAGGTTTGAGTTTTCTTCCGTATATGAAAAGAATGAAAGGTATACAAGGGGATGACAATTAAACTTCTCGTATAAATAGCACCTTGTAGTTGAAACTGGTGACCGGCTTATCGCCAAATTTGGTACATAAAATACAACGAAATGCGCTCAAGGAATTTGAAAAGAAGAAAGAAAGAAAGTTCTAAAACCTCCATTAGGTGGCGCTTTACATGAAAAACTAAAACAGCAAACGTAACAAAGGAAATGTGAAAACGGACACAATTTGAATAGTTAGTGATTACCCCCTTTTATTACTATGTCATCGAACTGTAGTTTCTCTTGGTAATTTTGCTCGTAAAGCACCACCAAATGGACAATTTTGAATTTAAAAAATGTTTTGAGAACTCTAAAGGCATCATTGACCTCACCGTCCTCTGTATACGCGCTAAACGTACTTCTGCCTTTGCGGTCGTTTCAAAATTTGAAGCCAATCCACTTTTTATCGATGTAACCGAGCGTATCAGCCAATGAGAACATTAGAAAACTGTCATTGCTTCTAAATAATTAAATTGACCAAGCCCTCGTTTAGCCGATCACCAGCTCATTGAGCGTAGTGCCATATTTATTTGACATAGTATTTTTTGTTAATCGCTTTACTTTATTTAATTCTCTTTAGCCCTGATGGTCTCTGCTTTTGCTAGAGTGAAGCATCTAGAAACTTTTCAAAAACAGGTAGAGTCATTACTGAAGGAGTTAAATCTACCCCTGTGCGGGCGCTAGTCTAATTAAGACTGAGCCCATGTTTAACGTGATACAAAGAAGGGCTAATCTTTAACATAGCAAACTAATTAAACTTTAGAATGATAACTTTTTGCGCGATTACGATCTTAGCTCCAAGCGCAGTCTGAAAACTCAGAGCGGTTTTCTACAATATGTCCGTGATATTGAGCGTTACCAAATAATAAATGATTTATCAGCGAAGTTACCTTTTCTCCCCACATCCGTTCCACCATATTATGGGACTTGCTGTCAAGCTGGATCTAACCCAGAAAATTACAAATTCAGATATTTCATCCGAGGCTGGACGGACATCCATCCTCGTTATATTCCGCTCATCATTAGCTTCATGTCTATACAGATGGCGCGTTCTCTGATTTTTCTCAGGGTGCTGGAGCTGGAATCTTTTGTGACCAGCTTTGTTTCCGCCTCCAGGTTGTTAATTTCGTGACTCACTTTGATGGAAAATTGCAATCAATCTGGCGGCAATTGAACAACTTTGTATTCGACGAGACTTTTTTGATAGAGCTTCTATCCTTTCTGATTGTTTCTGCACTGAAGATCATTCCTCTAATAAAACGAGACTAATAATTTCCGTGTCCTGACATGCAGGACTTTGCTCGAGATTTTCCATAACAAAGTGTCTTTTCAATGAATTCGCTCCCACTCTAGCATTGCAGGTGATGAGAAGGCTAACTATCTTGATAAAATGGGGTTTTTCGTTCCGCAAAAGCCTACTAGAAGCTTGGGATTCCATTCTGCTAAATTGGAAATTGGTAGGATATCCTAGGGATATCTCCGTGAAAAGGTTTTGCACGTTTTGAGTGGCAATCCTTGGAATGTTCTCCTCTCTAAACTACAACTGGTACCTGATTCACCTGGTACGGCTGCAGTTGCAACTTTTAGATTCCTGACAGGGCATAATTGTCTCCGTGCCCATCTTTTTTTCGTTGTATGACTGGCTGGGATATGACTGCCTCACATATGGACGCGGGCTCAGCACTATATTCTTTTTATAGCCAGGTTGAAAAGTATTGGAGATCCCATAGTCTAATGGCCTAGTGGCTGGCATATTTGCTAATAAAATTCGCTTTTGTTATTTATTTAATTTATTCACAGTAGCTCAATCTTCATGGTATCATTTATTTTACCATTAGAAATTACATTAAGGCGACTGACTACTTTCCAAAGAATTGTTTCGTTGATTGTGCTATGACTTAAGTTGATGATCGCCAGTGCTGGTGTAAAACCATAGTAATAAGCTGTTAGGTGGTAGCAACGACAGCAATGTACTTTGTTGCCTTCTCCGCTGTTGTGAAAGCAACATTACATTATACATATTCATCACTAAAACACTTTCAGTTAGAAAAAAATTAAATTTTTAGATACGTTTTTCGTTTGACAAATGTTGTACGAAATTTTAATTTTAAATGTATTCGTAAACGAAACGACTATGCATTAAAGATGTAAAAATTCTCCAGCTTCGCTGAAAATGACTGAATTTTACCTTACATATTTCTAACTAGGAGCGAGGTTTCCAATCTTTCGTGGTGTTGGTTCGCCGTGTGTGTCTGGTTGAAGAAATCCAAAAGTTCTTGGTTCTGATAGACGATATGCTGCGAGAAGACCCTTCAAGAGTGGACAGCTTCAAGCCAGAAGAGACCCAACCTTGGAAAGCGTTTTCGGACCTGTTGTCCTGCACCGACCCTTTCGTCAGCAATATGGCGGGCAGGATCATTTCGAAACTCGTCACTGGCGGGAAAGGAAGGCCCGATCGACTGGACCGGGACTTCTACATGAACTGGATAAAAGACGAACTGCGCCACGACAACAAATACCTTCACTCGGTGGCTAGATGTTTGAGCCGGATACTGAGAATAGACGAGTATCGCCACCAGTTCATGTGCATGAACGGTATTTTCCGGATCATCCGGCTGTTGTCCAGCGGAATCAAGCCTCAGTCTCAGTACATGTTCTGCTTCAACCTCTGGCTGGCTTCTTTCAATCCCTCTGTGACGGAGAAGATGAGCAGGTGAGGACCATTCGATGAGTACTAAATCTCACTGAATGTCAATCTAAAGCAGTCCCAATATCAAGAGTTAAAAAAAGGGGGGAGGGAGGAACGGTGAGGCCAGGCACTCCTAAACGAGAGTTAGCTTCACACAGCGAGCAACAGAGATAAAAATTTTGTCGCTCTTTAGGACCAATTGTACGCAAAGTAGAAATCGGTAGTCAGGATGAAAGGGAAGATAGCGGTCAAGAAGTGAAGGAGGCTCTGTATTTGGGACTTTTATTGCCGACACCATGAAATTAGATGACCTCTGTTGAACTAAACTTTCGAGAAACAAAAGAGTCGAAAACCATTCGGTTAGCAAAATGGTAACGCAATTGTGGTCAGAAGCGTTTTCAATGTCGACAACCTGAAAGTATAACTGTAAAGCTCAGTCCGGCGGTTAATGTTTGGACTGAGTTTTAGCCTTGCTTTTAATATTTTAACTTTCATATAATGTAATAGCTCAAAACTAGATGAATAAGATCGGTGTTGTTGTTTCTACCGGTTATATAGGAAACAAAATACAGTAAAACCTGTAAAGTCGACCCCTTTGTAAGTTAACCACCTGTCTAAGTTGACCACTTTTGGCAGGAACGGAATCAGCCATTCACCCGCTATAAGTTGATTACTAAAGGGCTGCACCGCAAGTGGTCAACTTACACAGGTTTCACTGTAATTCTATGAGAACTAAACGTGTCTACTTACTGGCATATCGACATCGATACAGTTTTTCTTTTACATCGTTGTTAAACAAAAGAAAAAACTTTAGTTTTAACAATTGTTGGCAAAAAGGAAAACAATCTGAATCCGAAAACGAAAACGTCAGACCCCCTTGAGTTCGTGGCCCGATATAGCGGCTCCCTTTTCCACCTGTGAATGAGAGACACATAAATCAAAGTCATCTTTGTTCTAACTCAAATTAGGCTTAATGGTATACCGGGGAAAATGTAGGAAAAAAAAACGAGTTTCATTATAATAAAATGAATTTGCTAGGCAAAAACATTATTAGCAGAAATAAACTTAAAATGTTCATTTTTAAAAAATTAGCATTTCGTATAACAATATTTTAGAAAAAGAGAAGTTTTGGAAAAATAAGAGGAAAAAATAAATAAATAAACAAATTTTACGGACAAACAACCGAGAGATATTTTTGAATGAGTGAGGCATAAGTGGAAGTTACTTTAAACTAGGCTGTTTCCGCGACTTCGTTTGCGCGGAAATTTTGGTGTGTAGTGTGAGAGCTGACGGCCTGATCAAAATGTGGTCAATGTGGGCGAATATTATAAACGGCGTTCTTTTGTGCTCCGTAAACTTTTCCGGGATAAAAGGTAGCCAATGTGCTAATCCAGACTATAATCTATCTCTATGGCAAAGGCGTGATTGAGTAACAAACATATATCCAAACTTTCGCATTTATAATAGTATCAGGATTAAGATTAAGAATAAGATTACTTTAGATACACTTTTGGGCGGAACTTTTGATAATCGACGCACAATGACAGAGGCGCGCAAAAGAGGTGAGGGATCATTCATAAATGATGTCACGCTTCGAGGGGGGGAGGCGGGTTCGTGAAATTGTGACAAAGTGTGACAAGGGGAGGGGGTAACAAGAAGTGTGACATCATGCATTATGCAACATAGCGTGACGCGTGACAAAGGGGGGGGAGGAGGGTCCGCTGAAGTGTGACATATTGTGACAAAGGGGGGAGGGGGGGTTAAATATATGGGGAAAAAACGTGACGTCATTTATGAACGGCCACTGACGTAAAAGCCATAGATTACTAAACCTTATGTAACGAAACTCTCTCTCCTGTTGAATCAGGTTCGGGACGGTGCCTGTCCTGCTGCACCTGTTGGAATCTGCACCGGCGGAGATCACGAAACTGCCGCGCATTGTGATGGCCCTATTCCGCAATTTACTGGAAAAGCCACGGGAAGAGGCCATTCGGAAGCACAACGCTATGATCATGCAACAGAACAAGATCCTGGCCATCCTGCACATTCTCAGCGACAGACGGAGCCTATTCTTAGACCCGGAATTCGAAAGTGATTTTGAGGTAAATGTCTAATAAGGCAGTGTTCCGCAAGCTTTTTATCCCCACGGACCGGTCAACATTCGATAATTTTACCGCGGCCCGCTGGGGAGGAGGGGGGGTTGATTGTTTATATTTCAGATTATTTTGATTTATTAATTGGAATTAAATTGTATTTAAACATGCCTTCAAAATAAAATACAGTTACACAAAAAAATATATATAAAGTGGTTTAACATTTTAACTTACTAGAACGTTAAATCAATGAGAACCCTGAGCTTGCTTCTTTGAAATGAGACGGTTCCGTCTAGGAGTAATTGGAGACAATGACACCCGAAGTGTGCTGTTTATGTCCAGTTTATTTGGGGTATAAACCTAGGAATTCAAATTCAGTTTCAATGAAATGGGCGGCCCGGTACCATTTCATCCACTGGTACCGGTCCGCGGACCGAGGGTTGGGGATCACTGTAATAGGGGACGTGGGAGGTGAAATAACGTACAGTGAAAAATTTGGTGACATGTTGAATAAGGGGCCATTTGGGTCCAATACAAAGGCCATCTACAAAGTCTTACAAAAAAAAAAATATATTGTACACCATGTCAATTTGGTGTCTGCAAAGAATGGGTTTGATTTTACTATATTTTGGTGCAGCATTTGGTGAAGTAAATAAAGCAATGAAATTATAATTCTAAAATTTCTAATTTTAATGAAATTCTAACTTAACCCCTTATTTACGGGTAACGTCAATAGACAATTTGGCGAAACTTTCCTGTGGTACGGGTAACGTTAATAAGCGATTTGATGAAATATGCTGAAAATGTAGGCTTCGGTATAAAAAGCTGAACAAATGGAAATGAATTCGTTCTTTACATTATAAGTAATAATTTATTCAATTGAAAATGGCAAAATTAGAGGCGCAGAAGGGGGATTGACCACCCTCTTTTGATACAGTGTGCCGCTGA
Source organism: Octonoba sinensis (assembly GCA_038502835.1). Taxonomy (NCBI): domain Eukaryota; kingdom Metazoa; phylum Arthropoda; class Arachnida; order Araneae; family Uloboridae; genus Octonoba; species Octonoba sinensis. The sequence continues at coordinate 24,987,916 of CM076599.1, read as the reverse complement.
TTTGCAAGCAAAAAAAACTACACCTCATAGGTCGCCTTACGTCGAAAATAAAGTTGATTGGAAATTTTTTGTTCAAAATCAAACTTCCAATCCGATTCCTGAACTTTTTTTATTGGTTAGCCAATAATAAAATTTGCTATGGCTAAAGCGTTTTTTTCTCAAAAAATCGCCATAGGTCGAAAATGGGGCGTCTACGACTAATGTTCATTGGAACTCTCCAGTTTTTCCTTTTTCATGTCAGAAAGTCATGACATATACATAAGAAATAGATGTATCGCCATTTATGCAGTTTTTGGATACTTTTTTTTGTTTGGCGTGCAGACAAACAGATTTGTGAATATATTAAGGTAGTTAAAGGGTTTAAAAAAGTCGGAATGTTGGAGCATGAGAAATTTCTGTGCTTCAAGCGAAAACTCCTACGGTTCGACCACGATAGTTGGACGTTGGACACTTCTGCGCATGGCAGAAAAGAACGAACCCATTCGAGGTTTAGGGAACTTTGCTTTACCGCATTTATTTAGTACGGGAATCAGAATGTTTGCTTCACTGTTTACTGAAAGCAACTAAATTTAAAAACTGGCATATAACATCAGTTCGGAAGAAGTCAAGTATTCTAAACGAACTAGAGAGAGAACAAAAATGGCACATTTCTTACACCAGCAGTTCCTCCCGTGAACATGAATGGATTCTTCTTTGTACTCTGCCAGGCAGATTGCTCTGGATGACGGTAGAACTGTAACGATCTGCTTTAGATCTCTGATAATTTCATGGTCATAAAGAAAGAGAGGGTTAAAATCGTTAATTATAATCGATGTTATTTTGTAAGATATTCTTGCTATCATGCTCTCCCCCCGCCTGACGATTTAACAATATTCTCAGCTCCATTTTGACTGCTTTCAAATACTGTTTCAGTTCGTTCAAGAAAAAATTCAGAACTTTATGAAGGAAATGAGCACCTTCGACGCCTACCTCCTGGAGCTGAAAGCGGGCAGGCTGGAATGGAGCATCGTCCACAACTCTCCGCTATTTTGGTCGGAGAACGCCGAAAAGTTCAACGAGAAGAGATGCGAGCTCCTCAAGATTCTGGTGAGCACCATAAATACGTCGAGAGACAAAACGGCCCTGTGCATCGCTGCGCACGATCTGGGGATGTACATGACTCACTATCCGAACGGTAAGCGCATAGTCGAGAAGATTGGGGGCAAGGAGGGTTTGCTGGAGCTGTTGAAACACGGCAGTGCGGAAGTCAAGTTCCACGCGCTGAAGAGCCTTCAAATTCTGATGCTGAACAGCTTCGACCTGCTTATGGAGTTCATGCGGGAACAGAACACGAATTGTGGACAACATTTTCACTTAGTATAGGCATTAAATTAAATGGCTCCACAGATCAAAAAATAGTTCAATCGGTGCATGTTTATTGTGGGGTTAATGGACTGTAGATACTTGTTGGAAATAGAAAACTATAACAACAGAAAACAAAGACGTCCAGTCTATTATTGTTGAGTAGTGCAGATTCCTCTAAGAACACCGCAGCTTCATTCATTAATGATGCTAATTTTAAATTATTTTAGGAATTAGTTAATTGTTTTTCGTTAAAACCTGGAATCCGAAGTTGACGCATAAATTTTGAGACTGTGGCACCGATATTTAAAAATCAAATCATCGAGATGATCACGATTCTAAAAAAAATTATCAAATGAGTCATCTAGTTTCAAAACGAGCTACATCCAAAAAAAAAAAAAAGAAATTTTTCATGGCGGGCAAAAAACTAATATCTAAGAAATTCGAATTTCTAGCTAAGAGCACTGGGATAGACTTTTAACTTGCTGAAATTTTAACACAAAAGTAATTTTTCCTTGGAAGATATTTGGAGGGAAAAAAGAAGAGCTGACAAGCATCGTTGATGGGGGATCTGAACCAGCACATTTCAAACACACTTTTTGACTTTTTTGACTTTTTTGACTTTTTCAAATCATCGAGATGATCACGATTCTAAAAAGAATTATCAAATGAGTCATCTAGTTTCAAAACGAGCTACATCCAAAAAAAAAAAAAGAAATTTTTCATGCCGGGCAAAAAACTAATATCTAAGAAATTCGAATTTCTAGCTAAGAGCACTGGGATAGACTTTTAACTTGCTGAAATTTTAACGCAAAAGTAATTTTTCCTTGGAAGATATTTGGAGGGAAAAAAGAAGAGCTGACAAGCATCGTTGATGGGGGATCTGAACCAGCACATTTCAAACACACTTTTTGGCATGATGTAGCTGCTTTAGAAACTTAAGAAATTAACACCATATGAAGATTACTTTAAGCTATTAAAAACTGTAAAAAAGTTCAAATCGAAAAAAGTGGATGTATCTGGTTTTGAATCTAAACGCCTCAAATATGGTCTTACAGAATAGGGATTATGTGAAACATTTGTATATTTCCAATGCAACTGGCGATACGGAGATTATCCCAACGCCAAAATTATCGTGAAACTATATGTTAAAGAAAATATTTCTGGAAAAGCAAAACATTCAAGTTCAGATTCGTGGGATATTCTAGAAAAGAAAGACTCCGACCCATTTTCAATATCACTCTGAGGGAGGAGTTGATGTCTTTTCGAGGAGGCTAAACAAAACCCGTGTGGGTGTCTTCACAATAGACACACAAAAGAGCAACTCTGGCGTGAAGAAAATATAGGAATTGAATTCAATGCTTCCGCTACCCAGTAACCCAGAGTCTCCAACTATAATTTTCACTGGATCAAAAAGCTGTCATCAATAGCAACAAAACATTTTCAACGGGATTGTTTTTCTCCGCTTCGGAACATGATTTCGAACTTTAGTTTTAAAAATATTTCATTTCTTGAAATTACTATCAATAGGGTCCAAATTATGGATCGAACTGCATTGAAAGCGCTAAAACGGGGAGAAGATACCCATCTTGAATTTAAAGCCAGTTTTTGTAAATGAAACAAAACCTTATTTATACAAAATGATAAAAATTTCGCCTCCACTTTGGGCTTGTTATTGGCCGCTAAATGTTATAAAAATGCTGAATTTATTCTGTGTGCTTAATGGAAGGAACACAATTTTCGCACATTTCGAACAAAATTTAGTTCTTTTTACTGTTAAAATAATAATAATTGAAAAAAAAAATCTAATCAAAATTTCTCTAAAGTTTTCAAATTCATCAAATCAGTCCTGTCTTTTTTTTTTTGCATGGGGAGGGGGGTGGTGATGCGTTCTTTCTTTACACACACACAGAGATATATATGTGTGTGTGTGTTTATAATACATACTCATCTATACACTTGCTGACCTTGACCAGTTCAGATGTATTTTTTCAAGCTTTGTAAGAGACATGGTGTTGGCCGATTGCCTCCTGACTAGTTCTGTCATGTATATGAAACTTTCATTTATTAACCTAATGCATTTTAAAATAATACAGTTAAGAACATATGTACAGAAGGTACACATATGCATTACCTCCGTATATATGGCTAATGGCTAAGTTGTGACCATGTGAAATCCCATTGCACTAAGGAGTAGTTAACTTTGTATCTGTTCCGTATTACTTTTATGGGTATTTTAGTTTAGCGCTTAATGTTTCGGCATATTTTTAAAATCATATTATGACTTATGCATCATTTTTTTATGCGTCATTAGTAAAGAAGCTATATTTAAACTCTGCAAAGGGAATTTCCTTCATAATAAATTACCCAGTTGTTTGAAAAGTACTTTCGTGAAATTGCTTAATAATTGCACACAGATTATGGCTCTTGCGGACATGTTTTGATTATTTTTAGAAAAATGAAATATTTTTAATTTACACTAACCGCCGTCAAATGTATTCTTTTGCTTGTAATCATCTTTTTTTCCCCATTAGTTTAAATTTGCAACTTCCTTAAAACAATGTTGCAACTTTCACAAATAAAGTTGTCCTAATAAAATGAACTATCTACCTGTTGATATGCTACCTCAGAAATCCTTATTCGTATCATAATCCATTTTATTATTCATTTGGCAGTAAGAAAGTTCATGAACCCCTTTGTTTAAGAGTTTTCAAATATTAGGTCTTCAGAATTCAGAGCGTTGGGGAAAATGAACATGACATTTGTAATTAAAGTAAACCACAGCATAATTTATAAAATAAGCAGTAAGGTTGACTAATTATAAAATTTGATTCGAAAATAGAGTAAGTGGGCCGAGCTGACGCGGTGACAATGCAAGGAAAATCTCGAGCAGTAAGGACAATGCGGCATATAAAACGGGATTGGAAGCATTAAATGATGTAAAGTAATGCAGCATGATTTGACCTATAAAAATAAATAATTGAGCTGAAAACAAATAAGGAAATACATTATTTTTGAATTAATAACATTGTTTTCTGGAGAAAAAATATATATTTCCTTCTCAAAAATAATAATAATTATATTTTACAACGTAAGAGTTTTTAGAAGTAGACAGCTCAATTAAGAGAAAATATAAATAATGTCCAAAAAAGAAAAGCAAAATGGCGGTTTTGTTTTGCCGACCAAAGAGGCAATCACTGAATAGGAATTCTTTTTGTTTTGCTCTCTGAGATGTTGGGTGGAAACAACGACCTCGCACCCCCGTCTTTTATTTGCCCTTTTCATTCGTACGACGATTTTCAGCACTCTTGTCCAAGGCTACAGGAAAATAATAATAACCGATTCGCTTACATCGGATTAAAAAAGAATCGTAAAAATCGGCTCATCTGCTGAGAAGTTATAGGTGGACAAAAAAAAAAAAAAGACAGCGAAATACATGCGGTACGAACATATAACCTCCTCCTTTAGGAAGTCGGCAGTCAAATGACCATTCGATAATTAGGAAAAAGCTATGGGCGGAAATATAGTCCTTTTTAGCCTACTTTCCCGTAAAAGTAAAAAAAAATAATAATAAAGCATGAAAGAAGGCTTAATGTATCGTGAAAATATCGTTAAAAATCAAGAAAAGTCAAAAATAAGTGAAGTAATTAAATAAAGATTGAAAAATAAAAAATTTGAAAGTAGGGTATTGAGATGGGGAAAAAGTGTGTCTGTCGGTCTGTCGGTCTGTCTGTCTGTCGGTCTGTCTGTCGGTCTGTCTGTCGGTCGGTCTGTCGGTCTGTCTGTCGGTCTGTCTGTCGGTCGGTCTGTCTGTCTGTCGGTCTGTCGGTCTGTCCCCCCCTAATAACTTTTGAACGAATTGTCCGATTGGAAAAATTCTTTTTGCATTCGAAAGATCTCGGCGAGGACATCTCATTTCTATATTTCACTTTTTGATTTGAACAATTTTTTTTTCAATTTTGAACAGTTCAAAAAATTTTAACATTAGCGCCTATGGACAAAATTGAAGCAAATTCTGTAAACTCTGGGCACAAGAGCCAAGTTCCTATTGAAAGCTTATTGAAAGGAGTTCTCGGCGTGAAATATTGATTTGAACAGTTTTTGTTCATTTTTGAACAGTTCAAAAAATTAACACAGAGCTTACGGGGAAATTTCAACCCTATATAAATCCTGATCTAACGGACCGATTTGCTTGGAACAAACTTTATCGGAAAGCTCTTATAACGTAGAACATGTAGAAATAGAAAGTTTATCCAGAACGTACGAGCCTATTTTGCTATGAAATTTTTTGATCGGGATTTTCAAGGATATTTCTCAGTGACTCAATGAGTGAAATAATGAATGAATGAATAAATGAAAGAGTGAAAGAATAAATCAATGAATAAATGAATGAGGAAAAGAATGAATGAATAAATTATTGAATAAATGAAAATATAAATAAATGAGTGAATAAATACATGAATGCGTAAATGAATGAATAAACACTTGAATGAGGTAACGAATGAATGAATAAATGCATGGCTGAATAAATGAAAGAATGAATGAGTGAGTGAATGAATATGTATTATCCGTTGAAAAAGGTATATTTTCAATAATTAGAACTAAAGATAAATAATAAAGAGAGAGAAAGAGATAGCTAGATTATAAATTTGAATTTGGTGTATACGGGAAAGTAGGCTCGTATAGTTCTAGACGGAACTTCTTGTTTGTTTTTCCATCTATAACTTTTGACTAAATGAACCGATTTTAATTATTTTTAATCGATAGAGGGTTTTCTAATTTAAATATCGTACGTCGATATCGTACATAGATATTATGAAATAGCTTGTTGGCGGCCATTGTCCCGCGGACTACTGAATTCCGTTTCGCGATGTTCCGACTATGTTCAAGCAGCAAACCATCAATAAATTCAAATGTTGCATTTGAAAGAAGTTTGGTGACTCACTTGTATACAATTTCAAGGTTTTTTGAAGGGGGTTGGGGCACTGGCGTAGATAAGGGGGTGGTTTTGGGGATAAACCCCCCCCCTGAAATGATAAAGATTGTCTAGAATTTGACCAATTTTTCTTGGAAAACAATGAAATTGGCCGACTTTCCCGAAGAAACCCCCCCCCCCTGAAATCCGGGTCTAGCTACGCCACTGGGTTGGGGGCACCGGAGGGAATGTCTCACACCTCTCAAATTTTGAGGGTGATATACCTATGCGTGTGAATAGGAAACTTTTCTGCGCTATTGAGATTTGACGGAAACAAAATTCGTTTTCTCGTTCCACCCTATTATACAGGGTGGGGCGAAAGTAATAACCCGGTTTTGAGAGGGTATTAAAAAAAACTAACACAACTTGAGACTTGAAACTTTTTTCATTTTGATCTGCATATAATCCCATTTTTTACATGAAGTTTTAATTACCATTTCAGCAAGGGGGCGGCCTTTAGCAGCAATACACTGGTTCAGTCTATTTCTGAAGTGTTGGAAAACTTTTCTGAACATTTCAAGGGGTATGGCGGATATTTCCTCGGTCTTTAAGCTCTTCTAAAGTATGGGAGCGATGTTTCCAAACTTTCACTTGCAAATAACTCCACAGAAAAAGGCTTCCACTAGGGACCGTAACATAACACGAAATATTGAAATGCACACGAAGAGCTCTCTGTGTGGAAGAATAGGCTGCATCAGTGTATTGCTGCTAAAGGGCCCCATCTCGCTGAAGTAGTAATCAAAACTTAATGCAAAAAAATGGGATTATATACAGATCAAAATATAAAAAGTTTTTAGTCTCAAATTGTATTAGTTCTATTTTTTATACCCTCTCAAAACCGGGTCATTACTTCCGCCTCACCCTGTACATAGCACACACACACACACATACACATATATATGTATGTACACTAGTGCACACACAGGGTTTTGTTGCTTTTCCAGTTCTCAGTATTATCCTCTATCTCTTCCGTTTCGTAACTTTAAAATCATTTTGTCCTTTTAATTGTTCTGCTTCATCGCCTACAGCTTTTCTATTTTCTCAACTAATATTTGACTACCGTTTTATATTTGCTTCCATAAAGGCATGACCAATTAACGGCTCCGATCACTCACCATCAGTGACCCGCATCCATGAGAGGCGAAATGAGTTCTGAAGAAGATACAACGAGAAAACCTCATCGCGATCTCACACATGAGGAATTTCACGACCAAGCTAATTACATCGAGCCCATCTTCGCCTTTGCGAATTTCTCAATTTTATTACTCAGGTTCTAATGCAGTCAAGCGCGGCTATGGGGAGCCCGGGTATAACGGGATAAATTTAAATAAGTGGTTGGCTTAACATTAAAAGTCCTACATGTACTTACAAGCGCAATTCGGATTTAGCGAGTATTTTTTTCATGAGTATGTCTTCAAAACTTCTTCTTTGGAAACAAGTTTCACAAAATTCTATTGACATTTTGTAGAATAAAATTAAAATTTAACGAAACTTAGATAACGGCACAAAAAATGTTGAAATTTGGAAAAATTATCGTTTTCTTTCATCTGTAATTTCAACATCGGCAATTGCCGATGTTGAAATTGCAAGACAACATATTGTAAGACACAGAAAACAAGAATTTTCCAAACAAAGAGTTTTTTTTTTTTTTTTTTGTACAATAACTGATGAAAAATAAAAAGTTGGTAGTTTATGAACTATCATTTTTATTAAAATCATTTTCATGCAATAATATTTGAATTTATAGCAAACTGGGTTATGCGAGTACTCGGATTTAATAAGCCAAATTGTTCTTCTTTATTTTCTTCCTCTTTATTTATTTCCTCAATTTAAAAGCAGAAAGTTTTTCTGGACAAAACCATGTAACAAAAATGTTGAAAACAAAAGATTTTGCCAGAAAATAATTTACGCAGGTGAACAAATAAAAGCATGCTTTCTAATTTGCTGCTTTGATAAATTGACCTCAATCACCCTAGCAAATTAAATTATCGAATATATTAATCTGATAGCAAGTCCTGTTTAAAGCTATAACGTTTTAAAGTTTTTCAAAATAATTTAATGCGAAAAAATCGAACGAAGTTAGTAACATAACACCGTGAAAATCTATTAAAAATTGCGCTTCGTACATAACTAAAAAATAGATTTTGCATTATGAAAATTTAAAGATACTTTTTTTTTTTTTTTCAAAAATTATGTAACCAGAAAACTCTATTTGCTAGGCTGCTTTTCGGAAAAACATTAAAAAAAAATTGAATTTCGAAAATAATTTAATGTTTAAAAAATAAAACAGGAAACAATTTTGAATAATGGGATATTTAAGGATTTAATTACAGAAATTTGAATAAAAAATTAAAACACCAGAATTATAGGTTTAACATTTACTGAAATATTTTAGGTTTAAAATTTATTGAAACGTGCACAGAATTTATTAGTATTTCCCCCAAAATTTCCTCTTGAAAAGAGGTTTCACTAATATTTCCCAGCTCATTCAAACACGTATGATTCAGAGGAATATGTCAATAAGCAAGTAGCGTTTTCCTGCTCATACTTTTGTGACAAAAAGTGTTCAAAACCAACATCGACGGATTGTTTCCTAATCCAGTACAGTACACTGTTAACAATAATTGAGCGTGAACAATAATTACGCGGGACAAGCACAACGTTTTGCATTTCACAGATGCACCGACAAGAGGCATCATCTGCTGACCTTGCTAATGTTGTCATTCTGAGTGAATGGTAATCTCAAGAAAATAAGGATGCTTCCAATAACTCTGTTAATGCTTGGTAAAAGCAGCTATTTGACAACTCGGCTCAATTTTATCCACGGGTGACGCCTTCAGCGGCGGTCATGGTTGACCGGCCGTGCCAAGATTTCTGTTTTTTGTTCTTTCCTAATGCATCTTTTATCTGTGGGAAGTGGCAGCAGAGCACTTCTCGTAATTGCGATGAATACTCTATTCTGAGTGAAGGATGGCGGGTAAGAGAACGCACCAGAAATGTTCCGGTCACATAATGCACGAAAACTGCATTTGACCATTTTTTACCATATTTTCGCATTTCATTCACTTGAAATGAAACTAAGAATAATTTTGGGTCTTTTGTGAAATTAGTACCTTAATTCAGGCATTATAATAGATATTTCAAATGAAGAAAAACTTGCTTGTAAATTTGTGAAGAAGCTACAGTGCAGAAAGAAAATTGTCCAATAGCTTATGCAAATCGACTAGAAATTATTCAGCGACTAACCTGCTGCCCGCCATTGTTTTACAGAACCAGCAGCGGATCCCCAGGGAGTGGGGGCGGGGTGCTATTGCGGCGAGATCGTCCTCTCCAACAAAGGAAATCCAAGAGAGGAGCAATATGTCCTTCACAGAAGGAAAAATTAATGAAAAAAAAAGTGTTTAAAAAACAAAGAAAACTGAAACTTTAACTGAAATCCACCCACTGACTCAGATTTTATCGTTCCACGAAAAGGGGATGGAAATTTTTAAACTAGAGTGATTATAATATCGGTAAGGCTGGGAAGGCAGAGATGATTGATTCTTTGTTTCGTCTTGCCATATCAAGAATAAGAATTGTTCCATCTTGATGCGAAACAAGAAATCAGCAGATTGTCATCATATAACATCATATTCTTAGATTTTTTAAATTTTTGCTCTTAGACCCCTGACCTCTTGGCCCTTCATTTGTAATGATTGAATTTATTATTTCTGATTTCCTTATTTTGGTCTGTTTTTTTCATATCAATATGAGTATATTCATTACATTTTTATTTCATAATTTGAATCTGAGTTGCTTACTTTATCAATAATTACTAAGATACGACACGGTAATAGAATGTTATGTCTGAGTAATATTTATTTTCCACCATGGCAGAATGGAAAAGAAATTTTAAAACAAAAGGGAAAATGGGGAAATTAATTTTCGTTATTTGAAAATCACAATTAAACCGATCAAAAATGGAATTCGCTCCTATGTTCACAATACGTTTGAGTACTTATGTCGAATGAGGACGAGCAGAATCACCCAGGCCCATTATTGCACATTTTCTACAGGGCGGGGATACGGGCATTATCAGCTTAAATCATTATGCATTTATAAAAAAACCTAGCAAATTATATACACATAGGCATACATATGTTTCTTAGGCTAAGGGGGTACTGCTCCTTCCTGACCCTCCTAGATAACGAGCCTGGAATCGCCCCTCTCAATTCGAGTCTCCGGATCCGCCAGTGTACAAAACTATGTACTCGTGACGTCAAACGTCTCAGAATCCCACCTCATGCGTTGCCGCATGATAATCTTGAGGCTGCATGTTAAAAGATAGGGAGTTAAGGAGAAACGTTTGCCTAAGTACTCTTCATAGATTTAGTCGAGAAAACCCACTTCAGTTCGATTTTATGAACAAATAAAATATATTTATAAAAAAGAATTAGGATTTAAAAACTAATCAAAGAAGGTTTATATAACTAAATTTGCTTTTATAAGCTAATAAAACCCTAGGAAATTTTGTCACAAAAATAATTTTTTTTCTTTTTCTCCATTTGCGTCGTCACCTATTTAGTAATTCGGCGAATTTAGTAAACCACCTATCACCTATTTAGTAAATATTGGCGAGAATTTTAAATCAAACACTGGCCTTTTAATAATGGTTTCGAGTATAGGACACACCTGAAACTAAGGGGACAGTTTCTAAAAGGGAGAACGGGAGAAGTAAGCATAAAATACGGTATTTATTATTACAAAAAAGAAAAAATCATTATTATTAAAAAAAAAGAAAAGTTTTTTTTAAAAGGTATTATTCCATTCCGTAATGATGGTGGTGGTGGTGGGGGGGGGGGGGGGGTTATTCTTTTTCGATCGATGAACATTGCCAAAATAAGTCGCTTACTCCGAGGGTTCGGTGGTGCTGGAGCACACCCAAAATGTTTGTGCGTTTGCTGGGCTTCCTTCTATGTGTAAAATAAAAAGGAAATAAATAAAGGGAAAATCTATATTTTTCTTAAAAATCCAGCAAACATTTTAATCTTAGTGGTTAAAATCTCAAACTTTTGCTTTCTCCTGTATTTTTAAGTTACTATAATACAAATTTGTGATTATTTACTGTGTTTCACATATAAATTTACACAAATAACCACATATTTTTAATGAATTTGCCATTATTAAAATAAAAAAAAGTAGATGGTGCCTATAATACAAGTAATAAACATATTTATATGGTTCATTACATTTTCATGATTAGAACCCAGTTTTATCTTTATTCAGATTTTGTGTTTACAGTCATTCTTTATTGCGGAAAAAGTACACAATGTAACAGTAGATATTTTCCAGGATTTCTCATTAAAAAATACCAAACGCACATTTTCATGGGTGTGAAATTTTGAAATGTAACCCTCTTTCAGACACTTTTCTTCCCACTGCTTAAGAAGCCCCTCTGAATTTCAAAACACGACCACATTGCTACTAAAGAAGCAAAAAATGAGACGCTTTGTTTCTTGAAGAAATGTAGGTAAAAAAAATTTTGTTTTGAAAGTCATTTTTTTTTTCTAAACTTTTTGAGTAAATAAAAACAGTTAATTTTTCTACACACTATGCAGTCGTCATTATTGTTCTTCAAAATTCCGTTACAAACGTTAGGCCCTTGATCTTTCAATTTCATTTCATTTTTATAATCTATATGGAATGCTATTTAAAATCACATCATAAGGCAGGTGGAACGTGTCGGGTATGTAACGTGATTGGCTGCTCAGAACTGACCTCCTCTTCGTAATTGGCACTCACGCAAACCACGAAATTCGTGACGACCGTCACTGGTGTGGCACTTGCACCTGCTGAGTCGTTTTTACGTTTTGTGGAGAAAGAAAGGTTGCATATTTCAGTTCATCAACTTGATAAAAATTGAAAACGACTTTGAATGGTGATATCATGAAACTTAATTTTAAAATAGAGAATTTCAACAGTGTTGACTTAAAAGAAAAACTTATATCTAATAAAAATATAAGTTCTTAAAACAGATCATAGCTTGTGCAGATATTCTCTAATGTGTATCCATGTAGATTTTCTATAAAATATGAGTTTATTTCCAGATTCTAAACACCTTCACAAAAGGTGGGTACCTTCTTTGCGCATTACGTGTGCATAGATAACATTTAGATTCTACAAACAAGTTCTTGTGTACTATACACTATACATTAGGTGTAGCAAACAGAAAAGAAAAAGAAAGAAAAGAAAGGGGAAAACCTTATTTAACAGTTATTAAATATCGATAAGTTTTTTTCTCTCTTATTTCAAATTGCTAAGTTTATCCCACATTTTTAAATTATTACCTTGCATCATTTATAATTGGTAGAAAATAAAATAGCTCAAAACGTGTAAATCACATGATTCATTCTTTTAAGATTGCCCGAGTGGTATCTTCAAACTTCCGTAAATAATGTCACACTTGTTTTTAATATTTTTGTTAAAAACATTAAAAAACTCCTTCCCTTTCGTGAGAAAAAATGTCACACTTCACCATACCACCCTGCCGCTCTCCCCCCCCCCCTTAACACACGTCACGTTATATTACATAAACATATACTTGCAGTTCAGAAACCAAGCACTAAGTTATAGCTTATATTTCATATTTTAACTATGAGTTTTACTGACATTTGTGAGACTAACAATAATAATGATTACATGTGGTTGGTTATATGAGGACTTATTTTATGTGAAATAAGATTTAAAATTTTGCTACACATAACATAAATAATGTAAAATGTTAACAAATATTAATGAAAAAGAGCAATTGGAAACAGTTGTATTTTGTAATTTGAAACGAAATTAGATGTATTTTTCACAAATTTTTTTCTTTACTTAATGTGCACAAAATACTCTAAAACAGATAAATGAAATCCGCCGATCTTTCCCTCTTGTCACGAGCTGTTACAATTTCACGAACTCCCCCCTCCCCCCCTCAAATCGTGACATCATTGGTAGACGGCCCCAGAAGTTTTTGAAAAAACATTAGAAACCCAATTAAAACCTTAGCTCTTCTCAAAGATTAAGGATAACCTTTCAGTTTTTAGTTTCCCGTTACACCGGTATTTTTATTGGGAAAAAATATTTAAAATTTGGAGAAGTTTTATTGCTATGATAGCAATAAAACTTTTCCAAAATAATACTGCTTCTTATTAAACTTGACAAACGCTTCTTATTCAACTTTACTAATCTCGATCTGAAAATTTAGGAAATATTTTATGAATTCGTAAAAGAAGAAAATTGAGAGAATTAAAAGAAACAGTTAAAGTTACACTACAATTTGATCGAATTATTTAAATTAACCATATGACTAATATATTTGAAATTTATGCATTTGACTTGAATACATTAACTCATGAAGAAAGGTGCGCTATATACCCGGCACTTTTCTCTAGAAAAGCGGCTGTATTTAAAATAAAATAAACTTTCATGGCTCGCTTGCTCCGACGCATCTTTTTTATCGCTCACAACATTCTTTTGTTCTTATGAAAATACTTTGGTGAGGAATTTTTGTTCAAAATAACGTCGCGGGCGAATAAATCAAATGCCTTCTTCAGGCTAAGAGAAGAGTAACTTATCTGTAATTTACGATTTCGCATTTGCTTGATACAAATGCTTTTCTGCGCTCTGGGATTTTCTTTTTGAAGAAAACATGTTTCCAAGGATCAAATCCAATAAAGAATATCAAATATTCAAATCATGCTTCAAAAACTGAATATATTTTTACTGTTTTCCATTAATGTATTGCATATTTTGCATAAGATATTACGTAATGCCCCGGGCCAATGGTAAATAACATGTATTAAGCCATTTTGTTTAATATCAGAAAGCGTTTTCTAGCTCAGTCACTTTGTCAAAGAAAAAGTGTTTCTCCGAGATATGTTTTAACCCAAAAATATTTTTTAGCGCACAGAGATCTATGTTATTCTAAATTCCGAGCTTTTGTTTGACGCCCGGTATAGACAGTCAAAATTTGGTGCACCCCAAAAAAAGTGCTTTTTTTCGGAAGCAATTCCAATTTGTTTTAACCCTGGGAAGGGGGTGGGGGAATGGAGTAATGCTGCTCTAAACGATATCTTCACTTTTCTGTACGCTCCCCTCCCCTCCTTTTTTTAGGGGGAGGCGGAAATTGAATCATTGATCCGGGGTGCTATGATTACGCAACAATGTGTTAATAATGTTTTGCTCCCTCATGTATATTTCTTATGGCAGGGCATTTGTCTACACCCCGCTGCGTACCGCAAAAGTTAAAAGTGCGAATTCAACAACACATATTTATTCTGTATTGTTTCGTATCTCTTAAAAACCAAAGCACAGGAAATGAAAACTTTAATATATTTAACAGAGATTTCTGTACTTTGACTATCATAATTCAACTATCACCCCAATCATGTGCTTTTAATATCATATGTCTAAAGCAGCCACTTTTTTGAGTTGCTCCGCTCCAATTTGTAATATTTGCTCCAACTCCGTTTTCCAAATTAAATTCTTTGTCAATAAATATATAATGTTCTATATGGGATCGTTCATAAATGATGTCACGCTTCGAGGGGGGAGGAGGGGCTCGTGAAATTGTGGCAAAGGGAGGGGAGGAGTAACATGAAGTGTGACATCATGCTTATGCAACATAGCGTGGCATGTGACAAAAGGGGGAGGGCTTATTTTGAAGTGTGACATTTTTTGATAAAGGGGAGATGGGGTCAAATATATGGAGAAAAAGCGTGACATCATTTATGGACAGAAAAAAATAGACACCCAAAACCAAAAAAGAAGCCTTCATTTATTTATTTCTTAAGTTTGTGCATGCGATTCCAAAATAAAAAAGTAAGAAAAAAGAAATTAAAAAAATCGTAACAGTGGAACGCAACAATTTTTTTTTGCTCGAGCTCTGTTCCAGTTTTGAGCAAAATCTGGTTGCACCACTGCTCCGCGCTCCCAGCGGACCCCCTGTTTAATACTAGTACCAACTATTAGTGAAAGTGTAAAGATAGCATAAAATAATTCACATGATTTTTCACTTTCTGTAGAAAAGCATCATTAGTAGTACTGAAACCTATTTCATGCTTTCATAAATGAGATTCTCAAGTGATACAAATGATGGGAGAAAAGTCTTTTAATAGCAGTTTAAAATAAGATGTTGAAATGAGAAATGGTCTAAAATCCTAATCTGTATAGCACAAGGAGTTTAAGCGCACATAAAAATGCCCGTTTATACCTTCGTGAGATTAAATGTGGGAATAGATCACGAAATGTAATGAAAATTACAAAATTACGAACAGTTCACGTTGCATTATTCAGGGCTTTGCTTTTTCCTTATAAGTTTTATGGTCTTTTTACGAATCATTAATTTTATTCTTAGAAAGCTGCAACTGCACGAGCGTGAACATCTAAGTTTTCTAGGATGGATTATCATTCACTGGAAGGTTTTCATTTCTGTGGCCCGTCTGTCGCCTTGTTGATATACAGCTATTTGCAAAAAAGAAATATGCATACACTAGTCGAAAAAATCTACGTTTCTTCAGATTGAATTAGAGTCACTATAGAGCACAGACCTTGCTGTCCGTCATTTTGGCTGCAAGACAACTTTGGATCCAATTTGTTTAAAGTATTTGAAAATATGCTATTCAGGGATGCCCACGAAGGGGCGAAGACTGCGCCATTAAAATTTTGGGGGAATTCTTTCCAGATTGATTTTCCCTTTTATGAGAGGAGGTCATCATGTTTAGGGAGCTCTGTCACTCTTTAGGAGTTGGGGAGGGGGGATGTACCCTGTGTCACTGCAGCCGTGTGATGTTACGTGGCAACAATAACCGACTAGAAATTGAATAAAATGCCATTTTGGGTAAATCTAACGGGACAATTGAATTTCCTAACGTAATACAGCAAATCTCAATTTTGTGAGCCTTTAACTTACGAGCCTCACGATTTTACGAACTGTTTAACCAATCCCGGAAGATCTTCTATTGAAATAATGCTTTCCGATTTTACAAATCTCGATTGATTTCATGAACATTTTGTGTTTGCAAAATAGACCAGGAGCTGTAGCAGTTAATAGAAAAATGTTTCCAGTAAAGAACAATGATATTTCAATTTCTCGCTTGTTTTGGATGTGAATGAAGGAAACCTGATGCTCTTTTAAACTAATATTGTCCAACATCTGAAGCAACACATCTAAACCATGCTTATAAGTTCTTTCCACATTTTTTGTGCAGACTGGTGGTTCGACGTGGTTTTTGGAACCAAAATGTCAGATGAGTAGATTTTTATAATATTGTGGCCTTAAGTGAGATGAACTTTTGAGCGACAAATTATCATTGCTAGAGATCATTACTAAGAATCAGATGCGTATCCAGGATTTTTTTTGATGGGTGATATTGTTTGGAAGACGCTTTCAAATACTTATTTTTAAATGGCTTCCATTAAATATCAGAATTTCGGGAGGGCATATGTTTCGATATCCTTCCCCCCCCCCCCCCTGAATACGACCATGACTAGAATATTAATAGGCGCAAGTAAGCCAATCTGTTAGGCATCAAGTTCGTGCATCAAAGATCGCGGGCTCGATATTGGCTGGCCGAAGTAGCATTGTAACTAATTCTTAGGAGAGTATTCTGGGACATTCTCCTTCGTAAGAATATGCTTGAGAATATACTAGAGAGTATGCTCCAAAAGATTAGCACTGAGAAATTTACATTTCCTAGTATTGACACATGTCTAACGGACCCCTTCGGAGAGGGGGGGGGGGGGGTCCGGTGACGCTGTCCCGTTTGCCCTCGCCATATTCAGCCACTGATCAGCAACACTATTAAATTGAATAACAAAAATTAAAAAGAATTTAAAAATATGAGAATAAATTACATAAAATGAGATTTAAATAGAGTTTTTCTTTCTGAGAAAAATAATTTAAACATCTTCGCATGATGCTTCGAATTAAATTTAAAAAAAAAACGCGGAGAGAAGTTTACCATGAGCGAGTAAATTTTTTATGATTTCTACTAGTTTATTTCTTGAAATCGAAAAGCTCACTTAAATAAATAAAAAAAGTGTTGAGATCTTTTTAATTAATTGCGATTAAGAACAAAAGCGAAAAAAAAACGCGCTCACAACAACTAGATCAAGATCAATGTTTCTCTGAAATGAAATTAGGTTTATGGTCGCTTGTTGAGTTCGATGAGAAAGTGCTTTAGAACTGTTAAGAGTGTTAAAAAAATGTTGAAAACAGCATTCGGAGAATAGCCAGTTATTGTTTCTATTTTTAATCCCAAATGGATATTTCGTATCTTTTGCGGGAGAAAGAAAACTTTTCAACCGCAGCGATCTCATTGGTTGCCATTCCAGTGACGTCATGCACGCATGGAAAAACTTTTTTTCCCCGAAAGAAACTGCGGAATCTGTCAGTAAGATGCGGTTCTCTTGCGGATCAGTTTGTTAGCTAACGGTGTTGGGGATTCTACCCGTATGAAGATGCTCTTTTGGATACTATTAGCTAACCTCTTTATAAAGGGTAAGTTCTTAGAATAATTTATCTTTTCGGTCAAAATAGCAATTTAAAAAGGAGTTTAATAGTTTATTTCACGTTTAAAACTAATATTTTAATAGAGGCTTCATTTTGATATTGTATAAAAATTTGACTTTAGGATTTTAAATCTTCTAATAAAACCCTTTTTACTTATTCATAGTTTTAAAAAAACCTCATTGAATTTTTATTTTGTTTACTTAATATTTCAAAATTTTATAGCTGATTTATTTCTTAAATGTCATTTAGTTTCATTGAGAATCCCTTTCAAAATAAATATTAAGATTGTGGCGATCCAGTTGGTAGATTATAACTAAATAGACATTAACAACCGCTTTAAATCACAGTAGTTTTCTTCTGTCAGAAACGTGTATTTACATTCAAACTCATCTTGTAAATGACATATAACTGGTTTTAATTTATGTGTGTGACATATTTGCTTCGTAACTTATTATGAGATTTGAGTTTCACAGCCTGGTTAAGGTCCGTACAAATTAAAACCGCACTCCGCCATTTGAAAACCCCTGTTTTAAACCAACAAATTGCATAAGAGTACTTTACGAAATTTATAAAAATTTTCAATTATTATATTTTCTTTTTTCATCATGAAAAAAAAAAAACACATTTGTCAATATTATAATATTTGAAAGCTTCTTTAAAACAATCATTATCAGGGCCCGGGCTTAAAATTTTGGACCCTTCTGCAAAACATTTATCTTTCTTTTTTTTAATTATTACATGATATGCTCTTTAAGCACCGGGTAGCAGTTTAGTCGTGAGGTCGCATTAGAGATATTCATGTTCCCTGGGTCCTCGGATAAAGTATGCTCTAAGTGCTAACTTCCGCCACCGGAAAATCAAGTGCATCAGTCACAATTGTCGCAAATTCGAAAGAAGTTAATGTTTTGGTACATTTCAATCATTCTTTTAAAATTTAAATGCATCAGTTTTTTTTTAAGGGGATGGGTTATCCGCTTTTTCCCAGGGTTCGAAAAAGCCCAACCCAGTGGGTTTTTTCGGGTTTTATTGGGGTTTTTCAAAAATTTGAGGTTTCTTTATTTTCATTTGTAAGAGGTTGCCTACACATAATGGTATTAATTAAAGGGAAAAACAATAAGTATTATGTATTTCTATTAATAACATGTTATGTTTTACTAAAAAAAAAATTTGAAAAAATAAAATAATTGTCTTTTAAATATTTATTCTATTTTTAGTGTTCAACAAAATCTCATCAAAGGGTATAAGAAGCAAGTTATTTTTAAGTCTACTTAATTGCAATTATTCTATGTTTAAAAGAGTTTAAGCTAATTACTTTCAAAGTTACTGCAATCTCTAACATACAGCGTTGCCGCGGACGCGCTATAGAGTGTGAAATACGCAAATATTGGAGGTGAAAACTCAAAAAAAAAAAAAAAAGATATTTCGTGTCCCCCGGGACACATAATTTTTATCAATTCTCATTGCGGAAAAAATCAAGTCAAATATATAAAAAAAATCGATAGGCTAAAATATTTTTGCGCGTCCCTGACCAGAATTTTTTTTTTTTCATCTTCTTTAAAATATGGAGCAAGTTTTTCTATCTATCTATATAAAAAGAAAAAAGTAAACCTTTTCATTCATTTCACCTGTTTACCCTCGTTTCCCTCTTGAGGGAAACGGACTATCTAACGGATCGATCCCGTGTTATCCGAGGTACTTTCGGTCCACATTACCTCTGATAATCGAGGCTCTACTGTAGTTGTTAATAATACTTATAGTGATGTATGGGTTTTTCTTCTTCTCTTATTCAGCCCAAGTCTGCTGCCACTTTTGAGTTTCTCTTAAAACATATCTATCATTTTGAGTGAAATTCTGATTTTTTCTTTTTTTGAGGGGGTTTTTTCATCCAGGATAAAAATATATTTGGTTTAAGTCAGTATATTTTTTTTCTGTTTACATAAGTGGAGTTCAATTTTAAGCAAGAAGTTTGAAAAAAACCCACCTATAGGTTTTTTAAGTGGGTTTTTATTTTTGAGCCAACCCTCAAAATTTTATACCCATGACATATAAGGTATATATTATGAAAGCATGTTATTATGTGTGGTCTAAATCAGTATTTTTATTTGTTTACATAAGTAAAGTTCAATTTAAACAAGAATTTTGAAAAAACCCACCTGTGGGTTTTTTTCAAGTCGGGTTTTTTTTTTTTTTTTTTTTTTTTTGAGCTAAAACTTAAAATTTTATACCTATGACATATAATGTATGCATTATGAAAGTATGTATTATATTTGGTCTAAATCAGTATTTTTATTAGTTTACTTAGGTAATATATAATTTGAAGTGACAATTTTGAAAAAACCCAATTGGGTTTTTTTCAACTGGATTTTTTTTGAAAAAACTCACCCGGGTTTTTTCGGGTTGGGCAAAATCGAACCAACCCTGCATTTTCCCTCTTGGGGCCCAAGAAGGGTGTTGTCCTCTTGCTCAACACACCTTCAAGCATGCAGATCTGATCTTCAGTATTTTGAAATTTATAAAAGTTTAACAAATTTTTTTTTTTTTTTAAAATTTCCAATGCTTATGAATTTTTACTTGCCATGAATTTTTACTTGAAGAAAAATTTTTGTGAAACATATTAGAAGCTCAAAACAAACAATTCTCCAAATAACAATTGTTTGTTCTTTTTAATGATGCATATGAACCTCCCCACCCCCCTCTTCCTATCAATCAAAAGCTAAGCTATGAGCAAATTCAAACATGAACTTCAAGACTTCAATTTGTTTTAGTGTAGCATGCTACACTAAAACATGCTTTTTTTTAATGAGACCTTTTTTTAATGAGCCCATAAAATGAAGTTCTTCCTAAAACTACAAATTATTTTTTAAAAATTAATTATAATGTAATGAAAATACAATAAAATAAAATAATTCAATACTACGAAAGTAATAGAAAAAAAATACAAATTAAAACAAAGAGCATCTAACTTCAATGAAACTTTTCTTAGGATGTAGAAAAAAACTAAATATGGCCGCGGGCACCAATAATTATTGCATAATTTGACCATATTGCATTTGCAATATGGTCAATGTTATTATCGTATAAGACTACTGATATAGGCAGAACGCCCATTTTCCGAAAGTTAGCAATTATGGCTGGGCAATGGAAAATGGTCCGGCGTTAATTTTTTCTCCAAACAGTTGTCAGTTTCTGTAGCATTTTTTTCTGCCTTCCTTATCAATCTTCATTCCCCTATGATGTCCTGCTATGAATCTTACAATTGTTTTAGTGGTGAGCCGGTTTGTGTCAGTTTTACCAACCTGGTTTATTGTTGGGACGAGTTTTTATCTTATTTTGAAGTCAGCCATTGCATTTGCTTCAAGTACTGTGTAACATTTTCGTTATTGTCATTATTGCTATTTCTGTCCTCCTTGGCTAGTTTGTATGCCCTTTCTCATTTCCCTCAATATTTACATGTGCTGCCAAGCACTGGAGAGTGCAGGATTTGTTCAGTTTTTCAACATTCTGCAAAAGAAAGATGACTTTATTAGTGATGAAGGAATTCCCTTTGAAATTGCCTAGAGAGCCACTCTTGAGTCACAAAAAATGACCAGGCCTTTTGCCTGCTCAAAGGAAGGGAAGGCTTCATACATATCCAGAGTTTGCATTATTGCCAGGAGCTCGCAAGTGAAGTTAGATGTCATATTTCCGGCCCTAAGACTACATTGGTAAGTCGTACCATTTGGAGTGGTCAAAAACACTCCAGAGCCTCCGTTGGTAATGGTCTTGTCCGAACAGCCGTCTGTGTAGGCATTTACGAAGTGCTTTTTTTTTTTTTGAGAACTGTTTGCCGTGTGGTGATCAGAGTAGAATAGTGCCAACGTATACACTATTCTACATTATAATTTTTTTTTTTGAATAATTTGTAGTTTTTGGAAGAATTTTATTTTATGGGCTCATTAAAAAAAGGTCTTTTTTTCCGTAGCATGTAAATGTGTTACTACACTAAAACAAATTAATTACAAGACAATTAAAGTCTTGAAGTTCATGTTTGAATTTGCTCATAGCCTAGCTTTTGATTGATAGGAAGAGGGGGGTGGCGAGGTTCATATGCACCATTAAAAAGAACAAACAATTGTTATTTGGAGCATTGTTTGTTTTGAGCTTCTAATATGTTTCACAAAAATTTTTCTTCAAGCCAAAATTCATGCATTCGAAATTTCGTTATGTTGCTGAAAACTTTTAAGTAACAATTCAATGAATAATTCAATGCCTCTTATTTTATGCATGTCGTAAAAGGCGACCAAAATGAGCAGAACTCCACTCCCTCGGGGAAATGCACTGGTTTCCATGATGAAAAACGAATCTATATCTTTGAATAAAGCTACTACTAATAAGCATGAGAATTCAAAATTGAAATACAGAAATATCATTACGAAGTCCAAACAAAAACAAAATCGCCCACATCAGTTGAAAACAAGATTCGCGAGCATATTAGCAAGAAAAAGGATTTAAAATGCCTAAGAAAATCGGACTGTCTTTGAAGAATGCTATCGGGGCATTCCGGTACGGTTCTACAATATCGCTGCCAGCGAAAATTTGCTACGATTTAGTCGCCAACCGACAAACGATTGCAACGATTTAGTCGCCAATCTTGAAATTCCAGAACTGCATTAGAGGTAAAGTCACGGTTGATTAATTTGGCTAGTATTAGATTATTTTGGCTAGTTTTGCTCACATGGCTGGGAAATATTTTAAAGCATTGGCCAGCCAAAACCGTTGTATATTTTTACATTTCATAGACCATTGTATATTTTTTAACTAGTGTAATATTTTACGAAGTAACATTTCTACTCAAAATAATACAACAATACTAGGAATTAGAGTAAAAATAAAGCATAAACTAAAAAGCAATTTTATATTCATCTGAACAGTACTTGGAATGGAAGGAATGTGTCATAAATATTGGAGCATATATAGAATTATAATTAAAATTTCAAAAATATTTGAAAGGCAACACAGTAATCATACAGATCGACTCCTTTAGACTGATATTAAGTAACGTTTTGATTATTTCTATTCAATTTTCATTGGAAATTCTGAGTTAAATTTTGAATTTCATTGCCTTTCCTTAATTTGATTATCATCGAACTGCGTTAAATCGATTGGTGGGAATTTAATTACGATTGAAAAATTTCGGAATTTCCTTAAAAGTTAAATATATAAATCGGATCGGCGATATTAGCTTTAAATCGGTATTTTGCTTTAATCTTAGTAAAGCAAAATATACATCTTCGATATTGCACGCAGTCCTAATGAAAACCATCCAACATTAGATGTTTTGTATTGGTTACTATATTGGATGTACATAGGATAATGAGCAGTGATAAGTGTTAATGTATATAATCTTTTCTGATAATAAAATAGAAAAATGCGTGCATGGCGCCATTAAATCACGATCATTAGAGGGTTTTTTTTTTTTGAAAAATATGGTACAAAATTCGTTTGAACTTTTGACTGTCAGTTAGTTGGCATTTTTTCTTCTCTGAAATTCGATATTATTCTTCTTCTTCTTCGTCTTTCTATTATTTTATTTTATTTTATTTAAGGGGTCTGCCTACGTGCGGAGGCTTTTTTTTTTTTTTTTGTTTCAAAACAATGAAATAATTACTAAATGAATATTTTTTTAGTTAAAAAGTAATTAAAATTAAGAAAACAAACAAAATAATAGCTATATTTTTATAAAATTTTGAAAAATTGGAAAATTTTAGCAAAAAATTGGCGAGCTTTACAGTTTACGCCAAACACTCTATACTCACTTTAGCTCGATCTATTTTAAAATCCTTAATAATATATGTTTCTATATCTCTTCTCTATCTCTATCTCTACTAATAATAAAGCAGTAAGTATGTGTGTGTGTGTGTGTGTGTGTGTGTGTGTGTGTGTGTGTTGTGTGTGTGTGTGTGTGTTTGTGTGTGTGTGTCTGTCTGTGTACGGCGTAGGGCCCAGACCGTCCAGCGGATTTTCATGAAATTTGGCACGAAATTAGTTTGGAACATGGGGGTGTGCACCTCGGAGAGTTTTTCCTGAAATTCGAATTTGTTCTTCTTTTATTCCAATTTATAGCCGAAAGTTTCATAAAATAGTCATTTTCTATAGGAAGGAATTATCGCATCGTTTCGAGCTTGATACCGTTGAAAAGCGCGTGAAAAACTACCCCGGACAGAGTTTCGCTCTACGTGCGAAAACTCGAAGCCTCTAAATTAACTAGAAAAGAAGTTATAAGCATTTTTCTCTGCAGTTCGAAATTATTTTTTCACGGTAATTAACTTTAATTTTAATTGTTGCCATGCCGACTGACTATTGATCCTTTTTTCTTTTAACGAATTAAAATTTATTGCTTGCGGTTTTTAGCATTTTGAGGAGCAGCCGATATTTAATTTATTTATTTATTTTTTTAGATTTTGATTATTATTTTTTTAAAGCGAATTGAAATTTATTTCCTGCGGCTCACAAGCGGTTGATAGTTTTATTTTGATTTCCTTATTTTGACATGTATTTTACGGGACCATTTTCCATACTGCAAAGGGTTTTTTAAAAGAAATGTTATTCTTTATAGCGATTTTTGTTATTCCAGCCTGTTACTATTTATACTTTCATTTATTTTATTTTATTTTATTTTTTCGCCTGTGAATTAGCACATATGGTATTTTCCTATTTGAGCTCGGATGAAAGGTTCATTCCGCTTTCAAAGCTTTGCTTGCTGCTGTTTGTTTCTTCAAGCTGCAAAATTTCGTCTTTCTGTTTTAAGCCGGGTCCCGACGCTACGTTTGGCACAACTTTTTGTCTCCGCAGTTCAACACGCTGCGTATAGATTAGAAAAGTGCGCAGTTTTGAGTCCGGTGCGAAGATTGTACAGTTGCAGCTATAACTGAGCTAGAAAGCATAGATGACTTTGAACTGTGCAGACAAATCGACACACGTAGACGGTAGCACCCTTTTCCGATTCATTTTGTCTCTCAGTTTCAATTCGTCTGGTGACAATGGCCGACTTTCGGCAATGTTCTCAGGAGTTTCTCACAAAATTTATTGCATTATGCGAAAGTTTCCCATGCATTTGGCGTGTCAAATCCAAGGAGTATAGTGACAGGGATAAAAAGGTAGACGCTTATGAGAGTTTAGTGGCAAAATTCAAAGAAATTGATGCAACCGCAAACAGAGAAACAGTTGTAAATAATTAATTCTTTGAGAAAAAGTTTACCGTAAAGAATTGGCAAAAGTTAATAAATCAATTCGATCTGGGGCTGGAGACGAAATCTACAAGCCATCTCTCTGGTATTTTGATTTGTTACATTTCCTAAATGATCAGGAGACACCAAGGCAGTCTAGGAATACCATCGATGAAAATAAAGAGATTGCAGTTGTCGAACCACCAGAACAGGCAACAAAAAATATTTATTTTATGTAATCATTTGACCACTTTAAACGCCGGGTACTTCTGAGATGTTCCAGTCTTTTTTTTTTTAACATGACACCATGCCAAAATTGACCAGAGTAGTACCTCCTTCATGACGATATCGCACAAAACTGAGTGAAATATACAGATATCTCTGCACCATGTAGACGCATAAAAAACTGCAACGTTTTCATTCAGTATTAAGACTGCGTAGACAAAAGGTTGTACAAAACGTAGCGTCTGCACCCGGCTTTAATGTCAATAAATAATAGATAAAAATTAATTATACTAAAAATTTATTAATTAAAAATATTATAATTTATTATAATCGTCCTTTTTGTGTTTGTACTTGAACTAAACAAACAAAATGCGTTTTCTTTCAAATATTTTCTTTTTTGTTTTGTTTCGTTTCTTTCTTTCCTTTTTAATTGTGTGTGTTTTGTAAGAAAAAAAATGCTTAAATGTGTAGGATCTCTGGCTGATTGCCGTGGGCAGCTAATTTTTAATTATGTGGAATGCTATACATTTTAATAAAATAACATAATTTACACCTAAAAAAGTTATCACTATATACACAATGGCAAACCGACTGGTCTTTTCATTTTTTAACACGGGCATAGCCGTGCGGGTACCGCTAGTTACTTAAATAAACTTAAAGTTTTATAAAGGTCCAAAATTTAGAAAAATATACCAATTTTGTAGAAATTGATACGTTTTCCCCCGAAAAAAACACAATATTTCACAAATAAATACCTTTAAAATTTTTAAATACTGACATAGAGCTTATATTTTAGTTCAAAACAGATAGCAATGTGTAAAACAATACTTGTAAAAATCACAGTAATGGGTAAAAAACTTTTCGAATTATGAGATCTGCCGTGAACAAAAGTATCGAAAAAAGTAGTTTTTCAGAAAACGAATTTTAAATTCCACTTTTATGTACTTGCGATGCCACTTCTGGTTAACTTAATTGCGTGTAACTTCGTTTACATGTATCGTAGAAACAAACAACATTTTTGAAATCATGAATATTTTTTTTTTAATATAAAATAATAAAAACATCGATTTATCTTAAAACAAATTTTTCACTTACATTTGCTAATGTGAAGATAAAGGAAGTGCTTACACCTTTCTTAACGTTTCATATTATACTACTACTTCAAAACACGGAAGAAATTACCTAATATAATTTTCATTCAGTGAGTAAATTGATTGAAATAACTGATTTAAGTGATTGAAACTTTTAGACATATCTAGATTTGTGCACAGCAGGCGGTCAAAATAACTAAAAAAGTTGTGCATCAAAACATTCTTTCCATCTCCTAATAATACAAATACAAATACAAAAGTGACGACCAGCAACAGACACAGGGCCCAACTAGGCTGGTCCTAGTCAATTTAACAATCCCCAATGAACATCAAGAGCTTTCTGGAAAGTTTTTACCCCCCCTGCAAGTAACTGTCGCTTCCGATAAACTATTCTACTGCCCACAACCCTATTGAAGAGTAATTTTTCCTACTTATCTATGTTACGGCGTATGTCCGAAAGTGAGAGAATGTCGGGGATATATACTACTATTAGCCTGAGATGTGAAAAGCTTAAAACATTGACCTAGTTTTGGCAACGTAATTTCAACAACAGCTAAAAAAAAAATCGGTATTTACTATTGTTATTATTCCCTCGTGAACTTTCTCATTTATTAATCAATTCTCTAAGACTTCGTTCTTTTTTTCCACTTTTTCCCAATATTTTTCTTTTATATTCTTTTCCCCTATTTTCTATTTATATATTTATTTCAATTTTTATTATTTATTTATTTATTTCATCATTTTGTGAGAAGTTGTGAATACTTCCTTACAAAATTATAATTTAATTAGGCATAACTATAAAAATCAAGTACTTTATTTTTCAGTTTAAAGCATTTAAATATAATGATTTTATATCTAACTAGCTGTACCCGGCCACGCTTTGCTGTGGCTCAGTCTGGTTCGATGGCAAGAAAAAGCACATATTTCTAATATGTTTCATTTCACAATGCTTGTTGTTTCATTGTCTGAAAATATAGATTGTCTGGTTTTCCCATTCTAGAACACACAATATACACATGAAAAGATCTAAACTGCTCCATTTGATTGATTGGTCTTGAGCTTTATGTTTTTTCACAATGCTTGAGGGCATTTTTTTTTTTTTTTTTTGTTCCATTGTCTGTGAAGATTTGATATTGTCTGGCTCGGCACATTGAAAAATTCCAACATAAGCCAAACAGAAGAAACACAAACACAAAAATTCTAAATTAAAAATTTGCCGTTCAAAATACATTATCTGTGTTTTAAAGTTCCCTTAAAAATATTAAAAGAACACTTCAACACAAACAGAAAAAACACAACATTTTAACATCAGGATGAAAATAGCTAAATGAAACTGTTAACATTCAAAATAAGTAATCTTTGTTTTAAAGTTCGATTTAATCTTCGAGTGCAAAAATACTAACAAATACATCAATACAAACAGAAAAAACACAAAATTTTTTAATAAAAATTAAAATAACTAAATTAAACTGTTGCTATTAAAAATAAGTAATCTTTATTTTAAAGTTCTCCTTAATCGTCGAGTGCAAAAATACTTCAACACAAACAGAAAAAAATATTTAATCAAAATGAAAATAGCTGTACCCTGCCAATTGTTGCAAGTGGCTCATTCTCCATAATAAAACATTAAAAAACGAAATAATTTAATCAAAGTTGCACTAAATTAAAAGTGATACATAAAAACACATGTTCTGATAAAATTTCAAGGCAATTGGTGAAGTACTTACGGAGATTTGAGGTTATGAACCAAGGCTGAACTTGATCGTAATCGTAAACTGGATCACGTTCAGACTTGTATGAACAAACGAACACTTACATTTTTATTTATATAGCTTATATTACCCGGAGTTGAGGAAACTGCTAATTATTATTTTTGGATCAAGGTAAGCCTTAAGAAATCGAACTAAAAAACTTATAACTGGCCTTCTTTTTGACTTAGAAACTTCGAACAAATTCCATCTTGTGCAGAAAAATCAGCGCTTTCGATCGATATATTATATTAATATGTGCAAGGTCTTTTTCACCTCCATAATGGGAAATTTATGTAGAAATATGCTTAAAATTGGAATAAAAAAGGAAGTACCCAGGGTTCACACTGGGGGAAAATACAAGGTGGGATTAAGTGGGATTTTTAAAATTTAAGTGGGAACTTTTCTTTCTGTTTTTGTCTTTAAAAATATTACTAAATTGTCCGATCATGATCCAATACAAACTATGTAATAAAAGATGATTATCTAAGCTATGCTCAGCAAAGAAATAATAAATATCAACAAGGTTCACACAAAACGGATCCTTCACAAAATTCACAAAAATGGGTGCTTTATGAAATGTTAAGCTTGAAAAAGATCCTCTGATATTTTAGTTATTTAACCAAAATTCTTTGATGTGTGATTTTTTACACAAAAATTCTAAAAATTAGTTTAATATTTCCTCTATTTTTTTTGATCATATGTCATTTTATCTATAGATGTTTTACAATTAAAACTGTTAGACACCAGCATTTTCTTGTGACCTTGGGACCAAGAAAGATTCCCTTTCTCCACTCCTTTTTTTTTTTTTTTTGATTTTGTCCTCTGTGAATAGAATGAATGAAGATAAATCTGCATTCACAAAGGGCTTAAATTGTTCGATAATCCCAACTAATGAAGAAGTTGTCAATGTTTGTCCCATGTTCTATATGATAAATAGGGTTCCTAGATTCTTCTTTTTATTAATGAGGATAAGATGGCAGTTGAAAATTAACATACTCCATTTAGTTTGCATTGAATTATCAGTTTAGAATAGTAGTTTCGTTTCGCGATGCTTTGAACGCGTGTCCGTTAGTTGCGGGAAATCGCGCAAACGAACTTTTTTTGAGTGGGATTTCAAAAAGTACTGCGGGAATCGCGCGATCGCGCGGCCTAGCGCGAACCCTGGTACCTAACGGATTTTTTTCTAACGGGTCTATAAACCATCCTCTTGAATCACTCTGTCTAATGGCAAAATTTCAAAGTAATCGATGAAGTACTTTCGGAGATTTGCGGCTCACACAAACGAACACTTACATTTTTATTTATATAGATAAAATATAATCGGTTCTGATTCGAAAATAAATTTTGCATTATGTGTGATTCTAAGCGGAACTAATCATTAATAACTTAAAACAAAAATTAGAAATCAAACCGGTCGGCGAAGGCAACTAGTGTAACATAAAATGTAAGTACAAATGTTAAAATAAATATACGTCACTAAAACTTATACATTAATATTAAAGAATGAATAGAAATGATTATTATTTACAGTTTCTAAACTGTAAAAAAAATTAATCTTCAATGATGTCTCACTGAAGAAATCAGAATTGTCTTGGCAACTACAGTTTTATTGCTTAAGTAACATTTGGATGAACAGAATTCCTCTGCTTTCTTCTATTCTTTTCCAATAATACTTTGTTAAAAATAGAGTATCGAAACCATCAAAAAATTATTATTGCATTTCCATCTGTTATGCCCCCGCCACCCGCGCTTAAGGTAACTTAAGGTTATAGAAGATGGCTAAAACACTAAAGCTCGTCTGTGTCAAGTTATTGTAAATTTGTGCCTTCAATTAATTGCGCTTCCTGAAAGTTCTAATTAGTTACATAATTTTTACTTTTTTTCTTTTTACTAATTATCTTTGGTAACATAAAACTTTCAGTCGTTTTATTTCTGACCTTCATTAGGCATGAAAGTACAAGAAAAAAAATATGTTTTTCAAAACATATTAATCCTCCATTTAAAATGATAAGTATTTAAGCGGATCACAAGTTTTCAAGCTTTTATGAAGAATCAAATGTGATTAAAGCGGAGCCAATGTATTTATTTATTCGCCTGAGTAGAAATACTTCTTTCTGATTTGTCTAACCTTTTTCCTCAAGATGCTTTAACTATAACAAAAATAGATACGAAATCCCGGAAACGTGATTGACATCTATGTAAATGCTTCGCAGTCGCAGTGATTTCCCATAAAACTTATACCAATCCGTCGCATTTGTCATTTTTTATCTGAATTTCAACATTGATAAAAAAAATTTCCCAAACTAATAGCTCCATAAAGGTACTGAAGATTTAATAAAGGCGTTGCAGTTCTTCGGAAATAGCTAAAATTCATAATTATACCAAAAAGTGTTTTTTTTTTTTTTTTTTTTTTTTTTTTTGCAGGTCGCTTTTATCTGATTGCCGACGATTTATTTTATCGTTACTTTCAATTTTGTATTATGAAGCAAAACTTTCGAACCATTTTTTTTTCTAGGATAGCTCTTCTTGTGTGTGTTATTGACGTTAATTAATTTTTGTTTAGTGTAAAAAACAATTCCAACGCATAAAATTCGAAAGAAAATTATGATTGTAATGATATGCCTTTTTGCTTTAAATTCTTCTTGACATTTGCTCTCATTCTTCACATTTTCTTATTGCATGTTTTACCTCTTAAGTTTGCAAATATTCATTCTATAAAAACTCGCATAACATGCGAGTTTTTACCTTTCCATCTTTATTACTTTTTAGTGTAATTATTTCAGACGATATTAAATTTATTTTTAACCAACTTCACAAAGGAAGGAGGTTATACATTCATACTGTATCTATGTCTTTTTTGTTTGTTTGTTTGTCCACTCATAACTTCTCACCGGATGAACCGATTTTCATGATTCTTTTTTTAATCGATCGAGGGTGGTTTCCCATAGGTCCCGTACTTTCGTTTGACCATATTCGATAGTTAGAAAAAACGTTATGGGCAGAAATGTAGTATTTGTTTTTGTCTTTTCATCCATAACTTTTGACTAAATGAACCGATTTTGATCATTTTTTCTTTAATCGATAGAGGATCGTCTAACGCAAATATCGCAAATCAATTTGACTACATTTGTTTTTTAGAAAAAACGTTACGAGTGAAAAATAAGTATTTTTTATTTTAATTGGAAAAGCTTGGCTTGATTTTCTTTGTTGGGAAATCTATTAATAAATATAAAAGCATTGTTAAAAACATGTTTGTTGTCATGGGCTACAATATTAAAAGAAATTACAGCAAGAGTTTGACTAAAGTCTTCTCTGTGGCAAAAATTAATCCAATCAGTTTGTTTGCTAAAATAGACTTCAAAAGGGAATTTATCATACAAATGATTAGTTTTTAGCGCCATTAATTCAAAGAAGTTTTGCCCTTTTATATGGATTTTTTAAAAAATAGAGTATTTATATACAAAATGTATTTACACTAAAAAGAATAAAATAAAATAATTTTTATAAAAAACAGAACCGACTTCAAATTAAAAATTGCGCTAAAAAGTAAAAAATAAATTCATCCTTTAAACAACACCGATGTTACTTTTAAACATAGTTTTAGAAGTCGGTGCAAAATTATGGGTCTAATTACCATTACACTATTTGCTACTTCATATTGGAACTGTTGCTAATTCTGCGGAAATATATATACATATATATATATATATATATAATTGACTCATGATTACAAAATATTTTATCTATCCTCATTTTGCACTGACTTCTAAAACTATGTTTAAAAGTCACATCGATGTTGTTTAAAGAATGAATTTATTTTTTACTTTTTAGCGCAATTTTTAATTTGAAGTCGGTTTTGTTTTTTATAAAAATTATTTTATTAATTCAGGACAAGGCAATGAAAGACAGATGATAAGTTTTCTTCTGGGTAGCGCGAGCTAGCAGAACTGATATTTTGCATTTTTAGTTATGATATAAAAATATGCTGAATTCATCCAAGCCTTCACCTGTAGAATTTTATTTTTTGATGATCCTATGTAATTATTAGCCTACTTTCCCGTAAAAGTAAAAAAAAATAATGATAAAGCATGAAAGAAGGCTTAATGTATCGTGAAAATATCGTTAAAAATCAAGAAAAGTCAAAAATAAGTGAAGTAATTAAATAAAGATTGAAAAATAAAAAATTTGAAAGTAGGGTATTGAGATGGGGAAGAAGTGTGTCTGTCGGTCTGTCGGTCTGTCTGTCTGTCGGTCTGTCTGTCGGTCTGTCGGTCTGTCCCCCCCTAATAACTTTTGAACGAATTGTCCGATTGGAAAAATTCTTTTTGCATTCGAAAGATCTCGGTGAGGACATCTCATTTCTATATTTTACTTTTTGATTTGAACAATTTTTTGTTCAATTTTGAACAGTTCAAAAAATTTTAACATTAGCGCCTATGGACAAAATTGAAGCAAATTCTGTAAACTCTGGGCAAGAGCCAAGTTCCTATTGCAAGCTTATTGAAAGGATTTCTCGGCGTGAAATATTGATTTGAACAGTTTTTGTTCATTTTTGAACAGTTCAAAAAATTAACACAGAGCTTACGGGGAAATTTCAACCCTATATAATTCCTGATCTAACGGACCGATTTGCTTGGAACAAACTTTATCGGAAAGCTCTTATAACGTAGAACATGTAGAAATAGAAAGTTTATCCAGAACTTACGAGCCTATTTTGCTATGAAATTTTTTGATCGGGATTTTCAAGGATATTTCTCAGTGACTCAATGAGTGAAATAATGAATGAATGAATAAATTAAAGAGTGAAAGAATAAATCAATGAATAAATGAATGAGGAAAAGAATGAATGAATAAATTATTGAATAAATGAAAATATAAATAAATGAGTGAATAAATACATGAATGCGTAAATGAATGAATAAACACTTGAATGAGGTAACGAATGAATGAATAAATGCATGGCTGAATAAATGAAAGAATGAATGAGTGAGTGAATGAATATGTATTATCCGTTGAAAAAGGTATATTTT
Source organism: Octonoba sinensis (assembly GCA_038502835.1). Lineage (NCBI taxonomy): Eukaryota > Metazoa > Arthropoda > Arachnida > Araneae > Uloboridae > Octonoba > Octonoba sinensis. Next base: position 24,954,762 of record CM076599.1, on the reverse strand, counting down.
CAATAATTAGAACTAAAGATAAATAAGAAAGAGAGAGAAAGAGATAGCTAGATTATAAATTTGAATTTGGTGTATACGGGAAAGTAGGCTCGTATAGTTCTAGACGGAACTTCTTGTTTTTATATCTATTTTTATATATATAAAGATATACAAACAGTCACGGATTTTTAAGACCCCCCCCCCCCCGTAACAAACATCTTGGTTCCACTAGAGCCTTAGGTTCCACCACTGAGCTTGTGTAGTTATCCTTTTCCTCAGTTTTTAAACTACAAATTTGTCGCACGATCGATGATAATACCGACACTTCCACACAAGTAAGTAATATTTCATTCGAGTCGGAAACATCGCGTCAATGTCATTTAGTGGTCAATTACCGGACGTTTTCCCCGTACGGACCAGCGCCTTCGCAATTGACGCCAGTAACCCGGTAGTGAACGCGTTTCCATAAACCTACTTCATTCCTGATGGCTAAAAAAGACGGGCAGACAATCGGATATGTGTAAGTGTCATTAACCGACGTGAGAAAAGAAGTGCCAGCGAAAACAATGATGCGAACAAAGGCAGTCTGCACGGTTTATTTCCTCCCCTCAACTCTGTCCACATGTATTAAAAAAAAGAAAAAACTTTTTCATCAATTAGGTCTGAACGCTGCTTGGACGTCCTTAATGAAGTTGTTGACAACTTTTCTTTTTACACCTTACTGGCCTTGTGTTTAAATTTAGAATTTCGCATAGTTCTTGATTGTAAGCACAGGTCAATTAAGGCTTCATTTGTGCGTTGCAATCGCAAATAGCTTAATTCCAAATGGTACATTGTTTTATAGTATGCTAGCTTTTATGTAATTAAAGAGAATGTGCTTCGGTTGCTTACCTTATAATAATTACATTAAATTAAATGAATTTGATTAATCTAAAGTTATCGTCCTCTTAACGTTAACGTATGAAGTTAATGGTGCTTATAAATAATTAAATAGTAATTTTACAGCAATTTAGTACGCTTATACATCAAGATAAAAATTATTTCTGGTTTCAGGAAAAATAAAAAGTAATGTACTACAGTAAAACCTCTCAATAAGGGACACTAAGGGGACTGGAAATTTTGTCCCTTAAATAGAGGTGTCCCTTCCTCGGAGGTTCATAAATTGATGCATACACAAATAGTGTATTAACATAGTTGAACTTTTTAACAGTAAACATGTGTTACCATTTAAGCTTAAATACTGAAAATGTCTCATGCATACAAAATATAAGTTGAAATTATTGAAATTTAAAATTTTTTCATTGAAAAACTGAAATTTTAGCAGAAATTTTGCATTGGCAAAGTTTTGTAACTTACAGAAATTTATTCGAAGTAATCTGTTAGATGGGTTTGTTTCAAAGTACGTAATTTGGGCAATACAGTAGAAATTACGTTCAGTGCACTTTTTACAATTCTTGCATAAAAAAACTTGTTGATACTGTCGGTCCTTGCTGAACACACATGAATTCCACTGTACAAAAGAGGGAAGAGGCTTTACAAGTAGGTTTTGTCAAGCACTTTAAAATACAGTTGTTTATTTGTTCATGCTTCTAGGACTCATACCAACTTTCAGAAGTTAATTTTTAGAAAAGAAAAAAAAAAAAAAGAACTTTAGCTTCCAGTAAATTTTCTTATCTATATAATTTGAATTTTGGAAATTTTTCTCCAAGAATGTCCCTTAAATAGAGTGTCCCTTATTCAGAGGTAAATACATTGCAGTCCCTATTCCAAGGGACTGGGACCAGAAAAAATGTCCCTTAATTAGAGGTGTCCCTTTTTCGGAGGTGTCCCTTAAAGGAGGTACCACTGTATTACATCTTTTGTGATTTCTCTTGATTCGAAAATATTTGACCAACAAGATCACCAGAAATTCAAAAATACAAATGCAGGGTTACTATTATCTGCAGTCATCAAAATCATTAAATTCTTAGATATACACTATAAGACAAAAAAAGATAGAGAGAGAAGGAAAAAAAAAACAAGAAAAAGAAAAATGAAGGAAGAATGTTAAAAAAAAAAAGCGCTAAGAATTAGTTATCCGAATGGAACGAAAATCGATACTTGTGATGTACAGTACAGAAAAACAACTGATTATAATTTCAGAAAAATTGGATGGTTTATTCAAAAGAGAAAGCAACAAGTCAATAACGCGTTGGTCCGTCTCTGCTAGTCTGCTTTATTACATTTTTATCAAACATGAAATTTTCATGTTAAAATGCATAAATTTTGAAGTGAAGAATACTCATTTCAAGTAATAAATTACAAGCAACTATTATTTGTACATGAAATTTTAAAATGTTTGTCAAAAAACGTTATGTTTAAAAATGTATTCTACAAAAACAGTGTTCAATCAATCAAGTTTTTTTTTTTTTTTTTTCATTTTATAAATTTTTGATGAATTATAGACAAAAATGCAGAATTTAATTTTTAAAAAATTAAAATTATTTCTCCAACTTTGCACCAATTAGAATATTTTACTACTTGTGAAAATATTTTTTCCCCAGAAAATACATGTTTGGTAGTTTTAATCCTTTTATATATTTTTTTCTTCATTTATAAATACAGATTATATTAAACCATAAAAGAACAAAGACAAACGATATTTTATAATAAGTAGAAATAATTTTCACTTCAGTTAATGTTAACAACATTAGCATTTTGAGATTAAAGCCAAATAATATGAACGTTATAAATCCAAAAAGTGAATTTTTTTTATCTTTGAAAATGACGTAAAAATCCTTTGTAAATAGACATGGCGAGATTTAGCTTTTGCAGAATTTAAAAACAATTATTATTATTACTTTTAGTATAATTTTTATTGGGTGGTTTTCCATGGGAGTACGAATCGTGTAAAATTCCAAAAATGTGCAACAATTTCTACTGTTCAATATTACAGCAAAACTCCTCTATAGCGGACACCAGCGGGACAAATATGCTTGTACAAATTTCATAAAAATCATTTTCCTCGTCTTGGCCCTGCATACAAGCACTCAGGTGTGTTTTTGATTTATATTTTTGTCAGTGCTCAAGCAAATGTCCAAAACTCTATTATTGAGATATTGTCAAATCAAAATGGTGACTCGTTATAAAAAATTATTATTGTTATTATTTTTCCATTTTTTATTTTTTATTCCAAAAGAAGATTTACTCTGTTGCATTTCAACTGCGTTTTGCGCACACGATAATTTTTGCTTGAATGCAGACAATGTTTTATATGTTTACCTTCTGATCTAAATCTTTGTCACTGTGTTTTAAAAATTATACATTTTTCTTTCAATTTATATCCACCCGGTGAATAAATTAATCGTCTCCTTTTTACCAAAAGCGATTACTTTAAGATAATTTTTGTCAGCAGTGCCTGTAAAATCTGTGCATATCACTGTAGCAAAATGTCCTCCTTTATTTATCAGTGAAAAACGATGGATTTTCTTTCTTTCTTTTTTTTTTTTTTTTTAAATGAGTAAAGAACGATGGGTTTCGTGCACGCTACATTTCCCAATTCGATTTCTTGTTGATCTTCCTTTGTTGGGTGCTTGGACTTCAATAGGTCACGCAGTTTTACAAAAGCGAAGTAATAGAATGCATGCAGAAGAGCGGAAATGGTTCCTTGAGGATGCTCTCCTAAATACGACAAAACACTCGAGAATAATAAGCGATTAACCTTGAGTACGCGCATTGGAGCATCAGACATGTTAGAGCTGAGGTCAATCAGCGAAGAGATCGTCAAATTTACGCATCGCTACCGAATTTGCTAATTGTTTGATTTCATTCTCGAGGCGGTTCGTTTTGTTTTCATACGGCGAGTTTAGTGATTCGGTGCGAAATATTAGCTGATTAATAAGCCATCGGCAACGTCGATGGAAGTCTTTTACATTGAACGCACTCTCGATCATAAACAGTAATTTTATTTAATGAGTGCTGGTGAGAACAAAAAATACCACATTAAGAAAGAAAAAAAATGAACCCCAGGAAAATCGATTGCAAATGAAATTTACAAATGGTGAGAGGTTTTCACTTTGAAAGGAATAACTTATAAATATTTCGAATAATTTAAAAATGTTATTATGCAACTGTTAAGTTTTTCTCTTATTTGAGAACATTATCGTAAAAATTATATCAATCCGCATTTTTCACGCAAAAAACTCCTGATTATTCTAAAATCTATCGTGTTTTGAAATTGAAAAAGGTTGCACCAAGTCAAGCAATATTGTTTTTTTAAATTTTACAAGCTCTTAGAATTATTTAATTGAATATTCGAAGACGTAGTGTATATATTAAAATATAAATAACTAAGAGGAAAAGTTAGTTACTTTTATTTATTTATTTTTCCCAACTAATCTGAAATCAAATTTAAGACGAAATAACAACTGGAACGAAAGCAAGTGGTCAAATGTTCGTATTTTTATGGTATGAAGACAAAAGCTGGATTTTAACAAAGCCGTAAAACTGGAAGGTTAAAAGACTAAATAATGTAAGGCCTTATTATAAAAAAACAATGCCTATTCAAGCTCGAACAAGCCCGAGGAACAGGCGAATGAGAAATACGAGAGAAAAAGACAAACCTCGATTTCAACACTTTCCTTTTCCCCAATAAAACCTATAGAGCCATAATGAATGAATATTTCTTTGTAATGAATATCTTTTATTATATTGTGCGCAGCGACTTTAAGCTTTCTTTTTCCAAGACTTGAAACAACTTTTGTCCATGCAGAAGAGAATTAGTGCTGGTTTATTATGTCATGGGAACTTTATAATTTATGCAATGTCAGAGCAAACGCATTGTGAAAATATAATTCTCTGAGGCATTGATTGTCAAGTGGCTTATTATGAGAGTATTTGATACACAAGGACAATAAAACAGAGCAATCTGGAATGTAATGAAACCATTTTAATAATACATCTTTATAAATACAGAATTCTTTTGTCAAGTAAAGAAGAATAATGACACAAAATTCAAATTCAAATGCATATTAAATCATAATAACTGACGTTAGTATCTGCCTACGGGCGAGGTACCCCAATCGGTCAGACACCAGACTCATGGCCGAGGGTCGTGGTACGATACTCCCAATTTCTATAAAATCTTAAAGTAAGACAAACACAGTAAAAAATGTGCTCGTCCATAAAAAGGCCCTTTTTGTGCATTCATAACGTTCAAAGGAGCAAAAATAATGCAAGAACGCAGCCTTTTCTTTTTCTTTTTTTTTTTAAATATGGGTCATACCTTGAAAATTCAGAAACTATAATTAAATTCAACTTTAGATCATAATTTATTGGACTTGATTCACTTCGGACCTGCAGCCAGTAGCGCTCATCCGAACTTTTTCTTTCTTTCTTTCTCTTTTGTTTTACATCGGGTGTATTGCTTCAAAATCGTTTATTAATACCTGTTTCCTAACTAGCTCTTTTTAGATATCAGAGTTTCGGGAAATGATATGACCTGATATCACCCCCTCCCCCTGGATACGCTTCTGCCTGCAGCAAATAGCAATAACAGAGAATTGATTCACTTTGACTCTGAAAATATGTACCATTAACAAGTATTATTCCACAATATTTTATTTTAGGCTTTCCGACTTGATCCACTGTAGCTCTAAACTCGCTGTTCCAATCATTTTAAAGCCAATTACTTCCTTGCACAGCTATTTATTTTAAAAAAAGGAAGACGATAACATCTGCTCTTGCGGCATCGACGCATTTCAACGAAATCCAATTTTTGATCCCTACTTCTTATATAGAAATATATTGTGGGTGTCTATGACAAATTGCCTTCTATGTCCTTGGGTTTGTCTCACCTACGAAAAGATATTCGTGAAACGAAAAAAAAAATGCAATACCATTTAGAGGGCTGAACAGCATAATAGAAATGTGATGCTTAACTTTCAAGTACTTCTTACAAAGAACTTTTGTTTGTTTAATCAATAGTAATGGCTTATTACAGATTTCTTCACAATAGTACTTTACTTCTGGTTAAAAATCTGCAAGGACATAACTGCTGCATGACTTGCATGCTGTTTGACCTAGTTCACATTTCTTTGCTTGAATAAATGCGTGGAGCCAAAATGTTTACTCTTGTATATTTTTTTGTTTTATTATTAATTAGTATTAACTACTATTAATTAGTTTAGTAACCGTTTAGATTTGCTTACATGCTTTACAAATTTTTCTCCGACAAAATTTAAAATCTCCTCTAGGTTTTCAATTTATTGCATGCTTAACGTTCTGTAATAATAACTACCTGAGTATTGAAAATCACCATTTCACAAATTGCCATTTCACAAAATGACAATCTAGAAGAGGTTGATGATGTTTTAAGTTTTATTTGGTAGTAGTATTTGTTTTTAGTAATATTTCATGCATTTGTCTCATGTTAATTGCTGAGAATAATTTTTTAAACCAATTTTTCAATATTTGGGAGCACAGTGAAAGTGCAAAGCAAGAGACATTTAGGGACATTTTTAAAAAAAATCATAAGTAGGGGAATGTGGGGCAGAATGGTCATGATTGCCTAAAGATAGCTGGTGTTGCCATAAAAACGTCAAAACTGTAACATGAAAGTGTTAAGAATACTCTTTTCCCTAGCAATTAGCCATTTTTTAAAAAATCAAATGATTTTTTAAATTTTTATATGTATATATGTATTTTTTAAAGGGTACGTTTAGTCCAAACTACCCCATAGCCGGGGTACTTTGGACATTGGGATAGAAGAAAAAAATAGTTGTTTCTAAAAAAATTTTTATCTATAACCGCAACAATAGGTACAAAATAAATATAAAAAAAGTAAGTAAATCGGTTGACAAACGGAGGAGAAAGTGGTACTTAACTGTTTTGTCTTTGTCTGTTTATATATAGATAAATAAATCAATCGTTTATTAAAACGAATAAATCTTGAAAATGTTAAATGAATTATGATAAGAGCAGCTGGTATTAGTAGTTGGGGCACTTTGGACAGCTTTTGGGGCCAGATTGGACGTTGTCCATAGTGCACCAAGATTAACTGTCCTAACTGTCCCATACGCTCTCAGAAACGCATGCTCAAATCTCACGAAACTTTCGTCGTATTTGCTTCGGGGGGGGGGGGGGGGTTCGTGAAATTGTGACAAAGTGTGACAAGGGGAGGGGGTAACAAGAAGTGTTACATCATGCATTATGCAACGTAGCATGACGCGTGACAAAGGGGGGGAGGGGGGTCCGCTGAAGTGTGACATATTGTGACAAAAAAGGGGGAGGGGGGTCAAAAATCTGTGAAAAAAGCGTGACGTCATTTATGAACAGCCCCCGAATAAATCTTTCGTAAAAATTGGCGAAATTAGTGTAGTAACTTTTTTAAGTCATCTACCTGATCGCGCGAGGAAAGAATCGTTGTAAATGACGAAATTTTCTTGAGGATTGAAGAAACCTCGAAAGTGAGAGTTCTATGTTTGAGAGGGGGTGTAGGCATGAATTATGGTAAAACGTTAAATATCTTCGCATTAAGCAAATGTGAATAAATGAAAACACTCACACTGCACCTTAAGATAGTACACATTGGGACCCAACAAAGAAATCCAAAATAATACATTGCGAACCTGTAATAAAACAAGAAAATAGGGTATTAGAAAAACTTACCGTATCAGGCTGTTTACAGTTGTAGAAATACTAATAAAAAGTACATAAACTGATGAAAGTTAATTTTGGCGCCAAAATTTTGTTATCAACTCATTTACTTTTCTCGCCTACAAACCCGGGTAATTTTAAATAATACTAATTTACATAGGTGGGTGCCAAATGTGCCCCAACCTCCCCTACGTCATTGGCTTTGCCCCTCTTGTTAGTCATTGTCTCGGCAACTTAGTGTGGGACTTGGAGAAGAACCTTAAAGAACTAGACACCGCAAGTAGGCAGAGTCGATACCGAATTGAACGGCAAGCCTCTTTTCTTCAATATCCGATTGGTTGAAACTACAAGATCCTTGGAATTCATGCGAACATATTCGTAGTGGAAAGGCTTTTGCAATGTTCCGAACAGCCCATTTAATTCAAAAAACAGGAACTGTGCGTGTTTAGATATATATTGTATCGGGGAGGAGAGATGCATTTGTCGTATCAAGATAAGGAAAAAGTGTCCGCAGACAAGACTGATTAGGGTCATTCTACAGAAAACCTGCAATTTGACTACATAAATTTTCAAAATAAAAAAAATCAAGATAAATTCTTCAAAAAAAAGCTGAACGTTGGCTTATGATATGTATATATCTATAACATCTGTCGCACAGATCAACTCCGTTTTGATTTTGTGAAAAAAAAAAAAAGAATTTAGCAGTCCACAGAAGTGATATCGCTGAAAACATACAATTTCTGATGGGAAAAAAAGAAAAAGACAGCGAGTTTATGCAAAAAAAATTTGGTATTTAATAATCAGACAAAATTTATTGACATATACCAGTAATCCAGTTGTTCTATGACAAAAAAAGAAAGTGTAAATAAAATAAAAAATATAGACAAAACAAATTTTGTAACAGACTAAGTTACACTACTAACTACGGAAATTTATTCTAAGTTTGGGAATGGTGTTAAATCATCCTCAAATATATAACAACCTCTTCTGTTCCTGGTTGGAAACTTTAAAATATTAATTACGTTTTTCCTGTCGACTATTTCTTCATCAACCTGTTGAGGAAAAGAAAAAACTGTATTTCCAGATCTCCTTAAAAAGTTCACTTTGCACTCAGTCTGATGCTCTTATGTAACAACTCCTATATCATGCTTCTTAAAATTTTTCTTTCCTTCAAAGCAGACAATCACATATTTATTTTCCAATGCTTCAAGTTCATCTAAATTGGAGCTGTTATGATCAGCATCAAAATGAACAGGAATTTGAGAAATGAACACACTTTTCTTCAGGTTTGCACGTTATACAGCTCCGACGTCTAGCATCGAGAAAGTGCTTGTTTTTCTTTGACCAAGTAATCTGATGTATTTTCATTGTATCTCTAAATGTTACGATATTAATGTTTTCTAAAATCTCATCGATTTTCTTCATTTCTACATCAGCATCTTTAGTGATATCAACTACTTTGATATCAGGGCATCTTGTTTTTAGAAGAGAAACAAACTCATCTTGTCCAGTAATATCATAAGCATATGCAATAATATTATCCGCAGTTCGTTTAATTTGGTGTTCCTCCCACACCATCAGGCACCCCCTTGCCCTGACTAGTTTCTGAAGAAATGCCAAACACATGTACTTGTTCCTGTTTCTTTTGCAATGAATGCTCTCAAGAGATAAAACATTTTTTTATTTCGATATTGAGTGCTTGGCCCATCACTTAGTATCTGTAGTGTTTCTAGTTCAAGTTTTTGAAAAAATTGGTTTCAGATGAATACGTATAGCTGCCGAATCATGGCGTAAATTTTCTGCGACAGAAGGGATGTCCACAGAAGTGATGAAAATTTCTGATTTATTGAATAAGTATATTAGGGTTAATTCTATGAGTTTGTGCCATTTATAACATTTAGAACATCATACTTTGTTTAATATGGCACGTTGAATAAAAAATATAATTTTAAATTGTTACTTTAAAAAAGGTCACAGAGGTGATGACATAAGCAGAACAGATTACGAATGAACATAAATACCAAATTCTTACCCAAAAGATTTCAAACTTATTCAAAGCAACTTGCTTGCATTTCCAACGTGGCTGCTTCTTCTTTTATTTGCCACTACGAAATGATAAGTATCGCCATCTAGAGAGTTGTTTTTTTTAATGTTTTAAAATGTCCACAGAAGTGATGCGAAACCTTGGGACAAGCTTTCTTTTTGAAAAATACTCAATGTGACAATAAATAAAGCAAACGATTCGTATGTAATGTTAAATTCATACATTTTCTAATGAAAATGCACATATATAATCTACGTGGTATATTACATCAGTTACAACTATTGAAATAGTACAACTCTGGCTTGTGACAGTCCACAGAAGTGACAAATCACCTTCTGTGGATAGATTTTTTTACTATTTATTTTTTCTAATTTCTAAAATTTTTCAATTATAACTCAGAAAACATTATATTTTTACATGTTAAATTTAAAAAAAAGCAATGTTAATAATAATTTTCATTTTATTGTTTTGTGACTTAAAATACAGGTTTTCTGTAGAATCACTCATTAGCAAAAAGATTTTCTCTAGACTGATTCTATTTTATTTATTTACTGAATTATTTTGTAAGTTAAAAGCAGCTTTTATCCCAGAAGTGTCAAAAAAAAAAAAAAAAAGATAGTTAATTCGATTATGAAACTGTGGTTAGATTTAAATGTTATAAGAAAGGTGCGGATTATAAAGCAAAGAAATGCAATACATTGGCAATAAAACGCAAGAAGATGTGAAAATTTTCCCAACTTATAAAGACATATGAATAGAAAGTATTAAAGTAATAAATTCTGAATTCAGTTATTGTCCCGTACATGCATTAGAGATTTGACGCATGGAGCTTGCGTGGGTCAATTCTGTGCCCGCCCCCCCCCCCCATAAATAAATATATATATACACCTATTATAAGTAAATTAATCCACAAAACTCCGAACTTTTGCTGTCAAGTTAAACTATTTCTTGTAAAAAAGTAATATTTCCCCGAGATAAAATTAAAATTACGATTTTCGTTGAACAAGATTGAGTAAATGCATTGGTCCTGATGAATATCTGATATTAATTGAACTATCTTTAACATGATAATTATTAGAATTCACCGTAACGCAATCATAATAATTTTTGTATGATGCAGAAAACAAACGTTTTTTTCAACGAACAGGTGAATACGTCATGGCTAGGGCGTCGTACAAATAGTCTGAAGTCAGTGATCACGCAACTGTACACTGCACTTAGACAAGGGCCTAGAATTCCTCAGCTTGTGAAAATCTCATGCACAAAAATCACACTGAAAACATGAGATAAATTTTCATCGTTATTTTCCACTTCGGCTACATACAATGTAACGTACGTTTATAATATTTAATAGTTTATTAATTAATAGTAGTTTGTTTTGTATTTAATAACCTTTGCATTTGGTTACAACTGACAAGATGTATTTAATAACGTAATGCGCGTTATGGGGGTGGTCCGTGGCAATTCACTTTCAGGCTGATTGGTCCGCCGTCATCTGCGGGTTGGAAACCACTGATCTAGCATTAAAATGACACGTAACTCCTGAAAACCACTAGGTAATAAAATATACTATAAATGTATCTTATGCTACGTCTATACTTTTTTCTCCTAATGTTTCATAACAATAAAAAAAATTGTTTGTAAAACATTCGGAAAAAAAAGTATTAATCATACCTCTTTGCAACAAAATCAGCAGGGTTCATTGTAGCTCCGAAATACTAGGGAATTTCAGTTTGTTCTTTTCAACGTTGGGTTCACACAATTAAAACCACTTATGGTTTGGAAAAAAAAAATGAATATATTTTTATATTTTCTTCTTTTTTACTTTATGCTCTTTACAGCGAAGTTTAGCATCAAACAAGCTATTTTGCTTTGTATAAAATTTTTAAACGTGTGAGATACACAAAAGCTGGGACACCTTGAATTGAATAAAACAAGTTAAATCGAATTTTAAATTCAAACTGAAACACATACTTAAATCTCAAATTTTACTCACTTTTAAATACATAATCTTGTAACTTTTGCTCAGCTTAAAATTGTACTTGAAAGCTTTACGAAACTAACTTTACAACAATTGTTTTGAATAGCACATAATGTTGGAACACACACACAAAAAAAAAGAAAAAAACATTGATTCTGATTGGTGCAGAAGATAAACAAAAGATTATCAAAAATGATGGCAGTCGGTCACAAATCGTCTTAACCAGCTGTCAATTCACAAATTGCTCCGTTTCGTCGCGAGAAAAGTTTTTTTTTTCTTCTTTTTATTTGTTTCGCTGACGAGCAAAACGAACGTTTGGAGCTGAAGTCACCCGAGACGAACGTCTCATTGACGCAAGAACATTGAGATCGTCAGATTCACCACTGCTTCGGGCGACAATTTATGGAAGCAGCTTGATGCAATCCCCTGCAGTTAATCCTTTTTTTTTTTTTTTTTTAAATCATAGACTGACAGCATTTTTCTCAACACACAATGGATAAAAATCCATTTCAGAAGGCATACATTTTGATCAATGAAACGTCCCTTTTACAAAGACCCGGGAGATGACGTCACAAGTAACACTTTCAGGGTTTTACAATACCGTGGTACCATTGGTAAAATGTGTCGTGAATCGGGATTCATTTGAAAGAAGTAAAACACCGCAAGTCAAATTCGGTGAAGTTTTTTTTAGCTTTATTGGTTACTTTCAAGATAGGAAGATTGAAAAACGTCTTATTCTGCCAATTTTCCAGATAATGAATTTAATTAGAAATATCATCAACTAGCCATGTTTTTTGAGTGTTAAAAGAAAAAAAAGGAAAAGAAAGAAATACGCATCAGAGGATGCCTGAAAAGGTGTGATGCTAGAACTCCGTTAACCAAAAAATTTAAAAAAAAAAAAAAAAAAACTCAATTGTCTGATTTTGAATGAACTACAGAATTTCAAACATTTTCCCCCTTTTATTTGATACGTACAGCGCCTTATATACATATAATCATAACAACAATGCTTCTCAATCACCAGCTTTATATTATTTAGCTTCGAATTTCTCTCCTTTTTTAAACTGTTTCCATAGTTTTATTAAATTCCGTCTTAAGTTAATTAGCCGGATTTTAAAACCTTTTTAGGCGTAAAAAAAAAGGATATCGGGAAACATTTTTTAGAAATATTCTATTAGTGTAGTTAACATTCTCTTGTGAACAACATCCGATAGAGGAGCCCGATAGAGGTGATTATATAAAGAATTAATTACAGTTTTATTATTCCCCCCAGTTTTTAGCAAATTTTCCGGAAGATAGACAAAATCACAAAGAAATTGCCATCTGCTCAGCAGAATCCTGCATCCACGCCTGAATGAAAATATTCAGGCACAAAAAAGTAAAAAGTAACAAACAAAAAGAGAAAATACTCTAAGACTAAACAGCACATCATTATTTCTCAACCTTTTTAATGCGACACCCTAAAAAGCTGAAAATATACTTTGTATTCTATAAAATTTTAGTTGCATAATAGTGAATTTTTTATCGTTCATTATAATTAAGTTACTTTATTTAATAAAATAATGTTTTGGTCACTTTGCGCCTCCCCCTCCCCTTTACGCTTCCCATCCTAGATTGGAAATTAACAAGAGGGCTCATCGCTCATATTATGACGTAATCAGTCTTTCTTCAAAGTGATGCAAAGAATTAGCGAATCAGAATCAATGGTATTTCAATGGTAATTCAGCTACTTTCGCCCGATAACTGCGATTCCAAATTAATTGCTCCAAATGGCATTTCAATTACCTTCACCTGGAAAGCATTTTTATGTTGTTAAATTGAGGTGGTTTTTTTTTCTTCCTTAGCTCTTTGTTCTTTATTAATTGATTAATTTTTATCCTTGACGTTTTTAATGGTTGATGTGAATGAAAGCTACGAACTGAAAACATTAATAACATAATTTTAAATTCAACAATGTCTGCTGTCATTGTTGCTCTTCGCCTCTGCATAAAACCATTTTAACAAGATTTATGGCTCTCGAGTTTTGTACTTGGATCCGATTGCCATAGAAGTCGCTCCTAATAACTAGATAACTTCGTTGCCGTTTGAATTCATCAAAGTGTTTTTCCCTGAGGTATTTAATGGTAGTACTTAGTGGTTCTCTAACATTTTTTATTCACAACAAATTGATAAAGTTGTTGCTGTTCTCTAGTCCCTTAAAGTTACATACAGCCTTATTTACTCTTCTTTAAAAGTAATCTCTCATTCACCGTTTTAAAGCGTCTGTCTCATTTGTGCATCGATTTTCGAAATTCCAGACTTACATTGTATAAAATATAATGTTCTTTTACATTCATTTATGCGTCAGTTTCACTGGTATCTCTCAGTTATGCGTCGACAAAATTTTACACCCTCCTTTTTTTTTCGTTTTTCCTTATTCTGTTCAAAACTTTTATTTCTAAAAGATAACTTTATGCCAAATGTTAATAATGTACATTCGGGGAGAAAAAAACAAAACACTCAAAATTACTCGGCCATCATACGCTCTAGAACCATGAGTAAGGTGTCAATCTTTATCGATTAATGTCTTCTTAAAAATTATTCGAATAAAATTTCGATAAGGGGTCGTATTCATATTAAAATGAGTGCTAACTTTTAACTTTCAAACGGAATGCCCTGACAACGGAATTCTGACAACGGAAATGTGTTCAGCGTGCTCAAATTAATATGTATACCAAATTTGATTGAACAGAACATATTAACGAAAAACATTTTAGGGGCCGCCACTATATTGAAGTTACTACTTTTAAGGTCAATGTTTATCAAGCAACGAAAATGAATCTTGCGGAACACAGTGAAATAATTCTTTACATTATTTTCAAATTAAACGTATTTTCAGGGTTGCACTTTGTATTTGGATCTGTGGCACAGAGATTTTCTTCTTTATTTCACATTTTGCATCATTTCAGTTTGCTGTACTTTTAGTTGCGGTCCTTGATACGGTCCTTTAAACGGAAGTAAAATGAGTTTTTAAGTTTAACATAAACACTACGCGCATTTTAAACTGCAATTTTGGATACTATTGTAAAACCTGATCTAGATGGGTTTTTCATCAGAATTTAATATGGTTTTAGATCATATTTTATTTTTCAAAAATTAACTTCACAATTATAATTAATTCTGTATTAAGTTAATATTTTCGACCGAGAAAATCACGTTTTTCTTTGTTGGGTGAGTTTATATTTTTATATAAAAAAAGCAATCTTTGCCATACTCATGGTAGTTTAGATATTAAATGCAAAAATATCAGAACAATTCTTAACATTTCGAAACGTGCTTTTCTCAAGTTAATTCTGAAGCAACGGGTGAACGGAATTCCACGAAAATTGGTATGCAAATTTAAATTTTGATGCTGAATTCAAATATGTCATAAAAAGGGGGGGGGGGGTGTCATTCAAAATTTTAAAGTTGGTGCTCATTTTAATAGGAAGACGACCCCTTAACAAAATTTTAATAATAGAACTTCATAGAGTACATTATTCCGGATAAAAGGACATATTTCATGTGTCCCTACTGTAAATAGTGGCCAAATACGAAGAAGTGTTTCGTCCCCCCCCCCCCCCCCCCAATGTACCTATTTTAACATCGAATTATTTCAATGAGATAGAAAAGGTATTTTTAAATGATGCAGAAACAATAACAATTTTTACTTTCGAAGTGTTTCAAACAATTGTAAAGTATGTAAATTAATTTTATTTTATTTTATTTTTCTGTATTTCTGTTAACATCGTAACTCAATGGCAAATTAATTCCATTAAAACAAAATTACCATGCTGTAGACACCGAATGGTAGTTTTGTTTTCTACATTATCTGCTATTTATTTACCTGAACGTACTTTAATCTCTACTAATAATAAAGCAGCAAGGCCAAGACCGTTCGGCGGATTTCATGAAATTTGGCACAAAATTAGTTTGGAACATGGGGGTGTGCACCTCGAAGAGTTTTTTCTGAAATTCGAATTCGTTCTTTTTTTATTTCAATTTATAGCCGAAAATTGCATAAAATGGTCCTTTTCTATCGGAAGAAATTATTGCATCCTTTCGAGCTTGATACCATTACAAAGCTGTAAAGAACTATCTTAGAAAGAGTTTTGCTTTTCGTGCTAAAATTCGAAGAGTAGCCGATTTTTAGCCTACTTTCCCGTAAAAGTAAAAAAAATAATAATAAAGCATGAAAGAAGGCTTAATGTATCGTGAAAATATCGTTAAAAAGCAAGAAACGTCAAAAATAATTTAAGTAATTAAATAAAGATTGAAAAATAAAAAATTTGAAAGTAGGGTTTTCAGATGGGGAAAAAGTGTGTCTGTCGGTTTGTCTGTCTGTCGGTCTGTCCCCCCCCCCCTAATAACTTTTGAACGAATGGTCCGATTCGAAAAATTCTTTTTGCATTCGAAAGATCTCGGCGAGGGCATCTCATTTCCATATTTTACTTTTTTATTTGAACAATTTTTTGTTCAATTTTGGACAGTTCAAAAAATTTTAACATTATCGCCTATGGGTGAAAATCAGTGGTGAAAATGAAGCAAATTATGTAAACTTTGGGTACAAGATCCAAGTTCCCCTGAACAAGCTCACTGGAAGAAGTTCTTGGGGTGAAATATTGATTTGAACAATTTTTGTTCATTTTTGAACAGTTCAAAAAAAATTAACATACCGCCTACGGGGAAATTTCAATCCTATACAATTCCTGATCTAACGGACCGATTTGCTTGGAACAAACTTTATCGGAAAGCTCTTATGACGTAGAACATGTACAAATAGAAAGTACATCCAGAACTAAAGAGCCTCTTTTCCTATGAAATTTTTTGATCGGGATTTTCAAGAATATTTTTGAATCAATGAATGATTAAATGAATAAGCAAAAGAATGAATGAATAAATGAGTGACTAAATACATGAATGACTTAATAAATGAATGATTGAATGAATATCTATTAACTGTTGAAAAAGGT
Organism: Octonoba sinensis; assembly: GCA_038502835.1. NCBI lineage: Eukaryota > Metazoa > Arthropoda > Arachnida > Araneae > Uloboridae > Octonoba > Octonoba sinensis. The sequence continues at coordinate 24,938,132 of CM076599.1, read as the reverse complement.
ATATTTGAAGCAATTAAGAACTAAAACTAAACGAGAAAGACAGAGAGAGAGATAGCTAGATTATAAATTTGAATTCGGTGTATACGGGAAAGTAGGCTCGTATAGTTCTAGACGGAACTTCTTGTTAATTTATTCATTTCTTTTTCTTTTTTTGGATTTAGATTCTTTTTTTTTTAAACGAGTTAAAATTTATTTACTGCGTATCATAGGCGATCGATAGCTTAATTTTGTTCCTTATTTTGATGTGTATTTTACGGTACCATTCTCCATACCGTACAGGGTTTCTTTTTTTTTAAATGTTATCCTTCATAGCGATTTTTGTTATTCCAAATTATTATTACTATTTACATTTATATATTTTTTATTTTATTCTCTCCAGTGAATTAGCACATATACTATTGGCCTATTTGAGCTAGGATGAAATGTTGTTTCCGCTTTCAAAGTTTTGCTTGCTGCAGTTAGTTTCTTCAAAGCCATGCTTCAAGCTACAAAATTCCGTCTTTCTGTTTTACTGTTAATGAATAACAGACAAAAAATAATTGTACTAAAAATTCATTAATTTAAGCTATTCTAAGGATTATTATCGTCCTTTTTGTATGGGTACTTGAACTAAACAAACAAAATACGATTTTTATTTTTATTTTTTCTTCTTTGTTTCGTTTCTTTCTTTCTTTTTTAGTTTTTTACTGTGTGTGTTTTGTAAAAAAAAAAAAAGTTGTTTAAATGGTGAAGGATCGCTGGTTGAATGCCGTGGATGGTAAATTTTTAATTATGTAGTATGCTTGCTATTCATTTTAATAAAATAACATAATTTACACATAAAAAATTTACCACTGTATATATAATGGCGAACCGAATGGTCTTTTCACTTTTTAATACGGGCATAGCCGTGCGGGTACCACAAGTCTAAAATAAAATTGAATTTCACTTATACGCCTGTCTCGCCTAAGCGCCTTTTTTTCTCTGTTCGATTGACGTATAAGCGAGAGATTACTTTATATTTGAAATCAACGTTTATCCGAAAATAATATTTACACTATAATTGAACCATTTCTATCAACGACCTTCGATTAAAGTGCTCTTGTTGTAAATAAACGAATCTGCTGAGTGATAAATTACGAGGAAATGTTAAAGAAAACTTTCAGTTTTTTTCAACGATTTTGAAGTACATAAACAAAGTTTTGACAATCGAAAAATAAACCAGATAGTAAACCAAACCATCTTTAAAGACTCTCACGGCTTTAGAGTGCGTCACAGAAATTTTAGGTTTATAAAATATGTGCAATGAAAACAAAATGCACCGTCGTAAATCAAACACAGTTCAATTACATCTTTCGAGCTCTATAATCTTCAGAGCTTTTTTTAAGGCGTAATTAGTCACCACCAAATTTGTAAAAATTCACAGGGAAAAAAAAAGTGCAGGAGATGAGCTCCCGTGGGCCGCGATGCAAATAAAACTCTGGAAAATGCTGTTTAACTGGGTACTTTATATTTGATTGCCATAACAAAGATAATTCACTGTAGAATTTTGACTCTCAATCAATCGATGAGTTTGAAATCTTCACTCTATTTTGACTCTAGAAACGATTACTAGATGAACTGAAATTCTTATTCACTGAAAATTTATTCGAATAGTTATAATATATGCTTCGGGAATTCCATTTATTAACAAAATAATAACGATAAATTTACCATTAATATGAAAGAAGACAATTTAAAGGTTTTGAAAAAAAAAGATTTGATGCAAATGAAATTGATAAATTTTGGTCAATTGAAACGTTAAAACGCTAAGCCAGATGCAGAGAGCCGAATTTAGCTCCCGGCTGGTTACTTACATTTAATGAAACGAAAAAGTAGTAATTGCAAAAAATGAAATGTTACAGATTCATTTTTCCAATAGCAGTAAAGAATGTATAAAAAGTAAAATTTGCAGCCCGGGGACTTCCTATTTAGAAATTCGGCTCTGGCCAGACATCGACAACGTTTTTCGGTATCGGGTCAGTGTAAATCAAAATGTGCGCGTCAAAAAAGACATTTCGGCTCAGTAATAATTTCATATATTTTTATTTAGGCGAAAACAAAAGCATGTGATCTTGGTTTGTTACCAAACAAAAATGATTATATTTTCAATTTATATTTTTAAGTACTCCTCTTGGGTTAGTTTCAAATTTATATTTAATTTTCGCATATTATACTTTATGACCTGCAGGCCATAGATTACGAAAGCCTGCGTTAGGCCATAGGGAGCAATGCAAATACATTAGTAGTGATAGAGCGGAAGAAACTCCTTGCCAGCAAGTAGAGGAAGAAGTTTTTCTCTTTTTTCTTTTTATTTCTTTCTTTTTCCTTTTTTTAAGACCATCAGTAATTAAAATAAAAATTATTTCTAACGTGTGACTTTCTTTCTTTAATATTATATCATACTTAACAGAAAAAAGACTAGTTGGCAAATCTCATGAAGTTCTATATTTGTCCTTTTTGTTAATTTTGGAGCCATTGATTCCCCCCCCCCCCCCTTGTTTTTTAAGTCTTCTACGCCTTCCCTTTCCGACGACTATTAGCAAGACCGACCGACTATCTTTTCAGTTCATACTATATCAGTAAAACGCTAAGAAATTATTATTGCAAGTATTTTAAGTCTTCTAGGCCTCTGCTTTCCGATGACTAGCAAGGACGACTGACTCTCTTTTCAGTTCAAACTATATCAGTAAAATGCTCAAAAATCATTATTGCAATATCTCTTACCTAAGCAGGAAAGGCGTTATCTCACAAAGTTATATTTATAAGCTCTGAGCATCTTTCTAACTATTTTTCTCTGAACCCTTTATTATTTACTTATTTTTGTTGCTAACAACGAATATATCTTTGTTATTATGTACTTCTTTAGACAAGTACGTTATGATTATTAATTTGCTTATAACTACATTGCGAATCTGATGAATGATGCTTTAATTAAAATAAATGTTTCAAGCAAAAATCGAGATTCGCCCTTCTGTGTGAAGGAGGTAAAATATAGGAAAAAGTTTCCAATGAAAAGTAATTGAGTTTTTAAATTTGAATTGCACATTAGAACATTTGTACATTTTGTGTGAATGTGTGTATGTTTTATTCAACTTGCTGTAAAAGTATTCATCGACATACGAACGAATGTTCTTTCTTTTCGGAGCAAATAACAGAATCACATATAACACTTATAAGTAAATTTTTCATTATTCTACAAACAACAAAAAGTGGAATGCATGTGCTTAATAACATTTCTGAAAGGTAAAACTGAATAGCATTCGAGATGAATTAAATCGACACATACATCCCGATGACTTCTCAAAGCTAGTTTTATTATTATTATTATTATTATTATTATTATTATTAATTGTAGTTGTAATAGGTAGTAGTAGTAGCAATAGAACTACTATTATTATTTTACCAATTTTATCACGTAACGTGTGTGAAACAGCTTCTTGCAGCTTTTACTTCCTGTTTCCTTAGAATAGGGCTAGTTTTTACTTTTAGAATAGCTGCAAAATATTTATCGCCAAGTTTATGGCGCATAACTGTTTGCTTATGCAAAGAAAAAAAGAAAGGAAAAAGGATTTTTAAGAGTTGGTACAAGTTATAAATTTTTTGTGCTAACAAATTGCATGGTTTTTTATAGTTGCCAAGAACAGCTTGTTTTTATACAAAAGCGACGAGTTATAAGCCACTTTCAGTAGCAAAACAACTCAACTAAAGTATATTAGGTCATTGAAGTAAGTGAGGGCAAAGTGTACTTGCTACAAGACGTTTGTTTAGGTCCTTAAGTAATGCCACGCTACTGATGCAACTCCTAAGAATTAGTCAAATTGTTAAATTCATATTGGTTCATAATTACCCGATGAATAAATTTTCGAATTTTATGACATCTAGTACATATGCACCGTGTGTGTGATTACATAACAGCCAAAGATGTGCTTGTATCCTATATATTGTCTTTATTTCATTCATCTTTGGGGAAAAAAGTATTTATTCCCTATCTTACATGCATTAATTCTTTGTAGTTTCCTGACCTACAAGACATTTACTATGGTTTACTTGGGTTTATTTTTGGTTTACACTTTATTATTATTTTTATTTTTGGTTCATTTTGAAATTGTTTTGGATTTAATTTAAATACATGCAGACATACTAATTTTTCCGTCCTTCGAAAAATTTCCAAACAGTGCTTTACTTTTCTGCTGAAAAGCATAACTCTTTTCTAGTAAAAAGGGGCAAAGGCAAAAATAAGTAAATAAATAATTAAATAAATAAAAGATAAACTATGGTTTTAAAACATTTAAAGTAATTTAGCATGATGTTTATTTATAAATCGAAGGATCATCCTACAACAAAAAAAAAAAAAAAAGAAGAAGAAAGAAAATTCCTCGAATTCTAATACATTATTAAACTATAATTCTTTAAATTATTAAATTCAAGTTCTAATATAATGAGAAAAGATTTTTATGGAGATGTAAAAACTTTGAGCATCCGGAACAAAAAAAATTACTTATGTCCCAATGAACTGACTGCTCAAACCCTTCTAAAATAACGTTATCAATGAGAGGAAGGAAAAAATAAATATTGTGGAGGACCTCTGAGTAATGGTCTTTGTGCGTACGCAAGTAATTGAACACAAAAAACTGAAATAAATGAAAATATACAGGAACAAATTTTACAACAGTTCAGTTCGAATGCATTTTATAAGTCGAGAGATTCTACAACAGTATCGAAAGAAAACTCGGAAACGTTAAATGATAGAACTAAGTTCCTTTTCGGGCGCTTTTAGTTCCTTCGTTTTAGTTCCTTAAGATCAGTATGTTGTACTACATTTGTAACTTAATAAAGAGCCCATTTTTTTAGTTCTTAAAAAAGTGTGTTATATTTAGTGTAGTACAAGGAAGTCATGTGGTGCACACGTCAGCTCGTTTTTACTTCCTTGTACGAAGTACAGGAAGTATTGCAATCGCGAAAAATTTTGGCCTAAATTTTGCATTTAAATCTCAAATTAATCAGTTTGGACATTTGTTTTTCTTTTTGCATTTGAGTAAGGACCACTGAAATATCTATTTTGACCACCCCCCAAATCCGTTTTCATGAGTTTTGTCGTGTGTCTGTATGTTCGTATGCGCGTATCTCGCAAAACTAAAAAACAGTAAGTCGTAGGAGGTTGAAATTTCGTACGTAGGACGTGTACAGGGTCTAATTGTGCACCTCCGCTTTTGGTCGCCATGGGATGTTCCAAAAGGGATATTTTATGCGATTTTGTGTCAATTGCATGCAAATTTCCAGTCGTTTTCCATACCAAGATACTTACCCAAAGGCAGTGCTATAGAAAAAAAAAAGATTTATCTTTCAACAAAATATAAAAGAAGATCTAATATCTTTCTAGCTTTGGCACCAAAATATAAAGAAACGAAATCATGTGGCACATATCCAACATTCAGCCATAAATAAATGAGAAATTTAGTTAAATAAAAATTCTCATTATATAATTCTTATTCGACAAAACCCATTACTCTACAGACAACAGTTCTTAAATATTGTGAACTGTTCATTTCAAGATTCCAGTCAAAAGGAAGACAACAGCTCCTAAAAACCTTCTTACAACACGATTAACAGTCTCTAAAAATATCCATTAGAATATGAACATTATTTCCTAAAATTAAAAATTAAAATGGTGCTTTAATCAAAGAAATAAATACAGTAAAACTCCTTTTTAGCGGACACCAGCGGGAGAAAAACGATATTTTTCGAATCAATTTGCTATTGTCTTTTAACCAATTGTGCCTGCAATTTTTGTATGTATTATTGTATAATATATATTTGCAAATTGTCTTCCTGAAGAAATCGGCAATATTTGAGATATCCCGTGCAACGCCGGGCGATGCAGCTAGTAAATGAATAAATTCTGAAACTCAATTTAAAAAACTTTCTTTAAAAAAAATCTTGCCCCATTTAATATTTTTCCCAGCTGTTCTAATGTATTTTTGGATAATTGTAGTAAAAGTTTATTCATTTTTCACAATGAGATAAAATTTGAGTAAAATTTTCTTTAACTTTAAAAAAATAATTGTGTTTGAAAATTTCCCCATTCAAAACAGGCACAATATTTTTTTTTTGCAGAAGTGGTCACAGGGTGGTCGCTTTACAAATGTGGTCACTTTTCCAGACTCTACTGCATTTATAAAAGTAACGCATATTTTTTTGCATTAATCAATGTAACGGAGCTTATTAATTGCAGCATGTTAAAATTATAAACTCAAATCATAAAGAAACCACAAAGCCAGTGAATATCATTGGTTTAGTAATAGGCTTTCTCTTTCGCTGCATTTCGTCTTGAACGGGAAAAAATACTTCCAGAAACCTGGTTGACGCAATTAATGGATGAAACAATTCCAAAATCGAGCCAAAATACTGCTACTGGTTCTTCATGACTACTTCACTAACCTTCGACTGTCAGAATCGAAACTAGTTGTTCAAATAAGCTCCGAGCTTCCGTGTTACATTGATGCAGCATGACAGCTTATTAATTTCGCCTGAGACATGGGATTACTTGAAGTGCATCAGAGCTGTTTTGTGTCATTTTGAAAATATTTTAATTGAACATAACTATTGGGCTTAGTTTTCATCTGACATTTAGGTCAAGATCTTCCAACATTTGAAAAAGTTGATATTAAATAGTCATGAAGAAAAAAAAGTTCATTTGCTTTTCCTTTAGCAGACAAAATTTTTTTTCCAGCTACATTTATGCCAAACAACATATAATAAATAAACTTTTCTCGGGAAACTTTCATTTTTAACTTTCCGTTCATGAAAATAGTCTCAAAAATAATTTCAATTAAGCTATCTTCTTCTTTTTTAAGAATTCAATGTGGCCATTATTTTTTTTAATTATTATTCAAGGAATTGATTAAATGCTCGTCTTTTTCAGATTCAGTTTTGCTGTAACATCCTGTAAAAGTTCTATTTCGTTCTTGCTTACTATATAATTTTAGGAAGTTGGCCCTGAAAGTTTGGAAGTGACCTTATGAAAATGTGATGAGCCTCTTTCTTCCATGTCATATACGTTTAACTTCACCGTGTTTTATTTTGGTATCATAACTTTCAGGGCCGACTCTTGGCTCTCTGACTGTTCATCATTTCCACCAAAATTGATTTCAAACAGCATTTTCAATGTCGTGTAAAAAGAACGCTCGAATACCCAATAATGTGGCATAAAGCTATTAGCCATTTTAGATCTTCTAAAAAGTTAATTCGAACAAACGGCATTCGAAACAAAAGATCAGAAAAGAAGTTTCATGCTCGATAAAGTATTCTGTGAATGTCTTTATAAGTAATACAACAAGAATTTCAAGTTTTCCAAAAACTATTTCGAACAATTCAATGTAATATATCGATTGTATAAAAATAAAATTTTTGATGAGACTTTTTATATTCACTAAATTCGATTTCGAACGACCTTCAACGTTACGTAGAAAAGATGGATAAGGAAATTTAATGTTTCTCGAAATTTATTTCGAGTAGCTTGAAATGTGATGTAACTATCCTGGATGAAATATGGTAAAAGCACTTTTGGGTTCACCAAAACAGTTACGAACTACAGTGTGATATAATGTAATCAATTTCATGTTCGACATCTATTAACATAAAATTGTTTGCATAACCATCGTCGTCGATACTTGCAAGTATTTTGACATTAGTTAACATTTTTAATTTAAAAAAACATGTTTACTATGGAAATCACCCAATTCATAAGTGAATTCACATAAATAAAATCATTGCACACTGTACAATTTTCCTGTACTTTCAGATTTCATTAGTTCAAGAAAAATCTTATTTCGACGACTAGTTTACTCAGAATAACTGGTAATTGCACATTACTGTTATTGCACACCCGATGTGCAGGCCGTCTTATAGCTTCGGAAATCAATTGCACACACGGTGTGCAATCGGTCTCGAATGGGTTAATACACCTAATGTAAGTATATCACAGAACTTCCTAATTGGCAAAATATTCTTATCGTAATAATTGTTTAGGAAAACGCTTGTATCCCATTCGCGAGGATGCAAGTACTCCTCAATTCCATACAAATTTGGAAAACTTCAACGAGTTTTGAGAATCAACTGTAACGTCACTGAGTTAAAAAGCTACGAACTTTTGCTCTTCGAATCATTAACCAAGTTCCATCCTATTTGGTTTAATATTGTCAGGATCAGGATAACGTAAAATCAAGTTAACTATTTATCCACTTCGGAGATTATGTTATATAAGCACACTAGATTTTTTTTTTCTATGAACCGAAAAGGGTCCTTGTCACAAACCCCTTAATGTTCTGTTACACATAAAATTACTGCAAGATCATGTGTACTTCTTTCAATTCATACCTACAATCTGAGTTGTAAATGTAAAGCTTAATATGATTTAATAAAATAGATGTCTTAGTCTTAACTTAGTTTATTTCTTTTTACATATTGTGCGTAGTGTCCTCTTTTTTCATTGTTTGATCTGTTTGAATATTTGCAAATGAATTTGTGAGGAATAAATTTCAAAAATAAACATTTCATACCAGATTTGTGTGTGTGTCAAAAGTAGAATACTTGGACAGAAATAGGATGAGAAATTGGAAAATAAAGGAATAAGTATTTACTTTAAATTTTCACCTTACAATAATATAGATACGTAAATATAAATTTTCCGTTTCCTTTTCAGTTCTAGCGTGTGGCTATCCTGGCTCTCCATCACATTCGCTGGTCACTTTCAACACAGACTCCATTCAGACAGGGACTGTAGCGACTTACAGATGCGATCCAGGGTTCGATCTTCTGGGGCCCATCAGGAGGCTGTGCGTTGAAAATGGTACTTGGATACCCATTGGAGTACCAGTATGTGGTAAGTACTATTAGTTTGGCAAAAGACTCCTGTTACAATCGTTTGAGAAACGAGAAACTGAAGTGGTTGTAGTTAACGTTATCCAACTCTCATCGAGTTGATGTCAAATCCTCCTCCAGCAGATCTCCTCACGATGGTGGTTTTCTGTTATTCAATTCACAAATGCGCGCCAACCATCTTCGGAAGTCCCACGAAAACAGTATTCACCTAGAATGCTCTACTCCGAAAAGCTTTTTGAGGCTCTTGAGCAATCAAACCCGGTATAACAAGTTAATTAGCAGTACATTTCTGGGTATAAATGTATTGTATAACACTGTAGATATAGAAGCGTAACGACATAATTGCCTATTATTGAATTGGCTTGAATTGCAATTCAAATTGTTTTTTAGCAAGTTTTTATTTTTACCAATCTAAAACTACAAAAAGCTTTGTGCAAACAATTTATACGTTGCTCACAAAGCGCAGGTCCAGAGGAGGTCTTTGAGAAATGGTTAGCATCACTTTCTGTCCTCCGCCAGGAAGTGAGCAAATATTTGAGACAGCCCGTGCAATGCAGCTAGTAACAATAAATGGAACTGACATCTTTATCAACATTTTATCTAAACAGCATTCTAGATAATAAATGCAAGTAATGTTTTAAACCGAAAATGGTTGAAATGTAATGTAATTATGATCAGAATATTTCACCAAGAGTTAAAAGTAAAATTAATAATGAGTTGTTTTAAGACTTAAATGATGAACTCCTCTTAACTTTAAGTAATGAACTAAAAATAACTTTGAAATCTCTATGCAATAATAAAAAAAAGATGCTTCAAGTAATTATAAATCAGGTTAAGCTAAAACAATTTTAACGTGATTTTATGGCAATAATTTGCGAAATAATCTTTATATTATTCAACAAAAATGAAATTTCATAATTATGAAGCATAAGTTTTTGGTTGTGTGTGCAATGTTATTTTCACAAAAGATAATCATCTTAGTATTAAAAAATGTATATCACTAAATAATCCCTAGATTAAACCAAACCTACTGCAAGAAGATAGTCGATGTTTTTCAGCAGAAACGTCTGCTACAAAAGTAGCCTAGTCATTTGACAATGGAATATAAATTCTAGACGAGACAAGTTATCCCCCCCCCCCCACCCCAAATAAAATATCCATCCCTCCATTGGAAGTTACCTTACATATTATTGGTTACGCAAACCTTCATATAACTGAGCGGAACACAGATGGCTTAAGAATTTTTTCGATAGATCAAAGTTTTCGCAAATAAAGGTATTTGAGAAAAAAAAATGACGATTCGAAAGTGGAAAATAAACTTTTTGAAAGAAGACGGATTAGCCCGCGGGGCCAGGACGCCCATTTTTACCTCACAGGATGTAACTGGAACATGCTATATCTCGTGTTTTCGAATCCACTACAATTTTGTTCTACCGCTCACACACACAAAATCCTCAGGAGAGCTGCAAACGTAACCCAGTTATCAAGCCCATCTTCAAGGCGGACGCTCATTGTAAACATTGCCATTGTTATTACAATAATTTCCGTTTGACTTCGGAAAAGATATAACCCAGCTACAGTTCCGAATTGCCGTTCAAATCATCGAATACATTTCCCATTCTTTTGGAAACTCCACCATCTGCATCAGAGCGGAACTTGAAGAAAAAGAAACCTCAGCAGACAACAGAAGTTTTCGGAAACCGTGTCAGTAGGAACATTACTAACTTTTTTCTTCTTTCACCCAAACCACAAGGGTCAAAGTCCCTGTTGACAATTTCGTCTTTCACCGCTATAATTCGACTAATTTAGGAAAATGTTGTTGGCTTTTGTATCTTGGCTGAAATCTGGAAGAAAAGGAACATTGTTTCGTGAAAAGTAAAATTAATTAACCGCTCATTTAGATGTCTTAATGTAATGCTCCGATGGCTCCTATTAAAAGAACAGAGGAAGTACAAAACGGACAATAAAATACCCTTGTTCTACATTTATTTTACATGTAGTTTCCTGCACTATTCCACGGTTCGTGCATTATCAGTCCAATTTAAAACTTTCTATTTGACATCTACTTTCTATTATTTGCACTTTTAGTCTTTATAAACTGGAAGAGGAACTTGCATGGGATCCGAAAGTAATTTAGATTTTTTGAGCAGAAAGCAATTTAGAAAATCTTGTTTTGATATTAAAATCTTACGTGCAGGAGTAATTTTTATTGTTTACTGTAATTTCTCCTCAAAGGCCGGTCCTAATTAACCGGTATCTGTTTACTATTTCCTGACAAAAAAATCCAACTGCGGGGAAATTACTTGTTCAAAATATTAACTTTCGTTACAAGTAAATAAAATGACTTATTTTCTGAAAATGGTATTTTGATGAGTTTAAATAAAATGAAGACAAACTGCATCAGCAACCATCAGTTAAGTTAAAAACTAAGAATTGAATATAGCATAATTCGACTTTATCAATGATTAACAAAGGGAATAAATTACTCCATAGTAAACTTTCTTTACAAGGAAGGAAATGGTATATTGATTCTGATGCAGCGAAAAACATTTTGTCTTATTATTAAAATGGCAACTGAGTCTTGCACTATTTTCTATTATTTGCACTTTTAGGCTTCATAAACTGGAAGAGGAGCTTGCATGGGATCCGAAAGTAATTCAGATATTTTAAGCAGAAAGCAATTTAGAAAATCTTGTTCAATTCAAAGCAATTTGGAAAATATAACGAACGTTAGTACGTTATTCGGGCGTTCCTCAATTAATTCTAGATATTTTTTTTTAACTTGTTAAAACTAGCTTCCCTTCGAAAATCCCACTAAATCCGGCAATACGCCTTCACACCGTTTCTTTTAAAATTCCATTTCAGTATTTAAACTTGGAACATGTTTCCTCTTTATGAGATAGAAAAAAATAAATATTATCATGCACTATTAAGAAAAGGTGCGGTTACAGAAAGCATTTATATTGGAATACGAAAATGTTCTTAGCCCCTCCCCCTAAAATTACAAATATGAGAATCTATGTATAATTTTAAGCATTACCTTAAAACAATAATACCAACAAGAATGAATGCCCGAAATTTTTAGGAACAAAACAGGTGAGAGATATCAGATAATAAAACATTTAGAGAAAATGATGATAAAGGAAGTATAATGAACGAACTTATAGCAATAAAAATTTTACATGATGAAGTTGGAAACGAACTTGTTTGGAAATAAAAACGAAACAATGAAAATGGTATTAACCCCTTCCCTCTCCCTCCCGTCAAAATCACGGGCTGGAGTGTTCCAAAGTACCGCACCAAAACATTTTTTAAAATCCTCTCCTCAATCCCGAAAAATTATTTATTTCTTTTCTTACATACTAGATGATAATATCGAACTATTTATAGTATAATTAGAGAATAAGCTTTTTTTAAATGTTTTGCTGGGCGCTTTTGTTGTTGTTTTCTTGAAAATTATGCAACCGTTAAGGGGTTAAAAATATAAGAGGAAAACAAACGGAGAAATTGTCGTCAAATTTGAATTATGAGCCTATTGTCGAATTAAGAAGCTCTGTCAGGTGATAATTGAGATAAAATAAGAATAAGCTATGGGATCATTCATAAATGATGTCACGCTTCGAAGGGGAGGGGGGTTCGTGAAATTGTGACAAAGTGTGACAAGGGGAGGGGAGGGGGTAACAAGAAGTGTGACATCATGCATTATGCAATATAGCATGACATGTGACAAAGGGGGGGAGGGGGGTCCGCTGAAGTGTGGCATATTGTGACAAAGGGGGGAGGGGGGTCAAATATATGGGAAAAAAGCGTGACATCAGTTATGAACGGTCCCTATTGAGGTAGTGAGAAAATTTATTAATAACGAAAGAAACGTGGCTTGTTGATGTTGATAAAGAGAAAGGCAAAATAATTCGCAAACATTTGAACAAAGATGGAAACTTTAAGACAAGACTAGTTGTTTACTTTTTATAAAAAAAAGGGAATAATTTGATTTTGTAATTTGATAAGTTTCACAGCAACACTCCTGGCAGTTGTTCTGAATGCAATTTAAGACTGTCTAGGTTTAACCTTGATTGGGTCTGTTTTTGAAGAAAGTGGTCATTCATAGATGATGTCACGATTCGAGGGGAACCGGAGGGGGGTTAGAGAAAGTGTGACAATTTGGGACAAGGAGAGGGCGTAACAAGGAGTGTGGCATGACACATTTTAGTTTCTATAGAAACATTTCAAATCAGCAAATTAAATTTATTTTTAAAGTTTTTGTGATTTTCATCATTTGATTTTAAAGTTTTTTTTTTATTTTCATAATTTGATTGTAAAGTTTCATTGATCATTTTGTATCATAAACACTGATGCTGATTAAGGTTTAAATTTACTTCTTGTTAAAAGTTTAAAAGGAAATTTTCCTAGGCATTTACATTTTTAAGAGGGCATTTTTAAGCATGGGTCATTTATTCAGAATTCGAATGATTAATATATTTTACTGTTCTGTACAAATAATTTTTTGTGTCGTAAATCTGAACCTCATTTTATACAAATTAAGTACACATGTAATCATTACTATTATTATGCTCCCAAACATCATTAAAGGTTCAAAAATAAAATTAGAAACCTGATCTATAACGCAGTGCTTCGTTTACTGAACTGTAAGTATATATGCTTATGTAATATAACGTGACATATGACAAAGGGGGATAGGGGGTATGATGAAGTGTGACATTTTTGACAAAGGGGGGAAAGGGGGTCAAATATATTGGAAAAAAAAGTGTGATATCATTTATGAACGGTCCCAAAGCGTTAAGATTTGCCTGTAAAAAGCAGCTTAAGTGTGAGATTTACCGTCTTGCCTGAAAAGGCATTCTTATGTGAAAAGTCAGGGAATAATAGTAACTTAAAACGCAGCAGAAGGATTTGAGAGAAAGTGAAGAATATATATATATACATATATATATCGCTCATGGGCTGCAATAGTGGCACAACTCAAAAAACACGCGTTTTGGACTAAGAACAGATATAAATATGAAAATACACATTCTTTTCGGCAGCAATGCTAGCACAACTCATAATTCAATATTAGGAAGTAAGATGGCAGCAAACTAAAGCATTTCTTATGCATTTTCCTTAGCAATGAAAACTTTAAACCCACTTACCTCAAAACATCATTTTTTGAGTTGTGCCGCTATTGTAGCCCATGAGCGATATATTCGGAATATTTTGCAATTAAAATCTAAATGATTAAGGAACGGAAATACATAATTTCATTGACAAGAATACTAATGCAAACTAAGTATCTAAATCCTGATCAGAATACTGCTAAGCCATTAATATCAATTTGCCCGCTTATTTGGAAATAAAATAATAACGCGTGTAGCATCTGATTTTCTTTGTTCAAGGTCATGGCTGATTTCCTCGGATTAACCTATATGATTATTTGTCTTCACATCCTAAAACTAAACAGAGCGTAGTTAGAAGCTTGGTAACATGGTCACGTGTTATTTGGCATTAAAATGACTATTTTATACATTTATTAAACCAGGCGCAAACACTGGATTTTGCTGGCGAGGGGGCAATCGCTATGTGATCTAAATTTTTTGAAGGAAACTCCACTCCTCCGCGCCCCTTTTCGTTTTTCTGGCGAACAGAAGTTATGATACTAAAAGATAAGCTAAAACTGCGCTTTTGTTTCATATTAACGCAATGGGACAAATAGACAATAATAGTTGCTATTGTCTTTAGTTTCAAAAAATTTTCAGGGGAGAGTCCCGGAACCGTCACTTCTTCCCCTAACCATAGTTAGATAGCCTAAATTGTATCTTTAGGACTTGAATGTCGAAATATTTGCCGGGAGAGCACAAGGAATCAACACCCTTTTTCCTTAACGTCAACAAAGATATAGCTTAAAATTGCGTTTTTGAAATTTCAATTTCAAAAAAAATCCAGGGTAACGCCGAACCACGTCTTTTTCAGCTTAGTTTCCCGAAAAAGTAGGAAAAAAAAAAGGGGGGGAAAGTATAAAATAAGGCTTAACGGGTATCGTGAAAATAACGTCAAAAAAAAAAAAAAAAAGTCAAATATAAGCTAATTAAATTAAGATTGAAAAATAAAAAATTAGAAAGTAGGATTTTGAGGTGTGGAAAATGTGTGTCTGTCGGTATATCTGTCCCCCCCCCCCTTAATAACTTTTGGCAAAGTTGTCAGATTCAAAAGATTTTTTTTTTTTTTTTTGCATTCGAAAGATCTTTCAGCGAGGACAACATTTCCATATTTTATTTTTTAATTTGAACAATTTTTCGTTCAATTTTGAACAGTTCAAAAAACCTTATTTCGTTCTTTGCAAGTTCGCTTGAATAAAACTAGTGTATTATCAACAAGAACTCATTTACTTCAGAAAATGACAATTATTTTCATACATCTAAAATGGACTTCATTATTCTTCTTCGCTTTTTTTGCAAACAAAACATTGTTTGCCTCTGGTAGGAAATGCCTCGAAAAATTTACCTTCCAGCCAGGTAAGAAAATTCTCATAAAGCATCAGTCCTCTCAACTTTACTCGACCCTGACGTCTAATGAAGTGATTAATTTCCAACTCCTACTCGGTCATGTGTTCTTTTAGTCTTCTTGTAACACCGTCTAAACAAGCGAAATCGTGATTCTCTTGTGCTTCAAAGGTCAAACGAGTTCCGTAATCAAAACAAACGATTGTTTTAATTCCGGCCGCTCATAATACGGTATTTTTCAGATAGCAGTTAATGTCTACGTGCGGAGTGAAATGTGTGTTTAATGATGCCTTCATGATGTAGATACTGCGCAAACTGCTTTTTTAAAACCTTCACATAAAAGGTTGTAATGCAAAACTTTTTCTTTACTTTTTTTTATGACTCGTTACCAAGGATCTCTTACCTAAACGAACCTTTTCGTGCAACAGCCTTTTTAAACAAAACATTTTTCTTTTTCCAAAAAAATACACAGTAAATAAATACACGGTAAAATTCAAAACCGAACCATTTCAATTCTGCATCGATGGGCATAATGTTTGTTCTCATGTATAAAATTAGATCAGATAAAAAGTAAAATCTTTGATTTTCACTCATAAACTGAATGAAACTCTTACAGATTATTTGAAATGAATTTTATGAAATTCACACTTTCTGTCATTGCAGTTATAATATTTCTTTCCAGTCATTCAGTAAAAAAAAAAATTTTTTAAAAGGATCACGTTCTCACTTTGTGGACATGAAAAATACTTAAAGTGTCTGAAACTTTTTGTAAAAGTTCTAGATAATTTTGAAAGTAGTTTACTAGCACTCACATAAGCCAAAAAGCCATTTCCCCTTTTGCGAATATGTCTCTCTCAACAATTAACTGAGACCAAATAATTATCAAGTCAGGCTATTCTTCACAACGGATTAAATTCCTGAGTAGAGTTCCTAATTGACAGGAAAAGATGGACGATTTTGAGGTGATTCTTCTGAGTTTTTCCTCAGTCACGATAGGTTTACATGACAGATCCTCTTCCATCCACGACAAGACGTGTTTGCTCATTTTCAAGTTTTGGTCCTCGCGTTTTAAGTGTCTGTTATTTGATAATGTTGAGAAGGGAATAAATTCCCATTTCTAGACGCTGCTATTCCAGGAGAATTCTACTAAACATTCGGAGCTCTATTCCCAGTTTTTATCTGCTTTTTCTCCCAAAAACTACAGTTGACTGACCCAAGAAAAAGAATGTCACATAGAAACTTAAAAAAAAAAAAGAAAAAAAAATTAAATTAAAAAAAAAAAAAAAAAAAACTTAGAAGAAAAGAAAAATTATAAATACTTTGAAAAATCAAAATTTTTGTTGGCCCATTTCTTTTTTCATAAGTTCACATCTCTTTTACCCTCCATTGAAAAATTGGTTCTTGTAACCTCAAAATCAGTCCATGCAGTTTTTACTGCTACAAACACTGTTTTTACTTAATGTACTCATATATTGTTATGCATTTAGAAATTGATATATATATATATCTATAAAGGTATATTATAATGAAAATGCCACCACAAAAATGTTATCTTACTCAAAAGAAAAAAATGTAAACTTTGAAGCAATAATTATTTGCAGAAAGAACTGCTTTCTCAATAGAAAGCGCAAGCTGTAACGTGAATCACATTCATTGTTTCTCTCTCTATTGTTAAAAAAATACGTAATAATATTTTTTCCAGTTTAATTCAAGCTTTGATTATTCAAATGCCGTAATTATACATATACAAAATACCTTTCTTAACATGTACAAAAGGAAGCGATTTATGTATCTAAACATCGTAATAATAGTATATTATCTTCCTTTTAATGTAGTGACTCACAAACATGTTTCAGACCGGATTTATGGGAGAAGATGAATCAAGTAGAATCTAAATGTAAAATAGTTATCTAACTAATCAAAGTGCAACGCACAGATTTAAATCCTTCGTACAGTTCTTAGATTCTATGAAATATATCCTAATGATTTTCATTTGTAGTGTGAGTCGCGCATGAAACTTATATACACAACAGTGATAAATTATTTTCTTATTATTTGTACAAAGGAGCACGCAAAATTCTACTTCCATGCCATCGAAACTTAATTTTAACTGAAACTTGAGAAAGTTCCGAGTATAGATTGTAAAGATTAGACACAGAAAATAATACCAAAAGAGCTGCCGCGCAATTGCGTGTGATATTCGAGCAAATCATTAAAACTCCCATCAGGCAACTCGATGAGATTTGGAAGAATGTGTCACAACAATCACCTCACCTCTTCGTTTCTCAAAGCAGCCGAGATCAAAATGAGGGACCAACAAATACGTTACTGCTTGGCTTCCGGTCGGAGTCTTAATACTTTACATTTATTACTATTGTTATTTTATTATTGTTATTTATTTATTTATTTGATATTTTTTTATTTTTTGAAACTAAACAAAATTTTACGAAAAAAAGTAATTTATTTATTTAATTTACGTGACAGGGACGGAATTGAGGCAAAATTAATAATAGAAAATTTTAGAATGGAAAACACTCCTGCTCCTATTTTTTCGAACTACTGCTGTTATTTTTTCGAATATTTATGATTTCGAAGAGAGTTATGGAGGGTAAACTATTCCATTTTCGCTGTTCAGAATCTGATTTTCGGTAAAAGACACAATTCTAGACTTTCCTCATTACCGAGTTAAAAAATGTGTTTCGGACTTTTAAGAAACATATTTCGAAAAGCATGGAAAAACATTGCCTTATTTCTATCTAATCTCCCCCTCTACCCCACCCCCCTTAGTTGTTATGAAATATCCAGTTTTCTGCGTATCTCTACAAGCCCAAGACAGTTGTTGAATGTTTGAACAATAAAAAAAGTCCCCCCCCCCCTTTTTATATAAATGCCTTTGACATTTTAAGACGCACACGTAATAAAATTCGATTTGTGACTGTTTTATTGGAATTGGAGAAAAGAAAGCGCCGTAAAAGAGCGACCTTGATCTTCGGAATAATAAACTGTCTGGAACGGCCGCGAAAAATAAAAAGTGATATTTTGAAGAATGATTAATGTGAAAGTGGCAAATCCGCACCAATAAATTGGAACTTATCACGCACTAGCAGACTCCTTTTCCTGCAAAATAAAACAAAATGAAAATAGCGGGGGTGCTCACCAGGCGTGAGGGGTGCTTGTTTGACCGATTTGGGGGGCGTCGTTTTATTTTTCTGGAGGCTCCGTAGTTTTTAGGGGGTGCGCCATCACGCTGAGGGGGTGGGGCACCTCCAAAATCATGAAACCAATAAACTAACAACCACCTTATTTTATTTTCCATTATAACTGTCAAAAGCGCATATTAATGCAAAGTTTCGTTTTTTTTTTTGTCATTAAAACCGGTAAGGTGTGAAACGAAAGAATACCCGAATATACATTCGAACTACTGCATAAGCAATGCTTACGTCGCGGCTTTTTTTATCACGTAACTCTCTAATAAACTTTCTCAAGTGTAGAAAAATGAAGCGTGAATTATGAATAAATAGAATATGTAGATTCTACGACCCTGAATAGTATATTGACCTAAATGTGACATCGGTGAAAAGTTTCTTTCAAATAAAATGTCACGAATTTATGCTCATTTCTTACACTCGGTAGAAAGACTATAATTACCAACGTTGTTATGAAATATGAAACTTGCTTTCTTGGGGAATTAATTGCTTCAAATTTCAACTGTCTTTTGAACACAAAGCTGTTAAAATGTCCAGAGCAGAAGCGCACCAAGGATTGTGCTTTGGAGCAGACAAGGCAAGCCCGTCATTTTAAAACTTTCCGGGGGGGGGGGGGGCGCAAAGGCTACTAACTTAATGTGTATTGCATTAAAAAAACAACAAAATGCATGTACATCATGTAAATACATTATATTTACCAAGCCAGGAGGGGCTGGCAGTTGACCCTTCCTGCCCCCCCCCCCCCCCCCCCCCCCAAAGACGGTCCTGAGACCAGGATGTTCAGAGAAGCCTATAAAATAATCTCCAGGGCTTAATTTCATGCGTCTTTTGTCAGGTCTGTCACAACTATTTGTGTTTTCTTTCCAGGTACTGAATTTTAGAACAAATTTTGGTGGTACTGACCCATCTTCCTGCCTATTTTTAAAATAGTAGAAGTGTAGTCTAAGAAATAAATATTTTATTATGTAAAAACATATGGCCGTGACAGATATGACAAAATTTCGATGTTCTTGTCACGTCACGGTTTTACACAGTAGTTTAAAATTGTATTTTAGACTAAAACTTTTTCACTACTTTTGAAGCAGACATGAATTTATGTTTTAATTTTGCTGTGTAAGGAGCACAGCAAAATTTATTAAGTTACTTATTTATCATTCATACTATTTGAAATTGAACTAAAAAATGTTTTTGTCATGTCAGTATGGAAATAAGCCAGTGTAAGAAGTGTCCAGCCCCTCCCCCCTGAAAAAAATTCGAACAATAGACCTCTGCTTGAAGTCGTGTTTTGAGTCCATTTAAATCATTACGAAATGAATTAGCTTCTTTGAAAAGCTGAACTAATCCAACTCTGGTAGAGAGTGATATTTTATAGAGTACTCTTACTTTAGAATGAAACTTTTTAAAATACTTGTTGTTTTTAATATCATTGTTGTAATAATAATTGTGACGACTGCCTGTGATTATTCCGAGGAAGGGGGCGGGGCGGAGGACTACTCGAGTTCGTCCATCTTCGGTGGTGTGTGAGTCCCTAATACACCCCCCCCCCCTGGGGGTTATATTTAAATTTCTTCCAGTCTTTTAAGACATGATTGAAAGAAACACGACTGAGTACGGCACTGCAATTATAAAATTTTCAGCGTTCACGTTTTACTTATGTTCTTATAAGTCTTATTTAATTTACGCATTTGTAAACACGAATATGTGAAGCGATGTTTTATTAAATTTAAAAAAAAAATCCAACTTCTCCTTGTAAAATTTGAGTAATTTTGTCTTTCTTTTGCTTTTAATTTCAGTTATGAATGTTGCGGCAGGGAAAGCTGCAATGCAATCTTCTATTCTTTTGAAAGGAATACCCCAAAGAGCAGTAGATGGCAGCACGAGTCGTGATTTTGCAGCCGATACTTGCACGTCAACCGACGTAGAAATTGTACCTTGGTGGTACGTTAACTTATTAGAGCCATTTATTATTCAGTTGGTACGAGTGGATTTCGGAAGACCTTGTTGTGGTAAGAAATATTCCTTTTTTTATTTCTATAGTGAAGAAGTCTGGGTAATTGCAGTAACAAAATTACATCATATGAAAATATACAAATAAATGCACCATAAATCATGACAGACTGCTAAAGTCTTAATATGGTACAGGAAAATTATGATGCATTTTTTAAAAGTGTTCTAATAACTTATACTTACAGATACTTATAGTACATAATCGGTATAATCTTTGCATCGACTACTAATTTTGCAATGTATTAGGTACTTGGGTTTGTTTTTTGAAATTTTTTCCAGATTTCAACTATATGACTTTCCACCTCTGTAATAATAGACTTTTGTAAATTATATAAAATGCATCCCCTCACCTTTATTTCTCTTATTATAAAATATGAACTTTTTTATTTATTTATGTTTCCTTCCTCATTAATTCCGAAAATATGCATAAAAAATTGGAAAGACTTAGAAAAAAAATCAAAATAAAAAAAATTGTATGTTGTAAATAATAATAATAACTTTTTTTTTTGCCAGACAAGTGACAATTCCCCAGAAAAACGTTTATTCAATAATAATAGAATTAACTTATTTGTAATATTTTCAACGAAAAAGGGAGGCATTTTTAGAAACCAAGAAAGAAGAGGCCCGTCATTTTGGCGATCAGAGGGAAGGGGGTTGATCCCCCCACCCCCCCTATGTATTTATACAAGATTTTATGTATTCTTTTTTTTCTTTCTTTCAACTACCTTATTCACTTATGCACAAGAATTCAGAAACAAAAAGACAAGATGTAACAAATAAATGCAAAAAGAAAGAGAGAAATTCTTTTAAATTAACCTAACTGATTCAGTTCTTAAAATTAATTACATAAATTGGGATTTTCGAAGCTTTATTTTTTTCTTTAATTCCTTTGTCAGTAGAATGATTAAAATAAGAAAACGTCCTATGAATGGTAAGTTAGAGTAACCTCTCATTTCACATCAGTATGCAGAAATATTTCTATTCAAGTATGTACTTGAAGTAACTCACAAAAATAAGTTCATCCCAGGCACCGGCGAGATTCGAACTCGCGATCTCCTGTTTACTAGACAGGCGCTTTAACCAACTAAGCCACGGCGCCACGGAAGAGTACGTCATATTCATATTTTTCACCTGTTAAGCATTTTTAGCCTACTTTCCCGTAAAAGTAAAAAAAATAATAATAAAGCATGAAAGAAGGCCTAATAGTATCGTGAAAATATCGTTAAAAATTAAGAAAAGTCAAAAATAAGTTAAGTATTTAAATAAAGATTGAAAAATAAAAAATTTGAAAGTAGGGTTTTGAGATGGGGAAAAAGTGTGTCGGTCTGTCCCCCCCTAATAACTTTTGAACGAATGGTCCGATTCGAAAAATTCTTTTTGCATTCGAAAGATCTCGGCGAGGGCATCTCATTTCCATATTTTACTTTTTTATTTGAACAATTTTTTGTTCAATTTTGGATAGTTCAAAAAATTTTAACATTATCGCCTATGGGTGAAAATCAGTGGTGAAAATGAAGCAAATTATGTAAACTTTGGGTACAAGATCCAAGTTCCCCTGAACAAGCTCACTGGAAGAAGTTCTTGGGGTGAAATATTGATTTGAACAATTTTTGTTCATTTTTGAACAGTTAAAGAAAAATTAACATATACCGCCTACGGGGAAATTTCAATCCTATAAAATTCTTGATCTAACGGACCGATTTGCTTGGAACAAACTTTATCGGAAAGCTCTTATGACGTAGAACATGTACAAATAGAAAGTACATCCAGAACTAAAGAGCCTATTTTCCTATGAAATTTTTTGATCGGGATTTTCAAGAATATTTTTGAATCAATGAAAGTTTAAATGAATAAGCAAAAGAATGAATGAATAAATGAGTGACTAAATACATGAATGACTTAATAAATGAATGATTGAATGAATATCTATTAACCGTTGAAAAAGGTATATTTGAAGCAATTAAAAACTAAAACTAAACGAGAAAGACAGAGAGAGAGAGATAGCTCGATTATAAATTTGAATTCGGTGTATACGGGAAAGTAGGCTCGTATAGTTCTAGACGGAACTTCTTGTTTAAATATGTTTATGTGGCGAAGTGGGTCTTGGTTTATGGCTTTAAAAATATTTATGTTGGGTGTATAAAAGTATTTCAGAAGTCTTAATTATTGATTCATTTAAATGTATCAATTTGTTTAGAGTGATTGTTAGAAATCACCGCGATAAATTTTGAGTTCGTACAATTAGTTGAAATTATGGATCACTGACCTTCGCACCGTCAAGCGTCAATTACTGCAATGTTTGCGTAGACCATTGAGCTATAAACATAAAGTATAAAAGACTGTACCCACAGAAAAAAAGGGTTTGAGACTTGTCCTTTTAGGAAAGCAAATAAACTCAAAAAGTTATGCGACCGGAAATGGACGAAAATAAAGAATAAAAAGAAAGGAAAATCTTTCGTTCCCATTGAAAATCAGGACCGTCATTTGGGAGATCAGCGGGGAGGGGTTGTATTAATCC
This sequence comes from Octonoba sinensis, assembly GCA_038502835.1. Classification (NCBI taxonomy): domain Eukaryota; kingdom Metazoa; phylum Arthropoda; class Arachnida; order Araneae; family Uloboridae; genus Octonoba; species Octonoba sinensis. The sequence goes on along the minus strand of CM076599.1, from coordinate 24,915,003 downwards.
CCCCCCCCCCCTCCGTAAAACTTTGAACTGATGGTCCTCGCCTGTTGAAAATATTGCATAGTATAGTGGCAATGGCTAATCGAATGTAGTAATATTATCTGTTCGGTAATTTTTTTGTAACTTTTGGGTTGTAATGAGAGTTCTTTACAGCATCCTATTCAAGGCCGCATCCAGAGAGGGGGCCGACGGGCCCGCCCCCCCCCCCCCGAAATCCCAAAAATTTTCGCAATGTAGCATATATTCCTCCCTGAAACTTTCCCCAACAGTGTTTCAAAGTCAGGCTCCCTCTGCCGCCCTCCCCCCGAAAAAATTTCTGGCTACGGCCTTGATCCTATTGGGCAGAAAATTTTTTTATAGGGTGCAGAATAGGTGTTTGAATTAATTGTTGATCACACACATACAGTGGTTGTGATCAACAATGAGTTCTACTATCCAACAGTCAAATCAGTGTTTTTTTTAGAAATCAGGAAATACTGTTTTTTACAATAAATAACTTTTTATGTGACAAATTAACAATTTTTAAAGATTTGACCAATTATTATTTACATTTTGGAAAGAAACTGCTGTTGTTTTGAAATTAGCTAGTTTTAAATGATCTCTTAAAATGTAGCCAACGTTGACAAAACAACCCTTTAATTCTGAATGTCCTTCAATTTTTTAACGGCATGTAAAGATTGTTAACAAAAAATTGTTGCTAAATGTTGTGAGTGTGTGTTAAGAATACAAATTAAGTGTGTTAAGAAAATTTGGTATGATAAACATCCAATTGGACAAAATAAAACTTGCAGTTTCATTGTTTTTGCTTCTTAATATTTAAATACCAATGCATTTTACAGCCAATAATCTACCAGCTACTGTGATTGTCAGAGTGGGAAATAGTAGACCAGACCTGAGTGCTAATCCTGTTTGTAACAGATTTACTGGAAGAATTGGTATTTTTCAATTTAATGAATTTTGTTGCTTTTAAATAGTTTTCAAAACATAGATTCAATTGAACCATTTCTTTTGTTCAGAGGAAGGAAGACCTTTGTTTTTCCCTTGCACATCAACAGTTTCCGGAGCATTTGTGAGTGTTCATGTAGAAGCACCAACACCCTTTTCTTTATCCATATGTGAAGCATTTGTATACACTGATCAAGGTATGATAACCTGTTGCTGTGGTAGTCACTTTTGTATTTGTATTCAATTAATTTTACTAATTGCTTAATTTCTTAAACTATAAAAATAGAAGCAATTTTGTTATGTCCAAATATAAAATAAAGAAACAAATGTTGTAATAAAATGTTAGAACAATAAAAGTATTTTTTTTAAATTAGAAACAAAACTTTTTTCTCAATTTTTGCTTAAGTATTGTTGTATTTTAAAGCATTGTTGCAGGTTTAGTATAACATTGTTGCATTTTAAAGCAACATACTACAATAACATGTTTGTTTCTTACTAATAAATCCAATACTTTGACAGCACCCTAAAAATTACATTAAATAATTAATGATTTTTTTCTAATTAATTTATAAAAATTTGGGCTCCAAGGTGCATAATTACAGCAAAAGTTACACCTGTATACGAAATTTCATCTTTCTAGGCCTTATCGTTTTTTTTTTAATGCAAGGCGGAAACAAATGCACACACAAACAAACATGTTATTTTATTACATGTATAGATTTACTGACATTACCCTGTTAAGAAGTAAATATTTTACATTTGAATGGGTATAATTTATGAGAAAACCAATGTTGAACAGTAAAATGTTTGTTAAATGATAAGAGAATTAATTGATTTAAATTTTTAAAGATTTTAACGACCAAAAGGGAAAAAAATATTAATAATATTTTCAAAAACACATATCATTCAAAAAAATTGACTTTATTTACTTATGCACATCAATTCAGAAACGAAAAGAGAAAAAAAAATTCTTTTTTCCTTAAATTTTGATCCTTTGAAGTGTAAATTGTAACCTTGAACCACATGCATACAATATTTGATATTCAATGGTGACTGTCATAAATTAACCAGTTAAGTATTATAATGTAAATAATAACTTACTTGATTTGCAATTGCAGTTGTGCCTGTAGAGCAGTGTCCACAGTCTGACCAAGAAGCCATTACTACTGCAACATACAACAGCAAGTGCTACCTTTTCCACAGCAGCCATCCAAGAACATTGGAGAGTGCCACAAAGTTCTGTGGTCTTCAAGGAGGAAGTCTTATTCATGAAACAAGCCCGGCTTTGCAGGGATTTCTCAGTTGGGAATTGTATAAAAGGCACAGAAAAAATCCTGGAAATGATTATTGGAATGGACTTGTTAGTAAACCAGGGACAAGAGATTGGACCTGGCTGGATGGTATTTTATTTTCCCTTTTTTAAAAAAAATTATGTTTTTTCTTTTTTCATGTTTTGGAACATTATTTATTCAAAATATTTTATGTATTAATTCAACTGTCAAAAATATTATGTAATAACTAATAAAAAATAAAACATGATGCAGGGTTGACCATCTCCCCCAAGAGCAATCGCACACCCCCTCAAATCTATGGAGCACCTCCAGAACAATACCTGCTAGGTCTAAGACTCCTAATAACATCTCTCCTCCCCCCTAAAAATTTCAATGGTCCAGTAGCCACATCCAAGTTACAAATTTCAAAACAGTTAGAGATGTTAGTTGACAAAAACCAAGATTTTTGAATAATATGTATTGCATCCTAGAGACTGACTGACCTAGGAAATTTGTTAAATAATTGGAACTAGAAGAATCAATTCTTTATTAACTTTACTAACAATTGTCTTTCTATAATGATATTTAAATGGTCACGTGATTCCTTGATCCAAAGGGTGAATGGTGTTTATGGTATTTAGGGGACAGGAAAACAAAGATAATTATTTTTTACTTTCAAATCACTTGGATGAGAGGGACAATTGCCTAACAAAAGTGCAAATTTTTTTGATTTTTTAGTTTGTTCAATTTAAGGAAAGAGTCGGAAAGTTGTGAGTATCCATGAGTTTCTACTGTACATAATTGACTAGTAATTTCTTAACACCCATAAAGAAACAAGGCTTTTGTTGGAACCAATTAAAAAAGTGCATTCTTTACAGTTCTTGTCATATTGAACATTAACAGAACAACTAATCTTTGTTTGACCTTTTGTTTCCTGCAACAGATTTCATCCCATTTTTAAGCATCAAAATATTTAACATAAGTCCTCTGTAACATTATCCAATCTCATTTGATTCAATTAAAAATTTGATCTGGTTGATAACTTTCAATCAGTTCGATGGTGGTGAATATAAAATAAATAGTAAAGTCATGCACCAAAGAAAAAAGGTGGAGCATTGCACTCATGCATGCTTTAAAATTAAAAGGTCTTCATGGGTTTGATTCATTTCACTTAGCAAATAGATTAAAGTATCTGAAATTTAGATTTTTAAAAGCAGTGGAAGTGATTTTTTAATAGATACGGATAAACTCTTTTGAAAATACCTTTTATAAATATTTGCCACTACCATTACATTCTTGTGATGAGGTCAGGATTGATGTCTCATAAAATGTCACTTTGTAAGATTAACACAGAAATTAGTGCTGAATGTATTACAAACATGGTGATTGCCTGGGGCATGAGAGGATTTTCTTCATGCAATTCATCAGGTCTATGGATTCTGTTGACATAATCATGCACACAACTGGCAGGTAATGAGTCAAAATCCCATCTTGCGGTATGTGTATAGAACTGTAGTTAAATTAAAGTTAAGACATTTTAAAATCAAATTGGAGTAGTTTTTAATAAATATTTTCCCTTAGATGTTGAGAGAAATTTGTTTCTCTGTAAAAATTGATTATTTTAAATTAATAAAATAGTACTAGACTTATAAGTCCTCCGTAGTAGACTTATAAGTGTTGATTCTTTTTCTGTCAAAAGAATCTTCTTTAGATATGAAAATGTTCTTTCAGAGAGATGCGCTTTAACATTTGAAATATTAAAAAAGGCATTTAATAATCTACTGAAATTCTGACCTCTTACAATTTAATGAAAAAATATATTCCAAGTATATTAAAATGCATGAAAAATTTATTGCGTCATTGCCCTAAACAAGAAAATGTCCAAATATGAAAAAGCAAATGTGACTTTTCTTATAACTTTGTAAATGTTGATAATTTGACGAGTTAAAATGTAAACTCTTTAATGTTATGCATACATAATCATGCAAACTTTATTGTGCATCATTTAGTAACAGTTTAAGCAGGGACGGACTGGGACTCCTAAAAGGGCGGTGGACCAGCTAATCAAAGGGCGGCAGCCTTTACTTTAAAAATTATAATAATGATAATAGAAGTAATAATGAAACTAAATCTGCTTGACACATGGAGTTTTAATGCCTCTTTTGGAAAACTTGAACTCCTAATATCAGTCATACAAGAATATCCACTACTTCCGGCTAAAAAAACAGAAAACTTCATGGCATAACTTAGCTTGTTTTGCATGAAACACTTATGCTGCAGTTTTAATTGAAATTTTGTTTTAACTGGAAAACAGGGGCGACTATTTTAATTTATGTAGTAAACTTCTATAACTAAATGCACAAAACAGAAAAGCTTTGAAATCTTTATGTGAAAATACTATCGCCTGCCATTCTTTTATCAGATAGGATAGTTTTTTTTAAAGGAGCTACACAAATACTTATATTGCTACGCATTACTTTTTTTCACCTTTTCAAAAAGAAAGAAAAGCCCCCAAAATATTTAACTTGCCTTTCTTGTTTCTTTCTTTCTTTTTTTTTTTTTGCTTGGACCAAAATTTTTAAAACTTACCTAGAATATAGTGGTTATAATATGAACAAAAAATCAAAATGCAATAATATAGTGCAAAACGGGACAAGCTAGAAATTAGTGACCATGCCATGCAAAGCTCTAAAAGGACTGAAAAGAAATACAGACAATTGATTGCTCACGTCGGAGGTATAACTTATACAATGAAAAACAAGGTAATTAAAAATAATTTCACGTTATTTTAATTGCACAAAGTTAAATTATTATTCTAAGGCTTAACTGATTGAATGAAGACATAATTTGTATAAACAGATAAGTTAAATACCAAAAAAAAAAGAGGATTATATTAAAATACAAGGTTGTTCTATGTTCTTACTTTTTATGTTTGTTCAATTTTTTTTTTCTTTCTTTCTTTTTTAAATATGTGGAAATAAAATTACTGTTAATTAATACAAGAACAAAGGAATCTACAACGAAAAGAAAAATTCATTACTGCACTTTTGTGTAATATTTTAAAAATGTTCCTTAAATTTTTCTACGCCCGTTAAAATTATTTTTTTAGGCACATAGAGATAGAGGCACCAGATTTACAAATTTGACACAATCATTGAGAAGACGAAAATGAAGCAATTTTGTTAAGAATTAGGCACCTTAATGAAATACTTAATCTGAGTTATTTCTTATTTTTTTAGAAATATAACAATAATTGATTTGAGAAGTAATTTTCAGCTGGATTTTCGAAGAAAAATTATTTACAAAAGAGTGCTTAGTAAATTAGAAGTATAGCGCAAATTAAAACATACACCTATTCAAAGATGCTAATTCTAAATAATAATAATTCAAATTGCTACTTTGCGCTGCTTATTTTATTTACTAATTTATTAGCGATATTCTCATATTACTATTATTGTTATTATTCAGAAACACCATTCAAAAGAATAAAACTAACAGTCGGTTTACATTTAACGACAGACGTTTCTGAAATGTTTTATTTGAGTCTAATGTAAAAATAATATTTATAGTTTTATACTGTTAGTTATTGTTTGTAACGGATTTAAAATATGAGAAAGCAATGTATGTGCAGTTTATATTTTGATGTAATCTTAATAGTAGGTAGTAAGAGTAAAACTAATCTACCAGTTTAAATAAAAATTAAAATACAGCTACAAATCTTTTTTTGATTATTACATTTTTATTATTTGCTCTTTTTGAATTATTATTAGGGCAGTAGACATATGTATTCCGAAAAAAAACTTAAATAATTTTTCCGACAGGTTCCACTTTTCGGTTGAAATATACAAAATTTTGGAAAACTTGGAAATTTAAAGGGAAACTAAAATTTACGTAATTTCGAAATTTTAATTGTTATTTTGTGATAAGGTAGGAAAGTTGGAATAAAGTGTTATAAATGTGAGTCCATATTTTAAATTAATGAGTCAATATCTTCTGGTTCCAGTTTAGGATCTGTATTATGAAAATTAAGCCTAAAACATGCAAAATTTTACATTTTATGCAGTAAATTTTCATATTTCCGACTCGTTCTTTGCCCTTGCAAAGAAAAAGTGGAAAATGATTGGAAAAAAATACGTTCTAAACTTTAAAATAAGTCAATAAATATCTTGCGGTAAAAGTAGAAATAAGTGCATTTCAAATTTTTTATGTATGCTTTCTATGCCAGATCATTACTTTTCTGTATAATCTGGAAAAAAATTCAGTTTTTTCAAAATCATTTTTGCACTCCTTCCTCATTAGTATGTAAATTTTTTTATTTTGTTTTTTCTTCTACGTTAGCAATGAAAAATTCCGCCATTATAATATTATTTCTGTGAACCCCCTTTCTACGCCGCGTGAACCCCGGGGGGTTTGCGAACCATCAGGTGGTTCGCTGATGAAACGCGGGTGGTGAAACGCTGATTTAGAGTAATGGTTAAGGCAGTTTTATTAATGAATAAACAAATGTTTAGCATATTAGTTACGTAAATGACAGGTTAAAAGTTATGCGTAAATAAATATAATACTTTTACTTCAGTTATTTCAAATATAGTACATTAATCATATCGATTGATTCTTGTGAAATATTATATTTGTGTAAAAAGTAATAATAAAAAAATAACAAATTTCAGGCAAATTTTAAATTTTTGATAAAAATCATGTTTTTTTAAAAAATGATTTAAAACACCGATTTAAACACTTCATTTAAATCACCGATTTAAAACACTTGATTTAAATCACCGAATCATGTAATTTTAATTGTGCGAAATTAATGTACAATAACTTTACTTTTAAGATAGCTGCAATAAAAAATCATGCGCTATTTTTGATTATCAATATGAATAAATAAAACTAGAAAGAATAGCTAAATTATTGTTTCTATTTTTATGATAAAATTAGATACACAATCTTAAAATGAAAATAACTAAAATCTGATTTGAACTGAGTCAAATTAGTCTGTTTTGGAGCGAAATCCAGATTCTAAAACAAATATGACTCAGAATAAAATACTGGATCAGAGTTCCACCTAATAGAAAAGTGTAGAAACGCCTTCCCTGCATATAAGAAAATTTTAAAATTAAATGAAATGCCCTATAAATTTCGTCTAGTGAAAATCTAAAAACAGTTCAAGTTTGGAATAATTACTATGTTTTTGTTAGTTATTACCAAGTGTCGTGTCACTTGCTTTTTGAAATTCAGTACATGAATCACTTTTTGAAAAGTAAATGAATTTGTTTCTACTGTAGTAACTGCATCCCTGTGTTTTATTTTAACCGAACATCGCTCATATGCCTTTTTAAATCTGAATATAGCTCTTATGTTCGCTTCTGTCTACACTGTGTGCGTACTGCCCCCCCCCCCCCCCCCCGGCCTCCGCCCAACAACACGAAATAAAACATGTTATAAGGCAGGACATGGGGTCAACAAAATTTCATGCGCGTTTTTCAAGGTTACACAAGCAATGATTCCCAAATTGTGCACCGAGAAGCTGAGAAGTCTTCACAGGGCCATCGGCTCTCTACCTAAGGCTTCGGCTAAAAGGTGCAAGAGTGTCCGATGGAGAAAAGTCTTCACAGGGCGGCACCACGAAATTTTCCAATAAACTTAAAAGATAATTAGAAGTTTGCTCATTATGAAGCTTTAGCAATACTTTGCAGTGCCGTATAATAAAAACAGGGGGTGTCCTATAATAAAAAATTGAGGGTTATGCAATGCAAGTACACTAGTTTTATTAATTTTCGTACGTTACTTATGATTAGCAGGGCTGCTCACCCTTTCAGAGCGTTCGTGTACCCCCCTAAAAATTACGGAGCCCCTCAAAATCAGCAACCCAGTAAACTGGCCAAAAAGGAAACTCGGTTTTTTGCAGAAAAATATGAAATTCCAGTGAATTTTTCACAATCAAAGACCTCACTAATTTTGGAAGATCATTAGACAAATCAATAAGATAGATTACAATTTTTTCATTGCTGATAAAATTCCCCCACTTACTTGTTGCATCAATCCCTTTGTTGCCTACTTTGAGCACCCCTGTGTCTAGTCAAACTTTTATTTAGGGAAGGGAATCTTTATTCCAAAACGGGGGCCTCGACTCGACCCTCGGGACATGTTCGCGAATCCTCATAGACCTATAGACCATAACACTTATGCTCTCGACAGTCCCCTCACCCCTTCCCCCGACCTTACCAAAACATGTCCCTGGAAGCATACGTCCTAAAGCTTCCACAAATGTGGTTTTGCCTGGGAAAGTCGTTTTTATCTTTCTTAAAGCTAGATTTTGTCACGTATTAAAAGCAGATTATTTCATTTTATTTCTCTTATTGCAAATTATTAGGGAGGAAAAAATGTCGCAAAGAATTTTTTTTTTGGAGGCGTTTAGATGAAACGGCGCACCGGGACATGTCCCGGTGGGCCAGTCCGCCCCTGAGTTTAAGAATTATCAATATTTGCATACACACAAAAAAAAATGAATTTCAAAGTTATTTGCTTTAATAAATTGCATCAAATATAACAAAGTTCACAAAAAATGTATCCACAGCACACCATTTATTCTGTTGCATTTTGTTCTTTTGCAAAAGGATGATTTTGAACAAATTGTTCCAATTTTTTTCTTTCTTCATGTTCTGTAAGAGTATAATAAACAATGATCTATTTTCCATTTCAGTTTTTAAAAGAGGAAACATTTCATTTCACTAGAGTTTATAGAGTTAATATCTACTGATATCTCAAAGTTATGATTGATCCAATTTTCATATGTATATTATAAGCAGAGTCGGGATTGTGTGATGTCTGTATTATCCCGCAACATTTCTGCCATCTGTTTGGCTATCTTTCCCCCCCCCCCCCCCATTATTTTTCTTTTTTGATACATAAGTGGCTGTAAAATGAATAGGATGAATCTTTATGAAATTTCATAAAACAATAGAAAAAATTCTATGATAGTGCATTCTTGTACATGGTACTTTATGAAGTGGGTTTTTATTTATATTATGTGACAGCATTATATTTTGAAATTTTCATAGTTAAAAATTCAAAGTAATCAATTCACTAAACAATCTAATTATTTTTTTAAAAAGCAAGATATTAAAGTTTTTTTTTTTTTTTTGTTAGTTTTAAAATTTTCAGAAAAAATAGTATTATATAGAAATTTTTCAAGTCAAGCTAAAAATGATCTACTGTTACATTTTGTATTTTAAAGATTCTTTGTTAAATTTTTCAGGAAAGGATGTTACTATATCATTTTGGAGTATTCCTCCAACAGATAAAAATTGCTCAAGATTTGATGGTACAAATGGATGGTTGTGGTCTGACACAGATTGCAATAGAGAACTTAACTTTATTTGTGAACATAGTAAGTGAAAGTTTTGAAATATTTAGTTTTACCTGGCTCTACAAAGCAAATGCAATATAAACAATAAGTTCACCAGAAATACTGATGGAATGCTTGGCATTGTACATCTGCAAAGACTGAAAACAAAAATACTATATTATGCACAAATTTTGCCAAAGACTGCAGGCATGTGTTTTGTGGTTTCAAGAAACCCCTTTTTCAGTGCAAAAGAATTGAGCTTCTAGGTGAAAAACATCCAACTCAAGCCAGCTTTAGTGAATATTTTCTGACCAACTTGTGTGGTGTAAACTGATGTTATTGTTTCGGTTAAACAGAATTAGATGAATGCGATCATTCCTGTCTTTTCAAGTTCAGCATCCGACTGTTTTTTAAATCTTCAGAATATTCTCTGGCCACTGCATGAAAGATCCGGCATGTCAAATTTGATTTTTTAAATTCAATTAATTAGCATGTTTTGAAAATATATGTAAATTACAAACGTACTGGATATTTGGTATGAATGTATCAGACTAAGGAAACGGATACCCAATATCCAAAAAAATCAATATCTGGTTTTCTGGAATGCTTGGCATTGACCTTTTGACCTTAGTCTCCCCCCCCTCCCCTCCCTTTTCAAAGCAAAATTCTGGGTCGCCACTGTACAGCATTATTGAACTTGAAAAGCCAGGAAGGATCCCATTCAAATTTCAACTAAAAATATTGTCTTAACCTTGCCAAAAAATAAACTTAAATTACTTGGAAGTAATAGTTTAATCACAATACCATGATATTAAACCAAACTTACTTCTAATATACAGGGTGTTTATCGACACATGTCATTATGCTTCAAGAATAAAAAATTTCAGCATAACGTAAAAGCATTATTGTAAAGAAAAATTGATAATGCACATTTTCTACAATTTTTATTCTTTACTTATGTTCAAAAAGAAAAATCACTTCAATATGATGTACCCAAATTTAACATTGAATAGGACTAAGGTAAAGATGTTGAATGAGCTGAAGTTTTAAAATTTGCTTTTGTATAATGATTTAATTTTCTGTCATTATTATTGACCTGAAAGTAATTTTGTTTTGAAACAGGAAAATATTAACTTTTGCAACTCAATTTTTAAGTCTGAAATGGGAAATAAAAATCTCTTTCAGTTTTGGAAGTTGTGTTAATCATTGCTAAAAAATGAAATAAAAGTATAAAAATTTTGGAGTTATTGTTATAAGCTGTGATATTTTAAGAAATAAGTTGTTTAAATATTTATGATTGAATTTTTAAACAAAACCTTGATTTAGCTTCCGAACTGCATAATTTTTACTTTACTTACTTTAATTGTGTTTATGTAGGACCGCTGAGTTGTGGGAAACCAGAAAGACCCTTGAATTCAACTCTTCTCATGCGATCCAATACAGTTGGTTCTATCATTGAATACCAGTGTGATCCTGGACATCTGCTTCTTGGACCGGCTTCTAGGACTTGCTTACAAACTGGCTTCTTTAGTGATTTTGCACCAAAGTGTTCATGTAAGAGGCAGAGTTTTTTATCATAAGTGCTTATGATAAAAAAAATCAATATTGTCCAAATATCTTTTTTAAAACGGTTATTATTTGAGGGCATTGTATAACTCTACTTATTTTTGTTGTTAACTCCCAGCAAGAACTCTTTCCTTGCTATGTTACATCTATTATCTATTGACCTATCTCATTAGCATAATTTTTTAAATTCCAGGTGGCTGGGTTGCCTAGAATACATACCCTTCACTCTATCCTGATATTATACATGTTTATAGTAAATAGTTCTCCATTTCAAGGGTTAACTATCAAGCAACTTAATCAAAAAAGAAATTTTTCTCATGGAGTAATAAAAAACTAACCACCTTGATATATCTGTACATTCTCTGCTATTTTATAAAGCACACTTCAACCTTAACTCAAATAAGCCATTTTTGTAAATGCCATTTCTGGAATTATCCCTTCATTTGCTATAAAAGTTTAGGCTTTCAAAATTTATATTTAAGTTTATACTAAATCATAGTATTCTTTTTTAGTTTTTTGAAATGAAAAAGACAAAAACATTTTTTGTTAAAATTAGAAATATTACCGACATTTAAACAAAATTCAATTTCTCAAACAAAACACAATACACTCATTGAAAATTTCCGAAACAACTACATGGCCTATAGTCAGCATCTGTAGCTCATCTTTTATGTGTCTTTCTGCATAGCTCAGTGGGATAAGAGTTATTTATTATTATGTAATAATATTATAAGAAAAGTGAGACATATAGAAAGTATTTCTTTTTTTCCATTTAGCACAAAGTGCATTTTAAACATTAAAAATGTTTCCTTACTTTTGCATCTGCAGTGTTAATTTTATGCAAAATGATAAGTTATGCTTCTTATTTTGCTTTAGATGTTAAATGCATGTATTTTAAATACTCAAAAGTTGTTTAACTTTTATTTATTTTCTCCTTGTTATTTAATTTGCAATGTGGGTAAAACAATACAAAGCTTTCCATCCAATACTTAGCTTAGATCCAATACTTTAGCTGGAAAACAATTCTCTATAACTAATCAGAAAAAGCTTAGAAAATCCTTATTTAATCAAAATAAGTTTTTAAAGCTCTTTGATTTTCATTTTGTTAAATATCAAATAAGACCATTGTTAGTATTTTTGCCAGGATGGTGGCAAAAACTGAAAAAAAACAGGGCAAAAATACTGATTGTTCTTAAATAATATGCTGTAAAATGTATAATTTAATAAGATATTTAAAAAAAATAATTTTAATTTAATTATTTTAATTTAAAAAAAATAATTTAATTATTTAGGAGTTAAATAATTAAATTAATTTTTCAGTATTTTTAATGCCTTTATTTTGTTAATTAATAAATATTACAATTAAAACAACTATTTAACAAAAGTTTCAAATTCAGAAAAAAAGTAATTTACATAGCTGCTTAAATGTCTGAATTTCTTTATTATGTTGTTACCATGCTTAGTTTAATGCAGAATTGGCCATTTTCTTTTTTATTGGCTATTTACAATGATGAATCTATCAATAGTTCAAGAGAGAACGATTTAGTAAATTTCATGTAATTATTTTCCTTTTCATAAAAATAATTAAACAGCCACAAGGATGAAATTTATGCAAAATCAGGCTGATGTTGTACGGTTTAGGCTGTGCTTGAAAAACAAAGAAAACTTTGTCTAAACTGAAATCTGCTTAATATTATCATTTATTCTAACACATAATAAATTCCAAGATCCAAATAATTGAAAAACACTATTGTAACTGTATTTAAGCAAGACAACTAAAGTAGCTTGTAGTAAAATGTATTTAAGACCACAGTATCTACAAATGTTTTGTCCAACTACCTTCATAAAAGTAAATGTAGAAAACTTTTGTTGGGCTGCAGACTTTTCAAAATTTTGCTATTAAAACTTTTTTTCTGCAGATCTCGAGTGTGGATTCCCTGCAAATATAGCTAATGGAGGTTATAGTCTAATGAATGGCACACGCCATTTCCAGAGCATTGTTCAGTATTTTTGCTTGGATTCTTTTGTGCTTGTGGGTCGTTCTGAATTGATGTGTGATGCTGATCGAAAATGGGATGGACCTCCCCCTCGCTGTGATCGTAAGTATTGTCCAATGTGTTTTATAAAGCTAAATACGTTTGAAGTGCGGGGTGGAGACCTGACTTTTAGATTTATAATGTATTTATACGTGTGTTTACGTACGTTGTTGTGGCTTTTTATCTATAAATTTAATTTATTCCTTTTGCTCCCCCCCCCCCCCCACAGAAAATATTGAAATGACGGGACTGAATAAAACTTTCAATATTTGTCATCTTTTGATATTAATTTTAAAAGGAGTTATTCTATCGCGCTCAAAGCTCTGCCGTCCTGGGTTATAATCCAATATAGCAGCTCGATGCGCTGGAGGTAACATAATATGTTTATAATTCTTCCTTTCTAGGTTTTCTAATAAAAACAACATGTAGACTACGCGTGTCGAAGTCCTAATAATAAGAGTCCACCCCATGTCATACATTCTGGTAAGTGCATTCAACTAAAAATACAGCAGTGAAGCAAAAGATAAAGATAAACCATCGGTAGTGAAGGGAAATAAAGTACAATAGCTGCACATTGGGTCTTGCTTTTGTTAACAAAGGACCTCCCTCCGGAGCCATCAGCAGACAGGGGTTTTTTAGAAGTACAACAGACAGTTTAAAGCGAATTCTGTTTATCTTCGGTGAATGACCACTTTCCAGTTACTATGCGAGTAAATCAACAAGTCATGGTGGTGAAAATAGAATAAAAGAAAAATTGTCTATTCATACCTGCAATTTTTAAGTGAATTAGGATAAAGTAAATTCGTTATGAGGATATCAGTTTCAGCAATGAGGAGATGCTTTACTTCCTTGTTCAGTTCGTGAAACCACTGAAAACGCTGCGAATTATAGAATTCATGTACTAATAATATACTTAAAATATTTTACTTGTTTATTGAAGTTGTTGATAATGTATTTTGCAGATATTTAATATAATATATACTGTTATCATGACTTCGCACCTGAGATGTTTGTCGAAAACTAGGCAAATTACGTACAAGTCCCAAAAGAAAGCAAATCAAATGTCACAGAGCGGAAAAATCGCCAAAAAAAAATTTATAATATATATATATTAATATATTGATGCTCTAAAACAATGAAAGGTCACTACTGTTCAACTATATGAAACATCACTTTTTATTGTTAATTTGAACTCTAATTTGGGCAGAAATTTTGATTGCCTTTTTTTGCTTAGCAAAAGTTTTTAGACAAACATAGGGAAATTCCCATTAGACTTCAATAATAAGCTGTAGTTTGAATGAGGAAGAAAAAAAGCTGCATGTTTCCAAATTATTATTATTTTGATTTCTTCCTTTTTTACTTTCTTATGGAAATTAACTTTAGAAATCATATAATTACTTTGAATTGGCGATTGGGAGCAAAAAAATAGCAACTGACTAACAAAAGTTTATATTTTGGCAACCTTCTAATGAAGTCAATCACACTCAAAAGAGGTATAATGGGAGTTAAGGACCCCCGTGGTTACACTGAGGGGAAAAATATTCCGCAGTTTTGCCGTTGTATGAGAGAATTTCGGGGACTCGAGCGCCGTAACCTAAAGGTTAAATTACCTTATTGATTCACTTCTAAGTCAATGAAATAATAAGAAAATATAATTATGTAAGAAGAAGCATAATAGAACTAGATTTGTAGTGATGATGAGACAGAATAAGAAAACCCACAATGATAGTATAGTAATTCTATTTTAAGCGGGTATTCTAGTCTAGAGCTTTCAAAACATCGATTTTCTTTTTTTTTTTTTTTTTTTCATATTTTCAAAGTTTAGACCTTCAAAAATATGCCTGTAAAAGGTTTTTTTTTTTTATATAATTTTTTAAAAGTTACAACCGTATTAGTGACGTGGCAACTGCACCGGTTCAACTGTTGCGAATGAATAGCCAGCCGTAGGCAACTTCTAGCTACCTGAATGCTCCCTGTGTCATACAAAATCTTTTATTTTCAATATAAACTTTTAAAACGTGTAGAATGGTTGTCAAAAATGTCATTTAAATCATTTATTTATTTTTATGTTTAAAAAAACATAAATGCATTATTCAAGCACCATAAAAGACTGTTTGGGGGAAGTTTACATAATAATTAAAACTAAAAGAGTCTAGTAAAGTAATTAAACTATTTGGTGGTAAAAAAATAGCTATATCAGAGGATTTTTAATGCTTCGTTCTTGTCTTTGCAAAAAAACTCAACAACTATTGGATCGGATTCCTCCTTCACTTTCCTTCAACACCTTTCTCTTTATAGCTAGTGCACTGCAAACTGCCTTTTTTTCTTATTTTCTTTCATGGGGAGGAATACAGATGTGATAATATAGACTAACAAATAATGTGGGTTTGTATCTTTAACAAAATTGTCAATGATTGCTAAATGTAAGTATAAAACATCATATAAAATTACTTAGACTGCCCAAAACTTGGCTAAAATTGGCGCATTTTTCTCTTTTGGAACGGTTGACATGATATCTCAAGTTTCAGAGGATCGATTTACTTCAAGTTTGGTAAAGAGCTTTTTAATATATGTCGCTATTGTTTGATTAGAGCTTTTTTGAAAAAAAGTTTCCTATGATTTTTAAAAAATTTCCAAAGTTGAAAAATTGAGGGCAAAAAATTACTTTTTTTTTACACAACCGCCATTTTGCGAAATTTTTTTTTTGCATATCGCTCTGATCAAACGAAAACTACATCCCTACTCTTCAAGAAATAACCAAGATTTTTGTTTTCAGATCATCAAGGAGGGTGGAATCGTGTCAACCAGGGGGCAGCTTTTTCTTTTTGAGTCTCCAGTTTGCGGGCCTTTACATTTTTGAATTTCGACATTTTTTTTTTTTTGTGCTCTTTAAACATAAATAAACAACCGACAAAAAACCCGATGATAAAAATCTTTTTATTGTTTTTTTATTTACAGCGTTTTAAAAAGCACCTAAAAGTTGGCCCTCTAGACTAGAATACTCTTAAGTTAACGTTGACTCACTCATCAGGACAAAGAACACACTAAACTCATAGTGTAAAGACATTTTCTAATATTAAACATGCGGTCAATCAACATCACTATCGTTTAAGTTTTTCTCCAACCTTTTTTTTTTTTTTTTTCAAAATGGATGAATTCTTGTATTGCTGACCCAGAACTTGTAACTTTATAGGAGTAGAAGCAGCTTGGACATTCAAAAATAGTGTTTACGGAATCGCCCCCACTTGTATGTCACACCCTATGTGAATATAACTGTTTATTCGTAGCAAAGCACTCTTAAAAATTATTCTGGAGTTATGGCTCATTATCGCAGTTATGATAAAGCTGGGAACTACTATTATGAAATGGTATCACAACATTTGATAAATTTATTAGATTTTCTTTGGATGAATAGAATTTGAATGAAGATGGTGAAGAATAGAATAGTAATTCATGACTCATCCACTGAAATTGATTCGGATTAGAAATTGAAAATGTCAACTCAAAGAAAATGATTATTTTACTGGGAACAATAATATAACAAAAGGAAAAAAAGAAAAATTCCAGTCTAAGGTAAGAACTCCTGTACAAAATATTATTTCTGATCACCCTGAAAATACAAGGATTTCAAAAAGTTACTTCTCCTTTAAAAGCTTGGAATTTTATTTTTTGGAGAACTTAGTAAAAGAGGATTTATTGACTCTAAAAGAATGATATTTTTTTTTTTTTGCAAGAGAAATGCAAAACAAACTAATGAAGCATAAATGAAGGCACCAATTGGATTGTTGTGCTTAAATTGTCCCATGTATGTGTAAGGTGTTTGTGGGCCACAGATAGCACTCGAACAGAAATTTTCCACATCATTATGTCCTCACAACTGTACTTTCTTTTAGTATTTACTCTTAAACCTTTCTTGAATGATTTTATGAAAGTGGGGAACAACACCTTGGGTGTGAAATGCTCTGCTTGTGCAACCCCGCTCATTTTGGTTGTGCATGTAATGCTGGGTTAATTAGAAATTAATTCAATACAAAAATGCACCTTTCGCAAAATAATTCATTAAATAAACTTTACAAAATATCTTTACTGTCCTTCCAAAATTTCCATCCCTACTGAAAAATCAAATAATTTACAGGAAACTATTTGATCTTCCACAAAAATCTTTTTAAAATTCACAAAAGTAGGACGCTGTGAAAAATGCTGGATCCGACCCCTGTCGTAAAAAAATACTATTTCAATACTTTCCTCAGAAGCAAAATCGACAAAAATCCGATAACCAAAAGATTTTTTAACTTAATGGATAATCCAGATGCATATAACCAGGAGTTGTGTGTAAAAGTGATTATATTTCGCTTTTGTTACAAATAACGATTATGTTTTAAAGATCTAAATATTGTTATTTGTTCCATGGTTTAGGTACATCTTTTTTGAAATATTACTGTAGATCCAAATATTTTTTTACAATTAATAAACATTAAATATCTATAAATCATGGATGCCACAATCGCTTCACCAACAGCAATATTAATACGCATGAGGGTAACACTGTGTTAAACACTGAATAAAACCATGAATTCCTAACATTTCACTAACTATATGAGTAGTAGAGAAGTGCATCTTCAGATGCTTCATTAAGACCATAATCTAGTGAAACCTCTCATAAAGACCACCTCTATAAAGAGACTACCTCTCGTAAAGACCATTTTTTTAAGGTCTAAAACTTCCAGCTATAGACTCTATATTAACTTTCCCTCCATTAAAAGACCACCTATTTTCTGCCTCCCTCCCAGTAAGACCACTTTTTCAGAAGAACAGGTAGGATTATTTAGCTTTGGGAAATTTGAAATAACCTTATCTCTGAGAAAAACAGGACCCAGATAGTAGGTGGAGAAAGCTATTGTCCCTGTTCCTGGAATTGGGTGGGTGATAAACGCCTGGGTAGGGGAACTGGACTAATGAGCTTGATTGTTCATTTGGTCCTTGAAGATCTCTGTGAAATGTGAAGTAGAGTCATTTATGGGAATGATTGGTCCAACTTAAACCTGTTACCCTTCTTGGAGAGCTAAGGACATTTGTAGAGTTCACAGGGCATTTCCTTCTTACAATGCTTGTAAACTAGTAAACAATACTACACTCAATATTTAAAAAAAAATTTTAAGAGCTCAGTCTGATTCAGATGACGAGCTTCCTCCAGTAAAACAGCCATCAATTTCGTATCAAGAAACACTAAATGAAATCAATAGGTTAATAGAAAATTCAATTCCTGCTAGAGATGACTCTAAAATGAATAATTTGTTTCAGGAAATTAAAATTCAAAGATAAAGATTGTTCGTGAGAAATTACTAAAATCAAAGCAAACTTCAATTAATTCTTTTTTTAAAGCTGTTCAGTCATAAAATAGTAATAAAAATAGGTTTTAGAATAGTGTTTTGTTGCATTATTGCATGAAGCGTTGTTTTAGCCCTTACCTCTATTCAGAGACCACCTCTCTATAAGACCAATTTTCTACGGTCTGGTGGGTGGTCTCTTTAGAGAGGTTTCACTGTAGTAAAGGTCATAAGTGCCAACTACATTGCGTAACCATAGGCACCTGCCCCCTTGGTAATTTGCAAGGGCACAGTTCTCTCCCCCTCTCTCAACAGGGGTCGATCCAGCAGGGGGGGGGGGGGTTAACAGGGTCCGGTTTTTGTTAATTTTAAAAAGATTTTTGTGAAAAATCAAATAATTTTGTGAAAATTCAAAATTTAAACACTAGTGATTAAAAATTTTATTTTTTGGGCCACTTATTTATCAAAATAATTCTATAAAAAGTACACTTCGGTAGATTGGAATTTTGTGAAGGGTCCGAAAACATACCTGAATTTCCTCTAACGTGACCCCTGCTCAATGTACCCTTGGAATTTTTGGAAAGGCAGCTCATCAGGCAAAAGTAAAATACTTTGAAATATATTTTAATAAAATCATAGATCAACATGATTTATATTGTTATAAAATCAAACTAGAAAAGTTTGATTGCTTTTTTGAGCCATTTATGTTTTTTTTAATTCACTATGTTTCATAAATTCATCATCATTTGCCCAAAAGTTATTTTTCTGTTATTTTTCAGCTTTGTTATGTCATAATCCACCTTCAATAGCTCACGGCAATGTGACAGTCACAGTTAATTCAACTGTTCTTGGTACTACAGCAGAATATTCTTGTGAAGATGCTTATAAACTTATAGGAGAAAGTGTTATTTCTTGTGATTCAACTGGGTTTTGGACTTCAAAGCCACCAACATGTGAATGTAAGGATACATTTTAGCCCATTCTTTAGTAAATGATTAAATTAACATATTAAAGTACTAAACTGTAAAATTCTTACATGCAAATGTTTATGGCCTACAAGGAAACCCTTCTTCAGTGCTGAAAAAAGTTATGCACTTCTTACACTAAATAGAAGTCACCAAACAGTAAGTGTCAGAAACCCTTAACTTATTTTACATTGAAAAAAAGAATTCATTGTAAGCCTGAAATATGTGTTTGCAATAATTTTGCACTCAATAAAGTTAATTTTGCTATTTATTCATTTTCTGCATAAAGGCAAAGATTAGTTTCTTACTACATTACACTCTCGATTATCCGGGCTCATTCCGGAGTCACAAAAAAAATTTAAAGAGAAACATTTTCAAGATTATCATGCATGTAAAATCGATGTTGATGTGAATTAGAATCTTGTCCGGTTTAGCCGATAGTGCAGGCATTAAATTTCCCTTAATGTATCTACATTGATTGTGTTGTTAAATCAAATAGTGATGATAGTACTGATGCAGAAGGTGTAGTAAATGAGGGAAATACAATTTCTCATTCTGCTGCTCTACAATCTGTAGAAACTTTATTACATTATATGGGACAACGAGAATTTGATTACAGTGGCATTACTGCGGTTCATAAAATATGTGTCAATATACGGCAAGAGATGAACAAATAGCAGAGCAAAGGTACATTACATTTTTTTAAGCAGTAAATGTTAAAAGGAGAATTCCTAGTTTAATGTTATACAGCATGCAAATGTAAGTAATTTTTATATTTTTTGTACTGATGTTGATTTTTTCTTTAATAAAAAGGAGTTTTCATATTATTGGTGTTTTTCTATTATCCGTGTGACCAGTCCCGGTGATTAAGCCGGATAACCTGGAGTGAACTCTATTTAATGCTTTTAATTTTGATTGTAAAAGAATGAGTTGCTGTGATTATAAATCCAAATGAATTTAAAATTGCAGTGGACAAAGAGAAATTATACAATGCCCGAATAGAAAGCAAGCATAAGAGAAACAGGGCATCAATTGCTGCAAGGTTAAATATGGGTAAATGTTTTACTATCCTACATAAAATTGCATACATTTAGTGTTTTATTTTATTGATACTAAATGCATGGTTTTTCTTTTTTGTTTTGTTTTTTTACCTTTATAGGTGGCATTATTGCTTTAGGAATATTTGGAGGATTTGTGTTTCTAGCAGTTATTATATCCATAGTTGTCATCATCGTTAGAAGGTAAATATTATCAAAATACTTTTATAGCTCTTAAATTTATACTGGTGGGTCAAATTTCAATATACACAATAAAACATTATGGATAATCATTTAATGGACATGAAAATATATATTTCGCTATAAAAATTATAAAACAGACGATTCAGGTCATAGGAAAAGGACAATTAGGATAAAAATTGTGGTTCTGAGAATTACATAAGATTTAAATATAGTGATTCATTAAAGAAGTAAAAGTGGTATACCGCATACAAATGTCCTAATTGATGTATGAAATGACATGTATTTGAGTTTCTTTATAAAATTTACTTCTTCAATGAAATGGGATATAATTTTTTGAATAAAAGAGCAAGGAATATTGATTTTTTTTTTTTTCGTTTGTTTCTTTCTGGTGGGCTGTTGTAGGGGGTCCTTGTTCGTAATTTGATAAATATGATAGAAGAGGAAATTCTTTCCTCAGATACTTTGTTTGAGCAACCAAGGGGTCATCACTCCAGTCAAGCCCTCCCCCCTCCCCAGATGAGGTAATAAACATGAAGGGAACTAAAATTAGAATTTTACTACAAAAAAGTGCTTTTGAATGCCAATTTCAATAACTTCTGTGCAATTTTTACTCTTTCTTTCAAATATGAACTTGCATAATGCAAGCTCTATAGTGAAAATATATACCGATAATAATAATATTTATACTGAATTTTTGAGTTTCACTTGAAATAAAACCAATAAATTAACTTCATCATTCACTTGAACATACAAATCACATTTTGTTATTAAAAAAAAAGGAAAGACAGCTACATATTTTCCTTTTCCTTTTCAAGCAAATCTTCCGTTGAAAAGGCACATTTACAGTTTAATAAGGAGATGTCGAAGCAACATCATGCAGTGATTCGTTCGTGTACCAAATGAAGGTAATTCAGCTTTATAAAGAATTAATTGGGGTGTTGGAGTTAATGTTCTGTAAATTCTAAATCGAGTTATAATGAAAAATAAGTATCAAAATGAAAAGTGTAAGGCAAATTGTCTGCTAAGAATGAATACTTTAAATAACAAGGCACTTCATGAAGTCCAATTGATGTAAACGGAGAAAAAGATTAGAAGGATGAATTCTACATTTTGATCTCAATTATACTTAACAGGAGCAGCAAATTTTGAAATCAGTAAAATGTTTTTCAAAACATGGATTTAAAAAAACATGATTAACCTTTTTAATAATAATTTTTCGAACACTTCAACTTTATTTAATGAATCTTTGTTTAATATTTTCACTGTATTGAACTATGGAGATTGTGATACAAAATATGTAATGTGCTAACTAATAAAACTCTCAATCATTTTGAATCATTGATGTTGATTATTTTTCCACAAAATTAATGAATATGTTTGACTAACAGAAAAAAAGGAACTTGTGTATCTTTTTTCCTTTTTCATATGTATCAAGTGGCGCAGCTAGCAAATGTGACACCGGGGATGGTGTCACCCCATGAAAAAATTAAACAAAAAGTAAAATTAAACAAAAGTGGCACCCAGTACGGGCCACCCCACTTAGCTACGCCATTGTATGTATGCACTCAACACGGAGAGTATCAACACGTTATACTGCAAAGAAAACCCAGTGAATTTTTTTTTTTAATACATAAAAGCATATTTAATACACTTCTGCAAAATTCTTTTCCAGGAAGTGTTTTAAATGCTCAAGAGCAAACTTTTACTTTTTGTTGAAAACCTGTACAAAATATTTTTTTAATACAAAAACACGCCATTATGTTGCTTTTGTATTTTCTTCCAGGAACTCTAACAACCAAGATTCATTGGATTCCATAAGTACTTATGATAGTGCAGGAAGTAGAGAAAAATTATATCAGCAGCAATGTTGGACAGGACATTCCGGAAACTTACATCCCCTACCTTCGCAGTTAAAAGAGACTGACCAAAGAAAAGGGATCTCGGATGGAATGCACAACCCCTCGAGCAGTGCTCAAGAACACCACCGACACCATCATGTCAGTGTACATAGAGACAGTGATATTAGTCTTGAAACCAGTACTTCAACATCAAGATGGTGCCCAAAACATGAAAAACGAAGTAGATACTGAGATGATATTTTTTCAAATACTTTAAACATTCCAGCAAAAGAATTTAGATTCTAAGTGCTCCGAACTTCTCCGGAGTACATATATACATGTGTATACAACTTTCATGCCAAAAAACAAGTGTTTGTTGCCTTAGATGAGAAAGGTTCATCCTAAAAAATGTTTTATTTTCATAAAATGCACCTATATTTTACGGTATGTATAAAGTTCCATAAAAATTATGAAAACAGTTACTGTTTAATTTTTTGGAATGAATTCAGAAATTTTTGATGCAAAACTTTTTTTTTTTTACAAAAGATTTTTATAAACCAGTTATTTCAAAAAATATTTTTTTACCTGATCAACGTAAAACTACTACTACTATTATTACTATTTTATTAAGTACAGAAATAGTTCAAAAAAAGAAAAAATATATCAAAATATAGATACCTAAAATATATAAATGCCAGAAATTAGTTTGGAAATATGAAAAATAGAGCATTTCGGGGAAGAAATATGCGCTAGTTATTTTATTTAATCAATGACAAACTGATTTAGCTAAATAATATTGATAAATTCCTTTATTAGAAGTAGCAAAGAATGATTTCAGAAATAAAAATCTAAAATCAAGATCCCCTTCAGTAGTTTTAGCATACTTTACCGAGTTCAAATGGTAGCACCATTTTTACTCAGCCTGTCAATGGAAAGTCTCACAGTAGCTATTTCATTGGGTTCTAATTAGGACAATTTGTATTGCGCATTAAAGATGGAATGCTGATTGTGCAATTTAAAACAACTTATTGAAACCCTTATTGCAGGGTGCCACACCTAAAAACTATGGACCCCCAAAAAAAATTACAACCCCTCCAAATCGGCCTAGCAGTCAACCAAGTCTTCAAGAAATCTCAATGGTGCAATCTGGGCCATGCCCCCCCCCCCCCCCCCGTGGGCACCAATGCTTATGCAACGACTTTGAACTGACGTTACAATTATTCTACACTGATGACATTTCAAGCAGAGTTGTTGAAATGTTAACCTTTCACTGTATTGGGATAATTGTTATGTTATTTTTTGTAAATGAATGTGTAAATAAATATTTTCTTACTTACAAGCATTGACATCTGGGTAAATCATTGAGTACTAAATTAGTAGTTATGCACACAAGTCAGAATGCATTTCATACATTTATTTACAAGCTGAAAAATCTTCAGTGTACAAGAAATCTAATGAAAACATTATAAAAGATGGAGTCATAACAGATCTAATTAATTTACATTAATACAGAGGCCTTACAGTGAAACATGTGAATGAAAATTGATGATACATCGACAGAAACCAAAATTACAATAGGATATTTGTTATCACAATAGGAAAACTATTAATATTTTTACCTGACCAAAACATATATATGAATTTAAATGTGAACTTTTTTTTTTATGTCTTTCAAATGAATTTAAAACAACTTTGATATTACAAAAGAGAAGTATCCATAAAATCGTGCAAATTTATACTGATTGTGTTAGTAGTGAACATAAAATTTATTCAGTTATTGTTTAAAAACTTAGGAAAAAGAATGGATGTTGAACTCAACAGGTACTCAATCAAAAATTTTTTTAGCTATAGTATTATACTAGCTCTCATAATAACCCTTTTAAATTGGTCATTAACCTACCTTTAAAAACAGCTTTTTAAATGAGGGAATGTGTATGAATTAGTATTCAGTGATATTCTTCAAATAATAGATTAAATGTACCAACGATAGGTTTTAATTTCACACAAAAATATTAAAGATGTTTCTATAAATAGTTATACTGTAGTAAAGTCAAATTGATCCACAGTTCTGGGAACTGGAAAACACCTAACCCAATGAAAATTTGAAATAAAACCAGAAATGTTGAAAAATAAAGAAAATTTGACACTTTACTACAACAGGGTTCCCACTCTTCCTCCAAAACAAAAATTAAGGACCAATTTTAAAAGAATTAAGGAACTGGAAAAAACAGTAGATTTTAACGCATACCCAAGGCCAGATTGCTAATCAAATGCTTCAAGTGTCATTTTGATCTCGGTGATGCGGGGAGAACGGCAGAATCTAAAATTAGTGAAGTTATGGCTCTAACTCAGAGAAAGTAGCATTTGTGAAGTTATATGGCGTTGGAAATACATCGTAGAGAAAATTGGAGAGGCAGTTGCACCCCTGCGATTTCTATTTAAAGCGAGAGAAAAACAAGATGGTTAGAACAGTGAATGTGAAAATTATAAGGGCTTTGAACTAAAATTAAATATTTTTAAGGGCCTTTTTAAAATTAAGGACTGTGGGAACCCTGTAAAACAAAAGACTTAAAATACTTATTTAACTCAATACCACCACAAAAGTCTCAAGTTCCCTTGAATAAGCTTATTCAAAGGAGCTATTAACGTGAAATATTTTTTGTTAAATTTTAAACAGTTCAAAAAAATTTAACATTAATGCCTAAAGGGAAATTTCAATCCTATATAAATCCTGATCTACAAGATGGATTTGCTTGGAACAAAATTTATGGGAAACAACTTCTGACGTAGAACATGTATAGATACGAAGTTCATCCAGAACTAAACGAGCCCATTTTCTCAGGAAATCCCCCCCCCCCCCCTTGGGCTGATTCAAGTGGATACTGCATCGACACTCCTAAGTGAGTTTTTACTCTTTGTGCCCCGGGACCAGCCATTTTTTTATGTTCTTGGAATCCCAGCCTAATAGCCCAGTTTCAAGCTCTATGCTTTCCCCCTATCCCTTTGTCCTCTCTTAGTATTGCTGAGTTGCTAATCCTGGGAGTAATGGGAAAGAGATTCCCTGCTCTTTTCTTCTACCTATCAACTGGTGACAGCTAGCCAACCCTTAACACGTGGTGTAAATTCCTGCAGCATTTACGCTAAAACCTGGAGTCTGAAACATTTCATTGAACATTCATAATTACAGATGTTTATATAAATTGCACATACACGTTGATGGTTTTTTAGTACATATTTAGTATTACATTTTAAAAATTTTAGAAAATATATTACTAATAATTGTTATTATTTTGTAATTTAGGCATATCAAATCAAATTTAGAAAATGTATTTACAAGCCTACATTTTTCTTGAGAAAGCTTGAAGGAAATCCTAACTTAGTTCAAACTTGGCTAAGAAGCAGAATGAGTGATGATTCACTGGATTAGCGCTATTGCATATCCATAAAGATATTACATTGGACGTTGAAAAAATTATAGACAGATTTCCGAAAGCAAAAAAACGGCAGCTTGTGTTCCTTTTATAAGGGCTTTGAATAAAATTATTTGCATTGAAAAAATGTGTTAGTAAAATTTTAAATATCACTAAACTAGCATTTTCTTTTTTGTTGTTCCTGCTGTTTGAAAAAAAAGGGGGGGGGGAGGAATATTGAAAAGGAATGAAGAATCTCCTCCATCCATCCTTACATTGAACCCCGAGATTTCCAAAATCGCCCCCCCCCCCCCTTGAAGATTTTCTAGATCCGCCCTTGCCCTGGATTTTTAAGGATATTTCTGATCGAATGAATGAATACATGAGTGAATATGTATTAACCGTTGAAAAATATAAATTTGAAGCAATTAAGAACTAAAGCTAAATGAGAAAGAGATAGAGGTAGCTAGATTATAAATTTGCTGTTGATGTAAAAGGAAAAGTAGGCTCCTATAATTCTAGACTGAACTTCTTGTTACTTATAAATATCAGCACTAGTGCTGTTAGAAAATAAAAATATTTACTTTTTTTCATCATGTTCTGCATAAATATTTTATTTAGTTTTTGTAAGCTTGAAAAGGCTGTATTTTATGTTATGTGAAGAACGAAAAATTGCTACTTGAACAGTAAGACATTTTTATAGTACTTATCAATGTTTTAGGTTAATGGACTGCAATTTGTTGTTTTTTCAGCTAAAGTTCAACATTGCTAAAGTTTCTTTTAAAAAAACTTAAAATTCAATTTTTAAAAGCATTTTCCCCATGATTTAAGCATTAAAAGCCAAACGTCATTTTAAGAAAATAAATTAAATTATTAGGCATTAAATTGTTAATAAAATCAATTTACATTATGTCACTTAACCAAATTAAAAATGAACCTGTGCTGTACATTGTTATTTTTACATATAAACAATTATTTTCAAAATGATTAGAACCTTTTTTTTTAATTTTTACTGCATGTCAATTGTGATATTTTCCCTCTTTTCCAGAGAAATTTATTTAATTTATCATAAAATTGATCTTTAATTTTAAAGTTTAAAAGGTTTTGCTTGGTAACCACTTTGATAATAAAGGTCTGAATGCAAAAAAAAAAAAAAAAAAAAAAAATAGCTTCAAAGAGCAATGCTTGCAAGAGTGAAGCTTGAAGCCCAAAAGACCAAACAGAAATAGATCACTTAAAAAATAGATAAAAAGGAGTGCAAGATGGAAATTCTAGGAAAGTAACAAATGCTCCGAAATATTTTAGTGAAGTATCGTTTCAACAGCAAAAGCTGGAACTCAACATTATTTCTGACAGTTTCTGCAATCTATCTATATGCACTTTATATTTTTTATTGTGAAAGATGCAAAAAGATTTATCATTAGTTTTTATGAGTGTTTTGAGTACTACTAAGTAGGGATGTAACGAATAGTGATTTGGCCGAATAGCCGAATACCGAATATTCGGCCATTTCTTTCAGGCCGAAGCCGAATATTCGGTCCTTTCTTCTAGGCCGAATAGTCCAAAGCCGAATATTCGGCGGCCGAATATTAGAATTTCTAGAAAATCGTTGTAATAGAAAATATTTGTCAAATTTAAAATTATTTAAAGTCAAACACCAATTACACACAATCTATGATGTATGATTTAACTCTGTTTGTTAAGAATTTAGAACTATTTAAAATTAATCTATTTTCACTTTATTGTTTTGAATGTAATAAAACTAAGAATTTCACCCACAAGCAAAGTAGAAATGACAGGTTTTACTGCAGCCTGCAGTAAGCATCAGCATTATTTTACTAATTATTTAATTGCAATGAAAGAAATACTAGTGCTTAGTGAACTTTTACCTTGCTCAAAACTGTTTTATGAAGACACTTTAAAAGCTATAAAAGTTAAAATTTTTATTTTATGGGGTTTTTACATACCTATTTTTGAAAGACCTATTAAAACTTAATGCACTTAACTGGAATAGGTTTTTATTTTCAAAAACCCCAATAACTTATGCTATGTAAATATTCATGATATATTTTGGGCTTTTCACATTTCTATCTAACCCAATATTCACAATAAATCAGTCTACCCAAACAAAGTGTGGCTTCCACTTTGTTAATAATAACAAAATGAATTTATCATATTCTCCATTACAATTAACTATTGGCTGCTTTTGGGAGCAAATGCTAAATATAAAATACATTACAACTTTAAAATGTGTTTCTGCTCAGTCAAGCATAAAACAAGATTTTAAAAAAAGTAATTTATTCTGAATTATTTTTATTTATTAAAACTATAGTGGACTAATGTATTCTTTTGCAATAATTATAATACAATTTTAAATGTTTAAAATCTACTAATTTCTTTATTTTTTTACTTTTTTACTGCAGCAGAACTATTCGGCCGAATAGTCCATCAATATTCGGTTAGGCCGAATTTGACCTTACCCAGTATTCGGCCACAGGCCGAATAGGCCGAATACCGAATAGTGGCCAAATATTCGTTACATCCCTACTACTAAGTATGCTCTTATTTAATTTTTTTTTTTTTGCAGACCTACAAAAAAAGCTATGCATGATAAAAAAGCTCAAAAAATTAAAACAATGTATACATATGTGATGTTAACTGTACATTTGAAAAACATAGATCTTGAAAAAGTTTCTGTATGACTTCTTGAAAGACTAGGCATTCATCTATAAAGTTTTAATAGCAATTAATTTAGATCACATAATTTTTTTCAAACATTTATTTTGTGGAATGCACACAATTTAACAACAAATATATACAGGTGCTAAAAATTTCTTTTCTTTTTTAAAGTGTATATATTAGGATTATTTAATAAAGAGCATGCATGAATGTATCATGGGAAGAAGGAAGAATTCAATTTCAATATTTTTCCCCTTCCAGACAAAACCAATGATTGGAAATCATAGATGTCCCATTTATTAATTTTATTTTATTTTATACTTTAGTTTTTAAGAAAATCATAAGGTAGTAAAAAATGATTTCATTTGAAATTTCAAATAATGGATAATCTCCCAAAGTTCTTTTTAAATATTTAAAATGTTTCTTTTATAGTTCAAACTACTAATAACATAACAGAACAGCAATTGAATTCATGGTGTTCCAAGAATAAAAATAGCTACGACTAGAGATGTGAGTCAAGAATATTCTTGGAGAACAAGAATTATTCTCCTGAAGAATTTATAGAATAAATTAGAATATTCTTTTTTATTAAAAGTAAATATATTTTATAAACACCATTAATATTATGAAATAATATTCAGTTAATGTCATCAAAGTATGTAAATAACATTATTTTTGGACTTATTTACACTGTATAATGGCAGTTTCATTTAAGAAAGTTTCGTCTGAACATTGTAAGATTTTGGTCAGTTCAAAAAATTCTTTGCAATAAAGAAAAGTCGAGTAAATGTTTATCAATTAAGGTGTATTAAAATTAATCAAAGGTATATTTAAAATTTTTTTAATTGTGTGTTGCAGAGAGCATAACTTAACAGTTTGAAGATGTTGCTAAGAAGAAAAAAACTTTATTTTTAAATCCTATTTTTCAAACTATAGTAAAAAATGAATTATAATGAAACATGATTAGTTTTCAACCTGCGAACATGCAGCAGGGTCTACTAGACACAGAGGTGTTATTTTAGAATTAATTATTTCATTCAATTAGTCAAGTTTCAATGTAACTGCATTTTAGATTACACATCAGTACTGAACTTGTATATATTTGGGGGGGGGGGGTATTTCTTGGGGGGAAAATGTATTTTTTAGACAGTGGAAAATAGCAACAAACCATGCGCATTCCCATGGGCTAAGAACATTCTTCTTAATAGCATCAACTGCACTTGAATTGTATATAAAAACTCTCAGAATTGTTTCTTAGAACAATTTATATTATTTTTGAGAACAATTTTGGATACTCATACTTATTTAAGAATTATGAAATTTCTTGAATGAAGAATTTAACTTTTATTTAATTATGTTTTTTAAAAATTTTGTTTTATTTTAACTGTCTGAATAGTTACTTTCGGTTTCAGAAAAATCTTTAAAAACTAATGCAGTTTTTTACTAATGTTATGTGTTTAAATTAATAAGCTTATTTTGTAAAATTTATTTTTATTAAGCATTGTTTTACTTTGAAGTTGCTTTTTACATTGAAATGTGTAATGTAGTGATCTCAGTGTAACTAAATTTTAAGAGAAAATTCTCCTTCATGAGAATATTTCTCCAAAAGATTATAACCAAGAATTTCACATCTCTAGCTACAATTTAAATTAATTAGAAATTAGTTTTAAGATTAATTTAAAAAATTAGATTTTAAACTGAATGATTTCTCTATAGAATTATTTTGGCAACATTCCAAAGAAACACATTCCTATTTGAATTTTATTTTTAGTTTTGTTGAAAACATTCTTAAGACATGCAGCAATTGTGAAAATATGAAAATACAATAGATGTTGATTGGCTTCAATGATTTAAAAAATCAAATTTTATATTCAGATTTTAAAAAGAAAATGATTTTAATTAATTATTTATTTTTTTAATATCACTTCTATGATTTAGCAATTGATTTCATAGATGGAGAGAATCAACTTTATGCAATAGTTTTACTTTGCACATAATTAGTGCAAAATATGTTTGGATACTGTGATGGTCTTTGAAATATGTTCTATGGGCATAAAATACTAAAATATTCTGTGCAAAAGCAACAACATTCAATTTTGCTCATTTTGTATACTAAATTTTAAGACGGGAAAAAGGTAAAATTATCACATAAATATTTACAAGCACATATAAAAACAACTTATAAAGTATTCTGGGAAGGAATTAACGCAAAATAAAACTTTACAAAATAAAATACATAATTACATGCAAAATAAAGCCTTGGTATTTCTGTAGTTAAGATTTTTTTTTCAACTTTCTGCTCCTTTTTCGTAAGAAGTACTTTTTTCTTGGGACTGTTTTATGCACTTTTTTACCTGAAAATCGCAGAATTAAACTAAGCATTACAAACAATCTAGATGTAAAGGGGCTTTAAAAATGAAAAATTTGTACTACTTCAAAAGAAAAGAAATCACACACACTTTTAAATGTATACATATTCAGGGCCCATGCTAGGGATTTTATTATTAGCCAGTAAATTAGCCAAATTTTAAAAGTGTAAGCCATATTTCAAGCATTTTAGCCAAAGACTAACTTGAACACATTTTAATGATGATTTTGTTTTTCTATTGAAAATTGCAATTAGAACACAAAGCATAATTTTATCAACAAAATGCAATCACTTCCGTTCGTCAACACATTCGCCGAATCAGAAATTTATTTCACCAAATTTATAAATTTTTTCTTTTTGGAGAATGTTTAGCGCAGGCCCTGGATATTGAGAAAAATCATTATGCATGTAAAAAATATATGCACTGAGAAGCTGTAGCAATGGAAATTTTCAGCCAGTTTTAAAAAGAAACAAACATACATTTGTTTCAGCTGAATTTAGTAGTACATAACCTCAAACTGTAAGAAATTTTACATAAAATCTTTTTCATTTTATTTATTTATTGTTTGAAAAGGGGTAGGAGGATATTTAATGTCTATTACATTCTCAAAATCTCTATTAAAAAATGCTAAGCATTTTGTGACCTGATAGAAGTAATGTAACAGATGACATGTCATTACTAGTGAAGTCGGACTGTTTACAAAATTTTAAAGACCAGATCAAAAAAAACTGCTATCCACAATCTTTCTACTTTATGTGTGCCATTCATATATGCCAATAGAAGGAAAGAGTAAGAATTCTATGCAAAAAGTTAGTCATGAATCATAAGAGGAAAAAGAAAGGGGGGGATATAAAAACAAAGATGAACGATGAATGGTTATATATACAAGTGAAAATATGATTTCTACCACATTTTGTATGCATATTTTACTGTGATGAAGAATATTTTTTAGTATGTCTTGTTCAGATTTGCATGCATTTATTGTTAAATATTAGAAATAAATAAAATAATTTATTGTCTCTGGTCAATTAATTTCAAGCTAACTAAGATGAGTAACACTGAAATTAACATGAAAAAGAATTTTAAAAATTGATGTGATAGTGTAAGAAATTACAAACAAAAGTACAAAATATTCCACTAGAAAAATTTAAAAGCATACTTAATTATTCTACAATTTAACCTTTTATTTTTCTTATTTTTTTCTACCCCCCCCCCCCCCCCCCGCCTCTCCGGCCTTTTTTTTTTCTTTCTTTCTTTTTGCATAGAATATTACACTAGACTAGTGGCTGAGTCCATGCAAGGAATACATTCTCAAGTAGGGAAATAGACTTAATTGCATGTTATAAAAAACATTGAATATGATTATAATTAAAATGTTAGAGTCAATTACTTTTAATAATTTCCCAAATAAAGTTTACCATAATATAAGCTATATATCATACCAAGACAATAATTTAGATACATAAAAAACTTCTAATTGCTAAAGCTTCTTTTTTTTTGCTGTAAAAGGAGCAGAGAGTGGAAATGATCTCAATAAAATATAAATGAAAAAATATGAAAGTGTTTAATTCACTTTTTGTAGTGGAAAAAGGGCAGATTGCACTACCTAGTATAATAAATAAAGACCGAAACAAAGAAAACTACTATAAATCTTAAAATTGTTTAAAATGGTCAGTTATTCTTCTACTGTTGATGACGTAACTTCAAATATGATTAAGTAATCAAAGATCGTCCTGGCAAAGTAGGTTTTTGCCACCTAAGTGGCCAAAATAGCTTTCACTGTGTCTATTTATTTATTTGCCAGCTAAACTAAAACATCCCATAAAAGGAATTTTAGTTTCAAATCAATACTTAAATTAAGCACTAAGTTAAAAGAGTATAATATATGCATTATAGTATTAGATGTATACATACATTTTATCAAAAAATACTCAACTTCATAACAAAATGAAAAACAAAACTATTATATACAAAGTTTACAGGAAATAAATAAAGGGAAAATTAAATGAACTGTGTTTTCGTACAGTTACTTTTCCCGTTTCTACTGAACAATTTCAAAGTAGGGGTGAGGGGATAACTACTTTTATAACTGATGTTATGATATAGGCATTTGAAAATGCCATTTGTGAATTTTAGGATTTAAATAGTAAAGACAGAAAAATAAAATTACTGAAAGTGATGAAAGTAACCAATTGTTCTTTTTCCAAAATTAAGAAAATCAATTTTCATTGTATAATTCTGAGTTTCTTTTAACAACTTTCTTTTTCGAACTTGTAACTTACACTTTCATTAAATAGTTGTTTTAACAGTAATATTTGTTAATTAACAAAATAAAACTATTCAATAACATCCAAAAAATAATTTAATTAATCAGGCTCTCATTAAGTGATACCCTTACTGTATTTTAAGAACAATGAGTATTTTTGTCATTTTTTTCCATTTTTGCCGTTTTTTCCAGCTATGCCACCAACCTGGCAAAAATACCTTTTTTGCCAGCAAAAATACCAACCCAGTAATGTCACTACATAGTTATGTATGATACGTTTTATTTTAGTGAACATCCTATTGCATATGCATCCATTACAATATTAAAATATTTACTTTTTAGTTCCTGTCATGGTGTCCAACACTAATAAAATCAACCATCTGAGAATAAAATGTCATAGTGCTTTGAGATCATGCATTATTAGTGAGTTGTACCTTTTGAAAAATCAACAGCGGGGGAATAGCCCATTTTGTTCAAATATATATATTAGAAATAAATCGCCTGCAATTCAAGCACACTCAACACTTTTAACCAAAATCAATCAATCCTGACATTTTATATGAATTTTTTAAAAAGCAGTAAAGTAAACTTTATATATATTGGGATGAGTAGAGTCACAACACATTCTTATTAGCAGATAACAGAAATGTACGTCAGCTAATTTTTTCATTAGTGAAAAAAAGCAAAGATTAGCTTCAAATGGTCTGGAGGAACAGAAAATCAAAGAAACAGAACTTTAGGAAACATAAAAAAGTCTCTGGGAACAATAGGATACCGTACAAAGTCCCAAACTTGGAATCTTCCGGAATTCGATAACTCCGAATTTTGGACTTTTCTAAATTTTAGATCATTAGCATTTTTCTTGTCAGAAAACTAATCTATCCTTGATCTGTAAATGTATCTAGATGTTATTTGCATCTGATGCATGTTTGTAACACTAAAAAAGCATATATATTTTACAGGCATATATATATATATATATTTCTTTTTAAGAAAAAAAAAACCTTTAACACAATACAAAAAATTTTGCTATCAAATCTTTAGAATATTTACACATCTTTTGAGGTAGTTACACTGAACATGTTCATTATTCTGCACTGCTTCATCAATTTATATCTTTTGGAAAAACTTTTCCTTTACTGATTTGTGAATCTGGCAATACCCGATGGATTGCTTTAATAATGAATGAAAATTAACAGCTGGCTAGCATTTCTAGGATAGCCAAATATAAATGAGTACACATAAAAGTGTGGTGGTATATTGGGATGTCAGTAATGAGCAGAGTCCGACAAAAATGCGAAAATCTTAGGAGCCAGGGAAAATTTTTAGGAGCCAGCTTTTTATTTGCGAACTAGTCGCCAAGGCATTTATTTAGTCGCCCGGGATTTGTCGAAACCTGGTAATGAGTAATATCTAAGAGCCCAGTACTGATTTCTCAAAAGTATAGAGTAAGTGCTTAATAAAGTGAAAGTAACAGGAATTGGAAACAATAATACATAACCAACGTAGGGAATATAAGTGTATATTTTTGTAATACATACATTTTACAAAATTTTTTGAACGACAGTAAGCAAAATGTCTGAATATTGGACAATTTAGAAATCTTCTGTCTGGATTTGAGCCTTTGTACTGCACTAACATAAGCAGAAAAATCTTTAGCCCTAGTCAAGTATGTAAGAAATTTAAATAATCCTTTTTTGAGCATGCTTTTTTAATGAGTGACTTTACATGTCAAATATTATTGAAGGAAGAGATGAAGTCATATTGAACATGATGTTGTACAAAAGTTGCATTAAAAAAATGTTTCAAAAGATAACTTTATATCCTTGCAAAAAAATACGTTTAAAGCCTTTAAATAAAACTTAAAGACTTTTAATATTATGACCCCCTACATTTTGGTTATTTTACTTTCATCTATTAAGTATTTTCTGGGGTTGATAAGTATTTTTTAGGGTGATTGTACAAAGAACAAAATTACTACAATAAAGTAAATAAATAATAATCCATAGCTTTCATCTCATGTCTCCATCACATAAATTAATCTACTAAACAAATTACACTTATACTTGTATTTGGATTACTTTCATCATTTAGAAATTATTTTAACTTTTCATAATTAATCAATAATAAATTAAAATGCCTAAGTACTGGTCGTTTACGAAAGCAGAGACTATCTGTTGGGGAGATTCTATTTGGCAAAGGGGGTGATAAGCTGATATCGGCACTTTTAGAAATTATATTTTACGCTCTCTTTTTTGTTTTTTCCTGATGACGATATATTCCCTTTCCAATTTGAATCATGAACACAAAAGAGAAAAGAAAAAAAATCAGAGAGTTTATTATTCTTCATAAAAATTAAACATTTTCTAATCTTTATTCATCCTTTCAACCCTATTTTGATGAAATCGAAGCAGACCTGAAGCGTGCATAAATACAAGGAAAGTCTTAGCTAAGAAAACCAGACAGTAATGTTATGCTTCAAATCTCAATTGTATACTCTTATAATATACATGTCTGTGTGTTATGTATATATATAAGTAAAGATATGTATATAAGTACTGTAAGTAAAGACAAATAAGAAATCTATTTCAAATTTGGAAGATGGAATTTTTTTTGTTAAGTTTTGCCTTTTAATTCCACAGCTCTTATACTACCCATAGACTAGTGGTTGCCAAATATTATACTGGAAGAAGAATTTTTTTGTTTATGAACCAACAAATTCAGTGTAAATCATTCAATTTCAGAGTATAAGCAGTCTGCAAAAATGCTGCTGTTCAGTTTAATGTGGGAGAATATTCATCCAGACATTCAGCCATAATTAAAAGTTTTTTCATAAGGAAGAACAAATATTTCCTGCTAAAAGCTATGCTATGAAAATTAATCTAGTAACAGAAGGGGGGGGGGGAGTGGTACAGTTGTAATTTTCTACTAACAACTGAATGACATTTAAAAAATTATAAAATATTACTATGCATCCATACAAATTGTGTTATAGAAGGCATTTAAGCAAAATGAACTACTAAGAAAAATGTATGGAACAAATCATTAATTATGTTATGAGATTTACTTTTAATAAAATAAATTTAGTTATTAAAGCTATATTTAGAGAGAAAAAAATACTAAAGAGACCAAAAATCAGTAATTTTATCTTGCAAACAATTTTTATAACAATTCCTCAATAGTAATATGGAGCCAAAAGTAAGATAAAATAATGTTATATAATAAAAAGTAGTACCACATATTTCTACTTCCATTTTACGATAATTTTCTATGTTCATTTGCTTATTTTTTAATTTATGGTCAGTAAAACACCACCACACATGTATGTGACATATATCATTCATTGTAAACTATTGAGATCCTCATTCGAAAGAGGATACAGGCAAAGGGGGCCTAAGAGTCAAGTATTAAAAGATTATATGAACAACAAGCTAAATCCCATCATTTTCCCTCTGTGGAACAAATTTTTAGGGGAGATAGATGAAATTTCAAAGAAAGTGCCCCTCCCCATCAGAAAAATTATGTGTCTGTGCTTGGCTTCATCTCATAGTTAACACTAGATTTACCAGGCCATTTTCAACCATTTCTAAACTTTCATTTTAGACAAAGTTGCTACTAATTATAATAAACCTTCAGTCATATTAACTTGTTCTACTAACCGTGTATCAGGAAAAGCCAATGCAATTGAAAGTTTCATTATCATTAGTAACAAATATTGCAAAATGGAAGCTTCAAAACAGTCAAAAGGACTGGTCTGGCAAATCTAGTGCTAAGGATACTATGTGTACATATCTAAGAATGTTTTTGTGTGTAAAAAGATGTTTGCATTGGAAAAAAAGATCAAGCTCATAAATCTAATGTTCAAAACTAAAATGAATTAGTTCAAAAGACGGGGGAAAGTTTATAAATGAGGAAAAATACAAAATCAAAAAGAGGGCAAAATATGCAATACTTAATGAGTCATTGCGGACCAAATTCCCAATTCCAGTATCATAATTAAACACCCTTAGAAATTAAAAATAGACAGCACAAATATGTGTGTTATGAAAGGCCTAAACCGTAACAGTACTATATAATGTTGCAATAGAAAATGTATCATTGTGTTTAATATACACAAAAAAAAAAAAAAACTGCATTGCAACTCTGTGGGTATAATTACTAGACTCTTATAATTTAAAATTTAAAAATATTTCAGCAAAAAGGAATGCTTAATACAACAGACTCAGTAAAAAAAAATTCAAATTGTATAACTTTTAAATATGCAGATTTTAGTTATACAATCAAAAATATTGCTGACTATTTTTTTTTATTCCTGAAAGTTAAGATTTAATAATTTAAATGATTATGTCTTGTGATTAATAAAATTACTTTTAATGATTAAAAAAAGACAGAAGGGGGAAAAAAGATATAGAATAATGGTTAATAGCACAATTTAAAAAATTTATCTATAGATTTTTTTGTTTTCAGAAATAGTTTTTGATGCATAACAAGGCTCAAATAACAACAATATCAAGAAGGAAAAACAATCACATTTAAATACAAGGATTCAATGCCAGTGCATTTAATGTGAAAAATACACAGCAATTTTCATATCAGAAAGAGGATAAACCTATGTAAAGAATTTGAAGTACTTCAAGTGAATAACGTCTTTAGAATTATGCTTAATGTGAATATCTATCAATAATTTGTGAATTTTTTAATCACACGAGCACACACAATACTTTTATACAAAGCCAATAATCTACATTTCTATAAACAAAGGCCATATGATAAATACAACAAAAAAATGTTAGAAAACCTCATTTGAAAAAAAAAATTATATACATGAGTAGGGTCACCGTATCAAACATGTGACACAAAGTCGAGATGGCCCAATGCAGTCATCGTGGCAGAATGCCCCACACTTAAGACACATAACCATGGCTTTGAGATTACAAGCACAGTTATTCCCATTATTACCTGAAGAACCATTTCCACCACCACTATCACCTCCTGAATGAGTAATTGCTCCTTCAATTCCAGAAGATGCACCATTGATCACGGGGCTTGACTGTAACAGTGATCTGGGTGGAGTGTCTCCCGCGGGAGTGCCAACAATGTTCGAGAGTCCATTCGCAGATGGAAACATGATTCCCCCAGAAGCAATAGGGAGTTGTGTCGTCGCTGGTACAACCGACACTGCCTGACTAGGTAGACTGCCGCCAGTTCCACCTGTACAGCCTTCCGGTAAAGAAAGGGGATTTGTAGTTTGTACGTTGCTTGGAGGTTCTGAAGGTTTTGTCAGAGGAGTCCCACTGGATTCAAAATTAGGATTTGATGATGGACGATGAGCCACAGGAGGTATGCAACACAGCGATGAAGCAGACGGAGTTGATGTTGACCTACTCACTGCGATGATGTTTGGAGAAGTAGAAATGGAGACCGGCAGTGGTGTTGATACATTTTTGTTGCCATCCAATGTCCGATCACTAGAGTTTTCAACTGAATAATTTTCAGAGTTTGAACTCTTATCCGATGAAGTGTCTTTATCATTCGTGGATTGAGAGGCCATTGGTAGGCTTTCAGATGAACAAGAAGCAGACGCATTATCTGAGCTTTGAGGTGAAGGGGTAGGAACACATTCTATTTTATCACTTTCCGACCTGGTATCATCACTCTCTGGGGAATCAAAATAAACAATGGGCGTAACTTTTGCATTTCTATAGTAAGATTGAACACTTGCTGGCCTTTTCAGAGAACCAACTTCAACAATTGAATTTGTATGTACAGGAAGAAAATTCGAAGGAGCACTCAAGGGTCGAGGGAGTTCAGTTGGTTTGTCAGTTGCATCAATTTCAGAGAAAGATTCATCATTAGAACACTTTGGAGATAAAGACTGTAAGTCACAAATAGGTTGCAATAAGTCATTCTTACACTGGCTGTCCTCTCCTAGGCTCTCTTTTGAATTGCCCAGTTCCTCACAAACTACATCTTTTGCCTCCATTGCAGAAAATTCAGAGCTATCACCGGAAATATTTGAATCTTCAGCAACAGAAAGCTTGTTGCTATCTTCTACATCATCTATTTTTAATTCTTTTTCAGGTATGCTTTCCGTTAATATGACAGATGTGTCAGGATTCGCAGTTTCCTCTTCACTGGGTGGCAAACTAAGAATGATAGTGCTATCTTCATCAACAACTTGAGAATTCTGAGAGTAAAAAATTAGGTTTAA
Organism: Octonoba sinensis; assembly: GCA_038502835.1. Classification (NCBI taxonomy): domain Eukaryota; kingdom Metazoa; phylum Arthropoda; class Arachnida; order Araneae; family Uloboridae; genus Octonoba; species Octonoba sinensis. The sequence continues at coordinate 24,875,534 of CM076599.1, read as the reverse complement.
TATAGCATCCATAAATGAAAAAAATTTATCACAAAAATCTTGCTATATTTTGGAAAGCATTTTTTTACACTGTAATTTAGTTAATGAAGTAAAAATGTTATGAAAGTAAGTCTCAGCACTTTTTATCTATAACATCCAACTTTTAATGAGTTTGTAATTTATTTTTTCCATGCTTCTATACACCACAGAACATTAAATGGTGTAAACCATTCAATGTCAGGATAATAGAGCATTTTTCAGACTCTGAAAGCCTGCATGGAAATTTGAAAAACATTTTAAACAACTAGAAAGAAAGCATTAATAAGTTAGAAAAACAGAGAAATGTCATATTTATAGAAAATTAAAATTCAGCAGTCTCATGAGTATTAAATTAATTACAGCTATATGAAAAATGGTCAAAAATGATTTGTACTGAATTATGCCTAAAAAGAAAAATCAATGTAAATAAAGCACAAATTGTAGTTGTGACAATTTGATTTCTCTTTTTACTCATAAATGAAACTATATTGGAAAATATTTAAGAAGTTTATAAGAAAAATTCTAAATGTGGGGAAACAGTAAAAAGATGTTTTTTTTTAAATTTATTTAACCCTTTGCATTTTCTTGCAAAGTATGATTGGGTATCAGTTTTTAATCACAACAGCACCTGTGTCAAGATATACTCAACATTAATTAATCAATGAGACAAGGACTCAGCAGTGTTGGTTTGTCTTAAAGTGGTCGTGGGACAGCAATGTTATTTGAAAAAATAAATGAATGAAATATAATTGTAATTTAAATTGTATTTTTCAGTTTGTCCTTCATGCAATGCATTTCTCCTGAATTTGCAGCTTTAATTTGGAATAACTTGTTTAAAAATAAAATAATTATCCTTGTTTCGATTTTTGAATAACTTTAGAACGTATAGATTCTAATGTAATTTTTTTCATGCTTGAAGCATGTTTATTTTTTAATGCCTCAGGACTAGTTACTGTTGTTTCACCTATATACATATTAAATCTAACATTTAGTCTTATTTTGATAAAAATTTTCAGCTGAAAAAACTCATAGCAAAGCTTATGATGAGTGCAAAAAAAAAAAAAAGCTATACACTATCAAACAGAATAAGTCTGAACTTTGTTTTGAACTTCTAATATTACTAATTTGGCAACTTTTGAGAACTTTTCAAAAAGTAATTATTTTTCTCAAAAAACTTTAAAAAATAAAACTAAACCCTCTGTATCTGAAATTATTTCCATTAGATGGAAAAAAATAAATATTATTTAATAAAAAGGAAAAGCTATGATCATAGAGTAATTCATTGATATTTTTTTCAAGGGGCAAGAAATATGTAACAAAATAAAATTTGTTGCCTCTAAAAAAATTGTTGTCCGAAGCAGCTGCCTACTCTACCGATTTAAAAACTCAGCTCTGAAGATGATATATAAAACAACTCGGTCGACAGGTCCACTACCAAGTTTCCAGCTTTTGGTCCCAAGACATTAGTCTAATTTACCATATCAATTTTGTTTTAAAAAACTTATTAGGCAAACAAACAAAAGTACAACAAAATCATAATAAAAAGAGCTAGTAATAAACTAAAACATTAATAATATTTATAAAAGTAACAAAATAATAAAAAAAAAATTTGCATCTGTTAATTAGCTTTACAGTCCATGGTGCACCTCAGAAAAGATCGCTACAAATCGAGTTCTGTGACAAAAATTTCCACCTACATAAAAATGCATTCTAAGCAAAGTAAAGTAATGTAATTACAAGAAAAAGAAAACCTTGATGAAATTTTGGGGCTTTTGTGCGAAAATTGAAATTAATAAGGAACTTTCGGCAAGCTCTTGAACCAAATTGAGGAAAGTCAAATTGCAAAGAATGTTCTTCTGACAGTTAAGATCATCAGAGATTGTCTGCTTAGGTTTCAATGCAACTAACAATCTTTTGAAAATTTAATGATGGATTTGAGTTTCAATATCTATTATGAATTATATACTATACAGAAAATAAGCCGGCTTTGGTCGCCCCAAAGAGGAATGAAAAGCACAGTAAATTGTTTGCAGAACAAACTTGCTATAAGTTCTGAATTCAGCATGTTGATATAGTGTTGTAATGATATTGATAAATGCAGATGTAGTAACGTTCGTTACTTTGTTACTACCGTGTGTGTGGGTAGGAGTATGAAATGTTTAATTTTATTATAATTAGTTATGGAGTGACTAATTTATAATTTTCTACAGAACCAAAAAATGATAAAAAACCAAGTGTTGCAGAAAGCTACCATTATTTCAACATAGTATTCCATTTCTTCCTCGCAGATGATAAAGTTGCCAAATGAAGTCTGCTTGGCGAGATTTCTTGCATTATTAATACTTCTTACATGGAAAAATAAAATAATGATGGGACAAAATATCTAATAATATTACATTTTCTCAAGGAAGGCATTTTCTTTCCTTTTATTTTCATTCTACATTATTTCTTTTTGTTCATACAAAAATTTATTTCTTTTAAAATGTAACAGCATTCCAAATTAATACATTTTCATATGTAACAGCTATTAAATTAAGAATAGAGACAGCTTGTCTGGCAGTCAGGGCTGATCCTAGCAGGTGTGCAGCTCATGCACTGTATGCAGGTGGCAGCAAGACACATATAGTTCTAGTATCAAGCAAAATTTTGATACAGTAGATATTTTTGAATTTTTTCCTATAACTAGTATCAATGGAGAAGATTTGTGCAATTTTCTATTAGAGAAGCTATTATGTGATTTGCAGCTCAAAGTTAAAGATATACAGGGTCAGGGCTACAATAATGAACCAGACATGAAGGGGGGAAATATAGGGGCTTCAGAAACGGATTCTCGATATTAATCCTAGAGTATTATACGTGCTGTTTGCTGTTCATACATTAAACCTTGTAGTTAATGATGATGGCAGCTACATTGGGGAAATTTCTGGCTTTATTGAGGTATATTACGTTTCTGTACACCTGTACCAATGGGATTTACTATTAAAAAAACGTAAAAAGTCTAACTTCAAAACTACCCTGCCTCTGAGACACTGCAGGCAATTTTTTTCTTTAAGAAGTGCAGAGGAGCAAACATTTATCATGCGTACGCCGGAACCAGATTTCATCATGAAAATAAACAAAATAAACGTGAAACCCATCATGTTCGCCACGTTTCAAGTAAAATGACAAAATAATTTGCTATTTTAATGCATGATTTTATACATTAAAATTATGCATGAAATTGCAGACAGATTATAAAGTTCTAAAGACTTGTCACAGGCAGCTACAAAAGTTATGCCACTGGGTTATATAACCTATTAACTGGCCAAAAAAAAAAAAAAACTTACCTTTGTCTAATATGTGTAGGTTTGTTTACATTCCTTGCTGCTTCTAATTGTCTTGCGCGCGTATCAACAATATATTCAGTGTATTATTCCTGGCGCTTTTGCATAGAGGTCGATATTTTATTGCAGGTTTTTCATTTATGCCCCGTTTTGAATCAAGATATTTTATAGTATTGTAACCATCGATCATTTTCTCGTACATTTCAGTTTATGTATGTATTATTCAGTTCAGTATTCATTCAGCGAAAATTTTTGTCACAGAATGAAACAATATGGCCGACTGTCCCATGGACTATTAATTTCTCACTACCTTCCCAAATTCCAAATGTTTCTACTTATGCCTCCATATTACCTGTATACCTGAATCTGTATGAAAACAACAAGTGCAACAAATAAAAAGTAACTCATAGTAGGCTTTGTTGGCCTACTATCTCATAGTTGGCAGTCAATGCAGCAGGAAATGAAGTTCAAGTTTCCTAGTTGCAGAACATGGTTTCCATGGCATATTTTAAAAGACGCGCTAAATATCTTCAAGGGCAAGTACAATAAAAGCAATTTTAAAGATACAGTTAAATTTGTTCAAAGCAGAAAGAAGCACTTGAGATCAATATTTTCTGATTTACAAAATTGTGTAGAGGCCAAAAGGCAAACACTACATACTTACTTATGAGTTAAAATTGGTTCTTGTAGATATATTTAATTGAAGAACTCCTTATGTTATTTAAATAATAATAGTAATAGTAAAATATTAACATTACTAGCCATCACCCTTTTGTGCATTCTACTTCGTATATTTCAATTTTCTGGGCTATGCTTAAATATTGGGTTTGCATAAGTTTTCCATGATTCCTTCTCGCCTTATTTTGTGTCTACTGCTAAACAGGTGCCAATTCAGCATTTTTAAAAGGGTCCGGTTTTCGTGAATTTTAAAAAGATTTTTGTGAACAATCAAATAATTTTTATAAATTCAAAACTTAAACATATAGGGATAAAAAAATTTCTTATTTTTTGTCGCTAATTAAATAAATAATTCTATAAAGAATATGATGTCGTAGCTTGGAATTATGTGAAGGATCTGTTTTGATTGCTTGGAAATTTGTGAAGGGTCCGAAAGCGAACCTGAATTTGCTCTGGCGCAACCCCTGCTAAACATTGTAGTAAGAATAATTTATCAGAAAATGTGCTTACAGTTTGCCTTATTTACATGTTCACATAACTAAAGCTTAGTATGTTTTCAATATACTACTATTTTACATTGTGTTTATTGTTTTGTAAAATAGCAGTTTAAGAAAAATAAAGAAATGAGGCTTTAAATAAGAAGGGGTATAAATTAAGATTTCTATGTAAAATAGTAGACACATTCACTGTTTTATTTTTTATATGATATACTCATATGGGATCATCGCACTCATTTTTTAAAACAAAGTTTTTAAAAAATACTTCTTAATTTAAATATGTTATGTCTGATGGTTTGGCTGCTAACAATTTCTAGCATCGGTAAATTTTGAATTCTAAACTTTTGTCTTTTCTGAGAGAGAATGCAGAAAGATGAAAAATATTTATTATACATATATATAGCCTAAACGGATTATTATGAGAAGTGAATCTGAAATCAATATTTAATACATTTCATTACTTTTTTTAAAATCCTCCTATATTTCAACTATTTTGACTTAATTTATGTTTTGGAGTTATTCAGATGAAGCTAACTTTAACTAAAGTTAACTTCATCTGTGATATGAAGCTAACTTTAACTAAAGTTACCTTCATCTGTTCGAATTGTCAATTAATAGTTAAAAATTTTAGAAAGCAACCTATTTAGCTCATAAAGAAAATTAGTAAACACCAGCAAGCAGAATTAATAAGCAATACAAAAGTAAGTTATGAGAGAAAAATTAAATGAAAAGAAGAACCAGTGCCATAAGTAAATATTAAACTTACATTAAACTGCTGCTGAATGCTAGATGAATCAAAAGCATTAAAAGGTTGCTGCATGCTCGATGAATCAGAGTCAAGACACTCAGAAGCCAAACTCATATCATTTTGCAAAACGAAGTTATCTGTACCAACATTGTTTTCAGCTGCCTTCTTTTTAGAATCACACTCTGTTGCTTCTTCTGTCACTGGATTTTCTGCCAAATCAGTATTTTCAATGCAATTTTCATCAGAAGTGCTATTTTCTTTAACAGGTAAGCAGTCGGTTTCAGCCATATTTGTCAAAGAATTCGATTCTCGACTTTCAGTTAAATCATGGCATGATATAGGATCTTCCGTATCTGCAGACAATAAAGGAGATGGAGTAGGTGAAATAGATACAAGAAGATCAGCAGATGATATATTTGAAAGATTTTCTGTTTCTTTCACATCTGTTGATTCAGGCAATTGATCAACATTATTTGAGTCTAAATCTGGTTTAATAGGAGGGCTACAATCTTTTATGGCATCTTCTGACTGTACTTCAGGTACTTCAACCTCATTTTGCAAGCATGGGTTAGGGGTTTCTAGTGTGTTAATAGGGGGAGAGTCTGGAGCAAGTGTAGAGGTAGGGGAAGCAGATGGCACACATGTAGTTAAAAGAAATTGACTTGAAGGAGATTCAGGAATGTCTTCTTCAGCAACTGGACTGGAAAATTCTGTCCTTTGGTTTTCACATGATTCTTCTTCCATTTGAGCATCTGAAACAGAACTTTCAAAAGAAGCAACTGATGAAGTTACCATGGGTGAAAGATGATCAGCCGTTTGCAATACAGCAGGTTCTGATGCCACTTTTTCACATGTTACATCCTCTTTCTCAGTGCACTCTAGAGCTGCTTTGCATATCTGATACGAGCGTTCTAAATTCACTCCATCACTTCTGCCAGAATTCTTTTTGCCATTGCTGGAACGAATGACAGAAACCGAGCGTATCGTTATTGGAGGTACAATACTTTGACTTGGAGCCTGAAAAGAAAACAATTTAAATTTTAGAAAATTAGTCAAGTCAGTCTCCTGGATGCAATGCATAACATTCAAGTTATAAGGAAATTAATTTGGAACCATGATGTCAACAACAATCTCTATTTAATTGTTTTAAGGCTTGAAGCTTCAGCATACAAATATTCTGATGAACTTTGTGAAGGGTTTTTGAAATAAGTTGCTATCAAAGATGATTTGCAAATGTCAGTTGGAAAATCCGACTAATATTGCACAAGTAATTACAAATTCAAAAGGTTCTTGTTCAAATGACATTGATTTAGAACTTAAATATGACGAGAAAAATGAACCCCTACGAATTGTAACTGAAGCCGACAACTGTAGGATGCTTAAGTCAAATATCGGAGCAAAAACGGGGAAATAAAGAATATTATAGTGAACATTGTGATTTCAAACTTTATTGGACATTTCATAAATGATTCATCAAAACAAACCACGATAAGTAACTATTTTTTAAAATTCTATTTAAACTATGTATTACACAGGGTGGGGCAAAAGGTATGAACCGGTTTTGATCGGCTGGTGCTCGGCCAGTGGTGTTGGTGGGGAAAGGGGAAGGGTCTCATTGTGGCAGTGGGAGAGCCTAGTTTTCAGCAGCAACCATGGTTTGGAAGGGAGAGCATCCAAATCATGGTTGCTACTGAAAACTCGTGGGTTTGCTGTTGTGACTTTTTTTTGAAAATGGCCGTTCTGTTATCGCCACTTCCACCTGTGTGAAGCTGTTAATAAACATAATTTTCGCTATTGGGCTAATGAAAACCCAAGGGAAATTCACCAGAGGCCACTTCATTCCCCTAAAGTGACTGTGGCGTGCAGTATACCAATTTGGGATTATTAGTGCTTACTTTTTCGAGGATAATGGGCGAACCTGTTGGAAGAGTTTTTTGAACCTGAGCTGGAAGAATTGAGTGCAGCAACTAATCTGGGAGACGTCTGGTTCAAACAGGACGGGCTACATCCCACACTGCTAGGATTTCAATGGCGAGATTGAGGCAAAGGGCTCCCCCAGCGCCTCGTCTCTGTGAGGGGCGACGTGGAGTGGCCTGCGCGCTCGCCAGATTTGAGCATTTGTGATTTTTCATTGGGAGTACATAAAGGAAAAAGGTTTTAAACATTGTCCACATACCCTGGCAGAACTTAAGGACGTAATCAGAGAGGAAGTTACAGAAATACCTATCGAAATGTGCAGAGGAACGGTTGAAAACTTCAGAATTCGCCTTTGAGAGTGCATCGCGGCTGACGGCCGCCACCTACGTGATATCATTTTTAAAACTTAACGTAAAAAAATAGATTCTGTACTGAATTAAACAATATGAACATTATTTCTGTAAGTTTAATGGTTTTTATTTTACATTCCTTTAAAACCGGTTCATACCTTTTGCCCTACCCTGTATAAGCGAATTAAACATATAATGTACTAAATTTAAGTGCCTTTGATTTTTGTTTACAGTTTAATTTATGAAACTTATTCCAATATACTACATAAGAAAGAGAAAACTTATTTTAAATAAACTGCAAATTTTTAAATCAGGCCACTTAATAAACTCAAATCTTTCAGGATGAATGTAGTTGTATAAAGTGATGGGGAAGTTAAAATTTTAATATCTTAATCAATTATGGACTTAGTTCTAACAAAAGCTATGATTATAAGCAACTTTAAAAAGTCATGCCGAAAGTTAAAATCATAGTTTTAGAATATTTTTATGTTTGCCCTAAAAATCTTGTCATTTTACGATCAGTAACATTTTTTAATCAAAAGAAAAATTTTTCACTTTTAATATTGAAATGAGACCAGAGTAGGGATGCACTAATAAGCAAATTGGCCAATCACCAATTAATCGGCAGAAGATAATAGGCTGATACCAATTCATCAGCAACAGATTCATCATAGGGAAGCTTTGTAGAAATTAAAAATCAAAGTAAAATTAAGCACAAAATTTGCAAATTGAAGCTAAGTTGTCTTTAGCTGGATCTTTTTAATCTAGAATCTCACTCTTTTGCTTTGGAAAATGGGTTCCTTTTATCCTCGAAACATTTTTAATTTGTGGCACAAAGATTTACTTTTTATTTCATGGTAATACTTATATTTAATACTACCATTTCTGTATTACTTTTCTTTAGTTTACAATTTTCATCTTTACAGAATTAGCTAACAGTTAATTTCTGTGAGAAATGGTTTATTTTCCCTATTTTCATATTTTAACAAGAAGTTCTGTCTAGAACTAGACAAGCCTACATTCCCATACACACCAACTTCAACTTTATAATCAAGCTATCTCTCTCCCTCTCTTTCTCATTTAGCTTTAGTTCTTAACTACTTCAAATATGCCTTTTGCAACGGTTCATACATATTCAGGGTTCGTACGCTTTTGGCAAAATCAAAAATAAGGACTTTCTAAGGACTTTTTAAGGACCTACAAAAAATTTTAAGGACCTCACAAATTTTTTGCAATATACAAACTGTTATGTTTATTTCAAAAGGAAGCATTATTGAAAGAGGAAATTGATTTAACATCACATTTTTATTAGGAACACAACACAAACACTTTTATGGAGCTCTCTTTATCTTGTTGCTTTTCTAATGTCCAATACAGTCAGGGAGTTAAATAATTATTGGAGCTAGTAATAAGAAGCACACAGCACAAGTATTAATCATATATAAGCAAGTGAAAAATTATCAAAAATGGCTAATGCTATAAAATACAAGTTAAATGAAAAACAATTTAAATAAAAAAAATTGTTAAAGAAAACGCTGCACTTTGTCTTGAGAATTTGTGTTTAATTTAGATTTTTTTTTTTCATTTTACTTAACTTATGTTGCCAGCCTCTCAATTTAGGCTTACTTAAATTTTTATCTCTGAAGTAAATAATTTTTTTAAATTATTTAGAAGAGCTTACAAAACTTCTGAAAAAACTTTTTCAACTTGAGAAAAATATTTCATTTTGAAAACAACATACAAATAAAAAATGGAGCTTATTCGCTTAAAACTATGTACATTACCCTCAAATAGTAACTACCAAAATTTAACTAAAATAAAGTTTCAAAAGATTGAATAATATTTTTAAATAAAATATAAAACAAGCAGACTACAGGCTGCATATACTAAATCAACTGTCAACATTTTAAATAATTGATATATTTACAAGATGCAAAAAGATAGAAGTCTCAAAAGTTGCGTGCAATTTTCGGCGAAGCACGTGCTAGATGTTAGCAAGTTTCCAAAAAATAGGCTTTTTACCATTTCGTGTTATAAGTTATGAAAATTCATGTAAATTAATACATGTCTTTTAAAAAAGTTTCTTCAAAAATTTTCTTGTTTTGTAGTAGAATCCCTTTAGCTAAAAATACTTGTACATCAGCTTGAAAAATCGGATCTTTTTGCAAAAAATCGAATTTTCGAAGTTCACAAAAAAAAAAAAAAACAGAAAAACTAGGGGAAAACGAAGCATTTGGCAACTACGGTATATACGTTTAAGGAGAGGTCGATTCCTTCAATTTACTGCAAATTAAGAAATTTCACGAGATACAAATTTGGATTAACACAGCTAATATCCATCATCTCCCACATAACAAAATCCCACAGCGAACGATCACGAAGCCAAATTGCTTGATAAAAATTTACTAAATATTAAAAAATTTCTTTAAAACAAATTAGTTTTTTAGATATATATATTTTATTTGATTTAAAAAAATCAATGGGAGAACAAACTGTTTAGCGAAATATCAGCTAAAAAGCGATCGGGAGAGTTGGCAACTCGCCGCTTATTATAATGCAAGATGTAAGAAAAATGATAATAAAAATAAATCATCCTTTTACCTTAAACAATATAAAGAAGCGATAATCATACATACGATTGGTCAAACGCAAAAAAAGCTGAAAGTTTTTTTTTTTTGGCCTACATATTAGTTAAATGTATCTCTTATTGAGCTAGATGTCAACAATATGCATCTTTGAAGTACTAAGCAATATTTATTTACTGATAACTTGTTAAGAGCTGCTCCCACTTGCTTTGTTGATAATTGTTTAGAATGTAGATGATTTGGTAACAGTTTTCATGCAAAAAATATTTATTTACTTCGAAACTAAATTTAATAAATAGTATCGAATCCCAAATTTGAAATCCCGAAATTCGGCTCTTTTTCGAAAATTCCCGATTTTTGTTTATTCATAAAAAATTTTCCCCTTGAGTCTTTAAAAGTCCGTTTTTCAAATTTTATTCCTTTTTCTTTTCTCTTTTAAAAGCAAAATGAGGGAACTTGTGTGATTTATTTTTCTGTGGTCTTTAATGGTGCCCAGTTACTGGGCACCATAGCATTTTGCACAAATGCTTGTGTTTTTATTCAACTTCTCTTACTAATATTTTAATTCTTTTTTAGATGTAGCTCGATTTTCTTTTTCATACAATTGCAGGAAATAGCAAATTGGGAGCTGCCATGTGGGTGGGTAAAAGTTAATTTTAACTGAATTGGGTGTTGTAGTTTGAAGCATTTTATCAAAATAAATGAACTTTTTCTTTTTGCCAACATATATAACACATCAAGTTACTTATAACGTTTCAAAAAAATTTAAAAAGCAAGAGTTAATTATTTATTTACCAGTTGAGAAAGCACTGAAATTTGCAGTAAAAATGCGATGATGTTTATGTAAGTCCGCTATTTTTGGTCCTGTCAATCCGCCGTTTTGGGTCTGTCCGAAAGCCGCGATAGTACCGGACCCGAGCAAACCAAATTTGAGGTTCGATTAAGTAGTTGAAATGAAAGAAGTTTGATTCGTGAAGAATATGAAACATAGCAAAACAAATAAAGCGCATGGGTACCTTCTTAGTTTAACAAAAAAAAAATAAGCACCTGGAATAAAAAATAAGCACTATTTAAGGACTTTTTAAGGCCTTAAAAATGAAAATGAACATTAAGGACTTTCTAAGGACCTTTAAGGACCGTTAAGGACCGTACGAACCCTGATATTCATTCACACACTCATTCATTCATCTACTCATTCATGTATTTATTCACTCATTCATTTACTCAATCATGTATTTATTCACTCATTTATTCAGATTTGTTATAAGCAAATATACGTTATAAGCAAAATATGTTATAAGCAATTATACGTTATAAGCAAATAATTGTTATAAGCCCGATAGCAGAAATCGCACAGCACGGCAGCAAGCGCTGCAGATTTATCTTGAAGCTTGCAGATTAATTAGACTCCTTATAATTTTTTTTTTTTTTTAATGCGACCGAGAAAATATTAACAATTTCACAGTTAACAATAACACATCATTAACAAATAACACAATTTAATATTTTCAAATATTAAACTATGTTGTATTGTCTTTGCTTCATTCTCATTAATTGCATGTTCAATTTTAGAATTTATTAATCTATTTATAAATTGGATAATTATAATATTTATTTATTGTCTGCATGTATTATTGTTATATGTCAACAATTTTAAAATGCACAGTTTGCTATTTTTTAACCGACTTCACAAAGGAAGGAGGTTATACATTCAAACTGTATGTATGTCGATTTTTTTTTTTTTTTTGTCCACTTCTAACTTTTCATCGGATGAACCGATTTTAATGATTTTTTTTAATTGATCGAGGGTGGTTTCCCATAGGTCCCGTATTTTTGTTTGACCATATTCGATAATTAGAAAAAAGTTATGGGCAGAAATGTGGTCATTTTTTTTGTTTTTTCATCCATAACTTTTGACTAAGGGAACCGATTTTGATGATTTTTTCTTTAATCGATAGAGGGTCGTCTAACTTAAATATCGCACATCAATTTGACTTCATTTATTTTTATGATTGTAAATTTGGTTCCATATCATTTGGTGCTGCAGATAAATACAGAAAATTCTGCTACTGGGGTTATAAGCGATAAAATTTGTTTCAAGCAACTCTGTCTGTTAGAACAGTTTTTATGTAGGATTGAAATTTCCCCACAGGTGCTATGTAAAATTATTTTGAACTGTTCAAATATGAGCAAAAATTGTTCAAACCAAAAATTGATTATTCAAGTCTGATATACATGACTTTACCTCATTTGAAATAACTAATAATATTTTTTAAAAAAACGGACATTTCCATTGTTGAATTAGCATTATTTATCAACTTTGAATTCTATAGTTTTAACAACATTCGCAATAGGATACAATTTTAAAAAATATACATTCATTAGAATAAAATATGGCTTCAAACATACAGCATAATATAATTAAAAGCAAAAAGCAAAGAAAAAGGAGAAAAATTTCAAAACTGATTACTTACAGTAGTTTGTACAACTGTTATAGAAAGTGAAATTGGAACCACAGAGGATACTGATACACATGGCTAAAAATAAACAATAAATAAAAACATACATATTAAATAATGCTGCACTGCATTTTTAGATTTTCTATTAGTTTCACTTAATTTATCCCTCCCCCCCCCCTTTCCACTACTAAAAATTGACTAAAACTAGTTTAAAATTTTTATATGTATGCATTACATAATATGAATTTTTATATAAGTAAGTAAATGTTATCAAAGGCATATTTTAAGAGCAAAATACAAACATGTATGTGTGTGTATATATGAGGAGCAAACAGTCAAACCGTGTTTTCTCCAAAACAAAAAATAAATAAACAAATAAAATTAAAGTTACTGGTTTTTCTTTGAACTCCTCATTAACTAGTACAAAAGTATTGTTATTTGTAACCAAAACAGGTTAAAAACTTGTTTTGGTAAAAAAAGAAAAACCAGTAACTTTTAATTTTATTTTATTTATTTATTTATTTATTTATTTTTTTTTGGAGAAAACACGGTTCGACTGTTTGCTCATCATATATATATACATATATATACACAGTTCAACTCTGTTAACACAAAATGCCAAAAATCCATAAATGTTTTTGTATTCGCCGCTATTTGTAGAATTGTAAAAAAGAGAGAGAAAGAGAGAGAGACATGCGCATGTCTATATTTTAAGAATTACTGCTATGTATAGCAAACTGTAAAAATAAATTATTTATTTTTACAGGGTTCATACTCAAATAGCCAAAAAAATTCCCATGACTCTTCCAGGTAGATCAAAGTAGAATTCCAGGTCAACGTTCTAAGTAAAAATATTTATTAGCAAATGCATTACTTGAACATTAAATACGCCCACCATAACATTTTATGCATACAATTATATTATCTTCATAGTAAGAAATTCCACACAGATGCTCATTAAGACAACAAACTTTTTCTATAGAATTTCAAAAGCAAAATTTTGAGACACACCACTGCCAAAAGATATTAACTTTTAATATTTGCATCCATCTTTTTTTTATTTATTAAAGCTAATTTAAAACTATAAAACATAAAATATAAAGAAAGAATAAATAAAATAAAATAAAAATTAAGATGATCCCAGTGGGGACAAATCAGTTTTTTAACTCTATAATAATGCATGAAAGCAAATATTCAAAGAAATGCCGATGTAGGCACTTTTATGCCATGACAATATAATAAACACTATTAGGTAAAGAAAAAGCCTATATCAGAAAAGGAAGGTGAGTTAATTGAGGACTTTTTCTTTTTTAAAACAAATTCAATACTTAAAAATGATCTGATAATAAGATCCATTGAATGACAACTGCTCAGTGGCACTGAAGAAATAAATTTGAAACTCAAATAAAAATAACAGTTAATAAATGAAAACTTAATTTCTATTTTTAAAGAACATTTAATGCAGTATTATATACATACATACAATATATAAATAAAAATATTAAATTATGAAAAAATGGAATCAATCTCCATGTTAAATAGAATCAAAGTCAGTAGACCTCATACATTTTTGGGCAGTTCAGAAATTTTGCTGTTGATATTAAGGTTTTCAGTTATCTGCATCCAGAAAGTTTATAATTTTCTTTTCATTTCAATTTTTTTATTTGTTTCAATTCTTTGTATTTCTCAGTTTCTTTTTTGCTCAGTTCATGACATTGCGCCGGACGCGTTTTTTTAAAGACTCTAAATTTTCTTGATAATCTCACATCGCAACAAGCATAGGTTACCTCCAAGAGAAGAAAAATCCCTGACTTTTCCAGGTTTTGCTAAAAATTTATGTTTTTCCCTTTCCATGACTTTTGCTAAGGATATCAATTTCCATGACTTTTCCAGGTTTTCCATGATTTCCAGGTGGAGTATGAACCCTGTTTTTACTAAAGAATGAAGAAATTGCATACCTGGGTATCATGGGAGGAAATGTGTTTCACTATGTTTAAAAGCTATATTAAGAGCCACAGAACAAGTTTGTCTTACCTTTATTTTTAGGCAAACAAAAAAGTAAACAAAATACCAACAACAATAAACGCTTCTAAATAAAATGTGGGAAACTTTTTCCACTATGTTAGACTGAAACTGATATAAAAACTTTAATGGAATTATTAAATAACTTATACAATAAGTACTAAGTACCTTAATTAATAAACTATAATATTGTCTTTTTACCAGTAAGTTTTGGTTCAAATAGAAGCAATTTTGTAGATATATTTCTTGCATAAGCTAAACTCGGGAAACCAAGATAGAATAAGAAAACCCAACCATGTTAAAAAATGAAATCGATTCCTTAAGCGCACCTTTCTCTAAATTTTTTTCCCCTTGGGTCCTTAAAAGTCTGGTTTTCAAATTTTATTCCTTTTTCTTTTTTCTTTTTTTTAAGCAAAATGAGGGAACTTATGTGATTTATTTTCATGTGGTCTTAAATGGTGCCAGTTACTGGGCACCATTGTATTTTGTACAAATGTTTGGTGCTTTGATTCGACTTCTCTACTAACATGTTTTTTAAAGATGTAGCTCGAGTTTCTTTTTCATACAATTGCAGGAGATAGCAAATTGGGAGCTGCCATGTGGGTGGGTACAAGTTTATTTTAATTGAATTGGGTGTTTTAGTTCGAAGCATTTTGATTTTATCAAAATCCATGAACATTTTTTATGTAAAATTATATAACACTTCAATTTAGTTATACCTTTTCAACAACAACAACAAAAAAAGTTACTTATTTATCTACCAGTTGAAAAAACACTTCAATTTGAAGTAAAAATGCATTAATGTTTCTGTAAATCCGCCATTTTTGGTTCTGTCAATCCACCATTTTGGGTCTGTCCGACCGAAAGGCGCCGTTCGATTAAGTAGTTGAAATGAAAGAAGTTCGATTCTTGTGAAGGATGCGAAAGATTGTCTTCATTTGTAAGAACTTCTTATTTTAACAAAAAACATTAAGCACCTCGAATAAAAAATAAGGACTGTTTAAGGACTTTTAAGGACCGTACGAACCCTGCTTAATTGGTGGTATTAATTTTAAGAAAATACACAGTAAGCTAAAAGTGTTACTTGAAACTGAGAATATCGAAAGATATGAAGCATAATAAATTATATGTATATTTTTTCTATGTTGAACCTTAAAACTCAATATGTACAGCAGCTGAAGCTTTGGCCAAACTGCACTTTGTGCCATCACAATATATATATATATGTGGGCAAAACCATGATTATAAAATGTCCCCCAAGCAACAAACGTTTTGTTTTTTCCCACTTACATACTTCAAATTATCTATAATTTCCAATGTCAATTTTTTTAATAAGTGCATAAGGAATGCTAAAACATACCCACATGAAAATTGGACCAACGATAAAATGAAAAAGTGCAAAAAAAATAGTGAAACAGGGGACAAAAATTCCAATTATCCCAGTTTGGCCCATTTATACAGTCAACTCTTGGTAACTCGAATTTCTCAATATATCGGGAAAAAAAACTTCCCTTCACCTTCAGCATTTTCTAATGTTATTTTATCACTTTAACTTGAATTTTATATTCCTTTTTTTTTTTCGATAACTCTAATTTCTTTAAACACTCGAATAATTTTTTTCTCTCAAAACTTTAGCTTTTGAAAACCTCTACCTATTGCTATTTTCACCTTTTTCATTTGCCATACAGAATTGAGACCGGAATTCCACCTATGACACAGTCTTTTGTTAGGAAGTTGCCAGTTCTTTACTGGCAACCGTGTTTTCTCTTTCCGAGTTGGGGCGGGGGAGGGAAAACCCCAACACAATCTAAAAACTGCATCCGCTAGACCAAGGGGTCATACAAAATTTTAAAATTAAATACCAACATCAAGCTGTAAGAAAAGGCATGACGGAAATCGAAAAAGGAATCACCCCATCAATAAATGTACTTCAAGCATGAGGATGGTGGATAAAGCCTAAAATTGTGTTGAGAGCAAGACAATTGCAAATTGCTTCAAAAAAGCAGGTTTTGTGCAACCATTTAAGATGAAGATGCCCAGCCTGATGAAAAAGATCAGAACGGAAACAGCACTTCTGAAGTTGACGAATGGAACACCTTATCAAAAGCGTTAATGATTGACCAAACAGACAACTTCCCTAGATTTTGCTGAAATTGACAACAATGTGCAAGGATGACAGGGGAAGAAATGGTTGAAGAATGCAGACCGCTTTTTGAAGAAGATACTTTGAAGATCTTGAGCCGCCAAAGGAATCACATGCAGAGAAAGCAGAGAAGGCAATGGAACTGATGAGGGAATTCATCGAGTCCCAACCTGATATGACATTAGGCACGTTTCAAGTGATTTCAAATTTTAGAAAAGGTCATCCATGACGAGAAGAAAAATCAATGCAAAACAAACTGTACAAGAAAAATATTTTAAATAAGGAAGGAACTTGGAACGTATGTGTTTTTTAATATTATGTGCATCCAAATTTTAATTTTTAGAATGAAAGTATGAAATTTATTAGATTTTCGATAACTCGAATTTTTGATAGCTCGAAATTTTTATTCCTTCCCTTCAATTTCGAGTTATCGAAAATTGACTGTATATATATATGTATCAGAATAGATATAATAAAACAGAAAGATTACTGAATACACAAAAGTAACAATGTTTTAATTCAAAACAGAGATTTATTAAGTTTGTTTCATCATCTGCAAAACTTTTTAAAGCCAAATTCTCTCTCTCACCCCCCCCCCCCTTTTTTTGAACACAAAACTAATAATATTTTCGATCCAAATAAAGCCAAATAAATTTGGCTTCATTGGGATTTTTTTGCGTCTAGAAGCTCTACTTTTGCATTGAAAAAGGGATTCCAAGCAATCCCAAAACATGTCCATTTTAATGCTTATTTGTGCTTTGTTACATGAAAATTTTTATTACAACAGAAGCAGTTTCTCAAAATATTCATTTTGAATTCAAATACTCAGTCTTATTCTAACTGTCATTTAGAATAAAAATTAAAGTGATGCACTTAATACACCTTTTCATTCAGGCTGTTAAATTGTATGGAAATAGATTTAAAGGCAAATTTATTGACAATACAAGCAAATGAATGATTTTAGACGAGCATAAGTTCCACTAATGAAACTTCTGGATTCAAAAAAATATATTTATTTAATTTACAGATAAATTCTACCCCCAAGTAATTTCTGTAATTACTCTAGCCATAATAATTTCACCTTAAATCATGTTTATTTCATAAATGAAAGTAATTTTCAAAAATTAAAAAATTTATTTCTTTATTTTTGATGGGGATGTCTAATAGGATTTATATCTTTTTTGTACACAATAACCTGACATTCTAGTTAAGAGTAATAAAAATGCCACCTCCAAATATGATCCACACCCTTACTATTGGGAGCACACATTTTTCTTTTTCAATTTTATTCACTTTCTGCATGACTGATACATAATCTCCACTACTCCACTTCCTGGTCATTCCAAAATAACTGAATAAAAAACAAACTGCTTACAGCAATGTAGAGAGACTTTCTGAATATGCAGAAGTGGTTTCTTACGTGATACGTAGTTGGAAAGGTAAGATAGTAGAGCAATATTAAATAATCTTTGATTATGACCTCTATCCCAATTTACAAATGAAATTTTTAGAAAAAAAGTTTGGATGGTATTCGGGATTATATGGTAATACGAAATAATATTCCAAGGTACCTTTTTTACAGGATCTATTTCATCCGTAGAAGTTGAAGGCGAAGGAGAGGATATGACAGGAGAACAAGATCGCGACAAACAAGGAGAATGCTGTGTGATTGTTTGAAGAGACTCTTCAGAGGATTCTAAAAAAGCAATAAAATAAAAAAAAATATATTTTTTAAATTGTTCACATGCTTGCCCTAAAACAAAATGTTAAAAAAACAAAACATTAATAATAAATGGGATGATTACAATAAATTTAATGATGTTCATTTGGTGTCAGAGGCAGAGACTGAACCAAAAAGAGAAAAAGTAAAGGATGTAATGATGCCAAATAGCATCACAGAGACTAAAAGAGTTTAGATGTAAAAGATTACTTTAATGCTATCAACAACTCTTTATCAATTTACAAAATTTCAAAAAAAAGCCCAGAAATTCTTCTTTAATTGTCATTGTTATTTGATGTCATTCCTTAAAGACAAGTGTCTCCTATATTATTGTTTTTTTTTTTTTTTTTTTTTGCGACATCTGTGCTTCTACCGTATATTTTCGAATATAAGCCGATCCGTGTATAAGCGGAGAGTGCATTATTCCTTCAAAAATGTACCAAAAATTCAAAACTCATACATAAGCCAAGATAAAAATTTGAAGAAAAAAAAAATTACAGTTCAAAGAAAATCGCCAAAAATTGGCGAAACTTTTGCTAAGCAGGTAACACAGATCAAGTATTTTCCAATCAAGACGTTGTGAAAGTGAGAAGTTTGGCGCCAACGCCGACATTTTGATCTCTGGTAACCCTGTCTGAGGCAAGCGCCGATCGCCGAGTGACCAAGCGCGAGCACATTGCATTCGGGACTCAGGCATTCATTGCTTTTTGCCCTGCGTTTGCTAGTTTGTTTTACTTTTTTTATTGTTTTTATTCAATTATTTTCTACATTTCTATTAGAAGGATGTTCGGGAATAGAAAGGCATACACAGCTAGTCGCGAGCATATTTTTGTAGTCGGGACCGAATTTCGCCATTTTGTTTCAGCAATGATTTTACAAAATCCAGCTATAAAATATTTGTATATTCTTTTAAATAAAACTCTACTTATTTTAAGTTAATTATTTCCTTAATGTAGGAGACGTAAATTACATAATTGGAGCTCTATATTAGTCGATATTTCGCGACATATAGGCCGACTTTATTTTTTTAGATTGTCGGACCCGTATATAAGCCGACCCACCCGATTTAGCTTTCAAAAAAGGTCCTAAAATTCTCGGCTTATACATGGAAATATACGGTAATTCATAAAAAATGTTGTGGTACAAAATTCTCTCATCTATCCACTTGCTTACATTTAAAAAACATGAACTTCAGCTTTTGAAGTACTGGCTAAGAGGCTCACTAATTAGCTTCAAAAATAGCTGTTTGCTTTTTTAACAATTTTTATTTGTGTTTTTAGTAACTTTTTGTTGTTTACAATATAAATCACTGATTAATGATGAAAAATTATTCACAAGAAACTAAAGAGATTTGACATGCGGGCTTATAAGAGTGTAATGTAAGATATGCCATAAATACTCAAGGTTATAGGATTTGGAACCCTGAGACCCATGAGGTTAAAGAAACTATTAATGTAAAATTTGATGAGGCCCAAATTTGGGGTAGAAGCTCAAGTAAAATCTCAGGAGAGGAAAGTCGGCTCTGCCTATGTAAAGCCTTTGGAAAAGTCGGATAATGAAGAGGAAAGTTTTTAAAATTTTAAGCAGGAAATTCTCCCCGAAAAGTTAAAGAAAATATGTTTTGAGATTTGTTACCTGAGGGAAGTAGTTCTCAGGAAAACTGGTGATTGCACTAACATTTGTTATTCAATTGCGGGTGAAAAGGTCGGGTTATGAGCAAACAAGGATGCCAGCGAATATTGTGATTCCTACAACATCGATTTTGATCAGGACATTTTTTATATTAGCACTTAGAATTTTAAGTCGGGTATTGTTTCAGACTTGCAAATGGATAGTGGGGATGATAAAAATGGTAATGAAATTTTTTGAGGCTAATTTTTTAGAGGTTGTGATCCCTTAGTAATTTTAAACAAAGTCTAAAAGCTCCAGAAACCAAAGAATGGCAAAAATCCATGTCTGAAGAAATTGAAGTAATTAAGGAATGGAAAGTATAAACATTAGAACCACCTCCCACAAAGAAGAAAGTATTGGGGAATAGGTGGGTGTACGATTTGAAAACTAACGAGAAAAAATAAATTGTGTATTTTAAGGACAAGTTCAGGGGGATACATATTCAGAAGTTTTTAGTCAGGTGATAAATTTTTTTTTAATACAAATTTTCTTTGCCATTTTTGTATGCTTATTAGGTTGGACACATTTGCAGGTAGATGTTCAAAATGTGTATTTATATGCAGCTTTAAAGGAAGAATGAGGCAGCAAGAGGGTTTTATTGATCCTGAAAAGAGAGATTACCGTGAAGTACCAAATAAGCGCCCCCCACCCCACCCCGAATTTTCGCGCAAATCACGAAAATATCGGAGGGGGAACTTAAACGGAACAAGTGAAGAAAAGTACCAAATTTAAGCCTTTTTTAATCAAATGTATCAGATATTGAAACTGGTGGTACAATTTGGCTCAGCTTTTCTACCCCTGAATAGGACAATTTTTTCCTGATAACTACATAGACACTAAATGCATGAATTAAGAAGAAAAATATTTCTTACAAAGAAGCAAACAGTTGATTAACATCAATATCAAATAAACCTTACCTTGAGACTCTGAAGAGTTTGATGAAACTACATCTGACCCTTTTAGTTTCTTATTAGGAGGACCAAAAAGATCATTATGGATGTCTCCGGGCATTGAGGTATCCATATCTGATGTTTCGTTGTACAAAGGTGAATCCACAGATAGATGATTTTCATCAGAATGAGAAGGTGACTGTTAAGTAATCAAAATTTATTTAAGACCAGGCATAAAAATAAATATCAAAGCAAAATGAAAAAATTTTTAATTCAATAAAAAATGGGCTGGAGTGCTTTTTAGTGCACTAAATTTAAACATAAGCTGGCATTTTGTAGCCATGAGCACATTACTACGTAAGTGGTAATGGGGGGGGGGGGGAGAGAATTTCAGAAAAATCCCATTTTCAAACATTTAGAAAATACAAAAATGAATTTAACTAAAGAGAACCCAGCATTTACAATGAGCAGTTTGGGAAAAGACGCAAAATTTAAAACAAAAAATAGTACAATACAATTACACACGGCAAAAATAATGATTAATATAGTTACAAATTATGTTTATGAAGTTGCAATGGTGCCAAAATCCCATATTTCTACCACCCATAATTTTTTTTTTTTTTTTGCAATATGCAATGTTCAGTTTTAAAATCTTTGACTTTACATGATTAGTTTTGATCAATATTCTTGAATGGAACAAATACTTGAAGTGAAATATTGTGATTAAATAATAACTAATTAGTACTAGAGGATAATTGAGCAAATCCAAGTAGGTACATGCCCATATAAGGGCAGGGAAGTTCAAGCTCCCCCCAGCAATTAAAAGCACTTAATTATGAATTTAAACATGAAACATAACAAAAACTTATCAAAGCTACAAAACACACATCATAAAGTTCTGTGATGCCAACATATATGTGGCCATTACAAAACTTTCTCTTATATTGGCAAAATTTATAATAATCAAGCTCAAAAAAAAAAAATTTCAGCATAAATTTTCCACAAATCAAAATATTTCATTATCTTTATGAATGCAGTGAAACATAATGATGTTCATTATTCAATACACACATTTTAAAATTATCATAAATTTTATAGTTAAAAATTTTATATTTCTTGCGAACTGTATTGTATAAACATTCACAAAAAATACTTCAATTATTTAAAGTAACTTACATCATGATGAGGTGAATTACGGTGCTTTGAAATTGTTGAACTCAGTCTACTCTTCCTAACAACTGGCTTGATTTTTATAGTTGGCACATGTTTATTTTGATTGTTGAGAGAAGTTTTCAATTGTGAATTCAAAGAAAATGGTGTAGATTTTGCTTGGTCTGCTATGTCTGAGAGAGCACTAAAAAATGTACAATACATATATACATACAAAAATTGATTTCATTTCATATGCATGCTAAATCTTTTGTGCATTAAGAGTTGTTTTGATTCTGTAAAACTAAGCAGATTTCTAAGTGTTACTTAACACTTAAAAACAAATTTTTTTGCTAATTTTATGAACTTGGAAAAAAAGCAGCCAATAAATGAGTAACTTCCTTCAAAAAAAAATTTAATTTTAACAGTCAAAAAAAAAAAAAAGTAAATAAATACATTTTTGAATTAACATTGACATGTCAAATGGAAATCAACACTAAATGCATGAAAGAAAACAAAGAAAATTATGTCATTGTGACACTACTTTCCTACAATTGTTCCTAAAATGGAAAAAAAATTCATTTGGTTCTAACAGTAGAGTATAGAATGGAGGATTTTTTTTTTTTTTTTTAATTTATACTGTATTCATATTTATTTATCCATTAATACATGTATTTTAAGCAAAAACTAATACAGTCAATGCTCTTTATAACGACCACACATTATAAAGACCATTCCACTATAATGACCAGTGGTAAAAGTCCCAAATTTATCCCTATGAACTCTATGTTAATTTTCTTTTGGTATAGCCCCCTTTCTGAATCATCTAATCCAATGCAGCGACCGTACTAGGTGTTATGTCAGCTCAGAAGCTCTGCTTCTAGATGTGTGAATGTAAATTTTTCCCTATATTTTCTTAAAAATCTGTTAATATTTGTTATAATATTTTGCACTGATAATTTTTTTTTAATTCCAGTGATTAAAAATAATTTCAGCATTTAGTTGGAATTTTTTTAAAATTACCAATTTTAATGGAACTACTGAATGCATGATGCAAGTATATTTTTTAACGAAAATTCTACCTCTTATAGCGACCACTTGTTATAAAGACCTTTTTCTGTGGGACGCAGATGGTCGTTATATCGAGCATCAATTGTAATAGTAATGAGCAAAATGTGACAATAAAAAAAATTTAATATAAATCACAAGTTTAATACTTAAATAAACTGAACAATATGAATTTATTAAACAAATAATCTAATTAAATTAAAAAGACGTAATCTAATTAAATTTTAAAAATAAGTAAAGTTGGCAAAATTAATGGGGATTTTTAAGTATTACATACACGTAATTGGCCAAACACAAAATTGCTGAATTTTTAATTAATTATGTTTCTGTTTTATTGAGCAAGAAGTTAATATGTTTCTGTGAGATGCACACCAATTTAGTTCAACATATTAAAATTTATTAAATAATTATTTTTTGTAAAGACTAAAGCATGATACTAAGTCTTTTCTTATTAAAATAATAAACTTAACGTATCTGTTTCAAATAAAAACTACTAAATGGAACATATGCAAAATAAAGTATCGTATGAACATGCCCCTGCTCCCACAAAATGTTGCAAAAATTAGAATCCACCCCACAATTTTTTTTTTGCACAGGTGCTGGTTTTTTGTTAAATGCTTGTATTTTTCTTATCTGTATCAAAAAAAAAAAAAAAATAATGATCATCAGCACGGAATAACCAAAAGCAGAGCTTGGCAAATCTAAAGAATTGAATTTGTGGAATTCAACAAATTAGAGGGTAAGTCACATTTTTGGATTGTTATCCTAATTTAATGAGGGTTTTTAGGGAATGTTGACATTATCAAGAAATGGTTCATTCTAATGAGGCAGTTTTAGAAATTGTCTATATTGTAACAGAAATTTTCAGGGAGTGTCTTCTTAAATCTAATCATTATTTATTAAATTTCTCCTTCTTTATTTAGGAAAGAATTCTGAATGTGTGTCCAAGAAGGACACAACATTGGAGATAGCCTGTGCTACACTAGACAAAGTAGTTAAAAGTAAACTAATTTCTGGGTTAAAAAAAAAGAAACACTGTATTTTGATGTACATCAAATAGATGAAAACTAAAAAAAAAAAAGCACTTTTGATAGTCATTTATGATTTTAAAAATTGATATAGTTATGCTTTGTGCCTTTGTGGGTAGTAACTTTGAGATTTAGCCTATGTTAAAAATATAAAACTTAAAATTAAAAACAATAATAAAATTTAAAAAAAATAATAAAATTTAAAAAAAAAAAAGCTACATGTACAAATTGTATTGACCTTATATATGTTGTGCTATTTCATTTCCATTGCCCTTACATATGTTGTGCTATTTCATTTCCATTGCCTTACATATGTCATGCTATTTCATTTTCATTGCAACAGTAAAGAACACAATAATTCCAACTAATCAAATCTCATGTAAAAAAAGATATTCATCACTCATGCAAAATTTGTCATAGCAACAAACAGTATCATTTGTTAAATAAATTGAACTTAAGGACAAAAAAAAGAAGAAAGAAAAAGAACTGGAAAATACTAATTTACTCTAAAAATTACAAATGATTGATGTTATGTTTGAAAAATTTTTAGAATGTAAAATGTTATTATGAAAACACATACCTAACTGATGATTTGCTTAAAAAAAATTGCAAGAAAATTTTGTTATCAAATCATTATTGCATTTTAATCAATTGAATGAAACTGAAATATATTCCGGTTACATAAAAACATTATAAATGTAACTATAAAATACAAACAGTGCTTAATGATTTTCTCTGTTTCCTGTTCCATAAATAACTATCAAGACAAGGTTCCTATCAATAAAGATTGTTCAACCAGAGAGATGTCACGCTAATAGATTTTAATTTACATTTGTTTCTATAAAAGTCAATCAATAAAAAATTAAAAAAAAAAAAAAAATACATAAGAAAGAAAAAAATGGAAAATTTTCGTTAAATGGAAAATAAGTCATTATGTTATACTTGAAGTGTGGTAAAAAGATAAAAGAGAGTGAAACTTACGTATGACCCCAGACAGGTTCAAAATTGTCAATCTGCAAAAAAAAAAAAAAAGGAAAATTAATAATTAATTTCAAATTAAAAATTAAAAAACAAATCATCTCTAAATACTACACACCCATATATATAATATATATTTATATAATTATATATCAATACATATACTTGTAATAAAATAAATAACCATAACAACACTGATCTTGAGGTAAAAGTTTTAATAATGGAAACATATATCTTATGAAAACTTTATTTGCTTTATTCTTTTTTAATATGCTGGCAGAAAAACAGAAAATAGAAAATATGGAACTTTTACAGAATAAATATAATAGCATGCTTAAGCCATAGTCATTCAACAATCATATTGATGTATCTGAAGTTTTAAAACTTAAAAAATTACAATATTGATGTCAATTAAAATTAGAAAGCATGAGTGAAAATTTCTCGAAAGTTTCTAGCACTTGGAACAGATTTTAACAAAATCAGAAAGTAAACGCTTTAAATTATTTGTTAAAATGGAAAAACAAAAGAAAATCAATCTGATTGTTATTTTAAATTAATATTTCTGGAGAATATCAGATTGTATGATAGTGAGAGATAAAAAATAAAATAAAGTTTAAAAAAAGTAAGACTGAGATCCAAAATATCAAAAAGTTAAGTCAAATGAAAAAGCAGTTTTTAACAAAGTAAAAGATGCAGCCTCCCAAATCATTCACTACACAAATTCGTAGTTTTTACTAGTATTGATTGTTTAATACCTTAAGCGCGTACACTCATTTCCTCCTCTAAAAGGGACGAATGGACAGATTTTTTTTTACCATCATTGGATTTAATTCTAAAAGCATCAACTTTTAATTTTTAAAATAATATAATAGCTATTATTTAGGGTCACCATAGATCCATATTTATGCAATGTCTGCATTTTGACAGTGGCATTGTGTGTCTGCATACATTTTTTACAACTCGATTTTGTCTGCAGTTGGGGCAGTATTTCAGTTCTTTTTTCCATTGTGCATTCCAGTTGAGTTGCTGAATGTTTGCTGTATAGTTACTTACACAATGTAATTTGAGCAAACTTTCAGAATTTTTGAGTTATTTGTAATTTTTCTGCTTTCACAGCTTTGTACTTTTGTAATTACTTTATAACAATATACGAATAATTAGTTTAATATTGATGGCACAAAAAGTAAAATTGTGAGTACATAGTAAATGGATTTTTCAACATAAAATTTTGACATGCAATGTTTTTCAAACATCAATGCTATTTTTTTTATAGTTTATAAAGGCAAGGTTTTGAACTTAAGGTAGTGTGTTAAATACTTTATATATCTTGAAAGAGTTGATTGTGTGCAACGGAAGAAGGTGTCTGTAGTTTGACATTTTGGATTATGATAACCCTAGATATAACATACTATGAAGTGTTTCCAGTATTGTTCAAAAGCAGAAAAACATTTTTAAAAAAAAGATGGAATATGATTGTAACTGTCAATAGTATACCTTCCAAGGATCAAGTTTTCCATGATCTCTCTCAGCTTCCCCTTTGAGCTTCATTTGATTTTCAGGGGTAAATTCACCCTCTTGTAATCTTCTTTTCCATTCTTGACAGGCTCTTGCAAAAAACTCATTATTCAAAGCAGTTGCAGACAGCCTAACCGAATAGTCAGGGCCAATTATTCTGTCAGCTTGAGGTAGAAGTTGAACTAAACGATACTGGTAGACTGGAGGTAATGATGCAAACGTATGCTTATTAAGCAAAGCCTACAAAAAAAAGTCGGTTATCAACAATTGAAATTAAAAATTGATCAAACAATTTAGCTTATAAAGCTGACCTTTTTGTTTGAAGGTAACATCTCAGGGGTCAATGTGAATTTTGTGAAAAATCAAATAACTCATTGAAAATTCAAAATTTAGCTATAGTGATAAAAGATTTTGTTATTTTTTGACGCTTATTTAATAAATGATAATGTGAAAAGTACCATATGGTAGCTCAGAATTTTACGAAGGGTTTGTTTAGATTGGCTGGAATTTCGTAAAGGGTCCGTTTTGATTGATTAGAATTTTGTGAAGAGTCCCAAAACAGACCCAAATTTACTCTGGCACGACCCCTGCATATAATCCTGGTAAAGTAAAAAAAAAAAATAAAAAAATACTTGCCCTTAAGTTAGTATTAACAAGAATGGAATCTGGAGTTTCTATATTAATGCAGCCTTTCTTGGTTTGAGCAATTTGAGCAGCTGGAAAAAAGAAAAAAAAACAATAATGCATTTAAAGAAATTCAACACACATTTTGAACAGATTTTAAAATTATGTTTGAAATATAATTTAAAAATAGATTACCTGTACTTAATTTTCTATTTGATCGTTTTCTAGGCTATAAAGTAAAACAAACATTATATTTTTATTAAAAATAAAACTAATTCATATTACATTTTTACCAAAGAAAATACTGCATTTTAAGGACTATATGAAGCACATTTTTGCTTTGAGAAATTGCTTTCACATTAATTGTGAAGGCAATTTCTTGCCTTCACACAATCGAATAAGAGGCATAGGATGCACTTATAGTATTGAATGTAAGATGCAGCTGAATTGTGAAATAGTCTTCACAATTCAGGTGCATCCTATACTCCAAACTAATGCTAAAATGTTCAGTGTTTGATTTAAAAGTCATACCTATCTTAAAAGCATCAGGGAGAAGAAGAAAGATCAGATAACAATTATCAGGCGTTTTTAAAAGTATTTTATAAAATCATTTTAAAAAATATTCCTGGACTGGCTCTGTAATTTAATGATAGATAGTAAAACTGTTACTTTAAGGGAAAAAATGCTTAAAATTAAGCATGTTTTAGTCTGTAGAGCATTTTACAGTCTATGAAATACAATGTATACAGTATGGAATGAGTGTTTTCAAAATCTCATTCCAAGCAAATAAAAAATTTCAAGATGACTAAATGTTTACTTAAATAAGCTTAACTTTATTTAAAGAGTGTAATTTAAAATATGAAAAAATATTTAAAAAGTATTTTTCAGCAGACATGTGTAGTAAAAATAGGTGTAGTAAGTTAGACCTTTGTGTATTAAAAGCTTTTTTTTTCGCTTTTTAATTTGATTTTGTTTGCTAGGTTTTTAAAGCAATACTTTCTATAAAAATTATTTTGTTCTTCCTACCTTTGATAATAGTATCTACGAAAGAAATTGATGAAACTTATGACATTTAAAGAAGAATTACATTAACAAAATATTAAGATTATTACAGACCTGATGCATTGTTTAATAATAATAGCAATAAGACATAAACAACATTAATTTAAATGAAAGAATGGAAGTAAATAAGTATGTACTGTTTAATTACATTTAATTTTCAAAATACCTTTAAGAGAAAAAGTGAACGAATGTATGCATTGAATTATACACTAACAACTCAATATTAAAAAAATATTTGGAACTTGAAGAAATATGTAAGTGAAAGGGCAAAATGAATGTCATATTTGTGTGCACAGTTAAGTTTGAGCCTGACCATCAAGTTGAAAAGCCTAAACATTATTTCCAATAGCGAATATGATTTTGAAAACTTATGTACAGCACAGCAGCGGTTATCCGAACCCAGACTAATCGAGTTCCGGGTAAATCGAGGCACCCTTGCCAATAGCGCTGTCACTGGCTGACATCAGTTGCTTTTTCCTTTTGCTAGTTGCCCGTATGGTTACGGTTTGTTTATCTTTGTTTGCACAGTGCTGTATTGGTTACGCGAGTGCTAGACGCAAACCAACTGTTGTGTCTTTGGAGACTAAATTACAAGCCATCGATCGATTCGATAAAGGAGAGACAAGTAAAAGAGGGGCTTCAGATTTAGGTGTGGGAGAAACATTTCATAATATGTACAGTAAATGCCTTTTTTCATATCTTTGACAACCTTTTCATTTATTTCACTTGTTTACCCACATTTCCCTCTCAATCTGGACAGAGTCCATGTTATCCAAGTTTTCGATTATCCGAGGTACCTTCAGTCCACATTACCTCAGATAATCGAGACTCTACTGTACGGTATTAAAAATACAAACATCAATAAAAACCAATATTTTGCATTTAATACGATTGAAAATGAAATTTATTATTTTGTATAGCATAAATAAATATACAAAATAGAATACTTAAAATAAAATAAAAAAAAACATTATGTCAAACTTTAAGCAGCACAAATGCATTATATACTCTAAAATAACAATGAATTTCATACCCAAAATGGTCGTAGAGTGTTGTTTTTCTTTAAAAAAGAAAAAAGAAAGAAAAGATTATGCAGATTTCAATGTTTACCTTAAAACTCAGCCCAGGTATAGATGCTAGCAATTCTCGCATAGTTTGTGGTTTATGCCTGGTGCTTTCCCTTAAAGATGTTTTTTCAAATGAACATCTCCATCTTTCTTCTGGGACACATCCTACAATTAATTACAAAATCATGCAAATATATGGGAGGGGGGAAAGAAGTACTGAATTGAACTTAAACAAAAACAAAATAAGGACAAGAATCTGGCATGGGAGTGGACCATGTTAAAGAAATCTGAGCTGCTACACATTCAATGGAGACTTTTGGGACTTCAAAGTACAGAGTTCAGTTCTTTTCACTAGAGGGCAAAACTGGAAAATTTCACTAGTGGCAAATTTTATACTGGCCACTGTTTTTGAAGCAGTGGCCACTTTTTTCAGTGAAAAATGATAAACACAACGTTTTAAACTTTTTTGTATTGATTAGTAATGATATGAAATTAAATGATCAATTAAATGTGCTAATATTTATAAAATTTAATATTTTTTTACGTTATTAAAAATATAATTATAAAATTTTTAAAATGAAATTTTTTTAAGATCAAGCCACAAGGATTACAATCTTACATTGATTTTCAGGAAAAATATTTTCCCTTTTCTCTCAATTATTAAAACTCATTGTACATACATTAACTTATGCAAAAATGAAAGATCATTGTACAAAATATTGCTTACCATACTGAAACAGTTGATAAAAACTTAGCACATTTTGTTTTTAATAAAGTACCGAACCCCAAATTCGGAAAATCCTAAAATTCAGCACTTTTCCCGAAAAGTTCCGATTTTTTTTTTTTTTTTTTTGTAAATTTAGAAAAATATTAATCTAAGAAGCTGTCAAATTAACAAATGTCAGTAAATTTTGATTCAAATAGAAGCAATCTTGTAGCTATATTTCTGATTTACATGAACTAAACTCGGGAAACTAAGATAAAAAAAAAAAAAAAACCCTAATATGTTAAAAAGTGAAAATTGGGTTCTTGGCAGCCAGTTAAGTATCTTTATTCCCTATAAAAAGTTAATTATTTTTCCCTCAACTTCTTAAAATTCTGTCTTTCAAGTTTTATTCCCTTAAAAAAAGAGAGAGAAGATAAAAAGAAACTTGCTCCATTTGTTTCTCTGTGGTCATAAATGGCGTCCACTAACCTTGCAATTTGGACAAATGCTCGACGTTTTGGTTCGACTTCTCCTATGCTAATGTTTCTTTTACTCTATTTTCTTTTTGTGCAATTGCAGGTGATAGTGAAATGGGGATTTAACCATATGTGTGTTTGTGTGGGAGTATGGTTTATTTTTGCCGAGTTGTGTGTTGTAATTTGGAGTGCTTTATTAAAACCCAATGAATAAGTTATTTCTTTGTTTGTTAAAAATATATTATCACACCGATTTGCTTATATTACCTTTTCAAAAAAAAAAAAGTGTTACAAATAAATCTACCAATTAAGAAAACTGCAATTTGAAGTAAAAATGCACATATCAGAGTCGATGTTTACGTAAATCCGCCATTTTTGGTCTTGTAAATTCGCCATTTCAGGTCGGGTTCCGAAATCCGGCCTAGCACTGGTCCCTAGCATGCCGACTTTGGGGTTTGGTACTGTATTAAGAGATTTTTGTAAATGCTTTTTGTGAAATAATAAGATGGGAAAGTGTAAGCAAGTGTTTTTGAACCTAGTAGTGTACTCGGAAATGTTTAAGGGGAGAAGAAAGTGGCGATTGTTAGGTAATATTTTAGTCGCCACTTCTTTTCGTCTAGACGCCCTGTGGCGAGGGGCGACCGCTAATTCTGCACTTTACTTTTCACATCACTATAACCAAAAATGCATGCAAAAACTTTTAATTCACATAAAAGTACTTAATCACAAGTACACAGTAACATTTTTTCAGAATGAATTCGAATAAATTAATCCATTAATGTCTCTAAATGCAATTAATTTAGATTACTATCTAATTAGGATTATGAGCAATAACTAGTGTAAGCAAGTCCTCTCTTCTGTTTACTTCTGAGTTTACCCTAACTCTCAACAACTGATTCATTTTTTAATCCCCTGTAAAACTACAAATACACGAAAAGTTTTTTTTAATGTTAAGAACAACATTTAAATATAAAATTCTATTATTATTAATGTGGTATAAAATAGAGAACATAAA
The DNA here is from genome assembly GCA_038502835.1 of Octonoba sinensis. NCBI lineage: Eukaryota > Metazoa > Arthropoda > Arachnida > Araneae > Uloboridae > Octonoba > Octonoba sinensis. Next base: position 24,843,825 of record CM076599.1, on the reverse strand, counting down.
ACCAACTTCTCTTTTTTATACCCTGTTTTATTAAAATAGCATAAATATTTTTTTCCTTTCTCTTCTCTTCACTTCAATAATTGTAAAAAATACTTTACAGCTATGGAGTTCAAAATTTTTAAGTTTGCTGAAAGACATTATAATATATCCCGACTTAATAGATGATTGATAAGCAATGTAAATGATGCAAAAATTTGCACACGGCAGCACATGGATACAATAAAGAAAGTATGGAAAATATTTTACACTAGTTAATTTTTTATCATCTCATAAAGGAACATAAATCAACTGATGATAAAAACTACATATCCACCCCCCCCCCCCCCCCCAGTAAAAGATTTCGAATTCCATTCTTCTAGCAAAAACATGGACAACTTGGAAAATATAGTTTCAAAAAAGCACTTTCTGTATTTCTATGAAAATATTTCATGACTAAGGAGCATGTAATATACCTATGGAAAATAGTTTGAAGAAATCTTTCAATGTTTAGTCAAATTTCATTGCTTCCTTCAAAATAATTCAATCAGTAACAATTCGTTTCAAATAAAAATACCTTCTCCTTTTGCATTTTGAGTGCCTTTACATCAAACTAAAAAGCATAACTGTATTAAAGATATCTGCACTGAATTTGTAATCATACATTTAACTAAGTTGTTACTGGATGAAAATTCCCTCATTAATTAAAATGTGCTAAATAAGAAAAGGGACTGATTAATTAGATAGCTAGCTCATTTTAAGTTTGAAATTGATCACAGCAAAAAGAAAAATATTTCAAAAACAAGAAGAAAAACTCGTTCCTTCTTGGAAATTGGAAATATTCTTAAACACTACACATTGTTAATTACGATCCAGAGTCAAAAAATATTGCATGTGATATTGTACACTTTCAAGCCTAATAATTATTTCCCTTAAAAAATACCATACCTGCTCCAGCTGGAGCTGGAGGCAAGGACTTCATGATTATTCGAGGAATAGGTGGGGGAGCACTTCCACTAGCAGCAATAGCAGTATTCCGTCGCCTCCTTTTCTGTTGTTGTCTTAAGGCATGCTTAATAGCTCTTTGGCTATGACTTTGTGACACCTGGATAAATTTAAAAGATCAAAATACAGCATTTTACGCACAACAGATATTTTCTTAATAACAATTTTACGAGAAAGCTTTATTTGTGTCCCAAATTTAATTAGAAGCTAAAGAAAATAACATAGAACTTCTTTTCATGCGGGAAAAAAAAGATCCAATGTGGGTAAACTATGTTTCAATACAAAATAATTAGATTTCTGGCTATGCATTTGTACCCATTTCTGATATAAGGAAATTTCTTGTATATAAATTAATAAATTTTTATAAACTCTTGTAATGCAATGAAAAATCAACCAAAGATGTAAATTTTTTCTCACTGCTTACATGGCAATATATTTAAATATTAGATATAAAAATCCTGAGAGAAATGACACTTAAGCGGGAGGAAATATCACTGCTTAATTATTGCAAAAAAAAAAAAACTTAATAAAAAATATTATTGCAGTACTAAGTTAACATAAAAATAGTTTTAGTACTCATGTAGATAGATGACCCAAAATTTATCTGAAGTAACTTAAAAATAATTTTGCATAAAAATTAACAAATAAAATGTTTCATAGATATAGAGCTGATCACAAAATACTTCGGGATCTTCACAAATTTATTCAAATAATTCTATGTTTGAAAACAACTGCTTTGATGAAATAGCATCAGCACAGCAAACTATTCAGTAATTGAGGTCAGCAATTGCAAATGCAAGGTTCAACTACAAAATTAAGGGCATGGACCTTTTTAATTTTCGCTGGAAAATCAAATGAAGTTGTTCTTTATGCAGAATGAAAGGCATGATTGTTTATGAGTAGTTTAGGTATAAGATAGTATCTCATTAAGTCCTTTTATTTAAAAAGCCACATTATGAATAGTTAATTATGTGTATCATAGACATAAATATAAACCTATAAAAAGGGGTAAAACCTTTAAAAAAAATTTTGTGCTCATGAAGGCAGCAGGGCAAAGAGAAGAGGGGGAGAATGCCAAAGCACAATAAACACAGTATTGTAACACAATTTTTTGTTACATGCTGAAATGTACTCCAGCTGACTTGTCCTGAAGATCAGGGCTGCTTTAACTGTTTTTGCTGATGGGGAGCATGGTCGGGAAGGGGGGGGGGGGCTCAAATTGCTTAGAGATCAGGGGCACACAACACCTCAAATATGGACCTTCCTGCACAATAAATTTTGAATAATTATATTATTTTGTATAACATTTGGTATTAAAATGAATAAAAATGCTTTTCAGTTGAAAATATTTCATTTACGAATATTTTTTGAGGGAAATATGTGGTGTGAGAAAAATTCTCCCGCGTGAATTTTTAGATCATTTATCTTGAAGCGAGTTTGGGAGGGTTAACAACAATACAATTGCTACAAGATTTCACTCACACTACATTAAAAAGATTTAAATTCCGAGCATAGCCTTACTTTGGATGGTGAAGATACAGGTAGGTTTGCAGCTGATGCTTGGTTACATTTTTCTTTCTTTGAGTCATCCGGAACATTTTCTCCATTCATCCTCCGAACTCGTGTGTAATACTCATTCTTATATGCTAGAGGTTTGACACTTAACTGTTCATTTTTGTGGAGCAGCGAGTCTTCAGTCTGATAGTTACACACATTACTACTGTTGCTTAATGAAAGTGGAGAATTCTTGTAACCTGGAGGCAGTCGAACATATAGAACTACCAAAATAAATGAAAACAAACATCTGGTTGAACTATATGTACACATATATGCAATATATATTTCTTGAAAAAATTCATTTTATTTCATTAAATGCAACTCCGAACTCAAAGAAAGCAGTTGAAATGTTACCTCTGTCTTTTTTTCTTCCGCAAGGTGAAACAGATGTTCCTGAATCCTGATCCGAATCTCCAGGATCATATTCCTGGCCACTGTCATCTTCATCAATCTCCATTTTTACTCCACCATCAGGAATATTACTCTATCAAAGTAACATTAATTTAGTTTCCTTAACAAACAAATGAAATGATACAGAGGCAAACAAAAGAAAAGTCAAGAATAATGAACAATATAACTCATAGCAATATTAAAAGTGAGAACCCCATACTTTAAAAGCCCACATATTTTGCTTGCCCACTTATTTCTTTATTTCCACAACTTCCTTCAAATTGTCAACAATTTTATCACACTTTTATCCAGGGTTCGTAAATATCATGATATTTTCAAAAATATCGGATAGTTTGATATATATCCGATATTTTCAAAATTGTCGACTTATTGCTGATGATTAATATTTTCAGATTCATTTAATACAACTTACGTACCAATACACATTATATAAAACTAATATGAAACATATTTCTAAGATAAAATAATACTTAATTTTATGTATATTATAATTATTGTAAATTTTAAAAAAATTTTGCTTTTTTAAGCACTTATAATAAAATTTTAAGTCAAACACTTTTCTCTTTCAAAACACAAAATATAAAGCTAGCTCAAATTTCAAGAATGTTTTATTTCTTTAACAGAACTTTAAACACAAAATAAAACTTATTTTGGTTCAAAAATTTAAACAAAAATGTAAGTTTGCCCGCTTTCTCAGTTCGTAGCCTGTTGCACAATCCAGACTGAACCATACCAAAGCTAGAGAAAATTCTCTCTAATGGTGAAGCAGTGACCAGTTGATTAACTAAGCTGCAAAAATGTTCCTTCAGTGGCTGTTTGATTTTAATATTGTCCCTCCAAATTAATGGTTCCACAGCTAAGAACTCGTCTTCAAACATTAAGTTCAGAAAGTGGAATTTTTTTTACTAAAATAGTCATTACAAGAGACATTTCCAATGCGTGTAAATTATTTTTATTAGCTCAGTTTAGCCTTTTGCTTACAAATTATAGTTTAATTTAAAATAAAAATTGAAAATTTAAAGTTCTACATTTTAGACAAAAATGATGCATAATGATATTTTCAGAATACTTAACATAAATAAAAATATCAAAAAATCTCGATATTTTAAAAATAAATATCGGAGACATATCATGATATATATCCTGATATCAGGCTTGGAGTCGATTACAAAGAAACGTAATTGATTACGATTACAAAGAAACGTAATCGATTACGATTACAAAGGGAGAAATTGAGAGATTATGATTACGATTACAATTGTAATCCTTTGCTAAAAAGTAATTACGATTACCGAAGCGATTACAGTCAATGAAAAATGTAATCGATTACGATTATGACATCCGATTACAATTTTGATTACGATTAGATTAGCATAAAATTATGCATTACAACTCTCATTTTTGCAATAGTGTCACAAATCAAAAAGTAATGATTTTTAATTAAATTTTTGATTTAAGAAGAGATAACTGAAATGATGATGAATGAAATTATAATGAAATAATTTCAACATCACAGTTCTTGAATTATGACGTCATTGCAGAAATGAGAAATTTGTAATATATATATATATATATATATATATATATATATATATAAAAATCAGGAAAAGCACATTCCGAACTTTTCGAACTTTAAAATTCATGTGAGGGATAACTACATTGATCGTATTTTGTGTATAAACAAAGACGATACACTAAATGTATATAATGCATAAGTGATTTACCTAGTTCATTGTTATTTTGTGTGCATACAATCAAAATCTTAGCTGGCCGCAATTTCTAAAAATGTAGTATATTTCTCCATTGTATTTATTTTCTAGTTTAAATTGTGCAAATATTTCACATAACACCAATTAATTAACTGTAAATAATGATTCTGTATGAAATCACTTATAAGAGGTGTATGAATTGCACGAGATAACAAAATATTCAGATAGTGTAAGAGATAAATAATCCTTTGAAAATAAATGCTGCATTTTAGAATAATTTTAAAAAATTTGAACATGAACATTCAAATAACTCTTAAAAAATTAGTAATCGTTAAAATGTAATATGAAGAATAATTCTAATATGAATGACTATAATATTTTAATATGATTTCTTGTGAGATTTTTTTTTTAACATGTATGAGCATGTAATTTTTTTCCCATGTAACTGTTTTAATAAAAAAATTAAGGGCAAGTAATTTTACAATACAAATTTAACGTACAAGATTAAACTGAAATACAAAATTCAGTTGAGGTAATTCTAAGAAGGAAAAGATAATTAACTGTTTAAAATAATTCCTAAATATGAATAAATGCATGTAAAAAACAATTATGAGAATGTCTGAACATAATCTCTTTTTCTTGTACATACCTATTAATTAAAAAGAATATTAGCATTAAAATATAAATAAATTTAAGATTTAAATGTATGTATTTTTTTAAATATTCGAAGAACATATTTAAAAAAAGCAATAATAATCACACGTTTCCAGGATTAAGATTTCATACATAAGCAGGGTTCCCACTCTCATCTCCAAGTCAAATTTAAGGCCTTTTTAAGGCCACGTGTAACTTTTCTAGGGCCCCATTACATATAACTTTTAAAATGACTTTTCCTTGAAGAAATAAGAATGATATCGTATGTCAAATGAATATAGTCAAATGTTCAACACTGAAATTAACTTTAAAAAATAATTAATAATAATAAGAAGAATTCATGAAATGACATTAAAACTTTGCTATCACAACTAAGGAACTAATTTTTTCCCTCCAATAGATTTTAACGTACATTTAATGCATCTTTATGCACGATCAATTCATTGTTATGAATAAATGCTTTCCTCAGAATGATGATGAAGCAGCAACATGAACATCTCACTGAATTAAATCTTTTACATAACTTACTCTTTTTCAAATTTTATCATTATTTAAATTTAAAGATTTATTCCTTTAATAGTTACATTTCCTTCAGAATAATGTTTATAATTAGAATTATAAACATTATGCTTAGCTAACTTTTCAATCTATAAACCACAACCAGATTTTATTTTGCCTCCAACAAGTTAAAGATAAGGGAAAAAATGCCGACTGTAGGTATGCTTCTTCATTCTTTTTTATTTTCCCCATAACATAAGATTTCTCAAACAATTTCATGGTATCCTTGATTTCTGTGACCACTTAGCCTCTGAGATAATTTGTAAAATTCCAGAACGATCGTAACATCAAATGAAAATTCACTTAGAATAGAAAATCCATACAAGTTTGCCACTGTGCAGATGTAAAAATATACATATATATATCAATACATGTAGATTTTCATCCCATTTACAAGTTTTGAAAGATCCATGTCATGAATGAATCATCAGTGTTAAATGACTATGACTTCTGAGTTGGAAAAGGAAGAGGGGAAATAAATTTAAGGCCTCAAAAATACAAATTAGGGCCTTTTGAGAGTTTTTGGAAGAAAATAAGGCCTTTTTAGGGGCCCCTAAATCAATTTTCAAATTTAAGGCCTTTTTAGGGACTTTTTAAGGCCGTGGGAACCCTGATAAGCATAGAGCATCACGTACAGGGTCCGAAAAATCCCGGGCGCCAGGTCGCCCGGGCGACTAAAAAAATGCCTTGGCGCCTAGTTTTTCAGGTGTTGACAAATGGAAATATTATAGCTGGCTCCTAAAAATTTTCCCTGGCTCCTAAGATTTTCGCATTTTTGTCGGACTCTGATCATGTAACACCTAGTCCTAAATTGCTGAAGTATAAATGTGATATTCTTTGGAAAAATTCTTCACTTCTGCCGTTAAAGAAAGGAGAAAAACGCCAAAAGGCATTTCGTGACATTCTCTTTCCACTAGATTTTCGGGGGGCAGTCTGCTTCGATTATTGAAAGGGAAAATGGGGCGTCCATTTCATGCCAGCTCCAGACTCTCGCCTATTGCTCAACCGTTTGCATATGTTTTGAAGGGGTAATTTGTGCTTCCCCTTTCTTATCTACCCCGAAATCTTTTTGACTTGCGGACAGATTACCGCTCTTTTAACCGAAACTGGACGATGCGAGGAGACCCCCTTGAGAGCCCCAAGGCGATGCGAGTGACATATCCAGAAGTCCTGTATCTAGACTCTTTGTTCTCGGGCTCTCCAGCAGCCATTCCAAGGGCAGAGTGGAGCTGCAATTAAGAATTCTGAGAAACCGCAACAAGCAGGACAACAAGCGTCTCTGGCAGACTATATGGTCCTGCCATCAAGGGTCTGCGACCGCCACACAGAACCTTTTATATTATGATCGCCCGTAGGTTACAAACCACTTAGGATAGGATAGGTCGCCTCTGTACACAGCTTGAATCCTTTTCTTGTAATCTTATCTCTTCTATTCAATGGTAGAACTAAAAATTTCAGCTTTCAGCAGGTCAAGATTACACGATTATAGGACCAGCAGATTACAGATTTTTTCCTTAAGATTACGATTAAAATTACGGGAGAAAAGGGATTACGGGATTACACAATTTCGATTATGATTATAAGAAGATGCCACTGTCAGATTACGATTATGATTATGATTTTGTCAAAATGTAATTACAGCCGATTACGATTACATAATCGCGATTACTCCAAGCCTGCCTGATATATATAAAAAAACCCTGCTTTTATCCCACAGAAAAATCTAATTAATTGCAAAAAATATAATAAATTATAGTAAATCATTTTCAAATGGTAACATAGAGCCTCTATGTATGAGCCTCATGTAAGGGCTTTGATAAATTTTCAGGAAAGTAACATGCGAGGGAGGCTTCCGTCTGCATTATTTTCACAGAAGGGATCAGAAAATGTTTGGTAAATTTTAATCCCTGTTAATTATTGTTTTTTTTAATGTAAACGGTGAGGAACTTATTTATTCCACAACATAATTCTTAGATTAATTTATCTGTCAATGAAAGAGGAGAAAAGATGCTATAACTAGTATAATGATTTAAACAGAGAATCTATTTTTTGGCATTATAAATTGCCAGTAAAATTATGAGTATAAAATTACCTTTTAAAGATAGATCTGACATTAAATTAACATATCTTAACATTTTTAAAACTACTATCCTTCTTCCCCTTACCAAAGAAAATACCCCTTTTTCTAAAGAATGATCTTTATATATTTATCTACAAATATCAAGCTATGCATTTTGGGGGGTAGAGAATATTTTGAGAAGCATGCCACTTTATTAAAAAATATGCAAGTATGAAGTAATAACACATCATACTAACAGCTAGTCCAAAGACACTAGTGCATCCATCAACTCTGTAGAACATAGCTTCAGGACCTCTTGAATGCACATGCAGCATTGCATTAAGACAAGCTAAAGATGCAGGGCCACTAAGGAAAAAAGCAACAATAAACAAATGCAAAAAAAAAAAGCATTCTATATCATGAAATATAAGTTGGATTCTCTTCGTACAATCAATCACCTCTTTTTTGAGAAATTAGTTATGAACAATGAACATTGATATACACAAAAAAGGTCATTTGCGTGTGTGTGTATTTGTATGTATGCTATACAAAGCCATACCAATTGATGTATTGGTATGAAATTCGGCACAAAATTCATTCCTTCTCTGAGAAAGAAAATGCATAAAATCTTAATAAATTTTAAAATTTTATATCATTTTGATTTTGATAAAAAACTACACCACATATAGAACTTGTTTAAAAACTCCAGAGTACAGTGTGACTGTACAGGCATGGTGCACTTTTGACAGGTCACACGAAATCAACAAAACAAGATAGAAAAATGAGTTCTTCACCAAATAAAAGGAAAAACTCTCCAAATTTCACAACTCAGTGCAGTTCGGTGCAGTGCAGTTCGATGTGGTTTCCATTGTTACCCTATATACTTTTGTAAAGGCTTTGCAAGTTCTTCTCACACATGGTTAAAGGCTCTGTGATTTTGTTTTGCATCATGACCTCTATGTACACATCCTTGTACATCATACAATGGAAACTTGGAGAGAGTTTCCTCTTATTTGGTGTGAATTTCACATTTCTATCTTGTTTCATTGATTTCCTATGACTGGTCAAAAATGCACCATGATTTTATTGACACACTGTAGAAAGTGAATAATTGCCAGGAAGTCTTATTTCTCCTAACGAGGACTAAGCAAAGCCCTGATTCCCAAATAAATATTTTGAAGAGAATTGATTCCAATAATTCATTTGTAGCAAAGAGAATACTTTATGCTAAAAAGAAATCCATAAACATCCTTTCTAAATTGAACCAGGAATCTGGTACAAACTGTTTCGGGCATTTATGTTCTAAATAAAGGTAAATTTATTATGCTCTATAACAGGGGTGGGGTGCATTCTCCCTCCTCTGAACAATGAAACACACCTCCTAAAAAGCTAGAGTCCCCACCCCAAAAAAATGACCAAAAACCTATTAAAACTCCCCTTAAAAATTTGAATGGCACAGTTTGCGCCATGATCCCCCTGGGCACCCCAGCGTATACAATATAATTTGGCATGCAATCACATGCTTGTTGTTTGAGATTTTTTTTACAGTTTCATATCTATTATGGGGGGCAGGTACTTGATTTAGTGCTGTTGGCAATCAATTTCTTTCAAATACAAACTAGCCGAAAACGTTGACCAAACATACATTTTTCTTCAATACGAAAAATAATAGTTTAGCTTCAGAAAATCGTAAAATCAGAAAAATGAATAATTACACTTTTAAAGTTACAAGATTCTTAATCTTTAAAAAAAAATTTCAGGGCCTAAAATGCACTCAAATTACAAAAATCCGTTTTCCACACGTTAGCAAAAAACCCCATAAAACTCAACTAAAATACTGGGGGAAAAGTCATACTCATACAGTATGTGTGTTAATAACTTCAGCATTGTGTTTCACTGGTAAATTTTAAATACAGTATGTTTTCTTTGGGGGGGGGGGAGGATGACCTTGAAAAGAAAAAAAGTGAAAGGGGAGTTATAAAATTTCCTAACTCTAAGTTTCAAAGGCAAGAAGGTTTTTTATCTAGCAAACAGATGTAATACCCATCTGATTATTTTTATCTTTTAATGCAAAGTTAGCAGTGAAACAACACACTTCTCATATGCTTTAAAACTTATATTTATTAGTTCTACAGCATAATTACACCCAACTGAATGTAAGTCAAGAAATAATATTATTTACTATATAATATAATGCCTTAGTAATAATATAATTTTTTCCTTTCTGTTCTTTTTCAAGATTTCTTTATGTTAGACTTCCTTTTTTTTCTTTGTATGTTCGAGCGTATGCTTACAGATTGTTGAAGTAATTTTTTCTCAATCTTTTTTCACATTTTAGTATGAGGCCTGGTTTTAATGTTTCATAGTACCTTCATTCTTGGACCTAGAAGCAGACCTAGATAAAATGTAAAACTGTCTGCAAACTCAAGAATTTGTTGAAAATTCTCAGAGAAAAAAATTACACTGCTCTCGATTCGCAGCAAACAGCAAAGATGTGAAAGTTATATCTGAGTGGAGTGCAACTATCGACCGTTGCTAAAACATGATTAATGAGTCGGTTTTAAATGTAACAGTAGCTACTGCTTCAGAATCAATAAAATCAAGACATGTTACAGAAAAAAAAAACTGAATAAATATTTATAATTATTTGTTATTTTCATTACCAAGCATATAAACAATGTGTAATTTACATTTGAGCCTAGGAAAATCTACTTTTAATGAATGAAACAATCTGAAATTTTACAAAGCTGTAATTATGGCAGAAACTTAAGAGTTAAAAAAAAAAACAAAGAGAATGGCTATCTTGGTTCAAGTCTCAAGTATGAATCTAAAATTTCAAATTGATACTTTTAATCCTTGTTTTTATCTTCTGCTTTTTCAAAATTGAATAATAAAGAAATTTGTAGAAAGAAAAGAAAAGAAAGAAGAAAATAAATCAAGAAAAATGATCAAAAGCATCTGCAAACAACGTACTATATTATCTGGGTCTATCAGCTGAATACTATACAATAGAATTTATGAAAAAAATGAATTATTTTATGAATGAATATTAAATTTAAATGAATAATTTTATGAAAAAGGGCATTTTTTATTTTAAAAAAGGGCACTTTTTGTCGAGTTAAAAGGCTCATGGTGTTATAATTGTTAGTACCAAGGGTGTTGGAGGGAGAGAGATTTGGGTGTTTATCCCCTTCTAAGGACTTTTTGTTTTAAGCAATCGTAGTATGGTAATATATATATGCATTAAACATGTGTGAGGGTTTTAAGTGGACCTCCCCCTTCCCTTACACACATTGGAGAAAACTCAGATAGTGCTAGTGGTAACTATAGTTCACGTCACATATTGAATTATGAAATAACAACTTAAACCAAGAGAGAAGAAATTGTACCTAATGAGGAAACTTCAATTTCTGGTGCTAATATTTTTAATGATTAAAACTACTGCAGTCAACTGCTACATTGTTTTCCAAGTTTGTAATAAAAATAGCACAACACGTTGAAGATTTTACAATGAACCTTCTTCAGGGCCAAAAAAGTTATATGTCAAATCTATCTTCTTTTAGCTCCATTTTCTTCCACTAAAAAAAAGGTTCCTTTCCCAAAATACAGCGAAATTGTTACTAGAAACTTGTACCAAACAACGTTGGACTTATCTCCAGCATTACTGGAAGGAAGGCAAATATTTGCCGTTAAAACTATACATGAGCTGCTCAGAAGTCAAACAATTTGTCGGTAACTATAATTTTTGATTTTTTAAAATTCTAACAGTCTATAAACTATCTTTGGAAACCTTTTTAATAAAAGTGTATAAAATATTAATGTGAAACGTTATAATATTAATTAATAATTTATTGTAGTCATAAATTCAAAACCTTAAATATTCTCAACAATAATGAAATGGGAGTGAAATTGAACTTGTGCTCTTTGATTTCTGAACAGATCATTTTACCTTAAGTAGTATGGGTTTTATTTTTTTTATTGGTTAGGTCTTTAATACTGACATTATGAATGGAAAAATGTTTCAGCAGCTGGCGAAAAATTAGAATTTAATTCAGTTATGTGTTCTGAAAAATGTATGAATTTGTTAGTTAGCCAATTAATATTCAATTATTAAAATTTCCTCCATTTAGTTTGTTTCTATGACCTGATAAAATCACTTGAGAGAATACTCTCTCAAGTTCAGTCATTGTTGATATTAGCGAAGTCGCTGCTATAGGTAGCAGCATTTGAGTTAAGCAAAATCTTATCCTAGCTCATGCTTCTACTACCGGCAGGATTTTGCATAAATTTCAAAACAACTGGAACTTAACAAGCAGGATTTTTGGCAGAAAAAAGGCAGGGTGCATTTTTTAAATTCTAAAATGGGTGGGGCACATTTTTCAATTCTAAAACAGGTGGTGGATATAAAACACCTGATAAAAAAACTTTCTGAAAAAAAAATTATTGACTCTCATAACTAAATGCCAATTATCACATTGTTATCAATTTAGAAAAATTTTTGGACCAAAGATCAGATTTTTTGCATTAATTGAAAGTAAGGGAGCAAAACACAAAAAGGAGTCCCTACCAGAATAACAGAAGATAAATATTCTCCGTATACAGACACCTACTCCTGGTGTCTATAATTTTTCAAAAAGGAAATTTTGTGACTTTTTCGTGACCATTTAGTGATTTTTTTGGATATTGATTCTGCTAGATAGTGGATATCCAGTGTCCCCTGTATGACGTATATAGACCAGATATCCAGCTCTGATGTTTGAAACTTGTAAATTCTACACATTTTTAAACATCCACAGCTTTAAAATACATGGCAAGTTTATAATTCACATATATATTTTCAAAACATTTTAATTTTAATTAACTTTATAATTATATTAAAATATTATAATTTATAATCATACTATTATTAAAATCAAATTTGACATGCCGGATAATCAGGTATCTCATGTCTTTTGGAGGGGAGGGGCAGTGACCTATTTGTAATTTTCGCGAGTTTTCTGCTACTTTAATGATCAATTTCCAAATTCGAGACTTTTTTGGGACTTCTGTAACAGAATTCGTACGCTTTTGGTAAAACCAAAAATAAGGACTTTCTAAGGACTATTTAAGGACGTACAAAAAATTTTAAGGACCACACAAATTTTTCGCAATATACAAACTGTTATGTTTATTTCAAAAGGAAGCATTATTGAAAGAGGAAATTGATTTAACATCGCATTTTTATTAGGAACACAACACAAACACTTTTATGGAGCTCTCTTTGTCTTGCTGCTTTTCTAATGTCCAATACAGTCAGGGAGCTAAATAATTATTGGAGCTAGTAATAAGAAGCACACAGCACAAGTATTAATCATATATAAGCAAGTGAAAAATTATCAAAAATGTTTAATGCCATAAAATACAAGTTAAATGAAAAAAATTGTTAAAGAAAACACTGCACTTTGTCTTGAGAATTTGTGTTTAATTTAGATTTTTTTTTTTTCATTTTACTTAACTTATGTTGCCAGCCTCTCAATTTAGGCTTACTTAAATTTTTATCTCTGAAGTAAATAATTTTTTTAAATTATTTAGAAGAGCTTACAAAACTTCTGAAAAAACTTTTTCAACTTGAGAAAAATATTTCATTTTGAAAACAACATACAAATAAAAAATGGAGCTTATTCGCTTAAAACTATGTACATTACCCTCAAATAGTAACTACCAAAATTTAACTAAAATAAAGTTTCAAAAGATTGAACAATATTTTTAAATAAAATATAAAACAAGCAGACTACAGGCTGCATATACTAAATCAACTGTCAACATTTTAAATAATTGATATATTTACAAGATGCAAAAAGATAGAAGTCTCAAAAGTTGCGTGCAATTTTCGGCGAAGCACGTGCTAGATGTTAGCAAGTTTCCGAAAAATAGGCTTTTACATTTTCGCGTTATAAGTTATGAAAGTTCATGTAAATTAATACATGCCTTTTTAAAAAGTTTCTTCAAAAATTTTCTTGTTTTGTAGTACAATCTCTTTAGATAAAAAATACTTGTACATCAGCTTGAAAAATCGGATCTTTTTGCAAAAAATCGAATTTTCGAAGTTCCCAAAAAAAAAACTAGCGGGAAAACGGAGCATTTGGCAACTACGGTATATAGGTTTAAGAGGTCGATTCCTTCAATTTACTGCAAATTAAGAAATTTCACGAGATACAAATTTTGATTAACACAGCAAATATCCATCATCTCCCACACAACAAAACCCCACAGCGAACGATTACGAAGCCAAATTGCTTGATACAAATTTACTAAATATTAAAACATTACTTTAAAACAAATTAATTTTTTCGATATATATATTTTATTTGATTTAAAAAAAAACAATGGGAGAACAAACTGTTTAGCGAAAGATCAGCTAAAAAGCGATCGGGAGAGTTGGCAACTTGCCGCTTATTATAGTGTAAGATGTAAGAAAAATGAATAATAAAGATAAATCATTCTTTTACCTTTAACAGTATAAAGAAGCGATAATCATACATGCGATTGGTCAACGCAAAAAACGCCGATTCCCCCCCCCCCCCACATATTAGTTAAATGTATCTCTTTCATTGAGCTGGATGTCAACAATATGCATCGTTGAAGTATTAACCCCAAAACCCCTTAAATTAAAAAAAAGTTTCAAAAGCAATATTTATTTACTGATTACTTGTTAAGAGCTGCTCCCACTTGCTTTATTGATAGTTGTTTAGAATATAGATGATTTAGTAACAATTTTCATGCAAAAAAATATTTATTTACTTTAAAACTAATTTTAATAAATAGCATCGAATCCCAAATTTGAAATCCCGAAATTCGGCGCTTTTTCGAAAATTCCCGATTTTTAGTTATTCATAAAAAATTTTGAGTCCTTAAAAGTCCGTTTTTCAAATTTTATTCTTTTTTCTTTTCTCTTTTAAAAGCAAAATGAGGGAACTTGTGCGATTTATTTTTCTGTGGTCTTAAATATTTTGAACAAATGCTTGTGTTTTGATTCGACTTTTCTTACTAATATTTTAATTTTTTTTTTTAAGATGTAGCTCGATTTTCTTTTTTATACAATTGCAGGAAATAGCAAATTGGGAGCTGCCATGGGGGTGGGTACAAGTTAATTTTAACTGA
Organism: Octonoba sinensis; assembly: GCA_038502835.1. Taxonomy (NCBI): domain Eukaryota; kingdom Metazoa; phylum Arthropoda; class Arachnida; order Araneae; family Uloboridae; genus Octonoba; species Octonoba sinensis. The sequence goes on along the minus strand of CM076599.1, from coordinate 24,828,756 downwards.
ATTGGGTGTTGTAGTTTGAAGCATTTTATCAAAATCCATGAACCTTTTCTTTTTGTCAAAATATATAACACATCAATTTACTTAAAACTTCAAAAATTTATTTCTTTACCAGTTGAGAAAGCACTGAAATTTGTAGTAAAAATGCGATGATGTTTATGTAAGTCCACCATTTTTGGTCCTGTCAATCCGCCGTTTTGTCAATCCGCCGTTTTGTCCGAAAGCCGCGATAGTACCGGACCCGAGCAAACCAAATTTGAGGTTCGATTAAGTAGTTGAAATGAAAGAAGTTTGATTCTTGTGAAGAATACAAAACATAGCAAAACAAATAGAGCGCATGGGTACCTTCTTAGTTTAACAAAAAAAAAAAAAAAATAAGCACCTGGAATAAAAAATAAGGACTATTTAAGGACTTTTTAAGGCCTTAAAAATGAAAATGAACATTAAGGACTTTCTAAGGACCTTTAAGGACCGTACGAACCCTGTGTAACCAGTAGACACCCTGGTACTGGGAATGGTGTTCACGTGTTTGTGTATATTATGTATCTCTCAAGAATAGTTTTGCAGAGCAACTCAACTTAAATTTACGTAAATAACATACAGTTACATTTATCAAGATAATTTATCTATTAGATCACACATTTAAAAAAAACATTATAAATTAAAAAGTTCCATTAAAACTTTGAATAATGATTTTTGCTATCTAGAAAAGTATTTCAGAACTTTAAAAAATCAAAATTATTAACAAACTTGAGTTAATTACCTGACATCTTTCAGACCCTTTGCACGAATGACATTAAAAATGTCTTTGTGACCCATGGGAGTTTTGGGATAAAGTTCTAAAGCCTTAAAGAATGAAAGGAAAGCATTATTTTATAGAAGTAAGCAATTTAAACTCACATAAAAATGCACATCATAAATTTGAACACAAATGTGTTCCCCTACCACAAATCTTGTAATTACTGAAAAAGCAAAATTTATCAATCAAATTAGGTTATCTACAAGTAAAAATTGTACAGAAAATACTAATTAATTCACTGGTAATACTAAATCATTCATTATTTCACATTTTATTTATTTTAATTCAATTGAAAAAATGGACCACCCCAATTAATTTTCACGTTTCGCTTTTTTTCTTCTTTTGAATGTTTTTTCATGATAATGCTACAAGGTCTATTTTATTACAATGAATGGTGTTGAGTAAAGAAGATTTTAAATATATTGAAGCACAAAAGTAGTATAACCCCCCTTATTACACTTACATTAATCAAGTGTACAATATTTCACATTTCTTATCCCCTTTGAAAATATGTATAGCTAACTTCTTAATTTTTTTTACTCCTTTTCTTAAATTGATCCTCAGGATAAATTACAGAGAAACCTCAATAACTCGAAACTCCAAGTAAGGCCGGATCCAGTATATATTTCTCCCTGAAACTTTCCTCAACATGAGTTTTTTAAAGTCCCCCCCCCCCCCCCCACGAAAAAATTTCTGGCTACAGCACTGACTACAAGGAAACACGAAAACATGTCGAGATAAGTGGGTGTCAAGTTACTTTGGCTCCGCAATTTCAGTTGCTAGTATTGGTAATTTTTGTTTGTTTTACCTCTGAAGAGTAAACATAAATTCTTCAACACTATTAAGCTTGCTAGTTTGCAATTCACTTTTTTCTTGTGTTTGTAGAAAGTGCCGGATAACATCTACAGCTTTCAATGCCTCGCACCTAGATGGAGTTGCAACATGGTCATCTTCGTCCGAACTTGATGTTTCCAGCATTTAACGGATTTGCTTATAACGAAGTTTGATTTATAGCTTCTAAGATATCTCTATCTTCTAGAGGTCCTGAAGTGATCAGTTCAGAGTCAATATTTACAAAATCCTCACAAATGGAATCATTGGCAGCCATTTGAATGTTTCTAAACTTACCAATTGCTATTTTCATGCACAGATCTTACAATACAAATTCAGAATTGCTTTTTGGTGAAATAAGAGTTTTAAGTTATTTACCGTTGTTTTTTGTTTAACACTTGTTTTCCACTTAATATTAATGATTGAAAATGAACTAACCGCATTGTAGTTACGTGGTTAGACTATTCGTTCGTACTTAATGTAAGCTTTTTCCAAATGCAGTATTTTACTTTCGAGACCTCAAACTTAACATTTTGGGAAACATAGGAAAAGCTCCATATATCCGAATGAGCCATATAACGAGGGGTTACTGTGCTACTAAATGGGTAAATAAAAAATATTTCGAGTTGTTATTTCATTTATAAAATAGAAAACTGAATAAAGTGCATTCAATGTAAAATTAAGTAGGACACATAAATGTTTGATTTTTTTCAGCTTTCAACTGCAAAAGAATTCAGGTTAAATTTCTTCATTTTTTACTATTGTACCTGAGCTATTATTCCTGGTAGGGTTAAATTTTATTTGAATCATGCACTTGTATTAAAAATTTGTTCTTTTTATTATCATTAAAAAAATATCTGCTGCAGTGAAAAGAAATGTATTTTTGCAGAAAGTTTGGCATATCATGTTATTTTTTTAAGTGTAACATAATACATATAAAAAGTCTTTAGGGGAGAGTGTTGTACCTTGGGACGCTTGTACCTTGGGACATTGGCAATTTCTAAAAACCTATTGGCAACATTAACATTTTTTTTATTTCTAATTGTGACCTTAACCAGCAGATAGCATCACAGTAAAAGGCAGCATTAGAAGCACTAAATTGACGACTTGGTGAGAGAAAGAAAATTTCATCACTCAAAAGTAAATATCTTTCTCATTCTAATTTCATTTACTGAAATAGCATTTGTAAAACTATTCTACTGAATTTTAATTGGATATTGAACAGAAGATTTTTAAATGTTTTGGTTATGAGAAAGTGACGATACTGCATTTTGACTGACCACCATTTTGATTTTATTTAAACCATGTGATGATTGTACCTTGGGACAGTAAGCCGTGTTGTACCTTGGGACATGTCTTAAGGTACAACATACACATGGTTTTTAAAAATTTGGATATATTTTAGTATAAAGAGAGATATTCTAATCAAATGCAGTCTTTCAAATACAAGAATTGTTAGAATATGATGCTATATTTTAGTTCAATAATGTTACGAATTTGTCAATGTTGTAGTATCCATCAACACTTTCAGACGACATCATTTTACTGTGAAACCAAGCTAGAAGGTTGCTTATAATGAAAATCCTGACTTGGTCACATTTGGCGCATGATTTTTCGTATAAAATTGGTTATGTATATGACTGTTGCATGAATCACGAAGTATGTCCCAAGGTGCAACAGGGTGTTGTACCTTGGGACAGTTTTCAGTTACTACTTAAAATGGCTGGCATTTTTTTATTTTTAAACTGGTGTTTGAATTTGAAAAAATATATTATAGAGGAGAATGTTGGTATATTTAAATAGTGTCTTCAGACTTTAAATCTAATTATAATTTTTGAAGGTAAAAATTAAAATGTGAAAAGTGTCCCAAGGTACAACACTCTCCCCTAAGGTCTGTTTAAAAAAAATCACTAAACTTAAATAGTTGGTCCGATTAAAATGGCTGTTAGTTGTCATGAGTTAATTGATTAGAATAGAATCCTCTATACATGAATATAAAAACCATGCTGCGATGTGTATCTTGAAAGAATAAATTAATTGAGCTTTAACCATCTTGCGGTTGGGCAGTCTCAGAGTTACATGTTAAATGGACGAGATATCTCGCCATGAACTGTAGGGTGGTTAAAACCCCAAAAATTTACATTACTGACTTGTAAATGAGAAATAATTGACAGGGATGATAATGAGGCCCCAGCAAAAGTATTTCGTCCCAAGCTCAGCAAGAACTAGGGCTGCCACTGAAGCTGCATATGTGTGCAAAGTGTAGTTATCAGTTTATGTGTTCACATGACACTGACTAAATGCTGTAAGACGCGCTCATCTTGACATAAATGTTCAACTTTCATCCATAAAGCCTAATATCAGGTACATGTGAATTAATAAAAATCAATACCATTAATCTCATTAGTATATTAGTTTTTAAAACCATGTTTGAATATGATATCTGATGATATTTAAAAAATATTTTTCTCTCGACCATTGATTTTTTCTTTTTTTTCGGAGTTAATAAATATAAATTGGCGCAATTGCCCCTTTCATTGCAAATAGATCATTTAGTAGACCTTAGAAAGGCTTCCGCGTATCAAATAAATTAAGAAACGCAGTACTAGGCTATAATATATCAAGTATATAGTATAAAAGCAACCTTTCAAATTAATACGTAAGGAATTGAAAAAATATCATGAATAAAATTTTAATTTAAAACAAATGGAAAATAGTAAACATTTAAATCTAGTAACAAAAGTAAATTACATGAATAGTGAATTTTCCGAAAATAATTTTTATGTTTTTAGACAAGAAAAAAACCTGCATAAAAACCTTCATGCTTTCTTAAATTTAGCATAATCTCAAAAGTAATATACATCTATCAAACAACAATAATTAAACATCAACATCAGATATTAATTGATTTCTTCAAAATTCATTTTCTTGCTCCTGAAATCGATATTAAATTAATTAAAAGATAGGCTATGTATATTAGAGAGCGTAGTCAGGTTTTTACAATAGCTTCTTGGTAAAATAGGCGATTTCCAATGATAAACATGAAAGTGTAAACATAAACACCAGCAACTATCATTCTGAGATAATTCACTTACGAGCTTAGCCGCTTCAGTCCATGTTCGAGCTTTCTTTTTTCTCGCTTGTCTTTCTTTCGAAAGTTCGAATTGCATTTTTCCCGATACACAAATCACCATTAGTGAAGCATGTGAAAGGGCATTCGCCAGTACAAAAGAAAAATATTAAAAACGTAGTAAACGTAAGCACTTTGTCAAAATTACCAAGTCAGCCATTACGTCCGCCATGACACTAATAAGACAACAATGTCACGTGACCCTACATGGTCAAATTTTATTAGTGATCTTCATGCAAAATGAAAAGAAAAAAAAAACTCATTGAATTAAAAAATTTAAATGTTGTCTCTGTAAATGAAGAAATTTTTGAGCATACATACTAAAGTTATGCATTGTTCCTTTCTGTTAAAAGGGAAGCTTCGTTTCATCAAACATTTAAACTATGTTTTCAAATGAATTTTAAACCTTCGTGCACAGAAAGCGTCTACCTCCATGAAACATAAATAAGTTAAAAATCCGGTCTTACTTCTTTCCGTGCTTAAGGCAAAAAAAAAATAGTATGAATAACGATCCTCTGCGTGTATACTATGTCCATATCCAGAGGGGGGCCGACGCCCCCCCCCCCGAAACCCCAAATTTGTTCACACAATGTAGCATATATTCCTCCTGAAAACTTTCCTCAACATAAATGTTTTAAAGTCAGCCCCCCCCCCCCCCGAAAAAATTTTTTGGCTACGGCCTTGTCTAAATACAAATGCAAATACAAAAGTGACGACCAGCAACAGGCTCAGGGCCCAGCTAGGCTGGTCCTAGTCAATTTAGCAGTCCCCAATGAACATCAAGAGCTTTCTTAAAAGTTTTTACCCCACTGCAATTAACAGTTGCCTCCGGTAAACTATTGCAACTGCCTAACCCTATTGAAATGTTTCCTAAACGCACTTCATTTTCTTCCGTTCCCAATCCCAATCCTCATTTCTCTAAATTTTAATGTAAAACAGAAAGTATGGGGTACCAAAACTTGCATTCATTTTCATAAAATGTATTTTAATTACCCTGTAGGTACTTTCATAATAAAATTCTCATCTGAAAAGCACAATATATTATCGTTTTTGGCACATGGGCAAAGAGTGCACCGCACACGGGTGCCATGTGAAAAGGGCAGCAAATTCAGCCTCACAATGCTAAATTTCATCATAGATAGTTTCCAAACAAAAAAAAAGTTTTATGCCTCACAATATATGGGATCTTCTTCTCAGCTATTTTCTCAAGCTATGCTACTTGATAAGCTTCTTTTATTCTCTCAAAAACAAAGGGGAACATAATCAGCACCTGTTCTCATTAAGGTCCGCCTGTATACCAATTGAATTCAAACATTAATTACTTCGTGATATATGGATGTCACGCTCACCGTGAAACACGTCGTACGATTGCATACCCTGCCCCCCCCCCCCCCCCCCCGTCGGACTGAAATAAAAGAAGAAGAAAACACGAAAACAGAGCTAATTAAATACCAGTGTTGGTGGTGGATAGAATATATATATCACTTGATATAGTTTTTTTCTATTAAACAGTAATATTAAAAGCAATTATAATAAAGTGTTTGATTGATATGGCTTCTCTGAAACAATGAAATGAAAAATGAGAATATATGGACATTTATGTTCTATTCAACTACCGAACTACTACTCATCTACTCAACTTAGTACGAAATCGGCAGAAGTACAAGCGGCTATATTTATGAGCCCAGATGACCCCATCGCCAAATTTGATGAATAATACTTACATCATTATATAAATAGCAGCTTGTTTTCAAAGCTAAATTTAATTATTACGATCTAATTTCAACTGTTGTGATTGGGATTCTCTCTTTTAAATTGACTTTAACTCACTCATCAAACAAGTTGCACTAAGCTCATAGTGTAAGCTCATTTTCTCTGTGTTAATATTCCAAGAATAAACATGACACCAATCAACATCAACAGAAACTTTACTGTTACAGTAAAACCTCTTATCAGTAAGGGACACTAAGGGGACTGGAGGTTTTGTCCCTTAAATAGAGGTGTCCCTTAATTGGAGGTTCATAAATTGATGCATACTCATATAGCGTATTAACGTAGTTTAATTCAATAATAAACACACGTTAACATTTAAGCTTAAATACTGATGAATGTTTCATGCATACAAAATAAAAGTCAAAATTATTGAAATTCATAATTTTTTTGGTTGAAAAACTAAAAAATTAGCAAGAATGTCGTATTTGCTAAGTTTTGCTACTTACAGAAACTTATGTGAAGTAATCCATTAGATGGGGTTTGTTTTGAAGTATGTAAATTGGAAAGAGGAGAGGAATACAGTATAAATTGCATTTTGTGTGCTTTTTCCAATCGTTGCCTAAAACCCTTGTTGACAGCTGGGTAACTGTCTGTCAAGGCTGACATCTCATGTATTCGATAGTACCTAGGAGAGGAAAGCATTCGTAAGTTGTCAAGCACTTTAAAATGCACACTTGTTTCCTAGTTAATGCTTCTAGGACTCAGCCTACTTTCAGAAGTTAATTTTTAGAAGAAAAAAAAGAACCTCAGCTTACAGTAAATATTTCTTATCTATATAACTTTAATTTTTGAAACTTATCCCTTTAAATGTCCCGTAAATAGAGTGTGTCTCTTATCCAGAGGTAAATACATTGTGATCCCTATTCAAAGGGACTGGGACCAGAAAAAATGTCCCTCAAGGGAGGCACTACTGCATTAAGGCCGTATCCAAAAATTGTTTTCGGGGGGGGGGGGGAGAGGCTTATTTTGACACACTTATGTTAAGGAAAGTTTCAGGAAAGAGTGGCTGTGGCAGCCTAGCGATTAAAATGTCGAGCTTCGGATCGGAGGATCTCGGGTTCGATACCCAAGCCGCTGAAGACCCACCATGTACACTTGGGGATACGTGCATGTAAAATCCGTGGACCAAGAAGTCCCGAGGCAGTTCCGAGGGTACCGGAGGGTGGAGCCCCTTCCTCTTCACCCTTATTAGATCAAAAAAGGAAGGTGGCGCCATCTGGTGTCATCCGACTACAGTGTGTTAGGGGCAATGCTGGTCAGGTGATCCTTCACAAATGGCCGGCATTTCCCGTTTAAAAGGGCGAATGCCGACTAGGCAAGTGCTTCCACATTGGAAACAACAACAGTTTCAGGAAATAATGTATTATGCTACGACATTGCGAAATTTTTCTGGATTTCGGGGGGAGGGATGCACCCCCCCCCCCCTTGGATACGGCCTTGTCTATAATTATGGTATTGTACCAAAATTAAAAATGTGCATCAGATACGTTTTTTCATTATGTAGAATAAATTTGCATTGATTATGCAAGATATAAATATTGAATAAAATGTACCACAGACCTCGTAAGGGGTACACATTCATATAAACCTAGTTTTTGTTTTAAGTGAAGTAATAATTATTCAATATCTTGATACATTAATATTTTATACTAATATAAGCAAATTTCTTCTGACTTAATAAGATTTAATTAGTAATTAATTTTCTGTATCATAGTTGTAGACTAGGCAGCCTGCATTTCGATCGCTGTTTTTGTAATTTTTTATAAATAATTGAAAATTTTCTTAAGGACACCTATTGCCTACCACCTTGCCTATTTTTCTTCTTTTCTCGAATACAAATTATATAAAATAAATCCTAGTTTATGTGTGTTAGAGGGTTTGAAAAAAAATAAAAGAAGTTTAAAAAAAATTGTTTTTTAAATTAAAAACCCTGAAATACGAGTATTTTATTCTTAGTCTCGAATCCAAAAAAATCAAATAAATACGAGTTGTTGCATGATAGAGGCTTAACTCATTAAATAACATTCTGGTTTATATATCACATATGTAAATAAATATTATTTTTTAATAGTTTACATGAAAGAAGCTCTGATATATATCATAAATATCCGATATTTTGATATTTATATGAATATCGGTGATATTTTCCAACGCTGATAACTACCAAAACTGATACATTTGGCTTTTGCGGAAAAATAATAATAAAAAAATTTTTAAACTGAAATAAGGGTTGCGCCTTTTTTTAACCGACTTCACAAAGGAAGGAGGTTATACATTCATACTGTATGTATGTCGGTTTTTTTGTTTGTTTGTTTGTACACTCATAACTTCTCACCGGATGAGCCGATTTTCATGATTCTTTTTTTAATCGATCGAGGGTGGTTCCCCATAGGTCCCGTACCTTCGTTTGACCATATTCGATAATTAGAAAAAAAGTTATGGGCAGAAATGTAGTTTTTTTTTTTTTTCATCCATAACTTTTGACTAAATTCTCCGATTTTGACGATTTTTTCTTTAATCGCTAGAGGGTCGTCTAACTCAAATATTGCAAATCAATTTGACTTCATTTGTTTTTTAGAAAAAACGTTAGGGGTGAAAAATAAGTATTTTTTATTTTAATTGGAAAGGCTTGGTTTGATTTTTCTTTGTTGGGAAATTTATTAATAAATATGAAAGTCACTGTTAAAAACATGTTTGTTGTCAGGGGCTATAATATTAAAATAAATTACAGCAAGAGTTTGACTGAAGGCTTCTCTGTGGTAAAAATTAATCCAATCAGTTTGTTTGCTAAAATCGACTTCCAAAGGGAATTTATCATACAAATGATTAGTTTTTAGTGCCATTAATTGAAAGAAGTTTTGCCCTTTGATACGAATTTTTTAAAAAATAGAGTATTTATATAGAAAATGTATTTACACTAAAAAGAATAAAATAAAATAATTTTTATAAGAAAACAGAATCGACTTCAAATTATAAATTGCGCTAAAAAGTGAAAAATAAATTCATTCTTTAAACAACATCGATGTGACTTTTAAACACAGGTTTAGAAGTCGGTGCAAAATTATGAGTCTAATTACCATTATACCATTTGCTACTTCATATTGGAACTGTAGCGAATTCTGCGAAAATATATATATTTGTAATTGGATTCATGATTGCAAAAGATTTTATCTATCCTAATTTTGCACCGACTTCTAAAACTATGTTTAAAAGTCACATCGATGTTGTTTAAAGAATGAATTTATTTTTCACTTTTTAACGCAATTTATAATTTGAAGTCGGTTCTGTTTTTTTATAAAAATTATTTTTTTTGCTATTATTCATTGGTTTATTCTGATGCATCCTACTAACAAACCCAGACGCTTAGACAAGCAATATAATAGAATAATAATAAATTTTTATTCATCTTCAAATAGATAGTAACATCACCCAACCGAGCAACATAGAATAAAAAATCAGAACTTTCAATAAAAGTTTAATAACATTTCTAATATTATTGCTGAACGTCTTAACATTAAAAATATTGCTATATAGAAGAGTATTTGCTATATAATTCGTAAAATGTATACAGTGCATAGTGCATAAAGTATAAATGCATTGCATTTTCCATCAACAGCATTTATATCAATTTGAGCCAAAGAAAATACATTGAAATGCAGGGGGGCCCACCAGAGTATGGCGCAGATTGCGCCATCGAAATTTGGTGGGGTTGCCGGTTGCAAACATAGGCATTTGGGGGGTGGGGTCCTAGCCAATGTGGGGGTCGATCTTAGGGGAGTTCCGAAATTTTTAGGAGGTGGTGCGCCATCGCTGTGTGGGGGGGGGGGGGACACGGTGAAATGTCTTGCGTGTTAATTGCGATAGCATAAAACAGACTTCATTGAGAATACTTAATTTCAATATCAATAAGACCGTAATAAAACGTTAATAGCAAATATTCAGTCTGCTTTCTAGCGAATTAATCTTTAAAATATTCCGCAACTCTTCTGACGATAAATCTCCGTTATAAGGATGCAAAAATTTGAAACTGTGAGATATTTTAAAAATTTATTTTGAATTCTTTCAATGTGTATTTATAAATAATCTGATCTGGGGTCCCACATAACTGAGGTACTAAACGAGATCTAATTTGACTATTAAAAAGCGTAATGACTAAAGCAGACAATTTTTTTTTTTCTCTTTATAAAAACCTATTTTTTAAAGGGGAAATTAGCAGTGACCATGACACAATGGCTTTTACATGCCTATGAAAAGAAAAGTTGTAGTCGAGCAAGTTCGAGCTACTCGATAGAATTTTGTTTTGGCGACTTTAGAGGGGCCGTTCATAAATGACGTCACGCATTTTTCCCATATATTTAACCCCCTCCCCCCCTTTGTCACAATATGTTACACTTCAGCGGACCCCCCTCCCCCCCTTTGTCACGCATCACGCTATGTTGCATAATGCATGATGTCACACTTCTTGTTACCCCCTCCCCTTGTCACAATTTCCCGTACCCCCTCCCTCCTCGAAGCGTGACATCATTTATAAATGGTCCCAGAATGCTGCCAAATCATTACCCTTTACTTGTCTTTCATACGTTCTTTTTACTCCTAGGGAAATCTAACAGGAGAGAAAAAATGTCCCCAATTTCTTTTGCATTCTCCACCCACTGTATTCACTGAGAATTATCCTCCGGAAAGATTGACAGAAACACTTGCATACAAAAAAGATAAAGGCAGGTAGGCAGGTGGCGGAGTCACACACAAGTGACATCCTTTTGACCATTGTCCATGAACCGACTTTGGTAAATTCTTCTGCTCTCTTTGAAGAAATTGCTTCCTGTGAACCCGTTGTTTGCTGAGATAGGGAATAGTGTAGTGAGTGACAATTAAGTTTTGCTGTCAGTGTCGATGGGCTAATAATTCGCGCAATTTTTCCATTATCGTTTCCCTAAACTACTCTTATTAGGGTTGGGTGCCGTGGCATCCGTTTTGGCACGCAGTGGGGGGGGGGGGGGGGGTCAGGGAAAGGGGTCAAGCTCCCGAGGGAGGATTAACATGATAACGCTTCCTTGGGGGTAGCGCTGAAAACCCGATCCTGGACCAGCGTCGTTGGTGGGGTAATTGGTTGGGTAAAATTGGTGGGGTAATTTTAGTGGGAACTTTTTACTGAAGGCTGCTTTTACCCCCCTTTTTTAACTGCACGCGTTAACTTTTGTCTATTCTCGCCTATCCAGCTCCGTTCTCGACCTACTAAATAAAATGGCGCAACAGACAGGGTTGCTAAAATCGAAAAGAGGAAAAGATGCTTTAAAATGTATGAATTTTATGCCTCCACTCCCCCCTTTGTCATATGTCACGCTATGCTGCACAATGCATGATGCTACATTTCTTGTTACCGATCCCCTCCCCCAGCAGTGTTTCTTTCAGACCTTTTGCTTCGGGAGGGCAGGTGAAGAATTAGGAGGGCCGATGTATGATCCCAAATCATGCTGTGTTATTTTATATAATAGGTAGTACAGAAATGATGATAATATGGATTTTTTAAATGTATATATGATAGATCCCTGGTAGTATACAGTAGAATTAATTTTCGGCTTTATGTTTAGTGAAGTTGGAGGAGTCGTGAGTTTCTGAAATTTTTGTAATTGAAATCTTATAAGTCATTTTTAGGCTGGTTTGGGAAGGGGGGTCCGGAGCCCCACCTCCGGAATTTTTTTGCAATTTAAGTCCTGAGAATACAATTTTAGGCTCTTAGGAGAAGTTAGAGAGAGAGAGAGAGGGGGGGGGGGGTTCCAGGGGTATTCCGTAAGAAAATTTTCAAACTAGCCTTAAAAATGCAGTTTTACTCTATTTTTGTCAGCGTCACTGGAGACGAGTGCGAGGGATCTCCCCAAGACTCTTTTTGAGTTCTAAGTCCCAGCGATGAAATTTCGGATAGGGGTCATTCATAAATGTTATCACGCTTCGAGGGGGGAAGGAGAGTTCATGAAAGTGTGGCAGTTTGTGACAAGAGGAGGGGGTAACAAGAAATGTGACATCGTACATTTTGATTTCTATAAAAACATTTAAAATCAGCAAATTAAACCTACTTTGTGCAAATGTAATATAGCGTGACGTTTAAATGTCTATTTTTTAAAAAATGATATTTGTCATTGTTTCTAGAAAATTTCCAAAAGTTTTCTTAATGTTGACCTCAAATAAACAATTTAATTTCAAATTAACAGTGTCAAACATTTCGTTGCCAACAGTCTCTCGTTGCAATTGGATATGTACAGATTCAGATAACAGAAGTGTGGATCAAAAGGTTCCTATCATATGTAAAAAAAGGAACCAATACTAAATAATAAAAGGCAGATTCTTTTAGGAAGGAGTTATATTCATGAGATTTAATGGAATTCATGAGATTTAATTTAATGGAAGGGAGATTGTATTGATTATCCAGGTACTCTGAACCAGGGCCACCGATAGCCCAGGCGAGCCCCATGTCAGTTTTGTCGCCCCCTTCCACCTAACCTACCCTTGCATCTTGACCATAGAAAAATTTTACCCACTGCACTACTCTGATGCGGAACCGAGCCTCATGAATCAGCCATACCTGACACCCCTCTCAACAGCCATGCTTAGAACCAGGTTTTATCTGAAGGACCGGAGCTTTGGCGTTTCATATTTTGTTGGCAGTGAGAGGCCAGTTTTATGACCCAAAACAGGGGCCACTTTATTTCCTCTATATTTTAAAATTTTAATTTTTCCTTCTTCCTTTCTCCCTTTTGTTTTTTCTTCTTTCTTTTTTTTTTTTTGAAAATGTGATCTGAATCTTTCTCCCGGGGGGGGGGGGGGGCAGTTGGCTTGCTCCGAGGGGGCAGTGCCCCTCGGAGAGATGCCTGAAAGAAACACTGTCCCCCAGTCATAATTTCACGAACCCCCCTCCCCCCCTGGAAGCGTGACATCATTTGCGAATGATCCATAAAAACTATTTTCTTTATAGTTTTTGTAATTTTCGGTGTTTACGATGCATAAACCAATTTTATTTTTTATATTTTAAAAATCAATTTAAATGTAGCTAGGGATGTGGTCTTACTTGAAAGTTTTATCCAGAAATTTTAAAAGTGACAAAAGTAGATATCTTTAATTTATGGACTTTTAAAAAATTGTTTTTATATTTTAACATGAAACATACTTGTCCATAAAACTGAGCATTTGCTCTTAGAAGTAGACAATACTCATGAAAAAGCATACAATATAATTTTACCAGAAAAACTGATGTTAATATATCATAATTACTGTTTCTATAACAATGTATAAGATAAATGTGATAATACATTATTATGTTTTATGCCTAAATAACTTCATTAAAAATAAACTAACATGTTTAATTAAACATTTGTATTCCAATTCTATACAGAATTAGAACAATGTATTTGATATATCAAACAAATACGCAGGTATTGCAGGTGCTACAGTTAAAATCAAAAGAAATGTATAAAAAGAGTAGTTAAATATTCCTATTACATCTCTTGCAATAGCAGAAATGCAAATTAAAGTGTTTCAAATCCAGATTTCTTAATTTATCTACCTTGTTACTGTAGAACAAGCGTTCAGAATAGTTGATCAGTATAACCAGCCCACATAAACGGAAAGTATATGGAATCTGCTATTCGACTGCACTGAATATTTGTTATATTACTAAACGTAGCACATCTGAGCATATACATAGTGCCCTGAGTGTACATAGGTAAAAAAAGGCATAAGTAAAGAAAAAAAGGATTTCTGCAAAAGAACAATAACCTTTGATTTGTTATCTAAACACAATTTAACGTGGAATAGTAATCTTTTAACTTGAATTACACATGGATAGAAATTTTGAAAATAAAAACAATCAAGATTTTATCCTTTAGTATGATAATTTGATGCTTATATATATGCCCATATTCCTCCCCCCCCCTCATATCTTGCTGAATTCTCATACTATAGCACCTTAAACAATTACTGCGAAGAAAATAATTTAAGTATGATTGTTTGAGAAATGAATAGATTTAAATAATGAAATTTGAAAAAGGTTAAAATTTGCGAATAATTAACATTCTTCTAATAATTAACTTCTCTACAATAAAGTACATTACATCTTAAGAAGGCCTATGACTGTTCCACTTTTTACTGAAGAAGAATATAATCTTGCTTCTGTCGTTTAATTATATCTTTTTAAATGTAGTATCCTGTAAGGCAGTGGTCGGCAACCCGTTGATCGCGATCGACCGGTCGATCTTAAGCCCATTTTGGGTCGATCGCGACAGCATTTTGGACAGTTTATAGTTTAAAAAAATAAAGAAAATAACTTTTGAATTGGATGGCGAGTTTATTATTATTTTTTCCTTCAGAAAATGTTTATTAGTTTGTCAGACCATTCACCGGACCTAAAAAAACTTCCAATAATATGGATTGTCAGTCGTCACTTTTACTATGCTCTTGGTGAGAGTTAATTCAAGAATGTATACATTTCACATGTGTGATTTAGTTAAAAAACAAAACAAAAACTATCAGTTCTTTTTATCAAATTCGAAGGAAATAATATATTTGTATTGTTTTGATGCGAGTTAACGGTGTTAGCAAGCCATTATTTTAGAAATTTTAAAGTAGGTGTTTTATAAGCATCAGAACTTGTTCCAACAAGAATTAACCTACAATTTTTACAAGACAGACGCAATCCCAACAAATAATGTATAACCCCCCCCCCCCCCCCCCGGTCCTCTGAGTCGATCTTGGTGTTCGCCGAACTTGGAAAGTAGATCTTCAGTCAGTTTAGGTTGCCGACCGCTGCTTTAAGGTGTGAGAATAAATATTTCAACTGTAAAAAAAAAAAAATATTTTTTTAAAAATTCCAAATTATCACTGTCGGGGGAGAGGGGGCCATGGGCTTTCGGTGCCCCCCTTGTTGCACCACTGCAGTATTATACACAGTTCCGAACCCCGAATTCGGCACGCTGGAGAGCGGTGTTAGGCCGAATTTTCGGACAGCGAACACGACCATAAATGTATATGTATAGCTTAGTAATAAGATTAACAATAAATTCTTTGGTTTTGATAAGCAGTATTCACTTGCAATATAATTATTTATTTCTATTGGGCCATAGGTGAGAGGTATTAATTGTAGTGCAACCATACGTCCTCGATTTTCGGAAACTGTCCCCAAATTTTAAAATTTCTTTTCTTTCTCTCCAAATTGTCAAAAAAATACATCAGTTTTGTGTTTTTGGTTGCCGCCTAAGTTGTCTATATAGACGAGCTTTCGGGGCAGTCTTGAGAAATTCTCAGTGCCGGCTGGTCCGTATAGAAATTCAAGGCGGCCGCCTGGGGTGCAAACTTTTGAGAAATGCAAAATTGATGTTTTTTTTCTTTAATTTTGAGCAGTGCTGGAGGGAAAAACTAAGGCGGCGAGGCGGTTGCCTCGCGGCGCAGCGCCCTAAAGGGCGGTAACTATTAACAGCTAATTAACATATTACGTATTATTGCTCTTCTATGATGAATACGAAAGATAAATCTCTTTTTCAGACACTTAATATTATTTAAATATATATATACATATTTCCTGGCAATATTTTTAATCCCTGCAATCTTAAGGTGACAGAAGGTCCTCGAATTTCGGGAAATTTGTATATTTTTAATGCTTTGTCCCCAAATACACTTTAACTACTTGGGGACACGTAATGTCCCCAAATTTAAACTTCTGTTTTTTCTCTTCAAATTGCTTCTCGTTTTGTACTTCAGAACTTTTAGATAATGTTTTGTAAAATTTTAGATATTATTATGGCAAATATCAAATTGTTGCCTAGTACTAAAACTTGTAACAGGCAGTGATCTAAGAAAATATGCGTACATTTTGTAGAAACTATGTTTAGATACCGTTTGAAATACATTAATGAGAGCTATTTTTCATAATAGAAGGGGATATGTTTGAGTTTGCTATGTCCCCAAAAATATCCTCGAAATTTTTTTCTGGCGACCCCAACATTTGTTCACTCTATACAATCTACAAAATACGGCCCTGAGAATTTCTCAATACAGCTGTGGTGATGGAAATTCTGAGGGCTATGAGAAATCCTCAAGCCGGCCCAGAGAATTTCTCGCGGCCAGTTATCTCAGCCGATTGCCGAGTTAAGAAGAATTTAACGAAAAAGACCTAAATCTTGACATGAAAAGTCTAATAGATGATGTAGCAAGTAAGAGTCCCCTTTTTTAAAACACTAAATGGCTTTCAAAAGGAAAATAATTTTTAAGCAAATATTGCAATGTATATTTGACTGTGGATGATTTTTTTTTTTTTTTTTAAACCTGTTATTATTTGTGTGTTATAGTTATAGTACTGGAAACCAGAACAATGAACATTTATTTTAACTTTTTCATAACTAGAACTAATTTTTACTGGATGTTAACATACTGATTGTAACACACTCAATAGGCAAAGCATACGACGAGTACATAACTTTTCATGTTTATTCGTCTATTCGTCAACTCTACCTCGTTTCATGTAAATTACTGCAATTTTGAAAGCCAAAATTCTTTTTAAAAAGCTATTTAAAACTCGTTGTTGTCATTGAATAAATTTCAAAAATTTTCGGGGGAGGGGGGGGGATGCATAATATCTGATTAGCGTTCATTTTCTGTTCCTTGGTAACTCCCCCCCCCCCCCCAAAGGGCCGGTCTGTTTGAAATATGCCCGGGCCAAATTTTCGGAATTTTCTTCCCTGTCCGCCCCTGTCCGTAACTAATGCTGCTCACCTGTGCAGCAGGATGCGGTATGTTTGATTCACGTCCTTTGCCCTGGGTATTCTTTACAGTCAAAAAAAAAAAAATAGTTCAAAGGCATAATTAATATACTTCTAAATAATTAAATTCCAGTTTTGCATTAATTAAATTAAAATCACCTTTATTATTAACTAACTGTTCCCACTACTGCGTTGCTGTGTGAAACATATCAACCAATTGGCATGCCTATAGATATAGGAAGTTAAATTTTGTTATTCCCTCCTTCCACCATCACACGCACTCTTCTCTGATCAGACTTGCGTCACGCAGAAAAAAAAACTGATCATTAGTGTGAGAGTTTTAGGCAGGCCACCCTATTAGGCAAACAGAAATTGATGGGGTCCGAATCTTTCAAAATTAAAGTCTAAAAAACGCAAGTGTAGGTGTAGACAATCTTTGGTCATTTTATGAGGGGGAGTAGGGAGGGCTTTATTTGTGGGTGTACGTGCCCCACATTTTAGTATTTTGCCCTGAGGCCCGATTATAAGCTCTCGGCGGCCCTGTATCAACTGTCCATCGTAACTTTCAGCTAAATTTTTCATTAGAACAATAAATTAAGTATTAATTTTATATTTTACTACTTTAAATTGCAATTCTTCTATACTTTATCCCAAGAAAACGCATCATACAAAAAAATAATGGAAACCGTTTTTCACTAAAGAAAATCTCAATAATTGCTGTGTTCAACTTTGAAATTTAAACTTTAGTTGTTTTTTTTATCAACTAGAAGGCTTCCGCCACCTGCTTGCTATTGCTCGCCAACCCCCTGAACTGTTTACGCAGATCCTTCGGAAGTTAGAGCTTTTATTAAAACTCGGCAAACTAATATTTATTAAAAACTATACATCTAAAAATAGATTTACTTGAGTGAAAATCGGTTAATGGAGACATTGAATGAGTGGGTGATCGTCCCCCCTCCCCCTCCAATAGGAAGTACTTGAAATAAAACCAAAAATTTGAATTAACTATAAAGTTCTAAATATTTATTAAAATGCAGCAAAGATTTAGAAAGGTGCCCCTCCCCCGCCCTTTCCACCCCATTTTAAGCTTGATACGACGCTTTTGGCAAGTTATACTTTTTTTTCGCACTTTAGATTTTAATAATACTATCATTATTTTCATATTGCCATGAATAAACCTTTAAATTAGTTGATGCAAAGAAACGAATTTTCAAAAATGCCTTGAACATTTTTATCAAATAAGTTTCAGACATTCTCAGCTATTCCATTTAATGCATTTTAATGTAAGTTACAGTAGCAGACTGGCTACCCTAATAGGGCACCAAATGCTTACTCGAGGGGGGGGGGGGGTTCCCCACCCAAAGTCACCACTCAGAACACTGAAAAAGCTTTTTAGAGGTAGGGCGCATCGGTGCGTCTCTACCTCTTATCGATGCGCCCTTCCTATAAACAAAATAAAATAATTATTCATAAATAAAACAAATGACTCACAACTATAAAAAAAAGGCATTACGAAAAATCTGCATTGCTTGATCAAGATTATTCTCCAGTGCGTTTGACTGTGATCAAAGTCTATTTTAATCAGTTACCAGAAACCTCGGAATTCTCGTCCTGTAACTATGGCAACGAGTGGCCCACCTGACGGTCAACGGCGCTGTGAAAGCGCTTTTGAATTTTTCCAGAAAACGAATTTCATCGCCTATTTGGCCCGACAGCAATTTTTCTTACTGTTCAAGTGGTCATAAATGGCAGAAACTGGTCCTGCATTTAGAATTGCTAGGTTCAGAGATTACTTTTAGGGCTCCATTGTGGGGTGTTTATCTTTATTACGCTTCAATGGCATTCCTGGGGGAACTGTCGTGCGAATTCGGATGCACCCATTGGGTGCACTTCCATACTCTTTCAGCCAGTAGTGTAGTCGAGAGGGGTGGACGCTGTGGGTTACTCCCACTTTTTCATCTTAACTCAAGAGTCCCCCCTCCCCCGACCTTTTTAAAATTTTACCACAAGCGTCCTCCACTTTTTTTCCCAGAACTACACCACCGGTTTCAGCTATACTTCAACTGTCCCCCCCCCCTAAGGTTCTTGGGATCTTTAGGAACAATTTAACTGGCGATAACTTTTCGAACATAAAAAAAGGAAAAATTCCCCCTGTTCGCAATAAAAAAAAAAAAAAAAAAAATTGAAAAACAAGATTGCGTTTTGTTGGGATGGGTGTTCGGAACTTTCTGCCGGCCTGTGAAACAATGCCGGCGGACCCCATTCCCCCCTCTATTTACGCCACTGTAAAAAATAAAAGTGTCCTTAATATAGAATAAAACACTTCCGCCTCTCTTGCCTAAACAAATTATATCCAGCACTACTTACTTTATCTGTATCACCATCAGTAATCCATATGTTTCGGTTATTCCAATATACAACTTTTCACCTGCGATAATATTTGTTGCAGTTGTTTTATTTTGTGATTTTACTTTTATATACATTTCTGCTGTAATGCTCTTTTATCTGCTATTGGAAATACATAAAACCTGCGATAACCTTTTCATTTCATCCATCTTGCTCCTGATCAGTATACCGAATTTTAAGCATGCCCTTTCAGCTTGTCCTTAACATTTTATGATGCCTCAAATCACTACTAATAATGTTACTATTGCTTAATATTTTACCCGCACTCTAAAACTTCCAGAACAAAAAGAAACATACCCCAATCCCAGTAAAATACCCTCCATCCAAAATTAGCTTTTTGATTCTGTAGCCTATAAAAACAAATCACTAACCTTAATGACCTACTAAAACTAAGATGCAGACCAAATCCCTAGCAACCCAATTACGCAAAAAAAATCATAAAGCAAATTCTTGTGATGCTCTTTCGGTCCCATTATCCAACAATTCAGACGACTGCCTGTTTTGCCACATGCCGCTAGGTGCGCCCGCCTCTTCGCATCACGACCCTGTGCGCTTACATACATTTATACAGTTCAATAAAAGATTGAAAAATGTAGCCTAATATGTGTCGCCTGTGGTGGATTTGATATTCTTAATACTAATAATAATGAACGCAATACCAATGAACGAAAGTGAAACTAATATCACACAATCAAATTTATTTATATTATATTACTGTACATTGATTATAATTACACATCAAAGGGCTGAGCAAATATATTTAAAGTAAAATTGTCCTTTAAAGTTATGAAAAAAAAAAAAAAAGTAAACAACCAGGTCCATAATGATAAACTTTGACATAAGATATACTTATATTGCTTTTTAAAACAGTAGTATGAAAATGTGCAATAGGGTCTTCAAATGAAAAACACGAAATATATTTTTAGAGACATACAAAAGAGCACTAAGCAAATCAAAACATCGAAATTATAATTAAATTTTAAATATAGAAGGAAAAATGCTCAGGCACCTACGTTGGTAAAAAAACTGACGATAACACGGATTCAAAACCAATACCCCGTTTTCGACTCACTTCGTCGTTATTATTTTTTAGAAAATAACAAAAAAAAAAAAAAAAAAAAAAAAACGAAATTTTAACGTGATCGTTATGGCATGCATAACATAACTTAAATTGTGTATAATTTCTGAAATAGATGAATATGCGATGATGCATGATTGAAATTTCAAAATGTATTAAATAAATAACCCTCCAAATAATTCACAATACGAAGACAAAAAAATATTTGGCATTCAACAGGCAATTTTATTATTATGTACATACTTTGAAATGCGTTATGTAAGTATTACTGGTTTACATAACTTGGATTTCCTCTAATTTTAAAATATTCATATCTAAATATATTAAATTGTAAGAGAATTTGAATTTTCAACAATAAAAAATACTTTAGAATGAGATATACAAAATGTGTCCTCTCCCAACAGCTAATAAATGAGAAAAATTGTAGAGCAGAAGATAAAGGTGCCTGAGCGTCTTTAAAGAACGTGAGAGATTTAATTTAAAATGTAGAGTGCATGCGTGATTAAAGAATCACAGTTAGCACAACTCTAATAACTACTACAATACAGACAAAATATTATTGCCAGATATACAGCCAAAATGTGCTATTATAAGCAACATTTGCATTGTACATATATGTTAAGAGATAAAATTAGCTGCCATATCATACTATTCAACACAATAACTGTTCAATGGATGAAGATTGCATTGCACACCTGTCTTGCATAATAAACAATAATGCAAGAGGCAAAATTTTAAAAATAAAATGCAAGCTGTTCAGCAGTATTTTATCAGTTATTCCTGATAAGGAGTCTTTCTTACTTAAATTTATTTAAAAATTTGTTTTTTTTTTTTTCACGTGTGAAATGGAGGAAGAAGGGGAGATGATTTTGCTATAATAGAAATTAAATAACTTTTTTTTTTAAATGTATGAATGGAATATATATATGTGTGGTGTGTGTGGAAAAATATCTAAAATGTATTTGCATAAAAATTAACACAAGGAAACGGAAAGAAAATGAGGTATGTATATTTTTTATAAATATACTAAGCGGAAAAAAAAGTAATAATAAAAATTTGATTAAAAAAAGTTTACGTGAAAAGAAAAAAAAATCATAGTTTCTGGAATAAACTTAACCTTTATCATTAATTTAAAACCTTAAAACATAAAACTCAGTTAAGTAGTTTAATTTTTAACTTTTAGAGAATATGGATTATAATTTATGATGAAGTTACAAAGCAATTTGTTTTAGGTCACAATTTTTTTCTTACGTAAAATTTTCATTTGCTTTCAAATCAAATCAGATAATCCGAAAACAGATGGGGGGGGGGGGGGAGTAAATGAAAATAAATAAATGTATACTCCTATAGATGCATAACTTTCAAACTTCTTTTTTGAAATACTTAAATTTTATTAAGTAAATTATTTATTTTTTTTAAAGATTAAAAAGGCATTTAAATTCAATTAGGAAATACCATGCCCCAGAAAAGACTTTTCATCAAAGATTAAACATTTTAGGATTAATGCTAATCAAAAAATTGAACTGTGCACATGAAATAGGTAAATCTCTTAATCTACAGCATGAGAATTTATTCCAAGATTTAATATGCGTACTGAATAATGAATAAATGATTTTGAATGGAAATAAATGATTTTTTAAATTTATCTTTTACTTTATTATTTATTTATTTGCGATTAATTGCTGATATTTAACATGTCTTCATGCGCAGAATCAATTTATATGATGAATGAATGTATATAATAGAAAACATTTGATGAATCCAAAACGAGTTAATCGTTAATGATTTCTGTTTTCTCACTTTTCAAATTTAAACATTATATTTAACAGTATTTTAAACGATCAGAACAATTACGCATGCACTAAAAATTCAAGCGAAAAATAAAACTAGAGATATTATCTTCGACCCTTGAAAAGTTCGCCCTTACAATCACGATATTTCAATTAAAAATTTCAAATTACACTTTTAATGAAAATAAAAAGTAATTTTATTTGTTTCCCTTTTAACAAAGCATAAGAAGCATAGAAAGTTTGAAAAGTCCAGTTCATATCGCGAATGCAAAGATATAGCATTTTTTTTATGTGTGGGCAACAAAGGTATGAAAAACGGCAAATACAAGAACGTTTTTGAGTAAAATAATTTTAGAATTGAATTTTAATAAGGGAACGTTGATTAATATTAATAATTACAGATAAGATCGTTGGAACTTCGGGATAAATCAAAAACAAAGAAAAAATTCCCTGATTTTCGGAAATGTTTGCAAATTTCTCTGACATTTCTCGGTTTTGTCGCCACCCTGTGTTATGTACGTTTCAATGTTTCAAAATGTCGGAATGAAAATTACGTGAAAGAGAAGACAGACGATTTCATAATACCATGGAAAATTGGGAGTGTTACAAAAATGATTTCTTAAAAATTATAGATGAATTGGGCTTGGGTTAAGTATTTTTTGTGGAAAACTCAAATCTTAGAACATCATTTTTTAACCTTTTTAGTGTTGCAATCCTCTTTAAAGGTAAAAAATTTATATAACAAACCTTACGACCCTTTAGGAGCCGTATATATATATAAAGAATTGCGCAGCCAGATGCAATACTTCATTTGTACAATATTGAATTTCGCAACACATGATCATAATTTTAGACTCTTAATTTAATACAAGAGAAGAAGATGAAGATTTTCCCCATTTTGAGGTCAAATTGTGAGCCATCTAATATACCTGAGCGTGACTCCTAGGTTGAGAAACCATGTTTTAGAACAGTAGTATAATGAAGGAAAATCTACTAAAAATGTTTAAGTAAAAAATGCAAGACTATTCAACAAGAATCGGTAGTTCAGCAATTAAAAATACCGAAGTAGAACAATGCAAGTGCTGCTGAAATAAATATTCAACTGGTAACAATTTTTCAATATAAAGTCATTTTGAGGAAAGCATTTTTAAAAACTTTTTTCATGCATACTTTGAACAACATTTAGCATGTAAAACTGACAAACAATATTACTATTTAAAACACTAATGAGAAAAACATACTTTTGAAACATTTCTTTAACTTTGTGTTTATAAATAGAATTTTTACGTCTGTGATGCAAAAGAACCTTTATTAAAAACAATAAAAAATATTGTAATCACTATTTCAAAACAAGACACAAAAGTAAGTAAGCAACAAAAATCTATTTGGGTGAACGCACACACACAAAAAGAAAAGAAGGAAAAAAAGAAACAAAAAATATTGCAGCGCACATTAAAAACTAACCGGAGATGACACATAGAAACTTAAAATTTATGCATGTGCAAATAAAATTACTCATCCAAAAATCATGGACCTATTTTACGAGAAATGTTAATATTAATAATAAAATAATAAAATACAATCATTGATGCCGCTAGACTTTGGGGCCCCTGGGACCCAGAGCTTACAAATTTCCGGGTCCCTCTTTCAAAAAAGCGGGTCCCTATTTAAAAAATAGCATATCAGGGCTTTAAAGATAAAATTGAAAAAAAAAAAAAAAAAAGAGTTTTGTGGCAAGAAATTTTTTCCAATGCAATTAGCAATTCATTCAATAACAATTCAACCAAGAATTTAAACCAAAATTCCATAGTTAAAAGTCAAAAATAAAGCGATTGATTTTTGGCCGAATGCCCGATGTGCGAATTTTTCGCAATGTCAATTACATGGACAGTAGCACTCTTTCTTTAAACAGTGAATGTAATAAGGCTGTAAAAAATTAAATAGGAAAATTATATTGATTATTTTGATTCAAAATGAAAGCTAAGCAAAAATCGTAATCGTGAAAACGAACCCTTTACGAAAGTTCGAAAAACCGAAACCTTTTCATACCGGAACATTAAAAAATACGCATATTTCAGAAATTATAAAACATCATATTCTTCAAGAAATCTTTGGGCATTGGCGCCGTTTCCCAACTCGCTCTTCATACTTAAAAAAAAAAAAAAAAAAAAAAAGGTGAAAGAAAAAAGCGGGTTAAGGCGTGGCCTTTTTAGCCTACTTTCCCGTAAAAGTAAAAAAAAATAATAATAAAGCATGAAAGAAGGCTTAATGTATCGTGAAAATATCGTTAAAAATCAAGAAAAGTCAAAAATAAGTGAAGTAATTAAATAAAGATTGAAAAATAAAAAATTTGAAAGTAGGGTATTGAGATGGGGAAAAAGTGTCTGTCGGTCTGTCTGTCTGTCGGTCTGTCCCCCCCTAATAACTTTTGAACGAATTGTCCGATTGGAAAAATTCTTTTTGCATTCGAAAGATCGGCGAGGACATCTCATTTCTATATTTCACTTTTTGATTTGAACAATTTTTTGTTCAATTTTGAACAGTTCAAAAAATTTTAACATTAGCGCCTATGGACAAAATTGAAGCAAATTCTGTAAACTCTGGGCACAAGAGCCAAGTTCCTATTAAAAGGGAAAAAGGGTTCTCGGCGTGAAATATTGATTTGAACAGTTTTTGTTCATTTTTGAACAGTTCAAAAAATTAACACAGAGCTTACGGGGAAATTTCAACCCTATATAAATCCTGATCTAACGGACCGATTTGCTTGGAACAAACTTTATCGGAAAGCTCTTATAACGTAGAACATGTAGAAATAGAAAGTTTATCCAGAACTTACGAGCCTATTTTGCTATGAAATTTTTTGATCGGGATTTTCAAGGATATTTCTCAGTGACTCAATGAGTGAAATAATGAATGAATGAATAAATGAAAGAGTGAAAGAATAAATCAATGAATAAATGAATGAGGAAAAGAATGAATGAATAAATTATTGAATAAATGAAAATATAAATAAATGAGTGAATAAATACATGAATGCGTAAATGAATGAATAAACACTTGAATGAGGTAACGAATGAATGAATAAATGCATGGCTGAATAAATGAAAGAATGAATGAGTGAGTGAATGAATATGTATTATCCGTTGAAAAAGGTATATTTTCAATAATTAGAACTAAAGATAAATAATAAAGAGAGAGAAAGAGATAGCTAGATTATAAATTTGAATTTGGTGTATACGGGAAAG
The DNA here is from genome assembly GCA_038502835.1 of Octonoba sinensis. Taxonomy (NCBI): domain Eukaryota; kingdom Metazoa; phylum Arthropoda; class Arachnida; order Araneae; family Uloboridae; genus Octonoba; species Octonoba sinensis. Next base: position 24,802,962 of record CM076599.1, on the reverse strand, counting down.
TAGGCTCGTATAGTTCTAGACGGAACTTCTTGTTAAATATATTTTAAAAATATTTTACTCAATAATAATTTTTTTTTCCGCTATGAAAATCACGCGTCCCCTGGGACAGGTGAAATTTTTTTCTTTGCGTCCCCACCTTCGATTTTTGCGTATTTGACGAGCTATAAGCGCGTGAACGGCATCGCTGACAATGGTTAAGCTTTCCCTATCAAAAAACATTAAATAACTAGATTTTTCACTTTTGCAAAAAACATACAAAAAAAAAATAAAACAGCTTTTTCAAATTTGAGACAACAGCAATGTGGAATACTTCATGAAAGAAATTCTTCAAATACTAAAGCAATGCACAATATTAACAATGGTTTTCAACGCACAGTAGCTTTTTAAATTAAATAGGATTTTGTGACCATTTTCAGGTTTATTAAAAATATAATTGTGTTCTATTTCTTTTTTTTCGGCATTTCGAGCTTGTGCTCTGTACCTTAAACATCCTAGAATGAAAACTTAAAACAACACTGACAAATTCAAGTTTTAAATTTACAGTCATTGCCTGTTAAAATAATTTAAATACATTTCACTAATATTTTAACATCTTATAAAGAATACACAGTATATTTTCAGGCAAATGCCTTTAACAGTTAAAACAAAGTTTTGCTTCAGAGTAAAATTATTATGGATAGTTCAGCACTCACCATATTTTTTTTCAATAAATTTTAAACGACCGACAATGAAAAACTACATTAATTTAATATATAAATTTATGGAAATCTTTTCGTTTTTTCTTCTTCTTCAATGAAAAAAGTTTTTCTGCAGTTTTGTGTGTAGTCAGTATATTTTGATATTTCATTGCTACGTAGACACCTCCAATACTTGGCAGAAAGTACATACCAAATGGGAAAAGCCCTCTGCAATTTCACTAAAAGCTTGATTCTAAATATGCCTCTTTATACAGGGGGGGGGGGGGGCCACAGGAATGGATCATGGTGCAAATTTTGCCATCAGATTTTTTTAGGGGGGGGGGGATTTTTTCACTTACTTTTTTTTAAAAATGAAATGTTTAGATGAAAAAAAGTGCACAAGTACATATATACGATACATGTATAAATATGTAGATAAGTGGTATGTGTGTAAGTAGAACTTTTTGGGGGGATATTTTTTTTCTTGAAGGTTTTCCCCCATGAGTTGGGGGGATCAGTCCCCCTTCCCCCAAATGCAGCGGATATCTGGTATTCGACTAATTTGTAAACAATTTTCTGGCATATCAGACTTGATTATTAAAATTTAATTCATTAGCATGGTTTCTGAAATACATATACATTACATACTTTCTTATGTATTTGCAAGCTGTGGGGTATTTAAAATGTGTATAAAATTAACAGGTTTAAAACATCAGAGCCGAATATTCAGTAGAGATCCATCAGACAAGGGATACTGAATATCCAGTAAAAATCATTTTGACACTGACCTGGGGGTGGGGGATAACACCTGTAGCAATATACATGACAGTCTCAGATGCTTATTTGAAAACTTAAAATTGGAAAATATTTCCCAACAGAATAATCTTTTAGTTGCATATGAAGAGTAGAAAAATGTTTGTTTGCAATGTGTTTTGAAAACTATGTAATGGTAGAATACCACACAATTCTGAAACGAAATACTGCAAAGAGTGTGGAACACTACTGACCCAAATGGTTAATACAAAACAACATTACATAAATCATTTCTTTTCAGGCCAAAGAAAAAGAAGTTATAAAATATAATTATTAAGCAAATTTAAACTTTATTTTATGGACAATTATATTATCCATCATTATAACATTACTAATACAAATGAAGATAATCTGAAAAAAAATATTACAAATGAACATTTATAATACACACATTTCTTAACTAAATTAAATCACTGCTCCCTCCCCAAATCTTATATTTTACCTACCAATTAGTCTAAGACGCGTTCGTTACTCATTTTACCTCATTTCATTGTGAGTTCTTAATGCCATATAGCCTAAATGCTATAAATTTCAGCACAACATATAGTAAAGGTTATAAACATATCTTTTTATTTGTCTAAATTTATATGTCAATTAATCAAATATTAATTTTTTTTCATGATGTTAGTGTACTATATTTCAATACAGAGTGGTAAATATACACTTAGTGTATATCGGTCAACATATGAAATGCGCATGCTACATTGCATAACAGCAATTTTTCTACAGCAAAAGGCATAATACAGAAATTTTTTTATTATCATCTTGGAGGGGGGGGGGGGACATAAATAAATGAAGAGGGGAAAAATTAATTCAAATTTAACATAGTACTAAGTTATCATTAAGAAAATACTAGAATGATACTTATTTTGTGGTTTTATTATAACAGAATAGCAGTGCAACGCTGGTTTAGAGTATTATTTATTGAGTAAGTAGCATTTGAGTAAGCCTAATTCCCCTATCAGCTCAAGGTTTTTATGTAAAATAAATAGCCAACTTAAAATTCAGAAGAAAACTGAAGTTAAGTAGAATCTAAAATCGCATTACGGTATTTTGTTCCAAAAGTTGCAAAAGTTATTAATATTAAAATCGATTAAAATAAAATTTACATTTTAAATAAAAACATTTCTTATGAAACACGTACAAGCCTTCCCATCTAAAAAAAGTATATTTCATGTATTAATATATATATATATATGTGACATTTTAAACAGTTATAAAATTATGTATTATAAAAAAATTCTCATTCAACTAATACATGATTTCAAGTGAAATAATTTTAAAAAAGTAAGCATCATACATTACAGCAAAATATATCACTGCAACATAAAATAGTGGACAGATTACACATTGAGGCAACAGGATGGACGAACATTATAAGCATGCAAGCTTCAGATTTATGTGGCAGGACAAAGTGAAAAACAAATATAATTAGTTCCAACAAAGATATTTTCAAGCAAATTACTAAGCAGCAGGAGAATTTTCAAACTTCAACTAACTCAATTTCATTGCCTAATAATAGAAACCAGAATTCAGAAAATTATTCCTAACCAAGTTGTTACACTAATTTTACCTCAAATTACTGAACTTTGCTGGTTCTCATTAACTTTAAAATTAAAAAGATAAATAAATAAAATAAACAATACATACGTTATTATATTTACTGCTGCTTTACATTTCCTTTTGTATAGCAGGATCACAGATGGGTAATTGACAGAAAATCAAATAAATGCAACATTGAAAAATAAATACACAACCAAGGACTGAGCCATTGATATCTCATTGATTTATAACATTGGTTCTAAACCCTAATTAAACATACCAGCATAGGGGGGAAAATACTCTGAAAATTTTTGGTATTAAAAATAACATTATTAGTAAAATTAATTTAAAAAACTAATTTAGATGTATTTTAATTAAATTATACATACATATTAGTGGAATGAATTTGGCAAATCATTTCAATTATTTCATGAAAGTTTAATTGAAAGTTGATCCTTAACCAGAGTAATATAATACAGAAAAATGAAAAGCAAATGCAAATAAAACCTAACATTTGGATGGCATGCAATTCGAGTTCGACAAATATGATAACACAAAATGTAAATAAGAAAAAAAGAATGTTGTTACGTTTACCTACTTTATTTGGATGTTATCGATATAAATGGCTCTATTACAAAAGAAAGCTCTGGAAGATTGGAAATGGTAGAAAATGTTTGGTCCTTAATGTAAAGTATACATTAACAATTCATTATAATGGCTATAGTGGATTCAGGGAGAAGAGGGAGATTGCTGAGGTAAACAAAGGTGATACTTGGCGATACAGCTGCCTACTTGGTGCTGGGAAGACTGGAAACAGCGCCAATCAGACAGGAAGAATATTTATGGCTGGTTTTTTCGGTTCCTCAGGAATCACCAATTCAGCAAGTAAATCATAAAAGTGGCAAATTTTGGTGACAAAACAGCAACCCTCTATATTTACTTCTGGTATCACTTCTCCCTGAATGCCCTATAGTTGCAATATTAACTGACGAAGAATGATCTGTAAAGAGTCATACATTCTTTTTGTCCAAATTTTAAAAACTGGGGAATTTTTAAAAACAAGTTACAATGTAGCATTAATACTTCAATAAACTTTTTAGTAGATTACAAAACAAATACTTAGTAGAGAAAAAATTGCAGTAAAAAACAAAAGCCTTGAACATTTAATATTTTTCATTGATATCACATGTCTAAGTAAAAGTTTTAAAAAGTTAATAAGAGATAAATAAATTTAAGAAATTCTTTTATTGTAGTTACCGTGATTTGGGATTTTTTTTTCAGTTTTAAAAAACTGCTCCTTTTTATCCCAAAAATATCACATCTTTTTTTCATAACTCTGCTCCTTCAAATCACTTCATTTATTCAAAAATAATAAATTAGAATGATATAAGTTTATAAACATATCATAACTTTCTAACTTACAAAAATTAATTTATAAACAAATCATATGTACAGTTTTGCATTTGATTTGAAGAAGACTAGCTAGCAGTTAGGAATTAAAAATAAAAATTGGAAATGAAGAAAATATTAATTCGGAACAGAAATCTTAAAATTGCTACATTGTTTTAAGTTTGTGTGGCGAATGATCTTTACACACACAGTCTCATGCCAATGAAAAGGTAGCTTATTCTACTAATGGATATTGCAAATTATATTTCACATACCATTTCGTATGACTGTGAATACAATAAATTCAGTTTTAATGAACATTATAGACATTAAAACTAAATAAGAGAAGGAGGGGTTAGCTTATATGAAAATGAATATTAGAAATATATAAAATTAGAACCCCATTAATAGTTACTATTACATTATTAGTCAGGATAAGTGTTTTGACCCCCAAATTAGAAATTATAGATTAGAAAAAAATTTTGCCTTTCATTTTCGCTTATTATTTTTATATTCAGCATATGAATTTTTTGTGTAGTTTTCCTACAACTACAAAGCTTTTTTTTTTTTTTTTTGAATTTTACAAAACAGAAAGGATTTAAAAAGTTTTTTTTCTAAGTAAACCAAATTTTAAAATTGATTTAACTATACCACATGATTGAAATAGGTAGCAGGTTTTTAATAATATCATTTGTACCATCTGTACTCATGCATAGGTCTACTTGTACATAAGTTGACTCCCTAACTTTTTAAAGCTGAATGTCAGCGAAAATTAAATTTTCCTTTATATGGTGAATCCCAGTTGTCCATTTTTAAAGATTCTAACGAGTCGTTGCGGATAACTTGGAATCCAAAGACATAAACAATGCTGCTTCAAGAGTAATATCCGATTCTCAATTAACTGAATTTTATGACAATTAAGACTTGGATCAATAAACTACATTTTGATAAGTTAGTGATAAATTAAAATTTTCATATGAAAATAATAACTTTTTAGAATTTCTGAACACTGCAGATAATTATTTGACTAACAATTTTGAATATTGACAATTTGCTTTGTACCTGTTTTTGCACTAACTTTTGTGCAAGTTAATTACTTGTTTCCAACTTTTAAATTATGTCGAAAATGTTCTGCTTTATACAAGAGTATAGATAGTAAAAATAATAATAAATCATAAAATTGGAATGTTTTCATATAACTGTTACATCAGGCAGTGTTTCAAGAATGTTCTTGATGCCATTTTAAACAACATAAAAATTTTCAACCATCTTAGGTAAAATATTTAGTAACTGATTAAGTTTGATGTTCCTCCATGCAAAAATGTTTTGATAAACAATTGTAATTCAGCATATTTGAAACAAAAGTAAAGAGCAAAATAAGAACATTTTAGCGTGACTGCTGTAGCACTAATAAATAAAATGTTTACTTCAGTAAAAAAAAATTAATAAGAAACTGAACATTATTAAAGAAGAAAATCACAAAATTATTGCATATGCACAGTTGGACTTAACAAGGAGAACAATATAGAAAAAGTTTTTAGCTCTCACAAAATTTTTCTGCATTGGAAAAAGGGATCCTTCTAATTCCAAACTACATGAGTGTAATTAACTTTACAAGTTCTTGCTTGAATATGACTATCATTTATGTGCAGCAGTATTGCTATAAATTTTTTACAAAACATCTTTAAAAAAAGTATACAAATAGGAAGAAAGAATAAATGATGCGGAATGCGAAATGTCAGCAATTTCGTTATGGAGTGCATGTGGTCATTAAAAAAATTTGCTATACTACTATCATTGTATCACAATTAAATGTCCTAACAAAAAACAAGTCAAACTTTGAGTAACAACACTTTATAATTTTTAAGAACAAATTCTTTGTAGAGAATTTAAGAACTTGAATCAGGGTTCATACTCTTATAGATAAAATGAATTTCAGGAGTTTTTCAGGAGACAGAAAGGGATTTTGCTGGAGCAATAACACGAATCTTGCACTTTTTGTGGCATAAAAATATACGAAAAACGTGTTTTGGTTCTTTATATAAAAAAAAGGTTGACTAACTAGCAGGTATTACGCTGGTATCTTTTACTTTTATGCAGCATACTAATTAAAGCTAAGAAAAAGTCTGCAATATTGTATGAATAAATCAGTGATCCCCTTTTTCTTGCAATTAGAATGCATTAAAAAATGAAACTTGTAGTTTTCCTAAATGAATAATTAACATAGGAAAAGCTCAAGTAGATTGGGGAAATTTTTTTTTAAAGTGTGCGTGTGTAGTGGTAAAAATAGCTGTTTCGATTTCTCCTCATACAAATTACTGCTATAATGAAAATAAAAAGTCATTTATGACTTCTGTTTTTGGATTTTTCCAAATTTTAACAGAACTTTAAAAATTCTCTAAATAAAAACTATGTAGGCAAAATAAAATAAAATTGGCACAAAAAGATTAAAATACGTAATAATATGCTTGATCTTGTTGTTTTCAAGAAGGCATGCTTCTCTTGATATTTTCAGAGCAGTTTCTAATTTCAACTAAACACAGAAAAGCGTTTACTTTTTCATATTTTCTAGCTTCAATTTAAAAAAAAAGAAAATATTTATTTATTTGTTTATTTATTATCCATGTTTATCAAATGTCTTAACTGAAACAAGGTCAATTTCTCTAATGGACCCAAAAAGATTAAGAATTTTTAACAGAGGTAATGTAAAATGTAAAAGAAACAGCAAAACAGTAGAACTAAAAAAAGTGGGAGCAAAAAGGTAAAATTCAGACATTTTAAGGGCCCCCAGAAGAAAAAAGTGAATTTCAGGAGGCGTACGTACGAACCCTGTGAATTAAACTTCCTTTATTTGGAATTAACAGTAGTGCTTAATATTCCTGTATAAAAACCAATGAAACTAATAATTAAACTATTAATAGTTCAGCAATTCAAAACATGAATCTACTGTTGAGTAATATAAAAAGAATATAAAAGTTATGCACCATATTAAAAATTTTACCACAGAAAATTAGTATTACATAAGAAAGCAGATCTAATTTTAAATAAAACAAAAGATCAGTATGTAATTTCTTCATTACTGAATGTTTGATATACATATCAAATGCTAAGAAAACATAGTTACATAATAAGTACAAAAATTTACAAGTGTAGAGGTTTTTTATCAATTAAATGACCTTATATAATTATTTTGTCACAGTAAAATAAATCAAATGAATAAAAGTAATCAAAACTTTCCTAGTTAGTTGAATTAAGATAAGAAAACAAATAATATTTATAAAATTGAAGAGCACTCCATAAAACTTCTTTCTTTTTAATACCCTAATTAGTTCACTTTCATACATTTTTCCAGTTACTTTAATTAGAACTGTCACTTAATTTGTACAAAATACATCTTTATGAAGAGGGAGAAAATTACTTCCTTTTTTCATTTATTTTTCTAAGTATCACAAGAATAGACAGCAAAGATAAATGTACTTTCTTGATTTCATGTGAAAAAAAGTATGTTTGGTAAGCTTAAAATAATTACCCTTGTGCCATCTGTACACATTTGCAAATTTTATGTTGCTTGGCATAAATTTGTGACAAAAACTGCATTCTCCTGTATCGAGATTTTGTGCCAAGCAATATGTTCAACTTGGCAGTGTATTCTGCAATTCTATTAAAAATGCATACTAGAAAGCTAACCAACATCCAGTAAGAATAAAAAGAAAAAAAAAAAAAAAAACCTTTTTTTTTGGCGGTTGTTGCTTTAAAACAACAAGTAAGAAAGGCGCCCTAATATATATTTTTCAAGAAATTTTTCGGACATCTTATATTTATTTTATTTTAAAACTATGTAAGCAATTAAAACTATTTTTTAAAATAAAATTGTTGCTCAAAATTTGCACAAAAAAATTGAGAAATTATTGTTTTTCAAAAAATCAAAACATGTTTTATGATTTTGTCGAAAAAGATGAGCCTTGAGGCCAGTTTACAAGATCTAGGGGAAACTGTATTAACTAATAGGATCTTACATATGAAATAAAACGAAAGAATGTGCCACTTGTTAAAAATAATACAAAACAAGAGCTTAGTGAACGAAAAATAGAGGTATTGTTTAAAAACAACACTGCGCAGTGTAGGGGTAACAAATTTTGAAATATACACAGAACTATTATCAATTGAAACTTTATAAATATGTAGATACATTTTTATCGAAATCAAAAGTTTTAGGTACATATTATATAATTCAAATAGCATTCATATTATCAAGGTTAAGTTTGTGGAATTTTTTAACAACACATCAAATGCATCATAGGAGCTGGCTCTCCAAAGTGAAGATTTATCAAGGATTAATTGCATTCACATTTAAATTTTACCTTTTATTTAAACACTGCATACATCCAAGTTTAATTGAGCATGGATTAATGTATGCAGAAATGATAATCCTTAGCAGGATCTATTAAATGATATGCACATTCAATTTTTGGAATCTATTTTATAAAACCTCAAAAACTCAAAAAAAACATGCAAGTCGAAATAAGAAACATGCATAGAAGAAAAAACAATTATAAATGTCATATTAAATAGTGAAATGCAACAACTCAAACTGACAACAAAAAATTGTATGAGAAATAATTACCTTGATTCAGATTCAACAGAATAATGTAACTAAAATGAACATTGTTGATATTAATAATAAAGTAGTGGCTTTTGTAAGTAAATTTTTTTGCCCCTTGCATTGTTTGAAAAAAAAAAAAAAGCAAATAGTAACATAACTTTAATGATGCCAAACATATGCCTTTATAATCTAAAAACTTACTACTATTAATAAAATGGGGGAAATTTTCAACTTCTAAGGAAATATTAAGATGTTATTGAAAGCAATCAACAAATATAATTGTATTTCATTTTAAAAGATGCAAAAGAGCAAAGTTTGTACCAGATCTATGAACCACATGTTATTGCAGAGTTAAATTTATTTAAGACAAGAAACTGACTGCACTGCTAGAAATACTTTAAAATATGAAATTGCTTGCAAAATCACGAAATAAGATATTCTCAAAGCATTGGCAAAAGAACTTCCAATTTTTTTGTTTACAGTGAAAGAGAATCAAAAGTCTGCAACTAGTTAGTGAATATGAATGAATTGTTCAAACCTTTGGTATAATGGCATTATTATTTCTACTACTTAAAAAAAAAAATAAATAAATAAGGATATGTCTTTTGTACATTATACTAATATTTTTTAATAATAAGTTAATAAAAAACCCTGTTATTTTTAAATTTATTTTGCACTGGAAGTCCTAATTATGAAAAACAATTTTTGATAATTCACTTTCTTCTTAATTTTCGGAGGAGACAAGTTATTCTAGATTAGAAAATAAAACATATATAAATTTCCTGATCATGTATAAATAATAATTCATGCTTATGGGCAAATATTTATTGTTGTATCAATTAAATACAAACAATATGTAAAAAAAAATCTAATTACCTTCATTTATAATGCAAATTTCACATTGATTAGTGAAATGATTGGACATTTTGATTGCAATACTTTAGGCGTTTCTCTTTTTATATGTATAAAATTGTCACCATTATAAAACTTCATAATTCATTTTAGTTGTAACAGTCCATTAGTGTTTTGAAGCTTTAATAAAACGCTACAAATAAAAGCTCTTTCAAAATGCTAAAAACAATGCATCAAGTATTCTACTGAAAGTTACAAAAAGCAACAAAAATATTACTTTGTATCAAGAAAATGGGATTCTAAATATAATTTCTATTCTACTGAGTGTCTTCATGCTTATACAATCAACTATGTACAACAACAATAAGGATATTGTCCATGAAATGTTCTAAATTACAAGATGTTCCTTTAATTCTACTATGGCAACACATGTAACAGTCATAACCATTGTTAAAACCAGAAGCCAGCTTTCATATTTTGTGGATATTCAATGCAACAGTTTCTCAGATTTCTATTTTTATCGGACAATGCAGGTTTTCTTACTATAAGCACCTTTTATATTGAGACAAGGATGAAGACAAGAACAGTTGCAGGCATGACTAAATGTTTTCGAGATCAAAGTTTGCCAGAAGTCCCCCAAAAAGTAGAAGTTTATTAATCATATTTGTAACTACGCGATAGTGCACCTGCGTGCGATGGATGATTGCGCACTCAATAATTCACGTTCCTGCAAGATGTTCTCATCCACATCCCTTGTTCAGTGAGTTTTTTCAAGCAGAGCACCATAAGACAAAATTGTGAGCAATCTACTATTATTCAAAAGTTCATAAATTCCCTCATTTTCACTGTAGAGGTAAATAAACACCTTCAAGACAAATGCAATATATTTACATTGATATTGCAGAACAATGTGATAAAATTTATAAATAAAAGTATGTTTATTATGACATTGTTTGCGTAGCAAACTTGTATTATCGATTGCAACATACTTGAAGACCAAGAAAGTCAAATGCAGTCAAAAAGCAAAGAAATTTAAAAAAGACATTAAAGTTAAAATTTCATAGTGGCGCAGTTCAATACGTATAGTGCTCATTCGCGTAACAGGTTAAACTACAATTTTTGGGAGGACACCTGGCATTTCTGAGATATTTATATTGTTGAATTTGTTGAAGAAAACATGATTTTTGATCTATTGGCTGAATGATTGTTTGAGACGATTCAAAATAAAGACACTTTTAATTTTGAAAAAGTATACAAATATGTCTGCAAAAATAAAAATTCACAAAATGATAAGAATTGGATATAAAACCACACTTATTGAATAATAATGAGTTATTAAATAATAAGGAAATGAGCTAATTTTTGCTTTTTGACTGCACTTAAAGTAGAAAGTAAATGGCATTGTAAATGTGTAAGCACCACATGTTAAACTGATGCTTCAAATAGGAGTTGCCAACAGTACAACATCCTCTCATACTGTATAGTACAATATCAAATTTCAATGTTACATAATGTACAATTTGGCATCCTGTATATTCAAAGAATACTCCTTATGAAATATCACATAAATTACAATTAAAATAGGTAACATCATCATTCTTTTCTTTAAATCAAATTTAGGTAACTTATACTTTAACAACAGTATGATCAATAATAGAAAAATACTTTTTCTTTACAAGATATAACAAATACACAATGGCCTTCAATATATTTTCATAACAATGAAAACGGAATTTGAGTGTCTTTGTCAGAAAAAGTATTACTTTTACAAATTAACATCCTTATGCTAACAAGATTTGCATGAAAAGGAAACAAGTATGTGTGAAAGTTTCAAAAATGTTAACATAATGTAAGAACAGAAAATATCACCCTTTCAAAATATCACACTTATAAAAATGGAGAAATTATGGGTTTGAAAATACAATGTCAACGTAAACAAATAACAAACTGACACAGATATATATATATAAACTTCAAAAGTACGTAACACTTACATGAAAAGAAAAATATAAAAATATGTTCAAACACTTATAAGTAACAGCCAAACTAAATTTCTTAACAGTGAGTCACACATAATATTATGTATAAAAATTATCATGAACAATTTCTCAAATAATTAAAAAATGCTTTCTGTTTTCAACAGTTTGAGTACAAAGTAATTTTCTTAATTTTATGTTATTAACATGTAATAGACATTTTAGTCAAAAATACAAAACTGCAAGTGTTTTCAATTTATGACCTAGAAAAACATATAGAGTTAAAAAATTCATTTGATTAGAAATACAAATTGATGTACACTTATTGTACCATACTAGGAACAACTAGATATCCAACACATATGATGCTCGTAAGAAAAGGTGGTGAAGAACTTTTGACTTATTTCAGAAAAAAATATTACTCTTTTTATGCTCATTCTTATAAATATTTAAATACAAAAGTTTCAGATCTCTTGTTAAAATTAACCAAACAAATGGCTTTAAAATAAGTTTCCATTCAGAGATGATTTTTTTTTCTTGTATATGAAGTTTACCTGAAAGAAGGATTAAATTTTCATTAAAAGATACAGGTATATTAAAGGGATTTATCATAAAATTCAATCATCCGCGGAGAAAACCGACACATGTAGTCCCATTCCAAAATTCGGTTTTCTTTTTATTCCAATTTTAAGTAAAGTATAAATTTGAGAGTATCTCAGGGAAGAAATGTCATGCCTTTTCGATTTTTGTGGCATATTAAAACCCCTTAAAAAAAATGCAAATTTCCGAAGTTAGTAAAACAATTAGAAGACCTCTAATATTCATTTTAAGTAGTTTTAAAATCCTGAAACAAGGCTCCCCTGTAGATATTCGACTGTTTAAATTGTGGGGTTTTGCCAAATCAAATATTTCTTTTATCACCCAAAGGATATGCTGGAAAAAAGGGCATATGCATTCTTTATAAATTGAATCTAAGAGTCTGGTACAAACTATTTTAAACATTTATATTCTAAATAAAGATAAATTCATTACTCTGCATAACATAAGCACAATATAAGTTGGTATTTAATCGCAAGCATATTGGAAGTTCTATAAAGTGCCAAAATGACTAAGAGTTGCAAAGGTGCATTTTGTACCAGACTAAGAGTTATAGATTAGACCTTTGGTAATAGATTAGACTTGGGGCTCATTTATTAGACTAGCAAATTGGAACTTGTACCAAATACACCAAAAAAATTCCTAAAAGGTCTAGCTTATACTTTTAAAATCATAACAGAATATTTCATAACTAAATATTATTTCTGTTATGATTAGAAAAAGTTTGTTCATTTTAAAGACAATGCTCAAAAGCTTCAAAACCATATGCTTTTCAAACCAACAAGGGGAAAGTTGAGGACTTTTTAAATTGTGGTAAGAAATCCCAAACCCCCAGAAACTTTTCAAAACAGCATCAAATGCCTCTCATAACCCAAAGTCTTCTAAAATAATTAGTGCAAGTTTAGCAATTTTTTAAATTATGCCAAGAACATGCATTATCGGAAGTTTCCGAAATGACAAACACAAAGATGACAGGATCAGTGTTGACAATATGCAATACTAAGTATGTTTTCTTTTCAAAATTTTCAGATCTAAAAAAGTACAATAATGTAATTATAAAAGGGAAAAGGCTGGGTAACTTTGTTAGTCAAAATAAATGTACCGATAAAGAAAACTAAACTTGGAAGAGAAATTTAAATTTACAAAAATATTTTACTAGTTGAAAAAGTTAATTGCCACCCAAGACTAAAATGAACTAAAATAGCGCTGGGCCAGAGTAGCCCTGAAAAAAAAAACAAGGGCGAAAATGTCATTCTGTTAATGGACACTTCTCTACTAATACAGCAGCCAAGTATGTGTGTGTGTGTGTGTGTATCTGTCTGCCTGTGTCCGGCGTAGGGCCAAGGCAGTTCACAGCGGATTTTCATGAAATTTGGCACAAAATTAGTTTGGAACAAAGGGGGTGTGCACCTCGGAGAGTTTTTCTGAAATTCGAATTTGTTCTTTTTTTATTTCAACTTATAGCCGAAAATTTCATAAAATAGTCCTCTTTTATTGGAAGGAATTATCATATCTTTTCGAGTTTGATGCCATTGAAAAGCTCGTAAGAAACTGTCCCAGTAAGAGTTTGGTTCTACTTGGTAAAATTTGAAGCCTCTAAATGAACTAGAAACGAAGTTATGAGCGTTTTTCTCCGCAGTTCGAAACTATTTTTCCACAGTAAATTAATTTTATTTTCTCCAGATGATTGATAAAGAGCTTGCTTTTTATTTTGTTTGAATTGCTACCATGCTGACTGGTTTATGATTTTTTTTTTAACAAATTAAAATTTATTTCTTGCGGATTTTAGTGGTTTGAGGAGCAGCCGATTTTTAATTAATTAATTTCTTTTTTTTTTCATTTTGATTATTCTTTTTTTAAAATGAATTAAAATTAATTCATTGCCGTTTACAGGCAATCGGTAGCTTTATTTTGATTTCCTTATTATGACATGTATTTTACGGAACCATTTTTTTAAAGAAATTTTATCCTTTATAGCAATTTTTGTTACTTCAACTTATTATTGCTATTTTAATTTTAATTTAATTTTTTTTCTCCAGCAAATTAGCGCATGTGTTATTTTCCTATTTGAGCTCGGAAGAAAGGTTTTCCCACTTTCAATGCTTTGCTTGCTGCTGTTTGTTTCTGCAAGCTACAAAATTTCGTCTTTCTGTTTTACTGTCAATGAATAATAGATAAAGATTAATTATACTAAAAATTTATTAGTTAAAACTATTCTCTTGGATTATAAAAGTCCTTTTTGCGTGGGTACTTGAACTAAACAAACAAAATGCATTTTCTTTTCAATGTGTTCCTTTTTGCTGTTTCAGTTCTTTTTTTCTTTTAACCTTTTTTATTGTGTGTGTTTTGTAATAAAAAATGCTTAACTCCCTGGCGGGTTGGGCCGTGGTATCACGGCATGAGGAATGGGCAGAAGAGCACCACCTCTGACGCACCAGGGAGCCTGTTTGGGAAAAGGGGAAGGAATCTCGCAAATATAAGCTCCAGACCATCTTGTAACGGAGAAAGCGCATTGTAATATCACGGCTTCGACCATTTTGAAAAAGATTTCTCATGGCTTGACATCACAGCCCAAATCGCCAGTGGGTTAAATGTATAGGATCGCTGGTTGATTGCCGTGGGCGACTAATTTTTAATTATCCGGAATGCTATACATTTTAATAAAGTAACATAATTTACACATTAAAAAGTTATCACTATATACACACATCGGCGAACTGACTAGTCTTTTCATTTTTTACCATGGGCATAGTCGTGTGAGTACCGCTAGTAATAAATAATACTACTTTGACATCTGAACTTTCACTATTTCAGTATAGTTTGCCGGCCTGTCTCTTCAAAGCTTTTGGCATTAGAGATACTCGATACATATCATATTATAGGAGGGAGCATATATATATATATATATATATAATATACATCAGGCCTGTATATCAGGGGTGCCACTATTCAAAAATTTTTAGACTGAACTTTTCACCATGCACATAATAGCCAAATCACGTAATTTTTTTACAAATAAGCGGTTGTTTTTAAGATACACACATATTTGAATGTACCAATATTTTCTTCAAAAAAGCTGAAAATTCTTGCTTTCTGATGTAAAAATATCATTCAATATATTTAACCAAACAGTTTTGCAGGGAGAGAAAAAGAAGTGCACAGTATATTTTAATATTTCGGCAGTGATGCCGCTAGACTTTGAAAACTGGAGCTATAAAATTCCGACAGTTGAAGGGGGTCGGGGGGATTCTCTCCTGGGAAAATTTTGAAAACTATATGCAAAATAGTGCATTTTGAGGCCTTTGGAGACACATTTGGGATTGCAGAAGTATTAGGGGGAAAAAAAAAAGAAACGTAATAGAAACATTTTTAAAATTTAAACGCTTTTACTCATAAAAATGCAGTATAAAATTGGCATTTTTCTTATATCTAGGGGGCCCACATTTTTTCTGACGCCCATATCGAAGAGCCCTGTGTCTGCTTTCTCGAACAACACTTACAAGCTCGTCCCTCTCTTCCCAAAAGGATGTTTTGAAAATTTGTAAAAGAAAAACTATTGGTACCATTTGAGCATAGCATAAGGTATTTCATGATTACAAGGGGGGAGGGACCTTGACTTTTTAAAGCTTAAATTCTAAAATTTTGACATTGTGAAATTTTCTGCCCCCTATTTAAAATTTTAGAGTTTCCAACATTTAATACAAATAAATAATTATATTCATTGGTTTTAATCGTTAGCAAAATAGCTGATCAATCATCAAATCGGAGTGCCGAACTGGGATTTTAATTTTCTTACAAAAGTTAAATTCTCTTAATTATTTTTCTTTTCTTTCTTTCTTCTTCTTCGCCTTTTTAAAAAATTTTGTGCATCACAGCTGATTTTGATACCCCCCCAAAAGTGCCGCAGGGGTGCGGGCCCCCGGCCCGCCTTGCCCTAGATCCGGCACTGCATATCACGGTTTTAAAGATATCAGGGGTGGTGGCAGTAAAGATTTGCATTTCCTGAAATTTCAAAAAAAAAAAAAAAAAAAAATCCTGAACCTTGATTCTTTTTAATAGGTACTAAGGTACTGAATGTCAGACATATAAGACGAAATGTGATTGTACTTTATGAAAAATACTGGGATCAAACAGAAATTGATAAAACTACTTATTTTAACTAGGGGTCGCAATGGAAAATGTAGAAAATATAGGACAAGCAGAAAAATAGTTTTAAAAAATCGTGCACTATTTTAATAAAAATGCGTGGATTATTAAACGAAATAATGCAATAACATCTAAATAATCATCAGAATGTTAAAGAAACAAAGAAACGTTATTAAAATTATCTACATGCATTTAATACATCTATTTTGCCGACTTGCACGATTAGGTCAACTTGCACGAGGGTTTCCGTTTATTTGTCTGAAAGTCGGAGGTTCGGCTTGCATGCGAATCTACTTATACGCAAGTAAAAACGGTAAAATTTTGAAAAAAATAAGAACATTTTTTATTTGTTTACTTCTTAATTAAACCTACAAAATAAGTGAAATGAAAAAAATACGATTCCGGTAAAGGATGCAGAAAGATTACGCAAAAAGGAACGCATGCGTTTCTTTGCTTGCGCATGGAAATTAGGCCTACGTAATTTTTAAAGTATTGCTCCAATTAATCAAGAAATACATATGGTTGCAATTGAAGGGGAAAAAAATAAAATGAGGGTGGGTAAACAATTTAGGGAGATTGAACAAAAAAAAAAATTCCAGTATTTGTGGAACTCTACCATTCTTGAGATATAAATAAAAAATAAATCTTTTTGTGACAAGAAATTTTTTTCCAATGCAATTAGCAATTGATTCAATAACAATTCGACTAAGAATTAAAACAAAAATCCCATATTTAAAAGCTAAAAATCAAGTCATTGACTTTTAGACGAATGCCAGATTCGCGAATTTTCCGCAATGTAGATTACATGAACTGTGTAGCATCCTTTTTCTAAATAGTGAATGCAATAAGGCACAAATTAAATAGGGAAATTTTGTTTATTATTTTAATTCAAAATAAAAGCTCAGCAAAAATCGTAATCGCGAAAACGAACACTTTACGAAAATTCTCAATCGCGAAAACGAAAACTTTTCACACCAGCAGATTTTAAAAAAAGCATAGTTCCGAACTTATTAAACATCAGGCTGATTATATCCTTAAAGAAATCTTTGGGCATTGAATCTCCGAATTGTTCACCTGTTTCCCTTACCTAAGCCGCGACAGCGCAAGCTAGCGCCGTTTTCCCACCTTCTCTTCATATAAAAAAAGCTGCAAGAAAAATGCGGGTCAAAGACAGGGTTCGTACGCTTTTGGCAAAACCAAAAATAAGGACTTTCTAAGCACTTTCTAAGGACCTACAAAAAAATTTAAGGACCTCACAAATTTTTCGATAAAAATAAATCATTCTTTTACCTTTAACAGTATAAATAAGCGATAATCATACATGCGATTGGTTAAATGCAAAAAAACATGGAAGTTTTTTTTGGCCTACATATTAGTTAAATGTATCTTTTATTGAGCTAGATGTCAACAATATGCTTCTTTGAAGTATTCTCCCCCCCCCTTAAATTAAAATAAAAAGTTTCAAAAGCAATATTTATTTACTGATTACTTGTTAAGAGCTGCTCCTACTTGCTTTATTGATAGTTGTCTAGAATGTAGATGATTTAGTAACAATTTTCATGCAAAAAAAAAAAAAATACTTTGTTACTAAACTTAATAAATAGTATCGAATCCCAAATTTGAAACCACAAAGTTTGGCCCTTTTTTGAAAATTCCCAATTTTTGTTTATTTATTAAATTTTTTCCCCTCGAGTCCGTTTTTCAAATTTTATTCCATTTTCTTTCTCTTTTAAAAGCAAAATGAGAGAGCTTGTGTGATTTGTTTTTCTGTGGTCTTAAATAGTGCCCAGTTACTGGGCAGTGAGCACCATTGCATTTTGTACAAATACTTGGTGTTTTGATTCGACTTCTCTACTAATATATTTTTTTTTCTAGATGTATCTCGATTTGATTTTCTTTTTCATACATACAATTGCAGGAAATAGCAAATTGGGAGCTGCCATGTGGGTGGGTACAAGTTCATTTTACTGAATTGGGTGTTGTAGTTTGAAGCATTTTATCAAAATCCATGAACATTTTTCTTTCTTTCTTTTTTTTTTTTTTTGTAAAAATATATAACACATCAGTTTACTTACACCTTTTCAAAAAAAAAAATTAAAAAAACAAGAGTTAATTATTTATCTACCAGTTGAGATAGCACAACAATTTGTTGTGAAAATGCGATGATGTTTATGTAAATCCGCCATTTTTGGTCCTGTCAATTCGCCGTTTTGGGTCTGTCCGAAAGCCGCGACAACACCGGTCCCGAGCAAACCAAAGTTGAGGTTCGATTAAGTCGTTGAAATGAAAGAAGTTGCATTCTTGTGAAGAATACAAAAGATAGCAAAACAAATAGAGCGCATTCTTATTTTAACAAAAAAAAAAAAAAATTAAGCACCTGGAATAAAAATAAGGACTATTTAAAGACTTTTTAATGCCTTAAAAATGAAAATGAACATTAAGGACTTTCTAAGGACCTTTAAGGACCGTACGAACCCTGAAAGAGGAGCAAAAAATAATTTTGCGTATCGATTTTTTACATATTTTATTCGATTAATTATTTTTTCTCCCGCGATGAAAATCACGTGTCCCGGGGGACGCGTAATATATTATTTTTTTCGTATCCCCGTCTCCAATTTTTGCGTATTTGACGCGCTGTAGCGCGTCAGCGGCTTCGCTGCTTACGTCCACTTTCCTTGTTTTTTTTTTCACAAGACACATGATTTTTTTTATGTTTTCTTACTTTTATGTGAATTAATAAATGCTTCTGTTCCAATTATCAATAGTAATCGGCATCGTCGGAAACATGGAGTAAATTGTAAACAATTTTTGAAAAATTGCCGATATCGGTAATTTTTAAAATTTTGAAAATACCGAATTTCCGGTATTACAATGCGGAAAAACACCGGAGTTCTGGTGTATAACCGGAATACAATCACCTCTGGTTCATTGTTTTATAATTTTGATAACAATCCAAGTTAGGGGTTTGTGCTCGCATTCAATTTTTCGATTGAGATTTTTTTAAACGTTTTTTTCAAAAGCGATTTTTGTTGATTGTTTGCTTTCGTTCCTTCTTTCTAATTTCAATAACAATTCAAGTTGATGGGGGCGAATATTCAGTATCTTTTCAAGCCAAAATTTTTATTTTACAATTTTTTTTAAACCAATAATTTGCGAGACGGAAATTTCCGTTTGGATCGTCGTAAAAAGACGGATTTCCGTCTCCAGGACGGAAGAGTGGCAGCCCTGCTGTATATATATATATAGATATCAGGGGGTGAGGAAAATGCCTAAGCTGAAAATTTTAGAGTTAAAAATATTTGCATTGTCAACATTTGCTTGGAATAACACTAGTACAGCCACTACAACATACAAGAAATTCACAAAAGCAGCTTTTCTTTAAGTCCTAAGATATCTTTAAAAAATATTTTTTATAGTATCAGGTTGCCGTTTTTTTATGGTACCGGGCTAAAGTAATTTTATAATGATTAAAATATGATACTTTGGAAGTGCAAGATCAGATTTGGTAATTTCACAATGTCATTTCTTAAAATATGACACTATTCTGTAAAGAAACATTTCATACATTTAAAAAAAAATGACTTACTGGTACTAGTGTTTCAAGAAAGTGTAGCACTCTCTTTCGACGACTGCCGACTCATACTGCTTTGCTGATGATCATGCCCAAAGACAGAGTCCTCATCTGTAGTAGACTGCTGTGAGGCTTGTGATAAAAGCGGAGGGCGCTGGGATTCGTACTCTACGCCTGGCTGCAGTGCTGCTTTGTCATCGAAATTGGTCTGGACTCCTGAAGAAGGATTATGTGGAGTGGAACTGATAGGGCTAACAATTGGCACTGTGGCTAGCAGTAAAGGCAAACCCACAACTGAATTAGCAAGCTCACTCTTGGAAGGCGGGGCAGGTGTTGTAACAGTACTGGTTGCAACGGTGGTTGTAGGTGTGGATGATCGAGAAGGACCATATGTTGAAGTGTTGGCGCAGTAGGAAGGCACTCGATGTATCCTGTGGCCACCATGCGCCGGGGAGCCTGATGTTGTGGAGCTGTCGACCGGAGCCACATCTTGTGTTCCAAACAAATCACTGTCTTGGAATGTGTGCCTCCTGTCTAGAGCTCCATCAGGTAAGGGGGGAGTACCCGAGGACTGCAGCGTTTTCGACATGGATGGGCTTAAAGGAGGATGCTTGTGAGTGCCACTGCTCAAGTAAGAAGCATCTGGAGCATAAGATATACTTAGAGATGGGGATCCTCTACCAGAAGCAAGAGATTCGGTATCATCATCCAGGCCTACAAACTTTATTGGTTGTGCGTGAGACTTACAGCTAGATTTTGGACCAATAGCTTTCATTGGTTTTGAAGAAGGAGTAAAACAAGAAATAGAAGCAGTCAAGGGAGCATGAACATTTGTTTTGCTGATTGGAACAAAAGCACTTCCTGCATTAGTATCAGAACTTTCAGTCGTACTTTTGTGATAATTATCCGAGATTAATTTCTCAGTTTCTTCTTTATATAAACTATCTTTTTTGAGAATAGAGCGCTTTTTTGCAGTATCTGGGCTACTAAATTTTTTCATAGAAGAGCCTCGTTCTAAAGAGCCCCCTAATAAAGGACTTTTATTGCCACTTCGTTTACCTGTAAGATAAAAAAATAAAATGGAAAGTCTGTACACCTTCTTGATCAGCTGATTTACTGAGAAGTACAAATAAAAAATACTGGTCACATTAATAACTTAGTATTAAAAGTGCTTTATAAACAGCATCACAATAATCGTACAAAGTCAAATTTCACTTTTAATTTTGGTTTAGAGATAATAAATACATTAAAATGACTAAATTAACATAAAATGAAAGATACATAACAAGGTACAGTCGGGGGTAACAAAAAAACAAAACACTGAAAATTACTTGGCCTTTGTATGCTCTAGAAACGCAAGGTATCAATCATCATCGATTAATGCCTTCCTAAAGTATTGAAATAAAATTTTGATAAGGGCCCGTATACATATTGAAATGAACACTAACTCCCAAAACTTAAATGAAAAGCTACAGTTTTGACAACAGTTGAATTCAGCATAACTAGCCTAAATATCAAATTTGAGTACAACCGGACCGTTATTGAAAACGAGACCACCTCTAGTTTCAATATTCTAATACAGGTTGAGGTTCATGAAGCCATAAAAACAAGCATTTACGCATTTTAAAGAGTTAAGAACTACATTATTCATTATAATACGTAAGTTTTAGGCAACTGCTTGCGAAATACTGTGGTTTTGTTTAGATTTCTTACTTTTATCCAATAGGTAGAACTGTATACATTCAGCAATGGTATACCGCCCCTAAAGTGCCAGCAAAATCTTTTTTACGCATAGCACGAAAACTACTGCATATTTTGAGCTGAAATTTTGGATACCCATATACAAGCTAGACTAGATTGATTCTTCATCAAAATATAATAGGGTTTCAGATCATAGTTAAAAAAAAATTTCATAATTCCTAAAATATTAAACTAATATTTTCGAAATAGAAAAAATCTCATTTTTATTATTGGGTTAGTTCATATTCTTTTGTAAAAAAAAAAGAGCCTTTGCCATTCCCATGGTAGTTTAGATATTATATCTAGTAGATTATATCTAGATATTATATCTAGTAGTTAGATATTATGTCTAGTATTCTTACGAATACTAGAAAACTTTTTAACAAAACAAGACTTTTTTCTCAATTGAATTCTGAAGCAATGGGTGAATGGAATTACACAAAAATGAACATGAAAAGTCAAATTTTGATGCTGAATACAAATGTGTCATAAAAAAGCGGGGTTGTCATTCAAAATTTTAAAGTTGATGCTCATTTGAAAATGAAGACGACAACTTAACAAAATTCTAATAACAGAATTTTATAGAGTAAAGTATTCCTGATAAAATGACATACAGTAGAGCCTCGATTATCCGAGGTAATGTGGACCGAAGGTACCTTGAAGAATCGAAAACTCGGATAACACGGACTTGGTTCAAATCCAAAGAGAAACATGGGTTGAAATGAATGAAAATGTCGTCAAAGATGTAAAAAAAAAAAAGGCATTTACTGTACATATTATGAAATGAAAAAATGACGTTACATACATACAAATATCTAATTTACATGTACACATCAGTAGACTACATGTTCCAGTTAAAGTTGTTTCTTGAAGAAGTTTATGTATATATATTGTTTTCTGGTTAACGGAACTCGTTTGCTTCTTTGCTACTGTTTTACGCAATGGTTGTAACTGGTGACACCGTCATCGGCCGCCAAAAAAAATTTTTTTTTCAAGGGCAAATGTACCTCGGGTAACCCGAAACTCGGTTAGTCAGGGCTCGGATAACCAAGGCTCTACTGTATTTCCATATGTCTCTAGTGCAAATAATAGCAAAATACAGAGGGGTGTCTCGTTCCCCCCCCCCCCCAACTGTACATTGCAAAATTAAAAATAAATCAAAAATCATAAACAAGAGAAAAATAATGACGATAGTGATTAAATTTATTCCTTCAAAATTCATCAATTTTTAAAAACAATATGAAATGGCACGACATAGCAGCACAAAAAAGGAATATTGTATTCATTATTCAAACAAAAAACAATTAAAAATTATTTTAAAATATAATTAACTTGCAATCATGTAACTATATGCAAGTGCAGTTTTCACATAATTATAAGACACTGAAATTTAAAATTTTATTTTACTCCCTTAAAATTGCTTTATTCCCTTTCACTTATTTATAAAATGTTATGATTGCGAAAATTCAAGTTTTCGATAGTTCAAGATAGCTCCAATCTCCCTCAGCTCTAATTATCGAGATTCCACTGTATACAATTTTTCATGGCAAAGTATAAAAGCCCCGAATAAAAGTAGTATTCTTGATTATTGCTATTTATTCTTGCCTTCACTAGTTACAAAATAAACTTGACCTTCTGTTATCAGGCAAATAACTAAAAATCCAGGTAGGAACGCTTCCCCTTGTTTGGCAGTGAATTCGATTGAATACGGACAGCTTGCTCAATGTCCATAACAAAAGACAGAACCATGAAATTGAAAAACTAGACTATTGCACCCAATGTTGAAATTAAGTGTTATTTGTTCTACATTGAAAGAAATACCTGACTAGAAAGAACAGTTATGCAGTACAATAGCTCCTTATCGAGGAGAGGTTGTCCTTCTAGGATTAATGAGTTTCTGCTTGTTTACTCGGGGGAGATGGAAATATATCTGGCTGAGTTGGATTACAACAGTATGCAGAGGTTTTTTTCAATCTGGGCAGAAATAAGAAGGAAAGAGTTAATAAATATCCTGTAACAAAAAAAAGTGCTTTACTTACCTCGAACAGAAAATGAAGGCTTAATGCCAAATCTTGATTTTACTATGGATGTACCACTGCCTTGTCTAGAGCTAGTATTGCTAGTAACAGAGTCTAAAGAAGATTGCAAGCTGTGCTGGGATGTGTCTGGAGTATCAAATCGAGTTTTGGGCTTTCGAACTTGGAAAAACCAAGGTTTTTTTGTGGTAAGGGCAGGTGTCAGAGAAGAATGGCCGTCTTGTCGAGGATCAGGTGAGGTAGGAAGAGAGGAATAACCTTCAGGAGTCCTTCCTGCTGGCTCTTCATAGCAACTACCACTGTCTGTTGATGAAGAGCTGTATGTCTTACCAATAGGAGAATGCTGAGGAAAATAATGATGTTGTACAGTATATCCATCCTTTGTAACAATATGTGTACTTTGTGGAGGCTCTTCAAGAGGATTTATGTACAAATTACTCGAGTTAAATGTACTCTTTGGTTGCAATGGTGGAGTTGGAGGTGGTTTTATGGAAAAAGGGTCATCTGCAGACAAATCAGCAAGGGAGGCACAAGGTTGAGAGTTGCATGTTGCATAAGTATCGTAACTTTCCATGCTATTTACGTCCCACTTGTTGATAGTTTTAAGCTCAATATTGCTCATTAAATCACAATGTGTTGTTGGTTCTTGGTCAATAAAATCTTTTATTTCCTGTAAAATAAAAAATATATTTTACATAAGCATACAAAACACATAGAAAGAGTAATAAATTCTTCAATTTGAGAAATATAAGACAAATGATTAATATGAGAAAATAAATTAAAATTCAAAAGAACAAAGACTTTAAGAAACATTTTAAGATATAAAAAAATGCTTATTTTTTAATGGTAAAAATTAATTACCATCTCCTTTATACTCTGTTTCTACAAGCTATATATGGGTGGTTCTACATATACGGGATGAGTACTGATTTTCAAAAAGCTAATTTAATTTTAAAAGCCTGAAAAAAAAAATTAGAAAAATACTCCAAAAATTACATAATTAAAGTAAGACATGAGCAGGGCTTAACTATTTGTATTTTAATGTACTTTTGTATTTGTGTTTTTTGTGCGGCATGTGAATGACATAATAGATACGTTGATGATTTAATGGACAAGTTGGTAATATTCTTTTACCATGTGAATTGAGATATTGATTTATTTATTATGTACAGTCATTATTATTATGTAACTGATACATTGGAATAATAAACTAATAAATCTAACTATGGTTTTTACACAGAACAAAAAAAGATCTTGAAATGATTGAACAAAGAGCAGAATGATCAGGAATTAAATTTAAGAAACATAAATACAGGTAGTTTTAAAAAAAAGTAGGAATTTTTCTTTAAAAAAGTAGGATTTCAAAATACAGACGAAAACACCTATAAATGAACAACCAGATTAACCAGGTTTGTTTACAGAATGAACACACACAACAAAAGAGGTAATTGAAAAAAAAAAGAAAAAAAAAAGTTTTTTTTTTTAAATTTTATTTATGGAATTGAAAACGCGTTAGAACTCTAACGTGTACATAATTCTTCTAGTTTCTTTCCCCTTCTTTTCAAGTAGAAGGCACTAACACATTAAAAGCTCATCAAAATTTCATCCATGTAAACATAAACTCTTCAAATAGTATTTAATTTTCATTTCATAAAAAAAAAAAAAAGGTAGTCAATTTCTTGATTGCACTAAATACACAACTCGGATTTCCCCATTCATTACAGGATTTTCTCTCCAAAATAAATAAACCATAAAATAATAATAATAATAATAATAATAATAATCCCATGAAACAACTTTTTTGCAGCTAAAGAGATTTTATAAGAAGCGTGTAAAAAAGAAAAAAACATTTGTTTATTTTATACCTCCTCTTCCATCTGTGACTTCGTTTTCTTTGTGGAATGTCATGTGAATAAAGGATCGCTTGATTTTGATGCAAAGAGACCTTTATACCTAGTCTTTTCTTTTGGTAACTCATTCATTTCAGATTGATCGAATAGTTTCATTTGAACTTCAAAAATTGAAAAATATTTAGTGCCTAAATGTATCTTGCCATTTTAAAAACGCATTGTTGTTTAAAGTAGCAGGATAATTAGGAATAGGCATTTAAAAAAGAATGAAAACAAAATCTAATCAATGAATTTAAGAAAAAAAAAATGTTTATACTCGTACTATTATTGATATTTTCAATCGCAACTTTTTTTAAAGTTTGTTTTTGCAGTAGTGAACTTTGTTAGAAATTGACTAAGAGCAGCCTACAGCTTGTTAGAGCTTGTTGCCCCTTTTCCATTTGTGTACAAAAAAACCAAAGCTACTGCACACTGAATTTTGTTTTGGCAAAATTGTTAGAATATTTAATTCAATATTTAATTTTCATGTTTATGTATTTTAAGCCACTACTTATTATTCTATCTTACAGCAACTGTACAACTCAACTCTGTTTGATTTTTTGTTCTTAAGCTTGTAAGAATGTAAACAGTACAGAATGTCTTAAGCTAATACTGCAATTCCATCTTATTTAATCTTCTAAATAAAGTACTTTTTCAACATCAAGGATTCCAGATTTATTCCAAGTCTTATAGATTATGAGACTGATTGCAATTTTTGAAATATTTTAAAGAAATTTGCGATTTTTTTCGAAAACGAAAGTTTTTTATCCTGTTCTGCTGAAGTCACCATGGCTGAAGGTGCTCGCATTTCAATAGCAAAGTTAAATAATTCAAATTACCAAATCTGGAAGTACAAAGTAGAACTTCTCTTGATTAAAGAAGGACTCTGGAATATTGTTGAAAAAGAGAAACCTGCGGATGCAAATGAGGACTGCATTGCGAAGGATGGAAAGGCTCGTGCTACCATTGGACTTCTGGTTGAAGATAACCAACTGTGCCATGTAAAGAAGCACAATACAGCGAATAGTATGTGGAAATCTCTTCTTGGATATCATCAAAAGTCAACATTGTCCAACAAAGTCAACTTGCTAAAACGCCTGTGTAGTTTGAAACTGGATGAACACAGTGATATGGAAGAACACATCAACACTATGACTGATCTCATTGATCAACTGACTGCATTGGGGGGGAAATTTGGCAGAACCTCTAACTGTGGCATTATTGTTGAGCAGCCTTCCTGACAGCTATGCAATGTTGATTACAGCGTTGGAAACCAGACCAGAAGCAGATTTAACACAAGAACTGGTTAAAAATAAGTTGATAGAAGAAAACAGAAGAAGAAGAGAACAGAACCACGGAAGCCAGCCAAGCCAAGAAAAGGTATTAAAGGTCAATGCTACAGTTCAGAAGCATACAAAAAGAAGCTGTTTTTTCTGTAAGAAGTCAGGATATGACAAGGTGAATTGTCGAAAATATAAAGCATGGCTACTACGGAAAGGAACAAATCAGCAAGAAAATCAACATACAGCTAAGAAAGTTACTCTAGCAGATAATAACAGTTCAGAAATAAGAATCAGCAATGAAGAACATATTTGTTTTATCTTGGGTGAAACAGAAACTCTTTCGTGGTACATTGACTCTGGAGCAACTTCGCATATGACCAGCAATTTTGATTTCTTCACAGCACTTGATGATACCATTCAAGATAAAATTCACCTTACAGATGGTCAAATCATAGTGACCAGTGGAAAAAGCGAAGGCTGGATATTTTATGCAGATGACGAGAACCATGTAAGTAAAATAAAAGTTCAAGATGTTCTTTACGTGCCTCAATTGCATGGAAATTTATTGTCTGTCAAGAAATTAGTTGATAAAGGATTTAATGTTGACTTTAGTAATGAACAGTGCACTATAAAGTTAAAAGAAAACATTGTTGCTATAGCAAGTACTAAAAACAGTTTGTATGTACTAAACTCACAAAAGGCATTAAGTGCAACTGATTGCAAGTCTCTCTGCATACATGAATGGCACAAAAGATTAGGCCATAGAGATATTCAAGCCATAAAGATAGTAGAAAATAAATATTTAGCTACAGGATTAAAGATAAAGCCTTGCAAACACACTGAAGTATACGAGATCTGTATTAAAGGGAAAATGACGAAAACATCTTTTCCAAAGAAATCATCAACAAAAACCACAGAACTGTTTCAGATGGTTCATTCAGATGTGTGCGGACCGATTCATGTAGCTACACCAAGGGGAAACAAGTATATACTTACACTAATCGATGATTTTAGCAGATATACAAAAGTTTATTTGATGAAGAATAAGTCGGAAGTTTCAAGAAACATAGTTCATTACGTGAAACAGGTTCAGACTATGTTTGGGAAAACACCAAAGTGCATAAGATCAGACGGAGGTGGAGAATACATGAATGCTGAAGTAGATAAAATCTTCATTAATGAGGGAATACAGAGACAAACCTCGGCACCCTATACACTTCAACAGAATCGGACAGCGGAACGAAAAAACAGATATCTTATTGAAATGACAAGATGTTTACTCCTAGAATCAGGATTTGAAAATAAGTATTGGGGAGAAGCTATTCAGACTGCCAACTTCCTACAGAACAGACTGCCAACAAAACATCATGAAGTTACACCCTACGAGTTATGGCATGGAGAAAAACCAAATCTGTAAGTAATCAAGACATTCGGCATCAAAGCTTACACCTTAATCCCAGAGGGACAAAGATTAAAGTTAGATGACAAAGCAAAATTGACAACATTTGTGGGTTATCAAGAAGGATCTAAAGCCTACAGATTATTGGACAGAAAGACCAACAAGATTACTATCAGTAAACATGTAAAGTTTGTAGACGATTTCGAGTCTGAAAGTCAACAGGAAATCATACCCGAAAACTTTGTTGCAGAAGAAACATGTCAATTTGAACTTGAAGAGGAGACCAATTCTTCAGCATATTTTGATTTTGAGGGAACTGAAGAAGCAAATGCAACAGATGAAGAAATTAATGAAGATAACAATATGCTCAGAAGATCAAATAGAGCTAGAAAAGCACCAGAAAGATTAATTGAAACAATTCAAATAGCTAAAGAAGGTGAAACTCAAGAAGCAGAACCAAAAACATATGAAGCAGCGATCAAGTCTAAAGATGCTGAATCTTGGAGTAATGCAATGAAAGAGGAAGTAAATTCATTAAAGGCAAGCAAAACTTGGGAATTAGCAGAACTTCCACCAAATAAAGTAGCAATAGGCAGCAAATGGGTCTTCAAGAGAAAAATTGATCAAAATGGAGATGTAGACAGATTCAAGGCCAGATTGGTTGCACAGGGATTTTTTCAAAAATTTGGCGAAGAACACGAAGTGTTTGCACCTGTTGTACGCCAGACTACATTTCGAACTTTGTTAGCTATTGCAGGAAAAAGGAAAATGCAAGTTAATCATTATGACATTCAGACAGCATACTTAAATGGTGATCTTCATCATGACGTATATATGAAACAGCCAAAAGGATATGAAGAACCAGGAAAGCAACATCTTGTTTGTAAACTTCAGAAGAATTTATATGGTTTGAAACAGGGTGCGAATGAATGGAATAAGAAACTTCATGACAGTTTCATGAAAATGAACTTCAAGCAGAGTAATGCAGACCCATGTCTATATTCTAAACATTTCAATGGAGCCTGGACCTACATTCTTGTCTATGTTGATGATGTTATTGCAGCCAGCAAAGAAAGTTTAAACCTAAGGGAATTTGAAGTGGAACTAATGAACCAATTCAAAGTGCACACCTGGGACATTTAAATTTTTATTTGGGTTTGCAAATTGATCGAGATGCTGAAGGACTTTTCTATGTGCATCAAACAAACTACATCAATCGGAAAATAAAGGAGTTTGGGCTTGAGGATTCGAAACCATCAAGAATACCTTTGAAGCCAGGATACCAAAAGAGAAATGAAGTTGAAGATCCATTAGAAACAAATACAGTCTATCGAGCAGCTATAGGATCACTTCTTTACATTTCTACTAATACAAGACCAGACATATCAGTTAGTACAACAATATTAGCTAGTAAAGTTAGCAGACCAACTCAAAGTGACTGGACAGAAGTGAAAAGAGTATTTCGATACTTGAAAACTACAGTGCACAAAAGACTAAAGTTAGGCTCAGATCTACAAAGTGAAACTAGCATTTTGGAAGGCTACGTGATGCCAATTGGGCAGGATCTGAAGGAAGAAGATCACAGAGTGGATATTTGTTCCAACTATATGGAGGGACAATATGTTGGTCAAGCAAGATACAGCCATCAGTTTCTTTATCGAGTGCAGAAGCTGAATATGTAGCTCTTGCAGAATCGGCACAAGAAGCTATATGGTTAAACAGACTATTAAGTGACTTTCATGAAGTAACTACATTACCTATAACCATATTCGAGGACAATCAAAGCTGCATCAAGATGCTTACGTGTGGAAGGTTTAGTCAGCGCACAAAACATATAGACATTAAGTATCACTTTGTTCGTGAACTTGTAACTAATAATTTTCTGTCAGTATTATATTGCCCAACTGATGTTATGAAAGCTGACTTATTAACAAAGCCTCTTGAGGCGGTTAAGACTGCAAAATTTTCTCAAGGAATGGGGTTGGTAGGATAGAAATATTGAGGGGGAGTGTTAGAATATTTAATTCAATATTTAATTTTCATGTTTATCTATTTAAGGCCACTACTTATTATTCTATCTTACAGCAACTGTACAACTCAACTCTGTTCGATTTTTTGTTCTTAAGCTTGTAAGAATGTAAACAGTACAGAATATCTTAATCTAATACTGCAATTCCATCTTATTTAATCTTCTAAATAAAGTACTTTTTCAACATCAAGGATTCCAGATTTATTCCAAGTCTTATATTATTCCAGTTAACTTAAAAGCAAGGTTCAAATTATGTTCGCAATTACATCTTTTTTTTGTGAAAAACACGATTTGCACTTCTAAGAGCCAGTACCGGATCTTGGAGTTTTCCTAGGCGGAGCAAAACTTAAAAATGCCGCCCTCCCTCCATCAAATTATTGTTGATACTTCACATAACTTTTAAATGCTTGCCCTTTTTATTTATTTTTGGGGATTTTTCACTTTCGGCTACTCATAAACAGGTAGAACTTTTGTTAATGTTTTTACAGCATGGCCCTTTCAGCTCAATATTAGAGGGGGGGGGGGACCCATGAGAAGGGCCCTCCTTAAGAAGAGAAATGAAATTCTGAAAATTAAAGGGGGTCCGGGGAAAATTTTGAAAACAATATGCAAACTGGTGTATTTTGAGGTCTTAGGAGATGCATTTGGAACTTAAAAAACTTTAGGAAAAAAGCAAACAAAAACTTTTATAATTTAAGCGTTTTTACTCATAAAAATAATCATAAAAGGCAGAAAAAATTTGGCATTTTTCTTTTCAATCCAGGATTGGACCCCTTCTCTCCTCCTTACTAATGCTCATATTGAAGAGACACGTGTTTGCCTTCTCAAACAACACTTTACAAGCACCCCTTTCTTCCCAAAAGGATGCTTTGAGAGTTTGTAAAGGGAAAACTATTGGGTATTGTTTGATCATAGCATAATTTATACGTATTTCAGTATTATAAAGGGAAGAAACCTTGACTTCTTAAAATTTAAAGTTTTAAATTTTGACATTACGAAATTTGGCGCCCCCTAACCTCAATTTTAGAGTTTCCAACAGTTTATACAAATAAATAATTCTATTAATCGGTTTTAATCGTTAGCAAAATAGCTGATCAATGATAAAATCGGAGTGCCAAACTAGGATTTTAATTCTCTTCCAAAAGTAAAATTTTCTTTGTCAATTATTTTTTCTTTTCTTTTTTATGCATCACAGTTGAATTTGCCACCCCCTAGAAGTGCCGCCCGGGGCGTGTGCTCCGGCTTGTCCCACCCTAGATCCGGCACTGCTAAGAGCTTCCTTATGTAGCCAAAATATTAAATACAGTAAAAAGAAAACAAAAATTAAATTCAGATTAAAAAAACAACTTGTGAAAAAGAACAAAAACATTTGTTAAGTATTCTTATTATATTCACATTTAAAATAAAAAATATAAAATCTACAAAAGAATAACTAAAACTTCGAACCGAAGATATATATCCTTGTTGGTAATTTGGTGGTATGTTTGAGCTATTCAAATGATTTAAATTCACGTTGGACAAATGACTCTCATTGGCCCGGCCTTGTATATCAATAAGGTTATTTGGATTGGATATCATGACTCCAGAAGGCAAAGACTGCGCTTGAGAGTTCTTTCTTTGAGCATTCTCTATGCTTCCATCTAAGGAGTGGTCAAAGTTTTTGTAACATCCTGCACCTGTGTGGATTCGTGCGGAATCATCTCCAATGCTAGTGGTGTCAATCTAGAAGAGAAACATTTACTCCTTAAATTATATCCAACAATCTAAAGCTGTAATATAGATAGATATGATAAACGTACAAAAGGTTGTTTCACGTTTAAAAGAAAAAAAAAAGGGCAAATCCAAGTACTTAATATTAAAATGAGTTTTGTCAGTTCCAATTAAAATGTGTGTTTATTATTTTACTAAGTAATAAATGTAGCAGTGTTTTTGTTTATCAGTAATTTTCAGGACTTTATACACAACTAACAAGACTGAATAGGATGTTTTTTACTTCAATATTAGAAAAAATACACAGTACCATTCCTTAATTAGTCTTCTTAATAGCATATAAAAGCATCAGGCCATGATTGCAATATAGAATATCAACAGAAAATTTGTGCTTAATTTACACTGCATTTAACCTTTTGATTTTTAGCATAAAGGTATTCTACTTAGCTTATATAGGTTATGGTAAAAAACATGAATTAATGTTTCATGTTCAGAGAAAATACTTTACAAGAAACAATGGCTTGTTTCTCAAATTACAGTAATGAATGGCAAAACCTCCATTTGTACAAGAACCACAAAGTGTTGATTCTGAGCTTAGAGCCACAACTTGAATATTTCAATAATAAAGAATTATCTAACAGAAACATCATATAAAAAATATTTAATAATTTTTATCCTTTGTTTATTGTGATTCAGCCATATTATTAATAAGTGCTGCACACATGACATTTGGGGAATCAGGAGGAGGCAGTTGGCCCCTGGCTTACAGTAACAACGTATTTATTTATACATATATCAGACGAGACATGTGACACCGAGGAAAAAAATACTGAAATATCACGGCATCAGGACACAACGTTGTAAGCTTAATAAAATACTTCATATTACAAACATAAATTACTATGAAACAGAAGTATCAAATACAATGCAGTTAAGTAATTACTTAATACTTTAATGTAAAGTAGTAATTGGGGCATAATGTCTAACAAGAAAAGTGGAAAACCTTCTTTGGAACTTGTATAAACATACTTGTGATTTAAACACACTACTTTTATTAAGACATATGTATATTATTGATCTACTGGGTTAATGAACTTCTACGATCAAGAAGAGACACTATCAAAAACCTTAGGCTTATTTCCCCCCCCCCCTCAAACTTAACAATTGTTTTATAACATTGAAAAAAATCACACAACAGAAAATTGCTAAATTTTTTCATGCGTTTTAATTATATATTGAATGAAAACAGAAAGAATTGCAATTTGTTTTGTAACAATATTAAAATGAAAACTTGAAATGAAACAAACCCTAATTCTAAAAACAGCCAAAAATTTAAAAAATTCATTTTAAATTACATCCAAAGGGGGGGGGGGGGGTACATTTTAGGCAAAAATATTTTTTTAAACAAGATATAGTAATATTTAATCTACAAAAGCTGAAACTTAATAAAGATAAAGATAATGGTAAGTGCAAAGTAGTTGATGTCCAAGAGGCAGAATCGGACAGTAATTGAAAACTAGGAATTTTTACCAAAGCTGATGCACTCGGATTTCAAAATGCATAAAAAACCGGGACCGACCCTTGAAAATGCAAAAAACTGACAAAATATAAATTTTACTCATAATTAGTAAAAGTTGGCAGGTTACTTTAAAAAATTTTCATAGAAAAAAAGGGAGAGAGTTTTCCAAAATTAGGGATTTTCGCGGAAACGAAATTCTTAATTTCCAAAATTACCAAAAATACGGAATTCCGTCAAAATACGGAAAAATCACACATCCGATGTATGTATTTTGTGGTTTTCCTTATAATAGGTACGTATTGAGTATACGAACTAGAATCCAAACGTTTGGGGACAATGGTTAGGAATGACAACCAAAGCATGTAGTTAAAGTAAAATCATTTTTGAAATACCTTTTACTACCTCTTCCCTAACGTCCCTGTGCTTGGATGGTTTTGCCCAAGACATATGGTTGAATTGCATGCACAGACAATTTTGTTCTAAGCTAGTCAAAATTTCTTTGTGAAAATAGAAACATGGCTATTCACGAACCGTGCTGTAACATTAAATTTTATCAGTGTTAGGACAAAATAATTTACTTAGAAATGGACTTTAAAAATGCTAAGGAAGGTGTACAGTGATTCTGCAACTGCGGAATCCAAAGTATAAGAATAATATCAGTGTCTTAAAGAGGGATGAGAACCTTTCATTGAAGAGCTCTGGCAAACTTGTGACTTCACAGACTACAGAAAAAATTAAGTTGGTATCTCAGCATGTTAGCAGAGACTGCTATCAAAATTTCATCGTCATAGAATCACTGCACACCTTCCTCAGCATTTCTAAAGTCTCTGAAGGTGCTGATAAAATCTAATGTTACCACATCGTTCTTGAAAAAAAACATGTTTTAATGTGGCAGAAGAATTTTGACTAGCTTATGATAAAATCGTCAGCATACACAATTCAATCATATCACATGGTTAGAACCATCCAGAAATACAGAAGGAAGGGGTAGAAGAAGGGTTATTTTAATTATATGCTTCGGGTTACAATTGTCCTCCAAACCTTTAGATCCTACCTCATATATCCTTTGCACCCACTCTTCCCTTGAAATGACAAGCTTGAATTGCTGCCCATTTTTTTATTTGACTATACACATTTTGACAGAAATTTAGGAACACATTACTGTTACCACACTCTGAAGTTTATCTACTATAAATGATACAAACAAAATCTGAAGTAAAATGCCCACTTTACATAATTTTCATCATTCCTCTCTCTTAAAAGTGGAGAATTGATTAAAAATAATTAAGAATGATTTCTTAAACTATAAAACATACAGATAACAATAATAAAAATCTCGGATATTTCAACAGTTCTAAAAATTTTCTGATCTTTTCATCTTTTTCAACATAATAGGTTCTCCCAACTGTAATTCTGTCATCAGCTTAAATAATCACTACTTGAACAGTATCTCAAAAATGATAGTTGCATCAAGACATGACCCTATCATAATGTAAAAATTGGTTAAATCACAAAAAATCTAATCTAGGTTACCATTTCTAACCCCTTGGATTACTATACACATCACATCACATGCACAAAAATATTCTTGCACAGTCATAAACATTTTTATGGTACACTACAGCGATTCTACTAAAATCTACCCCAAATACAAAAGAACATGACAGTAAGTGATTATTACATTATCGAGAATTAAAAGCTTGATTTGAAAACTTACTTTCAAAATCCCGGCGAACATCAGAGGTTTAAGTCAATTCAATATTTTTTTCAGCATAGTTTGCGTAATTTTTACTAATTTTAATTTCCAAAAGAACAATGAATCTTTAAGGGGAAGCTAAGTTTAGAAAACAATACGATTTTTCGGAACACATAATATATTTGCCAACGCTTGCATAAATACCTGACTCTCATTGTGTCCACTGTCAA
Organism: Octonoba sinensis; assembly: GCA_038502835.1. NCBI lineage: Eukaryota > Metazoa > Arthropoda > Arachnida > Araneae > Uloboridae > Octonoba > Octonoba sinensis. Next base: position 24,767,265 of record CM076599.1, on the reverse strand, counting down.
CAAGAACATCTATTAAATCCATGCTTTTTGCAAAAGCATCACGGAGATTCACTCTCTGGAAAGACACAATGCTGCCTTCTCGTCTGGCACGTTCAAGGGCTTCTTTCCGTTTGAGGGCCTTATCTCGTCTCATTTGATTCTGATAAAATTCTGCAAAATTGTTGACAATGATTGGAATAGGCAGAGCAATGACCAGCACACCGCAGACGCAGCAGATGCTACCAACGAGTTTTCCTAGAGGAGTGGTAGGGTAAATATCACCGTAGCCGACTGTTGTCATTGTGATACTTGCCCACCAAAATGTTTCAGGAATGCTTGTAAACTTGGTCTCCTTCTCATCTTTTTCAGCAAAATATGCAAGACTTGAAAAAATCATGACTCCAATGGCTAGAAACAGCATCAGCAAGCCCAGCTCTTTATAGCTGTTCCTCAGTGTAAAGCCTAAACTCTGAAGGCCGGTGGAATGCCTTGCTAACTTCAAGATGCGGAGAATCCGCATTATTCTAAATATCTGCACCACCCTCCTCACGTCCTGAAACTGATCTGTCTGCTTGTTTGATTCGATAAGAAATGCCACAAAATATGGCAAAATTGCTAAGAGGTCAATGATGTTAAGCCCTCCTTTGAAGAATTTCCATTTATTTGGGGCCGACATGAATCGCAAAGCATATTCAAGTGTGAACCATGTGATACAAACGGCCTCAACAACAGCAAGTTTATGGTTGTCATCGACATGTCCATCTTTGTCTTTTTCTTGAAGTGCTGGTAAGGTGTTTAAAGTAAGTCCGATTGTCGATAATACAATGAATAGAATGGAGAGAACTGCTACAACCTGGAAAACATATCATTAACAAGTCAAATTGAGCAGGGGAGGAAATCTGAAAATAAAGGCAAAACATAAAAAATTAAATATTCAACTAATTATTCAGCAATTAAAATTATGGCTTCATGGACCACTGTGACTGACATAAAATAACCAAATAAATAAACAAAAATTGCTTAACAGTAAGGCAGAAAACAAAATTGAGATGCAGCATTTAAAACAATATAAAGGGCAATAAGCTAATGCAAGAATAATTGCATTTTAGTGCTGGCACCAGTTCATCACAAAGTTATTAAAAATGAGTTTTTCACCAGCTTCAAAATTTAGTTTCAAATGCATGCATGCCGTATATTAAAATCACCACATCTTGTAATTTTTGGGGGATTAACCATCAGATCTTTAATGTGCGATTATAAATTACATGTTTAATATATATATATATATTCATATTTTAGAGAAACTTAGTTGTATTTAAATAAAAATTCATAATTTGATACAAATTCTTCATAGACTTTCGCATTATAAATTGATTTCTGATTGCATTGCTTAGAAAATCAAACAAGAAATTGCACTTAAGAACACAGAAAATTTCATTTATGTTTCATCATCCCTCATTCTCTAAGAAATATTTTTCAGTATTCTACTTTATATTTGTCTTTTCACTTTTCTAAACATAAAAAGCTAAAATAGAATTACATGTTTGCCATTGCTATCTATTTTATCCTAAAAATAAACAATAAGCATAGTGAAAACTTTGTTAATCATCTTATTTTTTTCTATTTTAGTATATGAAAATAGCTTTTGGACTACACAAATGCAAGACGTGACGGGCAGCAACAGGCTCTGGACCACCTGCGTTGGTTTGAGGCAATGGGTGGTGTCCATGAACAAGAACCTTGTTAAAACTATTGACCCCATTCCAAGAAACAACTGCTGTATGAAAATTATTCTAAATGATAACATATGCTAAAAAATATAGACTTTAGAACAGGGGTTCCAAACTTCTGTGTCACGAGGCAGTTCTCATGAGGTCCCCATATAATTTCTAATTTTAAATCAAAAAAGTTAACCACATAGATAAAAGGATTTTTTATTACACTAAATATCATTTTGACTCATTTTGTGCTAAACTTAAGGGCAGTAATTCCAAAAAAGAGTTGAATTGATTCCAGCACATCTTGCAGGAATTTAAGGAAAGGTTTAAATACTAGACACAGAACATTAATGTAAAATGCAATTATTCTTCACATCAAAAATAAATAACATGTGCAACAACTCACAGATGCAGGCAAACATCTTATAACACAGCCATCAGTAACAATGATTGCATGCAAGTTCCAAAGCGATGAGTCATCCATTTAAGGATCGTGCAGGAGTAGGAGTCATGCAAAAGCAGCAACATCTGAAGCTTCTGCGACAATACGGTCGTTTCTCTGCCCATTCCAATCAACACCAAATGACGACAATGAAGGAAGTGGTGAAAGTATTGAAAGTACGTTGCACGTTACTGAAAAAACAAGTGAAAAAATCAACAAAATACACTGTACAACAGAAAAGCACTGCAGGCGGGCCAGCTTCAACTTTCCACAACAGAATAAGCATGGACACACCATATAAATTTATGGATTTAGTTGAATTATTAATCACATAGACTTATTAATCACATAGCCAATCTTCAGGCAACAGAGTGCCAAAAAGCAATCAATGTATTTATTTCAGTGGTCCTAGCCTTTGTATAAAACCTATAAAAATAAGAGAAACATTTAAGCAGTTTGAGAGAATTTCCAAAAAAGCATTTAAACTTGCACACACATTGAAACACCGCTTCAACTGACTCAAAATCTAAAATAAAGTTTAAAGTAATAACCTTTAATAAGATATGATTCCAAAAATTTTCAAATTTCTATTTGATATTTATATTGCTGGCACTTAACTTGAAAAGTTACATGGATCAGAGCTTCAATTAATTACAGAAAATTAATTAGAATGCACAATTGAAAACTTATTTATTAATGCTGCAATTAAATGATAAACTAACTGCATAATGGCTGTTTTTGGTAAATATTTCAAGAAAAAATGTACTTAAATTTTTATATTTCATAGTTGTTTATACTAAAAAATTAAACATAAAAATTAAAGGGTAATGTTAACATTCTAAGTTAATCATAATACAGAAATCTAATGAACTTCTAGTTATTCAAATATCAACCAATGATACATTTCAAAATAACATTTTAATATTTCAGAAAAAGTAAGCAATGCTTGGATGCAAATGCAGTTAGTGGTTGAAATTCAATTTTTTAAGAGGAGGATTTGAGTTCTGTTCAAAATGAATGTGTGGAGCACGGTCCATGATTTTTTTGATTTTTTTTTTAAATTAAAAAAAAAAATTATTTTTGAAATTTAAATCTGATTTTTAAAATTTAAAAAAAAAAAAAAAAAAGACCTTACATATTTTGGATATTTATTATGTTACATTCATAGAAACAATATTGCATATTTAACAACATGCAAAAACACACTTTAAGCTATTTTCACAGCGATAAATATTTAAAAATAATAATAATGATAAACAAATTTTAATACAAATGCATGACTCAAATGAAACTTAACCCTACCAGGAATAATAGTACACTCATAAGTAGAGAAAATGAGCAAATTTAATCTGAATTACTTTGCTGTTGCAAGCAGAAAAAAGTAACAATCGTGTGTACTCAATTTTCACATTGATTGCACTTTAATCATTTTCCTATTTTATAAATGAAAAAGCTTGAAACATTTCTACCCATTTAGTAAAAGCATATGCTCACACCTTTACTAAAAACTGAAACTTTTTGTTTTAATCAAATATCTTTATTGAAAATTTCTATGAAAAAAAATATTTTAGAAAGAAAAAGCCCTAGCTATTATGGGACATGGATAAAGCTTTGAGGATACATAAATTCTAAACATTGTTGTTTTAAACAGTATCATTCTGAATTATTTATTGTGTGGCATTCATTAAATTGATCTAAAATACTATTTTTAAGATAAAAAACACAGAATGGTTCATAATTATTATGAATTGCAATTTGAATAATTGAATAAATTATGCTTTGCTGTTAGGAGGCCTGACAAATAAGAGTAATAATTGAAAAATTAAAAAAATAGTAATTAGTTCTAAACTTGTACACACACAGAAACAGATGGAGCTGGGAAGTTTTGTTTGAAACAGTGGTTGTAAATGCAACATATTTCATTTTTAAACTTTCTAACTGTAAAATCAATGATTTTTTGAAAAAATCACTTGATTCAAATCAATGATTTTTTTTTTTTTGAAAAAAATCACTTAATTCAAATCAATGATTTTTTTTTGAAAAAAATCACTTAATTCAAATCAATGATTTTTAAAAAATTACTTGATTTTAAATCAAGCTGGTTTAAATCAAAGAACCCTGTTGGAGGGGATCAAATTTTTTGGAAGGAGAAAGATTCAATAGTACAGGTTTTATACTCAAAAGTTTCAGACAATCTTAAGGGCACTTAAATATTTTTAAAGATCATCCACGATATAATTCTAAATAAAGTTCCAGATTTTTTTTAGGCCACTATTTTATAAAATTTTAACACATGTCAAGATAAGTAAAATAAGATGTACCTAACAAGCTTTAAAAATTATTAAACTCGCATGCTGAGCTAAAATTGGAAAATAAAGTAAAACCTCCCTTAGCGGACACCCCCCATTAGCGGACAATTTCTCAACCCCCAGACCATCAAGATAGGCGTATAATGCATTTCACTCCTCCTTAGCGGACACTCCCGTTAACGGACATGAATTAGGTTGCCCGAGTTCCTTTTTTCTCGTGTCTGGTTGCTTAGAATTTCGTCCTTCACTGTTGTTGTGATAAGCAATTTTTCTACTTCTACATTCCTTTGTATAATGAAAAAGAATAATACCGATACTGGTTAAAAAAGGATTAACACTCCTCTTTTTCTCCGAATAGAGACCTTTCAGATAGGGGGCTTTTGTCCACATGTTTGAACAAAAAAACTAGCCCTGAGAAGTTCAGTGAGGGAGAGGGACAATTCGTAGAACGGGTGAAAGTAAGTGATCACGTGACAAACACGTGCAACGAAATTTCAGTCTCTCGTGTGGTGTGTAGTTTATTCTGATTTTTAGATACACATTCTAGTAACTGTGCTTCCACTTATGCTGTGTAAAAAACGTTGTGCAAGTGGAAACGTTTAACATTGAAAGGAAAAAGTTGACATCATTGATTATGCAGAGAAGGAAAAACCAAGTATAAGAAGTATTTCTGAGTCTTTTTGCATTGGAAAGACACAAAAAATGGAACTTTACTATAAGAAAAGAATGAAATTAAACAACTTTGGTTTTCAAACAGCAATGAAAATGCAAAAGCATAGAAGTTGTTAAAAATTAATGATATTGATTCAATTGTATTTGACTGGTTTTGCTCTGCTAGAACGAACAATTTACCTGTTAGCGGACCACTGCTTCAGGAAAAGGCAAAAGAAGTAGCAGAAGAGTTGGGCCAAACCGATTTTAAAGCATCTAATGGTTGGGTGCAAAAATTTCGAACCAGGCATAATCTTTCCTTTAAGTCAATTTGTGGAGAAGCCAAATCAGTTGACCCAACTACTGCTCAAGAATGGATAGAGAAGATAGAAAATCTATACGAAGGATATGAAGAAAAGGATATCTATAACTTGGATGAAACAGGATTATTTTATAGCCTTTTGCCGAACAAGATGATGTGTTTTAAAAACGAGAAATGCATAGGGGGTAAAGCTTCTAAAGAAAGACTTACAGTTATGCTCTGCTGTTTAACATGCTTGGTGATTTTGAAAAAACCTCTCGTGATTGGGAAATCGGCGAAGCCAAGATGCTTCGAAAATATCAACATCTGAAAATTCAAAGTTGAATGGAACTCAAATAAAGCTGCAAGAATGACAACACCCATAATGACAAAATGGTTAATGGATTAAGATGAAAAAATGAAGAAAAGCAAAAGAAAAATTCTTCTCTTTATGGACAATGTCAAATCACATCCCACGAACTGGAAAATTCAGAATGTGAAAATCATATTTTTCCCACCGAACACCACATCAGTTTGCCAACCCTTGGACCAGGGAATTATTCATACGTTTAAATGTGCGTGTAGGAAGCTTTTATTAAGAAGTATTTTGTCCAAAATGTCCGAAAGGAATAATAGTGAAGCGATAAAAAAAAATCAGTCACAGTGTTTGACGCAACAGTCTGGACTGCAGAAGCACTTAAAAGTGTTAGCACTAGTTGTGTCCAGAACTGTTTTAAGAAAGCTGGATTTTGGAGATGTGGTTTCTCAAGTGATGCAAAAACAAGTGAGAGCGAACTGAATGAAGACGAGAAGGAGTTAGAGACATTAATTAAACCTTTTGATTTGTCTGCTGATATTGAGGAATACTTGTGTGCTGATAATCATTTGGTTACCCAAGATGTGACCTCAGACATCATCAGTCTTATGAAACAGGACGAATGCGCTGAAGCTAATGAAGAAGATTACGACGAAACAGAGGGAACATTTTGCTATACAGTAGCGAGCAAAAAGAATGCGTTAGATCATACTCAAGCCTTACAGCACTTTTTTTATGAAGGGAGATGACTATGAAGGACTGGAGTTAAATAAACTGAAAATTCACTTAGGAAAAAGATTATTTTTTGCTTCAAAACATGCAAAGCAAACAGTTTTAACTGATTTTTTGAAATAAATTATAAATTTGCGAATAAAACAGTTTTTCAAGTTTATTCCTAGATCTTTATTTTCCGGGAAGATTGAACTGCTTATTACTTAATAAGTATGTAGGTAAGTACAATTATGTCCAGCACTTTTATTCCTTAAAAGAATTTTATATTACATGTATAGTTTTGAAGGGCAAAATTAAAATTTCAGGGTTAAACTTCTCAATAATGGAGACTCCCCGTTAACAGACATTAAACTCGGTCCCGACGGTGTCCGCTATTTGGAGGTTTTACTGTAGCTTGTACAGTATTTTTTAAGCTGAGCATTGCCACACTGTATAATGAAGAGGAACAGCAATACAAACATTTACGATATTTTTATGCCTAAAAACTTAAAACCCTTAAAAAATAGAGTTAACAAATTTGCTTTCAGTAGAAAAGTACTGGAAGGTCTTCTTTATTGATCCGTTGATTATAATGTATTAAAACATATTGAGCTGCTAGTCGAGGAACATAAAACGGGGACACACTCCTATATTATGAAAGACCAAAGAGGAAAACTTGTCAAAATTGGTTTACTGCAACTGTTTAAATTTTTAACATCACTAACATTTATCTTTCTACCTTGTTACTTACAATGGAATTTCCTTAACAGGTTTAATTGATGGCAATCTTAAAAAAAACTTCGTGCTCAGAAATGGAAGCCAATTTTATTTGCCAAATAAGATGTCCAGGAAGTACTAAAGGATTACATTTTGTGTTTTATTAGACATCCTCCTTCTCCTAATAATTTTAGATAATTTCCTTATAGACAATTTTTGTGAGATATATATAAAAATGAAAAATATTTCTTGCACCAAAACTTTTTTTTCTCACTAAAACTTTTCTCTAAATAAATTCAGTTAGTATACAATCATTACCTTATAAATGGTTATTGATTTGTAAAAGATAATTCCAATTTTAACATAGTAATATAAGTAAATAAATAAATAATGTTGAATAAATAATAATTTTTAAAATGCCGACTTTTTTTATATTTTGCATTTAGAAATTGTCTGAATTTTCCCTGACAGGACAATTGTTAAAAATCTTTGTCTAACATTTACAGTACTGGCCATTAAAATTGCTACACCAAGAAGGCGACATGCTACAGACATCAAAATTTAAACAACAGGAAGAAGATGATGTGATAGGCAAATGAATTTCTCAGTATCTATACATCCAAATTTCTTGAAAATTTAATCATTTGTTATTTCTAACATAATATAACCAAGAAATATCATTTTGTTATCTGCATTTCTTCCTGGTGCAGCAATTTTAATGGCCAGTAGTGTATTTTTAGGAATTATGAATTGCCCTGTGATACATATAATTCTCAAAATGTTACTGCAAAGCAAAAGTGCTTGATTTTTATTTTTACTCGCTAATTACCTAACTCTAAAGAGTATTCATAAAATATTTGATTTGTAAAATTTTTTTGAGATTTGCGTGTGGGACAACACACACATTTTAAGGTGATGGAAATTTTTGATAATTTTTTATGATATCAGTCTTAGTGTTTTTGGGGAATCCTTTTTTGTGGGCACTCTAAATAGTAGATAAGTCCGAGGAATAGAACATTCAGTATATATGATGAAGGGTAGCCTAGTGAGCAGGGCATCGGGCTCGAAATGAGGATTGGGGGTTCGGAATTCGGCCTGCTGAAAATCCATCAAATGCACCTGATAAGTGCATGTGAAATCCATGGACCCTGAAGTCCCGATGGTATCAGAGGCTGGAGAAAATTTCACTCCCGTTCCAAAAGGGGGGTGAAATTGATTCCCAGGTTGATTCCCAGGTCCAAAAGGGAGGTGGCGCCGTCTGGTCTTATCAGCCTGCAGCATGTTGGAGTTAATGCTGGTTGCCTATTAGGTGTTTCTTCATAAATTACCAGCAATTTCCAAGACTTTGAAGGCAATTTTCAAGGGCGAACGTCGACAAGGCTCCACTTAGTCTGTATAAGGAAATGTATATATAATGAAGTTCAGGACCTCAATAGGAACTGGAGGTGATACGTTTTTGGCTTCAATCAATGAAAGGGAGAGGTACCCTCACAATTAAAAAAAAAAAAATCCCAATTAAAATCTGTACAAAACACAAATGTATTAGAGGCTTCCTATTAGAATACAAAAACTCATCTGCACCATGGCTGGTGGCCCATGTGCGGGCACTGCAACGTTTAACATTTTACCAACTTCTTGCGGTTCGCCACCAAAATAAAATCATAGTTCAAACAATTTCTATTTTTGCTGGCACACAACTATCCTATCACTCTTTCTTTCCTTTTTGTTCTGAACAATATCCAAAGATTAAATATGATTTTGTTTTACAAAGTAGCATGTGATTGACATGAATCTGGAAGGGCATAAGGCCGTTACAGGCCTTGAGTCTTGTCCGCCATCTCCTGCGGTCCAAAGCAGCATCCCTAGCCAGATTCCAGCTTCACCAATGACCATCCCAAGTGCAGCTTTCTCCATTTCAGCCATTCCCTGCCACGTCAGTTGTGATCTTTCTCTCTTCCTTTGCCCTTCTGGCATCCAGGTGCAATTCAGTAGAGGACATTCTGAGGATATGCCTAATCCAAGTCCATCTTTGATGTTTAATTTCCTCAGAGCCCAGTAGCAGAAATCGCACAGCACGGCAGCGAGCCCTGCAGATTTATCTTGAAGCTTGCAGATTAATTAGCGCCCCTTACAAAAAATTTTTTACCAGTAGTTAGTTTTTTGCTACTACTACTCTACTAACTACTAGTTAGTAAGGTTATTAATGACTCAGATAAATGTTTACCCTGTTTTCCCTAATTTATATAATAAAGAATTTTCAAATATTAAACCGTGTTGTATTGTCTTTACTTTGTTTCTCTTAGCTTTCATTAATTGCATGTTAAATTTTAGATTTTATTGATTTATTTATAAATTAAATGATTATAATATTTATTTAGTGTCTGCATGCATTATTGCTATATGTCAACTATTTTAAAATGCATAGTTTGCTATTTTTATGATTGTAAATTTGGTTCCACATCAGTTGGTGCCGCAGATAAACTTTGACGTCTGAAACGTGCTGCAGATTGATACAGAAAATTCTGCTGGGCCTCAGAGATGGGTCTAGCTTTAGCTACACAATAAAGTAGCTCATTTGAAATTACACAAGATTAAAAAAAATTTAAATCCTGCATAGAGCTTTGGTTTGAAATGAGTTCAGAGAGTTTTCTTGAGCTTTGGTAAGTTTCCACGTTTCACAGCCATAAAGTAAAACAGATTTAACAGTAGAATTGAAGATAAGTAATTTCAATTTAATAGTCAAAGCTGGAGAGCTCCAGATTTTACTTAAATTTCAGAAAGCACCATGTGCTTAACCGTCAGCTTTTATATAAAACAAAAATTTTAATTCTGCCCAAAATTAATTTAAATTTTTTGCATTATTTTGCACTTTAACAGTGAGCATCCATTATTTTTCCACTCAATTTTCACAGTATTGTCATGTACATGTCTGCAGACGTGAACCATATTCTGCTATCTGCTGCCAGTACCAGAAGAACATTTTTGCTTCCCCCCCTTGACAAAAATATCGGGATTCTGTATTTTGGACTTTTATTGAATTTCCCTCGGACGCTTGACATTACGTGCAAATTTGGAAAGAAATGCTTGTTATCGCTTTTTCATTTGAAAAAAAAAAATTGTTTTAAGCTTTAAGGTATAATTATAAATACATTAATATTAGGTTGGGGAAAAGAACAACTCCCATGAATCCGAACACTTCCAAAAAGTCCATAAAAAGACTGGGGTCTCGCAGGATCTCTTCTTTACTGAACCCCAAGTAAATCGGGATATGCGCAGGACAGGCCATCTCTGTCGAGCACCAATGACATTCAGGATAAGTTTTTTGGCCCTGGTTGAAAGTAAGGGATGTAGTGTGGCCATTCAAGAAGCGCGAAAAGGCAGTTTGATTTGCTTTCGGTCTAAGATTGAAAGATTCTCCCAGTTTTTTTGCAAAATACTAAGAGTGGTGAGGAGGGGATTTTATGGTCTTGTTTAATTTTATTTTTGCCAGGGAAGAAATTTCACTAAATGTAAGCTTCCCACAATGATGAGGGTCGTCTTCAGCGTCGAATTTGGCCAGGAAGTAAGCTTTCTCATTCCCCTCAACCCCAACATGTGAGGAAATCCACTGAAAGTGTATACACAATTGTTGAGTGAAAGCCTGTCAATTAGGTCTAAAAATATCAAGACTGGTCTGATCTCCGATAATATCCTTATTACAGATATGCTGGATTGAGGCACGCCTATCAGTCAATATCCAAATATCTTGAAAATGATCCGCCCGAGCAGTAAATTGCAAGCCTTTTCTGATAGCAAAAGCTCAGACCTAAAAACTGAACAGTTGTTGGGATTTTTGATCTTGAATTCTATAGCACCTGTAGGAGTAGGAATATACACTCCACTACCTGAAACTCCTCCTTCACCTCTGCTACCATCTGTGTATATCTTTAGGGAAGCACGAGGAATATTCTAGATAGTCTCCATGGCCAGACTTTTGACGAGGTCCAGGTTCTCAGAATTTTTCGGGGCATATTAGTAGTTGCAGCATCGCCCGGGAGCTAAAGATTAACCATAAAACAGTTTTAAACCATTTGCACAAAGTTGGATTCAAAAAGAAGCTTGATGTTTGGGTGCCACACCAATTAACACCAAAAAACATGATGGATCGAATTTCCATCTGCGAAACCTTGGCCAAACGGAATGAAATCAACCCATTTCTTAAACAGATGTTGACTGGAGATGAGAAATGGGTCACATATGACAACGTAGTACGAAAACGACCGTGGTCAAAGCGCAGTGAAACAGCTCAAACAGTGGCCAAACCAGGATTAACGGCCAGGAAGGTTCTGCCATGCATTAGGTGGGACTGGAAAGGTATCGTTTATTATGAGTTGCTTCTGTATGGCCAAACAATAAATTCGGATCTCTACTGTCAACAACTGGACTGTTTGAAGCAAGCAATTGACCTGCAATGGCCAGGATTGGCCAACAGAAGAGGTGTTGTGTTCAACACTAGACCACATGCGCCTTTAGTGACTCGCCAGAAACTCCAAGAGCTTGGTTGGGAAGTTTTGATGCATCCCCATACAGTCCGGACCTGGCACCAAGCGATTACAATCTAGTTCTTGCGTTGCAAAACTTTCTTGGGGATAAGAAATTGGCATCAAGAGAAGATTGTGAAAGTTGTTTACAAGAGTTTTTTGTCAATAGGGACCAAGACTTCTATGAGAGACGGATTATAAAGCTACCTTTAAAATGGCAACACATTGTAGAATAAAAAGGGGCATATTTGACCTAAATTGGACAATCTGAAACATGTTAAATAAAGTCTTGAAGCTCACATAAAAATAATGGATTTCTTTTCCCCCAACCTTATATATTGAAAAAATTGTTTTGAGCTAGACAAATATTTTAAGCTTTTCAAATCAAAGGCTACTCTTGAACTTAGTAAAAATTACTACAATAGGGTTGTAAGCAGTTGGAATAGTTTACTGTAAGTGACTATGCTTGCAGTGGGGTAAAAACTTTTAAGAAGGCCCTTGATGTCCATAGGGGATTGTTAAATTGACTAGGACCAGCCTAGTTGGGCCCTGTGCCTGCTGCTGTTTCCTTTTTAAATACAAATACAAAAGTGCCAACCAGAAACAGGCTCAGGGCCCAGCTAGGCTGGTCCTAATCCATTTAGCAGTCCCCAATAAACATCAAGAGCTTTCTTAAAAGTTTTTACCCCACTGCAATTAACAGTTGCTTCCGGTAAACTATTCCAACTGCCTACAACCTTATTGAAGTAGTAATTTTTCCTAATTTCAAGATTAGCCTGAGATTTGAAAAGCTTAAAACAATGACCTCTGGTTCTACTTTCAGCACATAGTTGTAGCACATCAACATTTCCCATTTTAATAAATTTAAAACGCTGAATCATGTCCCCTCTAACTCTCCTTTGCTCAAGACTATACATATTGAGTCTTTAAAGCCTAACCTCATAATCTAAGTCTGAAAGACCACTTACCAATCTAGTAGCTCTCCTTTGAACCCTTTCCAATAAGGTAATATAGTTTTTTAGGTATGGAGACCAAAACTGAACAGCATACTCCAAATGAGGTCTTACCAAACTTCTGTATAATGGCAATACAACTTCCTTTCTTAGACCTGTTTGAAATAGCCTTATTGATAAACCCAAGCATCCTGTTAACTTTGTTTCTTTTACTATGCTACACTGCTGACTGGACTTGAAGTCGTGACTAATTCCCAGATCAACAACTGCTTCTGCTTCCCTAATGATGGAACCTAGTACATAATAGGTTGGAAGTTTATTCCCATGACCAAAATGAAGCACTTGACATTCTCCAATATTAAAAGACATACCCCACTTAATTGCGCACCTTTTGTATTTCTATAATTACTTAAAAAAAGCTCTGAACAAAATTACTATCTGTTTGCAAGGAATACTACTAAAACTTCCTAAATGTGATTATTCAATTAAATATTTATTGGAATGAAGAATGAGATGTATGTTTGTGTGTGCATACTTTATCATGAGTTTTAAAGGATTAAGTATTTGAGGTGTCAGAAATGATGAGCATGAACAATTCAATAACAAAGCACCTTGCTGTATAAGTAAAAGACATTTTGGCATAAAATACAGAATATAGCTAGTAACTTGTTAAGAAAGAATATTAAATAAAAATACTTTAATCAGAAATAAATATATTAGAAGTGCCACTTATTGGAAACGAACATAATATGCTTAATTTTGTTGTAGAACCTTTAAGAATAATAGAAATAGAAACCAAATTAAACTTTATTACAAATGACATTTATTTTGAATAATGATAAATGCATTTCTTAACAAAAGAAAACTTCAAATCATTGCAGAACTTTTGCACGAAATTTCTTTTATCAGTAAATATAATAAGTAAAACTGATTTCTCATTTAAAATTACTAATCAAAACTATTTTTTCAATTACTAATAAGCACAACTGATTGTTTTAAAGTACAGTTAAAATTTTCCTTTTTCAAGTTTTAATAAATAAAATTTACAAAGCAATGTTATAATGCCAAGAAAAATTCTAGTTATTCCTCTCTATTATTCCTCTCATGAAATATGATATTGATGATTTAATATATTGATTCAGTACATTGTAAATAACATAAGGTGTCCTTATACTCACTCTGGCGGCCAATGACGATGTTGGCTTTTCTAATAGGTCCCACAGACATTTTCTGTAGGGTGCACACCTTCCGAATCCAAAGTCTTCTTCTTCTCTTTGTCTCAGAGATTCTGCTTCTTTCCTCATTTCTTCATACACATGTTCTTTTTTTTGATGATATTTGTGTTGACAGCAAGATTCCAGATAGAGCTCATCTATGCCCCAATAGTCCAAATCATCACTGAACGCCAATACGCACATTTCCTCCACAAGATGAAGCTTACCGGTACGATAAAAATTGACTACTGCACTAAAAGAACGAGGATGTCGGTCAAAAAAATATTCGTTGTCAACCAGACTGTAATCATCACATAATTCCATTATAGCTTCATGGGTGTTACATTCTCTTAATTTTCCAAGCCTGGTATGTGGGAGGCGTTCTAATGTGTGCCAGAGCACTTCATGTTTAACACCCCCTACATTGATGACGACACGCCGATTCAGTGCTCTGCTCCGGATAATCATGAACGACTCGGGAGGAAGAGACGACATGGACCTGGAGTGAGCACGGTTTTGTTGCTGCAGTGGGCCCATGAGTTGATGCTGAGCACCATACTGCTGTACCACTTCAGCAAACTGAGGTTGGGGAGTCATTGTTGGTTGAGGCTGAACAGAAGGATTAGGGGTGGAGGCGCTTTGTTGCGTTGCTGGCGTCAATGTGAAAACTCCAGAGCTCGCCTTTTCCATTTTGTCCGAACTAGTCATCCTCATTGCCTTCCCCAACTAAATGATGGGAAAGGAGGGCTGAAGCAACAGCCTACAGTCACACTGACACACAGAAAAGACAAGCTGCACATTGGTTTAGGTTAGTTTCGGGGGTGTGCACATTTACGGTACTTCATGCTCTCATATTACGTGACTGGCACAGATAGCACTTTAAACTCCAGAAAATGAGTGATTACATGCCTCTGCATAATGGAAGTTCCAGAAGACCACATTGGAATCAGTTTCCTAAAATAAAAACATGTATAAGAAATAGGAATTTTTTTCTGTAGCAGCAGTCGATATTTTTGACCCCAGCAAGAAAAACATGCAATTTCAAATACTGACACCACACATAAAACATAATGTTAGTTGTTAAGGTAACTCCAGTTCTTTCATGGTTATGATCTCTTTTTAAAATTGAATGCTCAAAAAAAGGTAAAATTCCATAATACATACCATTTTAAAATGATCTTTTGCAAATTTCAATTTCAAAACTAGATCATTTTCAAAATTCTGTACCTACCTTAAAAGTTGGTTCACTGAAACTTAACACATTAAAAAAATCCCTACTCTTCAAGACCATCGCAAAGTAATTTCGATTCGGGGGGGGGGGGGGGGGGTGAATCTGCTGACTATATATAGATATATATATATAGTATGGGACCCCAATTTCGGAATCCCGAAATCCGGAAGACCCAAAAATCCAGAACTTTTTCCGAACTTCGAAAAAAAATCGGCTGCAAACCAAATATACATATTTTTTTTTTGGAAAAAATAATCGGGAAATATTTTGAAACGTTGGTTTTGGAAAAAAGGAGTTTTAAAGAGAAGGAAAATAAAATGTAATGAACATGTTTGAGATCGAAAATGTGCTGTTTTCAAAAAAAAAAAAAAGCGCGATTTTCTGAAAAGGGTTCGTTTTTGAGATTAGAGTTTTTATTAATTGTTGCTCTAATTCTGAGTTAATATCATTAAATTCTGCTTTTTTTATTTCTTGTAGTTTTCTTATATTTATTTTTTTAAAAATGAGCTCGAATTTTCGCGCAATACAGAACATTTGCTAAATTGAAAATCCGCGTTTCTCTCATTTTCCCAATTAGTCCGGGATCTGGCTAGGGTTCTGTAGGAAAGTTTGCGTACGGAGAATTTTTTTTCAAAAATGCTTAGTAGGTGCCCTAGAAAGTATTTTAGACTCGGGTGGACATCCGCCACCTGGTACATTTTTTTGCTATGACGTCATCAAAGATGGCGGCCGCACTATCAGAAATGGCTCATATCTATGTTAATATTTGCCCGATTTGCATGTAACTTGCACTTTTTTACTAATATATCCATTGTTAAGCTAATAAAAAGGGTTTTGAGTCCGTTTTAGACTTTGGTGGACATTTTTCACCTGGTACATTTCCCAGCTATGACGTCATCAAAGATGGCGGATGCTCGATCCCTTAAATGGTCATATCTGTATTAATACTTGACCTATTTGCATGCAACTTGCGCTTTTTTGCTATTATTACCAACATGAACCTAATAGGAGGGGTTTGGGCTTATTGGTACATTTTTTATTTATGGGCCGCCATCAAAGATGGCGGTCCTTAATCACCGAAATTCTCATATCCATGCTAATATTTGACGCATTTGCATAAAAAATTCACGAAAAGGTTAGGATTAGTACTTACAAGGTGATTATAATGTATTTTAGCAGTTACTGCAAATCAGTAAATAATTTTATTATTTTCTTACATTTTCGATCACTTCAAAATACATAATATCAAAAATGCAAGCAGAGATTGCATTGAAACATGCTCAGATTCTCTAAAAAGGATTGCTACAAGTTGAATTTAAATGCTTTTTATCACATTTGCAGAAGGAGCAACAGGATACTTCATTTGCCCGACAAATACAGGAAGATTTGGTACTATTTACCGTTTTCACCTAGTTCTTTAATCCCTTAAAGCATGAGTTTTTTTTTAATGAAAAACTAGTATGATATCAAATGTATTTTGGAAGGTAACGTTCTTGATTGCTTTTGTCAAAGGTTTGAATATTCACCATAAGTTTTCTAAAAGGCAAACCTAGAATTGAGACGAAAAGTTTTCCTCAATGTTTATATATATATATTGCAAAAAGGTCATTCTTTTGATTTGCTTAACAATCCTTTACACAATTTACAAACTAAAGAACTACTTTCACAAGATACAAAGGAAAATATACTAAATGTCTTTAAATTCAGAGAAGATTTGCATTTTTCACTGCGCAAAACACAAAACATGGAGAAAACAGTGGGAATCTCAAGTACCATCCATAAAATCATGCTGCCAGGATTTCATAGCAACACAACAAATTGAAATAAAAAAACTAAAATGAGAATTACGCGACAACGGAAAGAACAAAAAGGAAGAAAGAAGCAGTGGCGTAACTATAGGATGGCAGAGCTGGCAGATTGCCACGGGCTCCCATCCCGAGAGGCTGTGCAAGCTCAGAAATATCCTTAGATTTTTATCAAAATTTAGCAAAAAATATAAATTTTATATAGTAAGTATTTAATTAAAGTTACACAACTGAAGACTATTTACAAATTCAAATAAATTATTAAGATTTATACGCATTTATAAGAATAGGATCAATTTTAGAACGTGTCCATTGGTTGCTTCATTTTTGCCGCGGTACTTTGGTGGCCCTGGCGAGCTACTAACGGTTGGAAAATTCCCGCAATTTGTTAACCGAGACCAAGAAAGTATTGATCTGCTAAAAAAAGCTCAAAAATTGTTGAAATATGTATATAAAAAAGACGTATCTGAATCATTTGCAGAGAAATTCTTAGTTTTCGGTCCACCTTCAGAGATAAAATAGAAAAAGTCTTCTTTTATTAGAGAACTTGCTGATTTATTAAAAATAAAGAATCATTTTATGTAATGCCTCTTTCCTGAAGTATGTACTGCATTAATGTTATTTGTTACAATTCCTGTGACTACAAATGGTGCGGAAAAATAATTTTCAAAACTAAAATTATTAAAAATCTATTTAATTAACTCTATGGGACAAGACTGGCTAAGTAACTTGGCTATTCTGTATATTGAAAATTCTATGGCCCGATCTTTGAACTTTGGTGATGTTAGAGATATTTTACGGAACAGAAAGCTCGGAGAAAAGATTTTATTAAATTATTTTATTATAAATATGTAATAGGGGCCGTTCATAAATGACGTCACGCTTTTTCCCATATATTTGACCCCCCTCCCCCCCCCTTTGTCACGCGTCCGCTATGTTGCATAATGCCTGATGTCATACTTCCTTGTTACCCCCTCCCCTCCCCTTGTCACAATTTCACGAACCCCCCCTCCCCCCTTGAAGTGTGACATCATTTGTGAATGATCCCATACCTATGCTTTTAAAAATAAAACTTATTGGATATTTAACTATAATGCACACAATATTAGTAATACTGTTGGGTAACTACTTCAGTGATTTATTAAAATTAAATTACAACGTGACGATTTTTTCTGGAGCCCCATCCAATGAATTTGCCACGGGCCTCAGATGGTATAGTTATGCCACTGGAAAGAAGTAAACATTCTTACCTTCTTTAATGACATAATATAAAGCTAAATTTAGAAAACAATCATATCAAAAAATAGTAACAAAAACCTCTTAAATTACAGATGGGAAAAATAATTACCATTACTATCTTGCAACACAAAAACTAACTCGAAAAAAAAACTTTTTCTTTATAGTTTCAACAATCTAAATAGGCAAAGACAAAACAATTAATAACCATTTTCTCCTCTGTTTATGAACCGATTTTCATACCTTTTTTAAAAATTACTTTATAACAGGGTTTGTCGATTTAAATCATGCGATTTTTTAAAAAAAATCATCGATTTAAATCATTAAAATTTTTTTCCTAGAACTTGATTTAAATCTTTGAAAGTACCGCTTTAAACATACATTTTGCATCATTGAATTTACAACCTCTATTTCAAGCAAAACTTCATTGATTCCTCGGTCTCTCTGTGTGTGTGTATTATATATTTCATAACTTTAACACTAATTATTATTATTAATTTTTAAATTTTACAATATCATTCTTACTCTTCAGGTGTCTTAACATTAAAGCATAAACTTAAAAAATTGCACGTTATTTAGAGCACAAATAAGCATTAAAATGCAGGCATATGTTTCCGGATTGCTTGGAATTCCCTTTTCAATGCAATAGTGGAGCTTCTAGATGCAAAAACATAGAAGCTCCACAATTGCCTTGAAAAGGGATTACAAGCAATACCGAAACATGTTGGCATTTTAATGCTTATTGCATTTTACGCTTTCTGAAAGTTAATGTAAACTACATCTATGCACTATTTAGTTAGCTAATGCCATGGCAACCTTGTCAGGGAAATGCAACAAATAAGTTGTACAGGACCTACAATTCCAAAAACCCCATATAGAAAACCAGTCAACTCTCCATTTGCCTCCAGAAAATTCACTATGTTGAGTTTGATCAGTTTCAAAAGTTTTAAATTACTGAAGTAAGGCTCACAGGCTTATAATTTCCTGCCTTAGCTTAAGATCCTTTCTTGAAGAGTGGCCTCATGTTTGCCAGCTTCCAATCCACTGGCACAGTCCCTGAGTTATATGAAGATACGAAAATAGTTAAGAGAACATCTACTAATTCCTCTGCACATTCTACTAAAATTTTAGGATAAACATTATCAGGTCCTGGAGCCTCATTTGCTTTAATCTTTTTCAAATGAAACAACAAATCATCCCTAGAAAATACAAAATCTTCAAGCTGTGTATTAGCTTGTCTCACTTATGTAAACTGTTGAAATACAGTTTCTGTAAAATACACTGAAAAAAAAAATTTATAATATTAGCAATAACTCCATCATTTTGAATTAAATTCCCATTTTCATCCACTACCTGAGTATTATGAGCTTTCCCTGAATTAGCATAAAGCAAAAAATTTCTTAGAATTCCTTTCGATGTTGTCTGCAAGCTTTTGCTCCAATTCCCTTTTCTTACTCTGTACCAAATGTTTTGGAAATCCGCCGTGGTAGTTATGGAAATCAAACACTACAGCAGTAGCCATTTAAAAGCTGCATCTGAAATTCTTCGTGTATGTGGATTTTTTTTTTTTTTGTAGAAATAAATATAAAAGAAAAGCCTTTTAGAATATTTTTACTTCCTAAGATGCATTCCATTATGTTAGTCAATTTCTACATTATTAATCAATTTCAAGGCATGAGCGGAACCTTCAAATTTAATTCATTATTATAAAGCTTCTATATAATATAAAATAAACTATTCCGAAACATTACATCAGATTTACCAAATTTTGATTTTTGATAAACTAACTCAGTGACAGCCCGATGGGGGCCAGGCTTACTGTGCCCATTCCAGCTTTCGAGACCGAGGGCTCTAGGGTGTAGAAGCAGATGTTCCGGTCAAGTGGTCGGTCTGATGCGGAATGCCCAGTGTTAGTTCCCAAGCGTGCTTGGTCCTCATTTTGTTGACCTCACTAAAGGGATGAAAGGCTGAGTCGACCCTGCTCAGTCAGAGATTTTTCATGATAAAAGCAGCAAAAAATCCCCCCTCCCAAATTTCTTGCTTCAATACTGGTTATTCTACAGCTATATAACTGGTTATTTTATTTTGATAACCAAATAAGGATATATAAGGATCATAGGCGTAACTAGAGTTGGTGAAAGGGGGGGGTCACCCTAAAAATGTACAGACTAAACACCAATAAAAAGTGTAAAAGAGTTGAAAATTTACTAGTCATAAATACTTGTCTCTAAAGATATACTCCGTGTTTATTTCAGGCATCTCCCGGGGGGGGGGGGGGGGGGGACTACCCCCTCGGAGCAAATCAACTCCTCCCTCCCCCCCCCCCCCGGCAAAAAAAAATCACATCACAAGTTTTAAAAAAAGAAAGAAAAGAGAAATTACGCTTTTAAGACACTTTACTTTCAGGGAAAGGACATTGAACACTATCACGAGCGACACCAAAAGTAACTTAAAGGATATAAGACTTTATTTTG
Source organism: Octonoba sinensis (assembly GCA_038502835.1). Classification (NCBI taxonomy): domain Eukaryota; kingdom Metazoa; phylum Arthropoda; class Arachnida; order Araneae; family Uloboridae; genus Octonoba; species Octonoba sinensis. Next base: position 24,746,688 of record CM076599.1, on the reverse strand, counting down.
AAAAAAATTGCGGGGGTGGGGGGGGGGGGGGAGAGTAACCAAACTCCTTTCTGTTTCCTCTAACATCACCAAAGTATCGCGAAATTGCATTGCTAGGAACATTTCAAAAAGTTTCCAGGGGTGAGCCCTCGAAGCCTTGCCTCCAGAGTTATCCTAAGCATTATAGATGTAAGACCAGTTACAAAAATTTAAGTTGCAGAAGCCCCAAACACCCACTCTTCTAACTTCACCAAAGATCTAAACATACATCTACTATATATACATCAAAAAGCTATCATATATGTAAAAACATTCATATTAACATCATTTCTAATGAGATATATGTATATATATGGGGTATGATTTTGAAGCATACACTGCCCTTCCTAATTCTTAACATGCTCCCCCTGCTCCGGAGCCAAGGCAGTATCCAGAATTTTTTTTCGACGGGGGGGGGGGGGGGGGGGGGGGGGGACAGACTTTGACACACTTATGTAAAGCAAAGTTTCAGGGAGGAATATATGATACAGATTTCTGGGGGGCTGCCCGTGGGTCCCCCTTAACCTCTGGATACGGTCTTGATTCACAAAAACATTAAACATTCCTTACTAGATCTATTAGTTTATTTTTAAATTCAAACGCAATAGAAAATTCAATATTTAGCGCTAAGCAATCTTCTATGTCCAGGCATTCATAATATTAAAACTGGGAAATAGTCGAATTTTAGAGAAAATAATCCAACTTCCCCTACAAAAATGCTCATCCCCACAATAAATTTCTAAAAAATTTGTTAAATTTGTAGCAAAACATACCTCAGAAGTGGAAGCGTCTGAATCATTTTCTTTTCTTTTTGGATGACGAACGTGTCCATCGCTGGAGTGCAAACATTATTATGTATCGAAAATAATTAAAAATTTAGCTAAAATATAAATAATACTTGATTGTAAATTAAAATGCAGCATTAAACCGTAGCAGTGAGATTGGAAACGTTGAATGGATGATTTCCAGAGTCGTAATGCAATCAGTGATGGACCATAATAAGAAAAAAAACATTTAAAATATAAGAGATGAGAGAACATCTGTAAATAAGAATGCAATGCAATTACAGTTCATCAGTTTTCCAATCGGCTCATCTACAAAAAAGATTTTACCAAAATGGGTGTTTGGACAGGAAGTCATAAATAAATACAAACTGCTCTTTAAGTTTCTTAATGAGCATCCCTTCCTGGCTTGAGGGTTTAACCCATTAAAAAGGACAATTGGACTTTAGGACTCCATCATAGTAAGCTGCGTACAGACTAGAGCACAAATGGGCGAACGAGCAAGATTAGCTCAGTGGGGGGTTGATGATGGGGGTTTGGAGTCCCCATTAAGCCCCTCTTTTGCGGATCTATTAAGGGGTTTGAGTTAGTCCAATTTGCTTCTTTCCGTGCAAACCGCCCGCCATGTTGGGTCACTAGGAAACACTTCTTTCTTGCGCGTACATTTCGAATTAAAAAATCAAGTTCAAACTATGAACTTCTCAATGAATTTTAAATAACACATAAAATTAATCAAAATTTCAATTTAAAATTACTTAAGGTTTTTGAAAATAAAAGTGTATCACAATATTTTAAGCTCAAAATATGCTTTTAAACCAAAAGCTTCAGTTTAAATTGTTGCATATTTCGTTTTATATTTACTTAATATTTTCTATTTATTAATTATCGTCTGCAATTAGTTAACATTTAAAACGTACGTTGTTTAATTATTTTAACTTCCAATGCTTTAATACTACTGTATTTAATGGTTTGTTATTACTTTTCTCTTCTACTTCAAAGTACAAAGGCAACAGTTACGCTACGTGTATATAATGCTTTTATTTATGGGAGAAAGTGTGATAGATATGAAACCCAAATTTGAATTTAATCAACAAATCTCTTTCAGTTTCACTTTGGGGTGAAACTTGGGGCAAGACTTTAATTTTAAAATTGAAATGACTTTCCTACTTTTTTTTTCCTAATTTTCTTTGCTACTATTTAATTGCTTAGATATTTCATTCCATGCATCCTCTTTTTTGTATTGACGTAATTAGAATCTTGAAGGTTTCAAAGTACTATTTAGAACTCTCTGTATTTCTCAATGAGGCCAAAAATGTCGGCTTGATTCCAGTCTTCCATCTCTGCACTGTTCGCCGGAATGCGTTCAAAACAGTCCAAACTAGCTCAAAGGGTTCGTCCAAAAACCGCTCTCCCAGCGAGCATGGGGGACCTTCGCGCCACAGTGGGGGGCTCCTGTTCGGACGCCGTCCACACTAGCCGTTAATGACTCCGAAAATGCTCATTCGCCCATTAGTGCTCTAGTCTGTACTAAAGAACGTGGTACAGAATATTTTCCATTAAACCTATTACTTGTGCGATTGTATTCCCAGATTGCTGCCTTTGGGTAAAAAAGACATCAAGAAGGAAAGAAAACCCTCTGGAGTGATTGAAAGGATATCTGTCTGTGTGTGGTACGGTGATTGAAGCCACCTTTTGCTGTTAACCCCCCCCCCCCCCAAGGTGATAAGGGGGTTGATTATAACCTTATAACCAGATGAAAAGTCTTCTTTATTATGAGCTGCATACTTTGGACATGATCGCAGCCCTTCAGAGAAAAAGGAAAAAAAATCATATGCATATGTGTTTAATTTTCTTAGGGGGAAAAAAATTGTGCTTTGCAAGGCTGTAGCCAGAAATTTTTCTGTGTGCCTAAATAAGTACATACCCAATGGGGGGGGGGGGGGGTTTGAACCCCCAACCCCCCCCCCTGGTTACGCCTATGATAAGGATACTTGCACTGAATATTTTGAAAGTTTCTCTTTTAAATAATAAATAAATTACAACAAGCCTTTTGTATTATTATTTGCCAATTTGGAAACACATTAATAAATCGTCATTTCCTACTTGCTTACTTGATCGTCTACAACTAAAATAAAGTTTTAATTTGATTTTGAATATATTTCTCAGAGGGGATAATTTTTTAATTCAAACTCCAAGAGAATTAGATTATGGATTCAGGTTCAATGAAAATTATTTTAAAAAGCAAATATGACTTTTAATAAAATTCGTATTTTATCGCTTTGTAATGACAAATAATTTTAGAAACGAACAAAAAGCTATAGCAAAGCAAAATAATTTTCATATTAAACATGACATGAAACGTCAAATAAAGGAATGTTTTCATTCCTTGAATTGTTACAGAAAATAATTTTAGTCTACGATAGACTCGATAATATTTCTCAAAACAATTTTTGCTATAAATTAACAAAATAAGCACACAGATCAAACTGTTGAAGTAACGATTTGCATCAAAGATTTAAGAGAACAACAGCATCAACCGGTTCATCAACGAGGGATGTTCTGTTTGTTGTAATCGATAAATACTGCAGTTGTATCTTTACAAAACACAAAATTTTAGAGTAACACAGTTCACTATTAACGACGTTTGCCTCAAAAACACACTTCAAAGTCACAGGTACCGAAGTGACAAAAGGAAACAGAATACATACTACCTCGAAACTTCCGTTATGAATCCAATCTTCTCAGCTGCTTCCTAACAACGAAGCATCCATGTTCGGGTACGAACTGCGCCAAACATCGAAATCGACAACAAGGATTCCCGCGCTCTCCATGTCACATAATAGAGCCATTACATTCCTCAAATAATAAAACTGGGATGATTTTCGGTCTTCTAGGACTAAGTATTTGAGGTATAGGAGCTACTGCTGGTTAAAAAAAAACACAATAATACCGACTAGTTGGAGCAACAACCTTCCGCGTCGAATCTTACTACTCTACTGATGCACTAGTCTTCTCCACAGGTTAGATGCCCATTGCCCATTGCTCCCCAGAGCGCCTCGCTTGAATCCTTTGCCTTTTTTACAGATTCGCATCGATTGGTCATTTCCGAGAGCATTGCTTTCTTTTGCATTTCTTCTTTATTTTTGCACTTATTTCTTAAAATTTGCCTCCTCTGATTCGTCGGGAAATTCAATTCTGTTTCTTGAGCGTTTTCCTAATTTAATTACAATGAACTTTTTCTCTTTTGTCAACTGAAATTTTACAAACAGCGAAACACGTTTAAGCAGGGGGAGGGTGGAAGGGAGATATTTCTGTTTATTTAGTCGAACATTCCTCGGACAGGTTTTTTACTTTTTTCTAAACAGAGCAAATTTCCCAAAAAAAAAAAACCGAGAAAGATATACATAACTTTTAAGCTAATTGGCTATTAAGTAATCATTAAAAAGTTTATTAAGATGACCATAATTTCCGTCTCATTCTTTTCAAAATTTTGTGGTTTTCTATAAAATTTCAAAATTTTAACATTAAAAAATCATTTAACATTAGAGTACAGTAAATTTCTTTATAACTAAAATTTTCTATTCACACACCCAGTGGCGTATATAGACTTAGGTGCGCCCCCTGCAAGATTTATAAGTGCGCCCTATCTTTGGTTTACCCCAAAATATTAAAACAAAACACTAACACTACGGTGAAGAGATATTCGGGTATTTATTATTAAAAAGCAGCTTTTCGAAAAGTTAGCGAGTTGAAACATTGCATGCATTTACCAGCTTGGAATGAAAATTATCTTAATAATACGTGAAAATATCGGGGTCATAAGCGCCAATAGTTTAGACAAGCACCCGTCACTGTAATTAATAAGCTAAAAGGAAGACATCAACAATATTGGGACAGGTTTGTGCAGTGGCGGATCCAGAGGGGGGGGGGGGGCACGGGGGCCCGTGCCCCCTCCAGACGCTTTAGGTAAGGACTAGAAAGAATTGACTTTCTTTTCTTCCTTTACGCTAAAAACGAGGAAAAAGAAACTATTTTGCAGATGGAGCGATAAAACTTCTATTCTATGTGACTTCTATTCTTTCAATTCTATGTGACAAACGGAGATAACCGGGTAATTGCTAAGACAGAAAGAAGCAGACACCTGCAAAATCACTTAGACAGTTGATTTATGCTCACGTTAAATCTTCAATAGACTTGAAGAAGACTCCATTTGACACCCCCCCCTAAATTTTCGCGAAAAAGAAGTTATTGGTGATTTTGCGAGCTGAAAATTTCGCGAATTATATATGAACAAAACCAAAAGTTAAAAAAAAGTGCTCAAGAAAATAAGTGCTTTCACAGTATATATTCCTTTATTATATATGTCCAGTTTTAAAAAAAATGTGTTTTTTTTGTATTTAATTAGGGAATAATTAATTAAAATTTTATTGATAATTTAAATTTAATAAATCAATTAAGTTTAATTAAATAATTGATTAAATTATATTTGGAAATTAAAACGGATCACAGTTTCTGGAGTTGTGTCCCTCCCCCCCTCTATTTTGTTTTTAAGCTGAAACCACGCACATCAGCCACATTGTCCCCCCCCCCCCAGAATTTTTTTCTGGATCCGCCACTGGGTTTGTGGTTTTATTGCGGAAACAGGGCATTTGCCTTGTTTTGTATCGCTACTTCCAAGGGCCGACGTTCGCAGAATCCTTCTCTGAGTGTGGTATTCTTTAGATAAGATACAAACATTTAACATTGGTCTCTGTCTAAGAAATACAAATACATTTGCGCTACTTACTGAGCTCTCCTACCCCCTCTTTCTCTTTTCGTCCATCCCATCTACTCTTTATTCGCGTTAAACCAATACTAAATTTGACTCAGAATTTAACTTTTTTTTTTTTTAATTATTAAAAACAAAAATAAAACTAGATTCCCCCCCCCCCCCGCTAGTTTTAGTAAGAAAAAAAATTACATATGCACACAAGCACACACACACACTTATTTAATTTAGCGCCCCTTAAAATCTGGCGCCCTTGGCACACGCCCCGTCTGCACCCCCCTCCCCCCCCCCCAGTTACGTCCCTGATAGCACATGGCAGTGATTGCTAATGAAATCTTCAGTGTTAGAGCTTTATTGCTTTTTAAAATGACAAAAAGACGAACTTCCAGTTCAATTATAGAAGCTAACGAACTTTCTCACTCCGTGATGAACTCGCATACTCTTTTTGTAAATTCACGAAAACAAAAACAATCCTCGATTGTAATTTATTTTGTGAGAAAATAATATTAAGTGCAAAATGAAATTTGGGTACAATTTCATATTCGAGTTCAAGAAAATAAATGTACAGTACTTTGCATTTTGACGCTAAGTAATCTCTTTTCCCATTTTTCAGTATGACTGTATGCATAATATTAATGAAGAGTTATTGTATATACTGAACACAGATGATTTACTTTTATCTCCCTTTTGGCGTTTGGGGGGTTCCCTTTTGGGGTTTGGAATTAGATCCTTGTTGTGGTAACTTTGGCGCGCTTTTTTTCCGCGGGCCCTTTCGCCCGCACATAAGTGAGAGATCACTTACGCTAATATACAGGTACACAGGAGAGAAGAAGTGAGGGGGAGGGGATTAATTATGCATTATGTAACGCATTAGCGAAGAATTTCTTTCAGAAAGCGTAAATTTCGGACATTGCATTAGTAGAAAATAAATGTTAAAAAATACGTATAAAAATATTTATGTATATATATTTGAAACTCATGGAGTTTTTTTTTTTGTGTTTTTTGTTTTTTGGAGCGCGCCCTAAAACCTCGTGCGCCCCTCCCCCCGCGCCGCGGGGGTGTTATTTAAGCCACTGCACACCTTCGGAATTTTTCTATTTCTTCTTCAAGGCAATGTTTGACAACGCAGGTTGACAGGTGCTAGATAAACTGCTTTCTACCACCCCACATGATACAGTAGGATTACTTCGCGTATGATTAGCTAAGGTGCAGATGAGCAGCTTGAGCACCTTGGCAAATAGCTGCCTTCATGGAGAATTTCTAAAGGTGCCGTCTATGAATTTGCGATTTGAATTGAAGAAAACTAGGAAAACTTCCATCGGTCAACTCAGAAAAAAAGTAGACAACGTGTCACAACGACCACCTCACCTCCACGTTCTCAAAGCATCGACTAGAACGTAGGTATGATCGAAGGCCGAGAGCTTCTGAATTTGAGCTTAATAATGAGAATGAATGTGAGCCATAGTGCAGCTTTAACGTACGTTACCGCTGCACTGGGGGGGGGGGGGGGGGACTAATACCGGGGGGGGGGAGCGCACGAGGTTTTAGGGCGCGCTCCAAAAAAAAAAAAAGAAACCTCCATGAGTTTCAAATATATATACATAAATATTTTTATACGTATTTTTTAACATTTACATTTTACAAGAATAAGAGGGGTGATGGGATGAATATCACCCTGTGGCATATTTAGGCACCCTGTGGGTGGGGTGCCTAAATGTGTCTGGATTAAAGAATTGCCATTGATCGAGTCAGTAACAAAACTTACTTACGAAAAACGTTTACTTGTAGCGACTAGTATACTGCCCATTTTACTAATACAACATTTAATTTATTATTAGTACAGGAGATGAAACTACAAATTACCAGGGCTGTCATTTTGGGGGGTTAGGAGAAAGCACTTACCCCCTCGCTTTGAGCATACTATGTATTTGTACGAATGTATCTGTGTGGTTTTTTTTTTCTGTATAAATAAATATGCCTCCTCCCCCTCCTCGAAAAGGCCTGGAAATTACACAGAAAAATAACTTTTTTATGAGGTACTGTAGTAAAGAAACGTGTTTGCTGTTTTTTTTTTTTTTGCATAAAAAGTATGTAAGTAAAAGTAGCTATTGATTACTTTCTTGCCGCTTTTCAATTAATTTAATTACTTGTTTTGTATTAAATTCCGTTCGAGTAATCCAAATTGAAGAATTTTGGCTCAGTGATATTTTTCTGTAAAAGAGTTTTATTTTTTTGCACTTAATGGTAAAAATATATATACCTTTTGCTTTGCCTAGGAGTTTAGACTTTTATTAAGGCATTTGACCTTAGTATTAAATTCTTCCATGTGCCTCTGAATGTAAATGCCTAAGTACATGCGCTTTTGACGGTAATGCCTGATGAAACACATTGAAAAAAAAAAGGGAGGGGGGGGGGGCGACTTTTCTTTAAGGACAAAATAAAAAATTTGTCACAACTATTAAGTATTATTTCTTCAATGTACAAGCGTTTGTGTTATTCAACTAGATTTATGTAATTGTTTAAAATAAGATTTTATGAGTGCAAAACATGAACAACGTTGTAACCGAAGTCGCGAAACTCGAAAACAGTTTAAACTTCTTCCTTGTATCGCAGGTCTCTAATAAAAGGCTTTGTTTTTAGACTAACCATTTAATTGCCGAGGAAAATTTACAAGATTCGCTTCCCCATGCCACCGTTTTTCTAATAGGTGCGCGTAGTTAGGGGAAAGAAGTACGTTTTGCTACCCCTCCTAAGAAATCCCCGCCCCTAAGTATATCCTTCGCAAACTCTATTAGGGTCACTTTATGCCATTCCAAAGCCTCGGCTGTAATTTTTTTTGATAGTGGCTGTGAATTTTACTGACTTTACATGGCAAAGAATCGCATTTCGGAAAGATGTTACGCAGTTAACGCATCGCCTCAGCGAGGCGTATATATTTATACGCCCGCGGCAGTTAAGGAGTTAACAACCAGTGTTTCTTAAATTCTGCTCCGCGGAACCCTGGGGTTTCGCCTAGATCACTCAAAGGTTCCATGAAACTTGCTGGTTTTCCATTCATAACATTCAGGAAGGTCAATTCAAAAAAATTTCGAATAGGCATTATACCTCCTCCTCTCCAAATTAAAAAATAGAATAATTGCTAACTTTCGGTTCCATTTTAGTAGACAACTTAAATAGTTGATGCGAATGAGGCTGTTACGTCGCGTGTATCTTCATCAGGATAGGAAGTCTCCAAGATCAGGAAATGCGAGCAAATGCTATACAAATAAGAATTACTATAATAAGACAGTCTCCTTAAAATGTTATGTTAAGTATTGACGAATTTTTAGAAGTACTTTTTTATGGAACAAAACTTTCAAGTTATTCCAGTAAGGATGCTTCACACCAAAGGCGACAAAGACAATATTCCTGTCTTTTCTCATCTATGCAAGCGCAGAGCACCATTTTTGCTTTGAAAAATATTTTCTGCGGTTGCGCAGACGAGAAAAGACAAGCTTTTTTTTTTTTTTTTTTTTTGTCTTTGTCGCCTTTGGTGAGAAAGCACCCCAAAATAATTAATATATTTATAAAAAAAATATTAATAATCTGTAAATGTTTAGAACTAGCAGTTTGTCAAACGTGAACAATACATGAAAGAGAGAGAATTAAAAACAGTTAGGTTAAAATATGTGCTTTCCTCTCATTTTGATTTATAATGAATTATAATTATTTCAGAGCTCTCTTATTTATAGTATTTTCTTAAAATACAATTTAAATAATTTAGTCATCCATGAAAAGTTATTTTTAATTTTTTCACGAACATTTTTGACTTTCATAGTTATGTCTTGCTGTATCAAAATTAAAGGACAGATTTACAGTCTGACAATTAAAACTTAAGCATACCTATCACGCTTCTTAAAATATTTTGGTACTAGTGTTCGGCAACTACGCGTCAAAAAGTAGTTAACTACCAACTACTAACTACTCTAAACAAAACTAGTTGCAACTAGTAGTTAACTACTTTTTTTTGAGACTAGTTGTAACTAGTAGTTAACTGTTCTCCAAAAGTAGTTAACTACTAGTTAACTACTTTTAAGTATGATTCATTTGAATTTACATTTTAAAGCTTGTTCTTAAATATTTAATCCTAAAAACTCAATATTATTTTTAATCATTAAAACAATTTTAAAGAAATTCCTGTAAAACATTCAAAGATTGAATATTTCAAAATAACACTGAACAATTAATATGTAAAGAGAATATGAATAAAGACAAAACCTTTATTTCTAAATTTAAACTTTTATTTTAATGTGTTTTTGTTTAATAAAGTTAATAATTTATGTTTTTAAGAAATAACAATTTTTCAGCAGTTGTTGTAAAATGAAGGAGTTTACCCTTAATATCAATTTAAAATTCTCAATCTGTACAACCCCCATTCATTAACAAAATATCTTTGTAACGCATGCTTTAGAATTTAGATTATATTCTTTCAAATTGTGTTGAAGGCTTTGGTGATTTTTTTTATTTAAAATTTTTTAAAAAAATTGTATTTTTTAAAATTTAAATCAGATGCTTTGGATTTTTTAACGCAAAATATGTATGCGTACACAGATACAGTAACAAATTCAGTTAATTATTTATGTCTTCAAAGAATTTTGAAATATTTCAGTTGAAATAATTATTCATTACTAGTTCAAAATTAATTATCAATTAATTATATTATATAACAAGAAGTTCCGTCTAGAACTATACGAGCCTACTTTCCCGTATACACCAAATTCAAATTTATAATCTAGCTATCTCTTTCTCTCTCTTTCTCATTTAGCTTTAGTTCTTAATTTTTTCAAATATACCTTTTTCAACAGACAATACATATTCGTTCACGCATTCATTTTTTCCTTTATTCAGCCATTCATTTATGCATTCATTCGTTTACTGATTCAAATATTTATTCATTCATTTATTCATTCATGTATTTATTCCCTCATTTATTCATTCTTTTCCTCATTCATTTATTCATTGATTCATTCTTTCACTCATTCATTTATTCACTGAGAAATATCCTTAAAAATTCCGATTGAAAAATTTCATAGGAAAATAGGCTCGTTAGTTCTGGAAGAACTTTCTATTTGTACATGTTCTACGTTATAAGAGCTTTCCGATAAAGTTTGTTCCAAGCAAATCGGTCAGTTAGATCAGGATTTATATAGGATTGAAATTTCCCCGTAAGCGCTATGTTAATTTTTGAACTGTTCAAAAATGAACAAAATCTGTTCAAATTGATATTTCACGCCAAGCGCTTCTACCAGTAAGCTTGTTCATTGGAATATGGATCTTGTACCCAGAGTTTACATAATTTGCTTCATTTTCGCCCATAGGCGCTAATGTTAAATTTTTTTGAACTGTTCAAAATTGAACGAAAAATTGTTCAAATCAAATAAAAAAGTAAAATATAGAAATGAGATGTCCTCGCCGAGATCTTTCGAATGCAAAAAGAATTTTTCGAATCGGACTATTCGTTCAAAAGTTATTAGGGGGGGACAGACCGACAGACCGACAGACACACATTTTCCCCATCTCAAAACCCTACTTTCAAATTTTTTATTTTTCAATCTTTATTTAATTACTTCACTTTTTTTTGACTTTTCTTTATTTTTAACGATATTTTTACGATACATTAAGCCTTCTTTCATGCTTTATTATTATTTTTTTTACTTTTAAGTTGAAAGTAGGCTAAAAAATGTATGCTTAATAAACAGAGAACAGCAGGAAACAGAAGATAAAGCTTATATTTCTGGACTAAATGGGTTCTAGTTTCTTGAATATATACAAATAATTTGACTGGACAATTACAACTTTTGAGTATATACACATTTCTTGAATATATAAACAGCGATGACAAATATCACATAAAATGTTTACTACAGCTTAATCATTTTTACTATTTAGATGTTTCGTCAAGAGTACCAGTTTTGATGCCTTATTAACCCCCAATCTGTTTCTTAATTTGGTGTGCACTATTCCAAATGTAGAAAAAATCATTTCCAAAGGTGCTGTTAATGCTTTTGCTGTAGTCAGCATGTCTAAAATGTTCGCTGATAAAATGTCATTCTTTGACACCTAAACGAAGCTATTCCACCTTTCCCTAGAGGACCAGATGCATTAAGGATACCATATAGTGAGTGAAAATTCTATGGAATTACTTGAACCCACAATATATTAAAATTTATAATAAAAAATATCTAAAAGTTAATAATTTGGAAAAAGCCGATATAGTATATTTTTTTAATCATAAAAATCAATATTTTGTCTAAAAAATAATTTTTAAAAATCAGTTTTTCTGGGGAAAAAAAAAAAAAAAAAAAAAAAAAAACCCCTAAAATAATCAGTATTTTTTTCTGAAAAAAAAAATCATAAAAATCAGTATTTTTTCTTTCTTTTTAGCCTACTTTCCCGTAAAAGTAAAAAAAAAATAATAATAAAGCATGAAAGAAGGCTTAATGTATCGTGAAAATATCGTTAAAAATCAAGAAAAGTCAAAAATAAGTGAAGTAATTAAATAAAGATTGAAAAATAAAAAATTTGAAAGTAGGGTATTGAGATGGGGAAAAAGTGTGTCTGTCGGTCTGTCGGTCTGTCTGTCTGTCGGTCTGTCTGTCGGTCTGTCTGTCGGTCTGTCTGTCTGTCGGTCTGTCGGTCTGTCCCCCCCTAATAACTTTTGAACGAATTGTCCGATTGGAAAAATTCTTTTTGCATTCGAAAGATCTCGGCGAGGACATCTCATTTCTATATTTTACTTTTTGATTTGAACAATTTTTTGTTCAATTTTGAACAGTTCAAAAAATTTTAACATTAGCGCCTATGGACAAAATTGAAGCAAATTCTGTAAACTCTGGGCACAAGAACCAAGTTCCTATTGCAAGCTTATTGAAAGGAGTTCTCGGCGTGAAATATTGATTTGAACAGTTTTTGTTTATTTTTGAACAGTTCAAAAAATTAACACAGAGCTTACGGGGAAATTTCAACCCTATATAAATCCTGATCTAACGGACCGATTTGCTTGGAACAAACTTTATCGGAAAGCTCTTATAACGTAGAACATGTAGAAATAGAAAATTTATCCAGAACTTACGAGCCTATTTTGCTATGAAATTTTTTGATCGGGATTTTCAAGGATATTTCTCAGTGACTCAATGAGTGAAATAATGAATGAATGAATGAATGAATAAATGAAAGAGTGAAAGAATAAATCAATGAATAAATGAATGAGGAAAAGAATGAATGAATAAATTATTGAATAAATGAAAATATAAATAAATGAGTGAATAAATACATGAGTGCGTAAATGAATGAATAAACACTTGAATGAGGTAACGAATGAATGAATAAATGCATGGCTGAATAAATGAAAGAATGAATGAGTGAGTGAATGAATATGTATTATCCGTTGAAAAAGGTATATTTTCAATAATTAGAACTAAAGATAAATAAGAAAGAGAGAGAAAGAGATAGCTAGATTATAAATTTGAATTTGGTGTATACGGGAAAGTAGGCTCGTATAGTTCTAGACGGAACTTCTTGTTGTGTTTATGCTATCCCAAACGGCTAAACGCATGCATGGTACTGGAGTAGAGGTAAAGCTTCCCCATAATGAAGATTTGGTCTTTAAATGAAACTCCTTTGTGCATGTGCTGGTGCAAGCGCTATTTATTGACTATATTAGAAAGCTTTTTCTAATTTGCGTAAATAATGCAATAAATATTATGATTTTGTTATGAGTACAAATACATTATGTAACATATTATAAAAAATACATTTGTGTGAGTAATATTCATAAGCTAAAAATTTAAATAATTTAATGTTAAAAAATAGTTATTTTTTTCAAAAAATAGATTAAAATTTTTTTGTTTCGAAAGTAGTTAGAATTTTGAAAGTAGTTGTAACTCGTAGTTGGGAAAAAAGTAGTTTAACTAGTAGTTAACTAGTTCAAAACTAAAGTAGTTACAACTAGTAGTTAACTACTTTTAGTTTATTACTGCCGAACACTATTTGGTACACATCTTTGTTTCAAGAAGCATTATAGATGGTTTATGCAGCACTGAAAAGAAGAATCACCTTACGAGCTGATACGGAGACGGTCCCAACTTGTGGATACAAACGGCATTAATAAATTCAATTTTTAAAAAATAAGGTTGTTTAATTTCAAAGAGGAACTCTTGTTCAGTATTTCTAAGCATTATGAATATTAATAATACATCTATATGACTGTCAATTATGACCACTTACACTTTACCCCGCCCCATGGGGTAAAGTGGTCTTAAACAAGGCCATAGCCAGAAATTTTTTCGGGGGGGGGGGGGGGCTGACTTTGTGGCTCTTATGTTGAGGAAAGTTTCAGGGAGTAATACATGCTACATTGCGAAAAATTTCGGGGTGGGGGGGCTTGGTCATAAATACATCCCAAAAAGAAAGCCTCAACAAATTGTTTGCGAAATAGCATAAATGAGTCAAGATCAGCAAATCAAGAACTATTTTTATTTCAATTCATCACTTCATGACAAAATGATATTAGAAAGAAACTTTCTATCGGGAAGAAGGAAGACGAATTTCAAGACGAAAAAGCAAGAACAATTAACTGAGTTGTTTGCAAAAATTTAAGAATGTTAATGAAATCAAAACTTAATGTATAAGTTCTCTACTCCATCCCCCTCCCCTGTTAGCACGTGGCCTTAGGGTTGCCCTCGCCCGGGCACTGGGAAGTGAAGTCCAACGAATGCTCTTTACCGCTCCGAGAGAGGTTTTCTGGGCGCCAGCCCAGCCTAACTCTTTGCTGTGTGAACCTGGCCCTCCTTGATACCCCTATACTAAAAGAGTATCATTTGGAGGGTTGTGGTTCCCTACTTAATATATAAGTAACATAATTATTAAAAATGCTTTAAATTCATTTACTGCTGATTTTTTGCTTGGTTTTACCTGCTGTGCAGATTATCCGCGACTGACGCGCCAACTTTGTTCTTCTAAAATTAAGAGTTTACAGCGTGTGTGTGTGCGTTTAAATGTTTGTAATTGATTGCAATAACACCAGGGACCGACAATTTTGAATGTTAAACAATAATCTACAATCAAAGTTAGTTCAATTTGAGATTTTAATATAAGAAACGTACGATTTCTCATGAGGTGTTATTGTTATGCTACAATTTAATCCAGAAGTAGCTTAGCTTCTTTGAGGAACATCAAGAGAAAATTATGGCTATTCACAGAGAATCCCGTAGCTCGCTGTCAAAGAAATAAGTCGACGTTGGGAATCTGAAATTTCCCGGCGTCAAAGCTTCTTCTCAGCCAGACACGGATCCACGATTTGAGGAGAAATCGCATATTTCAAATAAAAGAGGAACATATCGATTGCTTTAAGTGCTTACCACAACGAATATATTATAGCCAGAAATGTCTATTATGCTGCAGATATAAGGAAATAAATCGGTGCTTGAAACATTTGCATCATTATTTGTTAGTGCTGAACGACTCTTCGGCCAAATGAAAAATATTTGGCTGGCTTCCAAGATCAGTGTCCTTGAAGACGTAATAATATTTAAGGGAATATCGCATCTTTCAGAGAAATTAGACATGAAATGGTGACGGATAGTTTGGTTCGTCTCCCCAAACAGAAATGGGAATTGATTCTAAGAAAAGTGCTATAAAATTGTTAATGTCCGTGAATGCAAATTATAACAAGTGCTGAAATTGCAAAACCAAATTTTGTTTTTTTTTTTATTTATCTAGAAAAAGTCTTAAAATCGTTTTCGTGTAATTCATTTAATAATTTATCCTAATAATTATTATTATTTTAAGTAATTGCTAATGACGCTTCTTTTTCAATTACTAATAACTCGAGTCCGGATTACAGGCACTAAAAAACATTAAAAATATCCACTAAAAATACCTAAAATATACACTATAAATTAAAACGTATGCCCTAATAATTTCCTCTCTTTCCCGTAAGTGCATGAAGCTCTATGCAAACCTTCGTCTTCTGGACCTTCGCGTTCGGCTCTACAGATGTGCAAAGCGTGCAAAATACACGTATGCCAGTGTTTTAGGAGCGCTTCAGTTTTTTTTTTTTTTTTTGCTTTATGACACTTGAAATCGTTTTAAAAAAGTACACTTTGTAATATTAGTTACTTCTTGTTGTATGTACGTAATTCGTAATGTTTTCATAATAATTGATAATGCAATAAAATTATATATAATTGGGAATGAAGGTATTTTAATTTGTATGGTGAGAGGGAACTAGGGCGTTATCCTGATAATGTACAAGGGCACCGAATCCGCTCTGCCCTCACCGTTCACAAAGTTTAACTTCAAAGAAATGATAAAAATGTGCATATATTAGTTAAAAAACTGAATTATGAGAAACAGTAACTATATTTAAAGTTAAATCATCTGCCTTGTTTCAAATATTTAATTTCATTTCTTTATTTATGATTTTAAGACTAAAAACATCAGTTTGCGAAATCCGTTACTTTAAATTCAGTTTTCTGTTTAAAAGCGCACGACACTGGTGATTGAGAAAAATATGGATCCTGATTCACGTTTCACCGATTAAAGAGTGCGGCAAGATAAATACATAAATAAATACAAATAAAGTAAGATAACAAGAAGTTCCGTCTAGAACTATACGAGCCTACTTTCCCGTATACACCAAATTCAAATTTATAATCTAGCTATCTCTTTCTCTCTCTTTCTTATTTATCTTTAGTTCTAATTATTGAAAATATACCTTTTTCAACGGATAATACATATTCATTCACTCACTCATTCATTCTTTCATTTATTCAGCCATGCATTTATTCATTCATTCGTTACCTCATTCAAGTGTTTATTCATTCATTTACGCATTCATGTATTTATTCACTCATTTATTTATATTTTCATTTATTCAATAATTTATTCATTCATTCTTTTCCTCATTCATTTATTCATTGATTTATTCTTTCACTCTTTCATTTATTCATTCATTCATTATTTCACTCATTGAGTCACTGAGAAATATCCTTGAAAATCCCGATCAAAAAATTTCATAGCAAAATAGGCTCGTAAGTTCTGGATAAACTTTCTATTTCTACATGTTCTACGTTATAAGAGCTTTCCGATAAAGTTTGTTCCAAGCAAATCGGTCCGTTAGATCAGGATTTATATAGGGTTGAAATTTCCCCGTAAGCTCTGTGTTAATTTTTTGAACTGTTCAAAAATGAACAAAAACTGTTCAAATCAATATTTCACGCCGAGAACTCCTTTCAATAAGCTTTCAATAGGAACTTGGCTCTTGTGCCCAGAGTTTACAGAATTTGCTTCAATTTTGTCCATATGCGCTAATATTAAAATTTTTTGAACTGTTCAAAATTGAACAAAAAATTGTTCAAATCAAAAAGTAAAATATAGAAATGAGATGTCCTCGCCGAGATCTTTCGAATGCAAAAAGAATTTTTCCAATCGGACAATTCGTTCAAAAGTTATTAGGGGGGGACAGACCGACAGACAGACAGACAGACCGACAGACAGACAGACCGACAGACCGCCCAAGCCCAAAACCCTTTTCCCCCATCTCAATACCCTACTTTCAAATTTTTTATTTTTCAATCTTTATTTAATTACTTCACTTATTTTTGACTTTTCTTGATTTTTAACGATATTTTACGATACATTAAGCCTTCTTTCATGCTTTATTATTATTTTTTTTTACTTTTACGGGAAAGTAGGCTAAAAAATGAAATAAATAAAAATAATAATAATAAAATTATAATTATAATAATAATGATTTACGTGTGAAAAAGTGGATAAACACTTTTTAGCGAAGTTGCAAAAAATAGAAAAGAAAGAAAGAAAAATGGGTTGATTAAATTATCATCACGCTCGTCAAGTATTAGGCGAAGAACCTGTTCCAGTTTCCTGGAATAACCTCTGTTTCGTGAGCCTGGCGCGGTCTCGCTTGCCTTTTATCCTGTTGGATTAAGAAACAGCAAAAAACTGCCTTACAAAAGCTATCCTAAAAGTTTTTTTTTGTTATTGCCTCTAAGCGAGCTACAACAAAATACTCGGCCAACAAAATCGTCAGCCAAATAGCCACGTAAAAAGCGTTTCCTTACACTGATAGTACGAATGCAGTGAAACTACTAAAACCTGTTCTTTCCATGAACGGCATTGCTGCAGAGAAGCTGTTGAAAATTTAAGGATGCTATTTCTGACGCATTTTCGGAAGGTAACATATAAGGTAAAGAAGTTATTCATTTATATGTAGGCAGAAGTAGTTGTATAATTGTACTTGGGTATGATTACTGCTACTTGATTTACGTAAAGACAAAAATCAATTTGCAATTAGACAGTTTTGTCATTGTTGTTGGACCAGTTTTCAAACGTGGTTGTTTCTCAAAAATAATTTTAAATGTTTCACACACATATGGTTTTACATGTATTGTTACATTAATTGTTTCTTGTTGTGACTTTAAGAGAAGAAGAAAAGTATTTAGGGGATCAAAGTGTGTGCTAAATGAAAAAGCAAATAATGCATGTTAAGATGATCTTTCATGTTCGATAAATAATGCAATATAACACGTTTAACCTGGTAACTAAAATCACTGAAATACAAAAAACACAAAAAACATTTGAATGTAGCACAGTTGATGTGCACTGTTTTAAATTTTAAAGAAGCTTTGGAATGAAAATAAAGCCGAAAATTTTCTGCCAAATTTTCAGCAATAGTTATTGTGAAAGAACTGCTAAAAAATGATTTACGTCTTGTTTTTTAGTGTTTATACAAACACCTAAACACATTTTGAAATATGGTTTGATAATTAGTCTTATAAATTCTATAAGCAGCAAAATGACAAAAACATTTATAAATTCCGCAGCAGCGGATTTAGGTTTGAGGGCGCCCTAGGCCCGAGACGATATGGCGCCCCCTAGCATTAAAAAAAGTTTTTAAAAATCTTTGTGTTAGATCAAGGTTGAACTTGATCGTTAACTGTTTAACTAACTGGATCAAGTTCAGCCTTGGTTAGATATTTCAGATTTTAGTACTAGCCTGATTAATTATTTTAACAAAGAAATTCTACCCTCAAAATAGTACAATGTTTAGATAGTAAGAGCGCGCGCAATAAAATAAACTTTAAAATTTGGTCGTACAGTTTACAGAAAACCCAATCGATTTTTAATTTTAGTCGCCTTAAAAATTTTGACGCCCCTCAAAATTTGCCGCTCAGGGGCCTAAGCCTAAATCCGCTGCCCCCCCCCCCCCGAATATCCATCTAAACATTATACTCCGAAAATTCTTTAACAATTCGAAAAACTCTTTTCTTATTTCACCTTTTATAGTTTCTTTCAAGTTGTCATTAAACCTCCCGCAATAAACAATCTTAAACCATTCCTCAGTCTAAATAGAATTCCAATGCTCCTCTTAAGCATTGTCGATTTAAATGTCAGGGGTTCAAAGTCTTCCAATTATCCGGCAACTTAATCTTGAAACAGTATTTAAACAGATTTACAAGTCGCCATTATTGCTACGCGGTTGGAATGCACATCACTTTGAGTTGATTACCCGGAATTCCTGACACGGCTACGCCGAGCAATGAATATTTTATTCCAACCAGCAGAACTAAACGCTTAAATGGATGTACTTTCGAGCATGACATAACAGCTCCATTTTTATTTCGTCACCTTGTTTTATGGCTATTACATGGAAATAGAAGCTAGTTACTGATGCACTGAAATATTGTCGCCTTAATGCGGGGATACAACGTAATAAAAGGAAGCGAAAATGAGCCACTGTCTGTAACACATACTTTATTGCAGTCAGTTATCCAAGGATTTCATTTTGATAGCTTAGTCTTAGTCTAGTCTTTCAGAGTTTGTGTAATATATACATGCACGCACACATCCCACATAGATATGCAAATGTGCGTACAATTAATGTTTGTTATGTAATGTATGTATCTACTATTCGAACGAGTACTAAAACAGAGTAACAGTCTTTTCCCCGTGTGTTCCGCTTCTTTTAACTGATTTAAGTTTCCTTGGTCAACATTTTCAAAAATGTTGAACTTTTTTTTTCGTGAAATGCTTCGTGTAATATAGTATACTTAATAACTAATTAGAGTTAACTTATTGCGCGTGTTCAGAATTAATATTATATCCTTGGGCGTTTTGATCATGTAATTTCATAGCAACTTGGAAACTTTAAGTCCACTAATTAAATTACCTACTGTCTAAGAATGTGATACTTTGCGCGTCATATTTTATGAAGCCACTTGCAACTATTTACGCAATCTAAGGAGTTCGAATAAAAGCCTTCGAATTTTAAAAATCTGACATGACTTCTCCATCAATTTCAGACGCAGCTTACAATACATAATTAAATACAAGCAAAAAGAGACAATTCAAAAAAGAAGAATAGCTATTTGAAATAATTTAAGATGTAGCCGAAATTTGCATTCTAATATATTTCTCGTCATTGTTTAACTACATGCTAGTAAGAGATGTCCTTGCAGATAATAATTGATTCAATCATGTTACAAAACGAGAACAACTCCATGGTAGTCATATGATTCAGATATAAATGAACCGGAAACAAGCGTCTGTTCCATTTGAGATTAAACGTTCATCGATCACATTTCACGCAGAAACTCGAAGCAGCTAATAGAAATAGCAACCGATTTCAGTCGAACCGTCTAAAAACCCGTTTAAGGACTGCTTCATGGTCGGTGTTTGGTAGTTCAGTACCTACAACTTTTGAAAATTAGTACATTTTTGTGAAATTTTATTTCAATAAGCGACATATTTTACAAACGACGTTTAAAACGTGCGTTTTAAGAAGAAAATGAATGTAAATAGTAAAAGGAATAAAGGCAATTACGTTTTTACAAATATTTAATAAATTTGTAATAAGAAGCTCCCTTCTTGCACCTAAAACGTAGTTTATCTTCTCTTTTATTAAACAAGAAGGTGGATTGAGCTGATGCAGTTCTATTTTACACTGTAAGTTCTTTCAAACAATGTTTACATCGCTCACCGGCAGCAAACAGTGCCAAGTCACAAAAATGACATGGAAAAAAGAAACAATTAATTAATTTGCAGTGATTTTAGTACTTTTCTATAATTATAAATTAGCAGTTTTGGACGTACATTGATGAGGTTTAAAATAGGTGGAGTTTCGAAACTTTTTCTGATTTTTTTTTTTTTTTTAACATTCAAGTTTTAAAAGGTATATTAGGCTATCATTGATGACACTAAAAGACAGCTAAAATTTTCCAAAGATGAACTTCTAAAAATACAACTTTGATGATTTTCGAGGATGCGTGGAGATCGGGGCTGTCCACAGGAAATCTTTTGAAGTTGAAGTCTTTTTTTTTTTTTGTGTGTGTGAAATTAAAGTTATAAAGCGCACACTACGCTATATCTGGTGACGTTATAAGACAGTTGAAATTTTTCCAAGATCAAGTTCTAAAAATACAATACAATACAATACAATACAATACAAAAAGTACACCAACAACAGGCGCTAGGCCCAACAAGGTTGGTGAATAGATGAGCAATTCCTGCGACAATTCTGACGATTTTCGAGGATGTGACAGTACAAAATGGGGGGTTCGGGGGTTCACCCCCCGGGAATTTTTTGAAATTGAAGTCTTAAAATTGCATATTCGGCTATGCATTTTACTCTTTGCTGTGATTTTCATAATAATATGTTGATTAAAAAATTCATATGTACATTTATATAGAGATATACAGCGTTCGACAACCCGACTATGAAATTATTATATTTATTTATCTATTTTTTTTTCATACTCAGACTTGCATTGTGTTTCTATAATGTTTTGAATACTTTTTTTCCCCTTCCGCTAAGAAAGGTTTGAAACGAACGCACATTTCAGCGCGTTAAGTAATAATAATAATCGTTTTGCCAATGTTCCTGAATAATGTTTTAAAATTGCACGTTTTTTTAAATTTTGCAGAAGAAAAAAATTATAATTTTTGATCGTCCATTCCTTTATTTCCTCTCTCTTCTTTTTTTTTTTTTTTTCAATTTTACTGCAAAATTCTGCCTTATCTTTTTTCTTTTCTTTCTCTCTTACTTTTTTTCATTATTAAACTGAAATTTCGGCGGTCTCTTTCCTGAAAAACTGGGGGGTGTAGCACCCTCCCCCCCTGGCGACGGCACTGATTGCCTTTTATTTAAATTTAGTTCTTGATAAGAAAGCGAAGGTCACTGTTTGCTGAAGCTCATGTAGATCCAAGCGCATAGCCGGGTCATTCCGAAGACGGGAAAAGATTTGTTTTTCAGTGTGTTTCAGCCGAGGTTTCAGCGACTGAGGGAAACTTGAAAAATTATCTAATGATGGAAAGCACTAGCTAGGTGGCATTTGATAGTACAGTGACTTTGATTCCTGAACAAAAGTTAGTTTATTCAAATAAGTTTTTTTTTTTTTGCATAATATTTTAAAATTTTGTTTGTTTTAGTAAGAAAATTAAAAAATTATATTTAACAGAGGTGAAAAACCTTTTGGAGGGGGCACGTATCCCCTGGCCCCTTAAATCCGCTACTGTACAGTAACCCTATGATAAGGGTCATCTAAAAATAACGTGCGTTGAAAAAAAACGCATTATTTTTCAGCGCAGGTTATGCTTTGATGTTTCAACAGAACTAAACCAGAAATTTAATTTCAGAGTACCGAAATGTGGAGGAATATTTTACGAAATTGGCTCGCAGGTAATACCGCAGTTTCTGGGAAATTATTTTAAAATTCTGTAATTGTACTTAAAATATATATGCACAATTGTCACGACCTCAAAAAACGATTCAGCAGTATAGTAATTTATTAACTTATACATATCAATACTCTCAGAAACGGATGCCCAAAGCTCACGAAACTTTCGTCGTTTTTGACGAAAAGGCTTAGTGAAAATTGTTCCGAGTAGACCTTTCGTCAAATTGGCGAAATTTTGTAGTAACTTTTTTAAGTCACGTGATCGCGCGAGGAAAGAATCGTTGTAAATGACGGAATTTTCTTGGCGATTGAAGAATCGTCAAAAGGGAGAGTTCTATTTCTGAGAGTGAAAAAATAATTGTTCTTTAACAATATTGAGTTTAATAATTAATTATAGAAAAAAGTTCAAGGATTGGACCCAAGCTGTACGTTCCATCGGGAAGCTTGCTACGTTTCCTCTGATGAGTCGTCGAAAGTACTTCAAATTTCTAAATATAAAAGCGGGGAATAATTTGTTTCAAGAAGGGACTGGCTATTAAGCTTTGTACTTTGTCCATTGACGACTCAGAGAATATCCTACAAAGTTCTATTCACACTCTCAAAAATAGAATCCTCATTTTCGACGATTCTTCAACCGTCAAGAAAATTTCGTCATTTATAACGATTCTTTCCTCACGCTATCACGTGACTTAACACAGTTTCGACACAAATTTCGCCAATTTGACGAAAGGTTTACTCGGAGCATTTTTCATGAAGCTAGTTCGTCAAATACGACGAAAGTTTCATGAGATTTGAGCTTGCGTTTCTGAGAGTACAGAAGTCGATTTCCCGAGTAATGTTAATGAGAGCCTTGTTCATTACAGCGTTTCGATGCAATAGGACCGAAACTCCTTTCACATCGCCAATGAAGAAACCTTACCCGAAAATAATTTCGGCCTATGATTTTACAACTGTCCTGAAGATTTTAAAAAATCTTTCTTACTTGTCGTTACTTTAGACTTTTAATCCCCGATTTGCATCTTTAAGAAAGATACCCCCCCCCCCCCGAACAGTCATCTTTCTATTCTAGTTTTTCTCTTCTCTCCCCTGATAACGATAAAACGAAATTAATGCAAAGGGGAAAAAATAAAAGTAATTGTAGGGTACAACTAAACTAAATCAAGCTGAGTGATGGAGTTTTTATGACATCACTGTAATGGCCAGCATGTCACAATATATATAACAACGTAGTTAACATCACCGAAACACTTTTTCCTCTAAACGCTTTCACTATTTAACTTGCTCATCACGTCTTGTTCTATGTTGCACGAAAGTAAGGGGGCAGACTCTCTGTAGTCGATAAAATAGTTTTCCTTTTGCATGTTGAAATAATGAAAGTATTAACACACGTAAGGTCTTTTTTTTTTTTTTTGCTTGGTAATTACTTCGTACAAGGCATTTCTTTGGGTACCGCAAGCTGGGGTAACATTGGCCCAAATCTGATGATTTTTTGCAGTTTTATCAGCTCCATATTTTTTGACATTGATTATATAATTTTTAATGTGTCTTACTGCGTAAACAAACTTAATATCATTAAATTAAAACCATATTGAGACCTCATAATCATTTTGCAATGTTACACTGAATTTTTTTAATGTTTGGGCCAAAGTTGCCTTGAATTGGGGAAACATTGTCCCATACTTTTAAACCGTATAAAGCCTATGCTTAGTATTGGTTGGGCTAAAGTTAGACAAGATAAAATTACCACCAGACATGATAGTTTGTTGTTTTGCCTGCTTTTACTTCAAAAATATCCCTGAAATGGTGAGAAATTGGAATAAATGAAACAAACTTCATTTTAGTGAAAAAAAAATTGTATTGTATAACGAAAATCTATTTCAATTACAGGGAACCCATAGTCTGACATTTTTATTAAATGTTGTTCGAAAACATGCTCCTCTTCATCACTAAAGATTCTTGCACGTCCTACATTTTTTGAATGACTCCCTTTAAGTTTGTTTTTTTATTGTAGACCTAGGTATATTATACCTTTTTCCTGCAGCTCTTTGGGTTAAGACACCAAACCTAATAGCATCTAAACACTACTCTTACACTTCTGGTTTGTAATTGGCTTAATTTCTTGTTCCAAGAGGTTTTATCCGATTTCTCGGCATTTTTCCTGCAACAAAATCCAAAAATTAGTGGTTACAATAATAAGAAAAATATTTTAAGTGGTTGTGTCTAACAAACTGCTTATAAAATATTACCTAATCAAGTTTTATATCGAAAATATTTGCCTTGGGGTAACTTTGGCAGAGTCACCATCTTGGGCCAAAGTTACCCCAACTCTGGGCCAAAGTTGTCATGAAATAGTAAAATCGAATTATTTTGTAAACAACAAAGGTAACAGCATTATTACACCAAAAATACTTGAAACAATTGAATATATAATATTATTATGCACTTACCTACTAGTAGCTCTTCAAGAATTAGCGTTCACAAGTAAAAGTTGGGAGACAACAAATTTCATCAATTTCTCAAAGTGAAAATGGAGCAGCACTGGAGTGATGGTGAAATATGGAACTAAACCTCCACTTCATCAACAGTCAAGCCAATGGTGCTACCTATCCAGTGAGGCATAAACTAGGTCGATAACTCATCATATGATTACAATACAGCACAAAAAAACTTTTTCCAACTTTGGGCCAATGTTACCCTTAAAGGGCCAATCTTACCCCAGCTGACGGTATTTAATATAGGACTGGTAGCCTCGTATTAATGTAGACAATTTTTAAAAAAATTACAGTAAAGGTGACCACCTTTGTAAGCTGACTACCTGCCTAAGTTGATCCCTTTTATCAGGGACGGAATTAGCTCTATATTATATAATGAAGGGAAACTTTTGTAACGTGACCATCTAATTTGAACACCTTTCTATATTGACCACTTATGTACGCCAAATTTGGGTGGAAATATTATGAAAAACTTGAAAGTTGACCGCCTAATTATTACTATATTTATTTGTTTATGTTTACAAAGATTAAAAAACTAAAATAACTTCTCCAGGCTATTCTTTATGCTCTAATGTTTTATGCTATAATTTGTCTGGATGGATGAAACATCAATATAAAGTTTGCCTAAACCTCTTTGTAAGTTAACCATTTGTGAAAACTACTATGAGCACTCTGTTATTCTTTAAATAAGTTTCTTCTTTTTTCTATCTGATGCAGCCATTTTGAAAAATTATGTATTTTTAGGAAATTTTTAACATTATATATAAGTAACTTACATAATTAATAAGATATTTGTATAGGATATATTGTAAGTCATTCTGGTTAAAGTTCTCTAGTGATATTTTAGGTAATTGAAAAAAAATGGCTAATTACTATTTTGAAGTAGCGTTAATACATGAAGCGATATTTTAAATAGTTACAAATGTAAAAATGCATAGTGTAAGAAATGACAAAAAAAAAAAACCGTCTACGTTGACCACGAAAGTCCTGCACCGCAAGAGGACAGCTTACGTAGGTTTCACTGTATTTAGAAAAATAGTTGATGTATATATATAAATATATTATTGCAAAATTAACAAGAAAACTAAAAATTTGATGAAGAATTTTACTGTATATTTTCTTTCTTTCTTTTCTTTTATTCCCCAATAAATGAGATTTTATTTTTTTTGAAAGATAATGTAGCTATTGTTATAAATGTTGTTTCCGTATTATAATGTGCTTAGTATCTTCTACTTTCTTTGAATCCAGCTAAATTTGATGAAACAAACTACAAATAGACATAATACAACAACGTCAAACGCTTCGAGGTGATAGGCTGATGAGGGGAGCTTCTTCATTGTGTCCAAACACTAAAGCTCAAAAATTCTGGAAAGGGACCCTTTTTATTTATCGTATTTATTTATTTTATGTTTTTATTCTTGAGATTTTACCCTCCTTTTACTGACTTTTGCCACTGTCCCCGTAAAAGTGAGCCACCCCAGGAACTTAAACAGACGAAATCTCTGAATAATAAATTGTTTTCTGTATATTACTTGTTTTTACTAAAACTATACTATTTCTACAAGTTATAACAACTAATACAATAGATAAGATATTAACTTCAAGTCCTAAATCTGACAAAATGTCCACCGCAATATTCATTAGCGAGGAAAGCAGATTTTATACTATCTCACTATGAGGGGTTCTCTCACTCTTTCAAGGCAGGTGGAAGGGATATTCGCATAGATTCCATCGAAGGATTGTAAGAAAGTCCTGGCTTTGCTTTTCGATTCTAGAGAGTATAGAATGTTGGAGTTCAAATTCGTTGTTTTTGCTCTTTCCAGATAGTCGATACAACGAAGTAGGTATTTAACAAAGGAAATTTCACTCTATTATCTAATAGTCATCTTCTGTCAACCGTTATAAAACAGTTTATAAAATATTAAAACTTATGTTTTTATTCTCATATTAACAGACAACTAAGATTTACTTTGGTTTTGCGGATGAGACACCCAACGATTCTGAGGGCCCTACTTTGCTCCGGCCCCAGGCGTGCGCCTGTGCGTTGATCCGCCACTATGTTCACGTTCTCGTAAACTGGATTCATTTTACTTTCTAATATATAGTAGAACAACGTTACGGCATGCAGCAGAATCGAGCATACATTGGATGCTATCGGGTCCTCCATCATTCTAAGTAGATTTTAAAATCCTCTTTTTTTTTTCTTTCATTTGAGAAGTCCCTGCAGTTTCACGTGTCCAACACTTTTTTATGTATGTCTTCCAGTTTGAGTTTTCACTGTATTTAGGCTATAATTAGTGGTGTTTTGTATATATTCTTATTTAAATTCAATTTATTAAATAAAATATTCTAGTCAATAATACATGATGAAATTGTAATAAAAATTGGCACACGGGTGCAAAATATGTCCCAATTGTAGCATTGTGGCGGGGTTCTACTGTTAACAACAATCAGTCATTTTTGAGAAGGTGAGATTCCACAAGGTAATCTAAAGCCACAAACTGAAGGAAAGGGACATGATAATCCTATTATCGACTTTTTGTGGTGGTGAAGATAACCAACTTCTTCGAGATATCGATCTGAGCATGAAATGCATTAACCTTATTATAACTATGTAATGGAAAATCAATGCTATGCGCTTAATATTTGAACAGTCTTTAGCAACATTTTACTACTTCGCTATGCTCTTTTCATATTGAATTATTAAACGTTTCTTCCTTGCGAGCTTACCTAGACTACAAAGTTCTTTAATATCGCTTGGGAAAAATACATGAAATAAAATTCTAACATTACTGGAAAGAACAAAATAAAGTGTACGAATAGTACCTAGTGCTTCTTTTGCTTAGAGCAGAAAAAAAGGCATATTGTGGTGATAACTAGTAGGGTAAAAGCTCCAGCGGTCGGCCTTTTAAGAGATCTACTGTCGATTATTGTTAAATGTAAGTTTTCAGTAGTTATTACATCAACAAAAACACTGCAAACCTTTAGGCTATACCGTACTGATTGTATTCCACATAATTATTTAAGAAATAACATCATTTTTATTTAACAATTCAAGTTATTTTTAACATGAGAAAAAGCTCCATCAGTAGTCGGCCTTCGAAGTCCTGTGCTCCGCCATGTATGAACCCAGTGGTCGGCCGTTCCGTTTTCGTTCATTTTATGGGATATAAAGAGAAAGACTTTTAATAATAAAATCTTGTGCGTGACTTGTAACACAAATTATACTTAAATATACTTCATTGTTACAGCAAGGCTGAACTTGATCGTTAACTGTTTAACTGTTATTCGTAACAGTTAACTAACTGGATCAAGTTCAGCCTTGGTTACAGTATTTACAAGAGAATTCTGTATTCTTGATATTTTCGCAGCCTTTATGATTAGATCCTATACGTTTAAGTTTAAAAAATTTAAGACATGTATCACTTCAGACACTTTTGATCTTGATTTACAAGTCACTTATTAAAATGGTGTCACATACGTCATTCTTTTTTTGTGAATTTCTGTGTCTGCTAACTGTTTTAAACTTTAAGGTACAGGTTTATTAGAAGAAACACCATTAAGATACTGAACATAAAATTAACATTGTAGTTTTTTTAATAATTTCACATCAAAATAATGCTTGTAAAAAGTCTCTTAACAAAGGACTAGGAGAATTTTTCGCACCAAGGCCACATCTCTCAAACACAATTTGCTATTAAAAACAAAGGTGCTTTATTGTAAAAAAACTTGAGTGAAATAAATTATTTTCTCAGTTTCTATACAATTAAATTGAAACTCGAAAGGACTTCTCATAAAGCTAATCATAGAGCCCCAGTGGTGAGGAACGAGGGTTCCGTTGGGGGTTACAATAGGAGTGGGTAAATCCAACACTTTTTGAAGATACCCTTTTTAAGAAGGAGATTTCGTCGCAAATCGTACTTATTTTTTTCATGCGAAAATTTAGTCATTGATTTTTTTAGTATGGAAAACTTATTATTTTCGGTCACATACTACTTAAGTTATTCAAGAATCGTCGCAACAAAATGAAATAGCTGAATATTTTTAAAAACTACTCTTCAATTTTTCTTGCCAAATTTACATACATCAAGAATAGGTGAAACCATTTTTCTTAACTATATTTTGGCAAAATAAATAAATAAGTAATAAAATAATTTTTATAAAAAAGTAGAACCGACTTCAAATTATAAATTGCGCTTAAAGGTGAAAAATAAATGAATTCTTTAAACAACATCGATACGACTCTTTAACACAGTTTTAGAAGTCGGTGCAAAAGTATGAGCCTAATTACCATTACACCATTTGCTACTTCATATTGGAACTGTTGCTAATTCTGCGAAAATATATATATTTGTAATTGATTCATGATTACAAAAGATTTTATCTATCCTAATTTTGCACCGACTTCTAAAATTATGTTTAAAAGTCACATCGATGTTGTTTAAAGAATTCATTTATTTTTCACCTTTTAGCGCAATTTATAATTTGAAGTCGGTTCTATTTTTTAATAAAAATTATTTTATTTTATTCATTTTAGAGTAAATACATTTTTCATATAAATACTCTATTTAAAAAAATCCATATCAAAGGGCAAACCTCCTTTGACTGAATGGCACTAAAAACTAAAATCATTTGTATGATAAATTCCGTTTTGAAGTCGATTTTAGCAAACAAACTGATTGGATTAATTTTTGCCTCAGAAAAGCCAAACTCTTGCTGTAATAGCTTTTAATATTATAGCCCGATGGCAACAAACACCGTTTTAACAATGACTTTTATATTTATTAATAGTTTTCCAACAAAGAAAAATCAAGTCAAGCCTTTCCAATTAAAATTAAAAATACTTATTTTTCACCCGTAACGTTTTTTCTAAAAAACAAATTGATTTGCGATATTTGAGTTAGACGACCCTCTATCCCTTAAAGTAATAAAAATCATCAAAATCGGTTCATTTAGTCAAAAGTTATGAATGATAAAACAAAACAAAAAAAAAAATACTACATTACCGCCCATAACTTTTTTTCCAATAATCGAATATGGTCAAACGAAAGTACGGGACCTATGGGAAACCATCCTTGATCGATTAAAAAAAAATCATGAAAATCGGTTCATCCAGTGAGAAGTTATGAGTGGACAAACAAACAACAACAACAACAAAAAAAAACGACATACATACATTATGAATGTATAACCTCCTTCCTTTGTGAAGTCGGTTAAAAAGATAGAATACAATTTCTAGGGGATAATATTTATTCATTCCGGGGAAAAGGGCTTTACTCGCATGTCGTCGGAAAATAAATAAATAAATAGAACACGACATTTTATTTTTACAATTATAGAACCCCATCGCTCTGATTCCTCAATCGACCATCAGGTGTAGGTGTGTTTATTCGCTCCGTCTGAGAATCACTGCTGCAAAGTCAGATCTGGCTATAAAGAGGCTTATGTTGTACACGCTTTGCCCTGTATTTTAAACTTGCACGTCATTACTGATAATTGCCTCGTTATTTTCAAAAAAGAAGAGAGAGAGAGAGAGAGAGAGAGAGAACGCGAGAAAACCCCTTCCGAACTGATCGTCAAACGCAAATTGTGATAACTGCAAAATACAAACCAACTTACAAAGCAGATAGAGCCATAGCGAGGAAGCTTCCTCCCATTGATGGTGAGAAGAAAAGTTGTAAATCAATTCTTCTTTTTACTTCGTAGTCAATATAAGAAGTTTCTCCTTGCAGAAGGAGGTCAGGTATCGACTCGTAATGTTCGGATTCATTCTTGGCAGAGAGAACTTCCTCAAAGGAAATTTATTGCTGCCTGGGATGGTCAAATATCATTTTGTTTCTTCGTTCTGTAAGTGGTAAAAGTATTGATCTTTACAGAGGATGATTCTTTCCGATGTGATGAGTCTGTGAACTTCTCAGCTTTGTTGAATGATCATGAATTCATCTACTATATCTCATTGCGTGGCATGAATTGACTCGAAGAGCGTTAGTTGTACTTTAAGAGTAACTTACATGGATATTAACCACCATCATATTGTCACAGTAAATAGTTACCTGCAGCAAGTATTTCAACGGACATTACCGCAAAAAAGATGCACACAAATTAAGCCACAACGGACTCATTCATGTGATAAATTTAAACGAAATCCAGACTGAAAATTTTGTAACCGTGATATTATACTCAGAGACTTATATTTATTTATGGAACGTATCTGTGGACATCCGGACAATCTTCTGAACTTTGTTGAGGCTTTCAAAAACAAAAATTTTTCAATACTTTCATATCTAAGTAAGAATAAAAACGTAAACACGCTTTTGGTTTGCCGTTTATATTGTCACGGGATCGTTGTACTTTATACAGATGACTAACTCCTTGTGCAAACAAAGCAATTTATTTACAAGTTATTTGCACTATGTACAGGTTTAAGCACACAAAAATACCTCACGAATTTCACACATCACCGTAAAACCAACGGTAATCTCGTATTATTTCCCAAATACGAATAGAATCAAGCACAAAGCTTACAGCACAATGGCTCAAACTGACAGACACTCTCCAAAAGATTAAAACTAAACGGAATTTTTTAAAGCTTGGCGAGAAACAGCATCGGTACCCCTATTTTCGTGACAGTGCCCCCTCCTTGAGGTCTGCACGTCCCGGGCAATACAACGTACAATTCCTGAACACGAAACTACATTTACCAAAGCTGTACAACGCTTGCCAGAAACTGAACTCAGTTGCAACACACAATATCGTACAATTACAAAAACATTTAGACAAACATTACCAAAAAAATTACTGGAAAAAGTATTTGCCCCATTTACAAAAATAAGGAGGGGGAGCAAGAGGAATGTCTAAAAGCACAAATTGTCCATGGCATAGTCCTATAAATCCAGCTCGATAAAGTTTGAAGGAAAAGATCACTTTGTCAAACGAGACAATTTCAACACTTACTTCTCTACGGTAAGGAAGTGTTCGTTTGGCCTAGTCACATAGTGTTTCCAACCTCCTCAAGGATCTCGGACCCGATCGTAAATCTCCTGCATCTTCAAGTCCAAGTTTCCCAGCAAAATGGGGAACAATTCTATTATCAAAGTCTTCACCTCCAAGATGCGCGGGATGGCTGCTACCTCAACCTTTGCCTTACGAACTGAGCGATGATTGTGTGAGCCATTTTCCATGAAAGCTTTTCTCATGCCCACCGCGACCAGAAGCAGTTTCATCACAGGCCGAATTGTGAGTAAACCAACCGAGATTAATAGTACTGCATTTACTATTTTTTAAGGGGGGAAATACGTGTAAAACGGCGTATTAAGAGCAATTCTCATGAATTTTTTTAACGTATAAAGAATAAATATATCTTATTGAGACTTTGAGGTTATTTTGTAGATATATTGAAGAACATTTACTGAAATTTTCAAACATTTTTCTTGAAAAATCCCGGCTGCTGCACACTGGCGCCACCCGGGTCAGCAGTTTGCGTGCATCCTGGAGGTCACAATTTTATACTGAAATCAATTTTCTTTAAAATCTACTTTTTTCATAAGTGTCTCTTCTAGTTGAACTAAATCATCCAAAAAAAATTGAAAACTTCTATTTTTCTTTTAGAATGGGAAAATTAAGTACGATTTTTAACAGTTTTTTTTTTTTGTCCCTTTTTTACAATAAAAAAAGTAAAAACAAAGATATATTTATGATTCTAGTTCAACTGAAGCGTGCATATATAAAGAAAATGTGTGCTAAATTTGATAAGGATTGATCAAAAGCTCCGCGAGCTAGAGTGTACGCAAATTCGAAAAAAGTAGTTTCGAGAAAAACGCGTTTGAAAAAAAGAGTGGCATTGAAGGTAAATTTAAGGCAGTATAATGAATCAATTTTTTTTATACTTATAGATACTAATACTTTTGGAAATTTCTACCCGAGGTCTCAATTGTTAAAAGAAATAAAAGGACATCTGCTAACGTTCTCTAATACCCTTCAGGTCATTCATGAGGGACTAGCTGCTGAACTGCTCCAAAAGGGGCGCTTGCTCAAATGCTTATAGCTTTTAAACGACTTGGGGTTTTGCTTTGAAATTTTCAAGGTATATTATTCAATAGTTGTAGAATCCATTTATGAAGAAATTTTTTAATTTTTTTTTTTGAGACCTTTACAGGTATTCCCCCCCCCCCTTAATAAACCTTGATAATGATATTTCATTGCATTTTTATTTAAGAAAAACATTGTCAATATTTTTAGTTCATACAATATTCGTTTGGTTATACAACAGGAAAAGTAAATACTTTCGGTCGTTTAAAAATTTGCCTGAAAAATTCATAACGTATCTGATGCGCGAATCTCATTTGAGACACAGAAGTAGGATCACGTCTCCCACACGTTGTTTTAAGGCAAAGGGTTAAAAACAATAAATGTCCCGCAATTTCCACCAAGACTTGAGCGTCTCAAGTCATTGTAATGACTCCACTGCAGTAGTCGCTGCAAGAGGTGCAAGACAACTTAAGCATCTGAATCAAATAGAAGGGCTACTTAAATCCTAAGAAGAAATAAAATGATGTATTCTGTCTTCAAACTTTTCCAGACGATAAATAGTTTATGTCGATCATTTTCCATTAGCCCTTAATGCTCTTACTGACAAAATCATTAAAAATAACGGATATTGAATCCATTTCAGCAGAAACGTAATTGTTACTTGAATCACGCAACTTCCCACAATTTCCAGTAACGAAGATAGATTGAAGTCTTTCATCCAGCTATTAACCAATTCCATCAGTTTTAAATGCATACATGATCGCGGCTGTAATCTTGTTCATTAGATAAACGATTGAGATAAAAATGTTTGCTTTAAAATCGAGTAGGATTTTTTCTTTTTCTTAAAATCTTGAACATATTCAGATACTTTTTAGTGAATAGATTTTACTAAACAACACCATCTTTATAGATTAAGTGGTTTTTTTTTTTTTTTTTTTTTTTTACATTTCGGTTGATATTAGTCGGCTGATTTCAAAATCTAATGTTTAAATCTTTCGGTAGTTTGATCATTTATATATACTAGTGCTGGCTCTATTGTCGAAATTCGACCATAATTTATTAAATTTTTAAGTTATTCAGTTTCTCTTGTAAAAGAATATATCTTTACATCCACTGCATATAGATTATTTGATTGTTGTTCTATTACGGCAACTGCGAGAGTGTACATCATTTTGCATTAACTTTAGAGTTATTTGAAGAATACCAATGATAGGAAAAGTGACGCATAGCTTGGCTAAGCCACATTTTTGAAAATAATAATAATAAAAATATAAAAAATCACACTTTTTTTTGACGTTTC
Source organism: Octonoba sinensis (assembly GCA_038502835.1). Classification (NCBI taxonomy): domain Eukaryota; kingdom Metazoa; phylum Arthropoda; class Arachnida; order Araneae; family Uloboridae; genus Octonoba; species Octonoba sinensis. Next base: position 24,712,564 of record CM076599.1, on the reverse strand, counting down.
CTTATTCTTATTATTACTTATCATTCTTTTTACTATAATTATTGTTACATATTTAAATCATCACAATTTGTATTTTAAATTAAAAAAAAAATATCTATAAATGATCTATATATAAATAGGCAAAGACAGTACTGTTGAGAACTATTTTCTCCTCTGTTTTTCAACTGATTTTCGAACTAATTTTTTTTTTGTTTAGTAGCTATTGTCGAGTTCTAGTGATATCAATTAAAAAATTTTGGAAACTGTTTATTATTAGTTAATTATTTCCCCTTTTCTTTCGTCAGGGAAGCCTCATTTATAATTGCAATGTTTTTCGTTATAGATAGCACATGGCAACATTTCTTCTTTGAGTAAATTATTAAGTAATAAATAAAAAACACATTGTTAAAAAGAGTTTGTTGCCATTAAGCAGTACTATTAAATGCAATTACAATAAGAGTTTGAGTGACGGCTTCTCTGAAACAATGGAATGAAAAATGAGAATAGTGCATGGAAGCAAACATTTAAGCTTTATTCCACTGCCACTCAGTTGAGTACGAAATAAGCAGAAGTGCAAGCGGCTACATTTATGAGTGCAATTGGCCATGCGTCGACAATGATTTACAAATGCGTTTGCTAAGTGAGGATGATCAAAATAAATTCGACGTTATAATCGACAAATTTGATGAATAATACTTAGATAATTATATAAATAGCATAATGTTTTCAATTAAATTCAATTACTCACGGTTGCATGGCTTTTAAGGTAGCTGATCTTATTTAACTTATTTGAAATGTACTTTTTATCTCTTCAAGGGTGATGTCAGAAAAGCCTCATTTGCAATTGTAATGCTATAGTGTTAGATAGCAGATGGCAACATGTAATCAAGAGAATATATTTGGATCTCAAATGGCGTGGACAATTATATTGTGGCGGTCGACGGCAGGCCACGGAGGTGATGGTGGAGGAGGTTGTCTGCCGGAGGCAGGGCTAGAACCTCGGACCTTCCTGATGGAAAGCCAGTGCTTCCGTGCTTTGCCAAAAGGTACCTTTTGGCCGGGACAGAAGATAGCTCTTGAAGGTGTCGAATGGTACCGCCACAATATGATGCTGCAAATATAAAAAGTAATAATGGAGAAAAAGCACATTTACACAGAAGTTTTGGATCATTAAAATTATTTTCAAACAATTTTAAGTTTAATGGACAATATTTACGTTTTTAACCACCCAGGTTTTTTTCTTTTTCACTAAAAAATGTATGTGAGAAAAAAAGGAAAAATCTAAGCACGTAGTCTTTATTTTATTTTTTATTTTTTTTATTACATAATTTGTTAGTTAAATTTCCTATAATTTGAAAAGATCTGAAAATTAACCGTGCGGCCTCGGCGAAGAATGGTCAGTAAAGCAATAAAAAGAACAACAAAAAAAAAAAAAATGCCGAAGAACGTGTTATTGTTTTTAAGTATGGCTTGGGCAAGCTGTAGCTCATTTTTCCTAATGTTCGCATGTTTTGAATAACTGAGAAATTAATGCATAATGACGCATTTGTACGCGCCCCGAGCTAAAGTAATGGGACAAAATTCAAGAAAACAAATACATGCAATGATTATGTGGGGATATTCTTCGAAGAAAAAGCCTCAGTAATGTTTTAAACTTAACAATTTAATAAAGTACGGTTGAATTTCGACCACAGAGCGACCACTAGTAAGAGTAAAGTTACAAGATCTCACCAGATTCAGCTCATTTTTAACAAAACCATCTGTAGCCCATTATAAAATAATTAGTAATGTAAAAAAAAAAATAAGTAAATAAACAATTAAAAGCTAATGCGAACCAAGGAAAGTACTTTGTAGGGGGGGAGGAAGGGTTAGAAACATCTATGGGGAGACACAAAAACCTTGAAACATATATAATGAATTAACTGGGAATCCTTATTTTCGATAAAGGATTCAGTTAATCACAATATGAATTGGTTCACTACTGATTAGGTCAAAAAAGGCAAGAAATAGTTACTGAGATAAAATGGATGGTAAAAAGAGAAATTTCTCGCAGTTTTTCTTCTGATTTTCAAAGATTACGGACACTGAAAGTCATGTCAGTTGTCGAAAAAATGAATAACACTCGAATTAAAACAGCTGAATTGGGTGAACGATAATCTCATAAAGAAGTACCAAATTCTTGAATTAAAAAATCATAATAGTAATGCTTTGAACGAAGAAAATAAGAAATTTTATTTTAAAAGCACTTGCATACCATAAAAGCAAAATACATTACTGACGTATAGCTGTTCTTGAACAAGAAGCAAACATTTTTCATGATGTTTTTATCAAATTCAAAAGAGAAAAGAAAAAATAAAAAAAAAACATAACGAAATAAAGTTTTTTGATGAATTGGAAAAACCCTCTTCAGAGTTATTCTTACTTTATCATAATGTCCGATATCAGGAACACGGAGTTCATATTTGAAAGAAATCACTTGTTTTGAATGATATCACCAACCATTGTCGACATTTTTTTTGCATGCTCTAAAAAACGTTCAAATTTATTGAAAGCTACAGCGCATTGATAATGTATTGCCTGGCATCCATTTCCATACAAAAAAGAATATTTATCTCTTCAGAACATATTTCAAAAGACATTACTATGAGTTAGTTATTCCTAAATCATACACGAGCCAAGAATTTACTGGCAGTCGTAAATCAATTCCTATATATATATATACTATACTTTGTATGTGTGTGTGTGTGTGTGATGCTTTGTTTGTCATACAAAGCCACACCAATAAACGGATTGGAATGAAATTTAGTACAAAATTCAATCATTTCCTGAGACTCGAGAAAGGAAATGCACGAAGCCGTATTCGAAAATTCGAATCGGTGATTTTTCATTCCAATTTCAAGATTTGTTTTGACAATAAAAAATTGAAAAAAATCGTCTCATTTTATAAAATTTCCCACCACTCTGTAGCTGAGTCAGAGAGCAGTTGTTAGAAAACTCCGTAAGAAATAGAACCTTGTCCAAAATTTTACTTTTTCTAGCGAGGATTAAGCCAAGACTTTATTGTATGGCGATTTTGAAGATAAATTCCAATAATCCACTGTTTTAAAAGTAAGCCCATGGGCTTTAATTCAAATTTAATTGTTTTCTGCGACCAGGATTTCTGTTGTTTAACATATATAGGCAAGGTTGAAGATTCAGTTAACTGTTACTGGTACGGTAACGGTTTCGATCAAGTTCAGCCTTGGTATAGGGATGATATATTTTCTCAAATGGTAAATATTTCTATCACAGACAGAAAACAATAAAGCCAGTGAAACAAGAAAGGTGACCCAGAGCGAAACGAATCTAGCTTCCTGAACAACAACAAAAAATTTAAAAAAATAGTAAAATTTATTATCAGTTCTTTTCGACTGCAAATTATTTTAAATAATATTTTTCCTAGGTCAAAGCAAAATGTATTTCTATATTTGTTTGATGTAAAAAATAAAACAATTTATTTGGGAAAGCAAGGCCCACCTTCTTCTCTCAAATTATTAGAGTTTTAGCATATTCAAACTGAAAATTTTGTAGTAGGAAAATATATGATAATCAAGTAATGCAATAGCAGAAACGTAGGAAAAAAAAAAAAGAAATGTAAAACCAATTTTCATCAGAAAAGCATCCAATGTAAAATTTCAAACACAATAGGTTAAGTTAAACAAAATAATAGCATTTTTTTAATTCAACATGTTTCGTAGGTAGAAGCAGAATGCATTAAAACTCATTTATTCCATTTTTTAAAAAATGCATCACATTCTAATCGTTTCCAAGACAACAAATACGAGTAAATACATAAATAGAATAATGATTATTTGAAAAAAGTATTAGCATTCAAAATGAAGGGGAAATAAAATACGTTTTATTAACATAATCTTTTGTATCGAAAATAAAATCATTTGCGACTGTTTTCTTACCGCGAGAAACAAAACGCTCTAATTTTAACAATTAATTCTACAGTTGATTTAAGCTTTCATTTAATTCATCCATTTCACTTTGATGGTTGGACGTTATCTCTACCGAAGCTTTTGTTTTTTAATTATTGTTATTTTTGGTATTGTTATTATTATCATTTTTTTCTTCATTTAGAACAGAGGCTTCCAATCTGTGGTACGCGTACCACTAGTGGTAGTGGTACTCGAAGCCTCTCCAGGTGGTACACGTGCAAGCAAAAAAAAGAAGAGATAGACTGGTCTATAAGCATTGCGTTGCTTTCTGTTATGATGGTGCTCGGGCAATGACAGGGAAACACGGAGGAGTTTTGCCAAAATATAATCTTTGACAAAAAACTACACTTTTGGTCATTGCAGCATTCATAAACAGCAGTTAGTAGCAAAGGGTACGACTGAGTCATTTAAATGTGTTTTACAGGAATCTGGCAAGGTGGTCAACTTCATTAAATCACGCCCCCACCCCCCCTTTAACCCTCACTTGTTTTCAAAGCTGTGTTCTGAAATGGGAAATAATCATATTCAGTTGCTACTAAACACTGAGGTGAGATGGCTTTCTCCAGGAAAAGTTTTCAGTAGATTGTTTGAATCACGTTCCAAGGTGCAGCTGTTTCTCATGGGAACCAGTTTTGAATTGCGTGAATGCTTGTATCACGAGCTTTGGATATCAACCCTTGCCTCACCCTTGCTTTTTAGTCGCTTGAATGACTCAAATTTTAATAACCATTAATAGATTTTTGGTTGATGACAAAATAAAGGCTGAGTTCTTGTAACTGAGTTCTTGCAGTCGTTTCAAAATTTGGCAAATTTTACAACAGAATACAATGTTGCATTGAACAACGAAATGATCGATAATATAAAAAGACACTGCCAAATCTATAGCTGAATTGCTTGAAAAGTATAATAATGAAGACCAGTTTGAGTACTATTCGATAAGAAATTCATTCGTGTTGAAAACACTACCGTATATCAAATGAGGAATACGAGTCGTTAATAGAACTATCAATGTGACTCAGGATTGAGGATCGAATTTGCCCAATTAGAGTTGGAAGCATTTTGGCTCAAAGTTACAAATGAATCCTCGTTATTGCCAAGAAAAGCATTGCTGTTCATAATTCCGTTCACAACCACTTATCTTAGTGAAACTGATTTTTCCAATTTGATATTTATTAAAAATAAACATATGGGAAAGGAGGGTAAAAGTACGCAGTCGGTTAAGAGTACGCACAGGGACTTTTTTCCCTGTTGACAACACTGCAAGCAGAAGCGAGTGTGATCAACTCAACACGTTTGTTTTCAGCTGGCTCAAGAAACCGACATTGTTATTTCTATCCTTGCTGTCGTTTATTTATCATGTAAAATATGATTTCTGCATGTTGGCATGTAATTTTTCTGTGAAGAAATATTAATTTTTTTGTGAATAAAGGATTAATGTTTGCTTTTTAAGTAGATATCATTATGAGCTTTGTTCCCTTCCGAACAACGTGGGCATATTAGAATTTTACTATTGAGAATGCTACAGCCATCTATGGACGATTTTGAGGAACAATACATCAGCGGGTAAGAGTACGCACATAAGGAAAAGGTAGAGAGAAAGAGAGAATTAGAAGAAACAAAGGCTATGAAAAGTAAAAATGAGGCCAAAACTGAAAAAGGAAAAACCGTAAAAGCAAAGAAAAAACTTGTTCTGCATTCTATCGACAACTCAGTTCCCTCAACAAATTCAGCAAACAATGAGGCGACAATATGCACAGGCTGCGAACAATCATATGATGAAGATTGGATCCAGTGTGGATTATGTAAGGAGTGGTGGCATGATGAATGTTCCAGTTACGAAGGCACTGGAGCATTTGTATGTGACTACTGCTAAATTTTCTCTTACCCTTCCTGGGTGCGTACTCTTATCCGCCAGGTCGGGTAAGAGTACGTATTTGCAATTTTTTTTTCCACTTGCTTTCTTTCACATAATTTTTTAAGATAAAACTTTCATTTTGCGTACCTAAGTTTCTAAGTTAATAAACTATGATTCAGTCAATTTTCAAGGCTCTCACTTTTCAATTCTAATTTTTATAACGAACAATCCACTAGGTGCGTACTCTTATTACTCTCCTTTCCCTTACAAGCAAATTAAATGTCGATCCAAATTTGAGGTTAAAACAAACTTCTACTGAATCAGATATCACCTCACTTGTATCTGCCATGCAGCAGAAACCTTCTCATTAATTTAGTTTTTTTATTTTCTTTTAACAAGTATTTTGTACTTAAAGACGTATTTCTAAACTGTTTTGGAAGCTAGTATTGAAAATATACTTTATATATTTCATATATTTTATTTTATAGTATATGCAGCTTTATTTTAATGAACGCTTTTCTTTGCCTTAATAACTATCAAAAGTGGTGTAATTTATATTACCTAGTCGTTCTAGTGCTTGTATCGATTAGTATTGTATTCTATGCAATAAAGTTATAGTCGCAGTGGTACGCAAATCGTTTGCAAGTGAAATGGTGGTACTCGAAAAAAAAAAAAGATTGGGAACCACTGATTTAGAACGAAACACGATGTAAAGAATGCCTGTAGTTTGTTCGATTTTTTGGTGCCAATTTTGTATTAGGAACGCTGCGGGATTTTTCGATAAAAAGGTTTGAATTTTGCCCTTAGTGGCTAAATTTATAAACCTACGAAAAAACTTATAGCGATCCAAAATGCTATGCGTCAAAATTACACTCAGCCTTTAAAAATACTTAATTGTTTTAGTTAGTATGCAAAAACATAAATAGTGCATAAATATGCAAAAGTAGAAAAAATATTGTTACGAATTTTGTGGTACCGATGTTATTTCTCGCCAAGCTTGGCGACATCTGGATCACGTGATAGATAATTCTAGTCTTTGATGGAAATTTCTGGAATATTCCTGTCACGTAATCCACGATGTCCGGTCCGGCGAAGAGTTCAGAGAGTCCAGTTACGTTGTAGACTTTGGCAGAGTGCCTGATAGTCTAAGCCGTTGTGCTGCAAGCTTCGTGCTTGGTTCTTTTCGCATTTGGTTAGGAAATACTAGATTACCGCTGGTCTTACGGTAATGTGTGAACTCCGAGAGATATGTTTATGTGAAATTTGTATATAGTGTAAATAGTTTGTAAAATATATTGGCTCTGTGTTTTCTAAAAGGAGTTATAGTCATTGAAGTAAAGTAAGAAGACAAACTCGTAACATTTTGGCGCCCAACGCGGAACTCGTTAGGACTTTGAAATTTTATTGTTTGAGAACTTCTTGTTTGTACTGTGATTCAAGAGCAATGGCGGAACAGATGAAACTTCTGTTAGAAACGATCAATTCTTTGAAAAGTAATTTCACTGCCAAAATTGACGGCAATCAAGAAGAACTGAAAAGTGGTTTGACTGCAAGATTAACGCCAATCAAGAAGAACTGAAACGTGCTATCTATTCCGTGAAAAGTGTCACGAAGGACTTGGCTGCGGATACCGAGCAGTTGTCTAAACAACTTTGAAGAATTGAAAAAGGATCTAGATAGCTCTAGATGGGCTCCAAAATCTCACGAAGGGGACATCGAGATTAGACATCCGAAAGAATCGTCACATGAAGACTGCTGTAACACAATAGAAGGAACACGAGGGACAGCAAAAGACTCCATCACAAATATTACTTAAGTTTTTATGAACATAGTAGACTTCGGGAAAATCCAACTCTCCGATAGAGAAGGTCTCCTTATAATTTTACCTCAGAAAATTTGGATTTTTGAACAATGTCCCAACAATGTTTGGCTATTGATGATTTGGTTGTTTGCTGTTTCTTTGCATGATTTTCGTATTCTTTGCGACTGAATTTTAACGCCCGTCTTACGTGCCCAAATTTGTCCAATGTTACATTGACAGCTAATGTGATAAATACCCCGATGATCAAACGGTGGAATAAGATCTTTAAGTTTAGAAAAAGGGAGTTTGTTAAGAGGTTTAAAAATGATCCGGAAATTAAAGCCATATTGAGGGTACGAGCAATTCTTGCGGAGAACTTTGGATAAAATAGTAAGACAATGAAATTCCGGGAAAAACTAGATTTATTGAATGTTGTGTTGCGATTGTTGAGTTTATGGAAAGCAGTGTCGGTGATAGCGTAAGAGCAACCTCTACAATGACTACGCTTTCCAAAAAGTTGAGTTTGTCGTTAAGGAGAGCCGGGGTTGAACAAATGTTAATTGTACGATTGACAAATGTATATAAAGCTGCCATTTTTTGTTTTATGGGATGGCAAGAGCGTGAATGAGGAGGAAGAGAAAGAGCGAAAATTTTTCTATAAACTGATAGAAAGTCATTATTGGTTTTAGAAATAAGCACTTCCAGAAAAGACAGATAACTTGTTCTCATTTTCAAGCAGTAGATTTAATTATTATGATCAATAGAGTTGATGAGATCAGTAATATTAGGAACAGCGTTCGGAGTGCCATCCAAAAGGGTAAAAGTGTCGTCAACGTATCTGATCCAAAGATCAAAGTTATGTAATTTGAAAAGTTTCTGTTGAAAATAATAAATACAGATTTCACAGGCAGGCATGATGGCCTGTAAGCAAGACGCGGACCTCGTGCGATCTGAGGATCGAGCCTGGCAGTGTCGGTGGATTTTCAAGATGCAGAAAATCGTCTGCGCCCATGTCGTATGATTATGCGGCATGTAAAAGATCCCTTTAGTAGGCATTTGGCTTGGATGCTCTAGGCTAAATTAAATTCCTAGAGCAAATTTCGCATCAACAGAGTTCGGGTGATCGCCCTTTCAGGTGGAGAAACCGTACGTCAAAATTCTCATGCGGCGATGGTACCACACTCATTGTGATGTCGATGAAAGAGACGGTACCAATATCTGGGGAAAGCACTAGGTCTGCAATTGGCAGAAGCCAACAGCAGCCCATTAGAAATTTAAAAAAAAAAAAAAAAAATCACAGAGAACTGGGCTTAAGGGTTTTCCCATAGTTCAGTTTGTTTGTAAAAATTTCCTTCAAAGACAAACGTTGCATGGTTGAGGCAGATTTATTAGTTCATTTATTTCAAAGTCAGTGTGGTGAAATTCGCGGAGTCTTTTTTCAAGACATGGTAAAGCATCTCTTCCAGATACACATTAGTGAACAGGGGTTTATCATCGAATTATACCATCAGAGAGGTATTTGGCTTGAATTTACGCAGAATATTGACCAATTGAATGGAATTTTTAGCAGAATGAGTGTTGGAAAGTAGAAGTGGAGGGAACCGGGGCGTAAGATGTTTAGCTAGCCCATAAGAAGCGGTGCCGATGTTTGAGACAATAGGTCTCAAAGGGATCTTGTGCAAGGCATAAAATCTAACGTAGTGTGAAACCGATGGGGATAGATAAAAACAATTCTTGAGTAGTCTGCTGGTTTTGATAGCATTACGTACGGATTTAAATTCACTGGACGAAGGATTCTCAGGGTTCGTACTCTTTTGGCAAAACAAAAAATAAGGACTTTCTAAGGACTGTTTAAGGACCTACAAAAAATTTTAAGGACCTCACAAATTTTTCGAAATATACAAACTGTTATGTTTATTGCAGAAGAAAGCATTATTGAAAGAGGAAATTGATTTAACATCTTATTTTTATTAGGAACACAACACAAACACTTTTATGGAGCTCTCTTTGACTTTTTGTTTGCTAATGTCCAATACAGTCAGGGAGTTAAATAATTATTGGAGCTGGTAATAAGAAGCACACAACACTAGCATTAATCATATATAAGCAAATTATCATGATATGAAAAATTATCGAAAATGGTTAGTGCTATAAAATACAAGTTAAATGAAAAAACAATTTAAATAAAAAAAATTGTTAAAGAAAACTCTGCACTTTGTCTTGAGAATTTTTGTTTAATTCAGATTTTTTTTTTTTTTTTTTCATTTTACTTAACTTATGTTGCCAGCATCTCAATTTAGGCTTACTTAAATTTTTATCTCTGCCAAAAATAACTTTAACTATTTAGAAAAGCTTACAAAAATTCAGAAAAAACTTCTTCAACTTGAGAAAAATATTTCATTTTGGAAACAACATACAAAGAAAAAAAATAGAGCTTAAAACTTTGTACATTACCCTCAAATGGTAACTATCAAAATTTAACTAAAATAAAGTTTCAAAAATTGAACAACTTTTTTAAATAAAAAATAAAACAAGCAGACTAAAGGCTGCACTTTCAGTACTAAAACAACTGTAAACATTTTAAATAATTGATATATTTACAGGATGCAAAAAGATAGAAATCTCAAAATCTGCGTGCAATTTTCGGCGAAGCACGTGCTAGATCTTAGCAAGTTTCCAGAAAATAGGTTTTTACACTTTCGCATTATAAGTTATGAAAATTCCTGTAAATTAATACATATCTTTTTAAAAAGTTCCTTAAAAGGTTTTCTTGTTTTGTAGTACAATCCCTTTAGATAAAAATACTTGTACATCAGCTTGAAAAATCGGATCTTTTTGCAAAAAAGCGAATTTTCGAAGTTCACAAATAAAATCAGAAAAAGTTAGACAAACCGAAGCATTTGGCAACTATGGTGTATAGGTTTAAGAAGGGGTCGATTCCTTCAATTTACTGCAAATTAAGAAATTTCACGAGATACAAATTTTGATTAACGCAGCAAATACCATCATTTCCCACACAACAAAACCCCACAGCGAATGATCGCGAAGCCAAATTGGTCGCTAAAAATTACTACATATTAAAACATGCGTAGATGTTGTTTACATTGACTTTCAGAAAGCGTTTGATAAAGTTCCGCATGAAGCTCTTCTTAGCAAACTTGCTTATATTAGTATTGGTGGAAAAACTTTAATTTGGGTTAAAAATTGGCTGACTGGGAGGAAACAGAGAGTAGTAGTGAAGGGCAATTATTCTCAGTGGATTGATGTTTTGAGTGGGGTTCCACAAGGTTCAGTTTTAGGGCCAATATTATTTATTATTTTTATTAATGATATTACTCAGAGTATTTCTGGGCACATCAATATTTTTGCTGATGATGTCAAAATCATGGGAATTGTGGACACGGAGGAACAAGTTAATCAGTTTCAAGAGGATTTAAATCAAATTTCTAGGTGGGCAATTAAGTGGGGTATGTCTTTTAATATTGGGAAATGTCAAGTGCTTCATTTTGGTCATGGGAATAAACATGCAACCTATTATTTGCAAGGTTCCGTCATTAGGGAAGCAGAAGCAGTTGTTGAGCTAGGAGTATTGATTAGTCCCGACTTCAAGTCCAGCCAGCAGTGTAGCATAGTAAGTAACAAAGCTAACAGGATGCTTGGGTTTATCAATAAGGCTATTTCGAACAGGTCTAAGGAAGTTGTATTGCCACTATACAGAAGTTTGGTAAGACCTCATTTGGAATATGCTGTTCAGTTTTGGTCTCCGTACCTAAAAAAGGATATTACCTTATTAGAAAGGGTTCAAAGGAGGGCTACTAGATTGGTAAGTGGTCTTTTAGACTTAGATTATGAGGTTAGGCTTAAAAGGCTGAGGGGACATGATTCAGTTGTTTAAATTCATTAAAATGGGAAATGTTGATGGACCGCAGCTATGTGCTGAAAGTAGAACCAGAGGTCATTGTTTTCAGCTTTTCAAATCTCAGGCTAATCTTGAAATTAGGAGAAATTACTACTTCAATAGGGTTATAGGCAATTGGAATAGTTTACCAGAAGCGACTGTGAATTGCAGCGGGGTAAAAACTTTTAAGAAAGCTCTTGATATTCATTGGGGACTGCTAAATTGACTAGGACCAGCCTAGCTGGGCCCTGAGTCTGTTGCTGGTCGTCACTTTTGTATTTGTATTTGTACTTGTATTACTTAAAAAATTAATATAGTAATTTTTTCGATACGGGAATTTATTTGATCTAAAAAAAACAATGGGAGAACAAACTGTTTAGCAAAAGATCAGCTGAAAAGCGATTGGGAGAGTTGGCAACTCGGCGCTTATCAGTGTAAGACGTACGCAAAATGATAATAAAAATAAATCATTCTTTTACCTTTAACATCATAAATATGCGATAATCATACATGCAATTGGCCAAACGCAAAAAAGAAAAAGTTTTTCTGCCTACATATTAGTTAAATGTATCTCTTTTATTGAGCTAGATGTCAACGATATGATTCTTTGAAGTATTCCCCCCCCCCCCTTAACTTAAAAAAGAGGGTTTCAAAAGCAATATTCATTTACTAATTACTTATTAAGAGCTGCTCCTACTTGCTTTATTGATAATTGTTTAGAATGTAGTATTTAGATTTAGTAACAATTTTGATGAAAAAAAATTGTTTACTTTGTAACTAAACTTAATAAATAGTATCGAATCCCAAATTTGAAATCCCAAAATTCGGCCCTTTTTCAAAAATACCCGATTTTTTGTTGATGTTGTAAAATCGGAAAAAATATTAATTTAAGAAACTGTTAAATCAATAAATACCAGTAAGTTTTGATTCAAATAGAAGTAATCTTGTAGATATATTTCTTACATGAGCTAAACTCAAGAAACCAAGATAGAATAAGAAAACCCAACCATGTTAAAAAATGAAATCGGTTCTTTAAGCGCACCGCGCACCTTTCCCTAATTTTTTTCCCCCTTGAATCCTTAAACGTCCGTTTTTCAAATTTTATTCCTTTTTCTTTTCTTTTTTTAAAGCAAAATGAGGGAACTTGTGTGATTTGTTTTTCTGTGGTCTTAAATGGTGCCCAGTTACTGGGTCCCATTGCATTTTGTACAAATGCTTGGTGCTTTGATTCGACTTGTCTGCTAATATTTTTTAAATTTTTTTTTAAAGATGTAGCTCGATTTTCTTTTTCATACAATTGCAGGAGATAGCAAATTGGGAGCTGCCATGTTGGTGGGTACAAGTTTATTTTAACTGAATTGGGTGTTGTAATTTGAAGCATTTTATCAAAATCAACGAACTTTTTTTTTTTTTGTAAAAATATATAACTTAGCTACACCTTTTCAAAAAAAAAAAAAGTTACTTATTTATCTACCAGTTGAGAAAGCACTGCAATTAAAAATGCGTTGATGTTTATGTAAATCGGTCCTGTCAATCCGCCATTTTGGGTCTGTCCGAAAGCCTCGATAGTACCGTTCCCGAGCAAACCACATTTGAGGTTCGATTAAGTAGTTGAAATGAAAGAAGTATGATTTTTGTGGAATACAAAAGATTGCAAAACAAATGAAGCGCATGGGTACTTTCTTATTTTAATAAGCACCAGGAATAAAAAATAAGGGCTATTTAAGAACTTTTTAAGGCCTTAAAAATGAAAATTAACATTAAGGACTTTCTAAGGACCTTTAAGGACCGTACGAACCCTGATTCTGTCTCAAAGTAGAATAAGGGCCCTCTCGAAGTAAGTCATTGACATTGGAAACATTTTATTCATAATAATAATCTGGCCATCAACACAATTATTTTCTTACTTAGTATGAAAAGATTTATTAATCTTTTTATCTTCGTCTTTGAAGTTGAGTTCACAGTTATCTGTAGTATATTCAGTTGCCTCGACGTTCTTAATTGAGTAAAGCAGTTATATTTAGTTTAAATTATATATATCTTTGTAAAGTGTTTCGTGATTTTTATAAATACCTATTTTCTTTTAACTTTTGCCTATTTTTCTGCTTTTACGTTATGAGTTGTTTTATAAACTACAATCTCTCCGTATCTATTGACTCCTGATATTACAGATGCTTTCTTTCCGCATTTTTTAATAGTCAGCCACGCGTACCATAAGTTGAAAACCATTGAGTTAAATCATAAGCCATTTTAATACTTCTCTGAAACTTTTCATATTCTGGCATACATGAGAGCTATTATTTGACTGGGCGGCCATTTTACCAGGAATGAACGAGAGGAAAAATATCCAGTTTTCCTCAAGACGAAATTTCGTGCTAATGCATTATTTGACCTTCAACGTAATTTACTACTACACATAAAATATTTAAATTTGGATTTTAGTGCACGCTCGCGAATCATTTTCCTGATACAAAATGGGGTGGAAAATAATTTGAGAAGGCGTGTCTTTCGATATCCTTTGAGAATAATTCTGTGTTTCACATTCGCTCGAGGCAGAATTCAAATGACCTAATTCGCGTTCTTTTTCCCGTTTAATTTCTGTATAAGGAGACTGTTGGACGCCTGCCAAAAAGGTTTACAACATAAACAGAGGAAATGATCAGGTATTGGTCAGGAGAACGAATGTACGTTTTTTGACGAAAGAGAATCTGGTAAGAATATTTTCTTCGGGGTGAGAAATTTATTTCCCGAATACTATTCATCGGTGAATCTGATGCATATATTTCCATAAATAACAGACGATTTTGTCACACATTATTCAAAACCTTGAATTCGATTTTTCGCTATAATTTGAATGAGGTAAATTATGGAGTTGAAGTTTTTCATGCTGCCAGAAATTGAAGATTTTGGAAATATATTTTTCAAAAAAGGATCAGAAACATGTTTTTTAAGGCGACTCATGAAAAGAGAATTCTTTCTTCGCTTTTACATTTTAATGCATCACCAGAATTTCGTTTCCTTTCGTTAAAAACGTAGGTTTTTTATGCTAAGTATTATCGTAAGCGGTTTTAATCACCAACTTCAAAATGCACACAGCCGAACATTTTATTTGAACGTTTGCGACTCAAGTTTGAAAGATTTTTTTAAAAAGAAGGTATGAAATACTTGACACTGAAAGGCTGAAATGGTTGCGATTAAAATTGGATTTCGATTACATCAAACTGTCATCAATATTTTTAATTAGAATGACAATAAATAGGAAACTGATGTCGGTAAATTATTGACTTCAGTAAGTTTAAACAAAATTAAAAAGCCGATATATTTCATACTTTATGTATATTAAGATGAGCCGAAAAAAGCTCAAAATGTTTTTTTTTTTTTTTTTCAAATCGTTATACAACGGTGAAGTTAAGAATTTGGGGAGCTAATAAGGGAGTAAAGAAATGTTCTCTAAAATTTAGAAAAATCTGATAATGTATATATTTATAAGAGGATTTTGGTGTGTATGACGTCACTAATGTCGAAAACTACCCGTCGGATTTCGCTGAAAATTTCACAGCATGTCTTAAAGTAGCACGGAGCAGGTTTATAGACCCGTTAGTAAAAAATCCGACAGGTAGGTCTTTTTTTTATTCTAATTTTACGCAACATTTCCACATAACTTCTCCAATATGGGGATGAGAAAAACCTTGCACATATTATATATATATCATATATTTTTTGCACATATGCATTATATTATACATCAACGAAGCGTTGACTTTTCTGCACAAGATAAAATTTGATCGAAGTTTCTACGTCAATAAGAACGCGAGTTATAAGCTTTTTAGTTCGATTCCTTAAGGCTTACCTTGAAACAAAAATATTAATTAGCAGTTTCCTCTACTTCGTGTGAATAGTGTTAGCTTCCTTTCATTAAAGAACTCATTTTTCATAAAATATTTTTTGGAAAAAAAAATAGACCGACTTCAAACTATAAATTGTGCTAAAAACTAAAAAATAAATTCCTTCTTTAAACAACATCGATACGACTGTTAAACATAATGTTTAAAGCAGGCTCAAAATTATGACAGTCTGATTACCGTTACACTATGTGCTACTTTATATTGCAACTGTTGCACACTCCGGGCTATTTATATTTGTAACTGATTCATGATTACTAACGATTTTGCCTATCATGATTTTGCACCTTCAAAAATTGTGTTGAAAAGTCGTATCGATGTTGTTTAACCCTTTAACTACGGGTAACGTCAATAAGCGGTTTGATGAATTTTTGCTAAAAATGTAGGTTTCAAAATAAAAAGCTGAACAAATGGAAGTGAATTCGTTCTTTATATTGTAAGTAATAACTTAATCAATTGAAAATGACAAAATTAGAGGTGCAGAAGGGGATAGTGACCACTCGCTTTTGATACAGTGTGCCGCCGATTTGCAAGCAAAAAAAGCTACAGCTCCATAGGAATTTTGATTTTGAACAAAAAATTTCCAATTGACATTATCAAACAAAATATAACAAAACAAAATATAACAAAACAAAATATAACCAAACCAAATATGACAAAACAAAGCCAATAACAAAATTTTCTATGGCGAAGGCGTTTTTTTCTCAAAAAATCAGAATAGTTCGAAAATGGGGAGTCTACGACTAATGTTGATTAGAACTGTCCAGTTTTGCCCTTTTCATATAAGAAACTCATTACATAAACGAAAGAAATAGATATATCGCCATTTATGCAATTTTTGAATACTTTTTTTTTTTTTGGCGTTCAGACAAACAGTTTTGTGAATATATTGCCGTAATTAAAGGGTTAAAGAAGATTTTTAAAAAACATTTTAGCGCAATTTAGAATTCAAAATTAGTTTTATTTTTTCCAAAAATTATTTTATGTTATTCTTTTTAGTGTAAATACATTTTTTATATAAGCACTCTATTTTTAAAAATTCATATCAAAGAGCAACCTTTTTTGAGTGAATGGCACTAAAAACTAATCGTTAGTATGACAAATTCCGTTTTAAAAGTTTACTAGAGCAAACAAATTGATTAGGTTTTTATCAATTATTTTCCCAATTAAAAAAAAGCAATCCTTTCCAATTAAAAGAAAAATACTTATATTTCACCCATAACATTCTTTCTAAAGAGCAAATGTAGTCAAATTGAAGTCGATATTTGAGTTAGACGACCCTCTATCGATTAAAAAAAAAATCATCAAAATCGGTTCCTTTAGTCAAAATTTATGAATGAAAAACAAAAATATCACTACATTTCTGTCCATAACTTTTTCTCTGATTATCGAATATGGTCAGGCGAAGACACGAGACCCTCCTCGATCGATTAAAAAAAGAATAATCAAAATCGGCTTCATCCAGTGAGAAGTTATCAATGAACAAACAAAACAAACAAAAAAACATACGGTATGAATCGATCCTTGTGGAAGTCGGTTAAAAATAGCGAGACACCAGTTCAATTTTCATCGGAAAAACAATGATAAAGTATATCTTCAATCTCCCCGGTTTGATGATTTTAAATCGGCGTTACAGTGTAATTGCAATCAAACAATTATCGCCAAGAATAGGAGGAATACAAACGGTTCATTCTTATTGTCAAATAACTCGAAGAATGACGACGCGGCTACGATTTGGCTTTTTTAATTAGTCGTTATCTACAAACCGGGACCTTCTAACGAAATTTTACATATGTTTTTAAGCTATGATTTACAATATCACTTAATTATAGGCAGACGACGCTCTCTAAACTCTTAATACTAGGCATCAAAATTTTCATCCGGCGATAGTACTATAGCGATAGTGGTGCTGCTGAAAGAGTTGGTTACCAATTCCTTGGGATATGCACTCTAGCTCTGCAATGGTAGGGAAGAAATGCGCAGCGGATTAAGAAGAAAGAAGGGCAACCCCCTCATATTAATGCCTTTGAATATATACCTTTGTCCCACCCCACCCCCGGAAAATCTCGAAATGACGAGCATGAACTACAAACATATAAAAAATGGAAGCAATCAGGATTTTTTTAAAAATTTTCCTTGATGGATACCAAAAGTAAAAAACAGAATCTTATCGTGGGAGCCCTCAAAACTGATAAACTTTAAATCACTCAGTGAGAATGAAGAAGAAAAAAAAACTGGCATAAAAATCTGAGTTTTACATTTTAAACAAGCTTTGGATTAGCAACTGTGCAAGCATGTTCTTAATTAAAAAGAAGAACATTTTCTTTGTTCCTTATCTTTTAAATGCTTTAAAAGAAAAATAAAGCTAACGTCCTTCCCTTACGGCAAATTCAGCCCCGTTGTTTTACTTGAGCAAGCACATCTCCTGTAATCGAGAAACAGTGAAATTGGACTTGTGCCCGAAGGAGTAGCACTGTTAATGGAGAACGTATCTACTTATCTCGTGATTTCTGGTTGCCCTCCAGGGTTATTCTTTTCTCTTTTCAACTGGGCAAACCATTTGCGAATTCACAGAGCTGCATATAAGCAAATTTCAGGGCCTTGTGTTCTACGCATTCATCCTTTTAATTACAACACTATTCTTCTTTTTTTTTTTCAAGCACTATGTAGAAATTTTATGTTACTTTCATCATGGTTTTGAAAATCAGTAGGGCACTCAAGTTCAGGGTCAAATAAAAAAAAAGCGGGGAGGGGAAGAGGGTTGTGTTTGAGTATTTTTTACTGAGCTCAGGGATTTACCCTGTTGTTGGGGACATCAACTATTTTTACATAAGGTATTTTCTCCCATCTAATTGATGAGTACAAATGAGATTCCCACGTAGAAAGTAAAACCTTGATGCAATCGTGAAAAAATAAAACAGAACCTTGCGTTATAGAAGCAATAATGGTTCTTTGCTTTTTGAATAATGTCAGACTGTAGCAAAAATAAATACAACTAAATAAAGGGTACAGCAACACTCTCGGCTTCCCTGGTTTTCACTATTTTCTATTTATGTAGTTAATTAATTTATATATATATATATATATGAGTGTGTGTGTGTGTGTGTGTGTATTTAAATGCTGGGAATCAGGAAAAAAAAGCCCTAGTTTGTGTTTTCGTGTGTTTTAATCTGCATTATTGCACAAATTCGTATGTACAATAAACCAACCATTGCATCACAGTGGAAAACAACTACGCTCGCCACAAATACTAAATAGCAAAATATTATGCACTTTTAAAACTTTTCCTGTATTTTTGGGATTTGCGAATATTTGTACGTAGTTTTTCAGTTTTATTGATTTTTTTCATGTTTGGTAATCCACACATGTCTTGAAATTGTTTTCGTTGGAATTTCAGGTCCACATTACCGTGTTTATAGTTTTTAGGCTATGTGGCTGAGCACGAGAAACTCTATAGATGTTAGCTACTCTTAGCACTCCCAAGAGTCTGATTGGCTGCTGTCCCATTTTCTATTTCTCTCCCCCCCCCCCTCCTTTAGAAATATATACACTATAAACTACAATGCAAAACGGGTCCAAACAAGGGGCTATATATCACACAGCGGTGCCCCAAGGGGAGGTAATAAATAACTAAATGGCAAACTTTAAACATCGCTTTCTCATTTGCTATGAGCTTCTGAATCTGACGAGAAGGTGCTTTGAAATAAAAGAAGAATTTATACACATTTCCTTGCGACCATGGGCATACCCAAGAAAGATTATATCTAGACATATCCCCACCCAGCCGAAATTGTCGATATCTAAATGAAGCCTTTTTAAAAACAGGCTTTAATAAACGGTACCTAAGTATTATCCTTTCTCCCCTCCCCCCCCCCCCCAAAAAAAAAAAAAAAAAAATTCTGGAAGCGTCCCTGCACATCTCGAGACATTCGATTGATGCTAGAATTAAGCGATTTCACCTATATGCATACTGAACTGATAATTGTTTTGTCTTCTCTTTGAATAAATCAAGGTGTTGTTATAATAGGGTTTGTAATTAACGAGCTTTACTCTATTTCTAACTTGTCTTGCTTGTTCTATTTTAGAGAGAGAGAATAGGGCAAACTCTTTTTACGCTCGTCGAAATTTTAAAATGAAACAGCAGTTGCCTGAAATTAATCATTGAGCAGACTGATGCCAAGAAGTGCCAAGGTTGTTAAGAATGTAAGAAAAGATTTTTGCCTGCGGAAGAGTTAAGTTAAATTGAATAACAACAGGAGTGGTTAAGTTCATTCAGAACGTTTTGCGTTTCTTAAGCCAAAGGTACTGACATTTAAAGAACTTTTGATCTATTTATGGTAGCTACTAAATTTCTTTTTGTTCAAGCATTCAAAAAGAAATGTTATTGGAGAACACGAATGGCAATGATTGTTTTATGCATAGAAATGTCTCTCAAGTTTTTTTTTCTTTTTGTATACAGGATTATATAACGGATTAATCAGAACACAACATCGTTGCTGTTAAACTGTATAAATGGATGTAATTTATAAAAACTGCAATGAATATTTGTTGACAGTTAGTTATCTTACAGCTAGCAAGTTAATCATAGCTGCTTTAGACCGCGCAATTTCAAAAAAGCGTATTCCATTGATTGCAATCTTTGTTATCACAGTTCAATAAAAGAAGCATCATGCATTCATTTTGCAAAACATAGAAATCTATCTCATGCAATTACCATTTTGAACATGGAAAAACAAAGTTTCTTAGATCATACTCTCAAACTTCAATTAATTCAATTCTATTGCAAACAAGGTGATGCACTTTGCATTTTATTGTATGTGTTATACAAATGTCATGCACGAAAGGCATTCCTAGTCACTTATGCTCGCGAAGTGATTTCTCTGGAAAAGCCCCCGCAACGGAAGGTGGCCTTTCGGAGATCGATGCTCGCGGGGGTGCAGGCGGGGAGAGTCGTCAGCCAGTCCCGCGACCAAATGCCATCCCGTGTCCTTTGGAGAAAGGTCGCTTCGCTGGCACCGGAGTAATGCCCGAGGCTCATCTCGCGGAAGAACGAATTCGAACGAATTTCATGAACATCGGGAACAACTTTCGGTTTCCGTGGATTTCCTCAAAAAAACAAAAGTTTTGACAACCGATAAATATTGAAATTAACTGGTTACAGTAGTGCGGGCAGCGGGTATCAGTTACAGCTCTCTCACTAAATTTTCTGAGCCAACGCAATTGATAACTAGTAGTTTAGTTTGGGATGATTAACATATTATTAGCAAGAAAAATAACATGCATGGAATATATATATGTGTGTGTGTGTGTGATAAATAATAATATGTGTCATACTGCAAATTAACTTTGTCCTAGAGAAAAGCTGTTTCGATTAAAATTTTCTTTAACTAATGAACTACATACAGAGTGACCATAATTCCCCACAATTTAAGGCACCTTACTTGTATTTTATTGATTAATATAAGTTTTATTTATTTATTTATTTAACTCAATAGCATTTCAGTTATCGTTCGTTATTTTTTGAATTATAAAAATTTGAGGTTTAAAAGACAACCTTCTACCTTCCTTTGGATACCGGCCATATTTCTTTCGTTCATTTTGATTACATCAAATGATTTTCTAACTTCGTTTTTGTTTTGATATTTTACAAATTCGATCTATTCGCTATAGACTACGAAAGAAAAAGCTTTCTGGGGACCTCTTTTAATAGCAATAGCTTACAGGGTATTTATAAATAAATACTAAGTACATTTTTTTCCCCATGCCCTTTTGCTGTTAGTACGTGACCTCAGGAATCGCTCTTCCCTCGGGCGAGGGAAAATGGAAAAAAATAGACAACAGTAGAGAAAAAATACTGGGGACAAAAATCATATTCAGATTAAGAATTATATTCTACACTCAGATTGACGACTATGGCAGAAGCTCGGTTCCCGCAGAACACCGAAAGTGAAGCAACATTGACTAAGGTCAGTGTTTGGGAGGGTAACAACCTCTCGCGGCTGGTTGCTGCGGTCCGCGTACGCTAAAGGTAACTGGTGCACGTTAAATAGGTCGTGGCTCCAATGTCCTATAAGTGAAACGATACCTCTGGGGGAGCCAATCCCAGGTGACGGTCGCTCATCTGGGAGCTGGTTCAAAAAATTAAGAGACCATTCAAAGGGGCGGAAATCGGACTCCTGCCTACAAGGGTCCCGTTTTAGACTCAGGAGCAGCGTACCCATTCTTTCTCGCCGCGCACGAGGACACGGCAACAACAACAACAAGTCGGCCTTTTTATTTTCTTTCTTTCTTTTCATTTCTTTGAACATAAACTGCATCAAAATTTTAGAAATTTTCTCTCTTTATGCTTTTCTTAGACATGTCTTTTCGGCCCACGACGTATACAGGGTGGGGCAAAAGTAATGACCCGGTTTTGAAGGATTATAAAAAAAAAACTAATACAGTTTGACACTTAAAACTTTTTATATTTTGATCTGTATATAATCCCATTTTTTAAAATTAAGCTTTGAGTAGCACTTCAGCAAGATGGCGGCCTTCAAAACAATACACTGATGCAGTCCATTTCTGAAGTTTTGGGACACTTTTCTGCACATTTCAAGGGGTATGGAGAATATTTCCTCGATAATTCGGTCCTTCAGCTCTTCTAAAGTATGCGAGCGATGTTTCCAAACTTTCGCTTTCAAATAACCCCACACACACAAAAAAAAAAAACTTAGGGACCGTAACATTAAGCGGGATGTTAAAATGCACACAAAGAAGTAATGACCTGGTTTTGACGGGGTACAAAAAATAAAAAAAAAGAAATGCAATTTGAGACATAAGACTTTTTAAATTTTGATATGCATATAATCCCAGTTTTTTACATTAAGTTTTGAATACCACTTCAGCAAGATGGCGGCCTTCAGCACCAATATACTGATGCAGACCATTTCTGAAGTTTTGGGAAACTCTTCTGCACATTTCGAGGGGGTATGGCGGATATTTCCTCTGTAATTCGGTCCTTCAACTCTTCTAAAGTATGGGAAACTTTCTCCTTCAAATAACCCCACAAAAAAAAAAAAAAAAAAAAACGTAGGGACCGTAACGTTACGCGGGATATTGAAATGCACGCAAAGTTGCAATCTATTCTCTCTGCGTGGAAAAATAAACTGCATCAGTGTATTGCTGCAGAAGGCCGCCATCTTGCTGAAGTGGTATTCAAAACTTAATGTAAAAAAATGGGATTATATACAGATCAAAATAAAAAAAGTTTTAAGTCTTATTATTAGTTTTTTTTTATAACCCTTCAAAACCGGGTCATTACTTTTGCCCCACCCTGTATTATACATGTATATGTATATATATGTGTGCGTGTGTGTTCGTTTTAATTGAATCGTTTATTTCGAAAAAGTAACAACTCTTAAAAGCAAAATTTTTTTCAGAAGATAGAAAAAAATGGCTTATGAAAAGTTAGAAAACTTAACGGGTCTGATCTTACTATTTTATTTTAGTAGGTAATAGTAATGCAATATTGGTAAATTAAAACGATTTTTGATTAATTATGCCATAAAAATTAATAAATTAATACTGAAAAGAGCCCTTTGACTGGCAGAGTGCCAAGAAGAATCCATTCATGCTCTAGGGAGAAACTGCTGGTGTAAGGAATGTGCTGTGTTCAGTTCTCGTTTTAGTTCGTTTAGTATACTTGATTTCTTCCGAATTGATGCTATCTCCCAGTTTAAAAATTTGGTTGCTTTCAACGAACAGAGCAGCAAACATTCTGATTTGCGCCCTAATAAACGCACCTGGGTGATTTTCAAAAAGATTGACGGTTTGATGTCCGCAGTATAAAATCTGAATTTCATGTCGATAAAACTATTATTCTGCCATTATAAAAACCAGAAGGGAAGCATCATTTCATAGTTAATTTAATGCATTCATTACATTTGTTCCAAGTTGTGAAATAGTAGGATTTTTCTGTTACTTTAGTTGGAAAGAAATGGAAAATTGCGTGTCCGGAGCAAAAAATTCACAGAACCAGAGTCTTTTTTTTATCATTCAAAGTAATTTTTTTATTCAATATGATGTAAAACATGAAGTAATATGTGTTTACTTAACAAAAATGCAAGTGATTTTAGTGAAATGTTTATCTAATATTTTAAAATTCAAAGAAAGTTTTTGTCCGGACATGCAGCTCATGAGTGTTACCTCGAGAAAATTCCTATCATTCAACTTTCAAAATATTTAAATATTGTAATTATTTTCTGTGGTAGGGAAGCCAAGTATGTTTCTTTTAACCTCGTACCATCTAGAATGGGTTAGTTTTATTCCTTTAATGTTTTATAGTGGAACATATAATTCAACCTGATGGGTATTTTTATTACTTCTCAGGAGTGTTACCCATTTATTTCCCAATATTTTTTACAGCATAAAAATAAGCAATTCAGCAATTGTGTATTTCTTGTAGAGGAATCAATAGGTGCAACTAAATTTTTAGGAACACAGTCAGAATTTTTTTTAGTGAAGAATTTCTTAATAAATCTCATGAGTGTTACCCACTCATGAGTGTTACTTGTTAAGAGAAGGAAGTAACAATGATGATTGAAAACAACCAAATAATAAATAAATCTGCAGATATAGATATTCGTTGAGCTTTAACTCAAACTATTTGTTTTTTATTCAAAATTATATTGTATTTCTATATATATATATATTTTAAAATAGACACCTTGACACAAAATTTTTACGTTGGCAGATATGATTTTCGTGTGGGCTTTTTTTAAGATATGTTTTATTCTTAAGGGGTAAATAAAGAAAAACTCACGTACTTGTTACCCCCCTCCCCCCAGAAAAAAGAAAGAAAGGAATGAGTAAAAAAAAAATAAACATTTGTTTTAATACTATTTTTACTTGTTACAAAGTATTTAAGATTACCTAAACAAGATTTTTTAGATTAATTATTGATAAGGATTATTTTACAGAAAGTTTAGTAACGGTAACACTCATGAGAAAAACAATCACTTGTCACGGCACTTTTTGAAATATCTAAAATATAAATAAATTAACTCGAAAAAAACTACCTGCTCAGAATGCAGTAAATTATAAGGTATTCATACGTAGGCAAGTTTTTAATGCAACAGAAATTTTCAGATTGTGTCCAACCCAAACCGTCAACAAATTTGAAAATCACCCACCTGCAAAACGAACTTCCCTAAAACTCGAATGGATTGGTCCTTTTCTGCCACGTGCAGAGACATCCAAGTGTCTGTTCTTCGCAGTCACATTGAAAAGTAGGGGTAAAAATTGAAAGCAGGGTTTTGAGATGGGGGGAAATGTGTGTCTGTCAGTCTCTGTCGGTCTGTCTGTCCTTCTGTCTGCCCCCCCCCCCCCAATAAAAAAACATTTGTGGGAATTGTCCGATTCGAAAGACTTCTTTTTGCATTCGAAAGATCTCGGTGAGGACATCTAATCTCTACTTTTTATTTTTTGATTTGAACAATTTTTCGTTCAATTTTGAACGGTCGAACTGTATGTATGTGACAGAATGCAACTACAAGACTGATTCAAATTTATGGCGTCGCTTTATGAGTTATGAAATGCATCAAATGTTTGCAACAAACTTTATGCAGCTGAGATTATTTTAAAGAGGCAAACGGATTTTGTAATTCATGAATAATTCATGTCTCCCTATTTGCACTTAAAGGCAATACTTAACCAGAAAGTACTTACCGCGGGATTAACAAAAATCTCCTAGGAATAACAGATTAAGTAATCCAATTTAGTGTTCTGAAACTGTATTCGGCTAATATCTTCGTTCTTTATGCTTATTTAATTCGGCTTCGAAACCATTTGCATAAGAACAACCACTTCGCCTCTCAAAATTTGGCGATGTGCCATCGAAAATAAAATCGTTTGGAAATGCATGGTTCTTGGAAAAAGTTTTTGCTGGAAGATAAATTTTGCTTTTAATTAGTTAACAATAGCTAGTCAGGATTTTAAAGCAGATTCATCCATTTTAATCAACATTATAATTTCTTTGTGACTAAATAGGAACGCAAATTCTACGGTTTTCTTTACAAGTTCAATTTCTTAATTTATTATGGCAAAAACGTTTGCGTTTTTTGACAAACATGTTTTTAAATTCAGTATTTGTAAAGTGTGGAATCAATTTAAAGGATGATTTTTAATATACGATTTTATGTAATTTCACCAGGACTTTTGTGTTACCTAAATATCAATTAACCCCTTTTTGTCTTTTCTTTAGTCTACCTTTCCCGTAAAAGTAGAAAAATAATTACGAGTACATTAAAGTATGAAAGAAAGCTTAATGTAGCGTAAAAAATATCGTTAAAAATAATGAAAAGTCAAAAAATAAGGGAAGTAATAAAACAAAGATTGAAAAATAAAAAAATTGAAAGTAAGGTTTTGAGATGGGGGAAATGTGCATCTGTCGGTTTATCTGTCTTTCTGTCTGTCCCCCCCCCCCCCAAAGAAAAAAAAACATTTGGGGGAATTGTCCGATTCGAAAGACTTCTTTTTGCATTCGGAAGATCTCGGCCAGGACATCTAATCTCTACTTTTTATTTTTTGCTTTAAAGAATTTTTCGTTCAATTTTGAACGGTTCAAAAAATTTTTACATTATTGCTATTGGGGAAATGTAAAGCAAATTACACAAACCCTGTACATACGACTCAAGTTCCTTCAGACAAGCTGATTAAAAGAGCTCTCGGCTTGAAATACTTTTTGAATTGCATAATTTTTCTACAGTTTTGAACAGTTCAAAAAAAAAAAAAAACTTAACATTAGCGCCTGCAGGGAAATTACAGTCCTCTATAAAAATACCAATCTTAAGGTGCCAATTGATCCGTTTCTAAACTAAATCAATATAATAAGTCAGTCAGATTGTTTGTCCAGTACAATGTCAAGCTAAATAAAATACGATTTGAAGTTAAAAATGTATAATATTATACAAAGGGAGTAAGTGCGGTGACGCGTGATTTTGTTTCGAATCAACGTTTCGTACTGTTGTTGATTGGCATTAGTATTTTGAACGCTTGATTAAATTGAAAGTGACTGTTTGTATTTAGAATTTATTCAATTATTATAGGTTGTCATGAAAGTATTTATTTCTATTTTATTTACAGGAGAAGGAAAAATAAAAGTAAAATTTATACATAATCCATGTTGCTTACAAATACATTAAATTAAATAACTAAGTTAGTGGTCAATCAGTCGCACTGAGGAGGGATTATAACTAATTAAAATATTTAAATAAAACAAATTGTTGTTAAACAGAAAAACAAAGATGTTTTGAAGTTGTTCAAGCGTTCGAGGCTAAACTTAAAAAAAATAATGAATTACGGTCCAATTTCAACCGCTCTGCAAACTCTAGTTAGAAACAATAACATCAATCCTTTTATTTCGGTGAAGTTAATAAAACTAAAAAACAGTAAATATCTGTCGTTCATATCTTTTTATAGCTAAACTCGCAAAAAATATCTAAAATCATCAATGTAGACTTGCTTTTGCTCCATTTGAGTGCATCAATGAAGCAAAGAAGGAAAAAAAAACCTTTAATAGCAAGCGCAATCTGTTAGGATAGATTCAGCAATTTTACTCTTAGGGAAGTCTCACTCCATCCGAATGCCAAAGGAATAAAAAAAAATACATAAAAATGCTATTCACAGGAAATCTTTGGAATGCGTGACATTTCTGATAGGGGATCGGAGGAGGAACCGATGAATCGACAAGATAACCTTAAACATGCGATCGATTGATAGATCGCCAAGACGTCGCGATAAAATGTCAGCTGCAAATTTTGTCTTTTGCTTCACTTTTCATTTCCTCATTTTATTCCCATTGCATTCTACCAAAGGAAAACTCTCATTTTTCCTCCACCAAAAATTTTTATTACTTGTTTTCTTTTCTCTATTTTTTTTTCCTTAACTAATGCAATGAAGCTTAAGAACAAAAATTGGAATGCTAAAAGATAGAATTCGCACCGTTTTCTCCATCAGTTAAAGTCAAGATTCGATACTATTTTCTTCTGTTAATATTTAATAGAAAATATTTTGCATTTGCTATCAAATAGCTGTTGAACTAAATGATCTTTCTTCAATTACGCTCAATATCGTAAATATACAGTAAAACCTCTCAATAAGGGACACTAACTGAACTCGAGATTTTGTCCCTTATAAATAAAGGTGTCCCTTTCTCGGGTGTTCATAAACTGATGCATAGACATATAGTGTATTTACTTAGTTTAATTCAGCAATCAACACGAGTTAACATTTAAGGTTAAATACTGAATGTTTCATGAATACAAAATGAAAGTCAAAATTATTGAAATTTAACATTTTCTTAATTGAAAAACTAAAATTAGCAAAAATGTTGTATTTGCTAAGTTTTGTTATTCACAGAAGCTTTCTTTAAATAATCCATTAGATGGGCTTGTTTTGTAGTATGTAATTTGCAGTACAATACAAATTACATCCTTTTCCAATCCTTGCATAAAAAACTTGGTAGTAGCCGGGTACTGTCTGTCAATGCTGAGCCCACATATATTCTATAGTACCAAAGAGAGGAAAGAATTCTGAAGTTGGCAAGCAATTTAAAATATGCCCTTGTTTCTTAGTTAATGCTTCTAAGACTCCTATCAACTTTCAGAAGTTATTAAAAAAAAAAAAGGAACATCAGCTTTCAATAAATATTTCTTATCTACATAACTTTAAATTTTCGAAATTTTTCTCTGTGAATGTCCCTTAAATAGAGTGTCCTTTATTCAGAGGTAAATACATTGTGGTCCCTAATCAAAGGGACTGGGACCAGAAAAAGTGCCCCTTATTTAGAGGTGTCTCTTTTTCAGAGGTGTCCCTTAAAGGAGGTACAACTGCATTTGTTCATTTTTTAAGTAAATAAGACAGCACAAGTAAACAATAAAACTAGGGAGTCACTTTAGTAAAAGCGAAGAACAAGCGATTCACAATTAATAATAATAAAAATAATAGAGTATGTCAGTCTAAAAACTACTAACTTGGAAATGTCCTGTTAAAAGTGCTTAAAAATTAATTGCGACCAAGTTCTTAAACTATAGTATCTTATGGCCATCATGGAGCTTTCTTTTATATCCTTCATATGAATATTATTACTATTCGCCTGTTTCTATTAGCTCGACAGTTTATTACTATCGTTCCCTATTATGATACAAACCCTTATAATTCTTAACCTCAATAATAATAATAATAATAATAACTAGTCGACCCGTGCGGAATTCCGCATTTTGTGCAATGCATATTTAATTTAACAAATAATTTTAATAATATATAGCGCGTCGGTACGCAATGCAGGAATCATTTATATATTAGAAAAATACTATTTATTTACAAGGACAAAACTATCTATATAAATAAAACCAAAAGTTTGTGTGTGTGTGTGTGTGTGTGTGTGTGTGTGTGTGTGTCTGTCGATCGCCTCCTGGCGATATGGAACGGTCCAGGAGTACGAAATTTTGGTTACAGGTACCTTGGGTCAGGTCCTCGTGCACCTCGAAGCGTTTTTCCTAAAATTCGAATTTGTTCTTTTTTTATTCCAATTTAAGCAAAACTGTTAATTTTAGGAATATCTCATCGAAGAAACGTCCCACGTATTAGTTTTTTTTCAGCATTTGAATGCCCGTAAAAAACTGCACAAGATGATCTCTTTCCGCAGTTCGTAGAACAAATAGAACACGCGCAGTATTCGCTTGAAGTAGTTTTCGAACTTTAAAGCAAGGCTTACCTCTGAATTTATCTGCTCAATTTGCGTGTTTTCGCCAAAATAAATAGTACTTTTGTCGCCAACTAGATGATTTCTGAAAACGTAAGATTGAGAAAATGCTATTTTATCTTTATCCATGCCGTTTTATGAGCGAAACACATTCTAAAAATTCATTTCATTTTTTAGCATACTGCAGACGATTTTTAATTACTTCTTGGGGTTGATTCTTTTTTGTTTTTTGGCGATTTAGTATTATGGTACCAGTTCAATAATTCCATGAAACATATTATTTCTTATGGTAGAGTGTCCATTTTATCAGCGAAACAAATTCTAAAAATTCATTTCATTTTTATGCGTATTTTGTGGATTATAAACTGCAGACGATTTTCAATTTCTTTATCTTGAGGTTGATTTTTGGTTTCTTATTTTATTTAAGTGATTTATTTTATAAAAACATTTACTTAGTTTTTTTACTCTCTACTTGGCACTATTTGGAACGAATTTAGTTATTTCTGTCTGTCAACTTATATTTCACACGTCAGGATTGGTTCAGTACTAAACATTTTCTAACTTAAGTGTGCATTTGCCTTTGGAAAAAATGCTTTCCTTTCTTTCGTTTTTATCCGAATTTTATAAAAGTGCTATTTAATTGAATTTTCAGGAAATCCTTTGACGATTTTGCAAGCGGGTTTATAGGAACTGTCCTTATTTTGATGGGGAATTTAAGATGGACTGTTGGTAATTTTTGGAACGGTAGCTCTCTAAGGTCAGTATTCTAATGGGTATTTTTAGTTACTGACGTCTTTATTCTAATGGAAATTTTTCGAGACTAATGTCCTTATTCTATTAGGGATGTTTAGGAATAGTTGCCTTTATTGAAACAGGGGGGTGAAAATATTTTTTTCTTTATTGCAGCAGAAATATTCAGGCACAGTTGTTCTTCATCTGATGGACATTTTAAAACAGAATACAGATCTTATTCTGATTTGAATTTTCAGATGAAATTTTCTAGATATTGTAATTACGGTTTTTATGGGACTCTTGATATCATTTTGCACAATTATCTCGCTGCATGTGCACATTTTAGTTACTGTTGCAATTACTCTAACGACAACTTTATGAACTGTTGTTGTCATTTTAATGTGGATTTTTATGGACTATTATTCATGGTCTAAAAGGAATTTTTCTAGGCTGTTCGTTTTAATGCAATCGTGTTTTTTAATGATTTTTACTGCTTAAATAAGGTTTTGAAGGCCTGTTGCCCATCTCCTCTTGGATTTTTTTAGAAAGTTTTTCCTTACATATTTACAACAGAATTTTGGACATGCGTCACTTAGCCTGCGAATGATGCAATATTATCCCGCGCAAAGCCGGGCATGTCAGCTAGTATACAATAAGAAATAAGACAGGTCATATTACGCCAACATCAAGTATGACTCCAGACATTCGACTGATCAAAAACGTAACAACTCGAGTTGAGTTGAACAGATTCAAACTGTTGGTTGCAGTTAAAGTTGCAAGACTGATACACAGCCGCTGCACACTCCCCTCCCAGTGTCAACGATACCGACTAGGGAAGTGTACGCGACGACCAGAGCGGGTAACTCTTCGGGGAGATTCAGGAACCGTTGTCTGCTTACTTGTAGTAGGAACAGGATTACACTGAGCCAGTGGTGTATCTTCTGTAGGTGAAATCTGGTCATTTTGAATCTGTGGTGGGCTAGCTGAATGTTGAGGACTGGTTATTGGTCGGGATGGCATATCATTGAGCAGAAAAGCAGGTTTGCATCTGTCAATTGAGACAGGAGTTGGCTTCCCATTGATGTCAAGGTGAAACAACTTCTCTTTTCTGCTGAGAACTAGATAAGGGCCATCATAAGGCTGTTGAAGAGGCCGCCGCACCATATCCCGGCGAAGAAAAACATAGGTGGAAGTGAAGAGTTCAGGATGGATAAATTTAGGGCCTTTGCCATGATGTTGAGGTGGCTGTGGTCGAAGAGATCGCATATGTGATTTCAATTTTGCAACAAAATCTGCACCACTACCCTCAGTTGGTGAAGAAACAAAAAATTCTCCAGGTAACCGCACAGAACATCCAAAAACTAACTCTGCTGGAGTACATTTTAAATCTTCTTTGAGAGATGAACGAAGGCCCAGGAGAACTAGTGGAAGTACTTCTGTCCAACGATCAGTGCCGTAGCATTTTATAGCACTTTTTAGAGGACGATGGAGCTGTTCTACCATGCCATTGGCTTGAGGATGATAAGCAGTGGTTCTGCAGCGTTCAATGCCCAGCATCTTAGTAAGAGAAGAGAACAGAGAAGCCTCGAACTGACGACCTTGGTCAGTCGTTACTCTCAAAGGGACACCAAAACGAGATACCCAGCAGGCAAAGAAGGCCTCTGCTACTGTTTCGACAGTGATATCTTTTAGAGGCTGAGCTTCTGGCCACCTCGAGAACCGATCAACCATGGTCAGGCAATATGAGTACCCATTTGATGGAGGAAGGGGTCCAATAAGATCCAGGTGAACATGTTCAAACCGCTGAGAAGGCTCACGAAATGAAGAAAGAGGTGCCTTGGTATGGCGCTGGATTTTTGACTTTTGGAAGGTAAACAACTCCTGACCCACCTGGCTATGTCTTTCGAAATGGAAGGCCACACAAAACGTTGTTTTATCAAATGAGCTGTTCGACGAGTTCCTGGGTGAGAAAAGTTGTGAATTGCAGAGAAGACACTATGGCGGTGCTCCTTAGGGATATAAGGGCGTGCAGTTCCAGTGGAAAGGTCACACATGAGGAAAATTTCAGAGTCAGGAACAGGAACCTTCTTGAGCACAAGAGAAGAATCTAGCAAAGAAGCTAGTTCTGCATCCCTCGACTGGGCTTCTGCAATAGCAACATAATCGATCCTTGACGGTGCATGAATGGCTGATATTCGTGACATGGCATCAGCTACTATATTTTTGGAGCCTTGTATGTGCCGGATTTGGGTGGTGAACTGTGAAATGAAGTCTAGCTGGCGAATTTGCCGAGGAGAACACTTGTCGTTCTTATGGCGTAAAGCAAAAGGGAGTGGCTTGTGGTCGGTATAAGCAATGAACTCTCTTGCTTCCAACATGTGACGAAAGTGCCGAATGGAGGAGTAAAGAGCAAGGAGCTCACGATCATAAGCGCTATATTTACTTTCCGCTGGTGTCAATTTCCTTGAGAAGAAACCCAAAGGCTGCAGTTCCTCATCCACAATTTGATGCAAGGCCCCACCGATTGCATAATCTGAGGCATCGACGTGCAGAGCTAGAGAAGAGGAAGGCGAAGGATGAGCAAGGAGAGTGGCATTCGCCAGCGCTTGTTTGCACTGAAAAAATGTCTCAATTGCGTCAGGAGTCCAGACAAATTTCCTGGAATCTTTCTTTCCTTTGGTTCCTTTCAAAAAATTGTGTAAGAGGTACTGCTGATTTGCGGCATGTGGCAAAAACCGTCGGTAAAAATTCACCAACCCAAGAAAATTTCGCAATGATGACACAGTGTCGGGTTGTTTGTATTCTAGTACAGAGTTCACTTTCTCAGGGAGAGGTTTGATTCCTTCAGGGGTAATGAGGTGCCCTAGGAAGGTTAATTCTGTTACGCCAAAAACGGACTTGGAAACGTTTAATTTTAGGCCATATGTACTAAGACGTTGAAAAATGGTGCGAAGATGCTGTTTGTGCTCTTCTGCATCATTGGAGAAACACAAAATATCATCTAAATACACATAACAAAATGGGAGACCTCTAAGAACCTCATGCATAAAGCGCATGAAGGTTTGTGGAGCATTCATGAGACCAAAACAGAGTCGGGTATATTCATATAAGCCCCAAGGCGTTGTCACTGCTGTTTTCGGAATATCAGGTTCAGCAATGGGAATTTGGTGAAATGCCTTAAAAATATCCACTTTTGAAAAAATTTTCTTACTATGCAAGGCCTGTGCAAAATCTTGTAAATAAGGGATTGGATAACTATCAAACTCTGTAACGGCGTTGAGCTTCCGGTAATCACCCACAGGACGGACCGTTGAGTCTTGCTTTGGCACAACATGTAGCGGTAAACTCCAAGGATTCTTAGAAGGTCTAATGATACCGTGAGCTAAGAGAAACTCGAACTCTGTTTTCACAGCGTCGTGCAGCTTCGGATGGAGACGTCTGGGCTTGGCAGTGACAGGTGGCCCACGGGTCACAATGTGGTGCACGGTATTGTGCTGAGCAGAAGCGCCAAGCTTTGTAGGATTGGTTATATCGGGAAACTCGGAAAGTACCTTGCTGAAGTCCACCAATTCACAAACTGTTAAAATTGAGGGCTGAGAAACATTTGCACGAGAAGCGGCTGTATGGAGAGTTGTCTCGGGGTTGATGAGCCGTCGTTTCTTTAAGTCGATCAATAAATTAAAATGCTTCAAAAAGTCTGCACCGATGATAGCAGAGGTCACATCAGCCACCACAAATAACCACATGAATGGTTGACGTAACCCAATGTCGATCTGACGATTAACAATGCCATATGCAGGAATTTTAGAGTTGTTGGCGGCAAAAAGGGCAAAGTCCGCGCATACAGGCTTGGGAGAATTTCGAGTACGAGGAAGCACCGAAATATCGCTGCCCGAGTCGATGAGGAATTTTTGGCCAGTTCTACGATCAAACACAAACAGACGGCTGGTCTTATGAAAGGGCTCCGCCATGCCAGCTACAGCAGAGCTTGAACATTTTTTTGCTCATAAGCGCATGGCATGAAACATTTGTGCGCACGATCGCCAAAACGTCGATGATAATAACAGAAATCTCTATCCCTGGATTTTGACCTACCTTCTTTGGCGACTGAATTTGCTGGCGGTGGGATTCCGATGATATTGGCGACTTCTTGACAACTCTGCTACTTGTCAGGACAGCTCCTCTATTCTCCGGAGGAGGAATTCATTAGCAACGGAAGGTCCGGATGTCGGCTGCACAAAATCTGCGGGCACACTTGAGGTAGCACAAATTGAAGCAGGCAGGACAACCCCAGCCACCTTGTCGGCAATCACCGCCAACTTGTCCAACGGCTCACTGGAGGCAGACAGCACGGTTTGAATTTGGGCTGGCATTCGCTGCAACCACAGCTTCTGAAGAAATTCATCGGAAATCTGTTCCCGCGACGTCCTTCATCTTTCGCAGAAGTTGGCTCGGACGCTCGTCGCCAAGTTGTAGGTCTGTGAGCAGTTTCTGCAGCTTTTTGTTTTCAGAATCCTCAAACTCTGAGATCAAGCGATCGCACAGTGTCTTATACTTCTCAGTTGGCGGCGGCTTCACTACAATGTCTGACACTAGTGTAAGGACTTCCGCGTCGATGTTGGCGACCAGAGCGGAGTATTTGGTGTCATCCTTGGTGATATCACTGTAGGAAAAAGCATTGTCGCACTGCGCGATCCATAGGCTGACGTTGGTCCGCCAAAACGGGGGCAGGCGCAAAGCAACACGCGCTACCTGCTGTTGTCCTTCAAGGAGGAGAGACATTTTCAATAACAAGAATAAAAAGAAAAATCTGGAGTGAGCGAATAAATAACAATGCCGCTGGCGGTAATCTTTTCAACTGTACGTAGAGAGAAATGGCGCGGATGAGAAAGTTCACAGTCCAGAAATCCGACTACATCGGAGAGAACGTCCTTTGGTCACCACTTTAGCGCGTCGGTACGCAATGCAGGAATCATTTATATATTAGAAAAATACTATTTATTTACAAGGACAAAACTATATACAATAAGAAATAAGACAGGTCATATTACGCCAACATCAAGTATGACTCCAGACATTCGACTGATCAAAAACGTAACAACTCGAGTTGAGTTGAACAGATTCAAACTGTTGGTTGCAGTTAAAGTTGCAAAACTGATACACAGCCGCTGCATATATTTTCTACTACTCTTATAATTTAATGCTTGAAAATAAAAACACCAAATAAAATATAAAAGAGCCGTTTTAAAATTTAGTTTATCAAAAATCAACGATCCAGCAAAAAAATTAATTGGAGAAAACGTAAACGAAATGCGGGACTCGAACCATGGGTGTTGGGTATACCAGCCTTGCACCCCTAACCACTCGGCCACTCGGCCTCAAACCAGCAAACACAACAGCATCTTGGCATCCATTAAAGGACCTATTCTTAAATGATTTTAAACATCAAATTTAAGAAAATCGGTACATTTTTAGCCCGCATGTCTATTTCTCCGGCGTAGCGGTCAAGGAAAGCTTTAAAGTGGTGCTCATTCATGAAATTTGATTATTAAGGAAGTTATGGCGTACCGACCAAAAAAAGGCTTTGAGAAATAATATATATAATGATGATAACGAAAATCGCTATAAAAGCTAACATTTCCTTAAAAAAAACCCTGTGCAGTATTTTAATTCGTTTAAAAAAAAGAATGATCAAAATAATAAAAAAAAGAAGAAATAAATGAATTAAAAATCGGCTGTTCCTCAAAATGATAAAAACCGCAAGAAATAAATTTTAATTCGTTAAAAAAGAATCAAAATCCAAAAAATTAATAAATAAATTAATTAATTAAAAATCGGCTGCTTCTCAAAATGATAAAAACCGCCAAGAAATAAATTTTAGTTCGTTAAAAAAGCAGAGGATCATAAGCCAGTCGGCATGGTAACAATTCAAATAAAATTAAAGTTAATTACCGTGAAAAAATAATTTCGAACTACCGAGAAAAACGCTCATAACTTCTTTTCTAGTTAAACTTCGAATTTTAGCACATAGCAGGAAACTCTTTCTGAAGTAGTTTTTACGCGCTTTTCAATGGTATCAAGCTCGAAAGGATGCGACAATTTCTTCCTATAGAAAAGGATTACTTTATGTAATTTTCGGCATTCGGTATATTTTTTTGTATATTTCCGTATAATTGTATATTGTATATTTTTCCGGTGTAGCGGTGAAGGAAAGCTTTAAAATGATGCCTCATTCACGAAATTTGATGAAGTATTAAGGAAGCTATGGCGTACCGACCAAAAAAAAAAGGCTTTGAGAAATAATATATGAAATGAAGCGGTGAGAAGAAAAGGGATGTAAGTGACTAAAGTGTGATTTTGAGTAAAACTCGTTTGAAGTTTAATTACTATACTAAATTCTAGAGGTGCTTCGTGTAAAATGTCTTATTATTTTCGAGTCCTATATGTATGTATGTGTTTGTTTAAGTATGAAGTTTGAAGTGTTTCTGATGATTAAATTTAGCGTAATTTTCTTTTAAAAATTAACTTTTTTTTACTTACACCCCTTTGCTTCCAATTAGTTAACTTACACCCCTTTGCCATTAAATGAAAAACGTGTCTTGTTCATTTTGATAATTTAAACAGTAATAAATATAGTTTGTTAGTGATATAAACTTCATTAAAAACTGCATAATATAAATTTCGAATAATTATATTTATCAACAAACTAAAAATCATTGCCATTAGACAAATTGCCGAAAACAAATCAAGACAAAAATAAAATCTGCAGACGATTTAATCCTTGTTTTTATTATTATTCAACAATTCAGAATTCTTTTCCTATTTTTTTTCTTCTTCTCCGCTTTAAGATTCGTAAATAGATCGTCTGCATTGCGTATTTAAACTAATTAATAAAAACCAAATAATTTTATTTAGAGGCAAACGGATGTAAGTGCACTTGCATCCCTTTGCCACCAAACGGAATGCAGCTTTTATTTAGTAAATTTTTTAAACCTCACATTTTTGCAGTATCTGTCAAAGTTACCACTAAAATTTCTTTCCCACAAAGCAGAAAGGTGTTTAATTTATCATTTCCACTAGCTATCTCAAAATTTTCCTTTTGGTCACTTACACCCCTTTGCTTCTAAGTGCCTTAAATGATAATAAAGTATACAAAAAGAATGATTTTAAACCAAGATAAATAAATTAAAAGGTTTGTGCTACCAGTACAGTCTCAAAATGCTAAAAATATTGATAAGAATTTTATTTCTTAACTAGCTGTACCCAGCCACGCGTTGCTGTGGCTCAGTCTGGTTCTAAAAAAAGGAGGAAAAGGAAGATTGGTTTTCTTGTTAGTTTTCCTTTTTTGTGTCTATTTTTCTGTTTTCCCCCCTTCCCCTCATTTACATGTGTACTTTGTACTTCCACTTCACGCTGCCTTTATTCTCATTGGTTCACAGATAATTCTTAGGCTATATAAGCTTTGTTTTTGTTGTTTTGTCTGCTTCATTTGGATGTTTTGCATCTAGAAGCTCCCTATCGCATTGGAAAAGGGATTCCAAGCAATCCCGAAACACATATCTGCATTTTAATGCTTATTTGTGCTTTCTTAACGTGAAATTATTTTTTATTACTTACATTTTTATTTATATAGATTAAGCTAACACTATTCACCCGGAGTTGAAGAAACTGCTAATTATTATTTTGGGATCAAGGTAAGCCTTAAGAAATCGAGCTAAAAAGCTTATAACTGGCGTTCTTATTGACTTAGGAGCTTCGAACAAATTCCATCTTGTGCAGAAACATCAGCGCTTTCGATCGATATATTATATTAATATGTGCAAGGTTTTTTCACTCCCATATTGGGGAATTTATGTGGAAATTTGCGTGAAATTAGAATAAAAAAAGGAATTATCAGTCGGATTTTTTTTCTAACGGGTCTATAAAGCTTCCTTTTGAATCACTCTGTCTACTGGCAAAATCTCAAAGCAATCGGTGAAGTACTTTCGGAGATTAGCGGTTAGGAACAAACCAACACTCACATTTTTATTTATATAAACTCATGTTTGTGAAAATTGCAACACGATGAAGAAATCGTCATAATTGAATGAAATTTAATACACAGTTGAGTGGTAGTGGTACAAAAAAATGATTAAATTTTCAAAGCAAACCAGGGTTCGCGCTAGGCCGCGCGATCGCGCGATTCCCGCAATATTTTTTGAAATCCCACTCAAAAAAAAATTTTTTTGGGGCTTAAACTTTAAAAATCCCACTTAAAATTTTGGTCAAGAAGGAAAATCCCACCTTGTATTTTTCCCCAGCGTGAACCCTGCAAACAAACAATAACAAGAGATCGGAATCAGTATTTTGTGTAGCCACCACGCGCCGCAATAAGTGCTGCTACACGACGGGGCATGGAATCAAAGAAATTTTGAATGTCTGCCTCAGGAAGAGCGTTCCAAATGTTTGCATGCGTACCCAAAGTTCGTCTACAGAAGCAACAGAACGAGGATCACGAGCGACACGCCGACCAACGAAATTCCACACATGTTCAATTGGCGACATATCCGGGGAATACGCAGGCCAAAGAAGAAGCTGTACCTACTGCGTTGCAAAGAAGGATTGAACAGTCCTAGCAATATGAGGGCGGGCATTGTCCTGTTGAAATACAGCGCCTGGCAAGCTTTGAAGGAAGGGAACAGCTTGGGGATGTAGAACTTCACTGATGTACCGGTTGCTGTTCAGATTGCCCACAATTCGCACCAATTGAGATCGTCCATGATAGGCTATGGCGCCCCAGATCATAACTAAGCGTGTTCGTCCACTGTGGCGTTCGATAATGCACTCCGGAAGGTGGCGTTCGCCGGCATAGCGTCTGACACGAATGCGGCCATCATGGTACCCCAAATTAAAGCGGGATTCGTCAGAAAACACGACATGCTGCCACTCAGCATGCCAGTCTCTGTGCTGATTGGCCCATTGTAGCCGCAGGCGGCGATGGTTTAGCGTGAGGGGGATCCTGTATAAAGGAGTCCTTGCGCGCAGTCCACGCTGCAGCAGACGTCTAC
The DNA here is from genome assembly GCA_038502835.1 of Octonoba sinensis. Lineage (NCBI taxonomy): Eukaryota > Metazoa > Arthropoda > Arachnida > Araneae > Uloboridae > Octonoba > Octonoba sinensis. The sequence goes on along the minus strand of CM076599.1, from coordinate 24,673,623 downwards.
GAATTGATGAAGCACACAATGAAACACCTGTAGCTATTGACCACTGTGCTGCCAATTGTCTAGAGGCAGCTGTCCGCGCCATGCGGACCAGGTGTCTATCATCGCGAGTTGACGTCACATTTCGGGGTCCACTCCCGGATTTCCGAGTTGTCCGACCCTCGTCCGTCCACTGCTTAAAAACACGCATCACTGTGCTGCTGTTACGCTGCACACGAGCGGCTACTGCACGATACGACAATCCAGCTTCACGAAGGCCGATGATTCTCCCCCGTTCAAACTCTGTAAGTTGTTCAAATCTCGCTCTCTTTCGTCGAAGAGGCATAAGCAAAGATTGAGCTAACGTTTACCACTAGCAGATAACCACCGATAACCATACACGCCTCGCTACAGCCGTCTATTTATTCGGATCCATCCGCCGTTCAGAGGGCGCTGCTCAGCATACGCATGCGCTACAGATTTGAAATTCTAATCATTTGCATTTCCTGAAAATTTCAGCTCACTCGCGTAAGTCCTCATGGTGTAGCAATTTTCACAAACATGAGTTTAGATGTGTAGTTGAAATAGCAACAATACAATACAAAACAAAGGCTCTGCTCCCTTGATGCGATTGGCGCCAGAATATAATTGTTTGAATTAGTGGATTCTTGGGATATACGCTTAGCGTGAAAAACGTTCGATTGTGCCATCCCCCTCTGTAGGGGATGGCGCTAAAATTTAATCAACATTACTTTCTATCAGGATGTATATGTGTACCAAATTTCGTTTAATTATAAGCATTACGTCTTGAGTTACAGCACCCACAAAAAGCTAATAAAAAGTTTGATTGCTCCACTCCCCTTGAAGCGAATGGCACCACAATGTAATCAATACCTGCTGTTCCTATTGAGATTCATTTGTATACCAAATTTTGTTCGAATCCTTCCATTACTCTTGAGATATATCACTCACGCTAATCGAGAAAAACGTTTGACCCCCTTAGGATGGATTCGAGCTAAAAACTAATCAGCACGAGTTCCCATCAGGGTCTATGTGTGCACCAAATTTCGTTCGATTCCATGTACTACTTTTCGACTTAGAGCGGCTAAAAATAAATAAATAAACATACTTTTAGACAAGACAGGCACATTTTCCAAAAATAGTCAAAACGTGTAAATCCGTCGAAATTCGAACATTTTCAAGAATCCAATACTTTTTTTCTATATATTAGATATAAAAAAAAGTATAAAAAACATCAAATTAGGAAAAAAATAAAAAAACAAGAGCAAGAAATAATGGAGACAATTTTTAATGACTTGCTTAAACCGAACAAAGGATCTGTCAGCATCAGTAGCTCAACCAGAATTTTCTCCTGGGAGGGGGATCCTTTCATGTACATATATTATCATGCCGAGACCAAGGAAAACTAAGGGTTCTGGGGGAAACTTTGTTTGATTCTCCCCTCCCCCTATTGTTTTGCGCTTGAGAAAAGCAGCAATCTTATGTTTCATTCAAGTCTTCCTTTTCCTTCCTCCCCCCAAAAGAAAACACAATCGTAAAAAAATTACTTTATCTCTAATAATAGTGCAGCGTTTCAGGAAAGATCGAACGAAAGAATAGGAGAATAGAATAGAAATTATTATCAATGTGAAGCAAAGGCGTTAAGGAATTTTGCATCGAGATGAGTGATAGTTTTATTTGAAATGGAGTGTTACCCGTAGAATGCTTCAAAGCAGAAAATTAAGGAATTATTTTTAGTGAAAAACAAAAACATTCAGAATTGATCATTTTCTTTTTAATACATGAACTACGGAAACTTACTAAACAAGTTTGTGACAAGAAGTGATCTACATTAGAAAAAAATCACAATTACGCTTAAAGTCTTCTTTAACACTTAGATTCATCAAACGGGATTAATGTACCTGGTGATCTACTGTTCCAGTTTGTTACTTTTTTCATAGGTGGCGCAACTGAAATTAATTAATTAAATATATTGTTTCAGTGAAGCCAACTATGAAATAATTAACTAAATAGAGCGGTGAAGATCACCTGCTACATCAATATCGGTTTAAATTACCTAGGGATATCTTTCAAAAAGCTATACACATAAGTGGTCAAAGGAAATGAAGCATGACGTGTATCTGTAGAATTTATCAACTGATATAAAAAAGCATCACTAAAAAAAAATAGTGGAAGTTTCATTAGTATTATAAGAACATAACAGAACGTGCATAAATCGTAACAAAAACAGAAATAATATGTTTATCAAAACTCTGATATTAACTGCATCAGAAGCTTTCAAAAAGTCAGCATAAATGACATAGTCAATGAAATGGATCCCAAATTACATTATTCACAGGCCTGATACATTAAATTCCTAAACATTTAGAAAACGATGCTAAAGCAAGAAAAATGAAAAGATTAAAACGAAAGAGGAATTCTGTCGTAAATAACTGCTTTGAATTTTTTCAAAACGTGATAAACGGAATAGTGTCGGACAATAATTTTCCGCATCAGTTGCCATAGTTAGGTTTAAAAATACAGTAAAACCTATAAAGTTGACCACCTTTGTAAGTTGATCACCTGTCTAAGTTGACCTCCCCTAAAGAGAAAAATTAAATGCATTCAGTCTGTTTGATCTTGCGCTTTTTTAATCAACTTTAAAAACGGGAAATTATTTCTGCCTTAAGCACGACTGATGCTTCTTAAAAAAATCTTTTGCCAGAAACGGAAATAGCTCTTCACCCTCTATAAGTTGACCACTAAAGTGCTGCTAAACAAGTGGTCAACTTACACTGGTTTCACTGTACATCGTTCCAATAGCTTTAAAAAATAATTAAAAAAAATAAGTTAAGTATGAATCAGCAAGTTAAAATATGAATCAGCAAAAAGGAATCTGAGAATAATTTCACAGCAATAAAAAGAAGAAAGGTTTTCCTTAACAAAAGATGTTGATGATTTAATTTCTTAATAGCTATTTACAATTTCACTTACACCTACACCGATACTACTTACACCAATGTTACCAGTTTGTTACAGGGTGTTTATCTACTTACACCACATCAACCAGCGGCGGACTGGCTATGTGGGCATTTGGGCAAATGCCCGGTGGGCCGGTAGCAAAATATATGTCTATCTTTTTTTAAAAATAAAGTACACAGCTTTTACAATCAGCGGCGGACTGGCTATGTGGGCATTCGGGCAAATGCCCGGTGGGCCGGTCCTCCGTGGGCCGGTCGCCAAATATCTATTTATCATTTTTTAATAAAGTATACATCTTTTACAATGTTAATAAAGAAAACGGGGACCAAAACATTGCCGTAATCCGGGCTTCAGAGAGCGCATTGCAGAAATGAGGTAAAATGTCCAGGGTCTGGCCGTTGAGCCCCATGGGGGGAGGGGGGGGGGGCAGAATTTTTCAGGGCCGGCTGGTTCGTTTAGACAACCTAAACGGCTGTCTGAGGAGATGCAATATTTTTGGGACATCAAAATTTATTATATTTTATTTTTTAATTTTGAAAATAAATAGATAAATAAATAAATAAAAGAATTGCGCTTTAGGCTGCCGCCTAAGTTGTCTATATGGACGAGCTCTCGGGGCCGGGTAGAGAAATTCTCAGGGCCGGCTCGTGCATATGGAAAACGTAAACGGCCGCTTGGGGTGCGAACTTTTGAGAGCCGCAAAATTGATGTTTCTTTTTAGCCTACTTTCCCATAAAAGTAAAAAATAATAATAAAGCATGAAAGAAGGCTTAATGTATCGTGAAAATATCGTTAAAAATCAAGAAAAGTCAAAAATAAGTGAAGTAATTAAATAAAGATTGAAAAATAAAAATTTGAAAGTAGGGTATTGAGATGGGGAAAAAGTGTGTCTGTCGGTCTGTCTGTCTGTCGGTCTGTCCCCCGCCCCCTAATAACTTTTGAACGAATTGTCCGATTGGAAAAATTCTTTTTGCATTCGAAAGATCTCGGCGAGGACATCTCATTTCTATATTTTACTTTTTGATTTGAACAATTTTTTGTTCAATTTTGAACAGTTCAAAAAATTTTAACATTAGCGCCTATGGACAAAGTTGAAGCAAATTCTGTAAACTCTGGGCAAAAGAGCCAAGTTCCTATTGCAAGCTTATTGAAAGGAGTTCTCGGCGTGAAATATTGATTTGAACAGTTTTTGTTCATTTTTGAACAGTTCAAAAAATTAACACAGAGCTTACGGGGAAATTTCAACCCTATATAAATCCTGATCTAACGGACCGATTTGCTTGGAACAAACTTTATCGGAAAGCTCTTATAACGTAGAACATGTAGAAATACAAAGTTTATCCAGAACTTACGAGCCTATTTTGCTATGAACTTTTTTGATCGGGATTTTCAAGGATATTTCTCAGTGACTCAATGAGTGAAATAATGAATGAATGAATAAATGAAAGAGTGAAAGAATAAATCAATGAATAAATGAATGAATAAATTATTGAATAAATGAAAATATAAATAAATGAGTGAATAAATACATGAATGCGTAAATGAATGAATAAACACTTGAATTAGGTAACGAATGAATGAATAAATGCATGGCTGAATAAATGAAAGAATGAATGAGTGAGTGAATGAATATGTATTATCCGTTGAAAAAGGTATATTTTCAATAATTAGAACTAAAGATAAATAAGAAAGAGAGAGAAAGAGATAGCTAGATTATAAGTTTGAATTTGGTGTATACGGGAAAGTAGGCTCGTATAGTTCTAGACGGAACTTCTTGTTTTAATTTTTAGTAGTGCCGGCGGAGAAGGTTAAGACGACTAGGCGATTATTTCACGGCGCAACGCACTAAGGGGGCAGTTATGAACAGCTAATGAACATATCACGTATTATTGCTCTTCTGCAATGAATAAGAAAAATAAATCTGTCTTATAGACATTTAATATTATTCAAAGACATATCTACAAATTTACTGACAATATTTTTAAACCCTACAATCTACAAAATACAGCCCTGATAATTCCTCAAACCGGCCCAGAGAACTTCTCGCGGCCAGTTGTCTCGGCCCGATTGCCTCACTGCGCAACGCCCTAAAGTGCAGCAGCTATTAACAGCTAATTAATATATTACGTATCAGTCCCCGTTCTATGATGATGATGATGATGTCGTGTCAATGCGAGTGGCGAGGAAGAAGGGGTACGCTACGCTGCTCCTGAGTCTAACGGGGCCCTTTGTAGACAGGAGTCCGATTCCCGCCCCTTTGAAAGGTCTCTTAATTTTTTGAACAAGCTCCCAGATGAGAGACCATCTCGTGGGATTGGCACCCCCAGAGGTATCGCTTCCCTTGGAGGACATTGGAGCCACGACCTATTTAACATGCACCAGCTCCCTTTAGCGTACACGGACCTCAGCAACCAGCCGAGGCTGTCCCCCTCCCAAACACTGACCTCAGTCAATGTTGCTTCACTTTCGGTGTTTTGCGGGAACCGAGTTTCTACCGACTGGTCCACTGCGGGATTACACTTCTATGATGAATAAAAAAAATGACTGTTCTGTGAACATTTAATATTTTTTTAATACATATCTACATTTTTACTGACAATATTTCTAGTTAGTGCAATCTACAAAATGCGGTCCTGAGAATTTCTCATGGCCAGCTCTCCCACATAGACAACCTAGGCAGCCCCAATAATTTATTTATTTTGATTTTATTATTATTATTATTATTATTATTTTAAATTTATAACTGGACTGGCGGAAGGCTGAGGCCCTAAAGGGCGGCTGCTGTTGGCAGCTAATTAATATATCACGTATTATTACTCTTCTATGATGAATACGAGAAATAAATCTTTCCTATGTGCATTTAATGTGAAGCATATCTGCATATGTAATGACATTTTTAGTCCCTACAATCTATAAAATTCGGCCCTGAGAATTTCTCAAGCCGAATTTGCTTAGACAGGAATTCAATTACTCATTAGCAGGGTTTGTGATTAATTAATTAATTTTTTTTAAATTAAAAAAAATCGGACTTTTTTGATGCAAATCGGATTTTTTAATTTTTTTTAAAAGACACTAAATATTTTGGATATTTATTATGTTACATTCATAGAAACAATATGGCATCTTAATCAATATGCAAAAACACACTTAAAGCTATTTTCACAGCAATAAATTTTTTTAATAGTAATAATGATAAACAAATATTAATGCAAATGCATGACTCAAATGAAACTTAACACTACTAGGAATAATAGTACACTCATAAGTACAGAGAAAATGAACAAATTTAATCTGAATTTGCTGTTGAAAGCAGAAAAAAGTACCAATTGTGTGTACTTAAGTTTTACACCATTACTAAAAACTGAAACTTTTTGTTTTAATCAAGTATTTTTATAAAAACTTCTATGATAAAAAAATATTTTAGGAGGAAAAAAACCTTAAGCTATTAGGGGACGTGAATGAAACTTTAACGATATATATTCTGAATTCTAACAATCGTTGTTTTAAACACTATCATTCTGAATTTTTTATTGTGTAACATTGATTAAATTGATCTAAAGTACTATTTTTAAGATAAAAGACACGGAATGGTTCATGATTATGTATTATGAATTGTAATTTGAATGACTGAACGAATTATGCTTTGCTGTTAAGATGCTTGAAGAATATTGTAACATTTAAAAAAATATTGTCAAATTAAAAGAATAGTAATTAATTCTAACCTTATGAAATATGTTGTGCACACAGACAGATGGACCTAGGAAGTTTTGTTTAAAACAGTAGTTGTAATTGCAACATATATTTAATTTTTACAACACTTCCTAACGTAGTAAAATCGATGATTTTTTTTTTTGAAAAAAAAAAAAAAAAAAAAACACTTGATTTAAATCAATGATTTTTTTTAAGGAAAATCATTGATTTAAATCAACGAACCCTGCTCATTAGCAAGTAGTTTTTTTTTTTTTTTTTTTTTTTTTTTTTTTTTTTTTTTTTTTTTTTTTTTTTTTTTTTTTTTTTTTTTTTTTTTTTTTTTTTTTTTTTTTTTTTTTTTTTTTTTTTTTTTTTTTTTTTTTTTTTTTTTTTTTTTTTTTTTTTTTTTTTTTTTTTTTTTTTTTTTTTTTTTTTTTTTTTTTTTTTTTTTTTTTTTTTTTTTTTTTTTTTTTTTTTTTTTTTTTTTTTTTTTTTTTTTTTTTTTTTTTTTTTTTTTTTTTTTTTTTTTTTTTTTTTTTTTTTTTTTTTTTTTTTTTTTTTTTTTTTTTTTTTTTTTTTTTTTTTTTTTTTTTTTTTTTTTTTTTTTTTTTTTTTTTTTTTTTTTTTTTTTTTTTTTTTTTTTTTTTTTTTTTTTTTTTTTTTTGCAATGAAAAAAAACTTTTTTTTTTTCAGGGAAAGTAAAAAACAAATGTCAAAAGATGCTTCTTCTGAAAAAACAGACCTCCACGATAATTGTATAACACAAAAGAATAAAAGAAAAGTAAAAGGAGGGGCTGAAAACGCGAGGGAGAAAAAAATGAAAATGCTATAATCAGACGCTGGACATTGCAAAAAAATAACAACGTTGTTTCCCTTTTCGAAAAAGGAAAAAGAAGTAGCAATAGTTTCAGAGCAACCTTCAACATCTACTTCAGACGTAAGTGTTGAAGATTTAAGTTCGATTGATAGTCAATCCCAACCATCCGATAAAGAAAAATTAAAGAAAACTGATACTGAAAATTCAAATGCATCGGGTCACAGTTCAAAGTCGCAGCTCAAACTAACTGGCAAAAGTATTGATGAGGCAAAATATTTCAAAAGACCCTCACTTGAAGACCTAGAATCTTTCTTTAAATTTCATCCAAAGCAAGTGACTAGTGACCTTGTCATTCAAAAAGCTTCTCACCGCAAAGATAATTCAAGCAGAGCTTGGGTTTCTTTTTTTGAAGAAAAGCAAACCTTATATTGCATGGCGTGTTTGGCGTACTGCAAACAACAAGACAGGCCTGTAGCCAGACTCTGATTCCAGGAGGGTAGACTAGTTTTTCAATTTTTTTTTTAACATGTTAAAATTTATGCTCTATTTTGGGCGTTTTCTTAAAATTTAAATTAATAATTTATTTAATAATTAATGCAATTATTTAATTTATTAATTGATTAATTAAACAATTACTTAATGAAACTAATACTAATTTAATTCAATACTGAAATTATTTGATCTTAAAAGAAATACTTGATTAAAACTTACAAAAGGCAAGATTGAATGTTTAAAGCTTATTCTAAGAATGTCTTTTGTAAATTAATAAAATATAAGAAATAACATTAAAAAATGAACATTTTTTAAAGATAATTTTAATGTGAACGATCATTCAAAGTAAGATATTGAAGCATAAAACATGTATTGGTATGCTACAGTAAAAAACTGGACTGTCCATGATCCTTTCATTAGTGCCTGGTTTAGATTGGAAACAGGAAAAAAAAGAGTTGAATAAAGGAAAAAGTTCATGTATTTTATTTTTTCTAAAATTTGAATTAAGAGATAAAGGTGCATGGGAACAGAATTTTCTCTATATGACTGCGTTTAAACAAATCATAAAGTTAAAAACAGAAATACCATAGATTATTAAGGTCCACACGCTAGGACGGGCAAAACATTTTCCAGGTCGGGCATCGCCCGACCTGGCCCCCCTCTGGCTACGGGCCTGCAACAAGAAAGTAATCTTTTAATAGAGGGATTGTCTGACAGAAGGCGTATCCATCAGCGGGTAGAAGAACATGAAAACAGTGAGTGTCACAAAAGATGTTCAGAAGCTTATTTATTGAGAAAAAAATGTTCTGATGTAAGAAGCCTTCTTTTTTCAAACCAATTAAAAATAAGAAACAGCCAAGTTTTAAAACGAAGAGAAGTTATGGAACGCATTATCAACGTTCTCAAAGTCATTGGAAAACGTGGCTTAAGTTACAGAGGAAGTGACAACGAATCGGCCTACACTTTTCACGATGATCAACTTGACCGTGGAAATTTCTTGGAAATTCTCTTACTTATAGCGAAATACGATAACTGCTTAAGAGACCATGTAAATGAGTGTATAGAAAAAAGTTTGAAAGAAAAAGAAAGACGCAGTGGGAACTCTAAAACAAAAGGACGAGGAAACTTTATTACCATGTTATCGAAAAACACACTAAATAACATCATAGATGTTATAGGGGAAAAAATCAAGCAACAAATTAGCCAGGAAGTCAATGAAGCAGGAAGGCTCTCCATTCAAATTGATACGACGCAGGACATTTCATGCCAGGATCAATGCTCTATGGTCATTCGATACGTTTTAAATGACGAAATAAAAGAAAAATTACTGAGTGTTGTCAGATGCAAATCAACAACTGCAACAGCTCTGAAAGATATGTTAACTAGGATAATGATGGAAAATAACATCGACCCCAAAAAATGTATTGGAAGTTCGACAGATGGGGCAGCAAATATGCAAGGACAGTACAATGGACTTTCAGCGAAGTTAATGGCAGAGACACCTGAACATATACATGTGTGCTGTTATGCTCACGTTTTGAACTTGGTTTTGAGCGACACAACAAATTCGGTAATTTCAAGTGCTTCTCTGTTCTCTTTGTTAAATGATATAGCTGTATTTTTTAAAAGCTCTTATCTAAGAATGGATACATGGGAAAATGTAACCCAGGATGATCACCACAGAAAACTCAACACAATTGGGAGTACGCGTTGGTGGTCTAAATCAAAAGCATTGTTCAAAGTGTTTGGATCAGTTGAGGGCAATCATAAAGCAATGTTTGTAGCTGTTATTTTAGCTTTAGACATTATTGAGAGAAATAAAGAAACTAAGTCTGAAATACGAGTGAAAGCAAAGTCATACAAAGATTCCCTACTAAAGTACGAAACGATACTTACTGCACACATTTATTTAGCAATTTTCGAGGAAACGACACCTCTCAGTAACTACTTGCAAACTCCTGGCTTAGACATTCTGAAAGCCTTTTAACTCGTGCAAGACACTACAGAGAAGCTTGAAATGTTGAGAGGCAAGTTTGTCGCAATAAAAGAAAAAACAGACGACTTCGTCAAATGGGTTCAACATAAGCTCGATGATATTGATGTTGAAGTCGAAAACTCTTTGCCACAAAAGAGAGCCAGAAAAAAAAATTGTTGGCAGGTGAAACAGCAAAAGATGAAGTCATTGAATGTCCAAACAAAGCATATGAAATTGAATCATTTTTTGTTATAATCGACACATGTACATCAAGTTTGAAAAGGAGATTTGACCCATAAAGTAAAAAACTCTACTCCGAACTTGCATTATTAGACCCACGGGGATTTTCTCAACTGAGAGAGAGAATCAAAAACGGTGATGATCTACCAGCTTCAGCATTTTTAGAACTTAGCAAGAGTCTCGTAAAATTTAACAGCGAAGCTACGGCTGACAACATAAAAAAACAGCTTCTTCACTTAGCGCATGCTTGGGAAAAAATAAAAGCTTCCACACTTGAAGAATACGTTCTGGAAATGGACGAGCATAGTGACGGTGAAGAAGGGGAAGCAGAGCAAGAGGAAATTGAGAATGAAGTCAATCCAAAAACTAAACTTTGCAAATCCTGCAATAATTGTTGTATTTGTTGTTATAAACATCTGAGTCGTTATAATTTACTGACAGGTTCTTATGGGCTTATTGAACTGGCTTTTAAATACTTGTTAAGTTTGCCGTTCCCACAAGTAGCTTGTGAACGAAGTTTTTCTATTTTAAAGTATATTAAGAACAGATTAAGAAGCAATTTAGCTCAGGACAAATTGGAAGCATTTATGTTAATGTCGTGTGAAAAAGACGTATTAGTAAAGCTTGACATGGAAAGTTTAACAGATGATGTAGCAGACAAGAGTCCCCTTTTAAAATCGCTTTTAAAATGCTAAATAGCTACTGTATATTTGATTGTGGGTGAGCTTTTTTTAAAAAAAAATATTACTATTTGTATATTATAGTACTGGAAACCAGAACAATAAACATTTCATTTAACTTTTTCATAACTAGAACTAATTTTTAATTGATGTTAACGTACTGATTGTAGCACACTCAATACATAAAGAATACGATGGGGGACATAGTTTTTCATGTTCATTCTTCAACTCTACCTCTTTTCATGTAAATTACTGCAATTTTGAAAGCCAATAATTTTTTTTTTTAACGCTATTAAAACTCATTGTTGTCATTGAGTAACTTGAAAAAAAATTTCGGAGGGGGGGGGGGAGGATGCATAGTATTTGATTAGAGCTCATTTTCCTTTCTTTGGTAGTGGTCCTTCCCCCCCCCCCCCCCAAGGGCCGGTCTGTTTGAAATATGCCCGGCCGAATTTTCTTCCCAGTCCGCCCCTGACATCAACATTTATCACGACATTACAAGGACCAGTCTGCGAGTCTAGAACCCAACCCCGGCCACAGACTATAGCTCGTTATAGAATTTATATCTGGACTCGACTTTAGTATATTACTATGTACCAAAGTCGAGGTAATCAAATAAATGAAATATTTCTGTACATTTCACTATTTCGTACTCATTCATAATGTATGCAAAAATAATATTCATAAAAATTTTTTAAAGATCAGTTTTCACATAATTTTAAAATGTTAGTTTGATCCGCTTCCGATTGGAAGTTTTAATACAAAATAAAAGAAAAAGAACTCAGCGAGTTTATTATTCTTCATAATCAACATTTCTTCGATTTTATTCGTCCTCTAGCCCGTATTTAGATGAAATCAAAGCAAACCTGCGCAAAATCAAGGAAGGTTTTCTGCTAAGAAAACTGGACAGTAGTGTGGTTAAGTTTTGTTAAAAGAAAATGGTACCAAACAAAATACATATTGCAAAATATAATTGCCCGATTTCGTGAATAATAATGTACTTAAAAAAAATTAAGTTCACAAAATTTTTATGCAGAATGGCAATATTCAATGTTTTAAACAACTTCTTAACTATCAAGAGAATGAAACAAGGAGCTATAGAAATGAAACTTTAAAAGTCAAAAGCTATTAATTTCAAATGTAAACATAGCCATTCCAATAAACCGTCCTTTTACTACTTAAATAATGAAGATCCTTATTTAATGCAGAATTAAAGACCTATAAATCGATTTTAGAAAACTATCATTACCGATTCTTCCCCAGCCCATCCTGTCCTGTTCTATTCATATCCTACTTCCACCCAACACGAGCGCGTACTCAATCGATTTTAAAGAAACGCAGTAAATTTATTTTCGCGTTCGCATAGGAGAAGCGACACATTAATTGCATTTTTGTCCGAAGAAGAATGCCGACAATTTGAAACCAATCCATTAGCATTATTGCCCCATTTCGACGTCAGCCTTTTCATAATGGCAGCTATAACATAATAGTCTTATCAGATTCGAAAAGCAATCCCAGTCGACGTAACAGATTCTACTGATCCGTTGCCACCAATCGATTTGTAAAAATTCTTTTCATTACGAAATGAAAAGTTATTTTAGAAAACCGATCATTATGTAAGTTCCGGCGGTAAGAAGGCTATTCATCAACGCCTCTCTGAAGGACAGGTATTCCTCCGGGATTAGAAGTGGTATATCCTCATAAAAATATATCTGTATTAAATCAAGGTAAAGCTTCAACCGAAAAACACACCATGAAAATTATCTGCTCTGGGGTGGAGCAATCGGTATCTTTAACGATTTTAACAATTTTACCAATGTGTTTGCAATTTTCAATGTTCTTTTTTTTAAAAGTAAATTTAAATGAGCATTGAGTATATCCGTTCAGAACATGGTGTAACAAATAAAAAAAAAAATCTGTAGCTTTAGATTTCTTAAAAGGACTACCGTTGCAAAAACAGAAGAGTTTTAAAAAAAACTTCAACCGATCTCCCACCAAAATACAAAAAGGATTTCAATGCTAATGAATAAATTTGTATGAAAGTTTTAAAAAATATCTTTGTTTTCCATTTTCTACTTTCCAGCTTGTATAACGTTCCTACCAGTGACTTCTGATAGCTGTGAAAATTGTGGCACGAAATGCATTATCCGTATGCCTAAAAATTAGTTTTATTCGCTCATTTACCGAAAACAATAATAAAATGAATGAATAAAAGAAAGAACGCAATAAAAGAAAAGATAAAAACCTATACTAAGACTAGCGGCGACTTTGAGAAAATAGATTATCTATAAAAATGATTTTTAAAAAGAAAAATAACGAATGGTGGTTGGCCCTTGAAAATCATAAGCCGAAATTTAACTAGCAGACTAATCGAAAAATGTTCAACATCCTTGGCCTAAAAGCAAAAACCGCATATTGAGCCATTGGCGAGATTTCGAGTGTTTTCCTTTGACAATCTCCGTAAAACTGTCTTTCCTGCGCACCTTCGAGGCACGGCAGAAATCACAATCCAGAAGTATTTCGCGCTCCCTTCTTTGCTACCTTCTACACTTTTCAACACATAATTAATGTGCAAAGCATAATGAGATTTCCCGCAATATTCTCATTAAAATTATATTCCTCTACTCTACAGTATACAGTATGTCATACAAGCAAGATGAATATTCGCTTGTCTTCTTCTGGACTACCTCTTTGGGACCGTTCATAAATGATGTCCCGCTTTTTTCCCGATATATTTGACCCCCTCCTCCTTTGTCCCAAAATGTCACACTTCAACATACCCCCTCTTCCCTTTGTCACACGTCACGCTATGTTGCATAAGCATGTCACACTTTTTGTTACCCCCTTCCCTCCCCTTGTCACAGTTTGTCACAATTTCACGAACCCCCCTCCCCCCTCGAAGCGTGACATCATTTATGAATGATCCCTTTTACTGTTTACAATAAATTTGCATTTTTAATATTACATGCCCAAAAAAAGAAGAAAAAAAACCCGTCAGGATTTTAGAAAAAGCTTTTTTTTTTTACTACATAAAAGAAAATCGTACATCTTTGTAGAAGAAATTTATCTTTCAGGTCTTTCCATGTTCATTGCAATACATTCAGATTCCTAGTAGCAATTCAAGCTTGTTTTTACTACTGATTAATGCTATTTTACTCTGTGAATGCAAACATAAAGGATTACGATGATTTCAGGAATCTACTTGCACAAAAAGGTTTTCGGTTTATATTTAACAACTTTGCCCCTCCCAAGAGAAAAAAAAAAAAAAAAAAAACGGAGATTTCGTTCGTAGTATTTTTGCTACTCATAAATAACTAGTATGTTGTGGTCATCACGAAATTTTCTTCCATATATTTCATATGAATTCTAATTTTAAAAATGATCAGAAGATGCTTCCTTGAGGCGACTGGCTCCGGAACAGAAATCAGTGCCCGACTTACTCAAAGAATGGCCAGAGAACTAGTTGGTCCATAAAACAATTTTAAAACTTTTAGCGAAATTTTTATGAAAAAGATCGGAGCCTTAGAGAAAGACAAATTTCGTGGATCTTCGGTTTTCAGAAAATCTTCAATTACTGAAAAATAGATTAGGTAAACTTTACACCACCGTCATTCTAACCAGCTCATACGCTACAGGGACATTCCATGAAAACCTGTAAATTGGGTGGTCAGTTGTAAAATAATTTTTAAGTGGATAATTTTGGTATGTATCAAAAGATAAAAATGTCCAATTTTATGTTTTGAGTAAGAAATCAAAGTTTATCATTTATGGATTGGCGACACAGTATTCTGAAGATGGTTGCCTTGTGCAAGCAAGTTCACTGAGTTTTTGAACGAATTTTGCATGATTGCTTTGAATTAAAAAAATGAACTCAAATTCCTGACGTCAACTTTATAGGTAAGTCTAAAGTTTAGTTGTTTTATTTTATTAAAATTTAACATCTAGGAGATTTTTTAATACTATCAGACACAAAAGGATTATTTTTTGTGTCCCGCAAGCAACGAAAAAGATGGATATTTTCAGTTAGATTAAAAATGGAACATATTTATTTCATGTAAATGACATTTCTAAAGCAATTTAATGTAGTACACACATCCTATGCTAGTTCTAGCTTTTATTTATTTAGATTTTTTGTTAAAAATCCAAAAACAAAACTGTCCCGCACGTGACGCATTACATGCAGGAAACAAAATTCCAATTTTAAAATGTTAATAACAATTTTATTGCAACACAGCTTAAATTATTTCATGGTTTTTGGTTTTAAAATTGTGTTACTCTAAAGAAATAATGAAATTTTAGTTTTTATATTTAAGATAGCTTTTGCTATATTATATATTTAATAGAGCACACATTTCTAAAATTTCATATTTTCATTACAGAATGCCCTCTCACTTCAGTGATCATTTATGTTTAAGAACAGATTACTCAAAATCACATAAAAAGACAAATATGACTAAGTTAGGTAAAAATATTAATAATAAAGCAACTACATTTTTTATCGATGAATGGTTTGGAAGACAATTATTTTATTTATTTTTTTTTTCAATATTTGATGTAATATTGTAACAACATAGTTTAAACATTATGAGGTTTATTTTAGAAAATCTTTCGAGAATTAAAGCAAAATTTTATTTCACTTTTGTGACTTTTTGCACAATAGCTTTCTATAATATTTTAACTTTTTAACACTAATATTTTTTTTTTATTGAACAGAAAGGGAAGTTTTCAGATCAAGCACTGAAAGAATAAAAAAGATGAGAGAAAAAAGGAAGGAAGAAAATAAAAGGCTAAATGGACTGAAATAAAGGAGGAAAGGCCGTATGACTAAAGCCGAAAAAGAAACAAAAGCTCTAATACTACAAGTGGCCAGAGCGCCCTGATGTAATTTACTATCTGTTTTAAAAAGATACCAGCTCCCGCTTTAGATAACAACAGAAATTGTTTAAAATTTCGGGAAAATATTATTATTATTATTATTATTATTTTGCATTTACTTGTATTTTGAATTAAAGATGTAAATATTTCTCTGAATATTCAATTTGTACATAAATTCTATTCAAATAAATGCTTTGTGTTTTGAAGTGTATAACAAATACATTGTTCGGTGTTTTCATTTAATTTCCAACATTCTAAAAACATGTATTACATGAACATTATTTGCAAAATGTGCCGCACGTGACACGACACATTATACCTTTTTTTTTAACTAGTAAAAGTATTATTTCTCAAAACATTAGGCATGTTTCATTTACATTGGAGTACTGGCTTTCAAATCCTATATTTTGTTTTGTGACTGCATGATTAATAGAGCAGAAATTTCAAACATTTCATACAGAAAATTAAGAGAGGTTGACCTTCAGTGTCTCGCACGAGACACAATGAAGATTAATTTTATTTTAAATTATAAAAAAGAGTTATGAAAGATAAATATATGTCAAAAGCATCTTTACACCGCAAGTAAAAATTAAAAAATGCAATTGCTTCCACTTATTTAAAAGCTTCTGCTGTATGACAAAATTTTGATGAAATTAGCGAGTTCATTTGTCCCGCACGTGACGAATGGCCTTACAGTTAAAACGCATTTCAAGCATTAATTTTTACGTTGAAATACATGAGGTCTTAATGTTCTTAACACCCCTGCAGCTTCAAAACAAACGTCACGTATTTTTCTAATCCAGTGAAATGTCTAAAATATAAAATTGATGGTTATTTATGGCAACATTGCGCGTATGCTTACACGATATAAAGTGTCTAAATCGGCTGTTATCGTGGTACAGGTTAACAGCAACGATTCAACCTTCCCCTGTCTGCTATGTGTAACTAAAACATTAGACAAACTAAAGACTAGTAACTTTTTGTTTTTTCCTTCTCCAAGTACAGTAAATAACCTGTAAATTTAAAGCATAAAAAATGGAAAATAGAAGTATCCCAAAATTAAATATCTCAAATTAGAAATTGAGTTGCATATGAATATAGAATAACTATACCCTATAAGAACATAAACAATGAAAGCAATTATAATGTCAACTAATGCTAACCTGCAAAATATTGTATTTTTCAGTTAAAAAAAAAAAAAAAGAAATATATTAAAATTAAAAATGTTTTAAATTTATGCATAAAGGTTTTTTTAAAACATTAAGTATTCATGTATTCAATTTTTTTTCCTTAATCAAATTCTAAACGAAAAAAAAACATGCAATACAAAAAATGGCATATACAGTGTACAAACATTTAATAAAATTTAACCAAATAGTAACGATAATAATAAAATTATTTAAATAGTGCTTTCGGGGAAAAACTGAAGAAATCTAGTACATAAATCTATGAGTTTATAAGATAGAATACACATGCTTGTGTGTCTATCTATTCATGTTGAAGTACTTGAACTAAAAACAAATATTATAAGTTAAAGATTTTCCGCGAATCTACGGAGTGAACATTCACTGCTTTGCTTCATATTTCTGTAAACAGTATCTGAAACTATATTTGTACAGACACATCTCAAACAGCTGCAGTACTGGAATTCTAATGACTTTATGCTCACTTTTTTTTCGAAATTAATTACTCCCAAAATTAATTTACATAACAGATTTTACATGCATCAACTCTCGACTGTCTAAGTAAAGATTCATTGCTTTGTTTCCGGGTGGCCGGAAACAAAGCAATAGTGGCCGAATATTCGTTACATCCCTAGTATAAACTATATTTGTTAGGCATTCTACCATAATTTTCTCTTTTACGTCCCTTTGCAATAAACGTTAAGTGATTAATTAAAAAAAAAAAAAAAAAAAACACCTATTTTTGTAACACAAAAAAGATGTTCACTACACCATTTCACTGTAAGTTTTGAAAAATAATTTTGTTTTTGCACAACTTTGGGGTTCAACATATAGCTAAAATTCCTTACCGTCCCTTGTGCCTACAACTAATACTTTTTTAGTGAAGCTGTAATAATCATTTTATTAAATGAATACTGGCGCAAATTAGTTTTTTCCCTTAATACTTATTACTCACAATGTCAAATTTTGAATTGATATAAGTTGTGAAATTTTTTAGGTTAAATTTATCTTTTAAAACTTTGTCCTTGAAGTTTTGGTTCATTACCATCCCTTCCATTAATATTCTCTAAAAGTGACACTAGATAGCATCACACTATCTAATTTAGCTTGCTCCATTTTTATAACTAAGCTATAATGACTAAGCAATGGCTGCTGCTTAGAAGGTAGAATTTTTTCTGTAGTGGAAAGCATATGAAAGTGTCATCTCAATCTCAAGCACTGTGGCTTTATTGGCGATCCTTTCCGTCCCTAAGGATTACAGCAAAACTTTCAGAGACACGTACAAAAATTACATTTCTTGACTTTCAATACAAATAACTGTTGAAAAAAAATAATGCTCTATGTGGCAGTGTGAAAGCCTAATTTATGTAATTTTATATTTTAGTAATAAATAAACATTTTTCTCACTCTCCCTGTTACATGCTCATCACCAGAGACGGCTATGAATTATAAGTTCAAACGAATCCTAAGCCAAAAATTTCTATTATATCTAAATAATTTTAAATTAATTAATTTTTTTTAAGGTCAAGACTGCCAAACAAGTTTCACGTGATAACATTTATTGAAAATGTTTTAAAACTATTTTATTAGAAAAATAGCAGCGTGATCAAAATTTGTTCAATTTTTTGATTGCTGACAGATTTCTTTTATTAAATTTGTTATTAGTAAAAAAAAGTATTTTTGAGCTTTGGTACTTAAATTATGTTTGATAATAATATAAAAGCGTACACGATGAAAATAAATTTAATATATTGAGCACAATAAATGTAAAATATCAGTGTTCCAAGATTGGGATAATTTTGTATCAACTAAATAAAATCTTTTTAATATTAATCGTAGCTGACCAGTTTTGTACCTAAAGAAGTTTGTTTACAAGAACAATAATGTTATTTAGAAATTTTATTTCAGTGACTTTCTTCAAGTCAAAAGTTAAAATTACGGTAGAAAGCCGCTTGTACAAAGACACATTTCAAGCAACTGCCATATTAGAACTCTAATGACTTAAATGTCTTTCTCGTTCCCTATTAATTGGCACCATCATTGTACAATGTCTTTTTAATGCATTAAAAAGACATTGTACAATAATTTCTTTACTTATTTATTCTTTTTGTTTAACTTTATGGTATACGATGCTTGAAGAAAAATAAATAAACATTTCATTTGTTTTGTTCTATGGTAGTAGATTTCAATAAAACAATGAAATTCTCCCCCCATCCCCGACTTAAATTATCACTACTTAAGTTTCTTAAATTAAGTTTTGCATAAAAATAGAGTAAAACGAATGTTCTTCACTGAGAAGCTCATATATTTTGCTTTGAAAAAAGGGTTACTTGTTACCTTAAAACACGTGTCCGATTATTTTTTGTTTTGTAAATCTTGTGTTTAATTAACGTTGTTTTTTCTATTCTAAATTTTGAATCTTTGATTTTTATTAGATCATAAAGCACAGCAACAACATATAGACAAACATGCACAAGTGCAATGGAGGCAATTCATCGCGTCACGTGATAACGCTGATCGCTGATTTGTTTACCAAATTTTTAATTGAGTTCTACGCGGAGTTCACGAAGCAAAATTAGCTATCTCAAAATTAGACTAGTTTCATAGCTTTTTCTTATTATAAACCAAGTAATTTACCTTTAATTTAATCATTATAAAAGAAATTTATTAAGTATTACAATAGTTCTAGTGTTTTATTTAGTGTTAATTTTATATAACGTAGAACTTTATTTAGTCCTAGTTTTTAATTAGATTAGTTTAAATTCATAAAGAAGTTTTAATTAGCAATTTATGTTTTATAGGCTCCATGGCTAATTCTATTGTTAATAAACCGTTGTATATAGCGGATTTTACCAATTTTTTCATAATGGAATATGCCGAGCAGTTTCCGACACTAACTGGAAATAATAGCGTGATTACTAAAGTAAAGAAAGGATCCTTATTATTTAATGAAAAATTCGTTTCTAAAATCTGTTTCCTCAAACCTTCAGAAAGCAATGCATTTTTTTTTTTTTTTTTGACATATCGGCTACTAGGCTACTGTTAAAGCTGAAATGAAATAGAAAGAAACTCACACAGCAAAAGTTAGATTTCAACCGAATGCAAGGTAAGTTTTTGTTATTGTTTATTTATCGTAATTTATTTTGACATTTTTTTGTTTCATAGATTTCAAAGCTTATGAAGCTCAAGTTCTTAACATTCGTAACATTCATTTGAAATAGATGACCCATATGCAACGCAGTATGACATCTTTTAAAACTCAATAAAATATTCAAACAAAAGCATAATGTTAAACAAGCGAACTCGAAGTAAAACGATACTACAGCTTCCTTTGTTTACATCACTTACATCGGTATCATGTGACCTATGACGCTGTATGAATTGCCTCCATTGAGCAGCAGGTTAAATATATTGATGTAATGATTCATCCAATGAATTATCTTCACTGGGGAAAAAAATTGCATAAATTATTTAGATATAAGCAAAAAGAAAACTGATTGAAATCAGATACCAACAGCCGGTTTTGAAAGGAAACATAAAACGGGCTCTATATAACTCATCTACATGAAGCCAAATAAATTTTAAAAGTAATAGATTTTAGAATAAAAATAAATTAAGCTGTTCAATTTAATTACTACGTCATTGAACACATTTCTAGAAAATGTAGACTTGTTCAATTCTTTTTAAATACAAATGTATTCTAAGTTTATAAACTTTATTTGTGTTAAAATTTGAAAACTTTTAATATAAATAAAATTTATAAAGATGCAAACAAAATTCAATGAAACATTTTTCGGAAAAAGAAACTAACTCTTGAGTTAAAAGCAAATAAACAGCAATAAATATATGTATTTAAGCATTTAAGAAATACAAAACCTTAACATATAAATAATACACATGAAACTAATATTAAAAAAGAAAAAAAACTGATTCTCCCCCTCCCCCATCACAAACACACACACAAAGACATATAAAAATTCCTAGTATGTTCATAAATCTTATCAGAAAATTTTTTAGCTCTCCTATAAATATTAATAATAACTTCCAGAGAAGCATTCATAAACACAACTTTTATTCTTCCTTTTAAATTGAACTGATGCATGATTATACAGTGCATATTTTCAATAACTTCATATAAGGAAGTGCAAATTTAATAATAGTGAAATTCATGCAAAATTTGAACTTGTTCCAGGTTACTCTATGCTCTAAGCTCAACATTAAATGCTTGTTAGGTTATGCAATTGTTTAAGTATTTATTACAAAATATTGATTTGAAATTCTCATTTATGCTTATACACAAAGCACAAGATTTTAAGAATTCAACATGGCTGGATCATTTTGTTTATCGACTTACGTAAAGTGTATCGAAGCTGTTCAAGGCAAAAATTTCACCACAAATTCATTGCCAAAAAAAAAATTACAAAAATTATAATAATAATGTTTAAGTAATACAGTTGTATTTTGGAAATTCCTAAAAATTGTTGACTGATAATTTTATCTGTTTTCATCAAAAAAAAAAAAAAGAAAAAAAAAAAAACTCCCGCAAAACTTTTTAAAAATTTAAATAATAATAATTGTGTGACTTAAAACATGGTTGAATTGCTTTCTTTACCGCGTTTACATATATATTTTTTAATTATTATTATTATTCCCAGAATTACAACTTTCCAGCTATTGTACTTTACTATGAATTCATGATGTTTAAAATGACCAAGTTTATTATACAAGTTTTCTTAATTTTTTTTAAATAATGAATTCTATTTCGACTTATACTTATCTAGAAACAATGTCTCCATATCATCATAAATAACCTTTTTTTCTATACACTTTCAGATCTTGGAAACATGTCTGGCATCAAAATGCAATTATTTTATTAAAAAGATACAAAAAATAATAATAACGTTCTTATTATTATGCTCCCCATACTTAATTAAGGTAAACTTTATAACAACTCGGAATTATATATATACAAATATATATACAGTGGCGTTCTTAGCATGGGTGTCACCCGAAGCGGTAATTTGTGGCGTCACACCTGCTCCTCCCCCAATAAAAAAAAACGCTGTGTTGCATAATCTTGTAGACTTCGTAGTTTATATTATTTTGTAATACTTTCATCAGGAAAAAAGAAACACTTAAGAAATTCCATTTTATTTATTTGGTGTAATCTTCAGTAAACTACATTTATTTTCAGTTATGATACGTTGAAATAGCATCAGTAAAAGTATAATTCAAGTACATGAGTATTTTTCAAAAACTCTATCTCATTTTGGGTGTCAACCCAAATACCCTCAAAATGGTGTCACCTGGCGGACCCCCTCCCCCCATAGTGACGCTACTGATATATATATATATATATATATATATATATATATATATATACTAGAAAGCTCGGCGGTCATACGAAATGACCGCTGTTCTAGATGTTATAAATACTAATGCAAACAAATGTTCACCTTCCCCCTGACACGCTCAATTTGCATTCAGCTGAAAATTCAGTTTAAAATACAATGTCGGTATAAAATCGGGCAAAATTTTAAACTCTTTACGCGAAAGGATATTTAGCATAGGAGTTTGGGTAAACCTATCTGATGAGATGTACTACGCACAACTCGTTACTTGGTTTCGTCTCCTTTTATTTTTCATCGTTTGCAAGTTTCTAGGTAATTCATATGTAAATATAGTTAAATGCATAATAAGCAACAATTGTATGAATTACAAATATTTAAATGTTCTTAAATACCATGATAATTTAATTAAAACAATGATAACTGCATGTATGGCATCAGTGTATATGGACTATTTGAATGCCGTGGCAACTTCACCCGAATGGCTAGTACAGTTACGCAAGCAACCAATAAGCTATCGGTGACAAACAGACACTTAAGACGCTTATATATTATAAGATATATATATATAATATATATATATATATATATATATATATATATATATAATATATAAAACATGTATATATATATTTGTATCTATGTATATATATATATATATATATATATATTGTAAGATCTAATTTGCTAAAAACTACTTTACTCTGAACTTCACATGAAATATTTAAAACTTATAACAAATATACAAAAAGTATGGAAGTTATTGTCAAAGGTTTTATTTTTGAAATGTAGTCAATTTTTATTTGAAAAAAAAATTTCTTTTTTTCTTTGGGCCTTCTTGATGCATGAAAAAGTAAGAAAAGGGACAAGATTTTCAAAAGGTGACAAATAATGACGAAGAAAAAAAAAAAATTAGAAAAAGTGACAAAAATTGAGCATTACAAGCCCTGAATTTGAAAAATACTTTTTTAGTAAGCTAACATTTCTGTTTAGTGAAGTATTTTACAAACATAAGTAACGAACATTTCATTGCACAGATTTTGCTGCTTTACTTTAGAAGCAGGCGAGTCTAGATTACTACCAATTCTTTTCCTCTTGAGAGAAAGGCTCAATCTTTTCTCTGTGGTATGCTTGACAAATCAAGCTCAATTTGAAAGTAGCAACTAATCTAATTTCAAGTGTTTTTCTTGCTGTTCTTTATGAGGTTAACTCACAAGATTAAATTTGCTTCAAGTTCTTAATGTTTAGTATAATTCATTTTCTAACACATAAAACATTCAACATAAATTTCCAAAATAACATATAAAAACAAAAAAGAAAACAATTATCAGAATTTTATTAGCTACCAACAATAAGTTCTGAATAAGAACAGTTAATATAAGACAGAACAATTCTACAATAAAATCGTATAATAATTCATGTTTTATTCCTATAACAGTCCTAACAATTGCATATTTGCTACTCAGTTACATGCATTATTTTACAAACATGGTTTGTGCTCATACAAATGGGTGCACAAGAAGTAAGGAATGTAAAAATATATTATGTGCTTGGTCTTACTCTATAGTGATAATGGTGTGCAAATGGAGCTCAAAGAAGTAAGCAGAAGGTACACATATTCAATAAAAGTGAGAAAACAAATACAGCTATACACTCTAAATCAATAAAAACAGGTGTAAGTTAGCAACAAATATCTTTATAAAAAAATATGCCAACCAGCACTAGAGCCACTAAAAAAATGTTTAAAATACATACCGTAAAACAGGGTGAACGAGATCAGTTTAAAACTTTTTGCAGCTGTAGTTTTTTGATTAATTGCACAAAATGGGTGATATTTGCAAAAAATAATGATTTTAAAAAAATCTTGAAATTAAAAAAAAAAACGATGTTTCACATCGAAACCGATATTGTCCGAACGATTTTTTGTTTTTGGAGATATAAGTTTTTCAATTCGAGGGTGACCTAACAAACATTTTCTACGTCTGGGAAAACGAAAAACTTCTTTCGCTTCAATTCGTTTACAAAGACAGTTCACTGTCAATGTTTGGTCCACACACTTTCAATTTTTGATCAAAAAATAACTGTTTACTACCTGTCCAATTAACAAAAATATTTTATGCAAACAATAAAGAAAAAAAATTCCACTTTTGAGGGCAGTCCTATTCATCCTTTTTTAAATGAAATCCTAAACTCAAAAATTCAAAAAATCATAAAAAACGTATAATGTATGCTCACCAATTCTAATTAAATAAACATGCGCTGGGTTAACATAAGAAAGAAGAGGATACAAAACAAAACACTGATAACCCCTTCTCTGATTTAAATCTGAAGTTTTGGAGCGACTGCTAACAGCTTTGAGCCGAACGTAGGTTACTAACCTTACCCTAGAGCAGTGTTCTCACTTTTAGAAGTATAATATAATTTTTTTTAGTATTTTAGTTAGGTCACCTTTGGATTGCAATATTGCTAGAATTTTGAACATATCTCTTGATGTTTTATAACATTTTGAAGAGTTTTCTCCGAATTTGATCTTATTTACCCTAATAATTCTATTTCCCCGTTTTACGGTAACTAAAATATTATTCAAACAAGTCTTGAAGGAACAAATTTTCCAAAAAAAAAAAAAAAAATGATTATTATTATTTTTTAAAGAATGCTTTTAATGCTTTAGTTTCTTTTAGATAATTTCAAATCAATAAACATTTTTTTTTTTTTTTTCAAATTTTACAAATTTCTACAAAAAGTTTTAGCCTACAAAATGTTTTTGGGTCATTCTCAAAAATTGTTACAATTCTAATATTAAATACTTTGAAAAATATATATCCTATTTTCTGCAACTTTTAATTATTTTAGTTAAAAACTATTTATATTAAAAAAATTATTAACATTTGAGCAGTTTTGTCATGGTAAGTGACTAAGCTTAATTTATTGCTTATTAAAAAAGCAGGAAAATGTCCACTCTGTTACCGCTCATTAAAATTTAAAAAAAAAAGTAAAATAAAATTTTTTGTTGTGATTTATATTACATGGCAATTAATAAGTGTTATAAACGTTCAAAAATCTAAATGAAAAAAAAAAAAAAAAAGATTTATTAAAATATGTATGAGTGGACAAATTAATACCCTTTATTTTAAGTTTACTCATTCTGTTTATTCTAATTAGTTTTAACATTTGTCCACTATTATATTATACAATGGGGCTTAAAATTTCCGACTAACTTTACTCTCAATTACTTGACAAGTTTAAAATAAATTAGGTAACAGAGTGGGCATTGATTTTTTATACTCACTTGCCTTAATATTTCAGACAACCTTTTTTCCAAAAATAACATTATCCAAATAAAGTAAAACTCACCATAAAGGTAACTGATAACAACAATGGGTAAACTTCTAAATGAAAAGTACCCTCTATTTGCAACTTCTGACCTTGGTAACATAGTGGACACGTTAAGAAAACCC
Source organism: Octonoba sinensis (assembly GCA_038502835.1). Lineage (NCBI taxonomy): Eukaryota > Metazoa > Arthropoda > Arachnida > Araneae > Uloboridae > Octonoba > Octonoba sinensis. Next base: position 24,647,906 of record CM076599.1, on the reverse strand, counting down.
AACTTGCAGGACAAAATAAATTAAGCTTTTAGAAAAATTATTTTATGACAGCAAGAATCATTATTTAAGGAATAAAAGAAAGCTAAGAAAATAAGTTTTCAGAAAATTAACTTAATAATGAAAAAAAATTAATGCTTTTTTTCATAGCTTGTTTTTTCGAGTTTGTCTACGGGGACAGACAAATTTAATTACATATTGAAGTTTATAGAAATGTTTTGTGAGTTGTTTTTATGGTTTCAAACTTTGAAACTAATGAAATCACATCTTAGGAATATGTTCTTTTTAACAAAATAAATACAAATATTGTAATGTGAATTTTAAAAAATCTGCATGATAGTGAATTGAAGGACAACATTTTATCACATTTTTTGAGAATGACCCTTTTACATTCAAGCTGTGAGCATCTCCTTTTTAGTCCTTATTTTTTTATTCTTTTGCCTTGTTTAATAATTATTCATCCCAATGAGAATCGATTTTTAGGGGGGGGGGGGCGGCACAGGTGTACGTACCCCTCCCAAAGGAGTAAAAGAAATTTGTAAGTAGCCCATTAAAAAATGTTTACTTATTTTTCTCCACTTTAAAGTAGATAAATTGGTTTTAAGGGATAGTAAAAAATCATTAATACTCTTTTAGGGACTTGATTATGAAAAGTTTTATGAGGGAAAACCACTTGATACTTCCTGGTGCCCCCTACAAAAATTTTTCCTGTTGCCAAACAAAGCCATGAAAAATGAGAAAACTTAAGGCAATATTCATCACTGCTGCATAAAAACAATTTCTCAGCACCTTCATTCATTCTTGAGTAATATGTAAGATTTTTCAATCACAAACACATAAAATTGGGGGAGATAAAAGAAATGATGATTTAACATGCAACTGAGACTGGGCAATGTAGAAAATCCTACATAATGATACCTTGTTCTTTTTAACATAAATTGCATTTTTTTAATACATAAATTTTAAATTTAAAAACAATATAATTGGATTGAATTTAGTTTAACACAAGTGATTTTTTAATTAATTAATTATTATTACTATTATTATTATTTTCAGTATTCTTAAGTTGAGCAGAAATAGTAAAGCCAGCAGCAATCTTAAACTTTGATTTGAAGGACGTCCAATTAAAAATTGTTATTTATAATATTTCCAATTTAAATCTTTCACAGGGTACTAGAAATTTATTATCACAAAATCCCCATGCAAGTAAACAGACAATAATGTACAGAAAAATATAGTACTTCTAAAATATATAATATATAATATTCTCAAATATTTATTTTAAAGTGTTTTAAACAATTGAAAACAATCAAATTAAAAAAATTAATTAATTAAAAATTTAATAATGACTTAAAATTTTAATGAACATAAACTTGCAGGAAAAAATTACTTCCAGCATGAACATACAATTGTATGTTATGTGATTGGAAAATCTCAAAATTAGAGCAATGCATGATTTTCATATTTTGAGCTTCTTTATAAACATTATTCATTAAATGAAATTATTTCACTATGCTAGGGAAGAAGGGGGCAAATTGAGACACACAGGCCATTTGGACAAAAGCTACAATTTTACAACTACTACAAAAAAAAGCCATAAAAATTCACACTAGATAGTATACACAGTATCTATTTGAAGTTCTCATTTTAACTGATTTGATGAAGTTTATTTCTTATGAGCTAATAAAGTTATGATTTCTTTAGCTGGCTAATTTTTAATAATATCCTTAATAGAAAAAATATTTTAATCTGAATGGTATTAAAAATATGAACAACTAAGTTCTTTCCACTATATATAATACATAATCCAGAATACTAGATCTAATGAACTGTTTTCAAAATGAACTGATGGGGACACATTGGGACAAGCCCAAAACAAGATGTTTAGATTGCTATTTTCTCGTTTTATTTTATCTTTTATTTAATGGCAATAGGAGTCAAAAGATAATAATCTTTTCTTTCTTCCTTTCACTTTTTTTAATGTTTTCATCTAAAGCATGTAAATAAATTATATTTTTTTACAATTCAAATATTTTTGCACAAGTAATTTTAAAATTTTTGTGTATACAAATATATATTTTCTACATACTTGCAGAAGGGGTGTCCGCCAAGGGGGTGTCATGACACAAACTCTGGCATTGAAATTTTTAAAGAGTGTTTTCAGGGGATTTGGGGGAGCTTGGTCCATTGTTTGAGGGTTATCCTTTTCTATAGCTCTTTACGGTGTGTGCCATTGGTCTGAGGGGAGGGTTGACGCCTCTAATAAATATGTTTATTCAAATAATTTTTTGCAGTTATTCAAAACAGGTTAATTTCCCAGTGTGCTTTACAGTCTAATCAATATTGTCTCAATGTGCCCCGTAAATAGAGCATATTGAGACATTTTGAAAAAACTTTTGGTTATTTATTTTTACTTTTGTTAAAATATTAAAAAATCTATTTAAAAACAAGAGTTTTGGTAAAAATTGTCCCAATGTCCCAATGAATCCCCTTCTCTCCTACATTTATATATATATATATATATGTATATATAATGAAACCACCAAACTACAGGACACATGCAAAAACTACTCATGACTGCTGTGACGCATCAATGAGCTGTGATGCATAATTGAACACTTTGATCACATCACAAAATGATGTACATGATATGATTTACATTTCTACAGCCCACACAAGACTATATGAATTCATTAAAAATTGATTTCATAAAAACTACTTTTAAAATGAGATAACTTTACAATGATCAGTCGTTTACAGAATACAAAAAAGATAAAACAATTTACCAAGTAAATAATGCAAAAAAAAAAAAAAAAGCATTATGTAGATTGTTTAATTGGTTTTACAGATTTACAATATCAGAAAAAGTCAAAAACTTAAATTAATTTCCAAATCAATATTAAAAGTAATGTGGTATTTAAATCCTGAAAAGGTTATTAAATGCGTATTTATTTTGAAAACCAGGCCTGTCATTTCAAAATTTTCCAGGGGGTGGTGGGTATATTTTCAATGTATATTATACATAAGAAACAACAAAACACATAAAAGCATAAATAAATTCAATGCATTTTTTAAAGTCAGGGGGGGGGGGGTCAATTGACACCCCCCCCCTGATCATACAAATGGCAGGCTTGTTGAAAACAAATTGTGACATGTAAAAGTGAACACAACTATATACAGGTTGATCATAGTTAAATTTCCTCTATTTAGAGAATCCTACAGCTGAAACATTCAATGGATTGACACCAAAATTAGTATATGGACTGTACTGCCATGCTAAGCACAAAAGTCCTGTCTGAGCAAAGCCAGAAAAAGTGAGCCTGACATTGATTTTTTTTTTTTTTTTTTTTAAGAAAAATGTTCATTGTTTATGGCACAACCAACAAAGCTTCTTAAGAACTTAAATTTTTTTTAATGGAGAGTAAAATATACAATTTCAAAACCTTGATGTTCTTCTCATGCTGATTTCTATTCTAAAAAGATAACTGCATTTTAAAAGTCAAGAAAACTCTTTTGTCCTTCAAAAGCACTTTTAGTGAATATAAATAATATTTTAAAAATATATAAATGTATTTAAAAAATTGTTTGACATGAAAAAGTTTCTGTTTAGGACATTACTATTTATTAGGTTGTATGAGAACAAGCAACAATACAAAAAAAATCCGAAAAAGTGACATCTGAATTAAATACATGGTGGTGCAAAACTTTAATCTTAAATATATCATTTTGGCTGCAGATATGATCTTTGTGTTTAGCACAGCAATATACACAAGACGTGCTAAAGGAATCATGGAAAAAAAGTTCCAAAAAACTTATTAGAAAATTTGCTTGTGTAACTAATTGAAACCTGTGGTGTAATTAGTGACCCGCAGACCTTGTGACTACAGTGGGGTGCTTCATCAAATTTCAAGCTTGATATATTATGCTGGGAGCGTGAACGAAATTTACAACTGAGAGGGCACTTTCATGCTTGTGGGGGGGGGGGGGGGATAAGACGTTATGTCACTGATTGAAAAAGAAAAAAGAAAAAAAAAAAAAAAAAAAAAAAAAACTTAAGGTGAGCTTAAATTCAATACAATGAACAACCCGAGATCAACGATTAAAACAACTTGCATAAAAGTAATGATTTCTTAATGCATAAAAAATTAAGCTTTAATAAATTTTAAAAAAGGAGAGGGGGAAGAGGTATTTTGTGAATAAACAGACATGCAACAAAATTTTAGAACAAATTGGAAACTTCCTCTCAGAAATAACATACTAACGTATCACCAAAGTTGCAAACTACATTGTTATTTCTCTAAAGGTGCAATTTAAAGTAAAATAGCCGACTTCCAATAAAAATTAATAACAAACAAAAACGCCATATGCATAAGATGTAATGTGTTTCACTATTTTGCAACAACGAAATCATATGTAAAAAATGTTGCAATATAGAATAATATGTACCGTAGCAATTTTGTGTTAATTACTAATATATTATTTAAATAAGAAAAATAAAACTCTGCAAGAATGTTTAGATTCAACTCGTTTCTTTTTTATATTCAAATTAAACCACAGATTTCTAATTAAAAAAAAGAGGTCATGCAATATATTGTTGTTATGAGTTTTTTTTTTTTAAATAGTAATGACCAATAACAAGATTGATGAGCTATATGCATTTTTATGCTATGTTCTTGGAATACCTCAGTAATGTTCCACATTATAACATGAAGCATGTATAAAATGCTCTGCATGTGCATGCAAAAGTGTGCATGTGTGAAAAATAAATAATGACTTTAAAATTAAAACAGGAAAAAAAAATGAACATGAAGCATTAAAAATCATTGGTAGTTTATGATTTTATGAAGGAAGTTACTGAAAAATGAAAAAATGATTACTTTGTTTTTAATAGCCTTAATTTAGATTTAAAGTTACATTTTAAGTGAAAATGCATTGCAGAGGGTACAAATTAAAAACTTTTATTTTAAATTGAAATGTATTTCCAACTTTTCTTGCTTTAAGGTTACATTCCTACATTTTTGTGACCTAATTTTACATTTTAAATTTTCAATCGAGGGGGGAAAAGTAAATCTGATGTTTTGAGGCAAAGGAAATTTTCTGTTTTCCACTCCAGAACGTTTTGAAATATATATTTTAAATTTTTGTCAGTATGAGTACAATTTAAAAAAACATTTGACTTTATATGTATCGAATATAAGTGTAATCAAATAAACAAATTATACTTTTATGAAAAAATCAACAATTTAAAGGTTTAATGGTACAAAAAGAAAATTATTTTGGAGGGAACATTGTTGCTGCATTGAGAGGACAACTGTTTTTATTTTTATTGCATTGAATATGCATTTTTTCATTGAAACATGAAAAATATTTTTTGCCAGTGTTAATTCATATATTTTTTTTTTACTTGGTGCAGTACTAAATTAGCTTTCCCATTCTTTTTACATTTGTAAACCCCTGTCTTTTAGACTGGATGAGGATGTTTTGACAATGTGTTTTACAGTTTATTGTCACTCTTAATCTAATGTATCTGCATACTTTTTAGATTTATTCTGAAGTGTCTAAAGTTCAAGTAATCATTTAATTGCTAGAAGATATTAAATATCCATGTCCACGTTTCTGCCGAATATTCCAAAAACAGTAACACAAAGACCAAAAGAACACAAAAAGAGAGAAGTGTAAAAGGGTGCTTTCACACCAAAGGCGGCATAGACAAAAAACTTGTCTTTTCTCACATGCGCAAATGCAGAGCCTATTTCTGAAGGCAAAAATATGCTGCACAGATGATGCATTAGCTTTTGGTGTGAAAGGACCCTTAATTCAGATCTGCATGCAACGCAAAAGGAAAAAGAATGAGAGAGATGGAACATAAGCAGCTAAAATGACAGAAATAAGAAAGAACATAAGCAGAAAAAAAAGAGGAAAGAATAAGAAAAACAAAATTTAGGGCAAACAAAAAATGTACAATAATATAACTCCAAAAAAAAAAAAAAATCCCCACAAGGTAACAACACTTCCAAAACTAATAATAAAAGTAGTATAACTACTTTTATTACTTATATTAAATGAAAATTAACCACATTTATGCTTACTGACAGTGTGAAATACATTAATTGTTTAATTTGAAAACTTAAAAGTATATCCAACAGCTAAAAAATATTTGCAATAAATAAATTCCTAATTTTAACTAAAAAATCCAGTGTTCTCTCTACAATGCACTGCTAATTTTTCTTTTATTTTTTTCCGCAAATAAATTTAATTTTTTCGGGTGCAATTTTGGCCACAATGATGTAGAATAGAGACATTTATAGTGAAAGGAAAATCATTTCAATTCTTTATCATAAAGAGGAGAAATATGGATACAAAGTGAAATTTTCAAAATTGGAATACTTTGCTGTCCCCACCACAACGCATTTTCAAAATTTTTTTGCACTCTTTCATTTAATCCTTGATTCAATTTTCATGTGGGAATGTTTCTAGCCTTGCTTATACACTCATTAAAAAACTGAACGAGGAAAAAGAATAATTTGAAGCACTGAAGTTATTTAACTTAAACAGTAAAATGTCCCATCCGCAACAAAATATCTTATCGTGGTTTGGTCCATATATAATGTACAGTGAAACCTGTGTAAGTTGACTACTTGCGGTGCAGCACTTTAGTGGTCAACTTATAGAGGGTGAAGGGCTAATTCTGTTCGTGACAAAAGATTCTTTGCATATTTTTTAGGGTGAGCTAGAGGGTGAAGGGCTAGTTCCGTTCCTGATAAAAGTGGTCAACTTAGACATGTGGTCAATTTACAAAGGCGGTCAACTTTACAGGTTTTACTGTATATATTTTTCTGACTCACTTGACTTAGGAATAAGCTAAAAATGAACATTAAACCATGCAACACTTCAACCCAGGAAGACTTGTTTACTACCTCATCAAAAGGCATAGTTAACCTTAATATTAAAGCCATATTTTTCGTTGTATGTTAAAATTCAGTTGAAGTAATGAATAGAAAAAAGTTCATAAACACTAAAAATTAAAATTGTGTATTCTAATGCATAAGCAATATAGCCAATATATCTTCTTACTTATGGGTCCAAAGGATCAAAATTTTTTAACGGATTTTTAACGCTGGGTAAGTGTACATATATATATACTATGAAAAAGGATTAATAAAAATCAATTGAGTTTAAGAATGTGTTACCATCAAAACATCAAAGTCTAAAACATAACAAAATCCACAAAAAAGAAAAAATAAATAAATACAATAAATAAAATAAAATAAAATATAGAGGCATTCAGTTTTACAAAAATGTAAAATAAATAATTTCATAAATGGCTGTAACAACATAAATATTGATATGAAAAGGAGTCAATATGATCAATAAGTACAATGTAATTAATAATACTATTAAAAATATATTAACACCTTACTAGCAATAATGCTGCATACATTTACGAGTTCCTTTAATTCATAAAATTTGTATAAAAAATATATTTGATTTGGAAGCATTAAGTGCTTTTGTCCCTGAGTTAACTGTGAGAAACATTTTCATTTTATTGCAGAAGAATGTATACAACTTCAGGTTGAAAAATATGCTCATTTGATAACCTTTGCTTCTTGGGCAGTACAATTTTGGTCTTAAAGTCACATTTTGGTAAAGTACAAGCATGAGATGTATATATCCTAGGCTTTGCTTTCCCCTTTTCAAGGATGGTTTTGTTTCCCTCATAAAGGCCATTGGATGATAAGTATCTTCCCTCCTTTGGTGCATTCCTCAAGGAAATTAAGCAATAACCTGGCACTCATCTGACTTCCCTAAGATATTTTTGAAGTGAAAGAGTTGATCATTTATCCATTTATCAAGATCTCAAATCTATAGGGGTGTCTACAACACATGTGTTTCATGCCGAAGACGGGGAAAGCAATTTTTAATAGCTTACCATTCAGTTAAAAAAACTAACCATAATTGATTCTGTTTGGAAAAGATTCAGCCAAAAAGAAATTTAAAATTTCTAAATTTATATCTAACAGAATAATAATATATAAAACTTAAACTATATTCAAATGTTCAGTTTGCTTTTAATAAAAATAAATCTTATAATTAATCATGTAAATTTACAACAAAAGACAAAAAAACCTAGATTTTTTTTTTGGAACACACAAAACAGTTTGCTATTTTTAAAAAATAAATAAATAAGAAAAACAATTTGAAAACAATATATGTAAGCATACATTTCAAACTGAAATAAATTTATTTTGTTTTGTGTTTAAGTAAGAATCTAGAATGCTTCAAAGAGAAAAGAAAAAAGCTCCTTCTTAGACACAGGTTTTTTTTTAAATTTATTTATTTGTATGTAAATGCCAAAATTGTACGAATTAAAAGAACATATTTCTCATTAACATAATTATTATTTTTTCCCCTTCCAGAGCAGTTCTGAAAATTATACAAATGACTTTTTCACACATAAATTAAAATGATTTGAAAAATTAGCAAAGGATTATAGATATTAAAATCAACCAATATTAATATTTACCATATAATTCAGATGCCAGTGCTTAAATGAAAACATTATTGAACTTAGTTTTGCAGAACTATATTGAATATACAAAATCCCTAAGATAATTCAGATTTAATCATGTGTGGGCCATGGCATGTTGTATGGCACTTAAATGACCAAATGAAAGAGCTATAGCTGCCTTCTCTCATATGATATGACTTCAGAACCATTCCACGTAGTGTAATCTAATTTTCTAACGATTCACCCATCGCCGCATTGTCTCTTCCCAATCTGTGTTATTGCCATCATCATCATCATCAGTTCGGACATAACTTTCATCATCAGTTGTCAGAGATGCATGGTGCTGGAAAAGGTCCAGGTCCTACAAAGGGAATAGTGGAGTACTGGGCTTGAGCGTTGTAGGAGTGCTAAGTGCTGACTAAAGCTTGATTCTGATTCAAGTGCAGAAGAGGAGAAACAAAATCACACAAGAAAAAGAAAGAAGAATAAGGAAAAAATAAACATAAAGAAATAAAAAAAATAGTTCTAAAATATTAAAATAATAGAAAAAACAAAAGAATTAAACAAAATGAAATAATTAAAAAAACATGTGCACCTTTCAATTTTCGAAAAATTTATGTATGTACGCAATTTAAGCTAAAAATATAGTTCGTAATTTGCATTATTATAAAAAAAACACATCTAACATTAAAATATAGTATGCTATGACTTACACAGGGGTGTCCATCCCTTAAAGAGCTATTTAACCTCCCAAAAACAATGATCTCTCCAAATTGGCCAACCCCCTCCTCCCCAATAAAAAAAAATTTTAAAAATAAAACCAAAGTAGGCCCATCCAGAAAATGCCAGCCCGGGCTTTTGACCTGACATCATAATCTAAATCTGAAAGTTCACTCACTGATATAGTATCCCTCTTTTAAACCCTGTCTAGACCTAGCTTTAATGTGCTTAATCATTAAAGTCAATCTGGTATGTAAATTAAATTACTAAAATCAAGAGGCAGATATTATAGCAAAACATGACTTTAATGCGTCAAAATCAAAACTGGCCATCTATGTCTTGTTCGTTCTATGTATCTTAATGCACGAGACCATAACTTGAGTTGCATACTTAACACATACAAGGTAATAACATTGCTTAGACTTATTCAATAGATCTTTTGATAAACCCAAGAAATATGTTAGCTTTGTTATTTACTATACTGCACTGTTTGCTATACTATTATTTACTATACTGCACTACTTGCATAACCATTCAGTTGAATGGGTAGAACAGTAACAATATTTAGCAATGATCAACTTGTTTCTAAGTGCCATTTTCATGCATTTTCAAACAAATCCAGTATTGCTTGCTACCAGAACCTGTGTCAAATGTGCAATTATGAGTACAATTCTTTTACAGGTCGAAAGAAGTGCAACGATGAGCCATCTGCGCGGCTTTTGGGAAAGCGGTAAAGAACAAGGCAACCACCAAAAAGATCTCCGTTTGAACCCTACCCCTCTTGCACATCCTACATCTGGTGACCTGGACATTATGTGATCATTTGAAAAATGTAAATCAAACTCCAAAAATGCTGCAACACTAGCTTACCATACCCCTAACCAGCAGCTGTTTCCGCAAGTTGCGATGCTTCTGACATAGCCATAGGAGTGGTTTCAAATGTTAAAACTGATGATAAGATACAGCCTTTGGTATCTTTTTCTAAAAAAACTACTTCCTGCAGAAACTAGATATAGTACTTATGACAGAGAGCTACTTCTTATTTACTCTGCTATCAAGTACTTCCCTGGCAATCTGGAAGGTCAGTCAGTCACTATCTTACTTATCACCGCCATACAGGTGGACTCACATCTCCTACATCTGGTGACCCGGCAACAACCCATCAATGGAGAGCTGAACACCTCACAGATGCCACCGCGAGACAACATGAAAGTGGTAAAGAACAACGCTTCAACCAAAAAAAATCTTGATTCGAATCCGGCCATTCACGCACACCCGAGAGGGGTTTCGTTTACTTTCAAATTATTTTCGATAAAAAATGGAAAATAATCACTTTTATTTACAAGTTGGCATTTGCGCAACGTAGACATCAACATCAAATTAATTAATTTATTGTACATGGAGGAAAAGTTTTCTTACCCTAGGATCATTATCATAGAGCTCTTGATCATCTTCTTCTTCAATAGTATTTGCTTCATGATGCCTTGAATTGGAAGAATTATTACGAGCCTGAATTTCTTGCAAAAAATGATTCTCCTGAGCTCTTTCCCTTTCTTCACACCAAATCGTTCCTCCACCTTCCAGACTTTCGATAGCACTTTCAGTATCTTCTGTTTCAAAGTCTGAAATATAATCAAAAAGTAAAAACATTAAAAACCACAGTTAAGGAAGTTTTATTTGCAAGAAATTAGCAGTTAATTGTTAGAGCATAGTTTTCATTTAATATAAATTCTATGCAGTAACTTTAAATAGGAACATGAGAGAAATAAGAAATCACAAGCAATTCGGTTTATCGAGCTTCCAATGAAGGTTTAGCTGAAGACAAGAAGGAAATAAATAGACGATATACTGTTAGTCCTGCCTGTTATCATTATCAGGTTCAACAAAACTGAAATAATAACATACCATTGAGTTTACAATATAATAAAAGCCATTCACATAAAAGCTCTTTTTCACAACATAGCTCAAAAAAGTCCTGTCTTTCTTTACTTCTTATGTACGTGTTCATTTATTATTTTAGATAATTTAACAGCTTTCAGAAAATTTTATTACGTTAAAAATATTCTGCTCAGCAAAATACACATCTTGACATATTTACACATAAATTTTACACTGTGTGACACATTTTACTAAATTTCTTGCTATAAATAACAATGTAGCACAAAAGTAATTGTTTGTTATTTTTATATGCTTGCCCATTAATATTTCAAAAAATTAAAATGGCCCAAAAGAAATAAACTGTGTTTTCATGGCAGTAATAAGATAAAATATGTTTGGGTATGTTGTGTATAAACTCGAAACCGCGGTTGCAATGGTTAACGGCAACCACCAACTGATCTGACAATTAAAAACAGTTTGGGTTTTGGTTTGGGTTTGAGTTCCGTTCGACCGTTGAGTTCCGTTCCGGAGGAGAAAAACACGCAGCTAAGCCAAGACGGCTTTTGTCACTATGCTTGCTTACATAATTAAATTGTAAATAATGTCTGTAAATAATATGTTCGTGCATCTGTGTTGTATTTAGCCAAGATAAAGTATGTTAATATAATCAACTTGTGTTCTTCCACTCGTGGAGTGAAGTTATTACAGGGTATACAACTTGAGAAAGAATAAGTATCATACCTTGGGAGAGATGTCATTATTATTCAATAATATGAACTGATAACTAAAGCAATTCTCTGCAGGAAGCTTTAAAGCTCTAATAATTTTCCTGCAACATTTTCAACTTCAAAATCATTTTAAAGCAAATCAAAGATCGGAATGGTGTCTCATGACAAAATTTTTTACAAATAATTTTGTGAAAATTCGAAGTTTAAACATATAATGATAAAAATTATGATTATTAATTTGCTGCTTTTTCAATAAATAATTTTGTGAAAGGTACAATTTGGTAGCTCGAAATTTTGTGAAGGTTCCGTTTTGATGGATTGGAATGTTTTTGAAGCGTCTTTTAATTGACTCGAATTTTGTGAAGAGTCTGAAAACGGGCCTGAATTCTCTCTGACACAGCCCCTGATTTCAGACAAAAATTGCAAAACATTGCAAATTTAAAAAGCTACATTTCAACCAGTCTTTCCCCTTCCCACATTAAAAGATCTTTTAAATTTGGAAAATAAAATTTACTTTCTTTCAGACACTTTTTAAAACAATACAAATGGGCATGATTTCCATTGTTTCTGAATAACAAAACAATTACAAAACAATTTGAATAACAAAACTATACCACAAGTCTAGGGGAGACACAGTTTCACTAAGAATACAAAAGTTGATAAGCTTAAAAAAATAGCCCAGAAGAGCTTTGTAGCTAAGAATTATATAAACTGCGAAGACTAAGAAACAAAAAAATACATATAAATAACTCACCACGACTACTGCTTATAACTTTACTATCTCCTCCATTATCTTCATCTTCAGAACCTATTGAAATTAAATAAAATTAATGCAATATTAAGGCTAGCTTTCCTCATTGATTTTTTGTTTAAAATGCAATAGAACCTTACAATATCAAAGAAAGTTTTTATCCGACTATTATTTGTCTTTTTTTTCTGTCTTTCAGACTAAATTTGGGATCAAATCTATGATTTTATATAATACTACCATTAATGTATTAAATACAATGATTATAACTTTGAATTTCGGGAGAGAGAGTCAGATAAAATATGAATTAAATAAACTCTAATACAAACACATTTTAGTACCATATAAAAACCTTATACAATCAAAATACATCATTATGAACTGCGAATTAGAAATGTTTCACAGAATGTAAATATTAATGGTACCATTAATCAATATAAAAAGATAATCGACCTTATAAAATAATAAAATGTATCTATCATACCAGACAAATGATGGAAGAAGAATACATGAGGCATAATAATTCTATGAAAGAACAAATTTTCCCCTCTTCTATGGAAACTGATAGAGTTAATATATATATATATATACATATATATATATATACATACAGTAAAACTCCTCTTAATGTACACACCCCTCGTAGGTGGAAAGTTTTTAATTCTCCGCCAGGAAAGGCATTGAACCTAAAAAAAATCAAACTTTTGCGAACACCACTCTATCATAGACAAAAACTTTTGTACTGCTGGGGTCCACTGCAGCGGGAGTTTCCAGTATATGTTTATACATATTAACATGAAAGACAATCAGAACATTTGTATTGGGCTTAATTTCTAACAGGAGAAGTGCAAGACCCTTATATACAGTTGACAAGCTAAACGGTGCAAATCCAAATAACAGAAAGCATATATGATAGTCCCACTCAATTTTTTTTCATGATTTGTTAATTATTGAAAATATCGCATCTTATTAATTTTAACATTAAGCAATATTTGATCTAAAATGTTAACACTGCTTTTAAATAAAACATAAAGCCATGAACAACAGAAGTTGAAAAATGCACCTGAATTCAATTCTCGCACAAGTGAAGACATAGCATTTGTCACTGAATCAGCAGCAACTAGAAGATCATTACGTAAGCTTCTTGTGCTGCCCGATTGCTCATAGACCATCATTACATTGCTTGGAACACCGGGAGCACTCTCAGATGTCAATGGATTGCTGCCAGGTGTTGTTGGTGCGCTACGTGAAGATGAAAGTGGGTATGGTGTGGATAACGGTGGAGATTTTGAAGTGGCTGACCTGGGGGAACTATTTGGTGTGGATCTTGGAGAAGTTTGATGATTCTTTAAGAAGAATATATTTAAATTAGAATTTTCAAAACACTACAAAAATCAATGCATGATTTTTATAAACTTTTTAAAACAAACTCTAATCTAGAGAAGAAAGGTGAGCTAAGATTTCAATACCATTTCATTCATCAAGTCTTAGGGATTTTCAGGGTTTTGGCGGTGTTTTAAATGCAATTTTTTTTTATTATAAGCATTGTTAAAAACTAGAATTTTAGAACAAGAGTGGATGGATAACAAAAAAAAAAAAAAAAATGTTTACATGCAAAACATTGTTCAATAATTAATTATATCCAATCAATCATTTGTATGCACCTATGTTGTTTTTTTTTAAAAAATAGCAGAATGACATTAAATAACAAGTGCAGAAAATAACCAAAATCATTTCCATGAATTAATATATTAATATATTACAAAACTCAAAACTTAAGATGTTACTAAATTTTCTGCAAATACTAACGAAGTATTTATATGAGCCATTCTCTAGAAATTACAATTTCCTGTCCCTTGCAGAAGAAAAAAGCGGTGAGAAGAGTGTGAGCTCATTGTAAACTATTTTCTGGGAATTGACCCTGCACTATCCCCTTTCCCCTTAAAAGCATAGCAAGATACAGCCATTTTGTTTGTGAGGGAGGTTTGGCAAGTGGCTTCAGGTTGTGCGATGGGTGTGTATTAACCATCGAATAACAACAAAGTTCAGATGTGGTATTTCTGTCATGAGTTTCGCTGTTGTTGGTTCTTATTTGGGAGCTCTAAACCGATTTTTTTCGCTAGCTCGGATTTATGGGGAACTCAAACCATCAAGACTCTGCTCTATTAGAATTATTCCTTCAAGTTCTAAAATAATCTGCAGTTTATTTAATAGTTTGATTTTATTTTTGAAGTTTACTGATAGATAAATTAAATTTATTTAATTAACATATTTTGAATATTATAGGAATTGAATTAATTACATATATATATATATATATATATATATATCTATCTATTATCTATCTATATATATATATATATATATATTATATATATATATATATAATTAGTATTATTATTATTTAATAATTAATTAATTTATTATTATTATATTTCATATTAATATTTTCACATTTTGACTTTTGTAGTTTCTAAAGTTTTCTTAGTTACATAGTGCCTAAGTTTTGTCATTAATGTTGAAAAGCACTGAACAATGCATGCAGGTAATATAATAATTAAAGAGTCAGCTGAAGAATAATTATTACTTTGAGCATTTTCATCAAAGCTTCCAACTGAACCATGAGCTCACGTCTGCTTTCTTGGAGGGTAGATAAATGGCTTTCTAGTTCTTCTTTTCTTTGTCTAAGGGCTCTTAATTCTGCCAACAGTGTAGGATTTTGCTCATTTTGTAATGCCGCATCCTCTTGCTCTTGCTGCTTCCGCAACCTCACTATTTCACGCATAATTTCTCTGGAATTTTAGAGAAAACAATGAAATTCAAAACAAATATGAAGTAAAAACTGTGTGGATAATGCGTAGTACTTGAAAGCCTATACTATAAATAATAAAAACAAAATTCAAAATATGATAAAATCCTGATAAAAATTATAACTCATGGTAGATATGCTCAACAGCAAAGGTTTTTCATACTAGGCAGATTCACAATAGCCTTTGGTCTTCATGTCCTGTCGTGGTTGGGACCACTGTCTTTCGGTCAGTGGATCTGAGCTCAATACCTGGCATGGAAGAATTTACTACGTCTCCCACACTATGTGGCAACATCTAGCTTCATGTTAAAAAGTAGAGAAATGCTGGTGAAAAGGGGAGATCCCTGACCAGCCCCTACAGCTATGCAGGCACTTCATAGTAATCCTAATGTTTTAACACTTTCGGGAATGAATTTTTAACTGGGAAGATAAAAAATTAAAGAGTGGTTAGATATGCTACAATATATGTCAGTATTCTAAATATGAAACATTATAACATTCTTCCAATTATTAAACTAATTAAAAAATGTTCGAAGAGCAGGACACCAGGCAAAAAGAGAAAACATATTTTAGGCATAGTTTACAATTATTTTGTATGAAAAATTTTGAAACAATTTTTTTGTGTATGAAATCATAAAAATACATACATACAAGGGTCATTCTAAAAATAAAGCATGTTTTTTCTCTAGACATGTTTATTCAAGATCATGAAATAATGAAATAAAACTTTTTTCACAACATACTTTGGTATCTTGGCTATTTTTCGATGCAGTCTATGCAATTGAAACGCAATTGATTTTTCTATGCAATTGAAACATTTATCATAGTGCTCTACTAGTTTTCCTATGCTTCTGTATATTCACTTGCTGCCAAGTTTTTGTCAATGCAGTTAAAGAAGTATTTACTTTAGCAATTAACTGCAAAGTTCTTAAACATTTCCCTTATGGACCCCGAGTTATTACTTCAATTCCCACCCTTTTTAGGGAGAAGGATATTTTAGGGAAACCAGTATGAAAAACAATGACAAATTGAAAGAGAAACTTACTGACTACTTCGAAAACTTGGCGGCAAGTGAGTGTGCAGAAGATATAGGAAAAGTGGTAATGCACTATTATAATTGTCCCAATTTGAATGCTGATTGCATAGAAATATAGGTAAAAAAGGTGTCATTTCATTATCTTGAATAAATGCATCGAGAGGAAAAACACATTCTTTACTTTTAGAATGATCCTCGTATTTTTAGCAAATACTTACATATCTTTATGTTTCATACACTACTACAGGGTTCGTACGCTTTTGGCAAAACCAAAAATAAGGACTTTCTAAGGACTTTTTAAGGACCTACAAAAAATTTTAAGGACCTCACAAATTTTTCGCAATACACAAACTATTATGTTTATTTCAAAAGGAAGCATTATTGAAAGAGGAAATTGATTTAACATCGCATTTTTATTAGGAACACAACAGAAACACTTTTATGGAGCTCTCTTTGTCTTGTTGCTTTTCTAATGTCCAATACAGTCAGGGAGTTAAATAATTATTGGAGCTAGTAATAAGAAGCACACAGCACAAGTATTAATCATATATAAGCAAAGTGAAAAATTATCAAAAATAGTTAATGCTATAAAATACAAGTTAAAGAAAAACAATTTAAATAAAAAAAATTGTTAAAGAAAACGCTGCACTTTGTGTTGAGAATTTGTGTTTAATCTAGATATTTTTCATTTTACTTAACTTATGTTGCCAGCATCTCAATTTAGGCTTACTTAAATTTTTATCTCTGACATAAATAATTTAGAAAATTAAAATTATTTAGAAGAGCTTACAAAAACTCTGAAAAAACTTTTTCAACTTGAGAAAAATATTTCATTTTGGAAACATCATACAAATAAAAAAATGGAGCTTATTCGCTTAAAACTTTGTACATTACCCTCAAATAGTAACTACCAAAATTTAACCAAAATAAAGTTTCAAAAAATTGAACAATATTTTTAAATAAAAAATAAAACAAGCAGACTACAGACTGCAAATACTAAAACAACTGTCAACTTTTTAAATAATTGATATATTTACAGGACGCAAAGAGATAGAAGTCTCAAAAGCTGTGTGCAATTTTCGGTGAAGCACGTGCTAGATGTTAGCAAGTTTCCGAAAAATAGGCTTTTACACTTTCGCGTTATAAGTTATGAAAATTCATGTAAATTAATACATGTCTTTTTAAAAAGTTTCTTCAAAATTTTTTTTGTTTTGTGGTACAATCCCTTTAGATAAAAATACTTGTATAGCAGCTTGAAAAATCGGATCTTTTTGCAAAAAATCGAATTTTCAAAGTTCACAAATAAAAAAAAGAAAAAAAAAAACCCAGAAAAACTAGGGGAAAACGGAGCATTTGGCAACTATGGTGTATAGGTTTAAGAAGAGGTGGATTCCTTCAATTTACTGCAAATTAAGAAATTTCACGAGATACAAATTTTGATTAACACTGCAAATATCCATCATCTCCCACACAACAAAACCCCACAGTGAACGATCGCGCAGCCAAATTGCTTGATAAAAATTTACTAAATATTAAAACATTACTTTAAAACAAATTAATTTTTTAGATATATATTTTTTATTTGATTTAAAAAAAAAAAACAATGGGAGAACAAACTGTTTAGCAAAAAATCAGCTAAAAAGAAGCGATAATCATACATGCGATTGGTCAAACGCAAAAAAAGCTGAATGTTTTTTTTTTTGCCTACATATTAGTTAAATGTATCTCTTTTATTGAGCTAGATGTCAACAATATGCATCTTTGAAGTATTAACCCCCCCCCCCCCCCCCCCGCTCCTTAAATTTAAAAAAAAAAAAAGTTTCAAAAGCAATATTTATTTACTGATTACTTCTTAAGAGCTGCTCCCACTTGCTTCATTGATAATTGTTTAGAATGTAGATCATTTAGTAACAATTTTCATGCAAAAAAATATTTATTTACTTTGAAATTAAATTTAATAAATAGTATCTAATCTCAAATTTGAAATCCCGAAATTCGGCTCTTTTTCGAAAATTCCTGATTTTTGTTTATTCATAAAAACTTTTCTCCTTGAGTCCTTAAAAGTCCGTTTTTCAAACTTTATTCCTTTTCTTTTCTCTTTTAAAAGCAAAATGAGGGAACTTGTGTGATTCATTTTTCTGTGGTCTTAAATGGTGCCCAGTTACTGGGCGCCATTGCATTTTGCACACATGCTTGTGTTTTGATTCGACTTCTCTTACTAATATTTAATTTTTTTTTTTAGATGTAGCTCGATTTTCTTTTTCATACAATTGCAGGAAATAGCAAATTGGGAGCTGCCATGTGGGTGGGTACAGGTAAATTTTAACTGAATTGGGTGTTGTAGTTTGAAGCATTTTATCAAAACCCATGAACCTTTTCTTTTTGTCTGAATATATAACACATCAATTTACTTATAACTTTTCAAAAAAATTTAAAAAAAAAGAGGTAATTATTTATTTACCAGTTGAGAAAGCACTGAAATTTGTAGTAAAAATGCAATGATGTTTATGTAAGTCCGCCATTTTTGGTCCTGTCAATCCACCGTTTTGGGTCTGTCGGAAAGCCGCAATAGTGCCGGACCCGAGCAAACCAAATTTGTGGTTCGATTAAGTAGTTGAAATGAAAGAAGTTTGATTCTTGTGAAGAATACAAAACAAAGCAAAACAAATAGAGCGCATGGGTTCCTTCTTAGTTTAACAAAAAAAAAATAAGCACCTGGAATAAAAAATAAGGACTATTTAAGGACTTTTTAAGGCCTTAAAAATGAAAATGAACATTAAGGACTTTCTAAGGACCTTTAAGGACCGTACGAACCCTGTACTATGTGTGGTTTTCTATGTACAATATTCAAAGTTGAATCTGTATTCTTTTGGATTCTTTTCAATCATATGATTATTTAGACCACAGTCTAAAACATTGACCTTAAAAATTACTTTTTTATTGGTTGATTTGGTATGGATTTACCCAAGTACTGAATTGGACTTAAAGAGTCTAAATTGCATGATGGAATTTTTTTTAAGATGCAGGGAATTTTATAAAAAAATATTTTGAGAACTAATAAAAGATACAAATGCATTTTAGCTGCCAAACGGCTAGACGTTTCCATTATTTCTTCTGCAGGGGACAAACTATGATCTATTGACCAAAAATGATGGCGTTTTGA
The DNA here is from genome assembly GCA_038502835.1 of Octonoba sinensis. Classification (NCBI taxonomy): domain Eukaryota; kingdom Metazoa; phylum Arthropoda; class Arachnida; order Araneae; family Uloboridae; genus Octonoba; species Octonoba sinensis. Next base: position 24,628,318 of record CM076599.1, on the reverse strand, counting down.
TATTCTTGCATGTATTATTAGTAGGACACTAGGCTTTGAGAATGAAATTCTTGAAATGAGGGATATAGAGTAATGTAAAGATGTGTTTTAACATTAGGATATCAGGACCGAAGGAGTTAAGTTAAAAGGTAAGATGTGAAATAAAAAGTAGGATCAATATCTTGGATTTAGATGTTTGACAACAGTTGCTACCCTAACATACATTTTGCAATACTTAAGGTTTTATGCAAAAATATAGAGTAATGAAGAAAAATATTTCAAGAAACTTCTGATTAATTTTCACGATTACTTTTTGATGTTGAAAGTTTTATAATGGATAGTCTGCCGTGGTAAACCTTGTAGTTAGGATGTCGTTCCTAAAACTAAAAGGTTTGGGGTTCAGAACCCAACTTGCTAAAGACCCCCATTGTACACTTGGGGATAAGTGCATGTAAAACCCATGGACCCTGAAGCCCCGAGGCAGGGGACTTCAGGGGAAAAGGGAAGTGGCGTAGTTGTGGTGGCGCCATCTTGTGTCATCTGACTACAGCATGTTAAGGTTAATGCTGGCCACCTATCAGAAAACCCTTCCCAAAAGGCCAGCAATTCCCGTGGCTTTGAAAAGGGTGAATGACAACAAGGCAAGTGCCTCCACGTTGTGACAAAAAATAAATAAAAAATAAAATAATGAATATAGGGGACCGTTCATAATTGATGTCAATGTTTTTCCCCACATATTTGACCCCCCTCCCTCCCCCCTTTGTCACATGTCATGCTATATTGCACAAGCAGGGATGTCACACTTCTTGTTACCCCTACCTCCCCTTGTCATACTTTGTCACAATATAACAAACCCCCTCCCCCTCGAAGCGTGACATCATTTATGAATCCTCCCTAGTCTATATATTTTTTAACTGTTAACTTTAATGGCTATAAACACCTTAAATATCAATAATAATTATCAATACCATTACTTATAGATCATGATTTTCAAAATATAGCATTACAGCATAAATTGTAATTTTAGCATATACTACACTTAACAGCTGTTTAAAGGGGAAATGATTTGATTCTTTGGAATGAAGTAGTTACACAAAATCAAAGTGCTTTATATAAAAATAAAATCATTAATATAGTAGTATTAGCAGTAATAAAAAGGAATGTCAGTTATGAAAAACTGAAAAATACATCACACTGTATTTTACATCAGAGATTCATGCCATATACCTGTTTTTTGATTCTAATTGAGCAATTAAATCCCTCTGCCTAGATGTGTCCATGTTCAAACTAAGATCTGATGGACTTCTCATCTATTAAGGGGAAATAATCTTATTTTAATTTGAAATTAAAACAAGTTCAGTGGCTCATACAAATCACAGGTCATAAGTCAGTTTCATACTTTACTGAAATGAAATTATACTTCTGATTTTCTTATTAATCATAATAAGGTTTTTAAATTTACTATAACCTTTGAAACATCTTTTCTGAAACCTATTGCAATCCTACAAAAGATTCTTTACTTGGTTGAATCACACATTATTGTATTTCATATCTAGTTCTATATAATTTTGATATTTTTTAAATGGAAAACCAAAAAAAAAAAAAAAGCATCAAAGTAAAAAAACTTAAAATGACTGCTACTGAAGTAAAACAAAAATTTAAAAAAGCATGAAACGATTTTTAAGTGTGAATAAATTATACTTTCTTTTGTCACATTCAAAAAGAACAAAAACTAATAAAGAAAACAAAGTCTTGCAAATCAAAATAGTTCTCACCAAAGACTTGCAAATTAAAATAGTTTAAACCAATATTAACCCCTTCAGGACTGACAGAATGACGAAGAACTGCTTTCCCAAGCGAAGGGTTCCAAAGGAATATGTACGCATGGGCATTTAAAAATGCATTTGTGCGCACTTAAAAATTCTTATTAACTCATTGCTGCAATTAAACATGCTGAAATTTACAGTTTACTATGATTAATAATATCTGAGTAAACTATAATTTTCTTGTTATTTAAAAAACACAATTGCAAAATTTAAAGGAAATCCCTTCATTTCAATAACAAAAGATAAAATTTGCATACGAGTGTTCAAAATGTAGTTGAAATATTAGGAAATTAAGTATAATAAAAGTATGAGACATATATCAGAAAAAAGAAATTATTGCTTAAAATATTCTGTAGCTTCCATATCCGTTCCCCTTGAGCTCGCACATAAACTTCCCACACAGTTATCCTTATCCTCAAATTTGCTGCTGCTTAGGTTTGAAAATAACTTTCCCTCAGTTCCCAATGTAATTTATTCATCAATTTACACATCTCACTTTCAGTTAAATAGTCACTTCTACAATCATGATGACTAATTCAAAATTCCTCTAAGGCATACAAAATATGATCTAGAAAATCCCAAACAGAAAGTTCTAATCCCACACACTAATTAATAAACATTCTATAATTTCTACTCCAATATAACATAAGTATAAACCCAATGAGCAATAAATCACAGGTTTTTTAAATTCCTGATTGAAACGGTTCTAACACTACTCATCCGCAGTTCCTGTGTGTGGGGGGCGGGGGGGGGGGGGCGAACTCGGAACCCAAAGCACATGCTGAAGGTCAACACTCTGTAGAACCTTCTTAAAAATATAATGGACTTCAACCTCCACCTAGGGCCATTTAAAAATTTAAATTAAAAGTTCCACTTTATGATCACATGTACAAACAAGTTCATGGGCCTCACAGCTCGGAAGGGTTGATTTCGTATACAGTACAATACCGCCCGACCTGAAAAGGAAAGTGCATGATTACATATATGTGATTATGGTCCTGATCGAGTTAAGACTAAAAGAGTTCTGACTGATACTTTTTTAGTTGGATTTTGCATTAAAAACAAATTTCTAAGGATGGAGAAAAATATTATTTATCATCGAAGCTTATCTGAAATCATCTGGTTGCTATTTCAAACTGCCTACCCTAAAAATTTGTCTGATATTCTACTAAATATTTTCCTTTGAATATTATTAATTTACTCCAAGAAGCGCAGATCTTCAATCAGACCTAGATAAAATAAACTGTCTGCGAACTTGAGTAATTTCTTAAAAAATTTCTTTAACCTTTATTCTCATAAAGTAGCATATATGCTACTTGGGGTTTTCCCCTACTTTCTATTTGTAAAGTTACGTAAGCGTGTTTGTTGCATTGTTATTTGCTAGCCCTTATTCTCATAAAGTAGCATATATGCTACTTTAAGAGAATAAGGGTTAAAAAATGCTGTATCCTATTTAAGCAAAGGAAAAACTTTTTAATGTATGAATAGATCTTAAATTCATTAAAATTGCCACTAATAAGATAGACACTTATGAGTTTTTAAAAATAAAGATTCTATTAAAGATATTAAAAAAAGTGGATATTAACAGACTCAGCTTTGAAATATATTCCATTCTCTTCAATTTAGCTTTTATGATTGAAACTTTTAGAATAAAATTTAAGAATTAATACAATTTTGATATTTTTTCTTTTTTTTAAAGATTTGATTCTTGTACCAACAAACATATAAAGAATATAATTCAAAATTTTACTTACGGTGCTTCTAGTATCTGCCAAACGGGCAGCATATCTAGCAATCAACCTATGCTCGTCATCTCCTCTACTTGAAGATTCTAAGCTACAATGAAATATTATGTAGATACTTAATAAAAATAAAATATTCAAAACAAATTGACAGGAATTTTTTCAACTTCACCAAGAAAATAAGGTTAAATTACCTTCTAGTTGTGGATCTTCCATCTAATGAAGACATGTCAAATGAATTATTTGTAATATCATGAAATCCATTATGACTGGGTATAGGAGAGGGTGGACTAAAAATAGAGAAAAATGATGCAGATATAAGATTTTTACAGCTTTAATTTTATAGTAATAAAATAATAGATTAGAAGATAGAAAATCAATATCATACTATTGATTTATTGGCTAAACTACAAATGCATGCATAAAAATTGCAATACATTACAAAATAGAGCTGTTATATATAGATAAATAGATAGTTAAATAAAAAAGATGACACGTTAAGTCTCTATCTTTTCAGGGATTCCTCATTCCAGGCCCAGGACCTTCCTAGACCCGGATTTCAGGAGCGGTTTCTTCGGGAGAATCGAGCTAATTTAATAGTTTTACAAGAAAAATTGGTCAAATTCTATACAATCCTCCCCCTTTCAGGGGGGAGGTAATTCATAACCCACCCACCCTATCTATGCCAGTGCCTCACTTTGTTTGTGATAATGATAATTGCATTAAATATATATATGGGAGAAAATGGAGAAGACTTTTTCAATTAACAAGCAAAATAATAATGCGATTATATTCAACAGCTTACATATTTCATTAAATTTGATCAATTTTACAGTAAAATATTGTACAAAAAATTTCTTTTCTAACATACAATAGATTCTTTGTAGATTTCTTAAATTATGATCAATATTCAGTAAATTTTGATTAAATGATCAATAAAAAAACTTTATTATTAATAAACAGTTTAGAAATAGATTTTTATTACATCATAACAATAATTTCATGTGTCAAACGTATGGAAAATCAATGGATTTTCGTTTTGACCATTTCTCCCCTTTTGTCCAATTATGAAAAAGTGGACAAGTTATCAACCCTGATATAAAGACTATATCAACTGGACATCATGCAGTAATGTGTGGTTGAATAACTGATTCAAACTTTATTGCTGAAATACCAAAGAACTACAAAGCTGAGGATCAAGTATCTGAAAATGAAGAGAACTCTGTGATAGGGATGTAACGAATAGTGATTTGGGCGAATAGCCGAATACCGAATATTCGGCCATTCCTTACAAGGCAAAGCCGAATATTCGGCGACCGAATATTGAAATTTCTAGAAAATTGTTGTAATAGAAAGTATTTGTCAAATTTAAAATTATTCACAAAGTCAAACACCAATTATACACAATCTATGATGTATGAGTTAATTATGTTTGTTAAAAATTTAAAACTATTTAAAATTAATCTATTTTCTCTATTGTTTTGAATGTAATAAAATTAAGAATTTCACCCACAAGTTGAATATAAATGACAGGCTTTATGGTAGAAAGCATTACCATTATTTTACTAATTATTTAATTCAAATGAAAGAACTACTATTGCGTAGTTAACTTTTACCTTGCTCAAAACTGTTTTATGAAAATTTTTTAAAAGTTATATAAAAGTTAATATTTTTATTTTATGGGGTTATTTACATACTTATTTTTAAAAGATCTATTAAAATTTAATACTTAACTGGAATGTATTTTTATTTTCAAAAACCCCAATAACTTATGCTATCTAAATATTCATGATATATTCTAGGCTTTTCACATTTCTCTCTTACCCAATGTTCACAATAAATCAGTCTACCCAAAGAAAGTCAGACTTCCACTTTGTTAATAATAAAAAAATAAATTTCTCATACTCTCCATCATAATTAACTGCTGCCAGCTTTTAGGAGAAAATGGTAAATAAAAAATATAATATTAAAACTTAAAAATCTGTTTTGCTCAGTCAAGCCTAAAATAAGGTTTAAAAAAAAGTAGTTTTTTTTTTCTAAATTATTTTTATTTATTAAAACTAGATACTAATGTATTCTTTTGCAATAATTATAATACAATTTAAATTATTAAAATCTACTGATTTCTTTACTTTTTTACATTTTTATTACAGCAGAACTATTCGGCCAAATAGACCATCGATATTCGGCCAGGCCGTATATTCGGCTAGGGGACGAAATGACTATTTGGCCAGGCTGAATATTCGGCCAAAGGGCCGAATAGGCCAAATACCGAATAGTGGCCGAATATTCGTTACATCCCTACTCTGTGAAGAGTGTCCATCAACATTGAATTATCTAAGCATTAATATAAAAATAAAAATGTAGTAAAAACATATTTGGTTAATTAGCTTCTTATTGTATACATTTCATTGGTTCAAAGAAATAATTAAAAAATAAAAATTTGGAACAACGGTGCAAAATAGCAAAAATTACATCAAAAATTATACGTAAAGACTTGATTAGTGTAAATTTAGGTAGTCATGCAACATTCAGTATCACATACAAAATAGCAGAAACAAAACTGCTTTAAAAAATTAAATGAAAATTTAAATGGAACTTTATAGAACATTTAAATTAGAGCCTGCTTCGAAACATGTTTTTTTTTTCATTTTTATTTATTCCCAAGCATTATACATTAGTGCTGCATTTTAGCCAACAGGAAAATCAAGCAAAAATACCAGCAAAGAAAATATACACAAGAAATATTTTCATCTTTACAACAAATAAAAATTTTGAAAAATAATTTTCGAAAATACATGCACTTATACGCAATACAGTATTTGATTCACTCATTTAACATAACATATAACTAAGTACTATTCAGCAATTAAAAAACAAGTGAAACATATTTAGAAGATGTTATAAAAGTGTTATGGTTTTTGAAATAAATAAAAAACTTGCATAAAGAGACAAAAAATTTAAAAATTCATCAGAATTTAAGGTAACCTATCAAAAAGTTCATGATAAATACTCTAAATGTCATGAAAATAATTATTTATCTTCTTGCTAAGCACGTGATTTTTCATCAAAATTAATGTGTTCTTGAAATATTAATTGTTCATTTCTGCTACAATTATTCTACATTTGGCTGCTAACAAATGAAAAAAGAGGAAAAGAAGATTACTAATGCTCCCTAGGCCCAAATTTGTATGAAACAATGTGTCATGAATTTTACTCACGAAAAGCAGATATTCGTAAAGCATTGTAAGCTGCAAAGTCTTTTAAGGACTGTTTAAATTTTTCTCCAATTTTAAAGAATGTTTTAAGGATTGAGGGAACCATGATGAGTTAAACTAGGAATTTACTTGTATGCTTGATTACAAATTTTCAACAGCATAAAATTAAGGATGAAGAGTATTTTGAATGCAATTTCTAATCTTTTAAAATGTAATCACTTAGATTTTTTTTTGAAAATGAGTGGAAATATCGTTTTAGATAAAACTAAATACTTCATCCTTTACCTTTTTGTTTTGGAACAAAGATTTATCCAACAAAATTCGCTTTGGATATTGAGAAACATAACTATTTTGCTCAAATGCCACATTAATTTCATTTTGTTAAACATATAACGAAAGTTTCTTGTGAACTTATAATTATTCTTCTAAACCTTGATACCAGAATAATAAACATTGATAGCAGAAATAACATTAAATTAGAAATATAAAAAACAGAGAATGAAGTTAATTATACCAAATTAATATAACAAGGGAATTATGGCATTTACAGAAACATTAAAATACATAAAAACTAAATTTGCTTGATTTTTTTCAGTTTTTTAAGTTTATTATTATTATTATAATTTTAAATACTATAACTCAAAGCATCATTTGCTACTATTAAAAATTTTACAAAACAGTTAACTGCAACTGAAAATTTGGTTAATATGTATCCCTCATGTCGTAATGTTATCAAAATATCAGACTTAAAGAAACAATTGAAAGATTGATCCATACACAATATGCTGTAAATTCAGAGTTTTTTCAGGCTCTTCTGGAAATCTGGGAATAGAACTGGCTTGTTTTTCTGGTACACAGCGAAAGGATTTCTTTAAAGAATGGCCTAATTGTTTGCTAGGAGATTTCTGAAAATTAATTAGTAAGATGTAATACTGTAACAATGCACACTTAAAAAACAAAGCAAATAAATATGCATTTTAATAAGTTATTTATTTAATGTTTTAAAATTTAAACTTTAAAATTCAATAAATTTCAAGCAGAAAATATCATACTAGTTTCCCTTCTTTATATAGACAACTATGAATACACTATAAAAAGCAAGGAATACATAATGCATTATTAAGTGTTAGTCTTATTGATTGATAATAAAATTGTTAATTAATGTACATAAACTAAAGAGTGCAAAATGTAAGAAATAATTATTTATCAATAAAATATAGTAATATATACAAATACTCATAAGTATCACATTAACATATACACAATACACAGATATATAAATAAAAAAAAAGTCTATGTCAAATTTAGGTACTATCCTAATTATATATTTACATAATAAGTATATTCCTTCATTTCATGCTGGCTAGTATGACTTCCTGAAACTCGACCACGCCAAAAGCAGTCTTGGCAGAGCTGATAGTTGTAACATTTTTGACATCGATAACGAAACCCTAAAAATGCTTCTCTATTGCAACCATCACATTGTACAGGATGTAAAACTGAAATTAGAAACATTATAAGGAAAAAAATTCCTTCTCCAGGTAAGAATATTTACATGTTTTACAACATTTTACCTCATAGGAAAAATTATTACATAGAATAATGAAATAAAATATGAATATTAAAAATTAAAACTGAAAGGGAATTTCCTTGGCAAGAAACATTGTTCATGTAAAAACCTGAAAACTTCGTGCTTTGATTACGTTAATGCTTCTACTGAATATATAGAATACATAGCAAAAGAGCAAGATAAAGTAAATTTTCCAAGATGTCCAAATTTATGTTATTGTCAAATGCACAATATAAATACAAATACAAGAGTGACAAACAGTAAAGGTCAAGATTCGCGGTCGCCACTCGCCACGTGGCGACCTTGTTTGAAAAAGTGGCGATTCAAAAAATTAGGAGCGATCGCCACCTTTCCTTTTTTTTAAATTTTCTAAAGTAAATCCCTCCTTTTCCAATACCTTCTATGGAATTTTCAACTCTTGCTTCTTTCATGTATGCAAGCACAATAAAATGCATCAATTCGGCATTCAAGTTACCGAATTTCGGCCGATAGTTTTCATTTCCCCTTTCACAAGAAAAAAATGGCGAAAATTTTTCCCGATTACGCTATTTTTTTTTCTTTGAATTCCTTCTTTCTGCTATATAAATCTTTAGTAGGAAACAATATTAATCTTGATTTTTTTTTCATAACTTTCATTTCAAACTTACATTTCAGATCGGCCATTTTCACTTTATAAACTCGGACTCAAGTGTCACGCCATTTTGAAAATAGTGTGAAAGCTTTAAAAAGAGTTTTGAAAAGAATGAAAATTAAATGTACTGAACAAAACTACAACTGGAAAGATACATTAGTAGATGAAAAAGGACAGTTGTGCGCCAGGAGGCGCAACGCGCAATGCCCTCAGGCGTGGGCGTGGCCGATCCGCCTCCCAATACCCCCAGGCGTGCCCTCAGTCGTTAGTCGAGTGGAGTTGAGTTGTATGCCCTCAGGCATTTTTCGAGTGGAGTTGAGTTGTTTTTCAAAAGTTTATAGTTTTGGAATGGCAACACATTTTTAATTTACGTTTTACCCCTATTATTCCGCCTCCTAGCGGCAAATAGTGGAACTACTATAGCACTAAAAATAATTTAACTTTGTGCAAGTAAACAATAATAATAAAATTACACGTTAATTTAAAGCACAAATGAGCAATAAAATGCAGACATATGTTTCGGGATTGCTTGGAATCCCTTTTTCAATGCGACAAGGAGCTTCTAGATGCAAAACATCCAAATGAAGCAGACAGAACAACAAAAACAAAGCTTATATAGCCTAAGAATTATCTGTAAACCAATGAGAATAAAGGCAGCGTGAAGTGGAAGTAGAAGTAGCAGGAAGACACCAATAAGAGAGCAACAAACGAATCCAGTTGAAAGTACAGGAAGTAAAAAGGAATATCAATAAAAATAAAGCAAAAAAGACGACAGCATGCATAAAAATTGCAAAAATAATAAAATAAAATACAAAGAATAAAATTGAAATAAAAATAAGTACAGAAACCAAAACAAAATGCAAAACAAAGTACACATGTAAAGGAGGGGGAGGGGAGGAAGGAGAAAAATAGACACAAAAAAGGAAAACAACAAGAAAACCTAGAAAGAACAACAAATTAAAGAAATTTATGCCAGACCTGTGAAAAATAAGGAGTTGAGGAAGAATCATTAACCAAATTAGAACTATTCCTGTTAATATGATAAGCTTCCCAAAAGTCAAGCTCTAAAGGGGAAGAACATTTTTGAATAATTTTACCAGAATTGAAATCAAAAGAGTGGTTGGAATTCCAACAATGTTGAGCAATGCTAGACTTATTTAACTCTTGCATTCGTACATAACCTTTATGCTCATTTAAGCGAATTTTCAGAGCACATTTTGTCTGCCCAATGTAAGAAAGGCCGCAACGGCAACTAATTTGGTAAATACCCCAAGTGTTAAGTTGATCGACAGGATCCTTAAGAGAAGAGAAGGAAAGTTTGTTACTAGGAGCAAAAACGACTTGAAATTGAAACCTTTTTAGGATTTTAGCAATACGGAAACTGACAGAATGAAAGAATGGTAACACAACCAAATTCTTTCTAGAAACCACATTATTGGGACCAGAAGTTTTCTTAGAAAGTTTGTTATGAATAGAATCAATTAAAGAGTGAGAAAATCCTCTATCAACAGCTACAGCTTTCAGATAGTTGAGTTCAATCTTGAGAAGCTCAGGAGAAGAGCAAATATTAATAGCACGATGGACCAGAGCATTAAAAGCCGAATATTTTTGGTTGGGAGGATGAGACGACAGTCTGTGAGGAGGTAAAGAAACAGCAAAAGGTTTACGATAGACAGAAGTAGTGAAACCAGACTCACTCTTAGAAATAAAGACATCAAGAAACCCGAGGCTACTATTAAGTTCTTTCTCACAAGAAAACTGGATATTAGGATCAATGGAGTTCATAATAGAAAGAGCATCATCGATACCTAACAAGTTACTGTCCGTTAGGACAAAACAATCATCCACATAACGAACATAAAATTGAAATTGCAATTTCTGGAACAGTTTTTCCTCAAAATAATGCATATAGAAATCACTTAAAATAGGACTAAGAGGACTTCCCATAGCCAGGCCATCTACCATAGCATAGAATTTACCATTAAATACAAAAGTGCTCTGTTGCAAGCACACACGAGTAAGGAAAACTAATTCCTCAATTTCCACAGAAGTAAAATGGAATTCAGAAAGCCTTTTCCTGAGGCAAGTCAAAGCGCCATCAACAGGAACATTAGTAAACAAAGAATTAACATCAAAAGAGGCCATAACTGAATTATTCGGAACGAAGTTATGAAGTTTCTTAACAAAATCGGTGGAATTTTTAACAGTGAAAACATTCTGACTTCTAAGTGGAGAAAACACAGAAACTAAATACTTGGAAAGTTTATATGAAGCAGTGCCAATATTGGAAACAATTGGTCTGAAAGGAATACCTGCCTTGTGTACCTTTGGTAAAGCATAAAAACGTGCACAATTAGCAACAGAAGGAATCACAGACCGTTTAGCAATCAAAGGAATAGAATGAACAGACTTAACAGCAGAAGAAATAGCTTTTAACTCTTTGTCACTAGGATCTTTATATATTTCAGAATAAGGACCAGAAGCAATTAAGTCATCAGTTTTTTCAACATAAGATGATTTATTAAGAACAACAATCTGACCACCCTTGTCTGCTTTGGTAATGACCAAATCAGAATTGGAAACTAAATTATTGACACATCGTTTCACAGAATGGGTAAAACCAGTATTAGGAACTTTTGAATTGAAATCAACATTGGAAGCAATAAGATGCCGAACCGACTCTTTTTGAGTGGAAGTTAAGGCACTAAATTTGAAAGCTTTTTCAACCGGAGCAATAAGTTCAGAAAAAGAAGGCTTTTTAGCCAAAGCAAAATTGTTATTACATTTCAGAGCATTGATTTCATTACTATTCAAAGGAAATTTTGAAAGATTTACAACCGTGTTCCTATTAACAAGAGGCAAATCAGCCGGAACAGGAACATTTGAATCGTTACACAACTTAGTAAATTTCTTATTTAAAGTGATTTTGTGACTGTCGGATGAACGAAGAGCTCTTTCCCATGACATTCTATCAATAGACTCAAAATCAAAATTAGAATTAGATACAGAAAGATGTAAATCATAAAGTTCACGTTCTATGAACGAAAGTTTTTTCCTAGTTTCTTGGATAGAAGCTCTAAGTAACGCTAATTTAGAACGAAAAATTACCTTATCAACCCTAACAGAACGCGGTAAATTACACTTCAAGGTGATAAACTTAGGAATAACTTTCTTGCGCCTGCAAGACTGGAGAAATTTTAAATGGTTCAAAAACCGAACCTTTTTAGTTTTGGTTGTTTTGATTCTGGTTATGTCTCAGGTTAACAGATTTTGTAATCTACGGATTAAAAAGGTTCTTTTTAATCCGTAGATTACAAAATCTGTTAACCTGAGACATAACCAGAATCAAAACAACCAAAACTAAAAAGGTTCGGTTTTTGAACCATTTAAAATTTCTCCAGTCTTGCAGGCGCAAGAAAGTTATTCCTAAGTTTATCACCTTGAAGTGTAATTTACCGCGTTCTGTTAGGGTTGATAAGGTAATTTTTCGTTCTAAATTAGCGTTACTTAGAGCTTCTATCCAAGAAACTAGGAAAAAACTTTCGTTCATAGAACGTGAACTTTATGATTTACATCTTTCTGTATCTAATTCTAATTTTGATTTTGAGTCTATTGATAGAATGTCATGGGAAAGAGCTCTTCGTTCATCCGACAGTCACAAAATCACTTTAAATAAGAAATTTACTAAGTTGTGTAACGATTCAAATGTTCCTGTTCCGGCTGATTTGCCTCTTGTTAATAGGAACACGGTTGTAAATCTTTCAAAATTTCCTTTGAATAGTAATGAAATCAATGCTCTGAAATGTAATAACAATTTTGCTTTGGCTAAAAAGCCTTCTTTTTCTGAACTTATTGCTCCGGTTGAAAAAGCTTTCAAATTTAGTGCCTTAACTTCCACTCAAAAAGAGTCGGTTCGGCATCTTATTGCTTCCAATGTTGATTTCAATTCAAAAGTTCCTAATACTGGTTTTACCCATTCTGTGAAACGATGTGTCAATAATTTAGTTTCCAATTCTGATTTGGTCATTACCAAAGCAGACAAGGGTGGTCAGATTGTTGTTCTTAATAAATCATCTTATGTTGAAAAAACTGATGACTTAATTGCTTCTGGTCCTTATTCTGAAATATATAAAGATCCTAGTGACAAAGAGTTAAAAGCTATTTCTTCTGCTGTTAAGTCTGTTCATTCTATTCCTTTGATTGCTAAACGGTCTGTGATTCCTTCTGTTGCTAATTGTGCACGTTTTTATGCTTTACCAAAGGTACACAAGGCAGGTATTCCTTTCAGACCAATTGTTTCCAATATTGGCACTGCTTCATATAAACTTTCCAAGTATTTAGTTTCTGTGTTTTCTCCACTTAGAAGTCAGAATGTTTTCACTGTTAAAAATTCCACCGATTTTGTTAAGAAACTTCATAACTTCGTTCCGAATAATTCAGTTATGGCCTCTTTTGATGTTAATTCTTTGTTTACTAATGTTCCTGTTGATGGCGCTTTGACTTGCCTCAGGAAAAGGCTTTCTGAATTCCATTTTACTTCTGTGGAAATTGAGGAATTAGTTTTCCTTACTCGTGTGTGCTTGCAACAGAGCACTTTTGTATTTAATGGTAAATTCTATGCTATGGTAGATGGCCTGGCTATGGGAAGTCCTCTTAGTCCTATTTTAAGTGATTTCTATATGCATTATTTTGAGGAAAAACTGTTCCAGAAATTGCAATTTCAATTTTATGTTCGTTATGTGGATGATTGTTTTGTCCTAACGGACAGTAACTTGTTAGGTATTGATGATGCTCTTTCTATTATGAACTCCATTGATCCTAATATCCAGTTTTCTTGTGAGAAAGAACTTAATAGTAGCCTCGGGTTTCTTGATGTCTTTATTTCTAAGAGTGAGTCTGGTTTCACTACTTCTGTCTATCGTAAACCTTTTGCTGTTTCTTTACCTCCTCACAGACTGTCGTCTCATCCTCCCAACCAAAAATATTCGGCTTTTAATGCTCTGGTCCATTGTGCTATTAATATTTGCTCTTCTCCTGAGCTTCTCAAGATTGAACTCAACTATCTGAAAGCTGTAGCTGTTGATAGAGGATTTTCTCACTCTTTAATTGATTCTATTCATAACAAACTTTCTAAGAAAACTTCTGGTCCCAATAATGTGGTTTCTAGAAAGAATTTGGTTGTGTTACCATTCTTTCATTCTGTCAGTTTCCGTATTGCTAAAATCCTAAAAAGGTTTCAATTTCAAGTCGTTTTTGCTCCTAGTAACAAACTTTCCTTCTCTTCTCTTAAGGATCCTGTCGATCAACTTAACACTTGGGGTATTTACCAAATTAGTTGCCGTTGCGGCCTTTCTTACATTGGGCAGACAAAACGTGCTCTGAAAATTCGCTTAAATGAGCATAAAGGTTATGTACGAAAGCAAGAGTTAAATGTCTAGCATTGCTCAACATTGTTGGAATTCCAACCACTCTTTTGATTTCAATTCTGGTAAAATTATTCAAAAATGTTCTTCCCCTTTAGAGCTTGACTTTTGGGAAGCTTATCATATTAACAGGAATAGTTCTAATTTGGTTAATGATTCTTCCTCAACTCCTTATTTTTCACAGGTCTGGCATAAATTTCTTTAATTTGTTGTTCTTTCTAGGTTTTCTTGTTGTTTTCCTTTTTTGTGTCTATTTTTCTCCTTCCTCCCCTCCCCCTCCTTTACATGTGTACTTTGTTTTGCATTTTGTTTTGGTTTCTGTACTTATTTTTATTTCAATTTTATTCTTTGTATTTTATTTTATTATTTTTGCAATTTTTATGCATGCTGTCGTCTTTTTTGCTTTATTTTTATTGATATTCCTTTTTACTTCCTGTACTTTCAACTGGATTCGTTTGTTGCTCTCTTATTGGTGTCTTCCTGCTGCTTCTACTTCCACTTCACGCTGCCTTTATTCTCATTGGTTTACAGATAATTCTTAGGCTATATAAGCTTTGTTTTTGTTGTTCTGTCTGCTTCATTTGGATGTTTTGCATCTAGAAGCTCCTTGTCGCATTGAAAAAGGGATTCCAAGCAATCCCGAAACATATGTCTGCATTTTATTGCTCATTTGTGCTTTAAATTAACGTGTAATTTTATTATTATTACTATAGCACTGTTTCAATACTACTAAAACCGTTTTTTTAAGTTTATAGTTTTGGAATGGCAACACTTTTTAGTTTCAGTTTAAGACTTGATGTAAAACCGATTGTAGCGCCATCTATGAGAAGAAAAGGGAACTATTTTGAAACTTAGAATTTTTTTTTCTAATGTTTTCTCTCAGAATTCAAGCAGGAACTATTTTATATTACAAAAAATAATTATAATGTATAATGAATTAAATTTATTGTCGCTATTTACATCCTATTATGTATTTATTTCTTTTTTCGACTTAGAAAGATTTTCTTTTTCGATCTTTTTAATGTTTCCACTTAGCATTCACGCAGGAACTATTTCATATTAACAAAAAAATTAATTATAAAATGATAGCGCTAAAAAGTTAATGCTTAAAAAGGGATTACTTTAAATGCAAAGGGAATTATTAAAGTATTACATTTAAATGATATTAAAAAATAATAATAATATTTTTAATACAAATTAGTGATGATAAAAGGTATATTCAACTTACCCTAGCAGGAGATTCAGTAGATTGATAATTGATTCTTGAAAAATCCATGGTTGAGCGTATAAGGAACTGAGAAACGCTTTTAAAAACGAGCAGAGCAAAAATTCATCTTTACTAAGCAAGTGTAGAAAGCGAAGTGACTTTTCACTTTCCAGTCCTTGTAGCATTTTCTTTCAAGAAATATAGAAGCTAAAAGTTAACCAATTAGAATGCGTGTATACATCACAGTTGAAGAGAATGTATACATTCAGGGTACATTTGCCGAAAGTTATAATTCCTGCAGCATTGCAAGACATGAACAAACTTGTATTGCGCTAAAAGATTGAAATCATAGTGCAGGTGTTTTTTTATGGCTTTAGGTTCTTTGTGACGATCGGACAGAAAAGAAAAGGTTCCCTCTCCACCCCTATAGGCATACTTTCTCTTTCTACATTGAATGAAGTGATTGACAAAGATCGCTTTCCTTTTCACATACAAAGCATTTCCATCGTACTTAATTTTTAACTGTAGATAATGGATACATTACTTGATGGTGGTGAATATCAGCTTAATGAAAACAAAATACGTTAATGAGAGATGATTTTTACTCGCAAGAAAACATGTTTGATAGTGTTTTCTTCTATTAGCAACCTTTTTTTTCATTGGTGCAGAAGCTACTAGTAGGATTCATTCCGTAAAACAATAGAGAATGTAAGATTTTACTAAATAAAAATGTTTGAACTTGCAAAACAAAATTATCTTCTACTTGCAAAATTTTAGAACTTCGCATGAAAATTTTAAAAAAGTACTTATTCAAACGGTTGAAACTTGGAACTAACATTTCAACACTGAATCATCAAAAATCCGAAACAATTTAAGCTGTGGAATAAAGATTCGAGACTTTAAAAGTAAATGTAAACTCACTGAAAGAGATTTGAAAATCTGAAAAGAGAAATAGAATAATAACTTCACTAGAAACACTGAAATAGAATCGTAAAACTTGAAAAATTTAAATCGCAAAACTTAAATCTATTGCAAAGAGCTTTATGTGAAACGTAAAAGTGCTAAGAGCAAAATGCTAAAACTGAGGAAACTTAGAAATACGTGGAACAAATCATTTACAACTATAAACTTTAAAAACTTAAACTCATTCAGAAAAGAACGGAAATGCAAAATTACAAAACAAAAGTGTTACGCTCTTGCAAAATATTAAAACTTAACGCAAAAAAAAATGTAAGAAAGTACAAAACACTAAAAGTTAAGAGTAGTATAAAAAACTGTTACTTAGATTCATCTAAAACATAACTCGGAAAAAGTAAAAGTAATATATACAAATTGAAAAAACTTATATTCACCTAATTAACATATCAAAATAGCAAGTACAAGACGTTAAAACAGAACAAAAAATGTAAAAGTATGAAACGTAAAATTACAAAACCTAAATTCATCTGGTAAAAGTTAAGTAAAAAATGTAAAAGCACTAAGAGTGAAAACTACAAAACAGCATGAAAGCTAGAAATAAAAAATATACAATATCAGAACTTAAATTCATCCAGACAAACTTAGAAGAAAAAATGTAAAAGTTCGGAAATTTTCAAAACAAAAGTATGATGCACTTGCAAAATGTTAAAACTTAGTGCAAAAACGTAAAAAGTACTATGTACAAAATGTTAAAATTTAGATTTATCTACTAAAACAGTGAATGAAGATGTAAAATTACTAAGAGTAATATATTAAAGCAACACGAAAACGTAAAAGTACTAAGTACAAAACGTAAAAAAAAAAATTATTTATCTGATATAACTTAGACTGAAGTCGTAAAATTACTAAGTACAAAGTGTTAAAACATCATAAAAATAAAAATATCAAGTATAAAGCAGCAAAACATAGATTTGTCTATAGAAATCTTGATCAAAAAATGTAAAAGTTCAAACAACAAAATCCTAAAACTCTGAAAAATTGAAAACACGCAGTACAAAAACAGCAAAACCTGTAACATTGCTAAGTATATAAGGATGCAAAACTTAAATTTTTCCAGAAAAACTTAGAACGAAGTTGTAAAAGTACGGAACTTTTCAAAGTAAAAGTGTTATGCACTTACAAAATGTTAAAACTTAATGTAAAAATGTAAAAAATTCTTCGTCAAAAATATTAAAACTCTGATTTATCTACTAAAACTTAGAATGAAAATGTAATTGAATCAAATGTACTAAGTGTGAAATAGTAAAGTAACATGAAAATGTAAAAGTACTAAGTATATAGCGTAGTCATCAAGTGAAACTTTGTACAAAAATGTCAAACTTAAGTACGAAACTTAAAAGACTTAGATCTGTCTGCAGAAATCTTGATCAAAAAACGCAAAAATTCGAACAACAAAATCCTAAAACTCCGAAAAATGTAAAAACACGCAGCACAAAAACAGCAAAACATAGATTTGTCTACTGAAATCTTGATCAAAAATGTAAAAGTTCAAACAGCAAAATCCTAAAACTCTGAAAAATTGAAAACACCCAGTACAAAAACAGCAAAACCTGTAAAATTGCTAAGTATAAGGCTGCAAAACTTAAATTTTTCCAGAAAAACTTAGAACGAAGTTGTAAAAGTACGGAACTTTTCAAAGTAAAAGTGTTATGCACGTACAAAATGTTAAAACCTAAAATGAAAATGTAATTGAATCAAATGTACTAAGTATAAAATAGTAAAGTAGCATGAAATGTAAAAGTACTAACAACAAAATCTTAATCAAAAAACGCAAAAATTCGAACAACAAAATCCTAAAACTCTGAAAAAAGTAAAAACACGCAGTACAAAAACAGCAAAACATAGATTTGTCTATTGAAATCTTGATCAAAAAATGTAAAAGTTCTAACAACAAAATCTTAAAACTCTGAAAAATTAAAAACATGCAGTGCAAAACAACAAAACATGTACAAATGCTAAGTATAAAGCTGCGATACAAATGCTAAGTATAAAACTTAAATTCATCCAGAAAAACTTAGAACAAAAAATGTAAAAGTACGAAACTTTTCAAAACAAAAGTGTGATGCACTTGAAAAACATTAAAACTTAATGCGAAAATGTAAAAAGTACTACCCTAATAGCACAGTGACCAAGATGGGACCCGCATGTGACCGTCACATGACGGTCGCGAGATGTCACTGCAACATAAGCAAACAGGTTGCAGAAACTTACGAATGTCCTCCCCACGGCGACGGCACAAAGTGACTTTGCAGTGACGACCCCTATCGACGTTAATGCAACTGTGGTCACTTAGTGACGGTGTGGCGACGTCACGATGCAATCGCATGGACAGTCGTGACGCGGTTGTGATCCTTATGTAACGTCGCGTTTAAGTCCCCGAATGACAAAGGCCGGTCACTTGGTGACAGTTTAGCAACCTTCAAACACAGTCGCAGCGACTTTCAAGGCTTATATGTTAGATTTATATGACGTTGCAATCAAGTCCCATTGAAACTTAAAAGTCGTCACTTAGTGATGGTTATGCGACGTCACGACGCAGTTGCATCGACAGTTGTGTCGCGAATGTGACGTAGCGTTAAAGTCCCGCAGTGACTCAGAGAACGGTCACTCGGTGACAGTTTAGCGACTTTCGAGACTTATATGCCACCTTTATATGACGTTGTAATCAAGTCCCATTGAACCTCAAAAATCGTCACGTTTTTTTTTTTTTTTTTTTTTTTTTTTTTTTTTTTTTTTTTTTTTTTTTTTTTTTTTTTTTTTTTTTTTTTTTTTTTTTTTTTTTTTTTTTTTTTTTTTTTTTTTTTTTTTTTTTTTTTTTTTTTTTTTTTTTTTTTTTTTTTTTTTTTTTTTTTTTTTTTTTTTTTTTTTTTTTTTTTTTTTTTTTTTTTTTTTTTTTTTTTTTTTTTTTTTTTTTTTTTTTTTTTTTTTTTTTTTTTTTTTTTTTTTTTTTTTTTTTTTTTTTTTTTTTTTTTTTTTTTTTTTTTTTTTTTTTTTTTTTTTTTTTTTTTTTTTTTTTTTTTTTTTTTTTTTTTTTTTTTTTTTTTTTTTTTTTTTTTTTTTTTTTTTTTTTTTTTTTTTTTTTTTTTTTTTTTTTTTTTTTTTTTTGTAAAAGTGTTATGCACGTACAAAATGTTAAAACTTAAAATGAAAATGTAATTGAATCAAATGTACTAAGTATAAAATAGTAAAGTAGCATGAAATGTAAAAGTACTAACAACAAAATCTTGATCGAAAAACGCAAAAATTCGAACAACAAAATCCTAAAACTCTGAAAAAAGTAAAAACACGCAGTACAAAAACAGCAAAACATAGATTTGTCTATTGAAATCTTGATCAAAAAATGTAAAAGTTCTAACAACAAAATCTTAAAACTCTGAAAAATTAAAAACATGCAGTGCAAAACAACAAAACATGTACAAATGCTAAGTATAAAGCTGCGATACAAATGCTAAGTATAAAACTTAAATTCATCCAGAAAAACTTAGAACAAAAAATGTAAAAGTACGAAACTTTTCAAAACAAAAGTGTGATGCACTTGAAAAACATTAAAACTTAATGCGAAAATGTAAAAAGTACTACGCACAAAATGCTAAAATTTAGACTTATGTACTAAACATTGGATGAAGATGTAAAATTACTAAGTAAAATATATTAAAGCAGCAAGAAAATGTTAAAGTACTAAGTACAAAAACGTAAATAAATTGATTTATCTACTAAAACATAGACTGAAGTTGTAAAATTACCAAGTACAAACTGTTAAAATATCATAAAATTTGAAAATAGCAAGTATAAACCAACAAAACATAGATCTGTCCACTGAAATCTTGATCAAAAATGTAAAAGTTCTAACAACAAAATCCTAAAACTGATAAATTAAAAACACTCAGTACAAAACAACAAAACAAGTAAAAATGCTAAGTATAAAGCTGCAAAACTTAAACTCAATCAGAAAAACTTAGAATGATGATGTAAAAGCGCGAAACTTTTCAAAATAAAAGTGTTATACACTTGCAAAATGTTAAAACGTACTGCAAAAATCTTAAGAATTACTACGTACAAAATGTTAAAACTCTGATTTATCTACTAAAGCAACGCGAAAATGTAAAAGTACTAAGTACAGTAAAACCCGCTTAAGAAGTTTTCCAAGGGACCAAGAGAAAAAAACTTCTTATGCGGGAAAACTTCTTAAACGGGTAGGCTCTATTTTTGAAAATGAATTTACTTAATGATATTTAGGGATGATATCATTTGTCAATATTTAAATTAGACATGGAATACATTTCCATAATTTTAAGTTTTGCTTTAAAATTCATGCATTTATTAATTAATTTTACATAATTAAAACAACATCAATAAGGAAAAAATTCTTTACCGAAACATCAGCCATTTGAAGATATTACATTTACTCACTGCTTTTCTGAAAAAAATCCAGCATAGTTTTTTGTTTTCTCTTTCGCTCAGAAATCTGTAACTGGAAACAGTCCAATTGCCGCAAGCTTTTAAAGACCTCTTCAGGCACATTTTCAATTGTTTCGACAAACCGGCGAAATGTTTCCAGTCCTTTTATGGCTTCTGTAAAGCTGGGAATTTCCATGCCATCTTCTTCATCTTCACTTATTTCTTCACTGCCTTCTGTTGCCTCACAAATATCATTCACGGTAAGCACTTCACATGGTAGTACTTCGTCATCGATCGCAACATACTCCTCAAAGGATGTACTTAATTTCATTTTTCGTTGCAACGTCATCCAATCATCATCATCATCACTGTTGTCAATGTCAAAATCGTACTCTTCTGTTGATTCTCCATCCAGGAATCCAGCTTTTTGGAAACAATTTGAAATTACAGATGGTGTAACTAAGTCCCAAGAAGATACGAGAAAATGGATTGCTTCCAAGATGTTCACTTTTTTAAATTCATCACTGCTCTCAAGCTTTTCCAGTATCCATTTCACGAGCCTTTTTCTATAGTGTTGCTTAAACACTTTGATGACCCCTTGATCCATCGGCTGCAAAACGGAGGTAGAGTTCGGGGGTAGAAAATGCACTTTTATGTTTGAATATTGAGCGTTTTTCGAGTGTGCGGCGCAATTGTCCACAAAGATGAGAATGTTTCTTTTGGCTTTCCTCATTTTGTTGTTTAAGTTCTTTAAATATGATTCATAGATTGGAATCGTCATCCACGCCGATTTATTGCTTTCATACTCACAAGGAAGTGACTTAACGTTTTGGAAACATCTTGGTTTTTTAGATTTGCCAACTACCAAAATTGGTAATTTTTCGGTTCCGTCCATATTAGCACCTACTAATACTGTTAATCTTTCTTTGCTTCTTTTCCCTCCATGACAGTTTTCACCTTTAAAGGCATAAGTTTTGTCCAGAAAAAGGTTATAAAAAAGTCCACACTCGTCCATATTAAATATGTCTTTTGGTTGATAGCCAGATATCAATTCAGGTAAGGTGCTCTTCCATGCATCCGTTTCATGAAGGTCGACGCTCTTGCTCTCGCCCTTTACCGATTTGTGCACTAACCCAGCTCTTCTTTTCATGCGGTCAATCCATCCATTTGAAGAAACAAAATCAACGTCCATCTTTTTAGCAATTTCTTCGGCTTTTTCTTTTAAAATAGTTCCGCTTACGGGAATGTTCGCCGATCTTGCTTGCTTGAACCAAATTAACAACTTCTCTTCTATGTGTTCATACTTTCCCCTCTTAACTTTCTTTATTTTTCGAGATTGGTTACAAGAATTCAAAATGACCTCTCGTTTGGCAACAATTCCATTCAATGTCGTCACTGGAAGATTTAATTTTTTAGAAATTTCAACCCTAGATAAATGTGAGTTGTTATCCACATCTTTCAATATTTTGACTTTTTCCTCAATCGACAATGCTTTTCTTTTAATTCCTTTTCCAGACATTTTGAAAAAGAAGCGGAGTTTGTTCACAAATTTTTTCACTGACGTAGGAAGCTAAGAATCACGTAGAAAAATAATTTCAGTGGTAAGAGCTGAGCACCAACCACAACTGTAGTCTGTGGTTCATTCCATTTTAAAACAAGGTGAGAGAATGCATTGCGAGTTAACAGCAACTCATGGTTCAGTTAACTTATTGATACAATACCTACTCACCCCTGCTCCCTGCTTTATTACTGTTGAAGAGCAACACCCATATAGGAGAAGCTACAAACATTTCTTTCTCCCCTTATCAGTCATTATTGTTCTCCTGACAACTGACCTCTCTGCCACCTGTTTTCCTGGAACTTTGGTGTTGAGAAAAGGGTGCCCTTGAGAAAAAGCTGACCAAAGCAGCTTTTCTGAACCTACTTCTGTCTTTTTTCCATTCGAAAGAAAAAGAACTACGTAGTTTGAAAAAAACTTTAAAAAAAAAGAAACTTTAGAAGACTAAAGTGTCACTTGAAAGAAAAAAAAGACCGATATGAAAACTTATTAAGCGGGAAAAAAATAAAATCAAAACTTTTTAAAAGGGTTATTTTAACATTGGGGAGATGGGAATGAAACTGGTATTGAAATTAAAAACTTCTTAAACGGGAAAACTTCTTAAGCGGGAACTTCTTAAACGGGTTTTACTGTATATAACGTATTTATCAAGTGAAATTTTGTACGAAAATGTAATCGTTTATGTACAAAACTTAAAAAACTTAGATTTATCTAAAAAAAAATCCCAACTAAAGTCGTAAAAAGTATGAAATGTTAAACATCATGAAGATGTAAACTTTCCAAAAATGCAAACATCAAAACAACTTAGATGTATCTAATAAAATTTAGAACGAGTAAAAGTGTCAAACTTAAAAAAAGTACTAAGTAAAAAAAAAAATAAATAATAATATTCATCTACTAAAACACATAAAAACTTAGAACGAAAAGGTAACAGAAAATTTTCAAAATAAACGTGTTATGCACTTGCAAAATGTTAAAACTTAAATTTATCTACTAAAAATCGGAACAAAGATGTAAAAATACTAAGTATAATACATTGTAGCAACACAAAAATTTAAGAGTACTAAATACAAAACGTAAGAAAAGTTAGAGTTATCTAACTAAAACTTAGACTGAAGTCGTAAAATTACCAAGTACGAAATGTTCAAGAATCATAAAAATGACTAAATAACAAGTATAATGTATCAAAAACATAGATTTCTCCATTGAAATCTTATAAAAAAAATGTAAAAGTTCTAAGGACAAAAATGCTAAAGAAGTGAAAAAATGAAGAACACGCAGTGCCACACAACAAAGCATGTACTAACTATAAAACTTCTGATCTTGAATTCATCCAAGGAAAAAACAAAAACTTAGGAAAAAAAAAATATGTAAATCCAAACAAAAATTTTCAGAAATAAAACTGTTATCCACTTGCAAAGTGTTAAAACTTAATGCAAAAATATAAAAAGTACTGTGTATGAATCTTAAAACTTAGATTTATCAACGAAAACACGGAATGAAGATGTAAAAATATTAAGTATAATATATTAAAGCAACACTAAAATGTAAAAGCACTATGTACAAAGCATCAAAATTTAGATTCATCTAGTAAAACTTGGTACAAAAATGTAAAAGTACTAAGCATAGAACCTCAAATATACATTTATTTAGTAAAAAACAGAACGAAACTGTTAAAGTACTAAAGCCAACGCCCGACTGTGAACCCCTTTTCTGTCGAGGAAAATTTATAGTTGGGGTAGTCAGTGCTTGGTTAGGGCTCTCTTCATTGTCGGTTAACAGCCACTTCTCTGCTCGCGAGAAGAATGAATCCAATTGTGACTTTAAAATTAAAGTAGTTTTCCTTTAAGCTTTTTTTTTACATGTTTTGTTGTGTTGTACTACGTATTTTTAATTTTTCCCAGATTTAATAATTTTGTTCTCAGAACATTATCATTTTTGATCAAGATTTCAGTAGATAAATTTATGTTTTGAAACTTTATACATGTTATTTATAAATTTTCATGGTGTTTTAACATTTCGTACTCGGTAGTTTTGTGGGATCAGTCTAAGTTTTAGCAGATAAATCTTCATTTTTTACACTTTGTATTTAGTACTTTTACATTTTTGTGTGGCTTTAATATATTATACTTAGTATTTTTACATCTTCATTCTACACATTTTTGCCTTACGTTTCAGCGCTTTGCTAATGCATAATACTCTTATTTTAAAAATAACTGTACAATTACGTTTTTATTCTAAGTTTTTCTGGATCAATTTAAGTTTTGATGTTTTGTACTTAGTACTTTTAGATTTTCATGCTGTTTTTAGTTTTTTGTTCTTAGTAGTACTTTTACTTTTTTAACCGAATTTTTAGTAGATGAATTTAAGTTTTGCAAGTGCATAAAACTTTTATTTTGAAAATTTCCGTAGATTTACATTTTTGTTCTAAATTTTTCTGGATGAAATTAGGTTTTGAAGCTTTATAGTTGGTACTCTTTCATTATTTATTGTTTTGTACTGCGTTTCTTTACTTTTTTAAGTTTTAGCACTTTGTTCTTCGAACTCTTACATTTCTGATTAAGATTTTTGTGAACAGATTATATATTTTGATGCTGAATCTATGTTTTGAAGTTTTAATAGATAGTTCTAGTATTTTGCACTTTTATAATTTTGCGTTTCTTTAGTATATTATACTTAGAATTTTGATATCTTCATTCTAGGTTTTAGTAGATAAATTTAAGTGTTAACATTTTGTATATGGTACTTTTTACGTTTTTACATTAAGTTTTAACATTTTGCAAATGCATATCACCTTTATTTTGAAAATGTCTGTACTTTTACATCTTTTGTTCCAAGCTTTTCTGGATCAACGTAAGTTTTGATACTTTGTACTTAGTACTTTTAGATTTTCGTGCTGTTTTAACGTGTTGTACTTGCTATTTTTAAATTTTCATGCTGTTTTTAGTTGATGCACGTAGTACTTTTACTTTTCAAACCATTTTTTTAGTAGAGGGACTTAACTTTTTGGAGTTTTACATTTCGTACCTTTACATTTTTGTTCTGTTTTAACATCGTGTACTTAATATTTTTACATTTTAAAAGGTGAATATCAGTTTTCACATTTCTTTCACAATTTTAGAGTTAAGTCCTATTTGATGAATCGAAGTTGCAGTTTTGTTATTATACTACTCCAAGTTTTGATGTTTCGTACTTTTTGTATCTAGTACTTTTTACGTTTTTGCTTTTAACAATTTGCAAATGCCTATCACTTTTGTTTTGTAAACTTCAGTAATTTTACATTTCCGTTCTAAGTTTTTCTGGATGAAGTTAAGTTTTAAAATTTTATGATTTGTTACATTTTTAAATTTCAGTTCTAAGAGTTTTTGCAGTTTGTATGTAGTGCTTTTATACTGTTTTAATAGATTAATCCTTGTTTGATGCGTTGGCTTTAGTACTTTAACAGTTTCGTTCTGTTTTTTACTAAATAAATGTATATTTGAGGTTCTATGCTTAGTACTTTTACATTTTTGTACCAAGTTTTACTAGATGAATCTAAGTTTTGATGCTTTGTACATAGTGCTTTTACATTTTAGTGTTGCTTTAATATATTATACTTAATATTTTTACATCTTCATTCCGTGTTTTCGTTGATAAATCTAAGTTTTAAGATTCATACACAGTACTTTTTATATTTTTGCATTAAGTTTTAACACTTTGCAAGTGGATAACAGTTTTATTTCTGAAAATTTTTGTTTGGATTTACATATTTTTTTTTTTCCTAAGTTTTTTTTTTTTCCTTGGATGAATTCAAGATTAGAAGTTTTATAGTTAGTACATGCTTTGTTGTGTGGCACTGCGTATTCTTCATTTTTTCACTTCTTTAGCATTTTTGTCCTTAGAACTTTTACATTTTTTTAATAAGATTTCAATGGAGAAATCTATGTTTTTGATACATTATACTTGTTATTTAGTCATTTTTATGATTCTTGAACATTTCTTTCTTGGTAATTTTACGACTTCAGTCTAAGTTTTAGTTAGATAACTCTAACTTTTCTTACGTTTTGTATTTAGTACTCTTAAATTTTTGTGTTGCTACAATGTATTATACTTAGTATTTTTACATCTTTGTTCCGATTTTTAGTAGATAAATTTAAGTTTTAACATTTTGCAAGTGCATAACACGTTTATTTTGAAAATTTTCTGTTACCTTTTCGTTCTAAGTTTTTATGTGTTTTAGTAGATGAATATTATTATTTATTTTTTTTTTTTACTTAGTACTTTTTTTAAGTTTGACACTTTTACTCGTTCTAAATTTTATTAGATACATCTAAGTTGTTTTGATGTTTGCATTTTTGGAAAGTTTACATCTTCATGATGTTTAACATTTCATACTTTTTACGACTTTAGTTGGGATTTTTTTTTAGATAAATCTAAGTTTTTTAAGTTTTGTACATAAACGATTACATTTTCGTACAAAATTTCACTTGATGAATACGTTATATACTTAGTACTTTTACATTTTCGCGTTGCTTTAGTAGATAAATCAGAGTTTTAACATTTTGTACGTAGTAATTCTTAAGATTTTTGCAGTACGTTTTAACATTTTGCAAGTGTATAACACTTTTATTTTGAAAAGTTTCGCGCTTTTACATCATCATTCTAAGTTTTTCTGATTGAGTTTAAGTTTTGCAGCTTTATACTTAGCATTTTTACTTGTTTTGTTGTTTTGTACTGAGTGTTTTTAATTTATCAGTTTTAGGATTTTGTTGTTAGAACTTTTACATTTTTGATCAAGATTTCAGTGGACAGATCTATGTTTTGTTGGTTTATACTTGCTATTTTCAAATTTTATGATATTTTAACAGTTTGTACTTGGTAATTTTACAACTTCAGTCTATGTTTTAGTAGATAAATCAATTTATTTACGTTTTTGTACTTAGTACTTTAACATTTTCTTGCTGCTTTAATATATTTTACTTAGTAATTTTACATCTTCATCCAATGTTTAGTACATAAGTCTAAATTTTAGCATTTTGTGCGTAGTACTTTTTACATTTTCGCATTAAGTTTTAATGTTTTTCAAGTGCATCACACTTTTGTTTTGAAAAGTTTCGTACTTTTACATTTTTTGTTCTAAGTTTTTCTGGATGAATTTAAGTTTTATACTTAGCATTTGTACATGTTTTGTTGTTTTGCACTGCATGTTTTTAATTTTTCAGAGTTTTAAGATTTTGTTGTTAGAACTTTTACATTTTTTTATCAAGATTTCAATAGACAAATCTATGTTTTGCTGTTTTTGTACTGCGTGTTTTTACTTTTTTCAGAGTTTTAGGATTTTGTTGTTCGAATTTTTGCGTTTTTTGATCAAGATTTTGTTGTTAGTACTTTTACATTTCATGCTACTTTACTATTTTATACTTAGTACATTTGATTCAATTACATTTTCATTTTAGGTTTTAACATTTTGTACGTGCATAACACTTTTACTTTGAAAAGTTCCGTACTTTTACAACTTCGTTCTAAGTTTTTCTGGAAAAATTTAAGTTTTGCAGCCTTATACTTAGCAATTTTACAGGTTTTGCTGTTTTTGTACTGCGTGTTTTCAATTTTTCAGAGTTTTAGGATTTTGCTGTTTGAACTTTTACATTTTTGATCAAGATTTCAGTAGACAAATCTATGTTTTGCTGTTTTTGTGCTGCGTGTTTTTACATTTTTCGGAGTTTTAGGATTTTGTTGTTCGAATTTTTGCGTTTTTTGATCAAGATTTCTGCAGACAGATCTAAGTCTTTTAAGTTTCGTACTTAAGTTTTACATTTTTGTACAAAGTTTCACTTGATGACTACGCTATATACTTAGTACTTTTACATTTTCATGTTACTTTACTATTTCACACTTAGTACATTTGATTCAATTACATTTTCATTCTAAGTTTTAGTAGATAAATCAGAGTTTTAATATTTTTGACGAAGAATTTTTTACATTTTTACATTAAGTTTTAACATTTTGTAAGTGCATAACACTTTTACTTTGAAAAGTTCCGTACTTTTACAACTTCGTTCTAAGTTTTTCTGGAAAAATTTAAGTTTTGCATCCTTATATACTTAGCAATGTTACAGGTTTTGCTGTTTTTGTACTGCGTGTTTTCAATTTTTCAGAGTTTTAGGATTTTGTTGTTTGAACTTTTACATTTTTTGATCAAGATTTCTATAGACAAATCTATGTTTTGCTGCTTTATACTTGATATTTTTATTTTTATGATGTTTTAACACTTTGTACTTAGTAATTTTACGACTTCAGTCTAAGTTATATCAGATAAATAATTTTTTTTTTTACGTTTTGTACTTAGTACTTTTACGTTTTCGTGTTGTTTTAATATATTACTCTTAGTAATTTTACATCTTCATTCACTGTTTTAGTAGATAAATCTATATTTTAACATTTTGTACATAGTACTTTTTACGTTTTTGCACTAAGTTTTAACATTTTGCAAGTGCATCATACTTTTGTTTTGAAAATTTCCGAACTTTTACATTTTTTCTTCTAAGTTTGTCTGGATGAATTTAAGTTCTGATATTGTATATTTTTTATTTCTAGCTTTCATGCTGTTTTGTAGTTTTCACTCTTAGTGCTTTTACATTTTTTACTTAACTTTTACCAGATGAATTTAGGTTTTGTAATTTTACGTTTCATATACTTTTACATTTTTCGTTCTGTTTTAACGTCTTGTACTTGCTATTTTGATATGTTAATTAGGTGAATATAAGTTTTTTCAATTTGTATATATTACTTTTACTTTTTCCGAGTTATGTTTTAGATGAATCTAAGTAACAGTTTTTTATACTACTCTTAACTTTTGGTGTTTTGTACTTTCTTACATTTTTTTTTTGCGTTAAGTTTTAATATTTTGCAAGAGCGTAACACTTTTGTTTTGTAATTTTGCATTTCCGTTCTTTTCTGAATGAGTTTAAGTTTTTAAAGTTTATAGTTGTAAATGATTTGTTCCACGTATTTCTAAGTTTCCTCAGTTTTAGCATTTTGCTCTTAGCACTTTTACGTTTCACATAAAGCTCTTTGCAATAGATTTAAGTTTTGCGATTTAATTTTTTCAAGTTTTACGATTCTATTTCAGTGTTTCTAGTGAAGTTATTATTCTATTTCTCTTTTCAGATTTTCAAATCTCTTTTAGTGAGTTTACATTTACTTTTAAAGTCTCGAATCTTTATTCCACAGCTTAAATTGTTTCGGATTTTTGATGATTCAGTGTTGAAATGTTAGTTCCAAGTTTCAACCGTTTGAATAAGTACTTTTTTTAAATTTTCATGCGAAGTTCTAAAATTTTGCAAGTAGAAGATAATTTTGTTTTGCAAGTTCAAACATTTTTATTTAGTAAAATCTTACATTCTGTATTGTTTTACGGAATGAATCCTACTAGTAGCTTCTGCACCAATGAAAAAAAGGTTGCTAATAGAAGAAAACACTATCAAACATGTTTTCTTGCGAGTAAAAATCATCTCTCATTAACGTATTTTGTTTTCATTAAGCTGATATTCACCACCATCAAGTAATGTATCCATTATCTACAGTTAAAAATTAAGTACGATGGAAATGCTTTGTATGTGAAAAGGAAAGCGATCTTTGTCAATCACTTCATTCAATGTAGAAAGAGAAAGTATGCCTATAGGGGTGGAGAGGGAACCTTTTCTTTTCTGTCCGATCGTCACAAAGAACCTAAAGCCATAAAAAAACACCTGCACTATGATTTCAATCTTTTAGCGCAATACAAGTTTGTTCATGTCTTGCAATGCTGCAGGAATTATAACTTTCGGCAAATGTACCCTGAATGTATACATTCTCTTCAACTGTGATGTATACACGCATTCTAATTGGTTAACTTTTAGCTTCTATATTTCTTGAAAGAAAATGCTACAAGGACTGGAAAGTGAAAAGTCACTTCGCTTTCTACACTTGCTTAGTAAAGATGAATTTTTGCTCTGCTCGTTTTTAAAAGCGTTTCTCAGTTCCTTATACGCTCAACCATGGATTTTTCAAGAATCAATTATCAATCTACTGAATCTTCTGCTAGGGTAAGTTGAATATACCTTTTATCATCACTAATTTGTATTAAAAATATTATTATTATTTTTTAATATCATTTAAATGTAATACTTTAATAATTCCCTTTGCATTTAAAGTAATCCCTTTTTAAGCATTAACTTTTTAGCGCTATCATTTTATAATTAATTTTTTTGTTAATATGAAATAGTTCCTGCGTGAATGCTAAGTGGAAACATTAAAAAGATCGAAAAAGAAAATCTTTCTAAGTCGAAAAAAGAAATAAATACATAATAGGATGTAAATAGCGACAATAAATTTAATTCATTATACATTATAATTATTTTTTGTAATATAAAATAGTTCCTGCTTGAATTCTGAGAGAAAACATTAGAAAAAAAAATTCTAAGTTTCAAAATAGTTCCCTTTTCTTCTCATAGATGGCGCTACAATCGGTTTTACATCAAGTCTTAAACTGAAACTAAAAAGTGTTGCCATTCCAAAACTATAAACTTAAAAAAACGGTTTTAGTAGTATTGAAACAGTGCTATAGTAGTTCCACTATTTGCCGCTAGGAGGCGGAATAATAGGGGTAAAACGTAAATTAAAAAATGTGTTGCCATTCCAAAACTATAAACTTTTGAAAAACAACTCAACTCCACTCGAAAAATGCCTGAGGGCATACAACTCAACTCCACTCGACTAACGACTGAGGGCACGCCTGGGGGTATTGGGAGGCGGATCGGCCACGCCCACGCCTGAGGGCATTGCGCGTTGCGCCTGCTGGCGCACAACTGTCCTTTTTTATCTACTTACATTTTTTTATACTTGTGTTCGAAAATGGTTCGTATTGGTGATCGCGGTTTTTGTAAAAGTTTCGTTTCTGTGAGGGGGATTTTTGTTGTCTGTTGCTTCTATGATGAAACAAGTAAAATTTTGCATTTACATCTTTTGTGCTCTATAACATTAAACATGAAAAACTGTATTGAAGAAATTCATATTCCCTTAATTTGAAATCGCCAAGGAAGCAAGTTTTTTCTTTTTCCAATTTGAAAGTCATATACATTTTTTTTTTTTTTTTTTTAAGACTTGATAGGTGAAACAAAATATTATGTTTTCTTCACTGAATAAGACACATAAGGAATTGTAGTGCACTGATGCACCATTCATCCCCCCCCCCCCCCCTTTGCACTTTTGCTTTATGATGCATAGGTGGCCACCAAGTTAATAAAGTTTAGTGGCCACTTGCAAAATTTCTGAGTCTTCACCTTTAACAAACAGCAACAGGCACAGTCCCCAGCTAGTTTTATGTTAGTCAATTTTAATACCAATGAAAAGATGTTCATATATTTCAATGAGTACCATGGTTGGCACATGGGAGTTCAAGACAAAAACTGAATGATAATTAAACATAATTAATTTTAACTGCAATCAATTTTTAAGAATACTTGTTTTATAAAGTTCATTTGCACCTGAATTGCACATAAAAACACCTCAAATTGTTTTTAAAACAATTTATATTATTTTATAGAACAGTTTTGTATAGTCAAACTTGTATACAAACAATTCAGAGTTCTTCAGTAAAAAATGCAGGTAAATGTTTCACTTTAATTGTTTGAATAGATACTTTTGCTTGCAGAAAAATGCTAGAAACCTAATAGGAACTTATACAATATAAGTTGATTGCTCTATAAAATTTATTACGTTTTTTTTTTTTACAAATTTTGTCATTCACATTTTAAATGTGCAATATTGAGACATTGTCAAAATTAAATTTGAGGGTAATATTCGTAAATATTCTTCTTCATGAGAATATTCTGGAAAAGGTTACCATTTAGAGAATTTTACATCTTGAATCGCTAAATAAAAGATACAGTCTTAAGTGCTACAATCTTAGTGAACTACTTTGATCATCAAAACTTTACTGCACGCAGTACCTTTCACTTACTAGTTTTATCTTATTCATTTACACATTATCATTTAATAAAATTCATTTATTGCCTAAATACGAATAAGTCTCGGATCTTAATTCACAATGAACATTAAAAATGAAAAATAACAAACTTATATCACAAATATAAAATAAGTTAAAATAAAAATAAATAATAAAAAAAAACTTACCATTTTCCACACTCGCCAATCTGTGCAGAAGAGGTAACCATACGATGCATGGAGGTGCAGGATCAGACATGATTATGTCCAAAAAATCGTTGACAGTTACTTTACTTTGCTATAAATATCATAAATATTTATTAATTTATTAATAGTATATCAATTTTTATTAGTTTCATTCAAAAGCAATTGCAAGAAATTATTAGAACAATGTTAAAGGAGACCATTGGCAGGACATTAGTAATAATCAATGGGGGGAAAAAATTCATTGCAGTCGATGGCGCTTGGTTATAATTTCATAAAATGTTAAATATCTTCACTAGTAGGTGGAATGTAAATAGTGTTAATAAGTAATCATGATTATCTTTTTTCTGTGAAATCTGTGTTTTGTCACGTTTTAAGAATAATTACATGAGTGGAGATGTGTGCCAAAAGTGACTATTAATAAATAGTCAAGCCCTTACTGGTTCCATTACACATCTCTACAACTTGGGCACTCGGACGGGATTGGATAAAAGAGTGAAACAGAGAATTTTTCACCGAATTGTTTCATTTTGTTTATTAAGTTTATGACTTCCTCATTCTTGTTGATAAACTTGGGCTGACAGTCTCACAAAATAAAAAAGTTGTGGATTTGGTCAAATTGATTACCTGTGAGAAAGGTTATGATGAAGTTACTAACGTCATTTTCAAAAGAATGCAGGAAGAGAAAGAAGAAAAAGCGAAATCAGAACTAATGGACAGGGAATATGAATAAAAAACATTCCATGTAGTAGTGGAGCATGTAAAAATGGAAGTTAAAATATATTCAATTATTTCTTTTATAAAAAAGAAAATAATTATAGTGCATACAACGCAAAATTAAGTGCACACAATTCAACAGCAAAAAAACTTAACACCAAAAAATCTGAATCTTTTTGCTGTTCAGCGTTTTCCCTAGAAAAGGAATTCAGATTAAATATGTTCGTTTTTCTGTACTTAGAGTGTATTATTATTCTTGGTAGGATAAAATTTCATTTGAATCTGCTTTGCATTAAAATTTATTTATCTATATTATTATTAAAAAATATCCACTGCCATGAAATAGCTTAAAATGTGTTTTTGCATAATGTTTAACATGTCAGATTATTTTTATAAGTGCAACATAATAAAACACAAAATCTTTAATGTCTGTTTGAAAAATTCAAAGAAATATGATTTAAATAAAAAAAATCTTATGTATTTTCTTTATTAAAAAAATTACGAACTTTGCTTCGAAAACACTGTAATGGTGCTCTAAAAAACAATCATGACATGCTTTGTCTTTAACAGAAGCAGAGTACATAACACTAAGTCAACTTCCTGGTGAAGTATGTTGGTTCAGAAACCTTTTGTTGGGGCTAAGAATTGTTTCAAGAGCAACAAAATTTCATGGTCTTACTTTATGAAGACAATAAATCAGCAGCAACAGGAATAAGTAAGTCATGTGAACATTCTAAATCATTTAAAACACCTCAGTGTTAAATATCTTTCCATACAAGAAAAGGTATGGAAAGGGGTAATAAAAATTGTGTATGTCTCTTCAGCTCAACAAAGTGCAGACATTTTTACTAAATCTATAATTTAGTAAAAACCAAAGTATTAAAAAAAAATTTCCATAGGGGTATCAGGAGGATCAGAAATCAAATAACAAGTTCAATGTAGGCATCATGTAAAGTTTTACTTATGTGTGGTAAATATAAGTAAAATTCAAACTACAGCAAAAATCTTCAAATCTATAAATTTCAAGCTTAATTTTAATTGATTTTCATAATTTAAAAGCAATCAAAACTTACACCATCAATAATACTTGACGGGAGGTTATCACGGTAGCCAAATGTAGGAGATTCATGTACTGAGCATGGAACTTGCAATATTTCTCTCAAAAAATCTGAAAATTTACTCTGAACCAGAAGACCATTGTTATCACAAATAAGAGAAAAAATATCTGAAAAGTGAACAACACAATAAATATGAGGAAATAAGATCTATATTGGGATAAAATTTATAAGTGCTCATGACATAATAAGTAACAGTTGTTAATATAACTGCTTTTCTGATGATATAGAAGAGTCCAGAGAACTCGTTACTCGGTAACAGAGCTCGGTAACTTATATACAGATTTATGTCTTCATTAGGTTTTTCTTTTTCTTTTTTTGAGGTCTGTCGTATCAGGTAAATTACTGTACACTGTAGTCATTAATTTTCATTTTCGCGTAGTAAAGGCTCTGTGCCATCACAAAGTATATATTTTTCCTTTGTTTAATGGTATTTGAGCAGTTTATTCCCTGTTGTATTCTCAAGCAAGCAATACATATAAGTGCAGTACTGTATTTTCTAAGGAAGCATTAATAATTTTTTTTTTTGGCCTTATTCCGGATAACCTGGCATTTTTGAAACTCTGCCATCTTTCTGTCCCCATTGGGTTGAGTTTTCGCAACTCTACTGTAACATTACTTTGACTACAAGTTCAGTCACTTTATTTATACATAAACATACCATTATGACTACAATATTATTTTCACTAGTAATATAATCAGCAAGGAAAATGCTAATGCTACACAAACTATCAGAATGAATCCTAGTCTTACAGATGAGCTGAGCAATCTTGACATATTACCTTGAGTTTTAATGTGAAAGCTGGATGAATGCTTTTTAGAACAATTGATTTTTCAGGAAAATCTGAAATATTTGTTGCAAAATGCAATAAACTTTTTAAGAATGCTGATTTCTGAAAAGGGGTTAATAAGTTAAAAGAAGCAATAATTTTTGCTCAAGAAACTTATAATCCAAAGCAGGTTATGAATATCTAATTTCAAGTTTGTTTAAAATGTGAAAATGCTCTGGGAAAGCAAAAATAATGAATGGTAAGGCATATGTTTCTTACTGTTTCAATTTCTTCTTGAATAAATGTATACATTTTTAAAAATTCCCTTTCAAAGTTACTGCATTCTCCCTTTAGAAAGCATAAGAAACTATTTTTCTCCCATGAAAATTTCCACAAGTACTAACTTTATATTAAATTGATATTGTAATCATAAAAAAATTAATCTCTTACTCATAAAATGTACTGCTTTCTATATGTTTCAGAAGCAAATTCATAACTTGAAAACTAAAGAAACTAGAACTATCTGGCCAGGAGTTAATAATTCAATAAAATGGAAGTATGACAGTATAAGATACAAGAAAACTCCTTGCAACAGGCATTTGAGAGTCATAAAAATTCTATTTTTTTTTAACAGATAAGTGGCTATTTACTAAGATACAATAAAACAAAATATTTACAGACAGCATTGCAAAAAGTTGCAGACATTTTATTGCATATTTTTTTATTGTTTTTTGCTAAGAAATTTTTTTTTTTTTTTACTTTCTAAACATACTGATCAAAATGTTAACAGCAAAGTTCCTTCATTTTCAGCAAAAATAATTCAAATTTTAATAAGCAGAAGCAAAATTTCAAAGCATCAACCTAGAATATATTTCAACAAAGTTAACCGAAGTAAAATTTAGGAATATAAAATTAATGTACATTTTTCAGAGCGTTATAAGACATCATGAAGTAAACTGAAAGAAAAATTCATGACTTACACCTTAATTTATCCATCAATTTTCCAGAGCACATCGTTGCTAATGCAATTTTGATGGAAAACATTCTAACTTTACCAGTTTCTTCCCTAAAATGCAGAGAAAACAACAAAAAGCACATGAAACACAATTTTTTTTAAGGAGCATGTTTCATAAGAACTTAGTACATAAAGCAAAATTTTATTTATTTATTTTTTTTTTCAAATGTGTACAATGCAAAATACCAAAAAAAATTTTACATTTTGAGACATAGTAGTCAAGAACTTTGAAAAAACTTTGTCTGAAACAAACATGCCCTTATGTTCAAGATTTATTTATGCTTCAGATTTCCCTATAGCTGCTAATGCTAAGTTTTTTCCAACAGTGAAAATCAAAAAACGAAATATAGGAACGCTGCTTCCTTGCCAAGCTCTTTTACATTTTCTTTTTGTTCTTTTTGAATTAAACAATTTTCTCCAAAGTTATTGGGTGGGAAGGGAGATAAATAAAAAAACTGGCACACATACATTTCCTCAACTCATATCCCTCCTATCAAGTTTTTTATTTTTCAATATTAAATTTAATTCTTTACTTTAGTTTTAACTTTTTTAGTCACATTTTTATGATACATTAAGCTTTCTTTTTTGTTCTTTTACTTTTATGGGAAAGTAGGCTAAAAAGGACTTTTTATTATTTTTGAAACTTTGGGATAGTTGAAGCTCAAAAAGAGTAGGAAGAACAATTTGAGACTTACGGATCATATGTAGACATGAGCCAATTGAGCAGTAAAGATGTACATTGATCTAAATCTATGTGTTGCGATGAAGGAAGGCGCTTATTCAGTTGAAAGTAGATAGACGTAACAAGAGTCTCTAATCGAGGAATGCTTATCTCCATTCGAGGTTCCAAAGAGTTTAACCCATTTTCTCGAAATGCTTCTATCACATTCCATATGTCAACCAAATGTACTGAAAGAATTTTTTTATAACAAACATATATTTATTTACATTAAAAACATCATGAATGAAAATTTGAGTGTATTATTTTTGTAAAATGTTATTAAATCACACAAAAGAAGCAACAATGAAACGAAAAAGAAAATGATAGAATGATAAACTGACATTAAAATTCTTGAATTCACAAACTCAAAACATTTATGCACTTGTTTCCTCCTTTTCAAAACAGGTTAGGTTTGGCAAAACATATTTAGGTTAAGGGGGTATTCTAGTGTAGAGGATGAGTTTCGCCCAGTTTTTGAAGCGCCGTAGAAAAGAAAAAAAAATTACCATTCATTTTTTTAATCATTTGTTTATTGATGTTTTATTATTACATACAAAAATTAACCAAAAAAAAATAATTAAAATTGACAAAGTTATGAGCAGGCAAAGTGGGGGCCCCCAAAAAGAGGGTGTGCTGACGTGCATTATTCCAACCCTCCTAGTGATCTGAAAAATAAAAAACAGACGGATTCTTAATTATTATAGATGCCGCTATCGTATGAACCTTGGTCAAGTAAAAAAAAAATTTTTTTCACAAAATAGCGGCTGTTAGGAAAAAAAATTTTGTTTTGCATATTTTTTTAACAATTACGAATTTTTTAAAAATACTCAATGAAAAGTTAGTTTTGGGTAAGGTCCACACGATAAAGGGATGCATAAAGAACATCCTCTCCAAATTTGAAGTAAATCGGTCCATTAGAACTCGAGATATCCTTACCGCCAGCTCGAAAAAAGTAGTTTCGAGAAAAACGCGTTTAAAGTTTTGAGACAAGTTTCCGGCAGTTTTACTTATAGAATGGTACAGAATACTTATATATTTTTGATCGGCGATTCCTGCTCTATATAAGAAACCTTCCTCTACTTCAAAATGCTCATTCTCCGATGTTCACTTGTGAAGGCGAGCAGTTCTACCCTCCTTTGACGCCTCTGAAGTCCGGAGTTCCGAGAGCTCGATACGCACTTCGTCCCGTCTCGCTGCAAAGGCATTAGCTTCTGGGCCAATCGTGATTCCCATAACATCTAAGATGTTTAATATGGGTATAAAACCTTCATCAAAAATACTAACTGCGAAGGTTGGTACGAAGGTTGGCTCGAAAGTAACTTAAAATAAAACTAAAAGGAGAATATTCCAGTATAAGAAGTTTCTATGTCCTTCAATTAAATGTAGATTTAAAAGGGATACTATACAATAAAGATTTTATAAGGGATATTCGGCCGTAGGGACTCGAGAACGCCTACCGTCTTTTGTTGACTTGTAGCGGTCGGACCGGAACCGATGTTACGTCACTAAAACGGCTATAACTCATGAAATAATAGGAATTTTTAAAAATCCTTTTAATGGCATATTCTTGAATGTCTAAACTTTGGAAACATGAAAAAAAAATCGATTTCTCAAAATTCTACACTAGAATACCCCCTTAAGCAGGACTAAGGCTACATAAGGTAGATTCCGTGGGTAAAATAGGTGGACGTTTTTTACAACGAAAAAGATTTATGTCACTCTGTCAATTGAAAAAAAAAAAGAAAAACTTTTGTCAAAATCCGGCAATCATACCTTTATACTTTCCATTAACTATATGAAAACTACAAAACTTGGTATTTTATAATAACTACCTTTTTTAATTGAAATTTTATTGTCGGTAACAGAAAGAAAATTTTCTTAATTGATAATTTTGGTGGCACAATTATCTACTAAGTTCAGTCACTTAATGAAGATTATTCAAGACATGTAAATATAATTATTGAATACATTTTAGGAGAATTTAAAAAAAATAATTATTATATTTATTATTATTAAAAATAGCTGTTTTGAAACAGTAACAGAAGGGGTAAAATGACCTAGTTCAAAATTCAAACTGAAATCATTTGAACTGAACTGAATTCATTTAAAATATCATAAGGCTTTTACTTAGACTTATTCATCAACTGGTTTGAAAAATTAAACTTGAACTTGCATCTCAGTCAAGTGACGAAACCGTCCCTAATTATCTAAAGCCCAGAATTTTTCTTTTCTTTATTCAGCGTCAACTCAAAATTTGCCCTGGAAATATACAAGTCAAACCTTCGGAATTTACTTTTGCAAACACAACATTTCCAAAAAATCTGCTTCTACTTTCAGTTCTTACTCTTGCTACCATAAATATTGATTTAGAAAGAATATCTTTTCATAAATGAAAGTTTTATTTGAGCCATTGATTTTTTTTAAAATTATTATTATTATTTAATACCTCGTTTATTTTTGTTCATAATGATGTTTAATCTCATTTACTGTCAACAGAATGGACTGAAATTACTGCAATTGCTAGCAATATGTTACAGATAGAAAGATGAGATAAATTTATTTCATTTTTTAAAACTATAAGTGTAATATATAAAAATTCAGAGCAAACACACCAACAAAATTTTTTTATATTTTTGCAAGCAAATCTTTAACTTTTCTTTCTTTTGAAAAAGTTTTACTCAGCAGTTGTTGACAGGCATTTCAATCATAAATTACAAGTAATAAACAAATGAAAGAAAGAAATACATAAACCAAATTTTGTAGCAGTTGTGCTCTGAAAAAGAGCCTAAAACTAAAAAGAAAAAATATTTAATTATAAGTTCCTTACAACT
Organism: Octonoba sinensis; assembly: GCA_038502835.1. Taxonomy (NCBI): domain Eukaryota; kingdom Metazoa; phylum Arthropoda; class Arachnida; order Araneae; family Uloboridae; genus Octonoba; species Octonoba sinensis. Next base: position 24,588,449 of record CM076599.1, on the reverse strand, counting down.
TATCCTCTTCTGAATGAACCTGAGTTTGCAAGCAGTACGATAAGAAGAAAATTTCATAACATCAAAATTCTGTGTTTCTAAAACAAAGAAACAATGCAGTTAGTCTTTAAACAACTCACCTGATAATTAATTACAACCAAATGCTCGCACACGGATGAACAAGAAAAACAGACACTTACTGAGCTCTGCCATAAGATGGCAGTAATCAGCACTTGGTCCCTGTGAGCTACATCCATAGCTCATGTTTTCAGAGCAATGAATTAAGTCCATAAGCAGAAAAACAGCTGAAAAATGTTAAATAAAATGAATACGATTTTATTGGGATGAAGAACTAATAGAACAAGCATTATAATTTCAAGTAATAAGTGTATTTATTTTGTTTATTTATTTATTTATACCTCATCAACCACCACCGTACCTACCCTAACAAGGGTTTAGCCGGATGTGGTGATTGAGAGGAACGAACAGAAAAATAACAGAAAAGAAAGACCCTACGAGCGAATTCACACCCGCTGGATGTCACAGAGCATGTGATGTTACCTATACAAATTTTGAAAAATAGAAAATAGAGTAAGAACTTAAAAAAAAAAAAAATTGTAAATAACAAACAACAATAATAATAATAATAACACTATGCAACACAAAAAATGTCCTTTGGATGAAAATGTCTTTTTCTTATGTATTTTTGGCTGAAAATTACGAATCTGCAATTATTTTTTGTCTATCACGTACCATTTTCCCAAAATTAAACATTTTAGCTTTTTACGTATTTTCTGGATAAATGTGCATGTTTTCGTAATTTATTGACTTAATTTACTATAAATTTTATCTTTTTCATTGACAGCGAGATCGTTGCCATTCTAGAGATCTTTTTAATGAACTTGGGTTACTTTAGTGACATTTTTGGCAACAAAAGCTTTATCTACTTTTCGAAGTTTCGAGTCTTTTACAAGACGACAAAGGCATTTTGTAAACTATTTTTCGGATAAAGAAAAATAGTATACTGCTGTGATATGAATGTACTATTTCAAGCATTAGGACATGAGGGCAATTTAGCAGAGTGATGTTTGTTTATCAGTGCTCCTCCATCTAAGTATTTTTTTCCTATTCATTTCTGTAGCATATTCTGCAAACACAAGGGAAATTTCAAAATAATGAGTGGCAAAAACATATCAAATGAGCCACTTGTAAATCTACAATGTGCCTTTTTTCTACAATTGCACATTAAACTTGGTTTATCGAAATATTTGTAAAAGCTCTGGACAGAGAATTAGTGGCTTTCTTGCATCGCAGGATCAAATTCAAAAATTTAAGTGAGGCAAAAGTAAAAGAAAGGATTATCATTCGCCCACAACCTAAGGAAGTCCTTTCATGATGAAAAATATGAAAACAAACAGTCAGAAGCCGAAAAATCCGCCTGGCTGGCCTTCAAATCAGTGTGCTCACGTTTCCTTGGAAATGAGAAAGAGTAAAACTACGAAAAATCTTGTTGGTGACATAATAAAATGCTTTTGTATTATTAGGTTGCTATATTTCATTAAAACTACACTTTTTGGAATCCCATATGGACTTCTTTGCTCAAAATTTTGTGCAATTAATGATAATCATGGGGAAAGGTTATATCAGGACATCTCTGTGTTTAAAAAGCGCTTCAGCGGTCGATAGAATGGAAGTATACGAATTGAATATTGCTAATCTGTTATTAGGGCACACCAACAGATGCCCGCAAGATGAAACAGCCAAAAAAGTCATTTTAGTGTTTGTGTTTTTAATAAGTAAGCCTCAGTTACATTCTTCTATAACCAAATTGCATAAATATGAGAAGTGGGTCTCCCGCAAAAATGGTACGTGATGGACCATTTTGGTTTGGATATTTGAATCAAGCAGCTTTTGTTTATATAGAATCACATAGTTTCATCTAAAGGACAAAAAAAAAGTTAAAATTTGTTGCACAGTGTAATAAATGACATAAATAAGATGAACAAGAAAAATAAGAAAGATTTGAGAGCTGCAAAGAAAGTCCTATTGAAATTATTACGAAGGAAGCTGAAAGTCCTCTCCATGAGTGTTTAGGAGGAACATAACTGCATGCAAGTTCTTTAGAGTTACTGGATGAGATAAAATATGGATGATGTTTTGAGAGAAAGTGCTATTGGAATCATATCTGCAATGGAAGGAACTGGTCAAAGGACACTTCAAAATGTAATGATCTGGCGTACCCGGTTGACTGCATACACATACTGGAGAATTGATTATGTTAAAGCGATGTAAATATGAAGGAAAAGGACCGTGTGCACTGAGAAATTGTACTTCCGATGGATGTTTGCAGCGCGGCTTCAGCCTTACTTTTGGCAGGACATCGTGAACCCTGCGACCAGTTTCAGCGGTGTCCCATATCTGTTGCCAGTTGTTGAGATAAAGTCATTACCAACATACAAAACAGAAAAAATTTCATCAAAACTCTACCAATAAACCTAAATTTACTGATCTCATTTTACAAGATGAAGCTGATCATACTATAGTGCTTCAACTAATTTTGATATGGCAATATACAAGAGTGATTCACACTCTCGTATATGTGAATCACACTTGCATATTACATTATGTTTAAAATAATAATAAAAAACTTACTTAAAAATGAGAACTCGGGAATACTCATTTTTTTTAAGCTCAACTGTTTCAAAAACGAGTGCATGAGACAACAAATACAGGCTTTTGAAACGTAAACGAGTACTTGTAAATGAGTACTTGTAAACTAGTTCATCAATGAATTTGGATATAATCTTACACTACAGCATATAACCATACTATGGACTAAAGAAATATTGGTCAATGAATATCCATATGTAAATCGGAAATATAATGTGCGAAAACTTCGAAGTATAAAATTTAAACACTTCGAACTTCTTTTTTCGAAAGCATCATCGCGTGAAGCAGGATTTCATCAAGCCGTTAGCCGTATTCAGTATTCATGCGTAGGCCGTGGTAGCCTAGTGGTTAGCACGTTGGACTTCCACCTGGAAGGTCGCGCGTTCGATACCCACTGAAGACCACCATGTATACTTGGGGATATGTGCATGTAAAATCCGTAGACCCCACTACCTCTCCCCGTGCGTAAGCAATCCTAAGGCCTCGGCTAACAGGTAGGGGTCTGGTGGAGAAAAGTATTCATGCGTGGTCTTGCTATGGCGGACGAGTAAACGGAGTAAACAAGGAAGGAAAGCGGACGGTTCGGTTTCCATCGAACTTTCAAAGTAAGGGAAACTACTTTAAATTAAATGTTATTTTACTATGAGTTGAACGTTTTGTAAGTAATTTAGGACTTATTTGAGTGAATTCGGTTATCTTTGGTTCAAATCTAGACTATGTTTGAGTAAGTTAGGCCTATTTTATTCGTTCCGATTATTTCTTTAATTATTATCGAAATAATATAAGACTTTAAATATGTGGCAGGTTAATCATAGTCAATTTAGTAAGAGATAAGAGTTTTGGTTTAATGATCAATTTTAAAATAAAAGTTGCAATAATGGCATTTTTTTCTTAACACACACTTTCATTCCCTTTATTTTTTCCAGCATTCATTCGTCCATTCATTTGCTCATTCATGTACTCATTCATTTTTTTCATTCACTCATTTATTCATTCATTCTTTCACTAATTTTAATTATTCTTTCATTCGTTCAAAATTATTTTTAAAAATCCTGATTAAAACATTTCACGGAAAAGTAGGCCTGTTTAGCTGAAGATGAACTTCTTTTCTCAATACTCTACGCCACGACCTGCTTCCCATAACGTTTGTTCCAAGCAAATCCGTCGGTTATATCAGGATTTATGAAAAAATTAAAAATTCCCCGTAGGCGATAATGTTTACTTGAACTATTCAAAATTGGCCAAAAATTCGTCAAATCAAAAAATAAAATATGGGGATGGGATGTCTTCGACAAGATCTTTCAAACAATAGCCACATTTTTCCCAGCTCAAAATTCTCTTTTCAAATTTTTCATTTTGCAATCTTTATTTAAGTAAGTTTTTACGATACATTTTTTTGAACTTTTACGGGAAAGTAGCCTAAAAATAATAAGTAATTAATGCAAACATAATTTTACCATGCAACGGAATTTCAAACAGTGTACCTCTCTCTAAAGGTAGAACTATTTAACTAAATAGATTTCATGCCTCCCCTCCCAAATCAAAACTGAAGTTGATATGAAAACTGCGAAGTTAGTTCACACTACAATGAACCAAGAGAAACATATACAACTAGGGAGGAAATATTCTATTTTTATTTCCACTGAAACCATAACTTACATTTCTCTTACGTAATCGATGAAAGCCAACGTCAAAACGCTAAACACGTCCACTGAACGAAAAGCAGAGAGAGAAAAAAAAGTTCGATAAATCTTTCAAAGCTTTCTGTTGAACTACTCTGAAAGCAAAGAGCCAAATTTAAACGTTTATATTCCACCCATCAGCTTATGTTATGAGTCTCATGCAGTCTGGATTCTAGCTCTTGGCGAACTAAATCAGTTAGAATTCCTCGACTGAACTGTTCCTAAAAAAGAGTTCAGACAATTTCTTCTCAACCACTGAAAAACGAAAGCACGGGGAAAACAGTTTATACAGCATCGTGACAACATTTCGACATTTCATTCAGATGTCCAGAGCTTCTCAAAATATTTTTCAGGAAAGTAATTTCATGCAGTCAATCAATAAACCATTTTAAATGTCTTATAACGTAATTTTTGTTTAAAAAAATTTGCAAGCTCACTTGCATAGACTGAAACAAATATATTTTCAGAAGATTCTTTTTCAAAGAATTGTGAAAACACCACTTTTTTCCCTTACTAATTCTTAAACCCATCAGTTGTATTATGACTATGATTAAGCAATGTTCATATCGAAAGCAAGTCACGTTAGGGTGCTCCCTATAGTAAATTTGGAAGGGATTAACACGAAGGAGCCCACCGGCTTGCAGGCCCCTGCGCACTTCTCTGAAAACTTTTTGATCACACTAAGAGATCGAAGCAATATACTGCAGTTAGATGAGGAAGGTTACAAGAAATATCATATTACAGTAAAACATCTCTACAGCGGACACCAGCTGGGCAAAAATATTTATGCCTAAAAGAAGGGGGTCCGCAAAAGAGAATTTTTTAAGGCTCAATGCGTTTCTGCCGGGGAATTAAAAACTCTGCGCCTAAAGAACGGTGCCTACATAGCAGAGGTAGCCGTTAGGAGGAGTTTAAGTGTAGAAATTTAGAATAACCCATAATTAATTTTCCCAAGCGCACTCTCCTCTTGTCAAGATCAACTTTCAGAAGTAACTTCACGCCGGAGGATCATAGGCAAATGGCAATAATAAAATAATAATAATAATAACAATTCAGCTTCGTAAGTAACATAAAACTAAATTTACTTAGAAACTCCAGCGCTTTCGATTGACAAATACAGTATATTAATAGGAGCAATATTTTTCTCACCCACATGTTGGGGAATTTAAGCGGAAATTTTGCGTAAAATCGGAATAAAAATAGAACTACATGTCAGCTTTTTTTTCTAACGGGTCTATAAACATGCTCCGTGCTAATAGAGACAAACTAAAATTTTCAGCAAAATCCGACGAGTAGCTTTCGAGTTTAACGGCGATATACATAGGGACCATTCATAAATGATGTAACACTTTTTTTCAATATATTTGAACCCCCTCTCCCCCCCTTTTGTCACATGTCACGCTATATTACATTATCATAAAATAGGTTTAATTTGCTGATTTTAAATGTTTTTATAGAAATCAAAATGTATGATGTCACACTTCTTGCTACCCCCTCCCATCCCCTTCTCACAAACTGTCACTTTCTTGACCCCTCTCCCCCCTCCCCTTGAAGCGTGACATCATTTATGAATGACCCCATAGATATACATACCAACATCCTCTTTTATATATGTAGATCACACGCATTGTCAAAAAGAGTTTGTTGCTATTAAGCTGTAATATTAAAAGCAATTATAATAAGAGTTTGAGTGTCGGCTTCTCTAAAACAAAAATTAAATTCTTTCAGTTAATCAGTTAAATTAGAATTTTTAAAGCCAGTCAAAAGTAATTGTGCCCTTTCGTATGTAATTTTTTTTCTGGTGAAGTATTTACATGAAAAATGCATTTACACTAAAAAGAATAAAATAATTTTTGAAGAAAAAATAGAACCGACTTCAAATTAAAAATTGAGCTAAAAATTGAAAAATAAAATCATCCTTTACACAACATCGATAAGACTTTAAAAAGTAGTTTTAGAAGTTTGTGCAAAATTATGATAGATAAAACTTTTTGTAAAGGGCCGTGGTACCCAAGTGGTTAGGATGTCGGGCTTCCAACCGGAAGATTAGGTGTTCGATACCCGACCCAGTTAAGACCCACCATGTACACTTGAGGATACGTGCATATAAAATCCGTGGATCCTGAAGCCCCGAGGCCACCGGAGGGTGGAGAATTTCCCTTTGCTTCACTCTTACGTCAAAAAAGGAAGGTGGCGTATTTGTGGTGGCGGCATCTGGTGTCATCCAAATACATTATGAGCCAAGTCGTATTTACACCGTTGTGGTGCTCATCTTTAAACAGAAGGCGCTCCTTACTGCCTTAATTCCTGGTCGCTCTGCGAGAGGAGCTTGGATACCCAAGTGGCATTTGAAACAACAACACTTTTTGTAATCATAAATAAATACAAATGTCGAGAGTTAGCAACAGTTTCAACATAAAGTAACACGTGGTGTAATGGTAATGAGACTGTCATAATTTTGCTGTTTACAATTCGCATCGATGTTGTTTAAAGAATGAATTTATTTTTTACTTTTTAGCGCAATTTTTAATTTGAAGTCGGTTCTATTTTTCCCCCAAAAAATTTATTTCATTTTACAATTTTTAGTGCAAACACATTTTTTACATAATTGTCTTCAAAACGCCGAATTTAACTTATCAACTGAAAGAATTTAATTCAGTTTTCAGAGAAGCCTACACTCAAATTCTTATTGTAATTCAATTGAAATGAAGCTAACATTATATTCACTCACACGGAGTTCAGGAAACTGCTAGTTATTATTTTGGGGTCAAGATGAGCCCTAAAAAATCTATCTGAAAAGCTTAAAACTCGCGTTTTTATTGACTTGGAAACTTCGACCAATTTCCATCTTGTGCAGAACAATCATCACTTTCGATCGATAGGATATTGTATTAATATGTGCAAGTTTTTTTTCACCCCATATTGAAGAATTTATGTAAACATTTTACGTAAAATTGGAATAAAAAAACTACCTATCGTTATCGGGTTTTTTTCTAATGGGTCTCTTAACCTGCACCGTGCTAATAGAGACAAACTGAAATTTTCAGCGAAATCCGACGGGAAGTTTTCGAGATGAGCGACGTCAAACACGACAAGGTTCTGTTTTTATATATACGCAGACATACATACACATACACGCAAATATGGTTTTTTCTTTAACTTTTTTTTAATTTGACGAGGGGTACTTAGGATTACAAAAAGTATAAAAGGTACACAGATGTCGAAAGTTGGGAAACACTACCATAGAGTGTATTTTACTTCGAAAGTTATACTACAAATTGAAAGGCTACATGTTAAGTAAAAAAGAGGAAAAAAAGAAGAAAAATGCTTGATTCATCTGACGTCTGACGTTATCTCACTAGCCATAATTTTTTTCTTAGGAGACCTAAAATGTCAAGTATAAAGCGCTGCTTCTCTTGAAACGAGCCTTTGGACGGCTGTCATACACTTCATGGAATCTTATCGAGTGACAGCTTTTTGGAAAACAATGGCGCTTAATCTTCAGCTAAGGAACTTCTAGGAAAATGTAAACATACTTTGCGCTTGTTTCCGACAGCAAATTTGCTGGCAGATGAAGATCAAAAATAAACTCACTACTCAGAACGATTTGCTTTAAATACACCTTACTGCTCAAAGCTACAAAAAACTAAAATAAAAATTTTGTAACAATGCTCAAAATAACGAACTGGAATTCTGCATCGGCTGCGTGTGTTTCAAGACAAAGGGAATATAGAAAGTGTACAGGCAGACCCTGCATTGAAAGCTTTTTAAAATGATTTCTGTTGAAATTGGACTGAAATTTCACTTTTCAAAAAATCCGAAGAAAATTTTTGAGACTTACTTTTTACCATATAATTGTTCGTGCTCCATTAATTATAGAGCCTTGGCCAGCTAACCATTCTGCATGTGAAATTAGATAAACCTCTGTAAAAGTCTATTGCAGGGTTGGACATGTATTTCCACCCCCGGTAAATACCATGGTAAAAATCGACAATTACCGTCCCTTACTAGGCTTTTACCACCTTGGAAAAGTTTAAAAATGTGCCTGCATTGGAGAAACCATCAAGATCCACACAAACTCCTTACATTATTTTATGTACGTAGATAGACAGAACAATAATTCAAAAATTGTGAAATTCACGAAATATTTGCAACAAAACTGAAGATAATGCTATGTTTTACACAGATCGGATAAATGTAATGATTCTGCGCACATGTCACTTTTGAGGACATTTCCCGCTTCTTCCTCTTCAAAAATTAGCAGATAATTGAAAAAATAACTTCGATGTTTTACAAGGCAATTAAATTACACCATTTGGTGGTTCAAATAAAAGAGTAGAAGAATTACGTAAAAACAATTAGATTTTTAAATAAGTTTTGAAAACTTACCTTAACAAATAAGCCTAGATTCCAATAGCAATTCCTGAACCTGTTCGAAAATCCTGCATCACGCATAAAACAAGAAGTTGATATAATAATACTATTTATTTGGGGATGGGAGAGAGAGGAAGAGCAGCGTTTAACTAACTTTGAGTCATGAAACGATAATACGGGAATAATGTTTTTGAAATATCATCAGGAAAGATTGATGTATTATCTTTTTAGAAATTTAGAGAGAGAAACTAATTAATTCATATGAATAATCCAACAGTATAATAAATGTCGTGTAATTCAATTCCTGTCATATAAAATAAAAAAGAACTTTGCATTTTATTCATTTATTCTTTTCACAACACAGTTAACTTTTGATTTATGATTGAGTTGTTTATTGCACCATATTGCCACCAAATGACCGGCCGCATTAGATTTTAGATGTTGTGTCGAATATCTAGAAACAGGGTTTCAAACCTGTATTGGGATAAAAAAAATTCCAATACTTTTTCATGACTTCATAAAAAGTTTCATGATCTTGTTACACAAACCTAGATTTGCTTTTTCTTTTCCCTCTCATTTACACATGAAATTTATTACAAAAAACGAATTGAAAATTTAATATTGATAAATAAGAACGAAAAAATAAAATAATTTCTGAGAAAAAAATAGAACCGACATCAACAGGTAAGAATTATTATACATTAGCTGCATTGCCCAGCTCTGCACCAGAGGCGTAGCTAGGTGGGGGCAAGGAGGGACAGCTGTCCCCGGGCGCTGCGTTTAGGGGCGCCAAATTAATGCTAATTTATTTTATTTTTAAATGCGAAAAGAAAATTATTTGAACTGAAGATCTGCAAATCTGATTGGGAATGACCAATGTCGCACAGGCGTACGTGGGAAATCAGACAAATAATTTTGCGAAGCCTAAGTGTCCCCATTTTTCCCTTAGAAGTTAATGCTGATAAAAATGAAAGTTAAAAGGGCTGCTTTTTAGAATTATTTACCATTTAGGAAGCATAAAAGTTTTTGCAACTCCCTTTAGCCACCCCTAGGCCCCCAGGGGCACAGGGGGGGGGGCGCAAAATTTTCAGTTGCCCCCGGGCGCTGAAAACCCTAGCTACGCCTCTGCTCTGCACGGAATATCTCGAATATTGAGTCAATCCCGAATATTGCGCCATTCCCTGGCAGAGGAAGAATAATGTCACATGATACACGTTCACAGCACCCTGTTCTAAATAAATAAGAGGAAAGTTACTTTAAAAATGTAATTAGAATAAGGATAACAGTCTTTTGAAATAGAAGTTTCAGTAAGAACAAGTCCCAAAAACTCCCCTTTACATCCACGACAATAAATAGTAAAAAATTCCCGTTTGAATGAAGAAAACCGTTGCGAAATAACGTTAGCGGTCCCGTTAAAATCTTCATCAGAATAAGGACAATTGTCCCTAATATAAAGGGGTATCAGTTCTCAGAAGTCAAATGTGCCTAGAAAAGTACTTATTAGGACACCGACCAACTGCCCTTTAAAATACTTTTTAGAATACGGATATAAGGTGTTGAATAACATCGTCGACAGTCGTTCTAAAAATTGACACCAGAAATATGCCAGTTGGAAGAAAAAAAAAGGACAATAGTCCAGTCCTGAAGAATCTCCATTAGAATAAGGATAACAGTTTTTTCTTTTTTTTTAAAAGAAGCCCTGCAGAATATGGACAACGGTCACGTAAAAATACCTTTCAAAATAAGGAAATCAAAACAAATCTATCGATTGCCCCTGTCCTTCCAAAGGTCCTTCAGAAAATAAATTTTAAATCGTTGAAAAAGAAATTAAAAGAAAAACAAAAGAGAATGGAATTAAAAATCGGCTACTTCTCAAAATGCTTGAAGCTGAAAAGTTTAATTGTTACAGAATAAATTTTAAATCGTTAAACAAGAAGTTCCGTCTAGAACTATACGAGCCTACTTTCCCGTATTCACCAACTTGAAATTTATAATCTAGCTAACTGTCCCTCTCTCTCTTCCTCATTTAACTTTAGTTACTTCAAATATAGCTTTTTCAACGGTTAATACATATTCATTCACTCACTCATTCTTTCATTTATTCAGTCATTCGTTTATGTATTTATTCACTCATTTATTTATTTTTCACTTCATACATTCATTTATCTATTTTATTATTTATTCACTGATTTATTCACTCATTTATTCGGTTATTCCATCACTCATTCACTTAATCATTCATTCATTCGAAAATATCTTTAAAAATCAAGATAAAAAAATTTCATAAGAAAATAGGCTCGTTCCGTTCTGGTTGAACTTCGTATCTGTACATGTTCTACGGCCAAACATCTTTCCGATAAATTTTGTTCCAAGCAAATCGGTCTGTTAGATCATGATTTATAAAGGATTGAAATTTCCCAGCAGGCGCTAATGATGATCTCTTTTTTTTGAACAGTTTCAAAATGAATTTCTTTATCCCGGCGCAAATCTCGCCAAGACAACAAAACACGCAAAAGGTTACCAGCGGAGGTATTCCGTTTGGCGTTCGTTGCATCATTATTGGCGACTTTATCGCCTGCGCCGGGATAAAGGAAAAAGTACCGTTAACTTTTTTGAACTGTTCAAAAATGAACAAAAATTGTTCAACTCAAAAAATATTTTCCTTCGAGAACTTTTTAGTAATCTTGTTCATAAGAACTCGACTCTTATGCCCAGAGTTTACATAATTTGCTTCACTTTTGGCCATAGGCGCTAATTTTAAAATTTTTTGAACTGTTCAAAATTGAACGAAATATTGTTCAAATCAAAAAGTAGAATATGGAAATGAGATGTCCTTGCCGAGATCTTTCGAATGCAAAAAAAAAATTTTCGAATCGGACTATTCGTTCAAACGTAATTACGGGGGGGGGGGGCAGACCGACAGACAGACCGACACACCCCCCCCCCCCCTCCCCCATCTCAAAACCCTATCAAATTTTTTTTTTCAATCTTTATTTAATTATTTCACTTATTTTTGACTTCTCTTCATATTTAACGATATTTTACACATTACATTACATTAAGCCTTCTTTCATGCTTTAATATATTTTTCTTTACTTTTACGGAAAAGTAGGCTTTTATGGAAAAGCAAAAAATAAGAACAAGAATTAAAAATCGGCTGCGTCTTAGAGTGGTAAAAATATTGTGAATAATTTTATTAGCAAATAATTGTATTTAGCAAATATACATGTAGACAAAATGGCAGCCATAAAAATGAAATAAAACTAAAGTATTTTATCAATCGTTTGAGGAAACGATATTAAAGCTAACGAATTGATGTGTGGTTTTAGTGTAGTACAAGGAACACACCAGATGTGTTCCTTGTACCACACTAAACGTAATACATTAAAACCTGTAAAGTTGACCACCTTTGTAAGCTGACCACTTGTCTAAGTTGACCACTTTTGTCGGGAACGGAATTAGCCCTATATTACATCAGGGTTCGTACTCTTTTGGAATAACAAAAAATAAGGACTTTATAAGGACTTTTTAAGGATCTACAAAAAATTTTTAAGGACCTCAAATTTCTTTCAAACCATAAGAACTGTTATGTTTTTATCTTTTCAGAGCTAATTAATTAGCTAATAATAGCATAATGGCATATGCAAATTATCATGTTAAATGAAGGTTTGTCAAAGAAAATGCTACACGTTGTCATGAGAATTTGTGCTTTATTTACTTTATTTATTTATCTTTTACTCAACTTATGTTGCTATTATCTCAATTTAGGCTTACTTAATAGTGCATAAAGGTAGACACTAAAGCAAAAACGATTCAGATTTGAATAAAGTTAAACTTTGTTAATTGAATTTCTTGAAATCATTAACTTATCAGCTTTTTACTTTTGTTTGTTTGTGCAACCGATAACACAAACTACTCCCTTAACTCTCTACCAAACCTTTATACCCTGCTGGAATTTGTGCTTACAAGATTCAAATGTAAAATTTTTATCTCTGTCATGAAATTTTTCTTCTCTTAGGAATTTTTTTTATTATTCAGAAAAGCATAAAAAAGCTTGTTTTTATAACCATAAAAATAATCTGTATTTTGGTCCCAGTAAAAGTATTGAAGTAAAAAAACGTTTATATAAAAACGTCAACTCTATTTAAGATCGCAAAAGTCCTAAAAAAAAAAAAAAGGAAAAGAAAAAGAGAGAGACAGAAAAGGGGGGGATGAAAAAAATAAAAGGAAAATAAACATACCTAAAGATATGATTAAAATTTAAATGTTAGTTTAACTTAATTTCAGTCTTTAAAAAAGTTCTAAATTTTTTAGAAAAATTGCTCTTTTCCTTTGAAAAAAAAAAATTGAAAGCAAAATCATACATCTCTTACAAAATCTACAATCCATACATCATATGATTAAAATATACAAACTGGTAGACATGAATTACTGTTTTAAAATAATATTTTTATTACTTTTTTTTCTCTTCTGGTACTTCTTTTCCAGTTTTTCCCCAAGCAATACATATATGAGGCACTTACTAGAAACAAAGGGGTGTAAGTGCCAAAATTGAAAATTTTAGAGATAAATAGTGCAGATAGGAGGAGCACTTTTCTATATTGTGGCAGGAGGTGTTAGGGGTAGCCGTAACAAATGCCCCCCCCCCCCTCCCCAACATGATTTAGAAAAGAAATAGCATATAAGACCCAAACTTTGAACGTGTTTTTCTCGGAGTTGATTTTTCGTCATTTACATCCCTTTGCTTCTCACTGCCTTATATGTACCCCAATAAGACATTTAGCAGACTACAAAGTCAAGTTAAAACAAAAAAACTCTTTCAACTCAAAAAAAAATAAAATAAATTTCATTTTGAAAACAACATCCAAATGAAAATTTGCAGTTATGAGGTCATTCGCTTGAAACTTCGTACGTTACCCATAAAAAGTAACTACCTATAATTTAAATAAAATGAAGCTTAAAAAATAAAACATGCAGATTACAGCTGCAGATGCTAAAATAACTCAACTTTTATTATGATAGATATATTTACTGGATGCAAAAAGATAAAAATCTCAAACGCTGCGCGCAATCTTTGGCGAAGCACGTGCTTGATGTTGGCAAGTTTCCAAAAAATAGGTTTTTTTACTTACATATGTAAAAGATTATGAAAATTCATGTAAATTTACACATGTATTTTAAAGAAGTTCCTTAAAAGTTGTTCTTTTCTTTAAAATTAATCTACGTTTCGTAGCACAATCCCTTTAGATAAAAAATACTCATACATGAGCTTGAAAAATCTGATTTTCAAAGTTTAAAAATAAAAGTGGAAAAATCTAAAGAGAATTGGAGAACTTGGCAACTATGGTGTAAAGGTTTCAAGAAGCTTTTGATTCCTTCAATTTAATTGCAATTTAAGAAATTTTGTGAGATACAAATTTTGATTAACACAGCAAATATACATCTCCCACAATTGCTTTAAAAAAATTAATAGATGATTTTTTTTTTTTTCGAAACGGAAATTTATTTAATCAAAGGGAAAAAAAGAGAGAAAACATTGTTTAGCAAAAGATCAGCAGAAAAGCGATCGGGAGAGTTGGCAACTCAGCACTTAATATACTGCAAGAGAAATGATTATTTAGTAGCTTAAAGCTTGCTTTCTAAGTATTTTTTAAAGTTTATATTTTCAAAATACAATTTGCACGAAAAAATTTTCTTTATTTACTTTGTAGCTAATCTTAATAAATAGCATCGAACCGCAAATTCAAAATCCCACAATTCGGCCCTTTGCCAGAATGCCAGATATTTTTCACTTTTTGTAAAATCAGAAAAAATATTAATTAAAGAAACTGTTAAATTAATAAATGGCAGTAAATTTTGATTCAAAAAGAAGCAAACTTGTAGATATATTTCTGATTTACATGAGCTAAACACTTGAAGCCAAGATAGAACTAGAAAACCTACTGTGTTAAAAAATGAAAATCGGTTTCTTAGGTGTACCTTACACTATTTTTTTTTTTCTTTTTAAGTCCTTAAAAGTCCGCTTTTCAAATTTTTTAAATGACAGGCCTGTATCTACCAGTTGAAAAAGCACTGCAAATTGAAGCAAAAATGCGTTGATGTTTACGTTAATCCGCCATTTTTGGTTGGGTTCCGAAAGTCGGCATAGCGCCGATGCCGAGGAAGCCGAATTTGGGTTTCGGTACCGTAGTTGAAATTAAAGAAGTTTGATTCTTGTGAGGTATGAGGTATGCAAAGATTCAGTGGTGTAGTCGAGGGGGGACGCGGGGGGACGGCGTCCCCCCACCTCTTTATTTTCACTCAAGCGTCCCCTCACCTTTTTTTTCCAGGGCGGACGCTGAGCTTCCTAGCTTATTTAATATTCAAAATAGGCACTCATTAGTAAATTAACAGCTTTATGAAATAAGACAGAAGCTTTTAAAACTATACATAAAGGATGCTTGCTACTTCTACTTTAAATTCGTGAAAACAAATTCCCTGATTCTCTCAAACAACAATTAACAATCGCAGGTTAATATTACTCGTCAAAATAAGTGCGTTAAAATATGAGTAAACGGGAACTACATAAATTCAGATAATTAGTTTCAGCTGTGCTGGCCTGCCTAGGAAATAGGTGTGCGGGGGGGGGGGGGAGAGGTTTCAAGTATCATAAGTTTTTAAATCAAAATATTTACACTGCTTGTACTGTTTTTTTTTTTTTTTTACAAAACAGTGAGACGTTGATATTATTAGAGTAAAAAAGTTGGGGGACAATGAACGCCCTCTTTCGTCCCCCCTAGACTTCTCCTTAAAAAAAGTAGCTCTCCTTTCGGTATGCAATATCGAAAAACCTACAAGCATATTAAACATTTTCTTTCAATCATTTGTTTTCTCGTCATCGCTTCAAGCCTTTTGCATATTCAAACTTTATGCATTACGCTCTTCGTTAAACAATTTCAAAACCAAATTAATGTAAAAAAATGTTTGCATTACAAATGGTTATCTGTGCAAAAACCTGTTATGGCATGGCACAAAATTGCGGTGTAAATTCATTTTAAAATGCCTTTATTACTTTCAATTTATTCAGCTTTT
This sequence comes from Octonoba sinensis, assembly GCA_038502835.1. NCBI lineage: Eukaryota > Metazoa > Arthropoda > Arachnida > Araneae > Uloboridae > Octonoba > Octonoba sinensis. The sequence goes on along the minus strand of CM076599.1, from coordinate 24,572,673 downwards.
TTTTCTTAGTTTACGGTGATTATCAGGCTCGAAAAATCCAAAAAGTACTTCAGGGTTTTTTTTTTTTTTAATTTTGTTTTTTTTTTAAGACAATTTTATATAAACCTAAAAAAAAAATTGTTAACCACATAAAAGGCCTATATCTTCACATTCAGAAAAAAACTCAATAAAACTGGAATGAAGCAAAAGCAAACTGATTTTTCACAGTCCCACGCTTTTCCATTTATTTCCTATTAACAAACTTTGCCATTGCCTGCTAATTGAAACCATCTACATGAGTGGGAACCGGCCGAATAGCTTTTCTCTATCGTGACCCCTAGTGACCCCACATGTTGCCGCAGTTCATCAAGTAGCCGATACCCAGTTGAGTATTTTATGCTGTTTCCAAATTGCTGCTTGCCCAGGGCTACAAGGCTTCAATCCCCCGACCAGAAACCCCTTTGAGACAAATAAACCATGCTGTCCTACAGTCCCTTCAAGATAATTGTTTTCTTTCTTTGTGATCGTCGGTTTCGACCGAACCCCCTCCCCCAAGCCAAAAAAAAAAAGAAAACAGATTCGTAGAAAAAGTCTAGAGATGTTGGTCTGTTTAAATTGCTTTCGGAAACCAATCTACAAGGGTCAAGACGACAATGACTGTCGGCTCTTTAGGGTTATTGCTGTGTCATCACATGAGGTATTATACTTCCTGGATGGGTGATATAAGTAATTACCTGTGGGGGGCAAACGCTTTAAGTGACTGACATAACGCACAAAAATATAATCTGTCTGTCCTGGTAGTGGTACGCTACTCTATCCATTGATCACTCGTTATAGATCGAACAAGCACTTTCTCAAAAAGCAGGGGGGAAAAAGAAAGAAGGAAAAGATTTAGGCAACAAAATCTGTTGCAAACATTTTTTCCAAACGCAGAAATACTAGTACGGAGTTATCAACTGAAATAAGAGATGAAGCATCCAATCAAAGTGAATTGTAAGTACTTTTTTATGATTTATGCACCCATGTTTAATAGTTTTCGATTATAAAATTAAACTGAAATATAATTCATTTTCTTCTCGCTCCGAACTTTAATAAGATTGAGTAGTTTGAATTTTGGTTTGTGTTTTTTTCAATTTGAAGTTTCTTTCGTTCTTCTTGGCTAAGTCTTTAAATAAGTGAAACATGAAAAGCTGAAAAAATAAATTTGAAGTTAGTTTTAAAAAAATAATTTATTTTTATTTTAAGTTTTTGCATTGAAATCTTGTATTTTAATTAAATGAAGTTTTTAAAATTTCTCAAACTCTTTCCCCTCGGCATGAAATAAATACGCACACCTAGAAATATGGTTAAAGTCAAGGCCGTATCCAGGGGGGGGGGGGGAGGGGGAGTACGGCCCACGCCTCCCCCCCCCCTCCCGAAATTTTTCACAATGTAGCATATCCCTGAAACTTTTCACGACATAAGTGTTTCAAAGTCAGGGCCCCCCCCCCCCCCCCGAAAAAATTTCTGGCTACGGCCTCGGTAAAAGTTAGCTCCTATTGGCCTCCTAGCAAATTTCTAAATAATGAACAGATCCAACGACACTGCATTTGGTTGCCCTCATGGGTTCGGCGCCTATTGATGTCTATGATGTTATGCAAATAAAATACAGAAATTGATCTCTAATTTTAATTCAAAACAAAACTAATTTTTTTCTCCCCAATGCATCAAGTATCCTTATGTTACCCGAAAATAGTAAAAACCACTGAGAACAATTTGTATAAGATTTCTTTTATGTTTTTAATTTAATTATTAACATTGTTTGTTGACGAACTGTATAGTTCTTCAAATTTGAACAATAAAAGTTTTTGACGTTTTTTTCAGTTTAACAGTTTTAACCTCTGAAATTGAGCATTTGATTAAAGCTAAATTATTGTTTTCAAAACAAAATATATATTATATGCTTTTTTTAAACATCCTTTATTATTTATATATATATATTTGTAATTTTGCGCTTCGGTATTTTTACGTACAGGGTGAAGGGTGGTCCAAAATTATTGGGCACATTACATGTTTGAAAAAAAAGGAGCAAAATAAATAAAATAAGGAAAAGTTTTCATGTTTGAATTATGTTGCGGAAGTTAATCGAATGAAACATAATCATTTGATAACATGATACCTCCCATTGTGTTGTCTCTCTCTCTCTCTCTCTCTACTTTTTTTTTTTTTTTTGCAAACATGGTAATTTTTACCACTCTGTATAATGAAAAGAATAGAAATAATTACACTTAGAAAATAGTTTATTATGAGTCACTTAATAACTATTAGAGTTGTAATGTGTAACTTGCTATATTCCTAAAAATCACGTCTTAACTTTTTATAAGGCAAAATATTAATATGGTCTAAAATTCCTGGTTTACTTTTAGTAATGGTAGATCAATATATTTTTTTTAAAATATAGATCAAAAAATAAAATTCATATTGGTCATTAAAAAATACAATGCGTTTTACCTTCCCACCCGCTAAAATAGTTTACTATAAATTTTCAAGTTGGTGAATTATGTGTGAAGTATACTTTAACCACCGCCCTATTAAAGGGTTAAAAAAAGTTACACATTTATGAATATGTGAAACAAAAGAAATGTGAAGTTGTTTTTAAGTTAATATTGTTATTATTTAAAAATTATTATTTCAATTAATCAAGGTAGAAATATCATAACATATGCTGTTTTAATACATTGTTTTTAAGCACTTCAATAGCTAAAAAAATTGAAATTTTGTAAATATAAGTATTTTATTTTTACAAGATACATGTAGAGTTCATTCTTCAGTGGGGAGCACTGCCTGGATTGTCGTTTTCACTAAGAACTGTCGCCCTTTTTGCCACCAAAAGACAAACCTAGACCGAATGGCCAGTCATTCCAAAATTTTCCGGGGGTATATATTCAACGCATATTATAGGAAAAAAACAACAAAATACATAATCACACGTATAAATACAATGCATTTCTAGTAGTCAAGGGGGGGGAGGGCATTGACCTCCACTCTTGATTGATCAAATGCCGCGCCTGTTGAATGTCGGGAAACGACGCTCATTTTTTTTTTTAACTTTTCCCTTCCCAAAACTCATATAAGTAGCTTCCATTTTTTCCGTTATTTCCCCAATGCAATACCGGCATAGGAGAAATAACAGGGAAAAAATGGAAGTGACTTAAGGGTCATTCCATTCAAGTGATCCAAAATCTGAGAAAAAATTTAACTCACCTTTTTTTATTTTCTTCAAATTTGGCTTATCAGCTGTACCTCTCAAGAAAATTAAAAATCCAAATTTTTAGATTTTTATCCTGTTTTGTTTCTTAGTTATCAGACTTTGACTTTGTAAAAAACTCACATTTTTACATGGTATGCTTCAACACAAAACTGGCTCGTCAACAAATAGAAATAAAAAGTTCTAATAAAAAGCATAATGAATGCCGTTTCAAATGATATGCATCATGACTAATTTTATTAAAATTTTAAATTTAAAAAAATGACCTTAAAATTTAAATTTTAAATTTCTCGAAAAACGTATAATGGAAAATTTTCAAATATTCTCACATATTTCTGTCTATTTTATCATCGTTTATGCAAATTTCAACTTGGGATCTCAATGGGAGCATATTTTTTCAACCTTTTGAATGTAATTTGATTTACCAAAAAATGAACATTTTTGTGATTCAAGCTATTTTAAGACGATTGTTCCTTAAAGGCGATGATTTAGTTAGTCTGCTAAACACATCAATATTTATCCCCCCAAAATTTATTTGGGGGGAGGGGGGCAACAAATACATGCACATTTTTGTCATATCATAGCTCCCTATTTTAAAATATTGTTTACAAATAATTCAATAACTATTTAAAAATGAACAAATTGACTTATTTTATGCATTAATAACAATTTTTTTCTGACTTATTCTTTGTTTTCAGACATATTTTAATGATATATTAATGATATGAAGGGAAAAAAGTATTGAATTAAATTCATCTGAAATAGTGAGGGAGGGGCACAGCTGGCCTGATTTTACAACTTTTGGTTGTTAGTCTTGATTTGAGCTTATTAGCATCCATTAGACAAAGCAAGACAAAAAAAACTATGTAGCTTACTCCAAGGCTGTAGCCAGAATTTTTTTTCGCGGGGGGGGGGGGGGGCTGACTTTGAAACACTAGCGTTGAGGAAAGTTTCAGGGAGGAATATATGCTACATTGCGAAAATTTTCGGGAATTTGGGGGGGACCTGGACCCGTCGCCCCCCCCCCCTTCTGGAAACATTTTGAAAGCAAATTGCTTCGGGTGACAAAGATAAGTCTTGATTTGAAAGCGTCCCCCCACCTTTTTTTCCAGGACTACACCACTGCAAAGATTGCAAAACAAATAGAGCGTATGGCTTACCTTCTTATTCTAACAAAAAAAGAAATAAATAGCTAATCACTATTTTAAAGTAGCGTTAATAGCGTTATAGCATAAAGCTCGGGGATCACACTAGGAAAAAATAAAAGGTAAGATTTCCCACCTTGACCAAAATGTTAAGTGGGATTTTTAAAATTGAAGGGGAAACTTTTCCTTTTGGTTTTGCTTTTAAAAGTATTACTAAATTGTCTGATATACGTAGTAAAAGATGATTATCTAATTTATATGCTCAGCAAGGAAAGAATAAACATTAATAAGGTTCACACAAAATGGATCTCTCACAAAATTCGCGATCGCAAAAATGGGTGCTTTATAAAATTATAAGCATGAAAAAGACCCTTAAATAACCAAAATTCTTTGGTGTGTGATTTTTACAAAAAAAAAAAAAAAATAGTTTAACATTTTCTCTTTTTTTCTGATCATATGTTATTTTATCTATTGATGTTTTTCTATGAAAAACAGTACAGAAACTAGCATTTTCTTGTAACTTGTAAAGTGAAGGATCTTCAGTGTCTATCACTTAACGACTTTGTGATCCCTGTGAGTTTGAAGATGCATTGTTTCAAATATAGTGCGAAAATTCAAAGGGAATATTTGGAAATAAATGAAATTTCGTACTCCTATGCGAGAATGGTTCATTTTTAAGATCGCGATTTTTGCGAAAGATTTTATTTTATTATTGCGATTTTTCTGAAAAGCTTGGGTTTTGCATTTTTTGAAAATTAACACTTTTATTCTATGTGAAAAAAAGATTTAAATTTTACTGTTTGGTGTTTGATTTCTTGAAACCTTCTTACATTCAGTATTTTAAAATGCGCTCGAATTTTTGCGCGCTCAATTATCTGAAAAATATGGAATTCTGCCTTTCACACTTTCCTAATATTAGAGGCATTTTGATAGATATTTTGGTGATTGGTTAAACACAGGCTGAAACATTAATCCATTATAAACTGAACTAAATGGCACAATTAAAGAATATAGACATAGGAGATATGTTAGACGAGCGCTGATACTTTGATATGCATCTTTATTTTAATCGTGATTTTCTGAAACGATTAATTTTTTGCGATCGTAAATTTCGAAACCAATCTATTCTAGAACATAAATAGGGTTCCTAGATCCTTCATTTCATTAATGGGGATAAGATGCCAGTTGAAAACTAACATACTCCTTTTAGTTTGTATCGAATATCAGATTAGAATAGTAGTTTAAACGAGTGTCGCTAGTTGCGGTAACAACGAGCAAACGAACTTTTTTTGAGTGGGATTTCAAAAAATATTGCGGGAATCGCGCAATCCCGCGGCCTAGCGTAAACCCTGAGCAATATTTTAATTAGTTACAAATGAATAAATGCTTAGTGTAAGAAATGACCAAAAAAAATCTGTACTCTCTATAAGTTGACCACTAAAGTGCTGCACTGCAAGTGGTGAACTTACACAGGTTTCACGGCACACCTTTTTAAGAACTAAAAAAATGGGTGCGAGGATCATGCACGCACGTTAAAAGCTATATCTCTTAGTTTCATTATTTTTTAAATAAATTTTTAGTTCACTTTTATTTCCCTGCACCCATATAGTTTAGTATAAATATAGAGAATGGTATTTTCAGAATTAATGGAATTTATTATTTTTATTGGGCTGAGAAATCTGAAATTAAAACACAAGAGTAACTGAACAGAATCTGCACTAGTTTGTTAAGAACCAATGGGAGGAAAGACAATTTTAGAAGATCCTAATTCTTGCAAATGCTTTAACATGGGAGTTCTACGGGAAAGTCTCCAAATATTGCACAAACCTTAAAGCGCTGAAGAGACTATCAAAAATTGTTGCATAAAACTAATAGTGTTGTATAATCGATTTATTCTTCTGGGTAAATCCAAAAATTGGGACCACACTCAAACGTTGTATAATTGATTACTACATATACATAGGTGTGTGTATGGAGAAAGAGCTTTAGTAAATAATAGCAATACAAACCTGGTCCTAAATGTGATATTTGCGTAAACTGAGGGACTCAAGGGTTTTACCTCCTGAACTTACTAGTAATTGAAGCCCTAAATTTGAATGGTAGGCTATATTTGGAGATGATGTTAGGGGAAAGGGGACGTTTGGGGTTTTTCCAAAATTGAAGTCCTATCAATGCAATTTAAAGCTTTCTTTGGCAACTTTAGGAAAACTTTCCTTACAAAATGTTTTGAAATTAAAAGTCCTAAAAAATTTATGCTCCTCTGGAGACAATCCATTAAGACCCTTCTCTCAGAAATTTTTCAAAATTAAAGCCCAATATTAGCAATAAATTGACCTGGACAAGCTTATTTTGGACCAGAACGTGTCCCTGATGGTCACATCTGTATTTGTATGTATGGGTTGAAGTGCTGTTTAGCTCTACTGCAGCATTTGGCGATCGTTTAGAATCGCCAACAGTTTCTTGATTATGGTAACAATTGACTGTATTGCTCAATATTGGCAGGTGAGACTAAATGACACTTTCACCTATCTATGTGGTTCCCACTCATTTATCACAAAAAAAAAAAAAAAATCAAGGACTTAAAAGGACCCAAATGAAAATTTTCGAGGAACTACTCTGATGTTTATTCTTTACCACATGTGTGTTTCAAAAGAAGAAAAAAAGCTACAGAACTTAGAAATGAAAGGAAAACTTGCAGTTTCAACTTCTTTCTTATGATTTTTTCGGTAAACAGATAATAAATAAACAATACATAAACTTAAACAATCATTCAGAAACAAGACAAACCTTATAACAATCTTCTTCAACCCACGCTGGGTTAAACATGCATTTCCCGGCATTTTAGGTGGTAACTTAAAACGCAAGTACTGATGACAGGGATCATTCATAAAGGATGTCACGCTTCGAGGGGGAAGGGGGTTCGAGAAATTGTGACAAGGGGAGGGGAGGGGGTAACAAGATTGTGATATCCTGCTTATGCAACATAGCGTGACATGCGACAAAGGGGGTGAGAGGTGTCCGTTGAAGTGTGAGATTTTGTGACAAAGGGAAGAGGGGGTCAAATATGTAGGGAAAAAGCGTGACATCATTTATGAACTGTTCCATAGGAGCCAGTTCAAAACATAATCATTGGTTTGGTCACACTAACAGTGCCGTTTGAGCTCAGACTTGGGTCGAACTATACAAAAATGCAGCAAGCTTTTGAGCTCTGAAGAACTGCACTCGGAAGTCAGGAATCACAACACAAAAAGGGTTCAAGGAATCACTTTTTTATAAAAGAGGGATTGAAATTTTGCTATTTCTAGCCGATTTTTGCGTGGATATTTTTACGAAAAATCAGGGACTTTTCAAGCACCCTACGGACGTTTTCAAGGACTTTTTGGGTGCCTCGAGTTGTTTAAATGACATTCAAGGTTTTTCAAGGACCATGGGATATTTATTAATTTTTTTAAGTTAATGAGTATACATCTTTATGTGTGAATATTTAGATTTTCTTTTTTCAATGAAACTTTTGTGAGATCTAAAAACATGTCATACTAAATTTTTTCATTCGGCGAATGAAAAGATTATTGACAACATGCAATGAAAGTAATTTCAAGAGTAAAACATAAGATATTTTTCATTTAAACCATTACATTGTGAAGATCTTAAAAAGAGAACAGAAAGTTACTAAGTATCATAATAACAATTTCGAAAAGTGCCAAAATAGTGAATGGAAAATTAAAAAACATGCTACCATAAGAGCAATTTTAATTACAAAAATCTCAACGTACCTCATAACAAATCAAATTCCTTCTATGACTAACTGATTGATTTTCAAGATGTAGCTATGAATGCCTCAATATTTAATTCATTTAATTCTCAACCTTATAATATGGGACGCCAAAGAAAGTGACAGTACACTCAATCGTACTGCTTTTCTGCTTTTCGTACAAAAACAAATCAAAACAAAATTTTAGACGCTTTGACACACAGCTTATAAATGACCGGAATAGTTTCAGTATCAATAACAAGAACAAATTGATTTATTTTGTGAAACAATAAGAAAAATATGCATAAAGCTATATTATAAAATAACATAATTACAAACAAACGGTATAATTTATCATTAATAAATTTGTGTTTACTTTAGGGATCATCTGTCATTCTTCTACCATGTCACTGCAACTGTTAACTTAAAGCCCATATGTGTTTATTGCACCGACTAATCGGTTCAATCAAACTCGTTTTGCTATTCTATCAATTAAAATTTCGACCAGTCACAGAGTGGGTTCTCGCCACATGACTCTTCGACCAATCACAGTGCGGGTTCTTCAGGTCACTTTTTCCAGGAGCTAATTTAGAAATCAGTTCGACAGAACAATACTTTATCATGATTGCTGTGAGATCTCGATTTTCTTCTTATGAAGAACTAGTAAAAGCAATCTGTCAATTCGAAAAAGGAAATCAAGCTACATTTTAGAAAAAAGAGGCGAGTTGTCTCTCAGTTGCCCGTTCACTGACAACTTTATTGTCGTGTGTTGAGCACTTTTCTTTCCTGCACTGATGAAGAGGTTCCGTTGTAGCCTTGAAATAGCTATTTTCATTATTGATTTGACAATTTGTACTTTATTTACGTTATTTTTTAATGTAGTAATAACATTGCCGCTACTGTACAAAGAAATCGGTTAAATAGCATAAATACTATTGAACCGAGCTCATGCTCTGATTGGCGCTGTGTTCAAAACTCTAAAATAGCGGTGACGACATTTTACCGAAGTTCGGTGCATTAGCCACAGCGTTTTGAGTTGATGTTTTGAAACTTTCAGTAGGATTGTGTATTTTGTTGAAATATTACAAACCTTATTGAGAAATAATGTGAAAAACTTTCCAAAGAAGAATGCGAAATATGAATCTCTAATAAGCATCTTTTTTGTTTTAATTGATAATAAAAATTGTCTTGTCACTTTTTTGTAGTTAAATACAGATGTGACCACTAGTAACAGGCACTTAATAAGTATTTCTTTTTATTTCTTGCAGTTTTATTCTATAACGTTGTTAAATATTTTTCATAAATAGAAAAAAATCGTGTTGCATTTGCACTTAAAATTATATGAAATGGTGTAGGCGTTTCTTCTGAAGTTTAGCTGCCATTATTAATCAGTATTCAGTATCTATAAAGAAATGTACTTACAATGCATTCTACGTTTGGATTATAGGGAAAAATAAGTCGACTATTCGACAGCCAAATATCAGAATATTTGGCTTAGACTGAGGTCGGATATTTGGTAAACTGCCAAATGACTATTCTTTCATCACTATTTTATGTAATAAAAATCTCGTACGTGTGTAATTAATGTCCCGACATGTGTGTATTTTCATTTTTTATTATTTTTATATGTAACTAGCATTCATTCGATGAATGCTCTAAATTTTTTAAATAGGTTTTTGGTAATTTACTGGTGTTAAAAATAGTTTTTAGTCAGTTTTCAGTGATTCAATTGCATGAAGTTGGATCATTAAATCTGATCTCATCGCAGTGCTGCTCTGTGCATGGGTTGGCGATGGCTGGGGGTTATGAAACATCGTTAAAAGCACGCAGGAATAATTCACTAAGTTCTGATTGAATTACAAATTATGCATGATGCATTTCATTTTTATACAAATTTTGCTCTTTTTTTTTTCTTCCAATGAATGCAGCACCTGGTGTATTTCAATCTGGTATTTTGCACCTGATCAGCCACATATTATTCATCCAACCTCCTAGAAATTCATAACAAGTCACTAAGTTCTAATTGAACTGCAATTATGCATGAGGCATTTCATTTTCACATGAATTAAATTCTGTTGCAATGTATGCAGCGCCTGGTGTATTTCAATCTGCCATAGATTATTCGTCCAAACTCCCATAAATTCATTAGATCAGTTCACTAATTTAGATCCATCCCATCGCAGAAAGTCACTCTTTGCATGCGCCGACAGTGGTTAGAGTTTAATTATGTATCTGGTGTCTAGCTGTGCTTGAAAATTATATTGTCCGACATGCCCGGGGCATGTAAAAGTTAAATATTTATTTCCAAAACTTTATTATTTCATATTTTATTGCAAAATCACGGCATCCTCAACAATAAAATTGATAATGAAATTTAAATTTTGACTTTTAACTACTTATTATGCTTATTTGTAATTTAATTTTTCGTCTGTTTAATGCAACAAATTCAAATTTTTTTATTAATATGCAATAAAACAACTTCTGGGGAGGTAAAATTTTTGTTTGGGAATGTATTTTTTTGACAAACATGCCCAATTGGGCATGCAAAATTTTAAAGATTTTTTGAGCTGTAGTCTGTAGCATTGCCTTAAATTTAAATAAATGTTGATGGGCAACATTTTTGCACAGAAAGTAGAATCCTCGATTAATCTTGAAATAAGAAAAAAATTACTACTTCATTATGGCTGTGGTCATATGGAATAGTTTATCAAAAGCAATTACTATTTGCAATGGGATAAGTAGCTTTAAAAGGATTCTTGATCTTCATTGGAGATTTATGAATTGACTAGGACTTGCTAGCTAGGCACAGAGTCTATTGCTAATTGTCCCTTCATGTATTTGTATCACATAATATATTTCAACATTATCTCACAAAAATTGTTTTATTTTATAAATGAGGTTTTATTTATCCTCCCCTCCCTCCATTATTTTAAATTATTTAATATTTAACATCAGACTAAAGTAGCTTTTCTCCTTTTATAGGAGATGGAAGTTGTTGGTGATAAATCTCCTGAGTTAATGATTGAAGCTGAAGATGCTCCTTTGGGTCCTACTGTAAGATTCCAAATTTTGTTTTTTGACTTAAAGTATGCATGATGTAATGACCTTGTAAGAAAGTGGCATTATTCATTTTGCATTAATGTTGGCCATGAAGCTCTCTATGAGTCCACCAAAATAGTGAGAATAGTGTTGACAAGATGCAAAATTCTTTTTCACTGATAGTTATTGAAAAAAATCTGTAAGCCAGGACAGTGACATAAAAATCTTGGGACCAACTTTAAAATTAGATATCTTGTTCATATAAATGATAATTCTTAAATAGATTAAAACAACATTATTTTACACTTTTAAGTATGTATAATTTACTGCTACTAATTTAATTTGTGAAATGTTGATATAAAATTTTAACCTAATTTGAGAACATTTCAAAAAGCGATTCAAGCAGCCTATGAGTGACTTTCTGGTCACTTTAAAATTTTCTTTGAAAAAAAAAATATAAATGAGTTAACTTTTTCATATGCATGGAAATAAAATGCAAAAATTATTCCTTACAATAAAAAAAAAAAAAACTTCTGAGTACATGAGTACAGCCATTCTCGTGTTCTTCAACCCGGATATGATATTGCTAATCTTTTAGAGAATCACCCCATATTCTTCTTATTTCAGATCCCTGCACACAATGTTTAAAAAAAAAAAAAAATTTGCAATAGTAAAATTTAGAAATCAAAATGCTGGATGGACAGGTCACTGGCAATCTTTCTTTTTAAATTGAAAAGACTTTTTCTTTCTTTCTTTCTTTTTTTTTTGTTCCACAATATTAAATATGTAACCTAATTTAACAACCAGATTTGCTTCAGAAATATTTTATGTGATTAGACCTATAGTATAGAAAGGATTTTCATTTTATTTATTTCATTTGTTTTATGTATTAATTTATTTATATTTATTTAATAGATTAAAAATATGTGTCATTACTTTTATTTCCATTTAACTTTATTTGTTAATCCTTCCACACAATTGTGTACATTGTTCTTATTTGATAAAGGTTGTGAGTGCACCAAGTGATAAAGCTCCTGAATTGCCTGTTGAAACTGAAAATATCCGAAAGAGTTCCATTTCTGTAACGGATTTTAAAATTCTTCAGCCTCCTGAAGTTCACTTAGAAAATGCATCAACAAAATCTAACTCTATGCCTCGCAAAGCATCAATGGATTTGAATCTTGAAGCTAAAAATGAACCCAGTATTAAAAGAGTTGATTCTTACTCAAAATTTGGAGTTATGGAGACCGTTTCATTAGAAATTGCTCCTACAGAAACCACAATTGTTGCTTCAGAAAATGTTGAAGTTTTAGAAAAGGCTGAGAAATTGTCTTTACAACTACGTTCTTTGAGCATGACTGATAATATTTCACAGTCGAAATCTCAAAATGATACATTTCAGCAGAGACTGCATGTAAGTTCACATTCTTTTTCATTCTATCTTAACTAACTTTGATTTTGTAATTACTATCTAGTAATTGTACTGTAGTTAATATAGGTAAGGATCATAAATGACCAGTAAAACTTATTCCAATTTCTTGAAATTTGTATAACATTATTATTAGAGAAGCTTTGACCTAAATAGTGATGCTGATATCTTTTTAAACTCATAGTTTTATTAAAAGTATATTGAATAAAGAAAAGGACTAAATTGGTTAAAGTTTTGCAATTTAACTAAACTTCCACACAATATTTTATTGGCAGGGGTGCCCATAGAGGGGGATCATGGCGTAATTTGCTCCATCAGATTTGTTTGGGTGGGAGGGAGGATTTTTTTTCCAGAAGGGTTTTTTTAATTGCAGAGTTTATAGATGAAAAAAAGTACATAGAAACACACACACATATGTATGAATATAGATAGATAGATAATGTGTGTGCAGAACTTTTTTGGAAGGGGATGGAGGGATTTTTTCATGATATTTCTGTTTTGTATCATGAGTTGGGAGGGAAGAGGCGGTTGTTCATGCCCAAAAGCATCAATTATCCATTATCCAACTAATTTTTAACTATCCAGTATCTGATTCAGCCTTTGCACAAAAAATCCAGTTATCCGACATGTCAAATTTGATTATTAAAATGTAATTGCCATATTTTGAAAATATACATAAATTACAAACCTTTTTGGATGTTTAAAAGTATGTATAGAATTTACAGCTTTTAAACATCAGTGCCGGATATCCATTAGCGATTTGTGAGACATGGGATACCAAATATCCATTATCTGGAAAAATCATTGCATCATTGAATTTTGAGGGGGTGAGGGATTCACTGGCATAGATAAGGAGGTAGTTTTGGGGATACCCCCCCCCCCCTGAAATGGTAAAGATTGTCTAGAATTTCACCAATTTTTCTTGTAAAACAATAAAATTAGCCCCCCCCCCCTAAATCTGGGTCTAGCTATGCCACTGGGGGGATTTGCACCATTTAACTTGACAGGGATGAGCACCCCTGTTTAGTGAGGTGGGAGCTTGGTGAACTCTTGAATTGCCCATATAATCATATCAAATATAAATTCTTTTTAAGCAAGAGTTTTATTCCACAGCTGGCGCCCGTGGAATAAAACTCTTTTTTTTCCATGTAATGACCCTACAGTTTAGTAACAGTAAGAAGTAATAAGATTTCTTTGTGTATAAATATTTGTATTCATATTTTAAAATTTTCACTGTGCTAACTATGCAGTGGTTCTGCAAAGTGTTTCCTGTTTTGGTAAGGTTGACAAGTTTGTTAAATTTATATCCCTGTCCTTGACCAGACAAAAAATAGGTCCACCTAATTATTTAAGAAACATTAAGACAGATTAAAATTGGCACCCTTTCTTTTATTTCCCATTTTACCTTATGATTTTCCGTGGTGTGTCCCGCACCTGCACAAACATTTTGGAGGTGCTTAACCACCGCAGTCTCCCAGTGTCAGTGCACACATTAAAACTTATGTTGTGTTATGCTTTACAGCTGAAGTTGTGATAGAGCCAGGCCCATCATTTGGGCTATTAAGAGGCGGTCAATTAGCTTTTTCACTTTATTTTTTCCTTTTTATTTTTCTCGTGTATGTGAATTTGAATTGAGTTACATTTATTTTTTCCAGTTCGTGTGCTTAGTTAGTCTCGGGACTCGCTTATGAACTGTCGTCCAATATGACAGATAGCACAAGACAATACATCAAAGATTTTATTACATCACAAAGAGAGGAAATAACAGAAATACACCCAGGGCAATGTGGGAATCGAACCCACGACCTCATTACTGCGCGCAAGCAGCGGGCGGAAACTGGTACTAAGACCGCTCGTAGTGCTGACTCCAGGATGAAAGGGCCGCCAGGGGGAACTTTGAAAAGGGCACTATGTTTTCTTCAAACAGGGCACCCTTGAGTTGTGCTTAAAAAATATTTTTACCCCCCCCCCCCCCCACACCGCAAAAAAATTTAAGCATTGAAAAAGCTTCAAGTTTAGCAAGGTTGCAAACTTTGCATGTGTATCTCAAAATATAGGTTTTCATTTTGAAAAATATATAGGTATATATGTATCATTTATGCACCTTTTCATAAGTATTCTGCTTCAAAATTATGAACTACTCAACAAAGAAAATTTTAGGTCTTGGTGACATTTCTCCACGACCAGGTTTGGGAGAGGTGTACCAAAGTTCCAACAAATCGCGACCCCCACAAAAGCGCTCTCAATGTGGCCCGCACAAGTCTTAAGGCTGGCTCTGTTTATTATTGACAAGTAGTATTTCAGGTGACAGTGACCTAGGATTTCAAACTTGGTGCCATTTTGAACCTCAGTCATAGAGCTTTTCAAATTTTTCCTTAATCATTTGGTTTCTAATTCAAACATTTTTTTTTTCTTTTTAGAGGAGGGGTGTGGTGGGAACTTTGCAGAAAATAGCTTTTTATTTTGGCTCAATATATTTTGTCCTTTTTACCATTAAGAAAAAAATTATATCAGATGATAAAAAAATGCCGCACAATTATATGCAAGAAAACACTAAAATTAAATAAGATAATTTTTCACAGGGCAAATGGGAGCAACAATACTAGTGCAATCTTTACTTCTTTTATTCTTCTATGGGAAAATGTTATGAGAGGAAAATAATGTGCAAATTGTGCTTGTATTTAACATCTTATTTAATTTAAATTTTCTTTCTAATAGAGCCATAATTTTCTGTTTAAACAGTTTTTTCAGGCAGGGGGGGGGGAGGGGAGTCAAAAGTCTTGGAGAAGAATAATTGTATTTAGGCCCAATAAGGGTTTTGCTGTTCACTGTTTAAGAAATAATAAGAAATATTGTAAACCTAAAGCAGATGTTAAAAGATTGCTGCCCGATTTTACGCAGTTCGCTAATTTGCATATGACCGTTTTCGAAGAAATACATGATGGCAAACGAAGAAATACATGATATACAAATACTATTTTTAGCACATATAAACTGATTAGTATGTAGAGATTAAAATGTTTTAATTGAAAAGAAAAGAAATGCTTATTTGGCTTTGAAAATAGTATTTAACTGTTTTGTCTTATGTATAGATTTTGTGAAATGACGCTGATGACTTTTACTGTTTTATTTATTTATTTATTTTTTCAGTGGTGGTGCTAAATGCTAAACCCAGAACAATTTCACATCATGGAACCCCAAATTCGTAATCCCAAAATTTGAACATTTTCAAAAAAAAAAACAAATTTTGATTTCAATGAAACATCGGGAAGCCTTTTTTACTGGTTTCTTCTTTTGGAAATAAACATTTTAAAAATAAGAAAAAATTAATTATAATGAACGTGTTTAAATAAAAATGTACTTTTCATGATCGTGTCCGAAAAAGTTTTCATATTTGAGATCGCGATTTCTGAAAAAGGGTTCGCTTTCGCGATTAAGAGTTCTTATTAATTATTGCTTTAATTCTAAGTTAATATCATTAAATTTTGCTTCTTTCTATTTTTTGTGCTTTTATTATATTTATTATTATTGTTTTTTAGACTGAGCGCTAAATTTTACGCGATACAGAAAATTCGTAAAATTGAAGTTCAGGCTTTCTTTTATGTTCCCGATAAGCTGATCTTTTATAATTAAAAGTCTTTCTTAAGCGTCTAGAGAATTTAAAACAATGTCAGAATTTGATGATATTCTTTTCTTGTATTGTTTAATTAAAGAGGTTTAAAAAAATGGGAAACTTCTGGTTTTTTCGATGTTTTGCCGCGAACGTAAGTCGACATTTACTTCGTTTTTTGTGCTAAATTTCTCGACTTATAAGAGAGTATATACTGTATTAAAAAATGCTATTAATGCATGAAATGCTAATTAATGGCCAAATCTATGAGTTCTGCTGCTATTTACAAAATTTTTTTAATCAGGACCCAAAATCCGGAGAGTTTGCCGCTTTTGCTCGTTTTTTTTTTTTTTTTTTTTTTTTAAAAATCAAGAGTTTTCCGAATTGCCGCACATCATCGGCAGGTAGCGGGTTGCAAACTGCCCATCCTAACTAAAAATAGCATAATTTAAGTTGCAGACATTCATATTTGTTTAAGGCTAAACACTTTAAAATAAAAAAAGGCACGTGATGCGTCCCTCTACTACCCCCTGTTATTCCAAGAAGCTAAAGGGGAGAAGACAATAATGCTCTGGAGTTCTGAGAAAATTATTGGGGACAAATAAAGGTGGGGGGCAGGATGCCTGGATTGAAGTTTTCCTACTGCACTTCCTGCTTCGAAGGCCGTTCTGCCGATGTTGGCATGGTCTGAATAGACCGCAGGGCGCATAGAAAAGGGAAGAAAGAGCTCGCCGGGCGCAAAAAAGATTTAAAAGGGCCGCCGGGCGCAGCGCCCTGTTAAAATTGCTTAGAGTCAGCACTAGCTCGGCTACCGAGGCCCCTCGTGTATGTGTATATGTACAGACTAAAATTCAAAATTCATGTTGTGGAGAGACTCCCCTACAAACATGTGGGAGAAGTATGTGTGGAAAGGATCACAAATTTTGGCGAGAGATAAAAATTGCAATATTATTTCACGATATTCAGCCCTTTTTTATATTTCCTCATTCCAAAAGTATGTATTCTCAGTCTTGTTTTTTTTCTGCCGCAGTGTGTATGTTCTTTAATGAATGTTCCATGGGTGAGAGTCTCCTGCCAAACTATTTTCTATGAGAGAAACTGAAAATTTATTCTTTGAGCAGGCCTTGATTTGGATGGGGGGGGGGGGGGGGGGTAGGGGACATTTTCCTCTTTCCCTTTGAGAGTCAAGTATTATACTGGTAAACACATGATTTGTCCCATGCTTGAACTTGACTTGATATGAAGTATTTTCACACGAGAAACCCATATCTGGTATCAAAAATTTGACATCATATATAGTTTTTTAGCAATAAGAATATATGTACATAATATGTCAGAAAATTATAAAATGTAAAACAAAAAATATGTCAACGATTCTCGATAAGATACAATATAAAAGTGTCATATGTAATGTTAACTTTGACTGCTTTGTTTCCTGCAGGGATGTACATAAGTTTGCTTTTTTTTCTACGACTATAGGAAGTGGGGATCGTAAAATGCATTTCAAAAAACAAAATAATACCATAAATATCGTCCAAAGGATTTCATTTAAATCAATATTTTTAAAAAGTTCTCTGAAATAGTTGAAATTATTTTTAATTTGTGCCTTATCTTGTAATTCTTTCTGTAGCTTCACAACTTAATCATATAAAATGTATTACGTGTCAAAGCATGAAATTGACTAATGTCTGCTCACTTGATCTGCTTTATTTATTATTCATTAAAGTTTTAAAAAAGTTAATATATCTTTATGAAAGCTGTGTTCCATTTCAAATGACTTTTTACATGCATACTTATAATTTTCAGTTAGTATTGTCAATGCTTTTTTCCTTTAGTCTGCTTCAGATTGTGAAACGAATGTGCTAAGCAAATATTTTAATTTGAATAATGAAACAAAAACTGGCGTCAATGCAGATGGAATTGCATTTTTTAATGCTATAGCAGAAAATACTAAAGATATAAAACTTCAGCAGGAATCATTCATTGATTCAGAAATGAAAGATACAACTGCAGAGGATATAAAGAATTTAGCAAATAAAACTGAAATCGACCATGAAAGTTGTGAAGGTAATACTGCAGCTAAAGGTAAATATATACTTACACAAAGTTATACTCTTTATTGTTTTGTCTATTTTATGTTAATATTATTATGTTTTTACTTATTGAATGTTTAACAGTATTCATTTTGTACTCTAAATTTTTAAACATCATTTCCGATAACTGATTCAGTGCTTTTTGTTTATTTTGAGCACTGCTCAGGCAAATTGCTTAAAATATCGCTACATGTAGTTTTTCACAATGTCAGGCATATAAGGTTATTCATGCTCTTTTCACATGTTTATGTTTTATTGTATATTAGTTAATATACAGTTTTTTTTTTTTTTTTTTTCTGATACAGCAGAAAGAAAACCACCTATCTATAAAACACAATTCTCAGTAAAGCGCACAATGTTTCAGAAGTAAACGTTTAGTTGTGCAGTTAAAGGAACCCTACCTTTTGAATTGCAAAGTCTAGCCAATTAGATTTTAAAACAGTTTTTCATCTTTTCACCTTAATACAAGGCTTTGAAATGAAAAATAGTATTCATAGAAAAATGCAATGCTACATTATCTTTGTAAATGCAACTATGCAAAATATGAAGTAAGCAAATGTGTAGGATAACAAACTTATTTTGATTGTGAAGCACATTTATTTCTGAATGATAACTAAGTTGCTTAATTTATGCTTTAATTCTCTTTTTATTTTATACTTATTCTAATAGGCATACATATTGATATGAATGTTTGAATATTACTTTATAAATTGTTGAAATGATATTTATAATGCAAAACCTCTGGCCCCAAGGTGTGCATTGTAACAATCTTCTGCTATATTCTATTGTTAGACTGAATCTACAACAATGTTATCAGCAAACACAGATATGCCATTAATGCAGTTGGCATATTAACAAAAAAAGAGTTTTAATTGGTACAACAGTACAACATTGGTACAACATACCAGTGTGGTGCTTTCTCGCATTTTTAAAAATCCCCGCAAGGTACTTTTCCATGATCATCTCAGATTTTTCCAGGGGGTGAAGAGGTTGGATGCAAAACATATATACACTGTATATTGCACTGAAAAAACAACAAATATCTATGCATTCACAAAATACATTATATTCTCAAAGCCAAGGGGGAGTTGAAATTTCCTGACTGCCTTAAAAGACAGGCCTGCTGTATGGTATATTTTAATCATTTAATTGTATTTCATAAGCTCCCAATAGTTCATCTTAGGTACATTTCATGAATTTCAGAATTTTAGAATAAATAATAATTCTTACGATTGAAAGGGCTAAACAAAAAACATCTTAAATTTGTGAAATAAATAATTTCACAGATTATGATGAGTATTGGTTTCCAGATATTTATAGCATTTGAATTTAGTTTAAGTTTGGACTCTTTCCTCACCTTTATCATAGCAGTTTTACATTTATGATCGTCAACATCGAGTGGTGTGGAAGTAATAATAACAAATTTTAGATGAATGTTTTGTGCAAACAATCGCACCAAGTTAAAAGTTAAGAAGAGGTGGTAGTTAATTTTTTCTCAGAAGTTGTTTCTAAAGCAGAGGATGTGGCTAATGTTGTAGTTGTAAGAAATTTATTTAGGATATTAACAGTTGTCATTTTATTAAAGTAAGACTGACACTTTGAATTCTTAATGTCTCGGGTCAAAAATAAATTATTCACTTTCATGTAATTAGTTTTTTACTCTGTGCATGACACACAATAAGTCAAATATTTGGTCATATTCAGACATATACAGATTAACCTGCAAGAGCATGCAGTGTGTCTAAGAGGCTCTGACAAATATAGGTGCAGTTTGACCCAACATGTGTTCTCATGGGATACAACGCCATATCAGACGCATAACACTCTGGACTCGCTATATAACGACCCCATTCGGACGGCTTTTTGGGTCATTATATCAAATGGCCACTGTCAAATGAATTAATAATAATATTTAAATAATTCCTTTTCTTCAACTTTGGTTAAAACTATACTTTCAAACGGCAGAGTAATCATAATATCAAATGTCTGAAATATTTTTTATCAAATAAGTTTTGATTTTAAATGCATTAATAATAATAATTAATGTTCAAAGTCAGTAAAAGCAATGCTAAAGCATGGAAAAAAAAGTTACAAATTTCAGACTGGTTTCAAGGGCAATCAGCCCCCTTCATCAGTACTGAGAGTCACTGGAGTAGATAGGGGGGGGGGGTAAAATCCCTGAAATGGTGAAGATTGCCTAGAATTTGACCAATTTTTCCTGTAAAACAATGAAATTAGCTTACTTCTCCTGAAGAAACCCCCTTGAAATGGAGAAATTGTCTAAAATTTGACCAAAAAACAATGAAATTAGCTCATTTTTCCTGAAGATGCCCCCTAAAAGAGTGAAGATTGTCTAGAATTTGACCAAATTTTCCTGTAAAACAATGCAATTAGCTAAACCCTCCCCCCCCCCCCCCAGCCAGGCTACGCCACTGCTGAGAATAGAAAAGTCGTGAAGTCTTTTCTACTCTCAGTACTGACAAAGGAAGCTGATTGCTATTGAAACTAGTCTTCCATTTTTAACCTTTTATTTGCTCCCTTTAACATTGCTCTTGCTCATTTTGAATATGTGTGTAAAGTAAATATCACTCTTTTAGTAGTTGATGGGCCATTTCACAATATTTTTTTTAAATGTAGAGTTCGCAACATGGCACTTTTTTTGTTATAACTACGTAATTTACAGTTTAATTATCACTAATTTTTTTTTTTCAAATAATGTGCTCAACACATTATTTGAAAATAAAATTTGGTGATAATTCAACTGTAAATTACGTAGTTATAACAAAAAAGTGTCATGTTGCGGACTCTACGTTTGGAGAAAATACCGTGAAATGGCCCTATAACAAACTATGCAATGAACAGAAATTTGTCCAACTGTCAAATACTTTATCAACTACTATGAGTGTATTAAATTCGATAATTAATAATCAATGGTGTTTATGAAATTCAATATTAAGCATGACTTTGGTAAACAACTAATAGGGTGAGCTCAAATTTTTGTAATTTGCTCATAAATGTTATTCATAACAATATGCCAATAAATACTGATTAAAATTTCCCTTCTTCCCCCCCCCCCCCCGCTTTATATATTGGGACCGTTTTGGACAACATACTGTGAAATGGCCGTGATCTTGTACAATTAAATACCTTGTAGAATATGATTTATACTACAAGAGCTAATTAAGGAAATTGAATTCAAGAATTTGAAGTAAAATGAATTTTAAATAAAATAATGAGCAGATTACGTAAGTATGGTATAAAATCTAGAATGCATTTGCATAAAGAAAAGTATTCTCATCACGTGAACAATGGCAGAAAATTATTTTCTAATTTTATTGAAAAAGAAACGGTCATTTTTTTAAAAATGAGTGTTCACATTTCTGTTTTCTCTACAACAGATAAATGAAACATTTAAACTTTGCAGCATGGAGAAAATTCCTACTTCTCTGGTTCCAACCCATTTTTGTAAGTCATTATATCAAGAGTCGTGTTCCTTCATAGATAGTCATTATGTTCATGTGAAATAACATCTTTACTGGAAGTCAATCGGTTCCCCTTCAAAGATCAGAATGACGAAGGTGCCCACCCCCTCCGAGCAATGGCGCAACCCCCTCGCTGAAAATCTATGGAAACCCCCCTCCAAAAAAAATTGGCCAGAACCCTATGAAACAACCCGGCAAAAAATTTCAATCAGACTTCTCCATGACACCCCCCTCTGGTGGGCACCCCTGGATATAACACATTGAGTCATTTTAACGCAGGGTTGTTATAACAAAAACTGTATTATATTAATTAGCTAATATTACTCGTATATATAGGAAATTTCCTGTAGTAAAAGTTCTTAGTTACTTTTATAAACATCATGCTATTGAGAAACTAATTGTGCATACTGTTGCTTTAGGCATCAAGAGAAGGTATTTAAAAAATATTTTCTTTTCTTAAAGTTCTTTCTCTTTTTAATGTAATTATATGTACAATTTTTTAATGAAAATGTTTATCATGCATTTTTTTCTTTTTTTTAATGTTTTTAGTACCAAGCAAAGAACTTCAACAACCAACTCTTCTAAAATTTTTTGCTGAAGAGAAAAGTGGAACTGATAAAGATGGGAAACTATTCTTTGATAAAATTGCAGAAGACAAATCTCTTGCCGATAATGTACTGGATAAGATTAAGGAGCCTAGTATGCCACTTAATTACATAGACAGTAACTTTTTAGGCTCACCTTCCTTAAATAGTGAAATAGAAGAGGCATGGATTTCATCAGAAAAGACTCGCCAAACATTAGTGTCGGTTATTACTTCTGGTTCATTCATTCCTGAGCAGAACCAATTGACTATGCCAGGAGTTATAGTTGACGAAGAATTGGTATTTGTTTTTTATATATTTTCTTTTTTCTCTCTTCTTTTTTTACGAGGGGAATTGAAAAATTTTGTTATTAACCTTTTCCCTATGGCAAGCTCTTGAGGAGTCCTTTTCCTAAAGACTGGTATAACAGTTGTACCAGTGCCGTAAGGAAAAGGTTAATGCATATGACTACAGGATTGTGTTTTTGTTTTACAAAGCACTTGTTTCTTGTATATAACATTTAGAAAATGTTCACTTTTGACAACAAAATTCTCCTTTCAAATGATAATATTTTTCATCTGTCAACTCCTTTTTAGCACCAAATTGGTAATAAAACTACTTATGGGCCTGAATTTGCAGTTATTCAAAGTTTAGTTGCTTTGAGTGACAATTTTTTCTTCACTTAGATCTTCTGTATTGTGTCACTTGTAAACCTTGATTTTTTTAAATACGAATGCCATATTAATTTCATTTTAAAATCATGCACGGAAAATATTGGTTTACCTTAGAATTGTATACAACCTATTAAAAACTAAGTCAATTGCTGTCCTACACAGAGACTGCATTTCTTATTTCCAGAAATACTATCTCTTTCTGCCAATTTTTTTCCCAGATGCTTATAAAGTACCAAACCCAAAATTCAAAAGATCCTAAAATTTGGCACTTTTCAAAAATTCCCGTTTTTTTTTAATTTAGTAAAATATCTATCTCAGAAGTTGAAAAATCTCAAAAAAATTGAAAATTAGTCTTTTGGGCGCAGTTAAGTATCTCTTTTCCCTAAAAACGTTAACTATTTTGTTCCTTACATCCTTAAAAGTTTCTTTTTCAAATGTTTTTCCCTTTAAAAAAAAGAAAGAAAGCCTACCTCCACGAAAGATAGAAAGAAAGATAAAGGAATTTATTCCTCTGTGGTCATAAGTGGCTCCCAGTAATCTTGCATTTTGTACAAATGCCTGGTGTTTTGGTTTGACTTCTCTAATAATATTTTTTATAAAGCTCTATTTTCTTTTTCATGCAATTGCAAGTGATTGTGAAAGGGCGAAGTACCATCTGGGTGTAGTTTATTTTGGCTGAATCATGTGCTGTATTTTGGAATGTTTTATCAAAATCCATGACTAAGTTATTTTTTGTTTGGTAAAAGTATGTTATATTAAGATATTGTTTTACTTATATTACCTTTACAAAAAAAATTTTTATCTACCAACTGAGAAATGCAATTTGAAGTAAAAATGCTTGTGTCAGCTTTGATGTTTTTGTAATTCCACCATCTTTGGTCCTGTAAATTGTTTATTTTAGGCCAGATACTGAAATTCAGCAAATTTGGAAATCTGGCATTGTGCCAGTCATGATCATGCTGAATTTGGGGTTTAGTACTGTATCCTTAGCAATTTTTTCTTCATTCCATGAATATAATGTCTTTTCTGTAATAGCATCCCATGGGGGATGCCAAAATACCCTGGGTAATAAGTTTCAGTGTTCATTTCTTGTTTTTGTTCTGTAAGCAAAATTCATAAGATTTTTAAGCAATATTCATTAATTTGAATTTTTTTTTTTTTTTTGCGTATAACACAGCAGTATGCTATATATGTAAGTGAAATATTTCAATGTCTTTTGTTTTAAATTAGAGTATTTAAAGTCTGCCATTAAATTGATATTTTTATATACCTCCCTCCTGTATAAATCTCATATAAAACTGGGTTTGAAGTATTGGTTAAAAATCGCTAGATTAGGACGACCATAACAATAGTTATAACATCATGTACAATAAGAGTGCTGATGCATGTTATGCCCATTATGCTTCTTCATTCAAGTTATCTTCTATTTCTTTGCATTGAACTGATTTTCAAGAAAGTATTCACATAAGCAGGGCTGGATTTCTGAATAGGTAAAGTTAACAACTGTGAAGATCAGAGACAACGGGTACTAATGTTCTCCAGAAGTTAATTAAAATCAGGTAAAATAAAAACTGATGGGTGAACACTTAATGAGGATTGCATGGGCATATCAACACATTGTGCCGCCTAGATAGATGGAGTTACCATGATTTCATTTTTGTTTTGCAAGTGACCAGATCACGACATGGACCTTTCATTTTCAACCAATCCGCTTTGGAAGAAAAGAGCTACTGAACCACTCGCCTCTCGCTCCGGTCGCTCTGTGCATAAAGATTCATTCGTTCTTGAGCTCACGAGTAAGAGGTACTCATTCGAGAGGTTTTTAACCTTCTTCAAACATGTTGCTCATGCAGGTGAAAGCCTAGCAAACACTATATTGAAGATTTGAAAAAGTATGAAATTAAATGAATCTGATTGTAGGGGTCTGTCGTGCATGTAGGTCGTTTTAAAGGCAAATATTAGGAAAAACAGCAAAATCAACAGCTTTAAAATGAAAAAAGATGCTTGCCCTAATGGAACTTTGGACACTAGGGCAAAACTAAGACAATAAAGATTCTCTTCCTCTCCTTGTTTTTGAAAAATATCTGAAGAATTGGTGTATTGTAAGCTAACTGAAGGGCATGCTTTCCATTTCTCTTATGACTAAAATTAAAAACTCAAGGTGCTAAGAGAAAATAGCTGTAAAATCTATGTTAACACATTAAAGGTGGGAGTCGTAGTACTACAATTTATCTCAACTGTAGCTTAAAGGCGCGAGTCGTAGCACTATGATTTATCTCGACTGTAGCTTAAAGGTGGGAGTCGTAGTAATATACGATTTATTTCAACTGTTTCTTAAAGGCAGGACTCGTAGTTATTCGATTTATCTTGACTGTAGCTTAAAGGCGGGAGTCGTCGTAATACGATTTATCTCGACTGTAGCTTAAAGGCGGGAGTTGTATTAGTACGGTTTGCAACCACATTGTGCAATCCATGCGTCACTTTACATTTGTATTCTTCACTTTTTTTACATATGTATTTGTACACTAGATTCTTCTCATAAATATGTACTTTAAAACATTTTTTTGTAATTAGTGTTTAGTTCTTTTTAAATATTTCTTGTAGCTTTAAGAGTTTAAATAAACTTTTTTAAGTCTAAATTTTTTTATGATTACACAAAATATCACCCGCTCTAGGACGAAAAACGAGGCGGGGTGGTTGCCGCGTTACCTTGCATACTTTCGTCAAGATCCCTCTCCTTTAATGTGTTAATGTTACTCGAGTTTCTGGTAAGTCAGGCTCGGAGTGCAAAAGAAAGACGTGTGCAAATGTCTAAATTTAGATTAGCTTTGAAGGGTCTCGTGTCATCTTTTAAAGATGCAACCCAAACTTTTTTGGATGGAAATGAAACTTAAAAGCTTACTTAAGCAGTTAAATGAAATTGGCAAGGTATTTTATCTCTAGTCTTTGGGTTGTCATTTTCCTAAAATCTGGAAAGATAATGGAAAAGCTGCAAATGAAAGATCTTGTCTTAATCGCCAAAGGATTTTATGAATCATGAATTAGTCATCTTGAAGAACTTTAGTGTATCATGAACACAAATCTGAACATGTAAAATGAGGGGGGAACTGTAAATCTTTATATATATGTGGTGTGTACATAAATAAAAATTTTTAAAAAATCCACTAATGGTGGGAAGGGTGCTAGAAAGAAACAAAAGATGCACCTAACTAGTATAACACAATTTTTCTTTTTTATCTTATAATGTACTAAACTTAAGTATATGTCTTGTTTGAAAAATCAGTGCTTCTTTTAATGCTTTTGGTGATGAAATTGTGTTGAGTGGGGGGGGGGGAGGTTCTTGGAGCACACCTCAAACCTGACGCAAGCACTTTTACTTCAAATTGCAGTTTTTTCTCAACTGGTAAATAAACAACATTTTTTTCGTTAAGGTAGTATGAATAAAGCAATATGTTAATATAACATTAGACGCACATATTCAAGAGCACGATACAACATTTTAAATACGGGGCTGGTTTGTATTCTTCTGGGAATTTCAAATTTATTCTTTCATTTTACTGATTATAATTCCTTGACTTTATGTTTAGACAGATTATTTATACAAAAAATATTACATATTTATGGAATATTTATGCATTTTGTATATAAACACTGCAGTTTCATTTGTTGCATGGTAAAATTAAGGTTTTGGCTTACATTTTCTCAGGAAGATCCTGTGAAGGCACTTTTAATCGAGTGCAACTCCCCTCAATCCCAATTCCGAAAAGTTTTAACTGCAAATGAGGTGTCTGAAGATGAAAATGGATTGAAGAAACTAATAGTTAGTATTTTATTGATTTCTACTTTTATGAGTTGTTAGGAAAAAAATAGAAAAACTTGAGCTATTTGATTTTTGAATTTTCATTATCATTGAAATTTCCTTTTCTCCCCTAGGAAGCCGAATGTTATCATGCTGCTGTAAATCTTACGAAACGTCTTCTTAAAGCTGCTGGGCAAGGGCCAGGTGATGATGGTAAACCAAGTAAAAACACCCCTTTTACTTTAAGGGTTTGTAGTTCTAGTGTCATTGTTTACTTTTATATTGAAACAGTTCGACTGCATATATTATTGTAAAATCTGGTAGTGATTTTATTAAATTACTGTAGATATGCTTCCTCTCAAAAAAGGATTTTTTTGTGTATCATTTAATGAAATGTTATGTTTACATCAGGCTAAAAAAATTGAAAGGTTTGCTATTCACTTCATTGCTTTTGATCCATGATTTTTGCTTCAGATTTCTTGCCAGTTTTAGAAGTAATCATAAATCGGTTATAGTATTAATGAAATTTCATGCTTTAGAAGTCATTATGAGAGGCATTGGTTGTATTAAAAATATTTTATGTATTAATTTATTTTTCTCGCCTAACTTAAATAGCTTGGAGACTAAAATAACTTTTTTAACTTGATGCAGCTTGTTCTTAGTGCATTATTTGTTGCAATTTAGCTTGTCTTCCAACATCATCAATATTGCGTAGGCATTGCATGTTTTTTTAATAGTATGTTATATAGAAACTTTTACAAAAAATAAACATTTTTCACACTATAAAATTATCATATCCGGCAGGGCGGCGTAGTGGTAAGGTGCAGGCCTGGTACGCCCAAGTTCGCAGGATCGAGTCTGGCTCAAGTTGGTTTGTTTTCAAGATGCAGAGCACCCATGTCATATGATTATCCAGCATGTTAAAGATCACTTGAGTATCAGTTTGGCATGATACACTTGGCTAAATTAAATTCCTGGTACAGTTTGCATCAATTAGAGTTTAGGTGCTGCCAACTAGGGCGAAACTAAGAGTCAAAAATTGCGGCAATGGTACCACACACATTGTGATACCATTGCCGCCAAGTACCAAAGAGTTGGTATCAATCTCTGGGAATGCACTAGATCTGCAATGGTTAAGAGTCAACACTATGCAGCCCAATAGAAATAAATAAATAAATAAACATTATTATCCTTATTTGATACTGGTATATAGTGACATTTAATTTTCCATCAACAGAATCCAGGTACTCGCCCTTTCAGGTGAAGGAACTGGATGTTGAAATTCTCATGTGGCAATGGTACCACACTCATTGTAGTGCAGCTGAAAGAGATGGTATCAATCTTTCTCGAAGGACAAGGTTTGCAATTGGCAGAAGCCAAGAGCAGCTCATTAGAAATAAATTTTAAAAATGTAGTCATGCAGTCCAAGTGCAAGATTCAGTATAAATATGATCCACTTGTGTTTAATGCATTTAAAAGAATACTTTTTATTGCTTCAAAGTTTTATTTTAAAGCTATCCTTCTTCCTTTGTGTTTTATAGCTTTGGCATACTCGACTTGCTCTATTGGTCAAACTTCGGAAATTTTCTTTAGCAGAAGTAGAAAGTGCTGCTTTTGGGGATTTGGACCGCCCAGATTTGTACTATGAGTTTTATCCAAATTTATATGAAGGAAAAAGAGGTAGTTTGTCATTTTATTAACAGATTAACAAATGCTGAATGAAAAATAAATTTGTTTATAATCTGAGACAACTTTTTGTTTTCATTTAGGTAGCATGGTGCCATTTTCTCTTCGACTGTTACTAGCAGAATTACCTCAGTACCAAGGAAATCATCAAGTTGCCTTAGATAATATGTATTCTGTTTTGAATACTGTTCAAAAAGTAAATTAATCACTTATTAATTTATTTCTTCAAGATGTCCGCTTCTATGCACAACTTTTGAAGCCACTGAATAACCATACTGTTTTTGAATTCTACCTGTGAGCTACTCCCGAAAAATCCCCCTCCCACCACCACCACCACCACACACACCACTAATTAATTAATAATTAACAATTTAATTAATCACACAAATTAATATGTAACAATTGGTGTATATTTTTTCGGAAAATTTCTTTGCATGCTACCAGTAGTTCAGAATCAATAGCTTGGCAACCACTGCTCTAGACCCTTTCTATGAGTTTGTCATGAAGTCTGAAAGGGAAAGTGATGCACTACACACTAAGACAAATCTTACAGAAACATAAGTTAGAGCCAATTATGGACTGAAGGAATCTTAAATATTGAATGTTTAAATCTGTTTACTGTAATGTCTATCATAAAATTTATTAATATACATATAAAGAGAAACTAGATAGAATTAACTTTACACTACTGTCAAAATTTGTCTCTTTGTGTACTATATCTAGTTCAAAGAAAATGAGGCTCTTACTGGTGATTTCCTTACTAATGTTAAACCAGTATGCATAGGCTAATCATTTTTCTCTTCTGTGGAAATTTTACTTTATTTAGCTTAGTAATAATATCTTTAGGCACAAAATGTTTCCAAAGTAATTATTTGTAGCATAGTATATACCAAGAATTGGTAGCCATTCCCCATGCAAGGGTGGATCCAGAAATGATTTCTGGATAGGGCACGAATAAGTAAAAAGTGGTTCTCCCTCATAAAGATCTTTGCAATAATGCTTTCATCACAGCTTTTACGCTGTTTAAGATCCCTTAAAACCAATTATTCTACATTAAAATTCAGAAAATAAATAAAAATTATTTTATGGAACAATTATAGATTTATTTTATTTCATTTCGAGAGGGCCCCCCTTGCAAATCCCCCACTCTCTTCATCGGTCAAAATCGACCAAAATGCATTTTAAGAAGAAATTTTGGATCGGTGATAATTTTCCTACATCACACCCTACCTGTTTTCCCCTTAATCCAAGCTAATGATGTATTCTTGTAGATATTAGTTTACATGCTTATTTCCATGACCTACGCACTTCACATTTCCCAACTTGACACATCCCCACTTCACTGCCTATTTAAATTCTCATGCAGCTGTTTAATTTGTTATTTATGTCTACAATCCCCATTATTTTTACACTTTAATAAGAATATTTATGTTGTCAGCATGTTTTTCTTTGACATCCTCCATAAAGATAGTTAACAATTGAATTGAAATTGAACCCTGCCAAATATGCTTTATGATGTCAATCATTCTCATGATTACCTCTAACAACTCATATTTGCTTCCTCCACAACCAATTCCTAACCTAAATTATATTCTCTCCTAATCCAATGTAAACCAGTTTACTAGAAAGAGCATCATGTGGTATCTTTTTTAAAACTTTTTTGAAATTCGTATCACAGAACTTTTTGAAACCCTTCATATAAACAATATCTAAACAATGACCTTGTCATAGTATAATTGAACTGAATATGCATAATTCACAGAAATTTCTTTTTGTACTTAGAAACTCAAAAGCTTGGTTGACAAAAATGTCATTTTCTCACAAACCTAAAAATAGCATAAAAATAATAAAATAAAATGATTAAAATTCTTTATTCAGTTTTATTTTCATAATTTAATTGTTATCAATGAAATGCAAAAAAAAAATGTCAATTTTAATGAAAATAACTTTATTGTAATTTAAACTTTTATTTTTCCTCAAAAATGTCATTCCATCACTTATGGAATTGCCCCTTTTCAATTTAAAAGGCTTAGAAACTAATTGATACATATAAGCTGAATGTGCAAGAATTAATAAGTGACATTTATTATTCATTATTTTACTGGTATAAATTACAATATGTATGGTTTGTTTTAAAATTTTTCCATAACTTTCCATAGTCATTTCATAATTATTGATGCTGCATTCTCAATTTAGATAATAAGAAATGTAAGAAATGGTTGTGCTGAAGATGGAAGTATGATTAGTATGTCAGAATCAAGACAAAATGGTTAGTAATTGCAGAAAAAAACCTGACAGAATTTAGTACTAGCAATGTTTGATATGGTTATGTGTAGCATATGTTTCCGAATTATTATTGTTATTTTCAAATTTTTATTATTAAAGTGATTAACAATAGTGTTGCTAACTGATTTATATATGCATTTGAAAACTAATATACAGTGAAATTGTAAGGTTTAAGAGAATGGTTAAATGATGTTAGTTTATTAAATTATTTTTATAAATAATTCTATAATTTCATTGGTTTTGGAGGCGCAATGACGATATTTAACTGTACTTATAAATCAACTTTTCACTGGAAAGAAAAAACTAGCAAGTTCTACTTTGTAAATACTTCTCTTCAAATTAATTTATAAACTAGTAAATGTATTTCAAGTAAGGTACGTATTTTGTTTTGTTTCATTCTTTTTTTTAAATAATTGCCTTGCTCTGTTAATTTTATGTTTTTTTTTTTCCCCCCAGCTTCATTAGACATTTGGTGCAATCGAGAGCAAAGAGTTTTGTATTCTATTTTGAATGGTGTTCTTACACAGAAAGTAAGTAATTTTTAAAACTGTAATGGCATTTACATGTTTTTTACATGGTGTACATTATATAAAATGTAGAATAAGTGATAGGAAAAATTCTTACACTGTCTTTAGCAATAATCTTTTTTTTTTTTTCTGAACATTGTTTGTTACTAGAAATGTTTTTAGTCGTCTTCAATGCCAGCACAATTCGTTACTTAAAGAATGTTCAGTTTGATTTGCTGAATTTTCCTCCAGACTTTAGCAAGCCTTTGCGGAGTCGCAATAGCTGTATCCTGTGGTAATTCGATTTCATAATTCTTTCAAGATGGGAACATCTACAATATGAATACATTGTTATAGAAATTCCCCTCTAACTGATTGGGTAGTGAATACAGCAACCATTGTTGTGAGATAATTCATCAGGATTCCTCTTCAAAAATGGATTTCTCTTCCTAAGAATTAATAAGTGATGGGAAAGGCAAGCTTGCTTGAAGTGAGAGAGAAGTTGATTCAAAAGACGTGCGCTTATATGCCCCCCTCGCCTGCCAGATCTGCCAAGCTGTTTTCGTGTCCAGGGCACTTTAAATTTTTCCTGCCCCCTTTGAATGGTTTATATTTTAACTTTGACTAATTTATTGAATTTTGAATGAATGTTGCAATTTCTATATTCGTGTTTATGAAGTTGAGAGTAAGAAAAATTTTGCTATTGAACTGTCACAACTAATTATTGAAAAGGAAATGAATAAATAAATTATTAAAAATTTAATTATTTATATAATCAGTATTTAGTTAAAAGCAATTAGTTACTACAAGTTTCTGCTTATCGAAGTCTCCTAAGCTAAGAGCTTATTCAAACTTGCTTTGAAACATGATTTTGCTGCTCCAAAATGGCATTTTTTCTGCTCCACTGCTGCTCCAAAACTAAACTTTGCCACTTGCATTACAACCAAGTAAATGCAAGACGGTGCTCGGCATCAGCCTCTCACGAAAATCTTGTTCATTGACAAACAGGGAAAATGATATACAGTAAAACCCTGTTAAAACGCGGGTGTCGGGGGACATGTTTGGCACCCGCGTTATAATCTAAACGCGGTATAGTGAAACTATACCGCAGAATCATATTCACGAAAGAATACTCACTTTTGTTGCATCATTTTTATCTTTATCAATTACTCGTAACTTTTCTTCCCCCTATAGTATTTTTTTTCTTCTTACCTTTGCTGCCATTGTATTCATTGTAATTGCTGTGCCAGAAACACATCTCAACTGGCAAGAATATTTGTGTGCTCGGGCTGGCTTTATTTACCATGGTAAATAAGGAATCAACTTTAAATGGCAAAGATAACGAGTGGTTTAAACGTCAGGGGACATAATAGTCACCGCGGTATATCCGTTTCTGTGGTATACTGAGGCGCGGTATAAAGGGGGTTTTACTGTACCATGTAACATAGGCAGATTAGGTTTTTAATTGCCACTTTTTAAAAAGTTAAATAGATGTAGAAGAAATTAATTCAAATTTATATAATGTTCAATAAGAAATTGTTTATGTTAGCCTAGTCGAGGCTAGCTGACCAGGCCAATCTGCCCCTGTATCCATGCCCACTCAAAGATCTTCTCATGAAGGAAAATAGTAGCTCCATTGCCCATTTTGTCTGCTTATTGCATTCTTGCTCTTCATTGTTTATAAATATATTGAATATTATATTTATTTATTTTTTATAGGATTATGTGTTGGCAGTTTCTGTTGCAAAAATATTAATAGAAAAAAGTAAAGACAAAGTTCCAGAACTACATTCTGCTTTAGGAAGGATATATCTACAGGTATATTTTAAATTGTTTGTTTTTCATTAGATAATGTAATGAAACCACATGTAAATGTTGCTTAGCAGTGTTTTCTTTAAATCAGGATATGAAAATAATCATGATTTCTTTCAAAAAAATTTAAAATATGAGATTTATTAAAATACAGATTTAATTTAAATCAGACTATTTTGCAAACCCAATAAATATGATTTGAAACAGACATTTTGAGAAAAATGCAAAGTATAAATAGCAATGCATTAAAGAAGTATAATTACATGTGTTCAAAATTTCAAACAGGGGTGTTTGCGACACAAAGTAAAAAACCCTGAAAAATTTTATGCAAAAAGTCAGTATCACTTTTTATGCAGCATAAATTATACGACAGGTTTTATACACATATAGTTACAACTGCATGTTTAAAATAACTTTTGAAACTAAAATTTATATTTTACTTACCTACTTCTGAAAAGAAAATTTTTATTTATTTGTCTTTTGCAAATAAATTGTAATTTATAGTAAAACATAATGAATAGGAATTTCCCATGACTATATTTTTTTGCCAAATTTTTGTAGGGCAATACTTTTTCTATTTAGAGTTATTATTTTTTCATTTATTTGTCAAGTATCTACAACTTTTAAGATAAAAGTTGAAAAAATAACTCCAAGTCCAGCGCCGATTTCAGGAAAAGGACGCGAAAATGTGTTATTATGCAAAAAAATGAAGTTTGGAAAATGAGTTCAACTTTTTGCGATGTTTATCAGAAAAATGACAGTCCAAAAAAAAAAACTACAAGCTTTTTTATCGTTGTTTTAAAAACAAAAATAAAGTCCGTACAAAAAATTACCATTTTTGGCGATGTTTACATCAGGGATGTAACCATCGCCAACCCCGGGGTTTGGCGTCGGAATTTTTTTTACAAAATCCGCCCAGTTATTGGTAACAACGATAGCGCGTGGGGCGTGGTATAGGCCTTGCGCGACAGCGTATACCTCAATGTATTCGGAACAAAGATGGCCGTTGCAATTGTTGCTGCATAAAGGGTTGCTACAAAGGGAATGGTCATCGCTTTTTGGCTTATTTTTTGTTCCCATCCGCTACGTTTTCAATTTCGAAGGTGTAAAAACTCCAATTTTTAAAACACTGAAGGTGGATATGAAAAACCTGGATTTCAGGGATATACCCGGAATACAATCACCCCTGTTCAAATAATAATAATAACAAATGACCAAACAAATAACTATGATATATTGCACTAATTCCTATTACATATTTGTAGTTAAACAAGGTAATTATTGAAAAGGGAAATACCTAAGTAAGACCATACCCAACATGTAGGGTAAATGCATATTTATTATAAAATATGAGATTTTAAAATCATTTCTGCGAAATATTTATTCGCAAAAATAAATAGATGAATAATTATTCAAGTCTAAAATAGCATATGTTTAGGGATGCACGGATTAATCGGCCATAATCAGCCAATTATATGGCCAAGAATTATTTTTTTATTAAAATTACTTTTAGTATGCCAATAAACAAGAAACCATGTTGAAGGAATTCATTAACCCTCTCTCTTAAGGGGGGGGGGGCTAATGAATTGGTTACTGTAAGATGCCCCCCCCCCCCTCTTAGAGAGATGGTGCACCTCCCCAACATTTATCAAAATATGATTTCATAAAAAAATATAGAAAATATAACAGAAGAAAGAGAAATTTACAACAGCTCTTTTTAAATTGATTTTTCAACATCCCCTTTTGTAAAGTTTCCAATGGTGCAATCTGTGTCTGCCATGACCCTTCCCCCTTGTGGGTACCACTGCAGTAAGTCGATTTAATTTTCTGCAGCATAAGGTGCCATGTAAATACACACATATACATTATATTTCAGAAGCTAAGGGCAGACATTCTCTCCCTACTGAGCTCCCAAAATAACAGGTCAAGGTGTCTCACATGAAGATAAAAAGTCCTACTTTGTATTAGAAATTTGTGGGCACAAATTACGTTTTATAGTTTCAAATTGTAGCTCTCTTCTTGCCTCCCTTCAGGCTAGCTAGGTTCGCTCGGGAATCCTATCCGCAATAGGAGGCCCCCAAATGAGGCGAGAAAAAAATATATTGGAAATTTTCTTTTTACAGATCTTTAATTTCTTTATAATTATTTGCAGCTGCATCATTATTCTTTTTCACAGGATGCTTTACGTTGCAATCTGAGGCTGTTAAATCTCTTGCTTCGTATTTTGGGGAACAGATATGTCTAAAAAAGGAGCATGTGACATGCCTGTTTATGCTTTTTTTAAAAAGCATGAACTTTATCTTGCTGTTCTAGGTTATTTTCTAGATTTTTTTTAATAATTGTAACAGCTTCAACTATGTTATAATTATCTGCCAGCACGTTATCTCGAAAGAAATGGAGATTTGTTTGAAATGGATTAAGTAGATCATCTGTCCCAGTGACACATTGAAAAAATTTGATCTTTGTTTTTCTATTGAATTTCTATTTTCTTCTTCAAAAATTTGTATAAAAATTTGTATAAAAGTTACATTTCTTATGTAACTTTTTAGGGAATCTTACTAACTCCTCCTACTTCTGGTGGTGGCACAAATCTATGTCATTATTATCATGAAACTTTAATAATTAAATAAATTTTGGTTTTATTTTTAATTGAGGCAGATGTTTATCATCCCCACATCTCAGAGCTTGCATGCTAATTCAACTACGTATTAATTTTTTTCAATATTTTTGTTTTCTTTGATTTTTCTTAAAACAATGATATTTTTAAAAAATCATCTGATTCAAATAAAGTGATTTAAATTGAATACACCCTGTACTGAAATCTGAAAGATTTAATTTGTTCTCCCATAACATTAATAAATGAGTTACCATAAATTAAAATATCCCAGCATATATAAAAATTCAATGCAAAATATTGTTGCATAAAATAATCAGAAACCCTTTTCAGTGTCATTTCATATAAGGAAAAAGAAAAAAAATATTGTTATTCTATGAATGAAAACAAACATATATTTTCAAAATACAAAGATTATTTGGATGTTTACATATCAGCTTCTCCATGGAATGGGCAAAGCAATGAGGAGTTGTAGAAAGTGCTTATATTTCTTTGAAAAAGGGCTGATTCCTTTTAGCAATAGAATGCTCAGTAATGGCTGACTCTTAAGAATGTTTCAGGCAACAGTGTGTCTCATGCTTTTTAACTGACTTCACAAAGGAAGGAGGTTATACATTCATACTGTATGTATGTAGTTTTTTCTTCTTGTGTGTCCACTCAGAACTTTTCACCGGATGAACCGATTTTCATGATTTTTTTTAATTGATCAAGGGTGGTTTCCCATAGGTTCCGTACTTTCGTTTGATCATATTCGACAATTAAAAAAGAAATTAGGGGCGGAAATGTATTTTTTTGTTTTTTCATTCATAACTTTTGACTAAATGAACCGATTTTTCTTTACGCGATAGAGGGTCCTCTAACTCAAATATCGTAAATCAATTCAACTACATTTGCTTTTTAGAAAAAATATTACAGGTGAAAAATAAGTATTTTTTTTTTTTTTTTAAATTGGAAAGGCTTGGCTTGATTTTTCTTTGTTGGAAAAAATATTAATAGATATAAAAGTCACTGTTAAAAAAGTGTTTGTTGCCATTGAGCTATAATATTAAAATCAATTACAGCAAGAGTTTGACTGAAGGCTCCTCTGAGGCAAAAATTAATCCAATCAGTTTGTTTGCTAAAATCGACTTCAAAATGGAATTTATCATACGAGTTATAAGTTTTTAGTGCCGTTCATTCAAAGAAGGTTCGCCCTTTGATATGGAATTTTTTAAAATAGAGTATTTATTTAAAAATGTATTTACACTAAAAAGAATAAAATAAAATAATTTTTATACAAAAATAGAGCAGACTTCAAATTATAAATTGCGCTAAAAAGTGGAAAATAAATTAATTTTTTAAATAACAACATCAATGTGACTTTTAAACATAGTTTTAAAAGTTGGTGCAAAATTATGAGTCTAATTACCATCACACAATTTGTTACTTCATATTGGAACTGTTGCTAATTTGTCAAAAATATATATATTTGTAATTGATTCATGATTACAAAAGATTTTATCTATCCTAATTTTGCCCCAACTTTTAAAACTGTTTAAAAGTCACATTGATATTGTTATTTAAAAAATTAATTTATTTTTCAGTTTTTAGCGCAATTTATAATTTGAAGTCTGTTCTATTTTTTTATAAAAATTATTTTTTACTTAGCATTAATACTCCTCATTGTGGTGCCAATGTAAATTTGACCACAGGAACAAGGAATCTTGTACACCACTGCTGTGGAGAGGGGAGTGTCTTTTACTAAATAAAGGCTTGTTGCAGTTACAATGTTGGATAATCACTGATCATATTGGCAAGCATAACAGCAAGACTATACAAGCCAATAGAGTATAGAAAAAATAATTTTAAGAGATTTAGTTTTTTTTTTAAATTATTAAATCGGGTTTTATTTTAAGTAATACCCTTCATATTATCAACTATTTTCTTTCATTTTAAGCAGTCATCATTCAAAACAGTTGCATGTATCACGCATGTATTAAAACCTACTGCGTTGATAGTTTTTAACAATCTTTAAAATACCCTATATTCAGCTACATATAGAATTTGTGAAAAGCAGTAAAAATTATCATAGACCTTGGGAAAATTAGCCTTTTATAGAGCGGTATCATTAATACGTTCAAAATTAATTGCTTGGATTTTCATAAGAATGTAAAATGCAAGGAAAATTTCCTGCAAAAAAAGATTGTGAAAGAAAAACTTTATGAACCCCAAAGTGTAAATTATATGGCATATTTCAAGCTTGAAAACTGGTAAGTATCTTCAAAGCTCAAACCTTTTTTTTTTTTTTTAATCAAAAATGCGGTTCTTTGTAACTTGCATATACAATACATTTTTCAATTTATACTTCACAATGCTGTGCTCTTACAATTCAAATATATTACTTAACAAATAATTGAGTAAGCGTTTCTTGTTTGGAAGAGTATTTTTGCTTGTATGAATAGTAAGTATAAATTTTTTTTTATGAAGTTTTATTATGATTTTTTTATAAATTCCATTAAGAAACTTTTTAATATTATTTAGCTTGGAGATGTAAAATACGCCCAAGACTGTTTTACAAAGGCTGCAACACTTTCTCAAGATCCACAGTTTGCAGTGGAAGATAGTATAAATAAGTATGTTTATAAAAGTTATATGTAGTAAGCTAACAAATTTATAAAAGCCTTTTAACTTTTACTTGGTATGTTAGTTAGATGTATGCAGCAGAACTCTGATTTTAAGTATCTGACTCCAGTTACCTGCACATCTATTAAATCTGATATGCTTAGTCTCGTTTTATATTGGGGGAGCCTGTTGGATAACGCAACCAACTTTTCGACTGATCTCCAGGCAGTTGGTTTGCTTTCCATGTACAAGGTGCATAAAGGCCATAAACATCAGGCTACCCACTGGAAAACAATGCAAGTAATTTAAAACAGAATTGACATTGTGCAAAGGCGCCAAAAAAACACCTATGGAAAACACTAAAAAGTTTAGCATTAATAAAATACATTAAATTAGCTACATAATTAAAAAACTTAAAAATGCAAGTATAATCTAAAAAACTTAAAACTAGAAGTCTAAAGGGGAAGTAACCAAGCATTCAGGCCATGAGGTCCCTGGCCATCCAATACAGCAGGCAAACATCTTTTCTTTGTTGTAGTACAGCAGGGATGCACAAACTTTTTTGGGTGAAGGGCCAAAAAATGAGAAAGTATCAGGTTGGGGGCCAAAGTAACGTAATGTTTTGTTCATAAAAATACAGGGTGTATTTCAGTTTTTATTTAGAGGTAGTATGTACAAATTACATGTATTAATAATTACTACTCTGGAACAGATTATTAAATAAAAGTTTTAAAAAATTAATATAAATGAATTCAAACAAAATGAGGTATAAGATTTCTAAACAATTAATTGCACAACATTTATATATATCAATGAAGTGATTGGTCAAATGGTAAAAAAGAGAAATACTAAAATTTTTTATGAAAATGTGTGCAAATTATGAAAATGAAACAAATGGAAAATAAAAAGGTAATTTAAACTTAGAAAAACACAGCATTATTCTCTAAATTATAACTTTCTTTATAATTTAGATAATTTTTCTTTGCCTTTTTATAATGTAAAATTTAAAATATATATTAAGAGTCAAAATGAGAAATTAATTAAAAGTGCGAATATAAATACAGAAGAAATAAACACACATATATTAAAAAGCAAAATCCAAATGCTGTGAGTCTGTACATCACGTTAAACCCTTGCAATTCAGAATTACTACTAGTCAATTTGGCTAGCAGAATTGTTTTTTTAACTAACCATTTACAAAATCTTATTAGTTAAATTGGCATAGTAATATTAAATTTATACATTGCTACATGGACGATAAAAAAAAGTTAAACTGATTCCTTTATCAAAAATCAACATATCATTATTTTGTTTCATGGCATATAATTAAATTTAACTCCTTTAATCACTAGTTTTCCTGCAGATTAGAAATTGATCTTTGTGAATTGATGTAAAAAATCGTTATTTATTCATTCATTTCCTAAATACATATCAACAATAAACTTTTCCTAAATATATATCAACAATAGAATATTTAAATTTTGATGATAAATTACACTTTATAAAGTGTAATTTATCATCAAAATTTAAAGAGATTTTTAAAGTGTAATTTATCATCAAAGTAAAATAATTATTCATATTGATATTATTAATTCTGAAAATTAATGTTTAATTACTAAATTTTTATTCATTCATTACTACTCAATTTGGCTAGTAGAATTGTTTTTTAACTAACCATTTACAAGATTTTATTAGTTAAATTGGCATAGTAATACAGTACAGAACCTCTTATCCGGGAACCAGAAAAAAAAAATTTCGTTAATTTCCCGCCATTTTTGAAAAGTTCGTGTTTTTTTGCCCATTTAGTAAAAATACGATTTTTTAAAAATGCCTTTAAAAATACGCATTTTTTCCGTTACAAGTAAGATATTCAGTGTTTATAAGTCGAACAATTTAGTCTAAAAACGATGTTTTTTTAGGGGAGGGGGTCGTCAACTTGCGGAGGAAATTTAGAAGAAAAGAAATCCAATGATATTTGAGAAAAATCAGACCTTTTCTTTATTTTATTTTAATTATTAAACATGAAAGAAATAATTCTTATACATTTATTTAATTGTCTCGTCAGTATTTGAAGACGAATTGCAACAAAAGTCGGACTATATGAAAGTTCGGAAAATTTCTAATACAGCAGATTCGGAAATTTTCAGCAACAGCTGATCGTGTGAAAATTAAACCTCGTTTATTTTTGGTTTATATATATTTTTTTATTTAAGAGCTGCAATAAGGTAATAAGAATTTAAAATTGATATTAGGGCAACAAAAATTGCAAATGTGAAAATGAATTCTTTATTAAAATCGAGTTCGCAAAAGCGAAGTCGTTTTACACAAGTATGAAATTTGCGCGTTTCTGCATGTAAACGTGCTTCTTACATTTCGTTTTCCTCCTTTTTGAAATCATTTATTACTGTTAAAATGATTGATGATCAGATTTTACGAAATTAAAAATTTGATAAACAAGATGTCCGATTCAGAAAGCACCCAAATGGTGCTACAGTGAAACCTCCCTAAAGCGACCACCTCCTGTTCCTACGAAATGCGGTCGTTCAGAGAGGTGGTCGCTTAATGGAGGTTGCTCGGAAATATTAAGTAACAATGTTAAACATGTGACGAAGTATCCAAAATTAATTAATTAATTCATTATTTAACCAAATAAACATATTTCAGATCAATAAAAATAATAACATTTATTTTGATTAAAAAAAAGAGCGGATCGATGTTTGCTTTAAATTTGCAAGCTTTTCTTTAACAACTTTTTTTTCCAAAGCACTTTTTAATTCATTGAACAAGAGTGAGATATTTTCATCTTCAATTACTACACTGGAAGTTTCAATCAATTTGTTGAGTTCTTTTAGAGTTTCTGGTGCGGATAGTTTTGGCTGGGTCTGCTCTAAATCATTGAGCTAATCATCAGAAGATTCAGAAATATTTTCTGTGAAATAAAAATTAACTCTTTAATTTTTAACTATGACTTCGATTTAAAAAAAAAAAAAAAAAAAACAGAAAATGGAAAAATAAACATTACCTGTTTCGACGTTTTGCTTGATCAGCCGTTCTTCCCAATTCTCCGACAAATCATCATAGCATTCCAAGAGTTGTTCAGATTTGCAGGCTTCTGCATCATATTCTACTTGAATTGATTTTGAAAGTTCAAGTAGATTTTCTTCAACAATTTCAACCCTTTCTGCACTATCTGTATCCCTGATGTCCGACTCCACTCTAGCAATCGTGAGGCCACAAGCTGCAAAACATTTTGAAATAGTTTGCGCTTTCTCATTTCTCCAGGCAGAAGTTGTCCAGGAAACAGCATTTCCCACAGTTATTTTTTTCAGTAGATCAGCCAAGCTTTCAGCACACTCAATCTGGGAAACAAGTGAGCGCAAGACAAGTCGACGATATTCCAACTTAAAGCTTTGGATAATCCCATGATCTAGTGGCTGCAGCTTTGAAGTAGTGTTTGCAGGTAAAAATTGCAGTTTGACACTTTTTAAATTCGCGTTATGATTGTGACAAGCTGCGTTGTCCAAAAAGAGAATAACGTTCCTTTTTTGCCGAGTCATTTTTTTATCAAACTCTTTCAGCCATTCTTCAAAAATAGCAGACGTCATCCAAGCTTTGGAATTTGCCCGCCATTCTACACCTATTTTTGACATGTCTGTATTTTTAAAACAACGTGGTTTTAAAGATTTTGCGATAATGAGTGGTTTTTCTTTTTCACCTAAAGCATTCACACAGAAAACTAATGTCAAACGTTCTTTGGATTTTTTACCCCCTTTTGCATCTTCCGATTTTTCTATCAAACTTTTCGTTGGCAATGCACGAAAAAATAACCCAGTTTCATCCAGATTAAAAATGTCTTTGTCTTCGTATCCTGACAAAAGAAACGGGATGCGCATATTCCAGTCCTGACATAAACTTTCATCTACGTCAGCTCCTTCTCCACAAAGTGTTTTAAAAACAATACTGTTTCTTTTGCAGAACTTTTCTAGCCAGCCATTGCTTGCTGCAAAATCTGCGATTCCAATGGCTTCCGCAATCTGAGTGCCTTTCTCTTTAATTAACGTTCCGCTAATCGGAATTTTCTTCGACCTCGCAGCTCTGAACCAATCCATCAGAGCTTCATTCACATCAGAAAATTTTCCTGATCTCTTCCTTTTTACTCCTTTTGACTTGTGATCTTCCCACTCTTTGATGAGCATTTCTCTTTTCTTTAAAATGTCGTGGATTTGAGTTTTTCCGCATTTAAACTTCTCTGCTAATTTTCTTTCGGATTTCCCATTTTCGTGCTCCTTTATGACATTTATCCGATCCTCTAAAGTCAGAATCGCTCTTTTATTAGACGCCATTGAGAAAAATTGACCAAATGATCTTTCAGTATCGGCTGTTTAAGCAAAATAAATTCTCTACTGACAAAAAAGACTCGTGTTCTCCGGCTCTATCAACATCAATTGCTCAGTTTCTTAATTGCTTACAAAAGTGAAAAACATCTAAAGGCTATGAGAGGGAAGGAGGTCTTCTCAGAAATGGGGTAAAAACCATTTTAAGGGGTCCCCGCATTGTCCCCTGTCTCATCAAGGGGACAATGCGGGAGGGCTGCTTATCGGCCTAATGTGTTTATGCCCAGAAGGAGTTATTCTACGGACATGTGTTGGAAAAGCTTCTATTCAAACTTCCGCGAAGAAATCCCTCCCGGTAAAAAAGCCAATTCACATCTGGATTGCAGCGGCACCATGCCCCCCCCCCCCCCGCCGGGGAGTAGACAGATTTACACAAACAAATAACGCAGCGTTTTACTGATAGTAATTGATTGATTCAGTAGTAAAAATGACAGAAGTAGTTTTTTTTTCTGGGAAAAAAAGTGGTCGTTTCGAGAGGTGGACTATTTGAGGGTGGTCGTTTAATGGAGGGCAAGTTAGCATTAAATTAATGCGGAGAAATTCTGTTCCATGAAATTTTGGTCGTTTAGAGAGGTGGTCGTTTAATAGAGGTGGTCGGTTAGAGAGGGTTCACTGTACACCCGGACGATGACAAAGAGCAAGATAGCGATGAAGACGAAAATAATGACATTTTGCCTGCTATGTCTACGATCGTTGCTTTGAATTAACTAAAGAAATTATAGCAGGCAGGGGTATCGTTGGGTACTCAGAGAACTGGGTCCCAAGGACCCACAATTTTAAAAAATGTGAGTCCCATCTTGAAAATTGTGGGTCCCCAAAGTATTTTTTTCTAGCATTTTCGTATGTTGCTATTGCTTCAGCTTGTAAAAGTACAGTAACCATAATGCACAAAAAAAATATTCCTTAATATAGCCCTAAAAACAACCTTTCTCTTTTATGAAAGCAGGTACCAAAATTCTATATTATGTACTTTTCTCCACCAGACCCCTACCTGTTAGCTGAAGCCTTAGGATTGCTTACGCACGGGGAGAGGTAGTGGGGTCTACGGATTTTACATGCACATATCCCCAAGTATACATGGTGGTCTTCAGTGGGTATCGAACGTGCGACCTTCCAGGTGGAAGTCCGATGTGCTAACCACTAGGCTACCACGGCCCTTCTATATTATGTACTAACTATATATAACTACTTTTCTCCACCAGACCCCTACCTGTTAGCTGAGGCCTTAGGATTGCTTGCGCAGGGGGCGAGGTAGTGGGGTCCACTGATTTTACATGCACGTATCCCCAAGTGTACACGGTGGTTCTTCAGCAGGTATCAAACACGCAACCTTCCAGGGCAAGCTCAACGCTCTAACCACTAGGCTACCATGGCCTACTACAGTCAACTCTCCAAAATCCGCACTGCTTCGGACTAAGGGTTG
Source organism: Octonoba sinensis (assembly GCA_038502835.1). Taxonomy (NCBI): domain Eukaryota; kingdom Metazoa; phylum Arthropoda; class Arachnida; order Araneae; family Uloboridae; genus Octonoba; species Octonoba sinensis. The sequence goes on along the minus strand of CM076599.1, from coordinate 24,528,519 downwards.
TGTGGATTGTAGAATTTTGTGTATTTCGGGTCATTGATCTGTGTTAAGCATTTTGCAAGGTTATAATGTTGCATTCACCTTTTTACTTATCACTCAACAAATGTTTTGATAAACCACTAACTATACAGGCATGAATATTTAAAAGAGATTGATAGAAAAGAAAGGAAATTTATAAAAATTAGATACAATATATATATATATATGTGTGTGTGTGTGTGCGTGTGTGTGAACTTTAAATGATTTTTTTTTTTATTCTACTACTTTATAAAAAGGCAGATTGGTGGTCACTACTCATCAACTATCTACCAAAAAATTTTTAATGGTGACGAAGAATTTCATTGCCGATCGCCACATTGGCGAACAAAATTGTCTCCATTAATTAGATCAAGGAGAAAGAATATTTGCACCACGAAATCGATACAAATGCAAAATTTATACTAAAAAATAGCTTAATATTTTTGCTGAACATGATTCGAATTGTGTAATAATAAAAAAATAATAAGAAATATTGCAAACCGAAAGCCGATGCAAAAAGATTGATATCTAATTACGGCAAAACGCTTGTACGTGGCTATCAAAAAAACATAAAAATAAGCTAAAAATACATTGTTTTCAATGTATAAAAGGCTGATGTGAGTTATTGTAAACATTTTAAGTTAAAAGAAAATGCTTTTAGCTTCGAAAATTTAAAGAATTTCTAGTTTTTTTAATTAAGTTTCTCAACTAAGTTTCAATGTTCACATCTGATATCTTACGCGGATTTTGGGTCCATGTATTTCAGAGAGTTGACTGTATATAACTAACAGATGGAATAAACAAAATTCCTAATCTATAGAATGAAAAACGGACTCCAAGATTTCACATATTTAATAAAGACGTGTGCAAAATGAAACAATGTTTTGAAATGAATTTTAGGTAATATATCCTGGAAATGCACTATCAACTCATGGTGATAAATAAATGACTTGATTTAAGGAGATTATTGTTGTAATAAAGCAGCCAAGGTGTGCATAAACACCAATTTTTCGTTTCAGCCTCCTTCAAATGTAACATTAATTTTTATCAGTTTCGTTCTTTATTTGAATCTCTTTTGAACGACTGGACGTATGTATATATTGCGAAAACTTAAACTTATTGAAACAAAATAAAATTAAACCTGCGATTGAGCATTCAATTTCTTAACTTTTTAAAGCTTGCACTCTTAACGAACACACAATTTTTTTTAAACACCTTGTGATTAAATTTTAATGAAAATAAATATAAATTTCATTTATTTGCCATCTAACAAAGCTTACTAAGCATAAAAATGAAAAACTTCCAACTTCCAGAGCGGATGCAAAAAGATTGCATATTTCAAAATGCAATCGAAATAAAAATCGGCAAATAAACAAATTTCTCTGAATAAAATAAATTTAGAATTGCACTTAAAACATTTCTCCGGTTATCTGAAGCAATATTGTCAACATGATCGTACCAAATTTGGGAAACGTTTAGAAAAATAACTGGAGCACAATCACTTCCAATACTGTTTTAAAACTATTAAAGAGCATGTGTAGAACACTCGCGGACGTGCGAGAGTCGGCGACTGACACGTGCCTGTCGTAATGAAAGGGGTGAGGGAGGGGCTTTGAAAAGAATAGAGGAGATATGACATGTTGTAAGGCAAGAAGCAACCAGAGTGATATTTTACCCTGGGGACAAAAGATTTAGCCCCCTGTGAGGAATAAGTTCCATTGGGCCGATTGTGTATGGTGCGATTGAATGGAAGAAAAATACTGATAAGGAAGGTTGTAGGGAGCTTGTTCTCAGTGGATAATGGACTTCTTAGTAATCTTTTCAGGAAAAAATAACTTCCATTCTACTCTGGTTTTACTTTTAAGAAACTTGAAAGAAAGTGATGAAAGGAAAAAAGCGCGTCCTTTAGGACGCGTGAGGTTTCAAATATCGGGTTCTTTTCGTGTATTACGCGTCTTTTCCGCGCTATAGCGCGTCAGCGACACCCCTGACAGGAATGGGACAAAATTCTTTTATAGGCGAAATAACGCACATAATGGCTGTTGGAAAAATCCAGCTATCGAATTTTCGACCATTGTTCTGAAACTTTACACATAGCTCAGAACCAGATGACAATGCAATATTCTACCACTTTTATCATGATTTGATTAGTTTCTGAAGTATTTCCAATAAAATAAAATTAAATATGGCGATTAGTTCCGAAAATTGCGACCAAAATTCAGTAACGGCGCTGCGATCGTATTTTTTTACTCCGATTTTTCGTAAGCTTTATTTTTTTTTTTACAATTATTTTTTCTTTCGTATTTTTTAAAATTTTATTATAATTATTCTTTTTTATCAACTATATTAGCGGGCCAACTCAAAAGGCTCGGCGGGCCAATTTTAGTACAGGGTCAAGATTTGGACAAATGAGTAGATGCTGCCATAGGCGTAACCAGGGGGGGGGGGGGTTCAAACCCCTCCCCCCCCATTGGGTATGTACTTATTTAGGCACACAGAAAAATTTCTGGCTGCGGCCTTGCAAAGCACATTTTTTTTTCTCCTAAGAAAATTAAACACATATGCTTATGATTTTTTTTTCCTTTTTCTCTGAAGGGTTGCGATCATGGCGAAAGTATGCAGCTCATAATAAAGAAGACTTTTCATTTGGTTATAAGGTTATAATCAACCCCCTTATCACCTTTGGGGGGGGGGGGTTAACAGCGAAAGGTGGCTTCAATCATCGTACCACACACAGACAGAGATCCTTTCAATCACTCCAGAGGGTTTTCTTTCCTTCTTGATGTCTTTTTTACCCAAAGGCAGCAATCTGGGAATACAATCGCACAAGTAATAAGTTTCCTGGAAAATATTCTCTACTGTGATGGAGTCCTAAAGTCCAATTGTCCTAATGGGTTAAACCCTCAAGCCAGGAAGGGATGCTCATTAAGAAACGTAAAGAGCAGTTTGTATTTATTATTTATGACTTCCTGTCCAAACACCCATTTTGGTCAAATCTTTTTTGTAGATGAGCTGATAGGAAAACTAATTAACTGTATTTGCATTGCCTTCTCATTTACAGATGTTCTCTCATCTCTTATATTTTAAATGTTTTTTTTTCTTATTATGGTCCATCACTGATTGCATTACGACTCTGGAAATCATCCGTTCAACGTTTCCAATCTCACTGCTACGGTTTAATGCTGCATTTTAATTTACAATCAAGTATTATTTATATTTTAGCTAAATTTTTAATTATTTTCGATACATAATAATGTTTGCACTCCAGCGATGGACACGTTCGTCATCCAAAAAGAAAAGAAAATTTGATTCAGATGCTTCCACTTCTGAGGTATGTTTTGCTACAAATTTAACAAATTTTTTAGAAATTTATTGTGGGAATAAGCATTTTTGTAGGGGAATTTGGATTTTTTTCTCTAAAATTCGACTATTTTCCGGTTTTAATATTATGAATGCCTGGACATTGAATTAAAAAATAAACTAATAGATCTAGTAAGGAATGTTTAATGTTTTTGTGAATCAAGGCCGTATCCAGAGGGGAAGGGGGACCCACGGGCAGCCCCCCAGAAATCTTTTGCAATGTATTATATATTCCCCCCTAAAACTTTGCTTTAGATAAGTGTGTCGAAGTCTGCCCCCCCCCCCCCCCCCCCCCGAAAAAAAATTCTGGATACTGCCTTGGCTCCGGAGCAGGGGGAGAATGTTAAGAATTAGGAAGGGCAGTGTATGCTTCAAAATCATATCCTTTATATATACATATATATAGATATATATGATTAGAAATGATATTGATATGAATTTTTTTACATATATGATAGCTTTTTGATGTATATATAGTAGATGTATGTTTAGATCTTTGGTGAAGTTAGAGGAGTGGGTGTTTGGGGCTTCTGCAACTTAAATTTTTGTAACTGGTCTTTTATGTATAATGCTTAGTATAACTCTGAAGGCAAGGCTTCGAAGTCTCTCCCCAGGAAACTTTTTGAAATCTTCTTAGCAATGCAACTTCGGGATACTTTGGTGATCTTAGAGGAAACAGAAAGGAGTTAGGTTACTCTCTCCCCCCCCCCCCCCCCCCGCATTTTTTTTCAAAATAAAGTCTTATATCTTTTAAGTACTTTTGGTGTCGCTCGTGATAGTGTTCAATGTCCTTTCCCTGAAAGTGTTTCTGAAAGTAAAGTGTCTTAAAAGCGTAATTTCTCTTTTCTTTCTTTTTTTAAAACTTGTGATCTGAATTTTTTGCCGGGGGGGAGGGAGGGAGGAGTTGACTTGCTCCGAGGGGGTAGTTCCCCCCCCCCCCCCCCCCCCGGGGAGATGCCTGAAATAAACACGGAGTATATCTTTAGAGACGTATTTATGACTAGTAAATTTTCAACTCTTTTACACTTCGTATTGGTGTTTAGTCTGTACATTTTTAGGGTGCCCCCCCCCCTTTCTCCCACTCTAGTTACGCCTATGGATGCTGCTTATTCATAATGCCAGTTTTACGGATAAGGCATAGGCTGTTAGTCAACATGCCTATTGTACAAATACAAATACAGATGTGATGACCAGCAACAGGCTCAGGGCCCAGCTAGGCTGGTCCCAGTCATTTTAGCAGTCCCCCATGAACATCAAGAGCTTTCTTAAAAGTTTTTACCCCACTGCAATTAACAGTCACTTCCGGTAAACTATTCCAACTACCTACAACCCTATTGAAGTAGTAATTTTTCCTAATTTCAAGATTAGCATTAGATTTGAAAAGCTTAAAACAATGACCTCTGGTTCTACCTTCAGCACATAGCTGTAGTCCATCCACATTTCCCATTTTAATGAATTTAAACTGAATCATGTCCCCTCTAACTCTCCTTTGCTCAAGACTATACATATTGAGGATTTTAACCCTAACCTCATAATCTAAGTCTGAAAGACCACTTACCAGTCTTGTAGCCCTCCTTTGAACCCTTTCCAATAAGGTAATATCCTTTTTTAGGTAAGGAGACCAAAACTGAACAGCATACTCCAAATGAGGTCTTACCAAACTTCTGTATAATGGCAATACAACTTTCTTAGACCTGTTCAAAAAAGCCTTATTGATAAACCCAAGCATCCCGTTAGCTTTGTTACTGGATTAGTAACAAAGCTAACAGGATCAAAGGAATAATAGATTCCGTTGAGATGTTCAGCCAAACAGTCATGTCCTGTTTTCAATCTGAAATTAGCCACAGCTTCTCTATGTGGCCTAACATCTGACTTCTTTCCAATCTTCCTTTATTTTTTCTCAGAGATAGTTCTTTGATTTATTTAGTAGTTCTGTGTTGTTTACCGACGTAATCTTTTAGTTGTAGAGTTATTCGCGTCCGTGACATACCTTAAGTCACACGACCTTCCTGGGTGGTGCTAAATGAGTAACAGCTAGAGGCAATAGCCACTCATAGAAAAAAGTTTCTGGCAAAGTAAAGTTTTCTTCTGAAAAATGCATGAGCAAATTACAACCGCAAGAAGGTGCACGAAAATACAAATCGCACCCTCGAGTGTTTTAACACTGTCAACTTTAGAAGCTGCAAGCAGTATTGGAATGAGAGCACTTGCCTGGTCTGTTGCAGATTGCAAAAAATGATTCTTCAGTTTAGTGTTTCGTTCCGCATGGAACTTGTTAATTTTTACTTAATATTGTTTAGTGTAACACAGTCAACTCCCCGAAATCCGCACTGCTTGGGACCAAGTGTTGTGTGAATTTTAGAATTTTGCGGATTTCGGGTCATTGATCTCTAAGCATTTTGCGAGGTTATAATGTTGCATTCACCTTTTTACTTATTACTCAAAAAATGTTTTGATAAACCACTAATTATACAGGCATGAATATGTAAAAGAGATTGATAGAAAAGAAAGAAAATTTATAAAAATTAGATACAATATATATATATATGAGCGTGTGTGTGTGAACCTTTAATGAATTTTTTTTATTCAACTACTTTGTAAAGGTGCAGATTGGTGGTCACCACTCGCCAACTGGGTACCAAAAATTTTTTAATAGTGACCAAAAATGTAATTACCGATCGCGATGTTGGCGACCAAAATTGTCTCCATTAATTAGATCAAGGAGCAAGAACATTTGCACCATAAAATCGATGCAAATACAAAATTTATACTAAAAAATAGCTTAATATTTTTGCTGAATACGATTTGAATTGTGTACTAATGAAAAAGTAATAAGAAATATCGAAAACGAAAACAAATGCAAAAAGGTTTATGTCTAACTACGGCAAAACGTTAATATTGCGCATGACACGTGGGTATAAAAGAAACATAAAAATAAGCTAAAAAAACATTGTTTTCAATGTATAAAAGGCAGATGTGAGTTATTGTAAACTTTTCAAGTTAAATGCTTTTAGCTTTGAAAATTTAAGGAATTTCTAGTTTTTTTAACTAAGTTTCACTGTTTACATCGGAAATCTTACGCGGATTTTAGACGCTCGTGGATTTTGGGTTTGCGGATTTGAGAGAATTGAGTTGACTGTATATAGTTTAAATGTGAATTAAATTTTATTCTTATAATCCTGGTGTTATCCTTCACCACAATAACATGTGATCTAAGAATCATATTTTTTAATGTTTATTTTAAGAAAATATAAACATCTATAAAAAGATGAAATGTCGTGGAAGAGTTGAAATTCCTCTTCAGTGACCGGAACACTCAAAAATATGCATTACAAATTTCATTTTATAAAACATTTAGAATCATTAATTTTCCTCCCATTTGTACCTAAAGGGAAACTACTGTTGATGTTGATGATGCTTAGAAAAAATAACAGCATTATTAATTGGTTTTAAAACTTCATTTAGGAATTGATATAACTGAAAATTAAATTTCACTATATCTATTTTGATAGGAATTATAACTGATTTTATAACCATTGTAAAAATTTTGTTATCCTGTGTGTTTGAGTTGATAATATATTTTCCCTTTTTATTTAGGGCATTATTAGCTGTAGCCCTTAACAATACTGAAGAGGCCTATAAATATTATCAACATGCTTATACATTGTGTCCAGACAATGCAATGGTGAGATTTTCATGAAATTTATTTCATCACTTAATTTTTCTAATGAACAAATTTTTCATCAAGCGGACATATTGTTAAGCAAAAATTTTTGTCCAGAACCTCATTATAATCACATGCAGAAGAGAGAATGTGCAGAGTTTAACATAACAGTTCATCATAACATAACAGTTTACATGAAAAGGAAGGAAAAATACGAAAAATAAAATTAAGTTTATCAAATATCATGCATGTTATGGTTTTACTCAAATAGACATCTTGTACACATTAAATCATTTCAAAGATTGATAAAATTAATTTGAAAATGTACATATGAAGATTTAAAAATTGATGTGTGGCTGATAAACTTTTGCCATTTGCATACCTAATTTATGTTTATTGATGTATTTCAAAACCCATTTCTTTTACTTTTCCAGCTTGCAAATAATATGGCAGTATGTTTGTTATATATGGGTCGTTTAAAGGAGTCATTAACCCTGCTAGAAGAAACCATTTATGCAAATCCTGCATCCTGCCTGCATGATGGTATTCTCTTCAATACTTGCACCTTATATGAACTTGAATCATCTCTATGTACACAAAAGAAACTCGCAATGTTAGAATTAGTGTCAAAATATGTTGGTGATTCATTTAATGTATCCTGCTTGAAAATTCAATTGGCATCAAAATCTTAAGCAATACAGTTATTATTTTTCACATTTATTTTGTAAATCCCAATTTTTGGTCACAAATATACATTTATACATAAAATAAGACTTAGAACTGATAATGCTTTTGAAAAGCATGAACATGTTTTTTATTCACGACCAATCAGCTTGACATGTTGGACATATCTCTCGAGCTCTTTCTGAGAAAAAATTTCGTTTACAATGGTGATGAATTTTTTTATCACAGCGACCACAAGCTTCTCCCTATTTAAACAAAAAATTTATCACAAACAAGTTTCAAAGCAATTTAAAATACATAAAAACTTCTCTTTTTTAATCTGAATGGACATATGTTACGTCAAAAACCCTTTAATCCTCTTAATAAAATGCTACTCATAATATTAAATTGAACAACAAAACACTATATCAATTTTCTACTTATCTTACAAATTATTGGTAGTGAGTTATTAAATTGTACAATTTAAGCCTTTTTTTTAATTTTTAATTAGTCACGAACTGAAATTTTTATGTGGTCAATAATTAGTAATCAATGTTTATTACAATTATGCACTCAAATATTCGATAAAAATTTCAGCTCATGTCGTTATGCCTTGGAAATATTTTGGGAATCAATGTAATCAAATGACGTAAACAAATCAGATAGAAAAAAAAAATCCTACAGTACTTTTGGGTAAAATTTTGACATTCATTATCAGTGTTGCGTATTAGTCGAAAGAAAAATGCTACAGAAAAGAGTATTTTACCAGTACCATAGGACTAAACCCTAATTGTGTAGATTTAAAAGTAATTGTAATGTTACTGAATTAAAAACATAAATGCAGCAGTTTTAAAAACTAGACAAAGAAAGTAAGACTTGTTGATCATATTCAATGAATTTTTCGGTCTTTAAACTTTTAAAGCACAAATTTTCAAAAATATTCATGCATGTTTTTCTGTTAGTAATCTAAAAACATATGTATACAATAATTTTGCAATGTTGCGCTTTCCTAGAACGTTTTTGTCAGTTACTTTTTCTGCACAAAGGTAAATACAAATTTTACTTCTTAGACTATTTAATATTAAATTTTCTTCTTTCTCATTTTCATGCTTGAATTATACAGATAATTCTTTCATTAAAGTAAGCTCTGAGCATAAATCTAGTACAAAATGTAAAGAAATATTTCATACAGTTTAGAATATTAAAATGCAATGTTTTTTATTGATATTATGCTTTAAATAATAGAGAGAATTTATTCAATAAAAAAACTTTTGCATGCAACTCAGAAATGTTAAATGTCTGATGAACATACATAAGCATTGATATGAATTTTGAAAACTGAAACTTTTAATATGCTATATAAATTCCTTTTATATCCACAACCTTGAAACTATAAACTCAGTTTTTTTTTTATTTTTCTTAATTAGAAAGCAAAGTTTGGTATATATATATATAGTATAAATTTATCCCTTATTTGTATGATGTTTTTGTTAACCTTCATCAATCGGATAATGCTATTTAACTGCTAATACATCATTGATCATCTTAAAGGAAAGCCATTGTTATAGGTGAATAAAAATCTTGTACAACACCACACCACTTGTGCTTTATTTTTGGAATATTCAAAAATATTTGTTTCCAAACCTTTGAAATTAACATTATTAATATCTTAATAATTATGTAAGTAAAACTAAGGAATCAATTACCTGAAAAACTACATTTTTGCACAAAAAGCAGACAGCAATAACTTCTCGGAAATGGGCCTTTAAGAAAATCTGCAGTTCAGTAATTGCTCTAGTACTGAGGAAAATGCTGCCTTCATCCTATAAATACAGAATGTATGCTTAATAAAGTTTTTACTGCTTTTACTTTGGTTTTAGGCTTTATCATTAAGAAATTACAATCAATGCAAATTATTGCCATTTAAAAGTTTTACATAGCTGCCAACCCTTTTCCATTTTGCAGAAGCTTTCCTCATTTAGTCCCCATTTTCAACTTTTCTGCACTAATGATCAGATCTTCCTCATTTTTGCGCCGAGTACTAAAGTATGAAACACAACTCTTTAGGTGCATCCAAATTAGGATGCACATGCATTGGAGAACCAAGCCTGAATTGAGCAATTTAGTGATATTTTCCCCCTCATGATGATAAATTCAAACATGATTTTTTGCACAAGAAATAAGAAAGAAATTCATTTGTTTACCAGTATTTACTTTTTAAATTTGCAGCATTTTGTTTCATAATACATAATCGAAGGTGATGAATTTTCTTATTAATATACATGGCAAAAGATGTTTTATAATATAAATAGACCAAATCCCTCATTTTATAAGCATATGTTTTGTTGAAAATGTCATCATAAAATAATTGTAAATATTCAGTAATAAAAATTTTAGATATTTTAATCATCCCTTGTATAATTGGGCGTCTATAAAATCTTCTGCATTCTGCAAATTTTTAGATTATCTTTTGCATTTTTCAAAATAGGGGTTGGCAGGTATGGTTTTATATTAATGAAAAGAGTTCATTGGTAACTAAATTGGCAGTAGGCAGACCTCGATATAAGGTCACACCTTGGGATTGTGACCTTATAACCGATTCATGCACATTTAATATTCAATGAGCCAGGACTTTAGAAAAGAACCTTATATGCGAGTGACCTTATTTCGAGGTCCTACTGCATAAGGAAAAAAGCCAAATGGCTAAAACAAAATTTTTTTAAGCATGTAAATTATCATGAATGTTTTCCTAAAGTTTCATACTTGATAGCTGGTACTATACAAGCTTTTCAAATAATTTCAGGCCCATTTCTGCAATTTTGTGTCACAAAACAAAATTCAGAACTTGCAGTAATATTATAATTTTTCTTTTTTTTTTTTTTGCTAAATATGTATATGTGTGTGTTCTTATAAACAAATACACATAAAATGATAGTTTCATTGCAGCAAACATAGAATAAGTAATGGGTTCCAAATTCAAAATGTCAGGAACCATAAATGCAGCTGTAAGAAATAATGAAGCTTGGAGAATGATTAATTCGAGAATTAAGAAATATATATAAACAATTTTTAAAAGAAGGGTTAAAAAATAAGATCAAAAATTAAAAAAATATATATAAAAAGATTTTTACATCATTTCAATTCATTATAATTTTAAGACTAATAAAAAGTTTTTTTTTTTTTTTTTTTTTTTTTTTGTGTGTGAAGCCATGCTATGATTGGGTAAGGTGAACACCAAAACTGAAAATTTCAGGGAATAGAACCAAAAATTTAGAAATTTAGTTTTGAGATATAAAGAAATCTTTCCCAATTATAATAAATAAATGTACATCCAAAATTTTACCTCCCCCCCCCCCCCCCCACACACACACAGCCAATCTGTCCCAAAATTATAGATTTATAACAACTTACATTTTCAAAAGAACATGGACAAAAAGTCTTCAATTAGAATGAAAAAAAAATAAAAAATCTTTTAATCAATAAATGTTTTATTTGCATATTTACTGTAAGTAGCCATCCATCTTTGGAAAATTTAGTTACAACTTCTTCTGCATCCTTTTTAGAAATTGAAACTTCATCTGCTAAATTCAGGACAGTTATTGATGGAACTCTGCCTTCTTCCGACTCAACTATACAGGTTATCTAAAGCATAGCAGAAATTTTTATACATTAATTGAAACTGGATTTTAGATTTTTATCAAAATAATTAGAATCACAAAATCAAATGCTTCACTAAAATGCCTGAAGTTTTTTTTTTTTCTTTTCTTTTAAATTATTATATAAGTAATTTATTATTAGATTAAATGCTGCTCTTAAATTAACCAATTTTAGAGGGGTTTTCCTCAAAAGTTTTTTAGAAGAATCACTATAGTATAATGATCTTTCTGAAATAATTAATAATATTTAACACATTTTTGTATGTTGGATGAGAAAAGAAATACGGATAAGAAATTTGTTTTCGAAACTTACAATAAAAAGATGGATTCAACCACAGGACAAGGATGCCCTGAACTTACATTTTTGGGACGGGAAAAATTCTGAATTTGCCAAATAAAACTTCAAATATTACCAAATCATATTAATGTGAGCACAGGTCAAACTTAATTAAACATGATTTATTGAGAATTAATGGTAACTGTATACACAAAATGAAATATGAAGCTTGATTACTGTTATTGTCAACTGTATATATAGTTATCAGTCAATGTTTTTTTAGAAGTATATAATAAGTATATAAATAAAAATAATTGTAAGAAAATTGTAATGCCAAATTTCCTAAACCATCAGCAAGAATTTGCTAAATATGGACAATTTTTGGAACGTCACAGTGACCTCCCATTGGGGAGTCCCCATCTGAGAATACCAATTGGCTCCCCGAGTAATTCAGGATATTTTAAATAGCATGCCTAAAACACTAATATATAATTAATGATCAACCTAATGTAATATGAAACATGAATGATGTTACAACCATTCTTTCTTGTTTCGATAACTTAAAGTGCACAGCTGTACAATGCTTCTATGGTCAGTCAGATAGAGAAAATTCTATTATTTATTTTTCATCAAGAAGAAGGAATCATTATGCTATAATTCAAAAAAGCACATAAAAATACTTGACTTTTTTTTTTTTTTTTAATTTTTGTTTACTGTGACATTATTTTTTGTGATTTTTGCAAAATACAAAAATATTACACAATATACAGCTTTACTAAATTAGTGAAAATGTAAAATTTATAGCTTCTGAACTAGTAAAAATACAGTATTTACAACTTTCACCCAATAATTTCTACTTTAACTAATAGCTTTTTTTATTAATTTGTGTCAAAAATTATTTTATTTTGTGCATTAAGAAATATTATACTCTGTAACTATTCTTTTTTTTTTTTTCGTTTTTGTTGCAGTGTTTTGCTGTAATAGTTTTATTAAATTAAGACAAGAATTTTTTTTTCTTTAATTCTTCACATAACAAACTAATAGGCTGTTGCACTCAGAAAAGTTTTCTGGTCGGGAGAATAGAAACTGGAATGAGAACAAAGCTGTCCATTTTGGTAGAGGACACATTTTACGGTATCAACCAGCCTTCATACAAATAAGGCAATTAAAATTAATTCTGAAGCTACCAGTTTAACTAAAATTAAAATAAAAAAATTTATTCTATATTTGATGGTAAACACATTTTAATATACAATGTAACCCCAATTTAAGGATTGTATAGGCAGGGGTTCCCAAACTTTCCCAAGTTGTGACACCCTTGGAAGAATTAGAATTTAGTGACGGCACACTAGTGATAAAATATCGATCCATTGTATACATCAGAGTTGTATATTTGTACGGTTTTGGAGAAGAATCAGAGAAATAAATGGAAAGAACATACAAATAATGATCATAACTCGGATGTTATTTCACTTTCATGAATCTACTTAATTGTAATCACAATTTTTTGTTTGCTCAACCATGGCTGCCTACGATTCTATAGTGGCTGTCCAAACGGGTGAAAAAGTTCGTACACGCAGAACTTACATTTTCTGCCACTTCGGTTATTTGGCGCCGATAGCGTGCACCTTTCGCACTGACACTGCTGCGAGGATTTAAAGCAGCGGTCGGCAAACTAAATTGACTGAAGATCTACTTTCTAAGTTCGGCGAACCCCAAGATCGACTCGGAGGACCCGGGGCAGAGGGTGCACTACTATTTATACTAATATTAACTACTATTAATACACTGTTGCACTACTATTAATGCACTATCGCACTACTATTAATATACTCATACACTATTGCACTACTATTAATACACTATTGCACTACTTGGCATGTTTGGATTGCATTGCACCGGTCTTCAAATTGTAGGTTAATGCTTGTCAGAACAAATTTTGATGCTTATGAAATACCCACTTTAAAAATTTCTAAAATAATACTCTGTTAACACCATTAACTCGAACCAAAACAATATTTCAGATACTGATATATTATTTCTTTTAAATTTGATAAAAAAAACTTAGTTTTTGTTTTGTTCTTTAAGTAAAACACGCATGTGAAATGCCGTTATATTCTTCAATTAACTCTCACCGAGAGCATAGTTAATGAGACAGCTGACATTCCATTTTATTGGCAAGTTCTTTTAGATTCGGTGAATGGTCTGGCAAACTAATCAACATTTTCTGAAGGTGGAAAAATGATATTAAATTCACCTTCTAATTCAAAAGTCCCGTTTGATTTTTTTTAAAACTATAAACTGCTCAAAATGCTGTCGCGATAGACCAAAAATGGGCTCACGATCGATCGCGATGGACGGGTTGCCGACTACTGATTTGAAGGATTAAACATAGCAATATCATCACGTATAAAGGCCTGAATTTCAAGATAAATGAATATTTAAGTGTTGGGGACAAAAGTAACTATCAAAATAAGTTGAAGGATTATGTGATAGCGATTTAAACGTTTTTAATACAGAGGAAATAATAAGATCGTTTTTTCGTCGTAACATATGCAAACTTTGAAGCTGTTCGTTTACGTACAACTTTCCTTATATGTGTACTTTCATATATAATGAACAGCGAGAAAATTTTCTTCGCCATAAACTTATCATATTGTTCTTTCAGATTCATCTTAATCTTAATCTAATAATTGTGCATAATTTTCTGAAATACATTTATCCTCTATATTGCTGAGAGCGAATAAATTGGATAGCAGGTTTTAAAGGTTGTAACACATTGAATAGTCTTAGAATAATTATTATGTAGTTATTTCAAAGCATAGCAATTTGTTTATACATAGCAATTTTTAATAATGTCAATACATTTATTAAATAACTGAAGTTAAAAAAAAAATAACATAGGTTATGGATTAATAAAATTATTTAAAGTATATCGCTATTATTGTATAGTATAACTAATAATATTTATAAAACCAGTAACTGATAACACAGGGATGACCATCCCAAAGCAGGATGGTACTCCCCCGAAAAGCAACGGAGCCCCCCTCCCCTCACCCTCAAAAGTTATTAGGGGGGACAGACAAATAGACACACTTTTTCCCCCATCACAAAACTTTCAAATTTTTATTTTTCAATCTTTATTTAATTACTTAACTTATTTTTGACTTTTCTTTATTTCTAACGATATTCTTACTATACATTAAGCCTTCTTTCACACATTATGTTTTTTCTTTTACGGGAAAGTAGGCTAAAAAAGAAAAAAAGATTCTGGGTTAAATATAATTTTCCTAGGGTTTTTTTTTTTTTTTAATGACAAATCCAGATTTATTTTATAAATTTCTACATAAAAACTAAAGGGTCTTCAGTTTTATAATTAAGGATTCCATTTTAGATATAAAAGATTACTGAAGCATATTTTCTCAGCTCCCACATTTGTTACAGGGCCTCCTTGCAGAGAAGCACATGGGCCCTTTTCCATTATAGATTATAGTCAAGCTTGGAAATAGATATACAGTACAGAACCTCTTATCTGGCATGCTCGGGACCATCGCTAAACCGGATAACCGATTTGCCCGGTTTTTTGGATCACTAAAAAATGCTGATATTCGGAGGTTTATCGAACCCAAATTACAATAACGAGTGGTAACAATACTTCAAAATAAGTAGAAAATAGTAAAGAAATACTTTTAAATTAAGAAATATTGAAAGCAAAGAACTTTAAAAGATAAAAATCAATAACATTCACAAGTCAAAACGAGAGGGGTCGGGGGGTTGAAAATGACAAATTATTCAAATATATAAATAGTATTTATTTTTTAAACATTTCATGAAGTTTCAGTTGGCAAAAATTAGGCTTTTGCTGTAAAAACAATTGCTGGATTTTTCGAACAGCCATTATGTGCGTTTCGTCTATAAAAGGTTTTTATTCCATTCCTGCTATAAGTTATTTAGTTAATTCAATGTAACGTTCGTTACATATAGCAGGCAAAGTTTCATTTATTTTCGTCTTCAACGCGATCTTGCTCTTTGTCATCGTTTGAGTGTAGCACCATTTGAATGATTTCCAAATCGAACACCTTTATCTGCATCGTGGATGTTGGTTTCTATTAAAAGATTCCGTTCCAGCCGCATTCTAGAATACTCCCGAAGTTCAATTTGGAGATTCTTTTCATTTAAGAAGCATGTTTACAAGCAGAAACACGCAAATTTCATACTTGTGTACAACAACGTCAGTTTTGCAAACTCGATTTTAATAACGAATTCATTTTCACAGCCGCAATTTTTGTTGCCTTAATATCAATTTTAAATTCTCATCACCTTATTGCAGCTCTTAAATAAATCAAAATTATAAAACAAAAATAAACGAGCTCTAATTTTCACACGATCAGCTATTACGGAAAATTTGCGAACCTGCGGTATTAGAAATTTTCCGAACTTTCATATAGTCCGACTTTTGCTGCAATTCTTCTACAAATACTCATCAGACAATTAAATAAATGTATAAGAATCTAAATACATCTTTTGTGTTTAATTATTGAAATAAAATAGAGAAGCGTCGGTTTTCTCAAGTTTCGTTGGAGGAATTTTTTCTAATTTTCTTCTGCAAGTAAGTTTACGCTCCCTCCCCTAAAAAAACATCATTTTTAGACTAAATTATTCAACTCATAAACACTGAATATGTTACCTGTAACAAAAAAAATATGTATTTTTGAAGGTATTTTCAAAAAATTCGTATTTTTATTAAATGGGCATAAAACCCCAAACTTTTCAAAAATGGCGGGAAATTCACGAAAGAATTTCCGGTTTTTTGGTTCCCGGATAAGAGGTTCTGTACTGTATATACATGTAGGGTGCGAGGAGGCACCAACGGCAGGCGGAAAGTAACGGAAGCGAGCAGTTTAGTGAGAGACTCCGTCCTGAGTGGGCGTGCAAGTGGTGTGTGCTTGAGTGTGGTGATGTTCTCAGCTGAAGTTTTTCTGTAAATAGTGATTTGTACATAGATAAGTGTAAATAGAGTCATTTTTTATATCTTTCATGGTGAGTCATTATTTAAGTAGACCCTAGACCCGACGAAAAAAGCCTATATACATATACAGTGAAACCTGTGTAAGTTGACCACTTGCAGTGCAGCACTTTAGTGGTCAACTTATAGAGGGTGAGGTAGGTTAATTCCGTTCCTGACAAAAATGGTTTTACTGTACATATAAATAAGTTTTAATCTTGTTTCTTTTTCATCTGGGCCTTGTTAATGTGGTACTGTTTGGGGCCTCCTACTTAGGGGCCATAAATCTTTCACTTAAATCTTAGTTTTTATGCCTTTATTTGTTTGTTTTGTTTATTTATTTGTTCATGTTTGTTTAGTTTATTTACTTATTCATCTTAAAAAATTTAGTATGTATAAATAAATATTGTAATACTTACATACCTTTAGTATGCAATATTAGATTGAAATTTAATTCTGTGCATGTTATAAAGTATAATTACATACTTACAATTTTTTTAAATAGTTCTAACTCATTATGTTTATATTCTCCTGATAGTCTTGAAATGGAATTATCTGCAGCATTTATTAGCACGTAATAATCTTCGCCAGTTACTTCATCTGTTCCCTTTGTAATTGCCATATTAATGGGATTAAGGGCACTATTTATCTTTTCCACAAATGTTTTCAAATCACTTAGAGACACTGTAAAAGTAAAATTATTTTAAAAAGCAGTTGCCATTGATTTCTTAGTATAGTACTAGAAATAAAGCATACCATTATTTTGTTCATGACATTTCTTATAAATAGATCTAACTTCTTCAGCACTACAAATTTTTTTCCACATAAAAGCTTGAATAAACATTCTATGTTGATCTGCCAGAAAATCTCCCATCTTGGAGTGTAGTAATGTTCAATTCCCTAATAATGACAAAAAAGGACAAATTCAATTTTGTAATTTCATTATTGAGAGAGGTACACTGAAAGAGGTTTCTGAAAAAATCGTACTAGACAGGCATTTTTACCACCAGCTAGAAAGACACAAGCAGAAATATGTAGATTTGAATATCAAGACTTATCACAGCCACTATAACAATAAACGCATACCTGAACTCTACTGGTTTTTCCAGGAGAATCTCCCCCTCTCTATTCTCCTGGTCTCCCAGTTTGTTTTTAAAATCTCCTAGTTTATATTAATTTTGGAGAAAACCCCTAAAAATTTATGGGAAAAAATCAACTTTAAATTTAATTTAAAAAACATTTTTTTAAATTTCTTTGACAAATAGATTTCCACAAGAAACTTAGTTTTAGACATTATAAACTCAATTATAACTGAAGAGGAGTGATTATTTTGTTAGTTATCCTGGGAAACATATCACATAAAGAACTTGTGGGTGGTTGTAATTTAAGAGATTGTTAAGACTCCCTATTTTCCCTTAAAAAAGAATGAAAAATGTATGCAAAATTGTGGTGCATCGCAATCTACTATAGATTTTCCTCAGAATGTTGGCAGGTACGCAAATGTGAGTAGCAACAAACTGCTAAACATACACTAAAAGTGACTAGCAACCAGTGGTGTAGTTGAGGGGGGACAGCGTCCCCCAACCCTTTAATTTTAATACAAGGGTCCCCCTCCAAATTTTTCAGATTTTAACATAAGCCTCCCCCCACTTTTGATTTCAATTCCTTATCTTCGTACGTATAAGCGTCCCCCCCAACTTTTTCGGGACTACACTTCTGCTAGCAATTTATAAGGAAAAGAATTCTTGAAATAAAAAATTATGTTGGATCCTAGGAGCTTTTCTGCTGCTGGACAAATTCTTGTCCTGAGAAGATGTAGACTGGAAGACAAAAAATTTAAAAAATTGCTAGTTCTTAAAAACATAAATCATTAACTTTATTAAACAAACACGTATATTAAAATAAAAGTTTAAATTCAGAGAAAAAGATTTTTGTCTTTATTCATATTCTATTTATATATAATTGTTCAGTGTTATTTGGAAATATCCAATCTTTGAATGTTTTACAGGAATTTCATTAAAATTGTTCTAATGATTAAAAATATTGAGTTGAACTATTAGGATTCAATATTTAAGAACGAGCTTATAAAGGGAAATTCAAATGAATTATACAAACTACTTTTGGAGAATAGTTAACTACTAGTTACAACCAGTCTCAGAAAAAAGTAGTTAACTACTAGTTTTGTTTAGACTGGGTAGTAGTTGGCATGGTAGTTGGTAGTTAACTACTTTTTGACGAGTAGTTGCCGAACACTAATAAGTTTATTTAAAACGTGTTATAAGTTATTAATAACAGTTAACTAAAACTCATGCACATCAAAAGTCAGCATAAAATATTTATTTTGCTTCTATTCATGAGAAAATTATGTACTCGGTGCAGTGTTCCAATGAAAATAAACAGATAAACACATAACTCCAAAAGAAAAAGTAGGCATATTAAAATAAATCAGTAAATAAAAAATGGGAAATAACTACCCAGGCTAAAAATCAATAAAACGACATAATATAGTGCGATAATCAAAACTCAAATAACGGCCACAGCCTTCTCAAAACAATGTTGAAATTCCGGTGGACGTTAGTTCACATCCACTGCAAATGGGCAAATTGGTGACATCACGCCAGGGGGCGTGGAGCTCTGACGTCACTCTGTTAAAGTGTTTTCGTTTTCTGCGTTGAGTGTGTGAGAGTATAGTTTTTGATTTTAACAGCAGATCTAAGTAAATTAACGTTCCAGATAAGAGGAGTTTGCTCTCATTTATTATTGTTATTAAAGCAATATAATTTTTTTTTTCAATAAAAACTTTGTATTCTTTTTTTTTTTTTTTTTACTACTGTTAATTTTTTTTAAAAAACTTTGTGTATTTTTTTTCAATAAAAATATGTGTTTTTCAATAAAACACACATTTTTGTTTTAAATGAAAATAAGGAATATTGGGAAATGTACGATTTTTTTTTTCAGTTCATTTTTCTGCGAAAATTTAAATCACCTCCAACTAGTTTTAAAAAATAATTGTGTGTTGCATCTTTTAAAGGAATTGATGACAGAAATAATTTGAAAATACTTTTGATTTGGAATATGAGATTGTTCATTAAAACTTTGTCAAAATGCAACCAAACATTAAGTTGAAGTATGAATTTGATTTTTAAAAAAATCATATACATTTGTTCATAATTCTTTATTTCTTTTTTATTGCATAAATCCCAAACAAATTAAAATTTGAACTCACATTTGACAAATTTGAAAAAAAAACAAATTGGATTACTCGAACGCAAAAAAAAACTAGGTGCGAAATTCTCATAAATAAGAAACAAATTAAAATTTGCAATCACATTCGACAAATTTTAAAACAAAACAAAGCAAAAACAAATTGCATTAGCATCAAACAAGTTTGAATCTACAGCAAAATCTTTGTAGGAAAATAATTTGTGCTACATAAAAGTACCACATCATGTAATCATGCAACGGATACCAAGCTGACATTCAATCCTTGGAGACTCAAAAAAATTCAAGATTACTGAAAAAAGTATGAAGGACACAATTTTTGAAGGATTAGAAATTTTAAGGATCAAATGAACTGAAGAATTAAAATTGCAACGCACATACCATTTGAAAAATAAATCAATGGATCTCTAACAAACAAATCCAAGTTTTTTTTAAATTGATAGTAAAAAAACCAAATACAATGTACAAAGTATACAAAGCAAATTTGTGTGCACATTTTTTTTTTTTTGAACACTAGGCAAGACCATATTTACAAAAGCAATAAACAATATAAAAACATTCTTGTAGAAAGAAAAATATATATATATCGACTGAATACAATCGAGCAGAATACTCAAAGATGAAAAATATGAAGCAATAAAAATATAATTAATTAAACGATGACATTAAATCTAATATTTTTTTTTTTTTTTTTTTTTTTTTTTTTTTTTTTTTTTTTTTTTTTTTTTTTTTTTTTTTTTTTTTTTTTTTTTTTTTTTTTTTTTTTTTTTTTTTTTTTTTTTTTTTTTTTTTTTTTTTTTTTTTTTTTTTTTTTTTTTTTTTTTTTTTTTTTTTTTTTTTTTTTTTTTTTTTTTTTTTTTTTTTTTTTTTTTTTTTTTTTTTTTTTTTTTTTTTTTTTTTTTTTTTTTTTTTTTTTTTTTTTTTTTTTTTTTTTTTTTTTTTTTTTTTTTTTTTTTTTTTTTTTTTTTTTTTTTTTTTTTTTTTTTTTTTTTTTTTTTTTTTTTTTTTTTTTTTTTTTTTTTTTTTTTTTTTTTTTTTTTTTTTTTTTTTTTTTTTTTTTTTTTTTTTTTTTTTTTTTTTTTTTTACATTACATGTTTGAAAAAAAAGGAGCAAAATAAAGAATATAAGGAAAAGTTTTCATGTTCGAATTGTGTTGCGGAAGTTAATCTAATGAAACATAATCATTTGATAACATGATACCTCCCATTGTGTTGTCTCTCTCTCTCTCTCTCCTTTTTTTTTTTTTTTTTTTTGTTTTTTTTTTCAAACATGATTTCAGCTCAGTAATTTTTACCACCCTGTATAATGAAAAGAATAGAAATAATTACACTTAGAAAATAGTTTATTATGAGTCACTTAATAACTATTAGAGTTGTAATGTGTAACTTGCTATATTCCTAAAAATCACGTCTTAACTCTTTATAAGGCTGGTCCAAAATTTCTGGTTTCCTTTTAGTAATGGTAGATCAATATATTTTTTTAAAATATAGACCAAAAAATAAAATTCATATTGGTCATTAAAAATACAATGCGTTTTACCTCCCCACCCGCTAAAATAGTTTACTATAAATTTTTAAGTTGGTGAATTATGTGTGAAGTATACTTTAATCACCGCCCTATTAAAGGGTTAAAAAAAGTTACATATTTATGAATATGTGAAATAAAAGAAATGTGAAGTTGTTTTTAAGTTAATATTGTTATTATTTAAAAATTATTATTTCAATTAATCAAGGTAGAATTATCATAACATATGGTGTTTTAATACATTGTTTTTAAGCACTTCAATAGCTACAAAAATTGAAATTTTGTAATATAAGTATTTTATTTTTACAAGATACATATAGAGTTCATTCTTCAGTGGGGAGCACTGCCTGGATTGTTGTTTTTACTAAGAACTGTCACCCTTTTTGCCACCAAAAGACAAACCTAAACTGAATGGCCAGTCATTCCAAAATTTTCCGGGGGTATATATTCAATGCATATTATAGGGAAAAAACAAAATACATAATCACACGTATAAATACAATGCCTTTCTAAAAGTCAAGGGGGGGGGGGCATTGACCTCTACTCCTGATTGATCAAATGCCGCGCCTGTTGAATGTCGGGAAACGACGCTCATTTTTTTTAAATAAACTTTTCCCTTCCCAAAACTCATATAAGTAGCTTCCATTTTTTCCGTTATTTCTCCAATGCAATACCGGCATAGGGGAAATAACAGGGGAAAAATGGAAGTGACTTAAGGGTCATTCCATTCAAGTGATCCAAAATCTGAGAAAAAATTGAACTCACCTTTTTTTATTTTCTTCAAATTTGGCTTATCAGCTGTACCTCTCAAGAAAATTAAAAATCCAAATTTTTAGATATTTATCCTCTTTTGTTTCTTAGTTATCAGACTTTGATTTTGTAAAAAACTCACATTTTTACATGGTATGCTTTAACACAAAACTGGCTCGCCAACAAATAGAAATAAAAAGTTCTAGTAAAAAGCATAATGAATGCCGTTTCATGTGATATGCATCATGACTAATTTTATAAAAATTTTAAATTTAAAAAAATGACCTTAAAATTTAAATTTTAAATTTCTCGAAAAACGTATAATGGAAAATTTTCAAAATATTCTCACATATTTCTGTCTATTTTATCATCGTTTATGCAAAATTTCAACTTGGGATCTCAATGGGATCATATTTTTTCAACCTTTTTGAATTTGATTTACACCAAAAAATGAACATTTTTGTGATTCAAGCTATTTTAAGACGATGGTTCCTTAAAGGCGATGATTTAGTTAATCTGCTAAACACATCTATATTTATCCCCCCAAAATTTATTTGGGGTCAGGGGGGCAACAAATACATGCACATTTTTGTCATATCATAGCTCCCTATTTTAAAATATTGTTTACAAATAATTCAATAACTAATTAAAAATGAACAAATTGACTTATTTTATGCATTAATATAAATTTTTTTCAGACTTATTCTTTGTTTTCAGACATATTTTAGTGATATATTAATGATATGAAGGGGAAAAAGTATTGAATTAAATTCATCTGAAATAGTGAGGGAGGGGCACAGCTGGCCTGATTTTACAACTTTTGGTTGTTAGTCTTGATTTGCGCTTATTAGCATCCATCAGACAAAGCAAGACAAAAAAAAAAAAAAAAAACTATGTAGCTTACTCCAAGTCCGTAGCCAGAAATTTTTTTCCGGGGGGGGGGCTGACTTTAAAACACTAGCGTTGAGGAAAGTTTCAGGGAGAAATATATGCTACATTGGGAAAATTTTCAGGAATTTTGGGGGGGGGGGGGCCTGGGCCCGTCGCCCCCCCCCCCCCTTCTGGAAACCTTTTGAAAGCAAATTGCTTCGGGTGACAAAGATATATGTTCGCATTTGAAAGCGTCCCCCCCACCTTTTTTTTCCAGGACTACACCACTGACAATAGGTCAGATCCTCAGGATTCTTCTTTCGAGCCAATGAAAGAGCAAATGCAATTGCAAGTACTCCACAATAATTTATTTCTTGTTTTTGCACTGCCTTTCTATGTATCAGAATAGTTCCACTTTATGTGCTCTGGACAATCATGGCAATTTGATTTTGCATCGATTTTGTTAGGGGCAATCCAATAGAGTCATACAGTTCGATATTGCAATGATCGACAATACGAATGGTGACCCATCCAATATTCCACACCATTATGCAGAATTTGAATGCCACTTCTTTGTTTTTTAAATTTTAAGCATTGGCCTAAAATAGCGTCTTGGAATCCAGCCTTTTGTTTTTCTTGGGAATAAATTATCTTTTGGGCATAGTTAATGACCCTGTCATCCAACTTTATTCCCGGTTTACACTGATCTTCAATAAGAAATGCAGGGATCTTACTGTCATATGGTTTAAATTTCTTTTTTTCAGGTGAAATTGATATAGAAGTTGCTACCTCTAAGGTGGGAGAAAATTCTTCTTTAGACACAGATGTATTTTTGATGTTGGCTTCATCTATAATGGAATTGAGTTGGTCCATGCAATTTTCTTTTGCAGCAGCTGATTTGCCAAACCGTTTAACTTTTTTTTGCACAGGCTTTGGGAGTTCTGCATATTGGTAGAGGGCTCTTGCTTCGGTACTAGGTGTTACTATCTGCAAAGCAGTATCTTTATCTACTGTGACATTCAGAGTAGCTTTTTTGTAAAGAAGTTGTAACTCACTTTTCAATTTTTCGAGATGCTCTTCGTCCATTAACCACAACAGACTGTAAAGATCTAATAGTGGAATTGCATTCGCTAATTAATTTGTTTTTTTTACTTTTTCGCAAGCCAAGTTTTCCATATTCTTGTGCAGGACAGAATAAATCATTTGATACATCTTCATCTGTTGATTTGTGAGGGATGTTTGAAGTCGAGTTTTTTTGGATATTGACAACATTTTCGTCAATTCTAAATACTTCATTTTGTAGAATCAGAGTATCAATGCTAAATTCTGGAAACTTCTTAGATATTAAAATAATATGCTTACAAAGAAATCTGTTTCTCATGAAAGCTTCACATGTACAAGTGGCAGAATCATTGCAATTTACTTCACATGAAACATTTTTTGATGTCAAAGATGAAACTCCGCAGCCTCGGGTTTTCACTGTACGAGCACTATGCTCGCAGTGAAACAACATATACAGAGTCAACATATACAGAGTCACTACTAATCAAAATGTGTTTTTTCGGTATCATTTATTCTTGCACTTAATGCCAAATTGACTTTAATTTCGTATTCAACGATTTCGGATTTAATTTACTTTTCAGATGAGACTTAGGCAGATGAAAGGAATTTTATTACTCTCCTTTAATTTTAAAGAACTAAATAACATAAATGGTATTAAATAAAAATTTTAACTTTTAATCAACAAACACGACTTGATGAGAGTAGTAGTCTTAAAAGAGACCTAATGAGGAAACAATAGAATAAAGATCATGTTGTAAAAATCACACAAAATTCTGTAAAATTTTATTATATATAGGTTTTCATTATAACAATATGATATTGTACCGAAAATAGCATAAGAAATTAAAGCTGACACAATATATTTTCTAAAAAATTAAAACATACATTGTATATTTAAAAAAGAACCATCTGAATTACCGGATAAGAAAATTATGTTTTCTATTAATCCTCCAGATTATCATACTTTCGAACACTGAAATTAAGCATTTACGTTAACGCATCAATATTAATAAGAAAATAAGTATGTCCTATGGGGATCTTGATATCTTTATATGAGTATTCAAATGAAAGCAAAATTACAAAAAAAAAAAAAGATTGAATACCACATAAAACTTAAACTTTGAATGCAATTTTTTTTCACACAAAAACAGCACAATATCAAGAACAACTCCTGAACTATTTTTTTCATCTTCAAAACATCGCCAGTAAAATTAAAACCTTGATGCAGTTTTCTATAATAACTGCATCAGGCCTAGAATTCAACTAGCACTTCAGATAATTATCTGAATTATCCAATTATCTGTAAGAAGAAATATAAAATATATTAAGAGCAAATAAAATAGAAAGCACTTTAAGATAAAAAGAATTTTTAAAAAATTCACTGCTTAAACAGTAACAATGTCAAAAATATAGCAATAATTTTGGGAAGGTAACTTATAAAATATAAAATAGGAAATTATATATGAAGGCATTATAATTTTAAACTTTGTACTTAGTGCATCAAACTTTTCAATTAAGGTCTCGCACAGGTAAAGTTTATGAACATGTTTATTATAATAATGCCCCGATACATTATTATATTATAAGGAAACACAACATAAACCTCAAATTGTCCTACAATGTCCTACAATAGTAACAAACTGACATCTAATATCTAGGGAAAATATGCAATTAGATCACAGTAAAGCCTCACAAACTCATCCTTTCAAAATAAATGAATAGACAATTACATAGTACATAAAAAAATTTCATCTTTTAACATCATTCTGAAAAACCACACAAAGCTTTAGCTACTCTTCCAAAGATGTTAATGAATCTAAAAGGCTCTTACTGCTTAGGGAGCTCTGAAGGAAAGCTCTTATTAGATAGCAAAAAGCAATGTTTAATTTTAACAATTTATTAACCCAATATTCCTTATTTTCATTCAAAACAAAAATGTGTGTTTTATTGAAAAACACACATTTTTATTGAAAAAAAATACACAAAGTTTTTTTTAAAAAATTAACAGTAGTAAAAAAAAAAGTAAAAAAAAAAGAGAGAATACAAAGTTTTTATTGAAAAAAAAATTATATTGCTTTAATAACAATAATAAATGAGAGCAAACTCCTCTTATCTGGAACGTTAATTTACTTAGATCTGTTAAAATCAAAAACTATACATCACTAAACATACAGTGATCTATACTCTCACACACTCAACGCAGAAAACGAAACGACTATGGCTTTAACAGTGACGTCAGAGCTCCACGCCCCCTGGCGTGACGTCACCAATTTGCCCATTTGCAGTGGATGTGAACTAGCGTCCACCTGAAATTCCGCTCGACTTTCGCTGCTTGAATAAAGCTTTAAAACTTGAGTTTCTCCACCTCTGGTATTATTACGGAGGTAGCGCTGTAGCGCTCCACCTCACAAAACGGTTGAGTTAAGTAACTAACTGGAGCTCCGACAAGAAAAGGGTTAAAAGGGAAAAAAAAGAATTTCGAACTCTAAATGAATGAGTTTTTCTTTGTTTTGAACACTTGTGAAACAAAAACTCAGAAAGGCTTTTAAAACGCCTGGTTTATTCCCGAAAAAAAAAGTTTTTTCCCCCCAAGAACTTAAAACAAAATCGGGAAATTTCAAACTTTCCAAAAACTCGGAACATTTGTTTTTGGATAATAAATAATTTTTTATGAAATTTTCGTTATAATAAAATTACTTTACCGAACATTATTGTTAAAGCATTTTAAAACAGACAACATATTTCGTTGTTTTGTTGAGAATGAAAAAAAGGAAGTTAGTATTTTTTATTACACAAAATAACAAATAAAAAATTATTTAAATGTATAATAGTGCGTTAAACAGTGTTTCTTATCGAAAATTACCCCTCGAAATGTTTGGTAAAGTTGCAATAAAATGATATGAATGTAACAGATAAATTATGCATATTATGTATTATTTCTTATAGTAATTTGAAATCTAGGAATAAAGCAGAAAAAAGATTTTGAAGGTTCATCTTATTTTCTGCAAAGTAACCAAATCAAACACATTTTTAGAATCTATATACTGCAATAAAAAAGCCTATTCAATTTACATGTTAATTTTCTCAATTATATAGGTTTGATATAAAATGTTATGTTTGACGCTAGATCATATATCTAGAATAGAAAAAAATATAACATTACAATGTTACTCGTCATTCGTACGCTTGCCCCGCGATTCGGGCGGCACCATATGGGCAAGGGTTCGCCAGATTGGTTTTTTCCAAGACAAAAAAATAGAGAAATTATGCTCTTTTGAACTCGTCTGGAAATAACTTGGCGTTTTGTATTTTTTTTAAATTTTAATATTTTTTGAGATTTTACTGACAGTTCTAACTTAGGGAGCAGCAAGACTAAAAGTGATGGGAGAATTTTCTTCATCAGAGGAGGAAAGTAGTAAGGAAAGCATTTCCTTTGCAGAAATTAAAGAGGTCGTGTGTTACCACTGGGAGAAAACACCGAGTGGTGGGAAAATGGCCTCCTAACACTGCTGTGGTCAACGGGAGCATCCACTTGTTCAACGACAATGTTTTACTGACCATTTTTAGAAAAATTCTGAAAAATCATCAAAGGCAGACAACATCGGGCAGGTTTTTAGAGAAAGAAACCCAAGATTCCTTTAGTGCAAAAAGACAGGAAAAAGAAAGAACAGCAGAAAGGGAGAAAACACCTGAAGGGATGTTGACTGATGTTTTTATGAAAGCGACTCCAATTTCAAACCAGTAACATCAACATTTATCTTCCTCCTCTCAACATTCCACTTACTAAAACTACTGCTATGCCATCAAAACTCATCTCTGTACCAGTAAAGTGCAGTTAAATTGTTATCTATGTATAATTTCATGTACAGTACTGTAAATTTGTTGTTCATAGGTTTAAATAAGCAACCATCTGTGCGTCTGAAACCGGATTAATCCAATTTACATTATATATCTTATGTGGAAAAAAAATTCACCATTCGAACTGTCTCCTGGAACGAATTGTGTACGAAGAGCGAGGTTCTACTGTATTGAGTAAAGAAGAAAGTTTGAAGAAAGCTTAAGTTAGGTTTTCCCACTTAAAATTCCTAATTTCTTCCCGAAAATTTCCAGGTTTTTTGGCATCTCTAGCAGTGGTGGCGCCAGAGATTTTCCGACGGGGGGTCAACAGGTCCGTCATTTAGGTGACCGGAAGATTCCCCCCCCCCCCCCCCGACTTTTAAACGTTTTTCTCTTTCCTTCATACTTTTGTTTTTGCTATGAATCTTTTCCACCTCTTAACTAAATTAGAAAAATAATACTTATAGTAAAAACCCGGAAATCCGAACGAGTTTTTTTTTAACTTAACAAATGTACATTTGAAAAACACACGCAAAAAAAGAGAAATTTATTTATTTTGTCACAACAAAACAATTAATAAAGTAATTTTTATAAAAAAAAACAGACCCGACTTCAAATTATGAATTGCGCTAAAAAGTGAAAAATAAATTCCCTCTTTAAACAACATCGATGTGACTTTTATACATAGTTTCAGAAGTCGGTGCAAAATTAAGATAGATAAAATTTTTTGCAATCACGAATCAATTACAAATGTATATATTTTCGCAGAATTAGCAACAGTTCCAATATGAAGTAGCAAATGGTGCAATGGTAATTAGACTCTGAATTTTGCAAAGACCTCTAAAACTATGTTTAAAAGTTACATCGATGTTGTTTAAAAAATTAATTTATTTTTCACTTTTTAGCGCAATTTATAATTTGAAGTCGGTTCTATTTTTTTATAAAAATTATTTTATTTTATTCTTTTTAGTGTAAGTACATTTTCTATATAAATACTCTATTTTTTAAAAAATCCATATCCTTCAATTGGCCTTCAAAGAGAGGCCAAACCCTCTTTGAAAGAATGGCACTAAAAACTAAGCATTTGTATGAAAAACTCCGTTTAGAAATCGATTTTAGCAAACAAATTGATTGGGCTTGAGTTTTGCCTCAGAGAAGCCTTCAGTCAAACTTTTGCTGTAATTGATTTTAATATTATAGCACAAGGGCAACAAACACTTTTTAAACAAAGACTTTTATATTTATTAATAGTTTTCCCAACAAAGAAAAATCAAGCAAAGCTTTTCCAATTAAAATAAAAAATACTAATTTTTCACCCGTAATGTTTTTTCTAAAAAACAAATGTAGTCAAATTGATGTGCGACATTTGAGCTAGACGACCCTCTATCAATTGAAGAAAAAATCATCAAAATCGGTTCATTTAGTCAAAAGTTATGGATGGAAAAAAGAAAAAATGACTATCTTTCTGCCCATAACTTTTTTTCTAGTTATCGAATATGGTCAAACAAAGGTACGGGACCTATGGGGAACACCCCTCGATCGATTAAAAAAAATCATGAAAATCGGTTCATCCGGTGAGAAGTAATGAGTAGACGAAAAAAAAAAAAAAAAATGACATACATACAGTACGAATATATAACCTCCTTCCTTTGTGAAGTCGGTTAAAAATACTAACAAAATACTTCAATACAAACAGAAAAAACACAAAAATTTTAAATCAAAATGAAAATAGCTAAATTAAACTGTTGCCATTCAAAATAAGTAATCTTTGTTTTAAAGTTATCCTTAATCTTCGAGTGCAAAAATACTTCAATACAAACAGAAAAGCACAAAATTATTAAATCAAAATGAAAATAGCTTTACCCTTCCACACGTTGCAGTGGCTCATTCTTCTTAATAAAACCATTAAAAAACGAAATAATAAAATCAAAATTAAAATAAATTAAAAGTCATATATAAAACTCGCACGTATTCGAACACAATGTTCTGGCAAAATTTCAACGCAATCGGTGAAGTACTTTCGGAGATTTGAGGTGATGAACAAACGAAGACTTACATTTTTATTTATATTGATTAAGCTAACACTATTCACTCGGAGTTGAGGAAACTGCTAATTATTATTTTTTGGTCAAGGTAAGCCTTAAGAAATCGAACTAAAAAGCCTATAACTGGCGTTCTTATTGACTCAGAAACTTCGAACATAATTCATCTTGTGCAGAAAAATCAGCGCTTTCGATCGATATATTATATTCATATGTGAAAGGTTTTTTTCACCCCCATATTGGTGAATTTATGTGGAAATTTGCGTAAAATTGGAATAAAAAAAGCAACTACCTGTCGGATTTTTTTCTAATGGGTCTATAAACCTTCCTCTTGAATCACTCTGTCTATTGGCAAAATTTCAAAGCAATCGGGGAAGTACTTTCGGAGATTTGCGGTTATGAACAAACGAACACTTACATTTTTATTTATAATAGATGAATAGTGAATTGAAATCCGAACAGGCTACAGCCCCACTCAGCTCGGATTTGCGGGGTTGTACTATATATATACACAGTAAGGGACCCCAAATTCGGAACTTTTTTTAAAAATCGGCAGCTGGAAAAAAAAAATAGCTTTTATTTTTTAAAGAAAAATCGGGAAATTTTTTGCACCTTTTTTTTTTGGAAAAAGAAGGAAAATAAAATGTAATGAACATGTTGAAGATCGGAAATGTGCGGTTTTCAAAAAAGTTATTTCGCGATTTTCTGAACAGGGTTCGTTTTTGCGATTAG
Source organism: Octonoba sinensis (assembly GCA_038502835.1). Classification (NCBI taxonomy): domain Eukaryota; kingdom Metazoa; phylum Arthropoda; class Arachnida; order Araneae; family Uloboridae; genus Octonoba; species Octonoba sinensis. The sequence continues at coordinate 24,497,839 of CM076599.1, read as the reverse complement.
AGTTTTTATTAATTGTTGCTTGAATTCCAAATGAATATCATTAACTTTTTTATTTTTTCTCGTAGTTTCATTATATTTATTTTTGTTAAATGAGCTCTAATTTTCGGGCGATACTGAACGTTAGCAAAATTGAAATTCTGCGTCTCTCGCATTTTCCCGATAGGAGCAAAATGCTAATAAAAACTCCCAAAGCAAATTATATGTGCTCTGATGCTGCTGACAAAATTTTTTGAATGAGGACCCATAATCCGGAAAATTCCGAAATCCGAAAAGATCGAGGCCCCGAGCGTTCCGGATTTGAGGCCCCATACTGTATTGGGGCCTCAAATCCGGCATGGATTTCCAAAATATTTATAGAATGTAAAAAAGTCCAATCAAAATGCGCAACATTCGAAAAGAAAGCAACAGATGGGTGCAGCAAGAAGCAGAAATTTATGTAACTTCTGTGCAAAAGTTAATACTAAAAAATGTTCATTTGTGTACATTAATTCTTTAGTTCAGTTTTGATGCATACTGAATCACATGCAAGTTTTACCCAATTGCTTTTCCTCTGGCATTTATACCAACTAATATTTTTCATTTCACAAAATTTTCTTTTCAGCCAATTTAAGTAGTCTATGATAGAGCATCGATGTTGGCTCTAGCAGGAGCAGGAGGTCCCACTTTACTTCATGTCATTACTTCCCAAAATATAGTTTTAAGGCGCATTAATACACAGAGCAATACCACTTATCTTCACATTTTAGTAATAATAAAACAGGAACTATGCATCCGCGGCTAAAACTGACCTCCCCCCTTCTCTCAAGCGGAAAATACATTACATACGTATACATGGCATTGCACCATTGTTGTACTTGCAAATAAACAGATTACAATCTGCAATCATAAATAGAAACAATAATATAGCTTGTTTTAAAAAAGGAAATTAGATAGGACTCCTCGAACGATATAATTCTACCAATTGAAGGCGACCTGATTGAACTTGAAAGATAAATGTTGCTTTATAGGTTCGGGTCCGCCCAACAAGAGCCGACTACTGCGGTCTGGATTAAGCCCGGTCATTTTCAGGCTTCTATTGTTGGAAAGATGAATCTCAATTCTACAATATTATTTGAAAAAATGCAAGTTAACGCTGTAAGTAAATTAATTTCAAAATTGTTTTTAACAGCCTCCCCTCCTATTTTTCGAGAAAAAAAAAGAAATGAGTGAAGAAATAACTACAATAAGAACCTCAACCTTGTTCGTTAGATCCACTCACACTGACATTTTTTCGGCAAAATTATTCTGCATTCTGCGCACACGAACAGCATGATATTGGAAAAATATTTGCTTAAAATATTAAACACCAACTTGCTATTATCATCCGATGATAATAGATTGCTCTGCAATGAAGCAACGCTGCGCAATTGCCCCCCTCCCGGAAGGCAAGTATTGCTAAAGATTACATGAGTAACGGACTACAACTAAAATTTTACTACATTGGGTCAAATTTTCAGAGATAGTAAAATAGCAATGAAATTGCCCATTCCTGAGCATATCCTGTATCTACACCCAGGTCAGACAGTCATTCCCGATATGTTTTGCAGTTATTAAGGAAACAATATTATTTATAACAGTTCTAAATAGTTAACAGCCTAATAATGCAGTAACGGCTTACTTGTAAAGTCCGTTCGCTTTGCCATGCTAAAGTAGTTTAGTGGAGAATAAAAAGTCTAAGTCTGTACAGGAGGAGAAGAACAGAAACACTTGACAGATGTTTTAGAAACGGTGACTACCCCAATGACTTCCTTTCATATCTTTCATCCCCCCCCCTACCCCTGCTGAGCTCCGTCTCGTAATCCGATGCTGACGCCTAGACCAGCCATTAATACTAATTGTTCGAAATGACCAAGCTTTCTATCGACTGGCAGAAATTTGAAGGGTGAAATACCAACACCCCCTGAAGAGGGTGTTGGAAATACACACCCAGGGCTGTGATTCTTCCGTTCTCTTTGTCAAGAGTAGGCCCGCAGGCTGGGAGCCACATTGAGTTCTACAGGCAGGATGGTATTTTCGAGATGCTGAGGGACTCGGGTCAAATTGCAGAATGGGTGGTCTCCAAAACGACGCAAAACAGTTTTACTTTTTCGTGAAATTTTTTTCCGATTTCATGCTCGAAAGGAATGTTTACCATGTACGTCAAATGTTAATACAAAGAGATTCCCCGACGGCATTGTCGGGGCAATGTCTCCCCGACAGGGGGTAGTTGCCCCCTAGCTGGCTCCGCCCCTGATCTCTGGCCTTGATGTACGGCGCGCAGTGAGAGATTCGTGGGTTCTATTCCCACTTTCCCCTGGGTTTATTTCCTTCTTTTTTATTGTAATATTCTATTAAGCTGTCTTGTTCTATCTGTCATATTGGACGAGAGTTTGAGGCATATCCTGGAAAATAACAAACTCAAAAATAAATGTCACCTGAAATGGTTGTTTACATATAGCATTAAGGTAAAAATGACAAAAGTGTTGTTTATACCTTTTTGGGGTCGGGTCACAAGGAAAAACTTTCTTTGTATTAAAAGCAGGAGGGGGAGGAATTCATTAAACTCATTGTCGTCAGGGAGCCGGGGAATTGCCCGGAAAAAGGCTTGAACCATACGTTAATTATGTAAAATCACCTTTATGAAATAAAAAATGCATTATTGATTGCTTACTAATCAATATTAACATACAAATAATGCAAATGTTATCAGCTACGGCAGGGGTTCCCGCAATTTTCCAAGTTGTGGCACCCTAGTTTATAACATCAGACTTAGAAAAAAGATTTGTAATCATATGCCTTCATAATCATTCGCTGTAGCACCCTAGCGTGCTAAGGGTCCCAGTATGGGAACTCTATACTACACTAATGAAAGGTTGTAATCAGTGTTACTCACTGACGACTACATGATGTGACGACTCACTTGATGTTATAACTTTTAGAATAGCAAATCTTTGCACTTGCTTTAATACATGCAGGGTGCTAAGTTTAAAGCCCAATAAGGAACACAAAAACTACCGGGGGAAAAGATAAACCATATTAGGAGTTTTCCTTTTGTTAAAGTCTCTTACTACTATTTCCGTTGACGGCCCTGCCTCACGTTTTTTACGTGTGGAGACAAGTGATGGAAAGTGAGAACAGTTCAAACTTGTTTGTTGTGGCCATCACGAAACTTTCTTCAGTGTCTTTCATATAAATACTCTTTTGTTATAAGTATTATCAAAGACGCTGCTCCCTTGGATAATAAGGTAAATGAGTGTTGACTTTTGTGCTATGTCTCAGACTGACCCATGCTCGGGGGAGGGGGCGAATTCTTGCTACAGCAAAACTTAGAGGAAACTGTTCGTTTTCTTTCACCTTTGGATGAATAAATTAATGCAAAATTTAAAAGAAATTCTTTTTTTTTTTGCTTTAAGAAAAAGTAATTTTGGGTCAAAATAACCTGTTTTGCAAAATCTGTTATTGTTTTTTAAAGGTTTTAAGCACTGTATGTATACTTCAGGGGTAAAACTCAATCAGACCCAAAAACCCTGAAAAGCGTTATGAGCATAAAGGTTCATAAGCTAAACGGGGACTAACAAAAATCGTTGACTTATACCCCATTTCCCAAAATTGAAGCTTTTATTGGTTCTTTACATTATGTAAACTAGAGTCGAAAAAAAATTTGCCGAGCCTAAAACAGAATATACATATAAAATATAACATTCTTCCTAAAAAAGAATATGTTACCGGAGGAGAGTAATCTCCAGTAATGCAGCAGTGTAATGTTATCAAAACATTCTTTTTTTTTTTTTTTTGGCCAAATGTCTAGAAAAGAAGACAAAAAATTTCTTTAAATCCGAAAAGAGAAAAAAAAACTTTCGCTTTTGAAAGTTATTTTACTATGAAACTAGGAGAGTAAAATACCGAACAAGCGCCCCCTCCTCTTTTCCCTTAAATTAAATTTAGGTGGAATTACCGAATACCCCCACCTACATTTCTATTGAAATTATAAACAAGGGACAGAAGCAACACAATTAACAAAATTTGCAAAGGCAAAAACGAACTCTCGATACGAACAAAAATCGCGATAGAAAAATCGGATAATAGTTCGAAACTGAGCAACTGCCATCCCAAAGAAGCTTTTATATTCTACTTTTATTCTTTCAAAACTGTTTATTTCTAATTCGCTCACAATTTTATCAATTTTAAAAACAACTTGTTTTCAAAATATCGCAAGGCAGGCGATTAAGATATTTTTATTTTACAAGTATAAAATGTTTGATCTAAATGAAATAAGCTACAAAAAATAAATAAAAAAAAATAAAATAATGTAAGGTGTAAAGGTTTCTTTGCATCAAAATCAAAGTATTAATTATTCATATAACATTCAACAAACAGGACGAAGTCCAAGTCCAAGTTGGCCAAAGGTGAATCACCCGAACGGAACATACTTTTTTTCTTTTATTTTTACACGTTGTTTACAAGATAGCTTCAGTTGCAAAAAAGACGATTTGTGATTGTTTATTTGAGAGTGAAGCTCCGCTACCGGTAGCTCTTGCCTTCGAACGCATGTGCGTGCTTGCTCAATGTTCGTAGCGTACCTCTTTTTCTGGATATTTGAAACTACCTTCTTTCTACAGTTGAAAACCTTGCTTATTTCCAATGAACACGAAAAATGCTATTACATTAATTGAGTTTTACATATGCAACTCATCACGTCCGAGCACTGGAATTCCAGGTTACGTCCGATAAAAAAAAAAAAAAAAACCGGAATTCCGGGGTAGACCCGGAAAAGTTTCACCTCTGATACTTTTAGCTTTTTTTGTATGTGCAATTCAGCAGCCTTTTAAAAGTATTCTGTTTTTGGTTTAATTCAATCAATGAATTCTTATAAAAAATTAAGTTTATTAAGCAAAAAATGTGAATGAACATTTAATTGTGTACACGCAGTTACATGGCACAAAATTTTCATTTTTTCTGGCATTAAATAAAATATAGTTGTTTTTCAGCTTAATATAAAGAATTTTTAAACAATCGCAATATTTTTTGCACATTCTGAATAAAAATGAAAAAAATTTGTGCTAGTGTACCATACTACAACTAATACAACAAATAACTCATGGCATTTTAAAATGAAAGTAGTCATAAATATGCTATTAATCTTCCTGAATTACTTAAGACTCATTTTACCATAAGTTTTACGGATATCAAAAAAAGATATTTATCATATTCTAAGAATGCAACAGAGAACGTAAAAATACCTACAAAAGCAGATCTATTGAAACACTTACACATTCCAAGGAAAGTCCTATTGAAATAAATATACTACAAAATTTGCACAATACATGAAAGACAAACTTGTGAGCAATGTAACAATTTACATCAAGTACAACATAGGCAATAAAAATAAACAAAAATTTTGAACCATATTTAAGAAAAAAACGCACTAACAAAATGACTGTACACAAAAATGCTGATGATAGTTGGTGTAGTTGACTATTAAAATTTTCTGAAATGTTTTTTAATTTGATCTGAAACTTTGTTTAAAAAAGCACTATTGACATAAAGTGAGAATAAAATGCTATGAATTATGAACTGACCAAATTCATTTTGTTTAGCTTAATGGGCAGTTTGCTATAAAGAAAATATTTTCAGATAAGGAACTTTTAAATAGAATATATTGTTTTTAGAAACTTACGTTTTATTAATTTTTGGTGAAGTTATAACAGAAGAGCTTCAAATCAAACAATGCAGTTATAAACTACTAATCAAATGAACAATTTTGCATTACTAGGCATTCTTCTGAAAAGATAAATCAACTTTGAAAAGCAATTTCTAGTACATATATTGTTTTAAAAATATGCTTAAAAATAAGTGAGAAAGAAAACAATTTAAAAAAAAGGCTTCAATCTTTACCTTAAATCAACCAAAAGTCTGAAAAATAACTTAACATCACACATTTGTTTCAGTTTTCAAATAAATGTATAAAAATTAAAAATATAGTCAAGTTTATGTATATTTAAAGAATAAAGTCAAACATTAAATAAACATCTCTTATATACAAGCATCATACATATCTAAAAGTTTCAAATGTCTTATTTTCTTGCAATATAAGCTGGAAAAAATCCACAGCTGCAAACTCGGCAGCATAAAGAAACTTTCTATATACATACTCTAAAAGCAGGATTCATACAAATCTTGTATTGATAAACAGGTCTTGGAAATTACATTGCAGTAAAAAACCCCATCTATTTCTATTTCACTTGTTTACTTCATTAGAAAGTGAATTCACTTAAACACTTTTATTGTTTAAAATAGATCTACTTAAATACAATCATATGAGCTTTTCTTGTCCAATGTTGTAGTTGGTACTCCTTTCAACTTGTACCTTGATTCAAGTAAGGTTTAAAGAAGCATTCCTTCAACATTTTATAGTAATGATAATTTGCTGTACATAATATAAAAAATGGTACATTAAAGTCAAAACAAAACTGTAGATAAATGTGCTTGAAGAGGAGATAACAAATGTCAGTCTCTCCAAATAGCTAAAATTATAAATTGCTTCAGTAGTATTTCTTTCTTTCTTTTTTTTTTCTTTGCATTAAATGCAATTAAATAGACTGAAATCTATTAATGCTTTTCCAAAGTATGTAACGAACCTTGACCAAGGTACACTACAAAAATAAAAGATAAATGCTACCATTCAATCAAAGCATCTGCATGCAAGTACAAAATGTATATCAATATCACTTTTCAATTCAACACATAATTGTTAAATAAAATGCTTTACATATTTGGATCAGCAAACCAATATTCACAAAATACTTTTTTCTTTAGAGTTTTCTTGAAATATACAGAACAAGTTTTGATTTTAAATTTGCTTTAAAAACAATACAGCAAAACTCACAAGTGTAACGTATTACACTCCACAGATATGCCTACAGTTTTAATGGACCATCATTTCTTCTCTATTTACAAAGTCAGTATAATTTTCTTAAGTTCAGGAATATAGCATGTATAAAGTTGCAAAATTTGTTTTTCAGCAATATTTTTGAAGGGAACACAAAATATGTTTTTTCATTGTATAAAAATCACTTAGCATAAAATTCATAACTTTTCACAAGAAAGCAAAAAGTAAAAACAAAATTTATTACAAAACTATTCAAATCACATACACAAGAGAAAGGAAAGTTTAAAAACTAGAAACAAACATAGGAAGATAAAATAGCAACATATGAAAATGATGCTATTAACAAGGAAAGCACATGAACTTGCTGTTTCCTTTTGTGTTTTCATGGTAATTTCTGCTTCCATGCAAAATGGCAAGGCGAAATTTCAGACAATTGAATCATTTTCCTATAGAATAATGGCAAAATGTCAGGCTTTGGGCCTGCGCCTTTTAAATCAGTAGCGGCAACAGGAACCTGGCAGACTAATTAATGCACAGTTTGAGGTTGAATGGCCTTTAAGGCAAACAGGTCCAGCCAGGCAAATACAAAATGTATTAATTTGTATGGAGTACTGCAAGCAGATTTTCCAAACAGCAGGTGTATGGATGACGAAAGGCAGGTGAACTATATACCTGAAAGAGAAAGAAGAAAAAACACTAAACAAATGAATAAATACAGAACACAGAGCAAGAAATATAAAATATTATCAAGTCTCCATACCGGAGCTAGTACAAGTTGCCCACAGAAATCTCTAAATGCAAATGATTATCATGAATTTTCAGGGTCAAAAAACAAAAAAGGTTTAGTTTTAACAACTATAGATGCCCAAATGCAACTGAGATACATTTCTGTGGTTTTGGACATGGTTTTTGCTTAATGGGGTGCAAAAAATTACTCTAACAATTATACAAAACCCCCCAATTATCAACGTGAACTGGTTAAAGGTCCTTCAAAATAGAAAAGTTTTGTTAGAGCATACTCCCCCTCCCTTTGTCACATGTCACACTATGTTGCATAAGCAGGGATGTCACACTTCTTGTTACCCACTCACCTCCCCTTGACAAAATTTCCGGGCCCAGCTAGGCTGGTCCTAGTCAATTTAGCAGTCCCCAATGAACATCAAGCTTTCTTAAAAGTTTTTACCCCACTGCAATTAACAGTCGCTTCCGGTAAACTATTCCAACTTCCTACAACCCTATTGAAGTAGTAACTTTTCCTAATTTCAAGATTAGCATTAGATTTGAAAAGCTTAAAACAATGACCTCTGGTTCTACCTTCAGCACATAGCTGTAGTCCATCCACATTTCCCATTTTAATGAATTTAAACAACTGAATCATGTCCCCTCTAACTTTTTTTTGTTGAAGACTATACATATTGAGTCTTTTAAGCCTGCCCTCATAATCCAAGTCTGAAAGACCACTTACCAATCTTGTAGCCCTCCTTTGAACCCTTTCCAATTAGGTAATATTCTTTTTTAGGTACGGAGACCTAAACTGAACAGCATACTCCAAATGAGGTCTTATCAAACTTCTGTATAATGGCAATACAACTTCCTCAGACCTTTCCGAAATAGCCTTATTGATAAACCCAAGCATCCTGTTACCTTTGTTACTTACTATGCTACACTGCTGACTGGACTTTAAGTCGTGACTAATCAATACTCCTAGATCAACAGCTGCTTCTGCTTCCCTAATGACGGAACCTTGTAAATAATAGGTTGCATGTTTATTCCAATGACCAAAATGAAGCACTTGACATTTCCCAATATTAAAAGACATACCCCACTTAATTGCCCACCTAGAAATTTGTTTTAAATCCTCTTGAAACTGATTGACTTGTTCCTTCGTGTCCACAATTCCCATGATTTTGACATCATCAGCAAAAATATTGATGTTCCCAGAAATATTCTGAGTAATATCATTAATAAAAATAATAAATAATATAGGCCCTAAAACTGAACCTTGTGGAATACCACTCACATCAATCCACTGTGAATAATTGCTCTTCACTACTACTCTGTTTCCTCCCAGTCAGCCAATTTTTAACCCAAATTAAAGTTTTTCCACCAATACCAATATAAGCAAGTTTGCTAAGAAGAGCTTCATGCAGTACTTTATCAAACGCTTTCTGAAAGTCAATGTAAACAACATCTACGCACTTTTTATTATCTAATGCCGTGGTAACTGTTGACGAAAGACCTATGTTAGAGGGCGCTACTAGTGCTCACGTATTAGAATAATCGGACCTTTAAAAAGCCGCTGACTGCTTGGTCAGTTATGTGTGTGTACAAATCTATTCGTGTCTGTCGAAACCTTGAATGTGCACTTAAATACAATAAACGTCAAGTTAAAAAAGCAGTTGTAGTCATTCGCCCTCTGAAATCTAAGCATTACACATACTTCCTTTCAACCTTCATTATTTTCAGGAAATTCGGAAGCACTTGCAGCAATTTAACCAGGTAATTCGTTCTTAATCAAATTCATTAATCGTGTAAACTTGAAATTCAAAATCTTATATCTTATTCCTAACTGTAACCCTGTCATAGAAATGCAACAAATTAGTTGTACAGGACCTACCCTTCCTAAAACCATACTGAAAATCAGTCAACATTCCATTTGACTCCAGGAAATTCACTATTTTGATTTTGATCAGCATTTCAAAAATTTTACAAAGAACTGAAGTAAGACTCACAGGCCTATAATTTCCTGCCTTAGCTTTAGACCCTTTCTTGAAGAGCGGCGTTATGTTTGCCAGCTTCCAACCCGCTGGCACAGTTCCGCAGTTATATGAAGATATGAAAATAGTCAAGACAACAAACATTAATTCCTCTGTGCATTCTACTAAAATTTTTAGATAAACATTATCAGGTCCTGGAGCTTTATTTACTTTAATCTTTTTCAAATGAAACAACACATCATCCCTAGAAAATACTAAATCTTCAAGCTGTGTGTTAGCTTGCGTCTCCCTTATGTCAACTGTTGAGATAGTTTCTGTTAAATACACTGGAAAAAAAATATTTAGAATATCAGTAACATCCCCCTCATTTTGAATCAAGTTCCCGTTCTCATCCACTAGTGGGGCTACCTGAGTATTACGAGCTCTCCCTGAATTAGCATAAACAAAAATTTTTTTAGGATTCCTTTCAATGTTATCTGCAAGCTTTTGCTCCAATTCCCTTTTCTTACTCCGTACCAAATACTTGAAAGTACATCTAGCTTCACAATACAAAATCCTGCCAGCATGGAACCCATTCTCTTTAAGTCGCCGAAAAGTGGCCTGTTTATAATTCTGAGCTTCTTTCACCTCCCTAGAGAACCACATGGGCCAAATTTTTGTGAAATCCCCTTTTTTTTCTAAAAGGAACATAATCCATCAGTTTTCTCCAATTTCCCCTTAAACTCTTCCCACTGAAGATCAGCTTCACTATTTTCCAACCCAGAAAAAAAAACCTCTTTCATACCCTGCGTAAGTGCAACATAATCAGCATTCCTAAAATTAGGTACAAATCTGAAATTTTTACCTTTGTGAGCATCGAAGCTGGTCCAAAACCTAATAGTATTGTGATCACTATCTCCAATGTGTTCCCCTATACTCAACCCCTGAACAGAACTTCCGACATCACAAAAAACTAGATCCAAAATAGCGCCATGCCTAGTCCCCTGGGTAAAAACTTGATCCAAAAAGCAGTCACCAACCACTTTCAGAAAAGCTTCTTCCCTACCATTGCTAGTGTAAAAACTATTCCAGTCTATGCCCGGGAAATTGAAATCCCCATTATGATGACCGAGCCCTTACCAGACATATCCCTAAGAACACTATCATCTCCTCGTCTTGATCCTGACTAACATTAGGCGGCCTGTAAACATTCCCCAAATGTAACTTCTTACCTTTTTTGCTCAGCAACTCCATCCATACCATTTCAACATCCTTAGGCTTATTATTAATGACCAATTCATTGCAAATAAAAGTGTCCTTAATATAGAATAAAACCCCTCCACCTTTCTTACAGAGCCTGTCTCGCCTAAACAAATTATGAATAAATCTTTCCATTTTTAGCTTCTGAATTTACAGACATGCAAACATTTCTGCTTGTGGATGTTTTAAAAGTGGTGCATTTTGACAATCGGTATTAATTGTTTCCATTTCTGCTGCTAAAAAGCTTGGGAGGATGGCGATAACATGAGGAAAAATTAAAGAGGGAGTGGCCATACTTACTACTGAAATACTGCAAGTTTTTTTGCTGAAGTATATGCAATTACATAGCAACATGCTACAATGATCCCAAAGTGGAATATGGAGGGGAAAAAGCAACATAATTGAAATTTGGTGTGGGTATGGTTCAAATCCAGAGAAAATTGCCTTTTTGATGCAAGAAATGAATTTTGGTGCTGCACGGTACAGCAGCTGCATCCCTGCATGATCATGAAGTTATCCCAATTTTGATTTAGAACAATTAAGGAGTTTCCAAGAAGTATTTTGTTAATCCAAAGAGCTCTAACCACCTTGGAAATTCCTGACCCCAACCCTCAAATTCCTTACAAGGAATTTCCCCAGGAATTCAAGGAGTCTGTATGCATACTGGAGTTACTAGGAAGAAATAGTTATACAAAAGAAATAAATTGAAAAAAAATTAATTCAAATGGTTTAGAAATTTTTAGATTTGGAAAAATTTTGAAATTATGAAGAAAAAGAAAGACAGAGAGAGAAAATATACTTTTTCAAATTTAACTTATGAAATATCAATACAGTGTATGGTTTGAGAATACTCACCCTAGCAACACTTTCTTATACCTCTTATATCTTGCGTTGTGACACGAACTTTGTCTGGATAATCTGTTTGTTCCTTACCAGCCATTTGCTACAGGTTGAAATACAATCTTAAGTATTACATTTGTGCAATATAAGATTAAAATTATTTTTTAAAGGAACATAACAAATTAAAGAATGCACTGAACTAATTTTTATTTTATTTTTCAAAAACGCTTATCAGAATTTTCAAATCGGTTGAAATTATGAACTTTTCAGACATTCTTTTAAATGCTTTTCAAATAATGGACTCTAGTTTCTTGTCCTGTGATATGGTAATGAAGCTATAAAGATAATCTGTCAAATGCTTGGTCTGCTAAATATGAAAACTGACTTTTGCAATTATGAAATATGTTATGCATAAATTTGTGGACATGTTTCGCATTACTTAAAGTAATGATGAAATGTAGAATGAAAAAGTATGAAAGATACAATATGTATCGAGGGCATGTCTTTGAAACAAGAAACATTCAAAGTAAGGATGATAATTAAATTGAATGAAAGAAAATCACAAGCAAGGATTTCCCTAATGTTATAAACGTATGGAGGCAGCCATCAATTAAAGTTGGTTGCTCAAGATTTAAAATTTTGCAGAGTAATTTAAATTTCAGATTTCTGCTCGTCACTTATAATGTTGATCTTAAATATCTTATTTTAATTAATTAATGCAATTTCTTTAATTAACAAATCCTAATGAAAGTAATCTTTTTATTATGTAGACCTCTTAAAAATATCACTCATTAGATGCTACAGCATCATGATTTGGAAAATTATGATTTTTCAGTTAATACTATAGGCATAATTGCAATTACCTTGTAATATGAACACTTAAACCAACAAGAGAAGTCAAATGACCACTTTTGAGACTTTAATTAAAAATTCCAGGTTTCCATTCTTCTTTAATTTACTGCACGACTTTTTCTATAATATATATAACTACTTAAGTAGTTGCATATTATAGAAAAAACCATGCAGTCAGTTCATGAGAAATGACAACTTGGAATTTAACCATTTTGATTACAGTCTCAAAACCGGTCATTTAACCACTCTGGTAGGTTTAGTATTAACTCAAAAATCCTCAGTTGTTGCAGCAAATGAACAATATTTGAGATATTTAAAAGTTAATCATCATTAACTAAAATTTTTTATATACAACTTGATGGTTTCTAGCACATAGCTGATAACTTATAAACAACATCGTGGCTACCAAAGTTTTATCTATAAGTAGCTACTGGCCATTAAACTAAAATCTCAGTCTACATCTTTCCATCTATATATAAGGATAAAATATATTATTAATCCATATCATATGTAATTTAATACTGTGCTTTGATTTCTGGTGTCAATATACAGTCAATTCTCGATAACTCGAATTTAGAGAGACCGAAGACAATAAGAACTTCGACTTATCAGAAGTTTGACTTACCGCTAAATTCAGTTTCCAACATTTTAGTAATGAAAACTTTTTGAGACTTCAATAAATATGCAGGTACTTAATAAAATGATATAGATTGATTAGTTTTTCTAACAAAATCTGTACAATTTAATAAAAAAAGTTTAAAAAAAAAAAAATCAAAATAAATCTTACTTTTTATTTGTATTTCATTATCCTTCATTTTAAGTTGTAATAGACTTTTTTGCGACTCATAAAAGAGTAAATTCTCAGGCTTTTGCATGTGCATAAATACAGCGGCCTCTGTTTTGTCTCTACTCTATACATACTTCTGGAGAACTTCAAGAGCAGCACTGGTTTCTGATATGCTTGGGCCCGGCACCTTTGATGTTTTTTCTTCAGTAGCCCTTTCATTATTTTCCTTCGGGCCCTTTACAAACTCTTTGTCGGAAACATCACTGCAAACCACAAAGTTTCCATCAAATTTTATAAAGTCTGAGTGCTTGCATTCTCTTCTTCAGCTCTTCAACAATAACCAACTCACTGTTGTGTATTTCTTACTTCCATATTATAGCTTCACATATGTCATTATTCTAAGCACTGGAATGCAATCTCATTGCTTCAAGCTCATAACAGAATGTTACATTCAAGAAATATATTGAATGCAACATATATTGTTTTCTACACAAGCATTTTCGATAGGACTTTTGGATTCCTTTTGATGGAATTGCAACAGAAGGTGAATAAATTTTTCGCTTTGTTACTTGCAGGGTAAAATTTTCCCGCTCTTTTAGCTATCCAATTTCGAGAGTCATCGTTAAAAATTTTCAAGTTAAAGGAAGTAAACATTGATATATGGAGAAAAATTAAGGGAAAAGGGTTAGTACCTGATAAAATATCGAGTTACAGGAATATTCGAGTTAACGGACTTCAAGTTATCGTGAATTGACTATACATCAGAATAGAACAGTAAAAGTGCACCTTATTCAAAATTGATTCAGCTAATTCCCTAAATGCTCTTTCAATGTTGATATTGGCCTTCGCACTTGTTTCTAAAAATCGTATGCCATGTTCTCTAGCAATCTGTAAAAAATATCCTTCATTAGCACACAATATACAAATCTGTCATCTAAATATTACATATCTATATATACAGTTGAACTTTCCTAATACGAACACTGTTAATATGAAATCACGGATAAAATGAACATTTTGTTCATTAAGTTTGGTTTACTAATTAATTACATTAAATATCTCATGCATTTCGGCTAAGGCGAACAAAATTTCTGACCTATTCATGAAAAATTTTCTCAATTGCATATAATTGATTCTTTTAAAAAGAAATTGTTGGTTATTTTGAGTAATTGTAAACCACCAAGTACGTATTTCGAATCGTATGTTGAATCTTTTTGAGAGAATGAAGCTCATGCACATGCTTTCAGACAGGTCTGTCTACTCGGGGATCAAACCCTCTATCTTCGAAAGGGTTCTTCATCAGGTGTCGGTGAAACAAGTTCGCACAATAAAAATGACCACCTCCGTCTCCATATAATAGGCTCCTTTTCTAGAACATCACTAAGGCACATTATTTCACTTTGTAAATCAGTTTTAGTTTTCTCAGGTTCATGCAAAAAAAAAAAAAAATTGCTAGTGTCTTTGGTAGTAATCATACTTTTCTTACAAGTTCTAATGTTGCTTTTTTTGTAATTGTTTAAAAACTGATGACGTCAAGCATAAAAAGAAGAGCACTACCAATTTGTGAAAAAAATGATATTATTTATCAGTTGCAACAAGGAGAAAAAAATTCTACCAGGGTGTAAAAAAATATTTTGCACCGACATCTGCGTATGATAAAATTTAATGTAGCTAAAAACAACTAACCATTAAGGTGTTTTTCCAAAACTGTTAAATTTTAAAGGGTAAGTTCACTTTTTCTCAATGTACTAGTAAGTTTTAAAAGTGTATATTAGTAAAAATAAATCATTTGTTTTCACTATTTATTTTACCTTTTATTATAAATAGTAGTAATTATTTTTAAAATATAAACAAGCATTTTTGATACTTTTTTAACACAATTTTTTTTATTCACGATTGTTACGAATAACAGCTAATAAGAACAAATTCACGAATTTTTGGCATTTCGTATTTTGCGAGTTCAACTGTATATAAATACATAGTAAAATTTTAATACCTAAAAATATAAAAGTACTAAAACTTTCTCAGGGAAAGTGCACTGCAAATGTAAACATAATGTACATTTTCATCATAAACTACTTTTGATATCAAATTGTAAGTTTAAAATCTTATTTAAAATTATTTGCCAAAAATGAGCAGCAGGTGAATGTAAACTTTATTATTACAGTCAACCCTCGATAACTCGAACCTTGATATCTCGAAATTTTTTTTTACCCTTCGTATATCCTATGCTGCCATATTAAAATAACCTTGTTTATAGTCAAATTTTTCAATTTTATACCCTCGATAACTCAAAATTTTTTTCTTTGATGTTCTCTCAGATTCCATATTCTTTGTTCAACTACTATTTACTTGTTCCAAAACATGAGCAAAACGTGCATTCTTCAATTGCCTTCTATTCAGTGGGGCTCAGGAAATTTGGACTGTCCTTTTGTAATTTTCACCCTCTTTCTAAACCCTTTAAACAATGAACCATTCAAAGTCCCACGTGCAGGGTGGAAGAAAAGTGGAAAGGAAAAGAATTTGCTACGGCTTGCTACATTGTACCCAGGACTTTCATTCCTGTCATCTCCTTGTCTTGTACGGTGGAAAGAACACCGGCCAGGAAATTTTCACAGCATTTGACTTCTACGACTAACTTGTTAGCAATGGCAACGAAACAAAAATAAAAGACGCTTTTCATTCAGGAGAAAAAACAAGCTATTGAAGAAGAGGAAAAAGGTTCCAAAAAGAAAAATGAAATTACAAAAGAGTTTGGAATAGTAAGCAGCAAATTCTCGACAATTTTAAAAAATAAAGAAGCTATTCTGTAACAGTGTGACAATGGATTCAGTAAAAAAAAAAAAAAAGAAAATTTGAATTTGAATTTCATGATATGGAAAAATGTCTAATGGTGTGGATTACTCAATGTAGGGCGCAAAACATCCCAATCAACGGAAATTTGATAAAACAGAAAGCTGAAGCATTTGCCAAGGAATTGGGCCATGTTAGTTTCAAAAAGACTAATGGATGGTTTGAAAATTTTAAAAACCAAAACAACATTACATTTTTTTAAATGTTAGGCAAAAGTGCAAGCGTTAATGAGGAAGTCTGAATGCAATTCAAAGAGACACTAACTTTGATATAGAAAAAAATATGATTAAAAAATGTGTTTAATGAGGAAGAAACCAGAGAATGGCAGATAAAGCATAGAATGTCTTACTTCAACCATTTCAAATTGCTTTAGGAAAGCAGAATTTTCAAAAAATGAACAGAATAATGTTTATAACACGGTACTATCATAAACAATGCATTTTTTCTTATGTAAACGTAAACTACGATGCAATTGATGAATTAAATAATGGAATTGGAATAACACACTTAACACCTTATGAAATTACATATTAAATCACAGCAAACACCTTATAAAAATTGCCATAGTGAAATTGCCCATTCTCAAATACAAGAATGAAAATTACATGTTATTAATCTTAAATTTGTCCATTAGATATTATTTTCATTCTTTTTTAAACGTTTGCTTTGAACTCACACTATTTTTAAAACAATGCATTTTGAAAATGGCAAGAGTGTCATAGTTCCTTTTCATCAAAATCAAATGATTTATGTAACATTCAACCATTAACTAGGAAACGAAGTTGAAATGATGAATCACCGGAAAAATTTGGGCTTTGTGCATTTGCTTTACAAGGTCACTTTAGCCGATGTTTTCCTTTATTGTGATTGTTTATTCTTTATTTATTCAGTTTTCCATTAACTATTATTATTATTATTAATACCTGAAAAGAAACAGATGAGGGGAAAATCCAATTGAAAAATCATAGCATAATCTGGAAATTTTCTTTCTAGATACACAAAAGCGATTTTCAGTATTTTTATATCGAAAGTAAAAAGAAATTAAAGTCTAAAAGATATTTTTCCTTACGAAAAACATTGGTGTTTCATCAGCTTCAAGGTTGATATTTTTCCCAAGTTAACATCTGCGGAAGATGCCGATGGCTAGTTTTTCGAACAATCGGCGCCAATGTATTGGTTGAGGCCTATTATTTATTTATTTGCAGCTCATTTAAAAAGGTTTAATTGCATTTCACAAGAAATGTTAAAATTTTAAGCAAGTCTCTATTTCAAAAATTAATAAAACTGAAATGAAAAAAATGCCCGGATTTTCAAGGTTCTACCTGTATATATTTTCATCAATTCTTTTTAATTGTATGAAAAAGCTTTGGCCCCCATATGGAAGACAGAAATTTCTTTAAACATTTTATTCACATTAGTGAGGCAGGATCTGAATTCAGAAAGTAGAATTTTACAAAATGTGCACTTACAGCTTCTCCTCTTTCTTTACTAATCATTCTTTTGTCTTCCATGTCACATTTATTACCTAAAATCATTTTTTCTACATCTTCATTGGCATGCTGAAAGATAAGAAAAAAGATTAGTGAACTTTTAAATCTTGGAAAATTTTTTAGGATAATTTGGGCATGTTAAATTCAATTCTGTTGTCATAAATAGAGCATTTCACTCAGGTTTTTGAAAAGTGTTCAGTGTAATCTGTTAGGCAGCCTCTGATTGAAATTTTATTTCAAAAATTTTAAAAGAAAACTTTAATCCTTATCAATTGACGCAAACTTGATTTTCTCAAGCACATGATCAGGGGATCGATCCAGCTTTTTTTAACAGGGTCCGTTTTGTGTGAATTTTAAAAAAGATTTTTGTGAAAGTTGAAAATTTAAACATATAGGGATGAAAAATTTTATTATTTGCCGCTTTTACAATAGATAATGGTGTGAAAAGTACAATTTAGAAGCTTGGAATTTCCTTTGGTGTAACCCCTGATGATAGCTGAATAATTGGGTTTTTTTTTAAATGAAGATAAAAACTTGTTTCCAATAATGTTATTAGAGGAAAAACTGAAAAAGTGTCCAAATTACTATGTATTACATTTTAAGCAAACTTTTAAAATGTATTCGGATCTCTTATTTTTAAATCACATGAATTTTTTCCCCTCTCCAAATTTCATCATATTAAAGCTTGTAAAAAAATTTTTTTGCTAATTTTTATTAACAACTTTTTTATTGTCTTGTACACAAATAATTTGAGACATTTTTCAGTTTTTACTCTAATAACATTATTGGAAACAAAAGTTTGTTATCTTCACTAAAAAACACTCCTAATTACTCAATTACCATGCAGTCAAGAAAATCAAGTTAAGTGTCAATCAACAATCAAAATTTTCTTTTAAATTAGTAAAACAAATTTTGATAAAAGGGTTGCCTAGAGATTAAATTGAACACTTACTTCGAATACCTAAATGAAATGCCTTTTTTTGACAACAGAAACTGAATTCAGCATGCCCAAATTACCCTAGCTGCCAAATTTGAGTAAGTTCTAACCGGACAGGAGAAATTGATAAAGGAACCATCATTATTTTCAACATACTAATTTACGGGTCAAGGTTCATAAAGTCATAAAAACAAGCATTTGGGGATTTTAAAGAGTTACTCTTTGGAATTCCTATACAATGCATTACAATAGGTACGTTTTAAGTAACGGCTAACAAAATAATGTGGTTTTATTGAGACTTGTTACCTTCAAGGAAGAGGTATTCTAGAGGTTCCGAGTGAATTTTACACATTCAGCAGTGGTATACAGCCCCAAAAGTGGGAACAAAATGTATTTTTAAGCATAGCAAAATTTTTAGTTGAAATTTTGGATATCCTTTAAAAGCTTTTCTACATTAATTTTTCATTGAAAGATAACATTTATTGAAATTGAAATATAATATTTTTTTTTTTCAAATCAAAATTGCTTTTAAATATCTGCACTCCTAAATTAGTTGCATCCTCATGTATTTATTGTGTTGCTTGTACGGCAACATATGAGAGTAAAGGATTGAAACTAAAGTGCCTGGGCATCCTCTCACCTGAAGATCACTTAGTGATAAATTTCATAATGTTAAGTGGCCCACAAAGTAAAGAAAATAGCCTATAATAGCTACAAATTATAAATTATTTTCTGAACACAATCTTTAAATTTTAAATAATTGAAATAGGTGACAAATTGACACATACTTAATGCATTAATAAAAACAAACATAGATACCTCATCAATATTTCGTAACCACTTGGCAATATTGTCAAAACTTTTTGGATTTGTAATGTCATAAACGAGCATAATGCCCATAGCTCCTCTGTAATAGGAAGTAGTAATTGTATAAAATCTCTCTTGACCAGCAGTATCCCTAGAAAATATGACCATATGCAATTCATTTGTAAAAATATTTTCTATATCTCAATTTTAGATACAAATACATATAATTATACATCCATCATCATCTGTTTATGTCATTAGCCTTATAGAAATATAGATTGAAACAAGAAGTTCTATCTAGAACTATGCAAGCCTACTTTCCTATATACACTAACATCCCCATTTGCTCCCGAGGGCTTGCACTCGGGGGCATCTAAAAATACGATAGGCCAGAAAATGGCAGGTGCGGGGGGTTTCTGGGCGCACTTATACACTAACATCAAATTTATAATCTAGCTATCTCTCTTTCTTTCTCATTTAGCATTAGTTTTTAATTGCTTCAAGCACACATTTTTCAACGGTTAATATATATTCATTCAATTACTTATTCATTAGGGTGGTGTTTATTTTTCGAAGTTTTAAATTTTCAACCTCTTACTCTCTAAATTTGTTCCATTATACCAAAAAATGATTATGATAAAATTTTATCACCAGCAAACAATATTTAGAGGTAGCTCAAAGAGGGTAAAGTTTGATAATTGAACAAGATTTTGTGATTTTTTGAATTTTTAAGCAAGATAAAAATTATTATTTGCAATTAGGTTTAATTTATGTAATTATATTAAAAAGTAACTTCTTTATGAATAAGTAAAAATTAAACATTTGTGAATTGCATAGCATAATAAAGTAGTTTTCTTGACAAAATATACAGTATTCAAGTCTACTTCATAGGTGGCAACAACTTATGACTTAGAGTGCCAAACTTATGGAGCCACTGAGCAAGAATACCTTTTCCAAATTTTACTATGTGTTATTCTTACCCTCCCTTCCTGTAGTAAAGAAAGACAGGTTAAAAAAGTAAGAAACTTTTCAATTCTCAGTTATTTATTTATATATGCCAGAACGGAGACGAGAGATCTACTATATTGGCATAACTGCTTTTTCATAGATTTATGCCAAAAAAATATTCTCCATTTTCCCTCTGAGCCATAAACTTTCAATGCAAATATTGATGAAATATGGAAAATCCACTAACAGTTGTTAGTGTAATTATGTGCAGATTAACCACCCAAGTATGACCACGATCTACCATAGATTTTCTCGTAAGTTAATTGTAGCTGGCGGTTTACGGTTTGGTAATGACTGGTCTAAACTATAAGTACGGAACAATTTTGCTCTGAAATGACATAGTGAACTTGGCAGGTGGTGAAAAGGTCACACAAATAAAATTTGAGAGCATTAGAAATGAAAAAAAATAAATAAATAAACAAAATATTGCTTCACTAACACTATTTTATCCCAACTGCATTATATCTAACTGAATTAGACCAAACAAAATATTAATATATGACTATTATACAGTATTTATAATATTGATGCTGCTTGATTTCAGCACAGTGCAATGAGCATACTAGATAGGTTCATTGTAATTTGGTGAATTGGGTAAATCTTAATCTTTGAGCCACTTCCTTTGAGGGCAGAAGTAACAATAAAAATAAAAATTGATGAAGCTAAGGGAAAAACTAACTTTCAATTCATTTGTGTGTTCTTTTTTAGGACTAATCTGGTAATGGTATGCTGCCTAATATATGTTAGGGGTTTGCTTCTAGCCTGTACATCATGTGTATTACACATAGGATACCAGCTAACCCTGAGCAACATATTTAATGGGTCTCCTTTCACAGCCAAAAGGTTCCCCACCCATGGTTTAGATCAGTAGTCATCAAACCGTAAAATACCAGGTACAAGTAACTCGTACAAAAATCTTTAGTAGATTGTAGTGGTACTCATATGGTTAATTTGCACATAACTACACCAACAACTGTTGATTTGCCATATTTTGTTTATATTCGCATTGATAGCTCATGGCTCAGACAGAAAATAAGGAATATTTTGCTGGCATAAATATATAGTACATGAAAAGTGTAGCTGCCCACTCGCATACATAACGTAACTGAGAATTAAAAAGTTTTAAACTTTTTTTGCCCTGTTTTTTTCTTTCTTTACTATGGGGAGGGTGGGGGGGGGGGGGGGGGTTAAGAATAACTCATAGTGAAATTCGGAAAAGGTATTATTGCTCAGTGGTTCCATAAGTTTGGCGATCACTAGTTTAGACAGTTGTTGCCACCTGGTGAGGTAGACTTGAATACTGTATATTTTATCAAGAAAACTACTTTATTATAGCTATGCAATTTACAAATGTTTAGTTTTTACTTATTCATAGAGAAGTTACTTTTTAATATAATTACATAAATTAAACAAAACTGCAAATCATAATTTTTATCTATATCTTGCTTAAAAATTAAAAAAATCGCAAAATCTCGTTCAATTATGAAACTTTACCCTCTTTGAGCTGCCTCTAAATATTGTTTGCTTCTGCTAAAATTTTATCATAATCACTTTTTGGTGTAATGGAACAGATTTAGAGGGTAAGAGGTTGAAAATTTAAAACTTCTAAAAATAAGCACCACCCTATTATTCATGCATTAATTCATTATTCGCTCATTGATTTAGTCATTAACCCCTTAATCAGAAAAATCCTTAAAATTCTGGATGAACTTTGTATCTGTACATGTTCTACGTCATAAGATCTTCCGATAAATTTTGTTCCAAGTAAATGTCTATTAGATCAGGATTTATATAGAGTTAAATTTTCCTTGTAGGTGCTAATGTTAAATTTTTTAAAACTGTTCAAAATTGGTCAAATTAAAAAATATTTAACGTCAAGAACTCCTTCAAATAAGCTTGTTCGAAGGAGCTTGGATTTTATGCCCAGGGTTTATATAACTTGCTTTTTATTTCCCCACTAGCGTTAATGTCAAGATTTTTTGAACCATGTTAAATTATTCAAATCAAAAAATTAAATATAGAAATTTGATGTCCTCTCCGAGCTCTTTTGAATGGAAAAAAACCTTTTCGAATCTGCAATATTCCCTCAAAAGTTACTGGGGTGGGGACCACCGAACGGCACAAACACATTATCCCCATGTTAAAACCCTGCTTTCAAATTTCCTATTTTTTTAATCCTTTAATGTATGCTTAATTGTCTACCTTGATGCCAAGTTCCATGTTTTTAAGTAACTCAGAAGTAGGTTAGGTTTTTGAGTCAGGTTGAGTCAGTCAGTCTGATAAAAATGACACTTTTCAGACCTTAATCCAGAACTATACAAGGTACATAAATGAAATTTGATATACTAGAGTTTCAAGGGATACCTATTAGAAGTACAAAATTTCAAGTATGTAGGTCTAATAGTTTTCCAGTAACGACAGGATTGAAAGTACAGTGAAACCCGTGTAAGTTGACCACTTGCAGTGCAGCACTTACCTGGGCAACTTATAGAGGGTGGAAAATTTTTTTTCATTTCTTACACAATGCGTTTATCCATTTGTAAATTAAAATATAACGTCAAGTATTGACGTTACTTTAAAATTTGTAGTTAGCTACTTTTTTCACAATTAACTAAAATCTGATTAAATAAATTTAACCTGAATACTTTACAATGCATCCTATACCACTTTAAAACTAAAGCACTTAGTTAAAATGAAGATAAATATCCCATTAATTATGTAAGTTACTTATTTGATGGTAAAGATTTCCTAAAAATACATAATTTTTCAAAATAGCTAGATCAATTCAAAAAACCTTATTTAAAGAATAAAAGAGTGCTCATAGTAGTTTTCTTACATGATTAACTTACAAAGAGGTTTAGGCAAACTTTATATTGATGTTTCATCCATCTAGACAAATATTGGTCTAACATTATAGCATAAAAAATATCCTGGAGAAGTTATTTTAGTTTTTTTTTTATCTTTGCAAAAATAGATAAACAAATAAACATAGTAATAATTAAACTGTCAACTTACAAAGGGTTTGTAAAAAGACTCCCACCCAAATCTGGCATACATAAGTGGTCAACTTAGGTGGTCAAATTACAAAGGTTTCCCTACATTATATACTATAGGACCAATTCCGTTCCTGACAAAAGTGGTCAACTCAGACAGGTGGCCAACTTACAAAAATGGTCAACTTTACAGGTTTTATTGTAGCTCAAAACAGTTTCGGGTTAATAAGACAAATTGGCCGGTGTGGCCGTCTTTGAACTTGGCCGACACACTGCCGTGTTAAGATATGTATAGTTACCTAATAGTTATGAAAAGAAAAACTGCAGCATTTACTTATTCATTTAAGTACATGTATAAAAAAAAATCGGCAATATATTCAATCCTATTTCATGGATTGGCGAAGAATACAAAACATTAAAAAATATTTTTTTAAAATAAATTTTCCCTTTTTTATGCCAGTATATAACTACTATTAAAAATAGCTTTCATGTTATATGGTGGAATATAGTCTTACCAAATTTGTAACTTAATTTTCTTTCCTTTAATATCTAAGGTTTTAATTTTGAAATCAATACCTAAAAAAAGAAATAGAAAAATAAGTTTGACATACAAAAATTGCATGAATTTTACAATCAATAATAAGATTTTCTTCACCAATAAAATTTTAGCACTTTTAAATGCCAATTTGAGACATTTTAAATGGTATTAAAAGACTTTGTTTATGATTAGCTGGAATGCCCAGCACATTTGTCTGGTAACTCGAATTTGAGTGACTAGTGTAATATATAAAAAAGTTATCTTTTAAATTTCCTTGATATATTCCACACTTTGATTGCAAAATGAAAATATTTATTTCAATAAAATGGTCATCTTATTTATTGCTGGAGATAAATACTCAATATCTCAAAAGTCATAGTCACTTCCTCTTCCCAAAAAAATGACGGATGCGACAGAAAACATTTCAAAAGCTAGTACAGAAGTTTTATTGAATAAATGCAAATATTGCTTCTGAAAATTAAAACCACTGACCATTTGTCATAAAAAGATAATTCACCACTAATATAATAATAGCAACTGTAGTTAAAAAAGTTCATGCATACACAGTTTATAGGTGATATTGTGAAACTAATTCCTGCGTAAACTACGTACCACAAGCCTTTTTTTCATCTGGCCGATACATGGTTGACCCAAACACAAAACAACTCGCTCCTTTATTGATATACAGTCGAGTGCACCAAATCCGCCAATGTACAAAATCCGCGTTGATTTTGTCCCAAACTGGTTTTGCAGAAAAGTCATTTTTGCAAACTTAAAACTAATATACTTTTGGGCCACAATTTGCCAATGACGAATTTAGACATGTTAAATCCTCAACTACAGAGTAAAAAGATACTCCCAACGTTATTACAGTACCGAACCCCAAAATTCGGAAAATCCTAAAATTCAGCACATTCCCCAAAAATTTCCGATTTTTTTTTTGGATAATTCATAAAAATAATAATAAGAAACTGTTCAATTAATAAATGCCAGTAAATTTTGATTCAAATAGAAGAAATATTGTAGATATGTTTCTGATTTACATGAACTGAACTCAAGAAACCAAGATAAAACCAGAAAACCCTACAATGTTGAAAGGTGAAAATTGATTTCTTGAGTTCATTTAAATTCTTTTCCCAATAAAAATTATTTTTTTCCTTAAGTTTTTAAAAGTTCGTTTTTCAAGTTTTATTCCCTTAAAAAAAAACAAGAGAAAGAAAGATAAAGGAACTTGCTCTATTTGTTTCTCTGTGGTCCATAAATGGCGCCCAGTAACTTTGCAATTTGAACAAATGCCTGGAGTTTTGGTTTGACTTCTCTGATAATAATTTTTTCGATGTTTATGTAGCTCTATGTTCTTTTCCATGCAATTGCAGGTGATTTAGTGAAATGGTGAACTACCATGTGGGTATAGTTTATTTTTGCTAAATTGTGTGTTGTAATTTGGAACGTTTTATTAAAATCCATGAATAAGTTATTATCATTATTTTTTTACTAAAATATATTAGCTTTTCAAAAAAAAAAAAAAGTTACTTATTTATCAATCCGTTGAGAAAACTGCAATTTGAAGTAAAATGCGCATATCAACGTTGATGTTTTCGTAAATCCGCCATTTTTGGTCCTGTTAATCCGCCATTTCGGGTCGGGCTCCGAAATTCGAAAATTCCGAAATAAGGCCTGGCGCTACTTCGTGGTTAAAAAAAATATAGTGTTCATAAACATGTTTAACAGTTGGGGGGGGGGGGGGGATTGGAAACAAAAAGATATCGCATTATTCGCGTATAATTCACACCTGGGAAACTTGTGAATTTTTTTTAACATAGTTAAAAAAATTTAAGTGGCCGGAAATCCGCACAACCACATCTCCCAAGTTGTGCGGATTTTCGACCCCCGACTGTACAGAAATACAATATTTCTGTTTATTGTTTAATATATATCTTTTCTCTGCCACTGTTAACTTGCAAACATTAATTACAAAGGAATGTCATTTCAGAGGCACATAGTTTTTTTTTAAGACTTTGAGAAGCGACTTTGAAGAATTTCTTGAATCTCCCTTCAGCTTAATGGTATTTCATATTTCCTAGTTGCCCACAGGGAAATAGTTTGCAATTGCCCTTGTTAACATGTTTAGAAAATTGCTTGGTGTATTGTTGTAAGACAGTTCTTTTTTTGTTATTTTGGAAACGCTTTTGTTATAAGAGGGAGGTCAATTTCGAGGTGAAATTGAATAACATTCTTAAAAAACTAACTTTTTATATACCTCCAATAATAAGGCAGCGGATCCAACTTGGGCGGTGTGGTACTACATTGAGAATACTCCTAGCCTCTTAGCCAGAGCTCAATCCAGTATTATTATTTTTTTTAACAAGGTCCTGTTTTTGTGAATTTTAAAAAGATTTTTGTGAAAAATCAAATAATTTTCTGAAAATTCAAAATTTAAACATAAAGCGATAAAAATTTTAATTATTATTCGCCGCTCATTTAATAAATAATTCTCTGAAACGTACGATTTGGCGGCTCTTAATTTTGTCAAGGGTCGAAAAATTAACCTGAATTTTCTCTGGCGCGACACCTGTTAGCAGCATTTTTAATGTGTACCTGACTGCAATAATTGAGACTTCAAAGAGGCAGATAAAAGGATTAGTAATAATTGATTAGTTCATAGAAACTCGTTTGATTAGTCAATGAGAATTTATAAAGAAACTGCCAAATTGGTAAATTTAAATTTGTCATAAATTTTGCTCTTCAAAAATTCCAACTTGTTGGTTTATGTTGCTTCAATGGTTTTTTTTGTTTTGTTTTTTTAAAGTCACATTTGTACATCATCCATTTAATGACAATTTTATTCTCATCGTAGATGTGCTTAAGTGTGAACTGTGCACAGGCACCTTATTGCAATTTCCGTTTTAGCCAGGAACTCTTTCAAAACATATTTGCCAGAGGGAAAACTTATTTAAGAAGTTTGCAAAGCGACAACAAGCATAGATCTCCTGTCATCCGTTGAACTTATCTTTAACTTGTGCAATAACTCTTCTAGCTCCCTTTGCCAATATTGATATATTTTAGTTTGGCTAATTTTAAAAGTCATCCAAATTAATGCTTAAAAGATCATTACTTTTCTAATTTTCCCGACAACTGTTACATTAAAACAATACTAACATCAGTGCTTCCACGGGGCTCACAGTTTGTATCAGATTTTGGAGTAGATAAAAATGATGATTCGCATCAGTTTGGAGCAGAAGATATAATCTTTTGTATCAATCTAGGAGCGGAAGATACCATTTTTGGAGCGTTTTTGTTTTTTTCTCTCTAAATATTACATGCCTGTTTAAAAAAAAAAGCATTTTCAGAGGTAAAGGCTAGGAACAGTTTCGAGTCTTCACCATTATGGGGAAACGTGATTATATTCGCAGGGCTCGGCGCACTTTGGAGTGTTCAAAATAGTGAAAAAAGTGACCACAGCTTTAAAAAAAGTGACCAAAATAGTGACCATTAAAATGTAAACTTGTGTGTGTGTTTTTTCATTTAAACTAAATATAGCTTGAAAAAGAGCAGTTTAGACATCTTTTGAAAACTAAACCTGAATAAATAGAGCTTTTACCCAACTTAAAAAAAAAAAAAAAAATTCATAGCCTATTCAAAAATACGAATTTTTATACCTGTAACAATCTCCATAAATGCCTTTTTCAAAGCCCATAAATGGCTAAGAGTGAGGGAGACAAAAGTTATTTCTTTTAATTAATTTCTTTCTCAAATTGTTACTTATTTAAAAATATAAATGAATAAATATTTATTCAAATCGAAAGCAGAAATTTCAAATTTTAATTTATGTTCAACATTGAACAAAATTTATTTTGCAAATGCTCGTTTTAAAATATTTTTTATACTTGTTTAAAGATTAGAAAATTCCACTTGAAATAAAGCTAAATTTGATATTTTATCAAAATTATTCAGACTGAAATTATTGTGTTAATCTTCTGTATCATTGTAGGAAACAAACCGGTTGATTATTCGATACTGTTTTTGTAATTTCATGGTAGGAACAAAATCCAAGAAAAATTCCCTGATTGAGCTCCAAAAAATTCCCTGATTTTATAATTTTAGTTACACGGTATAACTGTCATACATAATGACAGTATGAGTGGCACAATCAGAAAAATTCCTCGGGGCGGGGGAGGGATGGAAATAAAAAAAAAGAGGTCATAATGTAATTTTCTGAGCAATATATATAGTATGCAACTGCTAAGAATTTTTCAGATCTAAAGTTTTTTTTTTTTTTAAGAATTTAGATTTCCCCCTCCCATGCATCATTATTTAATGAATTCTTGACAAAAATTTAACTTTCTTTTCTCAAAATTGCGTATTGTCTTTTTGTTGAGAAATCCCCTCGAAAAATTTTCTTTTGTGGTTGTGAGTTAGTTCTGGAGTGGAGGGGGGGGGGGGTGAAAGAAAAGAGAAATTAAGCTAATTTTCTGAGTGATATAATCTGCAAATGCTAAAAATTTTTAGTTTCTATTCTAATTTAAATATCGCTTCATTTTCTTAGGATTTGCTCTTTTCGAGTAAAAAAAAGTTAAAAACAATTAAAATTATCATTCTAGATGGGGGGGGGGGGGAGAGTTCACGGCCCTCTAGGCCTCCCCTTCTGGTTGCACCACACTGCAATATCAAACCGTAACTTCGGCACACTCGGGGCCGGCGCCACGCCGAATTTCAAAATACGACCAAACATGGCGGACTTACAGGACCAAAAATGGCGGAAACGCGGAAGCTTCAACCCTGGCACACGTATTTTTATGCAAAATTGCAATGTTTTCTTAACTCATAGACAAACAAAGTAACTTTTTTTGGTTGCTCTGCCAGAGAAAGGGCAAAAAAGTGAAAATAGTGACCAACTTTTTAAAAAAAGTGAAAATAGTGACCAATTTTTAAAAAAGTGACTAAAAGTGACCAATGCAAAAAAAAGTGACTTTTAGTGAAAAAAGTGACTCGCGCCGACCCCTGTATTCGTCAAGGCAGTAGTAATCCTTCAACAACAGGATTAAATGATTATTTTTATATTTGTTAAGAAATAATTCATAACGTATTTAAGAACTAAGACTAACTAAACTTATAGCTATTATAAATGATTATAAATGTGATTTTCAAACACTTTTCTCAAGAAATGGATTGTTAATTTTTTTCCCCTTCTAATAGGTTAAAATGGCTAGCTGAAAGAAGACTTAAAATTCTTCTTTAAAAGGAAAAAAAATGTATGCACTACACAAGTTATTCATTCTCTTTTAATAGCTACAACTTTTCTTTCAAGAAAAGAAGCAAAAACAAACTAATACGAAAGGTTCAATTATTTTAAACTGTTTACCATTAAATTATAATTTGTTTTTTGAATAGCACTAATTTTCCAGAGTATAGTTTCAGGTTCAACCAATGTGATTATAGTAACAGTAAAATTCTGAGTGAATTGAATATTAATTTCATATTTTATCAAAAAGATTATTTCAAAATCTTATCTTTTAAAAATTGTGCAATATTTGCAATTAACTTTTAGAAGCTCTAGTATTACAGGAATTGGTTTCTAACAGAAACTAAATAAAATTAAGAGAAAAAGTGAAATGCAGGAAAATTTCATAACTTTCAAATCGAATCAAAACAATTGAAACGGCATACTTTTATGAAAATAATTTCAACAGCATCAACATTTCAGTTTCTTCAAATAGTATTGCTTAACATGTTTACTAAAGATTTTCAATCCCCCCCCCCCCCCATTAAGATATACATTTTTTCTTTCAACATGATTATTGCGGCCATAAAGCAAAATCTGGTGCGAATTTAGAAACTTTTTTGTTTAATGTTTTTTAATCGCTTGTGGCTATATGTTACGGATTATAGAACTTAAAGAGTAAAGAGAGAAAAAAAGTTGCAATTCAACGTGCAATTTTACAGCATTTGAAAGCCAACTTCTAAACACTTTCGGGAACAAATATATGTTTTCAAACTAAGTTTTTAATTAAAATAAAAATAAAGTTCATTTATTTACTGTGAAACGAAACAAAATAAATGGTTGAAATGAAAAAAAATCCGATTTTTGTGGCGGATGCAAAACGATTGCAGAACGTATGCGTTCCTTCGCTTGCACGTGGAAAGTATGTTTAAGGAATTGTAAAGAATTTTTGTAATGGAGCAGCAATCGTTTTAACATCTGGTATTGCAGGGTGGCGACAGAACTGAGAGATAAGGGAGATCAGGGGAATTTTACTGCTTTGGGAAAATCGGGGAAAAAGGAGAAATTTGCAAAATTTTCCGAAAATAAGGGAATTTTTTTTATTTATCCCGGAGTTCTAACGATCTTATCTGTGATCATCAATATTATTCAACGTTCCCTTATCAAAATTCAATTCTAAACTTATTTTCCTCAAAAAATTTTTATTTGCCGATTTTCATACATTTTTTGCCCACATATCGAAAAATGCGATATTTTTGCATCCGCAATGGGAACTGGACTTTTCAAAATTTCGATGATACTTTTTATGCTTGGTTAAAAGGCAAACAAATAAAATTTCTTTTTTTTCATAAAAACTTTAATTTGAAATTTTTAATCGAAATTTCATGATCGTAAGGGAGCTCAAAATGACAAAAACAGTGTGAATAGAATTTTATTGCCCTTTAGAAGGAAATATGCCTGTAGATACAAATTGGCAACGTTCCAAATAAAAGAAAACTAAAGCTCTTTATTAATCGTCTGTGGAAAATAAAATTAAATTTAATTAACGTGAAAAAATACTTTCGAACCACAGCGAAAAACCCTTGTAACTTAATTTCTAGTTAATTAAGAGGCTTTGAGTTTTAGCACGAGAAAAATAAATCTTTCTGGATTAGTTCTTTGTGGGCTTTCCAACGGTGCCAATTTTGAAAAGCTGCACCAATTTCTTTCCGTAGAAAAGAGCCAGTTAATTCAATTTTCAGTTTTAAATTGAAATAAAACAAGTTCCGTCCAGAACTATGCGTGCTTACTTTCCCGTATATGCACAACTTCAAATTTATAATCTAGTCTCTCTCTCTCTCTCTTTCTCGTTTAGCTTTAGTTCTTAATTACTTCAAATATACCTTTATTCAACGGTTAATACATATTCATTCACTCATCTGGAAAACTGGGTTGAAGTGCTGTTTATACTGCTTCCGCGTTTGGCGATCGTTTAAAATTTGACTTATTCAGCTCAAAAGTTTCTTGACAATGTAACAGTTGGATACGTTATCGGTCAGTCATGGTGACATAACATGGCATATTTTAAGGAAATTTGACTGTGTGGGCAACACTAACTTCCTCGGGGGGGGGGGGGGGGGATTGTAAATGTGTAAATGCGCAGTTTATGATAGTTGAATAATCATCAAAAAAGAGTTGGGATGTGAAAATTGGATTTCGGAAATTATTGCTAATGGTCGTTTTGTTCGATAGGAAAAGAGTGTAAGGAACGTAAACTCTGTGACTTTTTGAACTATTTTAATTTCATTCATTTTCATTTTAATACAACCCAATTCAAATAACATTGGCTTTTTCAAAAAAAAAAAAGATCTCATATAAAACCTCTCCTGGTTTTCTTTCTTTTCGGTTTTTAATTTGCAGAAATTTTATGACGGATGGCCGCGTGTTGAAATAGGCCGTCCCGCAGCCATTTAGAGCGATATTCTATCTTTTGTATATCGTTGCAATTGTCGTTCCGGCACGATGGTCCGATTTGACTGTATTATAACTGGAAACGACCCGCTCCACCTGCATCGAATGGGGAGTTGCCACAATAAGTGTTCCAAGCAACTTTTTGAGTGGTCCTTTGGATACGACGAACATTTTCTTTAGTCTTGTGGAAGTGCAGGAACCAATGTCCGAATTCGCTGGGAGAGTGGGAATTTGATCAATGAGCGGCCAGCTTTCACATACCGAATCCGCAAATACAGAAACTTCGTTCGGAAACAGGTTGGAAAGTAAATTTTTTCCGATGGAGATTATTTCTGCGCTGATCCTGCAACGCATAAGGCTTTGGCGGTTTTTAAAGTTTCGGCCTGTTCGTCATTAATTTTATCTTTAAGAATATTTATTGATGATAGGACAATTTCTTGTCTTATTGATTCAAAACGTCTTGAAACCTCCCCATCCCACATCCCATAGTAGGAAAGAGAACCCCCCTGGTTGTTTCACTCTTTTGCTTGTGGGAAGGATTAAAAGGGTCAAGTGGCATTTTTTTACAGAAAAATAAAAAAATTTATAGAAGCACATAACCGCTGGAAAAAATTAGGAAAATGTAGGTGGGCAATTTTATTTAACTGTGGGGGCAATTTTATTTGACTGTGTGGGCAATTGCCCCAAAAAAAATCTTAAAATATGCCCTGTGACATAACCAAAACTCGCCAAGCAGCAGCATAAACAGCATTTCCACCGGAAACTGAAACGCTTCGAGAAAGCACGTGCGTTCAATTCCTTAACATTTGCATTATTCAAAAACTCACGTTTCTACCAGTATAAGTTAAATGTTAAATTAATATCAAACTGCAATTCAATTATAAAATTGCTGTTCATATTTTTAAAAAATAATCTTAACTTTCAAAAATAAAGGAAAATTTTTCAGGATGAAAAATAAATACTTAGTATTTTTCAACCCAACCAATAACAAGAAGTTCCGTCTAGAACTATACGAGCCTACTTTCCCGTATACACCTGTGGCGGTACGATTCGACACCTTCAAGAGCTATCTTCTGTCCTGGCCATTAGGTACCTTTTGGCAAAGCATGGAAGCACTGGCTTACCATCAAGAAGGTCCGAGGTTCTGGCCCTGCCTCCGGCAGACATCCTCCTCCACCATCACCTCCATGGCCTGCCACGTCGACCGCCACACACCCAACTTCAAATTTATAATATAGCTATCACTTTCTCTCTCTTTCACATTTAGCTTTAGTTCTTAATTACTTCAAATATACTTTTTTCAACGGATAATACATATTCATTCACTCAAGTCATTCATTCTTTCATTTATTCAGTCATTCATTTACTCATTCATGTAGTTATCACTCGTTTATTTATTTTTTCATTCATTCGTTCTTTCATTCATTCATTAATTCTTTCACTCTTTCATCGATTCAATCATTCATTCATTTATTTATTAAGAAATGCCCTTAAAAATCCCGATCAAAAATTTCATAGGAAAACAGGCTTGCTCAGTTCTTGTTGAGCTTCGTATCAGTACATGTTCTACAGCGTAATATCTTTCTGATAAAGTTTGTTGCGAGCCAATCCGTCGTTTAGATCAGGATTTATATGGGATTGAAATTTCCCGTATGCGCTAATGTTAATTTGGTACCTTTTCATTATCAAGGCGCAAATCTCGCCGAGCAAAATTTTTGGCGACGGAACACACAAAAGAATAACAACGACGATATTCCGTTTGGCGTTAGTTGCATCATTATTGGCGACTTTATCGCTTGCGCCGGAATAATGGGAAAATGCCGCAATTTTTTTTTTGAACTGTTCAAAAATGAACAAAAACTGTTCAAATCAATATTTCACGCCGAGAACTCCTTTCAATAAGCTTGCAATAGGAACTTGGCTCTTGTGCCCAGAGTTTACAGAATTTGCATCAATTTTGTCCATAGGCGCTAATGTTAAAATTTTTTGAACTGTTCAAATCAAAAAGTAAAATATGGAAATGAGATGTCCCCGCCGAGATCTTTCGAATGCAAAAAGAATTTTTCCATTCGGACAGTTCGTTCAAAAGTTATTAGGGGGGGGGGGACAGACCGACAGACACATTTTCCCCATCTCAAAACCCTACTTTCAAATTTTTTATTTTTCAATCTTTATTTAATTACTTCACTTTTTTTTTGACTTTTCTTTATTTTTAACGATATTTTTACGATACATTAAGCCTTCTTTCATGCTTTATTTATTTTATTTTTTTACTTTTACGGGAAAGTAGGCTAAAAAATAAATAAATATCACTCAAAAATGGGGAGAATAGAAGGGTCCAAACGCAAATTGCAATTTTTACGGGTGAGGCTAATCAAGAAAACGGCGGAAATCTAAAAATCGTCCCCCAAAAGTATCTGCACCTGCTTTAATATTTTACTATACTTTATGTCACTTAATTTTCGAAGAAGAGACTTGAATCTGTCAGTTTTTAGCCTACTTTCCCGTAAAAGTAAAAAAAATAATAATATAGCATGAAAGAAGACTTAATGTATCGTACAAATATCGTTAAAAATAAAGAAAAGTCAAAAAAAAGTGAAGTAATTAAATAAAGATTGAAAAATAAAAAATTTGAAAGTAGGTTTTGAGATGGGGAAAATGTATGTCTGTCGGTCTGTCCCCCCCCCCCCCTAATAACTTTTGAACGAATTGTCCGATTCGAAAAATTCTTTTTGCATTCGAAAGATCTCGGCGAGGACATTTCATTTTCATATTTTACCTTTTGATATGAACAATTTTTTGTTCAATTTGAACAGTTCAAAAATTTTCAACATTAGCGCCTATGGGTGAAAATGAAGCAAATGATGTAAACTCTGGGTACAAGATCCAGTGTTCCAATGAAAAAGCTCACTGAAAGAAGTTCTTGGCGTGAAATATTGATTTGAACAATTTTTGTTCATAGTAATGATTAAACTTTGTGCAAAGTAATAGAAATAAAATTTCACGATAAATTAAAGCACAAATGAGCATTAAAACGCAGACATATGTTTCGGGATCGCTTGGAATCCCTTTTTCAATGCGACAGGGAGCTTCTAGATGCAAAACATCCAAATGAAGCAGACAGAACAACAAAAACAAAGCTTATATAGCCTAAGAATTAACTGTAAACCAATGAGAATAAAGGCAGTGTGAAGTGGAAGTAGAAGTAGTATTAAAGGCACCAATAAGAGAGCAACAAACGAATGTAGTTGGAAGTACAGAAAGTAAAAAGGAATATCAATAAAAACAAAGAAAAAGACAACAGCGTGCATAAAAATGTGAAAATACATGAAAATTGCAAAAAAATAAAATAAAATACAAAGAATAAAATGGAAATAAAATAAGTACAGAAAATACCAAAACAAAAAGCAAAACAAAGTACACATGCAAAAGAGGGGGAGGGGGGGAGAGGAAAAAAAAAATTGACACAAAAAATGGAAAACTAACAAGAAAACCAAGAAAGAACAACAAATTAAAGGAACTTATGCCAGACCTGTGAAAAATAAGGAGTTGAGGAAGAATCATTAACCAAATTAGAACTATTCCTGTTAATATGATAAGCTTCCCAAAAGTCAAGTTCTAAAGGGGAAGAACATTTTTGAATAATTTTCCCAGAATTGAAATCAAAAGAGTGGTTGGAATTCCAACAATGTTGAGCAATGCTAGACTTATTCAGCTCTTGCTTACGTACATAACCTTTATGCTCATTTAACCGAATTTTCAGAGCACGTTTTGTCTGTCCAATGTAAGAAAGGCCGCAACGGCAACTAATTTGGTAAATACCCCAAGTATTAAGTTGATCAACAGGATCTTTAAGAGAAGAGAAGGAAAGTTTGTTGCTAGGAGCAAAAACAACTTGAAATTGAAACCTTTTTAGGATTTTAGCAATACGAAAACTTACAGAATGAAAGAATGGTAACACAACCAAATCCTTTCTAGAAACCACATGATTGGGACCAGAAGTTTTTTTAGAAAGTTTGTTATGAATAGAATCAATTAAAGAGTGAGAAAATCCTCTATCAACAGCTACAGCTTTCAGATAGTTGAGTTCAATCTTGAGAAGCTCAGGAGAAGAGCAAATATTAATAGCACGATGGACAAGAGCATTAAAAGCCGAATATTTTTGGTTGGGAGGATGAGACGATAGTCTGTGAGGAGGTAAAGAAACAGCGAAAGGTTTACGATAGACAGAAGTTGTGAAACCAGACTCACTCCTAGAAATCAAAACATCAAGAAACGCGAGGCTACTATTAAGTTCTTTCTCACAAGAAAACTGGATATTAGAATCAATGGAGTTCATAATCGAAAGAGCATCATCAATACCTAACAAGTTACTGTCCGTTAGGACAAAACAATCATCCACATAACGAACATAAAATTGAAATTGCAATTTTTGGAATAGTTTTTCCTCAAAATAATGCATATAGAAATCACTTAAAATAGGACTAAGAGGACTTCCCATGGCTAGGCCTTCTACCATAGCATAGAATTTACCATTAAATACAAAAGTGCTCTGTTGCAAGCACACACGAGTAAGAAAAACTAATTCCTCGATTTCCACAGAAGTAAAATGGAATTCAGAAAGCCTTTTCCTGAGGCAAGTCAAAGCGCCATCAACAGGAACATTAGTAAACAAAGAATTAACATCAAAAGAGGCCATAACCGAATTATTCGGAACGAAGTTATGAAGTTTCTTAACAAAATCGGTGGAATTTTTAACAGTGAAAACATTCCGACTCCTAAGTGGAGAAAACACAGAAACTAAATACTTGGAAAGTTTATATGAAGCAGTGCCAATATTGGAAACAATTGGTCTGAAAGGAATACCTGCCTTGTGTACCTTCGGTAAAGCATAGAAACGCGCACAATTAGCAACAGAAGGAATCACAGACCGTTTAGCAATCAAAGGAATAGAATGAACACTCAAAAAGAGTCAGTTCGGCATCTTATTGCTTCCAATGTTGATTTCAATTCAAAAGTTCCTAATATTGGTTTTACCCATTCTGTGAAACGCTGTGTCAATAATTTAGTTTCAAATTCTGATTTGGTCATTACCAAAGCTGACAAGGGTGGTCAGATTGTTGTTCTTAATAAATCATCTTATGTTGAAAAAACTGATGATTTAATTGCTTCTGGTCCTTATTCTGAAATTTATAAAGATCCTAGCGACAAGGAGTTAAAAGCTATTTCTTCTGCTGTTAAGTCTGTTCATTCTATTCCTTTGATTGCTAAACGGTCTGTGATTCCTTCTGTTGCTAATTGTGCGCGTTTCTATGCTTTACCGAAGGTACACAAGGCAGGTATTCCTTTCAGACCAATTGTTTCCAATATTGGCACTGCTTCATATAAACTTTCCAAGTATTTAGTTTCTGTGTTTTCTCCACTTAGGAGTCGGAATGTTTTCACTGTTAAAAATTCCACCGATTTTGTTAAGAAACTTCATAACTTCGTTCCGAATAATTCGGTTATGGCCTCTTTTGATGTTAATTCTTTGTTTACTAATGTTCCTGTTGATGGCGCTTTGACTTGCCTCAGGAAAAGGCTTTCTGAATTCCATTTTACTTCTGTGGAAATCGAGGAATTAGTTTTTCTTACTCGTGTGTGCTTGCAACAGAGCACTTTTGTATTTAATGGTAAATTCTATGCTATGGTAGAAGGCCTAGCCATGGGAAGTCCTCTTAGTCCTATTTTAAGTGATTTCTATATGCATTATTTTGAGGAAAAACTATTCCAAAAATTGCAATTTCAATTTTATGTTCGTTATGTGGATGATTGTTTTGTCCTAACGGACAGTAACTTGTTAGGTATTGATGATGCTCTTTCGATTATGAACTCCATTGATTCTAATATCCAGTTTTCTTGTGAGAAAGAACTTAATAGTAGCCTCGCGTTTCTTGATGTTTTGATTTCTAGGAGTGAGTCTGGTTTCACAACTTCTGTCTATCGTAAACCTTTCGCTGTTTCTTTACCTCCTCACAGACTATCGTCTCATCCTCCCAACCAAAAATATTCGGCTTTTAATGCTCTTGTCCATCGTGCTATTAATATTTGCTCTTCTCCTGAGCTTCTCAAGATTGAACTCAACTATCTGAAAGCTGTAGCTGTTGATAGAGGATTTTCTCACTCTTTAATTGATTCTATTCATAAAAAACTTTCTAAAAAACTTCTGGTCCCAATCATGTGGTTTCTAGAAAGGATTTGGTTGTGTTACCATTCTTTCATTCTGTAAGTTTTCGTATTGCTAAAATCCTAAAAAGGTTTCAATTTCAAGTTGTTTTTGCTCCTAGCAACAAACTTTCCTTCTCTTCTCTTAAAGATCCTGTTGATCAACTTAATACTTGGGGTATTTACCAAATTAGTTGCCGTTGCGGCCTTTCTTACATTGGACAGACAAAACGTGCTCTGAAAATTCGGTTAAATGAGCATAAAGGTTATGTACGTAAGCAAGAGCTGAATAAGTCTAGCATTGCTCAACATTGTTGGAATTCCAACCACTCTTTTGATTTCAATTCTGGGAAAATTATTCAAAAATGTTCTTCCCCTTTAGAACTTGACTTTTGGGAAGCTTATCATATTAACAGGAATAGTTCTAATTTGGTTAATGATTCTTCCTCAACTCCTTATTTTTCACAGGTCTGGCATAAGTTCCTTTAATTTGTTGTTCTTTCTTGGTTTTCTTGTTAGTTTTCCATTTTTTGTGTCAATTTTTTTTTTTCCTCTCCCCCCCTCCCCCTCTTTTGCATGTGTACTTTGTTTTGCTTTTTGTTTTGGTATTTTCTGTACTTATTTTATTTCCATTTTATTCTTTGTATTTTATTTTATTTTTTTGCAATTTTCATGTATTTTCACATTTTTATGCACGCTGTTGTCTTTTTCTTTGTTTTTATTGATATTCCTTTTTACTTTCTGTACTTCCAACTACATTCGTTTGTTGCTCTCTTATTGGTGCCTTTAATACTACTTCTACTTCCACTTCACACTGCCTTTATTCTCATTGGTTTACAGTTAATTCTTAGGCTATATAAGCTTTGTTTTTGTTGTTCTGTCTGCTTCATTTGGATGTTTTGCATCTAGAAGCTCCCTGTCGCATTGAAAAAGGGATTCCA
Source organism: Octonoba sinensis (assembly GCA_038502835.1). NCBI lineage: Eukaryota > Metazoa > Arthropoda > Arachnida > Araneae > Uloboridae > Octonoba > Octonoba sinensis. The sequence continues at coordinate 24,459,054 of CM076599.1, read as the reverse complement.
AGCGATCCCGAAACATATGTCTGCGTTTTAATGCTCATTTGTGCTTTAATTTATCGTGAAATTTTATTTCTAATTTTTGTTCATTTTTGAACAGTTCAAAAAAAAATTAACATAGTGCTTATGGGGAAATTTCAATCCTATATAAATCCTGATCTAACGGACGGATTTGCTTGAAACAAACTTTATCGGAAAGCTCTTATAACGTAGAACATGTACAAATAGAAAGTTCATCCAGAACTAACGAGCCTTTTTTCCTATAAATTTTTTTTATCGGGATTTTTAAGGATATTTGTTAATGAGTGAAATAATGAATGAATGAATAAATAAAAGAGTGAAAGAATGAATCAATGAATAAATGAATGAGGAAAAGAATGAATGAATGAATGAGTGAATAAATTAAAAAATAAATGAGTGAATAAATAGATGAATGAGTAAACGAATAAATGAAAGAATGAGTGAGTGAATGAATATGTATTATCCGTTGAAAAAGGTATATTTGAAATACTTTAGAGCTAAAGCTAAATGAGAAAGAGAAGGCTAGATTATAAATTTGTATTTGGTGTATACGGAAAAGTAGGCTCGTATAGTTCTAGACGGAACTTCTTGTTATATTTCGAAACGAAGACATCGCTTTAAAGCTTAGAGAAATATAATGTTTTCCTAGGCGACAAACTATTGCAAAATATCAATTCATCAGAAAAAGTTAGTGCAAAAAGTCTGTTATTGAAATATCCCCAAAAGTGTGGCCGCTTTAGATAGCTGTAAAAGTAGTTTAAATAACTCAAATAAAAGAAATGCATAAACGATAATTTCAGTTATCAAGATAAGCCATTGTTTGAATTTTAAACGCTTCTGATTGGCTGCTGTTTTCATAGTAGCTAAGATTTGATTGGCCCCTGCAACACCATTATTAGAATACAATCAGACGTGATTTATTAGAAGCGTTTGATGACTTGTGATTTATTTGTGTTTTTATCCAACACCATTATAATTTTTACAATTAGACTTTAAGTTTCTATATATGATAGTGAAAACCAGCATTATATAGAAACACAAGTCTGATTGTTGCAGCAATTATTACCAAACGTGCAGGTTTAAACACAGAAGCATAACCGCAAATTCACAAAATTATAGTAGCTTCAGCTATCAGCTCATTTTTTACTTTTCGTAGGAAACATTTCATTTTTAATGATGCTACACAACTTCTTAATAAAGCTCAACTCATAATTGTAGAATAGTATCAAGCTGAAATAATTGGATTTACCAAGCTATTATAAAAGAGCGCAATTAATTTCCATGAATCGAAATCTTACAAATGCGAAACAATAAATAATAATAAAAAAACTAAATTAAAATAACATAAAACGCCTGCCTAGATTTGGGGGAAGGGGTTGTAATTTTTACAAGGAAAAGAAATAAACGACCTTGTAGTAGAAAAACTTCCTTAATAACGAGTTCTCAACTTCCTTCAATGATCATAAAAAAAACGGCACCTCATTATGAATATGGAAGTGCTTCTTTTAACATGAGACAAGGACTATGACTCAAATCCCTTCCCTCCCTCTCCTTCTTCCCCTTAAGAAAATAAAAAAAGCACTTCACTACGAATGCAAAGGTTTTGAATTGCAAGAGCATGACTCATATAGTAATTGAGGAGATCTATATATTTCTTCCTTTATTTTTATCTATTCATCGGCGAATTTTGTTCATTTTTTTTTCTCATCATTCTTTTGACCATATTATCCTCAGTTTTACATTTTCCACTCGGTTCAAATTATAAAGCAACCAAATTATAAAAAAAGAAAAGGAACAGAATACCGTAGTACACTTTATTTGCGCAATCATTTCGCAAAGGCAATCTACTAAATACAATCTCTAAAAATGATGTACCACTAACGCAACTGAGATTAGAACACAATTTAAACAATGAAATTACTGGTATACATTTTTTTAAACAAACGCTCGGAATCAACGATTTCATTAACAATAGTTTTGGGCAAGATGATATTTCAATTACAATATCGCAGATTTAAATGCCACACAGTACAGCACGCACACATGCCTGATGTTCGCGCCTGCATGTGGTATTTATTCACGAAAAAGCAGAAGCTAGCATAACAGACATGCTGACAGGAAATTAGGATTCATCTTCCATTTAAAAAAAAAAAAAAAGCAACAGAAAAACAACGTGCAACGAACCGTCTAACTTCATTTAAAAGGCTCTTAACCTTTTTCCAAGTTTGTGGAACTACCGTTCACTGAATTGTGACATCCCAGCAGTTCATTTACCTCGGTTAACAGATAACTGAAAACAATACAAATGACAAAATCGACCATACTAGCTGTTTGTCTATTTAAAATTTTGCGGGTGATCAGGACTAGTTGGAATCTATGACGAGAAAGCAATTAGCAACAGTTTCGCAAATGAAAATTTCATTATTCAGAAACATATAAACAATTGTAGATAATGTATATTAATATATATATATATATATATCGAGCGTCCTTTTTGTGCGAGTACTTGGAGTAAACATACAAAATGCGTTTTTTTTTTTAAAAATAGTTTCTTTCTTTTGTTTTTCACTGCGTGTTGTAAAAACAAGAAGTTCCATCTAGAACTATACGAGCCTACTTTCCTGTATACACCGAATTCAAATTTATAATCTAGCTATCTCTCTCTCTGTCTTTCTCGTTTAGCTTTAGTTCTTAATTGCTTCAAATATACCTTTTTTAACGGTTAATACATATTCATTCAATCATTCATTTATTAAGTCATTCATGTATTTATTCACTCATTTATTCTTTCATTCTTTTGCTTATTCATTTAATCATTCATTAATTCAAAAATATTCTTGAAAATCCCGATCAAAAAATTTCTTAGGAAAATAGGCTCGTTAGTTCTGGATGAACTTTCTCTTTGTACATGTTCTACGTCATAAGAGCTTTCCGATAAAGTTTGTTCCAAGCAAATCGGTCCGTTAGATCAGGAATTATATAGGATCTAAATTTCCCCGCAGGCGGTATGTTAATTTTTTTTTGAACTGTTCAAAAATGAACAAAAATTGTTCAAATCAATATTTCACGCCAAGAACTTCTTTCAGTGAGCTTGCTCATGGGAACTTGGATCTTGTACCCAGAGTTTACATCATTTGCTTCATTTTCACCCATAGGCGCTAATGTTGAAAATTTTTGAACTGTTCAAAATTGAACAAAAAATTGTTCATATCAAAAACTAAAATATGGAAATGAGATGTCCTCGCCGAGATTTTCGAATGCAAAAAGAATTTTTCCAATCGGACAATTCGTTCAAAAGGTATTAGGGGGGGGGGGACAGACCGACCGACAGACAGACCGACCGACCGACACACTTTTTCCCCATCTCAATACCCTACTTTCAAATTTTTTATTTTTCATTCTTTATTTAATTACTTAACTTATTTTTGACTTTTCTTGATTTCTAACGATATTTTCACGATACATTAAGCCTTCTTTCATGCTTTATTATTATTTTTTTTTACTTTTACGGGAAAGTAGGCTAAAAACGTTACTTAAATGTGTCGGATCGCCGGTTGATTGTCGTGGGCGGCAAATTTTTAATTATGTGGAATGCAGGGCTTCCACCGCCTTAACGCAATTTGTAGCAGCTTTCGAAGCAGGTAAAATGTCCTTTTTGTATCAGTTTGGAACAGAAAAAATAGACTTTTGTATCAGTTTAGGAGCCGAAAATATCAACTTTGTACCATTTTTGGAGGATTTTTTCTTTAATTTTTTAAATATTAAATGGCTGTTTTAAAGCAATGTTGTTTTCATACATCAAAGGTCAGAGCAGTTTTAAGTCTTCAAAATGATAGGAAATGTTAACGTCAGTCACCCTTCAAAAACTGGATTATTTTTATATTTCCTAAGAAATTATTCATAACCTATTTAAAAAGTAAGACTAATTAAACCTATAAACCTTATAAAAGTGTTTTTCAATACTTTTCTCAAGAAACGGATTATTTAAAAAAATGTTTTGCTGTTTTTTTCTCCTTCTAATAGTTAAGAATAGCTGGAAGAAAGCTTAAAATTTTCTTCTTTTCAAAAATCGTTGCATTCTCTCTTTTTTGTTTAATAGCTAAAACACTATTCTTTCAAAAAATAAGCAAAAAACTAACTTATATGAAAGGTTCAACTATTTTAAACTATTTATCATTAATTAAAATTGGTTTTTTAAATGGTACTTATTTAGGTATAACTATTCTGATTATAGTAACTAAAATTTTGAATGAAATTTCGTGTTTTATCAAAAAATATATTAGAAGTCGATCCTATTTTCTACCTGCAGTAATATTTATTATTTTTCTGATTAAAAAATATTTCTTTAAATTTCAATCCTAAATGCTCACTTAGACGCTTTGGCACTAAAAGTAAATTGCTTAGTTTCATAATTTTGCAGCAAGAAAATTCAAGAATCAAATTATATTTTTCAGTTCTATAATAGAAAGGCAAAATGTATTTCTTATTATATGTTGATAATTTAATGTCTAATATTTTTTTCCAACAAGTTAGCTTTACATCTTTCAAAAATTGTGGAATAGTACAATTAAATTTTAAGAGTCCCAGAGTTACAACAGTTGGATGCTGAAAGAAACTAAATTGAATTAAAAGAAAGAGAAAATGCGTGATAATTTCATAACTTTCTAGTTAAAAAATTGAAACTTTAAGCAAGAGTACTTTTATGAGGTCGTTCATCCACAACAAAATTTCGATTTCTTCTAATAATATTGCTTAACATACCTGCTAAAGATCATCCCGATAGCAGAAATTGCGCAGCACGGCAGCGAGCGCTGCAGATTTATCTTGAAGCTTGCAGATTACTTAGCTACCTTACAATATTTTTTTTTTTTTTTTATGCGACCAGGGGGGAAAAAAAAAAGGTTATTTATTGTTTGCATGTATTATTGTTATATGTCAACTAAAAATTTTAAAATGTATAGTTTGCTATTTTTTATGATTGTAAATTTGGTTCCATATTATTTGGTGCAGCAGATAAATTCTGACTTCTGAAACTTGTGCTGAAGATTGATACAGAAAATTCGGCAACTGGAAAGATCATCAATTCATTAAGATATACATGCCTTTATTAATGATTTTCTAACTTTACTAATTTTTTTACTTATTTTGTTCTTTACATTTATGTTTTTTAATTGCTTGTGGTTATATGATATGAATTACAGAGCTCAAAGAGTAATGAGAAAAGAAAAAAAAAAAAAGCTGCAATTTAATGTTTAATTTTACAGCGTTTGAAAGTCTACCTCTAAACACTTTCGGGAACAAATATATATTTTCAAACGTTTTTATTTAAAATAAATATACATTTTATTTATTTACTTTGAGAAGAAAAATTATAAATAGTTGAAATGGAAAAAAAATCCGATTTTTGTAGCAGATGCAAAAAGATTGTAGAACGTATGCGCTCCTTTGCTTGTACGTGGAAAGTAGGCTTAAGGAATTTTAAAAAATTGTTATAATGGAGCAGCAATCTTTTTAACATCTGTTCTGTTATTGATTTTTCACATTGATTAGTATTTCCGAAACATTAGAAAACTCAAAGTGCACTGAGGAAAAAAGCTAAGTTTATTTTTTTCACGTTCCATGAAATTGTACTTTTTAAACTATTTCAAGAAAAACTTCCTCACTAAAATGTTCAACATAAATAGTGATAAGAGGAATGAGTTTTCTCTCTATAATACTACAGAATATTAGAAATCGTCTCACTGTTTCTTCTACAAGCTTGGGATATGTCACTCATTCTGCTCAATTTTCTCATCCATACTTGATGTTCTTAAGAGAGGGTAGAGTAGTGTTTCCCAACGTGGGGCCCACGACCTACAGGGGGGCAATTTGAAAATGGAATCGACACGAGTTTAACCCTTTCGCTCCGAGCCATTTAAATGCAATTCTAGATTTCGGTGCCAAATTCAATGAAAAAAGCAATTCTTAAATAAAATGATGAATCAGTTAAAACTTTATTTAATATAAAAGGAGCAATGGCATGGCTCTGTGAGGAAACCGAAATCAAATACCCAAATTCAACTAAATGTGCAAAAAAACTATTGCTACCGTTTCCATCTTCATATTTAGCTGAATGAGGATTTAGCACTGTAAATGATTTACTGGTAAAAAAGAAATCGGCTGGATATAACACAACGTGGAGACTTGAGACTGAAGCTAACCAAATTGGAACCAGATATAAAATCTCTGTGCAACAAGCATCGAGCACAAGGATCTCATTATAAAAAAATTAATATAACAAAATCATTTAAAAAATTATTTGAAATTTTAATTTCAGTTTTTCATTATATGTTTTGAAGATTTACTTACTGCGTTTCGTTAGCAATTTCCAAGTGATTTCTTCCTAAAACCTATCATTAAAGTTTCTTAAGTACACAATTCAATTTTTTAATATATTAAAAATTATGCATGTTACATAGGGGGGGGGGGGCATAAGAATTTTATTTAGGCTAAGGTGAGGCATGGCACAAAAAAGGTTGGCAACCACTGGGGTAGAGTTATAATATTCATTAACAAATGAAAACATTAAAAATGTAACAAATGATGTCGATTTTAAGATGAAATAAAATAATTTTTGGAAAAAAAATAGAACCGACTTCAAACTATAAATTGCGCTAAAAAGTAAAAAATAATATTATTCTTTAAACAACTTCGATACGACTTTTAAACATAACTTTTGAAGTCTGTGTAAAATTATGACAGTAATTATAATTACACCATGCGTTATTTTACACTGAAACTGTTGCAAACACTACGCTATTTATATTTGTAATTGGTTCATAGCTACAAAAGGAATCATGTATCAAAATCCATCATAATTTTGCACCGACTTCAAAAATTATGTTTAAAAGTCGTATCGAAGTTGTTTAAAGAATAATTTTATTTTTCACTTTTTAGCACAATTTATAGTTTGAAGTCGGTTCTATTTTTTTCCAAAAATTATTTTATTTTATTCTTTTTAGTGTAAATACATTTTTATATAAATACTCTATTTTTAAAACATACAGATCAAAGGGGAAGCCTTTGAGGGAATGACAATTTCATTCCCTCAACCGGTTGAAAGATAAATTTCGTTTTAAAATCGATTTTAAAGAGTCACTAGAGCAAGCAAACTGATTGGATTTAATTTCTTCTTCAGAGAAGCCTTCAGTCTATTTCTTGTTATAATTGCTTTTAATATGACATCTTAATGGCAACAAACTCTTTTTTAACAATGAGTTTCATTTTTATTAACAACTTTTCCAACAACGAAAAAGTCGAGCCTAACCTTTCCAATCAAAATGAAAAAATACTTATTTTTCACCCATAACGTTTTTTCCAAAAAACAGATGTAGTCAAACTGATGCGCGATATTTGAGTTAGACGACCCTCTATCGATCAAAGAAAAAATAATCAAAATCGATTCATTTAGTCAAAAGTTATGGATGAAAAAGCAAAAAAATGACCACATTTCAGCCCATAATGTTTTTTCTAATTATCGAATATGGTCAACCAAGGTATGGGACCTATGGGATCTAAAGTTTTTTGATTTTTTTCCCGAAAATCGCGATCAAATTTTCCGAAAAAAAAAAAAAAAACGCATTTTGTAGCAAAATGTAGCAGAAAAATCGTTTTGGCGCAGTTTTGCGCAATTGGCGCAGCCGCGGGAGACCTGCACTTATGTCTAAAAATTCGGTCCAAAAACGTTCCTGATTTTTCTCTGAAAGATCGACTCACACGCGGGTTTCTGTTTATTTGTCTGAAAGTTGGGTTCCGCTTACATCCGAATCGACTTACATGCAAGTATATACGGTAAGATATTGATAAAAATAAAAAGGAATTTTAATTGCTTACTTCATAATTAAATTTTAAAAAGCGTTGAAATGGAAACATACGATTATTGTACAGGATGAAGAAAGATTGCGCAAAGAAAAGAACGCATACGTTTTTTTGCTTCCACGTGGAAATTAAGTCTAGGATATTTTAAAGAATTGCATAAATCAATTAAGAAATACGTACTGCTGCAATTTAAAGCAAAAAAAAAGTGGTCGGAAAATTTAGGGTCAAGAAGCAAAATAAAATTTTCGGAACTTCGGCAAATAAAATTCCGGGACGCTACCACTCCTGTGTTATATTCATTTAACCGATAATTAATATACACTTCGTTTAATTTAACTCATTAAATGACCAATAATTATCCTGGCTGAGGGGTAAATATTTGTTAAACCTTGTTTTTACAGTAATAAATGTCAGAAGTAAATTAATGTCAAATATTATCCGAATTTAGTGACTATCAAATATTGCAATAATTATTTTCCCCCTCAATAATTACTAAAAAATTAATAATGAAGAAAATAACACTATAATACCGTATCTCAGAACACTTTTATTTAAATTAAAGCGCTTCAACTCTACAATTTTTGACAGAAATTTCTTATAACATTTGGGTTACTTCCCATTAAAATTACCGGCCCATCAAATAATTTGACAATTTCTAAGGTGGCTTGCTTCTGCCATCAAAAATTACAAAAGTAGGCTATCATTTAGACGATTTTCAAAGCTCTCCATGCCCTACCTCTTTCTTTGCAGAAGTAAAAATCATTCCCTAATTTTCGTTTTTGCACTTTCAGTTCTGTATTCGGCAGATAATTCGTAATGTGTTTATCGATGCAATGAAAAATCATGTTTATACAAAAAATAGTATTAAATTTTTGCTCAGTATGCTTTTTAATGGTAGTAATTAATAAAAGTGTGAAAAATATTGCAACCCGAAAGCAGATGCAGAAAGATTCCTGCATTATAACAGCAAAGTGTTAATATTATGCATGACACATGGCATCAAAAAAACGCAAAAATAAGCTGAAAACTCGATATTTGTAGCTTGTAAAAGCCAAATATAAGTTGTTTTGAACCCTAAAAGTAAAAAAAGTTGAAATGAGGCAGCTGTTGCAACAATTACACCACAAACACTGAACAACCTTTGGGAAGAACTGGGCTAACGACTTGATGTGTGCGTTCTTGATGTGTGCGCCCTTGGTGTGTGTACCGTGTGGCAAAAAATGCTCACATTAAACACTTATAAGCTTGTACATAAACTGTTTGAGTTGCTCTCTCATTTCTTGTATTAACCAGATGTGTCGCCCCAGCATTGCACCGGCTAATCTCCCAGGCTGAATTTAATTATGTATTGTATTCTATGCAAAATCAACAGTAGGGAAAAAAGCCTCTTTTGACTAAGAACAACAGTCTATAGAAATCTTAGCTTGAGTAAGGATAATACTCCCAACAGAAAAGCCGAGTCTTTTTTTTTTTTTTTTTCTTTTTTTGCCAATTGGTTTTTATGCTAAGCAACTGCCTGCGTGCCCAGCGCTGTGCGAGCCTAAATAAGAGCAACAGTCCCTAAAAATCATAGATTGAGTAATACAATTCTCCCAGTAACCAGAAATGCACATCAAATCAAAGAGATATATTTATTAGGTAGAACAGTTAAAGTTTAATGAATAAATAATAAACATATAATAATACCAGAAACATATTCTTATCGAAAAAGATAAACATCAAAGTTATTAAGTCTCTAAAATAAAAATATTTATACTATATATAATCAAATTGTTTGTGAAAAATATAAATTTATCACTGAAAGAACTTTGAAAATTTTATTATGCTTTTCAAAACAAAAGTTTTAATGAAACTGAAAAAAACGAGCGCTACCACTCCAATAAGAAATATATAAAAAGTGCAGACAATATAAATAAATTAAAATGAAAAAAAAAGAAGGATTAAACTAAATTCGCATTTACATTAATTTTTAACAGAGATTGCAAATACAGCGATGCCTTAATCAAAATGCTAGAGGAACGTTTTGATTATTAGTATATTTGACATTGGTTACAACAATCAATGGCAACTGCATTGATTTGTTTGTTCACACGGCAATTGCAACAATTGTTGAAGTGATGGCAGCAATGCAAAAATAAAATAAAACAAGTCAAAAAATTGCATTTTTAACTAATATCTCTGCTACTTAAGACCGGCGATATGTCATCCCGGAAAACTCCGAGCACAGAGACAGACGCAGGCAGATTTTATTTAATATAGAGTAGATCAGGGGTCCCCGGCACTATGGCGCCCGTCGCTCGGTCTAGGTACGCCCGCTGCTTGTGCCCAACGATAAAATACTTCAGTTTTCTATTTTAAACTGGAGAACATTTAGAGTCTAGACTAGTGGTCGTAAACCCGTTGATCGCAAGCCCATTCTCGGCCTATCGCGACAGCATTTTGGACAGTTTATATAGTTTTGCAAAATCTTTTATTAATTTGTCAGACCATTTTCCGGACATAAAAGAACTTGCTAATAATATGGAATGTTAGTCGTCGCATTAGTTATACTCTCGGAGAGAGTTAATTGAACTATGTAATGGCATTGTGTATTTTATTTAAAAAACCAAACAAAAACAATATTCTATTAAATTTAAAGGAAATAATATATTAGTATCTGCAATATTGCTTTGATGAGAGTTAACGGTGTTAACATTATTTTCGAAATTTTAAAGTATATCAGCATCAAAACTTGTTCTGAAACAGTTAACCTGCAATTTGAAGTAGCCCCAACATGTCCTATTAATAGTGTTTGGTCGATCTTGGTGTTCACCGAACTTAAAAAGTAGATCTTCCGTCAAGTTAGCTTGCCGACCGCTGGTCTAAACTATACGAATAAAGGGCCATGTAACTATGAATATTATAATATCAAAATATAGATTACGACTTACAGATGATGACGATTGTTTACGAGCAAGAACTTAATCATATTCTAACAATTATGAAGTGCTGGCCAGTGAAATGCATTACCAAAGATCACATTGACCGTATTTTATATATTTTATAAATAATTCTTATACTTCATATGTCATATGTTTTGCAAGCAATTTAGTAATCATTTATTTTACACAAGAATATTAATACTAATTATATTCATATGTTAAATTAATTTTTGAAATTAAATGTTTTGTGCATTTTATGGTGTCTATTATTATATATGTCTACCAACTATAAATTTATCTTGAAAAAATAAATGATGCCCACCTTTCAACTAATATTCTGGTATGTGCTCTTAGGTACAAAAAGGTTGGGGGCCCCTGGAGTAGATTATAATTTTATGTTTTACATTATAAATACTACAAAGCATTAAAACCCTGATATTCATTTAGAAACACCCTGTATATTAACAACTAGTGTAGACCTAATAACTAAGGTCTAATAATGTTCAGGCTGAAATGAATATGAAAAACTTCCGAATTTCTACAGAATATCAGTGACTAACAATTCCCCCGGTGACCAAGAATTACCCAAGTAAACTAGGGCAAAAAAAAAGTATAGACTACTTTTAATCTAAATCAGCATCATCGAGAATTTTTTTTGTTTTAAATATAGCACTGGTATGGTTCATTAAAAAACTAAAAAATAAAATATTTTTTCTCCAAACTTGCTGCAAATCCATGTATTTTTTACATCCTGCATAAGAAAATAAAATATTTAAGGAGTGTTTGGCATATTAAGGCCGTGATAGCCTAGTGGTTAGGAGATCGGACTTCCAAGTGGAAGGTCGCGTGTTCGATACCCGCTGAAGTGGGGGTGCATGTAAAATTCGTGGACCCCAATACCCCACTCCTTCGTGCCTGGGGGAGGACATCCACAAGGCCTAGTGTTAACAGGAAAGGAGGTTGGAGGAGGAGAAATGTGTTTGACATATTTCAGTTGTTTTGTTATACCAGTGTATAAAACTAAAAAATGGATGACGATTAATTACCCCGTATGACCCTGCACCCTTTAAAATTTAATTCTGCTGTTCATGAAAGGTGGCCCACTTGGTGTCATAAGTTGTAGAGCACAAGGCTCTCTCATCATGTACTCTCGAGTGAATTCCTAGAAGAAATGGCTTTTATTGATTGGTACAGCACTTCTTCCGATCATATAAAAATACAACTAATAAAATAATTTTTGGAAAAAATAGAACCGACTTCAAACTATAAATTGCGCTAAAAAGTGAAAAATAAAATTATTCTTTAAACAACTTTGATATGACTTTTAAACATAATTTTTGAAGTCGGTGCAAAATTATGACAGTGTAATTATAATTACGCCATGCGTTATTTTACATTGAAACTGTTGCAAATTCTACGCCATTTGCATTTATATTTGTAATTCTTTCACAGTTACAAAAGGAATCAAAATCCATCATAATTTTGCACCGACTTCAAAAATTATGTTTAAAAGTCAAATCGAAGTTGTTTAAAGAATAATTTTATTTTTCACTTTTTAGCGCAATTTATAGTTTGAAGTCGGTTCTATTTTTTTTCCAAAAATTATTTTATTTTATTCTTTTTAGTGTAAATACATTTTTATATAAATACTCTATTTTTAAAACATACATATCAAAGAGGAAACATTCTTTGAGGGAATGACACTAAAAACTAACCGTTTGTATGATAAATTTTGTTTTAAAATCGATTTTAAAGGGCCACTAGAGCAAGCAAAGTGATTGGATTTAATTTCTTCTCCAGAGAAGCCTTCAGTCTATTTCTTTTTATAATTGCTTTTAATATTACATCTCAATGGCAAACAAACTCTTTTTTAACAATGAGTTTCATTTTTATTATTATCAACAATTTTCCCAATAAAGAAATATCAAGTCTAGCCTTTCCAATTAAAATGAAAAAATACTTATTTTTCACACATAACGTTTTTTCTGAAAAACAGATTTAGTGAAACTGATGTGCGATATGGGAAACCACCCACGATCAATTTAAAAAAAAAAAAATTCATGAGAATCGGTTCATCCGGTACGAAGTTATGAGTGGACAAACAAAAAAAAAAAAAAGACATACATACAATATGAATGTATAACCTCCTTCCTTTGTGAAGTCAGTTAAAAAGACGTTGAGCGCCAATGAGAGGTTCTGGGCCAAGCTAGGTGGGTCGTGGTCAATTTATTAGTCCCCAATAAAAACTAAGATTTCTTTACACTATTCGCTGTAATACAGATAGCAACAGTTTCTGGAAAACGGCAAACTATTCCAAATGCCTTCAATTATATTGAAGTACAGTCATTCAGAATAACTTTGAACAATGCGGGTTAACTTTGAATTTGAACCATGCCATTTTTTTTTTGGATATATGATTTAATTTAAAAATTAAGTGTGGAAAACTGATTTTATAGCCTATTTAGCCGAGTGCAGCACTGTATCTTCTAGTTTCTTTTTTTAATCAAATATGCTAAAAAATATAATGTTGTTCAAAGTTACTTTGAATGACTGTAGTTTATTTCTTTTTATTTCTAAATTTAAAAATTGAAAACTTAGATATAGTGACAAAAAATAGTATTATTCACTGCTCATTTAAGTAATTCTGTGAAAAGTACAATTTATTAGCTTGGAATTTTGTGAATTGTCCTAAAAGCTCACGAAAGGGATTCATCAGATATTTTTACAGCCTCTAATGTCATGAAGTACTCAAAAATTTGATATTCTAGTACTCAAGAATTTAATTTTACAAGATCTTCATAGTTTAGATGCTCGGAAAATTTCCTGTAAAAATTTTTTGAAAACCCACATCTCTAGATGTAATCATAGATACTTGCACCCAAACTATTTAAAACCTATGTTTATTTACATATGTGATATTATGTGCACCAGAATATCATAAATAAGTTAGTTACTAATTAAAACTCACTAAGTACAAATTTGCTTGTATTCATAAAAATATTACTGTATCAAGATTTTTAATAATTATTGCTTCATTTAAAACAAAAATTAGATTTATTATTCACATAAATGTGTATGTCTTTATGCTGTCTGAGGTACATTTTATCTAAAATTTGCATCTAAACCAATATAAATTTTTTTACTATTAAGAAAATATCAATTATGCTACATCTGATACATAGAAGAAGTTCAATCTCCGACCCCAACCTCTTAGTACGACCCTCGGCTTACTTTGCCGAATTTGTGGCAAACTATCGGTAGACGTCTTAACTAGTTCACTTTTCTGTCAACAACCTGTGGGATCGTCATTGCTCAGTTTGAGTTTGTCATTTGTGAGTAGTGTTTGAATGTTTGCTCTTGTGTTCTACAAAATTTTCGAAGTGTGACTTTGAAGCACCTTGATTTCACTTTCAAACAGATAAGAATTTTTATACATTTAATAGCATGTAGTAGACGAAAGGAATTAACTGATTACGAGCTTTGAAAACAGTTTGTAACACTTCATAACTGACAAAACCATGTAATTCAAAAAGTTTCTAAGTAGCACCCCCCCCCCCCCCCCTTGTGTGTTCCTTGCCTTATCTGGCAGCATATTTCTACTACAAAAACAGATAATTATGTAATGAAATTCAGAATGTATCATTTTTGTAGTAGAGCAGTATTTTCTATCTGTACAATTTCCAAAATCAGCGAAAACTAGGGATAGAAAACTCTTCATGGGAAAGGGTAAGAAAATAAACCTTAAAAAATTCCTCAACAAATGTAGTTCTTTAATGTATAAACATAAACAAATATACATAATTTTATTTTATTTTATACACTGTTGACAAAATGTTTTTCAAAACAGGGAGGGATCCACATTAGGATCACTTTTTCAAAAATGCTATTCACGAATGTTTTTTTACATGAAGCTAATAACTATGGGATTCTTGACCAACTAAAGGAAGTACGTTTTATCTTTGGACACGCTATTTTATTTCAAATATTAACGAAGTTGTAGGAAGAAAACTAATTGGGTGTCCAACTTTGGTACACTTCCTCTACTTTTAATTTTGGTAAAATACCATTATTAAAGAACTATAGCAATAAAAGTATCGGTTGATATTGATTAGAGTCCTATTTAATACTACAAAATTAACATTAGAAGGCATGAATGACATCACACTATGAATTTATTTTGATTACTTGTCTGATGAGTCAGATTTCTTTCCCTCTGAAAATATAGAGGTATTCCTTAAAAATTAAAATGGTTTTACATCCATTTAAAAAGCAATTTTTGAATCGTCATGTTCAAACATAAATTCACCACTTGTACAATCCTTAAAGAAAGAAAATAAATTTTACAACCGAGTATACCCCCCCCCCCCCCTGGAGTACCAGGAGTGTTAAAGAAATAACGAGACTATGACTTTTATATAAGAATTAATTGATCAAATATTATTATTTCGACTAGAGTGTGAACGCCGATGACTACAAAAGATATAATTGACAATTTGAACATTTGTTTTAAAATATAAATACAGAGCTTTCCATCATTTAAAGTTCCATATCATAGGAAATATTCAGTAAATAGCTTAAACTGATTATTAAGAATATTTTCCTGCTTCTATTTTACAGTACTACAATTTTTTTCTTTAATGTTCTGATAAACATTAAGCTTCCACACTAAAATTTGTGTACATAATTGAAAGGATGTATTTAATGTCTTAATTTTGAAGTTTGAATACTGTTGCTTATCGTGATACCCCAACGGTTTAATAACATTTGAGTTCGTAATTTCATAATATGTAAGAACAATGAAAGACACAAGCAAGTGTTCATCATGCACATGAACAAAAAATAAACACAGCAAAGTTTACATTAAGAGCATTACTCATGACCGCAACTTACCTATAGTAGATATGAAAGTCGTATTAAATGCGTCATCGGAGAACCTAAATAATATACATGTTTTCCCAACACCAGAATCACCGATTAAAAGCAATTTAAAAAGTAAATCATATGCTTTCTTAGCCATAACACGATCTTAAATCACAGCGCAGTGTCTTAAAATGGCTATTTTACTCTCAAGCCCACAGTCCACACGAGTCATTTACGAAACAGAAAACTACCATTGCCATCGGAAAGGCTTTAATATCTGACATGAATTCGCGGGATTCTTGTATGAATCATGATCATCATAATTTATGAAACGACATGCTTATGATTTTTGAGGGCGAATTTCATTGTGAGAAATTGGGAAAGGAATTTCTTTTAAAGTAACACTTAAGTAATCTGTGAGGAATAAAACAAGTCATTGGGGACAACGGCGCGATGGGGCGACCGCCCCCCCCCCCCTTGTGCTGATTCAAGTGGATACTACAACGACACTCCTAAGTGAGTTTTTACTCTTTGTGCCCCGGGACCAGCCATTTTTTTATGTTCTTGGAATCCCAGCCTAATAGCCCTTCAAGTTCTATGCTTTCCCCCTGTCCCTTTGTCCTTTAGTATTGCTGAGTTGCTAATCCTCGGAGTAATGGGAAAGAGATTCCCTGCTCTTTTCTTCTACCCCTCAAACTGGTGACAGCTAGCCAACCCTTAGCACGTGGTGTAAATTCCTGCAGCATTTACGCTAAAACCTGGAGCCTGAAACATTTCATTGAACATTCATAATTACAGATGTTTATATAAATTGCACATACTCGTTGATGGTTTTTTTAGTACATATTTAGTATTACATTTTGAAAATTTTAGAAAATATATTACTAATAATTGCTATTATTTTGTAATTTAGACATATCAATTCAAATTTAGAAAATGTATTTACAAGCCTACATTTTTCTTGAGAAAGCTTGAAGGAAATCCTAACTCGGTTAAAACTTGGCTAAGAAGCAGAATGAGTGATGGTAGACTCACTGAATTAGCGTTATTGCATATCCATAAAGATATTACATTGGACGTTGAAAAAATTATAGACAGATTTGCGAAAGCAAAAAAAACGTCAGCTTGTGTTCCTTTTATAAGGGCTTTGAATAAACGTATATGCATTGAAAAAATGTGCTAGTAAAATTTTAAATATCACTACACTAGCATTTTTTTTTTTGTTGTTCCTGCTGTTTGAAAAAAAGGGGGGGGGGCGGAGGGACTTTTGAAAAGGAATGAAGAATCTCCTCCATCCATCCTTACATTGAACCCCGAGATTTCCAAAATCGCCCCCCCCCCCCTGAAGATTTTCTAGATCCGCCCTTGATTGGGGAGAATAGCATTTTCCACCCACCGACAAACAGAAAACTACTCAATGTGAGGTGGAAAAATGAAAAAAGAAACAAAGACAAATAATTGTCTCAACTAAATTATCCATTTAGCTCAGTTAAATATTATTACTTATTTGATAATTATTATAGTGTTTGAACTATTTTTAAAGGAAGAGATTGACATGTCCAAAATACGATATTTTTCATAAAACACAGTATTTTTCTCCCAAAAGAAAAAAAAAATTCTCTAGCACCTTTTGTGTATGACCGAGTATTACCCTTTGTTCCAGGCCCTGACTAACGTACGGGCACCCGGGGCCCATGCCCTGGGCAGGAACTTTCTAAGGGGCAGGAGTTTTTCCATAATATCATACCATATAAACTTCATTTTAATAAATTGCAGCATAAACTAATCGGCTCAAATTAACAAATAACCGCTGGTATTTTTTCATATTCTTAATAATAACCATTTTCACATTGAACCTTAACACACCCTTGCATATAAAGTAAGTGAATCATTGAAAAGGGGGCAGGAAAAATTGAAAGTGCCCTGATAAAAACCTGTAGGTCGGGCCCTGCTCTCTCCCCAGATTTTTCAGCTATATAAATACTGTAAGCCCGGCGGTCATACGAAATGACAGCTGTTCTAGATATTATAAATATACAATTATTCCAGTAACCGGAAATGCACATCAAATCAAAGAGATATTTATTAGATAGAACAGTAAAGTTTAATGAATAAATAACAAACATATAATTATTTTGGAAAAAAAAAATATTCTTACCGAAAAAAAAGCATCTAAGTTATAACAATCTGTACAATAAAAATATTATTTACTATGTAATCAAATTGTTTAAAAAATATTTATTTATATCCAACATAATCCGTCAAAACAATAGTTTTAACGACAGTGGAAAAAAGAGCGCTGCCACTTTAAGATATATGAAAAGAGCAGACGATAAATAAATTAAAACCAAGAAAGAAGGATTAAATTAAATTCGCGGTTACATTAAGTTTTAACGGAGATTGCAAATCTAGCGATGCTTCACCAAAACTTCACTAAACAATTTTAAATTTGCACAATTGTCAAATTATTACTGAAATTCATTAATGGGCATTTATATGTCCCCCTATCCAAATATATCATGTGGGGATAAAATTTACATTTTTTTTTCTAAATTTCTGAATCTTCCTCAACCGGTACAACGCCGGGTACTTCATTTAGTAAATAAATATATTCAAAACATGCTAATTGATTAAATTTTTTTATCCAATTTCACAACGTCGGATAGCCGGATATTTCTGGGAGTGGCCGGTTCACATATTAAAAAAATCAGTCGGATACCGGTTATCCGATGACTACTGGAGGGACCGGTTCCGTTTGCCCCCTGGGCACCTCTAGTGGCACTATATAGGACTTTAACAATATTCTGCCGGAACATCTCCTTAGGGATCATTCATAAATGATGTCAATGTCACTCTTCGACGGGAGAAGGGGGGGGGGGGTTAGTGAATTTGAGACGAATTGTGACAAGGGGAGGGGAGGGGGTAACAAGAAGTGTAACATCATGCTTATGCAACATAGCGTGACATGTGTGACAAAGGGGGAGAGGGTCAAATATATGGGAAAAAAGCGTGACATCATTTATGAACGGTCCCTTATCGTATGTTTATTGCCGGTTTCTATAGCCAATCCGCCCTTGTCATCGATTATCTTTACATGCGTGCAAAATTTCAAAGAATATTTGGACCTCTGCAAGTGGTAGAAATTGAATTGCGAGATTTTATTACCTACAGCAGATGAAGGTGAACCAACGTTCCATTCAAGGCTCCGATAGTTCGATAATCCGTGTATCCCAAAATCTGGTGACAGGGCTGCTATGTTTCTTCGAGTAAAACACTTTCGGAAAATCGTTATTATTTGAACTGAGACCTCTTTGCACGTTATGTTTTGAAAGTAGATCAACTGTCAGATTGCGAAAACGTATCGGCATTTTACACAAAATTGCAAACGTGCCAACAAGTCGTGGGACGATGTTTACGATGTCATCGCGTGTTTACGATGGAAAATCAACGTCAGAATATAATTTTCATATAAATTTTGATTTTGAAATTATTCAGAGAATGTTATGGTAAGTGAATCTTATTGTATGTAATGTATCGTAATACAGGTAATTCCTCAATTACTAATTCTACTTCTTATATAACTTTTAACTCAAAGGCTGTATCCGTATTTTTTTATTCGGGGATTAGGAAGGGTGGCTCTGCGTTAAGAAATATTTCGGGACTTTGAGGGGGCCCTTACAGTCACCCCCAAGATATACGGCTCTGCTTTAACTAACCTAAAATGATGTTGTAATTTCTTTCATAAGTCAGGAATGGTCAGGAATTCTCAAAGGTGAATATTACCGATAAAGTGATTTATCGCTTTTATCGGCAAAATCCCTAGAATTTTCCGCTGTTTTTTTGGTCACAGATTTACATAGAAACTGGAAATTATGGTGACTATTTTGGCCATTTTAATCAAACCGTCATTTTAAAGTTTTCCATTGGAGAGGGAGGTAAAAGGTATACATTCAATGCAATATTGTATTAAAAAACCTAACAACACAAGTATAAATACATTGGGTCTCTAAATATCAGGGGGGGGGGGGGGATGAAAAAATCCGCCAACTAAGTAAAACAAACGATCAAATATGTAAATAGAAGTTACATAAATGTAACATAATCCGCCAAGCAAAAAAAAAAAAACTTGCTGATGTGTGTGCACCACATGACTTCCTTTTGTACTGAACTAATTATATACTGCACCTCTTTAAGAACTAAAAAGACTGTTGTTTGTATATCATATACGCACGTTAAAAGTTAGATTTTACAGTACAGTAAATATAGAGAATGGCACTTTCGGAATTGCAGGAATTTATTGTTTTTATTGGCGTGAGAAATCTGAAACTAAAACAACAGTAACCGAACGGAGTCTGAAAAAGAAAAAGAAAAAAAGAAAAATGCAATGTAATCGGGGTTTAGGGTGAGGAAAAGAGCATTTAAAACACTTTAAACCCACTAGTTTTTCTTGCGAAAACCGATGGGGGAGGAAAGACATTTTACAAGATTTTGGTATATTCTAAATGGGAATTCTAAGGAAAAGTCGCCAAATATCGCATAACGCCAAATTAACACTGGAATCAGCTTCTCTCTTTTGGCTTCAAATTTGGCAAAATATTCGCTAGTTGTCGTTAAATAGGCGCTAACATACTTAACTAGGAAGTTGGCTTAGGAATGCCTTTGGGAAAATATCTCGATATGAAAACGACTGGAAGTTTGCATGCAATTGACACAAAATCGCATAACACACCCCTTTTGGAACATTTGATTACAACCAAAAGGGGAGGTGCACAACTAGACGTTGTACAGGTCCTACGTACGAAGTTTCAACCTTCTACGACCAACCGTTTTTGAGTTATGCGATGCGAGATACGCACGTATATACATCCACGTATACGCACATACATCCGCACATACATACATACGGCACAACAAAATCCGTCAAAACGTGTCCGGGGATGTTCAAAATCAATATTTCAGTAGTTCACTGTTAAAAAAAAACCTGATTTTTCAAATTGTTTTTTGACTGATTTTAACGGAAGATTTCCGTAATGCTTCAATACATGGTTTTTCCTTCCAAAAACGGAAATATCACTTCTTAAAATACGAGAACGGAACTTTTCCGTTTTACGGTTGCTGTATTTTCACAACGTATTTGGATTAACGGAGAAAAAATAAATGGAACTTCTGTCAACTCGAGAAAATATTATCAGAAACGGAATATTTCCGGCAACTCTGCTGCTGTACTTTTTCTGTTATTTATTTTCAAGAGATTTTTTCTACAGTGTACGCGCGTGCGTAAGTATATACATACGGATACTGAAAAACTCAGTCAAAATTGATTATTTTGTGATTGAAATGCAAATTTAAGCTGAAATTTGAGTGGAAATTTTTTTGCGATTACTCCTTCCTGTACTTCGTACAAGGAAGTAAGAAGACATATTAAACACAATTATAAAATAATTTTTGGAAAAAAAATAGAACCGACTTCAAATTATTAATTGCGCTAAAAAGTGAAAAATAAATTAATTCTTTAAACAACATCGATGTGACTTTTAAGCATAGTTTTAGAAGTCGGTGCAAAATTATGAGACCAATTACCATCCCCTTACTACACCACTGTTGCTAATTCTGAGCCATTTTTACTTGTAATTGATTCATGATTACAAAAAATTTTATCTATCTCAATTTTGCACCGACTTCTAAAACTATGTTTAAAAGTCACATCGATGTTGTTTAAAGAATTAATTTATTTTTCACTTTTTAGAGCAATTTATAATTTGAAGTCGGTTCTATTTTTTTTTCCAAAAATTATTTTATTTTATTCTTTTTAGTGAAAATACATTTTTTATATAAATACTCTAATTTTTAAAAAATCCATATCAAAGGGAAAACCTTGAATGAATGACACTAAGAACTAATCATTTGTATGAAAAATTCCGTTTTGAAGTCGATTTTCGCAAACAAACTGATTGGATTTAATTTTTGCCTCAGAGAAGCCTTCAGTCAAAATCTTGCTGTAATTGCATTTATTATTATAGCACAATGGCAACAAAAACTTTTTTAAGAATGAGTTTTATATTTATTAATAGTTTTCCCAACAAAGAAAAATCAAGTGAAGCCTTTCCAATTAAAACAAAAAATATTTATTTTTCACCCGTGACGTTTTTTCTAAAAAACAAATGTAGTCAAATTAATGTACGATATTTGAGTTAGACGGCCCTCTATCTATTAAAGAAAAAGTCATCAAAATCGGTTCATTTAATCAAAAGTTATGGATGAAAAACCAAAAAAATGACCCTATTTCTGCCCTTAACTTTTCTTCTAACTATCGAATATGGTCAAACAAAGATATGGGACTTATGGGAAACCACTCTCGATCGATTAAAAAAAATCATGAAAATCGGTTCATCCAGTGAGAAGTTATGAGTGGACAAACAAACAAACAAAAAAACCGACATACATACAATATGAATGTATAACCTCCTTCCTTTGTGAAGTCGGTTAAAAAGTTTCATTACCAATGTAAAACATTTCAGCAACAAAATAAAAGCTTCCATTAAAATGGAAAAAATATAGCAATGCGAACAAACATGGCGCGGCGGCAACCTGAACAATATTTCGGTATTATCGCCATGTTAGAAAGTAAAATATTCGTCAAGCCGCAATGCACCCCTTTTCTTACACTTACCACAAATACGTATCAAGCTATTTCACATTTGAAAAATACTTGATGCCGAATGATAAAATAATGTCTGTTAAACTGATCTGAATAGGCGGTTTTAATAAAGTATGATAAATGCTTTTTTGTGTTTATCTTAAAAGAGTGTAAAACAAATTCGCTTCCCGTGTCTGTACGCTGAGATCTTTTAAAAGACGCAACGGATTTTAATGCGGTTTGCATCAATGGACAGAGTGATTCAAGGGGACGAATCATAGCCCCGTTAGAAAAAAAATCCGACAGGTAGTTCCTTTTTTATTCCAATTTTACGCAAATTTCCACATAAATTCCCCAATGTGTGGGTGAAAAAAAACCTTGCATATATTAATGTAACATATCGATCGAAAGCGCTGATTTTTCTGCACAAGATGAAATTTGTTTGAAGTTTTTAAGTCAATAAGAACGCCAGTTATAAGTTTTTTAGTTCGATTCCTAAAGGCTTACCTTGACCCAAAAATAATAATTAACAGTTTCCTCAACTCCGAGTGAATAGTGTTAGCTTAATTTCAATATAAAACTTATTTTTCAAAAAAAAATCATTCAGTTTAATGAAGATAAAACAAGTATATTTTCTATTTAACGTTTTTCTTAAATTAGCAATAGATTTCAAATTCGAGATTGAACTTGATAAAAGTTCTGTCTCCCCGATTTAACGATTTCCTTGATTTAGCAATAGTATTTAAATAAATATCGCCTAGAAAAGTTTACGGACATATAGTTCGTTTTAGATTTCAAATAACGTAGCGAATGACGACACGCTAAAATTTGACTTTTTTAATTAGTCATAGTTTAATTAGACACATGACGTTTTTCACACGCTGCAGGCTTTATGCCTCAGGCGATATTTTTTATACTCTTAGCAAGGGCAGCTCCGCATGCGACGTTTTTTGCGTTCTTATCAAGGATATCGCGGCAGGTGACGTTTTTTATACTCTTAGAAAGAACAGCACCGTAGGCAACGTTTTTAAAATTCAGCCTGGTCAACGCCGTGCGGGTACCGCTAGTTTTAGTGTAAAGTGGTATACTCCCCTTTGTTGAAAATTTTTCATAGGTTTGTCGATGATTCGAATTTTTGATATTTCGAATTACAGTGAACCCTCTCTAACCGACCACCTCTATTAAACGACCACCTCTCTAAACGACCAAAATTTCATGGAACAGAATTTCTCCGCATTAATTTAATGCTAACTTGCCCTCCATTAAACGACCACCCTCAAATAGTCCACCTCTCGAAACGACCACTTTTTTCCCCAGAAAAAAAAACTACTTCTGTCATTTTTACTACTGAATCAATCAATTACTATCAGTAAAACGATGCGTTATTTGTTTGTGTAAATCTGTCTACTCCCCGGCGGAGGGGGGGGGGGGGCATGGTGCCGCTGCAATCCAGATGTGAATTGGCTTTTTTACCGGGAGGGATTTCTTCGCGGAAGTTTGAATAGAAGCTTTTCCAACACATGTCCGTAGAATAACTCCTTCTGGGCATAAACACATTAGGCCGATAAGCAGCCCTCCCGCATTGTCCCCTTGATGAGACAGGGGACAATGCGGGGACCCCTTAAAATGGTTTTTACCCCATTTCTGAGCAGACCTCCTTCCCTCTCATAGCCTTTAGATGTTTTTCACTTTTGTAAGCAATTAAGAAACTGAGCAATTGATGTTGATAGAGCCGGAGAACACGAGTCTTTTTTGTCAGTAGAGAATTTATTTTGCTTAAACAGCCGATACTGAAAGATCATTTGGTCAATTTTTCTCAATGGCGTCTAATAAAAGAGCGATTCTGACTTTAGAGGATCGGATAAATGTCATAAAGGAGCACGAAAATGGGAAATCCGAAAGAAAATTAGCAGAGAAGTTTAAATGCGGAAAAACTCAAATCCACGACATTTTAAAGAAAAGAGAAATGCTCATCAAAGAGTGGGAAGATCACAAGTCAAAAGGAGTAAAAAGGAAGAGATCAGAAAAATTTTCTGATGTGAATGAAGCTCTGATGGATTGGTTCAGAGCTGCGAGGTCGAAGAAAATTCCGATTAGCGGAACGTTAATTAAAGAGAAAGGCACTCAGATTGCGGAAGCCATTGGAATCGCAGATTTTGCAGCAAGCAATGGCTGGCTGGAAAAGTTCTGCAAAAGAAACAGTATTGTTTTTAAAACACTTTGTGGAGAAGGAGCTGACGTAGATGAAAGTTTATGTCAGGACTGGAATATGCGCATCCCGTTTCTTTTGTCAGGATACGAAGACAAAGACATTTTTAATCTGGATGAAACTGGGTTATTTTTTCGTGCATTGCCAACGAAAAGTTTGATAGAAAAATCGGAAGATGCAAAAGGGGGTAAAAAATCCAAAGAACGTTTGACATTAGTTTTCTGTGTGAATGCTTTAGGTGAAAAAGAAAAACCACTCATTATCGCAAAATCTTTAAAACCACGTTGTTTTAAAAATACAGACATGTCAAAAATAGGTGTAGAATGGCGGGCAAATTCCAAAGCTTGGATGACGGCTGCTATTTTTGAAGAATGGCTGAAAGAGTTTGATAAAAAAATGACTCGGCAAAAAAGGAACGTTATTCTCTTTTTGGACAACGCAGCTTGTCACAATCATAACGCGAATTTAAAAAGTGTCAAACTGCAATTTTTACCTGCAAACACTACTTCAAAGCTGCAGCCACTAGATCATGGGATTATCCAAAGCTTTAAGTTGCAATATCGTCGACTTGTCTTGCGCTCACTTGTTTCCCAGATTGAGTGTGCTGAAAGCTTGGCTGATCTACTGAAAAAAATAACTGTGGGCAATGCTGTTTCCTGGACAACTTCTGCCTGGAGAAATGTGAAAGGCGCAAACTATTTCAAAATGTTTTGCAGCTTGTGGCCTCACGATTGCTAGAGTGGAGTCGGACATCAGGGATACAGATAGTGCAGAAAGGGTTGAAATTGTTGAAGAAGATCTACTTGAACTTTCAAAAACAATTCAAGTAGAATATGATGCAGAAGCCTGCAAATCTGAACAACTCTTGGAATGCTATGATGATTTGTCGGAGAATTGGGAAGAACGGCTGATCAAGCAAAACGTCGAAACAGGTAATGTTTTTTTTTTTTCATTTTCTTTTTTTTTAAATCGAAGTCATCGTTAAAAATTAAAGAGTTAATTTTTATTTCACAGAAAATATTTCCGACTCTTCTGATGATGAGCTCAATGATTTAGAGCAGCCCCAGCCAAAACTATCCGCACCAGAAACTCTAAAAGAACTCAACAAATTGATTGAAACTTCCAGTGTAGTAATTGAAGATGAAAATATCTCACTCTTGTTCAATGAATTAAAAAGTGCTTTGGAAAAAAAAGTTGTTAAAGAAAAGCTTTCAAATTTAAAGCAAACATCGATCCGCTCTTTTTTTTAATCAAAATAAATGTTATTATTTTTATTGATCTGAAATATGTTTATTTGGTTAAATAATGAATTAATTAATTTTGGATACTTCGTCACATGTTTAACATTGTTACTTAATATTTCCGAGCAACCTCCATTAAGCGACCACCTCTCTGAACGACCGCATTTTAGGAAAGGGAAGGTTTTTTCGCTTTGGGAGGTTTTTAATTATTACTTATCCTCTTCGCTTTCAAGTGAGCTAGAGTTGACTGCTTTTAAAACCTACCTCAATTAAAATTAAATACAGTCAGATCTCGACACAAGGTCACACCTCAGGACTTCACGAAAGTATGACCTCACATGCGGGGTGACCTTGTAACCGATTCATACACATAATTTGATATTCAATGAGCTGTGGAACTGAAGAAAAGTGATCTTATATGCAGGATGACAATAGATGCGGGTGGCCTTATATCGAGGTCTGACTGAATTGCATTGTAGTACGAAAAAGTACGGCACTATGTCAAAAAATAGTACTAACACGTTAGTAGTTTTGTTCATTCCTACCCTTTTCTGCACATATAAAAAATTATATTATTAGATTATTAAGTTCTATAAAACAGAAGTACCGTAACACGTGAAGTTTTCATGGCATTTTAAAAAAGAATAGTCATTCATATTGCTTCAGGTATAAAGAAATGGATGTGCCACAACACAACTTCCGCGAAGCAGCCATCTCTACTTTGGCTCTTTGGAGTAACCCAGCATGGACGGACAGTTGCGAAGCAAATGATTCGCTGTATTCCACTTGCATGTCGGTGTGGGTGACGTATCACCGTACTTGGATTGCAGTGAATAAACTCACCGTTGAAGAAATTATTGGAAGCGTTAGAGGCGTTATTCCAAACAGTAGACTAGCAACGTATGGGGATTACAGGTTTGTATATTAGATTACTTTGTGTGTGCTACAGAACCTCTTCTTTTCTTTGCTTACCGCGCGGTATTCGGTTTTTGATTACAGCTTTTCACACTTTAACTTTTTTTTGTATCCAATTTATAAAAAAAAATATTCGTAGTCAGAAACAAGTTTAACAAATTCACGTGTGGTGCCCAAGAGCTGATCCAAGAAGGAATTGTGTCCCTCCCCCCTGTGATGTAACCAAATATAGCCTAAAATTTGTTTTTATCATTTCAACTAGTAAAATTTCAGACGAAGAGCCTCGACCCCCCCCCCCTCTTCACATCCCCATTTAACATCATCAAAAGTAGTCTATATATTTTTTAGAAATTTTCGAGAAAACCAATTGTGAGTGTTTTCCAGGGTAGAGCTCTCGAATCTTATACCCCTTCCTGTAACGTCTAAAAAAAGACTAAATTTTTGTTTTTAGGGCATTAAGTACAAAAAATTTCTGCGGGAGAGCACGACCTCCATTTTTGAACCAATGATGGTAGGGGCGATTCTTTCGTTACGTGTGTTACATTTACACGGTATTTTCCAACTTTAATGCACTTTCTAACAAACTTGTTGGGTATTTTTTGGGTTTTTTGATTTTGGCTAATAAAAGTACATGTGTTATAAGCATGCAAAAAAAATTTCGAAGATATATATTGTTTTGCTGTTTGTTGAAAAAAATTCTGAAATTTCGTTACGTGTGTTATCCTTTATAAACCAACATATTCAAAACATTGAATATACAAATTTATTTCTGTGATGTATGTGTGAGTAGGATTAAAATTTTTTTCATGGAATGATAGTTTATCAAATAAGTTTTTAGTAATTTTTTAGAAATTTTATTCTTTAAAGAAATATTTTAAAATTGGAGAAATAGGCGCGTTACGTGTGTTACCAGAACGTTACGTGTGTTACACCTTCTGAATTTTTCAAGAAAAAAATCCCAAATTCACTAAAAGATACAGTTATTTGTAATTAACATAAAAAAGTAATTTATTTGAACATATGAAGCAGCTCACAGTTGGAAGGAAAAATTTACAGCCTTTCCTTGGTTTAGAGAGTAAAACAGAGTGAATTGTTGAGACACCTATTTCGTCAAAATCATCATTCTCTGGAAACTCAAAATATGTATTTTCCCGTAAATATTGTATTTTCTGATGTCCATTTGCATTTTTATGTTCATAATGTATCCAAGATAGAACACTTTCCGTTCAGCAATGGTTTGTAGCTTGACCATTACATAACAGTTGTTATAATCTGAAATATATTTTAGTGGAGTACCAACGACTGTTATTTGGTTAACTTCAATACTAGTTGGCCGGAAATCTAGAATATCAAGTGGAAATGATAGCAAAAATGGATTGTTTGTGGACCATAGTTTTTCAACCCGATCAAGGGATACCTGTATCACATGCATAGATTTTATGCCGTGGATAACACTTATATTTTCCCATGGATTGAATGTTTTAATAAATTCAGTGATTTTATCATCACTTATATGCAAAATAGTTGTAGCAGGCATTAATTGATTGGATAATTTTGCTAAGTCTTCTGAACTTTGTACAACAATGCTGCTATTGCCTTGACTTAGCACTTAGCTTCCAATTAATGATTTGGCTCTGCTAATGCAAGTAAACAAAGTTTTCATTCTACAAAAAAATTATGTACGAACCATTGCGTATTTTATTTAAATTTTACATTAAGAATTATAATCATTGATTTTCTAGAATAAGAAATTTCTTTAAGTCACATGAATGAAGATGGGTGTTGAGTTAGTTCTATAATTATTTAAGCAACCAAATTTTTAAATTTCAATAAACTCTAAATAAAATTATCATTTGGGTGCATTTTGAACATTTTTATAACAAACTGTGACATAATACATCGGTAAAACGCACGCAACGTAACACAAGTAATATTTCGTTAGGTGTGTTAACTTTAATAACATTAATTATTGAAAAAAAATTAATGGTGATTAAAAATTTTAAATTTTTCCCCTGAAATATACTTGTTATCTTGTTTTATAAAATAAAGTTTTTTTAAAAAATCTATTTTATTAAGCTTATTATAACAAAAATTGTATAATTTTGTCACGTGTGTTACACAGTAATTATCTTGCTTTCATTAAGCAACTTTTAATAAGAAAAAAATGTAGGTAGGGAAAATTTCAAAAATTTATATGAAAGATAAAATGTTTATACAGTGATATAACGTAGTAATAAGTATTTAATGATACTTTATATTCTCAGATGCCCATGAAAATACACATTAGCAAAAAATGCAATAAATGAAAAATATCAGTATGTTCCACTTATTTTTAAAATTTTAAGAAATATTGTTTAATATTTAAAAAAATATCACCATTTTTGGAAAATGCACATTTTCTAGATTCCAAATATGTTTCATTTTTAATATTGCGACAACTTTGAATTTTGAGTCACATAGGACCACTTTCTGTGGAATGACCCGTAGCCGAAAATTGCAAGGCTGAAATTTTTTTTCTTCCGGGGGTGTTCCCGAAACGTTCCTTTTCTTCTAGCGTTACCACAAATATCCAAAATTCGTTTTAAGACTTCTATTTCGAAAAATTTCCAAATAATTCAAGTTCGAAACTCTTTTTTCTTCACCTAACGTCAGAAAAGATGGTCTTAAAATTCGTTTTGGGGACTTTAAGTTCAAAAAAATTCCGAGCAAATCGGAATTTCAAAAAATCATTACTGCACTTAGGTGAATTTAAGATTTTAAAAGAAACCATTTTACAAATTTGGAGCGAAAATAATAGATTTTTTTAAATGTAAAAATTAGTATTTTAAAACATGTCTTTTCTCATCATTTTGTAGATACGGTGAGAATGAAGACATGTATTCCGATTTTTGTGAAATTAACTTAACGAAAACTGTCGGAAAGATGTTTAATATGAGCAATGACAGTTGTAAAGAAATGAGAAGTGCCGAAACTACAGATATGAACAGTAATGACGACAGGCCTAACGCAAAGAAATGCGAAGAACACAGTAGGTAAGAACATGAAGTTCAGTAATTAATTTTTGTAAAAATATTTCATAAAATAGAAAAAGTTTTCATTTTAACAAGCTTCTATTGACACGAATTATTAATTGTAACTTTTATTTAATTAGAGCTTTTTAGTCAGTTCTCAATAAAATTTGACACCTTCAAAGGCCCAAATAAATGAACAATTCCAACTTTCGTATATGTTTCACGACTTTCGTTATTTGCGCGTCTTTTTTTCTCTCTTTTTTTAAATCACTTGCATTATGCGTTTACGGCCATTTACAGGTAACAGCACACCTTTCATTCAGCACATAGTTTCCCATCATTAACTGCGGACCAAGTAACGAAAAACAAATTCCTTTCATGTTTCAGTAGTTGATAGCACAAGGATCATAAAAATCGGATTATAAAAATGTATATAGCAGTCATTACGGCTATAATTAAAAATCAAACCTTCGGATATTGTTTACGTGCTCAAATAATTACCTCAAATTTAAGTAAATTACATGATTATTGTGTCTCACCTACATGTTCTAATCTCGAAGTTACATGAGTTTGAGTGTCATATTTTAATTGTACTCATTGGCCATAAAATTAATGAACTAGTACAAAACAAAGGTAGGGACTCAGAACGGGTTTTTTTTTCCGTTTTCTTCTTTTTCTGCAGGTAAAAAATGGCTAAAAAGATCGCACCGATATCAATAATATTTAAAATGTCAGAATTTCAAAACAGTCCATTAAAATAAATTTAACTGTTTTACTGATAAAATTTTTAGAAAAAATTGTTTGGAATTGTAATACAAAGCACAATAAATATAACTATACTTGAAACACCAAAAACGTAAGGAATCAGAGAAAATCGCCAACAAAGTTTAAATTAAAAATCACTTTCTTATTAAATAGTTTACCATAAAAAATTGTTTTTACAAATCCATTCTTTAGAAAATCTCCCTGAGCAATAAAGCTCAACTTAATCCTCATAAATAAGAGAAAAACTTTAAACATTTATTAATGTCTTTTCTCACAACAAAACAATTAAAGGACTACTTGTACAATTAAAACTATGGCAGAGTTTTCGAACAAATTTCATTTTATTCAGTTGTTTCATGGCTTAAAAATGGTGCCAAAAGATTTCAGAATATTAGAGGAATTTTAATATTTTGTATTGTTGAAGGAAGCCTTAAAATCACTGTAGATGATTAAATTTTTTACCAATTTTGTTCCAATCTGAAAGAATACGGAACTGTATAATATTCAAGCAAAAAAAAAAAAAAAAAAAGAGAGAGATTTATGTATACCGATAATAATTCAAAGACCATACTAAGAAATCTGACGTAATAATGCATTGAAATTTTGCCATGCGGCGATTCTTTTCTTTTTTCTTTGCGATAAGATAATTCTATTATGTAAATAGCTTGAATAAGCTTCTGAATAAAAATATCAACTGTTATTCATATCATCTCTATTTCAACCGTGAAATACATCTATGATTTCAACACAAAATATTTAACTTTTTAAATGATCTATTTTCAAAACATCTCAGGTATAAGTTTACTCTTAAAAGATTCGGTAGTGTAAAAAATCGATTTCGCTGTAAATGTGGCTTTTTTAGAATAGTAAGGTTACTGCAGTGAAGAAGAACTTATGAATGGTTAATATGCTAATACTGGTACTCAAAACAAGTTTAATTGTTTGTATAATTGAATGTTTTTTCATCGATTGGGTATCAAAGTTAACAAAAAATCGGTGGCAACAGTGTAAAAAACTGCCATAAATCTCGTGAATTTCTAGTGTTATGACACGCTGTCGATTATGAGTCGAATATGGGTGATGCTAAACGGGACAGGCGGCTTAACATAGAGCATCCACTTTTACTCATCTGACGTTTCATTGGTTAAGTTTGATGAAATGTCATCATCAAGTGTAGAAATATGAAAGAAAGTCAATGAAACTGCATTTCTGTATTGATTAATATATTTAAGAACTAAAGAACATAGATGAAACTACATTGCTGGCTATCACACAAAAAACACAAAGCATTGTTGATGCCAAAGACACATAAAACTTAGTGTTGCCAAAACTAAAACATGAAAAATAAATATGTCCATGGGGAATGCAATCACAATATTACAGTATTACATATTAACAAAATTCTGCTACCTCATAAATCTTATGACGTCAGCGCAAATGAAGAGAACCGAAAGTTGTACAATTTCAGAACGAGCGTTTTTTTCGTTGCAAGATACTAAAAAATATTAATTTATTTATAAAAATAAATTTTACACCATATTGTTTTCAAATCAATCATACGGGAAGGGGAAAAAACGTGCATTTTTCGAAATGACATGTATTAGTCTAGAAAAAAAATTCGTAAAATGAATTTAACTTCAAAAATACGATCAATTTTATGGACTTATGAAGAAAATAGTTGGATCTGTGATTTTTATTTTGAAATGTTGATATGATTGAATGGGAAAACTCAAATGTTGGCAAAAATATTTTCTTTACGCCCGTTGCAATCAATTTTAACCATTTAAAACCTAGAAATGTATGTAATTGTGTGTATTATGGTTTTTTTTTTTCTGCTAGTACTCAATGCACTTGACTCCAGGGGCTGATTACCTCAAAGGCCAACTAGGCCGCAGCCTTGGGCCCCCAAATTTTAGGGGGGGGGGGCATAAATATTAATAGAATATTTTCCAAGCTTATTTAACTTTATACATTATACCCAGTATTTTTTTTTCGTACCATAGGGGGCCCCAATATAATGTTGTTCCTTATTCCCCGACTGTCTTAATCGGGCCCTGCTGGACTCTTCTATATTTGAATGGATAATTACATGTCATATTATAAGTTTCAGAGAAGGTAGCTATACTAAAAATACATATTGATTTTTTAAACTTTTACAATGCATATAATTCTAAAACTAAACAAAACTAACAGGTATGATAAAGTTATTATGGAAGTTGGGGTCAGTAGTTTTAGAGAGGATAAATGAATTCATGAACCTGCAAATCAATCCTATGATGCCTTTTTTTTAAGTTTCACTCAACAAACACTAAAAATGAGATAAATTCAGTCATAGAGGGTGAAATTTTTTACTGTTCAAGAGAAAAATTTTATTATTATTTTTTTATTTTATTAAATTAATTAATTTATTTATTTGCTCAATGTTAGACAGTTAATTGTGTTTCTGTCTTTCTTTTATTTCCATATGATTAGAGTTTTTTT
The DNA here is from genome assembly GCA_038502835.1 of Octonoba sinensis. Classification (NCBI taxonomy): domain Eukaryota; kingdom Metazoa; phylum Arthropoda; class Arachnida; order Araneae; family Uloboridae; genus Octonoba; species Octonoba sinensis. The sequence continues at coordinate 24,426,142 of CM076599.1, read as the reverse complement.
CTGCTGCGTTTGAGCGACCCATTTCTTTTTGCACTTTCTCTCCCCCCCCCCCTTTTTTTTAACTTTCTTTCTTTCTTGTTCTAAAACTGCTTTTAGGTGTTTAGTAAAATAAAACTTTTTGAGGAACAATAACGTTATTTACCCGTTTCCTAAAACTTTTAGGCACAGATAAAACAAACACTACAGATGCTAACATAATTATACATAATGATTACATAAAACAAACACTACAATATTCAACTCAAACTCTAATGTACTGATAAAAGTTGTAGACACGTGTTTCGGGGCTTATGTGGAGTCCTTTTTCAGTGCTTAAAATATGAACTTGTAGATAAAAAGACATTTATTAAAATTCCTTGTACCTCCGAAATACGTGTCTGCAATTTATATTTCTTTTTTTCTTTTTTGGTTTTATTGCGTTTACTGGTTTTTATTTTGTAATTTAAACTTTTTTCATACTTTAAATCAATCTTGTCAAATTGCATGCTGGCCGTCTTTTTTTTTTTTTAATAGATAAACTGAGTATTTCTTATCCCTGTGTAAGGGCGTAGTGAAAGGGGGTAGGGGTGAATCTGATGGGAAATAAAGGTCTCTGACGTTTATTTCACATCGTAAACACGCGATGACATCGTAAACATCGTCCCACGACTTATTAGCACGTTTGCAATTTTGTGTAAAATGCGGATTCATTTTCGCAATCTGACAGTTAATCTACTTTCAAAACATAACGTGCAAAGAGGTCTCAGTTCAAATAATAACGATTTTCCGAAAGTGTTTTACTCGAAGAAACATAGCAGCCCTGTCACCAGATTTTGGGATACACGGATCATCGAACTATCGGAGCCTAGAATGGAACGTTGGTTCACCTTCATCTGCTGTAGGTAATAAAATCTCGCAATTCAATTTCTACCACTTGCAGAGGTTCAAATATTCTTTGAAATTTTGCACGCATATAAAGATAATCGATGACAAGGGCGGATTGGCTATAGAAACCGGCCCTAAACATACGATAAGGGACCGTTCATAAATGATGTCACGCTTTTTTCCCATATATTTGACCCCCTCCCCCTTTGTCACATGTCACGCTATGTTGCATAAGCATGATGTTACACTTCTTGTTACCCCCTCCCCTCCCCTTGTCCCTCTTTGTCACAATTTCACGAACCCCCCCTCCCCCTCGAAGCGTGGCATCATTTATGAATGATCCCTATGAAGAATTAATACGTTAATTAGTTTAAGAATTAAAAATATACATTAGCCCATTGAAATCTGAATATTGCTTTTCATGGAGTCTTTTATCACAGACAGGAACATGGGTAATTTTCAGTAAAAGAAGAAAAACAAACTGATATTTTCAAATTTTTTGAAAAAGTATATACTGAAGAATATTATAACTACGTGACGGGCAAAACATTTTCCAGGTCGGGCAATGCCCGACCTGGAAATTAGATTTCCTTTGATTAATTAGACCCTAATAATCTATGGTATTTCTGTTTTTAACTTTTTTATTTGTTTAAACGCAAAGTCATATCGAAAAAATCCTGTTCCCATGCACCTTTATCCTTAATTCAAATTTTAGAAAAAATAAAAAACATGAACTTTTTCCTCTATTTAGCTCATTTTTTTTTCCTGTTTTCAATCTAAACCAGGCATTAATGAAAGGATCATGGGCAGTCCAGTTTTTTACTGTAACATCCCGATACTTGTTTTATGTTTCAATATCTTACTTTGAATGATTGTTCACATTAAAATTATCTTTAAAAAATGTTCACTTTTTTATGTTATTTCATATATTTTATTAATTTACAAAAGACATTCTTAGAATAAGCTTTAAAAATTCAATTCTTCCTTTTGTAAGTTTTAATCAAGTATTTCTTTTAAGATCAAATAATTTCAGTATTGAATTAAATTAGTATTAGTTTCATTAATTAGTTTGTTTAATTAATAAATTAAATAATTGCATTAATTATTAATTTACATTTTAAGAAAACACTCAAAATGGAGCATAAATTCTAACATGTTAGGAAAAAATTGGAAAACTAGTCTGCCCCTCCTGTCCAAAAGTTTGCCCCCCCCCCCCCTGGAGTCAGAGTCTGGCTACAGGCCTGGTCAAAATTCTCAAGTGGAATGGCATTCGCCGATAGTTGTGCTACTTGAAAGAATGGTTGCCAGTTTCCGGGGAATGCACTAGGTCTGCAAAGGTTAGTGACCATAAGCAGCCCCATTAGAAAGAAAATAATAATAATAATAAAAACTGCGGCGAGCTGTGAACTTTCCCGCTCGTACATCAGGGTGCTTTAAAAAAGCCGTCCCACAGAAAACGCTTTTTACTGCGGTTTCTTTCGCTCGTGTGCCACTACACTAAAAAAGTGATGTTTCTATTTATTTATTTATTTATGTACTCTAACTAGTAATCCCGGCGCTCATACGAAATGACCGCAGTTCTAGATATTATAAATTGTAATTGAAATGATTTGTGCAAAGGTGTCTGCTAATTCAAACTGAATTACCCAGGTCAGGCGGCGAGGACGCTCCTTTGCTTACTGCCCCACACTACTATATATTTATTTACTATATAATCGAATTGTTTGTGAAAAATATATATTTATCATCGAAAGAACTTATTCAACTTTTATTATACTTTCAAAACAAAAGTTTTAACGAAACTGGGCAAAAAGAGCGCTGCCACTCAAATAAGAAAAATAAAAAAAGCGTAGACGATAAATAAATAAATTAAAAAGAAAGAAAGGATTAAATTAAATTTGCGTATACATTAATTTTTAACGGAGATTGAAAATACAGCGAAGCCTCACTCAATATTCTAGATAAACGTTTTGATTATTATTAGTATATTTGCTATACACATTTATTACAACAATGGCAACTGCATTGATTTGTTTGTTCACACAGCAATTGTAATTATATGGTTGGAAACGACGGCAACAATGCAAAAATAAAATAAAACAAGTCAAAACAATAATTAAAAAAATTAAAAAAAAAATAAAAAATAAATAAATAATTGAGTCACATCTTTCATTTTGCAGCGATGAGTTTCTCGGGTTGTAAACATTAACCGTGCCGAATGTGGTCCCGATCGGTAAAACGGCCTGGGATTCTATAGCGGACAGACAGACAGAATAAGCCGCTTATATATAAGAAGATTTTATTTATTCACTTATTGTTTCACCTGTTGAATTTTTGACACATTTTCTTAAAAAAAGATACCTTTATAATTCAGATGACATTATTTATTTATTTTTCGGGGGAAAACATGCTTTTCATTAAATTTTTCTCCAAAGAAAATAATAAGAGAGCCTGTGAAAAAAAAAAAACTTTAACATTTATACATCCAGATGAAAATATTACAGAAATAACGTAATCTAGAAAATTGTTTCATACACACTCTGCTTGGAAGCTTAAGAAGTTCTGGATCAATGGTTCTCAATCTGCGGCCATAAAGCTGCATGTGGTCGATGAGTTATGTTATGGGTCCGCTGAAGAGTATAAAACAAAGTCGTTCAAGCCATTGATCTAAGCGTACTATCTTTTACACTACGCAAGAGATTTTAATACGGTTTTCATCAATGGACAGAGTGATTCAAGAGGATGATTTGTAGACCCGTTAGAAAAAAATCCGATAGGTAGTTCTTTTTTTATTCCAATTTTAAGCCAATTCCCACATAAATTCCCCAATATGGGGGTGAAAAAACCTTGCATATATTACTATAATACATCGATCGAAAGAGCTGATATTTCTGCACGAGTTGAAATTTGTTCGAGGTTTCTAAATCAATAAGAACGCCTGTTATAAACTTTTTAATACGATTTCTTAGGGCTTACCTTGATCCAAAAATAATAATTAGCAGTTTCCTCATCTTCGGGTGAATAGTGTTAGCTTCATTTCAATATAAAACTTATTTCTCAAAATAGAGAGACATCAGTTTAGTTTTCAGCGGAAAAACAATAATAAAGCATACCATCGATTTAACATTTTTCTCAAATAAGCAATAGGTTTTAAATTCACGATTGAACTTGATAAAGATAAAAGTATTGTCTCCCCAATTTAACAATTACCTTGAGTTAGCAATAGCATTTAAATAAATATCGCCGGGAAAGGGAATGTGTAGTTTATTCTAGATTTCAAATAGCGTGGGGAATGACGACACGCTACAATTTGACTTTTTTAATCAGTCGTTGGCGAATTATCGGAACGTACTGACGAAATTGTGCATTCCGTTTTTAGGTATGGTTTACAGCATCATTTAATTATAGGTCTCTTAATGCAGGCAATGGCAATGCCGACGTTTTTTAAACTCTTTGCATAGGCTGCGCCGCCGATGACGTTTATTAAACGCTTAGCACGTACATCACCAAGCGGGTACCGCTAGTGGAGCTATATTTCATTGGAAATTTATTTTTTTTATTAGCGAGACAACAGTTCAACATGACCGGAAAATAAAATTAATATGATATTGTTTGTTGGTTTGTTGGTTTGTTTGTTTACGACCATTTCAGGTCACATAAACATTCGAGTTTATTTGCTATTCTCAAGGATATGCCTCAAACTCTCGTCTAATATGACAGATAGAACAAGACAGTACAGCAGAATTAATATACAAAGAAGGAAATACACCCAGGGGAAGGTGGGAATCGAACCCACGCCACTCCGCGCAGGGAGGCACCGGAACTAGTCGATTAGACCGCTCAGCCACTGGTAATTTCATTCTTGTAATCAAGATCATAGCCAGGACTTATCCAGATTAAAAATAACGCAACAAATGACGCCGTACTACAATTTGGCACAGGGTAATCATATGTCTATGAGTACTCTGTGGTTTTACTTACCCTTTGGGTGACAAGTCTGACCATATTGACGGAATTGTTCCCAAGTTTTCCTAACTGATTCTTTTACATGTTTTATTACTTTTTCAAACGTTGACAATGTCTAATGTTTTTTTTTTTTTTTTTTGGACAACTAGACAGACAGCGTTTTTCAAACATTACAGGCTTTATGCCACTGGCGATGTTTTTTTATACTCTTAGCAAGGACAGCGCCGCATGCGACGTTTTTTATATTCTTTTAGCTAGAACAGCGTGTCAGGCGATGTTCTTTTGAAGGACATCGCGGAGGTGACGTTTTTTTATACTTTTTTTTTGCAAAGATAGCGCCGTAGGCGACGTTTTTCAAATTCAGCAGGGGCAACGACGTGCGGGTACCGCTAGCTTATGTATAAACATGAATTAAAACAGAATACTGGAACTTGTGAGATCTAACTTGTGAGAATTATCGGGTACTTAAGTAGAATGCATTATAGTCTGTGTAATTAGAATCGGCGTGTCAAGGGTCACGCAACTAAACTAAGTAAGTGGGTAAACTACATTCCACATACAGCGATGTAATGTGGTTTCAGAATGGAGCCTAACTTAGCACTATTAAGATTAATGGGGAAGGTTTAGTAAACTATCGATTCTTCTACCTTAATGAAGGTAAACTGGGCTGCAGCCTACAGCAGTGAAATGGCCTAGTTAGCAGTGTACGGGAACAGCTCGGCGTACGGTGCGGGTTCGAACCCTGATCTATGAAATAGTAGCTTTTTTTCATGAATTGTTCTACAAAAACAGATGAAGCTTTTGTAAAATACAAAAATTAAAGCTTAATTTTTAATTTAAACTTTTCCGCTTTTGTTCGCCATGGTTTAAGTGCTAGAATAGAAACTTTTTTCCTACTTGGTTTGGAGAACATGATAAGTCAGTTTGTTGTTTTAGTTATAATAATAACAAACGGATTAAAATCAGATTTATTTCTCAATGACAAAAATAGATTGCGTAAGATAAAATATTCTAGTATTAATCTAAATCTTCTTGTAATATTTTGATGTGTTCCAGAAAGCTTTGTATAGCTAATTTATTGTATTTTATATTTTGTAAATGTTAAAATCTTATCTAAACATTCCAGATTTAATTTATGAGAAATTCAATTGCATTTACTTAATATCAAAAATAAATAAATGGAAAATAAATTCTTTCTTATTACTTTTTCTCAATTATTCCAATATTTTGAATCGGAGGTGTAGTAATGCAATTGCATTAACTGCAGTGCAAAAAAAAGTCTGGCTCTGTTATCTTTCTCGCAGTTGCCATGGGGACAAAACAGGAAACGCCACCTTGATGCGCCTATTCTAATTACACAGACTATAGATGAGTAGCATTGTCATTCTATTTATTTCTTGTCAGATTGTTTCTGACACTGTTCTTTGTTTCAAATGCCACTTGGGTATCTAAGATCCCTTCGCTGAGCGACCAGAAATTAAGGCAGCCTTCCGTTTATAGATGAGCACCACAACGGTGGAAGTACGACTTGGCTCATTATGTATTTGGATGACACCCGATGGCGCCCCCACAAATACGTCACCTTCCTTTTTTTGAACTAAGAGTGAAATGAGGGGAAATTCTCCACCCTCCGGTAGCCTTGGAACTGCCTCGGGACTTCAGGGTCCACGGATTTTACATTCACGTATCCCCAAGTATACATGGTGGGTCTTCAGCGGGTCGGGTATCGAACACCCAATCCTCCGGTTGGAAGCCCGACATCCTAAACAATAGGCTACCACGGCCCCTTCTGACACTGTGGTGAAGGATAGCACCAGAACTCTAAGAATAAAATTTAATGCACATTTAAACTAAATCAATTAGAAGAAACAATGTTAAATCAAAATAACAAGTTGCATCCGGAATGACAACTAAACTGAAGAATCGTTTTTCACAGTGTGCAACACACCATGCAAGAGCTCTCATTCCAATACTGCTCGCAGCTGTAAGTTGCCAGAGTTAAAACGCCGGAGGGCGAGATTTGCATTTTCGCGCTTCTTCTTCCCATCTCCACAACACAAACTTGTTGGTGAATTCGGTTTAGTTAACAACCAAATGTAATTTTAACTATTTTCAAAGGCCGTACACAAAAATGTGGAGTTAGTATGAGAGTACACAGCTCACATAGATTAATTTTCTGCCAAAAATGTATTCATTATTTCAGATTTCGATTCTATATATAGTAAAACCTGTAAAGTTGACCGCCTTTGTAGGCTGACCACCTGTCTAAGTTGACCACTTTTACCAGAAACGGAATGAGCCCTATATTATATAGAGAAACCTTGGTAACTTGACCATCTACGTTGACCACCTGTCTATGTTGACCACTTATGTACGCCAAATTTGGGTGGAAGCGTTATAAAAAACCCTTTGTAATTCAACCGCATAATTATTACTATATTTATTTGTTTATCTATTTTTGGAAAGATTAAAAAATAACTAAAATAGCTTCTCCAGGATAATTTTTATGCTATAATGTTAGATCCGTATTTGTCTGGATGGATGAAACATCAATATAAAGTTTGCCTAAACCAACTTAACTCTTGCAAGTTAACTAAATTGGAAAACGACTATGTTTCTTCTTTTGTCTTGGATCTGCTATAACCATTTTGAAAAATATATATTTTTAGAAAATCTTTAGCATCATATAAGTAACTGACATAATTAAATGATATTTATCTTAATTTTAACTAAGTACTTTACTTTTGAAGTTGTATAGGATACATTGCAAGTCATTCGGGTTAAATTTATCTAATGATATTTTAGATAATTGTGAAAAATAAAGCTAATGAGTATTTTAAAGTAACGTTAATACATCAAGCTATAATAATAATTTAACTTTGTGCAAGTAAACAGTAATAAAATTTCACTTTAATTTAAAGCACAAATGCGCATAAAATCGCAGACATATGTTTCGGGATTGCTTGGAATCTCTTTTTCAATGCAACAGGGAGCTTCTAGATGCAAAACATCCAAATGAAGCAGACAAAACAACAAAAAAAAAGATTATATAGCCAAAGAATTAACTGTAAACCAATGAGAATAAAGGCAGTGTGAAGTGGAAGTAGAAGTAGCTGGGAAAGCACTAATAAGAGAGCAAAAAACGACTCCAGTTGAAAGTACAAAGGAATATCAATAAAAACAAAGCAAAAAAGACAACAACATGCATAAAAATGTGAAAATACATGAAAATTGCAAAAATAATGAAATAAAATACAAAGAATAAAATAGAAATAAGATAAGCACAGGAAATACCAAAACAAAAAGCAAAACAAAGTACACATGTAAAGGAGGGGGAGGGGGGGGGGGAATTAAAAATAGACACAAAAAAGGAAAACTAACAAGAAAACAAGGAAAGAACAACAAATTAAAGGAACTTATGCCAGACCTGTGAAAAATAAGGAGTTGAGGAAGAATCATTAACCAAATTAGAACTATTCCTGTTAATATGATAAGCTTCCCAAAAGTCAAGCTCTAAAGGGGAAGAACATTTTTGAATAATTTTCCCAGAATTGAAATCAAAAGAGTGGTTGGAATTCCAACAATATTGAGCAATGCTAGACTTATTTAACTCTTGCTTTCGTACATAACCTTTATGCTCATTTAACCGAATTTTCAGAGCACGTTTTGTCTGTCCAATGTAAGAAAGGCCGCAACGGCAACTAATTTGGTAAATACCCCAAGTGTTAAGTTGATCGACAGGATCTTTAAGAGAAGAGAAGGAAAGTTTGTTGCTAGGAGCAAAAACGACTTGAAATTGAAACCTTTTTAGGATTTTAGCAATACGAAAACTGACAGAATGAAAGAATGGTAACACAACCAAATTCTTTCTAGAAACCACATGATTGGGACCAGAAGTTTTTTTAGAAAGTTTGTTATGAATAGAATCAATTAAAGAGTGAGAAAATCCTCTATCAACAGCTACAGCTTTCAGATAGTTGAGTTCAATCTTGAGAAGCTCAGGAGAAGAGCAAATATTAATAGCACGATGGACAAGAGCATTAAAAGCCGAATATTTTTGGTTAGGAGGATGAGACGACAGTCTATGAGGAAGTAAAGAAACAGCGAAATTTTTACGATAGACAGAAGTAGTGAAACCAGACTCACTCCTAGAAATCAAAACATCAAGAAACGCGAGGCTACAATTAAGTTCTTTCTCACAAGAAAACTGGATATTAGGATCAATGGAGTTCATAATAGAAAGAGCTTCATCAATACCTAACAAGTTACTGTCCGTTAAGACAAAACAATCATCCACATAACGAACATAAAATTGAAATTGCAATTACTAGGAATAGTTTTTCCTCAAAATAATGCATATAGAAATCACTTAGAATAGGACTAAGAGGACTTCCCATAGCCAGGCCATCTACCATAGCATAGAATTTACTATTAAATGCAAAAGTGATCTGTTGCAAGCACACACGAGTAAGAAAAACTAATTCCTCAATTTCCACAGAAGTAAAATGGAATTCAGAAAGCCTTTTCCTAAAGCAAGTCAAAGCGCTATCAACAGGAACATTAGTAAACAAAGAATTAACATCAAAAGAGGCCATAACCGAATTGTTAGGAACGAAGTTATGAAGTTTCTTAACAAAATCGGTGAAATTTTTAACAGTGAAAACATTCCGACTCCTAAGTGGAGAAAACACAGAAGCTAAATATTTGGAAAGTTTATATGAAGCAGTGCCAATATTGGAAACAACAAACTTTCTAAAAAAACTTCTGGTCCCAATCATGTGGTTTCTAGAAAGAATTTGGTTGTGTTACCATTCTTTCATTCTGTCAGTTTTCGAATTGCTAAAATCCTAAAAAGGTTTCAATTTCAAGTCGTTTTTGCTCCTAGCAACAAACTTTCCTTCTCTTCTCTTAAAGATCCTGTCGATCAACTTAACACTTGGGGTATTTACCAAATTAGTTGCCGTTGCGGCCTTTCTTACATTGGACAGACAAAACATGTTCTGAAAATTCGGTTAAATGAGCATAAAGGTTATGTACGAAAGCAAGAGTTAAATAAGTCTAGCATTGCTCAACATTGTTGGAATTCCAACCACTCTTTTGATTTCAATTCTGGGAAAATTATTCAAAAATGTTCTTCCCCTTTAGAGCTTGACTTTTGGGAAGCTTATCATATTAACAGGAATAGTTCTAATTTGGTTAATGATTCTTCCTCAACTCCTTATTTTTCACAGGTCTGGCATAAGTTCCTTTAATTTGTTGTTCTTTCTTGGTTTTCTTGTTAGTTTTCCTTTTTTGTGTCTATTTTTAATTCCCCCCCTTCCCCCTTCTTTACATGTGTACTTTGTTTTGCTTTTTGTTTTGGTATTTCCTGTGCTTATCTTATTTCCATTTTATTCTTTGTATTTTATTTCATTATTTTTGCAATTTTCATGTATTTCCACATTTTTATGCATGTTGTTGTCTTTTTTGCTTTGTTTTTATTGATATTCCTTTGTACTTTCAACTGGATTCGTTTTTTGCTCTCTTATTGGTGCTTTCCCGGCTACTTCTACTTCCACTTCACACTGCCTTTATTCTCATTGGATTACAGTTAATTCTTTGGCTATATAATCTTTGTTTTTGTTGTTTTGTCTGCTTCATTTGGATGTTTTGCATTTAGAAGCTCCCTGTTGCATTGAAAAAGGGATTCCAAGCAATCCCGAAACATATGTCTGCGTTTTTATGCTCATTTGTGCTTTAAATTAACGTGAAATTTTATTACATCAAGCTTTATTTTACTTAGTTACAAACGAACAAATGCATAGTGTGAGAAGTAACATAAACGAAATTTCCACCCTCTATAAGTTGGCCACCTGTTTAATTTGACCACTAAACTGCTGCATTACAAGTGGTCAACTTACACAGGTTTCACTGTATATGTAAATTTTTCAAAATAGCTGTTGTGTTTTCTTTTACTGACATTTGAGAGTTATCATAAAAATTAGACTTTATTAGTTGATATACTCAAAATTATAGTATTTATTTATAATTACATTTTAACTGAGCTTTAAGAAGAAAATTTATTCACAGATCTGGCGAGGAATGGCTGGAAAGAATTTCCAATCTTTTATCTCAAGTGCACACTGCTACGAACAGCCATTTAATCCTGAATTCGTGGACGAATAAGTTATTAAAGACTTGCTTGAGCTTCCTGTTTGCTGCTAGAGCAAACAAGTCTGTGATCAGCCTCATGGATACAGAACTGCCATTCGTCTTAGATTATGAACAGGTACTATTGTCTTTTGACTCCACGTCCACTTTGTTAACTGCCTTGAGTTTTTCGGGTTTTAACATTGATTGTTACATTTATTACAAACAAATAAAAACTGTTGGGAATGATAATTTAAGTAATGTGAAGTTTTTTACATGCATTTAAGTCCATTGATAATAATTATTGTCCCTTTTTATTTTAAATTCTTTTTCTTTTCACATCAAGAGCAAAAAATTAAATGATAAAAATATCGCTGGAAGGAATAAAAAATGACCGCCAAATTTGTCCGCAACTAAGAGAACCTACTGTCTCGTATACCAACACGATCTTTTCAACCGACTTCACAAAGGAAGGAGGTTATACATTCATATTGTATGTATGTCGTTTTTTTTTTTGGTTGTTTGTTCACTCATAACTTCTCACCGGATGAACCGATTTTCATGATTTTTTTTTAATCAATCGAGTGTGGTTTCCCATAGGTCCCGTACCTTCGTTTGACCATATTCGATAATTAGAAAAAAAAATTATGGGTGGAAATAGGGTCATTTTTTTTAGTTTTTCATCCATAACTTTTGACTAAATGAACCGATTTTGATGACTTTTTCTTTAATAGACAGAGGGCCGTCTAACTCAAATATCGCACATCAATTTGACTACATTTGTTTTTTAGAAAAAACGTTAAGGGTGAAAAATAAGTAATTCTTATTTTAATTGGAAAGGCTTCACTTGATTTTCCTTTATTGGGAAAACTATTAATAAATATAAAACCCATTGTTGAAAAAGTTTTTGTTGCCATTGTGCTATAATAATAAATGCAATTATAGCGAGATTTTGACTAAAAGCTCATTGAGGCAAAAATTAAATCCAATCAGTTTGTTTGCAAAAATCGACTTCAAAACGGATTTTTTCATGCAAATGATTAGTTTTTAGTGTCATTCATTCAAAGAAGGTTTATCCCTTTGATATGGATTTTTTAAACATAGAGTATTTATATAAAAACTATATTTACATTGAAAAGAATAAAATAAAATAATTTTTGGAAAAAAATAGAACCGACTTCAAATTATAAATTGCGCTTAAAAGTGAAAAATAAATTAATTCTTTAAACAACATCGATGTGACTTTTAAACATGGTTTTAGAAGTCGGTGCAAATTATGAGCCTAATTACCATTACCTCATGTGCTATTTCATATTGGAACTGTTGCTAATCCTGGGCCATTTATATTTGTAATAGATTAATGATTACAAAAGATTTTATCTATCCTAACTTTGCACCGACTTCTAAAACTATGTTAAAAAGTCACATCGATGTAGTTTAAAAAATTAATTAATTTTTCACTTTTAAGCGCAATTTATAATTTGAAGTCGGTTCTATTTTTTCCCAAAAATTATTTTGATATATACTGTCACCGTATAGGTAGATACCACATGACTTTAAGAATTCCTTCCCGAATTTTTAGCTATTTGAAAATGGCTTTTTTCAATTAGCAAATCGTCAGCATTCCTGTTATTTTACAAAAGTAGAGAAAAACGTCTGAAAATTCCTCAATTAGCTGTTGTTTCTAGTGGGGTCTCTATTGACTCCTCACCTATTGCATTCCCCAGGGACTGGCATTCATTCTTTCACGTGGCCGCACAATCGGTGGACGCCTTTAACACTTGAGAATTTTGACGCCCAGTTTCCTCCTCCGAAAATGTTATGCATCTCGAAAAGCCACCAACTCGGACGTAAGTGGTCAACGCCTTACCGCTACCTCTCCTTGAGGGCCCATTCAATCTCTTTTTGAAATCAAATTGCAATAAATTCTATCAAAAATTGGAGTATTTAGCTAGTGTTTAGTAGTAGAAATATGTTCGGAAACATTTGGATTCTGAAAACAGTTCTATTAATTTTTATTTTGAAGTTTCGAATGATATCAAAACTTTTCCTGCGTCATAGTATTGTTCTCTTACATGTAGTTTCCGTTTAAGAATAAACGCTCGTTGCGTCCACTCATTCTATTTATTTTATGCATCACCCATTAATTTATTACTATCCTAAATGACTAACTACATGTCCCTAACATTACAGCTACTGACGGAGCCATTTTCGCTATTAGAGTTGCTCTCGCTGCCACAACCAAACTTGAGACTGAGAAACGACGTGGATCCCAATAAGGCGGATGAACTATGGATGAAATTGTCATCCACAACAGTCAAGAAGTTATGGATGGACGACAGCGACTGCAATGTCTTCAAGGAATTACAAAATCACTCCTGCATATTAAAATCTAACTATGCTGTTGAATACACCAATTTTCTACGGCGTCAGAGATCTAAATCGAAGTAAGCTGTAATATGATGTTCTTTGTATTATATAATAAATGATACTGACACAAAGTTTGAAATGAAAAGCAAATATGACATTCACTTCATAAATAATAATTGTATCAGAACAATTGTAATCCTAGCCAAAAGTCTTCATTATGTGGAGAGACAATGGAAAATTTAAGGGGGGGGGCGGCAAGGGGGCCCCGGGCGCCTCCCAAAATAAATTCCTAACGATACCTATTCTGCATTAAGTTCTTCATCTTCCGAAACTTCTGTTTGGAAAAATTTTCTTCATGTTTGGATTGGGCCCCTTCCGAAGAAAATTCATTATATACGTTACTATGAAGAGTATTTATTTTTAACATTTTTTAGTACTGTAAACAGCTTAAGACATATTTTGCCTTTAGTCGGCAGAACGACAGCTCCAACCCGCAAACTCTCAATGAGAAAAATATCCATCTAATCAAATTTCGAGCTTATTGCGCTTTTTAAAAATCCACGTAGCTTCATTGGTTACTTGTGGGATGAGTGTTAACTATGCTTAAGAGGTAAGTTAATTATCATGTTGTCATCTTCTTCAAGTAGGCTTTGGTTGTTGCTTCTCTAACTCAACATTTAAATAATATTCATTAAAATTCATGAAGAATCTATTAAACACTTTTGTTTTTGTATTTTAGCCAAGTGTCGGCTTCTTTCGATACCTTTGAAATACCAACGACTGAAGCACAGGAAATACTCGGTTCGCTGTACGACATCATTGATACAGAAACAGGTAATGAATTTGTCGGAAAGCTATTTTTAATACGCTTTTAAAATAGTTTCACATGTATGTAATCAAATGGATCAATTCAACTTTCGCCCACTTCCAGAGGTTCAAATTCTTCGAAATTTTGTACACATATCATGAGCCAGTGACAATACAACACTGCGTTTTTTGGAATTCGGCTATGTTCTTTTTTTATTCCAATTTTTAAGGACATTTTCGCCCAAATTCCCTAACGTGGGGCGAAAACCCTCTCGCACATAGTAACATGATATATCAATCAAACGCTGTGATTTTTCTGCACCAGAGGAAATTTGTTCCACGTTTGTAAGTTAATTAGAAAACGAGCTATAGACGTCTAGCTATATTCTTAAGGATTTCCTTAACCCAATTTATTATCATCACTTTCTCTCAACTCCTTGTAAATATGCTGCTATGAATGAAACACCCTTTTGTTTCTCGTAAAATATTTTTTTAAGGCTGCCCTTAGTCCAATGCAATAATTTGCGCATTTTCCGTTCTTGTACGAAGTAAAGCTAAAAAGCGCAAGTAGCTTTTTATCTTTGTTCGCAAAAATTGTGTTCGCGAAAAATTTCCCACTCGAATTTCAACCCAATTCTCCAATTTAATCAGCCATGAATAAATTTTGGCTATTTCTTTTGCTTGACGTCCGTACTAAAAAAGAGAAATAAAATTGTAGTTAAATAAAAGAAGACGAAATACGCTTTTGTAGCAATGTGAAGTATAAGGTTTAAAGTAACCTTTGAATATAAAGATATGTTCAGTAGCAAGGGTCCCACAAGTAAGCAGGGGTGCATTAAGAAGTTTGGGGGTCCCTGGTGGTAAAATAAATATAAGGCCCCCTTATCTAACTATCGTGATTAACCAATGGAAAATTTTCGGTATGAAGTGTGATCGTATAGAGCAGATAAAAAGTTTAGTTAATATTGTATACGAAAATTCAATTCATATTAAAGTTAAAGATGAATAATCTTGAAATTAATCACAGCAATGATGACTTGAGAATTCAAGAAACTTTACACAAAACAAAACACAGCAAAAAGAGCTGATGTGTGCACCACATTACTTTCTTGTACCAAGCTCCCCTTCGCAGAGCGACTGGGAGTTAAGGCAGTAAGGAGAGCTTTCCGTTTGCGGGTGAGCACCGCAACGGTGGAAGTACGACGTATTTCAAAATGTACTTGAATGACATCAGATGGTGCCACCTTCCTTTTTTGACCTAAGAGGGAAGGGAAGGGAAAATCTCCACCCTCCGGATTTCTCGGAACTGCATCGGAACTTTAGGGTCCACGGATTTTATATACACGTATCCTCAAGTGTACGTGGGGGGCCTTCAGCGGCTAGGGTATCGAACCCGAGATCCTCCGATCCGAAGCTCGACATCCTAACCACTAGGCTACCCACTGCCCTTCACTAAATATAATATACCTTTTTAAGAAGTGCGTGAATCATCCACGCACGTTAAAAGTTATATTTCTTAGTTTCTTTCTTTTTTGTTTTTGCCGGCATGATGGTGTCCTGGTAAGACGCGGGACTCATACGACCCCAAGTCAGAGGATCGAGCCTGACAGTGTCGGTGGGTTTTCAAGATGCAGAAAACCGTCTGCGCCCATGTCGTATGGTTATGTGGAATGTAAAAGATCCCTTGAATAAAATTTGGCTGGATGCTCTCGGTTAAATTAAATTCCTAGCGCAATTTCGCATCATCAGAGTTCGGCTGCTCTTCCTTTCAGGTGGTGATGCCGCTGAAAGAAATGGCACCAATCTCTCGGGAGCGCGCTAGGTCTGCGATTGGCAGAAGCCAACAGCAGCCCATTAGAGAAAAAAAAAGGTTCATTATTTTTTAAATATATACTTTTAGTGCACTTTTGTTTCTCCACACATATATAGTATAGTAAATAACACATGTATATTATAGAGAATAGTATTTTCAGGTTTAATGGAATTTATTATTTTTATTGGCCTGAGAAATCTAAAATTAAAACACAACAGTAACTGAAAGTAATCAGCAAATAAAGAAAAAAAACGTAAGTGTGCCTGATCATTTTAAACACTTAAACCCATTAGTTTGTTGAGAACCAATGGGGGAGGAAAGAATTTTACAAAATCCTAATTCTTGCAAATACTTGAACATGGGGGTTCTCCCGGAAAGTCGCCAAACATCGCCTTAATCGCCAAATCGCCACCTGACCTGGTACTATTATGCTGATACATGCAATAAAAGTTATTTTATAGCTATATCTAATGCAGTACAACTTCAACTTATCTATTTTCGTAAATTAGCGATGAATCTTAAAAGTCCTGGATTGGAGTCGATGAATGTTATAGCTCCTCGATTTAAATACAGCATTTAACAATAAATGGACAATCGTTAATTCGGAGTTACAACAGTAATAATTTTTTAACATACATTTTGCTCTTCTCAATGAAGGTAGTAATTCACAAAGGTTTATCCGTTCAAAAACCATTGAATACATTTTGGATTTTATTCAAAATTACGCCTACGTTTAGCAGTGCATCTGAACAACTCATAAGCTTTTATGCCAAATTATAACATGCAATAATTTTTTTCTGACCCATTTAGAGTTGGAAAGAAATGTAATCGCACAAACTTAACTTTTCCTCTTTTTTTTGCGATAAAAATAATGTAAGTTTTCAAAATATGTTACATCATTCCAAAAGTTGTCTTTCTTCCATTTTTTTTCAATAATAGAAAATGAAATGCCCAGCAACTGCTTTGAAAGTCACGAGAGTGAATTTTTTCCTGAGGCACATGGTGAGTGGACCAAAAACTTATTTCCACATCGTACCACATCTCAGAATACGAGGCCAGTTTACGGGACATACAGTCAAGTCTGCCAGAAGTCTCACCAGCAGGACGGTCTCCTGAACTACTTTCCTGAACAAAGCTGTGGCAATTATACAGCTCCCGTTCGGATGCTTGCCCCACTGTTACATGAACAGCCTCAAATGAAGCATCCCTACCACCAGCATCTCGGAATAATTGTTCAACAGAAAGGATTTCAACACACTATGAATCAAGCCCAGTGCAAGGTAAGACCAGTGATAAAATAATGTGAAAGCAGTCGTGTTGCCGTAGCAACAATGTCCGGCAACACTGTCGACAGATACCGTGTTTTCTTTTCTTTTGTTTTCTTTTTGCATGTGTGTGTGTGTGGCTATCTGGGTCGGTTTGAAATCAGCATTGCAGTCAGGAAATAATTGCGGTCGGGCCAACACTCTGAAAAAAAAAAAAAAAAAAAAAAACTCGTTATACCGTTTATCCACTAATCCAACACCTTCGGGAAATTTTCCATACAGGAACGGGCTGGAAAGAAAATTCGGCCATGCATATTTTAAATAGTTAAATCATCCTAACTTGATAATCACTAAATTCTAGAATTGGCGATGTGTTTCAAATTGATGATCATCAAAAATTTCTAATAGTCTCGTAGGATGAAAGATAAAATCGGAGCAATGGGAGCAGTAACCTCTCCCCAAAATCAAGTATTAGTGAAGATTATAAGAATCCCCCCTTGAAGCCAATTTTTCCGGTAATAACTAAAAGAACAAAGAAATTAACCCTCCTCAGCAAGATCCTGTATTCTCACCTGTCAAGAATCAAAAGCTATACATTTTCTTCCTTATAACTTTTGTGTTTTACTTGTTTTTATCATAGTGAAAGTTTTTGTTATTTTCTTTTACTTTAATTTTCTTACATAAATTGAAAATACAAGAAATAATTAGGAAAAGCAAGGTAGATCAATGTATCTTCTTTAATGTTTTTGTAATTGAAAATTAGTCACTGAATTTATTTTTCTCTTACAGCTAGCCCCAATTCAGAGAGTACCTCTTCCGCTTTTACATCTAAATCATGTTTCAAACATACAGGGTTACAATTTGAGTGGCGTTTTACAGCCACATCGAATTGCTGCAGTAAATAATAATTTAAACAAAGATCTAAATATTTTCAATTCGTTCAAAAGCGCAGAATACATAAATTTAAGAGGACATTTTATTAAACTGCAACCTAATAGAATTGATACAAATTCATTAACCAGAACAGAAACGTTTTCAACAAATTTGATCAAGTACCAGATGCCAATCAAGAGGAACAGCAATATTCTTAGGCTGCAATCTCAACCGTATATTACCATGAATAACTATCAAGCGCAAGAGTTAAGAAAACACGTTTCTTTGCCCGTGGTAACAAATAAGCAAGAAATCCTGCCAGTTCATGACACATTTTGTACAACCCGCATCCATCATGCAGTAAGTTTTGCGAATGACATCTCGAACAATTCAAGAAGCTTGAAACTTCAGTATTTATTTTTCCCTGCTCAACCTAATCCAAACTCAACCGAAAGAGAATTAATGCAAACATGGAAGCGTGGTCCAGCACAGTCTGCGAGGCCGCAATATCAATATCAAACCAGTTACCTCAATCCCAGTTTTGGCAACAGTAACAATGATTGTCAGAAGAATTTGCAATTTTTGAGTGAAGATGCCCACAACCTTTATCAAATCAAAACTTTCAACTGTTCTCCGGCTCTTCGTAACAATGGAAGAATAGTACTAAATTCGGGGGGATCGTCAGCGTTTCGGTTGTTGAATTTGAACGACTGGAAAAATTATGTACAAGCAAAAACTAGAGGGGAAAATTCTCCCTTTAATATTCCAAGAGCTCCAAATGAAGCATTTGGCACAAAGTTAAGGCTCATGAAAGAACATCATTTACATTTAAACAAAAGGGAAAGCAATATTTTACTTCGTAAAATTCTTGGACTTAAAAGAGTTAACAAAAGCTCAAAAACCTCTAAGAAAGAAGCGTCATATATTTTCACATGCAATAAGAAATCTGTGCAAAAATTAACAGAAACAACCTTCTTAAAGAAACTCCCTTCTAAAAGTCCAGTGTTAAAGATGAAAAAAACTACTGAAAAATTAAAATTAAATACATGGATTAAGTGCCACAAAATTGGATTAATTTTATTGTTTCCTAAATTTAGTTTGAAAAAACAAACTTTTGAAAGAAAATCTGGCGGAAAACGTGATATGCAAAGCACAAATTTTGAGTCAAGCAGTGAGAAAAGAAGTAGCAATCAAATGCTTAGCAACAAATACTGGGAAGATAACGATATTTCAGCACTGAAAATGAAAGCATGTTCTTCTGCATCGACAACAAATTTAATAGAGGATTATAAGTGGGGAAAGGATTGCTCACAGTCCATGCTTTACAATGGAAATGAATATCCTCTGAAAAATGAAAGAAAGCCCTTGATTAGTTTGAACAGTTTCACACATTCTAATCAGAGCGGGCTGAAGAGGTGGCCAAAAGACGAAAAAGAGGAGGAATATTGGCCTAAACTTTCAGTTATCAAGCAATTTAATGACTTTCTGGTTGATTTGATGTCAGAAATCGATAATTGGCAAAACGAAGTTGGGAAAATCGAACATCCACATACACGTGAAAAAATTAACAGTTGGATGTATTTCAAAATGGCGATTCAGACAATTGCTAAGAACATTACGGAAAACTTGCAAAATGAATTACCTTTTACGAAATGACATTCACTTTGAATGGATGCGATTCTTCTATTCATCTTATTTGTTGAATTATTATAATTCAAAGGTTAAAGATAAATTTCAAAGAAAAATTTCCAAAATTAATTGCGTAAGAAAGGGAAAAAATCAGTGTTTCTTTATACAGCAGAATCGTTTGAATATATTTTATAACTGGATAGTTAACATAAATTAACATAATGTAGTTTTTTATCTATTTAATATCGCAATCAAAATTTGTTTAAAGAAAAATTTTCAATTGCTTAAAATTTTATGTTTTGGATATGTAATTTCGTGTTTACCGCAGACGAATAAATGCTGTAATTAACTTGTAAGTATGATTCTCAAACTGGTTAACTACTCAACTATTAACTAGAACTCAGAACAATTCCACTTGCAAAGGAATCTTAAGATCAGTGGTGGGTGCTCAAATGCGACTAGTCTTTTGAAGAAAAAAAAAATCAAAGCCTGTTCAAAGCATTAAAAATTGGCTTTATGGCAAAGCTATTTTTTATCACTAAAATTGTAAGAGTGCCAATAAGAGTTGCTAATTAAAAATATCTTAAGATGCAAGCATATGGAGAACACTGCACTTTACTGCACTTAAATCATCGTTTCTCAATATCTTCAGTGTCAAATTATCAAGGCATTTTATAAAAATTATATTTCACTTATAGAGAGAAATACGTTTATCAAGGTGGCTACAGAATCTCTAAAGCAAAATTCCCTGACTTTTCCTTGATTTCCAGAGATTTTTCAGAAAATATCCCTGATTGAATATGACTTGTATATATATGAAAGATAAAAAGCAGACCTATTCAAAACACAAATAAATGCTACATTGAAATATCAGGCATACCAAAATTTACAGCAGGTACAATTTTCGAAAATTTAATATTGTTATTTAAAAGGAGAGGCTTTGTTAAAGCAGTGAAAAAAATTTGCAGCACAAAAATAGAGAATCAAATCAGTTTTATAGTAGTTCTAGGAAAAGACAAAATACGTTTTTAACCACTTGTTACTTCTTAGCAATTCAATGTTCAACAAGCAAAGCATTTCTCTTAATTTTTGCTTCTACTTAATAGAATTTTAAGCTATTCAACATAAATGGGTTGGCACCTTGTGGTAAGTGGCCTTTCAGACTTAGATTATGAGGTTAGGCTTAAAAGGCTCAATGTGAATAGTCTTGAGCAAAGGAGAGTTAGAGGGGACATGATTCAGTTGTTTAAGTTCATTAAAATGGGAAATGTTGATGGGCTACAGTTATGTGCTGAAAGTAGAACCAGAGGTTATTGTTTTAAGCTTTTCAAGTCTCAGGCTAATCTTGAAATTAGGGAAAATTACTACTTCAATAGGGTTGTAGGCAGTTGGAATAATTTACCAAAAGCGACTGTTACTTGCCGGGGGGTAAAAACTATTAAGAAAGCTTTTGATGTTCATTGGGGACTGTTAAATTGACTAGGAGCAACCTAGCTGGGCCCTGTGCATGTTGCTGGTGTTCACATTTGTATTTGTATTTGTAAATAATTAATAAATATTTGACGGGGGAAAGAGTAATTGCTTGAAAGAAGAATATGAACATGCATAAGTTTCAAACTTCTTTATTGAAATACCTAAATATTATTTGAAAAATTATGCATTTTTTAAATATTTAAAGAGCATTTAATTCTATTACGAAATACTAAGCTTACGAAAAGACTGTTTGTCAAAGATTTAACATTTTAAGGTTAATGCCAGTATGTCAAAAAATTGCACATGCAATAGGTAAATCTCTTAATCTACAGCATGAGAATTTATTCCAAGATTTAATATGCATACTAAGAAATGAAATAAATGATTTTTTTATATTTATTTAATTACTTATTTATTTATTTGCGATTAATTGTTGATATTTAACGTGTTCTTCCTGCACAGAACCAATTTATATGATGAACGAATGTGTGTAATGGAAAATCTTTTATCGCCGTAATGAAGCCAAACCTTGCGCATAGTTCATTGTATTTGTGACGTTTTCAAATTTAAACATATTATTTAACAGTTTCATTCTTTATTTCAAGTATTTTAAACGATCTGAAGAATTACGCACGCATTAAAAAATTGAAATGAAAAATAAAACTAGAGATATTATCTTCGATGCTTGAAAAGTTCGCCCTTACGATCACGATTCACGGAATTTCGATTAAAATTTTCAAATTAAGGTTTTAATGAAAATAAAAAGAAATGTTATTTGTTTACCTTTTAACAAAGCATAAGAAACATCGAAATTTTCAAAATTCCATGGCGTATGCAAAAAGATCGCATTTTTCGATACGTGGGCAACAAATGTATAAATAAAATAATTTTTATAAAAAAACAGAACCGACTTCAAATTAAAAATTGCGCTAAAAAGTAAAAAATAAATTAATTCTTTAAACAACATCGATGTGACTTTTAAACATAGTTTTGGAAGTCGGTGCAAAATTAGGATAGATAAAATCTTTTGTAATGACGAATCAATTACAAATATAAATGGCCCAGAATTAGCAACAGTTCCAATATGAAGTAGCACATGGTGTAATGGTGATTAGGCTGATAATTTTGCACCGACTTCCAAAACTATGTTTAAAAGTCACATCGATGTTGTTTAAAGAATTAATTTATTTTTTACTTTTTAGCGCAATTTTTAATTTGAAGTCGGTTCTGTTTTTTTATAAAAAATATTTTATTTTATTCTTTTTAGTGTAAATACATTTTGTATATAAATACTCTATTTTTTAAAAAATCCATATCAAACGGCAAAACTTCTTTAAATTAATGGCACTAAAAACTAATCATTTGCATGAAAAATTCCCTTTTGAAGTCTATTTTAGCAAACAAACTGATAGGATTAATTTTTGCCACAGAGAAGCCTTCAGTCAAACTCTTGCTGTAATTTCTTTTAATATTATAGCCCATGACAACAAACATGTTTTTAACAATGCTTTTATATTTATTAATAGATTTCCCAACAAAGAAAAATCAAGCCAAGCCTTTCCAATTAAAATAAAAAATACTTATTTTTCACTCGTAACGTTTTTTCTAAAAAACAAATGTAGGCAAATTGATTTGCAATATTTGAGTTAGACGACCCTCTATCGATTAAAGAAAAAGTCATCAAAATCGGTTCATTTAGTCAAAAGTTATGGATGAAAAGACAAAAAAAAAAATACTACATTTCTGTCGATTACTTTTGTTCTAATTATCGAATATGGTTAAACGAAAGTACGGGACCTATGGGAAACCACCCCTGATCGATTGAAAAAAAAAATCATGAAAATCGGTTCATCCGGTGCGAAGTTATGAGTGGACAAACAAAAAAAAAAAAAAAAAAAAAAAAAAAAAAAAAAAAAAAAAAACGACATACATACAATACGAATGTATAACCTCCTTCCTTTGTGAAGTCGGTTCTGTTTTTTCATAAAAATTATTTTAAGTCTTTAAATTAGTGCCATTAATTTAAAGAAGTTTTGCCGTTTGATATGGATTTTTTAAAAAATAGAGTATTTACATACAAAATGTATTTACACTAAAAAGAATAAAATAAAATATTTTTCATAAAAAAACAGAACCGACCGCGCTAAAAAGTAAAAAATAAATTCATTCTTTAAACAACATCGATGTGACTTTTAAACATAGTTTTAGAAGTCGGTGCAAAATTATCAGCCTAATCACCATTACACCATGTGCTACTTACTACACCACTGTTGCTAATTCTGGGCCATTTATATTTGTAATTGATTCATGATTTAAAAAGATTTTATCTGTCCTAATTTTCCACCGACTTCTAAAACTATGTTTAAAAGTCACATCGATGTTGTTTAAAGAATTGATTTATTTTTCATTTTTTAGAGCAATTTTAAGTCGGTTCTATTTTTTTCTAAAAATTATTTTATTTTATTCTTTTAAGTGTAACTACATTTTACATAAATACTTTATTTAAAACAGAACAAATAAAAGGGGAAAACTTCTTTGAGGGAATATCACTAGATTTAACGGGTCACTAGAACATACAAACTCTGATTGGATTTAATTTCTTCTTCAGAGAAGCCTTCAGTCTATTTCTTGTTATAATTGCTTTTACTATTACATCTTAATGGCAACACTCTTGTTTAACAATGAGTTTCACGTTTATCAACAATTTTCACAACAAAGAAAAATCAAGCCTAGCCTTTCCAATTAAAATGAAAAAATACTTATTTTCTTCCCATAACGTTTTTTCTAAAAAAACAGATGTAGTCAAATTGATGTGCGATATTTGAGTTAGACGACCCTCTATCGACCAAAGGAAAAATAATCAAAATCGGTTCA
Organism: Octonoba sinensis; assembly: GCA_038502835.1. Lineage (NCBI taxonomy): Eukaryota > Metazoa > Arthropoda > Arachnida > Araneae > Uloboridae > Octonoba > Octonoba sinensis. Next base: position 24,402,079 of record CM076599.1, on the reverse strand, counting down.
TTTAGTCAAAAGTTATGGATGAAAAAGCAAAAAAAATGACCACATTTCAGCCTATAACTTTTTTTCTAATTATGGAATATGGTCAAACCAAGGTATGGGACCTATGGGAAACCACCCTCGATCGATTAAAAAAAAAATCATGAAAATCGATTCATCCGGTAAGAAGTTATAAGTGGACAAACAAACAAAAAAAAAAAAAAAAAAAAAAAAAAAAAAAAAAAAAAAAGACATACATATAATATGAATGTATAACCTCCTTCCTTTGTGAAGTCGGTTAAAAATGCACACAAGAAATAAATTTACTATTTTATTTCTAACAAAAACTTTTTTCCGCAAGAGAAGCACAATACAAAAAAATACTGCAACACACAATTTTTCCACAAAAATTTCAAATGTAAAATTTAACGTAGTTTTTCACTAATCATGGCAGTAAAAGAAGCAAAACAGTCTTACCTTATAAACAAACAATTATTAAGGACAGAAGAACTAAACCTTGCACTCATTCAAAATAGAAACGAAGCTGTTGCTATGAATTTACAGATTAATGACATTGAACGATTGAACTGACGTTAAAACTAATTACTTAATGGACAATATATTTGATATTTCATTAGACTTGGAAAGAGGGCAGAATAGTAATGAGAAAAATATTTTCTAACACTCAAGCAGGCGCAGCCAATCAACAATAACAAATCTTTGAAGTTTTGCACATCCATAAAAAGAATTGGATTTCCAAGTTAGTAATGAAGGTGGAGTGTTGGTTTGCCTGATTAACCGAGTAAATCTTTTGTTATCGTTCCATGACAAAAATATTTAAGTTACAGTGGAGTCGCAACAATCCAAAACTATTGGAACCAGTCCCTTTGCAGATTAGCGACTTATCTAAGATTAAGTTGGATACTTATGCAAATCCTCATCCTCCTCAAAGTAAGGAGTACTGTGGCGTGTTAAGGTAGTTAGGGAAAGTGGTTGGAGATAATTAGGGTTGCAAGTTTTTCGCGGAAAAATTCGCGGCAAATTTAGCGAAATGTTCGCGAGAACCCAAATATAATAAAATATAGGACATCTCGGCAATGAAAGTTATACTTCAGTCTCAAACATAGGGATATTGTTAAAAATGGAAGAATTATTAACTTCGTTAAAAACATTTAAATATTTGTATTGACTAGGATAAAAAAAACTGCATGCTTTAAAAGAGTTTGAGGCTGGTTGGCGAAATCTATGTTTATTGTTACTGCTTCCAAAAAAAGGATTTTGAATTATTTCTTATCACAATTTTACAGCCCTTATTAGACCTATGGGTGCTCATAGATTTTACATTAAGGGTCATTCATAAATGATGTCACGCTTCGAGGGGGGGAGGGAAGGGGGCAACAAGAAGTGTGACATCATGCAACATAGCGTGACATGTGACAAAGGGGGGGGGGTTCCTCTGAAGTGTGACATATTGTGACAAAGGGGGGGGGGAGTCAAATATATGGGGAAAAAGGGTGACATCATTTATGAACGGCCCCTTATTTACATTCTAAAATTGTTGAAAAATCGGGCATTTCAGATTTCGCTGGTCAATAATTAGAAAAAAAAATCGCTGGTATTAGGAAAAAGCTTTAAAAATCACGAAAATCATCGCGGAAATTCGCGCGCGACAAATTTGCAACCCTAGAGATAATATATTTGTGCACTCGACGTAACAGCACTCGAGTAAATAGATTTTTTAAAAAAAATCATCATTTGTGTATTATATAGCACGTTTCATGATGTTTCTATGAAACCACTTCAATGTTTAAAAGCTCTTACATCATACAAGTATTTTTACTGTATTATTACATTATATATTTGCAATATATTAAATCATCCTGATTTACTATGTCATAAATACCGCAGACCTTTTGATGTCGTTATAGCTGAGGTCAACTGTATTTTGGTTTCGTATTATCGGGATTCCACTGTACAAACTTGAAGAAGAGTGCAAGGGCATTATTATCGAAGAATCATTATAGATTACTTCTTTTATCTTGTAAAATTGTCAAAAATGATAAGTAATAAGTAAAACAACAGTATCAAACTAAGGACCAATTTTTCTTTTTGATGGAAAGAGATTCTCTGAAGGTGTCAAAGCAGCATAGGAGAGATAAGGGTAAACTGACTTAGCGTCATTAGAAAAATTTTGCAAAGTACGATGGTGTACAATGCACGCAGGTTCTGCATTCGCTGGTCGAACTATATGTTCCATGGAATACATTACATTTCAAACAGCCAGAAATGTATTAGTATAGATATGTACTCTTAGAGAATTCATTTTAATGTGCATATAAAAAGCAGGCACCTCCTTAATTTAATTAAGTGCAACGTGTTTGATTGGTGGAAAAAACGAAATACTTCATACAAGTCACTTTATTTTTTTATAAAACTGAAGGATTCCCCACAACCATGAAATAAATATCTGCAATCTTCATTGCATAGTTGAGGCATAATATATTTTCACTAATATCTTTTACAAATACAAATGTGTCCAGCAACAACAGGCACAGTGCCTAGCTAGGCTGGTTTTGTATTGTAACATACCTTTGTAGCATGATTAACTGAATGAGCTGTTAATCAGGCCCGTCATTTAGGTTTTAGGGGGTCAGGAAGGGTCGATTGCCCCCTCCTGGATTGGGAAATATAATGTATTTATATGCATGTACATGTATTTTTTTAATGCAAAATACATGGAGTTTACATCCTTTGCTCCTCCCCCGAAAAATGTTGAAATTACGGGCCTGCTGTTGCCTGTTTTAGAATCCCATTACAAATAAAACGTACGGTAATTCCTGAGGGGAATGGTCTGGTCCCAAAGAAATATGTAATAAGTAAATCAAAAAATAATATAATCAAGATTGGATTTTGAACGGAGTCATTCTTTGAATGTCATTTGAAGAATAAGCATCCCTTTTAATTATAACAACTAGTGAAAAATTTTGTATTTTCTCAATTTGATTCAGTTCAAGAGCTTACATTTTGCTTTACAATGACAAAAGTGGAAGGTGGAACTCAATTTACTAAAATCAATAATTTTTTAAGACTAAAAGAGTTTTGAAAATTCGTTTACTTACAGAACTAATAGTTATATTCTCAAAGATTCTATACACAACATAAGTCTGAGTTGCATATAGAACTCCTTTTGCTAAGTCTCGCAAATAATTTGCTCGTACCACAATTTTCGGGGTATAATCCACGGGTAGCGTATTTTATAATGTTTGGTAGAAAAAAAAAGTCGGCAGCGTATACGCACCAGCGTGTTATTCGCAGATGTCTGATGGCCTGTCTGATCATTACGCAATATACCACATGCTGATCGATGTGATAAAAAATCATATTTATGCCAAAAAATACCATTAAACATCTGTTCAATACACTTTACATTGTGAATTACTGATAATATAATAAGAAATATCCCAACTTGAAAGCAGATGCTGAAAGATTGCTGTGCAATCGCAGCAAAACGCCAAAATTATGCATGACACGTGGCATTGAAAGTAAAACAAATATCAGCTAAAAATAGCTTTCGGCATGTAAAAGTAGAATATGAGTGGTTTCAAACACTTAAATAGTAATAAAAAAAGGCTTTAATAATTAAAAAAAGTCGTTCATTGTTTTTTCTCTACTCATAGCGCTGGTAATTTAATTCTAAAGCAAAATGTTGCACTCGGATAGAAGTATTTTGAAGACAGCTAAAATAATAATTTAATTGTTAAAGTTTTTAAATTATAACAGTTTTTAACTTTAAATTATCAGTGATATTTACGAACGATATTCTTGAAAGATTAATATTTTAAATAAATATAAACTATAAATAAATATATATATATATTGTTTAATCCGCGGCGGCATATAATACGCACCTGAAAATTTTGAACTTTTTCGTAGATTATAGTCTGAAAAATACGGTATTTTTAAAATTATACTACCCCTTTCTTTTTTTTTAAATGCATAAACTTACGATGAACACGGCTAAAAATGAATGCTGATTTTTACGAGTTGTATTATTTTGAATGAACTTCGATTCAACTGGATTAAAAATTTCGAGTAGACGTGGCAAAAGGGCGAGCGTGGAAGTCTTCTGCTACAGAAGAAAAAAACATAAGAGTTGAAAATAATGTTAAAAACAAAACTATTAATCCCTAAGCAGTAGAATCACAGTAAACAAACACATAGATGTTTTACAGAAGTGGATGTATTCCAATTGAGAAATGCGTAAAAATTCGGGATTTACGCGCGCTGTCTTTAACGTAATCAGAAAACCTTGCGAAAATGTAAAAAAACGGACTTGAGAGGGAAAAGAGGACCATTTAGGAGCCCTGTAATTCGGTTCAGCATTAGTCTAGTATATGTATCTATATATTGCCAGTTTTTTGAATAAATATTATTTATTTGCAATACATTAGTATTGTCCTATTTTAGAACATTACCACTTAATAAGAACATTTTCACCATTAATTCCTCCATACATTCAGCCCTGTCCAAAAAACCTGCCTACTTATACGCAGGAGTCAAAGTAAAATGCATTTAACTATTCTTTTTATTAAACTTAAGATAGAATTTCCTGATATGTAAGTTTTGGAACCCAGAACATTTTGGCAAATTTGCAAATAATAATAAAAAATTAAGGATAGGAGGGTTTTTGAGTAACAATTCCCTCCTCAACGGCACGCAAGCCCAGCCTGGGCCCTTTTCAAGAAGCTTTTTCAGGTCAGTAACAACTATTACGAATTTAAAATCACGTTTGCATAAATTAAGTACATCTATGCCTTTAAAAGAAGTCTCGTCATACATTTAATGCAAGTTCATTAATAATAAACAACTCAGTATATATTACGTTAAGGAGAAGGATGGCTATATGGTATATAAAATTTTTTATTGAATACTTATGTTTTGTGAAAAGAACAGCTTAATTTAGCATACTAGCTACTTTATATATTTTGACAACAGAAAGAAGTTTTGTGTGCAGTAGTTCTTTGAAACTGTATTACAGAATTAAATATGTTTACACAAATTTTGGTTGCAATAAAAAATTTCTTATAAAATTAAAGAACAAAAGAAAAGTGAATTGAAGAGTAATATTTCTTTGTAAACCTACAAATAAATATGATATGATGTAATTAGGGATGTACCGAGTAGCACTTTGGCCGAGTACCGAGTAGTTGTGAATAAAAAAAGAATATTGATGTGCACATGAAGAATTTTGCATATACAATAGAGCCTCGGTTATACGAGCCCCGACTAACCGAGTTCCATGTTAACCGAGGTAATTTGCCCTTGATTTTTTTTTTTTTTTGCGGCCGATGACGGCGTCACTGACTGACGTCGGTCATCCAATGGCGTAAGTTGCATTTTCATTTTACTTTCTGGTGATATAAAGACCTAAAACAACAGTCAGAGACAGCTTCAACAGACCTTTTACGGCTACAATCATTGCGTAAAACGGCAGCAATGAAGCGAGTTCCGTTGAACAGAAAACAATATATAAATCGCTTATAGAAATGAACAGTCATATCTGCCAAGAAACGTTTTTTTTTGGTTTTTATATCCAAATTTTCAGTTTTTTGCGATCTTTATATTGGGAATACTGCCGTAAGTAAATGTTCAAAAATTAAGGCTAGAGGCCAACTTAATTTTTTTGGTGCAATACTATAATAACTACTTTTTATAGTTATTTCTAATTTTTTTGACATCATTAACATCCATCATGTGAGAGAAAACTAGAACAATAACTATTTTCTGAACAAAATCGATTATAATAATCATTGAAACAAATAAGGTAATAAAATAAAACAATTTGTAAAACGTTCAAACTCCTCTCTTGAATAATGTCCAATTGCAGATATGACACTGTTCATTTCTGTAAGTGATATATAGACTTCTTCTAGAAACAACTTTAACTGGAACGTGTACTACATTTAAAATTAGATATTTGTATGTGTGTAACGTCATATTTTCATTTCATACGTACAGTAAATGCCTTTTTTTTTTTACATCTTTGACAACATTTTCATTTAGTTCAACCCGTTTCCTTCTCGATTTGGACAGAGTCCGTGTTATCCGAGTTTTCGATTATCCGAGGTACCCTTGGTCCACATTACCTCGGATACTCAATTCTCTATGAGTCCCTTTATAGAAGCAACGTTTCAGAGTCCCGCAATACGAGGGGAATTTCTTCCAAACAGGGTTGCTGCCGGTGAGGAGCCGATGCAGCGAGGCAAGAATCCCTCACTTTAATCTTCTGTTTTTAGCTTGCTTACCAAAAAACCATACGATACTCGGGGGTGATTGTGACACAAAGTAAAAAACCCCGAAATTTAATTAATTTATTTTTTGCAAATAAATTGTAATTTATAGTAAAACATAATGAATAGGAATTTCCCATGACTATATATTTTTTGCCAAATTTTTGCAGTGAAATTCCTTTTCTATTTGTTATTATTTTTTCATTTATTTGTCAAGTATCTGCAACTTTTGAAATAAAAGTTGAGAAAAAACTTTAAGTCCATCGCCGATTTCAGGAAAAGGACGTAAAAATGCGTTATTATGCAAGAAAAATGAAGTACGGAAAATAGTTCAACTTTTTGCGATGTTTATCGGAAAAATAACTAAATAAAAAAAAAACTCCAATTTTGTTTTAATCATTCTTTTACCCGTAACAACGAAAGCACGTGTCGTCGTATCGTTCGTGTTTGGAACAAAGATGGTTGCTGCCGTTACAACGCTTTTCGGCGTATTTTTTGGCCCCATCCGCCAAATTTAATTTTGAAGACTAAAAACTCCGATTTTTGAAACACGGAAGGAGGATATGAAAAACCCGGATTTCCGGGGTACATCCGGAATACAATCACTATATTTTTTCTTTGAACAAAAATATACTCAGACTAGGCTATAAAGCTTCACTTGAAAGCTTCACTTTGAAAATTGCGACCAAACAAACAATTTTCTTAACTCAGTTTAAGATATTAATAGTAAATTACATATAAACTTCCATTTAAAAAGGTTAGTCACTTTTACTTTATATTTCTAAACAAATAACAAAGTAAATTTAAATCCTTGATTGTTACTTCTAGCAAAAACTTGGTGAGTGTTTCTGCTGCCAAATGTGTTACAAAACGTGCTGATGTTTACACACACAAAAAGCAATATTTAAAACAATCGACTCCTTGTGGTATAATCAAGTGATAACGAGAAAATGAATAAAGACATCGTACAGCATTGAAATAAGCACTTTTTTTAAAGATATTAAGCAATAAATGAGTGGAAACAATATGGAAGCTTCAGTACATGAACACAAAAATTAAGATTAAGCAATAAATAAAGCGGTGTTTCCAAAAATAATTGAACGTTCATATGGTTTAAACATTTATATAATGATAAATAACAGTAAACGCGTAATACGTAAATGTATTTTTTCAGATTTAGCGTATCTTCGGTAGCTTCAAGAACGCTCCATACCTTCCCTACCGAAGAAAAATCTCTATCACCTGTGGGGGAAGAAAAGAGGCTTCAACCAATGAGAAGAGGGTCGCATATTGCGGGACTCTGAACGAAGTTCGATAAAGGGACTCTAAGGCTCTACTAGGCTATAAGGCTTCACTAATCAGTTATAAATTTATCTATTATTAGTAACCTAAAAAAAAATTACAAAATTTTTACAATTACTCATTAATGGCTAGAATTTTGCCGAGTACCGAGTATATACCGAGTACTCGGTACATCCCTAGTTGTAATGTTAAGAGAATATATTATAATACAATTTTATCAAAAATTTTGAATTCAGAGAATCTTCTTTGTATCACCAAGAAAAAGAAAACACCAAAAGTTTTAGCCACTACTATTTTCCAAAGTTTGGCAACTGTTTATTTGTATTAAACTTACTTTTAATGACTTGTACAATACAACCTAAAAGGTCAATAAATACAATTATGCATTTACAATCTTTTAAACAATATTTTTCCTTCCTAAAACTTAATCCTGATTAATGAACCACTTTTTTGAACTTAGGTACCCTACTAGTCCACATGAATTCAGGCTTGTGGGACTGGTTTTTTATTGTAATTAATAATGTTTCACACTAAACCAGTTTTAACATTTATGATCATTGCATTTTGTTACAGCGTAAACTGTCCGGTTTTGAAAGAAAAAAATGTCAAACTATGCATTCACTTAAAACAAAGCAAAAATTGGTTTTTAATCAAAATCTTCTATTATTATCAGTAATTTAAGTGAAAAAAAAACTTGACAATATTTTTAACTGCGAATATACTATGATTTCAAATAAACACATCAGTTGAACTTTTGTCACAAGACCAAAAATTAGAATTTTTATGATTATCTGTCACATGAGAAATCCCAAACTATTCACTTACGTGGTTAAATTTAGAACTAAAACAAAAATGTCAAAAACTTTCTAAAGAAAAGAATATAAATAGCTAAAAACATATTTTGATCTTACAATACTAATTATGAAACATAATACAATTTTTTAAAAATAAGAAGAATAAGAACTAAAGATTGTTAACTATGCAAAAAGGTTTTTAAAACTATGTTCTGATTAAAATTTTATAAAAGCAGTCAACCATCGAGCCAAAACAAATAAGTAATGAAAATCAAATATTCTTTCCAACAATGACATTAGTATTCCATGTTCTGCATCAAACGTATACAGCAGGCTCAGTATACAATGATAACTACAGTGCCATTAAGCATTTTATGGCACTACCAAGTTGATAATTAAAACAATTCTTACAAATAATGCAGATTTTTGCAACAGGAATATGTAAATGCTTTGAAAAAAAAATCAGAAATTTACCTAATAGTTAACATATTTTGTACTAAACAGAATTTGAAAATACAATTAAAATTATTAGAAGTTTGTTGATTGTCAATATTACTGTTAATTTATAAATTATTTATACTTATTTTGTTTATAACAGTTATTGGCCATGTGGTGAGGGACATTTTAAAATGTTATGTATTCCATTAATATAAATTCATTTCAGGCATTCTTTTACAGTTAAAGATGTAGAAGAGTTGTCAGTGATGAGATACATATTTTCTTGCACAGAAGCAATTGTATAGATAATATTCTTTTTTTGGGGGGGGAGGGGGGGGGCAGATAATATAATTCTTTTAAGTTACCAATCATAATTACTGTTTTGTAGTTTAACCTCATATCTGCATAGATAGTCAATTTCATTTGTCTTTTTACAAAATGCCTTTGCGAAATTGCCCTGCTTGGAAACATTTTAACGGAATGAAACCGCAATTGCTTTTAAAAGGAATAACCAAAAAAAAAAGGCGATTATAAAATGTTTTACTATTAACACAAAAATCAATAGAATAGATTGAGATTGATAGTATAAAATAATTGATAACAATAACTAATCACAAAAAGAGCAGGATACTGAATTAAATACTATTTAATAAATTGTCAGTATTGACAAGAAAAGTTTCATAAAAAGCAATCATAACTTTAATTCCAAAAAGAACAATTTTAAAAATGAAACAAATAATGAGTAATTTGTGTAAAAATATTTCACCAAGGAAAAGTTACATGTACTTGAAGGTGCTAAACAGCAGAAATATAAAAAGAAAAACTTATAAGCTTTTTTATATAAACTGATAAGCAAAAACCAACTGTTTAAAACAAATAATTATTTGCGGAAATTTCAATACCTTTTGAGTTATAAGGATGGACTGTATTGATTGTCATATGTCCAAGAGAGATCGTTAAAATGATATAAATAAATTAGTTAATTTAAAAACAAAAAACTGCATTCAGTAGGATTAAATACTTCAAAATTTTAGCAAACTCTTTAAGCTTTCAAGTAGAAATGTTTATCTCTCAACTCAATAATTCCAAAGTTTCACACACACACTTGTATTCTTCCATACTTAAAACTGCAACATGGAATGCAAAGTTTAAGCAAGCAAATATATATACTTGAACAAAATTCAATGCATCAAAATTTATCAAAACTGCTATTTTTTTTTGGAATGTAAAAATCAAAATCAAAGTCTGTTGTCATACAGTTGTATTACGAATGCTCATTATTTTACAATAGCAGAAGCAAAAATGAAACAATTTATAAAATTGGTTCTAGAAGTTTTGTTCTCCTAATACTTACAGATATTTTAACATAAAAATGTATGGCAACCTATGATATATTTCATGAATAACAAAAATATTTATTCTCGAAAAACTATTTAAAATAAAATTCTCATTAAATAAAAAATTCGATAGGATTGTAATTAATGTTGCAATTAGATTAATTTTAAATGTTTATTATTCCTTCTTCAAAAGATTGTGCAGTCAAAGCTATACATTTTCCTTCCAAACGTAGGTTCAAAATAATAAAAATGATAATGTTTCACAAAAATTATAGCAAAAGAGCAATATTTAGTAATATTTGTTAAAGAAAAAAAAAAAACAGTAGTTAATAAAAGAATAGAGTAGTTTATTAATACTGCAATTAATGCTAATTCATCACTTTTTAATTTTAATTAGAATACTTTCGATAGTTTTGAATAGAACATTTAAATACAGTAAAGCACCATTTATGCATCGTTTATATTTATACATCCTTTCTTAACAGTCCCAATCATTCTTAACCATTCCAAATTTTGCTTATGCAACTCAAATTTTGGTTCTACACTGTCTTCCTTGGTTCTCAAATTTTTTTCTGCAATTTTTTTTTCTTTGTAGTTTTTCCCTCTAATATGGGAAAATTTCCCCAAAGGGCAGAAGACTTGAAGCAGGAGGAAAGATAGCGGAAAAGCGAGAGTCCTACGAAGGTCATGTTATATAAGAATCATTAGAATAATTTGAACAACAAATTCATTCTCCACATTTCCCTTTTGAACACTCATTTTTTTTTAATATTCAAAATTCTGTGTTTCTTGATAAACTAAAATGTCTCAGAAAGGTATTGTACTCTCCTTAAAAGACAAAATTTGATCAAAAAGAAGTTAAAACAGTACTTTTTGAACTTCCTTTAAGCTCTTTCGCAAGTGTTTTCATTTGAAACACCATGTAGTAATCATCTAGAACTATCTCTAAAAACTGCAAAAATATTAGTTTTCAATTTATTTATATTAGCAATTATAAAAACTGTTAATTTAAATATTGGTTATATGTCTTTTCATTGACATGTCATTATACACCACTCCCTTGCAAGACATATAAACTGTGCTTTATTGTACATTATTCAGAATTTAATTTGAAAGTAAATTTAATCATCAATTAAAACAACATAGTACTTCAGGGGGGGGGGGGCTGAAAAAGGAATCCATGTAGAAAACTGGACGTAATGGTGAAACAAAAAGTAACAATATGGAAACAATATCGAAAACATTGACAATCAATATTCTGATTCTATATTATCAATCAATATTTTATATTAAACAATATTTTGATTGCACAACGCGTAATTCCAAATACCACTCACTCCCAAATGTCACCTGCACCTTTATTATTGCAGTTAATTGTTAAGGGGTAATTTTTAAAATTTTTTGGGAGGAACTACTTTATTTTTAAAAGTGACATTCAATTTTTGCCTGATTGATACATAAAATGTCTCCAAAATAACTACATTATTCGCATCAAATAACTCTTTCTGAACGTTCAGAGGTTTGGACAGTTGAGATGCACTGTGGCCTATCCTATATGTAATCAGAATATAGTAGCGCAATATTAAACCATTGATTAAGACCTGCACCTCATTTTACAACCTTATTTCATTGGATAAAATAGTGGGTGGTATTTGGGATTAAACGGTTTTGAAGATCTTGATAATTATCATTAAAAATTATATTGCATATTTCTACAATATTCACTAATGAGGACCCACTTTACTAATTTTATTTGTATCTTGATAATGTTTTACTATTTAATTGAAATAATTAGAAAGAATATGCTACTTTTATCAACTTTTTCTTTAATACAATAATGAGATTCTTTGCAGCAAAAGAAATATAAGATATAGATTTCCATATTACTTGTTAGAGCACAAACTGTATTAGTAAAAAATAATTATATGCTGCATTACGAAGTTAAAGTTAAAAAAAAGAAAAGAAAGAAGAGAAAACATTCCTTAAATAATAAAGAGAAAACAACAAAAAACAGGATATTTTTTCAAGCATAAGTATTTGAAAAGTTTTATACATAAGTGCATAAAAGGAAATGACGTACTTTGATTCTAAACTAATGAAAATGAAAAGGCAATTAAAATTAATTCCATTTAGAAAGGGAAAGAAAGTATGAAGGACACAAACTTGAAATATACATTGCACAATTATTAAAATACAAATAGAATGCTACTAGTTCTTAAATTAGAAGACAACACATTTGAAATGACACTATACTACATATTACATGATGGTTAGGCAGACTAGATGACTGTAAATGAACAATCAGTGATTGTGCACAGTTATCTTTGTTGGCGTATGATGCCATTAAACTTTTGCTTCTGGAGTTTAACAAAATAGATTTATTCCGAAATTACATACACTAGTTTCCAAATTAAAGTTGCCAACTTAATTTTCTTACTAGCTAATGTACAATAAGTTCACAATCTACTAAAATCATCTTAAACACTTTATATATTGAGAATTCATTCTATTTATTGAAAAAAAAAAAGGCAATGGAATTCAAATGGCAATCTAATTATATAAAAAAGTATATGCTATTGAAAACAATAAAGGAAAATTTTTATGCACAGTTGAAAAATCATTCAGACGATGAATAAAGGATTTCCAAACAATAAATTAAAGACTTCACCCGTACAAAAGAAAAATTCAAAATTAACAATTAAAATTGCTAAAGGGATTGGAACACTGTTAAGGGGGAAATGAAACATCAATATATCATTCATACAATCAGAAACAATGATTTTAAGCAACGGAACCAATCATTTCTTTTGTTTAACCATTGTTATAGAAAATGTCTCATCTTGAAAAACATCACAATATCAAATCTGGGTAAATGCACCCATCAATCCATCATCTCTCTTTAATGGAATTAAATTAATAAAGGAAAGAATCCCCAATTTGTTTTACACATCTACATTTTTTGAATGACTGGACTAGTCAAGGAACTGCTGAAATGATTTTAGTCCCAGCTAGAATCACTGTCTGCTAAATCTTGGAGATCACTGATATCGTCATCTTCAGAGAGCTCTATTTCATTTGCAATGGGTTCTATCTTTTTATCTCTAGAAAGTGGCCTGGCAGCAGTTATTGGCGGAAGTCCATTTTTAGAAGGAGGTTTCTGTGTTTTAAATTCATAAACCAGTGGGAAGATATGTTCTACAGCCAATTGCACATTCTGCACACAAGGAGCTATAAGATAGGGGCAAAAAATTACAAATAAATTTTTAATACATGCAAACAACTTTCCAAATAGTAAACAGTTTCTTCATCCATAAGTTCATGACTTTTTGTAATTAAAAAAATGAGCTTTCTTTAAAATTCCAAAACACAGGCCTGTAATTTTTATTTGTGTCTTACTGTTCTTTTTTTGTTTACTTTTCAAAGAGTTCACTCAGTATAAAATTTCATCTTCAGTAATGTATTAATTTTTGATCCTGTATTTTTAATCATTACATTACATGTTAAAGCAAAAAATTCTTTTCTTTTCCTTAACACAATGGGGAAAAACTAACTATAAAAACATAGCAAAGAAAAAAAAAAAGAAAGTATTGCCCGAAAAGAATTCTCCATGATCGTTTTCGAGGACGCTCTTGATAATGTTTTGCATAATTTGTGTTCCATTTTCTAATTCTAACCCTTTATGGATAAAATGATTCCTTAAAAGTTTAAGATGGTGGGGAGGATCAGAAAATACCCATATTCTTCATTTCATAACTTGGGTGATCAAGTGAAGATCTTTCAGTTGAGATGTTTAACTGATTCTGCAAAGTAGAACTTCTTCCTAAGTCAGACACAGAGGTACAGAGAGCCAAGTTGAGGCTCTAGGGATAAATTTTTAGGAGACTTTTCACAGATCAGTCGAAATGTATTGACATTATTAGAACAATTATTTGGAATATTCATTACTGAAAAATGTACATTATTAATAAAATTTAAAAAATATTATTATTAATTTAAGTTACTTAAAATTCTCACCCTAAAAACTTGTGCATGTAGATGAAATGCAACATTTAACACTAGAAAGACGGAATATTCTAGTGCACTCAGGGAGAAGAGATAGCTGAAGTAAACAGATCGCCAACATTTGCCACATTTAAGGACTCCTCGCTGAATGGGTGATTATGTTTGTATTGAACGAGGATTAGTTGTCAGTGTCCTTTGTTTTTTGTGTGTGTTGATTGCTTTTCAGCACCAAGCAGGCCACGTTAGCTCCAAGTGTAACATTGCTTTGTTTACTTCAACAATCACTTATCACTGAATGAACTTATAGAACGTCTTAAGGAACCAGTGTAGCCCCCCCCCCCCCACACACACCCTCAGTAACAGATGAAGCCTTATTGTATATGGTTTTAGGAGATCAATGGAAACCTTGAATCTGGATATCCTATCGCTCAATAGGCTGCACAGTGAAGGTTTTTTGCTTTTTGCACAGCAATTACAGGGAATAAAAAAAGCTTTCTTATACCGCCGTTATGTTATAACGCAGGTGCCAAACATTTGTCCCAACCCCTCCCCCCCCCCCAGTTTCATGAGGTTCTACTGTATTGTGGGAAAATGCCCAGCAAGTAATCAGAGGCTCTTAAACATAACCTGCCTCCCCTATCCCACCCTTCCCTTTATTTACACAATTCATGCTCCAAAAAGAGAAACCCCGTTATTTCATTTTTAAGTTGGTCATTCAAATGACGCTTACCCTTTCTACTCATTTCAGGTGAGCCGGATGATACTTCTTTGACTTTGCTATGTGCTTCAAGAAATTCAGAAATAACATTTCTTATTTCCAAATGTTTTGTTTTGGGAGAAGTGAATCTCTTTGCTTGTAGGTATATTTGACCTTTAAACAAAAGTCATTTTCGGCTAAAATTTTGAAAAACGGAAATGATTTATGATGGACTTTCACCCAGTGAAATTGATTATAAACAAGGGAAATGAAAAACACTACAATAAAGTTAGCTATACCTTTTTCATTCTTAACCTCTGACTTTTCTTTGGGGATTTGCTATTCATTTTGTGAATTCTGTGAAGATTTGTTTTCTTTTATCTTGCTGTCAGGAGCTCCAAAAAAGTTTAGGTAGAACCCTGAATCATAAACTGGATGCTGGAGCTTACTGTCCCAGTGATGGCACCAAGTATTCTTGTCCTCTAGGCAAGTTTAGCACTGTCTTTCAGGCAGACTGTCTTCAGGCTTTGCCATTCTAATGAGTTGTATTTTGTGTTTGGCAAAGGACTACTGTAACAGATGTGTTCATATCTGCTCTGATAGTCAACCTGCGTTACTGGCCTTAAACAAAGTTGTTATAACTTCCCAAATTGTTTGGGAATGCTATTATTTGCTTTGTACTCTTGCAAAGCATAATAGGGTCATTCTCTGTTGTTGGGTGCCTGGGCACTCAGGTGCCTTGCATAATGAAACAGCTGATCATCTGGTAAGGAAAGGTCCTGATACTCCCTTTGTTGGCTCAGAGCCTGCAATTGGTATTTCAAAGAATCTTATTAGGACTACTGTTTTTAATATTTTTAAAGATAAGAAGTATCACAGCTGGAGTAACATGGATGGTCAACGCCAGGCCAAAGAACTTAACTATGGTTGCCCTAGTATAAGCACAAAATAGCTATTAAAACTTAATAGAAATGGCATCAGGAAGGCAATTGGTCTTCTTACTGGTCACTACTTTAAAGCAGCATCTTACTATTATGAGGATCAGTAATGACCCAAACTGTAGGGGTTGCCTTCTTCATGAGGAAACTGTTACGCACATTTTATGCAGCTGTGAAGTGTTTTCTGCTTATAGCTTTGAACACCTGGGTCGTCATATTATTATCAGGAGATTCATGATATTTCTATCAGGCGCCTGCTGAACTTTGCGTCAACTACGGGTCTCTTTTAGAGTCAAGTTCGCTCTGGGAATTAGTACAATAGACTTCTGATTGCAGTGCTTGGTTCTTTTGAGCCCCCCTTTCCTTCCATTTCATTCCATGAATCATAAACAGTTGGTTTTAAATTTATTCTTTTAGAGAAAATCCCAGTGTCTGTCTTTGGGGTTGACTTTGAAGTACGATTGGGCAATGTAGGAATTTCTAAATCGTAATGCATTGATTTAGAGACGAATTTTAAGTCAGTTCTATGATGTTCATTGTACACCGTTGTACCGCAATACATCAATGCATCACCCAGCCCTACTATACATAAATATACATAGAAATTACACTAATTAAAAAGTTTTTAACATAAATTTATACCTCACCTGTGATTGTTATGCTTCCAGTAGTAAATATTTTTAATGTTGCCTTAAGCTCTTTAATTTTGTATGTAGCTCCTGGATGTAATTCTGGTTCATAACTATAAATATGATGTCACGTAAGTCAAAGAGTTATTCAAAAATACAATTATAATTACTCAAGGCAAGAAAATTTTTGAAACATGAACACATTTTTTTTTTTTTGCAATGATACAAAATTTATACTTTCATAATGGAAGAAATAAATGTTCCATAAAGTGCATTCATGACAAAAGGAAAAAGAAAAATAATTTCAATTTCACTGAATAATTTTTTACTTAATTGTCACACTTTTCTTTATCCCCCTTCCCTCATACCTTGTAGAAAGTGATCATTTTAATATTCCTCCTTGATCCTCTTCTTTTATCCGCTCACACACATTTTTCATGCATGTGAGTCTCGCAATAAATTATTTTCATACTAAAACTTTAAAATTGTACTCATTATAAGTAATTTAATATAAGAAACATAAATAGGAGCTTTTCATTAAAATATTTAGCAGTATCAAAACAGATATGAAATTATTCAACAAATAGATATGAAATAATTCCCAGAAGCAGCATTTTCATTTTTCATTAAAAACATTTTTTATATTATTGCATCTGCATGACATGATGTAGAAATACCACACAAAAGAGGAGCTAATCAAGAATTTTTATCTTACTGTCTATTTTTGTGAGAATTTTACATCAACATTCTATTTTGAAAAAACATTTCATTGATATCCTTTGACATTTTTTTTAAATAAAATTTTAGCACAGCTTAAATTTAATTGAAAAAGTAATGTCATTGTAAGTATGTTTTCAATCATATTACATCAGTTTAAAAAATGTATAACACAAATGCTAAAAGAATTGCCAAACATAGGGAAAAAATAAATGCTCAACTTAACAAAATTTTTTTTTAAAAATCAAGGAATATTCTACATCAATAAATTTTATGGGTAAATTTCATTCCGAGTTGAACTATAACTCTCTATTTCAAATGTAATCTAATTGTAAACAACAGGCTTAAAAAATAACTTGTACTTAGGCATAATAAGAGTTTTTATTGTCAACTGTTTAGGATATAATCAAAAACATGACCAACCAAAAGCGGGTGCTTTTAGGACACATTTTCAAATTTTAGAAATTTTAAGACCCCTGCATTAATTACTTTGCACTTATCAACGACTTTGGACAACTTTTTTCTAGAGAAAGGAGCTAATAATAAATTGAAAATTGCACCACTACTTTAAAAATATTTATATTTAACTAGTGGTACCCGCACAGCGCTGCCCGTGCTGTATTTTAAAAACGTTGCCCACGGTGTTGTCCTTGCTAAGCGTATAAAAAAACGTCTCCTGCCACGATGCCCTTGATAAGAATATAAAAAACGTCGCCTGACGCGCTGTTCTAGCTAAAAGAATATAAGAAATGTCTCATGCGGTGCTGTCTTTGCTAAGAGTATTAAAAATATCGCCTGCGGCATGAAACCTGTAGTGTTTGAAAAAACGCCGTCTGTCTATTTGTCAAAAAAAAATAATAATAATAAAAAAATTAGACCTTATCAATGCTTGAAAAAGCAATATAACATAAAAAAGGATCAGTTAATAAAACTTGGGAACAATTCGGTCAGTAGGGTCAAACTTGTTACCCAAAGGGGAATTAAAATTGCCAAATTATAGAAACATGGCGTCATTTGTTGCGTTATTTTTCATCTGCTATGAGTCTTGGCGATGATCCTAGATTGATTGCAAAAAGATAATTGCAATATCATTAATTTTATTTCCGGTCATGTTGAACTGTTGTCTCGCTAACAGAAAAATAAGTTTCATAATGAAGTGAAGTTTCGCTAGCGCTACCCGCATGGTACATGCTTAGCAAACGTTGTCGTCGGCGTAGTCTACGCAAGGAGTTTAAAGAACGTCGGCATTGCCGATATTAAGAGATTACAAAAGCGTCGTCAGCTTATAGTTAAATGATACTGTAAATCATACCTAAAAAATGTATGAACAATTTTTTTAGTATGTTCCGATTTATCGCCAACGACTAATTAAAAAAAGTCAAATTGTAGCAGGTTGTCATTCGCCATGTTATTTTAAATCTAGAATAAACCATACATATTCCTTTTCCTGGCAATATTTATTTAAATGCTATTGCTAAGTCGAGGAAATCATTAAATCGGGAGACGGAACTTTTATCAAGTTTAATCTTGAATTTAAAAAAAACCTATTGTTAATTTGAAAAAAATGTTAAATTGAAGATATATTATTATTGTTTTTCCTCTGAAAACAAAACTGATATCCCTCTATTTTGAAAAATAAGTTTTATATTGAAATGTCCGTAATCCTGATGTCAGAATTTATTTTATGTTGAAATGAAAAATGAACTTTTAACTGTATCTTACAAAGTTTATAAAATATTTTTTCAAAGTTAATATGTTTAGAATGGTCATAGCTTGAGGATTAAAATGGTATATTTGTTTTAAAATTTGGTCAATATGCAACAATTTTAGTGCCGTTTTTGGGCAAATTTATGGGTCTTACAAACTATGGGATTTTAATTACTATATCTTAAAATAATGTTTTGAAGCTTATATTTTAAGAATTAGAATACCCTGAGCTTTAAGAAAGTAGTTTTGTTTTCTTTTTATTTTAAAAAATGAAGCTGATGCGAGAATAGATAGATAAACAAAAATCGCAAATATTTTCCCATATCTCTGCTCGCCCCTTGTGGGTGCTGATTTCTGGGCTGTAAATATTTTGTCATTTCTGGCCTGGAAGGCACAGAATTAGAATGCAACAAACACAATGGTCACTTTCAAAGAATAAATAACAATTTTTTAAATATTTTTAGTCGATTTATTAACTACACTGGTCTACAGTGGTTTGCTAACAACAACCAAATTATTACTTTTATTATACATTCATATTTTTATTCAAATAGCTGCAATTAAAAAAGTTCCACCATGTCACATTTTTGTGTAACAAAAATTGGAGTTTTCTACTATTTTTCATGATTTTTGTGTCGCATGTGGCAACCCTGTGCTTCTGGTACCCTATAATCTTGGCGTATCTAGTTATTTCTGGCATCCCACTATGTAAACATTCTTTGTTGAATATAATTGGGTTTTTGTATTATAGTTCATGTTGAAAATGGCAAATTTTGAGCGTAGACATTGCAAAACTATGCCAGATAAGTTTTGTTACATTTGTGGATGGTTTATTTTTAAATCTCAAGGTAGAAAAGGTGAATAAGGCTTGTTTCTTGTACTTCGGGTGCAAGTTGGTGACCAAGGTAAAAATTGAGTTCCTCACATGTGTTGCATAAGTTGCAATGTGGTTCTTAGTCAGTGGATGAAAGGCAAAAGAAGCTCTTTACCCTTTGCTTTCCCAATGGTGTGGCGAGGACCATCAAATCATTTTGATAATTGTTACTATTGTCTTACAAACACAGAAGGATATTCCAAAAAGCAAATACATAAAATTGAGTATCCGAATATCCCATCTGTACTCAGACCAGTTCCTCATGGCAAACACTTAACGGTACCATACCAACTGCCCCAATGAATTGGAAAGATATTGATATTCAAGAGAGGTGAGTGACATTCAAGACACAACTGAAACATATGTTGTTCAAGGTACTTGTAACCCAAACAGTGAACCCCGTTTTATTCGTCAAAATGAACTGGATGATCTGGTTCACAAACCAATAGCCCATTTAACGTCGATGAAAGAAATATATGCCAACATGGTGACTATTCTAACCGCAATTAAGTATAAACAGTTCAATTGGCGAATTTGTGGAGACTTAAAGGTCGTAGCTATATTAATGGGTCTTTAGGGCAGATTTACCCAGTATTGTTGCTTTTTATATTTGTGGGACAGTCGATCAAACAGCACAGCAATTCGTGAAAAAGGAATGACTACCCAGAACATCTCTTCACCTTAGAACTAATAATGTTAAATACAACCCTCTTATTGAAAGGGAAAAAATTCTGCTCCTCCCCTTCGCATTAAATTAGGACTGATGAAAATGCTTGTGAAGGCCATAAAGAAAGAAGAAGGATAAGGATTTAAATTTTTAAAAGGACTTTTTCTACAATTGAGTGAAGCAAAACTTAAAGAAGGTGTTTTTATTGAACCTCAAATTAGACAAGCATTTTGCGACCCTGCTTTCGAAAGAAAGCTTAATCAAAAAGAGTTAGCAGCTTGAAAATTGTTGGTGAAGGTGGTGAAAGGATTTTTAGGAAACAAAAATATAAAAATTATAATATCCTAATTGAAGATCTTCTTAAGTCCTTCCGAGCCATGGGGTGTGGGATGTCACTCAAAATTCCGTTCCTACATTAACATTTTTGTCAAAAAAAAAATCTTGGTGAACATAGCGATGGACAAAGGGAAAGATTTCACAAGGACATTAAGATTATGGAAACCCGATAGGTAATGTCATTGGGAACCAGGGGGTGTCGCTGACGCGCTATAGCGCGTAAAAGACACGTGATGCGCAAAAAGGACCCGATATTTGAAACCTCACGCGTCCTAAAGGACGCGCTATTTTCCTTTCATTACTTTCTTTCAAGTTTCTTATAAGTAAAACCAGAGTAGAATGGAAGTTCTTTTTTCCTGAAAAGATTACTAAGAAGTCCATTATCCACTGAGAATAAGTTCCTAACAACCTTCCTTATCAGTATTTTCCTTCCAATCGCACCATACACAATCGGCCCAAAGGAACCTATTTCTCACAGGGGGCTCAATCTTTGTCCCCAGGGTAAAATCTCACTCTGGTTGCTTCTTACCCTACAACATGTCATATCACCTCAATTCTTTTCAAAGTCCCTCCCTCACCCCCTTCATTACGACAGGCACGTGTCAGAGACGAGTTATTTTTATAAACATTTTCCAAATTTGGTACGATCATGTTGACAATTATTGCTTCAGATAACCGGAGGAGAAATGTTTTAAGTGCAATTCTAAAATTATTTTATTTAGAGAAATTTGTTTATTTGACGATTTTTATTTCGATCGCATTTTGAAAAATGCACTCTTTTTGCATCCGCTCTGGAAGTTGGAAGTTTTTCATTTTTTATGCTTAGTAAGCTTTGTTAGAAGGCAAATAAATGAAATTAATATTTATTTTCATTAAAATTTGATCACATGGTGTTTTTAAAAAATTGTGTTCCCATTAAGAGGATAAACTTTAAAAAGTTAAGAAATTGAATGCTCAATCGCGGGTTTAATTTTATTTTGTTTCAATAAGTTTAAGTTTTCGCAATATATATATACATACATCCAGTCGTTCAAAAGAGATTCAAATACAAAATGAAACTGATAAAATTTAATGTTACATTTGAAGGAGTCCGAAAAGGAAAATTGTTGTTTATGTACACCTTGGCTGCTTTATTACAGCGATAATCACCTTAAGTCAAGTCTTTTTTTTTTATCACCATGAGTTGATAGTGCATTTACAGGATATATTATCTAAAATTCATTTCAAAACATTGTTTCATTTAGCACACGTCTTTATTAAAGATGTGAAATCTTGGAGTACGTTTTTCATTCTATAGATTAGGAATTTTGTTTATTCCATCTGGTAGTTATACAGTAGGTCACGGTAGCCTAGTGGTTAGAGCGTTGAACTTCCACCTGGAAGGTTGTGTGTTCGATACCCGTTGATCGTTGAAGACCCACCATGTACACTTGGGGATACATGCATGTAAAATTAGTGGACCCCACTACCTTGCCCCCTGCGCAAGCAATCCTAAGGCCTCAGCTAACAGGTAAGAGTCTGGTGGAGAAAAGTAGTTATATATAGTTAGTACATAATATAGAATTTCGGTACCTGCTTTCAAATCGAAAGGTTGTTTCTAGGGCTGTTAAGGAATATTTTTTTTGTGCATTATGGTTACTGTATTTTTACAAACTGAAGCAATAGCAACATACGAAAATGCTAGAAAAAAATGCTTTGGGGACCCACAATTTTCGAGATGGGACTCACATTTTTTAACATTGTGGGTCCTTGGGACCCAGTTCTCTGAATACTCAACGACACCCCTGGGGAACCAGCAATGATGGGTGGCCAGGGCACTAGGCACTAGGTCGCAGGATTGCGCGATTCACACAATATTTTTTGAAATCCCACTTGAAATTTTGGTCAAGGTGGGAAATCCCACCTTCTATTTTTCCCCAGTGTGAACCCTGGTGGCTACTGCAGGTTTATAAAGAGAAAAGATTTAACGTCACATAAGAAAAAAAATGATAACATTTCACCGCATTTATAAAAGTTTGATAGATTTATGTTTTATTTAGTCTAAAATATGTATTTTTTCTCAATTGAAATAAAATTCCATGATGAATGAGGGAGATTAATCATGATAAAAATTGTGATTTAAATGCATTTTTGAGTTTCTTCTAGTACTGTACAATAGTCATAATGAAACAAGAAGTTCCGTCTAGAACTATAAGAGCCTACTTTCCCGTATACACCAGCTTCAAATTTATAATCTAGCTATCTCTTTCTCTTTCAGCTTTAGTTCTTAATTGCTTCAAATATGCCTTTTTCAACGGTTAATACAGATTCGTTCAATCATTCATTTATTCAGTCATTCATGTATTTATTCATTCATTATTTTGTTTATTCATTTAATCTTTCATTAATTCAAAAATATTCTTGAAAATCCCGATCAAAAAATTTCATAAGAAAATAGGCTCGTTAGTTCTGGATGAACTTTTTATGTGTACATGTTCTACGTCATAAGAGCTTTCTGATAAAGTTTGTTCCAAGCAAATCGGCCCGTTAGATCAGGATTTATATAGGATTGGAATTTCCCCGTAGGCACTATGTTAATTTTTTTTTTGAACTGTTCAAAAATGAACAAAAATTGTTCAAATCAATATTTTACGCCAAGAACTTCTTCCAGTGAGCTTGTTCATTGGAACTTGGATCTTGTACCCAGAGTTTACATAATTTGCTTCATTTTCGCCCATAGGCGCTAATGTTAAAATTTTTTGAACTGTTCAAAATTGAACAAAAAATTGTTCAAATCAAAAAGTAAAATATGGAAATGAGATGTCCCCTCTGAGATCTTTCGAATGCAAAGAGAATTTTTCCATTCGGACAGTTCGTTCAAAAGTTATTAGGGGGGGACAGACCGACAGACATATTTTCCCCATCTCAAAACCCTACTTTCAAATTTTTTATTTTTCAATCTTTATTTAATTACTTCACTTTTTTTTTTGACTTTTCTTTATTTTCAACGATATTTTTACGATACATTAAGCCTTCTTTCATGCTTTATTATTATTTTTTTTACTTTTACGGGAAAGTAGGCTAAAAACTGTACGTGTTACAGCTTTTTTACAATTATATTTGCATCATACGCTACGAAATTAGTTGTAATTTCATTTGTGCTAGGGAAAAAAGTTCTTTTGTCCACTAGTGTTATCTATTGAAAAGACCTTAATTTAGGTTTCATCATATAAAAATGGTTTATTATGCAAAGATGGACAGAGTGGCTCTACAGTCATACATGAAATTGAAAAGAAATCACTATAGGCCTGATAGCTTAAGTGGTAGAGCACTTGGTGCGTAAGTGAGGGACCTGGGTTCTAGTCTCAGTTTGAAATTGATTTTTACTCAATTAATGCTAATTCTATTTAACGGACTTTAACGAAACTCCTTTTAAATACACTGTTCCTGTAGGATACAATTGTTACGCTATGTCATAGGAACCGGGATAAAAAGTAGCCTATGCAATTCTCTGACCCCTAAACTACTACAAAGCAAAAGATCATGTTGATTCCTTACTCTGTGGAAAAAAAAACATATATCCCACAGGAACCACACCTATTTAGGGATGAAATGTAGCCTAAGTCATTCTCTGACCCCTAAATTACCACAATGCAAAAAATTCTGTCGATTCCTTGCTTTGTGAAAAACAAACAGTGGAACCGTGAATTTGAGGTAAAAAGTATCCTATGGGCTATTGAGTGAAAATCAACCAGTCCAGACTGGGACTCGAACGCAGGTCCCTCAGTTACGCCCTGAGTGCCCGACCACTTAAGCTATCAGGGCAATACTGATTTTCTTTCAATTTCATCTATAACTATTGAGCCACACCGTCCATCTTGTGGTAATGCAATTTTTACACAGAGATGCCGAATGCTACGGATTCTCCGTAGTATCTACAGAAAAATACAAAAATTTGAAGTTCACTACGAATTACGGAAATCGCTTTTTTTCCACGGAAAATACAATATTTTAGCCGAGTTCAACTTTTCGCGCTTGGCGCACATATAAAAAAAAAGATTCACCAACAGTCGCCAAAACGAGCGCTTACTGACGATTCGTGGTAGTTTAGAGCTGCGAACAATAGGAGATTGGCGAAGGTAGAAAGCTCAAAATTCCGGTTCTAACCGGAATTTCTCCCGTGGAGCAATATTTACAGCAAAACTGTTTTACTCGGCGAGTGAGTTCGGGTAAAGTTCGGATGTTTTCCCTTACTTGTACGACACAGACACATGTTTTTAGCCTTTTAGTATTAGCAGTTGCTTATTGCATGCTTCGTTACGTACGTTGTTTGCTCGTTTGGTTTTTAACTATGTAGTCCTAAACTAATTAACGAATTCAAGTAGAAATTAAATTTGTATTTTATATTGAAAAATAATCTTAATGGGTGCAAACATAACCGGGAAATCAGGGAATTCTCGGGGAAGTTTTATGTTTTGGAAAATTATTCAAACCGGCAAGCGTCCGGAGTTTCGTCTGCGAAATTTCCTTTCGTTGCGAGTGGCGTGGTCAGCTTGATTCATGATTGCCCATTGGTTAAAGCGCTCTTTCTCTGATTAAGCAATAAAAAAGATTACTGTTTTTGTGTTAGAGTTAAGAAGACATTGCAATCTTACGTTTAAAAGAAACGCGTGTCAACGTTTGTTTCCGAGAATCCGCCATTTTTGGTCGTGTTCCAAAATTCGGCCTAACACAGTTCTTCAACGTGCCGAATTTGGGATTTGGTTCTGTGCATTATACAGCAGAGAAAAATGCCCCCCCCCCCCCCGGGGTGATGATTTGGTATTCTTAAAACTATTTTCATTACTCAATACAGGAACAATATGCGTCTTGAGAAAACAAAGTAATGTAAGTATAAAATAATGATGGGGAGGGGGGGGGGGGGGTTGATCTTCATTCTTAAAAAAAAAAAAAAACAACTTTAGATTGAAAACTCTCAGCAGTTGCAGATTATATTACTTAAAAAATTAAGTTATTTTCTCCTTCCAAGGGTGGTAAAATTCTAGAAAACCGGAAATTTCCGGAATTTTTTTTTGACGAAGTTCCGGAAATTTTATTTTGCTTCTTGACCCCAAATTTTCCGCCCTCATTTAGCTTTTTTTTTTTTTGCTTTAAATTTCAGCAATGCATATTTCTTAATTGATTTATGCAATTCTTTAAAATATCCTGGGCCTTTCCACGTGCAAGCAAGAAAACGTATGCGTTCTTTTCTTTACTCAATCTTTCTGCATCCTGTACAAGAATCGTATTTTTTCCCATTTTAACTCTTTTTTAAATTTAATTATAATGTTAGTAAATACAATTCCTTTTTATTTTTATCAATATCTTACCGTATATACTTGCGTGTAAATCGATTTGCATGTAAGCAGAACCCCCAACTTTCAGACAAATAAACAGAAACCCACGTGTAAGTTGACCTTTCAGAGATAAAATCGGGAACATTTTTGCCGTGAATTTTTAGACATAAATGTTTTTAAACGAAGGGGGAAGAATTGTAATTCCAATTGTAAATTTGGCTATGATGTGGAGTTTCATTTTGGCAATCATGATTTTCATAAAGGGTTCGTGTCTGCAGATTGTTAATTGTTGCTTTTTTTCTGAATCAATAAAAAAGAGCTTTCGGGTTTTAATTTCTTGCAGTCTTATTAAATGCAATAAATAATTTCAGTAATGTTTTCTTCATCATTTTGATGATTTTTTAGAGGAAATTGTATTTCTTTTAATAATCCACACATTTTATTGAAATAGTATGCCCTTTTTGCACCATTTTCCTGTTGTCCAATATTTTATACATTTTCCATTGCGACCTCTGTTAAAATAAGTACTTTTTTTCCATTTCTGTCTGAATCAAGTAGTTTTCATGAATTTCAACT
The DNA here is from genome assembly GCA_038502835.1 of Octonoba sinensis. NCBI lineage: Eukaryota > Metazoa > Arthropoda > Arachnida > Araneae > Uloboridae > Octonoba > Octonoba sinensis. Next base: position 24,375,484 of record CM076599.1, on the reverse strand, counting down.
AGATAAATTACATTTCGTCTTATATGCCAGAAAATACAGTATCTATGAAAAAAGTTAGAGTTTCAAGAAATTGTTTTGAAAGTTCAGGAAATGCAAATCCTTACTACTACCACCCCTCAGCCTTCACTGGAAAAAAGGGAATTGCACCAAGTTCAGTTGGAAAAGTAGTGTCCCCCTCCCTAAATATTTTTCCTGGTTTCACTACTGTGATACTGTTATTACACATGACTATGATGCTGTGTAACTCATAATTTAATTATAATGTCAAGGAAATTTTTAGAACCCAATCAGGAAGTTATCAGGGGCTTTTTTTTCTTCTTGGATTCTGTTGCCACCATGGTTCAGCTGAGGCAAATATTTTGCTTTTAGGTTGAATATTGAGTAGTTTTTGCATCCACGTTTCACCGGCATTATAAACTACTGATAAGCGCTGAAAACTACTGAAAATAGTTCCGGTTACTACTGAAAACTTTTAAGATTAGAGTGGCATCTCTGTTTACATACTGATATCCCACAGGAACCGTATATTTTTCCGAGATAAAAAGTAGCCTATGTGCTATTCCAGACTATAATCTACCTCTGTGCCAAGTTTCATCCAGATCCTTTCAGACGTTCTGGCGTGATTGAGTAACAAACATACATCCAAACTTGAGCATTTACAATAGTAGTAAGATTTTTTTTTAAAGTTAAAAGAAAAAAACTTTATAAAAACCTTACCTGGCAAGACGTCTATGCTTCTCAGCAAATTTGTTTAAATTTATGCCAAAGGTCATTGTGCAGGTTCCTAACACATTGACGACCCTGAAATTGGTAAATCTGACTCGAAACCCTAATTGCTGAAGAATCCTAGCAAATTTCCTAGAGGCTTTCTTTGCATCATCATCACTAAAAAGTATTCAAAACATATCAGCAAAATACAATGATAAATGTAATATTTTTTAAATAGTATAATAAATACAATGTAATGGGGACTAGTCCTCTTAGAAGTCAGCAAATATTCGGCTTCTGATCATTTCTTACCCCAAGTTTGAGGGCCTGGTCTTCCAAGAAAAATGAGAAGTTCCCACATGGCTCATGTGTCCAGGACTAGACTATAACTTACAACAGAACCATTTAAAATTTTTCCTTTGAATTTTAATTCTCTACGTTTTTCAGTTTTGTAACGTTATCTGGTTTTATCTTGCATTTTTGTTTGCTTGATGAGCAGCCTGATTTGTATGGATTAAATTCGAAATAATCATATGAGACAACCAACTTTGCTGAATGCAAATTTTTTGTTTGTGGGTGAGAACAAACTCCCAATACAAAGCAGTTTGCAAAGTTAGCTAAACATTGGTCAAAAGATGCTAGAGAGCAAATGCAAGTCGGGAGTAGAGATGGGAATGGTCGGAAAAAAACGGAAATTTGGGGAAAAAACCAGTTTTTTTCGGTTTTTTTCCGAAGGGGTTTATTTCTACAAGGAAAAATTGAAAATTTTGAAATTTCTAGTATAAAACAATACATTCAGAAATTTATTATAGTTACATTCCAATTTTTTTTTCTTTAAATATTTTATATTTTTAAATATTTTTTTCTTTAACTATTGAATATATTTAAATATAACATAATACACAGTTTCCCTTTTGTACCAGAAAAAAGGACAGAGATATTTAATTTCAAAGCTTGGAATTCTTTTTCATTTTCTCGGACTTTATTAAGGGGTCAGTTAAAAAATCTGAATGAAGTATTCATTGAACAATGAATAGAATGAATACTTCATTGAAAATTTTTAACCAACCCCTTAATGCAGGCCAAAAAATCGTGAAAAAAAACCATTTTGTTTTATGTTCGTTAGGATGGGCGGGGCGTCAACTTTTACTAAAATATGACTATAAAGACTGGGGGACTGTATAAAAAGTTAGTTTCTGTAATTTTCACAAAATTGATTTTTTTTAATTTAAAAATGCTATTATCATAAATGCTTACAATTTTTAAACATTTTAATAACTGGAAGTATATGTTTGTGACCAGTGGTTGCTGACATAAAAGCCTCCTAAAGACTTTGATTTGCATTATCATAAATGCTTACAATGTTTAAACATTTTAATAACTATAAGTATATGTTTGTGACCAACGGTTGCTGAGATAAAAGCCTCCTAAGGACTTTGATTTGCACTCTGTATATATATATATATATATATATATATAACATGCACGTAACAAACTTTGGAAAAAAAACTAAGCAACTTTGTAAAAAAATTTATTTGATAATTTACAAAAGTTACATATGCTAAAATCTACTTACTTTATTAACCATTACTTCTGTTCTGAGTTAATTACTTTTACATTAAAATAATGATAAATCAATAAAAAAAATGTTGCTTTAAAATTTATGATTAACTTTGGATTCAAATTTTATTTTATTTTTGTGATTAACTTTAATCCGAATCAGTAGCTGAATTTATTGAAGCAATGCTGATGGAAGATGAACATTTACATTCCATTGCAATACTGGACTTGGACTCTTCATTAAAAAATCCTAAATTCCAGCGAATAGCAACTAATTTTATGTGAACTAAACAGTATTTTAAGTTTTGCTTCAGCTTTAAAATTCTAAATGTAAACCAATACAAATACAGTTTTGGTTTGGGTTTAGATTAGAAAGTTTAACAGAAACTAATGTAGTTCTGGTTTGTATTTAGACTGGAAAATAAATTATAACTACATAAAATCTTTTTACAGACAAAAGAATTATAGTGCAAGAATTTTTTTTTTTTTTTTTTCAAAACAAACTTTTAAACAATGAAAGATTTGATGTAGACAATATTTATAATGGCAGCCACATTTTCTTTCTTTAAATTGACAGCATTTATCTAGTTAAAAGGAATGATGGTGTAAATGGATTATGGAATGTACATTACAATTAAATATTTCTTTCAAACTATAGTAATATTGTTACTTTTCTTTTTTTGAAAAAAAAAAAAGCTTTAATGGCAGTTAAAAATAGAAAATGTTATTGTAATAATTATACAAAAGGTCAGGATCAGTAAGGTTACAAAGATATAATGAAAAAAAATATTTACACATTTTTTTCCAGTAAAAATACCCCCGATCCCAAAAACTATTAAAAAAATCCTCTTTCACTTGTAAAAAATCAATTTTTCCAGAAAAAAACCGGAAAAAAAAACTGGTTTTTTTTTCCACCACCTCAAAATTTCCGGAAATTTTACATCCCTAGTCGGGAGCACTAGTTTATGAAATAATAAATAATAAAACTAACACTTCAAGTACCAATTTCAAAGGAAAAAGAAGTTAGTTTTGCCATAAAAGATATTTATACCGACTAATATAGATCAGGATAAGAAATAATAACTTTTACTGACCAGTTTTATGCCCAGAAGTTTTGGTCTAATGGGGGAGGGGGGTGACATAATTCCTGTACCCCTTGGATTCGATATTAAATATGCATACACACATATTATATACACATATATAATCAAGTTGCCAGGCCAGAAAGAATTCAGGTCTGTTTTCGGAACCTTTCAAAAATTCCAATTAATGAAAATGAACCCTTCACAAAATAACAATTTATATTATATTTCTTAAATGATAAATTATAGGATTGTTTTATGAATTTAAGTTTTAAATGCATTAAAGACATAACTGAGTAGAATTTAGATTTAACACTTTAAACAAATAATTTTAAAAATTTCTTGAAGCTTCTTCTAATACCAGGCTGTTCTGCTGTTATTTTGACTCTAGTATCCTCTTAAAATTGCTTGTAGCTGACTTAAAATTAGCTAAACTTCTCTTAATCCATTTCTATGAGGTGTATGTTATGTGCCAAAATATTTGTTTTTGCCTAGAAAGAAAATTATAGAGTGCATTCTCTTCATATCTTTCTTTACTCTTCTTTGTAGTTAAGTATGATAAGTAACAACAATTTATGGTATAACTTCAAACAAATTCAGCAGAAGCTATGAGTTTCAAAATTCTAAACTTTCAAATTGAATCTAAGATTGAGAAACATAAGGCATTGTTGGATACTTTTTGTAAGTTTGCAGAGTTAAATTTCTCAACATTTCAATCCCATGAATCTGCTTCCATTATTGTTTTCTCTTTCAGTGATCCTAATAGCTTCAGTGTTTTGGAGCAATTTTGGGATCATAAAAATTGCCGTTTTGGGGCCGAGATTTTGGAACAGATCAGCAAACAATTATTGATTAGATTAGTCTAAATCTATAACTCAACAAAAAGTAATAATTTATAATCATTAGTACAAACCATTTCATTAGGATTTAAAAATAATTTCTTTCATTTCTAAAAATCCTAATAATAGTTCAAGATTATCAAAAATAGGCCAAGATTATTTGTATAGTATAAACAGTAAAAATATTTTCTTAAACTCTGCACAAAAGAAAAAAAAATAATAATGATTACAAAATATTTTGTTCATTCATTCATTCCCCAACTGAAAAGCATCATTTTTCAATCTTAGTCTTATTCTATTCAGCTTATGCTATTTGATATCTTGAAAAGGCTTTAATTCTTTTTCGCTTCAAATTAAATTCCATAAGGAGTAGAATGCAAAATTTCACGTCAATAAATTAAATTTCTTTGTATTTAAATTATGGCATCAAAATCTTCCAGCTAAAACAGGATTAACTGTCACAAAATTAACCAATTACAATGAGAAATAGTAAAATAAATAACTTCTCAAATGCTGAAACAAGATCTAGTTATTTTTTAAAAAATCGATACTAAACACTTGCATTCATTATTTAACAGCGCTTTCTCTTAACATGAACCACTTTGAAGGTGTGGGTGTGTATAATATTAAAATATCTAAATGTAAAAGTGCAGACAGGAGTCTCAATATAATCACAAGTATACAGTATAACAGCCTATTGGTTAGGAGATCAGACTTCCACGTGGAAGGTAGTGTGTTCCAATACCCGCTGAAGACCCACCATGTACACTTGGGGATACGTGCATGCAAGGCCATATCCCCCCCGAAGTCTAAATAATTTTCGCAATGTAGCATATATTCTTCCCTGAAACTTACCCCTACACTAGTATTTCAAAGTCAGCACACTTTGGGGCAGGGGGTATTTGGTGGTACACGAAGTTGCTACTGCAGCAGGTTTAAAAACACTGCTCTTTTCTTTCACAAAGTTAGTGGAAAAGTTGTCAAAACATTAGACTTCTCTCAGTTCTCAGCACCAATTAAAGTCTAATCTCGAAGTTCTCAGCACCAATTAACTACAGCAAGGGGCCGTTCATAGATGATGTCACGCTTTTTTCCCATATATTTGACCCCCACCCCGCCTTTGTCACAATATGTTACACTTCAGCGGACCCCCCTCCCCCCCTTTGTCACGCGTCACGCAATGTTGCATAATGCATGATGTCACACTTCTTGTTACCCCCTCCCCTCGTCACACTTTCACGAACCCCCCTCCCCCCTCGAAGCGTGACATCATTTATTAACGATCCCCAAGGCCGTAGCCAGAATTTTTTTTCGGGGGGGAGGGGGGCTGACTTTGAAACACTATTGTTGAGGAAAGTTTCAGGGAGGAATATATGCAACATTGCAGAAATTTTCGGGATTTCGGGGGGGGGGGGGGGGGGGCGTCGGCCCCTCCCTCTGGATACGGCCTTGAACTACAGACCTTTAATCTTAAATGTCGCTACAGATAACATCTGTCACGGGAGCTTATGGGATCAAATCAACAAGAGCTGACAAAATGTTTTTTTTTTAATTTCTTTCACAAGCAAAAAGGAAGAAAAGATGACTCTAGCTCATTTCAACAACAATAAAAAATAAAGAATTTTTCACAATACTTAATTCAAAAATAAAAAGTAACATGAATCAACAAGTGCAAAATTTACAAAACATTTATATGTGAAAAATATATTACCTTGTGGCACCAGTACAAGTAATCTTTCCGGAAGACCATATACTAGCTGTGGTGTAAGGTTTCCGGATTTTCATCGTCACCATCTGCAAATGACATACCATAAGCTTATTTTTTAAAAGAAGACTTTTTTATAAGAATACGAAATTAGAATACCAGCCTTACCAACCTTATAAAAGAAAAACAAAATACTGGGTCTTAGTTTCAAGGGAGAAAAATAGAGATTTTTAACTTAGAGAAAGATTGTTCCCTGGTCACAACTGTCACAGGTAGAGTTTTAAAAAATGTTAATAAGCAGTACGCAACACATGCTTGGTATGCTGCATGCGTGATCCTGCTAAACAATTGGGATATAACAGCCTTCCAGTACATCAAAAGCTTACTGTATTTTAGAGTTTTCACATGCCTAAATAAACCAAAATCGAGGCAAATCCTTTATGACATGTTAGCAAGGTGCAAATGAGAAAAAAATCCGGTACGGAAAATATTTCTATCAAAAGATAGAAGCTGACAAAGTGTAGTCAACATCTCCCGCATTGGCACAAATGAGCTGCTTTGGCAGCAAAATGTAAAAAACCTAAAATACATTAAGCTTTTGTTGTACTAGTAGGCTTTTCTTGATCAAAAGTTAAGCAGGAACACCAAGTTTCAGCACAGTAGCCCTCTTAGGTCATGCATAAATAAATGAAATAATCTCTCTTTTCTGTAATCGGTTAAATGTTGTACTGCTTTGTCTCAAAAATTCAGAAGACATTTCCTTAAAGAGGAAAGTGAGCTCTTTTTAATGATATAAAGAAAAACCAAATCCAAGTGATCCCTTTTGAGGTATGGCTTTTTTAAAATGAGCCAAAATTGAGGCATGACATTTTTAACTGAATTTTGAACCAGCATAGCTCGGCAGTTAATTGAGCAATCAAGATGCCACTTGCATGCCTTTATGACATGCCAGCAGTGTGCAAATGATGAAAGAATCCAGTTCAGAAAATATTTCTATCGACAGATACAAGCTGGTAAAGTGTGGTCAAAATCAGCCACATCGGCACAAATGAGCTACTTTGGCAGCGAAATGTGAAAAGTCTAAAATACATTAAGGTTTCGTTGTACTAGTAGGCAGGCTGTTATATCCCAAATGTTTGGCAGGATCACCAAGTTTCACTGTGTTAGTCCTTTTAGGTCATGATCAATAAGAACACAAAGTTGACGATTTAGTCATTTCAGCTGCGACTTGAAAAAAAGTGCCATTACAAAACCATGGCTAGTGGCCCAACTGTACAATTTATGGAGCTGTAATTTGGCATGGCTCCATCTAAGACCTATATGCACATGCCATAAAAATTTCATCAAAATCGGAGGGGGTCGAGTGGGGAACTTTCCGAAATTTAGTACATTTGACATGAAAGGACCCAGTAGTAAAAATTTTATCATTTTTTGCCGCTTATATAATAAATAATTCTGCAAAAAGTAAGATTTGGTAGCTCTGAATTTTCTGAAGGGTCTGTTTTGATGGAATGGAATTTTGAGAAGAGTGCATTAATCGACAGGAATTTTATGAAGGATCCGAAAACTGAGAATTTCCTATGGAGCGACTTTCGACCATACTCTATGAAATTAATGTTAATTATGTAATAAAGATGATGTAAATGTTTTTTTACTATTGCAGTGGAAGTACTTGTACTTCCTCCATTCAAATTATTTTACAGTATTTATTGAAATTTTGGACTACCTCTGTATAACGTTTTCCCATTTATTAGTTATTTTCCCACCAGTCTCATGAAAAACATTAGATCGGGGGTTCTACTGTATATTTATATACAGATATAGGAATATTAATAACTATGAACATCGCATCTAGTGCAAAAATAATACTGTTTTCTGGATGATTTACTAAAGAAAACATTTGAAAAAACTACATTTCACCACCGATTAGAATATCAGTCTATAAATAATAAATGCTTTATAGGAATGCGTGAAATAAAAATACTTACATAAGGATTATTTCTTAATGGGAATAGCATTATACAATCAAACTAATACGTAAAGTAAAGGGCGAACCGGCTACCCTAACAGGGTACCAACTATGGCTTCCTGCAGAGTGCATTTGGGGGGGGGGGGGGCATAATCCCCCTGCCCAGAATCAACACTAAGAATACTGAAAAAAGTTTTCAACGGAGTGCACACCGAAAGCTGATGGTTCAATCTGCTCCTGGGTAAAGTGAAAATTATTTAAGGTTTCCATTTTTTGATACTTCAATATCAAAAAAATATTTCTACCGCATTGAGGTTTGATTATAATTTATACTACAAAACTTCAAGTAAATCTTAAAAACAACTATCATAAGGAAAAGAAAAGTTAATCAATTGTTTATTTCAATGCCTATAAGTGCAAATAAACATTTAAATACTGAAGGCTAATTTCATGAAAATCTAAACACTATGTTTTGTGGGAATCTTAAATTATTTTTAAAAGAACCATCAAGGTGAAACTTCAACTAATAAAACATACAACACTACAAAAAGAATGAGTATTATTTAATTTTAAAAAATCACTGATAAAATGCCCAAGAACTGAAACTAAAACGAAAAAAAAACTCGAACATTGAAAAAACATTTTAGAGTTAGATTTTCAAATCAATTACAAAATATGAGCATAGTAAAAATGCAACATACTCCATTTTCTCTTCTGTACTCTACATTGGCTCCATTTAAGGCAATTTGCCGCAGATTCAGATGACATCTAACATTAAAACTGCACACCACGTTATTAATTACTATGTCCACAACTGGTACATCCTCATTAGAATCACCTTCAACAGCAATTTGCTCACTGGCGTGGTCCCCTTCATACTTAGATACCGCAGAATTTGTCACGTTATTATTTACAACACTTAAAGTTTGAGGATCAGGACACATTTCTATATACCGATTATTATAAGCAATACCGTTTCCACCTTCGAGAGTGGTCATTCTCCCCAAGAGAATGCCTACAAAATTAAGACTTTCTTGGGAAAGCTATGAAAATGAAAATTATGCAAGTAATAATAGATCTCCTTTCGAAGAATCTTTTTTTTAAGGTTTGATATGATGTAGGAAATTTTTTAACACATCAGGAGGTCATTTCTTTCTTTTGATTACAGCTGCAAAACAAAGGTTTCTCACGGATCAGATCTCTTACAAAAGCACACTTATTTTTGCCGAAAGTACAACAATGGACAGGGATCCCAAATTTCACCACTGGCTGTTGCCTGGTCTCTGCGAGAATTTCCTGACGAGCATTGGACGAAATCTTAGACATCATTCTGCGCATGCGCAAATGCGGAAAGGAAGGAGGGGTGAGAAGAAATAGGGAGGGTTGTTAAAAAGATGACATTCCACCGAGACGGCAAATAAACTCAAAATTAAAACACTTATGCTGTTTACATTTTTATCATATTCGATCTCTTCAAAACAAAATTTGTCTTTTCACTGTTTGGCAAAGAATAAAAGGAGAAAAATGCCACGTGATCAACTTCGTGCTATTTCACACATTGAGCTCTATACAGCCTGGAGTGACTTCTGCAAAACTGAAAACTCTCGAACGGGCGGCACAAAAATTTCACATTTCCGCCAGGTTCGCTACAGCAGTTAACCTAACGTTGTCGTGGTAATAACGAGATGGGTGTTTCATGATTAATATAAATTTCAAAAATTGCATTGTGAACTTTCAAGGAGTTATGTTGACAATTCGGCCAAAAAAGTCTACAAATTTTCAAATTCATCCTCCGTAGCACCGTAGCCAAATCTTTTTATATTCATTTTCTTTAAAAAATTTCCCAGCTCGTTGAAATCTATCTGCTGAAATATGATTTAACTTTTCTGCTAGCCATCAACGAGCTACTGTTTATTACACAAAAGAACAAAATAATTCTCTTAATTATATCCGTTTCTTATGTTTCAAAATCGTTATTTTGTGATGTAGTTTGATTTCACATTTCATAATGAGTTTGACTTCAAAAATATTTAGAAGCCTCAATTTCTATTCTAGCACCCCCCCCCCTTTTCCTAAATTGCCATGCATATGCAGTAAAACCCCGAAAATCCGAAATCCCGGGAAATCCGAATGAGTTTTTTTTTTAAAAACTTAAATTTGAAAAACACACGCAAAAAAAAAGAGAAACTTATTTATTTTGTCACCAAAACAATTAAACACTATTACTTATTAAAAATATAAAACAACTAGCGGTGCCTGCACGGCGTTGTCCGGGCTGAATTTTACAATTGCGCTGCCTTTGCTAAGAGTATTAAAAAAATCGCCTGCGGCATAAGCCTTCAGTGTTTGAAAAACATCGTGAGTCTATTTATCAAAAAAAAAAAAATTATTAGACATTGTCAACGCTTGAAAAAGTAATATAACATGTAGAAGGATCAGTGAAGAAAACTTAGGAATACTTCCATCAGTAGGGTCAGATTTCCCACTAGAGGGTAATTAAAACTGCTAAATTGTAGCACGGCGTCATTTGTTGCGTTACTTTTCATCTGAAATGAGTCTTGGCGATGATCTTAGATTGATTGCAAGAATGAAATTGCAATATCATGTTAATTTTATTTTCCAGCCATGGTGAACTGTTGGTTCTCTAACCGAAAAATAAGTTTCATAATGAAATGAAGCTTCGCCAGCGGTATCATAGAGAGGAAATCGTAGGTAATAATATTTATAGGAAGGCCGTAGCCAGGAATTTTTTTCGGGGGGGGGGGGGGGCTGACTTTGAGGCACTAATGCTAATTTGAGAAAAACTTTAACTCGAAAATATGCTTTATTATTGTTTTATCTTTATTAAACTGAACTATTCTAAAAAATAAGTTTCATATTGAAACCTAGCGGTACCCGCACGGGGCTGCTCGCGCTGAATTTTTCTATTTTGAAAAATAAGTTTTATATTGAAATTAAGCTAACAGTATTCACCCGGAGTTGAGGAAACTGCTAATTATTATTTTTAAGTCAAGGTAAGCCTTAAGAAATCGAACTAGAAAGCTTATAACTGGCGTTCTTATTGATTTAGAAACTTCGAACAAATTCCATCTTGTACAAAAAATCTGCCCGTTCGATAGATATATTATATTAATATGCGCAAGGTTTTTGTCACCCCCATATTGGGGAATTTATGGGGAAATTTTCATAAAATTGGAATAAAAAAAGAACTATCTGTCGGATTATTTTCTAACGGGTCTATGATTCGTCCTCTTGAATTACTCTGTCTATTGATGAAAACCGCATTCAAATCCGTAGCGTAGTTAAAAAGATCTCAGCGTACAGACACGCAAGCGACTTTTTTTATACTCTAATACAGGGGTCTCCAAACTACGGCCCGAGGGCCACATCCGGCCCGCGGACAGATTTTGTCCGGCCCGCGGAGAGCTAGCATACTTGAAAGAAAACTCCTTCTAGAGAACATATTTATTTTTTATAGCAAATTAAATTAAGTTTACTGAAGTAATCTATTTTTATGTTGAATAATTATTAATATGACATCTACATTGATATGGTCATGGGCTAACTACTCATAACATTGTTGTAGGTTATTATTTACTAACTAACAAATTATTGAAATGAATCCAACTAACATTTTATACATTTTAAATGAAAAGATAACTTATAACAAGCATAACGACATATGAAATACTAATGAGATTTATGTAATTGAGATTTTCCACTGACAATAGTTTGTAGTTGTGGACTAATTTTACTTGTACCAATTATTAAAAGAGATTTAAGATGCTCATCAGTTAATTTAGATCTGTAAACATTTTTTGTGTACTTTATTTTGGAAAAGGTCTTCTCACACAAATAAGTAGTACCAAAAACAGAAAACAGCCCACGAGCAAATTTATGCAAATTATCAAATTGTGTCAGTGGAAGACACTTATAAAATTCCAACAAAGATAAGTTTTGATATTTGTTCTTAATTATATCACTGCACTGTAGATCAATCATTTCCATTTGAAGTTCCGGGGCTAGGGTTTCAATGTCAGTATCAAAAGGATTCTGAAAAATCTTAATTTGATTCGCAATGGCATCAAAGTCCGAGAAACGAGTATCAAAATTTATTTTCAAAGCACTCAAAGTTTCGATTGCAAAATCGATAGGAAACTCGGTCTCAGTGGTGTGGCTAAATATTTCACATGTTTTAAAATGTGAAAAACATTTACTTCGTAGTTGTGATTGAAACAGTATCAATTTCTTCCGGAATGATTTGATATTATTGTATAAATCAGGAAGATGCTGGTTTTCTCCTTGCAATCTCAAATTCAGTTCGTTCACATGTTTTGTCAAATCAACATAGAATGCTAACTTCCACAGCCATGCGTTGTTTTGCAATTCAGTAAGAGGGCGATGCTTTTCATTCAAAAAAAATTCGATCACTGCTCGAAGTTCAAAAAAGCGCTGAAGGACTTTCCCACAACTAAGCCAACGTACGGCAGTATGATAAGGTAAGTCATTTTCTCCAATCTCTTTAATAAATTGTACGAATTGTCGGTGATTCAGCCCAAAAGATCTGATAAAATTAACAGTTGATATGACTGGTTTCAGAACTTCAGACATATCCAAACATTTTCCGCACAAAGACTGTTGATGAATGATACAATGTAAGACTATTGGTTTTGAACCACCGTCATTTTCTACAGCCTTTGACACAAGAGCGACCACTCCTTTATCTTTCCCACTCATGTTTTTGCCTCCATCAGTTGTAATACATTTCAAGTTTTTCCATCGAAGGTTCTTTTGCTTAATGGCCATTTCAACTCCTTTAAAAATATCTGAACCAGTAGTTGTGCCATGAATACTATACATATCAAGAAGTTCTTCATGCACTTCATAGCTTTTATCTACTCCTCGAATATAAATCAACACCTGAGCAGTATCTGACACATCCGTTGACTCATCCAAGGCCAAAGAAAACCACTCAACATGTCCATTTTTGTTGAACAGTTGAGAGGATATATTTTCAGCGATGTCTTCTACCCTTCGAGCCACAGTGTTTGCTGACATACTGACAGTTTTTAATAAATTTACCTTTTCAGGGCACATTTCTTCGGCTACTGCGATTATGCATTCTTTGACCATTTCTCCATCGGTGAATGGTTTTCCACGTTTTGCAATTTCAAGAGCCACACGAAAGCTGGCACGAGTTGCAGCCTCTTGTTCAGTTTTGAGTTTTGTAAATAAAGATTTCTGCGATTTCAATCCGCGCTTCATAGCTTCGAATTTTTCTGTCCGCAAACTTCCTGTATATTTTGAGTAATTTTGAAAATGTTTTGCTTCATAATGACGTTTAATGTTATATTCTTTGAGAACGGCTATGCTTTCATTGCAAATCAAACATAGCGCCTTGTTACTGGACTCAATTACGAAATACTGAATGTTCCACTGATCTTTGAATTTTCTGCATTCACTATCAATTTTTCGCTTCTTTTCCATTCTACTAAATCACACACAAAAGCAACAATTCAAATAAAAATATTGTTACAAAGATGTCTTAAACTTAAACACGCACAAAACGTTTTAAGGAGGTACGCACTATTTTATTTCACAGCAGTGTCATAGGAACTGACTTGTGGTTGCGCCACTAGCCTTCTTATATATTTCACTTACTGCCATCTAGAAGTGAGTGGAAGACACCAGAACTTTATCGAACCAACGAGATTATTCTGTAAGTGCTATTAGCGCCATCTGTTAGGGATAGAAGGTACTACCTATTTCTGCTTGTGTCCACCAGATGTCCTGTCACGTTACTCCTCATGGCTCGCTCGTACTCTACGACTAATCTAGAAATTACAGATAATGACAGGAAAATTAATAATATGCAGTGTTGCCGTTTTGCGGACTTTAGTTCGATTTGCAGCCTTTTTTAAACGTGGCGTACTTTTTCGGACTTTTTTTTTCATGTAAAAAAATACTCATTCGTTACTTGAGTACTCGTTAGGAACCGAAGTAACGATTACTGAAGAAAAAAGTAATCAATGATTACTTGTGTATTTCATTACTTTTGTAATCAATGATTACTATGGCGATACGATGCGGGTACCCCATTATAACGGATACCCATACGATACAGAAAATACATCAGCTTCCCCGTCGCTAATGGCATCTGGCAAAAAAGTAATCATATTTTACACCACTAGTGGACTGATTCAACTTTTTACCACCGGCAACAATTAATGATAATATGGTTTTGGCCCTTGGAATTTACTGGAGTAATCAATATGGCCCTAAGGCTGGAAAGTTTGGAGGCGTCTGCTCTAATACAAACAAACTATACAATACAAACTCACAAAATATCAATTTCACTTGAAGTCAGTTAACTTCAATTGTCAAAGTGACGAAAACCGATTAGCGGAGGCAGGGGCGGAATTCTTTCTGGGAGGGGCACTGGGTGTAAAAAGTGGTTGCTCATCTTAAACTTTTGCACAATAAAAAACTCATAAGCTTGTTTCCCGTTTTTTAAGGTCACTTGACACCAGTGAATATTTTTAAAAGTACGAAAAACGTACATACTTACATCAAATGAAAAAGTACAATACATTTTTACATATTAAGATAATTAAACGCCAATCCCTTCAGATAATTTTGCAAAATACCCATTATAATTATTTCGTACTAACAAAAAATTGTTTTGAAGAATTTAATAACGCCAAAGAATGAGTAGTAGGTCAAGCAACTTTTTAAACATTACAACAGTTCTTCTCAAAATTCAATATTTCAAATAATACAATGGCAATGCAGTGATTTCAATACTTCTCTACAGTTCTAAATTAGCAGTTTTGGGCGTCCGTTGATGTTGTTACAAATAAGGGGAGTTCTGAGACTTTTTCTGAATTTATATTAAAATTCAAGTTATAAAACGCACATTAGGCTATCATTGATAACAGTAAGAGACTGCTAATATTTTCCAAAAATGAACTTCTAAAATACAACTTTGATGTTTTTCGAGGATGTGAGGGGATCGGGGCTCTTCCCTGGAAAGTTTTTGAGATTGAAGTCTTAAAAACGCATAATAGGCTATCTTTGGTAACGTCAAAAGACATGTGGATTCAACAGCTCTCCCTTGGAAATTTTTTGAAATTGAAGTTCGAAATTCGTAATTTTCGGAGCTCATTGATAATTTTAGAGAAAGGAGGGGGGTCCTCAATTTCTGTGGAATTCAATTTATGAAACACATACTTTTCTCCACCAGACACCCGTACACCTCTTAGCCGAGGCCTTAGGTGCGCCGAAGCTGGGAGCTGGTGGCCGTCGGTCGACTACGGTGGGCCCATTAACGCGCCGAGGTAGTTCCGCTGGACTGATATGCGTTTAGAGTATATCTGGTGCCCTTATAAGACAGCTGAAATTTTTGCAAGATGAAGTTCTAGAAATACAATTGACGATTTTTTTTCGAGGAAGTGAGAGGACAAAAGGGCGGTTCGTGGGGGGGGGGGGGGGGCTCAGCCCCGAATTTTTTTTTTGAAATATAAGTCTTAAAATTGCAGATTAGGCTATCTACGGAGACGTTAAAAGAAAAGTGGATTTAGGGGCTTTTAGTGTTATGCCAATTTCAATCTGCACAACACTAATTCTTTTACTAGACGTTTCAGACTTGACTTTATTCATATTGTGATCAAATTTGGATCGTCATAGTTCACATTCTATCGCTAGTGCGTTAAAGACAATCTTGAAAGTTTCACCTTGCAATAATGCGTAGTAACTCAACTGTGTAGAGATTTTGAAAATGTCTACGTAAGTGCAAGGCGTAAATTCATTACTCAAAATTTAACTTTAGGATATGGTAAAATTAAACGTTAACTGCTGAGGTACTTAAGCCGATAAAAGACATTACGCAATTTAAAACTCTACAAATTTAATAAACAACAAAGACATAATTAAACAAAGTAAATCAAAACAAACTTTTAAACTTGCGCCGCGGGCAACAACCCATGCGGGCACACGACTGCTGCACAGCAAAAAGAAAGAGAGCGCGAGTGAAAAACATTTCACTTGGCATTTTTACTGTTCTTCTCGCCACAAGCACTGATACCACAAAACTTTAAAAAGTTCTCTAACGATGCATAATAATGAGCAGGTTGAGCATTTTGCATAATAACGATGCATAACAGGTTGCCACAGTAAGTCAGTCTCTGGACTGATAAGGGACGACAAAACGTACTTGACGACCTGATCTTGTGACTACACGCTTACGAAGGGAAGATTGCAATTGTTGTGTAGCATCATGTACCCGCTCCGTTGTGTACTCGGGAGGCTTCGATGTAGCTGCATCAGAGGGCTCTTGTTGCGGAACGTCAGGGGCGACGAAGAAAAAAACAAGCTTCAGACGATCAACTGATACGCTGACTTTCTTACCCTTGATAAGCAAAACATAGAACTTAGGTTTACACTCAACTACTGAGTAATGACCGTTGTATGGCTGCTGAAGTGGTCGTCTTATGGTGTCTACCCGCACAAACACATGAGATGCTCGAGCTAAATCTTCACTCATAAATACAGCTGAATTGGTGGAGTGATGTTTTGCAGGAACAGGTCTCAGCTTACTCATCTTTCGCCATAGATCCCCCAAGAGATCTGCACGAGACGATACAGCAGAAGGCGATGTGGCTTGCAGGAATTCACCAGGAAGTCGGAGAGAGCAGCCGTAGACGAGATTCGCAGTCGTAGCGCCGATGCCCTCTTTCAAACTCGTCCGGATATCAAGCAGTACTGTCGGCAGGACCCCGACCCATCGCTCCGTCGCATGGCTCGTGATGGAACTCTTTAGGTGCCGGTGAAAGCGCTCCACCGTGCCATTGCATTTCGGATTGTAGGCAATAGTTCGTGTCTTGACTATACCAAGGAACTTTGATAGGGAGGTGAAGAGGTCACTCTCGAACTGTCGTCCCTGGTCAATAGTGATGATCTCAGGAACGCCGAACCTTGAAACCCAGCCGGAGTAGAAGGCGTCAGCCACTGTAGCTGCAGTCTGGTCTTGCATTGGGAAGACTTCCGGCCACCTTGTGAAACGATCAACGCCAGTCAAAGCGTAGATGAAACCTTTCGAAGGCGGCAGAGGTCCGACGATGTCCAGATGCACATGAGCGAACCGAGCTGAAGGAGGGTCGAAGGAACCAGTGGGAGAGATAGTGTGGCGTTGGACCTTTGATTTCTGGCAGTTTATACACTGTCTGCACCAGGTCTTGATATCTCTTGACATTGATGGCCAGACGAGCCGTTTACTCACCATGTCCAACGTTGCACGTGCTTCGGGATGCGAAAGTCCATGCAAAGTCTGAAAAATACTCTTACGAAAAGAATTAGGCACATATGGGCGAATGTGACCAGTGGACACATCGCAAAGCACTTTTGATGAGGCGAGTGTTAATGACCTCCACTCAAGACAAAGAATCTGACTCTCGCAGAGATCGCAACTCCTCATCATTACATTGAGCCTTTGCCAAAGTTTCGTAATCAATTTCGCCAGAACTTGACAAGTTAATCTCAGAAATGCGCGAGAAACTGTCAGCTACTGAATTTTGGGCTCCAGGTACAAACCTGATGTCAGTAGAAAATTGACTAATAAACTATAAATGTCGAATTTGCCTAGTTGATTGTTTATCAGCTTTTTGCTGAAAAGCAAATGTTAACGGCTTATGATCACTGAAAATAACACATTCGCGTCCCTCAATCATGTGTCTAAAATACTTGACTGAAGAATACACAGCTAATAATTCACGATCATAGCAACTGTAGCGTAAATCGGCATTGAGTTTACGTGAGAAAAATGCCAGTGGTTGAACCTGCCCATGGACTACCTGCTGCAAAACCCCACCAATTGCAAAATCTGATGCATCTACGACCAAATGTAAAGGAGCATCAGGCACGGGATGCGCTAGAAGCGTAGCATTAGAAATCGCATCTTTACATGCTTGAAAAGCCAATTTGGCTTCCTCTGACCAAGAAAGAACAGTTTTGTCTTTCTGTGTTTACCATCACCTTTTGCGAGAGTATGCAAACTAGCTTGAACTTTAGCTGCATTTCTTAAAAAACGATGATAAAAGTTTGTCATTTCAAGGAAACGACGCAATTCTTCAACAGTGTGAGGTAGGGGAAATTCTAGCAAGGCTTTGACCTTTTCGGGTAGGGGTTCAATACCTTCCTTAGACACGAGGAAACTCAAGAAATTGATTTTTTCCTTACCGAATTCACATTTATCAAGGTTAATTACTAGACCATAGTCCACTAACCGCTGGAAGACTTGTTTCAAGCCGGTCCTGTGTTTTTCTTCACTTTTAGAAGCCACAATGATATCGTCAATGTAAGATACACAGCAATCAAGACCACGTAAAACATTATCGATAAAGCGCTGAAAGTTTTGGCCGCGCATCTTAATCCGAAACACATGGAAGTGTATTCATAAAGTCCAATAGGAGTTATTACAGCAGTTTTTGGAATGTCACATGGTTCAATAGGGATTTGATGGTGCGAAACGCTAACCACAGCCGTACCGTCTATAGCATCTGGGCCTTCACGGATTACCCCCCAGTATGAGGGGGCACGACTGCGGCGCTGTCCTCCTTGTCTTCCCACAAACTCTCTGACAAATTGACAACCAGCACCAGCCATAGGGGTTGGGCTGGCAGAGCTTTGCCTACCTGCTTTACCGACCCGGGGCCATAGTCATGCTACAAAGCAAGCCTTACGTCACCCGGATCGGATAGTGCTATTTTAGTCGCCTCTTACGACACGCATAGCTACGTCGGCGCTATTCTACTCCCGCCACCGCAGGGAGTGGGATTTGATGGCATGCTTTCACGAGATCAATCTTTGAAAACAACCTTTTACCACTTAAAGTGTGCGTAAAATCCTGGATATGGGGTATGGGATAACGATCAGGAATCGTAATAGCGTTAAGCCTCCTGTAATCCCCGCAAATACGCCACCCAGAAGGTTTTTTAGGTACAAGGTGTATAGGGCTGGCCCATTGACTTTTAGAAGGACGAATTATACCTAGTTTGAGAAGTTCGTCAAATCCTTTCTTAACAGCCAACAGCTTTTCAGGAGACAACCGTCGTGCAGTGGAAAACACTGCAGGACCTTTAGTTTCGATCCAATGAGTCACAGGATGGGGCTTAGGATTTTTAACCATATTTGGGTTTGTAAGTTGTGGATACAAAGATATAACATCTGAAAAAGGGATTCGCTCAGAAACTAAGGTTAAACCAAATGTTGGTCCGGGACAAGCTAAACCCTTTGCTACTAGTTTCGAGGCAGAATCTAGAAGACTATTATTTCGCATATCCACTAACAAACCATAATGTTTCAAAAAAAAAATCCGCTCCTATAATAGGATGAGAAACCTCTGCAACTAAAAATCTCCATTCAAAATTTTGACCAACACCAAAATTCAACCTAAACTTTTTAGAACCAAAAGTTTTGATTTTAGAACCATTTGCAGCATACAAACTTAAAGTATCTAGAAAACTTTCAGGCGAAAGCCTCTTCGGAAAACAGCTGACCACAGCTCCACTATCTACAAGGTAACGAAACCCTGAAATTGTGTCGTATACAAAAAGTCGGCTGTTCTGCTGGCTGTCATTTGCCGCCGATAGAACAAACGAGCCACTCGGTTTTCCGAAAATTGGCATGGCTGAATACATTTACGTGCCTTTTCTGCAAAACGCCTGTGATACCAACATAACTTGCCTTTCTCCAGACGTTCCGTAGAACCGTCCCGACTTTTGGAAGTACAACTCCTAACTTGTGTATTGCTTCCAGAATAGTTCCGCTGTCTCGGAAATCCCCGCGATAGCCGTTTAAGCTCCACACCCAATAAAGCCACTTCAGCCTTCAGGGACTGCAAAGTTACGTTCTCAGCTGCAGCAGCTGAAACACTAGCCACAGAGGTCGAAAATTCGGAAACTTCACGAACTTTATCCGCAATTACTGCTAAACTGTCAAGAGAACTATCTGCACTAACTGAAAGAATTTCCTGAACGTGCACTGGTAACCTTTGCATCCAAATTGCACGCAAAACGTCATCTGCAAGTTTTCCCGATGACAAGTTCTTCATTTCGTGCAGTAAAATAGAAGGTCGTTTATCGCCTAACTGCAAGTCCTGAAGGACCAGCTTTAAATGAGATGTCTCAGACTGAGAAAAATGCTTAACAATAGCTTGCTTAATCGTAATATACGGTTTCTCTGGGGGTTTACGCACAAAATTCCGAATTATTGAAAGCACATTTTTATCAACAGCCGAAACAATACAATGAAACTTAGTGATTGGATCAGTAATACCAGCGAGAAAAAACTGGCTTTCTAATTGCAAAAACCAAGTTTCAGGATCTGAATCCCAGAACGGAGGTGCTCTAAAGGCAACACGAGACACTTCAGGAATGGCAGAAGCATTTTTATCACTAGACAGTGTACCGGGAATAAGTTCCTTGACATCAGTATCAGGCATTTTAAATTCACAACTAAAGGCAACCGAAATATGTTCCAGACAACTGTTATCACCAAAAAATTCCACACAAAACCATCTTAAAAAGAATGCACTACTGTAAAATGTTAGTGTTTAAAAAAAAGAGCCAAAAATGTATTTGTGGGCTTAAAATTACGCTACGAGTTTTTAAAATACAATATAAATTGCACAATAACCCAAAAAACCAAAATGTACCAAAGTTACGAACTCAATTCATGAATATCAGGAAAAACCATCCAGAACATGATTTGGAACCACAAAAAAGCGCGAGCGAAACTGGTCAAGAATGAAAATCAGAAAACACTCACCCAACTTTACGGTGTAAACACCTTTCCGCTGACCGTTGAAATAACACGCAGCAAACTTATTCAGCACAGTTGAGTTTTCAGAAGGCTTGAATCACCACTTTAACGTCCACTTTAACATCCGGGTCTACCACTTTAACGTCCGGGGCTACCACTTTAACGTCCGTGTCTACCACTTTAGTGGTATGCTAATTTCAATCTGCACGACACTAATTCTTTTACTAGACGTTTCCGACTTGACTTTATTCATATTGTGATCAAATTTGGATCGTCATAGTTCACATTTTATCGCTAGTGCGTTAAAGACAATCTTGAAAGTTTCACCTTGCAATAATGCATAGTAACTCAACTGTGTAGAGATTTTGAAAATGTCTACGTAAATGCAAAGCGTAAATTCATTACTCAAAATTTAACTTTAGGATATGGTAAAATTAAACGTTAACTGCTGAGGTACTTAAGCCGATAAAAGACATTACGCAATTTAAAACTCAACAAATTTAATAAACAACAAAGACATAATTAAACAAAGTAAATCAAAACAAACTTTTAAACTTGCGCCGCGGGCAACAACCCATGCGGGCACACGACTGCTGCACAGCAAAAAGAAAGAGAGCGTGAGTGAAAAAACATTTCACTTGGCATTTATACTGTTCTTCTCGCCACAAGCACTGATGCCACAAAACTTTAAAAAGTTCGCTAACGATGCATAATAATGAGCAGGTTGAGTATTTTGCATAATAACGATGCATAACAAGTTGCTACAGGCTCAACACTGGAAAATTTTCGAAATTGAAGTTGTAAAATCGCAAATTTGGGCTTTCATTCATGGCGTAAAAGAAAAGGGGTTTTCGAGGCTCTTTTTCTTTTTCTTTTGCAATTCAAGTCTCACAAAGGCACACCATCTGAACGACGACTCTGAACAAGAAGAAAAAAAAAAAGATTTTGTCAGTGTGTGTGGAGTGCGGGAAGTTCTGACTCCTCTTCCAAATCACCTTGGCTACCCTTTCCCTTTCTTTCATGTATTTCAAAAATGCTTTAACAATCCCTTCCCCTTTTTTTTCTTCGAAAAACATGTTTTATTGCTTTAGTCGTCTAATATTTAATTTCCAGCCTTATTTTGATTTATTTGAAATACAAACAACGACTTCAGCCCCTACAAAAGACTTTTCAGACTGCTGTATTATTTTACAGCGATACTATTAGTAATTTTTTCCATTTTTGCTTTTAGTTTTAAATATCATGCCTCCTGAATCTTACTTCAGAAGTTTTACATTTGGTGTGAGTTTTCACTAGAATGTTTTGAATCTCTCTCTCTCTCTTTGTTTTTCCATCTGTTTGTAACGTCTTTCAGCGACCCACGGCCACTTTTTTATACTTTTTTCTGTTATTTTCGTACTAACGGTTTGATTAAAAAATTTATATATATTTACATAGAAGTATAAAACTTTCGACTGCCCGACTATGAAATTATTGTGTTTATTTAGCTATTTATTTATTTTTTTTCATACTCAGACTTGCATTGTGTCTCTATAACGTTTTGAATATTTTTTTTCGCTAAGAAGGGTTTGAAGCAAAACCCGCATTTCGGCGGCCCTTGATTAAGTAATAATACTAATCGTTTAGTCAATGCTCCTATATAATGTTTTAAAATTGCGGTTCTTTTTTAAATTTTACAGAAGGGAATAAAATAATTTTTGAAAAAAAAAAATAGAACCGACTTCAAACTATAAATTGAGCTAAAACGGAAAAAATAAAATTATTTTTTAAACAACTTCGATACGACTTTTAAACATATTTTTTGAAGTCGGTGCAAAATTATGACAATCTAATTATATTATTACGCCATGCGTTATTTTACATTGAAACTGTTGCAAACTCTACGCCATTTATATTTGCAATTGACTCCATAGTTAAAAAAAGAATCATGCATCAAAATCCATCATAATTTCGCACCGACTTCAAAAATTATGTTTAAAAGTCGTATCGAAGTTGTTTAAAGAATAATTTTATTTTTTACTTTTTAGCGCAATTTATAGTTTGAAGTCGGTTCTATTTTTTTTTTTTTTTTTCAAAAATTATTTTATTTTATTCTTTTTAGAGTAAATACATTTTTCTATAAATACTCTATTTTTAAAAAATACATATCAAAGGGGAAACTTTCTTTGAGGAAATGACACTAAAAACTAACCGTTTGTATGATAAATTTCGTTTTGAAATCGATTCAAAAAGGTCACTAGAGCAAACAACCTGATTAGATTTAATTTCTTCTTCAAAGAAGCCTTCAGTCTATTTCTTGTTATAATTGCTTTTTAACCGACTTCATAATATTACATCTCAATTTCAACAGACTCTTTTTAAACAATGAGTTTCATGTTTAACGATTTTCCCTACAAAGAAAAATCAAGCACAGCCTTTATAATTAAAATGAAAAAGTGCTTATTTTTCATACATAGCGTTTTTTCTAAAAAAACAAATGTAGTCAAATTGATGTGCAATATTTGAGTTCGACGACCCTTTATCGATTAAAGAAAAAATCATCAAAATCGGTTAATTTAGTCAAAAGTTATGGATGAAAAGACAAAAAAAAATACTACATTTCTGCCCATAACTTTTATTCTAATTATCGAATGTGGTCAAACGAAGGTATGGAACCTATGGGAAACCACCTTCGATCGATTAAAAAAAATCATGAAAATATGTTCACCTGGTAAGAAGTTATGAGGGGAAAAAAAAAAAAAAAAAAAAAAAAAAACGACACACATACAATATGAATGTATAACCTCCTTCCTTTGTGAAGTCGGTTAAAAACATTGTAATTTTTGGTCATCTGCCCCTTTCTTGAAGAAATGGGGGATGGTGTGTAGGCCTCCTGTGCCCTGATGATCACCTTTTATTTAAGTGTAGTTGCTGATAATCGTAGATCCATAGCGCACAGCCTGGTCATTCCCAGTTGTGCGGCTATGCTCACATCATTCAACAGGGAAATAGATTATTTTTCAGCAGCTGAGGAAGCTTTGAAAAGTTATATAATAATGGGAAGCACTGCCAGGAGACACTATAACATAGTGACTTTGATTGCCGAACAAAATTTAATTTATTCAATTTTTTTTTTTTTTGCATAATATTTTAAAATTTTGTTTCAGGGGGAAAATTTAAAAAAAAAAAATAACAGGAAAAAACCTTTTGGGGTGGAGGGGGGAACGTGCCCCCTGGGCCCCCTTTAAATCCGCTACTGAGCGGAGGCATTTGCGCGCCAGCGCCGCAT
Organism: Octonoba sinensis; assembly: GCA_038502835.1. Lineage (NCBI taxonomy): Eukaryota > Metazoa > Arthropoda > Arachnida > Araneae > Uloboridae > Octonoba > Octonoba sinensis. Next base: position 24,351,537 of record CM076599.1, on the reverse strand, counting down.
ATAAACATGACATATCGTTTGCCGAGCTGTTCTACGGAAGCGCAATGCGTCTTGTGTGACGGGTGTAAGGGGTAGGTGTTTCCTCGAATTCGAGGCTAGGCCACAGCTTCTTCCAAGATATTCACAGTTTCTCACTTTTATTTTGCCACGATTCTGCAACACAGTAAATAACGTCATTTATAGTAACTTTCTTCATCTTCTCAAGGATAGAAAGAGAACCATTTTCCTCAATAAAATATCGTAAGAGCATTTTTTGGTAGTTCAGTTTTGCATTATATAGAACCCCCTGGTCCATGGGCTACAGCAGTGATGTAACATTGGGAGGCAGAAAAACTGCTTTTATATCCCCGCATGTCTGATGGAGGAGAAGGGGCATTGTCTTTCATGGTAGAGCTCGAAGTGGTAGTCCATTTTCTTCGTTAAATTTTTTCACTGAAGGAACATTTCTTGTCAAACCACTCCTTAAATAGAAAACTAGTCATCCTATTTCCTCCTCCATTTGGATTCCTGTAATACACAGGGAGTGCAATTCATATTCATATTCCTAAGGGCACGTGGTTTTGCCGATTTACCAATAATCATCAATGGAAGCTTGTTAACGATGCCCCTGCGTTACTGCAGGTTAACGTAAGACGCTGTTTGTTCATTTAAAAACCCGGCGCACAAGATTCCTCTTGAGAAGCAAGATTTTTAGCGGGAAAGGCTTTAAAGTTCAACCCAGTCTAGTCTGCATTATAAATTTACTCTGGCGAGTACTTACAAGAGGAAATTAAAGCACTTTATTCGCTTAGGTATTCTTCTGCAGAAGCTGTGTTAGCTGATAGCTTCTCTCCACTTATCGACAGTTGTTTGATCCCATATGCCTTTTCTTCCATCGATCTGGCCATCTGTTGCTAGCAGTGAAGAATCACCGTTCATTTGTTCGTTAAGCCGCAATGCCTTCTCTTGTGGATCACTAATAGGCACCCCTTTGTGTCGCTTTTGTGAAAACCCCAAAAAAAGCTGCTTCATCAATTTTTTTCATTTGCGAAAACTGAAACGTGACACGTACTTTAAAAACTATTGGAAGTATTAAAATTAGCATATTGAAAACAGAATATGAAAATATAGTATATTTATACAGGATACGGTGGAGAAACATAATTCCTAAGAGCGCTCCCCCTTTTCCTAAATTGCAGTTTGAAAACTATCGGATGCATTTAAATTAGCCTATCCAGAACAGAAGATGATTGGATAGAAAAAAAAAAATTGCTCAAGTGTAGCACTGTGAAGCCTTCTCCTCCTATTTCGTCCTCCGCGGTTGAACTGCCCCCGTATTGTTTGCTTTTCTGTCACGATGTTGATTGTTTGAATTGTGTTGACCTGCTTGGTTTCAAGCAGACTGGAATAATGTACACAAAAAAGTTGAAGGTCTGTGTTTCAGAAGTATTATTTTTTTAATGTGTATTATGTCTTTATTTCTTGAGAAAATAAGATATTTCTGTATGTTTTCACATAATTACTTCATGTTGTTCTGTCTAAAATTTAAATCTTTTGGTTTGTAAATGAATGTTTACAAGTATCGATTAAAATTTAAACGTCGTCGCCATCAATAGAAAAACGAAAAAACAAAAATACACTAAAACCTTGCAAGTTTTAAATTTTTTTGCTGGTTTCCTTCAAACGTAGAATTTTAGTAATTCAATAAAACAATATTCATAAGCTTGTTTAGCTTTGTGCCGTGACAATGTTAATTATGGAAACGTTCCGGTCGACTAACATGTGTGTTACTGGATCGCGGGTCATATTTGCGCGGATTAAAAATTCTACGAAATAACTTTTTAAAATAAAACTGTGTAGCTAAAAAATAGTGTTTTTATAAGTAAGTTTTAAGATGTTTAAAAATTTTGAAAGATCTAGTTGTAAATTTCTTTTGCAGTTTAACTTTTTAAAAAGATATTCTTTTCTTCAAAAATTTTGTTGTGTTCAACTAAACTTGTATATATGACAATATTTATTTAATGGGAAATAAATTTTAGGTTAATGTAAAATTTAACAGCTCGAGTTTTTACCTTATACTAATGTTCCAGAAAAATGAAAGCTTAGCTTATACATTTTGTTTTGTTTGAGTGAACATTATATATACATGTGTATTTATAATACATATGAATATGTGTACATAAAAATTGTATATATGTATGTATATATCTATATGTGTATATATGTATATCTAGATATATATATGTATATATATAAATATATTTATATATAAATATGTAAAGCTAAACCATACTAGATGCAAAATTATACGTCATTCCACAGTATTTATGTGTTACGTACTGGTCATTTCAGAGCAACATTTTGAAGTATTTATGCTTGTTTTATTATAAAAATATTAATGAACAGTCTTCTATTCTTTTAGTATATTTTGTACATCTGGAGCAGCATTATTTTTTTTTCAATGGGGACAATTTAAAAATATTAAAATTTTGTTACGTACAGGACATTACAGAAAATAAATTGTTTGATACCAAAGAGTATCACAAATTTGATACATATTGTATTAAAAACAAAAAAATGAATGCATGTAGTTAAAATTTATTATGTTTTTCAAGATGGGATAAGGGAATTCTCCCTCCTAACCCCCTAAAAATGGAATCGCCCCTCCCAAATCATGTCTCTGGATCCACCACTGTATATCAGTTATTTTTTCAAGAGAAAAGTTTAGTAGACATTCGAATTCCTTCAAATGTTACTTACGTTGTTTTTCTTGTAAATGTTTCAAATGTGCTAGAATTTGTGTTTAATTTAACAACAATTAGCAGTTGTAATGTTCTACTAATTTCTTTTATTATATTGATTGAGGATTCACTGTGTGAATTTTTTTCCTATTCCAAAAGTTGCCTAAAATTAAAGCTCTTTTTACAATTTGAACATTTCCTAAATAAAGTATGTAAATGCCTAAATAAAATATGTAAAATTTTTAAATAGTGATGAATTTAGTGCCGACTCCAGGATGAAAGGGCCGCCAGGGGGAACTCTGAAAAGGGCACTATGTTTTTCTCAAAAAGGGCACCCTTGAGTTGTGCTTAAATTTTTTTGTTACCCTGAGCTCCCCCCCCCCCCCCCCAATTAAAGCTCCTTTGCTTTAATTTTTCCAGTCCAAAACATTTAAGCGTTTAAAAAAAAGAAAGAGCGTGCAAGTTTAGAAAGGTTGCAAACTTTGCATGTGTACCTCAAAATACAGGTTTGCATTTTGAGAAATATACGTATATATGTACCGTTTATGCATGTTTTCATACGTATTTTGCTGCAAAGTTATGAACCACTCAACAAAGAAAATTTCAGGTCTTGGTGACATTTCTCCACAACCAGGTTTGGGAGGGGTGTACCAAACTTGCAACAAATCGGGAAGGGTAGTAGTACTCTCACAAAAGTACTCTCATCAAGTATTTCAGGTGACAGGGACCTAGGATTTCAAACTTGGTACCATTTTAAACCTCAATCATAGAGCTTTCAAATTTTTCCATAATCATGTTTCTAATTGAAACATTTTTTTTTCTTTTTAGAGAAGGGGTGGGGTAAGAACTTTGGAGAAAATAGCTTTTTATTTTGGCTCAATATATTTTGAGACCTTTTTACCATTAAAAAAAGAAATTATATCAGGTGATAGAAAAATACTGCACAATTATATGCAAGAACACTAAAATTATATAAGAATTTTTCACATACAAATGGGAGCCACATGCTAGTGCAATATTTATTTCTTTTATTCATCTATGAGCAAATGTTATGAGAGGAAAATAGTGTGCAAATTGTGCTTGTATTCAGCATTTTATTTTATTTGCACTTTTTTCTTTCTAATAGAGCCATAAATTTATGTTTAAACAAAGTTTTTTCAGAGGAGGTGGGAGGGGGGGGGGGGGGCAAAAGTCTTGGAATGGGATAACTGTATTTAAGCTCAATAAGCGTTTTGCTCTTCACTGTTTAGAAAATAATAAGAAATATTGTAAACCTAAAGCAGATGCAAAAGATTGCTGCCTGATTATAAGCTGTTCGCTAATTAACATATGGTTGTTTTTTCACTTGCAAACGAAGAAAAGCATATACATGACATACAAATACTATTTTTAGCACAAATAATTTTGAATAAATAAGAAAAAGATAAAACAAATTTTGAGTAAAATAAATACTTAAAGCCTTCTCCTTTTTAAGTATTTTCTTTCTGTTAAAACTGCTTGATTACTGAAATTCTGCAAGGTTATTGCACTGTTTCTTTTGTAAATATGTTTTCAAGCAACTTATTTTTTCTTCATATTTATATTTTGTTACAGATTATGAGATGTTATACAGGGCTGAAGGTTTTAAGAAGTTATTCTATTTCTCAATATTATACTGATTGCAGATTGTGATATAGACTTGAATGTAATTCAATTCTTTTCAATCTTCCAGAGCTAAGATGTAAGTAAAGCATTTGTTTATACACTGAAACCTCTCTAAAGCGACCACCTCTCGCCGCAAAGTGGTCGCTCAATGGAGGTTACTTGAAAATATTCAATAATAATGTTAAACATATCCAGAAGAGTCCAAATTAAATAATAATTAATTAAATAATTTATTTAATTAATTATTATTTAATTCATTTATTATAAATGAACATAAACGCAATTTTAAAGATTTTGCGATCACAAGAGCTTTTTCTTTCTCAACTGGCGCATTCACTCAAAAAACTAAAGTTAAGCGTTCTTTCGATCCCTCCCCCCCCCCTCTTTTTTGCAACCTCCAACTTTTCTGTTAAACTTTCCATTGGTTAAAGCACGAAAAAATTATTCCATATTCATCAAGATTATAAATGCTTCTATCATCATAACCTGCAAAATGACGTAAAGAAAAATTTTCTGTTCTCGACTCTTTTTGACTCTTTGATGAGCATTTCCTTGTTTTTAAAATTTTTCTGCCGATTTCCTTCCGGGTTTACCACTTTCATACTCCTTTATCCTATCTTCGTAACTAAAGAATCCCTTTTTTGTAGATGCCTCTTATAAAACGTTGAAAAAATGTTCTTTCAATATCTATTGCTGGTTATCAAAATGAATTCTCTACTGAAAGGAAAGGCTTGTGTTCCCACTACTCGGTCACCACCAAGGGTTCTGGGAAATGGGGTGAGAACAACGCACCCCAGGTTTGTCGGGGATATCACACTACTCTTATCTCACCAAGGGGACAATGTGGCAGGCCTGTTTGTTTGCTAATGTGTGTCTGCCCAGAAGGAGTTATTCAACGCACATGTGTAGGAAAGCTAAATTCCTCGAAGACTTTCTGGAAAAAATGCCCAACAATTGACATCTGAATTGGAGGGTTACATGTCCCTCCAGGGGAGTAGAAAATGACACAAAAACTAAAGCACCGTTTTTTACTGATTGTAGCAATTGAATGATGCAGAAATAATAAAAGTGACAGTAGTTTGCTTTTCTCCTGGAAGAAAATGTGGTCGTTTCGAGAGGGGAACTGTTTAAGTGGGGTCGCTTAATGGAGGTCAAGTTAACATTAAATGAATGTGGGGAAATTCTGTTCCAGCAAATTTTGGTCGTTTAGAGAGGTGGTCGTTTAATAGAGGTGGTCGGCTAGAGAGGTTTCACTGTAGTATGTTATTTCTACAAATCATGTATTTATAATTTTATGTTTTTAGTTTTTGCATGTACTGCTAGCTTTCTCATTTATATGATCAGGGCTAGATTGGACGCCTCAAAAGAGCGCTAACCTTGGAACTTCAATTGATTTATAGGGAGGATTATTATACGTTAGGGGAAGGTTCTGGCGTGTTATTCGGGCTAATTAATTAGCCTTTTTTTTAGCAATATTGATAGGAAATAAAGGAAAATGATGCACATACATTTTAATTCATGGTGATATAATTGAAAAATTCAAAAAATGTAATTTCTTTTTATGTTGTCCCCAACACAAATTGCAGTCGGTAATCAGTCTCACTCATAAGAAGAATAATCTTTCAATTAATGAAATAACTTTTTTTTTATTACAACATAAATACATCTTCAGTAGCTTGTAAAACCTGATTCTTCAGGCATATTTTTAAAGATATTGTAGCTTTAAATGCATCACTGCATCAGAGCTAATAATTTTTAGTAATAAGACAAGCTGAGAATTGTGGAAATTCAAGTTCTTATTATGCCATGGCAGCAAATTGTTTTCTAGTATTCTTATTTTATGCTTTTAACATTAAAAATTGCAATAAAGAATGCAAATATGTTTGTAAAAGTTTGAGAAATTAAAATTTTTAAACATTATTTACAGCTTGAAATTGAAAGCTTTGAAAATGTTCAAAAATCCCCAAAAAGTGAAAAGCAAATGCTTCTTCAGGAGGCTTGATTGTCAGCAAATTAAATTTCGCGGAGATAAACCATGTGTTGCTACTGTTTTTCTTTTTTTTTTTCAGGAAAAGATAAGAAAAATAAATCAATAAATTTAAATTCCCAAAACTTTCTTTTTATAGATATAATATTAACAAAATACAAAATGGATAAAACTAACCTAGTATAAGGAATTCCATGTTCTATGGTTCTCCATAGCAAAAGTACCTAAATCGAAGATACTAATTTCTCATAAGAGAGCTAAGTTCCGACATAAAGTAGAGAATCACCATAGAATATGGAGTACTTTTTTCAATTAGTTTTATCCATTTCGTATTTTGTTAATATTATATCCATTAAATTGAAACTTTTGAGAATTTGAATTCTAAGGGACTGAGGGCCTGAACCTTTGTAAGGATGGTCCCCCTCCCCTCCCCCATTTCTTGATTGGTAGTGTAAATGCCACCGAAATTGACATACTCATTCACTAATTCATTATGATATTGTTGTATAGAAGAAAATATTGAGCAGAAAATTTTTGTCGCCCATTTTGAAAGCTGTCAACTGGCATAAAATTTTTCCACTGATGCTTTCAAAAAATTCGTGTCTCGAGTACTTTTAAGGTTATTTGTAATGGTGTAAATTTTATGTTAAAATCAGTTATAGAGCTAAACTCTACGTATTTAGAGAAATTTGTTATACAGTCAACGCATGATAACTTGAACTTCGATAACTTCTTTTTCAATAAACTTTGCATTAAAAAACTTATATTTCAAAAAAAGAAAAATATATTTCCCTGCACCTTTATAATTTTATAATGTAATTTTACCTCTTTTTTTAATTCTTGATACAGTATACTCTCAATATCTCGAAAATCTTGATATGTAGAAAAATTGTTTTTCTATTTGATATTAGATTCATCTAATGTTGATTTCAATTTTTATGTCAAAGAGTTTTCACCAAAACCTTGTTGTGACAAATATTTTTTGAAGTAGAAAATTAATCGTTCATTTGACAGTTCCAAATAACATCCCTCTTGAAACTGAATAACCAGTTGCCACATTTGATTTTCTCTACAAAACTTCTACCTAACTTTTGCTAAGATGACTTAAAGACCTGCCTTTTGCTTCAAATGAGATCCTTGGATCATGATCACAAAAACTTTTCAAGCTATTTCATATTTGGAAAATAACTGATGCCAAAAAAAAGTTATGCCTATCAAACTTCTCTGGATAGATATTTTTAAAGTTACGATAAGTGTATATTTTCTACTCATTTTTGTATGGTGTACATAGTAGTTTTTTGTTTTTAAATTTCAAATTAGTTTTTGTAGCATTTTGTAAAACTGGAATTTTTGTTACTTGGAATTATTGTTTCTTCTGTTTGGTTTCGAGACTGCAAGAGTTGACTATATTACGTATTTTCTCATATTGTAATAAAAGCATTCATCTTTTTTTAATTTAACGAAATATTCCGCATGTAATATTTTTTACTTTTTAATGATATGTGCTGGTAACTTAATTTTTCTTTTTAAAATGCAGGAGATATTGCTGCATCAACTGATACATCTGAAATGGCTATGTCGGTTCAAGCTTGTCCTTTATCTAGTTGTAAAAGTCAGCATCAAATGAAAAATGCAACGAAGAGCCCAACTGTTTTGCGGCGCTCTAGCATGAGACAAAACGCGGGTAATTCTTCTGTAATATATTATCTCTTTCTTTTCATTTATGTGTGTAAATTAAACACCTCAAAGAACTAGAAAGTAATAATACCTTTGATCTGAAGCAATAATAATAAATTAAAAAAAAACCATGTAGGGGAGAGTTGGGAGGAATGGGACAGTTGTATTTATGTCTGAATAAAACATTAGAATTTATTTGTAGTTCCTCTACTAAATGGAAGAGTTATAGCTTCTTGCAGGATTCTATTTGTTAACCAGCTACAGTACTGTGTTTAAAATCAGAAAACCTTGCTTTTTGCCTGAGAAGTATATACAAGTTCTCAATTTTTCGATGATTTCTCCGTTCACATTGTTACTAAGTTAGAAATATTATAAATGTATAATAAACTCTAAGATATAGTGTTTGCAAACCACGGGCGGATGCAGGGAATCATTTTTGGAGGGGGCACCAGGGAGCAATAAGTGGTTCTCCCTCATAATACTTTTCACAATCTCATAAGAGTTTTTAGTTTTTTTCAAAATTCTTTCTTTATTTACCAATTTATCTATTTTGAAGTATAGAAAATTTAATAAAAATTACTTTATTTGTTAATTACATATTTCTTTACTCACTTGCCCCCTGTGCCCCCCTCCCCCCCCAAATCCTCCACTGTTGCAAACTAACAGTAAAATTAAGCCTAAATCAAACATATTTTATGATTTAGGCATTTTAAAAGAATGTTCAAAAGTGGGAGGAATGGGGCAGTATGATTTAGGAGATAATGGGCATGTTCTAGTTCTCCCTAATTGATCTTGTGCCTTTTTATTCTCTTACTTTTGATTTTTTGATCAGCTAAATATGCTAACAACTAAATATTGCTCTCAAAAATTAAGGTAAATCACAATTTGTCAAGTTTTTTAGTAAACTTTACTAAGTTCTGAGCATTTTTAGTGTGTATGCAAAAAATAAATGTTAATTACAATTTGTTACATTTTTTAGTAAACTTTACTAATTTATGAGCATTTTTAATGTATACGCAAGAAATAAATAAATGTAACTCACAATTTGTCAAGTTTTTTAGGGGATTTTAAAAGTAATGAGCATTTTTAGAATGTATAATGTGTGTCCTCCCCCCGGAAAAAAAAGAGAAAGAATGAAAAGAGCAATTTGTTAAGGTTTTTTGCTGGGTGACATTACTGCAGAATTTGTGATTCTTTAAATTTTTTTTTTTTTTTAATGGATTTTATTTATTTAAATCAAATTTTTTAAAATTTAAATCAGATTTTTTTTATTTTTTTTAAAAAAAAGATCTTAAATATTTTGGATATTTATTATGTTACATTCATAGAAACATGGCATGTTTAACAATATGAAAAAAGACTTGAAGCTATTTTCACAGCAATAAATATTTTTAATAATAATAATGATAAACAAATTTTAATATACAAATGCATGACTTAAATGAAACTTAACCTACCAGAAATAATAGTACATTCATAAGTACAGAAAAAATGAACAAATTTAATCTGAATTACTTTGCTGTTGAAAACTGGAAAAAAGTAACAACTGTGTGTACTTAATTATTACATTTAGTGTACTTTAATCATTTATCGATTTCATAAATGAAATAGCCTGAAATATTTCTACCCATTTAGTAAAATCAAATGACAAAAAACACAGAATGGTTCATGATTATTATGAATTCTAATTTGTAGGATTGAATGAATTATGCTTTGCTGTTAAGATGCTTGAAGAATAGAGTAATATTGTAAAATTTAGAAAATAGTAATTAGTTCTTAACTTATGAAAAATGTTATGCACACAGACAGATGGACCTAGGAAGTTTCGTTTGAAACAGTGGTTGTAATTGCAACATATTTCATTTTTACAACACTTTCTAACATTGTAAAACCAATGATTTTTTTTTCGGGGGGGGGGGGGGGGATCACTTGATTTAAATCAACGAACCCTGCTTTACTGGGTACCATTTTTTGAGTGTAAATGTACAAAAGTATTAACTTTTTTGGCGAACTTGATTGTTATGACCAGGCCAAAAAACAGATTTTCAAAACAATTGACAAAATTCCAGCTTGCCGTTAGTTGAATATTTCTCTTTTAGAGGCATTACATTACATAAAAGTATTGGGAACTTTGAGAAAGATTTTAATATAATGTAATTGAATTTATAATGCCCTAAATTATAAAGGTTATCTAATTTTTTACTGTTATTTTTTTGAGCTATACCAAATTTTACAACCTTTTTGTAAAAAAAATTTCTGTATATTCTGTAAAAGTATTATTTTTCTTCAATATTTTGCCATTATCCATAATTTATCAATTTCTGCAATTTTTCATGCATATTGTACCAGAAACAAAAAAGTAATTTGTTTTATTTTATTTTTAAAAATAAATTTTGAATTTAAGCAAATTATATGACAGAAGAGATGTGTCAGTGATTGCAAACAAACAGCAGCTAGTTACAACATTTTAAAGTTAATATTTTGTTTTTAATATATATATATATATATATATATACATATACTTTCATATAAGAATTCACTACTATTTTAAAGTCGATTGTGCATCACATTAAAAAATATTTATTCATTCTATCTGGCATATCAGAGTGTTGAATTTCAAAGACTAAAATATTTTAAAGCTTTATGACGCTAGCGTTCAAAAAGTCGTAATTTGCACAGGGCCCGATTAAGACAGTCGGCGGCCCAAGGCACAACATTATTTTTGGGCCCCCTATGGTACAAAAAATAAAAATACTGGTATAATGTATAAAGTTAAATAAGCTTGGAGATTATTCTATTAATATTTGGGGGGCCCCAGGCCGTATCCTAGTTGGCCTTTGCGGTAATCAGGCACTGAATTTGCAACTAAGAATTGTTTGGTGTCTGGAATCTCTTAAAGAGAAAAGTACTTTTTTTCTTTCATAATAGATTTGAAAAATAAAAAAAAAATCGCTCCAAACAGCATGAAACTTGATTACGGGAAACTAAGTTTCAGTTAAAATTCATGGGCCTTTTTTCTAAATCATGATTACTACAATGAATTATTGGAATTCATTCTCCCCAAAATCTTCATTTCCCAATAAGGCTCAGCTTAATCCTCATTCAACGAAACAAAAGTCTGTGCAAGAATTCTCGAGTTTTCAATAAAATGCTATCTAACAGTTTTTCATCTTCTGAGTGATATTATCAGTTGTATAGTCGAGGGGGGGACGCTGGGAGACGGAGTGCCCCCACTTTTTAATTTTAACTCGAGAGTCCCCCCACCTTTTAAAAATTTTAACACAAGTGTCCCCCTGCTTTTTTATGATCACATCTGTAAGCGTCCCCCTACCTATTTCCCCAGGACAACACCACTGGATATAATAGTTCAAGAAATGAAATGATTTTTAAAAAAATTTTATTATCAAAACAAATCTTGATATTAGCATGAAATAAAAAACACTGATTTGAATTTGCGATTGGTACTCTATGGTTACTTTTGTCAGGGTATGATTTAATTTTCTGCCAAATTGCATTCCAATCTATCAACTGCGGCTTTGCATAGCAAACATATACATACATACATTCACACAATAGAGCTGTTTTATGTATATAGGATGTACAGTGTATAATCTTTTATAAACTTTCAAGTGTCAAGTCATAATTATTTTACTTTGTATCAATGAATCAATTTATATCAATGAATCAATTTATAACTTATCCAGGCATCAAGTTTCTGTAGTGTTTGTTTCTTTCTTTTTTGTATTACATGCTAATCTTTTAACTGTTTAGGTATCAGGAAATGGTATTTAGTAATATAAAATAAAAAGAAGTTTGTTTGTGCAAAATAATAAATAAAATATGAGCTGCCGCTAGACTGCTTAACATCCAAGGACCATGGTTGTACTTAAAATCTGTCATCTGTATTCTTTATTTAATGTTTTTATCCTTGATATTTGCACATTTCAACCATGATTAAATATACTTTTTTTTACTGTTTAGCACTGTATCATGTCCAATAATACTCTGTTATCTTTCAAATATACTTAATTTTTTAAAAAAGTCAATTAATGTACAGTGGAACCTCGCTATTTGTTCATGAGGCAGTTTGAATGACGATTTGTACGAATGGCGAATTATTTTTTCACATAAGATACAATGTAAATTGGATTAATCCGTTCCAGACCTGTCATTTAAACCTATGAGAAACAAATATACGATATTGTACATGAAATTATACATAAATAAAAATTTAACTGCAATTTACTGGTATTGAGGTGAGCTGATGGTGTAAGTAGAATGTTGAGCGAGGAAGAGAAATGTTGATGTTACTGTTTGGAAGAGGAGTCACCTTTCATAAAAACATCAGGTTACGTACCTTCAGATGTTTTCTCCCTTTCTGCTGTTCTTTCTTTTTTCTGTCCTTTAGCACAAGAAGAATCTTGGCTTTCTTTCTTTAAAAAGATATCTAATGTTGTCTGCCTTTAATGATTTTTCAGAATTTTTCTAAAATGGTCAAGAACATTCTCATTCAACAAGTTGATGCTCCTGTTGACCACAGCAGTGTTAGGATGCCATTTTTTTCATTCTCTGTGTTTTTTCTTAGTGGTAATGCAGCTCTTTAATTTCTGCAAAGGAAATGCTTTCCTTACTACTTTCCTCCTCTGAAGAAGAAAGTTCTGCAACCACTTCCTCTAGCTCCTCCCCTCAGAAAGTTAAAATTGCCAGCTCAAAAAGTATTAAAATTTTTAAAAACCCAAAATGCCAAACAAATTATTTCCAGACAAGTTCAAAAAAGAGCATAATTTTTCAATTTTTTTCTTCAATAAGAAAGGCAACCCTGGCTCCTGGCGTCGTCCGAATCGCGGGGCAAGCGTACAAATGACGAGTTGAATTTTTCTTGAACAAGTTGGACGAATGGTGGGGTTCCACTGTATTTCAATCACCTGGAGAAATGGTGTAAATCTTTTTGTCAATATATCTAATGTCTCATCTCATTAACTAGAAGTATGAGTGAGTGTTTATAATGATTCAGTGAAATTTGAAGTTTCATTCGGTAAATTGAAAATTTCCTCTTCTCCCAAAAAGATAAGTTCAGGGTGCCCCTGCTATGGTGCAAAAACTGGATGCATGGGAAATTTTTATTACATTAAATTATGAAGCAAACTGTCTTGAGAGATAAAATGCTAGATAAAACCAGACTGAAATAGATTTAAAAAAGTAATAAAATAATAGATGATAATATGTAAGAAATATAAATTATGTAATACAAGGAGGAATTTCCTTTCATCAATAAAAGGCAAAGGAAGTGTATAGTAAAGGGGGGGGGGGCATTAAAACTGGGCTATCTACCTGTCTCAAATAGCTATGTTTTTTAGTAGAAGAGGAAATACAATACAGTGAAACTTGGCTATTGTGAGCTCAAATTTAACGAGATAAATTTAAATAAATGGTTAGATTCATGTTAAAAGCTGTTTATAAATCCCAATTATTACAAGCATGATTTGGATGTAGCAAGCATTTTTGTCACAATAACGTGTCCAAATTTTCTCTTTGGAATCAAGTTTCACAAAATTGCATCGAAATTTAATAAAAAGTTGAAATTTTAAGAGAAATGGCCAACAGCCAAAAAGTATTAAAGTTTCCAGAAAAAACCTATAGAAAACCCAGTTATTACAAGTACTCGGATTTAATGAGCAAATTGTCTCTTTTCACCCTTATGACAGAGTTCAGTTATAATGGGCAGGGCCGATGGGAGGCAGAGGCAGCAAGCTGCTTTCCTCACAGCACAGCTACTAGCTGCAGCCTTTAAGGGTGGCAGGTAGTAACAGCTAATAAATGTAATACATAACATAGCATTACACTTATAATGAATAATAAAAATAAATCTGTCTATGGATATTTAATTTCATTTAAATACATACACACAAATTTAGTCACACTCTACAAAATACATATTGGGGAGGAGAATATTTTGTTGCCTCGGTGTGGCTTATACTTGCGCCAAGCCTGGTAATGGGAATAGTTTTCTTGTATTTTTACCATGCTATATGCAATGTTATTTTGTAAAATTTGTGATATAGGAGGGGTCTTATAAAACTTAAATTTAATATTAAAATTTTATGAATTGCTTTTTTTCCTCCAAAAATCACTTTGTGCTAGATTTTAAAGATTTATATCTGAAACTTAATTTTTGACATTTTCTTCATGAAAGAGAATTATTTTCTACTTAGATAATGGTTCTTTAAAATAAATAAAATGTTTTTCAAAAATTATATATATTTATGACTATGGTTAAAAACTGATGTTTATATCAAACTTGTTTTTAGCAAACAGAAAAAGTGCTGTTGAACGACTTGAAGAAAGTAAAGCCAATTATGTGAAGTCAGAAAGAGTTTTAGATTCAAAACAAGAGTTTAAGAACAGCTCACATTTGCGGGTGAGCACTGGACCTCATTTGGACGCTTTGTTTAAAGTACCTTCCAAACAGCCTGCAGAAAGTATAAGACTTCCTAATACAGCTGATGATTTGAAACTTTCGTATTTTAGAATTCACCACCATTCTAATGTACAAGTTACTAAGTCTCCTCCTTTGCGAGCAAGAGCAAAATCACATTCTGAGTTTCGTGAAACTCATCTGACTCGTAAGCACTCCTTTGCTAGCCAGTGCAGCAGGCATAGAATTGAAGTCCTAATCGATATTGAATCTCAGTTGAAACGGTTGATTACATCTGGCTCACATGAAAACATATCTCTTCCACAAGAGACTGGTATTTTAGGCACTGCTCACCAAAAAGCTCAAGTTATACCTAAAATTTCCAAGCCTTCTGAAATACCAAAAGTTCGAAGAGGTTATTCTGACCCCGTACGGAAAAGCTGTTGGCCCCCTCCAGATTTATCCCCTGAAGCAGATGTCTACATACATAAAAGCATGCCAGATCTATCTCCTTCTCCATGTAGTACTCAAGTTATTGTTCCTAGCTTGTCATCTCATAACTCAGATGACTTTATGGCCGATCATGGAGAAACTATTCAGTATTTCGCACCTGAGCGTAAAATTTCAACGAATGGTACTTCTGTTAAAAAAGTCGAACGATGTAATGAAGGCTTTGAGTCACATGAAGAGCCTAGAAGATTTTCCAATGGAACTGGAATGCTGCACCTTACACCTTATTACTCTGCATCGAGTCAACTTCAAAGGAAGCCTGTAAGCCGTTCAAAGTCTGATGTGTCTCACCGATATTCAAAGAGAGCTCCAGAATACCTTCCTCGAAAAAATAATTATACCACTGCTGAGATAGAAAGATTTTTTGATACCATGGGATTGGACACAAATGTGTGGCATCATCTAACCTCTCCCTCAATAGTATCCAGTCCACCTTGCTTTTTTGAAAGTGTAAGTTCAGTAGATTCAAATGAAGATAAATCAAGTGTTTGCAGCGAAGACTCTGTTTCTGAAATGCCTCGAGAAGGCCTAAGAAATCATGACTTACGAGGTCATGGTCCATTGGAAACTTCAATAGTTGAAAAAAATGCTCGAGTGATTAAGTGGCTGTATAACTGTCGTAAATCTGCCTGTGAATCTTGACTGGTGATACACTTGTCTTTCATGAAAAGTAAGTTTAAATATTCAGGTCTTAAGAAATAATGAGATAATGCAATTTTTATTAAGGGGAGGGGCAATATTTAAAAAAATAATTTGAATATTTTTTAAATAATTGTTACTATTGTCTGTTTTGGTTTTTTGAACATAATTTATAATCTTTTGTTGCATTATGCTACTGCTACACAAATATTATAAAATGTAATAAGTTTGGCGGCATGAATAGAGGAACATTAGCACATCACTGCTCCTAAACTAAATTAAGAAAACTCAAAATAGGTTTTTTCTGTAAAAATTGAATTTGAAATTTAAAAAAAAAAAGAAAGGATTTATTATTATTATTTGAAACACTGTATAAATGACCAAAGATTTGTATAAATGTTCTGTTAGTGAAGCGTATAATTGCAGCAAACAGCACAACAAAATATTCAACAGTATTAACCTGTCAAAATTTTAATCTTTGTTTCAATTGCCCATTTTTATCATTTTAGCAAAATCCTTGTATCCCAAAACCTTTCTTAACCCTTTAAGCGTTTGCGACGTAAAATTCTGTTGCCCAGTGATGTATCTAAAAGCTCGAGAATAGCTACATTTCTTGAGCAGCTTTTGCTGAAGGCGTTTGAAAAGTGCAAGGTCTTCTCTTCATGCTTTTGGAATTTGATGGCAGAATATTACTTTGCACGTGCTTTTAGATACATCACTGGGCAACAGAATTTGAAGTCGCAAATGCTTAAAGGGTTAAAATTTCCTTCTTTCCTGAGAAATTCAATATATATTAGTTTAACTGCATAAAAGTTCTTATACCATACAAGTAAGATGTTTTTTGTGTTACAGTATATAATTTGGTTCACAGTCCCTGATAGTAACCTCCTTTATAACCTCACCTCGGTTTTAGCCTCACAAACACCACAAATCCTCTGGTATCATTATAACCAAAGTCCACTATATTTTTAGGGTATTCAAAATAAATACCACTGCTTTTCAGAGATGCTCTTGATTCTTGAAACTCATTTATCTATTTGAAATCATTCATCAAAAATATTCTGAAAATCATATTTCAAAGGTTTTTTTTTTAGAGCAATCTATCTAGAATTTTTTAAAAAAATTATTCTGAAATGATTACCAAAATTAAATAAGTAAGCTATTGCATGCTCTTGCTTAATTGTTTATACTTGAAACTAGAACAAGTGTAGAATAAAATTTTAAAACTCATTAATTGAAAAGAGTATCAGAAAATGAGCTTTATATGTGCAAAACGAATTACTTTTTATCTTTTTATATTTTTCAGGTCTCATGATGTTCAGTAACTAGGAGGAAAAGTGCATATCTGTAGATAAAAGAGCCATTGTAAAATATTTTTAAAATAATGTTTGTTACTCTATATTCTCATTCTGCCTGGTGCAGGAAATACACTTTTGCTCATTCCTTGTGATAATTGTGTCACCGACACTTGTGTTTGTCTTTTGTAAAGACCTATAGATTAAGTGGAATGATGTCAGAATAGACTTTTTATTCAGCATTTATACACATGACTTGCTATTTCATTAGTATGGATTGGATGAGTTAAAAAATAATACTACCAAGTAAATGTTAGCATTGTAATCTAGAAATTTTAGAATGTACTTGCAGTGCTTGAATAATTTTATTGAGTTGATGTAAAATCCATTTGCATTGCATACCATTATAAAAGATCTCACAGAAAGAAATATTTTATATATCACATTTAAAATAATCTTTATGAGTTTGTGCATATGGATAATTCTGTTCGGTGATTCTCATATTTGTCAAAAATGAATTACCATGTTATTTATTTGTACTGTTAATCTGTTTTTGCATTGTTTTGAAATTTGGTTGTCAATATTAAGTTGTCTCTTTAAATTTTTTAAAATCAAATGTCTTATTAAAAATTTAATTAAAAACATTATTGCATGTTTTCAAAATAATCTTGCCCTTTTTCTCAAAATTATTACAAGAACTCTGTATTTGTAATTATTTTTTAGGGTTGATATTCTCTTAACTCTCTTTTTTGTATTCTCTTAACATAGTTTTGAGTTCTTTAAATATATATATATATATTTTCTTTTAGAAATTTCCTCCCTCCCCTTAGTAATAATATCAGCTGGTAAAAATACCCATTATACGTTCAGTTTTTCAAAAACAAATTTCTTTCCCTTCTCCATTTTGATTTTATTTTCTAATTTTACAGAAACCCCTTTTCTTTTTTTGAAAAATGTATTGACCAAATACCTGTTACTAATGTAATTGGGTGTTTTTAAAGAAGTCTTGTCAGTTGCTAGCCTATTTAATTACATTATGAGGGTTCCCTTTACAAATCAAAAAATTCCAATGTTAATTTAATGTAAATGCAACATTTTTAAAGTTATAACTTCTTTACTATGTTATACGTATGATAGGTATCCATCAATTTTGCCCTGTTAAGTCCAAATATCATTTATTTTAATACTTACTATGATTTGCAAATGTAAGTGTAATTTTGGAACATAAGTGGTGATCAAAATGCACTAAATATATCTTTAAGTTATTTCCATGATCTATGTTAATTCCATAATAATATAACAGAGGGAGTTTTTATAAAAACGTCAACACTTTTGTCATATGTCTTTTCTTCCATAAACTCAGGTTTGTTCTGTGTTGAAAAATGTGCTCTGGTTTCTTCAAAGTATGCATGTAATTTTTATTGCTGTTCTATACTTTAAATGCTCTTTTTGCTAATGTAATGTTGTGGGTGAAAAATTTATTTATAGAGATAATTTTTCTAAGTTTTATAATGAAAATATCCTGAAAATATTTTTATCTTTCAAAAACTAATATTGAAAAATTTGAAGTAATAATATAGAGGAAAAAAAAACTACTGTTTCAATAGAAAATGAGCTGCAGTATGAGTTGCATTCATCCTGTGGTTGTAAGTCACAAATTGTTTGCCCCACTGTTAAAAAAAAAAATATCTTAATGATTTTTCCAGATAGATCCTAAATTTGGTTATTCAAGAACCCTCTTTATGTATGAAAATATTTTAAAATATGTACAAAAGGAAGAAATTCACATATCTTCACTCATCATCAGATGAAATAGTTATCAGTCTACCAAAGTAATGTAAAGGCAATAAATTAGATTGGAAATCAGTTTTACAGCTCTAAAATTTTTTTGATACCTTATAAATTTTCATTTGTTGTGTGAGTTACGCATGGAGCTAACGTTTAATGGATAAAAATAATTTAACTTTGTGCAAGTAAACAATAATAATAAAATTACACGTTAATTTAAAGCACAAATGAGCAATAAAATGCAGACATATGTTTCGGGATTGCTTGGAATCCCTTTTGCAATGCGACAGGGAGCTTCTTTGGATGTTTTGCATCTAGAAGCTCCCTGTCGCATTGAAAAAGGGATTCCAAGCAATCCCGAAACATATGTCTGCTTGCTCATTTGTGCTTTAAATTAACGTGTAATTTTATTATTAACGTTTAATGGTAAAGCAAAAAACAAATGTGCATTTATAAACACAGTAGTCACACAATATGTTATTATTATTTTTTTAAACTAAGTTCTATTCAAACATTTGTATGTTTACATTACATATATATATTTTAGCATCTCAAATAAATGAATGAATTTTGTAAAAAAAAAAAAAAAATTAAAGTTAGTGCTATTGCTAAAATTATTGCAACCTTTCTGATATTCTGAGCTATCTAATGAATGCTTTTCTTCTTTGTGATGCTTTGCAGAACTAAAGAGATTAATTAGTGGTTTTACATTTCATTGTATGATTATTTAGTTTTAAACATTATTTTTACAATAGATTAGAAATTGATATTTAAATGATTATATATATATGTATTAATTGCTCAATATTTTATTTATAGTAACATATCATACTAGCTGATCTCCCGCAGAACTACGGACTATAAGTTTAACAATCAAACTTGAGAACGATCGCTTCATATAAACAAAGTAAGGTGTTGCCACTGCAAAAATCTGAAATCAAAAATTGAGTTATGTATGGAAATACTTTCTAAGAAATAAAAGTAAACTTGTTAAGTTCTGTAAGTTACGATAATAAATACATATTCTGTTACTTTTCTATGCTAATCATTAAACAAATTTTTAAATATCATTTTACCATAGTTTGTTTTTTGCATGATGGCAATATCGTATCGTACCCCAAAATTTAATCGTAACTGGTCCACTTTAAATGAAGTATATATATGGATATTATTAAGTAATTTATAAATCAATAATAGATACCTGAGCAGATATTTATTTATTTTCAGTGCTTATTCTTTTAATTTTTTTCTGTGCTCATTTCTGGCGTGTTTTCTGTCTTTGAGAAAACATGTGATATAATACTTTTATATATTTAGTATGGCGTATGAGATAAATTATAAAACTTGTTGGACAATGTTTCATGCAGGACATTTATCATAAAAATGACTTTTGGTAAAATTTATGATTTAACCCAGTAGACATGTTATACTGAAATATGAAAGAAGGGGAAAGAAAAAATTAATAACATTATTTGAGTGCATAGCCCACTATCTTCATGCTGATTGAAGCAGTTCTTTCTTCTGTAATTATGAACATTTCAAGTACAATCAATGTAGCTGAAATCTTGAAAGGCATTTGTCATTGAAGTTGCATACAGGGTTTTATTTCAGTTTTGATTTCATTGGAATTGTTGGCTTAAATAGTCTTTTATTAGAGTATGTGTGTGTGCGAGCAATAGTTGTAACTCTCATTTTGAGGTATGACACTCCAAAACATATTAATATATGGCTAATATAAATAAAAACATATTAAAGCACCTGCATCTGTTTTGTGTTGGCATAATCTTCTCCAAAGGCTTTTTTTTTTTTTTTCGAGTACATTTTGTTTGTAAATAATTAACTCTTTATGCTATTTGAACAAAGCCAAAAAAATTGCGAAGAAAATTATGTGGCATCTGCTTCTGAGTTATAGGACCCCTTCAGAGAGGAGACAAAAGAGCTGTAGGACAGTAACAGCTAAATGCTTACCGACTTTTCTTCACTCGAAAAAGAGGTTCCTTGTAACACTGAAGCTTGTGTATGCAATTTTCTCATCAAATTTGCCCTTTTCATTTTGTTCAAAGTTAGTTAATTTGTTTTTTATTTACATAATGTTTTTTGGTTTAACCGCACGGCTCATTGTACTGTCATAATTTTGAAAGCCATTATATATAAGAAAAGAACAAAGTTTTCTTTCTTAAAACTGTTTTCCATAAGTATACAAATTTTGAAAGGGAATAAAAAGGCTTATTGCTTGCTGATGTAATGAAAGATTTTTTATATGTCTTTGCAAAGAATTCTTGCTTCTGTAAATTGTTGATGTTAAAAAGCGTGATAGTGTTTTTGTAAGAAATATTGTCTTGTGATAGAAGCATTTATATTGAAAAAGGCTTGAAATGCCCATGTCTGTTTAGGAGAATGTTTTGTAATTGGGAGTACAGATTTAACTGAGATTTTTTTTAATTATTATTGTTTTCTTCACCTGTTTTTAAAATTATTTTCCTCTATTGCTATTTTTCGTGAATGGGTTTCTTATGGCTCTAAGAAAAACTAACAACATTAAAAAATAAGAAAAAAGGTGGAAGAGTAACATTATCGGAATTAAATCTTAACTTCAAGTAAATGAAAAAGGCCGTGCAAATTTTATTTCTTAGTAATTAACAATTATAGCCTTAAAGAGGCTATGCTTTAATTTATTCATATGCAATAACAAAATGCCAGCAATAATTACTTAGGTGCTTCACAATTGTTTAAAGATTTTATAACAAGTTTCATATGGAACTATACAAGTCTACTTTCACATGTACCAATATCAAATTTGTAATTATAACCATCTCTCTCTCTTTCTTTCATTTAGTTCATTAAGTTCTTAATTATTTCAAATAATCCGCTTCATTTTGAAACATAATAAATCTCTTTTAATTGAAAAAAATAGAATATTCCAATATGCTGGAAAATGCAGAGTTGAATTTCAACAAAAAAATTTTCCAATGTAAAAAACATACTATTGAATACTTAAAATAAATGAATAAAAAGAGAAAAGGGAAAAAGTTTTTATGAAAACTATAAAAGGTCTCTTATTGTTAAGCGGAATATATAAAGCCTGCATTCATTTTATTCCCCCAAAGAAAAAGAAATAAAAGTTCTGATTTTTAATATATTGCCAAAGAGAAAAATAAAATGTTATTAAAAATTAAGTATGAAAAAAATTCATCCCAATAATGATTTGTATAAAAAATTGTTTGCTGCTCTTTATTTGGTGTAAAAAGTAGAGCACTTTGATTGCTGTTCACTTTGATTCATCAATCACTCTATAACTATTGACAATGTTTAAATGTTAGGAAAAATCAGTTTTGGTTTTTATTCATATTTCTTAAATTTCTTTTATTGATTTCATTCGTTCACTCATTTATTCCACGAGTTCGGGCGCAATGTGCTTGATAGGCACACACAAAAAAGTGCAAATTCATAGCTATTAGTTTAAGTTTAATTATTTTAAAAGTAATTAGTGATATCTATAGAAATATCTAACGAAAAAGAAAACTTTTTTAAAAGAAAATACACATTTTATATTTAAAAGAATTACATGATTAAAGTGTCTTATTGTTAAGACATCAAAAATGTCAGAGCTGTGCTTGTTAGGACGGTTGCTCCCGATGGAGGGTTAAGTGTTTTTGAACTATTCAAAACTGAGAAAAAAATTATATCTATAAAGAAAATAAAGTACTACAATGAGGTGTCTTCAGCAAGACAATTTCGAACACATTTGTTTTCCCCAAATCAGGCAATTCCCTCAAAAGTAATGTTGGGTGGAAGGACAGATGGACGGACACACATATTTTCCCCCCATCTGGAAACGGAAACCTTTCTTTCAAATTTTTTATTTTTAATTCTCTGTTTAATAATTTAATTTATTTTGAATTTTTTCAAACAATATTTTTATTATACATTAAGCCTTTTTTCATACTTTGTTTTCTTTTTTTACTTTTATAGGATAGCAGGCTAAAAAAAAATTATGTATATCAATATCATTCTTTTTTACTAGTTTGGAATTTTTAAATGTTGTCTAATGCACTTCTCAACGAGTACAAGGTGTTTAAGTTAATGAGAAAGTTGTTGATTGCATTTGTTTGGGTATTTAGTTAAATAAAAATGAAGTAGCAAAGAAAAGGAATGAAACATTGCAGATTTCTGTGAATTGTTTTAATTGTTAATTGCATTTCAAGCATAGTTGTGTTAAATTGTTTATAGTTCTTTTCATTTTTTTTTTAAAATTTCAATCATGTTTTTTAAATTTTTCAATTTTACAAGTGAAATTTGTCGTTCCTAAGGGGGGCAGCAAGTTGAAAAAGGTTGATAAACCCTGAACTAGACAGAGTATTATTCTAACTTTAAATTTCCATGTTATATTTTGTTCTACTCATTTGTTTTATTTTTTCTACCTTTTTTTTATACACCCCCTCAAGGAATTTCCCCCCCCCCTCAAAAAAAAGAGAGATAAATAAATGCATGTAGTAAAATAAAATAAAACAAAAACTAATTTTAAATACAAATCAACAGTGACAACCAGCAACAGGCACAGGGCCCAGCTAGGCTGGTCCTAGTCAATTTAATGATAAGCATCCCATAGTTGTTCTTTTCTTGATTGTGAATATTTTTTTTGTTTTAAGTATAAAAAATATTTGTTTGTCATTACGTGAAAATATCCTCTAAATTTGTTTGTATGGATTAAAAATTTCTATGGAGTGTTTTATGAGATATATTAATGACATAAACCCTTGAAACTAGCTCCTAATGAATTGTACTTAAATGATTTGGAATTGAAAATTTGAAATCTAAATGAAACTTTATTTATCAACATGTATATTTTTTCGCAAGTTCAGTTGCACTGCCATAATATATATCATCGATTAAATACTATCATCAATGCTCAATTAAGCATGTTTTTGTGATTTGTGTGCTATTTTTTATATTACCTTATCAAAAAAAAAAAAAAAAAAATCCATAGACAGAAACTTCTGCAGACTTATAGTAATTCAGAAAATTTTAAATTTTCTTCAGTCATTCTTCATGCATGCCATACAAGAAGTGGGGTTCATTCATCTCACTTGTGCTACCCCTAAGGTTGGTCTCTGGCTCCTCACTCTGGCTTGAAAGGTTCAAAAATGGGATCATGTATTATGCAAAAGTTTTTATTTAAATTAATATTTTCACAGGATATTTATCCTCTGAAATTGAAAATAATTATTTTGAAAGAATTAATCAAAAAATATTTCTCAGTACGATACATTCTTTTTACTGCTTAGTCCAATTTTTGCACCTTTCACGCCTGAATGACTCAATAGGAATGTGGGATCAGATTAATGGGGCCCCTTTGTTTATGTATGGCAGGTGTAGGAGAATAATCAGGGATCCGGAGTGGAGCCATGGAACGAGATTTTGCTCCAAACTGTAGCAGAGCCAGAGAAATTTTGTGCTCCACTTGTCCATTTTTTAAAAACTTTTAGGATTTTTTTATCATATTAAAAAAACTAACAAAAAAGAGATACATAATGTAATCTATTAAAATTATTTGGGACACTGAGCAAAGCCGGAGCATATTTAGAAGTCAAAGAGGAGCAACTCAAAAAAGTGGCTGCTGTTCCAGATACCTGAGAATAACTGAAAAAAAAATTAGGTCCGCTGCATTACTGCAAGTCTTCTGCTCTCAAATTATAAGTACATATGCATTCAAATAAAGTAGCCTGGAAAAATTCAAGTCTTCCTAGTATAGTATTAGTACTAAGCCTCGAAAAATCATGGAAATGGCCTTAAAAGTGAACATATCGGTTGTAGAATTGTGCTACTGAACTATGTGTTCAGTTTGTCTTACTGTACAATGCTTGAAAATTTATATGCATTTAGTGATATTTTTTACATGTAGAAATTGAGACTCATGCAGAAGAGGATGGAATTTTTATAAGCATATTTTCATTTTTGACAATTCTGTACTGTCTTGATGTTTAAATTTGCAGCGAAAAAAATCTGATAAACGTCAAGACCAATGGAAACTTTTTACTCCAAAACATTTTACATTTTCGTCTACAAATTTCAACAGTTAAAGTTTATGTATTCTAAAAAAAAACTTCATTAGTTTAATTTTAAAAAAAAGATTTTACCATCTATATAATTTAATATGTGATTAGTGTACTTATCTGTTGATTCATAATTCCCATCTTGTGGCCTAGTCTGTTTAGTTTTTAGATTTCGATGAGTTATATATTAAACAGGTTGTGGTTGTGTGAATACTTTTTGTTTTGTTAAAAATACATGTGTTTAAATGACATGAATTGTTCATTGTTTATGTTTAGAAGTTGCATTATTATATTTGTGTCAAATATACATAATTATGGTCCATTAATATTGACTTAATGATGACCTGTATAATTATTCAAGTAATTTTAATCCCTTTAAACAGATGTAGTCACGGTTTTGAAAATGTATGTGACAAATGTTTGTAATACCAATCAGAATGCAATAGTTATTTAAGAATCCAGTTCTTATATATAAACAGAGAATGTACTTAGAATAAATTTCAAGTCAAACTTTTTTCTTTTTCTGATTCATTTAAATGTAATTCACACTTTCAGTCACATGAGTAAATGTTGCCATCTTCTCTCAGAACAACTAAATTTCCGTCGTGTTTTAAAATTGTATTTTTTAAAATGCTTAATTATTACCTTTGTGAATTTTTTCATTTCCTTTTTCTTCCTTTTCTTTTTCCTAGGTTGCTTAAAATGAGAAATGTTGTGGCGTCATTTTCGTTATTTTTTTAAATGCTTGCACTTGATTTTTTTTCAAACATGAGTTTCGTCAAGTTTAATTTTGTTTATTTGTTTTAATTTTTTTCAAGTTAAGTCTCTTCAAGTGTTTTTAATGCTATAAAATTGTCTAATATTTGCTTAATGATGATGAATGCTAAATTTATTCAAGCATGTTTTTATGCAATTAAATTGCTTAACGCAAGCTGTTTGAGTAAAAAGAAATAACATATTTTTTTCTTCCGAGAATTTAAATTAAAAAATAAGTTTAAGTTTTTTTTAATAATAGATTGCTTTTAATATTTGTATTATATTAGTTTTCTTTTTTCAGTTTACTATGTTGCATGATTATTTTTGCTTTTTCAGTGTTATTTTGGAACTTGATGAAAATATCTCCTAATCGATGAATATAAATAAGTTGAAAGTTATTAATTGATTTCAAAATATTTGAAAAATGTATGAGAAAACCTCCTAATACGTATTTTATTGTTATGCCAGTTTCTTACATAACTTTTGATCAAAGTTTCCATCGCCATTTTAAAGTGGCAAAATTTAGTAACAAAAGCAGCCATTAATTACATTGTAATGAGTATTTTTTGAAGTCCAGTGTTTTTAATTTCAAATTTTCATATGAAACTATACCACTTTTTAAAATTTTTTTTAATTATTTTTTATGCCAAGGAATATTAATTACAGTGAAAAAATCATATTTATAAATTATGCACAGGGAAAAAACGATAAATTGTCGCATGAAATCATTTTTTTTTTTTTTTTTGTGAAATGAAAAAAGAAAAAAAAAACATTTTAAGAAGAAACATTTTATTTCATTTTTATTTTAACTATATTTTAATTGGACTGTGATCATTGATTGCTTCAGTTTTTAACAAGCTACCTTGTAGAGCATTTCTTCAGTAACCTAATTTATGCTAATAGTATCTCAAGAAGAAAAGAGAAAGTGAGTGATCGACCTTTCAATTATTGACGTAAAGATCAGATAAAAAATGAAAACATATTTTTTCATTATGTTGCAAGGTTAGAATTTTGTGCACCGTTTTATTTTTATTTATTTATTTTTCGTCGTTAATGTTTTATTTTAATTATTTATTATTTTTATCTTCTATTTTTCACTTCAAATTTTATAAGTAAATGAGTAAAAAGTACTGGAATTTTTTATTTTAAAAAATTTATCTCGACATTTTGATACGTACGTAAAATGCTTTAAAAAACAAGAGCTAGTGTGAAGGAACAAAGTTGCATATGAAATTTAATTTATTATATTAAGAATCATAATGAGGTTTCACCTTCGTCCCACAGATCTCTTTTTTGTTCCAAAGCTACCTGTAGTAGAGAAAAAATTTCTGGATGCCACCGTCTAGCCGAGTTCTCCTCCGCAACGTCTATAGCTGTTAATAAACCTTTCTCACAATCTGCATCACAGTATGCCTCTAGTAATAAGAGTTCTACGACGTCAGTGAAGCCGCTTTCGACGGCATGCAGAAGCGGCGTCGAACCGACTATATTCTGGATGTTAGCGTCTATTCCTGGATGCGAAACGAGCACTTGAACCATGTCCACCAGACCTTTGCTCGCTGCGATGTGGAGAGCTGTGTCCCCGTTCAGATCTGCAGCGTTCACATCGCACTGGACATCCAAGAGCAAGATCACTAGACGCAGGAGGTTCTTCTGAGCACTGTGGTGCAAAGCAGTTTGGAAGTGTCTGTCTTTGACGTTGACGCAAGCTCCTTTTTTCACCAACAGTTCTGCCATCATGCAGTGTCTTTTGTCAATTGCACACATGAGGCTGGTTTCCCCTCTGTCATTTTGAGCATTCAGTTCGAATCCGTGGTCTATGAGTATTTGCAGAGGTTCGCACCAGTCCACACCACCTGATGTCATGCGATGCAAGGCAGTCTCGTTTCGGACGCTTCTTATATCCACGTTTGCCTTCGCGCACATAAATTGCAACACTTCCAAGACATTTGCCTTGATTGCCTTACTCACATGAGATGCACATAATTTTACAACCATGTGGACGGGAGTGTATCCGTTTAATGTTTCGCGAACATTCACATCAGCTCCATGCTCCAAAAGCAAAATGACTAAGTCCTTTGAAAATGTTTTTGGGTTGAATGCGTTGTGTAACGCTGTTTCGCCTAACATGTTTTGAATGTTAGGATTAGCGTTAGCACTCAAAAGCAGCTTAACAATATCAACATTTCCTTGGTGAGTAGCTTCCAAAAGAGCAGGGCGCCCGTTATTAATCCAGTTTGGTTCATCGGGATCGACTCCTTCACTCAACAAACTTTTCACTTTCTCCAAGTTATTTGATTTGATTGCTTGATGGAAAATATAACTCGTATCCTCCATATCTCTTCCTAAGTCTCTGAAAAAACTCTTTTGAGAACACCGCGACTTCAGCCGACGATCCGCGTCCGACTGCTGAAAGAACAATTTTGACGCGTGCGGTTTCCTGTTCTTGATGGGATCCCTACGTCTTGCGTGTTTCCCCTTTTCTGCTCATAATTTTTCCCTTTTCACTATCAATTCGCATTGAAATAATTTGAGTTCCCTTGAAAGAGTTGCTTTCGAATAACAACCGGTTGCATTACGAAATAATTCGCTTATACTTAATTCGCGTATTTGAGAATTCTACATTGTTGTTTGTAGGATTATTGATTGTTCTTATTGTTTTTTAAGTGTGTGCAGCGCAAAAATAGCGGCTTTCTCGCCGGCATTATTTTGATTTATTTCTAAATTATTTTGAAATGCCCTGTGCTTCGGAAATACTTTATTCCATGATGTACTTTCAAACCTGTCTGAAAAAAATGTCAAGTTGTATGGCTTAACTGGTCGAATACATACCAATTAATGTTTTTTAACTTGCATTAAGGCGTCAGTTTCAGAGGTATCTCATTGTTATGCGGTCCCCCCCCCCCCCACCATCCTATTCTTTTCAAAATTGGTCTCTTTACTGGTGATAGCAGGGTGTGGTTAGCAAACAGTCATTCTTCATTAAAAAAACATTTATTTCGTTAAATATAAAATAACTTAAAACTGATCACTGAGCTGGTAAGAGCATAAATTAGACATAGTCATATTTGACTTTACAAGCAACCAGTCAATAACAGCCGGAACCGAATATAACAGACCAGAAGCGCATCACAGCTCTTCACAGTCTATTATATACGAAAAAATAACTCCACCTGGTATGAATAGGTTCATTTACATAATGTGCTACTTGCACATACAGAAAGCACATTTTAGTTCGAATACTGTCAGTTGAAAATACATAAGAAAATTTTAATAGAAAAAACCGCGCGCAGTTTTATCTATTGCAAGATGGGGTTTATATAACTCATTTATGAAAAAAAAAAAATTTTGAAGTACAAAATGGGGATGATTTAAATGTGCCAATATCCGACACATATTAGTCTGTGGTCAAGCAGTCGCACAGAGTAAAGATTTTACAAAAAAAAAAAAAAAAAAAAAAAAAAACATCGTTTACACAATACTTTTGAATCATTAAATTCGTTTCCAAACTATTTTAAGTTCAATGGACAACATTCAATAAAAATAATAATAATAATAAAACAATAATACTAATCAAACAAGAAAATGTCAAGGAACGTGTGATTTTTTTTTTAAAATATGGGTTAGCCAAACTATACCCGATTTTCCCTGTCATTCGTAATTTTCAAATAACTCGAAAATTAATGCATAATGACGTACACGCTCGCAGTTGACGTAGTAAAACAACATTCAAATAAATTACATGCGATGATTATAAAGGCATACTCTTTGACAAAAGAACCTCAATAAGGTAAAGTTTAATAAATTATGGTCGAATTTCGACCACAGAGCGACCACTAGTCATACATAAAGCTCAAAAGAGTAAATTAAAATAAGTATGATACCCATAGCTTGAATATTATAGATGCTATGCCTGTTAAAGTTAATGTTCTGCATACCGGTCACCACGAATGCAAGAGTCAGAGTAATTTTGCAGGAGAGAAAAAATTTTATTAATAAATTAAAAAATTGAAAAAATGTTTAAAGCACAAAGTTGCAATGAAAAATGTAGATTCGTATTTCGGGTTCACAAAGAAGCCCCTTTTCAATGCAAAAATGTTTATGGATGCAAAGAAAACATCCGACAAAAGCATCCATTAGCTGACATCCTTTTTGCATTGAAACAGGAATTCTTTGTAACTGTGAAACACATGTTTGCAATTTTTATTACAGTTTTGGGCTTTAAACATTGTCTTTTCTTTCATTTTTATTCTTCGCACAAAAGGAAATTTTTTTACTTTGCTTCTTAATTTATTGTACCAGAAAAAGGAAGATTATGTAGAACATAGAAATGAATTACAAGAAAAATAGGTTGCTATTTGCTAACATACAGTGATAAAACATATTTCTCGTAATAATTTAGGCTTGCAGTAATCAATTATTGAAAAATTCTGAAATTTTAAGGCATTCTAAAAGTAAATGGTTTGAAACTAATTTTTCATTAACAAATTTCATTAGTACAAATATTTTTGTACAAAAAAAAAAAAAATCGCACCGACATTTTGCATTCGAGCGTTGAATTTTTGTAACTGACTCAGTATCACTTGGATCTTCTTCATCTAAGCTATGAAGTTCCCCTATTCTTCCCTTTCCGATAAGTGAAATCCATTCAAGTCGTAGAACAGAAATAATGTTTTCGTGCTTTCTCAGTTAATCCGGAAGAGGCAATATCCTATTTATGTCCCCGCGGGGATTTTACTTTTATCATCCTTAGGGAAGAGCTGTGCCCTCGGCCAAGAAGAAATATCTCCGAATCCGATTTTCCATTCTTGCTCGACGACTTCCAGTGGAATGACGTAGAGAGAGAGTCAACGTCATAATATGATTCATCTAAGAGGACAGCCGGATTGTTTGCTGCGGAAACAAATCCCCATTGACTGCTGGGGAATCCATATTAGACCACTCGAGTTCAAGTTAAATTTCCTAAATACAGTCAAACCAAAACCATTAACAATTCAAGCTCGTTTTTGCTACCCTTGATTTTAGGTACACACTAGTACTGATCCTGATGATGTAATGTAATTTTTAGCCCCCATTTGCAAAACTGCTGCAAGTCAATGACCGCCCCCTCTCTCTTTACGAACTCGGTTTTTTTAATTCTGCATATATCATCTAACTTCAGCCAGAATCGAGTGAATCTTTCCAAAAATTGAACAATCTTGGAGCTGAATTTGGCGACAATAACTACTATTTTGGAGCAGGGCTTAGTTTGCGTGCACCCTCAGATTCGTAAATTACAACGATTCTTTCCTCGCGCGCTCGCGTGGCTCAGTTAGTTATACCAGGATTCAATTCTATCAGATTCAATGGTTTCGTCAATTTGACGGAACTCGGAGCATTTTTCACGAAGCCATTTCGTCAAATGCGACGAAAGTTTTGTGAGATTTGAGCATGTCTTTCTGAGAGCGTGGGAGCTCAGTTCCTGCACTTCTTTTGAATGTTACGTAAATTTTTACGTAGTAGATGGAAATCGAATTATTTAGGCGTTGAAACAAATTCTGAAAATTATTGGGCTTTTCCGTTAGAAATTAAGCCCTGTTTTGGAGGTTTCATAATTTTATTATCCGACTTCCACAGAGGAGGTTATGCATTCATACCGTATGTATGAAGCCCCCCCTTTTTTTTGTCCACTCATAACTTCTCACCGGATGAATCAATTTTTATGATTCTTTTTTTTTTTTAATCGGTCGAGGAGGGTTTCTCATCGCCCCCGTACTTTCGTTTAACCATATTCGATAATTAGACAAAAGTAATGGGCAGAAATGTAGTCATTTTCTTGTTTTTTCATCCATAACTTTTGACTAAATGAACCGACTTTGATGATTTTTTCTTTAATCGATGGAGGGTGGTCTAATTTAAATATTGTACATTGATTTGACTACAATTCTTCTTTAGAAAGAACGTTATGAATGAAAAATAAGTATATATTTTTTTAATATTGGAAAGGCTTGCCTTGATATTTTTTTGTTGAGTAAATTATTGGGTAATAAATATAAAATTCATTGTTAAAAAGAGATTGTTGCCATTAAGCAGTAATATTAAAAGCAATTATAATAAGAGTTTGAGTGGATCTTTCTCTGAAACAAAAATTAAATCCATTCAGTCTGTTTTAAGACTGAAGGCTGTTCTGGACTTTTTAAAATCAATTTCACAATTCGATTTTTCATACGTACGTTTATTATTTTTTTAAAGTAATCACGTAAAAAATGCATTTGCACTAAAAAGAATGAAATTTAAAAAAATGAAGAAATAAAAGAGCCGACTTCAAATTAAAAATTGTGCGAAAATGTGAAAAATAAATTAATTCTTTAAACATCGATACGATTTTTAAACAAAATTTTTGACGTCGGTGCAAAATTATGATGGATTAAGTCTTTTGTAATCATGAATTAATTACAAATATAAATGACATAGAGTTTACAATAGTTTCAATGTAAAGTAACGCATGATGAAATGATAATTAGACTTTATTCATAAGTTTGCGCCGACTTCAAAAATTTTATTTAAAAGTCGTATCGATGTTGTTCAAAGATTTAATTTTTTTTTTCGCTTTTTAGCGCAATTTTTAATTTGAAGTCGGTTTTATTTCCCCCCCCCCCCCACACACAAAATGTTCTGTTTATATGAACGTACGTATTATGAGATAGTAACAAAACGTTTATCCTCGACATCACAATATGGTTTCCCACTTCTTTGCAACACCGAATAAAGCAGAGTAGTCCAGGGTGGCAAATTTTACTTTCCATACGTTTTTCTAATAATCAAGTGTACCACAGTAGTTCTCTATTTTCCAAAAACGACACCTTTCTCCGATTAGGAGTTTAGTTGGTTTCAAAAGCATGACATATCTGATTCTTTTTTTTAAGGAGAAGTTCGGGTTGCATTCTCACTCCCGTCGGTTTCGTTTACTTGAGGTCGAAACAATATCTGAGAACATAGGTAAATTCAGTTAAAAAGCACTCTTCCCTTTTGACTGTGGTTAAAGATGTCTGCTACAATAGTTCTTCTTTCATTTCCACATGGAAGCATAAATTGATAAGTGGTCTGCGAAAATGCAATGTCTCTCACATCCATACATCTCAGGATGTGGTTTAATGGTTTGCCTCTCATCGTCTTTCATAAAATCTAGAACACTCTTCCTTTCTTCTCTATAATTACATAACCTCAGGCAACGTTTTTTCATGGATGATAAAAAGGCAAAAGCAAGCGTGACAAAATACTTTTTCTTCCAGCATTTTGAAAATTTGAAGAAAGTTCAAGTTCAGTGATTTTTGTTTTTCCAGTTCCTTACTCGACGCTGTGTTCGAAGAATTTTCCCTCGAACACGTCAGCCTGGATGAGGCAACTGTACGACGATATGAATTATATCGAGTAGCTCTGCAAAAAACTTTAGTCTATAGTGGCCACCATTTTTGGCGTTCAGTAGCACCAAAGTTGAAAGTTATTCAGCTTTGATATATTTTAAGTTTTTTAATGCGTCTATGTAAACAGTATAATATGTAAGTAGACAGTATAATATTTTTTAACGTACGAAGTTCATTCATTTGGTTACATGACACATGAATTTTCATTTTTTGGATTTTTGTTCGTTTGAAAGTGACGAGAGAGTCATTTGTCAGAAATATACGGAAAAATAAAAAAAAAAGAAATAAGGTTCAAAGGTTACATTAAGTTATTGTTTGCTTCGTGTTTAACAATTGAAGATCCTTAACGAGTTATACTGCGCGAGACGAAATTAATTTTATTATTCTGCCAACACAAAGCACCTTGGTGACAGCTGCTCTCCCAAAGAGCCGCGGCTTTCCAGCATCTGAGTGTCGAGTAGGAGAAAAACAGGAAAACTTCTACCGACTCTTTCGGTCAGGGTTGGACAACTTGTCACAAGCATCTCATTTCTCAAAGCCTTTACTACAGCGTCCGGGTGAAAATCCAGGATCTTCTTGTTCTCTTCGATCTAAATACGTTAACTCTGAGCCACATGCCTGACAGTTAATGTTTGTTCGGATGGATCATAAAAGAAGTAAGAA
Organism: Octonoba sinensis; assembly: GCA_038502835.1. Taxonomy (NCBI): domain Eukaryota; kingdom Metazoa; phylum Arthropoda; class Arachnida; order Araneae; family Uloboridae; genus Octonoba; species Octonoba sinensis. Next base: position 24,317,987 of record CM076599.1, on the reverse strand, counting down.
ATGTAAAACTTCTTAAACGCCGTAATAAATCTTTTTGTTCATTTAGATATTATGATTTAATGATTCAGAAATGTGACATCGATTTTTTGGCTTAAGACCCAACATGCACACTTGTCGATACGTGCATGTAAAACCCGTGAACCCTGAAGTCCCGAGGCAATTCCGAGGATACCCGGAGGGAGAAGAATTTCCCTTCCCTTCACTCTTAGGTCAAAAAAGGAAGGGGCATATTTGTGGTGGCGCCATCTGGGGCCATCCAATACATAATCTGTGCTTGATCTAAGTCGTACTTCCACCTTTGTGGAGCTCATTAAGAACGGAAAGCGCTCCTTGTCTGCCTTAATTCCTGGTCGCTTTGCGAGGGAGGTTGGATATCCAAGTGGCATTAGCAACAACACAACATGAATTATTTTGTGCTAAACTTAAGGGCATAAATTACAAAGAAATTATGCACTGACATGACAATTTTCGTCGAATCCGACCAAAATAACATTCAATAAAATATTTAAAAGAAAAAATTTTCAGATGTTATAGAGAAATATTCAAATAATATTCAAATAGTATACGAAATATATTCAAATGATGTACAGAATTTGATAAATGCAAATAATTTACATAAACGTTCCAATAAAAGCAGCGTCTCTTTCATTATATGGCGACATTCAATTTTTGTTTGAATTCTTATATTATTTCTGGAGAGCAGTTACGCGTAACAAGAAAAACTTTCAATTGCGCCATGCTTTTTGACGGAATTACCGCCAAAACCTAATCTATTTTCAATTAGGATCCATGTGTACCAAATTCAGTTTCATTCCAAGTAATTTTCAGTTAGAATGAACACAAAAAAGTGTTAAAGTGATGCAATCTTTCAGTCCAGCCACACTGTAAATTTGTTTATTTTACAGTCTGAGATGATAAAATAAACACATTTACAGTGGGGTTGGATTCAGAACAGCTTGGAACCTAGAGTATCCTTTTTGTATGTGTGTACATTTGTGGCGTCGCGGGTTGCTTATTTGTTGAAATTGGCAATTATTTGTTAATTGCTAATTTGTCTTCTCTACCAATAATAAAGCAGCAAGTATGTGTGTCTGTCTGTGTCCGGCGTAGGGCCCAGACCGTCCGGCGGATTTTCATGAAATTTGGCATAAAATTAGTTTGGAACATGGGGGTGTGCACCTCCAAGAGTTTTTTCTGAAATTCGAATTTGTTCTTTTTTTATTTCAATTTATAGCCGAAAGTTTTCATAAAATAGTCGTTTTCTATGGGAAGGAATTATCGCATCCTTTCGAGCTTGATACCGTTGAAAAGCGCGTAAAATACTCCTCGAAAGTGTTTAGTTCTTCGTGCTAAAACTCAAAGCCTCTAAATTAACTGGAAAAGAAATTATATGCGTTTTTCTGTGTAGTTCGAAATTATTTTTTCACGGTAATAAATTTTAATTTTATTTGAATTGACCATGCCGACTGGCTTATGGTCCTTTTCTTTTTTAACGAATTAATATTTATTTATTGAGGTTTTTATCATTTTGTGGAGCAACCGATTTTTTATTAATTAATTAATTTATTTATTTTTGAATTTTGATTATTCTTTTTTAAAACGAATTAAAATACTGCGCAAGGATTTTTAAAAGAAATGTTATCCTTTATAGCGAGTTTTGTTATTCCAACTTATTATTACTTACTATTTATATTTTTATTTATTTTATTTTGTTTCTCCAGTGAATTAGCAAACATGTTATTTGCCTATTTAGGCTCAGATGAAAGGTTTTTCCGCTCTCAAAGCTTTTCTTAATGCTGTTAGTTTCTGCAAGCTACAAAATTTCGTCTTTCTGTTTTGCTGTCAATGAATAATAGATAAAAACTAATTATACTAAAAATGTATTAATTAAAACTATTCTAATGGATTATAATCGTCCTTTTTGTGTGGGTACTTGAACTAAACAAATAAAATGCGTTTTCTTTTAAATGTTTTCTTTTTCGTTTTGTTTCATTTCTTTCTTTCGTTTCTATTTTTCCTACTTTCCCGTAAAAGTGAAAAAAATATATATAAAAAAGCATGAAAGAAGGCTTAATGTACCGAAAAATATCGTTAAATATGAAGAGAAGTCAAAAATAAGTAAAGTAATTAAATAAAGATTGAAAAAAAAAAAAAAAAATTGAAAGTAGGGTTTTGAGATGGGGAAAAAGTGTGTCTGTCGGTCTGTCTGTCTGTCGGTCTGTCCTCCCCTAATAACTTTTGAACGAATAGTCCGATTCGAAAAATTCTTTTTGCATTCAAAAGATCTCGGCAAGGACATCTCATTTCCATATTTTACTTTTTAATTTGAACAATATTTCGTTCAATTTTGTACAGTTGAAAAATTTTTAACATTAGCGCCAATGGGCAAAAGTGAAGCAAATTTTGTAAACTCTGGGCAGAAGAGTCGAGTTCTTATGAACAAGATTACTAAGAAGTTCTCGAAGGAAAATATTTTTTGAGTTGAACAATTTTTGTTCATTTTTGAACAGTTCAAAAAAATTAACGGTACTTTTTCCTTAATCCCGGCGCAAGCGATAAAGTCGCCAATAATGATGCAACGAACGCCAAACGGAATACATCCGCTAGTAACCTTTTGCGTGTTATGTTGCCTTGGCGAGATTTGCGCCGGGATAAAGGAATTCATTTTGAAACAGTTCAAAAAAAAAAAAAAAAAAAAAAGACATTAACATTAGCGCCTACGGGGAAATTTCAATCCTATCTAAATCATGATCTAACAGACCGATTTGCTTGGAAAAAAATTTATCGGAAAGATGTTTGGCTGTAGAACATGTACAGATACGAAGTTCAACCAGAACGCAACGAGCCTATTTTCGTATGAATTTTTTTTATCGGGATTTTTAACGATATATTCGAATGAATGAATGATTAAGTGAATGAGTGATGGAATAAACGAATAAATGTGTGAATAAATACATAAATGAGAAAAATGAATGAATAAATTAACGAATGACTGAATAAATGAAAGAATGAGTGAGTGAATGAATATGTATTAACGGTTGAAAAAGGTATATTTGAAGTAATTAAGAACTAAAGTTAAATGAGGAAGAGAGAGAGAGAGAGTTAGCTAGATTATAAATTTCAAGTTGGTGAATACGGGAAAGTAGGCTCGTATAGTTCTAGACGGAACTTCTTGTTTACTGTGTTTTTTGTAAAAAACAATGCTTAAATGTGTAGGATCGCTGGTTGGTTGCCATGGGTGGCTAATTTTTAATGATGTGGAATGCATTTTAATAAAATAACATAATTTGCACTTAAAAAAGTTATAGCTATATACACAATGGCGAATCGACTGGTCTTTTCATTTTTTAACACGGGCATAGCCGTGCGGGTATTGCTAGTTTTAAATAAAATTCTAATTAAAAGTTTAAATTTAAAAGGAAATTTTGGGCGTTTCAATTTTTGAGGCAAAACAGCGTAGATAGTTTTTACAGAAATCGAACAATATATATTTTTTACTAATACATACTAGCTATGTTTTTTGTTGCAAACCTTACATAATCTCATTTTATACAAGTTAAGTGCACATACAATCAATGCAAACACAGCTAAAAAGAAAAAAACTGCAAACGACGAATTTTATAGATAATATTTATCAGATTTGAGATGAAATAAAGGTATTTCCTGCCAGAACTGGTCATACTATCCTCATTTGTTCCTCCCCTTAACCTGAAGCAGATGTTTGTTTCCTTTATCGCATATTACTAATACTTCTATAATAGACGCTTAGCCAAGCAGACGATTCCAAGTGTCCACTGGGAAAGAGTGAACTCCTATCAAATTTCTTAGAACTTTCCCAAAGGAAATGAAATTCTTAAAGCGGAAATGAATATAAACTTAACCAATAAGTTTAATTTTGGCAAACAAAGATGTGGAAATCGGTTGTTATTTATCATTGCTTATAATGTTATGTGTTATTAAATAAATAAATTTATTGAAGCAGTATGAAAACAACATGATTTCCAAGCTTTTGTATTTAACAATTTGTAAATAATTTTATATACGATTATCAATCAAGTTGTATGGATACTTGAGTGAATTCTACAAGGTCTTTTGTGTTGAACTGCATAAAAGTCGGGGTAGGAAAGAGGTTAGAAGGTTATTGTAGAACACATATAATCGTGAGTTGACATTGAATTAATAATTTTCTGTTTGATGTAAATTCCAGGTTTGAGAGAAAAATTCTGTGCCTCACACTCAGCCTTTTGATCTTCTTTAATTTTACATAACTTCTGCAAGACTAATTATACAAATTTGAATTATATCTTAAAATACGTCAGAAATTCACTTATTTATTTTTGACCAAAATAAATTTAAAATTCTTTCGATAACTTTAAGGAGTTTGAAATGTTAACCATGTTTTCCTTTTTACAGCCCGTGTATGAAATACTGTTTGTTAACAGTAGCGATGGAAGGTTTAAGTTTCCACTTTACGCAAGGCGCAAAGCAATTTTTCTTCCAGAAAAAAGAAGAAATAAGTTATTTTTTTTTTCCCTTTAAACAAAAAACAAAAAACAAAAAACAAAAAAAAAAAAAACGTTCTTTCGAATTGTATTTTCTAAGGACATTTAATAATTTGTGATGGATTTATCTTTTTACTGCTTTCTGCTGCCACCGGTGCCGTCTGATTTCAATTACTGATGAAAATATGTATTTTCATTTGAGAAGATTTCTATCGACGTAAGCGATGGATTAATCCGCTAATGCACGTTAATAATTTCACCTTGCAGTAGCAAGCTTTGTTTCCTGCGTTATAATTCTGTTGAGAGAGGGGGGAGGCACAGGAATATTCGTAATCGTAGTTTATGGGAAACCAGCATACAAGAATTCATTAAAATGTGTAGTAGATGTAGATAATTTTCAACCTTTGTTTTCAGTGTCAGAAACCGCTTTAAATTGATATCTTTTAACCAGTGGTGTAGTCCTGGAAAAAAGGTGGGAACGCTCACTTATAAGAATACAATCATTATTTATTGAAATTTAAAAAAAACGGAGGGGGGGGGGGGAGGCAGAGGCTCTTGTGTTAAAGTGGAGGGACGTTCGTGTCAAAATAAAAAGGGAGGGGCACGCCATCCGCCGGTCTCGACTGTACCACTACTTTCTATTGTTCCGAGACACAAACACGAGTTCGAAACTTTACAAGAACACAAATAATGCGTAAAAAATAGGAAAACCTTCGTTTGTGCGAAAACATCACTTAAATAATATTGCATGTTGGCATCTAGTGAATAAGAGTCTCTATGAAATCCGTGATTGGTTAACATAATATTTTAGGAGAACACTAAACAGTGGTTTTGGTTATGAAGTTTCCTGTTTCTCATTGAAAAGTGTCAGAAAATGACGAAAGTGCCTTATTATGAGAGCTTGTTTCAATTCATCAAGGTCACAGGTATGATTTTCCATGTGAGGAGGAAAACTCGTTAGCTGAAAGAAAACTACCCGTGGAGGTATATTACAGAGGGTAAAGAACCTTCGGTTTTAACGCCATAAATAGCGCGGATTCTCCGATGTCGTTGAAACCGAGCTTGATTGTAATTTTAAGAGTTTTTTTTTTTTTTTTTCAGGGATCTAGGGCGGAACGTGGAGCAACGAGATTTTCTTCAAATCTGGACCGGAGGCAGAGCAAAAGTAAATAAATAAATGAAAATTAAAAAAAAAAAAAATTGTTCAGCTTTGCTCGATTTTTGAAAAATTAAAAATTACATGCAAAAAGTTAAAAATAAATAAATGAGTTTTTTTTCTGTTGCATAATGTTTTCGTTACACAGTGCATAAATAATATTATATATTTATTGATAAATAACTTTCGCCCTTTTTTTTAATCACATCTTCATATCTACTAATACATTTAATAAAAGCGATAAATAATATTATTTCCATTACAACAGGTCGGAGCATGGGAGCTGGAGTGGACCCGGAGCAAGTTCTTAGAAGTTGGAGCAGAGCTGGAGGGGAGCAATTCAAAAAGCTGGCTGCTTCAGATCCATTTTTTAAAGGTGTTTTATGTTTTATAGCTTTTAAGTGCTATTAAATTAAGCTTGTAATTGATAACCATTCACATTAATTACAAAATACATTTTAATAAACACACACACACAGAGTTACACATTTTGCGACACAGAACATGGACACACACAGAAACAAAGTGCACACTCGCCATTACCCGTGAAATTCCTTGATAAGGTTCTATGGCGCCACCTATCATTTGTTACAGGCGCCATCTATTTATATGTTACAAGCTCTCTTAATCGATTTTCACGAATATGGATGTGTTAAGCCACAATTTCCGGAAATTGATTCCTTATCAAAATTAACGAGAAGAGATTATAACAAACAGAGACATTTTTTACTGTACACTTCACTTTAAACACCATTTTAACAATTTAAAATGGCTTAAAACAAGCACACATGGCGATAAACGGAACACGAATTTTAAAGTTTGTGTTGTCATACCAAGATCAAGATGATGCTTCAGTTTTTATGCATGGTGAGAGTAGTCCGAAATCTCTTTCAGATTATTTTTTATACTTAAAAAAGATAGCAGATAGCATGATAATCGGTACAATCCAACAGATCGCAACTATATATCCCATCCATATGCCATTATCTGTGATGTCCCATCCACGAGACAAAATGGATCGCATGGTGTCAGCTATCAAAGTCAAGGGCAAGCAGTAGCTGAACTGTCTTAGGGAATGAGGCATCGCTTCCACTGGCCAGATGATTCCTGCGAACGATAAATAATAAAGTTTCAGTTCTTAATTTATTGCAACGTTTATTTAAGTTTTAAAATCATAATGATGATAATGATAATAATTTGAAATCTATAAAAATAAAAATATAAGTGTTCGCTTGTTCATAACCGCAAATCTCCGAAAGTGCTTTACCGATTGCTTTGCGAATAGAGAGTGAATTTTGAAATTTTGCGAATAGAGAGAGTGATTGAAGAGGAAGGTTTATAGACCCGTTAGAAAAAAAAATCCGACAGGTGGTTCCTTTTTTTTATTCCAATTTTACTCAAATTTCCACATAAATTCCCCAATATGGGGGTGAAAAAATCCTTGGACATATCAATACTCTAATATCTCGATCGAAAGCGCTTATTTTTCTGCACAAGATGAAATTTTTCCGAAGTTTCGGAGTCAATAAGAACGCCAGTTATAAGCTTTTTAGTGCGATTTCTTAAGGCTTACCTTGATCCAAAAATAATAATTAGCAGTTTCCTCAACTCCGGGTGAATAGTGTTAGCTTAATCTATATAAATAAAAATGTAAAAGTCTTCGTTTGTTCATCCCCTCATATCTCCAAAAGGGCCTCACCGATTGCGTTGAAATTTTACGAGAACATTGCGTTCGAATACGTGCGTGTTTTATACATCTCTTAATTTATTTTAATTTTGATTTTATTATTTCGTTTTTTATGTTTCGTTTTAATGTTTTATTAAGAAGAATGAGCCACTGCTACGTGTGGCAGGGTACAGCTATTTTCATTTTGATTTAATAATTTTGTGTTTTTCTGTTTGTATTGAAGTAGTATTTTTATACTCGAAGATTAAGGATAACTTTAAAACAAAGATTGATAATTCTGAATGGCAACAGTTTAATTTAGTTATTTTCATTTTTATTTAAACATTTTGTGTTTTTTGTGTTTGTATTGAAGAATTTGTTAGTATTTTTGCACTCGAAGAATAAATGGAACTTTAAAACAAAGATTACAGTAGAGCCTCGATTATCCAAGGTAATGTGGACCGAGGGTACCTCGGATAATCGAAAACTCGGATAACGCGGACTCTGTCCAAATCGAGAGGGAAACATGGGTTGAAATGAATGAATATGTCGCCAAAGATGTAAAAAAAAGGTATTTACTGTGCATATTATGAAATGAAAAAATGACGTTACATACATATAAATATCTAATTTTATGTGTACACATCAGTAGAGTACATGTTCCAGTTAAAGTTGTCTCTTGAAGAAGTCTATGTATATAGTATATATATATATATATATGTTTTCTGTTTAACGGAACTCGCACGCTTCTTTGGTTTCTGTTTTACGAAATGGTGGTAGCCGTAAGGTCTGTTGAAGTTGTCTCTGACTGTTGTTCTAGGTCTTTATATCAGCAGAAAATAATAGGATGACTGACGTCAGTCAGTGACACCGCCATCGGCCGCCAAGAAATTTTTTTTTTCAAGGACAGATGTACCTCGGTTAGTCCGGAACTCGGTTAGTCGGGGCTCTACTGTACTTAAAAATTTTGTGTTTTTTCTGTTTGTATTGAAGTATTTTGTTAGTATTTTTGCACTTCATGATCAAGGGGAACTTTAAAACAAAGATTGTGTATTTTGAATGGCAATTTTTTAATTTAGAATTTTTGTGTTTGTGTTTCTTCTGTTTCTATAAGGCTTATGTTGGAATTTTTCAATGTGCCGAGCCAGACAATATCAAAATCTTCACAAACAATGGAACGACAAAAAAAAAAAAAATTGCCCGCAAGCAATGTGTAAAAAGCATAAAGCTCAAGACCAATCAATCAAATTGAGCAGTTAAGATCTAGACACGGATTGCTTCTCACGTGTACAATTATATATTGAAGATGATTGTTCTACAATGGGTAAACCAGACAATCTAGATTTTCAGACAATGAAACAACAAACATTGTTAAATGAAACATATTAGAAATATGTGCTTTCTCTTGCTTATCCATGGAACCAGTCTGAGCCACAGCAACGCTTGCCCGGGTACAGCTAGTAAAAAATAAACATATGTGAAATACAATTTAACAACAAATAGAGTAAGCTTTATGTTTGCAGAAGATAAAGACGTCTACCTGTAAGGAAAAAAAAAAAAAAACAAATGTCGCAAGTATCTCTTATGTGAAGTTTGTGTGCCACTTTGCGGGACTTGCGCGAAGAGTTTTATAAAGTTGCGATGCGTAGCATGGGAAAGAAAATAAAATTGAGAAAAATGTAAATAAATGAGCAAATAACTAAATTAAAAAAATAAGATGAACAAATAAATAAAAACTAAAAATAAATGATTGGCACAACTCTTGTTTCTGTTATCTGTAATTTTTTTGTTAAAAAGAAATTGCATATTTTTAAAAATATCATTCGTGATCTAATCTTATGAGCTTGGTGCGTGCGGAAAGTTTTACTATGCAAAAGCTGAATTTTGTAGTATTTCGTTTACCCATTCATTCTTTTTAATGTATCGCAGCTCGGACATATCTTAAAAGAGTATAAAACAAAGTCGCTTCCCGCATCTGTACGCTTAGATCTTTAAAATTATGCAACGGATTTTAATGCGGATTTCATCAATAGACAGAGTAATTCAAGGGGACGAATCATAGACCCGTTAGAAAAAAATCCGACAGATAGTTCTTTTTTTATTCCAATTTCACGCAAATTTCCCCATTAATTCCCCAATACGAGGGTGACAAAAACCTTTTTTTGTACAAGATGAAATTTGTTCGAAGTTTCTAAATCAATAAGAACGCCAGTTATAAGCTTTCTAGTTCGATTTCTTAAGGCTTACGTTGACCTAAAAATAATAATTAGCAATTTCCTCAACTCCAGGTGAATAGTGTTAGCTTAATTTCAATATAAAACTTATTTTTCAAAATAGAGAGACATCGGTTTAGTTTTCAGCGGAAAAACACTAATAAAGCATATTGTAACGGGTTCGTCGTCCTTTAAATCAATGACTTGGTCCTTGTTCTCAATAAATTTCATTTTAGAAAACAAATAAATAGCGAGCTGATTGTTTAAACTATGGATAATGGAGAACTATTGTGAACGAAAATGGGAACATAAATATGAAAAGCATCTTCAATAATCTATTCAAATATTATACTTTTTTCTTCTTTTTTCTGTTGGATTAACAGCAGAAAATTACTATTTTCACGTATGAGTTACGAGGTATTTACATCATGTATGGGCGAATTTATGAAGCATGTAAACAGCAAGATAATGCAGTATGTAATGCAATATGTTTTTAAGAACTTACTACGAAGTTTACTCACCACTCAGCAATAAATTTGGATAGAATGAACCCATAGCTATCATCATTGCTATATTTTCATCATTACAAATGGCAGAAATGAAAAGACCTTTAAAAATAGAAGTAATTAATATTATTAAAATTTGTATTTAGGTTGCTTAAATTTTTTACAAAACTTTCTAATTATCTGACCAATGGAGAATTTTCATTCGCTTAAATTACTACATCTACATAACGCGAATTAAACATTGAATCTTTTAAAATTAAACAACATATGCATATTAAAGTAAAATAGTTACAACAATAGCTAATAAAAAATTTCTTTTTTTTTTGTTCTAATTATATTTTGAATTACTTTTTGGTTGATCATAAGTTACGCATTCAGAAATAATTACCTTTTGAAACTATAATGAGAAAACTGAAGAAATAAATCAGACAGTTTCATTACAATGAAACTTCTGTGAAAATTATGAATAATTCTCCCGCTGAGTAAATATTAAAGTAAAACTGAGTGATCCCCAATTCATAATTTTAATTTCAGTGGAATTAAATTGAAAGTAAAGGGAGTCATATAAGTTTATGTGCGGCAATTATTTTTAAAATTTACCAAATGCTTTAGTTGACATTACATTTGAAGGCATATACTAGTTTACGTGCAATTATTTTTTGTTGAGAAAGATTGAATCGAAAATTTTTAAGCTGGGCTTAAACGGGAAAATTTATAATTTCTCTTTATTTCGAATTACTCAAAAAATGAATCATTTACATAATAATAAAGTTAAAAAAAACTTAAATTAAGAGTTTTATTTATTATTTTATCCACATATAGGGCGATTCGCATTCAAAAGTGACAAAACTGTAATGAGATTTACCATAAGCCATGCCTTCCAAACCAACTAGTAATACGGCCACAACCACCCATATAATAGGCCCCCTTGATGGAATACTGAAAGCCTGGAAAGTGCACAGAAGGACTAGAGCCACTTGCAGTAGCATTGTTACGAACAACGTAAACAATATCGAAAATAATACTTCCCACGAGCGGACACCTGCAATAAAAGCGGAAAACTGGTTACATATGAGACATATTTGTGGTTAAAGCCATATTAGAATGAATTATTATTAATTTATCAATCATATTTATTTTAAACTATAGCCAAATAAAGTTTTGCTTACTTGAAAGATAAAATATTTAATAACAATGACGATATTTTTGATAAGAAACTGAAAAAAGTATTTTATTATATGAAGGCACTAGTTGTTACATTAAGGAATTAGCTTGTTACGTAAAAAACTATAGAATAATGGCCCTCTTATAATAGGATTTGTTCTTTTCCATTAAATATGCTTTTCTTCGTTGTGAAGCGTAATTTTTAGAATTTATATTTTAAAAACATTTTTAAAATTAAAAAGTTCAATGTTTTTAGCAACAGAGTGCAAAATTAATAATTTTATATATGCTGTTTAAAGTATGGTCTACATTGTTGACGTGCGAGAGAAAATCCCTTGATCTATTGACAAACGTACGGTTAAGAAAGTCACAACACTCTTGTAAAGCTTTATATACATAATATATACATACTAGCTGGTTCCCTGCGGAACATCTGCTGGCTATAAGTTAAACAATCAAACTAAACATGATGATCGCTCGATATGAACAAACTAAGATGTTGTCACTTCAAAGAATCGGATTTTAACTATTTTAAAATCGTAAAAAGCGCTTTAAAATTAGAAAAGCTTGAGAAATCTCTAGATATCGGCATGAGAATGATCGCAAGTATAGTTTTACCATAGTTTGATTTTTACACGATGTCAGTATCGTATCGTACCGCTAAATTTAATCGTAACTGGTCCACATTAAGTGAAATAATATTTGTATAGATAATCTCTACACGCGTTTTGCTCGTTTCAAGAGGGCTGTATTTTTAATACTGAATGAATTCGTTGTATATTTAGCGAAAAAAAATATTTAAAAGCAAATTTTGTATTCAAAATTGTAGATATATCTTAAAGATTTTTAAGAAATTTAACGCTATGTTGAAAAAGTTTCTCTTCTTCAAGAAGAGATTTCCTGAAATATTGAAAAGCAAGAACAATAGTTTTCATTGAAAATTCCTTTTGAAAGCATCATTTTTGTCAGGCAAAGCAAAAGTAAAACTACATGAAGTGTAACGTATTTTTATTCGGTAAATTTATTACAAGAACAGCGAAGTAGAACAGAAAAGAAAAATTTATTGCGAAAATTATATTTTTTACTTCGAGCTAGTTGTCTAGAATCTGCAGTTAGGTTGGTAGGTCTGGAGATGATCATCGGAGAATCAAAATTTATTTTTGATGTAATTCCTCTTGAAAAACGCTGCTTCACAGATGTATGTTGAGACAAACCTGGGTTTTTATTGGACGCACTAATTATGTCTAGAATTCTTGGCAGAGAACTTCCCCAACTCTGGTGGCAGTAGAAGATAAAAGTTGTTTTAGCGGAGCTGTACAAGAGCGCCTCGAGGATAATTCCTGATCGGTTAACAATATTCAAAAAATAAATTTCCATCTTTTTTTTTGAGTCCATCATTTGTGAACCCAGAGCTCGCAATAATAGGGAATATATATATATATATATATATATATAACACAACATGTACTAATCGTAACGTGCTGGTGACTTGAGTCATTATCACTCTGGTAAAAAAATAATTGCGCCATTTAGTACAACAATTTTTCAGTTTAGATTGGCTAGAGAACTGAAATAACATTTTAGCTATCGTCTGCAACAGTCGAACTTATTTTTCTTATTACTGAGAATTATGTATATGATTGCGCGATTATCCCATTCTCTAACTAAGAATAATATCATTCATTTTATTATAGACATTCCATTATTTCTGCTAAATGACTAAATCTGAAGCTAGCTGATAAAGGTAAGACACTTTTTTCTATCTTTAAAAATTCGGAATAGTAAATTTGGTAATGAATGTTTCGTAAAAGCCTGCTAAATTAAGAGTAAATAGTATTATATCAGCAGGAAAAGAAAAAAATGGACAGGGAAAAAAAGGCCTTGAGTAAAATTAATAAAAGGAAAAAGTTTAATGTTTTTAAAATTTTTGGGAAAAAAATACATGACATTTTTTATTAGCAATGAAAGAGAAAAAGAACAAACACATATCCCCCCCCCCCCCGCTTTATTTTATACATTGAGGCTAAAAAGTATTTCAGTTACTACGTACCTGCTATCCAAGATCTGTCCAACAGACCTTCCTTTTTCTCGATGATAATAGACATTGAACTCAGGCCTACAGCCATTATATAAGTTATGCTGGGGAGAGAAAACAAACTGTAATCGAAAAAGTTTAACAAACAATTTTTAAAAACTGATATATACATATACATTAAAAAATATTACAAATAAATAGAGAAATCAAAATTAGCTGCTAAAATTCGAGCAACGAAAATATAAGTAATTATGTCTTGGAAGAAAGAGGGAGAGAGAGAAAACAATTTATTTTCCCACATTCCAACATCGATTGCCCAACATTAAACATCTTTTTTTATTTCATTCATTTTTATTTTATTATTTTTAATTGTTCCCCAACATATTTACATATAAACTTATGAAGTAGTGAAACACGAAATGTTCAGTGTTTTCGAACACGGAATTCATCAAAATTATTTCGTAAATTTTAATTTTTGAATACTTAACTGGCTTACGACTTTTGAAATAATGAATGAATTTTCTAATAATAACTTTCCCTAACTCCATTTAAAAATTTTAAACTTCAGTTTATTATTCCTCAGTTTTGAGATCATCTCACCATAAAATAAAATAAATCAAAACTGAAAACGTGTATACATTAAAATTTCATGTTCAAGTTTTGATAAATGCATCACAGAGCCGAAGCGGTGACATACATATTGTATTGGAATGAATGAAATATTATACATTTTTTCTAATAAAAGTAAAATTTTAACCATTTTAAAATGATAAAGAGAAGCACAATACCTTTGCTTTTCGTTTTAGCAAAGCAACTAAGAACAAAATAATGAAAAACTAGTTTTATGAACAAGTTATTTCAAAAGGATGCGAATTTCACAATTAACAGACCAAATCCTGTTATAAATCATGTGATTTTGAGGAGCAATCGGAGCATGAAATATTCAGATAATGCTAAAATCAGCCTCCGATACAAAATTTCGCGACCGGAGAACCACGATTAATCAACGAGTTAGAAAAATTATGGTTGTGCTATTCACATTTACCTAGAATTATATTTAAACTGTTCCTACTTTGTGCTACTAAATTGATTTTTTTATTAATAAAAATCACTCTTACCCTAATATCATTCCTGGAGCCATAAACTCCGTGAAATTCGGTTTTCGGTCACCATAAATAGGGTCCCCAACCTGAAATCAGTCATATTAATGCAGAAATGCAACCAATTGAAGCATTGGAATGAAATTTAGCACAAAATTCAATCATCCACTGAGAAAGGTAACGCACAACTTAGTGTGTTTTATTCTAATTTCAAGATTTGTTTCGGAAAAAATATATATATAAATAAATAAGAATAGGAAAAAAATCATTTTATTGTCTAAAATTTTATATCATTCTGAAACTTTAAAAATTACAACATACAGAGTTCGTTCGATAACTCTAAATTAAATAGAACGTGAGTTATTGCCCAGAATCTTATTTCCCCTAAAGAGGATTAAGCTACGTTATTGTCAAGATTTTGAATAGAATTAATTCCAATAATTCTTTGTTGTAAAAATAAGCCCATGAGTTTTAATTTAAATTTAAGTGTTAATTTTGTATGATCCGGTTTCCTGTCTATTTGTTTCAACTGTAATCAGTGTTTTTATTGCTTCAACTCATTTATTAGCCTAATTTCTCATAAAAGTAAAAAATAAAAAATAATAAAAATAATAAATAAATAAAGTATGAGAGTTAGTTTAATGTATCGCAAAAATATCGTTAAAAATCAAAAATAATTGAAGAAGTTAAATAAAGATTGAAAAATAAAAAAAATGAAAGTCCGGGTTAGAATGGTGGGAAAATGAGAGTCTGTCGGTCTGTCTGTCTGTCTGCCGGATTGTCTGTCCCCTCTAATTACTTTAGATGCAATTGCTCGATAAGAAAGATTTTTTTTTTTTGCATTCGAAAGATCTCGGTGAGAACATCTCATTTCTTTATTTTATTTTTTGATTTGAACAATTTTTCGTTCAATTTTGAGCAGTTCAAAAAATCTTAACATTAGCGATATTGGGAAAGATGAAGGAAAATATATAAACCCTGGACATAAGGTCCAAGTTTCTTCGAACAAGCTTATTCGAAGTAGCTCTCGACGTGAAATATTTTTTGATTTGAACAATTTTTGTTCAACTTCGAACAGTTCAAAAAAATTTATTTGCGCCTACGAGGAGATTTTAATCCTGTATAAATCCTAATCCAAGAGACGAATTTGCTTGAAACAATCTTTATCGGAAAGCTTTTATGACGTAGAACATCGTACAGATACGAAGTTCAACCAGAAATAAACGAGCTTATTTTCCTATGAAATGTTTTTTTTTATCCGGATTTTTAACGATATTTCTGAATGAATGAATGAGTGAAAGAATGAATGAATAAATGAGTGAATAAATGAATAAATAAATCAATGAATGAAGGAATAACTACATCAGTGAGTAAATGAATGAAAGAATGAATATGTATTAACTGTAAAAAGTAAAATGATATAACATTTAATTAATAATTAATAGAATATTTAAGAATTAAAATGGAATTCCATTTTAATTCTTTGCATTTTATTTTATTTTGCATTTTTTTTATGTATTTTCGCATTTTTATGCATGCTGTGGTCTTTTGCTTTGCTGTATTTGATATTCCTTTTTTACTTTGTGTACTTTCAACTAGGTTCGTTTGGTGCTTTCTTATTGGTGCCTTCCCGGTTACTTTTATTTCCACTTCCACACTGCTTTTAATCTCATTTGTTTGCATGTAAATATTAGGCCATATAAGCCGTGTTTTTGTTGTTTTGTCTGCTTCATTTGGATGTTTTTGCTCCAAATCTAGTTGTACTATTTAGAAGCTCCACTATTGCATTGAAAAATGGATTCCAAGCCATCCCGAAACATATGTCTGCATTTTAATGCTGATTTGTGCTTTCTTAACGTGCAATTATTTTTTTACTATTTACTTGTGCACAAAGTTCTTTTATTATTTTTAGCCATTAACTGTTGGAAATGGGAAAGGTATATTTGAAGTACTTAATAACTAAAGGTAAATGAAAAAGAGAGAGAGAGATAGCTGGCTTGTAAATTTAAAGTTAGGGAGTGTATACAGAAAGTCTGCACGTATAGTTCTAGACGGATCTTCTTGTTGATGATAATTTTGGGGGTCGCGTTCAATATTTTAATTAACGAAAATAGTAGTGTGGAAAATGACAACAATTCAGTAAGTAATAACTGCTTTGCACTTGCACCCCGAGATAGGATATAGATTTTTCCTCAAAATGAATTGCAAACCCATATTACTTACGACAATTGGAGTTTGAGCCATCAATGGATTTTTGCCATGCTGCTCCAAAACGCTTTCAGCAAATCCTTGAAAACTTTCCATTATTTTTGAAAAAATCGTAGACATAATTTGTTGATCTGTCAGAGTAAAAATATGTTTTTAATGCACACAGAAATATGTATAACATTACATTTAAGGGGAATTAAAATATAATTATTTCAGCATTAATTTTTTCATGTATTATTATTGTTATTTTTATTACCTAACGGAGCTGAAGTAGAATATACCACCAGATTTAAGACCAATTGAGCGTCTTCCGCTCAAACATGAGCACTAGGGGTGGAAGCTCAGAACAACCTCAGGTAACACACGATAGATGGAAGCACCCTCTAGCAACATCTCGATTTTTTGATCCAGAAGAAGGGCCGAACAAGCTCTGTTCCGGTACCCAGAGAGGTATATATTTATAACGGGAGCTTGGAGGATTTTGTGACCATGACATATCTAACTAGCACCAGTCACTGTTAGGGCCACAAAATGAATAGCTTAGCTCATCGTTATGTTAAAATTTGAGGTTAGATTAATTTACTGACATGCATATAGTATTGTTTTTCCCTGACCACATGCGTATAAAGATACCACTAATAAGGATCGGGGGGGCTGGGCGATGGATTAATGTTTAATAATGTGGTTTGGAAACATTAAGTGAAGAATTTTTTTTTAACTTTTGAAACGCAAACAATTTTAACACAGTAAAGAAAAGAAGAAAGAAAGAAAGGAAAGAACAAACACAAAGACAAAAATTTTTTTTTCTTCAAATTAATGTTTTGGCAATAAATATTGCAAAAACATTAACTTGTATATTGTAAATGTCTAATTGAAGCGGAGCTAAGATTTATCAAAATTTCCTCACAGAATGTCGATAAGAACAACTTGAATACCTACTGTAATGTATTGTACTCTAATTTAAAAGTATAGCGTGATAGGTATAAAGAATGACATATACCTACATCGAACTTAAAGAAATTTAATTTTTGTGTTCACATCTGGAAATGGCAAAGACAAATTCCGTCTCAAGTTTTAAACGTCCCAGGTTATCCATGATTCCTGGTGGCCGAATTCTACCTCAAATATTAAAGCCTATTCTCCACATATAAGTGAATTTCGCTTTTTCTTTTCCTTTTTTGGTGATAACCTGCATTATTTAATTTGACGTATAAAATTTGGAAATGCAATGTCTTTATTATTGTTTCAAAGTTTTTTTAAAGCTTATTTTATGACTTGTGTTATTTAACTGGTTCGTTTGCGACCCTCAATATGTGCTGTTGCATTTCGTAGATTATTTTCTGAATCTAAATGATTGAAAGAAAGAAAGAAAAAGAAGAATAAAGTACTTTTGTCTTAAACACATAAAACACATAATAACACATAAGAGGATGAGCATATCTAGGGGAAAAGTACAGATGGCAAAAGCGGAACAGGGTAGAGCCACTACAGAATAGAGGAGCCTTAGAACAGGGTAGTTCCGCCGCAAATTTTATCCCCTTCTTCTCTAGATGGGACAATTCCACCAAGTGAAGAAGTACTTAAAGAAGTACTTTTAATTCCCCTTTTCATTGCACAAGACAATTCCGCCACTCCATTTCCATAAGTAGAAAACGGGTGACTTGCTTAAAATTTTAATTTTTGACGTCACATCCACTTTTGGATGCAGTAAGGTCAGAAATATAAATAAACAGATCCAGTTCCCTCTATTTTCACAGATTAGCGTCAGCCAAAATACATAGGTTCAGATACATAGGTCAGTCAAGATCCTGAATAAAAATACTTTTTTCGGATAAGTAATTATGAAGATATATTGGTCCACTGACGATGCAACTGGTCCCCTTCAAGTTCAGTATGAAACAGTTATGTTTCTAAATGAACTTAAAAGTATTTTATTCACGTGTTATATATTTTTCGTAATTTTTGCATAATTTAGTTTATTAGGTTTTAATAAATGCAATGCGGCGGTGAAGTTCATCACTTCTTATCAAAAGAACAAGAGAAAAAAAAACTTCGTCAGAAATTAATAAACTAATAAGTGACATATTAAGTTTTGAGCTCAAAAGTTAAAAGCAAACCAAAAAATAGTTTTAACTCAGCCCCTGTTCAATTTCAAAAGGTTCTTCCGAACCTCATACAAGAGACCTAGAAAAATTATTAGCAAAAACACAAATGAAATTCAAGCTAAGCATTTTTCTTACTTAAAAGATTCGATAAATATTTTTAAAATAAAAATTAACGTATACTGTTTCAGTTTTTCTTGATTATTTTAAATTTCTCCATTGAAAAACCTTTGAGAGTAAGAGTTTACTTTTCTCCACCAGACCACTACCTGTTAGCCGAGGCCTTAGGATTGCTTACGCACGGGGAGAGGTAGTGGGATCTACGGATTTCACATGCACATATCCCCAAGTATACATGGTGGACTTCAGTGGGTATCGAACGCGCGACCTTACAGGTGGAAGTCCGACATGCTAACCACTAGGCTACCACGGCCTAGTAAGAGTTTACTAGAATACATCGGTAAGGTATGAGAATATGTTGGACATGGTTTGTACAATATCTTTTTGTATCTAAAAGAGACATTTTTCTTGAAATACTTGTTATATGAAAAGGATTATTTGAAGTATTCGAGGAAGAAACCCAGTGATAGCTAATGATACAAATCAATGTTGGTACGATAACGTTGACTCTCTTTGATCTGGGCAAATTTCTTGTTTACATTTTATATTCTGTCACAATATTTTGGTAGTACAGTTTGATAATCGGTTCTCTTATGTATATCAGTGCTCTGAAAATGACACATTTTAATAAAATTAATTTGTACAAGTACTTGCGTGTCTTCAAAGCACATGTTCATAAAAGCGTAGTATGCGGTATTCCAAATAAGTATAAAAAGCGAGAAATCCAGAACAATATGCACATGAGTAAATTTCTAGTTAAAAAACCCGGAATTAAGTACTTCTTCACTTAACAACAATAAGTCAGAAAATGGCAAAATAGCGTCAAAACCAGTTTAAACTTTTTGCCAAACATTCAACTCTCCCGACTCCCTCGGCGAATTTGTCCCGTCCTGAGAAAACGGTGGGAAAAAATGCGATGGAATCGTTCCAAATGGGGAAGAGAGGGATAAAATTTTTGGCGGAGTTGTCCTTCACTCTCAGAAACGCATGCTCAAATCTCACGAAACTTTCGTCGTATTTGACGAAATGGCTTCGTGAAAAATGCTCCGTGTAAACTTTTCGTCAAATTGGCGAAATTTGTACAGAAACTTTTTAGTCACGTGATCACTTGACGAAAGAATCGTTGAAAATGACGAAGTTTTCTTGACGATTGAAGAATCGCCAAAAGTGAGACTTCTATTTCTGAGCGTGTTCGCTGCGGCAGAATTGCGATGCGCCCGTCAAAAGTTATCCAAAATACGCCTTTTACAACACAGGCATTAATAAAAGGCTCGGAAGCAATATTCCCCCCCCCCCCCCCCCCAGAGCCTTCTCTGAAAAAAAAATTCCTAGATACGTCACCGCATAAATGTACAACTTTAAAATAAAAAATGCACAGATGAACGTACACGCATCGAGTTCATTGTACCTTTCAAATTACTTACTTGTCATGTCCAAATACATTGTTATAGTACTGGCTTCTATCGTTTCGTTGTCCACGTGTATGCCGAGTAAATACCTAAAAGGAAAGGTAGCAAAACCTATAAAAACATGGATGTGGTCATAAATTAGAGCATTTGTAACTGAAACACACCAAGTAATTTTTCATTATTATTCTTTACCGTACATTTTTTTGCGACTAAAATATTATTCATTCATTTCGTTTGAATAAGAAATAGTTTATGATTGTAGAAGCTTGGGATTTTTTTCCCTTTATTGTTATAAATAAGCTTCATAAATCATCGAAGCAACAACAAGCATTCACCAACACCATCCGAACTCGTGACCTATCATTGACGCGAATTTGTTCAAATCCAGAAGTTCAAATTCTGACAGTGTAGGAAAAACTTATCTCGTTAGAAGTCCTCCTGGAAGGCAGCTTTCTACAAGATGCTCTTGTACACGTTTTATTTATTAATAAGACTCTTGGAGACGACAGGAAGAATTTTAGTACTCAACCCTTCCTTACATATTTTAAGATTTGTGTGAAGACATTTTCATAATTGGCAACAAGCAAATCGCTTTAAAGCTTAAAGAAATGTAATGTTACCCTTGGCGAAATTTTCTTAAAAATACAAATGCATGAGAAATATGTGTGAAAGTGTGTTATTGAAATATCCCCAAAAGTGCTACCGTTTTAGATATTTAACTGTAAGTGTAGTTTAAATAACTCAAATAAAAGAAACGCATAACAATCGTTTCAGTTGTCAAGGCAAGTCATTGTTTGAATTTTATAAGCGTGCTCTGGGGCTGCTGTGATCACAGTAGCTGCGATTTGATTGGCTCCGCCAACACCATCATTAGATTTATATATACATACATACATACATATATATATATATATATATATAAATTTTCTTTACAGGAGAAGAAATGTAAACAGGTAAAATGTATGTATAATATGTTTAACAATTGCATTAAAAGAAATAACTAACTCAGTGGTCAACCAGTTGCACTGAAATGAGATTATAGTTAAAAAAAAAAAAAACAAATTGCTGTCAAAACAAAAAGCTAAAATGCCTAAAAGTTGTTTAAACGTTCGAGGTTGAACTTGAAAAATTTAATGAAGTACGGTTGAATTTCGACCGCTGGGCGAACGCTAGCAATAATAATTGAATGAGAAGCCTTTGAATCATATTTATTTCCGCAAATTTCTGACAAGTAACTCTATCGTCACATTTAAATGCAAAAAAAAGGGCATATTTAGAGCTTTTATCAGAAAATAAAGAACCAAAAGAAGCAAAAAAGTAGAGAAACGCGCTACGAAATTTTTTAGTGATTTCATAAGAGAATTTTTTATATTTTGTTTTATCCAAATGACCAAGATTTAATTTACATTAACACTCGTAGCTATCCTTTCAAATAGCTGAAGTTATATTAAATATTTACACTTCAAATCGATTCCAACATGTGATGTAGCAGACAGTAAGTACGGCAGTACAAATAAGGAAGCTGTGGTCCTTCAAAATCGCAAATTCAGCAAAATTCATCTAACACCATTGAGCTAAAGTCAAGACGAAATAATTTTTACAAAGCTGTACGCTTTTTAAAAACTGTTTCAAAAAATACGAATGTTTTCTACTGATTAAATACACATTGTGAATGTCATCAAGATTTAAATAATAAAATCAACGTTATTGAAGATCAAAAGTTGCAAAACTATTAAATACACGCATTTGCGGGGTTACAAGGACTTTTTAATGCAGAAAACGTTTTTTGACTCCCACATCAAGCAACTAGCGTCGGAGGTCTAACGCTTTTTATGCGTTAAAAACGACGTTCTTTGTATCCCTGAAATATTGTGTATGCAAAAATTCCGAATTTTTCGAGCTTTAATAATGTTGTTTCTTAATTTATTGTTATTAGTACCATTTATTTATTTATGTTGCACGTAGGTTGTCGTTTCAACTTCTTGTTTCCAAAATAGTTTAAGAACAATTAATTAAACTAAGTTCAATCCAAAATAGAGCATAAACACAACTAGAAATCAATTTAAAAGAGCTAACATCATCGTTATTGTTGATTTATTTACCTAATTTTATTTATCTAAAAATCCATATAAATCGTAGTTTAAAAAAAAAGAAAGAAATGGCTTGAATACTGTCGTTTTAAGCAATGATTAAGTTCATTAGATCAATAAATTCGAATAGGCCCACCTCAACAGTTTTTATTCATATAATTACACTAGCACGGCCGGCGATTAAATATTAGCGAGGACTGGCTGTTTCCTTTGCATTGACAATACGCTGGCTGTGAAACTACTTTTACAGAGTTTGTTCAGTGCCCTTGAAGATTAACACACGAAAGGCCTGTCGACAAAACTGAGCGTTAAGCTGAAAATATGAAGACATTTGGCAACAAAAGGAATAATTTTAATACAACAGCACAGAATAAGAATTTTCTATAAGATTACTCAAGAGGCAACTTGATTTACTCTTGGCTGTGGAATACTGCAACATACACAACTGGATTTTTACTCCGTATTATTTTTAGTAATTTTGAATATAATTCCGTGTGAAAATTAGTTATTGTAAATTAATTTTAGTTTCACCAAAGTATCTTTAACCATCTAAGATCGGATTTTGCTGTCAGTACAAGTGTTACGAAGCCATGACGCAATATATATTTATATATGTGTACATAGATAGATAGATGGATAGATAATTCCGTGTGAGGTGAAAATCTGACCAAACTAGAAATTATTTTAATTAATTATGATTTTCAAACATTAAATAAATTTCCATCTGATCATTGCGTATAACGGAATTATTTTCTTTTGATTTTTACTTTTAATTGCTTAGAAGGGGAAAAAACTTTCAACTTAATTTGTTATTTTTTTAGTATTGTTGAAAACTATGCAATAACTATTCAACAAACATTACTAACTATTAGTGAGTAAAATAATTATTAAAAATGCATACCTATCAACTAGACTGTCAGTAAACGTTGGTCCTATGTGCAATACGCCCCAACTTTTGCCACGTTTCACTGACTCAAAAGCATCACTCAAATTTGAAAATGGAATCTGAAATAAATAATCATACATTTATCTTTACTAATTACATGATGAAAAATCCATCTATCCCTTATGTTTGTTCGTACAATTAAGCTGGTTTACTTATTTAAAATAGTGTTAAAAACATTTTTGTTGTATAATTATGCACATTTCACAACAATTTTTGTAAAATTTTATTTATTTATTTATTTTGTACGCTATGCAAAGTTTTTACGCACATTTCAAAACATGAAGTCAAAAAATTCTTGCACATAAAATAATTTGAAAATCGGTAGTTTTACTATTTATTTATTTTTTCATTACGTTTAAAATTGGAACAACAAAACCAAATCTTAGCGCGCGCGCGAGTGCAATGCTATATTTTATGCAAGTCAGGGTCAGTAAATATTTTTCAAACCCAGTGGCAGCCTATTTCGTAATAATTCAAATAGGATGAGTTTCAACGTATTTCAGAAGTACTCTTTAATTTTAATTTTCGGGACTAACAAAAGTACATAAAATTCCGCCTAAGAAATTTTCTCTCTGCTTTGCTTCTATTCCTAAATGAATCTTTTTCTTTTCTTTTCATGTTTATATGGTTAAGTAAACTTCATTAACTACTTCGTAAGTTAAATTTACCTTATTTGCTTTAGAATTAGTAAAGTTTGCAATAGGGGCAAATATAAATAATTCACCATTAATATGGTTTTGGTGTTTCGGTTTGCGGAAAGCAGAAGCTTTCATAGTGCCATCTCTCGGATTTTAAACAAACTTAAGCTTAAATCAATGTTTTTGTCAGACTCTGATATAATTTATATATATTTTTTTATTTATTTATTTTAGTTTCTGTAACTTAAAAAAAAAAGAAATTAATTAGGAAGAATTTCTGACGAAGAGAAGGGATTCTGTTGTTATGGAGAAGAATAATGCATAAAAAATCCTAAATTAATATTTATGTTTGAGGCAAATTAAATTATTTTCTTTTATGAATTTGCATCTTTTAATTTTAAAATGCTGGTACCTTCTACAAAATAAAATAAATATATAAAACAAAATGCTTGATTGTTTAAATTTCTGCGATTCTTCGTCCGTTTTCGCAACAAGATTCTGCATGTCTAACGACTTTGAAATTTAGGACATGAATTATATATTCAACAAATTTAAGACATTTAATTCCATAACATTCTGTCTTGATTTTCCAACATCATTGGGTATTTTCGCTGGACGCACCTGCCCATTTATCTATGCACATAGGTCCTTTCGTTTTCTATCATAGTATATTGCAAAATGTGTACTGCTGTTCTAAAATTTGTTAGATGCTCTTAAAATTACGAAAAAAAAAAAAAAAAAACCGAAATAAGTTTTCTTTGCACTATGAAATATGCTTCTTTATAGTAGACATTTTCGTTGTTATAATGTTGGAAAGTTCTGGCCATTTAAGGGGTGAAACAAAGGCGTCCCAAATGAAAAGTCTCACGAACTTATTTTCAGAAATCGAAATTTGGAAATAAATTTAAACAATGCAAAAATTTCAGAAAGTTTATATTATTTGTTCGTATCATTTCCTTTTCAAAAAAATGCACTACGAAGATGTATTAAGGAGAATAATTTTTATGTATCATCACTTATAAAAGCAAACAAGATAGAAAAACATGAAAATTCAGGTTATGTAAAATGCAGGAAAAGGGTACATTGGGCTCTTGCCAATTTTTTAAATTTCTAACTTGGCGGCAGTATGGGAGTATCGTTCACGTCGAGCCGTGTTTACTCGCTGTTTTACACTTTAATTGAAGTTACAGTCTTGTTTAGTAGCTTTTTTTTTTTTTTTTTTTTTTTTTTTTTTTTAGCTTTTTTCTCATTTTCATGAAATTTTTTTCATTTTATTTAGTTATTAATTCGTAGATTATTTTAATTTTTAATGGAACTTATAATCTTGTTTAGTTCTGCCATTTGAAAAATAAAGAAAAAAACCACTATGAATTTATTTGAAAAACAAAACAATCGCCAAATAGAGTTTCTACTTTGGCTTTGTTCAAAATTGGCTGCAAAACCTAGGTTTGCTTTACAGCGGTAGAATTATCCCAACGTGGTAATAGCAGTTACCAAAAGCGATAAATTCGCTTTATCGCCAATCGTCTTTACCGCATTCTAACCCCAAATCATCAAATTTACCTGGTGAATATTGTGTGAACTGATGTGTTGCAGCAGATCTTTTGCCTTTCCAGATGGATCTGTTTCCATGTTTACTATGGACATCGGGAGGTCGAACGGTTCTCCACCCACACACAAGCAAAACACGATTACTTGAAAAGTTGGAATGAATAACTGGAAGAATATCAATCTATGAAAACCGAAATAAAACGTACAGCTTTAGTTTAAAATATTTATCAAATTGCTTCTCATGTATTTCAAGATCAAAAACTTAATGCTTTTTTGCTTTGCTTTTTCAAGATAGACCTGACTTCCATTTGACACCTTAATTATGGATTTTTATCTATTATAAGGATTTGCTATAAATAGTTTTTACTATTTGATACTATTGTATATTTGATACTATTCAAGGCCTGATTTCCGCACAAGCCAACAAAGCCCCGGCTTGGGGTCCCTAAAATATCCATATTTACCGATTTATTAAAGAATTATTTTAACAAGTAATTTTTAATTAACAGAAAATGTATCAAAAACTGAAAACTAATTTGTTCTGTACGCTAAAATTTCTGTAACGTCTTTTTTTAAAATATGTTTTCAAGACCATATATGTTTAACAACGAATCGTTTCTGAAACAACCCCCTCCCCTGTCAATATATACCGGGTAAATCCTACACTGAATTCCTTATGAGGCCCCAAAAACTTTATGTGCCTTGGGCCCCGAGTGATTTAAGGCGGGCCCTGATACTATTCGATGCTGTCAACACAAAATACTACTTTTGGAAGTGGTTCTTTCATTAATTTAAATTACATGTTGCCTGTGTATGAAAGAAGACATTTTTTTAAAAACAAGTTCGACTTAGAAGCAAGAGGTTTTGTGCTACAGTAAAAGCGCATATTTTTCTGTATATCCTTCGCTTCAAATTATCCAATAGTATTTTTCATTGAGAAGTAAAAACTTTACCTTCTGAGCGAAATACAATATTAAAAAAAAAAAAGAACTTAAAAGCATAAATCAATAATGCAAAAGTGCATAAATGCGTTCCAGGATTATGAGGAGGCCTTTTTCAAAGCAAAAAGTCGTCAGCATATGGAAGAAAAGACAGCTGAGAAAAGCACCAAACTTTTGTGACCTCGCCCCGAATCCTAAGGCCTCGGCTAAACAGGTAGGGGCCTGGTGGAGAAAAGGTGCTTTTCTCGGCTGTTTCTTTTTTTTTTGCTATTTTGTCATGGGGGGTTAATAAGGTTTATGAGGTAGATCAGAGTTTAATTTCTCAAGGGTTCTCAGCTCTTGTTCTCCCTTTCAATTTCATGAGAATTTTTCCCTATAAGAGGGAATTCAGGTTATTTATGCATGTAAATAAGTTTTGGGCCTCCGCACTCCTTTTGTTATAAATTAAACCCCGAGAGAGACATTAGTCCAAGATTAATTTCACTATTGAATGCTGTATTATTTTAAAAAGTAAACAGGACTAAACACAACTCCAAACAAACTTATAATAAATATTATTATAAATCTGTTATTAATCGAACAAGAACAATGCATGAAAGAGAGAGGATTAAAAATTGCTGGGTTAAAATATGTATTTTCTTCCCATTTTGATTTTAATTGAATTATAATTACCTCAGAACTCTCTCGCATTTTTTTAATATGAAATTTAAGTAATTTAGTAATTAATGAAACGACCTTCTACGCATCAGCTAAAGAGACTGAAATACCTCCCAGCTAAAAAACGACTTTAAAATAACTACAGTAAAAAGAAAAAATGCAGACATTTTAATATTTGTGCAGTTTTATTTTATATTTCAAATCTCCTGTACTTTGGAAAAAAATTGCAAGGATTTAAAAAATTCTGCAGTTCTGTTGAATGTTGCAAATTACCTGTATTCTGAAACGAAAAAAAAAAAAAAACAGACGTTTTAAAGTTTCAACCGTTTTTTTAACTCTACAAATGAACTGCATTTTGTCTTTTTTAGACTACTTTCACGTAAAAATAAAAAAAATAATAATAAAGCATGAAAGAAGGCTCGTAATTTTACGATACGTAAACGTATCGTAAAAATATCGTTAAAAATAAAGAAAAGTCAAAAAAAAGTGAGGTAATTAAATAAAGATTGAAAAATAAAAAATTTGAAAGTAGGGTTTTGAGATGGGGAAAATGTGTGTCTGTCGGTCTGTCGGTCGGTCTGTCGGTCTGTCCCCCCCCCCCTAATAACTTTTGAACGAATAGTCCGATTCGAAAAATTCTTTTTGCATTCGAAAGATCTCGGCGAGGACATCTCATTTCTATATTTTACTTTTTGATTTGAACAATTTTTTGTTCAATTTTGAACAGTTCAAAAAAATTTAGCATTAGCGCCTATGGGTGAAAATGAAGCAAATGATGTAAACTCTGGGTACAAGATCCATATTCCAATGAACAAGCTTACTGGAAGAAGCGCTTGGCGTGAAATATCAATTTGAACAGATTTTGTTCATTTTTGAACAGTTCAAAAAATTAACATAGCTCTTACGGGGAAATTTCAATCCTATATAAATCCTGATCTAACGGACCGATTTGCTTGGAACAAACTTTATCGGAAAGCTCTTATAACGTAGAACATGTACAAATAGAAAGTTCTTCCAGAACTAACGAGCCTATTTTCCTATGAAATTTTTTTATCGGAATTTTTAAGGATATTTCTCAGTGAATAAATGAATGAGTGAAAAAAATGAATCAATGAATAAATGAATGAGGAAAAGAATGAATAAATGAGGGAATAAATACATGAATGAGTAAATGAATGAATAAACATTTGAATCAGTAAACAAATGAATGCATAAATGAATGGCTGAATAAAGGAAAAAATGAATGCGTGAGCGAATATGTATTGTCCGTTGAAAAAGGTATATTTGAAAAAATTAAGAACTAAAGCTAAATGAGAAAGAGAGAGAAAGAGATAGCTAGATTATAAATTTGAATTTGGTGTATACGGGAAAGTAGGCTCGTATAGTTCTAGACGGAACTTCTTGTTTTATTATGCAGTTACTTTTCATATTTTTATTATTTCATTAAAGTTAACCAGCAATTGTCACCTTTTCCGAAAGCTTTAACTGCAACTTCAACAAAAGTGCATTTTAAAAATCAAATAAAATTGCTGATTTAGTGCTCACATCTTTTAATCTGGAAGCATAATAACATCTAATTTGTTCATGTTGTGTCTTTCTTAAAATACCTTATTTAAACGTCAAAAGGGAGGGAAAAATACAAAACAATGTTTACGTATGGTGTAATTATCCGATCATCATAAGACAAAATGGTAATGTGTGTTGCAATGTTGCAATGCTAATTGAATTTTAAGCATTTTCTATTGAAACTAACGTTTGCGAAAAAGGCTTCTGAGACGTTACGAACATGGGGTCCAACTTTTGATCATAGAGGACATTAATAAATTCGATTATATAAAGTTGTTTTCGTTCGAAGATGAACCCCTGTTGCGTATTTTTAAACATTAGAGTTATTCATAATACGTTTATGTGTAGCTGATTTTTTCAATCATGACCATTTTATCCCATTTACTTTGCGGATTTACTTCGTCACTTTGTGGTCATAAATCTCAAAAGGAAGGGCTCATAAAATTATTTTACTAATTTTTTTTTCTTCTCAACATGTAATGCAAAATGCTCTTTGATAATGTAATGTAAAATATCGGGTTTACATCATTCAAAGGTTGTATTCTTACTTTATCAAAAGTTCAAATAAATAAAACTAGTCGACCCGTGCGGAATTCCGCCCTAATTTGGGAGAAAGGACATTGTGAATAGAAAAAAGTAAACGATTGTTTGAACAAAAGAAGACATGTACCTGAACACATCAGTATAAATAGTTAAAAAAATTTTCCACTATTATTTATATATTCAAAATAATAAAATAATCACAATAATGATGATAATTATTTTTATTATTAGTATACGTAGCATTAAAATACAATAACGAAACAGTTCCATTACTTAAAATATAGTTATTGTTGGTTGGTTAGGCTTTACACATTCATAATATAAATGAATGTGTAGAGTCAAGGCTGAACTTGATCCAGTTAAACAGTTAACGATCAAGTTCAGCCTTGGTAGAGTCAAACGATTGAATAAGTTTAACACAGAGACGCAGCTAAAATTGTCCAATTTGCTACACAATAAAACAGTAGAGTTTCTTGTTTGTTAACTTGATAACATATGGCGCCAGCATACACATCACCAATTCATCATCCATTAAAGGACCGCTTCCTAGATGACTTTAAATCTCAAATTTAAGAAGAGCAGTACATTTTTAGACCGTGGGTCTATTTTTCGTCATTAGCCGGCACGATAATCTTTAAAAAGGGCAAATCATGGAATTAGATAAAAGAATAGGAAGATCTCGCAAAGCGACAAAAAAAAAAAAAAAAATAAAGACAGGCTAGAGAAATAATATATATAGATTAAATGAACAATACTTGCCCAATATTTCTTTTGAGTCTCACGAAGTTCTTATTAATTAGAGCTCTCATCCTGGCACAGGCTGTTTCTGTTTGATTAGCGCATGTCTGTTCCTCTTTGAAAATAGCTTCGATGTCAGTATCGTTATTCAAAAGTGCAGCTTTGTAATGATCATAACTAGAGTTGAAATGATTTTCCTGAATATCATGTGGACGGTTTCTCTGCAAACAAGATGAATTACGATATTATGTTCATGTTATCCTGTGAGATTTGTGTCTCGTACACAAAAAAGAAAAAAAAAACATGAAAATAAAGAAATAAAATTTAATAAAAATACTTTTTTTCCTAATAGGCTGCAGTTATTGGTGCTTAACTATTGCAGACCTAGTCCGCTCTTAGAGATTTGGTACCAACTCTTTCAGCGACACCCCAATGAGTGTGGTACCATTGCCGCAATTTTTGACGCTTAGTTTCTCCCTAGATGGCGGCACCTGAGCTCTAATTGATGCAAACTGCACTAGGAATTTAATTTAGCCGAGAGTATGAAGGGATCTTTAACATGCCGCATAACCATACGACATGGGCGCTGATGATTTTCTGCATCTTGAAACTCCTCCGACTTGGGCAAGGTTTGATCCTGCGAACTTGGGCGTACGAGACCTGCGCCCTGCGCCTTATCACTACGCCACCCTTTCGGCATAAAAACAAATAAATAATAGGATGTAATAAAAATAAAATGAATAGCTAAAACTAGCATGCTTCATTTACGGCTACATCTTCGTCTCCTCTTGTGTACATTTCATCGCCCATTAAAAAAATTCTTCAAACTGGCTAAATTTTGTTTTACAGACCTGTTAATGAGATACATAAGTACATGGGCACTATTCCTACCTGTACAATAATGTCATATGGCTGAAACCTCCCTGAGTTAAGGAATGATACGAAATATGAGGTCCAGACTTGTTTGCCAAATAAAGATTACTTGAAAAGACACACACACACAGGGAAAAAGAATCTAATTCATAGAAATGATACTTGAACTGTTAATTTAAAAAGATCTCCGTTTCAATAAGAACTGGTACATTTTATGTGTCTAACACTAGATTTGCCAGAACATTTTGACTGTTTTGAAGCTTTCATTCTGTATAATTTGTTACTAATTATAGTGCAACCTTCAATTGCATTGGCTTTTTCTAATGTAAGTAGGACAAGTTTAACGTGAGTGCAAGTTTTATTATAATTAGTGGCAACGTGGTGTAAAATGAGTTTAGAAATGGTTGAAAACGGCCTGGTAAATCTAGTGTTAAATGACACTAGTTTCGTGGGAGGGAGTGAGGGAATGATATTTCTTAGGATTTTAAAAATTAAAACAAAATACTTATTTCGATGAATGCTTCAATTTTATGACCTAATATAATGCACCCATCCTCAAACTCTATTCCGAATGATTTATTGATTATTGTTGTTGTTATTATTTTTATTTATTTATTTAATTTTTTTATTCACTAATTTATTGTTAAAAAACTTTAAATATATCCTTCAGCTACAGCAATACGGCCTATTTGTGTAGAATTACCCAAGAGGGAATTTTTTAAGGAGAGGGGGCGGGGGATAAATGGGGTGGGGAGTTATAATGAGTAAGAGAAAATTTTAATGACAAAAGGGATCTCTTACCTTTCTGGGCACCCAAACGTCTTCACGCGATCCTGTCGTGAGGCTGACTGTATCTGGCGTATCTTGGCCGAAATTTATATCAATTGCTTCATGTGCTTCACTGTCTTTCATGCATAATTTTAAGAAAACATCTTCCAAAGTTTGTAATCGGTGCTGATTTATCAAATCTTCAGGATTCGTTTCAGCTAATAATCTCCCATCACGCATCAAGCCTACCTAAACGTACGAAGTGTGTCTTATACATGGTGAATATATATATATATATATTTATATTTAGTAAAATTCTAAATAAAAATTTAATCAAATTTTAAAATATTTAAAGTAGCAAATTAATTCATGTAAATAAAACAGCTACTCTTTTTAAATTTTTTTTTTTTGTTTTTGTTTTCTATTTTCCTTTGAACATAATTTGATCTGTAATAAAGTTTAATTTCATTTATACGCTCTCTCACTTATGCATCTTTTTTTTATTGGTCCTTTGCTCCCTTGAGCTAACGTATAAGTGATAGATTAACTCCATATTACATACACTGTTAAATCAGAACTCTCATTATTAGGATAAAATGGCTTATATTCAAGAACATCATGTTTTCGGAATAACTCCGAGTCAAAGTGACTTAGATTTGAAAAAGTGAGTTCTTATTTTTTAAGTAACCCTTTTCTAAGCGATGATTCGGTACGATCTCATTTTTGAGCCACCACTATAAAAAAAGAAAGAAAAAGAAAAACATAAGTTTCTTCCCTGGGGTTAGATCTCGGACTGTCCTATCGGTATCCTAACACTCTACCACTGTGCGAGGAGGACATCCAATAGAGAGGGAAAAGTTGTATTATACAGTTTCCAAATGTACCAGCTACGGGTGCTAAAGTACCTTTCGTGCCCCATTCCTTCATATCCCAATCCAGAAGAGCGTTATTTATCCACTTGTCATTATGTTTTCTTATTTTGCTTCGTCCGATACGAATCCGAGGAATTAATCATCTTGTATTCCTCCTTTGAAGAGGCGAACAGACTACTCACATTATTGAATCGTGCTAACGTTTCGCGTGGTAAATAGTTCCCGAATTTTTATATAAATACTATTGTTCTGAAGAAGTAATCGTTAGAAAAAGCCTAGTATTAATTGTAAACGTAAAGTTGTTTTATAAGTTTTTAATAAAAATAAAATAATACTTGGCCTTTCGGCAACTATAATTTCTAAGTAAGCAACGGTACTTAAAACTGAATGTCGATTGCTCATTTTTAAGTCAAAATTACTTTTAAAAAAATAGGCACCTATATTTTCTCATTTTTAACAGCGTACACATCTACTTTTATTATAATGCATGTATATCATAACATAGGATGTTATCAAATTTGGTCCATTTGCGTAAATGTAAGAGCGTAATTTTTTTATTACCTCACGATATCATATATGAGGGGAGGAGAGGGGTACCAAATAAAGTTCGTCTCTTCAAAGCAGGAATACAAGATGATTAATTCTTCTGATTCGGATCGGACACAGCAAAATAAGAAAACAGAATGACAAGTAAATAGATAACGCTCTTCTGGACTTTATACGACTCGGTTTCAGAGGCCTCAAAAATCATCGTCGTGCCCTTCACCTGATTTGAGCTTGGTGGAAATAATCGAATATATCGTATAATTTTCTAACGAAAAGACATTTGATGGAATGGCAATGGTTCGCTTGCTTACCAAATGTGCTTGTCGAGCCTCTTCCACGTAATGAGTAGTGATGATGATAGTGATGTGATCGTTTATGGCGAGTCTCTGTAGATGGCTCCATATGCTAAAGGAAAACACAAAGCCAAGTAGTTTTAATTGACTTCATCACATCCTTGCTATGACAATTCAGCTCGGTAAGGTAGGTGATTAAATTATATTAGTTAATTATTTTTTTCATATTTTGCTCAAACATTTAAAAACTGAACATGAATCACTCGCTTATATACTTATGTTTTGTGTAAAAACATTGCTTAAAAATTTGTTTATGGGATATCTATATTGATTTCAGCTCTGCTTTTACAGTTCTACCATCAACCGAAGCGATCTGCCTGGCAGAGTGCCAAGAAGAATCCACTCTTGTGCAAGGGATGAACTGCTGGTATGCTATTTTTGTTGTCGTTCTAGTTCGTTTAGCATACTTGATTTCTTCCGAACTGATGCTATAGCCGGTTTATAAATTTCGTTGCTTTCAACAAACAGAGAATCAAACATTCTGATTCGCGTACTAAATAAGCTCACCTGCAAAACGAACTTCCCTAAAACTCGAATGGATTCTGTCTTTTCTGCCATGCGCAGAAGCGTCCAAATGTCAAAATTCCGTAGTCGAACTGTAACTATGCATTTAATAGCACATTGCATCTGCTACGAAACTGCGAAAATATTCATGACTTAATACTGTTTCTATAATCTTACCTCTGTCTCAAAAGCGGATCCACGCCTACGGTGGGCTCATCTAAAATTACTAATGGGGGTTTGTGGATGAGAGCGACTGCGAAAGAAACCCGTCTTTGCTGGCCGCCACTGCAAGATGAATAAATAAACATTCTAAAGCATATATAGATATTTGCATAAGAATTGAAGAAAGGGCTAGGCAGTGGTTTAGTGGGGTTTTCTGTCTGAGACATTTCACAGCAAACTAACAAGCAAGGAAGTGAAAAAAATATATAAAAGAACAATAAATAAATTATATATATATATATATATTAACATATATAACACTCGTGAAAGTTAAGAGCTGCAGACTCTTGGTTATAGAATGAGTTGGAATTGAGAAATCCCGGATGAAAAAATTCGGGTTAACGAAATTTCCTAAGACTGAAACGACTGAGGTACAGCAGACTAATAATAATAGTAGGATTAACTTCGATAGGCTAGTGGCGGCAAGAAAATATTATGAAACGCACCTTGGGGATTATTCTTTCTACCTTTCCCCAGCTGATGAAGCTGATTTCATGTGGTGGACTAATCCACTTATTGGGTACTTTCGTGGAAAATATTCAAGGAAGCTTTTATAAGATTATAGAAAATGGTGTTGGGAATGAGATAGGGAAGGGACAGTAGTATCTTTATATATTATTTCTCGAGCCTTTTTTTTTTGTCGCTAAGCGATATCTTCCTTATTCCTTTATCAAATTCCATGATTTATCCCTCATTTTAAAGCTTATCGTGCCGGCTAATGACGAAAAAAAGACCCACGGTCTAAAAATGTACCGTTTCTCTAAAATTTGAAAGTTAAATCATCTACAAAGACGTACTTTAATGGATGCCAAATTGGTGTTGTGTATGCTGTGGCCCTCTGGTATCAAATTAAACAAACAAGATACTCTTCTGTTTTTATTGTGTAGCAAATTGGACAGTTTTTGCTGCGTATGTGCATTAAACATGCAATCTTTAGGCTCTACACATTCATTTATTTTATGAATGTGTAGAGCCTAACCAAGCAACAGTAACTATATTTTAACTAATGGAACTTTTTCGTTAGTGCATTTTAATGCAATGAATACTACTAATAAAATAATTATCATTATTATTGTGATTATTTTATTATTTTTAATATCTAAATAATAGTGGGAAAAAATTGTAACTTCTGTACTGATGTGTTCGATTACATGTCTTCTTTTGTACCAACACCTTTTTGCTTTTTTCTATTCTTCATAATGTCCTTTCTCCCAAATTAGCGCGGAATTCCGCACGGGTCGACTACTTAAAAATATAATCATGCGTAAGCAGGTTTTGTTCAGCATCATTTCGTGTTTTCAAGTGCGTGCAGCATGAAAAAGCCGTCACATTTTCTTCTTGTTAGAAAAATAATGCAATTAATTTTTCTTATTAGAAAAGAAACGTATGATTTTTTCTCATTAGAAAAGGAACGTATTATGTTTTTCTCATTAGAAAAGTAACGTATTACATTTAAGCTAGATCAGTTCTTGAATAAAGAATTATATGTAATATCTTTAATACGAAAATTCAAATCGTAAATTTACTCATCACATGTAAAATATTCATTGAAGTAAATACTTCACATTATGTGAAGTTTTACATTTTAAACCAATTTATTGTTCCCAGAAGAGCTTTATTTATCCACTTGTCCTTCTGTTTTCTTATTTTGCTGTGTCCGATCCGAATCCGAGGAATTAATCATCTTGTATTCCTGCTTTGAAGAGACGAACAGACTACTCACATTCTTGAATCGTATTAACGTTCTCGCGAGGTAAATAGTTCCCTAATTTTTATATAAATTCTATAGTTCTGAAGAAGTAATCGTGGAAATAAGCCCTCTATTAATTATGAACGTAAAGTTGTTCTATAAATTTTTAATGTGTTAATTAATTTTTTTAATTATAAGAGAACTCACTCTAAAAATGCATTTTATTACCTTGAACTTCTAAGTAAATATGCTTTCGCCTCACTTTCAACACTTCTGTCAACTTTTCATATATTTAAAGGATATTTCTCTATATTCATATTGATGAAGAAATCTTTCAAAGCTTGAAAGCTATGGACTAAACTTTAAAACTTCCAACTGATCCCTGCATTTGTGCTTCAAATAATACGATTCCGACTGATTACTGGAACTGACAAATCAATACCATACTCTTTCATATCTGTGCAAAAATAATCACAATGTTAACCAAAACTCTTTGATCCCCATTGCCTGGAATTTTATTCTCACCTGCCCCTTAAGATGTTCACTGTTATTAGGAATAAGTAATAAAATATAGCAATCTTTCAATAAAGTTATTTCACAAAATTTTACTTGCAAGAAAAAACAAAGAAGAAGAGAAAAGAAAAGGAAAAAAGGAAAAAAACAAACAAACGGGCCAATCATTCAAACATTAACGTATTAATAAATGTACAGCGAGCATTCGGAATTCTAGAGAAGAACATGACTTTAACAACCGTTTTCGTGTGAAACTGGAGACAATTTTTGAACTTATTTATATAAAAATGTAATTTAAAAAGTTCAAGGCAACAAACATATGAGTTTGTCAGCGAAATAATCTACTCCCCAAAGGGAGGGTGAAAAGAGACCCTCACAGATACGAGCATAAGTTATTCAGATAAAAAGAGTGGGAGGACGCTTGCGTTAAAATAAATAAAATAATTTTTATAAAAAAGCAGAACCGACTTCAAATTAAAAATTGCGCTAAACAGTAAAAAATAAATTCATTCTTTAAATAACATCGATGTGAATTTTAAACATAGTTTTAGAAGTCTGTGCAAAATTACGATAGATAAAATCTTTTGTAATCATGAATAAATTAGAAATATATATATTTCCGCAGAATTAGCAACAGTTCCAATATGAAGTAGCAAACGGTATAATGGTAATTAGACCCATAATTTTGCACCGACTTCTAAAACTATGTTTAAAAGTCACATCGATGTTATTTAAAGAATGAATTTATTTTTTACTTTTTAGCGCAATTTTTAATTTGAAGTCGGTTCTGGTTTCTTATAAAAATTATTTTATTTTATTCTTTTTAGTGTAAATACATTTTGTATATAAATACTCTATTTTTTAAAAAATCCATATGAAAGGGAAAAACTTCTTTGAATGAATGGCACTAAAAACTAATCATTTGTATGATAAATTCCTTTTTGAAGTCTATTTTAGCAAACAAACTGATTGGACTAATTTTTGCCACAGCCTTTGCCAGAAGTCTTTAGTCAAACTCTTGCTGTAATTTCTTTTAATATTATAGCCCATGACAACAAACATGTTTTTAACAATGCTTTTATATTTATTAATAGATATCCCAACAAAGAAAAATCAAGCCAAGCCTTATTAATAAAAAATACTTATTTTTCACTCGTAACGTTTTTTCTAAAAAACAAATGTATTCAAATTGATTTGCAATATTTGAGTCAGACGACCCTTTATCGATTAAAGAAAAAATCATCAAAATCGGTTAATTTAGTCAAAAGTTATGGATGAAAAGACAAAAAAATACTACATTTCTGCCCATAACTTTTATTCTAATTATCGAATATGGTCAAACGAAAGTACGGGACCTATAGGAAACCACCCTCGATCGATTAAAAAAAGAATCATGAAAATCGGTTCATCCGGTGAGAAGTTATGAGTGGACAAACAAACAAAAAAAAATGACATACATAGAGTATGAATGTATAACCTCCTTCCTTTGTGAAGTCGGTTAAAAATTGAGGGGCGCAGTCACTCTGAGTCCCCCGTCGATTTCACCACTGCTACTCCATATCCTTCCTCATATGGACTATTTTCTATTTCTTAGCTACTTCGGAAGAATCAGGGCAAATCCGCCAAAATTTGAAAATTGAAAATTTTTGCGAATCTAGTACTTTCTTCTTTAGATTTTGGATATACAAGAAGGTAAAAATTTAAAAGAATTGTTATGTACTCATAATGAAAAGTAAGCCAAAAGGTACTTGGTGATAAAATTTCAATAAATGTGGAAAATGCAGAGAAGGATTTGGCGCGAAAAATCTGTTCGGAAAGGTGGTGGTAGAAAACTTCGGAACGGTGACGGTGAAAGGTCATTTTTATATAAAAGGCCGTTTATAATCATCGCACGTATAGAAATTACAGGATTGATAAACAGAATAAATCAAACCACGGTCACTTTCAGAATCACGGTCACATTTTACGTCGGATATCGATAAATTATCTGAAGGCATGTTTCAAATGTTTACCCAATGCTTGGTAAATTGTTCGGCAAGTTTTGAGATAAGAGATATTAAATCGAACACACACAGAACATTTTTCCTCTTTAAAAATAGTAAAGAAAACTTATTATAAAGGCTCATTTATTTGTAAGTACTGAGAAGCTTGAAAACACGAGCCTTCAAAAAAAAAAAGTTTTTTTTATATATTTTTACTTTTGGTAATTGATTCTTATGTTCTTTTTAGCACTGATGGCCGAAGACAAGTTTTTTATTTTCCTGTCGAGTCAGAAACTTTTGGAAATGTCAAGTTTGAAAATCTGCAACAAATCGGAATATTTCGAAAGCAAATTACAGTTAAAATGGTTCTTTTTTCTTACCCAAAAATAAAGAAATGATGAAGTTATGCAAGTATGCAAGGTTTAAAGTGAGATAAAGAAGTTGGAAAGGGTAAAAGAATTATTTATACGAGGGCTGTAAATTAAGTAATGGCAACATGGGTATAATGCAAATTTTAATGACTTGACAAGTACAATTGCATTACATTCCTTCTACGTAATCAAGAGCAAAGTGGGTCACTTTTTGCCAAATGTCGGGAAGCCTTTGGAGACCACTGGCAAGGTGTTGATCGTTGAAGTGGGCGACGAAGCTCCCTACTGTACGGAGTACAGCCAAGGGCGTATTAGTACAGCTGAAACATCATGAATTCGGCGGCTTCGGAGGGGTTCCGATATGATAGTGCATTTTCGCCACATGCTTCACGTAATCCTCTATAGCATTCTGTTGCATTTTTGTCACGGGCAACCCAGGGCAACCTCGATTTTAAGCCATGACCGATGATCACCTTTTGAAAAGATGCTTCAAGGCGATAGAAACGAAACTCTTCACTTTAAAGAATCGTAACAACTACCCTTCTAACTAGCTCGATTGATTTTTGCACTCTACACATCGGCAATAGCGCCATCTCACCACTTCCACATCCTCTTTTCACATGCCCACCCTTCTGCGTGTTTCTACATTATGTTGCCACTATTTAATTTGCACCCCTCGCATCAAGCAAAAAAAAATTCAGGTTTGAGAAAAAAAAAAAAAGACTTCATTTACAAACTCGCCATGAGTTCGGAAAGCAACAAAAATGAGTCTTGAAATCAACTTTGGACATTGGTAATCAATTCATCATTGAGAAAATAAAAGATAAAACGTGGCAAACTGATATTTAGCCTGTTTTTTTTTTTTTCTTTTCTTTTTTTTTTTTTAGCGAGAGGAGTTTACGCGAATATTTTGGTTAAGTAATTTATTTATTTGTTCTGCTTGAATTTAAATTTTTTATTTAAAAACTTAGTTAAATTGAATTTCAAGGTATAAGTCATAGTTAAAGTACAACAAAAACACCAAATGGATACCGTCGGTGCTTGATCACGGCAAATACAAGCAACTAATGAAGCTAAGAAGACTGAATTAATTTTGGATGGCAAGTGAAGTTGTAAAGCGCTTCAATATCTGATATACTTTTAAAAAATTTAGTGCATTTGTAATTTGATTTATTCATGTTCAGTTAAGCGGAAATTTCAGCTGAATATTTTCAATGAAAAAAAAATAATAATATTCGTTGCTTCAGCGATAATTTATTCCATTAAGGAAAAATTGATAAATATACAATTTTTATGCTAACAATGAACGATTCGCTTGGTTGAGACAAATAACTTAATATTCATAATCAATTCTTTGCTGGAAGATTTTACTAGATTTTGAAACAATTACTAACAGACGTTAATAAAGGAGGTTTATCTCTCAAACAATAAAAAATGCTTTTATGCAGAATAAAATGTACATTATCGTGCCAAATGTTCATAAAAGTAAATTGGCGTTCAACGAGCTTCACTTGTTTAATGGTTCGGAAAATTAAAGCGTGTTCTTTTATGCAAATGTAACAAGTCATTTATTTTAGATACGTGTGCAAGAGTTATGTATTTATTTTTTTATTTATTTATTTTTTATTTAGTTATCTTTATTCATAGATTTATTTTATACATTAATTTTTTCCTTAAGCAAGATCACGTGGTAATACTTCGTTTTTAGCCTATTTCCCAGTAAAAGTTAAAAGAAAAAAAAACAAAAGTATGAAAAAAGAATTAATGCATCGAAAAAATATCGTTAAAAAAAGGAAAAGTCGAAAATAAGTGAAGTAATAATAATTTAACTTTGTGCAAGTAAACAGTAATAGAAATATAATTTCACGTTTGTGCTTTAAATTAACGTTAAATTATATTTCTATAAGTGAAGTAGTTAAATGTGTGTCTGTCGGTCTGTCCCCCCCCCCCCTTATTAATAACTTTTGAGGGAATTGTCCGCTTCGAAAGATCTCGGCGAGAACATCTTATTTCCATATTTTATGTTTTGGATTTGAACAATTTTTCGTTCAATTTTGAACAGTTCAAAAAATTTTAACTTTAGCGCCTAAGGGAAGATAATGAAGCCAAGAGTATAAACCCTAGACTTAAAATCCAAGTTCCTTTAGACAAGCTTTTTTGAAGGACCTCTCTGCTTGAAATATTTTTTCATTTGAACAATTTTTGTTCAATTTTGAATAGCTCAAAAAAATTTAGCATTAGCGCCTACGGGGAATTTTCAATCTTCTATAAATCCTAATTTAACAGACGGATTTGCTTAAAACAAACTTTATCGAAGGGATCTCATGACTTAGAACATGTACAGATATGAAGTTCAACCAGAACGTAAAGAACTATTTTCTGATGAAATTTTTTGATCTGAATTTTTAACGATGTTTCTGAATGAATAAGGGAAAGAATGAGTGAATAAATGAAAGAGTGAAAGAATGATTGAATAAATGAATGAGTGAAAGAATGAATGAATGAATGAGAGAGTAAATGAGTGCATAAATGAATAAATAAATAAATAAATGAATAAGAGAAAAAAACGAATGAATAATTATGGATTAACCGTTGAAGAAGGTATACTATGACGTAATTAGGAACTAAAGTTAAATGAGAAAGAAAGAAAGATAGCTTGCTAGATTATAAATTAGAAGTTGGGGGGTGTATAAGGAAAAGTAGGCACGTGTAATTTCCAGACGGAACTTGTTTTAATTTTTACTTTCCATTTCCTTTTTATTCTTCAGGAATCGGATTCCTTTCATCGAAAAGTTTATTTGTTTGTTTATTTTTCTTTATAATTCGGTCTAGAAAATATATATTTAATTTTTGAAAATGCATCTGACTTTAATTCCGAAATCCGCCATCTTACACAGTACACATGCGCAGAAGGCCGGAACTTTGCTCTCTGGTTAGATAAAAGACAATGTGCGCAATGTCCAGAAGAATCGGTAGAAATAATCGGTTAACCTCAGGGACGGACTGGGACCCCTAAAAGGGCGGAGGACCAGCTAACCAAAGGGCGGCAGCCTTTACTTTAAAAAAAAATAATAATGATAATAGTAGTAATAATGAAATTAAATCTGCGTGACACATGAGGTTTTAAAGCCTCTTTTGGAAAACTTGAACTCCTAATATCAGTCATACAAGAACAACCACTACTTCCGGCTTAGAAACAGAGCTTCATGGCATAACGTAGCTTGTTTTGCATGAAACGCTTATGCTGCAGTTTTAATTGAAATTTTTTTTTAACGGAAAACGGGGCGACTATTTAAATTTATGTAGTAAACTTCTATAACTAAATGCACAAAGCAGACTTTTGCTTTGAAATCCTTGATTACACTGATCAACAAGTGTTTTGCCGCAAGAATGAATTTCACTTTTTCTGATGTAGTTTTGCACGAGGAATCCATATCTGGTATTAAAAATTTTCCATCACGTATAGTTTTTTAGTTATGAGGAAGGAAATGTTCGATTTTTACGTTTTTTCAGTGTTTTTCAGATCATGCAGCATCGTTTGTATTGAGATAAAGTACTCAAAAGAGATTGAATGTCAACCGTTAAATCAGTGGTCACTTTATTTTGCTGGAAAAAACTTAGTGGAGTGTCGCAAACAGCCCCCGCAGACCCCGAACCGAAGTGCGTATCAAATTACTGCACTGGGTGCGGGTCTCGGTAGGAATTTCG
The DNA here is from genome assembly GCA_038502835.1 of Octonoba sinensis. NCBI lineage: Eukaryota > Metazoa > Arthropoda > Arachnida > Araneae > Uloboridae > Octonoba > Octonoba sinensis. Next base: position 24,275,734 of record CM076599.1, on the reverse strand, counting down.
CGAGAATTGGGATACAAAGGCAAATAGGCAAAAGATCGATACTGTACAACACGTTTAATGAGCATGAGCTACTATTTTTTATCATAGAAGTCTCCTGTTGTGTGTAAAAATACCCCCTGAAAACATGGGAGCTGTATAACCAATGAACATGGAGAGCGGTTTCATTAGGACATTTCATGTATCGAAAAGAGATATCAAGGGAAGTGGAGTGCAACTATGTTAGCAGATTACTGCTGAACTTTAAAAAGGGACATTCCTGAGGCAAAGTATGCCATAACATGTCAAAATGGACCCTTTTAAGGAAAATATAAAATTACTTGGTTTTTTAGTGGAAATGCTTCTAATGTAAAAATTACAACGCCCTTAAAAAAAGGGGGGGGGGAGGGTCCTAAGGACTTGATTGACTGATCTTAGAAGTATTTTCCAAGCTGAATTCGAAAATGAAAACCACTTTCCTTATCACTTAAGGGGAGCTTGCAAGGTACTGCAATAAATTAGGGTAAATGTTATAAATGTCAACTATTACAGCACCTTGCACGGAAAATCCTTACGTGATAGAGAAAAATGGTTTTCATTTTCGAGTTCAGCGTGAAAAATACTTCTAGTATAGACTCTAATATAGATCAGTGAACAAAGTCTTTGGGGCAAAAAAAAAGTTTTTTTTTTGTAGACCAGTGTTATTTATGTGAAAATATTATCGCCTACCATTCTCACTCAGATACGATAGTTTTTTTAAAAGAGCAACACAAATACTTTAATTGCTACGCATTACTTTCTTTCACCTTTTCAAAAAAAAAAAAACCCCAAAATATTTTACTTTTCTTTCTTGTTCTTTTTTTTTTTTTTTTTTTCTTGCTTAGACCAAAACTTTTAAAACTTACCAAGAGTAGTGGTTGGTTATGTTATAATATGAACAAAAAAATCTATAATGCAATAATATAGTGCAAAACGGGACAAGCTAGACATCAGTGACCATGCCATGCAAAGCTCTAAAAAGACTGAAAAGAAATACAGACAATTGATTGCTCACGTCGGAGGTATAACTTATACAATGAAAAACAAGGCTTAAATGATTGAATGAAGACATAATTTGTATAAACAGATAAGTTAAATACAAAAAAAAAAGGATTATACTAAAATACAAGGTTGTTCTTACTTTTTGCGTTTGTTCAAGTCATTTTTTTTTCTTTCTTTTTTAAATAGGTGGAAATGAAATTACTCTTAATTAATACAAGAACAAAGGAATCTACAATGAAAAGAAAAATTCATTACTGCACTTTTGTGTAATATTTTTTAAATGTTCCTTACATTTTTCTACGCCCGTTAAAATTATTTTTTTAGGCACATAGAGATAGAGGCACCAGATTTACAAATTTGACACAATCATTGAGAAGACGAAAATGAAGCAATTTTGTTAAGAATCAGGCTCCTTAATGAAATACTTAATCTGAGTTATTTCTTATTTTTTTAGAAATATAACAATAATTGATTTGAGAAGTAATTTTCAGCTGGATTTTCGAAGAAAAATTATTTACAAAAGAGTGCTTAGTAAATTAGAAGTATAGCGCAAATTAAAACATACACCGATTCAAAGAAGCTAATTCTAAATAATAATAATTCAAATTGTTACTTTGCGCTGCTTATTTTATATACTAATTTATTAGCGATATTCTCATATTACTATTATTATTATTTTTTTTCAGAAACACCATTCAAAAGAATAAAACTAACAATCGGTTTACATTTAACAATGACAGACGTTTCTGAAATGTTATATTTGAATCTAATGTAAAAATAATATTTATAGTTTGATACTGTTAGTTATTGTTTGTAAAGGATTTAAAATATGAGACAAGCAATGTATGTGCAGTTTATATTTTGATGTAATCTTAAAAGTAGGTAGTAAGAGTAAAACTAATCTACTTTGACTCTTAAAAGCCTATTTCTTACCATTATATTATTTTTTTCTAACATTATAAAGTTTCTGTGGCAAAAGTTTATTTAGAGCAGTGTTTCCCCAACCTTTTTTCATTTTTGAACCATTTCTAAGTTCCAAAAGATCGCGAATCTTATTTGTTCTTTTTGAATTATTATTAGGGCAGTAGACATATGTATTCCTAAAAAAAATTTTTAATTATTTTTCCGACAGGTTCCACTTTGCGGTTGAAATATACAAAATTTTGGAAAAGTTGGAAATTTAAAGGAAAACTAAAATTTACGTGATTTCGAAATTTTAATTGCTATTGTATGATAATGTAGGAAAGTTGGAATAAAGTGTTATAAATGTGAGTCCATATTTTAAATTAATGAGTCAATATCTTCTGGTTCCAGTTTAGGATCTGTATTATGAAAATTAAGCCTAAAATATGCAAACTGTTACATTTTATGCAGTAAATTTTCATATTTCTGACTCGTTCTTTGCCCTTGCAAAGAAAAAGTGGAAAATGGTTGGAGAAAAATCCATTTTAAACTTTAAAATAAGTCAATAAATATCTTTCGGTAAAAGTAGAAATAAGTGCATTTCAAATTTTGTATGTATGCTTTCTATGCGAAATCATTACTTTTCTGTATAATCTGGAAAACAATTCATTTTTTCAATATCATTTTTGTACTCCTTTCTAAATAGTATGTAAATTTTGTATTTTATTTTTTCTTCTACGTTAGCAATGAAAAACTCCACCATTATAATATTATTTCCGTGAACCCCCTTTCTACACCGCGCGAACCCCTAGGAGTTCACGAACCACCAGCTGAGAAACGCTGATTTAGAGCAGTGGCGTAACATATTGTCCCGCAGGGCCCGCGCTCCGGGGGCTACGCACTTTTTGCCACGAATTCGACCAAGCGTTAAGCCACCAATTCTTCCAACAATAGCCAGCCCTGAGTAATCTTCAAAGTTTACAATTCAATACACAGGACCAGTTGTCCGCCATTAATGACCACGATGGCAGTAAAATTGCTGTCTCACGCCAAAAAAGCGATAAAGTACATTTTGTGGCAATAACAAAGTTCAGAAAAACGTTTTTCTGAAGCGAAGGTGACTTGCTCAAATGAGTGGGTTGGTTTAGGTGTCAATCAAATAGTTCAGGGGATTTCAGGTATTTTCCTGACACCACGTGTTTCTTGACGATGTAAAAAGAGATGTATTTTCTTCAATCTAATAAAATAAAGGCTTCTGAAAGCTTTATTTTTTCTTTTTGCATGTGTATTATCCTTTTTAATACTAGGTACAATGGTGCCAAGGCCGTATCCAGAGGGGGGCCCGACGGGCCCGGCCCCCCCCCCCCCCCGAAATCCCGAAAGTTTTCGCAATGCAGCATATATTCCTCCCTGAAACTTTCCTCAACATTAGTGTCTCAAAGTCAGCCCCCCCCCCCCCCCGAAAAAAAAATTTCTGGCTACGGCCTTGAATGGTGCAAAACGAACATTTTATGAAAATTTGGTGCATAGAATTATTAATTTTAATCTCCAAATTGAAGCTCATATAATATTTGACTAAAAACTATATGACCGTTTAAGGGTCACATAAAAAAAAAAAAAAAATGCTGGGTCGCACATACAATATGTTTTCAACAAAAAATTTAACTGTATGTAGTATTATTAAAATTAATTAATTTCCTTTTATTACATTTTTTTTATAAATTTGAGTTAGATATGTATAAGTACATATTTATTTTAAATTTGTAAAGTTTCGATTCATTTATTTTGGATTTCCTAAAGATGGAAAAAATTCCAATTCATGAGAAGGATGAATTTGCTTTTATTGAATAAACAAATCGATATCGACTTCAATGGTCGAGGTTGCAATTCTTAATGCATTTCAAGGGCATGTTTGTCTGATCTTTCTCCTATTTTTGTTTTTTGTATGTTTTATTCTTGAAAATAATTGTTCACAAACATAGGTACTGGGCTAAAAGCTGAAAACATAACAAAGCGTGATTGTAAAAATTAGGATATTTATCGCGGGGTAGGCAATCTTTATAAAAATCCAGTAAAGAAACATTCCCAAATTTTTCTTGAATTGAATGTCACTTCGCAGTTCAATGCATTCCATTTGAAGATTTAGAGGTTATTTATTTATTTCTAGAGAAAATTTGGTAGGAAATATTCTGAAATACTCTTCCTTTCCTATTTCGAAAATCTTGAAATCTACTTTCAAACTCTTGAATAAAATCGAAAATTAATGCAGCATATTTGCATATTTTTTGCAACTCACAGATGTGCAGCCAAAGTACTGAAATGTGTGTCGCGAATGTTCGATGGCCCCTTTTTCTGCGAAAGCCTCCCTTGGCCAAAATGATCAGGTAATCAAAATACAATGCAATATCCTGCATACACAAATATTGTAATTCTTCAAAAAATTCGCCATCGAATGAATACACACATAATTCAAAACGTAAATTCTCATGGCATACTAAAATGTTTTTATTTAAATTTTTACTTCAAAATAAATGTCAGCGAATCGATTATATATGAAAAGTATTGCAAGCATTTAATTTTTTAATAAAAATATGTAAATTTAAATATTTTCATAATTTACATTTGGTCCGCATTTTAAACGCCTTTAAGCCGCATTTTAGCTTATTTCTTTCTTTCACTACATCTATATACATAGTTGTGTGTGCGGGAGAACTGACAGTTTGCAGCGTAAAATTTGCAAAAATTTGTCTATTCATGCATTTGCAAAGACCTAAGAAACTTAGCAAAAAACTTCCCATTAAAAATCACTGTATGAAAAAAACGCGAAGACTAAAGAATGAAAATTCTTTCTGTGGATTTTTTGGGCGCGGAGTAAAGTAAATTAGGATACATTGGATCGGATTTATCTATTTATGTTTCTGCAGGTCACAAAAATACACCAACTAGTATAGTTTTATTTCATCATATTTAAATAAACAACAGAAAGTTAGATTGTACCCCAATTTTAGGCAACACAGGCAGGGCCGGAGCTACCATTAAGGCAAACTAGGCAGCTGACTAGAGCGCAAACATTGAGGGGGCGCAAAAATCCACCCACCTTTTTAAAGCAACTTCGTTGTTAATTGTATAATTAAAAAATATATAAAGATGTGATTCGGTATGTGCTGTTGATCACTCCCTACCCGTGGCAAAATTTTAAAACATTCAAACTCCAAAGGCGGTGTTTCGGGGTTGAATATTTATTGTAAAGCGAAGTCCGATGAAAATTTTTGTCTAGGAGTCGCAAAAGAATTTCCAATGGTTCCTGATCTTTCCTTAAACTTTATTTTAAGCACGCACACACATGAAAGCATACATACATATATATATATGGGTCATTCCATGTCAAATGTACCATATTTCGGAAAGTTCCCCACTCGACCCCTCCGATTTTTATGGCATGTGCATATATGTCTTAGATGGAGCCATGCAAAATTGCAGCTCCATAAGTTGTATTTTTTAGTTGGGCCACTAGCCATGGTTTTATAATGGCACCTTTTTTTCAAGTCGCAACTAAAAGACTAAATCGTCAATTTTGTGTTCTTATTGATCATGACCTAAGAGGACTAACACAGTGAAACTTGGTGATTCTGCTAAACATTTGAGGTATAACAGCCTACTAGTACAACGAAAGCTTAATGTATTTTAGATTTTTCACATTTTGCTGTCAAAGTTGCTCATTTGTGCCGATGTGGCGGATTTTGACCACTCTTTTCCAGCTCTTAACTGTCGATAGAAATATTTTCTGAACTGGATTCTTTCATCATTTGCACCCTACTGGCATGTCATAAAGGTGTGCAAGAGGCACCTTGATTGCTCAATTAACTGCTGAGTTATGCTGGTTTAAAAAAAGGCTGGTCAGCTAAAAATTTCACTCCTCAATTTTAGCTCATTTTCAAAGAGCCACACCTCAAAAGGGATCACTAGGATTTAGTTTTTCTTTATATCATTAAAAAGAGATCACTTTCTTCTTTAAGGAAATGTCTTCTGAATTTTTGAGACACAGCAGTTTTATACAGATAATGAGGTTCAAAACGATATAACAAAATTTCGCCGATTACAGAAAATAGAGATTATTTCATTTATTTATACATGACCTAAGAGGGCTACCGGGATGAATGTTGGTGATCCTGCTTAACTTTTGAGAAAAAACAGCCTACTAGTACAACGAAAGCTTAATGTACTTTCTGTTTTATTACATTTTGCTGCCAAAGTAGCTCATTTGTGCCGATGCGGGAGATTTTGACTACACTTTGCCAGCTTCTATCTTTTAATAGAAATATTTTCTGAATTTGATTCTTTCCCCATTTGCACCCTGCCAGCATGTCATAAAGGTGTGCAAGTGGCTCCTTGAATGCTCAATTAACTCCCGAGTTATGCCGGTTCAAAATTCATTCAAAAATTTCATGCCTCAATTTTAGTTTATTTAGGCATGCAGTTTTCGAATGAATTTTGAACCGGCATAACTCGGGAGTTAATTGAGCAATCAAAGTGCCACTTGCACACCTTTATGACAGGCCAGCAGGGTGCAAATAAGTAAAGGATTCAGTTCAGAAAATATTCCTATCAACAGATACGAGCTGGCAAAGTGTGATCAAAATCCACCACATCGACACAAATGAACTAATTTGGCAGCAAAATGTGAAAAATCTTAAATACATTAAGCTTTCGCTGTACTAGTAGGCTGTTATGCCCCAAATATTTAGCAGGATCACCAAGTTTCAGTGTTAGTCCGCTAAGGCCATGATCAATATAAGAACACAAAGTAGACGATTCAGTCAGATTGATTAATATAGGTAGTATGAAGGCCTAATTAAAGCTTATAAGCTACCTGAAAAAAAGCAAGCTGAAGAGTATTTAAAAGAAAAAGTAAAACAAAATATAAAAATATTAAAGTTGATTTACTTAGGAAATAGGAACGTAATTCTTACAATTTAGAACTTAAAATAGGAAAGCAATTCTAATTATTTTTTATGAAATGCACATTATTGTGATAGTTGTGCTGCAGCACCATTAACAAAGCAACCAAATAAATAAAAACATTGAAATGAATACTGCCTTATGCAGCAATCAATCATAAGTTTATTCCACAAAACTGCTGAAAGGTAATAATAAATCAGAAATGGAAACTGCCGTATTTACCAACCCGACGGTATTCATCTTAATGAAGGACGTCAAAAAATGAAAAATTGAAATGAATACTGTCGTATCGGATGTTACGTCAGTAGTTCCATGTGTTATGAGTATTTAAACTACATGGGTTTTGAAATTAAAGCTGATAAAACATTGTACTTGCAAAAATTGAGAAGCTATCCCGTTGAAATTCTATAACCAACCGAATTATTCTGCAATAAGGCGGTGTTGACATGTGAGAATTGGCGGTTCCAGCCAAAACGCATAGTGACACTAGTGTTCTTTAGCCTTAATTTTTGAACATTGACTTACAACAGTATTCCCAATATAAAGAGCGCAAAAATATGAAAATTTTGATATAAAAACCAAAAAAACGTTTTTTTGCAGATATGACACTTCATTCTATAAGCGATATGTACATGCCATAAAAATTTCATCAAAATTGGAGAGGGTCGAGTGGGGACCCGTAGCACACTTGACAAGGAATGACCCATATATATATATATATATGTATATAAAAGTTAACTATTCAAAGGGGCAGGAAACATTGAAAGTGCCGTGCGAATGAAAACTTGCAAGTCGGACCCTGGCTTTTTGCCTTCCCTGGTGACCCATAATTTTATTTTGTAGCCAGTACTTTCTGAACAACTTGAAATTCGGAAAAATTTTTCTTTTTTTATATGTATACTTTCCTCGAAAAAAAAATAAAATCAGGTCCAGTTTTTAACTTTTCGCGCTGGATATGAACCACGGTCCGCCAGTGCCCGACCACCGCACCAGAAAATCAAAGTGTCCATCATAAATCTAGAGAATGTTGAAGTGCTTCGTCCTGCGGTGTCGACTATTTTCATAATAACGTGAGTAAACATTAATAATATCACTTTTACTGTGTTTTGTTTTATCTTGCTCACTTCTTTTTGCATTGAAAAAAGAATTCCGAAACTCGTGTCTGCTTTTTGAGCTGATAATTTATACTTAACTACGTTGCTTTTTATATTTCACTTGCACCGCCGTAGATAAGGGGGGAGTTTGGAGATAACCCCCCCCCCCCTGAAGTGGTGAAGATTGTCTAGCATTTGACCAATTTTTCCTGTAAAACAATGAAATTAGCTCACTTCTCCCGAAAAAAAAAACCCTTGAAATGGGGAAGATTATCTAGAATTTGACCAATTTTTCCTGTAAAACAATGAATTAGCTCACTTTTCCCGAAGAAACTCCTCTAAAATGGTGAAAATTGTCTAGAATTCTATCAATTTTTCCTGTAGTAAAACAGGGAAATTAACTCACTTCTCCCGAAGAACCCCCCCCCCCCCAAGATCCGGGTCTAGCTACGCCATTGTTTACTTGTAAGTATGTTTAGCTATTAATAAATAAGTTAGTTTTCAGCCTATGTTCCTTTTTCATGCTGCACGAAATTCAATTGAAATTCTTTTTCAAATAAAACCGATGTGCTGGTTGGAAAGCAAAAATTAAAAATTCAGCAGTTTTTAAAATTTTCTTTTGTTAAACTGTGAACCAAGGCCGTATCCAGAGGGGTGGCCCACGTGCCCCCCCCCCCCCTCCCGAAATCCCGAACTTTTTCGCAATGTAGCATATATTCCTCGCTGAAATTTTCCTCAACATCAGTGTGTCAAAGTCAGCCCCCCCCCCCCCCGAAAAACATTCTGGCTACGGCCTTGGTTTTAGTAAAAAAAAGAGAGCGACACAAAGTGTCTTATTTTTTTTCTACTGTAAAATTAAATTTCAGTTCTAATATGAACATTGAGCTACATTCCTGGATTGTGATTTGAAAGGTTCTTTGTCTAAATGCTCCTGTTAAAAACAATAGCCCTTTAAATTATAATAATACTTACTTGAAACTTTAATAATTAAAATTGATTATTTTAGAAGTTTTTAACCGACTTCGCAAAGGAAGGAGGTTATACATTCATATTGCATGTATGTCGTTTCTTTTTTTTTTTTTTTTTGTTTGTTTGTCCACTCATAACTTACCGGATGAACCGATTTTTAATCGATCGAGGGTGGTTTCCCATAGGTCCCATACCTTGATTTGACCATATTCGATGTTTAGAAAAAAAGTTACGGGCTGAAATGTGGTCATTTTTTTGCTTTTTCATTCATAACTTTGGACTGAATGAACCGATTTTGAATATTTTTTCCTTGATCGATAGAGGGTCGTCTAACTCAAATATCGCACATCAATTTGACTACATTTGTTTTTTAGAAAAAACGTTATGGGTGAAAATAAGTATTTTTTCATTTTAATTGGAAAGGCTAGGCTTGATTTTTCTTTGTTGGGAAAATTGTTAATAAGCATGAAACTCATTGTTAAAAAAGAGTTTGTTGCCATTAAGATGTAATATTAAAAGCAATTATAACAAGAAATAGACTGAAGGCTTCTCTGAAGAAGATATTAAATCCAATAAGTTTGTTTGCTCTGCGACCCTTTAAAATCGATTTCGAAACGAAATTTATCATACGAACGGTTAGTTTTTAGTGTCATTCCCTCAAAGAAGGATTCCCTTTTGATATGTATGTTTTAAAAAAAAGAGTATTTATATAAAAATGTATTTACACTAAAAAGAATAAAATAAAATAATTTTTGGAAAAAAACAAAACCGACTTCAAACTATAAATTGCGCTAAAAAGTAAAAAATAAAATTATTCTTTAAACAACTTCGATACGATTTTTAAACATAACTTTTGAAGTCGGTGCATGATTGATTCCTTTTGTAACTATGAACCAAATACAAATGGCGTAGAGTTTGCAACAGTTTCAATGTAAAATAACGCATGGAGTGATTACAATTAGACTGTCATAATTTTGCACAAATTAACTTCACAAATTAAAATTAAATAATTTTATTTTTTATTTTTTAGCGCAATTTATAGTTTGAAGTCGGTTCTGTTTTTTTCCAAAAATTGTTTTATTAACATATTTTTATATGAGTGCAATAATTTACTTTAGAATTAAAATAACAAAACGAGATAGAAGAGAGAAAAAAAAGGTGCTATTTTGCGAAAAACATGGTACTCTTTAAACTTACAAAGACTTTATTATTATAATTACGATTTTAAGTGTTCCAAACAATTCAATATATACATGCTGAAAACTTAGTATTTTTAGCTTATTTTTATGTTCCTGCGATGTCACGTGTCGTGTGTATATATAAGTGTTTTGTTGCAATCAAGCAATCTTCCAGCATTTGCTTTTAGTTTACGATAAATTTTTATAATTTTATCAATAGTTCACAATATAAGACATATTGTGCAAATATTTAATGCTGTTTTCAGGTATAAATATGGTTTTTTTTAATTACATTCATTGGCATGTGGTATGTGTATAATGATACTTAGACACAGCTTTTACATGCTGTGGATATTATGTTTGCAAAAGGGTCCGTTGGATCTATGTTTGCAACTTAGAGTATATATATTAAGTCCCGCACAAGTTATTTTTAATTGTGTGTTTTGATGTGAACTAACTGTGATAAACGAAGAAGCTTTGCCCCCCCCCCCCCCCCAATTTCAACGGAAAATATATCAGAATCCACTAGCTTTTTCTTTTTTCGACTTGATCAATTCAATCTGCGCCATTTTGTGTCAATCAACATCACACATACAATACTGGGGCAGTTAAACAAAGAAAGCAAACCTGGGTGAAAAGCCCTACTCAAAATTAAGTCGCCAACCCGCCAATCTCTCCTGTTTGACCACCCCATGTTGGTCAAAGGGACGAAGGCTTGGATTGGGCTTCCACGAGTTGCATTACCTCAACGGAAGCTCCCGTGCGTTAATCCTCCCCAGGGAGACTCCCCATGGAGAATTTCGTGGCAAAAAGGATGTCAGGGCTCCGGGGGGGCTCAGGCCTTTGGGGCCCTTGAACTGTTAGAAGTTTAAACGGTTTTTTGTGGTGTCTGTCTTAAAAACTTTGTATGTAATAACAAGGATAAACATTAAATTTCTGAAAATCAAAATAGTTAGTCCATTACAGTTTACATTTTATTTATTTTGCACAAACTTAATCTCCCGTTTCAATGTAGCGGGGCGTTGTGCTGGTCTGGTCCCACTCGGCGCCGTCTGCCCTTCTTTATCCTTTTCGCTAGTTGACTCCCTCATCCAGAAATTTTGAAAGCTTTATCAAAATTAATTTGCTTAGGACTAAATAAAGTAGAAAAAATTAAGCAAATGCTTTGAAAATGAATCTTGAAAAATTTGAGTTTGTTTTTCAAATTCCTTTTCACATATTAATTTTAGAACTCTTTCAAAGAAAAGACGCAGAAATATATTCAAAGCAGCTACCTTGATGGAAAATGCTGTTAAAACATTGACAGACCTTAGGAAAAAGTTTAAAACTTCGTTAGAGACAGCTACTGATATTGCTCAGCAATGGGGAATAACTTGTAAGCTCAAAAATAAAAGAACTGCCGAAGTTAAAAAACACTTTGTTGAGTTGGCTGTAGATGAGCGGCTCGCAAATCCGTAAAACAATATGAAGTAACAGTTTATAACGAGACTTTAGATATTGCTATAAATCAGATCATGAGTCGTTTTGAGGGCCTCAACGAAGTTGCTAGTCTTTTTGAAATTCTTAAGCCTGATTTCCTTTCATAGGTAAATGATGAAGAATTTCACAAAAAAGCAAATCAGTTGGCAGTGGAATACAAAGAAAGACTTACAAAATGAGTTCTATAATGAACTGCAGAGCTTCTGCTTAACCTTGCGTGGGGAAATGAAAAACTGTAAAACTGTTTATATGATGTAACGGGGTATCTCCTTTTGGTTGAAAACTATGGGTTGGCGTGCAGCACACCAAGCGTGTGTACCGCTTATTTACTTTTAAAAAAAATCTACCTGCGATAGTTGTGACCAATGAACGATCTTTCTCTAAATTAAAAATTATAAAGAACTACTTAAAGGGTACCATGTCCCAAGAGAGGCTTTGGGGACTATATTATGCGTGGAAAATGAAACTGCTCAGGGAACCAACATCCAAGAAGTTGTTGAGATTTTGCATCAAACAAAAGCAGACGCTCCGTCAAATTTTAAGTAAGCTTTGTTTTTAATAAATTTGTTTGTTGGAGTTGGACATTATTTATTCGTTGGACTGGTTCATTTATTTTATGTGTGTTAAATTTAATTTATGTCTTATTAATTAAATAAGATGAAAATCTGAAGTGAAAACTTCATTTAGGCCTATTCACTCCACAGTTAAAACTAGTATTGTATGCACAACTTTAATGTATGCCTTAAAATTTAAATAATAACAGCCCTTAGTTACATTAGAAAATTAAATTACAATAATTATATATTTCTTTAAAAAGGGGCAGTGTTTCGGTATGTGTACTTAGGTAGTGTATCGAATACTATATAGTACTTTGATAGAAATACACAGTACGTAGTACATAATAAAACTTTACATACATTGTTCGTCGCAAGTACTTATACTTTTATACGTTTTTTACGGTGTAAATACAGAGGGCCCTAACAAAATATTTGGGAGGGGGCGCCAACCAAAACCGTTACGCCACCGATTTAGAGTAATGGTTAATGCAGTTTTATTAATGAATAAACAAATGTTTAGCATATTAGTTACGTAAATGGCACGTTAAAAATTATGCGTAAATAAATATAATACTTTTACTTCAGTTATTTCAAATATAGTACACTAATCATATCGATTGATTCTTGTGAAATATTATATTTGTATAAAAAGTAATAATAATAACAAACTTCAGGCAAATTTTAAATTTTTGATAAAAATCGTTTTTTTTTTTTTTTTTTTTTTTAATTTAAAACACCGATTTAAACACTTCATTTAAATCACCGATTTAAAACGCTTGATTTAAATCACCGATTTAAAGCACATGATTTTAATCACGAATCCTCATAGACCTATAGACCATAACACTTATGCTCTCGACTGTCCCCTCACCCCTTTCCCCGAGCCTTAACCAAAACATGTCCCTGAAGCATATACGTCCTAAAGCGTCCACAAATGTGGTTTTGCCTGGGAAAGTCGTTTTTACCTTTCTTAAAGCTAGATTTTGTCACAGATTTAAAGCAGATTATTTCATTTTATTTCTCTTATTGTAAATTATTAGGGAGGAAAAAATGTCGCAAATATTTTTTTTTTTTTGGAGGCTAGATGAAAGGGCGCACCGGGACGTGTCCCGGTGGGCCAGTCCGCCCCTGGTTAACCTTTTAGCCCGGGCAACGCCGTGTAGTCACTGCCTATTATTAATGTATCTAATGTAACGTGCTACGCAGGGTTACACTGCTAGTGTATCTCTACTAGTGTAACTCTGATGATTGTTTCTTCGATTCTAATAAAATCTGACGCCATTTCGATTGTGTGTCAATTTTTATCATACGAGCGTTGTACTCTGTGCTGTTGAATTTTCAAATATTGACCGACTTTTGGATCTCCTTTTTTTCTTTATTTTAGGTACTGTGTGGGCAACTTCTTATCCAAGCACAACTTAACAAATAATCACTTTTGTAATTTTTCTATAGTTTCGCTTGGCTATCTAATCAGTCTGGTCTAGGTATTGATACCGTTTTTGATATTTCGAAGGCTGCTACCGATTGCTATCAACTGCAAGAAGTCATCACAATTCCTACTGCGGCCATTTCTTTTGCTTGTGATAAAGTAGATAATGTACATTCCGTTTGAAGCTTTTCAATCAGTTTAAAACGAATGTTTACAAATGAGCTTCACCGCAATTGAACGCTGGCAATTCATTCGAAGTTGTGGGAATTTATGAGCTATTACTTATTACTTTCTAGAATACTTTATTTTTACAGTTTTATTTAACTTGATTTGTCACGGAAGTTTGTTACGTGGTTTTCGACAACTATTACTGCATAAATTATCTTGAAACTTTGCACACATGGTTCTTCGATGACAATACAATATTCCATCCATTTTATAATTTATTATAACGTTAATTAGGGAAAAGAATTAATAATTTTGGCCCTGAGGAAATTATCAGAATTACTATCTGTCGAATGGCAACGATAGCTTTTGTTTGGATAATGCAACGATGTTATTTAACTCAATTTGTCACGGAAGTTTGTTCCTCGGTTTTCGACCACTATTACTGCATTTTAGTTTTTATTTAAATAAAACCGTGTAACTTAAAGCATTTTTTTTTTTTTTTTTTTTTAGATTTAATATTCTTGTATTATCTTTTTAAAGTAAAATAATACTAGGAGGTGGATAAACTTTTTTTATCGAGATTTTGTCCCAACGTTTAATAAATTTTGCGAAACTGCAATTAATTTAGAAAAAAATTCGATTGTTTTGTGAATTTAAATTTTGATGTAAAAATATGACGAATGAAGAAATGTAAAAAACGTGCTACTAATGTAAAACGTCAGAAAAAATGGAGAATATTTTTATGTTAAAAAGTGCATGCTGCTAATTTTATGAAGGTTTCAACGCTTGCGAGTTTTGTGAAGGGACCTTTTTTTTTTTTGCATTCGAGATTTTGTTGAAGGGTCCTTTTAGAAGAAGAAAAAAAGGGTGTGTAAGCAGATCTCCAGTAGAAAAAAAATCTTGTAACATTATAAACTAACGAACGAATTTTAAGATAGAAAAAATTTTAAACAACTTCTTCGCAGGTGTAATATTTTATTTGGAATTATTAACTTGCTAACATAAGTGCATTTTCTTTGCTTAAGGCTTAAAATAAAAGGTTATGAATTAATTCTACTGCAACAAAATGAAATCATAATGCACTAAAAGCGTACACATGCAAGCTGTAATTGTAAAAATTTTTAATAATATAATTGACAGTAAATTTGGAATAAGCTTTTATGTAATACAGTAACCCCTCGTTATATCGCGTTTGTCGGGGGACAGCAAAAAAAGCGCGATGTATCCGAATGCGCGATATAACCGATGCCGTTAGAAATAACACACAAAGTACAAGTAAATTGAGTGTCAACGTAAAAAATTTAGTTTAATTTTACATAATGGCAACTTAATAATAATAGCAAATAAAACTAAACTTTTATTTGCTATTACTATTAAGAATCTGTCTCTTTCATTCAATGGTCGTTAGGATCATAGGCGTAACTAGGGTTGGTGAAAGGGGGGGGGTCACCCTAAAAATGAACAGACTAAACACCAATAAGAAGTGTAAAAGAGTTGAAAGTTTACTAGTCATAAATACTTGTCTCTTAAGGTATACTCCATGTTTATTTCAGGCATCTCCCGGGGGGGGGGGAGGGGGGAAGCTACCCCCTCGGAGCAAGTCAACTCCTCCCTCCCCCCGGCAAAAAATTCAGATCACAAGCTTTAAAAAAAGCAAGGAAAGAGAAATTACGCTTTTAAGACACTTTACTTTCAGAAACACTTTCAGGGAAAGAACATTGAACACTATCACGACCGACACCAAAAGTAACTTAAAAGATATAAGACTTTATTTTGAAAAAAATTGGGGGGGGGGGGGGGGGAGAGTAACCTAACTCCTTTCTGTTTCCTCTAAGATCACCAAAGTATCCCGAAACTGCATTGCTAGGAAGATTTCAAAAAGTCAGGGGAGAGACCTCGAAGCCTTGCCTCCAGAGTTATCCTAAGCATTATACATGTAAGACCAGTTACAAAAATTTAAGTTGCAGAAGCCCCAAACACCGACTCCTCTAACTTCACCAAAGATCTAAACATACATCTACTATATATATATCAAAAAGCTATCTATATGTAAAAAAATTCATATTAACATCATTTCATATATATATATGTATATATAAAGAGTATGGTTTTGAAGCATACACTGCCCTTCCTCATTCTTAACATGCTCTCCCTGCTCCGGAGCCAAGGCAGTATCCAGAATTTTTTTGCGAAGATCCCCCCTTCCCCTCTGGATACGGCCTTGATTCACAAAAACATTAAACATTCATTACTATAAAATTCAATATTTAACGCTAAGCAATCTTCCATGTCCGGGCATTCATAATATTAAAACTGGGAAATAGTGGAATTTTAGAGAAAAAAATCCAAATTCCCCTACAAAAATGCTCATCCCCACAATAAATTTCTAAAAATTGTGTTAAATTTGTAACAAAACATACCTCAGAAGTGGAAGCGTCTGAATCAAATTTTCTTTGCTTTTTGGATGACGAACGCGTCCATCGCTGGAGTGCAAACATTATTATGTATCGAAAATAATTAAAAATTTAGCTAAAATATAAATAATGATTGTAAATTAAAATGCAGCATTAAACCGTAGCAGTGAGATTGGAAACGTTGAACGGATGATTTCCAGAGTCGTAATGCAATCAGTGATGGACCATGATAAGGAACAAAAAAACATTTAAAATATAAGAGATGAGAGAACATCTGTAAATGAGAATGCAATGCAAATACAGTTCATTAGTTTTCTAATCGGCTCATCTACAAAAAAAATTTTTACCAAAATGGGTGTTTGGACATTAAGTCATAAATAAATACAAGCTGCTCTTTAATAAGTTTCTTGACTTGATGAGCATCTCTTCCTGGCTTGAGGATTTAACCCATTAGGACAATTGTTGGCTAGGGGTCCTTCATTTTCAGACCCCAGTTCCTTCCCAAATTGCTGCCTTTGGGTAAAAAAGACATCAAGAAGGAAATAAAACCCTCTGGAGTGATTGAAAGGATCTCTGTCTGTGTGTGGTACGGTGATTGAAGCCACCTTTCGCTGTAACCCCCCCCCCCCCCATGGTGATAAGGGAGTTGATTATAACCAGATGAAAAGTCCTCTTTATTAGGAGCTGCATACTTAGGTCATGATCACAACCCTTCATAGAAAGAGGAAATAAAATCATATGCATATGTGTTTAATTTTCTTAGGGGAAAAAAAAAATATGTGCTTTGCAAGGCCGCAAAGCCAGAAATTTTTTTGTGTGCCTAAATAATTAAATACCCAATGGGGGGGGGGGGTTTGAACCCCCCCCCCCTGGTTACTCCTATGGTTAGGATCAATACAAAAAGAAATGTCAAGTAAAACGTCAACTGCTGGTTTGAGTAGAATCATTCTGCAGGCATCTAAGTTGGGGAGCGGGAGGAGAATTGTTGCAGCTTTTAACTGCAGCAAATTCAGAAGAAAGGAAAACATTCCCGTGCGATTGCTTTCTTTAATGAAGGAAAAAGGGCTACACTGAGAAATGCAATATTCACTTTCGAGAGCTCAAACTTAAAATTTTGGGAGACAAAAAAAATGCGCGTTATATCCGAATGAGCGATATAACGAGGGGTTACTGTACATTAACTAACGTTTTTTTTTTTAAAAATCCTTTTAAAGCAAAATATAAAGTAATAAAAGAACTACTTCCCAAAATGGAGCAAACAATTAAAATTGATATGTATAATTTCTGCTTTTGGGAGCTTATTTGCAGTTCGTATTTTTTTTTTTTTTTTTTTAGTAGATTGATTTCTTTTTGTTTTTTAACTTTGCAAAAGCTGAAGAGAGCAAATAAATAACTTTTTGAAAATCAGGATTATAATAAAGTTGTTTCCATCTTCTTAGGACAGTGATATTAATACGCGGATCACATGTGGTTCTTAACGTGTCATGGGTATCCGTTTGGCACAAAATCAAAAATATACTATGCATGTGTTGCCAAAAAAAAAAAAAAAAATACCGATGGTATTTAAAGCTTCAAAATTCATAACTGTGCTTATTATGTAATCTAGTGGTCTGTAAATAAACAGGCCACTAGAACTTTATTGTTGCTTGAACTTGTCATGCAAACAACATTGACATGGTTCCAAAAATGCAAGATAATTATCATGAAAAAGTTAAACATAACTTTAGCATAGCAATAAAATTTGCAAACGTGCATGGACGAAATGTCAGAAAACGATTTTACTAGCTTTCCTCACTTCAATGCAAGATTAAAGGAAGTTGCAAACAAGGATATTATAATTATAATGAGTTAATTTCCAGCCTTTGGAGTAAAGGAAAGGTATTGGGATTTTCACAAATAGAACCTCTCCATTTTGATCAAAGCTTTGTTGCAAGGTGTCGCAGCATAAAGACTAGCAACTACGGGATATTATTTATTCAACAAAATTTGTACGTAAGACATTTTTGAAGAAAAATTATAAAAAGACAATGATGGTGTCTTTTAAGAAATAGGCATATATGTTGCATAATATGTTACGCACAAATGCATATATAGCATAATTTTATCAGTTCAAAATTTTGCAACTAGCCTAAAAATGTTTGCTTTCCATGCAGAAAATCATGCCTTAGTTGTTCCTTTTCAGTTTAACATACTTATGTAGAACTATTATCTTCCGCGAAATGTAAAAATTTTAAATTCTAGGAAAAAACTGAGAGTTTTGAGTCACCTTCCCAAAAAATTGAGAAAATATTAGTTCAAATTTTGTAATAACTGGATATGCATATTATTTATTATTGTATAGTTAAATATTTTTTTAACGAAATTATTATTAAAAAAATATCGTTGAATTCTAAATTTTGGTTAAAATTAATATTTACACATTAATAGTTAATGCGTAAGGCCTATATAGATTTCTTACTGACGCTGTATAAATAAGTAAGTGCTGTCTAGCTCACTTTCTTATCACATATGTTGTCGTTTGGCTACCCTGAGAATGATAAAAAAATGACACTATTTTAACAAAAAATTTAATTGGAAACAACTGCTTTTTCTGAAATCTTTTAGAATTTTCCCATAAAAAGCATTCTAATCTTGTAGTACCTAGGGATCATTCATAAATGATGTCACGTTTCGAGGGGGGGAGGGGATTCGTGAAATTGTGACAAGGGGAGGGGGTAACAAGAAGTGTGACATCATGCAATATGCAACATAGCGTGACATGTGACAAAGGGGGAGGGAGGTCCGCTGAAGTGTGACATATTGTGACAAAATGGGGAGGGCGGTCAAATATATAGGAAAAAAGCGTGACATCATTTATGAACGGCCCCCTACATGTTTCTGAATTAAAACTCAACAGAAAAAATTGCTTCTCTAGTCCTCGATTCCTGTAGTCACAGGATTTGTCCCAGCAAAAAAAGGCACATTTGTATCCGTTATTTTATTTTTGTACATTCTATCGCATTAAAAGGGCGATAACCAAGAATTGGGCAACATTGAAATAGCGTGAAGAAATAATCTATTATCACGAGTTTAGTAATTTGTTTGTTCAGCATTAATTCAAGATAAGCTGACAGGAATAAGGAAGGGAGAAAGTGAGTTCTTGACGAGAAACGGAAGCCATTGATTATTTTTATGTGAGCCTAAAATAGATTCTTCTTTACTATAGAGAATAAGTTGAGCCTCCATTAAACAATGAGGCTGGAAAAAATAATTTTAAAAAATAATTATGATAGTGCTATGACCTTAAAATGAGCACGTGAATTTTCTTTTGTAGCTAATTGCCATTTTTCTGCTATAAGGCACGCTTTGTTAAGCGATTTGCAACAATTTCATTTCGACCTTGGAAATAAAAATACTTTTCCGTTAAAGATACGTACACTCAAAAACGTTCGCTAAATATAACAAATTGCAGCTACAATAACTGAGGCGTATTGCAGTGCTGTCAATCAAGCAAGAAGAGTGCTTAATGTTTTCTTTGCACAGGTACCGATGTTGCTTTGATTTTTCAGAATAAAGAGAGGAAATTACATGAATAATGGAAAGGTAAAATATCAAGAATAACGCAAAAGACAGTGACATCATGCATTGACGACAGTTTGGTGCCAAAAATTAAATGCCAAATTCAGTTTGGCGACATTCCGACAGGTCCCAGTGCTAAATATTGTCGAGATTTCTATCGTCATAATTACTGTTATTGCGATTTCAGGTTTCAGATGCAAACAAATACATTACATTTCTTCAAGTTTGATGCATTTAAGTAGTGTTTTTCATACTTATTTTGCTACTATGCATTTATGTAAACATTCAAAGGGTTCCTATCAATATTATAAGATGATATTTTAATAAATTTAAATTCTCTTTTACTAAGCATTTCCTTACTAGTACTACAAGAAAATAGTTTTGCAGCCAAGAAAAATTTTATGTCAAATCCATGAAAATAAAATCAAAGAAACGAACACGCAACTGCAATCTTTGATTGTGAGTTCTTTACTTTGATAGAAAGAATCAATTTTTTATTTGTTGTATAGCGGAGCTCGACACTCAGACACTACTATCTTGCTATAAGCAAATACCTTCTGATTTGAATGCTGCATAAATTAAAATTATTTCTTGTTAAGACAGCGTAACACAAGAACAAGATTTATTGAACTATTTTGAACATCGCCAGCGTGCATCGTGCTAGCTTCACATCACACACCCAGAGAAAAACATTGACTGAACATTCCTGGAAAGTACTAGCGTCTAGAGTGCAGGAAAGCGTTGGATATCACGGACCGAAATGTAAACACTTTTTCGTCACTTCCGCGCGCTGCAACGAGATTACTGTGTTTGAGCATGCCTGAAAGTTTTTTACTCATCTGCCGTTTCATTTGTTATATTCTACTTCGTCACAAATCTTATGACATCAGCGCAAATGAATAGAATCGAAAGTTGTACAGTTTTAGAATGAGCGTGTTTTACGTTGCAAGATACTAAAAACTAATAATACAAATTTTAAAACACCATTTTGTTTTGAAAACAATCATACGTGAAGGACAAATGAAAGACATATCAGTCTAGAAAAAAATTCGGAAAAGAGCATTTAACTTTAAAAATGCGATTTACTTGCTGAATGTTTGTTGAAAATAAATAGATCTGAGATTTTCATTTTAAAATGTTGGTTGATATGACTGAATGGGAAAATTCAAATGTTGGCAAAAATAGTTTCTTTGCGCGTTGTTGTACATTTTAACTATAAGACCTAGAATGTTTGTAATTGTGCATTTTATTATGGTAATAGCTTTTGTGCTAGCTGCTATTCAATGCAGTTGACTCTTCTATACTTGACTGGATAATTATATGTCATGTTATAAGTTTTAGAGAACGTAGCAGTACTAATAATACATATTGATTTTTTGAACTCTTTTACAATGCATATAATTCTACAACTAAAGAAAATTAATAGGAAAAACTAAATTACTGTGGAAGGTACGGCTAGTCGTTTTAAACAGGATAAAGGGATTAAGGAACCTGAAAATTACTCGTATGACGCCAATTTATTTTTAGTTTCAATCAACAAGCACTAAAAATGAGATAAATTCAGTCCTACATGGTGAATTTTTTTACTGCTCAAGAGAGTAATTTCATTATTACTTTTTTTTATTTTATTCAATTAATTAATTTATTTATTTTGCTCAATCTCGGACAATTAATTGTGTTTATTTATTTATTTCTTTTATTTCCATATGATTAGCAGACCCACTTCTTTTTCTTTCCCTTTCTATCCCCCCCCCCCCTCTCTTTTTTTTTTTTTTTTTAATTTCTTTTAGGTGTTTAGTAAAATAAAATTTTTAAATTACAATAGCGTTATTTGCTGATTTCCTAAAACTTTTAGGCACAAATAAAACAAACACTACAGATTTTCAGCATTCAACGCGTAGGACGATGTGCTGATAAAAGTGGTAGGCACGTGTTTCGGAGCTTAGATGGGTCCTTTTCAGTGCTAAATACGTGAACTTGTAGTTGAAAGGACATCAATCAAAATTGAAAAAGAGGTTCCTTGTTTTTTTTTTATTGCTTTTTTTTCGCTTAATGCTTCTTATTCTGTTAATTAAATTTTTTTCATGTTCTAAACCAGTTTTGGCAAATTGCATGTTACCTTTTTTTTTTTTGTAATAGATAAACTGAGTGTTTATGTTGGTCGGTACCTCTCCCTGCATAAAGGCGTAGCGAAAGGGGATAGGGGATGTTATAACCCCCAGACAAATTAATACGTCAATTAGAATATCAAGAATTAAAAATATGCATTAGCCTAGGGGGAATCTGTACATTGCTTTTCATAGACTGCGTTGTCACATACAAGAGCACATGGGTAATTTTCCATTTAAAAAAATCTGTTCTAATGTGAAATTTTCTAATGCAAATTATTTAATGAGGTGAACACCTCCCCCACCCCCCACCCCCACCTAATATATACGTGCTACATATACATTAGCTCAAAAAAATCCTACAAATGATTCAATGAAAACAGCCAACATGCAATTTGATAATAACGACCAGACTGTTACATCACTATCAGAAGTTCATTTTTTCCAGAAACATTGCTGTATGTTTTTCAAAGTGCCAAATATTTTGCTTGTCGCAAGACAGGAAAAAAGAAGCACAAACTTACACACACATATATATGTGTGTGTGTGTGATATTATATATATATATATATATATATATATATATATATATGTGTGTGTGTGTGTGTGTGTGTATTTTTCAAAGAAATATCAAGAATTATAAAAAGTTTTTGAAAAACTTTTTTTTTTTACTTTGAGTTTTTGAAATGTTCAAAATTTCGCAGCATTTTGGATCAGACACTATTGAGTGAATTTTAGTGATTGATTTATTTTTTTTAATAAAAGAGTTGATATTTGAAAATTATTGATCTATAAAATTTTGAATTATTCATTATTTTTTAAGTATAGAGATTGAAAATTAAATCCTGAAGTAGTTTAAAATTTATGAATGAATAAAAGTTTTTTTTTTTCATTTAAAAAATATTTTAGGTGGAACACAATAATATTCAAAACTGTACTTTAGATTAATAATTAAAAAGTGTGTACGCATAAATGATTTAGAGAACATTTGAGCCAAAATAAATTTAATCTGATGTATTTAAAACTTAAATATCTTCTGCTCGTGTCTATAAATATATATATTATGAAGCATCACTGGATGTCTGAAAAAATAAATGGATCATTAATGGAAAAAAAAGATCTTTGATAAAAAGGGGAAAAAACGTTATCTTCAAAGGCAGATGGTCTTGAATGCGAAAGAAAAAAAAATAGCATGAATGAATTTTTTTGCGAAGGGAGACAGGTCGCGCATGCGCCGATAATACGGTTTGTTTACATTTTGCTTCGTGAGATTCAACGCATTCCTGTGTTTTAGACGCTAGTCTGGAAAGTTGCGGTTACAGTATATCGAAAAACAGTTAGGGTTACAGTTAGTTGTATCATTTTACAATTATTTTCCAGTCAAACCGCCACAGTACTCCCCCCCCCCCCAAGTACTGGAAGTACTGAACACATCACAAATAGCGGGGTTGAATCTGAATCTGACTACTCTACCAGAACGAGTAGCTTTGTATGGAAGGGGACTTGGTTCCTCACTGGATACTTCGTCTGACGGAGTAGCGTTTGGTGCAGCACTAACTGGTGGTGTTGATGGTACATCCTCCTGTGTGATGAAGGCCGGCTTGAGGCGGTCAATGCCAACAACACACTCTCTTCCATTTATATGGAGTGTGAAATGTTTAACAGCTCGCTTGATAACAAAATAAGGTCCATTATATGGTTGTTTCAATGGCGGCTTTACGGAATCGTTCCGCACAAAAACATGGGTGCAAGTCTCTAATGCCGGATGAACAAAACATGAAGGTCTGTCATGTGAGGCTGTGGAAGTTGGAGCTAACTCTCGCATGGCATTCCGCAACCGCTGTAGAAAGAGTGCTGGATCCGCCTGAGATCCTTCCGCAGACGGTTGCAAAAGTTCACCTTTTAGAGACAATGTTGTTCCGCAGAGCATTTCGGAGCAAGTGCCACCAAGATCCTCTTTGAATGTGGCGCGGAGTCCGAGGAGCACAACAGGTAGGACCTATGTCCAACGAGGGCTGTTATGGCACTTCAAGGCTTGTTTAAGAGTGCGGTGAAAACGTTCCACCAGACCGTTGCTTGATGGGTGATACGGAGTGGTGCGAATGCGGTGCACACCCAAGGTCTTCATTAGGCAGGCCGCACACTGAGGAGGAAGAGAGGAATTTGAAGCAAGGGGGAATTTTTCGGGTGAAATGTCCTAGCTTCCCACATGCTATGCTCGCACACTGGAGCAGCGCGCTCCTGGGAACCGGTTTCTTGCGTCCGAGAGGCATGCCTCCCCAACTTCTACTAGAGCTTTCTTTTTCGGCTGGAGTCGCGTGCACGCAGGAGGCAAAAAACGGGCACTGAGAAAAATGAGGCGCGATCCTCAGATTTTAACCTACGTTTCGCACAAATTAATGAAAACTATCTTGTTTTATACAATTACATATTATCATCGTATTCTATCAAGAATGAAATACAACTTTCAGCTGTAAATTAATGTACATTAGTTTATCAAAGGCCCTCCTTTTAGATTTCGGTAACTAAACTTTATTATCATAAAATGGTGCATTCACGTGCACCGTTTTCATTAGCTAAATTTTCTGAAACTACTATTTTTTTCCCTTCTAAAATATCTATGTGTCCCTATGATTTTATTTTTATAATAATATTTAATAAGAAAGTAAAATTGTCTAGAATACACTATAAAAGGTAATGACCACTGATGTAATGAAGAATATGCAGATTC
Source organism: Octonoba sinensis (assembly GCA_038502835.1). Classification (NCBI taxonomy): domain Eukaryota; kingdom Metazoa; phylum Arthropoda; class Arachnida; order Araneae; family Uloboridae; genus Octonoba; species Octonoba sinensis. The sequence goes on along the minus strand of CM076599.1, from coordinate 24,251,170 downwards.
AACGTCAGTGGCTATTTCTTTTGGACAAGATAGTTTATCAAGAATAAAACTTTTCAATATAACCGCAATAACTGTTCATAAAAAGTGGATTAAATTTTTCATCACTCGAAGTCTACATTTTTATTTCTTCTTTTAATGTACATTCTTTTGAAAATGAATTTTTAAAAGGAAAATCAGTGAATTTGTAAAAGTACTTTCTGCTTTCAACAAGACATTTTAAATAATAACCTTTGACCATGAAGCTCTTGCAAAATAATAACAGTAATAATCTTAACATATGAGTCCAAAAATTTCATAAGTCAGCACTTTTTTTTTTTTTTTTCACATTTTACGAAATTATGCTTCACTTCATTAAGAGAAAAAAGTTTGCATAGTTACTTTAAAAATGTTTTGAATTAAATATCTTACAATTCATAGTAAAAAGTTTATTCGGAGCAAAAAGAAAGACATGCAACACTTGCTATACCAAAATAAAACCTGAACAAAGAAAATTAAATGACATTATAGTTGCAGCATCAAATTTTGCTTGAGTGAATTAAATTAGGAAGCTCAAAATGTTTTTGATTTAAATCCACCTTATCAGGTAAATGCCAAAATACCAGATAATTATAAGCTCCTTTTTTACTAAAGGGATCCATTTCATTCAAATATGCATGCAATTTTATTTGTCAATGTTTATTCAGAGATGTTTTAAGATAATTTCATATCAAGATTATGAGCTCAGTATGGATTTTAAATGTTTAACTTCAAGGCATTATGAGAGGAATCCATTTAATTTCTCTTTGTTGTGTGCTTGGTGAAATTTCAAATCGTTTTTAAAAAATACGCATGGAAGTAAAAAAATCACATTTTAAATTTCATTTTTAAATTTTTAATGACATTTGCAGCATAACAGACAGAATGCCAGCATGATGAATATCAAGGTTGGTATTTCTGCAGGGACGGTGGCAAAAACTGGTAAAAACCAGGTTAAGAATGGTTTAAAAAAACAGCAAAAATAGTTATTGTACTCAAGTAATCTGCAGTAAGGTCTAAAAATTGATAAGGAGCTAAATAAATTATCTTTTGGGAATTAATTAATGCCTTTATAAATTAATAAATGATATTAAAAGAACAATTTAGAAAAAATCAAAGTTACAAATTCAGAAAGTAGTTGAAATTAACTGAAAATTATACAAACTATTATAATGTCTTATGAGACAAATTGATATATTTTCCTACTTTCGTTTTTGGGAAAAAAACACATAGTTACTTTCCTTTTCTGTGTGTTTACTATTCAAATCCTGAAATTCACCGATGGTATTATGAAATGCCTATGTCATAACAGTTATGAAAGTAAAATGACCTACCCAACTCCAAAGAATTGGACACCCCATTTTGAAATTGTTCAGTAGAAAGTGGAAAAGTAATTCTACAAAAACAAAATGAGCAGTTCCTTTAATTTTCTATTTATTTACTATAAATTTTGTATATACAGTGTAACCTGTGTAAAGTTGACCACTTGCGGTGCAGCACATTAGTGGTCAACTTATAAAGGGTGTAGATTTTTCTTTCTTTTATTTTTTCTTACACTATGCAAGTATTTTCTAAAACTATATTCATTTATAACTAATTGAAATATAGTTTCATCTATTAACGTTACTTTAGAATAGTAATGAGCTGTCTCTTTTTTTCACAATTATCTGAAATATCATTAGAGAAATTTAAAGAATAAAAGAGTGCTCATAATAGTTTTCCCATTGGGTTAACTTGCAAAGAGGTTTGGGCAAACTTTATATTGATGTTTCATCCATACAAACAAATACTGGTCTAACATTATCGCATAAAAAATATCCTGGAAAAGTCAATTAAGTTTTTTTTTAATCTTTGAAAAATAAACAAATAAATTTAGTACTAATTAGGCGGTCAACTTACAAAGGGTTTTTTATAATGTTCCCACCCAAAGTTGGCATACAGATACATAAGTGGTCAATATAGACAGGTGGTCAAGTTATAAAGGTTTCCCTATATTATAAAACATAGGGCTAATTCCGTTCCTGACAAAGGTGGTCAACTTTACAGGTTTTACTGTAGTTTCATTTTTAATTTTGTAAATTTGTTTGAAACTATTTTTTTTTATCTGATGCTTCACTTCAATTTTAACCTGGAAAAAAAATTAAACGGAGATGTGAATCACAATTTTGCCTGGACGGTTTTTACCAGGTTTTGTCTGTCTACGGCAAAAACTTGCCAACTCTGATAAAAACTCTTTAACAGATTGAATTTAACCTTTTTAAATTCCCGCTTTTACCTAGGACTTCTTTGAAACATTAACAGTTAATCTCATAAAGAGTAGCATATATGCTATTTTATGAGAATAAGGGTTAATCAGCATCAATATTTTTCAATAGAAAATAAAACGTTTATAATGAAATAACAACTATCATTAAATAATATTAGCATGTACGGTATAACATAATACTTTGTTTCCAAATATGTGTTTCTTATTTGAGTGATAAATCAGCTTTGTAATCTGGTTCTTATAGACATTCGTTCGGTACTGCTCGTTTCACGCGCTTTCCGCCACACTCAATGCGCATGCGCAGAGGGAGCTCGGGGAATGTTCAGTGTGCGGCGAAAAATCGCGATGCCTTCGACGGGCCGATGGAAGCAAGGAAGTGGGTGAACGCAGGGGTCTTTTTGCCTCCTCAGTGTGCGGCCGGCCTTAGGGAGGAAAATAAATGGGATTCAAACTGACGTCCCTGATCTGTGGTGATAATTCGAGGGACTCCAAATCTCGCAATCCAATGTGTCACCAAAGTGCGGGCGACAGTTTCGGCTGTAATATCCTGCACTGGTATTGCTTCTGGCCAACGAGAAAATCTGTCGATAAAAGTGACCAGATATGTATATCCCTCAGAAGGAGGTAAGGGTCCCACGAGATCAAGGTGTATATGCTCGAATCTCTGGGTGATGACAGGGAACTGCTGCAAAGGACTACGAGTATGTCGATGAATCTTGGACCTTTGACAGTCGATGCATGACTGTGCCCATTTTGAGATATCCTTCTGCGTTCTTGGCCACACAAATCTTTGTTGAATCAGTTTACGGGTGGCTCTAATCCCCGGATGGGATAAGGAATGAAGATCTCTGAAAACTGCAAATCGCAACGTCTCTGGGACATATGGTCGCACTTTGTGAGAGCTAACATCACAATAAAGTTGCACCTTGGGTTTTCTCCATTTTTTGAAATTTAAGGGATGAATCCGGCTTGTCCAGGAGATCAGATGGCCTGCTCTGCAGCCATTGTTGAAAAGTCTGCAGAGATATGCTGGATATCATTTATACGTGACGAGGTGTCAGCTACAATATTGTCTGAACCAGAAACATGCCGAATATCGGTGCTAAATTGGGAAATAAAGTCCAGATGTCTGAGCTGGCGAGGAGACCCTGAATCTGAGTTTTTTGAAAAAGCAAAAGTCAACGGCATATGATCGGTATATATGATAAAGTGTCTTCCAAGCAGACTGTGCCGAAAATATTTTACAGCAGAATAAATTGCTAAGAGCTCTCTGTCGTAGGTGCTGTATTTACGCTCAGTAGGACTCAACTTACGCGAAAAAAATGAGAGAGGCTGCAAACTACTATCATTTGAGACATTTAAAACAGCGTCGATGGCAATGTCAGATGCATCAACCATCAGAGAGAGCTGTTGATGTGGTGCATGGTAAGCTAACGTTGCAGAATGAATTAGATCATATTTACATGCCTCAAATGCCTGAATCAAGGTATCATCCCAGGGAACTGGGCGTTTGTCATTCTTTTTGGAATCTTTTAACAACTCATGCAAAGGGGCTTGGGTTTTGGCGGCATTCGGAATAAATCTACGATAAAAATTAAGCATTGCCAAGAAACGCCGTAATTCCACAATAGTTTTGAGTTTTAGGAATTCAGCTATTGTCCGAGTTTTTTCAGGGAGCGGTTTCACACCGGAAGGTGTTATAAGGCACCCCAAAAAAGAAACGGAAGATTTTCCTAGGACACTTTTAGCAGGATTTAGCTTAAGTCCATGGAGCCTGAGACGATTTAAAACTTGTTTAAGATGACCCTCGTGCTCCTCTTCATTAGCCGATGCAATGAGAATCATCCAAGTAAGGTATACAAAAATCAAGGCCGCTTAATACCTGATGGACGTACCTCTGACAAGTTTGCCTTGAATTACGTAAGCCGAACGGAGTAAACAAAAATTCAAATAAGCCAAATGGCGTTGTTACTGCCGTTTTTTCTATGTCGGTGGGATTAACAGGAATTTGGTGGTACGCACGAGCTTAATCCAAAGTCGTAAATATGTTTTTCCTATAAAACATTTGTGTGCAATCTTGGATATGGGGGCGTGGGTAACGATCTGGGACCGTAATGGCATTTAATCGACGGTAATCCCCGCAAGGACGCCATCCACCATTTGCCTTCCTAACCATATGCAATGGGCTCGCCCAAGCGCTCTTGGAAGGCTTCACGATACCCTGCGCCAGTAGGAACTCGAACTATTGACGAGCCGCCGCGAGGAGCTCAGGTGATAGCCGACGCGGTTTAGAAAAAACCGGAGGCCCTTTCGTTTCAATATGGTGGAAAACAGTGTGATCCGGCTGCTGGTTTTGGGTATGGGAAGGATTAGTGAGCTCCGGATAATCGGTTAAGATCCGATCGAATTTGGAAGATCCAAAAAGGATACTTACGCCACAACTGTCTGAAGAAATATGAGCCACTTTTCCCCGCGACGATAGCTTCGTTTCGCTATCGATGATACTATTATTTTTAGCATCTACCAGTAAATTAAATTTTTTGAGAAAATCAATGCCAATCATCGGCTGACTGACCTTAGCAACAACAAAGGACCAAGTAAATGTTCTCCGTAAGTTCAAATCGAGGGTGAGCCGTTGGGTACCGTAAGTCTGTATTTTTGTGCCATTTGCGGCATAAAGAACAAGTCCCTCGTTGACCACTGGGCGTTTAGTGATGCTAACTGGTATGACAGAAATATCTGCGCCCGTGTCTATCAAAAACTTTAATTTAGACGAAGGATCGGCCAAAAGAATTCTATTTACCTGGCGGTCGCGATCATGGCCCATAGGCGAACGCCAATCTAGTTTTCCGAAGTCCTAAAGGAGTATGGAGGGTTACACTTTTTAGCTTTAGCGCCGAAATTGGTATGGTAAAAACACTGATTATTTGCAGGCTCTTTATACCGGCCCCTCGAACGACTACAATTACGATGGCTAAATTTGCCCATCCCTGAACGCTCGCGTCGGTGTACGGTGGCAGCCAATTCACTCATCTGTTGAGAAAGCTGCTCAATTTTTGCTTCCAGCGACGAACTATGTGCAGGCGGAGCGCTGCAAGTCGCATTAACCTGAATAGACGAAGATAAATCGTGCACTTTGTCGGCCACTGTCACCAACTTTGATACATCTTCGCTCAACGCACCGACAATACTTCGCGTAGTTGGAGGGAGACGCGCGAGCCATAAGGACTTGAGAAGTGCTTCCCCTACAGCATTTCCAGCTAAATTTCACATGCGTGTAAGCAAGTGAGATGGGCGCGAGTCGCCAAGTTCTAAACCTTGCAGTAACGTACGAATTCGTGACTCCTCGCTTTCCGAGTGAGACTCAACGAGGCGTTTCTTTAGAGCTTCATACGGTCTTTCAGTTGGGGGTGTGACAATTGGATCACTAACCGAAGTAAGCATGTCGGCGTCGACTGCGGCAACAACATGATTAAATTTAGTTACCTCGCATGTAATTCTCGCTAATGAAAACTGCGCTTCTAATCGTAGGAACCATAGAGACTGATTTGTTTTCCAAAATGGGGGTGGTTTTACCCCGACATATGCCACCTGACTACCACTGTTGTCGCTGGGTTCGGACATTATTGAAGATATTAATCTGAGGTTACAAGGAATACATATGAAAAGATATATATAACGGAAATACGGATAGTATTTATAAAAATAGAAAATACACAATTATAAAAACGCTATACATAAAGTACGCTAATATGAGGAACAATTATAAAAACGCTAACTAAAATTGTCCTAAAAAGTGTTTCGCACGAGCGAAAACAAAGCACCAGTGACAGAAAATTTCAGCATGCTTTTTCAAAAATAGCAGGTTTTAAAAGAATGATTTAAAATATTTACCTTAAAAAATAACATTCGTAAACGAAGCTGAAATATTCGCGAATAATTCCTACATAACAATTAAAATATTCTCAAATAATTCGTACATAAAATGTCAACGGATGTTAACGATGAAAGCCACGTGCACTATCCAACATGCAGGTCACCAGTATAGCGGAGCGCGACACTCAGACACTACTATCTTGCTATAAGCAAAGACCTTCTGATTTGAATGCTGCATAAATTAAAACTATTTCTTACTAAGACAGCGTAACACAAGAACAAGATTTATTGAACTATTTTGAACATCGCCAGCGTGCATCGTGCTAGCTTCACATCACACACCCAGAGAAAAACATTGACTGAACATTCCTGGAAAGTTGCGGTTACAGTATATCGAAAAACAGTTAGGGTTACAGTTAGTTGTATCATTTTACAGTTATTTTCCAGTCAAACCGCCACAGTTGCTTTATTTATTTTAGTTGAATGATATTAAGCTATCATTCTTATCCTTCTCTGCCTCTTAAATTTAGTTACTTCCCTTACAAGAAATATTTTAGAAAATCATTGAGTTAAAATTAAGTTTCTAAATTAAAATTGGTTTAACTACGAGCCAATAAAAAGGTGTAGATTTAAATTTTGGCAACAACAAATCGAAGTATGACATCAAAGTTTGAACCGAATTGTAAAAACATTGAATAGCTGAATACACAGAATAGAAACCTTATAAATAGGGCCCAAATTTATGCAAATGCATTTGTGCATATGCAATTGCATATTCTTGCGTCTTTTAATCTTAGTGCATATAAATGCATAAAATGGCAAGTTTGTTAAATAAATGCATATTATTGTGTGTTTTCATTTGCTTTTATTTATTTATTACTATTTTTCTTTAATTTGAAAGAAAGATGAAAGACACATATTTTGTTTTTTATAAAGAACGAAAAATCGAGTGACCCATGGAAAGCCATTTTGTTTAAATGTGCCCCTTTCGAAGACCAATAAGAAAATAAGAAGGATTTCCATTGGTGTGTCAGCGATCGAACCTGGATTAGAGTATTTGTCTAGGATAGGTTTAATAAGCCTAAGACTGAGAGTATTGAGTTGCTGAAAAATTGCTCCAATTAATATGGTTGGTTTGTGTCATGTCCCCGCGCGAAGCGAGGAAGAATGGGTGCGCTGCTCCTGAGTCGAACGGGTCCCTTATAGGCAGGAGTCCGACTTCCTCCCCTTAGAGATCTCTTAATTTTTGAACCAGGGCCCCTATTCCAAGATCGAAATCCTGACGGCGGGATTAGTTCCAAACTCTTCACTAGATGGCGCTGAAGCGAAATTCACAGGTACGGAGCAAAAATCTCGCCTTGATGCATTCCAAACCGGTCGGGACGAGTTAGCGCGCCTCTTTTGGTCGAAGCGAATCTCGCCGGCAAGTGAGGTGGCGAGATTGATAAAGATGTCTGCGTTTGTCGACGGGATTTTAATTCAGCGCCTTTTAAATCGCCAAAGTGCTCGAAGAAGACCAATCTATAGGACACGAGAAGACGCTTTTGGTCTTCCGGATGATATATTTATTCGGTGTTATGTAGAGTTATTTTTGTTTATTTTTTATTTATTTATATTTTTTAATTTAATCTTTTCAAGAACATTTTGTGTTCTTAAAATAATGTTTCTTTTCACTAAGTAAACTGCCGTCAAGGTCTAAAATGCAATTGTTTTTAATTGCTCTTGAACATTAATATTTTTATTGTTTTAATTATGGTTTTTTTGTGTCATATTATATTTTTTTGTAACTCTTATCTCATTTTATTCAAATTAAGTGCACACATCATCATCCTTATTATTGTTATGGCTCGACCGCTGGCATTTTTTGGCCGATGCCGATTGTTCCGAGATCGGTCGATTGCCGATTATTCTCCTCTTCCATCTGCCGATGGAAAAAAAAGTCGCTTTGAACTTTAAATCATTAAAACAAACGTGTAGAATGCTTGTCAAAAATGTCATTTAAATCATTTATTTATTTTTATGTTTATAAAAACATAAATTCATTATTCAAACGCCGTAAAACTGTTTGAGGGAAGTTTACATAATTATTAAAACTAAAAGAATAACTCGCGATTCTAGTAAAATAAATAAACTATTTTGAGGTTAAAAAAATGAAAAAATGCTATATCAGAGGATTTTTAATTCTTTTTTCTTATCTTTGCAAAAAAACTCAACAAATATTGGCTCGGGTCTAATTCCCTTTTTTTCAACATTTACTCATTATAACACCTGCACCGCAAATGCCAAGTGCGGCTGCCTTTATTTTCTTATTTTTTTCATGGAGAGGAATGCAGATGTTATAATACAGACTAACAAATAATGTGGGTTTGTATCTTTAACGAAATCCTCTCAAATTTTTTCATAATCCCTCCCCCCCCCCCCCCCCGCTTTTAAAAGAAAAGCGGGAACGATTATATGCTTATTTTTCATTATAAAAGTTATTTTAACTAAAAATAGCTTTTTTTCTAAAATAAAAATAAAATATTTCGCTCGCAGTAACGCCACCCCCTGTTCATAACCGAGAAATACTGAATATTGCTTTAAAAACATACACGTGAGATTTTTTTTGTCAGTACAAATGAATGCTGGGGGGGGGGGGTTCTTAAGAACTAATCTTATTAGCTTTTTTTTTCTTGTGAGTTGAAAATTACACTGAAATACTTGACGTGTTCTTTATATTTTCATGAGCACAATGTAAGGTCACCGAAATAAACCAATATTTTTGAGCACCAGCAGTTTTCTGTTGACAAATATCTTCTGAAAAACACGTGATCGTTTATAAAAATTAAGATGTATTTTGAAAAAATATATATATATTTATATATACGTTGTCAATTTTTGAAATTAATGAAATTGTAGCATTTTTATTATTATTTCACTCTGTGACGCGAACTCGTTTTTTAAGAATTAAATTTTTGAAAATTGCAAGTCGAACTTGCACACATAAAATTTCGATCAATAAACATTTATACTGAAAAATTTATTCATATTTTTTATCAATATGTTCTATGTTTTAAACTAGCAATAAAATAAGATATAAATATTCTAAACTGAAAGCAGATGCAACGAGATTGTTGTACAATAGCAGAAAAACTGTCAACTGTCTAACACGTAGCATCAGAGAAGGCAAAAAAATGCGCTAAAAAAACGAAAACTACACGAAGTATAAACGAAGTAAAAATTAAAATAATTATCGTATAAAAAAGTAGAGATGTATTTTGAAAAAAATATACATTGATCAATCTTTGAAAATAATGAAATTTTAGCATTTTTATTAAGATGTTATGAAATCCTGTCGCACGAACTCGAATTTTGAGAAATCAATTTTTAAAAATTGTAAGTCGAACTTGGACACAATAAATTTCGATCAATAAACATTTATACTGGAAAATTGTTTCTTATTTTTGACCAACCTTTTCTATGCTATAAACTAAAAGTGAAATAATGAGAATAACCGCACACTAAAAGCAGATGCAACGAGATTGCTGCACAGTTGCAGAAAAGTGTAACACGTGGGAGGATCGAAGAAGAAAAAAAAAAAAAACGCTAATAGAAAAAAAATTTACACTGGAAAAATTAAAATTATTATCGTACTTTGATTGAGTTGACTTTGTATTGCTTACAATTTCGGAATAATGAGAAACATGACAAACTAAAAGCAGATGGAATAATATTACTGCACAATGACATCTAATGTACTAAGTCACTATTAAACGAAAAACGGACAAAAATGAGGCAAAATAGCACTCATAAGACGCCTCTATTGCTTTTACTTCAACATATTCTATTTCGCGAGCAAAGATAAATAAATTTAATAATGAAGGTTTTCGGGCAGCGATCGCTTAAACTATTTTTCCGAATTTTCTGTCAAATACTTTGTAGAATGACATTATTTTTGTGCTTTTTTAAACTCATATGCTGCCTGTTATTGTATATGGAAATAGAAATCTAGCTATGGAGAAAAAAGAAAGTTAAAGACAGAATGTTTTCTGGAAAGTTGTCCCTGCGAAAAACATCGGCCTTGCATCGGCTTTTAGATGTTTTTACAGGCCGATGGGCCGATGTTTTTCTAAAGTTAACATCAGCCGCCGATGCCGATGGCCGATGGCAACTTTGTCGAACAATCGGCGCCGATGCATCGGTCGAGCTTTAATTGTTATACTTACAAATGTCATTGAAGCATAGTTAAAGTTCTAAAATAAAATTGGACATGGGACCCGTAATGGTGTTTTGTTCCTGAACTGCAACCTGCAAGTACTTATGCTTATGTAATTTAGCAGCGTGAAATATGACAAGGATGGTTCTTTCTATGAATATATTTTTTTATCCAACTTTGGTGTGAATTTTTCAAATTATTTTATGAAGCCCATAAATATTATTGAAACTATTGTCATATCAGATGCAAATCATCCAGTTCTAAAATGTTGCATGAGAGCATTGCAAAATATCATAATTGAAAACAGTAAGCTAAGTTATAGGTAAATATTAAGTATTACTTTATCATTTTCTGTTTACTTTTTTTTCGTCCATTTGTAATAGAAAATACAGTACTTCTTAAAATTTACCGTTAACTGCTGTCATTAAAAGTAAACAAAAAAAATGTCTGCCAGAAGGCTGTGTGTTTATCAGTTTACAAATGTCATTTACTACAATATGGGTAAAACTTAATTCATAACATTAAAAAGTGAAAGATATTTTCTGTCACAGTTAGTTTATGACAACAGAAATGGACCAATATAACCCTACTTATGCTGGCAGCATCTCAGTTTCAACTTCGAGTTTGCATTTTCACTTTTGGATCTCACTCGCTTATTTTTGTTGCTGTTATTTAAGTTCATTAAGTGAGAAATCTATTTTATGTATATACTTTTGTTCTCAAAATTTTAATTTTTATCAAAATTTAAAAAGTTACTTGTTATTGTAGTGTATTCAAAAGTTATTATGATATAAAGTTAAGAAATTTGAATTTAACATTTGCATCTTGATTTGCTATGTATTCATTAAAAAAATAAATAAAAGAAATAACACTTCCATGAATTTTTCATTCTACAGTCATACAACAAATAAATGTCATACAATCCTTCAAATTCCGCCCCCTTGTTTTTCAAATCAACTCTCGTAAAGTTTTCCGACAAGCGGGCTCTATTGAAAATCCGGATTTTCCTCCGTGAAATCAAGAATCATTTCAATATGATCCTTGCTCATATATCCAGTGCCATTGTGCAGAAGCGTAGCAATTTAAAAATCATGGGGTGGGACCTCAAATAATTTCATTTCCAAATGCTCGAAATTTTTTCCAAGAAAAACCAATTAACAATCAAAAAGTAATTAGTATTCACTCATTGTTATTAATATTAATTACATTAATTACAAACAGTGGCGTTTAGACCCGGATTTTGGGGGGGGGGGGGGTTCTTCGAGAGGAGTGAGCTAATTTCATTGTCTTACAGGAAAATTGGTCAAATTCTAGACAATTTTCACCATTTTAGGGGGGTTTCTTCGGGAAACGTGAGCTAATTTTATTGTTTTCTAAGAAAAATTGGTCAAATTCTAGATAATTTTCACCTTTATTAGGGGGGTTTCTTCGGTAAAGTGAGCTAATTTCATTGTTTTATAGAAAAATTGGTCAAATTCTAGAAAATCTTCACCATTTTAGGAGAGGATTTATCCCCAAAGTCCTTCAGTGATTACAAAAAATCACTAATTAATGAATATTTTTATAGATCATTAAATTCATATTTTTCACAAAATAACCGAATTAAGTATGAATAGTAAGCTATTCATACTTAATCAACACTGCACTACACAACTACACATAAATGTATAGTTTAATCAACGAATCGTTGATTTAAATACATTTATTAAATGTGATTAATGTAAAACAAACAGTAACACTTTTTTGTTTTAAATCTGCATCATTTGGTATAAAAATGAAAATTTCCTGATTTCTGATGTCATCCTGGATTATCCTTATTTATGGGGGGGGGGGCTTGACCCCCCCCCCCCCCCCCCCGCCTTTCCTACGCTCCTACCATTGTGACAAAATAAGGTAGCGAGCAAGCTCAGAAGAGAGAAACGCGCGCAGTAAACGATTGGAACTCTCCGCGCTTTGAATTCATTTTCGCTCGTCTAGGAGCATTCTGATTGGAATAGCCACCCAGGGGATTTTTCGACGCGCGAGAAGCGAGATGACAGAACCGCAGAACCGGTCTGACGTCGGAATCCAGTCCATATGCATTCCAAGCGAAATGCGACACGACGGCTACCGGTCGAAAGAAGCGGGAATAGTCCATCCGGAGAAAATGGCAGGGGTGACAGGTTTCCGCAGAAAGAACCAATCAGAATGCTCCTTTTAGACGAGTGAAATTGAATTCAAAGCGTGGAGAGTTCAATCGTTTACTGCGCGCGCGTTTCTCTCTTCTGAGCTTGCTCGCTACCTTATTTTGTCACAATGGTAGGCGAGTAGGAAAGGCGGGGGAGGGGGTGCTTCAAGCCCCCCCCCCCAAACATTAGAAATCAGGAAATTTTCATTTTTATACCAAATGATGCAGATTTAAAACAAAAAAGTGTTAGTTTGTTTTACATTAATCACATTTAATAAACGTATAGTTAAATCAACGATTCGTTGATTAAACTATACATTTATTTGTAGTTGTGTAGTGTAGTGTTGATTAACTATGAATGCGTAAGGCTTTCGGTTATTTTGTGAAAACTATGAATTTATTTTAATGATCTATAAAAATATTCATTAATTAGTGATTTTTTTATAATCACTGAAGGACTTTGGGGATAAATCCCCTCCTAAAATGGTGAAGATTTTCTAGAATTTGACCAATTTTTCTATAAAACAATGAAATTAGCTCACTTTACCGAAGAAACCCCCCTAATAAAGGTGAAAATTATCTAGAATTTGACCAATTTTTCTTAGAAAACAATGAAATTAGCTCACGTTTCACGAAGAAACCCCCCTAAAATGGGGAAAATTGTCTATAATTTGACCAATTTTTCTCTAAGACAATGAAATTAGCTCACTTCTCTCGAAGATCCCCCCCCCCCAAATCCGGGTCTAAACGCCACTGTTTGTAATTAATGTAATTAATATTAATAACAATGAGTGAATACTAATTACTTTTTGATTGTTAATTGGTTTTTCTTGGAAAAAATTTCGAGCATTTGGAAATGAAATTATTTGAGGTCCACCCCATGATTTTTAAATTGCTGCGCTCCTGCACAATGGCACTGGATATATGAGCAAGGATCATATTGAAATGATTCTTGATTTCACGGAGGAAAATCCGGATTTTCAATAGAGCCCGCTTGTCGGAAAACTTTACGAGAGTTGATTTGAAAAACAAGGGGGCGGAATTTGAAGGATTGTATGACATTTATTTGTTGTATGACTGTAGAATGAAAAATTCATGGAAGTGTTATTTCTTTTATTTATTTTTTTAATGAATACATAGCAAATCAAGATGCAAATGTTAAATTCAAATTTCTTAACTTTATGTCATAATAACTTTTGAATACACTACAATAACAAGTAACGTTTTTAAATTTGATAAAAATTAAAATTTTGAGAACAAAAGTATATACATAAAATAGATTTCTCACTTAATGAACTTAAATAACAGCAACAAAAATAAGCGAGTGAGATCCAAAAGTGAAAATGCAAACTCGAAGTTGAAACTGAGATGCTGCCAGCATAAGTAGGGTTATATTGGTCCATTTCTGTTGTCATAAACTAACTGTGACAGAAAATATCTTTCACTTTTTAATGTTATGAATTAAGTTTTACCCATATTGTAGTAAATGACATTTGTAAACTGATAAACACACAGCCTTCTGGCAGACATTTTTTTTGTTTACTTTTAATGACAGCAGTTAACGGTAAATTTTAAGAAGTACTGTATTTTCTATTACAAATGGACGAAAAAAAAGTAAACAGAAAATGATAAAGTAATACTTAATATTTACCTATAACTTAGCTTACTGTTTTCAATTATGATATTTTGCAATGCTCTCATGCAACATTTTAGAACTGGATGATTTGCATCTGATATGACAATAGTTTCAATAATATTTATGGGCTTCATAAAATAATTTGAAAAATTCACACCAAAGTTGGCTAAAAAAATATATTCATAGAAAGAACCATCCTTGTCATATTTCACGCTGCTAAATTACATAAGCATAAGTACTTGCAGGTTAAAAACGGGGGGGGGGGGGATTATGAAAACATCTGCGAGGATTTCTTTAAAGATACAAACCCACATTATTTGTTAGTCTGTATTATAACATCTGCATTCCTCTCCATGAAAAAAATAAGAAAATAAAGGCAGCCGCACTTGGCATTTGCGGTGCAGGTGTTATAAAGAGAAAATGTTGAAAATAGGGAATTAGACCCGAGCCGATCCAATAGTTGTTGAGTTTTTTTGCAAAGATAAGAAAAAAGAATTAAAAATCCTCTGATATAGCATATTTCATTTTTTAACCTCCAAATAGTTTATTTATTTTACTAGAATCGCGAGTGATTCTTTTAGTTTTAATAATTATGTAAACTTCCCCCAAACAGTTTTACGGCGTTTGAATAATGAATTTATGTTTTTATAAACATAAAAATAAATAAATGATTTAAATGACATTTTTGACAAGCATTCTACACGTTTGTTTTAATGGTTTAAAGTTCAAAGCGACTTTTTTTTCCATCGGCCGATGGAAGAGGAGAATAATCGGCAATCGGCCGATCTCGGAACAATCGGCATCGGCCAAAAAATGCCATCTGTCGAGCCCTAATAACAATAATAAGGATGATGATGTGTGCACTTAATTTGAATAAAATGAGATAAGAGTTACAGAAAAACATAATATGACACAAAAAAACCATAATTATAACAGTAAAAAATATTAATGTTCAAGAGCAATTAAAAACAATTGCATTTTAGACCTTGACGGCAGTTTGCTTAGTGAAAAGAAACTTTATTTTAAGAACACAAAATGTTCTTGAATCTCGCCACCTCACTTGCCGGCGAGATTCGCTTCGACCAAAAGAGGCGCGCTTCGTTCCGACCGGTTTGGAATGCATGAAGGCGAGATTTTTGCTCCGTACCTGTGAATTTCGCCTAAGCGCCATCTAGTGAAGAGTTTGGAACTAATCCCGCCGTCGGGATTTCGATCTTGGAATAGGGTTCGCCCCACTCAGAGGTATCGTTTCACTTGGAGGACATTGGAGCCCCGACGGATTTAACGGGCACCAGCTCCCTTTAGTACGGGTCCCAAAGCAACCAGCTGCGAGAGGTGGTCACCTTCCCAAACCACTGACTTCAGTCAATGTTGCTTCACTTTCGGTATTCTACGGGAATACTGAGGTTCTACCGACTGCTCCACTGCGGGACAAGTAACTAATATGCTAGGTGCATACTATTTTCTGTGCAAATAGTTATATTAATATATATTTATAGCCTTAACAAAAAGGAAAAATTGAAAGGACAATTATTTTTTTTAATTCAGACATGACATCTTTTTTCTAGGTAAGTAAAAAAAATATTGCTGAATATTTTAGGCATTTCTAACGAATATTTGTGTATATATTTTAACGATTCTTAATGAACATAATATATACAATAAACATATTATAACACTCATGAACATAAAATGGTTTAACAAGAATTACCTTAAATTCTTGATTTGCTTTTTTTTATCAGGAATATCCAAAAATTCGGATAGAAACTTTATTCTCTCTTTAATAGCTGTATAATCCATTAGATATAACCTGCCAAAATATGTGAGAGTTTCTTCCATGGTGATTTCGGGATACAGAGCCAATTCCTAAGACACATATTTAATTACTATGCGTAACTGTCACAACAGTATAATCAAAATTAATTTTGTTAGTATTGCTTTCATGAAAACAATTTAAAAGCTTACGGAACATAGGAACATTAATTACTAATAATAGATGTTTCAAATTTCAACGAAATAATTTCTGAATCAGTTATTAGAAGTTTGTTTAAATACATATATATATGTTGAAATGCAAGAGTATTGCGCAATGAATTGCTCGAATCACTCAAGAAAACGTTTTAAGTTGTTTAAAGCATCAAAAATCGTTATCATTTAATTCCAGTTAAAAATAAAAATTTTACCTTTGCGCGATAAGTTTAAAGTCAATAAAAATAACGTCACTAATTCAGAATTAACAATAAGAATTAAGGTAATGCAAAATAAATGAGCTTATAGATGAAAAGTCATTTAACAAAAGAGCATTGTTAGAAGAAAAGCGAATTGAAAAAGGTGTTTCTTACTACACTTGAAATCAGTGTCTGTAATTGTTATAGCATTTTTAACATTGTTTTTATTGGCTTAAATCTCAACAAATTTATCGTTGTGCTGATTTTACACGGAGCACGACAGCCAAAAATATATTTGTTGTTGCCATCAGCTGTTACACCAGCAGCGACAGCTTACTTGACCCATTTTACTTTCTAGCGCAATCAACAAAATATGGTCCTCTAGTGAACGTAATTTTTGATACTGGCATCAATGGCAGCCAATGAGCAAACATGGAGACGTGCTCATTAAAATATGCAGAACGAATGAAATGGGCAGGTTTCGTCGTCGTCGCAATCGCTGTGGAACCTGCATTATGTTGTATTAACACCAAGGGCAACAGCAACGGGTAATGGCAACAAAAAAATTTAACACGAAGGTTTGGCTCTATATAATGTAATAGCCACTCCCATGTGTTGACTGATTGGCCTTTTTATTTTGCCACTAAAATGACTTTCATCCAAAGGACCGTGATTTGTTAATTGTGCGATGATGTCACGTAGAACAGAAAAATACTCGCTGATAGTTTGGTAACCATAGCAACAGCGTATCACAACAGACGCAAAACGTCTCCGTCGCCCTTAGTGGGAATTGCCATTAGATTAACAACATTTTTGATAGCAAAATGAGCAAATACTGGAGATCCAGACTCTCAATGTATCGACATATTTTGGATCACGTATTTTCTGAGCAATTTGTGAAAAAAACGTATTTATATTATATATAGTTGTTGAGCTTGGTGTGATGAAAGCTTTAGTTGATGGAAATGTGACATCAATAAAATGCATCCACAACAAGCGCATTTTCATTTGAGTGATCACTAAACTACTACGGTAAAGAATTATCTACGTGTAAAAACTATATAAACATGTTTTGAGACCAGTTGCAAAAAGAATTCATTTTACCTAAATATGATGCAGAATATCGCGGAGAAAGGAGCATGATATCAAGCTCTTGATTACTTAGAAAATATATTACTGAATCAAATATTCTCATAACATCTTTTTATACTAAAATGTTCATTTTGCATTAGTTATCCTCAACATGAGTGATTGCATAGCAATAGGTAATACAGATTAAAATTTCTTGTTTTATTTACTTCTAACATATGTTCAATAGATTGCTCCTAATCTTAAAATCCAAACCCCGCTCCCCCGTTTTGATGCTAAATTCTTATCTCCCCCCCCCCCCCTCGTCGCTTTAATCTTTATTTCAGACAGAGAAAGTTTTTTCACATTTCTAAATATATATCTTATCGTAACCAAACCATCTTCAATATATTGCAGAACTTCTAGGAAGGGAATAAATATTTAGCTAAGATGCATTTGATTGAAAGTTTATTAACCCTCTTGATGTTTGAACTAGGGTTGTCTTAAAAGTTTTTTTTGGAATTCGTGCGAACGGATTTTTGCATGCAAATAGAAGAGCGATTTATATGGGCGTTCTGCCGGCCGTTTCTACATATATTTTTTCTGTTTTGCGTTTTTGGGTCTTTTTCTTCTCAACTTTACTTTGTTTGTGGACATAAAAACTTCGTTTTTGCCCTGTGCAGGCTGAGAAAGGGATAATCGATGAAGCTATTTTCGCATGTGTTGTGCTTTTGCGAAAAATGGCATTGGAGCTGAGGTAATGATAGTTGTATCTTTTACGGGAGTTATGGCTATCCTGGAGCGTTCACAACTTTTGCGAAGATTCAGAATCTCAGAAAACCTGAACATCCTGTGAAAAAAAAGGAAACGGTACTTAATTATCGCTTCAGTATTGACAGTTCAGCGTCCTCTATTTAATTTCCACCTTCCAACTGCAGCTTAAATGCAAAAAGAGGTTCTTTTTTGAAATGATTAATCACCAAGAATTGAAGTTGTGTACTTCATGACAAAGTGGGAAAGCCAATGATCTTGATCAAATCGAGATGAAGGCGCCATTACATTTTCTAGAGTTGGCCTCCACTAAAGAATGCTTTGCTGTTAATTTCCCAAAACATTGTTTGCATCTCGATTAACTGAATACAGGAACAGTAAGTAATACTTAGAATAGCAAACGATTTTCGATCACGAGGCCGAATTTGCAAGATTTGTTTGCCTGTTTTGACAGCAAGCTCTTTGCGTTCGACTCAGATTTCCATCTCCACAACTCTTGTTCTCCGGACATTGCCCAACTGAGTATTATTTTTCTCCTTCCATCAAAGATTCCCATCGCCAATAACGATAATATTAACATATATTTTATGTATTTGCTATTAATATAAACAAATACATAAAGCTTTTTAACAATCATCATGATAAATATTTTGCTCCTCTATTCCGAATAAGTAAATAAACAGATAAATAAAACAAAAAAAAAAAAAAAATGAATAACACATTTCGGGACGAAGTCTCCATGAGACATCTGGCTATATAGAATAAGATTGATGAATAGAATACCACT
Organism: Octonoba sinensis; assembly: GCA_038502835.1. Classification (NCBI taxonomy): domain Eukaryota; kingdom Metazoa; phylum Arthropoda; class Arachnida; order Araneae; family Uloboridae; genus Octonoba; species Octonoba sinensis. The sequence goes on along the minus strand of CM076599.1, from coordinate 24,232,221 downwards.
TATGTGTACGTCTATAAAGTGTCCCGTTTTCAAAAATTCCCTTGATTCATTATGGATAAAAAACAAAAAGTGATGTTGAAGCAGCCTAATATGTAAATAAAATCTTTATCCAAGTTTATGTTACTTTTTTAAAAGATCGATAAAGAAAATTATGAATTACTTGAGGCATAAAACCAACTCCAAATCCAGGAACACAAAATCCTCGCTGTCCAGGAGCTTTGCCATAAATTTTAATAGTGCCGTTACTAGGGCGATGTCGTCCCACGATGCATCGGAGAAGGGTCGTTTTGCCGCATCCACTGGGTCCCAACAGACCATATCTGCAAATGAAAAATGCACAGTGGCAAGAATTTAAATGTCTTCACTTAACAGAGACAAATCAATATTAATTTTTTTTAACCTAGATGAAAGTCTTAGAAAAAAATAAGTAGTACATAATCGTTCTGTTCGTTTGTCCTCCCCTTCCCTCAAATAAAAATGATTACTTTAGTTTTACCTTGTTTTCTGATCTGGAAGCATTGATTTTGTAGTTAACTTATGAATATGCACTAATCAGTCTAATTGCAGGTCACTGGTGTACCCAGATTTTTTTCTTGTTAGGTACATATCGTTATTGGCATGAAAACAGCAATTTTGTTTCAGTTCAGAATTACCAAAAGAGAGGAACTAAAGGGAAAATTGATCTTATAATTCTCCAATTTGAGATTGTTCAAGAACAAAAATAAACTTCTTTATATCTTCTACAGGGATATTCTTTGTTCACAAGCACGACCAATCACGTGACTTTTTGCTTTCATAGACAGCAAAGACATTTCTGTTATTTTCTTAGTAATTAGTTTAGATTACACCATTTTTTCTTTTACTGGTAAAAAAAAAATAAGAGCGCGGAGAAAAGGGAAAATTATAATGTCTATAATGAAGCAAAAAAAGCATCATCTTGAAATATTTCAAGTTCAAGAAAATCAATCTTGGGGGACGCACATTGCACAGGTCCCTTTGCACCCCATCTGGTTACGGCCCTACTACAGGCAGTTCTAAACCTTCTGGAAACTTTGCTTAAATTTGCATTATTGTATTGATAGGTCACAAAGCTGGTTATGATGTGACGACGTAGGAAAACAATCAGAAGGGTTTCCTGACTTGTGGCCTTGAAGTTTCACAATAAACCTGTTGAGCAACACAAAGCAGGAAAGATTAATGAAAGGTCCAGTGAGCATGCCAATTGATGCGATAGAAAAGAAAGAAAAGAGTCGGATATGTTTGTTCAATGAATTTTCTCTAACCGGTATACAATTTTAAAATATAAAAAGGAGACGTTTTCCTCGTTATTGAAGCAAAAAGACTGAATCTAGTTTTGCAGAACTGGAGGAAGCAAAATATTTCAGTATAATAGACGTCAGCAAGTAGAATTAACTGACGGGAAAAGAGAAAAAAGGAAAAGGAAAAAAAGATTAATTATGTGCTGAATTATGCTTAGTTAACAACTGTTTATGAATGGTTGACTATTTAATGAGTATTTTTAACTAGATTTGAATTTCCCTTTCGAAAATCGAGTATCTTTGATTCTCCTTTGCTTTGTTTTGGTTTGTCGAAATGACGTATTTTCATATTATTTGTACGCATAGTTTATTCTTTTCTGGTTGAAGGATTTCAGAAAGTATTTTTTTTTTTTTTTTCGTTTTTATATTATATTTATAAATGCATTACTTTACAATACATTTTTATTCCTAAAAGGGCCCACTGTGAAACCTTTCATTCGTATTTTATTGTCTTATGAAATCGTCACTACTGCACCATCTTACTACACCATCTGACTTTACTGCATCATCTTACTTTTTAAGCACAAAAAGAATAGGTACCTACTTGCACAATTTATGAAATGCATTTTACGAATATATAATTAGTAAATTCATGTGCTTATTATTAGGGATGTACCGATAAGCAAATTGGCCGGTTACCCATCACTGACTAACAGAGGAGTAGCTAGGTGGAGGCAAGGAGGGACAGCTGTTCCTAGGCGCAGCGTCAGGAGGTGCCAATTTAATGTTAATTTATTTCATTTTTAAATGCGAAAAAAAAAATTATTTGAACTGAAGAGGTGTGAATATGTTCGACAAAAAAGTGGGAGTACCGCAAATCATATCGGGAATGATCAATGTAGCACAGGAGTGCGTGGGAAATCAGACAAATAATTTTGTAATATCAAAGTGTCCCATATTTCCCTTATAAGTGAATGGTCGCTAATAAAAATGAAAGTTAAAAAAACAGCTCCTTTTTAGAGCTATTTACCATTTAGGAAGCAGAAAAGTGTTTTAATTCCCTTTAGGGGCACCCCTAGGCCCCCAGGGGCACAGGTGGGCGCAAAATCTTCAGTTGTCCCCGGGCGCTGAAAACCGTAGCTACACCTCTGCTGACTAATCGGCCGATATCGATTAATCGGATTCCGATTGATTATAATTATAGTATTTTTTAACACTACCATTTCTCCGTGACTATTCTTTTTGTTTACAATTTTCTACTTTCTAGAATTAGCTAAAAGTTAATTTCGGTGAGTAATGCTATTTTCTATCCCATTTTCAAATTTTAAAAGGAAATATTTCCAGATTTTATTCAAATATTGTGAACCAATTTTATTATGATCGTTCATAAAAGCATATTCTACTTTAAACCTGCGTACTCGACTAGACAGCAAGACCTGGAATTCAAACATTTAGTAACCAGTCGCAGTGGCAGTAGACACTTTTAATTTAGTAGCACTATTTAGATTATGGAGTAAAGTATTAATATAATACAGGAGAGATGTTGCAATGTAGTACGCATTTTGGTATAAAATAGAAAAAATATAATTTAAAAATTGTATCAAACATCAATTCTTGTGAAAAAAAGTAAAAGTGTGTGCATATAAATTTCAAAAAAATCAAAAGATACTTTATAATATTTTTTTGGATGAAATAGTAGCAATTCTAAAAGTAAATTGTAAAATGTATGTAGAAATTTGTATAAAGAGTGAAAAGAAAAAACTTTGAATTGGAGTATTCTCTTTAAACCTGGTTGAGAAAGGGGACCGGCAGACATGCATATTAGGGTGGGTCGAAAAAAAGTAATGTTTTTTTTTCGAAACGCTATACCGCGGAAAACTTGCCTCTGGGGTAGGTAAGTAACATGCAAATTAAAAAACAGATTTTTATTGAACCCCTAGTTAGCGAATTGAACTTGAAATTTCGATTTTTTTTCGGAAATCAAGTCATTTTTTCGCAGAAGTCAGCAATTATTATTTTAAACTGCTATAATGAAAATCATTTATTAAAAGGGTTGAAAAGCACACAAAAAAATTAAAATCGTCAAAATCTTCCAATTTGTGGTAGCGCAAAAGACTCAAAAATTGGTAAATTATCGCATTTCTGGTACATACTAACACCTTATGTGAAAGGCATAGTCCAGCATCCTGAGCTATGTGTTAATAGCCCATTTCTTTTTTTTAAATATAATTTACACTTCATTTCATTGTAATAGAACAGCGTTTCCCAACCAGTGGTTCGCGTGGTGTCGGAAAGGGGTTCGTGAAAATAATGTTGCAATAGCGGAATTTTTAATTGCTAACGCACTAGAAAAAAAAACTAAATAAATTTACATACGCATTGGGAAGGAGTGTAAGAATGATTTCTTTTAAATAAATTGTTTTCCCGATAATGCACAACAGTTGTGGACTGGCATGGAAAGCATGCATACAAAATTTGAAATGCACTTATTTCTACTATTGTCTGATTTCGAAAACTTGAATCACAAAGTGGTATCGGAAGAAATTCCTTGATAAATTTAAAATTTCTAATCTCCTACCATTTCCCACTTTTTCCTCGCTTCCCTATTTCCCGACGCGAAGAAAATGTAAACCTAGATGATTTACAAAAATGGTTGCGAACCACTGTAAAATAAATTTCATTCAGTGGAGTGGTTCCCAGCCTGTTTTTTCTTGCAAACCCCTACTAAGATCCGAAAGAAAACGGCGATCCCCTTTCTGTAGTCCTTAATAACGGGTAACAAAAATGCAAAATTTGCTGGCACGTTTATTTTGCTTTTAGTACAATAGTTCATCACAAAAAGAATGGAATTGCAAATTATTGTAAAGTTTGAGCCAAAGCAAAAATACAGCTACAAGATAATACATATGTTTTTTTAATTATTACTTTTTATTAGATGTTCTTTTTGAACTATTAATAGAGCAGTAAAAAAAATCTTAATTAAAAATTATTTTACCGTTAGTGCGAAAAAAATGTTAGCAGAGTGTCATGAGAACTAACCATATCATAAGAACTAACCATAGGTACACAATTTTGACTCAATCAATAAATATCTTACTGCTCAAAATTCGCAAAAGTTGGAAAATTACAATATTAAAATTCATTTGTATTCAAACTTTTCATTGCGAACATGCAGAACAGATGGAATACTTTTTGATGAATGCGAATACAAAATTTTAAAAAATAAATGATTAAATATCTTCGGTTTAACTTTATGGCCTGTATGGGAGAAGATAGCCAAAAATAATGCAAAATTTTACATGTAGGAAAATTTTTATATTTCCGACTTTTTCTTCGCGTTAGCGAGGAAAAAGGGGGGAAATGGTAGGAGAAGCATACGTGCAAAATTTTAAATTAATGAAGAAATTTCTTCCGATACCACTTTGTGATTCAAGTTTTCGAAATCAGACAATGGTAGAAATAAACGCATTTCAAATTTTGTACGAATGCTTCCTATGCCAGTGCATAGCTGTGATGCATTATTGGGAAAACAATTTATTTTAAAAAATCAGTTTTACACTCCGTCCTAATACGTATGTAAATTTATTATTTAGTTTTTTTTCTTGTACGTTAGCAATTAAAAATTCCGCCATTGCAATATTATATTCGCGAATCCCCTTCGTACACCACGGGAACCACTGGAGGTTCGCGAACCACCACTTGGGAAATTACAATTACCGCTGTTCTATTACAATGAAATGAAGTGTAAAGTATATAAAAAAAAAAAAAAAAAGAAATGGGCTATTAACACGTAGCTCAATATGCTGGACTATGCCTTTCACATAAAGTGTTAGTATGTACCAAAAATGCGATAATTTACCGATTTTTGAGTCTTTTGCGCTACCACAAATTGGAAGATTTTGACGATTTTAATTTTTTTGTGTGCTTTTCAACCCTTTTAATAAATGATTTTCACTATAGCAGTTAAAAATAATAATTGTTGACTTCTGCGAAAAAACTTGTAAAATGACTTGATTTTCAAAAAAAATCGAAATTTCAAGTTCAATGTGCTAACTAGGGGTTCAATAAAAATCTGTTTTTTAATTTGCGTGTTACTTACCTACCGCAGAGTCAAGTTTTCCGCGGTATAGCGTTTCGAAATAAAAACATTTCTTTTTTTCGACCCTCCCTAATGCATATCCTCATCTCATAATCCCAACCTTTTTTCTTCTTTTCAAAATACGACTAAAAATTTTTAAAATAAGTAATAAAAAATAAGTGCGTGAACTTCTTAAAATTATTCTGTTTTATTATTATACTAGCTGACATGCCCGGCTTTGCGCGGGATAATATTGCATCATTCGCAGGCTAAGTGACGCATGTCCAAAGTTCTGTAGATAAATATGTAAGGAAAAATTTTCTTAAAAAATCCAAGAGTAGGAGATGGCCAACAGGCCTTAAAAACCTTATTTAAACAGTAAAAATCATTAAAAAAAATACGATTGCATTAAAACAAACAGCCTAGAAAAATTCCTTTTAGACCAAGAATAATAGTCCATAAAAATCCACATTAAAATGCCAACATCAGTTCATAAAATTGCCGTTAGAGTAATTGCAACAGTAACTAAAATGCACACATGCATATAAAACATGCATATTATATCATTTTGGCACATAATTGTGCGAGAATGATATGAGGAGTCCGTAAAAATCGCAATTACAATATCTACCGCAATACATCCAAAAATTTCCATCAGAATAAGAGCTGTATCCTGTTTAAAAATAAATGTCCATCAGATGAAGAACAACAATCCCTGAATATTTCTGCTACAATAAAGAAAAAATTCGTGAAAGCCCCCCATTTCAATATAGACAACTATTCCTAAGCATTCCTAATAGAATAAGGACATTAGTCCCAAAAAATCTCCATTAGAATAAAGACGTCAGTGACTAAAAATACCCATTAGAATACTGACCTTCAAGAACTACTATTCCTAAAATTACCAACAGTCCATCTTAAATTCCCCATCAAAATACACACCACCCGTTAGGACACCCGTTCCTAAACATCCCGCTTGCAAAATCGTCAAAACATTTCCTGAAAATTCAATTAAATATCACTTTTATAAAATTCGCATAAAAACGAAAGAAAGGAAAGCAATATTTCCAAAGGCAAATGCACATTTAAATTAGAAAATGTTCAATACCAAACCAATTCTGACGTGTGAAATTTAAATTGATAGAAATAAATAACTAAATTCTGTCCAAATGGCGCCAAATAGACAAGTCAAAAATTAAATAAATGTTACAAATAAATCACTTGAGTAAAATATGGAATCAATCATAATTGCTATGTGAAAAAGCTAAAATGAAGCAGAAGATCACTAAATTGCACTGTAGTAATGGTAGCATTTCGTGAAATACGCCATGATCCTATAGAGTAAATCACGCATTGAATTAAATGAGAACAATATTACTGATAAGGATTATTGGCGCGGTTTGGAAAAGTTACGAAGAGCAAAATAATATAAAACCTTTCAACCTAGTTTTTATCGAAGGAGTTAATATTAAATCGCTAAAAAAGAAAGGAAAATAAAATCTCAAGATAAAGTAATTGAAAATCGCCTGCAGTAAATAATCCACAAAATATGCATCAAAATTAAATGAATTTTTAGAATTTATTTCGTTGATAAAACGGATACTCTACCATAAGAAATAATATGTTTCATGAAATTGTTGAACTGGTGCCATATATTAAATCGCCAAAAAAGGAAAAAGAATCAATCTGAAGGTAATTAAAAATAGTCTGCAGTTAATAATCCACAAAATATGTATAAAAATGAAATGAATTTTTGGAAATTTTTTCGCTCATAAAACGGCCTGAATAAAGATAAAATAGCATTTTTTAATCTTACGTTAACAGAAATCATCAAGTTGGCGACAAAAGTACTATTTATTTTGGCGAAAACACGGAAATTGAGAAGATCAATTCAGAGGTAAGCCTCGTTTAAAAATTCGAAAACTACTTTAAATGAATATTGCACATGTTCTATTTGTCCTGTGAACAGCAAAAAAAAAATCATCTTGTGCAGTTTTTTACGGGCATTCATATGCTGCAAAAATCGAAAACGTAAGATGTTTCTTCGATGAGATAAACCGAAAATCAACAGTTTTGCTTAAAATTGGAATAAAAAAAGAACAGATTCGAATTTTAGGAAAAACGCTTCGAGGTGCACGAGGACCTGACCCAAGGTACCTGTAAACAAAATTTCGTACTTCTGGGCCGATCCATCTCGCCAGGACGCGATCGACAGACAGACAGACAGACACACACAAACTTTCGGTTTTATTTATATAGATTAGTACTATAATTAATTAATTTACTTTGTTTTACTTTTGTTTTTAGATTTATTGTTCCGATTTTTTTCTCAGTTCTTCTCTCTTTCTCTTTTTTTTAGAGAAGTAGACAAATTTAAATGGGCAACTGCTGATTTTAAGAGTTTTTCTTTCTAATAGACTATGTTCCCACCTTTACGATGATACTTTGAAAATTTTGAATATTGTGAGTACTTTTTAACATTGGAAGTGGGTAATACCTTAAATTGAATAGAATGAAGACAAGGAGAGCTACAATTCGAAACTATTGGAAGTTGATCGTAAGTTGCGGCCACGAATTTCTGTTTACAAAGTAGGATTTTATCTTCATGTACGACATCCAGACCTGTTATTTTGGGAGGTCAAGAAGAGGCAAATGCCCCCCCCCCCCCCCACACCAGCTTGAGAAATATAATGTATATGTGTGTATTCACATGACATTTTATGTTGCAGAAAATTAAATTGACCTATTGCAGCGGGGCCCACAAGGGGGAGGGGTCATTGCGCAGATTGTATCATTGGAAATTTTAGGAAGGAGGGTGTTGTGAAATGAATTTAAAAGGGGATGGGGGAGATGCAGGATCGCACTTGAAGGGAGGGCCCCACTGCTTATTGTTAATGAATTTTTTCAGCATGGTTTCTTGTTTTTCACATATTAAAAGTAATTTTAATAAAAAGTAATTTTTTGCCGATTAGAAATAATCGGCAAAGTGGCCGATTATGGCCGATTAATCGGTGCATTCCTACTGATTATATAAATAAGTAAGTGACATTGGCAAAATTTCTCTTAGGTGAATTATGTCTAAAATTTGGTGATTACTCACTAAAATGAGATCCAGTCATTAGACTGGATGAGATAAAATAGACCACTATTTTATCTCATGCATCCCCATTTTTTTTCTTTCGTTGACGTGGACCCTTCTAGACCACAATAGACTCCTGGGGGTCTTTGTGAACCACTGATTTATCGTTTTAAAATGATTTTCTGTCCGAATATGCATGTAGCGTAAACTTTGAATAATATGAATAAGTCTTCTGTTCTACAACGTTAATATTGATGATGAACTAAGTTAACATTTTCAACTGTTTCAAAGTTACTTATAAAATTGTAAAATACAATAAAATATGTTTAAAATTCCCATACCCACCCAAAATAATAATAATAATAATAATAAATTATAAATAAATAAATAGATAAATAAATAAATAACGAAATAAAAGTTTGCACTTGCTGCCTGCAAGCTTGCCGTATTCTCCTAAACTTTTAAATGATTAAAAAACATTCAAAAATATCTAAGATTGGATTATAAACACTAAGCATATTACATCTAGTTCGTGAAACTAAAACATATCAGTTTAACATGAAGGAATAAATCGTTTAAAACATTCATGTTTTTCTCCTTCCATTAAAAATTTCACAGTACCTAAGAATTTTGACTTTAAAACCGATGTAAGACAATGTATTTTTCAGTCCTATATTGATAACACCAATAATACTCGAATTTTTAACTCCAATTCTATTGCTCTCTGTTATCGAGATCGAAGTGAAACGGAATACATGGAATGAAAAGGATAGAGCTAAAGAAGGATAAAAGAATAATAATAATAGTATTTAAAAAAAAAAAACGATTTAATAAAGAAATTTAATACCCAAAACTGATAGCCAGAAATAAATAAATAAATAAGCAAATAAATAAATAAAAGTTTGGTGTTGGCAACAAACTGATTTTTCTTTTTCTCGCTTGTTTCATCTGCGACATAAGTAAAACGAGAATACTGATTTCTCTCAAAACAAAAACCCATGATAAATAATGTCCTTCATCCTTCAATTTCTTTTATCATTTCTTATCTGATTTTGTTCAAAGCTTGAAATCAAATATGAACTTTGCAACCAGATGAAGTTAAAAAAAAAGAAACTTTTGTTGTTATTTATATCTAAAGAAAGTATCGGAAGATAGTATTTGATTCAATGTATTATGGTGCATATGTGTAACTTTTGTACCGTAACTAGCATACGCAATTTGTATGATGTATCATAAGAGTATGCCATGTTTTAATCGTTCCATTTTAACCCTTTATGTCCTGATGGATGTTTATAGGCCCTTCAAGAGAGTAGGAAGTAAATCTTCAATTAGATCTGACTTGTAAATCCTAATTTTAAAAATCAATTTGAAAATAAATGAAGAAAAAAATGTATATATCTGGAGGCACCACGTTCCCTACCCACTTCACATCACTGCTGTCCCGATATCCCATAAGACGAGATAGAGACGATGACAGGAAGTGGAAAAGGCTAGACGTGCCTTGGGACATGGGTCCTGTTTTATGTTCATATCCCTAGCTCCGCTATGGAAATGTTTCTAAATTACGTACACCCTAATTAAATTTTAGTTTAATGCTCAAGATGTGCTATGATTTCTTTCAAGCAAGTCGTCATATTCTTCACATTAAAAGTCCTAATGTTTTTGAAAATAATCGTTGGAAATACATCAAAAATCACAAATGTTGTGAATTTTCCCCTATGTCTTTTAATTATAGTATATTTAATTCTCTGCTTTTTTTCTTTATTTAAGTATCATGTTTTTAGCGATTTCCAAAAATTGAAATGCTCTACTACGTTTACGTCACAGACTATATAAATCTAGTTCTTTGCCAAAAGTCTTTATTAACTATTGATGGAGCGGATCAAATTTTCAAAACGGAAAATAGAATATTGCTCAGAAATGCTTTTACTTTCATCTGAAAAATGAAAAGTTTTTTTCCCTTAAAATAAGTATTTTTTACATTAAAAATGAAAGAAAAAGAAAAATGAAACAGAAAGAAGGGAAAAGGGATAGAAAAGAAAAGCAGTGGGGAGATAAGCAAAATAGACCCACATTTATTGATCTCATATAATTAAACCAGCCAGTGGTTCCACAAATTTAAATCGATCTTTCTAAACAGAACTTACCCAATATGATATTGCATCTAATTAATTACCTTTTGTCCCTCCTCTTTGAGAAAAAATAAAAATACAAACACGCCTACTAAAATCTTTTATTTAATTGTTTATGTGCGCGTGTTTTGATAAATAACTCAAAGTGGTACATAAAATGCTTGTTTTTCTTTTTAAATGATGACCCAAACTAGAGTGATTAAAAATTATAATTTCCAATTCATTATACAATCCAAGATTTGTCGTTTCATGTAGTCTCATTTCAGTTACATGACCGATCTCATCGTCATTTGGAATTTTTCATTTTTTCCATTGCGTCCAATATCCTAATTATATTTATCTTTATGCCACTACTGTCTCAAGAAAGAGCATTAAATTCAAATTTTAAATCAATAGTTAGTACCTTTTTTTAAATTTTTCACATGTGGCACTACTGCCGCTAGTGAGCGATATAATATTCTAGTACGCCTTACCTTTCTTGTCATCCTACAAACTGAGACACGCATGCATTATATATGTGTGTATATATATATATACATACATACATACATATAGATACATACATACATATATATACACTCACACTCAGGCCCATTATTTGAAATTTTCCCAGAGAGCGACAAAGGATACATAAGCTTTATATATTTATTTAAAAACCCCCAAAATATATACACATGTTAAAAATATATAATTCTCAAAGTCGAGGGGATGGGAGAGCCATTGTCCCTTTTTGACCCTCTGAATGACGGGTCTGCACACAATGTAGACTAAATACCCCCAAACCCCGGTCAAGTCAAGGCTGTGTACCAGTCATAAATATTTTCCTAGCAGGTTTTATTTGTACACCCTATGCGTGTATGTTACATATAGAAATAAATAAAGAAAGAAAGGAACATGTATGTATATACATAATATGCAGTGAAACCTGTGTAAGTTGACCACTTGCGGGGCAGCGCTTTAGTGGTCAACTTATAGAGGGTAGGTTTTCTTTTCATTTCGTACACTATGCATTTATTCATACGTGACTAATTAAAATACAGCTTCATGTATTAACGTTACTTTAAAATCGTAATTAGCTATTTTGTCCACAATTATCTAAAATATCATTAGAGAAATTTAACCTGAATGACTTACAATATATCCTATACAACTTTGAAATTAAAGTACTTAGTTGCAATAAAGATAAATATCTTATTACTTATGTAAGTTACTTATTTAATGGTAAAAATTTCCAAAAAATACATAATTTTTCGAAATGGCTATGATAAAAGAAGAAAGGAGAAACTTGTTTAAAGAATAAAAGAGTTTTCATAGTAATTTTTCCATATAGTTGACTTACAAAGAAGTTTAAGCAAATTTTATATTGATGTTTCATCCATCCAGACAAATTCTGGTCTAACAGTATAGTCTAAAAAACATCCTGGAGAAGTTACTTTAGTTTTTTTTTTTTTTAATCTTTGCAAAAATAGATAAATAAATATAGTAATAATTAGGCGGTCAACTTAAAAAGGTTTTTTTTATAATACTCCCATCCAAATTTGGCATACATATGTGGTCAGTATAGACAGGTGGTCAAGTTACAAAGGTTTTCCTACAACATATAATATAGGGCTAATTCCGTTCCTGAGAATTGTGGTCAGCTTAGACGCTTAGACAGGTCAGCTTAAACAGGAGGTCAACTTTACAAGTTTTGCTGTATACATATATTTTGTAATTTTTTTTTATTTTTGTTAATTGGTGACTGCTATTGAAAAGTCCCCCAATTTAACTTTTATCTATTCATCATTATTTTGTTTAAAAAAAATTCTTACCTATATGTATATATATATATATATATATATATATATGTAGTAGTATTGATATAGATTACTTACATTATTCCACGATCAACTTTAAGGTCTAATCCGTTCAAAACGTTAGTGCTCTTCTTCCCACCGAATTTAAAATATAATCCTTCGCCATGGACAGCGAGACAGCGAGGCCGCTCGTCTTCGGCCATGGTCGAGGAAAGAATGAGAAACCAAGAGTCCCCAAGTTCAAAGTCCTGCCGAGCAACAACTGGTTGAACCGCCGCTCTCGGATATTATCGAAGAACAGCGATTCAAGTTTTCCGCCTCTGGTTACTTTATAATAACTGTTGGAACAACTGACTTACTTTCGCTTGCGCTTGATAGCGTGAGGGGAAAAGCAAAAAGTGATAAAGAGCTTGGAAACTCTTCGTTTGGGAATGAGCGCTGCTCGAAGATGGCTTGGACATAGCTGATGCTCTTTTCTAACAAGTTTTTAGTCGCAAGTGGACATGTGTGCTGTATCATACTTTAATTAATCAAGAATTACAAATTTGCGCTCAGAATTTTGTTAGGGACGGTTAGAAATCTACTCCCCTGTAGAAAATTCAATGCATCTTCCAAAATGGAAACTACAAAAGGTGATAATAATAAAAGAACAGTAATAAGAAAATTAAATTATTTTTTGTTGTGTTTTCCCCAATTTGCTCGTACATTATATTTAAGAAAAAATTTTGCTCAGTCTAAACATAACTTTTAAGAAAATTTTTACCCCTTTCTGAAAAGACTTGTGCATTTCTGTATCAACTTTCTTTATTTAAGAACAGAAATGTGAAACTATTCATATGCTCCGAATGCTAATACTCGTCTCATATGAGGAAAACTATAAATGGGCCATTCTATGGGGAAAAAGATATCTTCTTGTCGTGATAAGTATGTTTATTTGCGTAAAATCAATATTTCCCGGTTTATAAATAAATACACATGCATACAAGGCGTGCTGAGGGGACAAATTTAATGAATTGATAGTGTTTTTAACTCTTGACAAAGCGGTTCTTCCAGCTTTTCTGATACTTGAGCTCTGATCTGAAGCCTTGAAATTGCTCTTTAGTCCTTGTGTAGGCATTTTATTCTTTATTTAACCCACAATGGCTTTCACTTTGCATTCAAGTATTTTTCATCGGAACTTATGAGTCTAAATTTATGTAGTACAAAGGTTTGTCTACGTAGCCCATAACTTTACCTTAATAATTTTTTTTTTTCAGTGGAATAAAGTATTTTTTATTAAAAAGTTTTTTATGGTATTACCTATTTCAATGAAGCTCACCGACGACTATAGTAGCACATCTCAAAAAAAAAAAAAAAAAAAGTATTGGAGAAATGTAAGATTTTAAAGTTACGTTATGTCTAAATTAGTAGTGCTTAGTTAAAGTTTGCATATTTTTCATTTTAGTTGGTAAATTTTAAAGATTATAAAAGGTTACTAAATATATATATATATATATATATAGTATATATATATATTGATTATGGTACCAAGTTTAATAATTTACCACACCACGCTCCAGCTACATAAACTTTCATTGTGCTGGTATTCTGGCAAGGCAGATAATTAAATTTTAAATTCATAAATGCTACTTTCTTTTTTAAATTGAGGTGTGACCTTATCAATGAGATGTGGCTCAGAAAAAAAAAATTCTGGGAAGCTTTCAGACCCTTTAGAAAAATAATAAGAGAATTTTCATTGCAGAATGACAAACCATAAGTTACATTCAAAAAGAAAAAAAAAGCTGAAAAATTACTTTGATTCCCAATAAATAATTTTAAAAATAAACTGAAAAAATATGTAACTGAACCAATAATTAATATTTAATAATAAAGGAATTATTATTATATATATATTTTTTTATTTTCTGTTAACTTTATGTATTTAAGAAAAAATTGAGCACCGCTGCCGTTTTCTTCCCCTAATCAAAAGTTTACCCGAACGCTGAGTACAAGAACAAATGATTTTATTTTTATTTCTTTCTGTTTATTTTTGAAATAGACTTAATCTTATCTTAAAATAATGAATTAGGAAAATTCTTTGTTAATTTTATCCTTTATCAGTTCGTTCTCTGCTCATGTGCTGAGGTTGGTGTCTCCAAAAAATAGCTGATCTGACCCTTTTTTTTATCGAAATTATTTGTCAAGAGCAGCAAAATACTTTCCCTTTTTCTCCTTTTTTGTTGTGGTTTATATCTCCACGATAGGCTCGTGGCGCTAGTATCTATTATATAATGGTTATCGAAGCATTATCGTTTGTGAACGTAAAGCAAAATGATTATTTGAAAAAAAAAAGGAAAAACAAAAGAAATAGTGAAACAAAATGGAAACCCTTGTGCTACAAAGTTAAAATTAAACAATCAACGTAAATTTAGGCATAAAATTTGAAAAATTGCAGACACGTTTTTCGAGGTTACAAGGAACCTCTTTTTCAATGCAAAAGAATGAGCTTCTAGATGAAAACCATCCAACTGAAGCTAACAGAAGCATTTTCTGGCTTCTTTCATCTAGAAGCGCATGCTTTTGCATTGACCTCGAAACACGTGTCTCCGTGTCTGCAATTTTTGAAAAATGTGTGCCTAATTTTACATTGATTTTTAATTTTTAAAGAATTAATCTTTTGAATTTTGCAGACATATGCTCGGCAATACGAAGCAATATAGTTTCCCTTTAAACCAGTTAACCATGTAAATAATCATCAGTGAAGCAAGCGTTTTGTTAAATGTCACATCAGGCCTCGTCAAAACCTATGACCCGCGCATAACCCATTTCATAACCTCAAGTGAGCCGCTTGAGGCCCGAAAATAAAGCACAATAAGAGAAGGCTGAACTTCATTCACATATACTGGAATATTTTTAAAACACTCTAACAATAGATGAGGAAAGCAGGTACTTTCATTGTTAATTTATTCCGACGAAAATAAATCAATTTCGGTTTATGTTTGGTTAGCTTAAATCGATTAAATTGAAGCAGCCGCCACATGACAATTAAATCTTTATTTGACAACAGAGAGAGCAACAAAAAAAGAGTAAAAAAAAGAAAAAATAATTTTCGGAAGGAAAAAAATCGAACTGACTTCCAATTAAAAGTTGCGCTAAAAAGTTTTTAAAAAAAAATCCTTCTTTAAACTACACTTTTAACCACTTACGATATTTAAATACAATTTTAGAAGTCGGTGCAAAATTATGAATCCAATTATCATTAGACTATGTATTACTTTATATTGGAACTGTTTCAAACTCTGGGCCCTTTATATTTGTAATTGATTCATGATTACAAAAGTTTTCATCGATCATAATTTTGCACCGACTTCAAAAATTATGTTTAAAAGTCGTATGGATGTGGTTTAAAGAATAAATTTATATTTTAATTTTAGTGCAATTTTTAATTTGAAGTCAGTTTCATTTTCTTCTTCAAAAATTAGTTTATTTATTCGTTTTAGTGCAAATACATTTTTCATATGAATACTCTATTTGAAACATCAAAGGCCACATCGTAAACACAAAGAAATTTTCAAAAAGCAAATGAAGTTTTCTCCGCTTACTGATTCCTTTTGCACTGAAAGAGCTTCGAAATTTGTACTATATGTGCAATTTTCAGTGCAACTTTTTTGTATTTTTATTTTATTTCATTTTTTGATCATTTAGTATTTGTCACGTTAAACAAGAATTTCAATTCTCAACCTATAAAATATTCTTTTCACAAACTTTTAAAATACCTTACATTAGTATTAAAATTTGTTTAAAAATTTGTTCGAAATTTGAGGTTATAAAATATTTTATGCTATTCTGGAAAAGCTTATGTCCGACCGATATGGATGTATACTTTAAAAATTTGTTATCCCATCCCTGTTATTTTCTACTATTATTCGACGTCAATAGTTTACTTTAAAATGCGCTTTCAATTTCCGTTGCTAGGAGAAACAGCAAAATCTTTTCTAAAGCAGGCACGCAAACCTTTCTTGTTTGCGTGAATCTCTCTTCATTCTATTTCATTGTTATTTTACAAAGCATGTTCCTATAGTTATGCTTCACTTTTTACACGCAAAACTGCTCAATTATAAAAAGGAAAATCAATGAAGGCCAAATAACAAAAGCAATATGATGATTAATTTCGTAACTACGTCTAAGTGGCAAATATTTGATTAATGAAGCTGTGCCACACTAAAAAATTTCTGTAAAAAGACACAAGGAAAACTGAGTGTTTCTGTAAATTTATGAAGAAATAGTTTCAAATCAAATAATCAAGTTTTTTGATAACAGTTTCTGAATGAAATTCTTGTTTTCCGCACTCTGTACAACGACAGAGAAAGATCGGTTGAGTTGCGTGTAAAACTGATCACTTGAGATCTGTGACTACCAGTTTGAAAATTGTCTAGAAACGCATTATATGTTGTTAGCGTACGGTTTATTTTTAACTCTTGTGAGCCGCCTAGTTCTCAGTATCCAGTCCTAACCTAGGTAGCACACAAACGTTAGAACACTAACCCCTTCCCGCTATCGCTCCCGTCAAAATCACGGGCTGGAGCGTTCAAAAGTAGCGCACCAAAACATTTTTTAATAAGTCCAATCAATCCCGAAAATTTATTTTTTTCTTCTCTTACCTACTAGATCAGGGGTCTCCAAACTACGGCCCGAGGGCCACATCCGGCCCGCGGACAGATTTTGTCCGGCCCGTGGAGAGCTAGCATACTTGAAAGAAAACTCCTTCTAGAGAACATATTTATTTTTTATAGCAAATTAAATTAAGTTTACTGAAGTAATCTATTTTTATGTTGAATAATTATGTTGTAGGGTAATCAATATGGCCCTAAGGCTGGAAAGTTTGGAGACCCCTGTACTAGATGATAGTATCAAACTATTTATAGTATGATTAGAGATTAAACATTTTTTTAAATGTTTTTCTCGAAAAGAATAGGCGCTTCTGTTGTTTTTCTCTTCAAAAATTATCCGACCGTCAAGAGGTTAAATGGGCTGGTTGGATTACGGTAATTCACAGGTTGAAAATTGGTTGGTTTTTGACGTTGTCGCAACAATGAAACAACGTTATTCTAAAGTTAAATACAGAATTAAAATAACCATTTCACAATGTTATACTGATATTAATTACAAGAAATTGTACCCATTCTTAACGTTATACTAATGTTTAGTATGTATAACACTAAACTAACCATTCTCGATGATATACTAACGTTAACTACAACCAGGGGCGGCGCCAGCTAGGGGGCAGGGGGAGGTGCCCCCTGTCGGGGAGATCCTACCCCCCCCCCCCCCCCGTCGGGGAAATTTTAATAGTTCGTCGGGGAATCTCTTTGTATTAGCATTTGACGTACATGATAAACATTTCTTTCGAGGATGAAATCGGAAAAAAATTTCAGAAAAAAGTAAAACTGTTTTGAGAGACCACTCATCCTGCAATTCGACCAGAGTAACTCAGTATCTGGAAAATACCATCCTGCCGATAGAACTCAATGCGGCTCCCAGCCTGCGGCCTGCTCTTGACAAAGGGAATGGAAGAATCAGAACCATGGGGAAAATGGTGTGTAATTTCACCCTTCAAATTTCTGTCAGTCGATAGACAGCTTGGTCATTTTGAACAATTAGTATTAATGACTAGTCCAAACGTCAGCATCGGGTTACGAGGCGGTTAGGTCTAAACGACATCAGCAGGGGTAGGGGAGGGATGAAAGGTATGAAAGCGAAGTCATTGGGGCAGTTACTGTTTCTTAAACATCTGTCAAGTGTTTCGGTTCTTCTCCTGCTATACAGACTAGTACTTTTTATTCTCCACTAAACTACTTTAACATGGCAAAGCGAAAGGAGTTTACAAGTAAGCCATTACTGCATTATTAGTCTCATAACTATTTACAACTGTTATAAATAATATTGTTTCCTTAACTGCAAAATATATCGGGAATGACTGTCTGACCTGGGCGTAGATACAGCGTTTGCTCAGAAATGGGCAATTTCTTTGCGATTTTACCATCTCTCTGAAAATTTGGCCCAAAGGTGGAAAATTTTAGTTGTACTAGTTCGTTACTCATGTAATCTTTAGCAATACTTGCCTTCCAGGAGGGGGCAATTGCGGATCATTGCCGAGCAACCTATTATCATCGGAATTATGATAATAGCAGTTTTTAGTTTAATATTTTACGCAAATATTTCTCCAATATCTCATGCTGTTCGTGTGTGCAGAATGAGAATAATTTTGCCGGAAAATTTTCAGTGTGAGTCGATTTAACAATCAAGGTTGAGGTTCTTTGTAATTATTTATTCACTCATTTCTTTTTTTTTTCCTCGAAAAATGCGGAAAAAAGGGGAGGGGAGGCTGTATAAAGCAATTTTGAAATCAATTTACTTACAGCGCTAACTTGCAGTTTTGCAAATAATATTGTAGAATTGTAATTCATCTTTCTAACAAGAATAGGGGGCCGTTCATAAATGACGTCACACTTTTTCCCCACATCTTTGACCCCCTCCCCCCTTTGTCACGCATCACGCTATGTTGCATAATGCATGATGTCACACTTCTTGTTACCCCCTCCCCTCCCCTTGGCACACTTTGTCACAATTTTCCGAACCCCCACCCCCCGGTCGGCTCTTGTCGGGCGGACCGGAACCTATAAAGCAAAATTTATCTTTCAAGTTCAATGAGGTCGCCTTTAATTGCTAAAATTATATCGTTTGAGGAGTCCTATTTCATTTCTTTTTTTAAAACAAACTGTATTATTTTTTCTATTTATGATTGCAGATTGTAGTCTGTTTATTTGCAAGTACAAAAATGGGGCAAATGCCAATGTATACGTATGTAATGTATTTTCCGCTTGAGGGAAAGGGGGAGATCAGTTTTTTGCCGCGGATGCATAGTTCATGTTTTATTATTACTAAAAGGTGAAGATAAGTGGTATTGCTCTATGTATTATGCGCATTGAAACTATATTTTGGGAAGTAATGACATGAAGTAAAGTGGGACCTCTTGCTAGAGCCAACATCGATTTTTCATCATAGACTACTCAAATTGGCTTAAAATCTGAAAAGAAAATTTTGTGAAATGAAAAATATTAGTTGGTATAAATGCCAGAGTAAAAGCAATTGAGTAAAACTTTCATGTGATTCAGTATCCATAAAAACTGAGCTAAAGAATTAATATACACACATGAACATTTTTTAATATTAAATTTTGCGCAGAAGGTACATAAATTTCTGCTTCTTGCTGTAGCCATCTCTTGCTTTCTTTTCAAATGTTGGGCATTTTGATTGGACTTTTTTACATGCTATATATATATATATTGGGTCCTCATTTAAAAAATTTGGTAAGCAGCATCAGAGCACATATAATTTGCTTTGGAAGTTTTTATTAGCATTTTGCCCCTGTATGGCACTTTTTATTATCGCATATACTCACCTATAAGTCGCGAAATTTAGCACAAAAAACGAAGTTGGAGTCTGCTCACATCACTGAGCTAAATAAGAGAAACCTGGAGCGAGGACTGGGCGGTCGAACCGCTTCACACCCTTTTCAGCCATCAAGGCAAAACGCGCAAACTACCAATTCGCGCAATGATAAAACGGCTAAATTTAAAGAGCTCTCGAGCTCTTAATTCTTTTCCGATTTTTCTAAAAAAATTTATTCTAATGCCTGACATATAATAATTTAAAATTTCTCATAGCATTTTAGAACAATTATTCATACATTTTTTCACGATAAAAAACATGTTGCGACACTTTTTATTATCTTTGAATGCTATATGGGAGTGTGCGACTATGGCAGGTTTAAAAAATGTTTATTTAGACAGGAAGACACCCTGATTAATTGATTTACTCTCCTTGACTACTGATGAATAAATACTTTACACAGTTAAATTATAAATCTCATAAGAAGTTTCAGTGAGCAGCTTCGAACAGCATCAATATAGCGACTTTTATTCCCAAAAACGATAAATGCGTTTTTAGAGTTCTTACACTTCGATATTGCACTTAAACATAATACAATTAAAAAAGAAGAAGCACTTAAAATAAGAAGAAAGAAGTCATTTTTTTTTTTTTTTTTTGGAGATATTATAGGATAACATTTTTATTAAAAAAAGTTTGCAAATAACTGGAATGGAGCATGTCATTTTGAGATGAATCTGAAATGTATAAGCATTTACAAATTTTATATTTTACAAGTTTACTTGCCTATGACAAAGTTAAATATTTCTCACTAATGGAACATTTCATTTATGGATATTAAATGTAAATAAGAATAATAAAGAAATACTACTTATTTTTTTAACCATGCACTAATTAAAAATATAGCTGATCAGTGCATCTGCTGGGAAAAAGTGTGTGCTGTAATTCAAAGTTTTATAAGCACATTAAAACTCTTTGAGTGCAGATGTTAATTTAGTAACAAAAAAACATGATCATAATAATATTTATCATGATTTTTTAAATCATGCACAAATAAAAATTTCAGCTGATCAGTATATTTACAGGGGAAAAGTGCTGCAATTCAAAGCTTTATGAACTCATTAAAAATCTTTGAGTGTAGATGTTAATTTAGTAATAAAATAATAAATAATAATAAAATAAATGTTTTTTAAAAACAGCCACAATTTGACAAAATAAAAATTAACACACGCAAAAATCAAAATTTTGCTCAAATGAAAAGTAATTCAAAAACATCAAAATTATTATTGAAATTTGCCTTAACTAGCAAATTAAGATAAAAGCAAAAAAGGTACATGATTTAACTATTTGTAACTGATATTTTCACTTATAATAAAATATTACGTAATAAGGTTTGATTATCGAGAAAACAGGAGAAATATTTAGGCTATAATGCTAAAAGAAAAAGTTTTTCAGCAATGTAATTAAGTTGTAATATTATGATTTAAGGTAAACTTTATTCATCCAAAAACAATTTTGTGTACATTATGGGCATAGTAATTAAATTTCTGTGAAAAAAAGCCATTCAAAGATAGAATACGAGAACAAGGCATTTAAAGTTTAAATAGGCAATTCGCCATCAAAATGAGCTTTAACACCGTTTTCTTTTAAGTTTCACGAATTTATTTTTACATCCCTTTGCACAACAGGATGCAAACGTATTGCTAAATGACGAAAATAAATTTTTTTGATAAACTATGATAAATTAAACCGAAATTTGTAACAATACACCATACGAGCCAATGCTTCCACAATGGGAAGTCGGCGATATTTTGCCTTGATGGCTCGAGCACTGTATTCATGCGCGTCGGCTCGCAAGCTGCCCTGTTGAAGCATGGGGAGTCCTCACTCCAGATTTCTCTCATTTAGCTCAGTGGCTCACATTCGAGGCAAAACATCGAAAAATCTAGACTTTTCCCGATATTATTATTATTATTTTACCTCTTTCATTAAGCAATAAAAGAAAAGAATTCCGTCAAATTCTGATAGGATTTTATATTCTCTATCCACTTACTAAAGACTTTTAATTGCAGTAAAAAGCCAGTCTATCGGGAAAATGCGAGAAACGCCGAATTTCAATTTCGCGAACGTTCTGTATCGTCCGAAATTTAGAGCTCATTTTACAAAATAAATATAATGAAACTACGAGAAAAACAAAAAAGTTAATGATATTAACTCAGAATTAAAGCAACAACTAATAAAAACTTTAATCGCAAAAATGAACCCTTTTCAGAAAATCGCGAAACAACTTTTTTGAAAACTGTACATTTCCGATCGTCAACATGTCCATTACATTTTATTTTCCTTCTTTTCCCAAAAAAAAGGTGCAAAATATTTCCCGATTTTTCTTCAAAAAACAAAAGCTGTTTTTTTTTTTTTTCAACTGCCGATTTTTTTGAAAAGTTCCCGATTTTGGGGTTCTATACTGTATACCCAGGTCAAAATTTATGCTAATTTTGCTTTGCTAACTAGCATAAAAGATGCTACGGATAGCATATTAAATTAGCATGAGATGCTTAAAATATTTGCTAGTTTAGCATGAAAACTAGCATGAGATGATTAAAATTCGAACACAATTATGCTTATTAGCATAAACAAAAAAGCATCACATGCTATAAACTGTTGCTTATTTAGCATAATTTTGTAGCATCACATGCTATAAACAGTTACTTATTTAGCATAATTTCATAGCATCACGTGTAACGGTGCGAGAGTGGCTGTAAAGCGCCGGGGGTCGAACCGAGATCATTTTGGTGGTAGCCTCATTCTTTACCGCTTTCCCAAAAGGCGCGCCCTCTGGGCAAGAGCAAAGAGGGCTATTTGAAGCACTGACTCGCACCGCTACATACTTCACCCCCATTGAACGAGTAGGGGAAGAGTGAACGATATTCTACTACAGATGGGTGCACCAGCGCGAGAGAAAGGCTACGTGAGGTTGCTGCGTGAGTGAGTGGCCTGTTTTGCTCGGATCCGTGGCTGGGCTCAAGTGCTAGCGCGTGCAGACTGCACGAATGCGTGCGAGCAAGTCATTTCGTGGCGCTATCTGTGGAGTGTTCGGGTCTCCATTGCTGCGTGCGTAAATGCCGGGTCACCAGATGTAGGCGAGCCCCTTGGGCAGGAGCAAAGAGGGCTATTTGAAGCACTGACTCGCACCGCTACACATGCTATAAATTGTTGCAGTTTTAGCATAATTTTATACCATCACGTGCTATAAATTGTTGCTTTTTTTAGCATAGTATTAAGCATCATAAGCTATCTTTGGGTTGATTTTTTAGCATAATATTTAAGCATCACGTGCTATAAATTGTTGCTTTTTTTAGCATAGTATTAAGCATCATATGCTATCTTTGGGTTGATTTTTTAGCACAATATTAAAGCATCATATGCTATCTTTGGGTTGATTTTTTAGCACAATATTAAAGCATCAGATGCTAGCTTTTGGTTGCTTTTTTTAGCGTAAATATTGGGATAACCGCGAGCTATGTTGTCTAATAGGAAAAGAAAACCCTTTAAATTATGTATATTATTATACTACATCGGACATTATTAAAAGTGTTTTAAACTAACAGGTGAAAGCTTACAGTAAATCTACAGTAAGAATAATTTTACTTAGATTGCATGATTAAAAATCATTTCAATATAAAATGACAGAAGTATAACATAAATATCAATCAAAAACTCTCACTTGCTAACTTGAAACACACGATCTTTAAAAAATACTAAACAAAATATCGATCTGTTAAAAAAGCGAAGCAAATCCATTGATCTGGAGTTATATTGTTCCATGTGTGACTCATTATTACTAAAAAATATCATAAGATGTTTAATGAATTCGATCTTATGGTGGCATTATCATATAAATTTAGAAATCACCTCCATAAATAAGTTTCTTATAAAGTCTTAAATATTCTTAGCTACACAATAAAAATTTCTGTAACAAATCAAAATAAAACATTTAATACCACATAAATTTTTGGATCTCCTAGCACCGTCATCGGCAACCTGCTGCCCTTTTCCCAATTTTATGTGGCCCTCGATCGTTTGAAAAAACCTCAAAGAAAAATTTTTTAATTTAAAGGATATAAAAACCAATTTTTTTTCCAAAAATACAAATTGCAGTACTTTATAAAAGCTTTTTTCAAATGAAATAAAAATAAATACGTAGAATGAAATAAAAAATTTCATTCTACGTATGACTGCTTATGAAAACTTATACAAAATTTTTATAAAGTTACTATTTGATAAATATTAGTTAAGTTATTTTTTAACAATTTAAGTAATTCAAATTGATTTATTTTATCTCAAGGTTTGATTTTTTTGTATTTCCCCTGTAAAATTATAGTCACATCCCTCAAAATGTATTTTTTATTACATTTAATGCTTTTACTCAAACTATTTAATTTATGCAGTTAGGGCCATGGGATTGCTTTTATATGCAAGTTTTTCTTCATTATTAAGTTTTAACCTTTTTTCTTATCCCTGAAAAATGTAATGTATATAAATATTTTTTCCCACTTTAAGTTACTTAATTTTAACTATTTATTTATAAAAGGTAAACTGAAAATAGTAGTTGAGTTTAATATTTATGCAAAACTGAAAAATATTTTTCACGTCATGAAAAAGCCATTAAAAACTCATTAATTTTTCTTTTTTAAAAGCTGTATGAACCATGTATGTAACTCACCTGTATGATAGTTGCAGAGCATTTTATGCTAGTTAGCATAAAGAAGCAAAACATAGCTTGTCCAGGTAACTACCTCAGCATGCTTTTGAGAAGCTTGCAGTACTAGTGAGTATCATATGATAGTTTTATAGCATGGAATGCTTTTTTCTGTATGCTAGCTTCATAAGCATGGCATGCTAACTAGCATAAGGAAGCATATTTTAGCAAAAAATTAGCATACATAGCATAAACACAGCAAAAACTAGCATATTTTTTATGCTACTACTAGCATAAATTTTGACTTGGGTATATATATTTTTTATATATAGAGTTGGAAAAGATTCATAGCAAAAACAAAAGTATGAAGGAAAGCGAAAAACGTCTAAAAGTCGGGGGAGGGGGGAATATTCTGGTCACCTGAATGACGGACCTGTTGTCCCCCCGTCGGGGAGGCTTGCCCCCCCTGTCGGAAAATCTCTGACGCCACCACTGACTACAACAATAAACTGATCAATCTCAACATAATAATAACGTTTATATCAACATTAAACCAATCTCCATGTCGTTGTATAAACGTTAACTGCCCCAATATAAGGCGAACCATTCTCGTCATTATACTAACGTTAACGACAGCGTAAACTAACCACAATCGTAACGTTATTTTAAAGTTTAGTGGTACGCAAACTATTTTCATTTGCGACCCCCTATTTTGTGTAAAATTTTGTCGCGACCCCTGGATAGACAGTAGACGTTTTTTAATCGTCAACGCAGTTACATTGAAATTCTTTCTGGGATTCGCTCTTACAGGATGTTTTTAAAAGAGTGTCGTGTCGTTTAAAATAACGCCTTTTTAAAGTAGCGCACCAAACTTATAGACCATCATAAAAATGTTATAAAAATTATAACATCATAAAAATCAGTTAATAAACCAACACATAGTTTTATGAAACAATGCTTTGTTTATGCATATGGGTATAAAAAAAAATTTAATGAAAAATACATTTTAAAAACTTTACATCGTAAAAAGTCAATGTGAGGTATGAGGTCAAAGAGCTCATGATTGCTTCTATATTCGGATCTGTGGAAAGCGCAAGCCGTAAGTCATCCTTTGGATCTAATCACGATCGTTATTTTGTTTTAATGAAAATTAATTTTGAAAAGCCGGATTCGCATGAGTAGGTAGATGTAAACTGAACCAAAATATTGATCGCTTTCTTTTCAAATCGGCATATTCGTTTCCAATCGATAACCAAAATTGTAGTGTACATATGTTTTCAAACAATATATTATGGTTCATTTCTCCGCACTTTCTTGGGCACCCAGCGTGAACCCATAGTTTGAGAAGCGCTGTTCTAGTGTGCTTGTGTGTGTGTGTGCATGGTATAATTAGGAATTATACGAGTAAGAAACGATATCAAATAAAGAGTACGAGCTGTTGCGGGTGGAACTGCTATTCAAAGAGATGCGTTGGTGCAACATATCTTTAGTATCGAGAGTATTGATCTCGCTTTTAAGTTCTGATCAGGGTGACAAAACTATCATATTGATTGTTGCAAGTTAAGCCACATATTACAGCTCAGAGAAATAGATTTAAATTATTAAAAGGCCAAGACTGGCGTCTTGGTCTTGCAACAACCAGTATTAATATAAACAGATAAAAGTACATAAAGGATCTCATACAATATCCGTTTTTTCTAATTTGCCCTTAAACTCTCCCCACTAAAGGTCAACGTCGTTATTTCCCAACCCTGAGGGCAAACATCTTTCACACTTAGCACTCCGGAAGTTTTTGAATAAAAATCGAACGAGTAAAGTTGGTTCATTATTTCCAGTATAATCCTCTGCAGGCAACCCATAAGCATGATGTCGAGTTAATGAACAGCAACGAACCACCAATTACTTCCCAAAAATATTCTTATCGGCCACTTTTCCATTGCTAGGATAAATACAACTTCTATCAATTCCCGGGAAGTTCAAATTAAGAAACAGATAGAGAATAATATTAGGTATTATTACTAATGCGTATATTGCTTCATAAATTTAAGATCATACATGCGGAGAAATGGGCATGTAGTTATTTTATTCATGCTTTGACTAGTTTAAAAGAAACATTCACATAAATTAAGAATTTTTTTGTCGTGGTAATAGATGAGGAAGCATACTTAAGCACGAATTAGTTATGCACCCCCCCCCCCCCCCGCATCAACATGTTTCGCATCTACAGAGTCCATTTGCTTCCCTTTCAGGTGAAGAAACTGTACGTCAAAAATTCACCTGTGGCGATTGTGCCATATTACTCATTGTGATACCGCTGAGAGAGAGGGTACCCATATCTGGGGAACGAGGGAACGCACTAGATCTGCACTGGCTGAAAATTAAATATAGTCCATTGGGAAATAAATAAATAAATAAAATATCTATTATTGTTTAAGTTATTGTTAATTTAGTTGGTTTTTATACATTTTCATCTTTACTTTGCTATTTATATATATATATATATGACTTAAAATTCAAAATTATGGATTTCCTTATTTAATGATCGAACGATAAAGGATTTTATTATTTATTATAGAAAATTAATGTGTATGCAGTGTTTAATTGTAATTTTATTCTCACTGTAATTAAAAGTTTATTTCATGAAATATTCCTTTATAACCAGAGATTTATTTTAGTAAAAATCATGGGATCTAATAATTAGGTTTAGTAAATTATGTTGAGTTTAAGGCAACAAATATCACGAACATTAATGGAAACAAAAATACGAATAAAGTAATAAAACTACACTTTAGAAACATCTTGTTTCTAAAGTTCATTTTTTTTTTTTTGTAGCACGGGGTAGCAGGAAAATTGCTTTCATGTTTACATTATGTACATCAAAGGCAAAGCCGATTGGGAGGCAAAGCCGATTGGGAAACGAAGCCGATTGCCCCACCCCGTCGGAGTTTTAGACATGAAAAATAAGGTGGACGTTAGTTCACATTATGAGCGAGCGCTCTCTAAGTGTGTCGTCACGCCAATAGGCGTGGAGCTCTGACGTCACTCTGTTTAAGCCGCATGCGCCGTTTTCGTTTTCTGCGTTGAGTGTGTGAGAGTATAGTTTTTGATTCTAACAGATCTAAGGAAATTAATGTTCCAGATAAGAGGAGTTTGCTCTCATTTATTATTGTTATTAAAGCAATATCATTTTTTTTTCCAATAAATACTTTGTGTAATTTTTTTTTACTTTTTTTAACTACAGTTATTATTATTTTTTAAACTTTGTGTATTTTTTTTCAATAAAAATGTGTGTTTTTCAATAAAACACACATTTTTGTTTTGAATAAAAATAAGGAACATTAGGTTAATAAATTGTTAAAATTAAACATTGCTTTTTGCAATCTAACAAGAGCTTTCCTTCAGAGCTCCCTAAGCAGTAAGAGCCTTTTAGATTCACTAACATCTTTGGAAAAGTAGCTAAAGCTTTGTGTGGTTTTTCAGAATGATGTTAAAAGATGAAATTTTTTTATGTACTATGTAATTGTCTATTCATTTATTTTGAAAGGAGTGAGTTTGTGAGGTTTTACTGTGATCTAATTGCATATTTTCCATTCATTTTGTGAGATATTAGATGTCAGTTTGTTACCATTGTAGGACAATTGTAGGACAATTTGAGGTTTATGTTGTGTTTCCTTATAATATAATAATGTATCGGGGCATTATTATAATAAACATGTTTATAAACTTTACCTGTGCGAGACCTTAATTGAAAAGTTTGATGCACTAAGTGCAAAGTATAAAATGATAATGCCTTCATATATAATTTCCTATTTTATATTTTATAAGTTACCTTCCCAAAATTACTGCTATATTTTTGACATTGTTACTGTTTAAACAGTGAATTTTTTAAAAATTCTTTTTATCTTAAAGTGCTTTCTATTTTATTTGCTCTTAATATATTTTATATTTCTTCTTATAGATAATTGGATATCTCAGATTATTATCTGAAGTGCTAGTTGAATTCTAGCCCTGATGCAGTTATTATAGAAAACTGCATCAAGGTTTTAATTTTACTGGAGATGTTTTGAAGATGAAAAAAATAGTTCAGGAGTTGTTCTTGATATTGTGCTGTTTTTGTGTGAAAAAAAAAATTGCATTCAAAGTTTAAGTTTTATGTGGTATTCAATCTTTTTTTTTTTTTCTGTAGTTTTGCTTTCATTTGAATACACATGTAAATATATCAAGATCCCCATAGGACATACCTATTTTCTTATTCATTAGAAGCGTAATACTACCTAATAAATTGATTAGATTGTAATTGCCGCCCCCTTAAAGAAGCTGCGCTGTGAGGCAAGCGCCTTGCTGCCTTTGGTTCTCGCTGGCCCTGTGTTCTTGAAATTATTGATTTACGTTTACTTACCCTTCTATACTTCAGATGAGGCGGCTTCTTTCATATTTCCCTCAAAAATGTAATAATAATAATAATAATAAATGTTCTTCAAGTGGTAAAGATTATGCTATCAGTGTAGCTGTTGACTTTTTCAATTTTATAACGTTTTGTGCAACCTTTTTTACAACAATATACTCTGGATGCATTGTAGATTAATGTATAAGGACATACACATAACAAATATTTACACGAAAAGATGCACTGGTATTTTAGAAGTGGCATTACTTTACAACTTTTTTTTCTAAATTCAAGCTTTGATTGTACTTTCTGGATTAAATGAATTTCGTATTTTTAAATAGTGTCTAAATTTAATGAAAACATTTGGAAAGAAGTTGGATTTTTTACCTTTAAAAAAAAAAACCAGCATTGATAGTTGATTTCGTAAATATTAAAGTAAATCAATTAATAAAGGGGCACCATTTGTACCAAGCTTTTTGGTTTGTTGCTAAGATGTTCTGCTTGATTTTTAATTGAAATAAAGTTGCGCCCCCTTTTTTATTCCCCACCCCCTCCCCCGTCTCTCTAAGTTTATTCATATATAGAGACTTATTTTCATTAATGCTCGCTGTTAGACTCTAAAATCATTGCATGACGTAATTCTTTTAGATGATTTTATTAGAGGTAAAATAAACAGCTTATAGTACAGTACACTAACAAACAGTTTTGTTTCCTGCATTTCAAACTTTATCCAAATTCTTAACAGTAGATAACTTTTAATCAAATAAAACTACAGAAAAATTCTAGCTTGAAATTTACGTTCAAAATTGCAGCTTCATTACAATTATATTTTAATTTTAGTTTTCTCTCTCTCATTTTTTTTTTCTGTAAAAACATAAAGGATTATTTTTTGCATAAGTGGTTTCCAAAGGGAACCGTCGTCCCGCACGTCACAGCCCCTACAACGCAGAGACCACCCTGTTTGTTTGTAATTTGTGACTTTCGGTAATGATCCTGATGAACTCCCCACAGTTCGGAACTTCTTGTCATTATTTAGTGAGGGAGGGTTGGTTCTCCGGTTGTTATATAGCCTTTGGGGTGTGAAGTAGGTTCTTTTGGGGTCTGGAATCCCCTTACTGCGAGAGTGATAATGTGTAATATAAATCTATAATGGACACCTGTTAATGTGCTCACCTTCGGACGAAAATCATTTGATAACAATTACCAAGTGCTAATATTAAAAAATAAAAGTTTAATACTTTAAAAATGCGAATAAATACTATGCAGCAGATTTTCGGAGACTACGTTAATTTACGTGTAATTGAAATTGAATGAATATATTTAGCGTGAAATAATAGTTACTAGAAAAGTACAATAAGACTTAGTAAATTATTGATATAAAAATAAAATTTAAAAAAAAAGAGAGGGAGGAGGGGAAGGGGAGGAATCACCGATTGCTGATTGTCTGCTATTTTTTTTTTAAAGTTTAACCCCGTCTGACTGAATTTTCAACAAAGTGTGTTAGTTTTTTTTTTCTCTTTAAGCTAAATGCTGAAGCTACTTAATATGTCCAATATCAATCACACACAATTTCAAGCTTTATTAATCATAAATAAAAATTGTCCGAGAAAGCGGACACTACGCAAAACATCAAAATTTTATGACAAAGAATTGTTCCAAATTAAAATATTTTCGTTTGTGTTGAATCCTTATACAGTAGTATCTCCATTAAGGGACACCTCTAATTAAGGAACACTTTTTCTGGTCCCAGTCCCTTTAAATAGGGACCACAATGTATTTACCTCTGGATAAGGGACACTCTATTTAAGTGATATTCAAAGAGAAAAGTTTCAAAAATTAAAGTTATATATAGGCTTGCCATACGTCCCGGTATTTTGCTCTTGTGCTTTGTTTTGTTTTAAAATTTGTCGAATGTGATTGCAAATTTTAATTTGTTTCTTATTTATAAGAATTTCGCACCTAGTGTTTTTTTTTTTTTTTTTTGCGTTCAAGTAATTCAATTTTTTTTTTTTTTTTTTTCAAATTTGTCAAATGTGATTTCAAACTTTAATTTGTTTGGGATTTATGCAATAAAAAAGAAATAAAGAATTATGAACAAATGTAGTATATGATTTTTTTTTAAAATCAAATTCATACTTCAACTTAATGTTTGGTTGCATTTTGACAAAGTTTTAATGAACAATCTCATATTCTAAATCAAAAGTATTTTCAAATTATTTCTGTCATCAATTCCTTTAAAATATACTGCACACAATATTTTTTTTAAACTAGTTGAAGGTGATTTAAATTTTCTGAGAAAAATGAACTGGAAAAAAAATCGTACATTTCCCACTATTCCTTATTTTTATTCAAAACAAAAATGTGTGTTTTATTGAAAAACACACATTTTTATTGAAAAAAAAATACACATTTTATTGGAAAAAAAATGATATTGCTTTAATAAAAATAATAAATGAGAGCAAACTCCTCTTATCTGGAACGTTAATTTCCTTAGATCTGTTAGAATCAATAACTACTCTCACACACTCAACGCAGAAAACGAAAACGGCGCATGCGGCTTAAACAGAGTGACGTCAGAGCTGCACGCCTATTGGCGTGACGTCACACTTGGAGAGCGCTCGCTCATAATGTGAACTAACGTCCACCGAAAAATAAACGCACATGCACTCCATGCGCACATGTTATCCATGTTGTTGTTGTTGATGGATGTTTCATCATGTTTTAATGTTGTACTTTTGTGGACTTTTCGCTTGCTTGTGTGAAATTTAAATTTATTTTTCTCTTCCGTTAAACAATCATGCGAAATGCAGGAAGTATTTTTGCTTTGAGAAGTTTGTTACGAAGTTCGAGATTGCGTTATTCTACTTATTTATTTGCTCAAAACAAGCAATGTAAACGTAATGATTTTAAGCATAGATTTGTGAAACGTTTATCATTTAGTTCGCAGCCTTCTCTTCAAAATGCTGCTGAAACTGGTATGTAACTTAACTTTTTTAATAAAATACGTTGATTGATTGTTTAATGTTTCAGGTACAAAATGAGACATCAAATAATTGATCAGTCAGAGTGGTGTCTACATGCCGCGAAAGTCACGAAAAAGTCCTGAATTTGGAAATTGGCCACAAAAATTTTCCGTCCAAACAGACTCCCCCTTCCCCCGAACAACCTCGATCCATAATTCCCGCATCTGTCTTTTTACTCATATACTGTATTGTCCTGTTTTACCACCTTAATGGCATCGTCTTGCTTTCTATTGCCCTTCATTCATCGTTTTCCCGGATATATTGCTCAAAATGAGGGGCACTATGAAGTATTATACAAACAAGGAAGGTACTTGACCATAGGCGTAACCAGGGGGGGGGGGGGGAATTCCCAAAATTTCTGGCTACGGCCTTGCAAAGCACATATTTTTTTTCCCTAAGAAAATTAAACACATGCATATGATTTTATTTCCTCTTTCTCTGAAGGTTTGTGATCATGACCAAAGTACACAGCTCATAATAAAGAGGACTTTTCATCTGGTTATAATCAACCCCCTTATCACCTTGGGGGGGGGGGGTTACAGCAAAAGGTGGCTTCAATCACCGTACAACACACACACAAACAGAGATCCTTTCAATCACACCAGAGGGTTTTCTTTCCTTCTTGATGTCTTTTTTACCCAAAGGCAGCAATTTAGGTATACATTCGCACAAGTAATAAGTTTCGTGGAAAATATTCTCTACTATGATGGAATTTTGTTTTCTGATAACCCGGCACTAGGGTCTGAAAATGAAGGACCCCTAGCCAACAATGTGTAGTTATTTACATTTAACGAGTACATCCGAGCGCTATAGCTGGCGTAAAATATATACTTTAATTAGCACAAATGGTTCTTAAGAACAAAGACATTTAATAGCAACCAAAACAATACTAAAACTACAGCTACTGAATATAAACAATACAAAGTCTTCCGTAATAAAGTTACAGTTAATCTTGAAACCACCACAACCACAACTCAGTATCAGACCATGGAGTATAGCATTATGACTAATGCCACATCTCCCCTTTTAAAGATTTAGTCTCTGTGGAACTTTCACAACTGTACCACTCCGAGTGACAACAGGTTGATTTATTCTAGGATTTATGTTGTCTTCCTTTTTATTCTCTTTTAAACACTTTGGTTCTCTTTCATTGTTTCCAGGAGTATCCACTGAAAAATCCTCCTCTAACTTTGTACCAGGTATCAGATGCTTCCTATTTCGCCTAAGGACATTGCATCCTTCCTTTACCAGGTATGATCTTGGCGAATCTGTTTCTCTTTCCACAGTACCTACTGCCTTCCTATCAGTTATCCATACTTTTTCTCCTGGATCTAGTACTCTCAGCTGATGGGTACGATGTCTTCGATTAAAATATTCCTCTTGTTTCTTTACTCTATACTCTTCCCTCTCTTCCAATCTTTCTGTTGGAAGGACTTTGGGTTGTAGCTCTGACAATGCAATAGGCAATGTTGTTTGCAGATGTCTTCCCATCAACAGTTCAGCAGGGCTATAGCCATTTTTCAATGGTGAAGCTCTATAGCTCAACAAAGCCAAATAAGGATCTTTCGACTTTTTCAATCTCTGCTTGATTATCTTTACAGCTGCTTCTACAAAACCATTACTTTGTGGATATCTGGGGCTTGATGTAATGTGCCTAAAGCCATAGGTCTTAGAAAATTCTTGAAATTCACCCGTTCTTGTGACTTTAAATTGTGGTCTATTGTCGGATCTCACAATATCAGGAATTCCATGTCTTGCAAATATTGATTTGCAATGCAAAATAGTTTCACTAGAGGTCAGTCTGTCAAGCTTTGCTATTTCAGGGTAACGAGAGTAGTAATCTGTGACAAGTAAGTACCAATCTGAGTGAAGTTTGAACAAATCCATTCCCACAATTTCCCATGGTCGTTGAGGAAAATTCGTTGGCATTAGAGGTTCGGAACAGTTCTTTGCTTCCTGAATGCATGATGGACAGTCTCGAACAAGTTGTTCAATTTGTTTACTGATCCCAGGCCAGTATACTGCAGAATTTGCCAAAGCTCTGCATTTAGTTATCCCTTGATGTCCTTCGTGAATTTTATGAAGTATTTCGAGTTGTTGAGACTTTGGAACGATTATTCGACAACCTCGCATCAAAAGCCCGTTTTGCATCGAAATTTGATGGAAAGTAGGAAGAGGTAGTCATTAGGAGGAGTAGAGGTAGGAAGAGGATGCCATTCTCTCAGAATATTTCTATTTAACATTGTTAAGTCCACACAGATCCTCACGTTACCATTTCTTTTTTTCATACAACTACAGTTGGAGAACACCAATCTGTAGGTTTTTCAACTGCTTGAATAACCTTCAATTCCTGCATCCTTTTTATCTCCAACTTTGTTTTTTCTAACAATGGTATTGGAATGCGACGTGGAGCAGTGAGAGCAAAGGGTTTAACTTTATCAATGAGTTCTATATGATGGTTACCTTTCATTAATCCAAGTCCTTGAAACAGGGAAGGAAATTCTTGTAGAGGAATAAAGTTATGATTGTTGCACACATATTGAGACTGTATGTTAGGACCTAATCCAAAAATT
Organism: Octonoba sinensis; assembly: GCA_038502835.1. Lineage (NCBI taxonomy): Eukaryota > Metazoa > Arthropoda > Arachnida > Araneae > Uloboridae > Octonoba > Octonoba sinensis. The sequence continues at coordinate 24,197,767 of CM076599.1, read as the reverse complement.
TTCAAAGCAGGTTTTCCTAACAAACATGTTTGCAGTCCTTCAATGACATAGATTTCTTCCAGACAAGTTTGACCATTATATTCAATATTTTCAACCAATTTCCCCTTTAATTTCAGAGGTGTTTTGTCAGGACCACAGATAACTTTATCTGGACTCTTCAGTTGAGCTTTTTGCAACACAATTTGTGCTATAGTATGCGGAATTACAGAATAATCAGCACCACTATCGATTTTAAATCTAAGCGATTTTCTTAATATTTTCACTGTTATTACCCAATCATCTGTATTTTTATCCTCTCCAACTAAACCAATAAAACCAGCTGCAAAATTAATTTCATTCACTCTTTTTAGAGATGAAAAACAAACTTGTTCCCAATGACCTTTTTTCTTGCATTTTCGGCAGTGCGAGTCTTTTGCGGGACAGTTTTGTTTCGAATGTAGCTGTTTACCACACCACTTGCAATTTGAAACATTTCCTTGTTTGGGTTGCTCAGAATATTTATGCACTTTATTTCCAGACACCCTGGGTTTAAAAAAATTACTGCCTTTCCTTTCGTCTTGTTTTCCAGCATGCGAAACTGCTCGAATTGATGACGGACCACAAGTTAAAATTTCTTGTTGTTTCTTCACCGACTCAGATAACCGAACTTTTTCAATAGCTTTACTTAATGTAAGTTCAGAGTCTAGTTGAAGCTTTTCACTTAAATTTTTGTCCTTAATCCCAACAACAATTCTGTCGCGCAATAATTAATCGTGCAAAGTCCCATATTCAGTTCTCAGCAAGAGAATAAAGCGCTGTAATGAAATCATTAGCAGACTCATTTTCATTTTGAACTCTTTGATTAAATTTGGCACGCTCGAAAATAGTATTTCGTTTAACGATAAAGTGATCATTAAAATGTATTACCACAGTATCGTAAGTTTTCGATTCTTCTTCAGACAGACCGAAAGAAAGAAATATATCTTCGGCTTTATCCCCCATGAAGTAAATCAGAGCATTAACTTGTTCTTCAGAAGGCTTTTTATTTAGTCCAGAAGCAAACCGAAACCTATCAAACCGCTGTTTCCATTTAGACCACAGCATCGGGGCAGAAAATGTAAAGTTATCAGGAGGAGTAACTTGATAAGCAAGAGATAAATGTTGAATTTGCTCTTTCGACATTTTTTTTTTCTACTTTTCAAACCGTACACACAGTATAATTTTCTTCCTTAACTTCGAAAGATTTTTATCTGTAGTATATACTAATATAACAGAACCATTTTTAGTTTCTTACCGCTTTAAACCACTGCCACCACGTGTAGTTATGTACATTTAACGAGTACATCCGAGCGCTATAGCTAGCGTAAAATATATACTTTAATTAGCACAAATGGCTCTTAAGAACAAAGACATTTAATAGCAACCAAAACAATACTAAAACTACAGCTACTGAATATAAACAATACAAAGTCTTCCGTAATAAAGTTACAGTTAATCTTGAAACCACCGCAACCACAACTCAGCATCAGACCATGGAGTATAGCATTATGACTAATGCCACAAACAATTGTCCTAATGGGTTAAACCCTCAAGCCAGGAAGTGATGCTCATCAAGAAACTTAAAGAGCAATTTGTATTTATTTATGACTTCCTGTCCAAACATCCATTTTGGTAAAATCTTTTTTGTAGATGAGCCGATTGGAAAACTGATGAACTGTATTTGCATTGCATTCTCATCTACAGCTGTTCTCTCATCTCTTATATTCTAAATGTTTTTTTTTTTTCTTATTATGGTCTATCACTGATTGCATTACGACTCTGGAAATCATCCGTTCAACGTTTCCAATCTCACTGCTACGGTTTAATGCTGCATTTTAATTTACAATCAAGCATTATTTATATTTAAGCTAAATTTTTAGTTATTTTCGATACATAATAATGTTTGCACTGCAGAGATGGACACGTTCGTCATCCAAAAAGAAAAGAAAATTCAATTCAGACGCTTCTACTTCTGAGGTATGTTTTGCTACAAATTTAACAAAATTTTTAGAAATTTATCGTGGGGATGATCATTTTTGTAGGGGAATTTGGATTTTTTTCCCTAAAATTCCACTATTTCCCAGTTTTAATATTATGAATGCCTGGACATAGAAGATTGCTTAGCGCTGAATATTAAATTTTCATTGCGTTTGAATTAAAAAATAAACTAATAGATCTAGTAATGAATGTTTAATGTTTTTGTGAATCAAGGCCGTATCCAGAAGGGAAGGGGGACCCACGGACCCCCCCCCCCCCCAGAAATCGTTTGCAATATATCATAAATTCCTCCCTGAAACTTTGCTTAACATAAGTGTGTCGAAGTCTGGGCCCCCCTGAAGAAAATTCTGGATACTGCCTTGGCTCCGGAGCAGGGGAAGCGAGTTAAGAATTAGGAAAGGCAGTGCATGCTTCAAAATCATACCCTTTATATATACATATATATAGATATATATGACTAGAAATGATGTTAATAGGAATTTTTTTACATATATGATAGCTTTTTGATGTATATATAGTAGATGTATGTTTAGATCTTTGGTGAAGTTAGAGGAGTGGGTATTTGGGGCTTCTGCAACTTAAATTTTTGTAACTGGTCTTACATCTATAATGCTTAGGCTAACGCTGGAGGCAAGGCTTCGAGGGCTCTCCCCAGGAAACTTTTTGAAATCTTCCTAGCAATGCAATTTCGGGATACTTTGGTGATGTTAGAGGAAACAGAAAGGAGTTTGGTTACTCCCCCCCCCCCCCCATTTTTTTCAAAATAAAGTCTTATGTCTTTTAAGTTACTTTTGGTGTCGCTCGTGATAGTGTTCAATGTCCTTTCCTGAAAGTGTTTCTGAAAGTAAAGTGCCTTAAAAGCGTAATTTCTCTTTTCTTTCTTTTTTTAAAACTTGTGATCTGAATTTTTTTTGCCAGGGGGAGGGGGAGGAATTGACTTGCTCCGAGGGGGTAGCTCCCCCCCCCCCCCCGGGAGATGCCTGAAATAAACGTGGAGTATATTTTTAGAGACTAAGTATTTATGAATAATAAATTTTCAACTCTTTTACACTTCTTATTGGTGTTTGGTCTGTACATTTTTAGTGTGACCCCCCCCCTTTCACCAACCCTAGTTACGCCTATGTACTTGACAGAGCTTCATATAAATATGTGTGTGGCAATGGCAATAGAAGCATCAATTACTTGGATGTATAGTTGGTATAGTACGCAAGCGTTCCCCTCACTTTTTTATATTTTAACTCAAAAGCCACTGGGTTAAGTGGTTAAAAAGATTGTTGTAAAATTTGAGACATCTATTTCACAGGTGACTTTCTTTCTCTGATATGATGCATTTTTTAATTATTATTTCCATTACTCAAGAAATAAGGATGCCACTACTTTTAAATGATGTAATTGTTGTGAATATTTCTCTGAATAAATTGAAAGCTATATTTTAAAATGTGTCTAAATTTTATTTTTCTTTTTAAAGATATCAAGCAGCAAATTGATGTATTTCCTGACCCCAAAAAAATTCTATGGAGAATCATTAATGAAGCTTTTGCAGCTACACAAAAGTCCGAAATAAAACCAACAGTAACTGTTCAACAGATTTCACATGGTACAGTTTTTTTGCATTATCTTTTCGTGCTTTAAATTAACAATACAGAATTTTGATACATGAACTAAATTATAATGAGTCCCTCAAAGATTTTGACAGAGGCTAAATAAATCATTTTTGTTAAAACAAGATTAATTATGTGAAATGTACTAATTTCTTCTTCAGGGGCGGGGGAGGGGGGGGGATTTAATAAATGATTTATAAAAGTAAATGTAGAGAAAAAACTATCCCAGCATAAAATTTGATAAAAAAGTTACAAAAATTATTATTAAAAATGATTTGATATAGTAAGAGAGTTTGAGGATTTTAAACAACAAAATACAGTACTGCAACTATACACACACACACAAATATATAAGTAAAGCACCCTTTATACGGCCCTCAATTATTTGTCATTTACATTTGTGCGTCGTTTCATCACGGACCCAATTCAATTGTATCTATTATAATGATAATGTGTTTTGCTTATGTGCAGTTTGCTCTCACTAAAATGCTCAAATTTTGTACCACAGCTGTTTTTTTTTTTTTTTTTCTATTATTCTCTCCCCCAGTGTGAGTGAAACTTTTCCTAGAAAGCAGAGGTAGTTAGCTATGTTAGTGAACTGACAATGGGAGACTTTTTCTATATACTGTTCTGCTAAGTTTCTTAAAAACCTAAAATTACAGAAATATAAAACACTTTCATTGAAAGATAAAATTGAAAGTTTGACAAGAATACTGGATTAAGAAAAGTAGATTTGGTGAAGAAGTTGAACTTTCTAGTTTCAACTCTGAAAACCTCTTTAAGAAGTTATAAATTCGAAACTGAATAATTAGTGTTCAAGTACGATTAAGCAATATAATACAGTACTATATTCTTCTCTTTCATAATAAAAACAGAATTTAAAGTTTAATTGCCACTAATTTTACTATTGCTTTATCAAAGTAGTACTATGCCTTAAAAACTTAAAGATAATCACTTCATCATAATTTTATATTAGTAGTTATTAAGTTCATAATGGATGAGAATTGATTATTAAAATTTCAATGATATATCTTTTCATCTATACGCTGTTTTATTTCAATGGCTTGAAAGAAGTTTAAATGTTGCTTTATTTTATTATATGCATATATGTCTATTTACATTGATTGTGTATTTATATTCCTTTTGCAGAGAATGAAAGGCTATGGAAAGTTACGTTATTAATGAACTGGCCAGAAAGATTTCAAGTTGAAGGAAAAGCTGCAAAGAAATTAGAAGCAGAAAATTTAGCTTATCAGAATGCTTGCCAGAAAATGAAGGTAATGCTTATTCTTAGCAGGATTAATCCAGCAATTTAAACAGGGTTCGTTTTTTGTGAATTTTAAAAACATTTTTGTGAAAATTCAAAATTTAAACATATAGTGATAAAAATTTTTATTATTTTTTTCGCTTGTCCAATAAATAAATCCAAATATTGCTTGGATGAAATAATGGCGGCTGTGATAAACGTTTAGTTTTAGTGATGCCCATTTTTAACCCTTTAAGCGTTTGCGAGGTAGAATTCTGTTGCCCTGTTATGTATCTAAAAGCGCACGCAAGGTAATACAGGGGTGATTGTATTCCGGGGGTACCCCAGAAATCCGGGTTTTTCATACGCTCCTTCCGTGTTTTAAAAATCGGACTTTTCAGCCTTCAAAATTGGATGGGAACAAAAAGTCCGTCGAAAAGTGATAAACATTCCCTTTGTAGCAAACCTTTACGCAGCAAGGGTTGTAACGGCGCCAAACATCTTTGTTCCGAACACAAACGATACCACGTCCCACGTGCCTTCGTTGTTACGGATAACTGGGCGTTGGCGCCATTTTGGATTTTTTTTCCGCCGCCAAACCCCGGGGTTGGGGATGTTTACATTCCCCATTTCCGATGTAAACATCGCCAAAAGATGTAATTCTTTTTCCGGTCTTTATTTTTAGTTTTAAAAGAACAATAAAAAAAAAATTCAAGGTGTTTTTTTTTTGGATTTATTATTTTTTTGCATAATAACGCATTTTTACGTCCTTTCCTGAAATCGGCTCTGGACTTTGAGTTATTTGCTCAACTTTTATTTTAAAAGTTGCAGATATTTGACAAATAAATGAAAAAAATAATAACTCTAAATAGGAAAAGTATTCACTGCAAAAATTTGGCAAAAAATATATAGTCAGGGAAATTCCTATTCATTATGTTTTACTATAAACAGAGCTGCCAAGTGCTCTGATTTTCTCGAAGTTTACCCGATTTTTTTACATACTCCGAAAACCCGATAAGTTACATAAAACTCCGATTTTTCAAGCTCCGCAGAGCATAATGCTGCTCGTTCGTCCCATGTCACTTCTCTTAAGAACGGACGGAATTCCGTATCTTCGGTAATTTTATAAATAAAAAAATTCACTTCTGTGAAAATTCGTAATTTTGGAAGACTTCCCTTTTTTCCCCCATGAAAATTTTTGAAAGTAGCTGTGTACATAATTGCCAAGTTTTGCAAATTAAGAGTAAAATTTACGCATTTCGTTCGTTTTTTGCGTTTTCAAGGGTCAATCCCGATTGTTTACTCATTTCGAAATCCGATTGCATCGGCTTCGGTAAAACTTCCTAGCCTTCGTTTACTATCGGATTCTCCCTCTTGGACATCAATAACTTTGAGCTTACCATTATTTTAAATTTTTCTTACGTTTCAGCTTCTGTAGTTAAAGGACTTTCACAGAAGTCATTTTGTCGAAATTTCCGCCGAAATTTTAAAGAATTAAAAAATATATATTTTTTGCCTTTAAGTTTTAGTGATCATGTCAGTTTTTGATTATCATTGTTAAATATTACAGTCTCATAAATAATCTTGTTTTAAAAATCCTCAGTGAGTCACATGTCTGATAAGATAAGGTATATTTTTCAAATCACATTCTTACAGAATCTAAGTAATGCCCTTATTTCCCTTTTTATCTTTCCTCTTCTCCATAAAAGAAATCGTGATTTTTCCCCCCACTATATCTGCTTTGCTATGTTATTCAATGTAAAATGTTTTAATTAAATTGAGTTCTTGTAATTTGACAGTGAATAAAAAAAAATATTTCTAAATATTAGTTCTATAACGTGATAGTAGTTCAAAGATATGAAAAATACTGCAATTTTTCATGCTCCTATTTTACCCCCCTGTGGTGCTCCTATTTTTCAAGTCTTGAGGCTGGCAGCTCTGCTATAAATTACAATTTATTTCCAAAAAATAAACAAATTAAATTTTTCTTATTATTTAGCAGTAGGTAAGTAAAATATAAATTTTAATTTCAAAGGTTATTTTAAACATGCTGTTGCAACTATATGTGAATAAAAGCTGTCGTATAATTTATGGTGCATAAAAAGTGATACCGACTTTTTGCATAAAAATTTTCAGGGGTTTTTACTTGCTGTCGCAATCACCCCTGGTAATATTCTGCCATCAAATTCCAAAAGCATGAAGAAAAAAACCTTGCACTTTTTGAACAGATGCCTTCAGCAAAAGCTGCTCATGAATAGCTATTCTCACACTTTTAGAAACATCACTGGGCAACAGAATTTTACGTCGAAAACGCTTAAAGGGTTAAAAGTTGGCAAGTACGTTTTGGTCATTGGGGCAATTTTTGGTCTGCGATTTTTAGAAATTCTGATATGTTTTCCATATTCATTTTGATTTAAACAGTACTACTTCTTAATTGTTAGGTCTCTACTAGTATTTATATCCATTTCATCTATTTATTTTGCAAAAGTAATCCATTATTTTTTAGAGTTATACATTAGCAATAATAGTAGTTAATTGTAGATTGAATAGATTTGTATGGCAAAAAATAAAATAAAGTTATACATTTAGCTGTTTCCTACAATTGATAAACATTTCTGACTGCAAACCATCATTTTCACAACTTGACTTCAATTTAGCTAGCTTTAATACTACATCAGTCGAATTCGACAACAGCGTTAAAACTCTGTAACCTAATTTTCATGTTCCATGTTTTCAAACATGTCCATCTTCTGTAAATGTACTAAACAGTACAATATCTAATCAGCAATTTCACTTTTCAAGTTCCATGCATAAGTTTGGAGTTTTTTAAAATTATGTTGTTAATCTTCCTTATATCAAAGCTATTAAAATCAAAGGAAAGGGAGGAATTGTAAGGGTCATTTCCCATAAATAATTTCCATAATAATACCAGTTTTCCTACAATTTTAAAAGAAATTACAAAAGAACTTGTCTAGCCAACTGTGTCTCTCTCTTTTTGCCACATCTCCGTGCCGTCTGACTCAAACATCATTTTTACTTAATCATGATTCCTAACCACTGACTGTGGGTTGGAGAGTATATCTCACAGAGTAGGTATTCTTTTTAATAATGAATCTTCGTTTAAACTTTATCCTTATTTGTAATTATATGCAATTTTTATGACAGCTTTCTGGGGTCCCTATCCTTCCTTTCCATCGGTGCATCTTTCACTCTCAGTTGAGTTGTGTATGCATGTAACAGTTGTCAATGAATGTTTTCATATTGTAGAATGTTATCGCAGTGAAGTTTATTACTTATTTTTGTAGGTGCTTGGTATTTTAGACTCAAATAATAAGCCAGTGTTGCAAAAGGATATTGTGACATTTGGAGATTCTAACCTAAGAGTGGCTAAAGGAATTTTATCTAATATCTTCCAAAGAATTTGGATGAAGCACGGAAAAAAGGAATATATTCCAGAATATAATACTCAAATGGTCTCTGGTATGATTAATATTCATATTTAAAATATCTTTATTGCTTGTGAAATTTATGTAGGTTTAGAAAATTGGCATGATCAGGTACATAACCATAATACATAAACTATACCAAATACATAAACTATATTTTTATAATTTCAACTTTAAAAAAAAAGAAGTGTTTTCCCAATTTTAATTGTAATTTGCTTATACTTCCAAAATGTCTTTTTTTAATTAAATAATCCCATAAATTATACGTATGAGCAAACTCTAATGGTGATTCAAATTACCAGATAGCATTGAAATTGAGTATGACTGCTTGACAAACTGAAAAATTTAGTATTGGCAAAATGTTTAGCAATGTGTGATGGTAGATTTATTTTGAGCCCTTACACAAAAAGTGTTTCAAAAGATTGCTGTGGAAAATAAATGTTTTCCCGAAGCGATGAATCTATAAAATTTTGGTCGTAAGTACATTTTTGTAGTGAATTTATTTAATACTGTTCCCCCTTCTTCTTATTTTTAAGTTGCTTTTTAATTTTATAGGTATCTTTGGTAAAGAAAACTACTGGAAATCAGAGTTGCTTTTGAAGTACCCTGAAGAGAAGCGCTTTGAAGGATCATCTACTCGATTACGAGATGCTGAGGCAATAGCAGCAATTAAAGCTTTGCATTGGCTTTTTGAAAAAGGAATTATCAATAGAAAAAACCGTTTGGTTGAAGTGTCCAAGTCGGAGGAAGCAAAACTTGCTGCATCTCATTTTGCTCCACATTCTATTTGTATACCTCCTGATTTGCAAGATAAAATGGAAGCCATTTCGACTCAAGTTGAGGTAACTTTCCTTGATGAAATAGAAACTATTGATATATGCTGGTGGTCAAAATTAAGAAAATTTGCATATTTTGTTGAATTTTATAATGAGAACTGAACAAAATGTAAAACTACTGCTTCGAAACAAAGATGCATATCTCAAATATGTAGGCAAAAGTAGTAGAGGAAGATGCTAGGCAGATGTAGAAAAATCCACTTTGTTTGCTTGCATTTGTTACCAAAGTTCTTGAAAAAAACATTTTTCAGAATTAGGTTACATTCAAATTCAAACAGCAAAGATGAGTAACTGCCAACATTTACATGATAGATTGAAGGGGCAAATTGTCTGGGAGCAAGGAGATACCTGTCTCGGAAACATATTTTGGGAGAATTCAAGTGTAGTTCCCCCTCCTGACCCCCTTAAATGACGGGACTGGAACTATCCCTCCCAAATTGAGTCTCTGGATCCACCACTGCCCTGGAGGGATTGGAAATCTAGATCTCCAAACCTTAACCCAATAGAGCAGTGATTCCCAACCGTTTTCACCTCGTGACCCCATTTTTAATAAATCAGCAACCCGCGAACCAATATATTGACTCAATTGAACATTTTTCTGCTCTAAGAAATAATGGAAGGATACAACAAAAAAACAAATTAATTGTCACCATATAATGAAAGAGACACTGCTTTTATTTGATATCTTTCTGTAAATTATTTGAATTTATTCAAATTCCGTACATCATTTGAATATTTTTCGTACATTATTTCAGCATTTCTCTATTATTTCAATATTTTTTGCTCAATTTTTTTAAAAATATTGTTTATAGATTTTAGTCTGGTTAGATTTGATGAAAAATTTCACGTCACTAGACAATTTCTTTGTAATGTATGCTCCTTATTTAACATAGAGTAATTCAAAATGATATTTAGTGTAAGAAAGAGTGATTTTGTCTGTGTGGTAAATATTTTTTTATTTTAAAACTAGAAATTATATGTCAATTGCATGAGAAGTGCTTCACGACTTCATGTGGGCTATTGACCCATAGGTTGGGTTCCCCTGCTATAGAAAAGATAGGGCCAGGTATTAATAATTTAACTTTGTGCAAGTAAACTAATAGAAATATAATTTTACGTTAATTTAAAGCACAAAGGAGCATTAATGCTCATTTGTGCTTTAAATTAACGTGAAATTATATTTCTATTACAGGGCCAGGTATCTTTAGTGTAAACAAAATTCAACTGTTGAATGTTGTTCTTTGTGTGTGTGTTTGTGTAATAAATCAGCCTATGTTCAAACATATGTTAACCTTTTCACTATGGAGCTAGGATAACAGTAGTCCCAGGGAAAATTCCCTTTCTTTCTAATATTATTAGAATAAATATGGTATCCTGACATGATTTTCCTCTTAGTACGATAACTATACTAGTATAAATTTTATTTAACAGCAAAAATATAGCACTAATGTGTAGATGCATTAAATTCTTTATCAGTCTCCGTAGTCAAAAGGCGTCTGCGTAATTTTTGTGTGTCTGCATATACATGTTACTAGAAACTTACAAAAACAACCAGCAAAAATATTTAGAGCAGTGGTTGCCAAACTGAATCACGAGCTACGAGTGAGTAGCTCGTGGGGTAATTTTTGGTTGATCGCAGTCGTGCTTAGGTGGTTCGTCTGCACATTATTATGTCAACATAGAACAGTTAATTTTCGATATGAATGTAGAGGCGTAGCTAGGTGGGATCAAGGAGGGACAGCTGTCCCCGGGTGCAACGTCAAGGGGCGCCAAATTAATGTTAATTTATTTTATTTTTAAATGCGAAAAGAAAATTATTTGAACTGAAGAGGAGTGAATATGTTCGACAAAAACGTGGGAGCACCGCAAACCATATCGGGAATGACCAATGTAGACAGACAAATAATTTAGATAAATTGATGTAGTAGATAATAATGTAGAAATCAGACAAATAATTTTACGAAGCCAGTGTCCCATTTTTCCCTTAGAAGTGAATGCTTGCTTATAAAAATGAAAGGTAAAAGGGCTGCTTTTTAGAGATATTTATCTTTTAGGAAGCATAAAAGTTTTTATAATTCCCTTCAGGGGCGCCCCTAGGTCTCCAGGGGCACAGGGGGCGCAAATTTTTCAGTTGTCCCCGGGAGCTGAAAACCCTAGCTAGCTACGCCTCTGTATGAATGACGCTCAAAAAGAAACTGCAGATTATTTTGTTGGTATAAATATAAATTGTGTGAAAAAATTATAAATGTGACATCATAGTAGCCCACTCGTGTTTTTTTGGCATGTAGTGAAACAACTGAGAGTTGACTAATTAGTGAGAATTCAGTGTTTAACTATTTTACTATTTTTGTCCTTTTTGTACACATGTGTGGGAGGAGGGGAGGGGAGCAGCTTGCAGTAGAATTTGAAAATAAAATGGTACATTGCTCAGTGACTTCACAAGTTTGGCGACCACTGGTTTAGAGTAAATTTTAAATCCTAATCTAGCTCAGAAGAATCCTTAAATATGTGCAATTTTAAAATTCACCCATGTGTTCAGGCAGGATATTTTCCCATAAAAATAAGGACTTCTGCTTTTTGACCAAAAGTTTTTTAATTCTGAAAGTAAAAATGAATCGTGTAAGATATTTTTTGACAAAATGTTCATTTTAAACTTGAATTTCACCTTTTTTTCCTTCTTCCTTTCTTTCTTGGATTAGGTGTAGCATGTCTAATATGTCATATTTTGAATTGATGAGTAGAGGAGTAGGGGAAGGGTAGATTTAATGAATGAATTCAGCAGTATAAAACTATAGAGCAGAAGAAAAAGAAGCTTGAATAATAGTCTTACTTTTAAAGTACGTGGTGTGGATTTAGAAATATGTTTCCAATTCATTCGTGTAAGGTATTATTAAGGGCTCACGCTAGGCCGCGCGATCGCTCGATTCCCGCAATATTTTTTGAAATCCCACTCAAAAAAAGTTTGTTTGCGCGCTGTTCCCGCAACTGGCCTACATGAGTTCAAAACATTGCGAAATGGAACTACTATTCTAAACTGATTATTCAATACAAACTAAATGGAGTATGTTAGTTTTCAACTGCCATCTTATCCCCATTAACGAAAAGAAAAATCTAGGATCCCGATTTATCATGAATAATAATATGGAGGGAAAATTGACAACTTCTTCATTTTTTGGGATTATTGAACAATTTAAGCCCTTTGTGAATGCAGACTTATCTTCATTCATTCTATTCACAGAGGACAAAATCAAAAAAGAAAAAGGCGTGGAAAAAGGGAATCTTCCTTGGTCACAAAGTTAAAAGCAAGTGCTGGTTTCTAAAATATAGTTTTCATTAAAAAACATCAATAAATAAAATGACATATGATCAGAAAAAAGAGGAAATATTAAACTAATATTTAGGATTTTTTTGTAAAAATCACACATCAAAGAATTTTGGTTAAATAACGAAAATACCGGAGGATCTTTTTCAATCTTAACATTTTATAAAGCATCCATTTTTGCGATCGCGAATTTTGTGAAGGATCCGTTTTCTGTGCACCTTGTGATGTTTATTCTTTCTTTGTTGAGCATAGCTTAGATAATCATCTTTTATTACATTGTTTATATTAGATCATGATCGGACAATTTAGTAAAACTTTTATAGGCAAAAACAAAAAGAAAAGTTCCCACTTAAATTTTAAAAATCCCACTTAAAATTTTGGTCAAGGTGGGAAATCCCACCTTGTATTTTTCCCTAGTGTGAACCCTGTTATTTTACATGCGCGAGGACACAACTACAAGAACAGCAAAATATTGTTTTATAACTGGTTATTTAAACACTAATAATTTATCTGCACTTTGAACATTTTAAAAGCTTTTAAATTTATGCATGTTTTTTTCATTTTAATATAAAAATATGTTTTAATATGCCTCTGAAAAATTTCATTCTTGTCATGATCTATCTTATGAAATATTTCATAAAATTTTTCTTCTAGGCAGAAAAAACTGGTTTGTGTTTTCAAGATCTAAATAAAAATGAAATTGATGTAAGTGAAAGTCCTACCATAATTCATGACATCATAACTGAAAAAGTATATTGTGAGCCATCAGAAGAAGAAGTGAGTCAAAGAAGCCGTGAAATGTATGAAAATCATGCATTACTTCAGCACTGTAATGAACCAGAGTTTCAAGAACTGAAAACATTTAGAGCTCAGCTTCCCATTAATCAGAAAAGGTTAAAATTTAAGCTCTTTTTTTTTATTTATTACGATTGATTTTGAATTTTTGCAAAATTTTTATACTATGTTAAATTTTATTGTATCTATAATACATGGCATGTTCACTAGACACTATTAAGCAAACATAAGAAAAATCGATATTATTTTTTTTCATGAACCAAATTTCAATAGTAATAGTAATTTTGATTAAAAATGAAAAACTGAAAATAGCCCAAGAGGAAACACCTTCCACTGTACTGTATTTACTTTGGTCTAAGACATATTTTTCAATTAATAATAAATGTGAGTTAAAATGAGGGTCAAAAACTTAAGTCGGTGTCACTCCTGCATACATGATCTGTCTTAGATTTGAGTAAATACAGTAATGTGGATTTATATCCCATGGAGCCCTGTTTATGCATTTTAATCATTTATAGGCTTTTTTTAATGCAAAATCCCCGCAAAATCTAATAGAAATTAATATTAAATAATTTCATTTTATATTTTTGCCTGGAAATATAAAATTCCAATTATACTTATTGTACCTAGTCAAGAACAGAGAAAATGCACATTTCTACCTCAGATTGACGTTTCCTAATTGTTCATATTATAAAAGGCACATGATCTTGATCAAAACCTGCTAAATTGAACAAGAGTCATGCATCTGAGAAGTGTGAAAATTTCACTTTCTATCAAGATGAAGGCTGTTTTATTCTCTTTCGATTTTATTATATTCTCCCGAATAGAAAATCTTTGTTGATGGAAGAAAAAATGTGCATGAAACCAGGTAGCTGAAAACCAACATTTAAAATTAATGAACCTTTCCAACAAATCAGGTTTACCTGCTTTAAACATGCTGATTTACAAGCATGAGATAATCAAAAAAAGAAAAAAAAACTGATCAAAGTGGGACCCATGCTTCAAAAAAATTTTGAATCTACATTAGAAAATTTGCTGATGCAGAAAAATATTAATCAGTGTCATAGTTCCAATCATTAGCTGTTGCTTATGGAGAAAGAAAATGAAATTTCAAAGAAGTTGAGCATAAAAAGTGATTCATCATTTTCTTTAGAATGTCTTTACAAGTTTAAATTAAAGCATGGTTACTGTTTATGATTAAAAAAAAAAATTAGTTTTGTGAATTTTGTTTACACTTTTTTTCTCTTATGCTATACTGCAGCGTTTCTTGACAATGAAGTCACAACACGCAGCAGGAGAAATGAGTAAACGGCGAGATTTTAAGGGTTACAAGGACGAGGGTCGAAAAGACGCCACACCAACTTGGCAAAATAGTCTGAGTAAGCATTCTGTTTGGCACATTGCGTGTTTGAAAACTCATTTGCTCAGCTTATCAGAAAAAGATACAGATGTAACAAATTTAAAAACTTATTTCTTTTTACATAATCATAACTTCTGTTATTGGAACAAATATATTTCTTGTTTTTGTAATCATTAAAAGTATTATTTTTTTCTGAAAATCCTTTTCTCCCTTCAATAATTCATAAAAACGGTTGGACTTTTGAACACTTTCGTTTTTTCAAATAAATGATTTTTTTTCCATTCTGTTACCCCCTGAGCCTATTTTTTTTCCTGTATAAGTTTATTTTTAATGTAAAATCACGATGTTCATGAAAATAATAATAATAACAATATTCACAAATGGAATAATAACTTTAGCTTTAAGCAAAGTCAAAAGCCAGCAAGTCGGACATGAACATAAACCATTCTAAATCTCGTCAAACCGCTTACGGGAAGATCGACAACTGCTTGAGCTCTTATTAGCTGAGCGTTCAGTTCTAAATGAAAGTATTACTACACGTTGCACTTCTCGTAAAATTGAAAATATATAACATTTTATCAAAATTATTAAAAATTAACGCTATATATGCATAAGAAAAAATACCTTATCGTATTTATGTAGAGAAGTGCTAAGTTTGACTCAGAAATCGGACACCGTACGGGGAACTACTTTCTTCGTTTGCTCTCAGCATATTTCTCCATAGTCAAAAAACTTTGCAGTTGAGTATAGTCCCTTGCAAAGCATGTAAACAGTCTTCTTCTTCATTGGCACGCCAGCCCAGAGTGGGGCATGGCCTTCTTCAGAATAGAGTTCCAGGTTGCCCTCTTCTTGAATAGACTCTTCCCATTTTTAATTTTAAGAATTTTTAAATCTGCTTCTAGGCAGTCGATCCACCGAATTCTTGGTCTTCCCCTTTTTCGTGCTCCTGATGGTTTGGCCTCGAAGATCCTCTTGGTAGTACGGTCATCATTCATTCTACTCAAGTGATCTGCCCATTTCAATCTTTGGACAGAAATGAATTTTATAATGTCTGGCTCCTTGTATATCTTATAGATCTCTGAATTTGTTCTTCTCCAGGTGTCATTACATTTCAAACCTCCTAAAATGATCTGGAATGCTTTTCTTTCAAAACAGGCAGCACCTCTTTATCTATTTCAGTCATCGCCCACGTTTCAGCAGCATATGTGACAATGGGTCGAACAGTGTGAACAGTGCTTCACTGTATTTGAACATTTCAAGTCAGTTCATGATCATCTGCAGCATGTTTTCTTCATTGTAAGAACTCTGGAAAATAATTGAGACATTTCTTTTTCTAGAGCACTTAAGCTATTTATGAAAATATAATAATATACATATTTATATCCTTATCTATTCTGTTTCAATTATGTTACAAGCATGTAATTCTGTTTATCATAAATCATTACTTCAGCCTCATGCACCATCAGTGCAGTGTTAGCAATTTACCTAAAGTAAATCATTTCATGTCTTTTCTAAACTAAGTCCATGAATAAAATTAAACAATTTTTCTTTCCTTGGGTTTTGTTAACCATTTATGCCATATCCAAAGTAATAATAATAAGAAAAAGAATAAAAAGTGGGAAAATATGCCTAGGTTATGTGGGATACAGGTGATTCAGGCCTCTGCTTTATACTTATAAAATTATTTTCAATTGCCTGAAAGCCTAGTTGCCATACTAAAATGATACCATACTTATGATTTTTGAAACTAAGTTGAATCATTAGAAGCATTCTAAAATGTAAACTTATGTTACCAGATTTAGTCAAACAAATTAAAACATTCATAAGATGTTACTGTGTAATCTTTTAAGAACATTTTCTCTTAATTCTTCTTATAACAATATTATTATTAATATCTGTGCATCTCTGTCTAATCTGCTTTTCTTGAATTATTGAATAAATTCGTTTGCAGAGCTGAGATCCTAAATCTTCTTGAAGAAAATCAAGTAGTAGTTTTGTCTGGAGAGACTGGCTGTGGAAAGACAACCCAAGTTCCTCAGTTTATTTTTGAAGATTATATCAAGAAGATGAAAGGTGCACTTTGCAACATTGTTGTAACTCAGCCTCGACGAATATCTGCAATTTCCATTGCTGAATGTGTTGCTTCTGAAAGAAATGAAAAAGTGTGTATTTTTTTATTTGTCGATTTCATAATCCCTTTTAAATAAATCTTAACCTCAGTATGATGTACTTTCAGGTTGGCGATACAATAGGATATCAGGTAAGACTAAATAAGAATCTGCCTCAAAAGAAAGGAGCAATTCTATATTGCACAACTGGCATGCTACTACGGAAGATGTGCTCCAACCCAAAATTACAGGGTGTAAGTCACATAATAGTGGATGAAATTCATGAAAGAAATATTCCAATAGATTTTATATTGATACTGTTGAAAAAAATTTTAGAAGAAAACAAGAGCATTAAACTTTTAATGATGAGTGCCTCATTCAATACTTTTACATTTTCACAATACTTCAACAATTGCCCAGTAATTCATATTCCTGGAAAAATATATCCAATAAAAGAATATTTTTTGGAAGATTTGCATTACGAAATTCCCGGTGTTAAATACATAAAACCAAAAGAATCGGTTCTAAATGCTGATCTCGTTACTAAAGTTATAAATTACATCCATACTACTCAAAAGCCTGGTGCAATTTTATGCTTCTTACCTGGTTGGCATGAAATTCAAACTGTACATTCGAAATTGCTCTCTACTGTTGAAGATGCCTCAAAATTAATAATTTTTCCAGCACATTCTCGACTTCCTCCCCATGAGCAGCAGAAAATTTTTAAAGCCCCACCTTTTGGTTCAAGAAAAGTTATTCTAGCTACAAATATTGCCGAAACATCTATTACAATAAATGATGTAGTTTACGTTGTCAACTGTGGACTTCATAAGGGAACATCATTTGACTGTGAGAGAGGGATAGCTTCGTTAGGAACCCAGTGGATTACAAAAGCCAATGTTAGGCAACGTAGAGGTAGAGCTGGTAGATTGCAACCTGGATTGTGTTACCATTTATTTGACAGAAAAACATTTATGATGATGGATGAATATCCCACTCCAGAACTGCTAAGGGCCCCTCTTGAAAGTGTCATTCTTGATTGCAAGGTATGTATTGTTAGAGTTCAATCTTTATTCAAGTAAACATGCCCAACATGAACTTTTTCAGGAGTCTTACAAGATTACAAATTCTTTAAAATGGTTTAAGAGTTTATGATAGTTTTATTACTTTGCATTGTCAAGTAATATAAATAATATAAATGATATTGATACTCTACTGTTTGTTTATGTATTGGTTCATTTCATTGCTAAAGGCTTATATATAACAGTATGCCTAATATATTAGAGTTACATGCATAAGTTATACATGAAGTGAGGTGCAGCTTTCGAGACGGGGGATTTTTTAAGACTAACTTAAGTCTGTTTAAGGAATTTAGTTGAGTTTTTAAAAAGTTGTCTGTAGATAGAAGAGACATTTTGTTTGTTATGCAATGAAAATGAAATATTTGTGAAAAATTATTCTTCTGTTGTCTAGTCTGTACGTAACGTTTTTGCGATATTTAAGTTTTCAAGAGGATGATTCCACTTACATAACAAGTGCATTTAATCCAGTGAAACTTTAGTTTTAGCTATTATTATTTTATCTATTTATTATTAGAACTGAAAAAGAAATATCAAAGAAAAAACAAATGGATGAAGAGTTTTAAAAGACTAAATAAAGATGTTTATTACATCTTTTTTTGTTAAATAAAATTTTAATCATGAATACATGATTTTAATTTGCATACTGTTTTAAATTAGGTTAAGTTTTGTATAAAGTGATTTGTTCTGTACTGATTACACTGTCTATTCTTGAAACCCAGCATTTTTGTGTTAGGTGATAAATTTTCTAAGTGTTTTTTTTTTTTTTTTTTCATATTTGCTAGTTATATTGTCCAGACAGTAAGGCAGAAGATTTTCTTTCTATGGCTTTGCAACCACCTTCTAAATCAGCTCTGCAAGCTGGAATCAGTGAACTTCAACTTTCATCAATTTTGAATGAAGAAGAAAACCTTACTCCATTAGGAAAAATAATAGTAAATTTTGGCACTCATCCCCGCTTGTCCGTTGCACTTATTTATGCCACCTTTCTCAGGTAACCATCTATCTTATGCAGATGATGATTTATCTCAATTTCTTTCATCACTTTACATTTGTTATTATTATTATTTATTGTACTTTTTAAATTTACTTTTTTAAGCAGTTCATTATTATTATTATTATTTTATTATTTCTCATTTTATTCAAATTAAGTAATAATTACCATTATTGTTATTTTCACAAATGTCATTAAAAGTTCAAAAATAAAATTGGAAATGAGATCTATAACTTAGGGCTTTGTTTCTAAACTGCAAATACATATGCTTGTGTAATATAGTGTGACATCTAGCAAAAGGGGGGGGGGGGCATCTTGAAATGCGACATTTTGTGAAAGGGGGAGCAGTCAAATATATTGAAAAAAATTGTGACATCTTTTATGAATGGTTCCTTTAAGCAAAATTATTGTATATTTAGGTCATGAAACGCATTCTTTATGAAATTAGATAATTTTTAGACTAAATCCAGTGCACCCCCCAAACTAAAATTTAATCATAATTTCTATATGTTGCAAACTGAAACATTCTTCCTTTTTGATTAAACGTTTTGTTTGGGATCATACTTGCGTAAAACATAAAATGTTTATGAATAGTTTTAAACTTTTTAAATATTATTTTATACTTAATTTGCACAAATTTTAAGCATTTTGAATTGTTAATTCAATTTGATTGCTGTGTTGATTTTAATGCTATGCAAGTTAAATTTTTACATACACTGAGAGATTTTTTTTTTTACATCATGAATTGTAAACCAAATGTTATGAAAAACATAGTTCCATTATAGTTTCTATTTGCATCTACTTAGTATTAATTTGAAGACTGGAGGACAACATATTATTTTGATAAACTTTTTTTGACTTCAGCATAGTAATCAAACAACAAAAGTAAGATCATTCACTGTGATGTTCAGGGTTTCAGAATCAATTCTCATCATTCACTCTGATTCATTTTAGTTTTGTGAGTAATCATTCAAATTCATGAAGAAATTAGTTAGACAAGTTAAAATTCTAAAACTTTGAAAAAACGTGCATTTTTCATTTTAAGTTAACGGTTTTTTTTTTTTTTTTTTGTTATTTTTGTTATTTTTCATGAAACTAGTTTGCACAGAGGTAATCATTAATAATTATGATCTTTGTCTACTTATATTAGTCGACTTTGCAGTCTTTAATTAAGAACAGTAATACATTTTATGTGTCACAAAAATATTCCTTGTGTAAAAGTTAAACATTGTTATCATTAATGATTTATTTACTTATTTTTATTGTTTCTGTGATTATATTATTTTACAGTTATGTGATATTATGGGTCATTAATTTGTCATAAATACTAATATTTGATGATTAGTTTTCTTCTAAATCCACCACCTCCTTTATTTTCTTACAGGTGTCTGGATCCTGTTTTGACAATTTGTGCTATGCTTACATTAGGAAAAGAACCATTTCTAAATAATGTTGAAGATAAATCTTTAATTAAGGAAGTATGTGTACCTTAAGTACTAATGCACTTAAACAGTTTTCAAAATTAAAATTTAAATCATGGTTTGGATTAATAACCTACTTTGCAATTATTGTCTTTTATAAGTTGTACCTAAGTGTTCTGATAGTAAATTACTACCCCATCTCCCCCTCCCTCTTTATATCTATTACTGCTATTTATGCTGTTGCATCACTCTCACACTTACGGCATCCTCTGCCGCCTTTGAAGAGCAAAGTGAAAGTATGGCTCCAACATTTGAAAACTGTCAACAATATGTAAATCTACCTTACCTTTGTCCTACATCTAGCATGAAAATGGAAGTATTTCTTGTTTTAGAAAATAAATATTTTTAAGTTACTTACTTTCACTTTCAGAATATATATAGTTCATTACCTGTTGAAATTGAAGAGAATCAACCAAATGTATTTTTACACATTTTATAACTGTTCCTTACATTGACCTAAACCAAATGGCTAAGAATTGAAATTCTATTTCCTCATGAATGTTCTGTAATTTTGTATGCTGTGTTTGAATACATTAAACTCTCTTATGTACTTTCCTAATTTTAGAAATGTTTCATGAACTATTATACTTATGTCTTCTTCTTATTGTTGTTATTTTTATAGGTTAAAATGCTAAATGATAATTACTTGTTTAGTGATCATTTGGCACTTGCCAGAATTTTCACACACTGGGAAAAAATGGACAATGAGTTAGAAGTTACAGAGTATGTGGAAAAGCATTTGCTTGATGACATAAGTTTAAAGTATGTCAAAGGTAAATTTTCAAGCTTTTTATCAAGAGCAAACTATTCTCTTTTACTTACATATACAAATTTATATATATACAAATTTGTTGTACTTACAGAGCTCAAGAGTTTGTTCGCTGAAAATCTTTTTACTGTGGGGGCTATAAATAGTCCTGATGCTTTTTCTCACCCATTGAATGAATGCAACATAAACAGTTCCCACATTCCTAGCATTTTTGCTGCTCTCACTGCAGCATTTTATCCCAATGTTATGAAAATTGTTGAAGGAGATATTTCACATGGAAGACTGAACAAAGATTGCATTTCTTATTCCCTCCTGTAAGTAAATGAAAAGTTTTATTTTTCCTTATTAATGTTTTGATATGAATAAGGTATGATTTACAATAATGCTCTTAAACTTGAATTTTTCCATAAGATAGAGGGAAAAATTCAAGTTTAATAGCATTACTAAAAATCATATATTATGTATAAATACGTTTTATACGTAATAAAACATGTACTAGTAAATTGTTTTCAGGGTAATCCATTTGTACAGCCTGAACAGGCAAATTGTTTTATTTTATTATTTATTTATGTGTTCATTATTTTATTTATTTTTGATTAAGTAAAGTGATTGATAAAACATTTTAAATTTGATGCCAATGTTTTAGTATTGTTGTTTGGTATTTTCTTTTTTGGCATTACAATTGAGACCTAAATGTTAAAGCTTTAATAAGTACATGGAAATTCGTAACACTTATAGTCAAATAGCTATTGTAGAAAAATTCATGAAAATTATGTGTTTATCCAATCATGTATTAATCAGGTAGGGGTCGCGGTAGCCTAGTGGTTAGGATGTCAAGCTTTGGATTGGAGGATCTCGGGTTCAATGCCCGACAAGCTAAAGACCTCCCATGTACACTTGGGGATAGGTGCATGTAAAATCCATGGATCCTGAAATCCCGAGGCAGTTCCAAGGGTACTGGAGGGTGGAGATTTTCCCTTCCATTCACTCCTAGGTCAAAAAAATAAGGTGGCATATTTGTGGTGGCGCCATCTGGTGTCATCCAAGTACATAATGAGCCAAGACGTGCTTCCACTGTTGTGGTGCTCATCTATAAACGGAAGGCGCTCCTTACTGCCTTAATTCCAAGTCGCTACGCAAAAGGGAGCTTGGATATCCAAGTAGCATGAGCAACAACAACATTAATCTGGTGGCTTTGTTTGTTTGTGGTGAAGAGGACATTTCCAGAGCAGGGTGCGAAATTAGCTGTTGTTAGTCATATTTTGCAACTAAAAATTCCTCTTTGACAACCACGATTTCACATCCAGTCATCACTATTGACCCCTAAACTTTCATAAAACTAGTTACACAACCACAGCTTTTCAAGTCGTCATTTTATATTTATTTATTTTTAAATCTAGTATATCTTTGTACAATTATATTTTTATATACATCTTTCATCTTATCTTCTGTATTTTGAGTTTTTATGATACTTATGAAGACTATCCTATCTTAACTTCATGACCTTCCAATTTTTCAATCATGTATTTTTACGTTCCAATGAAGTTTGTACGTAACACTAGATTGTAAATAACACCTGAAAAAAGTTAAGTCAATTAACTCATATTTCATTTTATTAGGCACTGATTAAAATAGACATTTATATTGATTCATAAACTTAATAAAATTACTAACTTCTCAAAAGTTACTAATAGAAATTGATTTTTGAACATTTTTCTCTTACTTATCAATAAATTTCTCAGTATGGTTGTGATGTTTTGCAATATTTTTTAGCAATTGCACAACTGTCCTCATAGTTATCAGTTGTTATCTCTGCCCAAGCAATTTGAATTATGTTGAAATTATGCCTAACATTTTATAACATTTTTGGCAACTAAAGCAAAACAGCTATGTTCCAATGACGC
The DNA here is from genome assembly GCA_038502835.1 of Octonoba sinensis. Taxonomy (NCBI): domain Eukaryota; kingdom Metazoa; phylum Arthropoda; class Arachnida; order Araneae; family Uloboridae; genus Octonoba; species Octonoba sinensis. The sequence continues at coordinate 24,174,810 of CM076599.1, read as the reverse complement.
CCAACTTTTACATTCGAATTTCAAACTCTGTTCCAGAGTACAGAGTTGTGTATAGACTCTACATAAGTGTCTGCATAGTTTAAAATTGCCCACCCTCCTGTTAATGCCATTTTAGATAAATTTTGATTATCATTTAGTTACATTATCTATAATTTTTACTTAATTCTTTCTTGATCATTACTTTAAAATGTAATTTGATTTTCTCTCTCTCTCTTTTTTTTTTATTTACAAAGTTTACATTAGTTTAATTTTCTTAAATTTAAAACTGGATTCATTTTTAACATCTAAATTTTTAATATATTTATTTTTCAAATCTTTAAAGAATAAATTATACCTCCAATATCTTAAAAATACTCTAAATGGGAGAATTTTATTTAAATATATATATATATATCTATATAGATATAACTGTATATATCTATATAGATATATACAGTTGAACTTTCTTAATACGAACACAGTTAATACGAAATCACGGCTAAAACGAACATTTTGTTCGTTAAGTTTGGTTTACTATTTAATTACACTAAATATCTCACACATATTACGAAGGCTAAAATGCAAATTTCGGCCAAAACAAACAAAATTTCTGATCGATTCATGAAAAATTTGTATGCAATTTAATGTACCTAAAAAACAACTAACCTATAAGGATTTTTTGCAAAATTGTTAAATTTTAAAAGCTAAGTTCACTTTTTCTCAAGGTACTAGTAAGATTTAAAAATGTATATTAGTAAAAATAAATCATTTGTTTTCCCTTATTTATTTTACTTTGAATTATAAATAGTAGTAATTATTTTTAAAATATAAACATGCATTTGTAATACTTTTTTTTTTTAATTTTACGTATTTATGGTTGTTACGAGTAACAACTAATACGGTCAATTTCGTGAATTTTCGGCATTTGGTAACTCATCAAATGTCAACACATACAAGTTTCTGCTGTAAATCTAAATTTCACTTCTGTTTGAAGGAAGAATTATTTAGCTTTCTGATTTGAGTGAACCTTTTTAGATGGAAAGCATTTATTTCCATAACACTAAGTACTATAGGTATGTATTCATACAAAGATGCTAAAATAAACACTCATCATACTTAAACCGTCTGGAGGATCCCCAGACGGTTGGCAATATTAGAATGAAAGCGGAAGATCAGTAGGGCCTGGAAGACATTTTGTGACAAAGGGGGGGAGGGGGTCAAATATATGGGAAAAGCATGACATCATTTAGGAACGCTCCCTACTCTAGGGAGCTAGGTCGATGGTCTTCTTTTAACATGTCTGACCCCATAAACATGTCTGTGGAAGAAGCCAGGAATCTACCTGGCGAAAAAACAAAGGGCCCAGAATGCGTTAATAGGCTCCGATTGACTGATTTACTGCCATGTCCTAGCAACGAACGTGTGACCTTGCGCGGACACGGCCGTAGAGCTGTGCTTCTTGCATGAAAAATAACTAAAGGGTCTCCCAATGAGAAGGGCCTGATTACTTCATCAGCCTCCGGGGCCATGGCCCTGTGCCCGTCAATTTCTCATGCTCCATGAAGAATGCGCATATTGGAGTGACTTTGAACAGTTATGCACAGTGTAAGTGAGTTACCCTGTATACTATATATATGTGTGTATGTGTAACAGCAGGGCCGGCCCGACGGTATCCGGCGCTCTTGGGCTTTATACAAACAGTAGAGGGCAAAATTAGCGGTCGCCACTCGCCACAGGGCGACTAGATGAAAAGAAGTGGCTACTAAAATATTACCTGACAATCGCCACTCTCGTCGCCACTTTGTTCTCCCCTTAAAAATTTCAAAGAAATACACTGCTGAGTTCAAAAACACATGCTTTCCCTTTCCCATCTTTTTTTCTGTACTGAACCCCAAATTCGCCATGCTCGGGACTGGCGCTAGACCGGATTTCGAAATTTGCCGAATTTCGGTACGCGACCCAAAATGGCGGACTTAAGGGACCAAAAATGGCGGATTTACGTAAATATCACAGCTGATATGCGCATTTTTACTTCAAATTGCACTGTTTTCTTAACTGGAAAATAAATAAGATGCCCTTTTTTTTCCAGAAGGTAATACAGTCGAGCGCCACAAATCCGCCAACCTGAAATCCGCGTTGATTTTGTCCCAAACTGGTTTTGCAGAAAAGTCATTTTTGCAAACATAAAACTAATATATTTTTGGGCCACAATCTGCCGATGACAAATTTAGGCATGTTAAATCCTCAACTATGGAGTAAAAATATACTCACAACGTTACTACAGTACCGAACCCCAAATTCAGAATCCCAAAATTCGGAAAATCGTAAAATTCGGCACTTTTCCGAAAATTTCCGATTTTTTTCCCTTGGCCAATTCAGAAAAATATTTAATCTAAGAAGCTGTTAAATTAATAAATACCAGTAAATTTTCATTCAAATAGAAGCAATATTGTAGATATGTTTCTGATTTACATGAACTGGTAACCAAGATAAAATAAAAAAAAACCCTACTATGTTGAAAGATGAAAATTGATTTTTTGAGCTCAGTTAAACATCTTTTTTCCCTATAAAAAATTATTTTTTTTCCCTTAAGTTCTTAAAAGTTCGTTTTTCAAGTTTATTCCCTTAAAAAAAAAAGAGAAAGAAAGATAAAGGAATTTGCTCTATTTATTTCTCTGTGGTCATAAATGGCGCCCAGTAGCTTTGCAATTTGTACAAATGATACTCAATTTACTTACAAATGATACTTACTACATTTGAAAAAAGATACTTAACTACTCCCAACAAACCGATTTTCACTTTTGAACATAATAGGGTTTTCTGGTTATATCTTGGTTTCCTGAGTTTTCATATAAATCAGAAATACATCTACAAGGATTGCTGCTTTTTTTTTTAATCAAAATTTACTGGCATTTGTTAATTTAACAGCTTCTTAGATTAATATTTTTCTGAAATCGGAAATTATCGGAAAAAAGTGCCGAATTTTAGGATTTTCCGAATTTGGGGTTTGGTACTGTATTTCAAAAAAAAAAAGTTTGCAACCAGTTTCAAAATCTATAAGCCATATTTATTGTTAATCATAGTTTTCTGTAATTAATCTTCGTTCATAAGTTATATATTAATATATAATTTCATTTGCTGTAAGTATTGACAAAAATCCCTTAATATTAAAAACAAAATGTGCTGAGTTTTTATCAACTGTTTCAGTGTGGTAAGCAATGTTTTGTACAATGATCTTTCATTTTTGCATAAGTTAATGAATGTACAATGGTTTTTAGTTATTGGGAGAAAAGGAAAAATGTTTTCCCTGAAAATCAAAGTAAGATTGAACTCTTGTGAGTTCATCTTTAAAGAAATTTTAAAATTTTATTTTAATAACTTAAAAAAAAGTATTTAATTTTATAAATATTAGCGCATTTAATTGGGATATTTAATTTTATATCATTACTAATCGATGCAAAAAGTTTAAAACACTGTTGTGCATTTTTCATCGAGAAAAGTGGCCACTGCTTCAAAAAAAGTGGCCAGTACAAAATCTACCTCTACTGGCCACTGGCCACTAAAATTTTCCAGTGTTGCCCTCTAACAAACAGTAGCCCCTAGCCTTCTTTCATCATACAAACTAAAATGCTATGAATTCAAATTGTGTAAAATTTTATTGCGTTTTCAAATATCTTTAAAACTTTAATAATTACATACCTGAAACAAATAACTCATTTTTTTTCTTTCTAATGTTGGCTTCTGGTAATTGCAAACCTAGTGCGTTTCACAGGGATTGGTACCATCTAACCATCTCTATCAAGCACCACAGTGGGTATAGTACCATCGCCACAAGTGAATTTTGACGCTAAGTTCTTTCACTTAAAAGCTAGAGTATCTGGGAGGAGTCACTCTCATTGGGTCTGCTTACGTTAAGACAACTAGAATTGTTGAATTAATTTTGTGAAACACGGATTATTGAGTTTTTTTTCCTCTGACGCTGAGACGCCCCCAAGATGCTGGCGCCCTTGTACTTTGCACACTTTGCACATTGATAGGGCCGGCCCTGTGTAACAGCACGGTTACATCAGCACTTCATTTCCTCTGGCGTGACCCCTGTATATCCATACAGTCAAAGTTTTTTTTAATGACACCGCAGAGATCGTACAGTCCTTAGAAAATCCTTACTGTTCATTTTCATTTTTAAGGCTTTAAAAAGTCCTTATTTTTTATTCCAGGTGCTTATTTATTTATTTATTTTTTTATTAGTATAAGAAGGTAGCAATACACTCTATTTGTTTTGCAATCCTTGCATCGCACACAAGAATCAAACTTCCTTCATTTCAACTACAGTACCAAACCCCAAATTCAGCTTGCTCTGGGCCGGCGCTATGCTGGCTTTCGAAATTGGCTGTATTTCGGAACCTGACCAAAATTGGCGGATTAATGTAAATATCAACGCATTTTTACTTCAATTTGCAGTGCTTTTTCAACTGGTTGATACAGGTCCGTCATTTCAAAAATTTTCCAGGGGGCAAGGATATATTTTCAATGCATGTTATAAATAAAAACCAATAAAATACATAAAAACATGTATAAGTTCAATATATTTCTAAAAGACGGGGAGGTCATTACCCTCCCTCCCACTGATCACCCAAATAACGTGCCTGGGTAAATTAATAACTTTTTTTTTTTGAAAAGGTATTATAAGTAAATTGATCAGTTAATGTAATATATGTTTACCAAACAAACAAAGAAATTAAAAAATTCATAAATTTTGATTAAATGCTCCAAATTGCAACTCACAATTAAGCTAAAATAAACTTTTACCTATCCACACAATAATTCACCTTTTGCAGAACTCCCACGGCTGCGGCAATTGCGCCAAAACGATTTTTCTGCTACATTCTGCTACAAAATGCGTTTTTTTCGAAAAATTTGCGCCAAATAGCGATTTTCAGGAAAAAAATTAAAAAAAATTTAGATATTATATTTTTTCACCTTAAAATCGATATCATTTGTTATATTTTTCCTTTAGTCAACTAATTTTTTACCTTTGAAGCAGTTTTTTTTTTTTTTTTTTTTTTTAATGAATATTAGCTATACTCTCTCTTAAGAACATCAAATATGGATGAGAAAATTGAGCAGAATGAGTGATGTATCCCACGCTTGTAGAAGAAACAGTGAGACGATTTCTAATATTTTGTAGTATTATAGAGAGAAAAATGATTCCTCTTATCACTATTTATGTTGAACATTTTATTTAGTAAGTTTTTCTTGAAATAGATTAAAAAGTTTACAATTTCATGGAACGGGAAAAAATTAACTTAGCGTTTTTCCTCAGTGCACTTCGTGTTTTCTAATGTTTAGGACATACTAATCAATGTGAAAAACCAATAACAGAACATATGTTAAAAAGATTGCTGCTCCATTATAACCATTCTTTAAAATTCCTTAAGCCTACTTTCCACGTGCAAGCAAAGGAGCGCATACGTTCTACAATCTTTTTGCATCCGCTACAAAAATCGGATTTTTTTCATTTCAACCATTTATAATGTTTCTTCTCAAAGAAAATAAATAAAAGGTATTTTTATTTTAAATAAAAAATTGTTTGAAAATCCGAAAGTGTTTAGAGGTACACTTTCAAACGCTGTAAAATTAAACATTGAATTGCAGCTCTTTTTCTTTTCTCATTACTCTTTAAGCTCTGCAATCTATATTATGTAACCACAAGCAATTAAAAACATAAAGCATAAATATAAAAACAAAATAAGTAAAAAAAAAATACAGTTAAGTTAGAAAATCAGTAAACAAAGCATGTATATCTTAATGAGTTGATGATCTTTAGCAAATATGTTAAGCAATATTATTAGAAGAAATAGAAATTTTCTTGTGGATGAACGACCTCATAAAAGCATTGAAAAACACCTTTGTAAGGGTTATAGGTTTAATTAGTCTTACTTTTTGAATAGGTTATGAGTAATTTCTTAAGAAATATAAAAATGATCCAGTTTTTGAAATAATCTAATCCAGTTTTTGAAGGATGACTGACGTTTACATTTCCTATCATTTTGAAGACTTGAAACTGCTCTTACCCTTGATGTATGAAAATAACATTGTTTTACAACAGCAATTTAATATTTAAAAAATAAAGAAAAAAAATCCTCCAAAAATGGTACAATGTTGATATTTTTGGCTCCTAGACTGATACAAAAGTCGATTTCTTCTACTCCAAACTGATACAAAAGTTAAATCCTTCTGCTCCAAACGGATGCAAAAGTTACATTCTTCTGCTCCAAACTGATACAAAAAGGACATTTTACCTGCTCCGAAAGCTGCTACAAATTGTGTTACGGCAGTGGGAGCCCTGCTTTTGCTATCCCCTGCAATTGCATGGAAAAGAAAATAGAGCTACATCTAAAAAAAATATTAGTAGGGGAAGTTGAATCAAAAAACCAGTTTTTTGTACTAAATGACAAAATGCAAGGTTACTGGGCACCATTTCAAACCACAGTAAATAAATTGAACAAGCTCCTTCGTTCTGCTTTTGTTTTTAAGAGAAAAAAAAGGAATAAAATTTGAAAAATGGACTTTTAAGGACTTAAGAAAAGAAAAAAAAAATATATCAAAAGGTGCGCCTAAGGAGCCAATTTTCATTTTTTATTTTTTAACATAGTAGGTTTTCTAGTTCTATCTTGGCTTCCTGAGTTTAGCTCATGCAAACCAGAAATATATATTCAAGATTGCTTCTTTTTGAATCAAAATTTATTGCCATTTATTGAGTTAACAGTTTCTATAATTAATATTTTTTCTGATTTTACAAAAAGGAAAAAATAATCTGGCATTTTGGAAAAATGGCTGAATTGGGGGATTTTTAATTTGGGGTTCAATGCTATTTATTAAGATTAGCAAGCTATACAAAGTAAATAAATAAAATATTTTTTTATTTTCATGAGAATTATATTTTGAAAATATAAACTGTAAAAAATACATATAAAGTAAGCTTAAAGTTACTAAATCATCTATTTTCTAAACAATTATTAAAGCAGTAGGAGCAGCTCTTAACAAGTAATCAGTAAAAAAAGTATTGCTCTTTTATGAACGTTCTTTTTGTGGTATTAGGGATTAAAAACTTTAAAATGAGCTTTTTTGTGTGTATGTGTGGAACAGTGAGAGAGAATGTAACTGAACCATTTGAATGTTTCTGAATCACTTTGAACCATTTTTAATTTATTCATTTTGTCTTTTTATTTTTATCTATTTATTTATTTATTCATTTTAAAATTGATTCTGTCTTGCAATTTAATCTATATATATATAAATGAATGTATGTGTGTATGTGTGTTATGCATTACTACACCATTCATCCGATCGCCTTGAAACTTGGGGAAGTGGTTGAGTACACTCCTGCGAAGGTTTCTGAAAAAAAATCCTACAGGTAGTTCTTTTTTTATTCCAATTTTAATCAATTGTCCACATAAATTCCCAATATTGGAGTGAAAAAAACCTTGCACATATTAGTGTAATATATCGATCGAAAGCGCTAATTTTTCTGCACAAGATGATATTTGTTTTAGGTTTCTAAGTCAATAAGAACGCCAGTTATAAGCTTTTTAGTGCGATTTCTTAAGGCTTACCTTGGTCCAAAAATAATAATTAGCAGTTTCCTCAACTCCGGTTAATAGTGTTAGCTTAATTTCAATATAAAACTTATTTTTCAAAATAGAGAGACATCAGTTTAGTTTTCAACGGAAAAACAATAACAAAGCATACCTTCGATTTAACGTTTTTCTCAAATTAGCAATAGGTTTTAAATTCGAGATTGAACTTGATAAAGGTATTGTTTCCCCGATTTAACGATTTCCTTGATTTAACAATAGCATTTAAATATCGCCAGAATAGGAATACGTTTGGTTTATACTAGATTTCAAATAACGTGGCGAATATAACACGCTACAATTTGACTTTTTAATTAGTCATTGGCGATAAATCGGAACACACTAATGAAATTGTGCTTACGTTTTTTAGGTACAGTTAAAATTCAGCACGAGCAGCCCCGTGCGGGTACCGCTAGGTTTCAATGTAAAATTTATTTTTCAGAGTAGTTCAGTTTAATAAAGATAAAACAATAATAAAGCATATTTTCTATTTAAAGTTTTTCTCAAATTAGCAATAATTTTTAAATTCAAGATTGAACTCGATAAAAGTTCCGTCTCCCCTATTTTACGATTTCCTTGATTTAGCAATAGCATTTAAATAAATATCGCCTTGAAAATTTTACGGACGTATAGTTTATTCTAGACTTCAAATAACATGGCGAATGACGACACACTTTACTTTGACTTTTTTAATTAGGCGTTGGTGATAAACCGGCGATAAAGAATACTAACAAAATTGTGCATACGTTTTTTAGGTATGGTTTACAGTATCATTTAACTATAAATATTATCACCTACTATTTCATCTGTATGGTACCGCTAGCAAAGCTTCATTTCATTATAAAACTTATCTTTCGGTTAGCGAGATAACAGTTCACCATGGCTGGGAAGTAAAATAAATATGATATTGCAATTTCATTCTTGCAATCAATCTAAGATCATCGCCAAGACTAAGATTCATTCCAGATGAAAAGTAACGCAACAAATAACGCCGTGCTACAATTTGGCAGTTTTAATTACCCTCTGGTGACAAATCTGACCCTACTGATGGAATTGTCCCCAAGTTTTCTTAATTGATCCTTCTACATGTTATATTACTTTTTCAAGCATTGACAATGTCTAATGTGTTTTTTTTTTGACAAATAGACACACGATGTTTTTCAAACAATGCAGGCTTTAGGCCGCAGGCGATTTTTTTTTTTTTTTTAATACTCTTAGCACGGACAGCGCCATTTTTAAAATTCAGCCCGGGCAACGCCGTGCGGGCACCGCTAGTTAAATATAAAACAACATATTTATAAACCTTTATGTCTTATTGTTACTTATCCAGAAATGGACAGAGAGGACACATTCAAAGGGAATCTGTGGCATCTAAAGAATGTGAACTTCCTAGCCCTTGGTTTATATATTTTAATGCTTTGAAATCTGATGCTCGTAGGATGATAATGACTCCTGCAGTTTCATCCGTGCCTGGTATATGCCTTGCTCTCTTTGCTGGTAAAGAGTTGACAAAGGTAAGATATGTTATAATAGTTTTTTCCCCTTAATAATTATTTAATCTGTTAAATAAACAAATAAATTCTTTTTATGTTATGATTTTAAATAATTGAAAAGGCAAGCGCTTTTGAACTGCATAAACTAGTTTTGTTTTTTTTTTTTTTTTTTGCATGTATTTAAAATTGTAACAGGCATTTTAACGCAGGTCCGTATAGGATAAACTGTAGCCAGTCACACTCTGTTTTCATGCATTTCTTTTGACAGCTTCTGAATGTTGTCTTAAAATAAATGACCTTTTGACTCATGAATGCCTTTGTTTAAATTTCTGTTTTATGATCTGTACCAAGAAATTTGGTTTATAACAAAGGATAGGAATTAATCAGAATGTGGTAGCTCAATTGGTATTTTGCTACAAGCTGGCTCTATTGTAGACAGGAACAAGTGTGATGTAATAAAAACCTCACCTTTAACATTAATAAGAGAGTAAGGAAGCAACAGATTTTTAGATAAGAACAGGGCAGGCAAATTTTTTATGCTCAGTGGATGGTATCAATGAATTTACAGGGAATACTGTAATTTTAAAAGGCAGAAGTATGCAGGTGTAATCTTTTAAGGTAATCCAGCCATTAGTGCACCAATTTGCCTGCCTGACTTATGGCATAATAGCTAGTCTCAAAAAATGATAAATTTTAGCTACATTTTGCGATCAGTTGCTGTTCATTATTTTTGTTATCTTTTGAATAGCATTTTTAGCCTACTTTCCCATAAAACTTTTTTTTTTAAGTTTTTTTTTAAAGTATGAAAAAAGGCTTAATGTATGAGAAAAATATCGTTAAAAATAAAGTCAAAAATAAGTGAAGTAATTTTTAAAAAATTGAAAGCAGAGTTTTGAGATGGGGAAAATGTGTGTATGTCACTCTGTCTGTTGTCCCCCCCCCCCCCTAATAACTTTTGAGGAAATTGTTATTGATGAAAATAATTTTTTTTTTCCTTTGCCCCCCCCCCCCCCCCCCCCATGTTCTTGGCGAGAACATCGCACTTCTATATTTTATTTTTTGATTTAAACAATTTTGAATAATTCAAAAAATTTTAACATAAGTGCATATCGGGAAATACGAAGCAAATTGTATAAACACTGCACATAAGATCCAAGTAGGTTTGAACAAGTTTCAAAAGAGCTCTCAACTAGAATATTTTTATTTAAACATATTTCGTTCAATTTTAAACAGTTCAAAAAAATTTTTGCATTTGTGCTACAGGGAAATTTTAGGCCTGAATAAATCCTGATCTAAGAGACCGATTTGTTTGTAACAAACTTTATTTGAATTATCTTATAACATGAAGCATGTACAGATACCAATTTCACGCAGAATTAAACGAGCCTATTTTCCCATGATTTTTTTGGATCTGGATTTTTAAGGATATTTCTGACTGAATGAATGAGTAAAGTAATGTATTAACCTTATAAAAAGGAATATTTGAGATAATTAAGAACTAAAGCTAAGTGGTAAAATGAGAGGGATATAGATATATTATGAATTTGATGTTGGTGTATATGGGGAAGTAGGCTCGTACAGTTCTAGACGGAACTTCTTGTTTCCTTATGATAACTAAAATAATTAGATATTTTCTAAAAACTTGATTGTTGTTATTGTCATGAACAGAAAAAAAAAAAAAACTTAGTTTGTCATAGCTTTTTGTTTCAGTTTATAGTTTTCTGTTTCTATTGCATCTTTCACTCATTAATGCAGATTTATTTTTTAAATTGTTTAATTAACTATTAAATATTTTCTAAATTTATAATTTTCTACAATGTTTTTTCTCCCCAGCCAACAAGCAATGATGATGTATCAGATGGTTTGGTCACTTTTTCCATAGACCATTTCAAAAAATTGACTTTTTCATGCTCAGAACGAGAAGCCAGTATTTTAATTAATTTTCAGAAACAACTTCGAGAAATATTTGAAATATATTTACAGAGTCTGAAAAATAATAACATTGCTGAATATGAGCAAATGTTAGTCTGTTTTAGAACAACATTTCATCCAGTGTTAAAAGAAATTTTAGAAACGCCTCAGGTTCCTTTCACTAAGGGTGAAAGTTACAAATTCATAAACAACGCTTTAGTATCAGAAGAGAGGTAAGAGTGAATGATTTGTATAATATTGTAAATAAAATAATTTATTTCATCTGACGTGTGTTAACAATACTTTTGTACAGACAGAACCAGTGTACTAAAACATATCCGTAGAAATGTTTATACATTTACTTAAAAATTGTTTTGTTCAAGTCTTTTTGCACAGTAATGTTTCCCATTTCATACTTTAGAAATTTTTTTATGGTTGCGTGATATTTCAGGGGATATAATCATGCTGCACATATTTTTTGTTTTATGTCTTGGAAATGTGAGAGCTTTTTATTATAGAATTCCTTCATATTCAGGCCTTTATTTAGGTGTGTGTTATTTTGTATTTGGGGAACAGAATGGCAAAATTTTAAATTTTTATTACATCAAATATCTGAAAAGATATTTATGATAACTTAAATCATTTATGTTACGGCAAGACCATTTTCACAAGAGCCAAACTACCGCCCCCCCCCCCCCTTAAAAAGAGAGAGGGACAGAGGAAAAAATAAGATTTTTTACTTATTAGGCCAAGGCAATGAGAAACTATTCAACATTAGAAAGTCAGAGGTACATGAGTTAATTCTGTTTTAGTAAGTATGTAATAAAATAGAATAAACCCTTTGATGTATGAACTGGACGAATTAACAGTATAACAAGCGCTATTAAAAATATTTTCGATAGATAATTAATCATGATAAACTCATAGGATATAAATAATAGATAGCCGAACTAAAAAGCCTAAATGCTGGTTGGTTGGTTTATGTATGAAGTACTTAAAAGCAAAGAGGTGTAAGTGACAAAATAGAAAAATTGGAGCTAACTGGTGCAAATGATACAAGATTAATCACCTGTTTTGTGGCAATTGATGTTATTGCTCCCTAATATGCTACTATTATTTAGAAAAGAAAAAAATATTAATTCTCCCATATGATTCAAACTTAATTCATAGGTTTTATTAAAAATCTTCTTTTTGTAACTTACACCAATTTGCCTCACTGCATCAAAATACATCATGTCATTGAGGCCCAATGGATACAGTAGTAATGTGGAGAGGAAATTTTTCATTATTTTTCCAGAAAATTCTCCATTTCAAAAAGTCAATTTTGTAGTTTTCTTTCTTTTCTTTTTTTTTTTTTTTTTTTTTTTTTTTGATATAATAAAACTACTTATATTTCCTACCATTAGTTAATTTCAGTTTTATTCAAACAAAAATTATAGGAATTATGGGTTATAATTCCAACTTTGTATTGGACACTTATAAAGCTAAGTGTGACTTAGTTTTACTTATCTTTTGTATATTTTCTTCATTTGGAAAGAATAGCAAAAGACTTGTAGCTACGAGGGAAGCCGAAAATTACTTACATTTTTCATTCTATAACTTTAAGGTGTAGATACATTATTTTTCAATACAGTCTCCTCCTTGAGCAATGCACTCGAGTCCAGCGAGCCACAACCTTGTGTATTCCTTCCTGGTAGAGGATTTTCTGTTGGCTGTGAAGCCACCTTTGCACCACATCCCAAATGTCCATGTCTGAGGCAAATTGAGTTCGTTGTGGATAATTTGATAGACAGATAAATCAGTGACTCATATTTAACAAAGATACAACATCATCTATAGGCGTATTCAACTGCCACTTTTGAAACCCACAAATACCCTCTCCAGCTAGAGGGAAAAAAAAGTTTGAGAAAACCTCTTCCACATAACAAAAGAGGCTTTGGGGAGTTCCGAGGGTTTTGCCTCAGAAAGTGGTTTTACTTATCATCCTTTGCGCGTTGCTTGTATAATTTTTACCAGTGGTGTAACTATAGGGTGGCAGACCTGGCAAAATGCCAAGGGCCCCCGGCATGGTGGGGCCTCCAGCCAGAGAGGCTGTGAGCTCAGAAGTAACTTATTTTTAGTAAAAACTATAAATTTTATATAAGTATTTAAATTAATTAAAGTTAAACACAACTAAAGACCATATCAAAATTGAAATAAATTATTAAGATTTATACACATTCATAAGAACAGGATCAATTTTAGAACGCATCCATTGGTAGCTTCATTTTTTGCCACAGTACTTAAGTGCTGCTGGCGTGCAACTGTCGTTTGGGGAATTCCCTCAATTTGTTAACCGAGAACAAGAAAGTACTGATCTACTAAAAAAAGCTCTAAAAATTGTTGAAATATGTATATAAAAAAGACATATCTGAATCATTTTCCAGAGAAATTCTCAGTTTTCGGTCCACCTTCAGAGATAAAGTAAAAAAAGTCTTAGTGTATTAAAGAACCTTGCTGATTTATTAATAATAAAGAATCATTTTATGTCTTCCCTCTTTCCTGAAGTATATACTGCATTAATGTTAGTTGTTACAATTCCTGTGACTACAGATAGTCATGAAAGATCATTTTCGAAAATTAAAATTAATAAAACCCTATTTAATTAACTTTATAGGATAAGACAGGCTAAGTAACTTAGCTATTCTGACTATTGAAAATTCTGTAGCGATATCTTTAAACTTTGATGATGTTATTGATATTTTTGCGGAACAGAAATCTTGGAGAAAAGAATTTTATTAATAAATATCTTATTACGATTAAGTTATTTTATTATAAATATGTAATACCCATGCTTTTGAAAATTAAATTTATTAGATATTTAACTAAAATGCACACAATATTAGAAATTATGTTGGATAACTACTTCAGTGATTTATTAAAATTAAATTTCAACGTGATGATGTTTTTCGGTGCCCCATCCAATGAATTTGCCACGGGCCTCAGATAGTATAGTTACGCCATTGATTTTTACACTTGCTATTGTCATTTCCTTGCTTTGGCTTTCCTGAAAACAAATTCTATGGAAATTCTGTTGAGGATGTTTCAGTCACGATAGTTTTTAAACTGCACTTATTCCTTAAAAATCCCATTTGATTGCTTTTCTGTTACATGCTAGCATTGTTTTGTAGTTGTTTGATGCTGTGCTGTAGTAGCTAAAATGCTTTATGCAAATACATCCTTAGAAAAATGAGATTTTGCATCATATTTTTTTTAAATTACATTCTAACTAAATTAAAAGTATAAAAGATTGTTGCTTTTCCCTATGACTAATGAATGTTTACAAACATTTTGCTCATAATGCCTTTAAAACAAGAAATGTTTCTGAAGTAGAAATTAATTTATCAAAACATTGCTGAATGCATGCATATCCTACTTCTACAATCAGTATCAAGATATTTAATTATATGTAGGTAGTGCGGTGGTGGTCACATCATTTTTAAAACAATCAAACCTTATTACAAGTTTAGAATTCACTATGATATCCAAATGATTTATGAAAAAATTGAATCAAACAACAAGTAAAAGTGTATGTTATATATGTATGTTACATATATGCTTGTACATACACATTTTACATACATAGAATTTTGCATAATACACATTACAGAATTTTGTATGATACAATTTTGCATGTGTATTATACAAATGTCTGTATACGTTAATTCTTAACATATATGGAAATGTACAAGATAATAGGATTTTTCATCTTCACTTACCTTTTATCTATTACAGATAGAATTTATAGGTATGAAATTGAAGGAAAAACATATACAAAATTACAAGTAAAAACTTTTTATTGCCACGTTTTAAGTTGGTTCATTTATTATCGCCAAGCTGTGTACACCATGCAAACCAAGATGTGAAACGTGCAAACTGTTAAACAAAAGCTTATTGATGGCAGAGTAATCAAGGGTGCTGCGTGAACGGCATGCTTGGTAGAAACCCCGCCAATCCTTGCAAAAATCCTGCTTCGGGGTAGGAGACAACTAGGTTCGCATTTCCTCGGTAAAAACCCGCAGTACGAGGATTAGCAGGTTACAAAAGGGCCATTCGAACGGTGCTTATGGTAACTCGCCTATCAACTGTAACTAACTCTTGCTAAATGTAGTTGTTAGAGATCAAGGTTCAGTCGTCTAGCTCCCTCTTTTTTGCCACTTTTAAAGATTTCGATTACAAAGAATAAGACGCTTTTATATGATAAAGCACTTTTCTGCAATGTGACAAAAGTCTCTGGGGAATTTCAGCACCTTTCACACCCTCTGATCACAGCTCCTTGCTCCTCTTTCAAGCAAGCTGATAGTGAAACTAACATCCTTGTGTAGCTGTTGTAGCTATACGACAACCGACGTGATTATGCTTCCACTACACACCAGGGATGGAAAATTATATTGCCCTATATGCCCAGGGCATCTAAAAATTCCGATTAGGCATGAATTTTCTACCCTTACATGCCCAGCAGGGCAGGCAATTTTTTAATCAAATATTTCGTTCTAAAACTTTAGCTATAATCCGTGTCAATTCAGGCAGGGGGGTACCGTCGTAGTATCAGAAGTTTTTGAATTTTATATATGTTAAAATTTAGAACAAAGTGAGTTACATGTATGTTTGTTTTGCTCAAAGAAATCCCTGACCCGAGATGCAGGCCGCCAAAGATGGCGGCACAATTTCTCACTTGCGATTTTCGATAAAAACCCTTTCAAGTGCTCTATTTCCTGAACGGTGCAAGATATTTTGATGCACTTTTTTTATTTGAAAGATAATTAGATTCTGTTTAAGATGAAAATCTACATTTTAAAATATCTGTTTAATGTTTTTTGCTGCAACCTTCTGAATTTTTTTTTTTTAAATAATTTTAATTTTTTTCTCAAAAAAGCCAATCTCAAAATTTTTTATTATTTTACTGTTGGTTAATACCATTGAGTACTACATTTCCTGAAAAGGAGAGTTTCCACTTTTGCGTTCTACGGTTTTTATATACAAGTTAAGATTTTGCCATATATTTTATCAGTTTTCTTTATCCTCTGATACCTGGCATCCAATAAAATGGATGTTTTGATTTTTCTCCCTGTTGTGAGATTTTATTTTAGCAAGCAAGATCTGGACTGGAATTATAAAGGAGGAATAGGAAATCACTTTTTAACTTTGAGAATTCGGAAACGGTACTTTATTTGTTTACAATATGGCAAAGAATACGAGTCAAATTGGAATTCGGCGCTATCGCGGTTGTTTTGATTTTCATATTATTTTTTTCTCTTTTAATATTGTTCTAGGATTTTTATACAAGTTTGATCTCTTTTCTTATGTTATAAGTAATGAATAAAAATTTTTGTTTATCTATTTTTGTGGAAGTATCGCATAGTTCAACTGTAGTTATGACCTCAACATACATTCAAGTGGATGTGCCCCCCAGAAAAATTTTAAAATTCAAGTTTATTAATTTTTTGAAAAACATTACTTTTAGTGCCCAATTGTTCAGAAAAACTAATAGTTGAGAGAATATGTGTATTTTATTTTGCTCGGGTCTCAGGAGGATAAAACATAGTCATATATTAGTCCCATTAAGTCAAAATTATCCAAATTTAATTTTCTTTGACATGGCATTTTATTCTTAATAAATATTAGCGTATGAAAAAATCATGATTTTGTTTAATAAAAAAAATAGTTTTTTTTTTGTTTTTTTTTTAATTTTAAACCAGACTGCTTATCATACCAATTAACATAACTTAAGCTTGACATTCTGAGTAAAATGCAATGAATATAATATTTATTTGGGTAAAAATAAGAATTTTACATTGAAAAGTGTAAGTTTCTAAATTTATGCTAAAAATTTAGAAAAAAATATGCAATGCACTGTACTTTCAACCCAATATGCATATGTTGGAAAAATTAATTACTGCACATTCGCAAGTAATATAAATACATGTATACCAGCCATTAAAATAATTTCTGTATATCATTTATTCATAATCACCAATAGATTACCGTAAAATCCCGAAAGTAACCCCCCTCTTTTTAAAAACCAAACTGGCAAATTTCAGATAGGGGGGTTATAATCGAGATTTTCGAAAAAAATTATTTAAAAAAAATGTTTTTAGGAGCATTTAAATTAAGAGCATTTACTGAAGATAAATAATAAGTATAACCCATTTAAAATTATTTTAAATGATGTAAAACAAGATTCAAAAAAAAAAAACAAAACAAAAATCTGTCTTATAATTTTCTAATAGAAAATTGATCGCATGGGAATGCCATCTTTGACTGAAGAAAGAATTTAGCACTTAAGTTAGCAGAAATCCCTATAATTTTAATTTAAAACTCATAGAACGCAAATTTGGCATGTTCGAGGCCAGCGCTATATCAGTATTTCGTAATGCGTCGAATTTCAAAACACGACCAAAAATGGCGGACTCACAAGATCAAAGATGGCGGCTAATGAACGAATTAACGCCGAGTACATGAAATTTATTTTTAGGCATATAGACCTTGAATATTTATGAATAAATGAACAAATAAAATAAAACACAAAATACAAAAGGAAATTGGGCATATTTAATCTTTATCATAAGAAAATAATACAAAATTTGTTTTAAAATCGTCAGCCATTTGTGGAGGGGGGTTATATTAAGGAATATGGAATGATTCCACTTTCGGCGCGAAAGGGGGGGGGGGGGCTACTTTCGGGATTTTACCGTAGTAATTAAATTTATTTTTAAATAACACATAGAGTTAAGTATATTCTTGATTCCATTTCCCATAAAATTAATGTGAGAAAGAAAACAAGTTTGGCTGTCTTTTCTGCTCCTAAGTTAATTTTTGAGCTTGTGAACAAATCCAAATGTAGAAAACTTTAGTTCAATTGCTGCTGAAATGAGCATATGAATAATTTTTGGCTGTTTATTACCCATGAATTCTTTTACAGTAGTTACAGTTTTCCACGCTCAAATGTTGACATAGACTGCAATTTCTTTTTCAAATTAAATTCCACAAAAAAGAAATGCACAAATTATGGACTTCAACCCATTGCTTCATAGTTCAGTGTTTTCTTTAACCAAATTTGACTCTTAAACCTCTTATTTTATATTTTGGGGTTAGAGATGGCTGAAAAAAAGAAAGAAAGGCATCAATGCCTGTTCATATATTTTTTAAAAAGGTATAGTTACTTTATTATGCTGATTTAGGTTATTTTCTGGCTTTTTTTGAATACTTGTAACAGCTTCAGCTATTTTAATTATCTTCTTCAAATTATTTAAAGCAGTTAAGATTGGTTTTAATTGATTAGGCAGATCCTCTACATTCTGTTCCATTGCCCCATTGGAAATATTTTGATACTTATTTCTCTATTAAATTTCTACTTCCTTCTTTAAATACCTGCATAAAAATTAGACAACTCATAATGCTAACTCAAATTGGTAATAAATTGTTCAACGGTCTTGTTTGATTTGATTTTTGTTAGAACTATTGAGCTAAATCAATGATTTTTTGAAAAAGTCATCTTATTTAAATTATGTACAGCCTGATAAATATTAGAAACATATTTTCAAAAAAGAAAAAAGAGAAAGAAAAACAAAGAAAAGACACTAACATATTACAATCAAAAACATATTAAAGCTTACAATATATGAACCAAAACATACCATTTACCAAAATTATGTTATAAGTGAGTTGTCTAGTTTCAAAACCAGCTACATCCAAAAAATAAAATTTTTCACGGCAGGCAAAAAATTCTTAATACTTTTTTTATATTTCCATTGGTACATGGGTTTGACAGAAACAGAACTAGGAACTAAAACAGAAAGAACAAAACGAAAAGTCATTTCCACATTCTTCTCCCAGTAACGGTCTGTAATCTCTGATCCACGGAGAGCTCTGCACTGTAGAAGGTGGGAGCCATCCATAATCAGCCGGCTGTTGCAAAAGGGACAGATGGGATTAGGGGCCAGATTGATCCTGTGTAGGTGGGCAGCAAGACAGTCATGGCCAACAAAAAGTCGGAACTCAGCGACGAAGGGATCCCCTGGAGAGCGACAGATTTGCCCAGTTGATGTAATTTATTTCTATAGAGATGACATTTCAGTATATCTTCCGATGAAGGGTAGTCGATCGATTTGATTGAGTGAAGCGCAGCCTGTTAATCCGTAAGAATGACAACATTTGAAAATTCGTCAAGAAAACAAGAAAGCTGTTCGAAAGCAACACGGATCGCAGAAATTTCACCGTCAAAGGCTATTCTGAGGGAGCCGATTGGGATATAAAAGGCAAATAGTTCGCAAACTCTTAGTATCAAATATTAAATATATTTAAGAAATTCGAAATGTTAGAGAATTAAGGTTTTCCTAACTAAGAGCATTGGGATAGGCTTTTAACTTGCTGAAATTTTAACACAAAAATAATTCTTACTTGGAAGATATTTGGAGGGAATAAATGGATGTTCTGGTTTTGAAACTAGACTCAAGTTATAGATAAAACAAATAGTGCCGTTTCGTGCATATACTTTGTTTTTGTTAACTTCCTTATAAAAGAAAAGGAAGGAAAATGCAAAATGATTGAATCCTAAGTTGATTTTGTCTCCCCTCTTGTAGTGTTCCTCTTTCTCTTTTCATAAGATTAATAGTAAGATATGCAAATCAATGATAAAAAGATTTGTTTTACTGAATAGCACATATATTAAAATTAACAACTAATGGATTTGAACTCTAGCTATGAAAACAATGAGAAAACTATATTTTAAAAAAAAGTTAATGAAATCAATAAATATTTTAAAGTAGTGAGCAATAAGATTGGGCAATGTATATCTGTCTGTTTGTCTACAGGTTTTTTTTTTTTTTTTTTTTGTGGGAAGGGGGGTATGTTTGTAATATTTATTAAGAAAACTAAATTTGGATCATTTTGACTTAATGAGACTAATACGTGACTATGTTATAAAGAAAACCGATGAAATATATGGCAAAATCTTAAATTGTTTCTAAAAACCGTTGAATGCAAAAGTGGAAACTCTCCTTTTCAAGGAATGTAGTACTCAATGGTATTAACCAACTGTAAAAAAATAAAAAATTTTGAGGTTGGCTTTTTGAAAAAAAATATATATAAAAGATTTTTTTTTATAAATTTCAGAAGGCTGCAGCAAAAAACATTAAACAGATACTTTAAAAAGGTAGCCTTTTATCTTAAGCAGAATCTAATTCTTTCAAATTGAAAAAACTGCATCAAGATATCTTGCACCGTTCAGGAAATAGAGCACTTGACCGTTTTTGTCGAAAATCGCAAGTGAGAAATTGCGCCAAAGCCGCCATCTTCGGCGGCCTGTATCTCGGGGCATGAATTTTTTTTGAGCAAAACAAAAACATACCTATAGCTCACTTTGTTCTAAATTTTAACATATGTGAAATTCAAAAACTTCGGAGACTATGAAGGTAAGATGTTATTTTTACCTGCCTGCATCGAGATCGAGACGGACTATGCCGTAAATATTTATTATTTGTTTTAATAGAGTATTCATATGAAAAAAGTATTTACACTAAAATGAGTAAAATATAAAAAAAAAATTTGGAAAAAAATAGAATCGACTTCAAATTAAAAATTGCTTGACTTAAACATAATTTTTGAAGTCAGTGCAAAATTATTATGGCTTAAGTCTTTTATAATCATGAATCAATTACAAATATAAATGGCCTAGAGTTTGCAACTGTTTTAATGTAACACGCGGTGTAATAATAATTATTAGACTGTCATAATTTTGCGTCGGCTTCAAAAATTATGTTTAAAAGTCGTATTGATGTTGTTTAAAGAATTTATTTTTTACTTTTTAGCATAACTTTTAATTTGAAGTTTGTTCTTTTTTTTCAAAATTTTAGTAGTTATTATTTCTATTTATTAGAAAGGGTAGTATGTGTCTGTATCTGTCTTTCTCGATTCGTCAAATCTCGATTCTCAAAACATTCGTAGTGCGTTGGGAGAATGATTGCCTTTTTTTTCTTTGCTATTAATAATGGCCATCAATTAAAAGTCACAAACGCGTAAACGAATCCTTTGCACAAATTGCGATCGCAATCTCAATGGACCATTCGCTAATACAAGTACAAAAATTGCAAATTTCCGCTATTAAATTCTATCATTAGCTTTTATTTTCATTTTTTTCAAAATCTTTGTTTGACTTTCTAACTTTCGGCCTATTTTTAAAACACCGAGTTTTCAAAATGGCGCGCGTCGTTTTACTTTACATGACGACTTTGTGGGTTTATCGCCATCGCTCCTCATTTTGACTAGCCGATATGGAAAATATCCTATTTGAAATGAATGAGTTGTACCACACTAAACGTTTCTTTGAACAAATTAGGGATGACTCAATAAGTATAACTAGAAGATTAAAGGCCAATTGGGCGATGTTTCTCTTCGTGGTGACTGTTGGTGTTATTTTTGTTTTAATTTGCACTTATAATTTTTACTTCATTTTGAAGAGAAAAACAAACGAAAAGAAAATCAGAACTGTTTTTAGCTCGATAAAAAACCCTTCGGACTTTTTATTTTTCTTCCGTTTTTGAAAAGTGAAAAAAAAAACACATTTTGTAGACATTCCTGTTTTAAGAATGGAAAGATAATGTTTTACCGCATTAAAGCCTTCAATCAATCATGAAGAGGACGTTTAATATGTACTTTTTTCCACTTTTACATTTTTAAGCCTTCCAAAATTTTCTGATTTCTGCAAGAATTAAGGGATTTATATCGGTATTTTTCGGATATTCTCCGCTACTTACATCGGAAAAATGCCTTTTTTTTCAGTAGATATTTCGGACAAATACCCTTTATTTTTTAATGAAGGAAGCTTAATGTTTTCCCCGAGAACGGCGAAAAATGCCTGGAAAAAAAGCTAGGGAAAATTTTCCCGGTTTTCTGGATCGACCGTTAAAGTTTGGTGGGAAAATACGCATCAGGCAAAAATATTTCATTTAATTTTTTAATCAACCATAATAAGCTGGTCACAACTGATCTTTTCACTTCAAAGTCCTTTTATTTCATGTCCTTTATGACATACCTTAATGAGGTCCTCCTTAAATATCAAGTCCTTTTTTTTATAATCAAAACTCAGTTTTTCCTTTACTTTCGTTTAAAAAGTACTTTTCGTTATTATTATTTTTTATTTCAAATTCCCTTGATTGAATCATAGTCATGTGTCCATTTATTAATTATAATGATTGTATTTTTAGTACATAAAAATGGTACATGTACAGTATGGGATCCCAAATTCAGAATCCCGAACTTTTTCACAAAAAATCTGCAGCTGAAAAGAAACAGCTTTTGGTTTTTGAAGAAAAATCGGGAAAGATTTTGCACCGCAAGGGAAAGATTTTGCATTTGTTGGAAATAGCCATTTTAAACAGAAGGAAAATAAAATGTAATGAACAATGTTTAAGATCGGGAATGTGCAGTTTTCAAAAAAGTTATTTCGCGATTTTTTGAAAAGGGTTCGTTTTTGCGATTAGAGTTTTTATTAATTGTTGCTTTAATTCTAAGATAATATCATTAAATTTTGCTTTTTTTTTTTTTTTTTTCATTTCTTGTGGTTTTATTATATTTTTTTTTTTTAAATGAACTAGTTTTCGCGCGAAACTGAAAATCGGCGTTTCTCGCATTTTCCCGATAGTTTGATCTTTTACTGCAATTTAGTGGCTAGCGATTTAGAATATAAAATCATATCAGAAGTTGATGGAATTTTTTTCTTTTATTGTTTAATTAAAGAGGTTAAAATAATATCGGGAAAAGTCCAGAAGAAATTTTGCCTTGAATGTAAGCCGACTCCAACTTCGTTTTTTGTGCTAAACTTCGCGACTTATAGACGAGTATGTACCATAATAAAAAATGCTATAAATGAGCAAAATGCCAATAAAATCTTCCAGAGTAAATTATATGGGCTGTGATGCTACTTACAAAATATTTTGAATGAGGAGCCAAAACCGGCAAATTCCGAAATCCGGAAAGATCGCGGATCCGAGGGTTCCGGATTTGAGGTCCCATACTGTATATGTACTTCAAATTTTAACTAACTCATATTGCTTATATCGGGTCGATTCAGCATTTTTTAACAGGGTCTTTTTTTGTGAATTTTAAAGAAATTTTTGTGAAAAAACACTAAATTTTTGAAAATTTAAACATATAGTGATGAAATTTTTTATTATTATTTGCCACTTTTATAATAAATAATGGTGTAAAAAGTAAAATTTATATGCTTGGAATTTTGTGAAGGGTCCGTTTTGATTGACTTGAATCTTGCTAAGGGTCCTAAAGCGGACCCGAATTTGCTCTGGCGTGACCCCTGTATATATATAACAAACACCCCCCATGAAAAATTTCTCGTGAGTCAGCGCAAAAATTGTTCAGTCCTGTCAACTTCCAGGACTTGCACCCATGGTCTTTCTGTACAGACTCCAAACTAAACCATCAGTTTCAGCCATAAAATTTTGTATACAAATGCTCTTGATGGTGGATTAATCCATTTAGAATGCAAAAATTTTAAAATTTAATCTAAAAAACATTTTTTTAATGTTTTGCCCCATTTTAAGTTATTTTTTGCATGCATTTCCTCATATCTTATGACTACATAAAAACAACAATGCCGCATCAAATACTATAAACATCATTTATTAAAATGAAGTTTGTGTTGACAAGCTTAATTTCAGAAATTCAAAAAATTTTTTTTATAAAGGGTACTTTTCTTTTTTTTTTTTTGGGGGGGGGGGGGAGGGAAAATTAAAGCTAATGTTCGTGCATCTGAAATTCCAATTTAGCTTCTGATTTTTTTTTTTCTTTTTTTGAAATAATTGCAACATTTTGCCCTTATTTGTAACAAGAATGGGACCCCTCTCTATTATTCTCAAAATATAGCTCTGAATCGTCAAAAGTTCGACTGTAATACAGGTAAGCCATTATTATGCGTAGAGCCAGAGTATGTAAAAACATGCTATTATTCTTTACATTATTGCCAGAATAAGAAAACATTTTTTTGTTTTTATAATCTTATGATGCAAGGGATTTTTTATCCTTTTCTTTCTTTCTTTTTGGCCATGTAAGCTGTTACAAAGCTGAAAGTTTCCATGTGTGAAAAACACGAAAAGTAGGAAAATCGCATATTTCCAAAACGCCTTGGAAGGAAAGAACTGCCTTTTTTTTTAATAAAAAGATGATATAGATAAAGCTATCTTCTGCTTAGTAACACTGGATCAGAAAATGATGAGTGAAGATTAAGTGTTTAACAAAAACTAATTGAATACTGTGGAACGAAGATGACTCTTCAGAACCGAAAGTTACCTTATTTGGTTCATATAAAAAGATGCCGTGTTCAAGTCTGTCCAGAGGCGAACCGGGGTGAGGGGACTTAAAAAAAATTGATTAAATTTAATTACAAATCTCACCCCGCCTGTTAGTGAACACACATTAGTTTGAATAAATTTCTTTAAGAAAGGTTTCACATGCTACTTTTGTTTGTTTTTTACTATTTCTCTAAATAGGAAACTGATAACATTTACGTCATCTTCTCTATCTCTACTAATAATAAAGCAGCAAGTATGTGTGTGTGTCTGTCTGTCTGTCCGGCGTAGGGCCCAGACCGTCCGGCAGATTTTCATGAAATTTGGCACGAAATTAGTTTGGAACATGGGGGTGTGCACCTCGGAGAGTTTTTTCTGAAATGCGAATTTGTTCTTCTTTTATTCCAATTTATAGCCGAAAGTTTCATAAAATAGTCGTTTTCTATGGGAAGGACTTATCGCTTCCTTTTCCAGCTTGATATCGCTGAAAAGCGCGTAAAAAACTGTCCCAGAAAGAGTTTTGTTCTTCGTGCTAAAATTCGAAACTTCTAAATTAACTGGAAAAGAAGTTATAAGCGTTTTTCTCTGTAGTTCGAAATTATTTTTTTACGGTAATTAACTTTAATTTTAATTGTTATCATGCCCCCCCGACTGACTATTAATCCTTTTTTCTTTAAACGAATTAAAATTTATTGCTTGCGGTTTTTAGCATTTTGAGGAGCAGCCGATTTTTAGCCTACTTTCCCGTAAAAGTAAAAAAAAATAATAAAGCATGAAAGAAGGCTTAATGTATCGTGAAAATATCGTTAAAAATCAAGAAAAGTCAAAAATAAGTGAAGTAATTAAATAAAGATTGAAAAATAAAAAATTTGAAAGTAGGGTATTGAGATGGGGAAAAAGTGGGTCTGTCGGTCTGTCTGTCTGTCGGTCTGCCCCCCCCCCCCCCCTAATAACTTTTGAACGAATTGTCCGATTGGAAAAATTCTTTTTGCATTCGAAAGATCTCGGCGAGGACATCTCATTTCTATATTTTACTTTCTATATTTGAACAATTTTTTGTTCAATTTTGAACAGTTCAAAAAATTTTAACATTAGCGCCTATGGACAAAATTGAAGCAAATTCTGTAAACTCTGGGCACAAGAGCCAAATTCCTATTGCAAGCTTATTGAAAGGAGTTCTCGGCGTGAAATATTGATTTGAACAGTTTTTGTTCATTTTTGAACAGTTCAAAAAATTAACACAGGGCTTACGGGGAAATTTCAACCCTATATAAATCCTGATCTAACGGACCGATTTGCTTGGAACAAACTTTATCGGAAAGCTCTTATAACGTAGAACATGTAGAAATAGAAAGTTTATCTAGAACTTACGAGCCTATTTTGCTATGAAATTTTTTGATCGGGATTTTCAAGGATATTTCTCAGTGACTCAATGAGTGAAATAATGAATGAATGAATAAATGAAAGAGTGAAAGAATAAATCAATGAATAAATGAATGAGGAAAAGAATGAATGAATAAATTATTGAATAAATAAAAATATAAATAAATGAGTGAATAAATACATGAATGCGTAAATGAATGAATAAGCACTTGAATGAGGTAACAAATGAATGAATAAATGCATGGCTGAATAAATGAAAGAATGAATGAGTGAGTGAATGAATATATTATCCGTTGAAAAAGGTATATTTTAAATAATTAGAACTAAAGATAAATAAGAAAGAGAGAGAAAGAGATAGCTAGATTATAAATTTGAATTTGGTGTATACGGGAAAGTAGGCTCGTATAGTTCTAGACGGAACTTCTTGTTTGGATTTTGATTATTATTTTTTAAAACGAATTAAAATTTATTTCCTGAGGCTCACGGGCGATTGATAGCTTTATTTTGATTTCCTTATTTTTACATGTATTTTACGGGACCATTTTCCATACTGCACAGGGTTTTTAAAAGAAATGTTATTCTTTATAGCGATTTTTGTTATTACAGCTTATTATTACTATTTATACTTTCATTTATTTTACTTATTTTTTTTCGCCAGTGAATTAGCACATATGTTATTTTCCTATTTGAGCTCGGATGAAAGGTTTATTCTGCTTTCAAAGCTTTGCTTGCTGCTGTTTGTTTCTACAAGCTACAAAATTTCGTCTTTCTGTTTTAAGCCGGGGCCAGACGCTACATTTTGCACAACCTTTTGTCTGCGCAGTTCAACACGTTGCAGATAAAACGCTGCGTGTGGATTGGAAAAATGCGCAGTTTTGAGTCCGGTGCGAAGACTGTACAGTTGCAGCGATAACTGAGCTAGAAAGCATAGATGTCTTTGAACTGTGCAGACAAATCGGCACATGTAGACGGTAGCACCCTTTTCCGATTCATTTTGTTTCTCAGTTTCAATTCGTCAGGCGACAATGGCCTACTTTCGGCAATGTTCTCGGGATTTTCTCACAGAATGTATTGCATTATGCGAAAGTTTCCCATGCATTTGGCGTGTCAAATCCAAGGAGTATAGTGACAGGGATAAAAAGGGGAGGCTTATGAGAATTTATTGAAAAAATTCAAAGAAATTGATTCAAACTACAAACGGAGAAACAGTTGTAAATAATTAATTCTTTGAGAAGTGTTTACCGTAAAGAATTGGGAAAAGTTAATAAATCGATTCGATCTGGGGCTGGAGACGAAATCTACAAGCCATCTCTTTGGTATTTTGATTTGTTACATTTCCTAAATCATCAGGAGACACTAAAAGGCAGTCTAGGAATACCATGGATGAAAATAAAGAGACTGCAGTTGTCGAACCACCAGAACAGGCAACAAAAAAATATTTATTTTATGTAATCATTTGACCACTTTGAACGCCGGGTACTTCTGAGACGTTCCAATCTTTTTTTCAGCATGACACCATGCCAAAATTGACCAGAGTAGTACCTCCTTCATGACGATATCGCACAGAGTAAAATATACAGATTTTAAACAGAAGGAAAATAAAATGTAATGAACAATGTTTAAGATCGGGAATGTGCAGTTTTCAAAAAAGTTATTTCGCGATTTTTTGAAAAGGGTTCGTTTTTGCGATTAGAGTTTTTATTAATTGTTGCTTTAATTCTAAGATAATATCATTAAATTTTGCTTTTTTTTTTTTTTTTTCTTCATTTCTTGTGGTTTTATTATATTTTTTTTTTTTTAAATGAACTAGTTTTCGCGCGAAACTGAAAATCGGCGTTTCTCGCATTTTCCCGATAGTTTGATCTTTTACTGCAATTTAGTGGCTAGCGATTTAGAATATAAAATCATATCAGAAGTTGATGGAATTTTTTTCTTTTATTGTTTAATTAAAGAGGTTAAAATAATATCGGGAAAAGTCCAGAAGAAATTTTGCCTTGAATGTAAGCCGACTCCAACTTCGTTTTTTGTGCTAAACTTCGCGACTTATAGACGAGTATGTACCATAATAAAAAATGCTATAAATGAGCAAAATGCCAATAAAATCTTCCAGAGTAAATTATATGGGCTGTGATGCTACTTACAAAATATTTTGAATGAGGAGCCAAAACCGGCAAATTCCGAAATCCGGAAAGATCGCGGATCCGAGGGTTCCGGATTTGAGGTCCCATACTGTATATGTACTTCAAATTTTAACTAACTCATATTGCTTATATCGGGTCGATTCAGCATTTTTTAACAGGGTCTTTTTTTGTGAATTTTAAAGAAATTTTTGTGAAAAAACACTAAATTTTTGAAAATTTAACATATAGTGATGAAATTTTTTATTATTATTTGCCACTTTTATAATAAATAATGGTGTAAAAAGTAAAATTTATATGCTTGGAATTTTGTGAAGGGTCCGTTTTGATTGACTTGAATCTTGCTAAGGGTCCTAAAGCGGACCCGAATTTGCTCTGGCGTGACCCCTGTATATATATAACAAACACCCCCCCATGAAAAATTTCTCGTGAGTCAGCGCAAAAATTGTTCAGTCCTGTCAACTTCCAGGACTTGCACCCATGGTCTTTCTGTACAGACTCCAAACTAAACCATCAGTTTCAGCCATAAAATTTTGTATACAAATGCTCTTGATGGTGGATTAATCCATTTAGAATGCAAAAATTTTAAAATTTAATCTAAAAAACATTTTTTTAATGTTTTGCCCCATTTTAAGTTATTTTTTTGCATGCATTTCCTCATATCTTATGACTACATAAAAACAACAATGCCGCATCAAATACTATAAACATCATTTATTAAAATGAAGTTTGTGTTGACAAGCTTAATTTCAGAAATTCAAAAAATTTTTTTTATAAAGGGTACTTTTCTTTTTTTTTTTTGGGGGGGGGGGGGAGGGAAAATTAAAGCTAATGTTCGTGCATCTGAAATTCCAATTTAGCTTCTGATTTTTTTTTTCTTTTTTTGAAATAATTGCAACATTTTGCCCTTATTTGTAACAAGAATGGGACCCCTCTCTATTATTCTCAAAATATAGCTCTGAATCGTCAAAAGTTCGACTGTAATACAGGTAAGCCATTATTATGCGTAGAGCCAGAGTATGTAAAAACATGCTATTATTCTTTACATTATTGCCAGAATAAGAAAACATTTTTTTGTTTTTATAATCTTATGATGCAAGGGATTTTTTATCCTTTTCTTTCTTTCTTTTTGGCCATGTAAGCTGTTACAAAGCTGAAAGTTTCCATGTGTGAAAAACACGAAAAGTAGGAAAATCGCATATTTCCAAAACGCCTTGGAAGGAAAGAACTGCCTTTTTTTTTAATAAAAAGATGATATAGATAAAGCTATCTTCTGCTTAGTAACACTGGATCAGAAAATGATGAGTGAAGATTAAGTGTTTAACAAAAACTAATTGAATACTGTGGAACGAAGATGACTCTTCAGAACCGAAAGTTACCTTATTTGGTTCATATAAAAAGATGCCGTGTTCAAGTCTGTCCAGAGGCGAACCGGGGTGAGGGGACTTAAAAAAAATTGATTAAATTTAATTACAAATCTCACCCCGCCTGTTAGTGAACACACATTAGTTTGAATAAATTTCTTTAAGAAAGGTTTCACATGCTACTTTTGTTTGTTTTTTACTATTTCTCTAAATAGGAAACTGATAACATTTACGTCATCTTCTCTATCTCTACTAATAATAAAGCAGCAAGTATGTGTGTGTGTCTGTCTGTCTGTCCGGCGTAGGGCCCAGACCGTCCGGCAGATTTTCATGAAATTTGGCACGAAATTAGTTTGGAACATGGGGGTGTGCACCTCGGAGAGTTTTTTCTGAAATGCGAATTTGTTCTTCTTTTATTCCAATTTATAGCCGAAAGTTTCATAAAATAGTCGTTTTCTATGGGAAGGACTTATCGCTTCCTTTTCCAGCTTGATATCGCTGAAAAGCGCGTAAAAAACTGTCCCAGAAAGAGTTTTGTTCTTCGTGCTAAAATTCGAAACTTCTAAATTAACTGGAAAAGAAGTTATAAGCGTTTTTCTCTGTAGTTCGAAATTATTTTTTTACGGTAATTAACTTTAATTTTAATTGTTATCATGCCCCCCCGACTGACTATTAATCCTTTTTTCTTTAAACGAATTAAAATTTATTGCTTGCGGTTTTTAGCATTTTGAGGAGCAGCCGATTTTTAGCCTACTTTCCCGTAAAAGTAAAAAAAAATAATAAAGCATGAAAGAAGGCTTAATGTATCGTGAAAATATCGTTAAAAATCAAGAAAAGTCAAAAATAAGTGAAGTAATTAAATAAAGATTGAAAAATAAAAAATTTGAAAGTAGGGTATTGAGATGGGGAAAAAGTGGGTCTGTCGGTCTGTCTGTCTGTCGGTCTGCCCCCCCCCCCCCCTAATAACTTTTGAACGAATTGTCCGATTGGAAAAATTCTTTTTGCATTCGAAAGATCTCGGCGAGGACATCTCATTTCTATATTTTACTTTCTATATTTGAACAATTTTTTGTTCAATTTTGAACAGTTCAAAAAATTTTAACATTAGCGCCTATGGACAAAATTGAAGCAAATTCTGTAAACTCTGGGCACAAGAGCCAAATTCCTATTGCAAGCTTATTGAAAGGAGTTCTCGGCGTGAAATATTGATTTGAACAGTTTTTGTTCATTTTTGAACAGTTCAAAAAATTAACACAGGGCTTACGGGGAAATTTCAACCCTATATAAATCCTGATCTAACGGACCGATTTGCTTGGAACAAACTTTATCGGAAAGCTCTTATAACGTAGAACATGTAGAAATAGAAAGTTTATCTAGAACTTACGAGCCTATTTTGCTATGAAATTTTTTGATCGGGATTTTCAAGGATATTTCTCAGTGACTCAATGAGTGAAATAATGAATGAATGAATAAATGAAAGAGTGAAAGAATAAATCAATGAATAAATGAATGAGGAAAAGAATGAATGAATAAATTATTGAATAAATAAAAATATAAATAAATGAGTGAATAAATACATGAATGCGTAAATGAATGAATAAGCACTTGAATGAGGTAACAAATGAATGAATAAATGCATGGCTGAATAAATGAAAGAATGAATGAGTGAGTGAATGAATATATTATCCGTTGAAAAAGGTATATTTTAAATAATTAGAACTAAAGATAAATAAGAAAGAGAGAGAAAGAGATAGCTAGATTATAAATTTGAATTTGGTGTATACGGGAAAGTAGGCTCGTATAGTTCTAGACGGAACTTCTTGTTTGGATTTTGATTATTATTTTTTAAAACGAATTAAAATTTATTTCCTGAGGCTCACGGGCGATTGATAGCTTTATTTTGATTTCCTTATTTTTACATGTATTTTACGGGACCATTTTCCATACTGCACAGGGTTTTTAAAAGAAATGTTATTCTTTATAGCGATTTTTGTTATTACAGCTTATTATTACTATTTATACTTTCATTTATTTTACTTATTTTTTTTCGCCAGTGAATTAGCACATATGTTATTTTCCTATTTGAGCTCGGATGAAAGGTTTATTCTGCTTTCAAAGCTTTGCTTGCTGCTGTTTGTTTCTACAAGCTACAAAATTTCGTCTTTCTGTTTTAAGCCGGGGCCAGACGCTACATTTTGCACAACCTTTTGTCTGCGCAGTTCAACACGTTGCAGATAAAACGCTGCGTGTGGATTGGAAAAATGCGCAGTTTTGAGTCCGGTGCGAAGACTGTACAGTTGCAGCGATAACTGAGCTAGAAAGCATAGATGTCTTTGAACTGTGCAGACAAATCGGCACATGTAGACGGTAGCACCCTTTTCCGATTCATTTTGTTTCTCAGTTTCAATTCGTCAGGCGACAATGGCCTACTTTCGGCAATGTTCTCGGGATTTTCTCACAGAATGTATTGCATTATGCGAAAGTTTCCCATGCATTTGGCGTGTCAAATCCAAGGAGTATAGTGACAGGGATAAAAAGGGGAGGCTTATGAGAATTTATTGAAAAAATTCAAAGAAATTGATTCAAACTACAAACGGAGAAACAGTTGTAAATAATTAATTCTTTGAGAAGTGTTTACCGTAAAGAATTGGGAAAAGTTAATAAATCGATTCGATCTGGGGCTGGAGACGAAATCTACAAGCCATCTCTTTGGTATTTTGATTTGTTACATTTCCTAAATCATCAGGAGACACTAAAAGGCAGTCTAGGAATACCATGGATGAAAATAAAGAGACTGCAGTTGTCGAACCACCAGAACAGGCAACAAAAAAATATTTATTTTATGTAATCATTTGACCACTTTGAACGCCGGGTACTTCTGAGACGTTCCAATCTTTTTTTCAGCATGACACCATGCCAAAATTGACCAGAGTAGTACCTCCTTCATGACGATATCGCACAGAGTAAAATATACAGATATCTCTGCACCATGTAGACGCATAAAAAACTGCAACGTTTTCATTCAGTCTTAAGACTGCGCAAACAAAAGGTTGTACAAAACGTAGCGCCTGGACCCGGCTTTAATGTCAATAAATAATAGATAAAAATTAATTATACCAAAAATTTATTAATTAAAACTATTTTAATTTATTATAATCGTCCTTTTTGTGTGGGTACTTGAACTAAACAAACAAAATGAGTTTTCTTTCAAATATTTTCTTTTGTTTTGTTTCGTTTCTTTCTTTCCTTTACCTTTTTTATTGTGTGTGTTTTGTAAAAAAAGATGCTTAAATGTGTAGAATCTCTGGCTGATTGCCGTGGGCAGCTAATTTTTAATTATGTGGAATGCTATACATTTTAATAAAATAACATAATTTACACCTAAAAAAGTTATCACCATATACACACAATGGAAAACCGACTGGTCTTTTCATTTTTTTAACACGGGCATAGCCGTGCGGGTACCGCTAGTATTTAAATAAAATCATTGAAACAAAAAAATATATATAAAAAAAATAATATCAACAATGTTGTGATAAGGGGTAATCTTTGAAATTGTTCTTGTATTTACAGGTCGTTTGCGTATCGGGAGAGCTCTGAGAGTTCATTGTAGCTTTCTGTTTGACTGTTTGCCAAAGACTACGTAGCAAAAATTAAAAGACTTATCGTTCAACGAAAAGAAAGTTCCCGCAATCGTTTCGGTTGCGTAAAATGTTTTCGCTTTCAGAAATTCTCCTCGCCCGAAATAGATATTGCCATGTTGCTTTCTTTTTAAGCAAGTTGGTTGCTAGGTGATTGATCGCTGATGAAGCAAGCAGCCGCGAACTTCAATTCGGCGGTTCACGTCCCTGCAAATCTCTAATGCGATTCCAAATAATATATTATTTATTTAGTTTCAATTTTCAACAAGGAGAAAGTCTCCCCAATCGTGTAGTAGTGATGAAAAGAATTGCACTTTACTTAGCTCTTTAACAGCTAAGGCAGAGATAGACCAACAGGCCGTATGTTATTTTCATGACGCGGGCAGGAAATCATTGTTGTAAAAGTAATCCAATAAAATTCTGAATATCCCTATGCGCCTTATCCGCTTTTTTGGTTTTTCCATGAATGGGAAGTATGTACGAGGATGCCGAGAGTTTAACCGCTATATATGCCATATATATATGTATGTTGTGTGGGTCTGTATGTCACAGGGGCGGATTAAACAGTTGTCGGCCGCCAAGGGCCCCTAGTTCATAAGGGGGTCCTTCCTTATTTCAAATCCCTCCTCCCCCCATTGTTCCATGGAGTTCTATAGAAGGGCCTCGTGACAGATTATATTCCATGCAAATTTTATTACAGTTTAACTAAGGTTGGAAATGCCATTTTTCAATCCAGTGATTTAATCTTTAAAATTTCTGGAAGTTTTCGGAACGTTTTCAGTATGAAATTTTTTTGCTTTACTTTTCAACACGAATTAAATTTAAGATTCTTCAACTATAACTTCGAAAATTCATGACAATAAGATGAGGCAGTAGCGTAGCTAGACCCCAATTTCGGGGGGGGGAGGTTTTTTCTGGAGGAAGTTTGGTTCCTCTAAAGAACAATTATAGTCAAACCGATGTACGAGATTTAAGTCAAGCGAACCCCCCCCCCTCCCTCCCTATGAATTAAAAAATTATTAAAATCGGTTCATTTAGTCCAACTTTATGGTTGCAAAAGCACAAAAATTATTAAATTTCCTCCAAAAACCTTTTTTTCTTTTAATTATCGTATACGGTTTCTTGCAAAACGAAAGTAAGGGATCTATGGAAGACCATCCTCGATAGATTTAAAAAAAAAAGAATAATTAGAATCGGTTTATGAAATGAGAAGTTATCGATTTACAAACAAACAAACAAAAAACATGCATAGATATCAATTAATAACCATCCTCCTTTTGGAAAGTCGGTTAATGATAAAGACAAATTGCTTTCTAAAAGGAAAAATCTACACTTTTCCCTTTTAAAAGTTTTAATTTTTACGTGATTTTGTTTTTTGTTTGCGCTCGTTTCTTATTGTAGGGAAAGTATTTAATATGACAATGTTGCGTTGTATAGACTATATACATTTCCGTTCCCCTAACTGCCTTCAAATTATGATTAAAACAAAAAAAAAACGGACCTAACTTGACGAATTTACAGGAATATGTTTTTGTCACAGAGAACATAGAACTTTCAACTATAACTTTTTTTCCATTATCATTTTTAGCCTACTTTCCCGTCAAAGTTTAAAAAAAATAATAATAAAGCATGAAAGAAGGCTAAATGTGTCGTGAAAATATCGTTAAAAATAAAGAAAAGTTTAAAATAAGTGAAGTAATTAAATAAAGATTGAAAAATAAAAAATTTGAAAGTAGTCTTTTGAGGTGGGAAAAACTTGTGTCTGTCTGCTGTTAACTTTTGAAGGAATTGTCCGATCCGAATTTTTTTTTTTTTTGCATCAAAAGATCTCGGCATAGACATTTCATTTCTATGTTTGACTTTTTGATTTGAACTATTTTTCGCTTACTTTTGAATAGTTCAAAAAATCTTAACAATAGCACCTATGGGCAAATTAAGTAAACTCTATCCGATCCAAGTTCCGATGAACAAGTTTATTGGAAGAAGCTCTCAGCGTGAAAATTTTTTTTATTTGAACAATTTTTATTCATTTTTTAACAGCTAAAAAAAAAAAAAAAAATTAAGATAACGCCTACGGGGAATTTTCAATCTTATATAAATGATGATATAACAGACGGGTTTTCTTGGAACAAGCTTCATCGGAAAGATGTTATGATGTAGAATATGTACAGTTACGAAGTTCAATCAGAACTAAGGGAGCCTATTTTCATATGAAATTTATTCGTCGGGATTTTTAGATATTTTTGAATGAATAAATGATAAAATAAATAAACAAGGGAATGAATTGAAAAACAACTAAATGAGTGAATAAATACAATGAGTAAATGAATGACTGAATAAATGAAAGAATGAATGAGTGAGTGAAGGAATACGTATTAACCGCTGAAAAAGGTATTTGAAGTAATTAAGAACTAAAGCTAAATGAGAAAGAGAGATAGCTGGATTATAAGTTTGAAGTTGGTGTATACGAGAAAGTAGGCTCGTATAGTTCTAGACGGAACTTCTTGTTAGATAATGCATTAGTAGTAAAAGCGGCAAAAATAAAATATTACCTTCAGAAGTGTCTAGTGAAACTAATGCTGATTCTGGAGATTGTACTTCCTACTCCTCAGAGGGCATCAGCTTTCTCTTTTTATTACAATTATCATCAATTTTCTCTTTCGGCTTAAAAAAACTTGTGATAGGTTTTGCTCACCTCATTATTGCCTCTCATTCAATGCACTTCCCTAAATAAATTGGGTTTGAAAAAAATGCGCAAAACCTGATCAGTGCAGACTGACCCACCAATGCATAAGGGGTGCACGCACGAGAGGAAAGTGGGAGGTCTCTGCTCATGGTAAAATATTCATACATTAACCTATAGGCAAAGTAAACAACCATTGGCGGAAAAACCCATTTAAATAAGAATAGTTGATGCTTAAAGAACGTGAGAATTTTTTTATGGCTGCAGTGTTATTTGTTAGGGGAGAGGAGAAATTGAGAATGACATTCATCACTTTACTCTCACTATCTCCTATCTTCGTGTTCAGTGCATCTGTTTCTGTATATCTGTAAAGTAAACGATATATGTTCGGTTGAGGCGTTATTATTGAATGGTCAGTAGAGAATGGGGTTAAGTTGAAAGTGGAGAGCAATTAACGCAAACCCCCTTGGTGCTTGAAAGCACCTTCTAAAAGGAAGAAGTCATAAAACGGACTTTCTTCCGCTCTGGGCATGAAACGTAGTGAGGGACTGCTGATAAAATTGTTAAACAGAAGCTTTGAAAGGAGAATTGGGAACAGTCATGGGAAAGATTCTAGTTTAGATAAATTTATCGTTAAAAGTACGGCTTGGTTGCATTTGAAAGCTATTTCCAGCCTCCTTTTTTTATTCTAATAATGGTTTTTTGCTAGTCCTGTGTCCACTTTCATTTTGCTCCAGACTATAGAGACACATCTTATTTAAAAGGTTTTCTTATTAATAGGTCTCCTAACTGCAAGAATTGCACTGAACATATTCCAGTTTTGTTCGACTGCGAATCAAAAACTTCCCGAAAATGCTGCCAAACCGAAGATTTTCCAATATCATTTTTCATTCATTTTAGCTCACCAGAATTTATTCTCAATTGGAACATTTGATGATAGTTAAAAAATATATTGTATTCTTTATTTGAAATTAAAAGACAAATCATTAGAACCAATTGCGATAGCAACAAAAACCTACATTTAATCGATGTAGCACCACATCTATTAACACTTTATAAAATAATTTGGGGGTCGGGAGGGCTCGGTCTTTGACGCCGAACAGTATCACTCGGGCTCGGACTTACAAAAGTGAGCCCAAACTCATCTCTAGTGTATAATAGGGGTTTGTGGTGGAGGTATTTAGGGGAGAAACCCCTAGGAAAGTGGTACGACTATGGCTGCAAGTTTGTCGCTCCGCGAATTCCCTCGATTTTTGAAGCTGTTTCCTAAAATCCGTGATTTTTAAAAAATTCCACGATTTGTGCGAAAATTGTTTAAAATATAAGACAATTTTTTTTGTTTTTTACTTACATTTTAATGGCAATTTATACTGTTCTGAAGTTTTAAAATGTATAACAGATTTCCCTAAAATTTAGAAAAATTCATCAATAGAAAAATAACCATAAAAGCAGTTATAGATAATCACATTCATGTTTAGAAGAAGTTTTTGATCCTAATCAATACAAATATTTAAATCTTTTTAACGAAGTTTATAGTTCTTCCATTTTTAATAATAACCCTATGATTCGACCCCCCCCCCTCCCCCCCAAATGAGTTACACGTTGAAGGAGGGCAATTCAATTTTGGAAATTCAAGAGAAAAAGTTTTCCCGATCTGTCCAAAGTAGCAATTCGATGTTTGTCAGTTCCGTCAGTAGCGCAGATGCTAAACGGTCCTTCTCGACATATAAAAACGTATTAAGTCATAGCAAGTACCAAAATTCTGTACATTTAAATAAATACCTAAATATTGCATAAAGTTGAAAGAAATAAAATTGTTCACTTATGTACTTCCTTACTTAAAAAATAAATTTCATTGCAGATAGCCTAGATTTTATTACATTATATTTGTGTTCTCGCAAGCATTTCACGAAATTTGCCGCGAATTTTGTCCTTTTTTCTGCGACAAATTTGCAACCCTAGGTACGACCCTACAACCCAAAGGTTCGATAATTGTTTTTTTTTTTTTAGCAGTGTTCTGATCAATTGTTATTTTAAAAATTAAATATTTTTAGAATACTATAAAGCGTAAAGAGAGTTAAGGTTTCAAAAAAAGTTTTCGGACACCAACATTTCGGTGGGGTCCATCTAAGCCATCCCGTATCTAAGTCAAAATTTCGGGGGGGGGGGGGGGGGTTGTCCCCAAACCCCCCCCCTTATCTACGCCACTGAGATGAGGGACCCCTGTTTATTTTACCGCCAGAGCCCCCCCACCCCCCAATCTTCTTAATCCGCTCCTGTGTGTGTGGCTGTGTATTTTTTTTTTTTCCGACATGTTTTTTGACTGGCAATATCTCTTTACTAGTTTCCTTAGCTGCCTTTTCTCTGTGAAGAATTGCAGGTCGATTAAGTTGGTCCCGCCCCACGGAAGCAAATTTGAAAAATAAAAGTATGTACGTTATGCACCCGTTTTGAACCCAAGTTTCACGTTTTGCACCCTAACCAAAAAAAAAAAAAGTTATAAGCGTTTTATTTCGGGGGGGGGGGGGAAACTTAAGCTTAAATTAGTCCCCCCCCCCTCCCTACTAAATTTTGAGCTGCAGAAGTTTTTTCAACAACCCTCGTTATGCACCCATTTTGCGCCCCTCATACACAAAATTTGAGGTTTTGCACCCCAAACCGAAAGAAGTTATAAACGCTTTAAAAGGGGGGCGTGGCACGAAGCGTTGCAGCTAGCCCCCGTCAGTGTTAAATTTTAGAGTAAGAAAAAAATTTGGCGTGACCCACGTTATGCACCCTTCAACACAAAATTTCACGTTTTGCACCCTAAACCGAAAAAAAGTTATAACAGAGGCGCACCGAAGGGAGGAGGGAAGTAGACAGACAGACCCCCTGTGGCAACGGGATCTGTATTAGAGATGAGTCGGGGCTCTATATTTTCAAGTTACTTTCGGGCTCGGGTATGGTAAATATTCATACATCAACCTACAGGCAATAGAGATGAGTTCGGGCTCACTTTTGCAGGCCCGAGCCCGAATATAATTCTTTAAAGAAACCTTAACCCTACACTGCGCCGTGTTGTTTTTAAACAACACCTCCAATTTTCGTTCACTAAGCTTTTATTTTGTAATACTTTTAACATGTGGCGCATTCTTTCGTTTCATTTTGTATGTGTGATCATATTAGTTAATATAGTTTCCCCTAGATCTTGTAAACTGAACTCAAGGTTCATCTTTTTCACAAAATCGTAAGACATGTTGATTTTGTAAAAAACAGTAACTTCTTAATTTTTTTCTACAAATCTTAAGCAACAGTTTTATTTTAAAAAATAGTCTCTAAGTGCTTACATAGTTTTAAAATAAAATAAATATAAGTTGTCCGAAAATGTTCGGGAAAAATATATATTAAGGCGCCTTTTTTACTTGTTGTTTTAAAACAACACCCCGCATTCGGGGGCAATCTTTATGCTCCTGCATTACTCGCAGTATGAACAAGAACAGGTGTCACAAGTTGTTCTATTTCACTTTATTTAGTATCTTTTAGAAGATTATTGTTAAATATTTCACAAATTAGCGTAAAGTGGTCGATTAAATTATTATTTAGGAATTTTGTTTAAAATCAATTCACGCTCAACCGAAGAAGAAACGAACATTATCGCATAGACCCTTTACAGATGTTAGATTTCTTGTTTAAAATCTTTTAGTGGAATTATTATAAAACTTTCTTGGTAATCAAAGTAAAAATTTGCACATGTAACTAATAATTATTAGTTACATCTGCAAATTTTTACTTTAATAAATTTTATACATTTATAAATAATAATAAAATTAATTATTTTAATAAATTTTCATATTGTAGTGCTATTTTATGATTAGAATGCATGCCTATTTATTATTGATTTGGTTTCATTTGTTAAAAAGATTATATAAAAAAATTATTATTGTTACCCCTAAATGCGCAGTGTTGTTTTTAAACAACATGTCAATTTATCTCGAATTCTACTTTTCCGAATTAAATAAGAATTTTTTTAGTATTTTACCCACTTGACTAATAACTAGCACAAACAAACGCAAAAAAAATACTTTACAAAAAAAAAAAAAAATTGCGCAGTGTAGGGTTAAAATTGAAAAATTTTCGGGAAACCATTTTTTTTTTTTTTTTTCGGAACAGGTTCTTGAAAATTTTTGGAAATGTCGGAGAATTTCAGATCAGAATCCCCCATGATCAAAAGAGAGGGGAAGCTTATCTTAAAATTTGAAAAATGTGCTGGGACGCTTGTATTAAAATAAAACACAGGGGGACGGCGACCCCCCTCTATTACACCACTGAATGTAAGAAATAACTTACCGATTACAGCTTTTATACTAAAGTGGCTGACATTTACTTTTCCTGAAGATGCACCCAAATTGATCAAATTTTGCGCTAAGTCGGGAAATCCTTGGCCTGCAACTACGTAGAAATTTCTCAGATCCCATATATTTGACCCCCCTCCCCCCTTTGTCACACTTCAACAGACCCCTCCCTCCTCCCCCCCCCCCTTTGTCACAGTCACGCTATGTTGCATAAGCAGGATGTCACACTTCTTGTTACCCCCTCCCCTCCCCTTGTCACACTCGGACACAATTTCACGAACCCCACTCCCCTCCTCGAAGCGTGACATCATTTATGAATGATCCTGATCTAATGAACGGGATGCAATAAAATTTATGTATACAGGCTAACTTGAGCACGTTGAACTCATTTCCGTTGTCAGATATAGGGCTTTCTATTTAAAATTAAAAGTCAGTAATCATGTTAATATGTATACGGCCCCTTATCGAAATTTTTCTCCTACAATTTAAAAGAAGACATTAATCGATGACGAATAACACCTTGTGTTTCTAGAGCGCATGATGGCTGATAATTTTGAGATTTCGTTTTTTTTCCCCGACCCCGACTGTTCATTAGATTTAATTGTAGTTTAGACCAAGAAGCATTAAAATACAGACATAATGTTTCGGGATTGCTTATGTCTGCATTTTATTGCTTATTTGTGCTTTCTTAACGTGAAATTATTTTTTATTACAGTTTACTTGCACAAAGTTAAATTATTATTATACGAGCCTACTTTCCCGCGCATACATCAATATTAAATTGATAATCTAGCTATCGCTCTTTCTCATTTAACTTTAGTTCTTAATTACTTCAAAAATACCTTTTTCAACTGTTTATACATAGTCATTCACTCATTCATTCATTCATTCACTCATTTATTCTTTCATCCATTCGGAAATATCCTTAAAAATTTAGATCGGAAAAGTTCCGTGGGAAAGTAGGCTCGTTTAGTTCTGTACGAACTTCGAATCTGTAACATGTTCTACGTCGTAACATCTTTTCGATAAAGTTTGTCCTAAGCAAATCTGTCTGTTAGAACAGGATTTACATAGGATTGAAATTTCCCCGTAGGCGCTGCTGATAACATTTTTTTAACTGTTCAATATAGAACAAAAAAATTTCAGGTCAAAACATGTTTCTGGTTGAGAGCATCTTCCAATAAGCTTGTTCAAAGGAACTTAGATTTAATTCCCAGAGTTTACATAATTTGCTTCATTTTCGCCCATAGGCGCTGATGTTAAGATTTTTTGAACTGTTCAAAATTGAACGAAAAATTGTTCAAATCAAACAGTAAAATATGGAAATGAGATGTTATCGCCGAGATCTTTCGAATGCAAAAAAAAAAAAAAATGTTTCGAATCGGACAATTCCTTCAAAAGTTATTGGTGGGGAACAGACATTGTAGTCAGATTGCTGCCTGCTATCTGAACCAGTAACGTCAATAAGGAATTAAATAAAAATTTTGAAAAAATGTATTTTTTAAAACAAAGTTTAATCATTCGATCACAAAAAACAAAGCTTAAAAATATGAAGAAATATTTTTTTTTGCAATAATTTCAGTGTTACGCAACAGTAGAAACGTAATGAGCTTCGGCTCTGTTTACGCCCCTCAGGGCTCAATTTTAAATGAATCAATAGGATTTTCGGAATGCAAAGAGATACATCTATATTTATGCCTAACAGAGCCCTTTTAAAAAATATGACTCTTTTTAAGTTCAAAAAATCCAATTTAAACTTTGAAACTGCAACATTTTAATACTAGGTAGGCAGCATTCTTAAATCTTAACCCGTAGTGTCAATAAGAAATTAAATAAAAATTTTGAAAATATATGTTTTTCGAGTAAATTTTATTCATTCTATCACAAGAAAAAAATTAAAATATTAATAAATAATATTTTTCAATCGTTTTAGTTTCACGAAACTTAATAAACTGGAGATACTTTCGTTTTCAAAACGGGACGTATAATGGTTACCTTTTTAAGGAGTTTATGATGCCAAACTTGCCAAGAGATGGGGCAGGAATATATCCAAATCAAATATAAGAAACGCTGTTTTCGTGAATGAATTTAAAGAAATAGAATTTATATGGTTTTTTAATGATTTCATGCATTGACAATTTAATAACAGCTCATTACATTTTTCAATGTATTATTGGATCATACGAACTATGCGTAATTTTAACGTTAGCCAGTTATACTCTACTGAAGGTTATTGGCTACTTTTTATGAACAACGGTGATCAAAATTAGGAATTGGCTGATGAAGGAAGTTATTTTAATGTAGCGCTCATAATATTTTTCGCAAAACGTGAAGAAAGAACATATCATCCAAGTGAAACTTGGGATGAAATTATTCAAAGGATGCAGTTAGAAATGGAACAGATAAGCTTAGGAAAACCAAAATTCC
This sequence comes from Octonoba sinensis, assembly GCA_038502835.1. Taxonomy (NCBI): domain Eukaryota; kingdom Metazoa; phylum Arthropoda; class Arachnida; order Araneae; family Uloboridae; genus Octonoba; species Octonoba sinensis. Next base: position 24,132,483 of record CM076599.1, on the reverse strand, counting down.
TTCAAATCAATGTCAAAATAGTCTAAATCAGTGAAATCGTGTTAATTCATAAAATGTTCTGAACATCATGGAATAATATTTAGAAGGTATGACTGAGGAGCGCGAGTTTTGCTGGAAGACTTTCAGATATGAAAGTTTTGGGGGGCATTAGGAATCTCACAATAAAGCTTCTGGCATTGTGAAATCTATGAACATTCTGTTGGAAGATGTGTATTAATTTTTGATTCCAAAGAGTTGTGTGCAATAAAAACGTTATTTCCAACAGAGAACCGATTTTTTCCATGAAGCTACTAGAAAATAGTTTAGTTTGTAATGAGCGAGCGAAACGAGCTCATTACATCGCGCGATGAATACGATTACATACACGCGATGCGATTCTATATATTATTTATATAGATATATATATATATATACATACATATACATGCACAGTGGTACACCCAGGATTTTGCTTTGGGAGGGGGGGGGGGCGACACCAAGGTCAAAATTAGAGATAAATTGATTTCTCGGATACCGGAAATCCGGAGTCTTTCGTGTGACTTCCCGTATCGGATATTCAGTTCTGATATTTGAAATTTGTAAATTCTGTACTATACACTATATAGCCAAAAGTCATGGGGCAATTTCATTTGAAACATTTTTCCAAATTTCTAGAGCACACAAATTTCTTTTGTGTGTTTGTTCTCAACGTTTCAATTTGGTGAAAAATTATCTGCGTGTTATAGGCCAAAACTATGCTGGGGAAATTGGCATTTTGGAAAGAAGTGTTTATAACTTCGTGAATACGCATGCTAGTTTTCTGAAAATCGGTAAAAATATTGTTCACGGCAAGTAAATTCTTCTTGGAAATTTTCAGCTTTTTTCAAGCATTTAACGAGACAGGATGATAGAAAACATCTTTGACTTTCTTCAATTTGTTGCTGGTCCCCTAAATTCACTCTTGAGGAAATTTTTACTCTAAAGTTGGACGGGAAGCATGCTTTTTATAGGACCGAAGTAACAGAACATTTTGTCATGTACTTTCCTAGTGAAAAAAAAAATGTCTAAAAGGAAATTGTCTTATGACTTTTGGCAATATAGTGTAAAAATCAAATTTTACATGCAGGATAACCGGATAGTTTTCCAGATATTAAAAAAAAAAATGTCGGATACCGGATATTCGATGTCTACTGGGAGGGGGGCAGGTCCCTTTGCTCTCCCCCTACTTGTGTCGGGTCGCCTTTGTATATTATATATACCCCCCCCCCCCTCTTGAGCTCAGACAAAATGGCAAAACTGCCTAAATTAGGGAAATAATAGTGCTTTATTACATACTCGAATTTCTTTTAGTAGTTTCAGAAAATTATGAACCCCCACCCCCTTGAAAAAATTCTGCGTACGCCACTGTATATATACAGGTATATATATATAAATTTATGGAAGCCGTCCCCCTGCGGCGTCTTCTCTCACTGCTATATATATATATATGTATGCAGTAAAACCTGTGTAAGTTAACCACTTGCGGTGCAGCACTTTAGTGGTCAACTTAGACAAGTGGTTAACTTATAAAGGGTGAACATGATTTTTTTTTATTTTGTCATTCTTACACTATGCGTTCATTTCTTTTTAACTAATTAAAATACATTTAAGTTTAGCTTCATGTATTAACCTTACTTTAAAATAGTTTTTAGCTATTTTATTACACAAAAATATCATTAGAGAAATTAAACCTGAACTGCTTGCAAAGTGTCATACAACTTTAAAATCAAAGTTGGCAAAAATAAAGATACATATCTTATTAATTATGTAAGTTGTTTATTTGATGGTAAAGATTCCTAAAAATACATAATTGTTCAAAATGTCTATCTCAGATAGAACAAAAAAGAAGAAATTTATTTAAAGAATAAAAGAATGCTCATTGTTGTTTCCCCATTGGTAATGATAGAAAGAGGTTTAAACAAGCTTTCTAATTATTGTGTCATCCATGCAGTGCAGACGCGTACTGGTGTAACATCATAGCATAAAAAACAATCCTGGAAAACTTATTTTTGTTATTAAATAAACAAATATCGTGGTAACAATTAGGCGGTCAACTTACAAAAGGTTTCTATTATACTTCCACCCAAATTTGGTCTATATAAGTGGTCAACATAGACAGGTTGTCAAGATAGGTGGTCAACTTTACAGGTTGTATGTACTGTATACGTATATATATATATGTGTGTGTATATACATATTCAGAACTTATTTAAAATACAAATAATAAGAGACAAGTATTTACCAAACTTATTTTTGAAATAAAAATAAGAGATCTGGACTAGCGACTTTTTTGAGTTGCTCCGCTCCAGTTCCGCTCCGACTTCGAAATACTTGCTCCGGCTCCGCGTCGTGCTCCGAATAATTTTAATTGATTCTATTATTCACCTTTTTTGCTTTGTAGTTAATTTTCTATACGATAAAAAATTCAAAATGTAAAGAAAAAAATGGAACAGTGGAGCACAGCAAATTTCTTTGCTCCGCTCCGTTCCAGTTTCGAGCAAAATCTCGTTGCTCCATCTCCGCGCTCCTGCTCCACCCTCCGCTCCAGATGCTTGATAAAAAATACTTTCTTATTTAATTAAAGCAAGAAATTTGAAATAAATAAATAAATGAAAACCTTGCATTTATTGGATCCCCCCGGTAATAACTCTCGAGATTTTTTTTTTTTTAAATTTTGATGCTTTTATCCATTAACCATATGAGTAATAATAACACAGTTGAAAAGAATCTACTGGATGTTCTCTGGATAAAACCTACATTTTTAAATCCTCAGGTTCCCATCAACGCGACCTTTTTATTTGCTTTTGGGTTTAAATGTCCCCTGATTTTCTTCTGTTGTGTTGCTATCCGTCAGCTGTTTAACTACCCATGATTCTCTGCAGTATTTTTGTGTGACGTCAAATCTAGTTTACAAGCAAGCTCTAGGTAATGGTAAAGACGGACCGTGCGTTTGATGTAGTTATTTTTGAAAATTATACAAGATATATTTACGTATTCCAAAGTGGTAATAATTGTGCGAAGTTGATTTTTCTTGTTAATTGACTTCAAATAAGTACGCTCATTTTACTTCGTTATACATTTTGTTCCTTTGTTGTTGTTTTTGTGTCTCCATTTTACTGCATGTTTTGATAGCGTCGCAGAATCTACAGATGTTTTGACTGATCATGTAATTAATTAATCGTCCTTTTAAAGGATTAGTATGTTATTATTGTGTCAGTCTTAGATGTAAATTTTTTTGTTCTATTCGCCACTCGTATTTGCTATTTAATTTAGTTTCTTTCCCGTAAAGTTGCTCATTGATTATTCAGTCATCCTTTCACATAATTAATAATATATTTTTACTTTTTTATGTTTTTCCTGCTGCAAGTAAAATTCATTTAATACTCGAGATTAATTTTTCTCGACATTGTCTGTATCAAAATAAAATTATAATTAATATTACTTATTAATGTAGGACGAAGAGACGACGTCACACATTTTTCTTTTCTTATATTAAAAAATCTTTTGTGAATTTTGACATAAATTTTCGCCACAGACATTTCACTTAAATGTACTAAAGGTGCTTCAGAAAAATGAATTGTGATTTGAAAATAAATAAAATAAAGTAAAAGAGAGAAGTTCGTCACAGATTGTTTACGATTCAAGAATTTTTTTTTTCCTTTACGTGTTGGTTTAAGGTGAAACGTGATTTTCAGTCATTAATTCCTTATTGATAAATCTAAAATCAATACAACATGCTTCCTCTCTTGACTTGTACTTGTAATAAACGACAAGACTGAATCATGCATTTTTCATTCTTTTAATTAAAAAGAGAGAAAAAGGTTGCTTGGAATTTGGTGGTTTTTGAAATCTAGTTTAAAAAGATTTGAAAGGTACCATGTATTTTTTTTAATAGGGAGATGAATCTTTAATCCAGTTGTTAAAATCAAGAGTTCTTATAGAATTCAGTTTCTTTTAAACATGATTGTGTAGAAATGAGAATCAGCTATGGTCTGTGTAATATGCAAATGAATTGTGACAGATAATTTCCAAACTTACCTTAAATATTTCATAGAATGTAATTAATGTTCAATGTGAGTTTACATAATTCAACATCCTTACACAGTGATTAAGAAATGATGTTCATTTATTAAAGGCTTAAAATCAGCTGATGATTTGATTGTATGTTTATTTACCTTAATTTGGTTTTATATAGTATTGTGTTAATTTGTTTGTACAATATGCATTTGAGATCAGAACATATTTATGTAGAAAATTGTTTTTTGATAGAGAATTGACTTGGACCAGCCTGTCTGGCTCGGAGCTTGTTGCTGGTTGTCGTTTTTGCATTCTTGTAAAATGATTTATGCATTCACTGCTCAAAATTCATTTTTTAATGTATTTCTTGTTTCATCTATTTGCTAGATCTGGGAAAAAATGGGGGGTGCTGTCAGTGCTGGAGAAGACAATGATGAATTGATTGACAATTTAGTTGAAGCTGAATACATAAAATCTCCTATTGTTGAAAGAATTTTTCGTGCAGTAGACAGAGGAGATTATTATCTAGAAGGATGTAAAGAAAATGCCTATAGGGACCTAGCATGGAAGTCTGGCCATATTCATTTATCTGCTCCCTGCATTTATTCTGAAGTAATGGAATCACTGAAATTAGGTGCAGGGATGTCCTTTTTGAATCTTGGAAGTGGCACAGGATATTTAAGTACCATGGCTGGTCTCTTATTGGGTGAGTGAAAAAGTTTTTTGTATTTAGATTAGTAGTCTCTCTCTAAGCAATAATAAAAATATAAAATTAAGTGACAAAAAATCATTGACTTTTTTATTATGTATAAAATGCAATAAAATATGAATAAAAATTCTCAGCTAACAGTAAAATGATCTTGGATTGTTTGAATTTTTTTGCTTAAATAAAAAATGTGTGGCACGTAATAATATTCATATAGCATTCTCTTTTAATTAAAGCTTTCATATCATTATTGCTGGTGTAGTTTTTGTTTTGAAGGGCTTTAAAATCATACAAAATTTAAATGACACAGGAATTTGTTTATATAGCAATTTATAGTTCTAAAATTAAAATCCAAAGTTTGGCACTTTTTTAAATTCAAAAACCCCTCTAAAAATAATCTGTGGCTACTGAAGTATCTCCTTGCCAAAATTGGAACAAGCTGTTCTAATTGTTTGCAATCCTATGAAAGTAGTAATTCTCTTACTTTTAAGACGAACCTAGAATTTGAATAGCTTAAAATTATCACCTATGATTTTGCCTTCTGTGCTAAAACTTAGCTCTCCCAATCTTCCATTCTAATAAATTTAAATAGTTGAATCGTGTTCCCTAAATTTCATAAAAAAAATCAACAAAGATAAATTAATTAAATTTGATATAAAAAATAATTTAAATAAAATCTGAATATTGAAATTAAAAAAAAAATCCTTAATTTTTCTAATAATTTTTAATACAATAGTGTTTAGATTTGTGCTTCTTAAAGTCATGAATAAATTCATGACTGAAGGCACTCAACTTTTATAAGTATAGTTTCTGCAAAACAGTAAGTGATTTTTTTTAGATACTTAGTTTACATTTACCTTTAGGATAATGCAAATAACAGAAGCAGGGGTCTTAAGCCCATTAGACTAATTACTTCCCAATAGCACTTAAGACTCCTTTGCTTAAAATTTTCAAAAAAAATTTGAAGAAAAAAAAAGTTTCTAAGTTTAACAAGGTATTACAAATCTTCTGCATGTGTGTCTCAAACTATGTGCTTTCATTTAAAAAATGCAATTTCTTTAAGTGCACATTTTGTTTTCTTCATACTCCATTGAAAAATCATGAACTGAACGAGGGAAATTTTAGGTTTTGATGATATTTTGCTAAAACTGGAAGAGGGAGGGGTTAGCCAAAAATTGCAAAATTGGGATGGTGTCCCACCAAAATTGCTCCTAATTAGCCCCACAAGTCTTAAGGCCGACCTGACAAAAATTATTCTCGCTCTCTTTATTGTAGAATGTTTGAACAAATTTCCTCTTACAGCTTTTTCTTGGCTTTTAAAATGGTATAAAGCTGGAAAAAGATAAGAGAATTTTTAGCATTATGTGTTGTTGAAAAAGGCAGCAAGAAATATTTGAAATCAAGACATACAAACTAAATGGAATTTTTTATTGATATGTTCATGCCATTATTCACATATGCTTTCTGTGGGATGTTTTGATGTTGGATTCTTTTTATTTTGCCAAATTTTACTGTAATCTGTCAAAGGGTATGGAATTGTACAGTGTTCGAAACAAACACAATTTATCATATTTGTAAATAGATTATAGAAATTTCTTTCATAAAAAAAAAAAAAATCAACTTTCATAACTTACTTTAATCAAAGTTATCTATCTATTGAATCATTTTTTACAATATAGCAAACCCCCTCTCTCTTTTCAATAACACAAGTATAATTGAATTTTTAAAATTTTTATGTTATGCTTTTAATTAGGTACATATGGGACAAATCATGGTGTTGAACTTCATTCTGATGTGGTGAACTATGCTAAAACAAAACTAGATGAATTCTTGACCACATCACCTGCCATGGACAAATATGAGTTTTGCACCCCAAATTTTGTGGTTGGAAATTGTTTATTGTTAGACAGCTCTATTCATCAGTATGATAGAGTTTATTGTGGAGCATCATGTCCTGCTGAGCATGAAAATTACATGAAAAATTTAGTTCGTATTGGTGGCATTTTAGTCATGCCTCTTAATGACCATGTAAGTATTAATCATAACATTTAAGAATTTTTCAAACGTACAGGTCCATTGTTGCCAAATTTTCCAGGGGCGGGCAAAGGGAATAAACCCGATAAATTTTGCATTTAAAAAAACAATAAAATACATGTACATGCATATAAATACATTATATTTTCCCAGCCACCTTTGGGGGGGGGGGGGGCAGGGGTGTTGCAAGGTACCCCCTGACCCCCTTAAATGATGGGCCTGCAAACATAAATTTAATATTTTTCTACATTTTTTTTAGTTATGGAAACTTGCTTAGTATTTGTTAATTTGTTTATCATTTAAGTATGATGTAATTGGAAAATAGAAAATTGTATGTTTAAAACCGAGTTCATTAAAAAGGAATTTTCCATGTACAGTCGAACCCTCATATATTGAACTTCCGTATATCAAAATCTTCTATGTGTCATACTCTTAGCAAGTCTCTATGTTCATAACATAGAAAAACTTTCTATATATAAAAAAAATACATACATCGAAATTTTTTCAAGTCATATTGGAAGAGTTCATGCGACTTTAGGCTGTTTGCCTGACGAAAAATAAAGGTGAAGTAAGAAAACAAGTTCAGTTAAAGTTACTAATAGAATCCAGAGGAAGTAAATAAATCTGAGAACATTTCTAAGCCATCAAAAGAAGAAATGCAAGAGGCATTTGAAACAATAAGACATAGAAAATGTTCCTGATGAAGATTTTAGTGGACTGAATAAATGAACGTTTCTTTGATGAACTTTCTGCAAAAATGGCTGTTCAGTGAGATATTCATAGTTTTTTTTTTTTTTAAAGAATACAACTGTGATCATTGTTTATTTTTATTTTATTTATTTATTTATACCTCATCAATCACCACCGTACCTACCCTGACGAGGGTTTAACCGGATGTGGTGATTGAGAGGAAAGAACAGAAAAATAACAGAAAAGAAATTGGGTGTCACAGATCATGTGATGTTACTTATACAAATTTTGAAAAAATAGAAAATACAGTACAAACTATTAAAAAAAAAAAAAAAACACACACACACACACAGTAACCGTAAATAGCAAACAGCAACAATAATAATAAAAAATGACATAAATATGATGAGCAATTAAATAAGAAAGATTTCAGAGCTGCGAATGAAAGTCCTATTGAAATTATTACGAAGGGAGCTGAAAGTCATCTCCATGAGTGTTTAGGAGGAACATAACTGCATGCAAGTTCTTTCGAGTTACTGGATGAGATAAAACATGGATGATCCGTGATCATTGTAACAACTGTCTGGACTCTCCCCATTTAATGTGATTCGCATATAAATTAGAAATAGCGTTTCATTTGCAAAAAATGAATTGACTAGGACCAGCCAAGCTAGGCCCCATGCCTGTTGCTGGTTGTCACTTTTGTATTTGTATAAAATGAGCTTTAATTTTAATGTTTCAGAATAAATTGTGACAAATCTAAGATTGTATCAAAATTTCTATATATTGATTTTTTTTCTGGCAATTTGCTACTTCGATATATAGAGGTCCGACTGTATCTTCCTTTTTGAAGCATTTCTTTGGAATCAATAAATAAAGCAAATGTTTTTGTATGCTTGAAGGAATACTACACTCTGTTTTTATTTCAACAATCTTTTTCATTTCGTATCTTTCCTCCTTGTTTTAAAAACTTAAAACACCCAAATTTCCCCACACCCCATAATATTTTTATTCAGTCTTTTCCTATTAAATTTTCTCCTGTTTAATTAAATCCAAGTCCTACACAGAGCATTCCTTACCATGCAGTAAGATATTCAGGGAAACCTACATTTTATTAAAATTTTCATTCCTTGTGCGAGTAATATCATTATTGCATACCAAAAGTCTTACAGCTTCCAATCCACAACAGTTTTTAAGCCGTTTTCATTATCATTGATAACATTTCACTGCAACCTTTTTTTGTAGACTTCTTTTGTAATTTTGGTATACTTGAAATAAGAGTTAAATATTTTTGAATTAGAAGTTGGCAATTCAGAATGAATTGCAAACTATTGCAAGAAAAGTGCTCAATCAGCACTTTGCTTTCTAAGTTGCTTTAAATGTTTTAACCCTTTTGAGAAGCGCACCCCAGTCGGTGAGCCACCATCACCGGATAAAGAGCTAAGAGCTAATAGAGTGCTTTGTCACTTGGGACTGGCAAGTTGTGCTGCTAAGCCTAACTTTGGAAAAAAATTCATATAAAATAAATTTGCCTTTCAAATGTTCCAATTTATGGTACACTATAAAAGTAACTTATTTTTGACTATCAAGAGTAGTTTCAAAACATAATTATTATTTTTATTAAAAAATCTATAAATTATGTTTTAGAAAGAAAAATTCTCGACTTGCCTGAAACAAATATGTACAGAAAATGTCAAGAAAAATCACAGAATCTATTTGACACCTCATATGCATCAAAATAAAATAATAAACATTTTCTATAGAAACCATTATGAGAATGATGAAAAGGAAGCAATTCAATGTAGGTGGCATGATATTCTTTAAACATGGGAACAGGCAAAGTTCTGTGTTGCATGCGTTACAAGAATAGTATGTTTTCTTGTAGAGTTAATAAACATGGATCATTGATTGACAGAAGCTCTATAATTACATATTTTTTTAATGCAGTTTATTAACCTTACTTCAAAAGTAAACAGATTTTAGAATTTATTTTTTGATGCTATTAACATATCAATTGGAATGTGTCAGATTAACTATGTTTTAACTTTTAAAGTTGTTGCAAGTTACTCGAACTGGTGAAACAACGTATGAAGTGAAAAATGTACTACCAGTGTCTTTTGCTTCTCTTGTCGTTCCCAGTTCTAATGAGGCCTTTACGTCGGTAAAACTTCGTAAGTATTACTGTTTTCATGATATTTTGATAGATTATTATTAAATCCATTAACCAGGGTTTGGAAAAAAAAAAAAAAAAATTTAAAAAAGGAAAGAAAAAAAACATTTTTCTTCTTCCTCTTCTTTTCTTTCTTTCTTTTCTTTTCCTTTTCCTTTTTTTTTTTTTTTTTTTTGTGAAAGCCCAGCCTACCTGGATTTGTGATGAAAAAACTGAGCTTTTTCAGGAAACCTTTAAATTTTGACTTTGATTTAAATATTTTCCCAACCATTGTGTGGTTAGTTATTCATTTCATAGAGCTATGCACAATTTTAAAATAATGTATCTATTTTTTACTTGAATTTTATGCAAAGTTTCAAAGTTGAAGGGACGGGGGTGGGAATACATTTTATATTAGTATATATTTTCTACACAGCAAAGTTCAAGTCCTTTTCAACCATTTTTTTGCTGTAGTTGATTCTTGCAATATTGGTGAAAATATGGCCAATATTTGAAATTTAAAAATATGAATTATTTTAATAAGGTCTTAATTGTTGGAAAGATGGATCCATTACAAGCAAAATAGTAATTTATTCCTTTTCTAGAACTAAGTTTCAAATCCTTCACTTTTTCATGCCACAAATGGAGTTTCCCTCCAGCTGTCAAAGCACTGCGAGGCAGAACACTTTCATAGAATTTACATAGCTCTTTCATTTGTTCTTCTTCAAAAGCGCTGATTGCAGAATAATTAGTCATCAGGCACCTGAAACTTCCTAACAGTTCTTGCTGCTTCAAAAAACATGTTTGCAATTGATTTAGAGTGGTCTAGAAATGGTATAAATATGGCTACTCTAAAGTAAGTTTTAGTAGTGTCAACTTCTGAGTTAAATCTGATGTCTGTCTAGTAGGTTAGTTTGGGTGGGGGAAGATTTAAGCCAAATGATTTAGCTAATGTCTCAGCAGAATTAAAAATTCATAAAAGCTCAGTTTCGGAACTTGCTCTAATATTTTGAATTTTTGCCACTGAACTGTTTACCATGTTCATAGCATACAAAAGATCAACATCTTCAAGTGGCAAACTTAAAGAAAACGCTTTTGCTGATACCTGAAGAGATATAAGAAAAAATGAGTTTTCTATGGCACATTGAAGTTGGGTTGCTGATGATGATGTGTCAACATCCTCCCAAGTTGAAATTTCTCTTAGAGCATGATGTACGGCTGGTATCATCTCTTCAAGTAAGATGATGGCATCATGATGCTGTCTGTACCCAGCAAGTTGCACACAACTGCTTTAGGTTTGAGGATCTTGTGTCGGGAATTTTTTCTTGGATGGCTTTTTTTATTTTCCAAAACAGGAGCCCTTTTAGGTGTCTTAAAAAATGCAGACTTTTGCAGCAATTCTGCAACATCTTATGATATCGGACACAGCATGAACTGCTTATGGACTTTCCAAATGCTTTTTAAGGGCATCATCTTCTGAACATGCCTGAAATCTCGGAAGAGCACAGAGGTTTCCTTCATTTTCTATTGGGCACTTGTTTAAATCTAGATCTCCATGATCTTTGTGTCCTCAAAGTGCTAACCCCTGCCGGATACAAAATATGCTTGTTTCGATAGTTGTCAGAACTGATTTTTTATTTTTCAATATTTGTAGTTGAACCACAGAATTTTGCAAAAGTTCAACAATTTCATTTGCCTCTCGTTGGAAATTTAAATAAAGAATTAGGTATCCATGGACTCTCTGGGATCATCCTCCTTTGTTCATATCCTATGTGTAAAGAAATTTAAATTAAAAAAAAATTCCTGAAAATATCAACAAACAGCCCTCATAACTAGTGATGGTATAAAGCGCAGTTTGGCTGAAGCGGCGAATACCGAAGCTTCTGCCAACACATGGTTGAAGCTTAGACTGCTGTACATATGGAGCTTTGAGATTGAATGCACAATAAATAAATGTATATACGTAATATCATATTATATCTGAATATGTTTAAATATTCTCAATTTTAAACCACACTTTCAGCTTACTCTTTTTTAAAATTAATACCACCAATTTAGGCATTTATTTTTTCTTTGTACTGGTAGTACCAGAAAAGCAGATATTTTTTATTGCAAATATGAAGCATTATTTGTAATATTCAAAGCATGTTCTGTACTTAAGTTGATGTTTATAATAGCCAACTAATATGATCAAATAGTAAATCAAGGACTAATTTAATTAGCAATTATCTATCATACTATTTATATTATATCCATAATACTATAGTAGATATCTATTCATTTTTAATGTAAAATGTTAAATGGAGGTTTATTTGTAAACCTAATATTCATGCTTTCGTTTTTTACTAGCAATTATAACTAACCTTGGTATTTATATTTAATAAAACATTTGGTATGTTTAATTTTTGGAACTTTTTTATTTGAAAAAAATTTTAATGAAAAAATTAAGCTTTTCCTTTAAAGTAACAAATGAAATCAAAACATTGTATCTTTCACTTTTCTTTCATATTCTTACATCAAAGTTCATTTTGCATAATTGGAGTTACAACATAGGTCTTTTCTTTTTAGTAGCTATTGTAAATATGTACTAAAAAGACAATATTATAATTTAATTAATAAAGTACTTGCTATACTTATAGCATAAGTTGAATAGGAATTCCATTAACATCAATTCCATTCATTTCCATTTTTAACATCAATTTCAGTTCTTTTTCAAAATTCTTAACATAGTGACGAAAAATCCCACATTTTACTTAGGAGTGTTTATTGTTGTTGTTTTATTTCCTTTTTTGTTTGCTTAAAAGTAGAGGTAGGACAAACTTGTTCTGTGGCTCTGAATATAGCTTTTCAACATAGTGGAAAAATTTCCATCCTTGTTACCCTGGTGTGGAATTTCTTCATTCTTTAGTTTGCTTCAAAAGGGAGGAAGGAAAAATCTGTTCTGATATTCATATAAATATTAACTAAATATTATCTAATCTGTTTCTTAGAATGAGAGGGGAGCAATTGCTCCCTTCTGATCCCCCAAATGATGGGCCTGTGGTTGAAGTACATTTCAAAGCAGAATGATCCTGTAAGGAAAATTGTCCGGTTTAAGCAAACTAGCACCATTGATAGAAATAAAATTTCACGTTAAATTAAAGCACAAATGAGCATTAAAACGCAGACTTATGTTTCGGGATTGCTTGGAATCCCTTTTTCAATGCGACAGGGAGCCTCTAGATGCAAAACATCCAAATGAAGCAGACAGAACAACAAAGACAAAGCTTATATAGCCTAAGAATTAACTGTAAACCAATGAGAATAAAGGCAGTGTGAAGTGGAAGTAGAAGTAGTAGGAAAGGCACCAATAAGAGAGCAACAAACGAATGCAGTTGGAAGTACAGGAAGTAAAAAGGAATATCAATAAAAACAAAGCAAAAAAGACAACAACGTGCATAAAAATGTGAAAATACATGAAAATTGCAAAAAAATAAAATAAAATACAAGGAATAAAATGGAAATAAAATAAGTACAGAAAATACCAAAAACAAAAATCAAAACAAAGTACACATGCAAAAGAGGGGGAGGGGGGGGGGGGAAATTGACAAAAAAGGAAAACTAACAAGAAAACCAAGAAAGAACAACAAATTAAAGGAACTTATGCCAGACCTGTGAAAAATAAGGAGTTGAGGAAGAATCATTAACCAAATTAGAACTATTCCTGTTAATATGATAAGCTTCCCAGAAGTCAAGTTCTAAAGGGGAAAAACATTTTTGAATAATTTTCCCAGAATTGAAATCAAAAGAGTGGTTGGAATTCCAACAATGTTGAGCAATGCTAGACTTATTTAGCTCTTGCTTTCGTACATAACCTTTATGCTCATTTAACCGAATTTTCAGAGCACGTTTTGTCTGTCCAATGTAAGAAAGGCCGCAACGGCAACTAATTTGGTAAATACCCCAAGTATTAAGTTGATCGACAGGATCTTTAAGAGAAGAGAAGGAAAGTTTTGCTAGGAGCAAAAACAACTTGAAATTGAAACCTTTTTAGGATTTTAGCAATACGAAAACTTACAGAATGAAAGAATGGTAACACAACCAAATTCTTTCTAGAGACCACATGATTGGGACCAGAAGTTTTTCTAGAAAGTTTGTTATGAATAGAATCAATTAAAGAGTGAGAAAATCCTCTATCAACAGCTACAGCTTTCAGATAGTTGAGTTCAATCTTGAGAAGCTCAGGAGAAGAGCAAATATTAATAGCACGATGGACAAGAGCATTAAAAGCCGAATATTTTTGGTTGGGAGGATGAGACGATAGTCTGTGAGGAGGTAAAGAAACAGCGAAAGGTTTACGATAGACAGAAGTAGTGAAACCAGACTCACTCCTAGAAATCAAAACATCAAGAAACACGAGGCTACTATTAAGTTCTTTCTCACAAGAAAACTGGATATTAGAATCAATGGAGTTCATAATCGAAAGAGCATCATCAATACCTAACAAGTTACTGTCCGTTAGGACAAAACAATCATCCACATAACGAACATAAAATTGAAATTGCAATTTTTGGAATAGTTTTTCCTCAAAATAATGCATATAGAAATCACTTAAAATAGGACTAAGAGGACTTCCCATGGCCAGGCCATCTACCATAGCATAGAATTTACCATTAAATACAAAAGTGCTCTGTTTCAAGCACACACGAGTAAGAAAAACTAATTCCTCAATTTCCACAGAAGTAAAATGGAATTCAGAAAGCCTTTTCCTGAGGCAAGTTGAAGCGCCATCAACAGGAACATTAGTAAACAAAGAATTAACATCAAAAGAGGCCATAACCGAATTATTCGGAACGAAGTTATGAAGTCTCTTAACAAAATCGGTGGAATTTTTAACAGTGAAAGCATTCAGACTCCTAAGTGGAGAAAACACAGAAACTAAATACTTGGAAAGTTTATATGAAGCAGTGCCAATATTGGAAACAATTGGTCTGAAAGGAATACCTGCCTTGTGTACCTTCGGTAAAGCATAGAAACGCGCACAATTAGCAACAGAAGGAATCACAGACCGTTTAGCAATCAAAGGAGTAGAATGAACAGACTTAACAGCAGAAGAAATAGCTTTTAACTCCTTGTCGCTAGGATCTTTATAAATTTCAGAATAAGGACCAGAAGCAAGTAAATCATCAGTTTTTACAACATAAGATGATTTATTAAGAACAACAATCTGACCACCCTTGTCAGCTTTGGTAATGACCAAATCAGAATTTGAAACTAAATTATTGACACAGCGTTTCACAGAATGGGTAAAACCAATATTAGGAACTTTTGAATTGAAATCAACATTGGAAGCAATAAGATGCCGAACTGACTCTTTTTGAGTGGAAGTTAAGGCACTAAATTTGAAAGCTTTTTCAACCGGAGCAATAAGTTCAGAAAAAGAAGGCTTTTTAGCCAAAGCAAAATTGTTATTACATTTCAAAGCATTAATTTCATTACTATTCAAAGGAAATTTCGAAAGATTTACAACCGCATTCCTATTAACAAGAGGCAAATCAGCCGGTACAGGAACATTTGAATCATTACACAACTTGGTAAATTTCTTATTTAAAGTAATTTTGTGACTGTCAGATGAATGAAGAGCTCTCGCCCATGACATTCTATCAATAGAATCAAAATCGAAATTAGAATTAGATACAGAAAGATGTAAATCATAAAGTTCACGTTCTATGAACGAAAGTTTTTTCCTAGTTTCCTGGATAGAAGCTCTAAGTAAAGCTAATTTAGAACGAAAAATTACCTTATCAACCCTAACAGAACGCAGTAAATTACACTTTAAAGTGATAAACTTAGGAATGACTTTCTTGCGCCTGCAAGCCTGGAGAAATTTTAAATGGTTCAAAAACCGAACCTTTTTAATTCGTAGATTACAAAATCTGTTAACTTGAGACATAACCAAATCAAAACAAACAAAACATAAGGGGAAAAAACAATAGCTAAACCGTTCAATAAACAAAAAGAAACAGAAAGATCAAATTGCAAAAACAAATGCAAAACGGACACCACGTAACAATATGCGGAACAAATGTCAGAAAACAAAAAAGCAAAAATAAACAGTCAAGAAAGTCAATGAGGAAAGAACAAAAATCAAAAACTCACCAAGCAACGAACGGATGGGAGAACAAAACAAAAGAAAGAAGAACAAATTCAGGCACGTTAAGCCTAACAGATAGTAATAATTAACTTTGTGCAAAGTAATAGAAATAAAATTTCACGTTAAATTAAAGCACAAATGAGCATAATGAGCTATATGCATTATTTTGAGGAAAAACTATTCCAAAAATTGCAATTTCAATTTTATGTTCGTTATGTGGATGATTGTTTTGTCCTAACGGACAGTAACTTGTTAGGTATTGATGATGCTCTTTCGATTATGAACTCCATTGATTCTAATATCCAGTTTTCTTGTGAGAAAGAACTTAATAGTAGCCTCGCGTTTCTTGATGTTTTGATTTCTAGGAGTGAGTCTGGTTTCACTACTTCTGTCTATCGTAAACCTTTCGCTGTTTCTTTACCTCCTCACAGACTATCGTCTCATCCTCCCAACCAAAAATATTCGGCTTTTAATGCTCTTGTCCATCGTGCTATTAATATTTGCTCTTCTCCTGAGCTTCTCAAGATTGAACTCAACTATCTGAAAGCTGTAGCTGTTGATAGAGGATTTTCTCACTCTTTAATTGATTCTATTCATAACAAACTTTCTAGAAAAACTTCTGGTCCCAATCATGTGGTCTCTAGAAAGAATTTGGTTGTGTTACCATTCTTTCATTCTGTAAGTTTTCGTATTGCTAAAATCCTAAAAAGGTTTCAATTTCAAGTTGTTTTTGCTCCTAGCAAAACTTTCCTTCTCTTCTCTTAAAGATCCTGTCGATCAACTTAATACTTGGGGTATTTACCAAATTAGTTGCCGTTGCGGCCTTTCTTACATTGGACAGACAAAACGTGCTCTGAAAATTCGGTTAAATGAGCATAAAGGTTATGTACGAAAGCAAGAGCTAAATAAGTCTAGCATTGCTCAACATTGTTGGAATTCCAACCACTCTTTTGATTTCAATTCTGGGAAAATTATTCAAAAATGTTTTTCCCCTTTAGAACTTGACTTCTGGGAAGCTTATCATATTAACAGGAATAGTTCTAATTTGGTTAATGATTCTTCCTCAACTCCTTATTTTTCACAGGTCTGGCATAAGTTCCTTTAATTTGTTGTTCTTTCTTGGTTTTCTTGTTAGTTTTCCTTTTTTGTCAATTTCCCCCCCCCCCCCCCCTCCCCCTCTTTTGCATGTGTACTTTGTTTTGATTTTTGTTTTTGGTATTTTCTGTACTTATTTTATTTCCATTTTATTCCTTGTATTTTATTTTTTTTTTTTGCAATTTTCATGTATTTTCACATTTTTATGCACGCTGTTGTCTTTTTTGCTTTGTTTTTATTGATATTCCTTTTTACTTCCTGTACTTCCAACTGCATTTGTTTGTTGCTCTCTTATTGGTGCCTTTCCTACTACTTCTACTTCCACTTCACACTGCCTTTATTCTCATTGGTTTACAGTTAATTCTTAGGCTATATAAGCTTTGTCTTTGTTGTTCTGTCTGCTTCATTTGGATGTTTTGCATCTAGAGGCTCCCTGTCACATTGAAAAAGGGATTCCAAGCAATCCCGAAACATATGTCTGCATTTTAATGCTCATTTGTGCTTTAATTTAACGTGAAATTTTATTTCTATTACTTTGCACAAAGTTAATTATTACTAGCACCATTGACTTTCCAAATATTTTCTCTGAGAGAGATGAATGATAAAAAATTCCCACGATGCATACTATGGTGCAGATATGATTTTAGTTCATTTTAAAAGATCAATATTCCATATGTAAATTTTCATGCACAATATTAAGTTTGCTGTAGACTAATAGAATGCATTGAGTAGGCATATTTGTAAGGGCATATAGGCTATAGCTACTGCTCATTTAAAATTAAAAAAAAAACCTTCTATGCAGTAGAAATAGTGCCCTTGAGACATTACACTAAAATTTTGCTTAAAAGCATTTCATGAAAATTTCCACACTTTCAATAAATTATGTTATTTAAGGAAAGTTACTTTTTAAACTAATACAATCAGTTATATAAAATATTTTGAAAACATAACTATTTTAAATGCAGTTTTTTAATGTTATCATTAGTTTGTTAATTTAACTTTAAACTATATTGCAGCCGAAACTCATCCGTTATCGTTACAAGAAATCTGTCGCTCTGCCATAAGGGTGTTATTGAGAAGAAATGTGGAGATAGAAAATCCTACTTTAAAGGACAAGAAAAAACCACCTCACCCTAAACGAAAACGAGGCAGGAGACGTATGAAAAGGATTGTCATACCGATTTTTGAAGAGATGCGCAACAGTGATGGAAATAATGACAGCAGAAGAGGAAGCAGATCTGATCTTGACGACAGCAGGAGAGAAAGCCAATCAGATGTTGAAGCGAGCAAGAATGACAGCCAAGTTGAAGCAGGGGACAGTGGAAGAGGCAGCCAAAATGATGTTGATGACAGTAGAAGGGTAGCACAGCATCCACCAGTGGTGACTCAGCAGAATGGGAAAATAGTACTCAACTTGGACTATAATTGTGCTGAACCAAAAGTGGCAGAACAGAAAATGGAAGTAGCTGATGAAGATGATACATTTGTTGAAGAAACGTTCCCTGAATACAATAAAAAGATGGAAGCAGAATGCTCCACAACTTGGGTTGAAGGTAAGGTACTCCCTACGACTGATAGTGGAATAGACAATATTAGTGATGACTCGGTTATAGATGAATGTCCGTCAGATAGTGAAAAAACAGATGCAGGATCCTCCAATCCCTCAAGTTCACATGAACCTGAAGAAGGTGCTACACGAAATCCTCTCTACCTCAAGAGAAGTGCAGAAGATGATGATGATGAGGACGATGCATCTGATCTCAGAACTAACGGTTGCGAAAATAAAAAATATCCCAATTACCGAAGCACTGCAGTAATTTTCAAAAGGGTTGCCTTTAGTGATGTTGAAAGTGATGAATTTGATGATATTGACAGTGATTCTGGTAAAGACTGTTTTCCATTGGTAAACAAAGAGGAATCTAAAGAAAAAAGTGATTTATCTGGCTATACTTGTTTCATGCGGCAAAAAATCAGTCAGTTACCCCTTCCTCATAGCTTGAAAATGTTCTTAAATTTCTCAAGGCCTGTGTAAAAAATGACATTAATGCTGTTAAATCTTTTAAACATTTTAAATATATAATCTTGAAGTTGTTTGAAAAGTATTGATGTGTTTTGTATGTATCATTATTGAGAGAAATGAGGATTTGGCTAATAGAATTCATACTTTAGCTGTCTTTTTTTTCTTTCACAGGATTTAAGGTGAATGTTTCTGTTTATTGAAAGATCAGTTTTATCCCTTCTTCAAAAAAAAAAAAACTAATAAGAATATAGTTTAAAATTTTATTCATGTTCCTTTTTCTTTTTGCAAGAACTATAAAGTATAGTTATTTTATTTATTCATCAACAGATTTCAAAAATACCTTATTGTACTATATTTTCAGAGGTTGTTCTAAAATTCTCTTTTGAGTATTATGCACTTGTAATTTTGCACTTAGTATGTGTAGCATTTATATCATTGTGTGGTTTCTCCTTTTAGTGCATGTATAAAATTGTTAAATGTATTTTTCAGTTCAAGGCATCACAATGTATTTTTATTTTGTTATATGTATAGATAACCATTATCTTGTGTGAATGTTTCTTCACCATTTTTTAATACTTTTGGGTTTAAATTTAGTTTTGTTTATAGAATTTTTTTTATTTTGTAGTTTATTAATATAAATTATTTATCTTTGTACATAAATATGTGTTTTTATAAAAGTAAAAGAAAAAGATATATATGTTGCAAGCTACAAGTATTCTTTTAAGAAGAAAAAAAAGTGATTGATTATTCATCGAATTTCTAGTACTATGACATGACTGCTCATGAAATTAAGATTAGATTTTTCGACTTAAAAATACATGGAAACTTTGTTAAATATGAAAAATTGCTTGTAAAGTATGTATATATCAGATGTATAGTAAAATAAATATTAGTAAGCTCATATGATTTGGCTTTTTTATGTATACTAATGCAAAAAGTTTATATATACAGTTATTCTTTCCACATTAATTATTCAACTTTGTCTTGTTGAAATACATTAAAACTTACTTTATATATATAAGATATAAAAAATACGTTAATTTTGGAAAATATAATTTTTTTCTTGCATCTTTTCAAAAGAATGACAAGTGATAAGTTTCATGGAAGTTAACCTCTTTTGTTTAATAAAATTATTTAATAATGTACATACTGTTTCCTTGTGATACGAACATCGCTTTTTCTTCCTACAATTGAAGCTGAATTTTTTAAACGTCAGTGAAATTGCTGAGTGTTCTTTTGCTTTTTGTGTTCAAAAAATTTTCAAAATAGTTCATAATTTCATTCCTGAAATTATGACTTAAAAATAAAATTTCTATTCTTAGTAGCAGTTTTTAATATCTTAATAATGTTAACGTTTTATTAATGCATCCTATATTGCATTTGTTTAATTTTATTTTTATATATTATTTCTCTAGCCTGTTTTTTGTCATTACGTTATCTTCCTTATTCATTTATCAAATTCCATGATTTACCCTTCATTTTAAAGCTTATCATGCTGGCTAATGATGAAAAATAGACCCACGGTCTAAAAACCACTTCCCTTAAATTTGAAATTTAAAATCACCTAAGAAGAGGTCCTTTAATGGTTGCCAAACTGGTGTTGTGTATGCTGGTTAGAGACCGAGTGGTTGGAATGCAAGGCTGGTAAACCCAACACCCGTGGTTCGAGTCCCGTGTTTCGTTTATGTTTTCTACAATGAATTGTTTTGCTGGACCATTGATTTTTGATAAGCTGAATATATAAAAAAGGCTCTTTTATATTTTCTTTGGTGTTTTTATTTTAATGCAGTAAATTTTAAAAATAGTAGACAATATATTATTAAAATTATTTATTAAATTAAATATTCATTGCATAAAATAACTTTTTGGAATGAATTCATCGAACATACTTTATTATTATTAATTTATTAGCTGCTAAATTTAAAACACTTTATGTGAAAATCGGATATTCTTTCTGAATATCTGTACCTGACCAGCATTCCTGCCCCAGCAGTGCACTTCTGGATACATATATATATACATGAATACCAACTTTTAAACTTTTAAAAACTATTTATTTATTTGCCTATTATTTATATTTGCAATTTAAGGGCGGCATTTTGTGTTCCACCTGTTTCCTGGACCCAGAAAAAAAAAGACCGATTTAAATAGAAATTATTTTATTTAATTATTATTTTTAATTTATTTATATATATTATTTCTCTAGCCTGTTTTTCTGTCACTCTGCTATATCTTCCTTATTCCTTTATCAAATTCCACGATTTACTTCTCATTTTAAAGCTTATCGTGCCGGCTAATGACAAAAAAAGAGACCCACGGTCTTCAAATGTACCGCTTCTCTGAAATTTGACACTTAAAATCATGCACAAAGACATTCTTTAATGGATGCCAAATTGATGTTGTGTATGCTGGCGCCCTCTGGTTTTATTGTGTAGCAAATTGGACAGTTTTAGCTGCGTCTGTGCATTAAACTTATGCAATCGTTAGGCTCTACACATTCATTTATATTATGAATGTGTAGAGCCTAACCAACCAACGTAACTATATTTTAAGCAATGGAATTTTCCCGTTAGTGTATTTTAATGCAATGAATACTACTAATAAAAAAAAATTATCATTATTATTCTGATTATTTCATCATTTTGAATACCTAAATAATAGTGGGGAAAATTTTTTTAACAGCTATTTGTACTGATGTGTTCAATTACATGTCTTCTTTTCTACCAACACCATTTTGCTTTTTTTCTATTCTTAATAATGTCCTTTCTCCCAAATTAGTGCAGAATTCCGCACGGGTCCACTAGTTCATTTATATTCTAATTTATTTAAAAAAATATTTTTTAAATGTACTGCATGAATTGTACGCATAAGACAAATGATCAAACTGCTTTGTGCTAAAACGTAAGTACAGAGCTAAAACGTAAAAAAGCACAAAATCGGAATAAAAAGTATTGCAAATAGGCATTTCGAAGCTACAATGGAGCCTCTTCATCAGTGCAGAAAAGAAACGCTCAACACGCAACTAGAAAGTTGTGAGTGAACAGGCAAGAACCAGCGAGACAACCGGTATTTATACCAAATGTGTCGGATTAGCGATTGACCAATCAGAGGTCAGGAATAAGCCGGGACCAGAGCTCAAGAGGAAAAGTGCGGGAAACGAACAGGAAAGGAAAGAAAAATTATAATTGTTTCCAAATGTCGGGAAAATATGGAGTGCTGGAAAAAACATTTACTAAAGAATGAGAATTTTTTCATATGTGATAAGCTTCCCAAATATCAAGTTCATAGACCGAAGAGCATTTAGTGATAATTCTAGCAGAAGAAAATTCAAAACAATGATCATAAGTCCAACAATGCTGGGCAATAGAAGAACGCGCAAGTTCTTTATGCTTAACATAATTTTCATGTTCTTTCAGACGGTGCTTTAAGGCACGTTTAGTCTGACCAATGTAAGAAAGACCACATTTACAAGAAATACTATAAATACAACAGTTGTTGTGCAAATCAATGGGATGCTTCAAATTTGTAAATTTTATTTTATTTACAGGAGAAAATGCAGTATCAATCCCAAACTTCTTCAATATTTTAGCAATTAGCCAACTGATTTTTGGATAAAAAAGTAAAATAATAGTATAATCAAACTTGCACTTAGAAACATTGCCAGAGGGAGAAGGCTTAATTAACCTGTTATAAATAGAATCAACAACCTTAAGAGAATAACCACGATCCAAATCCACAGCTTTAATGTAAGAAAGCTCAGCATACAACGAGTTAAAAGAGAAACATATATTCAAAGCACGGAAAACAAGAGCGTTGAAAGAGGCTAACTTTTGGTTTGGAGGGTGAGAAGAACATTTGTGAGGAGGTAGTGTAACAGCAAGGGGCTTACGAAGCACTGAAGTCAAAAAATCGTCATTACTTTTAGTAATTAAAACATCCAAGAATGAAAGAGAACTATCAACTTTCATTTTAGTAGTGAATTGAATGCAAGGATCAATGGAATTAAGATTGTCAAGTAAATGATGAATATCCACTTGCTTCTGATCAAGCAATACAAAACAATCAACATAACGGACATAAAAAGGAAACTGTACGTATTTTGTACCGCAGGCAAATCATACAGTACATGATTATTTAAATGGTATTTGATAGGGTTTGATTCATTGAACTAAATTGCTGAAGAAATAAAATTTCCAGCATCCAAAAACTCATGTTGAAAAGAGGAAGGTGTTGTGAATTATGTGTGTACATAAAGTCATTTAATCTTTCACCCTTTTATACATGCATGCACAGACTACAGAGTGGTTATAATTAAAGTTACCCTGTTTAGACCTATGCAGACCTTGTTGTACTAGATGTATGTCAATGAACTACATTCTCGCATGAAAACCTTCTCACACACTTTTAATTCTTATAAACTACAAAAGTCCGGATTTTTCTGCATAAGATGAAATTTTCTCTAAACTATAAACATTTTAGGAAAACCATTTTTTGTAACGGAAATTTTGTATTAGAATCACCCGTGCTATTGACATCTCAACTTCTATCTGGATTTTAGATGATTGCGGATTTGAAGTCCATGGATTTGACAAAGCTGACTGAATTTGCAAAATTTAAGTTTTTGATATTGCTTATTTTTTATGTTGCGAGTTGCTCAGTAGCATAGCAGATCACGGTGAGGGTCTGAGCTCAGATCCCAGCGTGGATATTGTTGCTCTGTATAGCACTTCTCCTGACATGTCCTAGTAGCTCTTGTAAAGATCCACAGGGAAACTGTGTGTTTCATCTGTTTATCCAAAGATAGGTACACAAGGTCACAGGGGCCTCTTAAACTTAAACGTTTGGGAGGAGGAAAATTCCAAATTTTTCTGAATTTTACTGAATCACTAAATGTAGGTACGGTTTAAATTTAATTTACTAAAACAGGGCCGATTAAGAGTTAAGAACATATTATGTACACAAAATAATGTATACTCTTATTGTCAACATTGAAACATAATTGTCTGTAATATCTAGTATATGAAAAGAAAAAAAAAACACCCTATTACAAAATAGGATTTCCAAATTTACTGAAGTTGTCAGACAAAATTTCCCAAATGAGAAAAGTTTTTGGGACCTCTGTCAGGGCACCACTGAATAAGCCTTGCTTTGGTTTTACAGCCAAAGTTCCAATTTTCATGTCCTCTAAGGTAGATTTTGTTTTTGTGTGTCTCATTTCTCTTCATATAACTTTGCATGAATTTCAAAAGCAATGAAGCATATTGTTCTATAATAACTGTGCCAGCAAAAACAAGTATTACTTTTCATTCTTTTTCCTTTTCTTAAGGGTAGTAATGTGATTTTTCTTTCTGTGACATCATCAATGTATTTCAGAGATCTATATAAATAGAATAGGAGGCTGTGTGTGTGTGTGTTGCTTGTACAACTACAGTCTGTCGGATCTTCACTAGATTTGACACAGAGGTACTTTGGTACCAGAGTTTGGTCATGTGTAGGGAGGGGGGGGGGGGAATCCGAACGTTAAAAAAGTTCCAAGCTGTTTGAATATGAATTCTAATTCTAGAACCACAAAAATGCATAAAATGGCGGGGGGGGGGGGGGGGTACGAAGAGATTACACTGCATCATTTTGCATTATTGGAATCCTCTAAAAAAACAGCCCTAGATGAAGTTTGCTCTTTTGGTAAAAATTCAAAGCTAAGTTAACTAGAACAGAAGCTATGAGTGTTTTCCACTGTAGCTCAAAATTAATTTCTCACTGTAATTAGCTTTAATTTTTTTTTCTTCAAATGATTGATAAAGTGTTATTTCTATTTTTCATTTCATTCATATAGGTGCCATTTTTCATACATGTATATCTTTCCTAAATAAAATTATATTCACAATGTTTTCAGCATTTTAAGGCACAGATTATTTGAATTTTTTTCTTGGTTTTTTTTCTTTTTAAATGATTTAAATTTTATTTCCTGCAGTACACACACATGATTGATAGCTTTATTTTTATTTCCTTATATTATTATGCCGGGGATTTTTAGGGGACCATTATTTCGTGTTCTACAGGTGCTTTTTAAAAACTGTTATCCTTATTATTTAAATGTGTGGAGACTTTTCTGGATTATTGTCCATTTTTCTACTGGAGTATTTCTGCTGACATTTTTTAGAACTCTTGATGTTATGCAGTAACTTTCGTCTGAATTAAAAAACTTTTTAAGGGCAGCTGACCTTATCCTGATGGCTATTTTAAAGAGTTCTACTAGTAAAATTCATCTGCATTTGTGTATCCCTAGCGTATACGGTATTTCAAGCCTGTGCACTGCAAGAGACACAGAATTGAACAACTGCTGTCCCTATTCTAAAAAGGACTTCAAGGACAGTTGTCTTTATCCCAATAGAGGTTTTTAGAGGCCAACTTTTTCTGAGAACTTATACCCTTGCACCTACCTTATTACATGAGAAATCTTTAGGAGCTATTGTCTTTATTCTGATGAGAATTTTTAGCGGAACTGCTGACATTATGTTAAAACTGTTGTACCCATTCTAATGGGGAATTTTTCAGGATTGCTGTTCTTGATAAAATGGAAATTTCAGACGTTGTCTTTACTCTAATGGTAATTTTCAATAAACTGTCCCTTTGTTTATATATAACAGTGTTTTAATATGGCTTATGTGACATGAGTCTTTCTCTTCTAGGAAATGACGCAATAATCGAGGTAGACCGTGCAATGACAGATGCCACAGCTAATGAGCAAATAAATGGCTTTATATAGAATGAGCCATGGAAAACTAGCACCATTAAAAAAGAGATAAAGACCTTTCTTTATATCAAGCTAGTTTTTTATGGCCCACCCTGTAGCAGATATTTCAAAGAAAAACAAAACAAAAAACAAGCATTTTCAAGGTTTCTTGAAACCCAGAAAATATTTTTTTAATTTGGTGCATAATGGTTTCTCATTAATTCCTGAATCATGTTTATCTATAAGTGTTATTATAGTTTAGGAAACTCAAAACTTACCAAAAGCTGAAAGTGCAAAACTTAATACCATTGCAGATAAATATATCGCTACAGAAAACATTAAATTAAAAAAAGTAATAATAATGTAGTACCATGATTTCAATATTATTTCAAATTATTTCTTCAATATCTTAATTTGCAAGGGAACTCATTTTTTGCATTTCTTTTCATTTGTATGTGGTTTTTTAAATGTTAGACATAATTCTGACTATTTACACATTTAATACTATTTTAAATTTTTGAAGATAGTTACAAATGAGTCAAAACTCCAAATTTCATCAAATGTAGAAAGTAAAATTTAAAATAATTTATTTATTAATAAAAAAGCTCATAATAAAAATAATTTATTTATAATATCTTTGTGAAGATTTAATGCAGCCACATATACATGCAAATGAAATTGATATTTTTATGTAATGAAGGTAACATGGTCATTCCAGAAATGTGTGAACGAAAGGTGTAGATACAGGTCTGTCATTTTCTTCTGCATTTGATTTTGTATCTAAATGAATGGCAAAAAACTTTGGCTCATCTTCAGAAACATCTGGTTGGTTATTTTCATAATTTCCTCTAACAAGCTGCATACTTTCAGTTTCCACTCTTGAATCCTTTTGAATAAATGAACTATTATTATTCAGATTTGCCAATACAGTATCAATTCAATTAATTAACAAGCACAGACTATTAAGTTGATTTCTAGAGTTGCGTGGTTTTATTTGTAATTACTGTGTAAGACTTAACAATATTTCTTTCATAGTAAAATTAAAAATTACATAGCGAAGGAAAATTTTATTAAAAGCTAAAGTTGTTGACTTGAACAGCACCAAAATGCTCAAATTAGGAATTTTATCGTTTAAAAAAATTCATGATAGTTTATTGGTATGTTTTTTACTGATAGTTTACAAACTTTCATGAAAATATAATTAAAGCACTAGAGAATGAGCATGAATGACCACTGATAGAAAGGAGCTTAAAAACTAAATGACATTTGAGAAATTGTTGTCATAATACACCCTGTCCCATCGAAATAAAGCCACCATGATTATGATTTGTAACTGGACAGGAAACAAGCCAATAAGAACAAAACAAATATGCAGTGATATCCGATATATAAATGTATATTTACAAGGGCTAACTCATCCTCTGCTCTACTAGGGCTGGTAAAGAAAGTCGAATATGTACAAACGGAGAGAAAAAATATCCTGCTGAAATAAAGCCACCACCCCAATTACTATTATGGATAAGTTCCAGTATGCAAACTGCAGAGGCGTAGCTAGGTGGGGGAAAGGAGGGACAGCTGTCCCCGGGCGCAGAGTCAAGGGGCGCCAAATTAATGTTAATTTATTTTATTTTTAAATTCGAAAAGAAAATTATTTGAACTGAAGAAGTGTGAATACGTTCGACATAAAGTGGGAGCATCGCAAATCATATCGGGAATGACCAATGTAGCACAGGAGTGCGTTGGAAATCAGACAAATAATTTTGCGAAGCCAAAGTGTCCCATATTTTGTTTAGAAGTTAGGAAGCATAAGTTTTTTAATTCCCTTTAGGGGCGCCCCTAGGCCCTCAGGGGCACAGGGGGGCGCAAAATCTTCAGTTGTCCCCGGGCGCTGAAAACCCTAGCTACGCCTCTGGCAAACTGCTACAGATATAAACTGGTTTATGACGTCAGGGACTTGTTTTTACCTGTTCGATGCATGTCAAACTTTGTGAAAAGTTCAGAAGGTAGTATTTTTCATTTCTCCTGCAGTATTGCAATGGAAAATGAAACCCAGCTATTGGAGCTTGAGAAAGACCAGATAACCGCTCTTAAGGTCGGAGCCTGCTTTAGAAGGCCAAAAAAGAGTTTTTTGAGGATTTTTTTTAGGACAGAAAAAAAGCAAGTCTAGCGTAGTTTTCAGATCATTTTATTACATATTTGAACATGTAAAAAATAAAATTTTAATAGAAGAGTATTCAAATGCAGCCGATTTTTATACACATTGTACAACACCTTGCAATTACAGTCTCCAATCAGCGGGCAAGATGGAGCTAGTAATTTTCGTCTAAAATTTAAAAAAAAAAAAAAAAAAATTTTTTTTTTAAATTTTCACGTATGTATTATCTTTTAGGTGAACTAAGAAAAACCTGAAATTTTTTTAAATTAAATATTTTTTTCAGGTTTGAAAAAAAATGTCTTTTGAAACAACAAAAAAATCATTTCAACTTTCTAAAAACTTTGTTCAGAATTTTTTTTTCATGAATCTTTTTAGTTCAAATAGAAGCGAATGCAACACTTAAGCTAACAAGCCTTGTTTTGTTTTGATTGGTTATCTAGTTTTCTCACAATCACGCCTGCCAGTTTGGAAAATTCATAAAAACGAAAACTCAAGAAAACGCGCTTGAAAGTTTACGATCGGAGAAATGGTTATTTTCTATTACTTACCGTGATGATACGCTAATCAGCTATTCCTGCGCCTTATAGTAAGCCTTCAACTTCCTTAAAAAACTCATTTTGATGCAGTTGCTCGAGCATGATACAAAGTTCGGAGCTGTTCGACCGAGGAGACGGGAGCGCGCTCAAGCTGCCCAAGCGTTCATATACCTGCTCGACGCCTGGCCACGTTTAGTGCGGTACTTTTGAAAATAATGAGAATCGGCCTTTATAACTGTATAAACATATTCTTAGATATATTAGGAATAAATTTTAGCAATAAAAAATAAATCGTTTTTTTTGAGCCTTTTAAAGCAGGTCTTAAGGGACAAGGTTTCTGGCATAGACAAATATCTGAACAAATGAAACAATCTAAAATTGTAATAGGCAATTTCGTGAATCAGGGCAATGCATAAGGGCATAAAAAAAGGAAACGTACTTGCAGAAAAATGTTGTGTGGCGTCTTTCATGAGGTGGTACTTCTCTCGGACAACTGGCTAAAGAGGATAATGTTCCTCTGACAAAATCAACCCTCCCACGGATTGTAAAACGTACAAGCAACTTAAGATATACAAAAACGCAAATGGCAGCCCATGCTGAAAGCTATCCACAAGCCAATATCATCAAATCTGGAGGGACCAATGGTATCGTGCTATATTCTCAGATGAGAAAAATTTAATTTTGATGGCCCAGACGGCCTTGCGTTCTATTTGCATGGCAGGAGGAAAGAAGTGGAAATCTTGTCCAAAAGACAGCAAGATGGAGGCTTATTAATGATGTGTTATGGTTTCGGCTATGGTGGTAATATTAACCTGGCATTTCCCTCAGGTCGCATGAAGGCTACTGATTACCAAGAAATGCTAGAAAACAGTTTTTTTACCATTTTCAGAGGAAATAGGTAGCAAAAGTTGGATTTTCCAGCAGGATAATGCACCCATTCATGTTGCAAACTCCTCTTGGGAATGGTTTCTGGATAATGGGGTGCATGTCTTGAAATGGCTCACCTTTTCCGCCCGATCTCAATCCCCAAGAAACTGTTTGGGGTATGCTAAGTAGCGCTGGATAAGCCAATGGCAAACAGTTTCGGTCTATAGCAGAATTGCAAGCGGGCACCATTGAAAGCCTGGCATAATATTGATGTTAGTGTCGTCCAGGGATTGGTAAAAGCGTTGTATATTCCGAGTCACACGTAAGCATGGCGGATATATGGCCTATTATTAGAAGTGGCTTCATTTTGGCAGGACAGATTTTCCCTCCTTTTTTTACACATTTATTACTTTTTCCCTGTCCTGGTAAGGCAAGGGGGTGAGGTACTCTGTGTAAATATGCATTTGTATGCACACCTTTAATTTATTTGTTTCGCTCATATTGGCTTGTTATATGTCTAGTTACGACACACAATCACGGAGGCTTTATTTCAGTGGCACACTCTGTAGTTCATGACTCACAAAATAATCATAGGTAAAATAACCACTACAATAAAAGGAACACCTACAAAATCATTTCAAAGTTTAAAGTATCTAAACATTCATATGCAATCAATAGAATTTCTGAAAAGAAATTTTATGCTCCTACATATTAAAGTAAATCTGAAATTAACTGAAACCTAGAAAATTCTGTAAAAACTTGATATTCTTCAAAGGCATTTTGAAGCAATTAGTCTAACGATAGAAATGCATTGGTTAAAAAAATATTATATCTTAACACATAAACTGAAAAGATATAAAAGGAAAGAACATAAAGTGTAACAATAGTGATGAATTAGTATTGCCTTTATATCAAACAGCTTGTTAAGTCTCAAAGAGTTAATTTTACAAATTTCACAGTACAGTGCAAAAACATGTTTTAAGGAAGAAAAAAAAGGTAACATAATTTTTCTCATACCTGCTGAATGTTATTGGCTTCATTTGATATTTCATGAGCATCATCATTTTTTTCACTCTGAATGACATGCTAAAAAATCATACAAATAGTACATTATAAATTATTATCTTTTCATTTGCAACAGGCTGGTGAAAGACAACTAAGGCAAACATTTGAAATCAATGAAAATTAAATAAATGCTCATTGACTTCCAGACAAAATACTATCCAGTTAATCATTCATTTAACTGGAAATAATGACTATTCTTGAATCTTGTGTGTTTTGGTACTAAAAAAAAACAAATAAAATTTCACAACAAAATAACATTATTACTATTAATAGATATCTTTACAATACTCTTTAATCAATTTCAAAATTTGGGGATTTTTTTTATTCATTTCAAGCAGCTAATGAAAATTTAAAAGATATCATGCTACAAAGTACTTATTAAACAATGTTCCATACCTCTTCAACTTTATCACTTTGATTTGGTAAAACATTAACTTCATTACTTCTTTCATGTTGCTCATGATGCTGAAGACAGAAACATTTCAAGTATTAAAACATGGAAAAGTGTAAAAACTATTATGCAACCTATTGTTATACAACCATGCTTGTAAAGGGCACTGGCTGTCGTACCTCCAGGGGGGTACGACGGTACGGCCATAACCACTGTTCTTACTTGAAAAAGGGGGCGCTAAATCGTACATTATTATGTGGGATTTCCCCGAAATTTGAATTTTTTTTCCAAAATTGAAAATTGTGAAATCTGCTGAAGTTTTCAAGAAAAAGAAAAAAAAAGCTAAAAATTGAAATTTTAAAAAGTCTGCTAAAAATTTTAAAAAGTTGTCAAATCTACTTTTCAATTAATGTTAAAACTTATCTTTTTCTGTGTGGTAGTACTAGCATATGATGTTTCTCCCAATGAGTTTCCTTTTTTCTTGAAAAAAAAAAAAAAAAACAACTGCAGGAGAGGAGAATTTTTCCAAGTCCGTCAACAAAACCCCCGTTTACACGTGCAAGTGAAATTCTCGGTATTTTACCGGGACCAGAGAATTTCCTATGAACGGCTCGGAGAACCAGTTTACATGGCAAGTGATATGAGCTGCATTTTGACAACGGCACTTAGGAACACTTTTGAATCACGCATGTGTTAGTGTTTCAGTATTGTCGGTGCGTTATAATTTGTTAGTTGATTTAATCGAACACTGAGGCAATAGATGAGAGAGAACGCAATGGAAAAAAAAGAAACTCACTATCAGAAGCTGAAAGGAAAAAAGAAAATTCCAAAGAAGTTTGCGAAGCTCGGAAGCTTCATGCTTAAGTTTTTGAAGAAAGGACAAAATACATCTTTGCTTGATACCAGAATTCCAGACAGTGGTAAGCATAAGGTCATGTTCCTAATTTATTGTTCATACTGTTGATTATACGATTTTCTAACATTTAGAAGATCAAGTTTATCATAAAAATATATTGATTATGATTTAATTATTTTAAATTTGTACGATTTTTTAAAACTGTTTCTATAAGTGAAAGGGAAAAAATCATATTGTCTGTTTTTTTCTGATACCAAATGATGATAGTTGTTAACATAGATTTCAACATATTTTTCATGAGTTGATTGTGATTTTTGTTTAAATGCAGTCTTTTCCTGTTCCATCTGGGAATTACGTAATTATCATACATTTTTCACTCAGTTTCAAGTAAACTAAATTATAAAATTATTTCCTTTTTTTTATTCTTTTACATTTTTTAAGCATTTTTATTGCAACTTTATGTTGCTATTTTTACTTATTTGATCAATAATTATTTCAAAATCATAATTATTTATAATGCTTGCTGCAATTGACAATTGGTCATGGTAAAATTGAAAGAAAAAGAATATATGAATATGTAAAATAAAGAAGCTAATTTAATTTAAATATAAATACAGTTTAATATTTATGATTATCAGTTGCAGCAAAAAATGAGCCAAAGACTTTTTACAGCTAAATTAAAAAGTAAGGATAAATTTGCATCTTACTGCCCAACCAGCGAAGATTGCTGCTCAAGCAAAGGGACTCTTATCCACTGTTCAATCCTTTGATTTTATCCTTTGGATTTGCCTACTGTAGCCGGTACTTAATTCTATATTAGCTGTTAGTGCCTTGTTTCAGAAAAATGATCTGGACATAGACTGTGTTTTGGGAGCTGTAGACGTCCTGGAAGCCACAATTAAAGAATTCCGAGACAGTGATAAATTCAACCACATTTATGAGGAATGTGAACACGAATGTGCAAAGAACGGCATTCGTGTTCCAAATAAACGGAGAAGGCGCATAAACGTTCATTTGGATGATCACCCTGAACATGAGCATTTCAGTGCAAGGAAGGATGAATCAAGGAATGCATATTTTGAAGTTTTGGATTCAATCATCACAGGCCTAGAGGAGCGGTTCTCCCAGGTATCACGCTCCATGCTGTTACCGTAATTTCCTGCGTATTATCCGCGGATTATCTATTAAAAAAGTGGAAATTTTTGTGGCGCGGATTATGCGCCGCTGCGGATTATACGATAAAAAAAATTTATAAGAGCGATGTTAAAACTTCGTTTGAAAAATCACAGATGACAGCATGAGTAAAAATTCACAACAGCTCATTTGAGTCGATACTGCGCATGCGCTAGTGGAGGAGCGCTGAAGAGGAGAGCAGTCGACTGGGCCATACGTCATTCAGCATTTCTACGTAGATTCTGCCGGTAGGAGGAGCTTTAGAATTCGTTGTTTTTTTCTATATGGTTCTGGCAACAGGCAGGCTGTTGAAAAACGTGCTCTCCTCGTGTTTTATGTGTAAGGGCGTAATTTCTCATCTGTGGTTAGTGGCTATCGTAGTAGTTCTATCAGAATGTCTAAAAAACGAGTCAGTTACACGGCTGAATTTAAAGTCAAAGTAATTTTAAAAGCTGAAGAAATTGGAAACCGTGAAGCCGGTCGGATTTTTGATGTGGACGAATCAAATGTGAGACTGTGGCGAAAAAACAAAGAAAAATTAGTTGCGAGCAACCGTACGAGACGGTAATTTCGGCGAGGCATTCAAGCATGGCCTGATTTAGAAGTTCAGCTCCATCACTGGATTCTAGAAGAAAGAGAGAAGGGGCACGGTATTTCTACTGTCAACATTCGGCGTAAAGCCAAAACGCTGGCTTTAAATATGGACATACAGAACTTTTCTGCCTGCCCCACGTGGTGCAACCGGTTTATGAAAAGAAAACACTTGACTATTCGGAATCGGACGACTGTTGGGCAAAAATTACCTGATGACTGGATAGAAAAAAAGGGTAAATTTCTGGAATATTCGAAAAAGATCATCGCAGATAATAAACTTTCAGACGGTGTAATTTTCAATCTGGATGAGGTTCCAGTTTGCTTCGACATGCCACCAAATCGTTCCGTGGAGACAATTGGATCAAATAGTGTTCCGATTGCTACAACAGGGTACGAAAAGAAAAGTTTTACTGTTGTGTTAGCATGTGCTGCAAACGGAGACAAACTGCCTCCAATGCTAGTTTTCAAACGAAAGACTGTACCGAAAGAAAACTTTCCAAAGGACGTTGTTATTGAAGTTAATCCACGAGGATGGATGAATGAGAACGTGATGCTCACATGGATTAACACTGTTTGGAGATGACGTAAGAATGCCTTATTTAAACCTCGGTCGCTTCTCGTAATGGACTCGATGAAGGCCCACTTGAAAGAAAGCGTGAAAAAAGAATTCAGCGCTTCTGGAGCTAAGCTCTCCATTATTCCAGGAGGGCTTACGAAGGTTTTGCAGCCGCTAGATGTGGGCGTAAATAGATCATTCAAAAATAAGCTTAGAAGTATCTGGGAGAATTGGATGTGCGAAGGAATCCATGACACAACAAATTCAGGGAAAATACGTCGCGCATCGTATGCTCAAGTGACGGAGTGGGTCAAGGCTGCTTGGGAAGCAATAACACAAGAGACAATTAGAAACGCATTTAGAAAATGTGAACTGTTACCAAGTGACTTAGAGGAAGATAATGATGATATCGATAATTCTGATGATCCGGACGCTTCATTGCCATTCAGTTTATTTATTTCCGACACTGATGAATCTGAGTTTGAGGGATTTAGTGATTGATGTATTGTGCTTGGCGTTATTAAATTTCTTTTCTCTTAAAAATATAGTATTTTAAATTGTCATGCGTTTATTTATGTGATTTTGTCAATTATTTGAGAACTGCAAGGTAAGTTAAAAACTTCATTTCTTTTTTGCAGGTTGCTAAGAATTTCAAAAATTGAAAATTATCAATGTTGTAGGTTTTACATTATCTTTTATTTATGGTAAAAATAAACTATCCTGTATTCACAATGAAATTTATCAGTTGTGCTTTCCAAATCATTTTAAAGTTTATCATTACATTATTTTTTAAAAGTTATATCGTGTATTTACGTTATTTCCATCGGAAATAAAAAGGAGATTGCTTGGCAAAACGAATCGCTATATAATCCGCGGATTATACGGCGATGCGGATTATCTGCCGATTTTTTTTTGGTAGGGGGCCAAAGTAGCGCCTGCGGATTATGCGCCGCCGCGGATAATACGCAGGAAATTACGGTAGCTTTCCAAGAAGTCTTCACAGCACCAAAACCATACAAGGAGAAAACCAGGAAGATTTCCTTGTTTTGCAACGAAGAATACTCCACTTTAAGTTGAGAAATAAAGCTCCTGAGAAGTGATCCAAGCTTTGGACAGGTAAAAAGGTTTCCAATTCTACTGGAATGTTTAAAGTCTGCTTCAACTGCTGAGTTATACCTGACAATCAAATCAATTGTCTCATCTTTTCTGGCAATTCCTGTATCTACTGCCAGTGTGGAAAGAACTTTCTCCAAACTGGCCCTTGTTAAGACAAAGATAAGGAGCACCATGTCTAAAGATAAGGAGCACCATGCCTAAAGATAAGGAGCACCCTGTCTAAAGATAAGGAGCATCATGTCTCAAGAAAGACTCGAAACATTGATCCATATGTGTATTGAGCAGAAATGCTGCAAAAATATCAATATTGACAAGATAAATTTAAATCTTATGGGCCTTGTAGGCTCCTCCTGTAAATATTGTAAATAAACTCCTTTCTTACTCATAAAAAAAATTGCAGTGATTGATGGGAGGATATGGGGGGGGGGGGGGGTTGGAGTCAAGCTATTCTGAAGTACCCCCTGTTGAAAAACACTGAAGCCGCCAGTGGTAAAGGGGTTTAAAAAGTTTGCTTTATGACGATGAATGGTGAACTGATGATATAAAATAATGCACCAGGTTCTACATTTTCATTGCATTGAATAATTTTTTTTTACATCTATGGTAAACTATATAAACGAAAAGTTTATGAGAGTCAAGTTTCTTAAAAGAGAAACATGCAGCAGAGTTGAAACTTTACCTTCCTTGACAGAAAATTATACTAAATATACAGATGGAGTACAAAATATTACAAACAACTGTGAAAAAGTATGATGTATTTCACACCTGCAATACCACCGCACCACCTGCAACAGAAGTTTGCCACCTAGTGAGCGTGAAGAAGAAGGTATCAGTCTCTCCACCCTGCATGAGTCTATCGAACTGTGTGTGGTAAGTTGAAATGTCAGATCTGTCAGAGTTCCAAAGAGGAATGATTGTTGGAGCACGTTTAAGTTGAGCAGGTAATATGGTCAGATGAATAGCCATTCACCCTATTTCAAAGTGTTCATGTCTGGAGAATTCATGTCGGAAATTCCGACAAAAGTCAGAAGACTCTCATGCCTGTTCTAGGGGATCATGTCCATCCTTTAGTCCAGATTGTATTCCCTGGAGAGTCACCGCTATTTCAAGACCACAATGCCCCTACCCACACTGCTAGATGTGTTCAAGAATGGTTCGAAGAGAATGACGATGAAGTTCCACATCCCATCTGACCCCCTCCCCCCCTCAGTCTCTGGACTTGAATATTATGGAAAATTTATTGGCATATTTGGAGTCCAAACTTCATTCCCCATTTCCACCTCCATCCAGACTTTCGGAATTAGAGAACTCTCTGCAGGAGGGATGGCCTAATATTCCTTTAAATACTGTCCATGACCTTTATGCATCTATCCAACATAGCATTAAATCTATACTTCAGTCAAAGGGTGGTCTGACCCCTTATTAATAAAGCTTTTCCATTATTTCACAGGTGTTCGTATTATTTTGTCCTCCATCTGTATATTACCATATCATCTGGGACATAATTTGTAAGAAAAATATTTTGAAACTAAAACAATGCATTTAATATCTCATTACAAAGTTTTGCTTTTTAAAGTAGAGTAACAAATTACTGTTCCTTACCTGCTCAGATTTATGAGTTTCATTTAGCAAATCATCTGTTTCACTATTTCGTTCATGCTGTTTAACATGCTAAAAATAAAATAATTTAACTTGAAAAAGATTAAGTAACAGAGGTGAAATAAAATTTTGAGTGGTAAAACAATAAACTTTAAACAAAAATAGTAGCCAATCATACAACACAACAGTATACAAGATATACACTAGAGCTAATAGATAAGATACATATAACTGAAAGTTACCAAGTTCATAAAAGAATTACTGTAAAGATTAAATGAAACTCATTTCAAAATCATGACACAACCTATGCTTATAAATGATGTTACTACAGTCGAACCTTGCTATCCCGACACCTGGATGACACGTCATTTTTTCAAAGTCCCGAACTTATGATGAATAACTGTTGTTAAGTCCCTCCAGAATTGGTGACGTAGCTTTAATGTGCTTACCACAACACTTGAAGTTTTTCAGGGGCCAGTTTCTCTTTATAACTTAAATCTTTCAGTAAATAATAAAGATTTCATGAAAAAGCTTCAGTAGAATTTCTGACAAGGAATTAGTGACAAGTGGCATGTGTTGCCGGAGCATAGCAGTTTAAAAATCATGGGGGAGGGGGCCTCAAACAATTTCATTTCCAAATGCTCAAAATTTTTTCCAATAAAATCCAACTAACAATTAAACAGTAATTAGTATTCACTCATTATTATTAATATTAATTACAAAATATCACTAATAAATGAGTACTTTTATAGATCATTAAAATGAATTCGTAGTTTTCACAAAACAACTGATATCCTTATGCAGTATGATTTCTAATGGGGGGCTTAAGCCCCCCGAGTGCCTTTCCTACACGCCTGATGTGTTGTTATCCCATACAGTCAAGGATATCCAGTAGCACTCAAGTGCTAACAATTTTGAACCAGCAGAGCGTGTATAGAAATTGAGAGGGTTTAGCCTAACTTCTGGAAAATTTCTTAGAAGAGGCGCGTTATTGAATTAGTTGAAGAGGGGTTAAAAAAGGATGGTGGGAAAGAAAAAATACCATAGCTGACTACTGTATGGTCATTGTAAGCATG
The DNA here is from genome assembly GCA_038502835.1 of Octonoba sinensis. NCBI lineage: Eukaryota > Metazoa > Arthropoda > Arachnida > Araneae > Uloboridae > Octonoba > Octonoba sinensis. Next base: position 24,094,904 of record CM076599.1, on the reverse strand, counting down.
TTAAAGGAGTAACAAGGAGATAAATTCTCTTATACCCCTTATACCGTTTCAAGAACAGATAGCTCTCAGTTTTACAGTGACTGAATTAAGGGGTGCTTTTAAATTTTAAAATGAATTATCAAAGAGTCCTTGTTTAAAATGGGTACATGATTGGGACAGGAGGTGATTTTTGTCGGACTCTTAGATGCTATTAAATACATTTGTGAAAGCTGAAACAATCACTGAAAGCACATTTTTTTTTTTTTTTTACGAAGACAGGGTTTTTAAATGCAATTCGGCATTTATGTGATGCCTCTTAAGCATTCCTCTGATGAATAAACAAAGTTTTGCTTTATGTGTGGATAACTTTGTCTCTACTTCAGGTGAAGCAAAGACTTCCAATAGTGTTTCTGAAAACTGGAACATGGTGGTAAAACCAGTTTTTGCTGTCTGAAAATAAAATTGAAGAAGACTTTGAACTAAATCATAGGCAAGCACTGCATCACTTTTATAGAAAAATATCTTTCTTCTATTAAAGAACTCGACAATACTATTTGGGCTTTTTTCTGTAAAATAAACAATAAAATTTTAAATTGTAAATTACATTTTTTTAATCAATAAAAAATGTCAAATTTATTTGGTTAAGTCACTAATCATATTATGTTATTGTATAATTCTGTGTTTTGAAATAAGTTCAGCTAAGACTTTGAGCTGCTTACGACATATTTTTAGAAAGACCTTTCAAATGAAATGAAGGAAAGGTGGGCTTGAAAGAACCAAGAACTGCAACCAGAGGTCTATTGCATTAATCCCCAGAATGAACATGGCTCCAGAAGAGACCGGTAGCTGACGCAAAGTTCAGCAGGCATTTGATAGGATTGTCATGAATCTCCCAGGGTTCAATAATATGACGACCCAAGTGTTCAAACCTATAAGCAGAAAACACTTCACAGCTGCATAAGATGAGCATAACAGTTTCCTCATGAAGAAGGCAGCCTCTACAGGTTGGGCTCATTGCTGCCTCTTAAAATAATAAGATACTTCTTTAAGGTACAATGACCAGTTAAGAAGACCCAATTGCCTTCCTGATACCATTTCTATTAAGTTTTAATAGCTCTTTTGTCCTTATACTAGGGCAACTATAAATAAGTTCTTTGGCCAGGCGTTGACCATCCATGTCACACTAGTTATGATACTGCCTATCTTTAAAAATATTAAAAAGAGCAGTCCTAATAAGATTCTTTGAAATCCCAATTGCAGGCTCTGGGCCAACAAAGGGAGTATCAGAACCTTTCCTAGCCAGGCAATCAGCTGTTTCATTGCCCAGGCACCCAACAGACAGTGACCTTATTATGCTTTGCAAGAGTACAAAGCAAATTATAACATTCCCAAACAATTTGGGAAGTCATAATTTATTTAAGGCCAGCTAGGCAGCTTGACTACCAGAGCAGATATAAACACATCTGTTACTATAGTCCCTCTCCAAACACAAAATACAACTCATTAGGATGGCAAAGACTATTGCCTGAAAGACAGCACTAAACATGCCTAGAGAACATGAGTACTCAGTGCCATCATTGGAACAGTAAGCTCCAGCACTTGTGTTCAAGTTCATTTTGGAGTCATCAGTAAACCAGAGAGTGCAGCATTTATTGTGCATTAGAGGCATATCTCTCCCATCATACCGAGAGGGAAAAAACACATGATAATGCTTGTCGAAGGCCCAGTAAGTGCCCAAAGTATCACTCGACAGGCCAGAGAGGGGATGTCCCAAAACTTCCCCATCAGTTTTTCCAGGAAAGATATCCAGAGTAGGATTTCCAGAGCCCTGAATGCGATGAGGCACCAAAGGATAGGTGAAAGTACACCCCCCTGTGTACATCCAGCATTTGCATGAACAGTAAACTCATCACCACAGTGAGAGGCATTAACATACCTAAAGGATAGAAGATTTTCAATCAAGTTTACAATAGTTATATCCGTGCCTCGCCTGTTAAGGGCACTCAATATAGTGTTTACAGACATCCTACCAAAGGCCACTTCAATATCAAGGAAGACGACCTTGCCTTTAATAGACTTTTCCAAAATGAAGGAGAGACTATAAAGAGCAGTTTCAGTAGATCTGCCAGGCTGATAGGCATGCTGAGAAAGAGAGTGTGGTGACACTATCAATACCGTTTCTCTAATATGCCGTTCAATAAGCTTTTCCAAAGCCTGCAGGAGGAAGGAAGTAAGACTAATAGGCCTAAAAGACTTAGCCTCATAGTAGTTATCCTTTCCAATTTTTGGTACAAAGGTAACCCTAGTTTGCCTCCAAGCAGACGGAACATGCTCGTAAGCAATGCATGCTTTGTAGATCTTACAAAGTATGGGGGCAAGAGTCTTTAACCCTTTTTAAAGAAAGGCAAGGAATATGCCATCCATACCAGGAGTTTTGAAGGGTTTGAAAGAGTCAATAGTATATAGCCCAAACAACTTTTTCATAAGTAACAATCTTTTTAGCACAGTCCCATTTATGCTTTGCACACCTGCAAGTAGGTATGGTAGCCCAAGGGATTGAGCCATTGATAACATTTGAACCTGGAAAGTGAACCTTTAGCTTATGCAAATATATCAGAAAACTTTTTAACATTACGAGACGTGCTTTTCTTAATTTAATTCTGAAGCAACAGGTAAACAGAATTGCACAAAAATTGGTATACAAAGTTAAATTTTGATGCTGAATACAAATGTGTCATAAAAGGGGGGTTGTCATGCAAAGTTAATACTCATTTTAATATGAAGACGACCCCTTGATAAAATTTTAATAACACAATTTTATAGAGAACATCATTTCTGATAAAATATTATATTTCATATCTATCTAGTGTAGTGTCCAAATATGAAGGAGTGTTTCATTCCCCTTCCTCCCAATGTACCTGTCATGCATAGAAGAATATGAGATTGTATTAAACTATAGTTATCTGAATATATAAACTTTACCAGATGATTCCAGTCAGTAGCATATTCAGGATAGGCCGTGGTAGCCTAGTGGTTAGAACGTCGGACTTCCACCTGGAAGGTCGAACATTCGATACCCGCTGAAGACCCACCATGTACACTTGGAGATACGTGCAGGTAAAATCAGTGGACCCCACTACCTCAGCCCATGCGCAAGCAATCCTAAGGCCTCAGCTAACAGGTAGGGGTCTGGTGGAGAAATGTTTTTTCAGGATGGGAAACTTTGGGAGCTGGTTATTAAAGCCTATTTTTCAACTGGCTTCTCTAAAATATCGGAATTTCAGAGGGTGGATCAGTGGATAGATCTGAAATATTCCTGAGGATAGTTTCAATGATTTGGATTCTTTTTTGCATTGTTCTCTGCAATTGCTCAGCAGTCTCCTGTTGCAATTAGCAGTAAGAAGAAAAATTACTTTTATATTGAAATCATATTTGCTGACAACATTAAAATTAAAAAAAAAACATGCCTATTTTTATTTCTTTCTCTCTCTCTCTCTTTTGAAGACAAATATCCAACAAAATACTCATTGCAAAAAAAAAAAAAAAAGTAAGAAAGACGAAAAGAAGTAATTATAAAGATTGTTCTGACTATAGATTTCAAACTTTTTGTCAAGATTTTCAAACTGTAAGAAAAAAATGGTCAATATTTTTCTCTCAAAAGTAAAAAAACAAAACAAAAAAGGCAAGCATATTTAGCCGCTTGCAGCTTATAAAATACTGAAGCCAGTCCTCCCATCCCAATTAATCATTAGTGAAACCAGTAAGAGTTTTTTTTACTCTTAAAGCCAAGCATTAACTATAATTTAAAAATGGAATGTTATATTTTTCTGACAATAAAAAACAAACAAACCTTGTAGCAAGCTGACATCTCAGAAAAGCCTCTGCTACAGTATTTACATGAATAAGGCTTAAGTCCATAATGCCTATTTGTGTGTTCATTCAAAGATTGTTGTCGAGTAAAAGATTTTGAACAAATATCACAGACAAATGGCCTCTCACCAGTATGGGTCCGCAGATGGCGCTCCAAATCACCTGCAATATAAGATCAAATAGAAATGGAAATTCAATAAACAAATACAGTAAAACCCCATTATACCGTGCCTCAGTGTACCGCAGAATCGGATATACCGCGGTGACTATCATGTCCTCCGACGTTTAAACCAACCTTTATCATTGCCATTTAAAAGTGATTCCTAAGTTATGCGTGTGTAACTTCTTTTATAGCGCGGCCAACCTTTGTATTCCAGATTCTTTAGCATTCCTGAAAAGTAAACATATTCCAAAGTGAGAAATACGTTCCTCCACTACCAAATCTAATTTTTTCTTAAGACCTCTCCCCTTTCACAATCCCATGCTGATAACATAAAGATATTTTTAAGCACTTTTTTTCTCAGAACACAGTTGGTTTATAACCCATCACTCGATAGACTGGTTGCGCAGCCGAGATGTGTGCTTCTTGCACAGCAATTACAGTGAATAAAATGACAGCAAAGAAGAGAAGAAAGAATTATCTTATAGGGGTAGAAAATTTACGAATAACTGATAAAGTTAAAAATGATGCAACAAAAGCGGGTATTATTTTGTGAATGGGGTTTCCCTGCGGTATAGTTTCTCTGTACCGGGGTTATGTTATAACACGGGTGCCAAACATGTCCCCCGACACCCAAGTTTTAACGTGGTTTTACTGTACATGCATAAATGGGAGCATAAGCAGGGTTCGCGCTAGGCCGCGCGATCACGCGATTCCCGCAATATTTTTTGAAATCCCACTCAAAAAAAAATTTTTTTAGGCTTAAACTTAAAAAATCCCACTTAAAATTTTGGTCTAGGAGGAAAATCCCACCTTGTATTTTTCCCCAGTGTGAACCCTGATAAGTTTCCACGCCATAAACAGTTATGCTTCCATTAACAATGATGCTTCAGTTAGGGTATGTTTTTCTTTTATCATTTCCATTACTTTTCACATAATCAGGTCTGGATTTACGTACCCACAGTTGTTTTCTGAAAACATTCTAGTAAAAACACTTACATTTGAGGATTATGAGAAAAGTCACGTCACCACAGGCAATACAATAAGTAAGACACTACTCCCTGTTACAACATCTCCTACATTTTGTAGTTTTCAACACAACTTTTATAAGATAGTCCCTCTGTTGTTAAAAATATCACCTCCTAAAATAAAATCCCCTTCCAAAATCAATTTATTACTTTCATTCAAACTTATAACAAAAATTATTTTTAATGCACTTTTTTAAAACCACTTTTTATTTCATTAAAACTTAAAAAAGTAAAATTCTCTCTCAAGATGAATTTTTCAAGGAAAGCATGAAATACCGTTCTTACAGATCTTAAATATGAACTGGCCATGTTTCCTGTCCCCTCTCTTAAATATGTAAAGCACACATGATGGATTTTAAAAATGGCACACCAAATTTTGAATAAAAATAAATTATTTTAGTTAAATCTCACACACAAACTATAGAGAATTTCAGTATAATCCCAAATACCTACTGTACTTTTTGGCAAGACAAGCAGTAGTGTTTGCCCATCCCCTTCACAAAAGCCCTTTGATTACGAGTCATGATCAGTCAAGAGCGTGTCGTGATGGAAGCCATTTCAGTGATTATTTCGAGTTTTTTTTACACATCACTCATACAAAAAATTAAATACTTACTTTTTTGAAAACTTAGTTTTTTCTTTTCAAAATTGTACCTCCAACAATAAAGACGCAGATCTTGCTCAGGGGTAAATGTTATTTGGGGTTATATGGTTCATTACAGGCATTGAAATCACAATTGAATATTACCTTTAGTTAGAAAACGAGATGAACAAGAACCACAGGAAAACTTGCGAACATTATCATGTCGTAACTTGTGAATACGCAACTGAGATTTTTGGCGAAATGATTTACCACAGTGCTCACAAAGGTGAAATTTTTGATCCAAATGCATTGCCATATGAGTTTGTAGTATACCACTTTGAGCAAACTTTTTACCACAAACTTTACAACTACAAAAGATTACAATTTGTTAATTATACAAAATAAGATAAAACATACAAATGACTTTAAAAAACTTTAACTAAACAAATAATATACAAGGGTATACACAAAAGTTACCCGATATTATTTTTTAAAAGCTAATATATATTTTCAAAATTATTACAAAACAACCTTATTCCCTTCAAAATATTCTCCATTATAACTAATACATTTGTCCCACCGGCACTTCCACTGTTCGAAACATTTTTTGGAGTCATCTTTAGAAATGGAAATGGCTAACAGCTTCTCCCTAGTTTTTTTTTTGCCCTCCTCAATGGTGCCAAATAGGTGTCCTTTCATGCCCCTTTTTCTGCATGGAAATTAGAAAAATTTCACAGAGCCAGGTCAGGCGAGTAAGGTGCCTTGGGCAGTGGAACCATACCATTTTTAGCTAAAAACTGGTGAACAGAGATGGCTCTGTATGCAGGTGCATTGCCGTGATGGAAGAACCAGGCCCCTGTCTGCCACAAATCGGGACTTTTTTGAAAAACACTGTTGCACAATCTTCTTAAAACATCCAAATAAAAGGTTTAATTGACAGTCTGAACTGGGGGAACAAAGTCTGAATGAACTACGCCCATGTCATCAAGAAAAGCAAATCAGCATTGTTTTGATGTTTGATTTGACTTGACATTTTTTTGGACAGGGTGACAATGACATCTTCCATTGGCTTAACTGTTGCTTTGTTTGTGGGTCGTAACCACAGCACCATGACTCATCACCAGTAATAATCTTAGACAAAAAATCTGGATCAGTTTCCAAATGTTGTTTCAAAGCACGACTGCTTCAACTCGAGTTCTTTTTGATTGTCAGTCAGAGCCCAAGGAACACACTTGGCAACAACTCTTTTCAATTGCAAATTTTTGGTTAAAGCTCACAGAACCGAACTCTAAGACAACCCACTAATTTCTAACAGTTGATTAATTGTCCATCAACGCAAGTACTCGAATTCAATTCAGGCAATTAATGGACGCCCAGAACGAGGTTCGTCATCAATTGACATGTTGCCATTTTTAAACCTAGCAAACCACTCGTATGTGCTTTTCTCATAGTGTTATCTTTGTAAGCTGTTTTCAACATTTAAAGTTTCAGCAGCATTTTTATCAAGATGAAAACAAAATTTCACAGCTGCACGTTTTTCATGTTTAAGTGAATTGCAATCATAAAAAACGAAACAAGAATAAAACAGCGCTAGCAAAAACAATCACAGCAGATGAACAGAACAAACCTGATTTACAACACAGGTGCTATACATGTCTGGCGGCAGAATTACTCACTACACAAACTCCGCCCACGGCAATGCAATTCCGTTTACTTTTGGCTCCCCCCTTGTTGTTTAGCAATACCAACAGCACTACATTTTATTTATAGTACAAAAATAAATGTTGAAAATTTTAATTTTTAACAAAAAGATTGATGCACTTTCTGATAAAAACAAAATATCAAATTTTCTTTAAATGCTACTTTCTTTTCTTTTTTGTTACATGAAACAGGAAATAAGGAGAAAAAACATGGATGAGTAAAAAAAATATAGCATTAAAAAACATACATAAGAAATTTTTAGTGGTCTGTGACAACAACAAAGAATATATTGTAAATTTAGCTTTTGTTACAACAAGGTTATAGTAGTTATTTTCACATTGACTATGGAACTGAATGCAAGTTTGCAATATTTATTTATTTATTTTCATTTAATTCAAAATAAAAGTAGATTTGGGGAAAATTCATGAACATTACATATTTAAAACATATGACTATTCTAAAAGCTTCAAAGTTAAAATTTAAATTCATCATGTTGCAACTGACATGCAGACATTTCTTTGCATATCAAAATTTTACTCTGGTCTTAAACAAAAATTGATTTAATAGATACTGGTTTTAAGAAGCATAACTTATCAGAAGTATATATGAGCACATGTACCCATTTTTATTTCTGTATTTATTTTGACAAAACTACCAAGCAAAGTAATATGAGGCTTAAAAGTTAAAAGACAAGTTTTACAAGATCCTTAAAGCTTGCTATAATCTGTATCACAAGTTGACAAATGAAAAATATTGAGTGTGTCACAAAGATTATTATAAACACCTACTGATAAGGCCTTTCACCAGTGTGTCTTCTCATGTGTACCGTTAAGCTCTTTTTTTCTGTAAATCTTCCCCCACAACGGTTGCATTGCCAAGGTTTTTCTCCAGAATGTGTCTTTAAATGACGCTTCAAGTTCCCTTTGGTTGAAAAACTGGATGAACACTTATTGCAAGAGTAAGGTTTTTCACCTGTGTGTTTCCTTAAATGTACTATAAAAAAATAACAAAATATAAAAGTTATTAATTTTATTTTATATACATACACACACACACACACATATATATATACATACTAAGGTGGTCCCTGTCAAAGTCTATCAGTTTCTTAAAAGGACACTGACTAATTCATGATTTCTAAATTTAGCAAAAAACAGGTATAGTCCTTAGAGCATTTATATAAAGCCACTAAATAGAAAAATTACAAAGGACTATCCACTGGATCTGGAACAATTTCACTTTTGGGGACTTCTTTCGTTATTGAATGCAATAGCCTATGCATTTCTTTCATTTTTTGAAATATATAGAATTAATATAAGGTTTTTAGACTTGTAAATGAGAACCCAGGACAGCTTCTCTTTGCTCCTTTTTATGCTCTAACTATACCATTTTGTTGAGAAACAATGTTCCATGACTAGGCATGCTCTCAGAATGCCTAATTAATACATATATATTTTTTATTTACAACTTATTATTACTTTTTCATCATTCTCATCCCAAGCTTTGGATACTATGGGGAAGACATGGTCCAGTCTTCTTCAATCCTATCCCCATGGATCTTGCTCGGTAGGTTTTTTCTGCTAACTTTGGCATCATTAATAGACAAAACTACCTCTGGGGACACTTCCATCACATCGACATCTCTGACATTTCCAACAACTCCTTGTGCTCTTCAGGAGAGCTCATGAACTTTTACATTTAACAGTTTGTGCCTATATGTCCAACACTTTTTTCTCTGAGCGCATTTCTAATACCACATCTGCATGCCTTTCTAATGCACATCTGCAGCACATTTAGTGCCATGAATCAAATAAAGAGCCCTCTTTGTTGTAGTTTGTCTACAGGTTGTTCAACACCAAGGGAACAAGACGTGTTGACGGACATGCATGTCAACAATAAAATTGGTAATACTATTTAAATTTTGCAAATTTTGAATTGTAACGACTTATTATGTATTACATATTAATTCTCCAGCCTGTTTTTCTGTAGCTCTGCAAGATCTTCCTTATTCCTTCATCAAATTCCACGATTTAACCCTCATTTTAAAGCTTATCGTGCCGGCTAATGACGAAAAATAGACCCACGGTTAAAAAATGTACCGCTGCTCTGAAATTTGACACTTAAAATCATCTAGGAAGAGATCCTTTAATGGATGCCAAATTGGTGAGTAAACAAACAAGAAACTCTTCTGTTTTTATTGTGCTGAAAATTGGACAGTGTTAGCTGCATCTGTGCGTTAAACTTATTCAATCATTAGGCTCTACATATTTATTTATATTATAAATGTGTAAAGCCTAACCTACCAACAATAACTATATTTTAAGTAATGGTACTGTTTCGTTATTCTATTTTAATGCTATGTATACTAATAATAAAAATAATTATCATTATTATTGCAATTATTTTATTATTTTGAATATCTAAATAATAGAGCGGGGAATTGTAACATGCTTTTGTTTGTACCAACACCCATTTACTTATTTCTATTCTTCTTCATAACGTCCTTTTTCCAAAATTAGTACGTAATTCCGCACGAGTCGACTATTGCAGTGGTTCTCAACCTTTTCTTTCTTCAAACCCCTTTTAAGATCTAAAATAAAATGGCGAACCCCATTCCATAGTAGTTAGCAACAGGTTAAAAAAACTATAAAATTTGCTAGCACATTTATTTTCCATATTGCACATTTAGAGAATAAATGTATGTATTCTCAAAAAAATACCTTTAAAAGTTATTTTCCTGATTGTGCGAAAAAGTTGTGGAACGCCATGAGAAATATATATACAAAGTTTTGAATCCATCTATAAATATCGTTCTTTTCCGCTTTCGGGTTGAAATGTACCAAAATTTATGAAATATGGAATAAACTGTGATGAATGTAAGTGCAAAATTAAAAATTTATAAATAAATATCCTCCAGTTCTATTTTGGGGTCTGTAGCTATATGAAAAATTAGCCAAAAATGCCAAATTTTAGTTTTGTAAATTTTCATCTTTCCGACTCTTTCTTTGCTCTAGCGAGGAAAAATTGGGAGATGGTAAGATAGATATACAGTCAAAATTTTAAATAAATCAATAAGATTATTCGATAACGATTTGAGATTCAGATTTTCGAAATCGGGTAACAGTAGAAATAACTGCATTCAAAGTTTGTACGTATGCTCCCTATGCCACACCACAGCTTTTATTTATCGTCTGGAAAACAATATATTTAAAAAATCATATTTACACTCTATCCTAATACGTAAGTAAATGTAATATTTCGTTTTTCTTTTACAACAATTAAAAATTCCGCCATTGCAAGATTATTTGCAAGAACCACTGGTTGGGAAATGCTGAACTAGTGTAATAGTTATGTATAATGTAATTTTTTAATGATTTAGATTAATGTTAAAATTGATGATTCAGATATAAAGCTGGTTTTTTTTATTTTTATGATTGCTATATGACAAATTCAAATGTTTTTATTAATATGATATAAAGCAACTTCTGGGCATGTAAAAATTTTGTTTGGGGATGTATTTTTTAGACAAACATGCCCGGCAGGGTATATAAAGCATTTAAGATTTTTCAAGCCCTGTTACATGGTGAAAAATTTTTCCTGAAAGATACCGTAAGACATCTTATTTTTGAGTTATAAAATAATTACTTTCACAACATCAAATGTAATGCAATAAAATCTGTTACACATGAAATGCTTAGCAGAAACAATTATTATTTAATAATTATAAGCTTATGTTTAACAATGCTGCATATAGTATTTAACAAAAACAAAAAGAACTACCAATTAAGTTTCCCTTAGTGGAAAATTTTGCTTTACATTCTGAGCAGGAAAATGGACGAGAAGTATCACATTGATGACCTGAAATCAAAAACATAAAATAATTGAGATATTTAGGAAGTTCTCCTAAAACATAGTTAAAGAAAACCAAAATGCACATCATCTGTACTTACTGGAAAATGCTTTACAGTCAGAGAACTGTGTATCACATTTCTGACAAAAATTAACATTCTTTAGTGTTTCTTCTTTGTTTGTCATATCTAGCATGACATCATTTTTGGCAATTATTTCCTATCAAATAAAATACTCATGTTTTGAGAAATAATATTTATGCATTTAGGGAAAGAAATGCCACATTTAAAAGCTGAAATGTAAATAACTTTATAGTTAAATTAATTGTATATTATATGTATGGCTAATAGAGTCAAAATATGAGCATAATTTAAGAGCAATACCAAATCAGGGTTACTGTTACTCACTTTATAATTATATCTATGAAAGAAAAAAAGTGAAAAGAAGCATTTGCAACAACAAGCTCTTATTGGAGACTCGCTACTTAATGCATGCATAAGAAAAGCAAATCTAATCAAAATTTAACTACAAGCTGCAAACAATTAAACTGGAGTAATTAAAATTTTTCAGTAAAACCCTTCTTTTTCTGCCTACATCAACTAATTAAGCTCGACTGGTCTTATGGCTATCTAAAATATTGAAAAAATCTACAATCAATTGTAAACCAAAACAATGTTTCGGGTTGAATTTTTAAATCATAAAATAGTCAGCCATTTAGGACAGAAATTCTTGAATGAAGAAAATTTTACTTTTTATGCGTGTTTTTTTACTAATGGTTAATTCTGTGAAAAAGGGGTAATGGCATTTAAAGTTAAAACATTAATATTGGACCACTTGTAATGCACAATTTTCTTCAGAAATAAATGAACTTTTTTGAAAATAGAAACATTCTTTGAATTTGACATAATATAAGTTTCAAAAACAGTGTTCAAAGATGAGCATGTTTCTTCAAGAAATTTCTTCAAATAATTTAACTGAACTTTAAAGTTGATTGTGGAACCGAAATTATCAGGTCAGAAAAATTTTCTTCTATTACCAACTTTAAAATTGCAATAAAAAAAGTTATTGATTGTAAAATTCTAAGTTTGCTAATTTTCATATAACTTAATAGAAAGTATAAGGTTGTGATTGTCAATTTTTTGAAAACAGCTCTATTTAATTGCAAAAAACGTGCTTCTATTACCCACGGAATTTACCTTATATAAAGGTTTAAATATCAATACATTTCTAATTCCTAAGGGGACACCCTCTTCTTTTTCATAAATTCGTAGCCTAACATAAAAACAATAAATAAAAGTCTTATCAATTTCATTTTGCTTTTATAAATTTTATGCAATTCCAATGGTAAATATGATGATCCAATGGTTTATGAGTGAAGTATAGAAAGTTAGATAATCATATTTAAAATAAACAAGAATTATATTTATAAAAAAAAACATACTTAGTGCTAGATCATAACTAATTAAAAGATCTTACCTCTGAATTTGTCACAACAAAGCTTACAATGTTTTCCCTTAAATTTGAGTCATCAGAATCAATAGAGTCAAAATCTTGGAAATTGTCCGGAGAATTTTCACTCATACCAGGGAATGCATTACAAATATTTTTGCACCTATTTTGATTTTCAAAGTCATTATGATTTTCATTCTTGACATGAGAGTTTGTCACAAAAGGTGACTTTTTAATAGCTATAAGCCTTTTTGCTTTTTTACAATTTTTAGCTTTATGTTGCGGCTCTAGCTTATCATTGATACTAGTATTTGTAGAACATTTGTTACTTTGCATGTTAGATAAAGTGCTAGAAATTTCACTTGTAGGATGAGAGTCACTGACATAAGTATCACAGGTATTTGTAACAGAACTCTTAACATTTAACATTTGATCACAAAATGCATTTTCGGTTTTTGATGCTTCTTGGAATTGTTTTGTAGAGTTAAAATCGCCAGTATTTGACACATTATTTATAGTATTGGGATGTAACTGATCTGAAAAATTCATGACATTAGAAGTTGTTGAAAAAAGCTGCTTCAACTGGTTGTTAATTTCATCATTTTGATATTGTGCAGTTGATCCTAAAAATGAATAGTAAGAAAAAAAATCAATAATGTAAAGTACATTGGGTTGTTTCAAAAGTATTGGATGATTTCATTACAATCTTCCCTTTTAATTTCATAAAACCTTGCTCAGCATATTAAACGAACACAATTCAAAAAGAATTCCCCATTAGACTTTTACAATAACCCTTAAATGCATATTGTTGCTTTTCGGCAACACACTGCCTAGTATACATTCAAACTCACACTAGAGCAAATATTGCTTTGTTGCGTGAAGTAACCGTTCTGCTTTATAATCAGTTACAAGCATTTTTTGATCAACCAAAAAATACTTGGCCAAACAGGGCATGAATACCATGGGCTGACCAAACTGGGCATTAGCCAATTATAGAAGATTAAAAAATGTGATGCAAGCTGCCTAACTGCAAAGGAGTTACCCATAAAAAACGTGAGAAGTGCAGTGTAGAATTACGTCTCAACAAACATAATAATTGTTTCAAACAATTTCACAAGCAATGCAATGTCATATTATGCAATCAATGATGTTGCCATTTGGCTACATACCCTTTTTTCAAAGAATAAAATGGTTCAAAATGAAATATACTTTTTTTTTCTATTTTCCCTGCATCAGTTTTGTCAAATCTTCTCAGTTTTTTATTTTTTAAAATTTCAAACAAAAAATCATGCATTTAAGGGTTAAAGAACTACAGTCAAACCTTGTTAACGTGAAGTCGAGGGGGCTGCCAAATTTTTTCGCTTTAACCGATGACTGCAGGATTTAAAATTTAGTGAAAGTGTTTTTTCTCATGATACACAAAATATAGGAACCAAAAGTATATTTATGCAAAAATGCACATATATACACATAGACATACGATTTGATATTCATACTTCGATTTGGAAATTTATATGAAATTTACTAAACTACTATTAAAAACAGCAATTATCAAAATGGAAGAGTAAGTTTTATTTGCCTGAGAAATGATTACTTTAAAAAAAAAAAAATCTATCAAGGGTTTTTGCTTCAAATTTTTGAAATAGCATCCCTTTACAAAGCTATCAACCTCTTCTAAATTATTTAAGGCATGTGAGGCATTTTCCTGCTGCATTAAAAATCGTTGCATAGTTTGTAATTCTGCCGTAGCTTCGTTCACCGTGATAAGATTTTGGGCTTCCGGATCAGCATCTTCTTCTTCTTCGTCTGTTTCAGTTTTTGCACTTTCCTTTTGGGATTCTCTAATTATGTCTTCATCTTTCATTACATCTGAAGTTAAGGCCTCCTCATCAATTTGCACATATTCTTCAAACAAGACTGCCGAGACTATGTCCCTTTTAGCAACTTCTTCGAGAACTCAAAAAGTTGTTTCTTCATCCTGCTCTTCTTCAACAGCTTAATCCGATCCTTCTACAAACCCTCCATGGCGAAAGCAATTTCGTATTGTTGAAAGTTTTATTCTCCTCCATGTGCTTCTTAAATAAGACATGGCATCTAATAGATTGATACAAAATTCCCTTTTATTGTCAAAACACTCAATAGCTTTGCGGACCATTTCTCTAACATAGTGCAATTTTAAACATTTGATACTCCCTTGGTCGCAAGGCTGGATTTTCGCTGTAGTGTTGGGCGGTTAAAACACACACTTTATAGCTTTGAGTCCTTTAACTTCTACATGGGCAGCACAGTTGTCTAGAATGAGGCAAATTTTCCTCTTTTCACGATGAAATTTCAAATCTAAATTTGTCAGCCACTTAGTAAAAATGCCACTGTTCATCCAAGCTTTTTTGCTGAATGCATAGTCTACAGGTAAAGTTCGTACTTTCTTGAAGCAACGGGGCTTAGCCGATTTCCCTATGACAAGGAGTGGAATTTTTTCACTGCCGTCCATGTTGCAGGCTACCATAACAGTTATTGTTTCTTTACTGCATTTTCCACCGGAGCACTTTTCCCCTTTCATGGTCAACGTACGGGAAGGATGTGCCTTGCAAAAAAGTCCCGTTTCATCTGCATTAAAAATGTCTCGTGGGGAAAACTCTTCTTTTAGGGCTGGCCATTTTTCAGCGAAAAACGAATTTACTGTTTTCAGATCAACAGCTGCTTCTTCACCGCAGATTTCTTTGCAAACAATCTCATGACGCTCTTTAAATCTAGAGAGCCAACCATTTGAGAAAATGGAATTGCTGACACCAAGAGCCTCTCCAAAGAGCTTGGCTTTTTCTTGCAAAATCACCCCTGTTAAAATGATGTTTTGATTCCTGGCCTCTTTGATCCAGCGTAAAATGGCCACTTCCAAGTCTTCATTTTTCCCGGTTCTCATTCTCTTCCTTGCTGGCTCAAACTGATTTACAGCATAAGCTGCTTCAATCTTATTTTTATTTTTAAGGATCGTGGATAAAGTGCTGTTGGCAATTCCATATTTTGCAGCAATCTCTGTCTTCTTCAATAATTTATCTTCAACTTCCTTTAAGATCTTTTGCTTCGTTTCTAACGTCAGAGATTGCTGTTTAAGATTCATTATTACGAATGCGAAAAAATCAACTGCACCCTGCACAGGACTAACTCAAAACTAAAATTTCCTTCAGCGTTTACTCTGCATGCAATCAAAGTTGTTCTCTTTATAACTCATTTCCAAGAAATAGATTGAGAGTTTAGCACCATGTTAAACGAGTAAAATGCACGGAAACGAAGAATAGAATGCTTGATTGACACTCCCCCTCTTGAAAACCAGGTGGCTGGGAAGTCTTCCTGACCCACACTTTTGAAACTCTACCCCATTGTCCCCTAATGGAAGTGTCCATTGCTCATCTATACCCATTAATAGAGGTGTCCCTTGTCAATTCATTCCTGTCACTGATCCGCACTAACACGCTTGTACAGTGTCTGTCAGAAAAAGGATTCGCGTGCGAGCTGCAGGCATTTTACCTGTTTCGCTATTTTCTTAGAATTCCTAGAAGTTAATAAGTGCAACAGAATTTTCAAGCTTCCTAAGCTCCAAGATAATTTCATGTCAAAGAATGTTTTTTCACCTTTCTTTTCTTTTATTTTTTTGTCAACTGAAAAATTTTGTTTTTCGTCTTAAGCAGACTTTTGTTCAAATCAATTTCGTCTTAAATGATTAATTTAGCACTTGTTCTTAGATTATCTGACGGGGAATGGCATTCATTTCGCGTTAAGCGAGTTCGCGTTAACGGGGTTTGACTGTATATATTTGATAAATTTTTTTTTAATGATAGTTAACTTTCATTGTTCATTTAGTATGCAACATTGAAATGATATAGAGTATACAAATTAAAAAACAAAAATCTTCTTTCCTAATGTCTTTATCAAATTAATCAAGTATCTCACCAAAAAACACTAGACAAGAAGTGGGTTGCTATCGGTTAAATTTCTAAAAGCAAGTTGAAATGCTCAAAAGTTTGGGAGCCCCTCTCATATCCTTTGCAGGGGTCAATCCAGCCATTTTAACAAGGTTCTGTTTTTGTAAATTTTAAAATGATTTTTGTGAAAAATCAAATAATTTTGTGAAAATTATTATTAATTTTGTGAAAGTTCAATACTTAAACAGCTAGTGAAAAAAATTACTACTTTCCACTTATTTAGCAAATAATTACTGTCAGCTGGGGTAAGATTGGCCCTTTAAGGGTAACATTGGCCCAAAGTTAGAAAAAGTTTTTTTGTGCTGTATTGTAATCATATGATGAGTTATCGACCTAGTTTATGCCTCATTGGATAGGTAGCACCATTGGCTTGACTGTTGATGAAGTGGAGGTTTAGTTCCATATTTCACCATCACTCCAGTGCTGCTCCATTTTCACTTTGAGAAATTGATGAAATTTGTTGTCTCCCAACTTTATGCTGGGAACTGAACGCTAATTCTTGAAGAGCTACTAGTAGGTAAGTGCATAATAATATTATATATTCAATTGTTTCAAGTATTTTTGGTGTAATAATGCTGTTACCTTTGTTGTTTACAAAATAATTCGATTTTACTATTTCATGACAACTTTGGCCCAAGATAATGACTCTGCCAAAGTTACCCCAAGGCAAATATTTTCGATATAAAACTTGATTAGGTAGTATTTTATAAGCAGTTTGTTAGACACAACCACTTAAAATATTTTTCTTATTATTGTAAGCACTAATTTTTGGATTTTGTGGCAGGAAAAATGACGAGAAATCGGATAAAACCTCTTGGAACAAGAAATTAAGCCAATTACAAACCAGAAGTGTTAGAGTAGTGTTTAGATGCTATTAGGTCTGGTGCCTTAACCCAAAGAGCTGCAGGAAAAAGGGATAATATACCTAGGTCTACAATAAAAAAACAAACTTAAAGGGAGTCATACAAAAAATGTAGGACGTGCAAGAATCTTTAGTGATGAAGAGGAGCATGTTTTCGAACAACATTTAATAAAAATGTCAGACTATGGGTTCCCTGTAATTGAAATGGATTTTCGTTATACAATACAATTTTTTTCACTAAAATGAAGTTTGTTTCATTTATTCCAATTTCTCACCATTTCAGGGATATTTTTGAAGTAAAAGCAGGCAAAACAACAAACTATCATGTCTGGTGGTAATTTTATCTTGTCTAACTTTAGCCCAACCAATACTAAGCATAGGCTTTATACGGTTTAAAAGTATGGGACAATGTTTCCCCAATTCAAGGCAACTTTGGCCCAAACATTAAAAAAATTCAGTGTAACATTGCAAAATGATTATGAGGTCTCAATATGGTTTTAATTTAATGATATAAAGTTTGTTTACGCAGTAAGACACATTAAAAATTAATATAATCAATGTCAAAAAATATGGAGCTGATAAAACTATAAAAAATCATCAGATTTGGGCCAATGTTACCCCAGCTTACGGTATGTGAAAACTACAATGTGATAGCTCAGGATTTTGTGAAGGGTCCGTTTTGGTTGATTGAAATTTTGTGAAGGGTCCATTGTTGTTTATTGAAATTTTGTGAACGGTCTGCTTTGATCATTTGGAACTTTGTGAAAAGTCCGTTTTGGTAGATTGAAATTTTGTGAAGGATCTGAATTTCCTCATTTGGACAATTCTTTTGTGAATTTATAATATAATACAGTAAAACCCTGTAATACCGCGCCTCGGTATACTGCGGAATCAGATATAACGGCGTTATTATCATGTCCCCCGCCGTTCAAACCCCGCTTTGTATTCCAGAATGCTTGAAATTTTTGAAAAGTAAGCATATTCTCTAGTCTGTGAGAGTGTATAAAGGATTAAAACATTGTTTCTTTGAAAAAAGGGCGTTCCACCCCTTTCACACAAATCTACGTTTTTCTTAGAATCTCTTCCCCTTCATAATCTCATGTTGATAACTTAACAAGATTTTTAAGCCCACATTTTCTCCAAACACAATTATTTTTGTTGCAGTTGATATGGTTCTAGCATAGGAGTCTTTAAGAGCAGAAAAATTTAATCTGAATAACCTATCACTCGATAGACTAACCTCTCAGTTGAGAATTGTGCTTCTTACACAGCAATTACAGCAAATAAAATGGCAGCAAACAAGAAAAGGAACAATTATACAAAGAAGAAAGTTAAGAGTAATTGATAAAGTTAAATGTGGTGCAACAGGAGCGAGTATATTTCGTAACTATGGTTCCGTGGCGCAGTTTCATTATACCACAGTTATGTTATAATGCGGGTGCCAAACATGTCCCCCAACACCCGCCTTTTAACGGAGTTTTACTGTATAAATATTATAACAGGGTTCGTACGCTTTTGGCGAAACCAAAAATAAGGACTTTCTAAGGACTTTTTAAGGACCTACAAAAATTTTTAAGGACCTCACAAATTTTTTGCAATATACAAACTGTTATGTTTATTTCAAAAGGAAACATTATTGAAAGAGGAAATTGATTTCACATCGCTTTATTAGGTACACAGGGTTCACACTGGGGAAAAATACAAGGTGGGATTTTCCTCCTTGACCAAAATTTTAAGTGTGATTTTTAAAGTTTAAGCCCAAAAAAATTTTTTTTGAGTAGGATTTCAAAAAATATTGCGGGAATCGCGCGGCCTACCGCGAACCCTGGGTACACAACGCATACTCACGATATCTGCAGATCATTTCTTTTGCAGACCAAATACTGACACGCGATTGGCTAATGAAACGGATTGCCACATTTGGCTGTTATCTTCGGCAACCCTCTTGGCGGCAGAGTTTTTTGTTTACCTATATTGGCGTTCTTGTCTACTCTACGCTGCTGCTGCTGTATGATTTTGTGTGTTTTAGGAGAAAAATATTTATGCGTTGAGTGAAAAAAACAACATGGAACTGTGTTCAGTTATAATAATAATAGAAAGCAACATGGAGCATGGAAATCTTGAAGGGGCCTGGTGAAATAAACTTTTCAACTGGAAATGTGGCCGAAAACTGTACGAAATGTTCAACAACTTTTTGAATGCGACAGAAAAGTCCATTAAAGATTATAAGAGTAAGATCGCTATTCTGTTTAATCTTTTGAGGGGTGAAGGTGTGTCTATTTTTTACACGACGACGAGGCAGATGCTAAGAAATTCGATAAAGTGATCCAGAAATTCAAGGAACATTGTGTGCCACGCAGAAGTGTGGTTTTTGAACGATATAAATTTTTTAGTTGTTCACAATTAGAGGGTCAAACAGTTGACGTTTATTTGACTTAACTTAAGACACTATCGACTGTGTGTGAGTGTGCTGAACAGGAAGATTCCCTCATCAGAGATAGAATTGTCTGTGGCCTGCATGACAAATCACTTTATGAAAGACTTCATCGAGATATTCAGCTGACTCTTCAATAAGCTACAGAATTCGTTCGTGCATCTGAAGCAAGCAGGGATAAAGACAGTCGAAGATTCTCAGACCAAATCTGAAGTGGATGCTGTTAAAGTCGGAAATAATACTCAACTTAACACTGCTCAATACAGATCCCACCGGAAAAGAATGTTCGTCCTTTAATAAGCTATGTAATTTGTGCAAAGGAGAACATAATTTTGCCTCTATGTGTAGTAGTGTGAGGAAAATGCCAAAATTTACTCCAAAATTGGAAAGTACAGTAAAGCATAGCAAGTAGATGAAATTCATTATGATACTTCAGTGTGTACCCAAGAAATGTCTACCTTATATTTTGATACTGTGTCAACAAGTAAGGAAAATTCAAACGAGTCTGTTTATTGTAAAGACATTACCATTGACAATAAACGGATTAATTTTAAACTAGACACTGGTGCAGAAGCCAGTATATTACCTTTACATGTACATAATAATTTGAAATTTCATGGAAAGTTTAAATTAAGTAAGACTAAAGTTGTCCTCATATCTTATGGTAACTATAAGCTTAAAAGCCAGAAGGTGAGGTATGTTTATTTTGCTCAACTGAGAAATGTCACAATGTTAAATTGAATTTTATTATTGTTGATGTTGCTTCTATACCTATGTAGGGTAAAATGCTTGCAAAGTGTTAAATTTGATAAAAAGAGTTGATAATGTTGAAATCTCGTAAGGATGATGTATTAACTAAATATAATGAGGTATTTAAAGGTCTTGGCAAGTTCCCAGGTGACCCTTACCGTATAGTATTAAAAGAAAATGCCACTCGTGTTATTGATTCCCCTAGACGAGTTCCCCAAGCTATACTTACTGAACTGAAAGAAACTAGCTGACTTAGCATCGAGAGGCATAATATCTTATGTACATAAGCCTGTAAATAGCTTAATTGTCACAGAAAAACCTAATGGGAGGTTATGTATTTGTTAAGACCCCCAAAATGTGCACAAAGCTATAAAGAGGGCACACCACATAATCCCGCTGAGTGATAAAATTATCAGTAGATTAAAAGGGAACAATTATTTCAGTCTTTTGTTTTAAAAGAGGGTTTTTGGCAGGTGCTGTTGGATGAAGAGAGCTTTGAACTATGTACATTCAACTCACCATTTGGAAGATTTAAATTTGATGTTTTACCTTTAGGAGTTTTATCTGCACCTGAAGTGTTTTAAAAGAAGAGTAAGAGTACTTAGTGATATAGTAGGAGTTGAAATTTATTATGATGATTTTATAGTTTATGAAAAAACTAAAGCTGAACACAATAAAAGGTCGATTGAAGTATTAGGGAGAGGGTGATTCAACGGTATTGCGCATGTTGCGGACATGACATTTTCAAACTTCAAATAATCATAACACAACAAAAAATTCAGCTAGATTAATGCTTTTTCTTTTAAAAGAATCAGAATACATTGTTCTTTATAAAGCAAAGCATATTTAAGCTTTAAAATGAATTTAAACTCTTATTTTTGAAAAAGTGGCAGCGTTGCGGACATGACGCAGAAAATTCTCATTTTTGAATGAGTCTTCATATGTATGCTAAATTCTCCAAATTTTATATATTTATGGAAATTTCCTTTGGGGTACAATTTCAGTGTATTTTAACCTAAAGACAACTGGAAGATTAAAAAAAAAAGTAAACAATTTAGTAGAAAATTTTCCTAATTTAAAGTAGCCAGTGCGTTGCGGACATGACGAAAAGTTTACTGCTTGCTTTCCTGCTTTCAATGACTGATAATGCTAGTCTTTTAGCTAGCATTATCAATTGCTGCATTGTATATTTTTCATGCATGGCTTAAATATCTAATAAGTTGTGGTATGTTGATTAATTTTCACACATTATTAATTTTAAACTTAATTCTTATAAAAAGTAGATTTTCAAAATAAGTACTCTCTCTCTGATAAGTTATACAATTACATTTCAGTGTACTAATTACGTCATTTATTTTGAGTCCTTTTTGACTCATGAAAAGAAATGTGTAGAATGACCAGGTGAAGGATTGCTTGGCAAAAATAGATAAATATCTCTCCAGAGGAAATGGGGGAGGGTTTATAGTGGGTGGTGTTTCCAAATTTGTTTTCTGCTACAGGTTTGAAATGATGTTTGAGAGTCATGTTTTTGTTGTTTACTGAAACTATTTGTCCAGGCCACCAATGATCATCAAAAGTTCAGCTATCCATTGACTTTCTTCAAAACTGGTGGAAGTTGATGTTGAAACCAGATTAAGTGGTGCAGAATCTTCCTTTGATGGTACCTTAGAAAATAATGTAACCTGATATGCATATTTTGAGGACTTGAAAAGGGAGAAATAAAAGAAAACTCTACTGAGTTATATGTTATTGATCGAATAAAATGTAGTGCTTTTGTATTAAGCATGGATTTGCATCGACTGAAATGTTCTGTAAACTTCAGTGTTTATTTTCCGACTCTCATGACTAGGTAACGTTTTTGGAATATTTCCCTTCCTCTAGGTGTTTTCATTGA
This sequence comes from Octonoba sinensis, assembly GCA_038502835.1. Taxonomy (NCBI): domain Eukaryota; kingdom Metazoa; phylum Arthropoda; class Arachnida; order Araneae; family Uloboridae; genus Octonoba; species Octonoba sinensis. The sequence goes on along the minus strand of CM076599.1, from coordinate 24,072,365 downwards.
TATTACTTCCTTCTTTCTTGATCACATCTAGCTAATAGCATCTCTAATAAAAAATTGTTTAACTTTTGTTTCAGTACCTTCTGATAATTTATCACTTCTTAACCTTCGACTAGCTTTAGAATCTAATTTCAAAATTTGTGTGTTGCCTTTTCATTTTGATTGAATTTTCAATTATTTGCTTTTTTTTTTTAAGGGAAGCATTTTTTGATATTACAACATCTGTTAGGGCAAGAAGTTTCTTGTACGGGGATTTTGGCAGTGCACTGTTAAGTTTCTTTACAGCTTTGCCCAAAGACTCTGCTTGCATATCTAGGCAAACTCGTGTCTATCTTTCGGTCTCTGTTTCTTCCTGCATTTCTTTGTGCTTCTTCATTTTTCACTCTTATGTGCTCTTTCTGTTCTTCAGTGAGAACATTAGAATGCCTGTGTATTCCTTTCTTGTTTGCCTTGTTCTGCTTTGTTAGCTTCATATTTTACTGCATTTGCTTTCAACTTCTGTCTCCTAATTCAAGATTGTTCTGTACTTGTAAGTGGCATGATAATTTTTTTGGGAAAATGTACAACAGAAATTATAAATTTTATTTACTACTAAATTAGTTAAGCATATCAAAATCATTTAAGTAAATAAAATATATATTACACAAAATTTTACTAACACATCTAAAAAAATTCAGCTTGCTTGATAGAAAACTATAACCAGAGATAAAATTATAAGTATAAACCTGAGTGTAACCAACATGTGCATAAACTGTTTCCATTGTAAAAACATATTTAAGATTTGTATGTGTTGCCATGTAATAACCAACAAAACTGCTTGAATTTTAAATATTTTTCTTTTGTTTATGAATGTGATATTCATATTTATAAAACAAAAATATTTTAAAATTAATGTTTCATTAGTTATGATGATAATTATGTTATAATAAAAGGCAACAATGATTAGTTTGGAAATTAGTTAGTTGAAAGCTCATGTTTTTCTTAACTCGGCTTAACTTTTTCCATTAAAGTTTTATGTAAAACAAAAGGCTTGTTATTATGTTTGAAATTCGTCATGTCTGCAACGTTGCGGACATGACCAATTTGAAATTTTTTTTAAAAATATTAAATATAAAAAATGATAATTCTTTTTGGAAAACATTGCTATAACATAGTAAATTGATAGAAGAAATAACATTTTAAAGAAAATGTACAAATTAATAGCAGCGCTGTAATAAAAAATATAAAAATTTTTTATTGAAACGCCAACATATTCTTTTGCAAGCCCTCTATGCTAAAATTCAAAAGGTAAATATGCAGTGTTATTGTTCAATAATTATGCAGACACATTATTTGCTTTAATGGATCATGTTTAATTAGAAATATTAAATATTGTATAGGCAGAAAAAAAAAATCTGTTTTGTCATGTCCGCAACTTTTTAACTCCTTTTTTTTCAATATTTCATGCAATTTAAACTTATTTTCTCATCATTTTGACAAAAACAGTTTCAAATTCCTAAACTACATTTAATTAGCTTTAATTTGATATGTAACACCATTGAATTTTTGGAAAAATATTTTTAAGCATATCAGGCTACAAATACTGTGGAATCACCCGAGAGCTAAGATTAATAACATTAAATTCAATCCCGATAAGCTTCAATTCAGGGTACAGTAAGTAAAGTATATGGGCCTGATCATTTCAGAAGAATGTATTAAAGCAGATCAAAATCTCATGTTAGAGCTATTAACGAGTTAGAGGAACATCAAAATAAGAAATATGTAAGGCAACTGTTAGGGATGGTAAATTTCTTGTCTAAGTTCATTCCAAATGTTTCCTAAATCAAAGATGGTATAGGTGTATGTATGCTACAGGAAGTGCAGCCTGTATCATTTGCTTCTAGAAGCCTTACTGAAACAGAAAAAAAATTTATGTGCAAATTGAAAAAGAACTATTAGCTATAGTTTTGCTTTTCAAAAATACTATAATTTTGTGTATGGTCATAAAGTGTTTATTAAAAGTGATCATAAACCTAATACTGCAATTGTTTCAAAGCCAATTAGTAAAATTTCTAATCATCTACAGAAAATGTTACTTAAATTATTAAAGTATTGTCGCCACCCCTCGGTAAAATTACTGCTTATACTCATTCTTAATACACAACATTTATTACACTAGACAAATACACATAGAAATTGAAGGAAATATTTACAAGAAAATCATGAGCATAAAGACATGGAAACTTTTGCTCGTAAGGTTGTGTGTAGACTGCTGTTTCTAAAAGGGGTTTGCACCCTCTATGGTGTTGTTGTTGATCCACTGTTATTGGTCAGTTCTCAGTGCTCACGTGTACAGAGTGTGGTGGACACGACATATGTCATGATTGTGTAGGTGTATTTTTGTTTCGAATATATTTTGAAGAACTCTAACCGAGTGTCGCTGCAGTATAATTTTGAAATTGTAAAGTAGCTTCCAATGAGCTTACACAGAGTTGAACAGTTTAGAAAAGCACTTCATGAGGATGATGAACTTAAGAAAGTGATAAATTTTTCTAAAGAGGGATCGCCTGATAAAAAGAAAAATCCAAGGGAATTTAAGGAAATATTATAAATTGCAAAATGATGTTTCTTATCGAAAGTTTACTGCACTTGAATGATAAAATTGTAGTGCCTAAACCATTAAGTTATCAAATGTTGTCCCTTATTTATGAAGTTCATTTGGGAATAGAAAAGTAAAAGAACAGGGCTCGTGAAATAATGTTCTGGCCTGATTTATTGAGGTTACAAGATATTGAAAATATTGTGCAAAAATGTGAAATTTGTATTAAATTTCATAAAAGTCAAACCAAGGAACCATTGCTTCCCCACAATATTCCTGATAGGCCTTTTCAGAAAATAGGGGTTGATCTAATGTTGTTTAAAGGGGTAAACTATGTTGTTATTAGTGATTATTATTCGTAGTGGGTAGAAGTCGAAGAAGTGAGTAGTAAATCTATGGATGATGTTTTACATGTTTTGGAAAATGTTATAGCTAGATTTGGAGTTCCAGAAACTAATTTGGGATAATAATCCATTCAATAGTTGGTAATTCAAAACGTTTGCTAAACAGCGGGACATAGAAGCATCTTTTATTAGTCCATGCCATTCTCAAAATAATGGAATGGCAGAAAAAGCAGTGAGCATTGTTAAAAATCTATTCAAAAAAGCTAAGGAAGAAAATTAAAAAAAACCTATTGCAGCTTTAATATCCAAATAGTCCCATCACAGGTTTAGGCTTAGCCGCAGCTCAACTCTTATTTAATTATAGGTTAAGATCTAAATTACCTGTAAGTAAAAATCTATTAAAACCAAAAATTGTTAAAGATGTTGTCCCTAGGCTAAAATAGAGACAAAATAAACACAAATATTATTTTGATAGGAATTCAAAAGAACTCAGCCTATTAAAACCTGGAGAGAAAATATTAAACCAAAAACTTGGGAACCTGCCATTATATTATCAAAAAGTAAAAATCCTACATGTTATAAAATAAAGATATCAACTAATATCTACTATAGAAATAGAAAATATTGAATTCCATCCAAAATAGATAAACCTTTGAATGATATTGTAAATTTTGATACATATGATTTATTTGACCAAGATAATTGTAGAAGTAACAATTTAGCTTATAACCAATTTAATCAAGGTCATAGTCGATCTTAGAAATGAGTAATTCAACAAGTGGACAATTTTCATATAAAACTAAATCTGGTCGTATAATAAAGTGACCTAGTTATCTAAATGAATATATCTAGAAAGGGGAGGGGGGTGACGTTTAATAACTTATTTTAGAATCAATATTGAACTGTTATTTTATAATCTATATTGAAATTTTCTAGTATTGTATTCTAGTTCTTCATGTAGTTCAAGATGATGTTGTATTGCTGCAGTCATGTTGCTGACTCTTGTCTATTAATTAATCTATTACTTTTTTTTAATGAATAACATTTGGAATGGAGAACTTTCGTGTTCTATTACAGTGGTGCACAAACTATTTTTATCGGCAACCCCGTATTTTGTGTAAAATTTTGTTGCGATCCACAATAGACAGTAGACTTTTTGTTTAATCATCAACGAAGCTACATCGAAATTCTTTCTGGGATTTTCTCTTACAGGGTGTTTTTAAAAGAGTCGTGACGTCATCAATTGAAATAACGCCTTCTTAAAACAGTGCACCAACTTAAAAACCATCATAAAAATGTTGTAACAATTGTATTGTAGATTTTTCATAAATTTGAATTTCTTTGAATTTGGCGACCCCCAAAACTTCTCGCTAACCCTCCAGGGGTCGCGACCCCCAGTTTGCGCACCGCTGTTCTATTCAAACAAAAAACACATCTCCCAACTAATTTTCATATCTGAAATTTGTTCTCTGTATGTACTTTATGCTGTGTGTGAATAAACTGCAGATTTTTTAAAGAAATGAAAAATTCAAAATTGGACTGTTTAAATGCTTAGCATATGTAAGTTATTACAAAATTAGAATGCAGTTTAGTGCATCGATAACTGATAGTTTAATAGCAGTGGCAGATTTTTGGTCAGGGGGCTCGCGCCCCCCTCCAAAAGGAATAAACAGATTTTGTAATTATAGCATTAAATAACTTACTCATTTTTCAGCACTTTAATGTAGCTCAATTGATCTTAAGGGATACCGAAAAACACAAAAACTCTGGTTTGAACTTGATTATGAAAATGTATTTACAAGGGAGGCCCTTGTAAATACATTTTCATAATCAAGTTTACTCCTTGGTACCCCCTCGAAAACTATCCTGTGTCCTCCACTGCTTGAAAGTAGTTTTTTGCTTCTGAAAATCCATAAGATAAGGTTTTTAAAATCGAAATATATTTGGATTAAGCTCAAATATCATGGCAAAGGGGGGGAGGGGGGGGGGGTGACATATCCCCATCTGTATTTTGGGAATATTGAAAAGTCCCCTTGCTCCAAGTATTTTAGTTATATATTTTGAAACATTAAATAATGGGTATAATACAGGATTCATTCATTGTGGGAAGTGATTGTATCAAAATTAGATCAAAACCCAGAACTTTAAATTTGTCTGTAGTGTTTGGCATACTCGACAATGCACACCCTCGAGTCATTCTTTCCTGATCGTGCGGGTTAGGTTAGCCTAAGGCTCTCGTGCAAGGGCTGAAGAGGGATGCGAAGAGAAAGACGGGACTCGAGAGGTCCTGGAGAGCCTTTCATCCCCTCAAAGAGGACAATAAAATAAGGACCGAACATGCTTGGGAACTAAGCACTGGGGGTTCCACCGCATCAGCAGGACAACCTAATTTAAACTTTCATTACTTGTACTCGGATATAAGTCAGCTTGCAATAACTGGAATTTCATGGTGTTTCGCTCGTAGAAGTTATTTCTCTATCTGTATTTACATTCTTTAAATAGTAACTTACTGTCTTCTTTTATTATTTTCCAATTCTTCAAATCCGATTGTCAAAACAAGGTAACCTGTACCAACAATGCGATGCAAACTTTTATTGATCACAACCAGAGATGCCAGCAAAAACATTTCACATTTTGAAAGTAACTGATTCTGAGCAAATTGCTTTGGATGCTTATTTTAACTAAAGTATTATAAGTATTTAATTTGTGCTCATTTTTGTTTGGTGTGCTTACATAGTTGTAATTACTTCTGTCTGGTGATGTGGACGGGCAAATGCCCACTGGGCAGGACATTTATATATGGGCATTTATTTACTATTTTTACCTTTTTAATGGGTATTAAAACTTATAAATAACATAACGGTTGTTTTACAATGTGCATTTCATTGATAAAAGTATAAAGATCCTATAAATTGCAACATCTTTATCAGTATTAATCATAAAACATGCGGTTATTCTGTCTCCATTCAACACAGGACCAAAATCTCACCATCTTGTATTTTCTTGAAAATTAGCAGAGGTGTACTACTGGTACAAATTCTTAACTACAGCCATACTGCCTATACCTTAGGTTTCGCAGACTACCCCATACCAGCGGTACGGCACGCAGCACTATCCTCCTTGCACTTCCCACAAACTCTCAGACACTTAACAACTAGAACCGGACTAACAAGTGCTGCCTACCTGATTTACTGTCCCGGTGCCGCAGTTATATTATAGAGTAAGACTAATATCCGCCGGGAGCAGATAGGTGGAGATTTAGCATGACCCAGGCCACACCACATGGAGGCCCATACTTGGGGGAATATAAAATTCTTTTAAAACCTCTGTACTCATTTTTGATTTACATGGGTGCAAAGTTCCACTAAGAACATGGCAAATTGGGAATTGCTCTAGAAACTTCCCTAAAAAAGAAGGAACATAGGGACCGTTCATAAATGATGTCACGCTTTCTTCCCATATATTTGACCTCCTTCCCCCCTCTTTGTCACAAAGTGTCGCACTTCAACGTACCCCCTTCCCCCTTTGTCACATGCCACGATATGTTGTATAAGCATGAGATGTCACTTTTCTTGTTATTCCCCCTCCCCTTGACAAACTTTGTCACAATTTTATGAAGCCCCCCTCGAAGCATGACATCATTTATCCACACTTTTGATCCCACACTTTTGATAGCAATGTGATTTTCGCAATAGCCTAAAAATTAAGAAAACCCTTTTGCAAATGAAAATGAAAATGAAATTCTAAAAGTTTAATGAATTGGACATGGGTAAATGTCAATGGCTGTATCCCAAAGCCACTTCCTCAGAGAGCAGCAGCAGTAACAGTAAGAATGAAGTGAAGGAAAAAAATAACTAATTTCAATTCATTTGTGTGTGTTTTAGTACTATTATTAATAGGTGGCAGTGTTATGCAACCTATTATATGTTAGGGGTTAGCTGTTAGCCTATTATGCTCTCCCCCCCCCCCTGCCTTCCTAACAGATTTTCTTAACCAAAGTTAGTCTAAAAATGTTTGCAGGACTAAACTGAACCTGGGAATGCATGTATTAAAATCTCCTAACAATATACTACCCCCCCCCCCCTCCTCCTGCTCCCCGAAAAAATTCCTGGATATTCCAGTGCTGTATGAAGACATGAAAACATATTATATTTGGTGATCACGATTTAATGAAGAATCTCTTATGGATGTACGAAATCCTCATACGTATACTGATACATATATATTAGTAAAATTTTATAATTATCAGTATTGAACTGTTTATGTTTCAATAAATTATTAGCCTGGAGATCATTCATAAATGATGTCACGCTTCGAGGTGGGGAGAGGTGTTTGTGAAATTGTGATAAAGTAACATAATGCATTATGCAACATAGAATGACATGTGATAAAGGGGGGAGGGGGTCCGCTGAAGTGTGACATATTGTGACAAAGGGGGGCGGGGTGTCAAATACATGGGAAAAAAGCGTGACATCATTTATGAACGGCCCCTTGCTAATTTAAAGAACCTATTACTACACTTTACAAAATTGTATTATCTGTATATGCATGTGTATTGTGTATGTATGTATGTATATAATCAATATTACATACAGCATGCCTGCAAGAAAGAGCAGAAAATTAAAAATTAAAATTTCATAATTATCTCAATTAAGCCACTATTAAAAGAAAAGCTTTTTCTAAAAAATTATCTTGTTGCCTATACATATATCAGTAAAAGTGAAAAATTATCTTTATTAAACTGTTTGTTGTTTAATAAATAATTTACAACAAACTAATTATTTGAAGAGGAAACCTGTTACCTTTCTTTACAAAATCTTATTATCTGTATATGTTTGGGTGTGTATGTATGTCCTACATATTACATAAATGGATGCCCACAAGAAAGAGCAGAAAATTAAAAAGTAAAACTTCATATATCTCAAGTAAACCACTATTAGGAAAAAAGATTTTTTCCAAAAAAAAAAAAAAAATTCTTGTTACTATATATGTATCAGGTACATATATATTTGTAAAATTGCCAAATTATCCTTATTAAACAGTTTGTTGTAATAAATAATTTGCCTACTAACTATTTGAAGCAGAAACCTATTGTTACACTCCATAAAATTATGTTATCCGGGTAGGAATGTAAATGGATGCCCACAAAAAAGGGCGGTAAATTATTTTTAAAAAGTAGTAAAATTTCATCCCGATTAAACTGTTATTGCTTTATAATTAATTTCAAAGAAAAAATGTTTCCACCCAAAAAATATTGACGACTATATAGAATGGGGTTCCTAGCATGGTTGTCATTCAGGGAAATAATTTGTGGTGACATCCCACTCCCCAACACAAACACAAAAAAGTAAAAAAAAATGTTGTGTTGTACAAACTTGTAATTTTCTAGTTTGTATTATTTTCAGTAATTAAAAAAAAAAAAAAAAGCTTCAGAAATTACGTTTCATTTATTTGGTGTAACTTTTCAGTAAACTTTTTTTTTCAGTTACGATGCGTTGAAATAGCATCAGTAAAATTGTAGAATGCAATATGCATTTTTCAAAACTCTTTATCTCATTTTGGGTGTCACCCCCAAAAAAAGTGTCAGCAGGGCCGACTCCCCCCCCCCCTCTCCCCGGTACTAATCATATACTACTTGTCATATCACTCAGGAAGAGAAGATATGTCTTTTTTGGAATACAAATCTAAGACACTGAAACTTGAACTAAAATTTTAGAACATTTGAAGAAAACCGAAAAATATAACGAGAACGAAAATCCGCGAAAAACGGAAAAGTCAAAATTAGCGTAAAAACATAAGATCTGAGTTAGGTTGCCAGCCGCCAAACTCTGACCAATCGCGTGTCAGTATTTGCTCTGCAGAAAAAGTGGTCTGCAGATATCGTGAGTATGCGTACACAACACGAACACTTTTATGGAGCTCTCTTTGTCTTGTTACTTTTCTAATGTCCAATACAGTTAGGGAATTAAATAATTTTATTGAAGCTAGCAATAAGAAGCCCACAGCACAAGTATTAATCATATATAAGCAAGTGAAAAATTATCAAAAATGGTTAATGCTATAAAATACAAGTTAAATGAAAAACATTTTAAATAAAAAAAAATTGTTGAAGAAAACGCTGCACTTTGTCTTGAGAATTTGTTTAATTTATATATATTTTTTTCATTTTACTTAACTTCTGTTGCCAGCACCTCAATTTAGGCTTACTTAAATTTTTATCTCTGACATAAATATTTTTTTTTAAATTATTTAGAAGAGCTTAGAAAAATTCTGAAAAAACTTTTTCAACTTGGGAAAAATATTTCATTTTGGAAACAACATACAAATAAAAAATGGAGCTTATTTGCTTAAAACTTTGTACATTACCCTCAAATAGTAACTACCAAAATTTATCTAAAATAAAGTTTCAAAAAATTGAACAATATTTTTAAATAAAAAATAAAACAAGCAGACTACAGGCTGCAAATACTAAAACAACTGTCAACTTTTTAAATAATTGATATATTTACAGAATGCAAAAAGATAGAAGTCTCAAAAGCTGCGTGCAATTTTCGGCGAAGCACGTGCTAGATGCTAGCAAGTTTCCGAAAAATAGGCTTTTACATTTCCGCGTTATAAGTTATGAAAATTCATGTCATACATTGTCTTTTTAAAAAGTTTCAAAAATTTTCTTGTTTTATAGTACAATCCCTTTAGATAAAAATGCTTGTACATCAGCTTGAAAAATCGGATCTTTTTGCAAAAAATCGAATTTTCGAAGTTCACAAAAAAAAAAAAAAAAAAACAGAAAAACTAGTAGAAAACGGAGCATTTGGCAACTACAGTGTATACGTTTAAGAAGAGGTTGATTCCTTCAATTTACTTCAAATTAAGAAATTTCACGAGATACAAATTTTGATTAACACAGCAAATATCCATCATCTCCCACACAACAAAACCCCACAGCGAACGATCGCGAAGCCAAATTGCTTGACAAAAATTTACTAAATATGAAAACATTACTTTAACACAAATTTTTTTTAGATATATATATTTGATTTGATTTTTAAAAAAATAGGAGAACAAACTGTTTAGCGTAAGATCAGCTAAAAGGTGATCGGGAGAGTTGGAAACTCGCCCCTTATTATAGTCTAAGGTGTAATAAAAATGATAATAATATATATAAATCATTCTTTTACCTTTAAGGGTATAAAGAAGCGATAATCATTCATGCGATTGCATAGGTGTAACCAGGGGGAGGGATTTTGGGGGTTCAAACCCCCCCATTGGGTATTTACTTATTTAGGCACACAAAAAAATTACGGCCTTGCAAAGCATATATTTTTTTCCCCCTAAGAAAATTAAACACATATGCATATGATTTTATTTCTTCTTTCTCTGAAGGGTTGTGATCATGACCAAACTATGCAGCTCATAATAAAGAGGACTTTTCATCTGCTTATAATCATCCCCCTTATCACCTGGGGGGGGGGGGGTTTACAGAGAAAGGTGGCTTCAATCACCGTACCACACACAGACAAACAGAGATCCTTTCAATCACTCCAGAGGGTTTTCTTTCCTTCTTGATGTCTTTTTTATCCAAAGGCAGCAATTTGGGAAGGCGCCAGGGTCTGAAAATGAAGGACTCCTAGCCAACGGATGCTCATCAAGCAACTTAAAGAGCAGTTTGTACTTATTTATGACTTCCTGTCCAAACACCCATTAAGGAAAAATCTTTTTTGTAGATCAGACGATTAGAAAACTGATGAACTGTATTTGCATTGCATTCTCATTTACAGATGTTCTCTCATCTCTTATATTTCAAATGTTTTTTTTCTCTTATTATGGTCCATCACTAATTGCATTACGACTCTGGAAATCATCCCGTTCAACGTTTCCAATCTCACTGTTACGGTTTAATGCTGCATTTTAATTTACAATCAAGTATTATTTATATTTTAGCTAAATTTTTAATTATGTTCGATACATAATAATGTTTACACTCCAGCGATGGACAGTTCGTCATCCAAAAAGCAAAAAAAAAATTTGATTCAGACGCATCCACTTCTGAGGTATGTTTTATTACAAATTTAACAAAATTTTTAAATTTATTGTGGGGATGAGCATTTTTGTAGGGGAATTTGGATTTTTTTCTCTAAAATTCCACTATTTCCCAGTTTTAATATTATGAATGCCTGGACATGGATGATTGCTTAGCGCTAAATATTGAATTTTCTATTGCGTTTGAATTAAGATCTAGTAATGAATGTTTAATGTTTTTGTGAATCAAGGCCGTATCCAGAGGGGAACGGGGATCTTTTGCAATGTATCATATTATTCCTCCCTGAAACTTTGCTTAACATAAGTGTGTCGAAGTCTGCCCCCCCCCCCCCGAAAAAAATTCTGGATTCTGCCTTGGCACCGGAGCAGGAGGAGCATGTTAAGAATTAGGAAGGGCAGTGTATGCTTCAAAACCATACCCTTTATATATACATATATATAGATATATATGACTAAAAATGATAATATGAATTTTTTTACATATATGATAGCTTTTTGATGTATATATATAGTAGATGTATGTTTAGATCCTTGGTGAAGTTAGAGGAGTGGGTATTTGGGGCTTCTGCAACTTAAATTTCTGTAACTGGTTTTACATCTATAATGCTTAGGCTATAACTCTCAGGGCCGGCGCTAGGCTGAGGCAGTGAGGCGCCCGCCTTAGAGCGCGACATTCTTAGGGGCGTATATTGGCCACAAATATTGACTGCATCGTTTTAAATAACAAACAATTTCTTGTTTTGCACATTATCCTTATCTTCTCCACAGCGACAGGCGGCTTCAATGCATTCGGAGGCGCTTTATAAGTGTTTGCAGTTCTAGAAAGTGTCTTCTCTATTTTATAACGAGCAAAACGCAATATATTGCCTTTTCTGTTTTTTATTTTTTCTTATTCAGTAACGATTTCTGAGCAGCGATTGTTTTCCTTCAGCATTTTGAAAGTTAAAATATATATAATTCAAATATGTATTCATCATTTTTAATCTCTATTCCTGCATAACATATAGTAACATCCTTCATAACACATAAACATGGAGTACAGGTATATCTTAAGAGACAAGTATTTATGACTAGTAAATTTTCAACTCTTTTACTTCTTTGGTGTTTAGTCTGTACATTTTTAGGGTGACTACCCCCCCTTTCACCAACCCTAGTTACGCCTATGTGCGATTGGCCAAACGAAAAAAAAAAGCTGAAAGTTTTTTTTTGCCTACATATTAGTTAAATGTATCTCTTTTATTGAGCCAGATGTCAACAATATGCGTCTTTGAAGTATTACCCCCCCCCCCCCTTAAATTAAAAAAGAAGTTTCAAAAGCAATATTTATTTACTGATTATTTGTTAAGAGCTGCTCCCACTTGCTTTATTAATAATTGTTTAGAATGTAGATGATTTAGTAACAATTTTCCTGCAAAAAAATATTTATTTACTTTGAAACTAAATTTAATAAATAGTATCGAATTCCAAATTTAAAATCCCGAAATTCGGCTCTTTTTCGAAAATTCCCAATTTTTGTTTATCCATAAAATATTTTCCCCTAGAGTCCTTAAAAGTCTGTTTTTCAAATTTTATTCTTTTTTCTTTCCTTTTTTAAAAGCAAAATGAGGGAACTTGTGTGATTTATTTTTCTGTGATCTTAAATGGTGCCCAGTTACTGGGCACCCTTGCATTTTGTGCAAATGCTTGTGTTTTGATTCGATTTCTCTTACTAATACTTAAATTTTTTTTAAGATGTAACTCGATTTTCTTTTTCATACAATTGCAGGAAATAGCAAATTGGGAGCTGCCATGTGGGTGGGTACAAGTTAATTATAACTGAATTGGGTGTTGTAGTTTGAAGCATTTTATCAAAATCCATAAACCTTTTATTTTTGTCAAAATGTATAACACATCAATTTACTTATAACTTTTCAAAAAAAAAAAAAAAAAAAAACAAGAGTTGGCTACTTATTTACCAGTTGAGAAAGCACTGAAATTTGTAGTAAAAATGCGATGATGTTTATGTAAGTCCGCCATTTTTGGTCCCGTCAATCCGCCGTTTTGGGTCTGTCCGAAAGCCGCGATAGTACCGTACCCGAGCAAACCAAATTTGAGGTTCGATTAAGTAGTTGAAATGAAAGAAGTTTGATTCTTGTGAAGAATACACAACATAGCAAAAGAAATAGAGCGCATGGGTACCTTCTTTAGTTTAACAAAAAAAAAAAAAAATTAAGCACCTGGAATTAAAAAAAGGACTATTTAAGGACTTTTTAAGGCCTTAAAAATGAAAATGAACATTAAGGACTTTCTAAGGACCTTTAAGGACCATACGAACCCTGTATAAATATTAATTTTCTTGTGAAATAAATATTTCATCATAGAGCCATACCTACTGTTGTCACCACTATTTTTGGTACACCCTGATGCTAACTTTTATCAAAATACATTTCTCCATTTCCAATACTTAGGCCACATTTTTTTCTTCTCCTAATGAGGCTGCATAATGGTTCATTACCAATTGCACAGCTAGTGCAATCGCAAGGGAGTAGTAGCCATTCCTTCATGCAGCACCATTATTGGTGCATATCAGTTTCAAAATACTTCCAACTTCCAACCAATTGAGAATTTTCACACCCAGTTTCCCCATCCGAGAAAAGCACCCGTGCTCTGACCATGTTAACTACTCTGGGAATTTAATTTAGCTGAGGGTACTTAAGCTAAAATAGATACTCAAAGGATATTTAACATGTTTTACAATCAAAAACATGGGTGCTGTCGGTTTTCTGCATCTTGAAAATTCTCCAAATTGGGCAGGATTGGAAACTGCAAACTTGCAGGGTAAGAATTCAGCACCTTTACCCACTTTTACCACTACACTACCCTGACGCCGGGACATAAAATATAGTAAAGTAAGATCACTCGATAAGCATTCTTTTTCTAAATTCTGGTCTTTTTTTTTCCTTGCAAAAATTGGAACTGGCCAATACTTATGAAACAACTCAATTGACAAATAAAAAAAAGAGAAATTTACATCTAAAGAAAAAACTCACCAGTACTACCCGAGTAATTTGCAGATAAATTCATGAAATCAACAGTAAAATTCTGAAAAATAATACCTGAAGTATTTTCTAATGGATTCTAAAAAGAAAAATGTGCATTATTAGTTGATGTAATGCTATTATTGATAATGCACAATTATGGCATTTTATAAGAGAGAAATGAATGCTGAGCAATTTATTTTTGCCGATTTTTTATAATTTAACAAGAGGTTTCATCTAGAACTATATGAGCTTAGTTACCTGTATACACCAATTACTTCAAATATACCTTTTTCAACAGTTAATATTCATTTATTCATTTCTCCATTCATTCATTTATTCACTCATTTAATTATTCATTCTTCCACTAAATTCATTCATTCATTCAGAAATATCTTTAAAAATTGAGATCAAAACATTTCCTGGGAAAATAAGATCATTTAGTTCTGGATGAAATTTGTATCTGTACATGGTCTGCCCCCTTATAAGATCCTTCTGATAAAGCCAAGCAAATCCCGCTGATAGATCAGGATTCATATAGGATTGAAATTTCCGTTGGCAATAATGTTAATTGTTTTAACTGTTTTAAACTGAACAAAAATTGTGCAAATAAAAAAATATTTCATGCCGAAAGCTCCTTTTAATAAGCCTATTCAAAGGAATTTAGATGCAAATTAGGAACTTTAGAAGCAAATTATATAGTCCAGGGATTATATAATTTGCTTCATATTTCCCCATAAGCGTTAATTAATGTTCAGAATTTTTGAACTGCTCAAAATTGAACAAAAAATTGTTCAAATCAAATAATAAAATATAGAAATATGATGTCCTTGTCGAGATCTTTCGAATGCAAAAAAAAATCTTTTGAATTGGACAATTCCCCAAACGTTATTGGGGGGGGGGGGGGGGGGACAGACTGACAGACACGTTTTCCTCACCTCAAAACCCTACTTTTAATTTTATTTTTTCTATCTTTAATTATTTTACTTATTTTTGCCTTTTCTTTATTTTTAACAATATTTTCACAATATATTAAGCCTTCCTTCTTACTTTTTTCTTTTACCTTATACAGGAAAGTAATCTGAAAATTAATATTTTCTGATTTTATTGAAATTGTGTGAATTAATTTTTTTGAATGATTGTTAATAAAATCATATTCTGTTAACAAGACCTAAAAGTTCAATCATTTCGATAGCAGCAGAAGCCAGTGATCAGTAGACACTTTTAATTTAGTGACACTATTTTTATTATTCAAAGTCACTTTATCCACAATTTTTGTTCTTTAAAATATCTGTAAAGTAATCTAAAAGCACTATGCTAAAACTAAACTATGGAGGAAAGTATTTTTGCACAACAAACGTTGCAATATAGTAAAGATTTTATCACTGGAAATTTTAGGAAGGGAGTGTTGTAAAATCAATTTAAACAGTGCTGTTGTAAATTTCCACTACCTTTGTTATACTGTGGAATCCGCTTAATTGGACCACCGGATAATCAGACCAGCCACTTAATCAGGCTAAATTCTAAAGAACCAACACATTTCCTATTACATAAGCCTAATATTATTCACTTATTGCGACCAAAAATTCCATTTAATTGGAGCAGAGAAATGAAAGCAAATATAAAACAGGAGCAGTAAGCGGGTCAACAAACTTAAAACCTAACTTATTATACATTAATTATAATTCCTTTCATTTTCAATAAAATCCAATGATATTTACAGGGACGACGTTTAACGAAATTCTCGCTAGGTGGCGGTGCTATTTAAATAAAGGTCAAGTTCAACAGAATTTTTGAATTTATTTGACTCAGCAGTCAGCGGGTAGAATAAAATTAAATTATAAGTTTAATAAAATTCTTTGATTATAAAATAAGTAAATTATACTTTAATGGAAAATGGCTGTTGTGTGCCCTTTAAAACTTGTTTTCTGTCATATTTGTAGTTAATTCTGGATATTGATTTAAATCGATATTAACCGAACGGAATGCAGCCGAAGCCCAATGGATCTGAATACGCTCAAGTTGTTGAATCAGGGCGGTATTGAGTTTTCACCTCTGACAATCATGTTAACTAACTAACTAACTCCTTGGCATTATAGTCCATGATGGACCACAGCCTCTCTAACAATCTTCCTCCAAAGCTCCTTGCCTTTTGCTTTTTCCTTCCAGTTTCGGACATTAAGGTTTTTAAGTTGGCAGGTCTTTCTCCACCTCGTCTACCCATCTTTTAACTGACCTTCCTCTTTTCCTCTGGCCCTTGCAATGTCCCTTAAAAATCTTCTTAGTACCTCCATTTTCCTCCATCCTCTCAAGGTGTTCCAGCCATTGTATTCATTTTGTTTTTACGTAATTAATTATATCTTTTTCTTGAAATAATCTTTCAATTTCAAAGTACTAACACTTCCTCCAAAGATCACCCTCTTTAACAGGTCCAAAAATAGCACTTAGAATTTTCCTTTCCCGGGTGATTAGCATTTTCTCTTGTTTTTGAGTTAAAGTCCAGATCTCTGACCCATAGGTAGACAATCATGTTAAGTTTGTTTAAATAAATTTTTCCTTGAATAATCTTCATAAAAAGTATATTCTTTCTTGTTTTTATGTTGGCCATAAATGTGTGCCTCACAATAATCATGAAAACACTTTAATATATAACGTATAGTGCATTCACTCTTGTTACACAGGCCATATTCGCATAATCAGACCAGCCGGTTAATAGGGCCAAAATGATCACGTTCCGATGTGGTCAGATTAACCAAAATTGACTGTATCTTAAATTTTTTTAATTATATTTTTATAAATGTTATTCTGACACTTTTCTTAGTAATTTTTTAGGGCCTAGACGTGCACCATTACTAATTACTAATAAATTCATTCAGCATGGTTTCTTGTTGTTGACATGCTAAAAGTAATTTATAAGAAAATCCTTTCTTCGTTGATTTAATCAGCAAAAACTTGCCATTTATAAATAATCGGCAAAGTTGCCGATTACTGCTGATTAATCGGTGCATCTCTAATATATAGAGAGAGCACAATATACGAGTAATAGGAACATCATGAATGAAATCAATAAAAGAAATAAAATAGGATACAGCACATTTAGCAAAATATATTGAGGGGCCACTTTGTGAAAGTTTTTAATCAGTGTGTTTTAGCAGCAGTAATGCACAGAATAGAAACTTGGCCCCACACCAACATAAAATTACAAAAACTTATTTAACTACGGCAAGCACATGAGGAACGAAGAAAAATGTTAGCATCTATTTATGCTATTATACAGTAGTTACTGTAAGGATTTTAGCTCTGAAGTTTTAGGAAATGAAATCCTTGGATACTCTATTGCAATTAGAGTATTAGCTAAAAGAACTTTTACTGGCACAACCGTTGCACAAGTGCCGTAGCAAAAAGGTTGACAATATATGGAGCTATGCTGACTGTAAAATACAAGGGCAGACAGACTACAATGGATAAGAAAACCAACCGAAGTATATTATGTAGTGGAGAGAGTTAAACCTTTGAAGTGGAGTTGGGCCAGTTATGTAGCTAAAAAAATTTAATGCTTTATAGTATCACATAGGTAGGCCTCAAGGCATCAAACATTCCAGATGAAGCATAGCTAATTATAGACTGAGAAATAAAAGAATTTTGCACACACAGATCTGAAAGTGTACTGCTTTGAACTCAGCATAAATGTAATTATGACATTATGCAATTAAACATTAGATTGTTTTTTACTTTATGAAAGATAAAAGCATAACCATTTTTAAATATCAACAAAAAACAAATACAACCTTCTCAGCATTTTCTTCGTCTAATTTGAAAGTCATAGCATTGATGTCAGCAGCACTATTATTTATAATTTCTTGAAGCTTTTCAGAAACAATATTCCAGAACTGAACAGCTTTTAATTTCTCCTCAGCACACATCCTGGGAACAAAGCTGACAGCTTCTTCAATCTACAAACAATAACGCAGAATAAAGAGGCTTATCAAATTGACATCAAATAATATTGTCAAAAAACTACAAAATTTATTTTTTGTTTATCAAAACGGAAAACAGAAAAAGCATAAATGATAGGAATAAAATCAAGCTTTCTTCCTAGTGCCATTTATTTTTTCTCTTTATCTTTATTTTTGCTCATTACTTTATAGTCATAATTACATGCTCCTAATTTTGTAGATCTAACAAAGAATATATTTTTAATATATATATATATATATATGATCACTCTCTCAGTCACATTCTTCAAATAATTGACTAAAAAAAAGATAATCTACATTCCTGGCAGTGAGCAATAAGCCTCGAATACTTTCAAAGCCCCCATGACACATTTCAGAAACATAAAGAAGGCATTTTCCAGCAACTTTTGATGCATTCAAACTCTAAAACCATCAGGAAATAAAGATTACCATTTGGTAAGTTTCTCATTTTAATCTTGAATGGGGCAGGATTTTATTTCCTACTAGGAATGTGTAACACTTAGGGTCACGATAGGTAGACGGTCACAAAAGATCAAATCTGAAAGCTAAACTGTAATTTTCGTAAAGAATATTCAAGTAAACACAGGGATGTAACTAAGTAACCAGATTTTAGGGACGCTACGTGGACTAAATGTGTGGGCATATATAAGTATGTGTGTGTTTTTTGTGTGGGTATGTTAGAAGTCGGGGGCATTAAATCCTGGTCTTGCCCCTGTTGGAAAATGACCCAGTTATGTCCCTGAGTAAACGCAACTAAAAGTTCCCTCTAACAAGTCTCAGAGGCAAGTGTTACATTAAGTAATAAGGTGTTAAGTGTAAGTATACCGTTCATGCTGAACTTCGAAAGTTCAATCAACTACGGTCGAATTTCGATAGCTGGGCGAACTCTAATAATAATTAATACTAATACAAAAAGTTTTAGAACATAAATTTATGAAAAATAACCATTCTGATATGTATGCTGGAATAAATCTTTTTTAATGTGTTGCGCAATGTAATAATGACATGGAAATTTTAAAAATTGTTATTTTCATCAATCAATTGGCCATTTTGGATCTGGCACTACTATGAAAAATTGCACAGTAGCTTGAGAAATAATGGTTCAAATTCAACAATTTTGGAGCCAATTTGAAGCTATTTATATGAGGAATGTAAATAAAGTATTTAAATAAAATTAAATTGATGTTTCAGAATACTCTTACATGGGAAATTTTTAAAATTTACCTTCAGAATTTAGTCGAATGTTCATTCTACTAAAGTTCATTATATTTTTTTCTGAAACTTGGTAGAAATGATGATCAAAATGTGTTCTCTAATTATAAATAAAATAGGAAGGTAATGTGTCTGAACAACTCCTTTTTTTTTTGAACGCAGGATATTGAGGTATGAAAGTCCTCTTTGCAGTAATATAACACTAAAAAGGTTTCAAAAAAATAACTTATTAGTCTTATGTTTAATTTTCTTAATTTGAAATGTTTAGAAAGCATTTATTAAACTCAAAAAATACGTTTTTCAGCTGTAATTTCATATATTGGCATTACCTACAACTATTTAAAAGACACAATTTGCCACATGATTTCTTCTGTTGAATTTTCACCTTTTACTGTGTGAGTTTAATTATAGTGAGTACAATTGTAATAATTCAATATTAAATTATTATTGTAATATTTTTATTACATAAGAAAAGTAGAAAATACCTTCAGATTATATCCAACTTTAATGAATGTTAAGAAACTGACAAGTAGTCCATTGAAACTTATTAAGGAACAATAAATTACATGTTAAAAAAAAATGTATGTGTGGTAAATATTTCTACAAATATATATTCAATTGCATGATAACTATAAATGGACATAATACGAAATTATTTTCAACAAAGAAAAATTGAAATTTGTACATACTATTTTTAGTATACTGAAAATAAATGAATTTACTCTTTTTCAACAGAGTTTCCTCAGGTGTTATTTGGTCCATGACACTAGAACCTTATTTGGACTTACCAAAAAGTAATTGTTAAACATTTAATTAAAGAAATACTACAAATCAAATACAAAAAATATTTGTTTCAAAACAAATTGGTATTTCCGAAATTTTTACAATAAATTATAAAATGTTTTAAACGAAAAAAAAAGCAAATTATAAATGTAACATAAGTCGACTTTTAATCAGCAAACGACGTACAAGTTTTAAGAGTGGGGCATATGATTTAAAATATATAATTCAAGTCTGTAAGAGACCATAACAAAAGTAATGGTACGATTTTAATAGGAAAAAAACGAAATTTACCACAAAAGATACATAACCTTAGAATTAAACAAATTATAACTTACTTTAGAACGAAATAAAAATAATAATGTAGGTCCTCTTGTAACTGTCATTTTAGGTATCACTTAGCAACACACCATATAAGAAAAGAATTGTATAGAGTAAACAAATAAGATACGTTACAGCTTTTTTCTAAATTTCATAACAGTAAGAAATTTCAACTTCATCTTAAATTGAGAAATACTAACTATAGCGAAATAAAAACTTTAAGTAAATCAATTGAACTGCATGATTGTGTTTCAAAACAATTAAATGAAATGATATTGTGTACGTAAAACTCAAAACAAACATTAAACTTCAACGATAAATAAAAGTGAAAGAGCGACGAAAAGTAGGAAAAACATCCACATTCCACAAAGTATAAACAATACTGCAGAAGCTGTGCAGAAGAAACAGGAAGTGACATTTGAAATCAAAAATTTGGCATCAAGAAACTGCTTTCGCTCATAGAGCTTTGTATAATGTCTGGAGTGACATTTAAGCCGGATTCACACATACAACCGACGGACGGACGGACAAAATTCGTCCGTGACGGAGAAACGTGAGTTCAATTCACACTACAAAGGTTCTGCGACGGGCCGTGGGTTTCAGCCAATGATTGCAAGGCGTAAGCTCTCTCATGAGCCAATAATGGGGTGCCTTCGTCATTTGACGGCTCTGTATTTAGACATCGATTTCAGAAGCAGACGACGCATTTAATAAACTCGAATTTTCATTCAGTTTCAGCAGCGATTTCATTTCATAAAAGTGTCGGGCAGAGATAAATGTTTGTTTAATTTTGAAAAAGAAAATTCTGATTATTTTTAACAAACATAAATAATATCATTACTTCAGCGGTCTTATCAATGAGCTTCGTAAATGACAGAAAATACATAAATTGTAAGTTTTGCACACAGCAATAAGCTTACATTTTCGCAGAAATATTAAGCGTTTTACTAAAGGTAACACACATAATATAAATTCCAGGATTAGGATTAAGCAAAGAGTAAAAGATGTTAGATTCATATGCGAGCGTTGGTGCAATTAATTGTAAATAGATATTCAGAAATGATATTGATTTTGTCAGGCGAAAATGATACGCCTTTTCGTTCTTGATTTAAAATCAATGCTAAGAAGAAATTTAAATTTTCTGTTTAGGAAAAAAAATTACATATCTAACAATTACTTTTTAAAAAAGATCAGATCTAGAAATTACAAGATAAAATTGAATTGTTTTTATTTGCACTAGAATTTAATATTTCTTCAAAATGAGCTGTAAATCACTTTATATAATCAAGGAAGTGTGGCATTATTATAACACTTAAATTGCATGTTAGCTTTCCTATTTTTCTCCTAATAAATTGCAAACATGAGACAACTGTTAGAAATCCTAAAAAAACGCAGTTTACTAAATTGTGACCCCGCTAACTGTAAAAAGCATTTCTAAAATAAGAATATTGTCCCTTGCATTTTGAAACCTGTACAGTAACTACAAAGAGTATAACATATAGATGATACTTTTGCCAATGCGTAAAAAATTGTGCTTTTAACCCTAAACATTAATAAGAAATGCAAAATGCTTTTAGAAAAGTAATATGCTTATGCTAATAGATACAAATCTCAGAAGAAAACATTGTCTTTTTATTTTCTTCTTTCAAATAACTCAAAAGTTTGCACACTAATTCGGTACTCACACATTAAAGTCACAAAACAAAATTTTGAAGGAAGAATTTATTGAAGTACTTAATTATAATACTGAAATCAAAGAACATTACAAAATTTTGATCATTCATAAGTACATATATCAATAATTTGAAGACAATAATGAGCAGAAGAAGTACAATTTCAATATTTCAGCCTGTACAAGTCATCTGTCTTTCCATAACATCTGTAAAAAAGAAAAAAAAAACAGTTAATACTGTGACGTAATCTTTACAAATATAACATATGCAGAAAACATTTTCTACCAAGATGTTTTCTAGGAATTAAAAAACAGTATTGGAAATATAATTTAAATTCGGTTGCACGTGAATTATTAATTTGGTCACAATTTCCAATGAATGAACATGATGATTTGTGAATTTTACAAAAGAAAACTTTGCAAATGTAGTTTTAAGATACAATCACTTTTAGAGTAAGAATTTAAGAACAATTCTAACTAAGTAACTGACTCCATGGCGCAACAGCCCAATAGGGACCATGACCTACTGTGCCCATCCCAACTTTTGAGACCAAGGGCCCTAGGATGCAGAAGCAGATGTTCCGGTCAAGTAATGACCTGACGCAGAATCCCCAGTGTTAGTTCCCAAGTGTGTTTGGTCCTCATTTTATCCACCCCACTGGAGCGATAAAAGGCTGAGTAATCCCTGCCCAACCCGGGAGTCGAACCCCGGACCCGTGGCATGGAAGCACAAAAGGCTTACCACTCAGCCTCCATTATCATCCCAATGAACAATTTGTTAATTACAAGTCGATAATAATGAGCCGGTGCTGTGATGTCACCCGGATTGCCCGGCCAAAGATTCGCCCCTAGTTTTGACAATTTATGTTACAAATACACATGTATTATTGAGACCTATTTATGGAATGTATGAATTACAATAGTGTCAATTTTTTAGTCTTGCTTTTGGTATAGTTTTTCACTTTCTTGTGCTATGCAATAAATGTGTATTATCAGTCTACAACTATATGAAATAATACAAGTAAATTTTTGTCCATGAAGCATGCAAAACTGAAGATATGTATATGATTCAAACTGACAATATTGAGCATGTGATATACATAAGATTAAAAAATAAGTAACAATGCAAGAACATAATAAATAACACAAGCATTAAACAATTATGATTTAATGTAACTATATTAAAATATCACTCCTCCTAGTCTAGGGATAAGGTTGGTTTGGATGTAAAGTTAAGGAGGGTCAATACTCATTAAAAAATGTGCAAGCAAAATATAGAACAAAGAATATTATTTTATTTTATCATAATTTTTGCAAAAACTGAACCAAAAACAATTCTCCCCAACTACAAGTCTAAAAATGTACTTACATGTATAAAAATACTGAGTAGATGTACCAAATGGTCAGTTGTGCATCTTTAATCAAAAAACAGCAACCTACAGCAATGCCCGTGTCCAAAAAAGTTATTTCCCGCTTAAAAAAAGACAAATGTTAAGAAAGCATGTTGATGATCGTACATGAAGCACCACACACAGCAAGTAATTTACGAGTATTCTGGTATTTATCAGCAGTAGTGCATAGTGCTGGAAAAAAACTTGGGGAACGCTTATAGATACAAGCATAAGTTATCGACATCAAAAGCTCCAAGGGGATGCTAGATTTAAAAATTTTAAAAAACAAGGGAGGAGAAAAGGGTGTTTTAAAGTAAATATATGGGGGTACACCGTCCTCTTTCGATCACACCTGTGGTTAAAGAGACACTGATCGATACAATTGTTATTAACATGAATTCATTAGTTGAGGTGTTAGTTAATATTCTGATACGATAAAACTAAATATTAGATGCCCTTTAATTACATTTGATTTGGCAATGTTTCCAAGTCTGGGTAGCATGGACCCTATAAGTAGGTTTACCCAACAGGTCTAAACCAGAACAAATTAGTGATCAACTTCCCAAGTAGCATGAGTACGTTTTCAAAACGTAAAAAAAAGGATGTCAAAAGACGTCAATATTTGGTCAAAATGTCTCAACATTAAACGTAAATCCAGACGTTTTCCAATGACATCTTCTAAACGTCAATTGCTGACGTTTCTGATCCGTTTACACGTTTTTAAAACGTCACTTGATGACGTTTTGTAGCCGATAATCGTTTAGGTTTGCGGACGTTTTGAAATCGTCACATGATTGTCGTTATTTAGTCGACACTGCGATGTGGTTTGCCTACGTTTTAAAAACGTCATTTTATAACGTTTTTCAGACGACTTTGCTGCTAGGTTGTTCACCTTTTATTTACGTCACGTATCTGCGTTTTGTAGTGGAGTCGCTTTTTACGTTTTATAAATGACAGTAAATCAATTTCTATCGACACAACTTTTTAAACATTGCTATCATTTATGAAATCCTCAACCAAGTAGCAGCATTTTTATTACATAAAAAAAAACAATTTTATAGTCAATTTTACCTTTTTTTAATGATAATACTTGAAGTCACATTTATTTTAAATGCTGTAAAAAGCAGGCAATTATTTTCCCAGTTTTGGTACAAGATTAAGAAAAAAACTTTTCGACTAGCAAATGCCTCGGGTACTGAATTCAAAAATACTAAAAATAAACCGACCAATAATAACAAAAACATTTCTTTTTATTCAACTGATGCACATAAATATAACACAAAACAGTTTTCACCAAAAAAAAAAAAAAACCTTACAATTCTAACAAACTTTTAGAAAAACTAAAACATACTGTCATGAATAGTTTCAACCTGTTTCAGAGCAGACAGAAGCTTTTGAAAAGCTTCAAGTATAGATCATTGTCAATCGATAACTAAGACTATAATTAATAAAACATGTCATTAACAACAAAATTATAATTTCCTTTCTAAATGATTCAATTTATTTTTAAAGATTTCATTACAAACACTAATATAATACACAAGCAAGACGTTAAAACTTTACTTTTTAAGTTGTTCATTAAAAATTAATGCTACATTAGAAGTTATTTAAAATTGTAAAACATATCATGATCAAGATTTTAATTTTATTACATGTAATTTATGCTTCCAAAGCTTATCCTCACACCAGGTTTTACCTGCTCTTCCTCCAGAAATCAAATTCTCAGAAGAGAAATATGAAAAACTTCACAAGTCTTATGTTCTCATTCTCACTGTTTTAGTAACTAAATAAGGATACTAAAACCAACAACAAAATCATCAATTTTTATTTAACTAACCAATTATGAGAGAAAGCAACCAAGTTTTCAAATATTGATCATGGTTAAACAAAGAAATGGGAGCACAATTATATATACTTGCATTAATATAAGAGGGAGAGATTAAACAGTTCATTTTTGCACTGATAATACACTTTCCAATGGAAACAAAGTTGAATTTAGAAACATTAATTAACCGCTTATATTCATTATTTAACAGCCAATAATAAGAATCAGTTTGCAAAAGAAATCTGATAAAATTTTGTGCTTTCAATCTTATAACACCTAACTGCATAAATAAATAGAAAACAATTTGTTAAGTATAAAGACAATGTATAGACACAATTTGTATGTATAAAGACAAAATTTCTTCAAAATTTTACGAATTATTACTTTTAGATAACAATTTGTTTCTTTTAGTTTATCTTAATGAAGATCAATATTACAAAATTTAAGAAATAAATTGAACATCTTTACAAAGTTCAAATGTGCAGCAAATAGTGTAAAAGCAAAACATTTTGCTTTTTGAATGTATGCAAACTCTTACCAATTTATCTTATTTTTTATTTTATTTTTACACAATATTTCAAAATTCTATAAATATTTAGAATCACAACAAAATTCAAATTCTATGCAGTTGAAAGACATAAACTATAGTTAGTTTTTGTAACCTTTTTGGCAACTTGCTCCCACTCAGGCAAAAAATAAGTTTACAAAAAACATTTTACATTATTTTCAGAAACGTAAATTATTTCAGAAAACAATATAAAAATTTAAATAGAGAATAAAATGGGAAGCAAAATTCATCAGATAATTGCAACTGAAACTGAAAGAGTCTTCAACTTCCTTGACTTTGGCAACCTAAATCCCTCTGCACACTTCCTAAAAATAAAATAAATAATATAAAAGCTGACATATATTTCTCTATTTCAGATGGGAATGAAGTGCAAGTAACATCAGTAAATTTTCTTCTTCAAATATTAATGATCAATGGATTTTATACCCATAGGGTGGCACAGTCAAGGCCAGCGTTTCTTAAGCTATGTGCCGCGGAACCCTAGGGTTCCACGAAGATCACTCAAGGTTCCATGATATTTCTATTTATTCTTCGATACTACAATAACGTTTGAAATTACTTTTTGAAGAGCATAAGTAATAACAAGAAATTTTTATTTCTGTTGTAAATAATTTGTTTCAAGAACTTTGAATTAAAATCCTAACCTAATATTAAAAACAAGGGAAGTACACACAGTAGAAGTCTACCTTAATGTTTCATGGATGAAAACAATTAAGCAACAACGATGGTCTAGGCCATGCAGCAGGTGGTGTTTACCTTTGGCAATCAGTAACTTTAGACTTTCATTAAATAGTTTTTTTAATTGCAACATTTATTAATTAACAAAATGAAGGTATTCAATAATGCCCCAATATTAATTTAATTATTTAAGTCCCTATTAAATTATAGACCTCACTGCACATTATTTATGATACAATAACTATTTTTGCGATTGGTCCATTTTTTTCATTGCTGCATTGGTTCTTTCCAGTTTTTGAAACCGTACTACCAAAAGTACCCTTTTGTTGACAAAAATACCAATTCTGAAAATGACACACTTAAATTGTTTTAGAAAGAACTAAAATCATTTTTCAAATTTTGCATCATACACTAAAGGATTTTTAATGACAAGCTTTCTTAAATAAACAAGTTTTTTCTAATGTTCACATCAATGAATAGATATTAGAATATATTTTTATCAAAACACTTATTTACAAAATAAATAAATAAAACAAAAAAATTAAAAATGATCATCATAATAGATTAAAATTCAAAAAAAAAAAAAAATTAGTTTTATAAAAAACTTATATCTGAAATATTTGGTAGAATAAAAAATTATAACAAAAGCCCTCCCCCCCCCCCCCCAACCAAAAAAGAAACAAAACACATCAGTTTAAAAAATCGAAAACAATTCATTAGTACTACCATCAGAATTTTTGTCATTGCCATTTTCCTATGTTAATGATAACACAGTCAACTTTACAACAAATAAAATAAGGGATAGGCACAATAATAATCTTGCTGAATATCTACAGATACATACAGTAGCACAATATTAAATCCTTAATTAAGACTTACACTGCAGTTTAAGATTTTTTTTCTCTCAGGGTGGGGATTACAGGTGCTATCAGGTGTCATCATATTGGAAAAAAAATTAATGGTTATAGAATGAGGAAATCTGCTTTTAACGAAGCAGTGTTTTGTTGCAATTTATGCAGATTTAAGAAAGAGCTATTTTGTTCCTTTAATATTACTTGAAACTTGAAAATGAGTACCTTTTCTCGATATACTGGGGAAAAGGCTTAACCCTAATGAACAAATTAGAAAATACATTTACATCAGCCATTTGAAACAAAAAATACATTTACAAAACATATTCCTTTCACACCAGATTTAATACATTACGTATATATTTACACTTATGATTTCATCAAGCTTGCTAGAACTAAAGTTTTAACATTATTATGGAAATTTATTGTGTCAATCAAACTGTTCTTTTCTGTAATGAAGACCCAAGCTCAGAAGTTTTTCAGAGCAAAAATTACTTCCTTTAGATACTTAGATATAAAAAAATTATTTAATAACTTTTTTAATAAAATACATGTATTTATACAAATATTTTTAGCAACTCTGAATTCGGCAATGCAATATTACAATACATTGAAACAAGTAAAAAAAAAATTAGATTATCGATAATGCAATGCATAATTAATTTTTAGTAGGTACCTGTCAAGCTTTATCTATCAAAGGGCTTTATTTTCCAGATAATGTGATAGAATTCTAATGCTATATGCACAGTAAGTCTCTCTCCCTGAAATTAAAAGAAATTAGTTTTCTTAAATTAAATTTAAAGTTTTTTATCAGTACTAACGGGTCTCACATATGACTCTTGAGAATCCCTAACAAAACTGAAAATAATCTTATACAATTTTCTTCCAGGCAATGCATACTATCTTACATTATTCTTGATTTATAGTGCATTAAAAAGAAACAGTGTAATACTTTTTTGTGACTCACCCTGTAATATAGAAAAAGTTGTGTGGTCGGTGTGCCATAATATTGTTTGTTAGAACAGTTCATAAAACTAAAAAAGACGAGACCATTTAGTACTCCAAAAAAGCGTGACCAAGAATTATTCCAAGGCCGTAGCCAGAATTAATTTTTTTTTTTGGGGGGGGGGGGGGGGCTAACTTTGAAACACTTATGTTGAGGAAAGTTTCAGAGAGGAATATACGGTATATTGCAAAAAATTTTAGGATTTGGGGGGGGGGCGTGCCCCCCCCCCCCTCTGGATATGGCCTTGAATTATTTTGTTACTATTTTTAATCATTGTATAGATGTATAGCAAAAGAATTTATCAAAGAACGGCTATGAAACTAAATTGGCTCTAGAGTTGAAGTGAAAATTGTTTTTTATTGTGTATCTATATAATAATTCACACATTATGTACCACACACTGAATAAGAATTAATTACTCTTGCAGACGAATTGAAAAAGCTGGTTTTTATGAAGGTCTTTTATTGAAGATAAGCACTTTAAGTGGTTAAAAACATACATTTTTGTAAAAAAGAGGGGAGGGGGGGGGGGTGAGAGAATAAATTATCATATGTCAGAGGTAGAAAAACCCATAAAACTCTTTTAAATATCTATATTTACAAACTTGAAGTTGTAAAAAATTTTTATTATTTCTTTACTCACTAGTTTTAAAACTTATTCTTTCTTTAAAGCTTGCTTTCTCATTGAAGCCTCGTCACTAATGATTCCTTTTTTTCCTCGAATGTTTCCACTTCAGGTGAAGAAATCCCACATTCTTTTCGGCTTGTGGTACTTTTCTCTAGTTAACAGAAAATAATCTATATAAAATATAATATAAATGTAATCTATATAAATATTTATATTAAATATAAATGACAAAATCAATTAGTTTTTTTAATTGCCACATGGTTGCAATTAGCTTTTTCAACTTGTTATTTAACCTTTTGTTTACTTTATAAAATTTAAGACGATATTTGGCACAGTATTTTTTAAAAATCTACTTTATCCAGTAGTGTAGTCCTGGAAGAAACGCTGGGGGGACGATTACATATATGAACATCAAAAAATGGGGGTACGCTTATGTTAAAATTCAAAATAGCTGGGGGGACGTTTGTGTTAAAACAAAAAGCTAGGGGGGCGCCGTCCCCCTGCGTCCTCCCTCGACTACACCACTGACTTTACCTCATGTTTACGTCATTTTGTCCAACATCATTATGATTGTTTAGTTAACCATACTGAAGTTGCAGAGGACCACCCATATGTGACAAGCCAAGTTTTAATGGGTTTCCTGGACATAGTTGATAATGGGAGTCAAAACATTTAACATGTTGAGGTAGCTTTTGTGTGCAAGCACATAAATACACCTTAAAAAAAAATTTTTCCGTTTAGCAAGTAATTGCAGATTATATTCTCACTGCAAAGGGCTATTTGTTAGACAAATTCAGTGATATGGTCAAAGAATCATTTAATTATAAAGCACATTCATATTCATTAATTTTAATATTCTGGTTTGTGTGACAAAATAGTTACACGTACGAAACTAAACAAAAATTGGGTAAACTTTTTAAAAAATTATTTTTTGCTCTTTATTAAAAGATTGTGCTGCTTTTATAACTTGTGCAGAGCTGCATGCAACAGCTAGTAATTAAAAATCAATAACATATAACTAATAAACATATAATGAGATCAAACAGCATGGCAATATACCAGTTAAAGTTGAATTGAAAACTTCTCAACACCTTTTGCATTTAAATATGATTTCCTCACAGTAAAATAATGCAGGCAATATTAGGTAGTTCATTAAGTTTGAAATTACTGCCATAGGAAAACTTATTGATACAACAAAATCATTATTATCTGGCATTAAATTAATTTGCTGATTTAAAATAATGATGCATAGAAACATATGAAATGTGTACATTTCAATCATTTATGACAAAAATATCTTTAAAGATAAAAAAAACTTCTCCTAGATTAGCAGCTAAGTCTAACAACAATTGAGATTGACTAAAAAAAAAAGAACGAAAGAAAACACCTTATATTGATACGCCCATGTACCAAATTATTTAAAATTTCAAGTGTATGCTTGAATTATTTTATTACGCATAAATCATTGCAGACAAATACTAAAACATAGTTGAACTGACAGACAGTCATAAGCACCTTATTGTTATAAAAAAATATCAAGCAGCCAGCCATACCTGTTTCTAAATTTTTACATGCAAGGAAAGTAGAAACGTTAAAAATAAACACACACACACGCGCGCACGTCCGTACCTCTTTTTAAAAAAACATTGATCATACAAAGCATACGAAATGCAAAAAAAAGTGCATCCTATTGCTTACCTGTAATCTTTTCTTCAAATAAACATAAAATCCAAACACGTGCTCCCATCGTACCATCCAGACGATCCATCTTGTTCATCGTCGATCGTGCATTGCGCATGCGCGCTTGAGTCGGAGATGGCGATTTTAAAAGACTGAAAATCTCCATACAGCAAAAACGTTACTGGGATTAACGCTGACGTTCTTAAAACGACACCAAACTGACTATTTTTTGCGTAAATGTCTCAAAAAGGTCACAAATTCAATTTTTACGTTTCTGGGCTTAGACTGTCGTTTTGAAAACGTCCTATTTTTACAAGAGACGTCTTTTGATTTTTATGTCTTAAAAATTACGTGTAGAAAACGTCACTTTGCTACTTGGGTTGTTACTATTAAATTTTGATGTCGTTAAAGTTTACATTGATTTTGAAGAAGCAACTCAGGTACTCGGGCTTGCCTGCATGTAACCTCAGCTTGTTTGGTGTAGAAACTATGTTTTAATACCAGTAAAGAAACGCATATAAATTAAAACTTTTTAAACATTAAGTAGCAAACTAAATTTAAATGCAAATTTTCTTCACAGTCTGACATGAAATCACCTCCACAAATAACAATGTTAATAAAAATGATATGTAAACAAAACAAATCTGTTGACAGAGTGATCTTTTAACCTGTAAATTATGAACTGAAAGTAATCTTTCATACAATGGATCTGACTTGTTGATGAAGTTATGTCAATGAATTCAACTGACAGCTAACTAGTTATGTTTATGATATCGGTGATAAGTGTGTGGCGGTCGACGTGTGAGGACACGGAGGTGATGGTGGAGGAGGTTGTCTGCCGGAGGCAGGGCCAGAACCTCGGACCTTCTTGATGGAAAGCCAGTGCTTCTGTGCTTTGCCAAAAGGTACCTAATGGCCAGGACAGAAGATAGCTCTTTAAGGTGTCGAATCGGTCGAATCGTACCGCCACAAGTGCTTTATATTTTTACAAAAGAAATGAATAAATAAATGTCCAGTGCAATAAGCAAAATATTAAATTCGAGCAACAAATAAACATTAATACGCAAATGTGGTACCATAGTAGATAGGTAAAATTTTCTAAAATAAAAATGCAAATAAAGTAGCGCCGAAACATTAAATGCACTTATACATCTTTTCAAACTCTACGCTTTGCTACTTACTATTATTACATTATTTTTCTCATATCGTGATTAATTAATTAAATTGAAAATAGAAGATGCTAAGAAACAAATTTTAAACGCAGTAATGCGTATTACAACATAAAATAGCACATTACTCTTAATGCTTTAAAATAAGTGCTGCACAGAAATAGTAATAATTATAAATCACTCACTTGGGCTGCGTTTCCGAATAAACACGACAGACAAAACATGGCCGAAGCTCTCTCTTCTTGCTTCATAATGATTGGCCAAGCAATTCGTCTGTGACGGACAATATCAAATGGATTCGATATTGCCCGTCGACGGACATTCCTGTTCGGTAACCATGACAACGAGGTGAAGCCACGTTTTTTCCGTCGGATTTCGTCCGTCCGTGGCGCTGTGTGAATCCAGCTTTAAACAGTCCGTTTTGAAGTTTCGTCAGCTAGATCATCATGGGTGCGCTGATGACCATATTTTTTGGGGATATAAATTACATATACACTTCGATTATGAAAAATTATTCTCATTAAAATGTTTCAATGGGTATCAAGACTTATTTTCTACATAATGTATGTGCATATTTTCTTAGTTTATTGGCTGTTAGAAATTGAAAACACAGCCGACGCTCTGCGTGTCTGCGTCCCACAGAAAAAGGTCTTTATATCGACTATTATATAATCTATATATTATTATATACATGCATCATGCATGTTAGGTAGTTCCATTAAAGCTACTAATTTTTCAAAGATTTCAACTAATAAACGCTTAAATTATTTTTTTATCATTGGAATTATAAAAAAAATTATCAGGGCAAAATATTAAACAGCTTTTAAAGTAGAAAATATAGCGAAAAAAAATTACATACACATTTCTAGAAGCAGAATGTCTGAGGTGACATGACATCTGGCATAACAGCATGACTCATCTTATTTCGGAGAACCGACCATTGGAAAACCACGCGATTCAATCGACCAACTACTATAATACATCTTTTAGCCCTTTTTCCTAAGAAATCCGGAAATTCCCTCCTATTCTTTCCGTACTGTGATGAGAGATAATTCCCCCCCCCCCCCCGCCCTGTCGTAGTTGGACTGAACACTGAGGACTCCATGCAGCCTGTCCGTAAAAACCAAAAGGTCATTAGAAACATGCTCTATTTGGAAAAATACCAGAAAGAGTGTAAATGTGGTCGCTGTATTGGATTAGGCGATACAAAACGGTTGTTATACCGAAAGCAAATTAACATAGAGTTCAAGGCCGTATAGCCACATATTTTTTTTTCGGGGGGGGGGGGCCTGACTTTGAAACACTAGTGTAGAGGAAAGTTTCAGGGAGGAATATATGATACATTGCAAAAATTTTTTGGCTTTCGGGGGTGGGCCCGGGCCCGTCGGCCCCCCCCCCCCCTCTGGATACGGCCTTGATAGAGTCTATAGGGATAAAGTTGGGACTTTTAACACTGGTCATTATAATGGAATGGTCTTTATAATGTGTGGTTGTTATGATGAGCGTCAACTGTACCAATGGCAATAACAAAGCATTAAAAATGTAGAAATTTTGGTACTGTCCCCGAAATTCGAGGACGTATGGTCTTCCTAGGGGCGGCCACCAGGAGGGCATGGCGCAAACTGCGCCATTGAAATTTGCGGGTTGCGATGTTTATTTCAGGGGCTGTTTGGCCAATTTAGAGGAGTTGTAGTCGTTTTTCTCTTGGGGGGGGGGGGAGGTTCCGTAATTTTTAGGGTGTGCCATATATAGCTCTGAGAGGGGTGGGCCCTGGACCCCAGGTAGTCAAAAATGTAAATTATCAACTTTTTCCGTAAAATATTTTTGAGGGATAATGAAGTGATTCCTCAAACAGGGTGTATGGATTTTTAAAAGTGAAAATTCGTGAAATTTTCGGGAAAGTTCGGTAATGCAACGGATATTGATACTATTGCTAATGATATTTGATTCCCCCCACGACCCCCTTTTTTTTTTGAGGCATACGTATTGGATATCCAGTTCTGACGTTAGGAACTACTATTTTAAACACCCCACATCACATTTTAATTGACATACCCCATATATGATAGCATACCCAGGATTCTGCTTTGCGGGAAGGGTCAAAGGTCAGGATTATAGGGATACATCGGACGCTAATTTCACCGGATATATGGTGGCTCTTGCTCTTGCTTGACGGATCTGTAGCGGATATCCAGTTCCCCCTCATGTTTGAAACTTGGAAATTCTAAGCATATTTTAAGACATCCCACAGCTCTCAAGTACGTAGTAAGTTAGTAATTTACACATAGTATTCAAAACATCTCAATTAAATGGAGCCGGAGCAAAAAGAATGTTGTGCTCTACTGCTCCATTTGTTGTGTACCCCCCCCCCCCCCAAAGGGCATCAGATGCCTTTTACCCCAAACACATTTTTAACCTTTTAATAAGCCTTAACCCGAACCGATTTTCAAAAATCAGGTATCCGACATAAATTTGATTCATAAAATTTACCTAATTAATCATGTTTTGAAATTATATGCTAATTAAATGCTCACGAACCAATTTGGAAAGATTAGAATGTTTAAAAATAGGAATAGTGAATAGAATTAACAGGCTTCAAACCTCAGAACCAAATATCCAGTACATATCAATCAGACACGGGACACAGGAGTTGGAGTCTTGAAAATCCCGGAGTCTGAGTTGGCCATTTTGCTTTTTGATTCCACAGCCCTGAATTTCCTTTTTTCTCCAAGCTGTTTTATTTAGAATTATTAAGTACTAGGCGTGTCGCCCGGCGTTGCACGGGCTAAACAAATAAAGAGAACAATTCTGAAATAACGTTAATAGTCCATGTAAAATTTCTAAGAAAGTACATATGAGGTCAAAAGTTCCTTGAATCCTAAGGATCAATACTACCAAAAAGTCGTCTTTTTTTTTTTTTTGCAAATCGATTCTTATTCTAAGCAACGGCCTTCGCGCGAAATTAAATAGGAGCAACAGTCTCTAAAAATCATAGATTAATTGAGTACAACTCTCCCAAAAACTAGTTCTCTTTTTGTCGTTCGATTTAAGAATGTACGCCCGGCGCTGCGCCGCGAGCTTAAATACAACACTGCATTGAAATTTTTTATTATATATCCATACACAGACATACAGGCCCGGACCGATATTAATAATAGAGAAATTCAAAAAAATCGCATTAGAATAAGGACAATTAATTATTTTCCTTTTTCGATTTTACGCTCTTTGCGCTTCATGCATTCAGAATAATTAAAACAATCTGTAAAACTCCCCGTTAAAATACGAAAAATAGTCTTTATTAGATAGCAGACGATAAATAAATTAAAAAGAAAGAAGGGTTACATTTTTAACAGAGAGCAAATACAGCGAAGCCTCACTCAAAATGCTAGAAATGTCGATTATTAGTATTGTTGATTTGTTACAACAATGGCAACGGTATTTATGTTATTTTTTTTCTGAAATAACGCTAAAATAGTCCATGTAAAATTTCTAGAAGTACACATAAGGTCAAAAGTCCCGTGAATCCTAAGGATAATACTCCCCAAAAAGTTGTGTCCTTTTTTTTTTTTCTTTTTTGCAAATCGTATTTTATGCTAAGCAATGGCCTTCGCGCGAGCCTAAATAAGAGCAACAGTCCCTAAAATCATAGATTAATTAAGTACAATGCTCCCAAAAAGTAGTTTTTTTTTTTTTTTTTTTTTGGTGTTCGATTTTTGTTGAGAAATAGTTGTACGTCCGGCGTTGCGCAAGCTTAAATACAACACGACATTGAAATTCCTTATTATCTATCCACACACTGACATACAGACACGGACCGGTATTAATAATATATTAATAATAGAGAAATTCAAAAAATTTACATCAGAATAAGAACAATTAATTATCCCTTTCTATTTTTTTTCGATTTTACGCCATTTTCGTTTTATGCATTCAGAATTAATAAACGATCTTTAAAAGTCCCCGTTAAAATACGAAAAAAAGTTTTTATTAGATAGCAGACGATAAATAAATGAAAAAGAAAGAAGGATTAAATTTGACGGATATTGCAAATACAGCGAAGCCTCACTCTAAATGCTAGAGTGACGTTGATTATTAGTATTGTTGACATTTGTTACAACAATTGCAACGGCATTGATTTTAATTCACACGGCAACTGTATTATATATTGTTGGAATGATGCAACAATTCAAAAACAAAGTAAAACTTGCAAAAAGTTGCGTTTTTAATTAATATCTCAGCTAACTTAGCTATTTTCTTAATTTTTTCTTTCATAAGAACCTTCTCTTGACAATAACAAACACAACAAAAAAAGAATTTGAAATCGGTCCAGCCGTTCACGCGTGACGCCACGCGTGCCACGCATATATGCAAACATCACGAAACCATGACACGTGATTTTTTTATAGTTTGACCTTTGATACTCGCGTTTAGTTTACATTTGGACGAGTTTCAGCGTGCATTGTGTTTTTTTTACTGTGTTGAAAATGTCGAATTTTATGCCT
Organism: Octonoba sinensis; assembly: GCA_038502835.1. Lineage (NCBI taxonomy): Eukaryota > Metazoa > Arthropoda > Arachnida > Araneae > Uloboridae > Octonoba > Octonoba sinensis. Next base: position 24,036,130 of record CM076599.1, on the reverse strand, counting down.
TCCGACCTCGATTCACGGACAGCATTAATTTTTTGTTACCATCTGAAGAAAAATGCTGCCGAATCGCATCAAATGCTTGTAGAAACATACGGTGGCAATGCTCTGAGCCGTGCGCAGTGCTACAGGTGGTTTGAAAAATTTCAAAATGGTTATTTCGATGTGAGAAACGTGGAGCGTGGCAGACCAGCAAAAAACTTTGGAGACGCTAAATAGCTTCTCAAACCCGGCGAAACCGCTAATACTGATAGCTACAAGCAACAATTACTTGATTTGAACGGTGCTATACTCGAAAAACACGAGCAATAAAAGAAACGGCAGCACAAAGTGATTTTCCTTGATGACAACGGATCTAGTCACCGTGTTAAACCGACCAAGGACATCGTTAAGGCGCTCGGCTGGGAGCCCTTAGCTCATGCGGCTTATTCGCCAGACTTGGCTCCTTCCGATTACCACTTATTTGCTTCGTTGGGACACGCATTGGCTGACCAGCGCTTCACTCAGTGGCGTAACTTCACTTAAGCAGACTTTACACACACGCTCTTAACTCTCCTGATCCCAGAATAGCCCAAACCTCCCAAGTATCTTGGAGCCCACAAGTGCCCAACTCGCCCAAGCAGATTTTTGACCCCCCCCCCCTTGAAAACTAACGAGCGTGAACTCGTGGGGTGTATACAAAGGATTAGAGAGCGACAGGTGATGAGAGGGTAAGAAGGGAAATAGAAAGGAAGGAATGCGTACAGTTTCAGTTTTACTCAGTTGAAATTCTCATTGCTACTGTGCTCTAGCTTTATTAGAAAAGAAGTCGTTTTTTTTTTTTTGAGGTGGATGTAAATAGAAAAATATATATGAGAAGGCGAAAAAATAAATGAAAAGTAAGCAAAGCAAAAATACATATAGAATATAGTAGCAGAAAATTAACACTGATTAAAACTTTGGAAACAGTAAAGAAAACTTTTGAAACACCCAATTTACATACATAAACACAGAGGTGTCCACTAACGGGGGGGGGGGGAGCTGAGTATGGCGCATATAGCGCCATTGAAATTTTTAGAGCGGGGGCTTGTTTTATAATATATTATTGGGTTGCTTTTATTTGTTTTCTTTTTAGATAAGAAATTCACTATTGAAATGCTTTGAGATAATAGCCGAAGATCTTTCGATTCAATTAGGAAAGTGATAAAGTTTTAATTAGATAGTACACAGGTAACACATACAATAAAGTTTCAAGAAATCCTGGGCACCAGCTCGCCTAGATTTTGAGCACAGGCGGCTAAAATTCGAAAATGCTTGCATATGTACTTATATTTGAAATGCGTGTATATATAAATACACATATATATGTATATATATATATATATACATATATATACACACATGTACATGTGTATTTACACCCACATCCTTTGAGGTCTTTTCTGGTTACTTTTATTAATAAATTTCCTTCCTTTAGAAAGGAATGATAAGTGCTCAAATTAAAACAAAAAGTAAAGATGCATGGAAAAGTTTTAAGAACTAAAAAATATAGTCAAAATAAAGTCAAAAGCCTGAAAGTAGGTGTAAACTTCCGTGAAATAATTGCCAACAAATGAATATCCAATAATAAAAAATCGATTTAAAAAATGTTAAAATTAGAAAGAAAAAAATAGCTGAAACACTTTGCTTTGCTTGATGGCGAAAATCTGAGCCTTTTAGACAGCATGTGCACCCCATTCAATTTTTGAGGGCATTATACAATTAGCAAAAAAAGAAAAATATTGTTCAAATATACTTGACAGGATGCTAATATTTCAGAACATTTTACTCATTAATCGGCGGATTTGATATTGACTAACTTTGTCATGCAGCACTTATAACGTAAAATGGTTGTGTTTCGTTGTTTTTTTTATATTTCGCTCACTTTTGGGCTGTTCTTAAATCAATTAATAATGATAATTTGACTTTGATATCGTTTTTCATAAAAACTCTGTTTCGATACAAAAAAAAAATTGTTAATCTTAAAAATATTCGTTTAGCCGTTCGTATACCGATGATTTGAAATAATTTAGAGCACATTTACCTAGTTACTTACTCGGCAAAATCAATTTGGCGCATAAAAAAGCAAGTTGGGTAACTTATTCTAAACAAACTTCTAGTAATTTATTATTTCTTTCAAGCTTTCTCAAAAAGAACGTAGGATTGTAAATACCACAGAGTAATCATTAACCAGAGGGTCAACTCTCAAGCCGTTTTGTAGTGTCGATTTTACTAGCGCACCACGGAGAAAAACATGAACTAAATTACAAGAGTTCACATTGAAGTTTAACTCATGTCTCCTCTACGACGATATTATCTTTGTTTTGAAAGGAAATTGCATATTTCTTCAGAATCGGTTCGTTCATTTGCAGCTTTGCGTAGTTCTTTTTTGAATCATTTTTGCACTTTCATTATTTTTGTTCGTCATTTTCTGGAATATTTTTCAACGCCAGTGGCGGATCCAGAGGGGGTAAGGGGGGCACGGGGGCCCGTGCCCCCTCCAGACGCTTTAGGTAAGGACTAGAAAGAATTGACTTTCTTTTCTTCCTTTACGCTAAAAACGAGGAAAAAGAGACTATTTTGCAGATGGAGCGATAAAACTTCTATTCTATGTGACTTCTATTCTTTCAATTCTATGTGACAAACTGAGATAACCGGGTAATTGCTAAGACAGAAAGAAGCAGACACCTGCAAAATCACTTAGACAGTTGATTTATGCTCACGTTAAATCTTCAATAGACTTGAAGAAGACTCCATTTGACCCCCCCCCCCCTAAATTTTCGCGAAAAAGAAGTTATTGGTGATTTTGCGAGCTGAAAATTTCGCGAATTATATATGAACAAAACCAAAAGTTAAAAAAAAGTGCTCAAGAAAATAAGTGCTTTCACAGTATATATTCCTTTATTATATATGTCCAGTTTAAAAAAAAATGTGTTTTTTTTGTATTTAATTAGGGAATAATTAATTAAAATTTTATTGATAATTTAAATTTAATAAATCAATTAAGTTTAATTAAATAATTGATTAAATTATATTTGGAAATTAAAACGGATCACAGTTTCTGGAGTTGTGTCCCCCCCCCCCTATTTTGTTTTTAAGCTGAAACCACGCACATCAGCCACATTGTGCCCCCCCCCCCCCCCCAGAATTTTTTTCTGGATCCGCCACTGTTCAACGCTAAAGTTTATTTACGGTATTTAGAAAGGATTACTTTTCAAAATAATATCTAACTTAAGAATTTCTTGATACCAAATATGTTTAACTGAACTTATTTAGAACATGTTCAACATTTTCATTTTTATCTGTTGAAAATTAATGCTTAATTTATTTATCTTTTTTGTATTGGAATTTATTTAACAGGATATATTTTATTGATTTTTATAATTGTGCACCTTGTCTTACTACATATAGAGAGTTTAAATAAAGATTTTTTTATGTAAATTGTTTTATGATTAAACTTCTGCACCAATTTTTGGTTTTTCCGATTCAGGGGGCTGGCGATAGTTTTTTTTTTTTTTTGCTAAGTCAATTTGTTTAGTTTGTGGAGTTCGTTTCTGCGAAAAATATAAACATCACCAACGGCAATCCAAAAATGATATAGTAGATTGATTTGGCTAAAAGAAAAATAGCAATAACCAATAACCATCGCCAGCCCCCCCCCCTCCCCGAAACGGAAAAGTACCCGATTTGTTAGATCTTTTTGTATGATATTTAATGTCATTTTTAATTCAAAAAGAACAGTAAGTACGTTGAATAAAACAACATGGTAATCTTAAAAACTATTCTAAGATTCATGCAAAGCTATAGGTTTTAGAAGTATAGAATAAAAGATTGTATTAACGAAATTAAAATCAACCGAGTCAACAAATATAATGCTAGGCGAAGTAAAAACGAGAAAAAGGTAAACAAATATTTAGAATTCTGAAATAGATTAAAACATGTTTTGACAGTGTTAGTTTAGGTATGACTGGTGATACGAAACATCAGTGTGAAATACATCTTACTTGCAGTTTAATTTTATAAAAAGGGGAGGGAAAAAAGGAAAGAGTATTTTGAAATCAATTTTTAAAAAAAATGTCGGTTAGAAAATTAAAGTCGTTAGTAGAAATGGCATTTTATTTATACGAAGCAAAATTTCAAAGTAATAGAAGCAGTTTTCCGAAACCGATAAAAATTACTGACAATTATTCACAAGTAAAAGAAATGAGTAATGGTTATAGGGGTGACGTCAATAACCGTAATAGCCAAGAATGGGAAGTGACAACAATTAAAGTAACGGCAAAACCGTCAAAAGAAGTTCCTGTTTTTCTCCGTGGGGGCGCTGAACGCAGTTTTTGACTACATAGGAATTAACATTAAGATGTGTCTCTGGTTTATGATTACTCTGTGGTAAATACATTTTCTAAATTTGAGTTGATATGTCTAAATTACAAAATAATAGTAATTATTAATTTTTTTTTATAAACATTCATAAATATTTAAAATGTAATACTAAATATGTACTAAAAAAACATTAACGCTTATGTGCTTATATAAACATCTGTAATTATAATGTTCAATGAAATATTTCAGACTCCAGATTTTAGCGTAAATGCTGCAGGAATTTACACCATATGCTAAGGGTTGGCTAGCTGTCACCAGTTGATGGCCAGAAGAAAAGAGCAGGGAATCGATTTCCTGTTACTACGAGGATTAGCAACTCAGCAGGTGCTGAAAGAAATTACAAAGGTACAGGGGGAAAGCATGGGCTATTGGGCTGGGATTCCAAGGAGATAAAAAATTGGTTGACCCCGGGGCACAAAGAGTTTTAACCGCGGTCCGGACGGCGAGCCAGTCAGATCCGCGGTCAAGAGTGTGCGTGTAAATGCAATTTTAGGACGCTCAAGAACGCGGTTAAGAATGACACTCAGATGCGCGCTCCAAGAAATGATGCATTTTACATACACGTTCTTAACCGCGCAAAGTGGGAGGATTGGACAATTCTGCAGGGTGTGGCTTATGCCTTTTTGCTCGGTTTTGTGTCTGAAATAGAGTGATGCATGTAGTATTATGTATATATTATTGTGATACATTTGTAAATTATTTTTCTTTTATGTATTACATTTTATTGTGTTTAGAATGTTACTACACCAAGAATTAAAATTATCTAACCATTGAAAAGAAAATGTGCATACGTTACTTTTAAAAACTGCAAATGAAAAAAAGAAAAAGATGATGAAGCATTCTTTGTTTCCTAGCATTTTCGTTTGAAATATTTGATTTTTTATACTATGAACTATTGTAGATTATTACAGTCAATGCAAAATTTGTTTCTTTGCAAATTCGAAGCAATTTATATTATATGCATTTCTACTGCAGCAGACGACAAACTTATGTATGAAATTATCGTTGCTGGCCTTTTTTAGATTAAAATTATCTTTTCTTTCCAGAAGCAGACGATAAACTTATATATGAAATTATCATTGCAAGATTTTTTAGACTAAAATTGTTTTGTCCTTTCAGAAGCAGACGATTCAACTAGATAAAAACAATTATTCTTTTTGGTTAACTTTATTTTATAGCATTTCGAGTTAAATTGATCAACGAATAAATTAGGCATGGCGGATTCTTGATGATCAGAGAATTTTTATGCGAGTTCTTAGCTCTATATAAGGAATTGTCTTCCCTTTGGAAGATATAAAAAGCAAGGAATATAGCAACAAATAAAAAATGTGGCTTACTACAACAAACTAGTATCTTTATGCAAAACGGTTTTCTCGGAAGTGAATAGCGAGTTCATAGTTAAAAAAATGCAAAGTATGCCTAGTGCTTTTAGGAAAGAATTAAGAAAAGTATCTGAGAGTAAACGCAGTGTTCTCTTTGCAAAATATCAAGAGACTCCATGTGAAAGCATCAGTAATTTAACAACCGATGATCTTCCGAAGTGGAAGTCGGTATGAATGAAAATTAAATACAAAGAAAGTACGAGTACTAACGAATATATTCATTCCTGTACACCGATTGAAGGGGAACATCAAGAACAAGTAAGGATTCTTTATTTGATGCATTATTTACAATATTTACGCGTTTATGCAGCAAAGATATGCGATTATATTTTCCTCTACTTTTTTTCACCCAAATACGTCGTTTCGGTTTCTTTTCACCACTTAAAGTAATTGCTACAATACATAATGCCGCAGCAATTGTACGATTTGAAAAAATGACTTTTCTAGAGAACATTGATCATTATTATTATTTTTTTTTTTTTTCATAAATCATAGCTTGAAACGAGGAACGTTGTCAGTTCCGAAATTCCGCACGCCATTCTGTAAGGAACTTCAATGAACGCCCCGTATCTGAACGCGATCTTGCGCGCGGTTAAAAGGACGAGGGTCAACTGCACTCCCCATAATACCTGTCAATCAAAAAAGGGGTGAGCTGCACTCCCCGATATTTTTATCAATGGTCAAGCTGCAATGCTATGTCCGTAGGGAGGTGGAAACACCTGTTCCTTGGCTCCAACGTGGTGGGTCATCCGCCATCTTGGGCCACTTTTATTACTGAGCTATACTTCATCACGATTGTGGCTTCGTGTAATTAATATATGATTAAACCTTCGAAGGTTACGTTTAAGAGTAAGCAGTAAGAAGGTTCCGTTTAAGGAAAGTTTAAGAGTAACAAAACATAAGTTTTCTTTTTTAACTTTTACCCATAAATGAGTCTTGTTCTTGTTATTAAAACTTTATTGTGCAAAGTACAAAGGTATTTTATTCCACTCATTTTTTATCCCAAACATTTCAAATATGATTCATATTTAGATGGATGGATTATCAAAATAATATCGGTTACTATACTATAACCAATCAAGTGTCTTAATTAAACAATGCATTAGATTTAACAAAATAAATAAAAAATCGTTAATCTGTTTTACAATGAAAACATTTGCATTTTACAAATAAGGATGTAACGCGAATAGTGCTTTGGCTGAATAGCCGAATACGCAATATTCGTCCTTTTCTCCCAGACCGAAGTCGAATATTCGGCCGCCGAACAATAACATCTCTAAAAATTAATTGTAATTGAAAGTATTGATAAATTTAAAAGAAATTGCAATGTCTTTAAATATTTTTTTCCATATTTTAGTTAGGTTTCTTTTAAAGTTAAAAAACATTTATAATTAACTGTATTTCCTGCATTGCTTTGAATGCAATACATTTGATAATTTTACCCCTGAATGCAAATTACGCATACTTTGTATGTATCATTAAATTAAATAAATCATTAAAATAGATAAATACGCATGCAAGTATTTGCATCTTTAAAATAAATATTGACTTAAAATGAAACACTATTATTTAGCGAACTTTTATCCTATTCGAAACAGTTTTATTCAACTTTTTGAAAAGTTGTGGAAGTTTATATTTCTATTTTATGAACTTTCTGAAATTTCTATTTGCAGCAGTTTCTACAAAAGTCTTAAGTGACACAGGGTATAATGGCAATTAGACTGTTATAATTTTGTGCCGACTTTATATTATGTTTAAAAGTAGGATCATTGTCGTTCAAAGAATGAATTTATGTTCTACTTTTCAACGCAATTCATAACTGTTCTGCTTTAAAGTGGGTTAGCTTTTCTTTCTTTCCAAAATTAATTTTAATACTTACTTAACTTATTTCTGATTTTTGTGCAATATTTTCACAATGCATTTAAGATATCTTTCAGTATTCTTATTTTTTTAACTTTTACGAAAAAGTGGCCAAAAATGGCTGTTCATAAGTTATACGGACTGGCGTTTCTGGGTATTTTGAAACATCGAAGGGGGGAACTTCCGGTGTAATTCGGGCATTTTCCCCGGAGACATGCCAGTGCAGCTCGGATAGAGATAAGATCACAGCAGTGCAGTTGGGACGCCCCGCCCATCTAGCAGTGCAGTTGACCTATACCCGGTTAAAAATGTGGTGCATTGTTCGACACAATCTTGAACGCCACGGTTTTACTCGCGTTCTTGAGCGTGGTTGGATGCGCCACGATCAGTCGCGCGGTTAAGAACGTATGTGTAAAGGGCGCTTTAGTGGCGCCCAGGGCGAAATCTGGGAATGCCGCCCCCTCAATCGCGCCGACAGCAGAGCAGTCCTGAAGTCAAAAAATGGGAGGGCGGGGGAGCATGAGTTTGGCGACTATCAACATTTTTTTTCGATCGGAAGAATACAAATAGTTAATATATATATATATATATATACACATCCATTTTTTCAGACATTCAGTCAAATTTTTCGACTAATTTTTCGATATGCCATTCTTTTTCGAATAATTGCGTTAGGGTAATCGAAAAAGCGATATAAATTTAGAAACTGATACTTGCGCAAAAATAGGGGGGAGGGGGTTCTTCCTCGGAAAATTTTAGAAATTGAAGTATAAAACACGCAATTCTAGACTATATTTAGTGACGCTGGGGAAAAGAGAGGTGTTTAGGCACTTCACCCCTCCCTATCGATGCATTTCACGGAAAATTCATTTATATTGGTCCCAAAAATGCAATTTTAGCCTATATTTGGAGACATTAGAAGATTCGCGTCATGACCCCTATGAACTCCCTTGAATCCACAATATCCGCAGTTGAATCGTAAGTTTCTCGAATAATTTACTAGAAGTTTCGTTGATTATTCAAAGTTGTTAATGAATCATGAAAGTATAAGAAATATTTTACTTCGCATTTCAATAAAAAGAGGATGCTTAAAAGTTTCATCTATATTTCAAGAGAATATTTTTGAAGACATCACATAATGGCCGCATGCATTGTTGGGTGTTGCACAAAAGGTACTAAGTATTGACATCCCATTGCAAATAATATTTATATATCGTTTTCTATGTTCTCCGGTGAGAAACATCTTAAAGCTGCCTTCTTAAAAGTATTTTTAAGGGTGGGTTTCTGCATTGAATTGACATATTGAATAGTGGAAAACCAAGAGAGCTCCAATCTGTCAAATCAATGAAGGTTTGTCACAACTACTTTACCTTTTTGTTCCTTCAAAGCAACACCTGGATTTGAACTCCGTACAATTTCAAAAAGGAATTTGGCACTTTTTTATGTTGAAAGCCTCCGCGATAGTTTGACAACATTTGCTGCAAACATTAACATATAAACGACAAAAGTAAAGAAATTGAAACTTAATCTTTGAATTAAAAAGCACTCACAAAATTTAGTTCGAAATATAAAATAAATAAATAACATAAAAAAAACTTGATAACACATTGGATTGTTGGGTGATGAAAGCACGTCTTTCCACTTCAATCCACGCGGTAAGTTTACTTCATATAATGTTTAACGGAGCAAAATATCTTTTAGTGGAAAGCTGTCTTTCTGAAGGTCTTTAAGGGTAATATTATGCATCGCATTTGTTCATTGAATAGTAGGGAAATAGGAAAACTTCCACCCATCTCGAAATTCAGTGAGCGTTAGACAAGATATCACAACCATTTCAACCTTCTTATTCCTCAAAGGAAAGTCTGCATCACCTGGATTCGACTTTCTGACCATTTTCAAAACTTAATTAGCTACTACATCAACTTACGCCTCCCCCCCCCCCCCCCCCCTCCCATGACTCGACAGCATTTCGTACAAAACTTAGCAATTTATAGTTGTTGCGTAAATAATTCAACGCAGTAGCAGAAAAAAGGGAAAAAAACGCAACAACTTTATTATTATTATTATTACAATTATCACTACAGTTTCGCCCTAATAAAATTTCCATTTATAGAATGTTGTCCATTTAGCGTAGAATAACAATATTATAAATTATTGATTTTTCTCTGATGTAGCTTAAAAATTGCATCACTATTTGAAATATTTTGATACGACAAACATAGCACTCGGCGCAATAAGATATATTTTTATTTTTTCAAATTGTTAGTATGATATGCCCTGACAAATTGCTCAACTTTTTAGTTTAAAAAATTTTGATGGAAGAAAACTATTTAATTTAATTAATTAATTAATTTTTCTGCACAGTGGAACATATTTTTATAATTGAAAGATTACACCCATGTAATGCTGTTTTGTTTTTAGAATGGCTTTTACAATGACCCCCCACTTACGCCCTATCATTTATAGGAAGGGCTTTGATTTCATTGCATTTTTAATGATGAAGCATGATCGATACTAGTCATCGTAAATTATTTAATTCAATTAGCACAACTGCTATACTTTAAACTATTTTTTAATATCTTGACAGCAGAGGTTGAATTCTATGATTATCATTAAATGTCAATAGAAGAATTAAGAAACGATAGAGCAATCTTTATAACGATGCCCATGCATTTTAAAGCCTTGCATGCATTTGAAAGGGGAAGGGGGAGGGATTGAAAAACAAAGCTAATTTTTTTTTTTTTTTTTAACGAAGCATTGCCTTATTTGATGAATGAAACCGTAATTTTTCAATTTTTCATCGTAATTGAGTTTTGACAGAAAAAATTTTGTCTGTCAGTGTCAACGGAAACTCCTTCCATACCGATAGAAAAGAATAGCTTTTTTTTCTTTCTAATGGGGCTGCAGTATTGGTCCTCAACGATTGTAGACCTGGTGCGTCCCCATAGATTGGTACCAACTCTTTCAGCGGCACCATTGCCGCAATTTTTTGAAGCTCAGTTTAACTAGATGGCGGCACCTAAGCACTCGTTGATGCAATCGGTACTAGGAATTCAATTTAGCCGAGAGTATCCATGCCAAAGAGATCTTTAACATACCACACAATCATACGACATGGGCGCAAACGATTTTCTGCATCTTGAAAATCCATCGACTTGGGCCAGGTTTGAAATTGCGATCTTGGGCGTGCGAGTCTTGCGCTTTACGACTACGCCACCCTGCCAACAGAAAAGAAAGGTAAAACGAAGTAAAACCAAATCGAGAGAGTGGCTTTGATGTCTGAAAGAGGGAAGATGCCCCGCCGAAATTCATCAGACCCCTCAATAAACATGAAAGCATGAAAAAGGTCATCAAGATCAAAATAATTTTAAATGAACTGCAATTAAAAAAAGTTATCAGAGAGTAAAATTATTATTTTTATGAATTTTCCTAATATTTTTATGAACATTAATATAAATACCATTTTTTCAAAGATAGAAGAAATGTATATATTGTACTTACTGACTACTTGTGCTGTTGCCGAATATTTCTACTGCACATAAAATTTTAAAACAATGTCTCTCTCATCTTCACAATCAGCAGTTACTTATAAAGTTGATGGCGAAAGTTCAAGTCTATCCGAATTTCATTAATTCGTTTAGCAATTAAAAGAAGGAATTTTTTGCCCCTACAAAAACACTAAATGTCGATCAGGTTGCCTATTATTCAAAAATACTCAATCTGATTATTTCAGAGGCTGTCTTTTACTTATTTGAAGAACTTTCAGATGATTTTGCAGATAATTGTTAGGAACAAAATAACTTTTTTTTTTTCGATTATTATTCATGACTGAGTTGACAAAATACGATTTTTGTTTTTGAGAAGACACAACGCTGAGAACCGAGAAAATGACGCTTTGGAAGAAGCGTTGTGGCCAACTTGTGGTCATGAACACAAGGGAGAAGGAGACGAATCTCCATAGTAAAAGTTTGTCCGGACGATTTCACTGGCGCTAGATGGCGCGCATGTAAAATGTCTTGCCATGAGGTGATTCGCAACATAATTTAGTGTTACAAATAAAATTATTTAAAAGGGTTTTTTTAAGAGTATTTAAATCGATATAGTCAATTTTTGAGAAGCTGGTTATAGGATCATGGACTACTTTTAGATTCAGAATGTGTTTGTGATTTCTTTTTATTATATTTGGTTCATTTTAGTTTGATGGTTTCGGTTTGCGACGGATGGTTTCGGTTTGCTATGATTGTAACTAGAGATGCAAAAAGCCCGTAAATTTTCGGGAAGAAACTGGGAAATTTGGGAACATTGGGAATTTTGAGATGTTTTCAGTCTTAAAATATTGTTACAGAACATATAACATTGTAACGCTATATTATTTTTATTTTAGATACATGACCAAGCGTCAAACTTGAGAAAATTAACTAGTAAATTCACTAGGCTTTTTTATTGCAGTATTATTGATTCTAAAAATTTATTTGGTTGCTTTCCAGAAAATAAGATTAACCTATTTTTTTTTTTTTTTTTCTTTACTCGTTGATTTAAATTATTATAAACAATAATATATCTGTTTTATTCATAGCAGTTTATTACAACTTTAACCAACACATTTGGAGGGGTAATTTTTTGACAAGACTATTATACTTTTCAATAATTTTTTGTAAAGGCAGGTTTTAAATATTTTTATGTGTTATTTTGTTTTTTATTGATGACTTAAACAACTATCAAGTTTCACAATGGGGCCGTTCATAAATGACGTCACGCTTTTTTCCCATATATTTGACCCCCTACCCCCCTTTGTCACAATATGTCACACTTCAGCGGACCCCCCTCCCCCCCCCTTTGTCACGCGTCACGCTATGTTGCATATGCATGATGTCACAATTCTTGTTACCCCCTCCCCTCCCCTTGTCACACTTTGTCACAATTTCACGAAACCCCCTCCCCCCCTCGAAGCGTGACATCATTTATGAATGATCCCTATGTAAATAAAAAATATTAACAACTTCCTTTTTTTTCATTCTCAACAGAAACATTTTTTACAGGTACCAACATTACGAAATAAATATGTTGTCTGTTTTAAAATGCTTTAACAGTAATGTTCGGGAAAATAATTCTATTATAACGAAAATTTCATAAAAATGTATTTATTTTTGATGTGTTAAAATTACTATTTCAAAAAAAAAAAAAAAAAATCCCAGTTTTTAGAAATTTGAGACTTCCCGATATTGCTTTAAATACCCGGCGGGGGGGGGGGGGGGGGCGGTTATTCCGGAAATAAACTAGGCGTTTAGACATCCTTGCAAAGCTAATTGTAACTTTAATTTAACTAAAAACGGTTTCAACTTTAATGTAAAGTTAAATAAAAAACATGTCCATTAAATGTGATCACGCACCCCTCCCCAAAAGCTGTGGACCCTCCCTCTCCAAGGCGAAAGCATGTATTCCTCCCTGAGACTTTCCTTAACATAAGTATGTCAAAGTCAGGTCCTCTCCCCCCCCCCCCCCCACACACACACACAAAAAAAGGATGCGAGCTCCAGTGGTGGTGGGTATTGTGCAAACCGCACGCCATTGAAGTTTTTAAGGGGATTGTTTTAGGTGTCTTTACTTCTTTTAAGGGGTGAGGGGAGGCTTCTTTTTTTCAGGGGTGAACAATTGGGGGGAAGTATATATTTATTAGAGGTGCCGCTTGGGGGTCATGGCACAGATTGCTCCATTAAAATTTTTATAGGGGTCGTTTTTTTTGGGGGGGGGGCTTTGTTGAATTTTGAAGGGAACATCGTTTTGGGGGATGCACCATCCTCTTGGAGCGGAAATGGTATATACATAAATATAGTATATATCAAGGGCGCACACGAAAGGAAGGAGGGGGTCGATTACTCCATAGAATACTCCATGTTGACGATTACTCCATAGAAAATTTTAAGGGGTTGTTTACGAAGGGTGAAGGTGAGCCGAATTTTGAGAGGGGTCATCGTTTGGGGGGAGTGCACTACGAAGGCCGTATCCAGACAGGGGCCCTCGGGCCCGCCCGCCTACGAAATCCCGAATTTTTTTTCAATTTAGCATATATTCTTAACTTCTCTGAAACTTGCTTTGACATACATAAGTGTGTCGAAGTCAGGTACCCCTCCCCCCGAAAAAAATTTCTGGGTACGCACCATCGCTCATAGGTGGAATGTAGAACGATCACCCTAGGGATCGTTCATAAATGATGTCACGCTTTTTTCCCATATATTTGGCTCCCTCCTCCCTTTGGCACAAAGTGTCAAGCAAAAAAAAAAAAAAAACTCCACATTTGTTGAGCTGTATAAACTTGTAGTTTATATATTTTCAATCGCGCAAAAAAGAATCTTAAGAAATTCAATTTTATTTATTTGTGTAAATTTTAGTTCACTACATTTATTTGCAGTTATAATGCGTAGAAATAGCATTAGGTGCCACCTTCAACATTCAACAAAAGGGTCCCCCGCGTGTAGTGACGCCACTGATATGTATATATATACAGTGCCGGATCTAGGGTGGGGCAAGCCGGGGCCCATGCCCCGGGCGGCACTTCTGGGGTTCGGCAAATTCAACTGTGCTGCACAAAAAAAAAAAAAAAAAAAAAAAAATAGAGGAAAAGAAAAGGGAAAAAAATAAGGAGAAAGAAAGGGAAAATATTTAATTAAGAAAATTTAACTTTTGGAAGAGAATGAAAATCCTAGTTCGGCTCTCCGATTTTATCATTCATCAGCTATTTTCAGGGTTCCCACCAAGTCACTTTTTTCACCTAAAATCACTTTTTTTTTCATTGATCACTTAAAGACTTAAAGTCACTTTTTGTAGCAAATTGTCACCTAAAATCACTTTTTTTTGCATTGGTCACTTAAAGTCACTTTTTGTAGCAAATTGTCGCCTAATATCACCTTTTTTTATAGGGTATCTCATAAAGTGATAAATAACCACCAACCTTTTCTTATAAACAACAGGAAAAGTACAAATGAAAGGAAAAATGCTAATAAAATAGTTTCCACAAAGCTACTTGTCGAAGCAAATGTAAAGTTAAAGGAGGGCATTAGAAATCAAGATTTTGCAGAAATACAGCTTGCTCGGGCAATGATAGAGGGTGCTAAATCTATAAAAGCTGATGAAGATGAGCACAGAGCAAAAGGGCACATAAAATTGAAAAAAAAAATTACAGGAGAGAAAATCTTCCATAATCACAACATTTTTTCAAAAGAAATCTAAGACTGATTAAATTGGAACTTTTACAGAATGATGCCATTTATATACCAGGGGCTACAGTTCTCTAAATTTTTGAAGCATTCTTTTCTGGGATTTTTATATTAACATTTAAAAATTTTGAGCATTCCTACTGTATTGAATTTCTTTTCTGATTTTTTTTTTTTTTTTGCTTTTCAAGGTCTATTCTATCATATCAGTTTCATTTCTAGCCTTTGAATGATTGAATGATTTGCAAGTTAAAAACTTTTTGCTACAGGATAAGTAGCACTTAAAGTATACTTTTCAAGTATTTTACTTTTGGTATCTGTACTTTCTAAATTAGCTTTGGACAAAGGATTATAATCAAAATCATTCCTTGCAGAAGGATTTGAACAGAATGCATTTAATTTAGTGATTTCCTTGCTTCATTTAACTGGGCATTGATCCTTTTCCTGTTTTTCATGCTTATAGTTGATTTTATTAGCTTCTTTAGTTGTCAACCAAAAGATTTTTATTTTTACTTGCTCTAAAATATGTAATTTGACATAAATATAAATAATATTCAAATTAACTTTATTTCTGTAGTAATCCCAATGAAAGCAAATTTTGAAATATTAAACTTTTTTTTCTCTTTTGAGCCTTGCACTAGCATGCATTTGAAGTACAGTAAAATCTGTAAAGTTGCCCACCTTTGTAAGTTGACCATCTGTTTAAGCTGACCACTTTTTTCAGGAACGGAATCAATCCTTCACCCACTACCTCACCCTCTGCTAGTTGACCACCTGTCTAAGTTGACCACTAAAGTGCTGCACCACAAGTGGTCAACTTACACAGGTTTCACTGTACTTAGCTTTGGTGTTTTAATTTTGGCATCAAAGAATATTCTGAATTAATTTTTTTAATAAAGGATTAAAATATTCCTTGTATATACATACCTTTAATTTATCTAATTTTTCAAATATTTTGCACATGCTCCTCTGATATTCTAAATATTTTTATTACCTGTAATTAATTTTATTTTTGTGATAATACATTTAAAATATTTTTTCTTGTTTCACACATTAAAAAATAAAGTCGATTCTGTAGATTGCTAGCATTATTGGTCACCCCTGGCATATATATGTATGACTGCTTTCTTTCTGTGTCTGATGAAAAACCATTGGTTTGTTAAAAATGATTTTTTGTTTGAGATAATAGTGATATTTATTTATGGAAGTTTAGTTAAGGATTGAACTTTCTGCTGTTTTCAGCCTACTTTCCCAAAAAATAAATAAAGGGTGGAAGAAGGCTTAATGTAGTGTAAAAATATCATTAAAAATAAAGAAAAGTCAAAGAAGCAATTAAATAAGGAATTAAAAATGAAAAATTTGAAAGTAGTGTTTTGAGATAGGGAAAATATGTCTGTCTGCCCCCCCCCCCCCCGGTAACTTTTAAGGAAATTGGCTGATTCAAAAGATCTTGGCAAGGACATCTCATTTCCATATTTTACTTTTTCATTTGAAAAAATTTTCGTTTTAATTTTGAACAGTTCAAAAAATCTTAACATTAGGGCCTATGGGCAGAAATAAAGCACATTACGTAAATACTGGGCGTGTGATCCTAGTTCGTATGGACAAGCTTATTGGAAAAAGCTCTTGGTGTGAAATATTTTTTTAGATTTGAATAATTTTTGTTCATTTATGAACAGTTCAATAAATTAACTTTAGCGCCTACGGGGAAATTTCAATCCTATATAAATCCTGACCTAGCTGACGGATTCACTTGGAACAAACTTTATCGGAAAGATGTTTGGCCAAAGAACATGTACAGATACGAAGTTCAACCTGAACTAACCGAGCCTATTTTTTTATGAAATTTGTTGACCGGGATTTTTAAGGATATTTCTCAAGGAATGAATGAATAAGTGAAAGAATGAATCAATGAATAACTGAATGAGTGAAGAAATAAATAAGTGTACAAATTCATGAACGAGTAAATTAATTAATGAGTGAATGAATATGTATTGACCGTTGAAAACGGTACATTTGAAGTAATCAAAAACTAAAGCTAAATGAGAATTTAGAGAGAGAGATTGCAAGAGTATAGATCTGTATTTGGAATGTGCGAAAGTAGGCTCGTATAGTTCTAGATGGAACTTTTGCATGTGAAGAAAATAAATGTAATGGTATATTTTTCTATGCTTAAACACCTATAAACCTTTTTTCTACATATGTTTTAGTGGTAATGCAAAGCTTATTCTCATTTGGTCACTTTTTTTTAAATTGATCACTTTTTTGGTCACTTTTTTTTTTAAATGGTCACTTTTTTCACTTTTTTTGTATCATATTCTTGGTGGGAACCCTCTATTTTTCTAACGATTAAAACCGATTAATAGAATCATTTTTTTTTTTTTTTTGTATAAACTGTTGAAAATTCTAAAATTGAGGTTAGGGGGCGGCAAATTTCGAGATGTCAAAATTTAAAAAATTAATTTTGAAGAGTCAAGGTTTTTTCCCCTTGTGGTAGTGAAATACGTATAAATCGTGATCTGCGAAGACAATACCCAATGGTTTTTCTTTTAAAAACTTTCAAAGCCTCCTTTTGGGAAGAGGTGAGAGCTTGTAAATGTCGTTCGAGACGGCAAACACTTGGCTCTTCGATATGGGCGTTAGTAAGAAGGAGGGGGAGGGGAGGGTCCTGCCCTCTGAATTTAAAAAAAATATGCCAATTTTTTTCTGAATTTTTATTATAATTTTTATGAATTAAATTAAAGCGTTTAAATTTAAAAAAGTTTTTCCTTGCTTTTTTCTTTTTCTAAAATTCCTAAAAAAGTCCCTAAGCGTCTCCCAAGGCCTCAAATTGTACCAGTTTGCATATAGTTTTCAAAATTTTTCCCGCCCCTTCAACTGTCAGAATTTCATATCACCAGTTAAGAGGGACCCTTCATATGGCTCTGACCCCCTAATGTTGAGCTAATGTGTGGGAACATTGCCGAAAGTTGGGATTCATCAGTGGCCCCCAAAGGGGAAAGTGCTCAAAGAAAAAAAGGTAGAAATCGCGCATATAAAGTTATATGGAACATCAACAATAATTGGTTGGAGGGGGCGGCATTTTTAAGTTTTGCCCCGTCTCGGAAAAGTCCTAGATCCGGTACTGTATATATATATATATATATATATATATATATGTTTTTAGATTGGGTTTTTATGGGGTCCTTTTCTAGGAGTTTAGGGATCATTCATAAATGATGTCACGCTTCGGGGGGGAGGGGATCGTGAAATTGGGACAAGGGGACGGGAGGGGGTAAAAATAAGTGGGACATCATGCTTATGCAACATAGCGTAGCATATGGGACAAAGGGGGGAGGGGTATGTTGAAGTGTGACATTTTGTGACAAAGGGGGAGGGGGTCAAATACATGGGAAAAAAGCGTGACATCATTTATGGACGGCCCCTTAGCAGAATTTTGAAAAAGGTCATCGCTCATAGGTGCGGGCGCCATTGCTCTGGGGAGGGGAGGGGGCATCGCCTCAATATATTTATATATAAAAAAGCATGCGTGTGTGTGTGTGGTGTGTTGGAAGCCGCTCAAAAACATTTACATTCCTGAAGTTTATGAACTAACTGATTCCAGATTATTAAGAGTATAAATAAAGAAGTACAGTAAGTGTTAGATAAAAGAAACGACGTGCGGAGTTCAAAAATCGGGTGCCCAACCGACCCGTTGTGTTAGAGGGATCAATTGCACCCTCCCCCTCACTTGGAAAATAATTTAATGTATTTCTACGTATGTACATGTATTTTGTGTTTTTTTAATGCAACGTACAATGAGTTTTTACTTCCCTCCATTTAGGAGGGTCGGGGTGGGGGGAGTGCCCCCTGGCAACGACATTTTCCTCGCATTCATTATGGCACGAATACCAGCTGACCGTCTGCTACCCCTCTTTTAATCCTAAATTATCTAGTCACTAGCTAATTACAGTGATTTTTTACGAAAGCAAAAAATACATTAAATAAGATACTGAAATAACCTTCTGATTATATGTTTAACTTATAATAAAATGCAATAAAATATTGAAAATAATAATTTCAATTGTTGGAACAACGAGAGACTAATGCGTGCCCGAACGCCCGAACCGCCTGGCCGCTGCCGCCAAAACGAGCTGATTTTCCGCTACGTTTCTCCGAATACTCGGGGTCAAACGAAATTTCTCTTTCCCTACTTGATCAAACGGCAAGACATTTTACTCTAGCGCCATCTGACGGCGGTGGAAAAATCGCGCCATGTTTTCGACCCGTTCCCCGCTTAGTTGAGGCTCCAGAGGGGGTGGGGTCCCTTTTAGACTCCCTGGTCATGAAGAATGACCACAATTTGAGACCACCAGCGGGGGGAACGGTCGGGTAATAAAGTCGGAGAAAAAGCTTCAGTGAAAATAGAGCTTTTGACTATTGTCCATGAAACGACTTCCGTGAATTCGTCTTCGTCGGCGCTCTTTCAAGGGATTGCTTCCTGGGAACCCTTTGCTTTTCTGTCGACACGGGAATAGTCAGTGTCAATGGGCGGGTTCTAATAAGAGAGATGACAGCTGTTACTTGAGTTAATTTAACAGGGCTTGGGGTACCTCCATACTTTTCTTATCAGTGCTTTTTGTTACTTGTCCTTTTAGCCACATGCCCTTCAGAATCTTTTGAAATACTTGTTGACATTGACGGGCTGTCGGACGCGGAAATTACTTTATAGACTATTTAGAAGTTACTACCTATTATCTCCAACAGCACAGCAAGGAAGCAACCTTTTTCATTAGGAAGCAAAACAAAAAGTATGCCTAAGGGATGCAGAAAGAGCGGAAACCAGACGTCACTCTGTGGCCGAAACGCTTTCTGTCCCCCCGCTTTTATTAAGGGTGGTAAATGGGACTTTTCGAAAAAAAAAAAAAAAAACTTCGCCCTGTTTGCGAAATTTGTAAAAAAAAAAAACAAAAACAAAAAACAAGATTGCGTTTTTTTAGATGGGAATTCCGGACTTTTTGCCGCCCGGGGCGGACCGCCCCCCCCCCCCCTAGTTACGCCACTGGCTTCACTTCTTACGAAAACGTCAAATCTTGGCTTGATGACTGGCTGGCCTCAAAAGACCAATCATTTTTTTTGGCGTGGTATTCACAAATTGCCCGAAAGATGGGGAAAATGTGTAGCTATCGATGGATGTTATTTCGAATAAAGAAATATTAACAGTTTTCGCAAATTTGTGTTTTTTAAAAAACAATCGTCTCATTTCATTTGCATACACCTGGTATATAGATAAAGACATTATCAGTGATGGAACAGAAGGAACTTGGTTTTGGAGCAGCAAAAACATCATTTTGGAGCAGCAAAATATCCATTTTGGAGCAGCAAAATATTAGGTTCAGAGTGAAAAAAGAAAACATTTTGGAGCAGCAAAACAGCCAATTTGTTTCACACAATTTTTGGGACAGTAAAGGACAAGTTTTGCAGCAAGCAAAAAAAAAAAAAAAAAACTGCAACAACTTCACTTCGTAGGAGAAAAGAGAGTAGTCTTGGAGCACACGTCTCTAAAAATGTAAACCTTTTGCAAATATGTGCATTAAAATGTTTTTAACAACTCATACGATGACAACAGTAAATTTTTAGATATGAACTGCAACATACATACGATACATACACAAAAAAATTCAGTAACTTTTGCCAAATTTCAGACTTGTTTCCTAACCTTTTTAAAATTAATTTCCAAATTTCAGACTTGTTTCCTAAGTTTTTTAAAATATAACCTTAATTTAAATATCTGAAACAAAAATAAAATTAAGCCTGTCATGAAGTATTAAGTTTTGAATTTCTACTTGGAATGAACATGGAATTCAATTCAAAAAATTTTAAATAAAGAACTTTAAGAAAATAAAAAGAAATTTTATTTATTTACCATTTAAGAAGTTTCATAAGCAAAAAAAAAAAAAAAAAGCCAGAAACAATCAAACTTCCTTAGCAAATGCAAAATGATCGTAAACTAAAGCATCAAATTATTAAAACGCAAATAATAGTTTCTTTTTGTAAATAATTTCAGAATTACATTTTAAGATATACACGACAATTAATAATTAATATCAATAATTACCGACAAGATTGGCGATTTTTTTAAAAGTTATGTTAAAACAATGCCTAAGAAAATACCCTAAAAAAAGGAGGTGGAATAAATGGATTGATGTGGGAAATCAAAATTTAATTACGCTCGACAAAAGAAACTTACAAAAAAAGTACCAAGTCCTTGAAACATTAATGAAACTACTACGTTTAAAAATAAAATTTAATGGAGTACACCTCTTATCTGAATTTGCCATGGTTGCTTCCACTTTTCTTGCCAATGTAGTACTTTAACCAGAGGCTGGAAAGTAAAAAAGGGTACAAAGTTGTGCCCATATTCATGGAGCCTGGCCAATGCAATACAGAGGTAATTGTACGTTTAAGGAAAAATACCTGAAATTTTTAAGAGTAATATGGAGGGGCGGGAAGGTCTTGCCATTTTCATTACTTTTAAAAAACTGATTTATATTTCCCAGCCCTTCATATAGCCTTAAAAACCCTGTATTTTTAATAATAGCCGGCATCAAGTTCCAAAATCTGACTTGAATAATTTTGAAAAAAAGACTTTTGTTCTCAAACACTGCATGTTTTGAAATTAATGAAAACTGCATTTGCTACTAAATATAGAAGAAAACTTAATTGGATGGACTAAGCAAATGTCCTAAACTATATACAATGAGAACTGATTTTAGGATTTTCTTATTAATAAAGATGTGCGTTACATGAAATCCATTTTTGTTCTCAGATTTTTCAAATGCTGTTTAATTTTTTTCAGTTTTATTCCTCCATTTATTTTTTTTTTAAACCATTGGAGATATTTTATGTATCTTTTACAAAAGTTTAAATAATTGACCAAAAAATAAAAATTAATCTAAATTCAGCAGTTAACTTTTTGACATTTGAGAAATCACACTCCTAACAAGTACAGAATTTCGTTTAAAAATTTTCAAATCAAGACTTTACTGAAAATAAAAGCGAATTGTATTTATTTGCCTTTCAATAAAGCTTAATAAACATCAATAGTGAAAAAATTCCGATTCTAACAGCGGATGCAAAAGGATTGTATCTTTTTAAAATGATAACACGGAAAATAAAATAATTTCTATGAGTAGAATAATCTTACTATTGCACTTTAGTAGGATTATAATGATCAAAAGTAAAAATTAACGGCATTATCGTCGGAAATTTACAGTAAATTAAAAATTAATGGAAAAAAAAATCGCCGATATTTTCGGCAATTTAAAATTTTTGAAATTGAGAAAATATCGAATTTCCAGATCCCCTGAAGCTGTGAGCTGTGATTGGGTGCCAGTAAATCTTTTCCGAGCTTCCTCGCACAGGGTTGCCAAGAACCGATCTCTCCCGACCATCGGCAGTTTGGCGGTATTTTGTTGAATTGGCGCAGCAGGCGCAGTTTTCTTGAAAAATCGCCATTTTGGCGCAAGAAGGTGCAGAATTTTCGTTTAGGCGCAAAAGGCGCAGCTGTTCCATCACTGCATTATCATTTTTTGATAAACTTGTCATAGATTCCACAATTTTAAAAGATTTTTTTGGTGAAGATGAAACAGTAACTTTTAATTCTCAAAGGGGCAAAAAAAAAAAAAAAAAAAAAAAAAAAAAAAAAAAAAAAAGAGTAATTTTATTGCTTTAAAAAGTTTTTTAAATGGGAAAAAGTCAAAATTCTGAAAAAAGTGTCATTACATGTTCAAAGCAATCTTTTCAGAGAAAAATAATTTTGGAGAAAGTCTAAAGACTAAAAATACTTTTGCACTTTTGCTACAAAAAAACAAAACACAAACTTGAATTTTAGAAATTAATGCTTCAGGGTCAAAAATTGGGGATTTTTAATGGTGGGAGGTCTTTAAAACGGTATGCCCCATCTACCTTTTGGCTAGTCCAGATGCCAGGAAAAATTTTAGAAAAAAAAGTCTGGAAATTTGATGATATGATGAAAACTGTCAATCCCTTGGATGAAAATAAGCATTCTGCACTTTCCTACTGTTTTTAAAAATCAACTAATTTATAATGTTCATTATAATAAGGTTCTAATATAACAGCAATAAAATTATACAGAAAATAATAAGCGGCATACACTATTTTTCACTTCTAAGCGTAATGTTAAGGTTTCAAATTGCGAGACCTGAATAGAAGATTTTTAATTTACTTCAATTTTATAACAGTAAAACATCGCTAAAACGCCGGTGTTGGGGGACATGACTGGCACCCATGGTATAGTGGAACTGTACCATGAAACCATATTCACGAAATAAATTCGCTCTTGTTACAGTACTTTTAACTTTATCAATTACTCGTAACTTTTATTCTATTGTATTTTTCTTGTTTGCTGCTACTTTATTTGCTGTAATGTAATTGCTGTGCAAAGAAGCACACTTCTCAACTGAGCAGTTGAGAGCCATTGATAGGTTATTCAGATTTAAGTTTTCTGCTCTTTGAGGTCTCCTAAGCTAAAACCATATCAACCGCAACAAAACCAATTCTGAGAAATGGGGGCCTTAAAATCTCGTTAAGTTATCAACATAAGATTATGAAAGGGGAAAGATTCTAATTATAAAGTAGATGTGTTAAAGGGGAGGAACGCACTTTTCAAAGAAACAATGTTGTAACTCACTCGTACTAGGGAATATGTTTAATTTCAGAAATTTTAAAGAATCTGGAATACAAAGGTAAATAACCATATAACCACTCAGAAGAGACTTAGTCGGCTGGATTTTTTTTGCAATGGTAAATAAAGGAATCACCTTTAAATGGCAATGATAAAGGGTGGTTTAAACTTCGGGGGACAGAATAGTAACCGTGTTATTTCCGATTTCGCGGTATACTGAGGAGCGGTATTATGGGGTTTTACTGTATACAATTCTTTTTTCTTTCCTGAAATTGCAAGACCATCTTACAAAATACAAGGAATCTAAAACATTCACTTTGTATTTTTCCTCCCTATTTTCATTTATTTGTCAAAGCATGAGAGAGAAATAGCGAGCATGACATTGATCAGTAAATAAGGGAATGTTTCTCATCTTCTACTGTTATAGATTTACTTAGAGAAAGCAAAAAGTCCTAATAATGAAGGAACCATCGATGATTAGATGTTTGCTTCACATTTCATACACCTCCACGTTTTTGAAACAACATGGCTTTAGCAACCCGCATATTAAAAGTGGTTTCAATTTGTCCATAACAAGAGCAATACAGGTAACAGAGAAACTGCATGCAACACAGTGATCATCATTCTGCATTTTGTAACATTTTTCATTTCTATAACTAAGTGTATTGTGGAGTTATAACTCATAAAACAATTCTATTTCATTTACACTGTAAATTACAGTAAGCGGACATCCTTCAATTAGGCTGAGCAGATTTTCAATCTGTTTGTTCTTTTTTTTTTCTGGCTTGCATTTGAGTTTTTTCCACAAACCATCATTTGCGTAACATCAAGGCATTTTTTGAAATGATCAGTCCAATTTTTTTGCTTCCAATCCCTTGGAAGCAAAAAAATCTTTTCAACAATACTTAAGCACAAGTTGAAGAGCTTTCTCTTCAATAATAGCACGACCAAAATATATTCTAGGTGTGGACGATGTTAAAGCATTCCACCAGCTCAGATTCAAATACAAAAAAGAGAGAATGCTTATGACATAAGTACTTCAATGTTTTTACCATATGCTGCAGATGATTTTTATATTTCCAAACAAAATTTCAGTCAATTGTAGATACCTTAACATTTAGTGGTGCAACATTTCTGTGATTTTCCGTCAAAATATTATGTTTTTCACATATCGGAATACATTTTAATTTTTTACAATGTCACATTAGACAAGCTTTTAGAACTGAAGTTAGTCTGGAAAAATCAGAATATTCACCACAGGTTTCTACACTTTTTATGTATCGATCATTCAATCTCTAATCCAATTGTCTACCTTCAGGATCAGGCTAATGTAAGTCCAAAAATGGCAATTTTCAGATATTGTTTCATTGTCCAAAAACTAACCAACAAGGGATAAAGCATACATATTTTTTAAATGTAAACAATCATGTTTTGTAGTCTAACTCATATAAAAGCTTTGTTAGTCAGCTACGAAATCATTGTTTTGAGTTTTTACGCTCAGTTTTAGTAGTGATAATGTGACTTACGTTAGTCTGGCCCTGAAGTACAGAATTTAAAGTTGATATTTGATGAAATTAAGAAAAAAGATTTTCAGAGATTGGAAAATTAGCTGTTGGGTTGAAAATCAATTCTCAAAACATTTTATAAGTGCAAAATAAACAAAACATACATTTGAGAACTTGAGGGAAAATTCCTTAAATAAAGACTTTAAATGATTACTAAATATGGTTTTTGACTTCAATTTTGTTAAGGAATTCAAAAGATTGATTAAAATGGGAAAATTGTTAAATAAAGAGGTTTGGTAAATGGGATTTGACTGCATTTAAAGCAGTAACAACTAGGTGCAATTTTAGCAGTTGGTTTTTTTCAATCTATTTTCATTCAAATATTTAAATAACAAACAAACCTTTATCGAAGTAATAAAATCAAAATTTTAGCCTCCACATTTTATTTATTGACAAGGAACCCTAAACCTCTCATAGTGAAACTTTTTTAGCAAGTGTCACGGAAATATTTTCAATATGGATTTTGAATTTGTGCTCATCTCATACTGATTTACTTGTAATGCATACTTACCATATTAAGAAGCCCAAACTATTTGACCTTTAAGTGAGATTTAAGTCTATTTACGGATTCCTTTCTCAAAAATTTATTGCTATTAATGCTACTTTGGACAACATGCATATTTTGTGTAAACATATTATGTTACACGAATGCCCAAAAAACTTATTTTGCAAACTATCTCAATGTCACTTTAATAGTTATAGATTGATATTTGAAAGGCTACTGTCAAGTTTCAGTTTATGAAAATGGCTCAGTAAATTATTTTAGCTTTAAATGATCATATAAACTTTTAGGAAACAAATATGCCAAATGAAAGTGGAAACCTGTTCTACACACTTCTTTATTTGTTAAAATACAATTTTAGGCACACTGAGCTATATCAAACAACATTTCAAAGTCAAAATTACTTTGATTCAGGAATCAAGACTTTATAAGTTGAATAAGTAAAATAAGATAATTGGCTTTTAAATTTTGTCAATCATGTTTTTAGCTTTTAGCCTTTTTTCCACAAAATTCCATTTGGAATGGCAATGTACATTTAGGACAGCATATGCTACAAAAGGGCAAATAATTGCATAAAATAATAAAATTTCTTCCAATATTTTAATTTATTTCCCAATATATTCTTTATAAGCACCATTTTACATTCTATAAAATGCTGTGCTGCTTCATTGGAAAATTGACTGTAAACAGTAGAGATTGACTGGGTGAGTAGTACATGTTTTTAGTAATGTGCAACTTTATTTTAACATATGAAAACAATAGTTTTCAGCTATCTTAAACTCAGTCTTGATATATAAAAAAAATACTAAACTAAAGCAACTTATTTTAAGTTATTTTTATCGCATTCTAACATATTGTTTAATGTGCTAAATAACAAGAAGTTTTTAGTACACAATTTTTTCCTTTTTCCTAGTTTTAATGCTAAACATAGTAATATGATATAATGTGTATGACTATGAAAAAGTATATTGCCCTTCATATATTCTAAATAATATGAAAAAACGACAGGTAAATAAATTAAGTACACATTTACAACACAAATAACATTTCAGACAGACGTAGCAGAGACAAAAATGTACATTTAAACAAACACTGAGAAAATATGAAAACTGAAAGGTTTTTTCTGGGTACTATAAACTCCAAAACAAACCATGTAACAAAAAAATTGATTTTCATATTAATGTTGTATGCGTTCTGATTTATGCAACATGTAATTACATTTTCCAGATCTAAATTTTATTAAGATTCAAAATGAAAATCTATGACAAATAAAAATGTACAAATGATTTACTTTATTTAATGCTGAGAAAATGCATGACAAGTCATTAGTTCATAGATTTAGAGGTAAACTGAGCTAAATATTTTTTTGGAAGTCATGAAGCTAACCACGGATGTTTTAAGCAGTCAGAAGCTTTTGCACGCTCACTTGGATCAAAAGCTAGCATAGGAATTAAAAAGTCTGTAAATGCTTGAGCTTCTGATGGGTCCCATTCATATTTCTCTGTCAGAACATCATATAAACCCCAAGGCTTTAGTTTAGTTATATGCCTTAGTTCACCTTGAAAAAATTAATTACATAAAACAATTAATAAACATAGTTTATACTTTAAATCTTAATCATGCATACATACATTACGCTTTGAACATAACAGAACGTAATACAGAAATATAATATAAAAACAGACTCATGCACAAATGTTTCATGTAGTTCATTATCTCTTCCGAAGAGCACAGCTGACATTTCGAACTGCCCCCTGTGCCATGGATGTGGAAATCTGGAAAAGTCTTTGAGCTGGGAAAGGGGATATGCACCATTGAACTGAGGGATGGAGGGGGTGGGCACCCCTGTCCTGACATAACAGTTCTCATTTCATACATAGAGCCTTATATGAAGTAAATCTGCTGTAATAAAAATCAGTGCATTGCTCAGCAAATTAAAATTTTCCCTTCTAAAATCTTGTTTGAATAAGTTACTTAAACTAACTCAAAGATTTTTAATTTATGAAATTACTTTTCAAGTTAATAAATATTGTTTCAACCTAACTAATATTTCTATAATAAATTATGTATTTTCAGTATGTTGCATTAATACCAACTATACACTATTGAATATAGTAGAGGTTCCACGAGAACAGTCAGACTTAAAAATGAGTTCTGTGCACCAAAAAAATTAACAAACGCTGTTCTAGTACATTAAAAGTTTGCTATGCCCACTTCTGTTGCATCGGAGCAATCTAAAATTTTATTTTTTCAAAAATTATATCATAATTATTTCCATATTTCAGGTGAGTATTATTCTAGATTTGGACAACCACAAAAAAATATAGATTAGCAAAAGTTTTATTAAGTTTAAACAATCAAGGAAATACAAAAAAATAACAGCTTAATTGGCCCACTACTGGTACAATTACTCTAGGTTTCCAGTTTTTTATCAAGCAGACCCCTTGCAAATATTTTCTGTGTTTTTAGATCCCTTTCCTAGGGGTAATTGTAAAAGAAATTAATTAGTGCAATATTTATATTCGAAAGTTCTAAAACAAAGTGACACTGAAGATAAATTTCCCCCAAAGCCTTACTAAAACAATCGGGAAAGAGGACCAAGAGGCTTAAAAACTGAAATATAACTTCAAATTTTTAAAGGAAAAAAGTTTTTGTTGAATTATTTTTCCTATCACGCAAAATTTCACTTTTATACCTGAGAATTTTTTGGGGAAGTCTCACTTTGGCTATGACTTTGGTATATCAAAAGTACAAGTTTTTAACAGT
Source organism: Octonoba sinensis (assembly GCA_038502835.1). Classification (NCBI taxonomy): domain Eukaryota; kingdom Metazoa; phylum Arthropoda; class Arachnida; order Araneae; family Uloboridae; genus Octonoba; species Octonoba sinensis. The sequence goes on along the minus strand of CM076599.1, from coordinate 24,007,763 downwards.
TACAAGCACAAAGAAAATAAATACCTACTTACATAATTTATGAAATATACTGAATTAATATGTAATTAATTTATATGCATTTTGTATACATAAGTATCATATCTATATTGTCAAAATTTATTAGGTGCATCATGTCTAAAATTTCCTGATAACTCACTAAACTGAGATCCAGTCACGTAAACCCCTAGCTGCATTTTATGTTCCCCCAATTTTTTTCTTTCATTGATATGCACCCCTTGTAGATTGGGACAGACCCCAGAGGATCTATCGGAACCACTGGCCTAAGAGAATAAGGCATTTCTGAAGCAGCAGAATTATGTACTTGCTATAGATATAGTGATCTTTAAGTCATTTATGAAAAGAGTACTAATGCTTCTGCTTTTGTACAAAATGCATACAAATCAATTTTCATCAACAATATCTGTGTGTTTTTCAGACTAAGTTACAGTTAGCTATGACTTTTTACTTCTATTATAAATAATTACTATAAAAACAACTTCATTTTGTACAAAAAAAAAAAAACTAAGACGACGACGGATTTATGAATGTCACAAAGAGCTAATAAAGTTTATCAAAGGTACCTTTTTTGTTGAAAAATTCCCTAGAATATTTTCCAGAGAATGCAATATGTTTTGGTATATCACCGAGAAGTTCTATAATATGAGCTAAATGATCTTCATCTCTTGAGTAATCTTCCCCAGAATGAGGTTCAAACAGATAGTCCCCAGTTGCTAATTCAAATGCCTGTAAAAGAATACTGAGTATAGTTTGGAATAAACAAAAATAAATTAAAAAAAAAAAAAAAAAACAGAACAGAGTATCATAGGCACTTTGAACTCTTGCACCCAGCAACTACAGATCAGAACCATTCAAATTCACAAAAAAAAAAAAAATGCTGGATATAGAATTGGTGATGTAAATTAGGAATGTAACAAATATTTGGTCACTATTCGAGATCTGTTCCTTTGGCTGAATAATGATTTCATAATCTAGCCTAATACTGATAAACAATTTGGCGGAAAGCTACTTCTACAGTAACAATACTTTAGACAAATGAAGAAACCTGTCTATTTTAACAGTTTTAATTTGTATTACAGCTATTGCTAAAGAACATATTTTTACATGTTTCATAAATAAGAATAATTTGGTAACAAATGTACAATCTATCTATTTACTTTTGTGCCATTATTCAGATATGAAATATACTAATTAATGTACTATTATAATTATTATATTATGTATTGTCAATTACAAAAAATTTCTTCAATTTATATTGAAGAAGCAGCATTTTCTAATCATAGGAATGTAATTCTATCAATAGGTAGGACCAGGGTTCATGATTTTTTTAATTTAGAAAAAAAAACAGATTTTTTAAACACACCTTAAACATTATGGATAGTTATTATGTCATATTTATAACAACAATATGACATGTTAAACAATTGGCAAAAACACATTTGGGGCCATTCATAAATGATGTCACGCTTCGGGGGGGAAGGGGGGTTCTAGAAATTGTGACAGTTTGTGACAAGGGGGAGGGAGGGGGTATTAAGAACTGTGACATCACCCATTTTGGTTAAAGTAAATGTATTTAACATCAGCAAATTATTTTTTTTCATTTTAAAATTTTTTTTGTATTCTTATTGATTTGATATCGATAACATCGATGCTGATTAAAGTTAAAATTATCTTCCAGATAGAGGTTAAAAGAAAATCTTGGGTGTTTAGATTTAAGACAAAGTAGCGTGTTTCATTTTTATCGACTTCGAACAATCTTAAGAGAAAAAATATCAAAATAAAGCAGCTGAACCTAAAATAAGCATCACGTCAACTTTGGTTTCCTTTCATAACTATTTTGATAAAATCCATACGTATGAGAAAAGTATCGAGACAGTACGATACCACCTAATTCTGTTTTTGCACGAACATTTTTACACGAATTGACTCAATACCAATTTAAAGTAAATAGTATTATTTCATTCATTTTTTAAGCAAGTCGTTTTGATATAACACAAGCTGTCAAATTCAATTTCAAACTTTTCTTTTGCCTAAATTCTAAGATAAAAAAAAATTATTTATGGCGTAGTAGACATCCTTGCTTTTTTCCCTGTGCATTACAACTACCACACTCGACGAGGTTGCGTAACAGTTAAAAGCAAGGCTCGATAAATACTGAGCCCCGACTAGATATTCAGTGTTGGCGCCAAAAAACACAAGGATTATTCTGCAATTCTTTTAAATGAGCTGTCATCACTTGGATGATCTACTTGGTTAGTTGGGGGTATCACTTGGAAGCTGTTTACTGAAGCCTGTTTTCTAAATGGATTTATTTAGATATCAAAATGTGCGAAGGGAGAGGGGTATATTTTGCTATCACCCCCTCCCCCCTCTCAATACTCACTTGGGAGCTGGCTCCTTACTCTTTTGCCTGTCGCCTAGATTTTTAAAGAATTTTTCAACTTTTGAGTTATATTCCGTGCTACCATGCCACAGGGGGTTTCGATTCCTGGGCTAGGCAGGGCCGATTCAGCCTTTCATTCCTTCAGTGGGATCGAGAAAATAAAGACCAAGCATGCTTGGGAACTAAACACTGGGGGCTCCGCGTCAAGTAACCACTTGACTGGAACTTCTGCTTCTGTACCCCAGGGCCCTTGTTCTCGAAAACTGGGATGGGCGCAGTAGGCCATGGCCCTCAAAAGGGCTGTCGTGCCACCGAGTTTAGTTTTATGAGTTATACTATACTCCAAGTACAGAAAAAATGAACAACTACAATCTGCATTCTTTTGCCGTTGAAAGTTCAAATCAATCAACTAACTGTCCGTATTTAACTTTACATTGAGGGTACTTGAATAGTTTTTTAATTTTATATATGAAATTGCTTAAAATATTTTTAACTTACTGATTTAATAAAATCAAATGCACTCACTTCATTTCTAACAATAGAAACTTTTTGTTTTAGTCAAATATCTTTATTGAAAATTTCTAAAAAAAAAAAAAAAAAAAAAAAAAAAAAAAATTGGAACATGGATTAAACATTTCTTTAAGGATTATGTGTTCTAAATTCTAAATGATGTTTTAACACTATGATTCTGGATTATTTATTGTGTGGTATTCATTTAATAGATCTAAAAATACTTTTATTAAAATTTAACACAGATAAAGTGGATCATGATTGTTGTGCACTGGCATAGCTAGACACGGATTTTAGGGGTGTTTCTTTGGGGGAAGTCAGCAAATTTCATTATTTTCCAAGAAAAATTGGTCCAATTCTAGACAATCTTTACCATTTCAAGGGGGGTTATCCTAAAAACTATCCCCTTATCTACGCCAGTGTTATTGTAAATTGCAATATGAATAGTTCAATGAATTATGCTTTGCTGTTAAGATGTCTGAAAGATAAAAGTAATATTGTAAAATTTAAAAAATAATAATACTAGTTCTAAAGTTATGAAATATGTCATACACACATACAGACAGAGGGACTTATGAAGTTGTACTTGAATAAGAGGTTGTAAATGCAACATACAGTAGAACCCCGATTTAAAATTTTTCTTGGATGGTTCGGAATTTCTTGAATACAATTAGTGTTATTCCTTCCCACACATTACGTTTCTGTATGCACTGCCATTCCCGCTTTAAACATTTTTACCCGAAGATTGCCATTTTTTTTTCTCATTTTTCTATAATGTCTTAAACATTATTCATTTTGAGACTAGAAACATCATTTAAACCATTTCTCATAGCTCCTTCTTTTGTTAATAAGAATTTTCTTTGAAAGAAGGTGGGAATGAAGGTCAAGAACATGGCTTAGAGGGAGGTATTCGCTCCTGTTTTTTATGCATGCATTTTTATTCAATGTCAGTTTTTTTGCTGTTGTCTTGTCCCAACTGTAGTTAAAAAGAAGCGTGACATCATTTATGAATGACCCCTAATGAATAAATGACTGAGTTTTTGATTTAAAATAGACCCTGAGACTGGGCACTGGGGATATTAAGCTTATCAAAAAGTCGTGTGAAATGGAAAGGCAAAAACGTTAGGCAAATCAATATTCCCTCAACTCAGTTAACTCCACCAAAAAGTGAGTGAATGATTTCGAGTGCCTGTAGTGGAGCTGACATGTAGTCTGATAGCTTTTAGAATTTGATCTTATTTAGTACACGTTCACATTAATTTGCCTTTTTTAAGAGAAAGAAATCTGGAACCATGGTCTTTAAGCACCATAAGTCGTACTTGTTATCTGAAAATGCATCTATAATAGAAGAAGCTAAAAAGTTTCATGGGACTAAAGTTGAGTGTCATAAATCACAGGAGCAACATTTTCAAAGCCTCTCAGCGATTGAGGGGGCACTTTTTGAGATTAAAACAAAAATATGAGGCAAAACAAAAATTATTGAATTTTTTAAAATGCAGCTGAATTGAAAGTACAATTCTATTTTGTCATACTATATGCAGGGCTCCCACTGCCTTAACACAATTTGTAGCAGCTTTCGGAGCAGGTAAAATGTTCTTTTTGTATCAGTTTGGAGCACACGAATTTAACTTTTGTATCAGTTTGGAGCAAAAGAAATTGACTTTTGTATCAGTTTAGGAGCAGAAAATATCACATTTGTACCATTTTTTGAGGATTTTTTTCTTTATTTTTTAAATATTAAATGGCTGTTTTAAAGCGATGTCATTTTCATACATCAAGGGTAAGAGCAGTTTCAAGTCTTCAAAATGATAGAAAATGTAAATGTCAGTCATCCTTCAAAAACTGAATTAGATTATTTCAAAAACTGGCTTATTTTTATATTTCTTATAAGAAATTATTCATAACCTATTCAAAAAGTGAGACTAATTAAACCTATAACCCTTATAAAGGTGTTTTTCAATACTTTTCTCAAGAAACAGATTATTTAAAAAAATGTTTTGTTGTTTTTTTTCTTTTTCTAATGATTAAGAATACCTGGAAGAAAGCTTAAAATTTTCTTCTTTTCAAAAATCATTACATTCTCTGTTTTTTTGTTTAATAGCTAAAACACTATTCTTGCAAAAAAATAAGCAAAAACTAACTAATATGAAAGGTTAAATTAGTTAAAACTATTTATCATTAATTAAAATTTGTTTTTTAAATGGTACTTATTTAGGTATAACAATTGTGATTATAGTAACAGTAAAATTTTGAATGAATTAAATATAATTTCATATTTTATCAAAAAATATATTTGAACTCGATCCTATTTTCTACCTGCACTAATATTTAATATTTTTCTGATTAAGAAATATTCCTTTAAATTTCAATCTTAAATGCTCACTTAGATGCTTTGGAAGTAATTAATGACACCAAAAGTAAATTGCTGGGTTTCATAATTTTGCAGCAAGAAAATTCAAGAACCAAATTGTATTTTTCAGTTCTATAATAGAAAGGCAAAATGTATTTCTTATTATAGGTTGATAATTTATTGTCTAATGATTTTTTTTCTAACAATTTATCTTTACATCTTTCAAAAATTGTGTAATAGTTACAATTAAATTTTAAGAGTCCTATGGTTACAGCAATTGGATGCTGAAAGAAACTAAATTGAATTAACCCTTTATCTACTGCATTATGATCTGCAGTATTTTTTTTTTTTTTTACAAAAATAGTTTGTCTATATATTTACACTAAAAATTAAGGGATTTACATAAATAAAATGATCAATATATAAGTATTTATTTCTTTAGAGCTAGTAAATGCCACAGAGTATTTAACCTGTGGAATTAATTATATACACTTTTTATTTTTAATCCAAATATTTCGTCAAATAGTTTTTAAAGTTCTTAACTAACACATTTAAAAAAATCAGTGACTTGATTCTTGAATTTTACTACTTTTCTGGAGCGAAACTCTAAGGGAGCAATCTGAACAAAATGGAAGTTCAAAACACAGCATCAGTTTCAAAACTATCTATGTTCATTTCCTCGCTAAAATACTCTTTATAGAACCCTTGCTGATATGTATCCTGAAAAAAAGGGAATGTAAAGACTGTCCCGGCAAAGTAACATCAGAATATTGGTAAAAATGGTTGCTGGGATGGAATTTATAGAGAATGGTACTCATAAGTACCGTCGGTAGATAAAGGGTTAAAAGAAAGAGGAAATGCATGATAATTTCATAACTTTCAAATCTAGTTAAAAAATTGAAACTTTAAGCAAGAGTACTTTTATGAGGTCGTTCATCCACAACAAATTTCTATTTCTTCTAATAATATTGCTTAACATATTTGCTAAAGATCATCAATTCATTAAGATATACATGGTTTTTTTAATGATTTTCTAACTTAACTAATTTTTTTTCTTATTTTGTTCTTTATATTTATCTTTTTTAATTGCCTGTGGTTATATGATATAGATTATAGAGCTTAAAGAACGATGAGAAAAGAAAAAAAGCTGCAATTCAATGTTTAATTTCGCTGCGTTTGAAAGTCTATCTCTAAACACTTTCGGAAACAAATATTTTTTCAAACAATGTTTTTATTTAAAATAAAAATACATTTTATTTATTTACTTTGAGAAGAGACATTATAAATAGTTGAAATGAAAAAAATCCGGTTTTTGTAGCGGATGCAAAAAGATTGTAAAACGCATGCACTCCTTTGCTTGCACGTGGAAAGTAGGCTTAAGGAATTTTTAAGAATTGTTATAATGGAGCAATAATCTTTTTAACATCTGTTCTGCTATTGATTTTTCACATTGATTAGTATTTCCTAAACATTAGAATAGAAAACACAAAGTGCACTGAGGAAAAACGCAAAGTTTATTTTTTTTCCACGTTCCATGAAATTTTAAACTTTTTTATCTATTTCAAGAAAAACTTACTAAATAAAATGTTCAACACAAATAGCGATAAGAGGAATTATTTTCCTCTCTATAATACTACAAAATATTTGAAATCGTCTCACTGTTTCTTCTACAAGCGTGGGATACATCGCTCATTCCGCTCAATTTTCTCATCCATACTTGATGTTCTTACGAGAGGGTAGAGCTACTATTCATTAATAAACTGCTTCAAAGGTAAAAAATTAGTTGACTAAAGGAAAAATGTAAGGAATGAGGCCGATTTTAAGGTGAAAAAAATATAATATCTATTTCTTCGATTTTTTAACGAAAATCGCGATTTGGCGCAAATTTTCCAAAAAAAAAACGCATTTTGTAGCAGCATGTAGCAGAAAAATCGTTTTGGCGCAGTTTTGCGCAATTGGCGCAGCCGTGGGTGCCCTGTATATGAAATTAATGTTAATTATGTAATAAATATGTTGTAAATGCTTTTTACTGTTTGAGTGTACTTCCATTAAAATTATTTTACAGTTACTGAAATTTTAGAAGACCTCTGCATAACGTTTTCCTGCTTATTACGCATTTTCCCACCAGTCCTGTGAGATATGTTAAAGCAGGGTTCTACAGTATTTTATGTTTAGAACAACATTTTCTAACACTAAAAACAATTTTTCAGAAATTTTGCTAAAAATTGATTTAAATCCGCGACATTTTTTTTATTTTTAAAAACTCACTTGAGTTAAATCAAATTGATATAAATCAACGAACCCTTTGTAGAACTATGGAATTATTTACATTTAATTAGAGTTGTAGTCCTGGGGGAAAAGTGGGGGACACTTACAGATGCAAATATAACAAGAACTTTCGTCTAGAACTAAACGAACCTCTTTTCCCATATATTCCCAACTTCAAATTTATAACCTAGCTATCTCTCTCTTTCTTATTTAGCTTTAATTATTAATTGCTTCAAATATACCCTTTTCAATGGTTAATACATATTCATTCATTTACTCATTCTTGTATTTATACACTCATTTAATTATTTTTTCACTTATTCTTTCACTTATTTAGTCATTCGTTCACTCATTCATTCATTCTTTCATGCATTCATTTAGTCATTCATTCATTGAGAATTGAGAAATATCCTTAAAAGTCCAATTCAAAAAATTTCATAGAAAAATAGGCTCATTTAGTTTTTGTTGAACTTTGTATCTTTACATGCTCTACATCGCAACATCTTTCCAATAAAGTTTGTTCCAAGCAGGCTTGGAGTAATCGCGATTACGTAATCGTAATCGGCTGTAATCGATTACATTTTGACAAAATCGTAATCGTAATCTGACGATGGCATATTCTCATAATCATAATCGAAATTGTGTAATCCCGTAATTTTAATCGTAATCTTAAGGAAAAAATTCGTAATCTGCTGGTCCTGCAATCGTGTAATCTTGACCTGCTGAAAGCTGAAATTTTTAGCTCTACCATTGGATAGAAGAGATAAGATTACAAGAAAAAGGATTCAAACTGTGTACTGAAGTCCTATCCTAACTGTAAATAACCTATGGGCGATCATAATATAAAAGGTTCTGTGTGGCGGTAGCAGAGCCTTGATGGCAGGACCATATAATAGTTAATAGTCTGCTAGAGACGCTTGTTGTCCTACTTGTTGCGGTCTCTCAGAATTCTTAATTGCGGCTCCACTCTCCACGGGGAATGGCTGGAGAGCCCGAGAAGAAAGAGGTCTATGTCACTCGCATCGCCTTGGGGCTATCAGGGGGGGGGTCTCCGCTCCTCGCGTCGTCCAGTTTCGGTAAAAGAGCGGTAATCTGTCCGCAAGTCAAAGATTTCGGGGTAGATAAGAAAAGGGAAGGTGTCTGACCAAATGCCTCGGTCATTTTGCTTCCTTAATTACCCCTTCAAAACATATTCAAACGGTTGGGCTATAGGCGAGAGTCTGGCGACGGCATAATAAGAATGGACCATTTTCCCTTTCAATAATCGAAGCAGACTGCCCCCCGAAAATCTAGTGGAAAGAGTACTATCACCTACACACATAAAGAGATGCACACACACAAAAAAAAAAAAAAAAAAAAAGAAATGCCTTTTGGCGTTTTTTTTTCTCCTTTCTTTAACGGCAGAAGTGAAGAATTTTTCTAAAAAATAGCACATTTACACTTCAGCAATTTAGGAGCAGGCGTTACATGATGCTCTATGCTTAAGATATATGAAATCTTAACCCTGGTACGCGTGATTATTATTACTTCTTTTCAATATGTTCTTCGAATATTTAAAAAAATACATACTTTTAAATCTTAAATATATTTATATTTTAATGCTAATATTCTTTTTAATTAATAGGTATGTAAAAGAAAAAGTGCTTTATGTTCAGACATTCTCCCAATTGTTTTTTACATGCATGAATTAATATTTAGGAATTATTTTTAAAAATTAATTATCTTTTTCTTCTTAGAATTACCTCAACAGAATTTTGTATTTCAGTTGCATCTTGTACGTTAAATTTGTGTTGTAAAATTACTTGCACTTTATTTTTTTATTAAAACAGTTAATACATGGGAAAAAATTATATGCTCGTTCATGTTAAAAAAAAAAAAAAAAACACACACACACACAAAAATTATATTAAAATATTGTAGTCATTCGTATTATAATTATTCTTCATATTAATTTTTAACGATTACTAATTTTGCTAAGAGTTATTTGAATGTTCATGTTCAAATTTTTTGAAATTATTCTAAAATGCAGCATTTATTTTCAAAAGATTATTTATCTCTTACACTATCTGAATATTTTGTTATCCCGTGCAATTCATGCACATCTGGTAATTGGGGTTATGTAAATATTTCCACAATTTAAACTAGAAAATAAATACAATGGAGAAATATACTACATTTTCAGAAATTGCAGCCGACTAAATTTTGATTGTATGCACACAAAATAACAATGAACCAGGTAAATCACTTATGCATTATATATACATTTAGTGCATCGTCTTTGCTTATATACAAAATACGATCACTGTAGTTATCCCTCACATGAGTTTTAAATATTCAAAAAATACTGAATGTGCCTTTCCTGATTATATATATACATATATATATATATATATTACAAATTTTTCATTTCTGCAACAACGTCATAATTCCAGAACTGTGATGTTGAAATTATTTCATTATAATTGCATTCATCATCATTTCAGTTATCTCTTATTAAATTAAAAATTTAATTAAAAATCATAACTTTTTGATTTATGACACTATTGTGAAAATGAGAGTTGTATGCATAATATCGGATAATTTTATGCTAATCTAATCGTAATCAAAATCGTAATCGGATGTCATAATCGTAATCGATTACATTTTTCAACGACTGTAATCGCTGCCATAATCGTAATTACTTGTTGGCAAAGGATTACAATCGTAATCGTAATCATAATCTCTCAATTTCTCCCTTTGTAATCGCAATCGTAATCGATTACGTTTCTTTGTAATCGACTCCAAGCCTGGTTCCAAGCAAATCTCTTTCGGCTAGATCAGGATTTATATGTGATTGAAATTTCTCCGTAGGCGCTATGTTAATATAGTTTTTTTTGAACTGTTCAAAAATGAATAAAAATAGTTCAAATCAATATTTCACACCGAAAGTTTCTTCCAGTAAGCTTGCTCATAGGAACTTGGATCTTATGCCCAGAGTTTACATAATTTGGTTCATTTTTGCCCATAGACACAAATGTTGAAGTTTTTTGAACTGTTCAAAATTAAATAAAAAATTGTTCAAATCAAAAAGTAAAATATGTAAATGAGATACATGTTTTCGCTGAGATTTTTCGAATGCAAAAAAAAATCTCTTGAATTGGAAAATTCCCTGAAGAGTTATTAGGGGGGACTGACAGACCAACACACATTTTAACCATCTCAAAACCCTACTTTCAATTTTTTTATTTTTCAATCTTTTTTTAATTACTTCACTTACTTTTGACTTTTCTTTATTTTTAATGATATTTTTACGATACATTAAGCCTGCTTTCATGCTTTATTAATTTTTTTAAACTTTTACGGGAAAGTAGGCTAAAAAGGCATAGGAATGTTTGCATTAAAACTTTAAAAAGGTGGACTTGAGGTAAAATAAAAGGGGGGGGGGGGCTGTCCCCCAGCATCCCCACTCAACTACACTACTACATTTAATGTATTGTCATTTGTCAGCCAACAAAAAAATTACAATCAATAGAGTTCCAAATTTTCATTTAGCACAATTCTAGCTAGACAATTCTGAAATTAATTGCAATATTAAAGTGTTGTGATGAGTCATAATTAATTTTTTTAGCACTGGCAAGGTCTTGCAATTGACTCTTCATAAAAAAATTTTATTGCGAAAACACTTCACAAAATTTTTTAGCATTAACATATTTATTGACATACCTTAATTCCTTTAATGCATAATTAAAAACACTAATTCCATACTAGAACGATTTTTTATATGTGTTTGTGTGTTATTGAGCTTGCGGTCATTTATCCATGATGTTTTCTTTTCCATACACAAAGAACACATTTATAATAACTTTTTGTTGCAAAAAACACTTAAAAATTCACATTAAACAAATCATTTTTAAAAAATAACAAGTTTCTGTCTCTGGAAAAGGCAGATTTTCTAGAATTTTAAGATAGGTGCCTTATTTTCTCAAATAATTCATCTAATTTGCTGATGCATTGGAAGGGTAGTTATCAGTAGCAGGTCTACGAGATAGGCATAGGCAAAGGTGAGCATACACCCCCATGCTCATACATACATTCTATTTATATATATTATACCGATCGACACACCATGCATATCTTACATTATTTTTTGTTGAATATATGTTTTCAAAAACATGAAATGCAGGGGAAATATTTTGAAAAATTTGTTAAGAAATTTAAGAAAATACTTCAAAAATAAGTGTATACACACAGTGATAATACTTACCGCTTACTTAATATTAATAAAAGACTGCACAAATATCTTCAGAAATATTTTTATATCAAAATAGTAAAAATTATAAACATGCTGGAAAAATTCAACAGCTAAGGAAAAATTTAATGCACTCAGAAAAATGTTATAATTTTATAATGTTAGGAAAAAAGTAAATTATCTTTAAAATATTATAAAAGTGAATGAGCTATTGAACTTTTAATTCAGGATTTAGTCTTGTTCAAGTGCTTGTAACATGCACTTTTTGCATTTTTCAATCACTGTCTGCAAATTGTTTTCAAAACAATTCTCAGAAACAAAATAAAGTTGCCAAATTATATTTTTATTTTCAAATCGCACTTGGCGGTCCGATTGAACTAAGGCTGCAGCCAGTCAGTCATCTTAAGTTGCTGATTCGCCGATTTTTGCCCAATCTCGCAGCCCTGCTTGCAAAACCTAGCGATGGCGTTAGTATAGGAAAGCGCATTAACATCGGGAAAACCAATAAGAAGAACGAATGCCTGGTGCCCACGGCAATCTCAATCAGTACAGCACATGATCCGCAGCTCGGTAGAGAGCGAACCGCGAGTTTTCATCACTGCATGTGCTCATGAACGGAGGAAGAGTGAAGAGGGAAAGAGTTGATTTTAAGGTGGATGGAATCAAGAAATTTTGCACAAAGGAAAATAAAATAGATTGCGTAAAAGTTGGAATGTAATCCATAATTCCGTAGTTTGAAAGAATTTTCGGGGACATCCGTAGTAACTACTAGGGATGTACCGAGTAGCACTTTGGCTGAGTAGCCGAGTACCGAGCAGTTGTGAATAAAAAAAAGAGTATTGATGTACACATGAAGAATTTTGTATATATTGAAATGAAAACATACATTTTAACTACATAATATATATAAACTAATGAAAGAAATTGAATGTAAGAATTCCAAAATCGAATTCTTTAAACCATTATAACTCTTTATAAAAATCAGTTTATCAAAAATGATTATTGATTGTGGTAAAAATCATTCAATAATGTAAAATGCCTCATAATCTTCTCCTCCCCCCTTCCCTCCCCGCACCCAAGGAAAAAAGTCTATATTGACACTGTATATTTTTATTTACTTTCTTTTCATTTTTTAATTTTTTCTAGTTATTAATAAAGTGATATTTTTTATATGTAATTCTATTTTTAAAACTTAGGATACAAAATTATTGTAGTGTATTTTTACACCATAATTTACGACATATTGAATTTGATATTAATTATTAAAATATTTGTATTTGATAGAATTTTGTGTATTTCCTTTTTCTTGCTGATAATTTCTGTACTTTAAAGTCGTTTTTTCTTTCCACTTTTACAATTGGAGCTTTTATGTAGCTAGATTTTGATTTTCATTTAGAATTGTATATATATATATGTGTGTGTAATATATTCAGTTACCCAAAGAGAAATCATATTTAATGCAAATAAGTTATCACAAATTAATCCATTTAAAAGGTTTAGATGAAAAGACAATCTTTTCTTCATCAGGCATCCAAAAAGATTGCCAGGGCATAACATACGAGTTTTTGACATGTTTCACCGATTTGTTAAAACAAACATGTTGGACGCTACTCGTACAGCTTAAAAAGTGGCAAACAAGGTATAGAAACTGGAAAAAATAGTCGAATTAGCATATGAACTTTACCAATATATAAGCTGTGTAAAAATATTTTATACACTTTATATTTTTTAAAAATTATTTCATATTACATATTTATATTTGCATATTATTGCACTAATCAGTTACAAATTTATCTACTATTAGTAAACTTTTAAAAAATGACGAAATTTTTACAACTACTCGGTAATGGCCGAATACCGAGTACTCGGTACATCCCTAGTAACTACGGACAATTCGTAGCAGTTGGCATGTATGACACACTAACATTAAAAAGCATAGACATTTTAAAAAATAATATAAAGAAAAAGAAAAAAGTGCATGAGTAATTAATGATGCTTCTAAATGCTTTACGTTGCACTTTCATTTATAATAAAAGTAAAAGCTTAGTCTATTTTGCTATGCAAGTTGTATAGTACGTACAGCTGTTTATTATTGATCCTAAAATGTCAAAATGAAATACTTTATATATGTTGGAAAAATATACTGAACCATTGACCATGTAAAAAGCAGCAGAAAACTAAAATAGGCAAATACCATATGTTTAATTAAACACTTTCAATTTAAATGTCAAATAGTATTTTCTTTTCCTTTGAAAAACAAAAACCAAAAGCTTAGGATCTGTCTAGAAAATTTTTCCAGGTCTCTTTCGAATGAAATTTTAATTATTTTGTGAAGATTTTGTTAATATTCATATTTATCATGCATTTTTGTTCTTTTAATGTAATTAATTAATTAATATTATTATGAAGGCTCAGTACATACGTTTTTGTGAAGAGCATATTTGCCTGACCATGCTAATTTTGAAGGATATGTCTAGGGATCCAAAACAAGACCTAAATAACCTCCTAGCAATTGAAACACTATGGAAATGATGAAGAGTTTCAGCACTAAAATCAGATTGAAAATATCAAATTTTGAAGTTATTATTTGAGCCAATAATATGCTAAATGAAACAAAATGTCCTTCCCATAAATAATGTGTAGAACAGAAGGAAAATTGTGATTTTTCCATTTGGGAAGAAACATGGGGAAAATTTGATTTGATATTCAAATGTGTGCTAAACCTTACAATTTTACACATTGAATGACAAAACAGCAGTCAATGAAAACAGTGAATGAAATTTGAATTCCCCAGTCCCTTTCTTTCTTTTCCCCCCTTAATCTTTATTCAAATAACAGGTCCTTTTCTTCTGTGGCCAAGGGTTAACAATATTGGCTTTTATAGCTAATTTTAAGGTGATAGTAAGGAATTTTTATACACTAAATTCTAGTTGGTGTGAATTTAACGCTTTTTGGATAAAAATTACTCTATATTTATTATTATTTTGTAATGGATATTACCATACAAGCTGTGCTCCAAATATCAGCTGGAGGACCATAACCAGCACCTAATAAAACTTCCAAGCATCGATATTGCCTTGTTTGTATATCTTCAGTGAAATGATGGTGCTAAAAATTAAAAAGCAAATAGTTTTCAGGTCTGCAGTACAAAAATATAAATGTGACACATGAGAACATTTCTTTATGTAAGTAAAAATTAAAATTACAGAAGCATATTAATAATAAGTATTGATTAGGTAAAAAAAAAAGCATTGAGAATAATTGATACATACTACCCAACAAGCATTTCCCAAATCTGCTATTTTCACTTGTAAATCACAGACTTCATGAACAGGGTCTGGCTTATGATCCATCGGCTTGTCATTTTCTAAACAAAAAACATATGCATAAATACATTTAAGAAAGAATTTCATCAAAATAAATGCTATAACAAAGCAGATAAGTCTTTTTTTTTTACACATAATTGTATAATTGTAGGAGAAATATAATTTTACAATTCAAAGAGAAAAAGAAAATATGTTTACAAAACATTTTTTACCTACAAAATTTAGTTTTAACCTGTAAAGTTTACAGCATAATAAGATGCAAAAAAAAAAAAGTAATTAAAAAAAAAAAAAGAATTTTTGAATATGATTTACATAATAATGACAATGTAAGCAGAAGGGTTAAGAAAGCTACCACAAAGTACTAACTTCCCACCAAAGACTAGAAAGACCCAAAAAACATAACTGACAGCAAAATGATCAGATATTTAAATTCAGATAAACAGTAGAGTCTCCCTATAACAAAGTTGCTTTGTTCCAGTTAAAAATTTCGTTTTAAGGAAATTAGAGATTTTAACAGTTACTTTAGGATCCATTAGAAACTTTTTTTTATTAGGTGAGAAAAATTCAAAAGTATTTTTTTATGATTTTCCATTAAACATTCAGTAATATACCTCACAAATTTAGGGGCATTAAACTTTTTATAGCTGAAATGAAATGCTCAAAAGTGGAAACTATTCCACGATATATAGCTGAGAAATTTATATAAATGAGCGTTTTGCTCTATACCTACTAACCACAGCAATTTTAATTTTCTAAAAGCTTCCTTTGAGCAAAAGGTTAAAAACTTTTTAAAAAGTAATTTAGATTACACACAAAATTAACTACTCTGTTATGCTCATCACAGAACTTTTTTTTCATATGAATATTAACACTTGACAAATATCCCTATTATGATAGAAATCCTTATTGAAAAAACAAAAATTAATTGCATAAAAAGAATGATGTTAAACCAAGAGAAAGTACCAAGAACGTTTGTGCTGCTATTGCAACCTCAAAATGCTAAAAATATTGATAAGAATTTTATTTGTTAATCTGTAGGTGAAATAGCAACAATACAATACAAAACAAAGTCTTCTCTTTTGGCACGATTCCTATAAGGAGGTATATGTGTCCTCAATTTTGTTTTATTCTAAGCATTACGTCTTGAGTTACAGCGGCCACAAAAAACTAATAAAATGTTTGACTGTTCCACCCCCCTTGGAGTGAATGTTGCCAAAATGTAATCACTACCTATTCCTATAGAGGTCCACTAGTATACCAAGTTTTGTTCAAATTCTTCCATTAATTATTAAGATATAACACTCACGCTAATCAAGAAAAATATTTGATTGCTCTTCCTTCTTTGAATTGATTTGTGCCAAAAACCATTCAGCACCGGTTCCCATCAGGATCTACGTGTGCACTAAATTTCGTGCGATTCCGTGAATTATTTTTTTAATTACAGTGGCCAGAAAAAAAAAAAAAAGACTACCAAACAGACACACATTTTCCAAAAATGGTCGAAATTGGTTCAGAACACATTAAAATGAGTAAATCCTTCGAAGTTCGAAAATTTTCACAAATCCAACACTTTCTTATATGCTTTGGATACAGAAATAAAAATAAAAATTACGATAATTACGTTGAAAATTTTACCTGGACAAGAAGCCACCCGCCTGATTTCAGGCTCTTTGGATTTTTGATGACATGATGGAGTAAGTGTACTTTCAGACCTCTCTAATCTTCCCCTTGACATTAAATAAGATTCATCTGTGGTGTCTTCATGACCATTACATAGGCCTTCTGCTGAAACTGATAGACGAGGTCGTTCCACACTACCAATTCTAGGTATGTTTTCACTGGGGGTAGGACTGCAATAGCCAGCTGATGGTGAAACTGAGGTGCCAGGGGAATGCCTGCAATCTGATTTTATAATACAAATAATTTAAACCTGATTGAACAGTAGAAATTCTTTATATGCTTTCACAAAATCATACATTAATTTCGATGTAGAAAATACAATTTCTTTCTAGATGAGGGGTGATTCTTTTAAAATAATATATGCACAGTTTCTAATAACTTTTGAAGGAATTATCAGCTAAAAATAAAAAGTAAAAAAAAAGTTAGGAGAACTTCTCCCACACCAGAGTTGGAAAATATTGTGATATTTACATAAATATCAAAATATTGGACATTTATATATATATATATCGGGTATGTGTCAACATGACATAGATCTTAAATGTTCTCACCCAAGCTAGTAAAACATTATGTTTATGTAAATGTGTGACCTCCACTTGTTACATTTTATTTAACGATTTCATCTTATGTATTTTTTTTTTTTGCCAGCAGGGTCTAAGTGTTGCTTGCTAAAGTTTCTATAATAAAATAATATTTAAAATAGTCTCACATTATGTCTATTTAATAAAATAATCTTAGAGGAAAAAAAATCGAGTCAACTTCAAATTAGAAACTGTGCTAAAAAGTAAAAAATACATTAATTCTTTAAACAACATCAGACTTTTAAACATGGTTTTAGAAGTTGGTTCAAAATTATGACAGTCAAATTACTTCATATCGGATTTTTCATTGAAAGATTATTAGTCAAAAGTTATGGACAAAATACAAAAAAATGACTGTTTCCGCCCAACTTTTTTCTAATCAGTCAGACGTTATTGAACAAACAAAAAGAACCCATACATATGGTATGAATTGGTAACCTCCTCCTTTGGGAAGTCAGTTAAAAATACTATAATAGATACAGAACATTTAACCCATTGCACTTTTATGTCGCCTTATAGATGCCCAAATAGCCAGCAATTATTTATATTTACGAGTGCAAATTCTCCTCAAGTAACGTTTGCCTGGCTGTAAAATTTATCGCAGCATTTCTGTGGAAAAAGGTTCCACTGCCCCGATATAAGGAAAATAAGACTTATTTATGATAGGCTTCTGGTTTAGCAATGCAAATGCACTACAATGAAACAATAAGAATTTATAATTTGATAATTGAAGATACCAATTTTTGAAGTGATAACTCAATGATATTTTAACAAAAAATTCATTAATTACACAAAATTTTAGAATTTTTCTCTTTTAATTAATACAAATTCTGCTTATTAAATGCAAAATACGCACATTTTAAGCCTTTTAACATTTCACACATAACACATTTTGTGGTTCAGAAATTTTTATTTTTTTATTTAGTATTTTTTCTTCAGTTATAAGAACTTAATAAAAAAAAAAGTTGCAATTGATTTACTTTCATAATTTATTTTGAAAACACTTTAATGAGAGAGTCTTGGACTTTAGCAAATGCTTTACTTTAAATTCAGTTAAAAACTGAAGTAAACCCCTCCCTCACTTTTTAGTTAGAAGAAAACATTCATACTTTCATTTAATTTTAAATATGAAATTTTCACATCTTTTTCAACTAATATGTAAGAGTGAAAAGAAAATCTCACAGAACTTACCACAATTTTCATCAGAGCTACCATTACATCGACTGTCATTATCTAATGGCTCTCTGTCTCCATTATCACCATCACCAACTCGTTCCTAAAAATCATTTTAAAAATATGATTCAAAAAAGAAATACAATTTTAAAACAAATATATGTCAAACCTTATTATTTGGAAAGCTTGATTAGTAAAGAAACATTTTCCCCTTTTCAATTAAATATTCAGTATCTTTAGCACGCATCCTATATATATATATATATATATATATATATATGACACACAAGGGTTAAAATCCAAATTTGCAAGTGTAGCAAGTACCAAATTTGCACTCCCTTCTAAGTTTTATATATGGAGGGGATTGCAATTTTATGGAAGGGAGAAAAAGTAACAATGTTAATTTACTTTTATCAGCCTTTTGTGTATTTCCCACCATTGTTTTTAAATCCTTGTCAAGCATAGATTCTATTCTTTCTTTAATGGAATGGTTACAATAGCATTCAGTATTTTCTCCCAGAGCGGGATGCACCTTAACATCTTTTCATGCATAGTACCATTACTAGGATTGAAACATGACTTGAAAAAGGTGCTCTGAGAGACATAGGCGTAACCAGGGGGGGGGGTTTTGGGGGTTCAAACCCCCCCCCCATTGGGTATGTTCTTATTTAGGCACATTTAGGCGCACAGAAAAATTTCTGACTACGGCCTTGCAAAGCACAATTTTTTTCCCCCTAAGAAAATTAAACAATATGCATATGATTTTTTTTCCTTTTCTCTGAAGGGTTGCGATCATGGCCAAAGTATGCAGCTCATAATAAAGAAGACTTTTCATCTGGTTATAAGGTTATAATCAACCCCCTTATCACCTTGGGTGGGGGTGGGGTGGGGGGGTTAACAGCGCGCGCGCGCGAAAGGTAGCTTCAATCACCGTACCACACACAGACAGAGATCCTTTCAATCACTCCAGAGGGTTTTCTTTCCTTCTTGATGTCTTTTTTACCCAAAGGCAGCAATCTGGGAATACAATCGCACAAGTAATAAGTTTCCTGGAAAATATTCTCTGTTGTGATGGAGTCCTAAAGTCCAATTGTCCTAATGGGTTAAACCCTCAAGCCAGGCAGGGATACTCATTAAGAAACTTAAAGAGCAGTTTGTATTTATTTATGACTTCCTGTCCAAAGACCCATTTCGGTAAAAAATTTTTTGTAGATGAGCCGATTGGAAAACTGATGAACTGTATTTGCATTGAATTCTCATTTACAGATGTTCCTCATCTCTTATATTTTAAATGTTTTTTTTTTCTTATTATGGTCCATCACTGATTGCATTACGACTCTGGAAATCATCCGTTCATCGTTTCCAATCTCACTGCTACGGTTTAATGCTGCATTTTAATTTACAATCAAGTATTATTTATATTTTAGCTACATTTTTAATTATTTTCGATACATAATAAGTTTGCACTCCAGCGATGGACACGTTCGTCATCCAAAAAGAAAAGAAAATTTGATTCAGACGCTTCCACTTCTGAGGTATGTTTTGATACAAATTTAACAAATTTTTTAGAAATTTATTGTGGAGATGAGCATTTTTGTAGGGGAATTTGGATTTTTTTCTCTAAAATTCGACTATTTCCCGGTTTTAATATTATGAATGCCTGGACATAGAAGATTGCTTAGCGCTAAATATTGAATTTTCTATTGCGTTTGAATTAAAAAATAAACTAAAAGATCTAGTAAGGAATGTTTAATGTTTTTGTGAATCAAGGCCGTATCCAGAGGGGAAGGGGACCCACGGGAAGCCCCCCAGAAATCTTTTGCAATGTATCATATATTCCTCCCTGAAACTTTGCTTTACATAAGTGTGTCGAAGTCTGGGCCCCCCAAAAAAAAATTATGGATACTGTCTTGGCTCCGGAGCAGGGGGAGCATGTTAAGAATTAGGAAGGGCAGTGTATGCTTCAAAATCATACCCTTTATATATACATATATATAGATATATATGATTAGAAATGATGTTAATATGAATTTTTTTACATATATGATAGCTTTTTGATGTATATATAGTAGATGTATGTTTAGATCTTTGGTGAAGTTAGAGGAGTGGGTGTTTGGGGCTTCTGCAACTTAAATTTTTGTAACTGGTCTTATATCTATAATGCTTAGGATAACTCTGGAGGCAAGGGTTCGAGGGCTCTCCCCAGGAAACTTTTTGAAATCTTCCTAGCAATGCAATTTCGGGATACTTTGGTGATGTTAGAGGAAACAGAAAGGAGTTTGGTTACCCTCCCCCTCGCACTTTTTTTCAAAATAAAGTCTTATTTCTTTTAAGTTACTTTTGGTGTCGCTCGTGATAGTGTTCAATGTCCTTTCCCTGAAAGTGTTTCTGAAAGTAAATTGTCTTAAAAGCGTAATTTCTCTTTTCTTTCTTTTTTTAAAACTTGTGATATGAATTTTTTTGCCGGGGGGGGGGGGGGGGAGGGAGGAGTTGACTTGCTCCAAGGGGGTAGTTCACCCCCCCCCCCCCCGGGAGATGCCTGAAATAAACACGGAGTATATCTTTAGAGACAAGTATTTATGACTAGTAAATTTTCAACTCTTTTACACTTCTTATTGGTGTTTAGTCTGTACATTTTTAGGGTGACCCCCCCCTTTCACCAACTCTAGTTACGCCTATGCTGAGAGATTAGCATTCCTTCCTCCGCCTCCCTGTTGTACCGTTGTTGTTTGAAGCAGTACATAAGTATTCATTACATTTGTGACCCAATTAGTTTCCCCGAGCATAATAAAGAAATCAAATAAAATTTTAAAACAAAATCCAAAATAGTGATCTACACTTTAGATATTATTGTTGGCTGCATTGAAAACAAAAATTCTGACTTTTGTTATGCATGTCAAAAGATTGCATTTCACTTCATAATATGTGCTGTAAAAAAATTTAAACGATCTATTTAAAAAAATAATTAACTGCCTTTTAACAATACATATAAATGATCATTGTTAACTATCAGGGACGGTAGAGTTCCCGAAATATTGTAAATAGTTTTGCCTAACTTCGGGAAATTTTTTTTGCTCTATCACCCAAAACTTTCTGGCCTCATTTTGGTTTTTTCCTTTCAATTTGCAGCAATACTTGGAAATTATGTGGGTCTAATTATCACTTGCAACCAAAGAAATGCATGTGTTCCTTTCTTTGGGTAATCTTTCTGCATCCTTTCCAATAGGGGTCTTCAACCCATGGATGGCGGACCATCAGTGGCCATCCGAAGATATTTTAGGCGCTCATCAACCTTTTGGATGAAATGAAAATAAAAGTCCAAAAAATAAAAATAATAAAGAGAAAAAAGAAAAGATAAGAAGATAAGAAAATGGCTGGAAATCAATTCAGAAATTCACTTACAAACAGAATAGGATGCTTGTATGAGAATGTAAACTCGCTCGTGGATCTTCTCTACTCATAGATTTTCAGACTTCCATCAGAATAAAATTTTCAATGAAATGTTCTCTGCTCGTCTATTCTCAGTATAAGTGTTTCATCTGAGTTTTTATTAGAAATTAAGTTCTTTAATTAGAAATTTGGGTTTTCAGTGTGACTCTGCAGCAAAATGTAAGTTATTCAAATACCTTCCTTAATTGACTTATTTTCGAGGTACGTGTCTGAAGACAAGTATCCAGGAACAACTAGATATGCATCAGGCTTGGAGTAATCACGATTACGTAATTGTAATCTGCTGTAATCGATTACATTTCGGAAAAATCAAAATCGTAATTAATCTGACAATGGCATATTCTTATAATCATAATCGAAATTGTGTAATCCCTTTTCTCGCGTAATTTTAATCGTAATCTAAAGGAAAAAATCAGTAATCTTGTCTTGTAATCGTGTAAGCTTGACCTTGCCTTTCTGTGCATGGCCTTGGTCGACACTCCCGGGTAAAGCTTTCCTTCACTCTGCAACATTCTCATCATGCTCCAGGGCAGAAGGGATAGGGGACAGTGGAAACTGAGTGGAAATCAGGGAGAAATGCTTTCCAAGAATAAGTTTTCTAGGAAGTCTGACGACAGTGAGTCATTTCTTGTGTTAGGAGGTGTAGAGGCATGGACAATGCTATGGTCGAAGGGATAATGGGGGGGGGGGGGGGTACAATTGACAGGTTTGAAAAATGGATCAGCTTTTGAGTTTCATGGTCAGAGGACATGACAAAATGTCATTTTACTCTGTTACCTGGTTTTGTAATGTTCTCTTTCAAATTTCTTCCCAAGACATGATAGGCGTGAAAAGAAAGCTGAATGTTCTTTCTATTGATGAAAAAATGAAAGTCCAAAATCAAGTCCAAAACATTGCAAAAATGACAGCAAAAAACATTGAAAGACTTTTTCTTCTACTTGCTAAAGAAAGTAGTAGTACCTCTCTTGATTTTTGAAGACTTGCATAAAGGTATGCTGAATACTATTTCTTTATTGTCGATGTTATTTATATAGAATTCGTAAAAAAAAGGTTAGTATAATGTTATAGTAAAATGCTTAATAAACCTAATATAGAAGATTTTTAACATTCAGTGTGTAGCATTTGTTTCAATTGTAAATTTTAATAGTTTTATCAAAACCCCTATATCTCGATTTTTCCCCCCTTCCCATGCAATTCGAGATAGACAGGTTCGACTGTATGTTCTTCGGATATTTAAAAAAATACATTTAAATCTTAAATTTATATTTTAATGCTAATATTCTTTTCAATTAATAGGTATGTAAAAGAAAAAACTATTTACGTTCAGATATTTTCCTGTTAGTTTTGTATGCACATGAATTAATATTTCTGAATTATTTTAAACAGTTGATTATCTTTCCCCTCTTAGAATTACCTCAACAGAATTTTATATTTTATTTTTATCTTTTACTTTAAAATTGTATTGTAAAATTACTTGCACTTTATTTTTTTATTAAAATAGTTACATGGAAAGCAAAAATATATCTTATATATAAGCGCCTTATTCTGTCTGTCTGTCTGTCCGCTAAAGGATACCAGGCTGTTTAACCGATCGGGCCCACATTCGGCACGGTTAATGTTTACGACCCGAGAAACGCATCGCCTCAAAAATGAAAGTTGTGACTCCTATTAGTTTTTTTTTTTTAAATTTCAATGATTTTCTTGACCCGTTTTATTTTATTTTTGCATTGTTGCCATCCTTTCCAACCATGTAATTTCCGTTGCTGTGTCAACAAACAAATCAACACAGTTGCCATTGTTGTAAAAATGCAACAAATATACTAATAATAATCGAAACATTTATCTAGCATATTGAGAGAGGCTTCGCTGAATTTTCAATTTCCGTTAAAAATGAATGCATACGCGAATTTAATTTAATCCTTTCTTTCTTTTTAATTAATTTCTTTAAATTGTCTGCCCTTTTCATATTTTTCTTATTAAAGTGGCAGCGCTCTTTTTTCCCAGTTTCGTTAAAACTGTTGTTTTGAAAAGCATAATAAAATTTTCAATAAGTTCTTTCGATGATAAATATATTTTTTTCACAAACAATTTGATTATATAGTAAATAAATGTATATTAGTGTGGGGCTGTAAGTGAAGGGGCGTCCTCGCCACCTGAACTGGGTAATTCAGTTTGAATTAGCAGACACCTTAGCACAAATCGTTTTAATTACAATTTATAATATCTAGAACAGCGGTCATTTTGTATGACTGCCGGGCGTACTAGTATATTATATGCTCATACATACAGGCATGAGATTGAAGAAAGATGAAAAAAGAGGAAAAATGCATGATCAAAAGTTCAGTTATATTAAGAGACGAAATGCTCAAAATAAGTTTTTTTTTTTTTCAATCCAATAGATTTTCATGCATTTATCTGTTTATATTTCATTATAAAAATATTTTTTAATTTACTCACCTAAGGTTTCTTAATGAAACTATATAATATATGCACATTATTATCAAAAACGGAAAGATAAAAGAATTGCCACATTGCTAATGTACATAGCTGAATTTAAAAAAAAAAAATTAAGTCTTGATAAAAATAACAGGAGTATAAAAATAACTTCATATTCTTTTTTTTTGAATCAAAAAAAGCTCAAAAATTTATTGATAAGAATTTTTCAGGTAGGATCTAACAGCATACATTTCTTTTGTAGTTAAACTGGGTTTACTTGTTTTAATTTTCTGTTGTTTTCTAATGGTGGTTTGAGTTTAGTAATTGCATCTGAAATTTTATGTGGGTAGCATTAACCATTGTACTACTTTTAGTGCTTGAGGAAATGTTTCTAGCTTCTTTTAGTTGATGTTGCTGCACCTGAATTTTTCCTTCATTTTTCTTTTGAGCCGATTGGTTCATTTGTTTTTTGTTTTGTTCTGTCTGTGTGTTTGCTCATTTACATTTTCATAGCATTAGCAGTTTTTTTTTTTGCTGCCACTTTAGATAATGCTTTGATTTTTACAGTATTTTTGTCCTCAATCTTTTTTCCACTAATGAGACTGTTGTACTGATTTTCTTTGTTATATCTTTTACAAGATGTTCTCATATTCTTACAAAAATAGGGATTTACCTTTTCTTTAAGAAAATCTATCCAAAAAAATATAACTAATGATTTATTTATTTTTTTAATTCAGTTCGTACTTGATAGCTAGGATGGCATTGAAAGTTGAAACATTTAGCCTACTGGTCTGAGTGGTAATAATATTGTTTACGTGGAACTGAAACTGGATTCAACTTGAGGGCCATGAAAGCACGTAAGAAAGGCTAGTGCCAATTTGGACAGTAAATGATATTTCAAAAAGTCCCTCACATTCATCCACCAAACATTAATAGTGTCACTTTTAATTGGCTCAGCAAGAGAGTCAATACCTATGATATTTATGCACTTCTAAATCATACTGCTGTTTTTCATCTACATTTATGATATTTGTGGCGACAGTTTTTTCACAAGCAATAATGAAGAAGAGTGCTTATACCAAGGTTCATTCAAACTCAAAATATTTTTCTAAAATAAAATGTGGGTTCAAACTTTGTGTTCATGGATTGTTGATAACAATTTTCTTGTTATTCATATCTTTACATTTTAGAGCTCTCATTCTTACATGTATTCTATTACTGTATGATTTTAAAAGTAGTGGGGAACTGAAAATTAAGAACAGTGGAAGTTTTAAATAACTGTCAATTCTTTCAATCAAATCAGTTTGCAGACATTCTCAAATCTCAAAAAATAGCGCTAAATCTTTTAAAAATTGAAGGCAAAAATTCAGGGGTTGCAAGAAAACTTTTGTATTTCTGCTCAACAAGCTATGTTTTTTCCTTTTCTTCTGTCTGTCAATTAGGAAATAAAAATCAGATGCAAAAAGATTGAAATTCAAGTAACTTTTTTTCTGAAGTATAATATGCACAAAATGAATGCACAAAATCCCAAGAATTACATTTAGTTAATTAAAAAATCTAGTTCTCCCAAATACTTACTAGCTTACATCTACACCACAATAACTCAAACAAAATATCACGACCACGTCTGGTGTGCAGTTAACAAATAAATTATCCTAAAATATTTTTTTAAAAATTTAGCCATTTTTTAGTTATATATTGAATAAAAATAGGAAGAAATGTTCTTCATTTTGTAACAATACATAATGACTCCCAAAAAGGAAAAAACCCAAACCCTAAGTTTAAGAAAGAAAAACAAATTCTATGCAAAAAAATATTTTAAAAACAAGGTTATTAATAAGGAAGCAATATTAATAGTTATAACTAACTAATAGAATCACTAAAATTTTTAAAAAAAGGCTAAAATTTTTCACTGAAATTTCGAGTGGGTGTGGCAAAATGAGAAGTGCAAATCCTCTATTACAGAGGCTAAATCGTAAAAAATAATATAAAATAACGGTAAACCAGAAGTTATTGATTTCCAAGAGATGGAATGAGCTAGTACACAAGAACTAGGGACTTTTACCGAAGCGGATGCAATCGGATTTTTAAAAAAATCGGGTTCGACCCTTGAAAGCATATGAGACAAAATGCTGAAGTTTTACTGCTAATTTGTAAAAGTTTCGTAAAGCAAGTATCTACGCGTGCTACTTCAAGATTTTCTCATTTAAAGAAGAAAAAAATTTCCAAAATTCCGAATATTCGCGAAACCGATATTTTGACTTTTCAAAAATACCAAAAATACGGAATTTCGGCAAAATACGGGAAAATTATATGAAAACTATATGCAAAAAACGGGAGTCTCTCGTTAAAAACAGTGGACTTGGCAAGTATGCAGTACCGAACCTCAAATTTGGTAAGCTCAGCACCAACGCTATGCAGAATTTTGGAACACGACCAAACATGGCGGATTTACAGAACCAAAAATGTCTCGGAAGCAGCGGCGCTGACACGCGTTTTTTAAGCCAAATTTGCAAATTTTCTTCACTCATAGACAAATGTTTTTTCATTTTGACTATGAATGGCGATCTGGGTCAGCTGCTTTAGCAATCGGAACGCCATTTTATGCATCCGATGAGTAAACTAACGTTCGATTTCTGCTAGGGGGGAAACTAAACATTCGTAATTTTTTTTTAAATAAACATTTTAAGGAAAAGTAAGCACTTATAAGGGCCCTTATATTTTATTTTCAAATATAAGCACTTATAACCACTTGTAAGCACCGCTACGCACCCTGGTAATGTGCCGATGCAATAAAAAATCGTATTCCATAAAAACTGCTTTCTATATTTTCTTGGTAGGCTTTGTATTGTGCGCTAATGAGAAAATAATAAGAAATATATTAAACTGAAAGCAGATGCAAAAGGATTACCGCAAAATTTCAGCAAAACGGTAACATTGCG
The DNA here is from genome assembly GCA_038502835.1 of Octonoba sinensis. NCBI lineage: Eukaryota > Metazoa > Arthropoda > Arachnida > Araneae > Uloboridae > Octonoba > Octonoba sinensis. Next base: position 23,980,418 of record CM076599.1, on the reverse strand, counting down.
CAAACACATGGCATTGAGGAAACATAAAAATAAGCGATAAACTTGCGATTCTTAATGTATAAGAGCTGAATGTGAGTGGTTTTAAAGGTTTAAAATTAAAAAAGTAAGAAAACTTTAGCACTAAAAGTTAAAGAATTATCAACGTTGCAATATGGCGCCATTTATTGTTTCTTTTTCTCATCATGAAAGTGTTTGATCCTGGAACAAATATTACTGTAGTACAAAAAAATTACTTAAAAAAACAATATAAATAGTAATAATTAATTCTGAAGATAAAAGTTCAAAAACTTAAAACTTTTTAATTTGATTAACAAAATGTTTAATCGTTTGCATTAAAAGGAAACTCAACTTCTTCCGCCATTTCGAAGAATGAGACTTTTGCATTTAGATGTGCGATTTGGGATAAAACATGACTTGCTTTATATAAAAAAAAGTAAGTATCAGCGATGCTTCTGATCTTTGTTCTTGAAAAATCTAGTTTAAAAGTTTTCTACAAAAAACATCTTGTAATACGCAGCCCGAAGTCATGAAGTTAGGAATGTCCAAATGCTGTTGGAAAGAATTGTACTGGCTGTTGTGCTGGCTCCAACATCGCGATTTCAGTGCGTCAGTCATCAGCGTGAACGAATCTAGTTTTGCAGCGTTTGTGTGCAAAAAAAAAAAAAGGGAAAACAAAAACGAATGAAAAATAAAATCCGAGGCGGAAAATTGAAGATAAAAAACAAAAAACCGCGGAATCTCCAAAAACTAAAAAAAGCGGAAAATCGCGGATCCGCGAAAGAATCTCATGCCTGTACATACTAAAAAAAACCCGCAAGAAATCATGGTAAAATATTATAGTTATTCATATTATAATTATTCTTCATATTTTTTAATGATTACTATTAAGGGATCAAATTACAAATGAAATTGAAACATACGTAAAAAATTAATCAATTGATCATGATGTTGATCCCTTAAAGTTTTGGGGCATAAACTGCCATTTATGCCCAATGTTAACACGTTGACTGCCGAAACGCGGACTGCCAGCGCTGTTTGTAGTTTATGGATCTCCAGATGATAGTTTAATTTAATTACAACATATTGTACAAAACATTTTATTAAGTAAATAATTACTAACTTTCCATAAATGTATTGAAAAAGGAAAAAAAGTCAGCAAGAACAAGACAACTTGTAATTTAATCTCTCAACACCTACTACGAATTATCTCCAAGGTTGGCAGTCGACGTGTTAAGCACAATTGTGCCTAAGTATTTGTCTGTGTGTACTTCATCTGCTCCAGTGGAGCACTTATTTAGTACAGCTGGGAAGCTTTTCTTCTCAGAGAATGAAAATGAAAGCCGACACCTTTGCAGCACTAGTTTTTTAAAAAATGTAATGAAACATTATTCTGAAATGTGGCATTTATTTTCAAAAATTATTATTTATCTCTTACTCTATCAGAGTATTTTGCGAAGTGCACGATCTATCTTTTATTCAAGTGACTTTCTTAACAACAGTTTTCCTCGAAATTTAGTTAAGCATAAATAATTTAACTCGACCCCTTGACAGTGAATGCAGTACTTCCGCTATCTTTCTTCTGTTAGTTTCAATACTTTACTTCCGCTCTAATGCCTCTAAAAAGAATCTTAATTCTTTTGTTCAGCTTCTTCTACTCCCCATGCTAATTGTAACTGAATCGAACATACCTGAGCGGAGGGGGTGGGGGGAGGGTGATCCCTCTTTCTTGGAACGCCAAAAGGCAAAGGAAGGTGGTTTTCAACCTCCAATCTGATAAGTAAGTATACTGACATTTCATCAGGACTTTAGTGTTTAAAATATATATATATATTTTGTAGAATGCAAGGGAATAAACGCATGATCCCTGACTGATCCGGTTGATTGGACATTCAGTTAGGTGGCGTATGGATAAGCGGCACTCTACTGTATCAGTAATAAGTAATAAAAAGAAGTATTTTTAAATGGTCCCCTACCATTTCCCATTATCTTCTGCATAATAAAAATCCAAAAAGCAAATACATTATTAGAAACATTTTAAGTCTTTTAAAGTTGCATTTTTTCTTTGTTTTTGCATACTTCGAAATTTGTACTTGGGAAAATGGCTATTTTCGAAATCAGTGCTAAAATACACAAGAAGGAATTGTAAAATGTTAGGACAAATGACCTAATATGAATTCAGGAGGTCAGTATACTTACACTTTGTGCCAAAAAACCATAATGAGCTCATTACCTTTCAGTAACTCAGGAACTACACAAAATTAATTTAATGATTTTAACGTTTATACAGAACAAACATATCAGATGTGACTAATTAACAATGATACCTAAAAAATTATTCACATGATAATTATCCTCCCTCATATATGATAATTATCCTATTTGCTCTAACCTGATTTAAATTTTCCTCCATTTCTAACTCCTCTAATTGCTGCATCTGCATTTCTAGCAATTCTTGTTGGCGTTTTGCTTTTTTTCTCATTTTCTTTTTCTTGTTTTTAGACATTTTGGTATTTGGATTCGGCCCTCTAAATTCTTTAGGAGCTGTGCTAACTACAAATAAAATCACAAACATTATATAAATATAGATACATACAATATAAATATATATATTAAAAACCTTTTTAAAACAATACTTCCACCAGATCAATAATGCTTTGCGGTTTTTCCAAATTTATATACAATATAAAGAAAGTAGGGTTAGAGGGGCCCTATTGCGAGCTCTTCGGAAGGGAGTAAGATCTGGAAAAAAAGGCGGTTTTTCGACTCGAGCAGCGTTGGCGTATTGCAAGCTCTTCAGAATCGGGAAAAAATAACTTGTTTTCGCGTTTTTATCTCACCACCTGTGGCAGTGAGATGGTGAGAACTTTCGTCAGTGCATGCAAGACGGCCGCCATGTTTCTGCAGTTTTTGTATTTGGTGACCGTGATTAATATAAATGTACGATATCAAAATAAACGGAATTTCGTGTTTATTTTCGCTTTTTTTTTTGATAAAATTGTTGAAAAGAGGTTATAAAAAATAATATTTATTTATATATTTTTTACTATTTTTTAAACTCTTTTGATATTTTGCACTATTTTGATATGTATCAAAATAAATATTTTGTTTTTGCATTTTATTTTTATTATTCAAATTGAAGAATGCTCCTAGTTAATCCCAACTTTACAAAATATTATTTAACACAATTTCATTGATTTTTTTAAAATTTAAAGTGGCTTTAATTAGCACACAAAAGAAATTGTTGCAAAAGGCTATTTCTTTTGATATAAAGATTTAATTGAGATGTAAATAAATAAGAGTACAGTCATTCAGGGTAACTTTGTATCACTTCAATTTTTAGAATATTTGACTTCAAATGAAACTGTAGAACACGCTCAGTGCCACTCTCCTGAAAAGTTATAAAATCACTTTTCTTCTCTTTATTTGAATAAAAAATTGAGCAGAACTGTACACAGCTATTTATATTATTAAATAGTTCTAAAGTTACAGCTTCGAAGCTATTTTGGAATGCTGCTTTAAAGTTGCTGAAAACTTATTATTCTTTTAAAGTTACATTACACTAATTTGCCAAGCATTTTATCTTCTAAATTTTGGGAATTTTTTAGTATTTGTGTGATTATTTATTCAGTAATATTCAGTAAAATGTCAAGCAATTAAGACCCGTTGCAATTTCATTCCATTATCAGGGTAACTTTGAGCCTGCTCAAAGTTAGCCTTAGATTTGTTGTTTACTGATCATAGATATATTTTATATACAAACTAACATTTTATTTCTATTTTTTAAGCATGTAACTAAGGTTTGCATATCATACCATTAGAATATATATAATATGTATTATCTAGTTGGATCATAAAAACATATCATTAAATTGTAAAGAAGCATATACATAACCAGACATTGTATTTAATTTTAAAAAATAGGATTTATGATACTCAGGTGTACATTGAGAACATTTGAAAGGTTGCTGTCAGTATGTAGTGTGCATATGGATGGATAGAATTCAGTGATAATCAGAATAAATGTAAGAATAGAATAGAATCTTAATTCTTTTCAAGATGCCTACTTTAGTTTCCAAAGTTTTTTTTTTGAATAATTTTTACTTACAAATTAATATCATTAAATTGCTGATTAGAATGTATATGAATAAAAATTTTCAAGTGATAGTTTTAAAAATATGTGAGCATTGATTATGATCGGTATTATTTTTTTCAAGGTATCATTTGTTAGTTCTGATGAAAACCAATGATGGTTTGTGGTAGATAACAAAATAGTCTGCAGAAGATATTACTCCAGATAGTAATAGAAGGGTTTTCATGATCCTCAACTCTCTGTTAAATGCAAAAATACTTGACTAAAAAGTGTCAGATTTGTGATTCTTTTAAATGATTGTTTTAATTAATATACTTGTGTAAAAATGAGTGCATTATTTACTTAAATGATTGAAAATTGTTTTTGGCATCTTATTCTTTCCAATAAATAAATAATAAATGGGGCTTTTAGTCCTAAATATTGATGTTCTCCTTCTTCTACTCTTTTTGCATGTATGTTCCAGGGAATATGATAAATTATAGAAACCATTTTACATGGTTTTTACAATTATTATTTCTTAGTTTTTAATAACTACACAATACTTTAGGAGTTTTTCTTTAATTTTAAGCCAACATTAACATTATTGAAATATATGTGGGACAGTTAAAAATAGAGAAATTGTGGTACAAGTTACCCTGATTGACTGTATTTCACATAATTCTAATTATTTTGCATTATTGTTGCTATTATTGTTTTTACTTTTATTTTAAGGTTTAATCGTTGGCAAGAACATTTTCTTGTGAAATCAAGTGATGTAAATTTAATACTTTTTATAAAACTTTTGAAATGCATTGCATATAAACTGTTCTTACTTTGTTATCATTTTTCTTATACATAGCTACGAAATTTATTGTTAGCAACACATTAAAAAAATAATGGGAAGAAGAAGAAAGAAAGGAAGAAGAAAACTATTGCAATCAAAAACCGCAAGATATTAATAAAATTTCTAAGGAAATAAATAATAATAACAATATAAAATAAAGAGAAATAAATATTAATAATAAAAGAGCGGCTTTTAAAAACAGCTTTTCCTGCAATCAAAAACCGCAAGAAAATTAATAAAATTTCTAAGTGAATAAATAATTTTTAAAAATAAATAACAATAATACAAAATAAAAATTAATAAATAGTAATAATAAAAGAGCGGCTCTTAAAAACAGGTTTGAGTCTAGTTTCAAACGTCAAGCTGCATTTCCTGATTGGTGCAGGTCATTCCACGCCTGTCAAACTACGTCATATCTTCTTTCCGAAAGACCACTCCCATCTCACTTTCCGATCCGTTCTCACTTTGCTTGCCGACAAACTTGCAATACGCCAACTGACTTCTTTCGAGATGAGAACGGTGAGATTTCAAGTTTCCCGAATCCGAAGTCGAAGAGCTCGCAATAGGGCCCCTGGTTAGAGGTAAACTCTTAATATTCATATCATTACGCAAAACATTAAACTTGAAATGACTCGTACAAATAATTAAATATTTAATGTAAGCAGCTCAGTGTGACCCTAGGTGGCATTACAAAAATCTCAGTCAGTGGTGGATGTCTATGGGGAAACTCCTCCATAGACATCCACCTAGGGCGACATCTATGGGGGCTTCCCCCATAGGCATCCACCTAAGGTGACTCTGAGCTGCTTGCATATAAATATTTATTTATCTAAATAAGTATCTTCTCCGACAAAACACAATTTTACAAAACAAAAGATCACTGAGCAAAGACCTCGGTCACCCATGTTTGTACGTTACAAGGAAATATGCGAAACTTTTTTTTCAAATCGTAAGGTTTTTACTTTAATCGAAAAACTGGGAGATGGGTCTGAAATTTGCAAGTCTTCCGCCAAAATCGGACTCTTGTAAGTAACACTTGTACTTGCTCTTTTTTAACCCCATTCACGATAACTCAGCATTTTCAAACTCTGCCACTCTTCGGTCCACATTAGGCGGAGTTTCCGGGACGCTACTCTCTCAATTTAAATGGAGTTAATCTACTTGTGCTCCAGTCTCCCCTACATATAAACTTGGGAGGTAAAAGGGAGGAGCTAAATCTCGGCAAGTATGTCAATAGTTTTTTTTTAAACAATATCAGTAACTTTACAAATTAAGAAAAAAAAAAAATGGAATTCTGCATTTTCATTCCTAGAAGGTTCAAATCATAATATCAGAAATTTCTTGCCTACATTATTATAGCAGAAAATTGATCATAGAAAAAAATGAAACGCACCAAAAAATCAGAAAATCGTTTTCTAAAAAGGCCTGAACATGTATGGAGAATTTATGGTTTTAAGCCTTCACTACAACAACTGGATTGAAATGCTTGAATTATAAAGGCAAAAATATTGTAAGCATGCATATTATCTACAGAAAAAAAAAGATTAATTAAATAAATAAGAGATTAGAAATACTGGTAGTAAGCAGAAAAACAATGATTTTTTGAGATGTGATACTATAGTAAATAAATAATGATTTTCGTAGATTTTATAAAACATTTTAAGTAATGGCATCAAAGAAGAGCCATTAATGTCTGATACAAGTAAAATGAACGAACATCCTGTTACTGTACTTTTTGCCAGTATACAAAGAATTTTTTTTTTTTTAATCATTGTGCTATGTTTAATGCACGTAGACAGTTTTATGTCTCCTTTCCTGCAGTGCCATTTTGTGCACTCATGTTACAGTCTCACATTAATGAACTATGATTTGGAAGAGAAAAAAAAAATGTAAGTTTTAAAATGAAGTTTTGATTTAATCGAATTAAGCAAGTTTTCTAAATGAAAACTTAAAAATACACGAGCTTCAACATGTTTGAGGTGGGAAAGGTTTTTTTTATTACAGGGTTACTAACAAACTCCGATAGGTTTAATTACAGAATGACTGACAATATTTACAAATTACAAATCAAAGATTTGGTCAAAGAAATAAATAGAGATTTTCAATAACAAAACTTTTTGAAAATAAAATGGAATAAAAGGTATATTTTGTCACTGAAGAATGTCTAATTCAACAACATAAATGAGCAGAAGTGATCATACAGTTTATAATGGAACTTTTGCAAGCAGGAGTCTGCTGCCTAACTATTTTTGAGGAGGGAATCTGAGAAATTTAGAGGAGTCTTGACATCCCAATAATTTTAGCCCCAGCACATATGCCATAAGTTTCAAATTCATCTCTTCACTTTATAAACAGCCGCAATCTGTCAAAATAAAATTTCCTTTTTCTTAGCTTGTACAATGCAATGCAACATTTAGATTTAACACAACACAAAAACAGAATTTGCATGACACACAAAGTTAAAACCTTATTTAATAGCAGTTGTAACAGAAAATATCATTCAACAGGGAATTTTCATTGCAAAATCAAAATGAAATAAATTAATTTATCAGCAAGAAGAAAATAAATTAATGCAAAATATAAATTAACATACCAAGAGAGCCAGGAAGGCGAATACCCATTTTTTGCCACTGAGTTGCTTCATATGCTAATTTTCGCACATAAGTTTCATCAACTGCAATCAGTATATTCTCTGGTTTTATATCAGTATGTATAATTTTGCATCTATGGTGCAAATAATCTAAGCCCTCTATAACCTGAAATTCAACACAAGAAATTAATATATTAACCAACATGCTTCTTTCCTTAATTGTAAGCAAGTTTGTTTCATTATAAAAATTAGTATACTCATATTTCATAAAGTCATAACATATCAAATCCTAGTGATTCAGAACTCTTTGCTTACATGTATCTGTATTTTTAATATTCCAATTAGGCATAACTTAAATATGAAATTTTTGAAACAAAATTTCTTATTTTTTTCTCAATTCTAACCATTTTCATAAACCTCTCAGAAAAAGAATGGACAGATCCCAAATGGTACTTTTGGCTGTGAACATCCAACTATAACCATGCTACCATCTACGAGACTTTATATGGATGAAAGCAATTGGATAATTACAAAATCCCAAAAACTCGGCATTTGATAACCAGCAGTCCGGATAACTCAGTCACACCCTGGCAGGGTCGAAAAAACCTGCACACAGACCCATTCAAGGGCATTGCGCATTTCTTTTTTAAAAAATAGCCAATTTTTGCTAAGTCGGCAAGATAATTTTGATTATCGACAGCTTTATGCTTTTATAAAGTACTTTTCTAAAGTCTGTCCTGTTAGGTAAATTACTGTGCACTGTGTATTTATTAATTTTCATTTTCAGGTAGTAGTAAGACTCTATGCATTCATAAAGAACGTACTTTTCCTTTGTTTAAGGGTATTTGGGCAGCATATTTTCTCTTGTATTCTCAATCAAACAATACATACATATACAGTACTGTATTTTCTAAAGAAACACTAGTACTTGCTTGTTTTTAACCCCACTCTTGATAACTCGGCATTTTCAAACTCGGCCACTCTTTGGTTCATACACTGCTTGACAATTGCTAAGGAACAACTGCTTTATGCAAAGTAGCGTTCCCGACAGCCGACCAATAACAGTAATATGAAGTTCAGAGGGCCTGGCAGAGTAGAACTCAGTATCTGTATAAAAGGCAGTGCACACAAGCTCTTCATTCATGCGAAAATTCATGTTGTTACGTGATCGACCAAAAAAGCATCGGATGTTGTTGAAGTTATTTCTATGAAATTCAGTGTGGTGTTGCAATAATCAAGTGCAAAATGTCTGCAAGACATCATTTGAGTGCTTACTGCTTACGATCGTGGACGAGCAGTTGGATGGCTGGAAGCAGGCCAAAGTGTCACCACTGTAGCCACAGCAATGGGAGTGTCAAAAAGTGTCATCTCGTGATTAAAAAAGGCGGCTGAGGGTGGTAATGCTATGTGAAAGCATGCCGGTGGTCATGGTAGGAATATCACACCTCAAGAGGATCGATTTGTATCCCTAGTGGCGAAAAGGAACAGAAATGCCACTCCAAGCCAGATAGCTGCAGACCTTGCAGCAGCTACCTATACACATGTTTTTGCCAGAACCATCTCACGATGATTAAATACAGTTGGGCTGTATGCACGGAAGCCTATTTGATGCATCACGCTTCAACCACGTCATCGTCGAGAATAATTACGTTGGTGTAAGGAACATATTGGTTGGAGTCACCAACAGTGGTCCAGAGTAATGTTTTTGACGAATCCCGTTTCACTGCGTTGAGTGATTCTGGCTACCAGTTAGTGTGGAGAGAGAGGGGAACACGTTATGCACAACAGTATGTTCATGAACGCGATCGTTATGGCCCAGGTGTGCTAGTGGGGGCAGTCATCATGCACGATGACAGAACACCGCTTCGCATCTTTGAGCGAGGCAGCATAATATCCCAGCGGTATTGCACAGAGATTATTCTGGATTATGATCGCCTTTTTAGAGGTGCGGTAAGGTCAGACTTTCTGTTTATAGACGACAACACGAGACCTCACAGGTGCTGAAGTATCGGACACTCTAGAGAGTGAAGATATTGTCCGCATGGAATGGTCTGCTAACTCCCCAGACCTAAATACTATAGAGCATGCTTGGGATGCCCTTGTCAGGCATGTTTTAAAAAGAACACCCCTCCCCGAAACGTGCAAGAACTGAAAACTGCCTTGAGCGAAGAGTGGGACAATATCCCCCAAGTACTCCTCGATAGTTTAATGGAAAGCATGCATAAAAGATGCAAAATATGTATTAGTGCCCGAGGTAATCACACATTGTACTGAGGTACAGTTATCTGTTCCATTTTGGCAAGAAGACCCATTTTACGTGGATGTTTGGAAAGCATCCAAGAGCCAGCTTTTTTATTTTTTATTTTCTTACTTTTTTGATGTGGCGATATCCGTACCATTTTGCATGATAATAAGTGCACACTGTCTCTACTAAATATGTACTTAGTTTCATTTCTTCAATCAATGTATATCATTAATTATTCCAAAAAATTTAACTGTTCCTTAGCAATTGTCAAGCAGTGTATTGGGCTGAGTTTCTGGGACTATACTGTATCAATTTAAAGGGAGGTGGTCTACTTGTGCTCCAGTCTCCACAACATATAAACCTGGGAGGTAAAAGGGAGGAGCTAAATCTTTCTCAAAGTGGCATCATTTTGTTCACTTTTCTAGAGGAACCCCGCATACTCCCATGAACATAATCATATCAATGTAATTGATCTTTTAGAGGCTGCTATTTAAAGGGAGAAAAATTCAAAACAAAATTTTTTTTAATCATTAACTAACATAAACTAAATATAGCTTTCATTCCAAGAAAATTAATGCAGATTTTTATGGAAAATGCTCAACTTATTTCCACTAACCAATTCGTCAAATTCGACAAATAAACTGTGTCCATGTGATTTCTTTGTGTTATATGATGTTTTAATTACTATAACGAAGGAATTTTCTATTTGTTTACATAAATGATGACTTAAGCATGTTGTTGAGGCTGTGGGGAAAAAATTAGATTTTGTGGAGTATTCAATATTTTTGTACTAACATGTGACAAATAAATGAAACATTTTCAATTTTAATTTAAAATACAATCAATATTGCCTTTGTAAAAAATCAGTCTCTTCTGCGTATCATAGATTTTTTTAAATATGCAACTGGCAATGTCTGCAGCACTGGCACTCTATAGAATATGTAGATATTATGTAGGATGCTGGATTTCATTCATTGTCAATAACATATGTAAATATTATGTTGTGCTTGTGCAGCATTTCCATTTAATATATATATATATATATATTTATATTTGTTTCAGTGTTTTATTTTTTATTCATTAAAAATGGCACCTAGACTGTTCATTTTGAATCCTAGAAATTATGCTGATCGTCATCATGAGATCTAAATTTAAATTCTTATTTCAAACACTGACTATATCTTTCTATCAATAATAGCAGACAATCAAAACTCTCAGCTCAAATAATGTACTGGAATTTTTACTGGACATTTTCATTCCCTATCTTTCTGCTTTAAAAAATCTGTATCGAATAATATACCCAATATAAAAATATGCAAACATTTTGCACAAAACAAAGAAAATTAAATCTGTTATTTTTAAAACTTTCAGAATCAAATTTTTTAAAAGGTAAAAAACAAGTGTTATTCCACTAAGACTGAAGTGTGAGATGATGCCACAAGAAGAATAACATTTTGGAATGATACTCATTTTTCTAGTAAAAATTACTGCATAATGCATACATCACATTGCATAACACCGCATGAATAAAAACATTCAACTGCATAATTTAAGGAAATTTGCTGAAATAACTACATACTAATTATGAACAACTTTCTTTATTGAAAATCTTTAAAAAGTCTTACTGACTTTTAAGTAACATATAAGCTCTCTATTTTATTATTTTAAACTTTTAATTACCTGTTGTATAATGAGCTTTACATTTGCAAGTGGAATACCTTGGTAGTTGGATCTAATGATTAACTTTAATAAATTATGACCTAATACTTCAAACACCATGCAAACATCTGGAAAATGTTAAGGCAATACAACTTCAATTTACAAAGAACATTTGGAAACATTATTAGTTAATAGTTACACAAAAATATAGTACAAAATAACATTTTATTTTCAAATGCAAAGTGACATTGTTTTGAGCATTTTATAAGTTATTCCCTATGTGCTGCTACAAAAAAAAAAAAAAAAAACAATTTTGCATTTTTATAACAGCATCAAATATTAACAAAGCAACTGTAATTTTCAATAGTAAAATCAACATTGTTTAAGATGATGTAGAAATTCAGTGTTGGCCAAATTTGTGGTCGCATCTCAATAATAATCATGTTTCATTGTGCTAACAACATTTAAATTAAATTTATGTGGGTTAGGAATGCTGCACTTTTTTTTTTTTGTCAACTGAAACCTAACAACTTCTTCAATATCATTGCAGTTGTCAAAACTTGGTTTACTTCTTGTTCTTTTTTTCATGTCACAGCAAAGTGACAACACCATTTTTAATTTCAATTTTGTGCTTTTTTCATCTCATTTGGATATTTACAGTGCTCAGTTATTTACAATGTTTGCTTTGTCATTTAAAAAATCCAACAATTTTAACTTTTAATATTTTTAATTGAATTAAATTAAACAGATTTAATTTTAATATTTCAAATTAAAATATATGTTTTTTTTTGTAAATGATTATTTAAATAAGACCAATGATTTTGAGAAACATATCTGATGCTGTGAAGTTTAGCAGTCATAAAAGATAAGGTAGGCCATACCAAGTACTAACATTGCAAATGTATGGAAAAACATAATTCTGCATCATTTCATTAATAATCATTTTTAAAAAATGTTGTAGAAATAACTTTTATCTTTTATTTTTTTGTATGAGTTGAATAATGTGGACAACACTCTAGTCTAAGTTGAAATATGTAGTTGTATATATAAAATGCATGTATGTTAATAACTGTCAAAGGTTTACCAAGCTACAATTCAACTTTTGGAGAGAATAATTTTTGGTTGACTTATTTTTTTATTTAAAAAAAAAAAAAAAAAAAAAGAGAGAGAGCAGAGGGATTACTTAAATGCTTAAGAACTATAAGTCATAAAACTGAATAAGGAAGATTTTACTAAAATTTGCATCTGAAATATTAATTATAAACGCAAAAACAAAAATATGTCCATGATGCAACACAGCGTTTCTAAATTGCGCTTTGCGGATCCTAAAATTCAGCAGAGATCACTGAAGTGTTCCATAGGAAACTTGCACCCCTTTCCTCTAATAACATTCAAGAAAGTCATTGAAAAAACAATAAAAGTTTACAAGATTCTGGGCCTCTTAAAAAAATACTACTACAAATAATAATAAAAACTGATCCTTGCGTCCATTTAGCAATTCAGATAGTTGATGAAAATGCAACTGTTCACAATTTTATTGATTACGATGGGGGAATCTCGTGTTTTGAAGTCTTTACTATATGCAAACTACACAAGAGTCCGAGATGAAGTTCTCAGCTTATGTGCTAACAGAAAAAAATGTCGCAAGATACGGCCCGCTAAAGGTCAAGACTCGCGGTCGCCACTGGCCATGTGGCGACCTTGTTTGAAAAAGTGGTGATTCAAAAAATTAGGAGAGATTGCCACCTTTCCTTTTTTTTTTGTTTTCTGAAGGAAATCCCTCCATTTCAAATACCATCTATAGAATTTACAACTCTTGCTTCTTTCATGCATACAAGCACAATAAAAACACATCAATTCAGCATTCAAGTAACCGAATTTCGGCCGATAGTCTTCATTTCCCCTTTAACAAGAAAAAAATGGCAACATTTTTTCCGATTACGCTATTGTTTTTTCTTTTTGAATTCCCACTCTCTGCCATATAAATCTTTTAAATATAGTAGGAAACAATCTTAATCTTGATATTTTTTTCATAGCTTTCATTTCAATTACAATTAGATCGGCCATTTTCGCTTAAACTTATAAAATCGGACTTAAGTGTCGTGCCATTTTGATAATGGTGTGAAATCTTTAAAAAAAAGTTTTGAAAAGAATAAAAATAAAATGTACTGAACAAAACTATTAACTGAAAATATACATTTTTTTTATACTTGTGTTCAAAAATGGTTTGTATTTGTGATCACGGTTTTTGTAAAAGGTTTGTTTCTGTGAGGGAGAGTTTTGTTATCTGTTGCTTCTATGATGAAACAATTAAAATTTTGCATTTACATCTTTTGTGCTCTATAACATTAAACATGAAAAACTATATTGCAAAAATTCATATTCCCTAATTTACCATCGCCAAGGAAGCAAGTTTTTTCTTTTTAAAATTTGAAAGTCATATACATTTTTTTTTTTTTTTTGAAAACTTGATAGTTTTAACAAAATATTATGTTTTCTTCACTGAAAATAAGTCACATAAGGAATTGCAGTGCATTGATGCACCATTCACCGCCCCCCCCCTCCCCCTTGCTTTGCACTTTCGCTTTATGACGCGTAGGTGATGGCCACCAGGTTAATCAAGTTTAGTGGCCACTGGCCACTTCCAAAATTTCTGAGTCTTGACCTTTACGGCCCACAAATTTACATAACGTTGGTAATGACATGAGAGTTTTGTCATTTCATACATAAAGGCTAATATGAAGTATATCTTCTATAATTAAAATCAGTACCACTCAGCTCACTAATATTTCTGCTTCTAAAATCTTATTTGAATATGTTATTTAAAGTTATTTTAAGAATTTTTTTGTTTAACTTGATTTTTGAAATTACTTTTTGAAGCTAATAAATATATTTGAACCAAACTACCATTCATTTCTATGAAAAATTATCCATTTCCCATATGTAATACTTATACCATACTCTTGAAGAAAGCAAGGGTTCTTTGAAGCTACGAGAAGAGTTGGTCTTTTAAAGGGTTCTACACATAAAAAAATTAAGAATTGCTGGTGTAACAGATTTGACAAAAATTAGACACTTGTCATGGGACATTTTTATATAATAATTCAAAATTTTACATCTTAGACTAAAATTCTTCCATTATTTTTAAAGCTGGTAAGAGATATGTAAGCACACCAAAGTTTATCAAGTTACTTTAATATTCAGTACCTGAAGAGAAACAAAAAAGTTGATGTTGCATAGCTGCCAACCTCAAGATTTAAAAAATAGGAGCATTAGAAGAAAAAATTAGGAGTACCGGGGGTAAAATAGGAGCAGGAAAAATTTAGTGTCTAAAATTATAACTCAATACTAAGTTTGAATTCCTTTGCTTTATATTTTTCCTGTTCCAGTCAAAACATTTAAAAATAATTATTTATTCAAATATATTTCAACTGGAGCTAAATCATACACAATGATCATGCCGTAAACATATCCCTGCCTCCTCAAAAACAAATAAATACAAAACGAAAGTGATTAAGTTTTTAAATTGAAAAATACCACAAAAATAGATGTTTTAGATTTTAATGGAACTAATATAATAAATTTTCCCTTTTCCAAGATAGATTAGTTATCATTTTTTGAGAAGTCTATTAAACTGAATTTTCATTTCTTTTTGCAACTCTGCACAACTAATTTCAACTTTTTTGTTACCTACTGAAAAATTCTGTTAGTAGTTTCATTTAGCTCTTATAATTTCCTTTGATTGCACATGTAATTAAGGGTGAACAGCATACATTCAGCTTCCTTGTACTAGTACATTCTGGTTTAAATTTTTTAAAAAATCCCAAATGATTGAAAAGGCTGTTCAGGCACTTTCCCAATGATAATCACCTGTTGACAACATGTTAAAAATATTTAAGAAATCCTGTACACCATGTAAGGTTTGAGAACTTTTCTATGCATACTTTCTTTTAAAGCTTAAGAGTACACATCCGTTAATATTTCATCTAATGAAATAAGAATGAATGATTTTCTCTCATATTGATTATTTATTTTCTCTTCTGCTACTTCTTTTGAAATTTTTTCCAAGTAATATTTATTTACTTCAATAGGATCTTTAGTGGACTTCAAAATCAAGTTCTTAACTTAAAAAACATCATTTTCTAAAAAGATAAATGAAAAACTGAACACTTAAGAGCTTTTTGTTTAAAACTTTCTTTATAAGATTTTCTTATAAAGAATTATTATTTTTTCTTTCTTATTCTTAAGAGTAACTTACCAAAAATTTAACTAAATATAAAGTTTAAAAAACTTAACAAATTATTAAAATAAAAAATAAATCAAGCAGATGACAGGTAGCAGCAGATGTTAAAGTAACTGTCGACTTTTAAAATAATTGAAATATTTACAGGATGGAAAAAGATAGAAATCTCAAATGACGCATGCAATTTCCGGCAATGTTGGCAAGTTTCCAAAAAATAGATTTTTACCATGTGTTTAAGCTATAAAAATTCATCTAAATAAATATGTATCTTCTTTAAAAATTGTTTTCATCTTCAAATAAAAAATACATAAATGCTTAAAATAAAAAAATAAAAATCAGATTTTCGGAATTAACAAATATAATCGAAAAAACTCCGGGAAAAATGGAGCACTTGGCAGCTATGTGTTAGGTAATATCTGCCACAGACGGAAATAACCATAACCGTGATTTAATTCATAAAACATTCTTAAAATGTATTTAGAACAGAATGTTCTGGAAAATGTATTCAATTTCAAATGCAGTTTATGGCATAACATAAAATGCTATAATAAAATTTGAAAGGATACGTGTCCCATTAACACCAGATATTTTGAAATCATCAAGTAACTGTACAACTTTTTCTCTAAAACAATCAGTTGGATCACTTTCTCGTACCTAAGAATACACAAAGCATTTTCATAATACGTTTTAATTTCATATAATATTATTATAAAGATAAGACACAAATAACTTACACAACGAAGCAGTTTTATCTCATCCAAAGCTGTTTCTGTGTAATGTGAAGCACTTTTCACAACTTTTAAAGCTACAAATCTTTTCCCCCTAGAAATAAGATTAATGAAAATAATAAGACACATTACTTAAAACAAAAGTGAATTAATTATGAAAAAGAGCTAAAATGTAGTTCAACTTACATTAAGTCCCAACATAACCAAACAGTAGAAAAGTGACCCCAACCAAGTTTACGAATAACATGATATCGGCTATGAAACAAATCTCCAATTTTCACTGGATGATAGCCACCTACAACGAAACATAATTTATCTACACATTCTAACAATTTTATGAAGCACATAGTATTCTAGGGGGGTAAAAAATGGAAAAATAAAAGGTTTAGAAGAAGTTATTACAGATTAAATCTAGGAAGATAAAATGTTTAGAAGAAGTTATTATAGATTAAATCTAGGAAGATAAAATGTTACAGAATTGTTAAAATTTTTAAAATGAGCACACAAACTAGGGATGTAACCAACACAGTTTTGGTCCAAATGGCCTAATATTAGGCCACTTTCCCCAGACCGAACAGTGAAGCAGAATATTTTTAAATAATAGTCTAATATTAACGTCTGGACCAAATATCGAATAATCAGCGATGGAATATTTTTTTTTTTTTTTTCAAAATTGAGTATAGTTGAAAGCATTTGTTCAATTTAAAAGAATTAGGTTTGTTTAAAATTTAAAAGATCTAAAATTTGTGTCTCTTCTCTGTATAGCTTTGAATGCAACAAAACTGATAGTTTAACCTATGAATGCAATGCAAATGACATATTTTAGTGTAAGCATCCGCAACCTTTAAATAAATATTTAATTTAAACAAACAAATACCATCATTTAGTGAGCTTCTATCTTGCTAGAAATAGCTTCATCTAGATATTTTTAAAGGTATAAAAGTTAATATTTTAATTTCATGGATTTTTTAAAAGTTATTAATATTTACACATGCAAATTTTACTGATCTATTATTAAAAATTAATGCATTTAACCCTAATAACTTATGTTAGCTTATTCACGGTACGTTCTAAATTTCTCACATTTCACTCTCACTGAACATTCAAAATATACCAGTCTATTCCCAACAAGGCCTCTTTGTTAACAATAACAAAACAAGTCATAGTGAGCATTTGCTTGTAGAAGTGGTATTCATAAAAAAGCACATAATATAATTTTTCCAGAAAATCTTATGTTTTATGTCATAATTTTTATTTATATAACAATGCATAAGATAATAATAATAAAAATACATTAATTATTATATTTTACACCCGAATAATTGCATAAAAATAAATAAACACACTTGATTAAACATTTGTATTCATGATATATTGGTATTAAGTGTTCAATATTTGATATTCTATCTTAATTTAATAGTTTAACACAAAATACAAAAGTGATAACCAGCAACAGGCTCTGGGCCCAGTTCAGGCTCAGGAAACATTATAGAGTGAACTATAACTAGAACATAGCATATTTGTAACATATCTAACAACAGGTGTTATCAAAACTAAAAGTAATTTGTAAAAAAAAATTTATTTCCAAATTTATATCTTGTAAAAGCAAAATACCACTCACTGATTAATCACAAAATATCAAAGTATAAATACTATAAATATGAAAATTGACAGGCAGATTCCTCGTGCAGAGTAGGCATCTACCAAGATAGGATTTTTTAAAATTCTAATTAGTTTTTTTGTAATAATTCTTTTAAGTATATATATATATATATATATTTTATATATATACACACAATGTATATATATGTACAGAGTGCAATGTATATTATACATATATAAAAGTAAAATATCACTCAGTGATTACTAGCAGATCTTAGAAAGTATAAATACAAGAAAGTTTAAATTTGGCAGGTAGACTCCCTATGAGAAGAATGTATCCAATGAGAAAGAAGTTTTGAAAATTCAAATTAGGTTTTATTGTAATTCAATTTTTAAGCATAATTCATAAATGTTTTAATTTGGAGGTGAAAAAACAATCTTGCACACTTTAATATTATATATCATTTAGAGCTTTTAATCTTTTAGAGCATGAAATATAAGCCTTTTTAACATAATTCTTCATGGTAATTAGCGTTAATTTCTTTTCCACAGAAGAAATCCATACATATATAAAAGTGCATAGAGAAAGTTCGTATAGCACGGGCATTACCATGTGTGCACTGCTATGCTAATTATTCCTATTATTGGAAATTATATAAGTTATGTGCACTTTGCAACAACTTAATATAAATTAAAATGTTTACAATCAACTGGTTTTCACATTTGTCTACATTGTTACCAAAGAACAAATATTTGGCTGAATAGTATATATTCAGCACCAGGCCAAATATGATCTTGCCAGTTATTGGGCAAAGCTGAATATTCAACTCTATTATGAGATCACTATTCGGCTAAACGTAATATTCAGCCAAGGGGCCGAATACCAATCAGTGGTTGAGAATTTGTTACATCCCCAATACAAACCTTTGCAGTAATCCCTCGGATCTTCTTGTTCATCGTCATCGGAACCCAAAATTTCTTCCTCTTCATCATCATCTTCATAAAACATATCACTAAGACGCTGCTCAGATCTAAAATAATAAAAATGTTTGTAGTATTGTAATCAAAACAAAAAAGATAACAAGCATCAGGTTTTGTGTGTGGTCCAGGTTTTTAATTGCTTATCAATACTTCATGGTCAAGGGCCCTTGAAATTGTTAACCACTGCAGTAGAATGTTATTCAAAATTTTTCAGCAGAGTATACCACCTCCACTTTTTATACTACCACTTTATACCACCCTCTTGACAAATCATAATATGGATCCCCTTCCATTTTGGTCAACCTTAGAAATAGCATACCTGCCAATATTCCTAGAAGAAAATCCAGTAGATCATTACAGTGGGAATATCATATATATTTCATTGTTATTTATGGGGGAATAAGGATTCATTAGTAATCTTTTAAATTACAGTCAAATGCAAGTTATTTGCGTGAAATATCTCAGGATACACAAAATAATCAAGCTTTTACTCATACTAGAGTTCATTTTAGATTTTATAACACCTAAAACCCCAGGTTTTTTGGATAAATAATCCCTTTGTCAAAACAAATAATGTTTGTGAGATTAGTGTTAAAAGATTTTTAATTTTGCCCGGAATGCCTCCAACGGAATTTTAATTCCCTTTTATGTAGGGATTTTTGCTAAAACTTGCAAAAACCGGGAGATTTTTAACACAAACCGGAAGACCGGTAGAAATGGGTAAAATCCAGGAGTCCACCAGGCAGGTATGAAATAGGTATATAAAAATTAAGTCTGCCTTTTTATGCATCTTTTATTATATAGAACTCAGTAAAATTTTGTATAGTGAATGATTGCACATTATAGATTTAAAATTGAATTTTTTTTTTTTTCAATTAAAACCTTCCTGTGGTTTCTCTTTTTCTCTCTCAATGATATTTATAGACTATGAATTTTTGCAAATACTCAGTAGTATTGGCCAAGTAAATGGGCAAAATTTGGCCGAGTACCAAGAACTATGTACCGCACGAAACCCAAGTTATTTCAACAAAAAAAAAAAAAAAAAAAAATTGATTAATCAGTAAAAATTGGCTGAATATAAATAATTAATAAAGTAGTCAATTATTAATATAGCGAATTAATCGGTGCACCCCTACTGTGTGACTACTTATTTTCACTGTTCATTACATTTAAGTCACCATTAGTAATTAATACACTTAAACCAATAATTTTCTGCTTAGCAACACCATAAAAATACTTTTCATGTTACCCTGCAAGATATTTATAGGAAGTTCCTTTAGTGTAAATATAGCTGTCTTTCTCTTTTAGCTAATCCACCTATTACAAAGAAGCATTTTATTAAATAACAGTATTTTTCTTGTCATAGTTACTCAAAGAAATGGAAGTCTCTGTGAATAAATTGAGTCACTCAGGGTTTTACATGAATTGTTCAAACCCCTAGTTCTATAAAATGCCCAAAATCCATAAATGCTCAGGCATTTATGAGTTTTTTTTTTTTTTTTTATAAAATTACTGATTATTGTAAAAGAGTCAAACAAGTTTGTATTAATAATTGAACATACTTCAATCCTGATAAATGTAATGTAATTTTTTTGTCAGAAATAGTTCTTACTATTGCCACCTGCAGATATAAAATGTGTTTTTTTTTAAAAATGTTTTGGGTAAAATAATTTCTGTTTGAGTAATATTTGAGTTGGTTTTTAGCATTTGGTTATAAATAGGCTAACAGCTAACCCCTAACATAAATACCCACCTAATAATAATAATGAAACACACACAAATGAATTGAAATTGGGTATTTTTTTCCTTGGCTTCATCTTAATTGTTACTGCTCCTCTCTGAGGAAGTGGCTTTGACATTCAGATCCGCCCATGCCCAATTCATCAAACTCTAGAATTTCTTAATTTTCTGAAATTAATTTTTTTCTTAATTTTCTAGAAAATTAAGAAAACCCTGTTGCAAATGAAACAAGATTTTTTTTATTTGTGAGCCATTATGAAAATGACATTGCAAGCATCAGAAGAATCTTCCTTCCTTTTTAGTGAAGTTTCTAGAACACTTCCAAATTTGTCATCTTTTGTTCTTAGTGAAATTTTACACCTCTGTAATTAAAAAACAAGTAGAGGTTTCATAAAAATTTCATTTTCTCCAAGTCTATACCAGTAGTACACCTCTGCTAATTTTCAAAAAAATATGAAATGGTGAGATTTTGGCCCTGTGTTGAATTGACATAAATTGAACTTCATGTTTTATGATCAATACTGATAATGCATCAATTTATATACCCTTTATACTTTTATCACTGGAATGTACATTGTAAATGACTGTTTTGTTATTTATAAGCTGTAATGTCACTCACGGAATTGGACGACCCTGTGAATATACTGAGTCGTCCGAAGTTGCAAGTGTTGTCGCACCGCAGTGAGTAACACTGCTGGAATGGGAGAGGGGAGGAAAAACAAGTCAGGGCCTATTCCTGAGGCTGTAAATTTAAATGTGGCACCAAAGAGAGGTCATTAGCCACCTTAGCATGACCAAATATAGCCAATTCTGTTTTCAAAACTTCAATTTCAAAAAGAGCTCCCCTAATGTTGTCAAAAGTTGCTTAAAATTCCATTTTCAGTGCTTCAGTATAAAAAAACCCTGGGAGAGCCTGAATTCTTTCTATAGCCTAAAATTGCATTTTTACGAGGTCAGCGTCAAAATGCATCCTGGGGTGCATTTTGATGCTGACATGACTTGAATGCACGCTTCCCCTAACAACCAAAAATAGCATAAAATTAGGTTTTTAAAGCATCAGTTTTTAAGATTTTCCCAGAGGAAGTCTTTAAATGCTTCCCCTCTCCCCCAACATCAAAAAAAAAAAAAATTAATTAATTAAAAGTTATGTTTTCAGAACTTTAGTTCCGAAAATGTTCTATCAAAAGACACTTGACCCCCCCCCCCCCCCCACTCCTCTTCTACCAGCATAGATCGTTTGAAACCACATTTTTTGGATTTTAGTTTTGAAAAACATATGGAGAGAGCCAACCAGCCCCTCTTTGTCCTAACAAAAAATGAATGAGTGATCGAGTGAGTGACTATGTATTAAATTACTAAAATGGTATACTTGAAGTAATTACGAACTAAAGCTGAATGTGAAATAGAGAAAGAGAGAGAAAGAGAGATTATAAATTTGATGTCGGTGTCTACAGAAAAGTAGGCTTGTATAGTTCCAGACAGAACTTCTTGTTTTTTTTTTACTTCATACAGATTGATGCAAGAAAATTTTACCATGAGCCCGAGCCAAGAATAACTTGAATATAGAACCCAGCTCATTAGTACCCACAGCCCCCCCTAAAATCTACGCTCCCCAAATCGGCCAAACAGTCGACCAAGCCCTCCCCAAAACATCCCCTCTGAAAAAATTGTTTTTAAATGACACCCCTGAAAAATTCTTTAATGGATTTTCATATCATAACTGCTAGTAACTGATAAGCATAAAAAATACTTATTACTAGTGTAAAAATTTCAATATTTTTGTATGTTAGTTTAAATGAATTTTATTTTATGTCTACCTGATTATATTCAACTGTACAAAACTTGTTGCATTATATTATTATCTTGCAACAATTCACTAAGAAATACAGCATTCATTTGGGTAGTTATTTCTTTGAATATATATATATATATGTATCCTATTCATATATATATATATAAGAAGGTACACAAGTTAATTTTGATCAGAGTACAATCAAATTAAAGGAACTCGATTTAATGTCTGTCGTTATTTATTTATTTATTAATTTCTATTATTAGCAGGGATGCACAAACTATGGCCCGCGGGCCAAAATTGGCCCGCCGACCCTTTTGAATTGGCCCGCTAATATAGTTGATAAAAAAGAATAATTATAATAAAATAAAATAAAATACTAAAGAAAAAAATAATTCTAAAAAAAAGCTTACGAAAAATCGTAGTAAAAAAATACGATCGCAACGCCGCTACTGAATTTTGGTCGCAATTTTCGGAACTAATCGCCATATTTAATTGCATTTTATTGGAAATACTTCAGAAACTACTCAAATCACGATAAAAGTGGTAGAATATTGCATTGTCATCTGGTTCTGAGCTCTATGTAAAGTTTCAGAACAATATAGCTTTGCGGGAAATGGCCGAAAATTCAATTGCTGGATTTTTGCGAACAGCCATTATGTGCGTTATTTCGTCTATAAAAGAATTTTGTCACATTCCTGCTATGATTTCTTTAGTTAATTCAAAGCAACGATCGTTAGACATAGCAGGCAAAATGTCATTATTTGCGTCTTCATCGCTATCTTGCTCTTTGTCATCGCTCGGGTGTAGCACCATTTGGATGCTTTCCGAGCCGGACATCTTGTTTATCAAATTATTAATTTCGTAAAATCTGATCATCAATCATTTTTACAGTAATAAATGATTTCAAAAAGGAAGAAAACGAAATGTAAGAAGCATATTTACATGGCAGAAACGCGCAAATTTCATACTTGTGTAAAACGACTTCACTTTTGCGAACTCGATTTTAATAAATAATTCATTTTCACAGTTGCAATTTTTGTTGCCTTAATATCAATTTTAAATTCTTATCACCTCTATTAAATTCTTATCACCTCTTTTAAATTCTTATCACCTTATTTCAGCTCTTAAATAAATAAAAAAATATATAACACAAAAATAAACGAGGTTTAATTATCACACGATCAGCTATTGTGGAAAATTCGCGAATCTGCCGTATTAGAAATTTTCCGAACTTTCATCTAGTCCGACTTTTGTTGCAATTCGTCTTCGAATACTGACGAGACAAATAAATGTATAAGAATCTAATTACTTATTTCTTTCATGTTTAATTATTGAAACTATATAGAGAAAAGGTCTGATTTTTCTCAAGTATCGTTGGATATTTTTTCTTATTTCTAATTTTCATCTGCACGTAAGTTGACGCCCCATCCCCTAAAAAAACATCGCTTTTAGACTAAATTGTTCGACCTATAAACACTGAATATATTACTTGTAAAGGAAAAATGCGTGTTTTTAAAGGCATTTTAAAAAAATCGTATTTTTACTAAATGGGCAAAAAAACGCGAACTTTTCAAAAATGGCGGAAAAATTCACGAAAAAATTCCCGGTTTCCTGGTTTCCGGATAAGAGGTTCTGTACTGTATTACTATGCCAATTTAACTAATAAGATTTTGTAAATGGTTAGCTAAAAAAACAATTCTACTAGCCAAATTGACTAGTAGTAATGAATGAATAAAAATTGATTAATTAAACATTAATTTGCAGAAATTATAATATCAATATGAATAATTATTTTACTTTATAAAGTGTAATTTATCATCAAAATTTAAAAATTTTATTGTTGATATATATTTAGGAAAATTTTATCGTTGATATGTATTTAGGAAATGAATAAATAAATAACGATTTTTTACATTAATTCACAAAGATCAATTTCTAATCTGCAGGAAAACTAGGATTTAAATTTAATTATATGCCATGGAACGAAATGTGTTGATTTTTGATAAAGGAATCAGTTTAACTTTTTTTTTAATTGTCCATGTAGCAATGTATAAATTTAATATTACTGTGCCCATTTAACTAATAAGATTTTGTAAATGGTTAGTTAAAAAAACAATTCTACCAGCCAAATTGACTAGTAGTAATTCTGAATTGCAAGGGTTTAACGTCATGTACAGACTCACAGCATTTGGATTTTGCTATTTAATATATGTGTTTATTTGTTCTGTATTTATATTTGCACTTTTAATTAATTTCTTATTTTAACTCTTAATATATATTTTAAAACTTTCATTTAATAATCTGTTCCCGAGTACAGTAATTATTAATACATGTAATTTGTACATATTACCTCTAAATAAAAACTGAAATATACCCTGTATTTTTATGAACAAAACATTACGTTACTTTGTCCCCCAACCTGATACTTTCTAATTTTTTGGCCCTTCACCCAAAAAAGTTTGTGCATCCCTGTTATTAGTATTGGGATAAGCTTTCACTTATCCTCCATGATTTCCAAATTTTGAAGAAAAAAAAAGGGATTTTAGTGTAGTTTATCAAAACAATGTCACTATCAACATGGATATTTACATTATTTAAACCTTTTACGTATTTCAAGGCATAAAGAGTAATCAGGATTAGGTGCAACATTTCTGGCTCAAAGTCCAGAAACATTATTATGCTCAGCTCATTACTTTTAATAGGTTCAAAGATGGTATGGCAAAAAGTTGATGCTTGGATCATGATTTAAAAAAAAAAAATTCATTAATATTAGCATTGATATAACCAGTAAAGTCACTACTAGAGGATTAGTGGGGGTGAAGGGGACTATCTGCCCCGGGTGACACTTTTTTAGGGGGTGACACACAAAATGAGATCAAGAGTTTTTAAAAAAAATATATAGTATTTTATTTAAACAACTATCCTGATGCTAGTATTTCAATGTAAAACTGAAAATAAATATACAGTTTACTGAAAGTTGCACCAAGTAAATAAAATAGAATGTCGTAAGATAGCCCTAGTATTGATTTGCACTATTAAGCTACTGAACATAAAAGAACAAAATTACAAGATTATGCAGCACAATGCTTTTTATTGAGGGGAGGGACACCATAAATAACCGCCCAGGTGACACCCATGCTAGGAAAGCCACTGATAAAACTATTTTTGTTGAGATACATATGCAATTAAGAAAAAAAAATAGCTTCTAATAAATACCACAGTTTTCTCCAACACTGCTTTTAAAAACAACTGATGTGAATAATCTATTGAGTGTTCATTAATTGGATGAGGTTTTTGTTTGAAGCTACACCATATAGCCAAAAGTCATGGGTCAATTTCATTTCAGACATTTTTTCAAGTTTCTAGAGAAATACATGATGACGTTCTGGAACTTCGGTCAGATAAAAGGCTTGCTTCACCTCAATTTCCAGTAAAAATTTCATCATGACTGAATTTAGGGGACCAAACTGTTTGAATATCTACAAGCTAGAATTGAATATTGCCTATTTTATTACAAAAACAGCTGGATTACAGCTATGCAATTTACAAATGTGTAATTTATACTTATTCATATAGAAGCAATTCTTTAATGTACAATTAAATAAATCCAACAAAAATGTAAAGTAATTTTTATCTCGCTTAAAAAAGTAGAAATTAAAATCATATAATGTCATTAAATTATGAATATTTATGCTTCTTGGCTACCTTTAAATATTGTTTATAAATATTTGATTATCAAATTTTATCAACCACGTTTAGCTATAATAGGACAAATTTGAAGGGTTAGATGTTGAAAATTTAAAACTTTCACAATAAGAACCGCTCCACATTAATGTGCATGAGCACTTTTGTATTGTGTAGTTTTTGTTTCTTTATAGTGTGCACTGAGAGACCTCTTTGTCCTCCCCCTCCCCCCTTTTAAACTTTTAAAATGACAGCCCTGAAAATCATGATGGTACAATAACAAATAAGCATTTACACAATAATAGGTTTGTACTACAGTAATTTCAGCTCTCTGCAAATTTAGGAAACAAAATCTATATCAACAAAGCTCTCATACTAAGGGAAAAAATTATCCTTGGCTACTCTACTTATACAGTTACAATGGTAGCAAAATGAGAACTTTTGCTGGTACAACAATTGTATCAGAGAAAAGGTTAAAAGTGACCAAAACAAAAAAAAAAAAAGGTAATGCAAAGAAATAAGATTTCATTTAATAATGTCTAAGTGCTTGCTTAATTGATTATATATGCTGTACTATCAGATACTTCAACAAAAATTTAATGAATAAAATTTAATTACTTAATTGAATTTTTATGTTTTTAAAGTGTATGATTAAGATCCCTTACAGAAGAAATTGGAAAGCATTTATTTGTAGAAACTTACGAAATTAAATAATCCCATAAATCACAATATATTATAAAACACCTTTCTATAATTATAAATTTGTAACATAAAATATAAGCACTTTAATGTGCTTAAAAATATATCTAAGCTCGAATTAAAATTTCAATTCTATTTCAGCTATTTCCTCAGAATAGTTGAAATAAAATTAAAAATATATTACAATAACAAGAATTAGTACAGCATAAGATGACAATTATATTTAAAAAGCTGCGACGCTTTATCAAATAACAGGGTAAAGCTTGAAAAAAAAAAATTTACAGAAAAACAAATAAGACAAGAATATGCAATCAAACAGAGAAAAAATATATATGGGGAGGAGGATAAAAAAAAACACTAAATTTTTCAAAAGAGTAAAATCCAATGCTCTGTGACATCCTGTGTCTGTAATGCAAACACATCAGAATAAAACTAAAACTGCAACAACATTTAATATTCAAGGATGCAGGTGGCATAAATCAAATGAGAGAAAACAAAGAAAGTTAAATTAATATATAACTTAGATTGATTTCGTATTGGTAATAGGTTATCTGAAGTTCATTGTTTTTAATGAATCAAATATTCTGCAGTTGTCGTGAGGATAAATTATATAACAAATGCAAGCATTAAAAATATAAAAGCAACATAAACATAACAAATATTTCTTTCATAAGTACAAAGTGTTACCTTTTTTTATTTTCCATGATATCTGAACGCGCTTTCAGCTTTGATTTCGGACCCTTCGATCGTTTTTTCTTTGCTTGTATAGCCATAACTAAAATGCAAAAGACAGCTTTGTAAATTTACAGAACGAATTTACACAAAGCATATAAACACTTTTGCTGAAATTCCACAAACCTTTTCGATTAACATCTGCATTCATTTTCTTATTTTGCTACTGACTGATTCACCAGAATATTGTCAATGGAAATATACACATACAGGGACTAACCGTAGGATCGTGCTTGTTGCTCAACTCATTGACCCTACAAAATAATTATATCAAGAAAGGTCTGAAAGTTATCTTTGAATTGATATTCCTGCAACTTATAGTTTTAAATATTAAAAATTATGTATATTATTCTCGTGGATTTTGTTTCATAAATTCTTAAAAGAAAAATGTGCAGTTTACCTAGCGGATATTTTGAGAACTAAATATGTTCCGTATGCAACCTCATTGCAGAAATTATTTAGATTTAGCAAATTTATGTATTCAATAAGTTATGAAAGTCTGTTTCAAAGCATTATATAATTTGTGACCCTTTATAATCTGTCCCGTTTTTTTTTTTTTTTGAATGAAATCAATAATCCCGTTCTTAAGTAACCTCCCCTGTTGTCTGCGGACACAGCTTCGGGGCGCTGAAATGTCCCGTTTTCTGATAGAAAAAAAGTCGACTTAGCACTAAAATAATAATAATAATAACAAGAAGAAGAAGAAGAATAAGGGCCCGATTAAATCCCACGAACTTCGAGTTATTATTATTATTCGTGAATACATTAAGGGTGGCTTTTTAGTCTAGTGCATTTTTTAGGCTGCAGTTGGATGGTTATTCCTCTAGAAACTCGTTTGAGAATGGAATTTCTTGCAACCGCGAAACAAGTGCCTGCAATTTTCGCAAAATCTGTTCTCAATGTTAGGGATGTAACGAATATTCGTCTACTATTCGGTATTCGGCTCTTTGGACGCCGAATATTCGACCTGGCCGAATAGTGATAGGGAAAAGTTTTCGATTTTTTGGTTTTTTTTAGTTTTATTTTTATTTTATTTAAGATGGAATAACATCTATAAACATCATCTCTGACAAAAAATTTGTTTTGAGATAAGTATTTATTTCTTAAAGAAATTTTAAAGCTCCAAGCGTCGTAAGCGACGCAAGAACACTTTTCTCCGCACGTGCGTCACACTCATGGTCACACTTTAAGCGAAAAACGTCGTCACTCTGGGTGGTGAGTGGTGGTGAGCGGTGACACAACGATTTTCCCAGCGCATTGGGGACCGTCCATAAATGATGTCACGCTTTTTTCCCATATATTCGAAACTCCTTCCCCCCTTGCCCTTTGTCACATGTCACTCTATATGTTGTATAAACTTGATGTCACCACTTCTTGTAACCCCCTCCCCTCCCCCTTGTCACAATTTGTTGCACTTTCTCGAACCCCCTCGAAGCGTGACATCATTTATATCATTATCCCTTGGCGACAAACAGCTGCCGCTAAATGAAAATCTAGTAACCCTGGAAATTTAGGTTTGCATACTTGAAGAGAAGCGCGGATAGTTCATGTTCATACCCTTGCTGTCTCCTCTGGTCTCTAGTGATAAAGGGGCAGGGGTAAATAATCTCTTGAAAGTAGGGAAAAGTTTGAGTTTTCCTTATTCTGTAGAGGAAACTTCGGAACACCTCCTGCCGATCACCTGTCAATGTCAATCACTGGGTTGGGGAACACTATTGTTGTCGACACATTAGTGACACCACCCTACTAATGAAATTGTTCCCAAGTTTTCTTAAATGATTCTTTTTCAAGTGTCGACAATATCTAAGTTATATGTATTTATATATACTATATATATATAAATTGAAATATAGATATAAATGAAATTAAATGCTAATTCCGGGACATGTAAACAAACATTAACAAAACGTTAAAAAATACTGATATAAAAAAAACAAAAACAAAAAACTCTCCTCATCAGTGGGCGGGGAGCATAACGTATAGATAAGAATCTATACATTTATATCTATATTTCAATATATTAAAGTTTGCAGTACAGTGCTGCTTTTGCGCCTGGCACAAAACTTTGACAATTTCATACATTTAACAACTTGCTCTACACACACACACATATATATATATATATATATATATTAATTGAACCTGTCCCCCTTGCTATCCTGTCTACACTGATGGCCGCAAACAATGTAAACGAGGCTATAGTTTTCATTGCATTTATTTTCTTTAATTGTAATACTTTGCATAACACAATTATTTAACTGTAATAATTGTTGTTATTGATTCTTTATGAAGTCAGATCAGATGTTTCAAAATTGCATTAGATAACACAATTTTCGTTGTGCAAGACGTATTTATATGAAAAAAATCTCTTTTAGAATTTCAAAAATTTGTACAACATTCACTAACCACAAAAGTTGAAGCACGTTGAGTTTAGAATAGGATTATATACGGATTATAATAAAATATGATTTATTTGGTCTTTAATGCCGTAGTATAGGGGACTTTGCCCTAAGTCTACTGTGATTTAAGAAAAAAATAAAGTGCAGAGTAATTAATGAAACACAAATTACTTACATAGATTAACTGAGTAAAATTCTAGAGAAATAATTATGAGTGAGACAACCCTGAGTTGTCAAGTTTAATATGGAAAAAGCCAGACAAAGGAGACAAAGGACTTCTCCATATCACAGCCTGACAAAGGATACAAAGGATTTTTCCATATTACATCCCCCCTCCCCAAAAGTTCTATTACTTTAAATATTGAAGAAGTGAATTATCTGCAGCCTTTTTCCCCACATAAATTTATGTATTAAATTTTATATACACATTTTGAATGAAATACTATACAGTTACAAAAATTACTGAACATTTTCATCAGATTATTATACTCTTACTAAAACGATATTTACAAAATTGTATATACAGTTCAGTTTAATTACAGTTGGATTATTCTGTTGCAGTTCAAAAGTGAATGACTTATATCACATTATTCATGTGATAGTTTGAAATTTGTTGGTGGGTAATATTTCCTCAATCTTGACACATGTACTAAGTCTGATTTTTCTTTGTTGTGTGCATTTGGTTTATTGATTTCATAATTTACGTCCGTAACTTTTCGAAGAATTTTATATGGTCCACTGAACGGTTGCGAAAGTTTTCGTGAATTCGGATATTTGAATTCTTCATATATCACAAAGTCATCTGCATTAAAAGATTTGTCGACAAATCTGGCATCGTAATATATTTTATTTTTTTCATGATACTCTTTAGTTCTTTCCACTGCCAGTTTTCTAGCTTCCTCAACAGGAGGATAAATGTCTTCATTTACTGGATTTTGAAAAGGCACTGTACCGTACATTAAATACGCAGGTGGGAACTTCGTAACTGAGTGTGGAGTTAGGTTGTATTCTTGAGTCACCTGCTCTAATAATTTAGGCCATGGCACGTTTCCAGAAGCTGCGTTCACTTTGCACTTTAGGCGAGTGACTATTGTTTGGTTCAGACGTTCCACCTTACCATTTGTCTCTGGTCTATGAGCTGTGGTTAAAAGCTGTTTAATTTTGTGGTGCTTTAGAAATTTCTTGAAATGAGATGAAGTAAATGATGGATTTCTATCACTTAATACACTTTTAGGTATTTGAACACTGAAAATTTGTTTAAGAAAGTTGACGTAAGTTTCGGTAGTGATTGATTTTGATGCAAAAGACCACATGTATCTAGTATGATGATCTATAAACAATGTTAAATATTTTTTCGTGGAATTGTAGTAGTTGAAACCACCCACACTATCTACTGCAACGAGATCAAATGGTTTATCAACTGGAGGCATAGACTGTAAAAGGCCAAATCTTTTTTGTCGAGGCTTTTTGTTTACCTGACAAATATGACAATGTTTGTTAAATCCAGTTATATCTAATGTTATATTTTGCCAATAATATACAGGCGTAAGTAAATTAATTGTTTTTTGAATTCCTGGGTGTCCAAACTTTTCATGGACAGTCTCAAGTAATTTACGGCGTAAAGAAAAAGGAACAACAATTTTAGTAAAACCCTTTTTACGCAGGCATAACACGTTATTAATTTCGACAAAATTACCAGTTAAATTGTCATTTTTTTGAGCCTCTTGAATTTCATCCAATTGCAGTAGATGCGAAACGTGGTTTCCTATATTTTTTTCAACACATTCATTATTTACAGGTATATCTCTTGAGAGCATGTCAGCCTCGAAGTTTGTGGTGCCTTTCGTATATTTAATATCATAGTCATACATACTTAATTGTAAGGACCAGCGGAACAAACGACCTTTTAAGTTTTTTACATTTTTGAGCCAAACTAACGCCGCGTGATCGCTATGTATGACGAATTTATGGCCAAAGAGGTAGTGGTGGTACTTATTTAAAGCATCCACAACAGCTAGACATTCCAACTCAGTAATACTATAATTCTTCTCGTAATCTTTTAATGAGCGGGAATGGAAAGCTATGGGATGTAAGGCACCCGAACTGTCTGGCTGTTTTAATATTGCTCCCACACCAGTTTGACTTGCATCAACACAAATATGACATTCTTTTTTAGGATCAAATATTTTTAAAATTGGTTTACAAATTAAAGAGTTTTTCAAAACTTGAAATGCTTCTTGGCATTTGTCAGTCCATTGCCAAGTTGTATCTTTTTTTAGCAAGTGGTTTAATGGATTTCTAATAGTTGCATATTTATCTATAAATTTATGGTACACATTTATTGACCCCAGAAATCTTTGGAGAGATTTAACATTTTTAGGCGGTTGTAATTTTTTAATAGCCTCAATATTACTATTATCGGGCGTTACAATACCATTACAAATTTCATACCCTAAAAATTCAATTTTAGTCTGTAAGAAAGAACATTTTGATGCTTTTAACTTTAAATCTTCCTGTCTGCATATCTCAAACATTTGTTGAATATGATCTAAATGTTCTGAAAGGGTTTCAGAAAAAACTATTATGTCATCAAAGTAATTGGCTGCAAATTTTATTTTATGTTTTGTAAGTATTCGACGCAAAGTTCTTTGAAAAATACTTCCTGAATTTTTCCACCCGAAGGGTAATTTGTTCCACTCATATAAGCCACTATTAGTGACAAAAGCGAGCTTTTCAGTATCGTCGGGATGAATTGGTATATGCCAATATCCGGAAGCCATGTCTAATTTGGTAAAATATTTGCTTTTCCCTAATTTATCTACAAGTGTTTCTATCAGGGGTAATGGTTCTGCGTCGGACTTAGTAATTTGATTTAATTTTCTGTAGTCTATACATAATCGACTTTTTTTATTTTCGTCTCTTTTAAAAACTAGTGTAACAGGTGCAGAATACGGCGATGAGCTTTCTTTTATTATATTAGCCTTTAATAACTCTTGAATTTGATTTTCAATTTCTTCTTGTTGCTTTGGGGAAGTTTTATATGCCCTTAACGACACCGGTAAGTCGGATGTTAACCTTACCCGTTGAGGTTCAATTCTAATTGTTCCAACATCATATTTATTTTTGGAAAATATATCCTCGTAATTTCGCAATTGTTGTCGACACATTAGTGACACCACCCTACTAATGAAATTGTTCCCAAGTTTTCTTAAATGATTCTTTTTCAAGTGTCGACAATATCTAAGTTATATGTATTTATATATACTATATATATATAAATTGAAATATAGATATAAATGAAATTAAATGCTAATTCCGGGACATGTAAACAAACATTAACAAAACGTTAAAAAATACTGATATAAAAAAAACAAAAACAAAAAACTCTCCTCATCAGTGGGCGGGGAGCATAACGTATAGATAAGAATCTATACATTTATATCTATATTTCAATATATTAAAGTTTGCAGTACAGTGCTGCTTTTGCGCCTGGCACAAAACTTTGACAATTTCATACATTTAACAACTTGCTACACACACACACAATATATATATATATATATATATATATAAATTGGCAGACCACGTCCCCCATAAGTCGGCCTGCCTGTCACCATGAATGGAAACAATAGGGGGTGGAACGGAGAGCTGGATAGCTTCTGTCATATGGCTTTTCGCTTTTTTTCAACTTCAGTAATTCGTAGTTCGGCCAGTATTAACTTCAACTTTTTTCACAGGCTTTGTAAAATTGTTGTTTTGTTTTTTTTTAGGTCTAGGATTCTGATTCTTTCTTTCTTTCTTTTTTTTATTTTAATTTATTACATTAATTTTTTTTAAACGTTTATAAAAAAAATATAACTTTTACAATTATAAAAGATTATATACCAATTATAAACAAAAAGTTTTGAAGCAGCATTGTTTGAGTCTTTGATAGTGTTGAGATATATCATTTATAACTTTAAAGGGAGTTGGCATGGATGATCCTATTTGTTGTCTTTAATGGGTGTATTTATCGTACTCTATCGCCCCGCTAAATCCTTTCTAGTGACATTTAATTAAAAATGTATATATATACAGAGTAAAATAGAAAATGCACATAATATTACATAAATTGACACTGAGAAAATTCATAAAAACTGAAGTAAAGCAAAAAAAAAAAAAAAACCCTAAGACAATAAAAATAACTGCAGCTTGAAAACATTTCAATACTTTTTTTTTGCTTTATTTAACTCTAAAGTTAAAATTCTTGAATTAATGAAAGTAATGCATAAATTTGCTTACATGCAATTTTAGGAAGTGCAGCGGTAGCAGATATATATTACTTGATCATACATCAGATTTATAAGCTTATGTGTATCATGATATACAGTAGAGCCTCCATATAAGAAAGACCACCTAAGGAACTGCACCTAAGTGGTCAACATACAGAGGTGGTCAACTTAGGGATTTTTTTTAAAAAATTGTACAATATTAGAGAACATTTGTTAAACTTTTTTTAGTTTCTTTTAAGGAAAAATTTAGCACTTACTCATTTTTATTTTTACTGAAGGTACAGCACATTTTTACAATTTTTTAAGGACTGATTCAAATTTTGTTTGAGACCTTATTTTGTTCATTAGGTAACTGTAAAAAGCACTTTCACAGGTTACAAGTCGATTAAGCATGCTTGGACCTTTTTCAGCAGCAAAATTTTTAAGGTGCTCAAAAGCGAGAAAAAAGAACGGAATGTGCGAGCAATACACGTTGTTTTTAAATTCTGCATAGTTCAATTCTACGCATATCCCCCACTCCCCTGAATTTTTTCGAGATTCCAGCAGCTACAGATAATGTATGCAGTCCAAGAATCCAAGAAACGAAAACATTCAAAGGGCTGGAATATCATTTCTCCAATTCTCCTTAACAAAAGGCTGGGCACAATCTCCAGCATTTCATTCTCATTTTATGATATTGGAAGTGAAAAATGAATTTACCACCACAAGCGGAACGAGTGTTACTCAGATAAGCCGACGAATGACTAATCAAGAAATGCCCGGAAACCAGATGGAAAACAAACAGGGGAAAAGCAAATTCAAGAAAACATCAGTGATAAAGTTACAGAGAGTAAATTATACATATTTATTTCAAAAAACCTACTAAAAAGTGGTCAACATACAACCTATTTAGGAGGTCAACATAGAGAGGTAAATCTCCATTGAAAATACATTGTGACCATTCAAACTATAAAATTTCGGTCAACATAGAGAGGTGATCAATGTAGTTAGGTGGTCAACTTTGGAGGTTTTACTGTATATCCAATTAAAAATTAACATTATATAGAGAAGCAGAGCATTTTTCATATGCAAAAAAAAAAAAAATACTCAGAAGTACATTATTTTTTCTTTTCGAACGGTAAATTAAGCCCTCGTGCTCCGATGAGACGAAAAAAAAAAAAAAAAAAAAAAAAAAAAAAAAAAAAAAGATCATAAATATCTTCAAAAGTTCGGACCACATTTATGATTAGCGATTTAATCAATATTATGATGGACATTTATTTTAACTAGAGTCGAAATTAAGTTAAATAAAACATAAATGCTTGCTTCCATACAATATTTTCATTTAATTGTTTCAGAGAAGCCTTCACTCAATTATAAATGCGGCTTGTCTGACAAAAGACAAGGTGAAATAATTAATTAATAATAAACTGTTTCCAAATTTTTTAAATTGATATCACTAAAACTCGTTAACAGCTACTAAACAGAAAAAAAAAAAAAAAGGTAAGAAAAATTGGTTCAAAAACAGAGGAGATAAAATAATTTTCGAAAAAAAAAAAAAAAAAAATAGAACCGACTTCAAACTAGAAATTGCGCTAAAAAGTAAAAAATAAAATTATTCTTTAAACAACTTCGATACGACTATTAAACATAATTTTTGAAGTCGGTGCAAAATTATGACAGCCAAATTATATAATTACGCCATGCGTTATTTTACACTGAAACTGATGCGAACTCTACGCTATTTATATTTGTAATTACAAAAGGAATCATGTATCAAAATCCATCATAATTTTGCACCGACTTCAAAAATTATGTTTAATAGTCGTATCGAAGTTGTTTAAAGCATAATTTTATTTTTTACTTTTTAGCGCAATTTCTAGTTTGAAGTCGGTTCTATTTTTTTTTTCAAAAATTATTTTATTTTATTCTTTTTAGTGTAAATACATTTTTATATAAATACTCTATTTTTAAAACATACAAATCAAATGGGAACCCTTTGAGGGAATGACACTAAAAACTAACCGTTTGTATGATAACTTTCGTTTTGAAATCTAGTTAAAAAGGTCACTAGAGCAAACAAACTGATTGGATTTAATTTCTTCTTCAGAGAAGCCTTCAGTCTATTTCTTGTTATAATTGCTTTAAATATGACATCTCAATGGCAACAAACTCTTTCTAAACAATGAGTTATATATAGACAGATGAAGATGTGAGAGAAAATTAATATTAATATAATTACACTTGAAAAAGAAGCCCGTGAGTTTTAATTAAATTTAACTGTTAATTTTCTGTAATCAGGTTTCAAGATGTTTAACATGCACGTTTTTGATAGATTTTCTTTTATTATTAATTCAACGGGCAACGCCGGAATAATTTTGTTAGTTATACATATTTTTTGATATTTTCTGTATGATTACAATAAACTTCGTGTATCCTGAAAAACACCCCATTGTAAAAAATTCTGTAAAAATACAGAAATGAAACTGAATGTTTCTATAAAGTTTTGTGAGAACTCGTGTAAAACCGTACGACCGAGCATCTTGATAGCAGTTTCTTGGTAAAATTCCTGTTTTTCCGCAATCTTCATAACTACAGAAAAAAAGATCTGTACAGAAGTACTAGTTAAAAAGCAACGAATGAAATTTCTCGGTAGTAACAGCTCCACGGAAAATTGTACACTTGAGATCTGGGGTTACCTGTTTAAAAATAGTAAACAAATGTACTACATATTGTTGGGGTACGTTTTTTTTCTTTCAGCTCTAGTTAACAGCCTATGCTATCGATAGACAGTCCTCCCAACTTCAGAGGTATTTTTGACCTTTAAGGCACTGGAATCAAAACAACGGGGATTCAATCTGTGAGCTCACTTACGACTTTGCGTATCAGAAATAGTAATTCAGCGCAGTCACAGATGGCGCCCCTATTGCGGTATGGTATATGTTGCTGTCAATTATCAGTATTCTCTGTCTTTAATTCAGTAACATACTTTTTTTAAAGACTCTGTAGTTTCCTGTTTTTAACTCTTTGTAATTTTACGTTAGACCGAATAAATGGTCTCCAGGAGATTTTCATGTATTTTCGAACAAAAAGTTGTTACAGTTAACCGTCAACAAAGACCGTCTTACGCAGACAGTCTTTGATTCCGCAGCAGCAAAGCCATTGCGTCTAAGGTATTAAGAACCTCAGACATTACTTTGGGAGTAAAATGCATAGCTAGAACTCTGATTGCGATACTATTTCAGAAGCAAAAAAAATTTAAATTCAAGAATTGTTGTTGTTGTCGTGTCCTCGCACGTTTCGAGGAAGAATGGGTACGTTGCTCCTGAGTCTAACGGGGCCTTTATAGGAAGGAGTCCGATTTCCGCCCCCTTTGAAAGGTCTCTTAATGTTTTTGAACCAGCTCCCAGATGAGAGACCGTCACTTGGGATTGACACCCCCAGAGGTATCGTTTCACTAAGAGGACATTGGAGCCACGACTAGCTCCCTTTAGCGTATACGGCCCTACAGGAACCAGCCGTGAGTGGTTGTCACCCTACCAAACACTGAAGTAAGTCGATGTTGCTTCACTTTCGGTATTCTGTGGGAACCGAGCTTCTACCGACTGGTCCACAGCGGGACAATTCAAGAATTAAATGATTAAATTATCGGGAAGCTAAAGTTTGTAGCTAGTTATACAAGTAGTTAAGAAAATAAGCTAATTTAAACGTTAATTAACAATTTTATTTTTCATGATCTATATGAAAAAAACTAGGCTTTACAAAATATTATGTATATCTATATATAAATAGAATAAAGTTTCTTTTTTTTTCTTCAAAAATATTTTTTCTATAGCTTTTTTCGGTTCCGGACCAATGACAAATTATACACCTGTACAGCACCGTTTAAAAATTATCTTGTGCAAAGCACAATTTAACAGCGAAAGATATTCTTAGAATTGCTGTCAAGGGTCTGCGGCATACTCTTCCTTCCGTCGAGGGAAAAAAAGAAAAAAAGAATGAAGTAATAACTTTGGTATAATAAAGATATTATAAAGTTTAGATATACTGATATTTTTACTGATTACTGTTATATTTCCTGTGAATTTGGTATTGTGGATTAGAAATGCAGATTAACTGCATCTTAAAGTTGTCATTGAAAAAATAAAATGCTGCAATGATTTTTTGCCTTTTATAATGATAAAAAATCATTGCCATTATACAGAAGTTTGGTAAGACCTCATTTGGAGTATGCTGTTCAGTTTTGGTCTCCGTACCAAACCTAAACAAGAAGTTCCGTCTAGAACTATACGAGCCTATTTTCCCGTATACACCAAATTCAAATTTATAATCTAGCTATCTCTTTCTCTCTCTTTCTTATTTATCTTTAGTTCTAATTATTGAAAATATACCTTTTTCAACGGACAATACATATTCATTCACTCACTCATTCATTCTTTCATTTATTCAGCCATGCATTTATTCATTCATTCGTTACCTCATTCAAGTGTTTATTCATTCATTTACGCATTCATGTATTTATTCACTCATTTATTTATATTTTCATTTATTCAATAATTTATTCATTCATTCTTTTCCTCATTCATTTATTCATTGATTTATTCTTTCACTCTTTTATTTATTCATTCATTCATTATTTCACTCATTGAGTCACTGAGAAATATCCTTGAAAATCCCGATCAAAAAATTTCATAGCAAAATAGGCTCGTAAGTTCTGGATAAACTTTCTATTTCTACATGTTCTACGTTATAAGAGCTTTCCGATAAAGTTTGCTCCAAGCAAATCGGTCCGTTAGATCAGGATTTATATAGGGTTGAAATTTCCCCGTAAGCTCTGTGTTAATTTTTGAACTGTTCAAAAATGAACAAAAACTGTTCAAATCAATATTTCACGCCAAGAACTCCTTTCAATAAGCTTGCAATAGGAACTTGGCTCTTGTGCCCAGAGTTTACAGAATTTGCTTCAATTTTGTCCATAGGCGCTAATGTTAAACTTTTTTGAACTGTTCAAAATTGAACAAAAAATTGTTCAAATCAAAAAGTAAAATATGTAAATGAGATGTCCTCGCCGAGATCTTTCGAATGCAAAAAGAATTTTTCCAATCGGACAATTCGTTCAAAAGTTATTAGGGGGGGGACAGACCGACAGACCGACAGACAGACAGACCGACAGACACACTTTTTCCCCATCTCAATACCCTACTTTCAAATTTTTTATTTTTCAATCTTTATTTAATTACTTCACTTATTTTTGACTTTTCTTGATTTTTAACGATATTTTCACGATACATTAAGCCTTCTTTCATGCTTTATTATTATTTTTTTTTACTTTTACGGGAAAGTAGGCTAAAAAGGATATTATTGGAAAGGGTTCAAAGGAGGGCTACTAGATTGGTAAGTGGTCTTTCAGACTTAGATTATGAGCATAGGCTTAAAAGGCTCAATATGTATAATCTTGAGCAAAGGAGAGTTAGAAGGGACATGATTCAGTTATTTAAATTCATTAAAATGGGAAATGTTGGTGGGCTACAGCTATGTGCTGAAAGTAGAACCAGAGGGTCATTGTTTTAAGTATTAAGTATTTTTTTTTTTTTTTTTTTTTTGTATGACGTTTTATTTTATACTTTTTTGAAAATTAGTTTACTAAAAAGTAAGATGTACAAGTATACAAAATAAATATGGGTGCATTGGAAGTCCGAATGTCTCCAAAAATCTTCATATCCGAGAAGATCTTTCAGCAAAACTCGCTCTCATCAGTCATACCTCCTAAATAGCCTTCCATGATGTTCAGAACCAGAACATTTTCTGATTGATTTCACAATAGGGCGGAGTGTAAAAAACTTTTTTTGGAAATTGTTTTTGCGTGAAGCGTGAGGGCTGAAAAGATGTGGGGTGACATGAGGAACATTACACACACAATTTTAACTTAATCAATTAATATCTTCCGGTTCCAGTTTTGGGCCAAAAAACGCAGAAAACGTAAATATTAAGGTAAAATTCAACGATTTTGTAAATTTTCAAAATTTTAGTTTTATTTTTCTGATAATGACGAATATTTAGCAGAATGTATGCAAAACATAAATTAAAAATTTTAAATAAATCCAATAATATCTTCCGGTTCCTCTTTCAGGGGTAAATTTGCGAAATTATCCGAAAATGAAGTAAATTTTGAAATAACATTTAATTTTTACGTTTCCGATTTTCCCTTAGCAAAAGTGTAGAAAAGTTGTGTAATGATATGAAAAATTATGATTAAATTATAGACTAATCAATATTTGGACTACACTTTTTTTTTTTCTAAAATTACCAAAATCTGTCGAAAATAGAGAAAAAAAATCACAATTTAATAACAAATGATAAATTTTTGCTAGAACATTAATTTTTGAAATATTTTAACATATATTTTGGAGAACTTAGATGCTTGAAAACAATAATTATGAACATTGAGCAGGAATAAATGTTACTAACAAAATACCATTTTGGTAACTATGTTGCTTACTAACAAAACACCATTTTTTGTAACTAAATAAGTCTTGAGTTCCAGAGTTTCAAAGGTGCTTTACAACTTCATTCTCCAAGATATTAGACATCTTTCACAACAAACGAGAACGACCAATACCAACAACCATATCATTTTCTGATGCCTCGAGAACTATTTCCTGTTGCAGAATGATTCTTAACTCTTTCCTTTATAATTTTTCATATTATTCTTACAAGGAAAAAATATAAAGGAGGAAAATGTCCATGGAGCAAGTTGCTGTAACAACTTGCCGCACATGACGCCATTTCACATTTCAATTCGTATATATGATAAAGTATAAAAGTTGTTGAGAACTTTTAAATATGTCATCTCTCGCCTGAAATCTAGACTTTTTTATGTGGTAAGTATTGAGATGTGTCTAAACAAGGTTCGGTCGCAAGAAAAAAAAATACAATTTTTTAGAAAAATTACCTTTGAAGACAAAATCAACGTTTTCATACGCAGTATCTCTGCTATTGATTGACAACTCTTTTAGGACCGGTGAAGGAGTCGCAAGAATGAAATCAATCATATAACGTGAGAAAAGTGAGTCACGCCACGCAGTTCGTTTTACATTCGAATGTTAACAACTTGCCCCGTTAAGAACTAGCCCTTTCTCCCCTATTTGTATCTTTCTCAAATTAATTACTGTTACTATTTTTGTCAGTCATGCTGTCGGTTGACAGCGGAAAGAGAAACGACATACTTTCCATTGTGAAAAAAAACATCCAAATCAAGGCCGTAGCCAGAAATTTTTTTCGGGGGGGGGGGGGGCCCCAACTTTGAAACACTTTTATGTTGAAGAAAGTTTCAGGGAGGAATATATGCTACATTGCGAAAAAATTCGGGGACGTCACACCTACCAGCCCTTCCGTTGCATGCAGTGTTTCTTTCAGACCTTCTGCTCCGGGGGAGGGGGGGGGGGGTCATGTTAAGAATAAGGAGGGGCGGTGTATGCTTCCAAAATCACTACCTATTTATATTTATACATAGATGTAACTAGAAATGATAATATTAATATATTTTATATAGTATATGATAGATTTTTGATACCATGGTGTATTTTTGGTGTATTTTTGACTATCTTTGGTGTAGATAGGACCGTGTTTTGTGGAAGCTTCTGCATCTTAAATATTTGAAACTGATCTTACAACCATAATGTTTAGACTATCTCTGAAAGGGGGGTCCGGGGGTTCCCCCCCCCCGGAATTTTGTATTTTTTGGTGTATTTTTGACTATCTTTGGTGTATTTTTTGGTGTATTTTTGACTATCTTTGGTGTAGGTGTACCCCCCATGGTGTATTTTTTGGTGTATTTTTGACTATCTTTGGTGTAGATAGGACCGTGTTTTGTGGAAGCTTCTGCATCTTAAATATTTGAAACTGATCTTACAACCATAATGTTTAGACTATCTCTGAAAGGGGGGTCCGGGGGTTCCCCCCCCCCCGGAATTTTTTCGCAACTTGGCTCCTGAGAATGCAATTTTAGGCCCTTTCGGGACGTTAGAGGAAGGAGTTTCAGAAATTCTCCCCTAAGAAAATTTTCGAAACTGCAGTCTTAAAAATGAAGTTTCAGTCTATCTTTGTCAATGTTACTGGAGGCAGGAAGGAGTTTGAGGGCTCTTCTCTTCCCAGGAAACTTTTTGAAAATTTCCTAACAATGCAATTTCGAGATTCTTTAGTGATTTTAGAAGAAGCAGAAGGGAGTGTAGTTAGTCTTCTCCCTCAAATTTTTCGAAATAAATTCTTATCTTTTAGGCTATTTTGGTGTCGCTAGTGACAGTGTTCGATGTCTTTTCCCTAAAAGTGTTTCTGAAACTAATGTCTTAAAAGTGTAATCTCTTTTTCCTTTCATTTTTTTAAAAATCTGTGAACTGGATTTTTTTCTCCAGGGGGGGGGGGGGCAGTTGGTTAGCTCCGAGGGGGCAGTTCCCCCCCCCCCCCCGGAGAGATGCCTGAAAGAAGCACTGGTTGCATGTTGCATGATGAAATTATGTTTTCAATTTCGCCCACAGAAGTATTACTTCAACAAAAAAAAAAGAGAGAGTTAACAGAAAACATACGTTGTTTTGAGAATTACTCCCTATTCCGTTTTATTTTAGACAATTTAAGCAATTTATACTTATTCTCAAGTCTTCCCTATTTTGTCATAACTAAATGTAAATAATTAATTAAAAACTGGAGGTTTTCTTTTTCCTTAACCTAAATGCAGAAAACTCTTTTTTTTTTAAGTTTGAAGTCAAAAAAAGCTGTATAACTTTGATTTGCAGACGTGGACAATTATAAAGCACTTTCAAAATTAGAAATATAGGTGATGGGCTGCAATTGCGGCACAACTCAAAAAATCATGT
Organism: Octonoba sinensis; assembly: GCA_038502835.1. Classification (NCBI taxonomy): domain Eukaryota; kingdom Metazoa; phylum Arthropoda; class Arachnida; order Araneae; family Uloboridae; genus Octonoba; species Octonoba sinensis. The sequence goes on along the minus strand of CM076599.1, from coordinate 23,937,288 downwards.
TTTGAGGTAAGTAGGTTTAAATTTTTCATTGCTAAGAAAAATTCGTAAGAAATGCTTTAGTTATTATTAAATCTTGAGGCCTAATTTTGACTTAAAGAGTTGTGCTAGTATTGCTGCTGAAAAGAATGTGTATTTTCATATTTACAATCTGTTCTTAGTCCGAAACGAGAGTTTTTTTTTTTTTTTTTTTAGTTGTGCCACTATTGCAGCCCATGAGCGATATAATAAGAAGAACCAACCAAGATCTTTTTTGTTTAATGTAAATTTATGACTAGGCTAAGTAAAATTATAATTTGTCGTGCTATTTTTCACCTTCGCAATGTTATTGTAAAAGCTCTATGGGATCATTCATAAACAGTGTCACACTTTCTTTCAATATAATTGAGCCCCCTCCCTCCCCCCTTCATCACAAGATGTCATTCTCCAACACACCCCTACCCCCTTTGTCACATGTCACGCTATATCATATGAGCACATGTACTTGCAGTTCAGAAATAAAGTACTTACGTTAAAGAATCGCATTTTTAATTTTAACTTTTAATGACATTTGTGAGTATAAAATGAGATTAAGGTTAAAATAGAAAAAAGATAATTAGTGCATAATAGTAAAAAAAATAATTGAATTCTAAAAAATGACCCGCGCTTATTTATCTTAAAAGTAAATACCTAAGAAGATTTTCTTTTAAAATTTTAACTAGAAGCGAGTTCAAACCTTAATAAGCATCGGTATTTTCAATATAAAATGAAATCAATGAAACTTTAAAATAAAATTATGAAAAACAAAAATAAGTTTAATCTGCTGATTTTTTTACATGTTTTTATAGAAATCAAAATGTGTAATGTCACACTTCTTGTTATCCCCTTGTCACAATTTCTCGAAGTAGTGTGACATCATCCCCTATGAAGTTAAAAAATGAAAAAAGAAAGATTAATAAGCAGTTTCTCAGCATGTGAGGAAGAAAATAAAAAGTTGAAACTAAAATTGCAAAAAAAAAAAAAAAAAGATGTGGGGCAGCTAAAATATTATTTTGAAAAAATTACATAAAAATAATCATACCCTTTCTGCTGTTCATCACTACAGGGTTTCTTCCCAAAATAGGACAAAATACTTTCACTTTTTCTTTTACTCATAATCCAAATTTGTGCACAGGCAAGCAAGGGAGACTTTTGCAAGAGCACAAGAGCCCACTCAACTGCCTGTGTTCCGCAAGGCAAGGTCAAGGCATCCGCAAAGGGGCAAGAGCCCTCCCTCCGCCCCCTTGTCGGAAGCGTTTCTATGTTGATTCGATTTTACGAATTGCTAGTTGAAAAAAAGAAAAGAGAAATAAAGATTTGCCCCAGCAATAACAGCACAAATACCACATCCCGCAATCGTAGACGACGCTGTCCATTAGGCATTAGCTCCTACTTCTACAATATGGGCTACAGCCAGGGCAAACAAAAAAGCGCGGGAAAACTATAACAATCCCCGATAAGTCAGCGAAAAGCGCGCGAAAACCATACAGCCAGTGCAAACTTAATGGGAGTGTCGCCATTTCCACAAATGTAACCTTCGGGCAAGGATAGACAAAGCACCTAAACTGTTGTACGTATATTTAGGGCAGATGTGGTTCCATGTAGCTCGCATTTTGCCAAAAAGGGATCAGTACATTTGCTGTTCTTGCTGTGTGGTCGGGTGATTAGAACCGTATGTAGCCTTAGGCAAGGAATCAATCCGGGGAACCTATCGACTGGAGAATTGAGGGAAAGCATCTTTTTTTGAGATCTGGTTTTTGACTCTAAATTTTTGGAAGCGCCGTCTTATCGTTTCCCCATTTGTAAAACAGAGAACCCCCCCCCCCCCCCCCGCTCCCAAACTCCCAAACAGGTTGGTTCAAGGAACAAAATCTTTTTTTTTTGTTTAACAATTTTTTTTTTCAGACTAGTTAAAAATTTCGAAAGTATTTCGGGAAGGGGGGGGGGGGGCTCGGGCCCGTCGGGCCCCCCCCTTGCCTACGGCCTTGATCCAAATTGAAAGGAACTCGCAATAAAATAGATAAAGATGGTTTCACAGCATTAACAGTAACGTTGTCAAAGAAACATATTTACAGTAAAAAGCGTGCCATTTGTTGAGAAAGATGACGCAGAAAAAATGCCATATAAGACGGTTTAACAGCATTAACAACAATATTATAAAAGAAACACATTTAAAGGCAATTCAAGAAGCTAGATGTCGTGTCGGACATAACGCATACTAATAAAAATAATTTAACTTTGTGCAAAGTAATAGAAATAAAATTTCACGTTAAATTAAAGCACAAATGAGCATTAAAACGCAGACATATGTTTCGGGATTGCTTGGAATCCCTTTTTCAATGCGACAGGGAGCTTCTAGATGCAAAACATCCAAATGAAGCAGACAAAACAACAAAAACAAAGCTTATATAGCCTAAGAATTAACTGTAAACCAATGAGAATAAAGGCAGTGTGAAGTGGAAGTAGAAGTAGTAGGGAAGGCACCAATAAGAGAGCGACAGACGAATGCAGTTGGAAGTACAGGAAGTAAAAAGGAATATCAATAAAAACAAAGCAAAAAAGACAACAGCATGCATAAAAATGTAAAAATACATGAAAATTTCAAAATAATAAAATAAAATACAAAGAATAAAATGGGAATAAAATAAGTACAGAAAATACCAAAACGAAAAGCAAAACAAAGTACACATGTAAAGGAGGGGGAGGGGGGGGGGGAGAGAGAGAAAAAATTGACACTCCATTTTACTTCTGTGGAAATTGATGAATTAGTTTTTCTTACTCGTGTGTGCTTGCAACACATCACTTTTGTATTTAATGGTAAATTCTATGCTATGGTAGATGGCCTGGCCATGGGAAGTCCTCTTAGTCCTATTTTAAGTGATTTCTATATGCATTATTTTGAGGAAAAACTATTCCAGAAATTGCAATTTCAATTTTATGTTCGTTATGTGGATGATTGTTTTGTCCTAACGGACAGTAACTTGTTAGGTATTGATGATGCTCTTTCGATTATGAACTCCATTGATCCTAATATCCAGTTTTCTTGTGAGAAAGAACTTAATAGTAGCCTCGCATTTCTTGATGTTTTGATTTCTAGGAGTGAGTCTGGTTTCACTACTTCTGTCTATCGTAAACCTTTCGCTGTTTCTTTATCTCCTCACAGACTGTCGTCTCATCCTCCCAACCAAAAATATTTTGTCTTTAATGCTCTTGTCCATCGTGCTATTAATATTTGGTCTTCTCCTGAGCTTCTCAAGATTGAACTCAACTATCTGAAAGCTGTAGCTGTTGATAGAGGATTTTCTCCCTCTTTAATTGATTCTATTCATAACAAACTTTCTAAAAAAACTTCTGGTCCCAATCATGTGGTTTCTAGAAAGAATTTGGTTGTGTTACCATTCTTTCATTCGGTCAGTTTTCGTATTGCTAAAATCCTAAAAAGGTTTCAATTTCAAGTTGTTTTTGCTCCTAGCAACAAACTTTCCTTCTTTTCTCGTAAAGATCCTGTCAATCAACTTAACACTTGGGGTATTTACCAAATTAGTTGCCGTTGCGGCCTTTCTTACATTGGACAGACAAAACGTGCTCTGAAAATTCGGTTAAATGAGCATAAAGGTTATGTACGAAAGCAAGAGCTAAATAAGTCTAGCATTGCTCAACATTGTTGGAATTCCAACCACTCTTTTGATTTCAATTCTGGGAAAATTATTCAAAGATGTTCTTCCCCATTAGAGCTTGACTTTTGGGAAGCTTATCATATTAACAGGAATAGTTCTAATTTGGTTAATGATTCTTCCTCAACTCCTTATTTTTCACAGGTCTGGCATAAGTTCCTTTAATTTGTTGTTCTTTCTTGGTTTTCTTGTTAGTTATCCTTTTTTGTGTCAATTTTTTCTCTCCCCCCCCCCCCCTCCTTTACATGTGTACTTTGTTTTGCTTTTTGTTTTGCTATTTTCTGTACTTATTTTATTTTTATTTTATTCTTTGTATTTTATTTTATTATTTTGCAATTTTCATGTATATTCACATTTTTATGCATGCTGTTGTCTTTTTTGCTTTGTTTTTATTGATATTCCTTTTTACTTCCTGTACTTCCAACTACATTCGTTTGTTGCTCTCTTATTGGTGCCTTTCCTACTACTTCTACTTCCACTTCACACTGCCTTTATTCTCATTGGTTTACAGTTAATTCTTAGGCTATATAAGCTTTGTTTTTGCTGTTTTGTCTGCTTCATTTGGATGTTTTGCATCTAGAAGCTCCCTGTCGCATTGAAAAAGGGATTCCAAGCAATCTCGAAACATATGTCTGCGTTTTAATGCTCATTTGTGCTTTAATTTAACGTGAAATTTTATTTCTATAACGCATACTGTTTTAACTAATACATAAAAAGTCTACGTTAGATTGCACTGGGTTCAGTTAAAAGGAGCAAACCCCGCAGGCCACTTTGGTGTCGGGGGGCGGAGATTTTGAAAAGCTTCAAAAAACATCGACAGAACTTTTCACACTAGTCCAATACTGTAGAGGTCCAAGTTAATGTCATTTTATCAAGCTACATGACTGGTGTCACGCCATTTCCATAGGCGTAACTAGAGTTGGTGAAAGGGGGGGGGGGGGCACCCTAAAAATGTACACACTAAACACCAATAAGAAGTGTAAAAGAGTTGAAAATTTACTAGTCATAAATACTTGTCTCTAAAGATATACTCCGTGTTTATTTCAGGCATCTCCCGTGGGGGGACCTACCCCCTCGGAGCAAGTCAACTCCTCCTCCCCCCGGCAAAAAATTCAGATCACAAGTTTAAAAAAAAAAAGAAAAGAGAAATTACGCTTTTAAGACCTTTACTTTCAGAAACACTTTCAGGGAAAGGACATTGAACACTATCACGAGCGACACTAAAAGTAACTTAAAAGATATAAGACTTTATTTTGAAAAAAATTGCGGGGGGAGAGTAACCAAACTCCTTTCTGTTTCCTCTAACATCACCAAAGTATCCCGAAATTGCATTGCTAGGAAGATTTCAAAAAGTTTCCTGGGGAGAGCTCTCGAACCCTTACCTCCAGAGTTAGCCTAAGCATTATAGATGTAAGACCAGTTACAAAAATTTAAGTTGCAGAAGACCCAAATACCCACTCCTCTAACTTCACCAAAGATCTAAACATACATCTACTATATATACATCAAAAAGCTATCATATATGTAAAAAAATTCATATTAACATCATTTCGCATACATATCTCTATATATATATATATATGTAATATGGAGAAGTCCTTTGTCTCCTTTGTCTGGCTTTTTCCATATTAAATTTGACAACTCAGGGTTGTCCCACTCATAAATTTCTCTAACGCGTTACCATATATGGTCATGCCTAAGCTCAATTTGGTTTCCCTCAGTAATTCCCTCCAGACTATTTTTTTCCCCGTAGACTTAGGCGAGCCTCTGTCTACGGGATTAAAGCCAATAATATATTTTATTTTCCATATGGCCCTCCTATTTAAACCACGTGCCATCACGTGGTGTAGGGAACATTGTCTGCAGTCTAAGAGATTTTCCCCCATATAAATACGACTGCCCGAACGAAAATGGTGGTTCTTGCTTCTTGAAACTTGCTGATGACTTCATGTCGTTCGTTCCAACAATATTAATGTTGTGATAGTTGTCTGTTAAAATGTACCAATAAAGAATTGCAACGAAACCCTGTGCCTCATCTTACATGGGTTAGCGGCCACTGCTGTAGAAGATAGAACGGGACACCCGTTCTTACAAGCCGGTAGGATTTATGTTCCTATCCGGGCTCCTGCAGAAAAAAAAAAAAAAAAAAACAATCGAAGAAAGGCAATACTAAATCTGCAATGTGGGAATGGGGAAAAGCTCGCCCCCGTTGTGGCTTTTAGAAGCGAAGAGTGTTGGCGTTCTGCTGCGTGATTTCACCAAAGAATCGTGAATGTGTGGTGATTTAGAATTGAAATTACTTTCATGTGCTAAAGTGAATTTGGATAAAGTAATTTTTAATGTGTTATTCCAAAATGGTATTATATCGAATTTTCTTCATAAATATCTTATAATTATATGAATATCTTTTTCTCCCGTTTGGTTTTTTTTTACATGATATTGCTTTAGAATTTATTATGATATAAATTGATCATGTGCTTTGGAAGAATAAGTTCTTTATTTGATGATATATTAATTATCGGTTTAAATTTTTAATAGGGAACTTGTCAGCACGGTTTTTTTTTTTTTTTGACATTAAGATATTTGAAATAGTAAATTTATCAATGTGCTGTGTAATTGAAATTATGGTATATTTTTTGCAGTATTATGAATAGCTCTGTATATATTTTAGATGTTATGCATTTGTTTACGCGGAATATTTTTGTTGTTAAAGTGGGAAGGTAAAAAAGGAAAAATGTCAAAAATTTGTGTGTTATTAGAATTATGTTATTACGTAGTGGTAAAATGAGCAAGACCATTGAAAATGAAAAAAATTCTGACTTAGAGTCTTCCCACAAAGAAAATTCAAACATGGGTGGAGATAACTTAAACCGTAAGGATGCCGAAATAACTTAAACCGTAAGGATGCCGAAACTCAAGCAGAGGCAACTGCCGATTTAAGCTTAATAAAAATGGATTCAGAATGTCAAACGATTAGTGATAAAATAAAAGAGATAAGTTTAGCAGATTGCTCTTCTACTTCAAAAATTGAAATAACAGACAAAAATTCGGGTAGCTCACCTGAAATTTTATTATTTCAACCAGTGTTAGGGATAAATTTTTCAGCATGGTTAGCTCACTTTAACCAGCAAACGGCTCAGAACAACTTAAATGATAGTTGGAAATTAAAAAAATTTCAGAAATTTATTCGCGGTTCTGCGTTAAAGCTCTACATCAATCAATGCCTTTGCTGTAATTCCTTTCATGAAATCATTCAAATTTTTGAAGAACATTACTCTACTCCAGCAAATAGTTTTCTTGATTTTCAAAATTTAAAATTTTCTGGAAATCCGAAAGAGTTGTACTCCTATTTTACGGAAAAAGTAGAAATGGGAAGAAAAATAAAACTTAGTAATCAACATATCCTTGAGGGGCTTTCAGTTGGGCTACCTGCCCAAGTTAGGGCATTTTTGGTAATAAAAGAGCCAGAAACTCCCACCGAATGGCTTCAGGTAGTTTCAAAATTAATAAATGAAGTTCCACATGAAACACCCGAGTCCGCTTATAAAGGGGAGCAACAAAATATTTTTAGGGTGAAGCCCCCCTTTTATCAAAATTGGATGCCAAAAAATCAAGACCAAAGTAATTTTCGTCAACGATATAACTATCCTCGTCAAGATAGAAACAATGTATACCAACCTACTTCTTATCAACAGAACAGACCTAGATTTGTAGGTCATAATGAAAGACAAAATGCAATAAAAAGACAGACTGCACATTTTTCGCAGGAGTTACCCCCTAATCCTTGTAAATTTTGCGCACAACAAGGAATCTCCAACGCATATCATTGGGGACAAACATGTGTGAATAAGCCAAATACATCGAATGCTGGATTTAAACTACCACCTCAGCAAAAAGATAATCAATTAAGAGAAGAAAATCAGAGAGTTAACGAAGTATGACAATTAATAATACCCGGGTATATTATTAAAAATGAGGCGAAATTTTAAAATGATTATCAATTATCTAATGACGCGTACACTCAAAATACAAATTCGAATTTGAAGACTATTTATTTAAATGTTGATACCGGTTCAACATTAAATATTATCCCGAGTGCAATTGCAAAAACATTAAATGTTTCGATTAAAGAAAAAATCGCTGTAAAAATAAAACAAACGAAGGGAATGCTACAGCTTAACCAAACGTGTATTCTTTACCTTAAGGTCGGCAATATAGTTAAACCGGTGGAATTTTATGTTCTAGACACCGATTTACCTTATGCCATATTAGGTTTAAAGAGTTGCGTGGGATTTCGTTTGGTCATAGATTGTGTAGGACATGTCGTTATGCAGGATCAGAGAAGACTGATCACCTTTTCTGATTTCGAACCGAATGACTTGTCTTTGCATATTTTACCTGAAATCCTAGTTAGGAACTGTGGAAATAAAGTAAAAGAAAATAAAAACGAAACTAATAGTACGGGAAAAATACGCAAGAAAATTGATAAGGAAATTAAAAGAGTGAAAGATCCGAAAGAAAGTAAAACTAAGGAAAGGGTGACGGTTGACGGAATTACATTATAACGAAAATGAAAAGAAAAAGAGTAGCACGGAAAAGAAAACTTGTCTAGAGAAAGATGGAAATGAAAAAATTAGTTGCGAAAAAAATAAGCATTTTCGTATTTCGTCCGATGTTTCTGGGACTGGTTGCGGCATTGGAGGCCTACAATGTCGCGATCCTGTCGGTGGACATTCGGAACTTGAGGAAAATTCAAAGTTAAAAGAAATATTGCGAAATTACGAAGATATATTTTCCATAAATAAATATGATGTTGGAACAATTAGAATTGAACCTCAACGGGTAAGGTTAACATCCGACTTACCGGTGTCGTTAAGGGCATATAAAACTTCCCCAAAGCAACAAGAAGAAATTGAAAATCAAATTCAAGAGTTATTAAAGGCTAATATAATAAAAGAAAGCTCATCGCCGTATTCTGCACCTGTTACACTAGTTTTTAAAAGAGACGAAAATAAAAAAAGTCGATTATGTATAGACTACAGAAAATTAAATCAAATTACTAAGTCCGACGCAGAACCATTAACCCTGATAGAAACACTTGTAGATAAATTAGGGAAAAGCAAATATTTTACCAAATTAGACATGGCTTCCGGATATTGGCATATACCAATTCATCCCGACGATACTGAAAAGCTCGCTTTTGTCACTAATAGTGGCTTATATGAGTGGAACAAATTACCCTTCGGGTGGAAAAATTCAGGAAGTATTTTCCAAAGAACTTTGCGTCGAATACTTACAAAACATAAAATAAAATTTGCAGCCAATTACTTTGATGACATAATAATTTTTTCTGAAACCCTTTCAGAACATTTAGATCATATTCAACAAATTTTTGAGATATGCAGACAGGAAGATTTAAAGTTAAAAGCATCAAAATGTTCTTTCTTACAGACTAAAATTGAATTTTTAGGGTATGAAATTTGTAATGGTATTGTAACGCCCGATAATAGTAATATTGAGGCTATTAAAAAATTACAACCGCCTAAAAGTGTTAAATCTCTCCAAAGATTTCTGGGGTCAATAAATGTGTACCATAAATTTATAGATAAATATGCAACTATTAGAAATCCATTAAACCACTTGCTGAAAAAAGATACAACTTGGCAATAGACTGACAAATGCCAAGAAGCATTTCAAGTTTTGAAAAACTCCTTAATTTGTAAACCAATTTTTAAAATATTTTATCCTAAAAAAGAATGTCATATTTGTGTTGATGCAAGTCAAACTGGTGTGGGAGCAATATTAAAACAGCCAGACAGTTCGGGTGCCTTACATCCCATAGCTTTCCATTCCCGCTCATTAAAAGATTACGAGAAGAATTATAGTATTACTGAGTTGGAATGTCTAGCTGTTGTGGATGCTTTAAATAAGTACCACCACTACCTCTTTGGCCATAAATTCGTCATACATAGCGATCACGCGGCGTTAGTTTGGCTCAAAAATGTAAAAAACTTAAAAGGTCGTTTGTTCCGCTGGTCCTTACAATTAAGTATGTATGACTATGATATTAAATATACGAAAGGCACCACAAACTTCGAGGCTGACATGCTCTCAAGAGATATACCTGTAAATAATGAATGTGTTCAAAAAAATATAGGAAACCACGTTTCGCATCTACTGCAATTGGATGAAATTCAAGAGGCTCAAAAAAATGACAATTTAACTGGTAATTTTGTCGAAATTAATAACGTGTTATGCCTGCGTAAAAAGGGTTTTACTAAAATTGTTGTTCCTTTTTCTTTACGCCGTAAATTACTTGAGACTGTCCATGAAAAGTTTGGACACCCAGGAATTCAAAAAACAATTAATTTACTTACGCCTGTATATTATTGGCAAAATATAACATTAGATATAACTGGATTTAACAAACATTGCCATATTTGTCAGGTAAACAAAAAGCCTCGACAAAAAAAATTTGGCCTTTTACAGTCTATGCCTCCAGTTGATAAACCATTTGATCTCGTTGCAGTAGATAGTGTGGGTGGTTTCAACTGCTACAATTCCACGAAAAAATATTTAACATTGTTTATAGATCATCATACTAGATACATGTGGTCTTTTGCATCAAAATCAATCACTACCGAAACTTACGTCAACTTTCTTAAACAAATTTTCAGTGTTCAAATACCTAAAAGTGTATTAAGTGATAGAAATCCATCATTTACTTCATCTCATTTCAAGAAATTTCTAAAGCACCACAAAATTAAACAGCTTTTAACCACAGCTCATAGACCAGAGACAAATGGTAAGGTGGAACGTCTGAACCAAACAATAGTCACTCGCCTAAAGTGCAAAGTGAACGCAGCTTCTGGAAACATGCCATGGCCTAAATTATTAGAGCAGGTGACTCAAGAATACAATCTAACTCCACACTCAGTTACGAAGTTCCCACCTGCGTATTTAATGTACGGTACAGTGCCTTTTCAAAATCCAGTAAATGAAGACATTTATCCTCCTGTTGAGGAAGCTAGAAAACTGGCAGTGGAAAGAACTAAAGAGTATCATGAAAAAAATAAAATATATTACGATGCCAGATTTGTCGGCAAAACTTTTAATGCAGATGACTTTGTGATATATGAAGAATTCAAATATCCGAATTCACGAAAACTTTCGCAACCGTTCAGTGGACCATATAAAATTCTTCGAAAAGTTACGGACGTAACTTATGAAATCAATAAACCAAATGCACACAGCAAAGAAAAATCAGACATAGTACATGTGTCAAGATTGAGGAAATATTACCCACCAACAAATTTCAAACTATCACATGAATAATGCGATATAAGTCATTCACTTTTGAACTGCAACAGAATAATCCAACTGTAATTAAACTGAACTGTAAATACAATTTTGTAAATATCGTTTAGTAAGAGTATAATAATCTGTGATGAAAATGTTCAGTAATTTTTGTAACTATATAGTATTTCATTCAAAATGTGATATGTTTATATAAAATTTAATACATAAATTTATGGGGGGAAAAAGGCTGCAGATATTTCACTTCTTCAATATTTAACGTAATAGAACTTTTGGGGAGGGGGGATGTAATATGGAAAAATCCTTTGTATCCTTTGTCAGGCTGTGATATGGAGAAGTCCTTTGTCTCCTTTGTCTGGCTTTTTCCATATTAAATTTGACAACTCAGGGTTGTCCCACTCATAAATTTCTCTAACGCGTTACCATATATGGTCATGCCTAAGCTCAATTTGGTTTCCCTCAGTAATTCCCTCCAGACTATTTTTTCCCCCGTAGACTTAGGCCAGCCTCTGTCTACGGGATTAAAGCCAATAATATATTTTATTTTCCATATGGCCCTCCTATTTAAACCACGTGCCATCACGTGGTGTAGGGAACATTGTCTGCAGTCTAAGAGATTTTCCCCCATATAAATACGACTGCCCGAACGAAAATGGTGGTTCTTGCTTCTTGAAACTTGCTGATGACTTCATGTCGTTCGTTCCAACAATATTAATGTTGTGATAGTTGTCTGTTAAAATGTACCAATAAAGAATTGCAACGAAACCCTGTGCCTCATCTTACATGGGTTAGCGGCCACTGCTGTAGAAGATAGAACGGGACACCCGTTCTTACATATATATATAAAGGGTATGATTTTGAAGCAAACACTGCCCTTCCTTTCTTAACATACTCCCCCTGCTCCGGAGCCAAGGCAGTATCCAGAATATTTTTTCGGGGGGGGGGGGGGGCAGACCTCGACACACGTATGTTAAGCAAAGTTTCAGGGAGGAATATATGATACATTGCAAAAGATTTCTTGGAGGAGGGGGGTTCCTCTTCCCCTGTGGATACGGCCTTGATTCACAAAAACATTAAACATTCATTACTAGATCTATTAGTTTATTTGTTAAATCAAACGCAATAGAAAATTCAATATTTAGCGCTGAGCGATCTTCTATGTCCAAGCATTCATAATATCTAAGTCTGAAAGACCACTTACCAATCTAGTAGCCCTCCTTTGAACCCTTTCTAATAAGGTAATATCCTTTTTTAGGTACGGAGACCAAAACTGAACAGCATATTCCAAATGAGGTCTTACCAAACTTCTGTATAGTGGCAATACAACTTCCTTAGACCTGTTCGAAATAGCCTTATTGATAAACCCAAGCATCCTGTTAGCTTTGTTACTTACTATGCTACACTGCTGGCTGGACTTGAAGTCGGGACTAATCAATACTCCTAGATCAACAACTGCTTCTGCTTCCCTAATGACAGAACTTTGTAAATAATAGGTTGCATGTTTATTCCCATGACCAAAATGAAGCACTTGACATTTCCCAATATTAAAAGACATACCCCACTTAATTGCCCACCTATAAATTTGATTTAAATCCTCTTTAAACTGATTGACTTGTTCCCCCGTGTCCACAATTCCCATGATTTTGACATCATCAGCAAAAATATTGATGTGCCCAGAAATACTCTGAGTAATATCATTAATAAAAATGATAAATAATATTGGCCCTAAAACTGAACCTTGTGGAACCCCACTCAAAGCATCAATCCACTGAGAATAATTGCCCTCCACTACTACTCTCTGTTTCCTCCCAGTCAGCCAATTTTTAACCCAAATTAAAGTTTTTCCACCAATACCAATATAAGCAAGTTTGCTAAGAAGAGCTTCATGCGGAACTTTATCAAACGCTTTCTGAAAGTCAATGTAAACCACATCTACGCACTTTTTATTATCTAATGCCATGGTAACCTTGTCATAGAAATGCAACAAATTAGTTGTACAGGACCTACCCTTCCTAAAACCATACTGAAAATCAGTCAACACTCCATTTGCCTCCAGGAAATTCACTATTTTGATTTTTATCATGGTTTCAAAAATTTTACAAAGAACTGAAGTAAGGCTCACAGGCCTATAATTTCCTGCCTTAGTTTTAGACCCTTTCTTGAAGAGCGGCGTTATGTTTGCCAGCTTCCAATCCGCTGGCACATTCCCCGAGTTATATGAAGACATGAAAATAGTCAAGACAACATCCACTAATTCCTCTGCACATTCTACTAAAATTTTTGGATAAACTTTATCAAGTCCTGGAGCCTTATTTGCTTTAATCTTTTTCAAATGAAACAACACATCATCCCTAGAAAATACGAAGTCCTCAAGCTGTGTATTAGCTTGCGTCTCGCTTATGTCAACTGTTGAGATACAGTTTCTGTTAAATACACTGGAAAGAAAATTATTTAGAATATCAGCAATATCTCCCTCATTTTGAATCAAGTTCCCGTTCTCATCCACTAGTGGGCCTACCTGAGTATTACGAACTTTCCCTGAATCAGCATAAGCAAAAAATTTCTTAGGATTCCTTTAGATGTTATCTGCAAGCTTTTGCTCCAATTCCCTTTTCTTACTCCGTACCAAATACTTGAAAGTACGTCTAGCTTCACAATACAAAATCCTGTCAGCATGGCACCCAGTTTCTTTAAGTCGCCGAAAAGTGGCTTGCTTATAATTGAGAGCTTCTTTTACCTCCTTAGAGAACCACATGGGCCAAATTTTCGTAGAATCCCCTTTCTTTCTAAAAGGAACATAATGCATCACTGTTTTCTCCAATTTCCCCTTAAACTCTTCCCACTGAAGATCAGCTTCACTATTCTCCAATCCAGAAGAAAAAAACCTCTTTCAAACCCTGCCTAAGTGCAACATAATCAACATTCCTGAAGTTAGGTACAAATCTGAAATTTTCACCTTTGTGAGCATCGAAGCTGGTCCAAAACGTAATAGTATTGTGATCACTATCTCCAATATGTTCCCCTATACTCAACCCCTGAACATAACTTCCGACGTCACAAAAAACTAGATCCAAAACAGCACCATGCCTAGTCCCCTGGGTAACAACTTGATCCAAAAAACAGTCACCAATCACTTTCAGAAAATCTTCTTCCCTACCATTGCTAGTGTAAAAACTATTCCAGTCTATGCCCGGGAAATTGAAATCCCCCATCATGATGACCGAGCCCTTACCAGACATCCCCCTAATAACACTACATCTCCTCGTCTTGATCCTGACTAACATTAGGCGGCCTGTAAATATTCCCCAAATTTAACTTCTTACCCTTATTGCTCAGCAACTCCACCCAGACCATTTCAATACCCTTAGGCTTATTATTAATGACCAATTCATTGCAAATAAAAGTGTCCTTAATATAGAATAAAACCCCTTCACCTTTCTTACCCAGCCTGTCTTGCCTAAACAAATTATATCCAGCAATACTCACTAAATCCTTATCATCATCAGTAACCCAAGTTTCCGTAATTCCAATAATATCCAACTCCTCACCTGCGATAACACTTTTTAACTCGTCCATCTTATTCCTGATACTGCGAGCATTGGTATATAAAACCTGAGCACGCCCATTTTGCTTGTCTTAAACATTTTTTGATGCCTCAAATCACTACTATTCATGCTACTATTGCTTAATATTTTACCCTCATTTTTAAAACCTCCAGAACAGAAGTCAACACCATGACATTCTCCAATCCCCCCATCCAAAATTACTTTTTTGATTCTGAAGCTTCTAAAATCATATCGCTAACCTTAACTACACTCCTAGAACTAAGATGCAGACCATCCCTCGCAACCCAATCACGCTGACAAGAACTCCAAACATCAATGAACCTGATTGAATGCTTTATGCAAAGTTTCTTAAGAATCAGGCTCATGCTCCTAGCCCGCTGATTTAACCAACCCCTATGCACCCCATACCTGGGAAGCAAACCAACTACCTGGACATCTGTCGAAAAGTTAGTTGCTTTATCCAACAGGTTCTCCCAATCTTTAACAAACTCCTCGTTTGTGCTGTTACCAACGTCGTTAGTCCCCACCCACAAAGTAACTGAATCTCCCTCCTTAAACATTCCCTTTTTCTCCACAACCTTATTAACATCCTTCACCCGAGCCCCTGGTAAACAGCACTTAGCCACCTTGCGCCTTGTTATCCCGACCACATTACCTATCCCGCGTACCATAGAATCCCCTAAAATGACACCCTCTGTTTTTAGGTCTACAGTTCTACCTTTCCCCATACTAGATCCTTCTCCTGCAACCTCACTCTCCCCAACAAGCCCATCACAAGAAGTTCCCACCTCTTTTATAGAATTTTCACCCAAGTTATTTCTAACTAATTGGGCTTCCAATGCTACCACCTTAACACGTAACTCTAATAATTCAGCACATTTTTGTGCAAATATATTCCTGCTCTGTAGCTGTATTAGCGTTTCCCTCGAATTTATTAAACATCTCACATCTATCACAGCAAATCCACCAACTCCCATTACCATTTTTAATTTCCTTCATTAAACATATAACTCCCATAGCTAAATAAATCTAATGCAAGCAATCAAAAAAGCAAAATAATACACAAATCAGCAAATTTAAGCTACTACTCTGATTAAAAACACAAATTACACAGAAAAATGCAAATAACTTGAATTTAAACACAAATAACTACAGTAAACAACAAAACCAGGCAGTTCCCCAAGACTTACAAAATGTACACAATCACCACATGGTTAGGCTTAACTGAAAAAATTGAACACGCCAAAAAAGCAAATAGAATGAGTTTCAGTCAGCATTCAATGCAGCATTAAACCGTAGCAGTGGGATTGGAAACGTTGAACGGATGATTTCCAGAGTCGTAATGCAATCAGTGATGGACCATAATAAGAAAAAAAAACAAACATTTAAAATATTAGAGATGAGAGAACATCTGTAAATGAGAATGCAATGCTAATACAGTTCATCTGTTTTCCAATCGGCTCATCTACAAAAAAGATTTTACCAAAATAGGTGTTTGGACAGGAAGTCATAAATAAATACAAACTGCTCTTTAAGTTTCTTGATGAGCATCACCTTCCTGGCTTGAGGATTTAAGCCATTAGGACTATTGTTAGCTAGGGGCTACTTCATTTTTAGACCCCATCGCCTACACCTGTTTATCAGAAAACAAAACTCCATCACAGTAGAGAATATTTTCCACGAAACTTATTACTTGTGCGATTGTATTCCCAAATTGGTGCCTTTGGGTAAAAAAGACATCAAGAAGGAAAGAAAACCGCGCGCGCTGTAAAACCCCCTTAACGTGATAAGGGGGTTGATTATAACCAGATGAAAAGTCCTCTTTATTATGAGCTGAATACTTTGGTCATGATCACAACCCTTCAGAGAAATAGGAAATAAAATCATATGCATATGTGTTTAATTTTCTTAGGAAAAAAAATATGTGCTTTGCAAGGCCGTAGCCAAAATTTTTTTTTTTGTGCCTAAATGTGCCTAAATAAGTAAATACCCAATGCCCCCCCCCCCCCTGGTTACGCCTATGGCCATTTCAAATTCAGTGTTTTTGAAAGCTTTATAAACGCTGTCTTTAAAAATTAATAAAAGAATTTCAAGCTCGAATTTCAAAAAAAAAAAAAAAAAGTTTCAAAGTGAATTGTCCGATCTTTGTGTTCCAACGTTCATGTCTGTAATAAGAGAAAAAATTCGTCTGGACATCGAATCAAATTAATTCGAATTCAGAATATTTTTTGTGAGATGTCTGGAATAATATATTTATAATGGTTAAATTGAAATGCAACTGTAATAAGGGATCATTCATAAATGATGTCACGTTTCGAGGGGGGGGGGGAGGGAGTTCGTGAAATTGTGACAAGGGGAGGGGAGGGGGTAACAAGAAGTGACATCATGCATTATGCCACATAGCGTGACGCGTGACAAAGGGGGGGGGAGGGGGCTCCGCTGAAGTGTGACATAATGTGACAAAGGGGGGAGGGGGTCAAATATATGGGAGAAAAGCGTGACGTCATTTATGAACGGCCCCTAATCGAGAACTCCTCAATTTGCAAATTAGAAAACTACGTTTTAAAACATCCGTATGATGCATAAAGAATACTTCTTTTTATTCTTCAGACATTTTACTATCGATTTTATTTGAGGCTTTCGGCGTAACAGCATTTATTTTTCTCAAAGATTATTAAATCAATCATCTATTCAGAAGTTGAGAGAAATGAAACTGAAGTTACTGATTGAAAATTTATTTTTTTTCGAAAAAACATTGCTAAGCAACCAGTAGAATTACGCTGAAAAAAAGACCAACAAAAGCAAATTCAAATTATTTTAGAAAGCATGATTGAGTGACATATAAATATGCATGACTTCATTCAATATTAGTTCGCTGGCTCAAACGATACAAAATCGAGTTTTCTAGTTTTGACAAACATCTTTTACGTAAAAAACCTAAACATAAAATTATCGATTATCGAAAGTAGTATAAGTTTCTGTAGCAGAAATGAAAATATCGGTTCATTTTATTGATGATTAAAATTTTATCGACTGCTTCACAATAAAAGCTCAAGCATGTAGCAATATTTTCCGATGAAAAAGAATTGTTCTGATGTTTTACTGCTCGACTTCAGGGACTGATTTACTGGGATTAGTCTAGTGATTAAGACGGGCTCCAAATTATATCTGTATTCATTAACACTTTTCTAGCCCCCCCCCCCCCCCGCCACTCTTTTTTTTTTTGTTTTTTCCTTAAATTTAGAAGTAAATTGTGAAATTCTTGAATTGGCTTGTGCTCGCGCGTTTTTTTCTCTCTAAACAACAGCAATGTTTGTTACACAGTTTAGATTAAAGTAAGGACGGAGCAGATTTTTGCTACCCGTAAAAAGCTTTACTTTTTTTCAATTTTTCAGTAAAAAAGCTATTTTTACCACATGAAGTTTTTTTTTCATCTAACAAAACTGTTTTATAAGACTATAACTGATATAAGACATCATCACCAGTGGTGCATGCCGCCAGACGACCTACTCGTGTGTGAGCCAGCCGTCGTACACGCCGCCAGATAAACTATTCGCATGTGAGCCACCGGTGGTACACTCCGTTCTCAACGTGTTAAAGAAAGTCGCAAAATAAAAAAAAAAAAAAAAAAAAAAAAAAAGAGGCTAAACCTCAATTTTTAGTTTATCTATAAAAATATAAATCAGGACCTTGGTGTGTATGTAACACCGCTAATGTCGAAAACAACCGGTCGGATTTCGTTGAAATTTTCAGTTTGTCTCTGTCAGCACGTTGCCGGTACAGACACGTTAGAAAAAAATCCCCCCGACATGTGTTCTTTTTTTATTATTCCAATTTTACGCAAATTTCCACAAAAATTCTCCGACATGGGAGGGAAAGAAATAATTACATATATTAATATAACATATCGATCGAAAGAGCCGATTGTTCTGCACAAGATGGAATTTGTTAGAAGCTTCTAAGTGAATAAGAACGCTAGTTTATAAGCTTTTTAGTTCCATTTCTTAAGGCTTATCTTGACCCAAAAATAATAATTAGCAGCTTCATTTTATTATAAAGCCTCGTATAAAAAAACTCGTCAAGAAGAGTTTGTTGCTATTAAGCAGATATCAAAAGCGATTATAATAAGAGTTTGGAGTGTAGGCTTCTCTGAAAACAAAATTAAATTATTTAAGTTAATAAGTTAAATTAGACAATTTGAATCAAGTTATGGGTATGCCTTTCAAATTAGCAATAGGTTTTAAATTCGGGATTGTGAACTAAAAATGAAAGTTATGTCCCGTCAATTTAACGATTCCCATTCATAGCATTTTAAAGTCCGCAGTCAGTAGTTAAATCGGGGATATACCGTAATTACAGTCTTGCAATGAAACATAATTATCGCCAAGAAAAGAAATACGGTTTTTCTTGATCCCAAATAAAGAAAAGGGACAGCCGCAGGCGAACTTTTTTTATATTCATAGCTGGAACAACGCGGCAGGCAACGTTTTTTATACTCTACCAAGGACAGCGCCGGAAGCGATGTTTTTAAAATTCAACACGGCAACGCCGTGCGGGCACGCTAGTATATAATATAGATAATTGATTTCATGCTTTTAATTTAACTATCAATATGTACATCAAAGACAAAAATTGTGAATTTCAATATTTTTAAAAGATAAAGAACCATTTCTTATCTCAGAATTATTTAAATACTCAAAAAATAAATAATCAATAATTTCAGATGCTAATTTTTTTGAAGTTTTCTTAAGGGTAGAGAGCATGCCTTATGCTGTTCTTGCCCTGTGGATATTGTAGGCTTTTCTGAAAATCTCAACTTTGGTCCTCTCAAGCAAAATCTGAGGTGCGCTACTGATTTCCTTTCAACCCCATAGTCTCTCAAAGGAAAGATCAGGGATGCACAAACTTTTTTGGGTGAAGGACCAAAAAATTAGAAAGCATCAGGTTGGGGGCCAAAGTCACGTAATGTTTTATTCATAAAAATACAGGGTGTATTTCAGTTTTTATTTAGAGGTAATATGTACAAATTACATGTATATGTAATTACTGTACTCGGGAAGATTATTAAATAAAAGTTTAAAAAAATTAATGTAAATGAATTCAAACAAAATAAGGTATTATATTTCTAAACAATTAATTGCACAACATTCATGTATATCAATGAAGTGATTGGTCAAATGGCAAAAAAGAGGAATACTAAAAATTTTTACAAAAATGTGTGCAAATTATGAAAATGAAAAGGTAATTTAAACTTAGAAATACAGAGCATTATTCCCTAAATTATAATAACTTTCTTTATAATTTAGATAATTTTTCTTTGACGTTTTATAATGTAAAACTTCAAATATATATTAAGAGTTAAAATGAGAAATTAATTAAAAGTGCGAATATAAATACAGAAGAAATAAACACACATATATTAATAAGCAAAATATAAATGCCGTGAGTCTGTACATCACGTTAAACCCTTGCGATTCAAAATTACTACTAGTCAATTTGGCTGGTAGAATTGTTTTTTTAACTAACCATTTACAAAATCTTATTAGTTAAATTAGCATAGTAATATTAAATTCATACATTGCTACATGGACAATAAAAAAAAGAAACTGATTCATTTATCAAAAATCAACACATCATTATTTTGTTCCATGGCATATAATTAAATTTAAATCCTTTAATCACTAGTTTTTCTGCAGATTAGAAATTGATCTTTGTGAATTAATGTAAAAAATCGTTATTTATTTATTCATTTCCTAAATACATATCAACAATAAAATGTTCCTAAATATATATTAACAAAAAATTTTTTACATTTTGATGATAAATTACACTTTATAAAGTAAAATAATTATTCAAATTGATATTATTAATTCTGAAAATTAATGTTTAGTTAATAAATTGCTCATTACTACTCTTCAATTTGGCTAGTAGAAATTGTTTTTTAACTAAACATTTACAAATCTTATTAGTTAAATTGGCATAGTAATACAGTACAGAACCTCTTACTCGGGAACCAGAAAACCGGGAATTTTTTCGTGAATTTCCCGCCATTTTTGAAAAGTTCGCGTTTTTTCGCCCATTTAGTAAAAATACGATTTTTTAAAAATACGCCTTTTTCCGTTACAAGTAACATATTCAGTGTTAATAAGTCGAACAATTTAGTCTAAAAACGATGTTTTTTTAGGGGAGGGGGGCGTCAACTTACTTGCAGATGAAAATTAGAAGAAAAAAAATATCCAACGATACTTGAGAAAAATCAGACATTTTCTCTATTTTATTTCAAAAATTAAACATGAAAGAAATAAGTAATTACATTCTTACACATTTATTTAATTGTCTCGTCAGTATTTTTGAAGACTAATTGCAACAAAAGTGGGAATATACGAAAGTTCGGAAAATTTCTAATACGGCAGATTCGCGAATTTTCCGCAATAGCTGATCGTGTGAAAATTAAACCTCGTTTATTTTTGTTTTATATATATATATTATTTATTTAAGAGCTGAAATAAGGTAATAAGAATTTAAAATTGACATTAAGGCAACAAAAATTGCAACTGTGAAAATGAATTCTTTATTACAATCGAATTCGCAAAAGCGAAATCGTTTTACACAAGTATGAACTTTGCGCGTTTCTGCATGTAAACATGTTTCTTACATTTCGTTTTCCTACTTTTTGAAATCATTTATTACTGTAAAAGTGATTGATGATCAGATTTTACGAAAGTAATAATTTGATAAACAAGATGTCCGATTCGGAAAGCATCCAAATGGTGCTACACCCGAACGATGACAAAGAGCAAGATAGCGATGAAGACGAAAATAATAACATTTTGCCTGCTCTGTCTAACGATTGTTGCTTTGAATTAACTAAAGAAATCATAGCAGGAATGGGACAAAATTTTTTTGTAGACGAAATAACGCACATAATGGCTGCTCGAAAAATCCAGCAATCGAATTTTCGACCATTTCCCGATAAGCTATTGTTCTGAAACTTTACATGTAGCTCAGCTCCAGATGACAATGCAATATTCTACCACTTTTATCATGATTTGATTAGTTTCTGAAGTAATTCCAATAAAATAAAATTAATATGGCGATTAGTTCCGAAAATTGCGACCAAAATTCAATAGCGGCGCTGCGATCGTATCTTTTTACAACGATTTTTACTTTTTTTTTTTTAGATTTTATTATAATTATTCTTTTTTATCAACTATATTAGCGGGCCAATTCAAAAGCCTCGGCGGGCCAATTTTGGCCCGCGGGCCATAGTTTGTGCATCCCTGGGAAAGATTATATATATATATATATATATATATATATAAGCTCAATTTAAAAATTATAAAAACTGAATATATGCATTATATATAATGATATGTGTGCTTACAAAAACAAATATTCCATACATTTAGAAATGAAAATACAAGACCAGCAAATTAAGATAACACTTTACTAATGAGCATTTAGTGCCTTACAGGAGTGAAGGTGTCAACAGTAAATTCAATAATAAATAGTAGGACATTTCAACTATTTCACAGGCATAACGTACAATAAAAATGTGAAAATAATCACAACAACCAAAATAGAAAATCTTTACAAACTAGTATTGGGCTAAAATGTACTTTTTCTGAATTTCTTAGTTTAAAGATTGTTACAACAAAACATATGATGATAAATTAACAATCATACAAAATTTAAATGCATTAAACATAAACATTCATTGAGCAGTATACAAATAGTGATAATTTAACATACACTGGAACAAAAAATATTAAAATTAGACATAATTATTTGCGTTACTTACATGTCTATGTTGATTTTTTTTTAATGTTAAAACATTTGCATACCAAATATATATGAATAAAACTGAATTTTCGTCTTTGCAAGATAATTAGTAATGCTACACTACCCATTTGCATTCATATTAATTAAAAATGCTCAGATGCATTTTTTAAGTTAACAAATTTGTACTATCACGTGTAATTGTAAATTACATTTTGGTTCTAGAAAACTAAGGTTTTGAAACATAATCACACATTTTTATTTCAAACAAGCCATAGCTGAAGCAAAGAAACAGAAACATTTCAAACTAAATAGTGAAAAATATTTAGCATAAAAACACTGGAAGAGGGGATCAAAATAAATGGGGAAATACACACAGGGGACTAAAACCAGATAAATCATTCACATATGAATAAATTTCATAAGCACAATAATTTAGTTACTCAGTTAACAAACTATAAGATTCTAAAAATTAACATCATTCCTCCCTGAAGCATACATTTCTGGTCAAAAGAGAATCTTTAATTTACAAGTACAAACTTGATTTACAGAACAGAATCATGCAAAAAATTATAAAGCAGTAAAAGTCTTAGCAGGACATCTGATTGAACGTATTATTTTTTTTATTTTGCAGTTAACAAAAGCGGTTGTCACTATTTCCTTGCAGCCATCCTTTTCAGTTTTGAGGAGTTGGTGTTCATGATGCAGAAATAGTTAGCTTTTCACATACAGTCAATAAAATGCCATATTTTCAAAGAAAATGAATAACAAGATTTTTTTCTAAGCTAAGAAAATGACAAAATAAATCTAGTGAAATTAATCTATTCTTCAAAATAAAAGGTAGATATTTTGTTAGTGCAATGGTTGAAATTGAAAGCATACGAATGAAATTCATCAGTCCCCTTCTCTTTCAAAATACATAATTTTTTTTGACTGACTTGTAACTTCATAAAAATCAAAGCTTGCATTATATACATATATTCAAATTCATTCAAAGGTAATAAGTAATCAAAGAATTATATATTAAAAAATATTTCATAACAGTTTTAAATGTCACTAGATCTGTCGACTTTATCAGCATTCTACTTAATTTCACAATAAAAATTTAGTTTCATGAAAGCCAGCTCCTTTTTAAATGAAAAATTATAAATGTTTACAAAACCAAAATAATAGTAACAAAACTTTTGTGTAAAATATATTTTCGATACTTGATATAATAATGATACACAGTTATTTGCTTGATAATTTTAAAGCTTATAATCATAATGCATTCAACTTGAACAGAAAATTATGTGGAAAACATAAAAAAAAGTAAGTAAACGTCACTATGGAACAATGAAAATGACGGAAAAAAACCTTTGTACATGAAAAGCTGTTACATGTCTTTTCACAATATTGCGTAAGCATATAGTTTCAAGGGAAAGAAAAATGTTGAGCGTAAAATTAAAAAAAAAAAAAAAAAAAACGAAAAAGTACAAAGAGAATAACTGTTGAATATAGAAAAAGTGTAAACGAACTTCCATACATTGAAACTTCACTCCACAGATGAATGAAAGCGGGAATATACCATATTGATCACGAAGAAATTATTCAGAATTTAATACATATGAAATATGTTTTAAAAGTAACAAAAAGTCCAAAGATAGCTCTACTTAATAGAAAATATTGACATAATCATTATATGTTTAAAATAACATAAATAAGAAAAACATAAGTAATATTCTAGATTCAAAATTAACCAATTCACTGCCAAGATATTTTAACAGTATGCCGGCGAAAGCTGGATGCTCTCGCACGGCAAAAGTTGTCCCAGAGTGGCCACAACAAGTGAAAAACTGCAACCATTAGCATCTGTGAGCGCCCGATGCAGTAGAAACATTAAGTAATATTCCAACAAAGAAACAAAATTGTACCTACAAAATTTAATTACTATTTTCTAGCAAAATGTTCTCTCCAAAGTAGCAAAAAATACAGCATATTTTGAAAGAAACAAAAAAAATCAATATTTTTGGCAAAATGCTTGGTTTCATTTATTGCATTATATGTGTTTGTCAAAGCTGTGCTTCCACAGCATATTCTTTGAAAATTAAAAAAACAGCTCAGTAAATAGTTACATGATATTTGAATAACCAGCTGCAATACTTACCAAAGATTTGGTTATTTTTTTATATGAGTAGCAATCTTTTTTTTAAAATAATTTTTATAATGTACAAATAATTTATGACTCAGAAGAAAAGTACTAGTATTAATCAGGGACTAGGTTTGACCATCAAAGGCTTGTTTTTTCTTTCATTTTGAAGGGTTTCAAAATTTGAGAATGATTCTTGGGATTGGAATCTCTTGTCCATGACAACGAACTATACTACAAAGCTGAAGTGGAAATAATTATGAAAATCTAAATGATGTAATACAACAAAAATAAAGACTACCCATGATATAATTTTTGGCAAAAAATTATCATAACGAGTCCTCTAGTTTGCCAAATCAAGTTATTATTATACAAATTATATTTAGTACATTATATTTACATTAAGCAAGATTTTCTGAAGCAGAAGTTGAAAACCAGCAGCATGAAACTAGTTTAGGTACAGGAAAGAAATCAACTGTCCAATATTAACGTGGCAAAAACGAATCCTTTTCATATAAGTTTAAGAAAATCTAACACTCCCAAATGTCTGTTACATTTTATTTTCCTTCTTTTTAAAACGTATAAACGTTTTAAAATGATAATAATTTGGTATAAAAAAAAAAAAACAAGACAAAACATTCCAACTTTTCTGAAAAAAGGGATTTTATATAAGGGCTTCGTATTTTTCTGTGAAAGTAGGGTGGTAACTATGTAGGCATAATTCTTCTTTATTTTTTAGGTGGGAGAGAGTGGGAATAATAATCAATGCAAAATAAATAAAACATTTAATATATGTAACTGTTGGCCAACAACAGGTCAGAGGCCAACATTTTAAAAGACAGCACATAGAGGCAAAATATGAAAACAATCATCAAATACATTGTTCATAATATGGTTCTAAGCTATAGATGCATCTCTCTCTCACACACACATTACAGATCCCCCAAATAATGAAACTAACCATTCAGTTAGTTCAAAATGTTTTTGTAAGAGCCAACATCAGTAGGGAAGTCTCATAAATGATAGATGAGACAATGCTAAGGGCCAATGTGCAGGCCAGTCGTTTTAAATTTTCCTGGCGGGATTCTTTTTTTTAAATTGCATTAAAAAACAAAATACATTTAATTCTCAAAGTGTGTGTGTGTGGGGGGGGGGGGGGGGGTTGTTCCCACATGACCAGCGCTGTTCTTAAGCCACTTGGACTGGTTGCTCCCAATAGGGCCCCGCACCTAAAGGGTACCGTGCTTAAGACGCTTTTCCTTAAATTTTTCCTTTTGCAAAAAAAATAAATAAAAAAGAAAGTGAAAAGCAAACTATGCAAGTTTAACAAGGTTACAAGAATTAAAATATGTTTTTTCATTTAAAAAAAACAATCAATTTTATAAGTGCACATTTTGATTTTTACTGCAAAATTATGAACTTAACAAAGGAAACTTAAAGATTGCTGACATTTTACTTACGAGTGGGAGCAGGAAGGGTGTACCAAAATTGTAACAAGTCAGGGGGAAGGCCCTAAGAAAATTATTCTAAATGGGACCCTGCAAGTCTTAAGGCTCTCACTGGTCCTAACCACCTTAGCGTAAGACAAAACCTGGTGCTGCGAAAAAAATAATTTCTCATGTTCTTGACAGCGAGACTATGGATAAAATTATTTTTAAAGAGCAAAAATAACGTATTCTTAGTTAAGCTAGACCATGTCCTTTACATTTTGCAAAATGCAACAACGACACAATAAAAGCTGCCTGCACTACATATTCAATGAGAATTTTCCTGGTTTAGCATTAGACATAAAAGACAACTAACAAATAGTATTATACCTATGCACACAAAAAGATCAAGCAATGAAAAATTTGAGAGTTCCATTTGATGGAAATGGCAGTAATGTTGACAAATTGAATCATAAGAAATGTTTCATTCGGCAAGAAAGTACAATGGTTATTTTTTGAGAAGAAAAGAGTTCAGAAATCACCCGTGCAGTAACAGTCTTCTGATATCTTGAGCAGATCGTCAACTAGAAAATGTTTCGGTTGACCTGTAGACCACCCCTAAGATTGATAAAAAGCCTTTTTTAAGGGTAAAAAAAAACCTAAACTAATACTTTTTCAGGTTTTATTGGGGGGTTTTAATGCGTTTATTTTTATCTTTAAGGAAATGTTTTGATTCAATGGCTCGGGCCTTTTTGACATGGTGCTGGTGTGCAACACCATGTGGAACATATGGGTGGCATAGGGCCTGACCACCCCTGCCTTTAGAATCCTTCTCCCCTATTTCAAGTGACATTTTGTAATTTAATTTTTTCTTCATAATAATGAGGTATACTTAGAAATATTAGTAAAGAGATGTTAAAACAGGTGGAATTACATTTAAATTTTAAAATTCAAGTATTGAGTATATTTTAAAAAGCAGGAGGTAAGAATAACTAATTAAATGATTAAAAATAAGAAATTAAAAAAAAAGAAACATTTAAAAAAGTTACTGAATGAAGTTTTTTTTAATCATATTTAAGTATTAGTTTAGATCAATGTCTTTTTCAAAAAAAAAAAAGTAAAGCATTGCAATTAAAACTAAAGCTTCCTGAAAATTATTCTGCAATTGACTTTTTATTAAATTTAAAAAAAGTAAGACCTCCACAAAGCAAATAACACTTCTCAATGCAATTTTAAGAAAGCATTTTGCCATTTGACTTTTTGTTTGCAGTGGAGAATAAAAGTTAGTATGCAAAACGAGGATGTTTAAATGCAACAAATTGTACATTAACAAATGAAACTTAAGAATGAATTTTTGGTGAAATAATATTTAATCTTAAAATTCACTTCAGTTATTTTGATTACAATAATTTAAAATGGAATGCTAATTCTTCTTCGCAAATAAAACAAGTGTGCATCAGATGAATATTGGTGCAAAATATGCCATATAACAACATGGAAATGTCCTATTACATTGGCGGTTTTGTATATGATAATGTAGACTACATTCTATTGTTGTAAATTTTTGTAGACAAGCATTCAAATAGAATAAATTCAAATTAAAAAAATAACATAGGTGAAAGGAAAGGCTATTTCGTCTTTTAGTTGAAGATCTATACATGAAAACATGTATATGAGCTTTTATCAGGGCTGAAACTAAAAATAGCCAATATGCAAAAAAAAATAAAATCGAAAAGTAACTTGTTTACTTTCACTTAATCTAACATATTCAAATAGCAAAAGTGGTCAAGCAAGTTAAGAAGGGGGAGAAGAAAATAATGATATTTCACCATAATAAAATTTAAAAATGAGACATATCACAAAATTTTCTATCTCAAAAAAAAAAAAAAAAGTTAACAAAACTGAGCCATTTACAATAATTTCGGAAACAAAATGGACCCTGAACAAAAATGGCACATTTGACAAAAAAAATTTTTCCTTAATGCACAATTTTCTATTGTACCATTTTCAAAGCAATTTTACATTGAGTTATAGTACTTCTAAATTTATGTTTCAGAAAAGCTGAATATGGGCATTAACTTATCAATTTTGATAAAATTGCAAATTTCAGAAATTTTCATTTAGTGGGGTTTTAGGGGAAGGATTATTGTAACAAGAAATTGAATTTTGTGCATTCTGTTACTATTTCAACTTTTTCCTGTACAAAGACATGATACACCATGAATCTGTGATGAATGTGTAGATACTGAATTCAATAGCACAAGTACCAATCATCCAGTAAATAGCTCCAAAGAAAATAAAAGTTTTCTTTAGCTCAGATATTAGTGCTAAGAAATAGCTGAATATTCGAAGAACAGCTGGTTTAAAAGACATTTCACAAAAGTAGGAAAAAGAGGACAGCATGGGACTAAATAGTGGAAAATTGCAGGCCTGCGTTTTATGTTCTGTTGGAGTAAAAGTTCTGTTGCCCTTTTATGTGTTTTCGATAAATTTTTGTATAACTTTCCTATTCCTTATTTTACAATAAATTTTTAGTTTTGTAGGAAATATATTACAAGCATCAATTTGGTTCACCCTACAGGTTATAAATATAAATCCACCTTTGACTACATTTCTATGTTGTTACACAGCATAATAGCAACATGTGCATAAGGTGCAAGAATATATTCCCCCTGCACATTTTCACAGGGGTATTATGGCATTTCTACCTTTGGAAAAATGTTTTAGAGATATTTTTACATCTATTATTTTGATGAATTATGAATTAGTTTTAGTTATTGGTTCAAGAAATAATAACTAAATATTTAATAAATTTACAAACAAATTTTTAAAATATATTAAATTTTAAAACAAAAAAATGGAAATATATATACATATATATATATATGGACTTTAATTAGGATGGGTGAAGAATATAAGCATAAATTAGGGAGAAATGCCTAACAGAGCAACTCCCTCCCACCTTCGTATTTAAAATTTTTTTCTTTCCAACTCAATTTTATGGGAAACATTATTTTATTTTTTTCCCTATTTGCCTCCATTTTTATAACCTTAACTTGCTTTGTGTGCGGAGTGAGCAACACGCACCTCTGAAATGTGAAAAATCTGTTTTAACAATTATGTGACAAGAAACAGTATGGAATTAAGCAACATTATATAATTCTCAGCATACATGATTGCAAAATATAATAATTAAACCTGCGTCTTATATTCTGTTTATAAAAAAATACTTATTGCAATAAAGAATACTCTTCAGCTATGGCTTACTTTAATACATTTTAAAGCCTATCATAATGAACGACTTGATAGATTGAATATAATGTATTATGCAGGGCCACGTAATCTGATATAAAATTGCACCAAAAGCAAAAGAGGCAGTGGTATTTAAGTCACTGTAGTTGATGCAGCTACAGAATGAAATGATATAAATATATTCCTTGGTGAATACACATAGCAGATAATGCACAGGTGGAATTAATGACAAATCACAAGCACTTAAATTTATCAAAATCATTGATCCTTCACATCTGTGGCACTGAATGTATTCAAATGTAAAACTAAGCACTTTATAATTATTTATTATGCAGATCACATAACACTTGATTTGAAACAAACACCATTCACTTATATGCATGGCTAAAACACTGCGAGTTTTTATGATGATCCTTTAACTACCACCACTACTAGGTGATCCTCTTTAGAGGAGTCAGATGAAAGATTGGGAGCAATGCGACGCAATAAATCCAATGCAAATGAACAAGGGGGAAATGCATACATAACACCATTTGCATCTTTCCCATCTTTTTTACTGTTACATGGTAATGATATCACACCAGCTGCCTCTTTTTGCTTCAGGTATGACACAAGGTTTCTGAGAGGGCGTGTTTGAACAGATGCAGATTGATCCTCACCAGGTTGAATGGGGCCTGGAAATGTCAAAAGCAGACAGTAACCATGTGACCCCGCACAAGATATTCTGCGTGACACATCATCAAGCTTTGGTGGATCTAATCGTAATCGTTGTGTAATCCTCAACATTGGAACTTCTAAATCCTTCATCATGTAATCAACTAATGAAGGATCACCACTACACACATGCATCCTTGTAGGAAAAGCACTGTTTTTCAGAACTAATCCACCCTGCCAGGCAACTGGACAACATTTAGCTAAATCTTGCAAATTATCAACACTTTCAGCAACAATAACACTATCTTTAAGATTATCATGCAATCTTTTTTTATCAAACTCTTGTCTGCGATTTCTATCAGATTTTCCCGAATCATAATCATAATCCTTACGAAAGTCGCTCCTACCTTCTGCATTTAGATGGCTCTCACGGGACATACGACGATTAATGCCACCATTACTTCGATTACGGCGTGGCGAAAGAGGTTCTTTGTTTAGAGAAGAGCGTTCAAATTCATTTCTTTCTGGACTACGAGAACGAGGTCTTTTATAATACATGTCATGACTAACACGTGTTGGATCATCCATTTCTGGCGATCTTCCACGCTTCCTTCTGTCCTGGTTGTCATTTCTCGCTCCTCTGGGATGATCGTCCCACCATCCTTGGTGATTACGGTTCCACCCCCGATAATCATGGCGCTCTTCATGCTCTGACACACCCCAAGATTCTCGTCCTTGAAATTTTGGTGATCTATCATAAAGAGGATCATAGGATTGGTTATCATATAAACTATTCCTTGACCAACTGTTATCAAGGGTACCATAATAATCGTCAGTAGAAGGCGGCACATCTGTTCTAAAATTTTGTCTTTTTCCAGCAGAAGGGAGAACATATCCCTCCTCTTCAGGGAAACCGGTCCGAGATGGAGAATGATAATTGCTGTTGTAAGGCCCAGGATCTGCAAAATCAACACGCAATCTTTTATCTTGACCACCAAGAGGAAATCCTCTCATTTCTTGGCAAGCAGCCTGGGCAGCATCAATACTATCATACTGAATATAAGCATGATTTTCACCTTTGACAAAATCGATTTTTCGGATGGCACCAAAGCGATCAAATTCTCTTTCTAGATGGGATAATGATGTCCACGGACCTAAACCACCAACCCAAATGCGAGTAGTTGGAGTAGCCTTTCCATAACCAATTTTACACTGAAATTTCCCAATATATTGACCCGACATTTCGACTTTTCCTCTATGAGCCATATCCAAGTTCAAAAACTTAATGAAAGCATAAGCATTGCCGAGGCCCGGGGCGGGTCTTTTCACATCAATGTCTTCAACGACACCATATCTTTCAAATATCCTTCTAAGTTCAGCCTCTGATATAGTAACTTCCAAGTTCCCGACAAATAACGTTCTTGTAGCTTTGTCATCTTCCTCAGGAGGCACATGGTGTAAATAATTGGGAAATTTTTCTTTCTTAGAATCATCGCGACGATGAATGTTATGATGATGAAAATCATTATGCAGATCTCTCCTCATTCCATCACGAGGATGAGAATAACCAGGATTCCTGTCAATGGCATTTTGCCTTCCCGAACCCAAAGCATGGCGTCCCATACTGTTATTACTAGCAGAAGAGTGAGCAGGTGAAACGCCACGTATTCCACCATACTCGGGACTAATACTCCTGTTCCGCCTATTGGATATTCCCCTGTCGAACGCAGGTTCAATTTGCACAGGTTTATCAAATAATACAAGCCTTGCTTTAGCATGGCGAGCATCACGAGCATCCTCAAAGGTTCTGAAATACACATATGCCACACGCTCATTTCCACTGTGAAATATTTTAACATTAACATCACCAAATCTGTTAAATTCACGAAGTAACGCATCACGCACAGGTGCATCACCAACTTTATGATTTAAGTTTGAAACACACATAACTTTAGACATTGGAGCTGGCCCACGTTCTGATTTTATATTTCGAGAATAATCATCATATGAATCTCGCCCCATAGCATTCCCAGATCGGTTAAGTGTTACACCACGTTCTGCAGATGAATCCCTCGTCCTTCCCCTTCTTTGATCATTGGGCGATTTATTGGCAACACGTCTATCCCTACGATCAGGAGATGATCTATCTCTCGGACTATCGTCATAACGCGACACAGACGAATGAGAACGTTTAATTTTAACAGGGGAATCTCTGTCTTGTTGTCTTTT
The DNA here is from genome assembly GCA_038502835.1 of Octonoba sinensis. NCBI lineage: Eukaryota > Metazoa > Arthropoda > Arachnida > Araneae > Uloboridae > Octonoba > Octonoba sinensis. The sequence goes on along the minus strand of CM076599.1, from coordinate 23,905,247 downwards.
CATTTTATTAAAATACACGTCACGTTGAATATAAACATATATTTATACAGATAAATCACAGATCACAGATCATAACAACACTGCAAATCGTTTGTAATAATATTTGAATATGAAAATGTAACTATCCAAACATGATGTTGTTGTGGGAACAACATAAATCAATGGTTAAAATACACAAAACACACACAATAAAACACAAGGCAATTAAAAATATTCTATGATTCACTACACTAATTTAGAATGCAGATTTCAGGTAAACAACAGACGAATACACAACAAGGTGTGAAGTTATCCAAGCTAGTAACCGCCATAAACACAAGGAATGAAACTTATTTTTCAAATAAAACAATTCATAAATATACAAGAAGATAAACGATTATGAGCAAAATCTTTGAAAGATAAACTCTTGATTTATATTTAAATCACCCATCAACAGTAAAATATATCAGATCGAACTTAACAAGCAAGAGTACAGGACGTAGTAATAATGCCAAACACAGATGGCACTATTAGGTATTGCCAATAAATTTAGCACAATTCTTTAAATTTTTCTGTGATCCCTGTCATTAGTAAGGAGTGATAATTGAAATTTTACATTATAAAAGAAATATGTGAATATTTTAGTCGAAAATGTATATAAATCAACAGTATTCACAAGAAAATAATTATAGTTCAGAATATACAATTTTGAATTGTGTGGTAAAAATAAAAATTTTGCGAAATTTTGCAAAGTATTCGTTTGTTGCTAGGTAGAGAAAATACATGCTTTAAATACTTTATATTTTCAGTATTTACAGAAAAAGGTGAAAAATAATCAGTTTTCTTAGTCGCTAAATTTATTTTAAATACTTTGATTAAAATAAAAGGAGAGGGTGTATTACCTGTATCATAGCAGAGATTTCATCGCTCCAGGAATGTGATCTCTCTTAAATGTCAAATATGAGATTAGAAACAAGAAAACAAATGAACCAAACGTAGCGCATATCGGAGAGTTCTGTTTCATGTCATAGACCATTTCTTATAATCTAAATTCTTGATAGTGTGGTTGACGTGGCTCAATATTGCTATAATGAGTTAAATGCCTCGTAAGTTTTATGTGTCTTTTTTTACAATAATTTTTCTGTGAATTTATGTATTTTTTTTTCTATCAGATGTTTTGATTGTTACACATATAAATTTCCCGATTAAGTATTCTAGTTGAAAATAAAATAAAAAGCATAATATCTATTATCATTTTGTAATCTAGTACTAATCAAGAAATCGATAAGAGAAAAGAAAAACGCAATTATATTTTTAAAATGATATTTTTGCTCATATCTTAAGATAGATGAAACAGCATTTTGGCATTTTGTAAAAATAATAATAAAAAAGTTTTCTTTCTTTATATTTTCCCCCCTTTTATAGGGGGAAAGTGAGAGAGAAATTTGCAAAGGAACTTATAGAAACTTATTTCCATTAAGATTGTTAATTTTTACGTTTCAAACTCGAATTTAAGACTTAATTCCAGTCATTGAAAACTAATGAAGTTTATTAATGTTTAAAAAATACAAATACAGAAAGTGATAACTAACAACAGGTCCTGGACCCATCTAGGCTGGTTCTAGTAAATTTATGAATCTCTAGTGAAGACAAGAGCTGTTTTCAACTATCAGTCCTAATGCTAGTAGCAGCTTCTTCGGTTAAAACTACCTGCAATCCTATTGAAGTAGTAATTTCTGCTAATTTTAAGATTAGCTTGGAATTTTGAAAACTTAAAACCTCTAGTACATCCCTAAGTCACATAATAGAGGGGGCACAAATAATGTTGCATAACTTTGTATGGGCTTTGTGCTCCCATGAATCTTTCTTTGGCAAAGGTGTTCTAATTCAACAATTTTCAGTTAGGGTTTAGTTTAACTTACCATTGGAATATTACCATCTCGTCCTGAATTTTTATGTGTGGGAACACACACATAAAAGTAGTATTAATCAAGAACAAAATGTACTTGCACACAGACAGTGGTGTAGTCCTGAAAAAAAAAAATTGGTGGGACGCTTATACATACGAAGGTAAGCAATTGAAATCAAAAAGTGGGGGGATGCTTATGTTAAAATGTAACAAATTTGGGGAGACGCTTGTATTAAACTAAAAAGGTAGGGGGACACCGTCCCCCTGCGTCCTCCCTCGAGACTACACCACTGCACACAGATGAGAATCTACGTAAATCTTGAAAACTTGACGTGAAGCACAACTAACTTTGCATGCTCTGTATGGTTTATGTGATGATTTTTTGGATGACTCCTGTTGTTTATAGCATAGTTTTTACTAAACCAACTAAAAATGCAATGAGTTTGATAATCGTAATGAACTAGAATGACTACTAATTAAAAGATGTATGATGTATTTAATGTGTACATTTGTAATTTACAGTATAGTACATATTAATAAGAAATGAAATAATAAATTATTCTACCATTGGTAGCCTGCTTTACAAAATTAACACATACCATGAAGGGGAATAAAGTTACTCTTGATTGACTATGTTTTGTTTACTCCTTTTTTCTTTATTTCCGTTAGTTAGGGTGACTTGTAACCTAGTATATTAACCTTTAAGTTACGGGGCTCGAGCTCCCGAAATTCATCCATACAACGGCAAAACTGCGGATTTTTTTCCCCTTAGTGTGACCACCGGGGGTCCTTAACTCCCATTATACCTCTTCTGAGTGTGATTGACTTCATTAGAAGGGTTGCCAAAGTATAAACTTTCATTACTCAGTTGCTATTTTTTTTGCTCCCAATCGCCAATTCGAAGTAATTATATGATTTCTAAATTTAATTTCCAAAAGAAAGTAAAAAAGGAAGATATGAAAATAATAATAATTATTTTGGAAATATGTAGTTTAAATGAGGAAGGAAAAAAACTGCAACTTATTATTGAAGTCTAATGTGAGTTTACCTATGTTTGTCTAAAAAATTTTGCTAAGCTAATAAGGCAATCAAAATTTCTACCCAAATTAGAGTTAAAATTAACAATAAAATGTGCTGTTCCTTATAGTTGAATAGTAGTGACCTTTCATTGTTTTAAAGCATCAATATATATATTTTTTGCGATTTTTCTGCTGTGTGACATTTGATTTGCTTTCTTTCGGGACTTGTACATAATTTGCCTAGATTTCGACAAACATCTCAGGTGCGAAGTCATGATGACAGCATGTTATATTAAACATCTGCAACATACATTATCAACAACTTCAATAAACAAGTAAAACATTTTAAGTAATTATTAGTGCACGAATTCTATAATTCGCAGCGCTTTATTCCTAAAACATTTTAAGTAATTATTAGTGCACGAATTCTATAATTCGCAGCGCTTTATTCCTCCCCGCACCCTCCGTAATAGATTATTATTTTTCTCCTAAGTTAATATCTTGCTTTACGTGGTATTTCATGATAACAATATGAAATGATCACAAACTGAACAAGGAAGTAAAGTATCTCCTGATTGCTTAAACTGATATCCTTATAACGGATTTACTTTATCCTAATTCACTTAAAAATTGCAGCTATGAATAGATAATTTTCCTTTGCTATTTTCACCACAATGACTTGTTGATTTACTCATATAGCAACTGGAAAGCGGTCATTCACCGAAGATAATCAGAATGCGCTTCAAACTGTCTGTTGTACTTCTAACAAACTCCTGTCTGCCGATGGCTCCGGGGGGAGGTCCTTAGTTAACAAAAGCAAGACCAAATGTCCAACTATTGTACTTGCATTCCCCTCACAATCACTTCAACTCTTTTACTTATTTTTAGTTGAATGCACTTACCGGAATGTATGACATGGGGTGGACTCTTATTATTTCGACTTCGACACGCGTAGTGTACCTGTGGATTTTATTAGGAAACCAAGAAAGAAATAATTATAAACATAGAATGTTACCTCCAGCGCATTGAGCTGCTCATTGGATTATAACGCAGGGCGGCAGAGCTCTGAGTGCGACAGAATAACTCTTTTTAAAATTAATACCAAAAGATGACAAATATTGAAAGTTTTAGTCCGGCCCGTCATTTCAATATTTTCTAGGGGGGGAGAGGAGCAGGGACGTAACTAGGTCATTTTCTAACTAGGGAAAACCCAGGATTTAGCGCCCCCTGCCCCCTTATATACAAAAAAAGTATATAGTTAGGTTAAGCACACACATTTCTTCAATTTAGCGCCCCTAAAATAATCTGGCGCCCGGGGAGTGTGCCCCCCTCTAGTTACGTCTCTTGGGAGGGGTGAGCAAAGGAAATATATTAAATTTATACATAAAAAGCAAGAACGCGTAATAATACGTAAACACACGTATAAATACATTATGTATCTAAAAGTCAGGTCGCCATGCCCCCCCCCCCCCCCCCCCCCGAGATCGTTTAAGTGATTTGCCTATGTTTCAGTGAGTATTTCTATGACTATAATAAAGGTTATCCGACGAATATATGTGTGTCTAAACCAGAAACATTCCAAATACTCACCAGACAGCAAATCAACGCCGCGTATTTCGCCAAGACTAGTCGGAGGACAGGAAATGCTATTAACTCTCAGTAATTTTCACACCTCCTGGTGATTTCCTTCCGCTCAGGAAGGGGACGACAGGTCTGGTACATATGCTGTACCGCAGCCGTAAGGAAGGCCAAACTATTCTGCGGTACATATGCTGTACCTCCGTAATCTAAAGGTTAAAAAAAATGAACTTTCAATACAGAAAAAGTACTAACATTTTTGTTGGATAAACATTTACTGGAAACAAATTTAGCACGTTGAGTTTCTTTTCTGAAATAATGTTAGTAAGTGACTCTTATTGCTCAAAAATTCAGCTTTGGGCATTCGTGATTATGAAAAGATTTTTATGTGTAATATGGTTTTGAACTCGTCCTATTAAAGATCATTTCATGTTTTAAATTTTTTATCATAAATAATTTGATGATACATTATTCGTAAACATCTTTGCTTTAAGTTGTTTGTAACTCTTCATTTCGTATTTTCAGGTATTGAAGTTTGTTGGCGAAATGTTGTACCACAATGAAATTTTACTTTTCATTTTGGATGTTCCTGTCTATGTCTCTATGTTCTCAGATTCTCGGTTCTCATTTTTCCTGCAGTCTTGACCATAAAGTGAATTTCAAATCTACTGCACTATTAAAAAAAGCCATTGATAATTACAGTATTTTTTTACAAACACCTGGAGGGTATAGCAAAAAGTATGGAACCTTCAGTAAGGATTTGCGTTTGCAGATGAAAGAAGAAGCTCGCAAAATGTTTCAGTTTGGATATGATAATTATTTGAAGTATGCATTCCCAAAAGATGAGTTAAATCCTATCTATTGTACTGGAAGAGGTCCTGATTACGAAAATCCGTAAGATAAAAGTTCTCTTAATAAAATCTAATTTTTTGTAATCCTACGTAGAATCTATTAATATAATATATATACACATTGTCTGTGGTTTTCATGATATATATATGTGCTTTTCCTATACTGCAACAAACCTTGAAATTGTGCAATTCAAATTTCCTCTTCACTTTAAATATTTACATGTTCCTTAAGAAAGTTTTCGTATAATTGCTGTAGAAGTTTATGGTATTTCCTGCATAATTAAGTTGAGATGGTTTTAGAATTAATTTTAATTACTGCGATGATAATGTTACATTAACCTTTTCCAAACGGGTAGCTAGATACTGAAAAAGCCTTTCCGTACAGGTAAAAATCACCGAGTGCTATCCCCCATAAAAGAACAGTTAATGTTTGTGATAGACTCCTTACAATTTCTGAAAGGCCCCTATTCATTTCCGGTATAATAAATGATGCACTTGCTAATTACTAGAAAAATTTGGGGGATATTGATGAGGCTGTTGTTTACCTTAAGGCACCCTCGAAGTTGGGGAATCGATCACCTCTTAATGAGTTTTACATTAGTTTGGACTTTGAGAAAGGGGAAAAAATTGCTAGGCCACATTCATCCTATCCCTGTATTAGAAGGAAGTTTTTTTTTTGGATGTATCATCCCAGCGGTAGAGCATAAGTTAACGAGATTCAGCTGTATACAAAGTATTTTTAGTTAACTTTCCACTTAAACCCGAAAGTTATGAAACAAAATTGATTCTACATTTCTCTATTTTATTGTATACATTTAAGGGGTGGGGGAAGAGTTTATTTTACTTTTGATCATGTTTGCAATACTATAATACTTATTATACATTATGTAGAACAAAACTTTTTTTTTGTCATAAAATTGTTTAAATTTTACATTTTTTTGTGCATTTGCTCTTGTAAATTTCGATTCTTTTCTTCTTAGCTCAAATATAAACATTAATGATGTTCTAGGAGATTATTCTTTGACTTTAATTGATTCTCTAGACACTCTTGCCGTAAGTAAACTTTATTTGTAATTTTTTAGTTAAATAAAGTCTAAAAATTTTTATTTACTATGTATACGTATTAATTTAAAAGCTATTGGTAAAACCAGGTCTTTAAAGTTTTTAACTTATCATGAGAGGTAAATTCTGATTCCTCCCCAAGTTTTCATCACTTTAAAACTCAAATTTATATATATATTTTAAATTTTGTAATGATAACAAAGTGAAATGTCAAGGCATTTTTATGTCTAAGTTGAAACAGAGCTGGTACAAAAAAAAGTTGAAATTATTATTGAATATTAATTATTTTTCTTTTTTAATTAATTAAATAAGAAACTAACACTCTGTCTTTTTACTTAGATAATGGGAAATGCATCAGAGTTCAAAAGAGCTGTTGATTTAATCATAGATACTGTTACTTTTGATACGGATAACACTGTGCAAGTTTTTGAAGCAAATATCAGGTTTGATATTCTTAGTTTTTAGTGAATTCAACTAAAATCTTTTGCCAGCCTTTCATCAAATTAAATTTGATCTATATTATGTTGTAGTTTATGTCCATTTTAGCTCAAGTTTTGTTCTTGTTCTCTTTCAGAATATTGGGTTCATTGTTGTCTGCTCATCTGCTAATTAATGACACGAAACAGCCATTTGGAGACTTGAGGCCACCTAGTTATAATAATGAATTACTTCATCTAGCGCATGAGTTGGCCAGTCGCTTACTTCCAGCATTTGAAAACACAAAAACAGGTCTTCCATTTCCTCGGGTAAACCTGATTTATATCATCGGGAAATCTTAATTTTATGCAGTAACGATACTTGAAATTTTCTAATTCTGAATTCTAGATTTACATGTTGAATTGTATTTCGCATGAAATGCTCTTATACTGTGAATTTGATGCATGATCAAAATTTATGATGTTTATGGGGAAAAGTAATTCTTGCATGTTATAATATACAAAACATAGCAAGAAGAAAAGAAATGTTATAATATACAAAACATAGCAATGTAGAAACTAATAAGATTATAAAATGTGTTTAATGATAGGTGGCTTTTGGTTTTAATTTTCTTGTCTTTTGGTTTATAAATTACGCTTGCTACTCAAAGTGTATATGTAACTTGAAGGTTTTTAATCAGCTGCTTAATCTTTTTGTTTCCCTTCTGGTCCCTAAAAGTCCCTTATAATGATTAACTATGTACATTTAATCAAACTAGTTTTGTTAAATTATTTCTCAAAAAATTTGGAATAATAATGGCATTTTTTGAATGTGTATTATCGTTTTCTTGCTGCAATTGTTTTTTTTTTTTCCAAGCAAAGGGATAAATGCACATTCAGCAAAACACACAATAGTCTTTATAGACACTCTGCCCAGCTATGGTAGAAATCTAGGTCTTAAAAAAAAGCCAAAAATAGGTCTTTTTTGGCTTTTACTTCATTTTTAAAGAGCTACTTATGTAGCTGATGAGTTGTTCATGTATTAAAAGTATATATCCAAGTTTCATTACTGGTTGTTAACAAGTTTAAACCTAATTTTTTTTGTAGTCCGAGCTTACATGAATTATTTTTATAATAACTTAAATATTGATGCATGTCAAACATAAATGATTTTTCATAGTTGTTTGTAAGAACGTAACGAATATGCAGCATTCGGCATTCGGCACTTTTGCTGCATATTCTACTTAGCCGAATAGTGATTTCCTAATCTAGTCGAATATTCGGCTTGGCCGAATAGTGGCCATGATAATATTCAGCCTCGCTGCATAAGGTTGAACTATTTGGCAAATTACTTGTTCCATGGAAAGAATTGTAGAAAAATTAAGAAACCTCTTTATTTTAAAGTTTAATTTGTATTACAGATATTTCAAAAAAACACAATAGTACATAATTTTCATAATTAGTACTAGTTTCAAAAATAAGCTACTCTATTTACACATTGCTTTTCATTTTGCTAACATCTGTATGTGATTTCAAAACTTGTTTGATATGTTGCAAATATGCCAATGTTCTAATTATATATCCTGTTTATTTTTCATGCAGTTATTTGAGTATGATGTATACTAATTAATGTACCATTATAGAAGTATACTAATTAATGTACCATTATAGAAGTATACTAATTAATGTACCATTATAATTATTATATTATACATTGTAACATAAAGGGAACTTATGATGTAAAAATATAAGTTTTCTTAGAAAAATTATATTTTGCTTTTTTATGAATACTGCTTTGGGATCATTCATAAATGATGTCACGCTTCGAGGGGGGGAGGGGGGTTCGTGAAATTGTGACAAGGGGAGGGGGGTAACAAGAAGTGTGACATCATGCATTATGCAACATAGCGTGACGCGTGACAAAGGGGGGGGAGGGGGGTCCGCTGAAGTGTGACATATTGTGACGAAGGGAGGGAGGGGGGTCAAATATATGGGAAAAAAGCGTGACGTCATTTATGAACGGCCCCTTTTAAACTATGCTACTTTTATGCTGGGTGGAAACACAACCGGGAAATCAGGGAATTCTCAGGGAAGTTTTGTGTTCTGGAAAATATCAGCGAATAATCAGGTGCCATTTAAAGTTTGCCCAAATATCAGGGAAAATTTTCATTTTGAATTTCCAAACTGTCAAGGGTCCGGAGTATCGTTTACCGAATTTCCTTTTGTGGCATGTCGTCAGCTCAATTGCCGATTTCTCATAGGTTGAAAACTCCCTTTTTCCGACTAAGCAACAAAACAGGGTTGGGAAAAAACCTGTTTTTTTTTTTTGAAAAAAAAAAGAGTTTTTTTTTTTTGGTTTAAACCGGGTTTTTTTGGTTTTAATAGCATTTGTATGGAAAAACAATTTGACTTTTCGAAAATTATGGAGATTTTAGATCGTTAATTGTGAATACATGTTATTAGTAATTAATTTATAGATAATTAAATAACTAAGTTAAAAGCTTGAATTTTAATTACCTTATGATTATAGTTTTTATTTTTTCAGAAAGTTACCTACAGTGAAACATGCGTAGGTTGACCACATATGGTGCAGCACTTTAGTGGTCAACTTATAGAGGGTGGAGGTTTTTTTTTTTGGTCATTTCTTACACTATGTGTTCATTCATTTGTGACTAATGAAAATATAACTTCATGTATTAATGTTACTTTCAAATTAGTAATTAGCTATTTTTTAACAATTATCTAAAATACCATTAGATAAATTTAATCTGAATGACTTACAATGTATTCTATACAACTTTAAAATTAGATCACTTAGTTACTACTTTAAATCACTTAAAATAAATCTTAGTTTACTTATTTGACTGTAAAGATTCCCTAAAAATACATAATTTTTCGAAATGACTTGATCAATTAAAAGAAAAAGAAGAAACTTATTTAGAAAACAAAAGAGGGCTCATAGGTAGTTTTCCACTCAAAATTTTGAAATTTCCTTTGTGTTTGCAGAATATGCTACATGAATGAATAGGAAAACAATACTTAGATGGAAGAGCACCTATAAACAAGTGCCACCCTGCTGAATTGTGCTCATGTCCTAATGCTTGAAACACAACATTCACATCACAGCAGCATACTATTTTTTCTTTCTCCGCAAAATAGTCCACAAAATGTTTTTGTCGTCTTGTAAAAAACTCGAAACTTCGAGAAGTAGATAAAGCTTTTGTTGCCAAAACATGTCGCTGAAGTAACCCAAGGTCATTAAAAAGGTCTCTAGAATGGCAACGATTTCACTGTCAATGAGAAAGATATAATTTATAATAAGTTCAGTAGATAAATTTCGAAAATATGCACATTTATCCAGAAAATGCATAAAAAGTTAAAATGTGGAATTTCGGGAAAATGATACTTGATAGGCAAAAAATAATTGCAGATTCGTAATTCTCAGCCAAAAATACATAAGAAACAGACATTTTCATCCAAAGGACATTTTTCGTGTCGCACAGTGTTATTAAAGAAATAATTATGTGGGTTGAGCTTTAACAAAAGCATATTTTACTAAATCAATAAAATATAAGCAAAATTGAAAGATTTATTAAAAATAATGTGTGTTGATTTACAGTATCAGTAATATCAACAAATGATTACAAGTCTCTTACTATAGATATATTTTACTTGTAAAAAAATCAATCACTTACCGGATTTAGCAATGATAACACTTATACAAATCAGCAACATTGGCTTAGAAATTATCATTATTATTTTTATTTTATAAAGTGCAAAGTTTTTTTCCCTGATTCAATGTATTTATAAAAACAAAAACAATTTTATAAAAGTAATACAATTTACAAACTTTATTTTTCCTGAGTAAAGATTAATATATTTTTAAAAAAGAAGGGAATAACACTGTGCGGCACGAAAAATGCCCTTTGGATGAAAATGTCTGTTTCTTATGTATTTTTGGCTGAGGATTACGAAGCTGCAATTATTTTTTGCCTATCACGTACCATTTTCCCGAAATTCCACATTTTAACTTTTTATGCATTTTCTGGATAAATGTGCATATTTTCGAAATTTATCTACTGAACTTATTATAAATTATATCTTTCTCATTGACAGTGAAATCGTTGCCATTCTAGAGACCTTTTTAATGACCTTGGGTTACTTTAGCGACATGTTTTGGCAACAAAAGCTTTATCTACTTCTCGAAGTTTCGAGTTTTTTACAAGACGACAAAAACATTTTGTAGACTATTTTGCGGAGAAAGAAAAAATAGTATGCTGCTGTGATGTGAATGTTGTGTTTCAAGCATTAGGACATGAGCACAATTCAGCAGGGTTTCACTTGTTTATAGGTGCTCTTCCATCTAAGTATTGTTTTCCTATTCATTCATGTAGCATATTCTGCAAACACAAAGGAAATTTCAAAATTTTGAGCGGAAAAAGCATATCAAATTAGTCACTTGTAAATCTACAATGTGCCTTTTCCCCACAATTGTATATTAAACTTGGTTTTCGAAATATTTGTAAAAGCTCTGGACAGAGGAGTGACTTTCTTGTATTTCGGGAAAAAATTTTAAAAATTTAGTGAGGCAAAATTAAAAGAAAGGATTTGTATTGGCCCACAACTTAAGGAAGTCATTTCATGATAAAGAGTATGAAAACAAACAGTGAGAAGAAGAAAAATCTGCCTGGATGGCCATTAAATCGGTGTGCTCACGTTTCATTGGAAATGAGAAAGCTGAAAATTACGAAAATCTTGTTAGTGACATGATAAAATGGTTTTGTATTATTAGGTTGCTATATTTCATTAAAACTACACTTTTTGGACTCCCATATGGACTTCTTTCCTCAAAACCTAGGAGTAATTAATGATGAGAATGGGGAAAAGTCTCATATCTGTGTTTTAAAAGCGTTTCAGCGTTCAATAGAATGGAAGTATACGAATTGAATATTGCTAATCTATTATCAGGGCACACCAACAGATGCACACAAGATAAAACGGCAAAAAAAAAAAATCTTTTTTGTGTTTGTGTTTTCAATAAGTAAGCCGTAGTTACACTCTTCTATAACCAAATTGTGTAAATATGAGAAGTGGGTCTCCAGCAAAAATGGTACGTGATGGACCATTTTTGGTTTGGATATTTGAATTAAGCACCTTTTGTTTATATAGAATCACATAGTTTCATCTAAAGGACAAAAAAAAAGTTCAAATTTGTTGCACAGTGTAATTTATTAAAAAAAAAGAAATTTGTACTGATTAAAAAAAAAAGTTCGTTAGTTTACAAATTCATTAATTATCCAGTGCTGTGCTTGTAATTTCTGCATAAATTGGATTTTGATATTTTTAATAATGTGCAAAATAAATGAAAAAAAAAATTTGGTTTAAACCAACCTATCAACCCTGCAACAAAAAAAGACACTTTTTTTGTCTACGAGTAAAGAAGACATTGCAATTTTGTGTAAAAAGACACATATCAGCGTTGATGCTTCCGAGAATCCGCCGTTTTTGGTTGTATATAAATCTGCCATTTTTGGTCATGTTCGGCCTAACACCGCATGCCGAATTTTGGGTTTGATATTGTGCATGATGCTGCAGTGGCGCAACAAGGGGGCACAGAGAGTCCATGACCCCTCGCCTCCCCCCTCCGAGTAGTGATTTGGAATTTTCTCAAAAATATTTTCTTTATTTAATAAAAGAACAATATGCAACTTGAGAAAATAAAATTATAAAAGCATAAAATAATCAGGGTTGGTTGGTTTAAACCAAATGGTTTTTATAAAAGAAACCACTTGGTTTAAACCAAACATTTTTTCATTTATTTTGTGCATTATTTAAAATTGCAAAATCCAATTTATGCAGAAATTACAAGCACAGCACTAAATAAATAATGAATTTGTAAGTTAACAAACTTTTTTTAATCGGTACAAATTTTTCTTATCTCCTATCTACATGTCAGACTAATTGGGTTTTTCTAAAATTAGCTTGGAAAAAAAATCACTGTCTGAAAACTAAATGATGTTGCAATTTCAATTCCTGGAGTTAAAAAAACATATATTAGAAATAATAAAGTATCTTCATAATAACAAATTTGCAAATATATGTTACAGATAATTTTTAAATCCAAACCTTTTTTTGTTTAATTTCACATTATAAAAAATTGCAAAATCCAATTTATGCAGAAATTACAAAGACGGCATCAGATACATAATGAATTACTGAATTTGTAAATTAACAAACTTTTTTTTTTAAAGTGCAAATTTTACTTTTTAAAAAAATTATCTCCTATCTACATGTCAGATTATTTGGGTTTTTCTAAGATTAGCTCGAAAAAAAAAAAAAGTTTCTTAGTCTTTAATTAGGTTTCAGCCACAATTAGAGGGCAAAATTAATGGTTGCCACTGGCCACAGGGCGACTAGATGAAAAGGAGTGGTGACTAAAATACTACCCAACAAGTCCCATTTTTTTCTCCCCTTAAAAATTTTCAAGAAAGCACGTGCTTTCACTTTCCCATCTCATTATTTCAAAACGTTTGCAATCAGTTTCGTCCCCAACCAATAGGCCAATGAGCTGCGATCTGCCGACCTTTCACCCCACGTACTAACCTACAGTGTAAATTCTTCTTTAAAATAAATTTCTTATAAAATTCATTTTCATAATAAATAGTTATTGTTTTATCATAGTTTTCTGCGATTAAATTTGGTTTATTAATTATATATTAATATATAATTTCAATTGCTATAAGTATTGACAAAAATCCCTTAATATTAAAAACAAAATGCAAAATGTGCTTAATATTTATCAACTGTTTCAGTGTGGTAAGCAATATTTTGTACAATGATCTTTCATTTTTGCATAAGTTTATGTATGTACTATGGTTTTTAATAATTGGGGGAAAAGAAAATATTCTCCCTGAAAGTCAAAGTAGGATTGTAACCCTTGTGATCTTAAGAAATTTATTTTTTTAAATTTTATAATTATATTTTAATAACTTAAGAAAAGTATTTAATTTTATAAATATTAGCACATTTAATTGGGTTATTTAATTTTATATCATTACTAATCAATACAAAAAAGTTCAAAACACCGTTGTGTTTATCATTTTTCACTGAAAAAAGTGACCACTGCTTCAAAAAAAGTGGCCAGTACAAATCTGGCTCTACTGGCCACTAGTGAAATTTCCAAGTTTTGCCCTCTAGCCACAATCAAGCAATCCTACCACTTATATATGTTTAGTAAGAGACTTGTAATCATTTGTTGATGTTACTGATACTGTAAATCAACATGCATTATTTTTAATATTTCACTTTTATAGTTTTTCACTTTTGCTGTATTTTTTATTGATTTAGTAAAATATGCTTTTGTTAATACTCAACCCGCATAATAATTATTTCTTTAATGGTTTGCTAAAAGGTCTGTATAAGTATAGTACTATAATATGTTAATAGTTTAGTTTTTGAAAAAACAACTATATTTCTAAAGTAATTAAAATATAAGGATTTTTGCTTAGTTATTTAATTATCAAGAAATTAATTATTACAAACATTTATTCACAATTAATGATCTTCATGATTTTCTGAAAGTCAAATTGTTTTTCCTACAAATGCTATTTAAACCCCCCCCCCCCCCCAAAAAAAAATAATAATGGTTTAAACAAAAAAAAAACCCAGCTTTTTTTTTAACCTGGTTTTTTCCAACCCTGAAATCCTGAAAATAATGATAGCGAGGGGGAGGGGAGGGGGGGGGGGTCGATCTTTATTCTTAAATGAAAATTTAGCTTTAAAATTCTCACCAGTTTTAGATTATATTAAGAAAATTACGTTATTTTCTCTTTTCTTTCACTCCTTCAAAAAAAAAAAAGGAATTGGACAAAGGTAAGAGGCAAAAGTACAGTGCAACCCCCCACCCCTTAAATAATTTTTCTGGTTTCACCATTGTCATACTGTGAAACACATGACACTGTGATTGCACATCATGTGTCATGATGCTGCATAACTCACAATTAAAATTATAAAATCGGGGACATTTTTGGAGCTCAATCAGGGAATTATCAGGGATTTTTTTCTTGGATTCTGTTTCCACCATGCTTTGTGATTACTTTTAAACTTAACAAATACTTTAAAGTGCATTGAATTTTGAGAATTTTTATTATTCGGCCACCGAATATTTATTATTAATGTAGAACAAGTTCATAAAAAAGGTTGAATACAAACAAGGTAGGAACATGTTCATTAATAATCCTAATTTTTAAAGTTCTTGATAAATAAGATTTCTCTGATTGACATGTTGATAATTAGTTGAATTTTCCAAAGCATGGTTTATTAATGCCCATACTATTCAATTTGCAATAAACAATCACTTTTAACTTCTTTTTAAATAAATAAAAAACTTTTTAGCCAGAACTTTATTGGGGAAGTAAAATTTAATGCCCCTTCCAGGTTGGCGGATTTAAAATTTTATTACAATTTGTTGTTTTCTTATTCTCATTAAAATATTTTCATTATTAATGTTTCATGCAAATTTGATTCCAAATGTTTAAACATTTTCATGAAATTGGTTATGAAATTGCAAATAACATTATTAAAGTATATAACAAACTTTTAAAACTTATATCACAATTTTCTTTTTGTATTTAAAAATTTATTATTTGTACTTAAGATTTTTGTATTAAACTTTTGTATTTAAGCTGTTAAACTTGTATTAAAGATCACATTGACAGGCATAACTTTGATTTAACGGTACGCAATTTAGCAGTCTCCACATATTAGCGGTAGATTTTAAAAGTTCCAGTTTGGATTTGATAAATGTTATCCGTCCCTCATTTAACGATAACATTTATCAGTCCATAGAAAATCATTAAATCGGGTTTGTACTGTAGTTTTTCTCTCATTCTCATTAAATTAATGGTAATTCATTATGTAATTTTAGCATTTGATTTCAAATATTTATCTCCATATAAACTAATTGTTTGTGTTTCTTTTTTAGTTTTGAAGGCATATGTTTAGTAACTAAAAATTCATGATCTTCTATAATTTCTAATGCTTTTTTTTTTTTTTTTTGTAGTTTTCATTTTACATGACTATAAGTTGATTTTTCCATGTTTTGTGATTGTTAATACCAGAAACAAAAAGCTTAAAAAACATATTTAATGAAAAAATAGAGTTAAAACATATTGGAAATTAAAACTGTTGCTAACCTCAATAATTTTTACTGAATCATAATGAGATGAAAAATAAAAATAAGTAAATAAAATCACAAAAGCTTTTGTGTCATATCATACAATCATATCTGTATAATTCTTCTATAATATGTTAGTTGATACTCATTGTTGAGAATATTTGTGAATGTATCATTGTTGCCTGACATAATATTTTGTATTTATAGCAAAAATTACTTTCAGTGTTGAAAGTGTACATTAATATTGTATCATAAGTGTTAAAGTGATGCTAGCTTAGGATATTTTAATAATTGAAATTTATATTTACATAAGGTCATCATACTTAGTTTGCTTCTATTACTGAATTATTTCACTTATTCAGCTTTTAAAGCTGAAGGCCCAGCTGAAAATTTCCTGTAATTTGAGTAGATTTTGATTGTGCACTTATGAAACATTTTCTTACATAACAAGATCTTTTGATCTTTTTTGGTTTATGAATTTTAATAAATATTTATTTATGAATTGTTTGATTTAGTATTTGATATGGTTTTAGTGTACTGAATGTGATGCTCTTTATACTTTATTAATTTGCTGAATTTGTATAAACCTCTGATTTTAATTTGTAACATTTATAATGCATCAAAATCTGCTCTCTATATGTTTTTAAGATTGCAATTGCTGATTTATGCAATATATTGAGCTCCATCGTTTTTTCCCATTCTGGAATAGTAAAACTATAATAATATTTTTGCTTTAGGTTAATCTTCGATACGGTGTTCCACCTGATGTTTCAACTCATACGTGCACTGCCGGAGCAGGTTCTATGTTATTGGAATTTGGCATGCTTAGCAGACTTCTTCATGATCCAGTTTATGAGGGTGTCGCTAGGCGTGCTGTTAAAGCTCTGTGGGAACTTAGATCTAAAAATACTGGTTTGTTAGGTATGTCTGTCTTACGGATTTAAACTGTTTTGCTGACATAACTTGTATTGAGTCACATTATAAAATGAAACTCCAAGAGATAGTTCATAAATGATGTCACGTTTTTTTCCGATATATTTGATCCCCCTCCCCCCTTTGTCACCAAATGTCACACTTCAACACACCTCCCCCCCCCTTTGTCACATGTCACACTATGTTGTATAAGCCTGATGTCACACTTCTTACCCCCTGCCCTTGTCACACTTTGTCACAATTTCACGAACCTCCCTCCCCACTCGAAGCTTGACATCATTTATGAATGATCCCCAAGATGTTATCACATAATCATTTTGATGAAATCTTAAGGGAATCAGGACATGATACATGTTGAAGTAATTGCTATGCTTTTACAGAAGACTTTTGGATAAGAGCATTAACCCAAGTAAAATCCTCGGATACAATTGTGCAAAAAATAATAAATTATAGAATATACCGCTGTTTAATTTCCAATCATTATAGAATGCCTTATCAATAACTTAAAACAGTGGCATTCAGACCTTGTGCTGCAACCCCAAATTTCCTTGAAGTTGCAAGGGGGATTGAAAAAGTTTTAATATTTAGTTCAGCACAGATAAATTGAGTGTTTTTTGAGAAAAACCATTGGATTTTTAAATGAAATATGTCTATATAGTACATGAAAATTGTTAGAGAGGCCATGGTCCATCAATGCCAGGCAGTTACTTAGTTTATATATAGTACATGCAATCAAACTGTACCACTATTGTAATTTTTATGAGGTTTGGCGGCATATCGAGTATAAAGTGATTTTGAAAGGCAGAATTGAATTAAAGCATGTAGATAACATTTTAGATTCCAAAAGAGTGGGCAGTTACAATTACTTACACTTCAATTCAATATGTTTCAGAGTAATATTTGTACGATGGGCTTTTTCCACGTCAAGATGGTCTGGAGCGTATATTTGCGATATTCCTTCCCCTTTTCCCAAACAGGTTCCCTGGTGCATCGGAGGCGTTGCTTTTCCGCACATTCCTCAGGCCGTGATATCATGGCCAAAGCCGCCAGTGGGTTAATTTGTTGTTCTTTCTTGGTTTTCTTGTTAGTTTTCCTTTTCTGTGTCAATTTTTTTCTCTGTCCCCCCCCTCCCCCTCTTTTACATGTGTACTTTGTTTTGCTTTTTGTTTTGGTATTTTCTGTACTTATTTTATTTTCATTTTATTCTTTGTATTTTATTTTATTATTTTGCAATTTTCATATATTTTCACATTTTTATGCATGCTGTTTTTTTTTTGCTTTGTTTTTATTAATATTCCTTTTTATTTCCTGTACTTCCAACTGCATTTGTTTCTCGCTCTCTTATTGGTGCCTTCCCTACTACTTCTACTTCCACTTCACACTGCCTTTATTCTCATTGGTTTACAGTCAATTCTTAGGCTATATAAGCTTTGTTTCTGTTGTTTTGTCTGCTTCATTTGGATGTTTTGCATCTAGAAGCTTCCTGTCGCATTGAAAAAGGGATTCCAAGCAATCCCGAAACATATGTCTGCGTTTTAATGCTCATTTGTGCTTTAATTTAACGTGTAATTATTTTTCTACTTGGTGAATCATCATTCTCAGGTTTAAAAAAAGAGGCAGAAAAAATTTGGTTTTGAATTACATCGAGTTCTTTGCGCCTCCCGCTCCCCGGAAATGTTTGAAATGATCGGCCTAGAATTGGGGTCATACTCTTACTGTGAATTTTTTCTTACTCTAGCTAGTTTTGAAATTACAAAAGGAAACTATAGCAAATCATATTTGGACATTTGGGAATAATGAACTGAAAATGTAAATTTATGAGAGACTAAGCCACTCTCAAATAAAGATTACTGAAAATTCATGTTAGTAAGAATTTACTTGTTGTATAGAATAAATTTTTTTTAGTATACAACAAATTACCTACTGTAAATGTAAGCAAAATCCTATTTGCCAGTATAATGATATGAGGGCGCTGTGTCAATATAGCCATGTCAAGTTCTGCAAGTGCTGCTGTCAAAGCGCAATTTGTTTTTTACTGAAGCCACATAAATTATGCAAAGATGCTAAAATCTGCATAATTTTTAATTTTCAGAAAAATTTTTTTTTGTGTTTTTTTCCGAATTTAATCGAATTTTGGAATTCAGAGGCTGTGTCAGAGAGGTTTCCTGCACTTACTAAAAAAGCAAAGCAAATTCTTTCTTGGTGCCTTTGAGTGTAGCAGGGTGCAACAGCTGGTAAATAAATAACATAAACAACCTGGAAAATATAACATCAGCTAAAGTACATGGCCGGGCAAGAGATGTTCTGTCTTCCGGTGATTATTTATCCTGTCACCCCAACTTGTCCTTCGTTTTATAGTTGTTGAGTGTCATGTGAATCTTCTAAATTTGAGATGCAAATATACTTTTAATCTTCTACCTTTGTTTTGGTATTTCATTTATTTCTAATTGGATATTTTTATTTAAAATTGAAAAGTTACGCAACACGTCTCAAACCTACAGTAGTTTAAATGTTTCAAGCCAATATGAAGCATGTTTTTTTATAAATTGTATGAGAGTTAGAATTAAGCATTTTGAAAAGAATAAAAATATAATTTAATAAACTAACTTAAACTTGTAAATCTACAAATTAATGTTTTTCACATTTAAAAATAGTTCATTTTTGCGTTTTTTCTGTAAAGGGTTTTTTTTTTGGGTTAAAATTTTTTAAAGAATTGTTGCTTCTAATAATTTTTTACTTTTCCCGATGACAAGCCAAGTATGGGATGGTAAGAAGGATATTCAATATTTTCACCTTAAGAAAATTGTTGTTTCTCATATGTATATTTTCTTTTTTTACTTTCTAATTCTCTTCTCTGTTTTTTGAAGGAAATGTTATTGATGTTCAATCTGGTGAGTGGATTGGCCAGATGAGCGGAATCGGTGCTGGGTTTGATTCTTTTTATGAATATTTATTGAAAGTATGTTTTTATGTTTCTTTCCCTCTTTCTCTCTTGTTTTAATTTTCTTAATTTTGAGATTGTTACCTTAGTTTTTATATGTTGCTTTTTTTAAAAAGAAAATCATTTAACTATTTGTCCTAAAATTTGAAAATTGTTTTCTGTTTTATAATATTTTAATTAATTTCATTACAAAGTTCAACATTTGCATTGGTCTTCTTCATTGTATTATAATTTTAATTTTATTTTTTATTTATTATTCTAGTTCACAATTCATATTGTAGTTTGTATTGGATTTTCTTTTCTTCCCTACTCCCCCCCCCCCCCCCCATCATGCTTAAAGTTTTTTCACTGTACAGTAGTGCGCCGATTATCCGGACTGGTCGGGACCGAGGCAGATCCGGTTAAAGAAAAGTCCGGATAATTGAATTGTCAACTTTAAAGCACAAATAGGGCTAGGTTTTCTAGGCAGATTCTCTTCATACGTTTTTCAGGTTTAGGACTGGCATTTTCAGTTGTGCATATGTTATCACATTCCAAATGGAGCTTTTAGATTTTTTTTTCTTTTCTTCTTCATTAATTTTTTTTTTAATATTTACAAAAAGTGATACAGAAGTAGCACTATACACTGTACTGACAGTATAAAAAAATCACTGTGGAGTGAAGTAATTATTGATAGTCTTGACAAAGATTGACAAAGAGGATGTTGTCTTTTCATCGTTTTCCTTTCAGCGCTGCCTTTTCTTGTCCGTAAAAACTGATGCAAAGCTTAAAATTGCATTGTTGTTTTTTTTTAATATCTAACATAGTTGATGTGCCATTGTCATATTCAAGGGCTATGTTGTTTCCATTTTCTCCTTTTTTCAATCAAATCCTTTTTTTAATCCTTATAACAATTTCTATATTTTTTTATCTAAAAATAACACTACTCTTTTGCGCTTCCCAGACATGTTTAAAAAACACCTTCTGCACTTACAGATCGCAATCAGAAAAATGTGGGTTCCTTTAGCTTTGTGTAACACGAGTCCAGTATGAAAGCGCACGCGTGATCTATTTGTGAAGTGCACAGTCTATCTTTTAGTCAAGTGAGTTTCTCAACAACAGTTTTCCTGGAAATTTAGTTAAGCATAAATAATTTAACTCGACCCCTTGACCGTGAATGCAGTACTTCCACTATTTTTATTCTGTTAGTTTCAATTCTTTACTTCCGCAGTAATGCCTCTAAAAAGAAATTTAATCCTTTTATTCAGTTCCTTCTACTCCCCACCCCATGCTAATTGCTGAATGGAACATAGAGCGGAAGGGAGGGGGAGGGCAATCCCCCTTTCTTGGACCGCCAAAAGACAGAGGAATGTGGTTTTCGACCTCCAATTTGAAGGTCAGGACTTTATATATATACATTTATATTTTACACAGCGCAGGAAGAAAAAAACCGCATGGTCCGTGACCGATCCGGTTGGTTGGACATCCGGTTAAGCGGCGCTCTACTGTATATAGGAAACAACATTTTTTATCAGTTTTTAAAAGTGTATTAGTAATTTAACGTGAATATTTGCTAATAGTGCTACATCTTTTCAACATGCATTTAGAACAGCTGGAAATTTCAGCTTTTGAAAAGTGTTTAAATAGAATGTTATCAGTGTAAATTAAGGACTTCATCTGCTGATTTATCAACCACTTTCAATCTGCCTTTTTGTAGAATCGTTCCAGAGAATTTTCTACTACAACAGACAAATATTCATATTTTTTCATAATGTGATTAAGGAAATCCAGTGGAGAACCAATTATCCTGAAAATGTTTGATTGCAAGCATGTTATATTGTTTTAAGCCAAATTTCTTCAACTTAAAACTCTGGCGTATACAGTGTACTCTCAATATCACAAAGTCAAAAGGACATAAAAAGAAATCGAGATATCGAATTTTCCAGACAACAAGGTCAGAACCAAAACATCAAAATTCACATAAAACCATAACATACAAGATAATATCCTAAAAATTTACAAAAAGGATAGATGAGAATAAGCATAAATAGGTAATGGTAGTTGACAGTAAGTCTTGTATAATTACAAATTTAACTTCTTCAATATCACTGATAATGTTGATGCAGGAATTTTGAAATCCTTTGCGTTTTGCACCTTTTTTCCCGCCTTTATCTGCAGCTGCTAAAATCTTTTTTTTTTTTTTCAATTGTTCAATTTTTGCTTAACACACAGAAGTAGATGTATTTATTTATATAGATGTGGTATATGTTTTTTTTTTTTTTTTTTTTTTTGCAGGCTTATATATTATTTGGCGAGAAAGAAGATTTTCATATGTTTAATGAGACATATCATACAATCAAAAGATACATGAGAAAAGGGTGTGTATGTTTTATTATTTTTATATTGATTTAACATAGATTTTTTATTTACTTTGTTAAGAGAAATAAAAAAAAAGGGTTTTAAAAAAGTTTTTTTGTCAAACATTTTTGTGATTTATTTTTATAAAATCTTATAAGCAAAATTGTACTGCAATGTTTTACATATAAAGTAGTTTTATCGCTCTTATTTTATAACAATTTTGTTAATAAAATATCAGATTGCATCTTACCATTATTCATTGTATTATAAGTGCTTTGAAAAAAATCCATTATCCTTATATCAATAAAGAAAACTCTTACTGAAATCTCTCTCATTGTAATATAATATCTGTAGTTGCTTCATTTAATTAAAAAATGTTGAAGTTGGTTTATGATGGAAAGAAAACTTAAGATAATTAAAAATTATTTTCTGACTTATCCACATAGTCACAAAAATCTTCTTGTTTTTTTACTAGTTCTCTTCTCCGTGTTTTTTCAGTTATGACAAATTTTAAGTATTACTTTCGTGTTTTCAAAGTATCACATTTTTTTTGGGGGGGGGGGGGAGTTGCCACTGGGTATTCAACCAGGGTCCCATGAATACAGGAGTCCTTGTAAAGCTGTGTTCTTATAGAAGAAAATGAGTTCCCAAAATTTAAAGTTATTAAAACTTTTGAATGATGTAACTTAATTGAATGTTACAACGTTTGCTTGCTTTACATTTTGGAAATCAAAATTATGCATTATCAATTGAAGTCCACACTATAAATTTTTATTTTCTGAGTCCCATTCTTCACTTTCACGTTATTCAGCTGAGAAATGTAAAAAGCCTATGAAATTGTTCCCATAACTTCAAATTTTCTGATTTTGTGTTCTTCAATTTAGTTTCTTAAGTATAAATATTTTTCAAACAATTATTAAGTGATTTACAGCTGGCTCAAGGAAATAAATAAAATGAAATATAAATGTTTTAGCAAATATTTATATTAAAGTCATGTCACATGACATACAGTTGTTAATAATCAAAAATTTAAATTGGTATTAGCTCATTAAAATTGTTAATTTACTTTTAATGTGTAATATTTATTTATTTATGATGTTTATTTGTCTGTTTTGATGTGATTCTTAAACAATATAATGTACATTCAATGGAGAGTAAAAATAGTTTAATTTTTAGGAGACCTCACTGTAATCAAGGTTATGGTGAGCACCCTCTATATGTCAATGTAAATATGATAGATGGCAGTACATTAACTCTATGGATTGACTCCTTGCAAGCTGCTTTTGCTGGCATACAAGTACATTTTTCTTTTTCTTCTCCATGTATAAATTTTTAGTGCCTTTTTTGTTTAGAGAATAAAAGCATAACAAGTTATTATATTTGTAAGTAAATTCAAATCAAAGTTCAATTTCTATTCTTAAGATAGAACCTATACATTAAAATTGAAAAAAAAAGTACCAATTATACACCATACTCCCTCCATGATGAATTGAAAGCAGTATCACAATAAAGGCTCATCTATCACTCATTCATGTACCAAAGTTCGTTCTGATCAATCCCCTCTCTCAAAACAAAGCGACGAACAGATTTCCATGGCACTAAATACATAGCTCTGCATTTAACCGTTTAACATAATTTCACCTGTTTTCCTTTATGTAAGAAATAAATAGATTATAATTATAAACATTAGCAAAAAAATATAATATCGGCTGAAGCGACTAAGGCGGGGCAAAAGGTTGGTTCCGATGATTCATTCCTCTTTCCTGATGTATTTTTTAGTTGCTTAAATTTGCTATAAAGAATTTTTGAAAAAAACTTATTATTATTATTTTAGGTCATCTTCATTTTAGATCGGATATTGTCATCGTAACTTGCAAAATTGAAGATTCCTTCTCATTTATAAGCACTCCAATAAGGATGTTTTGTGCCGTTTTGAAAATGCAGTTTTAAACACAGCATGAAAGTTGGAAATAATATTTTGAAATTAGTGACGTTATTTAGCAAATGAATTTAAGATCGTAAATGAGCAATTATTGTACTCCTATTCCAGAATAGTACATTTTTACAATTGTGATTTTTGTAAAAGGTTCGTTTATGCGATTTTTGCTTATTATTTCTTCTATTCCTTTGTTATGATTTCCATGACAATCCAAGTGTGTGTGGGGTGGGTGGGGAGGGGGGGGGATATTTGTATTTTCACCTAAAGGAAATTTGCTGGAAAGGGGGCAGGGAGCCTTTTCGAACGGTATTTTACGGTATATTATGAAAATTCAAAGTTTTAAGTTATTAGCATTTCCGAACTAGGAGGATGTTGACAAGAATGGTTAGATTTTTGGAAGATACTATGAATCAGTTTATAAGTATTCATTTATTTAAATAATATCACTTATATCACTTTATTTTAATTCATTTTTGAATTGATTCAAACTTTCTTTTCCACTGTTTGTAATTATCATTTATTTATTTATTTGTTTTAATGTTTTTATCATATGTCTTGAAAAACATTCTCTCAGGTGGACCAACCTTTTATTCTGAAATACAATTGAAAGTTGATTTAGTTATAGCCGTGAATAGCAGTTTTTTATTTTTAGTCCTTTTTTATTTTTACTTCATTAGTTCTTAGTAGTCCTTTTCTAGTCTTCGCACTTTTTTCTTATTATTCAAATATGTTGATTAAGAATGTTCACAGGCTAATAATAATTGTTTGTGAAATTAGAAGAGAAATCAATTTGGGTGATGAATTGTAAATTAAAATCAATATTTAAAGCAAGCAATAAGTAGATAATTATTTTTTTCTAACTGAACAGTGTTTGAAAGGCTTATATTGCAATTTGGAGAAAGTAAAGTTAGTTAATTAAAAAATATGTAATTTGATCTGAATCACATTAACATATTGTTATGATTGATTTTTAGCTCATTTAAATTTCTTTTCTAACCTATTCAAAACTGATTCCAAAAAATAAATTATTTACCTTGGTGTTTAATTGAAGAAAAGGCTTTATAGTCGGAAAGCTGATGACGAATTTAGAGAAGGTGTTTTGCCCACTTTAAAATAATAAAAAAGCAACACTATTACTGTGGGTGCATCTGGAATGGTCGGTCTGGCAGAGCTCTTGCGGCTATTTCACTACTGCACAACCTATTAGATTTGCAAAAAAATAACCCAAAAAATATCTTTTGGGCAGGTTGAAATTTTTTTATCTATTGCTTTAGTAGCTGTATAATATATAAATAGCAATCCAAGACTAGTTTTTGAGTTTTAAAGTATGACCAGACCCCCCTCCCCCTTAATTTATTTAATATTAATATACCCAAAAAATATACTTTACGCATCCTAAAATTTTTATGGAATATTCAATAAATAATTTTAAAAAATACATGTCAATTGCCAGACGATTTGAACGGTTTTCAACAACCCCCTGACTTGAATAAAGATTTTAAATAAGGGGCGACCTCTGGCTCCTCGACCTGTGATTGATCGCCTCAAGACCATGTGACCACTATTTACTATGAAACTCGCTCTTAACACACAGCAGAGTATTTTGAAGTAATTAATTTTTCAATAAAAAATAACAAATGTATTATAAGCTCATAAGTTTTTTCTTTGATACCAATGTATCATTGAATTCCTTGCAACTCGCAGATTTGCTACACGGAGTATTACGCGAGGTATGTGTGGTATTTACCGTGAATAATTTATTCATTTTTCAAACGTAATTTTTATTAAAATAATTTTTGTATTAAAGTTACAAAAGTATCAATTTTTTTTCATTTTTTAAATAAATTTAAAAAAGTGGTCGGTTGTCAACTAAGTTACTTATTTATGATCATTTTTATCTTTTCACTAGCCATTAGTTAAAAATATATACCAGTATTGGGTTTTTGCTTCAGAAGTTGACCATGCGAGAATTTGAATAAATCAGTAGTTGACCATAAGGTCAAATACTGATGCTAGATGTGGTCAACTACTGATTTATTCAAATTCTCACATGCTCTTTTAGTGTTTGTGTTTTTAGTAAGGAAGCCTCAGTTACATTAGCTTTTATAACCAAATTGTATAAATATGAGAAGTGGGTCTCCAGCAAAAACACTACGTGATGGACCATTTTGGTTTGGATATTTGAATCAAGCACCTTTTGTTTATATACAAGCACAGGGTTTCATCTAAAGGACAAAAAAAAAAAAAAGTTCAAATTTGTTGCACAGTGTAATCTTGCTCTTCTGATATATTGCTTTGGTACTTTGCAATCTTTTCTTTTTTTCACTTCACTGGATTTTTCATTTCACACCTTAGGGGAGGATGAGGTAAAATGGGTCACTTGGATAAAAAACCCAAAATAATAGAACTTGAAATTGAAATTTTTTAACCAATATTTTTAATGTTATATTTCAATGCGTTGGCAACATTTTTCATTCTCAAAAAAGTTAGGTTCTTAAATATGGAACCACATTTTTTTTTTTTTTTGTAAACTTGTGCTAAACACATGGAGCCAACTTCTGAAAAGCTCTATATTTTATCAAATAACAGCCCGAAAGTTGAAGAATTTCTTCACTAAGAAACTTTGGAGAACAATTCCAGCCAGGCATGTAAAAAAAAAAAAATTAAATATTGTCTTTTTTGCATCAGTTTTTCTGGGATGGTTAAAATGGGTCATGGTTAGGCTTAAGTAGTTCTGTTCTGTTCTTTTTTTTTAAAATTTACTCTGTTGTACCTCACTGCAGCAAGTTCCTAAATTTAAACAATGTATGTTGTTTATTTTACTGAAATTAAATTAAAAAACTTTTTTTTTATGTTTTCCCTAAAAAAGATGTTGATGTGGTAGAGAGAAGTGATGTCGTTGAAGTGTTATGTGAACCAATATGTAACAATCTTGCACAATATTATTTTAACATTTCAAAGTAATTATAGTTCAAAATCTTGCTAAATATATTATTTACTTAATTTTTTAAATTTCAAAGTAATGAATAACTGTTTTCAGCATTATTTTGCATTATGACCCATTTTACCCCACGATGGGGAAAAAATAGGTCACAACTTCATAAGCTCAGTTAAACTATTTCATAATTAAAAAATAAATATTAAAATTACATAAAATTGATTTAAAGGAGTTCAAGGTTAAGATGCAATTGAAAAGAAATGGGAAATGTTTCTAGTTTTGTTGCTATGAAACTTTAAATAGTTAAAAAGACCCATTTTACCCCACCTGACCCTATTCATTGAGATTTGTAATAGTTGGTAGGTATGAAATAGTTATTTCAGTTTAAAAAGTTAATGCTCGGAAACGTGTGTATTTCTTTTTTAGCCTACTTTCCCGTAAAAGTAAAAAAAATAATTATAAAGCATGAAAGAAGGCTTAATGTGTCGCGAAAATATCGTTAAAAATCAAAAAAAGTCAAAAATAAATTAAGTAATTAAATAAAGATTGAAAAATAAAAAATTTGAAAGTAGGGTTTTGAGATGGGGGAAAAGTGTGTCTGGCGGTCTGTTGGTCTGTCCGTCGGTCTGTCTGTCGGTCTGTCCGTCCCTAATAACTTTTGAACGAATTGTTCGATTCGAAAAATTCTTTTTGCATTCGAAAGATCTCGGTGAGGACATCTAATTTCCATATTTTATTTTTTGATTTGAACAATTTTTTGTTCAATTTTGAACAGTTCAAAAAATTTTAACATTAGCGCCTATGGGCGAAAATGAATCAAATTATGTAAACTCTGGGTACAAGATCCAAGTTCCAATGAACAAGCTCACTGGAAGAAGTTCTTGGTGTGAAATATTGGTTTGAACAATTTTTGTTCATTTTTGAACAGTTCAAAAAAAAAAAAAAAAAAAAAATAACATAGTGCCTACGGGGAAATTTCAATCCTATATAAATCCTGATCTAACGGGCCGATTTGCTTGGAGCAAACATTATCGGAAAGCTCTTATGACGTAGAATATGTACAGATAAAAAGTTCATCCAGAACTAACAAGCCTATTTTCTTATGAAATTTTTTGATCGGGATTTTCAAGAATATTTTTGAATTAATGAAAGATTAAATTAATAAGCAAAATAATGAATGAATAAATGAGTGAATAAATACATGAATGACTGAATAAATGAATGATTGAACGAATCTGTATTAACCATTGAAAAAGACATATTTGAAGCAATTAAGAACTAAAGCTAAACGAGAAAGAGAGAGAGATAGCTAGATTATAGATTTGAAGCTGGTGTATACGGGAAAGTAGGCTCGTATAGTTCTAGACGGAACTTCTTGTTTAAACCTTAATTCATAAACATAAAAAAATATATTTTTGGTTTTGCTTTTTGAAACTTTTTAGTCTGTATTTCTGTTTAACTTGTTTTAGAAGGAACTTTCATTTTTGAGGATTTAAAGCAAATATTTCAAATTATAATGAATTTTAGCTATGTATTTTGAAATTGTATATACACATATTTAAGAATTGTTGCTTAGTGTTGTTAATTTATAAAAATATGTAATTTTAATAAAACTACTGAAATTTTTTAAAAACTACTGAAAAATTCCACGGTCACTACTGAAATTGGTAACAAGAGGTTGGAGTCTTTGTGTATACCACCAAATTACTATTTGTTTTTTTGTAAACGTCTATGTACAGTTTAAGAAAATTACCATTTTATTAAACGGCTCTAATGTTCTGCATAAATAAAGATCATACTGTATATTTCCGAATATAAGCCGAGAGTGCATTATTCCTTCAAAAATGTTCCAAAAATTCAAAACTCGTATATAAGCCAAGATAAAAAATAGAAAAAAAAAAATTTACAGTTCAAAGAAAATCGCCAAAAGGGGCGAAAATTTCGCCAAGGAGGTAACCCAGTACACGTATTTTCCAATCAAGACGTTGTGAAAGGGAGAAGCTAGGCGCCAACGGTGACAGATTGATCTCTGGCAACCCTATCTGAGGCGAGGGCCGAGCGAGAGATCGCATTTTCCCCTATGCATTCATTTTGCCCCTGCGTTTGCTAGTTTGTTTTCCTTTTTAGCCTACTTTCCCGTAAAAGTAAAAAAAATAATAATAAAGCATGAAAGAAGGCTTAATGTACCGTGAAAATATCATTAGAAATCAAGAAAAGTCAAAAATAAGTTAAGTAATTAAATAAAGATTGAAAAATAAAAAATTTGAAAGTAGGGTATTGAGATGGGGAAAAAGTGTGTCTGGCGGTCTGTCTGTCTGTCGGTCTGTCCCCCCCTAATAACTTTTGAACGAATTGTCCGATTCGAAAAATTCTTTTTGCATTCGAAAGATCACGGCGAGGACATCTCATTTCCATATTTTACTTTTGGATTTGAACAATTTTTTGCTTAATTTTGAACAGTTTAAAAATTTTTAACATTAGCGCCTATGGGCGAAAATGAAGCAAATTATGTAAACTCTGGGTACAAGATCCAAGTTCCAATGAACAAGCTCACTGGAAGAAATTCTTATCGTGAAATATTGATTTAGACAATTTTTGTTCATTTTTGAACAGTTCAAAAAAATGCACATAGCGCCTACGGGGAAATTTCAATCCTATATAAATCCTGATCTAATGGACCGATTTGCTTGGAACAAACTTTATCGGAAAACTCTTATGACGTAGAACATTAACAGATAGAAAGTTCACCCAGAACTTACGAACCTATTTTCCTGTGAAATGTTTTGATCGAGATTTTCAAGAATATTTTTGAATTAATGAATGATTAAATCAATAAGCAAAGGACTGAATTAATAACTGAGTGAATAAATACATGAATGACTTAAGAAATGAATGATTGAATGAATATGTATTTACCGTTGAAAAAGGTATATCTGAAGCAATTAAGAACTTAAGCTAAATGAGAAAGAGAGAGAGAGAGTTAGCTAAAATATAAATTTGAAGCTGGTGTATACGGGAAAGTAGGCTCGTATAGTTCTAGACGGAACTTCTTTTAATTGTTTTAATTCAGTTTTTTTCTGCATTTACATTAGAAGGATGAGCGGGAATAAAAAGGCATACACGGATAGTCGCAAGTAAATTATTATAGTCGGGAGCAAATTTCGCCATTTTGTTTCAGCGATCACTTCACAAAATCCAGCTGTAAAATATAGGTATATTCCTTTAAAACTCTACTTATTTTAAGCTAATTATTTCCTTAATGTAGGAGACATAAATTGCATAATTAGAGCTCTATATCAGTTGATATTTCGCGAGATATAGACCGAATTTTTTTTTAGATTATCGGACCCGTATATAAGCCGACCCCCACGATTTAGCTTTCACGTTCCAAAAATTCTCGGCTTATACACGGAAATATACGGTATGTGTTAAAACTCATTTTGATTCAACATTAATTGACTTTTTTAGATTATCGGACCCGTATATAAGCCGACCCCCACGATTTAGCTTTCACGTTCCAAAAATTCTCGGCTTATACACGGAAATATACGGTATGTGTTAAAACTCATTTTGATTCAACATTAATTGACTTAAAATTTTCATAATTTGATTTCTGTACATATTTCTAGGTATTAACTGGAGATATTGAAGAAGCTATCTGTGCTCATGCTTTATATTATTCGATATGGCGACGTTTTGGTGCCTTGCCTGAAAGATTTAATTGGCAAAGGATTAGTCCTGATTTAGCCTTTTATCCTTTGCGTCCTGAGCTTATTGAGTCAACATATCTGCTGTATCAAGCTACTAAAAATCCTTTCTATCTTCATGTGGGACAAGAAATTATTGAGAGTATAAACAAATATTCTAAAGCAGAGTAAGTGTTATGATTGGGCAAAATGTACAATAAATATATTTTTTAATGTTCTATTGTATTTAAAAATGAAAGTTGTGAATTTAAGTTACTATTTTACTAAGTACTGAAATTCTTGCCTATTGAATTGCTTTACTTATTTTGTATGTGTGCTTTACTAAATCTACATGTTTACATTATTTTATGAGTTTTTCTCATATGTTTCCACATCGTTTAAGCTCCAGCAGGTATCGGATATCTGGTATCCTACAGATTTCTTTTAATATCTGTAACCGAATTTGGTCACTGCACGAAAAATCCGGTTATCCGGCATGCCAAATTTTATTTTTATGCATAGAACTTACAGGTTTCAAACACCAGAACCATTCAGATACCTGGTATCCGGGACAACAATAACCGGTTTATCCCTAATTTTGACCTTGGTCCTCCCCCCCCAAAAAAAACAAAATCCTGGTTATTACTAATAAACTATTTACATTATTTCAGACTTCAGTTTGTAATTATCTTGTATTAGATGGGAAGACTCAATAGAAAAATTAAAATGTACATTTACACTATCTCTTTGTGGCTTTCTATAATTTTGCTACATTTTGCCTATGTTATTTTGTATATTTTTGATCCTGGCACCGTGTTGTGGTTTGGCCTGATAATTTCTTTAAAAATCAATTATCTATCCTGATTTCGACACTTTTTTCTTTTGGCACAGGGCACAGATCTAATAAATGTGACCTTGCTACAAATTGTTAGAGTTTTGCTCTTTTTAAACAAGCTTTAATAGTTTAATTTTTAATATGAGACTAGATAAAAGGATCTCCAATAAAAGAATTCCAATTCTATAATAAATTCAAAAAAATAGGAAAAATAAAAAGTTTTTACTCAGCAAATAAATTAAGCAAAATAGTGCATCATTTTCATAAGTACAGGAAATATTCTCCATGTTCAGCCTTTAAAGGCCCCCTCTCCCGGGAAGATGTGGAGATACCTCTCCCAGAACCCTTGGTTTTAAGCCATATTGTGGTAGCCTAGTGGTCAGGATGTCGAGCTTCAGATCAGAGGATCTCGGGTTTGATACCCGGGCCACTTAAGACCCACCATGTACACTTGGGGATACGTGCATGTAAAATCCGTGTTCCCTGAAGTCCCGAGGCAGTTCGAGGGTACCGGTGGGTGGAGATTTTCCCTTCCCATCACCCATAGGTCTAAAAAGGAAGGTGGCGTATTTGTGGTGGCGCCGTCTGGTGTCATCCAAATACATTATGAGCCTGAGCCAAGTCGTACTTCCACCATTGGTGCTCATCTTGAAATGGAAGGCGCTCATTACTGCCTTAATTCCTACTCACTCTGAGAAGGGGAGCTTGGATTGCCAAGTGGCATAAGCAAGAACAACAACAACAACCAATCCTACTATGGTCACGTATATATATGTAAGGACCTCCCCCCCCCCCATCTCTCCAGAAAATAATTCTGCTTGTGTCAAAGTCAGCCCCCTTCCAGGAAAAATCCTGGCTATGCTGCTGCCTTTTACTGCTCCCAATGATGCTATAACACTGATTGAAGGGATGTTTTTGGTTTGGTACGTGTTAACTTTGTTTTCTTTCTCTATTTTTTCCTTTTTTAAAAAAATTGGGAAAATTTTTATTCATTATTTTTAATAAAAGGAGAGAGAGACATAGTGTGTTTGAGTAAGTGAAAGTTGGGTTAATTGGACTTCGAATAATTAGTGCTGTACTGTATCTGCGTTTTGGTGCAAAGGTTGAAAGATTTTCATATATAATGAAAATATGCAAATAGATAAATGAAATAAAATTGATGTTATACATTTACCTCAAGATTCAAGAGCTTTTTTCTCTTGCTTTCCCTTTTGCTGCACTTTGGAATTCGATTATGTGAAAATGTAATTTTTATTTTCAAGTTATTTGTTAGGTTTATCCGTTTGAAATGTTACCATCTTTATTTATTTATTTTTTTTTTCATTTAATTCTTTAAACAGGTGTGGATATGCGACCATACATAATGTGCAAGACAAAACACTAGAAGATAGAATGGAAAGTTTCTTTTTGAGTGAAACATGTAAATATTTATATTTGGTAAGTATAATCATTCATGAATGATGCTCAGGTACTTTTATTTTAGTCTGAAGAAAATGGCAAATGGACCGTGGAAATATTTAGTAAAAATATTTTATTAGAGAAATTTAATATATGTACTTTAACAAACAAGAAGAATAGTGGAAAGAGCAACACCTAACACTTATCTTTAATCCCAAGCCAGTTTGAATCTATTGAATTTAATGATGTTTACTAGACATCAGAGGCAGCTTTAGAAGACTATAAAAAGCAATAATAATAATAAAGGTAAAGCTAAGAATATTATGATGTCAGATAGCATCACTGGGATTGAAAGAGTTAAATTCAAGGTCTTAAGTCTTTTTATTCTAAAATAAAATACTTGCAATTTCAATTTAAAGAAATTTTTTTACCATTCGGCAAAAATACTGCATAATAAATTGCAAAAGATTTTCTTTAATTTATATCTTCAGAGGATATTTACTCTCTGTTATCAAAAATATTCCATGACACTTAACTTAATGTGATGCAGCATAGAAAGTATTTTAAGAATTACTTTAAAGTTGTTTCAGTTAGCATGTAAAATCTTGGTTAATTTTGTTGTATGGGAATTTTGATGCTAATGACTGTAAGCAACTGCTTAATTAGAATATTTATATTGATACTTTAAATGTCCATTGTTTATTACTTAACATATTTTCAGCTCATTACATAGGACAAAAGTAGAGTTAAGGACATGGGGCACACTGGAACAGTATAAACTGTATAATCGTGAATACCACAAGCTCCTGAATATGATCCGTACGTTAATTATTAGGAGTGCAATTTTGAGGCATTAAATTTGTAGTTTATTTAAATTTCATTTCTGTGTTATCAATACATAAAACACCTACGAAAAACTCCAAGAAAGCAAACTCTTTACAGCAAAGTAAAAAGCAATTTTCTGCGTATACAGACATGATAGGAATATAAATTGGGGTGAAAAGGGAGTAAACAGCTCTGTGGAATACTTGATGTGGAGTTGGAACATAAATAATATAACACAATATTAAATCTTTAATTAAGATCTCACACAATAATTTACAAATGCTTTTTTTTTAAGGGGGAAAAAAGTGTGGTATTTGAGATTATAGGGTAATTTCACTAGTACTACAAAAAAAAAAAAAAAAAAAAAATCCCACTTGATGATGTACATAGTATTTGTTTGTTACTGTAATTTAAAGTTTTTCTTATGAAACCTATTTCTTATTAGCTAGGCATATTAGTTTTATGTTATAATGGAGGATGTTTGTATGTTGCTATGCAAAGCCACACCAATTGTCGGATTGGAACAAAATTTAGCACGAAGTTCTAATATCTCATGAGAAAGCTAACGTATGTAATCTCTTTCGAAAATTTGAATTAGTTTTGTTTCTATTCCAATTTTAAGTAAAATAAGCATGCCGTATTTTTTTTTTCTTTTTTTTAAATAAACAGAAACAGCTGTTTCCCAGCTGGTCCAGTAGTTAACGCTTTAGGTTTATAAGTAATACGTCATCAGTTCAAATCTTGCTCCATGTATAGAGTACTTTCACTCTCAATCTGAAATTCCAATGATTTTTAGTAAAACTAATTAGGAAAGGTGTTATATTATTGTTATTTTAATTTAGTAAATAAAATATTATTTTTGATAAGTTATTTTTTTGATTTAATGAATTAAATAAAAATATAATGGTATTAATTGTGGTAAAATATTATTATGGCGAGCAATGCCAGGTAATTTTGCTAGTAAGTTATATTTCTTAACCAATTCTTAATAATTTACTTAGCAGGAAAAGTTTTTTTGTTTGAGTAATCCATATTCTTTTATACTACTAATTTTTCATTTTTATTATAATTAATAGTTCTACATGTTCTATAATATCAGCTGTAATTCTTGATTGCTAGTTAATTGTGTTAGATTTTACGGCAACCAGGGCTCAATCCAGCGGTTTTAATTAGGTCCTATTCTTGTGAGTTTTAAAAAGATTTTTGTGAAAAATCAAATTTTGTGAAAATTCAAAATTTAAACATATTGTGATAAAATTTTTTAATAATTATTTGCCACTTAGTTAATAAATAATTCAGTAAAAAGTACGATTTGGTAGATCAGAATTTTGTGAAGGGTCCGTATTAATTAATTGGAATTTTTAAAGGATCCGTTCTAATTAATTGGAATTTTGTAAAGGATCCGAAAACGGACCAGAATTTCCTCTGGCGGCACCTTTGGCAATGCAGGTCGCATATAATAATTTTCACTTTTGCTCTTTTTTCATTGTTTCAATGCTTCACTATTCTGAGCATAATATATTAATTTTTATACATATACAACTAGTTTGTATCATGTCAATCCAAGATTTCTGACTATATTTGCATGCATTCACAAATGATTATTTGTGGCTATTGTAAAAGGTATTTCTCACAAAGCGACCCGCAGTTGAATCAATATTGTCTCACGCATCAGAATTGGACGCACTGGGACATTTTAAAGGTAAAAGGTTAGAAAATAAAAGGGTAAAAGTTTATGGATTTTTATCTATATTTCATAGTAAATCAAAAACTTGGTGATGTATGTCTATTACATTCAAAAAATTCTTTTATACATTTTAGTTGTTTGATGTGGAGAATCCTGTTAATAAAATGGCCAGTCACTATGTTTTTACAACTGAAGGACATTTATTCCCCCTGCTGTGGAAATTTAGGCAAAAGCCGTGGGAGTTCATGTCCAAAATGGAAGATGTGGAATTTCATGTGCCTATTCCAAATATTTCTCCACTACAGTCAAAAAATAAAACTCATTCAAATGTAAGTTTTTTCCTTGCATTGTTAAAAAACTGATGTGCCTCAATTTTGTTTTGATAAGAATTCATGTTGAAATCTTATTTAACCTCCTGGATACGGGACAGGATGCTTATACCAAAAGTATTTTGTGCACAGAGGTTGGTCAAAACCTCTGCCCCTGAAAATTGTATGCGCTTGGAATTCGCAGATCCTTAGAAACTTGCATCCAAGAAATGCAAGAAAAACCTCTAGTTCCAAGCTTGAAGCAAGTAAGGGGGGAAAATGAAGTAAAGGGGGAAGTTTCCTGGTCAATTTTTGTAAAACTTCTGAACTATCTCACCCCTAAACATAAGATCTTTTTATCCAAAATTGATAAAATGGTGATGAGTTGTGAAAATATAATTGTATTACTCTAAAAATTATGTACATAAATTGGTATTCATTTACCATGACAGATACTACAATTTTTATATTGTACTCTTGCAGCAAAAGCCTGTTTAACTCCTCTTCTGTATTAATCACTAGAATTTCTTTGAAAATTTTAAGAGAAAACCTTTTTGTATGATTTATTTTTCACTTTGTAACTTAAAATTATATGATAACATTAGGTTCTAAACATTAATCACACAAAACTTTTTCTTTTCTTTTCAGTGTGAAAGAATACCTGATGAAAGACAATTTTTGTTGCCTTTAAAGCCAAAATACATGCTTCAGATTAGTCAAGCTCTAGGTCTTGAAAGTTAATTTTACTATTTTAAAACTATCTATCTATATTTTTGTATGAAAACATATGTACAGATATTTATGTAAATCATATTTATTGTATAGAAAAAGAAAAATACCTTATTTTAATTATTGAAACATATGTGTTTAAATACATTTCCAGTTATTTTGTATGTTGTTTTTTTTTTTTACTTGTTACAATAAACTGATTATTTTTATCCATTGCTGCTGTGGTACCAACACTGAAGTTACTTGTTTTTGATATCTAGTGAGATATTTCTAAAGCAAATTTATTTTGTATTCACTTATGCATAACAATAGCTTGGCCAGCTGTATCTGGTAGTCTCCGTTAGGGGGGGGGGGAGGCATGAAAACGGAAAATTATTCATCCATCATATCTGCTTTGACAACAAATAAGGTATGTATAAATAGAAATTGAAAGTTTTCTTTGAAATTATTGAAATAAAATTTTTATAACACTCCATGAATGTGATAAAATTAAACCATAGTGGAACCCCGCCATTCTTCGTCCTCGCTATTCGTACAACTCGCTATTCTCGCTTCTCGCTTTCTCGCAACTTGTTCAAGTAAACTTCAACTCGCCATTCGTACGTGTCCCGCAATTCATACGGCGCCAAGGGCCAGCTGGGTTGCCAGTTTGGCTTTTTTTAAGAAAAAAATCGAGAACTTATGCTTATTTTGAACTTGTCTGGAAATAATTTGTTTGGCGTTTTGGATTTTTTAAAAGTTTTAATACTTTTTGAGATTTTACTGACAATTTTAACTTTTTAAAGGGCAGCAAGAGAAAATGGCTGAAGAACTTTCTTCTTCAGAGGAGGAAAGTAGTAAGGAATGCATTTCCTTTGCAGAAATTAAAGAGCTGTGTTACCCCTGCGGGAAAACACAGAGCATGGTGGGAAAATGGCATCCCAACACTGCTGTGGTCAACAGCATTAACTTGTTCAACAACAATATTATTGACCATTTTAGAAGAATTCTGAACAATCGTCAAAGGCAGACAACATTAGGCAGGTTTTTAGAGAAAGAAACCCAAGATTCTTCTAGTGCAAAAAGAAAGAACAGCAGAAAGGGAGAAAACACCTTAAGGGATGTTACCTGGTGTTTTTATGGAAGGGAACTCCTCTTCCAACCATTTCTCTTCCTCCTCTCAACATTCTACTTAGGCCATCAGCTCACCTCAGTGCAAGCAAAGTGCAGTTACATTTTTATTTATCTATAATTTCATGTACAGTAATGTACATTTGTTTTTCATAGGTTTAAATAAGCAACCATCTGTGGGTCTGGAACAGATTAATCAAATTTACATTGTATCCTATGTGAAAAAATAATTCTCCATTCCTACAACTCGCCATTCGAACTGCCTGCTGGAATGAATTGTGTTTGAATAGCAGGGTTATTTTTACTATATTTAAAATCCTGATTAGAATTCCTTATTTTTTACAGCATGCCAGTCGCTTTCGTATTTGTTCAAATGCCATATTTCGTTGCATTCCAACTATTAGGTAATTCAGTCAGCTGCGCGTTGAGAACGCTCGGACGAATTTGAAGCTAAGAGAAAGAAATTTCATAGCTTTCCACACACTATGCTCAGAACTAGTTTTTGGCTGCCTGGAGTTGGTCTTAGAAGCTACGAAAAAATTTCCTCCTAACTTCAAATTCGTCTGAGCGTTCTCGGAGTGAGACCGGCTTTAGAGCATAAGATTTTCATAATAGTTGTTTCAGTGAACCTTATTATATTTAACATGCTGCTTTAAAAATTATGGTTTATGATAGCACTAAAAAAAGAACATTAAAAGGTGTTTAAAGGAAATGCGTACATGTTTCTCTTTATAATGTATAATTTTTCAACAACTTTTATGAAAAAACTGGTTTTGTGAAAGCCTTTTGAAATGAAATGAAATGAGGGAAAGGGGGGCACAAACGGCCAAGCACTGCGACCAGAGGTCTATTGTACTAAACCCCAAAAAGATGAGCATGCCTCTAGAAGAGACCAGTAGCTGATGCAAAGTTCAGCAGGCACCTAATAGGGATGTCATGAATTTCCCAGGGTTCAATGATATGACGACCCAGGTGTTCAAACCTATAAGCAGAAAACACTTCACAACTACATAAGATATGTGCAACGGTTTCCTCATGAAAATGGCAACCCCTACAGGTTGGGTCGTTACTGACCCCCATAATAGTGAGATGCCGCTTTAAGGTACAGTGACCAGTAAGAAGACCAATTGCCTTCCTGATACCATTTCTATTCAGTTTTAGTAACTCTTTCGCCCTGATGCTGGGGCAACCGTAATTAAGCTCTTTAGCCTGGCGTTGTCCATCTATATTACGCCAGTTACGATACTGCTTATCTTTAAAAATATTAAAGACAGTGGTCCTAATAAGATTCCTAGAAATCCCAATTGCAGGCTCTGGGCCAATAAAGGGAGTGTCAGAACCTTTCCTAGCCAGGCGATCAGCAATTTCATTGCCCGCGACACCTGAATGCCCAGGCACCCAATAAAGAGTAATCCTATTATGCTTTGCAAGAGTACAAAGCAAGTTGAAACATTCCCAAACAATTCGGGAAGTCATAGCAACTCTATTTAAGGCCAGTAAAGCAGCTTGACTATCAGAGCAGATATGAACACACCTGTTACGGTAGCCCTTCTCTGAACACAAAATACAGCACCTAAGAATAGCAAAGACCTCCGCCTGAAAGACAGTACTGAACCTGCCTAGAGGACAGGAGTACTCAGTGCCATCACTGGGACAATAAGCTCCAGCACCTGTATTCAAATTCATTTTGGAGCCGTCAGTGAACCAGAGAGCGCAACTCTTGCCGTGCATTGGAGGCAGATCACTCCAATCACGGCGAGAGGGAAAGATCACTTGATAGGGCCTATCAAACGCCCAATGAGTGTCAAAAGAATCACTCGGCAAGCCAGAAAGGGGA
Organism: Octonoba sinensis; assembly: GCA_038502835.1. Classification (NCBI taxonomy): domain Eukaryota; kingdom Metazoa; phylum Arthropoda; class Arachnida; order Araneae; family Uloboridae; genus Octonoba; species Octonoba sinensis. The sequence goes on along the minus strand of CM076599.1, from coordinate 23,865,755 downwards.
TGCCCCAGGACCTCCTCATCAAAGTTTTTCCAGGAAAGGTACCCAGAATAGGATTTCCAGAGCCCGGAATGCTTAAGCCTCTCCATGCACAAGAAAGCCTCAGCCTCAATGCGCATGTAGAGGGGACAAAGACCTAAGAGCAACTCAAGAGAAGCAGTAGGTGTGGTCCTTATACAACCACTTATGGCAATACAGACCATCCTTTGCAACTTGTTAAGCTCAGTCTTAACAGTACTTAAGCCGGTTCTTGACCACCAAACAATGGAGCCATACGTAATGATGGGACATATTATCATCGTATAGATCCAATGGACAACCTTGGGCTTAAGGCCCCAAGTACAGCCAACGGCTCTTTTGCAGGACCAAAATACTTTACAAGCCTTGGCCAGGCAATGGGTAAAATGCTTGTTCCAGTTAAGTTTGGAGTCGAAATAGACTCCAAGGTACTTTACCTCATCAGAACAGGTGAGAGATTGTCCAAAGAAGCTGACACTACGCACCTCGATAGTTCTCTTGCGTGTGAAAGCAACCATAGTAGTTTTAAGAGGATTCACAGAGAGACCTTCAGAATGACACCACCTTTCCACACATTTTAACCCTTGCGATAAAATGGAGGAGACAGTGTCAATAAACTTACCTCTGGCTACAATAGTTACGTCATCAGCATAGCTGATGCAGGAAAGACCAAAAGCCGTAATATTATTTAAAAGTGAATCGACTACGAGACACCAAAGAGTAGGTGAAAGTACACCACCCTGAGGACAGCCAGCATTTGCTTGCACAGTAAGTTCGTCACCACACAGAGAGGCGTTAACATACCTATATGATAACAGATTTTCAATCCAATTAACAATAGTTGTGTCAATACCTCGCCTGTTCAGGGCACCCAAAATAGTGTTTACAGGTACCCTATCAAAGGCCCCTTCAATGTCGAGGAAGACAGCTAGGGCTATTTCCTTGTCTTTTATAGACTTTTCCAAAATATAGGAGAGACTATACAAAGCAGTTTCAGTAGACCTGCCAGACTGATAAGCATGCTGAGAGGGAGAGAGTGGTGACACCAACAAAATTGTTTCTCTAATATGCCTATCAATAAGCTTTTCTAAAGCCTTTAAGAGGAAAGAAGTGAGACTAATGGGCCTAAAGGATTTAGCCTCACAATAATTATCCTTTCCAATTTTAGGTATAAAAATAACCTTAGTTTGCCTCCAAGCAGTCGGAACGTGCTCATAAGCAATGCATGCTCTGAAGATCTTACAAAGTATGGGGGCAAGAGTCTTTAACCCTTTCTGAAGAAGGGCGGGGAATATGCCATCCACACCAGGGGTTTTGAAGGGCTTGAAAGAATCAATAGCCCAAACGACTCGTTCATAGGTAATAATCTTTTTAGCACACACCCATTTACGCTTTACACATCTACGAGTAGGTATGGTAGCAGAAGGGACTGGGCCATTAATGATATCTGAACCTGGAAAGTGAACTCTTAGCATTTCTGCCAGAGTTTCCCCTCCTGATTCCGTATACCTGCCATTTGGAAGTTTAATTGTGTTAAGATCACTGTTTCTATCTCTGACCATGAATCTAGTAATTCTGGCAGTTGAAGAAACATCGTTGATATTATCACAGAACTGTTTCCAGGAATTATATTTTGCATCCCGGATAGCTTTATTATAGTTGGTGAGGGAAGTTTTATAAGATACCCAATCACCATTCTTCTTTGCTCTATTAAAGAGCTTCCTGCACCTACTACGTAGATTACTGATCTCTTTTGTCCACCAAGGAACTAACCTTGGCGAGTCAATAACAGTAGCCTTACAATTTTGGTAGTAAGACTGGAGAATGGCGCGTTGCACTGTATCAACAGACAATTCCAAGTCAGCTACCGAGTTAAATTTACTAAAGTTACCTCTAGTAAGATGCTCCAAATCCTCCACATAGGACGCCCAAATGGTGTTTCTGGGGTTCCTTTGGATGTTTTTTAGTCTCGTAGGACCTGAAACAGAGAAAGTGACCAGGCGGTGGTCTGATAAAGTAACTTCATCAGACACCCTCCAGTCATTAACCAGATTAGTGCAACAGTTATTGCACAGTGTTAGATCAATAACCTCTTTTCTGTTTGCAGTAATGAAGGTAGGTTCATTGCCTTTGTTTAAAATGTTTAAATTAAAATATAAAATATCCTCAAGTAAGCTATCACCGCGTTTGTTGCAGTCAGAGCTGCCCCAGACTACATTGTGCGCATTAGCATCACAACCAATGATAAACTTCTTATTATCCATCTTACAGTGTTCAATAAAAATTTTCATTTTCACTGAGAGGGGATCCTTGTTCTCATAAGGGAGATAAGAAGACATAAAGATAAAATCATCCTTATGCCCAGCAACCTCAAAAGTAACCTTGACTGCGACATTTTCACCATCTAAGTAGCTAACTAAATTTAGAGCATTAAGCCCAGTGCTAGTAATAATACATGCTCTGGGCCTATCACAGGTAAGATCGTAATGAATCTTATGATCCCGACTACTAAGACCAAGAATCTGTCCATTTCTGGTCCAAGGCTCCTGAATAAGAACAATATCAAAGTCTCCTTTAGCCATTTTCATGCTCAAAAGAGCAGAAGCAGCACGGCTATGATGAAGATTGATTTGACCAACTTTCAAGCGACCAGCCATAAGTAAAAAGCAGGACCAAAAAGAAAAGACAAGTGAGGACAAAACCAAACAAGTCAAGATTAGGTGGTGGTTTGACCATCACCCTCCGTATGCTCTGTTTCTAACACTTCTTCCATCATCTCTTTTGACAGAGGTGAATGGGCACGCAATGTTTCGTCAGAGCTAGAACCTAACTCTAATTCATTAAACATTAGTAAATCAGAATCTTTGTCAGAATCACCTACCTGGGAGGAGGTTTCCTTGCTTTCAGGAGACTGCTCCTGTAAGGAGGTAGATGGTTCAGCCGAAATATCTTCCGTCCTTTTATTAGGGTCATTCAATATTTTGAAGATCCCATGATCGAGACCGGTAAAAGCACCATAGTTTGCATTCCTGATAGCCTCAGCAGCCTCACAGTCAACCTCGAATATCCATCGTATGGTGTATTGTTCCTCCAACTTGTGGATGAAACGCCACTCCTCCGAATTCAATCCAGGGTTTAACTTGTTAAGACGCTTTAGCATCAGGGCTGCATCCTTAGTGAAAAGGTCTCTTGTTTTGAATGCCACCTTAATAGGTTTTGGAAGTTCACTAGCCTTCAAGACTTTGAGTGTAGTGCCACCAACAACCTCGTCATTACCATGAAACACCGACTTTAACCACTCTGCAGTTTCAACATCACCACAAAAGATGAGCAATGTTCCAGCATTTGCAATTATCCGGTAGATCTTCGGCGTATGATTCCCATCAGGGATCATGTCCGTTCTCCTCAATATCTCCATCTGAATATGTTCGATGTCCCCCTGAGTGAGCTTATCCTTTGGATAGGCCTCCTTCACAATAGCCATCTTGAACATATTCGTTACTTGGGCATGGATCCGTGATTGCACAGTTCTTGCCCTCTTATGTACGGCAGTTTGGGCAGGAGAGGGTGTTGAAACTTCAGACCGCAGTCGCTTGGTTCCGACAGACTTCTCAGGATTAGTTGTCATAGTGGCTTTCGCCTCTCGATCCAACTTCCTTCTTTCCTGCCTACGTTTATTCCTTCTTTGTGTCTTAGTAAGTACTACCTGCTCCCCTGCTGCAGAGTTGGTGGGTTGCAGACTTGCAACTTCACTTCCTCCAGCAGCAGGATTGCTGGTGTTGCCCCTAGTGCCAGGATCCAACTCCATAGGAGTTGTTTCACAGGCCCGTTGAGTACATTCGTCAGAATGACTCAACTCTTCATTTTTTTTGGAAATTTTTTCAATTTTTGAATTTTGAGAGTTTTTTAAAGAAGAATCCATAAAAGACCAAATAACTGGGAGGAAATAAAAAGTCAACACCTGCATAGCCTCCCTGTGCAGGCGCAAGGCTAGATAAAACGAGGACTCGCCAGGTACCTCGAGTGGACCGTTAGCAACATCATGACCCAGATGCCACACATCCCTCGGCACGGTACCTCACACCTTGGATTGGGTTCGCCTGCAGATTTTAGCTGAGCATATGGAATGGCCTTCTCGCCATGGGTGACCCTACCAGGAGTTATAAAACTCCCGACGTGCATCGCCCATTCCGCCCAGTGCCACCCCCTTGCCACGTTGAGGCAATCTGCAGGACTTAAGGGGGGAAAGCCTTTTACTTTAACCCAGTGGTGTAGTTGAGGGGTGACGGCGTCTTTTATTTTAATACAAGCGTCGGCCCAAATTTTTTACATTTTAACATAAGCATCTCCCCACTTTTGATTTCAATTGCTTATCTTTGTATGCATAATTGTTCCCCCAACTTTTTTTTCAGGACTACAACACTGCTTTAACCAACCTGTAGTTTTTGATGAAATATCTTTTTCATTTAACATGCAACTCTAAGATTAACAAAATTAATTTTTCCTAAGATCTTATCAAACAAATAATTGAACTGGAATTGAAGAACTTTGAAAACTAACAAGGAAGCCAGTGGCTGAGTGGTAGTTTTCCGTGCTACCATGCCACAGGTCCGGGGTTCGATTCCCGGGCTGGGAAGGGTCGACTCAGGCTTTCATTCATGCAGTGGGGTCGATAAAATGAGGACCAAGCATGCTTGGAACTAAACACTGGGGATTTCGTGTCATGCTGACCACTTGACCGGAACTTCTGCTTCTGCACCCCATGGCCCTCGGCCTCGAAAACTGGAATGGGCACAGTAGGATATGGTCCCCAAAAGGGCTGGCGCGCCACTGAGTTTAGTTTTTTTTTAGAAAACTAACAAGATGTGTAGCATTTTCCGTAATGAATTCTTACAATTTTCAATGGCATAGAATTATGAAGACTTTAATTATAATGTTAGATTCTTTCTGAAGTATTCTAAAGAACTAGAACTTCAATGTAAATTAAAGCCACTGTAACTGTGCAAGGTCTACATTCTACAATGAACTTATATTTTCCATTTTATTCAAGTCTGATATAGATTGACTATAGTCGGTTAATGAGCCCTAGAAAAATCTAGATGTTAAACTTAAAACACATAAATGAGATGCTTTATTTCTATGTGCTTATCCACTAACTTATGGCAACCCTAGACAACGTTGCAAAGAACGAAGTGCCTTTTGTAAGTATGCAAATTAAAAAGCTCTTTTACTGGGCTTGATAAAACCAACTGCAAGGCGAAAAGCGCAGACAGTCAATCAGTCACAGCGAGACTCGCAGCCCTAGTTTGTAATGCAGCCGCAGACTGCGCTTGTTAAGTTACACCTATTTTAAGTTTTAGTTGCATTATTACTTTAAGTTTTAGTAAAGTTTCTGGATTTGGAACCTTGTAGTAATTAATGCCCTTCTAAATTTGGAGCCAAGAAAGGTGACTCAAAAAAGACCTGAAATCCCCTTCAGTGGTGACCCTTTGTATTTTGCACGCTGAAACTCGTTCCAGTTAATAAGCGAGTCTTACCCAATTATATTTGTGACTTTTATATGCTACTTTTTACTGTCTACAAGTAGTTTTCTGCTTGACTTTTGAAAAAACTGGCTCTATTTTCATGAGAATGAAGAAGCTATCGCAGAAGTACCTGAGGTAGCATTTAGAGCTCATTCTGGGAAAAAAGTCCCGAACTTTGGTTCGCTCAAGTCGAATCCCAATAGATGCTAGTGTATATCTTAACATGTGTGAAAAATCTCCTGTCATCTCTTGAAAAGGACGCTTATTCATCTTTGAACGATCGCAAACTAGCTATTTTTTTTCAATCTGAACATGTTCGTTTAAAGCAACTGCTTCAAGAATTTTGCAGTTAGGGGATTTACATCCTTTACAGTTAACTTTTGCAAATGCGAAATTTAGCAGCTGGTAAGGTAGATGACCAACTATTTGAGAACCTTATGGACGCTGCGTTTACCTCTTCCTATGCAGCAAATTATTTCAACTTGTAAAGATTCCTTAAGTGATTTAGCTCTAGTAGCTCATAAAATAGATGAAGTATCGGAAGACCCTCAGCTTGCATCAACATCGGTTTCGGAATTCAATGCAATCGCGGAAATGCAGAGAAAATTAAAACTGAACTAAGAAAAATATCAAATTTTCGTAAAAATAGGTAAGAACGAGGAAGGTCTAACTCCTGCAAAAAATCATCACCCCGTTCTGCATATTGGTGTACCATTCACGTTTCAGAAAAAGCACCGTCTAAATGCACTAAACCAGTGGTCGGCAATCCGTCGCTCGTGATCGACCGGTCGATCGCGACAGCATTGTGGAGTTTTAGTTTATATAGTTTTAAACAAGAAGTTCCGTCTAGAACTATACGAGCCTACTTTCCCGTATACACCGAATTCAAATTTATAATCTAGCTATCTCTCTCTCTCTCTCTCTGTCTTTCTCGTTTAGTTTTAGTTCTTAATTGCTTCAAATATACCTTTTTCAACGGTTAATAGATATTCATTCAATCATTCATTTATTAAGTTATTCATGTATTTAGTCATTCATTTATTCATTCATTCTTTTGCTTATTCATTTAATCATTCATTGATACAAAAATATTCTTAAAAATTTCGATCAAAACATTTCATAGGAAAATAGGTTCGTAAGTTCTGGGTGAACTTTCTATTTGTACATGTTCTACGTCATAAGAGTTTTCCGATAAAGTTTGTTCCAAGCAAATCGGTCCATTACATCAGGATTTATATAGGATTGAAATTTCCCCGTAGGCGGTATGTTAATTTTTTTTGAACTGTTCAAAAATGAACAAAAATTGTTCAAATCAGTATTTCACGCCAAGAACTTCTTCCAGTGATCTTGTCCATGGGAACTTCGATCTTGTATCCAAAGTTTACATAATTTGCTTCATTTTCACCCATAGGCGATAATGTTAAAAATTTTTGAACTGTTCAAAATTGAACAAAAAATAGTTCAAATCAAAAAGAAAAATACTGAAATGAGATGTCCTCGCCGAGATCTTTCGAATGCAAAAAGAATTTTTCCAATCGGACAATTCGTTCAAAAGTTATTAGGGGGGGACAGACCGACAGATAGACACTTTTTCCCCATCTCAATACCCTACTTTCAAATTTTTTATTTTTCAATCTTTATTTAATTACTTAACTTATTTTTGACTTTTCTTGATTTTTAACGATATTTTCACGATACATTAATCCTTCTTTCATGCTTTATTATTATTTTTTTTACTTTTACGGGAAAGTAGGCTAAAACAAGAAGTTCCGTCGAGAACTATACGAGCCTACTTTCCCGTATACACCGAATTCAAATTTATAATCTAGCTACCTCTCTCTGTTTTTCTCGTTTAGCTTCTTCTTAATTGCTTCAAATATACCTTTTTCAACGGTTAATACATATTCATTCAATCATTCATTTGTTAAGTCATTCATGTATTTATTCACTCATTTATTCATTCATTCCTTTGCTTATTCATTTAATCATTCATTAATTCAAAAATATTCTTGAAAATCCCGATCAAAAAATTTCATAGTAAAATAGGCTCGTTAGTTCTGGATGAACTTTCTATTTGTACATGTTCTCCGTCACAAGAGCTTTCCGATAAAGTTTGTTCCAAGCAAATCGGGCCTTTAGATCAGGAATTATATAGGATTAAAATTTCCCCGTAGGCGGTATGTTAATTTTTTTTGAACTGTTCAAAAATGAACAAAAATTGTTCAAACCAATATTTCACTCCAAGAGCTTCCTCCAGTAAGCTTGTTCATTGGAACTTGGATCTTGTACCCAGAGTTTACATAATTTGCTTCATTTTCGCCCATAAGCGCTAATGTTAACATTTTTTGAACTGTTCAAAATTGAACAAAAAATTGTTCAAATCAAAAAATATGTAAATGAAATGAGCTCGCCGAGACCTTTCGAATGCAAAAAGAATTTTTCGGATCGGACAATCCGTTCAAAAGTTATTAGGGGGGAACAGACAGACAGACCGACAGACACACTTTTTCCCCATCTCAATACCCTACTTTCAAATTTTTTATTTTTCAATCTTTATTTAATTACTTAACTTATTTTTGACTTTTCTTGATTTCTAACGATATTTTCATTAAGCCTTCTTTCATGCTTTATTATTATTTTTTTTTACTTTTACGGGAAAGTAGGCTAAAAAGGGAAAATTAAATAACTTTTGATTAGAAGGCGAACCTTTTTTCTCTCCAGAAAACGTTTATTAATTTGTCAGACCATTCGCGGAACTAAAAAAAACTTGCTGCCAATAATATGGAATGTCAGACGCGTCACAATAACTATATGCTCTTGGGGAGAGTTTAAAGTACGTAACGGCATTTCACACGTGTGCTTTATTTAACAAGAAGTTCCGTCTAGAACTATACGAGCCTACTTTCCCGTATACACCAAATTCAAATTTATAATCTAGCTATCTCTTTCTTATTTATCTTTAGTTCTAATTATTGAAAATATACCTTTTTCAACGGATAATACATATTCATTCACTCACTCATTCATTCTTTCATTTATTCAGCCATGCATTTATTCATTCATTCGTTACCTCATTCAAGTGTTTATTCATTCATTTACGCATTCATGTATTTATTCACTCATTTATTTATATTTTCATTTATTCAATAATTTATTCATTCATTCTTTTCCTCATTCATTTATTCATTGATTTATTCTTTCACTCTTTCATTTATTCATTCATTCATTATTTCACTCATTGAGTCACTGAGAAATATCCTTGAAAATCCCGATCAAAAAATTTCATAGAAAAATAGGCTCGTAAGTTATGGATAAACTTTCTATTTCTACATGTTCTACGTTATAAGAGCTTTCCGATAAAGTTTGTTCCAAGCAAATCGGTCCGTTAGATCAGGATTTATATAGGGTTGAAATTTCCCCGTAAGCCCTGTTGTTAAAATTTTTTGAACTGTTCAAAATTGAACAAAAAATTGTTTAAATCAAAAAGTAAAATATGTAAATGAGATGTCCTCGCCGAGATCTTTCGTATGCAAAAAGAATTTTTCCAATCGGACAATTCGTTCAAAAGTTATTAGGGGGGGACAGACCGACAGACAGACACACTTTTTCCCCATCTCAATACCCTACTTTCAAATTTTTTATTTTTCAATCTTTATTTAATTACTTCACTTATTTTTTACTTTTCTTGATTTTTAACGATATTTTCACGATACATTAAGCCTTCTTTCATGCTTTATTATTATTTTTTTTTTACTTTTACGGGAAAGTAGGCTAAAAAACAAAACAAAAAGTAACAGTTTTTTTTAAAATCATATTTAACCCTTTATAGGGCCATTTTTTTTGTAGTATCGGTATATTAAAATATTTTTCGGATTTTGGTTCGTTTCAAAGAAGAAATTCATATTAATTAAGATAGACATTAAATAAGATTAACATGATTTTTGTACCCCCCCCCCCCCGGGGGAATATTCTAATATGATAATATTGATGCATGTGGTGGTAAATATGCTTCCCAGCATCTTTGCAAGATTCTACCAATCAGAAAGGGTAAAATAGCTTACTATAAACAACTATAACTTGATGAATTAGGTGGGAAGCATACTTCCCACCGCCTTATAAAGGATTAAAAGAAGTAATATATTAGTATCTGAAATATTGTTTTGATGGGAGTTAACGGTGTTAACATAACATTAGTTTGGAAATTTTAAAGTAGGTACGTTATAGATATCAAAACTTTTTCTAACAAGAATTAACCTACAATTTGAAGAAAGGCTCAATCTCAACATACCCTATTTTAATAGTGTATGCACATGCATCCCCCTCCCCGCACACCCGCTTCTCCGAGTCGATCTTGGTGTTCACCGAACTTGGGAAGTAGATCTGTCAATTTAGGTTGCCGACCGCTGCCCCAAACCGTGTAAATATCAGGAAAACTACCGCCATGACGGGTACAGGCGAGCTCAAACAAATTGACCTGAAAAGCTGGTTTAAGAGTTCTTAATATTGATAGCGGAGCGTCTCAGGGGCGAATCCAGGAATATAATTTCTAGAGGGGGGGGGGGGTGTAAAAAGTAGTTGCTCATCGTAAAATTTTGCATAATGAAAAACTCATACGCTTGTTTCACGTTTTTTAAGATCACTTAACACCAGTTAATATTTTTAAAAATACGGAAAACATACTTTATTATGTGAAATGAAAAAGTGCAATACATTTTTACATATTAAGGCAATTAAACACCAATCCATTCAGATAATTTTCAAAATACCATTATAATTAATTCGTACTAATAAAAAAATGTTTTGTAGATTATAACAACGTCAGAGAATGAGTAGTAGGTCAAGCAACTTTTTAAACATTACCGAATCTTCTTCCTAAAAATTCAATATTTCAAATAATACAATGTCAATGCAGTGATTTCAATACTTTTTTACAGTTCTAAATTAGCAATTTTGGGCTCCCATTGATAATGTTAGAAATAGGGGGAAATTCAGGGGACTTTATCTGAATGTTTTTAACATTCAAACCATAAAACGCAGATTAGGCTATCCATCCCTGATGACAGTAAAAGACTGCTAAAATTTTCCAAAGATGAACTTCTAAAAATACAACTTAGGTGATTTTCGAGGATGTGAGGGGATCGGGGGCTGTCCCCAGAAATTTTTTGAAATTGAAGTCTCAAAAGGTGCATATTAGGCTATCTTTGGTGACAACAAAAGACAAGTGGATTCAACAGCTGTTCCGTAGAAATTTTTTGAAATTGAAGCTCGAAATTCGTAATTTTTGGGGTATATTGATAATGTTAAAGAAAAGGGGATGGGTGCTTTCATTTTTTTGAAATTCAAGTTATAAAACGTATACTAGGCTATATCTAGATACGTTATAAGACAGCTGAAATTTTTCCAAAATTATAAATTTGACGATTTTAAAAGAAATGAGAGGACGAAAAGGGGGGTTTGGGGCCTCACCCCCGTAAATTTTTTGAAATTGAGGTCTTAAAATTGCATATTAGGCAATCTTTGGTGACGTTAAAAGACAAATGAATTCAGGTGCTCTCCAATAGAAATTTTTTTAAAATGAAGTTCTAAATTCACAATTTTGGGCATTCATTGATGACGTAAGAAAAAAGGGGGTTTCGAGGCTTTTTTCTATTATTATTATTATTATTATTATTTTTAAATTCAAGTCTCAAAAACTCAGCATCTTAACGACGACTCTGAACAAGAAAGAAAGATTGTGTCAGTGTGTGTGGAATGGGGGGAGTTTTGACTCTTCTTCAACTTGGCTACCTTTCTCATCCCTGCCTTCTTTCATTTATTTCAAATAAAAATACCATAACAGTCGCTTCCCTTTTTTTTTTCAGGGCCGTGGTAACCTAGCGGTTAGGATTTCGGGTTCGATACCCGAGACGCTGAAGACCCACCATGTACACTTGGAGATATGTGCATGTAAAATCCGTAGACCCTGAAGTTCCGAGGGCACCGGTGGGTGGGGATTTTCCCTTCCTCTCACCTATAGGTCTGAAAAGGAAGGTGGCGCCATCTGGTGTCACGAGGTACCAAGTACATTATGAGCAAAGTCGTACTTCCACCATTGGTGCTCAAATTGAAACGGAAGGCGTTCCCAACCGCCTTAATTCCTAGTCGATTGGACGAAGGGGAGCTAGGATTACCCAAAGGGCATAAGCAACAACAACAACAGCCTTTTCTCTTTCTTTACTTCGAAAGACATATGTTGTTGCTTTGGTCTTTTAATTTTTAATTTCGAACACAACTTTTATTTACGTGAAATACAAGGGGTGATCAAATGAAAAGGTACGAAACTACGTTCTTCCACTAATGAATGTACTAATGAATGTAGTGATGGAGATTGTGAGGCCTCGTACATGAGAACCAAGAGGATAAGAGAAAATCGTTCACTTTTCCTCAGGTGACAGAACAGATGAAGCCAGCGTTTCACGAGACGCCATTGTTCTCAAGCCTACTCTAGAGACGCTATAAGGAGAGACTTCACATATGCAGGGATAAAGAAAAGCCGACTTTTAACCACCTTAGGGCTTGTTGGGGTACTTCTCGTAGACTTAACACAGGGAAAACGAGAGGGGGTTTACAAAAACGCGTATTTCACAGAAGCAAGGTTTTTCAGCAAAATTTTAGTGCGATGTTCCAAAGGAGGAAAACACAGGCTTCATTTTCATACCATTTTTATGTGTCAAAAACGCATATTAGTTGTATTAATTAATGTTTTACTGTTCGGAATCTACCATCTTCTTCCAAACTTCTGATGGGAGAAAAAGAGAAGTTCCTTGGCTGTTTTTTGGCGGAAGTAGTTGGTGCTGTAAATAATTTATCGGAGAGGGAATGTCCAAACACTCTGATGAATGATTTTTGAGGTTCTTTTCTTTTTAGCCTACTTTCCCGTAAAAGTAAAAAAAATAATAATAAAGCATGAAAGAAATCTTAATGTATCGTGAAAATATCGTTAGAAATCAAGAAAAGTCAAAAATAAATTAAGTAATTAAATAAAGATTGAAAAGTAAAAAATTTGAAAGTAGGGTTTTGAGATGGGGAAAAAGTGTGTCTGTCGGTCTGTCTGTCTGTCGGTCTGTCCCCCCCTAATAACTTTTGAACGAATTGTCCGATTGGAAAAATTCTTTTTGCATTCGAAAGATCTCGGCGAGGACATCTCATTTCCATATTTTACTTTTTGATTTGAACAATTTTTTGTTCAATTTTGAACAGTTCAAAAAGTTTTAACATTATCGCCTATGGACAAAATTGAAGCAAATTATGTAAACTATGGGCACAAGACCCAAGTTCCTATTGCAAGCTTGTTGAAAGGAGTTCTCTTCGTGAAATATTGATTTGAACAGTTTTTGTACATTTTTGAACAGTTCAAAAAAAAAAAAAAATTGCGGCATTTTTCCATTATTCCGGCGCAGGCGATAAAGTCGCCAATAATGATGCAACTAACTCCAAACGGAATATCGTCGTTGTTATCCTTTTGTGTGTTCCGTCGCCAAAAATTTTGTTAGGCGAGATTTGCGCCTTGATAATGAAAAGGTACCAAATTAACATTAGCGCATATGGGAAATTTCAATCCCATACAAGTCCTGATCTAAACGACGGATTGGCTCGCAACAAACTTTATCAGTAAGATATTACGCTGTAGAACATGCACTGATACGAAGTTCAACAAGAACTGAACAAGCCTGTTTTCCTATGAAATTTTTGATCGGGATTTTTAAGCGCATTTCTCAATAAATAAATAAATGAATGTATGAATGAGTGAAAGAATGAATGATTGAATCGATGAAAGAGTGAAAGAATTAATGAATGAATAAATGAATGAGTGAAAGAACGAATGAATGAATAAATGAGTGAATACATGATAAAGTAATTAAATGAGTGAATGAATGAAAAAATAAATAAACGATTGATAACTACATGAATGAGTAAATGAATGACTGAATAAATGAAAGAATGAATGACTGAGTGAATGAATATGTATTATCCGTTGAAAAAAGTATATTTGAAGTAATTAAGAACTAAAGCTAAATATGAAAGAGAGAGAAAGTGATAGCTATATTATAAATTTGAAGTTGGGTGTATACGGGAAAGTAGGATCGTATAGTTCTAGACGGAACTTCTTGTTTTAACATGACACCATGCCAAAATTGACCAGTCTAGTACCCCTTTAATGACGATATCGCACAAAACTGAGTGAAATATACAGATATCTCTGCACCATGTAGACGCATTAAAAACTGCAACGTTTTATTCAGTATCAGACTGCGTAGACAAAAGGTTGTACAAAACGTAGCGTCTGCACCCGGCTTTAATGTCAATAAATAATAGATAAAAATTAATTATACTAAAAATTTATTAATTAAAAATATTATAATTTATTATAATATTTCACTTAACGTGGACCAGTTACGATTAAATTTTGCGGTACGATACGATACTGACATCATGCAAAAACAAACTATCTTAAAACGATAATTAAAAATTTGTTTAATGATTAGCACAGAAAAGTAGTATAATATTTGTATTTATTATCGTAACTTGCAGGGGACTTTAACAAATTTATTTCTATTAATTTAAAGGTATTTCAATGCATAACTCACTTTTTAGCCTACTTTCCCGTAAAAGTAAAAAAAAATAATAATAAAGCATGAAAGAAGGCTTAATGAAAATATCGTTAGAAATCAAGAAAAGTCAAAAATAAGTTAAGTAATTAAACAAAGATTGAAAAATAACAAATTTGAAAGTAGGGTTTTGAGATGGGGAAAAAGTGTGTCTGTCGGTCTGTCCCCCCCTAATAACTTTTGAACGAATTGTCCGATTGGAAAAATTCTTTTTGCATTGGAAAGATCTCGGCGAGGACATCTCATTTCCATATTTTACTTTTTGATTTGAACGATTTTTTGTTCAATTTTGAACAGTTCAAAAAATTTTAACATTAGCGTCTATGGGTGAAAATGAAGCAAATTATGTAAACTTTGAGTAGAAGATATAAGTTCCCATGAACAAGCTCACTGGAAGAAGTTCTTGGCGTGAAATATTGATTTGAACAATTTTTGTTCATTTTTGAACAGTTCAAAAAAAATTAACATACCGCCTACGGGGAAATTTCAATCCCATATAATGTCTGATCTAACGGACCGATTTGCTTGAAACAAACTTTATCGGAAAGCTCTTATGACGTAGAACATGTACAAATAGAAAGTTCATAAAGAACTAACGAGCCTATTTTCCTATGAAATTTTTTGATCGGGATTTTCAAGAATATTTTTTAATTATTGAATGATTAAATGAATAAGCAAAAGAATGAATGAATAAATGAGTTAATAAATACATGAATAACTTAATAAATAATGATAGAATGAATGTGTATTAACCGTTGAAAAAGGCATATTTGAAGCAATTAAGAACTAAAGCTAAACGAGAAAGACAGAGAGAGAGAGATAGCTAGATTATAAATTTGAATTCGGTGTATACGGGAAAGTAGGCTCGTATAGTTCTAGACGGAACTTCTTGTTAATTTCTAATTTTTTGGAGTGGCAACACCTTAGTTTGTCTATATCGAGCTATCCTTCTCAAGTTTGATTGTTGACCTTATAGCCCGCAGATGTTCTGCGGTAGATCAGCTAGTTTATTATAATCGTCCTTTTTGTGTGGATACTTGAACTAAACAAACAAAATGCGTTTTCTTTCAAATATTTTCTTTTTTGTTTTGTTACGTTTCTTTCTTTCCTTTTTAATTGTGCGTGTTTTGTAAAAAAAAATGCTTAAATGTGTAGGATCTCTGGCTGATTGCCGTGGGCAGCTAATTTTTAATTATGTGGAATGTTATACATTTTAATAAAATAACACATAATTTACATCTAAAAAAGTTATCACTATATACACAATGGCAAACCGACTGGTCTTTCCATTTTTTAATACGGGCATAGCCGTGCGGGTACCGCTAGTCTAAATATATATTACATCTATATATTTAGAGCAAAGAAGAAAAGTTATTTCATTTTTCACTAGCAATATACATTTTATAGGGTAGAAATAATTTTTATAGTGCGCATAATTTGCGAGCATGTAAGAACAAAAATAATCAAGTAAAAAAAAAAGTTCCGAAACGGCGATTAAACTTTAAACGCAGAGTCCTGGCTCCTTTGCAGCAACCCTTGTTACTAGAGGGGATAATTAGCTTAATGGCAGGGATTTGCCGAGACCCCCGGAAGTAAGACTCCCCCATGCTGAAAAGGCAATTCTTTTACCGCCTCGAGAGCAAACTGGACCCAATGTCATCTCTTTCCTTATAGCCTCTTTAGCCTACTCCGCTCTCTGTAAACAGGCAAGTTTTTCACTTTACAGACGGCTTGGAAAAACATTTTTGCGCGTAGTTCTTGATAGATTCTTTTTGGCACTTATTTCTTGGTGAACTGTTCTTTATTTTCAGAATTCATCTTTTTTGCCCACGTTTTTAAAACTTTTTAGCATTATTTGTCCAAGATTTGCATTAATTTTTGTATTTTGGGGGAAAAAACGATTTTCGAACAATTTTTGAGTTTACTGTGGCTCTTTTAACACCTTGAAGAGGTGGCTTCGCCCATCTTTTATTTACAGCTTCGATATACGAAGAAAACATCTGGTGGGCAAAGTGACCCCACGTCACTAGGTGACTTTGCCCACTCGTATTTTTTTTTTTTTTTTTTTTTAACGAGGGGGAATGATATAAAAAGAAAATAACTATATAAATCACATCTACGAATGACCTTCCAAAGGAACAAATTTTATCTAAGATATCAGAATATGGGTTATGGGAAAATTATCAACTTGAAGTTTTAAATTGGGCAAAGTCACCCCAGTTGACGGTATCATATTTCGAAGTTCTAAAGATGTTTCCTTTTTCTGACTCATTTAGTTGAAGTTACAATGTCAAAAAATCTCGGGAAATGAAGATTAGAATAGATAACGAAACATGTAACCTCAAACTAAGACAATCATCCAAAATAACTTCGTATCCAATTTTTTTTCCGTCAGCCAATCAGGTGTATGCAGACTTTTGCGACTTGATAATTACTATACAAATCACAAAATTACCTAGAAATTATTATTTCTGAATATTTTTATTATGGAAAACAAATTTTTTAGAGAAAACTGAAGGAGTGATATGATTTTTAAAATTGAAATTTAATTGCTTTTTGAGAAATCTTTATTTTGATCAGTGTATGTAGATTTTTGTGTCTGACTATATGTGTGGCCATCAATGGGAAAAGACATAGCTTCTTGGGTGTAAAACAGGTTTGCATTTATATAGGTGGGGCCTCAGTGGCTGAGCGGTCAAATCGACTGGCTCCGGTGCCTCCCTGCGCGGAGAGAAAGAGGCGTGGGTTCGATTCCCACCTTTGCCCTGGGTGTATTTCCTTCTTTGTATATTAAAATCTGTTGTGCTGTCTTGTTCTATCTGTCATATTAGACGAGAGTTTGAGGCATATCCTTGAGAATAGCAAATAAACTCGAATATTTATGTGACCTGAAATGGTTGTAAAGAAAGAAAAAAAGATAGAACTATATAGGTGTAGGAAAATAAAAGGGATCTGAAATGTATTTAAAAAATAATGAAAGTATAAGAAATATTACTTTTAACGTGCGTATGTAATACACATATCATTTTTTTAGTTATTCAAAAGGTATATTGTAGTATAAGGAAGTCATGTGGTGCACACATCAACTTGGTTATATAGATTTAACTTTGTGCAAGTAAACAGTAATAGAAATATAATTTCCTGTTAAATTATATAATACAAATACAAATACAAAAGTGACGACCAGCAACAGGCTCAGGGCCCAGCTAGGCTGGTCCTAGTTAATTTAGCAGTCCCCAATGAACATCAAGAGCTTTCTTAAAAGTTTTTACCCCACTGCAATTAACAGTCGCTTCCGGTAAATTATTATTAATTAAAGCACAAATGAGCATTAAAACGCAATGCGTTTTAATGCTCATTTGTGCTTTAATTTAACGTGAAATTATATTTCTATTAAGGACAATAGTCCCTAGAAATCCCCATTAGAATAAGATCAACATTATAAAAAGGACTACAGTTTCTAAAACTCTCCATTCAAATAAAGACCACAATTCCTAAAAATTCTCATAAAAATAAAGCAATTAGCCTTAAAACCCCTTTTACAAAAAATTAGAATAAATAAATACAAATTGCAGTTTTTAGCCTACTTTCCAGTAAAAGTAAAAAAAAAATAATAATAAAGCATGAAAGAAGGCTTAATGTATCGTGAAAATATCGTTAGAAATCAAGAAAAGTCAAAAATAAGTTAAGTAATTAAATAAAGATTGAAAAATAAAAAATTTGAAAGTAGGGTTTTGAGATGGGGAAAAAGTGTGTCGGTCGGTCTGTCGGTCTGTCTGTCTGCCGGTCTGTCCCCTCCCTAATAACTTTTGAACGAATTGTCCGATTCAAAAAATTCTTTTTGCATTCGAAAGATCTCAGCGAGGACATCTCATTTCCATATTTTACTTTTTGATTTGAACAATTTTTTGTTCAATTTTGAACAGTTCAAAAAATGTTAACATTAGCGCCTATGGGTGAAAATGAAGCATATTATGTAAACTCTGGGTACAAGATATAAGTTCCCATGAACAAGCTCACTGGAAGAAGTTCTTGTCGTGAAATATTGATTTGGACAATTTTTGTTCATTTTTGAACAGTTCAAAAAAAAAATTAACATACCGCATACGGGGAAATTTCAATCCTATATAATTTCTGATCTAACGGACCGATTTGCTTAGAACAAACTTTATCGGAAAGCTCTTATGACGTAGAACATGTACAAATAGAAAGTTCATCCAGAACTAACGAGCCTATTTTACTATGAAATTTTTTGATCGGGATTTTCAAGAATATTTTTTAGTTAATGAATGATTAAATGAATAAGCAAAAGAATGAATGAATAAATGAGTGAATAAATACATGAACGACTTAATAAATAATGATTGAATGAATATGTATTAACCGTTGAAAAAGGTATATTTGAAGCACTAAAGCTAAACGAGAAAGACAGAGAGAGAGATAGCTAGATTATAAATTTGAATTCGGTGTACACGGGAAAGTAGGCTCGTATAGTTCAAGACGGAACTTCTTGTTAACTTTGAGAACTCGAAAACTTTAGTTTATTTGTTTACAATATGGCAAAGGACAGCAGTCAAGTTGGTATTCGGTGCTCTCGCGGTTGTTTTGATTTTCACATTATTTTTTTCTTTTTTAATATTGCTCTAGGATTTTTATACAAGTTACACCTCTTTTCTTATGTTATAAGTAGGGATGTAACGAATAGTGATTTGGCCGAATAGCCGAATACCGAATATTCGGTTATTTCCTCCAGGCCGAAGCCGAATATTCGGTCCTTTCTTCTAGGCCGAATAGGCCGAAGCCGAATATTCGGCTAGGCCGAATACCGAATATTCGGCGGCCGAATATTAAAATTTCTAGAAAATCGTTGTAATAGAAAGTATTTGTCAAATTTAAAATTATTCACAAAGTCAAACACCAATTACAAACAATCTATGATGTATGATTTAATTCTGTTTGTTAAGAATTTAGAACTATTTAAAATTAATCTATTTTCACTATTGTTTTGAATGTAATAATACTAAGAATTTCACCCACAAGCAAAATATAAATGACAGGTTTTACGGTAGTAAGCATTAGCATTATTTTACTAATTATTTAGTTGCAATGAAAGAAATACGTACTAGTGCTTAGTGAACTTTTACCTTGCTCAAAACTGTTTTATAAAGACATTTTAAAAGTTATAAAAGTTAATATTTTTATTTTATGGGGTTTTTTTACATACCTATTTTTAAAAGATCTATTAAAACTTAATGCACTTAACTGGGACATGTTTTTATTTTCAAAAACCCCAATAACTTATGCTATCTAAATACTCATGATATATTCTGGGCTTTTCTCATTTCTCTCTAACCCAATATTCACAATAAATCAGTCTACCGAAACAAAGTCTGGCTTCCACTTTGTTAATAATAACAAAATGAATTCATCATATTCTCCATTATAATTAGCTATTGGCAGCTTTTGGGAGCAAATGCTAGATATAAAATGCAATATTACAATTTTAAAATGTGTTTTTGCTCAGTCAAGCCTAAAATAAGATTAAAAAAAAAGTAGTTTATTCTAAATTACTTTTATTTATTAAAATAAAAATAATTATAGTGGACTAATGTATTCTTTTGCAATAATTATAATACAATTTTAAATGTTTAAAATCTACTAATTTCTTTATTTTTTTTACTTTTTTACTGCAGCAGAACTATTCGGCCGAATTTTACCTTACCTAGTATTCGGCCAGGCCGAATATTCGGCTGGGTGATGAAATGACTATTCGGCCACGCCGAATACCGAATAGTGCCCGAATATTCGTTACATCCCTAGTTATAAGTAATAAATTAAGTTTTTTGTTTATCTATTTTTGTGTAAGTATCGCATAGTTCTACTATAGTTATGACCTCTACGTACATTCAAATGGATCCCACCCAGAAAAATTTAAAAATTCAAGTTTATTAATTTTTTGAAAAACATCACTCTTAATGCCCAATTGTTCAGAAAAACTAATAGTTGAGAGATTATGTGTATTTTATCACCTCGTTTCTTGAAGCAGCTACAGTATCGCAGTTATTCAAACCTGACGTCTTCTGATTGATTATGTGCAAAGTCACATGCGGCTACTAGTTAATCTACGTTTTGTAGTATAGTAAATTTGAGAACCTTGTGTCTAAATCGGAACCAGCAATTTGAAAAGCTGTAGCTGATACAACGGGGTTATATCTACGTTATAGCTTAAGACAAGCCTTCCGTAAGAAATTCAGAGATGAATTTCTCCTTAAGACATCTGTACACCATCACGAGCTATGAGCTGTCGTGCAACGAGATCTTTCCTTTTCTTACGATTTCAAATCAAACATTAGAAACTGAAAATTTGGGACCGCTGCTCTGTAAAAAATATTACTTCAAGTGACATTCATAATTTCCATTGCCATTTATTTTGTGGTTTCGTTTCATAGAGCTTTTTGGTAAGTAATTTACATATTTTTTTAAGTTCATCGCTAAGATCATTCTTAAGTTTGAATTTAACTGCATTATGATTCAGCAACGTATTGATGTAGTTTATTTCAATACAAAATCATCAATATCACTATTGGAACGCAAATTAGGCCACTAAAGCAACGTTTCACATACTTTTAATTATTTCATTACTCAAAACTTGTGTTTCGTTTGCTCTTCAACAAATTCCTACATACCTAATTTTTTGCTTGTTTGAAGGAAAAAAAATCCACTTTCAATGCGTTTTGACTATATTTAATTTAAATTCTTGAAAGATTTTGTAAATGTTTTCTCTTTTTAAAATTTATTTACTTATTTATTTATATTCCACAACTATAATAAAAATTATCTTTGCATACACACAACTAGCCTTTTTGCCTCATAAAAAGCGTTTGTAACAGTCCATTCAAATTTCTCTTTTTTTATCATAAAACTTAAAAACCAAGTAATGAAAAAAGCAGCGTAACAAAATGCGAATATGGTACAATCAATTCGCATGCTGAAAATGCTACTAAAATGAATTTATTGAAAATGCGCCAAACTAATGTGAAAATGATTGTAGAACTTGTAACGGGAAAATACTAGCTCGGGATTTTCAAATATAATTTCAAAATATGGGAAAATTTCATGTTTTGATTGATGACAAAATTGACGAAAATTTCACAATATTTCTTTTTACAAGTTTTAGTAGAAGACTTTAGATTATGCGCTTTTTTTTATGAGGAATTTAAGTTCAAGATTTTAGCCATGATTTCAAGAAATGTACTAAGATGTTTCAATTTATTAGCTATGCAAATTTTTCATTAATTCATCGGTACTTCGTAAAATGGTACAGTAGTTTGATTTGGCGGAAAAAATTTCATCGCCAGGCCTGCCGATGACGGAAACAAAACAGGGCACCCTTTTCCGGACACCCAAAACGTAAAAGTACCAATTTATTCATCTTTCTCATTGAACATTGTCTCAGACGAGGAAACATAATGAAAGCAACTTTTTTTTCAATTTTTTTAAAGTTCAGATTATGTCAGCTATATTTTTAGAATTGCTATTGACATGTGTAGCGAAGCGAGTCAGTGCTTCAAATAGCCATCTCTCCTTTTGGGAAATTAGTAAAGAACAATGCTACCACTAAAAAGATCTCCATTCGGATCCCGACTCTTCACCGCCACCTACGTTAACTAGCACACTTTGTAACATGTTTGAAAATGGTTATCAGTCGTCAGCATTTGGCGACAGTTTGCAAAAAATAATCAGTAATTTATTCGGCCGTTATGTATGAGGAAGAACGAAAGGGTTTTAAGGTTCTAGGTACTAGAAAAGTTGAGAAATAGTTGGCTAAAAAAAGGGTTAAATTCAGTATATCACAGTACTTCCACGCATATACCAAAAAAAAAAAAAACGTAAACACAGGTGCATTTCATTGGGAAAGCATACGAATTTTTGGTACTTATCGGTTATACGTTATACGGACCATGTGTTGGCGACTGCTTTTTCACGTAGCCGCCAACACGAAGGTTTGTGAACTTGGGTGATGTTTCGCGATAAATGGCTCTAAATTTGAACGAATTGTTGTTAACATGCTGAATATTGATACTTGGCAAATATTGTTACCTATTTGCTGTAGTATCAGTAATCGGAGTAAATCAGAATTTGGTGCTCTTTCGTGTTGACAAGTTGGCCACCGTAGTCCCTGTAACCAATAACTGCAACTTTTTAATTTTAATTTAAAATGTGTAAAGTATTTATCTTTTTTTTCTTTTTCCCCCTTAATCATTATAACAGGACTAAATTGAAGAATGCGAGAGTGTGTCAGTATCCACGTCGGCCAAGCCGGCGTTCAAGTAGGAAATGCTTGCTGGGAGTTGTACTGCCTAGAACATGGCATTCAGCCAGACGGACAGATGCCAAGTGACAAGACTGTTGGAGGAGGTGACGATTCCTACAATACGTTTTTCAGCGAGACTGGGGCTGGAAAGCATGTTCCGCGTGCCATCTACATTGATTTGGAACCCACCGTTGTCGATGAAGTTCGCACAGGTTGGAAAATACTACAGTATAATGATTACTTGCATAATTTTCCGTTGTATGAAATGGCGGATTTTTTTCGGGAGGGGGGAGGGAGGCGCACAGGAACTACATGTCCCTCCAATAGGAATAAAAGAAATGTGTAATTATCTCATTAAACAATGATTACACATTATATTTTTTGCCCTTTGATGTAGATCATTTGGTTTTAAGGGATAGAAAAAAACATAAATACTCTGATGGGAACTTTATTGTGAAAATATTTACGAGGGAGAGCCTCGTTCCTCGTTCTGGAGGGGGCCCCTCGTCCTGGGACCCCCTTCAGAAATTATTTCTGGTTCCGTCCCTGGTTCTATGACAACCATTTGGTTGTCATAGAATCAGGTGTGGGCGGGTTTGGCAGTTGTTTGGTGTCGGGTAGTTGATTGGTTTTGGCGTATTTTAGATGCAAATGACTTCTACTCTTAAAAATAATTGATAAATGGTAAGATATAAACCGTCCTATATAACACCCTCCTTCCTTTTTTTTCGGCATGCTTTAGCGGAAAAGAACCTATGTCGCTAATCCCTAAGAATACATTAAGCAAATTCTTTTTCTTTTTTTCTTTTTAGATTTGTACACTATCTTTAAAAAGTGTGATGCAAATGATGTGTATTTTTTGTTTTATATTTTTCTGAAATATTTCAGTTTTCTCTTTATAAAAAAAAGACTTTTTTTTGTTAAAAATGTCGAACATCGTATCTAAGTGTAATTTGACACTTTTATTCATATGCTCACCATCATGTCTCCAACAGGCACATACCGTCAGCTCTTCCATCCAGAACAGCTGATCACAGGCAAAGAAGATGCTGCCAACAACTACGCCCGCGGCCACTACACAATCGGAAAAGAACTGGTCGACCTGGTCCTGGACCGGTGCCGGAAGCTGGCCGACCAATGCACTGGACTCCAGGGTTTCCTCATCTTCCACAGCTTCGGAGGGGGCACGGGATCCGGATTCGCCTCCCTCCTCATGGAAAGGCTGTCCATTGACTACGGGAAGAAATCCAAGCTGGAGTTTGCTATATACCCGGCCCCGCAGGTAACAAGTAAAATTTTGGTAATTGCTAGTTGGAGATTATTAGGTACTGGGAAGAGACACAGACCAGACATTCAATTAGTCTGAGTATTAGGGCTCTAGACTGTAAATAAGGGCCGCAATCGCGTAACCATTTGGCGAGCTGAAAGGCATTTCTTTTTCAGACAAGTGGCTTTTCAACGAATGTGCTTCTCGCAAATTTTGTTAAAAAGATGTCATTTAATTTTACCGTGATGATAATTTACCGTGAGTCGCCAATTTTAAAACTTGGCGAATTTCTTCCAAGAGAGTGTCAGCGGAAGTCAACACATGAAGGCAAAATTTTTATTCAAGAATACCTCCCAATCAATGGGAGATATATCAAAGATAATGATAAAAACAAATTTTAAATAGTAGAGCTGTCACAAAAGAAAAAAAAAAATCCTTGATGAAAAAATTTTGACTACTTATCTGAATTATGAAAAAAATGCACTAGATTCATCAATCATATTTCTTGTGACGGAAACTTTATCAGCCAGTGTTTCCATTGCATAATTACTGCATAGGAAAATGAATACACTACTTTTTAAACGAATGAACCTTCATCATTGATGCTCAAAAACTTTCCAAAATCGAATACACATTTCATATGTGACCTACATTCTTCCAAATTTTATGACACTAAAAAATATTCGTTATAACTCGTTATTATTACTCTTTCTAAAGTTTTTTTTTGTAACGATTTTTTTTTTGTGGCGTGTTAATGTAACACAATGAAAGTTCCATTCACACAATGTATTTTTAATAGGTTTCTACTGCTGTTGTGGAGCCATATAATTCAATTTTAACGACTCATTCAACGCTGGAACATTCAGACTGCGCTTTCATGGTGGACAATGAAGCAATCTACGACATCAGCAGACGTAATCTGGACATTGAACGTCCCACTTATACCAACTTGAACCGCATAATCGGTCAGATTGTTTCATCGATCACGGCCTCCTTGAGATTCGATGGAGCTTTGAATGTGGACTTGACAGAATTCCAGACCAACTTGGTTCCATACCCAAGGTAATATTTTTTTAAACAAAAACTAACGTTCTCAAGAACATTTTGAACCTCTCTGACATTGTTGATTTTTCACTAAGTGCAGTAAGTTAATTTTCAAACCTTTTAATACTTACTGCTTTAAAAGGTTTGAAAATTTGAAACCTTAACAATAACTTTTTGTTTTTAAGATGCATTCTCTTTTTATATAACCCTCTAAATTTTGTTATATCAAGCTTGACCGATGTCATCGTGCGAATGCTTAATGAATGCCTGTTTCAGAGTTGAAAGAAAAAAAAAAAAAAAAACACTTGGCTTTTTTTGAAAAGCCCAACGAAATGTTTTCTTCGGTTGTTATTTTTATTTTATTATATATATTTTTTAAAAAAGTGGAAGCTGGCGCCGTACTAATTCGACGCCGTCGTGTGCCGCACGACTCTTCTCATATGCGCGGACCTGATCGAAGTAACTAAATATTCACTGAAATAAAATGCTCAGTTTTCCCAGCACATCTTTAAATCAATTTGCAGATTTTATCTGTTGTCTTTAACATAAAGACGTGTGTATAACATCAATGTCTATATTTTAAGTAGAATTTGTTTATCAAAGTATGTATCCCAAGAAAACGATAATTCTTCAGCTGTTGCAAAAGTAAAATACTTTAATCCCCAAAGGCAAAGAAGTGTTCGAAATCTTCAAAATGCTCGGCATGAACTGCTAACAATATCATTAGCAGCGATGTAAATTTTAAAACTGACAAAATACTATGTTCATCGTCTGTCTTTACGACGGTGAATTGAAAACACGAAGCTGAATGTTGTATGAGAAGCGCTGATTTGGCAAATAATATAGAAATGTTGCTGTAATAGAGGAAGCCCGGGTCTTTTAGATGCTTGTAACAAAAGAAATCCATTTATTATTATCTACGGGTTAAGGTTAAACTTATTTAAAGGAAGTTTTAGCAAAGGATTTATGATTTTGTTGACTGATTTTCCATACAAATCAAATTAAATGTAAGAAAGTACAGACTATTGGAAACGTATATTTCTCCTAATTTTCAATAATGAAATGCCATTTCTTCGCACACAGTGGAATGAATCAGTTAAATTACGCCAAGATAAAATAAATAAATAAAATAAATGAATAAAAAAGGACTGACAGCTACACATCCGTGAGAGAGAGAGTCAAAATAGCTTTTTAAATGTTGAGTAAGATGTCATTTTTATAGAAATTACGCCGGAGAAAGGTAGTTTAAATGAGGTTTATCACACTGATCATTTAAAAATCAAACATTTCATGAAAATTTTTTCTGTAATGTCAATTAAAATCGTCTAAAATGTGTGCAAAACGTCTGTATAGTAATCTCTTTCTAATGCGTCAAGTTGTTTCTGCGTCTTTCATAGGTTTGCGTCGATTTTCAATTCGGTCCAGCAGCCAACTCTGAGCTAGTTTTACTAACAGGGAATCATACGACGAGGTGTTCTGCCTGCATCAAAATAGTTCTGGAATAAGATTATGGTTTAAATTTTAAATCCGATCACATTTTTAAATTATGCAAGTTTTCTTTTTCTCTGTTTTTTCTTGAGTACTTGAAGTTTCTTGATAAATGTAAAAGAGACTCGTTGATCATTATTGGACATTTCTTTTCTTTGTTCCTTAAAGGATTCATTTTCCTTTGGTCACTTACTCGCCAGTTATCTCGGCCGAGAAAGCTTACCACGAGCAGCTGACCGTGGCAGAGATCACCAACGCCTGCTTCGAGCCGGCCAACCAGATGGTCAAGTGTGACCCTCGTCACGGAAAGTACATGGCCTGCTGTCTTCTTTACAGAGGCGATGTGGTGCCCAAAGATGTCAACGCAGCCATCGCTGCCATTAAGAGCAGAAGGACCATCCAGTTTGTGGACTGGTGCCCTACTGGATTCAAGGTTTGTTTTACATTGTCATATTCTGTTGTTGCACTAAATTGTACTTTATCACAGCTGGCTCCAGTCAGTCATAGAACCCCTTTACTTTTGGTGGACATTATTTTGTTGTAAAGCATTGTGCCATTTTACTAAACGGTATTTTCCTGTATAGGTTGGAATAAACTATCAGCCTCCAACTGTGGTAACAGGTGGCGACTTGGCGACTTGGCGAAAGTCCAGCGCGCTGTCTGCATGCTCGCTAACACAACGGCCATTGCGGAGGCCTGGTCCAGATTAGACCACAAGTTTGATCTGATGTACGCCAAGAGGGCATTCGTTCACTGGTATGTAGGAGAAGGCATGGAGGAAGGAGAGTTTTCTGAAGCCCGGGAAGACTTAGCAGCCCTGGAGAAGGATTGCGAGGAAGTGGGTTTGGATTCCACCGAAGGTGCAGAGGAAGGGGGGAAGAAGAATATTAACAATCGAAAATTGAAAGCTTGTGCGCATAGACATGTAAGAATAATTCAAAATTGTTAAAAATGTGAAGAAAAAAAAAGAAAGAAAAAAGCAATATTTTGACTTGATTTCATTCAAAATTTTCCAAAAGTATGAATTTGAAAACAAAACAACAAAATTACTAGAGTGAAAATGTCTGTTCTATGTATTTTACATCTTCTACTTCAATGCATTCTACTTTGTCATACTTATATCTTTATATTGTTTTACATTTACCGTCATGAAGTAACATGAATTATTTTTGTAATTGAATATGAATAAATTCAGTTTAAAGTTTATTTTCCTTCTTTGTTTTCTTCAAATTTTGTTGCTAATTTTTATTCTGAAAAAATATACGTTTTTCTTTTTTTTTATCGTTAAAAAATTGAATGCAAAGAGGAGTTATTTTATTACATTTACTTTTTGACACTAGTGTACACTACGCACCCCATCGTTCTTTCTTATTTTTAAAATTCTATTTGAAGAAGACAATCCAAAACTGAACTTCGCAATCAAGTAATTGAAGCGCCTGAGTAGAAATTTGAATTACACATTATCAATATTAAAATTCTCAAATTTTGGGAATGTGTAATCTTTCAGTTTTTTCAGTTCTTTTACTTGTTTTAGTAGTTTTTATCTTTTAATAATAATTTATTTTCGTAGTTTTCAGTAAAAATGGTTTTAAGTGAACTGTTGCTTGATTGGTTAAGAATATACAGTGCCAAACCACGATAATGAAATACCTTCTCCACAACGAATATTTTTTCTTTTCCATTTAAATACTTCAAATGATCAATTATTTTTCAAGTTTAATTTTTTTTACTGAGTGCATAAGGAATGCTGAAAACAGCCCCATATAAAAATTCAACCAAGGATAAATAAAAGATTGCAAAAAATAGTGATAATTTCCAGTGACAAAAATTCCAGTTATCGTAGCTTGGCCTATATATATATATATATATATATATAAATTGCATTTACAAAAAAAAGTTGTGAACGAGGGTATGTTCTAAAAGGAATTTAAAATTCACGCAGGATTGCGCGGTAGTGGAATAGCATGGTATGGAAAGCAAATATTTTTTCTTCAAGAACACATGAAATTAACAAAGTGAAATCTTTTAAAACTCGCTTTAGATCACATCGTTTTTAACCAACGCTAAAAGGAGGAGGTTATCAGTTCATACCGGATGCAATTTTTCTTTTTTAGCCTACTTCCCCCTAAACGTAAAAAAAATACATAATAATAAAGCGTGAAATGGGGATTAATGTATCGTGAGAATATCGTATAATGTATCGTGAGAATAAGAACTAAAGCTAAACGAGAAAGACAGAGAGAGAGAGAGATAGATTATAAATTTGAATTCGGTGTATACGGGAAAGTAGGCTCGTATAGTTCCAGACGGAACTTCTTGTTATTTAACTAAAATGCGCACACAATGATTTAACCTGAGCTCCAAACGCATCCCATCCCCGTTACAGTAATATTGCTCAGTGTTATGACTCTGGACATTAAGTTAATCCTAAGCCTTCTTTTTTTTAATAAGAGATAGAGAGAGAGAGCACCTCATAACTCCTATTCTAATTACCTTAAAAACTTTGAATAAATTTCATCTTGTGCAGGAAACCAGGACTTTCGAGTGATATGTAACAGTAAGATGTGCAAAGTTTTATTCGCTGCGTTTTAAGGGATTTGTGTGAAAGTTTTGATTAAAATTTGAATGTAAAAAGCGCACGAAATTGTATTTTAAGAAATCTCTTCGAGGTATTCATCTCCAGGGTCCAAAATGATTTTGCTACCGATTTCAAGATTTTTAAGTGCTGTTAACATATTTACAGACAAACGTCGTTTGCTATATATATATATATGTGTGTGTGTGTGTGTGTGTAAGACGATAAATACAATATATCAACGCGATATTTTAATTACTTACTAATTATATGGACTAGAGTTCGCCCAACATTCGAATTCGATCATAATATAATTAAATTTATCATTGAAAACAGTATACTAATTATATAAGTATTATTCATCAAATTTGGCGATTATAACAAACGTATTGTAAATCATTGTCGACCGCAGAGTCAATTGCTTTCATAAATGCAACTGCTTGTACTTCTGCCAATTTCGTACGAAGTTGAGTGACAGTTGAATAAAACTTAAATGTTTGGTCCATACATTATTCTCATTTTTCATTCCATTGTTTCAGAGAAACCTTCCCTCAAACTCTTATCATAATTGCTTTTGTTTTAATATTACTGCTTAATGGCAACAAACCCTTTTCAACAATGAGTTTTATATTTATTATCTAATAATTTACTCAACAAAGACATGTTACCATCAACTATCTAGAACACTATAACATAACAATTGTAAATGAGGCTTGCCTGGACAAAAGAAAAGGGAAATAATTAACCAATAATAAACTACTTCCAAACTTTTTTTGATTGACATCACTGAACTGAAACTAAAAAAGAAGTAAGAAAAATCATTAGAAAAACAGAGGAGAAAATGGTTCTTAACTATTTTGTCTTTGCCTATTTATATATATAGACTAAAATTGTTAAAATCTGTCGTCTCTGTCTGTTATCTCATCTCGAGAACGGCTGGGAGTAGGACCAACGATCGACGTCGAGACAGGTACAATCGGATTCGGAATTTCCCAGGGAAGACGTTTCGCCCGGTTTCATTCTCGTTGGGCTTTAGTAACAGAGGTATGAATTAAAAACGCAATTATTACTTTTCCGTTAGTTTGGAAATGAAAAAATGCCTGCTAAATCAAAAATATTTTTACCAATCGAGAAATCTTATTTTTCTGCATGAATTGAATTTGTTTCGAGCTGCTAACTCATACAGAGCAGAAGTTATGGCCGTTTTTCTCTGTAGTTTCGAAATTATTTTTTCCATTATAATTAGCTTTATTTTTCGCAGACGATTGATAAAGTCGCTATTTTAGTTTTTATTTTCTTCTCAGCCTTTCCATATTGCTGAATGAAAATCTATCCGTATGTGTTTTTAGCATTTTGAGGCGCAGATGATTTTAAAGATTTCACCCTGATATGAATTATTCTTTCTTTTTAAACTATTTAAACTTTATGTCTTGCAGCAAGCTGCCGATCGAGAGGTTTTTTTTTCGATTTAAATAAAAACTTTTTTTTGTATTTTAGCGGGGACTTTTAAAAATTGCCTTAATTATTCTGACAGCATAAAAAGCATAGGATTTAGAAAGATAGTTGTCCTTATCTCAATACAAATTTTTAGAATTTCTCTATTATTAAAATCGGTCTGAGTCTGTATGTATGCATATCGAAAGTTAATTAAGAATTTCAATGCCAGGTTCGAAGGCCGTTGCTTAGCATAAAATTCGATTGGCCAAAAAAAAAAAAAAAAAAAAAGACTCAACTTTTTGGGAGTTGTGTCCTTACTCAAGATAAGATTTTTAGGGACTGTTGTTCTTATTCAATAGAGGCTTTTTTTTCTGCTGTTTCTTTTTTCTGATAGGGTTTTTATAGGGACTGTTGAGATTATTTCGGAAGTTTCCTTCACTATAAAAAGGATTGAAGGGACTTTTGACTTTATCTTATTTAGAAATTTTACACGGACTGTTCGCGTTATTTCAGAAATGATATTGGGGATTGCTGTTCTTATTCTCGTAGAGATTTGAACATGTGCCACGTACCATCACTTTTTTAGCCTACTTTCCCGTAAAAGTAAAAAAAATAATTATAAAGCATGAAAGAAGGCTTAATGTGTCGTGAAAATATCGTTAAAAATCAAAAAAAGTCAAAAATAAATTAAGTAATTAAATAAAGATTGAAAAATAAAAAATTTGAAAGTAGGGTATTGAGATGGGGAAAAAGTGTGCCTGTCGGTCTGTCGGTCTGTCCGTCCCTAATAACTTTTGAACGAATTGTTCGATTCGAAAAATTCTTTTTGCATTCGAAAGATCTCGGTGAGGACATCTAATTTCCATATTTTATTTTTTGATTTGAACAATTTTTTGTTCAATTTTGAACAGTTCAAAAAATTTTAACATTAGCGCCTATGGGCGAAAATGAATCAAATTATGTAAACTCTGGGTACAAGATCCAAGTTCCAATGAACAAGCTCACTGGAAGAAGTTCTTGGCGTGAAATATTGATTTGAACAATTTTTGTTCATTTTTGAACAGTTCAAAAAAAAAAAAAAAATTAATATAGTGCCTACGGGGAAATTTCAATCCTATATAAATCCTGATCTAACGGGCCGATTTGCTTGGAACAAACTTTATCGGAAAGCTCTTATGACGTAGAATATGTACAGATAAAAAGTTCATCCAGAACCAACGAGCCTATTTTCTTATGAAATTTTTGATCGGGATTTTCAAGAATATTTTTGAATTAATGAAAGATTAAATGAATAAGCAAAATAATGAATGAATAAATGAGTGAATAAATACATGAATGACTGAATAAATGAATGATTGAACGAATCTGTATTAACCGTTGAAAAAGACATATTTGAAGCAATTAAGAACTAAAGCTAAACGAGAAGGAGAGAGAGATAGCTAGATTATAAATTTGAAGCTGGTGTATACGGGAAAGTAGGCTCGTATAGTTCTAGACGGAACTTCTTGTTATTTATAGAGATAGATTATCATGTACATGCAATAACACCTTGATTCATCGTCCTATCATATTTCGTTCACCCGCAAATTGTAAAACTAGTTGATTCACTTTCTATTGCACAACAATTTTAGTAAGCTTTAAAAAAAAAAGGGGGGGGGGCTTAGCTTTTTGCTATCTTGTTTGAAGATTATGCATCTTGCATCAATTTATGAAGTGGTTGCTATATGTGGCTTGACTTCTGTACAAGAAACGGTCACAAATATTACGATTAATTCAAATTTTATAATTATAATCGCAATAGTTATATTCTGTTATGACAGCAGATTTTAGGATCTAATATTAGCGACAACTAGGTGGTATTTCTCGAAACATTCTTCACACTGAACTTTTTTCTGGTCAGATGAGCTAACTCGTACATTGCGCGCATAATTTCCTTTGCACGTTTAAATTTCACTCTCATCTTAACAAAAAACAAACAAACAATAAACAGAAATTTAAGAAGCATAACTTCCAACACGTCTACTTGAGCACCCCCGCCCCCCTCAATTCTTGCATTTTTGAAATGAAAGAAACTGATGGTTAAGGCGATTATAACATTGACATCAAATAAAACACAATCGCACAGGGCGCTCGATCGAATAACATATTGTTACTTGAATATTTAACGCGTTGCGCTCGTATGTCGCACATAGCAGAGTAAATATATGTGATACCATCAAGTTAACGATTATCTATGCACTGTTAAATGTTTATCGTTAAATCGTGGAAACAACATTCGTTAAATTCAATTCTGCACTTAAAAAAATCTATCGCTAATTTGAGGAAATCGTTTAATCTCAGTTATTCTAATGCTATGCAATATTTTTGGCTATATGTTGGCGATATACGAGTTCAAAGCGTTTATATGAATACAAATACAAATACAAATACAAAAGTGACGACCAGCAACAGGCTCAGGGCCCAGCTAGGCTAGTCCTAGCTGGGCCCAGCCAGTTACCTTTCAAAAGGGGCCAGTTACCTTTCAAAATACAGAACATAAAGCATAATTTTTCAAAGTATTAAAACACCATTTTGCGGAATAAAAAAGTTTTATGAAAAATTCAATATTAGGGAAAATAAGTAAATATTGATAAAGAACGAAAATAAGCTAGCAAAATTACTTTGGGTGTGTAAAATTCTTGAACAGTTATTTGGAAATATCTTGAAAGTTAATCACTAGATTTTAACATTTTGATCTTATGTTAAATTTTTAAAAATTTAAACATAATTTTTTCAGAAATGACTTAAAAACGATAATTGTTCATTACAACAGTTACGTAAAATATAAATTATGTCTTACTTTTTTTTTGTTCTTTTTTTATTAAATCATATTAAAAGAAAAGAAAATCTATTTCTCTCAATACGAATTTTTTTTCTGTCTAAATATTGTTATTGATAAAATAACGAGACAAAAATTATTGACATTGTCAAAAACTACAACAACTTCGTTTGATCTTATGTAAGCGGAATTTTCTTCTTGAAGATAATTGGAGCTTCAAAAGCTTTATCGATCCCGTCAGCGCACTCAGTTTCCTTCTGTTTTTTCTCACAGGATTGCTACATATTGATATTTTACCATCGCGGCAATCTTTTTGACACACAATATACAATGAAGTACATTCAAAAGTGCTTGTACGGTAAGTTCTCTTCTTCTGTTACATGTTTCATTAAGAACTAATCTCTATGTGCTAAATTTTAGCTAAAAAAGATTTGGATAAAATTATCTCTATCTCATAAATATTAATACAAAACAAAATTTTACTTTGTTTATTTAAATAGCAATAGTAAATAAATAAATAAATATTGTTCAATTTATTCGATCATCACTGAAGACAAATAAACAAGCAGCGCGATCTGCGATGATGTTTGGCGTTTGGGCATCAGTTCGACATGGGAACCACCATTGAGCTTATCTATACTCGGTCAAACTATGTCGGTTACAACTTCTGCAATTACAATAACTGTTCCTAAAAGCATCATTTGACAGATCCTACATAAGGACAACAGTTCCTAAAAATCCCCATTAGGCCAAGGACAACTGTTCCTAAAAATCCCCATCTGATTAAAGACAACATCCCCTAAAAATTCCCATTGCATCCAAGACAACGGTTCCTAAAAAATCCCTAATAGAATAAGGACAATAGTCCCTAGGAATCCCCATTAGAATAAGATTCACATTATAAAGAGGACTACAGTTTCTAAAAACCTCCATTCAAATAAAGACCACAATTCCTAAAAATTCTCATAAAAATAAAGCAATTAGCCCTAAAACCCCTTTCACAAAAAATTAGAATAAATAAATACAAATTGCAGTTTTTATTTAACTAAAATGCGCACAAATGATTTAACCTGAGCTCCAAACGCATCCCATCCCCGTTACAGTAATATTGCTCAGTGTTATGACTCTGGACATTAAGTTAATTCTAAGCCTTCTTTTTTTTTTTAATAAGAGAGAGAGAGAGAGCACCTCATAACTCCTATTCGACTTATCTTAAAAATTTTGAACAAATTTCATCTTGTGCAGGAAGCCAGGACTTTCGAGTGATATGTAACAGTAGGAGGTGCAAAGTTTTATTCGCTGCGTTTTAAGGGATTTGTGTGAAAGTTTTGATTAAAATTTGAATGTAAAAAGCGCACGAAATTGTATTTTAAGAAATCTCTTCGAGGTATTCATCTCCAGGGTCCAAAATGATTTTGCTACCGATTTCAAGACTTTTAAGTGCTGTTAACATATTTACAGACAAACGTCGTTTGCTATATATATAGGATGATAAATATAATCTATCAACGCGACATTTTAATTACGTAATAATTAGTAGAAAGTTTTAATTAATATTAAATTATCTGTTTTTCATTTTAAACATAAATGCTTTTGTCACATTTTATGAATGAGAGTCTTTAGAAAAATGCAGTAAAACTCCTCCTGACCGACACTCTCTTAAGCGGACAGATTTAATTCCCCGACAGCAAATCATTGATCCTAAAAATCCCCCTCACATGCGGCCACCTCTCTATTACGGATAAATATTTTTGTCCCCGCTGGTATCCACTACAGAGGAGTTTTACTGTAAAAGGAAATTCTGTTCTGCATAGTTGTGCCTATAAATGAGCCAAAAAGCAGTTTTTACAGCTAAATGTGTATATAAAAAGAGTAATATTTAACATTTTTATTCTCATAGCCATCTGTGCGTTATTATTATTGGCATTATTGACAGTGGGAGCTGAAGAACAAGGTTCAGGTGAGTGCCATAAAAATACTTTAAATTTGGCAGTTTGTTTCAGCTCATTGTGAACCGATTTACCTTTTACAGGGCCGCCTACAGCCGACATCTGTATTTTTCGTAAGAGTAACTTTCGAACTCCTGCCGGGTCCCTAAATACAACAAATACACTGATAAATAGATATATATGTAGAAGCATGGACGTATCCAGAGGGAGGGGGGGGGGAGGATATTGCATGTCTGTTGTTGTTTTTTATATTGTAATCTATCAGGACGATCTACCCTTTTCCCTTCAAAAAATTCGAAATAACGGCCCTGGCACAAACACACTAAGAATTGTACACGTGTTTCGGGGTTACAAGGGAGCCTCTTTTCAATGCAAAAGGGATGAGCTTATGGACGAAACGACACCTGAAAAAAGCTTTCAAAATAAAAGGTTATTTAAAGCAATTTCATGAACTTCGATGTTCTAAGATTAAAAACGCAACCCTTTTTTTTAAGGAAAGATTTAAAATTATTATCAAAGTAGAAATTAATTCAGCATTTCGCATGCGTCATAAATGAGAAAGAGGCTCAACAATATCGGAGAAGGGCTTATATACAAAATATAAGAGTTTGTAAAAAGAACGATTCTGTTCCACAAATTTGTTATTACGTTTATCCTATTTTTAAGAATTTGTAGCAATATGAACATATGTATAATAGTAATAATGCCTAAAACACTTGTATGTCTTGTCTAGGATTCTGTTTTAGAAATTTAAAATTACTTTTTATAATAATGCCTAAAACACTTGTATGTCTTGTCTAGGATTCTGTTTTAGAAATTTAAAATTACTTTTTTCCTATTTTTAAAAATTCGTAGTAATATGAACACTTGTATAAATAATAAAGTGTACATGTTTAACACACTTGTATATGTCTTGATTTTAATTTGTTCAATTTTATCTTTGAAAGACGCCCAACTTGCTAAGGCCAATTACAAATGCCCTCTACCATTTGGGGTTTACTCAGATCCAACTGACTGTTCTTACTATTACGTATGTGTGGCTGGCATATCGTCCCGAAAGAAATGTGGGTTTTTGAGAAGATTCGATGTGCTTCGAAGAGTTTGCTTGCCTATACCAATAGCTATTTGTTTCGGCAAAGGTAAGTTTCTGTTGTTTGAATTGATTCTATTTCTCATTATGCGTTGTGGTAAAACTATGAAACTATTACTTTTTTCCTATCTTTAAAAATTCGTAGCAATATGAACACTTGTATAAACAGTAAAATGTGTACATGTAACACACTTGTATATGTCTTGATTTTAGTAACTTTGTCTCGTCGATATTTAATTAAACTTTTCTTTAACTAGGCTCAAAACACATTTTGATTTGTTCTTCGTGTAACAGATTACGGAATCGCATTGTTGCATTTGTGCACGAAATTTTTCCATATTATCGGAAGAATAACGCAAATCTGTTAAACAAGTGCAATAGAAATCAACAAATAAAATAATTTACAAGTAATTAACTTTTCTCCTCCAACCTCCTTCCCTGTTACAGGGTTCACGCTGGGGAAAAATATAAGGTGGGATTTTCCTCCTTGACCAAAATTTTAGGTGGGATTTTTAAAGTTTAGGCCAAAAAAAAAAAAAAATTTTTGAGTGGGATTTCAAAAAAGATTGCGGGAATCGCGCGATCGCGCGGCGTAGCGCGAACCCTGCTGTTAACATTAGGCGTTAGGAATGCCCTCCCCCAGGAACTTGGTAGTGGGGTGCACGGATTTTACATGCACGCACTGGCGTAAATAAGAGGGGTGTTTTGGGGATACCCCCCACTGAAATGGTGAAGATTGTCTAGAATTTAACCAATATTTCTTGTAAAACTTCTTCTTTTCGTGAAGTAAAATTCGTCAGGATTGCGAAGTTTATTTGCAGAATTTGTATTACATAAAAATATTGGAACTATCAGATGGAAGCATGACACCTAATGGCGGGAATACTGGAGTGTAACGCAGCAATAGGTCGCTTTCAGCGATAGGGCCTAGGATGGGGGAAAAATTTCTTTAAGCATTTTTATGTACCAATTTCTAAATGCCCGGGGCATGACCTGGCAAGGAGGCCCCAAAATAAAAATGGGACCCATGAATAGAAGCACCTATAGAACAACGATTTGAAGAATGTTATTAAACCGAAGTGTCCACATTTCTCATTAACTATGCTTTTGATTCTGCTGTGATGCATTCTGATATTAAAATTGTGTGAGAAAAGTGGATAACACCGCATTTTATCCACGAACTTTTTACGATTTTGACAACTTATTTTGCTTCTAGCACTCCACGAATTTATTTTACAGCTGCTCTATAAGTTTGTATAGTGAAATGTGCTCACGTTTTAAAAATTAATTTTATTTCATTTAGTTTTTATTTATTTGTTTATTTCTTTTCCCTTCAATTTCTTCTGGATACCTTAGCTTACACTTTTTGTCTTGATTTATAGAGAAAACAACTGGACCACCCAAATCAACCACAATGACACCAACTACCAAAGGTGAGATACATATTTTTAGTGATTTAAAAATGAATAAAAAAATATAAAAATACTTTCCTTTTTTGGAAATATTTTAAGGTGCCTGAATATTTTCTGGTAGTTTTTTTTCGTACCTGTTTGAAACGTTATTCAATTCCAATTTTATAGTGAAAATAAATCTTTTATATACGAAAATAATATTAAAGATATTAATAGCAATAACAAGAATAAATAATTAAGTTGCAGAGACTGGAATAAAGTAAAACAAATTCACCACCAAACCAGGAATTATTTCGCATTTTAAAAATATTCATTTTGCTTTATCTTTTTCAGACGATAAATTTAACTGCCCCACCATCATCGGTTCGTTTCCACATCCAGTTGAATGCGATAAATACTATCGATGCACCGTTTTTATGCCAAGCCTCAAAACCTGCCCTGATTCGGAACTGTTTGACGCAGCGAAGAAGAAATGTCTGCCTGCAAAAGATGTCGACTGCGGGAATAGACAAAGACCCGGAGGTAGAGTTCATAGCAGTATTATAAAGATTATTATGAAGAATATCGCACACAGGCAAGAAAAGTGACACAATTCTAAAACGAAACACCTTTACAAAATGGTTTGTTGTTTCTCCAGATTCCATATCCTTCTATCGAAAAGTGACATACAAATCTGTACAATATACAGAGTTATCAGTCACTTTTCAATTGAAGAATGGGGAAACTGGAAAAAAATAAATCCCGTTTTGCAAAGGTGTTTCGTTTTTGAATTGTTTCACTTTTCTTGCCGGTGTGCAATATGTTCAGAAACAAAAAAAAAAAAATCATTTATTTCTGAAAGAAACAAATGACAGAATATTAAATATTTCTCTGCATTATTACCCACTTTAATGTGCAGTCTATTGTGTTCAATCATCAAAAGCTGACCAGCATTTTAATTTCTATTGTATTAAACGAAATAGATTTCCCAGACATTTACTGCGTTAAATTTCAAAATGAAATAAATAGTGAAATTAAATAGAACCTAAATTGAATTTTCAAAGTTTAACCCTCTTTTTCCAAAAGTTGGGGAGCCTTAGTCCTCTCTGTCCCCCTGTGGAATTCCAATACTATTGAAAGCTGTCAATCTCTGGTGGTTCTTTCCAGGCCAAACTCCCACAGCAAGTGGGCTCGAACTGGGTGACGTTCGCTCCCTAGATAGCAAAATGAGAGCTCCTTATAAGCCCGTCAGGGTATGGTATGAGGGAGCGATCGCTCCTCGCTACATTACTACTACTACTCCTTCCAAAAGTTCTGCAATTATCTCCTTTTGGAAGCCCCTGGTTGTGTTCAACTGCGAGTAAGACATTAAACTATTATTAAAAACACAGCATTTGGAGAAATAGTACCAGCGCTTGTTAGTAAAATTCATTGATTTAAAATCAGTAACAAAAATGAAGACATGCTTTGAAATTCATTACTGATTTTTCTTCCTTTTTAGCCTACTTTCCCGTAAAAGTAAAAAACAAACAATAATAAAGCATGAAAGAAGGCTTAATGTATTATGAAAATATCGTTAGAAATCAAGAAAAGTCAAAAATAAGTTAAGTAATTAAATAAAGATTGAAAAATAAAAAATTTGAAAGTAGGGTATTGAGATGGGGAAAAAGTGTGTCTGTCGGTCTGTCGGTCTGTCTGTCTGTCTGTCGGTCTGTCCCCCCCTAATAACTTTTGAACGAATTGTCCGATTGGAAAAATTCTTTTTGCATTCGAAAGATCTCGGCGAGGACATTTAATTTCCATATTTTATTTTTTGATTTGAACAATTTTTTGTTCAATTTTGAACAGTTCAAAAAATTGTAACATTAGCGCCTATGGGTGAAAATGAAGCAAATTATGTAAACTCTGGGTACAAGATCTAAGTTCCCATGAACAAGCTCACTGGAAGAAGTTCTTGGCGTGAAATATTGATTTGAACAATTTTTGTTCATTTTTGAACAGTTCAAAAAAAATTAACATACCGCCTACGGGGAATTTTCAATCCTATATAATTCCTGATCAAACGGACCGATTTGCTTGGAACAGACTTTATCGAAAAGCTCTTATGACGTAGAACATGTACAAATAGAAAGTTCATCCAGAACTAACGAGCCTATTTTCCTATGAAATTTTTTGATCGGAATTTTCAAGAATATTTTTGAATTAATGTATGATTAAATGAATAAGCAAAAGAATGAATGAATAAATGAGTGAATAAATACATGAATGACTTAATAAATGAATGATTGAATGAATATGTATTAACCGTTGAAAACGGTATATTTGAAGCAATTAAGAACTAAAGCTAAACGAGAAAGACAGAGAGAGAGATAGCTAGATTATAAATTTGAATTCGCTGTATACGGGAAAGTAGGCTCGTATAGTTCTAGACGGAACTTCTTGTTGTTTCTAAAAATCTAATTTTAGTTCATTTGCGTTATTCTCTTAAATTAAAAAATCGATTCTTAACTTTATTATGATTTTTATAAATTGAAAAATTTAGGGAAGTTCACTGGAAAACATCTATTTAAAAGATGTTTTTATTTCATTTACTTGAAAAACCATTTTACTGGTAAAATATACAGGAAAAAAATCGTACGTTTGAGATTCTTGCTGCTAGTTTTCAAGAAGTGAAGTGAATTAAGACCTCAAATTCATAAGTGTCGCATATCTAATAAGACATAACATGCATTTTTCTCTAATTGAGTTTTTAAGCACATGGTTCATAATAAAACATCACGGGGAGAGGAAGGGAGACATGCATATTAGGGTGGAGCTTGAAAGTTAGGATTTTTTTTCATATTTTTGCAGATCTCACTATAAAAATTATTTTTTAAAGGATTGAGCAATATAGTAAAATATTTAGAGGTAGCTCAAGAGACTCAAAGTTTCTGAGAAGTAGTGAAAAATAAGGTAATTTTAACTTAACATAAGTATTTAAAATTAATTTAATTAAAATTAATTAATTAATTTAAAAATTAAAGTCTTTGTCTATAATGTATTAGATAAGTTAAAGACTTTAGCTTTTTATGTTACATTAAAATTGCATTGCCTTTGCAAAATCCGATTCTTTTTTCTATTATCCGGGTACTTTATCTCCTTGATCTGTTATCTCCTTAATTATCTTTTGACTCTCATAAGTCTGGATCACATTTAAAATATTCAATTGGAAATTTTAAAAATTGAAATAAAATCATTCTGGCTGAAACAAAATCTTCCATATTCTTATATTCTTGTTCCAAAATGAATTAAAAGCAACACTATGTTCTTAAGAGTTTTTTTATAGCAAAAATCTTCTTTTCTACATAGCATTCACATTTCGAATTTTCTTGACATACTGATAGAGCTATCAAACAAATCAAAAGGTACAACCTCTCTAGTTACCCTATTTGATCAAAGAATACGTGATATTGTTTCTGAAATGAGCAAAAGATATAAACCAATTTTACTTCTGTTTTTTACTTCTTTGCCCCTTTCCTGTCTCCCGAACTCACAACTCTTCTGCGGTATTATAATTTGAAAAAAAAAAAAAAAATGTTCTTTTGCATTTTTCCGTCTTGCTCTATTCTACCCGCGTTTCAATCACGCTTCATTACAGTAATTCGGTTTTTATACGTGAGTACACTTACAAAGGAAAAAACAAGATACAAATGCTTTGCAACAGACGCAAAAACTACAAATGCTTTTTTTCAAATCATAACTCGTCGGAAAAGTTACGAATTGGAGAGACTGAATTTTTCAAAATGTGGGCAAATTTTAGACCGAAAGATATAAATCGATCTCATTTCTTTCTTTTTTTTTTTTTTTTTTTGTTCTAATCAATCATAAAAAGTCTATAATGTTTTAAGGGGGGGAATACGTATAAAGGTCGCAAAAATAAACAAAAATTTTCTTCATAAATCGATTCTACAACTATTCGATGATATACCCTGAAAATTTCAAGTCGTTTAAAAGTTATAAGCATTTGAGCGAGCGCCTCTTTTTAGCAGTTGAGCAGGTTGTCCCTCATGAATGACCTGAAGGGTATTAGAGAACGTTAGCAGATGTCCTTTTATTTCTTTTAACAATTGAGACCTCAGATAGACATTTCTATAAGTATTAATATCTATAAGTATAAAAAAAATTGATTCATTTACTGCCTTAAATTTACCTTCAATACCACTCTTTTTTTTCAAACGCGTTTTTCTCGAAACTATTTTTTCGAATTTGCGTACACTCTAGCTCGCAGAGTTTTTGATCAATCCTTATCAAATTTAGCACACATTTTCTTTATATATACACGCTTTAGTTGAACTAGAATCATAAACATATCTTTATTTTTACTTTTTTTCTTGTAAAAAAGAAAAAAAAAACGGTTAAAAATCGTACCTAATTTTCCCATTCTAAAATAAAATAGAAATTTTCAATTTTTTGTGATGATTTTAGTTCAACTAGAAGAGACCTTATAAAAAAAGTATATTAAAAAAAATTGATTTCAGATAAAAATTGTGACCTCCACGATGTACGCAAATTGCCGACCCGGGGGGCGACTTACAGTGTGCAGCAGCCGATATCTCCGGGATTTTTCAAGAAAAATGTTTCAGTAAATGTTCTTCAATATATCTATAAAATAACCTCAAAATCTCAATAAAATATATTTATTCTTTATACGTTAAAAAAATTCATGAAAATTGCTCTTAATACGCCGTTTTACACGTATTTCCCCCCATAAATACTAGTTTCATAAGATCACTTTTCAAATTTCATAAAAAGAGGTCAATGCCTTCGATAACGGAAGCACAAAATGGCTGATCTTTTCCCCTTTTCCTACTATTTGTGGGTTTAATAAACATATTACTGCCATTAATGTGTTGAAATATAGCATGTTCTAATACTAAATGTAGTTTGAAAGTGTTATCATTAAATTAAATTTCGATAATATTTCGTACAATACTCATTTACATCTCCAAATTCTCCACCATTGAGCTACCTCTAAATATTGTTAGATCCTGCTAATCTTTTGCTTTATTTTTTTTCTTCATGAAAAGGAACCAAATTCCGGATTGAGGGTGGTATATATATATATATATATATATATAACCAAATATACTGGGTTAATATTGACCGATGATTTTTTCTTCTTTTTAGGTCTTAGGACTTAGAAGTCGTGCTCTTTAGGCTATTTAAATTGTTAAGAGATAAAAACTTTTTAAAAATGCTTGAACTGAAGGTGCGGCATTGTATAGCGTACCTCGTAATTTACAAGACTAAACATGTTACGTATGCTGAGAATATGAATACACGTCTTATTTACTCCTTCAATACCTAAATCGATTTGTCATATGTTGTACGAATAAAAACAAACCGATTATCTCAAAAGATATTTTTTAATGTAAAACAAAAGATGATTAGGACGAAATCTAATCAGAAATTTCAAACGCTATCGTACTGATGGATATGTATTACAATTGCATCAAATCCGAAACCCGATTAGGGAAGTGCAATGTAAGAGGAAGAAAGTATCCTGAAGGTGATTTGAACTCAGCAAAGCGCAATATGTTCTACGTTATTCTCAAATGCTCATGTTATAAAATATTTTTAAAATTGATATCGTTGTAATTTTTCTACATAATCGAGTTCGGAAATATATTTCCACATGTCATATTTGTAGTAAGGCTCGACCGATACATCGGCTCGGCGCAGATTGTTCAACAAAGTTGCCATCGGCATCGGCTGCCGATGTTATTTTTAGAAAAACATCGGCCCATCGGCCTTGAAAAACATCTAACAGCCGATGCAAGGCCGATGTTTTTCGCAGGGACAACTTTCCAGAAAACATTCTGTCTTTAACTTTCTTTTTTCTCCATAGCTAGATTTCTATTTCCATACAATAACAGGCAGCACATCAGTTTTTAAAAAAACACAAAAATAATGTCATTCTACAAAGTATTTGATTAAAAAATTCATAAAAATAGTTTAAGCGATCGCTGCCCGAAAACCTTCATTGTTAAAATTATTTCTCTTTGAACAGAATGCTCGCGAAATAGAATATGTCAGCGGTTCCCAATCTTCTTTTTTCGCGTACCACCATTTTTCTTGCAAACCATTAGGGTACCACTGTGAGTCTAACTTTATTATATAGAATAGAGTACTAATAGGTTATAGAAAAATAATAGGACGACTAGGTAATAATAATTACACTAATTTGATAGTTATTAACGCAGAGAAAAGAGTTTATTACAATAAAGCTGTATATCTAAAATAAAATATATAAAATATACTCTTAATACGTACTTCCAAAACACATTAGAAATACGTCTTAAAGTGCAAAATACATGTAAAATGAAAAATGAAAAAACAAAATTAACGAGAATTTTGCTGCAAGCGAGGTGATATTTGATTCAGCAACGCTTTTCTGGACAATAACAAGAATTCATTTTTAGATTTGAGCCAAAATTCTCCCAACTTTAATTCGGCAAATTCGATCTGTCTGCACGCGTACCACCTGGAGAGACTGCGCGTACCACAGTTTGGGTACCGCTGGAATATGTTAAAGTAAAAGTAATAGAGGAGTCTTATGAGTACTACTTGTTTTTCGCACTAGGTTAGTTGCCTCATTTTTGTCTGTTTTTCGTTTAATAATGACTTAGTGCATTAGATGTCATTGTGCAGTAATATTATACCATCTGCTTTTAGTTTGTCATGTTTCTTATTATTCCGAAATTGTTAGCAATACAAAGTCAACTCAATCAAAGTACGATAATAATTTTAATTTTTACCAGCGTAAACTTTTTCTCTTAGCGTTTTTTTTTTTTTTTTTTTTCCTTCTTCGATCCCACGTGTTACAGTTTTCCTCCAATTGTGCAGCATTCTCGTTGCATCTGCTTTTAGTGTGTGGTTATTCTCATTATTACAGAAAAGATTGGTCAAAAATAAAAAACAATTTTCCAGTGTAAATGTTTATTGATTGAAATTTTATGTGTCCAAGCTCGACTTGCAATTTTTAAAAATTGAATTTTCAAAATGCGAGTTCGCGCGACAGGATTTAATAACATCTTAATAGAAATGCTAAAATTTCTTTCTTTGCAAAGATTTATCAATGCATTTTTTTTTTCAAAATACATCTTAACATTTTTTATACGATAATTATTTTAATTTTTCCCCGTGTATAGTCCGTTTTTTTTTTTTTTTTAGCGCTTTTTTTTTTTTTTTTTTTCTTCTTTAATGCCACATGTTAGACAGTTGACAGTTTTTCTGTTATTGTACAACAATCTCGTTGCATCTGCTTTCAGTTTAGAATATTTCTTGTTATTTTATTATTAGTTTACAACATAGAACATACTGATAAAAAATATGAATCAATTTTTCAGTATAA
Organism: Octonoba sinensis; assembly: GCA_038502835.1. NCBI lineage: Eukaryota > Metazoa > Arthropoda > Arachnida > Araneae > Uloboridae > Octonoba > Octonoba sinensis. Next base: position 23,820,801 of record CM076599.1, on the reverse strand, counting down.
ATGTTTATTGATCGAAATTTTATGTGTCCAAGTTCGACTTTGCAATTTTCAAAAATTTAATTCTTAAAAAACGAGTTCGCGCGACAGGGTGGAATAATACCTTAATAAAACTGCTACAATTTCATTAATTTCAAAATTTGACAACGTACAAACATATATATTTTTATATTTTCAAAATACATCTTAATTTTTATATACGATCACGTGTTTTTCAGAAGATTATTTGCCAAGAGACAACTGCTGGTACTCAAAATATTGGTTTATTTCGGTGACCTTACATTGTGCTCATGAAAATATAAGGAATATGTCAAGTATTGCAGTGTAATTTTCAACTCACAAGAAAAAAAGAAGCTAATAAGATTAGTTCTTAAGACTTCCCTCGCCCCCAGCATTCATTAGTAATGACAAAAAAATCTCACGTCTATGTTTTTAAAGCAATATTCAGTATTTCTTGGTTATGAGCAGGGGGGCCTTTACTGCGAGCGAAATTTTTTAATAGATTATTTTATTTTAGAAAAAGAGCTATTTTTAGTTAAAATAACTTTTGTAATGAAAAATAAACATATAATCGCTCCCGTTTTTTTTTTTTTTTTCAAAACGGGGGGGGGGGGGGGGATTATGAAAAAAATCTGAGAGGATGGGGTTGACACTTTTGTTAAAGATACAAACCTACATTATTTGTTAGTCTGTATTATAACATCTGCATTCCTCTCCATGAAAAAAAATTAGGAAATAAAGGCCGCTGCAATTGGCATTTGCAGTGTAGGTGTTATAAAGAGAAAATGTTGAAGGAAAGGGAATTAGACCCGATCCGATCCAATAGTTGTTAAGTTTTTTTGGAAAGATGAGAAAAAAGAATTAAAAATCCTCTGATATAGCATTTTTTAATTTTTTAAACCTCCAAATAGTTTAATTACTTTACTAGAATCGCGAGTGATTCTTTTAGTTTTAATTATTATGTAAACTTCCCCCAAACAGTTTTACGGTGCTTGAATTATGCATTAATGTTTTTATAAGCATTTAAATAAATAAATGATTTAAATTACATTTTTGATAAGCATCATGGTTAAAAGCAAATTTTTTGGCATGGCAAAAAGGAAAATAATCGGCAATCGGCCATCGGTCGATCTCGGAACAATCGGCCAACCATCGGCATCTGCCCATCTGCCAAAAATTGCCATCGGTCGAGCCCTAATTTGTAGTAACATGATTTCAGAATTTTTTACACGTAGTTGAGTTCATATTGTAGTTTTTTGAGCTGAGGTGCCGCCATCTAAGGGAAACTGAGCATCCAAATTCTCAGTGGCAATGACATCCAGTGACAGTGATGCTACTTGAAAAAATGCGTGCCGATTACCGGGGTACGCACTAGGTCTGCAAAGGTTAATGACCATACGCATCCCCATTAGAAAGCGAGAGAAAAAATATTGGGGTTTTATAATGAACGTAAAAACCATTCATGTTTTCCGTAACGAAATATTTTATTTACTTATATTTTAAGAAGTCTTAACTACTGTATTACTTCTTTAAAGCAATAAAGCGGATAAAGTTTAACAATTGTTTTTCACGGCTCTGAGGCCCTTTTTCAAGGAGAAACATTGCGTTTTATAGTCCGTGAATGTGGTAATGTTTTTTTTTTTATATTGCTTATAAACAATTTTCACAAGAAATTTATTTGAATAAGTTGTCTCGCTAATACAAAAATGAAAGCTCGTAATATTATATAGTCCCTAAAGAACCACATATTTAATGAGCAAATAAATTATTAATTGCATTTTGAAATTTCAAGGAATCAGCCTACAAATACGGTGTATGGGCCATTTCACAGTATTTTCTAAAAATGTAGAGTCCGCAACATGACACTGTTTTTGTTATAACTACGTAATTTACAGTTTAATTATCACTAAATTTTATTTTCAAATAATGTGCTCAACACATTATTTGAAAAACAAATTTGGTGATAATTAAACTGTAAATTACGTAGTTATAACAAAAAAAGTGTCATGTTGCGGACTCTATGTTTGGACAAAATACTGTGAAATGGCCCGTATACAAACTACCTTACAGCTTTTGCTACAACGTACTATGCAAAAAAAGCTAAAATAATTGTAGATATATTTGAAAATCTCTGCCTTATTCTACACAATGTTTTTAAAATTAAAACTATAAAATGGTAGCAATTTCAAGCTTTGTAATTTCTTTCATCTCAAAGAAATAAGGTTAGCTTTAAACTTCGAAGTTTCACATCTTTGAACTCAATGTGATTTTCCTCATAACAATTCATAGGGGAAATAGTTTTAGTTTGAATTCATGTATTTATTGGATTTCCTTACTTCATGCATATTTCTAAGAAAAATTTAACATAGAACTCAAAATTGTAAAAATTCGAATTTTGAACTTAATTCCCCTTTTTTTGACATGGAAGATTTAATATCCAAATTGTTCATTTTGGTTGCCAAGTGTCAGCGGACACTTGGCGAGAGTCTCGTATTAGTACGTAATTTTAAAGCCTAATTTTTCGATAATGTTTCAGGCTTGACGACTAGCCCAATCACCGAGCCACCAACAGAAATAGTAACAACTGAGGTCACTGAAATAGTGACTACCAGGAAACCAACAACACAAACTGAGGTAGTGACTACCCCGGAGCCGACCTCCCCGACAGTGGAAGTGACCACAACCGAAGAGCCTACCACTGAAGAAGCAACAACCACAGAGGAGCCAACCACGATCAAAATAACGACCACTCCAAAGCCAACAGGTCCTCCAGAAACAGACTGCGACGAAGACGACGTTGATTGCATCGTTAAAGAGACTGGCGATCCAGACAAGTGGTTCACTTGCCCTGAGGACATTGGATACCACGTTCATCCGAGCAGCGACAAACTCTTCATTTTCTGTCTTAACTGGATTCCATCAGTCAAAAGATGTGGCCAAGATTTAATATTTTCAAAAGAACTTCTCTCATGCGTGATGCCAGATTACGAAGAAGATGACTAATTATTGTGCATCCAAGTACATTTCGCTTCATAAATTAAATAGTGGACAGTTCTTGGTCACCTCCGATGTACTCAAATATTTTAGATAACCTTGAATCATTATTTATATTCAAGTGAAAAATAATTATATGATAGAATAAAAAGATCAACTCTCTTTATGCTTTCTTTATGCCACATTAGACAGTCGAAAAACATACTTTTGTGTGGAGTTGATTCCGAGATAAAAACGCTGTAATGTGCAAAAATTTGCAAAATAAATTGGCCATGTTTCGGGAACCCCTTTATCGAGCTTTGTACGATTCATACCGGTTGTGTCTCACATTTAGTCGCAAGATTGTATTAAGAAATTTTATCTAGTATTTTCTTGTTTATTAAGGCTTTAGAAGACCAAAAAAAAAAGCGTTTTTTGTGTAATTTTTTTTTTGAGTCAGAAAAGAAAAGCAAGTCTAGCGAAGTTTTCAGATCATTTAATTACATATTTGAACAAGTAAAAAAAAAAAAAAAAAAAAGAGAAAAATATTCAAATGCAGCCGATTTTTATACACATTTGTGCAACACTTTGCAATTGCAGTCTCCAATCGGTGGGCAAGATGGAACTCGTAATTTTCGTCTAAAGCAATAAAACCAATTTTTTAAAAAAAATTTCGTATGCTTATCTTCTAGATGAACTAAGAAAAACCCGAAAATTTGTGAAAATTAAAAACTTTTCTCAGGTTTGAAAAAAAAAAAAATATGTCTTTTGGAACAACAAAAAAATTTGTTCAACTTGCTAAAAATGTTGTTCAGAATTTTGTTTCATGACTCTTTTTAGTTCAAATAGAAGAGAATACAAAACTGAACATAACAAGCCTTGTTTCGTTCTGATTGGTCTTCTATTTTTCTCACAATCACTCCCTAAAGTTTAGAAAAATCATAAAAACGAAAACACGAGAAAACGCGCTTGAAAGTTTACGATCGGAAAAATGTTAATTTTCTATTGCTTTCAGTGATGATACGCTAATCAGCTATTCCTGCGCCATATAGTAAACCTTCAACTTAATTAAAAAACTCATTTTGATGCAGTTGCTCGAGCATCATACATAGTTCGGAGCTATTCGACCTGTTTTGAAAAGACAAGGATCACATTATTCAGTGCAAAAAATAAAGCTATGGAAACCTGCTCGATACCTGGCCACGTTTAGTGCTGTATTTTTGAAAATATTGAGAATTAGCCTTTTTAACTTTACATACAAAATCTTAGATATATTAGGAATAGATTTTAGCAATAAAAAAATCTTTTTTTTTTCAGCCTAATAAAGCAGGCTCTTGCTTTAATAAGTAAGATTAAAGAATTGTTATAATAAATGCTATGTTAAGCAATTATCTTCTATCTATGTTAAGCAGTTTTACATTATGGTATTCTATATTTTTCATAGAAAATCCAAATTAAATAATTCATTTTTGGACCCTCATGTACTAATGCGCTGAAAGGAGTTTTTTTTTTTTTTTTTGCTTTTTATATTTTTGTTACTACCAAGGAAAATAAAGCGAAAATTTTATTAATATTTATATAACTTTTTTTTAGGAAGAAAAATTTTACGAGATAATTTGGGTCAATCTTCTAAGCTTCAGTAAATCATTTAATTTCCGCTGCGAAGCCCTTCATCAAATTTCAGTCTTTGAATGAAGAATATTAAACATACCAAAATCTTAACATGGTAATTTTTTAAAGACTGAAATAAAGAATGCGTAGATGACGAAATACATGAAAAAATCAAGTTACCTTATAAGAAATATTTTATATCTACAGACAATCAAAGTTCCATCGAAAGATAATGTTGTTAAGTGTTTCAGTATCAGTTCTTCCTTTTAACCTTCGAATTTGATAGTACTGATACGTCACCTGTTATATTTCCACGTTCACAATTGCCTGCTAAGTTGTTGTTTCTCACTATATCGTGTTGTGTATCCTATTCGAAGTGATTAAATTTAAATTTATTTAATTTTTTTAAATGCCGAAGTCTGAACAGGATTTCTTATCTCGAGTAAAAGGCAAGCTACTTAGCCGGTGTAGCCTTCTTCACATAAATGTAAAGAAGTAAATCATTGTTATAAATAAGGTGTTTTTTAAGAATAAGATTTAGCATTTTTTTTAATTTAAAAAGCACTAGACTAATTAAACATTTAAATGCATTGATTAAAGCATTAAAACTTTTGTTAATTTTTTTTATTGTTTGAAATTTATTCAATTGGAAAAAAATATGCATATTTTTTTCTATTAAAAAAGCAATGTCCTAATTTTGAACAGAAAACATTGCCTCATTACTAGAGTTCTGATAATAAGCAAATGCATATGTGCATATGCATATGCAATTGCATATATTTGCTTCTTTCGACGTTAGTGCATGTAGATGCATAAAAACGGCTGATTTTTAAAATAAATGCATATTACTGTATTTTTTGCTCCCTTTTAGTTTTTTTTAATTTTAAAGAACGATTAGAAACAAATATTTTTTTTTTTGCAAAGAACGAAAATTTGAGCAACGCATAGAGAGCCATTTCGTAGAAATAAATACTGTCCCTTTTCCCCCCAGTAGCTAATAAAAAAAGAGCAAGCAGTTCTGCCCAGAACTATACCAGCCTTCTTTCCCGTACACCCCCCCCCCCCCCACCCCACATCAAATTTATAATTGAACTGTCTTTCTCTCTTTCTCATGTAGCATTAGTTTTTAATTACTTCAAGTATGCCTTTTTTTACGGTTAATACAGTAAAACCCCGTTAAAACGCGGGTGTCGGGGGACATATTTGGCACCCATGTTATAACATAACCGCGGTATAGTGAAACTATGCCGCAGAGCCATATTACGAAATAATACTCGCTTTCGTTGCATCATTTTTAACTTTATCAATCACTTGTAACTTTGCTTCTATAGCATATTTTTTTCTTTTCTTCTGTGCTGCTATTTTATTTACTCCTATTGCTGTGTACGAAGCACGCATCTCAACTGCGCAATCAGTCTATCGAGTGATAGGTTATAAGCCAACTGTTCCGAGAAAAAGGGGGCTTAAAAATATCTTTATGTTATCAAAATGGGATTGTGAAGAGGTTCTAAGAAAAAATTTTATTTGGAAGGGGAGGAATGCCCTTCCCAAAGAAACAATGTTTTAAGCCTGAATACACACACTCTCAGAGCGGAAAATACATTTTCTTTGCAGGAACGCTAAAGAATCTGGAATACAAAGGTATATTTCTGAAAAATGGAAGATAAAAAAATTAGATTTGGAAGGGGGGGAACGCACTTTTCACTGGGTAATATGTTTACTTTACAGGAATGCTAAAGAATCTGGAATACAAAGGTTGATAGCGCTATACAAGAAGTTACACACGCATAACTAGACTTCTGAAAATGAAATAGTTAAGCATTGAACTGAACAGTTCCTGACAGATTGAGTTCCCCTCATGTCAAGAGAAACAAGTCAGAGCCAGTCAGGGCGATTGTACCAAATTTTGAAATCAAGCTATTTGGCTATTTAGCTATTTGGATAAAATATTTGTGTGCTCGGACTGCCTTTATTTACAATCGTAAATAAGGAATAACTTTTAAATGACAATGTCAAAGGGGGGTTTAAACGTCGGGGGACAAGATAGCTATCGCGGTATATCCGTTTCCGCTGTATACTGAGACGCGGTATAACGGGGTTTTACTGTACATATTTATTTACTCATTAAATTATTCATTCATGTTTTCACTCATTCATTTATAAATGTTCATTATAAATGTTTATCGGAAAATAGGCTTTTTCTGGATTAATTCCAGATTGATTCCCCCTCTATTTTTTTTCCTTTATATATTTTTTAAAGTTGCTATTACTAATCTGTTTATCCCCTTTTAAAACTGAAATGCACTCAAATGCATTTCAGCTGAAATGCAAGGCAATGAATCAATCCTGATATGTAAATTATAATGTCATCGACAAAAAGTGTTATTTTTCAGATAGTGATTTTTCATATAGTACTCTAGTTTCCATATCAAAACTTAAACATACGTACTTATGAAAGGTTTAAGATCCCCTTTGGAAAATCATTCGTGGCATTAAAATGCTCTGCAGTAAAAAAAAAAAAAAAATTTTTTTTTCCCTTTCCTCATATTTTCAACTACCCGACATACTCGGCGTTGCGCGGGATAATATTGCATCATTCGCAGGCCAAGTGACACATGTCCAAAATTCTGTTGTAAATATATAAGGGAAAATTTTCTTAAAAAAATCCAAGAAGAACATGGGCAACAAATAGTCCTTAAAAATCCCATTTAAACAGTGAAACTCATTAAAAATCACGATTGCATTAAAAACAACAGCCTCGAAAAATTCCTTTTAGCCCAAAAATAACAGTCCATAAAAATCCACATTAAAATACCAACAACAGTTCGTAAAAATTGCCATTAGAGTAAACAATGTAACAGTAACTAAAATGCACATATTCATCAGGATAATTGTTCCAAAATGATATCAAGAGTCTGTAAAAATCGCAATTACAATACAGTCGAATTCGCTTATAACGAGCTCGGATTTAACGAGAAGTCGGATTTAACGAGGGAAGCGAGAATATTTGGTTGGATCAATGTTAAGTCTATGGAACAGAAATCGCTTTTAATGAGCAAGACCCGGTTTTAGCGAGCAATATTTTTCTGTCTTGCAATCTTTTTCTCATCATTTTTCTAGTCTTTCTGTCTTATCTTTTTTTTTTCTTCTCTGCGGTTTAATACTTTTGTAGGAAAAATTCCTCCAGCATTCCAACGTCAATAGGGAGGGTTCACAAATCCGGTGCAACAGGTGGGGCTTATTGTAAACAGGGGGATGGGGGTGGGAGGGGAGAAAAGCTGGACCTGATAAGTGTAGGGGTCAAGTAGTTAGGAGGGTCAGATGGTCATTCTTTGACCTGAGTTCTTTGAGTACACACGACAATTTTTATTTAAGACTGTAGCGCAACTAGAAACTTTTTCCTGGTGGGGGGGGGGGGGATAATTGTCATTAAATTAAGAAAAGTATTTAATTAATTTTTTTAAATATAATTAAAGTAAGTAAGAATCAATTAAATTTTAACTAAACTCAATCATTTGACCACACAAGACCCCCCCCCCCGCCCCTTCTAGTTGCACGCCTGCCTTAAGGGCCCGTTTATTAGCACTTGGATTTAACGAGCACTCGGATTTAACGAGTAAATGTTACGGTCCCTTTGTGCTCGTTATAAACGAGTTCGACTGTATATACAACACCACATCTAAAAATTCCCATCAGAATAAGAGCAGTATTCTCTTTAAAAATGCCCATCAGAAGAAGGACAACGGTCCCTGAATATTTCTGCTACAATAAAGAAAGCATTCCCTAAAGCGCCCCCCCCCCCCCCATTTGAATAAAGACAACTATTCCTAAACATCCCTAATAGAATAAGGACATTAGTCCCAAAAAATCTCCATTAGAATAAGGACATCAGTGACTAAAATTACCCATTAGACTAGAGCCCCTAAGAACTGCTCTTCCTAAAAGTACCAACTGCCCATCTTAAATTCCCCATAAAAATAAGGAAACCACTTCTTAAAAATCCCGCTTGCAAAATTTTTCCTGTAAATTCAATTAAATAGCACTTTTATAAAACTCGGATAAAAACGGAAGAAAGAAAATAATTATTTCCAAAGGAAAATAAACATGCACTTTTAAACTATAAAATGTTCAGTACTGAACAAATGCTGACGTGTGAAATTTAAGTTGGTAGAAAGAAATAACTGAATTCTGTCCAAATGGCGCTGAATATAGACAGTACAAAAATTAAATAAAGGTTAGAAAATAAATCACTTGAGTAAAATATGGAGTCAATCAAAACCGCTACGTAAAAAAAGTTAAAATGAAGCAGATTACCAAATTGCACTTATAGTTAAGGGAAGCATGACGCAAATGCGCCATGATCCTGAATTATAGTCTGTGTAATTAAAATCGGCGTGTCAAGATCACACAACTCTATATCTTTTTCCCTTCTGGTAGCAGTGGTTTCCGTGCTAGAAACTTTCCCCCACGTTGGTTTGGCGAATATGATAAGTATGTTTGTTGTTTTAGTTATAATAATTATAGACGGATTCAAATCCGATTTATTTCTCAGTAGCAAAAATAGTTGCGTCAGATAAAGTTAATAGGGCAGAGTAACCTAATTCAGCCCATAATGATGCAGGGAAATTGGCTTCAGAATTTGCATATTTAAAAGTTCTGGCCATTTCGACCATAGTGCGCATTTCACGTTCACAGCTTCCATTCTGTTCTGGGGTGTAAGGAGCTGTCAACCTTTGCGTAATTCCTTTTGTGTTAAGAATTGCACGAACGCTTTCATTATCAAACTCACCATCGTTATCACTAAGAAATTCCTTTATTGAATGACCTGTTGCTTCGGCATGTGCAAGCATGTGGCCTAGCACATTTTTAACTTCTGACTTTTCTTTAACGAGATAACCATAGCGAAACTTGGTAAAACTGTCCTTAAATACGACAAGATACCGTTTCTTCTGAAAAGACTCATCAAATGGTCCACGGACGTCCGCTGAAATAAGTTCTCCTGATTCAGATGCTTTCTTTTGTTGTGCCGAACGATAACCGGGGTTTTTTTACCATAGATCTTTAAAATAGAATAGATGAGCCTTTTCGCCGTTTTCCCCCCGAAAGCGCGCGTCAACATCTCCTGTTGGACATCACGTGATCATGGGACGGTGAAAAGAAGCTACTGTTTTTACCCTTTGGAAGAGTTCGCGCTTTATGCAAACACGTCGCAATGTTTTGTGCAAGTAATAGAAAATAAAAGCAATTAATATGTATAGTTTCCCTTTATAACTTTTCCCTCAAGTACAAAACCTATTTTACCTTTTTATCACCTTTGAAATATTGAATAGGAAAATAAGCATTTGAACGTTACATATTGAGTAAAAAAGGCAACATAAAAAAGCTTCAAACTTTAAACAAATCGCTAAAATATTTACAGTTAAGCATCATATTCGCTTTTAACTGAAGCATTTCAAAAATTTTAAATTAATAACAACAACTGAATCAAAACATTATTACTAAATTATCATTTATATAAGTACGTATTTACAGTATATGTGTTAAAAAGGGGAACATTTGAATTCCATTAGATCAAACTTAAAGGCATTTAACAGCTATTAGTTTAACTACTCATTTTTGAAATAATTTGTTTTATCCCCTAAAAAACGGTGATCACTCCTGGTTCTTTGAAATCATTGATTAGATGTGGTTTAGTCAGAGTAAAATTTAACAAAATAACTTTTTTTGAACTTTTTGTAACTGGAATTTTTCGTTTGTAACTGCGATTTCAAAAAGAATGTTTTGATTCTTTCATAACTTTTCATTGGATGAACCGAATTGCGTATCCGTATATTTTTTTTCTTGTTAGGTACAGTGTGATAAAACTCAGGTCCCGTACCTTCGTTTAACCATGCTAATTTGTTAGAAGAAATTATGGGCGAAAAATCTCTTATTTTTATGTAAACTTACAGGGCTTCCTTTTATTTCACAGATTACAATTATCGAGATTGAATAAATAATTAAGGAATGTACATTTTAAAAAATAGTTGCCATGGAGCAGTAATAATAATCTATACAATAAGAGTTGCAAGGATTAGTCAAAATAGCATCCAGTAAAGTATAAGGGGATAGATTTGTGGATACCCCCCCTCCCCTGATATGATAAAGATAGAACAGAATTTGACTAATTTCCTTTGTAAAACAATGATATTAGCTCACTTCTCCAGAAGAACCCCCTTCCCAAATCTGGGTCTAGCTACGCCACTGACGCACGTACTACTGAAAATAAAAGTAGATATTTTAGATCTTCAATCATACTTAATGATGAAGTTAGGCCAACGATTCTCAGTGATTATAGTATTTGTTTGCAAATCTAAAATTATCAAATAATTCGATAAAACGGATTGGTTTTTTCCCTTTAAATGGATAGAGGATTTATGAGTTTTAAAAAGAAAGTTCTGAACTTCCCACAAAATCTTCGGAAAAAGTGAATAATTAGGCGATTTCCCCCTCCCGCAATACATTTAGACGTATAAAAAAAGGCCAAGTGATTAATTGAAAGTTTTGTAATATTAACACCAGAAGTCATTTTTTCCAGAAAGATTATCGTAAGCTTTTGAAGCACTAAAAAGCAAAGAACAGATATTAGTTTTCAAAGAAATATTAAAATTAATAAATTAAAAAAAACTTCAAAAAACTGATTTATTTATTTATTTATTTATTTATTTTTTTTTTGAATTTTTGGAAAAGGTTTACTAAACATTTTTGAAGTCGGTACACAAACCACGCGTAAAACCACATGTAACAATAAATCAATTAGGGATATAAATTCATTTTGGTGCTGAGTGTGAAAGATTGTTGAATTCAATAATTTTCGTATATGTTACATTACTAACGGGGTGTAAGACGATAATTCTGCATTGTTTATGGTTTTGCGCCGACTTTAAACTATTACATTTGAAAGCAGCACTGATGTTTTTCAGAGAATGAATTTCGTTGTTACTTTTCAACATTACTTTTCAATTATATGTGTATTGAGTGGTATTTTGACTGTCCCCTCAGTTTTGATTTAAAGTTTTGTGTGTGTGTGTGTGTGTACCCCCCGCACAAAATATTTTAATTATTACAATTTAAAGTTAAGAGTGAAAAAAAGTAATGGTTATCGAGCCCCGATTAATATTAATTCCGTTAAACTTGTATGTACTATTTTTTGTGAATTAATTTCATTGTATAAATGAACTGCGTGACGTCCTAATATTTAAATATTTTACAATGATTAATTTTATTAGCATGAATACTTATCGCTACAGTATAGAGCATATGCGTTTTTAAATATATAAAGCCGTAGTTCGAAAATAATTTTATTATTCTTGAGGTAATGTTTTATTCCCAAAAATTTTTCATATTCGCGAAACACACCTTCGGATGTTCTGCTCAAAATATTACATCTTTCGATAACTATAATACGCCATGTCATGAATTTGACATAAACTTTTAAAATTTCGTTATATTTATTCCCTTTTTTTTTATGCTTATATGACACATCGGTTCAATTTGGTTCGATAATCTCAGAAACAATGCCTTCAAGTACTTAGATTTGCGTATATAAATCAGTAACTGCATTAATTACATTCTTCATACAAATGTAGATATTTCATACGAATGAAATGAAAATATTTGCACGAATCCAAGCAGTGAATCGAAGTTTTGCATTGTCACAGTCCGAGACGAGTCCCATGATCACGTGGTCCGTGGAAGGGACATGTTGACCCCACTTTTTCCGGGCGAAAAAAACAGCTCTGCGGAAGAAAGGCCTATCTATTCATTATAAGATCTATGGTTTTTACATAAACGCATGGTTCACACAATTCTTTGTCTGAATTTACGATTATACCTAGTTCTTTTTCTAGTATATTCTTAAGGTGGCGCTTATCTTGATGACCCCATCTTTCATGATATAACTGTAGCAAGGAGCTGTCTTCTACAGCAGTATGCACTTCTATCACTTTTTTAGGAGGTATCAGTGGAATGTCTGCTTTCAATAATGTACCATTAACATTTCGATGTCCATGCAAAAGAACTTCACCGTTGACTTTTAACCAGCACTCCGTGGGAGTAGACACAAACTTGCTGTTCTAACTTGAATAGTGCCTTTTCCAAGTGCAACCAATGTTTCATTTCCTGCAGCTCTAATTCCAAAAGGATCTTTGAACTTCTCAAAATCTGTAAAGTATGTGGAACAGTTTGTGACATGCTTGGTCGCTCCATTGTCAATCCAAAACGTTGTTGGCCTAGTCTCTGTTGCATAAGCCTCCTCAGAAACAGACATGAGTGCTGCGTTTGCTGATTCATTAGACTGTGTTGTACTTGATTTATTTTTTGATGGTCTTCCGTCAGAAATCCACTTTTTACAGTCTTTTATCCAGTGGCCTTTACGTTTACAATAATTGCAACGATCTTCTTTTCTTATTTTTGACTTATTATTGCAATTCTGTGTTTTCTTTTCTGATTTTGCCACCACTAGTGCTTCTTGAACAGCTACTTCATTTTAATCAGTGCGTTTGACGAAATTTCTTTCAAACATACTTAATTCTTGACTTAGTAAATTACTTAAAAGTAGGTGAAAAATTCACTGCAAATTTTGAAGAGTTGGTCCTTTGACGATGCTTCGAACAACATTTTCAATGCTTCCCAAGCTTCATATGCTGATTCTTTGTCCATGATCTTCTGATAAACGGAATCTGTTATCGTACTGGCGATCATACTTTTGGTGTATTGGCTTTCCGGTACAAATTAGCATATACTTGATACTTCTTGACGGCTGCCTCGTCTGCTGTGCTTGGTAACTCTTCCGGCTTCTTAAATTTACCATTGATTACGTCCAGTGCTCCTTCATGGTAATCTAATATGTCTCTTAGCTTCCGTCTCCACATTGTAAAATCTGCTTCTCCAGATAACGGCTTTACAGTTCTTGATAAATCCATCGTAATATACGCTAAGGATTTTGCTAACTATCTCATTTAAGTTAAACTGTAAAAACGCACAATGAGCATGCTATCGCCCATAACCTATTAAACTTGTGGCGGTCGCCACATTGTACGTTTGTGGTACCGCCACAAACTATTTAGACATTAACCTATTACACTATATATCCTATTCTTACTTCATTGTGCTACTACTAGTACACTTAGCAGAGCCCAGACTGAGCTTGATCCAGTTAGTAACAGTTAACTAACTGGTTCAAGTTTAGCCTTGGCAGAGCTAATTTAAGACAGAAGCATTTCTTATCACAAAAGCTAATAACGAGACAGCAATACTGATGCCATTACAAAACTAGTTAACATGAAGAATTAATTTACTTTAACAAATAATTGATGCATTGAAATTCACTTTAAGGTTTAATTTTTCGCCTTAAGGCAAAATATTTCGCCTCAAGCTGAGTACAAAGAATCCAGTGTAGTAGTTATACAGAACTTTTAACGTTTTAAATAAAAGATTAATTAAGTAAAGATTGACTTACGGAAATGTAAACAAACGAAAACAATCTTTCATAATTAATAGTGTCAATTTAGCTTGGTTTAATTTAGTATATCTTATCGTCAATATAAAAACACAAATTTTATCTTTTCATAAATTAATGATATCCCAGCAAAACATAAATGTGAAAAAAGGGCAAAGTTCGATAACAAACGGCCTTCGGAGTTGTCGGTGTCAGCAATAAAAGAATAGCTATCTAACGGGTGCTACGTTCCATAGCAGATCCTTTAAGCATAGCTTTAAGAGTGTACCATGCTCTTTATTTTTTTTAAAAACATTTTTTATCGGATTCCTAACTTGGCAAGTTTTAATTAAGATAAATTACGTTCAAGAAGACGATAAGAAGATAATTGTCTCATGCTTGCTTGCCTCATGATTTTACTAACTATTAAAAATTTCTAATTGGATGAGTTAAATTTTTTGAATGTAATTTACCTTAATTAAAATTTGCCAATTTAGGAATCCGGTACAAAAATATTTTAAAATAAATTAGAGAACTTGGTACACTCTTACAGTTACAGCTATGATTAAAGGATCTGTTATGGAACTTGGCCCCCGTTAGATATCAATTCTTTTATCGCTGACACCGACTACTCCGAAGGATGAATGAAATATCGCGAGAAAGATTTTAATTGCTTTTCCAGCTTTATACCTAGTGGAAAGGGGTTTCATCGTAATTATCAATCTCCTAACAAAAAAGGAAACACACTGGACATCATTAACCGAGGACATTTTAGATAAAACCTAACTAAATTGATGCCAAATGTTGACAATTTATTATTAACGCATCAGGTTTATCTCTCCCACTAAAAGCATTTTTTAATTTCTTACTAGTTATTTTATATAACAGATGCTAAATTTTAATTTGATTCGTTTTAATTTAAATTTAATTAGTAAATGTATAAAATTAACAAGTGTTTTTTTCTTAAGTTTTTCACGCTACACTTCACTGCAGTTATAAATTTAAATCTTTCACTGTGAGTAGCACTATACTAGCTCTCAAAAATACATTTGAAGTTGATGAATTTACAAAAAATCAATTTCAGGTAAGCAGTCTACCCAAAACCGAAAACGTGGCAAGGGGTCTACGAGACAAAAAGGTTTGGGAACCACTGCTTTATAGCCATTTTTGTTACTCCAAATTATTATTACTACTTATAGTTTTTTTATTTATTTTATTTTGTTTTTTCTCCAGTGAATTAGCACACACGTTATTTTACCTATTTGAGTTCGGATGAACGGTTTTTTTTTCCGATTTCAAAGTTTGGCTTGCTTTAGTTTCTGCAAGCAACAAAATTTCGTCTTTCTGTTTTACTACCAATGAATAATAATAGATAAAAATTGATTATACTAAAAATTCATGAGTTCAAACTATTCTAATCATATAATCGTACTTTTTGTATGGGTACTTGAACTAAACAAATAAAATGCGAATTTTTTAAAACTAGTTTGTTTTTCGCTTCTTTCTTTATTTTCTTCTTCTTTTTTTTAATGCGCGTTTTGTTTTAAAAAAAAGATGCTAAAATGCGTAGGATGGCCGGTTGATTGCCGTGGGCGGCTAATTTTTAATTCTGTGGAATGCTATACATTTTATTAAAACAACATATTTTACACAGATAAAAGTTACCACTGTATATATAATGGCGAACCGACGGGTCTTTTCACTTTTTAACACGGGCATGGCCGCGCGGGTACCGCTAGGGGGTGCTGACCTAAAAGGATTACTTCGCGCAGTCCAAATATCAATCCTCCATAGGCAGACTGATAGACACACATTTTCCCTATCTCAAAACCCTACTTTGAAGTTCTTTATTGTTCAATTTTTGTTTGATTACTTCACTTATTTTTGACTTTTCTTAATTTTTAAGGATATTTTCACGATACATTAAGCCTTCCTTCATGCTTTTTTAGCCTAGTAAAAAAGATAATAATGAAGCATGAAAGAAGGCTTAATGTATCGTGAAAATATCGTTAGAAATCAAGAAAAGTCAAAAATAAGTTAAGTAATTAAATAAAGATTGAAAAATAAAAAATTTGAAAGTAGGGTATTGAGATGGGGAAAAAGTGTGTCTGTCGGTCTGTCGGTCTGTCTGTCTGTCTGTCGGTCTGTCTGTCTGTCTGTCGGTCTGTCGGTCGGTCTGTCCCCCCCCCCCCCTAATAACTTTTGAACGAATTGTCCGATTCGAAAAATTCTTTTTGCATTCGAAAGATCTCGGCGAGGACATCTCATTTCCATATTTTACTTTTTGATTTGAACAAGTTTTTGTTCAATTTTGAACAGTTCAAAAATTTTTAACATTAGCGCCTATGGGCGAAAATGTAGCAAATTATGTAAACTCTGGGTACAAGATCCAAGTTCCAATGAACGAGCTCACTGGAAGAAGTTCTTGGCGTGAAATATTGATTTGAACAATTTTTGTTCATTTTTGAACAGTTCAAAAAAAAATACCGCCTACGGGGAAATTTCAATCCTATATAATTTCTGATCTAACGGACCGATTTGCTTGGAACAAACTTTATCGGAAAGCTCTTATGACGTAGAACATGAACAGATAGAAAGTTCATCCAGAACTAACGAGCCTATTTTCCTATGAAATTTTTTGATCGAGATTTTCAAGAATATTTTTGAATTAATGAATGATTAAATCAATAAGCAAAAGATTGAATTAATAACTGAGTGAATAAATACATGAATGACTGAATACATGAATGACTGAATAAATGAATGATTGAATGAATATGTATTAACCGTTGAAAAAGGTATATCTGAAGCAATTAAGAACTTAAGCTAAACGAGAAAGAGAGAGAGAGAGAGAGAGAGAATATAAATTTGAAGCTGGTGTATATGGGAAAGTAGGCTCATATAGTTCTAGACGGAACTTCTTGTTCTTTTTCGGGAAAGTAGGCTGAAAAGGATTACCAAAGGTGTCAAAGCGATCCTGAATAAAAGCATTGTCCAAGACAAGCTTAGTATGTCTGAGCAACTGATATTTTTTATTTTCAAAACTATAACTTTTTTTCTGTAGAATAGTTATGCGAATTTTCAGGTACAAATAAGCCTAATGCAAATATTGAAAGGCCTATCATTTTTAGCCTACTTTCCCGTAAAAGTAAAAAATAATAATAATAAAGCATGAAAGAAGGCTTAATGTATCGTGAAAATATCGTTAGAAATCAAGAAAAGTCAAAAATAAGTTAAGTAATTAAATAAAGATTGAAAAATAAAAAATTTGAAAGTAGGGTTTTGAGATGGGGAAAAAGTGTGTCTGTCGGTCTGTCTGTCTGTCGGTCTGTCCCCCCCTAATAACTTTTGAACGAATTGTCCGATTGGAAAAATTCTTTTTGCATTCGAAATATCTCGGCAAGGACATCTCATTTCCATATTTTACTTTTTGATTTGAACGATTTTTTAATCAATTTGGAACAGTTCAAAAAATTTTAACATTAGCGCCTATGGGTGAAAATGAAGCAAATTATGTAAACTCTGGGTACAAGATATAAGTTCCCATGAACAAGCTCACTGGAAGAAGTGCTTGTCGTGAAATAATGATTTGAACAATTTTTGTCCATTTGTGAACAATTAAAAAAAAATTAACATACCGTATACGGGGAAATTTCAATCCTATATAATTTCTGATCTAAAGGATCGATTTGCTTAGAACAAACTTTATCGGAAAGCTCTTATGACGTAGAACATGTACAAATAGAAAGTTCATCCAGAACTAATGAGCCTATTTTCCTATGAAATTTTTTGATCGGGATTTTCAAGAATATTTTTTAATTAATGAATGATTAAATGAATAAGCAAAAGAATGAATGAATAAATGAGTGAATAAATACATGAATGACTTAATAAATAATGATTGAATGAATATGTGTTAACCGTTGAAAAAGGTATATTTGAAGCAATTAAGAACTAAAGCTAAACGAGAAAGACAGAGAGAGAGATAGCTAGATTATAAATTTGAATTCGGTGTATACGGGAAAGTAGGCTCGTATAGTTCTAGACGGAACTTCTTGTTTTAATTCAGATGTGACAAATGTTTCTCTAGAAAGTAAAAAATTATTAGTTCATCTTTTTTAGTTTTTAGTGCAAAATTTTAGTACGTATTTGCGTGCATATTTTGAAGATTTCTTAGTGCATATCATCCGGGCTTTATATCATTACCAGCATGGTTTAACGAAACATTTAACTTATCAAACTTAGATCAGTCATCGAGCATTTATAAAATTAAAATTGCCTTATCACTTCCAAATGGAGAACTACGGTTAATAGGTTACCTTTAATTTGTTCTCTTATTTCAATTTCATTTCCTTATTAGTTAATTATGATTAATTAATTATCATTTACAGTATTTACAGAACCTCGACTGTATGATTAACACAAATACAAGTTCTGATGAAACTTTTTCAGCCACACTTGTTTATTCATAAAAATCAAGGAACTATCCGGAAATTTTGATGATGGTTTTTTAATAGATTAGAAACAAAACAGGGGAACAATGAATTGTCTGCTCTTATCAGATAAGATAAGACAGTAAAAAGTGCATCATCGAACAATGCTCATCCTTTTCCAGTCAAACTTTTCATGTTTATGCAAAGTTTCCAAGCACTTTGCTAATTGAAATTAAGCTAGTGACCATGAAAGCATACGTTTTATGTCTTTTAAGTAAGTGAACAACATCTTTTTAGTTTTAAAATATTTTTTTTTCTTCTGAGATTTAAATTTTTATATCCTATTTTTTAAAAATTTAATTTTTTATAAGTAGTTTCGTTTCTGTCATTGTATGATTTATTGTGCGAGTTCTAGCAAAAAGAGTAACGCTCCTTCTTTCTTCATTTCATTTCATCCTTTACTTATTTTAATTACTTATTTGTTCATTTCCTTTGTTCATTTATTTTTTTCATTTTAAAAAATCAATTAACCTCAACCTAATGACTTTTGAGGCATTTTTGGTTTTTGTAATTTGGTCAACAAATCTCTCCAAGCAATTCAAAATCCATTTTCAAATTATACAAGTCATACTTGTTACTAAAAACTTGTAACTGAACTTTATAAAATACATAACTATTATTGCATAAATAAAAATTGATTAAAAAATTTAAAATAAACATTAACATGGAAAATTATAAAATGAATAAATAAAATAAAAAAATAAATAATAAAAAAAGCAACTTTATTATTTTCCCGAGTCAAATTTAGAAAAAAAACTAACATAATTTGAGCCATAAGAATATTTTCATTATTAGTGAAATTGACAAAGTTTAGTAATTTTGCTATTATTTGTAAATAGAGGATTCGTTAGATAACGAATTAGATAAAACTACGATACATAAAAAGTAATTAACCTTGTTGGGAAAAACCATTAAAAGTACGTTTTTCCTACTGAGTAGTTTTCGTGTCATTGATTTTTCTGGAGTAACTTGTCAGCAAAGCATATTTATCAAAACTTTGATAGCTATAATAAGCTCATGCAATAGAATTTACTTTAGAACTTTTGCAATAGTCTGTCGCCTGAATGACCAAATAAATAATTTGTTCTTTAAATGTGTGTAATATGCGTATTTTTTTAACAATAAATTTTATTTTGTATACATTTAATAGCCTTCATAACAGAATTTAAGTACAAAATACTAAAATTTGAGACAAATGAATAGTTTTTACAAAATATGGCAACATATTAGTAATTAACTATATACATTTATATATATGTATTTTTTATTTATATATATATATAAATAGACTAATACTGATAAGAAGTAGCCACAGGGCAATGTTTTACCTCGAAATAAGACGAGAAGATCATTGCGCTACAATTTCAGACTGCGCGGGTGAATTAGGGTGAGTACAGCAAGTACATGAATTCTACTTAAGGACGTGAAGGGTTGGATTCCCTTTCAAATTAATTTCAATGATAACACATAAGTATAAATAAAAGTAACTAAAAGGTGTGTATCTGCATTATATACCTAAAGAGATGGTCTTGGAAAATTCTTCTGAAGAGATCCGGGACCACAAGAGAAAGAGGAGACTCAATAACATTAAAATAAGAAATTAAGTGGATTATAGCCAGGGATTTACTGAAAATTTTTCTGAAAGCGTGGAGTCGATCAGACTTCTTCTTTATCATGCTAAAAAAATCCACTTTCGCAAATGTACGATGTTGCGAATTTTTACTTTAATCCCAGCATTGTCGCAAGCAAATTAGTTCTACCATCAACCAAAGTGATCTGCCTGGCAGAGTGCCAAGAAGAATCCACTCATTTTCAAGGGAGGAACTGCTGGTATAAGGAAAGTGCCGTTTTGTTCTCGTTCTAGTTCGTTTCGCAAACTTAATTTCTTCCGGACCGATGCTATAGGCCAGTTTTTGAATTTAGAGGGGCTTTCGACAAACAGAGAAGCAAGCAAACATTCTGATTCGCGTACTAAATAAAAGCACCTGAAAAACGAACTTCCCTAAAACTCGAATGGATTCGTCTTTTTCTGCCATGCGCAGAAGCGTCCAAATGTCAAAATTCTGTAGTCGAACTGTACCCAAGATTATCTTTTTCTGCAGAAGTGAGTCCAGATGGAGCACTAATATATTGAATAAATTTTAAAACCATTTCAAATTTATCTAAAATTATTTTTTTTTAAGTCTCAGACAAGGTAATTAAAAACGCTTTTTGTAACGTGAGATAAGTAAAAGTTTTTTGAAGTCAAAAATTTATGTAGTATTAAAGAACCATAATTTCTTGCACCTTTGTTCAATTCCCTTCTCCATTACTTGAGTTTTCCTATAAAAGTTTAATTTTTTTCCATTTATTTTTAAAACTGCATTTTTTCACAATTGTTGGAAAATGCTGCATAAATATGCTACTTTTATTTTAAAATATGAGGTAATAAAACATCAGCATTTTTAGGATCTATGAGGAAAATAAATTTTTTTTATAGCAATTCAAAATCACTTGATAAAGCATTGCCACAACCAATTATTATAGTTCGACAAGAACGAATGTTCGAAACCAATTTTTTGGCCATCAATTAACGAGCATCAAACAATATGTTTCGAATAAGTGATTGGTACTCGGTCCATGACATTTCGGTGCCGCCGATTCGGTCTGCCATTTCGGTCCCTTAGCCGTATCGGTCCTGTTGATCCAATATGACATAAATATTCCAAACGCATCGATTTAAAAAATAACTTTCTTAAAATTAATTAATTAATTTATTTTATGTCTCTTTGTTTATAACTTCTCACCGGAAGAACCGATTTTGATGATTCTCTTTTTAATCGAATATAAAGGGTGGTTTCTCATAGATCTCATATCTTTGTTTTACCAAAGTTGTTAATGAGAAAAAAGTTAATGGGTGTAAATTCAGTATTTTTTTTTTTTTTTTTGTCGTTGTTCATTTATAACTTCTTACTACTCTGAGCTGCAGAATTTAACAAAAATAAAATTCATTCAGTCTGTTTAGTGACTTTTTTAATCAACTTCCAAACGGAATTATCGTACAAATGAATATATTTTAGAACCCGTCACAGAAAGTGGGTGTGCCCTTTGATATTAAAAAAAGTTACTATTTTTATGAAACTTTATATATATATATATATATATATGTAGGCTCTCTTGTTGGCGTCTAGGGGTTACTTCAATAATGACTCACCATAAAGATATAAAAAATGATTATATTAACGCTTAACTATTTACAAAAACTATATACAGAATAAACTTCAATTAAGCACATCAACACCATTCAACCACCGCAGCGCTTACACGTTCACGCAGAACGGCGTTTTACTCAGAACTACTCGCTTTTGTTGCTTTCCGCCTAATGGCGCTGCAGTCGAGGTCTCCTCGCACTCTACATATATATATTTTAAAATATACTTTCTTTACCTGAAAAAAAAAAAAAAAAACCCCCAAAAAAAACAGCAGGGCTAAAACGGCAATGGGACCATAGGCGTAACTAGGGTTGGTGAAAGGGGGGGTGGGTCACCCTAAAAACGTACAGATTAAACACCAATAAGAAGTGCAAAAGAGTTGAAAATTTACTAGTCATAAATACTTATCTCTAAAGATATACTCCGTGTTTATTTCAGGCATCTGCCGGGGGGGAGGTGGGAGCTACCCATTCGGAGCAAGTCAACTCCTCTCCCCCCCCCCCCCCACCAAGCAAAAAATTCAGATTACAAGTTTTAAAAAAAGAAAGAAAAGAGAAATCACGCTTTTAAGACAATTTAGTTTCAGAAACACTTTCTGGGAAAGGACATTGAACACTATCACCAGCGACACCAAAAGTAACTTAACAGATATAAGACTTTATTTTGAAAAAAACTGCGGAGGGAGAGTAACCAAACTCCTTTCTGTTTCCTCTAACATCACCAAAGTATCCCGAAATTGCATTGCTAGGAAGATTTCAAAAAGTTTCCTGGGGAGAGACCTCGAACCCTTGCCTCCAGAGTTAGCCTAAACTTTATAGATGTAAGACCAGTTACAAAAATTTAAGTTGCGGAAGCCCAAAATACCCACTCCTCTAACTTCACCAAAGATCTAAACATACACCTACTACATATACATCAAAAAGCTATCATATATGTAAAAAAATTCATATTAACACTATTTCGAGTCATATATATCTATATATGTGTATATATAAAGGGTATGATTTTGAAGCATTGCCCTTCCTAATTCTTACCA
Source organism: Octonoba sinensis (assembly GCA_038502835.1). Taxonomy (NCBI): domain Eukaryota; kingdom Metazoa; phylum Arthropoda; class Arachnida; order Araneae; family Uloboridae; genus Octonoba; species Octonoba sinensis. Next base: position 23,798,022 of record CM076599.1, on the reverse strand, counting down.
TGCTCCCCCTGCTCCGGAGCCAAGGCAGTATCTATAGGCGTAACCAGGGGGGGGGGGTCAACCCCCCCCCCCCATTGGGTATTTACTTATTTAGGCACACAAAAAAAATTCTGGCTACAGCTTTGCAAAGCACATATTTTTTTTCCTAAGAAAATTAAACACATATGCATATGATTTTATTTCCTCTTTCTCTGAAGGGTTGTGATCATGACCAAAGTATGTAGCTCATAATAAAGAGGACTTTCATCTGGTTATAATCAACCCCCTTATAACCTTGGGGGGTTTTACAGCGAAAGGTGGCTTCAATCACCGTACCACACACAGACAAACAGAGATCCTTTCAATCACTCCAGAGGGTTTTCTTTCCTTCTTGATGTCTTTTTTACCCAAAGGCAGCAGTTTGGGGAGACAATCGCACAAGTAATAAGTTTCGTGGAAAATATTCTCTACGTGTTGTAGGCGCTGGGGTCTGAAAATGAAGGACCCCTATCCAACAATTGTCCTAATGGGTTAAACCCTCAAGTCAGGAAGGGATGCTCATCAAGAAACTTAAAGAGCAGTTTGTATTTATTTATGACTTCCTGTAAAAACACCCATTTTGGTAAAATCTTTTTTTAGATGAGCCGATTGGAAAACTGATGAACTGTATTTGCATTGCATTCTCATTTACAGATGTTCTCTCATCTCTTATATTTTAAATGTTTTGTTTTCTTATTATGGTCTATCACTGATTGCTTTACAACTCTGGAAATCATCCGTTCAACGTTTCCAATCTCATTGCTACGGTTTAATGCTGCATTTAAATTTACAATAAAGTATTATTTATACTTTAGCTAAATTTTTAATTATTTTCGATACATAATAAAGTTTGCACTCCAGCGATGGACACGTTCGTCATCCAAAAAGAAAAGAAAATTTGATTCAGACGCTTCCACTTCTGAGGTATGTTTTGCTACAAATTTAACAAAACTTTTAGAAATTTATTGTGGGGATGAGCATGTTTGTAGGGGAATTTGGATTTTTTTCTCTAAAATTCCACTATTTCCCAGTTTTAATATTATGAATGCTTGGACATAGAAGATTGCTTAGCGCTAAATATTGAATTTTCTATTGCGTTTGATTTAAAAAATAAACTAATAGATCTAGTAATGAATGTTTAATGTTTTTGTGAATCAAGGCCGTATTCACAGGGAAAGAGGGACACACGCCCCCCCCCCCCCAGAAATCTTTTGTAATGTATCATTATATTCCTCCCTGTAACTTTGCTTAACATAAGTGTGTTGAAGTCTGGGCCCCCTCGAAAAAATATTCTGGATACTGCCTTGGCTCCGGAACAGGGGGAGCAAGTTAAGAATTAGGAAGGGCAGTGTATGCTTCAAAATCATACCATTTATATATACATATATACAGGGCCGGCCCGACGGTATTCAGCGTCCTTGGACTTTCTAAAAATAGTCGCTCCTAGCCCACTTACATCATACAAACTAAAATACTAGAAATTCAATTGTGTATAATTTTATTGCGTTTTCAATTATTTTAAAAACTTTAGTAGTTACATGAAGCAAATAGCTTATTTTTTTCTTTCTAATGGGCTGCTGTTGGCTTCTGGTAATTGCAGACCTAGTGCGTTTCACAGGGCTTGGTACCATTTAACCATCTCTACCTAGCACCATTGAATTAATTCTGTGAAACAGGGATTGTTGTTTTTTTTTTTTTGTTGTTGTTTTGTTTGCTCTGATGGCTGAGGCGCCCTTAAGATGCTGGTGCCCTTGTATTTTGCAAACTTTGCACATTGATAGGGCCGGCCCTGCATATATATAGATATATATGACTAGAAAAGGTGTTAATATGAATTTTTTTACATATATGATAGCTTTTTGATGTATATATAGTAGATGTATGTTTAGATCTTTGGTGAAGTTAGAGGAGTGGGTATTTGGGGCTTCTGCAACTTAAATTTTTGTAACTGGTCTTACATCTATAATGTTTAGGCTAACTCTGGAGGCAAGGGTTCGAGGGCTCTACCCAGGAAACTTTTCGAAATCTTCCTAGCAATGCAATTTCGGGATACTTTGGTGATGTTAGAGGAAACAGAAAGGGGTTTGGTTACTCTCCACCCGCAATTTTTTTCAAAATAAAGTCTTACATCTTTTAAGTTACTTTTGGTGTCGCTCGTGATAGTGTTCAATGTCATTTCCCTGAAAGTGTTTCTGAAAGTAAAGTGTCTTGAAAGTGTAATTTCTCTTTTCTTTCTTTTTTAAAAACTTGTGATCTGATTTTTTTGCCGGGGGGGGGGGGGAGGAGTAGACTTGCTCCGGGGTGTAGCTCCCCCCCCCCCCCCGGGAGATGCCTGAAATATATAAACACGTAGTATAACTTTACAGACAAGTATTTATGACTAGTAAATTTTCAACTCTTTTACACTTCTTATTGGTGTTTAGTCTGTACATTTTTAGGGTGACCCCCCCTTTCAGCAACCCTAGTTACGCCTATGGCAGTATCCAGAATATTTTTAGGGGGGGGGCAGACACACTTATGTCAAGCAAAGTTTCAGGGAGGAATATATGATACATTGCGAAAGATTTCTGGGGGGGGGGGGCGGCCCGTGGGTCCCTCTTCCCCTGTGGATACGGCTTTGATTCACAAAAATATTAAACATTCATTACTGCTAGATCTATTTATTTTTTAAATCAAACGCAATAGAAAATTCAATATTTAGCGCTAAGCAATCTTCTACGTCCAAGCATTCATAATATTAAAACTGGGAAATAGTAGAATTTTAGAGAAAAAAATCCAAATTCCCCTACAAAAATGCTCATCCCCACAATAAATTTCTAAAAATTTTGTTAAATTTGTAGCAAAACATACCTCAGAGGTGGAAGCGTCTGAATCAAATTTTCTTTTCTTTTTGGATGACGAACATGTCCATCGCTGGAGTGCAAACATTATTATGTGTCGAAAATAATAAAAAATTTAGCTAAAATATAAATAATACTTGATTGTAAATTAAAATGCAGCATTAAACCGTAGCAGTGAGATTGGAAAGGTTGAACGAATGATTCCCAGAGTCGTAATGCAATCAGTGATGGACCATAATAAGAAAAAAAGACATTTAAAATATAAGAGATGTGAGAACATTTGTAAATGAGAATGCAATGCAAATAAATACAGTTCATCAGTTTTCCAGTCGACCCATCTACAAAAAAGATTTTACCAAAATAGATAATTGGACAGGGTCATAAATAAATACAAACTGCTCTTTAAGTTTCTTGATGAGCATAGTTCCTGGCTTGAGGGTTTAACCCATTAGGACAATTGTTGGCTAGGGGTCCTTCATTTTCAGACCCCAGGTCCTACAACACCGGTTTATCAGAAAACGAAACTCCATCACAGTAGAGAATATTTTCCACGAAACTTATTACTTGTGCGATTGTATTTGGGTAAAAAAAGACATCAAGAACGAAAGAAAACCCTCTGGAGTGATTGAAAGGATCTCTGTTTGCCTGTGTGTGATACGGTGATTCACGCCACCTTTCACTGTAACCCCCCCCCCCCCCCAAGGTTATAAGTGGATTGATTATAACCAGATGAAAAGTCCTCTTTATTATGAGCTGTATACTTTGGTCATGATCACAACCCTTCAGAGAAAGAGGAAATAAAATCATATGCATACGTGTTTAATTTTCTCAGGGGGAAAAAATATTTGCTTTGCAAGGCCGTAGCCAGAAATTTTTTTGTGTGCCTAAATGTGCCTAAATAAGTAAATACCCATATGGGGTATTTACTTATAAATATGGGGGGGTAATAAAATATGGGGGGGTGTTTGAACCCCTCAACCTCCCCCCCTGGTTACGCCTATGAGTGGGACCGAAATGGCGGGACCGAAACATCCTGTTTCGTGTGTGCTTGTAGTCAGGGCGGACTGGTGGGTGCATTATACAAGTGCTCCCTGTTGCTCTTTCGAGTGCGTCCTTCTCCCATTTCGAAATACTTACTAGCTTTTTCAAACACCACCCATGCTCCCCATATTCATTGCAATTGATTCAGTACTTTTCTTTCCTTACCTAATGTATAATAGATACATAAAGATTGTCGATCAGTTTTTAACATAAGTTTAAGCTCTTTTTAAAAAAAGAATGCTTCGATTACATTTTCCTTAATTTGTCTCTCGGGCGGCAAAATCTTCCAAGAAATTTTTCTAATTTGTTTAACTCACAATTCCGTCTCTTATTACAGAAACATCTACCAAGATTTTCAGCTTGATTTCTAATTTTTTCTCTTTTCTAATTCTTTATCAAGCATTCATTTTACAAGCAGTCCCGAGGAAATCACTATGTTGTGAACTACTTTGAATAGTCCATAATTTTGTAGAAATCGAGATTTCAAGTTTCTTGCTTCTTTCTTAACTTCAGTTTTCGAAATAAACAAATTTATAGCTTATTTTATCAATTTGCTTCTTTGTCCCCCCTCTTTTTCTTTCTTTTCGTAGTACTCATAAATAGAAGTAAACCATAACAGTTCAATATTCGACTAATTTTATCCTTTTAATTTTTTTGGCAGTTTCATCCTTCATAGTAGGAAGTAATGCAGCGCACATACAGTTTCTTAGAAATGTTGATGCTGAAAACACGGTGTTGGAAATCACAACTATAAACGCAGGTAAAAATTTAAATTCCTACTTTTTCTTATGCTTTCAAAACTTATGGTTGTTTTCGGAATGAATTTAGTCAACTTCCAAGATTGTACTATATAGAGACAATAGAGAGAGATACCATAGGGATATATAGAATCATATTTCGGGGGGAGAGAAGAATGCATTACCAACATGTATGAATGCAATTCTCCGCTAAACAATGTGACCGTTTGTTAATTTCGGGGGGGGGGGGGTTGTAGCCCCCTTTTCCAGTCCTTTTAAACGCCCATGTTATATACATAGAGAAAAACAGCTGGGAAGTGGAGCACGGCGCCCCTCTTGTCTGTTTTAGAAGGGAATTTCTCCATCTTAGCCCCAAAAACCAAATCTAACGGGGGCGGCGGGTCGCTAGTATAAGTGTATTGTGCGTAGTTTTTAATTTAACCTTTCCCAGAAATCATGTAAGTAACCTCAGCTCAAAAATACATTAAACTGAGCATTTTGGTTATTTATAGGCTGTCAACGTAAAAGTGCTCATTATTTAAAAAACCTTAAAAACACATTATGCAATTGATTAAAAAATATAATTGTCTAACTAATGAGTAAGTCAGTTTTTAAAAGTATAATTATAATAAAGCATTGAAAATTTATGTAAATTTCTCTATCTGAGATTGATTGAAAGGAATTATTCACAAATCAGTCGCGAGTGTTCTCAATCATTCAATGTATCTACGTAATTGATTTGTGATGTACAAATAAGCAGGAACTTAAATTCAAGCACAAGTTCTGAGAATAAAATGATACAGAACGTTGTGATTTAGTAGAACTTTTTTAGTAGAACTCCTTTTTCATGATTGGATTTTGCGCATTTGGAAACAATCCCTCGCCATATATCCTCTTTTGGAGAATCATTACAATGCAACTCACTATAGATCTCATGTATATTTCTGAGTTTTCAAGTTATTTCACTGCATTTTTTTTTTTTTTTTTTTACAAGTTGCTATGTGTACGTAGGTATGAAATAATGGAAGGTAAAAAATTAATTCCTCATAAGTTATCAAATATTCAGCATTTTTATTTTAAATTTCAGTATAATGTTTCGCCTGTATTCTGTCAAGTTTTCTGAAAGCTTGGTAAAAAGTTATCGAAAATTCTGCTTGTTAATGTGCTGAAAACAATCCAAGGAAGTTAGTGCTTTTGAAAGAAAAAAATATCTTTGTGAATAAAAGTTTTTTTTATTATTTTTATTTTTTTATACAACAGTACATGCAATAAATGTGTACAGAAAGTAAATTTTTTTTTTAAATTTACAGCTTATTTCCAGCTTCTTATGAAGCAGAATGATCAAAAACATTTTTTTCCCTTTTTCAATTTGTAGTTAGTATCCTAAATGCATGCTAGATTGAAGTTTTACTACAAAGTGTGAACGTTTAAAATAAAAACATCACCAAATAAGTATTAAACATAACTTCACAGCAGAGACTGATTTGAAATGATGAAAGTGTAGTGTGAATGTTAAATGGGCAATTACGAAAAATATCTGTTGTGCGTCTTCTCTGTACATAGAAGGATTTCTGTATATCTTCTATAGACTTTTGCATAAAAAGATATTCAATTAATAATTCGATTTATAATTCTGTTAAATTATTGATTTCAATAAGGATTTTACAAAATTGAACAAAGCATTAATATTAAGAGCAAAAATAACATCGCATATCAATTACCAAAACGACTGCAAACATCGGACTCATTTTGTCAAGGGAAATTCCGATAACGCTTCATATATGCTATTGTAAACGCACAGCAACTGGATTTTCAAACCAAGGTGAATATCCAAAACAGAAATGAAAGATAGTCCACGGGTTGGTTAAAAAAAACATCAGTAGCACATCCAGGATTTTTCTTTCTCTTTTTGAGTTTTATATTGCTTAGGAGTCGTTTATTAACGGCTGTTTTTTAAATGGATTCTGTTAGATATCAAAATTTTGAAGGTTTACTAAAAACAAAATAAAAGAATGCATTACCCTTTTATTATCCAAGACTGGTGTGCTGGCATAGGCGTAACCAGGGGGGGGGGGGTTTGGGGGTTCGACCCCCCCCATTGGGTATGTACTTATTTAGGCACATTTAGGCGCACAGAAAAATTTCTGGCTACGGCCTTGCAAAGCACAATTTTTTTTCCCCTAAGAAAATTAAACACATATGCATATGATTTTTTTTCCTTTTTCTCTGAAGGGTTGCGATCATGGCCAAAGTATGCAGCTCATAATAAAGAAGACTTTTCATTTGGTTATAAGGTTATAATCAAACCCCTTATCACCTTGGGGGGGGGGGGTAACAGCGCGCGCGCGAAAGGTAGCTTCAATCACCGTACTACACACAGAGATCCTTTCAAACACTCCAGAGGGTTTTCTTTCCTTCTTGATGTCTTTTTTACCCAAAGGCAGCAATCTGGGAATACAATCGCACAAGTAATAAGTTTCCTGGAAAATATTCTCTGTTGTGATGGAGTCCTAAAGTCCAATTGTCCTAATGGGTTAAACCCTCAAGCCAGGAAGGGATGCTCATTAAGAAACTTAAAGAGCAGTTTGTATTTATTTATGACTTCCTGTCGAAACACCCATTTTGGTAAAATCTTTTTTGTAGATGAGCCGATTGGAAAACTGAGGAACTGTATTTGCATTGCATTCTCATTTACAGATGTTCTCTCATCTCTTATATTTTAAATGTTTTTTTTTTCTTATTATGGTCCATCACTGATTGCATTACGACTCTGGAAATCATCCGTTCAACGTTTCCAATCTCACTGCTACGGTTTAATGCTGCATTTTAATTAACAATCAAGTATTATTTATATTTTAGCTAAATTTTTAATTATTTTCGATACATAATAATGTTTGCACTCCAGCGATGGACACGTTAGTCAGCCAAAAAGAAAAGAAAATTTGATTCAGACGCTTCCACTTCTGAGGTATGTTTTGCTACAAATTTAACAAATTTTTTAGAAATTTATTGTGGGGATGAGCATTTTTGTAGGGGAATTTGGATTTTTTTCTAAAATTCGACTATTTCCCGGTTTTAATATTATGAATGCCTGGACATAGAAGATTGCTTAGTGCTAAATATTGAATTTTCTATTGCGTTTGAATTAAAAAATAAACTAATAGTTCTAGTAAGGAATGTTTAATGTTTTTGTGAATCAAGGCCGTATCCAGAGGGGAAGGGGGACCCACGGGCAGCCCCCCAGAAATCTTTTGCAATGTATCATATATTCCTCCCTGAAACTTTGCTTTACATAAGTGTGTCGAAGTCTGGGCTACCCGAAAAAAAATTATGGATACTGTCTTGGCTCCGGAGCAGGGGGAGCATGCTAACAATGGGGCAGTGTATGCTTCAAAATCATACCCTTTATATATACATATATATACATATATATGATTAGAAATGATGTTAATATGAATTTTTTTACATATATGATAGATTTACATTTTTGATGTATATATAGTAGATGTATGTTTAGATCTTTGGTGAAGTTAGAGGAGTGGGTGTTTGGGGGCTTCTGCAACTTAAATTTTTGTAACTGGTCTTACATCTATAATGCTTAGGATAACTCTGGAGGCAAGGGTTCGAGGGCTCTCCCCAGGAAACTTTTTGAAATCTTCCTAGCAATGCAATTTCGGGATACTTTGGTGATGTTAGAGGAAACAGAAAGGAGTTTGGTTACTCTCCCCCCCCCCCCGCAATTTTTTTCAAAATAAAGTCTTATGTCTTTTAAGTTACTTTTGGTGTCACTCGTGATAGTGTTCAATGTCCTTTCCCTGAAAGTGTTTCTGAAAGTAAAGTGTCTTAAAAGCGTAATTTCTCTTTTCTTTCTCTTTTTAAAACTTGTGATCTGAATTTTTTTGCCGGGGGGGGGAGGAGTTGACTTGCGCCGAGGGGGTAGTCCCCCCCCCCCGGGAGATGCCTGAAAGAAACACGGAGTATATCTTTAGAGATAAGTATTTATGACTAGTAAATTTTCAACTCTTTTACACTTCTTATTGGTGTTTAGTCTGTACATTTTTAGGGTGACCCCCCCCCCCTTCACCAACTCTAGTTACGCCTATGTGTGCTGGTAATGTGCAATAAGTATATGAAAACTAATCACTACATGTGAACCCGTGTATGTAAAGTCCCATCTGGCATAATAAGCAAAAAACGCACAATAACTTTTTTTACAATGTTGCAATTCCCATTTCTAAGAAAAATATAGAAAATACATTATAATTAACACTTTCTGAAAGATGTTATTTTTTCTTTTACTGAAGCATTTTTCCTTGCTGTTATTTTAGATGAAAGCGAATTCATTGCAGAGGAACGGCGAGATGGTCGGGATAATTTCAAATGCCCTTACGAATTCGGGGCCTTTCCGGATCCTAAAGATTGCTCCTGCTTTTTCGTTTGCAAAAAAGGGAGAAGCTCTCATCAGAAATGCCAACGCAACATGTTATTCGATGTACACAGAAGAACGTGCCTTCCCAGATGGTTGGCAGTTTGTGGGGACGGAAAAGGTAAAACTAGATACAGTTGAACTTTCTTAATACGAAATCACGGCTGAAACGAGCATTTTGTTCATTAAGTTTGGTTTACTATTTATTCACACTAAATATCTCGCGCATATTACGAAGGCTAAAATACAAATTTCGGCTAAGACCAACAAAATTTCTGACCTATTCACAAAATATTTTCTCAATTGCATATATTTTTTTTTCAAACTGTTGGTTATTTTGAGTCATTGTAAACCACCAAGTAGATATTTCGAATCATACGTTGAATTTTTCTGGGTAGAGAATAAAGCGCTCATGCACGTATTGGCTTACGCACAGGTCAGTCTGCTTAGGGATCAAACCCTCTATCTTCGAATCATTCTTCAATAGTACTAATTATTTCTAAAATATAAACATGCATTTCTAATACTTTTATTTAACACAATTTTACTTTTTCAGTTGTTACGAATAACGGCTAATACGAACAAAGTCGTGAATTTTTGGCATTTCGTATTAAGCGAGTTCAACTGTAGATTCACCTCGGAAAAACATTGGAAGGTTTGTTTGTAATAAGCGCGTTTCTTCTGAACATCAGAACAAAATTTTGTGCATAACTAAACAAGACAAACTTCCCTAACATCGAAATCGATTTTGTAACATTAGTTTTCACAGATATGTGACTCTCTATTGATCCTTTTAGGAGTCAAAATAATTGTTATGAAAAAAAGGGGGTGGGGAAGAAGACAGCACTTTTTTTTATAAGCATGTCGTGAACACATCAAATTTATTCTCTCACTTTATTTATTAACTACCATATTTTACTACCATATCTAACTATGATAATTTTGGAAGAAAATTTGTAATAATCAAATGCAGTATTTCAGTGATTATGAAACTTTCTCCTATATGTTTGATATGAATATGCTCTGTATTTTTTAAAATGACACAGGGAACCCTCCTCCCCGTGCAGCGTTAACGATTGGCCTCAAAAACTAGGCAGCATTAGTTTCCGTCTCTGGTAGATGTATACCAACTTTTCTTTGAATCCCTGCAGCAATCCTAAGGCCTCGGCTAACAGGTAGGGGTCTGGTGGAGAAAAGTATTTTTTCAGACATACAAATCGGTGCTGAAAGCGGAAAACGTGCGATTGCGCCACCCGACTTGGAGAAATTGGCACTGAAAACTAGCCCAGCACCAGTTTCAACTGTGGCCAATCTGAATGCCAGTTCTGGTTTACATCACCCTTGCACTATTTTGTAAGGAATAATAGTCGCAATTTACGAGAAAAACGTTCGACTGCGGCACCCACTTTGGAAGGAATAGCGTCAAAAACTAATCAGCACTGGTTCCTATTAAAGCGTATTTGTATACCGATTTTCATTTGATCACTTGCTCTACTTTTTGAGTTAGAGCCCCCCCCCCCCTAAAAAAGTGTTCACACAAAGTTTAATAACAAAATGTTCAGTCAATTTGAGAGTTCTGACAGTACGCAGAACTCAAATTACGTTTGTACCTGTGTAAAAGTGTTGTTTGCAACGCAAGCAGTAAGATATTGATAAATTAAATGAGAAGGTGCATAGTTGTAATGTGTAACAGATTGAGATTGTAAAAAATACTATGTTACATTAACATCGGAATATGAAGTTAAGAGGGGAAGACATAATCTGTAGTAATTTGTTTCAACTGCATCCTTATTAGTAGAAATAAATGTATGCAATTATTTTTGCAGTATCTAGCTTCATGGTTGTGTGTGTACAGATAAAAAAAGAAACTTTAAAACAAAAGTGCGTGAATGAATGAATAAATGAGTGAAGGAATGAATAAATGAATGAATGAGTAAAATAAATAATGTAGAAAAAATTATGAGGAAGAATTGAAATTATTTTTTTTTTTGTATAATTATATGATTGATGAAAGTTATTGACTGGTTGACTAAAATAAAGTGGAGGGAAATCAAAGCGCTTTATTTTTCATCTCTACTAATAATAAAAGCAGCAAGGAACGACGTAGGACCAAGACGTTCGGCCGATTTTTATGAAATTTGACACGAGATTAGTTTGGAACATGAGGGTGTATACAATAATAATAAAATTACACGTTAATTTAAAGCACAAATGAGCAATAAAATGCTCATTTGTGCTTTAAATTAACGTGTAATTTTATTATTATTGTTTACTTGCACAAAGTTAAATTATTTTTATGAGGGTGTATACTTCGAAGAGTTTTCTCTATTAATAATAAATCAGTATGTCTGTCTGCGTGTGAGTGTGCCTGTGTCTCGTGCAGGACCAAGATCATTAGGCAGATTTTCAGGAACTTTGGCACGGAATCAAGGCCGTATCCAGGGGGGGGGGGGGCATGCAGCCTCGAAATCCCACAATTTTTCGCAATGTAGCATGTTTTACCCCCAGAAACTTTCCTTCACATAAGTGTGTCGAAGTGCCTCCCCCCCCCCCTAGGAAAAAAATTTCTGGGTTCGGTATTAGTTTGGAACATGAGGGTGTGAGTTCGAACAGTTTTTTTTTTTTTTTCGAAAATTCGATTTTGTTCTTTTTTATTCCAATTTAAAAACCGGAAATTGAATTAAATGGCTCTTTTCTATAGGAAGGAATTCCGCATCGTTTTGACATTGGTACCGTTGGAAAGCCAGCTAAAAACTGATCCAGAAAGAGTTTTTTTTCTTTCATTGTGCTAAAACTCGAAGCCTCTAAATTAACTAAAAAAGAAGTTATAAGCATTTTTTGCTTATAACTTCTTTTAACTTGTAGTTCGAAAATATTTTTTTAGGGTAGTTAATTTTAATTTTATTTTCCTCATACCATTAATAGAGAGTTTTAGTTTTACTTTTTTTGGAGCTTTTGATTCGTTTTCCTTCTTAAGCGATTAAAATTTATTTCCTGAAGCACTCGGGAGATCGATAGCTTTATTTTCATTTTCTTATTTTGACAGGAATTTTCACGGAACCTTTCTCTATACTCTACAGGGGTTTATTAAGAAATGTTATCCTTTATAGCGATTTTTGTTATTCCAAATTATTATTACTATTTGTATTTTTTTTTCTTTATTTTCCGGTTTTTGACTTAACACATGTTATTTACCTATTTGAGCTCGGGTGAAAGGTTTTTTCCCGCTTTAAATCTTAGGTTACTGCTGTTGGTTTCTGCCAGCAACAAAATTTGTCTTTCTATTTTGCTGTCAATGAATAATAAATTAAAATTAATTATACTAAAAATACATGACCAGGACCTAAACTATTCTAATTATTTATAATCGTCCTTTTGTGTGGGTACTTGAACTGAACAAACAAAATGCGTTTTTTAAATAGTTTCTTTCTCTTTTTTTTAATGTGTGTGTTTTGCAAAAAAAAAAAAAAAAGAAAAAGTTGTTTAAATGTGTTAGGATCGCTGGTTGATTGCTGTGGGCGGCTAATCTTTATATCTGAAATACTATACATTTTAATAAAATAAGATAATTTACTCGTAAAACAGTTACCACTGTATATATAATAGCGAATCAACTGGTTTGTTTGTTTGTAAACGACCATTTAGGTCACATTAATATTCGAGTTTATTTACTATTCTCAAGGATGTGCCTCAAACTCTCGTCTAATATGAGAGATAGAACAAGACAGTACAACAGAATTACAATACGAAGAAGGAAATACACCCAGGGGAAAGTGGGAATCGAATTCACGCCTCTTCACTGCGCGCAGGCAGGCACGAACTAACACTTTTTAACATGGGTATGGCCGTGCGGGTACTGGTCGTACAAATTAAAGAACCCGCAGACGATTTTTTACAAATTATTATTGAGATGAAATTTTTTTCATTCTTAATTGCTAATATAGTAAAACCCCGTTATACCGCGCCTCAGTATACTGCAGAATCGGATGTACCGCGGTGACTATCATGTCAACCGACGTTTAAACCATCCTTTATTACTGCCTTTTGAAGGTGATTCCTTATTTACAATTGTAAGTAAAGCCAGCCCTAGCACACAAATATTCTAGCCAAAGAGCGCTCATCCCCCTCCCCTCTCCAACAGATAAAGCCCTATTGTGATACGCCTGCTGCACACCTTTCTGTCTTTCAACCTATGACTCTATACATCTTGATTTCAAAATCGGGTGCAATCGCCCCGACTAGTTTCTCTTGACGTGGGCGGAGCTCAAACTGTCAGGAATGGTTCAGCTCAATGCTTAACGGTCTGCCATGTTCAGAAGTCCAGTTATTGGGCTGTAACTTCTTTTATAGCGTTATCAACCTTTGTATTCTAAATTCTTTAGCATTCCTGAAAAGTAAACATATTCTCCAGTGTATGAAGGCTGTTTCTTTGAGAAGTGCCCCCCAAATCTAATTTTTTCTGAGGACCTCTTCCCCTTCACAATCCCATATTGACAACATAAAGGGATTTTGTTGGTTTATAACGTATAACCTATCGCTCGATAGACTAATTGCGATTGTGCAGTTGAGATGTGTGCTTATTGCGCATCAATTATAGTGAACAAAATGACTGCAAAGAAGAAAAGAAAAATGATGCAACAAAGGCGTGACTTATTTCGTAATATGGTTCCCGGTATAGTGAAACTATACCGCGGTTATGTTATAACGCGGGTGCCAAACATGTCCCCCGACACCCGCGTTTTAAAGGGGTTTTACTGTATTAATTTTTTTCTTTGTCTGCGATTAAAAATAAGAGTCCCCCCCCCCCCCCCCCGTGGAATGAAACGATTGCAGGCTTTATATATTTGGCTTAGCATTAAAAGCCTTTTTATAGTAGTATTTTATTTCAGACAAGCGTTTTCCTTTTTTCTATTCAGTAGTGTGCTTTTTATACAGGAAAGAATTTTTGTTGAAATTCAGTTCTGCATTTTTCTTACTGTAGAGTATAAGAAAATGAATTTTACATCATTTATAACAAGTAATATTTTTCTTTTATATAAAAAGAGATGTTATCTTTCGATCCGATATTAACTGTTGCAAACTATACTTGAGATAATTAAGAATATAAGGGGTAGGGGGAGAAAGAGACAGAGAGGGGAGAGAGCTTTACAAATTTTGTGTTGGAACATAGGAAAATAGGCTCGTATAGTTCTACGAATTCAATTTTAGATCTTTTTTAGTTTAGTTTTTGCATGAGTATGATTTAAACTTTATTTTATTACTAATGTGTGTAGTAAATGTTTATATTATTACTGATTTTTTCCCCCTTTTACTGACAGAAGGCACAAGAAATCCTCAAACGACATCTAGAACTAGAAGTACACCTAAAAATGGTATGACATTTTAAAACTAAAATTATTAATAATATAGTACATGATATAGCTCATTTAATACAGCAATAATAATAACAACTAACTTTAAGCAATAAGTTTAAGACTTTTCTAGAAAAGCTGCTTATAATTTTTGAATATGTGTTATCTGTGCACTAATTTTACTTCATTTCTTCATAGATGACGACTTTAAATGCAACAGCTTATATGGATCTTACGCACATCCCACAAAATGCGAAAAGTACTATACGTGTGTACTTTTCAAGGCAACCTTGCAGACTTGCCCAAAATCACAGTTGTTTGATGCAGTGAAGAAGACGTGCATGAACGAAGATAAAGTACACTGCGGAAACAGAGAGAGACCATTTGGCAAGTACCATATTCTAATGCCTACCCAGTTTAGAAGTCGTGAAGTTTACTAGCTTAATGGAGGCCATGTAAAATGAAAAAAAGTTGAATTTATTAACACTGTTAGGTTATGAAACACCTAAGTTAAGCAAAACATTATTTCGTTGATTTCATGTTGCAATTTTCCCCAGTTTGCAAACTTTAATTTGAGGAGGAAATAAGTCATTTGTCGAGAGTGCAGCACTAGCCTACTTTTCCTTTATGTTTTATGGATCCTTTCCAAAAGTTGGAAAACGAATGCTTCAAAAGCAAACATAATTAAATACAAGGCCGTATCCAGAGGGGGCCCTCTGGATACGGCCCTCCCTCCTGAAATTTTTCGCAATGTAGCATATATTCCTCCCCGAAACTTTCCTCAACACAAGTGTTTTAAAGTCAGCCCCCCCCCCCCCCGAAAAAAATTTCTGGCTACGGCCTTGATTAAATATATATATATATATATATACAAGTGTATGGACGATTCTACAAAAGTGTGAAAGTTTGTTCCATACTATACTGGTATTTTTGTTACATTTCATTTCTTGAAAAAAAAAATTCTCACAATTTTATACTTCTTTAGTGCTGATTCTGATATTCAACTAAGGATCATTCATAAATGATGTCACGCTTCAAGGAGGAGGGGATCGTAAAATTGTGACAAGGGGAGGGGGTAACAAGAAATGTGACATCATGCATTATGCAACATAGCGTGATATGACAAAGGGGGAGAGAGGGTGTCAGCTGAAGTGTGACATTGTGACAAAGGGGGGTCAAATATATGAGAGAAAAGCGTGACATCATTTATGAACGGCCCCCTACGTCAAAACTTAAATTTTTATTCCAGTAAAAATAATTTTTTTCAGTGAAATGTCATCCAGATGCCCTGTCCCATAGCTATATTTTTATTCTAAAAACTCTGGATATATGAATTGGTTAGTGATTTCAGCTTCCCCCTTTTTTTTAACAAGTAAATACACATGTGTTATGAACATGAATCATAAAAAAAAAATCAAACTAAACTTTTTACTAGAGGACCCTTTTATACAAGGAAAAAAAAGTGTGCAAATATCATCTCAAATACTCATTATTAATCCCCTTTTACTTTTCTAGCAAAGGCATCAAATTAATTTTGTATGAGTGTAAGTCATTATTGATTTTGTAAGGAATACGTCCTTCCTTAAACTGTTTAACATATCAAAAGCCTAATTGCAGGTGATTGTGGCAAAACATCTTTTCAATTGAATACTTGTTAATGTTTGACAGATTGGCTATCTGTGTTTGATTTAGTCTTACTTTGTATTCGTTTTGGCCCTCTTGTCACTTTAAATGTGTGTTCCTATTATTACTGCATATTTCTTCAAAATTCTGAAAGTTTTATGTCTATTTGTTGAATTTTTAAATTCATTTATTGTTTTTCTCTTCTCTTTAAATTTTGACAATAAATAGGGGGAGTAGCTTATTAAGGCTCTTGGTCATAAAACCTCTCAAAACTAATCAAGTTTCAGATGCTTCTGAAGACAATTTTTCAAACAGACCCAAAATTAAAATATGAATATGCTCACCACAGACATAGGTTTTCTGCTGAAGAAAAAGCTTTTATCTCATACTATTTTATTCAATTTAATGCATGTTTAAAACATTTTAAAATTTCCTTTAAGCTAACCTATTAGGTCTCTTAATAAAACATTTCACTGGTGTACAAAGTCTTCCATGTTTTAAAATTCAGTATCGTTTTGTAAATCGGTGTGTATTAGAAGATAGTCCATACAAATTTAATCTGCACAGAAATTAAAAATTAATGTAACTAATATCGTTTGCTTGAGTTTGGTCTGAATGATGCAATTTTTTAAACATTCATAATTAGTTTAACTTCAGTCCTTTTTTTCCTTAATTACAAAAAAGCAAGTAGAAATGAAAAAAATATTCTAAACAACAAATGGAAATAAAGCAGTAAAAAAAAAAAACGAAGTATTCAGAAATATATAGAAGTAAGCTAACAAAAGATTACTCTTTTACCACTGTACTTATTTAAACTTAATATTTCAGGTTCTAAAACAACTCCAACAGAGGAGATCACAACAGAAGAAGCGAAAACAGAAACAATAGAAATCAAAACTGAAGAACCAACGACAGAAATCGAAACAGAAGAACCAACAGCAGAAAGTACAACAGAAATCGAAACAGAAGAACCAACAGCAGAAAGTACCACAGAAATCAAAACAGAAGAACCAACAACAGAAAGTACAACAGAAATCCCAACAGAAGAACCAACAACAGAAATCCCAACAGAAGAACCAACAACAGAAATCCAACAGAAGAACCAACAACTAAAAAAAAGTACCACAGAAATCCCAACAGAAGAACCTACAACAGCAAAACCAACTGGCCCACCCGAGACCGACTGCGATGAAGAGGATGTTGACTGTATAATCACAGAAACCGGAGAAGTATCGGATTGGTTTACATGTCCAGAAGACATGGGAGCTTATGAACATCCAAGCAGTAACAAGTTGTTCATTTTCTGTATTAACTGGAAACCTTCTGTTAAGCGATGTGGTCAAGATCTGATATTCTCCACAAAACTTGCAACATGTGTTAAACCCGAGACTGACAACGACTCTTCTTCGGAGTCTTCAGAGTGAAAGAAAAAAAAAAACAACAGTATTTACTGTACAACGATATAACTAAGTAAGAACAATGCCGACATCAGCTTGCTACTGCACGGAAGGATTTACTTTATGCAAAGAAAAAAAAGTTAAGATTGAATACATGTTTTGTAAATAGAATTTTTATACTCAATAAAACAAAAATTAAATAAATATCCTTTTTTTCATTTTTCTTCAGTTTCTATAAATAAACATTTTATATCATGAACCCACAAGAGCAGAAAATCACTTAAGCTATCTCTAAGGCAGGAGCTCATCAAATGGTGAACAGTCAGTTGCTTTATTTTGTGCAGACGCTAACCAATTATGAATATAAGATATAAATTAAAACTAGATATATCATTTACGAGTTATAAATAGCAATTAATGTCTACTAGTCACAATGTACCAGTCAGATTGTCACAACCCTAAAGATATTTGAAATGGATACTAATTGATGACCTGACCCCAGCACGAAGGCTAGTGAAAAACCATTATGAAGGTTTGTTTGTTTCTTTGCTTCAATAGAGAAGAAAAATTAAAAAGCTATTTTCAAACTAACATTAGTAGCAAAATTTTGTTTATTTTTTCAGATTGACTTGATAAATCTTTTTAAGATTAAATACTCATGGGGGCAACATATATTTTTAAAAGCAGGTGTGATTTAAAAAGAAAGGTATGATGATTTTTGATATAAAATTGAAATCACCATACTGAAGGTTGGTACAAAATTGAATAATCAAACCTTGGATAAAATAAGAAAATTACTTTTATTTTATCCCCTTTTAGAAGTACTTTTCATTGCTTTTAACCTGCTTTTCCTTTTTTATATAAAATCTCAGAGCATCAATCTTCATTTTAATTATTTTTTCTTCCATTGTAAGCAACATATAAATACAGTGCACAATCTCTTGCGAGATTCTTGGTTAAAACATTTTTGTACCCGAGAGCCATAGGATCTTAAGTCCATTTTTCTGGTTTTTACAAAAAAAAGTTAAAAAATAAACAATTTTAGTACTATAAGACTAAACTTTTCCCTACGATCCTTAGAATAAAGATGTCCGATGGGAGCTTTAAAAGTTCGAAAACCCTCATGTAACGAGCGACGTTGTCATCGCCACTCTGCATGTCCATGAAGTGTAAACTTGCGAAAACCCTAAAAATGGGCTTAAGAAAGTATGGCTCTCAGGTACATATTTGTTTCAATCTAATCTTATGTGTTTATAATCAGCTGTATCTACTAATTGTCATTGCTAAAAAGTGTCCGATAAAACAATAGCTCTCTTTTCCCCACAAACTATTGTTCATTCAAAATCACCTAGATATGAACCTTCATACAGATAAAATTTCTATATCTTACGCTTCCCCCATTTTACCCTTTTGCTACTCTTTGGAACTAAAGCAACTCCTGATTTTCAAAATCTGGTACCACAGTCTGTAGCATTATACATAACTTTTTAAAATCAATTGATTTTTGAAGAAAAAAAAAACTATAATAGATTAATTAAATTTTTCTTCACATCTAGCATTTTGAAAAACAATGCAAAGTGTATTCTGTAATTGAATACCAATAGACTTATTTTTAGAAAAATTATCTAAATCCTTTATTTTGTTAGAACGGCTGGGTTCAAGCACACTTTGAAATTTTTTTGATTGAATTGACTACTAATTTGGAATAATTCTTTTGCTTGCTAGACGTTTGCTAAATTAAAGTTCACCAATTAACGATTTTATTGCTGCTATCTATCTCTTGAAAGATTTTGAAATATTACAAAAAATAAAAATATTTTTAAAAATATCTTTCAGTAACATTTTATATCAAAGAACTTCTGTAAATTCTAAACAGCGTGCTTCATATGTCAATGTCTTAAAAGTTGAACTGCTGAACAATGGACACAAAATGTTCTCCAAGTGGTACAGTGAAATAGTAAGACTCAACTGAAAAGTACATACTCATTTTATTTATTTTTTATATGATGCATATACATCATACATCACAAATATAAATTGCACAATGTTTTATTGTATTCATGTATAAACTACTAAAAATTATGAATAACATTTAAAAATTATTAAAACATTTAAGTAATGAAAAACAAAGCATACAACAACAATAGACAATTTTAAAGAATAATAATAAACAGACATTTAACATCATATAAAGCTTCTGTAAAACTTAAACATTCAGGCATAAAAAATAGTAGTTTTTCACATGCTGAACACTTATTTAAGAAATTTCTGGCACTTCCTCATTTGAACACATAGAATCCATTTCATACAAGACTTCTAGCAAAGTTGCATGGCTCCAGGCTTGTACTACACAACTGTCTTTGCAATGTGCACCATTTTTGTTGGTAAGTTCTGGAAGACCTCTCCATTTACCAGTTTGAATCTCAGAAAAATGACTAGACATGACACGTTTGATAAAATCTATAGTTTTAAGAAATTCTTGCTTTCCAATCTTCGAGGAAAATATTAGCTTGGCTCGTAGGAAATAACCAGTAGGCCACAGCCACTCCTAATTTACAAAAGATAAAATTTGAAATAAAAATAGTAATTCAAGACAAAAAAACTACGTACGGTCAGACCTCTATTTAACAAATCTACTTCAAATTAATTTTTCTATTTTTTTTTGTAAATAAAAATATTTTAGGAATTTCTTTGTAAAATAACCTCCAAATAGTCAAAAACACTCTCTACTCTCTATTTAATGAATTCTTCTATTGCAACCTAATTTTTCTGTTTCTAAAATCATTTCTTTTCTTTTCTGCACATTTCATGATACTCAATAAACTATTGCCCCGAAGCGTGTAATTCCTAAAAAGTACCATTTCCGTTTTAACTTTGAAACAATTATTAATCATCTCAGAGAAATTTCATAGCACCAAAACTATACTTAAATTTTCTGATATGCCAGACAATTGTCAAAGCTTTACTATGGTGACCTACAATCAACCAGGCCTGTTCAATTGCCCCTTGGATTTTAGAATGCAATGCATTTATACACATGTGTATTTATTTTGTTTTTCCTTCATATAATATGCATTAAATTATGTACTCCCCCCAAATGGAAAACTTTGAAATGATGGGCCTGTAACAAACACACTACATATCATAATTATGAGTAGTGATGATTTGGTCTATCAACTCATTTTCTATTTAAGTAAATATTTTAAAAAAATACAAATTATCAGTTTTTATATCTATAAAACACACAGCATATTATTTACTTACAGGTCCTTGATGATAATTCCACCCTTTTGCTCTTTTTTGGTTAGTAGAATCATCACTGTTATCATAAAAGCCATCGTATGCCCAATCGCTAAAAATACATTTTAAATTAAAAATGACATTTTTGCTGCTCAAAACAATTTATACAGTGGAGCACCGTTTATACGTTTCTCATTTATGCGTTTTTATCATTTATACGTTTTTTGGAACGGCCCCGGCGAAATCTCATACAAATTAATGTTAAATAATTTCGTTTATACGTTTTCCTGAAATTGCAAATTTCATTTATACGTTTTTTCTCTCCCCAAGTCATAACAAAAAAAACGCACATTTTAACGTGATTCTACGCTAGCGATTGTCCAGTTTAGAAATCGCATTTGACCTTGACCCACACCTGCTGTGACCACTTACGGTGGTCACGCACCTGCCTAAATGAACAAAAGACATACCCCGGAAGAATGCGAATATCCCAAATTCACAGATAAGAGCATTCTGATTGCAGTGCAATACCTAGAAATAGCAGGTGACAGCTGACAAGCGCTTTTCCTCTCCTACCAGTGTTGCCACGGCAGGCACCATTAAATTTCAGTAAGTAGCCTGGGGTCTTTATGGCAACCCTGCAACCCTGCTCCTAACAACTTTATAAAATTCTGGGATCTATCGTTCACTAGCATTCAGGATGGCTTCGAGCCCGCGTAGTAGAAAATGTCTGTCTCTGAAAGAAAAAATGTGCATTTTAAAACAAGCGGATGAAAACTAACATTTAAAAAGAGTTGACCTAGCCAAAAAATTAGGTTTACCAGTTTCAACTTTAAGCACCATAATTTATAAGCGTAAGATCATCGAGGAAACCCATAATCAAAGTGGTGCTAGTGGTTCAAAAAAACTTAGAGTTCGAAACTGAAAATTTTCGGATGTAGAGAAAGTGCTTTTACAGTGGTTTAATCAGTGTCGTAGTGCAAAAATTCCCATCAGTGGTCCTTTGCTTATGGAGAAAGCAAAAGAAATTTCGAAGAAGTTAAATGTAGAATGCGATGCATCATTTTCCTCGGGATGGCTTCATAAGTTTAAGTTAAGACACGGCATAACAGGCAAAACTGTAAGTGGAGAGTCAGGAGATGTTGATTGTGAAACAGTGGATGATTGGATTCAAAATCAATTGCCAGAATTGCTGAAAGAATATGAACCAAAGAACGTTTTTAATGTGGATGAAACCGGCCTATTTTACAATCTTCTGTCAGCTAAAACTCTCGCACTCAAATCGGATACGTGTCATGGCAGAAAAAAGAGCAAAGTACGGTTGTCCGTGCTATTATGTGCCAATGCAGATGGGTCAGAAAAATTACCGCCTTTGATTATTGGAAAATCAAAAAAGCCCCGCTGCTTTAAAAATGTAGAAACATTACCAGCAAAATATTTGGCCAATACAAAATCATGGATGACCATGTCTTTCCTTACCGACTGGTTAAAAGACTTGAATGATAAAATGCGAAAAGAGAAACGTCGAATCATATTATTCATTGATCAATGCCCAGCTCATCCACCTAATACGGATTTTCTAAAAAACATAACTGTTAAGCTTTTCCTTGCAAATTGTACCAGTAAACTGCAGCCGCTGGATTTAGGCGTCTTAAAGTCCCTTAACAAACAGCTATCGCTACTTTAGACAACGGAGAATTCGAAAAAATGAGCATTGATATCTTGCAAGCTATGAATTTCATAATGATGGCTTGGGAAAATGTTTTACCGAAAACAATAAGAAACTGCTCCACCCTTGGTGGGTTTTTCACTTCAGTAGATGTCATTCCCAATGAAAACGTCGAACCTGAACATTTTGTTCCACCTGAAAACTGGTCAAATTTAAGTGACGTTACTACATTTGAAGAATTTGTGAAGTGTGATTCGGAACTTGCAACATGTTCGCTTCTAACAATCGATGAAATGGTCGCAAATGAAGAAACTAGCAGTGAAGAAGAGGATAACTGCACTGAAAAGCCACAGCCAAGTTTTCAGCAAGCTTTGGAGGGTTTTAATATCATGCAAGACTATCTCCTTGATAGTGATTTAAATGACAATGTCAAGATGGCACTTGTAACTGTGGACAAGGAACTTTTTTCCGTGCACTCCAAAAAACCGCTAAAGCCCAAAATAACAAAATATTTTGTACATACTGCATGAATATGAAACGTAGTGATTCTAGTTCAATTTAGGAATACTATACATCATTTCATTTTATTATGTATATATTATACTCTTAGTATGTATTATTAAAAGTACTCATTATTTAATTTTCATAATATTTTAAGTTACTGTTTTGTTTTCTATTACGAAAATATTCGTTTTATTTTGTGATTTTCGTTTATACGTTTTTTCATTTATACGTTTTTTTCGCTCGGTCCCTTGAAAAACGTATAAACGGTGCTTTACTGCATATGAATATGTATAAATAAAATGAGAGGGGAAAATATTATCAGAAGAATTTATTTGTATTTCAAAATGTGGCTTTCATCATTTCTATGCTACTACAATATATATCTCATTCATGATTTAAATAAAAAGAAATAATTATAGCATAGTTTAAAAAATATTCTTTTCTGATACATGATTTTATATAACAAAATATGTTAGAAAATCATGATTGAACCTAAAAATGCAAATTTTTACTAAAACACTTGTGTTGGCGACTTCTCACTTAAACATTGGGGCAAAGGACCAATTAAAAAAGTTGCATAAGTGAAAGAGTTGTATAAATGAAATTTACCTTTATTTTAGATCTAATTGAGCTTAAAGGCAAAGTTTACAGAAATAAAGTTAAATAAAATTAAAATTTACATAATATACATGCTTTACCATATTTTTAAGCAGTTCAAAAGTGACATACTGACTGTTGTATATTTTTTAAAGTAATCTTTTCAATCTGATTCAATTGTTTATGCATTGAGAATCTCTCCCTCCCAAAAATATAAGTTGGGAGCGTGCTGTTTATGAGAAATGAAAATTTAAAAAAAAACAAAACAAAGGGGGGGGGGGGGAATTGAGGACTTTATTTAAAATGATGCATGCTTTCAACATAAAAATATTGATAACATGATGCACTAAAAAACATAACAGGTCTTTAGTTTCTAATATTGCAAGAAAATGTGAGTGCTTACTCTGGATCCAGCGTTTTCATGCCTAAAGGCCCAAGAAGATATTTTTCAGCATTCTCTAAAGCAACCCAAGCATTTTTTGGAGTAAATAATTCAGGGGCCTAAAAATCAACATTGGCATTAATGGATACACATAATTTGCATCTGAATGAAAACATTTTTGTAGATTAATAAAATTTGGCTATTGCTGTTGTTGTTCCCTCGCATGTGGCGAGTAAGAATGGGTACGCTGCTACAGAGTCTAACGGGGCCCTTGTAGGCAGGAGTCTGATTTCCACCCCTTTGAAAGGTTCTTATTTTTTGAACCAGCTCCCAGATGAGAGACCATCACCTGGGATTTGCACCCCCAGAGGTATCGTTTCACTTGGAGGACCTTGGAGCCACGACCTATTTAACGTGAACCAGCTCTTTTTAGCGTACAAAAATAATTTGGTACAAACAAAAAAAAAAAAAATCCAAGAAATAAACTCCACCAAATACAACAAATCATTTGAATTTTTACAAGAATCTTTTGAAAGATAATATTGGAAAAATAATTTAAAAAAAATTATATAGAATTATAGCAACTCAATCTGGGGTGCAATGAGAAATTTAAAAAAGTATTTTAATGTTTCATTCATTAAAACTAAATTTAAGAATAAGTTCCAACATAATGCACCAATTTCCCTTTTCTGTTAACTATTGTTTCTATTAAAACAACAATATTAATAACTTTGACTTTTAATTTCTTGTAGCTGCAATGTATTCAATATTTTAAAATAAGATTGAATTTTCACAAGCTCAACTAACTAAAATTTACGTATTCGTAGGTTGGCTTTTCCTTGACTTTTCAGAGCCTTTACTGTGAGTCTATTTCAATCTGTTTTAAGCATTTGAATATTGGAAGACTGAGTTTAAAACATTCTTCTGCATTCTAGTTTCCTTTAAATGCGTCGGAAATAAACTGCAAGTTCAAAATTTTTTCTGAAGAGTGCTTTAAATACTTAGAAATTAATCCTAAAACATTAATAATGAAATCATAAGTTAAACAGAAAAAGTTTATACATAAATCTTATTTTTTATTCATCTTACTAATAAAGACGGGTTTGACTCACCACAGACATAGCAATGGGGAAGTTTGGACGAAGCTGAAAATCAGTCCAAGGATGTGATGCATTGACACAGTCTTTATAAATGCCTCTCTTGTGGATATACTTTGATTCTCCAGGTTCAGGTTCAGTAGTTACAAAGAAATGCTTCTCAAAGTTAGCTTGTATCAAATTACCCCATTCCGTAAAAGACATTTTGATCGTTTTCCCAATGCCCGATGTATCAGCTGAAATAAAATTCAAATTAACAATAACAATTACAAGTTCAATCTGGAGGAAAATTTGGTTTCTAAACTCCAATTAAAAAAAAGGTATGGGGAAAAGTAAAAACATAGGGAATGAAACAGATTTTTAAAAATAAAAATTATAAAACAGAACAATATTTTTAAAAAAGCCTAAATTTCATCGAAAGAAAACAAAGAGAAGAAGAAACAAGTAAAATTTTAAAATTTATTAAATTAAATGCCTATATAAACACGCACCTGATAAGGAGCGTTCTACCATACAGTAAGGATAGTGTCCGGCTTGAAACATTTCATCTAACCATCTTATAGCAGATTTGCTTAAACCAACAATTTCAACAGCAGAGCCATCCCTTGAAAGAAAAGAAATGCTAAGTCAATGTGCCTAAATGAGACAATTTTCCATAGGTTTGTCTCATTTAGGGGGTTTTGAATACATTTAGGGTACGTTGACATGTAAGGACAAAAGGAAATTAATGTGCTCTTTGTTTTGATGACTAAAAATTGAAATTTTAAACTGTAAAATAAAAAATATATTGCCACATTCAAGTTCCTTTTGTCACGATTAGGACAGTTCAACTTAAATGATGTTCCTAATTGCAACAATGCATTTTACGCATCTCAGTGATTATTATTATTATCATCATTATTATTTTACAAATAAATATGATTTTGAAATATGAATAATAGTACATTAATCAAATAATATATCTAACATTCATATTCAAAATACTTTTCTTTTGACCTAATAACAATTGCCATTTCACTGTCTCATTTAGGGCTTTGACACATTTAGGAAGCATTGTGGGAAGTTTAATACTTTTTTTGCATTCAGAAGTTCTCCTACAAAAAAACATTTTAAAATGATGGGAAGTTTTGTTTTGTTCCTGAAACACAACTGTTCATTATGTTGCAACTATGTATCATTCTTACAATACGATTATGGATAAAAGAATTTTGTCTCATTTAGGGATTGTCACATCTAGTCACATTGACCTATACAATAGAGAAAATATTTTAAATGTCTTTAAACACTTTAATGAATCAAATATGTCATATTCCATTACATCAACATTTCAAGCTATTATAAGCAACTTTTCTTTTAAAAATTAATGTGTATATTCAAATTTAAAAAAAAAACACTGGAAATGGGGAGCCTGTTTTCAAAATATTTAGGCTAAAGGAATATTATTATTATTATCTTAATATTTTTGGATTTGAACTACAATATTCTTAACATGCAAATGTCTTTGTTTAATGTGGAATCCTTAAAGAAATATTTTCATAAACAATAAATAGATTCTAACAAAACCTTTTAAGTATATCTGCACTTTATACAATTTAATATATAAATAGGTTCATAGAAATTAATTTTTCTCATATTCTATGAAAAATAAGAGCTATAAATACTTTCTCTATTACATAAAGACACTAAAAATCACCTAGGTGTAGCAGGTTTGCCTCGGTTGCCAGCTCTATCAGAGCTGCCCATTTTGTCCATCCAAGTGCCACAGTTTGCCCTATTTCCTCCAAAAACAAAGCCAGTTTCCAAGTCAACACCAATTTCATTATTGAATCCTGGAGAAGTGAATTTTTTTCTAAAGCAAATACTTTCTGATAAATTAAAAAAAGGTGCATCTGGAAACACAAATACCTTCATCAGACATGTGTTCATCTAATTGATAACCCGCATTCCTTTCTCGAAACTTCAAACCTTGGAAATGAGTTTGCAAAGCTTCTTGAATAACATCATGCAAAGGTTGATCCTATTTTGTAAAAAAGATACAAAAAAGGTCAAAATTTAGAAAAATTGAAAATAGAAGCATTACATATTTAAACAAAACTATTTGGGAGGTTGGATGCCTGCATTAATTATTATACTTTTTCCGGGGAGGCTTTTCATTAAAAAAAAGAAACAATAAACGAAAATAAGTAAAAGTATTAAAGCATATTTGCTAACTTCAATGATTTTTTTGTAATTTTTACAAAAAGTGGCCAGGTTTCCTAATTTTACTCATCATTCATCTTTCATGATTTTTTTTTTTTTTTTTGGTTTTCCAAAAAATTTTGAGTGTTGGCAACATTAATTTAAATTCCAGATTTTTCAGAAAAGATGAGGATTTTCACGAAATTTCAGATAAATTTGACCAACTGTATCATATTTCATCACCAAAGAATTTTGTTTGCCATGCTCACAATTCCAGATAGAGGCAGTAATATCAAGTATATTACCAATGCTAAACATTCACTCAAACTAAATAAATAACAGTTTCATTCCTTCATTTGAGAAAAATATTCTGAATGTTTATCTTAAGAGGTTGGCACAAATGATAAAAGTAAGCTCAATTGCTCATAAAAATATCATTATGTACAAAAATGAATAAAAATGAAATTTAAGAGGGAAAAATTAAAGCAGGTTGCTAAGAATAGAGAGTTGGAATTTCACTTTTTTTTTTCTCTTTTCAGGTAATATATTTTTATATTGTCAGGGGATAAAAAGTGCAAAAGCTTGATTTGGAGCAGTAAAATTTCACATTTGGAGCAAAAAAAATAGAATATTTGTAGCAGCAAATAAGTAATAATCAGAGCAATTATAACAAAATAATTAAAATTGGGTACTACATTTTAGTTAACATACACATTAATATAACTTGTTCATACTAAAACAAAAATGAGATCTGATTCTAAGATTTAACATTCTTATTAATAAAGAAGTATACTAGATGAATCTTTTTGCTTGACATGAAGATAAAATAATTATTTTTACTTTAAATGACTTATTCCAGCATTGTGATGAATATGCTTTAAATAAAAATGATTATAGTTATAATAAAACAGCACCAATTCTGATTTTTGAAATGAAATTTTAAAAATTTATCATTTTTATTCCTAATTTGCTTAAATTTTCATTTTTTTTTTAAAAACAATTGGAGATATGTATAAATTTTAAAAAATTTAATAATTGATACAAATAAACCTGAATTCAGAGTTTAACTTTTAGACAAGTGAGAGCTCACACTCCTAACAAGCAAAGAATGTCATTTAAATAATTTCAAATCACGATTTTACTGAAAATAAAAAGGAATTTTTTTATTTGCCTTTTAACAAAGCTTAATTACCGAACTACAGTGCCGATTTTTAGGTGTTAGGATGCAAAAAAATACAGGAATTCCGGTGCATAACCAGAACACAATAACCTCTGAATTGAGAATGGGGCTTTCTCAATGTATATAATACACCCAAACCAAGTCTATATATTGCATGCTCAATGTACTCGCTGCATCCAAGCCTGCTTAGCATCATGCTACTTAGCAGCTCTGCTAAGTAGCTGGAAGTATTCCCAATGTAATCAGACACATTAGCTATGGTCTTTTAGCTGTCTAGACTGTTTCGTCATCCAAAATAATGCATTAATGTTAAAAGCTTAGTCAGTAAAACTTAACCTTAGAGAAAAAATCATACCATGAGCATTGAAATTGCCGAGAAAACAACATTCGGGGCAATCGAAAAGAAGTTGTGCGATCAAGAGAAAAAAGGGAATTCATAAGGGGGAAAAGCGAAAGTAATAGCTCTGAGAAAATTGAGTTAATGAATGATATTTCATGCACTTACATGTTTTCCAGGAGGTTGAGGTAGCGAATCATCAGTAGGAAAAATTCTAGAGACCTTATCTTTCAAAATTTTATGGCCTTCAGGAACAATTTTAACATATTCCTGAATAGATTGCACCCACCACCAAACAGCATCTCTACAATTAAATCGTGCACATTCACCACGATCCAAAAGGTTAGGAATTAGCCCATGGCGCAGGCAGGCAGCAAAGGCTAAAATAATATACCTATAGAAGAAATGAAATAGATATTTTTGATTTAATAATATGATACAATCAAAGGCAGCATTAACTTTTTTTTTACCTAAGGCTTTAGTAACAATGATATAAAGACGCCCTTTATATATGGCCATTTTTATTTATTACTGTTAGATTAAAATAAATTATATTTTAGAATTGCTATAAAAATTTAATTCCCTTAAGCAATTTAAAAAAAATTTAGTTTTTAGCTCCCAATTCTTCTTTTTCTCGGTGGAGAATATTTCCTACATTGAAAAAAATATGTACCCAATCATTATGAGGGATTTACATTCACACACTTCAAAATTAATTAGTTAATAACTATATATCACCTATTTCTTCCCCTTGGCAGTAGTTCACTGATAAGCAATTTCTTAATAAATTATTTTCTAACCAATACGATTTTCCAGGTGGCAGTTATGATGTCTGTCTGCATTTCATAAACCTGTTTTTAATAAATTTAGAGGTTTTCAACACTGAAAGGTGTTCTCTTCTCTTCTAATTAGCATGCAATATTCTTTGTGAGGGTTTATGGTTGCCTCTGAGCAATTAAGACAAAGTTCGGAATTATTTCACAGGAAAACCTTTGTCAACAAATTAATGGTCATCTTTTCAGTTTTTATTTAACTTGCTATTTGACTTGCTTTTTTGTGTTGGTTTTTGGTGTTTTAAGCAGAAGTGTCATTTTACAGAAAATATCAATTGAAGTATCGCATCCCCCAGTTTTACGCAAGCTATCTCGAGCAGAGACCACATGACACATGTTCAAATTTCCATCAGACTAAGACAGCAGTTTCAAAATAACATCCTTAATTCCACTGATAATCCCCACCAGTATACGAACAGCAATCCTTAAAAATCCCCAACAGAAAAAGGGTAATATTTTCAAAACAACACTAACAGTCCATGCAAAAATTCTAATTAGGATACAGTCAACAGTCCCTTAAATCTTTTTTAGAATGAAAGAAACTTCCAAAATAACGTCAACAGTCCCGATAAAAACCCCATCAGGAAAAAGCTGGTGGCATGCTTACACAATGGAAGCAACATCATTAGATAAAAACATAACATTTATTTAAACTTTAAACAAGTAACTTATAAAGACACAAAGACAGAAATACAATTGAGCTCAAATTATCATCATCTACTACAGCTTACCAACTATAATCTCATAAATGAAAAAAACTCACAGTACTGCAGCCATATGTGTAGTCATGCAGAAAACCAAACGAATAGGCCAAATAGACAATGCCAATTAGCTACCCTCGTTTGCATGGGAAAAACAACGTGAAACCCAATCCAAAATGTAACAAAAGCAACAGCAGGAATAAAAAGGCCTCTTTTGAATAAGAACAACAGTCCCTAAAAATCTTAGCATGAGTAAGGACAGTAGTCCCAAAAAGTGAAGTTTTTTTTTTTTGGCCAATCGATTTCTATGCTAAGCAACCACCTTTGCGACCAGCTCCATGCTTAAATACAACATGTTTTTGTAGTTTTTTATTATCTATCGATACACAGACATATCTTCCTTCCCATTAGAGCTCCGTGGGCAAAATGTCTTTCGCGGAAGATTTCGAACCCGATGATACATTTCTCGAAATCGTATTCCTGGCCGTTCTCCAGGGGATGAGATAACAGATAGACAAACAGATGTGGTCGGGTTTTAATAGTATAGATTTTAGTTTATGTGAATAACATGTGAGAAAAATTTTAAACAATAAAAAAATAAATTTGATAAAATGATTTTAAAAAAATGAATTTAAAAAATACTAAAGAACATAAAATGTAATACAACCACATCATTTAGCATTATATTTATATTTCACATTAGATTATGAATGCTCTGGAAATATTTCAAATTACAAGAAGCCAATGTAATATACTTATTATACATAAATTGTTAATATAACTATATTAACCATTTCACTACAGGGATGGGACAAGAGTAGTCCCAGAAAAAAAAATTACTGTTATGCTGTAATATTATCAGTATAAATATGGCATTCGAAAAAGATTTTTCCCATAATATGGTATCTATATAAACATGCTGACTGCCAGCGCTGTTTGTAGTTTGTGGATCTTTAGACAATATTTTAATTTAATTAAAACATATTGTACAAAGCTTTTCATTAAGTAAAAAATTACTAACTTTCTATAAATGTATTGAAAAATGAAAAAAAACGTCAGCAACAACAAGACAACTTGTAATTTGGTCTCTCAACAAGTTCACCTACTACGAGTTATCTCGTAGGTTGGCAGTCAACGTGTTAATACAAATTTTGTTTTACAGCAAAAATAAAGCATAAATAGGTCTATTAACTAATGCATAATAGCAGAAAGAAGTGTTAAAGCAGTCTTACATGCCTTATTGCTCTCCCGTAGTCAAAGGGTTAAACATGTCATGCAAATTCTAGAAAGTAAATAATTAAAACTAAAATGCATTTGGAACAGGAATTTCCGTTTTGCTGAAAACTCATTCAGCAATTATAAAGTAAAACATCTAAAAAACTGCAAACCTTGCATCTTCATATCTTCCTGCGACCAGCAAAAGTCCCTTCAATGAAATGAAGGTATCTCTACCCCAGTTACGCATGTAACCAGTTGAAAAATGAGGCAACCCTACAGTGAAAAATTATTTTTAAGATGCAAGTAGTAAAATTTACAAATGGGAGGAAAAAAGGAAACTTGTATAAAAATATAACTTTTGGCCCAATATAATCAAAATACCTGGAAAAATAAAAAAGAGTAATAAAAAATGCCAAACTAGCAAGAGATCACAATAAGAAAACATTCTAAGCACAGTGAAATCTTGCTAGAATGAAGATTAGTTTTAGAACAGTGGTTCCCATCTTTTTCCTTGTTGTGACCTGATTTTTACAAAATCAGCAACCTGTGACCCTATGTATGTACACACACACACATATTATACACATGTATACGTGTGTACGTACTCACTTTCAGACAAGCATGTCAACTCAAATGTGAAGTGCAAGATTACAAGTCCCCTCTGGCTCATACCTCAGTGTAAATTTGTTTATTTCACAATATGTGATGGCAGATTGCATTGTAACATAAATAGCATTAAAAGGTTCTAGGGGGCACTAAAGTACTAATATATATATATATATATATATATATATACACTGTCAGGGCTATTTCTTCAGATATGCTTAGAAAAAAAATCTGCTCTTGAATGCCAACTTATGATAGACTTTTTTAATAAGTGGATGCAGTATTGCCCTGCAACAGATACCAAGTCCCTGTAGTATTGCAGTAAACGAGCTTGCTGACTCGCTTGCTAAGTCTGGATCTAACCTTCCTCAACGAGGTCCCCCTGCCAGTTAACCTTCTATTAAAAGAATTATTGCGGCCAAACTTAAAGCCAGATATCATGAAACTATCCCCAACTTAACCAGTGGGAAGACCTGGGATTCCCTTGTTGGATAACCCCATACCATTTGATCTGCCCAGACAGGTGTATGTAGCTAACTTCAGGACATCAACCAGAGATGATTATCATAGGAAGCACCTTCACAGTGCTGAGGGATCATTTGAATTGCTGTCCTGGACTTATGGACATAGTAGCTGCAAATGCTGCAAAGAATTTTAATCGTTCTATTTGCATTTCTGAACTGTATTGGGATGCCTGTCATAGACTAATGGTAGATATGCCTAAGTCTGGAGTAGATTAAAAATTAAAAACACTTATTAGCAAATGAAAGACAATATTTTAAAGAAATTCTATGATAAGTTAACTGCCATCTCATTCTAATTATTTCTTCCCATGATCGAGAAGATATTACGGACTGTGTACTGACTTAATACACATTTATATGAACATAGCTTTCTGTTTTACATAAAAAATTTTGTGATAATTATTAGAAATTCTCGATACATTTTTAAAATATAAACAAATTTTCACAGACTAAATGAGGTTTAATTAACAATTAGCTCATTTAATAGTATTCTGATTTATATAAAACCACATTCATATGAATTTAGTTTTTGCCAGTTATTGTGAAGGCATTTGTGACACATATTATCTTGACAGGTATTGGACATATGCCATGAATACCTGGTATTGTGATATTTATACAAATATCATAATATTTTCCAACGCTGACCACCAACACTTTGATTGCCTCTCTGATTACTTTTTTCTCCTGGCTTAGTTTACTATAACATGACCACCCCATACATCATCAAGGTGTAAATATCGTAATTTCCGGAAGAAACGCTGCACCCAAGGAAAATGGTCTAGAAAAAATAAAAATGCACAGCTACCGCGGTCAAGAACATTGCGCTACTTGTTAGCCACCCATGGTATACTTCAAAGGATTGCTTGTGTCATTCAAATTTATGTTTCACATTTATAAAATTACCTTATTAAAAATTAAAATATTAATAAAAAATTCACAAGTTGGAAACTACCAAAGTCATCACTATCAGTCTGGAGATTGCAAAAAAAAAAACTAAAAGTTTTAAAGTCTCGATAATGTTTATTATCCTTTAATAATGAAATAAATTCTAGCCAAAAATCTTCATTTAATGTATGAAAAAAAATTTGAAACTTCAAACACATATCGGAGAACAAGCGGCAGGAATGAAGCACGAAGATGAGGTGTCAAGCTGGCGAATTCCACTGATCAGTTACGCTCTGACACCGTAAAAGCAATCCTTGGCAACTTCTAAACGCTTCCCTTTGTAATTACCAAACGGAGGGAATTTACGTGATGACGAGGCATTTCCTCCGATATGATAAGGGCAGGCGCATTCGTTGCTGAAGTAATGGTGGGAGCTTGAAATAATTTATTCTCGTCATTATGTTATCAATTTTAACGCAACTCACAGACCACATCATCGTCGTTGCCTTTGTTATGATTTTCATTCTTTATTTCCATGGATGATTTCTGAACAACGATACGAAACTCGAAACCAATGCCCCAAATACTGCACTGCTAAGTATGGTCATGTGAATTCGGCAGAGCATGTGCCAAGGTCATTGAGACCGATTTGGAGACTTCCCAGGGTGGCGCCAGGAAAAATAGTCTGATGTCAAACGCATTTTTTTCTTGGTCGTATATGCCGCATCAGCAAAAACGCCGCACTGAAGAAACTTTAACTTTTAAACACGTAAACGCTGCAGCGTTTCCTCCAGAAATTATGGTATGTTGTTTTCCACAGCCTTTCATGCAGGATGCAACTGTTTGTGGTGGCTCCTTTTTTGTAACGGCAGTGTTACCCAAATTGAAATGGTGATGAGGTCATGGTGAAATGGTTTTCCCCTTGATTTTATTGGTAAGCATGAGCAATCTAAATTATCTCCCATTTAGTTGGGGGGAAAAAAGAGATCAACTTTTCTAGGTTTTGGAAAAGTTATAAATAATGCAAATGAATAGGATAACAGGAAATTCAAGGTTGACTCAACTGCTGAAAATTTATGAATATTTAGGAAAAGATATTTTTGAAAAGTTTCAAAAGGTTTTTTTTAGAAATTAAAACTTTAACAAATTAGAAATGAGAAAACATGCTCAATACAGCATTGTATTGTTAGTATTTGTCTTTTTCTACTTGGTAATGCTTGCTAATAAGTCTCCAATACTTCTATACAGTACTAAAATATACAACATAATCTTTTTAAAATACCTGCAGACATTGTAATGCAATTCTGAAGAACATTTCCACTTGAACCCTTTACTTCAGTAGGCACTGGTGGTTCCAAATTAGGAGAAAGAAGCGGTAACGGAGCACTTCGTACAATTCCACATAAAATCACAGAACCCATGGCCAAAGCTTTTACAAAGGTTGAGCCTTCAGAAATAAAGCTAAAACATATTTTAGTGAGAAAACAAAGACATTTAGAATGCAAAATTTTAAATTAATAAGTAAGTACGTTCATTTTGTTGATTAAGATAATTCGGCAATAATAAGACACCATTTTCTTACAGATACTTTGAAGACAAAAATTACATAAATGATTTGAATAAAATATATATGCCTTATATTTGCTGATACTTTCAAAGGTGGAAAACAAGTCAGATGATTTTAAGTCAATTAACATTAGAAAAACTACTGGATCTTCAACATAACTTCGGATCTACACTTAGCTAGACCATTACAATTAATTTAGATCAGTGGTTTTCACATTACTTTGAGGTGCGAAACCCCTTTATATTTGTATATATTTCAAGTTAAATGACTATACACTTATAACAGTTACATAAGCAGATTAATAAACCTAAATCAAAGATTGAAAAAATGCACAAGTAATTCCTTTTATGAAACACAGGGGTGCGTACTGAAGGGGTTTTCAGTTTTGGGAGGTTCCTTAGCTTTTTTATGTGTGTGTGTGTTGGGGAGGGGGGGGGGGCATCGTCCAGTGAAGTTCATCTACAGCTTTTAATAAAATAAGCAACAAATAATTAATTAACACTAAATTAACTTAAAAAAGTATTCCCTGAAACAGTGAAACAAATTTATAAACAGAGAAAATTTTCTATGCATTGCACATTGCTCTTTGAAACATTTTCCAGAGAGAACATTTGCCCTAACATCATTCCAATAGTTGTTCAATCAACTACTTAAATCTGTTCACTTTGGAGGTAGCAGGTTAAATTTTAATGCTACAGAACTTTTTTGCAAAGTGTTCTTAGCACGCAATATTTCTGCAATAAATTTATATAAAAAAACACCTTGCATAATAGCACTTGGGCTTATTTAAATAAATTAAATTGCTGGTAGTTGGAAGCTTCCAAAAAACCCCCTTTTTTTTAGTGTGCATCAAAAGAGTAAACTATTTTTCACATTATTTCCTTTCTAAGCATTAAGGAGATTTGGGATTTTTTCAAGGGTACAAAATGATTGAGGACACGTTCTTGTCAACAGTTTTTTTTTTTTACCAAGCTCAGAAAATTTAATGCATATAGAGTAAAACTATTAGTGTTTCATAGGTACATACATGGAATATAAATTACAATATTCATCATTTTTATTCAACTCAAATAATACATTAATTTTTAAAAACTGATAAATTACATACTCTGACATCTTCCTCCAAACAGCATTAAGAAGACTACTGTAAGCTCCAGTTATGATGGTATCAAAATAACAAGGGATCAAATATCGAGGAATCTTTTTTAAACTTTCAAATACTACTTGAAACCAAAGTCCCAACTAAAAACAAATTGAATTTTTTTAAAGAATATATTTTATATATGAAATAGAATTACACACATGTATAGTATAAAATCATAAAACAATACAGAGAAAACAGTTAAAAAAAAATATTTCCAAAATATGCCATAAGAATTCCGTACAATAATTTTTACCACTGGGTATGTCACTTCGAAGTTTTAACAGAAAATTTAAATATGCATTATTTAAAACAATGCATATTTTCTTTAAGAATGCACAAATTTTCAGAAGACAGACATGTATGTTGTATTCTAATTTAAGAAAAAAAGAAAAAAATTTTCTATGAAATTACACAAATGTTACTTAAAACACTTCAAAAGATAAATAAATAAATAAACAAAAAAAAATATTTTTTTAAATAATAAACACATAAAACTATTTATACTTTGTAACTTAAGAAGTAAAACATCAACTTGAAAAAAAAATGAACAGATTTATTCAGGGGTAGCAGTCAAGTTTTTCAAAATTTTAGGGGAATTTTAGGAACATTCTCGCAAAATTTTAGGAACATTTTAGGGGCAATTTATTGTAAAATTTCATAATCTATTTCTAGTTTAATGACTTTTGAATTTATTTCATGATCTGTAGACAGGAGTAGTAATAAGGAGTTTGATCTAATACATGAATCAAAACCGTTTAATATAAAACGGTCAAGTTGTTGTATTATTTCTTTTACATCTCTTAGCACATTTAGACACACTTATCTCTCAACTTGCCACCAGTATGTAAGTGCAATCAATATTTTCCCCTATACTTTCATTTAAGACCCTAATGTGCACAAAACAATGTTTGAAAACATTGGCGAAAGACAGGAAGGGCCCAAATATTTTTAAACAACATTTTAAAATTAAGACTTAAAGGAATATTTTTAGGAACAAACAGTGATCAGAATCTTTCACACAATTCCTACAACAGTTGTTGAAGGGGAACCAGCATTCCACAGGATATTATTAATAAGGATTCTTTAATGAACCAATGAGGCAAGCAAAATAATTATGCTTTGCTTTCAATTGCTCACAACAGGGTTCACACTGGGGGAAAATACAAGGTGGGATTTTCCACCTTGACCAAAATTTTAAATGGGATTTTTAAAATTTAAGGCCAAACAAAACTTTTTTTGAGTGGGATTTCAAAAAATATTGCGGGACCCTGCGCAATGAATTGCAAGATTTTAACAATGTAATAGAAACCAAGAAGAGTGCTGTAGTGATTTAATTCTAAATTTTAATAAATGTACAGCAACGGTCTGTAGAGTGCTAGTGATTACTTTTACTGCCTGCAAACTTTGGGAGAAATTATACAATTCTATTCCAGGCGAAAAATTTAAAGTCCTGAAAAAATGGTCAGAAAAGGGAACGTTTAAGATTTTAAATAATTACTTTAATTACTGCAGAACCAACATTAAGGAGAAATATCTTCCTGTTGGCTCTATGCTAAATAAAAAAGGTCTTGGCTGATATATGAGTTTCAAGTGGATTTTCTCAAATTGTTGCTGCCATAAAATTAGTTATTGATAGAATTTTTATCATTATAATTATTTTTTCGTGCTTCAGAGCTTTATATTTTTTGTATGGATTCTTGTGAAACTTCAGCTAGGTAAAAGAGATAAGGTCTTTGCTTTAATTTTCGGGAAGGACTTTTTCAGTGCGAGGGGCATTTTGCGGCATATTTTCATCGTAATTTAAAAACGTTTTAAGCATTATTTCCCCAGGTGAACAGTAATAGAATTTTCTAATCGCATGCTTATAGAGAAAAAACCCTAGCTTAAATTATTTGCTTCGTGGAAAATAAAATTAAAGAAACTTGCCTTTTTAAAAAGGAATTATGTAGTGCCCATTATTTAAATTAAAAAAAAAGAACAAAAGGCAAAATGTAGTTTAGGCTTATTATCCAAAATTTAAAACTAATAATAAATAGAAATAAAGGGGAAAAATTTCTTAAATAAAAAAAAAATTTTAAATTTTAAACGTCAATTATTTTTTTAAGCAGAAAAATAACAATTTTTTATTCCATTTTACATTGTTTTCATTGCAATAAACACGCAATCCTCCTTCCAAAAACATGCACTTGATGTCTTATTTATTACTTCAAGCTTCGTGAATGACCAAACATGGCGACTTTGTTCCCCTAGCCGCCATGCTTGATGAAAGGGAAAATGCAAAATATATTGGAGATCAGTGGCGTAGCTAGGTGGGGGCAAGGAGGGACAGTTGTCCCCGGGCGCAGCGTCAAGGGGCGCCAACTTAATGTTAAGTCATTTTATTTTTAAATGCGAAAAGAAAATTATTTGAACTGGTGTGAATATGTTCGACAAAAAAGTGGGAGCATCGCAAATCATATCGGGAATGACTAATGTAGCACAGGAGTGCGTTAGAAATCAGACAAATAATTTTGCAAAGCCAAAGTGCCCTGTATTTCCTTTAGAATGTCACTCATAAAAATGAAAGTTAAAAAGGCTGTTTTTTAGAGCTATTTATCATTTAGGAAGCATAAAAGTTGTTTTAATTCCCTTTTGGGGCACCCCTAGGCCACAGGGGCGCGCAAAATCTTCGGTTGTCCCCGGGTGCTGAAAACCCTAGCTACGCCTCTGTTGGAGATAAGACAGGATTGGTTAATTAACTTACATTTTCCAATAGAATTGAGGACTTGAAAGTCATTGTTATTGAAATAAAAAGTAACAAACATAAAGCAAGGCATTCAGCTAATGCAGTAATAAAGGCATTAATTGTGGACCAAACATGGCGCTCTCGCTTGCATAGACGATTTTCAGTGACGTTTTTAGTGTCTACAGTAGAAATACAGAGGTTTTTCCCTAATTTTTAAAAATATATATAGGGGATATAGGAAAACTTTGAGTCCCACTTAAGTGAGCGGCAGGAAAAGCATTTTTTTAGGAACATGAGCAAAATTTTAGTATAATTTTAGGAATTTTAGGTGCTGCAAAAAATTTTGGGAATTTTAGGGGGAATGCGACCCCTGATT
This sequence comes from Octonoba sinensis, assembly GCA_038502835.1. NCBI lineage: Eukaryota > Metazoa > Arthropoda > Arachnida > Araneae > Uloboridae > Octonoba > Octonoba sinensis. Next base: position 23,758,823 of record CM076599.1, on the reverse strand, counting down.
TATTTGATGAAATTAAAATGGCACTTGGGTTTTGTAAATAAGTACAACATGGACGATTGAAAACAATAAATGTACATTTAAAAAAGACGAGTCAATATTTGGTTTTAAAAAATGAAACGTACCAATTTGTTTCTTAATTAAAGTGACAGATATCACTATTTTTTAATCAAAGCTTTAAAATAAAAAAATTAGTAGTACCTTTATCAACAAAATATTGAATTTCAAAGTGTGAATTCCCCTCCTGCCTAATAGATCACATAAACTTATACTAATAGATCATATAAAAAAGATTAAACTAAATTAAAAAATAAATAGTTAAAATAAATAACAATAATACAATAAAGGGGATTTTCAAGTAAATAAATAACGAAAGAAAATATAAAAAATAAATAAATAATAATAATAATACAATAATAATTTATGCAAGATGTGGGGATAAAAAAAACTAAGATATTACATTGAACACTTGATCTAACACACGCATCTAACATTTTGATTTAAATTATTAATAATTAACAACTGAGATCCATTCTCTTACATGCTATTCAGTACAGTTTACATACCACGATAATTGTTTTTATTTTCCTTTCATATTTAAATGAAAAATCTAGTCAAAAAAAAAACTTCTAAAGAACACTTTCTAGAATACATACATCTTTTGTAGATGGGTTATCTATTAATCGACTAGATATGTAATCTGCCAACCAATCTCCATCCCTTAGATTTTGACAGAGAGGATGTCCTAAATCATCATTTACATGTATATTCATCAACTCACTCATTATACCTAAAGCAAGATAAACCAATTTTATACAAATTTGCAATTTAAATATGAATTAAAAGTAAAAAAAATTTTTTTTTCCGAAAATGCGAGAAACACTTGAAGAATAACTACCTTGTAATCCGCAATATACTAAATTTCCGTATCCAGGAATAGAATAAGTTCCACGTCCTTTCATATCATCTCTCTCTTCAGCATCACACTTATAAAGAATTCTGTTTAAATCACTTAAAGTCAAATGTGAGAGAATGGATTCAAAATCTTGTGTGCCTCTTTTGAGTACAGTGCCACTGTAGGATCGCATCCTGTAGCCAAACTGAGAAACACATGTTCTGAGCTTCAATATTGAAGAACGTGACTCACTATCAAGAGATATTCTAAAAAAATGAATACATAAATTAGTTAGTAAAAGTGGCTGTGAGAAAAAGCAACATAAATATTTAGTACTATAAAACTTGTAACTTATAAAATAGTGAATGATCCAAAAATGTAAATTAAAACTTTAAAGTTTTTTAGCCCTCTTTTTTTTTCATTTTGAACATTCATTCATCACTTAAATAATGCATCTAAATTAAAATTGAAGTGAAAGTCAAATTCTAAAATATTTATGACATTGCACTGCATAGTAATTATGGTAAGTATTTAGTTCAAAAAAAAAAAAACACGATCAAAAAAAAGTTACTTAAGACCAAAACTATATTTCTCCTACAAGCACAAAGGTGTGAGATTTTTGTAGGATTTGGCTCCTTAAAAATTATATGATTTAATACATGAAATAAAACAAAGTATATTTAAAAATGAATACAGTAAGATTTGATTTAAAATATTAATAACCCAAATTAATGATAATAACAATAATCTTTAAACTTTACAGAAAAATATTACCTTAAAACAATAACAGATCCTGGAGGAAAATGGATAAAATCAATTTCATTGTAACCATCATCAGAAATACCAGAGCTTTCTATCATATCACTTTCATATATCTGAATATTTTGTTTCAAATTAAGTTTGAAATCAGTTAAACCATTGATAAAATCTTCATCTCTATCAACATTAGGACCTAATGTTGTCCCACTATGATTCACAGGTACAAGACAACCTTCCAATATTATTTCATCAACTACACCTATAAAACAAAATATTTGGCTTAGAAAATTGTTAAATATAACAGAGGGAAAAAATCATTGAAATGAAATACATAATTATAGCATTTGATATCTCTTCCTTGTATTTATATGTGCATGGAAGCACATATCGTTGTCTACTCTTTATTACATAAAAATTAAAAACAAATTATGAAATATGACTGTAAACAGCAATAAAAGTAAACTTCAATAGTTTTTTTTGTTTTTTTGTAAAGACAAAAAAGAAAAAAAAATTACAAGTACACCCCAACCACCAAATATAATGTACCCTAGTTTTGGGAATGAGCGCCCTGTCACTTACGGTTAGATTAAACGCTAAACAAATTTGCTACACTTGAAATTAAGTTAATTTAAAATTTAATCTTTAATGGTTTTCTTAAATGTAAGGTATAAGTAAACGTTATTATCAGTTGTTAACTTACTCTTTTATAATGTGTAGCCTACTTTTTCATAAAAGCTAAAAAAAAGTAGTAAGATTGGAAAAAAAGGCTTAATGTATCGTAAAAATATCATTAAAAATAATAAAAAGTAAAAAATAAGTTGAGTGATTAAATAAACATTGAAAGATAAAAAAATTTGAAAGCAGGGTTTTACGATGGGGAAATTGTGTTTCTTCCAACTCTATTAATCATGTGATAAACTCGCAAAAAATAATTAGCACTTTTGTCATATGCTTTTGAAATAATGGCATAATGAATACCCAATGCCATCGTTCAAGGTCACATATATAAAAATTATCAGAGCACATTTTTTCAAATTTAGTTATAAATGTTCTGTTGCTTAGTTACAATAAGTATTTTTATAAATATATATCCGAGGATCAAGACCATGCAAATGAAAACTAATATATTTTGAAATGGCTATGTGATAGCCTATAAAATTGAAAAGTTATAAATAAAATGACCTATAGTTGGAAGGAGGTAGAAAGTTTTTAAATATATTCTTTCAGTGTCCAAAAATCTTTCAGAAACGCCCAATGTACACTGAAGAACAGAACATTTATAAGAATTGTTTATCAGTGTTATTATTTAACACAATCATGACTTATTTAAAGATGAAATAAAGAATAGAATTTGAATTTGATACAAGCAAGGATGAGACCAATAAGCATAAATGCATTTACTTCTCAAATACAAATAGCAACATTTCCATGATTTTACTTTTAAATTTTATTTCCTAGTCTTCAAATTTTACTCTGAAATAAGACAGGAAAACATTTAAAATGATAAGTTGCTCTCACAAACCTGGAATACGCAATGGTTTTGTGTAACTAGACTCGTTGGGCTTTGAAGGCATAGAAAATGATGTTCTGGCAATCATTAAAACAGATTGATGCGTAGCTGGACAATGACGAGTTATAGCAACAGTATTTTCATCTCTTTGATCAACATATACCTAAAAAATAAATAAATAAAAACATTTTTGTTTAACGTTTGTATGAGTTTCTCTTTTACCATTATTCTTGAAACTATTACATGATTTTTACAGTATAGGAACACAAGAAATTTGAATTAAAACATGGAACAACTACCATTAAATGCATTCATTTTAATATTTTTGCCACTTAAGTTTGCTCATCATTCTTCATTAAATTACTGCTTTAAAGCATCATATCAGGACAAATGAATCAGGAAATGGATTACATGTAATTTCAAAAATAAGTGGCCTCTCACTTATACACTTCTTAATTATATACCTCTGAGTTGTACACAAATTTTTCAAAATGATGTCACAAGGAATAGAAAAAAAGGTCCCATAACCAGGAAATTGTTATGGAACTCGAACATAAAATGAAATTAAATCAACATCATTTGAAAACGTCGTTGTCGAAACTCGGCGTAGTTAAAATTACACCAGTTTTGATGCCTTCTTCAAAAGGAATGTGTTCTTTTAATTAAGTAAAGCTAGTTTTTTTTGTGTGTCTGCATATGTATGTAAAATATGTGATTTTTTGAAATTAAAATTAAGCCAAACTGTAAAATCAGAGTAAAGAGTTTTATTACACTGCTATTAATTCATAAAAAGTTATTAAGGATATTGAAATACCTTAAAGTTTATTCGACTGTTATAAAGTAAAATAATAAGTAGAACATAAGAACTTCAGATGTAAGCAGCTCTTAGTTATGATTTTAACTGATCCCTTTAAAGGCACACATGAGGGGGAAAACAATTGCACAGGGAGTACAGTCACTCCTAGACATAGTAGAGTTCTCCCGTTTGATGGGTCTAGTAGAGACCTTCAATAAAGCCGGCCAAATGATGATTGCTTGGATGTTAAAATTTGATCATAGTGTTGTTTCCCAACTGTTTTCGTGTTCTGCCTGCAAAATCATTATGGTAGATTTAAAAGAATGAAGAGTTTGAAATTTTGCTTCCTCCTTGAATATTCAGCTTACCAAATAGTTCAGCAGGACTTAAAGGATGATGCTATGACTCACACACATATTTTCAAGATTTTTGGCACTTTAAACATAGTGAGATGAGTGCTAAATATCATGATCATCTAGACACCCTTCACCATCATGAAACGATTAAACAGTTGAAAATATCTGCTAAAAATTAACAAGGATCATTCTTTTACGATCGAAGAAATTTCAGAAGAGACAGGAGTCTGTGGAAGTTTCTTCCAGCAGATTTCAACTAAGAATTTGCAAATGGCCTTGTACATGAACTGTTCTTTGACCTCTCAGACATGGTCTGCTGTTCCCGTACAAGTGCTGTTTCAAAATATACATGACGATCTTTTTTAACTACTAAAAATGGTTGAATAGAATACACTCTGTTAATTCTTAATAAGGATGGGAACAAAACCTAGTTTTCCACAGGTTCATGAGCAAATTTTCCAAAAACAACAACAATAAGTCTAAGTCTGAAAATATTTTTGCAAAAAGAAAAGCAATGAACGCGAGACAAAGAAAAACAAGGTAATAAAAGACGAAAAGAGGAAAATAGCAAATCCTCACAAGAGTTTCACCACTGACATATTAACAAATTATTGCCATGTCCTGCAATATAAGTATAGAATTTAAAAATATATTTTTGAATTTGCTATTCTGATATTTGTTTCACAAATCAATACTAACTTGTGTGAAACCAGATGATCCAAGTTCTGAATGCAATTTATTTAATGCCTTCTTTCCTGCAATTATTCCAGTATTTTCATTAATATATCCTTTTTTTGAAACATCTTCATAAGTCCAAGATGTGTATAAACGTTCCTCTGTGACAACATGGATCTGAAAATGAAACATATTCATCAAAATATGCATTATTAGACACATTCTCATTTTTAATATTAATAAAAACTAAGAAGAATATCCATTTAAAAAACAGTCGATTCCAAACAAACCTAAAGTTAAGTGTAATGTACTAACATAATGAAGAGGCAATCAAATAAAAAAATATTAAATATATATAAAGACAAAGTGGAAAATCTGCACTCGAACAAGTCTGTCATTTCATCTTTTTTCAATTTTTCAATGTGGGTAACTCCATGTTTGTTGATTATTGTAAACATCAGAAGAGGGGGGGGGGGAGATGCAACCGCCTAAATGACAAGACTGATAGTAGAAATAATAATGTACTTCTTACATGAAGTGAAGGAAAAGGAAGAATGGAACTTAAAGAACGACGCTGAATGTTTAATTTACACAGTACCATTATTGCATTAAGAACACAGTAACCTCTAACTTCTGACAAAAAATAAGGAAGAAATACAGGAAAAATATTAGAACCATATCTAAATTGAACAAAGCATTTATCAAAAAGTGTAGAAAAGTAATTTTTTAATATTTTAAAATAAAAAATAATTCCAACATTTTAGGAAACATATTAATACTCAAAAATTGCAGTTTAAAAACCTAAATTCTTTCACAAAATATGATTTATACAGAAGAAAGTTTTAATCAAACTAGAACGCTAGCAAATCACCAACTCCCAGAACTGCTTCTGCAGATTTTTCGGATCGCTTGGCTCGTTCATTACAAGCTAAACTAGTTTAGGAAAGTTTCACAACTACAACAAAAAGAATCAGCATCAAAAATAATGTTCTGTATAGCAGACAACTTATCAGAATAAAAAAAGATGGGCGTTATACAGGGGCACCGAGGGGTCATCCTTCCCCCATAAAAAGTATTAGATATCTGGTATCTGACCTATAATTTATTTTTAAATATCCAGAATCTGATATGGTCATTGCAATAAAGATCCGGTTATAACATGTATCAAGATCGACAATGGGCAAGATATCTCCAAAACAGACTTGCCAACCTGCCAGAATTGAAATGCAGGATGTTTCTGATCAAGAATTCAGGAGGGAGATAAAAAATTAAGATTTTACTTTTCATTGCAATTGTGGTTAATGTACTTAACTAATATAAATTTCAAATGCATAATACATATATTTAAGGGTGATTTTATGTAAGTTCATGAAAAGATGCCTGCACTTATTTTAAAGAGTAAAATGGTGCCTTGAAATTTTCATTACTTTTATGAACAGGTGTTATATATTTCTTAGCCCTTAATACAGCCCTAAAAACCCTCTATCTTTTACAATAGCAGGGACCAAATTCCCAAATCTGATTTAGGTAATTTTGAAAAAAAAAGAAAAAGAAGATTTATGCCATAAAAACTCAGTATTTTTAAATTAATGAAAATTGTGTATGCTATGAAATATGGAAAAGAATTTAATGGGCTGTAATAAGCAAGCAAATTTCCTAATCTATACAATGAGAACTGATTCTAAGATTTAATATTTTTATTAATAAAGATGTACAGGTGTCGATCCAGCTTTTTTTTTTTAAAACAAGGTCCGTTTTCTCTTGTGATTTTAAAACATTTTTGTGAAAATTCAAAATTTAAACATAAAGTGATAAAATTTTTTGTTACTTTTTGCTGCTTATTTAATAAATAATTTTGCAAAAAGTATGATTTGGTAGCATATATCGGCATTCCAAAAGCCTAAATAAATGACACAAAAATAAGAATAAACCTGAATTCAGCATTTAACTTTTTGATATGTGAGAGCTTCTAACAAGCACAGAATTTCGTTCCAAAAATTTAAAATGAAAATTTTACAGAAAATAAAAAGGAATTTATTCCATTTGCCCTTTAATAAAGCTTAATAAACATCAATAGTGAAAAAAATTCAATTCTAACAGCACATGCAAAAAGATTGCATTTTTTTTAAGCGTAAGCATCAAATCCAAAGACGGAAAATAAAAGATTTGATATAAGTAGAATAACATCAAGATTTAATTTTAATAAGGCTATAATAATCAACAGTAATAACTACTGGCATTACGTCGGAAATTTGGAGTAAATTAAAAACAATAGCGGAAAAAAAATTCACTGAATTTCAGTAATTTTAGCTAAATTTCGAAATTATGGAAATACCGATTTTCAAAATTTCTGGTATTAAAATGTAATTTATTTCCGGCATTAAAGTGCAATAAAATACTGGAATTCCAGTGTAGAACAAGAACACAATCATCCTTGAATATTAATCAGGGCTCAGAGTTGTCTTGGAATTATTGATTCTTCTTTTAATGTACCGAAATATTTTTACATTTCACCCAATAATAATCTTTAATTTCAAGATATTTTCGCGGCGATATTTAGCACATGCGCCGACTTTGCCTCTCCTAATGTAACGTGTTCAGCCATCGGCCGCAGCCGCCGCGACCGATGCGTTTACTGCCGTGCTGCCTCGTGCATGGTGGGGAGTTGGTTATACAAGAAAAGGAAATTTCGGGGGGGGGGGGGACAATGCAGGAATTTTAAATTCGGTGACGGATCAGTTTCAATTCGGAAGATTTTGGATCGATTCAGGTGAGCGGGAGAAGAAACCCAAATTCGGGAGTCTCCCGCAAAATGCGGGAGAGTTGGCACGTCTGCGAAAAGAAATGCAGACTTCACTCTCAAACAAAAATTTGATTTTTAAAATGTAATCAGCATGCTTTGAAAATATATGTACATTAAAAATGTACAACGAATTACAAAACTTTGGGATGTTTAAAAAGATGTACAGAATTAACAGATTTCAAACATCAGATCTTGATATTTGGTAGGGATTCATTAAATAAGGGGCACCAGATGTCTGACAAAATCACTATCCCCATCCCCAATCCTGATCTCTATTCCCCCTCTCCCCCTGCCTGAGGAAAATCCTGGTTGCACTACTGCTCTTGTTTCATAATGCGCAGAGATTTTACACAATGTCTTAAATTATGGTGAGATTCTGAAGTCGCCAACTTACATATCGAAAAGGCATCAGAAAAACAAGAATTAACACGATTTTGCTGTTTCAGACTTTTTTTGACATTGATTTGATGTATTTTGGCTTTTCCAGCCTTTTGTTTCATTTCTCACTGATGCCCTTTGAATAATTTAAATCCAAGTTTCATTTAGGTGCTGTTCTTTTCTAAATGCATTAAGAGAAATTTTAGAACTATTGTGAGCACTTTATTTGTAATTACTTGCTTCATTGTCAAATTCCAAAAATTATGATCATCATAGCGAAGTTGCAAATAGCCTTCATCATAGTGTAACAACAACAAAATAGCACATAATTTGGTACAGTCAATAATAAACAAAATTGTTGATAAATTGCTGATACATGAAAATTAGCTCCATCATTTTAAAGAAAATAACATTGTTTACTTCGAATTTGGTAACGTGACTGTTATTTAATACTTAAAGTTTATTACGCAACTAAGGCTTCTTCAAACTAAAGTGATTGAAAAAGATTTGTTTATGAAATTTTTAAAATTTTGTTCCTACTGATCGAATGATTAAACCTTGCTTTAAATAATATTTTTTTATTCAAAAATTTCCTTTCATTCCTTATTGGCGTCCCAGGTTGAGAAAACTCCCTATATAGTGTTAAAAAGTTGTGGCTTTGAAATTTAAATTGGATTTTTTCAACTTAAAAATCTCTAATTTCGAAAAACGGGCTCTGTTAGGCATAAATATATAGGTCTATCTCCTTGCATTCCAAAAATCATATTGATTGATTAAAAATTGAGATGTAGGGAGTGCAAATAGAAGGAAAAAAATTGTTGACTTCCAAATTAAATAAGTCTAAAACTACTATTTTAATCTATATATATTTTATATATCTTCGTTGCCTTGTAAGAGTTTGAAGCGTGAAAGTCAATTTCTCTAACACAGTGAAGTTGTCAGGGAATTACTTTTTTAGTATAGAAAATATATAAAAAAAAAACAATCTAACTTATCTTCAAAAAAGTAATACTTCACCTCGAAAGCATTGGCATGTATAGCTTTAATGAGTCAGAATTAGCTTTCGTTGTACCTATAATAATACTTAGGGTATAAATAGCATAAAAGGAACTATTTTGTAATATCCACATGGGTTCAATTAAATAAGAAAAGAGAGTGAAAAATTAAAATTTTTTGGACTTAAAAAGTTGAATTGAGATTTTTAAAAAATTTTCTACTAATTTGTCATACGAATAAACTATGTCATTGAAAGTTTATTTACAAAGAGATATTATAAGTAAAGAACTCAAATTTTCACCGACTAAAAAATAAATAAAACAAAATAAATAGTAAAAATAATAAATAAATAAATAAACTGATGCTTAAAACAGTGAAAGCTAAGAGTTTTAAAAGTACAGTGCATGCAAACTTCAGAAATGTGAGCAAAATCTAATTTGTCTACTAAGTTTCATCAAACTGATATAAGCTACTGTTACTCACATGATGTGGAACAAGTTGGTCATATCCCCAAGTACTACCAGTCGCACAACATGCCATTGAGACCATTGCAGCTGTTGGGAAATAATCATAGATACTTCTTTTCTAAAACAAAATTTAATTAAAAATCATTTACTTCAGTATTCAGTTTAAATAAAATATTTACATGTTGCAGCAAATGAACTATACACAGATATGTAAGAAATTATGATGCAAATATATAAAAACTATAATTGAAATAAAACCAGCACCTGCATAGGGCACTCGTTGTCATGAGTGATGTCCATGAAAACAGCATGAGCAATACCTTTTGTGAGGGGACGAGTTACAGGATGAATAAATGCTCCAACAGAAGAACCACCATATCTATACACAAGCCGACCTTGTTCATGACTATCAGGAGCTTGCAAGGATTCTGTAATAAGCTTATCAAATTAGTACAAAATTTACACTTAATGTAGAATACAAAATTAAGAAAATTAAGAATTAAGAGCTGAAAATTTTATTAACACCGCTATTTTCTGGATTTATAGAACATAGTTCATACAGAATATTATCAATGTAATATAATTATTCATCTTAGTGCAAAAAGTAATTATCTGCTTTGAGCCACAATGAAAAGCTTAAAATTTTGTAAAATTCAGTTGATTTAAATAGATTTGTTTTTCCAAATACAGTAGAGCGTCGGTTATCCGAGCCCCGACTAACCGAGTTCCGGGTTAACCGAGGTACAATTGCCCTTGAAAAATTTCTTTTTGGGCGGCCGATGGCGGCTACCTCAATTGTGTAAAACGGCAGCAAAGAAGCGAGCGAGTTCCGTTAAACAGAAAACAATATGTATAAAGTTCTTCAAGACCCAACTTTAACTGGAACATGTACTATACTGCTGCGTACATGTAAAATTAGATATTTGTATGTATATGTGACAACATTTTTTCATTTTATAATATGTACGGTAAATGTCTTTGTTTTATATCTTTGACAATACTTTCATTCACTTTAACCCATGCTTCCCTCCCGATTTGGACAGAGTCTGTGTTATACGAGTTTTCGATTATCCGAGGTATCCTCGGTTCACATTACCTCGGATAATCCAGGCTCTACTGTACTACTTTTCATTCAAATAATAATAATAAAAATAGTAACAAAAAATAAATAATCAAATAATATTAATAAGTAGTTGCTTATAATGCAAAGAAAAAAGAAAATTTTTTTAATGAGTTTTTGAAAGAAACCCCCTTTTGTACACTAGCGCTGGGTCTTATACATCACAGTTGCACTAGGAACGTATCTACCATGTTATAAGAGGGCTACCTGCATCAGCATTTTTTAAATATGAGCATGATGGTAGTGTGTAACATTTATTTGCATATTAACCCTCACAACTGAATGTTTTCATTGAAAAATCAGTTTAAAAAAGTGATTACTATGTTAGTAAAAATGGATAACTCATGCACATTCTCCAAAAAAAAAAGAGATAAAGAAAATTTATAAAGAGTAATTTCTGGCACTGTTGTTAGAACACCCATCCACAAAATTTACTTTAAGTTTCATATGCCAATATAATTGCAGTTTTGCAGATTGTTTATTTATACAGGGGTCGTGCTAGAGGAAATTCAGGTCAGTTTTCGGATCCTTCACGAAATTCCAATAAATCAAAACAGATCCTTCACAAAATTACAATCAATCAAAATGAACCACAACTCAATCCATCAAAATGGACCCTTTACAAAATTCTGAGCTACAAAATGGTACTTTTTTTTACAGAATTAGTTATTAAATAAGAGGTGAAAAATAATATATATATATTTTTTTACTGTATGCTTAAATTTTAAATTTTCACAAAAATATTTTTAAAATTCACAAAAAGCGGACACTTAAAAATGCTGGATCAACCTTTGTTATAGTAAATCATATGTCATCCATAACATTGAGGAGCTTTACTGTGTATAACTTGTGTATGATTTCTTTCTTTGAAACAAACACATTTATACAAAATAAACATCATAAAACAGAAACATTTATGATATCATTGAAAAACTTAAACTATCCCTTTTAAAACAATCAAATAAGTTTCTTTGCCGTACTTAACCCCTCATGTGGAAAAACAAAACTTAAAAATAAGAAATTAATAGGTGAATATTTTGCAAAAATTTTAAAATATTTACAAGAATCAGCAACAAAAACTATTTTACATTAAAAAAGTGAAAAGACCAATCGGTTTGCCATTGTGTATATAGTGATAACTTTTTTTGGTGTAAATTATGTTAATTTATTAAAATGTATAGCATTCCACATCATTAAAAATTAGCTGCCCACGGGAATCAGCCAGAGATCCTACACATTTAAGCATTTTTTTTTTACAAAACACACACAATAAAAAAGGAAAAAGGAAAGGAAGAAACGAAACAAAAAAGAAAATATTTGAAAGAAAACCCATTTTGTTTGTTTAGTTCAAGTACCCACATAAAAAGGACGATTATAATAAATTAGAATAGTTTTAATATATAAATTTTTAGTATAATTAATTTTTATCTATTATTTATCGACATTAAAAGCCGGGTCCAGACGCTACGTTTTGTACAACCTTTTGTCTGCGTAGTCTTAAGACTGAATGAAAACGTTGCAGTTTTTTATGCTTCTACATGGTGCAGATATCTGTATATTTCACTCAGTTTTTTGCGATATCGTCATGAAGGAGGTACTACTCTGGTCAATTTTGGCATGGTGTCATGTTAAAAAAAAGACTGGAACGTCTCAGAAGTACCTAGCGTTCAAAGTGGTCAAATGATTACATAAAATAAATATTTTCTTGTTGCCTGTTCTGGTGGTTCGACTACTGCAATCTCTTTATTTTCATCCATGGTATTCCTAGACTGCCTTGGCGTCTTCTGATCATTTAGGAAATGTAACAAATCAAAATAGCAGAGAGATGGCTTGTAGATTTTGTCTCCAGTCCCAGATCGAATCGATTTATTAACTTTTGCCAAATCTTTACGGTAAACCATTCTCAAAGAATTAATTATTTACAACTGTTTCTCTGTTTGCGGTTGCATCAATTTTTTTGAATTTTTCCACTAAACTCTCATAAGCCTCCCCTCTTTTTATCCCTGTCACTATACTCCTTGGATTTGACACGCCAAATGTATGGAAAACTTTCGCATAATGCAATAAATTTTGTGAGAAACTCCCGAGCACATTGCCGAAAGTTGGCCATTGTCGCCTGACGAATTGAAACTGAGAAACAAAATGAATCGGAAAAAAGTGCTATCGTCTACGTGTGCCAATTTGTCTGCACAGTTCAAAGACATCTTATGCTTTCTAGCTCAGTTATCGCTGCAACTGTACAGTCTTCGCACCGGACTCAAAACTGCGCACTTTTCCAATCTACACGTAACGTTTTATCTGCAAAGTGTTGAACTGCGCAGACAAAAGGTTGTGCAAAACGTAGCATCTGGACCCGGCTTAAAACAGAAAGACGAAATTTTGTAGCTTGCAGAAACAAACAGCAGCAAGCAAAGCTTTGAAAGCGGAATAAACCTTTCATCCAAGCTCAAATAGGAAAATAACATATGCACTAATTCACTAGCGAAAAAAAATTTAAATAAATGAAAGTATAAATAGTAATAATAAGCTGGAATAACAAAAATCGCTATAAAGCATAACATTTCTTTTAAAAACCCCTCTGCAGTATGGAAAATGGTCCCGTAAAATACATGTCAAAATAAGGAAATCAAAATAAAGCTATCAATCGCAGGAAATAAATTTTAATCCGTTTAAAAAAAATAATAATCAAAATCCAAAAAAAAAAAAAAAATAAAATAAATTAATTAAAAATCGGCTGCTCCTCAAAATGCTAAAAACCGCAAGCAATATCTTTTAATTCGTTAAAAGAAAAAAAGGATCAATAGTCAGTCGGCATGGTAACAATTAAAATAAAACTTAATTACCATGAAAAAATAATTTCGAACTGCAGAGAAAAATGCTTATAACTTCTTTTCTAGTTAATTTAGAGGCTTCGAATTTTCGCACACAGAGCGAAACTCTCTCCGGGGTAGTTTTTCACGCGCTTTTCAACGGTATCAAGCTCGAAACGATGTGATAATTCCTTCCCATAGAAAATGACTATTTTGTGAAACTTTTGGCTATAAATTGGAATAAAAGTAGAACAAATTCGAATTTCAGAAAAAACTCTCCGAGGTGCACATTCCCATGTTCTAAACTAATTTCGTGCCAAATTTCATGAAAATCCGCTGGACGGTCTGGGCCCTACGCCGGACACAGACAGACACACACACATACTTGCTGCTTTATTATTAGTAGAGACAATTAAATTTATCAGGAAAATACCTCGAATAAGAGCAGTGATTCCTAATCTGTTCACAAAAATATTGTCAACTGCTTCACTTGAAGTAAATAGCTCAGCTTCAACAAATAAGTCTGATCTTACTTCTCGAGCCTTGTCAATCAAATACTATAACGAAAAATTTATAATTAATTTCCAATGTTATAAATTGGACAAAAAAATAAACAAAATACAGTCGAACCTCGTTTTCACGACACCCTGTGGACTTTCTCAAAGTGTCGTCATAAGCGGAGCAACGTCTTCACCGGAATTACTTCAAATCACAATTTACAGAACATATAATGTAATAATGCATTTAATGTTTATATTAATTATTTTACATTTTAAAGTAGATTCAATTTCCGTCATTTTGTATCATTTCATTAATCAATGCACAAACATTAAGAAAAGATAACTTACTTTTTATTTTGCATGAAAATATTCTCCAATAAGGGTTTGCTTACTTTTTAATTTACAATTTAAAATCTTTCTGTGTAGTTTGTACGAAAAGTCAAAATCTTCCTGTTTAGCTCCTTCCATGGAAGAAAGGTATTTTTCTACGACATCAATGCAATGCAACGCCTCTGTTTTATTTGGAAGTTTTCGAACAAAGAAAGCTTTCTATCAAATTGCCAGTCTAAAAGAGGGATTATTGCATGCATTTTTAAAAGTTCATTTACAATGACCATTCAACTTCAACAGCAGTTGAATAGCCATAGTGGTTCTCTTCTGCCCTGTCTTCCTAAACTCTTTCTGACTGGAAATTAAAATCTGTATACGTCCCTGGAATTTCAGAAACAAAACTCGAGTTTCAAAATTAATGCTTTATTTCTCCTTGTCCCTTTATCCTTTTCAGAAGTACTGCTGAGTAGAGATTTAATAGTACAAGCAATGCAAATGGAACTTGTCACTCTTTTCTTGTGACTGTCAATGTTGACAATTGCAAAAATCTTTCTGTACTTCAAATCCCTAATTTGAAGAAGTTCAAGTAAACCTGCAGCGCAACATTATCTTTACACCTGTCGCTTTCAAACCTTCTGTACAAGCCTTGCTGGCTCGCGATTGTTAGGTTCGAGGGGGCTGGGGATTTTCTCCACTATAGGTTGATAGCACTTGTCACTAATCCATTTTCAGGAATTTTAGGGAAAACTTTTCGTGAAATCTTCATTATTTAACTGAAAGGTTTCAGTTAAAAAAATAAAATCGAGCCCGTTTTAACAATTTGAAGTGTTGTCATAAACAGAGTGGCACAATAAAGTAGTGTCGTGAATTGCAGAGTTATTTAACATTAAAATTATAGGTTGCAAGTTCAGGTATAGGTTGCAAAAGTGACGTGACATCCGGAGTGACGTGTCATCTGGGTATCAAGAAAACGAAGTTCGACTGTAATAATAAAATGTATATATAAATAGTTACATATGATACTTCATTTTGTTGATATATGAACTAAATATCAAGTATTGTAAAGACATTCTTGATATTATGTTTGAAATTGTCACTTTTATATTCATCACCTTAAACTTTGCACCACGCTTACAAAATTCCAAGCCTCCCTCTTTTGAGGGGCTTTATAAGAAAATTTAAACAATAAAAACAAGCAAATATGTAAAAGTAATAAAACAAAATGCAAAGACAAATATTTTTACTACCCAAATTCAATTTCATGCCATGTATTACATTAACATACTTCACATCACACCAAACATTACTAAATAAATCAGCCTCTTTTTGTCTTCAAATTCTTTATGGTCAATGTATTTTTTATATTCATTACTTTATTTTCAGTTAAATTGCGGGACAGTCATTTGATGACATGGTTGTTCAAGCACTTGAACAATCTCATCTGAAGAACTATTGAATTTAAATCCAATTGAAGATCTTCGCAAAGAATAAAAAAACATCAAATGCATTTTTATTGCTTGAAGATAGATTAAATCTTTTTATAAACCTGTGAAAAGAGGCAGGCTAAGAATTTTGAAAGGTAGTGTGAAATTTAAACTGCTGAATATAAAAAGAAAAGCTTCAAGAATACTATCAAAATATCTTAAACATACTTGATAAACATACTTTTCCCACATAAAAAAATTTATCATATACAAACTTTATGTATTTTACTTATAATCAGTAAATGTTCTATTTGAGACCCAGTGGTTGAGTAGTAGCCTTTCGTGCTACCATGCCACAGGTTCGGGGTTTGATTCTCGGGCTGGGCAGAGTCGACTCAGCCCTTCATCCCTTCAGTGGGGTCTATGACATGAGGTCCAAGCGCACTTGAGAACTAACACTTGGGATTCCACGTCAAGCCAACCACTTGACTGGAACATCTGCTTCTTCACCCTAGCGCCCTTGGTCTCGAAAGTTGGAATGGGTACAGCAGACCATGGCCCCCAATGGGCTGTCACGCCACTGAGTTGGTTAAATGTTTTATTTACTTGGAAAGTTTATTATTATGATTTTTACTCCAAACTATTTTGTCTAAGGTGCCTAGAAGTCTATTCCTAATAAGTGTCTGCAAAACCTTGTGAAAAGGGTTCACACTTTGTCAGGCTGTAGTTGATGCAAAATGCTAAAGAAATAGTATGTGGAGCAGCAGTCTTAATTTATTGCGGGAAATGTCAAATTTTTGTTGGCCATATAATATACCCATTTACCATTCTAGGCAACCTAGGATGGTAAATTTTGAGGAGTGACAAAATTTGTTTAAAGAAATGATATTATTAGAATTAAACAAATTTAAGAATAAAAGCTAGTTCACTTACGCAACAGAAATATAAAGAAATATGTTCACTGTTAAACTATTGTAACAAATATTCAGAAAGAAATTCTAATATTTAAAAGTGATCAGGACAAATAGGATGTGAAATTAAACAGGGAGAAATAGGGAAGGAGATGTCTATTTGCTATGCATGAAGGCAGCATTCAAGCAAATACACCCCTATACTAAAATTTTAGCACCCATTAGTATATAAAGGAAATACATAAGGAATAATTATTCTGAAATGTTATCCTACAGTAGTAACTCAAACTGAAAGTAGAGTGATAGAATTTCACATGCATGTTTTTTCATTCAATCATTAGTTCAAATCTACATTATAACTTGCATTTTCTACTAAAAAATAAAAAAGTTATTTCTAAGGTACTACAAGCACAAAACCTTTCTTAACAACGTTATAGCTCTTTAGATTTTTTTTATTAACTCGGCAAATTAATGTACATATTTAATTATATACCTCTGCTACATGTATAGGAGTACTGTGACAGTTATCCAGCCTTAATCCATGAAAAGCTCGTGCTAACTGCTGGACATATTCTGTCATATGTTTCCATAGATAAGGTGAATCTTCTGGTTTGTCACCATATCTTAGTTTAACACTATCTCCCCAGGCTACAAGCTCACGCCGCAAGTACACATTAGATCCCGGTTCTGCAAAGTTTTTAAGGGGGTTGTCACCCATTACCCAGCCGTTGTGAGCCATTATATAACAACACTGTGGAGAAAACATCAATTTCTCATCTTCTTCTAGGTTGGAGTCTTTGCCGTAATTACGAAAATATCTGAGAATGAAAACAAATTACTATTAAAATGTGACATAGAGCAGTATTAATTTTAAAAAACATTATAATGCAAAATACTCTACTAGTGTACATGAACAAAACATACCATAACTAATTGTTTATTAAGGAACTATCAACAAATTTGCCATCATTAAGGAACTATCAACAAATATTTTGACTGTTCATATAGGAATATCATTATGTAAAATATTCATAAAATATTTCCCATCCACTCTCAGTGATAAAGTTTTATATTTAACATAAAAGAATAAAATAAATTTTTATTCAGCATCTGATTTTGATAAATGATAAATTGAAAAATTAATCCTTAAGACTTATGATCTAGGAAATCAATCTTCTATTCTGTTTAGCCAAATATAAATGCACAAGGTGATAAGTTGCTTGCAACTTATCACCTTCTTCTGTGTAAAATATAATTTGCTTAATTTTACAATACATTTCCTGAAAGAGCATGCATGATTAATAAAAACGAAAAATGAAATATCCAGCAACCATGACATACAGAGTATGATATATTTTGTGAAGAAAATATTTTTTGGCTTTGACAAAAATTTATCTCTGTCGATTTTTCTTTTCCTTTTACAGTTTGGAATGGATGGCTCATTTTTTAAATTTTTGGAACAAACTCTCATAAATTGTCTGAATTTTCTAAAAAGTTAGGAGCAGAATTATTCTTGGTTGCTTGGTTAGTACCAAAGTATCAAGAATGCTAAAATGCGGGGACGGGGGGACCTATCAAGACCTGTGTATTGTTTATGTTTAGAAAACTAAACAGATTCTGTCTAGCACGAAAGTAAAATGTATTCCTTTAAAGTTTATTCTGAATATTCTGATTATCTGATATTATACTGAAGAAAGCTTACATTTAGTTTGAGTGTCACACACACAGGCAAACTAAATATCCATCTATAGGGAAACTTTTTAAATCAAGACAGCCCACAACAAAAAGTACACATATGATTGCAATATAAATCTACTTTGTACAAAACAACTTTTTTTCGTATTTTTTCTTACTCTGGAACAAGAGGATACTTGTAGGAAACTTCCTTTAGCTTTGGGCCACTTGGATTTAAACGTTCATAACGTACTGCAGAAAGTACATTTTCAACTGCAGTATAAAAATGAGAATCGATTTCAGCTCTTTTTGCATGGTTGAGTTCTTCAAGTTTTTGCTTTAAATTTTCACAGCACTTTGAAATTTCAGCATCACTTGATGTTCTGAAAAAAAAAAGAAAACACCAATGCAGTAACAAAAATCTGAAAAGTCAAATACCCGACCTAAAAAAGCTCATTAGTATCAAAATTCTCTGGATTCTTAGAAACGCATTCAATACTTATGCAGTAATTTATGCAGAATCATTAATAATCATTGAGTCACAAAGTTTTGTTTATTTGAAATGCTTTACTTTATTATTTCAACCTATAGCTTCAAAGTTATTAAACAAATAATATGTCTGAAAAATCAACTGATTTCTTCACCACACATTATAATATACAGTTTGAAAAGAATACACTGTCTGAAAAGATAATTTCAGTAAAAATTTCAAATTTTAAAAATTGCAAAAATCCGCTAATACAATTGTAAATGGCACAACCCAAGAAAACAACTTCTTCATAATTTGTACTTCGCTTGTGAAACTCGAAACTTTTAATGCACCAAAGAAGTTACACATGTATGCAATATTAATGTAGCAAACTTAGCTCATTTCATGATGTCTGCAGGCATGTGTTTGTTACCTCTGTTTAAAAGTGCATTTCTATGTTCAATTTATAACTTACAATAACATTCTGTATTGTATCTATGTTTTATATCAGGTTTAGGTCAACAAATGGTGTTGGCTGTCCAAAATAATTAGGACAATAACAGTAATAAACACACACAAGTTATGCATTTAAACTCCTATGCGTATATAGATGTCAAATATGAGACTTGAAAAATTAGCAACTTTTGCAGGCCTGCATAGTCGGATGGGAAAGGACCAACTGCGACGCCTGGAATTTTAAAACTCCGACTCGTCCTTCTTCTCAAGCACTACAGCCGGTTGCCAGCCAAGGTTGTCTCGGTCAGCTTTGACCATTTAGATCTACTTGCCTCAATGCTTTTCCATCGGTTGACGCCCAAGTCCTTCAACCACTTTTCCAATTTATCTATCCACCTTGTTCTCGGTCTTCCTCTTTTTCCTTTCCCCTCAGGAATTTGAAAAGTTTATTTCCTAATAGGATTTTCATTTTCATATCTAAAAATGTGTCTTAACCACCTAATCTGGGATACCTTGATCACTTTCACTATATTGGGTTCCCGACTCGTCCTTATATATTTGGAATGTAACTGTTAGCCTTAAAGCTAAAAACATTTTTCTCTACATCTACAATTAATTTACTAAAGAAAAGTTTAATCTTTAGTACTCTTTTGAAAACTTACTTTGAGAGTAAAAGCGGGTGTTTTGAAACATCGTCGACCAGAAACGTTCAGTGTATAGGAAATCACGTATCAACATGGCTGTGCATGTTGGGAGTGACGTAACTAGTCAGCCGTGATTGGCCGAGGAGGTAGGCGGACATGCCACATGCCAACCTCTCATTGGTTGCTTTAAAACTCGGTCGACATTACATTATGCTAATGAAGGTGTGTATTTAACAGGAAGCTCTGGTCGACGCAAGCACTTCTTCTGTTTTTCTCAACCATGTTGTAACTGCATCGATTGAGCATTAAGTTATCGGCTCGTTGCTCGAAAGAGCCTTTGCTAATGTAGCATTTGCTATAAAAGCCCGATTTTCGCAATGCTAGTCATATTTTAAAGTTACCAGTTTTTTTGGCTTCAGGTTATTTTAACAATGTTGTAGTTTTTTTGAAGTTTAAATAAATGTTATAGTTTTTTACAAAGTCTTTTGAATCATTTATCTTCAAGATCGGGCAAGGCATACTTGACTCTTCCGCTAACTCTGCAACTATATTAGATTCATAGGATGCTACAAGTTGCAACTTTGTTAGCCAATTTGAATGAACATGATATACTGTTATAAGTAACAAATATTCGGCCACTCTTCAGTACACATTTTTAAGCAAGTCCGACTCCAATACCTTTACCTGGGCGCGTACTCCGGCTCCTCCGCCCCAAATTCAGCCTGATTTGGGTTCCACAGCCTCTGTTTATGAAATGATTTAATCAAAAAAAAAAAAAAGTCAGAAGAGATGAACATGATTAGGGCCATTTTCAAGCATCTGAATACCCTTCATTGGTATGTAAAATTTATAAAAATGTTACAGAGTTGTTGATAATATACAAAAAGGGAGTTGATAATTTAAGTTAGATTTAATATATAAAAGTATTTTTCATATTTGTAGAAGTTTGTTAGGAGTATGTAGGAAACTATTAACAATATATTGATCAATAAATAGCTAGTTAAAATAACAATAATTACACTTACGAATTGGGAGCATATAAACTTAGAGCCAATTCCATATCTACAGTGCTTTTCAATCTTCTATACTCAGAATCTTGTTGGATTTTTAATACACAAGAAAGCTTTGATAAATTTCGTTTGGAATCTAAAATATAAATAAAAACTTTTAAAATATAAATTAAATGCAACAATAAGCCCTTCCATTTCAAATCAGGCAGACAGCTTTGGAAAATGTTACATGAATATCAGAGACTTTTTTAAACAAAATTCCAGCAGTTATAATTTGTGAACACCTGAAATATTCCAATACGATTTTACAAGAAAAAAAATATGCTTTCCTCCAGTTATAGCTTTTCAATTCAGTGCAAAATTAATCAATTTCAGAAAATTTTCAAAATGTTCCCTTTAAAATGAACCATTTCAAAAGCATTCAACTAATTTGATCATTTTTCTATGATTAACTAAGGAACAGTATTTTGTGTAGAGATCATTTTTGAAAATTTAGTTGGCTCTATTGATGAAAAAAAGAAAAAAAAAAACTTTTTAATAATTAAATAGAGATGGAAATGTCTGATAATAAAAACAATTTCAGTAATGATATGCCAAAAGAATAAAATTCATAAAAAATATGAATAAAAATTAAAACAGATATAGTTAAATATTAAATTCCTAGTTACAGTTAAAAATAATGTTATATCTTATGAAAGTACAATTTAAATAGATAAAAAAACAGTACAGTATAGGACCTCAAATCCGGAACGCTCAAGGCTGCACTCTTTCTGGATTTCGGAATTTTTCGGGTTTTGGATCCTGATTTAAAATTTTTTGTAAAAGTAGCATCAGAATTCATATTATGTGCTTTTAAACTTTCCATTAGCATTTCACTCATTCATGGCATCCATAATTCATTACCATATATACTGGCCTACATGTCGCAAAATTTAGTACAAGAAACAAAGTATTAGTCGACTTACAATAGAGGCAAAACATTGAGAAATTTCCACTTTTAATGACTTTTTACCAAACCCCTTTAGTTGAACAATGAAAGAAAAGACTGCCATCAAATTCTGATATGATATAATATTCTCTAGCCGATTAAATTTCTCGATTGCGTGACAGTTAGAGCTCCTTTAAAAAATAATAATAAATACAATCAACTACAAGAAATAAAAAAGGAAAATTTAAATGATATTTACTCAAAATTAAAGCAACAATTAATAAAAACTTTGAATGAAAAAAATTTTTTTTTTGGAAAAAGTTCTGAATTTTGGATTTTCTTGATTTTGGGATTCCGAATTTGGGGTCCCATACTGTATATTATAATTGTAATTAGAAGGCATTAAAATGTTAGAATTTCAAATAATGTGATTATAAGAAAAAATTTACCATTATACATGTACATCATAGTAATAAGATCACTTTGAAAAAATCTTCTAAGCAAAAACACACAATTCGATAAATATCAACTTGTTAAGCATTAAAAGGGCCTCCAATTGACAAATTGTAGATCTTTAAAAAATAGCAGTTTTAAGTAATTTTTGATGAATTTAAAAAAGTTATAGAAAAAAATTTAATCAAATCGGTTAAATACCCCCCCCCCCCCTTTTGAAACTATGTCCATTTCAAAATGAGTGTTTTGCCCATATTCTAAAGTGGTCAATTTTGTGCTGAATTTTAATAGGTGGTAACTAGAGGGTAAAAAAATTCTTGGAAAATTCTTTTTGGCACTTTATATGTCCATTAGTTGTAACTATTGTAATTTCTTCAAGAAATACAACGTCGATAATCTTTTGGGCGCTACCCTTTTTCCTACTTTAGATTTTTGTAGTGGATTTTTTCAAATGAAAATGCATCCCGAAGATGCTAACAGGACAGTTTTTGCTACTGAAGATTTTTTTTTTAATGGCCGCGTGTCCCCTTCAGACTTGGTAATAGCGCAAACCATTTCCAGTGCCTGATGGACGTTGTATTATCAGGGTTAAAACCTTTACAAATTGCGGTTTATTTAGATGACATAATTATTGCATCTGGGGATTCCATTGATGAACACTTAGATCAGTTAAAATATGTTTTCGAGCACCTTAGAGCTAAAGCCTAATGAATGTTCGTTTCTTAAGAAAAATATTAAATATTTAGGTTTTTGAAATAACCGAAGGTAAAGTATTACCAGACAAAAATGATATTAGCGTAATTGAAATTTTCAAAATTCCTACTTCATGCAAGCAAACACGTGCTTTTCTTGGTCTCACACATTTTTATAGGAAATTTATACCGATTATTCTAATTTAGCACTTCCTCTTACTAACCTGACTAAAGATACCTCAAATTTTAAGTGGAATGATGAGGCACAAAAGTAGTTTGATACACTTAAGTAATTTTCAACTACACAACCTTGTTTACAATTGTCCAGTTTCTAAAAGAATGTTAATAAATATGAAATAAAACACAATAAAATTCCTTACATAACAATAAAGTACCTAACAGATGGTCATGTCGCATGCCGTCTGATTGGACATAGAATAACTCCAGTATAAATAGTATTCTTGTTCACAAACATTATGAACAGGAAATGAAATACAACAATATTTGGTTTTATAAGTGTGGTAGCAATCTAAAAAATAAATATGTATAGCCAAAGATAGAATAATACCAACCTTTAATATGACTATGAAAAACTTTCACAATTTCTTCAACATCCAAAATGTAGAATTCATACAATTTCAATTTATGTTTAAAATATCCATGGAAAGCACTGCGTATTGCCTAAAATAAAAGTAAGACAAAATATAGAATATAATTTTAAATATTTTTCAACACAATATCTAATTTTGACTCAGCAAAACAAAATCATATTTTTTTCCATATCCTCTTCATATCTCTAAATACTTAATAAAATCTTTCAGAATAAACAGAAGTGTAAATACATAAATAACATATTTAAAAAATTTAAGGCAATAAATTAACAGTATGATTGTAACACATTATTATAATAAACCTTTCAAGCTGTTAAGGCAAGTTCAAAAGCATTTTTTAAATAAAAAATTTCTAATCCTAAAAATAATGAAACAATTTTTTCCCTTCAGAGCTTTTAGAGTACTTGGACTGAGAAACTTAATGGCCATATTCATCAAATATCAGACTTCAAAGTAATTTATCTCTTGAAATATAAAAATATAACTTAAGAGGAAAGTTTATCCTCACTATAAAAATCATGTCCAATATCTGCCTTTGCAATATGTTCAATGTTGTTATCGTATAAGTCTACTGATGCGGGCAAAATGTCAATTTTCAGAACCTTCGCAATTATGGTAGTGAAAAAAAAATTGTGGTCCAGCGGTAATTTTGTCACCAAATATTTATCAGTTTCTGTAGCATTTCTCTGCCTTTCTTATCAATCTTCATTCCCCTATGATGTTCTGTTCCGAGTCTTACAATGGTTTTAGTGGTGTGCCAGTTTGTGTTAGTTTTACAAACCTGGTTTTTTGTTGGGATCAGTTTTCCTCTTAGTTTGAAGTCAGCCATTGCATTTGCATCAAGTAGGATCATCAACATTTTTGTTGTTGTTATTGTAATTTTTGACCACCTCCTTGGCTAGTTTGTGTGCCCTTTCATTCCCCTCAATAATTACATATGCGGGCAACCACTGGACAACCTGCTGGATTTTTTCAGTCTATATCCCGCAGAAGGTGACTTTATCAGTGATGAAAGAATTTCCCTTTGAAATTGCCTAGAGGTCTGCTCTTGAGTCACAAATGATGACCAGAATTTTTGCCTGCTCAGAGGAAGGGAGGTCTTTATACACATCCAAAACTTGCACTATTGCCTGGAACTCATGAGTAAAGTTAGATGCCTTATTTCTGGCCCCAAGACTGCATTGGTGAGTGGTACCATTTGGAGTGGTCAAAAACACTCCAGAGCCTCTGTTGGTAATGGTCTTGTCCAAAGAGCCATCTGTGTAAGAAATCCTTTCTTGACAACTCTTCTGATTGCTTTTAGACCTTTTCCCCTGATTACGTCAGTTAGCTCTTTCTTACTGCATGACTCTATGATTTTGTGTTTTTAATAAAAATATAGGGAGTATATATATATATATATATATATATAGATATACCCTTTGCAAACCCCTCCCTAGCTCTGGAAATTTTTGAACTGACAAACCTAAACAGTACTGAAAATAGTATGGCAAGAATTTATGTAGTACTAAAATATTAGCTTTATGCTGTCCTGAAAGCCCAGTCACAAGTTTATGAGCATTATGGCATTTTAAAGAGAGGGAAAATAAAATGCAATGAACATGTTTAAGATCGGAAATGTGTCGTTTACAAAAAAAATATTTCGCGACTTTCTGAAAACTTTGTTTTTGCGATTAGGAGTGTCTATTAATTGTTGCTTTGAAAAAAATATCCGGAAATGTTGGGCACCGTTGTTTTGGAAATAGGCGTTTTAAAGAGAAGGAAAATAAAATGTAATGAACATGTTTAAGATTGGAAATGTGCTGTTTTCAAAAATATTATTTCACGATTTTTTGAAAAGCGTCCGTTTTTTCGATTAGTTTTTATTAATAGCTGCTTTAATTCCGAGTTAATATCGTTTAATTTTGCTTTTTTTTTTTGTAGTTTATATATATATATTTTTAAATGACCCCTAATTTACACGCGATGCAGAACATTCTAGAAATTTAAAATCCGCGTTTCTCGCATTTTCCCGATAGTCTGATCTTTTACTACAATTTAGTGGCTAGAGAATATAAATCAAGCAAAAAATGGCAGAATTCTTTTTTTATTGTTTAATTCAAGAAGTTAAAATAACATCGGGAAAAGTCCAGATGTTTCGATGCTTTGCCTCGAATGTAAGCCTACTCCAACTTTGTTTTTTGTGCTGAATTTCACGACTTATAGGTGAGTATATACTATAATGAAAATGCTATAAATGAGCAAAATGCTAATAAAAAGTTCCAGAGCAAATTATATGGACTCTGATGCTACTTACAAAATTTTTTGAATGAGGACCCAAAATCTGGAAAATTCCGAAATCCAGAAAGATCGCGGCCCCGAGCATTCCGGATTTGAGGTCCCACACTGTATTTGGAAATTTTTGAATGCAACTACAAGTGGTGATTACAAATAAAAAAATGAATTAAAAAAATTCACCATAGAGGAACATGAACAGGGGCTAAATTGAAGTGGCCTCTTTCCATTTTTAATAGTAATAGTAATATTGACAATTTTGCACAGTCAAAAATATAGATTTCTACATTTTAAAGGAAATTTTTCGAAGTCTTCCTTACCAGTATGAGAGTCTTCCCTACCATTTGAAAGAAAGGGATTTGAGAAATCTGAACGGGAATCCTGCCATCCTACCCCGAATTTTAGCCCTTGGTGACGGTATAGGTAGTGCTTTATTTGTAGACTTGCATTTTGTAATAAAATTACTCTAAACTTAATTTACTAAGAGATATGCAGGGAATTTACATTCCAAATGTAGATCTAAAATTCAGAAATAAATACATAACATTTACAAGTAAATTTTAAGTATCTTACATCAAGATGACTTTCATCATTTACAGTAGAGGGAATCCCACTGCCACTCCATTTTCCAGCAGCTATTTCTAAAGAAAAGTACCAAATTGCTCTATCTAATAGGTATGCAGGTCTCAAATGGGGAGAATTAATCAGATTATATGTAGATTCAGGATGTTCCAGAAGCCATTCACTTTCATTTGCAGTATGGTTCAAAACAATATCAGTTATAGTCAGTACCTAGAATTTAAAGCATTAAACATTTAATTGAAAAATAAAATCAAGTGCTTCTGCTAAAAAATACATATTTAAGATAGAAAGAGAAGGTGCAAAATAACGGTATCTCATATTTAACAATTTCTTTCAATATAATGACAATTATCAGATTCCAGAGAATTATAACTATGATCATATCATGCTTCAAAATAAAGATCCTGAAAAACATTATAACCTACCTATTGTGCGTGTGAAAACATGCACCAAGAAGTCAAATTATTAGACTGCTCCCAGGGCTAGTTTCTAACGAAAGAAGTTTGGGATCCCTACAATTTCCAGAATTTGTTCCCATATTTAAATAGTCTGATGTCCATCAACTATATAAAAATTACGTGGAAAAATTGAGTTCTTATAAGCACCCCAAGCAAGTTAAGTATTACCACTCCATCTTTTTCTGATGAGCAAGAGTGGATGATGTGGAAGGCAGGTGATGAAGTGTGACTGGTATTTAGCTTATGACACATCTTTCTGTTGAATGGTAGCAGACCAAGCCTGAAGAATATGTATCAGATCTCATATTCTGCTAATGGAGGTTGTAAAGTGCCCACAAGGGTATTTAAAAAATATATATCCATTTTTTTTTTTCTTTTCTAGAAAATTTTCCAATCATTTGTATTTTATAATAGAAAAGTAATCAAAAGAGGGTAAAAAGCAATTTAAAAGTAACTGACTTATTTTGGTAAGATCTATATTTATTTTCTCGACATACATAAAATGGTTTTTGAAATAGAAGATTATTGTGTGTGTACATCAAAATGAAAGAACACAAAATGAGAAAATATAAGAAGCTTGGGGGGAAAAGCACAAACTTTTTATGTTTAGAAAAAATTTAAAGATTGTTGTTTGAATCAGCAGACAATTACAATTCAAAAAAAGTTTAAATATAATTACCTTCCACTCTCGTCTAATCTTTTCAACAAATTCAGAAACATCAGCTAAAGTGCACTTTTTCTTTTCAGAATGAAAACTAGGATTCAAAACTAGTTGATTTTTAAGCGAGTATGAAGAGCGAGATCCTCCAAGTTCTTGAATAGGTGTAATGTGCAGCATATTATACCCAACTTCTTTTGCTGTCAGAAGTCTACTTTCCCACCCCTCAAAGGCACCAAGACTTTTAGCCAAATATGTAAGACATAAGATACTGTCAAGTGGCAGAATTTCATCATCTGGACCATATGTAAGTACTGGGTCTACTAAAATGTATCCTGATCCACAAGGCCTGAGAATGTCCCTAAATGAATAATTTGAGAATGAGAACTTCAAGTCGTCATTAAAATGTGCAGACAATAAGGTTTCAGTTTTTACACACAGCCAATATTAAAAATAAAGGTGTAATATACTAAATATATTCTTTAAGCGTTTTAAATCATCACATATGTAGACATTGTACATGAATTTTTTTTTAATGGTTAAGAAACATTATACTTTAAAATTAACGTGAATTCATCTTGGCAGTGAACTGGAATGCAGTCATTTTAGAATTTCCGTGTGAAGTTATAAAGCTGATTGCTACCCATCATACCTTAAGCTCAGATTTTCTAATCTGTACTAATTCACTTTTGTCATTCTCGATTACAAATATTTCCTATTATAGCAAAGTTTATCAATTTCTATGTCATTTTAAGAGACCATGGTAAAAGCAAAATCATTATTATTTAATTACATTCAGAGTATTACATTCAGCCATATTTGAGCAATGTTGTTTTCATAATTTTCAATCCTAATGTTGTAATAGACAGCATTTGTAACATTTTAACTTTCTAAGGGAGTCTTGTATTTTAAAATTCAGATAACTTCATAAAATACTGGTTTTGCTGGTCCTAATGCTATATTTTTACTATTTTTCATTGAATAATGCATATCATTTTATCCAATGATAATGAATAGCAATAAGAATAATTATGCAAAAAGCTGACGTTTCTTTTCATTTTTAGCCAACTTTCCCGTAAAAGTAAAAGAAAAATTAATGAAGTGTGAAAGCAGGCTTAATGTATTGTAAAAATATCGTTAAAAATAAAGAAAGTCAAAAATAAGTGAAGTAATTAAAAAAAGATAAAAAAATAAAAAAAAACTGAAAGTAAGGTTTCGAGATGGGGAAATTGTGTCGGTTGGTCTGTCTGTTCCCCCCTAATAACTTTAGAGGGAATTGTCCAATTCGAAATATTTTTCTTGCGTTCACTTCCATATTTTACTTTTTGATTTGAACAATTTTTTGCTCAATTTTTAACATTAGCGTCTATGGGCAAATTATGTAAACTCTCGGCACAAGATCCAAGTTCCTATGAGCAAGCTTACTGGAAAAAGCTTTCGGCGTGAAAAATTGATTTGAACAATTTTGTTCATTTTTGAACAGTTAAAAAAAAAATAACATAGCACCTACGTGGAAATTTCAATCCCATATAAATCCTGGTCTAACAGACAGATTTGCTTGGAACAAACTTTATCATAAAGATGTTATGATGTAGAGCATCTACGGGAAAGCAGGCTCGTATAGTTCTAGACAGAACTTCTCGTTTAAATTGCAAGTTAATGAAAACATGGACTAATCATAATCAGCTCAAGGCCGTATTCAGAAATTTTTTTCGGGGGGGGGGGGGGGGGGCGGGCCTGACTTTGAAACATTTATGTTGAGGAAAGTTTCGAGGAGGAATATATGCTAAATTCTGAAAAATTTTGGGATTTGGGGGGGGGGGCGTCGCCCCCCCCCCCCCTCTTTGGATACGGCCTTGAATCAGCTATGAAGTATCAGAAATGAAACAAATTTGCCTTTTCTTTTAACAAAAGAAGATTACAATTCTAGTTTTAGTCTATGTAATGCAACTGCTTATTTTTAGTTTTTAGAGTAATTTTTTGTTCATTAATATACATTAATGCATTGAATTGCTGTAGAAATGCACTATAAGTGCTTTACACAATAGTATTGCTCTTTTCTCTAAGACATAGAATGTAATTTTTGGAATAGAAGAGTTTATGTAAATGATTTTTCTTGAAATGGTTATGTGTATGTGGCATTATTGTTGGCGATAAAAATCATCCCAAAGAGGGATATACTACATTGGAACTTTGCAACATGAAAATGCTGTATAGCTAATTAAATTGTTGCTGATGGTTTCTTGCACTCATAGGAAAAGTCGCCAAGGGGGGATCATATCGCATTAGTTCAGAGAAAAAGTATTTGTTTATATAACTATTTATTTTATCTTACAAGAATACATTTGATTTCCTGCAAACAAGCTTCATCTTTAAATTAAATGCTTGTTGATATGTCCTCAAAATCATAAAATGGTTTGATTTTTCAGTTCATTGCCTCCAGAACAATATAATCACAAGAATTCAAATTAGGATTTTTTTGCATGAATCAAAAAGTATGGACAAGTTGATCATGTTTTGATAAAGGAATAAATTTATTGATAATTTGTATTAAAAAAATAAAATAGGATTTATGATTTTTTTTTTTTTAAATATAAAAGAAAAAAAATAAGAAAATTAAATCTTTAATCTTTAGCCTATGTCACAAGCCATCCATCCATTTGATGCTGTGAAATATTTCACACCTTTTAAAGTAGAAATCGTTTACGGTTTTTCTCGGCTGAATTGTTCCGCTCATTGAAATTAGTCGTCCTCTAGCTTTAGGATACTAGCCACACAAAACAGTTTCCAGATTTTTGTTGATCCCCAACCTGTTTTTATTTTTTTCCTTTCTAGTGAAAATATTGCCTTTATCAACTGCTTCCTCATTTTGCATTTTTTTTAATATATAGAACTTAATGTTGAAGACAACATCAAAGTTTAAGTTTTCAGCAGTTTCAATTTTTTTTAAAAATGGACGTTTTTCTACTTCTTTACTTTTTCAATAATAAATTCTTTCCAGTCAAGCAAAAATTCTTTTAGCCACGTAAGTCACAATTAAGTGAAAAGTGATGAAAGCAGTAAACACAAACCAGTGTATCACAATCTAACATGAAATGAGAACCCAATCTAGAGTAGAATTATCCACACCTCATCTTATCTTTGGACACCATCCACAATACACCTTTTCAAAAATGTGCATGTGCGTTCCAGAGATTGAAAAAGGCATCAAAACAATAAGAGTGAAACTTTCTCTATTGAATTCAATTGCATGTTGTACTTGTGACCTTACCCTCCTGCATTATTCGTTCTTCACAATTAAAAATTTTCCACTTCAAAAATGTTGACAAGTGCTAAATTTACAATTTCTTTTTCAAGGTTGAAAAAATGTTAAGCAATAGTTGCAGAAATCTGATAACTACAGGAATGAAATAAGCGGGTATAATAAACATAGATTGGATTCATGACAAATGTCATTAAAACAAGATAATACATACAAGAGAGCAAAAAATATAGGAATGATGGATCTACGCTCTACTTTGCATACGTACATTATGTATGATGAATGAATGAAAAGTAATGGTTAGAAATCCTTTTCAAAATTCATTTTAATACTCGATAGCTACATATTTCCTCCATGTAATCACTCTTTGGCACAATCTCTATCCCTTTCTATACACTTATAATAATGAATGATTAGTAGAAAAGACCCCCAGGGAGGAATTCTGATAGTTGTCGCTAAATGGTAACTATTTATTCTGTCATTGGAATAAAAAAAAAGATGCTTTTCCATGTGAAAAGCACAGGAGAAAGATTCACCAAGTGAAAGACTGCATGCATAAATTTAACTTTTACAGTATTTAAGCAAAAGGTCAAGCAATACACATAGGTTATAATTTATTTACCAAAAACTGACATTGATACTTTTTGCACTAGGCCAAATATATATTTCTAGTTTTAAAAATACTGCACAAGAAAAGAATAAATATCGAGAGAACCTCATGAAAATTTAGTAACTCTCTTTCTTAAAAAAAAGGTACATATGCTTATTTATAATAATATTAAACCAATCTTACCCCCCTTCCGGGACAAACAAGTAATGAAAACTTCCAGCTAGTTCAAAGCAAACTTCTGCATATAATGCAGTGTCATCTCCTTTGTTTAAACTTTCTGATTTCCATTTTAATTCTTGATAAGTGTGTCTTTTGAATCCTTCAGCAGGCTTCTCAGGATAATTTGTAAAAAGTTTTACTCTTTGTCCAAAAAGTGTTGAACCAAGTTTAAATTGCAAAATGGATCCTGTAATAGAAAACACATTAAGTATGCAGTACTGCATATAGTTCACTTTAAATTATTTAGGTGATAAACTATTTGGAACATTTTTATTATAAGTATTTCAAGGGTCATTTCAAAAGTAATACACAATTGTTTCACTGATATATTTATTTGGCTGAAAATTCTTCAATGAAGTCACTCTTCTTCACAATGCTGGAGTCCCAATAGCTTGGAAACTTTATTAATTCCATTTAATGCACCATCGTTGTGCATCTGTCAAATGGCTTGGATACTAGCAGCAGAAAAGGTGAGCCAGAGATGAAAAACAACATCCTTGCATAGACTCTTAGATAATAAGTTATGTACCAGTGCTTCCCCCAGGCTTGGGCGGGAGGGCGCCGCGCCCTGCCCGCCCTTGGATTCGGGAAACGCGCCCATCTTGCCCTTTTGTTAGTGAAATTGCGCCCTTCTTGTAGAGCTCAAAACTCGCGATCGCCAGTCGCCAAGAGCGACCAATTTTCACGTTTTGACGACCATTGTTTTCATTGCAGTCGCCAATGTGGCTACCCATTTGCTAATGCTAAAACCCTTTCCCGAACTTTTATCTTGACACGTGCCCTTTTCCCAAATTTTCTTGTCCACTAAAAATTAAATCAAGAAGAAAGAAATAGGAGTTAATTTTTGGGCCACACGGAAACTAGTTTTTCCTCCGATTTTGACCGGAAATTCTTACAGTGTTTGAAATTTCAATCTTTTTCCATCCTGGAATTATTTCAATTATCTTGAGAGTTGTAAGATAGTTTTTCCCTGCACTACCTTAAATCTGCTTATTTGTCCTTTCATTTTACCAATTAAAAAAGAAAAAAAGTATAAAGATAGAAACAGCCAAAATCGTGCTCGTGCTTCGCCGAAAATTGGATTCTGCGTTAGAGATTTTAATCCCTTTGCATCGGGTACAAATTTCAATTATTTTCTAAAAGAGAAGATATTTTTCACACATGCTACCCTAAATCTGCTTATTTTGCATTTTATTTTAATAGTTTCTGGCTTTTTTTTTTTTTTTTGAACTGGGCCGATATTGAACACGTGTTTGTCGAAAATTGCTTTTATCACTAATTATTCACCATTATTAAATCACTATTATCGTTTCATTTATTTATTTACTTCAAATTTGAGTTTAGTATTGACAACTATTTACTTTTTAGAAAATACTAAATTGTGGATAAATAAGAAATTTTTAGAAAATTATTAATTTACCTGGATTTAACTTCTTTAAAAAACAATAAACAATTATTGAAAACTGTTTGCTAAATAAACAATTATTGAAAAGAAGTAGTATTATCACAAATCATAAAATAAATAAGAATTTTTTTTTTTAGTTTAAACATTTTACAAAATTAATAATGATAATAATGATCTCTTTTAGGGCCGACAGTTGCGAGATTTTTCGGGCACTTTTTTAGATTTTGGGGATTTTTTTTTTTTTTTATCACATCATTTTATGTCTCTTTTTTGGCTTTGGGTAATTTTTTGTCTGTAGCCTGAAACTCTTCCAATGATTCTGTGCTTGATTATATTGCAACTCTTAAAAACTCTCTACCTCATAAAATTTAGAACAGTAGGTTCCCAAAGACTAATAAGATTTTTTTTTTTTTTTTTCATCTTTATAAGGGACCCATTTGGGTCAAATATGAATTTATTACATCTGTAGACGTTGAGAAAAAAAACCAAAATATAAGAGAATGCTCTTTTTTAAACAAGAAGCTATTTACTATTCAAAAAATGAAAAAGCATTTCATAATCCCAATTTAATGGTGCTTTCTAGTTATTTCAAGAAAGAAAAGTTTTAAAATGTAATAAAACTTGCGGGAAAAAAATGGCAACGTGTGAGGAATCCATATATTAGACATTTCCTTTTTCTCTCCTTATTTTAATAAACATTTATTTCAATCTTTAATGAAAATGTATTGTATTAATTTTGCTTCTTTTAAATAAAAAAAATACTATTGTCATTTTAAGCTAAACCTTTGCTTTCAATTGGTATTCTTGATTAATTATAGTGGTATTTTTTGCAATTTTGCTGTTTTTAGGACATGTTAAAAATTTTAAAGTGTGTTTTCAGTGATCGTTTAGGTCATCAAAATCCGGGCTCTAATTACTATTACTGAAGCTTTATTATATGAAGAAAAGATATATTCTTATTTTCTTATTATTCCTCAGAGGTGATCAGATCTTCAGAAGTACTGGAATGAACAGAAACTCTCATATATTAGTAAAAATGTATAACTCAGAAAATTCTTGCTAGATATTTTATTGATTTTAAAATCATTATTGGTTGATGCTTCCTTAATATACAAGCAGAATTTTTTCAGTCTTTACTTCAAATATTGAAAATGATCTTAAAAATTAATATTGTCAAATTAGTTTATATATATTTTTCAATGTTCAGTTTCACTGTGATGATGTTGATGTTTGACTAAAATGTTAAATTATGGCAATAATAAAGTATTACTACGGGAGGATTCATAAATGATGTCATGCTTCTAGGGGGGAGGGGGGTTCGTGAAATTGTGACAAGGGGAGGGGTAACAAGAAGTGTGACATTCTGCTTGTGCAACATAGCGTAACATGTGACAATGGGGGAGGACGGTCCAACATGGAAAAAATTTATGAACGGTCCCTACTTCAAATTACATGTGCCCTTTATTTCGGTAAGATGCCCTAAATTTGGAAAAGTGCCCTTTTTTTTACAGTAGCACCCTGCCCTTTTTCAATCCTGGGGGAAGGTCTGTATGTACAGTGGGCATCATGAACACTGAGGATCAGCTAACATGTCCAAGTATGGATCAAGAGCCTCAGAGGCATGACGATATAGACAAATATCGATTGAAGGACAGAGCTTTCCTTGATCAAGCTGTACCCTTCATTCTTTCTCGATTGTTTGCATTTTACTTTCTTATATTTAATGTTTTTGTTCAATCAATGATGTTTGGGCGATATAATCCGTATGGATTAATATTCCAAAATAAAGCCCTGATATTTTTCAAAAAATTTTTTGAATTTAATTTTTTTATATGATGATATATACAGTATGAGACCTCAAATCCGGAACTCTCGGGGCCGCGATCTTTCCGGATTTCGGAATTTTCCGGATTTTAGGTCCTCATTCAAAAAATCTTGTAAGTAGCATCAGAGCCCATATAATTTACTCTGGAACTTTTTATTAGCATTTTGCTCATTTACAGCATTTTTATTATCATATATACATGCCTATAAGTCGCAAAATTTAGCACAAAAGAACAAAGTTGGAGTAGGCTTACACTCGACAATTGACACAAAGCATCGAAACATCCAGACTTTTCCCGATGTTATTTTAACCTCTATAATTAAACAATAAGAGAAAATAATTCTGTCAAATTTTCATATGATTTTATATTCTCTAGTCACTAAATTGTAGTAAAAGATCAGATTATCGGGAAAATATTCGAGTTACAAGTTACGAGAAACACAGATTTTCAATTTAGCGAATGTTCGTATCGCGCGAAAATTAGAGATCATTAAAATATATATATATATATATAAGAAACTACAATAAATAAAAAGAGCAAAATTTAATGATATTTACTCAGAATTAGATCAACAATTAATAAAAACTCTAATCGCGAAACGAACCCTTTTCAGAAAATCGCGCAATTGTTTTTTTTTGAAAATGGCACATTTCCGATTTTAAACATGTTCATTACATTTCATTTTCCTTTTCTTTCAAACGCCTTTTCCCCAAAAACCAACCACGCAAAATATTTCCCAATTCTTTTTTTCAAAAAAAAAAAAAAATTGTTTGCGGCCGGTTTTTTTTCGAAATTTGGAAAAAGTTCCGTAGATTTGGTCTTCCAGATTTCGGGATTCCGAAATTTGGGTCCCATACTGTATACCATACATAATTTTTATTATATATAGGATTTCAAATCTCAAAACAACTTTCTAAGGAAGAGAAAAATACTATATAACAAATACAGTAGTGGGCAAAAGCACCAACTACCAAAACGAGTCCAAATTTTAGGAGATAAAAAGAAATAATACCAGCCATTAAACCAAAAAAATAATAAAACAATTAATACTGTCTATGCTGCGGTCAAAGACGTCTTTTAGTAAGAGTTGATAGCTTTATTTTATTTTGGGTAAGGGGTCTGCTGGTGTGTCGCTCTTCGTCTTTTGCTTGCGGCATAGATGAAACCCTAGTAGCAATTGTTTTTTTCTTTGGTTAAATGCTAGTATTAGTAATATTTCTCCCCCACCCCCGTCTTAAAATTTGAACTTTTAACTTTTTGGTAGTTGATGCTATCGCACACTACTGCATTTGTTGTAGTGTTATTTTTGCTTAAATTGTGCGAGGTGTGAAAAATTTGCCCTCTCCCCCCTCCCCCATAATTTTGGTGCACTGTGTTTCAGCCCAGAATTGCATTTTCTAAATACATGTACGATAAAACCCGTTATACAACTCCTCATTATATTATCCGCAGTATATCCCATTCCGCGGTGACTATCCTGTCCCCCCGACGTTTAAACCACCCTTTATCATTACCATTTAAAGGTGATTCCATATTTACCATTGTAAATAAAGCAAAACCCAAGCACCCAAATATTCTAGCCAAAGATCTCCCATCCACCAACTACACTAACAGATAAAGCCCTATTTTTGTGATAGGCCTGATGCACACCTTTTTCACGCTTTTTCCGTCTTTAAACCTAGGACACTATATAGCTTGATTTCAAAATCGGGTGCAATCGCCCTGACTGGCTCCAACTTGTTTCCTTGACATGGGTGGAGCTCAATCTGTCAGGAGCTGTTCAGTTCAATGTTTTGCATCTAGAAGCTCCCTGTTGCCTTGAAGGGAGTTCAAGCAATCCCGAAACATATGGCTGCATCTTAATGCTAATTTGTGCTTTCATAACGTGGATTTTTATTACAGCTTAACTATCTTCCATTTTCAGAATAGGTATGTGTGTGTAACTTTTTTTTAGAGCATTATCAACCTTTGTACTCCAGATTCTTTAGCAATCCTGAAAAGTAAACATATACTCCAGTGTGATGCAGGCTGAAAAAAATTTTTTTTGAGAAGTGTGTTTCTCCCCTTCCAAATCTAATTTTTTCTTCGGACCTCTCCCATTTCAGAAATCCCACGTTGATAGCATAAAGAGATTTTTTAGCCCCCTTTTTATTGGAACACTGTTGGTTTATAACCTATCGCTCAATAGACTGATTTCGCTATTGAGATGCATGCTTCTTTCACAGCAATTACAGTGAATAAAATGGCAGTAAAGAAGAAAAGAAAAAATTATACTACACAAGAAAAGTTATGAGTAATTGATAAAGTTAAAAATGATGCAACAAAAGCGAGTATTATTTCGTAAATATGGTTCCATGGTATAGTTTCACTATATCGCAGTTATGTTATAACACGGGTGCCAAACACGTCCCTCGGCACCTATGTTTTAACAGGGTTTTGCTGCTTATACAAAAGAGTTGGTATGAGAGTATGTTAGTATCTTGGCTAATCATTATACAAATCTTGACGGGTATACCACTTGACGGGTTGGAATAAATTTGTCACATAATTCAATCATCCTCTAAAAAAGATAATGCATGTAGGGCAGAAAATGTTGTTTTCTGGCTAACAAATTTTTGTAAACATAGTTCATTGTTTGAAAGTCTGAGCTCAATTAGTTTCAATGCTTTTAATTCAAGTAAGAAAAATCATAATCAAATCCTACAATTCCAAAAAAACAGAACTTTTTCAAACATAAGTATAAAAAATGTACATTTTCATTCTTTTCAAAACAAATTTTAACCTTTTTACTTTCCTGATTTTGCACTGAAAGCAGGGAATGACTAATATGAAATGGGGGAATTTCCAATTTTTTGTCTGAAAGTAGGGTTAGGAAACATCTACATAATGCGATTATGCGCACAATATTTCCTTTATTCAGCATGAAGAAATAATATCTATTATGTACAATACAGTACATACACATATATATACAACATATGAACAAAATACAAATTGAAGAAAAAAAATTCATAATGTAAAAAGATATAGATTGATACCTTTTTTTAGGGTAAACAAAAGAGAATCCAAATTTTCATTTTCATTAAGATGATGAATTCTAACTTGAATGCTTAAAGGATGAGTGCCTGCCATGACAGCAGCTCTAATTAATTCTGAAGCATTAAAATGCACATGAAGTTATCACCTATCAAATCATTTAAAATTCCATTAATATGAAGAATATGTAGCACTTATCAAAGCAAAAATGTTACACAAAAAATTATACTTTTTATTTAACTGCACGGAAGAAGGGGGAGGGGGGATAGAATGACATCCATGTATTCATAGGAGCAGATGCTTTTCGCCCAAAATGAAATCCATCAGTATAACAGGAGATTATTTAAATAATTTTTTATTTTTACAGAAGCACAGAAATTCTGCAGAGTAGTTATACACTATTATTGTATCTTCCTACTATAGCTATGATGCAATGCATACGCGTAACTAGGGTTGGTGAAAGGGGGGAGGGTCCCCTGAAAATGTACAGATGAAACATCAGTCATAAATACGAGTCACTAAAGATATACTCAGTGTTTCTTTCAGGCATCTCTTGGGGGGGGGGGGGGATCAAATCAGCTTTTAAAAAAGAAAGAAAAGAGAGATTACGCTTTAAAGACTTTAGTTTCAGAAACACTTTCAAGGAAAAGACATCAAACACTATCACGAGCGACACCAAAAGTAACCTAACAGATATAAGAATTTATTTTGAAAAAATTTGCGGGGGGAGGGTAACCAAACTCCTTTTGGTTTCCTCTAACACCAATAAAGAATCCCAAAATTGCATTGCTAGGAAGATTTCAAAAAGTTTCCTGGGGAGAGCCCTCGAACTGCATACTTTTGACAGGATCACAAATCTTCAGAAAGAGGAAATTAAATCATATGCATATGTGTTAAGTTTTCTTAGGGAAAAAAAGATGTGCTTTGCACTTATAAAACAATAATAATTTCCGCCAAGTTGAGAAAAAAATGAATAAATAAGTAAATACCTAATGGGGGGTTTTAACCCCCACCCCCTGTTATGCCTATGAGGCAATGCAATAAAAATCAGCTGTTTTAACAATTTTATTTAATGAAAATTTGCTTTACATATGAGATCAAGAAGAGTTATTATTAAAGTATAAATAATAGCAAAGTAAACAGCATTAAGTGTGTGAAAACTGGGAAAATACTTATGCTATATAGAATGCAATATGAACCATATAATTAGCTTTATTTATAGGTTCAAAAAATACATGAGATAGATTGCAAGTAACATTGTCAATATATTTCCAAAGATGCTACCAAATGTTTTTCATCATTTTCTGGCTTAGCCTGGCTTGTTACAGAACAAAAGCATATCCTGTATTATTTTATTTTAATCACCGTATTTACAATAACAATTTTAGGGAACTAATTTGTTTTGTATACATAATAGATTTTTACACAAGTTTTAGGATCCTGGAAATCACCAGCTAGACTAGACCGCCACTGTCCGACTCTGAGGATAGATTGCTCTTGTAGACTCGGGACTTTTTATTCGCGTTCCAGTAGAACTAGAATATTTACGAGTGCACATGTAGGCCAGATCCCTTCCTTAAAATGCTCAAGAGATTGAGGATGGCATCTAAACTCCCATTCAATTACATATTTTTAAGGGAACAATATTTACGATAAGGAAGGTCTAAAGAAGTCATTTAGAGCCTCAAAATCAAAAGCATTGAAGGAAGCGCTGCTTACTTGTTTTATTCTTGCTCATCAGGGCCCTATCACCTAGTAGAAACCCTACAGCTAACTAATTACATGAGGCCTGACTCACCCTCTCTACTCACTACATGGCAGCAACTGCTTTAAATGTCGGAGATCCTTACATGAAGCACCCCCCCAAAATTAATAATTTTTTTATACAACTAATGCTAACTTAAAATTTATTACACATTTTATTAATTTTTCATCCAGGTACTATCAGAAACTACTACGCTGGGCCACACTTGGTACTTCTTAAAATGACAGTCTAAAATAGCTGCCTGTATTACTAAATTATGATTTAAAGAACTAAATATGTCGAGTTTACTCTTTGATAATAGGTTTTTATAAATTAGAGAATTAAACTAATAGTTCCAGATAATCTTTTTCCATTTTGTCAGTTACTGCAATAAAAAATTGAAGCTTTTTAGAGAAATAAATTAATGTTAAATTTTAAAATGAACAATGTACATAATTCAACAAAGATTTTTTTAATCTTGAATTACATAATAAATGAATAAGTAAATAAATGAAAAACAATTGGATGAGAGATCAGAGTATAAAATCATGAATTGTAAACATAACATTTTCAAAAACTTTTACAATTATTTATAATGACAATTCAAAGAAAGGAACAAAAACAGAAAACCAGACTTCTTTAGTAACTCAAATAGCTCTATGTCAGGTAATACTATATTATTTAACAAACTTAAGAATTTTGTAGTCTTTTCACCTGCGAACTGTCAGATGATTCAACTGGTTATAGCGGAAATTTCAAATGCAAGTCACCTTTCGCAGCAGCCGACACTAAATAAAGGTCAAACTAAAAGTTACAGTTTTTGAGAATTATTTCTCATCAAAATTTCAAAGTAAATTTGGTTGAAATTGTACGCAGATGAAATTAATAGTATTCAAAACATTTTTTACTACAAATATTTCAGTCTTAAAATTGCACTACTTTTATTATTAGAATAGCACAACAACTTTAAAATTTTAACTTTGACCATCATTGATGTAGGGATGGCTTATTCCGATCGGACCCGGTCCGAAGGACCCAATCCGCAAATGGAACTAGTTCTGAGTTAAGTTCCATGCCTGACGTTATCGTTCCGGAAGTTATTCCGAACTATTTCCGGTGGGGAAGAAACTTGGTCCGATGGAACTAGTTCCGACTTTAGTTCCATGCTATCGTTCCGGAAGTTATTCCGAACTATTTCCGGTGAGGGTCCGCTGGAACTAGACGAACTTGGTCCGGATTTCTATTCCTTCATTCCCTGCGGATGATATCGGTCCGATGGAACTACTTCCATGTTTTTATTCCAGTTCGAAGCAGACTCAGTGGTCCTAATTGTCCTTTTAGTACTCTTTCCCTCTTTAGTTCCGAGCGACACTTTACTTTAGTTCTTTTGAGGATATTATTTCTCAGATTTATTTGGTTCAATTTTGTTGGAAGACATTATATCTGTCATTTAGTTTTACAATGAGCTTAAGAGAGAGGCGCTTTTGGATTTATTTAACTACTTAAAGTAACGTTATTGTAAAAAGTTACAGTATGCTATTTGTTTCAGGAAAATAGCATTTCTTTATATAGGTAGTCAAAATTGAACTATTTCTTTTTTTTTTGGTGGGGGGGGGGGGGGATTCTTATAATGTCTTATCAGTAAAAGAAAAAAAATATCTTTTACGAGTTACATGTTTTTTATTCTTTAATAATTAAACATTTACAACATAGATTTTTCTGTTTTTTTAAATACACACAAAAAAAAATCTGTTTTCATATTTTGTGCAATAAAATATAAATTATCCAAATTTTGCTTATATGATTGAAATGCGAATTAATTATCATTATTATTATTATAAACGGCAAACCCATTGTAGTATTTTTAAATTGCATTTGATATAGCAGAAAATTTAAAAGATAATAGTATTGCCCTCCCACCAAAATCCTCTGACGGTTAAAAGGAAAATTCTCCTCTCAATAATAATAATAACCAAAAGAATACTGAAATCTTATTCTTATTTCTGTTCTTTGGTTTTATTTTCTTTTCTTTCATTTTTCTCCCCCTTCAATCACTTAAACGTTCTTCTTTTCCATATTTTGTGCAACAAAATATAAATTCAATAACTTCCATTTAAATAAACAAAAGGTTTTTAAAAAATATTTTGGGGAATCAGAAATAGAAGTGTTTAGTTTAAAACTAATCTTAAAATTCTGAAGATCTTTTTTAATGTACAAAGGAACCCTATGTACCCTAGTTCTAAGCAATATCTAAGACCTAAGTAATATGGGTACATGTAAGGAGCAAACCTCCTCTATAGTGCCTCCGTCCCAGGAGAAATTTTTAGTTGCGATTCAGTGCCAGATCTAGAGGGAGGGGGGGGGGGAGCCGGGGCCCATGCCCCGGGTGGCACTTCTGCGGGAGTGGCAAATTCAACTGATGCACCAAGAAAAAGAAAGAAAGAGAAAAAAAGAAAAGAAAAAAAATTTAGGAAAATTTAACTTTTACAAAGAGAGAAAATCTTAGTTCGACGCTCCGATTTGATGATTGATTGCCTATTTTGGTAATGCTTTAAACCGATTAATAGAATTATTTATTTGTATAAGCTGTTGGAAACTCTAAAATTGAAGAATACTGAATGTGTTGCGTCGTTGATCAGTCGGCCGGCTTCTGTGGCAGACAAGTGCTTCTAAGGAGGCAGTTTTAGGGAGTGGCAATTTTCAGTGCCAAAATTTAAATTTTAAAAAATCAAGGTTTTTCCCCTTATAGTAGTGAAATGTAAAACATGCTATGATCAAACAGTACAATAGTTTTTCTTTTACAAATTATCAATGCCTCCTTTTGGGAAGGGGGGGGGGGGGCAAGCTTGTGATAGTGAAATATAAATCATATCATGCTCAATTAATACAATTTTTTTCTTTTACCAATTTTAAAAGC
This sequence comes from Octonoba sinensis, assembly GCA_038502835.1. Taxonomy (NCBI): domain Eukaryota; kingdom Metazoa; phylum Arthropoda; class Arachnida; order Araneae; family Uloboridae; genus Octonoba; species Octonoba sinensis. The sequence goes on along the minus strand of CM076599.1, from coordinate 23,716,168 downwards.
ATCCTTTTGAGAACAAGGGGGGGGGGGGAGCTTGTAAGTGTCGTTTGAGAAGGCAGTCACGTGCCTCTTCGTTATGGGTGTTATTAATAGCCTAAAGTTATGGGCGTGAGGAAATCCTACAAAAAATGGCAAGCGCATCAATGTTATATGGAATATGTACAATAATTGGATGGGGGGCGGCATTTTTAAGTTTTTCCCTAACACGGAAGACTCCATCACGATCCGGTACTGTTGCGATGCCACTGAAGGTTCAACTGGAAAAAAAAGAAAATTTGTCAAGTTAATCGTTTATCCTATCTAGAAATTTCTGGAAATGTTTTTAACTATTGCCAATAGTAAAATTTTAAATGGTTGGTTTGCTCAGGAGTAATCAGTACATTTCACTTTATTAGCATAATTTAGTACAAAAGATTTTTTCTTTAAATTAAAAATAAAAATTAAAAAAAAAATCTGCCCTTACTTTACATTTAACATTTCCCTTCAAACATAATAAGAAATATGTTGTGGTGGAGAGTGGATAAAATATTTGAAAAAAAAAACTTTTTTGTATTTTTTAATTATTAATATGGATTTCAAAACTGCTTTAGGTGAATTCGCGAATACAAAAAATTTAATTGATAACTCAAAATATTTTACCAGCAAAAGAAAACATTTTTCAACGTGCTAGAAACATTCCGAGAAGAAATAATATAAATCGACTAAAAATTAAAATTTAACTGAAATAATAACAGTCTCATCAGCACCTTTTTCACATTCATCTGCTACCATCCTATTTAACACTGCGTAATTTAAAAGCGGTGTACTATAATTACACACAGAAATCATTAAGTATTGTGTGATACGAAAATAAGGTTATTAAAATTCTTCTGTAATGTAATGGTACAGTAGAGCTTCGATTATGCCAGGTAATGTGGACCGAGGATACCTCGGATAATCGAAAACTCGTATAACACGGACTCTGTCCAAATCGAGAGGGAAACATGATTTGAATTGAATGAAAATGTTATCAAAGATGAAAAAGAAAGGCATTTACTGTACATATTATGAAATGAAAAAATGACGTTACATACATACAAATATCTAATTTTACATGTACACATCAGTAGAGTACATGTTACAGTTAAAGCTGTTTCTTGAAGAAGTCTATATATACTCTGTATTGTTTTCTGTTCAACGGCTCGCTCGCTTCTTTGCTGCCGTTTTACGTTAAGGTTGTAGCCGTAAAAGGTCTGTTGAAGTTGTCTGTGATTGTTGTTCTTGGTCTTTATATCACCAGAAAAGGCAATTAAAATGCAACTTATGCCATTGGATGACGTGACGGCCGAAAAAAAAAATCGAGGGCAAATGTACATTGGTTAACCCGGAACTCGGTTAGTCGGGGCTCGGGTAACCGAGGCTCTACTGTACTAAAATATGAATAATAAAAAACATTGGGGGTCGTTTATAAATGACGTCATGCTTTTTTCAAATATATAAGACCCCTCTCCCCCCTTTGTCACAATATGTCACACTTCAGCGGACCCCCCTCCCCCCTTCGTCACGGGTCCCGCTATGTTGCATTATGCATGATGTCACACTTCTTGTTACCCCCTCCCCTACCCTTGTCACACTTTGTCACAATTTCCCGAACTCCCCTCCCCCTCGAAGCTTGACATCATTTATGAATGATCCCTTATATAACAATGTGATGTAATAGCACACAAAGAAAAAAAAATCTTCTGGGTTTTTTTAACCAAAACAAAAGAGAAAAAAATTGTCAGTTTTCGAACACCGTAATAAATAGGCCTTTTAAGAAAAGTTTAATCTTTTCACTCTCATGCTGTTGGTACATATAGATCATAAATAATATTTTGGAGGAAAAAAGCGCTAAGCTCAACAAGCAAAAAAGCACTTCGTGAATTAGAACCAATGTTACTTATGAATTGTTCTTTTCATAGAAGTAACGGATTAAAAGTTAAAAATTTTTTAAACAATCCCAAGAGGTAAAAGACAAATATTAGACTTTTAAAAATTTGCATTAGATAAAGTTCACTTTCTTTCATAATGGAACAAAATATAAATATCAGGCACGTAGCAAGATGGGAGGCTGTAGCCCCAATTCGAAATCGGAAGTTTCAGCGAATTTCGCTATACTTATTTCTTCAAAAAATACTTTTTGTTATACCAAATCAAAAATTTTCTACTCATCAAATAAAGTAAGCAAATTAGTGCTTCATTTTTATAAAACAGGAAATATAGTCCAATGTCTTCTCACTTTGATGATCATCCCTCCCCCCAAAAGCTCTTAGTTTGGTTTTAAGCGATATGTACACACATGTATGTATGTAATATACATATAACGCACACACACACACACTTAAATATCTATATATATACATTGCTTCGTTCTTTTTTTAATTCCCGAAAAAAATAAAATCAAATTATACTAACAAAAAAATAAATTACAAATAAATAAAGCTTTATTTGCTCTCCCGTCATATAGCTCCTCTATTGTATGAAAGAAGAGTATTAGCAGCAGAGGGAGTTAACGACACAACAAAACAAACTTCGCATGGGGTTCGGGCTGACCATTTCGTTCTGAAAGAAAGAGGAGGTCCAGTAACTTATCACCTGTCAAACGGCTAATTGTCACAAAAGAGTCCCCTGAAAATGGTCTGCGGCCTGCTGTTTGAAAGAAATATATGATGCTTGAGTAAATTTACTCTGATACCAACAAGGGGATACTTTGGAAGCTAGTATTATTAGGAGTGCAGCAAGCGTTTATCTTACGTTTTGGGGAGTTCATAATTGGGATAGGGTTTTAAATAGAAGTAAGGCATATGTGTTCAGTTCATCAAGAGCACAAAAACGTATGCTTGGGATAAACCATTTCTTGAAGTAATTTTCGTTTCTTTATTTGATTATTGAAAAGGTAAAACACTTTATGTTCTCTAAAATTTTCACACGAATAAAAAGGTATGATGTTCTGGTCTCTCAGTCAGTACTCAAAAATATCTCCTTCGGATAGCACATAAGCTTCGGATTGTTAGCCTTACTGCTCAAATTTATAGATTCCTCATGGCTACTAGGAAAAGAAGTGAAATTTGGCTCTATTTTGCGGAACTTCCCAATAACATGGCAAAATGTTCCCTTTGCGCTCAAATTTTGAGTGTGAAAGGCGGATCGCAGGGTAATTTGATACGCCATTTAAATCGCAGGCATCCCACACTGTCATTGTCTAGGCAGACAAAAACTACAGGGAAAATTAATAAACTATTAACTGCAAGTGTGGATAGTAATAACATAGCAGATACAGATGAGTCAATCATGAATCTGGATTGCCCTTCGACGTCAGAAATGTCAGAAGAAATGCCCTGTTCAGCTCCTGCCTCTGCCCAACAGAAAATTACGGACTATGGCAGCAAGCCAGTGTCTCTACAAAAAACAAAAAAAATTGATGAACAACTGGTGAAAATGGTAGTGAAAGGATTTCACCCATTTAGCATTGTAGAAGAGGAAGAATTTAAAAAATTATTTGAAATGCTGGCTCCTGGGTACAGCCTCCCGAGCAGGAAAACCATCTCAACTACTTTAATTCCGAAAATGTACTTTGAAGAAAAAGAAAAAGTGAATGAAAAATTAAAAGAAGCGACAGTTGTGTGCCTCACCACAGATGAATGGACTTCCATAAATAATGAAAGCTTTGTTGCTGTAACTGCACACTTTTTGGATAAAGAGGACAATTTGCAGTCAAAATTGCTGGACTGCTCTACATTTTCGAACAGCCACACTTCAGAAAACATTGCAGCTTTTTTAAAGAACGTCGTCGAAGAGTGGCAAATTTCTAATTATATTTTTGCAGCTGTGACGGACAATGCGGCAAACGTGGTGGGAGCCATACGCCTGTGCAAGTGGCGTCATATCCCGTGCTTTGCCCACACGGTAAACTTAATCGTGCAGTCAGGCCTGCGCGAGATAAAAGACACATTGGACAAAGTAAAGGGTATCGTCGAATTTTTTAAAAGAAGCCCAAAGGCCACAATGAAGTTAACGGAAATTCAGCAACAAATGAATTTGCCGAAGCTGAAGTTGATAAAGGATGTTTCTACGAGGTGGAATTCAACATATGATATGTTAGAAAGAATGCTCCACGTAAAAGATGCAGTAGTCGCCACCATTGCAGTGCTTCAAGTCAAATTATCTACCCTTTCCGAGGAAGAGTGGCACGTTGTAGCGAAACTAATGGAGATATTGAAGTTATTTAAAGACGTAACAGTAGAAATTTCTACTGAAAAAAGCGTTTCAGCAACAAAAATAATTCTCTTCCATCGCGCAATGTTCAGACACCTATTAAAATTATGCAACGAGGAAACTAGCGAACCAATTTTAAAAGTGGCAAGAAAGATGAAGGAGAACTTGGAAACTCGTCTTGGGGATGTAGAAAAAGATGAACTGACTGCCCAAGCAACTCTACTGGATCCTAGATTCAAAAAGTACGGCTTTTTAAGCTCTAATAGATGCAGCCAAGCAATTGAAGTGCTGAAAAGAAAAGCAGCGTCCATATCAGTCGGCACAGATAAACCGGCCACATCACAATGTTCAAATGCTCCAAATTCAAATGGAGCATCCTCTTCACTTTGGGAGGAATTTGATGAAATTGTTTCATCTTCAGTGATGGCTACCATCAATCCGTCAGCTGCTGCAATAGCGGAAGTGGATAAATTCTTGCAAGAGCCGATCCTTCGACGAATGGAGAATCCACTATTGTGGTGGAAGGACAGAAAAAATATTTATCCCAGACTGTATGCAATAACAAAAAGAAGATTGTGCCTTGTAGGAACCTCTGTCCCATGCGAGCGCATCTTCTCAAAAGCTGGGCAATTTTTAAGTGAAAAGAGAAGCAGACTGAGCTCAAAAAAAGTAACCGAAATGCTGTTTTTGCATCACAATTGGAAATGATTTGCACCATAATTAATAGTAAGCACGCTTTTATTCTTAAGATTTACAGCAGAGCTAATAATAATTTCAGTTCAAATAATTTAAAATATTGCTCGGTTCTTTTCATGTAACAATAATCAAAATTTGTATACTGATAATATATTTTGAGAAAGTAATGCTCTATATTGTTTTTAAAAATTGTGATCTTTTAATTTTCTATACGCGTATGCATTATCTTAAATTCCACGCACTTTTTTTTTCGTTTTCAGTTTAAACGTTATTATTTTTATTATTATTATTATTTTACTCCTATTATTTTTTTTTTCCATTTTTGGCGTTTGGTTTTAATTTAATTTGATGAATGCAAATTTGCTATTTTTTGTCACTATTCGATTCCTCCCTCCCTCCCCTCCCCCCAAAAAGCAAAAACGTGTTCACAAATCTCTTCATCTATTTAATGGCTTCAGAAAATTCGTTCTTTCAATATATTTTTTAAAGTATGAAATTATTTTTTCTCATACTTCGGAATTTGCTATGTAATCTTTTGATGAGGTGGTAGGGAAATGTTTCATTTGTATAAGAGTAATATGATGAATGGGAAATGGCTCTCGGGTATCTCGTAAAGGATTTCGAAATAATTATATATGTTTATATATAATTATTTCGAAATCATTTTTAATTAGCATTTATCATTTATTACTAACAGTACTGTACTTGGATATATTCTACTGTTTAAAAAAAATTATTATTTTACACCTGTTATTATTATTTTTTTAATTTTAGACGATTGGTTTTCACTTAATATAATGGGATTTTTAGTTTTCTTTAGGCGAAAATCCATATCGTACTTCAGTATGAATATTGAAAAATAAATGCAAATTTGCTATTTTTGTCACTATTCGATTCCCCCCCCCCCCCAAAAAAAAATGAAAGAAAAAAAAAGTGTTTCATATCTGTTTATTTATTTAATGGCTTCAGAAAATTGTTCTTTCAACATGTCTTTAAAAGCGTGAAATTAATTTGCCTCATACTTCGGAACTTGATGTTTAATCTTTTGATGAGGTGGTAAGAGAATGTTTCATTTGTATAAGAGTAATATGATGAATGGGAAATGGCTCTCGGGTATCTCGTAAAGGATTTCGAAATAATTATATATGTTTATATATAATTATTTCGAAATCATTTTTAATTAGCATTTATCATTTATTACTAACAGTACTGTACTTGGATATATTCTACTGTTTAAAAAAAATTATTATTTTACTCCTGTTATTATTATTTTTTTAATTTTAGACGATTGGTTTTCACTTAATATAATGGGATTTTTAGTTTTCTTTAGGCGAAAATCCATATCGTACTTCAGTATGAATATTGAAAAATAAATGCAAATTTGCTATTTTTGTCACTATTCGATTCCCCCCCCCCCAAAAAAAAATGAAAGAAAAAAAAAGTGTTTCATATCTGTTTATTTATTTAATGGCTTCAGAAAATTGTTCTTTCAACATGTCTTTAAAAGCGTGAAATTAATTTGCCTCATACTTCGGAACTTGATGTTTAATCTTTTGATGAGGTGGTAAGAGAATGTTTCATTTGTATAAGAGTAATATGATGAATGGGGAATGGCTGTCATGAAACATATATAAGTATTTCGAAATCAGTTTAATTAACATATCTCATTTATTAATTTTTGTGTTGCAATCAAAATTCTTCCTGCAAACAGTATTGTACTTGTATATATTCTTATTTGTTTCCAAAAACATTGGGTATTTAATTTGTACAAATTTTATACATCAACTCTGATTCGTAACCTCAACGCACTGATCTTTTCGTTTTTAATTTCTTGTAAAAGTTTTCAAGAATTGATTACAGGGCCGGCGGTAGGCTGAGGCGGTGAGGTGCCCGCCTCAGGGCGCGTCGTTCTTAGGGGCGCATTGGTCATAAATATTAACTGCATCTTTTTAAATAGCAAACAAGTTTTATCTCGAAAAAAAAAAAAGAAAGAATATTTAATCTATTTAGTTTTGCAAATGACGCATCAAGACTTTATCTAATTTCATTTTTGCATTAACATATATTACACGTTTAATTTTGATAAAATCAAACACAGAAACACATCAGGAACATCTTGAAACGTTTCCATTTCTTTCTTTCCTTTGTTGAAAGGATATGTTTTTTACTGGGTTATTTCTTATTTTTCACATTATTCTTTTTTTTCTCCACAGCAGTAGGCGGCTTCAATGTATCCGGATTGTTTGCAGTTCCAGAAAGTGTCTTCTGTATTTTATGTTGTTTGTATATTGTTTCGAGAAAGTAAATATTCTATTGGATCTAAAAAAAGTTGCGATCATTTAATTTTCTATTAACTTATTCATATTTCTTAATTTCTAGTAAAGGCAAAATTAAAACACAGTTTTTTTTTTATAAAAAAATGACTTTTGATTAAGTAAGAAACTTTGCTGCAGCCATTGCTTATTATGTCAATTAATAAATACGAGTACTAATTTCTATTATTGGGAGAAACACGCTCAAAAATACGATATTTTTATGAAGTAAAAAAGTATGTAGGCAACACAAATGGTGTTCTTAAATCCTACATTCAGAATGAATGCCAATCAACACGAATTCGGGTGGGGGTCTTTCAGCTATGAAAAAAATTTAAGTACAGAAATAAAAATTTTAAACATCATTATAAATTTATCATAAAACATATTCTAAAATGAAATGCCCAGCGTATACTCAAAAAAGAAAGCTTATTGTTAAATTACAGAAAAAGTGATGAAAGAAGTTATTTTTGCTTATTCGATTAAAGCGCTTTATTCTGAATGAAATAAAAGCTTAATTTTTAATAATATATACAGTGAAACCCTGTTTCCCAAGTGAAGGTTAAGCGAGCACCAAGCATTATTGCTATTCACGGGCGAATGAAGGGACTGCAATTTCTTGACATTTTAACAGAGTTGTCACTATAAACGATGTTACTAGCTATAACCAAGTTCAACTGTATATTATAAACGCAAACATGCACACACATACAGGAGCGTAGTAATTTAAAAATCACGGGGGGGGGGGGGAGGCTCACCCAATTTCTTTCCCAAATGCTCAAAATTATTTTAAAGAAAAACCAACCACTAAAAATTTAAAAGTAATTAGTATTCACACATTATTATTAATATTAATTACAAAAAAATCACTAATAAATGAATAATTTTGTAGAGTATTAAAATAGATTCATAGTTTTCACAAAATGATCAAAATTCTTATGCAGTTTCGTTGATTTAACTATTCATTATATTTGATTAATGTAAAACAAACTAGCAGCTTTGAATGCAGCTTTATCGCATTTGGCATTAAAATGAAAATTTTTTGATTTCTAATGGGGGGCTTAAGCCCCCTGAGCCCCCCCCCCCCTCTCCTACACACCTGCGCATATATATGTAAATGCATATCTATGCATGTGATATACATATACTGAGATACATTTAGGTTCTGCAATACTCTCACCCCCTCCCCCCCCCCCCAAAAAAAAAAGAATAAATAAATAGATAAAAACACGGAGGAAAGTTTTTCTTCTTTAGGTCCGATGGAACTAGTTCCGAAGAATCAAAGGAATAAAAGGAACTAGAACCTCAAAGTGAACTAAACTTCCATCCCTACATTGATGCCGTCCACTTCCGAAGTGGCTATTCAGCCTGGATTTTTAAGGCTGATTAGACCCCACATCTATTCAGCCTGGGAGGCTCATAGCCAATCATTGGCCTTTCTTTATTCTTGCCCCCATTTTCCCCCCAGCGTTTACAACGACGAGCCATTTTCAAAATGTCTGTGATGAGAACGGTTGTCTGTTTTCGTGGTCAAAATTTCTTCAGGTATGTTCCTTACTTTTTAGTGAAATCTTATAAATGAAAGGTTAATGCTCTTTAGAGTTATTAAATATCGATATGGTAAAAACTGGAATCAAATCCAAGGAAATAGGCTACTTTAATTTAAAGAATTTCCAGCTAGCATTCTTGTCGTCACTTGAATATTGAGTAAGCAATTTTTTTATTTATTTATAACTAAAAAGTTATGTGCTCTAATACTAAAGTTTTATTTTCTACATGTTTAAAAAACTAGAAGTTAAAGCAAAGTAAGTACTTCTTGTAAATTAATAGCTTCTTAGAGTTTCCAGGCACAATAGCGTTCATGTACTAAATCGCTTTAGTACGAACTAATCGGTTTTTATATAATATGATAATTGTGCAGGCTTTTATTTTATATAAATTTGAAGCATTTATTGTGATACTAACTAATTTATTGTTACGAATAAAATTTTCAAGTTGAATAGCATTCTCGGCATTTGATTTACTGACTTCAATGCATTATTAGGCGATAAATTGTGTGCATTTATTTTAGTGAGCAAGTTTTTATATTCTACAAATTTAAATCATTTATTATAACAGTTATTCATTTATTGTTAAGAATGAAATTTCCAGGTACAATAGTATTCTCATCATCCAAATACTAACCAATCTAGTGTATATTATACAATAAGTTGTGTGTGTGCTTTTATTTTAGTGAAAACGTTTTTTATGTTCTGCAAGTGTAAAGCATTTCTTACAATATTTATTAGTATATTGTTATGCTTGAATTTTCCAGGTAAAATGCATTCTCCTTGTCATTTGATTACCGACTGTTCAATTCATACATTAATCGATAAATTGTGTATGTTTTTATATTCTGCAAGTTTAAAGCATTTCATGTAATACTTATCAAATTATTGTTAAGAATGAAATTTTCAGGTACAATAGTATTATCATCACTCAAACATTGACCACTCTAGTAAAAACAACTGCATTAAACAAAAAGTTGTGTGTGCAATTTAAAGCAATTTCTTGAAATATTTATTAATTAAGATTAAAATTCCTAGGTACGATGGCATTTTCATTCCTACTCTAATAGTAAGTATATTGCATTTGCATAAGTGATCTCAATAATATGTATTGTTATTAGCGTTATATATGCTCTTTTTTTTAAAAAATATAAATAGATCTAAAAGTGCATAGCATTTCTTCAGCCACAATTTCTCTCTTAGTACTTATCCATTCATAGCATGAAGATTCTAAAATTCATTTCTACTTGAATCCTGATGTATTTTTGAATTTGGAATGCATGCAACGTATCTAAAGACAACCTCTTATCAATTCATTTTTATATTGTATAAAAATGTGTTATCATTCATGTGTTTTTCATGCTGCTCTAGACATAGTAGTTTTGAAATTTTTATCTTTGATATCCTAGCAGAGCTGTGAGCAGAAGAAAGAAAATAAAAATAAAGATTAATACTGAATGGTACTGACAAGAAGATTGGCTTCCTTATTCAAAGTCGCCAATCTATCTCTGCTGGTACTTTTCGGTTCATTGCAGGAAGATTTTTGAATTTCATGTCTACCTAAATATCCTGGTCTCCACTATTTGGATGTGTGTTTTAATTTCTTTGAATTATCCAACAATATCGAAACACAACCTGCTTAATAATTAATTTGAATTTTGTACTGTTATAATATGGTTTATTGTTAAACATTAGTGTAGCAACTCATCAAATGTCGACACACACAAGTTTCTTCTGTAAATCTAAATTTCACTTCTGTTTGAACAAAGAATTATTTAGCTTTCTGATTTGAATGAGCCGTTCTAGATGGAAAGCATTTCACACTTGTTACATTATTTCTCAGTCAAGGGAGATTCATTCTCGTCCCATGATTGATTTCAGATGAATGAAACTACTTCACAAAAAAAAAAAAAAAAATCATTGTGAAGGTCTTTCATATTCAATCTTGGTGACTTCATTTAAAAAAAATAAATAAATAGAACAAGAAGAGCTGTGCCCTAACACCAATATATCCTATTCAAAGTTCATCTGTCATCCTGATATAACTTTGAATTAAGTAAAGTGAACAAAGCAAAAGTTCAAGTAACATTACATTGATGGTTTCAGTCAGGACATAAGAGGTGAATATTTCTATAACAAGATCTTCCAGTGGTGAATTTCAGAAAATAAGTAACATAAACAAGGAATAAAAATTATCAGCTCATAAGAAAAAGCAGATGCAAGAAAAGTTTACCTATGGTAGTATCTTTTGTTTTTTCTGATTTTATGTTTCATTGACACATGTATTCTCACTTGTCACCTCTCATCTTTTGTAGGACACTGATTTCATTGATATTATGAGTTATTTGCATAAATGTGCTACAGTATTTTTAAAAAATTCTTATTCCCAAAGAAAATTTTAAAAATCATGTTTTGACTTCATTTTGTTTTCATTTCTCCTCAAATCAATAAACATATTTCACAGCTATGTTTTTATTAGAGTCAGAATAAAGCTCAAAGGCTCAAAAGTTTCAACAAGCGATTTTTCTGGGGAATTTCCTGAAATAACAACACATAATCGATTTTAATTTTCTGCGATGCGCTTTGGCGACGACGAAAGCTCGCTTGGCAACTTCGACACTCGGTTCTTGTTTCTTGGCGGATTTGTTGATATTTATTTTACTCCGCCAATGATTTTAGCCAATTATGGTGCCTGCGAACCAAAAGAGTCGAAGCGATTATACAGGGGTCATCTTCTGTTAAAACAAATCGAATATGTCGTGTCGTTGGTTGCTTTGAATGAATAGAGTTTCAATTTTTTTTTATTTTTACACTTTTGCAAATAATAATTACCGAGTGATAAGTAACTATTTTCATGTAAAATTTCTGATTTATTTTAATGTAATCAAAGATTGCTTTAAAGGCTTTTAAAAATGATTGTTTTTTTTACAATAGAAAGCATTCATATCCATGAAATTTCGTATTACGGTTGCATTTTTACGTTGTTATAAATTGACTTCTTTAACCTGTCCCAAAGGAAAACATTTTATGTTCGCTGCATTTCTGTGCTTTCCCCCCCCCCCCCCCCAGAGGCGTAGCTAGGGTTTTCAGCGCCCGGGGACAACTGAAGATATTGCGCCCCCGTGCCCCTGGGGGCCTAGAGGCGCCCTGAAGGGAATTTAAACAAAACTTTTATGCTTCCTAAATGATAAAACTCTAAAAAGCAGCCCTTTTAACTTTCATTTTTATTGGCCAGCTTTCACTTCTAAGGGACACTTTGGCTTCGCAAAATTGTTTGTCTGATATCCTACGCACTCCTGTGCTACATTGGTCATTCCCGATATGATTTGTGTTGTCCCACTTTTTTGTCGCACATATTCACACCTCTTCAGTTCAAATAATTTTCTTTTCTCATTTAAAAATAAAATAAAATAAATTAATAATAATTTGGTGCCTCTTGAAGCTGCGCCCGGGGACATCTGTCCCTCCTTGCCCCCCCCCCCCCCTTCCCCACCATGCTTAAGGATGCATTTGGAGGCAGTAGCAAATCTAGCAGTTATTATTTCTGGATTCGAGGGGTGGTATTGCTTAGGAATAAAAGCAATACCTCTCGTGCTAATGCATGTAGTGTGTACAATGGCTTCTATTAGATGTCGGACTTTTCGGGATCTTAAATCCATTCCTTGGTACGCCTATATTTCAATCGTTTATTTCGAAAAGGCACAACTCTTAAAAACAAATTTTTTTAAGGAGATAGAAAAAAATGTCTTATGAAAAGCTGGAAAACTTCACGGGCCTGATCTTTTACTAACGTTTTGATTTTTTTCTTTTCTTTTCAAATATATTTTTTAGTATTTTACTTAAGAAACATACAAATACAAAAGTGACGACCATCAAAAAAAGCCCTTGCAAAAATAAAGTTACTGCTTTAAAAGCTTTTCGTTTTGTGATGAAGATTGCACATTCAAAGGCTATAAAATTAAAATGGAAAATAGTAATAACAAAATGCCTTGCTTTTTATTACAGCAAATTATGTCCCTCCCCATGTTGCGCAGATGGTTTAGGTTAGATCTTATGGGACCTTTAATGTTAATTTTTTTTTCTGAATCAGGTTGTTATGGAGCACCTGCTAGAAATATCACTAACATGACTGTTATATAACTCTTGCCACAATATAGAATAGTGCTATCCCTATTATTTCCACTGGTTATCTCCAAATTTTCAATTTTGTCACTTACACTCCTTTGCTTCGAAGTGCCACATTTTTGCAGGGGGTAGGGGGGGTCGAAGGGTGGAAGCCAGCCAAGGTATATAGCTTTTAAAAATCAGCAAAATACATTCGCAAACACATCAATACGTTATAATTCTCAAGCCAAGGAAGTTCAGTTGCCGTCTCCTGACCCCCGAAATGGCGGGCTGTCCGAAAATATCACGATGTGTAAAGTATTTTACGCGTATAAGCAGTGACGTACGTAGCCTTAGGTGCGTTTCCCCCCCCCCCCCCTCCCCGCAAGATTTATAAGTGCGCCCTATCTTTGGCTTACCACAAAAAAATAAAACAAAAACACAGTGGTGATGATACATTCGGGTTTTATAACCATTAATTTTATTTTAATTTAAGATAATTAAAATCGTATTTATTATTAAAAGGCGGATTTTCGAAAAGGTAACGATTTGAAACATTGCATGCATTTACCAGCTTGGAATGAAATTTATCTTACTAACACGAGAAAATAACACACTATCTAAAAATAATTTTATTCAGAGTTTCGTTAAGGGTTTCTGTTATTTATTTATTAATAGAATTAAATAATAATAATGATACAAGAGGAGGGCACTATTCATGCTCAAATTAGTCACTAATTGGACAAGAAAATCAGTGCTGCATTAATATGTTGTTAACATAGGCGTAACTAGGGTTGGTGAAAGGGGGGGGGGGTCACACTAAAAATGTACAGACCAAACACCAATAAGAAGTGTAAAAGAGTTGAAAATTTATTAGTCATAAATACTTGTCTCTAAAAATATACTCCGTGTTTATTACAGGCATCTCCGGGGGGGGGGGGAGCTACCCCCTCGGAGCAAGTCAATTCCTCCCCCTCCCCCTGGCAAAAAAACTTCAGATCACAAGTTTTAAAAAAAGAAAGAAAAGAAAAATTACGCTTTTAAGGCACTTTACTTTCAGAAACACTTTCAGGAAAGGACATTGAACACTATCACGAGCGACACCAAAAGTAACTTAAAAGACATAAGACTTTATTTTGAAAAAAATGGGGAGGGGTTAGTAACCAAACTCCTTTCTGTTTCCTCTAACATCACCAACGTATCCCGAAATTGCATTGCTAGGAAGATTTCAAAAAGTTTCCTGGGGAGAGCCTTCGAAGCCTTGCCTCCAGAGTTAGCCTAAGCATTATAGATGTAAGACCAGTTACAAACATTTAAGTTGCAGAAGCCCCAAATACCCACTCCTCTAACTTCACCAAAGATCTAAACATACATCTACTATATATACATCAAAAAGCTATCATATATGTAAAAAAATTCATATTAACATCATTTCTAGTCATATATACCTATATATATGTATATATAAAGGGTATGATTTTGAAGCATGCACTGCCCTTCCTAATTCTTAACTCGCTCCCCCTGCTCCGGCGGAGCCAAGGCAGTATCCAGAATTGTTTTCGGATGGGCCCAGACTTCGACACACTTATGTTAAGCAAAGTTTCAGGGAGGAATTTATGATATATTACAAACGATTTCTGGGGGGGGGGGGGGGGCGTGGGTCCCCCTTCCCTTCTGGATACGGCCTTGATTCACAAAAACATTAAACATTCATTACTAGATCTATTAGTTTATTTTTTAATTCAAACGCAATGAAAATTTAATATTCAGCGCTAAGCAATCTTCTATGTCCAGGCATTCATAATATTAAAACTGGGAAATAGTGGAATTTTAGGGAAAAAAATCCAAATTCCCCTACAAAAATGATCATCCCCACGATAAATTTCTAAAAATTTTGTTAAATTTGTAGCAAAACATACCTCAGAAGTAGAAGCTTCTGAATTGAATTTTCTTTTCTTTTTGGATGACGAACGTGTCCATCTCTGCAGTGCAAACATTATTATGTATCGAAAATAACTAAAAATTTAGCTTAAATATAAATAATGCTTGATTGTAAATTAAAATGCAGCATTAAACCGTAGCAGTGAGATTGTAAACGTTGAACGGATGATTTCCAGAGTCGTAATGCAATCAGTGATGGACCATAATAAGAAAAAAAAAACATTTAAAATATAAGAGATGAGAGAACAGCTGTAGATGAGAATGCAATGCAAATACAGTTCATCAGTTTTCCAATCGGCTCATCTACAAAAAAGATTTTACCAAAATGGGTGTTTGGACAGGAAGTCATAAATAAATACAAATTGCTCTTTAAGTTTCTTGATGAGCATCACTTCCTGGCTTGAGGGTTTAACCCATTAGGACAATTGTTGGCTAGGGGTCCTTCATTTTCAGGCCCCAGCGCCGGGTTATCAGAAAACAAAACTCCATCATAGTAGAGAATATTTTCCACGAAACTTATTACTTGTGCGATTGTATACCTAAATTGCT
This sequence comes from Octonoba sinensis, assembly GCA_038502835.1. Lineage (NCBI taxonomy): Eukaryota > Metazoa > Arthropoda > Arachnida > Araneae > Uloboridae > Octonoba > Octonoba sinensis. Next base: position 23,700,789 of record CM076599.1, on the reverse strand, counting down.
GCCTTTGGGTAAAAAAGACATCAAGAAGGAAAGAAAACCATCTGGAGTGATTGAAAGGATCTCTGTTTGTGTGTGTGTTGTACGGTGATTGAAGCCACCTTTTGCTGTAACCCCCCCCCCCCCCCAAGGTGATAAGGGGTTGATTATAACCAGAGGAAAAGTCCTCTTTATTATGAGCTGCATACTTTGGTCATGATCACAACCCTTCAGAGAAAGAGAAAATAAAATCATATGCATATGTGTTTAATTTTCTTAGGGAAAAAAAAATATGTGCTTTGCAAGGCCGTAGCCAGAAATTTTGTGAGCCTAAATGTGCCTCAATAAGTCAATGTCAATACCCAAAGGGGGGGGGGGGTTCAACCCCCCCCCCCTCCCTGGTTGCGCCTATGGTTGTTAATAATCTGTTCTTAGTTTTTTACAATTAAGAAATCTTTGAACAAGTTTGTGGAGGTGCAAATTGTGAACCCTGGCGCTTTCCATGCTTAAAACAGCAAAACTACTCAATCTTTCTTCTGTCATCGTCCTTCTAAGGTAAGATTTGATTAGCTTCAGTTTGGAAAATGAAGCAAACCAAAATCTATGCTGATGTTACTGGCAAAGTAAGAATGACCAAAAAGGCATTGCATACAGATACATCTGGGAGACTAAGATAATAAAACATTGTTCTGGATCCTCACTAAATGAGCAACTTTAGCTATATTTGTCAAGTTTTTCTCTTTTATTTCACTTACGCAAATGTTTCGCAAACTAATAATTTGTGATGCAATTGACATTGATACATCGTTTTGGTACTTCTCGAAAAATTTAGTTGATAACTCCCTAAATTCTTTAGTTGTGCACTCTGTTAATGCTTTGGGACTTAAAAAATTGAACATACTGTTAATTGAGGACACGCTGTCAAACCTTTGATGAATTTGGTGAACCATTATGTCAATAGCAGCATAGTAAACTTTGAAGCAGTAATATGGGTCCCTAAACTGAGAATCTTTTCCCAGTTCATCGTAAAAATATTAACTTTCATCTTTTTTTTAGAGGGCAATGTAGTTTCAGTTTTGCATATCTCTCAAGCTTTTTTGCTTCATTCGCTAAGCTATCAAAGTTCATACGAAATGTTTTAAAAAAGGTTATGTTCTTCTTTCGAAGACAACAACTAGCTTCATCCAGAGGTGTAGCTAGGGTTTTCAGCGCCCGGGGCCCCAAGAAGATTTTGCGCACCCTCCCACTCCGTGCCCCTGGGGGGGCTCAGGGGCGCCCCTGGTAGGGAATTAAAAAAACTTTTATGCTTCCTAAATGATAAATAGCTCTAAGAAGCAGCTCTTTTAGCTTGCCTTTTTATTAGCGACCATTCACTTTGAAGGGCAAAATGGGACACTTTAGCTTTGCGAAATTATTTGTTTTTCTTCTTTCTCAAGTGACCTTTCCTGTGTTCTCTGGGCATCCGGTTCTTTTATCTCTGCTGCTCAAATAAAATGCCCCTTGCCCCTAGAGAGTCATCACGGGTCCAATCCCTAGAAAACACTCCAACTCAAAAGTTGTAGTGTGCTACAGTTATGCCTATATGATTTGAGATGCTCCCACTTTTTTGTGGAACATATTTACACCTCTTCAGTTCAGATAATCTTCTTTTCGCTTTTAAAAATAAAATAAACTAACATTAATTTGGCACCCCTTGACACTGCGTCCGGGGACAGCTGTCCCCCCCCCACCCTTAGCTGCGCCTCTGGCTTCATCCAACGATACCTTAGGATTTTGAAGTGTTTTTGAAGTTAAATTAATATTTTCTAGTATTTTGCTTTGAAATGCTAGCATCAAAATGAATTTAAAGGAAGACATTTGCTTCTGTAAGGCAATTGCTCTTGCTAATTACATACCTTTAGTTGATGTTATAATGATACACGAAAGTAATTTAACCCACGCTGAGCAAGTTAACTTTCATTGCTATGAAGCAATCATATCTAGAAGACCATCACTAGGGCTTAACCTCTTCAGTGTTTTTGTTACCATACATTCCGTACAACATTCTTTCAACAAGACTCATCTGAATAAACTTTCGGCTAAAACGGATGTATATCTCATTGATCAAATTATAAAACACAACTGTCTCAGCTATATGTTCATCTCACTGAATCATTTATAACTAAGTTTAGATTAAATGATTCAATGAGATGAGCACATAATCGTGTTGCACAATGCACATAATCGGCATTACCACGTTTTTTTTTTTAAATTCGTGCTTGCGTCTATTATAAAAACCTTTCATAACGGCAACCCCATCTTACAGTTCAAAAAAATAAACAAATATACAGTACTTACACTTAGGTAACTTGCATTATACGTAACGCATTTTGACGCTACGTAATCTCTTTTCCTATTCTTCAGTATGACTGTATGCATAATAATATTAAGTAACGGTTAGTGCGTACACTGAATTGATGTTTTACTTTTAGCTCCCTTTTGTTGTTTTTCACTTTTGCTCGCCCTTCATTTATGCGAGTTTTTCACCTGTTTCTCGTTTTTGCAGCAGGCCCTTGCGCTCACGCATAAAAGAGAGATCACTGTAATATAATATGCAGGTACACACGAGAGATTAAGTAAGGGGGATTAATTATGCATTATGGTATTAGCGATGAATTTCATTCAGGAAGCGTATAGGAGGGACATTGCATTAGTACAAAATAATAGTTCAAAAATATGTGTAAAAATATTTATGTATACATATTGTAACTCATGGAGATGTTTTCTCTGGAGCGTGCACCCTAAAATCTCGTGCGCCCTCCCGCGACGCCGGGATTGCGGGGTGTTAATGTACGCCACTGCGTATAAATACATCTAGTGTATACATAAATATCGACTCAAACAATGAGTGACTCATCATAAACCATTCAAACTTTCTCCCATCATTTTTAGGACAACACAACCCCTCCGATTACCACCCTGAAAAATTCTCTCCGAGCCCGCTCGCCCGATCCCACCCTCGTGAAATCTGATACCTACATCCTGTCCTGTCAAAGGAAAGGGGGTGACGAAGGCGTTCGCCATGGGAGACATTTCTGTAGTACATTACGCGCTTTCATTTTTGACCTCCAAAACAAAAAAAATGGAAAAAGAATTCACTAGACTAAAATTGTACGAATTGATTAAACAAATCAATTGTAGAAAAGTTACAGTTTATGTGAAACAGAGTAGCTGATATAACAACTAACAGTACTGATAATGAAAGTTCTCTTATTAGCCGTTCCCTGAGATATTTTAGATCTGCTTTTTTTTTTAAAGTGATGCAAGGAGAAGAGGTTTCTACAGACCAGGGTACGGGGGGGGGGGGGGTGATATTGGCGTCTAGACTGTGCTATTGAAATTTTTGAAGTGGGTTATTTTAGGGGGCTGAGCGATTTTTTTTCAAGGGGTCTTCGGTTTTTTTTTTTTTTTTTTGGTGGGGGGGGGGGGGGGCGTAGCCTTTTCGGGGTGCATCACCGCTTTGAGAGGGGGGACACTTCTGTACTATAATAAAGTAAATGGACGCTCATCAACAGTTGTTTCAACTTAAAAGCACGTGAAAATATTCTTGGCCAGGATTTTCACCCAAATACTCCTTTGTGCGTCGTTTCAATACATTATTCCATATAAATTTTTACAAAATCTTTCAGAGGCAGCATATGCGACACGTAAGTGCATATCTTAATTAAAATATCAAAAAAAAAAAAAAACCTCAACGCAGGAAACAAACAGCACAAAGTATAAAACTTCTTACGTGACTTGGTTTCTAGTGAGAAAAGAGCAAAATAAGTTTCAATTAGTTTCATGCTCTCCTCAATGCTTTTCCTAATAATGTACCTTTAGTTTTGTTGATACATTTTTTGAATTTCAAGATTTAATTGTATGGTGCGTTTCATCTTTAGCGTTCTTTCTTGTAAAAGTTGTTTTTACAGGGGGGGGGGGGGATGTAAGAACAGGAAGACGGCCTAATAACCTGTATTAATATATTCAGTAAATAAAATTAATTAAGTCAATAATATTTAAAAATAAAAATACAAATACAAATACAAATACAAAAATGACGACCAGCAACAGGCTCAGGGCCCAGCTAGGCTGGTCCTAGTTAATTTAGCAGTCCCCAATGAACATCAAGAGCTTTCTTAAAAGTTTTTACCCCACTGCAATTAACAGTCGCTTCCGGTAAACTATTCCAACTGCCCACAACCCTATTGAAGTAGTAGTTTTTCCTAATTTCAAGATTAGCCTGAGATTTGAAAAGTTTAAAACAATGACCTCTGGTTCTACTTTCAGCACATAGCTGTAGTCCATCAACATTTCCCGTTTTAATGAATTTAAACAACTGAATCATGTCCCCTCTGACTCTCCTTTGCTCAAGACTATACATATTGAGCCTTTTAAGCCTAACCTCATAATCTAAGTCTGAAAGACCACTTACCAATCTTGTAGCCCTCCTTTGAATCCTTTCCAATAAGGTAATATCCTTTTTTAGGTACGGAGACCAAAACTGAACAGCATACTCCAAATGAGGTCTTACCAAACTTCTGTATAATGGCAATACAACTTCCCTAGACCTGTTCGAAATAGCCTTATTGATAAACCCAAGCATCCTGTTAGCTTTGTTACTTACTATGCTACACTGCTGACTGGACTTGAAGTCATGACTAATCAATACTCCTAGATCAACAACTGCTTCTGCTTCCCTAATGACAGAACCTTGTAAATAATAGGTTGCATGTTTATTCCCATGACCAAAATGAAGCACTTGACATTTCCCAATATTAAAAGACATACCCCACTTAATTGCCCACCTAGAAATTTGATTCAAATCCTCTTGAAACTGATTGACTTGTTCCTCCGTGTCCACAATTCCCATTATTTTGACATCATCAGCAAAAATATTGATGTTCCCAGAAATACTCTGAGTAATATCATTAATAAAAATAATAAATAATATTGGCCCTAGAACTGAACCTTGTGGAACCCCACTCAAAACATCAATCCACTGAGAATAATTGCCCTTCACTACTACTCTTTGTTTCCTCCCAGTCAGCCAATTTTTAACCCAAATTAAAGTTTTTCCACCAATACCAATATAAGCAAGTTTGCTAAGAAGAGCTTCATGCGGTACTTTATCAAACGCTTTCTGAAAGTCAATGTAAACAACATCTACGCACTTTTTATTATCTAGTGCCATGGTAACCTTGTCATAGAAATGCAACAAATTAGCTGTACAGGACCTACCCTTTCTAAAACCATACTGAAAATCAGTCAACAATCCATTAGCCTCCAGGAAATTCACTATTTTGATTTTTATCAGAGTTTCAAAAATTTTACAAAGAACGGAAGTAAGACTCACAGGCCTATAATTTCCTGCCTTAGTTTTAGACCCTTTCTTGATGAGCGGCGTTATGTTTGCCAGCTTCCAATCCACTGGCACAGTCCCCGAGTTATATGAAGATATGAAAATAGTCAAGACAACATCCACTAATTCCTCTGCACATTCTACTAAAATTTTTGGATAAACATTATCAGGTCCTGGAGCCTTATTTGCTTTAATCTTTTTCAAATGAAACAACACATCATCTTTAGAAAATACAAAATCCTCAAGCTGTGTATTAGCTTGCGTCTCGCTTATGTCAACTGTTGAGATACAGTTTCTGTTAAATACACTGGAAAAAAAATTGTTTAGAATATCAGCAATATCTCCCTCATTTTTAATCAAGTTCCCGTTCTCATCCACTAGTGGGCCTACCTGAGTATTACGAGCTTTCCCTGAATTAGCATAAGCAAAAAATTTCTTAGGATTCCTTTCGATGTTATCTGCAAGCTTTTGCTCCAATTCCCTTTTCTTACTCCGTACCAAATACTTGAAAGTACGTCTAGCTTCACAATACAAAATCCTGTCAGCATGGCACCCAGTCTCTTTTAGTCGCCGAAAAGTGGCTTGCTTATAAGAGAGCTGCTTTCACCTCCCTAGCGAACCACATGGGCCAAATTTTCGAGAAATCCCCTTTCTTTCTAAAAGGAACATAATCCATCACTGTTTTCTCCAATTTCCCCTTAAACTCTTCCCACTGAAGATCAGCTTCACTATTCTCCAACCCAGAAGAAAAAACCTCTTTCAAACCCTGCCTAAGTGCAACATAATCAACATTTCTGAAGTTAGGTACAAATCTGAAATGCTCACCTTTGTGAGCATCGAAGCTGGTCCAAAACCTAATAGTATTGTGATCACTATCTCCAATATGTTCCCCTATACTCAACCCCTGAACAGAACTTCCGACATCACAAAAAACTAGATCCAAGACAGCACCATGCCTAGTCCCCTGGGTAACAACTTGATCCAAAAAACAGTCCCCAATCACTTTCAGAAAATCTTCTTCCCTACCATTGCTAGTGTAAAAACTATTCCAGTCTATGCCCGGGAAATTGAAATCCCCCATCATGATGACCGAGCCCTTACCAGACATGTCCCTAATAACACTATACATCTCCTCGTCCTGATCCTGACTAACATTAGGCGGCCTGTAAACATTTCCCAAATATAACTTCTTCCCCTTATTGCTCACCAACTCCACCCAGATCATTTCAATATCATTAGGCTTATTATTAATGACCAATTCATTGCAAATAAAAGTGTCCTTAATATAGAATAAAACCCCTCCACCTTTCTTACCCAGCCTGTCTTGCCTAAACAAATTGTATCCAGCAATGCTCACTAAATCCTTATCATCATCAGTAACCCATGTTTCCGTAATTCCAATAATATCCAACTCCTCACCTGCGATAACACTATTTAACTCGTCCATCTTATTCCTGATACTGCGAGCATTAGTATATAGAAACCTGAGCATGCCCATTTTACTTGTCTTAAACATTTTATGATGCCTCAAATTACTACTATTAATGTTACTATTGATATACGAAAACATGAAAGCAGGCTCATTAGATGAGGGAGATGCATGTCGGTCACCCCCTCCTATCCAAATGTTTTCGGAAGGAATAATCCGAAACAAAGACTCCAGGAAAGGCCAACGTATCTCATTCTTATGCTTCACTTTTAGCTTTGAAGAATTTTTTATTCGATTTTGAGCAGTTAAGAGAAACACCATTGGGCTTTATGATGAAATTTGAATACCTTATTAATACCAATTCAATTGCTCTATTTGGCTTGGGACTTATTATCTCATCAAAAAGAACTTCTGATGCAGAAAGTGTACATGAAAGGATTTTTTGATTCAATTAGTACTTTAAAGCTGACACGATTCCCGAAAGGAGTCGAAGAGTAAGATTTAGTAGACATTTCTTCTTCTTTCTACATGAGTTGGTCATTAACCGTTACTGGTGTATTCTCCGGAAACTGGAATCCATTCTTTCAAGTTGCACCACAATCGGCGGATGCCATTGCCACTTAGAGTGTTGACGTCTAGTTTCTTCATTGGGAGGTGAAGCACTTACAATGCGAAACTGCACTAGGAATTTAATTTAGCCAAGAGTATCCAAGCAACATAGATACTCAAGGTTCCTTTCTGTGTAGACGATTTTCTGCATGTTGAGAATTACACGATATGGTCGGGTTTGAACCAATAATCTCGGGCGTCCGAGGCCCGCGCCTTACGCGACGTCACCGTACCGGCGACATTTAGTAAACAACAAACTAGTTTTTTGATGATGGCATTGGAAAAAATTTGTTTTGATAGTCAAATGCCTCTTGTGCGTATTAACGGTTCACAGAAGTTTGCAGTTTATGTGCACAATCATGTCTCATTTGTTTCCTGTTCATGATTTTCACACTTAAAAACTTAATTTTTCTCCTGGACAATGATTCAACTCAACGCTCAACTTTCAAATCAACGCTTCAAAGACTGCTCGAACAGTGCATTTGTAATTGTATTTTCCCGTTTTCAATCCGATGTAAACAATAAATAAAGATCAGGGTGTTCTTAAACAATAATTTTATCAAAATGGTAAAAAGTCAATTGTTGAAATAAAACTGGCCATGCGTAATGCTCGATTTTGACCCTGCTCAGAAATGGTTTACAAAATATGATTTTATCGGTGGAACACATCATTTCATTTTTAATTCATTAATTAGAAAATTCAAAGATTTTTATTAAGTGTAATGGAAACATTAAAGTTTAAATATTTTATTGTTAGTGTAGATGAAACAGACTCGTATATTTTTCACCCTTTTTAAAATTATTAGTTTAAAATAAAGATTTCAACATATAGTTTGTTCAAACTGCAGTATTTAATGTGTATGAAAATATTTAAAGTAAGAGTCACTAGGATTACTTTCATTTAACAAGTTATTGAGCATTAACTTTTGACATTCATTGTTATAACTGGAAGTGGTTACAATCATAAATACAAAACAGCTCTCCATGCTGAATAGTTGGAATCACTAATAAGATTTTTGAGAGACTAGCAGAAGTTTAGAGTTCATATTATCTGACGCAATCTTTCCATTGTAATGAAATATTTCACGCATTTTTTTGTTTTAAGTTAAGACAAAAAAAAAAAAAGAAAACCAGTATTTAAGTGAGCAAACTATATTAATCCTTCTCCCTTTTGCAGTAACATATCGATGCAAAAATGTTTGCATATTAAACACAAATTCAGATCTAGATTGGACGCTACTCCAGGTCTATGTACGCAACTGTCTGAGATAAAACCTACCTTTACAGTCATTACTAACAATACAGTGACAGGTGTAATAATTTTTTTAAAAAAATTGCAATTTATTTTTATTTTCAACTAGCTGTACCCGGCCACGCGTTGCTGTGGCTCAGTATGGTTCGATGGAAAAGCAAGAAAAAGCACATATATGTTTCATTTGACAATGCTTGTTGTTTCATTGTCTGAAAATATAGATTGTCTGGTTTACCCATTCTAGAACACGCAATTTATAACTGTACACATGAGAAAATCTAAACTGCTCAATTTGATTGATTGGTCTTGAGCTTTATTTTTTTTCACAATGCTTGCGGGCAATTTTTTTTTTTTTTTTTTTTTTGTTCCATTGTCGGTGAAGATTTTGATATTGTCTGGCTCAGCACATTTAAAAATTCCAACATAAGCCTTATCCAAACAGAAGAAACACAAACACAAAAATTCTAAATTAAAAAATTGCCGTTTAAAATAAATAATCTGTGTTTTAAAGTTCCCTTAATCGTCAAGTTCAAAAATAATTAAAAAATACTTCAAAATTTTAACATCAGAATGAAAATAGCTAAATGAAACTGTTAACATTCAAAATAAGTAATCTTTGTTTTAAAGTTCCATTTAATCTTTGAGTGCAAAAATACTAACAAATACTTCAATACAAACGGAAAAAACAATAAAATAATTTTTGGAGAAAATAGAACCGACTATAAACTATAAATTGCGCTGAAAAGTAAAAAAATAACATTATTCTTTAAACAACTTCGGTACGACTTTTAAACATAATTTTTGGAGTCGGTGCAAAATTATGACAGTCTAATTATAATTACATCGTGCGTTATTTTACACTGAAACTGTTGCAAACTCTACGCTATTTATATTTAATTAATTCATAGTTACAAAAGGAATCATGCATCAAAATCCATTATAATTTTGCACCGACTTCAAAAATTATATTTAAAAGGCGTATCAAAGTTGTTTAAAGAATAATGTTATTTTGTACTTTTCGGCGCAATTTATAGTTTGAAGTCGGTTCTATTTTTTACGAAAATTATTTTATTTTGTTATTTTTAGTGTAAATACATTTTTATATAAATACTCTATTTTTAAGACATACATATCAAAGGGGAAACATTTGAGGGAATGACACTAAAAACTAACCGTTTGTAAGATAAATTTCGTTTTAAAACCGATTTTAAAGGGTCACTGGAGTAAGCAAACTGATTGGATTTAATTTCTTCTTCAGAGAAGCCTTCAGTCTATTTCTTGTTATAATTGTTTTCAATGTAACAATGAGTTTCATTTTTATTAACAACTTTCCCAACAAAGGCAAATCGAGCCTAGCCTTTTCAATTAAAATGAAAAAATACATATTTTTCACCCACAACGTTTTTTCTAAAAAAACAGATGTAGGCAAACTGATGCGCGATATTTGAGTTAGACGACCCTCTATCGATCAAAGAAAAAATAATCAAAATCGGTTCATTTAGTCAAAAGTTATGGATAAAAAAGCAAAAAAATTACCACGTTTCAGTCCCTTACTTTTTTTTCTAATTATCGAATATGGTCAAACCAAGGTATGGGACCTATGGGAAACCACCCTCGATCGATTTAAAAAAAATTCATGAAAATCGGTTCATCCGGTAAGAAGTCATGAGTGGACAAACAAAAAAAAAAAAAAAAAAAAAAACGACATACATACAATATGAGTGCAGGGTTCGCGCTAGGCCGCGCGATTCCCGCAATATTTTTTGAAATCCCACCCCAAAAAAATGTTGTTTGCGCTTAAATTTTAAAACTCCCACTTAAAATTTTGGTCAAGGAGGGGAATCCCACCTTGTATTTTTTCCCAGTGTGAACCCTGGAGTGTATAACCTCCTTCCTTTGTGAAGTCGGTTAAAAAAAATGTTAAATCAAAATGAAAATAGCTGAATTATACCGTTGCTATTCAAAATAAGTAGTCTTTGTTTTAAAGTTCTCCTTAATCTTCGAGTGCAAACATACTAACAAATACTTCAATACAAACAGAAAAAATTATTAAATCAAAATGAAAATAGCTGTACCCTGCCAATAGTTGCAGTGGCTCATTCTCCTTAATAAAACATTAAAAACCGAAATATTTAAATCAAAGTTGAAATAAATTAAAAGCGATATATTAAAACACATGTTCTGATAAAATTTCAAAGCAATCGAAGTATTTATGGAGATTTGAGGTTAGGAACCAAGGCTGAACTTGATCGTAACCGTAAACTGGATCACGTTCAGCCTTGTATGAACAAACAAACACTTACATTTTTATTTACATAGCTTATGTTACCCGGTGTTGAGGAAACTGCTAATTATTATTTTTGGATCAAGGTAAGCCTTATCAAATCGAACTAAAAAGCTTATAACTGGCGTTCTTTTTGACTTAGAAACTTCGAACAAATTCCATTTTATGCAGAAAAATCAGCGCTTTCGATCGATATATTATATTAATATGTGCAAGGTTTTCTTCACCCCATAATGGGAAATTAATGTAGAAATTTTGCCTTAAATTGGAATAAAAAAGGAACTACCTGTCGGATTTTTTTCTAACGGGTCTATAAACCATCCGCTTGAATCACTCTGTTAACTAGCAAAATTTTAAACCAATCGGTCAAGTACTTTCGGAGATTTGCGGCTTGCACAAACGAACACTTACATTTTTATTTATATAGATTATAAAAGTGTTTTCCATTGACAGCATGATGACTTAAAAATAAGTTACAAAGTTTCTTCAAAATTATAACCAATGGTTATCAATTTTCCACTTTTTAGTTGACTTCGAAATCCAGGGGAATTACTTGGCATTTTTTTTGGGGGGGGGGGGTAAGGGGAGCACAAGACAAACATAAAGGGAGCATTCCAAATCAGAATTTTACAAGACTAAAACCTTCAATTCAAAATAAGTAGTTTTAAACTTATTTCCCACTGGGGGGGGGGGGGGGGCAGCCTTTAAGCCTTGTTCAGCTCGTTAAATTTGATTTTCGATGTGAACACTAATGGGGGTTCCTCAAAGTAAAACTGAACCGGTAAGGGTTCCGTGGTCAAAAACGTTTGGGAAACCTTGCTCTAGAGCAGGGGTCTCCAAACTTTCCAGCCTTAGGGCCATATTGATTACTCCAGTAAATTCCAAGGGCCAAAACCATATTATCATTAATTGTTGCCGGTGGTAAAAAGTTGAATCAGTCCACTAGTGGTGTAAAATATGATTACTTTTTTGCCAGATGCCATTAGCGACGGGGAAGCTGATGTATTTTCTGTATCGTATGGGTATCCGTTATAATGGGGTACCCGCATCGTATCGCCATAGTAATCATTGATTACAAAAGTAATGAAATACACAAGTAATCATTGATTACTTTTTTCTTCAGTAATCGTTACTTCGGTTCCTAACGAGTACTCAAGTAACGAATGAGTATTTTTTTACATGAAAAAAAAAGTCCGAAAAAGTACGCCACGTTTAAAAAAGGCTGCAAATCGAACTAAAGTCCGCAAAACGGCAACACTGCATATTATTAATTTTCCTGTCATTATCTGTAATTTCTAGATTAGTCGTAGAGTACGAGCGAGCCATGAGGAGTAACGTGACAGGACATCTGGTGGACACAAGCAGAAATAGGTAGTACCTTCTATCCCTAACAGATGGCGCTAATAGCACTTACAGAATAATCTCGTTGGTTCGATAAAGTTCTGGTGTCTTCCACTCACTTCTAGATGGCAGTAAGTGAAATATATAAGAAGGCTAGTGGCGCAACCACAAGTCAGTTCCTATGACACTGCTGTGAAATAAAATAGTGCGTACCTCCTTAAAACGTGTTTGTGCGTGTTTAAGTTTAAGGCATCTTTGTAACAATATTTTTATTTGAATTGTTGCTTTTGTGTGTGATTTAGTAGAATGGAAAAGAAGCGAAAAATTGATAGTGAATGCAGAAAATTCAAAGATCAGTGGAACATTCAGTATTTCGTAATTGAGTCCAGTAACAAGGCGCTATGTTTGATTTGCAATGAAAGCATAGCCGTTCTCAAAGAATATAACATTAAACGTCATTATGAAGCAAAACATTTTCAAAATTACTCAAAATATACAGGAAGTTTGCGGACAGAAAAATTCGAAGCTATGAAGCGCGGATTGAAATCGCAGAAATCTTTATTTACAAAACTCAAAACTGAACAAGAGGCTGCAACTCGTGCCAGCTTTCGTGTGGCTCTTGAAATTGCAAAACGTGGAAAACCATTCACCGATGGAGAAATGGTCAAAGAATGCATAATCGCAGTAGCCGAAGAAATGTACCCTGAAAAGGTAAATTTATTAAAAACTGTCAGTATGTCAGCAAACACTGTGGCTCGAAGGGTAGAAGACATCGCTGAAAATATATCCTCTCAACTGTTCAACAAAAATGGACATGTTGAGTGGTTTTCTTTGGCCTTGGATGAGTCAACGGATGTGTCAGATACTGCTCAGGTGTTGATTTATATTCGAGGAGTAGCTAAAAGCTATGAAGTGCATGAAGAACTTCTTGATATGTATAGTATTCATGGCACAACTACTGGTTCAGATATTTTTAAAGGAGTTGAAATGGCCATTAAGCAAAAGAACCTTCGATGGAAAAACTTGAAATGTATTACAACTGATGGAGGCAAAAACATGAGTGGGAAAGATAAAGGAGTGGTCGCTCTTGTGTCAAAGGCTGTAGAAAATGACGGTGGTTCAAAACCAATAGTCTTACATTGTATCATTCATCAACAGTCTTTGTGCGGAAAATGTTTGGATATGTCTGAAGTTCTGAAACCAGTCATATCAAATGTTAATTTTATCAGATCTTTTGGGCTGAATCACCGACAATTCGTACAATTTATTAAAGAGATTGGAGAAAATGACTTACCTTATCATACTGCCGTACGTTGGCTTAGTTGTGGGAAAGTCCTTCAGCGCTTTTTTGAACTTCGAGCAGTGATCGAATTTTTTTTGAATGAAAAGCATCGCCCTCTTACTGAATTGCAAAACAACGCATGGCTGTGGAAGTTAGCATTCTATCTTGATTTGACAAAACATGTGAACGAACTGAATTTGAGATTGCAAGGAGAAAACCAGCATCTTCCTGATTTATACAATAATATCAAATCATTCCGGAAGAAATTGATACTGTTTCAATCACAACTACGAAGTAAATGTTTTTCACATTTTAAAACATGTGAAATATTTAGCCACACCACTGAGACCGAGTTTCCTATCGATTTTGCAATCGAAACTTTGAGTGCTTTGAAAATAAATTTTGATACTCGTTTCTCGGACTTTGATGCCATATTGCGAATCAAATTAAGATTTTTCAGAATCCTTTTGATACTGACATTGAAACCCTAGCCCCGGAACTTCAAATGGAAATGATTGATCTACAGTGCAGTGATATAATTAAGAACAAATATCAAAACTTATCTTTGTTGGAATTTTATAAGTGTCTTCCACTGACACAATTTGATAATTTGCATAAATTTGCTCGTGGGCTGTTTTCTGTTTTTGGTACTACTTATTTGTGTGAGAAGACCTTTTCCAAAATGAAGTACACAAAAAATGTTTACAGATCTAAATTAACTGATGAGCATCTTAAATCTCTTTTAATAATTGGTACAAGTAAAATTAGTCCACAACTACAAACTATTGTCAGTGGAAAATCTCAATTACATAAATCTCATTAGTATTTCATATGTCGTTATGCTTGTTATAAGTTATCTTTTCATTTAAAATGTATAAAATGTTAGTTGGATTCATTTCAATAATTTGTTAGTTAGTAAATAATAACCTACAACAATGTTATGAGTAGTTAGCCCATGACCATATCAATGTAGATGTCATATTAATAATTATTCAACATAAAAATAGATTACTTCAGTAAACTTAATTTAATTTGCTATAAAAAATAAATATGTTCTCTAGAAGGAGTTTTCTTTCAAGTATGCTAGCTCTCCGCGGGCCGGACAAAATCTGTCCGCGGGCCGGATGTGGCCCTCGGGCCGTAGTTTGGAGACCCCTGCTCTAGAGTCTAGACTCTAAAGTATCAAGAGGTGTTCTCGCTTGTAAAACTGTTCATAATACAGAGTTTTTATGCTTTTTGTTATCTCTTAAAATAAATTCATCTATTACAGAAAAATGAGTGAAAATTACTCAAAGAGTGAAAAAAGTAATTATACTCAGAATTTCCTATTTTCAACTGACTAAATCTTACATTTCTTTAGGGTACATTACATAACATATTTCTAATACAAAAACGTCTCAGTTACATATTTTTACAGTAAAGGTACAAACTTTTGTGTTTTGTAGTTATATGGTAACGGACTTGACATTAACATTAACAGCGAAATATCTTCCAAAATCTACAGAAACAAAGTAAAATCTATAAAAAATTAACTAGCAAATTTTAACATAACAATAGGTAACGACAGCGAATAAAAATACTCTTCTTATATGATATTGTTTACACCAAGGCCGTAGCCAGAAATTTTTTTCGGGGGGGGGGGGGCGCGTCGCCCCCCCCTCATGATACGGCCTTGGTTTAAAGCACTACACCTTTATTTTTCAACTGTAAAAAAAAATATATGACAGGTAAATGTTTAACTAGTGTCGGTGCTTTCATTGAAAAAGTGTCATGTATGAAAAGTTGATATCTGTATGTAAAATTTTCAACCCTTTTTCCTGAAACTGTATCTTGACAAAATGCTTTGCCAAACTTCTTAAAAAAATCATTAATAATCACATTAATTTAAAATAATTATGACCCCCCTTTTCCCTTTTATAGTGAAAAACATAAAATCATGTTACTGAATTAGAAAATACAGAAGAGGGACAGCTATTCTTTTCATCTACTAGATACAAAAATCTGTATATTTGCGGTATATATGTGTAAAAGATATTTTTTTGTATTAGAAATATGTTGGGTAGTGCACCCTCTAAAAAAATATTTAGTTAGTTGAAATTAACGTATTTGGAGTACAATCACTTTTTACTCTGAGACAGAGTATATGTATGCTTTTTTAAAAAGTGACCCTCTCTTATTCTTTCGGTAAAGGCTCTAGCCCCCTGGGACGCCCCTAAAATTCGCCACTGAAAAGAGGGGAAGGGTTTGCCCTCTATTATTAAAATATCAGGGATGCTCACACCAACAGATTACGCCATTGAGTTTAGAGGTGCGAGGGGGGGGGGGAGGGAGAGGGTCACTGCAGCTTTTAAGGGGGATGCTCCACTGCTCTGGGAGGGGGAGGCCTCCTTGAAAATATGGGGCCGTTGCCGTTCATAAATGATGTCACGCTTTTTTCCCAGATATTTGATCCCCTCCCCCCATTTGTCACATGTCACGCCATGTTGCATAATGCATGATGTCACACTTCTTGTTACCCCCTCCCCTCCCCTTGTCACACTTTTGACGCAATTTCATGAATCCCCCCCCCCCTATGTATTATATATTGCCGCAAAATAAGTCTTGCCAGTGGCGTAGTTAGCATAGGTGGCACCCGGAGTGGTTATCGATAGTGTCATCCCCCCCCCCAAAAAAAAACGAAGATTAAATGCATAGAAAGAAGAAAGTCTAGCAAAAAAAAAAAAAAAAGAAGAAAACTATCATTTGTATCATGGGAGTTATAATGTTTAAAGTATTTGTTGACGGCAGTGGTGTGTTTAGCAGTAAAATACCCATTTGAGTATTTTTGTAAGTAAACACTTTGCTCAGTTAAAAGTAGAAAAGAAAATGATAGAAAACAAATCCAGCTCAAGGTATTTGTATCATTATATGGAGTTTTTAAAGGTTTATTGTTTCCCCCTTCGTGGCCCGGTGTCACCCCTGAACGAGTGATACCCGGCGCCAGCAATCCCTTAGCTACGCCACTGAATCTTGCAACAAGAATGCGAAAGCCCTTCATAAGACAAATTCAACCATAAACCGACAGCAACTGTATAATGCTTTGTTACAGGAATTATAAAACGTGATCTATCTTAAGATTTAAGACGCATTATAATCAAGATCGCTTCTGAAATGCTCAATCAAATATATCCGCCTATTCATATGAAATAATAAGGCATCCCTTTCGTACTTGCTATAAAGTCCCTAGTGCCTCGTGAATGGATTTCGGGTTGCTTTACGTTTTACGAAAAGGGTTGCAACGCTAACTTTGGCGAGATGGAAAAGAAAAAATCCACAATCTATTTTTGACGATTAAAGGCCGCTTTTTGTTTCGTGTACGTTTTTAAAATAAAACGCAAATTCTGATTTTATTTTTGCAGGTTCTTTCCTCAAAAGAAGATAAAAATTATATGAAATTAATAAAATTAAAATGTGAAAAACCATTTAAAAAAAAACAGAAAAAAATCATTGATTTTTTTTTTTTTTAATCTGACTTTAATCTTCAATTAAAATGACCGCAATTATCTATTTCAGAAGCAATGGTTGATAGTCTTCGAATTATTAATCGAAAATACCTTAATCGTTCACTCAATAAATATAATAAGCAAGCGAAAAGCATGGGAAAATGAGATAAACAGATGAAATGTATCGTGCCTTTGAGACGAGTTTTTCCCAGGCCGAATAGCTCTGGTATAGTGCACAGGCTATATACCCTGGAAATTCCCTGGCTGAATAGCTCCGGAGCTATTCAGCCTGGGAATTCCCAGGCCGAATAGCCTCAGAGCTATTCAGCCTGTCCCAGGCTGAAAAGATGTGGGGTCTAATCAGCCTGGCCCAGGCTGAATAGCCACGTCCTTTCACTTCATATGATGTGCCTATTCAGCCGTAAATTTAAGACTTATTAGCTCTCAAGCTATATAGCCTCAGAAACTCTACAGCCAATCATCTATTCTATTCAAGATTATTCCAGCATCACATTAACTGGGCTGCAGATCTATCATTCCACTTGAAGGACATTTGGATTTGAAACTCCCGATGGGTTTTAGGTGTACCAACTCCCATTTACGTATGCAAAAGTATGGCTATATAAGGCACAATAATCAGCAGTAGCTTCCCGGGCTGTATTGCCTTGATTTTCAAGGCACAATAGCCCTAGAGGTTATTCAGCCTGACATATACTGATTAGCTTTGGAGGCTGAATAGCCATGTCGTTTCATAAACAAGTTTCTAAAATGAGCAAAGTTGGGAATGAAATCTAGAAAATTTATTTTAGTGAATTTCATATCTTAAAACTTAACATGATAATAGAAAACGAAAGATCTTACTGTTCTTCTCATTAAGATTCATATTTTTAAGCTAAGCTTTCAAGATGCATTTAAGCGCAGTGTTAGTGAGCTTTTAATTCCTATAGCAATGTGCATCAGATAAATATATTTTGTTGCCCTGAAATTTATTTTTTGTAGATTAGTGTTTCATTACCGTTTGCCATGCTAATACCCTATTGTACAAGTTTGGGGAAACTAAAAGCTTTTTTTTTTTTTTGCTCTGTTCTGAGTTACTGATTGTGTTTTCAGTTGATACCTAAATCTTGTTTATTTCACATCAATTAG
Source organism: Octonoba sinensis (assembly GCA_038502835.1). Taxonomy (NCBI): domain Eukaryota; kingdom Metazoa; phylum Arthropoda; class Arachnida; order Araneae; family Uloboridae; genus Octonoba; species Octonoba sinensis. Next base: position 23,682,608 of record CM076599.1, on the reverse strand, counting down.
CAGAATATTTTAAAGCCAGGTGTAATTTCTAGTAAAATTTATAGAAAAAAAAGCTGGAAAATAAAATATTCTGACTAGCAACTGCAATGGTCCTTTGTTGTAAATGTTCCTAAAACACTTTAGAAGTATATTTTCAAGCATGTATATACAGTACTTTTTACTGCTCTATGATGTAATTTTATGTTATGATAAAACATATATAATCTATGCATGTTAATGAATTGACTATGAGAACAGTCATAAATCAGATGCTACAAAGACAAGAGAAACTCGGGGGTAATTTACAAATTGTTTGTCTGAAAATTTAAGCCCGCAGTTACAAAGACTTTATAAAAAAAAGTCTGCAAGGAGAGAAAAATTGTTCTAAAAGGAAAATATATGTTTTAAGTATTCTTTCAGGGCAATGGGAAAGTCGGCAAGGGTGACAGCTGGGGTGGTTATTGATTTTGTCACCCCATGGAAAAGATTAAAAAAAAAATATTTAATGAAGCCTGAGTTATGCATTGTGATGCAATACATTAAAAAAATCATCACAACTTTGAAACAGAAAAAAGGGGGGGGAATGCTATTCTTATCATCGGCATCATAATATTTAAGGTATTTGTTGACGGCAATGGTGTGTTTAGCAGTTAAAAAACGCGTTGAATCTATTTTTGAAAGGAAACACTTTTCCAAGTTGAAAATAGAAAGAAATTGATAGAAAAAATTATCCAATTTGAGGTATTTGCTTTGTTCAATAGAGCTTTTGAGGGTTCTTTTTTTTTTCGTCGCGTCTGGGAGTCGCCCTTGAACGGGTGGCACCCTGGGCAGGCCACCCCCACTTAGGTACGCCACTGTTTCAGGGTACTTATCGGTTATATTTCCCACATTGGTGATGGTCTTAGATATGTTTCCAACATGAATTTAATGGTTGTGAGTACATACTTTGTATTTATTGTTGAATCGAAAGGCATTGCTTTGTTTATGTTTCATTTGACGATGTTCGGCGGCAAGCAAAATATAAATGCGATAAGAAAAATTAGTTCCTTTTTATTTATATTTAGCTTTATTTATAAAAATGCATGGTTGAATTTACATATTAGAAAATGACAAATATAAAGTTGATTTTGAATAACAATTTTCAGCAAGTTATCTAAAAAATGATTTGTGTTAAGTTTTGTCAAAAATGCTTAGCAATATATATATATAATATATTTGTTATGTGATAAAAAGAAAAATGCTTTTCGATATGCTTTGGGAGAAGTCGAGCTGTTTGCTTATAATGCTTCCACCTGAGACGAGAAATTCTCTCTGGAAGCACATTTGATTCATGAGAGCAAAGGCAAATTTCGGCTAAGATGTTGAGAGATGAAAATGATTCAGATTTAACTAAAGTATCTGGCTGGTTTTAAAGTTATATTTTAAACAATGAATAAATACTCCAGATTTTAAGTTGCTTATTGTATTCAAGCATTATAACATTATTTAATGTTTAGTAAACAAAGTATGAATTTAATCAGGCTGTACAATCTAACCTATTTGAGAATCAACCAAAATTTTAAATTCATAAAGAAACCAACATGCCAAGCTTGATCAAAATCCATGAGTACGAGTGTCATGGCCTGATTGAATTGACATGGAATGACGCACACACAATTAGTGTTTATTCCTGTAAATATTTACTGATTAAGGATGCCATTAAATCTGCTTTAATCTGTGTTTTTGGCCAAAAATTTTATGCGGCCCTTATTACATTAATCACACCTCTAAAGTGATCATCAAACAATTTGACTTGTCAACAATAATAATAAAATTACACGTTAATTTAAAGCACAAATGAGCAATAAAATGCAGACATATGTTTCGGGATTGCTTGGAATCCCTTTTTCAATGCGACAGGGAGCTTCTAGATGCAAAACATCCAAATGAGGCAATTTGACTTGTCCCCTACAAAATGCATCATCTGTTCTTTGATAAAAGGCTTTAAATGAAAACAAGAGTTTGATCCTTTGAATATTCATAAAATAAGAAATGTAATTGTCATGCTTACTAGCATTCTTATTATGTTGCATTTTATATTTTAGCTATCTTGTTAATTGTGTGCATCAAGTTACTTATGAGCTTTTTTTTTCTTTTTTCAGGTATTTTTATACAATAGGATGAATTAGAGTACTAACTAATGTTAAAAGATCAAAGCATTCTAAACCAACCTCCAAATACATAGTTTTTCAAATTCAATGTCATGCTTGCCTGATTGTGGTTGTCCAAAAACTGCCCAAGAAACTGTTGTTGAAGGCGACATTGCTCATGACGAATCTTCTTACAGACCATTATCAGAATCTATACCTCTTCTTCCCAAAGATACCACCATGATTACATATGAAGCTGACGCATCACAATATGCTATTTTAGCAATTATAGGTAAAGGGTTGAAGGATACTGCCACAATTTCTGCTGCCCGACACATTCCTACAGGGCAGCAAGTAGCCATACGTAGAACAAATCTGGATTCCTGCCCAGAAGATGTGACTTACATTCAAAGAGAAATTTTAGTCACTCGGCAACTGCGACATGAAAATCTTTTACCTTATTATTGTTCATTTGTCTTTCAAAATGAAGTATGGGCAGTGATGCCAATGATGACATATGGTTCTACAAAAGATATAATGTATTCCCATTTTTCAGAAGGTTTACCAGAATTGGCTATAGGTTTAATCTTGCGAGATGTTCTAGCTGCTTTAGATTATGTACACAAAAGAGGATTTATACACAGAAGTGTAAAAGCAAGTCATATCTTGATATCTTCAAGTGGAAGGGCTTTGTTATCTGGTCTTAGGTACTCATGTAATGTAATAAACAATGGTAAATGGCAAAATGTGATTTATTCTTTTCCACCTGATTCTGTTTCCAACTTGAACTGGTTGAGTCCAGAAATTTTGGAACAAAATCTTATGGGATATAATGCTAAGTCAGATGTTTATAGTTTAGGTATAACTGCTTGTGAATTGGCTAATGGAATTGTACCTTTTGCAGAAATGCCACCCACTCAAATGTTGCTTGAGAAACTTCAAGGATACCATCCTAGGCCTCTTGATTCTCGAACTTACTATGACATTGATGATTCTCAATCTCAAGGTAATTTAGGTGATGTATATCGAATGAGGGAATTCTCAGATTCCTTTCATAATTTTACAGAGCTCTGTTTACAAAGGGATCCTTTGAAGCGACCTACAGCTGTATATCTATTAAGACACATGTTTATTAAACAAACTAAGAAATCAAATATAGCTTTGCAAGATATTCTAGCAATGGTTACTCCAATTGCTGACCAAATACCTCCAAGTAAGGATAATAGTGAAACTTACGAACTGGAAGAGAAATTTCCAGGACTATCTATAAATGAATCATGGAATTTCTAGAGTTATCAAATATAAGAACTCTTAAATGCCAAATATAAAGCTTCAATTAACAGTTTTCCAACTTTATCACATGTATACATCCAAGTTATTGTTTGCACCAGTTATTTTGAAACATCAACGTTTTCTTTCAACAATTACACAATAGTTATTTGTATAAACATAATGTTAAACCTAAATCTGTAATTTTTCAATTGTTTCTGATCTTTTAACTTTTGTACAAGTTTATACGATTTGTTAAAAAATTTGTTTATGTTAACAAATATTTAGGTCTTTCATAAGTGTTAAAAGATATTGTGTGTATATTGAGTGAGTTTGCAATAAATTGTTTTGATTCTTTTGAAATATAGATCTTTTAAAATTCAAAAGTGTAAATGATCTTCGGAAATTGTTTAATAAATTAAATATGATACATTTGTATTCATGTTTTAATTTATATTTTTTGCTTAAAAAGTATTCTTTTTAAGAAAACCTTTTTTAAAGCAATTTTAAAACCTCATTAACTGCAAAAACTACTAACATGTTAGCTGCAAAATAAATTTTTTTTGTATTATGTTTAAATTATCTTGGTGATATTTTCAATTAACTATTATTGGTTTTAAAAATATCCAAAAATTAACAATTGAGACAAAAAATGTAATGAGATGAGTGGCATGAATTTTTATCGTCTCAGATGCACTTAATATTAGGCTTTATGAGTGTAAGTATGGTTGATTCTAGGGGGGGGGGGGGGGGTTTCAGAACTTCACACAAAATTTTCAGAAAAAGTATGCGACATCAATTTAAAATAAATTATATACTTGGGTTAACATGCCTCCTCTTCACACACAGTACATACGCATGCATATATATAAGCTCAAAAATAATCCTTCAAGTAATTATATGAAAGGTCTAATATATTACAGTAAACTCTCGATTATCCGCACAGTCTTTTTCACTTAATTTTTTTTTTCAATGATGATTTACTGAATGCACAAAAATGTATCCATTTTAAATTTGCAGGTGCAAAATCTATTTTTAGAAATTTCTATTTCTTTTTTCCCATTCCCTTCTATTGACATCAAGCCTTCCAAGGTCACTGAAAACTGACTAGGTGAAATTAATAACTACTAATAAAATAACTTAGAGGAAAAGAGTGATGCATCCCTTTGAGACAAAATGTTACTGAAAAAAAAAGCTTTAAAATGAAAAAGCAAAAACAACGAACAGACTTTTTTGCAAGAATTCAATGCATATACCAGTACTATATTTTGTGGTTATTAAAAAAGTTTAAATATATGAGAGAGAGTGTATTATTTTAATTTTTTTAGCTTTTAAATACACTTTTACTTACACTGTTATCGTTTTTAGATATAGCTTAAATGTATGTGTGATTGTTATGGATTTTTTAGCTATTGTATACACTAGTATAGTTTTTTACATATTTTGCGGATTATCCGCAAAATTCGCTTATCCCTCGGTTACCTTGCCACCCTATTCTGCGGATAATCGGGAGTTTACTGTAATACCATAAGTCTTTTTATTTTTCGAAGAAAATTATTGTATTGAAAGTTTTTTAAAGTAGTACAAAATATTTTGCTTGTCTGAAGGTAGAAAGAGAAGCAGATATTAATTGTCAAATAAATCTTAAGATTAACAAATTAAAAAATTTCTGAAAACTGATTTTATTTTATATTAATTTTCAGAATAGGCGCTCGAAAATTTTCGGAAATGTCAGGGAATTTCGAATCAGAATCAACCATGAGTGAAAGTTGAACACTCACATCAGGTTGAACATCTGTTACAGCATTTACCGTTTTTGTGATAGTGGGAAAGAATATTCATTTTTTAAATTGCCTCAAAATTCCAGTGCTAAAGGCATTAAAATTTTTGTAGCAAGGTTGAAGGATCAATTAAATATTTCAGGAAAGGTTTCCTATGTTTCTACTGACACAGTCAAAAATCGTATATTGGCAACAAATGTTTTTAACCCTCAATTCATTTTCGTATTTATTCTGCTGTTCATTTGAAAAATACCGATTAGAAGTTCCACTCAAATCCTGCAGGTGATCAAAACTTTCTCTAGTGAATGTCTTCCTTATTTAAAAATCTTTCTTTTATAATCGGTTTTTAATTGTTGGGAAGAAATTAAAGTACTTGGAAAGCATACAAATTTTCCAATTTATCTTTGTCTTTAAAGGAATATTTTTTTGAAGACATGAATAAATGGGTATCCTTCAGGGCATGAGTAAATGCATGCCCTTAAGGATCTAGTTCTTTTCATTGGTTTTTGAACATGTAGCTGAAATAGCTAATTCTAATCAGCGTATTTTCTGTCAACGGTTATCTTTTTGACTCGAAATCCGGTACAAAGTAGCAGGCCTCCTCATGATGTGCCCTGGTAACGCCAAATCTGCTACAGTGACCGCCTATATCAAGCCTTCAAAAGTAGGCTAAATAAAAATAGACGGGTGCACCGACAGGGGGCAATGCAACTGGTTCCCCCAGAAGCCATTGAATATTTGGTGTCTGCTTAATTTTTTTCAATAACTCGGACCTGATCTGTCCACTGCACAAAACATCTGATTATTCCATACCTGGATTATTCAGCACGTCAAACTTGATTTTTATAATTTAATTAGTTAGAATGTTTTGAAAATATATGTAAATTAAAAACTTACTATTCATTTGGAAGCGTTGATATGTTTAAAATAAAGTGCAACTTCGATTTAACGATTTCCTCAAATTAGCGATTGATTTTTCAAGTCCTGAAATCAGTGTGATGAATGTTATGTTTCCCTGATTTAATGATAGCATTTAACAGTCTATAGAGTCATTAAAACAAAGTTGTACTGTATATATAGAATTTACAGGTTTCAAACACCAGAGTCGAATATCAAATATGGACAAGTCACACAAAAATCTTGACATTGGTTCTCTCCCCCCCCCCCCAAATACATATTGGGTGTGCCATGTATAAATAATGCATATTGATTAAAACTAGATGCGGATTATTAAATAAAAATTAGTTTGAAAGAGAAATAAAGTCGAAACTTTCATCTTATGTTTGTGATTTTTATGATAAATAATTTTTTCTTCAAGCTGATAATTATGTAACAATGTCAAAAACCCTCTTTAGAAAATGTGTAATTTTAAAGTACATATATTTACACATACAGTAAAACCTTGATTCATCATTATATTAAGAGTCTTTCTTTAGCTGACCCGCATTCATCATTTTTTCATTTGTAATGTTTAAAATGAATTGTCCAGTGAGAAACAATCCATCAAGGTTTTACTGTATATATATATTATAGTACTGTATATATACCGTAAAATCCCGAAAGTAACCCCCATCTTTTTAAAAACCAAACTGGCAAATTTCAGATAGGGGGGTTATAATCGAGATTTTCGAAAAAAAATATGAAAAGAAAATTTTTTTAGTATTAATTAAGAGCATTTACTGAAGATAAATAATAAGTATAACCCATTTAAAATTATTTTAAAAACATTAATATAAAACAAGATTAAAAAAATAAATAAACAATAATCTGTCTTATAATTTTCTAATAGAAAATTGATCGCATGTGGATGGCATCTTTGACTTAAGAAAGAATTTAGCACTTAAGTTAGCAGAAATCCCTATAATTTAAATTTAAAACTCATAAAACGCATATTTGGCATGTTCGGGGCCAGCGCTACATCGGTATTTCGTAATGTTTCGAATTTCAAAACACGACCAAAAATGGCGGACTCACAAGATCAAAGATGGCGGCTAATGAACGAATAAACGCCGAGTACAGGAAATTTATTTTTAAGCATATAGACCTTGAATATTTGTGAAAAATAAACAAATAAAATAAAAAACAAAAAGAAATTGGACATATTTAATCTTTATTATAAGAAAATAATACAAAATTTGTTTTAAAATTCGTCAGCCATTTGGGGAGGGGGGTTATATTAAGGAATATTGAATGATTCCACTTTCGCGAGAAAAGGGGGGGGGAGGTTACATTCGATGGGGGGGGGGGGGCTACTTTCGGGATTTCACGGTATACATATGTTTTCGGAAATTTTACGCAGAATTTTTTTTTCATGATGTAATCTCACAGAAGTTTTGGCTGTTAAGTAAAATCATATTTTTAATGTTGAATTAACCCTCATGTTGGGGTCATATATGACGCCAACATCATTTCTGTTTAATATATTGGGATGTTGAATAAGTTCTTGCTGTTTTTTTGTGGAAATTAATGCTTTATTTTTAAAAAGTTGTTGAAAAACATGTTGCTGTAAGTATTATCAAAGTATTGTTTAAAAAGTGTTATTGTTAAAAAATTGTTAAAACAGTGAAAGTATTGTTAAAAAACATGTTGCTAGCCACTACTTTTCTCCATTTTTCTTTGAATTCTACGACGGAAAAACGAAAAATCTTTTGAAGCTATCCAAGAGTCAACCCAATTCATTCCCCTTTCATAAGAGTGGAAGTGCTGCTCAGCCAGACCATGTGTCATCGACCAAAACAAGTGGTAGTCGGAAGGGGCAATGTCTGGTGAATACAGCGGGTGGGGTAGGACTTCCCACTTAAGCGTTTCCTGGCAGGTTTTTACCGTTTTTGCTGCATGTGGCCAAGAGTTCCCATGCTGCCAAAATGACCTGCTCTTATAGCAGCCATTTTGATGATGAACTCCTGACGATTCTGCAAGTTCAGCTAGCGTTTGACAAGAGTCTTCATGAAATAATGCTTCCAATTGTTCATCTTCAATCTTTTTCGGTACACCAGGGCCTTGTTCTTTATCTTCAAGATCAAAATCATGAGTTTTAAAGCGTCTAAACCAATCGCTACTAGTTGTTTCAGACAAGGCATGATCACCGTAAGTCTCAACAAGAATTCTGTGAGCTTTAACTGCTGATTATTTTTAAAATAGTGGAGTAAAATTCCCCCAAAGACACTTTTTGGCACGAAATGTGACATATTTAACAGTGAAAAACAAAGCTGTTTGCACTTCCACGAAATAACATACACTGAATTTCAAGCTTGCGTATAGTACTAGTAAATAGATGCGTCACGATCATAAAGTGACGCAATCAATTTCCGGTTACGCCAGTTGTTGAAAAACAGCGAGAACTTATTCGACTATTATATCTTGTTAGCTAACCATTTGTGTTTAATGGCATTTTGTGACTTTTATTCTTCTTGTTTTACATAAAATAATGTTATGAATTTGTTTTTATTTTATTTTTTTCTTAAGTTTAAATATTGTGAAGGATATTTATTTTTTAAATTAACATATTTTTAGTACATAAACTAAACTTTGATTGTGTTTTTCCTTTCATCATTAAATATTGCATAAATTTTAAAAATATATGCAACATGCAGTAAACATAAAACAGTAATTGAAGGAACACTTGCGGTCAAAAAGGACCCCAAGAGTCCTCAGTGTAACCAAATTGGGAGGAACCTGCAAGGGTTAAAAGTGCAATCATGATTTTTAAATTTAACTGACTGCAGTTCATAAATAGGTAGGATTGCAAAATATTCATACACAATATAGTATATATTATCTAAATAGGTGTCTAATAATATATCTAATCTTATACCGAGTGATCAGAATAGGTATAATTATAGGCAGTAGTGTAGTCGAGGGGGACGTCCCCTTACCATTTTATTGTAACAGAAGCGTCCCCCTACTTGTTTTGAATTTTAATATGAGCGAACCCCCACTTTTTGATGCTCATATATGCAAGGGTCCCTCTACCTTTTTTTCCAGGACTACCCCATTGATTATAGGTAACCCAGTAACGTGACTAGGGGGCTGTCCCTGGTGGCATCCTTTTGGGGAATGTTAGTGGGTGACACACAAATGAATAAAAATTTTTGAAAATACATATGCTTGAATTATACAATTTTATTGGTGTCATTTCAATATCTCATAACTGAATATTTAAGTAGTTTAATGAGAGTTACACCAAATAAATAAAATAGAATTTCTTAAAAAAATTTTTGCACTACTGAAAATAATACAAAATAACAAGTTTATACAACACAAGGCTTTTTTTTTGTGTGTTGGGGAGGGGGTGGTACCCCTGCTAGGAATGACACTGGGTAAACCATTCCTATTCTTATCACTATGTAAAATATTAAACTTTAATTTGCTTCTATAAATACCCAAAGTCACTCTAGGTAGATGTCTGTGGGCAAGCCTAAGCTCAACAGTGGACATCTTATGAATGAAATGATGATGATGCTGATGAAATATTTATATGTAACTCTATATATCTCTCGTATCTCAGAAATGGCTCTAACAATTGGGATTAGAATTTGTATTTAGTTAATATTTTGCTTTTCAAGTTCATCTGAGTAAGTATCTTCTCTGACAAGACAGAATTTTACATAAAGAAAAATTCCAAGCAAAGCTTAGTCTCTCCTGCACTTCATCTTGAAATGAAACATAATAAGATCAAAATGGAGGAAAATATTTCTATACAGTTGCCAAATTATTGCAGCATAGATTAAGTTTTTTGAAATTTTAAATAAAGTTCTGATGTTCAGTAAAATTACAACTCACATAATCAATGGAATATTTGTAAAATCAATGGCAAGGAAAAAAAACACGCAACTTTTAAAAACTTTCCCATATGACTAGAACTATTAGAATTTTCTAAATTTTTGATGACAGGACCTATGAAGTTTTGTTTGAAACAGTCGTTGTAAATGAAACATATTTCATTTTTACACAACACTTTCTAACGCTGTAAAATCAAGTTTTAAGAACAATTTCAAAAATATTGTAATTGATGATTTAAAAAAAAATACTTGATTTAAATTGATGATTTTTTCTGAAAAAACCCTTGATTTAAATTAGCAATTTAAATCAAGCTGATTTAAATCAATGAACCCTGCATTTATGCTGAAATTTCAATTCATAAAAACAACAATAAATGCATGAAATAATTTTATTTTGTAAAATTTAAGAAGTATATAAAAAGGCACATTTCAAAGCCAACAAATATCTTTAAGTAAACAGAGTGTAAATTCTGGGTTTAATACATTTAAAACATAATTTTTTTGCATAATGATTATAACTGCAAGTCATGCTAACTTTCAATTATTTCATCCATTCCTTGAAAGCACTGGTCCCTTTTCTTTCAACATCAGATCTTCCATTTGAAGTAACAACAGTTCCATCCTTTTTTACTATAACTAGAGTTGGAATACCTTGAACATTGAACTTCTTTTTGAGTTGCCTATAAATTTCAAAACAAAAAGTTACAAAATAATACTATGCAATATCAAGGTTTCATTATTTAAAGGAAACGACCAAAAATGACACAATATTTTAAATTAAAAGAAGCATAAAAATATGTAATTAACTGTTGCATGCCAATTCTCAGAAAAAAGAAAACGTTAACAGACATCCTTTATAAAATTTAATAAAACAAATCTTTTGTACAATCTCTCATAAAATGTTCTGTAGACTCTTGATTCGCCTTGGATTTTTTTTTTTTTAAAAGTATCCTTTTAATTTAAAATACCTCACTTTTTCCAGGGATGAAAACAAACAAACAACAAAATGGTTGAAGTTTTGAAATCATTTTCTCAAAAGATTACTTTATTTTACTACTAGATGCTACAGAACCAATAACAGAATTTTTGTTGGAAAGGGTTTGCACCACCTTACGTTTTCTCATAAAGCAACAATTTAAGCATATAAAAGCTTTACTTTTCAAATTATCTTTTTATAACCCCAAGAGTCTCCACTTTTTTTCCAACACATTCTAGAAGCATTTCAAAACTTTTTAAAAATATAATGTAGGGTCACACAAGGTAATTCCTGGTCACTCTTTTTCCAGGTAATTAATGGGCATGCATTTTTTAATTTAAAAACATTTAATGATTGACTTTAAACATTGATGTTGATTGCAACACAAAATAAAAAACCCTGAAAAATTTTTATGCAAAAAGTCGGTATCACTTTTTATGCACCATAAATTATACACCTTTTATACACATATAGTTACAATGGCATTGTTTAAAATAACTTTGGAATTAAAATTTATATTTTACTTACCTACTTCTAAATTTTAAGAAGAATTTAATTTATTTTTTGCAAATAAATTGCAATTCATAGTAAAACATAATGAATAGGAATTTCCCATGACTGCATATTATTTGCCACATTTTTGCAGTGACATACTTTTTCTATTTAGAGTTATTGTTTTTTCATTTATGTGTTAAATATCTGCAACTTTTAAAATAAAAGTTGAGAAAATAACTTGAAGTTCAGCTTCGATTTCAGGAAAAGGACGTAAAAATGCGTCATTATGCAAAAAAAAAAAAAAAAAATGGTTCGGAAAATACTTCAACTTTTGTGATGTTTATCGGGAAAAAAAAACTAAATCGAAAAAAAAAAAAAAAAAACTCCCAGTTTTTTTTATTGTTCTTTTAAAAATACAAATAAAAAATATTACCACCTTTTTCGATGTTTACATCGTGAATGTAAACATCGCAAACCCTGCGGTTTGGCGGCAAAAAAAAAATCCTATATGGCGCCAACGCTCAGTTATCAGTAACAACGAAAGCATGTGAGACGTGATATCGTTTGTGTTTGGAACTAAGATGGTTGGCACTGTTACAACCCTTGCTGAGGAAAGGGTTGCTACAAAGGGAATGTTTATCGCTTTTCGGAGTATTTTTTTTCCCCATCCGCTAAATTTTCAATTTTGAAGACTAAAAACTACGATTTTTGAAACACGGAAGTAGGATATGAAAAACCTGGATTTCCGGGGTACACCCCGAATACAATCATCCCTGTAATAAACTGGTATGACAAAACAACCAAAATATGCCAAACACTCCTAAACTATTCTATTTTCTTATGCAGGATGTAAAAAATACATAGATTTGCAGCAAGTTTGGAGAAAAAAAATATTTTGCTTAATACTACAAAAACATCGCCTTCAAAAATTATACTTTTTTTAAAGATCCATACCAGTGCTATATGTAAAACAAAAAAAATTCTTGTTCATGTTGTTTTAGATTACAAGTAGTTGATGCTTTTGAGCCCAGTGCATATATTTTATCACTGGTTTAAAGACATTGGTTAGATAGGTATACTCATTTACAGGGTTCGAAAAATCCCGGGGACAGGTCGCCCGGGCGACTAAAAAATATGCCTTGGCGACTAGTTTTTCAGGTGGCGCCAAATGAAAATATTATAGCTGGCTCCTAAAAAATTTTCATTGGCTCCTAAGATTTTCGGATTTTTGTCGGACTCTGCTCATTTATACCCCAGTTTGCTCGGATAATTCTCGGTCACCGGGGGGATTTGTTAGTCACTGATGTTCCTTAGAAATTCAGAAGTTTTTCTTATACATTTTAGCCTAAACAGTACTAGCCTACCTTAGTTGTTAGGTCTACAATTGATCTACTCATTTTTCAAAGATAATTTATTTTTTGAAAAATTCCATACTTTTTCATGATAATAGAAGAAGGTAATTATAGATTATGTACATATGCATCCAAAAATTTTGAAGTATTTAGTTATTTTCTACTATAAACTATAACCAGAATTATGTTCAATTTTGCTTTAACTAGAGTTTTGCTTACTTTAGATGTAACCAGAACCTTCCGGATAAAGCTTCTGCAACAGAAGCAAGAAATTGCAGCTAAAGACAGAGAAAATGAGTATCAAGAAAAATTCCAATGGCAAAAAAAATAAAGCCATGTCTGATACATATGCTTTACCATCAGGAAAAAGGTTGTGTTTTGAAGCATCAGATGAGGAGCTAGAAATATCTGAGGTTGAGAATAATAACAATGTCAATATGTTTGGAATTGAGCAATTACAAGAAAGTTCAACGGTAGAAAATGTAAAAAAAAAAAGGAGTTGGATGTATATCATGCACTTTAAAAACAAGAATATTTTGCTGTCTATTATTACAAAGACCCTTTATACATTGTGAAAATACCAGAAATATAAGTTGAGAAGAATGTTGAAATGAAATTTCTCGAAAAGAAAAAAGCAGGTAATTTCCAATAGAAACTGGTAATTCCACCTTAGAAATTGGTAATATATTTTATGTGTCAGTAATTTTAAAGGGAAGTAACACTTGTTGTGGACAGTAGTGTCATTAATAATGCTTACAAATGTTATAAGATTTGAAGCACTTTTAGAGTAAATAAAAGCGTTCTGAGATGCGGCATTAAAGTGTTCTTTTCTTCATGATTAATTTTTTAGTAATTTTTAAGAGGGGGAAAAATAATTATTGCAATATTTATAGTCAAAATGCATTGCATAAGGAAAATATATCACATTAATTTACTTCTGACATTTACTACTATAAAAAACAAGGTGTGACAGTATTTCTCCCAACGTCAAGGTAATTATTGGTCACTTAATGAGTTAAATCAAACAAAATGTACATTAATTATTAGTTACATGAATATAACAATAGATCACATGTTATGTAAGCTTGTTAAGTTTAGCAATATTATCAAACTTCTGGAGATATTCAGATCTTGTTGTTTTTTGACCAGGAATTACCTGTATGACCCTACATTTACTTACTGAAACTTATATTAATGTAAAAATGATATAATTAAACATAAAAAGTTCATCATTTTACTAAATCCAAAATTTGTGACTGCAAGGTTTAATACAGAATTATGATTTGTTCACTAGCAAATAAATGAAATAAAATGTTTTAGAACAAGATAAAGAAAAATTTTGGTCATTGGTAAGATATGTAAACATAAGATCAAGCATGTTAATGATACTTAGTAATAAATACACTTTATACATTTTTCAAACCCATTTCATAATTTCAACAATCAATTTTTAATTTTAAGCATAAAATAATTGTTATTAACATGTTTTCTATAGGCTTAAGAAAGTTTGATAAATAATGATCTTCTTTGCAATAAACACAAATAGTTGTTGAAATAAAGGAATTCACACACATCTTATGATTACACTGAGGTTGTTTTGTGAGGCGTTACTATTTTGAGAATTTCAAGTGTAATTATTTAAGACCTCAATTAAATCCTTAAACTCTGGAATTTCATTACCTTTTGATTGCGTTACCACAAATGCCTCATGCCTCATTCCGAAAATGTCCAGGGGGAGGAGGGCAAAGGGTATGTACGTCTTACACATTACATTTAAAAAGCAACCAACCTGATACATCTCAATACTTTCTTTCTCACCCAACTAGAGACTACATAAATAACTATAAGATTTGTAATTTAGACTGAAATAACTTATGTTACTAACTTTTGATTAAAACAATCCTTTTATTCTCCAAAGAAAAATTTTCTAAATTAAGATTACCTGCTGCAATTCATTTTATCTATTACGGAATGACTTGTTTAATATTTTATTTACCATTTAAGCTACTTCAGCTAGGAAAAATAGTACAGCTTCAAAAAATACTTACTCAATGATGTTAGAACCATAAGGCACAGCTAACCAATCTCCATGAGCTTCAACCATATAATCAAATAGTGCATCTTCAGAACGGTCAGAAGAGACAAAAATGACTTCTAAAGGAAGATCATCATTTTTCACTTCTTCATAGAAATCAGCAAGTATAGGAGTAAACATTCTACATGGTGGACACCAATGAGCAGAAAAGTAAAATGCAACAATTTCTTTATCTTGTAAAGCCTCATCAGCTGAAACCTTAGCTTTTTCTTTGTTGACAAGTTGCTGTCCTTTAACTAGTTCCATCTAACCAGAACAGAAAATTATTCAAATAGCAGTAAATTAAACTTCAGTTTTTAAACATTATTACATATGTTAATTACATTAGGCATGGTTCTGAACAGTTATCAGTTTCATAAAATTCTAGTCAGAACATGAAAAGGAAACTGTGGTCTGGGCAGGAAGCTGCACCCATGCAGGAAGTTTCTTTCCTGCTACTAACATGCTTCAAAAAAGTAAAAGTTGGAAAATTCTGTAATTTTTTGTTTACATAAATTTACAAAACAATGAAAATGTTTTTTGGGGGCCTCAGTGGCCGAGCGGTCTTAGTACCTGTTTCCGCTGCCTGCTTGTGCGCAATGACGAGGTCGTGAGTTAAACACCCACTCTCCCCCCGGGTGTATTTCTGTTATTTCCTTTCTTTGTATTGTAATATTCCGTCATGTATTGTCTTGTACTACCTGTCATATTGAACGACAGTTCATAAGCGAGTCCTGCACGATAAAGCACACAAGCTGAAAAATTAGTTGTAACAATATAAATTTGAATTGAACGTTTTTTACAGCTTCATAATTTGAAATTTTGACAGCTGAAATTAGAACAAAATTAACATATTTGCATCACATTAAACTCAATGCCAATGATATGAAGATGTACATACATTATAATTAGTATAGTAGTGCTACATTTTTTTCTTCTTCGAACGTTGTACCAGAGAAAGAAATTTTTTAAATTAAGCTGTCATTGTCATCATGCTTTTGTTTATTAATTTTATATAATTATGTAAAATCACTATGCATTAACATTACATTTTAGGTGTACATTAAAGTATTGTGCTATTTATTAGCTACAAAGAATATTAAAATAAAAAATAATTCTAAAACAGCCTCAGTTATTTCAGCCAAGGAAACATCAACATTTTTGTTCCATTATTAAATTTTACAACATGTTAGTTCCTATTTAGCTTTTAGAACAGCAAATCCTAACATTTGCTTTAACGTTCTACACTTAAAGTCCAAAATGCTACAGACTGCACAAACTACTGAAATATTATAAAATAAATTCTTACAAGGATTTTTACTTTCTTTTTGGATACTTTACTATCTAGTACTTCCGTTGAGCTAATTCTTATTTATGGTATTTTACATTGAAGATGTTTACAAAAACAAAAAAAAAAAAAAAAGAAAGAAATCCATTTTACGCAGGATTTAAATTTCAGCAGAGTCAAGTTAGTCTGCTTTGGATAAGAAATAAGGCTTTCAAATAAAATTTGAAAAAAAAAAAAAAAAGAAATATTCGAAAGAAAGTCACTGAATAGGATCCTGTCTCCTAGAAATGTATTGGAACGCCGTACTGGCCCCACTACACCCCTGAGTAAAATTTCAACTAGTATGATGAGAAAGATAACTTCATAGTATGTGCAATGAAATAAAAAACTTAGCTCTTTGGTCTTTGAGTCAATTAATGTTACTTTGATATAGAAAAATCCTTTTTTCTCTTAATTCTCTTCATTCTTACATGTAATTCTGTGGCATACGCAGTAGAGCACTTTGCTCCTGCATTTTAAGGCCAGAGTTTGAATTCCAGTAAGGAAATGGAGGTACGATCAGTATTGCTTATTGCACTTCTTCTGATCATGTTCTAGTGGTTTCAATAACACATAAAACTCTAGTTCCCCTCGCAATCCATAGGAGCAGTTTGTGCTCTGCTAGATAAGCCTGCAAAGTGCTTAAGAGGTAAATCATCATGGTAAAATGCTCTATAAGAGCCAAAAGAAAGGAATTTCTTACATAGCATTATGCTTAAAATGAATAATACTCAATATTATTTAAAATCCATACGTATGTATTCAGTGGCAATATTTTGAGTACCAACTTTCTACAAAAAATACATATAATAGGGGCAGAAAGTATTTTGTTGTCTCATGGCACTGCTTTACATCTGCCATGCAGGGTTGTGTTTTAGCGTCAAAAACTAGTTTTTGACGTGACATAGGTTTAAACTGTCAAAAAACCCAATATAATTTAAATATGCTAAAAACAAAAATGAAGGCTGTTAATAATAGCAAGATACAGCATTGTTTTTGTTTAATTATAATGTTCCTTAGTTTTAGTATACATTGAATGCAAATTAAATATTAATTTATATACTTTTTCTTGTTTATGACTTAATTTTCAATTTTTTACACATATTTCTTTCTGGAGTGGATTTTTTTGCATATTTGGTTAACATGCTCATTTATTTATTTTTACGCTTGGAGCAAATTCAGAACAATAAAATGTAAAATAAGAACACAATTTATTTTATAAATGGGAAAAGAATGAAATATTGGTATAAAAAGATTAAGATATAATTAATTTAATCTTTTTATACAAATTTAATTTTTGTATTGACTAATAATCATTTCTTACCGGTATAAATTTATCTTACTTAACGAGTATCTCCTGAAATTAAGGACAAATGAATAACTCATCATATCACTAGAAAAGAAATAATTGCTTACCTTTCCAAATGATGAAATGTGTTTTGTTTTATGTTTAATTTAAATTATGAAAACTTCAAAACATATAAATTTTGAAATTTGTACTTTAAATAATTACAGCATGCATTTACTTATTGTTTACATTATTAATATTCTGGTTCAAAAGAACCACATAACATAAGGTTAACACATGACTGATTTTGAACATTTTTCCAAACCTAATCTATTTCTTATTTTGGAATGTATATTTCCAAAGTTTGAAAACATTCTTTCAATGGAGGCGGAACTGGCTGGATAAGAATGAAGAACAATCACAATTTTTACAAATTAAAAAAAATGGACTATCTTTTTCTGTAATTCCTACACCTGACACCTTTTTCTTGGAACAGATAAAGGGTAGAAGAGATAAACTAGTTCTTCTATTTCTCTTCTCTTCCCTTTCTTAAGCCACCCTACTAACACAAGAATACATGGGAGGAAATTAAGAAAAGCTGTTTTAGTGTCAATATTTCTTTGTATTGGTAGGAAAGCATCTTTAAATATGCCCTATCCTGGGGAAAGTACATACCTTCATTAGATTTCATTTGTGATGGATTACTTTCTGCTTCTATCCATAAAAAAGTTTTAAAATCTAAATTTATTTTTGCAAAACATTAGATTAAAAATACACAATTTTAATTACTACAAACATAATTAAGAATTTATTAATTTTACATCTTTGCTGAAAGTAATTAAAAGTGTGCATTCACAATAAAATGATTCATTAAATAAGTGTTTACAATTTCTATTAAAAAAATTGTCACATTATAGTATATTATCAGTTCATGTTCACGAAGTATTCTACAAATAGAATGTATCTCAAGAATGCACGGTCAGGGCACAGCAAATGATGTGCTTTAGGACTTAAAACTCCTCTTACAGCATCAGAAAACAGAAACCCGTGTTTGTACACTTAAAAAACAATTAATTGATTTTTAAAAACAATTCTTATGAATAAAATCACTCTCAGGCAGATTTTGGCTGTGCAACAGCAAGAATATATTTTTGTAGTTTATACTCATCAATTGTTTTCCCACATTTTTGTCTTACTTAAATGGTTAATTGTCTTTGCTTTACACTGATCCACAATTGTCATTTCTCTGACGTTCGAAATGAATGGTATCAATCAAGGATCTAAGAAAGACAAAAATAAATTTCTACTATTTGTGCTTTTCCCCCAGAGAGAGAGAGAGAGAGAGAGAGAGAGCACCTTTTAAGGACCTGTACTGACATTTATATAACTAATATTAAACAATTGTCATGTAAAATTGCAATGAAAAAGAAAGAAGAATTAGATTTGCTTTCAAAAAATAAATTTTTTCCTTAGTTTACATTACATTTTTACATATTTGACTAAAAACTTTATTGGGATGTATTTGAAGTATTTTAAATTTGACTTGTGAAATACCGACATATTCTATGTTCTATGTCCGCACTGTTTTCATAAATAAGTTCAATTTTTCTTGAAGATCTTCGAAACGGATTGCCACGGCTCCCTCGTATTTTCGTTCTTTGAAAAATGTTTGTTTTTATCTTTCTTTAAAACTAAAAGCATGTGAAACACAGAAATATGCATGAATTTTAAAAGTTTTCTTAGCATTATAATCTGAGCTCGAGAGTAATATTTATGTATTTTAAATGTAACAATCAGATGGTTGTTGCATGTTCTATTTCAATTTATATTATAAAAATAATTAAAAGTAGAATATATTCAAAATGGCTCTATTTACTTGAGTGATCATTGTATGAACGTGAAATATGTTCGTCTGTAGGTAAACTTTCACCGGTGTATGCAATAAAAACATAAATTCTACTTAAAAATGAAACTGCAAGATATTGGAACATTGCAGTCTTTAACTAAAAATTTTTTACCTTTTTAATTGCAGTATCAGATTTTAAATATGTAACCTCTGAACAGAACTTAGCTTGAAACTCACAAATTTGTTCTTTCCCTTCAGCAGCTATCAGCTTTTACTCATTTCGCGTCAACGTCAATTTCCGAAAAACGGGAAACAACAGTGTTTGGATTTTATTGGACGATCATCCTATTGGAGCATTTTAGAGTTACGTCATGAATTCGTCAAACTTCTTTGCACCAAGCAGAGCCTAACCAAACATTTTAAATTGACGTAACTTCTATTAATATCTTTACAAAATACATTCCTCAATTTTATTCTATCTTACATTCACAGGAAATTGTAGTGTAGTAATAATATGTAACAGAGAGAGAGAGAGAGATGAAAAGTCATATGAATATGGCATTTCAATGAAAATGGCATCACTCCCTGTTTGTTTACAATTCGGAGAAATCAAGAAATTTTCTTCTGACCGATGTATAAAATGTTAAAATCATGAAAAATTGGAAATTTTTTTCATTCTTAATAGCTTTTAAGACTTGAACTTAATGTGATAGAGAGCTGAAAAATAGACTATATTTATTTTAATAATGTAAGTATTTTATGGGGGAAATTTATGGGTCTGAAGTTTGGTATTTTTGGCTTACAAAAACAGAAATAGATTCATGTGTTTTTAAACTGCTTTTGTGACAAATCATCTAACTATCTCATTTTAATGCATGAAATAAGTGCTGAAATACGCGAAAAAGATTGTAGTTAAATAAATATATATATAATGAATAGGATATTTCTTTTCCAATATTAGTTATTTCTTCAATACATTATTTTGTTACATTAAAAGTATTTGCTACATAAAATTTGTAAACTGCCATAAGACCTTCTGTCCTATAAATAACTAATCTATCAATCGCCAAAACTGTTTTACCCTGTATTTTCCTTCTTTTAGATGAATTTTGCGCTCAAGTTCATTTAAAGAGCATCAGTAGCGCTGCTTTATTTTTTCAGCATTAATTTCCAGTTTTCATTAAAAAAAAATAATTATATGCTCTAGTGCCACATTGTTATCCAACAAGTGACTAATATTGTTAATAAAAATAATAATGGCCCTAAAACAACCTTGTGGAACACCACTTAAAACATCAATCCACAGCGAATAATTGGCCTTAACTATTACTCTTTGTTTCCTCCCAGTCGGCCAATTATTAATCAAAATCAGTTTTTCTATCAATACCAATATAAAGCAAGTTTGTGCTGAGAATAGCTTCATGCGGTACTTTTTTGAACTCTTTCTGGAAGTCAATATAAATGACATCTATGTACTTTTTGTCATCTAAAGCCATAGTAACCTTGCCATAGAACTGCAAATTAGTTGTACAGGACCTATTCATCCTAAAATCATACTGCAAGCCAGTTGACACGGCATTGCCTCCAGGAAATTATCTATATCTAGATTTTGATCAGTTTCAAAAATTTTTCAAATCACTGAAGAAAGGCTAACAAGCCTAGAATTTCCTGCCTAGAGCCTTTCTTGTAGAACGGCTTTATATGTTTGCCAGCTTCCAATCCAGTGGCACAATCCTCGAGTTATATGAAGATATTAAAGTAGTTAAGAAAACATCCACTAATTCCTCTGCACATTCTACTAAAATTTTAGGATAAACATTATCAGGTCCTGGAGCCTTGTTTGCTGTAATCTTTTTCAAATAAAACAACATATTCTCCCCAGAACATACAAAATCCTCAAGCTGTGCATTAACTTGCATCTCGCTTATGTCAACCGTTGAAATACAGTTCTGTTAAATATACTGGGAAAAAAATTATCAGCAATGTCCCTATCATTTTTAATCAAGTTCCCATTCTCATCTGCTAGTGGGCCTATCTGAGTATTACGAGCTTTCTCTGAATTAACATAAGCAAAATTCTTTTAGGATTACCCTCGATGTTATGTGCAAGCTTTTGTTCCAAATTCCTCTTCTCACTCTGTACCAAATACTTGAAGCTACGTCTAGCTTCACAATACAAAATCCTCTTGGCATGGCAACCAGTCTCTTTAAAGCGCCAAAAATCAGCTTGCTTATAATTAAGTACTTTCCTAAAAGGAACATAATCCCTCATTGTTTTCTCCAACTTCCCCTGAAACTATTCCCACTGAAGATCAGCTTCACTATTCTGCAACCCAGAAGAAAATAACCTCTTTTAAACCCTGCCCAAGTGTGGCATAATAAACATTCTTGAAATTAGGTAGAAATCTGAAATTTTATTCAACCCCTGAACAGAACTTCCATCTTCACAAAAAACTAGATTTAAAATAGCATCATGCCTAGCCCCTGAGTATCAACTTGATTCAAAAAACAGTCACCAATGACTTTCAAAAAATCTTCTTCTTTACCATTGCTAGTGTAAAAACTATTCCAGTCTATGCCCAGGGAAGTTGAAATCCCCCATCATGATGATAGAACCCTTACCAGACATGTCCCTAATAACACTATACATCTCCTCGTCTGGATCCTGATTAACATTAGGGGGCCTGTAAACATTCCTCAAACGTAACTTCTTACCCTTATTGCTCAACAGCTCCACCCAAACCATTTCACTATGCTTAGGCTTATTATTAATGACCAATTCATTGCAAATAAAAGAGTCCTCAATATAGAATAAAATAATTTAGTCTAACTGATTATTCACTAACGTGTTTTTGCAACAAAACAGGTTGGTGATTTTTTTTTCATATCATTTGAGCTAGTAATCTTGCAATTTTTTATGACTCAAACAGCCATTTGTTTCCAGATGTCTCTAATATAGCAACAACTTATATGTATATTGTGTGTACAAAAGAATAGTTTTGCATGTGGATTTTTTCCCCTCTCTTGCTTCATAAAAAGTTTTCTTTCATTATTTTGAAGACACGCAGCCAAATGCCCCGATCAATTGTTGGAGTAAGGTCTTAAACATTTTGTGGTCATTAACACAGAAAAAAGTTATTGTTTTTCAGATATTTTTCAGAGAATTTATTTTTAAATTATTTTATTTTTGTTTATTTATTTTAATTTTTCCCCCCTCAGCAACTCCATAGCAATATTTTTCTTCCTTTTTTAGTAATGTTGCACCCCTCCATGTTTTTTTACTCTGTGCCATGGTGCGGAAAAAACGGAGTGTTACTCCAGCCCTGCAGTCAACATACTATTTGTCTTGTTCTTTGATCAGTTTCAAGAATTTTACAAACCACTCAGGTCAGACTCCCAACTCTATAATTCCCTGCCTTTGCTTTATATCCTTTCATGAAGAGCGGCATTGTATTGACCAGTTTCTAATCCACAGGCACCTTCCCAAATTATACACATAGTTGAAAAGATTTAAGATAACAACCTCTAATTTCTCTGCGCACTTCACTAAAATTTTTTGATAAAATATTTTTAAGACCTGTAACCTTAGTTTCTTAATTATTTTACAATAAAATAAAATATCTTCCCTAGGGAACACAAACTCCATAAGCTGTGAAGTTTGTGTCCTTGCTCATTGTAACTGTTGAGGTACTGTTTTTGTTAAGAAAAAAAAAACACTGGGGAAAATGTTTTTTGCTAGCCTTCGTTCCAATTTACTTTTTAAATTCATATTCATTTGCATAATTATGTACTATTGCCAACTAACTTTGTTTGTATTTGTGTCGTATTTTTCAGGAATTTTCTCAGGAAATATAATTATTATTTCAATGAGCCATTTATACTGTTGTACACCATACATGGTTAATTTAATTAAAACTTTTCTGTAAAATATTTTTTCTTTTTGATTTGAATCACTGTTTTACTTCTTTAAGGAAACATCCCTCCTTTTCTATCATTTTCTCATTTTTTATTATTTATTTATATTTTATTTGTTTGTTTTTTAAAAAATTATGATTTTATTTTTCAGATTTATATTTTTTGTTTCCAAAAAATGGCTGTTCATTCAGCTCCTCCAAAAAGAAAAGAAATCTACAAATATGAAGCACCTTGGACTGTATATAGCATGAACTGGAGTGTTCGTCCAGACAAACGTTTCAGATTAGCCCTTGGAAGCTTTATTGAAGAATATAACAATAAGGTAACTTAATTTGTTAACTGACCGTTGATTTGTTAATTTTAGTTGAAATGCATTTGCAATTCATTTGGATAATTTTTCTTAATCTATTATTATTGCTGTCATTCTTAATACAGTACAGAACCTCGTATCAGGCATGCTCGGGACCATTGCTATCCCGTATAACTAAATTTTCAGGTTTTTTGGATAGCTAAAAAATGCCGATATTCCGAGGTTTATGAAACCCAAATTACAATAACAAATGGTAATAATGCTTCAAAATAGGTAGAAAATGGTAAAGAACTACTTTTAAATTAAGAAATATTGAAGGAAAAGAACTTTAAAAGATAAAAATCTATAACATTCACAAGTCAAAACGAGAGGGGGGGGGGGAAATAACATAAATTATTCAAATATATAAATAGTATTTATTTTTTAAACATTTCATGAAATTTCAGTTGGCAAAAATTAGGCTTTTGCTGTAAAAATAATTGCTGGATTTTTCGAACAGCCATTATATGTGCATGTGCGTTTCGTCTATAAAAGATTTTTGTTCCATTCCTGCTATATGTTCTTTCGTTAAGTCAACGCAACATTTGTTAGATATAGCAGGAAAAAGTTCATTATTTTTGTCGTCATCGCTATCTTGCTCTTTGTCATCGTTCGGGTATAGCACCATTTGAAGGATTTCTGAATCGGACATCTTTACCTGCATGGTTGATGTTGGTTTCTATTAAAAGATCCCATTCCAGCCACATTCTAGAGTGCTCCGGAAGTTCAATTTGGAGTGCCTTTTCTTTTAAGAAGCATGTTTACATGCAGAAATACACAAATTTTTTACTTGTGTGCAACGACTTCGGTTTTGCGAACTCGATTTTAATAAAGAATTCATTTTCACAGTCGCAATTTTTGTTGCCTTAATATCAATTTTAAATTCTTATTACCTTATTGCAGCTCTTAAATAAATCACAAAATTTATTAAAAAAAAAAATGAGCTCTAATTTTCACAGGATCAGCTATTACGGAAAATTTGCGAATCTGCGGTAATAGAAATTTTCCGAATTTTCATACAGTCCGACTTTTGTTGCAATTCTTCTTCAAATACTCACCAGGCAATAAAATAGTAAGTTTATGCTCCCTCCCTTAAAAAACATTGTTTTTAGACTAAATTATGCGACTTATAAACACTGAATATGTTACCTGTAACGAAAAAATGCGTATTTTTAAAGGTATTTTCAAAAAATTCGTATTTTTATTAAATGGGCAAAAAAGCGCGAACTTTTCAAAAATGGCGGGAAATTCATTAAAAAATTCCCCGCTTTCTGGTTTTCCGGTTATTTGGTTCCCGGATAAGAGGTTCTGTACTGTATTTAAAAGAAACTCACACATGGCCAGTAAAATCATCTACTTTCTACAACAAGAATACCACATCTGTTCTTGCTAGAGGTGGTGTATAATTAGAAAACTTAGATCCTCCTTTCAAATCACTTCATTAAAATTTTATTAAACAATTACTGCTAATTATTTCATTAAAATAATTATTTAAAAATTTGTTACTTCCTGGTACAAAGTAAGAAAAGCATGTGTTCCCCAAAAAATTGGTCTCAAATTTCAGCCTAAATATTCCTTTTAATTACCCATGAATCAATATTTTGGCTATATTTTTCCCAATGCCTGTACTTATGTATGGGACTCTGAACATCCATTTTGACGAGTTTTGTCGGGACATCTGTATGTTCGTATGTATCTGCCATAGGGCATCAAACCGCTAACTATAGAAGGTTGAAATTTTGTACATACAATCTGTACAAGGTCTAGTTGTGCACTTCCCTCTTTGGTTGCATTACTTATAGGAGGAAAAATAATTTTTAAACAAAAGAATAACTTTATTTTCAATATTGTAATTTTATTTTAAGCTTCAGGAAAGGGGTCTAATCTGGACCCAAGGACACCCCCTTGCCTATGTCACTGTACTCATCTGTGTTTTTCTATTTCTGAAAACATGTCAAAGAATTGTTTTTGTGGGCAAAATCAATGGGTACTTGCCTTGTACTTAAAAAAATTCATTATGAACATGAAACGCTCTTGAATATGTATTACAAAGTAAGATTCCTTTTTCCCCCAAAAAATTTCTTTTAGCTGCTGAAGAATGTAAATACAGTCAACTCTCTGAAATCCGCGGATCCCAAAATCCGCGTAAGATTTCCGATGTAAACAGTGAAACTTAGTCAAAAAACTTAGTTAAAAAACTAGAAATTTCTTAAATTTTCAAAACTAAAAGCATTTTTTTTAACTTGAAATGTTCACAAATACTCATATCTGTCTTTTACGTTGTAAACAATATATTTTTAGATTATTTTTATGTTTTTTTGATAGCCACGTGTCATGCGCAATATTAGCGTTTTGCTGTAATTGGACATCAGTCTTTTTGCGTCTGTTTTTGTTTCACAATATTTCTTATTATTTTTTCATTAGTACACAATTCAAATCCAGGGTTCCCACCAAGTCACTTTTTTCACCTAAAATCACTTTTTTTTTCATTGGTCACTTAAAGTCACTTTTTGCAGCAAATAGTCACCTAAAATCACTTTTTTTTTGGGGGGGGGGGGCATCTCATAAAGTGCTAAATAACCACCAAACTTTTCCTATAAACACCAGGGAAAATGCAAATAAAATAGTTTCCCTCTACAAAGCTATTTTCTGAAGCAAATAAAAAGTTAAAACAGGGCATTAGAAATCAAGATTTTACAGAAATACAGCTTGCTCGGGCAATGATAGAGGGTGCTAAATCTGTAAAAGCTGATGAAATCGAGCACAGAGCAAAGGGGCACATGAAATTGGAAAAAAATTACAGAAGAGAAAATCTTCCATAATCACAACTTTTTTTAAAAAGAAATCTAAGACTGATTAAATTGAAACTTTTACAGAGTGCTGCCATTTATATACCAGGGGCGTCAGTTCTCTAAATTTTTGAAGCATTCTTCTCTGAAATTTTTATATTAACATTTAAAAATTTGGAGCATTCCTACTGTATTGATTTTCTTTTCTGATTTTCTTTTTGCTTTTCAAGGTCTATTCTATCTTATCATTTTCAGTTTCACCTTTGAACGATTTGCAAGTTAAAAACTTTTTGCTACAGGATAAGTAAGAACTTAAAGTATACATTTCAAGTATTTTACTTTTGGTATCTGTACTTTCTAAATCAGCTTTGAACAAAGGATTATAATCAAAATCATTTCTTGTACAGAATGCGTTTAATTTAGCGATTTCCTTGCTTGATTTAACTGGTCATTGACCCTTTTCCTGTTTTTCATGCTTATAATTGATTTTATTTGCTTTTTTAGTTGTCAATCTAAATATTTTTGTTTTTTACTTGCTCTAACATATGTAATTTGAAAATAATATATAAATAATATTCAAATTAACTTGATTTCTGTAGTAATCCCAATGAAAGCAAATTTTGAAATATTAAACTGTTTTTTTTTTTTTTTTTTTCTCTTTTGGAGCCTTGCGCCAGCATGCATTTGAAGTGTTTATTTCTGGTGTTTAAATTTTGGCATCAAAGAATATTCTGAATTAATTTTTTTAATAAAGGATTATAATATTCCTTGCATATACATACCTTTAATTTATATATAATGTTTCAAATATTTAGCACATGCTCCTCTGATATTCTAAATGTTTTTATTAGCAATAATTAATTTTATTTTTGTGATCAAACATTATTAAAAATAAAGTTGATTCTGTAAATTGTTGGCATAATCGGTCACCCCTGGCATATATATGTATGGCTGCTTTCTTTCTGTGTCTGATGAAAAACCATTGGTTTTTTAAAAATGATTTTATGTTTGAGATGATAGTGATATTTATTTATCGAAGTTTAGTTAAGGATTGAACTTTCTGATGTTTTTAGCCTCCTTTCCAAAAAAATAAAGTGTGAAAGAAGGCTTAATGTATTGTAAAAATATCATTGAAAATAAAGAAAAGGCAAAGAAGTAATTAAATAAGGAATTAAAAATGAAAAATTTGAAAGTAGGGTTTGAGATGGGGAAAATGTGTCTGTCGGTCGCCCCCCCCAAGTTGCTTTTGAAGAAAAAAACCTATTCAAAAAGTCTTGGCGAGGACATCTCATTTCCATATTTTACTTTTTCATTTGAAAAAATTTTCGTTTAATTTTGAACAGTTCAAAAAATCTTAACATTAGCGCCTATAGGCAAAAATAAAGCGCATTACGTAAATACTGGGCATGTGATCCTAGTTCGTATGGACAAGCTTATTGGAAAAAGCTCTCAGTGTGAAATATTTTTTTAGATTTGAACAATTTTTGTTCATTTATGAACAATTCAAAAAAATTAACTTTAGTGCCTACGGGGAAATTTCAATCCTATATAAATCCTGACCTAGCTGACGGATTCACTTGGAACAAACTTTATCGGAAAGATGTTAGGCCAAAGAACATGTACAGATACAAAGTTCAACCTGAACTAAACGAACCTATTTTTTTAATGAAATTTGTTGACTGGGATTTTTAAGGATATTTCTCAAGGAATTAATGAATCAATGAATAACTGAATGAGTGAAAGAATGAATGAGTAAATAAAGGAATGAGTGCAAAATAAATAAGTGTACAAATTCATCAACGATTAATTAATTAATGAGTGAATGAATATGTATTGACCGTTGAAAATGGTACATTTGAATTAATCAAAAACTAAAGCTAAATGAGAATTGAGTGAGAGAGATTGCAAAAGTATAGATCTGTATTTGGAATGTGCGAAAGTAGGTTCGTATAGTTCTAGATGGAACTTTTGCATTTGAAGAAAATAAATGTAATGGTATATTTTTCTATGCTTAAACACCTATAAACCTTTTTTCTACATATATTTTAGTGGTAATGCAAAGCTTATTCTCATTTGGTCACTTTTTTAAAAAATTGATCACTTTTTTGGTCACTTTTTTTTCTTAAATGGTCACTTTTTTCACTTTTTTGTATCATATTCTTGGTGGGAACCCTGCAAATCGTATTCAGCAAAAATATTAAGCTATTTTTTAGTATAAATTTTGTTTTGCATTGATCTTATGGGGCAAATGTTCTTCCTCCTTGATCTAGTTAATGGAGACGATTTTGGCCGCCAACTTCGCAGTCCGCAGGGAAATTTTCAGTAGCTAGTTGGCGAGTGGTGACCACCGATCTGCACCTTTACAAAGTAGTTGAATAAAAAAATTTCATTTAAAGTTTACTGTAATTGTAATAACTAGTTATTCTGAATTGATTTTTGCTTGTTTTCACTAAGTGACTTATACTTTTCATATAATGAACACTTTGTAGGATTAATGAATGAACTGAAAAGTATATGGGTAAGCTGGCACTGACTTGAAATGAAACTAGAATAAAGGGGCTAGAAGGGAAGAAAACTAATAAATGAGAATACTAGGTTTAAGTAAATCATCGGTTTTTATTTGAACAAAGTCTTGGTTAGAATATATCACGTTCATTATTATGAGAAAATACATGTCTGAGCAGTTGAATGATCCATTCCAGTTTCAACCCAAACAAGTTTTTTGAAGATAGAAAAGTTCACTCTTCTTGAAGATTTGTGAGATGTCACCAAATAGTGGCCATTTTACGTACTATAGAAATGGATTGCGTGATGCCTTTGAAAAAAGATCTTGATATTCACATGATGACTTGAAATTCATATGGATTTGACAAAAAAGGAATAAAAGAGCCTCTTGGATCACCATATTGCCATCAAAAAGAGATATTCAAACTAGATGCTGTACCCAACCTACATACATTATTTAAACCTTCTATGACTAACTTTTTAAATAATGCACCCTATATTGAATATGTGCAGCGACTGACTATGCCAACGCGGGCAATAAAGAACTTTCCCTAGTGCGCCAGTTGGCGAGAAAACTGTAACTGTATGGACTGTCTCAAAAAGCTCTCCACATGTGATTCTCAACAGTCACTCTGTAGTCTGTGCTGTGCTTGCGTGCACGCGGTTCGGTCTGATAATACTATACAGACATGTATTTCTTATTATTATTTTCGTAATTAAATTTTGTTATGTTTTTCCATTAAGGCTGGTAATTAACTAATCTATTCGCATTTAATGATTAACTAATTATCAATTTTTAGTAAAAATGTTAATTTTATTGCACGTGCTAACAAGCGTGCTAAACTGGTGACCCGGCAAATCTTATTTAATCGTGAATATTTCAAAACGCCCAGCCTTAATTATTCAAAAATATGCTTCTCTCATCCTTAATAACTCTTTCTTTTCTATTCGTTTCCAAAAATTTGAATCGATTATTAAGATGAATTCTGCACTTGCTCTACACTTAGATTAACCATCTAACGAGGTATGTGTTCGAAGTTTTCTTTGTGATTGGTCGTATTTTTAATACTTTGCTTTCTTCTCACAATTGTCTGCCCTTTAGTTGAGGTTTTTGCCATATTTTAAAAGTATTCCTAGTTAAAAGTGTGGTATATTTCTCCATTATTTAGTTTTTATTATGAATGAAAGCCAGGAAGTAGATAGCGGCAATACGCCGACTCAGGTATCCCATATCTCAGTCAAAATTCTTCCCTTATGGAAAACTAATATCCAATTATGGTTTGTTCAGGTTGAAAGTAATTTTGCTCTCGCGAGAATCACAAACGATGAAACTAAATATAACCACCTCGTTTCTTCTATCGACCCTGACACTTTAACGGCTGTCTCAGATATTTTGCTTACCCCACCTGCGTCAGATAAATACACTGCATTAAAAACCAGACTTTTGGCTGAATTCTCGGCATCTGAGAATGAACAAATTCGTCGGTTAATTTCAGAGTTACATTTGAGTGATGATAAGCCGTCACATTTGTTGCGGAAAATGCGTGTGTTAGGAGGGGCATCTGTTAAGGATGATTTTCTCAAAACTTTATGGCTCCAAAGACTACCAGCAGAAATGCAAGCTATTTTATCCATTAGCACTGAATCTTTAGACAACTTAGCCAAAATGGCTGATAAAATTGCAGAGGTCCGTACTACATCAGTGGACGCTAGCGTTTTTGCCTTTGGACAGGCAGCTGCGGCTACTAGCGATAACATTCAGCGCGGCTCTCCATTGGATGACTTTTGCGCGCTTCGAAACGAAGTCGCCGCTTTACGTAAACAAGTCGAACGGCTTTCCCGCGATAGGAGTAGGGGACCCTCACGGAACTTCGCCAAACAGGAACATTTTCGCGGGCGCTCTTAAGATCATAATAAGGATTCCTCCCGCGAACGTCATAAAAACTGTTATTATCATGCTCGATTCGGCAAAAACGCAACAAAATGCCGATCACCCTGTTCTTATTCCGCTAGTGCCGATCAGGAAAACTCACAGTAGCGGCTGTCGATCGAAATATGTCGGCGGCAGTCGCGAAATCATGTCGCTTATATGTTTATGATAGTAAATCCCATCTGAGATTTTTGATTGATTCTGGGTCGGATGTCTCTTGTGTCCCAATTAACAAAAAGTTAAAGCATTTCAAGCCAGATTCGCTACAATTATTCACGGCTAATAATTCAAAAGTTCACACTTATGGAACCAAACTAATGAATGTAAATTTAGGTTTAAGACGAAATTTTACTTGGAAATTTGTTATTGCTGACATTCCTGTTCCTATAATAGGAGCAGATTTTTTGCAACATTTTGATCTTTTAATAGACCTTAAACGCCGCAAACTTATAGATAATATTACTAAACTTGGCAAATCCGGACTTATTCCAAAATCTACAGATTTATTTTTCTCTAAAACTCATTTCTGAAGACTCTTTATATAATCAAATTTTAGCAGAATTCCCAGAATTGACGAAATTATCATCTGGGGCAAAATCAGTGAAACATAACACAGTGCATCATATTGAAATAACTGGACCACCAATTTATAGTAAACCCAGAAGGCTCCACCCAGAGCTGTATGAGGAAGTTAAAAAAAGATTTCCCAAATTTTATGATGGACCAGGGTATTTGCCGGCCCTCTAAATCTCCGTGGTCATCGCCTCTTCACGTTGTTTCGAAAAGTTCGGGTAGCATTCGCCCTGTTGTGGATTATAGACGGTTAAATGGTTGTACTGTACCTCATCGTTATCCCATACCCCACATACAGGATTTTTCCAATGCACTTTATGGTAAGAAAATTTTTTCTAAACTGGACATAGTCCGGGCATATTTTCATATACCTGTGCATCCTGATCATATACAGAAAACCGCAGTCTGCACTCCATTTGGATTGTTCGAATTCCCCTATTTAAATTTTGGATTATGCAGAGCAGCACAAACTTTTCAACGTTTTATGAACGAAGTACTTGGTGATCTCAAATTTTCTTATGTTTATTTAGATGATATTTTAATATTTAGTACTACTGAGGAAGAGCATAAAGCTCATTTGCGAATTGTACTTGAGCGATTGAATGCATACGGTCTAAACATAAATGTCTCAAAATGTATATTTGGCGTACCTGAAATTCCTTTCTTGGGTCATTTAATTATCAAACATTTTAGGCATATGCTTGAAGCCAGAGATTTTTCCTTGTTCACCGATCACAAGCCGCTCACTTATGCTTTCAGACAACTTTCAGGTAAATCTACCCCAAGACAATCCCAACAATTAGACTTCATTTCCCAATTTACCACTGCGATTTTTCATATAAAAGGGTCCGAAAATATTATGGCAGATACCCTCTCGCGTATAAATGCGATTACCATGCCTAATCATATTGATTATAGCGAAATTGCTCAAGCGCAACAAACCGATTCAGAACTACAAACTTTAATTAACAATTCTGAGAGTTTGGAATTTAAAAAAATTACTTTTCCAAATTGTGAAATTCCCCTATATTGTGACCTATCAACAGGTACAGCTCGGCCTTATATTCCTGAAGCGTTTCGTAAAAAAGTTTTTGTGGCTTTGCATAGCTTAGCTCATCCTAGTATCCGAAGCACTTCAAAATTACTCAGATCCAAATTTGTATGGCCATCCATTCGCAAAGATAGCACAACTTGGGCAAGGCATTGTATCCCTTGCCAGAAAGCTAAGATAACCCGCCACACAAAAACACCTATAGGGCAATTTTCAGACCAATCACAAAGATTTGACCATGTACATCTGGATCTCGTCGGTCCTCTTCCACCATCTCAGGGTAATAATTATTGTTTAACAATGATCGACCGCTACACACGTTGGCCAGAAGTTGTTCCCATACCAGACATAACGGCACAGACAGTGGCAAAAAAATTTTTCACTCATTGGATTGCCCGATTTGGCTGTCCATCCCATATCACAACTGACCAAGGTAGGCAGTTCGAGAGTTCACTTTTTACGGCCCTCTCCCAGCTCCTTGGTATCAAGCGCATCCGGACATCTCCATACCATCCCCAGGCAAACGGCTTAATCGAACAATTTCACCGCCCCTTAAAGGCAGCTCTCAAAGCCTACGACACAGACCAGTGGTCCACAGTCCTACCCACACTACTCCTTGGATTCCGGTCTGTCCTGAAGGAAGATATTGGAGCAACGACAGCTGAGTTGGTCTATGGGAAGACATTACGTTTACCAGGCGAGTTCTTTAACCCATCACCTACTGACGTTTCACCCAAAGAACTAGTGGCGGACCTGAAAAGGCACTTCGAAGCAGTAAGACCAGTTCCGACTTCCTGTCATGGCTACAGAAAAGTTTTCATGCACCCCCAGTTGAGAGTGTGTTCCCATGTGTTTGTTCGACATGATGGAATTCGAACTCCCCTCCAAGCGCCTTACGACGGACCATATAGAGTCCTAACAAGAGGAGAAAAGACCTTCGATGTTTACGTTAAGGGTAAAAAACAAACCATCTCGCTAGACAGACTGAAACCAGCTTTTATACCGATGGACGCAGATTTTACTCCAGTAAAGCAGACAACTCTGAACGGACAAACTCGCCCAGTTGTACCAACTGCTTCAGATACTAATGTACAGTCCGACTCGACCACACCTAGAGTAGCTGGCCAAACCATTCCAGCAACTCCCGTTCCATCGAGTAAGACAACTCATACAGGACGGCGCGTAATTCCGCCCCGTAGATATGTCCATTTTGAATGACACTGCGGGGGGAGTGTGCAGTGACTGACTATGCCAACGCGGGCAATAAAGAACTTTCCCTAGTGCACCAGTTGGCGAGAAAGCTGTAACAGTATGGACTGTCTCAAAAAGCTCTCCACATGTGATTCTCAACAGTCACTCTGTAGTCTGTGCTGTGCTTGCGTGCACGCGGTTCGGTCTGATAATACTATACAGACATGTATTTCTTATTATTCTTTTCGTAATTAAATTTTGTTATGTTTTTCCATTAAGGCTGTTAATTAACTAATCTATTCGCATTTAATGATTAACTAATTATCAATTTTTAGTAAAAATGTTAATTTTATTGCACGTGCTAACAAGCGTGCTAAATATGCATTGCCTATAATTAGGGTTGCAAGTTTGTCGCGCCGTGAATTCCCGCGATGATTTTCAAAGCTTTTCCTAAACTCCGTAAGTTTTTCTTATTTTATTTTTTTGTAATTATTGACTCACAAAATGTCCTATTTTTTAAGAATTTCAGAAACCAAGGATAAAATCTGAGCACCGAAAGTCTAAAAAGGCTCTAAACTTGTGCCAAGAAAAAAATTAAAAATTATTTTTTGAAAGCAGAAACAATAAATAGATTTTGCCAACCAGCCTAAAAAATTTTAAATCTATGCTGAGTTTTTGATCCTAGTCAATACAGATATTTAAATGCTTTTAACGGAGTTAATAATCCTTCCAGTTTTAAGAATATCCCAATATTTTAGGATAAAAATAGCTTTCATTGTTGATATGTTATATTTTGTTACATTTGTGTTCTTGCGAACGTCCCACGAATTTCACGCTCTTGTTTCCTCGACAAACTTGCAACCCTACCTATAATTGCCTTTTTCGCAAAAAATAAAAAGGCAACCTAAATTGCAAAAATGAAGACCAGGATATACAGTATCCTGTCTTCTGCAAAATTATTAACCAATGCATCCCTTTTATATACATATGTAAAGAAATTTTAACATAATGAATATTTTTCAGGTTCAGTTAGTATCCCTCGATGAAGAAACATCTGAATTTACAGCCCGAAGTACGTTTGATCACCCTTATCCTACTACAAAAATCATGTGGATTCCTGATACAAAAGGAATCTACCCTGATTTACTGGCTACTAGTGGAGACTATCTCAGAGTTTGGAGAGCTGGAGACTCAGAAACAAGATTGGAGTGTTTATTAAATAATGTAGGTCATTTTAATAGTGTGTAATTTCAATTATTCAGTCGCTTGTAGCATTTTGGTGTAGTTTTTTTTTTTTTTTTTGTCTATAGCCTTTATAGTTAAAATGTATCATTTTACTGTTGCCGTTAAAAGCAGTCACTATGTAGCACTGAATATATCTCCAAAATCCAAGTACAATTTTACTAATTTAGGTTTCCCAGTTTCTTGTGAAATGTGTATTTTGAATGAAATGTATTATTCAACAAAACATTTTTGAAAAAAGAGTTTCTTCCCAAATATAATTTTTTAACTATAAAGTAGTAATTAGGAATTTGTTTCTGTCATTTAAACCCTTTCAATTTATACTCATCAATTTTCTGCATGGCTTATTATAATTTAATTCACATGCAGATTCCATTCATCACGATTTTATCTAAAGAAAGAAAGGATCTTATCCACATAATATGTAAAAACTTCTTTGCTACTAATGATTGGAATAAATTGTGACAATATTTTAAGAATTTCTGTTTCTGGTAACTCAAGTGTGTCACAGGAATCATTTCATCCTTTTTTTCAAATAAGGTAGAAATATAGTATGAGGGTTCACAAAGCCAAAACTCACATAAATGAAATTCATTCCACAATTATTTCATGCCTTCCATTTATGTTGACCTGATGAATTTAAACAAAAAAGAAACAATAAATGTGTCTGTTTCATATCCATAACACATTTGATCAAATTGCAAGCATAGACGATTTATATTTATTTAAAAAGAAAATGCTTATTTTTTTCTGCTATTTTTTAGCTTTTTACAATAAAATTCTGCACATAAGAATCTATATCCATAAAAAGCTAATGATGGTTTTGCAGGAACCAATGAAATCGTAACAGCTAATAACAGCCAATGATAAGCAAGTTTGCATCAGCGGTGCTCGCATTTTTGAGTTAATTGTCGCATTTAATAACCAATGGCATATCTTGACAACTGACATGATTGTTATGCTTTTCTTTTATTTGATTTCTTGAAACTACAGGGTTCCCACGGCCTTAAAAAGTCCCTAAAAAGGCCTTAAATTTGGAAATTGATTTAGGGGCCCCTAAAAAGCCTTATTTTCTTCCAAAAACTCTCAAAAGGCCCTAATTTTTATTTGTGAGGCCTTAAATTTATTTCCCCTCTTCCTTTTCCAACTCAGAAGTCATAGTCATGGAACACTAATGATTCATTCATGACATGGATTTTTCAAAACTGGTAAATTGGATGAAAATCTACATGTATTGATATATATATGTATATTTTTACATCTGCACAGTGGCGAACTTGTATGGATTTTTTATTCTAAGTGAATTTTCATTTGATGTTACGATCGTTCTGGAATTTTACAAATTATCTCAGAAACTAAGTGGTCACAGAGAAATCAAGGATACCATGAAATTGCTTGAGAAATCTTAAGTTATGGGGAAAATAAAAAAGAATGTGAAGAAACATACCTACAGTCGGCATTTTTTCCCTTATCTTTAACTTAACCCAAACTTTAGACAATCATGTTGATAATTATTAATATTCATTATTGTAGCCTTATTAAAATGCAATGTTTAAATTATTTTTTAAATAATCTGCCTTCAGAATTTTTCTTATTTTTTATAAAGTTAATTTCAGTGTTGAACATTTGACTATATTCACACGACATACGATATCATTCTTATTTCTTCAAAAAAAAAGTCATTCTAAATGACTTTTAGGGATGTGGCCCTAAAAAAGTTACACGTGACCTTGAAAAGGCCCTAAAAAGACCTTAAATTTGACTTAGAGATGAGAGTGGGAACCCTGAACTACTTTTACGGTAAAATGTCTGGACTGGCAACACTTTTGGGAATATTTCATTTTCAATAATTGAGACTCCCCTTGGCACTAACTTTTTCTCATGCATTCTTATTTTAAAATTTTTTTTGCCAAGGAAAGCATACATTCCTTTAAGCTTTAAAGTGATTTCTTTGTCGCCAAATATGCAAATGTCTTTGCACAAATCTTTAAATATGCAATAATGGGTTAAGTACTTAAATTCTTCCTGTCATTGCCAAGAGTCATAAAAATGAATTAAAAATTCGTATGTTTCTTGTATAGCTTTTCTTGTATAGCTTTTAGAATTTTGTCCTAAGAATGCAATCTGCTTTACTTTAAATTTCCGAGTAGGCATTTTATTTTGTAAGTATATATACAATTACAATGGGGGTGAGTAAGGGGAGGGTATCCATGTGTTGCAAATACTCATAAACGAGGTAGGTATTTTGTCCTTAATTTTCCTTTGAAATTATTTTTCTTTTCACAAAAGGGAAAGCGTTCATTCCGATCCAGCAGGTATTGTTGAAGGAATGTGTGTAACAATGATACTATTAAATGAATGTAGTATTATCTGATGAACAAGTGTAGCGAGCGATCCGAATTGAACCGCTTGGAGTTCGGAGGTTGGCGGTTGATAGCAAACATGTGGGTAGACCCCCTAGTAACAATTGAAAAAATAAGAAATAAATAACTAAAATTGAGGGAAGAAGTTTTAGAGATTTTGACAGTTAAACTTTTGGTATTTTAAGAATTAAGAGCCCTGAAATGCTAATTTTGCATCGTAACAAAAGATTACTAAAAAATCTGAATTCCATCTACCATTAGTTATGTGTGTTTTTTTTAAATTTTTGTATTAACTTTGATGATAATACTTCTGGTGTATGATGTTTGGTTTTATGTATTTTTAGAATAAGAATTCAGATTTTTGTGCTCCACTAACATCTTTTGACTGGAATGAAATTGAACCAAACTTGCTTGGCACTTCAAGTATTGATACCACTTGTACCATATGGGGACTAGAGGTAAAAACATTTAAAACTATTTTTTCAGCATTAATTTTTACTTTAAAGTGCATATATAACAGTACCACTCTGTTCACGACAGTATTTGGAACCAAATGTGGATCTTGTCAATTTTTTAGTGGATTATAAGAACTATTTGACATTTAGCTTTTGCCTTAGTAAGTTGACCACTTATGCTTCTTAAGTTAAATTGTTGTACATGTCTTTTAAGCAAGTAAGTACAATTTTGAATTAAAAATGAAACAAGTGGATTTTTCTTAGCAATTTAACACGGGTTGCTAGAGGAAGGCATTTCCTTAAACATCAACAAATAAGTTAATAACACATAGCATTACTTTAGATATCTTTTAAACTAAACAATGTTAATTTATAAGATGTAAGACATTATAATACTTAATTTATGGCTATCAGATGTAACAAAGGAAATGAAAATTTATAACAAAACTATTTAAATTGATTTTACAGCACCACCCCAAACCCTAAAATCTCCAATGACGCAATCTGTGTCATGACCCTCCTCTCTCGTGGTCATCACATCAATAAGTAAATGTTATTTTCTGCAATTGGCTTTAAAAGATTTTTTTGAAAATCTAATTAAAAATTGTAAACTATTTTTTTCTCAAAGTACTTCACTAAATTTTTTAATTTAATTAAAATTTTAAAGAAAATGTTAAGATGTGATAACGGCAATGGTTTCATTGCTAAAATTGCTGTGGTAATGGTTTCATTGCTAAAAAAATTGAAAATGTTATTTTTAGCACTGGTATTAAATGTAAGTGTGTGTCTTTTCTTTTAGACAGGGCAAGTTCTTGGGCGTGTGAATTTAGTTTCTGGACATGTGAAGACACAGCTGATAGCTCACGATAAAGAAGTATATGATATAGCTTTTAGCAAAGCTGGTGGGGGAAAAGACATGTTTGCTAGTGTGGGTATGAATAATCATTTTATTTAATATTCCTTCAAATTCAAATTCCATTTAATTTCCATTTTATTTTTTGATTATTTGAATGAGTAGTTAGTCAGTGTTTGTGATCCATTGGAATCAAAATTACAGAAGGCAAGGGAGCAGAAACTGTGGAAATGATTAATTTTAGATGGAGTTCTCTACTCTTGTGAATTAGTAAACAAGAAGTTTCATTTAAAATTATACAAGACTACTTTCCTATGTACCAACATCAATTTTGGAAATTTAGCTTAAGCTCTAAAAAACACATTACCGAATAGGTAAAATAAAGGAATGAAATGAAAAAAAAAAAAAAAAACCGGTTTTTTAAAAAATACTATAAAAAGCTCTTTTTGTTAAGCTGAATAGATAAAGCTTGCAGTTGTTTTATTCCACAAAAATATAAGAAATAAATAATTGTTGCAAAAGAGAAAAGGAAATGTTAATTTTAAAACTTAAGCATGAAAAGAAATTCATTTCAATAATAATTTGTGTATATATAAAGAATTGTCAGGTGTTCTTGATTTTGTTTGAACAATAAAGCTCTTTAATTTCTTTTAACTTTCATCAATGTTAAGTGTTCAAAAAATCAATTTCAGTTTTTATTCATATTTTTTTTATTCCCTTATTCATTTATTTATTTACTCATTCATTTCCACATTCATTTATTTATTTGCTCATTCATTTCATCATTCTGTCATTCCTTTATTCTTTCATTCATTCACTCATTTGCTCAATCTTTAATTCATTCATTCATTCACAAGGCTCATACAGTGCTTAAAAACTGCTTAAAAGTGTGACTTCAGTTTTTATATTTTAAGTGCAATTAAAAATTCTGAATTTTTATTATATACATGAAATTTTGAAATGCATTTTTATTCCTGATGAGAAAACATCCCAATCTAAATAAATATTCATATTATCTCATGAGTTTTATTGCCTGAGAACAAGAACGGATTAAAGGGGACCGCTCCCTCCAAGAATTGTTTTCTTTGATAAAAGTGTTGCACCTGGAAAGTCCTGTGAATAGGTTGAGTCACTCAAAGTTGTTACAAATATCATTTTTTTAAAATTACATTTTTAAGATGTCAGCTTTAAAATATATCTGGGAGGAGAGTCCTTTCCTGTCAGCAAACATAGCAAAACTTACGTTTTTAAGACTTCCATTTTCAAGATATTCAAGGAAAATCTCCAAATTCTCTCCCTTCCAACAACGTCCCCCAAAAATAATTTAAAATTACTTTTTCATATTGTAGGTCTCGAAAATACTCTATTGGAGGGCTCTTGAACATCCCTCCTTACTTTTCTTCTAAATTCAGCAAAGATTGACTAAACTACATTTAAGACTTTAATTTTGAAAAATTTATGCGGCAAGCCCCGGTCCCTCAACAACTACATATAGCGTAAAATTAAAATTTCAAATTTTTAGTTTTTTCTGGAGACATTCGTGAGTCCTCTCCCCAACATCACCAAAGATAAATTAAAATTTCGTTTTTAGAGCTTCAGTTTAAAAAATTTTCTATTGTTCTGACCATCTTTTAACTTCACCAAAGATTGACTGAAATTTTGTTTCAAGGACTTAAATTCTGAAAAATTTCTGAGGAAGAGCCCACAAATGCCTCCTTGTCCTAACATCACCAAAAAAAAGCTTAAAATTTTGCTGTTAGGACTTCAGTTTTGAAAAATTTCTGGGGACCACCCTTGTTCTCTTTTCTTCTCTTAACTGGATCATAGATTGACTAAAACGACATTTTCTGGACTTCAGCTTTGAAATTTTTTCCAAGGAGGACACTCAGTCCCTGACTTCCTTTTTCTCTTCAGTTCATATAATATTGATTAAAACTGTATTTTTAGGACTTCAGCTTCAAACATTTTTTGGGAGAGGGCCCGCAATCCCTTCTCTTCAATCTATACTAACGAATTGACGAATGCTGAGTTTTCAGTATTTGTCAATTTTTTAGTAAAGTTGGAAGAAGAATCCTTTGAAGTTTCATCTTGGTAACTTTTCTGCCAGTATCTTACTTAATTGTAAACTTAATATTTTTTCAATAATATTCAAATATTATGAACAATTTGGCATTAATTTCAAGTTCAAATATTTATTTCAATGTAACACTGCCCAAGAGCATAAGAAAGGCTAATTTTTTCCATTGCAAGTACCCTACTTTCAAATTTTAAAATTTTCAATCTTTAATTAATTATTTAACTTATTTTGACTTTTTTTAACAATATTTTCACAATGCTCTTCTTTCTTTTTTTATGGGAAAGGTGGTTAAAAATGTTTTCTATAATATGAATCATGGAGAATTTTTGTTATTTTTTCCCTTCTCAGTTTGGATAAAAATTTCTTAATTTTGTCATTTAAAAAGCTTTAAATTTGGGGAAAAAGCTAAAAGCAGTTTTAGTTTTTCACTGTTTGAACTTGACACTGAAAGCCTGCCTTGATAGCGCCGTTTGCTTTTATGAAGTAATTTGTAGCTGTGTGGTGGCCCATATTGGTCTTTGCCTGATATTTCATTTTTGCATGAAGAATTTTTTGTAACCCCAAGATTAAAATTTAAAAAATAAGGAAAAACTTTTGTCTTTGTATTTATATTTCATCGCCAAACTTTTAGCATAA
The DNA here is from genome assembly GCA_038502835.1 of Octonoba sinensis. Lineage (NCBI taxonomy): Eukaryota > Metazoa > Arthropoda > Arachnida > Araneae > Uloboridae > Octonoba > Octonoba sinensis. Next base: position 23,641,383 of record CM076599.1, on the reverse strand, counting down.
AATTTCTTGTAGATACTTTAAATGCTCTTTTCTTTTTTTCATATCTTTAAGCATGTTGAATTTTATATTTTTGCAAAGATTATGCGAGGCAAATTTGAATTGCTTTTGTTTTCATTTATTTATTTTTTTATACTGTTTCTGAGCATCATAGTATAAATTACTGAAAAATTAGTATCATAAGACATCATGTTGCATTAAAAATGAAGAAACTAAAATGTTAGGAATTCAATTTTATTGTTAGAGCTGTAGATAATGTTCTTGGACACAATATGCAGTAAATTGGAATGGAGGGGGCGGAACATTGTTATTGTTATTTTTGTAAATATTCTCAACTTATTTTGAACTCCATTTTGTCAGTTCCATTTAATCTTTTTATGTAATATTATTTCAGATTTATTTATTTATTCATTTTTCCAAACTTGAATGCATAATTTTCATCATAATGTTACTTTTTGTTAGGTGCAGATGGGTCAGTAAGAATGTTTGACTTGAGGCATTTAGAACATTCAACCATAATATATGAAGATCCTCAGCATCACCCATTATTACGTTTAGCTTGGAATAAGCAGGATCATAATTATTTAGCCACATTTGCAATGGATGCATCAGAGGTTAGTTTCGTTTTTTTTTTCTAGCAAAAGATTATTCTACTGTTGCAGCTGTTTATAATAGAATTGAAGGAACCCAATGAAAATTTATTTGTTACTACCATTAATTTCATTACAAAAAATAGTGACTAGTATGCAGTAAAACAAGGGAAAAGGGAAATTATTACGTTATAAAAACCGTAAATTCTCTGTGTGCGACTTCGCTATAAATGAGCGCGACTCTATTATCATTTTTACTATACAAGTTTAATATTTTGTTTTTTAACCTACATTTTTCTTCATGATTGTTCATAAATTATCAATCAGTAGTAGAATAAATAAATACCTTTCACTAACCGGCATGACTCCTAGAGTGTTTTGGTCCAACTTAGCATATTAAAAAATTCAACAAGTCAAGATTTTTTGATTTTTTTTTTCTTGTTGTTAAATTGATGCTATGTTTTTCTTTCACTTTCGAATATTTTTAGGCATCTTATCCCAAAATTGATTTTTTTTATCTTTGCAATTTTATGCTATTTGTTGTCAAAAATCCTATCTTTTTATTGTGCTTATGACATTTACAGCAACACCATTTTTATATTCTCATATTTCTCGTTCAAAGCGTCTCTCCTCAGATTATGTAACAAATTTCACTTTCAGTCTGTCATCATATTAAAATATCAAAAACTATTTCATTTGTTAGGATATCATGCTTGGCATTCCTAATAAATAGTAATGCAAAATGTATTGTAGTAAAAAAATAACTACCTTTGGCAAGTTATTACCGGGACATAAAGTTTGCGTACAAAGTTATGGTGAAATATCGCCTGTGCATTGCCAACTGCATAATGAAAATATTATTTCATTAAAAAGTAAGTTAATTTGAAATTATGTTTATCCTCAACTTCCTCTCATCTACAAACACTCCATTAAAAGACTCTTGTGATAATGCATGAGTGATATCAAAGCTATTAATTTCCTGTAGGATTATAAATATCTAGAGCTGGCTGGCATATGTACTTACTGTATTTTTGGGCCAAAGCACCACAGTGCATCTATTTATTTTGTTGGGCTGAAAACCTTTTATTTTTTATTCTTGAAGAGAATCTAAAGCTTTAATTGCTTTAGATTCTCTTCAAGAATAAAAAATAAAAGGATGGATGCATCAGAGGTTAGTTTTTGTTCTTTTTCTAGCAGAAGGTTATTCTACTGTTGCTCCTGTTTGTAATTATTAATTGTAAAAATGTTAGGAAAGTGTTTTCTACGTTGTTTGCTGCCTGCAGGTTTCATATTTCCCCCCCAGCATGACCTGTTTCCATGACACATTCAAACTTCAACAACGTTGTAAACACGTACAGACATGGCCAATATCATCTGAGGTTTAGATGCTCTGTTTTGACCGGTTTGCTGCTGTTACCTGCGTGAAAATAACTTTGAAGATGAGGTGCACGCCTGTTACTGCCTAAGTTGAAATGTGCAGCCTCCATGCTAATGAAAGTTGATGTCATCAATATTGTATAGGACTGCCAATGGCATTTTTAAGGCAGGCAAACAGGGTAGAATCTAGGCTCTCCTTATTTTTTGCATGGCTTGCTAGTCAGGCCTGTGCAGGATTAGCTTCGTCAGAGGTATTTAGGAGGTAGATTCCTCCATGTGTGGGAGCGAGCTGTGCTCCAGAAGTTTTTTTTTCCTCAACATTTGATGTTACATGTTGTGCCGAAATGACATATAAAGTTTGATGTATATTTGCAATTCTTGTCGCTCTGTGTGCTTTGGATTACTGATGGAATGATGTGTGCCTGTGTTTGTTCATTTTGCCAAAGTGTTTTGACCCAAAAAATTATCGTGCCATGAGTGACTAGCTTGAGTTTGATTTTTCCTGGGACTTGCCACTTCCACAACCGATGTTATATTCGAGATGTGAATCTTACCTTTCCGTTTGGTGTTTGATACTGCCAGAACTGAGCTAGCCTATTCGGCGTTACCTGACGAACTTCTTCAAGATGTAAATAGAGTTTTCCTGCAGTGCTCCATCAAAAGAGTTTGTATTGTAGTCGTGTAGTGACTATGATTTTTTACGAAAGTGTTGAGTTTTTTTTTTTTTTTTTTGAGCATTTTAAATATATTAAATCAGAACGGGGAGGTTGTGATGAAAAAAACATCATAGCAAGTATATATTGGGTTTTTTTTTGGAGTGTCAAACATTTAGATGTTTTTTGCAAGTTGGTAATTGAATAGATGTTCATTTGGTTTTAAACACTTGTTTGTTTTTCTCTCAGAAAACACCACCTTGTATTTTTCAAAAGGCATAGTTTAAAGTACTTTGGTTCATCCTCTGAAGTTAATTTAAATAGTAGGGACCAACATATGTATATGTTTGTGTGCATATATATATATATTATATGTATATATACATACATATATACAAGCTCAGATTAAGCTGTGGGGGGACCTGGCGGCCGCCAGTGACCCCTTCATTATTTCAAATTTCTTTCTCTCCATATTGTAAACCCCATGGATTCTACAAGGGTCTCGCAATATGCAAATGATGTTTTTTTTTTTTTTTCAAATTTTACAGATTAAGAACTGAAGGCAAAAACGAGCAATTTAAATGCTACGTATTGAAAATTATTATTTACAAGAATTCTTTAAGGGGGTCCCAAATTTATTTTACCACCAGGGGCCCCCAGATTTCTTAATATGCTCCTACATATATATATATATACATGTAGTTTGATTTTGAAATAGGTTATCATTTTGGATGTGCGTTCACCATGTGCGCCAGTTGCTAGGCTGAACAATCATCGAGCTTGTGTGAATGGTATTGCCTGGGCACCTCACTCTTCATGCCACATATGTACTGCTGGTAAGTTACGTATTTAAATTAATACAATAAAGACGAAAAATTCCTGTATAACTAGAAAAACTGAATGGCAAGTGTGGCCTTTTCAAGAATTTTGCCAACAATTCTCTCTAAATTCATTTTTGAATGAGTCCATGTGCCCCATGCATGCTCTCTAGTCTCTAATCCCTATAAAGCAGCTGAGTGTATGATAGTGTACCATGGCATTTTCTTTTTCCACCTCAAAATGTAAAACTTATTTCTCTTTCAAGGAGCAATCGTCATTGTCCGGCTAGCAAGCTGTCACATTTGTGTAGTATTTTGAATTGAAACCGGTTGTAAAAAGAGAAAAGTCAAGGTCAGATTAGATTGAATGGCACTTTGTCCTGCTACAGCCATCAAAATAAACGAAGAATTTAACCGGTTTCATTGTAAAATACCTTAGGGGCCACAATGGCCTCTTCCATTATTCTAGGTATAAGATTCGATATTTACGCTTCTATGATAATAAACCCAAAATGATTAAATAAGCACTTATATAGGATCATAGAAGGAAAAGTCAGAAAGTTACAATGCATTCGGTCAATTATTATTGGAATTACTTAACAGCAAATATCAAGAGGGGCCACACCCGCCCCCTCCGTCTTTCTAGTGTTAAACCCCCACACCTCTCTCTCTGTATATATATATATATATATAAATAATAATAACCTTGATTATCTATATATTTATTATGCTAATATGTGGGTAAACAAAGAGCCTCTATTTGTCTTTCCCGGTTGGCAACAGATTGTTTGCTTACAAAAATCCCAATCCTATCAGCAGCATCTACCGTTTTGGGATTCTTCCTGGTTGATATATTGCCCAGTTAATATTGAGTGACAACAACAATCATTGCTTCTTTCAAATCCATTATTTCAAAATGAGTTTGCTGCGATCTGTAGAATATACTTTGGTGCTTATCGGTAAACCACCCTAACTTATTGATGGTTTTAGAAATGTCGCCAACATGAATTTAACAGTTACATGTACTTTATGTTGTTCAATGAATGCGTAAATATTACAATATAGAAATTTATATAATCATTGGTTGAATAAGGCTAATTTATTAAAAGTTTCATTTCATAATCATTAAGACAATATTGAATTTTCAGTAAGATTCCCTTTTTTTGAAATAAAGTTATAGCATTTTTTTCCTTAGAAGGTAAGTTCCATGTTTTAATCATTTTACCAAGCACTTTTCATCAAAATGAAAGGAAAACAAATGATATATAAAATATATATATAAAATATGCAACTGTTAATAAAAGTGTTAATGAAGGAAAATCAGTGCATGCTTTTTAAATTTAATAAAATTGCTTCCTTTACATTTCATTTGGATATGTTTGGCAAACAAAAAAAAGGACATTTAACAGATAAGAACCTGTAATTTGCATCTAATCCTCTATTCAGTGTGTATTAAAGCTTTTTAAAGATATAGTTTACTTTGATTGTTATAAATATGCATATAAGGAACTTGACAGACTTAGCATGTGCTTGGTTTTAGAACAGTGTAAAAGTAATTGTTACATGTGTTCTATTATACAGTCAACTCTTGATAACTCGAAATTGAAGGGAAGAAATAAAAATTTCGAATTATCGAAAATCAAATAAATTTCATACTTTCAGTCTAAAAATAAAAGTTTGGATGCATATAATATTAAAGAACTCATACGTCCCAAGCTTAACCAAATTTCTTCTTTATTTAAAATAGTTTTCTAGTACAGTTTGTTTTGCATTATTTTCTGCAAAACACCTTGGATTTTTCGATTTACCGATCATGATTGGCTTGAGTTTTTCAGATCCATCCATGTTTGCATATAGCAACAAAGTATCTCTTCCTTGCTGTGTTTACCGCCACTACATGTTTCACCTTTCACAGTCATTGCTTCGTCAGGAAGGCACTTAAAAAAAGTCCTGCTTCGTCAGTGTTAAACACATTTCTGGCATCATATTCTTCTAAAATTGGAGGCAATGTTTTCTTCTATTATTTGCAAACTTCTTCACTAACACTGCCACTTTCACCACATGCTATGTAAATTGTGATATTATTTCTTCTTTTGATGTTTTCAAACGAACCGCTGCTCTCTTTAAACTCTGTGAGTCCTATTTGCTTTGTAAAAAGTTCTACTTTTTCTCTACGGATACTTCCACCAAGTGAAATGTTGTGGGCTTGGTAATCAGTTATCCATTTCATCAGACACTTCTCTATTTCTGGATATTCAGCACTTTTCATAATTCTTCCATTTTCTTGATTTTCAGAGAAGTTTTCAAAATTGTTGACATTGTGCTTGCTGGAGTTCCATAGTTCTTTGCAATTGCAATCTTTTCCTTTCCTCCTTTATCGTCAATAATCTCTTTTTTTCCTGCAACTGAAAGGGTACTGCATTTTCGTTTAGTGGACATTGTCAGCGAAACATGCGCACTAGTAAACAATCAGCTGTTGACTGGCAAAATGGCCTTCAACCGAGCAACTGAATTTAAATGAAATTTTCCCAGAATGCATACCCACCCACAATGATTATCCAATATACTTTAGTTCCTTTGCTTATGCTACTCCCTCCGCCCAACTCCGAAAGCGAAAACAGGCCAGTCTGCCAGTAAGATAGACTGGCAACTTCCTAACAAAAGAATGCGTCATATGTTAAACTCCTATCTCAATTCCTATGAAAAACAGATGTGAAAATAGCAATGGGTAGAGGTTTTCAAAAGCTACAGTTTTGAGAAACAAAATTTATTTGAGTGAATAAAGAAATTCGAGTTATTAAAAAAAGAATATTAAAAAAGAATTCGAGTTAAAGAGATAAAATTACATTATAAAATGCTGAAGGTGAAGGGAAAAATTTTTTTTTCGATATATCAAGAAATTCGAGTTATCAAGAGTTGACTGTAGTAGAAATTGGAATGAATTTCATCCAGTCTAATTTTTTACTTACTTTAAATTGGTATTAGTATAAAAAAAGTACAGGAGTTTATCCATTACATATTATCCCATTTATATAAAAATTAAATTTAAAATTAAAGAAAAAATCAATCAAAGTTTAGAGAAACCATTTCAATGTGCAGCGAGCAAAGTTGCAAAATATTTTTGTACGAAATTTCATGAAATTTGGCTAAAGTGTCTTGGCTGTACATCCAGTACCTTTGTTTTTGTATTTTTAATTTAAAGTGCACTACCTACATAATATCATTATAAATAAAAATGAATGTTATATTTAACAATGCTTTAATAATGCATCAATATATTAATATTAGTTTTGTTTTTTTATTGAAAATTATAGCTGATGATCATCAAGCGCTTATATGGGACATTCAACAAATGCCTAGAGCGATTGAAGATCCTATTTTGGCTTACACTGCAGAAGGTGAAATCAATCAAATTCAATGGGCTAGTACACAGCCTGATTGGATCGCTATCTGTTATAACAGTTGTTTGGAAATATTAAGAGTGTAGAAAACATTAGGAAAAAGTAATGTGCGGAAAGGTTAATAATTGAATGGTTTAACTTTATAAAAGTGATTATTTATTTTAAACCTACAAAAGATGTTTTTAATTTTTGTCATTATGTATAAATTTTAAATTATGATTTATTTTTGTAACTATTTTCCTTTTATATTCATCACTCTATGTGAATAAAAGTCATTTTTATTTCTTGTTGCAAAATTTGAATAAAATAAATTAAACAAAGCAGTATATTTAAAATGCATGACCTTAATCATTAAAATTATATTAAAAAAAACTATTATTATGCTTTTTGAGCAGGAACATAGTATGATAGGTTTAAGATGTAGAAAAGTACAAAATTTTATAATATTATGTTCTAAAATAACAAATTTGTTTAAATTAAGCATAAAAACTCATCACTATAATTCAATGTTGCCTTTTACCTTAAATTTGTATTAAAAAGTAAAATCTTTTGAAAATGCAATACATGGTAAAATGTTGTCTTCTGTAAATAATCCTTGTAAGTAACAAATACTGCACATAAAATAATTCTCTTTCATTATTTTCTGAAATTAACATTATATAAACTTTGTCATATATGACTGAATAAGTCCATTCAGTGTTTAATTAAGGTAAATAAAATTGGCTGCTATTGCAAACTTTTGGGAATGACAAAAAATGAGTTCTTGCCAAGTATTGCTGGGATGAACTAGACTACAAATATCCAGTGTTCTTTGGTTTTATTTTGTTTAGTTGATGTGAATATTTCAGAAAGATTTTTAAAATTACATGCAAAATGTCATATTTCTTTTTCATTTTCAATTTTTGTATTTTATGAATGCATTTAGAATTTATTTATAGTTTATAAATTTAATTCATTTCAAATCTTCATTGCTGTTATTTTCATTAAGCTATTATTCGTTATTTTCAGCTACTGAATATTTTCATGTGCTGCAAATTACTGATGTTCAAAAGCTACTTTGTAGCATTGCAATCAGAATTTATTTGTTATAATCAAGTTGAATAATGTCATATTTTGAAATATTACATTTTATGAAAAATGTTTAACATTCACTATATTGAACAAATATTATGTCATAACCTCATGGCAGCTAAAATTTCTTACATAACTAAAACAGAGCTGCTCAGCCCCCGCCTAAATGCAATGAGGCACGCCCCCCCCCCCCCCCCGAAAAAAAAAAACTCCTAAGCAAGATGTCGCCCCTCCAAAAAACTCTTAAAATCCCCTGACACCCCCCTCCCCTCAAATAAATAAATAAATAAAAATAAAAAATTTCAACGGCACAGCAGTATGCACCATTATCTCTTCTCCCCATTTGGTGGGCATTCCAGATTTAAGAAAAAAAAAATGAACTTCTTTTTAAGTGTCATGTATGAAGTTTTGTTTTCTGAAGCTTGACATGGGTTTCATAGTTTTGTCTTATGAAAAGAGGGGGTCGTGCTATACTTATAGTGTTATCCAAGGGAATATTTTGAAAGGGAGCCAAGGGCTCCCAAATGAAAAAAACTAAACTCGGTTGCACAACAGCCCATGAAGGCGAAGGCCTCCGTGCTCATCCCAGCTTATGCCACCCCAAATAAGTTCAGAATTACTTATTTTGCATAAAGATCTTAATACTATAAACTTTCAGTTTAAAAAATTCTCTTAATCTGTTCTTGAAATAAATTCTTATATACACCTCTGCTGTTATCTGCTGCTTAGTTTAAAGATTTCTCTTGAATATACTTTTTAACCTGCCATCAACTTAATATTGAAGTGTGTATTATGGACAGACAGTATTTTCTCATGGACTACAATGTGGTTTTTATTATTCAATGAGTATTAAGCTCAATTTAGAAGTTAACATGTTGTATTACACTACTTTTATCTCCAGTTATTTAAAGCTTTAGTCTTTTCTCTTTTTTACCTTTTCCCTCCCCCAAGCACTTAAGGATAAAAATGTACAGTCTGCATTTTTATGCTTTTATATAGTAGTTAACGTATGTATTTTATCCATGTTATTTTATGGAACAAATTTTGCACCAACTTGGCTGTCATTCCAAGGAGAAAAATTATCTTTGAATAATCCCCGTACACAGTTAGCATGGTCACAGAAGAGAATTTGTACTGGCAGTTGTGCCCTATGATAAAGGTTAATTACTGAAATACTTAAAAGTTATTGCTACAAAAGTTGAGCACAAACATTCCCTTTATTTTATTAATGTGTTTTTGAAAATGTCAGACAAAGCACAGCCCTTATGTACATTTTTGCTGTTATATGAATGAATTCTTACTGTCGTATCTGTTAATATATGTATATAATTATATAGATATAGGGTTAGTAAGGCTAAGTGCATACCAAAATCTTCAAAGATCACATTCAGAAAGTTCCTGGTCTGCGAGAAAAATGTTTATGATGTTCAAAATTTTAAGTTTCATACTTAGGTTCTTTATGAAGGTTTTACAAGCATTCATTAGTTCACAAGAACCAAAAGCAGAAGTTTTCAGAATCATTTTAACACAACTACTCAGGGTGCACTTGCCCTGCTTGACGGGGTAAGTGCATACTCAGTCTTGTTTTAGTCCAGCCTCTACAGTTAGAGTGAATGTAAGAGCATTTTACTAATCCGTGAACTTCAAAATATTTTTATAAACCAATAGATATCGTTTTCATTAAATATTATGATCTTATGTTACTTAATTTAAAGAGTAACAAATGAAAAAAATGATAGCAAATGAAACACTCATGTAAAGAACTAACACTGTATTAATTAAAAAAAAGAAAATTAGTAATAATTTGTTAACTATATTTTTAAAAAGAAAAAATATATAATATGTATATATATGTTGGAAAACCATGTCCCTGTTCATTAAAACTTTTTAATGTAACAGGAAAAAATAGCTTCTTTCTTTGGGCCTCCGTCGGTTCTGCGAAAAGAAACTTGATTTCTCCCCATACCCTACAGAAACCTATTTCAGTATACACAAAAGTAGTTCCGTTAACATAGTTTTCGGAAAATTTTTACATTCAGCTCTCCATCACAAATGAATGTCTTGATTTCCAATGCTGCTTTGCGACAATCTTTTGAATACACTGCACCAGGCCCAATCTTTCGAGCTGAAGTTTCCACTGACTGTTGTCTACAGATAAACAAACAACCTTAATTTAATAGAAGCAATTAAAAATAGCAATAACACAAGAAAATACATGGGTTCACACTTTCTCCACACTATGGAGCACGCTTACCCCACCTCACCTTGAAGAAGGGGAAGTGCAACCCGTGTTATGAATAAAGCCTGGTTAAGTCATTTAGTAATCAAAATAAATCATGTATATTAGTAGTAACTCTTACTTAAATAGAAACAAATTACCTTTGCGGAATTTGGCCATTGAATACTGCAAGAAAAGAAACAAAAATGAAACCCTCTCAATCTTTACATCAAAGTTTTTTGCATGACACATGTGATATCACTGATTGTGTTCGATCTGTGTAAGCTAATGCTGTTCTACAGAGTAGGAGAATCATCACTGGTAAATTATATAACATATCCAATACATGGCAGAAGTTCCTTCATGCTAGCATTCCCATAATATTAAGAGGATGCACTTACCCCAACTCCCCCTATATATATGTATATATATATATATGCACATAGGTGAGTCATTTAGAGGGTCACGAAAGGGCAACTACCTCCCCCAAATTCGAAAATACAGTAAAGCTCCTCTATGCCAGACATCAGCAGGGCAAGAATATTTGTCCCTAATAGAGAGGTGTCCACAAAAGAGAGGTTATCTTGGACACATTGCTTTGCTGGCAGGAAATTTAAAACTGTCTAAGAGAGGAGTCAGTTATGAGGAGTTTTAACGTATAATGTATTTTCATGAATGTATGTATTTTGTTGTTTATATTAATGTAATATATAAGGAATGTGTTACGCTTGCCCCCTCCCCACCCTCCTTAGAAAAATTTGAAATGACATGCCTGTATATAAATACATGCTTAATTTCATGTATACTTTTGAAATTGTAAAGGGTTGCATTGCGTGCCTTTTAAAACTGACTGTTAAATGGAATTTTAAGGGGACTTGAACTTAAGAAACATTTTTTAAAAGTCTTTTGTAAGAAATATTTTTTTATAAGATTCATAAAAATTTTCATGATTTGTTGATTGTTTCCTCTCTTCAGTATTCAGTTATAAAGCTAAAGTTAGCTGAAAAACTAAATATTTCAGTCTTTGTTTGATTTTACTATTTTTGTCTTATATTTGAAACTCAACACTGCCAATTTGGGATTTTCTTACGTTAAAAAATTCATAATTAAAAATTAATTTGGGCTGAAAGTAAATTAAAATTTATAGAATGTATAAGAACAAAAGAAAAAAAGAGAAAATGAGAAATGATTATTTATATATGCCTGAGAAAAGATTGAAATGGGCAATCAAATGCAAAAGATGACTGAAACTACATAAAGCATCAGTGTTATCTATAATTCTATCTAGAATAAATTATTTGTTATTTTAAATAACATCCTGCTGATTGATTCTTAAAATGAATTTTTAAAAGTCATAAAAATAATTGATACTTTGTTAAAAAAATTAAAAGGTGAAAAACAATGCTTAAATAAAAAAATTGTAGAAATTGCATTGAAAATTTTGAATATACATTTCTATTTCAATAAAGATGTTATTAATAAGCAGAAAATTTTTGAATTTTTTTTACTGATAAGATATTTTTTTTTAATTTTCTGTTTAAAATCATTAGATTTCAAGGGGATTTCTAAATCAAATGTGGTCCATTCATTTTATGATCTGAATAAATACGTTTCTAACTTTCTAACTTTTGCAAAGCTTTTGATCTTTATGATGGGAAATATTAAAATTAGTTAAAATCAGATTGTGTTTTAAATATTCTGAAGGTCGTACATATAAATCAAGGGTGTACTGGAATTTCTGAGCTTCCTAAAATGCTTTATGAGAAATAGTACAGTGACATCAGAAAGAAAAAGGACTATGTTTATCTTAAAGGGTTGCCATCATTTATAATTAAAGCTGCCACATATATGTTTTAAGGAATTTATTCAAAAAGCCTTTTTTTTTTTTTTGTATGCAAGCTAGTTTGCTAAGTCATGAAAATTGCAAACTTTTTATTATATATTTTTAAAAAATTATGTAATTTTTTTAATACTTTCATGTAATATTTTTTGCAGCAATCGAAACAAATATATGGTTAGAGAATAAGAAGTTCAACAAAACATTATTTTAATGTATGGCACGTTTATTTATTTATTTATTTTGCCTTACATAATAGATTAAATGTTCTCCCAAAAAACGGATATTTTTATATGGATAAAAATATTAGCTCAGTCAGATTTATCACATATTTGATTCCAAAACAAACTGATGGGCAGTTGAAAAAAAAAATTGAAAAAATACATACATTGAGGTATGCAAAAATACATATTGTTTAATGTATCTTCAGAAATTATTTCTTTCTGTTTATGTACATAATTAAAATTTAAAGTGTGTTTTATCCTAATTATCTCATAGTAATTTTTTGAATTTTACATAATATTTTGGAAGGGAAATTTTGTAGAAAATCACTATTATATATAGTTTATGTTATTTGATTATTCATAAATTGTTTCAATGTGCAGCAGAAATCACTCCATTGTTTTAAAAAATTGACAAACATATCATTCCATTCATTAAAGTTTCATGTTATTCATCTATTTAATTTTATTTTGAATTCATGGAAATGTAGGATCTCAACTTCAAACTGTTTATATATTACATTTTTATGTTGTTTATATTGTGAAGGGGTTACTTTTTTAAAAAAAATGTTCATTTCTATGACATTGTAAATATATGAGCAGAGAATGTGTGTGAAGAAGTCATTAAATGTGAAACATGCTATTTGTTATTAATTTGTAGTTAACTGCATTATTTCTGAGCCTACAGCTCACTAAAAATAATCAAAATAAAATGAATCATCAAAGTTGTGTTGTGCAGTCTTTTTCAACAATTTTATACAAAATTCATTGCTATCATAATAAATGATGGAAATCCCTTTCAAAATGATAAATGTGAGAATGTTCTTAAAAGGGGAAAAACAGACCAATTCTGATTCAATCACTGACTTCATTGAATCACTGACTACCAGCATATTGCAAATGAAAAGCCAATGCCTAAACTCAAGATCTTTTATACAAAGAAGGGAATATTTTCGGGAAATAACGGAATTCACAAGGTCTTTTTCCTCCTAAAATCAAAGAGGAAATATGTTTGGTATTAATTTAAAAAAAAAAAAAAAGAATTTTGCCTGAATTTTTTTTTTTTTTTTTTGTTTTTGTTTTTGTCATGTTTACATTTTTTTTTTTTTTGTATCAAAAAGATAAATTTAAAGAACTTCCGAGAACTGTCCGACTTTTCAGCGGCATTTTTGCCCATGTCATCTATTCTGCAATTTACACAATACATACTTAAAATGATGTTTAATTTAATTATTTTGTATTTTTCTTAGTGAGCGATTCACAATTAAAGCATTGCGCCTTTTATTGCCGCAGAGAAGTTTGGAGGAGATACTTTCAAGAGCTCTTTTTTTATCTACAAAAAATGTCTTTTTAAGAGTTTTTCTCTTATAAATGTTCAAAACAGAACAATACGTTCACACTTGGAATTCTTTTTTTTAATCATATTTTCCAGCTTTTGAGCCAACATGTATTTTGCTTGCCACCTCAGAAAATCTTACTTTGGAATGCATAGGAACGCCATTGCGCCATTCTTTAACACCATAAACAGTGCTAGAAGAGGGCTGACGCGTCCCCCCACTTCTTAAAAACTGCAAGTAAAAAAAAATGAAGTCCTTCAGTTGACATTAGCTAAACCGTCTTTTGTGTGTTCTATTGCAAAGTCCTAGCTCCTCTTTTAACTCTCCAAGTGAATTTTCATTATTATCACATACTTTAATTTTCTAAAAATATTTTATAGACTTTTCTATAAATTCTTAATCAAGGTATGCAAATGTAATATAGCTATTTAAATATTGTTTTAGTTGAAGAATTAGGGTTTCCATTGAAATACAGTATATTGCTTGTAAAATTTAAATAAACAAATGTATGTAATGTTGACTTATTACTTTACTTCCTCTCTTATTATTTCCAAGTAAAAACTAAGATGTAGATTATTTATTAAAGTAATAATAGATATTAGACCCTCCGTTTTCAGTGTTAGAATTAGGAATATCAATAACTTCTTTAGAAACTAGTTAATTATCATTGTTAGATTAAAATTTTAATTTTTTAAAAATGGTCTTTATTTTTGCAAATATTTTTTTGGGGGGCAGGGGGGAGGGAAGGGTTTGGCCTTCCCCCGACTTTTTCGGGATTCGGCCTTGCATTGAATGCAGCCAGTTCCCACACTGTGGGTACAGTGTCTAGAATAGTCACCACACTGTGGGTATAGTGTCTAGAATGGTCACCACACTGTGGGTGAGGGTGAGGTCCAGTCCCATTAGCTTTTAAGACTTATTTTATTTTCTTCTCTTTTTTCTTTCATTTGATGTATTTAAAATACCCTTCTCACTGTGAATTTTTCACTGCTTTCCTTTTGGATTTAAGTATATAATATACATTTGGGTTTAGTTAGAATATTTCCTTTGGATTTAATAGAGATACATCTTAAAGGAAAAACTACAAAATAATCTAAAATGGGAATATATTTTTTTCTTTCATTTCTACAATGCGTTTTTCCCTCAAGGGCGTATCCAGACATTCTCGGTGCATCAACTCGGTGCAATCAACTGACAAAATCTACTAGTAATAAATTAATAAGTAGTAATATTTTCTACATTATTTTTTCTCTGTTTTTTTGGCTTGCACGTTGGTTCCGACGCTCTTTCTCTGTGAATAAAAACCAATTCAATATTAGCTGCATATATATAATATGTATGTGTGTGAAGAGGATAAAAAGAGCTTATACTATGTGAAGGGCCATGTAGAGGATTGGCGATCATCCTCTACGATGATCAGCAATTATTTTCCCCACATTTATTATGCTTTTATTTACATGCGTGAATTTATTGAATATAAAGCATTACAGCTTTACCTCCATTATTTAGCTATAGTTACTATCGATGGTTACTATTGTCAATAATCAAAAGTTTGTTGAATAGAATTGGCAGCAGTTAAACGTCGTCTTAACTACGATCCTAAAAGAAAGCGACGCTACATTCTCCTGAAAAATGTGATTGATTTGCTTATTGCAGTTCGATTTTTTCACTTGGAAAGCCAAAGTAATGAACAAATAATGAATTTCAATAAATTAAATATATGACTAAGATAAAATTTATTTTCATCTTGTTTTATTTAAGGACTGAAAGTAATTTTTTCTGTAGTTTAAATGTATATAAACAAAATATTCATAATTACGATCTAACTTGTGTACTTAAAAAATTATGAACATTTTCATTTCAATTGATTTCAAGGGATGTATAATGCAAGGAACCTTCTTTCAAGAGATGAATTCATTTATAGTTATTTGTGTGAGAGAGAGAGAGAGATTTTTCTTCTATTTGCCCTTAAACAACCATATCTTTTTTGTTATTGTAATCGTAAAATTTCTTTTCAACTGTTGTGAAGATTTTTTTTAACACTATTTTATAATTCACTTTTTCCAGTTCTATATTTTAGCGGTCATACTGTATAATTATCCTTTCATTTGTTAAAATTTTTGATTAATTATTTTATGAGTGATGATAGTAAAATTTGTATTTAATATGTGTTATGTAAATCACAATAATATCTGAAAACTATTTCAATGGAGAAAAAAACTAATCTTTTAAAATTTTCTTAAAAAAATGGTACCTTTGAAATCGGATTAAAATAGTCATAAGTTGAAAATAGTCTTAAACTTTTTTCACCCCTCTCAGTTACAACTGTTTGAATTCTGTTTCATATATAACGTAGAACACATTAAACCTTTTATGTAATTTCATTGATTAAGGCATGTAACAGGTGGGGTAAAGTGTTCAATTGAGTGAAGTGATCATACATCAAATAAAAATTATATAGCTTTGAAATAAATAATGGAATTGTTTTTTTTTGCTTTCACTGATTAAGAATTAAATTTTATATTGAAAATTATAATAATGACAACTCATTAGCTGAAGAAAAGTCAATTTTTTTGCTTATACAGCTTTTTGAAATTGAAACACCTCTTTTAACCTCTCTCTGACATCTTGTTTAAAAGAATTTGCAGCAAATTGACATTGCGGAAATCGTTACACAGATCCCAAATACTTCCTCACTAATGGTTATGCCAGATTATTGTATATATTAATTTATAAAACCATAGGAGCAAGTCCTTTAGAGGCGGGCTATATTTTTTGTATGAAACCAATTTGTATTGAAATCTACTTCAAACCTTAAAGTTTCTTAGGTGATACTGAGTGAAAAATCAGACCGGCATTTTGAACTACAATTTTTCCTAAATGGGGAATAAGTAAGAAAGAGAGTTTATTCTGGTTTTAAAAGAGTCGGCTTTTAAGGGTGCGTCTTAAAAACTGACAATGAAAAAGTCAGTTAAAGTAAATCTTTTTTCTCCCTATGGAACCAGTTTCTACTGTAATCTACTGTTAACCCTCAAAGTTCCTAATTGCTCATAGGTTTAAATTAAACATTTTCCCATTTCTATTTCTATTTCCCCCTGCATTATGGAAAAAAGTGGGATAATGGGTTTATTGGAAATGTATATGACCCAGCTTTTGGTCAATGTAAATGCACGATCAAGGGCTCAGTGCTCTAAAAAAGTCCCCAAAAGTGCTAAGAACTCAACTTCAGTTGTCATCTAGAACTCCGATGTACTTTAATATTTTTTTTTGTCATAGTGATCCTTTTTTGTAAAGCAGAAATTTGGTAGCCTGTGTGGATTGCAGGTTTTGCTGAAGGATTTTATTTTGCCAACCAGCAATCAACACCAACCTTTTTTTTTTGGCACTTGTCAAACCTTAATACCTCATTGCCTTTAACTTCTAATAGGAAAACTCAAAACTAAAATGTAGATATTTCTTATATATTCAGCAGAATCTATATGTATTGCATTTACTTTTGCTTCAAAATAAACTCTTTAGCATTTCAGTTATGTAGTAATACTTGCCTTTTCAATTTTGCAGTCTTGAGAAATCAAAATGGCTGTTCATTCTGCTCCTCCAAAACGAAAGGAAATCTATAAATATGAAGCACCTTGGACTGTATATAGTATGAACTGGAGTGTTCGTCCAGATAAGCGATTTCGTTTAGCATTAGGAAGTTTCATCGAAGAATACAATAATAAGGTTTTAATCTGAATTTATATAATATTATTAAATCTCTTTTTTTTTTACATTGTTTTGGTGTCATATTTACCATTGAACAGTTGTATAGAGTTCTTAAAAGTTGAATTTATCCATTATGTCAGTGCGCCTAAATGTGATAACTCTTGATAAAGATGTTTTATCTATAATCTTAGTGCAAAAATGAAACATAATGAAACGTCTGCATTTCAGGGACAAACTGCAAAACTTTCCATTGGATTAAAATGTTTTTTGTCGGGGAATTTCCCATACCAATAAATATCATTCATTATGAACTTCCTGCAACACTTTCTGAATGTGTCAAAACCTAAATGCATCAATGGAGAATGGCAATTGCCATGAAATAAAAAAATGTATTTTAATTATTATAACAGCATTATATTATTTCATTATAGCAAATTATTATTCATATATTAAGACCCAATAACAACTTAATTTAGTGAAAAGGAGATTTACTACAATTCATGAAATGTAGTCTTATATAGGAACATTAAACATCTCGTTTAGGTTAAATTGCCCTAATCATGATCATACCCAGGCAATATCCCTTGCAGTCACAAACTGAAGAAAAAAGCCCCCTGTGATGAAGTTCACCACTGGCTGACTATATTGCTTTATCACTCACCTTTTACTACCTTACACGCAGTTGATTTAATTTTCATTTTTACCAACTAGTGCAATTCTCCATATTAATTGACTGTATTTTGCCATTAAGATTTTTTGAAAAATTACGACAATAATTTAAACGTATTTGGTTATTTCAAAAACCTCATATAAAATCAATCAACGCCAAATAGAAAAGGCTCAAGATTAATAAAACGTATATAAAGCATAAGCATGCTATTTCAAAATGATAACCTAAATATAGGGCTCTTTATTTTCCTTTAAGATCACAAGTTAATTTTCTTAATTAGAGACTTTTCTGAGAGATTAATATTTGTATAATTGAATAAACAAACCGTTTTGTTTCATAATATATAATACATATATGCAGGGCTGTAAATAGAAAAAATAAATTCTGACTTGGTAAAAGTATTGGCGAAGGGAAAATTTTCCAAAATTTCCATCTGTAAAATAAATATAAGTGATTGCATTTTTTAAAAAAAGTTATACTTTTTCTTCTGATTTCAGTTTTTTTATAGAGAAATAAAAATCGTCATTAAAATTTTTTGAAGTTAGTCTTTGGCTAAAACTTTTGAAATCTCAAGCATTTTTAAAATGTGACTAATTTACTGGCTAAATTTTTGAAGGCATTAGCGCAGGCCCTGTGATTTGCAGAAGATTGAATCAATCCCATACTTAATTTTTAAAGTTTTTCTTACTTTCTCTTATTGCTTATTTATTTGAAAAATTTAATAAAATAATGATTCCAATTGGGAAACCAAATGCAGTTTCGAAAGCAAACGTATAAAATTTTGATCATTAAGGAAGGGTTCTGAGAAAGTATTTTCTTCTTAGTAGTTTCTTGGCCGAATAAAGCCGAATACTTTTTAAAATGTAAACTAATGCTTTCAAAACATTTTAAATTGATTTGAAACATTAATAAAAAATGTAATATCATTTTTTGAAATTATTATATCTACAAAAATATACTTATAGTGCATTCTGTGTTTTGATTTTTGGCAAAAATCTGTTCATTATTTGGCGGCTGAGTAGCCCAATATTCAACCTTGATTGAGGCCAAATATATGGCATTCTGTCAAATGACTATTTGTTGCATCACTAGTATGAAACAACTATTTTAAGGAACTATTTTTTATTATAGGTTCAGATTGTATCATTAGATGAGGAAACATCAGAATTTACTGCTAAAAGTACCTTCGACCATCCTTATCCAACTACAAAAATTATGTGGATACCGGATAGTAAAGGAATTTATCCTGATCTTCTTGCAACTAGTGGTGATTATCTTCGAATCTGGAGAGCTAGTGACTCTGAAACAAGATTGGAATGTTTATTAAACAATGTAAAGTATCCCTTTCCCAAAAAGATATCTGCAACAAATTCTATTAATGTGGTTTTCTGTTTACTGCCTGCATGAGCAAAAAGTGCATATCTCAAACTCAATCTTTTCTTGAAATATTTATTTTTAATCTAAGGATAATTTACTAGATTTATATTATAATATAGTTACACAACCATATCAGATGTAGTAAAATGGTAATAAATAGTGTGAAAATTAACTTCTAGTCTCAAAAATGTTTAATTATTAAAGCGGTGTGAGTCAAATCTATCATTTATATGCATATACAATTGAACCTTTATTTAACAAACCTCTTTTCTTTGTGAATTTCTCCATTTTTCAAATTTTTTCCCAGGACATAAGAATGTTTAAGGTTTTCCATGTAAAAACCCCTCCAAATAACAAAGTGCATTCTCTATTCAATAAACTTTTTTTCTAGTAACCTAAAAAAAAAATTTCACTATTTTTTTCGGTATTTCTTTCTTACACATCTTTTGTGAAGCTTTTTGCAATAAAATTAGGTTTTCCAAAAAAGAGCACTTGGAAACTGAATAGAATATTTATTCTTTTCATTTCACCTAATCTGGTAAGGGTTGCATCGTGTCAATCTTCGACACTCTAGAGCAGCGTTTTTTAAATTGTGTTCCAAGGGACCTAGGGGGTTCTGCAGAGGTCACTCAAGGGTTCCATGGTACTTGTAGGATTTTCCTTCATAGCATGCAAAAAAGTCGTTGACAAGGTAATAAAATTTTGAAGAGATGTTATGTCTCTTTGAAGTTGTGTGAAGAAATGAAATAGAATAATAACTAATCTTCTCTTCCATTTAGCAACTAAAATAGTTGGTGCAAATGCAACTGTTAGACGTTATGAGTTTATTGATTAGGATAGGGCAGGGATGGCAAATTTTTTTATAAGTGCGTCGGTTAAATTATGGTTAATTATTTTCATGTGTCCAGTGTGGCACTTGTTATTTTTCTTCTTAAATATCTTCTTTAATATCACCCATTTTGGCCAATTGGTTGCTAGTCTAAGTCTTTTTTTTCTTTTCCTTTGAAATGCTATTTTCAGTGAAGGTGAGTAGATTAAAGTAATTTGATATGGCAACTCTGGACGTGGCACTGAAATGCCTGTTGCATGCCATAGGTTCGCCATCTTTGGGATAGAGGATCTCAAATAACAACACAGGGGAGTTTTCTATACAAGAATATAAAATTGTTAAGGTGTGTTTCTGAAAAACATAACTTGATTGACTTTTAAAACCTAAAATGTTGAATTAAAAGCTTGTTTTATACTCTACTCTGAACAACATTGGAGCAATCAGAATTATCTCTTCAGGAGGGGGTGGGGGTGGAGAGGGATTGGTTCATAATAATCCTTACATGTGTAACTATTAACATACCAGGATTGGCAAAATGGCATGGGATTTCACCCTCCTCTTGGTTGTAACCATGAAAGTTTTTATAGTGCACCTCGTAAACAATACCGACAGTATTTTTTATCTTAAAATGGTTTTGCAAATTTTGTTGGAGCATAAATAGAGGGGTTTAAAATCCAAAACTAACCTGTGTTTTTGAACTAAAGAATGAAGTGCCTTTTCTAAGAAATTTTTTAAAAGACTTTTTAGTTTAGTTTGTCCATTCGAGACTTTTAAGCCGTACTACGGCGAGCCTTCCAGTTGCTGGCTTTCATTTTGAAGTCTTGATGTAGGCAGTCGCTGCAGCAGATTTGGAACTGTCAGGGTACGGCACAGCTACCGTGTACCCCATTTCGAATTGAAAAGTAGACTATTTGTCAGAAATAAGCCGATTAGAATTAGCCATTTAAGAAACACTTTCACATAATTCAATGAACCCTTCAAGGTAAGCAAGTAATAGTATTTACTGGTCATGAAAAACATTTCCTTTTAGAGACAAAGATAAAATTTGGAAAATGTGTAGGCTTTCTATGTACTTTAATTTTTTCGCAACAATTAAATGCTGATTGTAAAAGTTAAAGTTTAAAATAGAGGAGGAATTCACTCTAGAAAGTTTTCAGCGTTTAGAAGGTTTGACTAAAACTTCTAATCAGTATTTTTTGCATTAACAGTGGAGTAAATACAAAAATGAATTGATGGTTAAAAGCATTTGTTTTCAATGTATGATTTCAATTATGTCAGTAGAAGAATCTGAAGCCTTTATATTGAAATGATACCTGATTGATCCTTTATCCTTGCAACAAAAATTTTAATTCCTTTAGTACTGGAATTCTGGAGTAATTTAAAAGATGAATATTCCTTCCCATTGTCACAAAAGAACGTGTTGGAACTTTTGCCATTTGCAAACTACATATGTGTGCGAAATGTAGTTATCAATTTATCCGTTGACAAAGAATGAATGCTGTAATAGGCATTCAACCTGACACAAGTGTTCAACTTTCATCCGTAAAACCTAATATTAAGTGCATCTGAGATAATAAAAATTTGTACCACTCATCTCGTTACACTTTTTTTTTGTCTCATTTGTTAATTTTTAAAATTTGCATTTCTTTTTTTGAAGCCAATTGATATTAATTGATTCAATTATCATCATTATTGCAACTTATTCATTTCCAGAACATTTCATTAATACCATACTATTGAAGAATACTGTGGTTCCACAGGGAAAGTTCACCTTAAAAGGGGTTCCGTGTGTTAAAGAAATGAAAAAATACTGCTCTAGAGGAATTACGCAAGATTTTCTGTCTTGTTTTTTTAAAACCTTGATTATCCTTGAACTTCTCGTAAAGATTTTTACTTTGTTGTATTAATTACTGTTCCACGAAAATGCGCCTAAAGAAATTTTGAAAGCATTGCAAAGATGCAAAGTGTATTACGAAGGAATACACTTTTTTTCAACTAAGACTCGGACTAAAATAAAGAAATTTTTCAAAATCAAAAATGAACTACTTATGGATATGTCTATAAGTTTAATAATTTTATATGCACTGTGTTTTAAAATATAAATTTTTTTAAAGCAGTGAATAAGTTTATTTCTAGATTATAATAATTATTCCTTAATCTTTTTACATTTTTTCATACCCATCTCATTTTTCATTACTTGTCTCATTTTTCAGAAAAAAGTATCATGCTACTAAGGTCTCATTTTTCAGTTTAAAATGAGACCTCAGTAGCTCAAAGTATATTATAAGATGTAAATCTCTATTTAACAAATTTCTTCCTTTAACCAACTTTTTGACTGGATTTTGAGACTTCCAGGTCAGACTGCATGTATTGCAGAGCTGTTCCGTTTCTCCACCCCCAGATAAACCTGAAAAAAAATAGAAAAAAAGAAGTCC
The DNA here is from genome assembly GCA_038502835.1 of Octonoba sinensis. Classification (NCBI taxonomy): domain Eukaryota; kingdom Metazoa; phylum Arthropoda; class Arachnida; order Araneae; family Uloboridae; genus Octonoba; species Octonoba sinensis. Next base: position 23,618,847 of record CM076599.1, on the reverse strand, counting down.
CAGACAAAATATTTTGTTCATTTTGTCCACTTAAAAAAAAAAAAACTTCACATTCAAAAGTGTATAGAAAAAATATAAATAATCATAGTTAGTTCAGTTTCTCTATAAGCTTATTTATGTAAACATGTTTATGAAATAAATGCATCAATATTAAGTTATCATGTTCACCTGTCATATGGCAGTTCCATTGCTAGCTAATAATAATCTGTCTACAAAATTAAAACTAGAAACAAAGAAAAAAAAAAAAAAAGAAATATTTGACTGCCTCATTTTGTATTAAAAAAAATCATTGAAAGAAAACCTGTGTTTAATATAAACTAAAAAGAAATGATTAATAAATTAATCAGAATGCATGAAAGGAAATTTTGCCATTCAATATACATAAGAAAATATCCAACTAGAATTCTGTAGAATTATTTTTTTTATATTTATTAGCAAAAACTAATTTCAAGGAAAGCTTATTTTATTATTAGCTTTGCTGTTATTATTGCATTAAATTAAATGTTTTTTTTCCAGAACAAAAACTCTGATTTTTGTGCTCCTTTGACTTCATTTGATTGGAATGAAATAGAGCCTAATCTTTTAGGAACATCAAGTATTGATACAACTTGCACCATTTGGGGCTTAGAAGTATGCTTTAATATTTTTATTTCATTGTGATTGATCAAGGTTCTATTTAACATTCAAATAGTGTGTTGTGTTTCTCAGCAAATGCTATTTTGACCTAAATCTATGCTATTAAACTATGACAATGTTTTGGCTGGCGATGTCAAATTACAAGTGTGTAGTCAATATTGCTAATCTAACTGTAAATCCTCACTAGATGAACATAGTACTAAGCACTCTCATGTTATTGATACCTCTGGGATGGTTGTGCTTTTTTGCTGTGACAAGCTAATTCATTGGTGATGTAATTAAGATGATAATCTCAAATAAAATAAAAAGCGAGCACTTTATCAACCATTTGGGGGAAATAAAATGAAAGTTAATTACCTTGAAAAAACAATTTCGAACTGTAGCAAAAAGCGTTTATAATTTCTTTTGTAGTTAATGTAGCGGCTTTGAATTTTAGCACAAAGAGCAAAACTCTTTTTGGGACAGTTTTTTCGGGCTTTTCAATGATACCAAGCTCGAAACGATGTGAAAATTTCTTTCTGTAGAAAAGAACCACTTTATGCAATTTTGGGCTATAAATTGTAATAAATGATGAAAATTAAAACTCCAGAAGAAACTTTTCAAGGTGCCTAATTTCATGAAAATCCTGCGAATAGGCTTGGCTTTATGCCATGCACAAACATAGTTGCTGCTTTATTATTAGTAGAGATAAAATTAAATAGCTATTTCTATTTAGTTTGATTGCAATTCTTTATATTTAACAGAAAATTATATTTGATATTAACATGTTTTTTAGTAAAATATCTTAATAATGATTTAAAATGTTTTTTTTTTTTTGTAGACTGGACAAGTACTTGGCCGAGTAAATTTGGTGTCTGGTCATGTGAAGACACAATTGATTGCTCATGATAAGGAAGTTTATGACATTGCTTTCAGTAGAGGTGGAGGTGGAAAGGATATGTTTGGGAGTGTGGGTATGTGTCAAATGTTTGTTTACTAATCTTCAAACTAGAAGCTTTATTAACTTTTTTTCTTGGTGTGTGAAGATATTAAAATTTGTTTTCTTTTTTTGCACTTTCTCTATAATAGATGAAACAAAGAAAAATCTTCAAAATGTGTAATCTAATGTACTTGAAAACAAATGTAAACTTGTTGATGGAGTGTGATGCTACTAATGTGGATTTTTCCTGTATGATTTTTTATTGTGATGTACAGTACATATGTGGATCATTGTGTATAGTTAATATCGCAAATTGTATTACTCAGTCTAATCTATTAATGTATGATTATCCTACTGCATTTTGAGTTGCATATCTTAACACACTATTATGCTTTTGGTATTGTCACATTTATGATTTTGTACTACCTGAAAAACACTCTTTAGTTCCTATTCTGTGAGAATGCACAAATCATTATTTTAATGGATAACCAATTAAGTGTCTTCTTGCTTTTTATATATATATATATATATATATATATATATATTTATTTAGTGTGCTCTGTTTCTTCAAAAAAAAAAAAAAATCTCCTGTTTATTCTTGACTTTATAGCTGGCTTGCTAAAATTAAATCTTCATGTTCTGCTTTAGGGGCAGATGGATCAGTCAGAATGTTTGATTTAAGGCACCTGGAGCATTCAACAATAATTTATGAAGACCCTCAGCATCATCCATTATTAAGGTTAGCTTGGAACAAACAAGACCCTAACTATTTGGCGACATTTGCAATGGATGCCTCAGAGGTTTGTCATGTATACATACTTCGTTTTGGTTTATTTTTGTATTTTAATTTCTTCTTCTTCCTTTTTTTCTGAATAAATATTAAAAATTTTAGATATAAATTTTGGAAAGATTTTCAACATAATTTGAAACATAATTAGTGCACCGTTGCCAGAAATAAATATTGAAAATACCAGTGGTTCTCCAAAAGTTATGCATTTATGTAGCTTTTTTAATATTTTAAAAACTTTTATTCTGAAATACACAGAATTAAAAGATTCTTTTTACAAATTATGTAGCAAGAATAGTTTATTGTGAGGAGCTTACAACCATAAAGCTAAAGCAGAGTGTACTGAAAGGTTCATCGTAAATAGCAGAATAACTTGAACAATTCTTTGCTGCAGCACAATTTGAAGAGACCAAATAACTTTGCATATTACTGTGTGTTTATCATAAAGTTATGCAGTATAACCTTGATTTAATGGTTGTCTATGGAGATGGACTGTTAATTGCCATCGTTAAATCGGGAAAATATAACATCCATTAGAATCTTATATTATTTGATTCTATTGCTTGTTGGTTGAGAACCAGTTTAAGTTCTGCTAAAACAGAGCTTAACGAGCTACAAAGGATGGTCTATATTGCCATGACTGATTGTATTAGGACCACACCTATTGCTTCTCTGGAACTGCTTTTAAATTTATGAACCCTCTTTGACGCCCTGACTTTGAAACACTAGTGTTGAGGAAAGTTTCAGGGAGGAATATATGCTACATTGCAAAAATTTTCGAGATTTCGGGGGGGGGGGGGGGGCGTCGCCCCCCCTGGATATGGCCTTGAATGCGCATTGAAGCCGAGGCTTTTCTGTGCATGGAGAGGCTTAAACATTCAGGGCTTTGGAAATCCTACTCTGGATATCTTTCCTGGAAAAACTTTGATGGTGATGGGATGTCTTGGTTCATCTCCTTTTTGGCCTGCATGATGATGATTTGGGCACTCACTCGGCCATTGACAGACTCTTTCATGTGGTTTTTCCCTCTTGGTATGATTGGAGGGATGTACTTCTAAAGCAAAATAAAAGGCTGCACTTTCTGGTTTACTGATGATGCAAAGTGAACTTGAACAAAAGTACTGGAGCTTACTGTCCCAGTGATTTCACTGTGTCCTCTAGGCAAGTTTAGTACTGTCTTTGCCATCCTAATGTGTTGTATTTTGTGTTTGGAGAAGAGCTACAGTAACAAATGTGTTCATATCTGATTTGATAGTCAAGCTGCTTTCTTGGCCCTAAATAAAGTTATGATTTCTCAAATTGTTTGGGAATGCTATAATTTGCTTTGTACTGTTGCAACGCATAATAAGGTCGCTCTCTGTTGGGTGCCGTGGCACTTGGGTGTCATGGGTAATGAAACAGCTGATTGCCTGGCTAGGAAGGGCTCTGATACTCTTTTTGTTTGCCCAGAGCCTGCAATTGGGATTTCAAAGAATCTCATTAGAACTACTCTTTTTAATATTTAAAACATAAGCAGTATCGTAACTAGTGTGACATGGGTGGTCAATGCCAGACCAAATAACTTAATTATGATGCCCTAGTATAAGGGCAAAGGAGCTATTAAAACTTATTAGAAATAGCATCAGTAAGGGTCTTCGTACCGGTCAGTCAGGGTTCGAAATTATCGGTCGTTAGTTGTATTTTGCAACTAAAAATTCCCGTTTGATGGCCGCTATTTCCCATCCAGTCGTCACTTTCGATAGCTAACCGTTTAAAAAATCTTTTAGTTTTACAACCAATTTTTCATTAAGTCGTCGTTTTTATTTCTTTATTTATTTAAAAAATACTTTATGCAGTTATATTTCATGTGATCTGTATTTTGAGATTTTACGATACCTATGAAGACTGCAGTAACTTCTTGACCTTCAAATTTGGAATTCTGAAGTTTTACTTACAAATGGAAGTATGTAACACTAGATTGTAAATAGCACTTGAAAAAATAGTTAAACTCATATTTTATAAGGCATTGATTAAAATAAACTTTTATATTGAGTCATAAATTTAAGTAAAATTACCAATTTTCTTAAAAGTTACTAATAGAAATTGATTTTCTATCATTTTCTTCTTACTTATTAATAATTTTGGCAGTAAGGTTGTGATGTTTTGCAATATTTTTAATTGGGATCATTCATAAATGATGTCACACTTTGAGGGGGTCAGGGGTTTGTGAAATTGTGACAAGGGGAGGGGGTAACAAGAAGTGTGACATCCCTGCTTACGCAATATAGCGTGATATGTGACAAGGGGGGGGGGGGAAGCGTGCCATCATTTATGAACAGCCCCATTGCACAACTGCCTTCATAGTTACCAGTTGTTTTTTCTCTGCCCAAGCAATTTGAATTTTTTTTTAAAATTACGCCTAGCAGAACATTTTTGACAACCAAAACAAAAAAGCTAGGTGCCAATGACGACTAACTTTTACTTCCTAATTTCGAACCCTGGTCACTTTACCTTAAAGTGGCATCTTACTATTTTGAGAGTCGACTATGACCCAACCTGTAGGACTTTCTTCGTGAGGAAACTGTTACACACATTTTATGCAGCTGTGAAGTGTTTTCTGCTTATAGGTTTGAACACTTGGGTCATCATTATTATCGAACCCTGGGAGATTCATGATATTCCTATCAGGTGCTTGCCGAACTTTGCGTCAGCTATGGGACTCTTTCAAAGTCGAGTTTAGTTTGGGGATTAATACAATAGACCCCTGCTTGTAGTGCTTTTTCTTTCAAGATCTCTTTCTTTCATTTCATTCATTCATGTTATATTACCCCGATTTAGCAGTACGGGTTTGATATCCGAACTGGGACTTTTAAAATCTATTGCTAATTTTGGAAAATCACTAAGTCAAGTACCATTAAATTGAATTTATACCACACTATGCCTACATATACTGACACATTTGAATCAGCTGAAGATATGTTACATATCTATGGCTAGAATGACAATGATATAACTCAAAAATGCAAACTTTATAGGAGAGGCAAAAATTGCACCAGTTATATAAAATAATAATACTTACTCAGAAGTCAGTGCATAGATGTGTTATATTTTATAACAGCAAGCGTAAGATTTTTTTCCCGACACTTAAGTATTGTGATATACAAGCTTATTCATTTAATAATGTATAAAAAGTATTAAAGGTTTTCTTTTGAGATACAAGGATTTCATTCTATGCCGTTGATATATAGGACACTTCAAAACATTGTTTATCTGTGTGTGTATGTATGTGTGAAGGGGGGAGGGTGTCGTAACAAGAAATTCAAAATGCCTTTTCAACCTGCCAATAATGTTGTCACGAAAAAAAGTCTGTAACAAGTCTTCTCTTCTAAATATATTTCGGAAATGTTTTTCCTAAAATGTGTTTTACTTATTTGCCTTTAACACTTTGTTTTTTCATGCAAATTAGAATCAGTGCTGTATTTTTTGATGAGGGAATTTAGGCAAGTTTTTTCAGTGTTCAAGGAACAAAATGAGGTTGTTTGTTTTGAAATGGTTGTTGTCAGCTTAAATGAACTATTCAAAAAAAAAAAAATAAGGGAAATTATTCCAAACATTTAAGCCTGTTGCAAAAAGAAAGTTACCATTGAATAAAAGTTAAGAACCTGTTTTAGCTATAAAATTTGGCTGTAACTAAAATCCTTTATGTTCGACAATTTTCGATCGAAGACGACATGAACTATTTTTACTCTATTCATAAAAATGGCGTGTGTAGAACTTTTAATTTTTTAATATCATTAATTATACATAGAAAGTTTCTTGTTTATAGGTGATTATTTTAGATGTGCGTTCTCCTTGTGCTCCTGTTGCTCGACTTAATAATCATCGTGCATGTGTCAACGGTATTGCTTGGGCACCCCATTCAGCATGTCATATATGCACTGCTGGTAAGGTTATTGAGGCATCCATTCATTTTTTTTCAAGTAAAATTTTATTGATGTATGTGGTACAGATAATTTATGATGTGCTTTGCACAATTATCTTTGTTAATAATGAAATCTTTGTTAATAATGGTTTACTCCAGCATGATGGACAAAGTGATAATTATGGCTAAATCATAAATAATTGTCACCAAAAGGACATTCATAGACAATTTGTTGCCTAAAGTATTTATTGCTCTTTTTTCTCTACTTTCTATTTATATTATTTTCCATTATATTTTATTGGACTAAATAGTAATCTTAAGTGGTTTTTATGGACAATAAAATTTTAATTGCTGGTGGACTGCACTACAAATGAAATGTAGTTTTTAGAGATCTTTTTTTAAGTTTGATGACTTTTATATTCGTTTTAAAGTTTGTTGAAAACAATTAACTTTCAAACTTTGTTTCAAACGTTTTTTTTTTTTTTTTTTTTTTTTGTTTTGTAATTAGTATTTTATTGTATTTTTTGTAAATAAGATGATGTAACATAAGAGTAATAGTTACCTCATGGATAATTCAACTTATAATTAAGTTCTGTATATTTCAATTCTATTAATTTGTTGAATATTTTGCTGTAAGTGTATGTGTCATAATTGTAGCTCCCATGTTATTTGTTATTAATAACTCCATTTTTAAACTGTTTGTATAATTTTCTAATGTTTCTAATTCTGAAAATACATTGTTTGTACCTGATTCATTTATCATATCTAGAAATTGCTTTGTTTAACTATTGTTCAAGTTCCTTCTTTATACATTGTTACAAAAATTTCATTTCAGTGATGTAGGATTTTATATACTCTTGTTTTTATTTTCACTATAACACTGTTTTATAATTTGTTAAACATGCTTGAAAATCTTTTAAAAATAAGTTCAAAATGTATCTTACAGCTGATGATCATCAAGCTCTTATATGGGATATACAACAAATGCCAAGAGCCATCGAAGATCCGATATTAGCATATACAGCGGAAGGCGAAATTAATCAAATACAATGGGCTTGTACTCAACCAGATTGGATTGCTATCTGTTACAACAGCTGCCTTGAAATTCTAAGGGTATAGGAATCGTGATATTAGGAAATAATTGAATATTAAGGAATTTTGAGAAATAAATCATCTTTCAAAGTGTTAAAAGATGATTTGTTTTACTTTTCCTTGCATTTAGTGTTTATGTTCTCTTCTAATTCACATCACACATTTATAAATTGTGTTAAAACTTGTTTTGTTTATTTACTACAGGGTGCATACGCTTGCCGAAAATCTAAAAGCTCTTTATTTGTCTCTTTTTTTTAAAAAATCCATTTTTCCTTACGCTGTCTGTCAGTATTTCATAATGCTATCCAAAATTTGACACAAATGCAAGTGTACTTACACCAACTGGTGGTAAAATCTGCTGGTAATAGTTGAACTTTTCTGCATATTTTAAAGACACTTGAACTATGATAAATATAAGAATTAAATAGGATACTGTTGCACTAAAGATCAGAGAGTTAAAAACAACAGTAATTAAGCACAAAATTTGCAAAACATTGTAGACATGTTTGGAGGTCACATGGAAGCTGTTGCTAGGAAGCTAGATAAAAAAAAATCTCTCTGAATGATTCAAATGGATGTTTTTCATCTAAAACTTGCTGCTTTTGCATAAAAAAAAGATTTCCTCATAACCTCAAAACACCTGCTTGAATTTTTTGATGCTAATTAAGACTGTTTCTAATTTTCTAATGACAAATAGGTGCCATTTGCCGGAGACACTCTTTCACATGATTTTACATAACGTACATTATGCTTCAACCATTAGAAATAAAAAGCTGGATGTTAATTATTTTAATATTAAATTATAATTCTGTGTATTATTAAAACATTTTTTATGTTTTTTATTTCATTTCGTGAATTACTTTTTGACATTACTTTACTTTTTAACATTAGTACAGTAGAACTCCGTTATTGTGAACAAGGGAAGTTAGTGTAAATGGTCTTAATGTTCAAAGCCCTACATAAAATTTGGTTATTACAAGCCTAATTTGCATTTAGCAAGCATTTTTTTGAAAGAGAATATCTACAGATTTTAATCTCCAGGCACTAGTTTTTTCTGTTTGAAATTCCATTTAAACTTTAATAGAAAAAATTGAAATTTTATGAAAATTGAATAATGGCACAAAACGTGTTGAAATTTGCAAGGAAGTATGGCATATCTTCATCAACAGTCTCATTGCTTTTTCACAGCAGAAAAAAAGGAAAAAATCTGTTAAGACACATACCTCCCACACCTTTAATAATGAATGATGAAAAATAAAAAAGTAAATCTTTTTTAAACTATCAATTTTTATAAAATTTATTTTAATGCAGTAAGGTTTGAATTTATAATAAACTTTGTTATTACGAGCACTTACATTTAACTAGCAAATGTTCTCATTCATTCTTTGTAACTGAGATTGACTGTACTTGAAATTTCTAACATATTAGTTTAAACAGGTTAAACTAAAATAACTGCAGTAAATTTCAACTTCTTCAGCAGTTAATATATATCAATTTGAACTATAAAATATTGAATGAGTTTTATCAACCAATTCCTTTAAGCAGTAAAGTCACTACTTTGGGGTCCGCCCGAGTGACACGTTTTTTGGGGGTGTTAGTTGGTGACACTCAAAATGAAAAATGTTTTTGAAAATACGTATACTTGAATTATATAATTTTCCTAATGTTATTTATGATTGATTAATGTAGGACTGAAAATAAATGTGGTTTACTGGAAGTTACCCCAAATGAATAAAATAGAATTTAAACTGCAAAACTACAAGTTTATGTTTGTATAACTCAACATTTTTTTTTTTTCGTGAGAAAGGGTGTGGGGTGAAACCATAAATTACTCCCTTGGATGAAAACCATGCTAAGAACGCCACTTTAAGGTTTCATTATAGATAGGTAATATATATGGAACTTGTGCATATTACTTATTCTAATATTTCATTTTAAAGTTTAAATATTTTAGTGTTGTACTGCATTATTTTAATTTAAGGAACTTTTTTTTAAATTTTTCTGATTTTTTTTTTTTTTTTTTAGTGAGCCCTATAAGCTTTCTCTTTGATATTTTATGAAAATTCCTTAATTTTGACTTTGAAAAAGTATGCACCCTATTGTATGGTTGGGTTTTAAACTATTACGTTTTGAATTTTATTGAACTTTATCTTTGGCTTCTAAAATACAGCAATCTGAGACTTGCTTTTGTGTGTGATGAATATGTCTCTGAGGCAGAAACTTGGATCAAAACCTTTTCTTGTATATAATTATTTAACATTTTGTCCTTTGAGATGTAATCTGTATAAGATCAAAGACATCAAAAATTTTGCTTCATTACTAAAAATTCTAATTTCGGAGCAACTTATGTAATTGAAATGTATTACATATGATAATTGTAACATTTTAAAAGTAATTTTCTATATTTTTAACTAAATTTTAGACTTGTAAATTTATAGTCATTTTTTGCAAATACTTTTCGTCAGTGATGCAAAAAATTAGTCATTTTGAAGAATCTCTAGTCTTTTTGCAGTTTTGTATATAGGTGTATATATAGCTGCAATTTTTGTTTTGTGTGAATATTTATTTATATTATGAAAATATTTAACTTGTTTTTTAGGAATATGTTTGAAGTTGTGTATTAAAGTTATAAAATACATGCAGAGAAAATTAATTAGATTAGAGATACATACATCTCATTAAACAAAAAGTTTTAATACTTTAATTAAAAGCCAAAAACTTGTGAAATGGATGGATGTAAAAATTGTATATATTCAACTGTAAATTTAAATGAATCAAAAAATGTTGTGCTGTAATTTTTGTAAAATAAAAGTGGGTAAAAATAGTAGAAGGAAAAATATTTTAATGCTCTGATTGCATTATGGAGTTATTGCAATGAGAAGACTTAAAATGCTTTAAATATATTTTTTTCTTTTTATTTTGCCTGAAAATTCCTCATAATGAACATCCCTTAAAATGTAGTAACTTCATAGTGGTCGAGTGAATGTTTTTTTTTTTGTTGTAATGCCTTGTAATTGAAAGATTCCTAACTTTGCTACTTAATTTTTCTATGTTCATAATTAAAAACTTTCTTTGTGAGTAAAGTAAATAGATTTCAAGAGCATTCAATGACTTAGATAAATATTTCAAGAAATTTTTCTCTTACAGAATTTTTTAAATGATTTGTTTACCTTTCAAATAACAAATTTCATTTTAAGAAAAAAAAAAACATAAAGCATATCACCAGGGAATATAAAGATACTCTCGTTTATATCTTGAACCTTCATCTTTTTTAGTGATTTTATTTAGGTCAAATAGATAAATAATGATGAGGACTTGTTTGTTATGAAATGTTTAGATTACGTCATAACTTGTCAATTTATTAAATACTACAAATACAAATTTTTTAGAGAAAATATCAAGGAAAAAGTTATGTTCTTCCATTATAATTTATTAGGTCGTTTCGAAAGTTTTGTCTGTTTTTATGAGTCTACTTTGAACTCTAATATCTCGGTGAATATTTATTCAATTTAATCCAAATAAGCTCCATTTGCATCAGTGCACTTTTGCCAAAGTAACACAAGTCTATTAATTCCGTCGGCATAAAAATTGGGTGATCGGGATTCAATGAAGTCGACGAAGGCCGTTTTTGCTAGGTCCTGATTGGCAAAGGCTCTACTGGTGAGAAAGCTATAGAAGTGCTTAAAACGATGGTAGTCAGTTGGCGAAAGGTCTGGGGAGTATAGTGGGTGGGGCAGAACTTCGACGAACAATTCCTTTAATTTTCAGACGGTGATTTGTGAGACGAGAGGCTGGGCGCTGTCGTGGAGCAGGATCGGACCTCTTTTGTTGACCAGTGTTGACTGCTGCTGACGCAATTTTCTGTACATTTCGTCGATTTCCTTACAATAGGACTCTGCTGCGATGGTTTGGCCTGGTTGCAGAAAGTTACAGTGAATCACAACAGCCACTGACCATCATACAGTAACCATGATCTTTTTTTGGTGAGGTTTCGCCTTTGGGAAGTGCCTGGGTGCCTCATCGGTGTCCAACCACTGTCCTGAACGTTTCCTATTGTCGTAGAGAATCCATTTTTCATCACACGTGATGATCTGATCCAAAAAGGATCGTTTTGGTTGCGCAAAAGCAATGAAGAACAAACCTCGAAATGTGACAATTTCTGCCGATCTTTTAAATCGTGGGGCCCCCCACTTTTCGAGTTTTTTGACATTTCCAAATCGTTTTAAACCATCAAAAACCGCATAGGAGCTGACTCACAGTTCTTCCGCCATCCCACGCACCATTTGTGATGGGTTAGTCTCCACCAGGGTCCCCAAATTCTTGTCCTGGATTACTCTAGATCGAATACTTCAGGGCTCAACTTCGAGGCTAAAATTTCCGGAACGAAATTTTGTAAACCAACGTCGAACAGTCCGTTCATTAACACTATCATTGCAAAATGCCTGGTTAATTTTCCGGGTTGTTTCGGCAGCGCTTTGGTTCAATTTGAATTCATAGAGAAAAATTGGCCGAAAATCGCTTAATGACATTATATGGTAATAGGCTGAAAATAATTAAAAAAATTTGAATTAGAAAAAAACGAACAGCATCAATGTATAGAGTACAAAATTCTCCGTCGATCAGTATATAATACGACACAGTAGAATAAATATTTATTGAGATATGGAGCTACAAAAACACATGACATTAAAACGGGCAAAACGACCTAATAAAACACTCCATTATTAAGAATGCACCGAATACAGTAAAAACTCTTTACAACCATTTAATATCTTGAAATCTCTACAGTGCAGATTTCTATCTATTTTTTAAAATTTTATTATGGTATTATGCGGTTCTACTGACTGGTATTAGTACACGTAATAATTAACTTTTTAAATAGTTTTACTATTACAACTATTTCTTATAATGATTGCATGTTGTATTGATATTATATGGGAGTTTTGTGTTCATCATTAAAATTAGTAGCCTCATCTTATGTTCTCACTCTTAAATTTGTTCACAGTTATTATATTGTTTTCTTACGTCTAGAGAAAATGAGATAACTAATTGTGTGTGCTTAGTAGAGATGTAACGAATATTCGGCCACGATTCGGTATTCGGCCCTTTATTCGGCCTGGCTGAATACTGGGTAAGTTCAAATTAGGCCTGGCCGAATATTGATGGACTATTCGGCCGAATAGTTCTGCTGCAGTAAAAAAGTTAAAAAATAAAGAAATTAGTAGATTTTAAACATTTAAAATTGTATTATGATTATTACAAAAGAATACCTACATTAGTCCACTATAGTTTTAATAAACAAAAATAATTTAGAATAAACTATTTTTTAAAATCTTGTTTTAGGCTTGATTGAGCAAAAACACATTTTAAAGCTGTAATATTGTATTTTATATTTAGCATTTGCTCCCAAAAAGCTGCTAATAGTTAATTATAATGGAGAATATGATAAATACATTTTGTTATTATTAACAAAGTGGAAGCCAGACTTTGTTTGGCTAGACTGATTTATTGTGAATATTGGGTTAGAGAGAAATGTGAAAAGCCCAGAATATATCATGAATATTTAGCTAGCATAAGTTATTGTGGTTTTTGAAAATAAAAACATATTACAGTTAAGTGCATTAAGTTTTAATTAGATCTTTTAAAAATAGGTATGTAAAAACCCCATAAAATAAAAATATTAACTTTTATAAATTTTAAAATGTCTTCATTAAACTGTTTTGAGCAAGGTAAAAGTTCATTAAGTACTAGTATTTCTTTCATTGCAATTAAATAATTAGTAAAATAATGCTAATGCTTATTACCATAAAACCTGTCATTTCTATTTTGCTTGTGGGTGAAATTCTTAGTTTTATTACATTCAAAACAATAGTGAAAATAGATTAATTTTAAATAGTTCAAAATTCTTAACAAACAAAATTAAATCATACATCAGAGATTGTGTAATTGGTGTTTGACTTTGTGAATAATTTTAAAATTTGACAAATACTTTCTATTACAACAATTTTCTAGAAATTTTAATATTCGGCCGCCGATTATTCGGCATTCGGCCTAGTCAAATATTCGGCTTCGGCCTAGAAGAAAGGACCGAATATTCGGCTTCGGCCTGGAAGAAATGGCTGAATATTCGGTATTCGACTATTCTGCCAAATCACTATTCGTTACATCCCTAGTGCTTAGAACTGTAAAGACGCTAAAGTGATTTTATTATAATTTGTATAATAATTGAAATCGGCTGTTAATCAAAACTTTCTTGAGACAAAAAAAAGTCTTATTTTTCAAACGTTAGTAAATAAAACAACAATAGAGAATTTTATTTCTTTTTTTGAAAAATTAACTAACTTGTTGTGGTTGTTGCCTAAAAGTTGATTATTTTTGCTGAAACCTAAAATTTTCTCGCTCCTGTTTTCACACCCACACATATACATACAAAAAAAACCTTTTAATATATTTAATTTTGTAAATAACTTCCTTCTGCATTCTTTATTGCAGCAAATTAATGCAAAAGGAAGAAAAAAAAAAAAAGAAGGAAAAAGGAAGAATGCAAAAATAAATTTTCATTATAGAATGTTAAATCACCCTTTTTATGAAAGGAACAAAAAGGCTCCATTACAATGTAGGCTAATATTCCGTGCATTGTTAAAATATAAAAATGACACTTAAGATTAACTGAGGTCTCTGTTAACCGTGCCAATAACAAAGTTTTTTCTTGTGAATGAGCCCTGAAAATGACTACACCTTTTATTTCACTGTCTGTGCTCACTCCCTTTCAAAGCAACAGACTTTTAAAAGATAATGGAAATTTAACACATTAATGCACATTAAATTTAAAAAATAAAATATTTTCTAGAGATTTGTGTTAGTTGTGAAAATGTATCTTTCAGTATTTAACTTAGTATAGTTTTAAAATTTGCTATTTGCTTTTTAAAATGTTCGAGTGGTTGATTTCCTTTTTAATTTTGTCGAGCTATAAAATGTAATTTTATTTTATATAAGTTTATCTTTATCATTAAAAAATGTTCTTTTGTTTTTATTTTAAAATATGTTAAATTCACAAGCACAGCAAATTTTATATACACAGTTTCTATTAACCGAGATTTCTGATGTCCGAAAAGCTTCAAATGAGCTTCATAATTCAATTAGCGGATAATTACAATGCTACTAATACAATAATACTATTAATGTTTTATTTATTTATTTTTTTGAATCAACTTTAACTATGGATGTATTTTATCCAATTTTAATGTCACTTGTAATGTATGAAAAAATATATAGTCTTAACATTTTTATTTAAACCCACCACTGTGTTGTTTATGTAAGTTGCTTCATTGAATGAGGTTGTATCAAACGTTCCTTGTTAAATGAAAATGTTTTAATAAACATAAAGTGAATTTTTAAAAAAAATCTTTTAATTTATATTTACATGTTTAAAAAAAATTATTACATGCAATAAATTAATATATGTTCTTTAAAAGATCTTTTAATGATTTTAGTTATTTATTATTTGTCATTATGTTTAAAAAAAATATTTATTATTTACGATATCAAATTTGTAGAAAACCCCATCAACATTTAAACCTTCCTTTCACCATCATCAAAGCTTTTAGCACACTTAAAAAGTGTAGTTGCTTTTATATTCTAGCAATTTATATTAAAACCTGTAAATACTTGTTGGTAAATTTCTTATTTAATTATAATTGATAATTTGTCATCAATATATTTGTAATTAAAGTTCAACTGATTTCCAGTATGCTGTGCTGTCAGTGGATTATAAAAAATACATTCCTTCTGAGCATAACTGTACCTTATGGTCTGTAGAATTATAAAATTAAATACTTATTAAATATAAAATTATGAATATTAAATGAAAAACAATGGGAAATGATATTATAGAAAAACTATGGGCAGTATTTTACCTTAAAATTCTGCATATCTTATGATTAATGTGTTAATATATATATATATAATACACATGTATATATACCGTACCCAGGATGTTGCTTTATGGGGGGAGAAACCATGGTCAGGAATCGTGTGATGCACCTGATAATAATTTTGCTGGACATCGGATATGCAGTGTCCCTTGTCTGACAGATCTATATCAGATATCTGACTATAAGGTTTGAAACCAGTATATTTTATACATATTTTTAAGCATTGCACAGGTGCCAAGCACCTAGCAAGTTAATAACATATATATATTCAAAATATGATAAATCGTTGAATTTTAAAGATCAAATTTGATATGCCGGATATACGGAACTTTCATTCAGCGGCCCAATTGGCTTCCAGATATTTAAAAAACCGTTGGATATCCGATGCCTTTTCATGGGGAGGAAGACCAGTCCCAGTGTTCTCTCCCTGTCAGTGCACCCATGAATATATATATATATATATATATATCTCTTTCTGTGATTCCCTTTTAATCAGCTATAAATTGAAAACCACCACCGATTAAGAAATCCATTTATAGTAATATTGGTGAAGTACTAATAATTTTTCATTGATTTGCTTTGGGAATTTTTATGTGGCTCACTCATTTATGTGAAATGTAATATATTTGCTTTTGACTGCCCAATGGCATAGATGATAAAGCATAAGGCTCCCTGTCTAGGGTTGGAATACCAGGAAGGTTGTTAAATTGTGAAATTGAACTGTTATACTATACAACTGAAGAAATCTAAAATTTTGCTGTAAAAATTTCATACATGTTGTAATTATCAGGAGTCACTTTTTCAGTAAAAGAAAATGTAACTATACAACCTTACCGGCTAGTTTTGTTGCTTCATTTGCTTGCATTGAAAATTGGGATCCTTATATATATATATATAAGGTGCGTCTCATAAATATAAAGACACTGTTATTTCTGAAATAATATTTTAATAATTCAGTATTCAAAAATATTTTTATGCATATAACAAAAAGCCTCTACCGACAAAACATTTTATATTAAATTAAATTAAAATTAAATAAATTCAACTCGAAAACTGATAAATGGAATCAAATTAGCTGTCTCATAAATATAAAGACATTTTACATACTTCTGAATTATCGTCCAATAATAGATCCATTTTTATTAATGACAGCAAATATTCTACCTGGCATGCTCTTTACTAAGCTCTGTAAGCAATCTGGCTTTATATCGAACCAGCTTCGTTTGATTTCTTTTCTCAACTCAAGTACGTTTGAAAACTGTCTTCCAGATGCATATACACTACGAACGAGAATGCCCCAGAGATTCTCAACTGGATTTAAGTCAGGGCTACGTGCGGGCCATACCATGACATTAACATTATTATTAGCAAACCATTTTTTCGTGAGTTTTGATGTGTGAATTGGTGCATTATCTTGTTGGTAAACATAATTCGGACCACCAAGAGTTTCAGCAATTGGCAACAAATGACTATTGAGCACTTCTACATAGTCTATAGATGTATGTTTACCTTCCAGAAAAGCAATATCTGTAGTTCCATTAAAAGAGAAGGCACCCCAAACCATCAAAGAACCTCCCCCTTTCTGCCTACTGAAGAGAGTTCGAGGTTCACGTCTTAAATCGTGCCAGTAAGAATTCCAGCCATCTGGACCGTCCAAGTTAAATTTCTTTTCGAAAAAATGATTTGCATCCACTCATCCTTCCAATGCATATGATCTTTCGCCCAGGCTAGCCTCTGTTCCTTGTGTTCTTTTTTCAGTAAAGGAATTCTGCGCATATGCCGATACACAATATTTTTGCTTTCTTTTATACGATGATGTACTGTGTCCTTTGAGACCACACCATCAACTCGTTGAGAAACTTCTCGGAGTGACAATTTTGCGACGAAACAAATCGCATAATCTTGTGATCGAGTCTTTTAGTAGTTTTTCTCGGTCTTCCAGATCGCTTTTTCGAATTTAATGTATAAGTTTCTGATAAAACTTTATAAACTGCAGCTCTGCTTCTCCCAGTTTTCTGACATATTTCAGAAACTTTCAAGCCTTTAGCTTTAAATGCACGTATTCTGCAAATCTCATCTCTAGAAATTTCAACGTTCCGCGGCATTTTTGCAACTGAAATAAATCAAATACCTTTGCTCGTTTCGGGTATTTAAGTCGTGTTTCCGCGCGTGCGCATTAGTTTTGTACACGCCCATTCGAAAAAAATTTGCATATGAAGCAGTTTCAAATTTGTCTTTATATTTATGAGACAGTGTAAATTGTTCTTTTTTTTATCATTCGAGTGAAAATTTATTTATTTAAATTAAAAACCCTATAACATATACATTTCATTGTTATTAACATGAGGCATAAAATTAAATTTTTTTATACTGATTAAGTGAAATGTCATTTCAAAAACATTTGTGTCTTTATATTTATGAGACGCACTTTATGGTTTGGGGGGTGTTCTGCCCCTGTTGACATCCAAAATGAGTTAAAAAGTTTTTGAAAAAGATGTGTACATGACTTATACAATTTTACTGATGCTATTTCAACATAGAACTGAAAATACATGTAGTTTACTCAAAGTTACATCAAATAAATAAAATATAACTTAAGATTTTTTTTTGTACTGCAGTACCGAACACCAAATTCAACATGCTCGGAACCGGCGCTAGGTCGGATTTCAAAATTTGCCGAATTTTGGAACCCGTCCCAAAACGGCGGATTTACAGGACCAAAAAAACAAAATACAAAAGTGGCGACCAGCAACAGGCTTAGGGCCCAGCTAGGCTGGTCCTAGTCAATTTAGCAGTTCCCAATGAACATCAAGAGCTTTTTTTAAAAGTTTTATCCCACTGCAATTAACAGTCGCTTCCGGTAAACTATTCCAACTGCCTACAACCTTATTGAAGTAGTAATTTTTCCTAATTTCAAAATTAGCCTGAGATTTGAAAAGCTTAAAACAATGACCTCTGGTTCTACTTTCAGCACATAGCTGTAGCCCATCAACAGCTCCCATTTTAATGAATTGAAACAACTGAATCATGCCTAACTCTCCTTTGCTCAAGACTATATATATTGTGCCTTTTCAGCCTAACCTCATAATCTCTGAAAGACCACTTACCAATCTAGTAGCCCTCCTTTGGACCCTTTCCAATAAGGTAATATCCTTTTTTAGGTATGGAGACCAAAACTGAACTGCATACTCCAAATGAGGTCTTGCCAAACTTCTGTATAAATGGCGGATTTACGTAAACATAAACTCAGATATGGGAATTTTTACATGAAACTGCGCTGTTTTCTTAACTGGTAGATAGTTACTTTTTTTTCCCCAAGTTAATATAAGTATATCCATGTGTAAATATATTTTTACCAAACAAAAAAATATTTAATTCATGGATTTTAATAAAACGCTCCAAATTACAACACACATTTCAACAAAAATAAACCATACCCTCATGATAGCTCTCCATTTCACTATCACTTGCAATTGCATGAAAAAGAAAATAGACCTACATCTAAAAAGGTATTTGTAGATAAATCAAACCAAAACGCCAGGCATTTGTACAGTTTGCAAGGTTACTGGGCGCCATTTATGACCACAGAGAAAGAAATAGAGCAAGTTCTTTTACCTTTCTTTATCTTTTTTTTTTTGTAAGGGAATAAAACTTGAAAAATGGACTTAAGGAAAAAAATAATTAATTTTTTATAGGGGAAAAAGATACTTAACTGCGGCCCAAGAAACCAATTTTCACTTTTTTACATAGTAGGGTTTTCTGAGTTCAGTTCATGAAAATCAGAAATATATCTACGAAATTGCTTTTATTTGAATCAAAATTTTCTGATATTTGTTAATTTAACATCTTCTTAGATGAATTTATTTTCAAATTTACAAAAGAAAAAAAAATCGGAAATTTTCGGAAAAAATGCCAATTTTTAGGATTTTCCGAATTTGTGGTTCGGTACTGTATTTGAAATAATATAAACTTCCTAACTAAAAAATTATACAACACAATTTTTTTTTCGGGGGGGGGGGGGGGGTCACCACAAATTACCGCCCAGGTGACAACCCATGCTAGGAACACCCCTGATATGTATAATATAAAACAAAAATGTATTTTTCTGAGTTTATCACTCAGGAGAAAGGTGGAGAAAACTCAGTATTCTATTGAATATTTTATTGCAACAATTCAAAATGTTGGCTTTTCTTTAAAGTTTTACATCTAAACATATTCATTTCATTTCTAGATGCATGTATTTACCTTATTGCATGTGTGTAAAGAAAAATTGACTAAAATGACAAAAAGAGTATTATTTAAATAAATTGTAATTGGAGAAGTCCTTTACCAGATAAACTAATGATCTGTAGCGTTTTGACTCACTTAAATTGTAATTGGAGAAGTCATTTACCAGCTAAACTAATGATTTGTAGCATTTTGACTCGCTTAAATTGTAATTGGAGAAGTCATTTCCCAGCTAAACTAATTATTGTAGCCTTTTGACTCACTTAAATTGTAATTGGAGAAGTCATTTACCAGTTAAACTAATGATTTGTAGCATTTTGACTCACTTTACGAGAAAAGTACATTTGAAAAATATACAACAGTCAATGGAATTATTCTTTGAAAGTACAAGGAACACATTTGGCTCCTATCAACTCTGCTCACTGATTTTCTCCCTTATGGTTTCTTTTAAAGAATGAATGTATATATATATATATATATTGGGGGGGGGGGGGGTCAACTTGTTTTTTCATGAATGTACAATTTCTGTATTTTAAATTATTGTATTTATTTGCGTGTGTGTATTATGACTTTTAGCCCAAACAATTAAAATATATGTAACTTATTATAGAGTGAACATTAAAGTTATTAATCTGCATGTGGTGTGTCATTATTCTGTATTTAAGTACAGTAGCACTTTTTTGTTCGATTGAAGTTTTTTCAATTTAATATAGGCCTGTGTATAAAAGTTAATTATTATGACAGTTGTCACTCATGGAAATCCAGTGATGCATCTTCTCAAACCAACATTTGTTGCTGAAATTTATCTGTGTGTGTATATATGATAAATTTTTTCAAAATAACACATGTAGTTTCCGGGAAATGCATGTGTTTGTATGAAGTCTTCACAAAGAGTCTATGTTACTACTGATGCTTATACACTCATGTGCGTACATATTTGTTTGACATATTTTTGGCTTTTATTTGTGGCAGCTTCTAAGAACAATATGCTGTATTAATATATTCTATATCATACCAAAAGAAAAAGGAAGAAAGCATTTTAAACCAGCTGATTTTTGGATATTTGCTTTCTTGTTGAACTTGGTTAAGGGTGTAGTGCTTCTGGCACCTGAGATTGGTTGCATTTTCAATTTCACGTTCCTTTGTACAGCTGAAAATCGAATTTTAGAATCATTTTACCACCAAACAATTTTTTTTTTCTCACCAGAATGTCTGTAAGTTGAATATGATCTAATTTTGTAATCAAATATAAATTTGCCAAACAAAAATTTGGTATATATGTTCTTTGAGGGGTGATATTATATTCTTTGTGCACAGAATTTTATCATATTAAAGTTACAGACATACTGAAATTATTTCAAATGTTTTTTTTTTTTTTTTTTTAAATTTGAAATTGCATTTGTTGCAGTGTTAGCAAGTGCAAAACTGTCTAGGAACTGCAAATTTTTTGTTACTGAAAGAATATAAGAGAGACCAGGGGGCATAGAGGGAACCATTTTTCACTTACTTATTTATTTTTTTAAGAAAAAAAGCTATCTTGGGAAAAAATTCGATATTCTACCTTTGTTGTAATGTCCTATTTTTTTTACAAAACATATTTGCTATTAATTATGAGTAAAAAAAATAATTTGTGAGGATTCACAAAGGTGGTCTACTGTACCCCTGACTCAGGGCTAGTTGTGGGCATAAACAAGTGATCATAATCGAAAACTCGATTATTTGGGGATAACCTCGAGACCTCTATTGTAACAAACATCTCAAGTAGTTTACTTATCCAGCGATATTAGAACCGAATGAAACCTCTCGAGTAATTTCTCAATCGAGTAATCCTCTCGAAGGATTTTTTTCTTGAATGGTGCTTTCGAATTTAGATGATTTTATATTCGAACTGTCTACATGTGTGATTTCAAAAATATCTGTGTGTGGGGGTGGGTTACAAAGGCGGATCTAGATTCTTATCTAGATTCTTATTATATATTTTATACTAAAATATGAGCACACAAATCTAGGGGACGGGGGCGCGGGGGAAAAACAAAAATAAATATTTTAAATTTTATATGTACCTCTTACTGCAGGCAATCTTCTTAATCACTGTTTTAATTGCTTTACCGCAGGTAACTTGTTTTTTGCTGTTATTGTTTATTCATAAGTTATTTTACTAATTAGTAATATTGCTAATTATTTTTTCCTTACTTTTGTACCTATTCTCTCTAGTAGGTAATCCTTTTAATCTGTGTCTCATTAACTGTTCCTCAGGTGACATTCATTTTTCAATTGCAGTTATTGTTTTAAAGTTATTCATCTAATTACAACTGCACCCCTCTAAAACTACGCCCCCCCCCCCAAATTTGTCAAACCGTCGACCCCCAAAAGCCCCTGAAATGAACTCCCCCCAAAATCTCAATGCTGCAGTATGTGCCATGACCCTCCCTCCCTCTAGTGGGCTCCCCTTACCATGACAAAGGGACCCGTGGGTCTGCAAAGTCAATATCTGAAGTCAATTTTTCGACATTTATGCGAGTTTACACTTAATGGATATACGTAAAAGCCTCTAACTACATGAGGGGTCCGAACTATTAAAGCTTCCGTCGGACATTTTTATGCTAAGGTTCGCGGAAAAGTCTAGTCTGATATAGAAAAAATCTTTATTTTGTAACTTCATCGCAAAAACTAGAAAAATGGTCTTAAAGTACTATGGTTCTCAGATACAGAAATATGATGCATTTTGAAGAAGTACAAGAGCATTAACGGTATTTATGTTGTTAACCACTTGTTTACTGGAAAAATAAAATACTTGCTGCTTTAAAGGAGAAAGAAAAAAAACAAAAAAAAAAAAACAAACCGAAACTATAATTAGAACGTTATTGAAAGAATTTAATTAATCAGTCTCAAATTATCTATTTCTTCTTTTTTTGTGTGATAACGTTCCTTACAGCGAATTTAGTTATCTCTATTCCAAAATATTTTAAGAAAATGTTTTTTTCCCTTTTAAGTGAACAACAGTGATGATCTTTCTTTCTTTGTTGGAAAAGTAAATAACTTAATACTTTTTACTTAAACATCTTCTCATTTTTTTAGGCAAGCACAGACAGCATAATTTAAAGTTGAAGTAAGAGAGGAGGAAAAAATAAAAGAATAATATTTATGTTACGACGAATGTCCGAAATTGGAGAATGTCAACATGCTCCAGTCTGATAGATGGTAAATGTCGACATTCACCGGTGATTGTCGGCACTTTCCGATTTCGGACATTCACCGTAATGTATATATATATATACATAAAATTTCTATATGTATGTGCGTATGTACACCCACCTGAACAGTGCAACTGTTTCTTTAATTATTTGAAAGAGAAAAGTATATCGTTCGTTAATGGCGGGGAAAAAAACTTGCCCTTACCGTTCGTTATTACTGTTTCTCTTTTCTTTTTGACTCTCATCCATCGAAGCATTCAATTCGACGTTTTCTGGAGCATGACCTCTCTGTAGAGCGGCTGCGGGTCAGTGGCGCCTCTGTTAGCCACCAGGTGGCAGCACTACGGTTGTCTTCGCGGGCCCATCAGTTGCTCTTGAGACATTCCGACGAAGAGTTTATTTGGACGCGGGCACATATTTCGGATATAATGGATATTAAAGAAGAAGATCTAAGGGATTCACAGGTTAGACCTTGTTTATAGTTTTGAAAGCAAATCCCATTTATTTTGAAATTTTCAAAATATTTTAAAACCGTTTTTAAGGGGGCAAAATTTGTAATTCCATTTTTTTTAATTTAAAAATTAAAGCTAATAGTGTTTTTTCAACGTTATGTTTAGGATCTTTATTAGTACTTAAATGCCTGAAAATGCTTTGCTACATAAAACATGCTAATGTACGTATACACATAACTTTATCCATATATTTTTAACACCTTGATAACTCAATTAGCATTTTTATTTTTAACTTAAGATTTTTTTTAGTAAATTTTTAAGCACAGTATAGTTTATTGTCGCTGTTGAAATAAAATGCATGAATCTAGCAAAACATGAATTGCTAGTTCTACTTCAGTTAAAACATATATATTTGTTAAGTACGATTTAAAAATTTGTCGATTCGCATACAACTGTCTTCATAAATAGTTTCATAATATACTATAGTTTCAAACGACATTAAGATATTTTTAGGACATTTATAAACTTGTCACGGCTTAGGTGTAGTTTATTTTTAATCTCAAAAGCATGATAAAAGTTGAAGAAGCTCAGCATGATCAATCGAATGTTACTAAATAAAACATGTATTTGTCCTTTTAATAATATTATAGATGTTTTAAAACGTAATTGAATTACTCTTCAAGTACACTGAAGCTAACAAAAAATCCTAGTGTTTGCTTTTTTCCTCGATCACTCTAGAAAACTGCAGCAGAATTCAGTTGCTAATTAAATAGCTCAACGGCAGACGGTTAATTTTTGACATCACGCATAGGAAATTTATCTGCATTTGGTCAGCAACCTTTGGTTTGCAAACCTGCAATTACTAAACATAATATTTTAAAATTTCAGTTTGAATTTTTGGAATTTTTTTTTAAATAAATAACTTACTATTTATTTCTGATGAAAATTTTAAAAACGTAGTTCTTGATTTCAAGTTGTAAGTTATTCGGCGCCGCTAATAAATTGTAAAAGCTTCGTTATTTTTCTTCGAAAAAGCTTCTTCTGTGTTGAATTGAGCTACAGTCGATACAGCTATACGCAACTTAACTGTTCTCCGAAACCGTAAATATTTTCTCTTGATTTTTCAAATAATTTCAAATTTTTTAATGTCTTTTTTATTTTATAGTTTTAATTGACTCTTCCTTGTTTTAATATTTTTTCTTTTGCTATGAAACTTTGATGCTATTCCTTCGGAAACAAGTCAACGCTTTAAGCTGATGCAAGTCAACGCTTAATTGAAGTAAATCAATAAAATCCCGAGTTCTTCGACTTTTGAATATTTTATTCAAATTGCCAATCAACTAATATGAAGGTAAAACAAAGATTTTACCACTGAATAAGACTTAAACCTGGTCGGACTCCAATTTCGAACTGTTCTAGGTTAACGTGTTTGAAATATTGTTAGATGCTTTATTCTATATTTATTGTTTTCTTTTTACGTTTCTCTTTGAATCGTAAATCAAAGTTTCTCGACGGGAGCCGTATGGCCCCCTGGTGGCTAGAGAAAAAATCTAGGGGGCCACAGGAAAAAATATGAAAATAGGGGAGCCTTGTGAAAGGGACCATGATGTATTTCAAAATCCTTGGTAAAATCTTTCACATAAGGATAAAGTTTTTCATATACTTTTTACCAAGTCTTTCACTGGTGTATAAATGACAAAAAATTGTGCCCCTTAATTAAAAAAAAAAAAAAGCCCTCAACGCAAAGCATGAGGCTTGCTTTAGTTAAATGCACGTGTACACGTTTTTTTTCCCCTCAGAGGACAATTTGTAAGAGCAAACCCATTCATATGCTTTGGAATTTTAGAATATGAACTATTCTTGCAAAAGGACGCGCAAATCCATGAGGGGTGACTTTACTGTTAGTAGAGCAAAAAAGTTTCTTACTTGACTTAGTTCTCATGGGGGGAAAAGAGAAGAATATCTTTTAATTCTTAGCATTTCTTTCAAGTTTTTCTCAGTGTTCCTTTAGCACTGTCAATATCTTTAGTTTTGTTGCAATGCAGTTTTTAAGTTTCAAAATTGTATGGTGTGTTTTACCTTTCTTTAGCTTTTTTTTCTGTAAAAGTTGCTTTTACAGAAAAGAAATAAAAATTAATACGAACGTAAAAGAAGGCCTGATATACCTTAAAATATTCTACAAATAAATTTAAGTAATTAAATATTTGAAAACAAAAAACTTGGACGTAGGGTAGGCTTATTAGAGGGAGGATATGTTTGTATGTCACTCCCTAACCCTCAACGATTTCAGCAGGAATAGTCTGAATCAAAGATCTTCAAAATTTAATTTTTACGTTTCTCTTTCTTATCTGGACAATTTTCAGCAGTTAAGAGGAACAATATTGGGCTTAGCTAGGAAATTTGAATTCTTAATAAATCCTGATTTATTAAGGGGATTAAATTTGCACTTATCTCATTGAAAAGCGCTTTTGATGTTGAAAATGTATATGAATGGATTTTTTTATTTGATTAATTTTAGGCTACCGTTGAGCAGATAACAACTGTTTAACATTATCACCTGCGGGAGATATTTAACCTTTATCTAAAAAACCAATAGCGTTAAAAATAAAATGTTTCCACCAAAAAATCGAAAAAATTGGAGAGATTCTAAATCTAACTAATTTTTTTTCCTGTAAAGGAAAACAATTATAGATAAAAGCGAAAAAAAAAACCTTCATAGACTTAACCTTGACGAAGGTTATGGATTGACTGGACAGTCTGATTCAATTAATGAATCCGAGAAAATAAAAACCCATTATTTTTCAAGCAAAAGAAAGAGCTTCAAATGATTTAATTGTAGAAACAAATGATTATACAGCATAAATCTTTAATTTTCACTCTTGATTTATTTTACGTTTTGTATTTTAGCAGTTCAGTTTTGGAATTTCATATTGAGCAGAAGTTTCTAATTCAGTTCTTCACCTTTTTTCTCCCTAAAGTTGAATGTTTACGCTTCGAGAAAATATATGCTTAGTTTCAAAATTTTCTTTCTAATCAAATGTCTTTTACTGATGTTAAAAGAATTTTTTTTTCCCTTCAAATAACTGATCTAAATACCGAAATGTGGATTCAACGAATACTTTTCCGTGAGAAAATTTCCTTACTACTAGCGATTAAAGAAATGATAATATGAAATGTAAAATCACATTGAACTCATACCACATAAAAATGGCAGACATGATTTAATCACTTGAAAATAAAAAACCTTAATTCTTTTGATAACAAAAGAGAATATTTTATTGATTGCAAACTCGTGAACTTTATAGTTTTCAGCTTCATCAGTTTGGTCAGAAGGGCAAGGAGTCTAATATGTCAAAAAGTTAATGGTGCTTTTCTTTTGCCTAACTAAAGTTTAATTTAAAATCATGCAATTTTCGCATGAAAATTTATTTTATTGCATAGTCGTGTATTATTGATTTTATGTTATTGGGAAACCGTTCTAAAGTAATAGGAGATTTCAGAGACTGTAACTCAGCGATGCTATTATCTCTTAAAAATGATTTAATCGTTAAAATTATGAATTAAAATCATAGAGACCAATATTTGTGGCACTGAATTAATACATATTAACACTTAAATAATATGTTGAAATGCTATTAAAAATCACTCAAGTGGGGAATTTTATAAATTAGTACATGTAAGACACAAATTTGCAAAGAAAAGTTTTTTTTTAGACAGTGGTGAACGGAGTAGGAATCCGATTTTTAATGATATTTATTTAACATTAACAGCAAAGCATGTCCTTTATCATGGTGTCAATTGTTTCAAGGATCACCATCAAAACAGGACAGAATGTTTTGATGTTGATGATGAATATGCTGTTTTTTTCTCTTTTCTGAAGAAATGAAATTGTTTTGAGAGAAAACTAGAACTGTAATAGGAATCATTTAAATCTACGGGCAAAACTCCATTCTTATCACATTTTTGCCGTTTCCAGCGGTGCTCTCTCAGTATAAGGAGTGGTTTTTCGGAGAGGAATCACTGTATTTTATGTATTTTTGCAAATGAGCTACAACGTATGTAGCCATTGATAGGCAAGAGCTATAACATAGTTGTGGACTGTTATAAACTTTAATGCAAAGGGAATCATCTAGGTTACAGCCCGACCTTTTAGGGAAGTTCGTTTTGCATGTGTGTTTATTAGCACGCGAATCAGAATATTTGCTTCTCTGGTTTTTAAAAGCAACCAAATTTATAAATTAGCATATAACATCAGCTCGGAAGAAGTAAAGAATCCTAAACGAACTTAAACGAGAACAGGATACGACACATTTCTAATATCAGAAGTTTGTTCCTTGATTATGAATGGATTCCTCTTGGCACTCTGCCAGGCATAGGTATTCGTTTGCCGGTAGGACAGTAGTTTTCATTATGAGAGTATTACGTAGCGCTTCTAATAGTTTTTGTTTTCCTTTTATATTTTTTCTTAGCGGTCAACAGACTGCTTATGCATTTCAGTTGATATCTGGTACGTGCTAATGATTGAATTCGGTACTTTTATCTTTATTCAGAACGTCAATAAACTTATAATTATCTCCCTGCTCTTTGTGAATTTTGCATTGACATTTAAAACGAAACATTATATTATGCAATGATAAATGCTTTTTTTCAAATCAGTTTAAATACATCTGAATTAGGTAGTCTTCAATAGTGTAAAGTTGTCATTCCTAGCAGCTTCCTTCTTCGCTTTTATTTTTGATCCCTCCTACAAAGTGAAGCGAACCCAAATGATCAAAAACAGTTGCTGCCGTTTGCAATAAACAGCTCCGTTCCCTTTTCTCTAATAAGGTAGCAACCAGAGAAATAAAAGGCGAGTATGCAGACGAAGCTTTGTATCTAAATTTGATAAAGACTATTCGCGTCTCTTTGGTGTTTAGTGGCAAACAAATGTTGTACCAACAATGCACGTTTAAATTCAATTTTTTGTGCGAAAGTTTTTGTTTTTTGTTTTTATAAATCTTGCGTTATATGTCACAAGAGAAGATTTCAAAGTGATGCAACACGGTAGACCCTCAATTACATAAACGTGGTTTTGTTAAAATGGACAGTTCCGGCTATTTGAGTCGAACATTGAAGATAGAACTTGTAAAGTCTTGCTTTACTGCGAAAATTATATTTATGCATTATCCACCATGGTTCTCTTTGATTTTATTTTATTCCTGCTATTTGATTTTTTTTGATTTAAAGTGATACATTTCGCGATGTATTATGTTCACATGATTTTCATTACATGTATACTCAGGGGGATAACCATAGGCTGGATTTTTTAGGGTCATAGGTTTATGGATAGTACATCTATACCAGGACTGCCAGTATGTTAATATTATATATATATATATATATATATATTGTTATAAACTTACAGAACCTAACCTTCAGAAAGAAAAGAAAAACTCTGGGTGCACCACTGCTTGTACTCATAACATGAAAGTAAGATAATGCAAAAGTCACTTTTT
Source organism: Octonoba sinensis (assembly GCA_038502835.1). Lineage (NCBI taxonomy): Eukaryota > Metazoa > Arthropoda > Arachnida > Araneae > Uloboridae > Octonoba > Octonoba sinensis. The sequence goes on along the minus strand of CM076599.1, from coordinate 23,590,210 downwards.
CTTTTCTCGGGGGTTTTCATTAAGCAGTTCAGTTGAAAAAAAGGTCATTCTTTAAAGACATTTTTCTGCTATCAAACGAGGGAAAAAATAAATAAATAATTCCAAAGATTGGTATATTACCAAACTGTCACCGTAAGATTAACAGCTGTTCATCAGCGACAAGTGTAGAGTAAGGTATTCCAATCAGTCACGGGTATCAGAGCAAATGCATTCGATGTTCTGCTTCAGAGATTTCTTGGTGCAACCAAAGTCAACGGTCTTCCGACTTTTTCGAGTTCAAACACAATCCGATCTTAAGTTATGTAGAAATTTCACAATCCAAATGGGTTTTATTACTCATGTGCACGCATAAAAATGCCGTTTCATTCTGATCTAAAATTGACATCTAAAAAATGAGTTATTAAACTTGTTTCTATGAGCATAAAAGAAGAAAAAGAGTTTTTGAAAATGGATTAAAAGAGCCCATCATTACTTTGAGCAGGATACCTCAGATGAAAGTAAGTACACAAACTTGTACCTCTCTTTGGAAGCAATTATGTTTTATTTCTGCTTTTAATATGTTAAATAACAGATGGGACCGTACATAAGTGATGTCACACTTTTTTCAATGTATTTGACCCCCTACCCTCTTTGTCACACACTTCAACACACCCATACCCCCTTTATCACATGTCACGCTTTTTTCATTTGCATATGTGGTTGCAGTGTTGTAGTTCAGAAACAAAGCACTACGTTATAGATCACATTTTTTGAGCTTCTACTGACACTTATAAGCATAATAATAATAATAATAATTATGTGTGTACTTAATTGTATAAAATGAGATTAAGTTGACTACAAAGAAGATAATTAGTACTAATAGCAAAAAATATTAATTGTTCGAACTCTGAAAAAAGGACCCGCGGTATTTTATCTTAAAAGTGTAAATGCCCAACATTTCCTTTTAAACTTTTAACTAGAAATGAATTCAAACCTTAATCACAGCATCGTTGTTTTCGATACAAAACGAAATTAATGAAACTTAAAAATCAAATTATGGAAATCAAAAAAACTTTTCAATGTTTTTATAGAAATCAAAATGTGCGATGTCACACTTCTTGTTACCCCCTCCTCTCCCCTTGTCACAAACTGTCACGCTTTCTTGGCCCCCTCGAAGCGTGACATCATTTATGAATGACCCCGATAGTGTTAAACATTCATGCACATTCACGTGCAATTGAATAAATCTTTTGTGCCCTTACCCATGAATCCTTTCTCTCTCTCTCTTTTTTGCACGAGTTTGCTTTTCACGTATTCTTCAGGAAACCTTCTATCGTGCAAAACACAGAATTAGGTGCATTCTTTTCTGAGAAATAATTATTTGTAGGTTTTTTAGATATTTTAGACGAATATTAAATTCAATACTTAACATTTTTGAGTGCATGGAACGGAAAAGTCAATTGAATCTGCGATTACAGCCCATGTAATGATTTTAACGAGATTCTTTAGGTGATTTTCTCCACTTTCGGTAATTTGGCAATTACATTGCTTCATTTTAGGAGGGTTTTCCTCTGAATAGTGAGACAATAGAAGTTTAAGTTTCTATATCAATTGCTGTTCCTCAAACCATTATTAAATGGTGTAATAATGTAGTTATCGTCTTTATTCCTTAATAACTTATTCAGAGCTCTTGTAGTTGAAGTCTTTATCCTCTTATATTGAAAGCCAACTTGAGAAAATTATAGCCCTGAAAATAAATGAAACACTAGATTTAATCGAATCTAAGTGATCTATCAAATATCATTTCCTTGCTTATTCCACAGAACAATGATGTTGCAATGTTGGTTGCAAGGTGAATTTCTTTCTATTTTTGCGTCGTAAATGGCTAAAATTGTCAAAGAAATCCCAATTCCTTGCATCACAAGTTCAAAGCAATTTACCTTCCTTTTGAGCGTGGCATAGTATAATACTATTTCAGTTTGATCCGGTTTTCATTGACCATGACAGTGAAACTTATCGTCTTAAGATGAAACTATAAAGGAAGTTAGTTCCTAAGGTAGTACGAGGAAACTTTCGGGTGCTATTTTTAATGTTGAGGAAATAAACACAACTTGTGGGAAGCAAGTTTAAACTTTTATTACAATTAAAGCGTGCAGAGTATTAACAAAAGTTGGCTTTTCGGTCATTTTAGTCGTTTTCTGCATGAAAAAAGTAATATGTTGAAAATGAAATCAATTGTTATAGTTGTCATTTGCATCAACCTTATTACTTTTTGTGCAGTTTAAACAATCCTTTTCGGAAATATACCTCTTTTAAAAACATTTTCGGAGTTTGTTTTCGGGTGCAGCCTTTTTTTTTTAAACATGAGAAAAAAAAAAGACATGAAGGAAAGGCAGTGTTGTCAACTATCCAGACTCCAAATATGTTAGTAAATACGTCAACTGAATAATCTTACTATAAAAATACCAACCCATAAGACGCATATTTTTGAGTTAAAAGTTGTTGCAGTAAGTGAACGCTATGTTAATTGAGGTGCATTGTGCGAAAGTTTTGAATATGCTTCGTGGTGTTATAAAAAATTCGACACACTAAGTAGGTATTTGTAAAGAATCATAACAAATATATAATCACAGTAACACTCGTCCAAGATTGTGTGAAGTAATTTTTTTTGGTGAACTAATAATTAAACTACCCAGAGCGAGGTTTTCGTTTCAACGCAATCATTCTGCGTTGCCTATCTTTCGATTTATTTTTCACGTAATTATAGACAAACATGTTGTTTGACTGTCTTTAAATGCGGTAAAATTGTTCTTAGAAGTCATTAAATATGAGACATATTAACATTTTGATTTGCTTTGGAATGCATCAGAACATTCGAAAACGTGTGCTGTTTTGGCGGGATTTGGAATTTTCTGGAAATTAATTGGCTGATATATTCAGATTTTCTCTCATACCGTTTATGGATTTATTCATCAGATTTGATCCTTTGGTAACCCAAGCACAAATAGGCAATCAAACAGGTTCTACCATCCACGAAATTGCTAGTGCGTGGAAGAATTAAAAAAAATTTAATAAGAACATTTAAAAACAGAGACGAAAATTTTTCACAGTATTTTCGAGTAATATGAATAAAAGAGTCATGTATTGAAATGGAAGTTCTTTATTTAGAAAGAAATTAATTTTTAAATGTCATCATGAGTTATCAAAAGTATTGTAGTCTCAAAACAATGCGGTCGGAGAAATACATTAGTTTATTTTTTCAAATCAAAAGCAGCATCAATGGAAAGGAGAGTTGCATTAGAGTGTTCGCTCTGATACAATCTTGATGAAAAATTGTTCTTTTGAAAAAAGGATACCGATATCCATCCAGGGCCGGCGCTACCGCGAATGGCGCCCTGAGGCAAAAAACTTTTTTCCGCCCCTACTATATATTATGAAGGAATAGAGATTAAAAATGATCGATACAAACTATAATTATACATATTTTAACTTTCAAAAAGCTGAAGGAAAACAATCGCTGATCAGAATGGACTGAATAAGGAAAAATAGAAAACAGAAAAAGAGAAAAAGCAATAGATTGCGTTTTGCTCGTCATAAAATAGAGAAGACACTTTCTGGAACTTGAAACACTTATAAAGCTCCCCTTCCGGATACATTGAAGCCGCCTGTCGCTGTGGAGAAGAAAAGTATAATGTGTAAAACAAGAAATAACCCAGTAAAAAATATATCCTTTCAACAAAGGAAAGAAAGAAACAGAAACGTTTTAAGATGTTCCTGATATGTTTCTGTGTTTGACTTTATCAAAACTAAACGTGCAATATATATTAATGCAGCGATTCTCAACCTGTGGGGCGCGCCCGCCTAGTGGGGCGCGAGTACACGAGAAGGGAGGAGCGAGAATATCCAAGGGAAAACATTACTTTAAAAATTGATTAACTGACTGAAAGGAAAGCACACATACACATAGAAAAAAAATTTATTTCGACCTTTTTAATATCTTATTAAAGTAAAACAAATTACTAAATTAAATCTTTCTTAATCAAAACATACCAAATTTAATATTCGTTAGTAACTTCCTTGGGCCTGTCTTTCAAAGCAAAGTTTTTCGAATGAAGGCTTAATATTAGAAATTGCCACTCTCAGTTGTTCCTATATTTAGCCGAGATCTATAGTTTGTCTTCAAAGAAGCCACAGCAGAAAATCCATTTTCACAAAAGTTGTTGAGGTTGTTGAAAAAGGTAATAGAATACGAAATGCTCTCGTTTTTAGTGCAGAAAAATCATCCTCCCTAATCATCCTATCCTGCCCAAAATTCAAATAGTGATTTATTGCTAAATTAATTTTATTCCTAAAATTACTTGTTTTTACTCTTGTTTTGGCAGTTAGTTAAAAACAATTCAGAAACAAAATCAGTACTCATATACATTATTGTTGTATACATTTTATTGTAAGGGGGGGGGGAGCGATGAAAATTATTATAGACAATTGGGCCGCGAATACTGAAAGGTTGAGAAACGCTGTATTAATGCAAAAATGAAATTAGATGAGGTTTTGATGCATCATTTGTAAAACTAAATAGTTTAAATATTATTATTTTTTTGAGATAAAAACTATTGCTTGTTACTAAAAAAGATGCAGTCAGTATTCATGGCCAATGCGCCCCTAAGAATGACCCCCCCCCCCCCTGAGGCGGGCGCCTCACCGCCTCAGCCTAGCGCCGGCACTGTATCCATCAAAGATAGAAGTGAGGTAGAGAGAAAAATTACAAAAAGGAAATTTCAATAAAAAGTGACGCGGCAAGTGGAAAAAGGTTCACGCTCCCTAATCTAAGAAAATTAAAATTCTCTGATACCGTTTACATCATATAGAATTTATTTCCATTGAAAAGTTAATAGCTATTATTTTGCATTTCTCCTGCCTTTTTTTTCTTTTGACAAATATCTTTCTCCAATAACATAATGAAACAAACATTAAAAATAATTTCGGCGCTGTTAAACTTGCATAAAATTCCTGGCCGTGAAAGTCAGAATACCTCAATTGTAGTAAAAGATAAAAGAACTTTTCCGTGGAAAGAAAATGAAAAACTGTTTAAGTTTAAAAATCATTTTGAATTTTTTCAAAATTTACATCTTTGCTACAGTGCTTGAAAAAAGGTGAAGGCATTTGTTTAAATAGGGTAAAAATAAATATAAGGTTGTCCTTCCCAGACAATATCTGTAAAATTATATCAGATTTATTCTTACAAAATATTTTAAAATACAAAAATTAATTTAAATGGTGCCATTATTGATGATAATTAAATGCTAAAATTTTTGAAAGTTTACAAGATCAAACAAATTTGTATGACAAAAACCCGAAAGATTTTACCGAGGTCAATCGAGGTCAAAAGCTAAAGCGTCTTTAATATATCTTAGTTCAGTCAAGCAAATCGAATTGCTTGACCCAATATTATAAAGAAATCATAATTTAAGCCATAATCTCAGTTCTAGTTTCAGCTTTCTATTGTCTATCGGAGTGATTGCTTCAAGCTTGGTGGGAAACGTGATGTAATAACTTAAGGAAAAAGAACTCCTTGTTCGCATTCGACAAAACATACGTGAACTCAGTTGCATTAGAGATTGAGGGGCTCGGGAGATTTTACAGGTTCTTCCGTTTTTTGCCAGAAACCTTTTGTCAAACGAAAATAGACAATCTAAAACTAGCAAAGTAATTTGGATCGTGAGAAGGTACTTGAAAGTTATTTCCTATTCCTATCCTTCGAATCAAGGATTGGTAGAAGGTCTTTATGTACAGATTAAGAATGCCGGAACTTATAGAATTTGAAGTATACCTTAAGAAACGCAGCAGAGTGTGTTTGGATTTGTTCGCTTTGAATCTTTTGTGAAACAGTTTTCTTTACCATCTCGGCCCACAGCGCCAATCGACCTAAATTCTAAATCTTAGAAAGGCATATCTTTTTTTTTTTTCTGGAATAAATTGCATTGTATATTGACTGGGCGATGAATACGTAAAACGTGTAAAACGGTCCAAAATTTATTAAAATGTTAGTAAATTCAGAGGCGACTTTATCGTTAAATGAGCAGAGCAAGTTAAGTTCATTTTTTTTCTTTAAATTTTTAAATGTTTTTTGATCGTAATATGGGTTTGTGAAATACAATGTTAGACCTGTTGGGGGAAAACTTCCATTGGGTGTTAATTCTAAATGAAATTTATATCATTGAATAAGTATATACTAACTTTTATAGAGATCGCTATTATTTTTTCTCGATTTACAGTCAAATAAAAGAAGATGGGGCAGAAAAACTGCTCATCTAGCAGCTTCACTTGTGTCTTGTGAAGTTCTGTGAATTATTTTTTACACGACATTGTTGCATGATTTCGTGTTGATGCTATTATGGAGGAACTACATTGGTTATCATAACCAGCTCCGTGAAAGTAAACAAACGTTCCAAGGATTAACGAATCCTTATCCATAAGGTGCAATAGTAGTATATTTTCATAGAAAGATGCATAGCCTACATAATTTTACTTTTAACTGTTATGAATTTTTAGGCCATTTTTTAAAATAAATCAATTGAATAGCGGCAAACTCGTTAGAATAACCATCAGTACCCATGCAAACACAAATATAAAACACGTAGATAGGTAGCTCGATACAAGGCAAAACAGCCACAAAAAAATATTACCTGAAACATTACTTTCACCAAGCGTTCTAAATTTTCCTTTTCACTAAATTTTGCGAAGATCTGTTTGCAACTGGCCTAATTCCCGAAGCAACGCCTTAAGGCTAAGTTAAGCTTTTCTCGTATTTGATTATAGTTGATTTTTCTGTTGGTTTCGAAAGTGAACAAATTTTAAAGCACGTTAAAAAAGACTCGCTATTTGTTTTTAACCACATTACGACATTACACGCTCCCTAGCGACAATAGTAGCACTCGGGGGGGGGGGGGGGGGACAGTATTGGAGAAAATAAAGACTTTAATTTATAGGGTCAGGTGGGGGGAAAGTGGTCATAAAATCTACGTTTTTCAACTTTCGTCGCCAGTAAATATAAGAATTTTATTAGAAACCTTCAGATTTTTTGCTTGATATTTTACATTACATTTTTAAAGAACAGATTGCATTACATTTTGAGCAGAAAAAAATTAAGTAAAATAGTTTAATAACACCTTTCTGGGATGTATTTATGACCACTTCGCCCCATGGGGTGGGGTAAAGTGAGTAGTGCATGGGGTAAAGTCTTCATAGTTGAAAAGAAAGACCATATAAAAGTAAATATAACTATAATATTTAAAAATACCCAACAAATATTCATTTCAGAAAGGAAACGACTTTATCTCCCAACAGAATTTATTAATGCCTTCTATTATGGTCAAAAGTGGGCTTCATCTTCGTAACGTCTCCTCGTAAGGTACTACAATCTCTTCAGCTGCTTCATAGATGGTCTTAAAACGAAGTTGTATGCAAAAATACTTTGTATATATAATAACAGGTATTGTTAGGTTTTAATCCCTGAATATTAGATTATAAGTCTCTTCTTTTATTTAACACATATAATAACACGTAAATATAAATTCAAAAGTTTTAGTTGAAAACTTTAAAATAGCTTTTAATACATGACTAAATTACTTAAATTAAATATTAAGAAAACATTGCTAATAAGAGAGTTCTGAGATAATTATAATTTATTAAAAACCAAAACGGGAGGAAAATACTTTAACCTAGCTATTTTTAATTCCCTCTCTCTTTCATGTATTGCTCTTGTTCAAGGTACTGCTAGTTCTAAACATTTACAGCTTAATAACCCTTATGATAAGTCTGCTTAGAAATGAATTATTGCTAACTTGAATTTTTTTCATTAAAAGTGCTTCTAAAAAATTTTGAATACTAAAGAAACCATTGTTCGAAAGTAATTTCAATCTCTATTGCATTTGAGCTCAGTTATGTTTAATCCTTTTTACTATAAAGTAAATTTAAAAGTTATTTTCTAAAAAAATACGATATTAGAGAAATTAATGTTTAACTAACATCTGACTCGTGGTTTAATTTCCAACAAAAGAAGTGCGGAGCCCTGTAGTTTTCAAAATTTATTTTCATGCGTAAATAACCTGAAATCCCTCTAATAGTTAAAATTTCGCATAAAATTAAAAATAAATATTTAAGCTGAGCTGCCGTGAGTACCTACGCAAGTTAAGTCCCGGTCTATCTCATAAATTAACCTAAAGTAATTTTAGAACATCGGTGCATGTTAAGCCTAATACTTTGACCACTTTACCGCATGTTACTTAAACTACTATAAAATAATATATAAACTAAATCTAGCTTTACGGTTAGTGCGGAAGTCTTTCTGAGATCTGTGTAAAGCTCGCTGCACCGTCCACTTGCTGCAAATTCTCTAAATAAAACAAAGTGTCAGAGAGAAGTTAAAAAAGCTGTTTCAATTTCAAAGTGTTGCATAAACAAACAAATTTACTGTTTTCTTCGCCTAAAAAGTTGCTGTTAAAATAATTTTGAATTTAAAGTTTAATTCCTAATTATTAAAAGCTTAAAATGAAAAATGTACACCAATTCCTTTATTTATTTCAATGCTGTAGCTTTTTATTTGTCGTATGACCACTTTACCCCACCTGACCCTACTATTTTTAATGGATTTAGACTCACATGCTACAATATACTGAAAAAATCTTTTTATATATAATACGACTGTACGTTTCTAAATATCATAAAGACTTTCGGCCCACTAAAGTGATTTTAGAGCTGTTTGCACCAAAAGATAGAGTGATTCATGAGGAAGGTTTAGGTATATAATTTGTATAAATTGGTTGAAATATAATGGAGATGTAATTAAAAACCCTCATATTTCAAACCATTTTCATTGTTCATTTCTTTTTCGATTATTGCCATTTTGAATTACTTTGGCCCAAATCTACGAACGAAATATTTATCTATATATTTTCATTTTCGATTGTTGCCATTTTGAATTAATTTTGCTGTGAAAGAAATGTTTTTTTTTTAAATCAAACCACTTTTAGGCCATTTCATAAACGATTTGTTAAATGGATTTCAGTAATAGTGATAGAATCAGAATGAAATGTAATGAGTGCCATTGTACGCAATTCATACTTAAAATTTTACGTGAAGCGTATTTTGATATTGCTAGAGTCCAGTGAAAATTGTACATGTCACAGCGTTAGAGACAAGCAAAGAAATCGGATACCATATGGTCTATTGGCTTTTTTTAAAAGTATGTTTTAATGATGTAAGATTGAATCCATTATAACGATATTTCTACGTGATATTAATATTTATTACAGCAAAAATCAAACACTTTATTCAATGAACGCGGAGGAAAGAGGAACGACTGGTTACTTTAGTTTTATTAAAGCTTTTTCCCGGTCAACGACGGGCACGTCAGTTAAAATTATTGTATACTTATGTAATTATATATAATACTACTGTACATTTCTAAATGGCATAAAGGATTTCAGCCTTGCTTAACGAAAGCTATGAAATGTGGTTTACTAACCTTATGCGAAGAGTTGGGTGTTCATGTTCCACCAAATACTAAAATGTCTGGGCTTATGAAATTGATTAAAGAGTATTAATTAAATAAAAACCGCCAAGTTTTTCGCCAAGATCCTCGACAAAATGAAAATCTCAATCATGCATCCAATTCATATACTAAAAGGGAAGCAAATTTTAATGTTATTAAATTATTATTGAAATTCATTAATGGGCATTTGTCCCCCTATTCAAATGTATGTTGTGGTGATAAAATTTGCATTTTTTCCCTAAATTTCTGAATCTTCCTCAACCGGGGCAACTCCGGGTACTTCATCTAGTTTATGATATGATATAATTACTGTTTTTTTTAAAGTCTAAATTAATAGTGTAAAAATATTTCTCCTAAACTGATAAATTTTAAAAAAGGCCACTATTGATTATACACAGTTTATACAGTCCAACACGAACCATTTATACAAACTAGCATTGTGGCAAGAAAAAGCTTTAAAACTTTTTAGATGTCCCACTATTGTTATCGTGATCCTTTCGCGTGCCCCCAAACTGCCAAATATTGAGTTGGAATCCAATGCCGAGGTTTTCATGTAAGACTTTAGGTGGCTTTTTAATAATATTTAAGTCACGAAATTAGTCTTAAAGTCATTTCTTTTTAGTTCTTAGAAATTTTACGTTTGCGATTTTTCATTCAAGGCGTTTGCATGCTTAAGAACGCACGTCAATTCAGGAAACGAATACAAAGACTAATTGTACACTACTGCAAATAATCACTAGTTATATAATAAAAGCACCAATCATTTTAAATCAATAGTTATATAATTTTGAAAGTGAAGGAATTTCAATCTTGAGACACAAAATTTTCATTAAAATGACTGATGAAATTAGTAAAGAAGTGGTGCCCACCCCCACTCAGAGCGATGGCGCCCCCCTCCTAAAAACTACGGACGCCCCTCCCAAACGATGACCGACCAAATAGGCCAAGCAGCAGATCAAGCCAAAGCTCCTGAAACAAACCCCCCCTCCCCCTCCCCAAGAAAACTCACCGGCGCAGTCTGCGCCCTGGTGGGCACCCCTGAAACTGATAAATATCAGTTAAATGGCATGAAGACTGAAGATCAGTAGTTGGAAACAAGCTACTATAAGCCATCTGCGATTACCTTAAATTCCTTTTCAAATCACATGGTGCCGTTGCCACTGCAGGAAAATAGGGTTATACTCGCTCTAGTAATACTTGTAATACGACAGATAGCATTTTGATACAACTTTCCATGTTTGTAAAGTACTGAACGCAATTTCCAAACTGAAAAAAATCAGCGTCATTCTCACTAATTCTCTCCAAGTGGTTGGAACATCTTTTTCAGATCTTCTTTACTCTGCTCAGCTGACTGGAAAAACGAATGAGTCTCCGATAAACCATTTAGAATATAGGTCGACACGGATGATAGCTTCACCTGTACTGTTTGCTATTAAGAAATCTCACTTCAAACTGAGAATTCTCGCAAACTTGCAAATTGAATTACGTTATTTTCTAATAGTTAATACTAGAAATTTTAAAATGTTTAGTATTTTAGTAGATTTTTCCCTTCTTTTTCTTCTTCTTTTTGGCTAAATGTCCTGCCTGCCGATTAGTCTCCCGAACAATTTTTGAGAGAATTATATCAGATTCGGACGTAATTTTTTTCTCTCATTAGAGGTTTGTTAGGACACTTTTGTATGATGCTTTTTGTTTCATTTTATTTATCCATTTTGATGCTTTTTATTCATTTTAACGTGTGAGCACTTTATTGCTTTCTTTTGTTACATTTGCATTTTTAAATATTCGCTCGAGTTCTAATGTAATCAATTAAAAAAAATTTTGTATTTTGAAACTGTTTGCTTGAATTGGAAAATTAAAATAAAACTGTTTTGAGCATATTTGGCGATTTATTTTCAAAAATTAAAATTGAATTTGACAAAAATTTTGAAATTTTTTAGAAAATATCTTTTGTTTTCAGAGATACATAAATAGGATACACACATGTACATGTACACGTTAACCCATTATTATTATTATTATTATTAAAAATGGAGGAGAAGGAGATTAAATCCGAATTATTAATCCCCCGGCACACTCATGACATTTTAATTTTATAATTTCCCTATTTCTTAAATGTGACAATCAATAAATGTGATGTGTGAAAGTGTTTAAACAACTTATGAAAAACACTACATAGATAAATAATAAATTGCACGTAAAAGACCAATTGTATATCTTAGGCTTTACACGAAGCTGTTTTTTGAGTAAACATCTTATGTGAGTGCTTTGAAATATTCATGTATAGGAGTTCAACGGCCTTTCTGTGTGAACGGGAAAACCACATTTCCCCCAAACGCTAACACAGTTGGATGTCAAATATTTGAGTAGTTTTTTTTAGACCCCCCAGCTGTTTCTATGAAAGACTTGCCCTTGCCGACCTCATCTTCCTTTCAACTATACTTGAAAATTCCATTTCAAGAGTGTTTAAGGACTCATTTAAAATCACAAATGTTAAATGTAAAGAAATTATTAGATAGAGATTTGTAGAAGTTTTTTTTAGAATGATAGATATGAGTCCCTTAGTAGGGGCTGCAGAGATTAGATAATAACTGTGTTGCGTAGAAGTACCTAATTATATTTAATAAATACCTTGAAAAAAAACAACTCAATTTGCTAAAAAAATGCGGGTGCGGGAAAATCAGATAACAGAAGTCGTGGGAAAATGAATGTTTTTTCCTATGCAGTTTTTTTTAATAGAAATTTGGAAGCCGTTCAGAATGTTCATCAGCAAGTCTCATTAAGAAAATAGATATTATATAGCCCGTTGACTTTTGTATTTTACGGAATTTACGTTTTAGTTTGCTTGCCAGGTATGAACCATGTCCTGTTGTATTATTGCTATACTGACCGTTACCAACAGTATTCCAAAAAAGGCAATGGTACTATTTGAATTCCAAAAGATATGTAAAGCTAAAGATGACAATTTGAAGAAAAAGCCCTTTGGCATTAGGTTCACTAAATTGCATCTACTGAATAAGGTCTTCATTTGTAATTAATTGGTATATAAAATGGATTTTGAAATCTAATATTCTAAAGTTGTATACTTTTTATAGTCTTGATACTGGAAATTGTAAATTGTCATTCAAGCGTACTATGACAGTTCTTGGTTGACTGAACCATTGAGCTTGTTGTGGGTTAATTTTCCATATTGATTGCTCAATTAGCTGCTTAACTATTAGCTCCCCTGATTTTCTATATTCTCTTCTAGTTTATTCACTTTTAGTCCCAGTGTTGCATCTTATCATATCTTTCCTTTTTTTTTTTTTTTTTGTCAATTTTATTTTTTCGCTCGCTCACCAATTGTGCCTTTTATCAGGATTTTTTTTATGTTTCCGACACACACACACACACACAAAAAACTTGTCTTCCATTTTTACGTACATTCGTTTATATTCTTTTTTTTTTTTTTCTTTTGAAACAGCTGCAGAACATTTTACTTTATTTCACACAATCGCAGTAGTTTGTACAATATATTAGGGCTACATAAAGCAGTTATAGTAATATTACAGCTGTGGTTTAATTTCCGTTAAATGTTTTAGTTTTCATTTGTACAATGGAGTCTGCAGAATAAATCAGCGGAATTTTAGTCCCTATCCGAAAAGAAATTTTAGTTTTAAGGGTAAATTTTTACAAATGATATTTAATTAATAACCCATAAAAACTCGTACGGGGCCTAAAAACCTTGAATATGCAAACCAGACACGCTGCGCTCTCCTGGAAAGTAAATTCTCTGAGGAGGTAAAATTTAAATCTTTTCTTTTTCTTTGAACTAACTTAAATAAATATATATATATGCAATTAAATAACATAAAAATAAAATTCAAAAAATTATAATAATAAAATAAATCTTTTTCATACATAGAATGCTCAAAGTGCCATATTTTACGTACATTAATTGTTTTTTATGAAAGATTCCCGAACGTGAGAAATACTTCCTGTGTTACATTATTTTAACATTGCTGCACGGACATCTTAGGAAAAAGTTATTGTAGTTTTCAATCACGAAACAGTATAAGCAAATATTCCTTTTAAGACTCTGCAAAGATATAAGACAACACGATCCGGTCATCAAAGGTCTTAGTTTTAGCGAATTTTTTTCCGAAACCCTTTTGCAAACAGTTTTAACCTTCCTTGTGTAAAAACAACAATTAAATCTGACAGTTAACCTGCTTGGAATATTTCTCTTGTTGAGATAGACCAATTAAATAAATTAATGTGTGTTAAGCATATTTATCAGGCATCAGTGCTTTTGAATTATTATAGAAGGTATGCAATGTAAAAATAAAGAATTCTGTGCTTGTTTTTCTGTGCTTTTACAGGCATTTTTGAAGATCATACTGATCTTTGACAGTAAAAACGGAAAGCACATTTTTTCTTTGGACTGGAATATAAATGTATGTGAAAGCTTTAACATTTACGTACATTGAAGAAACGGACATGCTGTTTGGTGACTCGTAATTTGTTTTACTCAGCAGTAAATTTATTTGAAACGGTTTATGTTCTGAAATATAATTTTATTTGTAGTGAGAAAGTTCAAAAAACATGTAGAAACTTACGAGTGGTCAGTTAGCATGGTTGTAAAAATAACTTAATAGTTCTATACATTTATATTGCTTGACTTTTCTTTCTTTTATTCCTATGCTGTAAAACAGGAATTCGTAATATTTTATATGCTGCTACCTACTTAACCCTGGTGTCTTTTTTTTTTTTTGATAAGATAACATCTTTTGTTTACCTTCCTTTTCGATTTACTTCGAATTCATTTTAATCACATGCTAATTGTAATGAACTGCACATGCTCTTCCAATAAGTTTTTCGATCACAATTTTATTGCATAATATTTTCTTTCAAATTAACGATAATTTTTATTAAAATTGCTTAATTACTGTTACCACCAATAAACATTAAAATATTTGCAGATGAATGTTATGAAAGCTAACTACAATTTGACTTTTAAATACGATATCTAAAATAGTGATTAAATAGTATTTGTCCGTCTTTTTTCATAATTTTGGCATCATAAACTCTATTCCGCTTTTCAAACAACCGCCAGTTTCGGTGTTTAATGAAGTCTGACGTGTTTCTATAAAGTAAATAAAAAGTCAAATAATTTTCATTGTTCTTGTCAAACCGATTTGAAAACTTGTAATTTTCCAATTTTCTCGAAGCCTTAAAGCAACCACCGATGCATGAAGTCTAAGAAGGAAGTATAAAAAGTAGATGAAACACTTTTTCATCCCTTGTTTGAAGTTGAACGACTCTTGGTGTCAAGGTTATGAGTTTTACTTCCTTGTTGTACGATCACATACTGGCCCACGGGGAAACCCTTCTGATTTGGACATAGCCTACATGCTGCAAATCATAGCTGCAGACACTTGATGTACCTAACTAGGTAGGGCATGGTTACGTGAAAATATGACCTTGAAACTAAGCAATGTTTATATTGAATGTGACTGACTTTAAATTCTCTGACACTCTAACTCAGCCTTGCACAATTTTAATCGTTATGCAGCTGGCATGAGGTACGGCGAAGAATGTTGAAGCGTTGAGAGCCAAGAGAAAAGTAAAACAAGAAGTTCGTCCAGAACTAAACGAACCTACTTTCTTATGCACTAAAATCGAAATTGCAGTTGTCAAAGATACCTATTTTACGGTTAGTGATTTTTTAGACAAAAAGGTTTGAATTTTTTTTCAGGACTTAATGCTAAATGTTCTTTAATTGTTTAAGAGTATCCTCAAAATAATAAAATGAATAAAAAACAATTTTTCCACGTGTTCTACGTTAAAAGCGCTTTCTGAATAATTAGTTTGAAGAAAATTCGCCCGTTAGATCGCGATTTATATAGGATCAGTATTTTCATATTCTTCTTCTTATTATTATTATTATTGTTATTGTTATTATTATTACTACTATCTATTATTATTCAATTACTGGATTAAAATGGAACGAAAAGTTCTTGACATCAAAACATGAAGCATGCTAGTGAGTAGTTCAGGTCAAGCTAAATTCAAACAAAAATAGTTTTCTTAGGATTGAGCTATTCCTTTAAAAGTGTTTTTTTTTTTTTTTGGGGGGGGGGGGGGGAGGGAGCACACAGAGTTTCCAACAGATTGATATGCACAAAATTCCGCAGCTCATAATACTTTATTTTTTTTCTCTTTTCCATATTTTGGAACAATTAAGTTATTTTCGACTTTTTTTCCTCAGCAGTATTTTTATCAGATATTTTGCCTTCTTTCATGTTTTTTTCCTTCGTCTTCTTCTTTCTCTCTTTTTTAAGTTGGTTAAAAAATACGTTAAATATTTATAATGCTACCCACTTGCAATTGGATTCTTCTTATTACTTTTCACTTAAGAATCCAACTGTAAATCGGTATTGAAAGCATGAAATGATGGACGCAATTCCATTTAGAAAAATAATTTTTTAAATCTATTTTGGAAGTTATTTAGGGAAAGACATTGATTTTCACTGCCTAGTTTATCTAGTCCCGTTTAACGTGGAACAACTTTTAAATAAGAAGAAAATATTTATTTCGATGCTGACAAAATATAGAAGCGAAAAAATTATGTAAGCGAATGTTCTTGAATAAATATTGAACTAAATGCAAAAATATTTTGTTGACATTATTTTTGAACAATTAAGAACTGCAATAATACTTCCAAACATTACTCGGCAGTGCGAATAAACATTATGTTACTAAACTAGAACCAAAAAAAAAGAGCAGAATTCAAGACGTTGTTACTTTATAAGTTTTTTTAATATTATACTAGTATCACAATGCATATGATACAATTCCAATACAAAAAAAAAAATTGCAAACAAAAATTTCGTGGCTAACATCGAATGGCATTATTAAATAGAAGCAGGGAGCAGACTACTTTTTCTCATGACAGTTTTATGCTAATAGTTCAACTCAATAACATATGTTATTGTGTTACCAGTTATTATGGATTTTTCCACTCAGAAATTGGACAGCAAATAATCTATTAGTTTTCTGCAATAGTAGTACTCCCGAAATATATATAAAAAATTGTTTGTGCAAAGGTTTGATGCACTTTGATTAAGCACACCACCTATTTATGGCGGGTGAGTTAAAAACAGCATATTAAAACAACATCGGACAAAGTTTTGCAGTAGCTTCCCACAGAGTACACTAATCACATTTTAAAATTGTGGGAGGAAGAGTTAGAAATATATTTCTTTCACTTGTTTATGTAATAAACCAACTCTGAACAAGCATTATCTGTTTAATGCTACAATTTATATGTTTTCTGACATCTCATTCTTACACAATTTTAAAGGTTACGATAAATTCTAATTCATCCATATTTTGAATTTTAGAACATATGCTGAACTATCGATTATCCATGTTAATTGATATTCGGGTTTACGCGGGAAATCGAAAACATGGATAATCGAATGTATTACTCTAAAAACTAAATAAGTAAAAAAAAAAGAAGAAGAAGAAAGTATTTTTTCGCTGCAATTATGCAAAAGTACGAGTAAAAGTTCATTTCGGAACTGTCCTCTTTTCGGAAGGAGAAAAAGGGATACTTTTAAATGTGCACTCTATACCCCACCCCGTCCGGCAACAACACGAACCCTCATTTGAAAATGAGATCAGTCGCCAACTATGTTGCGCAAAAATCCCCAGAAATTCATTTCACTTCCATCTATGCGTGTGCTTGTTTACCAATCGATCTACCACAACAGTTATCATTTTTCACATTTTTAGTTTTGCTAAGGATGGGGAACTTGCGTCCTTTTCGAGATTTATAAGCGACCTAACGAGTCATTAACATTTACCTTGAAAAAGACTTATGCGCTCACAATGGCAATTTCATTCGGAGTAGAGGTACACAAATCGTTCAATTAGTATAATGCTTTCATGATACATCAGTAATATTATTGATTTTGAATGACGTAAAGTAATATTTACAATAGTGTTTTGGTGTGTCTGTTTGAAAATGGTGTAATAAATACAGAATAATAACTCAAAAGATTTGTGCGGCCTTTATCCCAACTACCATGGGCTCTTACAGAAAGAAAATTTTCCCCCTCCTGATCGCAATGCACGGATGATACTTGAATAATTTTGAAAGATTTTTTAATAAATTAATCTAATGCCTGGAAAATTTACAAAAAGTGAATAATCTACAAAAAGGAATTTTCAGACAGTACAATACACGCACATATTAGGAGTTTGTGCATTGTATAATCAACGTTTTTCTATGACATTTTGCGAAGATCTCCGATCTTGAATCAAAGTCTTCAGTTAAGCATTCTTTTAGAACGAAAAGAACATTCACGTTGTAGTTGGCTACTGTTGGCTCTGAATTCGAGACCTACCACGGAGGACTCTTGGAACAAGGAAGGAAAACTTGAGTGGGTCACTCCCATTCACCTCATGATTAACCCACATCTGGCTGCGGGACAGAAACTGTTGCCAAACTCTCCTGGCTCAGCAAGCAAATCGGTGATATGGAAAAGAAAGTTCCAGCCCTCTGGGTAAATAAGAGAAGTCCTGTTGCATACTTTGCAGTGCGTAACGTGCAGAATACAGCCTTCAATTACGCTTTTGTGTGATGTAATACAACATTTCAAGGTCAGGTCAAAGCATCCGTCGATACAAGATATTATGCAATGTTTTTATTCCCTTTTGTTGCGGGTTAGTGTCGGTCACTAATGTTGATTCTCTTATGATGGATTAGTTGGGCTACTTTCAAGAAAATTCTTGTAATTCTGTTCGCCCTGAAACCTTTGAAATCTAACTTAGCAGAGGATGGTGATGCAATCCATCATTTTGTTGATTAATTATTAACAATTTTCAAACGCACATGCGTTTACAAATTGAGTTAATTTATTTTTTAAACTGCACTTCGCTGTGTTACAATGTTCGAAGATTGGAGTGAAAAATACTGAAAAAGACTGCTTGAAATTTAATTTGCAGCGATGGTTTATTTTCTCGTCGTCTTTCACAATTTGAAACTATCCTATTGAAAACATAGAGTTTTCTACGGTTAAAGTGATGCATCGACCGATTTATCAAACTATTTAAAACCAAAAAGAAAAACGTAACCATTAAATTTTCAGTTAAATTCATAAATACCCGGGTATTTATGAATTTCGGACATAGAAGACTACCTCCCTTTCAGAAAAACATATGGAGTCTGCCAATGTAAAAAAAAAACTGAGAAGAAATACTTCAAGTGAGTTCAGCTGAATGTAATTAAATTTCTCAAACTGGCTAAAACGAGTTACGAAGTCGAATATATTTCTTTTTCGAAAATCTGGGGAAATATAAAGTCAGATATTTGGCAATAGGCGTTTCTTCAAGTGTTGTCTGCTCGGTAACTGCTAAAAAGAAGAAATAAAGATCTGATGAAAAAAGTGATGCTTTAATCAGAGCGCAATGAATCACTTAGTTTCAATAGCGTTAATTATTATTGTTATTATTATTATTTTGTCAATTTCGTCTGTTTGTGAAAATTAGTATTATTACCCCTAGGTGATTAGGTTATAGATAAAAATCAGTATGTTAAAAGTTTTAATTTGAATTCGAATACATAAACCTGTTCAAGTTTTTTCAGAAATGCACGCAGTTTTGAATCAGAAATACAGTATTATCAAAGAAACTTTTCAATTTTTTTTCCAACTGAAAATAAAATAAAATAAGTAAATAAATAAATAAATAATCTTTTAAAACTTATTTTGTTGCAATGATATGAGAAACCTATACAAGAAAGCAAAATTTAAAGGTGAGCCATGTGAAAAGCTTTGAATTATGCATGCAATTCATGTATTTGTCACACATTCCTAATAATACCAAAGTTGTCAGTTCGACCGTGGATACATTTGCTATGCTATTCAACACAACGCGTTTGTTCACGAATCCCCTTTGTGATGCTAGTTAAACTTCTTCCATTCACTGTTGGGAGGCGCAGATACATTCATGATTATCGGCAGAGCAAGATTCCGAAGTAATGACTTTCAGTTTCCTCATTGGTAGTTCATGCATATACGATGTTGTAAACGTACCTGAGGACAACGCTATGAAGACAATGACGGTATTCACTCATTTCCTTGCGATATTTATATCTGTACCCTTTTTGTTTCTTCCTGGGATTAGCTGGTTTGTCTAAATATGTATTTTTAAGAGCGTACGTGATTATTGAGATGAGTTCATGCGTCAAGATTTCAAAGCCCAAACTTATTTATAACAGTGAATTGCTCGATTCTTTTTCTGTGGCTATGTGCCGTTTTCGTCTATGAAACACTGAATTTTTAAAATAAAATTATTTTACGCAAAATGGAAAAAATTCATTGAAAAGTAAAAAAAGTAAATGAAATAAATAAATAAATAAATAAATAGATTATCTTTATATATTATTTCTCTAGCCTGTTTTTTGTTGCTACGTGAAATTTTCCTTATTCCTTTATCAAATTCCATGATTTACCCCTTATTTTAAAGCTTATCGCTCCGGCTAATGACGAAAAATAGACCCATGGTTTAAAAATGTGCCGCTTCTCTTAAATTTGAAATTTAAAATCATTTAAGAAGAGGTCCTTTAATGGATGTCAAATTGGTGTTGTGTATGCTGCTTAGAGGCCGAGTGGTTAGAGTGCAAGGTTGGTAAACCCAACACCCTGGGTTCGAGTCCCGCGTTTCGTTTACGTTTTCTTTAATTAATTATTTTGCTGGAATTTAAATAGAAATCGTTTTATTTAATGAATTGTTATTTTTAATTTATCTAAAAACATTATTTCTCTAGCCTGTTTTTCTGTCGCTCCGCGAGGTCTTCCTGATTCCTTTATCAAATTCCACGATTTACCCCTCATCTCAAAGCTTATCGTGCCGGCTAATGACGAAAAATAGACCCACGGTCTGAAAATGTACCTCTTCTCCGAAATTTGACACTTAAAATCATGCACGAAGACGTCCTTTAATGGATGCCAAATTGGTGCTGTGTATGCTAGCGCCCTCTGGTATCAAGTAAACAAACAAGAAACTCTTCTGTTTTTATTGCGTAGCAAAATAGACAGTTTCAGCTGCGCCTGTGCATAAAACTTATGCAATCATTAGGCTCTACACATTCATTTATATTATGAATGTGTAGAGCCTATCCAACCAACAGTAACTATATTTTAAGTAATGGAACTTTTTCGTTAGTGCATTTTAATGCAATGAATACTACTAATAAAAATTATTATCATTATTATTGTGATTATGTTGAATATTTAAATAATAGTGGGGGAAAAATTAACAGCTATTTGTACTGATGTGTTCAATTACATGTCTTCTTTTGTACCAACACCCTTTTGCTTTTTTCTATTCTTCATAATGTTCTTTCTCCCAAATTAGTGAGGAATTCCGCACGGGTCGACTAGTTTCATTAAAATTAAAAAAATAATAATTAATAAATTTGTCAAAATAAAAAGGAACAATAGAAATGAAATGGAACAAATACATAAATTAACTAGAATAAATGTGATTTTAACCCAATCATTGTCTCCTATCGCAACAGACCCTGTATGACCTGGGATCCACATGGACTTCATGCTGTAATTTGCAATATTGATGAGGTTTAATTATTTTAAAAGTTAATTCTGCATTTTTAAAATTATATTGAAAGTAATCAATGTTTATTCAAAGTTTTCTGGCTCAATTTATTTATTTTTGTACGCCGGGTTGTTTTCTGACATAACACTTCTGCTTTTGGGCTACCAGTTGAAAACGCTCCCACACTTTCAGCATGGTCCGCATGGACCCCAGGTCATCCTGATAGTGTTAAAGACAATGATGGCCATAGAAGCAAATGAGAATGATTCGCAACTGCGCTATTTTAATTTCAAAATCCATGAACTAGTAGTCTCTCCCATGAAAATGAAGCTGCCATGAATCGGTAGAACAGAAATCCGTCAGTGCATCATTTGTCGGAACATTATTTCAAAACTTAAAATAATTCCAATGCACTCTGTATGTACTTAGGTACGTTATAATTTTAAATACCAGCTATATACTCTACAATATGCGTTTTCTGCCTACAAACATTAAGCATGGATGGATTAACGAGTTTTTTAAAAATAAGATGTGGCTAAAATTTTTAGTTATGAAATAACTAAATAAGTCCGATGATTTTTTTTTTAAATTATTCTTTTGTTGATATTTGCACTGAATTTCATTTTATAATTACGGTAGTTTTCAAAGCAAAAACAAAGTAAAATATTATTAATTATTACTTTGACAAAAATATTCCGGTGTGCGCACTACTACCGTACAACACACATTGTTTTTTAAAAGTTATTTCGTTTATTTAGCAGAAAATAATTAGTTATTATGATCATATTTTATGTTATTCTTTGGAACCAGTTCTACACTTGAAAATTATACGTAAAATACAAGTAAGTAGATTAGTGCCATAACTGGAAAATATTTGTAATAATCCTATTACCGGATTATTATAAAAAGTCAAGCAGTAAAATAAAAGTTATTGCGAATATTTGATGAGCATTGAAACGAGGTAGAACCCCCCCCCCCCTCCCTACACACACAATTTCATAATCACTGGTTTAGTATCATAGCAATCCTATTGATAAAAAGCGCTTGACGAGCAATAGTTTAAGTGAAAAGTTCTGAATTGAAGTCATACATTTTCTATTTCACTGCTTCTAAGTAGAAAATAAACGTAAGATTATGACCGGCGTTATGCGTCGATGACTTTTTAATGTAAGTTCTGTTTCCTGCATTTTCGTCTCACAATCCGACGGGCATCAAGGTAAAACATTCATCGCGCTAGTTATATACGCAAATGAAATTCTTGCACAACACCACCAGAGGTTAAAGATGAGCTTACCTCTCAACAAAATGGCGTTGATGAGTTTTTAATGAACAAATGAACGGTGCAAAACCACTCCAGAAATGGCTTTGGAATCTGCAAACAAGCTCTGATGTAGGTATTGATTACTGCAATCTATTATTAGAGCTTCGATTAAAAATCATATTCATTTATTTCATATTACTGCTTACGTTAAAAATGAAAACAGTTATACGAAATAAATGAAGATTAATGATTTTCATTGAAGACGAAATTAATGAAAAGTAATCAGGGAAAGAAATTAACGTCTCTCCTTCTCCGGAAATAATCGAAAGCTTGAGTTATGTAACTGACAAAAAAAAACCAAATATATATACGTTTCTATTTATTTAATTTTTTAAATGTTAATTTTAATAAGTATTCTTTCGATCAGAAAACATTTTGTCTCGTTTCTGCATCTAACTCTCAGAAACGCATTAATGGGCTTAATATCTCTGCATTAAGTATTAATGACGTTAGAATACTATTAAAAAACTGATCATGAGTAGTTTAGCAGCATATGATTTACATAAATCGTGTACTGCTTGCAAGCCCTTGCATACCTTTATTACTCTATCTCTCTCTTTCTCTTAATACATGCTATACAGTGGAAACTGCCTAATTTGTACACTTTTGAGACCAACAAAGCTAGTCCCCTTAAACAGGTGGGTCACTACAGAGGACATGTTTTGCCAACCATTACATTTAAAGGTACAGAAAATGTACACCTGAGTTTTCTTCGTGTTTTTTGGGAAACCTTTAAAACTCAATATCTATTTAAACATTGCTGAACCATTCTTAAGCTCATTTTTATTTCATATAGCTGTAGGATGGGAGCACCAGTTGTGGCCATTTTCACATTCAAACTAGAAATACTATGAATATTGAGAAAACCGACTAATTCCAAAGCATAGAAACTATTGTCTGAGTATCTGTGTGAGAACACTGATTTCTTAACACTCTCTGCTAAGATACTGCCTTTTTCGAATCTAATTTTACCCGAAATACTTTTGCTCACTTTTAGTCATTCAAAAGTTTTCCCTACCAAGGTAACATTGTTTTAATGTGAACTCTTTATTATTCTTTATTTTGTAATTTGTTTGTATATTGGTTTGGCCACAACACCACACAAAAATTTTACATCTGCTATTTGTGGCCATAGCTGTGGCCACAATGGGTATCACATTCAGACCCAGTTGTGGCCATGCAGCGCCTTCTATACATAAATGCGGATTGGCTACAAAAACTTGCCCTGGGATGCAGGGAACGTCTGGGGAGATGCCCCTGCCATAGACCGAATATAGAAATAATATAAACGAAGGACGTTCGCATCACATTTTCAAATTTTGCAGACAGTTTCGATATTTGTAAAGGTTCTATTATTATTAAATTTTTGAAAATCAGGGGGGAAATTTTTGTTGCAGAAATTTAAAAGAATAAATTGAAGGGAATGTGAAACAGATTTCAATTCTTAAATCGTTGATTAGTGTTCTGAGCCATGGTGCTTCTGCATACAGCGATCCGCATGCACGCGCAGAAGCGTTCAGCCTCCTCTTTCATTCGACCAAAAATATGAGGGAGGGGGCGGGATTCTGACGATCTTCGCTCGAATTTCGTGAAACGTTTCCGAAGATTTACAGTAATTTAAATGAATTTTCATAATTTTTTGCTGGTATGAATAGAAAAGTAAAGAACCATGGCGACATCGAACAGGAGTATCGCCGAAAATCACACGCCGTGTATGAGAGTTCAATCCTTTTGCAATTTGTAAATATCTCAACTATTTCAGAAGACATCACCTTTCCGTTGAGTTGATTTTTTGATTTTCATTCTGTTCATTTAACCGTTTATTAGTTTATATTTGTGTTAAAGAGGCTTAAATTTTGCGTAGAATGACCTATCTCTTATTGATAAATAATGCTACTGTAGGAGGAATTTAGTCTTTCTCAACTTTTGTTTCTCCTTAAACTGGTCGCATTTGATGCACCTTACCCTATATCATATTTAAATAATTCATCTTTGTTTTACTCAAATATATGTTACTATGTTTTTACTCAAATATTATGTAAAAGAAATTCTCACAATTGAATAAAAAAAATCAAATTTAAATTTAAAATCTATTACGTATTTATATGAAATGTTATATATATATTTTAGAATATGACTATTTCATTATTTTAGAAGCAAACATTTTCCTCTGGGGGAAAACAAATTGTGTGAATAATACTTTTTGCATTGAAAGAAGTCCTTGTAATTCCAAAGCAAATAAATGCAATATATTATTTGCAATTTGCTTGTTCTCACAATTTTATTCGTTCACTAAAATGAAATTTATTTACTTGAGAAGTTAGCCAATTTTTAAGACATATAATAAATATTTTACACAGAATTACAAGGAATAATGATGTAAATATTTGAGAATGGTTACAATTTTAAGAATACAGTTGTTGGCTAATTTCAATTAGTTTTTGAAATCAAACTTCTTCTTTGGTAGCATTGCACTAAGCTGCTCTCTTGTTGTAATTTATTGCAGAAAGTTTTCAGTAACAATGCAAAGGAAACAATACCTTTGGAGTTGATTGAAATAATTTGTTTTGATCTAAAATATAATTTTTAAAAATTTAATGGTAAAATGCATATAAGATTTTTGTTTTTAATATATATATGCATAAAATAAACCAAAACAAGCAAATAGAAATTAAAAAAAAATCCAAAAATATTGAATGTTTCTGTTCACGTAGCTTAAGAAATACCTTTTATAAAAAAGCAAAATTATTCAAAAATTAAGATGGCAATTCCAGGTCTTGATAATGACAAATATTATAAGTAGTATAACATTTATTTTGTTTCTAAAGTAAATGTTTTCAATATGCAGTACATTAAAAAAAAAAAAAACACTTTACCGACATGTGGGCTATTTTAAGTAGGCCTTCTCCAAAAAGCACGGGCGGGTATTTTTTGGCCTGGCTCACTTGGTGAACCCTGTTTTAGATTAGACACAGCGGTTATTTTTTCAGGCTCTACTATGGTTTTGCATAGGAAGTACTTTGGTACCCGGCGATTGCCATAGGGGCACTTTCAAATTTTTAAAAAGCTCCCAAGTGTTCGAATTATAATTTTAGAACCGAATTTTTAACTAAAATTTTAGAACTAAAGTAAAACACGAATAACTGTGCTATATTTTCTGGTTTTGCAGTTTTTAAAGCTTCTAAAAATTGCAAAAAATTAAATTTGTTGTATTTCAATATTATGTATAATTTTTCTCATGTTTGTCTATTATGGGTGATTCTACAAAAGTGGTCAAGTTTGACTTCCGTACTGATATTTTTGTGACGTTGTCGTTTTATTCCTTTATTTTTTAAAGGATTTTTCTTTTTTTGCATAATTTTATAATTCTTTAGTACTCTAACTCTAATATTTAACTGTACAAAAATTTAAATTTTATAACTATTATTTATATCAGTGTTTTCGTTTCAAAAGGAAATAGTTTTACATCTCTTTTTAAAGTTTATAAGTTCCTTGATTGACCATCGTTAGTTGGATGGTTTTAGCCGTTTTCAGTAAGATAATTTTCTTTGCATTACGGATTTCGTTGATGATGTTAATTGACTCGTCTATTTTTTATGATTTAACAGTTATGTCAAATAGTTCGCTATCTGATACCGGTAATTTCGATCGTTTCCTTGGAGGATTTCTGTCCTTGATGCAACATAGCCGTTTTAAAGGTTAAACCTTATTGACCTTTGAAAGACCTTTTCCGCATCCCCATATTAATGCATCGGTGTAGAATTGCAAAACGTTGAGTATTTCTTCCGCACGATTTGGGCATCTCCTTATGTGTTAAGTTTTGTATATTTTGTTAATGCAATAACCTTACTTTCCCCCTTTCTGTACAAGCATTTGCAGAATGCAATTGATTCGAAGATTTCTTTATTTCTTCTTTTTTCTTAACACGTATGCACATTACACATGCATGAGTTAAAAAAATATTCGTCAGTTATTATACATTCCATTAATATCTTATAATATGCATCAAACAGAAGTTTCACTCGTTTGTTTACTTCAAATAATAGTTAAAAATGGTATTGTACCGAAATTGCTCTGATAGATATTTTTCATCATAATGAGTTCATGAAATCATTTAAATTTTATCAGCAAACTTCAAACACGCATTTATATTGATAAATTTCTGTAAAATTTGAACATGAAATTCCTAAAAGGTTTTAATGATTATCGGCATTCGCGCAAACTTTGTTAGGTAATACAGACATTTTAAATGAAATTTCGTGTCGTAAGTACTAGAAATATGATTTCAAACTGCTCTCTTATTTAGAGTTTCGCTTTGCAAACGCGATGCGAGATACTACTCATGATTTTAATTCATGCTGTGTGAACTTGATAGGATAGGAATCCCATATTTCTCTGATTTCATCATTAACCATCTTTTAGTTCCGGTAAAGTCTCCAATTCAACACATTTTCTTGTTTCATTTAATTCGTGAAGCACGTGCAAAATTTTATCTGGGCAAACTAGAATTATTTTTTATACTTTTCGACTCAAATAATTAGACTAATTTATACTTAAAGGTCGAATTTTAAATTTACATAAGAAATATTTTAAATTAAAACCATTTTTAATAAGATGTAATATATAAGATTTTGAACGAAAATACAAAACGAAAAAATTTCGGTGAAGTAAAACTAGCTTTTTAAAACTGTAAGCTAACGAGATTAACGTTTCCTCCCACTGACTGGGTCTCTGATTCCAAGGTATCTCGAGCATTGTTTCGTAAATCGTGTTCCGCGGAACCCTGGGGTGTCGCAGACATCACTCGTCTCCATAAACTTACTGTCTTTCCTTTCAACATTCAAGAAAATCATTAAAAAAGCAAATAAACGAGCAGGAAAGTAGACATGAAAATGTTTTGAGTATTAAAAATACAATTATTGTCAATGTACGTCCTTTGACTATGTCAGTAGACGAGTATGAACGTTTTATTGAAAGGGCGTGTAATTTGGCATTGCAATCATAGGCACAAAAATTAAAATTAAAGTCTTTATTGGAATTTAGGTGAAGTTTAAATCATGAATATTCAATCGAATTGTCGCAAGAGACCATGTTTGCACTTTAATGATCCACAAACTACCTATGCGCGCGAAACTTTGTTCTCAACTTATGTGCCGACAAAAAATAACTTCTGCAACAGATTTAACCCTACACTGCGCCGTGTTGTTTTTAAACAACACCTCCATTTTTCGTTCACTAAGCTTTTATTTTGTAATATTTTGAACATGTGACGCATTCTTTCGTTTCATTTTGTATGTGTGATTATATTAGTTAATATAGTTTCCCCTAGATTTTGTAAACTGAACCCAAGGTTCATCTTTATTCACAAAATCGTAAGACATGTTGATTTCGTAAAAAACAGTAACTTCTTTAAAAAAATTTCTACAAATGTTAAGCAAGAATTTTATATTAAAAAGTAGTCTCTAACTGCTTACATAGTTTTAAAATAAAATTAATATAAGTTGTCCGAAAAATTTCGGGAAAAATATACATTAAGGCGCCTTTTTTATTTGTTGTTTTAAAACAACACCGCGCATTCGGGGGCAATTTTTATGCTCCTTCATTATTCGCAGTATAAACAAGAACAGGTGTCACAGGTAGTTCTACTTCACTTTATTTAGTATCTTTTAGAAGATTATTGTTAAATATTTCACAAATTAGCTTAAAGTAGTCGATTAAATTATTATTTAGGAATTTTGATCAATTCACCCTCAACCAAAGAAGAAACTAACATTATCGCATAGACCCCCTACAGATGTTAGGTTTCTTGTTTAAAATCTTTTAGTGAAATTATTATTATATTTTAGTGGTAAGCAAAGTAAAAATTTGCACATATAACTAATAATTATTGGTTACATCTGCAAATTTTTACTTTAAAATAAATTTTATAAATTTATAAATAATAATAAAATAAATTATTTTAATAATTTTTCATATTTTAGTGCGATTTTATGATTATAATGCATGCCTATTTATTATTGATTTGGTTTCATTTGTTAAAATGAAAATATATTAAAAACAATATTATTGTTACCCTATATGCGCAGCGTTGTTTTTAAACAACATTTCTATTTTTCTCGAATTCTACTTTTCATACTTAAATAAGAATTGTTTTAGTATTTTTCCCCACTTGTAACTAGAACAAACAAACACACACAAAAAAAATTTTACAAAGAAAAAAAAAATGCGCAGTGTAGAGGCTATCCTGGATCTGACATGAGAGTTCGACTTTCAACCATAAACTCTAAAATTACGTATCTGCAATCATAAGAATCAATACCACTCACCCAATTAAACTGTTAACTTTTAAGATCTTATTTTATTTTAACTGCTAATTTTTATTGCACTTTTCAAAACCAATGAATGTATTTTGAAGCAATTTTCATTTTTATTGCAAATTATTCATTTTCAAAATGTTACATTAATATCATAAAATTGAAGAAAACGGGCAAAAATCGACCTTAAAAAAGGGTTCCACGTATCAAAGAAATTAAGAAACACGGATTTAAAGCTTCTATAAGTATTCACATATAGCTTTGAAATATTTGATCAAAACTTCTGAAAGATGCGATTTGTTGCTTTGATAAAAGTGTTTTTAAACTTATAAAACTAATACTTTAATTATGGGTCGCTCAGATCCAACCCGTGTGGTAATAAAATACAGAGAGAAAGTGACAAAAAAAAAAACCCGGGAACTTTTGAAAAACCCACCGAAAATGGAAAAACTAAAAAAAAAAAAACTTATTGTATTGACAGCAGTTAAGCCTTTACTACTTGCCATTTAAGACACAGTAATCTAAGTTGTCAACGACTGAAATTTTTGTTAATAAAAACAATGAGAGCTTGCTTATCAGGTGCGCAGTGGGAATTTTGGCATTTTTTTCAACTCAGGGGGCTCTGGTAGTGTTAAACCGAAACATGACATGACGACGTGAATAAAAACTGTTGAAGAGACTGAATGTGATGCAAAAAAAAAAAAAAAAAAACCTGCAGGACGCCCGAAAATTACTTATACTCCGCAGAACATCGAGCAATAGGGAGCCTCAACACTAACTAACCAGCAAATGCGAGAATGCATACGTAAACAAGATGCAATCTACAGAACGCAATTTTGACAATTGGTAATTTATCTTATTGGCAAGATTGGATTTTCAATTTATCTTAAACGACAAGTTTTGGTCGTTGAGTTGCTGATGTTTATAAAAAAATTTCTTCCTTTATTGTATAGTCTTGTTTCCAATCTCATTTGGTGTACCTTTCTTTTATTTTTTAGCACTTTGAAGATGTATGGGAAGCAGACCCTGGAGAAATGTATGTCTATTTTTATCATTCAAAACCTAAATATATAATTATTAAAACAATATTATCATCATAATTTTTATTTTGTTACTTTTTTTGGAGAAGTTCCACTGTAAATAATAAGTTACATAAAATGTACAATTGTTAAATTCTTTGCAATCGCAGCAAAAGTAAACTATTTTTTATTTACTAACTCTTTAAACTGATATCATAATTTAGTGTATTTTTTTAAAAATAAACAATTTAATAAAATACAAATCTGACATTATTTTTTAAAAAAGAACATTCTCTGTATGGCTAAATCAGTCATAAAGCATCATTCATTCAGAAGGTGATGCTTAGTGCATACTCGCGGGGACTCTGAAATTATAATTATTAGATTAAGGCAACTCTAATTTGCTTTTTCAGCCAGTATCGAACAATTGCTTGGTTTAAGGTGTTGTAAATTTTACAAGTAACAATTCAAATTCTCCATATTTCGTATATTCATATATATATGTATATATATATGTGTGAACATTATAAAGGAAAAAGTCATCCTTATTGAAATGAAAGAAATATTTAATTTTCGAGTGAAGATTGAATTAAACACTAACACTTCTTTTTTTACTTCGCTGCATTCCCTTTATGACAGGATTCGTATCAGCGTCCTACTATGTATAATTTTGTAATGATGTAAATCAGATCAACTGCGATATGTCATACTTGAATTTTGTTGTTAAAACATTTAAGAAGTATAGGAGACTAAATAAATAAAAAGTATATATTAACATAGAAAGCCTATGGAGAGTTGGAAAAATTTTAAATAAATTATTTTTAAAGATACGCAAAAAGTTTAAATTAACTATTCATTTCTTTGTTGCTTGTGAAAGTAAATCTAAAAGAAAATGAATTTGCCGTTGCCATATTGCAATACGCAGTGATAATTGTATTATATTTAAGAGCAGTTTGAGATGTATTGAGATTAGTAACCTGGAATTAGGTTTTGAAAAATTCTTATTTAGGAAGTCCTAAATGTCATATTTCAACCACAGCCAACTAGATACTCAAGGGTGGAGGACCTTGTTATCCTAATCACGTGACTTTATTCCTTCCATTGAGCTGTTTTCTACTGGTTTCTTCTCTGCATTTACGACAAGAAGGAATGAATGAGTCACTTGACCAATGAGTTCTCGGCTCTGTTTGTAATGTCTCAACCAAGTGAAAATTCCTATTTATGTGTGCTGTCATTATTTGTGTTTTGCAGTGAATCTCCAGAGGAAAAGCCTACCGTCCAAGAAAGTATTCAAGAAACTTTGCACACCCTCGATCTCTTCATGAACAATAAATTTCAAGAAGCCCTGGATAATACCGAGCCATGGTAAATAATATACTCACTACTAGATCACTTTAAACGAATAAACTTTCGTTGAAAAATGTTAACAATAATAATCTTAACTTACTTCTTTTATACATGTAAGACTACTCTCAAAAATATTTCAATTAGTTTTTTTCAAACTACACTACAACAAATACAGCTGTTCTTGTATTTTTAAATTAATTCCTAAGTCAATCAAAAAATGACAAGCATCTTCTGCAGAGATTGACAATGTTTCATCTATTTCTATGAAATATTCTATAATATGCAGTGTTCCATGTTCCATCTATTTCTAAATAATAATATGATAAATAATAAAAATCATATTAAGATTGATAAACAGAAATAAATCTCGATATGATTTGTATTATTATAACGTGTATTTAGAGATGTTACGAAAGCATGAGTATGCTTTAGTTTGCCAAACACTTTTTAAAAACAATCTTACAAAGAAAATCCTTAAAAAAAATTCTGAACGATTCGTCAAATGAGAATTTCTA
Organism: Octonoba sinensis; assembly: GCA_038502835.1. Lineage (NCBI taxonomy): Eukaryota > Metazoa > Arthropoda > Arachnida > Araneae > Uloboridae > Octonoba > Octonoba sinensis. The sequence goes on along the minus strand of CM076599.1, from coordinate 23,558,558 downwards.
CCACGACATACTTCTTCAGTTTCTAAGTTTCGCATTAAGACAAAATATTTTAATTTGACGAAAAACAAGCTCAGTTCAGAATTGGCTTGATTTCCTTGAAATTTGACCGTTCCATGGGCAATTGTTTAAAATATGTTGTGTTTAATTCTGTAATATCTCCTTTTGTTTCTAGAGGGATTTACACGTCTAGTTTGGCGTGAAGTCACTCAAAAGTATTTAGTTGCTCATTTATGCTATAGTATAAAAAATATCTAATATTTGTTCTAAATAAATATAACGTTAGATTTGATTGTGAATTTTTTTTCTTTTAGGGCCCACTGTAGTTCCTATCATGCGCTTGGAAAAGGCACCGTATGCTTCATTCAGTCTATTCTTTCATTTGATCCAGTAAGTTAATTAAATAGTCATTTCACAATTCTACAGCTTCGTATTTTTTAACTGCGCCTATGTCGTATGATTATGCGGCATGTAAAAGATCCCTTGAGTAGATAAATATGTTGAAGAATTGAAAAGTTTTTCTGGGGACGACCATGTGATATTAAAATCAAATGTTTTTAGTCTACTCTCCCATAAAAGTTTTAAAAAAAGTATGAAAAATATCGTTAAAAATCAAGAAAAGTCAAAAACTAAAGTAAATAAAGATTGAAAAATAAAAATTTGAAAGTAGGGTTTTGAGATGCGGAAAACGTGTGTTTGCCGGTCTGTCTGCCTTCCGCCCACCCTAATAGCTTTCGAGGGAATTGTCCGATTTGATTTTTTTTTTTTTGCATTCGAAAGATCTCAGCAAGGACATCAGATATTTTATTTTTTAATTTGAACAATTTTTCCATTAATTTCGAACGGTTCAAAAAAATCCTAGTAATAGCGTTATTCGAGAAATGAAACGCAAATTATATAAACCCTGTACAAAAGGCTCGAGTTCCCTTAAATAAGCTTATTCGAAGGAGCTCTCGACGTGAAATATTTTTGATTTGAACATTTTTTGTTCAATTTTGAACAGTTCAAAAAAATTTAACATTGGCGCCTATGTGAAAATTTAAATCCGATATAAACCTTGATCTAACGGACAGATTTGCTTGGAACAACATTTGTTGGAAAGCTCTTATGACGTAGAACGTGTATCGATATGAAGTTTATCCAGAACTAAAACGAGCCCATTTTCTCATAAACTTTTTGATCTGGATAAGGATTTTTCTGATTGAATGAATGAATAAATGAGTGAATAAATGGCTCGTATAGTTCTAGACGGAACTTCTTGTTATTATACATTTTCGAGGTTTTTTGTTCAAGTGATTTATAAATAAATAATATAATGAATGCTTAATGGTTAAAACGAGTATTAAGGCGAAAGTCAAATAAAATATATTTTATTTATTAAAAAAAAACATATTTTCTAGGAAAGCAGTCCCACGTGCGTTCCGGCACCAATGTACTCCTCCTATCAAGTTAATTTTTTCAGTTACTTTTACGGGAAAATTATTTTCGGTGACAGTTCCTTATTATTTCCACATTTAACAATTTTTGTGCTCGTTTTCGTATAAGTAGTATTAGAAGAGATTTAACTTTTAATGGTCATACCGTGCAATAATTTTAATTGTGATGCATTAACAAAATTTGTTATAAATCACCTTATCAACAAATTTGAAGCATTATATAATTTTAAAATGCCACACCTTTAAAAATAAAACGGAAAATGCATTTGAAGAGTCCACTGGAAAAACGACCTAAGTCACGTACTACTTGATGAACTTTGCTTTATGTTTTATTCATTCATTTTATAACGTAAATGTTAATTTGAACTATCCTATAAATTAGATTATAAATTAGAATTTGGATGTTACGGGAAAGTAGGCTCCTCGTATAGTTCAAATTAACATTTATGTTATAAAATGAATGAATAAAACATAAAGCGAAGTTCATCAAGTAGTATGTGACATAGGTCGTTTCTTCCAGTGGACTCTTCATTTGTTATATTATTGAGAAATATTTTACTTTTAAGCAGATTTCCAGACCTGCTTGATGCGAAGTATAGATTCGAACCACACCGATTACTTAGTATCATATATGATTGGTTCACCATTGCCGCATAGAACTGCTAAGCGGTTTTTATTCTTTAACGATCCATTTACTTTGAAACCTGTTTCAAGGTTTGGACTGAGACTTTCCCTATCTTACAGAATCATGCCGCATTTTATACTTCTTTGCACCGGTCATGCATAAATGATACGTGGAAAAAACTGGTTTTGGATTCGCCTGTAGTCAGTTACGTGTCTGAGATATAACTAATAGGATCTTTAGAAGAAAAAAATTACTTCAACGAATAGGCTTCATCTTACTTTCTGATTCGACAAAACTTAGCTTCCTTGTTTCACTTTAACTCTTTGCTAGTAAGAGCCCCAAGAACTATTCTTATCAGAAGAAGAATTCAGTGTACACCTTGCAGCAGAGGGCTGTAAACTATATAATTATAAAGAGAAAGTCATAAATTTAACGTCAAGTTTCTTGAGAACAGTCTTCATCTTAAGTTATAGACATGCTCAGTTACGAACTTGGCATACATAATTTGGGACTAACAGAAAACCGGCCGACAGGGTGGCGTAGTGGTAAGGAACAAGCCTCGTAGGCCCAAGGTTGCAGAATCAAAACTGGCCCAAGTCGGTGGATTTTCAAGATGCAGAAAATCGTCTGCGCCTATGTCGTATGATTATGCGGCATGTAAAAGATCCCTTGAGTAGACATTTGGCTTGGATGCTCTCGGCCAAATAAAATTTCTAGTGCAATCTGCATCAATTAGAGCTCAGGTGCCGATATCTACACTGTTAAAAATTTCCGTAAGAAAATAGTAAAATAACCATTTATTTGATTGTTATTTTACCATATTTAATTACAACAGTTGAATAACCATTAAAAAGATGGTACTCAAACCGAAAGATTGAAAAAAATCGTTTATTCTATGTTTCTCCTAAAGGATGTTTAACTAACCGTAATTTACAAGCGCTCATTAAGAATCAGGCGTCCATCCTTAAGCAGTGGTTACTAAATAGAAACACATACACACGTAAATCAAAAATTGGAGACATCGGATTCCCGAACTGTTTGCGAATGAGCGAACCCATAATTTGAACTGCTGGAGCTTGTTTATATTCTAACTTTTGCAGCAAATAAAATGGCTTTCGTCAATATACAGTAAATTTTGACAAAAATGGACTTTGGATCCAATCAAAAACTGAAACCTCAATTTTAAGGCAGCTTGCATGCTGGAAAAGAAGATTTATTGATAAATAAACGGCCGCTTTAAGCGGTGTAGATGGCCGAATGACTAGAGCACAAGGTTGGTATACCATGCAACCGAGGTTCGATTCTCGCACGCTTCGTTTAAGGTTTCTACGCCTCGAGGATTCTACGCCTCGAAATGGTTCAAAAACGGTAAAAATTTAGTTTTGAAACCATTTTTAAATGGTTATAAAACCGTAAACTTTTGTATTTACGGATTTTTAACCAAGCTGATTGGAAATGGTTTAGGTCCCGTAAAGATAGCAAATGTTCCAAACCGTAAATTTAACGGTGAATTAGATGACAGACTGCTGCCGGTTATTTAACCGTAATTTCTTGATGAAATTTCTAACAGTGTAGGGGAAACTGAGCGTCAAAATATTCAGAGTGGTAATGGCATCCACCGACAGTGGTGCTACTTGAAAGAATGGATGCCGATTTCCGGGGAATGCACTAAGTCTGCAAAAAGGCATATGCAGCCCCGTTCTAGAAAAGAAAAAAAAAAACTAATAGAAAACCCGGTTCAGAAGAGGTATTGAAAAAAGAAGAAGAAGAGGGGAGAGAGAGAGAGCGAGAAACTTACACGAGAGGGTGAAAAGGGTATCAACAAATTGAAACACTTCTTTTACTTTTACCTGCTAATTTGTAGCAAAGTTAAAGTGTATTTTGGCCTGTAGATTAAAGATAAATACAGTTTAATCTTAGTAGCTGGACCATTCATGAAGCCGAGATAAGTGTTAACACTCCCTAATTTAAACAATGGGGGGAAAAGTCACATTATGAGAACACGAGGGGGCCCTGGATCAGCATATGAGCATAAATAATCCTTGTGTCATTTTGGTAATACGTACTTGCAGCCATAACTTTCTTCTTGGAAGGGATATTACCATAACAGACCTTGCAAGTACATGAGGGCCCTTATTTGAAGAGTAGACCAACTCCTCTCTTTATAAAAATGGTGTTAGCTTCGAAACAAAAACAGACCTGGAGTCGGAATCGGACCTTTTTAAGTGACTCCGGTTCCTTTACCCCAAAATGAGCCCGACATTGGCTACGCATCCCTGATGGTTACACCTCAGATAAGCTTTCAGAACTTAAGGCGGACAGCTGGACTGTGAAACCAAAGCTCCCTTTTACAACTTTGAGGTACCTTATGATTTTTATTGTTTCACTTCCGGCATGAGCCATTACACGCACTGACAGAAAAAATACAAGCTTTATTTGTGAAAGCATTTATTTTTTTTATTAAAATAAAAGTTTTTCAAATTTTAATTATAATTTATTTGTATGATTACCCACGTAACCTTAAAATGTTATTTCTAATGGGCTGCAGACCTAGTGCGTTCCAGAGAGATGGGTACCATTTCTTTCGCGGCGCCTCAATGAGTTTGGTACCATCGCCGCATGATAATTTTCTCCACCGGTAAGGCCGAGCACCCGGACTCTGTTGATGCGAAATTGCACTAGGAATTTAATTTAACCGAGAGCATCCAAGCCAAATGTCTACTCAAGGCATCTTTTATATGCCGCATAATCATACGACATGGGCGCAGACGATTTTCTGCATCTTGAAAATCCACCGACTCAGGCCAGGTTTGAACCTGCGATCTTGGGCGTACGTGGCTTGCGCCTTACCACTACGCCACCCTGTCGACACCTTAAAATGTTCTTATTTCTAGAATTGGCAGTGGCTGTAATTTTCGAACTTTTCGTGTTTTCGAGATGGAATAGTCTTTTTTATGATCGGACATTTAAAAAAACGTATCTGAATTCATGTAACAATTGGTTCTTTTTTCAAAGTCCAAACCAACTAGAATTGACTGCAAAAAGAGAAAATGTGTTTGTTTTTTTTTAATGTACAGCACGTGCACAGAATTTTATATTACATCTAGTCAGTTTTTTGCTGGTCTTTAGTGGTCTACTCAGGAAAATTCAGTGAGTTATACTGACAAAAATTAACTACCATCATAGTAATATTTCATTAACTGTGCTTTCTATTGTCAGAGGCATTTACAAACAATTATTTATTATTATAGTATTAATATGATATGACACTAACTATCATTTTTACACATTCAGGCGGCATTACTTCAACTGATTCTGTTTTTTTAGGATGACATCAGCAAGACGATGGAAGTTTTGAAGGAAAGTGTCTCAGTTTGCAACCGACTAAGGAAGAGGGGGACTTTGTTGTACATCACCAGGCTTCTCAGAGGAGTTGATTATAACTTGTATACATTAGGTGAGTGAAAAACAATAAAGGAGTTGATTATAACTTACATACATGAGGTGTGTAAGACGGTAAAAAACAGCTCGTTTTGATTATTTACGATCAATTCTTCCAACAAGAAGCCACAGACTTCTTACACTTAATATAATGTGACATGACTTTATAACTCGGTACATAGAGCTTGTGCCAGGAATACAGTAAGAAAAAAAAAGGTACACGAATTTGAACGTAAAACATTCAATGTAAAGAAACACAGAAGGATAGCATTTCAAAATTATCACTTTCACTTATAATAAATGTGTGCAGTATTACTACACAAATTATTATTTCCCATCGGTAAAAAACCGCCCACTTTTCTTTTTTAAGTTTTGGTTATTGCAAATGGTTCAGCGTTTTAATGCGGACTACTTCTTAATTTTGCTGTCAAAAATTCTTGCTTGGCCTAGAACAGGAATTTCCTTGTCCTAGTACATTCTAATACAGAAATAATTATTGTTAAAATATGTGGGGAATTTTCTTCGATACTACCCTGACGTAAGGAAACGAAAAAAAGGAAATTTCATTTCAGAACAACACAATTTAATTCCTTTTATATTCAAGTTCAAACGTTCGCAGTGTCACCGAACGCATTAAACTAGAGAATAAACTTAAATGAACTAAGATTATAAACACATATGTGCAGATCGTAAAAACTGAAAAACATTGAAAAAAAAAAAAAAATGCAATGCTATAAAAGTTCGTGCACAGAAAGTATTATATTTAAAATCTCTTTAGTTAAGGGACAAACGTGAAAAACTTAAGCTGCATATATACAAGAAATAACAAATGCGTACAAATTCAGTAATATAAAGCGTTATTTCTTGTTTTACAGAGGAGGTTCATGCAGAACTCTGCTATGCTGAGTGTCTTCTATTAACAGCTTTAATGACATTTGTAGCTGATAATTCATTTGTCAACTTTATCAAAGGAGGACTGAGAATAAGAGCTTGCTATCGAGCTTATAAGTAAGTTTACTAATGAGTAATGAGTGTGCATTTTTTAATGATTTTATTCCAGTTGATCCCAGTCCGAGAACAAGCGGGATTTATGTAAGGATTTCTTACTTTTTTATATTTAAGTGCTTTTGATAGATTATTTATTTTTACCAATACATTTCTAAGCGAAATATTGTAGAATTTTCTGAAAATACGTAAAAATTAGAGTAACGACAAAATTTCTTGTTTTCTTTTTGTATGCACAAATGTACTTAGATTTAGTAAAATTAATTTATTTATATCCCATTTTTCAAAGCCTAAATACTGTAATAGTTATTTTTAAAAACCATTTCTGTCAGTTTTAAGTATGGAAAAATCAGTAACGTGATAAAGACAGGTTAGAATTCAGAGCCTGTTTTTGTCACTTCTATTTTTCCTGATTGTGTTCCCAAGTTAAAAATAAACAAAAAACTCTAAAGACACAAACGCATGGTTTAAACAACACCGTAACAAATGATGCAATATTGAATCAAATAAATCGTGATAAAAATTTGTCACATAAATTAAGAACGACTTCCTTGAAATATTCTGAAATGACAATAAAAAATTAAAATTTCCTCTTAGTAAAAGCAAACATCGCAAATTTTACTTGCTTAATGAAAACGAAAAATATCGAATGAGATTGTGCTGTTTCGTCGTAAATAGCCAACCAGTACAAATATTGCATGTACAAATAAAATAAACTATGCAGGAAAGTCATTGAGAATCAGAGTGCCTGATAAATGCAAGAACTTCACCTGATAGGCGCAAAAACACAAGGAACTACTCTTAAAATATACGAAATTTTAAGATTGCACCTAAATTAAGAACAAGGAAAAACTCTAGGGTATAAGGAAATCACTGAATTTTGGTTTTAAATGTACGTTCAGTCTTTCGAGAAACAATGAAAAAAGTGATAGTTATTGGTTAAGAGGACTCATTGATGAAATTAGAATAGAATACGATTTATAGATCTTCCTCTTTCCTGATTAAATACAGCCTCAGTGAAGAAAACATATAACGGATGGGCCAAGTAAAATAACGTTTTTGCGCACTTACGGACCTCGTAAGCTCACATTTTATTCACGCACGAAACAGTACATTTTAAAGCAATTGTTATCTTAATAAATCTGCAACTTAAAAAATTCATAAACATTCAAAATCATAGAAATTTGCATGTTAGAGCATATCTATTTTTAAATTTTATTATTTATTTATTTTACTTTCTCTAGATATACATTGTGCAAAAGAGAAACTACACATGGTAAGCTAATTAAAAAAAAAGAGCAAAGTTCTTTCAGAACTGAAATGATATTAAGCGCACATAATTGAATTACGTCTTACTCTTTGCAAGCTTTTTGATTTTTAAAGAGCTCTGTACCTTTAAAGACGATATCACGACTCAAAATGTCTGCCTGGCCATGTAAGCGTGTTTTTACATAAATTTGAGAAAATAAACGAAATTTTTGTTAAAATTTTCAAATAAAAAATATATATATACAATGCATTTTCAAAGAGCATGAAGCATATTTTCTACGAAACAAAATGTTTAAAAAAATGTTTCTAATATTGCATCAATTTTCTGAATCGTTTATTTCGATATATCGAAAGATAAGCTAAACCATTTATTTCAGAAAACTGGAACTCCAAGTAAAAAATTTTTTTCTATGAAACATATTTAGAAGCATTTTCATTTTCAAATAGGAGTTGCGGTTCATTTTAGTGTAATGTTCTTTTGCATACATTCCTCTCACTTAAAAGTATTGTAATCCGTATTGAAAGAATTGATATGATATTCGGAATGTTTCCCTGAAATTTGAAAATTTGGCTGGTTTTTGAAATAAACGATTTGACTATTATTTCAAACATAATAGAGAAATTATATTTTTCGTTCGCCTGTAACATAGTTCTATTTGATACGACAAATAGAATATGTCTCAGTAGAAATAAGACTATGCACATGAAATTGTGATGTATTCTGTTCATAATTGTTATGAACTATAAAAATATTTATTATATTCCTCACATTTATGGTTTATCGATGTGTTCATATGTATGTTGTAAATAAGTAGAAATGATGTTATTGAAAAATCACAAATTATTACTTTCACTTGCAGGAAAGTAATTTAACGTTTTTAAAATTAAGTTACTTCACTGTACAGAAATAGGATGAGCATGAGATTACGTTGTAAGCTTTTGTATATCATAGTGAAAGTGAAAATGGTTCTGAAATTATAAGTAGGAGTGAAATCTGCTTTCGTAATGGTGAGAAACATTTAAAGAAAAAGAAAATAATTTCAAACAGGTTTTCGATAACTCTCAACAAGGCACTGAAAATAGCTTTTTTAATCTGACTTTGAGGAATCCAATTATGGCCAACTTGCACATCTATTGCACATTTGGTGCAGCACCAGAATGTTTGAAGGAACGACAGAATCTATAGAGTAAGGAAAAAACTTGGAAAAAAAATAAAAGAGTAATGAGAACGGTTAAATCACGTCTTTCAACAAGAAAAGTTTACAAAAAGCTATATCCAACATTTGTCAAGACCAGGTACGGAGATCCTGGTGGCCTCCTTGAGTTTTTTTTAAACAGTTCTAACATTCATTTTCACTTTTCACTGAATAAAAATTATACCTACATATTTCGCCATCTATATTGCATAAGTGTTACTATTAGACTCGCTCGATATAAGATAATTTATAATTTAGTTTTTTGGCAAAAAAAATGCAAGGACTCTTTAAGATTCATATCGTACGGTTTTTGACAAAATTGTCAAAGTTTGGCATTTCAGTGGAAAAGTTTTTCTGCAATTCGCCTAAACAAGCGATATCGGCAAACTTTAAAAACTAAAGAGCCAATTTCACTGTTTAGGGAATAAGAATTTTTTTTGAAACATCCATAATTACAATTTAATAAATATTTTAGTGCCATTCATTGAAGAATGAATACACTGTCAATGCGTACGTAAAGAATATCTTCATAAACAACTCTCCTGCAAGTAGTAAACATGCTAATTAATGAGAGCAAGGATTTGAATCTATTTACAAAGTTTCATAATATTACACGAGTTAATTTCACCCATAAGTACAAGTTCCAATCAGTTATATTTGCTAATGAAAATAATTTCATCTTTATTTTACACATATTTGATCAGATTTAGAATGCATATTTCGAAAGAAAAGTGCATTTTTCTCTTCCCTAATTCTGAATTTAGTCAATGTAAATAATGTTCACTTAACCCACTTAGATCGTTACTGAAGCCTAGCAGGTTCCTGTATCTAGCGTCCAAAAATTTTTCAATGAAAAAAATGGTAAATACAGTTTCTTGCCATCATGTTTGACGCTTATGCATTAATTTTTAAAGAAGTTTTGACATGTTCCTTGATTTCTGTTTCAAAAATGATCAGTAATTTATTATTTGGTTTAAAAAAATAAGTGCTGCAAGACAAAATTTTTCAATATGTTAAGTAAAAAAATGAATTTGTTCATTTATTACTTCGTTTCATAAACTTTTTACAATATGCATTTTTCCCTACAAATTTTGTATATTCTAATAATAAATTTAAAAAATTTAACTATTTCATACAATGCTCCTATAAATTGGGCTAATATGAAAAGAACGTGTACGGAACAACACAAAAAGTGGATTTAACACGAAGTGAAAGTGGGTGAAATTTCAAAAATGAAAACCGAAAATTTAATTCTTGGAGTAGGGGAGGAGGGAGGCTTGTCTTTTCGTTAAATTCTCTCCCAGTTTTCCTCATGACTGCTTCCTATTTGGTCATCAGTTTCTGAAATTATACAGAATCCACAAATAAGGAGCGCAATTTTTGACACGTCATTGGAAGCCATCTTGATTCTTGCAAAACTCTGTTGAAGTAATAACTTTGAAACTAACACGCATTTTCTTAAAGAAAGCATGACACTTATTTTCGTTCAGAATACAAAGTTAGTAGCAATCGGATGCTTTGTTAGTTTTAGAAGTTATGAAATGACCTTGAATAGTCAAGAGAAAATTAATCGTAAAAAATTACCTAATGGTTGTTGCAAAAAGAACGAAAGTATTCTGAATGTATTATGGTTTGGTTACATTTGGTTACAACACATAAAAGACAATAGAAACTAGATTCTACCCGCAATTCATCAAGTTGAAAAACGCAGAGAAGTGCGCAGTTTATATGAATAAAATTTGTATGCAAAAAGCTTTAATCTTTGAGAAAATTATAAGAAAAGGAAAAATTGCACATCATTGAAGAAACTGAAAAGATATTTTCTATGCGATAAAAATGACCGCCCACGTAAAGTTATATTTCCTTAAAATTAGAGGCACCCAATTTTGCTTTGTTGTAAATTGAAAAATTATCTGAAAACTAATATTAACTTTGATCTTGTAATTAATTGATGATTATAAAATAATTGAAAGGAAGTACGTTTTCAAAGAAAAATTTATCAATTATTCTTTAAAATTTCTGTACTAAATATGGCGTTCTAATGAAAATCGATAAATTTTCATTAAAAAAACATTATTGGACTACTGCAGTTAATTAGAATTTCTTATTAGTTATATCATGATGTAAATCTATTATACAATTGAAAAATTGTATCAGTGAAACTAGTGTTGGAGTTTGTTGGACTTAAAATGGTTTTCATAATTTGTTGCAAATATTCGAAAGTTTAAATTGGCAATATCTCATAGTTGGAGTTTTGGACTTGATTTGGTGGCTTTACAAAGAGTTCCCTACAAAGTTTTCAATGGCACCTGGGATACCCTTCGATATCATGGATTATTTCGTCATAAAGGCAGAATGATGATTCCCTTAAAAGAAATTGAACTTTTTTCGTTATACGTTAGCCGACATATTTAAATTTTATTTTCTTGCAATATTTAAATAAATGTAAAAAAGTAAAGGAACTTAAATAGAAATACTATTTTTTGGTTTTGTAGAGAGGCGTTGCTTATTTTAGAAAATAGACGCTGGGAAGATGAAGAAAACAGACGCCATTTCGAAAGTGGAGTCCGAATGGGACTTGGAGTTTTTTATTTGGTATGAATGTATTATCAATTTCGTATTTTTTACTGTAGAAACACACTTGTGTGTTTCACGAGCGTTACTATAGGATAAGACGGTATGACGACCGCCATAGATGCCTTTTGCATAAAATGGCGCCTATGTCTGCAAGTATTGATATAATTGAAATTTTTTATACATTATACTATATGAAAAACATCATAAGTTTACTTAGCCACAGGTGTCCAAATCTTCAATTAGACTTCTGGTGCGTTTATCTGCGTACTTTTTTTTTACACATAAATCAAATCTAAAATCATTTATATTGCTACACTTACGTTCTGGACTCTCTGAAAAACATAATAAAGAATAAAGAAATATGCATTATTATAATTTATGATAGAAGCAAATCTTATTTTATAAAATATTAAAATAAAATTGGGTGAGATTATTCCACTTGGGGGTGAGAATGTGCCATCATTGAATTCAGCGAGAAGTACACTCTATTGGTTTGCTTTTAAAGTAGTATATTAGTTTTTTTCATTAGTTATGGGTAGTGCTATGTTAGTACAAAGCAACAAGCATTGTTACATTGTTATGGCTGCATTTCACGATGGAAAATTCTCACCCCAAGGGGCATAAATCTCACCCCATTTTACGGTATTACATAGCAATGTTACTAATGCTAGCCTTGATGCTCCATGAATTGAAATGACATGTACTGCGATGAAACGTTAAATATGGCATTTCAGGACTTTTAAATTTTATATGAAACATTAACCAAACATACAAATTATCTAAAAAAAGGAAATATGAACAATGAAAATCTTATTCACATATGAATTAGCGCCAATCTTTAACAAATCCACCTAATAATTTAATAAAACACCAATTTCACAATTACATCATACATCAATTACAGTCATACATCAAAAAGTGACATTAATTTTAACTTAACCTGTGAAGTTAAAATTTCTTACTTTTCACCATCAGTGAATCACAAAAAAAAAAAAAAAAAAAAGAGATTTTTACAATGTACACACATGTCAAAATTCCTATTATTCATATATTTTAATCAGCTTACTGAACTTTGCAATTTTTCTCTGTGTTTTCAGGTTGTTTCGCATCTTCCAACAAGGATAATTCGAGTATTAGAAATGATTGGCTTCTGTGGTGATAAGGTATGATATTGCAAAATTTATACTTCAAGTAAACAAACACTAATCGAAACTTTTAAAGCTCGAATAATGTATGAAACCCAACAATTTATTTCAACACCACTAAATTGATGGCATTCCTTATGACTTTCAAACTTCCAAACTATATAGGTCTAAAAATACACATTAAAATGATAAGAATATTTTTTAAAAATAAAACTTAATTAGAGTATTAGATGTACAGAAATCCATAACCGCTCAAAGCAGATATGTATAATATTGAAATCTATTGATGCACCTCAATACACGAAACGCATGCTAGCAGAAACGAAGTTTTTTGTAGGTGAAGGTTACAAGAAATTACAGTAGTTATACAGTAGGAATTAGGCTCGCTATTTGGGGGTGTTGTCAGGAAAGGATAACTGCCCTTGTCTTTAGAAACGAAATGTATTTATCAATGTTTGTAGTATTTTCTTGTTTTTTCCCTTATAATACATATGAGTACGTACACTTTGTCCCCCAAATTTTTAAAACTACGGGCCTGGGCAGAATCTTAGCGTTTAAGCAGAAGGGGCTGGTTGGCTCATATGCTGTTTTATATGTAGATTCATATGCTATTTATAGCCTTGTGAAAAGGACATTTTCCTGTTCTAAAATCCCTTCATTAATAAAATATGTGATTGAAAACGCGGATTTGACTATGTGACACGAGGCAATCACTCAGTAAGTTTCCTAAGAATTTTTATCATAGACCATTATGAGTAAGATCTCTTGAATCTGTCTCAGACTTTAACTACAGCTAATATTCGAAATCTTAAAGACATTCACGATCAGGCAAAGAACCATCTTATTGTAATCTACAGAGTTCGTGAAAAGAAACATATTGCAGGCACTTTTAGAAGCACCTTTTTTTAGCCTTAGAAACTATTGCTATTTGGTCTTTTCCTTAGTTTTATGGAGCGTTTTGAAGTAGGTTTATGGCTCTCGCAAATAAATTCCCTGTTCCATTTAACCATTGTTAATGAAATGTGATATGAAACTAAAAACTGTACAGAGTAGAATACGTGTCTCTTCAAATAGTATGTGTGACCTCGTTAAGTAACACACCTACTTCTTTCACTTTTATACTTTGTAAGAAAAAAAAAAACTTAAGTTTCAGGTAATTATTTGGTTTTATTTACAATGTGTGCTTGTATTGTCTAAGAAAGAACTTTAAACATCAAAGTTTTGAAAAGTAGAGATTGGTTTGGGCAATTTTTTTTTACAATTACGTTAATGCAGTATTTTGAGTGATTTTAAAATCTGTTTTTGAGCATTTTTATAAAGAATTTTATAAGTTTCGTTTTTTAATAATGTGTTTCAACATCAAAAGGAAAGAAAACGCCATTGGAATTAATTGTAATATCCTAAATTGATTAGAGGAAAACGTTCAGAATTGTTGCACGCAATTGATAAGGATAAACACGCTTTGATTTTGTCATCTTCCTGTTCGAATTTTAGGCTTAATAATGGACCATAATACCATTTCAATTAAATTATCTTCATTTTTCTTTTGCAGAAGCTATGAAATACAATAAATTTATCGCAGTATAAACTGCTTTTGAACAGTTAGACTGTTTCCTTAAAAATTCCTACTGAAAAAATATTTTTCGGTGCATTAGTCTTTTCGACGGCTTCATTTAATTAAACAAATTACAGTATAGATATATATATGTCCGAATAGTATTTATTGCTGCAGAAAAGAATAATCTACCCGAAGTTTTATACAATAATTTTTAACAAACGGGACACATAGTTTGAGGAATAGTCTTACGTTTTGAGCACGCTAATTTGCTTTTCCGCATTAGTATTATATTATTCAATACCGTCCGGATGCATTTTTATTGTGTATTTAGTTTCGAACATTGAGTGAAATTATAAAGTAAAATAATGTTTTCAGTGATGCTTTTTATCAAAACTAATTATGGGGAAATCATATCTGCGTACTGGTGGTTACAGGATTAAAGTTACTATTTCGCCAGCTAGATATGTTACACTATTTAATCGAGGGTTTTTACTCTTTTGTTACGGTTGTTTCAATTTTGCTAATGTTACTCTTTGAGCACTATATAAATTTAGTGACCAATTTGTCTGAAAAATGTTTTCTTTCCCCTAATGTTTTGCTTTATACACCTAGGAGTACTATAGTGCTAAAAATAATTTCAGTAGACGACGGATCGCTCTGATAGTACTCAGTAATTTAGGATATCCCCACCCGCATGTTGCTGCGACGAGTGCTTATAATAATGCGAGTCATAACTGGTGATCTCATGCGATTTTGATCAAAATTTTTTTTCAATGGCGCAAAACCACTCAAAACATGAGATGTATAAAGTGATTAATCAAAATAAAGCAAAGACTCATTCTGAATTGAAATTTACTTAATAAGAAATTGAGGCAACCAGAGGAAGTAAAAAAACACTATATGGTATTGGTATTCACTTTTAATAATGATAATATTGACTATCAATCCTTTCGTGTAAATGGTTATTTATAGCAATAACCTGCACAGTTTCTTTTTCTGTACACGCGTTTTCTAGCTTTAAAGTACGTTTTAATTTTCTCATCCAACTATTATATTGATTTTTTAAAATGTATTTTTATATACTACATAGTTGTATCACGCAATCTAAAGAGGGATTGAAAGAGCCTGCACTATTTTATCGTGGTATTGCCTTTTTCTAGCTCTAAAGTATACAGAAATTCTCCTCTTCTTTCACATAATCTCGTAATGAAATACTTTAAAATTATGAAGCCTTATTAAAACGTCTGCTTAACTTTCACCACTACTAAAAATATTTAAGTATTTTTAATCACTTCACTCTTTAAGTTTTACTACCTACAGAAAACTTTATTACAGTGTCTTTAATTAATGCATGGCAAGTATCTTGTTAATTATTCTTCATATTTAAAGCATATTTTTCTTCTTTGCAGGAAATAGGACTCCAAAACATGTATGATTCTGTGGCTCTCGAGGGATCTTTAAGAGCTCCTCTAACAGCTTTGTTTCTTCTTTGCTATAACACAATCATTACATATCTGTTTGGTAAGTATAGAAGCCGAATTCATACGGAAGTAAATTCACATTGTTACGGATAGTTAACGGTAAAAAATGAATGTGTTTTTAAGCAATCTGATTAAAGCATGCATTGAGATTTGGATACATTACACGTTTCGGAGTGTTGACTGCAGACAACTGAATGTCACACAGTTGCGGTTATCGTAATTGCGACCAGGGTGAGGATTCAGAGGGTGCTCGGCACCTCAAATCTGTATAAATAAAACTCACTTTTGTGTTCGCGTATGTTTGAAATAAGTAAACGCGCGAAGTATAGAACGTACAGAAAAAAGACTGTTGGATTCAAAATTTCACTAGAAGTAACTTCTTAGCTATTTTTATTAAATTTTTAATCTTAAAATATATATATATATTTAATTAATTTTCCAAATTTACTTACGTTCCGTGCTGAATACAACTCAACTTCTCTCTAATGTTTGTAAACAGTGAAATAAAACTCACTTTTCCGTTCGAGTATGTTTGAAACATCCCTTAATTTTTAGCGCAGACGATATTTTTCGAGTTTTACTATTGTCTTTTAACCGATTGTGCCTGAAATTTTTTGTATGCATTATTGTATAATATATATTTTCAAATTCTCTTCCTGCGGAAATCATCAATATTTGAAATAGCCCGTGCAAGAAAGATAGTTTTTCTTATATTTTCATGATTAAGACATACCTTTAGTTTTGATGAGAATCTCGGATAATTCAAGTAATTGTGGAATGGCAGCGCCGTTTGGATACGTAAATTCATTGTTACGTATTAAAATGCAAGGCGAGTAGGGAATCCAGTGGTGATATTGGAATGAAGTGTGTCTTTAAGCGATTTCGTTTTTCTACCTTCTCGCAGTTTCTGTGCGCAGCAGGTTCGGAAAACGATGAAGAATTTAAGCGTTAAACTGGTTAGATTGTTTAAATTAAAATTTATTTATTATGCTTTTCAAGACTTCATATTCTACTGGTTTCTGACTGATAATATTCAAGTTGAATGTTCCTTCGAAAGTTCATAGCAGAAATCTATTTTTTAAGAAAACTATGCATGCCCATGTTTTTATTTTTTCTTTCTTTCTTTCATTTTTTTTTTTTTGGATATGTAGTTCACGTCATGATATTTTAGATATAATGAGAAACTATGAGGTTTCAAAGCGCTTCCTAATTTTTGATAAAATAATCATTTTTCTTATTTTGTAGTGTTTTGATATTTAATCATGCGAAAATACCACTAATTTGGGGGTGGAGGGTGATTACATGGGGTGATTTTTGTTTTCCTTTTTACTGGATGTCTATTTTTCTCGTATTTTCCAATAAAAGTTTAACAAGAAAAGTTATGAAAGAAGGCTTAAAATGTATCGTAAAAATATCGTTAAAAATAAAGAAAAGTCAAAAATAAGTCAAGTAATTAAATAAAGAATAAAAATTTAAAAACTTGAAAGTAGGGTTTTAAGATAGGGAAAATGTCTGTCCCTCTCCAACTCCCCTAAGTAACTTTTGAGGGAATTGTCAGATTCGACTTTTTTTTTTTTTTTTGCATTAAGCTCTCGGGAGGACACATCATTTCCATATTTTATTTTTTGAATTGAACAATTTTTCGTTCAATTTTGAACAGTTTAAATTTTATAGGAAAAATCTTATGAACGTAGAACATGTACAGATATCAAGTTCATCCATAACTGAACGAGCCTTTTTCCCAATGAAATCTTTTGATCTGGATTTTTAAGTATATTTCTGAATGAATAAATGAATGAATGAGTGAAAGAATGAATGAGTAAATGGGTGAATGAATGAATAAATAAATGAATACATGAATGAGTGAATGAATGAAGGAATGAATGAATGAGTGAGTGAATAAATATGTATTAACTATTGAAAAAGGCATATCTGAAGCAATTAAGAACTAAGCTAAATGAGAAAGAGAGAGAGAGAGAGAGCTAGATTATAAATTTGATGTTGATGTAGACGAGTCGTATACTTCTAGACGGAACTTCTTGTTTTTTCCTCAGTTAGTTCTTAAAGAACACGAATACAATGAAAGAATTACTCATCGTTTGATGATAACTAATGTGTTGAGGAATAAGTCTGCAGTATAATAATTGCAAACTTAATGCTTTATACTTTTGTTTCTTCAGTACTCGACGCAGTGGTGATCCTCTAAAATTTATTTTTTGGTTACTTTTATGTGCGTTCAAGTCCACTATGAAGCACAGATTATGTAATACTTCTTCAACGTTCGTCCGATAACTTGTACATGTCAAGGAGATATCGTTTCGTGATCAACCTGTAGGCCACCCCGGATGCAATATTTTTAACTAGTATTTCTTACTGATGCTTTCCTACAATGTTGTAAAAGATAGAATTTATTTTTTGAGGCATCTTTGGAATGCACGCATTGAAATATGATTGCCAATACATTCGCTGAATTAAAGAATATATATATATATATATATATATATATATATATATATATATCCGATATTAGTTATCCGTATGTTGTTGAGGGAATCTTATTGAAAATGAAAAATATGGTGATGCATAAAATAGTGTCAAAAATGCAGGCAAGAAAAAAAAATTCCTTTCAATGAAATGACAGAAATTCTGCAATATATGGTTTACATTACAACGCTGAACATTCGATGAAAGAAAGAAACTTTCATGCCACATACCTGCCAGCTAGATTCCATTAAAAATAATTAAAACCGGTAATGTGAGAAAAATGGCTTAAGAAATCCCACATAAGTTTGATTGCTTCAGCACTTTTTTCCCCCATTTATTTTTTTAATGAAATATATTTATAACGTATCGGATGTTTGCCGTTGTTATCCTTGCTACGAAACCAAATATGATAAGGTTGCTCTTGTCTCAACTGCATCAAAACTGAGCGATTTGCGCATTCGGGTTTTGTTATATTTACACAAGACGAAAGAATTTCCACTTCTTGTTACTTCGAAACATATTTATGCAATTCGTGTTTAATTACGTTGTGTCTCTTCAAACAATAGCGTATGCAAAGGTGATCATTTTCAAATTAAGCGCTCACAATTCTGGAATTTTTCTGCATGGAATTTTTGTCTTATCGGAGAACGCATCACGTGTCATCATAAGACTAAGAAAAAATAAAAATATTTCTGTACCTGAAATACATAGTATCTTCAGCCCATTTTTCGACACAAAAAAGTCTGGTGCTATAGCACTAAAAATTTTCATTTTATAACTTCATCGCAATAACTCGAAAAATGGACCCTTCATGAAAAATGATCCCATCTTCCATGAAGTGGTATTCATGGAAAAATCTAAAAGATACTATGGCTCTCAGGTACAGAGTTATTTACTGCTATAAAAATGTTAGTATTAATTTATTTTGAAAACAAATAATTCTGTATAAGAATTTGACCTTGCCATTATGAAAAACAATAGCCTTGGTATTATGCCAGAGACAAGGAAGGCAAACATTTAATCCTCGGTAGTAAGTCAATCGGTTGAAGGATCTTCTGATGTCCGAACTTTATTCACCTCGTTATGTTTCTGTCGTTTGTTCCACATCGAAATCGAACAAAGAACTCATTAGCTACCTGTGGAGGAAACCTTCCAGGCATAGAGTGTCCTTGCCGAACACAAGAAGAACAATTATGATATTCCACACGCGGACTTGAAATGCCAGTTACTTCAGCAAGCAGAAAACAAAAGTCCGCATTATGTAATACAAGTACGCCTTTGATTCGCATATGTTTCTCATTTCCATTCAAATTGAAGGATGGAACCTTCCAGAGCATATCTGAAGGGAAGAAATGCCCTTGGCAAGTAGAAGGTACTTTGACTTCATCTTGGTGTAGAAATAAATCCACAAATCGGCTATACTTAGGTTACAGCAACATTGAAGGGTCCGCGGTATTTATAACGTGAAAACCGAGGAAGATGTTTAAAAAAATGGTTGATTTTAAAGATTGTAAATCAAACTTTACAATTTAAGACAATAAAAATACTTTACCCGTATTATGTAAGGGCTTTTTTACAGATATATTCCTTCGCATGAACTTTAAGAAATATACTTTATGAGAGCACTAAAAAGATCTCTCCACCCCCCCCCCCCAATGCGTAAGTGAAGGGCACCAACATATTTTCTTAAGATTATTTTTTTTAATTGCTCTTTGAAAACTATTAACCTTCTGAAAAATGACGATTCTGTTTTCAAAGTGTTCAAGCATTTTAAAATGTGCGCAAGTTTTCTACATTGACACATAAGATGCGCGTTAATGTGACCGCCTATAACATGCACAACACTTTTAATAATCCACCACTGATTTAATATTTTTTCAATACAATTAAAGTATTTAAAAAAGATTGGTAACAAGGCATTATATTTTATGGTAAAATACTTGAATAACTTACGTCAACATTGATTCGCTCACAGATGAATAAATATTAAATAATGATAATATTTAAAAATAACACAGAATAAAACTCCTTCAAAGTTGCTTAGGGAACTCGTTTGGTGATAAAACGTGGTACAAAAGTGGAAATTAGTTCTTCATTGGTATGGCATTGAAGGCAAGCAATCGTTTGCTCGCAGAGAGAGAGAGAGAGGATTCCCTGGTAGGCGAAAAAAAAAAAAAAAACAACCGATAAAACCAACGTTTTTCGATTACCAAACTTTCAAAATTATTGCATATACAGTGGAGCACCGTTTATACGTTTCTCGTTTATACGTTTTTATCATTTATACGTTTTTTTGAACGGCCCCGGCGAAACCTCATACAAATTAATGTTAAATAATTTCGTTTATACGTTTTCCTGAAATTGCACATTTCATTTATACGTTTTTTTTTCTCCCCAAGTCAAAGAAAAAACGCACATTTTAACGTGATTATACGCTAGCGATTGTCCAGTTTAGAAATCCCATTTGACCTTGACCCACACCTGCTGTGACCACTTACGGTGGTCACGCACCTGCCTAAATGAACAAAAGACATACCCCGGAAGAATGCGAATATCCTAAATTCACAGATAAAAGCATTCTGATTGTGGTGCTACCTAGAAATAGCAGGTGACAAGCGCTTTTCCTCTCCTACCAGTGTTGCCACGGCAGGCGCCCTTAAATTTCAGTAAGTAGCCTGGGGACTTTATGGCAACCCAGCAACACTGCTCCTACCAACTTTATAAAATTCTGGGATCTATCGTTCACTAGCATTCACGATGGCTTCGAGCTCGCGTAGTAGAAAACCTCTGTCTCTGAAAGAAAAAATGTGCATTTAAAACAAGCGAATGAAAACCAACATTTAAAAAGAGTTGACCTAGCCAAAAAATTAGGTTTACCAGTTTCAACTTTAAGCACCATAATTTATAAGCGTAAGATCATCGAGGAAACTTATAATCAAAGTGGTGCTAGTGCTTCAAAAAAACTTCGAGTTTAAAGCGGAAAATTTTCGGATGTAGAGAAAATGCTTTTACAGTGGTTTAATCAGTGTCGTAGTGCAAAATTTCCCATCAGTGGTCCTTTGCTTATGGAGAATGCAAAAGAAATTTCGAAGAAGTTAAATGTAGAACGCGATGCATCATTTTCCTCGGGATGGCTTCATAAATTTAAGTTAAAACACGGCATAACAGGCAAAACTGTAAGTGGAGAGTCAGGAGATGTTGATTGTGAAACAGTGGATGATTGGATTCAAAACCAATTGCCAGAACTGCTAAAAGAATATGAACCAAAGAACGTTTTTAATGTGGATGTACATACTGCATGAATATAAACGTAGTGATTGTAATTCAATGTATTATTAAAAGTACTCATTATTTACTTTTCATAATATTTTAAGTTACTGTTTTGTTTTCTATTACGAAAATAATCGTTTTATTTTGTGATTTTCGTTTATACGTTTTTTCATTTATACGTTTTTTTCGCTCGGTCCCTTGAAAAACGTATAAACGGTGCTTTACTGTACGTGTTTTGAGGGCAGAAGGGTCCCCATTTTCGATGCAGGAAAAGTTCCAACGCGGAGCAGCATTCTTCAAAGAAACCATTAGCGTTCACCGCAAAAGATTTCTTTGGTAACTGATGCTAAGCCGTCGGAAGCTTAAAACGATTTCTGCTTTGAAAGGCTGTTCCTTCTGACTTCGAAACACGAGTAAGTTTCGTGCGTGATTGAACTTGATCTTAACATTTGACATTTGTTGAAGTCACCATAGAAGGGAAAGAACTGCATTATTGTAGAACGAGAAATCTAGAGAAATGCTAAGATTTGATTGATGGTGTGGGAAGAAAATTACACGGACATAATGATTTGACAAAACCCTTTCAGATATCATCAGATGAGTTATTTATTTGCAATTATATATATGCATATAAGCATATCTGGTTAAGTACGTCTAAAACATATTTTAAAAAATTGTTCATTTTCCAGGTTTAGCTGATGGTGATTTGGTATCATCTGAATATATTATTAAAAATATGCTACAAAGATATCCCAGGGTAAGTATACATTTATGAATTAAAAATTAAAATTTACCGTAAGGATTCTTTTCTATAAGATTTTAAAAACTTCTTTTGATTTTTAACTCGTGGTGACGCACTTCGGGCCCCCGGGGCCCGAAGCGGCTTTTTTTTAGAACGAATTATTCATTCAATAAGAGTATTCAAGTTTCATTGTAACTGATTTCTAAGGTATCTCATTACCGATCTTACGTACTTCGAATTTTATTTTTTATTTCTTAGAGAAAAAAATGTATGTTTTAAGAGGAGAAAAAACGGCGATGAGCCGCACGTTTTTGAAGTTCAACGCTCTGACGGTCATGAAGTGGTATTACCTCTCTGAATGAGATATCTTCAAAGTATCATATTCAGACGTTTGAACTTAATGATGAGAAATTTCTTTCCACAAGAACGACTGTAATAAAAATTTCAAAGTCGTTGCAAGCACTTTTTTATAGCACGTGACCTCACGTTCAGCTTCAGTTAGATAGTTAATTATTTGTTTACTTTCGTTTTCGAATGCTGTTTTTTTAATAGCTAAGGTTTAGAACGAAAAAGCTGAGGAAAATTCAACACCTGTAAACACTTCAAGGCCAGTTAATATTTTCCCACCAGGTAGTTTTCCTCTTCTGTAAGGCTAAACGTGTGGATTTTTCTTCATGTTTCCCAGAGTCTCTTTACTTTTTAAACCAAGTTTCGATAATTTACGATATAACGCATGAAAGAATTATACATCTATGTTTTTCTGTTTCACAAAATATTGCCTTCTTTTAATTATATTTTCCTAAAGTTCCCCTTCCTTTGTTTCAAAAATAAACAGAAAACGTGCAAAAACATCAATTCGTTGATCGGTGGAACGAGAACTTGGAAAAGAGTATCATTTGGTGAAAAGCAAAATTGCACCACAAATAACTGTGAACAGACTATTTAACTAAGCATACCCTAATTAAGGTTTACTTAAATTTCCTACGATAGTAATTTTGAGGAAAAAGAGGTCATCGTAGCTATAACAATACTTACATAGAAAGAGAAGCATTTAAAAATGCTTCAAAGGTTTCGTAAATAAATTGGCTCCAAAATTAGTATTATTTAATTCGGAAGTAGGCTACGCATGTATTTCAAGTCATTCATTTTTCTGGTCCGTATTTCAAAAACCTAGAACTTTTGCCTGTTAACTTGTGATTTTGCTTATTCATTTGTTTTATCATTTAATTTATTTATAAGGTTTTCATATTATTAACTTTCACATATGTGAATTTAGATTATCTATTTTTATGGAATTTTATTATTGTAGAACGCGTTATACTAAAATTGTTGAAGTATGCGCTTTTAATCCTCCTAAGCTTACGTTTTTTGTTTAACCAAATACGACGGGGGTCAAATGGGACCCCACTAATAACTTTACATTTTCCTTTTAAATATTGTTGTGAAATTAATAAAAAATTTTGTATTTAACTATTAAATAGTAATAATATAATTTTAACCGCCGTATCTGAAGAAACAGCCGAGTGTCGACCTAATGCGCCACTTTTTAAAAATTAATGAGAAATTTTTCTTAGGTATTCAATGTTTTAAATGAAAATAATTCTGAAAAAAAAAATCGGACATCATTCCCGATTGGTGTTCAGTATTATAAATAAAAATAGACAAGAAAAGTTTTGTTTTTCTTTTTTGCATACATATATTGTAGAACATTGTTGGTCAGTCAATTATAAAATGATGCGAAAAACTATAAATAAACAAAGTTCTTTTTCAAATGAGATCCTTGAAGTACAGCGAAGTTACGGCAGGTATTGCGGTCATATTTGATCCAAACGGTACTAAAAGGATTTTAAAAACTTGAGTCATTTGATTATTAGTGAAAGTAAATACAAATTAAACAACCGCATTCAGCAATTAAATATTAACCTTTGACTTATTTTCTTTTAGGGAGCATTGTATTTATTTCTCCACGGGCGCCTTCTAGAAGTGAAAGGTGAATTCGATCAGGTAAATAATAAGCACGAAATGTTTCGTTTCTGAAGCAACTGAAAACTGGCAATCAGAGTACCCTTTTTTATAAAGCAATATGATTCAGAAAGTGTAGAGCATAATTTATTAACGCGAAGCTAATAACAGTAAAATCTGCTGATGGATTTCAGTATAAATTAAGCTGATAACATTCTATTTGGTATTGATTTCATGGTTGAATTTTTGTGTGAAGCTTCTTCAATTTTATGCAAAACTAAGACTTACTATATTTTAATTTATGTTTTCATTTACTAGGCCATCAATTTATTACTCGACTCCTTAACTGTCCAAGACACTTGGCGCCAAATGAGGAATCTTGGCTCTTGGGAGCTTATGTGGTGTTACAGGTACAAGCTCATTTTTAAAGAAATGTAAAAAATATTTCAACTGGTTTACTTGAAGAATTAAAAACTTTGACTAAATGACATTTAAATGCATCTTTTATCAAGTTCAAAATTAAAGTAATGAGAAAAAAAGAGTTTTCGTACACATCTATCAATGCTGTACTCTATAAATGTTTACCTAATATAAAAGGACATTTTATCTTTAAGGGTTAGGAATAATAAATGTTATTAAGCAAAATTGAGAATTCATATTTTTACCTACAGTACTGTAATAAAAATTTATATTTTTAAAGTTATATTTGAAAAAGATACCAATGTAATTTTTAAAAAGTTTCAAGTTTTTCGAAGAGATAAACTTACTTTAGGCACAAATTAGGAAAGAATCCTTATCTTTAAACAACAACTGCGTCTGAGTTTTTACACCTAAAATGTTTTTTTTTTTTTTGTATGTAATTTAGTGACACTTATATTTTTGAAAGAGAAAAAGGTGCAGCTACAAAATGGAATTATACACAAAAGGGATATATGTGATGCAGTTGCCATGCGAAAAATTTTAGGGAGTGGAAAAATTTGAGCTAAGAAATTATGCAAAAAAATTCAGCGAATTTGTAAGTTTAAATTCTAGTTCAGTTAAGCATAAAAATATCAAAAATGTATCCACTGTTTGTGAATAAATTAAAATTTATATCTGCACGTACAAAATATCTTGTTTGTTTGTTTGTACGTTCGCTATACAAGATAACACCAATTGACGGGTTGGAATGAAATTTAGCACAAAATTGAATCATTGAGTGAGCAAGGTAACGCCCAAAATCTTATTCGTAAATTCTAATTAGCATTTTTTTTTAAAAATTTCAACTGCAAGATTTGTTTTAAAAATTTAAAAAATGGAAAAAATCACCTCATTTTTTAAAATTTTATATCATTTTGAAGGTGATAATAAAATTATTTGTTTAAAAATAGAAGAATAAATGGAACAAGAATTATTACACAGAATCTTATTTCTTTCAAGGAGGAATAAAACAGTCAATGTTGTGGCAGCATCCTGGCAGTGTAAATGGAGTAATATAACAAAGTTGAGGCAGCATGTATGCAAAATTATCC
The DNA here is from genome assembly GCA_038502835.1 of Octonoba sinensis. Taxonomy (NCBI): domain Eukaryota; kingdom Metazoa; phylum Arthropoda; class Arachnida; order Araneae; family Uloboridae; genus Octonoba; species Octonoba sinensis. The sequence continues at coordinate 23,532,859 of CM076599.1, read as the reverse complement.
ATGATGACTCGCCAACATTTATGCAATGTTGTGGCAGCATATTTTGCTTGAGAAAATTTTCGAGAGCATGAGTTCTATACGTGCTGCAAATTTTTTAGTTACATCAAACTTGAGGCATTTCATGCATTCTCCTTTTTTCCCTTTCCGTTTTTATACAAAAATAGCAATTGGTATGAAGAGCAAGACGAATATGAGGAACACAAATCGCACTGCATATATGAGTTGGAATGACGGAACACGAATTGCATCATCGTTCTTGATTTTCTTGTTTATATTAGAAGCATAGAATTGTTGAATAATGTAATGAAAAATCCATTTTTTTTCCAGTTTTAAATTTGAATGGAAAAATGCGGAAAAATACTTGGAATTCCTAAGAAAAGAAAGCCGTTGGTCTCCTGCTATCTACACTTACTCGTATGCTTTAGCTCTGTACATGCAATACTTGGAAGATGGACGGACGGACGAAACTAAACTCTTCGAAATACACGATTTAATGAAGTGAGTTGCTTTTATATATTATTTCTCTTAAAATTTGGAGAAAATGCCTCTTATTTTCCCAAAAATAAATAAATTAATTAAAAATTAAATCTTTTTCCATTTTTCTTTTCTTTTTCATTTATATAAAAATTGTACGTGCTTCATGTTGTGTCAGATTATTGTTATTCTTTTTGGTTGGTTTCACCTATCCTTCCTAAAAATGTGTTCCAGAAGAGAATAATTGTGAGGTGTTAGTTCGTTATTCATATAGCCTTTGTTAATATTTGATTATCAGGACGTGGGGAGTAAATCCCCAATTCCCTGTATCCGAGCATGAACAATTTAGAATGAATTTCTAGGTCAAAACCTTAGTAATCAACAATGGTTAACATTTTTTAATACACAAGAGAGCCACCATAGTTATTACCATCATCGTTATCTCCGCGGATACTTGAATATATCGGTTTCCTGGATCGTTAAAACGCGTCATTAGATAGATTATCAAACCCAAATTGCAATAATGAATAGTAATGTATTTCAAAATAAGAAGAAAACATTTAAGAAATACTTATATATTTAGAATTGTTAAAAGAAAGAGACATTTAAAAGCCTAAAAACTATAATTTATTTTATTTATAAAGTGAATCATAGCGATGTTTTTATGTATTTAAATATATTTTATCTGTACTTATAATGGAAAATATGCTTCGTAAATTTCTCACTACAGAAAAAATACAGGGAAGATTTAATTTTTTCACGAAAAAAAGGGGAAAAATCGATTAAACATTCCCTGGTTTTCTACGGGCCTGTCATTTGGGCGATCAGTGGGGGGTCAATTTGCCCGCCCCCAGACTTTTAGAAATACAATGTATTTGTGAATGGGTTTATGTATTTTGTTGTTTGTTACCTTTTATATGTATGAATTTTCAAATGACGGGTCTGTTTTTCTACTTTCTCAGTTTTCTGGAATAGAAGAAAAGGTTATGTATTGTATTTTTCAGTTTTAACTTTAAAAGTAACTCATAGATGGCAGCACTATATATGTTAGTTTCGTTTTTGAGCAAGTACAGTTTCGGTTTCAGCCTCCCCCCCCCCCCCAATTTAAATTTTGGTTCTTATATGAACGTTCATGATTTCAAATTTTCTCAAGAGGGAAAGGTATGTACAAAGAGATGCATCCTGAATGTTCATACTCGTATACATTTCTCACATATTAATTTTCACTATTTTAAAATATATATTTTAAATGGGGGAAATTGGTCCTCTTGACATCCCAAATTATTGACATACTTATAGTTGTAAATAAATCTATATAGTAAATAAATAAAATATGTGTATGTTTGTGCATATATATGCATGCTTAAGTACGTTCAGGTAACAAATAAATAAATAAACAAAACGAAACAAAATCGCCAATGCCCTGTGATGCCAGTGTTAAAAATAAAATGGTAATAACTGAAAACCGAGATATGAAAACAAAAAACGGATTTAAGATGCGAAACAAATTTATTTTTACTTCACTAATATGAGAAAATTTCAAAATTTTTTACTCTAAAGCATTTTTGCGGACACTTTTTAATCTTAGAGATTCTTAAGAATGCTCATTTACATGTCCTTGCTTTTTAAGCCTGTATCTACTCGCGTCTTCTTAGTTGGGGAAAAACGAACAAGTTCTTGCTATACGGGGTCATTCATAAATGATGTCACGCTTCGAGGGGGCTCAATAAAGTGTGACAGTTTGTGACAAGGGGAGGGGAGGGGGTAACAAGAAGTGTGACATCGTACATTTTTATTTCTATAAAAACATTTAAAATTAGCAAATTAAACTTATTTTATGCTAAGGTAATGCAGCGCGACATGTGACAAAGGGGGGGGTAAGGAGGTATGTTGAAGTGTGAAACTTTGTGACAAAAGGGGGAGGGGTGTCAAAGATATTGAAATAAAATGTGACATCATTTATGAACGGTTCCTACGTGAATTTTACATTTTATACATTCGATATGTTTTGTGAACAATTTATTAATTTTGGTTTTGGTCATTTTGGATTGTCGCTTATTACTGGGAAATCAATCAAATGCATTTTGTGAATTTCAGGAAAGTTCCTGGGCTGAAGCAGAAACTTGCAGGCAAGTCATTTCCCTTGGAGAAATTTGTTGTTGCAAAAGCCAAGAAGTTCGTAAATCAAAATGACAGGCTCCTTTTCCCATTTTTCGTAAGTAACGACATTTATCATCTTTCGAAACTGCTTGGATTTTGAATTTTAATCTGTACAAAGAAAGTGAAAAATGTTTCTTGGGTGCATGAGGTTATTTATGTGTGTCAGTTTGTTTCGTATGGCATGATTACTTTTGTTTGAATTCTTTTTTACAGATCGATTAGAGAATTTAAAAAAATTCTAAAATCGGCTTAAATTAAGATTTTTTAAAAGTAAGCGTGAAAAACAAGAATTTTAGTTACAGAATTTTAAATACATTTTTGTATTAGATTAAAATGTAATTTTGAATTTTATACAACTCAAGGTATATAAGAAAAGCTTATTAAGTGGGAAGAAATCGAATTGAAATTACAAAAACTGTGATTAAAAGTTGTTTTGCAGAATTTTACGCAGTTTTTGATTCTGAAAACGAAATAATTCGTACACTCAGAAAACTTGCATATTTCAGAATGTGGAAAAAATTGGGCAAATGGGAAGTTTTGTTATAATAATGAATAATTCTGTTCTGAATTTGTTTAAATTCATTGAATTCGGTCCAAATATGACAATATCCCTCTTATGTTTGACGATGTATCTGGTAGCGACAGCTGTGATCGACGTCATACGCTCACTAAAACAGAAAATAATTCTTATAGCAATGCTTGTGCTCTGTAAATAAAAAAGTATCCGAATTTCACTGTTGCTTCACACAGCTTTTCAAATACATTAAAATAGATGTCCATGTTTATGAAAAAAATAAGTATGCGTGTAAGGATTTATTTTTTCAAAATTCATTACTATTTGTTACTTTCCTTTTCATTTAAGTGTACTTCTACTAACTTAACCTTGACCGTTTGTCTAAGATACAATAATTACAATCAATAAATATGTGCACTCATTTCAGAATTCAGAACATCCCTGCTATGTTTCGACTTTTTTAGAAGTAACAAATGAGCCTTTTCTTACGAATTTACTTGAATCTTAGCAAAAGAAACGAAAGTAAAAAATCACGATGAATTATTGTTAGTTTTCAATGTAAGAAATACAAGCATCTAAATGTAACCCTTCATATAAACAAAGCAATTAATTAACTTAATTGCATTATCATTTTTTCGTTTAGAATTAAGAGTGCAACATTAATTTTATAAACGAATTCCTCTGTGTTGTTTAAAATTCTTAAAACAAGATCTAGGTACTATATGGAATATGTACAAGAAAAACTTTTCAAAGCCCGTTTTCTATGCAATAAATTTTCGTTGCTGGATTCCTTATAAGACTATGTTCGCATTGAATTACTGATTCAATATTGTTTTAATAGCTTTCTAATTCAAGACAAAAACGGGTGGTTTTCCTCCCTCCTTTTTTTGGTATACATCTATTTTCTTGCATAGAAGTTAAAGAATAGGATTCTTATAACTCCTAAAACGCTTTACCAGTTATTATTGTTACAAAGTTAAAGTTCGGCCTAAAAGTAAAAAAAAATCTTTTAATATACGGCTGCCATAAGGAATTTGCAAAAGAAAACTAAATGGATGCTAAGACTTTGAAATTAATAGGTTGAACATCTGAATGCAGTTACAAACATTACTAAAAGATGAGATTGATTAATGAAAAACATACGGCGAGAATGGATATTTAATCCGTCCTATACTCATTCAGAAAATTAATGGGGAAAAATGTTACGATTAAAGTTACCGAAAGAATCAAAATATCTTTACCTAAACACAGCGCAGGTTGGGGCACAGCTTCGCCATCTCAATGTATATTCCCAAAGGTTCGTAAAGTTTAATATGTTTCATTAAAAGTATAAAATGCCCATACAAACAAATAAATTGGTTTACCTCACATTAAATTCAAATTCTTTTCCACTTAAGAAGATTGATTGGTTGCAAAAATAAACTAATCAGGGCAATCTTTTATAGTCTCTCTAAAGTAAATTGACGTCGGAAACCACTTAAGTAAAATATATAAATCCTGCAACGCAGAATTAAATTCATCCAATGTGCTTTTACGACCCCATTAAATGAACTTGGTAAATAATGCTTCTCTTGCGGTAAAAATAAATTCTTTTCTTTTAAGAAAGCTCTAACTCTATTTTTTTTTTAATTTTACACTTTAAATTCCTTTGATGGCAACCCTTTTCCGAATAAAAAGTGAGAAACGCCATGGTTTCCTACATAGCGGTATTGATTTTTCTAGCAACAAACACAGCAAACTGAATTTGTATCCGCAACTGAAAAATTTTTACACAAAGGAAGACATATGCATTATTGTTTTAGCGGTTTACCGAGGAGAAAAAAAATATGTTTTCTGCATTTTTCGTTTTCGTTTTTCTCTCAGCAGCTTCGTTCTTTTTAATGCAAAAGATATTTATTTCAAAGTAATCCTTGTTGCGCGGATTTCAGAGAGCTTATTTTTTCTGTAAATACTACGTTCACCATTTTATACGTTAACTGTGAAAGAAATACAGACATATCTGAGTAACGTCAGCATTCAAATGTTGGATTTTCCGCGCTGGGAAAAAAATAAAAAAAAACACAGATATAATCCAATGTACATAATACTTTTACAATATGAGTTTTCAAAAGTGGCGAAATTGAGAAATATAACTTTAAAAAGATTTTATTTTTTCCATTGGAATCTTTGCTGATTGTGTCAGAGTGAGAAATAAATATTCATGTTTTAAATTCTTGAACAACTCTTATTTTCTCTACTTGTAAGGTAATTTTCACAGAGCAAATGGGCAGTTATTTATTTCAGATTGAGGAAACATTATATTCATATTTAATGATGCTTAATTATTTCATCTTTAACTTAATATTGTGATTTTTTCTTCATTTCATTAATTGCTGTTATGTTTTCTAAATTTCTAATCTAAAATAGAAACAAAGAAATTGCACCTCATTATTTAATACCTGTAAGAAAATCCAACCACTCTCACATTTAAATCCTCTTTCCACCAGAGATTTTCAAATGTGATAATATCAAGGTTAGGTGTATGCACAGATTAGGTGAATATAAATATTAAAAGTCAAAATAGGTCAAGAGGTAGGGGGTGTAGAATGTAGATGCCATTTGCTATCGACGTTTAGACAGGAGATTCTTTAGAAGTTATGTTGGAAATAACATAGTACAGCCGAAATCGGCTATAACGAGAATAAAGGGACTGAAAAAATTTGATCGATTATTCACCTGCTTCTAATAACCGGGTTTCTTTTAAATTCGAATCTTATTGCATAAAAACAAATTTAATAAAAAGAGGTAGTTTGAAAAAAGATTTACCTTGTACTTTTTATTATTTATTGCGCAAGGAAGAAAAACTGGTGTATGTTATTTGAAAAAAAAAGATAAAATTCGTTCTGGTTTTCGACAGTCGTCGGCGTTGAAATTATAGAAGATATTAGCCATTCTTTCTCCAAATTTCAACATTTTCTTGCGACACCGTTCAATTTGTATAACATTTCGAGAGAAAGTTGTTTCCAAAGAGAACATTTTGAAAACGTTGTCGTGAACAAAAGCAAATGCTCGCTAAATCCGACTTATACTCGTAATAACCAGGTTGGATGTAAGAGTTTTATCACTAAACCAATCATTTATTTGAATTTCCCTCGTTAAATCTGGGCTCGCAATAACTATGTCGGACTGTAGATGAAAATAAGCAGTATACTTGATATTTTGACTCCATATTAGTCAGTGCTTCTTATGAGTACATATCCGCATTAAAACGGACGCATGCTACCCCTAAGCATGCTTTCATACTTACACGTCCCATTTCTACCATTAATTAATTAACATCATTACACTGTTTGAGGCTTTGCTGCTACATGCACTTTTGATTTCAAATATCGCCCGAGGAAATAGTCGCACTCGACATGGTTGATCAACGATCAGTCGGTAGTGACCATTGCGTGAAAGCAGTTGGAAAGGAACAGTACTGTCAACTAGGGTTGTAACGAATAGTGATTTGGCCGAATACCGAATATTCGGCCAATGCTTTAGGCCGAATATTAAAAATTCTAGAAAATCGTTGTAATAGAAAGTATTTGTCAAATTTAAAATTATTCACAAAGTCAAACACAAAATGACACACAATCTATGATGTATGATTTAATTCTGTTTCTTAAGAATACATTAATGTATTTTCTGTATTGTTTTGAATGCAATGAAACTGAGAATTTCACCCACAAGCGGGTAGAAATGATAGGTTTTAATATTAGCATTAGCATTATTTTACTGATTATTTAATTCAAATTAAAGAAATACTATTGCTTAGTGAACTTTGACCTTGATCAAAATAGTTTTAGGAAGATATTTAAAAAGTTATAAAAGTTAATATTTGCATTTTAAGGATTTTTTTACATACCTATTTTAAAAAGATTTATTAAAATTTAATGCATGTAACTGGAATTAATTTTTATTTTCAAAAATCCCAATAACTCATGCTATCTTAATAGTCATGATATATTCTAGGTTTTTAACTCTTGCCCAATATCCACAATTAATCAATCTACCCAGACAAATACCAACTCTTTGTTAATAGTAACAAAATAAAAGTCTTATATTTTCCATCATAATTAACTATTAACAGTTTTTGCCAAGCAAATGCTAAGTATAAAATACAATATTATAACTTTAAAATCTATTTTTGTTCAGTTAAACTTAAAAAAATGTTTTAAAAAAGTAGTTTTTTTCTAAATTATTTTTACTTATTAAATTGCTATACTAATGTATCCTTTTGCAATAACTATAATACAATTCTAATTGTTTAAAATATTCTTTTTTTTTATTTTTTTACATTTCTACTGTGGCGGAACTATTCGGCCAGGCCGAAGATTCAGCTTGGTCATGAAATGACTATTCGGCCAGGCCGAATACCGAACAGTGACCGAATATTCGTTACATCCCTACTGTCAACCAACGCAGGAAGCATGTTGCGTAGTTCAAACGTTACATTTCCTAAATCGCAACATTTACTCATTGCAATAATGTAAAAATATTTGCCATTGGGTAATTATGTTGTTCTGCTACAAATATTTAATTTCTCAGTTTCATTAGATATACCATAATTACAAATCATTCTTTCATCTTATATATTAAATTGTGAAAGTAACCAAACGATCTATCTATCTATATATCTACGTCGCGCTATCTCCTCACGAACGGTTGGGAGCTAAGAGTCGAGTGAGGTATTAAAAAATTCATAATTTTACAAGGAAGCCAATTTGATTATTCTCATCGCTGAGGCATTTAAATTAGCGGAGATAATAATTAAAAATGTAGATTTTAAAAGTTTTATAACCGGTACATTTTATTTGCATTGTTGAAATTTCAGCATAATTGCCCTTTTAACAAATCAAACCAGCTGACATTCTTTTTAATTTATGGATCAATACAACAGGGAATTAAGCTTGAAAAAATATTACAAAGCATACTTAAAAAATATATAAATGAATACTACGTACAGAAAGAGGAAAGATATAATATACAGAGAACGACTTTTCTTAGTAAAACTTTTTTTGTTTCATTGTTATTAAATTGGATTTTTAAAAACGTATAGCAGCTGTAAATTTTCTCGAGTGGAGTTCGTGTGGAGAATGCTTCTCTTTTATGGCATTGAAATTGTAATCTAACTAATCTAACTGTTGTGAATCTTTTATGCGTTGAAATTTAGTTTGAAGGCTTGAAAGGATAGGGCGATGAAGTTCATTATTAATTTCTTAAGAAAGTCAATTTTATACATGATTTTATATTAACGTTAATTATTTTTTGTTTAGTTGCGGAATCTTTTAAACTCACACTTAAAACATTTAATAACGATTCTATTAACGATAATATCAAAAACTACCACGCATTAAAGTTTACTCAACCAAAAGAGAGAACAGCGAAAGAATTTTCGTTTTTCTTGTTGCACATTAAAATTGTAAATTCAGCAACTAAAATATCAAATAAACGTGTAATTTCAGAAATTTTACGCTTAGAATAATCAGAAGAGACTACAACAATTTTCTGAAAAATAAAGCTTATTTTTTATCAAACAAAATTATATTTGAAAATTTTTAAAACAAAAGACAAGCTGGTAAAACAATGTTTTCGTTCTTTTCTCCAAATATTGCTCGTACTTACAAATTTAGCCAATTCAAAAGTCAGTACCATTATTCTCCTATTTTAGAAAAGAACATAGTTTTCTTCCTTTATCATTAGCTTTTATAAAACGAAAGAACATTTTAGAGACGAACCAACTTGAGAAAATAGCCTTTATTTCAGCAAACTGATTTGAAGCTCCTGGCAAGACTCCGCAAACAAAGCTTTGTTGGAGCACTCTTTTAGTGAGCCCGTGTCTTAAGTATTTGCTTTTGAAATTACTTTTCCACCCTCTGCTTATGTATTTGTGCTTTGCTGGGAAATGGAATTTTTGCAGTTAAAAGTTACACCCGCCTTTTCTCTTCTGGAGTGATCACGTGTTCTTTGCTGAGGAACGTCTCAACTCGTTCCTTTTTTTGAAGTGAAAAGTGAAAAAGGACAGTTGTTTACGAGAAGTGTTTGGCATTGTTACGATTGCATGCGAGATAACAAAATCAGTCTTGGTTGATCTTTATAGTGTATGAAATTAGCCTTGGGTATTGTGTTTTATTGAATAAATTTAAATATCGCATTGAGAAGAATTAGAATTCTAAGCTAAACTGACGTGTTTCATTTTAAGGGGGAAAAAATTATTCTAATCAAAGAAATATATTTCTGAGAAGTAAGAGACATGGGTGGATTTATGGGGAGGCATAGGAGGGAATTGCCTCTTCCCCCTAGACATTTTGATATTGTCTTTAATCTTACTTTTTTTAAAAAAAGGGGTTTAATTTTCAATTATGTTAATTTTAAAAATCCTTGACCCCCTAGGGTCAGAGTCTTAAATCCGCCCATGGCAGAGAGCGTATTTGTTTTCCTCAAAAATTTCAAAATGTCCAGGTTCAAGCTTCTCAGTGAAATTGTAATATAACAAGAAGTTCATCCAGAGGTTGACGAGCATACTTTCCCATTGTATAAACATTTAAAGAGCAATTTCCAGAGGTCTCCCCAGAAGGCACCGGATATCTGGTATCCTATCGACTTTTTAAATATTCGGCACCCAATCAGACACTGCACGAAAGATACGGTTTTAGGGCGTGTCAAGTTCGATTTTTAAAATTTAACTAATTAGCATGTTTTGAAAAATACAGGACCGACTCAGCCTTCATCCCGTCAGTGGGCCGATAAACGAGCACCAAGAAGGCTTGTGCACTAAACATTGGGGGTGCCGCGGCAGGCCCACCACCTCACTGGAACATCTGCTTCTGCACCCCAGGGCCCTCCGTCTGGGACGAGCACAGCAGGCCTTGGCTGTCATGGGCTGTCGCTCCACTGAGTTTAGTTTAATTTAACCCAATTAACCAACTGAAAATTAATATCAGTTAGATAAAATTTATTTGTGACTAGTCTTCTCTAATATTTCTGCGCATTCGTTAATGGAAAAATCTGTAAAGCTTTTTAAAATTTATTCCTATGGTCTCTTTCACATAGAATGCGTTATTTGGCAATTTCGTAATGTTTATAGAACTTTTCTTCGCTTTAGAGCATTAAAAAAAAAAAAATTGTTCATTAAAAAAAAGAAAAGAAGAAAAAGAAACATTTAATTAATCCCCTTTATTTTTGGATTCTGTTTTATGTGAGCATTTGTTGTTTGCTTATTTGGGTTGCTTTGAGCATCTTGACGAGAGTTGGGTTTATTCTCGCTTATCGCATAAAAGAAGAAAAAAACCAGGGTTTTTTTCTTGTAACACGTTAAAATAGAGATTAGCAATGAACTAGACTATTGCACTGAATTTTCTATTTAAGGCAATTATCACGAAGCATGCAACAACATTGAAAGAAATTGATAAACGACGTATTTCGAATTCATTTTATTTTTTAGGAAATGATGTACGTCTTCAACGTTTTTCCAATGTTCAGGAATCGTCCCGATACAGTAGAAAAGATCTTATCCGCTGTACATAATGCCGATTTAAAACTTCCCGAGGATAGAGGTATGTATAGCTTGGTAATTTGAATGGTATGATGCTGCTAATACTTAAAAGTCAATTTGTTATAAAACGTGAATGCGTAATATAAGTGGCAATTAAGGGTGAATTCATAGATACTGTTTAAAATATTGCCAAAGAGGCTGTTTTTATGCAAAGTTAAAGTGTTGCAAGGATAATGAAAATGCATGAGAAAGGAAAACCACAATGAAGAAGGTCTGTCCTACCATCCATATACATGGTGAAGATGATGAGAAATTCTTCAAAAATATTCAATTTTTTTCACAAATCGCAGAATAGATGCACTAAATGATTACGGATACATGCGACTTTTCTTCACCAGACCCCTGCTTTCCAGTCGAAACCTTAGGATTGCTTACGCGCGAGGTTGGTGGAAAAACACATGCGACTGATTTGTGAGCAGCCCATATTATTCTTCTCAGATCCCAGACAAATTGAAAAACAACTCATTAAATTGCCGATATGTTTCTGAATTTTCAAAATATTCAGCTGATTTTTTTTTTTTTTTTGGCGAGTTTTCCTGTGTACTTAGGTATGAAACTATGAAAGTGAAAAATTGTCTTCTTTCTCGCATGCGCAGTAAAAAAATAATTATTTTAAGTTCTCTTTACTTATTTACTTATTATTTTTATTTAATATTCATTTCTAAAATTCCTATTTCAGTATAATGATTCCCTTCTATGTTCTCAAATTTTCTGTAAGTTAACAATTTGTTGGAAGTCGTATTAGCTTTTCGTATAAACATAAAGCTTTCTGCTTAATAATAATTTCACATTTCTTTTATAGAAATTATTGGTGTTGTTTTGACAGCTCTTGTAATTAATCAATCTAAACACTTGGTTTTGGGGCAGTTTCCAAAGGTGTCATATGTGTTTTGCAGCATTTGGAGTATATCACTGGCTTAATATACATACTGTAAGTCAGATTTATGGTACCTCTACCACATCCCCACTTAGCTCCCACTTATCTTTTCAAAGCTGACGATTTTTTTCTTACTTTTTTTGTTATCTCCTTTATAATATTTTTCCATGTTTATTCTAATAAAAAATAACACCCAGATATTTTGTGTTAAAAGATTCACTCAGGTTTGAATAATTAAATATTAGATCCATTTTTGTTTCCTGTTGATTTAGTGTAAATGTTTGATAGCAAGCTTTCTCGAGGTTCACTTAAATTTCGTACTCATTACACTTTTCTACTTCACCCCCCTACCCTGTTAGCTCGTAGCCTTAGGGCTGCCCTCCCCCTTGCACGGATAAGTGAAGTTTATCGACGACTCGCTCCCACCCGGAGATTGATTCGCTGGGCGCCAGTCCAGCCTTATTACATTGCTGTGTGGACCTAGCCCTCCTTGATACCCCTATGCTTGAAGAGTATCACTGGAGGGTTGTGGTTCCCTGTACTCATTACACATCTTTGTCTCTTTAATGCCTCATTTAATCTATTAACTATAACGTCCTTTTTCTTATAGATATTGGATGACCAGATAATTAAGTCGCCTGCATATAGGGCGCCACTTATATCTTAAACACATTCTAAAATCTGGGCAAATCGTCCTTTGTGTTGTAAATCCGAGTGAGGTTGTCTAAATTTTGAAGTAACTTTACCGTATTTGACGGCAAAGAAGCGTAGTTGGGTTAAGTTTTAGCTATGCAAGCATTTTCCCCTTTACTTGTAGGTTTTGGATCTTCTGATAGAGTTTCAACCACCATATTCTGTCAAATGCTGATTTAAAACCAATGAAGACCGCCACAAGACATTCACTGTTATCAATGGTGTCTTTTACTAATTGCGAGAAATACACTACTTGTTGACTGGTGGAGTGCTGTTTTTCCCGCCTGGGAGGATGAGAGAAGGCAACCACGTTCCAAAAAGAAGAAATCTTTCATTGACCATTCTTTCCATTATCTTACACAGTGTTCTTGTTTGTAAGAAAACTCATTCTATGCCACTGGATTATTCAGTAAATTAAGCAAAACTGTTCCAAATAAGCTAAAGTGCACAATCTAAAATTTCTAATTCATTTTACAATCATAAGGATATTTAGCAATTGTATTGGTAAAATCACATGATTTGTCTGTGTGATTTTCGAAATGGAGGCTTTGGTTTATATCTGCTAAGATGAAATGTTTATTGGTAATAATGTGTTTTAAGAAAAGTTTGTTTCATTTACAGATCCTTCATCCGAAGAAGCTGAAGATTACTGTTTATCACTTTTGTTAAAAGCAGCGTGTCTAAAACTGCAAGGAAACCCCGGAAAAGCCCGTGAAAATTTGATTGACTTACTCAAATAGTAAGTTTTGATGACATTAATTTATTTTAAATTTAGGAAATGTATTGATAACATTAACAGTAATTTTGATAAAATTAATTTATTTTAAATTTAGGAAATATATTGATAACATTAACAGTAATTTTGATAAAATTAATAAAATTTGAAATTCTTATGATACTGATATTATTAATAGTAATTTTGATAACATTAATTTTATTTAATAATTTTTCAAACACTGGTCTTTGTACTTAATTCTTTTGATTCAAATAAAAAAACGAAAACATCGGGGCTGCTTTCAAGCAATTGTAAAAAGAAAAAAGAAAGTAATTTCAGAAAACTAACTTACGATAAAAACTTTTTAAAGCTATTGTAAAGCTAAAATCTGCCACTTCTCCTGTTAGATACTATATCACTTTTAGCGCATTTATGGAATTTTAGAAATCTCGATGTTTTCCTTATGACCAAAAACACGGCGGCATCCAGAAGATGCTCATCAGACACTTTTCGAAGAACGAAGAACATATACGATGTTTCAACTATAATAACATTACCAATAATTTAGGGACTTTTTTAGGAATGCAAAGTATAGCTACATCATCAGACCTAAATATTACTTTCTTACCAAGCAGCGAGATAAAAAACTTAAAAAAGCTTGTTACAAATTTTTAAAAATTATTCTCAAAAGCGGGGGGGGGGGGGGGGGGGGTAATTTGAAGTTTGCTTGCATCATGTTTCCTTGAGGATATATCTAGCTTGGTTGTTTGGGAGAATTGTTTGCTTCAAAGAATTTGGTCTCTTTCATTTGCGAAAAGCAAAGATACATGTGTTTATCTTGTTTAAAGTAAATGTTTGCAGTGAGTAAAGTAATATCTCTTCAACGTTTTTGAACTAGTTATAAGTTATTATTTGAAACTTAAAATTAGGGTTCTTCTGTGTTATGCAAAATTTAAAAAATGTATAATAAAATAACATCAGATTGCATGCTAAAAAACAAACCCTACTTGTGTATTAGTTACGTGAACAGGTCTAACACATCATTAAATGTCATCATGCTTTCGATGTATTTGATGTCATTAAAATTAAGAAAGCTTGCTTTTTACTAAACTGGTCATTAAGAGATTTAAAAGCTATTTAAAAAAAAAGGATGTAGTGATGAAATTGTCTTCAAATGCAGTGAAAAGATATACATTTAAAAAATTTCATAGGTAAAAAAGATTTTTTACGGTGACATTTTGCTTTTGTGATTGCTCTCTTCAGCAACTTCAACTGGTTTTACATTCGAAAATTTTTGTGCAGGAACAAACTATAAATCAATGTAACGTGGGTAATGTGCTACTTAAACTTTTTGCACAAAACCTTATAGGATTTCGTTTCTAGGTTTTGTTCATAGCCTTCGTAATCAGTTCTAAGCTCAAATAGGAAAAAAACCTGAGCAATTTACTATCATATTATTATTAGTTTTTTAATTTGTTCGTATTAAATAAAACGTAGTTCTTGAAAAGATTTCTAACCTGGAACGTTTAAAGAATTTGTTATGTGAAATTTAATTGAATAAGCTTAACAAGTAGTCATGTGGTAACTGTTAACCGCTAGAACAGCCTTTTTATTTTTTTCCTGCAATGTAAACTAAAAAAAAAAAAAAAAAACAATATAGCTTTTATAACAAGTATTACATCGACGAATTACATTTTTTGGGAATCCATTACATCATAATAATTGGCGAAACGAAAAAAGGAAGTTGCAAACAATCTTTCTCAGTTTTTATTTCCAGTTCATTTCACAGTACAAGCCCCTTTATTCCGCTACTCTCAAAGCTATTTTTAGTGAATGAATGCATTCCTAGTTGCATTCATGCTCATAACTTGTTCATACCTTATGAACAAGGGCAATTGAATTAATAAAGAAAGATAATAAAATTTTCCAGACAGAGATAAGTGAGATTAACTTAAAATATATGTTTCCTTTTTGAATGTCTTTAAAATTTATTTAATGATACCATCATTACAACTTCAATATTAACATTATGTTGCTTTTCTGTGACAGCGAAAGTTTTCTAGCAGATGATGTTTATCTCGCGACGTACGCAATGGCTGAAATAGGATACATGTCAATGGACTGTGGAAACTATGAAGAGGCCATACAGTGGCTCGACAGATCTTGGTGAGTCGATTCAAAAAAAGAGCTTGCACAAAAGTTCTGCCTTTTAATTTTCTTCGAAATGAGATTTATATGTTATTTTCTATTTTAATTGACCATTTGTTAGAGTAATTTAAAGACTACTAGTAATTCATTAAAACAAGCACTTAAGCAATCGCGTGAGTTTTGCAAAACTGCATCAGTATTTGGGAGCGTGACAACGAAGCTGTGTGCGTTTAAGTAAAAGTCTCAAAATTCTAAATTGTAGTTTCAGCACCTAGCAAATTTAAAAATTTTTCCCTATATATACATATATATATTAAGTGGTCTACAGTATCTTTACCACACACCACACAATCTAACTGTATAACTATATTATTGGCGCCTGTTAGGAAATTTCTTGATTAGAAATTCTGGCCCATTGCAACAGTCTGTCAAATGTTTTTTTCCCCAGCCGTTTGCACTTTTGTTTGCATTCCTTTTGAATTTTTACTTAAACAGCTGTTTGAGCTTTTATTTGGACATCACTTTTACTTTCTCTTGCGTGGGAAAAATATAAATAAAACGTGCTTTTTACCAGACTTTGGAAGAGGGAGTGTGACCAAGAAATTGCAGTTGATCTTACACATCAGCAAATTAAAACTCACACTCATAAATATTTGGCGCGTTGTTTTTAATTTTTTATTTTCTCCATATTGATATTCATAATAACTAGATTTTTGTTACCAAATGGGATTTTTTTTAAAACTCAGATAATTAAATATTTTTGACTCATTTTTGGTTAAAAATATTGAAAGGAAAATTTTTTTTAGTACTCTTTACAATTCCAAAGTCAAGTCGTGAACAAATCGTATAGAAAAAGATGATTTTATTTAAAAGAAGTTTTCAACCATAAATGAAACGTGCCCTAAAAATTGTTGCTTGTATTTCTGAAAAAGCATTAATTTAACTGAAAGTTTTAAAAACAATTGTAAACTCTTTCATACTTAATTTTGAATTTAATCTTGAATTTGGTCTTAAAACTCTGATTCAGAATTAAATTCAAATGTATTTTTAAAAATTACTTTCATTGGTATCGGCTAACTTCTTTTGGGATATTTTCATTCTTATCATAGTTCACGAGTAATAAAGGTAAGGTCTTAAATTCGAAGAAGTTTGACGCTTCGTGCATTTATAATAATAATCCTACAATAAATGCCTTCGTTTATGTTCCATTCAAACCTGCTGATGACCCAAGTGAGTTTTACAGTTTGATAAAAGGTACTTTTGTTAAGTGAATAATCCATCATAGAGACTTTTAGAATTCAGAAACTGAAGCATTAGTTGTGGAAGACAAAGAGAAAACTTCCAATCCTACGATTTTTTCTTTTCTTTTGTAATAGGAACTCTGGATATTCATTATAAGAGAAAATATGAACGGAACTTTTTTCTCACGAAAATATAATCTTCAATTGCTTTTCATTTGCATCATATAACTAAATTCAAGCATGATATTTGAAGTTAATTGGAAATTTAAAAAAATCGTTACTATAATGAAGCACAAGACGAATTAAAACTCTTAACTTAGTTTCTAGAAAATTTTCACAGTGATTTTGGAACAGATAAAGTAATGTTCAATAATAATAAAAAAAAAAATGCTTGATTTATTGTACGTGTCTTTAATTGCTCCATTTGCCCCGTTTTCAAAGCAATTAACCGTGGTTGTCACCATAGCAACGCTAAAGCATGCCATGAAACGGAATTAGTTGATAGCAAACAGTTTACTACTTATTGTTGTCTAATTAAATCACCAATGTAGTTTGAGACTGATTTGCTTTCTAGATATTTTAAGCCTGACAAAAGTTATTTTTATTTTGCTATTCATTTTTTCATGCAACAAGGAAACTTTTTATTGAAATTTTACTTTATCTATTATATGTCACTGGTCATACATTACTGTTAAAATATGTCGCGTTTTCTATCGATAAAACTATCTGAGCTGTATCTGACTTAAAAATGAGAAGCAATATTTGTATTTTGTTCATAAACTTCAAAAATTGCAGCTCACGGAAAAAAAAGTTTCCAATTAATTGTACCAATGCATAATAAAAGGCCTCTTAAATGCTTATTTTCCACCTTAACTTGGTTGTACGAATTAAGTTTATTCTTCTCTAATTTTGTCGTGTACGATACTAAGTCACTTTTCGTTCTCCAAATGATGCTGAGCCCACTTCGTAAAACTTCAAAATTTCTGCAATGCAAAAATTACGCGCCTTTGTACATTCAGGCAAAGAACTTTTCTTCCTTTTACATTCATTTGGATTTTTTTTCCTTTTTTCATTTTATTCATAAATAATTTTCTCATTCTTCAATAAAATTAATTTATGAAAATACTATTTGGAACATAATTTCGAAAATATTAACCATTTTGTATGGGACAAGTTTTGAAGTGCGTTATTTTCCATAATTTGTGTTTTGACTCTTTCAAACTTCAAGATGGTTATAATTATAGTTACTCTGTTTAGATCTACGTAGAGCTCTTTCTAATAGATGTATGTCATTGAAACTTGGTATAAACGTTATATAGGCCATAGAAAAAGCTATTTTTAATAAGAAAAATTTACTTCAATTTTTTTACCACCAGGTACGTAGGGGCTACACGAAGGAAAAAAAAAGCATACATCTGAAACAAAATACAAATTTTATCGCAGCAATTTTTCAATATGCATTCCTCGTTTGTGTTAATCACATGGTTATTCGTGTTATAGCTTCTTCAACAATAGCGGGACGAGTCTCTGCAACAACTTGGCAACAAATTGCAATTGATGGAGAAGCAAGAAATCCTTTCCACTCGGTGGTAAAAACACGAGCTATTGTTTTCTTATTGCAGATGTCTTTTCTTTATGGTCCATTTAACAAGTTTCAATAAAATACATCTTTTAGAACGAGCTCTACGCATGTCTAAACAGTGCAACTTCAATTATAATCACCATGTATTTATAATGAACACAATGGCTAGTAACTACTTTTGATTCAAGTCACTCTGCAAAGATTTAAACGTACGATGTACATAATACATCTTGAGCGCGTGGAGTAACCATAATTTTCACCTTGGAGGGGGAGAGGTTCATAACAGTCGTTTCATGTATATATATTTTATATTAAAATATTAGGATTGGCAATATGGCTTAAAAATAAGAGTTCTCGAGAATTTAAACCCCCGTTGGTAGCTCAACTGCTTTGCCCTGCCTCAAGTTCTTTGAAGGATTTCTTTACACCAATGTGGAATTAATTTTCGAATTATTTGCCTCTTTCCTTGAATATCGTTTGTTATTTATTGTGCCACGTAACTCTGTACATTTGGTAACTTTCTTCAGTTCGTATATGTTAGAGATTTATAGGTATTGTACACACTAGCTAAATGCCTCTTTTTTTTTGTTTATATTTTTTACTATGTTAGCTAAACAGTTTTTGCTTTTGTGAAAAAATATTTAAAATACATAATTGTAAAAGATAGCCGCTACACATGTATTAAAAGTGTATTTTAACTAACTTCATCACTGTAATCTCCAATTGCATGTTCCAGCCATTCGCACACAGATTATCATCTGGAGTCGTTCCTCCACTATCGCATCCATGCAGCCATCAGACACATCCAAAGCCTAAGCTCCCATCTAGAACCAACCACCATCAACGACAACAGGCCTGAAGAGAACAGACTTTACAGTTGTTCGCTGAGCCCACCTTCTCAGAAGAATCCAATTACAATTTATGACTCCCCAGTGCCATCTCCCGTTTCATTCTAGTCCACTTTCCAACCTTTACTATTGCTATTACACAAATTATTCAGTCGCTTATAAAGAACAAATCAAAAGAAAAGAACGTTTTAAAGAACGCGTTTAAAGGCGGCGTTTAAAAGAACAAATCAAAGTTATAATAGGTATATTTTTTGATTGAATGTTTTAATTAGTATATAGCAGTTTTTACAAGTAATTTACACACAAATAAAAAGAAAAAACTAAAAACAAAGCAATCCTGACCATTAGGTAATTATTTTACTTTTAGGTAGAATTTTTTAAATACTTATCGCTAAACATAACATTTTAATATCATGTATGTGTATGTGTTTAAAACTTCAATCATACCATTCTGAGATATAGATAAGATCGTTTAAGGACATTATCGAATCATCAAGACAAAAGCATGAAAAAGATTTCAGATTTACGATAACTGAACAATTCTATTTTTATGCAAAACCGTTTCACATTCCATTTTATTAGAACTTATTTTATATGGATTTACTTCGTATATTTATGTGATTTTTTTAAAAATAGAGGTTTGTATAGTTGTGTTGGCAGAAGTGATGTTTATGGGGAATTGTGATTCTCTAGGTTTAATGTTTTTCATTTTGTTATCGTGTACAAAGCGAATACTATACCGTTAATAATCAAGATCATGTTTATATTTGTATTAAAAACATTTGAAATGCATCGCACGTTAGCCTGTTAAAATGTAAATTTATTTCATGTATTAAAGGTATTTGTATTTTAATACAATAAATAATTATACAATTATCTGTATCAAATTTACTTTACTTTTTATGTGTCAATATGAAATGCTTTTTGTTGCACTTTCCGACTTCAAAAATGTTTTTCTTTTATGGCGCATAAAATGCTGTTTCAAATAAAACAATGACTTTTACTTTATTGCACAATTTAAATATGCATATAGAAAAACCATTCTGAGCTTATTAAAGAAAATGCTTAAACAGTTTTATAAAACTTGATAAATCTTGGAATTGATCTATTTATATAAATATAATATAAATGTAGAAAGCGAGTAAAAATACATACGAAATCATCTCCTTTTTGAGAATTTCGGCGCAAATTATTTTTCCTGATGGTAAGAATATCAAGTTTCGTTTGCATGCTAGATTCAAATTAATTAATGCATTGGGGACTACAGAAATTAACGAACATCAATAAAAAATTAGAAACACATGAAAAGTAGTATAAAGATTTACGCTGGGGAGACATACACTAAATAGCATATCTATTGGGATTGAATTATAATATAGAGACTTGGTGGAGTATGATTGGTAATGAGGGGAATTTTTGATGTTTACTTGTTGATAACTAATATATTACAATGGATTAGAATGCAAAACTATAAAAAACTAGTTCACACATGTAACACCATTGGAACAGTAGTTTACTGCGCCATGTTCTTCTATTCTTAAGAAAGTCAAAGTTGTGAAACAATAAAACTTTCTGAGCAGAAAATTTATTCCTTGTTTTACCTCAAATCATGTGACAATCCAGAATATTAAGAATTTTTATATTCGCAATTTTATGTTACTTTTAAAATGAGGAAAATGTCAGTAAAGTAACAAAGGAAATATTAATATTATCGTTGAATTTGGGATAGATGCAAAACGGTCCTGAATTAAAGTTTCAAATAATTTTAGTACTGTTCGAGAGTGACTTGCAAAATACATATATGCTTTTTTTTATTTATGTATTTTCTTATTTTAAAATTTTAAACTGCAGCGATCGGCATTTTTGCGATATTTCGCACAAATTGGCGATTAACTTGCTGATGGTTGTCTTGGTTGGATGTTATCTTTGAAGGAGAATTTTTAGTTTTGCAGCAAACAGGTCAACTTCATTGCCTGCTGATGGAAAATGGCCATAAATATCTTATGTCTCCTCTCTTCGATTTAAGATTATTACTATTAGGATTCATTTTTAAAGGATAAATTTATCCTTTAAAAAATCAATACCGTTTGACTAAATTACCAACCTTTGCTGTAAATAAATTCTATCATGTGACGTGATCATCAAAACTAGCATTGTACGTCGCTATGTGTACATCGGTGCCTATATATCCGTCCAAGGGCGATGGCGTATCCTTTAAAAAGCTACGGAGTATCCTTTCCGAAACTCCGAACAATTTCAAAGGCGCAATCGGTACCATGACGCCCCCTCTCCTCAAGAGCACCTGCGCTGTATATGAGTTGTAAGAAAGTTCAATGTGTATGCATGACATAAATGGCGAAACGAGTATACAGTTTCTTCAGTTTTTTCAAATGTAGATGACTGTAAGACAATATAAAACCCAAACTGTAGTTCCTCTTTTTGTGGGATACTCGATTGATTGTACTGAATGTGGAAGATTAAAGTTTCCAATAAAACCGCCATATCGCAGCCATTACCATCCTTCTACAAAAGAACATTGCAATTGTTTTTGCCGGTAATTTCGAAACAATTCTTGCATAAGTTAGTTTTATATCTTTAATTACTGCTCAATTTGCGTCCTATTAAGTGAATTACCAAAACATTTGAGAATGTAGAAGGCATTAAACGACCGCAGCACGGCCATTTCAAATGTTTCCTGAAAGAACAATTCTCAGAACTATCTTACTTTACATTTGCCTTATTTACCATTCTACAGAGGGCGTAAAAAAAGAATAAATGTCGAAAATTAAAGTAATTTACTTCTTTAAAGAAACGGTTCTCCCCGTCATGTTCATTAAGCAAGCAATAAGAAGTACACAACCACCCCTTCTTTTGTGAGCTCCCGTCGCCATTTGCGCAAAAGCACTGCTAAATGCACAACGATGGCAATATCGTGGAACGATGCAGATGAAGCCCTCTGGGCTGTTAATGCTATTCGGAGAGGGGAGCAAGCGAAATCAAAGATAGTTGCAAGAAAAAGAATGAAAACTTAGTCTCTAGAAAAGTGTTACGGTTAGGAGTGGGGGCGCTGCTTGACACTTTTGTAGAATAAATTGCCTTCGCTGAGGCAGGATTAATGAATCGCGACGGGGTCTAAATTGTTATAAATGGCCGTGGGGGTCTTTTAGAAATATAGAAAAATGGAAGCAAACATTGCTCTGCACCCACCTGCTGCATTCCAAATGGGTTCGGTGGGAGTGAGAGCATTATTCCACCCCCTTGTATACGTGGTACATAAAAGAAGGGTTTGCTTTGCCTTCAAGGAGGGGTGCGTTATAGAATTTTAAGATTTATGGGGGAAATTTTCCTGCAGTAAAATCGATACACACTATACTTTCTCTTGGTTGTTATACACGTCCCATTATTTTTATGACGTGCATGGTGGTTATAGTTGTGGTAAAAAGGTTCGCTCTTTCCACGGTTAAAACAAAATAATCTGAAATAAAAGTGAAAATAGGTGCAAAACGTATTCACGTGTTTCCAATGAAAAGTTTGCTTTTATAGGAATCAATATATTAAAACAAATTATTTTTACTATTTTTAAAGTGTTATGGATGTCTCATTTGGATTAAGAATCTTGAAATAAAAACTTCCGATTAAGAACCTGAAAATAAAAATCTTTTATTCTCACTGGATTAAATATCTTGGATATCTTATTTTGGATTCATATCTTGCATTAAGTATCTTGGTTTGAATATCGTAGATTGAATATCTTTGATTAAATATCCTTGATAAAATTATGTCATAGTTAATTCGGAAACAAAGATTTTGGATTAAGTACATAATCTCGTCCCGTCATTTCAATGTTTCTCGGGGGGGGGGGGGGGCGGGGAGGGGGGGCGGAGGGAATCCAAATGGATTAATGGCTTTCGTTATCTGTTTTAAGCATTTGAAGCCATTTTCACGAGTGTTAAACTCACTTCTGTTGCACTTGGATTTTAATTTTGCAAGATAAGTAATTTTTCTTAAATCCGAAATAGATTAAATTTTAAAACGCAGATCCATCTGGTGAGAAGATATTTGTTTCACGGCTGATATAAATGATAGTTAAGGACCTCATAATAAGGTCAACTCACCAATTTCTCACTTTGTCTTCAAGAAGCAGATAGCTGTAGATTTCATAAGTGATGAAAGTAATTTTAACATTATTTACAATTTTTTAACAGTAAGTCGG
The DNA here is from genome assembly GCA_038502835.1 of Octonoba sinensis. Taxonomy (NCBI): domain Eukaryota; kingdom Metazoa; phylum Arthropoda; class Arachnida; order Araneae; family Uloboridae; genus Octonoba; species Octonoba sinensis. The sequence continues at coordinate 23,509,818 of CM076599.1, read as the reverse complement.
CTACATTTCCAAGTTTAACGTTTAAAATATCTGGTTTGGACCAGAAAAAAAGATAGAGATGAAAAAACCAAATAGTAGAAAATTTTGCATACTAGGTTTCATTGTATAAAAATCATGCATTTTCGTGTGATGGACGGTGTGGCTCTATATTTATAGAGGAAATTGAAACACAATCACTATAAGCCTGTTAACTTAAGTTGTACAGCACTTGGTGCGTAACTGAGGGACCTGGGTTCGAGTCCCACTAATTGATTAATTTACTCGAATAATGCTAAAAGTATATTTCAAAGTTTAACGAAACTCCTTTTAAATGCACGGTTTCTATACCATACAATTGTTGTGATATCCCCTAAAAATGGTGCATTTTCCCGGGAAAAATAGTAGCCAATCTCATTCTCTGACACCTAAACTACCGCAATGAAAAAACTTATGTCGATTCCCTTGCTCTGTGAAAAACAAAAACAATTCTACCGTTTTATTTTTTGGTATAAAAAATAGTCTGTGTGTTATTAATTGAGTAAAAATCAATTAGTTTGGACTGGGACACGAACCCAGGCCCCTCAATTAAGCACCAAGTACTCCACTGCTATCAGGCCGATACTGATTTTGTATCAATTTCATTTATTCAGCCACACCGTTCATCTTACGGTAATGCACCATTCTTATATAATGATATTCCACGGGAATCGTGCATTTTTCCGAGATAAAAAGTAACCTGTGTGCTATTCCAAGCTACAATCCATCTGTACTAAATTACAATATCTCCCTATCAAGAATAATAGTACACTCTAAGTATAGAGAAAATTATCAAATTTAATATGACTTCTTTTACTTTTGAAAGCTGAAATGAAAATAAAATAAAACATTTTTTGATTTCGTTTAAAGAAAACTGAAATAAAACTTTCTTCCCTGTCATTTTTTATTGTTATTACTTTTTTATTACATTCATCGTGAAGATACATCTTCATCGGTTTCACATTCTTCACTTGTTGATTTAACTTTTATTCATTGTTTTACGTTTATTTGAATTGAATGTGTCATGTTATATGAGCATTAATTTTTATACTGAATGTTCGTAATATTTGTTTTCTATTTTACAAATAAAATAATTTATGATATTTTTTAACTTACCCATTTAGTAAAACCATATGTTTCATTTCATTACTAAAAGATGCAACTTTATTTTTTAATCAATTATCTTTATTAGAAATTTCAAAAGTGAAAAACTAGTTTAAAAAATGAAAAATAATATGGAATATGAATGAAACATTTCTGTAATTAGACACATTTTTAACTCTAACCTATGTTCTTTTAAACATTGTCATTCTGATTGCACACAATATTCTGGATTATTTATTGTGTGTCCCAATCCATCAATTAACAGATTTAAAATATTATTTTTATTATGAAGGATTGAATGAATTATACTTAACTGTTAATGCCTGAAGAGTAAAATAAAGGTAAATAATAATACCACCTACTACTAATAATTAGTTCTAAAGAGCTGAAATGTGTTACAGACAGGCAAAGGAACTGAGCAACCTATGAAACTTTGCAAATTGAAACAGTTTGTAAATGCAACATATTTTCTGTTTAGACAAATTGCAAAATCAATTGGAAAAAAATATTTAAAAAAATCAATGATAAAAAAAACACTTTTAAATTCTGATTTAAATCACGATTTTATTTCTGATTTAAATAAATCTGATTTAAACCAACGAACCCTAATGCTAATGTTGAAAATATTTTAATAGTGTGCACACACTGGCTTAAATTATTATTTTCATCATCCCCAATTGCAGTTTTCTTTTAACCCTACGGAAATTAAAATACCTATTATTTCTCTAATGAGGAAAACCCTGAATCATTTAATCGTTATGACCGGCACTGAAGGGTGCCCGTCTATGAGTTGTTCACTTCATTTCAAGTTATCAAAATCTGATCCTCAACTGAGGGGAAAAAATCCTCGCAGCTCGGAATGTTTCCTATTAAACTCCCCTCTGCGATGTGATGACACCTCATCGATCAAACTAGAATCCAACCTCCAATCGTTCGTGATCGATGGTGGCATTTGATAGAAAGAACGTCATTCTCTCCATTCCTGTATTGTTCTGAAGCAATAAAGAATTATAATAGAATGAAAAAACATTCTAATTTGTGTTCTGAAATTAAAGATGACTGTTTAGTTCAAATGTTTTTTTTTTCCAATAGTATATATTTTTCTGAAATTAATGAAGCAAAAATGTAAAAAAAAATGCGTATATTTTTTCATTTGCTTTAAATTTAACATAATACCACAATAAAGAATGATCTGAATGTTAAAAAATTAGTTAGGACACGTACAGCGAATGAAGAACGAGAAGCTAAAAATCTTCTGCACAAGCGAATAAAATATTTCAACGCGTCAAAAAAAAACAAAAAAAAACAATGAAGATTTTTTAAAAGAATTTTTACACTTATTTTTCTATAATAGAATGAAATATTTAATTTGTTGAATAAAAATACTTCAGAAATATATGTAAGAAAAAAAAATATTTGGTAAAAGTAAATACAAGAACGTGGAGTTTTCTTAATAATGAAGAAAAGAAAATAGAAGAATGGTACAGAAGAGTATCAGTTCACACGCCCAATTCATGATATGTCTGAAAACTCAAAGTGTCTCTAAATATGTGAAAAAATTCCCTTCTTTTCTCACTCCTTTTTATTTAAGCACTATATACTTCCTCATTTTCATGTTTTTTTTTTTTCGAGGACTATGTATGCATATATAATACATATATATGCTTATGCATATACTTATGCGTTCCATAAAATTTATATTCCCCCGCACTATGTACAAAGGTATAAAGGGTATGGAGTTCATGTAGGTAGACACGTATTACGAAATGTCCCTTTTGCAAACAAATACGCATTCATCCAACGAACTCATAGGAATGACACTCGCATCTCGTTAATTGCATAACTAATCGAATACCTTCTCAAAACACAGGGTTGCATTGTTCGTGGATGAATGCATTACATCCTCCATGTTAAACACAACAAAGGGCCCCGGTTTCGCCCCACTTATTCAGAAAATGGTGAAAGGAAGCTCCAGAATTTGCCTGCACACGGACCACCGGAATGTCGCGCGAAGAGGCCGTAAATTATGAATGAAGTGCATTTAGCCATCTGCGTTCGGATATCTTGTTTCCGAATACAAATCACTCAGGTATCGATCTGCTAAAAATGGAGTTCCATATCTAGGTACCGCGACTACAAAGTAACTGGACCAATGCTAATGCTTTGGTTCGTGCGACTAAAAGTAGAGATCTGCTCGACTCGACCATAACTCAGAGTACTTAAGTTTCATTTGCGCATTAACGGTTGGTAGGCGATGGGAAATATTCAATTTTTACGCACGTAACTCGTAATATGATACATTATTTTGATTACCGCTCGTTTTTTTTTTTTTTTTTATTTCCAAGGTTAAATAAATGCTTACTTTAAACCAGTTATTTTTACCCCCATGAAATTAGAACTATTTAGGATTTACATTACTAGATTTATAAGCAGAGGGCAAATTAAAAAAATCCCCTCGTTGTTCAAAAAATAGATTATATAAAAAAATAAGCTTTGATATTTTCTTATACATTACGTTACATATCGCTGTTTGTAACTTAGTCCTTTCTACCGTTGTTAAATATGAGCAGTAATGAGAAATTTAAGTTACTTAAACATATTTCATTAGCACTCACTTTCACTACCGAACTAATTGTCACTCCATTATTGCACGCAGTCCATATTTTAAAAATTCTGGATCTATTTGTCGTAAATATGATCACTTATTCCTTTTTTGTGGCAGCACGATCCGTTATTGCTACTGATAAAACAATATTTCTCAATGGATATAAAACTTATGATTTTTTTTTCTAATTAACTAAAATTATCTATATAATTTGTTGTCTAAAAGTTCTTCATAGCTGTCATTACTAAAGATTCACAGTAGTAAGCAATTTTACTTAAAATTTGCTTTAAAACTCAAATTTTCTGCAAAATTAATGGTTTTGATTCCTCAAGACCTCAGTCACATTTTCTCTAAATTTTATAGACAGCAAAAGAACTTCAAAATGTGGTTTGATCCGGTTCTAAATTTTTAAGAGTGAACCGTTTCCTAATTATAAAAGAGAAAACATTTTGTTGATTGCCAAATAAAAAGTACCATATTGTACGGGATGTTTAACAATGGATTTTTCTTAATCATAAAATAATAATAATAATAATAATAATAATAATAATAATAATAATAATAATAATAATAAATAATAATTAATTAATAAAAAATAAATTAATGAATTAATAAGAAAATAAATAAAAAACAGCTTATGTCTATTGCATATTACAAATTAGCATGCTGTTCAAGAAGCTTTCTAACTGGGAATTTGTTCCTAATGAAGCAAATTACCGTGATAATAAGTTTTCTTGAACTTGCTCCTAATTCCAAAAATTTCTACTATATTATTTGCATAACACAATATACTAAGCTGTTTAGGAAGCTTTTTAACATGAACTTTCTCCACTCATGCCAAAAATTACTACTATGTTGATCACAGAATATGACAAACTATGCACTGTAAAAAATTCTAGCTCAACCTATCACCAAAAAATTGGGAAAATGGTGAAATTTAGCTGCTATCATCATTTGGTAAAAAAGTTGAACCATTAGAATGGTTCCTAATTTCACACTCACGGGGAAAGTAGGTAAAACTACACCATTATAATGGTTCAACTTAGTGCCAAATGTTGGTTGCAACTAAGTTTCGCCATTTTTTACATTTTCTGGTGAAAGTCAGCGAATTACGAAACTTTTACTTAACAGTGGAACTTTCCCCTAACAATACAATTTTCATTTTATTGATTACAGGAAAGATACGACATATTGTGCTGTGCAGGTATAAAGTTTAATTAAAATCCAGGTTTTTTAAAACGGAAGAGAAATCATTAATGCTAACAGAATGCTTTAAAATCTTTTTTGTTCGATAAGATTAGTTCTGGAGGAAAATTATCAGAAAACTAAAAAAAGAAAAAGGTTCATTTTACGTCGGATACAGAGGTACTGAATCATCCTCCCAAATTTAAGCCAAGAACAGAGCAAAGATTGCTTCCCTCATTTTACATCCCAGAAAAAGGCAATTACCACCCCGTCGAACACGAAACGACAGGGATTATAAAATATCCCCCGGAGGAATCTGATCTGTCGACCTTAAAATCTTAGGCTACCCATCTAGATGACTAATGATACGGACAATACGGCAATTACGGGAAACCCTTCGCTGGAATCGGGACCCCACGCCAAGCATTACGCACCGGTTTCTTTTTCATTAACGTTTCTTTACCCGAGCTCGATACTTTCACCTTTTAAGGCACAACTAATGACGCACTTGCTTATCGGTACTTCTGAAAACTCAATAAACAACTTTGTTCACGCCACAAAATTTACTTTTAATAGGACATCGACAAACTATTAATATTAAGGGAAAAGAAAGACACTTAAGACCCTCTTAATAATCTTGGTAATTAAAATAAAAATTAAAAGGAAAAAAAAAGGGAAGAAGAAGAAGAAATTGTCTTGCCTTCTTGTAATACAAAATTACAATTCTGGGTAATTAAAATAGAAATTAAAAGGAAAAAAAGGAAGAAGGAGAAGAAGAAGTTGTCTTGCCTTCTTGTAAAACAGAATTAAAGTTCGACTACGGAATTTTGACATTTGAACGCTTCTGCGCAGAAGAGAACGAGTCCATTCGAGTTTTAGGGAACTTTGTTTTGCAGGCCCAGTTGTTTACTACGCGAATCGGAATGTTTGCTTCTCTGTTTGTTAAAAACAACTAAATTTATAAACTGGCATATAGCATCAGTTCGGAAGGAATCAAATATGCTAATCGAACTAGAACGAGAACCAACACGTTACATTCCTTATAACAGCAGTTCTTCTCTTGAAAATGAATGGATTCTCCTTGACATTCTACCAGGCAGTGCTTTGGTTGATGGTAGAACTGTAACATAACTCGCGTTTTATCGAAAACGAAAAGTTAACCATATGCCATTGATTTATTCATAGTGAAATATGACATTAAATTCATTCCTTAGAATGATAAAAATCATCAATTAATTAATCTTTGGATTAGTTATTATTGTTTGTTTTGATCTCAAGCATGTCATTAAACTGAAATTTAAAGCGATATGAAATATTATCTGAAGAAAATTTATGTATATTTTTTTTTTAGCACGAAACGTTTTGGAAACAAATTTCCTTTTTACACCGAATTATATTTTATTTTAATATCTCTATCCTTTGAATGAGTAAGATGTTAGAGCTAAGAATAAATACAAGTATTGAATTGTCTTCAACATTAAAAAGACATTTCTCAGGAATAATCTTCTCTAAAGTTAGTATAAAATAAAAGACCCATTAAAACTAAAACTTCACATAATCCGGCACTTTATGAAGTTCATAAAGTGTAAGCATCATAAATTTTAAAGAACATATTTAATTTTTTAAACGCCAATTTTCAAACAACTCTGTAAAACTATGACAAACAATTAGCAAGTTTATTATAGCATAAGCAACTTTAATACTGTTAAAGCCTATCCTTCCCTTATCTGAAAATATGACAAAGTATTTTTTACTTTTTGTTTATTATTCAAGCTTTCTCCATTAACATAGCAAAAATTATTCACAACTTCGTTGGAATTTTCGAAAATTTTTGAAATTTTCTTTTATAACTCAACATAGATTTTTATCAGGACTTTAATTAATTTGTTTTCCAAAAGAATGTCACTTGAGAAAAATGAATCGAAGTTGATAAACAAGTTTAATTATTTTTAAATTCTGATGATAAAGGTGATTCCTTCGTTATTTGGCGATGTATGTATAACTCGATGGGAAACTATTAAGTTACTCTTAGAAATTGAGATGTATTAAGTTTTAGAACTGAAGATATTTTGCATGAAAATGAGAATGCAAAGTAGAATTTGCGAGATTCTACATTTGTTTCAGAGACCTGAAACTCGTTTAAATTCCTCTTATAAATGATTCAAAACCCTTAGGAAACAATGAAGATTTATATTAACAGTAATAAATGATACGTTTTTTATTGATAAATTATTTTTCTCTGTTTATGTTCATTATTTAATACCGTTTCCCGCAGTGGATCATTCGGTAGAATTTCGGTTCTCGCAGAACACCGAAAGTGAAGCATCATCGACTTAGGTCAGTGTTTGGGAGGGTGACAACCCCTCGCGGCTGGCTCCCGTGGGCCGTGTACGCTAAAGGGAGCAGGTGCACGGAAAATAGATCGTGGCTCCAAAGTCCTTCAAGTGAAACGGTACCTCTGCGGGTGCCAATCTCTCATCTGGAATCTGGTTCAAAATTAAGAGACCAAAACATTTGAGGTCAAGTCAGTGTTCCACCCTCGTGGTTCCTCGGTGTAAAATGAAGCTGCATATCACCCTAAGCCAGTGGATTATTGATCTTCTGGACCTGGCAGTAGGCTATCCTATGCCAAGGGGATTAGTAACGACAGCATTTAAGGGGAGCCAGTACCCAAAAATGTTGAAAACACTAAAAAATTTGTTATTGGTTAAAGTAGTAAAATAATTCTTTAAAAGTGTTCCCTGGAAGTTTCAGAAAAAATGAAGCAATATTTATTGATTTATCATTGATTTTATTACGGTGTGATGTGCTACCTTTTCATTCCGAAACCGTAACTGTGCTGAATATAAGTCACATATTTATTTATTTTAAAATAAAATGAGCAAGAAGAAGCACTTTCATCGTGACTGTAACTGAAAAAAAAAGTTCCTTACTTGAAATTTTGATAAAGAAAGGATATAAGATTTTGCAAGCCGAAAACTTTAATTGCTGATTTCTCTCACTTTGTTTTTTGTGCATTTCATCTGAATCAAAATGCAAAGGCTTTTTTAAATTTGTATCTATAATATTGATTTTTTCCCACATGTTTCTGAAACTATATATAACAAATTTGTGCTCTACTTTTATGATAATTTAAGCATTTTTTTCCTTTAACTTCTTTTCGAAGATTTTTTGAATTTTTCGTTGTTTTTTTGCGTTACTTCAGTTTTTATTTTTTTTCTCAAAAAGTATTTGACTTTAAAAAAAAATAAAAGCATAAAAGTTTTTCTTTTTGAGTAATGAATCAATAAAAAAAATTTTGAGACTTCACGCCAATTTTAAAAAAGAAGATGCATTTTCAAAAATTGCTAATTTTCTTTAAAAAAATTAAATTAATCAAATAATATTTTAAAAATAAATTTCTTTAATATGAAATTTCTTATGAAGTGAGGTAACATGACATGAGACAAAAATTGTAAATTTAAACACTATAGAGAAAAAAAAGGGTCTCATGGTACCCGGCCCCCTTAATACCGTATTTACTCGTGTATGGTCGACTCGTGCATAAAGTCGTCCCTTAACTTCTAATGCGAGATGTTGGGGAAAAAATAAATGTTCAGGTTGAGTCAATCACATTTCCTTGAAGGAATGTGATTAACAAAAATCTCTCCAATTTTCGTTGATAAGCAGGAATTCGAAGATATTTACAATAGTGGTGTAGGAGCCAGATAAGATGCTTAGTTAACTGGACTTCATGAAAGTTCAAATTCTGAACAGTAATCTACATTTCGATAGTTTATTTTAAAATGAAAGTAATAAAGGTTTTAGAATTAGCGCTTTGTCGATATTTATTTGTTTCCTTTTATGATATTAAAAATCGACACTTAATAAGTACATTTTCCCCTCACTAACCCGAGTTTCAGTCAATCTCCCTTTTCATTTGCTAAGTCTTGTCATTACTCATGGTAGAGCAATAAGAATATAGTAAAAATAAGTCTGAAAAATAACAGAAGTTCTAAGTTTTAAAATGCAAATGCAACTTTACTCGTTCAGGAAAGAGTTTTTTCGAATTCGTTCATGAAACAATAATGACATGCTGATTTTGGTTTAAGAACTGAATTTTAAAAACGTCCTACGCATTATTTAACACTCTTTCACAAACATTTCTTGCAAAATGCCATTCAGTTAAAAAAATATGAAAGAAAAAATGGTTCATGTGTTTGTATTAATTTTGATGTCAATATTTACTTCATTATTTCAAAAGAAAAATTTCATTAATCATTATTTAAAATGCAAAAATATGACCAAAAAAAATCCTACTTTGTACATAATTACGAGATTTTCAGGTATTGTGAAAGTTCTGATACTCGTCACTGCGTAAACTTTGATAGCAAAGAAATAAAACAAAAATTATTGAAGAATTAAAATCAACTTAGGACATCTCAAAAGACGATTGAAACATGTAGTGGCTTTGCACGACGTTTAGCGACTTTACCCGTAGAAAATTAACTGCTTTAACGCCTTCAGCACCAGAGACGTACATGCTGTACTTCACAATTTTTAGGTATTTTACGAAAGATGTTGAGTGATTTTGTCTCACATTACTTATTTGCACTTTGTGATACACATACGTTAATTTGCACAGTTTCGCTTCGATAATGCGAAAACAAATATGCAAATTGAAGAACTTTGAAGGTTGAAGGTAAATTTATCTTCAAAAATTTAATCATTTGTCACCAACATCTTTCACTAAGACCTTATGAAGTCTAATTTTTCATTTCTAAACTGAATAAACTTACGAAAATGAGAGAGGGTTGTTGCTTTTGTCACAACAGTAAAAGAAAATGCAATAGAGGGAAAAAAGAGTTTTGACACAAGGGATAAAACACGTTAAAATCATACATAACTAAAGACAGAAAAATCTTGTTATAATAACGTTACAACATGAACAGCGCGCTGAGCACTATTTACATCGAAATTAATTGTGCCACTTTTCGAATATTACAAATGTGAAGAATATCTTGACATTCCTAAAAACTAATGGGCTCTTTTTTGAGTAGTTCAATATTATATGAAGAAGTGACTTTAAAAGAATGATGAAGAGAGGTTTAAAAGAAATAAAATTGTTAGAATATGTTTCATATTTCTTTCGTTTTAAACAATGTTTTTACGTTTGTATGGAAAAAGATAAAAAAAAGCTCCCTAATGATTTGGAATACAGTACAAGTATATACTACAAGTTGAAACACTTTTTTTAGCAGATACAATTGAGCAGCTTGAGTTAAAAGTTGGTACGTAAAAGCGAATAAGCTTCCTTTAATATTAAACTGTATGCCAGAAAACTAGAGCATTTCACACACGAAGTTCTGACGCATGGACGCTTCTACGCATGGCAGAAAAGCACAAATTCATTCGAGTTTTAGGGAAGTTCGTTTTGCAGGTGTGTTTATGAGCACGCGAATCAGAATGTTTGCTTCTCTGTTTGTTGAAAGCAACTAAATTTATAAACTGGCATATAGTATCAGTTCGGAAGAAATCAAGCATTCTAAACGAACTAAAACGATAACAGAATACGGCACATTCTTTACAACAGCAGTTTTTCCATTGAACATGAATGGTTACTTCTTGGCACTCTGCATGTCAAAGCTCCCCTCATGGTACAACTGTATTTATTCCATTTTTTTCGCCATTTGGTGATCTTTCTACAGATTTTATTGGCCTGTTTCCACAAATCACTCTTAGCAATTGAACGCACAGACAATTTTAATCGGTCCTTAACGGAACAAACATAGTAAATCATAACAAACGAGTGAAAGTTAATCTTTATTCGACTGTCTTATAAACGTTTCTTTCAATCACTCAAGATTACGTAGAACAGTCCCGTAAGTAAATGCGCTTTGGCACATTTCGCTAGCTTATTGGAAACTCAGTCTTCATAGTGCATTCGAAATTCACGGACGAATGCTTAGAAATAGCTTCTAATTTCCGAAAATGCTGTGGGAAAGTTTCGCCTGATAAATCAAGTTCGGATACTTCAAAAGCACGCCATCTCATGTTTAATGAAGTTCTCATTAAAAATCAGTGCGGTTTGGTGTTTAAAGACGCCGGTTTAATTGCGAATTGCTTTACTCCCTTTTATGCGCTGCGGAATAGAAGTCGCAACATTCGTTTGAATGTCAAATAATCCTAGGGGCTGTTTAGAATTGGTAGGATTATTGACAAGCGCTTGCGTTGTGTCAATGATTAAGAATTTTTACTTCACTAAACTAAAAAACATTTTGTGTGAAGAAATTATTTTTTCCTCTGCTCATATCTTTTATTTCATATGACACATAACAAAAAATATTTGAAGGTATGAAATTTTCTGGATATTTTTGTTGCAAAAAATAGAATTTCCATTCGAGTTTTTTTGTGGTAAAAAGGTTTGAATATCTTTTGTAGACGCTAATCGTAAAAACTTGGATGTGTTCAAAATAGCCTTAAAATAATCAAATTGAACAAGAATGTGTGTGTGTGAAAGCAAATCGTAAAAAACAAGTATATATACAAGTGCGGATGTAACCTGGTTAACAAATGACTGTTATTTTAATTAAATTAATCAATATCATTTGTTATGATCTGCCTTACCATCTTATAATATTTAAACTATTTAAATTGTAAATGTGAAGCCAAAAAATATATGGCAGTAATTAAATGATTACCCTAGTAGCTGTATGCATTGCTAAATTGAACGTTGTTTAAGAAAAGTTTGCTTCGATTTCAATTCTCTTTTAAGAGCTTTTTCTGTACTTTTTTAGATAACAATTACACTAAGTTTCTCTTTTTTGAGCAGGCTATTTCTTTTCTGTGCAGAGCTAATGATTAGAAATTAATTCTTATAATTTAATTAAGTTCCTTTTGCATCTGTGAAGAAAGTCAATTTTTAAGAAAGCAATATTGCACACACATATTTCTTCAGTGTAAGAAAATGATATACTGTGCTGGAAAAACGGAAAATTTCTTCTACAGAACGATGTTAACTTTTGATAATAATTCCAAAAATTATTTAATCAAATAAACTTACTCAGGAATTGTGAGTTATTAGACATCATGACAAGCGCTTGAAAACAAGGTTTTCTTTTCTTTTCTTGTTTTGGAGCCCTAAAGAACATAACTTCTTTTCGTGACAGTTTGACGTCTACCAGTATTTTAATGATTAACAACGATAATACTTTATAGTAAATTAAACAACAATAAAAGTTTTCTGGATTAATTTCACATGATTTGTAAGTTGTTTTATGCAGAGATAATTTATCGCTCTTCCCCTTACTCTTCTGAGAAGTTGTTGAAAAAGATTCTTTAGTGTAACATAAAGTTGATAATAAATGGTTCATAATACTTCCTTCAGCAAGGCTGGCGTTGACTTTGACAAACGATGACGATGCCCAATTACTTAACCATTAACACTTAATGATGGATTCTCGCGAATTATTCGTCGTTAATGATCGGTCCTTTAAGTAGCAGTCAATTCTAGGCACTTTAGGGGGGAGGGGATTTAATTAGATCCGGAGGAGTGTGGTAAGACAAGACGAAGTTAAACTGCATTTGAATGGTGTTGAAACGGAAAGTGACTGTTCGTTAGTTATTGAATATATTTACTGCAGACAGCTTTCGTCATCATGATGGAGACTGCGGTGAGCAGAGAATGACGGGGGTGGGGGACACCAGTGCGTGTGATTTTATTTGATTTCTGGATCTTTCGGGAAAAATAACTGCCTCAATTTTCTGTAGTAAATTTCATTTCTGGGATATTCCACAAAAAGTCTCACACGTGATAGATATATTTCATGAAAAAATTAAAATTGGAAAAGGTAATGAACAAAAGGTTCTTGCTGAAGAAAATGCACAAGTGTCTCAATTCATTAGCCATAAAATGTTTTCAATATCTTTAAAAATTATAATGTTTTTAATGAATTATAGATATTATGTGTGAACAAGAATTAGCTTTTTCCCATGGAATGTCCCTTTTGCATTTCTCTTAATAGAATTTAAGGGGAAATTGTTTCCATTTCTGGAATGGAATTGAGTTTACGGGAGGTCGCCGTGATTGCTGGAAGTAACATACTAAAAAGTTGCGTTTGATGGGATGGAATTAGGTTTGCGGGAGGTCGCTGTTATTGTTGGAAGTAACGTACTAACAAATTGAATTGCTTTACAATATTAAACAGAAATATAAACAAAATATTGCTTTAACAGAGATAGTTACTAAATACAATACGAGCTGTATTGTTATTTCCCAAACAACAATTTTCCACGAATTGGTTCTTTATAGTCCATGCTCGCGTTTCTAAGACTGCATCCTTATCCTCAACTCAATGGGTAAAACATTTTTTCATAAAGAACGTGTTTTCGATAAAGAAACCACCAAGTCGTAGTTAAAAAGAGAATTATATTAGCGAGTTCTTAATGATAAAGTACTTGCTGTTACAAAAAAAAAAAAAAAACTAATTGCGGAAACCCGAATAAAAATGATTATTCAATGATCACCAACTAACAAACTTACCCTGCCGTTGTCCGTTACAAAAATAATGCTGAGAAAATGTATCAGCCCCCTCCCCATACGAGTTAAACCACATGAAACCTGGTGGCAGAAAATGAAACAATTAGGTTTAAATTAAAACTCATGGGCTTATTATAAGTGGGTGACTAGCAGAAGGGAGGAAAGAGAGAGCGTCATACGGGTATTCTTGTTTTGATAGATTTTAACCTTTTTATTGGCTCTTCGTTTTCGTGTTTATTTTTTAATTAAACAGTTTTATTCCGCTTGTTTTAATGTGTTCAAGAATTTCTGTGTAGCAAAAGGCAACAAATAGCAAGAATTTTATGTGAGCATTTTGTTCCTTTCTAGAATATCTATATATAAATAGGCAAGGGCAAAGCAGTTAAGTTCCGTTTTCTCCTCTGTTTATCAACCGCCTTTATTACCTTTTTTTTCTTTCTTTGCTTAGGGATCATTCATAAATGATGCCACACTTCGAGGGGGGTTCGTGAAGTTGTGACAAAGTGTGACATCATGCATTATGCAACATAGAGTGACATGTGACAAAGGGGGGAAGGGGGGTCAAATATATAGGAAAAAAGCGTGACATCATTTATGAACGCCCCCTTAGTAGCTATTGATGAGTTTTAGTGCTATCAATGAAAAATTTTTTTTTAATTTAGTTATTTTCCCCCTTCCTACTTTCGACGGAAATTTGAAGCCTTTTTAAAAAAGCCTTGGTACGTCGTACTTTCATACCACTCTTTGCATCTACAATCTACAATATTTTTACAACACACAATAAATTGTGTACTATTTATAATTCAAAGACGAAATGTTAAGAATAAAAGAGGGAAAGTATAATGTATTAAATGAATGTCAAAGCAAAATAGCACTAATCATACAAGGTGTCAGTTAATCCATTTCTAAAATATATAGATATATGACAATAAACGCCATTACAATGTCAAACAAAATAAAATGCAATTTGAAGCTAGCAATGTCTAATTTCTAATATAATATAAAATGAGATAATTAAGTGCGGTGACGCGTTATTTTGCTTCGGATCAACGTTTCGTAAGTTTGTTGATCTGCATTAGCGTTTTGAACTCTCGATTAAATTGAAAATAAGTGTTTGTATTTCTATTTCAACAGTAATAGGGTGATATGAAAATTTTTATCTCTCTTTTCCTTACAGGAAAAGGAGTACAGAAAGATAAAATTGATGTATAGTATGTATTACAAACGTACTGAACTAAATAACTAACTCAGTGGTCAATCAGTCACACTGATGAGAGATTATCTCTAGATGAAATTTGTAACCAAAACAAACTGTTGAAGAAACTAAAATGTCTAAACAATCAGAAAACTAAAATATCTAGAGGTTGTTTAAACGTCCATGAACTTGAAAAATTTAATGAATTTCGGTTGAATTTCGACCATTTGGCGAATTGTAATTAATTTTATTCAATGAAGAACAAATACGCAAATGTAGCAAAATGATGCATGATGATTTCAAACTATTAAAATCAATTATCAAAGGTCATTTTCGTTCCTTCATAGAAGCTATTGCTCAGCCTATGGTGGCCAGACTAATCCAAGTCAAAAGGGATTCATTCTCGCCCCTTGGAGTTTAACAAATTGGTAAAATATTACCATTTAGAGACATTCGGATTATTGATGCTCTCACTTTCGATTTTCCAGTCTCGTTAATTTTGAATTAAGTGTAGTAAACACTTATATTTGTGAGAAAAAGTCCTAGCTATGATTGCTGTCTGCGTTCCGAAACTCACGACTTCTTCGCATTGAAACGTTTTTATTATTATTTTAATATTGAAACACGAGCGAACAGTATATTTAGCCTCAGACCTTATAGTATATTTAACAGTTTTTTATGTTGTAAGTTGTTCCTAAACCGTTCATTTTGAATTGTGAGTACGTAAACATTTTATTGGTTCCTAGCAGAGGCTCACCGACGGGGAGTTACGAACGGGACCGGGGCCCCCTAGAAGCATGCACCAGATATTTGGTATCCAAGCAATTTTTAAATATTCGGAACGATCCGGCATTTCAAGATGGACATATAAATAGGTTTAAATCGAATAAATTATTCTAAAGAAATATTCTGATGTATTATTTTTTAGCACAATCCATAACAATTAAAAACGTATTTCTTCGTATCGATAAACTTTCAGAAAAAGAAGGAACATGACATTTCAATTGACTCTTTGCAGTTAATTCTTGAGGTTTTGAAACTTCATCGGGGAACTGTCAAACAACACCGAGATAAAAGGGAGAAAAGTTACTTTTAACTTTATAAGTAACAGTCTGACTTTTGAAATATATAGTTAACGATTTAAAACTATGAACAGACAGAATAGAATTTTAGAAAATAATACTACAACGAAATTCTATTGAGAAATGGTTCAATTTTGTTTCTTCAATACTCTTAAAATCAGGAATTATGTTCCCCAAGATATTTATGCGACTGACTTTTCGTCATACCTGGATTTTTCTTCTCTGTCTGAGAAAGTCGATTTAAAGTGTCGAAGGCAATATATCGGTGATAACAACCAGATATTTGTTTTGAATTTTCTGTCGATGGAAAAGTTTTCTCTTATTGAGGAATTTAAAGATTTTAAAAATGCCTGACATTAACGAAACGCGTTAATAGTTAGTACATTTCGTCCAAAACTGAATTAAAGCTTTGTTTCTCGTCGTAATCAATATGAGATAATATGCTTTAAAAGAAGTAATTAATATGCAGATGGATATTAAAAACATAAGCTCTTTTGAATATTATCATTATCTGCGGAGAAACGTGAAAGTTCTATAGCAGTTCAAACATAAAAGTTTTAATTAAAAGTTTTTTTACGTTAAAATAGTAAGAATTAAATTACTGAAAAATTGTTCGGTTTATTACACAGACTGAATTCCCATTTATAATACAATGCTGTGTTTGTCTCGAGTGATTTTCAAGCATTGGAAACAAAAAAAATATACGATTATGATGAGTTTAATTAAGTGTTTCGGATGGCTAGACACTCGGTTAATTTGCATCGCGACGAATTCTCAGTGAATTCGTAGTTCATGCTATGATGAAGTAGATACAATATTGATATGGAGACGCAGCTACCTGTTCAGCATTGTCCCTTCCTTTTTACATTTTTTTTTTTTTTTTTGCTTTGTTTATTTCCTCATTTCTGCAGTTTTTGAGGGATTTTTCAGCATAATTATGATCGGTAAAAGCTGTAAAAAAGTAGGTCGCGTTTTCATCCTCAAAACTTTTATTTTGGCAATTTCATGCATTTGTGTTCTGTTGACGTAACAATAACTATTTTCAAAGCAACTACGTTTGTTTGTAATGGGGCTGCAAGGTCAGGGGCTGGCAACAATTCTTTAATGTGGCACGACCATCGGCAGGTGCCATTACCACTTGAGAATTTTGACACCCAGTTTCTCCTTAGATGGCGGCACCTGAACTCTAACGATGCAGAACTGCACTAAGAAATTTAATTTAGCCAAGAATATCAAAGCCGAGATACTCAAGGGATCTTTAACATGCCGCATAATCATACGAAGTAGACGCTGACAATTTTCCACGTCTTGAAAATCCGCCGACTTGGCCAAGGTTTGAACCTCCAAACTTGGGCGTACGAGGCCAGCGCCACACCACTCTGGAGGTATCTAGCTATTAATAATAGCTATGTTTAATTGTATAATAGTTGAAAAATAGCTGTATTTAATTGCACGAAAATTAACCAACAAGGGATAAAGCATACATATTTTTTAATGTTAACAATCATGACCTCTTGCTTAATTTATATAACAGCTTTGTTACTAGTCAATGAAATCATTAACCACCCCTCCCAATAGCATATGAAGGAATTGTCTGGTTCGAAAGATTTTTTTTCTTGCATTGGAAAGATCCCGGCGAGGAGATCTCATTTCCATATTTTACTTTTTGATTTGAACAAATTTTCGTTCAATTATGAACAGCTCAAAAATAAATAAATAAATAATATTAGCGCTTACCGGGAAATACCAATCCTATATAAATCCTGCTCTAACAGACGGATTTGCTTGGAACAAACTTTCTAGAAAAGATATTATGATGTAAAATATGACAGATACAAAGTTCGTCTAGACCTTAATGAGACTTTTCTATTTCCCCTCAAAACGTTTTTGATGTGGATTTTTAAGAATATTTCAGAATGAGTGAATGAATAAATGAGGGAATGAATGAATGAATAGATGAATGAGTGAATATGTGTAAACCGTTCAAAAAGGTATATTTGAAATAATTAAGAACTAAAGCTAAATGAGAAAGCGAGAGATATACTATATAGCTAGATTATCAATTTGATATTAGTGCATACGGGAAAGTAGGCTCATAGAGCTCTAGACGGTACTCCTTGTTAACAAGGTATTTCAAAACGTTTTATGAAATATGTTTTGTTTATATCACGCGTTCAGCGTTCACTCTATTCTGAAACTATCTATTCTTAGTTATTTTTATACAAATTTTAAAATTTATTTATTAATGTAACTTCTATTATCTAACTGATACCAAGCAAGGAACCAGAACTCTACACCTATATTCAATTCGAAGCAGTATGAAATTGATCTACACCCTGTAAGTGTCTGCTTGCATACTGTGCTACGAAATGGGAACCAGAACTCTACACCTATATTCAATTCGAAGCAGTATGAAATTGATCTACACCCTGTAAGTGTCTGCTTGCATACTGTGCTACGAAATGGGAACCAGAACTCTACACCTATATTCAATTCGAAGCAGTATGAAATTGATCTACACCCTGTAAGTGTCTGCTTGCATACTGTGCTATGAAATGGGATAAGAACTGTCTGTAAAAGTTAAACAAAGATGTAAAATGCCTGAAACACCATCTCTCTAGTGTCCTTATTAAAAATCATTTTCCCCGTATTCAATATCTCCAGCCGTTCTCGTTTCCCGCGGAAACTCTTTGTCAAAATGGCTCAGGCCGGGTGCTAATTATTCGAGGCAGTGAGGCTGGGAGCTGGAGGGAATCTTGTTGATTTTCTGGTTATCAAAGAGCCTCGATGTGGGTCCTCTAATTAAAATCGAGAGCCCTACGCTAAGAGCCTTCTCCATTTATCTCGGGCAGCGCAGGGTTTAAGGAGTTCGGCGAAGCAAAGTTTGCTGTTCGAATAGATATTCTTGACAGATACGAATAGGTGCTATGTTTCTAAACGCAGACGACAGCTCTTGGTATAATGAGTTCTTGAGCATGCGCGAAGTAAATCTGCTTTGAATTTATTTCTTATTGTAAATTAAGTCCATATGAAATGGATATTTTGTTAATCACAAGTATTTATGCAGGAATTCCTGTTTATGAGGCATTATCGCCTTTACACTGCAAAAAAGTTTGGTTTATATATTTTGGTGCCACCATTTTTGGTGTTCAGTAAGTTGAAAATCATTCCTTTTCCCCATCTTCCTAGAAATGAGAAATCGTAATGTAATCATAATGAAATTTTGATGCGTAGCTAAGTTAATAAACTTCATATAAAAATATTATACTGTTTACATTTGTGCTTTAAACGGACACACAAAAAAATTGAAATGTATCATAAATGATTAATTTCTATTTTTGGTGCTACTAAACACCAAAAATAGTGGCCACTAAAAGCCAAATTTTTTATAGTGTACTTACAATTGTGGTTACGTGTTGTGCATTTGTAAGAAGACAACTCTCTGCGTTAACCGAAATATTCAGATATTACAAAAAGTACTAAACTAAGTTGGCAATTGCAAAATAACAGCGAAATAAGTAAATATCTTAGGGCTCATTCGATACAAAATTAAAAAGTTTTGCAATATAAAGTCTGTAATCGGAGAAAGTATGAAAAAAAAAGTTTTCAAAATCTTTTGGATCAGCAATTGTTTCTGCAGTTATTTATTTTTTTTAAGTGTAAAATATCGTAGTCAATGTCAGTTCCTAAAAATCAAGCATTTTATTACGATAATTATCTACAATTAAGAAAAAAGAAAAAAAAAACTATTGTTAAAGAAAAGAAGAAAAAAACATTGCCTTCTAAATTACCTAAAAAAAACCACGTATGTTCGAAGATTTTTTTTTTAACTAGCAGTAATTTTAAAAAGTGGGGAAAAAACTCTATCATTGCCTATGCAGTTATAATTATTTTATTACTTGTAAAAATTGCCGAAAAAAAAAAAGGATCCTTTGCTTTTTTGCCTGCAAAATATAAAATACCATTTTTTTCTTCTACTTAGTATGCATTAAATTACTTTTTATATTTACTTTAACATGCCGTTTTCATGACAGAGTGCTTTCGTACGAAATTTGTTCTTTCCTAAGATATCGATTTATCTTCATAAAACTTGCGGTATTAAGGCACATTACTCTTCATTGTTCGTGAAATACGCAAAAAAACTAATGAAATAGATGGCCCTTTCGAATATTTTGAAAAGGCGAAAGTTATACAACCATTTATTTTAAACCCTCAGCTTTTTTCCATTGATGGGAAGGGCTCAAACATGATCATAAATTCAAGAGAGAATTGCTGTCTTAACGGTTTTTGCTAAAGGTTGTCGGAAATTATAAATAATCTGATGGAGATTATAATCGAATGATTTTTTCGCCATTTTAATAGTTCATAAGAATTAATTAGAGCATTAAAACGTCTACTGCTATCAAACATTAGCCTGCTGGCGTAAAATGTTTTTGTTTCAAAATAATGTAGTAACTGCAATTTTTGTAATAAACTTTTCCGAAGACTACATTCTTGAAAAGTATAATCGTATAATAATGTAATTGAACAGTCCTGTTTTTCTTCCATTGCAAAGGTTTCCCTTTCCACCGGCTTACTTTTGATTCCCCTCGTTAATTAAGGCCCCTTTACGATTGTTTCGTGATTAAAAGAAATGCTTTCGTCAATACATAAAGATTTGAAGCTCGGGATGTTTTTTCGGATAATTTACAATACGAGGTTCACATCTTTAGTATGAAGAATTTAACACCAAAATTGAGTGATAGTCTTGACAGCATATGCATGGAAGAAACGTTTTCGAATATTTTTGAAAATGATTTGAAATGAGTTCAAAAATACGTTTTTTTTTCAGTAGCAAATCAAGGTTTTTATTTAATTTTATTTTATTTGTTTATTTTTAACGGCTTCTTAACAGATATAAAAGTTTAATTGATACAAATTTCATAACTATTCTAAAGTAGAAAAATAAAGAATAATTATTTGACAAACGCATGTAAACTAATGAATTTCAAGTAAAACTAAGAATTTAATTGAATAAAAATAACTATTGGAAGTGCGAATACTTTCATTTGTCGGTGAAAAGTATAATAGCGATTTGGAAAGTTAATTTCCTAATTCTATGGGGGACTTGAATGTTTCCTTTAAATCTGAACCCTGAATGTAATAAATAAATCTAATGGACGTAGTCAATTTCATATGCAGTTACTACGGCATGTTCTATGTTGGCCATCTTCAAGATGAAAGTGCAAATTAAATTCGAAAACTTTTGGCAACATTCAATTTAAGTATATTACTGAAGCTTCAAAACTCTTCAAATTCAGATACCAATTCAACTATGGAAACATTGCTTAAAAGTTGCAGCTCACACCATACGCGGTATTTATTTTAAGCGAACCTATCAGAATTAGTGCCGGCACCAGTAAAAGGTGATTTCGAACACATATTAATTGATGTAGTAGCTCTAATTCCTTAAAATTACCTGGCTTAAATCTCTCTTTGCATCTAAGCAGATTTTAATCTTCCATTTGAGTGGGAGAGCATTTCCATCCATTCAGCAATCCAATAAGATGTATTCTTAATCTTCAATGCCAATTGGTTGAGCAGGCCCAAGATAAATCGTGGAACCAATTAAATTTTGGAAGTAACTTTTTTAATCATTTTACTTTTAACAGATACTTTATTGAAACACTGATTTTTGAATGGTTTGTAACGCCTAAGTTGTGTGTTTTATTGAGCCTTCGCAAAATTTTAGAAATTTGTGTAATACGTGCATATTGAAAAAAAAGTCCGCACAAAATATGTCAAAACTCTGAATAAGAACGTTCTAAATCAGGGGAGGCAAACTACTTGGAAGCCATGCTTCATTTTCAATTTTTTTACATTCAAGTTCAGATGCATCATATAACTAAAAAAAGCATTTCCACCTTCTTACTTTTATGGTTAGAATTGACCAAGGGAAAATAAGGTTATGTCTTTTAAGGGAAAATGATTAAGATAGATTCAATTATTATTTATTTTATATTAAAAGATAATAGGTGAATCTATCTTCAATCATTCCTTTTAAGGTAGATTTATATCCGAAAGAGTCATTGTAGACACATTTCTGAAATTATTTCTTTCATAATATGATAAAACTTAATAACTTATAAACTTAAGTCATAACTTAAACTAGGTTAAGCCCTTTACATCGTAAGCCTTTCATTGCAGAAATGTTTCACTGATAACTGGACTGATTAAAAATAACAAAAAAAAAAAAAAGAAAAAACTTTTTACTTAGATATTTCTGAAAAGAAGGCTTTATCCCCCTAAAACTAATTACTCTCGTTGAAAAAAAGAAAAAAAAACCTTCTGCTAGTACATATTCGATTAATAAAGAATTACATGGTCTCATCGTTTTTAGTTATATGCTCTTCGAAGCGGCAGAGGTTTTCTTATCTGTTTAGAGACAAAAACTACCTGAAAAATTTCTCATTAAAAAGCTGCTTTTAAATTCTAAATTTCTTCTCGTTTCTGCGTTAGTTTATCGTCGTTGTATTCCATTCCAATTATATAATCCTGTAGTTTTTTGTACTTGTATTTCAGGCGAGATTTTAGTTCTCTTATGCTCTCATAAGTATTTAAAAAAATTCCATTATTCTTGAATTCTTGAATGGTTATTAGAGTTGGCGGCGGACAGTTCTACTGCTCGTGCAAAGCAGGAATTTGACCAGACAAATTTTGATGTTATGATTTCAGTGATCAACTTTGAACTGTTTAAGAAAATTAATTTGATAGCTACGAAAGAACTAAGCCACTAATCTTAAGCTTTAAACTCAACCATTATTCGTCTAGAGCCGAGAAAAATCAAGTTAATTGCAAATACAACACATTTTAAGTCTGCCATTGTTCTTTTCATTTGCAATGGCTATGTTACACAAACTGTACGTGGGCGACTAAATCACAAATAATAAAACCAAAAGTGCACATGAGAAGGAAAGTTTCATTCTATCCAAATGTTTTAATGCCACGCAAGAGTTAAAATAATAATTATAAGAATAATAATGAAGTAATAATAATAAGAAGAACGATAAAAGAAAAGAAACTCCAAGTTATAGTTATTGCTGTAAAAGAATTGAGGGGAACATAAAATTCCTTAAAAACGAACCTTAAAAATTGGAAAAATTTGAAAAGAGAGTCACCAGAATATGAAATCTAAGAAAATAGTCAAGAGGTAGAAAAAACAAACGATCCAGCAAGCTTTCTTTCCTTTTTTAGTTTGATGAATCTTCTGATAGTAAAGTTGAAAAGGACCGCTATCGAAAAAATTCTATGTGCAAGTAACTAGAACTTGCGAGTCATAGAACTCATATATAAGAGTTTGAAGAGATTATTGAAGTTAGAATTGGAGAAAGATTCAGAAATCCTTTTTTTTGTTTTGTTATTAGAGCTTCAATGTTAGGGTGAACTATATTTTTAGGGAATATAGAAAGCTAAAATATAAATAAATAACTACAACAAGCAACTCAGCCGAAGGAACGAAGAATATTTTGGATTTTATCTGCTTGGAATAGACGATATTTGTTGTATCGGGAAAAAAAGGGTATCAAAATATTTAATCAGCTGAATATGATAGGGGCATTTTCTGACATACCACACACACACACACAAAAGAAAAAAAAATGCCTTGCTTTTCTTCCATAATACAGTAAAATTTAAGCTAGATTAACATAATTTAAACAAATGTTTCAAGTTTTTCAGTGAATGATTTGGGTAAATTTAGTGAGTTCTGAATACTTGCATAGATAATTATGTTTTTTTATGATTAAAGTACCTGGAGGAAAGGACATTTTGCTCAAAAACCTCTACATTCTTTATAAAGTTTATAGTTATCAGAGGGAACTTACTCTACTTGATCTATACGTTTTGCGTTGTGTTTATCGTCCAACGCGGTGATATTGAAAAAGGTAAGGCAATACATTACTCAGTACTTTTTTTACATATGCCCTGAAAATAATTTTTATTTTGAGAGATTCGTTACTACTGCAACCATACCTGATGTCACCTGAGTCCTTCTGCATCATGGATTTAAAAACATTTAAACAATAATTACACTGGGAAACAATTTTTGACAAATTTCGTGTATCTAAGTTAAAAACACCTAGTTCTTAATGAATTCAACGTGCTGAACACTAATATCACCATGAAAACTGTGTTTTGGTTCTTGTTTCAGAGATTCAGGGGTGCAAAAATATAATGTACCTAATGCTTTAATGTCACTTTTGTTAAAACATTTCAAATAATAAACTGATTTATTGTGTATTATAATAAGCAATAGTTCATTTTTAGATGTTCCTGTGAATATATGAATAAATAAAACGGGCAATAAAAGAAACATTTCGAGAAAAAAACAAAAGAATTTCAAAAAATGAACAAATATCATAGGTAAAATTCAAGAATTCATTCTCTATATTTCATTTGTCCATTTTCTAGTGTAATACCACACAGAAAGTATTGCACAACTCTTTATAATCTGTTTAAGTAACATCAGGCTTATTACGTAACAGCCTGTTGTATTTTTGGATAAAAAGAGTGTAGGTGTTTGTCCTCTAGTCAGTGCGGTACTTGTCTTCGTTGAAGACTAAGCTTTTATATTTACGTGTAGTCATTTTATAATTTCATTTGCTTCATTTTGAAACTGTTTGCAGCTATATGTCGCGAAAATGTATTAATGATCCAAATAACTTTTGTTACATTTGCGGTAACGTAACATTTGAATCACAGAAAAAGCGCATTACTGACGCATTCTGAAAGGCATATTTCCTCTATTGTGGTTGTAAAATAGGTGACCAAGATATAAAAAAATGGGCTCCCCACGAATGCTGTATCAATTGTGCAACAACACTTTCTCTGTGGGGGGCTGGTAAAATAAAAAGTATGCCATTTGCTGCTTCCATGATTTGGAGAGAGCAAAGCAATCACAAGACTCAACTTTATGTTGTCCCTTTTGTTATGTACATATTTATTATGTAATGTTGGTATAGGTAAGACTGGTTTGTATTAGTACTTTTGTTGTATGTTGCTACCTTTATTTCTTTATGAATTGAATTGGAAACAAGACATACAATGCATTATTATTGCATTCTTTTATCTCGACCATACAAAGTAATATCTGAACATAACAAAAAAAAAACTAGAGCCAAATTCCCTTTTTTATTGCCATATTCATGATTAGCAATTTAAATTAATAAATATTTCGGCACTTTCATTCAAGATACATTTTCATTGTTGTCCAGTGTTATTAATATTATATTTATTACTTGCCCGAGATCTCAAATTGAAGACCAGAATTTCATCAATGATTGGAAACTTTTATGTCTGAATTTTTTTAATATGAATAAGTTTGTGGTAGTTATATCTGAGATCAAAGCTTTACAGATAAAAATGCTTGCAACATTGTACCCTAGATTTACAATATTATACTTAAACTGAATAAGACATCGCGAATTTTTTTTGAAGCTTGAAACTATCTATATTTCGCGGAAAGCAAAGCTATTTCCTTTAGCGATATAATCGATACTTAAACTAACACTCATTTTTCCTTTTCCCAACTTCCTCGAAGAATTCTGAAATACCAAACTTATAGGAAGTAATTTAGTAATGGAAGTGTAGCTTTTGATTAAAGACAGAAGCAGCGGATTCTGTAGTAGTAATTAAATAGGACGGCAACATTAGTTCCAGTTTGTTACAAAAGTTTCCCCAATTTATTTTATAAAAACATTCAATTAGTAAATGTGGGCAACTTTAGCTTTAAATACTGAAGCGCTACGGTGAAACTATTTATTTTAAGGGTAAACGACTACTTTTAGTGTTTCTCACTTATTGTAGACTTCTTCTTTTATTGTCAACGTTATATAGTTCGAACCAGAGAACTAACAAAATTTGTTGGTAGAGTTGATTGGTGTTGCTGCATCATTACCTTAGTGATGTAGCGTCGCTTAAAAATGCAACCAGCGAAGATATACTAGGTTTTTGTGTAAAAAATGCTGAACCGTTTTCTAAACCTTGCTTTTTATCGCAAATAAAATAACGTCTTACGTTAATCTTCGGCCAGACTTTCCTAAATGCCAGAAATGTTATTTTGGGATTATTAATATTTTTCAAATTTGAGAAAATTGCTCAAATAAAAACTTTTTTAAAAAAAAGTTGATCTTCATACTTCTTCTACCTGAATTTCTCAGCTCAACTGACAATATCGCGAATATTTTTGACTAACAATGTTTCTAAAAATTCTATTTGTGTGCTATCTTCGTGCAGAAGAATATTATCATTTGGCTGCCATTGAGAAAAGTATGTATAAATAAATAAATAATTACGAAGAGGTACAATGTTAAAAAGTTTTTATTTCATTATTATTTTAAGTCTAAAAAATGAAGAAGATATTTTAAATGATTATTTACGGAAAATACACAATGTTAAAAAGTTTTTTTTTTTTTAGGGATTATTTTGGAAATTAAAAAATGTAAATATATTTTGAATGATTATTTTCAGAAAATACACATTGTTAAAAATCTGTTTTTATTTCAGGAATTTTTTCATGTTTATAAAATAAAAGTAGCGCTCGCTGTTTTTTACGCACGCCAAAGTTTCTTCATTTCGTTTCTTAATGCTAATGTTTCAGCCACTTCTTTCGGTTTTGAAGAGTTTGAACTTGCAAGAACAGCTGCAAAGCCTTGCAAATGACATTTTCCTTCAGCGAAACATAAAAGAAAGGGAGAAAAGATACGTCACAGAGGTTGCCTCTGAAGCTTAAAAAATGGCGTGGTTGAAAAACTTTCTCCTGTTCGACATTTTTTCTTTTCTTTTCCCTTTTTTGATGTCAGTTTTTTCTGCTTAAAAAAAGAATAAAACCAGCATGAAAACAATTGCCTTGTAGACTCAAGTAGCGTTTTTTACACCAGATTACATTACATTACAATGAAGAGAGCATTTTTCAATTTCTTTTTTTTTTATATCACGGCTTTCTTTTTAATTGTGAAAACATTTTTATTTTTAAACAGAATTCTTCGAGAATTTTTAAAGGAGGAGGCCCACTTTCTAAGAAGAAGGCGTTTGTGTTATATATCCCCTTTGTACCAAATACACGTAAAACAAGCTTACTTTCTAAACTTAATTTCAGTGTATTTAGAATTCTCAATCAAATGAATCTCTATATGAAAGGAAAAATATTGCGAAAGAAAGAAAGAAAAAAAAAAAACGCGGATCAGGAACAACCATTTAACTTCGTTCAAGCAACAGAAGCTACATCATGTTTAATTACATTGAAAGACGGCTGGATTAGATGCCTTGAGTTAAATCTCTTGTAAGATCCCAGCAGCAAAGTAGTTATTCTGAATACTGAGGAAACTTCTGAATGATTCTTCTGCGAACAGAAATGAAATAACTCCTGGATTATTTATACTTATCTTCAAACACGCAGAAGAATTTCTCTCAATCGAAGAAGCTTAATTAATTATTATACGTAATATATATAATATAAGTAATAAGGTAGAAGTTACAATTTCTTTCAGTGAATTTGCCTCTAGAAGTAATGTTCAAACTCATATTGTTATTATTTAACTTATGAATTTCAAAAGTGCTCCCATTTGTTTCTGGAGAGAATTAAAGTTTTAGCCGAAATACTTCTAAAAAAATCATTGAATGGTATGTGAGTAATTTATTAAATGATAAAATACAGCTGGGAAATAGTTTACAGGGTGCGGGAAAAAAACTCGGACAAAGTTTGATACGTCCTGACACGAACACGTTATACCGTATCCAGTTAATTGTTTTTTAATAAGATTCTCCATGCTTTTTTGTATTGATGTGTGCAGTTTCGAATTTGTACTCCTTATTTTTGTTTTGTTCACAAACGTGTTGCAGTTTTGGAGCTTTTTCGCTCTGGAAAACGGGAATGTGCAATTTTTCGTTTGCTCAAATTTCCTCGACAGACTGTTTCCGATGCAATTAACTAGTTCAATTAGCGATGCTAACGATGTCCAGGGGGTCGTCCAGGGGGTCGTCCAGGGAGCTGAAGAAAGCGCACCATCAACACATCCTCCAACCACAGGCTCATCAAGAAGCGAGGGCAACGAATTTCAAGAATCTCCATGCGAAAATCACTCGTGTGATCGGAATCAGCGACCAATCAGTTCAGCGAATAGCTAAAACGGAACTTAGCCTCAAGCCGTACAAGCTCCAAAAAGTTCAACTCCTTGCGGAATAGAACAAGCACGTACGACTTCAAAGATGTCGCAAGCTCAAGCGTCGGGCCGCAGGTCAGCGATCGGAGCGCATCCTCTTCACACAGGAGAAGCTGTTCACCGTCGAGCAAGAGCACAACCATCAAAGCGACAGAGGGGTCAAGATCAACCAAAAAGTTTCGCCGCAACATTCTTCAGGTCGTCGCATTCCGTGGGCCCAGCAGCACTTTGTCGACGCAAATTGGACGTTCCAGCAGGACTCAGCACTGGCTCACAAGGGCCCATTTTCGGACTTCATCTCGTCTACGGAATGGCCGCCCTACTCGCCGGATCTCAATCCGATGGACTGCAACTGTGGTCCATTTTGGAGGATCCACGAAAGTTTGCAGTCGCTGAAGCAGTCGTTGCTCCGAAAATGGGACCAATTGTCATCGAAAGAGCTGCGGCCCATCGCTGAAAATTTCAAGCCACGTTTGGACCTGTATATCGCCGCCGGAGGAGATCACTTCAAAACCAGCTGAGTATATTATTGCTAACGTTTCATGTTATCGTTATTAATTGTTGTTTTGCTAAATTTATTTCATTTAATAAAATTATCATAAAAAAAATGTTTGTCCGTGTTTTTTTGTCGCACCCTGTACATTGTTTGTTTATCCGTTTATGAGATGTCACTATTCACATAATGAATTGTTATTACTTTAAATTCTGTTGATTTATGTAGAATCTTATTTTTAATCTTGAAATATTTGCAGTTTACATAAACTCAGCAGGGTCATTTAGGCTCCTTGACAGTTCATCGTTTGTCGAATTACCGAATTTTGAGTGTATCTAACAGTTCATAAATATGCTATTATTCACAAACAGCATTTAGGAAACTATTTTCGACTATATTTGTTTTGGGATCAATAATTCATTCTCAGTTGCCATAAACGAAGCTAAAATAACACAAAAATATACTTTTTCTTCTTCACAATTGTAACGCTCCAACAAAAAAAAGCTACAACATACTCATCCTTTTGGACTATGGTAGGCCATATTATAAAAGTCATGTCCAAGTGCGGCTTTTGTTTCTTTCTTTCTTTTTTCTTTTTTGACACCAAGAAAAATTAGAACCTTTTTTTTCCCACTAAAATCTTGTTTTATCTAAAATGCTTGTTTTCTTCCCCCAATCGTTTTAACCCTTCTCTTTCTGAAGTAAATTTTAGTTTTTGAAACAGTAAATATATTTTTCATTTTGTTTTACTGATTTTGGCAATGAACTACTAGGTTAACAGAAAAATGTCACAACCAGAACGTCTAGTCTACAACCATATTATGACGCTATGAAAAACAATCTTCCATTGGAAACGAAACGAAATTAGGGCAGTTTAATGTTGTTACAGTTCGTGTAATGACAGTAAATTGACACGAACACGTTGAATTGTTCAAGTTAGAAATTCACCTCAAGAATATTTATAGTTACGAGGTTTTCCTACATTGAGAAGAAATATTGTTCACTAAATGCTATCTGACCTTTTTTTTAGAAAAAAAAAAACTTTTGAAAGCATTCTAAGCAGCTGCCTCAATTTTCTCCATTAATAATGTGACTGACAAAGAGAGACGCAAGTTTTCATCATATGACACAAAAGGGAATCCCGTCATGCATTATTTTCCAGTATTTGATCAACATTAATTGAACAGTTCCATTATCCAAACTTGGATAATAATAAATGTTATAGTGTATTCAAACCTTTTAGATGGATCACATGTATTCAGTCTCGCATTAAAGAAGCGTCTAGTTTAACAAGACATGTAATCCCCTGACATGTCGTAGTGTCAAATCGCTATTGTTCGTAATTAATTACAGGTTGCAGTGGAGACGGACTTCTAAGGATTCGAATGACACGTTGAATAAATAATTTGATTCGAGCTTCATGTACTTTTTGAATTGTAATGAATTCCGTGCACGTCAGATAAAAATAAAATACTCTGCAATTATAGTTGAATTTAGTTTTACTTTAGCGCTTCGTTTTTCTTAAAATATGTTTTTATGTAACGTTTCACATTATATTATACATTATTTGTATTGTAGGCCTTTGAAGTAGGAAATTGGAAATATTATATATATATCTCAAATACACAGAACGGTAAAAAGATTCTAGGCAGATTAGGCAAAAGTTATATCATTAAGTGAGAGCGTTAACGAAAGTTGACGAAAGTACAATTGAAATAAAAAAACAGAAAAATCTCTAAAGTTATTAAAATGCAAAAGAAAATGCCCATAGTGCGTGCATATTATTAAAAAAGTGTACAGATTTATAGAATTCATAGAAAAATGTAAAGAATTAATCGTCTATACAGATTCAAAGCGTGTACATATTTTTACTGATTATTTATTGGGTACTTTAATGTAAGAAAACCCCCTGAGAGCTTTTAGAGAATGTTTATAAACGGCATAAAACTGTCTATAGGTTCTACGCTTACTCTTTAAAGAGTTTTAGAATCAACTAAGAAAGATCGTGGAATTCATATAAAATTTCTGTAGACTCATAACATGTGTGTACATTGCATGCTGATAATTAAGAAGAGCTTACATTTGTACCCCAAATAATGAGTGCCCCAGCTCACACTTGTATCGATTTAAATAGGCTTGGGGATTATAGCACACCAAAAGAGACTTAGAACTGCATTTGAAGAAATAAGTTATCTTATTAGTCGCGACAACCTAAGAACCGTTCCTAAGTAGCGTAATGCTCCAGTCGTATCACGTTACTTTGAAAGAAAATAAGCTGATGCTGAAGATATTTTTCTTTTATTACCTGATCCAAACGGATACATTCTAAACGCCTCAATGATATTATCACATCCTTTGCCAATAAAAAGTGGTGTAGAGTATTACTGGATCTTTAACCCTTCATACGGTAATGCCAACATCTTTCTAAGGAAAATTAGTAAAAAAGTTAGTAAATCACTTCTGGTAATTTGTAACTTAAGCAACCACTTCATAATTCACTCCATGGCAAGAATAAATTATAAGAAACCAGTGCTCTGACGCACATATTTCAAATTACATTGCATTTGCGCGTTTCAGGGATAAAATGAAAACTTTTTTCAGTGCAAAAATGTATTTTGCTTCAAGACACTCAGCAGCAGTCATAATGAAACGTCTAGTCTTCTCTTCATCGTGACTGTTTCTTGTGTAGTGTACAGACACCTGAACTTTTATTTTCACTCCCAGCAGATTTTACTCCAACAGAAAACTCAGTGATCATCATCTTGGGAATAGCCTTGTTCCAGCTTTTAACCCTGTAGCGTTCACTCCACCCTACTGTGTAATAAAGTTCAAAGCGCTTTCGCATTAAGAAATAAAATCCTTCTAACATCAAAACTCGTGTATTCAATATAATTTGCAGTAGGTACGTCACACAGTTCAATGTATGAAACGCGATAGATTACCTGGAGTTGCCTTCTATTACACTCCAAAACTCGAGCTAGACAGTGGCAGACCTTCAAAACGGTGGTTAGAACAGGCAGCCAGAACAGGATCTTTGCTTAATCCTTGACGACGAAGAAGATGATGATGTCCGTCACAAAGTTGTTCACTTTCAGTTTTCTGTCTACATAAAAATCTCCTTTCCTTGTCAAAGGGAAATGGGGAAAAAGAAGTAATTTAACTATTAAGTTTCCGAAAAACTTCGGATTTACAGAGGACGTCTATCCATCTATTAGGAGGTTGTAACTGACTGGATACAAAGGCGTGATTTATAACTAAAAATTATATTTATCAACTATTTACATTTTAAGTGAAGTAAAAGTACTAAACATGTAACAAGTGGCCATGCCGGCACAGGATCGAGCAAAGAGCGAGCTGCATAAAAAAAAAAAAACTACTGCCGACTCGCTTTAAATACAGAATAATCGGCCGTTGCCACCCGCTCGGAGGTTAAAGTTTTAGTATTTTAATATAACACGCAAATATAAAGTCAGAAAATAAAATATATGGAATAACCTCCTCACATATATAACAAATAAGTTATGTAAATAAGTTTCGAATAATAACCTATTTAAATTAATTATTATTATTTAAAACAGGCATAAATACATAAGAGAAGAGTAGAAACAATGTACGCATTAAAATTAAATTAATCCATACGTCTTTTGTCAGTCTGTCACAACTTTTTTGTTTAAATTCAAGTACTACATATTAAAATGACTTAATACATTTTGGCGGTCTTACACATCTTCAGGCCTATTTAAAAACAGTGGAAACATTTTAATCTATGAAACAAATATTCTGAATTATTAAATAAAGACTTGCAGTGATAGACACGATAGAAAAGGACCCGTCTGTTACATCATATTTTTACATAATGCTTCAAAATTTTATTTCAGAACCTAAAATTCTCCCGAATTTTTTAAAATGAGCATAAAGAATGAACCAAAAAAAACGTGCGTTTTGTCACATATAAAGCTAACCTTATGTATTTAGAGCCTCATAAATTTGTCTTCATGTATCATGATTTAGATATATTTTAAACCCTTTCATAGGCCATTTATTTCTCTTTTGAATTCCTACCAGTTTTTTTGTTTTTTTATTTGAATTAAGCGATAGAATTTAGCAAATATACTTGATTTTGCCAAATTTTATTTTTATATCTAAATTTTAGATTGGTATGCTCTCCCCCAAAAAAATAATCATAGAGAAAATAGGTGGAAATCGTTTTTCGCATATGATTTCTCACGCTAGCGTTACTGTTCCTATCGTTATACGTAATAGCAAAGCGTTATAATAGTATTATGGGTTTTATTCTTACCACAGCTACATTTTGTAAGATCATGTAGGTGGGAAGAAATCTTCCCAAGGTCCATGAAAGGATTAATAAATATTTATATATTTCTTTACTATTTATTAGTCTACTTTCCAGTAAAAGTTTTTAAAAAATAAATAATTAAGCATGAAAGAAGGCTTAATGTATCGTGAAAATATCGCTAGAAATCAAGAAAAGTAAAAATAATTTAAGTAATTAAATAAAGATGGAAAAATAAAAATTTTGAAAGTAGGGTTTTGAGATGGGGAAAATGTGTGTCGGTCTGTCTGAGCCCCCCTAATAACTTTTGAACGAATTGTCCGATTCCAAAAATTCTTTTTGCATTCGAAAGATCTTGGCAAGGACATCTCATTTCCATATTTTACTTTTGAACGATTTTTCGTTCAATTTTTAACAGTTCTAAACATTTTAACATTAGCGCCTATGAGCGAAAATGAAGCAACTTATGTAAACTCTGGGTACAAGATCCAAGTTCCAATGAACAAGCTCACTGGAAGAAGTTCTTGGCGTGAAATATTGATTTGAACAATTTTTGTTCATTTTTGAACAGTACAAAAAAAAAAAAAAAAAAAAAAAAAAAAAACATAGCTCCTACGGGTAAATTTCAATCCTATATAAATCCTGATCTAATGGACCGATTTGATTGGAGCACACGTTATCGGAAAGCTCTTATAACGTAGAACATGTACAGGTAGAAAGTTCATCCAGAACTAACGAGCCTATTTTCGAATGAAAGTTTTTGATCGGGATTTTCAAGAATATTTTTTGAAAGAATGAATGAACAAATGCGTGAAATAAATGATAAAAAAATAAATGAGCGTATAAATGAGCGAATGAATGAAAAATATATGTAAATGAGGGAATAAATACATGAATGAGTAAGTGAATATGTATTAACCGTTGAAAAAGGTATATTTGAAGTAAGTAAGGACTAAAGCTAAACGAGAAAGAAAGAAAAAGATGGCTAGATTATAAATTTGAAGTTGGTGTATACGGGAAATTAGGCTCGTATAGTTGTAGACAGAACTTCTTGTTGTAATATATGTGTTCTTACTTTTTGCTACATTTATGAAAACGGATGCATTACGGCATTCATAACTACCTGCCATAGGGGATTAAATTTTGTCTTACCATTAACTATATAATCGTTTAAATGACTTTGTTAAATTTAACGCAACGTACACAGAATTTATTCAAATCTCAGAGAACGTGATGTACACATAACATTACGTTGAACGTCGTTCAAAATAAATTTATGGCGCACTCACCATGAGTGAAAATTATAAAGCTTATGAAAACATAATATATGTTGAAGTTATCAAAGGAGATATGTATTTTATAGCACACTGACGCGTCAACTTCTATTTTAGAAGTTGCTTTTATCTTGCTCTCATGTTAGACGTTGTTTTCCTTTGAACGAAAATGCAATTATTATTCAAGAACACTTGTTATTGTCACCGTTTTGAAATCGTTTTAAATGTGGAGCAGATTAGAAATGCGAAAGAAATTCTGACGACGAAATGAATTAAAATTTATTGCCCTAGACAAGTTGCCAAGCCTAGTGAGAACTTTATGACAAGTTGTCGAAAAATAAGTTTGCAACATAAGATTTTTTTACTGCTCTCGCCCCGTAGCTCCGATGAAGCTGCACTCTTTCCTTCGATGCGACGAAATCTAATGCAAATGTTATTAAGAATTTGGGGAGCAATTAGAGGGGTAAGGCTCACAACTCTCCAAGTGCTCTAGTTTGGCCTCGAACCATAATAACGTTTTTTTAATAACAATACTTAAAAAGCATAAAATGACCGAAAGCGTTCTGTTACTAATAAAATTTAAAAGGCTTTAAAACAACTTGATGAATCTGTACACTTCTAGTCCTTTTGTAAAAGCTTTTAAGAAGTAAGCTTTATTGCCGTCCTCTACTTGGAGCTAGTTTTAAGATATAAGAATTTTAAGAGCCATGTAGCCGAACATAGAATTATAAGAAATAAATAATGACGAATTAAATTATGCAATTATCTTTTTAAAAAATAAACAAAACTTGTAGTGGATAAAAATAGATTATAATTGCTATTTAAAAAGAGATATATTTTATTGTTTTAAAAGAAAAAAAAGGAATAACTGAAAGCTTGGTTCTATACGATATATAACTATATTTTTGCAATGAAATTCTACTTTAACGTGTAGAAAAGTACTAAGTACATAAAATTATAAAAAAGAAGTTCATTTCAAATAAATAGGTTCCTATTTACTTTCAAATTTGCTTGAATAAAGTAGGTTGTCACAATATTTGTGAGAGGGTGAAATCAAATAACTGATGTGAAATTTGTTCTTCAAAGCTGTTGGGATTTTTTTTTCTTCATTGGTATATCTAATACTTATGATATAGCAATGGCTTTCTTGTAAATTTCTAAACACGTATGTATACTCAACTCCTGCAATACAATCTTTCACTTCAAGCAATAGTTCCTCGGATTCACGCAGACTCACGGCATACCATAATATGCAAAAGTAACTAAGTCACTTTATAAGTACAATAAGCATTAAAAAGCATAAATTAAATAGAACTTCACTAAAATCTAAAATATAAAGTTTAATTAAATGAGTTTTAGATTCGGATTAACATTTGAACTTCTTATGCCTCAATATTTACTTGTTTTTTTTTTTTTTAACCCCATTAATGAAATAAGACCAGAAGAATTAAATAAAGGAATTATACGGAAAAAATAATTACGCAACCGAATGTACAAATTAAGCGTAAATGCAAATAAAAAATAATTGAGTGAATCTGCACATCAGGTTCTTAATACTTGTGCGTTTTAACGCTTTAATGACTCTTTATATATATATATATATATATATATATATCAAGCAATATAAATTATTGAAGGAATCCCAGCTGTTAATGACCATGCGGAAGGGGTACAGCCATTATAAAAGAATTTAATAGGAAAATAACACACACTGAAATCAATTACAATTCTTGTTGCAGGTTGTCGAACAACATCGCCGAAAGCATAGCTATCCGCGTTGCTCAACAGCAGAGTTTGGAAGGTACAGGGGCAAGCACATCCATAGTTGTTTAAACATCATTGATGTATTATTATTATTTTCAACTTACAAAATGCTGGAAATTTCAAGGAAATAAAATTGCATTCTTTTCCTGGGCTGAGTTTTGTTTCTTTCGTCCTTTGGGTATAAAATCGAAAGACGCGTAACTTTGAGGCCGTTGAGCGAGCTACCCCTAAATATTAAAATTATAAGCATAAACTTCACAATAATTATTTTTTAGATAAATGGAACCAAATGTGAGAAGGTAGAACCAGTTAAAATAAAAAATTAAAAACAAATTGGCTTTTTTTTGTACCACCTTAATATATATATATTAAAAAAAAAAAAAAAAACTCATCAATCAACATTAAAAATTTATATTCAAGCTACTGTTTCCAACTTTAATTCTTAAAAAATTACTTTTGAACTCTGTTTTGAAGTTTCTTGCCGTGAAAAATATTTTAACAGCTAATATGCAATATTTCAAGGCTAAAAATGCAAAATTGAAGATACAACTCCTGTGCACAACCTTACACAACTAGTTTAGCTTTGTTTTTAGTAACCCAGTGAACAAAACTTAGTACATATATTCATTTTGTTCTATTTATTGTTATACTCTTGTAGAAATTTAGTACTACGTGGTTTTAATCAATTTTTTAACACGTAAAAATTAAAGTGAATTTAAAATTTCTTCAACTTTGATCAGAAAAAACTGGGGATTTTAATAATGAATAAAATTAATTGAATATAGATGTCAATCTTTTCTGGTATTTCACAAGTAAATCTTCTTTATAAAATAGGCATGTATTTTTTGTTAGTTTAGCTGCATACATACATTGAGTTGTACGTACATGCAAAAGAAACATCAACGCCAACCAACCATGCTCATAAACAAAACTTAATATTTTGATTTATAAGAGGGTTCCATATAAAATATTTTCGTATATTACCTATATGTTTATTTACCACAACTAAATATATATTATAAAGTCATTCAATAAATTTTTTAAAAAATATATCAATAAAATAATGCAAGAAATAAAGAAAAGGAAAAAATCAGGATTTGACACATTAATAAACCACCAATTTATGAACGTCTTCCAGGTAACTTTTTTTTTTTTTTTTTTACAAATTATAGTAACTTATTCTCAACGTTGAAAATATTGACCAACAAATTTAATTAAATTTGAGCTTAAAGTTTTTAAAATTAATTTTGAATTAAATGCAGTGTAGCTATTGGGTTTCGCTTCTGCTGAAAATATGCAATAGCTAACCTTAATAATTTTATATTTTGCTAAATCTGTGTCGAAGTAAGACACTCAAATTCACTCAATGCTATGTTCTTGAATTTTTGCTGAATAAAATGAGATTTCGGAATAAAGTGACTTTGACATGTAAGGTTCTAGCTATAATTTATTCTGCATTGTTAATCTTTGTTTGATTAGAATGGGCTGAATTAATGAATAGAAATTGAATTATTCATTTCTGAAAGCCCATGTTTATTTTTCACCAAGTTTTTCCCCTAACTCTTTAAGACTTCGCTGCTTTCAATTCTGTTGGATTATAACTTTTACCGGAGTCTAATTTACCTTTCAGAGATGACAATTTTAATCCGGATAATACGGATCACAAACATAGCATTAAGAATCAAAATTATATTTTAAGGAAATCGAAATCATCATTTTTATTCTTGGTTTTGTTAATGCCACTTAATCGTTTTTGTAAAGGTATAATAACTAAATAAGTGAATTCATTGAAATAAATTTACATAATTAAAATCTGTGAGCAGTTGTCTTTCTTTCTGCCTTGATAGCTCCTCCTGGCTGTCAGTTCGTCACGCTGCAAAAAAATTCTGTAAAAGTACAGAAGGGAAACTCTGAGTGTTTCTCTAAACCTACGAAACACTTGTTTCAAATCAAGTAGTAAAGTTTCTTAATAACTGTTTCTCAACAAAATTCTTATATTTCCGCACTCTGTAAAACTACAGAGAAAGACTTGTTAAGTCACGCAAAACTGAACACTTGAGATCTGTGACTACCAGTTTAAAAATTGTCAAAAATGCATTTTATATTTTTGGCGCATAATTTATCTTCAGCTCTAGTGAGAAGCCTGCTACCCCTCGGTGGCCAGCCTTACCGACTCCGAAGGCATCATTGGCCGAGCGGCACAGGAATCAGAGTAGCGTGAGCTCAATTGAACTCACCTTCAACTTTGTGTACCGGAAATAGTAATTTAGCGTACTCGTAGATGGCGCCACAACAGCTCGGCATTTTATCTATTGCAATCAAATTGCAGAATGGTCTCTGTTTTTTATTCTCTGTAATTTTCTTTCTTTAAGACTTGAATTCATTGATAATTTGGCTTTAATTTTATTGATGAATGGAGCACGTCTTTTGAGTATGTCCTAGTGATTCGGATTCAATTTTAGGCTGTAGACTGCTAGTGATCCATAGAGACGCCTCATGCCCGGCCGGTTTCGCCAAATATAAGTACACTACACGCACAAGATGGTTGGTCATTTGGGTTACAGACACAGTCTAAAGAACCAATATGCTATTTCTATTTTTGTTCCTATAAATCTACTGTGGAACGGATAACATGCTTATTAGTCAAAAACTAAATCTTATTTCTGTTTTCGTAAATCTATTGATAAAATTACTTAGTCAAGAATAGATTCTTATTTTTAAAATTGTATGTCAATATACGCGTAAATATAGATGTTTAATAATATTATGTCGATTATTTTAGTTTTCCTTCTTTGGCACTTCTCTATAAGCAGCACGAAGTAAATATTTTATTTCATTCATTTTTTCAAACTACTGATGTAATTCGATGAAGTTTGGTAACCATGGCTCTCGCGCGCCAAACGCGAGAGAACGTATTGCTTCAACTAACAGGGGGATTTTTGAACCTGATAAGCAATCTACTGTATTTGTAATATAATCTATGGGTAAAAATTACCAAAAACTCAAGGAAAAAAAAAGAGATGGACTACTGATGTGAAGTAGAGTTTACAATTAAATTTTTCATGATGCAAACCAATTATGCATCAGTATACCTATTGCCACATTTATTGGTTTCTAAAACGATTTTTACTGTTTTCCGTTTCTAAGCGAAATCTTAAAATGTCAATGTCACAAACTTCTCAAACTTGCAGTTCTGGACTTTGTGACTTTTACTTAACCACGAAGTTTTCTATTAAAAAAAAAAACCTTTCGATTTTAGTTCTATTCAATTAATTTTCTTGTAGTATAAAAAAAGAGATGGGGCGGGAGTACAACGCTTTACAAATATTTCAGTAACCTATCTCCAAATGAACCTAAGCTTTAAGAAAGCGTTGTCAATGCAACCAATTTTCTAAAATAATGTTAAAACAATAAAAATAATCTCGACGCTTTGAAACAAAATAGTGCTTCCTGTATTGCCTTTCCCTGTATTATTAATTTCAGCTACACATATGTAGTTCAATATCGCTCTACATTTACTTACCTTATTCCTGTTTTCCTTCTTTTCTTCCCTTAGAAATGCGTTACAGTTTTCCTGCCACTTGAGGCTTAAAATTTGCTACAATTTTAATAATGCTGTTTCTTTCTTCCAAGTTCTATTCTATTTCAGAAAGCCGTGTTATGGAATAAACTTTCACTCGCAACCTTTATTGCAATAGAACGCCTTTATCTCAAAACCGAAATTAAGAATGCTGCGTATAAAACAGAAACTCCAGTTATGGAAGGAAAATTTGAACGTTTTAATTCAAGTCTTTGGGCACTTCTAATATTTCATACTTTGCAGGTCTATAAATGGAGTATGTGATTAAACTTTGCCGGACCAACGTAAAGCGAAAGATTATCTTTCGTTCGAACTCTTAAATTCCAACTTTGAGCAGTCCTAGTGAAACGAAATAAATTTTGAACAATAATGAGAATGGGCAAGCTGGGAGTTCCTATGAGAGATCTGTTTGGAAGCAGCTTAACGAGAAAGTCTGAAAATGTTTACATCAAAGCGGAATAGGAATGTATAAAAGCGACTGACAGATGTGTGCTTTCTGAAATTGGAATAGATATTATGTTTGGAAAAGGGGGAATTGGAGTATCTTCATATAAAAAGACGATTTTCATCATCAAAGTCGTAGTGAAAAAATTGGAAGGAAAAAACCTTGTCCTTGGATATTTTCACATCCATAATCAATATTTTTGAATAATAATATCAGCACTAACAAATCGCTGTTATGGAACAAAAAGCTTTCTCGTTGTTTAGTAAATTTGTATAATGTGAACGCCACCAGGTGGCTGAATGTTATAAGACTTACCAAGTTAGAAATGTGTGAGAGTTAGAGAGAGATGGAATGTTTTTGAGTTGTTATGCGTCGGCTTGGAATGCCGTATTTTTTTTTTTTTTTTTTTTTTGTGCGCTTGAGTGTCGCAGTAATTGGTTTTGTGAAAATATATTTTTTTTAAATACATAGTGTATTTCATCAACTGAGTTATCGACCCGTTAGCATTTGGCTAACACTCGGTCCAACTTCAATAAAATTGTAAGCATGTGACGACGAAGGTTCGTCATCACATACTTATAATGTTATTGATTTTAAGTAATGATGAAAAAATTCTCTTCATCCTAAATGATTATGTATATATATATATATATATGTAATCACAGTTACATGCAGCCGTTATTTTAATGTAACGTCCGTTGGTAAGTCAATCGTGGCCGAAAATCTTCAATCTTTGATTTATTAGTAGCTTCACATGTTAAATACATGTATTCCAAAATACAAGACGACACAAAACATCATTCTTTTATCTACAATATTTACATCGTGAATTCCCGCGAAAAGCTTGCGAGATCGCCTTTTATAATCTCTCGAGCTATATGTCACGTGATGAAGCAACGATTTTTCTATTCGTTCTTCTACAAAATCATCTAGACTCGCATTACATAATCTTTCCCGCACCAGCCTCCCGGGCCAGAGAGCATCTATAAAATATCTACGCTTCAAAAACGAAACAGAATTCAAAAAGGGTTATTTAGTTTTTAATGCTATATATATATATAATCATTTTTTTCTATTTTTTTTTCTAATGGAGCTGCGTGTGGTCACCAACCTTTGCGGACCTAGTGCATTCCCCGGAAACCGCATCCACCTTTTCCAGGGCCTTACGACTACGCTACCCTGTCGGCAATGATTATATATAACTCAGAAAAAAGGAAAGATACTGTTGTCCTGATAATGCTTTGGAAATTTATTTTTCTTTCAGTTACGTTTTTCATTTTATGGATAGCTCACTGTAATTTAAAATTATCTACAAAGTGTTCTTATTTATGTGTTAATTTCTTTGCTTATTAGTTTTTCTATAAATTTTGAAGTATCGTTTTTCTGTGGGAAAAAAAAAAAATATGTACGTAAAAATTAAGTTGTACTAGTTATTTTTGCTTTAATCTATTAACTTTTATAACACATGGTTTCTAGATTCTACAAACCACTGACATGATCATGCCTATTAATTAGTTTACTTAGCTATTATTATTTTTAAGCAACATTTGACAGCAATTTAGAATCAACCAACTTCCATTTTTTTTCTTATAATGGCGGTCAACAAAAATGATAATATATTTTCTGCAGTAGAATGTTTAAAAACATGTACACGTTTTTTTTAAGTGCAACAATTTCTACCAATATCAAAATGATAATATAATCTGCGAAATAAAATCTACATTGAATAGAATAGTGTTTTTTACAATCCATAAAATTCTGCGAAAACTCTTGGTACTCTAATGAATTGCAGACAGTTTTACGGTTAATAAATAACGAGGGGGTGATACTGTTTGAGATGAGTCAAAGAGTTGGCCCTTTTCTTTTATAAATGAGTTATTAAAGTTTGAAAGTATATGCCACAAAAGTTCTTGACGAATTTCTCGCTAACATTTGTTCTCTAAGAAATTGATAACAAAAAATTTTCTCAGCACTCTTGCTCGGGCGAATAAGACAAATCTATTCATTAAGAAAACGGCTAACAAATATAAGTAAACCGAAAGACAATAGGATTAAAATTTCGTCATTAATTTCGGATTTCGTCTTAATGACGGAACATTCTCGCAATGAAACAAATGAAAAAATAAGAAGACTAGTAGATGCGAAATGAAGACAAAATTCTTTAAGACTACAATCAGTAATAAACAATGCTGTTTAATTAATGTACTTGTTTACTGAAAATCTTATGTAAGAGGTAGAAACGCATTGAAAATTAGACTTCATTAGGAAAAATAAAGAACTCAAAATGTTGTGAAACAGTAATTAACGAATATTTGTACTCCATGGATTTAGGGATAGTAAACGGACATGTATAAGAACATTAATGTGTGTGCAAAGTAAACAATAAAGCCTTGATTTTACAAATTTCGCCTCCTCCGCCTTTTTTCTGTTTATTTAGTTTTTCTTTTTTGGCACACATAAACAGAGAAATGTTGGGAGTTATATTTTGTTCACTGATAAGTAGTTTCTGTGCTTTCACAGTGAAAGTCAAATAATTTTACTTCATTCTTACTTGCATGACACATCAGCGGAAATTTTTGTCTTATTAAACAGATACTTTTCAAAATACTTTAAAATACAAGCAAAAAAGAAAAAGAAAGATTTTTTAACGTATATTTTGTATTATAAATTTATTCACATTCGAAATGTGGTTATTTATGTTATATAATTTCTGGAAAAGTAATATTTGTCGTGCAAAAAAGAAATGTCAAACGATAAAAGCGAAGTAAACGTGCTGAAAAATGGAGATAGCGGCCGTCAATATGTATATGTTTATAAGAACTATCAATTTAGATATAGATTTATGCAATACTTTAATTTGTATACTACATCATGGTTTATTTTTCTTTTTGTATATATGCAATGAAGTTTTTAGAGAAGAAAGAATTCTCTGTATATTCGTATCAAGAAATTACCGATTTTTGGCTGGGTGACAATTTGCCTCACTATTACTCTAATCTCATCCGAAGCCCGCAGTTTTATTGACTTGCAATCAGTAAGCGGTAGTCATAAAAAAGTACTTAGAGCGTTCTAATTTGGAACACCAAAAGCGGGGTTGTCGAAGAAAGAATACTAAAGAGAATGGGGCAGCGTTTCCTGTAAGACAATGTCAGAAAATGAGAAATTACGTAAGCTAACACGTCTTTCACGAAAGAAGAAATAAAACCAAATTAAGTGTAATAATATTGTTCTTAGTTTACAGTATTTTTTCGAAGAGTTTTAGTTATAGATATCGTTTTATTTATAACTAGCGGTACCCACACGGCTATGCCCGTGTTAAAAAATGAAAAGACCAGTCGGTTTGCCATTGTGTATATAGTGATAACTTTTTTAGGTGCAAATTATGTTATTTTATTAAAATGTATAGCATTCCATATAATTAAAGATTAGATGCCCACGGCAATCAGCCGGAGATCCTACACATTTAAGCATTTTTTTTTACAAAACACACAATAAAAAAGGAAAAAGGAAAGAAAGAAACGAAATAAAACAAAAAAGAAAATATTTGAAAAAAAAAACGCATTTTGTTTGTTTTGTTCAAGTACCCACACAAAAAGGAAGATTATAATAAATTAGAATAGTTTTAATTAATAAATTTTTAGTACAATTAATTTTTATCTATTATTTATTGACATTAAAGCCGGGTCCAGAAGCTACGTTTTGTACAACCTTTTGTCTATGCAGTCTTAATACTGAATGAAAACGTTGCAGTTTT
This sequence comes from Octonoba sinensis, assembly GCA_038502835.1. Taxonomy (NCBI): domain Eukaryota; kingdom Metazoa; phylum Arthropoda; class Arachnida; order Araneae; family Uloboridae; genus Octonoba; species Octonoba sinensis. The sequence continues at coordinate 23,466,313 of CM076599.1, read as the reverse complement.
TTATGCGTCTACATAGTGCAGAGATATCTGTATATTTCACTCAGTTTTGTGCGATATCGTCATGAAGGAGGTACTACTCTGGTCAATTATGACATGGTGTCATGTTAAAAAAAAAAAAACTGGAACGTCTCAGAAGAACCCGGCGTTCAAAGTGGTCAAATGATTACATAAAATAAATATTTTTTTGTTGCCTGTTCTGGTGGTTCGACAACTGCAATCTCTTTATTTTCATCCATGGTATTCCTAGACTGCCTTGGTGTCTCCTGATCATTTAGGAAATGTAACAAATCAAAGTACCAGAGAGATGGCTTGTAAATTTCGTCTCCAACCCCAGATCGAATCGAGTTATTAACTTTTGCCAATTATTTCCGGTAAACACTTCTCAAAGAATTAATTATTTACAAATGTTTCTCTGTTTGCGGTTGCATCAATGTCTTTGATTTTTTCCACTAAACTCTCATAAGCCTCCCCCTTTTTATCCTTGTCACTATACTCCTTGGATTTTACACGCCAAACGCGTGGGAAACTTTCGCATAATGCAATAAATTTTGTGAGAAACTCCCGAGAACATTGCCGAAAGTCGGCCATTGTCGCCTGACGAATTGAAACTGAGAAACAAAATGAATCGGAAAGGGGTGCTACCGTCTACATGTGCCGATTTGTCTGCACAGTTCAAAGACATATGCTTTCTAGCTCAGTTATCGCTGCAACTGTACAGTCTTCGCACCGGACTCAAAACTGCGCACTTTTCCAATCTACACGCAACGTTTTATCTGCAATGTGTTGAACTGCGCAGAAAAAAGGTTGTGCAAAACGTAGCGTCTGGACCCGGCTTAAAACAGAAAGACGAAATTTCGTAGCCTGCAGAAACAAACAGCAGCAAGCAAAGATTTGAAAGCGGAATAAACTTTTCATCCGAGCTCAAATAGGAAAATAACATATGTGCTAATTCACTGGAGAAAAAAAAGTAAATAAATGAAAATATAAATAATAATAATAAGCTGGAATAACATAAATCGCTATAAAGGATAACATTTCTTTTAAAAACCCCTGTGCAGTATGGAAAATAGTCCCGTAAAATACATGTCAAAATAAGGAAATCAAAACAAAGCTATCAATCGCCTGTGGGACGCAGGAAATAAATTTTAATTCGTTTTAAAAAAATAATAATCAAAATCCAAAAAAAGAAATAAATTATTTAAAAATGGGCTGCTTCTCAAAATGCTAAAAACCGCAAGCAATACATTTTAATTCGTTAAAAGAAACAAGAAGTTCCGTCTAGAACTAACTATACGAGCCTACTTTCCCGTATACACCAAATTCAAATTTATAATCTAGCTATCTCTTTCTCTCTCTTTCTTATTTATCTTTAGTTCTAATTATTGAAAATATACCTTTTTCAACGGATAATACATATTCATTCACTCACTCATTCATTCTTTCATTTATTCAGCCATGCATTTATTCATTCATTCGTTACCTCATTCAAGTGTTTATTCATTCATTTACGCATTCATGTATTTATTCACTCATTTATTTATATTTTCATTTATTCAATAATTTATTCATTCATTCTTTTCCTCATTCATTTATTCATTGATTTATTCTTTCACTCTTTCATTTATTCATTCATTCATTATTTCACTCATTGAGTCACTGAGAAATATCCTTGAAAATCCCGATCAAAAAATTTCATAGCAAAATAGGCTCGTACGTTCTGGATAAACTTTCTATTTCTACATGTTCTACGTTATAAGAGCTTTCCGATAAAGTTTGTTCCAAGCAAATCGGTCCGTTAGATCAGGATTTATATAGGGTTGAAATTTCCCCGTAAGCTCTGTGTTAATTTTTTGAACTGTTCAAAAATGAACAAAAACTGTTCAAATCAATATTTCACGCCGAGAACTCCTTTCAATAAGCTTTCAATAGGAACTTGGCTCTTGTGCCCAGAGTTTACAGAATTTGCTTCAATTTTGTCCATAGGCGCTAATGTTAAAATTTTTTGAACTGTTCAAAATTGAACAAAAAATTGTTCAAATCAAAAAGTGAAATATAGAAATGAGATGTCCTCGCCGAGATCTTTCGAATGCAAAAAGAATTTTTCCAATCGGACAATTCGTTCAAAAGTTATTAGGGGGGGACAGACCGACAGACCGACAGACAGACAGACCGACAGACAGACCGACAGACAGACCGACAGACCGACCGACAGACAGACCGACAGACAGACCGACAGACAGACAGACCGACAGACCGACAGACACACTTTTTCCCCATCTCAATACCCTACTTTCAAATTTTTTATTTTTCAATCTTTATTTAATTACTTCACTTATTTTTGACTTTTCTTGATTTTTAACGATATTTTCACGATACATTAAGCCTTCTTTCATGCTTTATTATTATTTTTTTTTACTTTTACGGGAAAGTAGGCTAAAAAAAGGATCAATAGTCAGTCGGCATGGCAACAATTAAAATTAAAGTTAATTACCGTGAAAAAATAATTTTGAACTGCAGAGAAAAATGCTTATAACTTCTTTTCTAGTTAATTTAGAGGCTTCGAATTTTCGCACGTAGAGCGAAACTCTGTCCGGGGTAGTTTTTCACGCGCTTTTCAACGGTATCAAGTTCGAATTCCTTCCTATAGAAAATGACTATTTTATGAAACTTTCGGCTATAAATTGGAATAAAAGAAGAACAAATTCGAATTTCAGGAAAAACTCTCCGAGGTGCACACCCCCAGGTTCCAAACTAATTTCGTGCCAAATTTCATGAAAATCCGCTGGACGGTCTGGGCCCTACGCCGTACACAGACAGACACACACACATACTTACTGCTTTATCTCTATCTCTACTAATAATAAAGCAGTAAGTATGTGTGTGTGTCTGTGTACGGCGTAGGGCCCAGACCGTCCAGCGGATTTTCATGAAATTTGGCACGAAATTAGTTTGGAACATGGGGGTGTGCACCTCGGAGAGTTTTTTCTGAAATTCGAATTTGTTCTTCTTTTATTCCATTTTATAGCCGAAAGTTTCATAAAATAGTCATTTTCTATGGGAAGAAATTATCGCATCGCTTCGAGCTTGATACCGTTGAAAAGCGCGTGAAAAACTACCCCGGAAAGAGTTTCGCTCTGCGTGCGAAAATTCGAAGCCTCTAAATTACCTAGAAAAGAAGTTATAAGCATTTTTCTCTGCAGTTCGAAAGTATTTTTTCACGGTAATTAACTTTAATTTTCATTGTTACCATGCCGACTGACTATTAATCCTTTTCTTTAACGAATTAAAATTTTTGCGGTTTTTAGTATTTTGAGGAGCAGCCGATTTTTAATATATTTATTTCTTTTTTTGGATTTTGATTATTATTTTTTTAAAGCGATTGGAGATTTATTTCCTGCGGCGCACAGGCGGTTGATAGTTTTATTTTGATTTCCTTATTTTGACATGTATTTTACGAGACCATTTTCCATTCTGCACAGAGGTTTTTAAAAGAAATGTTATTCTTTATAGCGATTTTTGTTATTCCAGCTTATTATTACTATTTATACTTTCATTTATTTTAATTTTTTTTCGCCTGTGAATTAGCACATATGTTATTTTCCTATTTGAGCTCGGATGAAAGGTTTATTCCACTTTCAAAGCTTTGCTTGCTGCTGTTTGTTTCTGCAAGCTACCAAATTTCGTTTATCTGTTTTAAGCCGGGTCCAGACGCTACGTTTTGCACAACTTTTTGTCTCCGAAGTTCAACACGTTGCAGATAAAGCGTTGCGTATAGATTGGAAAAGTGCGTAGTTTTGAGTCCGGTGCGAAGACTGTACAGTTGCAGCGATAACTGAGCTAGAAAGCATAGATGTCTTTGACTGTGCAGACAAATCGGCACATGTAGGCGGTAGCACCCTTTTCCAAATCATTTGGTTTCTCAGTTTCAATTCGTCAGGCGACAATGGCCGACTCTCGGCAATGTTCTCGGGAGTTTCTCACAAAATTTATTGCATTATGTGAAAGTTTCCCATGCATTTGGCGTGTCAAATCCAAGGAGTATAGTGACAGGGATAAAAAGGGGGACGGTTATGAAAGTTTAGTGGAAAAATTCAAAGAAATTGATGCAACCGCAAACAGAGAAACAGTTGTAAATAATTAATTCTTTGAGAAGTGTTTACCGTAAAGAATTCGAAAAAGTTAATAAAGCAATTCGATCTGGGGCTGGAGACGAAATCTACAAGCCATCTCTCTGGTATTTTGATTTGTTACATTTCCTAAATGATCAGGAGACACCAAGGCAGTCTAGGAATACCATCGATGAAAATAAAGAGATTGCAGTTGTCGAACCACCAGAACAGGCAACAAAAAATATTTATTATTATGTAATCGTTTGACCACTTTGAACGCCGGGTACTTCTGAGACGTTCCAGTCTTTTTTTTTTAACATGACACCATGCCAAAATTGACCAGAGTACTACCTCCTTCATGGCGATATCGCACTAAACTGAGTGAAATATACAGATATCTCTGCACCATGTAGACGCATAAAAAACTGCAGCGTTTTCATTCAGTATTAAGACTGCATAGACAAAAGGTTGTACAAAACGTAGCTTCTGGACCCGGCTTTAATGTCAATAAATAATAGATAAAAATTAATTATACTAAAAATATATTAATTAAAACTATTATAATGTATTAAAATCGTCCTTTTTGTGTGGGTACTTGAACTAAACAAATAAAATGCGTTTTCTTTCAAATATTTTATTTTTTGTTTTTTTTCGTTTCTTTCTTTCCTTTTTCCTTTTTTATTGTGCGTGTTATGTAAAAAAAAAAAAAATGCTTAAATATGTAGGATCTCTGGCTGATTGCCGTGGGCAGCTAATTTTTAATTATGTGGAATGCTATTCGTTTTAATAAAATAACATAATTTACACCTAAACAAGTTATCACTGTATACACAATGGCAAACCGACTGGTCTTTTCATTTTTTTAACACGGGCATAGCCGTGCGGGTACCGCTAGTTATTAGTAGAGATAGAGATTAAGAGGAGTTTCATTATGATAAGATGACAAAAACATTGATGGAAGTATTGACGACGACAATATTTCTGATTTAAAAAATTTTGATAAAAAATAAAATCCAAAAATTGCACTTAAATACTCCTTTGAGTAATTACTTACGAGAGAGAGAGAGAGAAAGTGATTTATCAATTTATTATAAATCAATTAATATTATTAATTAATTATTTAAAAATTTATTATAATCAATTATCAATTTATTATTCCTTACACTAATATAAAAATTGGAAAAACTTGTGATAAGAAACTGTTCATTTCGTAATATTAACCCATGCTCCATAAATCAACTGTTTAAGATAAGTTGATGTTTTACCAATTCCTAAAATGTATTCTCAAGTTTTAATTGTGGCTGCCAACCAAAATGTATAGCTATTTCCCATGTTGTAATAAGATAAAAAGCAATGTAATAAAGCACCAAATTGCAATAGAAAATGCTTTTTGCTTCCATTGCTCACTTTTTTTTTTGCATGAAAAAAGGAATTTCTTGTGATTCCGAAACTCCTCTCTGCATTTAGTATTGAAATTTTGGGGTTGATTGCTTCACTTTTTATTTTATTTCAGTTGTCGCACAATAGGTAAACCTTTTCGCTTAATTTAGATGTTGAGAAAAAGTCTTGTGAACTAGTGCTTGTTTTCCAACGAAAGAAATGTTTCATTTCTATGGGAGTAAGAGGGAAAAATGAAAATGTGCGGTGCGATAAAAGAATGCTGAAAGCGGAATCTGGCAGATATAAACCACTTTAACGAGTTATGTGAAATATCGTAGTCCTTTAAGATATAGTATAGATAACGGTAATTATGCTGCGATGTTGTCTCCGTTTCAAAAGTGACAAGATCACGTGACAAGGACTTTACCTGCGTCGAATGGGCTGTGGAGGAAAAGAGCAATCGGAGCGCTTGCAGCTCGATCCGGTAGATCTTCGTGCAGAAATTTGTTCTTGCAATCCTGCTGCGTGACGTACTTGCGTAACTACGACTCCGCCCACTCACGGTGAACAATGTCTTTGAAATATAGTTAGTTGCAACGAAATATTTGACATCCAACGGATCTATTAGATACTAAGGAAAAAATATGTAAAGTATGTATGAACATTTACTTACCTGGTTCAAAAATTAAAAATTTCGCCCTAAATGGCTAAAATGGAACCGAATGTAACCAAATCACACTCATAGAACGTAACTGAATAGAGTGGCAAAAAAATAGAAGACGCATCGCTATCAATCTCGTCGAATGAAAATTATGGCTATTGCGCCAACCAATGAAGACGTCAACCTGCCCAACTCTCCCTTAACGTTAGGACACATTAAATAAGTCGAGTAATACAGTGTAATTTGTTTTATCCGCACCAAGAAATGAAAATCATAAAACTAATGCCTCAAAATTACTCTCCCAATTTTAATTCAAATGTGCGATATCGATGACGTTTTTGCTCATGAAGCATTTGTTCGCCAAGGCTAATCACAACTCATAAATATGCATGTAAATAACTACCTTCTATTGCTTCTTACTATTATTTGTTACAGAATTGAATCTGCTCCCCCTCCCCTAGCAAGGGAAGAAAAAAAGATAAAATACACGGTAAAAAAATACTAATTAAAATGAATAATGACGCAATTTCCAAACTGAGGATTAAGATGCACAAAATTATCAGCACGCTGTCATTTTTTTCGTTTATCTATTTTAGAAACTAAAGAGTTACGTGCTTGAGTTTTAATGAAGATAAATAAGCTCTTTTAGCTGAAAGCAATTTTCAAAACGCACTCTATCAAATGAGACGCATATATTGAAAAAAAAAGGTACTTATCTATGAAAAGAATAAGCTTTTTATTTGATAATCATCTATTTTAAATGACACGTTTTTGTTCTTGCTTATCATAAAAATGCAAAGGGAAAAAAAAGATCATAAATTGAAGCGTTCGAGTTTTGTCATCTAATTTTAGAAGCAACTCTTGTTTCATGGAGAAATATTTAAAAAACATTCTACGGTTTAGTTATATAACAAGAAGTTCCGTCTAGAGCTATACGAGCCTACTTTCCCGTATATACCAAATTCAAATTTATAATCTAACTATCTCTTTCTCCTTTAGCTTTAGTTCTTAGTTATTTCAAATATACCTTTTTCAACGGATAATACATATTCATTCACTCACTCATTCTTTCCTTTATTCAGCCATTCATTCATTCATTCATTCGTTTGCTCATTCATGTCTTTATTCATTTATTTACTCATTCATATATTTATTCCCTCATTTATTCATTGTTTTCCTCATTCATTTATTCATTGATTCATTCTTTCACTCCTTCATTAATTCATGCTTTCACTCATTCATTTATTCATTGAGAAATATCCTTAAAATCCCGATAAAAAAATTTTATAGGAAAATAGGCTCGTTAGTTCTGGATGAACTTTCTATTTGTACATGTTCTACGTTAAAAGAGCTTTCCGATAAAGTTTGTTCCAAGCAAATCGGTCCGTTAGATCAGGATTTATATAGGATTGAAATTTCCCCGTAAGCGCTATGTTAATTTTTTGAACTGTTCAAAAATTAACAAAAACTGTTCAAATTGATATTTCACGCTAAGAGATTCTTCCAGTAAGCTTGTTCATTGGAACATGGATCTTGTACCCAGAGTTTACATAATTTGCTTCATATTCGCCCATAGGCGCTAATGTTCAATTTTTTTTAACTGTTCAAAATTGAACGAAACTTTTTTTGAATCAAAAGGTAAAATATGGAAATGAGATGTCCTCGCCGAGATCTTTCGAATGCAAAAAGAATTTTTCGAATCGGACTATTCGTTCAAAAGTTATTAGGGGGGGACAGACCGACAGACCGACAGACAGACCGACAGACCGACAGACACACATTTTCCCCCATCTCAAAACCCTACTTTCAAATTTTTTATTTTTCAATCTTTATTTAATTACTTCACTTTTTTTTGACTTTTCTTTATTTTTAACGATATTTTTACGATACATTAAGCCTTCTTTCATGCTTTATTATTATTTTTTTTTACTTTTACGGGAAAGTAGGCTAAAAAGGGACAAGGGGAAATAGTTTCCCTTCTGGCTTGAGAAATATAATTTATTTATATGTATGGGTATGTATATTATGGTTTTTTTTTTTTTAAATGCAGTAGTCATTGAGTTCATACCTCTCCCATTCCCCTTCTGAACGAATGTGAAATAACGTACCTGATAAAAAGTACAATTTTCAGGCTTTCTTTCTTGATATTAAAATCGAAGTCTGGTCTGTTTGTACTAGTATTTCGCTTTGGGTAAAGACTTTTCAACCGATTTCTATGATAGTTCGGGACATGATGAAGTTTAGACCAAGTCAATAATATTTCGACTTTTAGTAAAAGTTTCAGTTAAATTTGCGAATATACCAGAAATTCTTATACCTTTTATTAATACCAATCGAATTTAAAGTACGGGCAAAATTATATAAGACGACATTTTGTCAGAAGTAGCGACACGCTTCTATAATGACTTCCAGTAAATCCCATGCTTAACAAATATCTGTAACTCAGCACACGATCAAAAAATCCAACATGTATTTTCAAACGAATGAAGTTGAAAATTATTGCGACAATTCGAATTGTAATGATTCTCTCCATACATGATGAAAAAAAATCTCAGAAATTTTCAATATTCTCATTCTGTATCCGGCAGTTTTTTCTCTTTTACGTTAAAAGGAGAGTAACAGTAAATATTACACTAATTATTAACTATTTATACATTAAACTTTACTAATTATTTGCTCCAGTATTGGCTCCCCGTTAATACAAACTGAGTTCTCACTATGAAAAGCTCTAAGTAAGCGGACTCCGCCCTGTTTATATTTTCTTGCATTTTGCAAAATCAATCTCATTTTATTGCTTGAACTTTCATGCAAGATTTCAATTAAATACATAACATGGATTAATTCTAGCAAAACCATATACTTAGGAGAACATAAGGAGATGCTCCAGAAGAATTTTTCTTGAAAGGATGAGTACTCATCGTTTTTTTACTAAAGAACTTTAAGTAAGGAAGAATCTCAGTTCGCCGTTGTTCAGTATGATTCTCGCGAAAGATTCTCTCCTCCTATTAAATTGCCTCCAGTGCTACGAAGTTCTCTGCCCAACCGTGATAGCTGTTGCTAATAATCCGCTAAAGATATAAATGGAGAGGATAACCAAGTACTTGGTGAAGCAGAATAACTGCGTGATGACACACATTACTATCATATGAATTAAAAGACGAAATTATAATATGTATATGTTTCTACATTAAAATTGGTAATAATTTAATTGATTTGGTGTACAGTCGAACAAGGGTGAAAGAACTGAGATAATTTGCTCGTTAAATCCGAATGCTCGTAATAACCGCGTTTACTATAAACTCAAATCTTATTACATTGAAATGAATTGATAAAACTGTTAGTTTGCAAAAGACTTCCTTTTTATTTTTCATCATTTACTGTGAAAAGGAAAAAAATGTCAAACTGTTAGGAATATTTGTTTTCTGTATTTATTTTTTTGGAGATTATCGGTGTTATAACTGTTGCAGATAGGGCACACTTTCTGATAATTTCAACATTTTTTGTGCTGTTACTCAATTTCGAAAATTCTAATTATTGTATTCAAAATGTCAATGGAAATTTGCGAAATTTCTATCCAAGAAAAAGTTTTAAAAGACGCATAATCCGACCCATGCTTGTAATAATCGGGTTTTATATAGGTGTTTTAACACAAAATTGAACGAAAAATTGTCCAAATCAAAAAATAAAATATGGACACGAGGCGTACTCGCTGAGATCATTCGAATGCAAAAAAAAAAAAAAAAATTTCGAATCGGACAATTCCCTTAAAAGTTATTGGGGGAGTGAGAGACAGACCGACAGACAGTTTTTCCAACTCAAAACCCTACTAATTTCAATTTTTTTCCACGCCTAAATGAAGAATTAGTTCTCTTATTTTTGACTTTTCTTTATTTTTACCGATATTTTTACGATATAATAATCCTTCTTTCATACCTTTTTTAATTTTTTTTCCTTTTACGGAAAAGTAGGCTAAAAAGTGTAAAATTATAATTTTGGCCTGACTTACAGTATTTTTTCATGGACTCCATTGACTTTAATTTCGTTTTTACTTTTAAAATATATACATACATAATTTCAATAAAAGTCTATTTTAAATGTAAATTCTTTACATTCGAGTTCAGCCATTGATGTCTAGCATCATTTCATATGAAAAAGGTAAGAGTGCCTCTTGAAAGGGAGTTTTGTCGGGTCATTAAAAATCGATGAATCACTAGAGCCCTGCGTTAAGTGCTACAGGTCAAGTACATCATCAGTAACCATCACTTATCCAGCTTCAACAATATCCTGCTGAATTATTTAAATAGTTAAACCCACTAGTCTAGAATCATATCAGTTTTGCCCAGAGACATTCATCGCTGCTCTAGAAATGTTTAACGGTCAAGATTTCTCAGTTAGAATTCAAAAACAAATGTAACTTAGTTCAATATTGCTATGATTTCGATAACTATTGAATCTACCGATAGATTAGTTAGTATTGATAGATTATTGCCACGATTCTGTTCCGTATGGCGTGCTCAATACCTATCTCTTATTTCCTAAAATTAATGTAATTATTAAGAAATATAATGAGGAAAAAAGAAAAGAAAATAATGAAAATGGCTTTCAAAATTTGGTTTTAATTTTTACGAACATTAATATGACTAACATTTTATTATAAACACAGCAAAAAGTGCTTAGGTTTTCTAAAAATTTTTTTTTAAATTGGGAAACTCTTTGAATATGTGCCACTTTTGTTTATACTGTTTATACGCCACCAAGCAACGGTTAACTAAGCTAACTTTGTGCCTCTACTGTGCCAAGAAAGAGTATTGAATTCTGATTTTAAACCAATGATTATTACGTTTTTAAAAATGTTTGAGATGTTCCGCTAAGTTGTTATCTGTTAAGAGTTAAGAATATATCGTCGGTGAGCGCGATATAGTCTCACCTCTTAACAGATTTCGAACACCAATTGGCGTAGTTATACCTCACGGCACAGAAGAATCAACAACAGCATCAAAAGTTGTTTCAGACAGAGCATGAACGCCATAAGTCTCAACAAGAATTCTATGAGCTTCAACTGCATATTTTAAAAAATTAAAATAGTGCAGTAAAATTTCCCGCAAACACTTCTTTTCTGGCACAAAATTTTACATCTTTAACGCAATGAAAAATAAAGTTGTTTGTACTTCCAGGAAATAACATACACTGAATTTCAAGCTTGCTTATAGTACTTATAAATGGATGTGTCACTACCATAAACTGACGCAACCAGTTCCGGTAACGCCACTTGTTGGAAAACAGCGAGAACTTATTCAAGTACTCTCTCTTCTCTCTCTATTATATATATATATATATATATATATATATACCAATCTCTGCAAGTTGTCATTAAATAATATGTGGGTGTGTGTTTATAGAGACAGAAAGGCGAGTATTTATGAGTCATTAAATAATAAGCGAGTAAATAAAAATTTGGTTTTACTACTGGGTTTTATAGTCCTTGAGTTTCAGTGCCGCTAAATAGAAATAAATAAATAAATAAAACGAGTTCATGATTTTGATTTCATAAGAAAGACAACTTCCCAATAATAAGTAGGCACATGGAAGATAGAAACTTTTTTGGAACTATAAAGCTGTAGGCTTTATTAATTCCTGCATTAAAAACATAGACTTGAAAAGGAACGTAGAAATATTATAAAGCAACATGTAATCTGCATAAAAGTGTACAAATGTACCAACATAAAACATAGACTTGGATATCGTTTCTTGCAGTTGACAATGCCTCGCCAAGTTTAACTGTAACCAATACCAGCATGAAGGCATTCCGGACAGACAGGTCATGAAAGTGCCGGATGTCCGCACAGACAAACAGACGCGCATAGCGATTAATGATACAAGTAAGCAGCATATTAAAATATATGGATACAAAATCGTAACAACAAGAAATAGCAAATGAGCATAAACAAAAACATGCCAATATATGAAATAGCTTACAAGAAAGGCTCTAGAAACACATTGACATAAACGTGTATTTAACTTAAGCAGAACCGTATCAAACTCAAGCTGCACATAACATACGCAGAAACGTACGACACACCTAGAAAGCAAAGACTTGCATACAGGGTGTGACAATAAAGTAATTAAACTTTTTTTTTTGCAATATCTGGCAACCCTGCTGTTTGCTCAGATACAGTATGTTTGACTTTGATCTCTAAGCTACTTCGTCTCCAAGCGGCACAGTGATGCAATTACTCATTCGTGATCTGTGCTGTGTCAAGTAAACATGCTTTAGTCTATAGTTACAAAAAGGGAACCATGCCACTTTTTTCTATATCCAAAAGTCAAAATGGCGGTAAAGGAGTATCATTTTCAAACAACAGATGCTCAAAAAGCTGTGAGGAGGGTCTTGGAGGACCCCCAGAGGATGAGTTCCAGAATGCTACCAGCAGTAGCAGAAGCGCTGGGCTAAGTGTATACAAGCATGAGGGGGCTACTTTGAAGGAGAAAAAAATGAAAAAGACTAACGACGTATGTTATTTTTTTCCCCACATCAGTCTCACTACTATACTGTCGCACCCACCGAGAAATACGCGTAATAATGTGAAATATTATGCAACTTACATATGATGTTGCCAGACTGACACATTATATAACATCTTGAAATATTCCGAACTAAAAAAAAAGCAAAGCGTATAAACCAGCAGGACCATAAAATAACATGTAACATGCAGCTGAAAGTTCTGGACTATGATATAATACCTGGCGGGGGGGGGGGGTGAATAAAATTGAGATAATATTACAAAAATAATAATAATACGTAAAGCATAAAGGCTTCAAGGTAGCATATTGTACGCAGCAGAAGCATAGAATAACGTACAACAAGAATAAAAGCAACGCATAGCATGCTCAAAATCTTGCTATTATGTATGCAACACCAGATACTTACACAAAAATACAACAAATGAAATATCACTTAATGAATTAAAAAAAATGCATTAGTGAAACATTACATAACGTGTATAAAGATTCATGAATGTGAAACATTACACATAATGTACATTAAAATGTACCTATATGAAATACAGCCTAAACGGGCATCAGAGCTTGAAAGTATATCATTATATTAGGTACGCATTATCATGAAAATGCTAAATAAATTGTTTATGAAAACTCATAAACAATAGGAAAAATGACTCTTTCAAGTTCCCATCATACGAGAACACTGATGACTATTATTTTGCAAATAAACATACGAAGACAAGTTTAAATTAGCTTTAATGTATGAAATGCATCCAATATATTTATTTTCATGGTTAAAACTGCAGTATGTTAAATGCAAATAGACAATCACAGCAGAGCGGAATGTACTTTCACCTTTCGCAGCTGCTAATGTAACAAAACCAGAGTGACAAGGGAAAGTTTAAATTATACATGCTGACACGCGCAATTAATTTAATTATTGAAGTATATGAAGGCTCTCTGATTAATTTAAATGATCATTGCTGCTAAACAACGATACGATACGTTCTGTATCTAACTCAAATTGGATTTGAATTAAATCTAATTCATGGAACATAGTTAAATTTTGTTGTTAATTGAATTGGACAGTCATATGCATAGCTAGAATTTAATTAAGACAAAAACTACGGTAACCTGACAGTTATTTAAAGGTGTTGCTTTTAAAAAAGTTTTATTACTCATCCGTAGTGCCGCCATAGTTCAAGTTTCCCATTTGATTTACTACGTATAATTCATTGTTTTTTTAAGCAACATTTTAAAAGTTTGATATATGATATTTTAAAAATAGGTTTCGTACTTGCATTATTTAGATCTTAATGGTTGGATTATTTATTCCACTTATGCCGACTACATTATTTTGACTTTAATAATAATGAATCAAAGGACTGGGTTACTTATAGAATAACTCAGTGCCACCGAGTTCATCAATCATCAAATTTTTTTTTAATACAAATACAAATATAAAAAATGACGTCCATCAACAGGCTTCGGGCCCAGCTAGGTTGATCCTAGGCAATTTATCCATTCCCAATGAAGGTCAAAAGCTCTCTTACAACTATTTACCTCCCCCACACAACGTGGAGGCGCTTGCCTTGTCGGCTTCCGCCCTTTTCGTAGTCGCGGGAATTGCTGACCATTTGTGAAGGTTCACCCTCCCGTTTTTGGATCTGAGACTGGAAGGGGAGGAAATTTTTCTCCAGCTTCCGGTACCCTTGCAACTGCCTCGGGACTTACGGCTCCAAAGATTTTACATGCACATATCCCCAAGTGTACATAGATCTTCAGCGGATCAGATTCCTAACCCCAACCTTTAGGTTCGAAGAACGACGCTTTAATCACTAGGCTGCCACGGCCTCACAAAACTATTTACCGTATTGCAAGTAACAGTTGCTTCCGGTAAAAATTTCATACTTATCTTGGAAGACGAGGGAGCGGAGTAATAATCGTTTTTGTGGTAATCGACTCTACAGACAATATTATTCTGATTGTCCAATCAGTGGACACTGTTTAATAAGTTTTCCCAACATTTTCCGAAAACTTGAGTTGAAAAGAAATGACGAATTAATGCATTATTTTGCAATAGACTAAGTAGCTCTCCTCATTCTTCAAATTCTGCATTATTACATCTCATTTATCCACCATCTCCTTGAAATCTTACCTCGGAGCTACATTTAGCCTAATAGCTTTCTTGGCTCTGCAAGTATAGAGCACAAATAATCGAAAATTCGAGCTCGTTTCTGTCTGCCGCATATTTTTCTCCTCATCTTAAAACTCCCTGCGGGGAATAAGATCCTTTTTAGCAGCTCAAATTCGCGATGGTTCTTAATGAAGTCGCCTAAGAGGCGTTAATGTAGAGATGCATTAAGCCTAAATCACGCTGCGTAAAATGCACAAGGAGCCGATTTCGTTGTAATTACTATTTTCGTCGATACAAAAGTTTAATGCCCTACAATTTGAATTCAAATGTTGTGTTGCAGCATTGACACAGAAGGATATTTTGCTGAAAAAGAAATCGGCCATTAAAGTGTGCTTCAAGTTAAAGAGCAAAATAATGTTGAAAGGACTAAACACTTCACGTCTTAATTCTTTTTAGTGGTTACAGAAAAGTATTTATTTGCAAAAGTAATTATTTGCTGATAGCGGGTTCTTTTTCCTTTTGTTTATAAAGCATTTTTATCAAAAGAAAGTCGATAGTTTCTTTGGGAATAGATGCTTTTAAAATTTCATTACAGATTTTTTTTTCAACTATTGTGTTTTTTAAAGCGCTTTGGGTAAATAATAAAATAGTAATTTCCTGAAGATGCGATAGTTCGTTTTGAAGAAAAAAAAATCCTATATCTATTTATTAGTATAATAAATAAATTTTCTAACCAGAAATATACAAAAGAACCCGGACGAAAATTAGATAAAATGAAAACCCGCATTCATTTCCCATTCTAATTTTAGTACAATAAACTATCATGGTTTAGTTTCAGCCTATTCATGTTTTCAACAAACAATTGCAAAAAAGCATTGAAGCAATCATTTTTTAATTAGACATGTTCAAACTAATATCCTGAATTTGTTGAGTTGCTCTTTTAAACAAAATGGCTGATGACACGAATTAATTGAACACATTATATAAAGCAAATGATGCCAAAATCTAGTATTCATTACCTCAAAAATTTAATTATCGGGAATTTTAAGCATCTGTCGTTAAAAGAATGAAGCATTCATATAAAACTTGAGTAAAAGAGTTTTCTAACTCTGTATTATTATTTGTTTAGCATTAAGCTACGGAAGGTGAACATTCTTATTAGTACCAATGCGGAGGGAAATGGTATTTTCAAAATCAGTAGTTATTACGCGAAAATTTGATGGCCCAAGTGAATTTTGCATTGTACTTGTGCTTCTAGTTTACTGGATGTAATAAATATTGTTTTCTAATTTCAAAAAACAAAACAGATGATGTAAGCTATTTGAAATGAATTCAATAAAAAAATGTGAAAATTTTGCGAAATGGAAAAGAAAAAAATTGGTAATTTGTTCCAAAAAAAAAAGAGAATTCAGAATTCGGATTTGATAAAAAAAATTTTTGCAGACAAAGGAATTTTGTTCCCAACCGACACAAAGGAAAAGCGTAAATGAAAAAGCAATTGATGTTTGGTAAAAATATTTAGAGCGAAATTTTTATAGCAGAACAGGAGTGAAATGTATTTCTTCAAATGGGGGGGGGGGGGGGGGGGAGAAAACCAAGAACATAATCTGGTAGGAAGAACTGTCTAATAACTGCCTGCCAGTAATAAAAATTGTTTTCCAAAAAAGATGAACATAAAATACAGTTTAAAAATGCCTTATAATTGTTTTAAAAAGAAGAACATTGAAGAAGAAATAGTTTCTTACACTGTAAAAAAAAAAAAAAAAACAGTTCAACGTTGCACCATAAATATGGTGAAAGCTGATGGGCTGCTGATGATTAAACCAAAATCATGGTTCAAGCAGAAGTGCGAAATCTAAAGTTACGCCTTTAACCATAATTTCGGTTCAACGTTGAACCAAAAAGACGAACCCGGCACCCGGCCGGAAACAGAGAGCCGCCATCTTGTCAAGCTGTGACTTGAAGCATTTACAAGGTAAGTAAACTTCGATGTATATTTTTAATTTTTTGTTTGATATTTCTTCTTTTCAGTGTTTGTATGTCTTAATACGCACAAAATAGGTTGTAAAGCCTATTTCAAAAATGTTATTATCATATACCGATCCTGACACCTTTAGTGTTAAATTGACTAATTAACTTTATTCAAAATTTTAGACCTGTGTATATTTATTTAATTTTGCTTCAATATTAAACTTTTTTTTTTTACCTGATTTATCATTCACCCCCATACATTTTACTTTTGGTTCCCTTGATCTACATTTAAAGTTGTAACGTTGATTGGTTACATTTTAAAAATTGCATCTATTATCGGGATTTTTACTCTAAATCAATTATTTTTTTCATTTTTATTTCCAAGAACACTTTTCTACGGCACTACCTTTCTAGTTGCACCTCTTAATTTTTATTTAATTGCCTGTTGCTGTCGTTTTAAAATTTATTGAACTTATTTGTTGTTCGACCCATTTTGCACAATTTTTACCCGTAGTTTTTATCAAAGGCGTAGCCGGTGGGGGGGGGGGGGGGGCGAAGGTTTGAACCCATCTCCACTCCCGAAATTTTTTGAAGTTTCACATGCTATAAATGACAATTTGAATATTCTGATAAGAAAACCTAATTTGTATAAAATTCATTTCTTCTGTTTATTTCCGATCCTGTAGCTGAAGGGGTGAAAATTTCTAAAATTTTGCATGCTATAAATGAAAATTTGAAAATTAGTGAGAAAAAGATAGTCTGATAAGAAAACACTCATTTATATAAATGTAGTTAGTTGAATTTTGATTCCAAGGCCACAGCCAGGAAGTTGGGGGGGGGGGGGGGGGAGGAGAATCCCTCCCGCCCTGAAAGTTTTACATGCTCTGAAGGATAATTTGAAAGTCAAAAATATTCTGATAAAAAAAAAAACACTTTCATCAACTTGACCTCCGCCCCCCCCCCCCCCCTCGAAAACCGATCTAGGTTGTGGCTTTGATTTGTAATGATTCTTACTTCCTAATCATTCGAACTAACTATTTCACCAAGAGCAGGTAAAACCAGTTTTGAATTCAAAACATGTCTACTATATGAATTTTTTGCGAAATTGGGTCAATTTTGCGTGATTTTCGAAATAGCAGTTTCGTTGCCTTTAACGTTAAATTAACTTTTTTCCAAAATTTTCAACCTGTGCATGTTTACTTGATTTTGCTTCAATATATGCTTGCTTCTTACGTGATTTAATACTCCCCCCCCCCCCCCATGTATTTTACATTTTGCTCCGGCTCTACACTTACAGTTGTAACAATGATTTGTTTACGTACTGAAAATTGCATGTTTTCTTATTACATTTATTGCAATATTATTTTATCTCTCGTTACTACCAAACCACTTTTCCGAGCTGTTACCTTTCTCTTTTCTGCTCTTTACCAGGTGTATGCAAATGAAATGAGACGATTATTTTTTAAAAAGACACAATAAATTTGCGAAAACTGTTAATATTTCTTTATTCGAAATAATATCCATCGCTAGCTACACATTTTTCCCCATCTTTCGGGCAATTTGCGAACACCACGCCAAAAAAATGATTAGTCTTTTGAGGCCAACCAGTCATCAAGCCAAGATTTGACGTTTTCGTAAGAAGTGAAGCGCTGGTCAGCCAATGCGTGTCCCAATGATACAAATAAGTGGTAATCGGAAGGAGCCAAGTCTGGCGAATAAGCCGCATGCGCTAAGGGCTCCCAGCCGAGCGCCTTAACGATGTCTCTGGTCGGTTTAGCAAGGTGGCTAGGTGTGTTGTCATCAAGGAAAATAACTTTGTGCTGCCGTTTCTTGTATTGCTCGCATTTTTCGAGTATAGCATCGTTCAAATCAAGTAATTGTTGCTTGTAACGATCAGTATTAACGGTTTCACCGGGTTTGAGAAGCTCATAATATATTAGACCCTCCTGATCCCAGAAAATACACAGCATTGTCTTGCAGCCGAAGCGATTCGGCCTTGCGGTCAACATATGATCGATTACGCTTGGGATTCTCAAAATAAATCCATTTTTTATCGCCAATCACAATACCATGGAGATATGACTTGCGTTTGTAGCGGGCAAGCAACATTTCGCACACGGTTTTTCGGTTTTCCTGCTAACGGTCCGTTAGCTCGTGTGGCACCCATCTACCGACCTTTATTATCTTGCCCATTGCTTTAAGACGACGGGAAACAGTGCTCTGGTCAACATTCAATCGTTCTTCAAGATGTTCTTGCGTTTGGCCATCATCTTCATCGAGTAATGCTTGCAATTCAGCGTCTTCAAATTTTTTTACTGGTCTGCCACGCTCCTCGTTTCTCACATCGAAATCACCATTTTGAAACTTTTCAAACCACCTGTAGCACTGCACACGGCTCAGGGCATTGTCACCGTATGCTTCTACCAGCATTTGATGCGATTTGGGAGCATTCTTCTTCAGATGGTAACAAAAAATTAATGCTGTCCGCGAATCGAGGTCGGAAGGCATAAAATTCGATATTTTCAACATGGTAAAAAATACGCAATGCACGCTGAAACTCGTCCAAATGTAAACTAAGCGTGTTTGTCAAAGGTCAAACTATAAAAAAGTCACGTGTCACGATTTCATGATGTTTGCATATATGCGTGGCGACAATTGTTAGCAATCGTCTCATATGATATGCATACTCCTGGTACATCTATATTTTTTAATTAACTGCTACCAGTGGTGGATTTTAGACTACTTTTTACTTCCTGGTGTTCTCTCAAGAAATTATTCCTGGATCCGACCCTGACTACTGTTGTATTTTCAAAATAATTCAACTTCCATTTTTCGACCACGACTGCCATTTTACAGAATTTTCACCCATAATTCCTACTAAAATTTCGTCCCAATCATTCTAACAAAATTAAACAAATGAACCTATTTCAATAATAGAGTTTTAGAAATTAGGGAAAAAGTTGCAATCGGAGATTTCAGATCTCCAAATGCAAAATAGATGTTTTATCAACAAAAACGGTACATTGCACTACATGGTTGATGTCAACAGAACATTGAATAGAGACGGCATACAAATCAGATACGCTTTAGTGTCAGTTCTTTTATATCTTTACAGGGAAATGAGTACTAAATGAGTATATAATAAATGTAATACTTACTAAATGAGTCTTAGACTCATCTGGGCGGTCTTAGCCTGAAGTGCCACGAACTACTGCACGTTTTAGCCTTGGAGTAGCACCTGTGCCGGAGCCCCCCAATAATTTTTAATTATTGTTATTTGTGCATTTCATGGTTTTTCAATTATGTTTTCAGTCATCTTTGTATGCATACAAATAAATTTAATATTTTTGATGATAAAGAGTGTCGAAATATATTTTTGAAAAAAAGTTACATAATTCAGAAATTTAAAAGGTTCGCTATCAATTAATTATTAACTTATAAGCAAAATTTCAAACGCCATTTTTGTTAAAACTATCTGTTGACGAACATAAAAAAGTGTACCTATATTTGCAAAGGCCTTCCTTATGGGTTTAAAAATTTTAACAGTGACTTATATTGCAATTTTGAAGAATATAACTAAGTAACGTAGTTACTTAAAAAATACAATTAGTTTCTGATACAGTGCATTGGGATGTTCATATATATAAATAAATACATTTATATATATGGAACATTGAATCAATTATTGAAACGATGGACTTCCTACTAGCAATGAATCTGTTCTTAGCATTAAATCAAATAATTAGCAAAAACTTAAGTTAAATTTACGTATTAAAAAACAGAAAATTCACTTTGCAAATTAAAATTGGTAATAAGCTTGTTTCCTGTCTTACGCTTGAACATAAAAAAATTAAATTATTTATGTTAAAAGTCACCATTGCAACATAAAATGGTGCAGTTCAAACTTCACTTTCATTTTCATGCTACAACTCTGAGCTATGACAGTGGCTAGTAGGAAGTCCATCGTTATGATTCAGAGTTGAACCAAGATACCAGTTAAAATAAAATCTATGGTTAAGGTTCAAGGTTGAACCATAATACTGGTTAGATAAAAATTTGATATCATGGTTCAAAGTTGAACCGTAATACTGGTTAGAAAAAATCCGCAATCATGGTTCAGTGCTGAACTACATTCATGGTGAAACTAGTAAAACATCGTAATGGTTCAAATTAGTACCAACTGTTGGTTGCAGCTGCATTTCACCAACTTTTAGTGAAAGGTTGAACCAGAATTTTTTACAGTGTACTAAAGGTAAATTTGAAGTTTAACTGTGATAATAGAACAAGATCTAATTTGAGAGAGAAGGTAGAAGCTTATTTCTTTTAAAAAATGAAAGCAGAACTAACTCTAAATATAAGAGGAATAAATTTTAAACTTTTTAGTTCATATTAGGTGGTATAAAGTACATAACAAAGTTATAGGGATAATAACCTTGCAAAATGAAAGTTTGAATAAAAAGCTCCCATTTAAACTAAAATTGAACAAAAAATTACCATACTTACTTCTACACAAAGGGTAAAATGAAATTCGTTTTTTGAGACAGGGAAGTTGCATAAATACAATTTTCAATTGAAGGAAATTAAATTCCTAGAAAATGATCACCTACGGAATAAAACAAAAAACCTAATTCTTTAGTAGAAATAAGATACAAAAATTTAATTATTGAAAAGTGATGAAATTAATTTTCGATAAAACATCTTTCTATAATTAATTTAAGAGACATAAAATCTAATTTTTATTAAAAATATTGAACTGAAAGGGAACAAAAGCCTTGATATTAGATAAAGTGTAAGATCATGAAATTGTTCTACAAAACTTGTTTTTCTCAAAGCACATAGAGAAAATCCAATTTTTTATATTAAAACGAAGCTCTAAAATTAAATTTCTTAATAGGGATAATATTAACAATGGGAATTTTTTCTGGGGAGGCTTTCTTGAGAAATGCAATGAAGGCAATAATGGTCAAATTTAATTATTTATATCACATTTAATTATAAATATCATGAAAGTAATGTATTAATAAGGTAAATGCGAGTATGAATCGAGACCAATAGTATTTAGTTTTGCGAAAGCTATTATATGGGCATTTTTACTGTCAATAGGCGATTGACCCTAAACATGCCCATCTGGCAGCTTTCCCGGAACTAACTTTCTAATGGGAAAAATTCAGTTTGTCAAAAAGGAAAGTCAATAAAGATTTTTTCAAAATCGTGTTAAAAGTTACTTTCCTAAAAACTATCCGAAATTCAAAGAAATAACATACATAGCACCTACAAGCAGAAAATTTGGAAATAACTGCTGTAAATGATAGGGAAAGTACCATTCTATATTGTCTCAAGATATGTTAGTGATAGCTCTAACGTGTGCTTTACCCAAAGTAATTTAGAAAAAAATTAACATTGAAGCTGCCATAAGATCCAAACTTTGAACGTGTTTTACTCAGAATCGTTTTTTGACCACTTACATCCCTTTGCTTCTCACTGCCTCATATATGTAATTGTTTCCTTAAAATCCAAGAGCAACCAATAACTCTTCCTAAAATAGATGAGAAAAAAATTATAAAATGTTTCTCAGACACAAAAAAAAAAAAAAAAAAAAACTGCCTCTCATACATAAAATACTCGGAGAAATTTAAGAGCTTTTGCATTGGAATGTTCCCTATAATTTTCGACAGAAAAGGAGAGAGAGAGAGAGAGACCGAGAAAAAGAAAAACAGAGGGAAATATTTCATTAGTATAAAAAATGTTAGCTTCTGAAGCTCTGTGTTGTACAGGATTTATGATTCCCACTTTTCTTTTTACTCCCAAGAAATTTTCGGGAGGTCCTGCGAATATCACAGAGCTTCCCGAGAATATTTGCAAATTGAAAAATTAAAAAAAACAGTTAATTTTTATTGACAGCAATAATAATTACATCAGTAATAGATAGTTGCAAATTTTGCGCTAAATTACTTTTTTTTTCTTTTTGATAAAATGTTTACTCCTTTATACATTACTAGTAAGCCCGGCGGTCATACGAAACGACCGCTGTTCTAGATGTTCTAATTATAATGGTCTGTGCAAAGGTGGCCGCTAATTCAAACTGAATTACCCAGGTCAGGCGGCGAAGACGCTCCTTCGCTTATTGCCCCACACTATTATATACAAATTGTTTGTGAAAAAAATATATTTTTCATCGAAAGAACTTATTGAAAATTTTATAATGCTTTTCAAAACAAAAGTTTTAACGAAACTGGGAAAAAAGAGCGCTGCCACTCTAATAAGAAAAATATAAAAAGTTCAGACGATAAATAAATAAATTAAAAAGAAAGAGATGATTCAATTAAATTCGCGTATACATTAATTTTTAACGGAGATTGTAAATACAGCGAAGCCGCACTCAATATGCTAGATAAACGTTTCGCTTATTATTAGTATATTTGTTACAT
The DNA here is from genome assembly GCA_038502835.1 of Octonoba sinensis. Lineage (NCBI taxonomy): Eukaryota > Metazoa > Arthropoda > Arachnida > Araneae > Uloboridae > Octonoba > Octonoba sinensis. The sequence goes on along the minus strand of CM076599.1, from coordinate 23,443,126 downwards.
TTGTTACAATAACAATGGCAACTGCATTGATTTGTTTGTTCACACGGCAACTGTAATTATACTGTTGGAAACGACGGCAACCATGCAAAAATAAAATAAAACGGGTCAAAAAAATCGTAGAAAAATTAAAAAAGTTAATTTAAAAAAAACTAATTGAGTCACATCTTTCATTTTTGCAGCGATGAATTTCTCGAGTCGTAAAAATTAACCGTGCGGAATGTGGTCCCGATCGGTAAAACGGCCTAGGATTCTATAGCGGACAGACAGACAGAATAAGCCGCTTATATATAAAGAAGAAGCTGCAGAATACTAATAAAATGTGTAATTTATTCATTTTTAAAGTACGACTTAAGAAGACATCATGCAACCAATGCTTTTTATCGCTTTTAGCTTTGTTGAGAATAAATAACACAGCTGCAGAAACTGCTCTCCTAGCTTCAGCTAATATATTTTTTAAATTTCTGATGGGCTGCGGTTGGCTTCTGCCACTTGCAGACCTAGTGCGTTCCCCAGAGATTGGTACTATCTCTTTGAGCAACACCACAACGAGTGTGGTACCGTCGCAGCATGAGAATTTTGACGTCCAGTTTCTGCACTTGAAAGGGCGAGCACCCAGACTCTGTTGATGCGAAATTGCGCTAGAAATTTAATTTAGCCGAGAACATCCGAGCCAAATGTCTACTCAAGGGATATTTTGCATGCTAGTATGCTGCATAAACATACGGATGTAAAGCCAACACTCGTCTAATTTTATCTTGAGTCTATGCTTCCACCCCTTTAAATTGGTTTAACCGAGCATCCGAAAAGTCACCAAGTTGTACATAACGCTGTCGATTGAAAATACGTTCCCAGGAAAGAAGTAAAAAAACGACGAAGATATTAAAACGAAGTTGAATTCCATTTTTTCTAATTTCATCCAAATTTAAAAAAAAAGGTGAAGCGTAGCGTTATTTTCTCCAATCGTCAATGTTTTATTAGAATTACGTAGACTTGTTTGTTCTAAGACAACCTAATTTCCGTAACAATGCATAGACATTTTAAATAATTTTGCACTTGAAAGAATTTGCTTAAAAATAAAAGAGCTCCGCTCTTATTAAAATGTCACAGACATTTATTTTGAAAAAAAAGGAAAGACTGTTCAGGAATTCCAGTAACATGAAATTCGAATAAGAATTTTTCTCTTCAACGGCTAATAAAACATTCATAGCTGCTTGACACGTTTTTGATAAAAACTCGAAAACAAACTCTTCTTTTCTCGACTACAAAAAAATCTCAAAGTTTTACTAGCTAAAGATGCAATTAACGCTACGAAGACGAGAATGGCTCAAAAACGTTTGTGCCATCCTTGAAATGCTTGTGAATGAATACCTTCTATTTTTTTCTTTTTTTTCTTTTTCTACAGTGACATTTAAGATGTTGTTATTATGATTCAGTAGCATTCTTTAAATAGTGAAGATATTGTTTATTTACAATTACAAAGCTGGCAATCCTTTTCTTTTTAAAATTGTTTTTTGACGCATTTATACTCTAATCAACTGAGGACCAAAAAAGGAAAAGGAAAAAAAAAAAATAATTTTAAAAAAATTGCCGTTTTACTTTTCTCTTAAAAATGACGCGCTTAACAATGATAAAATATACCTTCTTATTTTTTAAAGTAATTTAAAAATAAGCAAGCGCAGCTCTCAATTCAAATTATAACTACAGAAAGAGCAAGTATTAACTGCAATAAATGAAAATTTTATAGAGAAAACTTTACGTATATCATTAATACAGGGCTTTTTTGTCAATTACTTCTGCAGAACAATAGTATTTGTATCAAAATTAAGGAACTATTTACCGCGCGACACGTCAGAACGATTCGACAATGTGAGTAGTATGTTCGTCTCTTCGGAACAGGAATGCAAGCTGAATAGTTCGTTGGATTCGGATTGGAAGCAGTGTAATAAGAAAACAGAATGGATGAATATATAATTACCGCTCTTCTGGATGAAGAAATTTGGTACGGAGGTGCATGAGCGCCCGCAGCTGGTACCCCGTTTGAAAGCTTTATAATTCAACATTCCTCCTTCACTTCGATGTAGTACTGGCATAGTGGTTAGAGCATTAGCGTAGTGTTGACTCAAGATAGATCACGTTCAAACCCCAAGTGTGGAATAGTGGTCTCAAAAATGAGGTCGTTGAAGGAGCATTTTTGAGAAATGTGTTATTTAACAAGAGTTCGGTTTTTCAAATCTAATTCAATTTAACTAGGAGCTATTCCGAGAACGCGATGTTCTTGAAAATAAGCAATTTTATCCCAATAATAAAAATTCTGATTGAACAGTGTTAGGTATTCATTATTTATTACACAAATATGACTTCGAAGTGCGAATTATAACATATACAACTGAATCTTCCTTTGTCACATTTATGGAAATAAAATTGCCTTGCATTCGGCTCAGGTGGGAAACTTTTTGCTTTTGAAATTACATCTTTACCTTCATATGACTTTCATCACTTGAAGTAGTTTCAATGGGTTGGCGGGGTTTTTTTTTCGATGCGGGCTTTTGCTTACATTTGACATAAGGTGAGGAATAGCATTGTGTTCAAAAGAATACATAGATTTTCATTCTTGTACAATACACAGATGTTTACATATATGGATACGATTTTGTTTGTATATGCGATGGGAAGAAGAACTTATGCAAATAAAAGGAAATTTAAATGAAATACTAATTTGGGAAGAATATGAGATATAACTGAGGACAGATGCCGCAGATGTGGATGTCAGCTCAAGTTTAAGTACAGAATTAAATTAATGAATGATATTTCTGTAGATTTGAAATATATATATAAATTGCAAATTATTTCAACCTCGTGCTAAAAATAGCCATAGTAATTATGTTGCTTTAGTTATGCTTCTTTCTCTTAATTTTTCTTTCAACATAATAAGGTACTATTTTCAATTATGTATGCTTTTCAAAAAAAAATTAAATAAAATAAAATAAAAAATTGGAAAAAGAAATGGGATATTTTCCGGAAATTCTTAGCTTTGTTTTCCGTTTCCATTTCACTTGAAGAAGCATTAAATAAAGCTCAAAAAATTCCTGACTTGCACCTGCGTTTGTTTTCATAATTTGCATTTTTTTATAAATCTTCAGGAATATCATAATTCTCCTTCCTGGAAAATTATCCCGAGAAAGAATATTTTAAAAACTTTTATGCAAAATATAAAAGTAAATACGATGTAAAATTTAAGATTTCCCACCTGCATGTGATTTTAAATTAAATTTATGGAAGATTTATGCAGTGTATTTTTGTGAATGCATTGAACATTTGAAGCTGAATGAAAAAAAATATGTCTGTTAAGAAGTACTTAAAATGAAAAGCTTTGTGGAAAATCTCATAATTTTGTATTCAGGAGATCTGTTGGTATGATACCAAAAAAAAAAAAAAGAATATATTTTCATTAGTAAGCTATCGAAGCTAAACAAAGCCGTGACAGATGAATTTTTCTAGCTGTGAGAAAGGCGGTGTTCATGTCTAACAGTCTTTTCTTGAATAATAGCATAAGTTGTTAATTTGAATAAATAATGCTAGTCGGGAAGTGATTTTTTTTAATGTCTAATTTGTAGTAGCACTTATAATTAATTTGCTGTGATCCTTCAAAAATATCATAAATTGTTATAACATAGGTTGCAACATCCAAGACAAAAGTGCATGCATCTGCAGTTGCCCGATTCTATTTATTTTTAAAGCTACGGTTTTTGTTATGAGCTTTGAAATTTAGAGATATAAACCAACTCATAACCTGTCAGCCGCTAGGGGGAGGGAGATATATAAACATATCTATACCTGAGACCCATATAGTATCTTAAGTCATTGTTTCGAGATTTTGCGATGAAGTTACAAAATACACTGGTGTGCAAAACTTAAGCAAAATTGTAAATTTTAAGCAGATAGCTATGAAATTGCAGAAAAAGAGTTCTTTCAATTAGCACAATGAACATGCAATTCAGTAGAAAGGTCATGCGGATGCAAATATCAGGAACAAAGCGTCAATGTGAGCGTATGCAAAACGCGTGCTGTTGGCGCGCGCACCTGAAGAGTACAATAAAAGGAAGGATGTAAATGCAATTAAAGACATTCGAACTATGACTGGAAGATATCATATGGACGACTTCACACGTGAAAGAATGATCGGAAAGTTGGAGGAGGGTCGCAGTGTGACCAGTGTAGCGGAAGAGTTCGGAATCAACAAAAGCGTCGTTTCGCGCTTGGAAAGTTTCCGAACCACAGGTACAGCTCTCAGAAAAGTTGGCGGGAGCCGCTCCAGAAAAAAAACTGCAGTGGATGACCGATATATCGTCCTGCAGGCGAAAAGAACCCTGAACCTGTCGGCAAACGCCATTGCTCAGCAACTATGTACAGCAACGGGGCAGCAAGTGTCACGGTTTACTGTGGCCAGACGCCTTCACAAAGGTGACATATACGCTCGTCGTCCAGAACGCTACATCCCTTTGACAGCAGGCCATCGTTTAGAGTGGTGCAAGGAGCACAAAAACTGACCTCTCATCAGTGGAGTCATGTCCTTTCTATGGATGAGAGTCGTTTCAGTGCCACACGAGATTCTGGATGCCAGTCGATTTGGAGAGAGGCCGCGACACGGTTTCATCTCAGTAACATCGTGAAAAGAGGCCGTTATGGTGGTCCTGGAGCTCTCGTCTGGGGAGTCATTATGTTGAATGGGCAGACTGAGTTCCATATTTTCGACAGAGGATCTGTAACAGAAGATCGCTATTGTCAGGAGGCTATTGTCCTTTCCCATGTGCGACTGTCCAGAGGTGCCATTGGACCAGACTTCAATTTTATGAATGACAAATGGACGCCCCCATCGGACACAATCTGTTCAGCAGCTACTGGAGAGTGAAGCTATCACTCGAATTGATTGTCCAGCGTACTCCCCTGCTTTAAATCCTATTGAACATGTGTGAGATGCTTTAGGGAGACGCATTGCGGCGCGATTACATCCTCCTGGGAACACCCAAGAGCTGAAACGGATACTGATTGAGGCATGGGCCCTCTTACCCCAAAAACTGGTGGAGAATCTGGTGCTGATTATGGGTAGACGATGCGAAGCAATCATTTCAGCACGGGAAGGACATATCCCATACTAAGGAACATCTGCGTGCTATTCTTCCTCTTGGATAGACAATTGAGTGTAACGATATTATGAGTTTAATTAAGCCTATTTTCGTTTGATTCCACATTGTATGAATTCTATTCATTTTTACGCCGTTATGCTTTCATCATCTTTTAAGTACAAAACTGTTCTCTGTTTAAATGTCATGTCTCTCAGATGACTTATTGATGAGTTATGGCAAAAAAACCACCTTTTGCTTAAGTTTTGCACACCAGTGTAAATATTTTTAGTACTACAAGATAAGACTTTTCCTTGCGAACCTTAGAATAAAGATGTCCGATGGGTGCTTTAATTAAAGTTGGGAACCTTCATGTAGCTAGTGGCTTTGTCTTCGGTACTTGTCCATTAAGTGTTTACCCGCAAAAACTCGAAAGATGGACTTAAAATACTATGGCTCTCAAATACAAATATACACTACTGACAAAAGGTATTGCAAGTTTGAGAAACATAGGAGTTTTTTTTTTTCATGGACAGGGAGATCTCCAGATTTAAAGTGTATTGAGAATTTATGGAGTATAATTCGAAGGTAACGTATCATACAATGATCTCAGAACAAAACGGGGAGCTTCGGGAAATTAAGTTTGGCCCATAAGAAAACGAAAGAAGTGTGGAAAAAGTTCGTGGATTCCATACATAAAACAGTGACTGATAGATAAGTCGTTTAATCAGAAACATATTGAATGATTTTCGATTCAATTACATTCATTCTTTATATTTTTTGTGCAAAAGAATTTTGTCTTTATTTTATTTTATTCTTTAGGCCGATTTCTTCTAACTTACACATTTTTCAAACATGATATTTTCCGAACTAATAGGCAGTGGTCCAACCAAGATATTTCTGGCTGATGTTTCGCCTCACATGTTCCAGGCTTCTTCAGAGTGAGAATTGCAGCCTGGAACATGTCAGGCGAAATTTCAGCCAGAAATATCTTGGTTGGACCACGGCCTATAGTCCGGAAAATATTGTTTGGATTTATGGACACCGGCAGCGAAAGCCTAAGTTCCCTTACACATTTTTTGTATGCCATTTTTATAAAATTAAATTATTATTTTTGTTCAATTACTTGATCATGTATTGTCTTTAAAGTGATTTAACAAACTGGCGTTAAAAGACATCAATTGAATTAGAAAAAAAGATTATTTTCTTTTGGACTTATTCCCAAAAATTGATTTCTCAAGCTCGCAATACTTTTGGCCAGTAGTAAGTCTTTCACAATGAGCCATGCAGTTCATTTTACCCTTATTGTTCTCACTGAGTCCCTCGATTGAAAGGAGCCCATTACGTTGAAACGTGCCCTCACTCTTTCAGTGAGATCGGAACTTAAAATTATGGTCAGACGAGAGCAACATTTTGTGCATTATTAAGTTGAGGACTGTCCTCGTGAAGCCAATCTTAATCACCGGTAATAAAGGTTTGCCAAATTTATTCACGTTGCTGCATTATTTAGGTAAAATATCCCTCTCTCTCGTCCTCTAGTTAACTGGAAAATATATCAGCTGCGTGGTTGATGCATAAAAATGTCAAGGGGAAAAGTATTATTCATAGCAGTTTCAATATATATCAGTATCGTTACTGCGGAGGGGGCTGTCCGCCCCGGGTGATGCCCAAAATTAATTAAGGAATTTTTAAAAAAATATACAAGAAATATACAATGTTACTGGTGCCGATTCAACGTTTCATAGTTGAATATAAGTGTAGTTTAAAGAAAGGTACATTGAATAAACATCGTGGACTTTCTTTAGATATTTTTTCTTTTCTTTTTTCTTCTTTTTTAAAAAAGTATATATTGTTTACACTGTTGAAGTAATTATGAACTGCAAAACTACAAGTCTTCATAACACAACAAAGTTTTTTTTTTAATAATGGGGTGGGGAAGACCGCATATTACTGCACTGGGTGTGACACAACCTGTGAGGAATGTCAGTGATATTACATCTACACAGTAACAGTCGTTTATAGCGACATCGGTTACAATGTCAATAAATGACGGGTCCGAGCAAGTTCCTATTGAAAACAATGTTAAACAACCTCAATCTTAACGTCATAGTTTTAATCGCGACCTCGGTTTTAACGTCTTTTTTTCCGCCATTTCATTTTTTGATTTTATAATTTTTACAAGTACAGTAAAACCCCGTTATACCACACCTCAGTATACCGCAGAATCGGATATACCACGGCGACTTTCATGTTCCCCAGCGTTTAAACCACCCTTTATCATTGCCATTTCAAGGTGGGTACCATTGTAAATAAAACCAGCCAGCGGTTTAGTGCCAATTCAGTCGTTCCCAACTGAGTCGGTAGGGCGAAATTGTGCCATCTCAGTCGGTAAGGGTTATAATGAGTTTTGGGTATTCCCATTTGAGTCGGTACGATTTCAGGTTACCAGAATTGGCTATATAGCGCTCATACTTGCCCTAAAAACTCTTCTTTTGAAAAACAAATTTAAATACAACGTAGTCATGATAAATGTTCCTGCCGTGGTGAAGTCAATGGTTGTTAAATCGATTCAAAAATTATAAAAGTAGTGATAAGCAAGACATAATTGCAGATACAACAATTTTCAGCTGAAAGTACATAAGAAACAGAGATTTTCATCGAAAGGATATTTTTCATGTAACACGCACATGACTATATTGATAAAAAAATGTTTTTTTTAATGCGAGTCAAACTTTGAATCGTAATCGTAACATTTCAACCAAAAAAAAAAAAAAAACCATTTACACTCAAAATTGTATTTGCATTTTTAGTCAATATGCTTTAGATTGTAAACTATTAATGAATCTTAAACCGCAAATAGATGCAAAAAAGTTGCTGCACAATTTGCAGAAAAAGCTATTATTTTGCCTAACACATCGAAGAAATATTAAAAAATAGGCTAAAAGTATAAAGTTTCAAGTTTCAAAGTTTCTGAAATTTAATAATGCCATAAGCGAAACATTTAAAATATTGGAAGAGGGGGGGGGGGGGTTATAACTGAAATCACACATACTAATCAGGTGAATTTCGGTTTATTTTCATGAATGATTGCGGTTTTTTCAGGCAAAGGTAAAATGGCTTCAGTAGTTTGCGGTTATGTCAATTCTTTGACTTTGACTCATAACTGCATAGTGCTGACACCTACTTTTATTAGTTCATCGCTTTTATTATACAGAATAATTCCCCCCAAAAAACAACTATAAAATTAGCTTGTGTCACCGGACCATCTGAACGCTTCCATTTTCATCTCTTTCATGAAAATCGGATGAGTAATTCAGGATGACAAAAAAAAAATCAAGATCAGAATTTACTCTCTGCTTGACACTCAATAAGTGCGGCAGAACGCCAACGAGGAATAACTCATTCTGCAGTGGCGATTCGGCCCCCCCCCCCCTCACCGTTCTGGCGCCAGTTATACAAACTGCGCCAAGTCAGAACCACCGACTCAAATGGGAATACAAAGCTATCGCTAACTCCCCCACCGACTGAGTTGGGACAAAATTCCTGCACCGACTCAGTTGGGAACGACTGAAATGGGACATCACCCAGCCAGCAGTCTCTTTTCAGCAAACAAATATTCTAGCCACTATATAGCTTGATCTCAAAATCGGGTGCATGATAGGTCCACCCGCATTTTTCAATGTTTCGACTGTTATTTGATAATAATTCCTTTTTTTTTTGGTACAGATAGTTCAGCAATAATCGTTATAAGTATCTAGAAAGCATTTTGTTAAAAATAAATAATTCTTTTTTATTTTATGAAAATTTTTATTCTGAAACCGTTTCAAAAAGATAGGTCCGCCTTTATAAATACTTGTACCAAAACGTTTTTTTCCATTAAATTTGCATAATCATCATAGTTAAGTCTTACTGCGGGACTACGCGGGCTGCTGTGGAAGTATTTAAATGGAGTTGAACGCCACATTGCAATCAAACGAAATGGGTCGTCGTTGCAGTCTTTCGCTGGTTGAACAGGGGAAAATTGCCGCATTTAAGAAGTGTGGAAAATCGAATAGAGAAATAGCTGAACTTTTAAACAGATCTCATAATGTCGTAAACAATTTTTTGAGACTTAGAAGTGCTTATGGTAAGAAAAAATCATCTGGCTGGCTGTCAAAAGTGACACCCCGACAAAGAAGGACTATTGTAAAGGAGTTAAAATCAGGAAATACGAGCTTATCCACTTTGGCCAGAAAACAAATTTCTCAAAATCAAAATCAACGGTCCATAGAATGATAAAGAAGTTCGGCAGTTTAGTTTACAGGAAGAGGAAAGCGGCTCCGAAATTGACTAAAAATCACAAAGAAAAGCGATTGAAATTCGCACAGGAAGTGATGTGCTGGAAAGAAAACTGGCATCGAGTGATATTCAGTGATGAAAAAAAATTCAATCTGGAAGGTCCAGATGGCTGGCAATATTACTGGCATGATCTGCGTAACGATAGAGAGATATTCTCGAAGAGGCAAGCTGGTGGTGGTTCCGTTAGGGTGTGGGCCGGCTTCGGACGCGCAGGAAAAACTGATATAACATTTGTATACAATCTCTTGAATGCTGCAGGCTATCAACAGCTCGTAACAAATCGATCGAACAAAATTTTCTTCCACAAGCAGAGCACATTGGAGGGCCGTTCTACATGTTCCAACAGGACAATGCTCCTGTGCATACTGCAAAGTCCACTTTTGAGTGGTTCCTGGATAATGGTGTGCATATTATCGATTAGCCACCTTGCAGCCCGGACCTGAATCCGGTAGAAAACATGTGGGGCATACTCGCAAGAGCAGTATATGCAGGTGGAAAGCAGTACAACTGTACTACAGACTTAAAAAGATCTATTTCCTCCGAATGGGCAAAAATCGAGACCAGCTGTTTGCAAAAACTTGTAGAAACCATGCCGAATAGGATTTATGAGCTCATTTTGAAAAAAGGTGGAAAAATTTCTTATTAATTGATTATTAATTTAATGCTTGGTTCAGTGGAATTATCTTTTTGAAACAGCAATTTCACAAATTTTTTGTTTCGTTTATCATTCCTATGATTTGTATATCATTTAAGCATTATTTTTTCATTGGTTGAACTAGAGTATATTATAAAATAGTACTTAATGCATAATAAAAAATTTTTTCCTAACATGAATTTCGTTTTTACTGATGGACCTATCATTTCGATACGCACTGTATTCTCTAGTGTATGCAGGCTTAAAACATTGTTTCTTTGAGAAGTGCGTTCCTCCTCTTCAAAGTCTAATCTTTCCTTAGAACCTCTCCAGCTTAACAATCCCATGTGGATAACATAAAGAGATTTTTAAGCCCTCTTTTTCTCAGAACACAGTAGGTTTATAACCTATCGCTCGATAGACTGATTGCGCAGTTGAGATTTGTGCTTCTTACACAGCAATTACAGTGAATAAAATAGCAGAATAGCAGCAAAGAAGAAAAGCAAAAATTTCACTATAGAAGAAAAGTTACGATAAATTGATAAAGTTAAAGAGGGGAAACAAAAGCGAGTATTATTTCGCGAATATAGTTCCGCTGTATAGTTTCACTATACCGCGGTTATGTTATGACGCGGGTGCCAAGTATGTCCTCCGACATCCGCGTTTTAACGGGGTTTTACTGTAATATCTTGATAACTTAAAGATGGAAAATCATGAGTGATAATAATTCTGGAGCTTTTATGCTCCTGAATTGTAATTATCTTTCCCCATCAGCATATGTTCGGACTTAGTCTTTAAGCTATACTTCCCCCAGTCTATCTTTTCTAGATTTCAATAAATTTTAGCCTGTGAATTTTGTGGTTCAGCAAGAGATGAGTGCATGTGAAAGCCCCTGCGGTGACTAGACAAACTAGTTAAGAAGTAATGATTAAACTTTGTGCAAAGTAATAGAAATAAAATTTCACGTTAAATTAAAGCACAAATGAGCATTAAAACGCAGACATATGTTTCGGGATCGCTTGGAATCCCTTTTTCAATGCGACAGGGAGCTTTTTTGGCTATATAAGCTTTGTTTTTGTTGTTCTGTCTGCTTCATTTGGATGTTTTGCATCTAGAAGCTCCCTGTCGCATTGAAAAAGGGATTCCAAGCGATCCCGAAACATATGTCTGCGTTTTAATGCTCATTTGTGCTTTAATTTAACGTGAAATTTTATTTCTAGTTAAGAAGTAACGGAATCTTTGAGAGCACGAAATAAAATATTATCAACGGTACAGACCTTTGCAACGCACCTTACCTACTCTAATACTACTATATTCAAATGCCTTTACCATATATAACGATGGAACCATTGACATGAAACGTTGGCTTGTCTTTTACGCTATCTGAATCAATATATTAAAATTTATTTTGATATATTCTATTTACTTGGTTCAGAAATTAAATGAAGTCAGTAATGGAGCACAATAAAATAAATCAAACCAACGTTTAGAATATTTTTTAAGAATAAAAAAAAGAAGGTCCTTTATGTCACATAGCCAAACTTTGGGAAATGGCGGCACAACGGGAGCGAACAACGACAGACAAGAGGAAACTGCTCTCCTTGAGACATACATACCCGTAAATCTAACGTGTGTTTAACGTTTTTCTTCTAAGGAAAATGAATGACTATGTTCAGTTGAATGTAGAGATGTTTAAAATAATTTCTTAAAAATATTATCGAAAAGTATGAAATGGAAGAAAAGGGGTTCTCGAAAGAACGAAGAATTGTGATTGCAGCGTTTCCCAAAGTAGGTTCCGCAGGAGTATGGCAGGGGATTCTTTGGCAATTTATTATTTTATAAAATTATATTCAGTAAGGCATGTGCAGAAAATGTTTCGCGATGAAATTAAGCTGAAGTGGTAGTTAATTCTCTTCCTGAAAATAAAATATACATTTGAAGGAAGCAAAATAAGAAAAAAAAACTGTTCAGAGAATTTTTTTAATCAGTTCATTACTGTAAAAATTGTTAAAATGATTCTTTGCTTGATTTATATGACTTTGAAACTCTATTGGGCTGGTTCAAAAAGGGAAAAAACCAAATCGTTTGATGATGAAAGGCTGTCAATTTGATGATAATGACTAATGAGTAAAGAAGGGAATTTGGCTGGTTTTTAATACTTTTGACATGTTCCCAGAAAGGTATCGAAGAGTACGGTTTAGTAAACATTTCTTTTTCTTACTGTGGGGCATACTGGTCATTAACCTTTGCAGACCTACTGCATTCCTTGGAAACTGGCATTAATTATTCCAAGTTACATCACAATCTGCAGATGTCATTGCCACATGAAATTTTTGAAGTGTCTAATTTCTTCACTGGAAGGTAAAGCACTTACGATGCGAAATTGCATAAGAGTATCCAAGTAAAGAAATTGAATATTTATTAATTCTTAATACTTCTTCACGGTTAATGGAAACTACTGACAAAACTCATTATGATCAAAACAAATCTCAGAGGTATAATTCAACAATTGGAACTATTTTCACATTGTGAGCTTTTAGGAGCTCAGAAAACTTATTTTAAATGCAACTAAAAAAACTGGATTTCCTAAAAATCATTCTCCCCCCCTCCCTAAAAAAATAATAAAAAACGAACTCTCAAATCTCTACCCATGAATAATTCGATCCGACGAGTTCCTAAGCGTTTTTTCTTCATTTCTTTTAACCGCGAAAAGTTTTCCATTAACTCGTTGGGTAATTTTCTCGCAGATGTGAATAATTTAGACACATTTAAATTTACTGTGATTTCTTCCGGTAGGATTTCTAAGAGACAGCATTAAGCAATTTGAATAATGGAGTTTCCCTTTGCATTTTCATTGCTCTCTAATTGTTCTTCTGAAGCTTAAAATTTGCATATCATTTGCCGATAACAAAAATAAAAGCAGCTCAGACTTTATATTTTTAACTGACCATTAATATGCAAAGAAAAGAATTGTTTGGAGATATGCATTTTCAGTCAATATTACTTGTAGTCTAGAAAACTTGAATTTTACTGGATAAGTAAACAAGCTTTCATCGAATTACTCCAAGTGGAAATTTTAATATTTCAGCCGTCTTTCTTATTGTAATTGCTAATTGTATTTTAGTTCGGAACTTTTATGTGAGCTATATATTTAATCGAGTCAGACAAACAAAGATAGAGCCTCAAGCTTATGTGCAGCAACGATATTTTTCAGTGCAATATATAATCTAATAAAATTCAGGCATTTGCTTAATTTTGTATTTCCTTCTTTTTGTCGAAAACATATTCAATTAATATTGCTTGTGAGAATTTATATTTCTGCAGTTGCAAAAAAGAAACTTTAGTTAGATTTCCTTTAGCGTAGTACTATTTTTCTACCTCATCGACATTTTACTTTTCCTGAAAGATCAGTTTAGTTTCCAGTGACGTGTTCTTTTCACTGTTTCTAAAATTCACGTATTCCAAAAGTGTTGGTTGTTTTAATGTCAATTTAATTGTTAGGAATGATTTCAGTGTTTTGTGTACATATACACACATATGCAAGTAAAAATTATAATGCTCTTTTTTTTATTAGAGGAAGAACTGATTTTACTTTCTAATAATGCAGATATAATTTTAAAATTTCATTTTCGATGAACGTTAGATGCGATTATCCCATGGTAACTAAAAAAAGCTATAAAATTAATATTACAATTTTCTACATCTTATTTGTGTGAATTCGCATTTTCAGAAGAAACCAACATAAAAACGAAAAAAATATCGAGACTGTTCATGTAGAAGACGATATGAGAGTAGCATTGTCCTTTTTACGACCAAATATAAATGAAATTTCTCATTAAATGTTTTTATTATTACCTAATTATTATCATGAACTATTTTGCACAATATATTACAGTTAAGTAAACAACTTTTAAACTTATCTTTTTCTTTGTGTGCCGCCAAATTTGGAAACTTAAAAGTGCGCCGCAAAAAAAAAAAGTTTCAGAATCACTGCTTTATCGACACAAATTCGAAACGTTAGTACAGTGGAACCCCGCTATTCGTACATAATTCGTTCTAGGAGGCAGTTCGAATAGCGAGTTGTATGAACAGCGAATTCTTTTTTCACATAAGATACAATCTAAATTGGATTAGTCCGTTCCAGACCCACAAATGGTTGCATATTTAAACCTACGAAAAACAAATGTACAGTACTGTACACGGATCCCGCTTTCAAACTCTGCAACGAGTTCTTTTTTTAATTCAATTGTAGTTCTTACTGCTTTCTTTTTAGGCTTCGTTGAATCAAGCTTTTTTGGACCCATGGCTGCCCTATTTTTAATAGAAATAACAACAAAATGTCACAACGTTCCACGGATCTTGCGTGGATGAAATGGAACGCACGGAAAGAGACGAGACTCAGCTGAAGACAGGGCTGCTAGATAAAAAGGGTCTCAAGAAGCCAAACCGTTCTGAAAAAAAGGCCAAAGAAAAGCCGAACTATTTTTAAAAAAGGAAGAGGAAGAATAAATTCTTCAAAAAGTGGAAAATAATACATTTTTTAGAAAGTTAAAACTGTCAATAAAATCCCAAAAAGTATTAAAACTAAAAAAAAACCAAAACGCCAAACAAATAATTCCCAAACGAGTTAAAAAAAAAACATAATTTTTCGATTTTTTTTTTTTTTTGAAGAAGAAAATACTGGCAGCAATGTTCCCTGGCGCCGTACGAACAGCGGGATAAGTACGAATGGCGAGTTGAATCATTGGCTGTACGAATAGCGAGGCGGACGAATAGCGGTGTTCCACTGTATTTCAATCTGTTTCTCCGTCCAAGACATTGTAAATTTTTTATTTTGCAATGAGCAACGACACTGCAAAATAAACAATTTTACAGCGGAGGTGTAACTCTGAAAGTGCGCACTTTTACGAAATTCAGCTGATAAACAGCTGAAGTTGTATCTGTGTGGAAAAGGAAAAATATCCAACCAATAAAAATGAATCGGTGAGTGGAGAAACAGTACTAGTCCAAAATAGGTCATTTTTAGCTACCTGGCAAAAATTACATTAAACATTTAGAACAACACGTTGCAATGAAAAATAATACAAGTGACAAGACCTCTCAGGCTATAAAACCTAGGCATGGCGTTAACAAAAAAAAAAAAAAAAAAAAAAATGGAAACGAAAGTTGTTTTTGCAAATATCTCACAACGTTTTCTGGACTAGTACTGTTTTTCCACTCACCGATTCAAATATTTTACGAAGAAAATTGTGTTTAGTTTCGTAATCTCCTGTTTTCAAAATATATATGAAAAGTTGTAATAATTGAATTTTAACCACGATATGAGTAAGGAAATGGAGTCTTTTCTTTCCTTCTAGCAATTTAAGGAATTTTCTGCCCATAAAATGTTTTTTTTTTTGACAAGTTGAGTTATTGATAATGGCGATAACTGAATCTTTGCAGTAATGTTAGTTTTATGCTAGGTTTTTTTTTTTTTCAGAACTGAGAAGTTTTTATTATATCTAGAGGACTAACGAAAATCATTAAATTTCATTAAGTTCTTTTCTAGAGACGTTTGGTCAATCAATGAAATTCAATTATTTAGAGAAAAACTTTAAAGAATGCCCAAAACTTTCAAAAACGCTGTTAACATAACCGCATTTAGACACCTTCGCAATAGAAACAGACCTGCATTGTCTTCATTCCGCAAAATTTCTTCTGCATAACAAGTTAATTCATTTTGCTGTTCGCCATGCGAGGAGGGCACTCATAAGACTTTTGAATACATTTTCAGTCAAATCTCATTTTATGCCACGAGACCAATTTTAAATTTAATCTTATTCTTTGAAAACTCGCTTCAGGAAAAGTTCTTTTTGCTGAAGAAAATGAATAAAAGAGAAGGAGTCGGAGCAAGCGCAACTAAAAAATGCTTTGAATGGGTACATGCTGAGTCAATGGTTTATTTTGACTTGCACATCTAATCAAGCAAGTTTCTTGCGAACCGTGTGATTTTTTCTTTCTTTTTTTTCTGAATAAATAAAATGTTATTATTAAGGTAAGTATAGGTTTAAAATCGCATGAAAATTGCCGATGCATTTGATCGTTCTGAAATATGCATGAAATCTTATTCTTTTAAAAGTTTGCAAAAATTCTTTTAACAGTTTGCAAAAAATCCCTCTAATAAAAAAGTTTCAACACTTTTTCGCCCAATACTTTAATATTATGGAAATGCTATTTTAAAACATTAAACGCATTTTCTCAGAATGTTGCTTCTCTTTTAATTTTGCACATCATTCAAACGGTAATAACTCCAGTTTTAATCATCATATTATTATTTTGTTCTTTACAATAACATTTAAACAAATTGATGGATGTTTCGACTCTAACTCGCAAGTGATTGGTGAGTAAAAAAAATTTTTAATACAATTTTAAAGCTAAGTGATTGCATAAAAAACGTGGGTTTTTCAAGTGGATTTCAGGTAAACCAAAGACCACGAATTGTGTAATTCTATTAGGTTCAAACAATACAGTCAGAGTATGACGCATCATTTAACACCAGTATTGCGTCTGTATGTGAACTAGATCTTTGGTAATCTTTGCTCAAATTATGCTAATTAACTAATTAAATGTTATTTAATCAAATAAAATAAAGTGATTTTTGAATTGTAAACATTTTAACAAATAATGCACTTTTTAATGTACATAGGTCTAAATCTTACATTGGGAAGCAAAAAAAAAAAAAATGTTCAAACGTATACATATACCTTAAGAAATGTAAAAGTGCAGTATTTTTTAAAACATGATTACCTCTATAAAGAAAATTTTAAAATGAGATTGAACTATTCTTTGGTATATTACAGTAATTAGTAAAAAAATAGTCTGAATTTTTTTTATTGGCATAACTTACTCCATTTATTTTAGTTATACGTTTTTTCCCACTGTCAAGTAAAAATGTAGTCGGAGATTTGAAATACGTTATTGGTAAATTCGAATTTAGTCCCAGTATTCCTGCTCGAATTCTACTGTTTTAGGTTTCTAAAAATGCATTACACTCTACGCAGTGGCGGATCCCAACGACTTCTACAGGACCGCTTATGTTTATGTAAGACGAGAACGTCTCTTCGAGGATCAGTTGTAACAAACTTTTATCTGTTTTAACGTCCTATTTATCCCAATAATTCTCACTGAATCTAGAATTTCTAGAATGAACTCGAAACCGGAAATTACGGCAGCCAAAATCTCGGTTAAACTGTTATACATTCAGATGAAGGAAAAAGTACTACATACAAAACAGAAAGAAAAACATAAAACAAAGACACAAGAATTAAAAATGCACAGTACCAAATAAATATTTATTGAGCCACAAGTATAAAAATGGCCTTTTCTACCGCTTGATAAGATAAAATAATGATTCTGAAGTATCAGCAGAGAAGGCCAATAGTGCGTATTTCGGAAGAACAATGGCATGTGCGCATCCAACTAGTCATGGGCGGGAAACAAATGAAAAAGGTGCAGAAGTAGTTTTTACAATTTCCATGATATGTCGTCACAATATAAAGAATATGGCACTTGGACATTGATATAACGAGCATAATTGGGAGATTTGCACAATCGAATATCGAGTGATTATGTTAATCGACTGATTAGCAATCGCTTGAGTAATTTTTTAATTGTAAAGATCAGCAATCGAAAGATCGTCTTGAGTGATTTCTGGATAGAATGAACTTCTCGAGTGATTTCGTGCAAATCTCTCCCACACTAATAAATACAGGCCCGTCATTTGGACGATTACGGGGGTGGGGTCAATCCCCCCCCCCCTCCGACTTTTAAAAACACATCGTATTTATACGTGTTTATGTTTTTTGTGTACCCAAAATATGCACTGAATACATAACTTTTGCCCGCCCCCCTTGGAAAATTTTGAAATGATGGGCCTGCAATGTGAAACAAAAATCAGAAATTAGAATATAACGTTTAAAGGTAAAAGAGAACATAGACATCCTCTTTAATCCTTCAAAAGCAAAAAATTATTTTACAAGCATGTGGCCAAGATGCATGATGGCACCCAAACAATATATTTTAGTGCTTTGGAATTCCAAATAAAAATTAAAAACTCGATATGTAGGAAGAAGATATGTGTTTAAAACTGTTTAATATAATTTTCTTTCTTTATTTTTTATTTAAAAAAAATCCCTTTAGGGTACATTTCTTATTAAAGTTATTTATTTTTATGAAAATGATTTTCTTCCTCGAGGTCAACATAAAGAACTAATAATTTAGAACTTCCCTGTTACGGTGTTATGCATTCACATATAAATGGTATTGGGACACATCCTATTGCTGGTCATCCTATTTAGTATTTTGCAAAAGATGGATAACACTAGGAAACACTTTCATTTTTCTTTTTATAAATCATTTTTTGTTACATGAGAATTTTCAACGGGTACTTTACTATCGCTGATCTCAAATCTAAAATCGATGTTGCTTTATAAGCTTTTTTTCGTTTGATATTGTATTAAAATCTTGTGGCCAAAGAATTGTAGTATTTTTCCGCCTTAGTTGTTTCAGTTTGATTGCACTATTACGACAATCATCAGTATTATCATGTCTATGCAACGATTTTATAAAATTTATTGACTCTAGGGGGCAACACTTCTCTAGCATGTTGTGCGGGGAACTAGGAAGAATATTTCATATGCACTTGCGATAGATAAATGTTTTGCCTAAAAAATGCCAAATATAAATTTTGATAATTTTAAAAAGCTATTTTGTAATAATGTAACTCTTACACCGCAAAACTATTTTTAGATTTAAAATCAGCATATTCGAATTAAGTGAAAGAAAATACTTTACAAATCAACAAAACTTTTGTCCCCTAGTGAAAATCAACGGTTCAAGGGGGTTGCATTATAGTGATAGGATTTTATTCCTTGAAATTTAAGTTAAATAAATGATTTTTTGAAAGGTTTGCCTAGACGCTAATTTGTCAGTCAATAATTTATTTTAAAAACTAAAAACTACGTATTTAAAAAAATCCTAAGGTTTTTATTATTTTTATTTTTGCACATATTTAAAACATTTTTTTTTTTTTTTTTGCTAAATGCTTACAATAGCCGAAAATGAACATATCCATGCCTTTATTTATTTATATGCATTAGAAAATATTCTGTGGTCAAGTATGTAAAATATCAGAAAACTTCTTTCACTCATAACGTACTTAAAATTTTTCGATAATTTATACGTTTCTCTTTTTTAGGCAATGGTTAAAATTAACCCTTAAAAAATTAACTTTACATTGGAACAAAAATGTATCGGTTAACTATTTTGATACTACAAAAATTATAGATTGGGGGAGAGGTGAAAATCGTCGAATAGCGAAATAGCGAAGACGTGCCTTTTTTCATTAAGGCCGGAAATGCTGATTTTGAAAAACATATCAAGGCCATTTACCTTTGAAGGCTTAAAAAAATATTTTTTAGGATTACATTTAGCAAAAATGTTTATAAGTACTGCTGATAAAACTTGTTAAGTACTGAATTTATTTACGGGTTTTTGCTACGCAAATGTAATTTGGAATGTGAAAATAATATACATAGTTACAATTATTTAAAATCTTATTCAAACAATTTCAGCATTTACATAAAGACATCACAATAAATTACAAGTTCTTAAAAACATATTTGCCATTTTTATTTACAAATTCACACATAAAAAAGCTTTCAGGCTGCGGAGAGAAGAACTTTAGTTGTAGGGATATGAAATGACAATCGTTAATGATATTAAAATAGGAGCTGATTGTCAAGTTTACATTACAATAAAAGAATTATAAACTCAAATTAATGAGAATTGGGAATTGGGAAAAAATAATTAAATTCTTGACTAAACTCAGCAACCTGAAAATGGCAATGCAATTATTTACATTTTGACGCTTAAGTTGAAGAAAATCGGCACTTTTTGTTTCGCAAATATTTGCATCACGCTCTTAAATCTGAAATCAATACAAATCGAACGAGCAAAAATAGTTTCTTCAATTACGAAATCATTAAGTGTATTTGCTTCCAGTAGCTACTGAACTATACGCATTAAGTTTTTAAAAAAAACATTTAGTTAAAGCCACTGTTCTCACTTGGAATTCACTTAAAATAAAACAGCACACAGACTGCTGTTTAGTCTATTAAGAAAACTTAGTTCTAACATATTAGCAACTTCTGAATGGAATAACACGGCCGCTTTGGAAATAAAGCATAAACTATATTCATTTGTTGTCTCTTTGGTCCATATGGTATTTGCAAGGTGTGGGATCATACGTGAGTCCGTTGATCTTTTGACTGCCTTTTAACAAGATCATTGTGTATGTGCCATAAAGTTTTGTGTATGCTTTTGAAAGAAGGCCTGGAAGTTGGTTTTCTGTTCCAACAAGCCTTCATGAGATTATAAATCTCGGTAGGACACTCGTCTGGACGTTTCAAGACGTTTCCTTCTTGAACGTATTTAACAACTTCTTCATGCGTCATTCCATAGTAAGGCTGCAGGGCGAAAGTAAAAATTTCCCACAGGACTACTCCGAATGCCCAAACGTCCGACTCGATTGTGAATTTGTTGTAAAGGATCGATTCCAAGGGCATCCATCGAATGGGTATGGCGTCATGCTCGTTTCCTTTGTAGTAATTCGCGGCGTAGATCTTTTGGGAGAGTCCAAAATCTGATATTTTGACAACCATATCATCAGCGACTAAACAGTTCCTCGTAGCCAAGTCACGGTGAACGAACTTTCTTTCCGACAAGTATACCATACCAGCAGCCACCTGCTTGGCGATGGTAGTTAAATCGACAAAAGTTAGACGCACATCACTAAACAGGTTTCCGTTGCCAGTAGTGACGATATAATTTGTCGGAGAACAAGACCTAAGAAATTCATTGAGGTCTCCTTTGCCCATAAACTCGAAAAGAAGACACATGGGCTTGCCGATGGCACAAACACCGAGCAGCTTGACGATATTTGGGTGGTCGAATTCAGCCATGAGACATGCTTCGCGTTCGAAATCGCTCTGGAGGTCATCAGAAGCCTCGTCCTTCAGCATTTTGACTGCAATCATGGTAAAGTCTTCTCCTTTGACGAGACCGGGTGCTTTCGCCTGGAACACACGTCCGAAAGCGCCCTGGCCAATGTCTCTTATGTAAATGATGTCATTTCTAGGATATTCTAGACTTTCTAACTTAGGGTGCAGTTTCGCTTGAGTGCGATGGTAAGAAACATTGGATGGCAATTTGTCTAGATCAATTTCTACATCCGGATCATCTCCGCTGCCCAAGTTTGGGGGTCTTTCCCCAGGAGACACGTATCCCGGAGTGGGAGTTTGTAAGTTGGCCTTCTGCCTGATGCGTCTGAGTCCTAGAACAATGGCCAGGAGGATGACAACAGCGGCCAGACTCAGGGAACACGTCATCAAGATGAACGTGGGCGTGAAAAGAGGTTCCGAAGGTGGTTCGAAGATGTCAATGAGCTCGGTGTCCGGCTGAGACCACTGGCTGCTGTTATCTGCAACGAGAGAGAAACATACATTTCAGTTGCGTACATAGAAATAGAAGTGAACTGAAAGAAAATGTTTATGAAACTAAATAATGGTACACATTTACTTGTATGCTTCCCAACATGTTTTAAGCAGAAGAACTAATTCATTAAGCATATTACCCTTCACAACATTCGATACTTTCAAAATTCGATTATATATATATATATAAAACTCAGAAATCAGAACAACATTTGTCGGCAGCATAAAACATCAATGCTACGAATGACACAAGATACAGTGGGAAAACTTGTTAATGCATCCTATTTTTAACACCTATTATCAATGATGTAGCTCAGAAAAAGGCTCGGGGGGAGAGGGGGAAGAGAAAAAACAACAAATTTTGTTAGATAATAAGAGACAAAGAAGGCCAGTGAATTGAAAGTCGGTTTACTAATTCATTAAGACCAAAGCACGACAAATACATAATTATTCAGGAGGTAAGAAAAACTGATCTCTGGGTAAAACAATTCAGTGTACAACAAACATTACAATAATCACAGCTTTCCCAGACGCTAACAAATGCAAATTATCTAAATTTATTTCCAATTACATAAAGACAATTTAAAAACACACAAGATATCTTTTCTAACAGCTTAAATTCGATTTATTGTATATATTTATGTATTCTCAAGTATTTTATTCTTTAAACTTTACAACATTGATTTTTCCTTTCATAATTTGCGAGAAACATGAATATATATCAATAATTTTCATGCATTTATTTTTGAATTTAACAAGCTTTTCAAAACATACTACATATAATGAGATGATGCAGTTCTAACAGGGGAAAAAAAAGAACACAACTAATTTGAAAAGTGTCCATCTTCTTTTAGCGTGCTTCAAGAAAGAACTTATTTAAAAGCCAATTTGTAAGCGAAAAGGCAAATAAGTGAGTCATGCTCTAACGAAGCTGAATCAATACGTCGTACTCCAAAACGCCTTTTTGCATGTAGACACTCTTGTTTCTATTTTCTTACATCCCCCCCCCCCCCAAAAAAAAAAACGAGCTTTAAGGTATTGAAATTTTATTTCATTTCAGAAAGGAGAGAAAATAAATATAAAATGCCCTATTTGATATTTCCAAAGTATAAATGTAAACTGTAAGGGAAAAGGGAGAGAAAAAGTCAAAAACATATATCTAGAAAACCAAAGAAAAAAAGAAAAACGTCGAAAAAAGTTCTACAGCAACGCATTTAGGAGAATTTATCGACCGAAAACTAGCTAAATTTACCGACACGTTCAAGCGATAAGCGCGCTCTAAATCGGAGAAAAGTCGTTTGTTAAACATACATTTTAATGATAAGCAAGATTCTCTTTTTTACATCATCTTTCCAGGAAGGGTGGAAAATCTATAAAGTGAAAACATTCAAAAAGGTTCATAGATTGTCACAAAATTTAGAAATAAAGTTCAGTTTAATCAACCAAAAAACGGTTTCCTGGAATAAAAAATTTATTAGCTGTGTGAAAAAAAAAAAAAAAAAAAAGAAAATGAACGAACATTTGTAGCATTTTAAATGTTGAAATAGTAAATAAAACATTATTTTCGATTTTAACACAGCAGGTCGCCTGTTAAACGATAGAAAGGGTCTTCCATAGTGAAATTAAAATTCCACAGTTCGAATCAACACATAATATAATATAATAAATTAGACACATTTAAAAGAAGCATCAGTACGCATTTGTATGAATTAACATGAATTTAAAAATAACTATTTTTAAATTCTACAAATACATATGGACTATTTAATGTCAAAATTGACCAAGAGCTAATTTAAAAAAAATTAAGCTTTTGTATTTTAATTTCAACTGTAATTCCTCAAAAATTGACAAAATAATAGTTTAACGAATGTTTATATAAAGCATAAATTAACACACACCGATGTGACGGAACCCCGCATTAACATTTACAGTAAAATTACTGATTTTTTAAATAGTTTAATTGATTTACATAATGAAATAAATTATAATTAGCAGCGGTGGAAAATTTTATTTTGTGGGCTTTGTGGTTCGGCCTGATCGTCGAAGATATACTATATCTTTTCCAGCAGATTTTTACGCAAATTCGTCATTAAGGGTGGTCATGAGGGAGCAACTTCCCCTGGTTTCGAGAATATAATGTAGTTTTGACAATGTGCACGTATTTTATTTTTTAAATGCAATGTATAATATTTTTAATGTAATGTGTTTGTTCTTCTTTGCCCCCCTCCCCTCCTGGAAAAATACGAAATGACGCTCCTGCACACACTTGATTACTTACCAGGAGAATTGCATGGATGGAAAGGACTTGTTCACAGAAACAATTCCTTTCGACAACTGGTAGTGACTAATTCTATATTTAGCACAGCCGCGGGAAAAAGGAAAATGAACTTCAGTTAAGTTAAGATCAATAATGGTATTCATTTACTAATACGTTACTTCATGAAAAAGCGCCACGGGGAATTTACCAAACCAATTGAACGATTTGAAGTTAGCTAATTTTATGACCATCATTAGAGATCCGTTATAAATTATAACATAGGAAGAGCACGGGTCGAACTTACTCAAATGGTCTAGAACTAATTAAGAGCTGAGATTAGTAAGCTTCATTTTCACTACAATCTTGTTAATAATCAAGAAATGGATCCGGTAGACGTTGGGGAAAAGTGTAATCGAAAGCCTATATTATTCAGGATCAGAAGAATCGTCGCAGCTGGAATTAAATAATAAAAAGAAATCCCGAGACTGCACTTAAACCCGGGAACGCAATCACGTTTTTTTTTCCTGCCTTCCTAATCGACTTTCTCTCATGCGATTAACACGTCCCGTCCATGTACGTAGTGCGCATTCTTGGCCATTAAACATGAATTAAGACAAGACCGTTCCAGCAGCCCTCGTCCCCTTTTAAATGCGTTCGAGGGAACAGGCTTTTCTATTTCGACTCGCCGACTCATCACACTCGACAACATTCGCTTTCATTAGAGGTGTGTGTGTGTGTTCGCGGGCAAAAGGAGGAAGGCCGCAATAAAAATGCAAATGGACCTCGAATTTAAAGAGCTTCGCAGCTATCCGAGCAAAAACAAAACTCGAATCTGCATAATGCAAGATAAATTGCATCAGAAATTGCGAGAGCGAACGGCGGCGAGCACTTTGTGCAGACGACGTCATATTCTTTCGCGTCTGCATATTCTTCTGCTCTAGATTTCGAACCCGATTTGCAAAAGACGTCCACGCGAAAATGAAACGCATCATACCAGAGAAAAATTTGTAAAGACATTTAAATCCGTTGCAAATGTGATGCAACGTCCTAAGGACGACTTCTAAAATTTTCGTAATCAGGTTCGATTCAAAGCACTTAGTTGTTGTTACATTATAAAAAAACGATTTCCCTTTTAATAAATGGATAGTATATACACAATCAATACGGCCGTACAAAGTTCAAAGAACAACTGCAACTTTTACGAAAGGAAGAAAAAATTCTTGGAGCACTTATACGCCTATGCAATTAGAGATTTGTGCTTAAAAATCGTAGCAAAAGTTAGGACCAATGTGAACTACATATTACCAATGCTCTGAGCAGCATGCTTTTGCCATAACTGTGACCCCTAGTAATTTAATTTCATTATCATTCTAAAAGTCAGGTTAAAACATTTCGTTTCTAAATTAAATACAATTATGAGGAACGTTCCAAATGGGAAATACAATTGAACCTCATAGAACTGAATAATCTACTTAACAAATAATTATTTTTTACTTTTAATATTAATTTCAAAATGCAATTAAATAATTTAAACTCTAAAGAAAGCCATCAAAACGGGAATTTTGAACAAAATCAGGGAAAAATGAATGAGTGCTTAGTTCTTTACGAAAAAAGACTCATAAATGCCTTTGAAGCGCAAACTATATCATAAGACAAAAGTATTTGCTGTGTGTCATAAAATAACTGCAAGAGGTTTAAACATGTACCTTCAAAGTTTAAGAATTATTTTATAGATATTCAACACAATCCTCCGTGGGAAAAAATAGTGAAGCTTTTATGCGCAATTTCAAACATCATAGCAAAAATTTTTCATGCTTCTATTTTTGAAGACTCGCATTTTTGAAAGAAGTCAATTTCCCAATCAGATGATCTCAATACATAAGAAAAGTTACAGCATCAACGGATTGTTGCCCAACATCAAGAAATCTTCAAATGCACGTATTCATTTATCTTCATTTACAAACGTATTCATTCATTTATTGCCCACTCTTGTGGACTTCAAAATTCCGGAAGTTACTCAATAAGGAAGAATCCATTCAGGCATTGCCATTTATAACAAAAATTCTTATTTTAAAATAAAAAGATATATTCTGTAAAAAGAGTAGTATGTAAATCTTATGACTACAAACATATAATTTCAGTTAAGAGAATTCATTGAAAGGAATGTTTTCAAAATGCGGAAAGAATTTTCAGGCACCATTTAATATCAAGTGTATCAACTGTTTACATTAAAAAATTTCTTACTTCATTATACCTTCCTTAGAATCATAAATATTTGAACTTGTTGAATGGAAAAAATCAGTGATGACAAAATATTATGTTAAATTTTCTTCGCAATAATGATTTCACATTTAGCGATTTATAGTTATGGCTTTTTTACTTATTGTTTGTTCACAATAAAAGGAATAAGTAAAAGAAGGAAAACTAGAACGTTTTAGTTGACAATGCAGATAATTTTCACTAATTATGTTCCATTTAAAGAACACCAAAACTAGATTGGAAAAGTTAGATGGAAAAAAACATTCAGTGACTGAGCTCTAAAATACTCAGAGACAAAAGACAATTGGTATAAAAAGAGCTAAATTCTTTCCTGCTTGATGGAATTTAACTCAATAGGAAAAATAATTTAAATCATTTTTTTTTTGTTTCATTTGAACTAGAATCAGTAGTTTGAAAAGTCAAATTTATAGCTCTTATAGTCTTATAAGCTTTACAAGAATGCTTTTCAGAAAATGTAACGAAAATGTTTCAGATGTAATGAGATTTCTATTTATAGTAAAACATAATGAATAGGAATTTCCCATGACTATATATTTTTTGCCAAATTTTTGCAGTGAAATACTCTTTCTATTTAGAGTTATTATTTTTTTCATTTATTTGACAAATATCTGCAACTTTTAAAATAAAAGTTGAGAAAATAACTCCAAGTCTAGCGCCGATTTCAGGAAAAGGACGTAAAAATGCGTTTATTATGCACAAAAAATAAAGTTCGGAAAATGAATTCAACTCTTTGCGATGTTTATCGGAAAAATAACTAAATCCAAAAAAAACTCCAAGTTTTTTTTTTGTTCGTTTAAGAATAAAAATAAAGTCCGGAAAAAAAATTACCACTTTTGGCGCTGAAAAAAAAAAAAAAAAAATTCAAAATGGCGCCAACGCCCAGTTATCCGTAACAACGAACGCAAGTGAGAAAAGATGGTTGGCGCCGTTACAACCCTTGCTGAGTAAAGGGTTGCTACAAAGGGAATGTTTATCGCTTTTCGTATATTTTGTTCCGAAGATGAACAAAAAAATGAAAATACGCCGTATTATTCGGCGTATTTTTTGTTCCCATCCGCTAAATTTTTAATTTTGAAGACGAAAAACTCCGATTTTTAAAACACGGAAGGAGGATATGAAAAACCCGGATTTCCGGGGTGCACCCGGAATACAATCACCCCAATGCTATTTTTTTATTCCATAAGTATTATTCATCAAATTTGGCGTTCATAACATCGAGTTGATTTTGATCATTCTCACTTAAAGCAAACGTATTGTAAATCATTGTCGCCGCAGGACCAATTGCGCTTATAAATGTTGCCGCTTGTACTTCTGCTGATTTCGTACTAAAATGAAGGGCAGTTGAATAAAACCAAAATGTTTGTTTGACAAAATTCGTCATAACGGACTCGGGGACTGTCTAACCGTTTTGGTTATTTTCATGGCCCAATGAGTACGTGCACATAGTTACTTCAAAAATTGAGTCAAAAATACGAACAAAATTGATTTAGGGAGGATTATAATGTAAATTTACACTGAAATTTGAGTGGGGAATTTTTGCGCTAATACGATACTTCCGCTTCAATTACTAGTTTTTAAATAAAATATAGCTGTCTTATAAAAAGAAATAACAACAAATTCAAAAATGCTCCTTTCTTTCTTTAAAATTAAAGTTACGCCAATAACAACGAATAATGACTTCTCCTTAACGAAAATATTTTTAAATAAATCATCTGCAAAACTAAAGAATAAATTCTATGGTACACACAAATAAAATTTTAAAGCATAATTTTAGATCAGTGGCATAAAGAATTCCAATGTCTAGTTCATTGAATTTCCATTTCAATTTATAGAAAATCAAACTAATCCAACATTCTAAAAGAGTTTGCTCAACAAATAAAATTCGAGTAACAGAAATAAAGTTAACTCGTCTTCTATGTTTGCTCGCATTTAGAAAATTTTGGAATGGCAATTCAGTTTTATCGCGGAAGATTCTAGTACTCTGAAAATCCACGAAGAATACAATAAATACATTTTTTTTTTGAGTTTAAATGAATGCCCAAAAGATCATTTCAGCTGTGAAATACTTGCAAGTAATATTTTCTAAAATGTCCTTTTAAAACAAAGTTACAATAAACATTCAATATAAAATATGTGATAAAATAAATATTTCTTAAAATCTTGTGTTTGCTCAGAATGACATTTAAATTTTCGTTTGAATAACTACACTGCGTGGCAATTGCTAAAGAACAGTTACATTTTTAGGAATAATTAATAACATACATTGATTGAAGAAGTTAAACTGAGTACATATTTAGTAGAGACAGAGTGCACTTATTATGCAAAATGGTACGGATATCGCCACATTGAAAAATAAGAAAATTAAAAACAAAAAAGATGGCTCTTGGATGCTTTCCAAACAGCCACGAAAAAGGGTCTTCTTGCCAAAATGGAACAGATACGTCTACCTCAGTACGATGTGTGATTACCTCGGACATTAATACACATTTTGAATCTGTTAAGCATGCTTTCCATTAAACTATCAAGGAGTACTTGGGGGATATTGTCCCACTCTTCTCTCTAGGCGGTTTTCAGTTCTTGCACGTTTCGGGGAGGGGGTATTCTTTGCGAAACACGCCTGCCAAGGGCATCCCAAATATGCTCTATAGGATTTGGGTCTTTAGAGTTACCAGGCCATTGCATACGGACAATATCTTCACTCTGTAGGGTGTCCGATACTTCAGCACTTCTCTGTGGTCTCGCGTTATCGTCCATAAACAGAAAGTCTGTACCTACTTCACCTCTAAAAAGACGAACACAATCCAGAATAATCTCTGTGCAATGCCAATGCGATGTTACGCTGCCTCGCTCAAAGATGCGAAGCGGTGTTCTGCCATTGTGCATGATGCCTGCCCACACTAGCACACCTGGGCCATAACGATCACGTTCATGAGCATACTGTTGTGCATAACGTGTTCCCCTCTCTCCAAACTAACTGGTGGCCAGAATCACTCATCACCGTGAAACGGGATTCGTCGGAGAACACCACTCTGGACCACTGTTGGTGACTCCAACCAATATGTTCCTTACACCAACGTAATCTTTCTGGACGATGACGTGGTTGAAACGTGATGCATCGAACTGGCTTCCGTGCATACAGACCAACTGCATTCAATCGTCGTGAGATGGTTCTGGCAGAAACATGTGTACCGGTAGCGACTGCAAGGTCTAGAGCTATCTGGCTTGGAGTGGCATTTCCGTTCCTTTTCGCCACTAGGGATACAAATCGATTCTCTTGAGGTGTGGTATTCCTACCACGAACAAAGGTATGCTTTCGCATAGAATTTCCACCCTCAGCGGCCTTTTGGATAAGACTTTTTGACTCTCATTGCTGTGGCTACAGTGGTGACACTTTGGCCTGCTTCCAGCCATCCAACTGCTCGTCCACGATCGTAAGCACTCAAATGATGTCTTGCAAACATTTTGCACTTGATTATTGCAACACCACACTGAATTTCACAGAAATAACTTCAGCAACATTCAGTGCTCTTTTGATCAAACACGTAACAACATGAATTTTCGCATGAATGAAGAGCTTGTGTGCACTGCCTTTTATACAGATACTGGGTTCTACTTCCTCTGAACTTCATGTTAATGTTATTGGTCGGCTGTCGGAACGCTACTTTGCATAAAGCAGTTGTTCCTTAGCAATTGTCAAGCAGTGTAATAGGGTATTTCAAAGTGATATAAATGAGTTTCTTTTAGTTTTTTAAAAACTTCATCCTACTTTTATATTTTTAAGGGTACCCCTACCAATTTTCTTAGCCGTAATACACTAGTTACTCCCAAGTGCGAATATTGTAGTGAAAATTAAAAATAGTTTGAGCTAATCAGACTGTTTGGTATTTAATACTTGTTTTAAAATGAGTATTAATATGCATTATTAACACTCATTAAAATCGATTTAAAATGACCTTTCACTAAAATTATGTTATAACAGAAAGCAACAATCGATTTCAGGTACGCTCTCTCAATGAACTTTAATGTAAATAGCCTATTTTAACAATGGAACAAGTTATTTAATTTACTAAGCAAATGACATTATCCTTAAATTTGTCATTTTCAACAGAAGAAACAAAATGAGTATCTTATATATTTTCAAATGATTACATACTATATAATTATTTCTATACACATCATACCTTAAAATATGATTCGCAGTTATTTTCAAGAATTGTGATTTGCAGTATGCAAAAGATTTTTGGAGACTTTTTCAAAAATGTATAAAAATTTGTTCTAGTGGTGATATTTCAAAATATATATATATTTTGTGTTATTCTGCAAGTTTTTCCCCTTAATTGGTACCTTGTAAAATATGGAAACAATTTTAAATCAAAATTTTGTAATTAAAGCAAAAAGGAACTTTTAGCACTTGAAAGGAACTTTAGAAAGAATGCTTTAAAAAAAAAGAGAAGGAACCTTTCTACATAGCTCCATCTGTACAACGGTACCCAGAAATCCCGAAAAATGTGTTGATAATATTTGTTTCAAATTCTTTATTTTTTGAAATGCTCAGTATTCCATAAAATGTGCAATGGTTTACTGAGACCTACCCCACGTATGAAATATACAGTTCATTTGGACGGACATGCAATTAATTCATCTAGGGGACAAATATATTGATCCATCAATTAGGAGATCGGAGTGATTCATTGCTTACCACAGAGAGGAATGTCGCAGTGCTGCCACCTGACTCTGGGATCCATCGTGTAGCACCACGGCACGGGCTCCTCACCGCCCGCATTCCTGCAATAGTTCTCTGAATTGAGCACCTCGGGAAACACTTTCGGGGGACGGTTGTGATGGTGAGGTTCCTGCAGGAAAGCATGCTCATCATTCACAGCAAAAGCAACTAAACGGGGCATCTCCGTCATTTGGACTGGGTGCCCCATCAAATCAATAGATGTGGGATATTAAATAAGTTTCCCGATATCTGGCGATAACCATTAAATGGTGAAGTCAATAAAAATAAGTATCGATGCACTTAAGAACAGTATTATTGGATTCGCGTTTAGTAAATAAATAAAAAAAAAACTAGTTTGAATAAATTATCGCTTTTCAACATTTTTAATGTTTCGAGTTGTGACCGCCTAAAAAGAGATTTGTTTCGTTAAATATATGCACACACGGTACAAATGTCCATTCACTTATCAAATTGCTTAAGACGATAGTTAAAGTATTATTCTTATACATTATAATCAGTAAATTTGGTATTATCCACCATCAAATTTATCAAACAGCTATAAGCAGGTGTCCTATTTTTTTCCTGATTGGAAAAAGCATTAAATAGCAAACGATAATTTCAAAAGTATGACCGACATTTTTTAAAAATACGCCTATGGTGTAGCATCACAAATAATAACTATAATGAATGAACAAAAAATGTATAAAACAAAATAGATCAGTTAATTGATGTCATAATCGAAGATGTACATCAAATCGAAGGTGTGTTTGAAATGCAGAACCATCAAAAGCATTGACAGCTGATGATAAGTGTTTTATGCTACCCCTCCCCAACTGATAAGTTTTCCTATTCATAATAATTGTCCGATGTGGTAAACACAGTTAATCAAACTGGAAAATGAGAAAAATTAATATTTTACCTGCACATCCCACCTCTGACAAGGGATACCACTTTTTGTAACGTTGGCAGTTCCTTGGTAAAAGCGACCACGACCTCGTATACAATCAGCTGGAAAAAAAGTATATATGTACACAAGTATATATATACATACACATATACTATATATGTACACTAATGAGCCTTTACCTCCATAAAAATGTACCCATGGTAAAAATAAAAATAAGATGAAAAAAAAAAAAAAAAAAAGGAAAAGCAGAATTTTTTGTCATAAAATAAAACGAGTTTTCTTATAAAGTCACTCCCCCTAAAATAATGTAATAGATAACTAACACATTTCTCAGTTTCAGGAAAGAAACGAATATTCCTAAAACCTCTCCATATGAATATATCAAATGAAGACCTAGAGTCTGTCATGTTTCAGTTAAGTCATATATTATACTTACTAGCTATTGCCCGCGACTTTGTTCGCGAGGAAATTTTGATGTGTGTGTGTGAGAATTGATGGCCTGATCAAAATTGATCAATGTGGGCTTATAACAGGCGTCAATTTGGGAGCAGCATTTCTGGGTGGCAGAAGTCCTAGACAAAATTTAACGGTGTTGAGGTAACGATGGCTTAAAAACCGAAACATTATGGCGCTATACTACTTTTTTTCTTGTGCAAAGTGAGTGATCAACTGCCCTCTTGTGAGCGCTGATTTTTGGGCGGTAAATATTTTGACTGAAACAGAAGAGCAAATGAATCGATGAAATTTAGGTCTGTATTTATCGTTAGAGATTATTATTTGTAACACGTTGAGGACGGCGCAGATTTTTGCTATCTGTAAAAATAAACTTTTCAATTTTTCAGTAAAAAGGTTATTTTATACCATATGAAGTTTTTTTTGTCTAACAAAACTGTGTTATAAGGCTTGTTTGTGTTAACGTGTTAAACACAAAGGAGCGAAGCGAAGGTGAACAAATAGGTCCTCAACTGAGATAAGTTCTTACAAAAATTGCTTGGAAGGTCATTCTTCGTAAGAAAATCGTAATGGCACGATTAGTAAACTTTATGCTCACCATAAAGCGCCATCTAGTGGCAGACCATGAAAACCAAATTCGTACTGCTTAACCACACGGGAACCGTACATTTTTCCGGAATAAAAAGTAGCCTATGTGCTATTCCAAACTGTTAATTCTCTCTGCACCAACTTTCATCCAGATCCGTTCAGCCATTCTGGCGTGATTGTATAACAAACATACATCCAAACTTTCGCATTTATAATGGTATTAAGATTCTGAATGGAGAAATGAAGTTTATAATTAAAAGATATTTCTTACATTCTATCGATTACTAACTAGAAGAAGACGCTTACGACATTTATTTGTATAACTTATTTAATTAGCAACGTATTTACTTGAAGGAAAGGAACAGGTATTATCAGTTGATCATCCACAACTCCTCAAGTTCTTATTCCTTACTCCCATGCAGCTAGTAAAGGTACTAAAGTATGGAGGGAATTTCCATGCATCAGAAAGTAAAGATTTATTTCATGTGTTCTCTAAAGGGTGTTTCTTTTCTTTTTTTTTTTTAAAGAGTTTGCCTGGAACATGTGTGAAAGAAAACTTGACTTGGTACATAAACAATGTTCAACGTGTTAGTTGAAGAACTGACAGAAGATGAGCGAAGAAACGCATTCTTTCAGAATGATGGGAAAAAAAAAAACAGTACATGAGTCAATGTTTCCACCAGTTTGCTTCATCAGACGTAGCATAAACATACCTTGGCTACCTCGAACTCCAGACTTGTTATATTATCGCTCCGTGCTGTGGAAGTTCTAAAGAAAACCACCCGAAGAACACTTTATGAGCAACGGGGCTTTCCAGAATATTTGGACTCGTCTGAGGTAAACGGAACGCACTTCAGATACTCAGATCTACGTACGTTTTTGCGTCATATTCTTTCACATACAATCGATGCCTAACTCTTTATTTCTCACGGTTCTCAGAAGCAACATGTCTTTTTATTGTCTCTTATGGGAAATCTACATCTCCAAATCACTTATTTGGCACTGTAAATAATTAAAACGTATGCTTGTGTACTCAAAAAATTTGTTTACTACAGTGTTTTATTATTTACCAATCAAAAGGTTAGAAAACACTCTTGTAAAAAGAACTACATATGAGCGTAATGGGAGTGAAATGTTCAGAAGAATTAACCATGAAATTTTGCACATAGGAACTAACACAAAATAATGGTACTAAAACAAGAAAAACAACAACAACAACAAAAAAAAAAAAAAATGTGAGAGTGTATAGAAAATTTTGCAAATGATTTTGACAGTTCTAATAATGATTAATAACATAGTACGTAACTGAGAATTTTAGTCTTTGGCAGGAATACTATCTAAAATGAATAAAGATTGTGAACTATTGTGATCGTAATTACGAATCATAAGAAGAAAACTCACTTGTTATTTCATCTTGCTGCATGTCTGTCAGATGGGCGTTCGAACACGTCTCCTTCCCTCCTTTGGAACCCAGCATGGGCAGCGAGTTGCAGTCCGGCAATCTAAAGTGCCCCCTCGACTTGAAGAAGATTCCCCTCTGTTTGTTGTCTTCGACAAGGGCCCACTCGTTGTAGCAGAAGAGTTCCTTTATCGCGATGCAGTCTTCGCGGCACAGAGGTTTCAGCCTTGCCACTCCCTCCGACCACTCGCATTTGGGAAAAGCGTAGTAGCACAGAATCACCTCGGCAGCACTCCTGCAGATATTTTATCACCATTCATTTCACATCATTAAGTTAAACTTCTAATTTATGGCACAAGCATAGTTTCAAAACAGAGCAAGAGTGAAATTTTAATCACGAAACGGGTGGATTTTTAGGAAAACAAATTTCGGGGCAAACTATCCTGGTCTGCAGAAGATAATTTTACACAATGATAATTTGTTTAGCTTTTAAAATTTTTGGTTCTTAAATAACATAACAATAACAAATAAAATAAAATATACAACCATAAATTTTAAATGCCATATCCATGTCGTAACTTCAATACAACAGCTCAAAATGTGGTTAAAATTGAAACTCACACATTAGAAATGTTATATTTATAAAAATGGATAAAAAAAAGATTGAAAAAAGAATCCTATAAAGCCCCTTTAATAAAAGCGTCAATTTTTTAAAAAACCTTAACAACTATAGTTGGCAATCGTACGACTACAAATATTATTAGACGAATATTTTTCGATCATTTGTGAAGACTCAAATGTACCCATTAAAGATAACACTACACAGAATGAATGACAGAATTATTCTGTAAAGGGATTAAATTCGACGTTTCTGAACCGTTTTACCTACCTATCATAAATTTGTTAATAATGCTCATGCAAAAGCAAAAAAAAAAAAAAAAAAAAAAAAAAAAAACTCACCTGCATGGCTCGAGAAGTGAAGTGATGAGCTCTCTCCACAGCTCTAAAGAAATCTGTTCATTGATGGGGATAGGATGATTTTCACTGGTGAAGTTGTAATATACAAGGCTAGTGCCGTTAATGTATTTCCGACACACTTGTCCCGTATAAGGAGCACAGTAACCCAAGGTTTCTTCGTCACCCCCAACAGGTCCGTCTTCTTTGGGCAAATCGATGCCTATAAGATCTTCTGGGGGTCGTTTCTCTTCTTCTTTTCTGGAATCTTCATCCTCATCCACTTCATTTACTAGTAAAGAATCTTCTTCGAATGGGTCATCATCTTCATCTTGGAACCTCGTAACTTCTGCGCTGAAGTCTTCGCCTGAATCATCTGCAAAGATATATCAGCTATGCAGTGGTCTCTGGTAGCATTAAAACAATGAGTTATGTAATTTTGCTTGAATTCGAAGAATATATTCAACGTGGAACATACGTTAATTGTGAAGAAAATCGTTACGAAATTGATTGCATAGTTAAAACTTTTGATAACATGCACGAAGTACCTTAAGCAGTTTCAGTTATGAATTACTGGTAATAATTTCCAGCTAGGGTTAGCAATCCTTTGGAGTGTGTTTTCCCGACTAATTTAGGACAGTAAAAAAGTAGATTTTTGTAAAATACGTTGTTTCATAGTAAACTGCGCAGATTACTTGAATTCACTGTCGTGTAATTTCAAGAAATTGAATCGAAACTCGTTTAATATTGACACTAAAATTAAAGAGCATCTTTTTTTTCCTTACTAAACCTCTATACTAAATAACATATTTTTCCTCATTAAAAAAAAATTGTAATTTGTGAACGTTCTAAGAAAAATGTGCTTCAAAGTACATAAAATTCATTCTTTAGTGCATATAACGGAAATACGGAAATATTTTATATAAGCAGCATATATATATATATTAGGTCGTTTCGAAAGTTTTGTCCCTTTTAATGACATGTGTTTTTGTAGCTCCATATCTCAATAAATATTTATTCTACTGTGTCTTGGTATATACTGATCGATGGAGAGTTTTGTACTCTATACACTGATGCTGTTCATTTTTTCCTAATTTTTTTTATTATATTCAGCCTATTACTATATGATGTCATTAAGCGATTTTCGGCCAATTTTTCTCTACGCACTCAAATTGAACCAAAGCGCTGCCGAAACAGTCCGAAAATTTAACCAGGCATTTGGCAATGATGGTGTTAATGAATGCACTGTTCGAACGTTGGTTTGCGAAATTTCGTTCCGGAAATTTTAGCCTCGAAGATGAGCCTCGAAATGGTCGATCTAGAGTAATCCAGGACGAGGATTTGAGGACATTGGTGGAGACTAACCCATCACAAACGGTGCGTGGGACGGCGGAAGAACTGGGCTTCAGCTCCCATGTTGTTTTTGATGGTTTTAAACGTATTGGAAATGTCAAAAAGCTCGGAAAGTGGGTGCCATACGATTTAAACGATCTGCAGAAATTGTCACGCTTTGAGGGTTGTTCTTTTTTTGCTTTTGTGCAACCAAAACGATCCTTTTTTGGATCGAATTGTCACGTATGACGAAAAGTGGTTTCTCTACGACAATAGGAAACGTTCAGGACAGTGGTTGGACACCGATGGGCCACCAAGGCACTTCCCAAAGGCGAAACCCCACCAAAAAAAGATCATGGTTACTGTATGGTGGTCAGCGTCTGGTGGTTCACTATAACTTTCTGCAGCCAGGCCAAACCATCACAGCAGAGTCCTATTTTGAGGAAATCGACGAAATGTACCAAAAATTGCGTCAGCAGCAGCCAGCACTGGTCAACAGATCCTGCTCCACGACAACGCCCGGCCCCTGACACACAAATCACCGTCCGAAAATTAAAGGAATTGAGCGTCGAAGTTCTGCCCTACTCACCATACTCCCCAGACCTCTCGCCAACCGACTACCATCTTTTCAAGCACTTCGATAACTTTCTCACCGGTAGAACCTTTGCCAATCAGGACCTAGCAAAAACGGACTTCGTCGACTTCATTGAATCCCGAGCACCCAATTTTTATGCCGACGGAATTAATCGTCTTGTGCTTTCGTTGGCAAAAGTGCACTGATGCAAATGGAGCTTATTTCGATTAAATTGAATAAATATTCACTGAGATATTATAGTTTAAAGTAGACTCATAAAAACGGACAAAACTTTCGAAACGACCTAATACAAGCAACTTACTGAAATGACTCACGAACAGTATTTGTTAAGAGTAGCATAACAGGAGCTTCTAGCGCATTTTCTCACAAAAGTTAGTGATCTTCTTGCAGATGCGTTGCAGAAACAGTTTTCACTAATTCCAATGAAACAAATAACATCTACGATTTTTTTTAAAACTTGTTATCTATGCAAATATTTTATTGATTCACCCTTCTCATTGGTCATTGTTCTTTGAAATGGGGTCATCCACAAATGACCATCGATGCTGATTAAGGTTTAAATTAACTTCTAGTTAAAAGTTTAAAATTAAAAGGAAATCTCCTTGGCTGTTTACAATTTTAAGACTAAATAGAGCGGGTACTTTTTACAGAATTCGAACAACTAATCTATCTTTTTATATTATTTATCTAGCCTGTTTTTCTGTCGGTCTGCGGTATCTTCCTTATTCCTTTATCAAATTCCATGATTTACCCCTCATTTTAAAACTTATCGTGGCGGCTAATGACGAAAAATAGACCCGTGGTCTATAAATGTACCGATTGTCTTAAATTTGCGATTTAAAATCATCTAGGGAGAGGTCTTTTAATGGAGGCTAAATTGGCGTGTATGCTGGCGCCATCGGTTATCAAATAAACAAACTAGAAACTCTTCTGTTTGTGTAGGAAATTGGACAGTTTTAGCTGCGTCTATGTGTAAAACTTACTCAATCATTAGGCTCTACACATTCATTTATATTATGAATGTGTAGAGCCTAATCAACCAACAGTAACTATCTGTTAAGTAATGGAACTGGCTCGTTATTGTATTTTAATGCTATGTATACTAATAGTAAAATAGTTATCATTATTATTGTGATTATTTTATTATTTTGAATACCTAAATAATAGTGGAAAAAATTGTAACAGCTATTTGTACTAATGTGTTCAATTACATGTCTTCGTTTGTATCAACACCCGTTTACTTTTTTCTATTCTTCATAATGTCCTTTCTCCCAAATTAGTGCGGAATTGCGCACGGCTCGACTAGTATTTTTTACTATCATATACTAATTATGTTTATTGTTGTAAAGCTTTATCTTATTTTATACAACTTTAATACACATATAATCATTGTTTTTGTTATGCTCACAAATATCATTTAAAGTTCAAACATAAAATTAAAAATGTGATCTATAATCTAGTGCTTTGTCACTGAACTGCAAGTATATATGCTTAGGTAATATAGCGTGACATGTGGCAAGGGTGAGTAGGAGGGTATGTTGAATTGTGACATTTTGTGACAAAAGTGTCTAAATACATGGAAAAAAGTCTGATATCATTTATGAACAGTCCCAAAGGCTCTTGATGTCCCTGTAAAGGTTGTCTCGAATTTACTACCACGGCACGGCAAGAAAACTAAAATCTTTTAAAATT
Source organism: Octonoba sinensis (assembly GCA_038502835.1). NCBI lineage: Eukaryota > Metazoa > Arthropoda > Arachnida > Araneae > Uloboridae > Octonoba > Octonoba sinensis. The sequence goes on along the minus strand of CM076599.1, from coordinate 23,404,323 downwards.
ATCTGAAGCAATGCAAGCGGGAAACATATTTTGCTGCAGCAAGAAGTATAAGTGGAAGCCTTTATTCAACAGGGATTTCGTTGTAAATAAATTATTAAAGAGAGACGAAAAGAAATACTGAATATATACATTTTAATAGAAAATATTTATATCAATTGCTGAGAGAAGAGTATTAAATTTCAAATATCTTTTTGAGAGAAAAAAACCCCATTACATGCGTTCAAAACGGTAGCATATTAATTGGCTGCTGCATATTTATACTGATAGCGTCTCGAGGCAATCGAAATGGCTAGCAATCACTAGCTTTTGAAGAGCAGGCTAAAAAGAGGATTTTATCGTAATACATTTTTGCTATAGAAGTTAATGATATTCTGGAAGATACATTTCAAAAATATTCCACCAATTTAGATTTGAAATAACATCAAAAGAAATATTCGAGATGGGCAAGAGAAATGGAACGATAAGTAAAAATTTCCGACACTGAAAATCTCTTTCGATATCGAGAATGAAGCGGAGTAATATTTTCCAGAAGATCATGTAGTCATAATCAAACAGAACTATCTAAAAGACAGAATTTGGATCCATTTCCGAAGAAAAAGTAATTTGGGTCGAAAAGTTTCAATTTACGAGAATCCATCTTTGGAGGCGGAAAAACCACCAAATGGAATTCTTCCGTTCCGCTGGATTTGAAAATTTTTTCATTTTATGAAGATGATGAGAGAAATAATAACGTTTGATTTTTTTTAGAATCAATGATTTCAATTATGCTTCTTTCGTTTTGAAAATATTGCAGCTCAAAAATGTCCTCCCCCCTTCTCGAAACTATAAATATTATTGAAACAAGCAGAATTACGGTATAAAGGCAAAATAAAGGGGGTGAAATATTTGTAACAGGTCGCTACTGAAACAAAATTTTTGATTGCGAAAAGGGATGCTTAAATTTAAAAGCTTTGTATACCTGTTTTTTACTTATAATCGTTTTTATTAAGAATTTATTTGTAACCTGTAATTATCTTAACTTCAGTTTTTGCTTGTTGTTTAAATTAAACAAGAAGTTCCGTCTAGAACTATACGAGCCTACTTTCCCGTATACACCACCTTCAAATTTATAATCCAGCTAGCTCTCTCTTTCTCGTTTAGCTTTAATTCTTAATTGCTTCAAATATACAGATGACGTACAAAATAATACGAACACCTGAGAAAAAGTACGACGTATTTCAGACCTGCAGTACAGCCGCGCCACTTGCAACAAAAGTCTGCCACGTAGTGAGCGTGAAGAGGAAGGTATCAGTCTCTCAACAGCAGTCATCTACGTTGCATGCGTCTATCGCACTGTGTGTGGTAAGTTGAAATGTCAGACCTATCAGAGTTCCAAAGAGCAATGATTGTTGGAGCGCGTTCAAGTGGAGCATCGGTTACGGAAACAGCAGACCTTTTGGAGTTTGCAAGGAGTACGGTATCAGCTCTTATGACAGCATATGCGAAAGAGTGTCAGACGACGTCTTCAAAGCACACTAGTGGCCGAAGTCAACGCTTGCTGATAGGGATAGACCGGTCTTGAAGCGCATAGTAGCCCGGAAGCACAAGCAAACGTTATCCGAGATAACATCCGAAATGAACAGCCATCTCCGGGATCCCGTTTCAACAAAAACTGGCAAAAGGGAACTTCATACTCGAACATTTATGGCAGAGCGGCAATTTCTAAACCATTGGTGCCAGCAACTGATGCTTTCAAGCGACGCCGATGGTGCAGAGATCACAAAGGGTGGTCAACACAGCAGTGGCAACAGGTAACATGGTCAGAAGAATCGTCATTCACCCTATTTCAGACTACAGGATGCTTTTATGTCTGGAGAACGCCTAGAGAAGCGTTTCATCCTGATTGCCTCTTGCGGACTGTGAAGCACGGGGGTGGCTCCATTGCAGTATGAGGTTCGATATCTTTTCATGGTCTTGGGCCACTTGTTATTCTGCATGGGAGGATCAAATCAAGTCACTATCTAAGCATTCTAGGGGCATCATGTCCATCCTTTTGTCCAGACTGTATTCCCTGGAGAGCGACCGCTTTTTCAAGACGACAACGCCCCTATACCCACTGCTTAAGTGTGTTCAAGAATGGTTCGAAGAGCATGACGATGAAGTTGAACATCTCGCCTGGCCCACCCAGTCTCCGGACTTGAATAATATTGAACATTTATGCGCATATTTGGAGTCCAAACTTCATTCCCGATTTCCACCTCCATCTGGACTTTCGGAATAAGAGACCGTTCTGCAGGAGGAATGGCTTAATGTTCCTTTAAATATTGCCCCTGACCTTTATGCATCTTTCCCACGTCGCATTAAATGTGTACTTCAGTCAAACGGTGGTCCGACCCCCTATTAATAAAGATTTTTTATTATTTCACAAGTGTTCGTATTATTTTGTCCTCCATCTGTACCTTTTTCAACGGTTAATACATATTCATTCACTCATTCATTCATTAATTCATTTATTCAGTCATTCATGTATTTATTCCCTAATTTACTTATTTTTTCACTCATTCGCTCATTTATTCTTTTTTGTCATTTATTCACTCATTCGTTCATCCATTCGTTCACTTATTCATTTAATCATTCATTAATTCAAAAATATTCTTGAAAATCCCGATCAAAACATTTCATAGGAAAATCGGCTCATTAGTTCTGGATGAACTTTTTATCTGTACATGTTCTACGTTATAAGAGCTTTCCGATAAAGTTTGCTCCAAGTAAATCGGTCCGTTGGATCAGGATTTATATAGGATTGAAGTTTCCCCGGAGGCGCTATGTTAATTTTTTTTGAACTGTTCAAATCAATATTTCACGCCAAGAGCTTCTTTCAGTGAGCTTTTTGATTAGAACTTGGATGTTATGCCCAGAGTTTACATCATTTGCCTCATTTTCGCCCATAGATGCCAATGTTAAAAATTTTTGAACTATTCAAATTTGAACGAAAAATTTTGCAAATCAAAAAGTAAAATATGGAAATAAGATGTCCTTGCCGAGATCTTTCGAATGCAAAAAGAATTTTTCGAATCGGACAATTCGTTCAAAAGTTATTGGGCGGGGGGACAGATAGACAAACCGACCGACACACAAATTCCCCCATCTCAAAACCCTGCTTTCAATTTTTTAATTTTCAATCTTTATTTAATTATTTAACTTATTTTTGACTTTTCTTGATTTCTAACGATATTTGCACGATACTTTAAGCCTTCTCTTTCATGCTTTATTATTATTTTTTAACTTTTACGGGAAAGCAGGCTAAGCGCAATGATGTTTTCCGGGCTAATTTCCATTCTAATGAAATTTTAAACGCTATTTTGTTCTCTTATTTTTACACATTTTCGGTACTTTTCTTTACAATAAGAAAAGCACGTTGATAAAGATTAGTTTCGGTTCTAGGTGATAGTTAAAATACGTACGAATAGCTCCTTAAGGGAATAATTGTATAATACAAAATTATCAGCATTTAGTGGAAATGGACATCTATGGTAGAATACGTGCTCAATTTGTATCTACATTCGACTCAAAGATATAAAAAAAATAATGATGATTTTTCTTTTTTTGAAACACTGAACTTTCAAAACAAATAAAAATAATAACAGTAATAAAGGAAGTATGATAAAGAGAGTAATATTGCTGAATGGGTCGAAATATGCATAAATAACAAAATCTAGTTCATGAACATACAAGTTACTCATACTCATTAACATTAATAAGCTAAATGGCATTCGCTTAATTTCAGCATTTAGTTAAAAAAAAAAAAAACGATTGTGCAATAAACAAAAAGCCTCACCTTCTTTCGGTAAGACATACAGCTGGAAATGTTTGATATCCGTGACTGCAGATGAGTTGAGGCTGATGAGGGAATTAGTTGCTTTGCATGTGAAGCTCATCGTGCGTGTTGCATTCACAGATAATTCAGAATGCGTATAAACGGGGTTGTCCAAGGCATATTCGTCCAGCTGGAAAATATATTTCAGTATGTTATGAAGATTTACAATGCAAAGTTGCAGAATGCAGACAGTTAATTTCTTCACCCCATGCAAACTAGTCGTGATAATAGTTTAAAGGTTAACCGCAAAAACAGAAGTGAGGCCACATAAGCTTCAGGCTTATTAGGCAAATTTCAACGCTAACTAACTCAGTGGCACGACAGCCCAATGGGGGGGGGGGGGCAGGGCATGACCTACTGTGCCCATCTCAGCCTTCGTAACCGAAGGCCCTAGGGCGCAGAAGCAGATATTCCGGTCAAGTGGTCGGCCTGACGCGGAATTCCCAGTGTTAGTTCCCAAGCGTACTTGGTCCTCATTTTATCGACCCCACTAAAGGGATAAAAGGCTGCATCGACCCTGCCCAGCCCGGGAATCGAACCCCGGACTTGGGGCATGGTAGCACAGAAGGCAACCAACCAGCCACCGGGCCTCAAAGTTTCAACACATATACTTCAAAACTCTTTATTAAAAATAAGTTGTTAATAAATATGTTATTAAAAATAAGTAATCAGGGATCGCGCCAGAGGGAATTCGAGTCCGTATTCGGACCCTTCACATAATTCTAATTAATCAAAACGGATCTTTTACAAAATTCCAAGCTAATAAATCGTACTTTTAACACTAGTATTTATAAAAAAAGTGGCAAATAATAATGAAATTTTTCATCAATGCGTGCTTAAATTTTCAATTTTCACAAAATCATTTGATTTTTCACAAACATCTCTTTAAAACTCACAAAAAAAAAATGGACCCTATTAAAAAATGCTGGATCGACCCCTAAGTATTCCACAGAGTAACTTCTTACATCATTCTATTCTAAAATACCTAACGAAAGGAGTCATTGTAAATCATTAAATTGTGCATTAAAAAGGAAGTATTTAAGTAACTTTGACTATCAAAACTGTTTCCTTTTCTAATCTACTTTAAAACCAAAATTGCTAGCGCGTGAGAAGTAAAATTAAACTCTGCCGCTGATCACGAATTTTGTTAAGAACAATTCATTTAAGAAACAAGACTTACTTAATGTTCTGTTGCTTGGAGTTAATGCAATATGCAATGTAAATGTTTCTTTAAAAAAAAACAGCAAGGATCAAATACGCGAAGAAACTTGCATGCAAGGTTTACAAGGCTTCAAGAAGAGACTTCGTCAGAAGCAAAAAATAAAATTGCACACATAAAATTTGTTTTATTTTAAGAAACTGCATAATTAACATTTCAATTCATTTAAAAAGTAAAATAATTTTGCGGTAAAAAATTCGAAAAGTATCACATTTGTGTTAATTTTTTTTTTTTGTTTCTTATGCGTATTCCTTTTACACTACGATTTCAATTCATAAGTATCAATACTCGTATACTTTTTCAAATATTTCTTCTTAAATTCTCTCATAGATGCATTTTTAGCAGTGGTACAAGCACTCCTAGATTCAAAACAAGTGCCGACATTTTTTTCCTTCTCATATACTCGTATTTTGGCACACAACCGAAGAGCTTAGCGGATGAAGATGTCATGTGACAAAAAGATGAATTTCAGCTTTAAGCTTTTGGCTAGAACTTTCTCTTCTATTTCTCACACTGTCACTGCTTTTTTTTCCGCACGATGTCGTAGTTCTAATATAAGGGAGTTGTCTGCTTTGCATTTATTTTGCTCATATTTCATTCGCGATCCTTTTATATTCGATTCAACTTGGACAGTTCTTGACATTGTCATCTATACAACGATTTCCATTTCTTCAAAACTGTCAATCAACACGTGCATCCACTGGGCAATTCAATTCACAATCACACATCTATTATATAAAAAAAAAGCTGCAACTGCGCGGAAGAAATCGCATCACGAAAATTACATTTTACATAATACTGTACATTCTTTAATGACAGTAAAAGAAATTTCACTAATGGCTACCGCATGAACGCTATTCACAGAAGGGGGAAAAAAGTCATCTAAAAGAAACAGATTCAGGTGCCTTTCGGTAGGTAAAATAAGCACGTTGCGACGGTAAAATATGCAACCGGAGTAGCAAATATAACTTCACGAGATCACAAAAAACAGGCACGTCGCACAGGCATCATATTTAATGCAGGCGTTAGAGATACTGCGAATAGGCGTATCTTAAAAAAGGTAAAACGGATAATGGGTAGGATACGTTATCCTATCATATTTGTATGCTTCACGAGAAATACATAAGCTTTCGTTTCTGTTATTCTACGTTGGGTCTATGCCTGAAGCATCGAAGCTTAGCCTTCGATAAGCTTATTTATTTATTTATTTTTTAAATCTCCAATCCGGATAAGAATATTTTTATGATTTAAGGATGATATTCTGATATCTCTTAAAATGCATATAATAAAATTTCCATTCACTTCTTCGCGTTTCGAAGTAAAGTCGATTAAATCGGAGACCTCTGGAGTTACAAGGATAGAACAAAGCCTACTTTTAGCACACTTTACATTTACTCTATGAGGAATATGTACACCAGTATGTATTCAATTCTTGCATCTTTTAAAAATACATAAACATCACAATATCCAAGCACACTTTCACAAGCTTTACAGTAACAAGTCTACCAAATCGTACATCTACATTCTTGCACACCTAGATAAGTAGGACACTGTAATTAAACTAGAACAGGGGTCGGCAACCTTTTGAGTCGGAAGAGTCAAAAATTACAATTTACAAAGTTCTTAAAGACCACAAAAATTTTTCTTGCCCAACAACAAATAGTACTAATATAAATAAAGTTTTATGATAAAAAAACTAATCTATTTATTCATAAGAAAAAATATCTATATATTCATATATAAGTAGTGTTTTTCACAACAAATTAGATTATATATATATATGGAATTATTAGATAATTACTTATTATTTAAGTAAAAAATTAAAACAATTAAACATTTACTTACAACACTAACTTGTACTTCAATAACAAACAATTGAGCAAACAAATTCAATGGGAGCGATGGCTTTGCATGGTTTTAGAAAGTTTGGATAAATTTGGCTCATAACTTGGTGTTTTAAGTTTCAAACACGACTCTAAATTTTCATTTGTTAGTTGGCTTCTTACTTCACTTTTAATTATATTCATGCAAGAGAACTCTTGCTCGCACGAATCTGTCGAACCGAAGATAGTCAGCCCTCCAAATGCCAACTGCTTCACCTCACTGTAAGACTAATCCATGCGTAATCTGGAAGACTATTCCATGCGTCGAATATAAGTGCTTCAACTCGCGGCATTTCTTTTAAAGCTATCCACCTTTGTTGCTTTACGTACATACATTTCTGGACCTCCAACTCTTAGAACTTGCTTTTCAAACTCTGTAAATTTTCCACTCCATTCCTCAATTCCAAATGGCTCAATGTGGATTTCGCTACTATTTGTGTTGAGAGGGTTTACTATGAATGCTTTTGACAAGATGCTGTTAATCTTGATTTCCAAATTCATGACCAACTATTTCGACCGGAAATGTCGAATACACCAAGAAGCACAAAGCGCTTCTTGGTGTATAATGCAGTGAAACGTAAGAATTTCGTGGTTTATTTTGCTCTAAAGAATCGTTGTTGCCCCTTTATTTTTCCTGTCATACTTCTGGCTCCATCAGTTCCTATTGAAACGATTTTATTTGAACGATTAATGGATCATCTCTAGTTTGTCCCGAGAGCGGTAGCAATCCTAGAAGTTCTTCTTTAGGACGTTGGGAAGACATATACCTGACAAAAAGGGAAACTTGTGTCGTGTCTTTTATGTCGCAAGACATATCTATAGCAAGTGTTAAGACAGAAGAAAGTTGAATATCTTCCACCTGCAAATACGTTATATTTGAAGACATTTTAGCTCTATCTCGTACTGTTTTAGCCACGGGGGAGGGGTGCGGTGAAAAGCGAGTACAAGTGGCTGAGAGATAAAAACGGTGCCTAATCCTCGTTAATCGATAATAATATAATCGATAATAAATAAATAATATTTGCGTATGGAACTAAAGAGCCGCAGGTTGCCGACCCCTGAAGTGGAACAAATGCTTGATCTTTAATTTTCTACTGCTGTGTGCGTTCTGAGAGACGGCAAAATATTTAAAAATCGTTTTTTTTCACCATTAAAAATCGCATCTTTTGCTTGACTTAAGTTGCACAAAAATAAATTATTTATGTTTTAAAAATTGATTAAAATAAACTAAAATTGCAAAACTAATTTTAGTTAAATCATAATTTTTCATTTAGTAGATGAAAGTAAAAGTACCTATTTTAAAGCTTTTGTTCAAAGCAGTCTGCGAGACCGCTCAATGAGAAGGTATTTTTTATAATTTTTATAGCTTTTAAAATGCACAAATAATAAAACTGGTAAAACTTTCGCACTATATAGAGCAAAACCTATTCGTTTGGACGCTTCTGAGTTTAAGCAACTAGTTAAGTAGGACAGTATTATTGTAGAACAAGAACACTTTCTAAAACTTTTGATTTTTGCATGAAAGCATTCATTTCATCCCATATCATAATATTCCGTTAAACATAGTATCCTACTATGTTTAACGGAAAAAAAAGCCCTCTCTGCTCTGTTGTATTGACCACGGTTGCGACGTACATACGATTCTTGAATTATTTCTCTTAGAAATTGGGAGTTGCGTTATAGTAGGACCACCCGTCCACAAGACAAAACGACGAGGGACAGATCTCTTCTGCCACTAAATCTAAATTAAAACAAATGATTTTTATTGGTCGATTGGAAAAGACTACTTGATGAAAATTATTATTTAAAAATGATTATTTAAAAAATACCGAATTAGTAAAAAGTTTTACCAGATAAAAAAATTCATACTATTCATTTCGGAGGGCCGTGAAAATCAGGGCTACGGAATCGGTTGGAAAAAGGACCGACTCAGACTTCTGGAATTTGAAAGCTCTGATTCCTTTACAAATACATATCAGAGATGCACGAATATTCAGCACACTTTTAAGTGACTCCGACTCGAAAAACTATTATTAAAAATATCGTCAGCTACTATTGACGTCAGTTTCACAATAAACGGCATCAAGGCACGGCTCGACAACACCTTTAATTATGCAGGTGACACAGAAAAACGGGAATTTTTGGAAAACCCGCCAAAAATATAAAACTCCAACAAAAAAATCATATTTACAGCAAATAAACCACTACAACTTTCCATTTAAGACACAGTAATCTAAATTGTCAATTAAAATTTTTTTTTAAAAAACAATGAGGAGCTTGCAAGGTGCGCAGTGGGAATTTCGGCATTTTTTAACTTTTTCGGCCTTGGTATGGTTAAGTCAGAACATGGCATGAATTCGTGCATTAAAAACGTTGAAGAGTCTGAATGTGCTGTAAAAATGAAACCTGCAAGAGACTGAAAAGTAATCGTACTTCGCAGAATATCCATCAATGGGGAACCTCAACACTCAAACAACAGCAAATCGCAAGAATGCAAGCTGTTGCAGCAGGTAGGCTGCTCAACTCGGCTAACAGGAAGAGTGAAGTGAATTGTCACCTACTAAAATCTAAATGCCATCCACAGAACGTAATTTTGACATTGATAATTTATTTTATTGTATCTTAAATGGCAAGTTTTAGTCGTGGAATTGCTATTAATATATTTTTTGGGGGAAAGGGGGGACTTCTATGTTTGTTGGAGTTTTCTAAAATTCCCGTTTTTCTGTGTCACTCTGTATTTGCCTTTATGTGACGTCGAATGCATAAAAGCACTAACAGTTTTCCTTCAATGTTGGAAGCTATTAAATCTGTATGCCTCTTCAGTAAAATAATAATTAAAGACTAGAATCTAGATTTCAGATTTTCCAATGTAATAAAATTTTGTTGGATAATTGCAACTAGAAAATTGCAAAAATTTTTCAACAAACATTCTGAACTGGACTGTATTAACGTCAGCATAAACATTGAAATCCCATTCCTATGTAATATTCTCACGGTTCCATGCTAACTAGTCGCGACTGATTATTTAGTTTTATTGTTTCAATTATTCACCATTCACCAACGCTTTTCGAGTATTTCACGGTGAAAATGAATGCGAGGATGGATTTTGACAGATGAAACCCTAAATCGCAGCCTGCTTGAATTAAGATAATTAATTTGCCCCTTCCTTCTGGTTTAATTATGTATTTCGTGGAATAGTGCCAATGCACATACAGATCTGAGAGCTCCTGGTTTTGACATCTCCAATTTACTGCCGCAGAATGGGAAGAACGCAAGGCGAACCAAACACGAGGGAGGAAAATAGTCGAAAGAAGAGATAACCCATGAAATACTGCACTAGTTCTAATTGGAAGATCAATCGATACACAATTAGCTATGTTTCAAGTTAAATTTTTATGTGCAGTCGACCAACGGAGCGTATTCATGACGTGATTAACTAGGTTTACTTCAGGGTTGTAATTGTAAACCTATTTACATACAGCAATATAAAAAAAAACCTTACCTTAATGACGTAAGAAGTTTAATGTAACCTAACTGCCTTAAATTTACAGTGGAACCTGCCTAATGTGACCCCCATCCAGACAGACAAAACTGATCACCTTGTGGCGGTACGATTTGACACCTTCAAGAGCTATCTTCTGTCCTGGCCATTAGGTACCTTTTGGCAAAGCACGGAAGCACTGGCTTTCCATCAAGAAGGTCCGAGGTTCTATCCCTGCCTCCGGCAGACAACCTCCTCCACCATCACCTCCATGGCCTGCCGTCGACCGCCACAACCTTAAACAGGTGGACACTATATACGTAGTACATTTCACCTAATCATTCATCATAGGCATATCTATTTTTTTTTACAGAATTGATCACTTTAGATACTTTACAAAAATGGTCACTTTTCCAGGGTTGTGAATGGCCCTTTGGCGCAGTTTAGCTTGGATCCAGGTTTCCTTCCCGGCAACCTGTCTTATTTTTCGAGTTTTCGAGTTTTATTCTGTCTGTAGTATGTTGCGTGATTTCAGCGCCTGTAGCTTGGTTCATTTTTATAGTCCGTTAAATAGTTGGGAACGGCTATTTCATGTTTCATTTAGTTATTTCTTGTTAAATCCAGCGCAATATTGTTTATACTTCCTAATAAGCATTGGTCTGTGGTTTTGGCCTATTAACGTTCGGAAATTAGCTATAAAATTTTCCACGATTTATTCCTTCGATTGTTATTTCTTGTTAAATCCAGCGCAATATCGTTCATCCAGATTCCACTTTTATTTTACATCATAAACAAACGCTGTTGAAACTAACGCTCATGTTTTTTTTTTAATCCTTAGAGGATTTTTTTTTAACAAAGAAAAATAATTCGAAATTTATTTTCACTCATCATCATCAAAATACTTGCAAAAGTTTTCTTTTTCTGAAAACTTATATAAAATTAATAATAAATAAATACATAAAGCAACGAATAAAAATCCAGCACCAATTAGTTAACATAAAACAATCATAAGATATATCCATTCGTTTTACATTTTATTTAGTTTAAATGTATCTTTGTAATAAATTTCAGAAAACCTTTGTTAGAGTAAAGGTCATTTTATAGTGCAAGATCGTAAGATGATGGTTTCAGGATTAACTAAATGTTGCTCAAACTTTGTACAACACGTGAATACCCCCCCCCCCCCCCAACATTTAACAAAATATTCAAATCAGTATTAATCTACACACCTTTCAGCTATTTAAATTATTGATCATATCGAGACAGTTAAAGCGTTAAGCGAATTGCCATTAACAACGAACATACTTCAGCAAGGGCAGGTTGTTTTCCTTGTTATGACACAGCACTGGCGGGGAAACAACTTTTGCAGAATTCAAACAAGTGGCTTTCCGACAAAATCGGTCGCCAAGTGTTCGACGTAAGGTGACAAAATCTTAATTTCTCCGGATGAGGAAAGGAGGCTCTAGAACAGCGGTACTGAAATATTTTTTTTTCTTTTGCGTCACAGACAGATGACAAAACTGATGTCGCAAAATAAAAAAATATGAAAATTAATCTGCGCAACAAAAATCGTTCTTTAACGAGGTTGATAAATTTATATAACAAACAGTCTTCGAGTTCCGAACCAAACAGAAATTGCTTGAGTATAAAAAAAAACCCGTTTTGGATGAAAAAAAGGTGTACGTACACAAAAATTTTGTTTATTATACTATTGCATGTGAAGTTTTTGGACTGCCTTTACCAGACAATTCGCAAAGCTCGGCAGACTGCAGGTTCAAACCACAGCTCGAGAACACTCCTAACCAGAGATACGTAATATACTCGAAATGTGCAATTTTTCAGGCTGCTTGGCCGAATGCATAAAAGCAAGGAGCAAGAGAGAGAGAGAGAGAGAGAGTTCAATAGATAAAAACATTTTACGTTAAAAAATACGTCTGTAAAACATAAAAAGCTTTCCAAAACATGTGCTGTTATTCAAAAATTTTTTTGGGTAAACTCTACACGATGCTCGACTGCATAAGGATGATCTATGGTCTACTCTAGGGTCAAAATATCAACTTCAGTTGATATTTTGACTTCAGTAGCTTTTTAAAAATAATCGAAGCGAAGAAAAAATATTCATACATGACGAGAAACACAAAAACCATATATAGACTGAAAAAATATTAATTCCAATACAATCGCAAAAATACTCCGACAATAATTAGAACAGTGCTTTCAAGATCTATAGTTCGATAAACAGGAATGAAATCAAGTGTGTTTGCGCGAAATTAAAATAAACAGTTTCATAAATTTACTGTTATTTTTAACTTGTTTTCCCCGAGACTTTGTCTCGTAAGTCGAGGAGAAATAGTCAATTTGAAAGTTATTCTGCAATTCGACTGCAAAGCATATCCTCCGCTTGAAGACCTCGAATAAACTGATCCGACACCTATCTCTGATGCAGGAAGAAGGCAAGGAAGATTACTAAAACGCATTGTCGCTAATAACTCCGCAGCACATCCCATTATCGTAAAGCATCAATGGCATCTGGCGTGGTCATCAAAAACAGAATGGCGAGCAGCAGAATAAGTTCGGAAATAGTTGGCCCAAGACTTTCTGAGTCACGTTCTTCGGGAAACGGGCTTCATATCAATAGGCAAGGAGTTTCTTAACTATTCTCATTACCAAATGGTAGAACGGAAACGGTTCCGATATCAGTTAAAGATACCTTGTCGTAGCTTAATATCTATTTTGAAAAAAATGCATAATATATTATAGACTCGCCTTTCCTCATGTATAAAATATATAAGAACGATAGAACGAATATTTTTTTTTCGCTCTACTCAATTTCGTATAAAAACTAGATTTAAACGTAACTTAACACTTCTAATTAGTTCAGTCTCGTTTAAAAGGATTTTTTTCTTTTCTCGTCATTTTTATGCACAGATCCTATACATTAAACAATGAGTTTTTCTTAATGGAAACAGCGCTTTTTAGAGCATTTCTTCAGCACGAAGAAGCTGTGAATTTTATTTGATGTGGCGAAATGGTAATGGCCCAAAGATTTTTTTTCGATAAAATACTAGTTTCTCTAATGTTTCAACAATAAACATATAATATTTATGTAATCAAATAATGCGTATTGATTTCAATCTATTGAGGCCGATACTACGTTAATTTTTCACTCGGTATTTTAAAATTAGACTGACTATTGCGCGAGAACGAATTTTTGGTGTAGCTAAATAATGTCTTCAGTCACTAAGTCAATGGGAATTTCACAGAAATTGTTCGTAGAATACTATGAATTGAATACTTTGTGTGTGCGAGCGCTACCGTTTTTTTTTCGCAAAATCGACAGGAAAAATTGAGATAAAATGAAAATAACACAAAATTAACAACTTTTTACTCACTTACGAGACTACATGTAATGGTTAATGTGTTGCGTGGCAATAATCGTTACCGGATATACATTTCTCTTATCCTTTGAACGAAATTATTTGCACAAATCTCATATCCCTTGAACTAAATTGCTTTACAATATGAACAAAATTAATATTTTTACTTGAAGTTATTTGAATGAATAAACCCTTATTTACATGCAGTTGGTGGTGCATATGATTAGTCAATAGCTACTACCTTAATATAAATGGAAAATTAGTTTGAAATGATCTGTAGTTTAATTTAACCGCTACCTCCGTGTACACACAAAATGCCTAACGTATTGTTGTTACCGTATTGAGATAATGGAAGTTAAAAAGCTTCAGGGCCTGCTGCCGTCTACCGAAGATTTGAAGCGTAACAATGAAATTACGTGAGCATTTAACCGTTAGTATAATTTAAAAACAAGCACGCGAGTTTAAATTAATTGTTAATATCCTGAGACCAGGTTTCCCTTTACTTCATGAATATTTTAAACCATTTATATTACCCTTGCGGTTTTGGCGGTGTAAGTAGGCCTCGTAGTTCTTAGTTGTTTTTACTGCGAATGTTTTGTATGATATATATAATAGGATTATATATATATTAAAGATATTTTTAAAAAATATTTTACTTTATTTTATTACTTCTTTTGATGAGTTTATCTACTTTATTTGTTTGTATTTTGAGTTAAGTTTTATTCTCTTTCTTCATTTTCTGATGCTCAAGAGTGTTTTACATCGCCAAATCAATTGTAAAGACACATGTTTGAACGGGTGAAAATAAGTATCGCGAACGGTCCTTAATTTTATATAAATGTGGTTTATTGACGATTTATACAATTAGGCAAAAAGTTACGATAAAATGTTAAAATCAATCACCAGTTTATTATATTATTATTATTATTTATTTTTGGCAAAAACCAGAAACAATTTCAATTGTATTAAGGTGATTTTTTAACATAGTTGCGCATGTTTTTATTATTTGTATTCAAGGAATAATGCAATATAAAAATAATAGTAAAATTGGCTTTAAAGTTACAAAATTATGACATTTAAAACTCATATGAACAAACATTTACTAATAAAAAAAGGATATTTAACTTTTCCAGATATGGCTGCATAATCGCCGCCTATTACAGTCCGTCGGAAATTGATGAAAGGAAACCTTTCTTCCTTTTTACTAGACGAATGCAAATAAAGCACACAGCAGAAAGGAATTTCGGTAAAAAAAACATTAAATTTTATTTAGATTAATGAGATTTAAAAAGAAAAAATCCCAAATAATTGGGAGGAAAAAAACCAGGTACAAAAGGATTTTAAAAAACTTTCCTAAGAAGCGAACAGCAAATATTTGATTTTTTCACCTTAAACTAACATTAGATGGCGTTACTCTTTGGGGCTGTATGTAACTTCCACCTTTTGAATCGATACGTTTGGCATTTAGTATTACGGAGGTAGCTATTTAACAAGCTAAAGATAAAAACAACTGAATTTTCATCCATCTATACCAATAAGAGCTGTCGTAGACTTGGTGAATTCCTGTTGCAACAATCGTTGCCTGACACATTTTCAAGTAGAATACAATAGAAGAAAATAATTAAGCGACAATGCTTAAAATGTTAAAACTGCAAATAATATTTCGTGAAAATCTAAAAATAAAATCTGGCAACAACGTTCTGTCTTGACAGCTACAAGATTCCCTCCGGATTCCGAAATTGAAGCGATGACGTAAAATAAATGGATTCCTAAATTGGCGAAGAAAAAATGGACTCGCTATTTTCGTGAAATGACAGGAAAAATGCCGTTGTATGATGGGGGGAATTCTGCGAAGAAAATCCGATTTAAATTGCTTGTGCTTTCTGTGGCGCGGGACAAATATTTGAAAATATTCTATTACGTCAAGTGATTTGCATTTGAAAAGGGAAAAATATGGATTATTCACATTGGGGTTGGACATTTGAATAAATGTTAAAGAAGACATAGTCATTTCCTTCCATTTTGAGAACAAATACTTATTTCACGTTTCACGTAGCATGTCAAAAGGACCAAAAGGGTATTTACAATCAAATCTCATCACCAATTTTCGTGTTGGATAATTTATGAAAAGTTGTAAAAGCACCTAGTGTCATTCTCTACAGATAAATAAAACAAACACAGAAGAATTTGCACTGAGTAAAAAAAGAAGGTTCTTTCTCTAATTTTTGTTATCATGGCTGACACACGGGGGTTCTAATGGGTACCACAGCAATGAAACTAGTCCGAGAAATTACGTGGAATGAAAAAAAATGGATTAAAACTTATTTTTAGATGCATATTTCTAAGTTTGGTTCCGTAGCATGATCTGGGAAAGCTGTTCGGTAAGACAAGTTTGGCCCATGCATATTATACAGATTATTGAGGAAATGTCAGAGGATTTAAAACTTAAAGAACGATTACGTGTAGGCGATATTACTCTGATGAAAACCACATTCATTTACCTTAAACACATGAGAATAAAAATGCGAGTTTTTTAAATAAGAGGTTTTACTTTTTATACATTTTAAAATCTTTCAGGTGGGACAAATACATATGAGCAATTCACAGATCCACAAAAATGTAAGTTGGAAATGTAATGCAAGTTGGATTTTCTCCCAAGGAGTCACTATACTGAACAAGCATAGATATTTTTATTATGTGAAGATCCGCAGAAGTACAAATACCTATATTAAAAAAAAGAAAAGTTTCTAAATTACAAAAGATGGGGAGGGGGAGAAGAAATAGAGAAAACATTCTTAAGAATGTTTTTCATCTTTCAATATTATAGTCAATCTTTTACACTGAGCATCTGAAAAGCCCGAAATTTTTAAATATTTAAACAGCAGCTACAGAAGACATCGGTAGATAAAACGTTATCTTTAATAGGCACAGAAAATTGCTAACAAATACTCACAACGAAATCATACTAGAACTTCCACAAAAGTAGCACACAAAAGTCGTATCTGCACTTTTTGGAGAAATTGATTTATTTCTACCAGGTGGTTCTGCCAAAGACTCTTTGGTTCTGTGTCCCTTATTTTGCCTAAATACAATGTGCTATGATCTATGTGAATGAGAACAATTTTTTTAAATATTCCGAAAAAGGGGTCTCTGAATCAAAAAAATACATGGAGACGCAAAACTTTAATCGTTAAATATCTCATTTTGAGATCAGCAGTAGATCGTCATTTGGGCTTAGCACGGCAGCGGCAGTCCATAAGTGACAACAGGTTTCTCTAGCGAGCCTGAATAGAGGCTTCTAGAGGCACGCCGATCACGCTCCGATGAATCAAGTCATGTGCTCATTGAAAGGAATGACATTGGCGTATGCACTATGCAGTGTTAAACGTTAAAAAACAAACACACCCTGCATCAAAATCTTGACGGCTACAAGATGGAGGAAGCAGAGTTAAGGTCCGGGATTCATTCCGTAGCTTCTTCTGGTAAATTCACCGTTGTACTTTCGCGGACCATGCCTACGCGCACATGCAGATCGTTTTACATTGCCCTTTTACAATCTTCCAGAAGAGGGCACTTCGACGTGTCATATAGTTCATAATGTACTTTACAATGAAAGGTGATCACATTAAATGAGAATTAAGCGCACGAAGTTGCTCACTGTTTGGAAGGAAATTTTACTCGAAATGTTTTTTGGGGAGAGGAACTGCCAAGGAGATAGGGAAATCTATCTACAGTAACCATATCAAGAATTCCGACCAAAGTACGGTCATTAATGGAAATCACTAAAAATGGTGGGTAACCGGGCGAAATGTATGAAGAAAAATCACGCGCAGGAATACAATCTAAAAGAAGTTAATATATAAGTGCATTTATTCAGTCATTTGTTTCGAAAAAAAAAAAGAGCTTTAAATGCTTTTCATTAACAACTTTTTGATTTATTAAGATTAAAAACAACGCATAAACTTTGTGACTGCATCTATTAAATTAAGATAATAATCTTATCTAAAATGGCAAAGAATAATTATTTTAGAGTAGAAAAGAAATTATTTTTCTTTTCAATGCCAAATAAAGATTATGTGTTGTAAATACACGAGAAGAACTTAGAGCAAAATGTATTTGACAAAAGTAACAACGGAAGCATAAACTACGACAAAAACGTTTCTTAAAACTACGTTTCACATACTGTCAAACCTATCACAGCTTTCTTTTGTTCAAAAAATCTGAAAACGCTTTCGTTTAACGTAAAAATGGAAGGACAAGTTGTGCCCTCTTCTTCCCTATCACTCTCGAAGCGTAAAGGTTCCCGACACATTTCCACTGAGCCTCTACTCTAGTGCGCGGAGGAACTTGTCAAATTTTCCGAAACCTTGATCTTGTTTAAGAGAAAGACTCAGAATGTTAGTACCGACCCCCCGTCATCTTACTACGTACGGACGAGAAAAAGAACAGAACTCGAAAACAACAGTTCACACGCGCGAGAGGAAGTTTGCTTTATTACTGCAGGTATAGAAGGCTTTTAGCGTGGCTTGACATCCGCAGTAATTGAGGTTCAGCGTAGTTCTGATCCCTCCTGACAGGTGACTACCCCGGTTGCTAAGGTTACGAACGGAACGCCACCTTAAATGAACTCAGGAGTCGGAACCCCACGGTTCCATTACGATATGGATGGTGATTTCAATTCTTCGGCTGCAGCTTTTATTTTGTGACACATTTATATATTTATTTCTCTAGTTTTTTTTTGTTCCAACGAGGCCCTTTCTTTAGCATAATGCAAACAGAAATCTATTCCTCTAACATTGTTTAGATAAATGTTAAGAGCAATATCAGCATTTAGAGGGAGAAAACAAAATCTTATTATATTTCCTAAACTCATGCTATTGTATTTTTTCATACAAATTGTACAAAGAATGATTAAGAATCTATATTTGTGTAACAGAACTACAACACTCTTATATAATTTGCTATAGTTACCTTCTCCTATATTACGAGAAGGAAATTGTAGAAAGAAAGCATGATTATGGAAGGTAAGATCTGCATAAATCCGGTTATAGACATTACATTTGAAATAAATAAAAAGAAAAAAGCTCCTTATACACAAGTTAAAAGCTATACTTCTTATACTTATGCTTCTAAGAATTTTTATTGTGGATGAGTTTTCAGCTAAGTTGAGAGTATCTTTTTAACAAGCAGTAGCAATGCAGTGTAATGCAGCTGTACGACACCATGAAGTTGGTTACTTACTTTACTTGCCATCCTTAAGTAAATGGTCGCCAATGACGGAGGTTAGATAACATTTTCAAAAACACCCTGTAATAAGTATTCGATTCATCTCCACAATTTCTAGACTACTAGAGATTTGATTCTAGGGAATATTAATAGGAAAACACTAAAGATGTTGTAGAGAACTAATTACTCGGAATGCTCAGGACCATTGCTCTTCCGGATACCTGAATTTTCCATTTGTATAGATGGAAAAAATCGGTTTTTGATAGATTATCAGTCCCATATCACAATAATAAATAGTAATGCATTTCAAGATAAGAATGAAACTGTAAAGAAATGCTAACACAATGGTTGGCACATTAAATGGTTATAACTTTAGAAAGATTTTTTTTTTTTAAAGTCTATAAAAGTTACATAATTTTATGTAGTGGAGTATCTTTTTAATACTTTCTCCTTAAAAACCTCCCAAAAGCGGCCCTAATTTAGATATAAATTTTGGAAATATCTTGGCTAGGCTTTCTCTGCTTCGTTTCAAATAATTTTGTTTTTATGCACCACAATTGCAATAGAGGTTTTTTTAAAAATTAAGTCACATTTCAATCTAACAATCTAAAAATGTACTTAACACTACGTTTCAGAGAAATTTCTGAGAAATAAACGAAAAATGTAAGAAAAAAACCCTCCGAAGTTGCTTTATTTGGAGATTTACCGACAACTGTGCTTTCGTAATTTCCGTAAAAGGTTCGTAAAATCGTACATGAACTGTATTGCAGTATTGCCCGCTAGTCTAAAAAGAAGTAGTAACTGACAAGCGAGCCCAACAGCTAGGAACGCGAAGCGATCCTAATGGAACTTCTTGCAGTTCCGGGGGTTGGCGAGCAGGGGGCAAGGGTTCCTAGTAGAGATATATATATACTTACGATACATTTTTTGTAACTACTTTTTACAGAAAAGTACGTATTTTTTTAGATGTTTGAGAATAATGCGTACTGTATCAAAAATTACGGGAAGGTTGGTTTATATCTCTAAAATGGTGAACATTTCATTACGAATGGCGGGGTAATCGATAAAACACTTTCCCACTTTCTGGTTTCCATATTTCCTAAACATCGAATAGAAGGTTCCTTACTCTATTATAAGAAATGTTAAGATACTATGAAAATAATAAGAATATCCTACCGGTTCACCGTCTTGGTACCAAGTTATGATCGGTGGTGGTTCTCCTTGTGCAGAACATTCCAAACGGACACTTGAGCCCCAACTGACATTGTACACCGTTCTGCCACCTTTTAGCTTTGCTGGCTCTAAAAAATAAAAAAAATTTTGCATTGTACAGTTATAAAATGAAAAAATGACTTTCATAAAAAAACATCCATCATTTGAAGGTTAAAATGTGACTTACTTAGAGCTTTGAATAAAAATAGGAGTAAATTATTATTTTTATCACACTTTCATTTTTCGTGTTACAGAGCATAAGACTAGCAACAACTCGTCACCGTTCTCCTCCCCCCACCCCTTTTCTTCTTCAAAGCTAAGTCGGTTTTATTTAAGTGGATGACTCTTGATTTAACAAAATGACATTTTTACACAAATGTAACGTAACACCAGTATTAGTAGCATAACAAAATACGCAATGCAGCTTATTTATCTTCTAATAGATATTTAAGTAAACTTTTATTAAAGTTACTCTATTTGTCCAACTCCTTCACAAAATTAATTTAAAATTAGTTAATAAAAATAATTAAGATTTTCTCTCGCTCTTTCTTTTTTTAAAAGTAAAGATGAAGATTAAATATAAATCCAAATGATTTATTTTGTGGGCATATATTATAAATAACGTAGGCGTAATTTATAAGAAGAAAATACATTACATTAAAAATTTAATTAAAAGCGATCATTTTAATTTAAACTTATTATTACTAGTACTAGGGCGTTACCGCTCACCAACCCCCGGAACTGCTAACGCATTTCTTTCGGATCACTTTTCGAGCCTCAGCATATAATTCGAATAAGAAAGCGAATAAATAGCAAATAATTCGGTATAGCCAATAATAAACAAAAAGATATAATGAGCTGTCAATAAATTGCCGATACATGAAAATTAGCTCCCATCGTTTTAAAGAAAATAACACAGTTTACATCTTATTTGGCGATGTTTCTGAGTTTCGACTAGCCTTAGCGTTAACCGATGCATAGTAAAAAGTCTACTACGTTTCTAAGGATTCGTGAAACTGAAATAGTTGCAAAATATTTGTTTATAGATTTTTTTGTGATTGATTAAATTTTGTTCTAAATGGTATATTCTTTTCAGAAATTTAATAAATTCTTTATTGCTGTCCTAAGGTCTCAAAAACTGCGTACCTAGTACTAAAAAGTTGCGACTTTGAAGTTTAAATTGGAATTTTTCAGTTTAAAAAATTCGAATTTCTAAAAAAGGGTTCCGTAAGGCATAAATATACCATGTTTATCTCTTTCCATTCCAAAAATAATATTGATATATATCGCTGTGGGGTGTGCAAATTACGGGAAAATAATTTGCTGACTTTCAAAATAAATAATTCAAAAACTACTATTCGAATCTATAAATGTTTTATTTTGACAGAAAAATCGCTGTGATTCATTAAATTTTCAGAATTTTTCATCGAATAGTTTTTGACTTGCCAGAATTTAAAGCGCGCAATGAAGAATTTCTCCAGAACAGAGTTGCCAGCAGCGGGAATTACTTTTTTTTTAGTATAGAGAAATTATTACTAATATTGGTTTAAGGTGTTCTAAGTCTGCTTAAAATTAAACAAATATTAAATAAATAATTCAACCATGTATCAGTAATGCACAGAATTTGTATTTGATTTGTGACAGGAAACGCAATACAGAAATAATTTCAGCGACATTGCAAAACTAGTTCAAAATGAAGACAAATTAATTTTACTGCAAAAGGAAAACATTATTTTCTATTAACTATTATAAAAACTAGCATACGCTCTTCTGCTTTTGCTTTCTAATGTACCACAGTAATACAATTTCACCACTCTTTAGGATCACACTCAATTTCAGTCGCTGCAATAACTATTCGTATTATCCCGCATTTCTACGAATCCAATGTTGAAATCAATCGTCGGATCATGTACATAAATTAACATTCCGTTAATGCTTAGGGCATTTACGGGCCTTTCGCCATTTTGAACAACTGAGAGCTTTGTTGGGATAGAATTCGAAGTATTTAAAACCACCTCCGTATTCAACATCATTTGCACGTGAAATATAATATTTGTCTGTCATGAAGTTTTAATGCACTTTCAGTTCCTGGTGCAGAAATGCTCTGTACTACCGATAACTCTAAGACAAAGTGCAATTAATTTGCTAATGACCGACGAGGGAAATTTGAATTAATCAGGGTGTTGAACAATACTAATATTACACAAATCAGAGTTCTGATATTAAATTTAAATGAGCACCTGGTGGCATTATTAGGACACATTATGACTTTAGAAGAACATTGCTATAACCTATGTACTGTAGTGGATTCACTTTAGTTGACATGAAAATTAAAACTAATAAAATATATGATGTTGTTGACCAAATATATATTAATTAAATTTAATTTTAGATTAATTAAATAAATTTAACCCCATAACTTCTCATCGGATGCTCGGATTTTTATGATTTTTTTTTTTATTTCGAGGGTGGTTTTTCATAGGCCCCGTACCTTCGTTTGACCACATTCGATAATAAGAAAAAAAAATTACGGGCAGAAATGTAGTGTGTTTTTTTGTTCTTTCATCCATAAGTTTTTGAACCGATTTTGATGATTTAAAAAAAAAGAAAAAAACGATAGAGGATCGTCTAACTAAAATATCGCACATCAATTTGACTACATTTCTTCTTTAGAAAGAACGTTACGAATAAAAAATTAGTATTTTTCTTTAAATTGGAAAGGCTTGCGTTGATATTTCTTTGTTTATAAAATTATTATTGAATATAAAACTCACTAGCTGATCGCCCGCAGAACATCTGAGGGCTCAAGAATAAAACTAAATAAATGAATTAATTAAAAAAGCCGTTTTAAAATTCGAAAAGCTTAAGAAAAGATCGCTAAGATATAAACGTGCGGATTATCGCTCGATATAAGCAAACTAAGGTGTTGCCACTCCAAAGAATTTCAAATTCAAAATTGAGTTATTAATGGAAATACGTTTTAAGAAATAGAAATAAATTTGTTAAAGTTCGTAAGTTACGATTATAAATACAAATATAATGTTACTTTTTCTACGCTAATCAATAAACAAATTTTTAAATATCGTTTTACCACAGTTTGTTTTTTGCTTGATGTCAGTATCGTATCGTTTCGCAAAATTTAATCGCAACTGGTCTACGTTAAGTGAAATATATATATGGATTATTAAAAAAGAGTTTCTTGCCATTAAGCAGTAATATTAAAAGCAATTATAATAATAAGATATTGACTGAATGCTTCTCTAAAGCAAAAATTAAATCCATTAAGTTTATTTGCTCGGAATTTATCACACAAATGATTTGTTTCTAGTACCAGTCACTCAAAGAAGGAGTGCCCTTTGAAATTTTTTTTTTTTTTTTTTTTTGAATAAAGTACTCTTATGAAGAACTAGTAAGCCCGATGTATTTACATTAAAAATAGTAAAATAAAATAAGTTTTAGAAAAAAATAGAACCGACTTAAAGTTACAAATTGCGCTAAAAAGTGATAATAAACTCATTCTTTAAACAACATTTATACGACTTTTATGCTTAATTTTTAAAGTCGGTGCAAAATTATGATAGGTTTTGAATCATGATTACTTTTGTAATCCTGAATTAATTACAAATATAAATGGCCCAGAATTTGCAACAGTTTCAATGTAAAGTAACACATAAGGTGTTGATAATTAGATAATTTTGATTAAAAGTCGTATCGGTGTCGTTTAAAGAATGAATTAATTTTTCACTTTTTAGCGCAATTTATAATTTGAAATCGGTTCTATTTTTTTCTAAATTTTTTTTTAATTTTTCTAAATTCTTATGAAATGTGATTCCAGAGTGTGATACACATGTGACTTAAGTTTCCATTTAAAAAGAATTATTTCATTATATGCTTCCAAATTTTTCGTGCTTCTACAAGGAACACCTGTTATTAGCCACAACCAACTTTTAAAGAAATATTACTGTATATTATTCTTAGAAAAATTATAGAACATCGCAATTTAGAAATTTTTTAGCTCTTTGTGATATTTTTCCCCTGTTCATGTATGAAGCAATTTGTTTTTTTAATTTAGGGATCCCTGAGAGAAAAAAATATTCTTGGCTCACTATGTTCACTGGTATGTTTCGCAGAAGCACAAAAACTTTGTAAACATGTTTTGCAATACAGTTCGTTTTTAAATAAAACCTAAATTCACATTATGCAGTACGCTGCCAAAACAAAAAGCTATTTTCAACTACGAATTTCAAAAACACTTCTTGGCTGGAAAAAAAACGAATTTAAGCTCTTATAGAATGAATGATGAAAATGTCATTATTAAGCACAAAATAAATGTAAGCTGTATTGGTATTTTTTAAAGAAAATAATAAAAAAGAGTCACGAACTAGACAGTTACTATGGCGAAATGTTCTCAGTCCCCCTTAAACTATTGGAGAACACAGATTGAAAACTACTCGCCTTAATACTCAATAGAGCCCTTTTTTTTTTTAAATAAAATGATGCAAATATGAGCATTTCATCGAGAGTTTAATTCAAGCTGCAATTAAAATTTAAAACATAAGTTGATAGAATTCGTTTTGAACCATTTGCTGAATTGTCAAAACTGGCTTGAGACACCCCAGTGTCCCTGGTGCACGACACTTAATCTGTTTACAGATCACTTAATCAAGAACATTTGAGCGAAAGGCGTCGAGTTATTGAAGCAAGACAGCGTTCTTATTTGGCGCTTTAAAAGAAACGCCGAATCTGCAGTATCTTGTACGTTCAAGTGAGGAAATATTTACTGAACGTCCATTCCGTTATTTGCTGAATACTTTGATGGTCAATTTTAAAACTGTAATTAATATTAATTTAAAATTTTTCATCATTTATAACGCAAATACAACTTGCTATCGAAAGCGCTTATACCAAATGAGTTAGATAGAATAAGAGTCATCTTAAGGAAAAAGTTTTTTTTTTCTTCACAAAGGAAGTTATTAAAAGCGCTGTTAAGACGTTGCTAATAGATTTTGAATATTATTGAAGTAAAAGAAAACTAGAAAATCTTGGAGAGTTAAGTTTTAAATATAAAAAAATGTTGGAAAAATTTAGCACACTCAAGCATTTTTTTTTAAATTGAAAAGCAATATAGAACATTTTCAAAAAGTTTAAAGTTTAACTTCTGTTAGAGGTAAATATTATGTAAATTACACATTTCCATAATGTTTATTAAAAACAAAATTATTCGAAAGCAGTCTGCGCAAAATAAAAAATTATAAATTATTAATTAAACCGTAAAAATATTAAGAAGCAGTCAATATATTTAGGCTACGAACAATTTGATAAGATTTTACTCTTAAACTTTAGACCTATATGATAAACATATCTTTTGTAATATCTCAAAGCCGAGCAGGTGATGTTTTAAAACAGCAATCGACTATCATCTATACCAGTGATGGGGAAACTACGGCCCGCGTGCCAAGTCCGGCCCGCGGAAAGGTTTAATCCGGCCCGTTTAAGAGTGCCGTCGTGAGAATGTTTGAACGCGTTCTTACTTCGTAATGTGACGACCCGCATAAAAACTACCTGCGGCGATATCCAAAACACAATAGTATTCTGATACTCTCCTGATAGTATTCTAATACTCTCCTGAAACAAACTTTTCATACAGTACCATTACTAGAATTTTATAAAAATTTAAGTCCAGATAATTTCCCAAATCTAATTTCTGATGCAATGAAGATAATGACAATGTTCGGCTCATCTTATATATGCGAACAAATCTTTTCAACAATGAAGCTTAGGAAAACTTCTTTAAGAAACAGAATTACAGATGAGCACCTTTCATCAGTTTTAAGAATCTCTGCTTCGCAAATGGAACCGGACTATGATGAAATTTTGATGAAACAGTCTCAATTTCATTTTTCTCACGCACCATCAAGCAGTAATGACACCAGAAAATAAAGTGATAATACTTCACATCAAGAACTACACTAAATTCATTTTATATTTTGTGCTTACAATTTTCTTACCTTTTGCTTTTTTACTATTAAAATAATAAGTGTATGTAATAATATATGTATATGTTTATAGAGCACATAAATTTTTTAACGATTAAGCATTATTCTTTGGCCCGCTACGATTGTCTAGTTATTACAAATGGCCCGTCTTAAAAAAAGTTTCCCCACCACTGATCTATACAATACATATAAAGGGCCTGTATTTGTCGTTCCCGGTTGGCAACACTCCGTTTGTTTTCAAAAATTTCAATCCTGTCAACGTCTACCGTTTTATGATTCTGTTCGGTTGATCTGTGCGCGAAAATAACATTCAATACTGTTTTTCAAATTCATTATTTTAAAAGGAGTTTGCTGCGATCTTTCGAATGTAATTTGGTATTTATCTGTTTACCGCCCTTACTTAACGACGGTTATAGGAATATCGCCAACATGAATTTTACAGTTATTTGGTGTACTTTGTTGTTGAATAGAAACAAATATTACAATACAGAAATTTATGCAATCATAAAGTTTAACAAGGTTAATTTAATAAAAGTTTCATTTCATGATCATTAGGACAATATAGAATTTTTAGTAAAGTTCCCTTTTTAGAAATAAAACTGTAACATCTTCTTCCTTGGAACGTAAGTTTCATATTTTAGTCCTTTTACCGAACACTTTTCATCAAAATAAAAGAAAAACAAAACGGCATATATGTAAAATAAGTAACTATAAATAAAAATTTTAATGTACGCAAAGTAGCGTAAGCTATTTAAATTGAATAATTTTGCTTCGTTTACGTTTGATTTGGCGAACAAAAAAAAAAAAAAAAAAAGAAAACGAGGGGGCGTTTAACCGATAAGAATCTGTAATTTACGCAGAAACACAGTGAGATGCAAACAGTTAATAGAGGGAATTCCCAAGTTGCGAACGCATTTTTGAGTATGACTGCGGAATTATGACAGATTTTTTTTTTGTGAATCCCTACATTGGAGACAAGAATTGAAATTCAGCAACTAGCATACAAGACGTTGGCACGATGGTAAAGTACGTTTCCAATTCTTTTCATGATAGTGATAAAGCTAGACTAAAATATTTATTTAGTGTCCGATAAGCGAGCGAAGAGAGCTTTGATTGATTGGGATCCCATGGGAACTGCGTAAGCAATCCCAGGGTTTGGCGGGTTTTCTTTAAATAAGTAAGATTTATCCGTATACAAGTATGATTTAGACTGTTTTTACTCGCCAAACATTGCTAAATAAAATATAAACAAAGCAATGTTATAAGATTTTTAAATAGCACGATATTTTATTAGATTTAAATAGCATATTGGCGATATTTCTAAAACCGTCACCGCCAAGTTAGACGTATAACCGATAAGTACCGATAAAGTAAATAAAAGGAGTTTTTTTCCTTAAGCTAACGGGGTTTTCAGGGGGGCGGGTACCACTAGTTCATGTCTATAGACAAAGCCACTTTCGAAAAAAAAAAAAAAAGTGAAAAGTACAACAATCAGTCACTTAAATCATGTTTCACAGTAAACGGTAGCTTTGTAACGGCCTTCCGTGGCATAACACCACAGCAAAGTAGCTTTAAGAGAGATCAATATTTTTGCACCCGAACGAAAATACAAAAACAAAGATATAAATAAAATTTATAACAAAATAATAATATCATTTCAGGCTCAAGGAAGTTCGCGCCCAACTAACAGAAAACTTAACACAATCCCGTCTCACGCTGAAGTGTAATAAACTGGTTGGGAAAGCAAAAGAGGGGGGGGGGGGGAATCCGAGATTGAAGCAAGACTAGACGATGCCAGAAAATAAATAAAAATTGAAAGGAAATCCAGAATTGCGGACTCTAATCCTTAAGAAAACAAGAAGTCCCAGATCCCAAATGTACCATTCTGTAATGTTTCTAACAACGTTCTGAAAAATCCATTTTTACAGGAATTCATTTCCGAACTGTGGCAGATATTTTTTCCAGCTCAATTCAATAAAAGAGGGTAGGGAATCGACCAGATGCAGTGCATTCGGAATTACTTTGGTACAAAAGATGTGTGTGCCCATTCGATGAAATATATTGAAAAGTAGCATTTTACGTCCAGAAGGAGAGCATTTTTCCCATGCAAAAAAATAATCAGAAGTATCTTATTTTTTGTGTTCGGAAGGAAAATTAACCCCTCGTGCTCCGATGAGACAAAAAAAAAAAAAAAAACCATCATAAATATTGTTCAAAAGTATCACTTCGGACCACATTTATGATTAGCTATTTAATCAATGTTATGATGGACATTCGTTTTCGGTAGAGTTCGCTCAGCAGTCGAAATTCTACCGTATAATTAAATTTAGCATTGAAAACATTATGTTGTTTATATAATTACTAGTAATCCTGGCGGTCATACGAAATGACCGCTGTTCTAGATATTATAAATTGTAATTAAAATGATTTGTGCAAAGGTGTCTGCTAATTCAAACTGAATTACCCAGGTCAGGCGGCGAGGACAATATTTTGCTTACTGTCACACACTACTATATATTTATTTACTATATAATCAAATTGTTTGTGAAAAATATATATTTATCATCGGGAAAGAACTTATTGAGCATTTTATTATGCTTTTCAAAACAAAAGTTTTAACGAAACTGGGAAAAAAGAGCGCTGCCACTCTAATAAGAAAAATAGAAAAAAGCGCAGACGATAAATAAATAAATTAAAAAGAAAGAAAGGATTAAATTAAATTCGCGTACACATTAATTTTTAACCGGAGATTGCAAATACAGCGAAGCCTCACTCAATACGATAAGGAAACGTTTTGATTATTATTAGTATATTTGATACATTTGTTACAACAATGGCAACTGCATTGATTTGTTTGTTCACACGGCAACTGTAATTATATGGTTGGAAACGACGGCAACAATGCAAAAATAAAATAAAACGGGTCAAAGAAATCATTGAAAATTGTTTTAAAAAATTAAAAAAAAAACTAATTGAGTCACAACTTTTATTTTTGCATCGATGAGTTTCTCGGGTCGTAAGCATTAACCGTGCCGAATGTGGTCCCGATCGGTAAAACGGCCTGGGATTCTATAGCGAACAGACAGACAGAATAAGCCGCTTATATATAAGATATAAGTACTCATCAAATTTTGCGATTAAAATGTCGAGTTTATTTTAAACATAAGCAAACGAATTGTAAATCATTGTCGCTGCAGGGCCAATTGCGCTCATAAATGTAGCCGCTTGTACTGCTGCAGATTTCGTACTAAGTTGAGGGGCAGTTGAATAAAACTTAAATGTTTGCCACCTATTCATTCCATTGTTTCAGAGAAGCCTTCACTCAAACTGTTATTATAATTGCTTATAATATTACTTCTTAATGGCAACAAACACGTTTTAACAATAAGTTTTATATTTATTACCTAATAATTTACTCGACGAAGATATGTTTACATCTGCTATTTAAAACAATATAACATTGCAATTATAAATGAGGCTTGCCTGACAAAAGAAAAAGGGAAATAAATAATTAACTCATAATAAACTGTTTCCAAAATTTTTTAATTGACATCACTAAAACTCGTCAATAGCTATTAAACAAAAAAAAATAAATAAATAAATAAATAAATAAAAATCGGTTGAAAAACAGGAGAGAAAATGGTTCTTAACTGTTTTGTCTCTGCCTCTTTATGTATAGATGAACAGCATTTTATTATTAAAGTTAGCAGTTGCCGATGTTATTTTTCTTCTAAACTTATTTGCACGACTACTAACAACTTCTAAACGTTCTTAATATCCCATCTCTATTTCCAACTGTATTAGATCACATTGGTCTTTTTGTCAATTTCGTTAAGGTTTGGCAGAAATTGCCATGATTTTTCTCTTAACTCTCTATAAAAATCGAACCCTTTCAATTAAAGGATGTTGGAATTTTATTCGCTAGCCAATAGTACATGAAACAAGCTTAGAATCATCAAAATAGTTGCTCAGTAAGACGAAAAACTTTAATTTTTTTCTTTAGTTATAAATATTCTTAGTTCAAATGTTATTTAAAATAGAAAATGCAAAGAATAGAGAAATAAAACGTTTTGATCGACTATTATTGTATTCACTTTTGTAAGAAGAATTAAATTTAAAAGAGGAACTTAAATTACCGGAAAGCAAAAACCTTGAGATTTTATGTATCCAACATGAGACAGAAATAGGGAAACAGAAGCGGTCAACAGTCTTAAAATGGAATGCCCACTGTTGGAATATAAGAACAAAAAGGCACTTTTACCGAAAATCTCCAGAGAGAGGAATTCTCCAGTTACAATTGCGTTCGAAAATGTAAGCAGAGAACGCTGCATGATAAGCTGGGGACAAGAGCTTTTCGAGTAATGCCTATTCTCGAGGGCTCATAGAAAAGGGGAGCAAATCCGTTGCTTTGCAAAAATAGCTGTAATCTTGGACTTATTATTATAAGCAATTGATGCAATTATTGTTTTAACAATTCTACGACATGGCAACGTGTAAAAATTAAAATATACGCCAGAAAATTATTCAGTCACAAATTTTGATAGTGTCGAAGCAATGTATAAGAAGACAGTATTTCGGATTTTATTGCCATAAGAATGTGCACTTGGTGATGCCAGTGGTAAAAACGTCATGGATGGTTTAGTTTACTATGACTTGGTAGCCAAATTAGCTCAATTTTGTTTGACCGTTTAGCTACTCAATTCATTCACAAATGAAATAAATGTGGTACAGATGCTGACCACTTGGTTACTTTTGTATTTTGGCGGACTACCTAATTTGTTTGGAGTTCTTATCTCATGGGGTTTTCTGACGCTCCCCTGCTAATTTATGACGTTATTTCTTACACCATTAGTCATTCTTAGTACGGAAAAAAAATGGACAAATTTTCTTGTCTTCGAACTCCCCTTCCTAGTTGAAACCATCACCTTTTTGCTTGATGCACGCCAGAGCCATGGTTACTAGACTCTAGCGCACTATCCGAGTACTTGGCAATAATGAATGAAATGCAATATTTGTTTCGTGCTACTTGTAAGAAATTGAAAGGAAAAAATATCATTAAACGTTTCTATTGAATAAATATTTTTCGCGTAAAATGAAATAAAATTTGCAAAAAGCTATGCAAGCACGATTAGGAACAACATTTTAAGCTTAATTTACAACAGTGTTTTTTTACGAAA
Source organism: Octonoba sinensis (assembly GCA_038502835.1). Taxonomy (NCBI): domain Eukaryota; kingdom Metazoa; phylum Arthropoda; class Arachnida; order Araneae; family Uloboridae; genus Octonoba; species Octonoba sinensis. The sequence goes on along the minus strand of CM076599.1, from coordinate 23,372,896 downwards.
GATGAAGTAAAGCAAAATTTACTTTGCAAAGGCAAGGTTGAACTTGATCCAGTTTACTGTTACTGTACGGTACCGGTTACGATCAAGTTCAGCCTTGGTAAAGGTAATGGCCCCACATTTGACACGACATTCTTTGCGATTAAAATCGCAACAGTATTTCGTAATTTTAAAAATTGTTAAAGCACTCCGGCTCTTTACATACGAAGAAACTTCAAAACTTCCCACTCGACACGTGACTAAGAACAGGTTCAAATTGCAACCGTAAACGTGCGGTCTGTGTCTGTTCCTATACTAAGTATAGGGGGCTCTGGTCTGTTCTCAAATCTTAGTCTATGCAACTAGCTCGAATAGTGCATCATTCTCTGAGGAGAGAAAAAAAAGTGAGGTTGCGCGAAACATGTTCAACATTCTCTCCTAAACAAATAAGGATAATTGGAGGCTCCCAATCGTGTAGTAACTTTGACATTTGAAATTTCAATATATTTTTTTGCGATAAATTTTAATCTCGTCTAACCGCTAACCATTTCGTCTAGATTTGGATTTGTCAAAAAAAGAAGAGGGTTTCCTTTAGGTTACCTTTTTTCCTTCTTAGTAATACGATTTGGTCCATTTCCGTTTCGGAGGGGCTGGCGATGGTTAATTTTTTTTTTCGCAAAATCAAACTACTATACCATTTTGGGTTGCCGTTGGAGATGTTGAATTATTTTTCGAAATGTTGGCCAATAACTTTTAGATGAAAATAGCAGCAGTATGTGTATGCCATTGAGAATCCTTGAAAACAGTAAATAATAGCAAAAGTCAATGCGGAAACTTTGCGCTTCTGTTACAGAAAATTACCAAAAACATGATACCGTACCATATACTGAGAATTAGTCTCTGTACAAAACCCATATTCAAGTTGGCTTAATTTTGTAGAGGTCCTAGATATGTTGGAAAATATTTCGTACCCAATGTATCACTCGAAATTAGTTTCTATTAAAATGTTACAAAAAATGGTAAATAAGCAATTTATTTGATCAATTTTTTCAAAATAGGATTTTCTTTAAAATTTCAAAATATCGTTGACATTATTATACATTCAGTTAAAAGAATTGCTGATCAGAACGAAGACCTGAATGCACATGGAATGATGTAATCATTCCCATCTTGGATTAATGTTTGGAAACGTCTCTTGTTCAGAACGCCACACATGATGTGAAATTGCACCTCGAGTTTCTACTTCTGGTGGTCCTACATCAGGCGAAGTAAATATTTCCTGATGTCCGGCATCGGCAGTCAGAGGATTGGATCCGGCAGGTACATTTGGATTAGGAACGCTGGAAACCGTTTTCTTTTGAGGGATTGAGTCATTCAGGGCATAGCGACCACCTTTTCGGATCAGAAGACTGCGTTCTACGGCGTTTTTCAAGAACATTTTGATTTCGACGTCTTTAAATTCCCAACCACATTTGCTGGCTTTGACAAGGTAATTTTTAATATCCAATAAAGTCGCACCTTTAGCTCCTTGCAATTTACGTATGGCATTCACTAAAAGACGTCTTAATCCTTTCTTCTGGATGGTGTCTTGTTTCTTCTGAACAGCATTTGAAATTTTTTTACTGGGAGTCTTTTTTCTTTTTTGAAGAGCCATTTTCTATTGGTTTTCTTGGGACTTTATACGCTATAAACTATTTCAACTGATTTACAATTAATGGAATTCAACTACTGTTAGTAACTTTATATTTTAACTCGAGCTCTACATGCAAATAGCTAACCAATCAGAACAAAGAAATTCATTTAAGTATCGATAGTATTATCACTGAATAATACGCAATTCATTGAATACTATGGAAAATACAACATTAATTTATAGTCAAATGAAGGTGGGCCTTGCATATTCATAATACAGTTATTACAGTTTTACACAAATTACTATATTCATCTACATGGATATTATAAGTGATAATGTATATATTCCTCTTACCCTTCTTTGATTCCCTTTTTCTTTTTTTGACCTTACCGTTAGTAAATCCGATTGGTAGAGAGATTTTGAAGTGTTTGTCGAGATAATTTATTTTAACAAAAACTAAGTGAAGGGTTGGGAAACAAAGCGCGCAAATACACAAAACTATGAAGTTAGTTTATAACCAGTTTCCGCCGAGTTCGACTGCATTACGTCATATTTTATATAAGGGACAGGGTGGCATTAGGTTGGGGACTGGGTCGTAATATGAAGTGGCCATGTTTTTGTCAAGTAAGTGCTTTCACCTTTTGGAAACCAGTCTAATTTCTATCATATGCTTCCCTTTTTATCCACTAGAGGCAGCTGACTTCAGTATCACGTTGTATACGATTGTAAGAGCAAGTGTTCGATTTTCGGAAGCCTGAAACTTTTTGCATGGTAAGATTAAGCATTTTTTCTAGTACTTCTATTAATACGAGTGTCGCGTTTTTGGGTTGTATATAATTCTTTATTAATTAAAGCGCAAAATGGTGTATTCTGTAGTTTGAAGTTTAAATTTTTATGTCGCGATTGGACTACCTGTTTGGAAAATGGCGCGTGGTGGTAACGTGAAAGGTGCTTCAAAATACAACCCCATTTTTTATTTTGGGTGTCGCAATGCCAAGAAGGAAGTTAGGGTCTGAAAGTAAGGGGGCTTTAAAAGGGCTTAAAACGTTTTTAGAGAAAAATTCACTGTCATCAACTTCGAGGAAAACATCTCTGAAGCTTCCGAAGCATTGTCAAATAAGGAATCCAACACAAAACCAAACACGAGTAGATCTTCTGGGAAGAGAAAATTCCCAGGCAATGGAAGCTGATGACTGTTCGGCAAGAAGAAAATTGATCACGAAATCGAAGTCAGGTGAACTATGGGTACAGTATATGATGTGTCGAGAATAGGCTCATGTGTTTTGTCGTGGTTGTGAAAATGATGAGTTCGTTTGTGAATTTTGCTCATGAAGGACTTAAAAAAAAACCTTAATTGAAATAATTGTTCGGTAGTTATCACTAATGTTTATTTTTCCAATGTAATTTAATTCTGTGGCAAAATAGTTACAATAAAGTACTAAACGAAATCTACTGCTCAAGGTAACATGACTAACAAAACTTGTGTTTTACTTTTATAAAGTGTTTCATATTACAACCCTTGCCTCAAATATCCATATTTTGTAGAATGCCATAAGTAATTGCATTTATTCTAAATTTTAAAATGTTTAAAATGTAAGTTATATTTATGCAACGCAATCATGAACGAATGTTGCTGATGATTTGTAATACAATAAATGCATTTCGAGTTGTAAATTTTGTCAAAAATTAAAAAGTTGTCCATATACCACCTCCTCCCTACGCAGTATAGTAGAAAAATACTGTTTTTTTTAATTGTTGTGTTGGAAGTGTACTTTATCAGAAATGGCGGAAAAGCTTGATTTTTTTCGCGAAAACTACATGACTTATTACAGTGGCGGGAAATCGAGTACAAGTTTTCCCGCTGTTCTGTATACCGAATTAAAAGGTTCTTACTGTACTAAAATATACCAAATATATAAAATTATGGAAGATAGTGACAGAAACATATTATGTACCTATACCAGAGCTTAATTTGTATAGGATCTCACGGGAGCTCAGCTTCTAGACAAAATTAGGGCTTTACGCATTAAAATCAGTTTTGAAGACTATAGGGCTCTAGCCCTATTAACCCCGGACAAACACCTATTTATTTGAGTTGTTGTATCGTAAAAGCGACAAGGGTAGCTTATTTTGAAAAAAAAAAAAAAAAACAACTTCCGTCTGCACAATTTAGACATTGTTCTAAACTAAAAGCGTCACAATAAAATAAATGCAAATCTGTTAAAACATATTTCTTCCAAAAAGGAAAAAGTAAAAAGAACAAATCCGCAGAGCATCCATCAAAATGGAATAAAAATGTTCTCTTAGGAAAAATGTCTAAAGGAAAAACGAATGACCATTGGCGGAGAAAAAATCTAAAAAGGGGTTTTCACTTATCTCGTATCGAATCTCTCCAGACATGAATTCTTTAGTTACAGTTGCGTCAGAGAGGGACAGAAAGCATGGAATTTCGTACCGAAATGTAGAAAAGAAAGCACTCACTATGCTGCGCTACTTTTCGGATAAAGTAAACTCTCTGAAGGATATGTTTTGTTAACGTTGTGCAAAAGTCTAAGAAGAAATTCGTCCCGAACTAAACGAGCACGTGTACCAACGTCAAATCAAAATTTGTTTCTAATTGACATTTTAGTTGCTTTCTAGAAAACATGTTAATGACGAGAATTAAAAAGAATAAAGTAAATAAGTATGAAAGTATCTAAAAAAAAGGATTCTTTAAGAAATAAAACTCATCAGTACGGAACATACATTTCCCCTCTTTTGTAGAAACATACAGATCTTTCAAATGAACACTGTTTTTTAAAGTTACCAAACATCATACATACTGTTACAGACAGGTTCGTCGCCCTTTAAACCAATGACATACAAAGCAATTTATTTACAAGTTATTTACACTCTACAGATTTAAACACACAAAGATCACACATCCTCGAAAAACCAACGGTAATTTCGTATTTACTTCCCAAATACGAACAGAATCAAGCACGAAGCTTACAGCACAATGGCTCAGACTGACAGCCACTCGCCAATAGTCTAAAACTGAACCCTAACTTCTTGCCTGAGTTCCTTATCTAACATCGCGGATCACGTGACATGAAGATTCCAGATAATTCTAGCGAAAACTAGAATTATCTTTCACGATCGGTAAGTCGCCAATTTTGGCGAGAAAGAACATCGGTACCCCTACTTCCGTAACAATACAACATATTCATGTCCATATCGTCAATATATATAATAAGCACCTGTTCCCTTTGAGGTACACTTTGCACCAATTTTCATTCAAATCGTTGCATTATTGCTTGGGCTATCCGCTTAGCGCGAAAACGTTCGATTGCGAGGTTGTGTCACCACCCTTGGAGCGAGTGCTTCCAAAACCGAATCAGAACCCATTCTTATTGATACCTGTAAGCTAATTTTTATTTGAGCTTATTCTTATTGTAAGCTAATTTTTATTTGAGCGCTTTAAGTAAACAATTTACCAGAAACAAGCTACAACTATGTACAGCAGATATCAGTTTTAAAAAACTAATTTTGAATTTTAAATCTTTTGTCCAATTTTAAAAATCTGATTATTTCAGAAACCCTAACAGAGTTTTTTGAATTCGAAAATCAGATTGAAACGGGGAAAACGTTTTCTTGTCAAGCTTAAAAAACTTCGCTGCATCGCTTTGAACAACTGCAAAGCCGAGTTTGAATTGGATTTTACCTGCGATCCTGTATAATTTAACATTGAAAACTGCTTTGCACATTTGCAATTGCAAAGGTGCTTGTTTATGTAAGGTTAAAAAAAAATGACCACTAGTCTTCAATGTACTCCTTGACCAACCCTGCTTATGAAAATAAATATTATGCTTCACTTTTAAAAGCGTGTAGTGAAGGGGTAGCGAAAAGAAGGATTTTCTACATTCTAACGGAATGTAGCGAACAAATGACATTTGGCATTTTGGAATAACTGTCAAAAACTCTCCTGTTTCGCATTATCTTTAATTGAAAAAACATAATTTGGTTTGAATCCATTTACACAACGACCTGAATTTAAAAAATACACTACTGGCCATTAAAATTTCTACACCAGGAAGAAATGCAGATAACAAAACGATATTTATTGGACACATATATTATGTTAGAAATAACAAAAGATTAAATTTTCAAGAAATTTGGGTTTCGAGCTGAAAAGCTAATCATTTGCATATCACAGCATCTTCTTCCTGTCGTTTAAATTTCATGTCTGTAGCATGTCGCCTTCTTGGTGTAGCAATTTTAATGGCCAGTAGTGTAATTAAGTAAGTAAATAGTAAATAAGTACCTATATTTTATTTGCGTTCATAGCTTGATTTAAAAGAGTAAAATTTTCAATTAAAAAATATAAGGCATCAGAATCTTTTTAAACAAAAATAGCCGCGAAAAATAAAATCTCGAGACTTAATCACTTAATTTATTGCCACTTAAAATTCCCAACGGAGCCCTTTAAACACCTAAAAATTATTAACCTACTTCTTTCGGAAAGAGTTTCCGAGAAATTTCTTGTTTCACGAAACAGACTGAAAATTTATGGATGCCCTGCAAACTCGAGACCAAATAAAGTAATACTCATTTAAAACACGCAAGGCTCTCATTAATCTTTCCACCCCATAACGCTGTCAAAAACTTTCTCTTCTGAAAAAGCAAATATTATTCCCTATCAGATATAAAATATATCTATATAAAAAAAGGAAGTAAAAAGCCTATCAAGATACCGCAGTGTGCTGTTAAAAGATAGCGTACTAAAGAAAAGGCGCTTTGATGGACGTTTCATGCTTTAATGGTCATGTGCTTAGGTTTCCTAAATTTAAGCTTCAGGAAAACCCAACAGATGCCGTGACATGCGTTGCATTATAAATTAAGAAATGTTTCTCAATAAAATGAGATTTAGAATATTGAATCGAAGAAAATTAAAAGTTTATTATTTTGAACTACATGACAGCCTATATATATATAATTTTTAAAAAAAAAAAGAAAATAAAATAGAACGACAAAAATTGAGCTAAAAAATTAAAAATCAATTCATTCTTTAAACAACATCGATACGACTTTTAAACATAATTTTTGAAGTCGGTGCAACATTATGACAGTCTAATCATCATTACACCATGTGTTACTTTAACTTTACATTAAAACTGTTGCAAACTCTGGGCCATTTATGTTTGTAATTGATTCATGTATTACAAAAGATTTTATTTTTCATAATTTTGCACTGACTTCAAAAATTCTGGTAAAAAGTCGTATGGATATTGTTTAAAGGACTAATTTATTTTTCACATTTAACGCAATTTTTAATTTGAAGTCGCTTTATTAATTTATTTTTTTTTTATTTTATTCTTTTCAATGTAAATACAATTTTCATGCAAATAATACTTTATTAAAAATATATATACATCAAATATCACAGAGTGACTGTCACTGAAAAATAATAATTTGTATGATAAAATGAATTTTGAAATTGATTTTAAAAAGCCTAGAACAGACTTCAGTCTTAAAGCAGACTGAATGAATTTAATTTTTGTTTTAGAGAAGCCTGCACTCAAATTCTTATTATAATTGCTTATCTCCCTTTAATATTAGTGCTTAATGGCAACAAACTCCTTTCAACAATGAGTTTTATATTTATTACCTAATAATTTACTTAACAAAGCATATTATCTAATGATTTATTCAACAAAGAAATGAACAAAGAAACAGCAAGGCAAGCTTTTCCAATCAAAAGAAAAATGCTTATTTTTCATTCATACCGCTCTTTCTAAAGAAAAATTGTAGTGAAATCAATGCACAATTCACGATGGTTCAGTTAAACGATTCTCTATAGATTAATTAAAACAAATCATTAAAATCGGTACATTTATTTAAACGTTAGGGATGGAACAACAAAAAATGACTATATTTCCCCCCATATTTTTTTTCTAATTATCGAATATGGTCACACGAAGGTACGGAACCTAAGGGAAAAACCCCCCTGGATCGATCACAAAAAAGAATCATAAAAACCGGCTCATTCAGTCAAAAGTTAGCGATGAAAACACAAAAAAAAAAAAAAAAAAGACTACATTTCTGCCTATAACTTTTTTTCTAATCATCGAATATGGTCAAACGAAACTACGGGACCGATGGAAACCCCCTTGACCAATTAAAAAAAAGAATCTTGAAAATTAGTTCATCCGGTGAGAAGTTAGGGGTGGAGAAAAAAAACAGACATACATACGGTATGAATAGATAACCTCCTCCTGTGGGAAGTAAATTAAATACAGGTAAAAAGGCACACTATATATCGTGGGGTGAGTACTACAGTTAAATATCTACAATTCAGCTGTTTCGAGAAAAACTCGAATTAATGTTGTTTCACGATTTTCGAGGAATGTGGAGACTTGATTAAATGGTATTTTACTACCATAATAACATTTAATCAAACCTTCACATTCTCCAAAAATCGTGAAAAAAAAAAAAAAACCCATTTAATTTGAGTTTTCCCCGAAACAGCTTAATTGTAGTTCTAAGTTGTAGTATTCAGCACAAGATATATTATACACATTTCTTTTCACAATAGCTACAAAATAATAATAACAATAAAAATAATCGAGTTAAAAGAAATTACAGGAGTGCTTCAGAGAATTCATAAATCTTTCCCCAAATTTACTGAAAATATTCCAGCATAACTCAGTACAATTTTCCAAATTCTACTAATCTGGGAATTTTATACAAATTCTGTTCATATCGAAAGCACATTATAAATGACACTAAATGTCAGGAGCTTACCAGCATGTCTTCAGTCCCACCTGCTTGACAAAAGCGACTTTGTAAAGATATATGGCGCATCGTAAACTAGAAATTTGCGTATCGTAGCAATAGAGGATATGTTTTTGCAAAAATTTTTATGCGTGAAAGGGAAGCTTCAGTATCACTTGCCTCAAATGCATTATAGGTAGTTGACTGGAAACATTGGAAAATGCTTTCGACTTTAAAAAAACGTATCAACACATCCCCAGTAAGTTAAATGAATAACGTTTCTTAGAACAATTGGTGTTTATTATTTTTACTGCACACAGTAGCAGTCAGTGAAGCTTCATTCTGCTTGTTGCTTGCACATTCCGAGCCTTAAGTCACCCTAAGAGCTTCTTGTAACCCTAAAGCATCTGTATGAAATCTATATCATTATTTTTGCGCCACGACGTTGTTATTTCTCACTTAGTTTCTGCACAAAAGAAAGGATTTACTATTTACACATTTTCAAAAAAAAAAAAAAAAAAAGTACGTTGTAAAAAAAAAAAAAAAAAAACGGAATTTTGCAAGATTTTTTTAAACACCAGTGACTTGATATGTAAAAAGACGACAGGAGAGTGCTTGTAAAGAAGTGGGCCATTTATATGCGACAAGCTAAATATTACTGCGGCATTTCCACTCCATGCATAAAGCAAACGCACTACTTGGTATTCAGCATCGTCTGCATAGAACTCCCAGAGAAATTTCGAAGAGATGAAGTAAATCCGCGGAGGGCAAAGCACTGCAGAGAGTCTTGTTTGTGCAGCGAAACTTCCTTTCTGCAAAAAGTAAACCAACAAACTCGCATACGGCACAAAAGAAAATCAACTGGATGGGGAATATTCATGGCCGCTTCATAGCCAACGGAAAAGAACGCCACAGATTCGGCAAGGACCTATAACAAGATAGGAAGAATATGGGAAGGTTCGAGTAGATCATACGGAAAAGAAACGCAAAATAAGAAAAGGAAACTTTATGGGAGTAAAAGAAGATTGGGCGGAAAGAGAAAATTTGGTGATACTCGCAGTGTGCATTTCTTCAATTTCCTCTCCGCTTTTGCGAATTCTTCCCTTTCCTTTCTTTCGTCCTACCATTTTTATTTGAGTGCCAGACCATTTTCTATGCTGATGACATTTTGAAGAAGTTTGCGCTCTTTCAACTGTCTCAACTACATTCTTCCAATTTCGGGAAGAAATTTTTCTTCAGGTAGTTGAATACCGTTGTTACTACTCACACTACACATTCTCCATTTAATGTAAAAACCTAAAATGGAAAGTAAATGTTCCAAATTTCAGCAATTTAAATTTAAAGTGAATTTTTTCTCTTTGCACAAAGCAGCCATTTCATAGGACAACAAGCACTTAACTGGCGAATTTTTTAAAATTGTTTCTTTGAATTAGTCGACAGGCACACTCCTGCACACCAGACAAAGCTTATTGCTTTGTGATTTTCTATTGTGCACAGCCCATAGGGTGAAAGTTGACTTCCTGGAATACTTCCAAGGGTGTCTATCGCACTCACATACGAAATAAGTAAAAACCAGAATAACTATCAAATAACTCGATGAGGGTCAGACACGTGTCGCACCAGCAACCTCGCTTCCTCTTTTCTCAGAGCCACAATGAAGTGTGGTATTGTGCTGTAAATGCAGTTAATTTTCCCTCTTTTGTAACCAATCTATGGTTGAAGCATGAAAAACTCAAAACCGGTTTCCATCAGTAAAAACAAAACCATATGGAAGTACTTCTACTTTGCGTCTAACAAACACCACTCCATTGACCATTTGCTGCAGTAAAAATTTTATTCGGGTTTTAAAAAAAATTTCAATTCTTAATTTGACAAGGAAAATTAACTATGCGGCCTTGGCGTAAGCTGGCCAATATAGTAAAAAAAATCAAGAACCTGTTAAAGAACGCGTTATTGTATTTTGAATATGGCTCAACCAAGTTATATCTCATTCCTATTTTCCGTATTTTTTTGCAGAACTCGAAAATTAATGCATAATGACAAATTTGTACTCGCTTGCAATGAACCTAAAATTTAAGAAAAAAGATATGTGCGATTATATAGGTATACTCTTTGACAAAAAAAAAAAAAATCCTAATAACGTTTTAACTGAAAAATCCAATGAATTATGGTCGAATTTCGACCACAGGGAGATCACTGCTCAGTTTTGTCTCTAAGCGTTTACATGAATTTTATTCAATAGCGAACAGGGAAGTGCAAGTTAAAATTATTTTCTGCATAACTGTTCTACAGTACTTATTATACATACATAATTTTCAATACAGTAATTCATGAACATGCTTCATAACAGCTTCAAATAGTATAAGAATAATGGCAAACCATCTACTGTCTAGTTTTGCTTAATTTGTATTTACAGACATAAAAACAAAAGGTTTGGAATGCTTTTTCTATATATCTTCCTTTTTAATCATGAAGGTTATTATCAAAACGGTGCATGGGTCGAATCTCCAGTACTCATGTACTCAACAGGTTCTATCTTCTTGAGTGGTTCATCTTAACTCCAAATTCGTCTCCAAAGGGTTTGAGTTTCATTGCAAGTTTTATACCAATTCCTATTTTTTATGTTAGAACTTTGAGTGACTTTTTTTGATACGTCCCTTGTCTTATTTCTTACTTTCTCCTGATGATTTTAAACAATACACTGCATCAATAAATTATGTGATTAGCTAATTCTAACAGGTTTTGTACGCTAAGAGAAAAAGCATTATAAATAGAAGGTTACTTAGAAAAGAAAAGAAAAAAAAAAACCTATACTTAAGCAGTTTTAAGTTCATATGGATTTCCCATCCGTTTAAGAATTAAAGTCCACCAAAATTAAGGTCGTGGGACATTGAGTAAAAAAGAACGCATGGCATTCAGAGACGAAATCTCAATATTCTATTACGTAAGTTAAAAAAAGGATTCAATTGAAATGCAGAAGAATTCCCCATGAATTTCTTGCGGAAAAGAATCTATTAAAATAAAATGACAACAAAAGACATGCTAAGAGTATTTCCAATAAGTGAAACGAAAAAAAAAAAAGGAATGCAAGAAAAGAAAACATTGAAAGGTTTTAGGCGTTTGCATTCATGCATGCTTTTCTATCGAAAACCGGTAACTATACAATTTAATAAAACTCCGGAGGTTTTGTACAGCGCCGTTTATTTTTTCCTTTTCATTCGGTATCATTCCAAACTGCACGAAACACGTCAAAAAATCGAAAAATCCAAGCCGAAAAAAGCAGAAACATTGCGTGCTAACTTAATTACATGTTTTGCGTGCAGAAAATGTACAAAAGAAATAAAGAAACATTCAATATTCCAATAACAGGAAGATTTGGAGACTTCATAGATGCATGGAAATTATAAGAATTTCCCCGGAGACGTAAAAAAAAACTGTTGCGTTCGATGGAAACAGCAATAACCGAGGGCTATCTTATCGTGGCAGCAACTTTCGGAGTTGTCAGAAACACTTTCTTCTTAATCAGATGCAAAATGAGAAAGAAATATATAAGATGAAATAAGAAAATTAAATCCGGCCGATGCCCTTTAACGTCAAATATTAAACAGAAATATCTTTTCAATTTAGATAATGGGCACAGAATCCGGAATATCCCTCAGATGCAACTAAATTAACATCCAACTCAATAACGATTTATTCTGCTAAGAATAAAGTAAAAGAATGCTTGACTCTTATTTCCTGGAATTGCTCTCTACTGAATTCTTTCGTAATTTCATGAATATAACTTAAAGCATTCAAATGATGTTATTGTTAAGAAAACCATGGATTTAATGAGCATATCGTTTCATGGCGGACAATATTTCAAGGTGAAAGATTTGTTATTTTCCGAAATGCAGTAATAATAAGATTTGATTTAATTGCATATAAAGAAAATAAGAAATGAAAGGGAAAGAACAAATTTAATCAATGCAAAATAATTTAGAAGTAAAAGCAATTAAAAAGCCAAAAGTAATGAAGTTTTCCACAGAAATTTTTCCTGTCGAACAACAAAATAGCATCAACAGTTCATGAAAGAGTAAACTGCATTTTTTTCACGTAACGAAATTTCATCTGAATTAAAAACCTTGAAAAGTTACGAAACATTATAATAACATTTCTTTAATTTTCATTAGTTTATTTACTTCTTGACCTCTTTAAGAATTTTTTCGCGTTAACTGGGGGAAGAAAAAAAAAAGAACCAGTGCTAAAGATGTTTATCAATTAAAGTCTTATTTCTTCATTTCTAATGTGTACAGCTGCAATCTAAAAGCAGGCAAGCAGTTGAAAATCAAAGTAATTTTATTCCAATCGAGCACAAAGGAGGACATTGTCAGAGAGTAAAAGTGACTTTGGGAAATGCAATGAAAGTTTCGATGGAAAAATGCCAATGAACAATACTTTACACAGCAATCAACCTTATTTTCTTCTGAAAAATAGTTTGGAACTGATATAACATCCTTCTTAACTAAGAAACTTCTTATATAATGTTGTTGGTTTCAAGTCTCCAGTACTCATATACTCAATCAATCGTTTATGCGTTCATCACGACTAAGCGAATAGCCATTTCTTTGGATACGCTGAATAAAACCATTACTACTTACATCTACAATGCTTAAGTACTCGGATTTTTTTTTTAATTAATTTCATTGAAGCAGAATGAAATGAGTTAAAATAAAATGTCATTGCAATAATTCAGCAGATATGTACGTGGCGAAATGATACAAAATTTTTAAGGTGCAAATTTGAATGCACTAAAAAAAAAAAAAAATACCGTAAATTTTACGGTTTTAAATTGGCAGTTGGGTTGGTTGCGCAAAACTAAAAGTTGCGGAGTAATAAATAGTCGCAACGGTTTTTTACCGTACACAAGAAAACAAAATTTTTTTGTAAAAATCCGTTGCGACTACGGATTACTCCGTAACTTTTAAGGTTTTGCACAACCAACTCAGCTACCAGTTTAAAACAGTAAAGTTCACGGGATTTTTTTTTACAGTATTTATCGCCAAATACGTGTCGAGATCCTAAATCACGCTAAAAACTCATATTTACAAACTTTCTCCCGATGCATAAAAAAAAAAAAAAAAAAAAAAAAAAAAAAACCCCATTTTCAGTAACTTCAAGACAACATTTCCAACAAATTTCAAGAAAACCGAGAAACGCATTAAGGTAAATGTACCAGATGTGGCCCCTTGAGCTATTGTTTTCCGTATTTTCTCGATTATTATCTTAACTTTACAGAACTTTTGCTAATCTATATTTTTTTATGGTTGTCCGGACTCATATATAGAATAATAATCACCCAAAGCATGAAAATAGTTATAACATTCTCATAAGAATAAAATAATTGAAAAAGGTTAACGTGAATTTTAAAAATAAACGCGATTTTAATTTTATTGTTAAAATTTTCAAATGCTGAAAAATCTCCGGAGAAAATAGTCAATTTTAAGCTGCGATATTCTTGCACTTCTGGTGCGATAGAATAATGCTTAGAATGAGTCAAAAAATTAAGAATAATAGTAATAAATGAGACACAAACATTTTGAACCTGTTATAAAGGTGGGCGCCGGCTTTTTTTCCCAATTCTTTACAAATTTTGGAATTTCTGGCGTGACCGTACAAAAAAAAAAAAAAAATCTTGTTCAGAGCCAATTTCTTTTATTCAACACAAAAAAAAAAAAAAAATACGCAAAAGTCAATTAGAAAAACCTAAAACAGACAAACATATCAGGCTTGTGTAATTTGTCAGAATGTTCTATTCTTGCACTAAATGTGGGCCAGTGGCCCACTACTGATTCTGATAAAATTAAAGTGAAAAAGATCATATAAAACGACTTTTTAAGACAACATTTTTATTAAGGATTAAAATACCCTTTGCCTCAGTAATGGGCATAGCTCACTATGCCCACTACTGGTGCAATTGATAGAAATAGTTGCAGAAGTGAGCCACCTCTTATTGCCCGTAAATTAGTAACAGTATTCACTTTGATGGCAGTTTATAATACATTCAGTATATAATCAAACAATATCGATAATAATTTGTTTCAAAAATTAATGGATTGTGTGCTAAAAATAATTGAATAAAGACTTGTTTCTTATTGAAATGGTTAAGAATCGCCTCGCAATGGTGTCGTTGATAATAAGGTTACAGAATAAAATTTCTTGCTCCTAACTAAATAGGAATTAAAGTCTGCTCTTTAGGAATTTCGTTGATAAGGGTTTCAGCCAATCATAGACACATTTCTTATCTCGTTGGAATGTTCGAATTTCTCGTTTTTCAACTTAAAAATTCAAGTGGCCGACTTCTGGAGCATGCCCCAATTCTCCAGTTTACCTTAGTTCTTAACTGAAAAACAAACAAATTCCCAAACAGAAAAGATGCAGAATGCTCAAGTTGAACGTTTTCGCTTGGTGAATGAATAAATGGTTCTGAACAAAAAGTCTCATAAATTTAACTCCAACTTACCTTCTACCCTCAACCTGGCTTGCGCAGAATAAGCCATGTTTTTGTGGTTTCTTGCTATGCAATGGTAGAGGCCATCATCTGCCAGTCCTACATTGTCCAGCTTTAGTGCTCCATTCTCCAATACCCTGTAATTAGCCTGGCCAGCGTGATGCAAGCTCCTGCCGTTCTTTTGCCAAGAAACTGTTGGTTCGGGTTCGCCAGCAACAACGCACCGAAATAGAACGCTAGAGCCAGACATTACTGTGGCATTTCGCGGACCTTCCATGATAATTGGCTCACCTATAACGAAAACATATATTTATTAATGGAATTTCTTGACATATAATGTAAGCAAGAAAACAATTACAGAAAAAACGATTTCAATTTAATATGTTGTTAAGTTATTAGTTCTAATATCCACGTATAGAAAAAACGTTGGGGAAAAACGAATAAAGCACGAAATTTAAGAACAGAAAGATTTTTAAATTCACTTTTCTCAGGTTAATATTTTTCAAAAGACGATTCTTTAAGCTATCAGTGGCAACTCTACATTTTTATCTGAAAATTAAAGCAAAGAGAAGAAGACAGTTCTTTGCCTTGCATTCGTACGGATAATGAGCCTTCTTTGAGCAACTATCCTTCTCTCTCAAATTCCGCCGCCCATCCTAAGAGGTCCTTACCCATAAATTTAAAACTCAATTTGACGCCAGTAGCAGCGAAGCGACTTCACGCCAGCAGCTAAAAGAATTAACTAGGAAACTTTGCAGAGCTTTGGAAATTGACAAGAATAAAATTAACACAATGTCACGTAACGCATCTAAAGAGAAGACGGCCATTTTGCCAGCAAACAAAAGACATTTCAATCGAGGAATTTAGGCGCATTTCGGAATCACTTCGGCGGCCTCCCATCGGGGATTGAATAAAAGGCATCGGTATTCGAATTTGTATCAGGAAATGATGTTTCGAGTATTTTGCCCAAGAGAGATTTGAAGCGGATTTTGCCAACCCGATAAATAACTTTCCTCCGCGAAACAATAAGCCTTAATGAATGCTCTCTCGGTAAAAGCTGAACCCAGGTGAAAGCATTTAATGTATTAGTCTCGTGTTTAAAAGCTTAAATAAGATTATACTTCTTCAAACTTGATAAAAATTTTTTGCTTTTTCAGAAAAGCCGTCGATCGATAATGATTAATTGGTGCATCATATCTTTTTTTTTATACACATGGGAAAAAATTACAAAAGAAGAAAGAGTCAACAAAATCATTTGTACAATAAGCGGTGATACAGTAGCCCGACTGTATCTTCTACATGACAGCAAACGAAGTCTGACGTCAATTTAGTCTGTAGCGAAGTGGTATCACTATTAAACCGAGCTCGCAATGTTTATTTTTATTTATTTATTTACGTATTTAGTTCTTAAGTGTTATTAGTGTAAGTAAACTACAAAAAAAAAAAAAAGTGTATAATTGCCACCATTTTTAGTTTTTAGTAACATTAAAGTTAAAAACTATTCAATTTTAATAGGCATTAAAAAAAATATATGCGTAGAAATGAACAATGGTAATGAAATTTTATATGTAAGTAAATAAGTTATCGAACCTCATATGCGAAAAAAATTATAATGTTTACATTTTATTTACACGGACACGGACACATAAAACCATTCAAAATATATCAACGATGAATAATATTGAACTTTGGTGTTAGTGAACACTAAAAATTCACTTTAAAATTTTTTCATTTAGTTGTCATCATTTTTGGTGTTACCGAACACCAGTTTTGGCGTTAAGTTGAAAATTATTCCTTTTTTTTTTTCTTTTTGTAAATTTTAATTTTTTTAAGTGCCTGTCTAAAAAAATACAGACAACATAATGTTTTTTAGTATATGAAGTTCTTCTACTCATTTACGTATCAAAAGTTCATTACAATTGCTCATTTATCCCATTTTTATAGAAATGGTCAATCGTAATGAAATTGTGATACGTAACTGAATTAACAATTTTTATGTGCACCAATTGAACACCAAAAATGGCGTTCAGTAACACCAAAAATAGTGGCAACTAAGCGCAAAATTTTTTACAGTGTAACGAACCAAAAATTGTTTATGGTGTCGGCTTTTCTACTTCATTATATTTTTTCTAATGCGATTTTACTATATTTTTTTTTTTTTCGGAGATTATCCGATATAAATTACTTTACGATTTTCCCCCCATTTAATAACAAATATATAAACTATTCTTTAAATTAATTTATTTAGTTAATGTTATTCCGGCACCATTTTGGATTCTCCACCAGCGTAAACAATCAAAGCGAAAGTGTCCCCCTTGACTTTGATAAAAATGGAGATTGTTTCTTCAATCTGACTTCTTTTTAAAATCAGGAGAAAGCAATGAAATCCTGCCAACTAGAGGATTTTCGTTTAATTTCAGCAAATGAAACATGATCGACTTCTTTATGTTTCTCATTACTACTGAGACTACTCAGTGGTAAAAATCTGATCGTAATTCCAAGATAATACTATATGAAGGATCAAGACACGGTTCCACGGGTCTGCTTTTAGATGGAAACAAAATATTAATATTTTTGATATTGCAAGTCACACTGCATAAACAAACAATTTATTGCAAAGAAATCGTGGAACAAAATATGCGTTTCATTCCGTGGCTTTTATAAGAACTGATGTTTTAACGTAAATTTTGTGAAATTAACATTTTTATTATATATATATATATAATTACGTTTAACGAAATTATATAAATCTTTTAAAATTTATCTTTCTTCCGTAAAAAAGTCGAAGTGATTATAAAAATATTTTAATTGGATTTTAATTTACGTAGGAAACTTTCCAATTTAGAATAAATGACGTACCGTGCTGGTTGGTTTAAAATAATCTACATGTAAATTACTTGCTTAAACTGCTTCGTTCAACCCTAATGTTCCTTCCATGCTTAGTGGTCGTAAAACTAGGGAAACGTACTAGAGTACATTTCAATCCTTTACGCAATCCCTTATTTTGCGTTAATTGCATTTATTTTGGCCATCATTACTATTCTTTAAATTGAAATTACAACTGATTAATTTCCGTAACGATGCAACAGTTTTACATAAAAAAGCATTAGTTTGTCTATGTACGTAATGCAAATTTCATATTGAAGTATGCAATTCATTGGAAACATTCCGAAATTATTTTGTTCGAAACAGACGGGCCAAGCTAGGAAGTGAAAACCATCTTTGGTAAAAACGCCTGAATTTTTTTTCGACAACATGACATAACATTATAAGCAACAAAAAAATTCAAATATGAAATTAAATCACATATTTACATTCATGCGCACTCACATTTTATGTTTTTTTATTTATAGGTTGGCGAGGCTACATGAAATTATCCCATTTCAATACTTAATTAACTTTCCTATTCTTTAATAAAAAATAATTATTTAATTATTTTTTTAAAAAATGAAAGACACTTTTTAAAGGGTTCAATGTAAAATAAATAATGTACTGCTGTGTCATCGCGATAAATGTACTTATTTATGGAAAATTAAAAAAGAACAAAAAAAGAAGGTATTAAATAATCTTTATTTTAGCTATAAGTGTGAACATTTAAAAACAATACCGAAACTTAAATAAATAAATTAGTTGAAAACTCGGTGACCCAAAAGTTGATTACCATTTTCAAGTTCATTTATAATGGGATAATGGCCCGCAGAGACAAATCGACATGCTATAAACAATATACAAGAAGTTCCGCCTAGAACTATACTTTCCCGTATACACCCAACTTCAAATTAATAACCTAGCTATCTCTTTCTTTCTCATTTAGCTTTAGTTCTTCATTACTTCAAATATACCTTTTTCAACGGTTAATACATATTTATTCACTAACTCATTCATTCATTTATTCAGTTATTCATTTATTCATTCATTCATTTACTCATTCATGTATTTATTCACTCATTAATTTTATCATCTACTCACTCCTTTATTTATTTTATTATTTATTCACTCACTCATTCATTTAATCATTCATTCATTCGAAAATATCCTAAAAAATCCCGATCAAAAAAATACATAGGAAAATAGGCTCGTTTAGTTCCGGCTGTACTTCATGTCTGTACATGTTCTACGTCAAAAGAGTTTTCCGATAAAGTTTGTTAAAAGCAAATCCGTAATGTTTTTTTTTTTTTTTTTGAACTGTTCAAAAATGAACAAAAATTGTACAAATCAAAAAATAGTTCTCACCGAGAGCTTCTTCCAGTAAGCTTGTTCATAGGAACTTTGATCTTGCTCCCAGAGTTTGCATAATTTGTCTATAGGCGGTAGTATTAAGATTTTTTGAACTGTTCAAAATTGAACAAAAAATTGCTCAAAAGTAAATGAGTAAAAAAATGTGCAAAAAGTAAATGAATGAAATGCGATGTCATCGCCGAGATCTTTCGAATACGAAAAAAATCTTTCGAATCGGTCAATTCGTTCAAAAGTTACTAGGGAGGGACAGACAGACCGACCGACAGACACATTTTCCCCCATCTCAAAACCCTACTTTCAAATTTTTTATTTTGCAAACCTTATTTAATTACTTCACTTTTGTTTTGACTTTTCTCTATTTTTAACAATACTTTTTACGATACATTAAGCATTCTTTCATGCTTTATTATAATTATTTTACTTTTACGGAAAGTAGGCTAATAAGGTAATATTCACAGTTGCGATCATTTGTAATCAGAAAGGAAATAACTCCTTTATACTCAAAGTCGACTAATATATTGAAGTTCAGTAATATACCGATTAATATAAAAAGCGAGGTAAAAAGTTAAATACATGCTTGAATCAACACGACAGGGTTTTACTTAAGCCTTAACAAAAGAAAAAAATCCCAAAAATAAATTTTAAGGCAGCTCAAAAGAAGTTCATTCGAACGTTTAAGTCTCGAATCATAATTTTATTCCGAAAGTTCATTTACTAACATCGTAACCTTTTCTTTCAACCACCTCCAATAAAGCTGAACCTTTTCCAAAAAAGTATGTATACGTCCTAATATCTCTCTCAAGACGATCGAAACGAAGTTGAGTGGAAAGACAACTTTTTTACAATGGTAGGGGTACAAAATTTCGCAAAAACTTCTGAACACAAAAGTAAAAGAATTGATAACTTTTGCAATAAATCAGTAAGTAAGCAACGAATAAATGACCTACTAGAAACTATACGTAAAACAGTTCTTTCGTCCTTTCAAGAATACATTTGAACACCGTCGCCTATTTATTCCATCAATAATAATGAAAAGCTAAGGAAATGATCATTTGTCTGGTAGTTATATGAATAGTTAATGCAATGAAGAACGCAAAAAGGAAAGTAAAGCAATTACTACAACGGTAGAACATTGAGGTGGTCCTAATTAAGTATGATGATTAATTATAAAACATTGAACATTGATCTTTATTTAGATTGGAGTTTTACCACTTCAATCATTCTTAGAGTTAAGTTATTAGCGGAATAATGCAGAAAAATAGCATTGAAGAATATATCAGCATTTAATCTCGCAGGCAATTTTCAGCATGTAAAAACAATTTTTACCATTGTTCCAGTTAAGATTTTATGAAAAACATTGTATTTATCTTTCGGACAAAAAAAGAATACGGATAACTTTGCATTTCTCGCATACTGGTTCACTAATTTTTAAGGTAGTCTTGTTTATGTTAATTCAAAGCAAATGAATGAGAGTACTATCTGCTCTACCAGGGTAAGACTGTAGATAAATTTGCGGATGCGTCAGGTCTGAGTATGCGCAGACCTAACAATCTTAATACATACAACGCATGCAAATAGGGGTGATAGGCTGATAGGAAACATAACAACGAGAGGATTTTTTTTTTTGCAGTATAATTTAGGCTTACTCGTAAAGGTTTGTGCGGATGTTTTTTTTTTTTTTTTTTCAGTTTTTTCTTTATGTCCCTTTTTAAGCGGATCTTAGAAAATAATATCAAACTTTTCATCAATGCTGCCGTGATGCATTTTCTTAATAAATAATTTCAACTTGAATTTCACTCTTTATACAAGGTTCCCAGCGAATCTTTTTAATGGTGCTAACTGAAACCATTGAAATTTTACTAGCCCGTTTTGGATAAGTTATCGGAATATCAGTGGCTCAACTAGAAGGAGGCCCAGGAGGGCCCCTCACCCTTACAATGATGATCTAAAGCTTTTTTTAAATATCCTTTTTTACTCAAGAGCATAGATCTGGAGAAGATCGGTGGATCAACGAGATTTTTGTCGTTGTTCTTTTGAGTGAAAGAATGAATAAGTTGAATAAATGAATGAATATGTATTAACCGTTGAAAAAGGTATAGTATTTGAAATAATTAGGAACAAAAGCTAAATGAGAGGGAGAGACATAGCTAGATTATAAATTTGAAGTTGGTGTATACTTTTCTCCACCAGACCCCAAACCTGTTAGCCGAAGCCTTAGGCCTGCCAAAGCGTGGAGGTGGTGAGTTGGTGTATACTGGAAAGTAGGCTCTTATAAGCTCTAGATGGAACTTCTAGTTTAATTATTAATTTTATTTTGAAGAAATTTTAGATTTCGAGTCTTCCGGATTTGAAGAATCCAAACTTGGGATCCCATACTGTACTAAATTCGCAAAACATTTTCCGCGTAAGGAAGATGAGGGCTCCTGTTGGTTTTGGTTTTATGTAGTTCAGCACAAAAATGATCCCTTTCTCCTTAAGAAAGTCCTGATTAAGCCACGGAGTGATCAAAAACCAAAATTGTAAAATTCCTCACCAAGAAACTTTTTAAAAAACTATGAAATATTGAATACGTTACCGTAAACAATGTTGTCCTTGGGATGGTTTTATAGCATTGAAGTTTGGGAACTGAGGATCTTCAAATGTATGGAACAAAATGAGCTTAAGACCCTTAATGTATATATAATGCACTGAAATTTTAAATGATTTTCTAACCAATCATCAGGGAAAAAGGATCTGATGTCTGATTAACATTATAATTACAATTGAATTCTCTGTTTTTCGTTCATCTCAAAAGATTAGGAGTTCAATTACGGAACAGTTCATTGAATACAAGTCCAATGCAACACCGTTGTAATATCGAAATGGAATGCTTTAGCGGCAACTCACTCTCCGTTGCCAATCTCACAGGGAAAGGATTCATTCCACCAAATTAAATTCCTCCTCACGAATCCTCGGGGAACGACCTTCTGGAGACAACGGCGTTCATCTCGCATCCGTTCATAAATCTGGGGGAATTTCCACAGATGTGGCCCGATACGCCGGATCCGAGAAGATCTCCCACCCGCTTTCAAACTCCCGAATGATCCTGGCCAGCGATTCTCGCCAATATCAGATGTTCCTAATTAGAAAGGAATTAAATAGGATAAAAGCCCTCAGAGGCCCCATTATAATTCCGATATCGTCTACAAATTATATTCCACACATTACCAGGCGATTAAAAAGCGTTGTCATTGCCTGATGACGGACTAGCGAGTACCGTGGATAAAGAGAAAGCCACAGAGGATCTTTCTTTAATTGGCTCTTTTTGGTTAACCTACTTCGAAGCCCTTAATCAGCTTTGATTAGAATAGTTTCCAAAAATGTATAAGATTACGCTTCGTTGAAAATAATTGAGCATGTTTGAAATCAAGAAAGAAGTACGCTACTATGTCACGAAGTAAAAAGAAAAACTATTCCAATGTCAAAACTTCAACATGCACATATTTCTGCATTGTTGCTGAATGATGGAAACCAGGAAAAAAAGCAATATTTGTTTTTATTTATTTTAATTTGTCATACAAAGATAGGTCTTGTCACGAGCTCTTAAATGCCGAAGAAATTCCCAAGAGATCAAAGACAAGATTATTATTTTCCTTCTGTTACCTTTCTTGACCATTTAACAGGTCATTTTTTTCAGTAGTGCTTATATAAGAATATTATTTTTGGATTTAGATGGGCTTTAAAACAGCAGTTCATATAGCTCATCGAATTAAATTATGATTTTGTACCACCCCTTTTGGGAGTGGGAATTCCTCATATCTTTAAAAATTGAGGCATTTGATGGCAAATATACTTCCTACGGTCTTTACAAATTTCTCCAACCAAAAGGAGCAAAATTACTTACTGTAAACTTTTTAAAGATGATGCATTTGATGGAGTGCATACTTACCACGGCCATAGCAAGGGGTAAGCTAATCAGGAAAATTTCGCCAGCAACCTTACCTGATTTATCCCGAAAAAAAGTTTTTTTAACAAAATATACAAACATTAAACCAAAATAACATTTTACATTCTTCATTCACATAATTTCATAATTTTGAGTAAAAAAATAGTTTGTTTTGATGCTCTAGGTGGGTGTTGTTATTATTATGCCAGAGATCTTTGTAGAGAAGAGCACTGCTTTTGACGGAGAAGTAAATATGGTTTTTGTAATGAATAAAACAAGCAGCACAGTAGTTCCACGCATGTGTGTTAGAAAGGAATTGAAATTGGCATGCAATATATTGCTTTTCAAAAAAAAAAAAAAATATGTTTTCAAAATTTCATTATTTTAATGTCAGCACCATTTGCACATTATTTTAATGTCTGCACCAAATTTTATATGAGCCTGGTCCCCGAGTCGAAATTCCTCCTTGCATACTCAGGGGTCCTCTATTATTATCCACATTCCTGAAGAAACTCGTATTACGCAAGAGCAAGATTTGTTATCCTTTCCAATTAGCTCAGACCTAATCAAGAGAGCAGATCCATCGGAGAAAGAAAAACTATTTTGATCCGTGAAGCGTCTGCAATAAGGTGGCGACAGTGATGGACGTACCCTGGCGACATCCTAAGCAGTTCTTACTCGGCGAAGAGTCAATGATACGAGACGGGATGAAAAGATCTCTTTGTTCCCATTTGTCGAGAGCTAAAGTGACCGGATCTCGACAATCGTGGAAGAAGAAGAGCGATACAAATCACGCCACAAAATTGACACTTGTCGCCAAATTCTTTTACTATTACGCAGAAAGTGGTGAATGAGGACACATTCCATGGAGAGGATTTTTTAAACGTCTCTTCGGAGTCTCAATTCTTAGTTGAATTGATGTTATCTTGTGGTCTCAATGCGAAAAATCTGAGTATTTGTTTTTTGTTTTTTCCCTCCAAACTCCCTTGTTCGTTAAAAAGGGGGGGGGGGGATAAATGAAACTAAGTTATGCAACAAATTAATCTCGAAAAAAAAAAGAATGAAAAAGGAAAAAAAAGACAGGTTTCTTAGACTTGAAATTAATTTGGCCAGCACTGTGCATGATTGACTTGATCACATCACATCATTACATAATAAAACTAGCAACATCAGCGTTCCTACCCTCCATTTTTTCCATTAGGAAAATAGGAAAAAATGGAAACTGTCATCTGTGAATCTCCCTCAAATCAGATAATGGAGATACGGCAGCATAAAAAGTATCACATTCGCAGAAAGTTCAACGTCCATATCAAGCGTTGTTTTGCTTTTTTGGGAGATAATTTTCCAATGTAGATATGTGTATCTTACATGTGTGAAGCGTCTCTACTGCCCCAAATCAAGCCTAGGAACTGCTCCAACTTTAGAAAGGGATGCGAAAGAAAATAAAAAAACCTCTTTTAATGATTACGGACATGTTTCTCAGAAGTTCTGTCTCCCTAATCGTTATTTACATGAATTAAATGTTGCTGCAAATAACTTTCCATTGATAAAAATGTTTCTGCCAGAAATACAGTTGGCAATGCTTGCACCGTCTTCATGATTTCACATTTTCCTTGAAACGCAAAAGATATTTTTACTGTTGTTTGATAGCGTACAAAGTTGAAAGTGTATTCAACAAGAGCGCTTTATCAAGACACAACTTTCTGTTGGAAAATTACCATTCTAATCTACATTCATAAGTCATAATTCATTTTAAAAAACAAACTGAAAAGAAAAAACTGAAGAAAGGTTCAAACAATTGTAAGCGTTCCTAGGCTACTTTCCCGTAAAATAAACGAAACGTAATAAAAATTATTAATAAAAGGCATTAAAGAAAGCTATATACGTAATAAATATAAATAGAAGCAAAAAGGAGTTAAAATAAATGAACGAATAAATAAATAAAATGAGTAAACTTTATTTATTTATGTTAAAATGCGTAAAAAAATACAGGATTTTTATCAAATTGTTCTGAAGAAGAAATAGATATTAAAAACAAAGAAAAAAAACGTTGGCAATATTCGCTTAAAATTTATAATTATTTGTAAACAATTGCTTAAATAACAAGAAAAAATCTAATCACAACCATATGGCTGTTGAAAAAAATTAACAGGGTTGATTTATTAGCCACGTTCAAAAAAAAAAAAAAAAGAAGCCGAATAAATTATCATCTCCACTGTCCTAAAAAGAATATCCTGCTCTCGCAAAATAGTAGCATAAAATGCTAAAATACTTCAAAATTTAATGCAGCTTCAATTGGTTGAAAGAAAAAAAAAAATTTCCGCTCGCGCAAGATAAAAAGGATTTCTTCCGGTACACTTGGGAAAAACCTATCCGTGGCTTAAATGAATGCTTCATGTTTTTTTTTTTTGTAATCATTTAATACACATACAATTTAACTAAAATTAATATTTGCTTTTGTTAGCGTGAAATATGAAACATTTCATATATTCATATAGTTCATCTTTCACGTTGATTTCTTTTTTTTTCAGAGAATTCTTTGATAAATTCTGAACATTTTGGAGAGTCCTGGTTTTTAATTTCCTTAGAAACAACTATTCCAATTGTATTGGGAGTATATTTTTACAAGTTTAGTTTAACAAGGTTTTAAACAAAACTTATATAACCTAAATCATTGAAAATTAATACTTCATTGTCGAATGCTATCATTCGGTTTAAAAACAAACGGGATCAAATCACTAAAAAGCATTGTCTCGTGGCTTGATGAATGTTCTAGTGTCATCCATTTGGTGGACACTGACGCAAACGACAATAAACGAAGCGTGCCAGCAAAAAATAAAATGAAAACACTCCAGAAGGCACTTGTCCTTTTTTTCCTTTGGTCGAAAGTGGACGCCGGAATAAGCCATCTTAAAACTAGCACAAACAAACTTTGCGCAAAAAAAAGAACAATTTTTACTCTTGTCGCGCAGTACGTCTTCGACGTCTCGCGTGGCTACTTGAGCCTGAGAATAAAGAAAATCGTTTCTTTTTCAATCAGAAAAAGAGGGTTTTATTTGCGGCAGCGACCTGTTTCGAGCCATCTCCCCGACTTCCCTATGGCGGCGTAAAAGCGCAAGAGAACCCTGGAACGCGCACCGGTGTTCTAAAGATTTATTTTTGGGTAATCTTATTAGCCGAGAGTGGGCAGAAGAAATGAGTAGGTTAAGAAGATTTGGAAACTTAATCGAAAACACAGGCTTTTCTGGGTTTTGTATTCTTTTCATCAGTGTCGAATGTCCCTTAGTTTAAGATTGAAAATAAACTCCGAAAGCTATTTTTATCCTCCGGCATAATTGTTACTTTGCAGCTGATAAAAAGTAAATGTGTAATTAAATACAAACAGAACAGCTTTAAGCGGTTTTACAAGTAAACTGGATGTAATTTAGTAGTAAATTACATTTAGTAGTAAAGCTTTTCATTTTTTGTTTAAATATTTATATATTTCTTTAAACATTAAGATTTTTGTCGTAAAACATAGTTTTCAATAAGGCTTTTTAACTCTCATATCCTTATTATTATGTTTTAGTTCTATTTTTGTTTGTTTCACGTTTAACGGCTCAAATTCACCAGTTCATGTATTTATTTCTTTATTTATGGGCAATCCGTGTGAAATCATCCAGGCCATGTTGCTCAATGTTTTAGATTTGTTTTATTTTCTGCAAGTTAACTTATTGTTGCCTTGAGACCACAAAACTAAAGCTAAAAAGTTTTTAAATCCTTGAATTTCTTTTTTCTACAACCGTTGTTTAGTCGCATAGTAAGTGATTTTTCGTGAAAATACTACTTTACAAACATCGTTATAGCTTTTTAAATTCTGAATATATTAAAATGATTTAAAAACCATTTTATTCTGAAAAAATGAACTCAATTTTGGTTACGATTTCCTTGTTGACAGTTCTTTAAAAATTTACCAAAATAGAGCTTAAAAGTATCATTTGAACACTAAAAAATTGCGTTTTTTACCTTAAAATTTTTAGTGGAAGAAAGTAAGACTCATGCCTATTTTTTTCCCTTGAATAGGTATCTCATAATACTTTTTACAAGAAACGTGTGAAACATCTGGAGGCTTTCCTTCGCTTTGTGTAATTAGCCAAACTTGTCATCTCGTTGTGAAAACGCTAACTTTAAGACCTAATATCTCTAAAAGGACTGAATGAAATTGTATAAAATTTTATAAGAACAATCTTCTTATAGACATAAATTTGTATAAAAAATATTATGAGTGATATCGATATCGTTTTAGAAATTTGGAGCCTCGAAATCTAGGAGAGTTTGGAGAGAGTAGTCTGGTAGAGGAAGATGTAGAGTATTTTGGACAGAGAAGGAGGATTTGGCTTTCATCAAGCATTTCTAACTATGGCTGTCCCACATTTACGTGTTGAAGAAAACCAGGGAAACGCATATCGGGTAATCAGACGTGGCTTTCGAAAGTATCACAACTATGACACCTACACAGGGGGTACTGTAGCAGTAGCGCCTGGAAGGAAAAGAACGAGATTACAATTTTTTGTATGTAATAATAAAATAGTACCAGAACTGGAAGGATAGTTTTCATGCAAATACAAAGCTACATTTTATACGAACGGAAATTTATCTCAGAAAACACCCATAATACTAAAGATAAGAAAGACATTTTTTCCCCGAGGCTCTCAGTAAAGAATTTCTGTCGCTTTGACTATGATTTATGAGAAAATATGTTGATTTAAAGATAGAACAAATATATATGTATTTTTTTCCAAATTGGAATTTCGTTACAAATACGATCGTAATGGATGCGTACCAATGGATTGTGTCTAACTTTGTAAGGAACTCAGCGCAGTACTAATATACGAGTGTACCTTTTCTTCTACTATGTAAGAATTGAGTTTTAGTCATATTCTATGATAATACAAAATCTGTATCAATATAACTAGCTCACAAAGGAAAAACAGAAATTTCACAGGGTTTGAGTTAACACAGCAGCAAAAAAAGAAAAAAAAAATTAGTGCAACACTTGTACCGACGCTTAGAGAAAAGATTTGGTCTCAAATTTTAATCGTGGACACCCGCGTTGTATGACAATGATTGATGAGCAAACATCCGAAGTGTTAAATAGCAATCTTCCTGTCCTGGATTGTACCAATGACTCAATTCCAATTTTCTCTCTCAGCCAGCCCTCGGAAAATATGCGACGATTAAACGAAGATGACTAAGCCAGTTAATTGCCGAAAGTTCGATCGATTATTTGTCGAGAGACATCCTCCCTCCCAAACTTCGGCATCAAAACCTTTCCGTTTTAATCGATGCAACGACCGCAAAGCGCGGGACCGCGGGACTGTTGTGCAGTATTACGTTTTTTGTCTCTTTCCTCCCATTATTTTGTCGCTCTCGTACTGTACGTTGGCAGTCTTTACCTCCACTGTTTCATGGAGCGAAAAATTGGCTGTTTTCCCATGGCAATTAGTTTGTTGTCCTAAGGCTTTTGGGTCTAAATTAGGGTCTTTTGTACTAGATTACGAGAAATACACTTAAGGTAAAAGGGAAGGTTTGGAATTAATGACTTCCTCCTTAAGAAGCGAAAATTTTACGTCTCTTCGGTGCTGGCAAGACAAATGTTGAGAGGATTTTCGGAATGACTAACAAGTTGCGAGCTTCAATTATTATTCATTGCTCAAAATTAGGTTCCTGTTTCCATTTAAGAAAAGCAATGGCATGGCCGAACAGCATTTTATCTGAAAGAAATATAAACGTTTCGATGTATTGTTCTATTAAAATTAGACGTATCGCTCTGATAGGAATATTGTGATTGCTCTCTAATAAACCACAGAAACACCTTTTACCGAGAAGAATTTTATTATTATTGCCCCTAATGATTTGCTTCATTTTGAAATTGTAACTTTCAAATCTAAAAAGTGAAATATTCGTTGGCCGCCAAAACATTTTAGTGCTAGGGAAGGAATGAAACTTGAAAATAAGAGTATCAAGCTTCCTTCGTTCGGCTTAAGTTTTAACAAAAGAGGAAAACAATCACTTTCATCTTTATGATGTCTAGCTGGAGATTTTTTTATAGAAGAAAGTATGTGATCAATGTAAACCTATTTTTATATTAAAAAAATATTTGAAATTAAGTCATTGAAGTTAACTATATAATACTAAGGAATTTATCTAAAAAAAAGAGAAAAAATATTAAAAATATATTCCCGTTTTATGGTAGAAGGAGTGAATACTAATCAAAGTTCTCTGCGCATAAAGGAAAAGAGTTCCGCTTAAAAGCATTATGAATATAAAACTAACAGAAAAAGAATCCGCTCGATAGTTTCTAACACATTTTCTAAGAGGTAAAAAACTCTGTTAAACCAATGTCCAACACCGTCATATTTTTTTCATCAATGCTTTCAAATTTAAATGTAACTGTGCTTATTAAAAAGGAATGAATTTTCCCGAACAGTTTACGGACAAGTGGAGCTTGCCCACATTCATATTTATCTAGAACGGAAAACTTTAAAACGGATGGATGATTTTCACGAAACGAGATTACTCTTTCAGAATAAACGTTGGGATAAATAAAAGAACAAACATTTTGGTTGCATTGTTTCTAAATTTCTTTTGTTTTACTGCTGTGGAGAAATGGATTCAATGCAAAAGAAATGAGTAAAAATCTTTTTACTTGACATTTCTCCTCGCCGGGGAAGTTAGGCGGAATGATTTTGTTTGTAAGGAGGAGGAGGAGGAAGAAGAAAAAAAAAACATGTTTTTCTTTGTTCATTTATTCCGCCTAGTTTTGCCTCCAAACAAGAAAAAACAAGCGGATAAGAAAAATTTCATTCGTGGACCCCTTGTTAGAAAAAAAAGTGGATTGAAGAACTCTGTTCAAATAATGATGACGTCGTTGTGGTTTGTTTCTGCCGAGCGAAATCATCCCACACCACCGTGGGAAGTACCTGGCATTCTGGCAGGTGTTTTATGCCTCTCTGCATCAGAAATATCTTTTTAGGGGATAAAAAGATCTAGCCGTTGTTTTTCCTTTTCCTGTTTCGCCGCCAGTTGCGGGGAATTAGGAGCGTGCAAAGCTCCGGGACAAAGATGTTCAGTTATAATGGACTGGCAACCGAAGATTGGCTTCGAAAGAGGAGTATGAAACAAAAACAAATGACATGGAACCTCTTATGGCCGAGAAAGATTTATGGCAAATGCAATTCCCGACGGACCATCAACATGTTTCACAATATAAGTCGTTGTTTAGCGGTTCTTGTTGCACTCGTATTTATTAAGTTCTCTTCAGAAATAATTGCCATAACCAGCAAACTATCGCATTTTTAAAGCAAAAATTAAACTTCTTGATATCATTAATCATCATTTTTATAATTCTTATTTAAATTTCATGTAATCTACGAAAGTATGAATATGGGAAATTATTGATTTTATTTCCTTGTATATCATATGATTGATTAATATTTTTGGCACCCAACTTGCTAATGATTTTTTCCAGTTCCGCAAGACAAGTATGAATCGTTGAAACATCTTACAATGGACTTCGCTTTGGTCTCGTTTGTGATTGGCTCATCCTCTTTGAAGAAAGGGCTTGGTGAGTAAAGTTTCATGATCAGAATCTGTAGAAAAAATTAATATCTCACTTCTTTTTTAAACTCATGTTCACTTTGAAGAAGCCCGGGACATATCAGGCAAAATATTAACCATCAGCAATGGCCTAGAAGGCTGCCCTCGAGAGGGAGTTCATGACACAGACTGCGGCAACGAAATTTTTGGGGGGTTGTTATCAGGGGTTTTAGCAGTTTTTTTTTTTTTTTTGGAGGGAGGGAGGGGGCACCCTTGGCGACCTATATAAGGAAATATTTTTCGATATTTAAATTTAATGTCAGTAGTTATCTTCAAACTCTGATATACCTTTTCCGCTATAAGAAAGCACAACATGAGAGTAAGAGGGGATACCACAGCTATAAAGGTGCGGGCCGAAAAGGGCCAAAGAATTTAAAAAAAAGCGCTTGAAATTAATTTTTGTACACCTATTGACAAAAATGGAGGCGAGCCCGTGGCATGATCTGGAAAAGGGGTTCCATAATAAATGCCGCGACCATGAAGCACAGTCTGAAAATGTGAAGGTATCCAATGATTTCTCATTTCAAAAATACATAATCGGTGCTCTCAAAGTGCAATCTTTACCATCTCATGTTCAATAACCTTCTACATCTTTCTCTCTTGCTTGTTGTGTTCATGTAGTTCTGGCCACAAAAACTGTAAGAAACGAACGGAGCTACCACGATTCAGTTTCATTTCACAAATGAGTAGATCAAGTGGCAAGGATCTTTTAGCGTTGGACCATCAGCTATGAACGAAAAGAGCTTGCCCCCCTTTTTCCGGAAGCTTCTTCTCCAGAGATTAGTTTTACATTGCTACTATTTTTAGTTAAATTACAGTGTATTGATGATGTAACCAGATGGAGAAAGTACTTTTCGTTCCACTTCCTTCCGAAAACAACAGAAATTTAACTCTTTCGATTCACGATCTCTTCGAATTTCCATGATACTTTTTTGGTTGCTTTTTACCAGAGCAGCTCTGTTCATTTGACATTTTAATTATAGGAAAAAAATTTAACGCATGCGCAGCTAAACGAAAAATATTCAATAGTTTTAAGTTCTGAGGTTGAAAACCAAACCTTGTGTGTAATAATCAAATACGTGCTATTCGCATAAAAATGAACACAGATAATTTCAAGTAGCATCTTAAACATATGCTACAGTTAAAACGCATTTTACATCTTACTTCTTACAAGGTGATCTCAAATATATTTCAGTTTTTTCAATTAGTTGCTAGACCTCTATTCGCATTTGGGAAGACACTTTGGTTGAAATATTGAGGTTTATACTGCTGCCCTAGTTCAAAGACATGTTAAAGCTGCTGTTTTGAGATAAACGCATTCAAGGAGTTATTTTCCGCACTGTGATTCAGGAAATTACCAACAAAAGTCATCATACTGGTCGCACACTGCTGTTCTTTTAAGATTTGTAATTAGAATTTTATAAAATGAGGCACTTATTTAAAGATGTTTTTTCCTTAAAATGTCTCGGTATTAAACTAGAGCAACGATATGCTCATCGCACCCTTAGAATTTCAAGATAAATCATCCAGAAGTTTTCTAGATATTCGACGAAACGTTTAAAATCTAAAGTGGCAATATAGTGTCTGGGCTTGTCTACTAATCTTTTCATATTTGCATTGGCAATGGAGAATGCGCATATATCACTTCAATGATTTTTAAAAGAATTTTTAGATCTACAAAAAATTTGCTAAAAAAAAAAAAAAAGATAATAGGGGAATTTCAAGGCGAGTTAGTCCAAAAACGGGAGGATCTACACACGAATAATTGGTAGTTCAGTGTTCATGAAAGTTAACTGATTGTGCATTTTGAAAGAGTCAACTTCGCAGTAATTTGGCAGGATCCCAAAAGTCCCTAATAATGAGCTGCTGAATCATTACAATGTTTAATGACTGAAAAAAATGTCATTACTTACGCAATTTAACTAATTATCTATGATTTAGAAAAATCAAGCCCGTCCTCTTCCGTTAACATGTTAAAAGGTAATTTGTTACTTTTATTAATAGAAGTTAAACGCGAGAACGCGAAACTGCCTTTTATTATTGAAAGATATAGAACACTTTGTGTAAGGTATTAATATTGAAGGTTGCGTAAAGCTAAGTGTCCACTTGAGATAAAATGGTCTCGAGAGCAGTCGCGAGACCTGGCTCCCAAATGTATATGTGGCTGAGAGGAGACAAATCTAAGCGAGTATCAGGCACTGCATGTGTCACAAGTGGATATGTTTTCATTGTTGCTCAATGAACATATGAGTTCATTGAGCAACTAGTTTGAGGACAGTGAATTACCTTAATGTAAGTCACTGTCCTCAAACTAGTGGTTCGATGCTCTGATTTAGTCCCCAAAGAAATTTTAGAGGCAACGAATAGTTTTTAGTCATGTACTCCGCCGTGCATGAGTTTTAGAGAGAGAAGATACACTTTGAAGATACACGGCCAATTAGAACAACAAAACGGGAGAGTGGGTGGGTCAGGTGACTCATTTTGTCCTTTGTCTTAATGTAAACGCGGAGGAAAAAAAACAGTGAAGACTCTTTTTTTCCCCTGTAAATTCGACGGATAAATTTAAGTGATCAAAGAGTTTATAGGCCTTGAGTAATTAGTTGACTGTGACGCGTGTAAGAAAACTTAGTTAAGTTAATAAAAATGAAGTAAAATGGGACTTTGTAGTTGGCGAAGATTGTTT
Source organism: Octonoba sinensis (assembly GCA_038502835.1). Classification (NCBI taxonomy): domain Eukaryota; kingdom Metazoa; phylum Arthropoda; class Arachnida; order Araneae; family Uloboridae; genus Octonoba; species Octonoba sinensis. The sequence goes on along the minus strand of CM076599.1, from coordinate 23,339,559 downwards.
GTATCCGGAACGCAGTTTGCAATTGAGAGACTAATTTAGAAAAAACTTTGCATGATACAGAGTTAGTAATAGCGAGCTTCACCGACAAGAGTATTTTGACTGTTCTCCAATTATGATTGGATTTTCAGAACTCACCAACACATAATTTGTGTTATGAAGGAATGCAAGCGTCAGGCATTTGTTGGGCTGTTAGATGAACGTTTACGATCTACAACAATCACTCAAATCAAAACTAAAGCTCTGAAATTAATATTACACTCAGAAGGGGAATAATTGCCTAATAATAATTTAAATAGCTATTTCTGAGATTAAGTAAGTCAAATTTTAAAAAGGGTCCTTTCCTTTTTTGGTGTCAGAATGTCTACTAACTTTTGTTCTTTAATGAAAATGAAAAGTAATTGTATCGACACGGCCATACGTTAAAAATTTCATTGGAAAAGAATAAAAAAAATACTAATCTTGTACTTAATATCCGGAGAAAGTTTCACGGAGTGAATCCTAGACTTAATTGAAACGTCAAGATGCGCTGAAACTCGACAATTTATGTGCCTCAACAAGAAGACAAATTAGAAACATAAAATTACTTTAACACTCACATTCGCAGGCTTTAAGTTCTTAATTAAAAGCTCATTTTGGAAATCAAAAATGCTTACGTTTAAATGTAAAAATGCTTGAATAAAGAAGTGTGTCGGAGAAGAAGGTTTATTGGTATCGTAGGAGAAAAGTTCAGCTACTTGGAATTGAATGTAATTAGAAACAGTAATGGGAATAGATATATGTATATATTAAGGTTTGTTTTTTCCCCTTATCTTTCCAGTCGCTACTTTTTAAAAAGCTGAAGTTTGTAGAAGCAAAGTAAAAACGAATTCCACCCACGAAATAAAATGTTTTATTATTATTATTATTATTATTATTGCAAATTTGATTAAACCCACAAGATTTTTTTTAAGTAAAAGTCTTCCAAAATGCAATGTCTCTGGTACAAAGATCTTTAATTAGTCTTTCTATGATTTTTTTATTTTGAAAGCAATATGATAGTTTTGCCATTTTGTAAATTTTATTTGGCAACGTTCTAACTGTTTAAAAGGGTCGAATGGAAAAAGTGGGTCTTCTATAAGAGGGTAATAAGGGGCCGTTCATAAATGACGCCACGCTTTTTTCCCATATATTTGACCCCCCTCCTCCTTTTGTCACAATCAGGGCTCGTACGCTTTTGGTAAAGCCAAAAATAAGGACTTTCTAAGGACTATTTAAGGACCTACAAAAAATTTTAAGGACCACACAAATTTTTCGCAATATACAAACTGTTATGTTTATTTCAAAAGGAAGCATTATTGAAAGAGGAAATTGATTTAACATCGCATTTTTATTAGGAATACAACACAAACACTTTTATGGAGCTCTCTTTGTCTTGCTGCTTTTCTAATGTCCAATACAGTCAGGGAGCTAAATAATTATTGGAGCTAGTAATAAGAAGCACACAACACAAGTATTAATCATATATAAGCAAGTGAAAAATTATCAAAAATGTTCAATGCCATAAAATACAAGTTAAATGAAAAACAATTTAAATTAAAAAAATTGTTAAAGAAAACACTGCACTTTGTCTTGAGAATTTGTGTTTAATTTAGATTTTTTTTTTTTTTTTTTCATTTTACTTAACTTATGTTGCCAGCATCTCAATTTAGGCTTACTTAAATTTTTATCTCTGAAGTAAATACTTTTTTAAAATTATTTAGAAGAGCTTACAAAAATTCTGAAAAAACTTTTTCAACTTGAGAAAAATATTTCATTTTGGAAACAACATACAAATAAAAAATGGAGCTTATTCGCTTAAAACTATGTACATTACCCTCAAATAGTAACTACCAAAATTTAACTAAAATAAAGTTTCAAAAGATTGAACAATATTTTTAAATAAAACATAAAACAAGCAGACTATAGGCTGCAAATACTAAATCAACTGTCAACATTGTAAATAATTGATATATTTACAAGATGCAAAAAGATAGAAGTCTCAAAAGTTGCGTGCAATTTTCGGCGAAGCACGTGCTAGATGTTAGCAAGTTTCCGAAAAATAGGCTTTTACATTTTCGCGTTATAAGTCATGAAAGTTCATGTAAATTAATACATGTCTTTTTAAAAAGTTTCTTCAAAAATTTTCTTGTTTCGTAGTACAATCCCTATAGATAAAAATACTTGTACAGCAGCTTGAAAAATCGGATCTTTTTATCTTTTTGCAAAAAATCGAATTTTCGAAGTTCCAACCCCCCCCCCCCCAAAAAAAAAAAAACTAGGGGGAAAACGGAGCATTTGGCAACTACGGTGTATAGGTTCAAGAAGAGGTCGATTCCTTAAATTTACTGCAAATTAAGAAATTTCACGAGATACAAATTTTGATTAACACAGCAAATATCCATCATCTCCCACACAACAAAACCCCACAGCGAACGATCACGAAGCCAAATTGCTTGATACAAATTTACTAAATATTAAAACATTACTTTAAAACAAATTAATTTTTTCGATATATATATTTTATTTGATTTAAAAAAAAACAATGGGAGAACAAACTGTTTAGCGAAAGATCACCTGAAAAGCGATCGGGAGAGTTTGCAACTCGCCGCTTATTATAGTGTAAGGTGTAAGAAAAATGAATAATAAAGATAAATCATTCTTTTACCTTTAACAGTATAAAGAAGCGATAATCATACATGCGATTGGTCAACGCAAAAAAAGCTGATTCCCCCCCCCCCCTACATATTAGTTAAATGTATCTCTTTTATTGATCTGGATGTCAACAATATGCACCGTTGAAGTATTAACCCCAAAACCCCTTAAATTAAAAAAAAGTTTCAAAAGCAATATTTATTTACTTATTACTTGTTAAGAGCGGCTCCCACTTGCTTTATTGATAGTTGTTTAGAATGTAGATGATTTAGCAACAATTTCCATGCAAAAAAATATTTATTTACTTTGAAACTAAATTTAATAAATAGCATCGAATCCCAAATTTGAAATCCCGAAATTCGGCGGTTTTTCGAAAATTCCCATTTTGAGTCCTTAAAAGTCCGTTTTTCAAATTTTATTCTTTTTAGCCTACTTTCCCGTAAAAGTAAAAAAATAATAATAATAAAGCATGAAAGAAGGCTTAATGTATCGTGAAAATATCGTTAGAAATCAAGAAAAGTCAAAAATAAGTTAAGTAATTAAATTAAGATTGATAAATAAAAAAATTGAAAGTAGGTTTTTGAGATGGGGAAAAAGTGTGTCTGTCGGTCTGTCTGTCTGTCGGTCGGTCTGTCCCCCCCCTAATAACTTTTGAACGAATTGTCCGATTCGAAAAATTCTTTTTGCATTCGAAAGATCTCAGCGAGGATATCTCATTTCCATATTTTACTTTTTGATTTTAACATTTTTTTTGTTCAATTTTGAACAGTTCAAAAAATTTTAACATTAGCGCCTATGGGTGAAAATGAAGCAAATTATGTAAACTCTGGGTACAAGATCCAAGTTCCCCTGAACAAGCTCACTGGAAGAAGTTCTTGGCGTGAAATATTGATTTGAACAATTTTTGTTCATTTTTGAACAGTTCAAAAAAAAATTAACATACCGCCGATGAAATTTCAATCCTATATAATTCCTGATCTAACGAACCGATTTGCTTGGAACAAACTTTATCGGAAAGCTCTTATGACATAGAATATGTACAAATAGAAAGTTCACCCATAACGAACGAGCCTATTTTCCTATGAAATTTTTTGATCGGGATTTTCAAGAATATTTTTGAATTAATGAATGATTAAATGAATAAGCAAAAGAATGAATGAATAAATAAATACATGAATGACTTAATAAATGAATGATTGAATGAATATGTATTAGCCGTTGAAAAAGGTATATTTGAAGCAATTAAGAGCTAAAGCTAAACGAGAAAGACAGAGAGAGAGATAGCTAGATTATAAATTTGAATTCGGTGTATACGGGAAAGTAGGCTCGTATAGTTCTAGACGGAACTTCTTGTTTCTTTTCTCTTTTAAAAGCAAAATGAGGGAACTTGTGCGATTTATTTTTCTGTGGTCTTAAATATTTTGTACAAATGCTTGTGTTTTGATTTGAATTCTCTTACTAATATTTTAATTTTTTTTTTTAAATGTAGCTCGATTTTCTTTTTCATACAATTGCAGGAAATATCAAATTGGGAGCTGCCATGGGGGTGGGTACAAGTTAATTTTAACTGAATTGGGTGTTGTAGTTTGAAGCATTTTATCAAAATCCATGAACCTTTTCTTTTTGTCAAAATATATAACACATCAATTTACTTAAAACTTTTCAAAAATTTAATTATTTCTTTACCAGTTGAGAAAGCACTGAAATTTGTAGTAAAAATGCGATGATGTTTATGTAAGTATGCCATTTTTGGTCCTGTCAATCCGCCGTTTTGGGTCTGTCCGAAAGCCGAGATAGTACCGGACCCGAGCAAACCAAATGTGAGGTTAGATTAAGTAGTTGAAATGAAAGAAGTGTGATTCTTGTGAAGAATACAAAACATAGCAAAACAAATAGAGCGCATGGGTACCTTCTTAGTTTAACAAAAAAAAAATAATAAACACCTGGAATAAAAAATAAGGACTATTTAAGGACTTTTTAAGGCCTTAAAAATGAAAATGAACATTAAGGACTTTCTAAGGACCTTTAAGGACCGTACGAACCCTGACAATACGTCACACTTCAACGGACCCCCTCCCCCCTTTGTCACGCGTCACGCTATGTTGCATAATGCAGGATGTCACACTTCTTGTTACCCCCTTCCCTCCCCTTGTCACAATTTCACGAACACCCCTCCCCCGTCGAAGCGTGAAATCATTTATGAATGATCCCTAACTATCTAATCAACTTTGTCTTCTTGCATGTGTGCCACAACTTCTTATCTCATTTCGTGTACTACTAAATATGAAAATAACATTATAAATGTTGGTGTGCTTGCAGATCTTCACAACAGCTATAAAGATAGAGGAAGAATTTTAAACTAAGAAACAAAATCCTGAATTATGTAAAATGTGTAATTATGTATGTACTGCCCATTTTTCGCCATGGCTGTCACGGCATGTTTTTACATAATAGCTCAAAATATTTATTTCTCAGACCAAACTTCTTCCACTATTTTTTAAATAGGCATTTTTTTCTTCGTTCTAATCGGACTGCTTATGGTCACTAACCTTTTCAGACCTATGTATTCCCCGGAAAACTACATCCATTCTTTCAAGTAGCACCACTATGGGCGGATGCCATTACCACTTTGAGAATTTTGACGCTCAGTTTCCCCTTAGATGGCGGCACCTGAGCTCTAAATGATGGGAAACTGCACTAGGAATTTAATTTAGACCAAAGTATCCAAGCCAAATGGATACTCAAGGGATCTTTAACATGCCGCATAATCATACAACATGGGCACTGACGATTTCCTGCATCTTGAAAATCCACCGATTTGGGGCAGGTTTGATCCTGCGAACTTGGGCATACGAGGCCACAACGTGTCTACCACAACGCCACGCTGCCGGCTAAAACAGGCACATAGATGTGTAATCACACCACCATTTATAAAGTTATTTTAAAACTTAATAATGGAACAAAAACGTTGTTACAGACTTGACACAAGACCAATGGAATTAACCAAAAGAGAATGATTGATTATCGAGTGATTATTTAAAATGAGAGATTATCAAGTAATTCTAATATTAGAAGTTTAAAAAAAAAACAATATTTTGTCGTGTTTATGCATTTTTATGCTTAAATTCAAACAAAACACTTTTATTCAATTATTTATTTATTCTCTCATTGTAAGGAATCATTTTCCTTTGCTACAATGCCAATTTCCCAGTAGGTGTCCCCTCAATGAAGCTTAATATAGGGCGAGTGCACCAGTTATTGACACCTTTAGAGTGATTTACCACATTTTCAATTCCTTAATCATCAGGAACTACTTTTACATGGTATATATGTTTGACTACGTAGACTTTCAATACCATACATATATTAAAGTTTATATGTGCGGTAATTAACATTTTTTCTTGTGAATTTTTGTTTTGTACCCACTCAATGCTCCAATAATTGACAATGCCAATTTTTCCATTTTACCATTACTTCCAATTTTTCCTGCCAATTTTTCCATTTTACCTATGCTCCAATGTTTGACACTCTGTAAGTTAATTGAAGTTCTAATGAGTCAAGTATTTGCTCAACATAAACTTTATAATACAAACTCAGTAATTTTTTTATAAACCTAAAATAAGTTGGTATAGCTGTTCCGGTAATTGACACCGTTCCCTTAAAAGTATGTCAGTTGCTGGAAAATCTGAATAAAAAAATATCAGAACGGATTTGCATGAAAAGTCACTCAAGTTTTGTGCATTTAAATGTAATAACAAAGAATGTCAATCAAACTACCAGTGATTGAATTGCTATACCAATCACTGGTACATATTCTAGTAGATGATCCAGTACATGACATAGCTTATTAATTCTCAAAAATATGAACAAGCACTTGAATTTGCATTTTAGTAATTAAATAAATGTGTACATCTAATAGATTTAAAATTGTACCATTGAAACATTTCTGAAATTAATTACGAGTTAGATACATCAAGATTAATTTATTGATTCACTTTAAGTCCCCAAGCAAGCAGAACACAAAAATGGCTGTCTGCACTACCCATCTTTCAGTTACTGATATAAATACCACCTGGTGAGCAATGTGGACGTAAAAAATAGCCAGTACTTTCATAAGTAAATATAGATAAGCATCATTTATATATGGATTTAAATTCCCTTATTAATAAATCATTTTAGTGAATTGTGGCAATCAGTGGGGCTCTCACCCTAGCACCAAATTATATTGGAAATGCGCTATGTATATTTAGCGCGCAGCACACACACGTTAATTTAACACACACAATAAGAATAATAATTAATAATAAACAAATAAAATAAAGGATAAAATATAAAATAAGGACATAGAACGAATTGATCCTTTCTTTTATGCATTTTATTTCCAAACACTTTACTCGAAAAAATAAGAATGATCCTGCTGTTTTATTCTTTTGTAACATCAGTCAACTGAAAGATTTCACACTACTAGCTATCTAAATTTAACACAAACGAACACACAACTACACAGACAAAAAAAAAAAAAAAAAATACCAAAAAATTTCAAACTATTCCCACTTAATTTAAGATTTCGTTTAATTGAATATTTTACGCTTGAAAATTTTATGAACGGTTTGCGTCGAAACACAGCTTTAAAGTCTCTTCTTTTCCTAACAGATTTCCTAGAAATTATTTCAGAAGAACGCGTCTTAAAGAATAAATCCAGAGAATGAATTTTATTTCTTATTCCAGTTTCTGTCCCCATAAAAGAAAAATAACGTCACGAAAGCAGCAAACTTTCCAAGCGGGTAATATGGTTTTAATATGTATGTATACATAAAGAGAAAAAATCTTTTGATGTTAAATGGCCAAAGTTTTTGGCAACGCTTCTAGTCGAGAAGAGATGACAAATCAATTTTATTGGCTGCCTCCAGCCAAATAGCCAAGTTTCTTAAACTTCAATGTTTACCAAAGTGGTGTAAATATTTCTGATTGCACCTTTTTTCTTTCTTCGTAAAAGTTGCCTGAAGGAATGCGCTTAAGACTTAATGCTCTTTTTTTCGTCATTGTGACATGTTTTATTTTAAAATAGTTCAAAATTGAGTTCTCAGAAAGTTAATTTTGAGCATTAAGTTAAACCGTAACATAGTAAAATAAGAGCGATAAAGTTTTTAGAATAATGTAGTTTTACTGAATTCTATAACGGTTTGGAAAGTTTAATTTCTAATTATTTATAATAAATTTTTTAATTGTTTAATCATTTGTTTTTAATGACTCATGAGTCATTAAAAGCCTCAAAGAGTTTATGTTTCTTCCCAAATCCCTACCTTTTAACACTAAGCCTATATGTTACCATATATTTCCTAATGGCGCGAGAGAAGTGCTCAAGTATACTTCTCAAGCCGGAAGTAGAGTTCACATGTCGGTCACTTATACATCAGCAGCCGTTTCAACCGCAGTCGGACAGCGTTTTCACGGTCGGAAATCCAAGACAGCATTCCCCACGACTAAAAAACAGTGATTTCGCACCGCGGAATATCGATGGACTTTGGCCGCAGAAATAGAAGGATCAGCCGGCTGTCCAAACCTGCAGCGGGTAATAGAAATACAATTTCACGTTAAATTAAAGCACAAATGAGCATTAAAACGCAGACAAATGCTTCGGGATTGCTTGGAATCCCTTTTTCAATGCGACAGGGAGCTTCTACATGCAAAACGCATCTAAAACTCCCTGTCGTACTGAAAAAGGATTCCAAGCAATCCCGAAACATATGTCTGCGTTTTAATGCTCATTTGTGCTTTAATTTAACGTGAAATTATATTTCTATTACTGTTTACTTGCACAAAGTTAAATTATTATTATCTACAGCGGGTGCACAGTAGCACAGGAAACAAACGCTATTCGTAGTTCGTTGATTTCGAAGAGTAGTGCTCACTCTTTTATTAATTAATTAATTCAGAAATATGCTAAAAATTCAGGTCAAACTGTTTCGTGGGAAAATAGGCTCGTTTAGTCCTGGATGAACTTCGTATCTGTACATGTTTCACGCCAAAAGATCTTTCCGATAAAGTCTATTCCAAGAAAATCCGTCTGTTAGAGACAGTTCATAAATGATGTCACACTTTTTTTCAATATATTTGACCCCCTCTCCCCCTTTGTCACAAAGTGTCACACTTCAACATACCACCCTACTCCCCTTTGTCACATGTCACGCTGTAGTATTACATTAGCATAAAATAAGTTTAATTTGCTGATTTTAAATGTTTTTATAGAAATCAAACTATACGATGTCACACTTCTTGTTACCCCTCGCCTCGTCACAATAAAATATGTTGTGATGGTTATAGGGTCCTCCTCATTTTCGGTAGGTGATGTTTCGAGATGTAAAGGGGGGGGGGGAACTTGGTTTAAACAGTGAATAAACTAGGTTTTTGGGAGGGGAATTATGAAATATTCCAAAACATGGGAATTTTCAAATGTTTTGTTTACTTTTCCCAATGGCACATTTTTTCAAACAAAATAATAATATTACTGATAAATTTAAAAACTAATTAAATAAATGAACCCAGCACTAAGTAAACACCCCAGTAATCGCACGTTTACAAATTAAAGATTGAAATAATGTATGATTTTTCTATCAAATAAAATAATGAAAACAATAGTACTTTTGTTGACAAGCTACTACTCTTCCTAATCCTACTTTTGCGGCAATTTCAGATGAAACAAAAAAGAAAAGTTGTTTTCTTCGTTAATACGAATGTCAGTTAATATGAAAATTTCTCCTCCCTCTTCCGTTTCCAACAAACGAGATTTGACTGCTGCAAAACGTTCTCATAATATTGAAGTTAGCAACTTTGTTGACTTCCCTCATTTTCATCTTCATCCAAAAAGTCCAAAAGAAAAGCAAGGCACGACAAAGGTAACAGCTACCATTTAAGTGCAGGAATAGAGACTGTGTGGCAAGTCGAGATTGCATGCCCTCGAGCACTGTACTAAGCGACCAGGAGACCTCCTCCCTACCCCACTGAGCCCTTTATTCTGATAGATAAAACGAAACTCGCTGGGGCAAAACTGCATTACGGAAATATGGAGAAACAGAAGCACAGAAAAAAAAGAAAGACGAACATGCCATGATTTACCGTCACAATTTCTTCTCCTTCGTTTCATCCAAGAAGGATTTTTTTCATTCACTCTCCACGCAGGGTTCCCAATGTCTTCTGCACCATCAGGAATCGTAAAAGAATATTTTAATAAGGGTTTAAATTCCTTAAACTACAATACGCTTTTGTACTCCCGTAAATTTGAGAAAAATTGATAAGGTAACACGAAGAAGTGTATTATACTTGAATTAGACCACTTGATCAAAGTGGTACCAAAAACCGATTGGTGAAAAATCTAGAGTGATTTCTTATCTTACTTCTAATCAAAAAAGTTACTTCTTACTACATACTAATAAAACACGGTCTTTATATCACGGTCTTTCTTGCGTAGTTGGAAGCACTACGCAAGTAACATCCTAACGTAAATTTAGTAGAAAACAATCTTTTTACGACACTGTAACAGTGGTCTTCAATCGTTCATCAGAAAACCTATTTTGTGTTTGGAAGTATTATACTATTGTCATACCACGCGTTTTGCGCCTTAAAAACGGAACCATATAACACACCACACATATAAAAACATCAGAAATAATGAAACTACGGCCAATACTCATAATAAAACGAAACCGATGTATAATGTACCTAAAACGCATCGATGTACTTGAAGTATTGCTTAAAGATACATTTTCATAAGAAATATATATAGAGTTGATCGGGAAAAGCTAGAGGCTCCGCGAGTCAGCAAAGTTTGGAAATCACTAGACTACGGTAACTGCAATGCTCAACATAGCATCCAAATCTTTTGAAGACAGCATCGTAGAATGGTCATCTACTGAAAATATTGCCAAAACCTCGTTCGGATAAAAGACTTCAGCAGGCGAAGAGTAATTATCGCACAATATAAACTTTTTTCTGTCCGTCTTCTAAGCTTTTGTACCGCTCTTAAAACAAAATTACAGTTTTCACATGGTAAAAATTTGTGTTATAAATGACCACATTTCCCCCGATACCCTTATAACCACGAAAAACAAGAAATAAAAGTCTCTTAAGATCTTTAAACTTGCACAAAACTTCATTCCAAGGAGAATTTGTCTCGTTATTTGCTCCATCTACTAGGTCTCAGGAGTGAGCTTTCCCAATATCGGAAATCTTCGACAAGCCATCAAATAAAAACCCGAAAAAATCGGATTTCCAATAGCGAGTCTCCAGGTTATAGTGACGCTATTATGCAAAGTTATGAACATCAAAGTACGCACAAGTACCCTGTAAGCCAAGCCGTTCCAGGTACTTATCATCCTTACTTTTAGCCAACCGCCCCAAATTGCCGGAGTTGCATGGACCGCGGCATTGTTCGGAATATGGCAGGAAAGAGGTGGGTTGATCTTGCGAACAAGGGGCATATTTCTTCATAATATCGCGCTCTGGGGATGGGAACAAAGATTAGATGCAAGGCCCCAGGGGAACACTTAAACAAAGTGCCATCCATTGCGCCTGACATCGCTGGAAGGGAAGATTCGGACGCTAGAAGGTCTCCGATTAGAAGGCAGGAGGAGAAATGAATGGAGCTGTTTTATGTGAAGGTAATATACCGAGGGAGATGAGAATATTAAAGAACTTTGAACGATTTTTGCATAAATTCCCGAAGGAATCATGTACTCCAGATATCTATGAATTCTGATCGGAAAATTGCTGCATTCTTAAGATGGGAGAACATATCACTTGAGACTTATCTCGTGTATCACAAGACCTCAAAAGATATCCACAAGACCACAGGGAGCGTCTAATTTGCCCCCTTTTGATATTATTTTTAACAATAGTTATTTAGAAGTAAACTTGCTGTATGGATGTTATCGTTATCCACTATTAGCTTACTAAGCTGTTTGTTTGTACTAGTTGTTAATTGAAAGAAGTACTAGGAAAAAACATTAAATCACGTTAGTTCGACTACAATGTGATATTGCGAAGAGTATTAAAATTTTATTAATCTTACTATTTAAGAAAAAAATAGGCCCTTCTTTACTTCTTTTTAAGGAAATCAAAAACTTAAGCAATTTATTAACTATATGGCATTATTGATATTTTAATGTAGTTTTTCGTTAAATCAAGTATAGCCATTTTATTTCTATTATTAGGATTTTTTAATTTACTCATTACTAATGCAAATAACTCGGTAAACAGATTATTTCTCTACTGCTTATACCAGACGACAATTCAAAGTTTTCGAACATATTTTTGATTTTTGCTCTAAAAATATAAAGAAAGTTATGAATTAAAATTAAAGAAAGTTTCTCATTAGACTTAACACGGAGGAAGTTATGTTATGGAAATGATTTATTGATCCGATTTGATTCAGTAAATTTAAAGCGCCTTATTTTTTTACAGAAAAAAAAGAGCTGCAGAGAATTTTTAATACTACGTAATAACTATTTAGATATTACACTTTTATTTCCCTACATAAATTTTATTGTTATTATTATTACTCATATTTATTTGGCAATGGTTAAAAAATGAAAAAAAGTGCTTCTTATTGAATAAAACGGTTGCAACTTCTGCTGAAAACTAAGAGTCTTTATAAAGTATTGTATAAAAAACGTGTCTACTTTATTTATTTTCCCTATTTCGTTTTGAAATTTCATATTGGCAGAACTTTTCATCATATTCGGTTTCAACGTTTTCCGTTTAGTTTTTCTAACGCTCACACACATGCAAATATTTAGTTAAAACGTTTCCTATTGAAACCATTAATAGTTAGAAAATACTGAAACATAAGTCCAACAGTTTGAGAGAATAAAATTGCTATTGTTTAAATAAAAGTTAAGATTCTTGTTGCGTAAAAGTGATGAGTTCTTAAATAAATACAAATATTTATTAAGCTAATAAAAGAGGTACAGTTCGACCACGGAAATTTGATATTTGCACGCTTCTGCGCATGGCAGAAAAGAACGAATCCATTCGAGTTTAAGGGAAATTCGTTTTGCAGGTGCGTTTACTTAGCACGCGAATCAGAATGTTTGCTTCTCTATTCGTTGAAAGCAACTAAATTTATAAACTGACATATAGCATCAGCTCACAAGAAATTAAGTATGCTAAGTGAACTAGAACGAAAACGGCACGTATCTTATACCAACGATTCCTTCCTTGAACATGAATGGATTCTTCTTGGCATTCTGCCAGGCAGATTGCTTCGGTTGGTGGTAGCATTGTAGGGATATCTAATGTTACAAAATGAACGTTGGTGTGGGAAAGTAAACCTCGTTTAGTTCTGGAGAAGCATTTCTTGTTCAATTTTCTCTTAGTGGCCCATTTCATTTTTAGTGAGGAAATTCAACAAATAAAAAAAAGGAAAGAAAAAAAAATTATGATGAATGATGGAGTTATGAAAGTTCATATTATGAAAGACTTATTATTTCCGAGGCGATATGTTTAATATAAAGCGCCACGGTCAAAGAGAAATCTAAAAATGAAACTTTGAAAAAACTTTCGGTTTTGTGCTTAGTAAGATATGCAATCAAACGCAACGACTAAAGAGTCGATATACTTCTTCCAAAGATAGCTCCTCCAAATATATTTTCATATAAAATTTTCGTTTGGTCAGAGCTGAAGAAAGAATGATTGTTCAAGCCAAAGCATGGTCTAATAGGGTGGCGGTTTAGTTGATAATGAATGACAACACATTATATTTTGCTACTTTACACCGCGTTGCGAGCAATTTGTTCACAGAAGGTTAATCTTAAGGGGACTTAGCACCTTTCAAATATAGAAAATAGCTGAAAATAACGATTTTTCAATTTTTTGCTTAAAATGTGGTTTGACTCTCCTAGTAATCTGAGCGAAGTTTTGAAGCGATACAACCAATATAAATGTAGTTAAGAAGTGAGAGAACTCAAATATTTCTGATGTTTTAGTAGGATTTTGTATTCTTTAAACTGCGTTTTCTCGGTTTGTGTGTTTTCGCCATATTGTAGTACTTAAAATGCTAAAACTTCTACATATATTCATGTAGCAACTTGACATTTTTTGTGTGTGTTCGATATGATGTGCTTGATAAAATTAAGGATGGAATTTGCTATATATTTTCAAAAAAAAATTTAAAAAATGAAATGTAACAAAAGTCGCTTTTTTTTCTGTGTTCTACCATCGATGTAACTTTAAAAACTTTTTTCTCAAAAACTAATTAATTAATAGCAAAACCCATCCCTAAAATTGTTAACCATACTATAATAAGTACTTTAAAAAATTTGGTAAAAAAAAGTCATGAAAGGAAAAAGAAGAAGGAAATTTAAAATTGTTAAATAATTTTAAAAAAATTAAATTTTAAAATTTTCTGTTAGTTGAATTTTGATTTTTCATGTGAAAATCATTTTGTTGAACAATAGCACATCATAACATACAAATAAAATAGGTAAAAGTTCTTAAACTAAAAAAAATTGTCAAAAGGTGCCAAGTCCCCTTAAGCTTTAGGACTCAACCTTTCACAAATCTATTTCACAAATATAATGAATTTATTCATCAAATTCATTCACAAAGAGCGATGAGTTGAGCGAAGAAAAAAGTGAACTTAAAACTTACTAGTTGAGCGAAAACTCAATCGAAAGAGACAAGCAATAACCGGGGTTTAAGGCTCCTCAAAAGATGCGACACCTCAAAATTGTCTAACCCAGTCAGGGGTGGATGATGGATTTAAAAGGAAATCATTTCGGTGGGGGAGGATTATTCACACCGCAGGAAACACACCCAGAGCACCTCAAGCATTTTCGGATGCAGCCGGGATTAGCGATGGCGGCGTGAAAGATGACTTGAGGAAGAGAAGCCAGAAAACTTCGGGATTCACTCATTCCATCGCGAAGGGTTGCAGAACCGAAACTGTTGAGAAGTCCGAGGATCTGATAAATGTTCTTTGTAAGAAATCTAAGCGCTGAGCGGAAACAGATTTCTACACAAAGAAACAGACAAGGAAAGGTATTTGGATGAGAAATGTTGATTTTGATCAGTGAGTGCGTTCCCTTTTTCTGTGTTGTTAGAATGATTTTAGAAAGTTAATATTTTTTTGAGAAAGGTTTTTTTTTTCTACTTTTTCCCTTTCGGAGTTCAAAAAAATCTGCTGCACACATGGGGAATCAACATCTTGCGATGTTTATTTGCTTGCGTGTAAGAGTTCGAAAATATACAGTCGATAAACTTTTCATGTCGCTTCGCTAAGTAGTTATACTTTTCACACTGCGAGCATAGTAATTTTTCTCATTAAAAATAAATTACAATTTATGCTTACTATATCTTTTAAAGAAACCAAAAGCGGTGTGAAAGCTACAGTTTAAAAAATTGTATTACTTATTTTAACTATGATATTATATTACCTCAATTGCGATGTTAACCAAAGCTCATCGCGTTAAAAAGTAAGAATCTAAGCATCTTATATCTATAATAACAGGAAATGATTTTTCAAAAGCCTTCTGAACATTTTTAAATGATAAAAAATGCTTTAAAAATTAACAAATCAAGCAAATATCAACATTTAATAAATAAAACTTTTTAAAGACAAACAAGAAGTATTTAAGAAAAAATATATCAGAAAATTTTACAAGGAATCTTCTCTTCTTTGGGATAAAAATTCCAAAACAATGACCTTCAAAAAAGTTTTCTTTTTAAATCTCACAGTAGTTTTACTCTGACATTGTTCGATAATTATGATTAACAGCTTTAATTGTAAAAATAAGAACATAGAAAAGCGCGGAACTATCTATCAAGTGGGGAAAAAATATTTATTAATTCTACCTAGAATGTATTTTTTAGCTCAGTATGCAAAAAGAAAAAGAAAAAAAAATAAGGAAATATATCACGAAAACTGGCGCTTTAAATTCAGAAGAAAAAAAAATCTAATTAGAAGGCAGCATCTGGTTTTCAGGACCGCTCTTCGTCCAATCATTGAAAAGCTTCTTGCGTGCTATTAAAGAACTATTTAATTATCCTATTTATTTAGAGATTTAGGTGAGCTTAAGGGGACAGGGTTATACCTAAAAGAAACTGAATCGATGCTTAAATGTAATTAATCATCATCATGTTAAACTATAAAAACAATCTTTTGAAAAATACTGGATAAAAAAAACAGGAAATAAAAAAGCCCTTTTTTTAATTCCCTTCATTTAAAGGGAGGATTTCAATGACAGTTACATAGATAAGCCTGGTAACAAGTTGTCAAATTCTTGCTTTAGAGTGGCAAGGATTACGAATGAGTTAAGCTTAGAAACAGTTAATTATGAGCATTGTTAAGCAGTTAATTACAGAATGTTCTTTTTTATTGAACAATAGCACAAGGAGCGGGAGGCGAGACAGCAACTACTTTCATTTCATTTATTCGCTCTTTTTAGATTGCATTAATGAGTATGTGTATAAATGGAGGTAACTAATGAAGGACAATAGCTAATTAAATTTTATTAAACTTCACATAAAGTAAAGTGCACTTCTGAATTTCCTATTGAACAATTCTTAATGGCACTTTTTTTTTTCGTTTAAGATAATTTTTACATTTGTGTCTTAATTAGAAATACTGCAATCTATTTATTCACTAGGAAGGAAAGACACAGGAGATGGAATTTAAAAGAAAAGTTAAAGGGGGGAAGAAACAACCGATCGCTCTATCCGAGTACGAAAACGATGAGCGAACTTGATTTTAAGCAAATGTTTTCGTTTCGTCTCTAGTGTTATCATTCATAAAACCATACTAAAAATATCCAAACAACCGAACCTTATCTCAAATTGGGTTAATTTTCCTGCATCTTAAACCAAAATTTTCTACTACTTTCTGTAGCTATCTCGAAGCATGTTCTGTTTTAAAAAGCTGTTTACCTCTACAATTACTTATACTCCTGCATTTTTTTTTCCTTCCTGTAACAAAACTTTTGTTTCAAAGTCCTGTGTGCATATATTGAGATTTATTTTCCTTCATTTTAAATCCAAATACGTTGTTTTATCTTGAAATCCCGCTGCCTCCAAAGCTTGATTACATATAAACTAACTTGTTGTCCTGCATTTTGAGTCTCTTCCACACAGCCCCCCCCCCCCCTCTTTTATATATCGGGGTTTGTCTGTCACAAATCCTGCTAACACTAAAGTTTACTTATTTTTGCGCTTGGATACAACTTGAAATTTTATTTACTTGCTTGAGATTATTCAATCAGGTTTGGATAAAAACCTGTTTATATCGATGTTTATTTCTCAATTTGTGCATAACTTATAATTGCGTTCATTTGCATCCGGATATTTAATCAATGAATTGGTCGAAAATTTCTCGAACAAAAAAAAAAGGAAGAAAGAAAGAAATCGAAATGCCAGCTTCTTTTGAAACTTTGTTGAATTATTCTCTTACCCCATGATATTTGAGCGAGACACGTTCTATTTCATTCAAACCTTAGAAACAGCAGAGGAGAATGGGGCACACTCGGACAAAAGCTATAATTTCGCAATAACTACAAAATAGCAGTAATAAAAATTCACACTAGAATTTGCTTGTAAGTAATTCCAAGTGAAGAGATGAAGCCTGTTAAGCGAGGGAAGTTAGTTTTGTGTTATAATAAGTAATGTTAAACAGTAAAAAATTTTCACGTTAAGAAAGCACAAATGAACATTAAAATGCAGTCATGTTTCGGGATTGCTTGGAATCCCCTTTTCAATGCAATAATGGAGCTTCTAGATGCAAAAAACATCCATTTGGATGTTTTTCGCATCTAGGAGCTCCACTATTGCATTGAAAAGGGGATTCCAAGCAATCCCGAAACATGACTGCATTTTAATGTTCATTTGTGCTTTCTTAACGTGAAATTTTTTTTGACATTTCACTTGTGCACAAAGTTTCTTTATTATTTTACGAAAAATTACTTATCTACTTTATTTATTTTTCCATTTGTGCATAACTTATAAATGTATTCATTTGCATCGGATTATTGTAAATTGTTATAGATGTGTCGTCTAGTTTCAAAACCAGCTACATCCAAAAAATGAAATTGTTCAGAGCATTGGGATAGACTTTTAACTTGCTGAAATTTTAACACAAACAATTTTTCCTTGAAAGATATTTGAAGGGTAAAAAAGAAGAGCTGACAAGCATGGTCGATGGGGGGATCTGGTTTTGCAACAAACCGGCAAATTCAAACACACTTTTTAGCATGATGTTGCTGCTTTAGAAACTTAAAAAATTAACACCATATGGAGATTACAAACTATTAGAAAGTGTAAAAAAGTTGAAATCGAAAAAAAGTGGATGTATCTGGTTTTGAATCTAGGCGACTCATATAATAATTAATAATTTACTCCCTGAAACTGAAAAAGGGGAGGAAACATTTTTTTTTAGCAAAGAATTTTTTATTTGAAAAACGGTTCATATTATTTTAAAGGACTAAAATTTCATAGCTCCATACCGTGTGTATTTACATTCCAAAAAACAATATTCTACTTTGTCCACAGTAGCTCCATCCCATGAGATAATTGTGGGTAAAAAAATAACTTTAAAAAATTTATATAATTGAAAAATGCATAGCCAAATAATTTAACACAACCACCAAATTCAAGATAAAAGTTCAATGGTGATTGTTAAGAAATGCGTAATATGTTAAAAATAATACTTAATATATATTTTTTTTTTTTTTTTTGAAAAACGTTTTGAAATTGTCCACTTCAGCTCCATTTGCCCCTTAGAGCAGCAAATAAGATAAAATACAATCTACCTAGTAATTGATCATTTGAATTGTTATAATATATTTTTAACGACCGCTTACGAATAAAAGTTCGTAGAGCATGGTAATTACCGTTTAAACTTTGAAACCTTTAATGCAATTTAAAAGGATACTCCTCGCGAGAAAAATCACTAGCAATTGCTGCCTAATTAAGAAAATACGATGCAGGAATGGAATTCATTTAATCCTCGTCGAGTAGTTTGACACTTTAGCTAATCGGCTTTCTCAAGAGTCAAATAATTGACATCTAAGACCGCGAAACAAATCGATTGAAATTAATCTGTCCAAGTTTCTCTCATAGCAGGAAAAAAGCTATATTTGGAAAAAGAAAATGAGTAACGACATTCAAAAATACATTTCAGTCTAGATTTTCGGTCATTCTTCGAATTGAGAAGAATTTCGGCATTGAAAGAAATTGTATTTTATTCTGAGTTTACTTTGAAGTTGCTTTGATCGTCTTGTTAAAAATGAGTATATTTCCCAAAATGTATGAATGCTTAATCGTACAGAGGACATTATTATAGTCATTAAATTTGACTGAAATTCTTTTAAGAAGAACGTTTCAAATTTTTGTCTAAGCTCAACAAAAGATTTTTTTTTTTTTTTAAAATTTTAGTAGTTTTTTGATACTACTAACTGCGGAAAAACAAAGAGTAGCTTAAAAAAAAGCAATATTGTGTATTATCTAGGAAATATATAACACGATATCTTTTTAACCATTGGGTTTAGTAAAAAGCGGTTGACGCTTTCACTGTTACAGGCGAGATACTTTTTCTTTCAATATCACATTTTTTGTACTCTAGAAACGAGATTATTTGACATCCACAGAGTATTTTTTTTTTCTATATTGTCGCAACGCTTCCAGTGAGTGATTTGTTAACTTTTCGGCACATTGCAGTTCATATTAACATCATTTTTACGAAATTTCAACGAGATAGAAGAAAAAGCACCCAGTACCGATAAATATGTATTACCAACGGAAATTACGCAAAAAATTGAAGACATGTTTTGAGGTTATAAAAAACCCTTCTTCAATGCAAAAAAAAGTGAGTTTCCGGTTGAAAAACATTTGTCTGAAGTAACTAGACTCTTTCATTTGACAGAGACTAGAACCTCTCTTCTTTTACATTGAAAAAGAGCCTTCTTGTAACCTCAAAACACGTGTCTGCAATTTTTTGAAAAATTTAAGCTGTATTTGATTTGTACCACAAAGGTGTTCTACATATTTATTTCTTAATTTCATTTATTCTTCGTTATTAGCATAATATTAAACATAATTTCCGATTACAACCCAGACAGACCTTAGGCTACATGTATTGAAACTTAAAAACCCTATTGAATTTTTTGTGCTAGTTTGTTTCAGGCTTAATACGAACATTTTAGTGCTTTAAGTGAGCATTGAATCATCATTTAATCCATTTCAATCAGCCTTCTAAGAATAGCACATCATGATAAATCATAGACATTCGATTATTAGATCGCGTAATTGCACCTTTAACGCATTATTGCACTTGGAATTCACGAGTAATATCCTAAATTAAAAAAGAATAATAATACTATGGTTGCATGGCATTTACGGAATGTAATAGAGATTTTTTGAGTCATCGCTCACAGGTGATTATGAGTAAGAAGAGAGACATCAGCTTTTGTTAAAATGGGAAAACTACTTCTGAATTTAGCAACAAGCATGAAACACTGAATGTTCTTTAAATGACACTAACCAGTTTCTTTTTTTTTTTTTTTTCGGATTGATTGATTGATAAAACAGATCGCTTCGAAAACAGACGTACAGTAATAATGAAAGCCAACATTATGGGATTGCAGAAAATGTGAAGGCTTGGAGTTCTGATTAAACTTTGGTAATAAAGAAACATATGATTTGTGATTAATTAAATACGTACGGCTTAGAATTTTGATCATTCTCAGATTAGTAATAAATGGAAAACATTGCACTGTGATTAATAAAATAAATAAATAAAATGAAGCTTTAAACTCTGATTAATTAATATCCATTCGGTATTATGGAAAGCCACCATTCAGTAATTGGGTAAAAGAGGAAAGTTGCAAGCTTTTATTATTCTCCTGATTAGTATTAAGATAAGGGTCACCAGCCCTGCGCGCACGCAATCCTAAGGCTTCGGCTAAAAGGTGGAGAAAAGTATTAAAATAAGGCATCATTCTAAGAAGGGTGGTTCTCTGATTGCACAATAGACGAAAGTCATTTGTTCAACATAAATAAGCGAAACCCATCAATTGTCGATTCCTTCAAATAAATGAAATAAAGAGTAAATAAAAATCACTTTTTCAATTGTAGGTTTTACATTTTGAAAAGATTTCAAATATTTTTAAAGTTACAAATTTACTGTTCTTTATGCTGCCTGCAAAGAACTGCTTTAGTGGAGATTCTAATTCTAATCTTTTTATGCGTTTATTTTTAATACACAATCTATCAGCGAACACTTTAAAACAATTCAAATATTACTGTGAACCTTCATTACTTCAACTGTATGAGAAAACTTCAAACATTTAAAACTTTCCAGAAATAAATCGGCAGATGATATAAATCTATAGCCTCGAGGAGAACAAATTACGTGCTCAAACCGTCTAATTATATTCTATATTTTTCCAACAACTGCTTTTGCATTTTCCCTATTTAAAAATCATCTCACACCAGTCACCCAAACCGCAATATGAATTCATCTACACAGAGTGAAAATTAACCATGCAAAATACCATACACATTTTCTCTATCGCGATGGATATTCGCCACCACACCAGATACCTCGACTACATAAATTTATTTACTCGAGACTCCTGGATCGTTAGCAATAAAACGGGAAATCATCCACCATGAAATACCGGTTAAATATGAAACATTCTTCATCAGGAAGCTATTTTCGGGATCTGAAGAGAAATCGAATAAATGAAAGATAACAGACATCCATGAATTCCAAGCATACTGGGGGGTTTCCGTCCCTGCAATCCCATCGTTGCCGAGCCTGGAACCGCATATCGTAGCCTCTTGCTCATTCCACTCACGCGTTGCAAGGGAAAGATAAACGCAGAAAGACAACAGCATATTTTGCCAGAGTCCGCGTACAGCCGCACGTAGAAGGGGTTGTCCCTTATTGAGTCATAAACATGCCTCCGGTGCCTCGATAAAATGGCAATCTCCGAAAATGACATTAGAACGCCCCTTTCCTCCTACACGACGAAAGCGGCGGGTGGCCGATCAAACAGGGCAACCCCTCAGAGACCCTGAAAATTCTCATAAGCGAATAAGGGATGATATCTGAAGAAATTTCCTTCTCTTTGGAGGGTAGCTCCTATTGCACAAAATTCGCAGGTTTAGAATGGGGGGGGGGGGGGACAAATTCAGAAAAATGTCGGAACCTGGCGGAAATAGTTAGACTCCAGCTTTTATATTTCAAAACTTGGATATTAGTTCGTAATTTCTACACGGCACATTGTTTTATCATAATTTTCCTGCAATCCATTACAAATTTCAAACTGAATGACTTAAGCCTAAAATTTAAAGCACGAATAACTAGTATTTGTTCAGGTAATAATTAAGTAAGCATATTCTTAAAAGTAGTTTAATTATTGAAAGAATTGATGCAAAAAGAAAAAATAATTAAGTGCAATGGAGACTGATATTAAAAATCATATGCATGCTTTTGCATGCATGTGATTTTTAATAATTGATTTCTTTTTTCCCCATTTCTGTGCATCCTCGTCCAATAGTGCCCGGCCAGTACATCTAAAAAAACTTCTTAAAAACAGGGGAGCAAAATGGGAGGGATGAATTTTAATAATAAAGTTGACATGCAATGTCCTTGATTGATGACGCCAAAAGCCCGAAGATTTTAGAACTTTCAAAGCATTCAAAATAGCAATAACAGACTCAGCGTCTTAAATATTTCATGATGGCAGCAGGGGTACATATTTGATATGAACAAAAAAGCTTGTTTTTAATACATTCATCTACTTTTGATACGAATACATAAGCTTAGGCCAGTAAGTTTATTTTTCCTGAAAGAGGCACTTGCGAAAACTCTCCCAAGAACTTAGGCCCTGGATTTGGCAGAGAAGGGGCAATTTCTTTACAATTTTACCTATCTCTCGGAAAATGTGTTCTAAAAGGGAAAACTTACAAACTTTTAGTTGAATATTCAATTGCTATATACTTGGCTCTCAGAGAGGGGCAATTGTCCCCATTGTTTCCTCCCTGTATCCGCTCCTGACAAAACTACAGTAAGTTATTGCGATCCGTAAAAATAGTGAGGAGGAATGGATTTAAGCCTAAGTAGTAGAGATAGAAGCCGAATAAGTTGTAGTTAAGTGGATAAGAAATGCTTAAGTAGTTATACTTCATTAAAAGATAACAATGATAAATTAATTTTTTACTTAAAGCAAAAATAATGTTATATGATAAACGTTTATAGTTTTATCTATACACAGTTTTCAACGAGGACAGTATGACTTTAAGGCCGCATGCTAAAAGAACACAGAAATAAAAATAACAGAACCTGGGCAAGGGGAAAATTATTTCCATAAAAGATTTACAATTGCAAATTTTGTATGCGAAAATCGGTAGATGTTTGTTTTATCTTTACACTTAGTTCTTCTGTTTAAAAGTTTCAAGTAAAACTATACTATCACATACACAAAAAAAAATCTTTTATTTTTTTCATAATGTTTTATGCATACTTAATTTTGACATTCTAAAAAAATCTGAGCATAAAGATGCGTTAGTTTGTACTTAGCATTTTAATTTAAAATTAAAAAAGTTTACCCCTTAACTAAAAAACAATCATGCGTAGAATGAGACATAAAAAAGAAATTACATTTTTATGTTTTTAATTTTAAGTACCAAAACTAAAATATGCAAAACAGTTTTTTGTTTAATTATCTGTTATATTAAATGTATAAACAAAAACTGCTTAAATAAAAAAAGGAAAGTTATTCTTTAAAAAAAGTACTTATGAAACAAGAGCTTTTAAACAAATAACAGTAATTCGCATATCTCGTAGAAGGAAAAATTAGTCACTAACTGTTACGAAGATAAACAATAAATTAATCAATAAAATAAAGTAGTAGCATTAAACTGAAATATAATTCCGCCGAATTCGGTGGTTATTGGGAATTCGGATAGAAAAACACAATCGCCTAATTTGGCGAACTGAAACTTCAATTAATAATTCACATTTTCTTCATCTTTATAGCACCCCAACTTGTTCTGCCAAAAGCATGAAGACGTAAGTGAAGCGTCGATTTTTTCAGCAATAAGTGAATTAATATGGCGCCACTTGAAAACAGTAATTTTTTAAATTAAAATTAAGCTTTCAATGCAGAAGATATTTTAGAAAAGGAACTAATATCGCAGAAGAAATTTCATATTAATTCAACTTTAAAATTTAAGCTTAAAGTATCAGAAAAAAATTTAACAATCATCGCAGAAATTACAGAAATGAATCCCAAAATTAATTTCTGCCAGAACATATAAATCCAATTTTGCTGGAAAGTAGCAAGAGAAGGAAGATTGTTGAAAAGCAAAGAGAAGTCAAAATTTAATTTGAGATTCTTTGTGCAAGCTTTTCGATATATAATTTTACAATTTAATTTCTTTTCCTTTTAAACTTCAAAGAATATATCACACCTCTACTGCGAAAAACCACAGCTCAAAAAAAAAAAAAAAAAAAGGCGAAATGGCAGTAAATTCGGGAGCATGTCTCTGAGTTCTTCCTCGTGTACTAATGGCACGACTTCATTTGCAATACTACTTTTTAAGTTAGCCAGATAATTCGAATAACAGCTGGAACTAAATTACGAGATCATTGCATAATTATTGCACGACATTGTACACATATTTAGCAAAGATAAGCCCATATAGGATATTAACCTCCCAAAACATTAGTTAACCTCAGATAAAGGCGCAAAGAAAGAGAAAACTAAATTCTAAAACTGTTGCTAAAGTTTTCCAATGCATGTTCTGAGAAAATACCCAATTTTGAGTGTTGACCCTCTAGCACTTGAGGTGCGAATACTTACGGGTGTAAAATGTAATTTTTTTTTCTCTGGGAGTGAAAAAATAGCTTCAAAAAAGTAACACACGACACAAGGATCAGAAGTTACAATCTAATTCTAACACTTGTAACGTATCAACCAATCGGACTTCAAAGTTATAGGATCCCCATATTCTAAAATGTCAAAACACTGTCGCGTTTTTCCGCTGCACGCAATCAACTCCTTGAAGCTATAAATATTTTGTACATGTGAGAAAAAACTCGAAATCTTACCCACGTAAATCCATAAAAATTACGTAGTTTGTGTGTGTGGGATGAAGGGGGGGGGGGGGATTTGAGTCGCATCAGTTTTATGTAAAAAAATAAATTACACATATAATTAAATTTTCCTCTTTATGCTATCAATATTAAAATAATTACGTTCAATTAAAAAGTCTGCAATTTATTGTAAAGTTCTGAAATTTGGTTCAAATTACAATAGGAAAGTAACGATACTGCTGGAAATAAACAACCTAACAAGAATGCACAGTAAAATATTCTTTTATATAATAGAAAAATTATGCTAAAGCAAATATTCAGATTGTTCTTGTTGAATCAACGAATGAGCATATAATAAGCTTTGGCGCTATCCCAATTATATCGGGAAAGACTATCAGAAAAAGAATTAGGGGAAAAAACATCCCCCCCTCTTTATTTACTCTTTTCAGAAGAAGCCTTAAAATATTCTCATAGAGAGGAACTAAAGTACAGGGGGAGGGGTTTATGCTTCGAGGAAAAACGGAAGTAAATCTCTAGAATATAAAAGAAAATAAATTTATCAAGAACGGCGTAAGCTTTACTGCTTTGTAACTTCTTGTTGTGTCTTCTTCCTCCGTCAAGAGAAAGGAATGTTTTGTTGTTCGAAGAGCGGCAGTTTTCAGAAAAATTAGACAAACATATTTATTTTGATGAAGGTTTCTAGGTCATAAAAGTTATGATTATTATTTTCTCAGGATCAATATCTTAGAAGCATACAAGGTTCTATATAATTAAAGAATAAATAAATAAATAAATCAGCGCAACCAGAGAATTCTGTGTTCATGAAAGTCTTGTCAACAATAGAAGAAAGTCACAGTAAATGGAGCTGCCCCTCATTATATGCACGGTATTATTTCAAATACTAAATTCCTTATTTTTTCATTTCCTTTTTCAATTTCTTCACCACTTTGTAATTAATATTTCAATTAAAATAATAATGCACAAATATGTACCCAATTATAAAAATGCGTTCCTAAGTAAAAAATGTACAAATAGTAAAAACTTTGGAAAAAAGTTGAGCATGGATTTAAGAGATCACACTTCAGAACAAGTGATTTATTATTTGTAAATTAATAGAGCATCATAATCTTTAAAAATGAAAACGAAATGCCTGTGCTACACGTTACATTACAAAAACTAATATTAAAAATGTAAACAGCAATAAGAATTGCAGATAAGTGTTTCAGAGTTGCGAAGAACTCTTTATTTATTTATTTATTTTTTTATTGCTAAAGAAATGAGTTTATGGATGAAAAAACATCACACTAAACCTGCCTTTACTGCCCTTTAATTTCATTTTTACTAACTTTTATCAAATCCTTTTTAGACATATAGCAGAAACGATAATTACTGCAACGCCACAATTACTTTATTATAAAACAAAAATGCTAAAACATTTTTGCAACAAGTTTTTTTTTTACTAATTAGCAAAACTGAAAGATTCCATAAAGTTCTACATAAGTTTTTTTTTTTTTGTTTTTTTTTCAGCATCAATTCTTCCGAGTTTTAGCCAAATTGAAAACAAAGCGGAGAGAGGGGGAAAATGCATCAAACGATGCCTGATGGATTGAATACAAAAAAATTTTTAAACATTCTTTAACAGTTTCGGTAATGAAAAATGTAGTAGCCAACATAGCAGAAAAAATGCAAATTATTTAAGTCACTTCAGTTTCCAATTACGTTAATGAGCTGTAAATTTTATCAAACAGTTAAAAATAAAAGAAAATTTCACAAAGAAAAGATTTGTTAAGTTTTGCATGTTCACTATTACAGAAGAAAATTTTCAGCTACAGACTACATAAAAAAAATTGAAAACCTTAGCCATTTACTGTTTCAAAGCGTTAAAAGTGCAGCTTATTTTTCTCTTTTTTCTTAACTGTCCTTTTCTTGCAACAAAACATTTCAAACTTTTTTTGCAATTATTTCAATTAAAAGCAGAAAATCTCCTCTTAACTGTTTCATCTTGTATTTCTTTGGAGATAAGAAAAATGGCAAAAGTTGTAATGTTCAGTCCCAACTGTTTCGTTATTTCCGTGGCTCAGCATAGATGCTTATTTATTTATTTTTTTTTCTCTACAGAATTTAATTTCCCCGATTTACTGAATAACGTGCATAAACATTAAGGAATTATTATAAACGACAACAAAAAATTCGTATCTTAATTGAAGTTAATTTAAAAGAATCTTTAAAAATACCGAGGAGAAAAATAAACGTTTTTAATTTTACAGAACTTTGCGCATTGCTTACAAACAGTACGGGAGCTGTTGCGAATGAATTATATTCAAAAGTTATGCAAACAGAATTGAAGCCTTTAAAGAAAAGATTCACAACACAAAAGGTAAATTGTTTACAAAATAAATCTTTGCAATTAAAGTTTGACAAATGAGTTCTTTGAATTCAATTCAGAGTCCAAATGATTGATAATTTTAGTGAATAATTTTACTTTGAATTAATTTTTCTTGTCACACGACAAATGCTTAATTTAACGTGAAATTTTATTTCTATTACTTTGCACAAAGTTAAATTATTATTAAATGCTTCTGCGTTATAATTCAATTCTAGAGAACAGAAAGTCACCCATTCAACACATTTCGTCAACATATAGTGTCGACTGCTAAAATGCATTTCGCTACAAATTATAAAGTAATAAAATTACTGGATCGTAACATCTAGCTGTCTTGATCTAGTCATTCTTAGACGACTAGACAAAAGACCTTACTAATTACACTTATGAAAACACTTTTTAGTACATCTGCGACAAATTGAAGCTTAAAAAATATTCGCACCTTAATTTCGCGTAGAGCTTATAATAAAAGACACAACTGTTAACAGGTTAGATTTGGGGGAGGGAGTAAGTTTTTAGATAAAATACAAAATACATTAATACGTAAAAGTGAATGTCTAAAATTCACTAATTCAATTTAAAAAATAAAAAAAAAAGCTAAATAAAAAGTGAAGATATTCAGAATCGCACCTTCGTATTGAGGTATAAATAAAAGTACTACTAGTGCAAGTACATACACATATACACAGGGGCGTAGTGAAGGTACAAGTGGGGCAAAATAGCTAGTTAATAGTTTTCTCCTCTTACAAACTCAAGACTGTATTTAATGTTTACACATTTTGTTCTTACGCATTGTATTTATTTTTTAGGGAACGTTCTACGACGTTCAAGGAATCAGTTGCATAAACCTTTATATATATATATATATATGTATGAATGTGGTATCGTCGGATAGCATACGATCTTGCAAACAAAAAATGGGAGAATTACTTTCACGAAAAACACAATTCTACAAACAGATGATTCCAAATAAAAAGGCACGATAAAAGCAGCAATCCATGGAACTGCTAGCAGTCATTTTTATGGATTGCCGGAAAAAAGACATTTTCACTTAACTGAACCTTTCTAATGTGTTTGTTAGGAGCAAGCTGAACATGTCACGTTTGAACGATCATTTCATCCGTAATCACCACCGAACCGCATGATACAGAGTCACTCACATAAGAGAAAACGACAATAAGTCATTTCTACGATAGCAGAGTCGCTTTGCCAAACGAACCGAAAAAAGAATTTGCGAAAATAAGTAGTTGTGGAGAAAAATTCTGGTGATTTTGAAATACCTTAAAAACATTCCAATTTAACAAAACCTCCTTCAGATTTTAATTCTGAAACCTGAATGAATTTAGTGCGGGGCAAAACCCTGCAGACTAGAGCCAAATGCAATATATAGGACCTAGCCAAGTAAGTGAAATAAATAAATCATCAATGAGTGATAGGGTTTTTTTTTTTTTTTATAAGCAAATGTCATGAAGGAAGCAACGATAAATGAGTCTTCGGACAAATCCGTCTTCGATCACTTTAAGTGACTGGGGTGAATGGGTACTAGAATTGTAAATAAGCTAAAAAACGAACTATCCATAAACAAATAGAATCAATTAGTGGTTTTTCACTTCCTTCCTTTTTTTTCCTTTACAAATAATTAACAAAAAAAAAAGAGCCCTCAATAAGTGTTGTTGTCGAGGACTCGTGAAGGGAGGAAGAAGGGATGACCTTCTCGTGAGAGAAATGTAACTCTTTTGGACAGTAGCTTGTCTTCAACCCAAGCCGATATATTGTAGCGTCCACCGTTCAACTCCACAATTTTGACATGGTACTGAAGGAGAGGGAAAGTTTCTCCAGGTTCCTGAACAAGGCCTTGGTGATGTAGGAATTTCTACATCGTAATGCATTGCCAAACTTTCATCAGGATGTAAAAAAGGGAATTCATGCGGTTTAAATTCACATTGTAATACAATCAATCCCTTGTCTTTTTTTTTTTTTTTTTTAAAAAAAAGCTTATAATTCCCAATTTATTTATGAAATATTTTTCTTCATTGAAATGAGTATTTTCAACAGTAAAAAAGCTGGCTTTATCAAATATAGCTTTATTTAAAAATTGTTTGTTTAAATTATAACGTAATGCATAAAACAGTATAAAATATGTAATATGTACATCCATAATAACAAATAAGTTTGTTTTCTTTTCTTTCACAGAAGAGTTTTGATAAAGCAGTAACAAATGTCAAAGAATATAAAATTTCTTATGTGCTAAAAGAAATAACTTGAATTTTTCATTTCTGTATGTTTTGTTTTGGGAGGTGAATCTCTTAGCTTGCACTGCTTCACCTGTTAACTTCTCTATGAAGGTATATTTGACCCTTAAACAAAAGTAATTTTCGGCTAAAATTTTGTGGATGGAAAAATTGGAAATGAATCATGTTGGTACCAGTGAAGTTGATTGTGAACAAGGTTAACGAAAAACACTATAATAAAGTTAGCTAGTCCCCTTTTTAGCCTACTTTCCCGTAAAAGTAAAAAAAATAATAATAATAAAGCATGAAAGAAGGCTTAATGTATCGTGAAAATATCGTTAAAAATCAAGAAAAGTCAAAAATAAGTGAAGTAATTAAATAAAGATTGAAAAATAAAAAATTTGAAAGTAGGGTATTGAGATGGGGAAAAAGTGTGTCTGTCGGTCTATCTGTCTGTCGGTCTGTCCCCCCCTAATAACTTTTGAACGAATAGTCCGATTGGAAAAATTCTTTTTGCATTCGAAAGATCTCGGCGAGGACATCTCATTTCTATATTTTACTTTTTGATTTGAACAATTTTTTGTTCAATTTTGAGCAGTTCAAAAAATTTTAACATTAGCGCCTATGGACAAAATTGAAGCAAATTCTGTAAACTCTGGGCACAAGAGCCAAGTTCCTATTGAAAGCTTATTGAAAGGAGTTCTCGGCGTGAAATATTGATTTGAACAGTTTTTGTTCATTTTTGAACAGTTCAAAAAATTAACACAGAGCTTACGGGGAAATTTCAACCCTATATAAATCCTGATCTAACGGACCGATTTGCTTGGAACAAACTTTATCGGAAAGCTCTTATAACGTAGAACATGTAGAAATAGAAAGTTTATCCAGAACTTACGAGCCTATTTTGCTATGAAATTTTTTGATCGGGATTTTCAAGGATATTTCTCAGTGACTCAATGAGTGAAATAATGAATGAATGAATAAATGAAAGAGTGAAAGAATAAATCAACGAATAAATGAATGAGGAAAAGAATGAATGAATAAATTATTGAATAAATGAAAATTTAAGTAAATGAGTGAATAAATACATGAATGCGTAAATGAATGAATAAACACTTGAATGAGGTAACGAATGAATGAATAAATGCATGGCTGAATAAATGAAAGAATGAATGAGTGAGTGAATGAATGAATATGTATTATCCGTTGAAAAAGGTATATTTTCATTAATTAGAACTAAAGATAAATAAGAAAGAGAGAGAAAGAGATAGCTAGATTATAAATTTGAATTTGGTATATACGGGAAAGTAGGCTCGTATAGTTCTAGACGGAACTTCTTGTTCATTCTTAACTTCTGACTTTTTTTCAAAATTTGCGGATCCTGTGAAGATTTGTTACTTTTCGTGCTGTCAGGAGATTCAGAAAAGTTTAGTCAGAACCTTGAATCATAAACCGGTTGGCTTTCAATTTACTCTTTTTGAGAGAATTTCAGAATTTATCATTAAAGATTGGCAATGTAGGAATTTCTAAATCGTTAAGCATCGCCAACCCGACGCATCGATTTAGAGAAGAATTCTAAACCGGTTGAATGGTGTTGATTGCACACTGGGGTATCGCGATACATCGATGCATCGTCCAACCCTATCCTGCACCCCTGCCCTGCACCCGTGCTACCGACCAGGGACTTTGGGTTCACGAATTTAACGAGTACTTATTCCGCATGTACTCGTGGGTACTTGGCGGTGACGAGGGTCGAACCGGGACCCTTAATAAGAGAATAGAATAAATAAATCCTCCAAATGAGGTGGGGGGGGGGGGATTCGAGATAAACAAATAAAATGTAGAAATTTTCTTACTAATAAATAAATCTCATAAGGGAATTACCGAAAAATAGAAACGAAAACGAGTGTTTGATAAATAAATCGTATAGATAAGCCCTTGATAATAAATGATGAATTTTTAATAATTAAACAGGATAACGATGTTTAAATTCTATTCACTAAAGATAGCCTTCTCCAACTCATTGAATTACCTTAAATCTACGTATTCAAAAGAAATAATGATTTCTTGAACAAAATCTTGCAATAAGTTGTATAAAATATTTCATTAAGCACAAAGGAAATAGTGTTCTCTATCATTTCAAAATGACTTTTCATTGTTTCAGTAATAAACTCATATCATTCTTCCACGGCAAGATTAATGCTATTGAAGGAACTATTTGATACAATCGCAGAGAAATAGCCTTTTGTTATTGCCGACGATTTTCAAAACGTCAAAATATAGAATTTCAGATAATGATCACAAGAAAACTTCGTTTTTTAAAGTGAAGATATTGCGATACTTTAATACAAATATGAAAGAAATGTAAGATCCCCCCTCCCCTCCAAGTGAACATATTTCTTTTCTTCATAACATACGTCTCTCTTAAATGCTTGGAAACATTTTTCTCACGTGAGCAGCTTCTTCGATCTTTTTATTTTGTTTTATACTAGACTTTCTCGCGAACTATTACATTAAGATAAGTTGAAGTATGTATCTCAAAGCCTATCCTAAAATTGTTTTAAAATGAAAAAAGAAAGAAGGCCAGAAAATATTAATAAGGGCTCAGGGGGAAAAAATACTAATAATAAAACATTAGATATTTTATAACTCGATAGAAAAGATTATAAGTGAAGATCGTTTAAAAGTCAAATCAAAATTTAATTGCAGTTTAAAATAAAATTTAAATACACATGAAATTTATATCAAGGACAAAATAATTGTACATCAACTTGGATAAAATTTTAAAAGAAATAAATAAACATTAAAAATGTATTTATAACTTAATGATTAATTTAAGTCCACATAAATTTTAAAAGATAGATTTACTTCATACTGCAATCATTTTTACAAAAAAATATAAGATAAAATTATTAAAATTGCTTCGATCATACAAACGTTCACAAAAGGAATGTCTTTGCTAAGAGCCAATATTGTGCTTCCTATAATACTGATGTTATGCTGCAAGAGCACAGTAAACAATATTAAGATAATTTCATCCCTTCACTTGCTATCATGCAGTCTATAAATAAAATTTTGAA
Source organism: Octonoba sinensis (assembly GCA_038502835.1). NCBI lineage: Eukaryota > Metazoa > Arthropoda > Arachnida > Araneae > Uloboridae > Octonoba > Octonoba sinensis. The sequence continues at coordinate 23,307,108 of CM076599.1, read as the reverse complement.
TTCGTTAAAAATGTTATATTTAGAGGAGCGACTCCTCTAAATACAACATTTTTATGATGCTGTGTATCGTAAAAATTCCTCGGCAGCTTTCAATTTGTCAAGGGATGAAAGTAGGGTTTTCGTGAAATTTTGAAATGCAGCAACTCTTCATTTAGTAAAAAATTAGATAGAGCTCTTAATTTTGAGTACTCCTTATTTACAATGTTCCGTTGAAATTTATAATCAGGTTACAGCAGAAAAACTCTTTACAGAGAAGACATTGTACTTGGTTTAAAATAAATATATGCATAGAAATGTTAAAAATAGCACAAAATCATACATAAAAATTAAATATTTAAATGGACGACACGGCAGTAAATAATCATTTTATAAAGTAATACTAAAATATGTAAAATCGTAATATAGCAACCCCAGTTCAATGGGGTCCATTGCTCAAGGGGGGAAAAGAATAACGTGAAAAAAGCTGTAAATGCAGAATAAGTTTTACTGCGTTACTTTTTCAAAACATTCGAAGCAATTCAGGGTTCGTACGCTTTTGGCAAAAACAAAAATAAGGATTTTCTAAGGACTTTTTAAGGACCTACAAAAAAATTTAAGGACCTCACAAATTTTTCGAAATATACAAACTTATATTTATTTAAAAATGAAGCATTATCGAAAGAGGAAATTGATTTAACATCGTATTTTTATTAGGAACAAACCCACAAACACTTTTATGGAGCTCTCTTTGACTTATTGCTCTTCTAATGTCCAATACAGTCAGGGAGTTAAGTAATTATTGGAGATAGTAATAAGAAGCACACAACACAAGTATTAATCATTATAAGCAAATTATAATGATAAGAAAAATTATCAAAAATGGTTAGTGCTATAAAATACAAGTTAAATGAAAAAGAATTTAAATAAAAAAATTGTTAAAGAAAACGCTGAACTTTGTCTTGAGAATTTGTGTTAATTTAGATTTTTTTTTTTTTTTTTTTCATTTTACTGAACTTATGTTGCCAGCATCTCAATTTCGCCTTACTTAAATTTTTATCTCTCCCATAAATAATTTTAAATTATTTAGAAGAGCTCGCAAAAATTCAGAAGAAACTTTTTCAACTTGAGAAAAATATTTCATTTTGGAAACAGTATACATTATTCGCTTAAAACTTTGTACATTACCCTCAAATAGTAATTAACAAAATTTTACTAAAATAAAGTTTCAAAAAATTGAACACTTTTTTTAAATAAAAAATAAAACAAGCAGCCTACAGGCTGCAAATACTAAAACAACTGTCAACTTTTTAAATAATTGATATATTTACAGGATGCAAAAAGATAGAAGTCTCAAAAGCTGCGTGCAATTTTCGGCGAAGCACATGTTAGATGTTAGCAAGTTTCCGAAAAATAGGTTTTTACATTTTCGCGTTATAAGTTATGAAAATTCATGTAAAAACTTAATTATTATTTAATTGTTAATTAAATTTAAAAATACATGTCTTTTTAAAAAGTTTCTTGAAAAATTTTCTTGTTTTGTAGTACAATCCCTTTAGATAAAAATACTTGTACATCAGCTTGAAAAACCGGATCTTTTTGCAAAAAATCGAATTTTCGAAGTTCACAAATAAAAACAGAAAAACTAGGGGAAAATGAGGGCGTTTGGCAACTACGGTGTATAGGTTTAAAAAGAGGTCGATTCCTTCAATTTACTGCAAATTAAGGAATTTCACAAGACAAATTTTGATTAACGCAGCAAATATCCATCATCTCCCACTCAACAAAACCCCACAGCAAACGATCGCGAAGCCAAATTGGTCGATAAAAATTTACTAAATATTAAAACATTGCCTTTAAAACAAATTTTCGATACTGGAATTTATTTGATCTAAAAACAAATAATGGGAGAACAAACTGTTTATCGAAAGGTCAGCTGAAAAGCGATCGGGAGAGTTGGCAACTCGGCGCCTATTATAGTGTAAGGCATAAGAAAAATGATAATAAAAATAAATCATTCTTTTACCTTTAACAGTATAAATAAGCGATAATCATACACGCGATTGGTCAAACGCAAAACAAGCTGAAAGTTTTTTTTCCTTTTTTGCCTACATATTAGTTAAATGTATCTGTTTTATTGAGCTAGATGTCAACAATATGCTTCTTTGAAGTATACCCCCCCCCCCTTAAATTTAAAAAAAAAGTTTCAAAAGCAATATTTATTTATTGATTACTTGTTAGGAGCTGCTCCTACTTGCTTTATTGATAATTGTTTAGAATTGATTTAGTAACAATTTTTATGCAAAAAAAAAAAAAAAAAAATTATTTACTTTGTAACTAAACTTAATAAATAGTATCGAATAACAAATTTGAAATCCCGAAATTTGGCTCTTTTCGAAAATTCCCGATTTTTGTTTATTTATTAAATTTTTGCCCCTTGAGCCCTTAAAAGTCCGTTTTTCAAATTTTATTCCTTTTTCTTTTCTCTTTTAAAGCAAAATGAGGGAACCTTGTGTAATTTATTTCCTGTTGTCTTAAAGGGTGCCCAGTTACTGGGCACCACACTGTTAAAAATTTCCGTAAGAAAATAGTAAAATAACCATTTATTTGATTGTTATTTTACCATATTTAATTATAACAGTTGAATAACCATTAAAAAGATGGTACTCGAACCGCTGATTGCGAAAAAAATCGTTTATTCTCTGTTTATCCTAAAGAACGTTTAACTAACCGTAATTTTCAAGCGCTCAATAAGAATCGGGCGTGAATCTTGGTTACGAAACCTTACCGATCGTACGTTGTCGTTAAAATAGGAATACGGATTTATCAGTTAAAATCTGCATGTGCATATAAAAAAAGAAGGGAAAAAAAAGTGGCTTAAGCAGTGGTTACTAAATAGGAACACGTAAAACAAATACACACGTAAATCAAAAATTGGAGATATCGGGTTTGCGAATGAGCGAACCCATAATTTGAGCTGCTGAAGCTTGTTTGTATTTTAATTTTTGCAGCAAATAAAATGATTTTCGTTAATATACAGTAAATTTAGACTAAAAATGACTTTGGATCCAATCAAAAACTTAAATTTCAATTTTAAGACAGCTTGCCTGTTGGAAAAGATTTAATGATAAATAAACGACCGCATCACGTGGTGTTGATGGCCGAATGGCTAGAGAGCAATGTTGGTATACCATACACCTAGGGTTCGATTCCCGCAAGCTTCGTTTAGTTTCTACGCCTCGAAATGGTTCAAAAACGGTAAAAATTTTGTTTTGCAACCATTTTTAAATGGTTATAAAACCATAAACTTTTGTATTTATGGCTTATTAACCAAGTTGATTGGAAACGGTTAGGTTCCGTAAAGATAGAAAAATGTTCCAAATCATAAATTTAACGCTGAATTAGATGGACAGACTGCTGCCGGTCATTTAACCGTAATTTCATGATGAAATTTCTAACAGTGTATTGCATTTTGTACAAATACTTGGTGTTTTGATTCGACTTCTCTACTAATATTTAATTTTTTTTTTTTTTTTTTGATGTAGCTCTTTTTTCACACAATTGCAGGAAATAGCAAATTGGGAGCTGCCATGTGGGTGGGTACAAGTTCTTTTACTGAATTGGGTGTTGTAGTTTGAAGCATTTTATCAAAATCCATGAACATTTTTCTTTTTTTTTGTAGAAATATATAACACATCAATTTATTTATACCTTTTCAAAAAAAAAAAAAGAAAAACAAAAAAAAAAAAAACAAGAGTTAATTATTTATCAACCAGTTGAGAGAGCACTGCAATTTGTAGTAAAAATGCGATGATGTTTATGTAAATCCGCCATTTTTGGTCCTGTCAATCCGCCGTTTTGGATCCGTCCGAAAGCCGCGATAGTACCGGACCCGAGCAAACCAAATTTGAGGTTCGATTAAGTAGTTGAAATGAAAGAAGTTTGATTTTTGTGAAGAATTCATAAGATAGCAAAACGAAAAGAACGCATGGGTACCTTCTTATTTTAACAAAAAAAAAAATAAGCACCTGGAATAAAAAAATAAGGACTATTTAAGGACTTTTTAAGGCCTTATAAATGAAAATGAACATTAAGGACTTTCTAAGGACCTTTAAGGACCGTACGAACCCTGCAATTCCAATTTTGACTGTAATTGTGAGATAAATTCATAATAATTTTTAAAAATTAAACATACATTTCAAAACGAGTTTTAACATTTTTTTTACAGAACATTGTCTGCGTTTAGATAAACGTGAAACAAAAAGAAAATGATAATTTAAAATTATGATTCGAATTTTCAAATCCATCTCCTGAGAAATGAGTCAATTTTGAGTTGTGTCCTCTTGTAGTAGAGGTGCGATATATTTGCTTATTTAATTAGTTTGATTGATTTCCGTTTTAGTTTCATTTGTCTATTTATTCATTAGTTGAGTCATTTTCAAATTCGATATTTGCTACATAGACATGAACAATACAGTTTGTGCTTTAGAAGTCTCGAGTCATGCATTTCAAGCACAAGTAAACAGTAAACCTGAATGACAGTTAGAGCTCTGGCGATATTTTCTTTTCTGTGCCCAGAATGACCATTCGGAAAGGGCATCTATGATATTACTGCATTCCTATATACAAAATTGTTATTGATCACATTAGAATTTCGCAACAAGCTACGCACTTATTATTTTTCAGACATTCGTATTCGTGTTTATTATTAGATTAAATTTTCGTTCGTCTGACAAACCACTGTCTGCTTGATACGTGCCAAACGGTAGTTGGCAGTTGACCCCTGAAAGCTTTTTTTCTCCGCTGAAACGCTTATCATGTCTCCGAGTTGTGCGATAGCAAGCGGGCACCCAATAGGATTGGAGCGGAAATGGTTCGACGGAGGCCTCTCCGATAACACGACGAAACAGAATCCGCGACGAAAGCCCGAGATCTCGGCTTCAGATATGACACAGAGGGGATTCAAGAGGCCTCCACTCCCCTTTATTTTCCAGGATCATACTAACTCACACCGCGGCTTACTGTAGTAGAAGATTTTTATCAAATACTGGTTGCCTTCGATATTGAGGAGAATCTTCCATACCAGAAAAAAAATCGATCTAGAATTTATTAAAATATTTAGAGACAGAAAGAGGAACAAAAACTTCTGGAGTTAAGTTTCGTTTTTCTAGACTTTGAATGATTGACTCATGGAATTGAATCATGGAATTTTTTTCACGGCCGTATAGGGCGTGAAAAAAATTCCATGCAAAACATCTTATTTATTTCTGATCTCTTCAGCACAAACTTTGTTTACATAAACTGCTACTTAACCCCTGTTTTCCATAATAACCACCCCAGTAATATTTATACGAAAGTAAAACACACGTTGCCTTGAACCGATTTCTTTGCAAGACAGTGAAACCGCGATTCATTTCAAGAAAACTGCTTATGATTTTATAGGGGGGTGGATCTTAAGAGGGGGTCGTTCAAAGATGAGCCAGACATCTATTGCACTAATCCTCGATGACGCTCATGGTGCTTATTTTATGGCTTCTAGAAACTGATTAGCAATCCTGCATACCGTGCATTTCCAAATACTTAAATATGGCAAAGAAAATGGAGAAGTTTGCTCTTCATGGACACAAGCCAGCAAAACGGCTTTTAAGAAATGAAAAAGGGAAACGTTCCTTTAACCAGGGCTGACGAGTGGGAGCCCAGCTGATTTTGGGGTAAAGGAGTCGGAGTCGCTTAAAAACGTGTAGACTCCGGGTGCCTTTTTTTTTTTTTTTTTTTACTAACACTCCTAACAAAATGTGCTTTTGCGTTTCGCATTCGCAATAAAGAAAATGCAAATACGCGTGTCGCTTTTCCATCATTTTGAATACTTATTCTTCACCGTTATCGTACTTATTATTATTATTTACAATTTATTTCTACATAATTCAGTACTTTTCTTGGTTTCATTTAACCATTATTTTAATAATGGAATTTTCAACTTGTTGCACTTGATTTTTTTATATCGAAAATATGAAATTGGAATAAATGTCTATGCTTTCTTTTTTTTCTGTCGCATCTATAATGCCTTTTATAATGTATGTAAGAAAAAAGACTTGAATTTGTGTAGAAGGTGATTCTCAGAAAATACATTTTCAATCAAGAAAAAAAAAAAAATAAATCAATAAGTCTTCAGAATAATTTACTTGCTTGTTTTAGTATCCATTTATGTACGCTAATTCAGAGAGCAATGCTATTTTACTGACATTTGCTCTAGAAAATAAAAAAATGAAAATTTATCAAATCTTTAACTTAATTTCATACAAACAAGATCTTTCTTGCAATGACCGGATCGGGTTCAGGATATTTACAAAAATCCCTCGGATACCAACTACTTGATGCCTATTCGGGTACACCTTTCCCTCCCCTGTCGGTGCGCCCCTGCATGGTTTAATATCTTATTGGCTTATAAAAGCTAGGAGATAAAAGCTTAAAAAGACTATTTCAAATTTCTTCAGATAGATGCAGAGTTCGTGATTTTTTTGATTTTTTTTAAAAAAATAAAAAAAAAATCGGATTTTTTTTATTTAAATCAGATTTTTTAATTTAAATCAGATTTCTTTGATTTTTCTAAAAAGACCCTATATATTTTGGATATTTATTATGTTACATTTATAGAAACAATATGGAATCTTAATCAATATGCAAAAACACTTTAAGCTATTTTCACAGCAATAAATATTTTTAATAGTAATAATGAAAAACAAATTTGAATACAAATGCATGACTCAAATGAAACTTAACCCTACCAGGAATAATAGTACACTCATAAGTACAGAGAAAATGAAAAAATTTAATCTGAATTATTTTGCTGTTAACGCTGAAAAAAGTACCAATTGTGTGTACTTAAGTTTTACATTGAATGTACTTTAATCATTTTTCAGTTTTATAAATAAAAAAGCCTGAAATATTTTTATCCATTTCGAAAAATCATATGCTCACACCATTATTAAAACTGAAACTTTTTGTTTTAATTAAGTATATTTATTGAAAACTTCTATGATAAAAAAAATAATTTAGAAGGGAAAAAACTTAAACTGTTAGGGGACGTGGATGAAACTTATGATATACTTAAGATATAAGATAACTTAAGATATATATTCTAAATTCTAACAATTGTTGTTTTAAACACTATCATTCCAAATTATTTATTGTGTGGCATTGATTAAATTGATCTAAAATACTATTTTTTAGATAAAAAACACAGAATGGTTCATGATTATGTATTATGAATTGTAATTTGAATGATTGAATGAATTATGCTTTGCTGTTAAGATGCTTGAAGAATATTGTAAAATTAAAAAATATATATTGTCAAATTAAAAGAATACTAATTAATTCTAACCTTATCAAATATGTTATGCACACAGACAGATGGACCTAAGAAGTTTTGTTTGAAACAGTAGTTGTAATTGCAACATATTTCATTTTTACAACACTTTCTAACATAGTAAAATCAATGATTTTTTTGAAAAAAAAATCACTTGATTTAAATCAATGATTTTTTAAAAAAAAATCACTTGATTTAAATCGTGATTTAAATCATGATTTAAATCAAGCTGATTTAAATCAACGAACCCTGGATAGATGTTTCATAGAAACTCTTCTCTACTCTTACTGAAAGACGTGCAATAAAAAGATTGCATTTCAGTCATACTTTTAAGGCTCAACGTGAAATATTAAACACTATTGCTTTCCACGTATATAATAGAAAAAAAATAGGTGCCCAGAAAAATTAAATTTTCGAGTGACATACTAACACTACTTAATGACATAAAAACGTACTGTTTAAAAATTAGTTGTCGTGCATATATTTCAGAAATGCTTTTATCGTTTAACATTTAAGATACAAGCAATTAACCAGAGAGAAATGTATAGTGGATTTTGAAACTAACAAAATTATTCCAAACATTGTTGGTGACACGCCAGGTGGAAAAATGAATTTGAAATTTAACCTCATTTTTAAGATATAATTTGTCACCATCAATGTAAAATAATTTCAAAATGTTAATAATAATGCTACTAATAAAATCATTTTTTTTAGTTTATAGAATAGTATTAGAGTGACAGTACTTTTTCATATTTCGCGAGAACCATCCATGTGTGTGTGTGTGTGTGAGAGAGAGAGAGAGAGAGAGCTTCGGAGTCGGAGTCTTTAAAATTCCGGAATCGAAGTCGATAATTTATCCAACCTAGTAACTCTTCTCAGACCTTTGTTGAGCATGAGCAGCTCTTTATGAAAGTCTCGCGATTCAATTCATTCGACTGCCTTTGGCTTCCAAATACACTATCTCAAAATAGTTCATAAGGATATATACAAAGTTTGTTTAGAAACAAACAAACAAAAAGAGTGATCTACGAAAGCTACTTCTCTTTGGTTTAAACTAAGGCAACCTAACTCAAAATAACTGAACTACAGAACAGGAGTTTCGCAAGTAATTTGGGGTCTCGAACAACAGACATGACCTGATATACATAGAGAAGATTCCTTTTAAGCATCTCATCAATTTTAGGCATGAAACTTTTATTTGAGATTGCGATCGTTCGAAGAATGCAATATTGTCAATATATTGACGAATACCGAACCTTAAAGACGCGTAACTACTTATAATACTAATTTAACTTTATACAAGTAAGTTCATTTGGGTATTTTGCATCTAGAAGCTCCCTGTCGCATGGAAAAAGGGATTCCAAGCAATCCCGAAACATATGACTGCATTTTAATGCTTATTTGTGCTTTCTTAACGTGAAATTATTTTTTTATTATTAGAGCGTAACTACTTATTTTTCATTAATTTCTTCAAGGCAATTTCCAATGTAACCATAGATGTAATTTCTGAGATGAGGGCAGGGTGGAAAATATTCTACCCTTCTCCATCACAATACGCAAAGCCAACATATTAAACATTACATGCAAAAAAATGGCAACGAATTTCAAATTCACATTCAAATGCTTTCAACGTATTTCGGAAAAAGCAGAAGAAAAAAAACTTGCATTTTATATTCTAGTTTTTGTAAAAAGAGCGTCGCATATTCTTCTTTCGATCTCAGGCAATTTCATCAAAACTAAAATTTGTCCTAAGATAGAAAGTTTCGCTCCCATGTAAGAAACACAGAATGTAAAGCAATGCAACCTATTATGTCTGCATATCAAAAAGTAGAATCAAAAGATTTCATTCGAATCCACTTTTTAAATCTTATTAAATTCTTAACATGGAATCTTTCACCTCTCTGAAGCTTTAATATATTAAATTTTCGGTGTAGGAACATCAATGCTATAACACTTTTTTATTTTTATTTTTGTATCGATATTTACATTGACGTCATTGTGTCTTGCTAGCATGTTTTTACGGTTAACAACAATTAATCTAAATCTTATACACGTCATTTAACACACCATCAATCATCGGAATTTAAAGGAGAAGAAAGGAAATTTCTGTACTCTACGTAACCATTAAAAAACATGCACCCCACCTCATGGGCACTGAGCAAAGAAATCAATCGAATTGTCAAGCTGCCATGCGAGATCCATTATTAACCACGGTATGGATGGAGAAGCCGTCTTATTAGGCAGCATCCCGTTGAAGGAGGGTGTATAAAGAAAGATGGAGGATGGTCCAAAATCCGTTCGATTCATCATCTGGATTATTTTTTCCGTTCCGAGAAGGGAAAGAAAATGAGAAGCGGCAGGAACGGCCCAAGAACAACGGAAAGCATTTGATGGAAGGGAACTTCAGAATTTTCATGCGGGTGAATCTCAGGGAATGGAATAAATTCCAGCTCGAAAGAAGAAAAAGAAAAAAAAAAAAATCTTCCATGAAAGCTCAAGTTGTACGGCAGTAGAGAAATATTAATCGATTTTCAAAGAAGTAATGGAAGGAAAGTATTTAAAAGAGCGGGAAACCCCTCTCGTCTTTAATGCTACTTTGCGTAGCAGCAAATACTTTCTTTTAAAAAGAGATTGAATTTTCTAGAAGTTTGAAGGGAGGGGAGACGCGGCATTCATCATCATTACGTACCCTATCATGAAGAAGAATTGGACGATTTGCGAAGTTTCAATTACACAAAGAAAAGGAGATTTTCCCGGACAGTCTCGATACTTTTTCACTGCTTAATGATAGACTCGCGATAAATTAGAGAGCATTAACAATTTGAAGCAGATTGAACAGAAACACATCTGTAAAAATTATTGGAATTAAGGGTGTTTCAAGCAATATTGAAGAATACACAATAAACAATTTCAGTATTAACAGATTTTTAATGGATTGCCTAACAAAAGGACGGGAAAAAATAATCTTACTATAATATATAATTTTACCAATTCAATTTCGTTGTAATTCAACTACACATGTTGTGTTCCGACTTTTGTGCTTTTAAATAATGAAACATTGTGCTCGAATATTACAAATTTTCCGATTATAAATCTTAATAGTTAAAATTTTTGAGAGCAAAGCTAATAAATCGCTTAATACATAATGTTAAAAAATATAGTGTTTGTCTATAATGCCACTTGGGTATCCAAGCTCCCCTTTGCTTTAGAGCGACCAGGAATTAAGGCAGTAAGGGAGTGCGTTCCGTTTATAGATGAGCCCACAACGGTGGAAGTACGACTTGGCTCAAGATGTATTTGGATGACAATAGATGGCTGCACCACAAATACACCACCTTCCTTTTTTTAATACAGGCTCCACGAATTTTACATGCACGTATCTCTAAGTGTACATGGTGGGTCTTCAACGGGTCGGCTATCGAACACCCAACCTACCGGTTGGAAGACCGACATCCTAACCTCTAGGCCACCACAGCCTGTTAAAAGATATAGTTATGACAGGAAGTCAGAATTTCCGAAAAGCTTCTTTTTGTTTCCCAAAGTGTTGCCTGCGAAGTAAATGTCATGACTTTGAAAGAAAACTGCACCTCACACACTTAAATATTTTCCAATTCCTATTTTCTAAAATCATTACTCTTAAGTTCCGATATCAGTCGAAAAAGAAAAAATCCTGACCTTAAATATTAATAACGAATACTTCAGACAATGAAAAACGATTTCCATAATATTAAAGGTTTTTTTTTTATGATTCTTAATCCATTATCAAAAACTAGACACAGTAATAACTAGCATTTGTTTAAATCAAAAAGAAAGTATTTTTTCTAAAGCAATCAATTTTTTGTAATTCAAGGTGACAAAAACCTAGAGCCGACTTAAATTCAAAAAAGGTAACATTAAGCCGATCTAAGTAAATATAAGAAACATTTTAAAGATTTTCCCTTATAAACTAAATACGACGCTTCAAAATAAAACCATCATTAGAAATCACTGCTAACAGAAGTAAGAAAAACGGCAAGCATCGCTTTAAAATCCTCTTTCGCTATTTTTCAAAAACAGAACTCTTAACGCGATGTATCAGATTCCTTCACCTGAGGTATTATTTTGAAGTCTCAAGAATTATCTAGAAGATGAGATTGAATTCTAAGAGATTTTCCCTTATCTTCGCAAGAGAATAAGCAAATTAGAAAGCAGTCATCATCATCCGGAGAAAGAGAACACTCGCCTTTCCGTTTCGAGATAATAATAGAGATATCTTTTATTACAACGGAAAAGCGAAGATAGTTTTCGATTCGTACGATTCAAATACAAAGTATAATATCTCTCAAGGAGTTAATTACGATGCGAAAGATCGAAGGATTAAAATGCAAAAGCTCTTAACTAAACAAGAAGCGAATTTGCCTGCACTATAAAGACGTCTTTGTTTTCAGCTATTGTTAAATTTCAATTAATATTTTTCTTTAAAAACGTAGTTAAAAATGTAAACCGAAACTTAAGATATTTGATAGTACATTATTTCTTAGTTTAGTTTCAAACAAAATCTTTCCGTTCGAAAAAAAGAATCAAAAATTGCATAAATTGTAATTTGAATACTATATTTCGAAAATTTTGCATTTAGCAATCTCGCATCCTACTCTATATAGGGTCAGTTGAGGTAATTGTAAACGCTTTTTCAATGTTTTAACTTTTGATCCTTCAATACCTCCTGAATGAATTCAGAGATAAAATTGTGAGCATTGTAGCCACAACTGTACTTCTTGGGAGTAAATGTGTACAAAAATTCTGACGTTATGACTATTTGTTAGCGAATGAGCTCGTGTTTACAATTACCCCAGAGATCTAGGGTAATTGTAAACAGTGATTTATTTTCGAATAAGGTTGAGGCAAATTGGAAATTGTTTCATACACAGTCTGCTTGAAGGCTTAAGAAGTTCCGGAGCAGAAGTTCTCAATCTGCGGCCAACAGGCCGCATGTGGTCCGCTGAGCTATGTTACGAGTCGGCTGAAATCATTTAACGAGAAATATCTTGCGACAAAAGTAATGCGACAAATTTATGTAAAATTTGTCCCGCAGTGGATCAGTCGGTTAAGCTTGGATCCCACAGAACACCGAAAGTGAAGCACAACTGTCCGTGGTCAACGCTTGGGTGGGTGACCACCTCCCGCGACTGCTTACTCTGAGACCGAATGCGCTAAAGGGAGCTGTGCACGTAAAATACATCGTCGCTTCAAATGTCCACCAAGTTAGAAATAACTTCCGATGAGGGACCATCCTAGGTGACGATCTCTCATCTAGGAGCTGATTCAAAATCATTAAGCCCCTCTGAGCCAAGTGTACTTCATTCTAGCGGAGATCATTAATAATCAGTAGGAGCTTCCTTAATTCGTGGTCGCCCTGCAATGGGGGTTTGGATTTCCAAGTGGCATTAGCAACAACAACAACAGTTATGTAAAATAGACACAAAAGTGTAATTTACATCAAAATATAATACTTATCGTCAACCCAAAATATTGGAAATAGGATAAATTTAAGTGTTTACAATTACCCCAGAGTACGAAATATATGGGGTAATTAATTGTAAACACCTAACTTGCGCATGAAAAATAACAAGGAGGATTAAATTCATAACTAAAGGTTTTTAGCAGCATTCCATATGACAAATAAAAATGGTTGAAACCGTTTACATCGCTTTTGTAGATGAGCTGGAGAGGAAAATGTAAGATCCCTAAATTTTGTTAAAGAACTTTTTTTCACTGTGCCATTTTCAAACAATGGTGAAGCCTCCACAGTTGTTTCGAAACTTAGGAAACTGTTTCAATGTCTTCCCTAAGCTGCCAGTTTATCACTCACAAGCAGTTAAGTTTTCAAAACCACCAGAAGTGTAGTTATGAAGCTTGTTTACAATTACCCCATATTTACAATTACCCCAACTGACCCTATAATATTTGGTGTAGTATGTGTTAAAATTAAAAATGTACTCATTAACGTAAAAAATTTAATACCGTTTTATCATTATTCAGTTTAGGTTTGAAGTCGTTAAAAAAAAGAAAACAATAATTGAAATTTGCGCAAATTAAGTTCGAAAAGCAGTTTAACATTATGGAATTTTCCAAGAATTCTGTATTTCACTTCTTTTATAGCATTCTATTTTCTTCTCAAAAATGTTCCAAGTTGAAACGGTTTCAGAAGCTCCCGTTTAAAAACAATGTTTTTCAAATTGTTTTATTACATTATTTTTTTTTCTTTTTTTTTCCCCAAGCCTTTAAGTTTTGTACTCCTATAAATTAAATTTTGTTAAATGCCATTGAAAACAATATTGATTTCATCAATTTCAAGAGACTAAATATTATGTCGTAATTTCCTTATATGGCCCTCAACTCTGAGGAAACTACGTGAACAATTTTAAAGAGCTGGGCATGGTTTCAACAGCTTTTGGTCTATAGTTTATATAAACACAAACAGTGAAAGGGAAAAAGGAGCTACACTGTTAGAAATTTCATCATGAAATTACGGTTAAATGACCGGCAGCAGTCTGTCCATCTAATTCACCGTTAAATTTACGGTTTGGAACATTTTTCTATCTGTACGGGACCTAACCATTTCTAATTAACTTGGTTAAAAAGCCGTAAATACAAAAGTTTACGGTTTTATAACCATTTAAAAATGGTTGCAAAACAAAATTTTCACCGTTTTTGAACCATTTCAAGGCGTAGAACCTATGAGGCGTTGAAACCATAAACGAAGCTTGCAGGACTCCACCCCGAATGAGTGGTGTACTAGTCTTCCTCTCTATCCACTCGGCCACCGTCATCACGTAAAGCGGACGTTTATTTATCAATAAACCTTCTTCTCCAACAGGCAAACTGCCTTAAAATTGAGATTTCAATTTTTGATTGGATCTAAATTTATTTTTGGTCTAAATTTACTGTATATTGACGAAAATCATTTTATTTGCTGCAAAAATTAAAATGCAAACAAGCTTCAAACAAGTTTCAGCAGCTCAAATATGGGTTCGCTCATTCGCAAACAGTTTGGGAATCCGATGTCTCCAATTTTTGATTTACGTGTGTATGTGTTTCTATTTAGTATCCACTGCTTAAGCCACTTTTTTTTTCTTCTTTTTTTATATACACATGCAGATTTTAACTATTAAATCCGTATTAATATTTTAAAACAACGTACGACCGGTAAGGTTTCGCATCCAAGATGGACGCCCGATTCTTATTGAGCGCTTGAAAATGACGGTTAGTTAAACGTTCTTTAGGATAAACAGAAAATAAACGATTTTTCCCGCAATCAGCGGTTTGAGTACCATCTTTTTAAGGGTTATTCAACTGTTGTAATTAAATATGGTAAATAACAATCAAATAAATGGTTATTTTACTATTTTCCTACGGAAATTTTTAACAGTGTAATAATCAAATTTTCGGCGTTCTGTTAAAAGTCAATGTCCACAAAAAGAAATTCAATGGCGATGATTAAAAAATTATTTAGTGTTTCCTTGATGCAATACAATTACATAACTTCAAAGTAGCACCAGTAAACCTTTAGGGGTCTTTGAAATAGTTTTTATTATTTTTTGCAACAATTCGAAAGCTTAAGTCAGAGCTTAAGTTGGAGATTTGGACTTGGTGACTTTAATCTGAACGCCAACCAATTTATAAAATCAATTCAATACGTAAAGATGTAAATAAGTTACGATCGAATTTATTAAAAGTACCATAGCAAAATTAATGAATTTTGCTGCTCCGAAGGAAGTCGAGTCTAAAGAAGACGTGTGGTTCAGAGAATGGATAAGCAAGGACACTTTCCGATTAAACACGGAGATGAATAAGAATTAAGTGGCTCTTGATGAGACACGGAAAAAGGTATTTTGGCCAAGTACTGGGAGGAGTAGAAACGGAATTGGGTGGTACCACCGAAGACAAAAGTCTGGAAGACACGCCCAACTAAAAATAAATGTGAAGAGATTTACCAGGATTTGCGGTCTTGCTGCACGGATGTCTGATGTTCATTTCGAGAAACATCGTCAATGCATGTGACGAATAAAATATTTTGAAATTATTTATGGCAACAATGCGAGAAGTGATCTTACCCATTAATTAAGGGAATGAAAATTGAACGAGCTATGATTTCATTTGGAATTTTCACTACATTAGTGCATTAAATAATAGGAACATCATAAAATGAAGAGTAAATAATTTAAACTTCGATCAAAAGCATGGGAAAATATTCATTATAATAATCACTAATAATTTTGTTCTAAAAAAGGTTGCTTTTGATTGGACGAATCTGCAACACTATGAATTTATAGCATGGAAAAATTTTGGTTCTCATATTAGGACGTGATTTGTTTCTTACGGAATTCATGAAACGACGAAGTTTTCCTTGTATCTTCATTGTGAGATAGATTCATATTCTTGAAAATGAAGAGTAATTATGATTTAATTATAATAAATAGCTGAGAATTTTCTCCTGAAATTCGTCCAATTAATTACAGCCATAAAAATACAAAATCTATGAACAGCAAATAGGAAACATTAAAAAACAGAAGATCAGAGTGGCGAAAAATAAATTATTTACCGAGCCTGAAGATTCATCCCACATTCATCCATCTTCATAACCATTCATTTTCTTCGAAAAAAATATCGACAATTCCAACGACAAATTCGTTATGCATCGAGTACGAGATAGAATATGAGTTATGGATAAAAAGACAAAACACTTCCAACAGAAACGGGTTACCTTCTAGCATCATATCGATGTTGAAAGAAAAGAGTATATATTTATTCCACATGAGCCAGAGAAAAAAGAACCTTGGCGGAAGAAATTTTTTTTCGTTCTTTCTCTTGTCCAGAAAGATTTTTGAAAAAGTCATGTGTCTCCACTTTTCAGCTCTCTCTTTTCAATAGAGGAAGTCCAGTTTTCTTCGATCCTTGGTACTTGTTACAATATTTACCCGTGCGGAAAATTGACAATCCATTGGTGGAAGTTAATGCATTTTTCATTTCGCAGGCAATATTCGGGTTTGTGATCCCCTTTTTCAGAGAATCCGTGTGTTTGGGGGAAAACTTAAGAAATAGGAAAGCCACGGATTTTTTTTTTTTTTTTTTTTTTTCACCTCCGGTGATTATAGCCGAAAAAAAAATTATTCGGTTATAATCGAACTGCTCTGTAATAAACAAATGTGATACTTTTTAAATTTACACAATGGCGGGTGGAGAGGGAAAGATGGACCATCTTAATGAATTTTAATTGAATAGTTGTTTTAGTGATTATTTTAAAAATTGAATGACAGCATGCAAGCTGCGCATAGCATATCGTAAAAATGACGTATAAACTCGCGCATTGATTTTCTATATTTAGAATACTCGCAACTTTTTGCATTGATGAAGAGATTTTTTCGAAGCCTCAAACACGTATCTTTTTTTTTTTGGCAAAGCGTCTTTAAAGTTTATTTGCTTACCCACAAATAAGTGGTTTCTGTCAAATTTTATTTCACACAGGCGCTGCTCAAAGCTTGGTCTTAGATGAACTTCAATTTTCCATGAAATTCGTTACAAATAAAAACATGCAAACGTCATGAAATATTCATTTTTAGCCTACTTTCCCGTAAAAGTTAAAAATAAAAAAATATAGGTACAAATAAATAAAGGTTTGTACAGCGCATGTTTATGTAATTATTAGCAGTTCATTCAACGTTCTATGGAATGTTAACCTCTTAACTGGTTTGCCCATACAGTGAACGGGGTACTAATAGTTGATCACATTTGGTTTGCCTGTATACGGCGTACGAATATCGATTTTTCTCATTTTTTTAGCCTACTTTCCGTTAAAAAAAGTAGGCTAAAAAAATTCCGAATGTCAGTCAGTCTGTCTGTATCCCCCTAATAACTTTTGAGGGAATACCCGATTCGAAAGTTTTTTCTTTTTTTTTCGCATTTGAAAGATCTTGGTGAGGATTTCTATATTTTATTTCTTGATTTGAACAATTTTTCGTTCAATTTTGAACATCTCAAAAACTTTTAACACAGGAAATATGAAGCAAATTTTATAAGACCAGAACATAAAATCATCCTTTGACCATGCTTATTGGAAAGAACTCTCAACGTGAAGTATTTTTTTGTTTGAATAATTTTTGCTCAATTTTGAACAATTCAAAAAAAAAAAAAAAAAAACATTAGCGCCTGCGCGGAAATTTTAATCCTATATAAATCCTGATCTAACCGACGGATTTGCTTGGGATGAATTTTATCAGAAAGATGTTAATACAGATACGAAGTTCAAACGGAGCTAAACGACCCTATTTTCCTACGAAATTTTTTGATCAGAATTTTTAAGGATATTTCTGAATCGATGAATGAATAAATGAAAAAATAAATAAATGAGTGAATAAATACAAGAATGAGTAAACGAATGAATCAGTGAGTGAATGAATATCTATTAACCGTTGAAACAGGTACATTGACGTAATTAAGAACTAAAGCTAAATGAGAAAGAAAGATATCTAGATTATAAATTTGAAGTGGGTGAACACGGGAAAGTAGGCTTGTATAGTTCTAGATGGAACTGTTTTTATTTCCCCGTATTACTAATTGATTGAAAGAAAGTTTCAAAATCAACTCCTAATTTGATCAATCTTTTACCAGAAATGTTAAAAAAAAGAAAAAAAGCACACAGAAATAAATCCCACATATTTTGGTTTTTTATAATTAAACTTCAAATTGATACAAAAGATTTTTTTTTTTCAATTTCTGTTAATGCATTTAAACATATATTTTTTAAAAATTTTATTAGCTTAGAAAGCAAATACCCCTAAATGTTTGCTTTTTGCAGTCACAGAATATATGATGAGGAAAAAAACAGTACGAATTCCCGATAGTACATGGTAAATTATTTTTAGATGATTGGTCGTGAGATCTGTAATACACTCTTCATTGTTTATACTCCATTATTGTAAAAAAGCAAACATTTAGGGACATTTATATGTTCGAAACTTATAAAATTAAACTTTAAAAAAATCATTTATGAAAATTAATTTTTTTCTTCTTTTATACCAAGTTTGGGGTTAATTATAAGCAACATAAAATATGCCATTATTTTTTTCTGAGATGATCGATTACTAGGTCAACAATCATTAGAGGTTTTTCGTAATATCTTCATTACGTACGTTTTTTGCTTGCTCATTAATGCAGTTAACCAGTAAAATCACTTTCACAGCCCCTTGAGCCTTATTTACCAACAAAAAATGACCATGCATTATAAATAATGCTTTTATAATAAATAAAATTTGTATTCAATTATTATATCGCAAACATTTACTCATTTTGATCATGCAAAAAAAAAAGAACAGTACATCCTACATATTCGTTCATTGCTCAGTTACGGCACAAGGGAGAAAAAATGGGGTATAAAGGCACATGTTTCCCACGTAACGGAAACTAGATACATCTGGCATATCAACTTATTGCTGCAATTATGTGACCCCTCATTTTTCAAATTGACCTCACGGAAATTAATGGTAAAACATGATGAAATGAGTCGAAATTAACGCCCGCGAATAAAAAGAATAAATTTCCATGTTTATTAGCAAGTGCGCACAGAGAGACATTAATTTTCACCATTTTCCCTAAGCACATACAATTATTATTATTATTTTAACGTTTATTTCTTATGGAAAAAGAAAAAAACGAATATTTTTTTTGAAACTGAAAATTCAGTTATATTGAATTCTGAGAAATGTCTTGTAAGAGGTAGACTTGAATCGAGAGGTGCGCTTTTACAATAATAAATTTTAAAAAAATCTTTTGGATGGACGACATTGTCTTCCAGTTTAAAAAAACTGCATATAAATTCAAAATTGAAGCAGTTAAGTATTTCAAATTATCGTGCAATACCAAACTTAAAACCTTCATTAAACATATCGGAATTTTCTGAGCGTTATGAGACATCTTTCTCAAAAAAAAAACCCAGCTCCTTTTTCACCCTTTAATTATGATAAACACGGAATCGTCTAAATTTTACACAATTTATCAGAGCTGTCAAAACACTAACTGTATAGAAAATCGAGGATAACGAATGAAAAGGAGGAACATTTGAAAGGGGAGAGAGAGAGAAAAAAAAAAAGCAAAGAAATATTTGCGAAGCATAAAGATTCATCACATTCGGTCCTCCTCATAACCATCTGTGTTGAAAAGAAATGACAATCAGCGCGACAGATTCGTTATGCATCGAGCGTGATGCGAGCTATGAATTATGGATAAAGACGACATAACCATCCCTAAAGAAGTCCACTAAAATGGAGCAGCACGTTGGAACCAAGAAGAGAAAAAAAGTCCTTCTCATACATTACATGGGAAAAAAAGGGATCTTCGCGGAAGGTCTTTCTTTTTACCGCAGTTTTTCAAGAAAACATGTTCCAACTTCTTGGCTCTGAATTCTTTTCAATGGAAAAAAGCGAATGTCCAGTTTTTCTTTGATTCCCATACTTGTTACATTATTTACAGAGTGGAAAAACGGCTATCCATTTGTCGGAACCAATCATTTTTTATTTCTTTTTCTGATTAAATTTCAGTTTCCTATTCGATTTTTTAGACCACTGCAGCCGAAAAAAAATATTCCGAAAGTTGATTCTTTCTTTACTTTTTCTAAAAGGCTTCTTGAAATCACACAATGCTTGAAACCCCAATTTGGTAAACTAGAATTTTAGGCGATTCAGTTGTGGAACTGTACTCTATATTTTTCTATCGGTAAAAAACTAGATTTGATAAATCAAAAAGATATAAATCAATAATCAATCCATTTAGTTTGTTTTAATTTTTCCTCTTAATGTATAGTTTGCATTAGGGCAGCTGAGTCGGCTGGCCAAAGGGACTCCGACTCCAGGAATTTAAAAACTTCGACTCCGTTACAAATATATATTATGGATGAAAAAAATATTCAGAACACTTTAAAGCGCCTCCAATTCCGCGTTACCTCAAATCAGTCCGACTCTGTCTCCACAGCCCTGGTTTGTATAGAATGTTAAGTTATTTTCTTTTTTTTGGGGGGGGGGAGGGAGGGATTTTTCTTTTTTTGAACATTCCGAAAACTGTAAGGTTTAACTTCTAAGAACAAATCACCTTGACGATGAGACATGTCCATCTTAAACATTGAGATTGAATTATGCAAGATCACATCATCGAATAACGCGTAGAAATTGTAAAAACTCACTTTAAAAATGGCGAAACATCTTCGGAAACTGCTTACAAATGTGATATAAATTAGCTGCTAAGACAATGTGATTTGTAAAAGTTTGAACTACGCATCATTAAAAACTGGAACAGTGGGACTTCAAGGAATAAATTGGCATAAGCACTGGCGAAGTTTCCCCGAAATGCGTCAACATGTTGCGGAAAATTTTCTCTAGCTTTAAATTAGCAGTAAACCACTGGAGGACTAAGAACCTTTCCTGGCATTTTAACCGAGTATTGAAAAATACGCAAAGGTATGTTTTTAAAAACAACATTACCAATCACAATTCATGCATTATACTATTACGAACAGCGAAATATTTTTTTTTCGCGCAAATTAACAAGAATCTTTTGCCCTTGCTACATTATCTTATACTTTCAAAAGGGTTGGGTAATGGTCTATAATATATCTTCCAGTGCATAGATCAATAAAATCTCAGATTTCTTTTGGCAATCAATATGATCGTAGAACCAGTCAAATCACTAAAATACATTTTATGCATCAAAATTTCAACCGTAACGGGTGATACCTTAACATCACAAGCCGAGTTCTAAGGGTCAACGCTTTACAAGATATTTTACAGCCAAGATATTACACGTACCCCACCGAAAGAATATTTATTTTTTATGACTCTTGAAAACAAAGACAAATAGCGTGATTTTCCATTACCACGTTCCCATTTATAGCCTATGAACTCCAGAAAGAAAATAGTCTTTTTATGCTACGGTGACGACAAGTATTCTTTTCTTCTGCACTTTCCGGAAATACTACTGGAAGTTAAAAACTGATTTAAAACTCTTTTTCCTCTTTTTTAGTGCTTTAAAAGCAAATGCCACTTGCTTATGGCGATCTCATTATAAATACGAAGCAGGCACCGACATAAAATGGAACATGAGAACATCCATGTACAGTTTTATGGGAGGCAATATTTTCTCACCACGAAACTTTTGGCTTGAGATTATTGAACTTACGACGAAATCCATTTTAATCGATTTGTGTTTTACAATGCGTGAAACATAAAATGCGGTAAACTGCAAATCGAGATATTTTAATGCCTGTTCTTAAACCTGGTGTTTTTACACAATAAAAATTCACAGAAGACTACAAAGTTAATATTTTGAGGTAACAGCTCAGATATCCAAATGGATAAATACTCCAAAAAAATGTATTCATACCATTAACTCAAATATGAAAATAGTTACAAAGAGTGTTATTGACCTTGATGCTGTGAAATATCAAAATAAACAAAATTGAATTTTAGTATATATTGCATTTACCAGAAAATTATTTTATTTCTTTAAACGCCTAATAAACTCCCCATCCAGTTTATTTCACAAGTAAATTTTATTATTCTGAAAATATTTATTACAACTCTGCTACATTAGTTAGTTTTTCACATGCAGATTAAGCGAAGTGAGAAGCAGAAAGAGCTCATTTAAAAAAGAAAAAAATCAATTACTACCTCATCACTCATTTCCGGAACCTTCAAAAGGCGAACTCAAAGTACATTTCCATTAATTAAAATTTTTTTAACATCCCAACTTTTAAACCCCTGGAAGTATCAAACGATCTAGAAGTTCTTTTTGTGAAAAATCCCATTAGCAAATGTTTCAAATTTTTGAAAACGTGAAGCAAATATTTTTAATACAACAAATGTTATCAAAAGATTTTTTTTCTTCTCGTTTAATCTTAATGTTTAATCGGAAAAAGCAAAAGTTCAAGTGAAAAATTATGAATACTCGGGGAAATTATCTCTAATGAAAGAAGGAAAAAAAGTAAATATATCTGGAGTTCAAGAGGAAAGTTTCAATCTGATTTTATGAAGTTCAAAATGAGCGCAAACTGCTGAAACTAATGAAATAGATGTAAATTGTGCAATGAGGTTCTTCCTTTATCTAACATACTTCAAAAGCTTCAACAGGCTACGGATTCATATTAATATTTTGCGTATCAAGTTGATGTCAATTTCTTAGAATTGTGGCATACTAGGACCGAAAAAGAAACCTTGCATTTCAAAATGTTGATTATAACTTGTATCGTATAAGGTTAATTACCGCTTTCAAATTCACGCATTTAAAATTGTAGGCATATGGTTAGCATAAAATATGTTTGTTAGGGTTACTTTGAAAAACAACTGTAATAAAATATTTGTTGAAGGAAGGTGATTTTTTTTTCTTTTTTTTCTTTTATAAAACTAATTAAAATCTTTAGGATGCGTAACAATGAAATTTTTTCGAAAATACAAGCAATAAGTTCCTTTTCATAGCTCATTTCTAATTTTCTTTAATAATAGCTTCATGTGTTCGTTGAAATATTTTCTATTCATTATTAAGGGAAAGAGATTACATGAACTCCTAATTTTCTTTAAGAGTAACAGGCCTTCATAATGAAAATATAACTTTAATACTGAAAAATAATTAAAATGTCTCTTTATTATGGATAGTTTATTGATTTTTTAAAAATTATTTTGCGATATTCGCTAGGATTTAATTTGTATTCTATTATTTAGGAAAAACTAAGATTAAATAGATCTCCGTCATTCAGTTTTAGAATGATGCACAAAACAAATTACGAATTTTCGATATTAGAATGTAGCAAGTTGATTCGGTTAAATTTACGGAGAACTGCATATGAAAAATAGTTATCAATTTTTAATTTATACTGAAAGTTTTTCTCACACTCTAAAAATTAAAATTTATGTTTTTTTATCAAGTTCCTCTTTTGATGAGACCGAAGTGACGATTTTACACCGAATTACTAACAGTACTTAACTACTAGCACTAATGCTGGTTTTACATTTAACTACTAGCACTAATGCTGGTTTTACACTTAACTATACTAGCACTAATGCTGATTTCACAGTGAATTACTAGCATAAATATTGATTTCGCACCGAATTACTAGCAGTAATGGCTACTTCACAACGAACTATTAACACCAATGCTGATTTCACACCAGGTGCTCTAGCCACAAAGTTCATGGTTGAAGCTCTATTGATAACGTTGACTGAGTATGTAGTTTTACACTGCAACACCGACAACTTTCCTGTTCTATTTTACGTCACGGTGAACTCAAATATTCAATGTTCTCTGCATGAAAGTAATTTTTTTATAATGGAATACATGACTCTATTGGTAAGTTATTGGCAACAAGTAGGCGTGTTAATTAAATTAAGAATCACGAGCAGAAAGATAAAGATTTTTTCCGCTGTCAGTGTGACATCAATCTAAGATATAACGCATGGTAATAAGAATCGATGCCCCTCAAATATATTGTTCCGGTTTCTTCGTACTTTAAACCGATAAGTAACTCTTTGAACATATAAAGCAATTTATTTACAAGTTATTTACACTTTGTACAGATTTAAGCACACAAAAATATCTCACAACGATCACACATCCCCGTAAAACGAACGTTAATCTCGTATTTACTTACAAAATACAAATCACGAGCCAAGCACGAAGCTTACAGCACAACGGCTCAGACTGACAGGCACTCGCCAAAAATCTAAAACTGAACTGAACTTTTTAAATTTATCTCCAGAGTTTTTTATATAGCATCTCGGATCACGTGACATGAAGATTCCTGAAAATTCTAGCAAACACTAAAATTATCTATCACAGTCGCCAAGCTTGGCGAGAAACAACATCGATACCCCTAATTTCGCAACAATATTTTTCAATTGCAAAGTAATAGAGCCTTACGTATGGTTTACCCTTTGGAAATGAAGCTAAACCAATGAAGAGAAAGCTTGTTTTTTTCTCTCTCGCAATTGCTGTATAATTTAACAACTGCAAAGTAAGAAGGGACACATTTGTGTCGATTGTACTTGCTCACGCTGGATATTGATATTGTACGTTAAAAATGTTGACCATTTCGCAGAAAACAAAATCGAACACAAATTTACGCAACATATTATAGCAAAAATGTAAAAAAAAAGAATAAAAAGATTACCTTTCTGGCAGAAATAAATAAATAATAAGTGTAGCATTATCAGTTTCCAAAACTTATTCTGCATTGAAAAGGGGGTGTATTATAAGCCCAAAACATGTGTCTGCAATATTTGTGCTTTAATACCGTTGATTTTTATCATACGTTCAAAATTTCAGTAACTTCAAATAATTCGAAAATCATTTTGCTGCAAAACCTCAAAGCCCCTAATATATTTTCACTTTGCACTGCTCTTCATGAAAAGTCCTTGTAAGCAATCCGAGACCAAACTTAAAACAGAAAAAACGCTCTTCCAACACATAATTTCCAACAGATTGAAGGAACATAAAAAGTTAATCGCAATCCCTTCCCTCTATGTCATTCAAAAAAAAAAAAATCCCTCCGCAGCTTTTTCAACCATTCCGAACTCACCATTAGCAACTTTCTAGCTTCCACTACAACACTTTTATTACTCCCAATTAGCGTCAAGAAGTAAGCTGCTAACTGCACAAGAAAAGGAGAGGATGAAGACAGTGAAAAAATAAATTTCTTTTTCTTTTTGCTGAAAAAGGAACTCGATATGAGGGGCTGCTGACCATAAATTACCCTCCTCCGGGACATAGTATCATCGATCTTGTGGTCCTTTCCTTCGATTCAAGTCAGAAAGACTAAGAATTATGGATGCAACCGGAAACTTGGCTTTACAGGATTGCCAACGATGTTATTGATGGCGGAATTTAATTGAGTTGATTTACTCAGGGTCATCCATCACACAGAGTTGTAACTTGGATTCTTAATAAACTGGGTGAAGGAAGGAGACTTTGCATCCCTCCTCCTTGCTCCACAACAAAGATATCTTTATATTCCATCACGTGCCAGCTGCGAAAATGGAAGTGATACGTAAAATTTTGTTGGTTATTTTCACCCGAACTAAACTGTAGATGATTTACTTTTGCTGTAGTTTTTCGAAGTCAAGAATGAGAAAGTTCATTCTTGACTAATACCTTTACTGAAAAATTTAACAGTGGACAGAATGTAATGCCTGCCAGATTCATAATGTTTAGTAAGAAGGTGTTTCGTTTGTTGTTACGGAGGAACTGAAATTAGTATAACAGGTGTTCCGGTAAGTTAAGGCATGATTGTTTACTTTTTCTTGGGGAGTTCAGTCAAAGGGAGATGTATTACTGGTGCTGAGTTGAGTTAGTTACCGCTGTGAATATAATCAACTTAACTCACCAACAAGAATACTTTTCCCTTTCTGAACTTCTCTAGAGGAAAACTTTTTCAAAATCAGGCCTCAACTTCTCAGCGCCAAAAATACATAGCATTCTTGTTAAAATGCGTCCAAGTTTCAAAACGTTTAGTATGCAAAAATTTTAAGAGTTGTTACGGAAGAATTGAAATTACTTTTAACACAGTTCGGATAAGTTGAGACATGAACGTGAGAGTATTCACATCTTCTTGGGGAGTTCAGTCAAAAGGGTGAGTCCTTGGCGCTAAGTTGTGTTGGGTAACTGTCGCAACCCCTGCTGCGAAGGTAATCCTACTTAACTCAACAACGATAATATATTACCCTTTTACTGAACTTCGATTGTGGTGCTACTAAAAATGGATGCCAGTTTCTGTGGCGCTAGGTCTGCACAGGTTAATGACCAATAGGAAGCCCCATTAGAAAGAAGATAAAAACTCTTTCTAGGTCATGCCTAAACTTATCAGAGCCGAAAATACGTTATAATTCTGTTCGTTTGTTTTGTGTTTAACCCCTTTAAGGCATAAGTTTTTTTTCTTCTGAACAACTAGTACAGTGTAAGTTATTCTTTGTAATTTCAGGTTTTGGGGGTGTGACGAGGGAGCGGGGAGTGAGGTAAAGGTTACATAGAAAAAAAAACATTATACACACAAAGTGTGAACGGCTCGCAGACGGGCATTAGAAATAAAATTACGCAGGGGCATGGGCAAATTTTCCGGTAACTTTCGCCCGTGTCAGACACGGGCAAATGCGTTAAGGGGTTAATGGTTCAAGAGCTTCGAAAGTCGTACCATTTGAAAGCCCCTCGGAGAAAAGCTATTTCCCTGGAAGACTTCCAAAGGGCGCTCGCCCAGCACTCGCGTATTGAAAACGAGTTATATCAACCACTTCACTTCCTCTTCCTCCAAACAGTTGGGATTAAACTACAAGACTTTCTGGTTATGAAATAAATACGTTAACACTGAGCCACGAGACGAGATTTAAATATTGAAAGTGTGGTAGACAAAAAAAAAAAAGGGACGCAGAGTCTTAGGATGGAGAAATAAGCACATAAAAGTCGACTGATGTAATCCACCATAAGAACTACAAAACGTAATCCCGGATTATTAAATGTATTTGGGAACGTTTTTAATATTTGAACTGACCCATTTTTACTGAATATTTTATGTAGTTTTTCACTATAAATCAATTATTATTAAATGAATTACTATATCGTGATATGTTGACATTTCGAGTTCCTGTTGTAGAATAAAAACACAAAAACCACGTCAATATCGATGTAAGCTCGACGAATGAACAAAACGCCTTAAAAAAACAACAACAGGACATCAGCAAAGTTAGATTGCTTGGTTGAGTTCAGGAAAAAAAGGAAAAGAAAAAAAATTGCTACATAATTGAAAATTAAAATTACATATGCAATAATTAAAAAGAATGGTTCAAAACAAAAGGATAATACGTTAAATTTGTAGCGTGTACCTTTTGAATACACGCCAACGTGAATATGTTAAGAATGAAATGGAAAAAAAGGTAGCGAAAGAGAAAAGATTGGAAAAGGAAACATAATTGAAATACACAAGGAAAGGTTCCCAATGTGTAGTTTGATAGTTCAAATGAGCTACATAAGTTTATGATCGTTCTTAATTTTCTTTTCATTTTTCTAGAGGTTATTAACAAAAAATCCTACCGATAAATATGAAGAGTCTTTTTAAATGTGTTAAACAATCAATCACCTATTTGACATCTTCAGTAGTTAAAATCTTCCAAGCTTTTCACATCAATATTTCACTGCGGTAATTAAGGCCAAGTATTAATTTTCGCTGAGAATGCGGAAAAGATTCATTACATTCTTTTTCAAATTATGTTTATTACATTTTCAAATAAAAGTTCAAAATTTGTGAAAAATTCGAAAAACGGACCCAGTCACAACAACGTTTAAAATAAAGGCTGAAACTGTTGGACACTACGATATATGATACGTATTAATTTTATGACCAAGTTTCTTTCAAAAAACTGAAAATCAAAAAACAAAAAGGAAAAAGAAAAATAAGAAATTTTGGAAATTCCTAAAAAATCAAGGTAGGACGTATGCCCTAAAACGAGATCAAGATGGCAATTGGAAAAATGAAGTGCATGTGAGATAGAACTAAATTATTTCAGTTTAAATCATGAAACATATAAGCAAATGAGACTTATTCAAATAATATTCGTAATTATATTCTATTCTAAAAATGTGCAACACCAATTTACATAAAGAGCTTTAAAACTTCACCTCGACGGTAGTCACAAAAGGGATGAAAATGAAACACACTCACCTAAAATGAAAGAGAAAAATAATTAAAATGAAGATTTAAAAGATTTCTAAAGATTTATATATTATTAAAATGAAAACAAGGTTTAGCAAAGGCGAACACTTTCATATAAATATTACAGTAAATTTACTTTAAATCCTGTGGTTCAAAAAAAATGTAGAGATCATCATAAGTAGAAGAGAGCTCAACTCCGAGTGAGTTCACATCATATGAACCTCACTTGTAGTGCAATTTCATTTTCTTGTATGAATATTTTACAATGCAATTTCATTTTCTTGTATGAATATTCCGCAGTGCAATTTCATTTTCTTGTATTAATGTTCCACAGTGCAATTTCATTTTCTTGTATATATTCCACAGTGCAATTTCATTTTCTTGTATGAATATTCCACAGGAGCAATTTCATTTTTTTTGTATGAATATTCCACACGAGCCTAGGTTTGTACAACACTTTGCTTTGAAGCTCTGTTACACTATCTTGATAGAGAATTTTCAAAATTGCTCCCAAATTTTTTAAAGTTACACTTGTTTTTGTGTGATAAAAGCGAAACTTACGGAAGTGCTTACAAGTGACGTCATAAACTGGCAAGTATATTACTTTTTTTAGTGTTGGCATTGTCACATTTACAATGAATTTTTAGTCGATTCAAATATTCCTTTCAGATATTATTGCAGTCTCAGTCGTGAAGAGAGAACTACTTTAAAATTTTTAAAATGACATTTTTCATGCGTATCATATTGTACTTTTCAATTCGGAAATTTAGATACTCAAAACTACATTTCATTTTAACCATCCTTCGGTTGGGCAATCCCAGAGTTACATGTTAAATAGACGAGACATCTCGTAATTAACAGCAAAATTTTATGTTTTATACGTTAAAATACCTTATTTCAATTGTTATCTATAATATTTATTGTGAGTACTCTAAACATTCTTTTTCATCCCAATAATGAGCTGTTCTCAGGACAGAAATTCTGCTTCAAAGTAATTTCACGGTGTTGTGCACTGCACGCACAACTTTGCCATATTAAACTTACAATTCCATCTCAAGCAAAAACTCATTAAAACATACGAATACACGCATCCATCTTTTTTCCCTATTATATTTACTCGATTTCTTGTAATTTTCTGCTATTATTACCTCTCTCTCTTTTTGTCCACATTTCTGCCACACATAAAGTGCTTTTTTTGCGTATTTATTTAACAATTCATTCATTTACTCAATACACAAATTTTTCATTCACACATAAATTGATCTGTCACCATAGTAGCACACACGGAAGGGGGCAAAAAGAGCTTTTATGAGTTGTCTTTAGCTCCTTAATGCATTTGCCCGTGTCTGACGCGGGCGAAAGTTACCGGCAAATTAGAACATGCCCGTGTCTTACACGGGCGATCTTGTATCGCGCTATATATTTCTTATGACCGTCTGAGATCAGTTTGCACTTTGTATAATATATTTTTAATAACTTTTACCCCACCCCCCGCTCTCTTGTCATCCCCTACAACTGAAATTGCGAAAAACACTTTATACTATACCCATATATTCATTTTCTGTCAAAAACAACTGTGTTTCCGAAAAAAACTCGAATTTTCACCCGACTTTCGAGACGCCCCATGCTAAGGGCTGGCCCGACTTGACCCTGGCGAGATTTTTGCCTGTGCCGGTGTCTTGGTCGGTCTCTGAAGAGATCTCACTCAGTGATCACAAGTTCATTAAAATTGTTTTAGACGCTCCGTTTTCACATTCGCGTTTCTTAAGATATAAGACAAATTATAATGCAGATAAATTTAAAAAGTTAATATCAAATAAGATTTATCCTTTTGTTGCATTGTTAAATTCTGTTAAAACTAGGGAAGGCCTGGACAGGCTGTACACCGGCCTGACTGAAAATTTACAGGGCTGCGCGGATCAAACTTTTAAGAAAAAATTTTTTGCACCACATTCCCCGTCCACCTGGTGGAATGACTCTCTAACTATTCATAAGAAGAGGGTCTACGCTGCTCGTAAAAGATTTCAACGATGTGCGGACCCTCTACTTAAGCCAGCCTACAAAACGGCGTACAGCAATGCCCTGGCCATCTTCAAGAAACTAGTGAGATCAACAAAGAGAGCGGCCTGGCAACGTTTCTGCACAAACTGCTCGGAGTCCTTTGGCAAACCGTATCGCGTATCTTTTGGCAAAGTCTTTACTCCCGCAGCAATCAGGGAGCGTTTTCCTTCCTCAACCCCAGAGGAGACTTTTTGTAAATCTGTTCTAAATCATTTTTATCCTGCTCCTACTATTACCCCTAAGTCACTTCAACCAGAAATCAGCACAGCGAGGGTATCCGCACCTTTTACGCAGCCCGAGGTTGACAGGGCGGTCCGCCTCCTCCCACGCAATAAGGCCCCGGGTCGTGACGGCTTGGACGGAGTTATTTGGTCAACTTTCCACTCGACTTTAACTGATTTCCTTTGTACCTTATTCAATTTATGTTTACAGCTTGCCTATTTCCCTCCAGCATTTAAGGAAGGTGTTCTCATTTTATTTTTAAAGAATGGTAAGGACCCTTCGAGCTTTGCCTCCTACAGGCCTATAGTCCTTCTCCCCACAATCTCAAAGATTCTTGAAAAACTAATGCTTTTTCGTCTTCAGAGCCACTTATCCCTTAATAACCTACATCATCCACTGCAGTTTGGCTTCGTACCTCGGCGCTCGACCGAGCACGCCCTTCTTCACTTCTACAATAACCTACTGCAAGGTATCAGCTCTGAATCCCTAATGGCGGCAGTGTCGGTTGACATTGTGTCGGCTTTCGACAATCTCCCTTGGGTAAAAATTCTACAGTATATGTCTTCGTGTAATTTCGACCCGGCTGTCTTGAACCTTTTTGTCAGTTTCTTATCCGAACGCACAGTTTATGCTCAAACCTCCTCCGGCTGCGTTTGGACATCACAGTGGAAGGGTTGCCCGCAGGGTTCCTGTAGTGGTCCGGAGCTATGGAACTTGGTGGCAGCATCGCTCCTTTCCATTGACTGGCCCGGTCACACTAAAATACAGGCCTTCGCGGACGACTTTCTTCTGCTAATTCATGGCCGCACGAACCAACTGCCGGAGGCTAATGGTCGCTTTTCTCTTTCTTTACTGGATGCTTGGTTGAGGGAGCACGACCTCGAGGCCTCGGGCAGCAAGTCAAGGGTATTGGTTTTCAAGGTACCGCGGGACCTGGTGCGACCACCATACTTACGCATCGGTGATTTATCAATTAAACGAAGCCCTACTTTAAAATATTTGGGCGTGGTATTTAACCAATTTTTGACTTGGGATGCACACATTGATTACATAAGGAATAAAGCAATTTTCATTCAAAGTGGTCTCCAGCGTCTCGCGGGGGGTAACTGGGGCTTGAAAATTCGCCAACGGGTTCTCATCTATAAACAGGTCTTTGAGACGTCTCTCCTTTATGCGTCGGGACTGTGGGGACGCACTCTAATAGTCCGCCAGACTAAAAAGGTTCTCACTCTCCAACGCAGAGCACTGCTCTCAGTAACCGGGGCGTACGCAACGTGCCCCCACTCAGCACTATACATTCTGGCGGGAGTGCCCCCTATAGACCTGACGATAAGGGAGAAGATCTGGCTCACCCAGTTCTATGTAGAGAGGAGGACCATCGTTTTAGATGGGGTAACATTCGATCCCTCTTTGTATGAACACGCGGCACCAAAATGGTTTCAGCGTTCGTGGGTGCAAATTTCTGACTATCCTTGCAATGTTGACCGTGACCCCCATCTTTATCATTTAATCGTTTTTATACCGACGGATCCAAAACGCCCGTCGGCGTGGCTTCGGCGGTGGTTCAGTACAAGGGACACCGTGCAGTGGGGGAGTGTGCAATGAGGCATGCTGTTGGTAATTCAATTTTTCAGGCGGAACTTTTTGCTATTAAGTCAGCGGCGAACCTGTCGCTCACAATTCCATCCTCTAACGTTCAAATTTTTTCAGACAGTCAGGCTGCTATCCTTTCTATCAAAGACCCACTTCAGCGCAGTCCTCTAGTAAATTCAGTACAAGGCATGCTAATTTCGAATCCTAGAATTTCAATTCACTGGGTCAAGGGTCATTTAGGGAATGTGGGAAATGACAAAGCTGACCAATTAGCTCGTACGGCACCTGAGGATCCCGCACTTTTACCCTACACGGCCCTTCCCCTTCCTAAATCCAATTTCATACAACAAATTAGAGCCAAAACTAGAGAGGATTGGCAGTACCGCTGGAACGAGGCGGATACTGGTCGCCGGGTTTTTGAATTCTTTCCAATCGTTCGTTTTTCTCCAATTGTCAGCCAACGTTTTGAAACAATCCTGGTTTCTGGCCATGGCCCTTTCCCGAGCTATCTTCATCGCTTTGCTCTTTCTGATTCTCCTTATTGCTCCTGTGAAGCGATGGGTACGCCTGACCACTATGTTTTTCATTGCCCTTTAACCAGTAAGTATCATATTCGGGCTAGCAGCCAAATTTCACAGATTCAAGCTATTCGTAACGCGTTCCAGCATCCCCATGCACGCTCCCTCCTTGCTTCTTTGTTTTTGCATTTATCAAGCGAGGGGTATCTATTTCAGGGAACTTAGTGTTTGTCTAAGTTTTGTTTTATCTTCCTTTGTTTTTGTGTATATTTTTGAGTGTACCATTTCACATTGTTTTGATATTGTATGATTGATTTTGGTACTTTTTTATAGTGTTGCACGGTTTCTCATTGTTGTCTCATGTCATATAGCGCTTAATGCATACTCTTAAAGTTTTGCATTCTACTGTGATTTAGTGTTTTACAATAACCTGTATTTTTTGTTTTTTTTATTTATTTAGTTATTTATTTTTTTTTTAATGGTTTTCATAAATTTGCGGTTGATCGAGCTCTCCCGGAACCCCATTTGCTCCCGAGGGCTTGCACTCGGGGGCATCTAAAAATACGATAGGCCAGAAAATGGCAGGTGCGGGGGGTTTCTGGGCGCACTGCTTCAAGGGTTTTAAACTGTTACACATAGAGAATTTAATGTATTCAGTAACAACAATAATGTAACTCAAACATTCTACAGCTTTTGAGTAGCGTTTAAAAAATGCTTAGAAAGTATATTATTTTGCATTAGATATAATAATTTACATTAATGATTATTACAGTAAAACTCCTTTATGGTGGACACCAGCGGTTCAAAAATATTTTTCCGTAAAAGAGGTGTTTTTTAAGATGCAGCGCTTTGCTGGTGAGGAATTAAAAACTGTACGCTTAAGAGGGGTGTCCGCATTTGAGAGGTGTCTGTTAAGAGGAGTTTTACTGCAGCATTATTTTATTTTTTTTAACTTCTAATCGGGCTGCAGTATTGGTCCTCAACCATTGCAGACTTAGTGCGTTCTCAGAGATTGGTACCAACTCTTTCAGCGGCAATACAATGAGTGTGGTACCATTGCCGCTATTTTTTGACGCTCTGTTTCTCCCTAGATGGCGGCACCTGAGCTCTCGTTGATGCAAACGGCACTGTGAATTTAATTTTATTTATTTAGCTATTTATTTTGACACACCAATGTCTGCAGTAAAAAAACGCGATTCACGACTGAATTTCCTTTAAAGTGTGTTTGAATGCATATTATTATGAACGATAAAAATATGTGAATATCGCCCGATATAAGATTTTATGCATGAGTTATACTATTATTGAACTGAGCAATAACATTGGTTTTTTGAAAGCAGTATTAATAGTGCTGACAAAATCCCAACAAATACTGGTGTTTTATCTTTTCTTGCAAATTGAATCATGTAACAGAAAACTACTTACATGTGCATAAGCAACCCTATGTTTAAACAGTTAATATAAATAGCATGGTTTTAAAAAAATTCGAAAAATTAATCAAACTTTTAACTTTATAATTCAAGTTACCAACACATTTAATTTTTACTTCAGAGAAGGAACAAATACAATCAAGACTCATTATTTTTTGCGAAACCCAGGTTGGGAAACCTGACTTATTGATGAAAATATTATTGAGAGTGCTTTTGCGCTCAATAGTTAAGGCACAGTCTAATTAAGCCTTAATCCTAGTGAGAAATTATAGTACAGTAGAACCTGTGTACTTCAACTCTGCTTATCTTAAAAACCTCTCTACCTCGGATTTTTAAATGTCCCTTGCAATAGTAGTCTAATTTCAACGTATTTTCTAGGTTTATCTCGAAAAGAAAATCGCCCAAACTTTTATACTTCAAATTTTGGACATCACTGAACTACATTTTTGGATTCAAATCCCAGCAATATACAGCATCAGTAGAAGTTGCAGACAGAACAGGGGTCGCGGCAGAGGAAATTTGGGTCCTTTTTCGGAACCTTCACAAAATTCCATTTAAACAAAAAGGACCCTTCACTAAAGTCAAATCACTCAAAACGGACCCTTCCCAAAATTTCAAGCTTCCAAATCGTACTTTTCACACCAATACTTATTATAGATTCGGCAGAAAGAACATTTTTCATCACTATAGATTCAAATTTTCCATTTTCGCAAAATTACTTGATTTTTCACAAAATCTCTTTAAAATTTAAAAAAAAAAACGGACCTTGTCAGAAAATGTTGGATCGACGCGTGCACAAAACATCACCTCTCACAGTAGTCGTCTCATTGTCCTTCGTATGAGATTCATAAAGGAAAAATCTTAGTATTTTTGTTAAAAAATCATCAAATGAAGAAACAGAAATTGTTTATCATGCTTGATGTAATAATAAATACAGACGCGATGAACAATAAAAGCAAGAAGAAACAAAGGAAGAAGTACACATAAAATATTTAATATTAATATTGAGAACTAATAAATCTAGGGAATCATTTTACAGTAGTCTTTTTTTTTTTTTTTTTTTCTACACATTATCAGAATTACTGTACCTTACAACCTCCTTGTCTCGAATGTTTCTTTCTTCGTGAATTTCCACAAACAATTTTGAGGTAATTTTTTGGTTCTCTGATTTAAAGAATGATTACAAAACAAAATAACTAGAAAAAAAAATTAAATTGAAATTAATAATTAGCCTAAATAATAAATAGCCCAATTTCCATGTTTAAAACGAAGTAAACTATCTTGGGGTGTTTTAGCTTTCAAATTGCACAAAAAGTAAATAATAAACAGTATTTTAAAATGTACCCAATTGGGTACATTTGGAATGAAGAGGTTAAATATGATATCCTCCTTCTTGAAGGAAGAGCAGCAATTAATCTCTCATAGTTTGGCATTCTAAGGCATTCTTGGTGAATTTTCGTTCGAGGTAATTAATTCTAAATCCAAAAAATCCCTCCTTCAGCTCCTGTCTATGAATGTATGTAAAAGAAATCTATTTTCATACGCTACCAGTTTAATCAAAACACAAAGATGAGCATGATTATGTAACTGACTAACAAAGCAATTTAATTACAGCTCTCATAAAGCAATAAAATCTTAACAAAACACGCAAAAAAAAGGGGGGAAAAAGAAAGAATCTGAATTAAAATGAACGACTTCTTTTCAGGATCCCTTTCTTTTAACAGCAGCAATTTTTGCCGCGATATTAATAAATTCCATTCATTATATTTGCCTCTCATTTATTAAGAAAGCACAGTTGGAGCTAAAAATAGGACAAGCTTTCGACTCCCATAGATGTCACACACATCACGACACAAGCGAACAGCAGTGTTTGCATTTAGATTGCCTTAGAGAACGAAATGGCGAATTGAATAGGGAGAAAAGTAGTATACGTGAGCATCCAAGTTTTGGCAAAATTACCGTCGGTAAAACGAGAATGTTTTGGAACTAATTTATTCAGTTTTGAAACAGCTTATCGTCGTATTCCAAACTTGGTGAACGTTCAGTTAATCCAGACAGAAGCGAGGACGTGCTCCAAAATTTGTGAAAGTGGCCAATCTTCGAACAGAATTCTCGAAACAAATTTAATAAATATTCATTTTTAGAAATTGTATGCAAATGATGTAATTAAATTCATAAATTGAATTGTTCAGTTTGTGGTAAAGCTAAACGAAACATAGAAGTCTAGTAAACTAGATTATGTGTAATTCTATTTGTTCAACCTATACAAACAGCGTGTCAAGTTTTGCTTAAAAGATAATATTCTGCCCATTGAAAAGCCATATTTTTCTCGTTAATATTCCATGTCCTCACACAAAAGCTCTATTTTAAAAGCATTTTCTAAAATTATGTCGAGTTTTAGAAACCTGAAACATGATTTATAAAGTAACTCCAGGAAATTTCAACAATGCTTTATTTGAATTAAGTAGTTTATTTTGTTTTCACGAGTTAAAATTTAATTAATTTTAATGACATTGACACATGGGTGGTATGTTAAACTTCGGGTTAAGATTTTGAACAGAGAGAAGAATTTTTAATTTTCATTAATCAAAGCAGGAAAAAAGACCATAATCAGGCTCGAACAGCATTTAGTGTATACCTTTGGTAAGGGGATAAAAAAGGTAAGTGGGGGGAGGGAGGTTAATTTCGATGTCAGAGAAAAGGGATTTCTTCAAATTTATTTCATTTATTGGTAATATATTAAACCAAGCAGCACGTTGTCTTGACTCGCTGGTTTACTTTTAGAGAATTCACGTTGGTACTTTTATTGATTTATTTATTTTTATTACTTTTCCTCGTAAAAGTTTTTGGTATAGTAAAAATTCGGCTCCTACTAAGGAAACTGGTACTCTGAAATTATAACAAAAGAAATTGAAAAGTAAAAATTGCACGGAAATTGTTGATACCTAAATTATACTTACGTAACGAACCACAGCAAAAACTGCTTATTAAGCTACAAATATCATTAAGTATTTATCAAATATATCTGGGTGTAAAGAATATTTTTAACATCATTCCTAGATACGTTACTGTATCACAAGCGATTTCACTCTACGCACATTTGTGTGCCCAAACGGAGTAAAAATACAAAAACGCATTCGTCAGTGACGAACAACCATTGTTTATTTTGGAATGATACACAACGTCCGTGACGCGTCAGTCATGAAGTCTTTGCATAATAAGATCATTACTTTTCCTTAAGCCTACGAGATCCATGTCATCCTCCTGAAGAGAGAGAAAGATGTATGGAAAAAATGCATTCGCTTAGTTCACTTTCAAAAACAATTCGGGCGTTAAGCAGCAACTGCAACAACTTCGCATCTTGGCTCAACCTTTCGGAAGACAAGAACGAAAAGGAAATGTTTTATTTCAAATGCAGTCTATGTTCGAAAGTGGATACAGAAACTTAACGCCGTCATCCATCAGAGTCGATGACGTCACAAATGACGTCCCTCGAGTCCGGCGAAAGTCGCAGTTCGAAAGCTCGACTTGAGAGATCCGGAGCCTATTAATAAAAAGGTTACGACAGCGAAAGCTGTTCTGGAAAATCAGCTCGACAGATCCTCCTCCAAATGGTCTCTGATGATGAGACGCCCGCTGGGAAAAAGCGATTGAAAGAAAATTGGGGAAAAAAAAGCATCCCACTGAATAAGAAATCTCCCGAGGATCATAAAGAAAAATTTCCCGACAATGTTATTTTTTACAAATAAATGGAATTAGTGCCAGATTGTAGCAATGCGAATACCTATCCAAAACAGACGTGTTTTTTCAAGGAGCGAATTCTCTTTCTTTGCCTTATTTCTAAGCCATGAGAGAATTTTTTAGCTCTTTAACAAGTGGTGATGAAACCTTTCCCAGTTCCATCATGTTACTAGTTGCTGACAGTAAGGGTTTCACAACAGGATGAGAAAACATGTAAATCTTGACAAAGGAGAGCGATTTTCGACTCATAGCACGTGTCCTTGTAATTTTATTCTTCATTATTTTCTTTTATCTATACCCACAGCTCAGGTACATACATAATTAGGAAATTTGGGTCAGACTGCGCGTATACAGATGTCACGAGAAAACTTATGATTATAAATTCAGAGACAATGTATAACGATATGAAAGCAGGCCGGTTAGATTCAATCCAGAGTACACTACATAATCCTCTGCTTTGACAGCACGGTCGAAAGACCTGTCTCGGCAGGTAAGAGAAAGTCGGATGACTCTCACCGAAAGACGCGGGTAGTCAGAGTAGATGAGGCACTCAGAAGCAGAGGGGTGTAAGTGACAAAATTGAAAATTTAGAAATAATTAGTCCAAATGATAGGGAAAGCACCATTCTATATTGTAGCTTTCGATGGTGAGATTGCGGCCATTCACCAGGCCCTGCTACAGCTACAGCCACGGCTAGACACTTTTTCAAAAGTTGTGTCGCTGACTGACTCAAGGGCAGCAATACAGGCAATCAATGCACCCAGTCTTTATCGAACTTTAACTATCGATAATTGCTTAAATCTCAACTGGCTTGATAATAAGAGTAGTAAAATAAGAGTAGTTGTTCAATGGATTCCGGCCCACTGTGGAATCCAGGGAAACGAGGCGGCTGATTTCTTGGCAAAAAAAGGGGCCTCTGTTTTACAGATATAAAATCCCAGACTTCCTTTTAAAAAAATTAAGTGTCTAGTAAAGAACATCTTTAGCGACTCTTTCCTCGAGGAACTTAGACATCGTAATTCCAATAAACCGTGGCTAAACCAAATTCTAGATGTCCCTCAGTGGCCTAGAATGAAATCTGTTGCCATGTTTCGTCTTTTATCTTGCCATGACTGCCTAAATAAACATCTATATCGCATCAAGGGGGGTCACTGACCTTTTTTGTACCTTGTGTGACCTTCTCGAAGAGATGGACATGTCTCATCTGTTTCGATGCCCCGCCCTTCCTCGGACATCAATGTGGGAACGCTACTGGACTGTTCGCAATCATTTATAGATTTATTGTTATCTTTTGATTTTCAATTGTCTTTTAATGTGCCATTAGAAATTTAAAAAAAAAAATATTGTGGCAAGAGATGTTAGTGGTTGCCCTAACAGGTGCTGCGCTTTAATCTGATTTAGAAGGAAAGAAAAATATTAAAGGTTCTGTAAGATTGAAACTTTTAATGAGCTTTTCTCAGAATTGTTTTCTGGTCACTTACACCCCTTTGCTTTTCACTGCCTCATATTTGAATAGCCCATACGTATGAACGCACCGACGTCATGACGTAATTTGTCAAAATTGATTACAGATGGTCAACACGTAAAATGAATTTGAAATATGAGTGGAAAATCTTTCGTGAACACAATACGTACTTTACTTCCTACAACACAAGGAATTGATAACTGTATAAAAGCAAACATTCGGCGTTGAACTTAAATTCCAGGCTCAACTTTTTCTTTTAACCCCTAGATATATTTTTATATGTTCAGAAAACAAAAGGAAGCTTTAAAGGTTTATTTACGTTAAAT
Organism: Octonoba sinensis; assembly: GCA_038502835.1. Taxonomy (NCBI): domain Eukaryota; kingdom Metazoa; phylum Arthropoda; class Arachnida; order Araneae; family Uloboridae; genus Octonoba; species Octonoba sinensis. The sequence continues at coordinate 23,267,697 of CM076599.1, read as the reverse complement.
TCGTAGGATTTTAACTTTTTCTGCAGCATCGTATCTAAAACTTTTTAGAATTGCAACCCTCTTCAAAGCCGAAAATATATATAAAAAGTCTTAAGATCAACTTGCAGAAATATTTTCTCCATACAATATTAGATTTTGTAGCAATTGATTGTAGCCAAGATACTTTATTTAATGAAAGTTCCTAGAACAGTGGTTCTCAACCTTTTTTTTTTTGTCACGGCACACTTTAAGAATTTGGCCGCACACAAAAGTGCCACGGCACAGTGATTGAGAATCACTGCTCTAGAACCAATAAATCAATAAATAACGTACATATATGAAATGTAAAAAGCAACAGAAATATTAGTCAATCAAATTACAAATAAAAAAATTCCGTGAAAAAATTGACTATACCAGTTAGGGATGCACCGACTAATCGGCCATAATTGTTAATTGGACACTTTGCCCATTATTTATAATCGGCGAAGAGGGTTTTTTTTTAAATTACTTTTAATGAATTTGTTAGTAATAATCGCCAACAGCGATGATTAACCTTCCCCCAACCCCTCAAAAAAAAAAAAGCATCAGAGTAACATTTATCAAAATATCTTTATTTTAAAATATATTTATCAAATCTCACAAAAAATCCGGTTCGTGAGTTTTTTTTAATTTACAATCAGATTTTTTTATTTAAGTCGGATTTTTTTTTTTAACAGACCTAATATGGCATGTTAAACAATATGCAAAAACACTTTAAAGCTATTTTCACAGCAATAAATTTTTTTAACAATAATAATTATAAACGAATTTTAATACAAATGCATGACTCAAATGAAACTTAACCCTACCTGGAATAATAGTACACTCATAAGTACAGAAAAACTAAACAAACTTAACCTGAATTCTTTTGCTGTTGAAAGCTGGAAAAAAAATCTAAACAATTGTGTGCACTTAATTTGAGTACACTTTAATCATTTTTCTATTTTCTAAATGAAATAACCTGAAATATTTTTAATCACTTAGTAAAATCATATGCTCACTCCATTATAAAAAAACTGAAAATTTGCTTTTAATCAACTATCTTTATTAAAATTTCTAAAACGAAAAAATATTTTACAAGGATAAAAACCTTAAGCTATTATAGGGAATGGATGAAACATTAAGGATACATATTCTAAATTTTAAACATTGTTGTTCTAGAGACTATCACTCTGAATTATTTACTGTGTGGCATTTTAAATTGAATTAAAATACTATTTAAAAAATAAAAAACACAGAATGGTTCATGATTATTATGAGTTGCAATATGAATGGTTGAATGAATTTTATGCTTAGCTGTTCAGCTGTTTGAAGAATAGTCTAAACGAGCCTATTTCCCCATGAAATTTTTTTTATCTGGATTTTTAAGGATATTTTTTATTGAATGAATGAATAAATAATGAGTTAAAAAGTGAATTATTAAAAAAGTGAATAAATGAATGATTTTTAACAATGAATAAATAGGTGAATAAATGCATAAATGAGTGAATGAATATGTATTAACCGTTTGAAAATAAACATTTGAAGAAATTAAGAATTAAAACTAATTGAGAAAGAGAGCTAAATAGATTATAAATCTGACGATGTTCACTGGGAAGTAGGCTCGTCCAGTTTGAGAGAGGACTTCTTGTTAAAATATGAAAACAGAGAAAATTAAACCATTATTCAGAGAAATTAACTGTTAGCTAATTTCTACGAAACTGAAAATTGTAAAGAAAAAAAATAGTCATGGAGAAATAGTACTATTAAAAAACTATCATTATAATTAACCGGCTGTCGATTATTTGGTAATCTGGCAATTTGCTTATCGGTGCCATGTTAATACCAGTGATTGCCAAACTGGGTGCTACCGTAAGATATGAGGAGTTCCGCGAGGCGCGGATGATATCAAATCTTTTTTGCACTTAACCAAAGAAAATGGTGTGATGCTTACAATAAAAGTACTTTCATGAATTTTAAATCTTCTTATATATAAGCGCCTTATTCTGTCTGTCTGTCCGCTAAAGGATCCCAGGCCGTTTAACCGATCGGGCCCACATTCGGCACGGTTAATGTTTACGACCCGAGAAACGCATCGCCGCAAAAATTAAAGTTGTGACTCTATTAGTTTTTTTAATTAATTTTTTTTTAATTTTTCAATGATTTTCTTGACCCGTTTTATTAACCGACTTCACAAAGGAAGGAGGTTATACATTCGTATTGTATGTATGTCGTTTTTTTTTTTTTTTTTGTTAGTCCACTCATGCATGGGCAACAAACTGATATTAAAAGAAATTACAGCAAGAGTTTGACTGAAGGCCAAATTTATTTATATAATTTATTTATCTTTTTTATATTGGACTTTATTTGACAGGATATATTTTATTGATTTTTATAATTGTGCACCTTGTCTTACTACATATAGAGTTTAAATAAAGATTTTTTTATGAATATTGTTTTATGATTAAACTTCTGCTCCAATGTTTGGTTTTTCCGATTCAGGGATTCAGGGGGCTGGCGATAGTTTTTGTTTTTTTTCCTTTGCTAAATCGATTTGTTTATTTTGTGGAGTTTGTTTTTGCGAAAAATATTTAAACATCGCCCAAAAATGATATAGTAGATTGATTTGGCTAAAAAAAAATAATAATAACCATCGTCAGCCCCCCCCCCCCCCCTCCGGAACGGAAAGTACCCTATGTTTAGATCTTTTTGTATGATATTTAATGTCATTTTTAATTCAAAAAGAACTAAGTACGTTGAATAAAACAAGATGGTAATCTTAAAAAACTATTCTGATTCATGGTTTTAGAAGTATAGAATAAAAGACTGTATCAACGACCTTAAAAGAAACCGAGTCAACAAATATAATGCTAGGCGAAGTAAAAACGAGAAAAGGGCAAACAAATATTTAGAATTCTGAAATGGATTAATATGTTTTGAAAGTGTTATTTTAAGTATGACTGTGATACGAAACATCAGTGTGAAACATCTTACTTGCAGTTTAATTCTATAAAAGGGGAGGAAGAAAAGGAAAGAGTATTTTGAAATCAATTTTTTTAAAAAATGTCGGTTAGAAAATTAAAGACGTTGGTAAAAATTTTGCATTTTATTTATACGAAGCAGAATTTCAAAGTAATAGAAGCATTTTTCCAAAACCGATAAAAATTACTGACAATTATTCACAAATAAAAGAAATGAGCAATAAATTATAGGGGTGACGTCAATAACCGTAATAGCCAAGAATGGGGAGTGACAACAATTAAAGTAACAGCAAAACCGTCAAAAGATGTTCCTGTTTTTCTCCGTGGGGGCGCTGAACGCAGTTTTTGACTACATAGGAATTAACATTAAGATGTGTCTCTGGTTTATGATTACTCTGTGGTTTCCAACAGTATAATTACAGTTGCCGTGTGAACAAACAAATCAATGCAGTTGTAACAAATATACTAATAATAATCAAAATGTTCATCTAGCATATTGAGTGAGGCTTCGCTGTATTTTCAATTTCCGTTAAAAATGAATGCATACGCAAATTTAATTTAATCCTTTCTTTCTTTTTAATTTATTTATTTATTGTCTGCCCTTTTCATATTTTTCTTATTAGAGTGGCAGCGCTCTTTTTTCCCAGTTTCGTTAAAACTGTTGTTTTGAAAAGCATAATAAAATTTTCAATAAGTTCTTTCGATGATAAATATATATTTTTCACAAACAATTTGATTATATAGTAAATAAATGTATAGTAGTGTGGGGCTGTAAGCGAAGGGGCGTCCTCGCCACCTGATCTGGGTAATTCAGTTTGCATTAGCAGACACCTTTGCACAAATCATTTTAATTACAATTTATATTATCTAGAACAGCGGTCATTTCGTATGACTGCCCGGCGTACTAGTAGTAGTAATAACAATCATAACTGTCCTTAGTCTTTACGAGATTTCTTCTTAAAATCTTAAACATGCATTGTATATCGCGGACAAACATTATATGACTAAGGTGACACGAAAATATTCTATTTTGAACAGTTTCGGAACGCCTGATCACCATATAATATGCTTGTCCCAAAATTAACTATATATCGAAACTAATTTTTCATATCCAAATTAAATCAACTATAATAATTTAATTAAATTTTTTTACGTAATAAAACTTTTTTTAACTTACATTAATTGTACACAGATAAAAACTTCAGTTTAAATTCATTTTTGCCGCTAACTATTTTTATGTTCAAGCCAGGCCAACTGCTGAACAATGGACGATTTAGCATCTTCAGAGGTGGTTAAAACACATGCTTCGAAATATTAATATGGGATCTCTGCCGTCGGAAACGCTTGGGGCTAAGCTAATATTGTCGAATTCAGAGCATGCTGCAAACACAAGACATTCTAAACACCTCGCGGGGAAGGAAAATCATTTCCTGCCTGTATGGAACTGCATACACTTCAAATATGTAATGGCGGTTTCGCGCACTTTTGCATATTTATCGCTAGAAGAAAGCCGCTCGATTTTTCTATCTGGAAATGAAAAAGGTAAAAACACACTAATAAATAAAAAGAAATGAATTCTTTTTTCATTAATGTTCCATCCGTTCTGGAATATTTCCATCTTTTGTTTCCTTCAGCGTTTATTTTACGGCACGTCGAGGGAATCCAACCCAGCTTGCGATTTTTTTTTCTTTATAGATTTAGTTTTCTATCTTTAAAGAAAAGCTCCCGGTTATCATATTCGAATGAATGCACTTTAATCTTTTACCATTCGCATATTTTTAAATCAGAATTCTCTACAGAATAGGCTTTTAAGATCAAATCCTAAGCTTCCCCTGCTTCGAAGATTCAATTGTCTTCTTCCAGAACCGAGAAATTGGCTGCTTTTAAAATATCTATGCAAATAATAAAAAGAGGTTGGAATGAAAGAATTCCGTTCATTTATTTCTTTGAGACTTTTAAGTGCCTTTGTTTATTCTCGTAAACCATTTCGCGCCATTTAAGATGGTATTCTTGCAGTTATTATGTAGAAAACCTTTGAAGCATTTGAAGAAACTGCATTTGATCCTCGGTATGCGTTACTTTTCCTTGTGTAACGTTGCCATTCTGTGTTTCATAATTTAATTTTAGGTTTTTCTGAATAAAACCACACGTGACAAGCATGAAATTCGACGTTTCAAGAGTGGCACGTTTCTGGAAATAGCATCGAGTAAAATCACGCCTTATGTGTAACAAAACGCATATTTTAACCAATTTACTTTCCATTTGTCTGTTTTTCTCTCCTGCTTTTTACATTCGTTTGTTTTACGATGCGTTTCTCTGCAAATGTAATTAAACGTTGCCCTTTGCGTGTTCGTTTTGCTCGTTGTGATGCATTTTCCTCGGTTAACGATGCATAAAAATACTGTCTTTGCTCATTTGTTGCGTATTTTTTCTCCCTATCTTAAGTAGTGGAAAAGATAAATTGTTTTTAGTAGCACATTCTTAAAAGTATTTTGTATTTAAATTAATGGCGATGTTTCACGCAGAATAAAAGATACTTTTTTCATTTTTCAGCTAATTTGTGGCTCCAGGCGAAAGAACAAAAAATGTATTCATTTCCTACGAATTCAAAAATATTAGCTTTCTGATTCTATCTTTATTTTATGGATTTTTTTTTTTTCTTTTTGAAATTTTCGTTTTTGTTGTTGTTTCTAATTGGGTTAAATGGGGATTTCTCGCCATTTGGAGACCCATCATTCTTAGTGCATTAACAACTATTCTTCCATGTGGCACCCCTATCGCAATTACCACTTGGGAATTTTGACCAAACTCGTTCGAATATTGCCTGAACTCGTTCGAAGTTTGCTATTTGACCTGATTAATTTGATACGGAATTTCTACGGAACGCTTTTCAATCTTCGTAATGTTTTAACGTATATATGCAAGAGTGCTTTTGGATTTAAAATGAAGCATCGATGGCGATAGAAACTTGGAATTCTTTACTGAAAGCCAAATTTCTTCTTAGGCTGTTTGACGTTTGTAGCAAGCAGACAAAAGCGAACCCCTCAGATTTCTTCACTTCTATTATTTTAGCTCAGGGCTCAATGCAATGAGTTCTATATGCTATCCGGAGTAAGATCTGCCGTAGAGTTAACATAGAGGGGCGTGGTCCGAGCAGAAGTATAAAATACCCTCTCAATCCGAAACTAAATGCAGAGAGAGGCGAAAGCAAACGGTTATCCTCTATAAACAACAATGATAATAAGAAAGTATATTTCAAGTTATATTTTTATCTAAGCTAAACATGGTGAAATCATGTCCTGCACCTGGTTGCTGAAACCGTTGTGACACATAATCAAAGTTAAGATTTTACCAGGTAAGTCATTTTACATTACTTATTTTATAACGTTTTCTTTACTACAGCATGACGTGTGTTGACACGAAAGAATTAATTCATCTATACTATTATCAAACATAAAACAAATTCCTTTTTTTTAAATCTTAATTTATGTTCAGTTTTTATTTAATGCACGGCAAGAATGTTTTAGGCTCAAAATAAAGCGTAAAAAAGCTAAATAATGGGGATTCTTCACTGTTTAGTTTAGCTTATGTTTTCTCACTGCTGAAGTGTTATGCAGTTATAACAGACGACACTTTAAAACGGACCGCTCAGATGTCACCCCAGATGTTATATAGAGCTCAATGACTCTATGAGCCCCAAAACTGAAGTTTAATTATTCACTTAACATCGAATCTGAACATTCGAAATAACTCAAAGATGAAGGTAAAGGTCGAAAGGGTAATATGAATGTCTTTAACGTAGAAGGGTGACAGGCTGTTCATGAGAAAAATTGTTTAATTTCTTACACTGCTTCAAATTTGAAGTTATTTACAACTTTGATTTCAAAGTTTACAAAGAAAATAAAATTCGTTCAAAAATGAAATTATGAGTTTTTTACCAATCAAATTAGGGGTCATTCGTAAATTATGTCACGCTTCGAGGTGGGGAGTGGGGTTCAAGAAATTGTGAGTTTGTGACGAGGGGAGGGGTAACAAGAAGTGTGACATTCCACATTTTGGTTTCAATAAAAACATTTAAAATCAGAAAAATAAGTTTATATTTAAAGTTTTTTTTATTTTCATTGACTGCAAAATTTCAAGAAAGACTTCTATCGTTATTGCGAAGCTCTACAAATGTTTGAGAAATAAATTCTTTTAATTATATGCAATGTAAAAAAATATTAAAACAAAAAAAATCAGCTGCATAAATGTTTTGATAAAGAAAGAAAAATTAAATAGGAATAAAAAGAGATGGCTTAGAAAAACAAATTTCAGGCAGTCATTTTCTGTTAATAGTGCCAGCTCTTAAAAATAGAAATTAAACAGGCAATTGAAGTGGGAACAAAAAAAAAAAAGAACAAAAAAAAAAAAAGAAACGTAAAAAATGAACAAATAAATATTTTCCACGCTAAAAACTTCCAGAAGTAAACAAACACTTTTATTGGTGACAAGGGGGAATAAAGGGGAGGAACTTTCAAATAAGCAACAAATTAAAAACGTTCGCGAAGAAAGTCTTTCCATTCCCCCTGGGTGCATATTACAGCTGCACTCGCGAAAGATTATGACCGATTTAATTTAATAAATTTTTGTTCGAAGCAAACAAAAACTGAAGCAATTTTCGCTTCATCGTTCGTGACCAAATGGAAAAAAAGAAAAAGAAATGGCGGGTAAAAAAGCTCTGTCATAATTCAGTTAACTACAGACAACACATCGGCCCGGCGTTTGAGAAAAGTAATTACGACCTATGCGAGTAAAGAAGGAAAGAATTAAGTGGAGGCAAAAAGTGACGTAAAAACTTAATTTCTATAATTAATAAGTTGAAAAGTAGATAAATATGCAATTTCATTCCAAGCGACAGGTTATAATGAAAGTAAAACCAAGATAATTACGTTAAGGCAGAATTGATTGTACTTCAACACAAACAGTGAGAGTCCTTTCGACAATTGATGTTTGGCTTGCAGTTTATTTGTCGTAAATGGTAGTTAATAGAGCCTTTAAGACGTTATTAACAATCATGGCGTAAATCGTTAAATAAAGCCTTTCGGCAGTTGGTTAATTATGCACAGAACGAGAAGTTCGCCCCGAAATAAACGAGCGTACTTTTCGTATGCAGCATCGAATTTGTTACATTAGTTATAGGTAACACTTCTTTCAAAAGTACTTTTCATAGAGTTAAAACCATTTTCCAGAAGCTAAATATATCTTTCATTCTCCTACGGCCGCAATATTTCAGTAATGTAAAATTTTTATTTTGTTTTTTGCACATTTTAAATTCAAGCATATTTTTCTGTTGAAAGTTAGGAGTAACATTTCATTTTGATCCGCTTCTCTATCTTTGCTATCGATATACTTATAAGATTTATATTTGTATCGTATGAAGCCGGCGCGGATACACAATTGTACGGTATTTATTGTTGTTTATCATATAACCTTTAATAATACTTGACTCTCGGGGGAAGGGGGCAGTCGCTCCCATTGCCCTCATTCTGTAACTCAGCCTGCGTTGAAGTGTTATAACTGTTTTCCTTCTTAACCAAAAAAGACAATTTGCATGTTCATTAAGCGAGTAACCTCTAAAAGTTCTAGCCCTGGCAAGTAGTTGCAAGTGCGTTCTTCATAACTCCGCAAAAAAGGCATGTTTTTAGTTACATTTTGAAAAATGGTTTTGATTATTCAAGTTTTTGAGATAGAGCACATTGAGATGTTGAGAAACAGAAAAAAATGAGAAAGAAAGTTTTTTTTTTTTTTGAATACCTTCCCTACTATGATGCTGAGTCGAGATGTTTCTAAAAATAACCAATGGTACCTGAAAACATCAAACTCGCTTTTTTTTTTAATTAGAAAAAAAGGTCAGGGGGTATTTAAGTAGGGAAGCAAATACTTCTCAAAAAAAGAAAATTGGAAAAATTGGGGGGAATTGATGAGAAAACTTCTCTGTGGAAAGCGCTTCACCTTGACGTAACACCTCCGTCTCCGAATCAATACTCGTCGTACCTCAAAAGAATTTGAGGTCATAAGAGAGATCCACGCCCTTTTAGCAACATTATGTCGCCCCTCTCCACTGCCCCTGATCATTGATCTGCATTAATCCAACCGAAGAGCTTCTTTGTCGTGGTAACAGCACGTTCTACGTCGAAGACGCTGGGGAGAGAGCGGATCCTATTTGTTGATGAGAGCCAGGGAAAAACCCATGGCTCCCGCTGGAATAACCCCCCACTGCACTTGATCCGGTTGAGGATCGTAAACAACGTGCGGGATGTAGAATGCACACGCTCGGTTTACCCATCTTCCTCCTGGCACTCTTGGCGATCATTCTGATCCTCTGGGGGCACATTTTGGACACAAACACAGTTCGAAAACCTCCCCACTTTTATTCAATGGAAGATTTTCCATCCAGCTGAATCTGGTATGCTATCCTGGAAATGATTGGATATAGTTACGATTTCAGCGGCGCAGTTTGACTCTTCTGCTGAATTTAAAGTCTTGTACTACATGTCAGTTGACGTGTATTATCCACAAGACGCATTTATTTATTTGTTTTTGAAACGTCATCGAATATAACTAAGAAACGAACCAATAACCAGGCTGAAATGGCAGCAAAGAAATAAAAACGTATTTCGTAGTTTTCATTCAGAAAAGATTCAAGTAAGCAAATTTGAACAAAAAAAAAAAAACTTCGTTGGAATACATATGTTCCATAAAAACAGCCAATGTCTATCTATGTTCAATGTCAAATCTATGTATACACAACTCCTTTCAATCCTGAACTTAGAAATCCTTTGCCTCTTATCGTATAAGAATGTTTTGTACTGCGAAATACTTTTGAATCTCTATGTGAAGTAAGTAAATTGACAATAGTAAAAGAAAATACAATGTATAACAAAGACAAACACTTAGTCATGACCTTGAAAACAGTTTAATTATACTGTTCACATCACTTGAAAACGAAATAAGGTTATACTTGAAGATATAGTATACCACAATAATTATAAAGTAATAATATCCATCCTATGCGTCATGTTCATGACCACACACTACGGTAATATTAAGGAAATAAATGCTCAGACGCAAATAACGTCAAAATCGACGTAGAAATTCAAAACTAGTTAGAATAGTCAGCAACCGCAGACCGCGACCAGTAATCAAAATGATTGAGTCAGTAGGAGCAGCTAAATATGAAAACAATTTCCATCAGCAGATGGAAGAATGAACAGGAAATAACATATCGCGTAATCTTAAGCTACATTTTGAAATTAATATTGTATATTCTATTCCATAACAGTTGTTATCAAATGGGGAGTGGTCATTGAATAGAAATTCCATATTTTCTGCTTTTGGAACAGGTTTCTACCATGCGTATCAATTCTACTCCCGTCCAGAAGCATTTTCTAGTAGCTCGTAGAATCCAAACTCCCTACTGAGACATTTCATCCGAGTTATGTCAGGATTTCAACGGGAGAAAGCCGACCAAGCAGAACGTTCGAATAGAGCATAAGGCCTCACTTTCTCACCTGCCCCCCAAAATAGCCGGGAACACGAGGAGAGGGGCGGTAGAAGGGTTGCACGCAGGACTGAAATACCAAAGACAGGCTCATTTCGAGACATATCCATAGGCGATGGAGGAATGAGAGAAAAGATCTTCGGCGCACAAATTAGTCTATTAAAAGGCGCCAAATGTTCGATGTGCCCACAAAGCATACTGAGGGGGCAAAGCACGGCTGAGGGGAGATGATTGCCGAGGGCCGTTAACACGCGCTCGATAGTGCGATCTCTTCAGATGCAGACCGACGCTCGACGCCATATTTGAGTGCAATAAGAAAAGTTGTTTCGGTATGATGTAATTTTTATAATACTCAAGGATCGACAATAATAAAGTGAACGGAATAATTTAGTTTTATTGAATGTAAAGTGGTTATAAAGTAATTAAGATTGAAAAAGCCATCTTCTCAGAAATCATTTCAGGTACCCAAAAATGCCTTGGGTCATTTGAAATCTAAAACAATAAACATTTTTAAAGTATTTTTCTCTACCCTTGATGACGGTTCATTCATCGTTGGTAAATTGCTTCTTGGAAGAAACTGGTGTATAACGCTTATGTTTGGCTTCCAACACTAGCTGCAATCATAGTGTTACACTTTAAGATGAATATTCATCAAAACATCACCGCTGTAATAGTTCTGTCATCAACTAATTGGCGAAGTTGTGATTGCTTGTTTTTCAAAAAGAAAAAAATGCAGTCTAAACGTCATTAGGGGCATCAATGAAAACCTGAGGATACTTTTCTCCTCCAACCTCCTTCCCTGTTAGCACTAGGCCTCTTAGGATGCCCTGCATCCGGGGGCGAGGTAGTGGGGTAAACGGATTTTACATGCGCGTATCCCCAAATGTACTGGGGAGGGTCTTCAGCGGGTATCGAACACGAGACCGTCCAGGTGGAAGGCCGACGTCGTAACCACTAGGCTACCACGGCCTAACCTCAGGATACTAGTCATTTCCAGTAATTTGCCAATACAATAAATGAATAACCACCTAGCCAGATCACAGATCAGTTCAGTGAGAGTGGTAGCTGCTTTTGGCAAAGTTAAAATTTGTTGTTTAACATTTATTTTTAATTTTTGAAGAAGCTATTTTTTTTTATTTTGCATATGCAAGGGAGGTGCTGGCTATTTTGAAAGAAAAGTACTCCGTAGCATTCTAGAAGGATTGAAATGCAACACCTGGAGAAGAAGAACAAATTCAGAGATTTATAAGTTATACAAGGAGCCAGACATTATAAAGTTCATTTCTGTCCAAAGATTGAAATGGGCAGTTCAAATGAGTATAATGGATGACGACCGAACACCAAGAAGATCTTCGAGGCCAAACCATTAGGAGCACGAAAAAGGGGAAGACCAAGGATTCTGTGGATCAACTGCCTTGAAGCGGACTTAAAGGTATGGAAAATTAAAAATTGGAAGAGTCGATCAAAGAATCCGGCAATTTGGAATACTATTCTGAAGAAGGTGGGCTATGGCCTACTCTGGGCTGGCCGCCAATGAAAAAGAAGGGAGGTAAAAGCAGAGGTTTGATCTGGCGTTCTGGCATTTTTTTCACCAACGAATATGCAAATTTGCTAAACCGCCAATGATTCCATTTGCATTTAGTTGCTGGTGCTGTGACAGAGGAAGACTACAATAATCCGAAATTCAGATCATGAGTATAACGCATTAAATGACAGTATCTTTCCCTTGCTTTCTATTTTTTTTAAACATCTGCGTAGATTCAATAACATTAATTCTGAAAACTTCAATATCTTTATATAGAGTGAAATCTTGTAATACTAAGATCATTTAATGAAATATTCTCAAAATTAAGAAAAAGTATTTTAACACATTACAAAGTTACAAAAACAAGAAAAAATAAATAAATGTTTGCGGTACAAAAAGATATAGGAATTATTTGCTTTTAATTATGAAATAATATTTCTGAAGCATTGACTATTTTGAAATTACCATTTGCGCAAACAATTGTTGTTGTTGTTTTTTTTTTTTTTTTTTTTTTTTTTTTTAAAACATCGGTGATTGTGCTGTGCATTCACTTATATGTCTCAGTAAAGCTCATACGTATATATGCTTTATGCAAAAGTATAAAATAAATAAAATAAAGTTTGATACATAGCGTATAAAGTTGTAGCTTAACTTTAAAGGTAGAAAAAACACCGATATTTTTTTTTATCTTCAGAAACTTTTCACTTCATCACTATTTCTAAGCCCTAAGCATTGAAAACTTTATGGCATATCTCACTTTTGAAATATTTGAATAAACAATTACAGATTTGAACAAACAATATTCCTACATTATGGAATATTGTTGTACGCCAACAAAAAATTAAAGATCACAAAGAGATCCAAAATGGCTGTTCCGTCAGCTCTGCTTTGAAAGGATATTATTCCATAGTGGTCGCGTGTTCAATACGAAAGCGTCGAAAGGGAACTGCTGGTGTGTTTTTAATGATAGGGTTCCCTCTTTTAGAAAGGTGATGATGTCAAAAATGTACTGGTTTAATATATCTTTGTCGTCACACCATTTATAGCCCATCAGATTAGTTTATACGCAGAATATTAAACAAATAATGTCAAATTATATACATTTCAGCTTTCCAAAAACTGGAAATTTAAACTTCGATTAAAATAAAGCGATACTAATTTGAAAGTTATTCTGCATTGTTTATGACTAGCACTTGGATTATATATAAATGCATATGCAATTGCATATTTTTGCTTCTTTTGGCGTTAGTGCATATAAATACTACATAAAACGCAGGTTTTTAAAATAAATGTATATCTACTCTGTGTGTAGATTTTTTTCTTTTTTCTTGAATAAAAGTTAAAGCATTTTGTTCTTTACAAAGAACAAAAATGCAGGCGACCCATGCATAGCCAATACGAAAGGAGAAAGCATTGTTGAACGGGGCTCAGCGAGCGATCTGAACTAGAGTATTTGTCTACTAGAGGGCGAGATTTTTTTTTTTTTTTTTTTCTGTGGGTTTGAGCAACTGCGTCTTTTTAGTGGCAAACTAATTATTCCATTTTCTAAAAAAGTGACTTGAACTTTCACGTATAAATACGCCTAAAACAGAAAGGAGCAAAAGTATGCTTCCTCTTCCATTCATGGAAAAGATCTGACAGATGGACAGGTAACTTATTGTACCATGTGTTAAGAAAAAGCAACTGCAAATAAAATTAAAAAATCTACTGTCCCAATAATATCCGTCCAAAGTTGAAAAGACACTTTCAACTTTGGAAATAATACTAAATGACAAAAGACAATGTCTAACCTCAGAATTCATCTAATTCCATAATGTAGTAAATTGATAAAAGTATAAATGTGAACACCATTTTTAGTGTGAATAATTGTTTTGATCGCCATAAAATCAAAATGCAAAAATTTAATCAATCTTTTTTAAATTAATATAGGACAGCTTTTTCTGGGCAAGGAAGAAAATTATTAGACGTAGAACATGACTTAGAATATGAGAGACGGATTTTTGTTGCTGTTGTTTCAGGTCTAGGGAGGGGGGGCAATCAAGAATGAAAAAAAGTACAGAACTACTAAACAATACTGCTTTGAGAAACAAAGCATTTAAAAATTTTATGGAAGGGTAAGACATTCATTAATATCAACTCATGAGAATTCCAGATATTATAATTATCAGAAGTTAAGAGAATTGTTCATACCCAGTTCAGTGCAGAAGACTGATTTCTTTTATTCTGTTATAAATTTATAACTCTTAATATTAAAGTTCCACGAAGCTCTTGAATTTGTTAATTTCCACCATCAATCTCATTCTGGAAATAATACAACAAGCGGAAGGAAACTATTACTTCTGCTGCACGGCACACAACGGCCAATCAGGCAGAGAGCTTTCATGTGCAGGCAAGAGGGGTCATCAGCATCACAAGAGTGGAATAAATGCCGATCTCGTTACAGTAATTGAAACTGGACTGCGGAATTACATTTCCCTGCCACCGGAAAATAATGAGAGCGTGGAAGTAGCCAATAAAATCGGATGTTTTATTTCAGACAGTTGCAACTTTGCTACGCAAATGGCGAGATAAAAGTTCCACGGAAGTAGAAAGGAATTCAACTCAATCGAAAGTATAAGTGCGTTATTAACAGAAATGAGACGAGTAATACACGAATTAATGAATTTCAAGTTTGTTATGAATACACAGCTGTAATTAGTTGAAAAATATACAAGAAAATAATGTTATTTGAGTATGATGCAGGCAAATTTGAATATTTCTTGAAAAAGTAAAATTCAGAAATACGATGATTCATTACATCCGAGGAGTGCGAACGTCTGTTAAAATTTCCTTCAACAATTTCATTCAATACATAAAATTGAAGCAAACATTTCCTACTCGCATATTATTTACTAAGGCTGCTTTGTTACTTATACCCTAATAACGAAGTTTATGTACCACGGAATAAAAATTATCGGAAAATGGCAAGATGAAATGTCGAAGAATTTCGATAATTCGACAAGTCATTTTGCGTACAGAAGATTATCTCAAGATGAGAGTGATTCGACAGTCACGAATTTTTAATGGATCAACAGTTTATGATAAAACTATATTTAAACCCATAACGCCCTCTCCTTTGCATATACACTGGAGATTTCGGTCAACTTGAATTTTGATGAATCGTCTTATGCATTAAAAGGACTAAAGTTAAATTTCAGGCAAGCTGAATTATTTCTGTTAAAATGGTGGCAACCACTAAAAAACCACATTTGCAAATGGCAAGATTGATGTTGCACGGACCGAAGGAACTAGACACGATCCGGAAAAGACTTGATTCAAGTTCAATCTAAATCACGGATATGAAAAGCAATTGCACTTAATGGTAGTATAACTCGTACACTTATAATAGTCTTTTATTTACTTAGACTGTTCTGTTATATCTCGATTTAGAGCCACGAAAATAGAAATTTTATCAGCAGATGGTGAGATCGAAATTTCATGGAGCGAGAGGAAATTTTTTAAAAACGTAAGAAAAAAAGAGAGTAAATAATGCTTCAAATTCAACACCGGTATTTTTTTTTTTTTTTTTTTAAATTTATTTAGAACGTTTTCAAACACTTACTTTCCCTGAAAGAATTACATCCTGAATCCTTGGAAAATATCACAAGCAGGGTTCGATCCAGCAATTTTTAGCAGGGTGCAGTTTTTAAATTTTAAAAAGACTTTGGTGAAAATTCAAATAATCTTGTGAAAATTCAAAGTTTAAACACACAGTGGTAAGAATCTTTATTATTTTTTGCCGCTTATTTAATAAATAATTCTGAGGTAGCTCGGAATTTTGTGAAGGGTGCGCTTTGAATAAATGGAGGATGGGATTGGTGGAATGGATGGTTTATTGAGGGTTAAGATGGTTTGTTACTGGTGGAATGGATTGATTTGTTAAGGGTCCGTAGCGTCACTACGGAGAGGGGGGGGGGGGGGTCCGCCACGGGTGACATCCTTTTCGGGATTGTTAGAGAATGCCACCCAAAATAAGTTAAGATTTTATGAAAAATACAAAAAGAACACGAATTATACAATTTTATTGGCGCTATTTCAACGCATCATAACTGAAAATAAATGTAGTGTACTGAAAGTAACACCAAATAAATAAAATGAAATTTCTAAAAATTCTCACACAGCAAAGGTTTTTTTTTGGGGGGGGGAGGGTGGCGACACCATAAATTGCCGCCCTTGGTGATACGCATGCTTGGAACGCCATTGCAGAAGTCGATAATAAGTTAGCTAAACTGAGAGTTTAAGACTTACACCTTGATTTGTTGGTACCAGAGAGGAGTTGATTGATACTTGATAAAAGTTTCAAATTCATAATAAAATATTTGTAAATAGTATATTACACATAAAAAATGATTCTATTTATGCGCGTACAATACATAAAAGTCCCAACATTAAAAGTAAACATTCCTTCTGAAAATGGTGCTTTTATTCTAGCCACAATACGATAAAAAAATTTCTGCTAATATTAGCTGAACAGTTTTTACCGAACAATATCCCTCAACGCATAAAATCGACAAGATATTTTTTCATCAGAGGGGTTCTATTGAATGAGGTTGACCTTCCATGAAGTTGACATTGCATTGGTTTCAGTATCCCTCTTTTATCATGCTAATCTCGACCTCAATGGACACATTTAAATATAAAATATTTTCAAATAATGTTTTTTTCTTCCTTTGACTGTGATTATGACTCATGACTAGGTCATCTGAGTAAGTAGGTAAAATGTACTATGACGATAGTTACTATTCAGTGATCTTTGAAATATTATAGCAGTTATTCAACTACTTAAAATATTTAATTTATTCTGGAGATATATTAGATTAAAGAGCTTTATTTTACTAGATCTCTTAATCCAATCATGCTTTAAGGCAGCGTTTCCCAACCAGTGGTTCGCGAAATAATATTGCAATGGCTGAATTTTTAATTGCCGACGTAAAAGAAAAACTGGAATAATAAATTTACATACGTAGGATGGAGTGTAAAAAGGATGGTTTTTTTAGGAAATGGTTTTCCCGATAATGCGTAAAAGTTGTGCCCTGATATAGGAAGCATACGTATCAAATTCGAAATGTACTTTTTTTCTACTGCTACATAATATCGAAAATTTGAACCCTAAAGTGGTATCGAAAGTTATTCCTCGATTTATTTTAAATTTTGAACGTGTTTCGCTTTCTTTTCCTCGATAGCGCAAAGAAAGAGTCGGAAATATGAAAATTTACTGAAAAATTTTGCATTATTTGGGCTAATTTTTCATATGCAGACCACAAAGTAGAACCGAAACATATTTATTCATTGATTTTAAATTTTGTGCTTACATTTATGACACTTTGTTTCCAAATTTTGAGAATTTTGTATGTTTCAACCCGAAAATGGAACCGAGCGATATTCATTGATTGATTCACGTATATTCCTCATACCGTTCCATAACTCTTTTGCACTATCGGTAAAATAATTTTTAATGATTTTTTGCAGATACCTATGTTTACTACCTTATTAATAATTCAAAAAGAACAAATAAATAAAAAGTAATTTTAGTATTTATTTAAACTTAGAAGTTTTGAAATTATATTTTTTATTTCTTGACATGAACTATTGTGCAATATGGAAAATAATGCGCTAGCATATTTTAAATTTTTGTTACACGTTACTAACGACTACAGAAGGGGGTTCGCCATTTTCTTTCGGATCTTGGAAGGGGCTCGCAAGGGAAAAAAAGATTGGAAACCACTGTTTTAAGGTGCAACCAATAAGCTACTAGACTCGATAGTTTTTGATTCACGTAGGCACCGTCCATTATGCAATGCAGAAGTGGAATTCGAACTCATTTTTTTTAAATACTAATTATAGTGAAATATGTGCTACAAAAGGTAACTCAAACATCTGACATCGTTTACAATTTCTTCAGTAAGATGCTTCATGTGATTTATTTTAGGGTTTTTTGCCCGCTTTTACACAACGGGGTGGGCACGATCAGGGGTGAGTGCGCAGATTGCGCTATTGAAATTTTTAGGGGGTGTGTTAAGAAAGTCTTACGCCTTTTTTCGAGAGGAGTATAGTTCTTGGGGGGCAGTTTCTGAGGGGAATACGCCAATATTTAGTTTTTAACAGAGCGAATACCTAAAATGTAGCAGTATTGGTAAAATGCAATGAAGTTAATTAGTAAAATACAAATGATTGAAGAAAGAAGTAATAAATGCATATAATATTCCTTTTCTCAACCATTTGAAATGTACTGAGTAACTGAAATCAACACAAAAGTAACTAGAATTAAAAATAAGCAGCAAAGATATTTCTACCAGCCTCCTATTTCTATAAGGTCATCAAAAGGGGTTGCTCAAAATCCCTCACATGTGTTCTCAATCATTCAATACTCAATCATTATCTGCGATAAAAATTCGATGAACAAACAATTACCATCCGTGTTCTTGGTGAGGATGGTAAGGATTCCTCACTTCAACTCTTATAAAGTAAATATTCACAATGAATTGGCGAATTGAAAAATTACCCATTAACAGCGTAATTGAAAGATTGTCTATGGTGCAATATAATTGACAATAGATAATTTTGTAACTATGCTGCAAGGCTCAGCCTCAAAATACAACTTATCTTATTCCCATGATCTGAAATAGAAGGCGTTTGAACAGAGAGTATCTATT
This sequence comes from Octonoba sinensis, assembly GCA_038502835.1. NCBI lineage: Eukaryota > Metazoa > Arthropoda > Arachnida > Araneae > Uloboridae > Octonoba > Octonoba sinensis. Next base: position 23,248,962 of record CM076599.1, on the reverse strand, counting down.
TTCAACGCGTGCTAAACAACGGAACTTCGTTTTCCGGCGGTCACTCCATTCAGATTTAGTACTGATATGATCTTTGTGCAAACGAACTAAGATTGAGTGATTCGCGTCATTCTTGTGTTCATGGGTGATTCTTAGCGAACACAACATTTCGGAACTTTATGCACAATTTTCGGGGAAAGAAAGTATGCACCAAAATAAATATTATATAACTAGATGAACACTAATTATATACATTCATTCCCACAATACACTCGTATATATACATACAAGCTCGAAAAATATTCTTCAAGTAATTAAATGAAAGGTCTAATATTACTACTAGAAGGTTTTTTTTTCCTTTTTTTTTTCCAGAAACGTTGTAGTATTGAAAGTTTTTTAAAGTAATGCAAAATATTTTGCTTGTCTGGAGGTAGGAAGAAAAGCACATATTATTCGTCAAAAAATTGTAAGATTAATAAATTAAAAAATGTTCGGAAAACCGATTTTCTTTTTATAAAAATTAAAAAGTTTAATTTTTGGGAGAGGTTTTCAAATTTTTTCGGAAATGTCGGAGAATTTCGGATCAGAATCACACATACTTGTGTTGATATGGAAGATATATAGATACAAAGGACTTTGAAAAAAAAAAAAAAAGAATATCAACAAATAAATAATAATCACAAAAAGTTAAATTACTTTCAGATATTCCGTTTCAGAATTCTTTGTGAGTGAATATTTTACACTCTAATAACTAAAGTAAAACAATATTTTTAATGAAAAAACCGGAAATCTGCTTTCCCCCCCCCCCCCCCCAAAAAAAAAAAAATTTCTTGCAAAATGTAGCAGTAAGAAACTCTTGTAGATAGAATAGCGGTTGAGTAGGCTAATTTTAATCATTAAGGAACTGCAAAAAAAATATGACCGAGCTACATATGACAGCTAAACTCTTTTTTTTTAAAGTTTATAGCGAATTCTTACACGCTTTGATATAGCATGAGGAGATTAAAAAAGAGTGGAGTAAGTGCTGCTAATGAAAGTCTTGCGTGTTCTTGGAACGTGTTTCTTTTTTAAAAGGTAGCGAAAAAAGTTATCTCGAGAGAAGTAGAAAAAATTTTCTACTACGTTGACTATAAATAGCTTTTCATTATTAAATATGATGTGGATGATATTTCTTGAGATTTAAAATTTACCTCTACGGGAACGCTAAGAAATTTATCTTCCGTTTTTCTAATAAAATCGTTAAGAAAAATCGGTTACAGATTTTGTTCCATTAATTATTGGTGACTAGTATTTGAACGCGGAGGCTGTAATTAATTACTTATTCAAGGAAAGAGAGTGGTAGGTCAGCATCGCGTGACTTAATTTAATGCTAGTAAGACATTTTATTTAGAAACTTTTAATTCTTCCCAGTGCCTAGGAAAGTTTTCTGTCTATATCGGGTTATTTTAGGATGAAAAATATTTTTCTTTTTCCTCCAGAGTGAGTCACATTTCCCTAAATTGTACAAGTTCATTTTTAACGAAATTTTAGACTTTAGATTACTGATATTAACATTACGAAAGTAATGCTGTGATATTCATGTATAAATTTCTACAATAAAAGTGACTCCTTTTTTTCTATTTATTTATTTTTTGTCCTAGTTATCAAAATGTTTATTTAACACGTTCACGTCGGGGCGACCGGTGGGTCACACTTGACTGTTCTGTGGGGCGGCGTGACCCACCGGTGGGTCACGCTTAACTGTTCCGTGGGGCGGCGTGACCCACAAGAGGGTCACGCTTAACTGTCCAGTGGGGCGGCGTGCATCACAGGTGAGTCACTTGTTTTCAGAAAAGAAGTCGTTAAAGAATAAGTTTATTTTATTTTTTCTCAACATTATATATAAAAATTCGAAGGCCTTCACGAAGCGTAATTATACAAGACAGTCCCGCCTCACGCGGAAAAACGTAGATATTTGCCCCGGCGTGAACATGTTAAACTCATATTTTTAATCAAAATTTAATGTGTGATATTAGTTTGAAAATTAAAAGTGAATCATTATATTTCTTTTAGGTTGCTTCATCTCCCTGTCCCTATATTTTAACTATAACCCAACAGTAATTTAATTATTATTTTTTTTTTAAATTTAATTTGAATCCTTTTTTAGCCTACTTTCCCGTAAAAGTTAAAAAAAATAATAATAATAAAGCATGAAAGAAGGCTTATTGTATCATGAAAATATCGTTAGAAATCAAGAAAAGTCAAAAATAAGTTAAGTAATTAAATAAAGATTGAAAAATAAAAAATTTGAAAGTAGGGTTTTGAGATGGGGGAAAAGTGTGTCTGTCGGTCTTTCTGTCTGTCGGTCTGTCTGTCGGTCTGTCGGTCTGTCCCCCCCCCCCCCTAATAACTTTTGAACGAATTGTCCGATTCGAAAATTTCTTTTTGCATTCGAAAGATCTCGGCTAGGATATCTGATTTCCATATTTTATTTTTTGATTTGAACAATTTTTTGTTCAATTTTGAACAGTTCAAAAAATTTTAACATTAGCGCCTATGGGTGAAAATGAAGCAAATTATGTAAGCTCTGGGTACAAGATCTAAGTTCCCATGAACAAGCTCACTGGAAGAAGTTCTTGGCGTGAAATATTGATTTGAACAATTTTTGTTCATTTTTGAACAGTTCAAAAAAAATTAACATACCGCCTACGGGGAAATTTCAATCCTATATAATTCCTGATCTAACGGACCGATTTGCTTGGAACAAACGTTATCGGAAAGCTCTTATGACGTAGAACATGTACAAATAGAAAGTTCATCCAAAACTAACGAGCCTATTTTCCTATGAAATTTTTTGATCGGGATTTTCAAGAATATTTTTGAATTAATGTATGATTAAATGAATAAGCAAAAGAATGAATGAGTAAATGAGTGAATAAATACATGAATGACTTAATAAATGAATGATTGAATGAATATGTATTAACCGTTGGAAACGGTATATTTGAAGCAATTAAGAACTAAAGCTAAACGAGAAAGACAGAGAGAGAGATAGCTAGATTATAAATTTGAATTCGCTGTATACGTGAAAGTAGGCTCGTATAGTTCTAGACGGAACTTCTTGTTAAGTCTGAGATGTAACTTTAAGAAATATTCATCAATTTCCGTGTGTGTTCATAGTAAACTATTTTGCTACCTATGATTAGGTTGTACCTTACTAAGGCTGAGGGAAGCGTATCCACTCCCCACAGCAACAACAACAACAACAAAAAAGAAAAAAGAGGGTAGAAGCAGCAAATTTATGTAACGCCTTCGAACTTTTTTTAAAAATTATTATTATTAAACTAATCTTATTCTAACTAAAGATAAAATTAACAACATCTCAAGCACAAAAATGCAATAAATATTTCAGACACATATTTCGAAATTACAAGGAATTTCTTTTTCAATTAAAAAAGATACATGCAAAGACATCTCACAATTTCATTCTAAAAAAAAAAAATATGTCACTAATAGAAGAAAAAGACTACATAAAGGTTCGACTTAAGTTGTTCAATTATATTGTTCTTCTCATGGAAGCATGCAAAAGTGATCCTTACATTCGAACGCCTTACAGTAGTAGTGTCATTATTTGCGATAAATGTTTCACATTGCACTTTTTATTCAACGCCAACAGTAAAGTTTTTTTTTTCCTTCCCCGAAATGACAGAATATCCCGCCTTATTCCACTCTATTCAAACTTTTCATTATTTAACATAGACGGGTACACTTGTACAGAACACAAACTTCATAAGGAGCCAGTGCATATAAAAACAATTTTACGATAAAAATAAATGCATTGTTCAGTTTTGGTCTCCGTACCTAAAAAAGGATAATACCTTATTAGAAAGCGTTCAAAGGAGGGCTACTAGATTGGTAAGTGGTCTTTCAGACTTAGGTTATGAGGTTAGGCTTAAAAGGCTCAAAATGTATAGTCTTGAGCAAAGGAGGGTCAGAGAGGACATGATTCAGTTGTTTAAATTCATTAAAATGGGAAATGTTGATGGACTACAGCTATGTGCTGAAAGTAGAACCAGAGGTCATTGTTTTAAGCTTTTCAAATCTCAGGCTAATCTTGAAATTAGAAAAAATTACTACTTCAATAGGGTTGTAGGCAATTGGAATAGTTTACCGGAAGCGACCGTTAATTGCAGTGGGGAAAAAACTTTTAAGAAAGCTCTTGATGTTCATTGGGGGCGGCTAAATTGACTAGGACTAGCCTAGCTGGACCCTGAGCCTGTTGCTGGTCGTCACTTTTGTATTTGTATTGCTCACTGAAGAAAGCGCTCTCTCAGACATTCTATGCAGGTATTAATTCTTATTTCGCGCGTTGTATATTGTGAAATTTTACTCTTTATCACAAGTAAAGAGTAGATTTAAACAACAGAAGGAAAATAAAAGGGTTAGATAGAATTTTTCACATAATAAACTTCACAAAACGAACGTTACAGCTGTTGTTAAAACAAATTCGATGCGTCGGTTTGGTGTATTTCACTGCCGCCTCAAATGGCGAGCATGGCTCGCCATCAAGCAAATCACCAAATAAACATACGTTGTAATCAGCCTTATGGTTTGTCTGAACTTCCCGTCGAAAAGAAAGATTCAAAGAAAACGCCAAAGCACATAACCTGACGTCACATATCAGGGCGAGGTCAGTTGCGGTTGCGGCAAGTGGCAGTGATGAAAGAACTAAACAGATTTCTTTTCTGGATTCGATGGATGAGAGATGAAAAGCCACCTTTGATTTCCCGAGTGTTATGAGCTTGTTATAAACAATATTTGATACCCCGCTTTCATATGATCAGTTTTCATTTTCTTGCAACCGATAAATGTCGATAATAAAGAAATATCTGGTTGTTGCTGCGTACAAAATTATCACACACAAGCTTCATTCATTGCACATCTTATTTTCCTGGAGGTGAGAACAGCAAACTGTGACACGAAGATCAATGTGCCCCTACATGAATGTATGTTTTATGTACTAATCTATCTATCTGTATAGATAAAGAAGAGGGTGTGTGTGTGCATGTTCCTCATACAAATCCACAATTTCCATCCGATTTTTTTACTAAATTTGGCACAGGAACACTTTGGAACCCAGGAGTAGTCGTAGGGGCGTTTTCGAACGTTAAAAAGAATTCCATACCGTTCGAATTTTTAGAACCAGAAAATTGCAAAAAATGGGTTTTTCGAAGAAAACACCGTATAGTTTTGAATTCGGCACCATTAGAAAGACCGTAAAAAACTCGTAACTGCACAAAACTCAGACCGTAAAAATACTGCCGCAGGAGTTTTGCTCTTTGCGCCAAGATTTCCAGCGCCTCTAATTTGACCAGAAAGAAGTTCTAATTAGTAGCTTTCATTTATTTTCCTCAAACGATTACTATAGCGATTTATTTTTTATTTTATTGCTATTTGCTAAATAAAATTCTACTTACAATGTTTTCCGATTTTTGATATTTATTTCTCTTTTGTTTTGTTTTTAATTGTTCTTTGTTTTTAAACGATTTAAAAGTTATTTTTTGCAGCATACGGAATTATTTTGACTTCCTTTTTTTGGAAGGTATTTTTGCGAAACCGTCGTCCATACTCTACTATGTTTTTAATGTATTCTAATGGGAATGGGATTATTCTGGACTATTGTCCATTTTTATTGTCCTTATATATTATATCTATATATATAAAGAGAGTTATAGATAGATAGATAGGGCACAGGGGTGCTGTCTGTATACTTGAATAAGAATATTATAGGACGTTGATCATGAGTACTTGAACCTTCGACAGACAACCAACGGCAGACAGATGTTATTGCGGAAGATGCGCGGCTTCTTTTATTGATCGTATAGCAGCAAATACATTTTCACTGCGATCTTCCCTTTATAGCCTAGAGATAAAATAAATTCTATAAGGAGACCGTCTCTCTGAAAGATCTAACGCAAAAGAAGAGAGAAAAAAACCCACTAAGCAAGGATTCCCCCAGTCATTCAAACGGGGCTGTCCGGGAGCTTTCTTAACGTCGACTCATAAACCCTTCATTCCCCTCGCCCCTCGTGTGGAGTGAACTCTTTCGTTGTTCCGAGGGCGGAGAAAAAATGAAAATGAATAAAATGCTGATAACGTTATTGAGGCTGCTTAAAGCTATTAGAGCAATATAAAGCAGAACTTCCCTTCTCGGGAATCGTAGCGGGCATAAAGTCTGCATTATGCCCAGATGTGGGGGAAGGTTTAGATAAAAATCATTGGAATTTTATATTTTAAACGCTATTTTTATCATAAAGAAACAGTTGAAGTTAAAAACGTCGCTTACAATTTATTTTGAAGTTATTTAACGGAAATGCTTTGCCGTTATGTTGATATAACATTCTCAATTACAGGTTCTGATTACATGGCATTTTTTTCGGGTTTGGTTTTTCCCAACCAGTGGGGAAAATATTGGGAGAACGGATAAATAGTGGAAGATTAAATGTGAATTGCGAAAAAAGTCAACTTAAAAAAAAAAGTTTAGACCCTAACACGTTGCCTGCCGACACGCTGACCGCCAGCGCTGTTTGTAGTTCATGGATCTCCAGACGATAGTTTAGTTTAATTACAACATATTGTACAAAACATTTCATTAAGTAAAAAGTTACTAACTTTCTATAAATGTATTGAAAAATGAAAAAAAGTCGGCAACAACGATTAACTTGTAATTTGGTTTCTCAGAAAGTTTACTTACTACGAGTTATCTCGTAGATTGGCAGTCAACGTGTTAAAATTCAGTTTACAGCTAGTAGACAGTGTTCCTTAGACCATTTGTGGTTTACTAGTCAAATTTTAACTAATACAGTCACTTTATCCAGGACTCAATACTTTTATGAAATATAAGCACGATACTCCTCTCGAAAGTATGTCCAAGATTTTCTTAAAACACCTGCTAAAAATTTCAGCCTCCGTCTCTTTGTTACGCGCTAAATTGTAGATATTTTTTTTTTGAATTTTAACGATATTTAACTGAGACGTTTTAATAAGTTGCCCAATACACTTTGGTATTAAACTAAAGAAGTTTAAAATTGTTATCTTTCGTTCTTGCAAAAAAAAAAAAAAAATACCTTTAAATGCTCACAATTTCAGTTTTTTGATATCCAATTTCAGTATGGTAATTATCTTATGTTCTCATTTCTTCTCCAGGTTTGATAAAATTTGGTGCAAAACTGCGTGTTAGAGGCCAAACACATGCTTAGAAAACTTTGGGAAAGAACGCTCTTTCGAACGAAATGCTTAAAACTTCGTGAATATGCGTACTAGTTTTACGGAAATACGTAGAATTATTGTACAGAGCAAGTAAACTCTCTTGTGAAATGTAGAGCTTATTTCTAGCACTTTACAATACAGGATGATCGCTAAAATATCTTTTCTTTTCATCACTGTGGGTCCTCTAAAATTCTTCTTCAATTAACTGTGGGTCCTCTAAATGCACGTGTGATGAAGTTTTTACTGGGAAGTGTTAGGTGAAACATGTTTTTTATCTGACTGAAGTTACAGAACATTTTTTTTTTATGTATTTCTCTCAAAATTTGAAATAATGTCTAAAATTAAAACAGGTGACTTTTGGCTGCCTAGTGTATATGAATAGAATGTCATACGAAACACTAAATATCTCAAGGGTGACACGACTTGGAAAAGCTTGTGAACCCCTGAATTATACATTAATAATTTATAAATTAAATAGAATTTCAAGTAAAGTGAATTAAGCAAAAGATAAGAACAGAGTACTTATGTATCGTACAAAAATCTGCAGTACATTTTATGCATAATGGGAAGTGAGCTCAACACGTGGACAGTAAGAAATATTAACAAACGTTTATCCTTTCTTTTTTTTTTTAAATGGTTAACATTTTTTCTCTCCCTGTCAGATAAATACAGTAAATGTCTTCTGAATTTTTGCAAAATGGAAAAATCAATACTTGTCTACTCCAGACCCGATTTGCGGGTCGTTACATCAATAATCTTGTTCCTACACTCTCGTTATATCGAATGTGAGCTAATATGATCTTAAAGCAGAAGTCTATTGGTTTTGTTTTAAAATTTCATTAAAACTCATTCGTTATAATGCAAATCGTCGGGATACAAGAATGCATAGTAAAAGTCATTTGTTAATATACTTCACTCCGTAAATAATTGCTATGTACATAAATTACGCAGGAAAAAAAATTTGCTAATCCTTTGCTGATGTAGCAACACTTATTTGTCTATCAATGATTACTTCTTTAACTAATTTTTCTAAAAGATCTACGCATGTAGTGATACACAACTAATCACGCTTTTTAAACAGTATTTCCCTATAGAAAGCTATACTTAAGGCAGTTAAATTAAAAGACTTCCTGCTTCATTATTTAATTAATCATCGAACAATTAAGTATAAATGGAAATGCTCAACATTCTTCAACTAGCATTCACGAAAAAAAACCTTCATAAACGTCAAATTATTTTACTTACAAATGCTATTTTAAACCACGAAAACCCGGTTTAAACCGAAAAACCTGGCTTAAAAATAAGAAAACTTTTTTTAACTACTCTGATGCGTTCCACACCCACATTTCACACAAGCACACAACATTAAACTTTCGACATTCGTATAGAAATAATTAATAAACTTCCCAAACATCGAATGGGATTCCAACCACAAAAAATTATCTTTCTTTTCGAAAACGGAAATGCATTTTGCCACAAATTAGCTTTAATGCCAAGGCTTCCACAAATGTTCTGGAGTTCGCAGCGCCCCCTTTCGTGGCAGCCCCCACTTCCGTTGTCTGACAAACATAATTTAATTTCCCTCTCCCCTCTAAAAGCATCCTCCTGATCTGCATATCTGGAACATAAAGAGCGTCTTGGAAATTAGCCGCAAGTAATTTAACGCATCGCACTGTCGCTGTCGCTCTCCCTCAGAATTGAGAAGGGAAAGGTAAGGTACGAAATGCAAAGGGAGGGTGTGATGTACCCACACCATGAAATCATGCAATAGATATGTATAATATGTACATCGAACGTAAGGAGAGCGTGATGGCCAAAGAATGGGGAGTTCGGAAAATTTTTAGTCTTCTGCAAACACAGCGCCATTTGCTACCGACAGATAGTTGTTTGCTTAGTGGATAGTCTGTTGATATGCGTGGAGATAAAGTGCAAACCATCGATTAAGTATATTTGCACTGAGGAGAGACCAGTTAGCGTTGCAGGAAATTTCTTTTGATGCGCAAACACGGGGATTGATGTTTTATCCAAAGGTTTAAATTTCGCTTATATTCCAATAAAATCGGTCAATTTGAATGTGGGAGAAAAGACAGAAATCTGCGCGTAATAAACATGGAAGAACTAATATGCATTTATTCGCTACATCAGAACGCCTGTTTGTCGTCGTTATTCTGCTAATATGTGCAAGGATACATTATTATGTTTCACTCAAATGTTTTTCTAGAGACTATGCTTGTCAAAAATTCAATTTAAGAAAGCCATGTTGATGCCGTTTTTCTTATTCTCCACGTTCGTAGTTTTCTCAAACATGTTTCCAAAACTATAGATTTGTTCTCAAATAAATGCGATCCAATTAGTGCAAAACTCTGAGCTCGATATTTCTTAAACAATCAAAAAGGTTCTGAAGGGGGATGTGGACACATCTGAAATTTTGGATTATAATTGTTTGCTAACAAAGTTCGCTTGAAACTTTGTCATACCAGAATGCCTATGTAAAAAGAAATTGGCACTTGTTTTTCTTTATCAATCTATTAGAATCAAAGCACAGTAAATTAATCCAAAACGTTACATGCAAACAAAAAATTTAAAATTAAAAATAATTAGCTAGATAACGGCTCAATAAGATTTATGGTAGCCGTTTCTAACGCTTTAAAATAACGAATCTATCACAAATAGAGTAAAATTTACATTTCAAGCAAAAAACGAATTCAGTTCAGAGGGAAGTTTTTTTCTAAAATGCCAGAAACGAAAATGAAGCCTATAAAAAGATCATTAAAGCACGGGAAATGAGCTCTCCCAGACACATCACCGAAAAGAAGTGTTATATCGGAAAATGATAGCTGTCCCTGAAATTTCCAGAAAGCTTAGTATCGACAAGGCGTCTTGAAAATTTCGCCCAGTAAAAGATGATGATGGTAATAATAATCATAATAATAATCGAGATAGATCACTTAAGTTTTCTATCCAAATGAACGAGTAGATACATTTTCATAGTTACCGAATGATATTTCATGAGAAGTTTCCGAATATGCGCGTTAGAGTATTTGGAAAAACGAATTGATCATCAAGAAAATATTAAAGCTGGAATTCTGTTTCCGATGTTACCTAGTCAATGTGATGGATTTAAAGTGAGAGTTTTGCGGATTTTCTTGCAGAATTATTCAAAAGAAAATCCCATAATGGCTTATTAACTTTCAGTTAGTATGTGCAACGCACATCTTTTTTTCCTGGTTGGTCTCGAAACTAATGTTTAAAACTGTTTTTAATTTCTTTCCATTTGTGCTTTTATTTACGAGATGATTGTTTACTTCTTTTTAGTTAACCAAGTTAGTTTTTAGGCTCTAATGGTATTTTAGCAATAACATGTCATATATCCTTTCAATTTATTTCAGTATTTTAAATATTAATTACTGGTTATAGTGCTGGCATTAATCAATGAATACAAAATATTCTATTCATGTTGGCAACAATTTCAATTGCATTAATTGAGGTTGACCACAATTTAAATACTGACACTGCAATAGAATGCTTCACTTTATTTTCGACCCTTCCCCGGACAAAGAGACCTATGTATTTGCTCAGTGCTCGAAACCGAATCTCGTCACCGCCGACTTTAAAAGAAGTAAGTTGCATCATCATCTGTTTTTGTTGATAAACTTCATCACTGAATAATATTTTTGGCAGTTGGGTTTTTTCATCAAGTTGCAATAAATCCTTTACAAGCTTTTGAAGTACCACCTCTGCAAGTAACCAAAACTTAATGGCATGAAATCCCCCCCTCCCCCGTTCATAGATTAAATGCTAACCTATCCTTCAAAATATTTTGTTTCTCTCTCTGGGTCTCGTTTGACTGAAGTGGGCGTTTTGGGTCCCTTTGCAATGCTGGTTTTATAGTACTCACCACAATAATCATTGAAGGTGATGTTGATATGCCACTCTCCCCTTTTGTCGTGGACCGTCGGGGATAATTTTATCCCTTAATCAAACAAGCTATGGCTTTTAAACTGAAACCGCATTCTTGCATAAGATAGCTCAATCTTTCTTGAAGATTCAAGTAACACAATAGCCTATATGTGAATAGCCTACGAAACTTTTTTTTTTTTTTTCTTGAGACACACGCCTTTAATATGCGCAAAAGAAATTAAAACGAACACAAGACATCACAATTACATTTAAACATAAAAAAATATATCAGATCTCCATCGTTTCCGTGCGAACTTCACACCTCTCGTTTTCTTCTCCCTCTCCTCACCGTGGCGCCACCTTCTCGGTCACACCTTTAAAATGGAAAGAATTGCAAAGTTTCTCTTTACAAGATGAGGACAATTTCACAATTGTGAAAATGCTTGACCTATGAGGCAGCGAAAAGCAAAGGGATGTAAGTGACCAAAAAACGATTGAGAAAAACGGGTTCAAAGTTTGGATCTTATCGAACTCTTAATGTTATATTTTCCTAAATCACGTTATGGCGGAACACCCGTTAGAGCTATCACTAACATCTCTTGCCACAATATAAAATGGTGATTTCTCTATCATTTCCACTAGTTATCTCAAAATTTTCAATTTTTCACTTACATCCCTTTGCTTCTGGGTGCCTCCTATATTGTTGTTAGACATGGAGAACCGAACAATTTTAGCGAATTTCAATTCTCCAAGCATGAAACCATTTACACTTCTTAATGTAGTTAAAGTCGATTTTTTTTCCTTTGTTTCTTCCAATAAGTTATCCTTGACTGCAAAGCGATTAATCTACTTAAATAGTGGTTTTCAATATTATTTTCTCGCAGCATAAGTGGCGTTAATTCCTATTTTTAACAACTATCGCACTTTTATGTCAATAATTTGGGTGACTCACAAAACGAATGTATTTCATAATGTGGTGGAAAATGGAAAACATAACTTGACAAATGTGATACTTATATGTCATAAAATTTGAAAACATAAGTTCTAGCAGCGCCAAATCCAATATCACGACAGAAATGTTGCAAAAACTAACTTGTGATATATGATGAATACAAATGTTGTGAGCTCAAAACTGCCCAAAGTCTGAATTTTCGAGATGCAGAAAATCAAGTTTCCATGACGTATGATATGCGGTACGCTGAAGATCCAAGATTCTTTGTGTGTGAGTAACTTTTTGTTTTGGACACTCTCGGCAATGTTAAATTCCAGAAAGCATAGGTGTCTAACCCTCTCTCGTGGGAATAGGGGAGAGTGTTGTACCTTGGGACACTTTTCACATTCTAATTTTTAACTTCAAAAATTAAAATTAGATTTAAAGTCTTAAGACACTATTTAAATACACCAACATTCTCCTCTATAATATATTTTTTCAAATTCAAACAGTTTAAAAATAAAAAAATGCCAGCCATTTTAAGTAGTAAATGAAAACTGTCGCAAGGTACAACACCCTGTTGTACCTTGGGACATACTTCGTGATTCATGCAATAGTCATATACATAACCAATTTTATACGAAAAATCATGCGCCAAATGTGGCCAAGTCAGGATTTTCATTATAGCAACCTTCTAACTTGGTTTCACAGTAAAATTATGTAGTCTGAAAGTGTTGATGGATACTACAACATTGACAAATTCGTAACATTATTGAACTAAAATATAGCATCATATTCTAACAACTCTTGTATTTGATAGACTACATTTGATTAGAATATCTCTCTTTATACTAAAATATATCCAAATTGTTAAGAACCATGTATATGTTGTACCTTGAGACATGTCCCCAAAACATTTAAAAGTCTTCTGTTCAATATCCAATTAAAATTCAGTAGAATAGTTTTACAAATGCTATTTCAGTAAATGAAATTAGAATGAGAAAGATATTTACTTTTGAGTGATGAAATTTTCTTTCTCTCACCAAGTCATCAATTCAGTGCTTCTAATGCTACCTTTTACTGTGATGCTATCTGCTGGTTAAGGTCACAATTGGAAATAAAAAAAATGTTAATGTTGCCAATAGGTTTTTAGAAATTGCCAATGTCCCAAAGTACAACACTCTCCCCTACTGGGAGTCAAAACTATCTTGTGGCAATGGCGCCACACATATAGTGGTGCATTGGTTACCAACACTTGGGGAATGAACTGGGTCTGCAATGGCGTAAGCAAATACGCACCCCCTCCCCCCATTTAAGTTAAAAAATAATAAAAGTTTTTTTCGTAATTTATAAATCATTGTTTAAAACAAGTGTTTACGAGAAAAAAATAATAAGATTCAGTTTCAAAATAAATGGAGCTCCCCCACCTCTTGGTGTTTCTTTACACAAAATAAAAACAAAACTATCATATTATCCTTTTAAAATATTTTTCAAAAATTTGTCGCGTATTTATTATTCATAAACTGCAAGGAAGAAAATCAAAAACATTTTCTCCCACGTTACTAGATGAGTTTAACAACAAAAATCATTGCGTCAAATAAGCAATGCGCAAAAATATATCGGAACAGCTGTTGCGTACGAACCACAGCGCTCACGTCATTGAGTGAAGAAGTTAAAAATTTCTTCATGAGAGGGTCCTAAGTACCTTTAAAAAAGAAAAATAATGAACGGTATTTCATTTCTCAGAACATTAAAGGCAACTCTAAAATTGATGTTCATGTCAGCTAAGCAGCGAATCTAAAATTGGCCCAGCAACAAGCTATTTACTTATTTATTCTAACAAAAATAAGCAGAGAACAACAGAATTTCTTATGGAACACTTTGCTTCGTAAGAGCTTCACAAACATGACAAGCTCCATCTTAGTGCTGCTAAATGATATATGACCAGCTCAAAACACTCTCCAAACACTTTGACTTCAAAGTAATGTGTGCGTTTGTGTAACATTTGCTTTTGATGGGTTTAAAACAGATTTAAAAGTAAGGACTCGACAATCAGATTTTTTTTAATAAAAAATTAATAAATAGACTATTTTTTTAGCTACATTAACGCTCTTCAACTGTGTTTGCAAAACTCATCACTTAACGCGGTGATTTTCACGGATAAATGCCACCCAAACGCTAATTTGTGAACAGAATTTCACTTTAAATCAAAACCTCCGTCAGACTTTCCAACACGATAGATAATTCTGCTGACACATCTTGCTTTATACGGTCTATTTTCTCCAAGACCAAATTCGTCGGGTAGGGCAAGAAGGAGCTTTCGCAAAGCAAAAATGCGTGGAAAAGGGTGTGTGGGGGGGGGGGGGGTAATTAGTCAAGAAAATATCTCCGAATATTTTACTACCCTAAGTTATACTTAACTTCAAGGGGATTTAAACAATTGCAACGCTATGAGTTGAAAGGAAACAAACCCAATTTATGCCTATTCTTCGAGAGAGAAAAAAACTTAAATTCAGTATTAAAACTGAAATAAGCAATATAAATTTATTATATATGATTTCGCCACATTTTTTTCGCTACCCCCCCCCCCCCCCCCGAATTCCGGCATTTGTTACGTTGCTGCCATATTTCGCCTTACTTAGGAATCACTCGTTAAAATTATTTTTACAATATATAAATCAAAAAATTCAGCTTACACAAACGATACTGAAACTAATGGATGAGAAATCAACCCAAAAGATCCCTTCTTATTTTGGTTACACAATATTTTCTCATTTAATAAACAAGTTCTCATAAAAAAAAAATGTAAAACATCATAATCATTTCCTTTTCTCGCAAAATATCATACTCACACCAGCAAACAACGACAAACAATGCAATTATTAAAAAAAAAAAAAAAATGGAGCTGAATCTTAGACGCTATTCATATAAATCGTGGTTATTACACACTGAAAATGTTCGAGTCAGCTATCCATCACCAAAAAAGAAAACAGCAAAAAAAAAAGATAGCGCTCACAAGTGAGGCGGCGATTTTCCTTTTAATTAATAAAGAGCACCAGATAATTGAAAGGAACTTGTATGACAAAGAACATCGGCGAGGAAATTCTCAAGAACCCAACGGGTGGGCAGGAGGAACACAATGCCATTTAATATTTCACAGTGTTTGTTTAAGAAGAATAAGATTAGACTGTCGTGTTGAAAATTTTCCTTGCTAATAGGAGAAACTACTTTTCTAATCAGACCGCTTCAACAACAATAGAACTTCAAGATATTGGGAAACATCTAGTTGTAGTAGTTGATTTGGAATACTGTAAAATCATGACTCATTAGTATCGAAAAAGTGTTTTATATTTGATCGTCATTGAAATTGACAGCAAAGCGAGCTAAATTTAAGTGTCCTTATAGTTTTGTTCTCCATTCTTAAGGATCAATAATTTTCTATTATGTTTTACCCATAATATAAAATAAATTCTGCTATTCACTGCATGGACGTCAGAAAATATTTTAAGGCAAGCTATTAATTAAGTAATTAATAAACGATACAAATCCCATATTATCACACAAGTATATGAATGAAGGGTAAAACATTTCTGCAAAACTAGTCATACTGATTAATTCTGAGAGCTTTCGTACCTTATGAAAATTCTTTTATTTCATGAATTATATTGTTTCTGACGGGAACTCGTTAGAATCACTTTTGAAAAACAATTTTTCTTTGATTGATGTTATTAATATCAATGAGATGTCAATGATAACATCAATGGTTTCGCTATTTTGGATGTTATTAATTTTCAAAAATAGCAAACTAAAATATCAACTTGCCCTTCAAAAGAAAATATTTGTTAAATGTATAATCATACAGTGAAATAAATATTTAATAATACGTAGCATTATCATACATATATTATTAACTATTTAGTGGGTTATTTGAAAACATATAATCAGGAAATTATGGCTCTCTATGTATTTCCCGCATGTTTCGACAATTAGCTTTGCGCAAAGGAATTTCCCGCTATTATAAGTGGACCATAAACTTACTCCAAAACAGCTAAGCGCAAAAAGTATAATTTTATGACCCCTGAAGGGGAAAAGGTTTTTTTTTTTTTTTTTTTAACATAATTTCTAATTATGTTAGTTATCACATCATGATGCCAAGTAGGATTAGTTTTTGACACTCTAAATTACCATTGCCGCTGATGATTTATTTTTGCACTAGGCAAACATTACTATTCAGAATGTGATAAAACATAATTCACGTCAGATTTCTGGAAACATTAGTTGGAATTACGATATCAATTTAAATCCAGTAGTAATTTAATATAAAACTTTATTCTTATAATGGCATGAGTTATTTCCTTTTTAAACATTGCACCTCTCTTGCATTTATAAACTTCATAGCACATTTAATGCATGTAATCCTGTGACTCTTCCATTCGAGTAGATTTTTCACAGAAATGCTTAAATATGTAACACAGCCCTAAACCACTCTAATTATTTCTGTTGCCAAAGACAACCTCATGTTCCATTAAATTTTACAATAATAGTAAAAATAAAATATATTAATGTTAGCTGTTTAATTTGAATTTGCATAAAGATTTAAACTTGAAAAGTAACGTTTTATTTTAGCTGTTATTTCTTAAAAGCAATTCCCACACAGAATAAGTTCTAATACAAATGACCAGCAGATTCTAATTGGGACTCAAATCAAGCTCGGAGGGGGGGGGGGAGTAATTTTCCACTTCGGTAGTACTTCGGGGAAAGACAATGCAATCCGGGAAAGGACGTAATTCAGACGAGCAATTCTCGGTGACTTTTTTTAATGCCTGACACACACTTCCTAAAAATTATATAGATGTATGGATCATGTGCACAGTTACACAATCAACTTTACACTTAAGTAGCCTTTTATGTTCCGTAAATACGTTCCACCTTATATACTTAAATCTTCAAGAATAAATACTTAATAATACTTAAATCTTCAAGAAAAATTATATAGATGTATGGATCATGTGCACAGTTACACAATCAACTTTACACTTAAGTAGCCTTTTATGTTCCGTAAATACGTTCCACCTTATATACTTAAATCTTCAAGAATTAAGACGTTTCCTAAATACTCCATTCCCCATTCTTTGCAACCATCTGAGCCTCTACAGTTTATTGAAAATCCTTTGTTAAGTGCTCAAAAATATTCAGTAAAATGAGCTGCAAAAAATTTATAGAATACTTTACACAAATTATAACAATCCATAATTAAAATGAAAACAAAACGATCACATAAAATTCCAAAGAATTAACTCATTATTACCCCCTGAAATATTTTTAATTGGAAAGAAGCTAAAAACTTAGTCGACAACAAAATATTATACGAACGGGTTTAAAGCATTATTTATCGAAAGTCACCATGACAGTAAAATTCCAGATGCATCGCGACTTCAATTATAACTGCTTTTCACAAATATGCAGCAAAGCGCAAATACGCGCATCTGAAATAGTGATAAAAATTTTAAATGGCGACGCAAGCCCAAATGGAACTACATAAATCCAGACTCCAGCTTTAATTAATGAAATGAATTTAATAAGAAAATTTGCATCCATAAATTAATATAAAACTTCGCTGACTTGAATGATTTATGAGCAAATAAAACGCAATTAAAACTGGCAAAAATGCACAGGGTGGAAAAAGGAATTAAAAGTTTGTCTTATCCCCCGGCAAACTTAATCAAAAGAGCACAAGTTCCCAGTTCTTTAATTGTGAAAATGCCCAAGGGCTCATAAGTTGGAGAGAAAATTTAAAATGCACAGGCGTTCAATTGCATACGCTGCATTCGAGAGTTTAAAAAATCCAACGCAGAGAAGTCTTTTAAACACTTCCTGAATGGCGAAACATTGTGTGACGACGCAGTAATAACAGTTTTGAGAAAAAGAACAATTATAGGGCTTCGTTTAAAGTTATAGTAGGTCAATTCATGGTTCGAAAACGTTTTCACGAAATTCTGAAACAAACGAAACTTAGCGATAGTCACCAGTAACAAAATTATATTCAGCTTAACACCATATCGGTTAAATTTACTCAAATTATTCTATTTTTTATCGTAAACATTAGTAACTTTTTTACTTTACAAAATTCCCACACACAAGATTCAATAACTATTTTCACAAAATTCACGAAAAAAATCTTGAAACATTTCCTGAACAACCAATTTAAACCAATTAATATTGTATTTAACAAAGATAAGTTAAGATTAATTGATTGTATACGGCGGACTGAGTTCCTATTGCATTTTGACCAGCATAACCGCAATATGTTTAACAGTAATACGTTTAGTTTTTCCGACGATGGAAGTTGAATCAGAAAAGACATTTTATCAGAGAAGCTGAAGAAAATAAATCTCTGTGGGTGCTCCACGACTAGATAGCTACCCGATGTATGTAGTGCATATAATTTCAGTTCATCAAGTTAGTCAAAAGAGGTCAGATTTTGGAATAGGTAGATGTGTTGCTTTTTTTCCCGCAGTGGACCAAAATTTATATTCGGGCCATGGAAACGGAAATAAATACATGGATATTTATTTATAAATAGAAACCTAGAACGAATGCTTAAATAGGTGACACGGACAGAAAATTTTAAGTGAAAAAATAGGTTTAATTGCTTAAGCTTAAAATTATTCTCAAATGGTACACACTTTTCGGTAAATACTCTCATAAATATTGTCTAGAGTTAGAAATAGTCACTATTTGAGCAATATTGTATAAGACAACGACAAAATTGGCAAAACGGGCTTAAGAAATACATTGTAATTACTGAGCAAAGATATGCCCAGTGAATAAAGATGCAGTGTATTGAAGGAATTATGTTTCATGAATTGTTTAAAAAGTTTTTTTTTTTTTAATCAATTTCATAGTTGAGCTGCAATTAACACATGAGCCTCGGTTTCGTTACTGTGCGTAATTTACCACTTGTTCTAAAATAAAATTACTCAGCCGTTTTTCGAATTTAAAGGTATTGAATACTCGAATGCCCCACGCAAACATGTCAAGGAATGTTCTTAAAATACGTATTGAAATTCAAAAGGGGCAATGTAGTACTACATTGTGAATTAGCATAATATTAGAAAGACAAGCATGCGTCACATTGCTTCTCCTAGTTCGATAGGTCTTTTTTGAAGACAGACAAAATGCACCAAAAGCATATTTTGTTATGCACTGCTGAACCCCAAATATACAAAAATAGTATTGTATTAAACTGCTTTTGTCCTCAATAAATAATACGACTCATCTCTAAAAAGGGAACTTACACCCTTTTTGAAATAAGCAATTCATTATTATAAGTGACAAACATTGAAGAATCTTGGCCTTCGAAAAAGATAGATGTCTATCAATTATTTTAAAAGTTGCTGGATGGAGTATGAACACAAGCTTAAAAATTAAAAGGTGCATCACGTGATTTTTCCAGAGGCTCTATTTTGAAAACAAGGAGCACGTCAACGACAGTTGGGATCATTCATAAATGATGTCACGCTTTGAGGGGGGAGAGGGGTTCGTGAAATTGTGACAAAGTGTGACAAGGGGAGGGGAGGGGTAACAAGAACATCGCGCATTATGCAACATAGCGTGACATGTGACAAAGGGGGAGGGGGGTCAAATATATGGGGAAACGCGTGACATTTATGAACGGCGCCTTGGGGGTGTGAAGAGGCAAAAATAAAACAAGTTTCTTGTACAATGCCTGAAACATCAAATAAAAATTACTTTATGAAAAAAAAATGAATCCTCGCGTTTCGAATATTTACTTCTCTCAAAAATATTCTTTCAAGCGCGGACGACTGTCACAGATAAATATTCGTTTGGAGGCTATGCAAAGAGAGATATTCTGAAATGAGCAGAAGAGATAATATTTATCAACCAACATCAATCGACAAGTGTTGAATCGTACAGTTTGTGATAACATGCAGCAGAGCAAGCGTACATAAAATGGTTTTTCACGATCGCTTGAGTTTGCGAAATTCTGTATTTACTTCGGTTACTTGCTGCTTCTCTCTACACTACATTTCACTTTCAAGTTTAAAAATGTGCAGAGCCTATTCATGAAACATTAATGTATCGCAGAATCATATTTGCTTTTCCAAATCATTGAAAAAACAATCCAGACAGTCAAATAATTTTCGCTGTCATGCTATTAAATTCTGTCGAAGTTTTGAAATTAATTCTTCGTTTTTCGCTTGCAACTGTTGAGTGATGAATATATTTTTATATTTGAAAGTGTAGTATCTGCTCATTGTAATTATGTTAAAAACAATAAATATTTCAAGAAGATACTTTTGAATCGCTTAGAATTAAATGACAATGAGAAAAGCTTTTAACTATGGAAATAACTTTATTTTCCATCTTACAAAAATAATAAAAGATCTTACAGACGATAATTGCTAATAAAAATGAACGATAATAGCTAAGGTGTAACCTAATTCAGGTGTCTAGAAAAATGAACTTGCCCCCCAAAAAATTCGCATTGTGCCACCTATAATTTTTCTTTTAATTAAATCGCTCCCGGAAACGTTTAAATGCTTATGGACACACACAAAATGAAATCACCGAAATAAAGTATGTTAAGTACGATAGCATGTGAAGTTTTAAAAAAAATTAAAATAACAATTAATAAAAAAAATAAAATAAAAGTGTTTCGCAACTTAGTTACAGTAGCGGCGCCGCTAGCGCATTTACAAACCTTAATCAACTTGTTTTAAATTCCTTTTTTATACACAATTAAAATCAGATTCAATCAACTTTTCTTTTATTTACAATCAACCACGATTTTACACACAAAAACGCGAACATCACTTTATACAAAATCGTAATATTTTATCTCATTCCCGCAGAAAGAGATTGGTCTCCAATTCTATTCTTGTCATTTTAACAGAAAATATAGTTAAAAATCAATATGGGTGAAAAATCGAATTTATTTTGGGAGAAGCACATTCACCTGTTTCCTCGAGACTGAATTAATTTTAATACATTGCGAAGAGCTTAACTTGTTATAAAAACACCAAATCATTAGTAGATGCGTATTTTTAATTAAATTATTTTCACTAGGCCTTTATTTCCACGTCAAAATAAGTGCTTAGAAAGTTTATTAAAGAAATATTTATTCATATTGATGTACAAATCGAAATTTTACATCGGAACTTCAAAACAAAGTAACGAATTATGACTGGTTGTCAAACTAAATATTTACTAACATTAAAAGTAAAATTTAACCAACACATTACGAATGCCAAAGTACCATCGATAAACAATTTAAAATTTGATTTAAAAATTAAAAAAAAATTCTACCACTGATAACCCCAGATCACATGTGAGCTAAACACTTCGAGACTGAAAAGTACCGGCACTGATAAATAACTGTTAATTTCATGTAAATTATGTGGAAGTGAACAAGTGTCACTGAAAATTCAAGCAAGCATTTACTAGGATTGACAAACAGCTTTAAACTTTATTTCTGCAATTTTAGAAGGAAAAATTCATGTGACACTTAGAAAACCTACTAGTATCGGTAAATAATGACCTCAGTTTTGGAAAAATGATACAGGGATAGATCATGCTGCGAGGGCTTTATTCGATTTATTTGAAGGGTCGCGCGCAGTACAGAGCGTGAATAAACAGAACATGGAGGAGAAAAAAAAGGAAAAATCGAACCACTCACCTCCATTCATGTCGCTCACTGCACACACTTGTAGAAACACAGCTGCGATCTGAAAACAAACAAAGCAATGCCAATCGGAGTTCCACTTTGGAGGCATATTGCGAACCGAATGCTGAATATGACGGATCACCATTCAAAAACGCGAGACGCCGGTCTTTCTGTGCTCGTAGAAATTCTCCGTTCGAGTGAATATATGAATGAATGAGTGACGATGCACACTGACACACCATTCAGGGTAATTCGCCGATGTGCAAGCGATGCATCGATCCACGTGCAGGTTTATCGGCTCTTGCTGATAGTGCAATGGAAATAACTAAGCAGTGGTAGTGATGGGAAGACGGTAGCAATAGTCAAAGCGCTTCGGTCGCCCATCGCTCCCAGCGACGCCTGCTTGAGGGCTACGATTGCATTGGGGGGAAGCGGCGGATTGCGGCTGCGCCGGCCGCTCGCCCCGCCATCTGTCGTGGCCCTTTTTTCCTCGCCCCTAGTAGCCGCGCTCAGAACTAAGTGCGCCGGTTATGGATTAGACGGGGAGAGGCGTGAGGTTAAGTACAGATGTTTGACCCTGCCAGCTCAATACAATACTTCTTGTCTGCGCAAAGGGTTATGCAAAGGCTCCACTAAAAGATCAGCATAAAACATTTATCCTTTCCCATGTCGCGTGTGTGTTGAAAATGCCCTGGGGGAGTAAACAAAATGTCTTAAAATTTTTAGTGATCTTTAGAACATTCCCTCTCTAAAAATCTATTCGAAAACTAATTTGTTATTAAATTTAAGTAAATTATCAATTTTGCCACAGTTTTTGAAAAAAATTTAAACTGCACTAAAAACATTTTAACTGAGAGTTTCTTTTCTGATACATTTGCGTAAAGCTTGATAGTGAACGCTTTATTTGCTCTTGCTATTAAACAGCTTTTTAAAAAGTTTTCTAAATTTTTCTTTGGTATTCCTGTACCATACAGTTTCGCTTCCCCGTTTCACAGTTATTTGTATAGGCTTGAGCAGTGAGCACGGGGGTCAAAAGTAGAGTTAAAGCGTAGTACCCGCATTAGCTTTATAAAATGAACGCTAACATGAAGCATGTTTCTATTCGGCTAATATATTCATGTTTACGTAATAAGAGATTAATCCTTTTTGTTCAGAAGAAATCTTTTTAGAAAAAGTGTTTGGTTTTGTTGTTCTTTGAAAATTTCCTACTTGTCTCTGAAAACCTCTTATATGGTTTAGTATTAACTTTTCGGGGCCGTGGTAGCCCAGTGGTTAGCACGTCGGACTTCCACCTGGAAGGTCGCGCGTTCGATGCCCACTGAAGACCACCATGTATACTTGGGGATATGTGCATCTAAAATCCGTAGACCCCACTCCCTCTCCCCGTGCGTAAGCAATCCTAAGGCCTCGGCTAACAGGTAGGGGTCTGGTGGAGAAAAGTATTAACTTTTCGAGAACAGGATGGTACTGCATCTACAGCACAAAGATTTTTTTCTCCGAAATCAGGGTTTTTTTAATTATTATTATAATTATTACTAATGGTAGATTTATGAGGTGTTTCGGCAAATAACGGATGTTAAGAGTTTAAACTTTAATGCTGCCGTACGCAATAGAGTGAAGAGGAAAATATTATGAAAGAAAATTTCATTACGCATGAAACTTGTAATGTTGTAAAAAATAAAAAATTCGAAATTACTTTTCGTGCGAACTAGGAAAGTTTCTTTTGGCATATATTCTCAGTTTACAAATTCTTTTAACTGAAAATTCTTCATATTTTTGGTGCCTAAAGCTTTAAAAATAGTTGAAAATCCTTTTTTTTTTTTTTTTGAAATTATTGTGGCGTATGGTAGGAACGTTGTGCTATAGATATAATGATTTACGCATTTTTTGGAGACACTGATATCCATTTATATCTTCAGTGTCTGAGCTACCCAAAACATGTAAAAAATTCACATATTTGAGGAGTTGACATTCTAAAAGAGCTAAGTTACAAAAAGGGAAATTTTACAGGAGAAGGAAAAAACGATTAGGAGTCATTAAAACAACTGCTAAAACCACACTAATAAATAGTTTACGGTAGCTTCGAAACAAAATGTATTTAACTCCTTTTTACAACTCCTTTTAGCCTCTAATCACAGATATGTTTCAAAGGAAAAACATTTTTTTTTTCATTTGTGTCACTTAACTCCTTTTCAATGTCAATTCCTACTTTATGGAAATTCGTTTGAATGGAAAATTAATTTCATTGTTCATTTATAATTTTGAATCGGAAATTGGAATTTTTAGTTCATTGCTTTGGAATACCGGAGGAAACAAATTGAAACTGAATAAAAATTTTGCATGAATGCGTAACATGTTTAAATAACAACATTTGCACCCCGAGCCGATTCTTTTATCAACATTTAGATTTTTCACCCTACTCTAACGTGCAATGAGGAAATTTTTCAGAATTTGCTCTGTTGAATTTCCTAAGATTTTGCCAATTTCGAGGGCAAAATATCGACACAGGGCGACGTTCCAATTCGACTTTGATGATAAAATATTTTTGGGGCTTTGCTCTGGTCTCAAAAGGGTAAGTGTACGTTTTTCAGAAAGCAAAATTATGGAATAGTCATTCTCTTAATTGCTACTTTTAGTCAAAAAAAGCTCTGCTAAAAAGCTAATGGCAACCTAAAAGCAAATTTAACTACATTTTCAATAATTAGAATGTTAACATTGCATGTGGCTTTGTGTCCTTTTCATTTTTAGAATACTTTAGCTTTCAATAATATTTTAATGGTTAAAATTAAGAATAATTTGTAATGTAGAAAATGGGAAAACTAGTTGTTCATAGTCGTACAAGTATGTGTCTATTTTTTTCCCGGGAAGAATTCAAGAATATACATTTATGCATAAAATTTCCATAATAGTATTTATACGCACGCAGATAATTTAAAGGAAAAGATATAATTAATTAATTTTGAAAAAACAAAAAAAAAAAAAAATACAGTGGCTGGGACACCTTGAGAGGATGGAGGAAAACGGAGGCACAAAGAAGATTTTCAAGGGCCATTGCCAGGGCCAGGAGAAAAATTGTTAGAGAGACCTTGGTCCATGATGGGCTGTAATGTCAGAGAGGTTTTTTTTTTTTTAGTTATTCATACGCACGCGCACACAAACGAAACAAGTAGATAAATACATACCTGTATTTTATAATTAGAATCCATTAAAAATTAAATACATTTAAAATTATCAAAGAACAATATTATTATTTTTTAAGCTTATTTTTTAGAAAATAGCATTAAATATATTTGATAATTATCATTCCTTGTGTATGTATGCTCATATACACAGAGCATACAAAATATATGTGTATGTACACATATACTATGTATGTCAGCACCAAATTTAACGTATTTTTATCATTATGTGTATGTAAACTTTGCGCGAACATAGCAATAAAGTATTAGAAATGTAGTACATTAGTACTGTGTTATTACACCATTGTTGATCTAAATGTTTATTTGCTTAAACTTCTAATTTTTAAGAGAATAAAAGTACAAAAATAGAACGTCAAAATATTAACATGGAGAAAATGACATTTTTATTGCCAAACAATACATTTTTTTATTGAATATCCATTTCCATATCATAGATAACTTTTGCCCAGTCTCAAAAAAACTTGAGAAATTAATCAAAAGTGTTCTAGAGGAAACTTATTTCCTTTTTCTATTCTTCTGATTCTTCAGGTTGAGCTGTAAAATACAAGAAAAGCAACGATTTTACACACAGAAGAAAAAACATTCGTTTTACCAGAGAAACAGAAGTACTAATGAAATATTAAAAAGTCCTTTCTTGTAATTCAAGGTAAATCCTTTAAAATTGAAATTTATTGTCCTTATAAAGTCAAATTTTTGTTAAGTTAGAGCAAAACAACTCAATGAGATACAAATTTGCTTAGTATGTAACTTTTCTCAAATGAAAATTTTATTTAGTTTGAGAAACGAAGTGCCTAATGCTTTTGAAAGCATATTATTTTGTTTACTTTAGAAGTAGTTAATTATTCTCTACCGACTATTTAACAAACATCATAGTTATTATAGCTTAATACTCTGTATATAGCTTAAAATGGGGAAGCTTTTTTTGCATTTACACATAATAATTATTTTGATAAACTATTTTATTTTTGCAAAATTTGCGCCTCATTTTACGTTGGTTTTATTTTTACTTTGTTGTTTGAATTTTATTTCTAATCTATCTTATTTACATTAAGAGAATTACTTTGTTCCGTGAGCCCTAAAATATTTGGCACTCAAACCCAGGGCCCAGCGAAAAATACTTTAGTTACACTGATCCTTTCTTTCCTATTTTTTTTCTACGATTTTACTGCTTACTAAGCTCTAAAAGTATGAAACTATACAATAGACTTACACTACTTATGATTGTGTTGTGTTTTTGATGTGTTTACTTATAATTGCTAAACTTCACCATTTCAGCTTAATTTCAGCATAATTATTTCATCACAATTACCTTTCATGAAAATAATCTACATCAAATTTTAATGTACAAACTAAAAATTATGCATTGAACTAAATACAATACTAAGTAATCTACATTGTTTTGCCCATAGAATTAGTTTCGCCGGACCGAATCATTTCTGCACAAGACAGTGAGAATGAAACAACCGGTTTGTTTGTTTATTTTTTCTTTTGTTCTGCGAAATTCTATTCTAAATGTACCATTCTTGGTGCGTGTTTGGAAGCATTGTGATAAACGTTTTCCTTTTTTGCGCTCCGCTTTTCATTTTGTTCTCAACAACTGGTTGACTCTATATGTGTGTCAAATTAGATTCTTGCAAACCGACATCAAAGAAATTTATCTAACAACTAACTCAAAGAAGCCATCTTAAAAAGGGTTATCTTCTGTTTCGCAGCTGAGAAGCTGACCTGCGAGCGTTACAACAACGAAAGACCATTGAGTTACTCGCACTGTCTCCAGATCTGGAACCACTTGATTTCTATCCGAAGAACGTTTTTATCAGAAAAAGTTTGTTAAACTCAATGCGGTGTAAGAAAGGAAAATGTCTTATGCAATTATCGACACTGGATACGTTATAAAATGATTTCGTGTAGGAATTCCACGACATGAACGAATTTGAATACCCATGTTAATCACTCCGAATAAAAGCATTACCCATAAGTATCCAAAAGATAAAAACTATGTGTCATTTTGCCTGAAACCTTTCAACAAACAAATAGTTTTTTTTTCATTTTTACAACATACTAACGGTGTCCTATAGGTGTAGTCCTATTTATACTAATATTCAATTGAAATTGACAAATTCAATGCAGTTTCGTTTAGCGCAATTCTTTAAAATCTGAATAATAAGTAGTTTTGTGTTGATGCCATTTTAAGAAACAAAAGAATATTTCACCTTGTCTCCTGCTATTTTTTCGGCGACGTCTTCTTTCGGGCACTTCTTCGTCCCCTGAAAAGACATTCATTTTGCAAAATTGTGTTGTCACATTATAATAAACTCTTGAATTGCCAAATAACAGTGAGAAAATGACCAACTCTTAAATCAAAAGACGATTGCACGACTTAATTGCTTTTTCCTTGCCTTTTATAAATTCAAATTCTTCTTTCATCATTAATGAGTGCTTAATAAAAGAGCACCATATTGCTTTTGATTTATTTTTCCCAGAAATGAAATTAGGATGCAATAGATAATGAAATCTGTTAATTTATAATTGGAATTTGTGAGGTATTTTCTAAGCAAAATGAAATTATTAATGAGCTTTTACTTGAAAATAATATGAAATGTAAAGATAGTCTCAATAATGAGGTAAAACAGTTATGAAAATAATTGCTGAATGCATCTCTCGAACGATGGAATACTTAGAAATGAAGCTCATGCATTTCTCTTCATTTTAGTCTTAAGACTAAAACTTGTTTTATTCTAAAGACTAAAAAAGAGTTTCTGTTTCTTAAAAAAGAAGCTTGTAGCTAATGCAATTGCAGCAGAAGCTCTATCCTCCATTTCCGGAACTTTCGTTTTCCGGCATGCATAGTTCTGTTTTAATAATCAGGTCAGAAACGCTCTCTGAGTATTGTTGATTTTGACCCCTTTGATTGTTTCAGAAACTAGCAGACTCCCGCATGTATCGTCTAAAAATTGAAGGAAAAAAACGAAAGAAAGAAAAGAAAAGAAATTTCTGAGAAATTCAGCCCCTTGCTCTCCTTTTTTACGATTATGCATCAAAGATACAGACATGTGTCTTGATTTCTGTTCAGTAAAGGATAGCAGAGAAGGAAGAAATGGATGAAAATGAAAAACTCAACAGATAACCTGCTCCAACGTTTGCTGAGGCACTTAAAGGATTTGAAATCACGATGTACTTTCTTCATTCATAGGAATTAAGCGAAAGAGAATAGAAAGATATCACAGAGGATGAGAATTTACTGTTTAGTTTGAGCATAAAAAACTGTACAAGCTAACATTTCTCTATTTTAAGTGAATTAATGGATCTGTTCTTGTGTAATCTTTTCCCAGAAATTTTGTGAAGCAAGTACGTATTTTTATTCATTCTGTTTTCTAAATGTTAAAAGTAAATTTATTAATGCCATATGTTTTTTCTGTTCACATATCTGGGTCCACATAAAACATCAAATTTTTGTTGACCCAATTACCAATTTTAATTATTTACAGCTATGTAAGTTCTTTTACTTTAACCCGCATTCGTCGTTTTCCCTTCTCTGTCGTTCGAGAATTGGTCTCTTGAGAAGCGATCGATCGAGATTTTACTATATGTTGATTAAAAGCAAATATTTGGGAACATACTGTCTTTTTTTGTGGGGGCGTTAGCATTATTCCTCGATTTATAGAATGTTCAAGTTGCACGTTTGCAGTTTATCACACAGTGTTTGATCACAATTTGTTCTTCAGTGCAAGAAACATTTGCCACCAAACGAGGAATGATTTATGTCAAGTTGTCAAGGACTGTTTAAATACAAATAATACCCGAGTCTTGGTATATTTTGTTTGAAATGATGCACTTCTAAAGTCCAGATGACTAAATGTCTGTAAATCTGGCAGTACGTAAATTTGCTCTATAAATCTTTGGGTGGTGCGCCATTTCTGAAACAGTCGCAATAACTTTCTTTCTCACCGTTTTGTCATCGTTGCCCATTGATAGATACTGCTGCTGTGTTCCCGAGGTCCACACATGATTTTTGATTTTTTTTTGCCATAAAGATAAAATCCAACTTTGATTTTAAAAAAAAAAAAAAAAAAAAAAAAAAAAAGGCAAAGTTGAATAATGCCCGCTTTTATAATTATAGATTTTGCCGCAACAGTACTTAGAAGTAAGGCGTACCCTTTTCGGTTTGCGAGTTTAATCACAGTGTCAGTATTACAATACGTTATTTTATAATGACAAAAATAAATCTTTTTTGTTGTTATTTTGAAAGCTTTTTCTTCTTCTTTTGTTCCTTTTTTTTTTTTTTTTTTTGCCTCGTAATTCCAATTTATAATCGATTTGTTCTTCGTTGAAGTTTTGCATTAGGGCTTTTATAACTATGTAAGTTTTTCTTTGCTAAGAAAAAAAACCACTCTCTGAAGAGATTACAGAAATCTGGAGAAACTTCATTAATTTCTTTCTACCTTAAAAAATGACACAAATTTTTAGAACAGGATTCCAGATCTGACAATTCTCAGAAAATATCACGATGTACTTTCTTCATTCATAGGAATTAAGCGAAAGAGAATAGAAAGATATCACAGAGGATGAGAATTTACTGTTTAGTTTGAGCATAAAAAACTGTACAAGCTAACATTTCTCTATTTTAAGTCAATTAATGGATCTGTTCTTGTGTAATCTACAAATAACCTTCATTGGTTTTTTGGTATAGCCCTTCTAGTTGCAAAACTTTACAGACAGAGCGAGATCATTACTGTAAATAGTATTTTTGTGAATATGCTGTTTTAGAAAAAAATCAATAGTTTAATCCCGTTAATCCCGTTTTTTTTCCTCCTCTCCCCGAAGAGACAATAATATCTGACAATGAAATAAGAAAATACGAAGGAAAATGTTGCTTTCGAATTCAAATGATCAAATGAGTGATTGTGTGATTGATGAACAGACATATAAATTTAATAGCTTTAAATTAGAAAAGCACTACGCTGCAAATAAAGTACGGGTGTAGCAGAACTACAACTATTTCACCTGACGCCATCTTTAGGCGGTAAGAACTTTACCGGCAGTCGTTCTCCAGCTTCGATGAAGATATGTTGTAAGTAGGTCTCCCGGACCCTTACGTTAGATTAGAATTAAATGTTGTCGTCTTTAATTTTTTTCTTTGTGGCTGTTTCTGTGCTCTGTCAGTTTAAATGCTTTGTTTAACAAATAATTTAGAGCTAGCCGGCGGTGATTTTGTTGAGAAACGGTTACACGGTTCATTATTTTCCACAAAGATGAATAATGGATTACTTAACTCAAAAGTAGTCTCTTGAATAAAAATAAGAACTCAATTCCACCACGTATTTGAATGACCACATAACTATAAGGGGCGTCTTCCTGATTTAGATAATAATAAAGATGCGTCTTCCTGAGCCCCCTAA
This sequence comes from Octonoba sinensis, assembly GCA_038502835.1. Classification (NCBI taxonomy): domain Eukaryota; kingdom Metazoa; phylum Arthropoda; class Arachnida; order Araneae; family Uloboridae; genus Octonoba; species Octonoba sinensis. Next base: position 23,218,617 of record CM076599.1, on the reverse strand, counting down.
ATTACGGGCCAACAATTTAGTTGGAAAAAAAAATAACGAAAAAATAATTCATATTCAAATAAATGTTTAAAATTTACCTGAATTCTGGGCCATTTTTCTTCCCCGGCGCCCTAAAAAAATAAATAAATAAAAGAAAAATAAAGTATTTCAAACAACATTCAAAATCTTAGAAATGCATGATTGAATAATTGTGATTGCATACTTTGTCCATTTTAATCCCTTAATGGAAGTAAAACTAATTAACTTCCCACTTAAAAAGCCTTAAAGAGCACTATTTTAACGCGTAACGTTAATTTGGATTGAAATGTGTAACACAATCCCGATCCGAATGAATATAAATCTCATTCAAATGTGCGTTTAACAGCATGTACTTGAGAAAACTTGCAATTATCTCACTACTCACATTCACAGTTTTGACTAACAATCCTATTAGTACGAGATCGGCTGCAGAATTCTGTGCTCATCGAGTGTTTGCTAAAATCTAAATTTTTAAGCATATTTATGATTAGGAGAATATATATCTACCAGGTTGCCTATCAAAATGTGGCCGCTAATATTTTTAATTAAATTATTGTTAATTGATTTTTCGGAATAAAATTCATTCACTTGTTTTTAGCCTACTTTCCCGTAAAAGTAAAATAATAATAATAATAAAGCATGAAAGAAGGCCAAATGTATCGTGAAAATATCGCTAGAAATCAAGAAACGTCAAAAATAAGTTAAGTAATTAAATAAAGAATGAAAAATAAAAAATTTGAAAGTAGGGTATTGAGATGGGGAAAAAGTGTGTCGGTCGGTCTGTCGGTCTGTCGGTCTGTCGGTCTGTCGGTCTGTCTGTCGGTCTGTCTGTCTGTCTGTCTGTCGGTCTACCCCCCCCCCCCCCCAAATAACTTTAGAACGAATTGTCCGATTGGAAAAATTCTTTTTGCATTCGAGAGATCTCGGCGAGGACATCTCATTTCCATATTTTAGTTTTTGATATGAACAATTTTTTGTTTAATTTTGAACAGTTCAAAAATTTTCAACATTAGCGCCTATGGGTGAAAATGAAGCAAATGATGTAAACTCTGGCTACAAGATCCAAGTTCCCATGAACAAGCTCACTGAAAGAAGTTCTTGGCGTGAAATATTGATTTGAACAATTTTTGTTCATTTTTGAACAGTTCAAAAAAAAATTAACATACCGCCTACGGGGAAATTTAGATCCTATATAATTCCTGATCTAACGGACCGATTTGCTTGGAACAAACTTTATCGGAAAGCTCTTATGACGTAGAACATGTACAAATAGAAAGTTCATCCAGAACTAACGAGCCTATTTTCCTATGAAATTTTTTGATCGGGATTTTCAAGAATATTTTTGAATTAATGAATGTTTAAATGAATAAGCAAAAGAATGAAAGAATAAATGAGTGAATAAATACATGAATGACTTAATAAATGAATGATTGAATGAATATGTATTAACCGTTGAAAAAGGTATATTTGAAGCAATTAAGAACTATAGCTAAACGAGAAAGACAGAGAGAGAGATAGCTAGATTATAAATTTGAATTCGGTGTATACGGGAAAGTAGGCTCGCATAGTTCTAGACGGAACTTCTTGTTTAAATAAAATATCGTCCACTTCACGGCAATATAGATAAAGACTCTGAAAAATCACGGTTGCCGTTGAGCACTTAGCCGCACCTCTTCGCAGCCAGGTGTAAACAGGTATGATTTTGATGCATTTATACGTTCATAACGTACATTTGTTATTTATATATCAAATTAAAGCTAATTTTTTCTGTTTATTGTGATATACGGTTGCCTAATTAAATCTGGCCGCAAATAAGGGTTGCTGGTTGTTAAAAATGCCAGTTGTACGACGCTTTAAAGCCATTGCGCATGCGTCGAATGATAGTGTTCTCAACTGAACAGCTGCTACATTTTGATTCTAACATAAGAACCACGCTGTTTTGGAGTTCGTAATAAACAACGTTATATATATTGTTGTTTTATTTGTGCATCTAAGAATTATCAAATTAATCAACGTAAAATAAAATTGATAAAGATGAAGGCGTGTTTTCTGTGTCGCAAAAAATTCAATGTCCTTGACTTTCATAATGCATCATTCAAAAAGTGTTCACTAATGTTATTGTTCCGTGGTATGAAAAAATACAAATATCATGACACTTTATTAACAGTTGAGTCCACTGATGACTTTGGATATCATACAGAGTGTTTTAAAAAAATTACAGTTCTAAAGCAAAAAGATAGAGCGATGATAGTGTGAGTGAAAGCTCTGATGATTCAGATTTTTTAATAAGAGTTACGGAAATATAAGATACATATTTTAAATTTTTAATTTGCTTAAATGTTTAATTAATATGTAACAGGCGATTGAATACTTGAATAAAACATAATATTTTTTCAAACAGTACTTGCACAATAAAATTTTCTTTTACATAAGTAACCTTGGTTTTATTTTTCATCAACATTATTTTTTTGTTGTAGTTTTTAAATTTGTCATTTTGAAAAAGAAGACGGTTCTTTTGGAGTATTTATCAAGTTGTCCCTACTACTGTTTGAACCGGTGGTTGAGGACACTATCATTCGACGCATGCGCAATGGCTTTAAAGCGTCGTACAACTGGCATTTTTAACAACCAGCAACCCTTATTTGAGGCCAGATTTAATTAGGCAACCGTATATCACAATAAACAGAAAAAATTAGCTTTAATTTGATATATAAATAACAAATGTACGTTATGAACGTATAAATGCATCAAAATCATACCTGTTTACACCTGGCTGCGAAGAGGTGCGGCTAAGTGCTCAACGGCAACCGTGATTTTTCAGAGTCTTTATCTATATTGCCGTGAAGTGGACGATATTTTATTTAAAAAACAAGTGAATGAATTTTATTCCGAAAAATCAATTAACAATAATTTAAGTAAAAATATTAGCGACCACATTTTGATAGGCAACCTGGTAGATATATATTCTCCTAATCATAAATATGGTTAAAAATTTAGATTTTAGCAAACACTCGATGAGCACAGAATTCTGCAGCCGGATCTTAGAATATATATAAAGGGAATTTGGGGTGAATACTAAATCGGACATTCTTTAACATAGACCTAAATTATAGTTATAATTCCTTTAATTTGAATGAGCCCTTGGTTTCTGATTTTACTTATAACACAAATATCCTTACTGAAAGTTTCGAGAGCATTCCAAATTATTTATTAAAGGCTAAGGAACAAGAAAATAATTAAAACGCCGGATTATATTTTTAATCCGATGAATATTTTAACACGCATGGCATAGATTTCAAGATCGATAAATTTCTCCCCAAATTATACAAGTGTGGATTGGTCAAAACGCGACGTAATATGAAAAGCTTCAAAAAATAATAAAAGCAAAATGTCGAAAACGAACTCAGAAAATCGTTCTTGTACACAACTAAAGAAAGCTTACTTCAGTTCCGGCATACATATTTCAGCAGATAAAATAAATTAAAATAGTACAAATTAGAAAGGATAAGACATATATGTTTATATAGAATATACGCTTATGTATGTTAAAGTAAAAGAAGTAAAAAATAAATAAATAAAACTTTTACTGTGCTCTCAGCATAAACTAATGTAACCTTTAACGCTTTAAAAGGACGCGATAAATAATTTCCCACCAAATTCAGCAAATTTAAGTGTCTAAAAGTGAACTTATTTTCCATTTCAGGTTAACTTTAATTCTTTTTTTTTAATGTCGTTTTTTCATAAAGTATAAACCATTGAGAAAGGGGGAGGGGGCTAGTGAATTTATATATTGATTTTCTTAAAACCTATCCGAAAATATAACTTGTTTATATTTTCGGATATTCGGATTTCGGATTTCTTGTATAATATAATAGTGGTCTATCTGATGCAAAATAGCCTTAAAGAGGTTCAACGGGCTCAGAACACCAAGAAATTAAGCTCTAAAGTTCATATAAGTGTTGAATCCGAATCGTTGGCATTTGCATTACCATCATGTGAACTTCATATTTGGGTCCAAAATTAAATCATCAAAATACTTCTTCAGAATGAAACAAAACAGTAAAGGAGAAAAGTGTATGTTTAAAAATGTTAAATTTTCAAAATTGCCTTTAACATACCTTGTTTCTGTAGCATTTCAGAACCTTTTTGAGCTGTAAGAATGTAAACAAATAAAAAGTTGAGAGTTTAATAAGACTAAAACGAATAAATTAATAATGACAATAATAATATTAATGCAAGATCAATCATTTACCTTGATCCATAAGCATACCAGGACCTTTTTGAGCTGCAATAAATAATGGAAAACAGATTAGAAAATTTCGTAAAAATAATATTAAAATTACGTTGTGAAACACCATTAAGTAAAAGAACGTGCATTTACCTTGATCCATAAACATTTTAGGGCCATTTTGAGCTGTAAGGAATTGAAAGAAATCTCATTGAAAGCTTCAACAAATTACACTCAATTGCAAACGATAATAATATAATAACAACATTAATAAAATCAAAAATATACATCCACAATAAATTGTCTGTTTCTTTTAAATCCTAGCCTGCTTGGTGGAAGTGAAGTTGTACAACATGATGGGGGGGGGGGGGAAAACGTTATTATGATTGTGGCATACGTGGATAAGCAGATTCGCCACTAGAAAACAGACTGTTCAGGTCACCTGTTAGTTTATAAAAGCCCTCTGCATTTACTGTCTGTGATTTTCCTGTTCTAACGGGGCTTTGGATTATGTGTCTGGGCTTAAGATGTTAAGTTATTTCTATTCGATATGGGGTTGTCTTAAGAGAGAAAGAGGCTGGATGGGTCCTGCCGTAAGACTGTGCAGGTGTCGTAAGACTGCAAGGGCCGTTCTGATCAGATTGTTAGATAGAGTGTTTTAGAATCAACAATAGGGTGGTGCTTATTTTTCGAAGTTTCAAATTTTCAACCTCTTACCCTCTAAATTTGTTCCATTATACCAAAAAATAATTATGATAAAATTTTATCACCAGCAAACAATATTTAGAGGTAGCTCAAAGAGGGTAAAATTTCATAATTGAACGAGATTTTGCGATTTTTTGAACTTTTAAGCAAGATAAAAATTATGATTTGTAATCGTTTAATTTATGTAATTATACTAAAAAGCAACTTCTATATGAATAAGTAAAAATTAAACATTTATAAATTGCATAGCTGTAATAACTTAGCACTCTTAATAAAATATACAGTATTCAAGTCTACCTCATAGGTGGCAACAACTGTCTAAATGAGTGATCCAAACTTATGGAGCCACTGTGCAATAATACCTCTTCCAAATTTTACTATGAGTTATTCTTCACCCCCCTCCTCTCCATAGTAAAGAAAGACCAGGTCAACAAAGTAAAAAACTTTTCAATTATCAGTTACTTATTTATATATTCCAGAACGAGACGAGAGGGCTACTATATTAGCAGTAACTGCTTTTTCATGGATTTATGCCAAAAAAAATATTTCATTCTCCTTCTGAACCATAAACTTTCAATGCAAATATTGATGAAATATGGAAAATCCACTAACAGTTGTTGGTGTAATTATGTGCAGATTAGCCACCTGAGTTTGACTGCAATCTACCAAAGATTTCCTCGTGAGTGAATGGTAGCTGGCAATTTACGGTTTTGTAACGACTGGTCTAAACTACAAATAAGGAACAATTTTGCTCTGAAATGACGCAGTGAACTTGGCACGCAGTGAAAAGGTCACACAAATAAAATTTGAGAGCATTAGACATGGAAAAAAAAAAGAAACTGTAAATATTGCTTCAATAACACTATTGAATTCCAACTGCATTATATCAAATTGAATTAGACCAAACAAAATATTTATATGACCATATTCGATAATTAGAAAAAAAAAGTAAGGGACTGAAATGGGGTAATTTTTTTGCTTTTTCATACATAACTTTTGACTAAATGAACCGATTTTTATTATTTTTTCTTTGATCAATAGAGGGTCGTCTAACTCAAATATCGCGCATCAGTTTGACTACATCTGTTTTTTTTAGAAAAAACGTTGTGGGTGAAAAATATGTGTTTTTTCATTTTAATTGGAAAGGCTAGGCTCGATTTGTCCTTGTTGGGAAAGTTGTTAATAAAAATGAGACTCATTGTTACATTAAAAGCAATTATAACAAGAAATAGACTGAAGGCTTCTCTGAAGATGAAATTAAAGCCAATCAGTTTGCTTGCGCCAGTGACCCTTTAAAATCGGTTTTAAAACGAAATTTATCTTACAAACGGTTAGTTTTTAGTGTCATTCCCTCAAATGTTTCCCCTTTGATATGTATGTCTTAAAAATCGAGTATTTATATAAAAATGTATTTACAGTAAAAATAATAAAATAAAATAATTTTTGGAAAAAATAGAACCGACTTCAAACTACAAATTGCGCTGAAAAGTAAAAAATAACATTATTCTTTAAACAACTTCGACACGACTTTTAAATATAATTTTTGAAGTCGGTGCAAAATTATAATGGATTTTGATGCATGATTCCTTTTGTAACTATGAACCAATTACAAATATAAATAGCGTAGAGTTTGCAACAGTTTCAGTGTAAAATAACGCATGATGTAATTATAATTAGACTGTCATAATTTTGCACCGACTTCAAAAATTATATTTAAAAGTCGTATCGAAGTTGTTTAAAGAATAATGTTGTTTTTTACTTTTCAGCGCAATTTATAGTTTATAATCGGTTCTCTTTTCTCCAAAAATTATTTTATTGATTTATTCCGTTATTTTATTCCGTTTGTATGGAAGTATTTGTTAGTATTTTTGCACTCAAAGATTAAATGGAACTTTAAAACAAAGATTACTTATTTTGAATGTTAACAGTTTCATTTAGCTATTTTCATTCTGATGTTAAAATTTTGAAGTATTTTTTAATTATTTTTGAACTTGACGATTAAGGGAACTTAAAAACACAGATTATTTATTTTGAGCGGCAATTTTTTAATTTAGAATTTTTGTGTTTGTGTTTCTTCTGTTTGGATAAGGCTGCTTCTTGCTTTTCCATCGAACCATACTGAGCCACAGCAACGCGTGGCCGGGTACAGCTAGTTTATAATATAGATGATGCTTGATTTCGAAGCATTGCAATGAGCATACTTCGGAAGGAGTTGGAATTTTTCAATGTGCTGAGCCAGACAATATCAAAATCTTCACCGACAATGGAACAAAAAAAAAAAAAAAAAAATTGCCCGCAAGCATTGTGAAAAAAAATAAAGCTCAAGACCGATTGGTCTTGAGCTTTATTTTTTCAAATTGAGCAGTTTAGATTTTCTCATGTGTACAGTTATAAATATCGTGTTCGAGAATAGGTAAACCAGACAATCTATATTTTCAGACAATGAAACAACAAGCATTGTCTAATGAAACATATATGTGCTTTTTCTTGCTTTTCCATCGAACCATACTGAGCCACAGCAACGCGTGGCCGGGTACAGCTAGTTTATAATATAGATGATGCTTGATTTCGAAGCATTGCAATGAGCATACTAAATAGTTTCAATGTAATTTGTAAAGGATAAGTAAGGTGTTTAAAAGTTTTGAGTTTGATGAATTGGGTAAATATGAATCTCTGAGCCACTTCTTTTGAGGGCAGCAGTAACAGTAAAAGTAAAAATTGATGAAGCTAAGGGAAAAAAAACCTTCAATTCATTTGTGTGTTCTTTTTCGTACTATTATCTGGTAATGGCATACCGCCTAATATATGCCAGGGGTTTGCTGCTAGCCTGTGTATGTTACAGATATGATATCAGCTAACCCCAAGCAGCAAATTTAATGTGTCTCTTTTCAGAGCCAAATGGTTCTCCACGCATGGTTTAGACCAGTAGTCATCAAACCGTAAAATGCTAGTTACAAGTAACTCGCAAGGAAATCTTTAGTAGATATCAGTGGTACTCATGGGGTTAATTTGCATATAATTACACCAGCAGCTGTTGATTTTCCATATTTTGCAAATATTCGCATTGATAGTTCATGGCTCAGGCAGAAAATAAAGAATATTTTGCTGGCGTAAATATATAGTATGTGAAAAATGTCGAAACCCACTCGCATATGTAAATAACTGAGAATTGAAAAGTTTATAACTTTTTTGTCCTGTTTTTTCTTTCTTTCTTTGCTCTTGGGGAGGGGAAAGGGGCGAGAATATCTCATAGTAAAATGTGGTAAAGGTACAGTTGCTCAATGGCTCCATAAGTTTGGTGATCACTGGTTTAGACAGTTGTTGCCAGATATAAGGTACACTTGAATACTGTATTTTTTATTAAAAAATTATTGCTTTATAGCTATACAATTTACAAATGTTTAAGTTTTACTGATTCATAAAGAAGTTACTTTTTAATATTATTACAATAAATTAAACATAATTGCGAATCATATTTTTATCTTGCTTAAAAATTCAAAAAATCGCAAAATCTCGTTCAATTATGAAACTTTACAATCTTTGAGCTACCTTTAAATATTGTTTGCTGGTGACAAAATTTTATCATAATCATTTTTTGGTATAATGGAACAAATTTAGAGGGTAAGAGGTTGAAAATTTAAAACTTCGAAAAATAAGCACCACCCTAATCAACAAATATGACATAATAGTACACTGAAATGTAAGTACAAAGATAAAACAACGTAAAAAAGCACAAATTCAGAATAAAAAATTTTTATTCTGAATTTGTGCTTTTTTACGTTGTTTTATCTTTGTACTTACATTTTAGCACAAAGCATTTTGATCATTTGTCTTAGTACACTGGCATGTTTCCAAACAGAAGACAGTCTAAGAAGACTGTCTTACCTGCGTCAACTCTAAGCAGAACAGGGAGTTTTTTTCACCGTATAATACTATTTGCATAAATCCTTTTTCATTTCAAAGGTTACCACTCTACCTACGTGGGTTGTGATCGCTTTGTGCATCAAACTGAATTACTACGAATAAAAGCAAGGGTCTTTCAGAGACAAATCCAGGCTCAGTGGATTTATCTCTGAAGCAGCAGATGCTGCAACGGTGAAGATGGCCGTATCAGTGTATTGAGCTATGCTACAGAGATTTATGATATAGTATAAGGCTAAGTCATTCATAAAAGTGGCCCACATATTTAAACAGGATTTCACCTTTCTGCTCACTGAAAAATTGCTAAAGTAGTATCTGCCCGTAAAATACACTTCATCGGACTGCGAGTTCCCCATATTTGTAACAACCGATAAAACATTTTTAGTACTATCCTGGTGCCAAATCAAGTTACGGGTTCGTGAGCAACGGAAAGAGAATTGCAAGGAAAACTTTTAAATTTATTTAATAAATTCTGAACAAAATGGTTAAGAAATGTTGTTTGAAAACATTTAGTACGCTATTAATTACATGAACAATGTCAATAGTGCAAACGTGCCTTTCCAAAGAGAGGGAAAATTTCGATGAATTATAACTACATTCTATTTTAATAATGATAATATTAATTTGAAAAGGTTTTTTTTCAGCCTCGTACCTTGTTCCATGAACTTTGATGGAAGCTTCTGACCTGAAAAAGTTGAGATGTTGTGAAAAATTTAAAGTGAAACTCATTGTTGTAAATTACATAGAGAACATTCTTATATTTAAGTAAATTTCAACTGCTATTGATTAAATTTTCTTGTACGTACCACTGTCAAAGCGAAATTTACTTTGGAAAACATTCCTTCTGTTAAACTTATCCTTCCTTTCTGAAGCTTAAATGTCGCCCATTTTATCAGAAAAAGATTTACTTGAAAAATATTTTTAACAATTAAAATTGAACTAATAAACCATCAAAGTGTAAAATACTTGCTCAAAAAACGTAAAAATAATAGAAGTAATTCTGGTGAGTTCTTCATCATGGCATCATGATCATTCTCTTTTTTTTAGCCTACTTTCCCGTAAAAGTAAAAAAAAATAATAATAAAGCATGAAAGAAGGCTTAATGTATCGTGAAAATATCGTTAAAAATCAAGAAAAGTCAAAAATAAGTGAAGTAATTAAATAAAGATTGAAAAATAAAAAATTTGAAAGTAGGGTATTGAGATGGGGAAAAAGTGTGTCTGTCGGTCTGTCGGTCTGTCTGTCTGTCGGTCTGTCTGTCGGTCGGTCTGTCGGTCTGTCTGTCGGTCTGTCGGTCTGTCTGTCTGTCGGTCTGTCGGTCTGTCTGTCTGTCGGTCTGTCGGTCTGTCCCCCCCTAATAACTTTTGAACGAATTGTCCGATTGGAAAAATTCTTTTTGCATTCGAAAGATCTCGGCGAGGACATCTCATTTCTATATTTCACTTTTTGATTTGAACAATTTTTTGTTCAATTTTGAACAGTTCAAAAAATTTTAACATTAGCGCCTATGGACAAAATTGAAGCAAATTCTGTAAACTCTGGGCACAAGAGCCAAGTTCCTATTGAAAGCTTATTGAAAGGAGTTCTCGGCGTGAAATATTGATTTGAACAGTTTTTGTTCATTTTTGAACAGTTCAAAAAATTAACACAGAGCTTACGGGGAAATTTCAACCCTATATAAATCCTGATCTAACGGACCGATTTGCTTGGAACAAACTTTATCGGAAAGCTCTTATAACGTAGAACATGTAGAAAAAGAAAGTTTATCCAGAACGTACGAGCCTATTTTGCTATGAAATTTTTTGATCGGGATTTTCAAGGATATTTCTCAGTGACTCAATGAGTGAAATAATGAATGAATGAATAAATGAAAGAGTGAAAGAATAAATCAATGAATAAATGAATGAGGAAAAGAATGAATGAATAAATTATTGAATAAATGAAAATATAAATAAATGAGTGAATAAATACATGAATGCGTAAATGAATGAATAAACACTTGAATGAGGTAACGAATGAATGAATAAATGCATGGCTGAATAAATGAAAGAATGAATGAGTGAGTGAATGAATATGTATTATCCGTTGAAAAAGGTATATTTTCAATAATTAGAACTAAAGATAAATAAGAAAGAGAGAGAAAGAGATAGCTAGATTATAAATTTGAATTTGGTGTATACGGGAAAGTAGGCTCGTATAGTTCTAGACGGAACTTCTTGTTTTAGTTTTGTTTGTATTTTTACTCGGAAAACTTCAGAAACATGTTCAAAAGAATAAATAAATAAATAAATAAATATATATATAACCAATATGAAAGCAGCTTAGTTTCTAAATAGCTTAATTTTATTTCTTATTAGTTGCTATGCAAAGTTTACAGCAGCATCTCTTTTTTCCCCTCTTCAAATGTGGAAATAAAATTATATTATTTTGTACGAAATTCCTATGAATTCCTTGAACCATTCATAGAACTAATACACTACGAAGTGGTTTATTACAGAGTGATTTCAATTAAACTTATCCCGCTTCGACCTACATTGAGCTTGTTCTAATAGAGGTACGGCATTAAAATTTGGTAGGGTCAGTTGGGGTAATTGTAAACGCTCTTTCAATGTTTTAACTTTTGATCCTCCCCTACCTCTTGAATGAATTGAGAGATAAAATTGTGAGCATTGGTAGCCAATGTTATACTCCTTGTGAGTGAATGTGTAGAAAAGATTTGATTTTATGACTATTTGTTAGCAAATAAATTCGGTGTTCACATTAACCCCCAGAGTCTCTGGAGTGTGTTCAACAGTTGTGTGAAGGATGTCTTTGTCAATTGCAATAACTTGGAGACCAGTATTTCAATTGAGGGAAATAGCACAAAAGCTATCATTTTGCAGTTAAAAAAACTTTATTTTTTTCTTGTTGCAGATTTCTTTTCTCCGCGATCCATATAATGTATACCATGTTTCAACGATTGACGTCTATTAGAATAACATCTGTGTAGTTCTAAACAGGGTAAGTGTGATTATAACCACCTTGTATTTTCTAACCCCTTAAGTGGGCAAATTTTAGATGGAAAAAATGAAGGCAAACACTTTTTTTAAGGAGATTATTTTAAAATGTTTTCGAAATGGACTTAGAAATATTTTTCAGAAGACAGCTGATGTTAACTTGCGGTATTTAGATGAAAAATACATTTCCAAACACATATCAAAGGTTCAATACATACTGAATCAATATTCGCTTAATATAAGCACAGTAAGTTTACATTATCAAACATACTTACCTTGTTCCATAGCGGTAGAAGACAATTTTTGAGCTAGAAAAAAGAAAAATAAATATCATTAAAACCTATTTCTAAACGAAACAAATTCAATATCATTAATCTTTCAACAAATATATTCGCTTCATTTCCCAATCCCATAGTCTTTTATTTCGTAGCTAAATCATTTCAAATATAAAATTGTTCGGAAATGTAAAATATCTCATTCATTCCGTTGAGTTTTGTGTAATTTTTAGTTGTTTATTTTATTAAGTTTTGCTTCATTGTATGTTTATAAAATAACGAATGCATTTCTAAAATGCATTTAATGAAACATTAAAACATTAAAATGTTGTCTGTGTTTATATATTACTAACTGCATCATAATTATTTTTAGTCATCAAGGAAAATTAAAACGAAATTTGCTTAAGATGCTACATTAATATAATCTCATTTATGTATGTAACAGATTGAGGTGATTAGTTAATTTTGGAATACTGAACGGGTGGAAAATTCTGACTTCTAATAATTATTTTTCGTTTGCAACAGTAGTTACTACTAACTAAAATCTCTATGAAAAGCGTTTAAACTTCTTCCCATTTCACCAAATAGCAGTTGAATTTAATAATAATAAGTAAGCACACCTTAAGAACAAGCATTGATATTACCTCCAACACTATTTGGGAATCAGTTGTTTGAAGCATAAGAAATCTTTATTTCCTCATTCTTAACTTTTATTTGAATATAATTTAACTGTGTTTTTATTTTCCCCAATTCATAAAATGTTAGTTTAAATTTTTAATTTTTTCAGTTATTACTAAATGTAAGAAAAGTGATTGCCTTAATTGTAACGGATTTTATTCACTCTTTTCTGTCTGAAATTTGATGTGGAATGCCTATATATGACTCATTTGTACTTTTGTAAAAATCTGTCAAGGTTGTAAAATAGTAGTGACAAATTGATCGACATACCTTTGTCAGCGGCCATTGATGGTATCTTTTGAGCTGTAAAATAGAAAACATGAAGTTACAAACACACACATACATAAAGTCCGGCCCGTCATTTGGACGATTAAGGGGGTGTCAATTCCCTCCTCCTTTAGAAATACCATGCATTTATATATGTGCTTACGTATTCTATCATTTTTTACCTATAAAAAGGACTTGTATATAACGCTTCGTTCCTTATAGGGCGGGTGAGATTGCGCTCAAGGGGGGTTCACGGACATGGGAGATTCCTTTCAATAATAAGTAGATTATATTAATAATAACTACAAGTAAATTGTCAAAATAGGTGAAAAAACATTTTCTTAAAAAGTATCTGTTTGGTCTCAAGTGATGGCGTTGTATCTCAAAATAAAAAAAAATACGCAATTGGTCCCATTATTCAGATAAAACCTTCGCATACATAATTTTTACATTAACTCAAATAACATATACATACCTTGTTCAGCTGACATTGATGGTATCTTTTGAGCTGTAAAATAGAAAACACGAAGTTACAAACACACACACATACATAAAGTCAGACCCATCATTTAGACGATTTAGAAGGGGGGGAGGGTTCAATTACCCTACCCCTTTAGAAATACCATGTATTTCTAAAAGGAGCAGGTAATTGGCCCTTTAGAAATACATGGTATATACCTGTATGACCCATAGAAATGCATTGTATATAACGCTTATTTACTTATAGGGCGGGTGAGATTGCGCATAAGGGTGGTTCACGCACATGGGAGGGGCCTTTCGATAATACGTAGATTATATTAATAATAACTACAAGTAAATTTTCAAAATATCTTAAAAAACGTTTGCTTAAAAAGTATCTATTTGGTCTCAAGTGATGGCTTTGTATATCAAAATAAAAAAAATATGCAATTGGCCCCATTATTTAAAAAAAAGCTTCGCATACATAATTCTTACATTAACTCAAATAACATATACATACCTTTTTCCATTGCAGTGGAACCAAGCTTTTGACCTAAAATAAATAAACGATGTTAAATAATTATCTTTCATGTACTTTACTTTTGCAAGCAATTATGTAATTAAGTTCAGAAACAGTAAATGGTCCTAAAATTTTGCTTAACATTACTTTCTTGGTTTCGATACGCTTTTAACACATGATAAATTATAAGGAATAAGTCAAGAATTCCACTATTTAAAAAAAATTGAAAAGAAATCTCAGGATATAAAAATCATGTATGATGTAAAGGAGTGTGATGTAATGCTTTCTTTCTAAAATGGAAAATTGAACAATGTCTTGTGGTGTCTTTAAGATTTATAAAACAGCATCCTTGATCTGTTCTTAAGTCTTTGCTGAGTTTTTTATATGAAAACCATGCATATATTGTCAAGCTCTTTAAAAGCAGAAGCGACAGCGGTTCTACATTTAACACTTTGGGCGAAATTTCCGCAAGTCCATAAATGGCCCTTCACACCACGGCGACTAAAATTTCAAAAGTATGATATACTATGAAGTTCACGCACCTTCAGAAGACACTAAAAATTTGTTTTCTTCCACCAGTTTAGGGTGCTAAAAGTTGAACTCTGGATAACTTATTAAAATACACATATTTATGGTCAGTAAATAATTAAACAAGATTTAAAATATATCGCGAGCATAAACGATAATTATGGGAATCCGGAAAGCACAGTTCACCATTACAAATGAACAACCTTCAACATGATTATTTTTCTTGTGAGTAATGAATTTTTTTAAACGCTATTAGGAAAATATAATACCGCACTGAAGACCTAACTTCGCTTAGCTCCTTCGAACCGTTTAATAATTGCAACAGTTTACTTTCACCAGCATAGATTTTTTATAAATCTTTTCAGTGTCCTGCACCTCAGAATTTTAAGTGTTTCTATTTTTATTTTTTATTATAATTATTATTATTTTTAAGCAGAAAAGGGTGTACGGTAGAAAAGATTAAAGGTCCGTTATCGAATTTGCGCACATTACAATATTATTGATAAATTATGTAATATATCAAAATTTTATTACGTACAATAACTTATATATGAAACAATCATGTTAATGAACTTTTTTGCGGGCTACTTTTAATTTACGAAATTTTATTTAAGATCAGTTAGCTTAAATTAAAAGTTCATGATTGTAGAAGCTGATTGACTTTTGCTAACGGGAATTTTGCCAAGATTTATCTGAATATGCTAGTAAATTCTTGGTTCAATCACAAAGACTTCACCTTGCATTTTAGTTTCTTCTACATGATGGCTTATTTTTTATTTCAACATATGGCACATCTTAACAGCTTTACCATTAGAGACATGCTCTCTACTAATGTTTTATGGACGGGTCTTATTAGATTTTGATTGTTTATCCTGAGTCAATAAATGAAATATTCAGAAATGTTTTTCAGAATAACGCATAATATTCGAATATGAAAATAAGTTTTTCAACTTTATATAAGTTTACTTTGTTCCTAATTTGTCTAGTTAAAATTTAACCAAAAAATATAACTACACCTCTTTTTCAATACGAAACAAATTACACAAAATAACTTTCAGGCATGTAACAAAAGCCTAAACCATGATTTTAACAAAAGAATATAACTAATTTCAAACTTTTTTTAACAGCTGTCCCATTATTCCTTACAATATCAACACTATGAACACAGTGAAATAATTACAATTTCAATAATTCAAACCCACCCGTTTAATTCTAGACTTATATTACATTAACCTAATATATATATATACTACATCCTGCATTTTTTATTTATTAAAAATTGAAGGTTTTAAAAAATGCAAATAAACATAAAAATCTATTATTTTTATGCTCCAAACTCAAAAATTGTATCAACAGTCCAAACTCTTTTACCTGATCTGTTGTTCAAAACTAATCTCATTCTGTTCTACAAAAGCTTTTCATTTAGATATTTTATTTTGCCCAAAAAGTCTTTTGTTCTATTACCCCCCAGCCGCAGTTTTGCCTTGGTAACTATGAATCTATAAATAATCCCTTGATTCTAAATTAAACATACCTTGTTCTACCGCTGATTGAGCTGAAAAAAAGAAAAAAGAAAACGGTCATAATAATGAAGCAATTTCTTGTGCATTGGATAAAAGTATTTTATGACATTGTGTGAATACTTCCTCAGAAGCTGGCATAAAACAATTTAAAAATTTTTGAATAATAAGTTATAAAAGCATTTAGTAACTTATTTGGAAAATATTTTAAGTATCCTTGAAAATTTATATTCCTTATGTGGCTCCTTTTTTCTTCAGCATAAGCATGTGTAATTTTTCAATTCTAAAAAAGAATTTTTAGTTAAGGAATTCAACTGTTTTAAAATTTAGTTAATCTTTTGAGGTTTAAACCACTTCCGTAGTGAATAATTAATTATATATAAATGGACTGGTAGAATTTAAAGAATTCCAAATTTAAAAGTCACAAGTTTGAAAGGGAAAAAATGTTGTTGAGTTACCAGCAACACATTCTTCATTTTTCAGTTATTTCGAATTCATGCGGCTAAAACAGTTCGATTAATTCTGTTTGACAATGTGTTTCTTCATTAAATAAAATTATCCTTCAACGAAGATTATAAAAGGTAAATTGCGTTTTCTTAACATTACTTTATGCGCTAAACTTTAAAAAAACTCAACACTGATTATAAATGTAAAATAATTTGCAATAATGCCTTTTTTAACGCATTAGTTCATAATTTATTTACAGCAGAAATTCTTCTATTTTACAGAAAAATAATTAAAAGAAAATTGATACCTTGATCGGAAGCCATAGACTGAGCATTTTGTGCTGTTGAAAAAAAAAAAAACATTTTTGGAAACTTGCATACAAAAACTACAGTTAAAAAAAATATCATTAAGCAATAAAAGTAAAAGAATTTGACATTTACTAATGATCTGACTAAATGAAAATTATAGAACTTTTTAATTCTGAGACAAAAATGCTTTTAGACCAGATAAATGCTTTTTATGAAGATGTGAGTCTCATAAGAAAAATAGAATTTAATTAAAGAAGAATTGACCTGAAGTTCCTGAAACGATTTGAAAATTGCTTCAGTTTTTTTTTTTTTTTTTTTGTAGTAAAGTTAAATCAATGACAACTTGTTAATAATACGAATTTAGCAGTATGATTAACTGATTTTATCCCGCAATTTTGTGCAGTAGTGCATAAATATTTTATGTTTTAAATGGGTCTTTTATTACCGGATATTTATAACTTTTAACTTACTTTATGCTTCGTTATGCAATATTAAAAGATTTTGGAATAATAAGTTTCAAACGGCCATTCTTGGAACAAATTGTGCAGCTACTTTATGCACAGCTAGCCAAATTCACATTAACAAATGAAAAATAAGAAAATAAAATAAACTTGTAATTAAACTTAAAATAAATAATTAAACTTACGAATAGGCCAAACTTAATAACGAATGATAATCATCCATCAAAAGATCAAGTTAAGTATTTAAAAAAAATTTGTAAAGTGATAGTTAATTGCAGAAAGTACAAAATGGCTGACGGCTGGTTAGTATTTTAATATAATCATTTTTTACTTGGATATCAAAATTGTCAACAAAAAAAAAAAAAAAAAAAAACCGCTCCGTATAAATAAAGTTTTTTTTATTTACTGAGATGCAAAATAGACTCGGGTTATTGAAAAAAAAAGTTTTAAATAAATTTGCATAAAAATTTTAAATAAATACCTCCAATCAAACCTTTATATTTTATTTTCTTCATTTAGATGCATTTTCGCCATTACCAAGAAAATACGTGCATTGTTGTGAAAATTCTGCCCATTTAACCATATCACAAGTTATGGTTGTACAAATAATAATTGCAAGATTATTTGTACATTGCGAATATCCAGAACAACTTTCAAGTTCTTTTCATACATACATGTAAAGCAGAAGTTTTGTCTCCGATCAAAAGAAATGATCAAAATTGTGAAAATAAATTTGAAATCACAGAATGCGTACCTATTTTTTCTTTTTTTTTTTTTTTTGTTAATGCATTAAATGTTTCCAATTAAGGCTAGAACAGATTCTACCGAATTTTCACGACTGCCAAAACGATTGCACGATAAATGTATTATTTGTGCATTTCATTTTTATTAAATAATAATAGTAATAATAATAATAATAATGAGGAGAAAAAAATTACTTAGGTATTCTTTTTAATCCCAAGTTGTTCTTAATCATATAGAATTTTTTTCCCTGTACTTATTATTATTATTGTTATTGTAATTATTTTTAGTTTTTTTTTCTTTCTTTTTTCAGTTTTTAGTTTGGTGAAAAAAAATTCTTTCGGTTTAACTAATAAATCAATGCTTACCTTGCTCCATTCCCATTTTTGCTACAAAAGAAAAATAATAAATATTAAATACATAATAGAATTATTTTATGAAATAAGCTAAAAAATAAATGACACAAAGCACACCAGAAATGAATGCAATGCAAAATCGTCAAGTACTCGTAGAAAAAAAATTTAAAATTATATTTTTAATGCTATTGCTTTTTAAAATATTATTTAAAATCACAGCGAACTAGAAAACAGTAATTAGACTTTTATTTTAGCAAAAAAGTGTAGAATGTAGGTTACCTCCTTCAGACAAGGCTGACTGTCCCTTTTCAACTAAAAAAGAAATGCTTTTAATATGATATTAAATACAAACTATTTTTGAAAATGCTAATTTGATCCTAAAGTTTTAAAAACAATTTACTCAATTAAAACAAATAACACTGTGATAAAGAAAATTTTTCAGAATTACCTCCTTCAGAAAGGGCAGCTTGACCAGATTTAGCTAAAAACGAGATCATTTTTATCATTAATAAACAAGATATTATAACACAGTAAAAGAAAATATAAACGTTATGGCTCTCAAAGAAATAGAGCATAATGAAAAAATTATATTTTTTGCGTATAAAATTCGCAAATAAACTTTCGTTTGTTTATTTCCTTTTAAAAATTGAACTTACCTCCTTCAGACAGAGCAGACTGTCCTGATTTAA
The DNA here is from genome assembly GCA_038502835.1 of Octonoba sinensis. NCBI lineage: Eukaryota > Metazoa > Arthropoda > Arachnida > Araneae > Uloboridae > Octonoba > Octonoba sinensis. Next base: position 23,199,500 of record CM076599.1, on the reverse strand, counting down.
CTAAAAAAAAAATTGGCTATTAATCAAAAAATACGTGAAAAAAATTCGTGAGTAGTTCTAAAGCAGAAAAGTTATAAAAAATTACCTCCTTCACTGGCAGCTGATTGTCCTGATTTGGCTAAAAAAAGAGAGATTTTTGACCAGTTAAAATGTAATATAGAGCAAACTAAGTAGTTAAAGAAAAACATAACAATGAAAAAAAGTTTTAGAACAATTTCATTAATGCGTATTAACTTGTGTGATAACTGCACTTCTGATTCAAAAATAGTTTTTGAAGCTAAACACATTTTATTAATTTTATATAAATTGCAGAATAAAAGAAAGAAAAAAAGACGTTATTATTTCAGTAAATAAAGCAAATGTATTGTAAGTGGTTTTTATTTCTGTTCAAAGTTCCCAATTTCTACACATGCTATTAGAGCTAATATTGCACGAAAATATTTATTTTTCAAAAAGCTAAATTTGCACCAATGAAAAATAACATGAAATTGTTTTATGCTCGAGTTTTTTTGCAAATGGAGGCCTAATGGACACTTACTTGTTCGCGAGTAAACAAAATAAGTAACAGCAAAATGAGTAACAACGTAAAAAAAACAAAAAGCAAAAATAATATTAAATTTAAAAAAAAACTTGTTTCAAATTATGAAAGTACTAAAACAAAACTTTTTTTAAGAGTTAAGAGAGAAAAAATCATAACTCAGAGAAAAGTTAAAATCCTCAAAGTCAAAGCAAAAATATCTGAGAACTGAAAAAAAAAAAAAAAAACTCTCATTATTAAGATAATAATCCCAGCGATTAAGGAAACTACTCTAATAAGTAATTCCAAAAAAAAAAAAAAAAAAACAGTTCTGAAACCAAAGGAGGATAGCAACTTTTTGGGGAATGTTGAAGCATGCAAAGTGAATGTCTGGTTATAATTTACGAATGATGAAAGAAAACCATGTTTTTTGAAATTCAGTTTTGCCCTCTTAGCTTGTTTCACATAGAAGTAAAATACCTAAAGCACTATATATACAATATATATAAATTGGCACGCATTAGTTATGAATGTGTTCAAAAGGTAATTTGATCGTGCTAGAAAATATTTTGAATTAGTACCTGAAGTGAAAATAAATGGTCTAAAAAAATTCTACATATATCTGAAAGTTTCAGCTTATTAGAAAATGTTATTTTACCTGCATCCGATGCCATTCCAGAAAACTGTTTTCCTAAAAATGATTACAAATAATGTAATATTGAAATATTTTTTTTTTTAAAAAGGCTAAAACGTGAAACAATATTATCAACAGCTTTACTTAAAACTTCACACAGATTTCATGTGCAACACAAACTTGATTTGGCAAGAAATAAATATATATTTAAAAAAAAAAACAAATATTTGTTTCCTGCTAGAAAAACCAGCTCTACAATGCAGTACATAATGTGCAGCAATGCAGTGCTAAATAAGTACATAAAATATATGTAACGAGAATGCAATATTAAAGTACATAGAACTATAGATTATTTTTTCACAAAACAGTTTCCTTGTTACATTATAAACTTCCAGTTATCCGAAATTCGTTCCTTCAAAATTCATTTGGGTCGCTTTTATGCTCTCAAGTGCCTTCTCGCTCAAGTGCCTTCTACGTAGTCACAGCTACTGAGTAAATTCTTTTTAACTTGTGGAAAAAAACCCTTTTTTACAGAAAAATCGATTCAGTCAGTAGTGATTGGTATAGGGACTCTAATCGGAACTGTCAGAAAATGCATTGTGGACACATCTTTGACGAGAATAGCTTCGTTAATACTCAACCACGTTTAGTTCCCAAGAGATACCCGACTGACGTTCCAATCCTGTATTGACGCATAACGTGAGATAGTCGAGTCCCGATTAGATCCCATGCACCTAAATGAGAGTTAAATGCATCAACCACGCATTACCTTAAGCAATTGCAGAAAACTGCACATCGTCCGACTTTATTTTCTTTAAAAGGAACGAAATTATTCGATCATTAATCCATTTTATCCCTGAATAATTTATTCCCACAACTATAACTCCCATTTTACGTCCTTAATTTGGCACTTTAATTTTCGAACGTTAACGGTTCGTGTACGGAGTGTTATTGCCTTTTGATAAATATTGAGTACAACTTGCCAACCAGAAATCTTAATGACTAAAAATTGGGAAAAACAGCAATCCAGGTATTAAATACACACGAAAATAATGTAAATGAGTAAATGTAAAGAATGTCCAATTTAATGTCTTACAATAGTAATAATAAATTCCTAAAAGTCCTCAAAATTAAAAATTATTACATTATGTACTCGTTCCTCTCGTTAAAAAAAGTAGTAGCGTTTTTTATTCGGCAAGGAATTTGTTGCAAGCGTGATAATGATATCAACTTTTTATTTTCAATTAACGAAATTATGTTTATATATATATATATAAATAATAATGTAATTAGTTTAAAAATAGTGTAGTATACACGAATCCCAAGGTTTAAAAACATCTTGGAATAAATACTTTTCATCCTGTAAGTTAAATGTGAATAGGTGAAAAATGTATTGACTTTGCGATCTTTTTATGGTAACCTTTATTTACACAATCGTTCCTCCTTTTGCATTACGTAACGCACTTTCATGGAAATATACTCTTCTAAAAAGAGGCGTGGCCAGGTGCCAACTCTTGAAATTTGGACTATAATCTACGTTCTAATGTACTTCTATTTGTTAATCAAGAAAGCTTTAAATATAAAATCTTTGCTTTTAAAATACAGTTCATATAACGATGACCCAAAACAAAAAAAAAAACAGGGTTTCATTTTTATAACTATCTACCTTTATGAAAATTACTGTATTTTTAAAAATAGTATACTCATTGATTACATAGTGGTTGACTTATGTAAAGAAATACTTAGGAATGGCCCACGGAGCCCATGGATTTCGTGGAACACAGTTTAAATACCGCTGGTGTAAATGAACAACATATACTTTGAATAATTACATCGTTAAGTCACGAGTTAATTATTAAAGGATGCAAAATTTTAATTAATTACCTGCGTTCTTACCCATATCACCAAATTTTTTGCCTGAAAAAAAGGAAAAGATTAAAATATTTCATACATTTATAATTTTTGATTCTACTTTAAAAGATTAATTATAAAATAGTTAAGGCTGTATTTTCTTCTGTGAAGATGAAGGTTAATAATAAAATTTGAGGTAAAAAAAAGTCTTAAAAAGAAAAAAAAAAAGAAGAGGAATCTTACTCAATAAATTTACGGGTTCCAACTAAAGCTTAAGAGTAATAACTATTTGACAAATACTACAGCTAATGTTTAAGTTAATGTAAAATTCTCAAAGCAATTATGTGTGGTTTGGAAATGATTTTACAAGATCTGAGAAACTAAAATTTATTTACCTGCATTCATACCCATTTCTCCAAATTTCTTCCCTGAAACAAATGGCAAAGATTAAAATAAATCCTTCGCGACCCAAGTTACAGTATTGAATTTCGGTTTCATAATATGCATCACGGAAATCTTAAATTATATAAGGTCAAGTAATTTTAGAATTTAAAAAAAAGCAAAATAACTTAGGTGAAACTAGTAAAGATTTTAGTGCTATCAGTAGAAGAATTTGAAGACAAAACTGATAAAAGATTTTGAAGAAAAATTTATTTGTTGAAAGTTTAAAGGAAAAACTTGTCAGCAAGTTTTAAGAGTAACGTTATTAATCTACTTTTAAAAATATCAAAAAAATTTTATAAATGCACAAATTAGTAAAATACATTATTGCGCAAATTAAATAAAAATTCTTTGTGGCAGAAAGAATACTTAGACACTCTTATCTCTTAAATCACAACAAAGTTATGTATATTCACACCTTTGTGTAATTTTCTTGAACTTCAATAGAATTTATAAGTGATTTTGGAATTGTTGAATTGATATTATATTGTATAGGGATGCACCGATTAATCAGCAGTAATCGATTATTGGCCACGTTTCCGATTAATCGGTGAATAATTTTATTAACAATACCAGAGGTGCCCTCCCTCCTAGAGCGATGATGCACCTCCCCCCCCCCCCCAACTCCAAAAAATAATTAAGAAACGTATCAGAGCAACATTTATCAAAATATGATTTCATTAAAAAAAAAAGTATAGAAGATGTAACAAAGGAAACATAAATTTAGAGTAGCACTTTATAAATTGATTTTACAACATCCTAAAATGTCCAATGGTGCAATTTGCACCATGACCTCCCCCTTGTGCGTTCCTCTGCAGTAAATCAATTTAATTTTCTGCAACATAAGATTTCATGTTCATGTAAATGAACAGATTTATCTATGTTTCTGAAGCTGGGTGGAGGCGCTTGCTCTCTCCTAAGCTTCCAAAATAACAGGCGTGGATGTCACGAATGAAGAGAAGGAACTCCAACTTTGTAAATAGAAATCTATGGGCGCAAATTACGACTAACTACTAATAGTTTCAAATAGTAATTTTCCTTGCTTCCATTCCGTCCAATGCACTACCGACCCCCAATATTCAACAGTACTCTCAACTTTCAAAATTTACTAAGTATCACCGTACAAGTGGGAACACATATTTAAAAAAAGTTTTACTACTGTTCCAAAAGAGAGAAAAATGGGGGGGGGACATAAAACAAAAATAATCACAATAAAAAAGTAATAATAAAATAAAATTCTTTCAAAAAGTGCATGCATTCATTTTTAAAAATATTTATCGCATCGTATTTTGTTTATAAATTTAGTATAATTATTTTTCTAAGTTAGGGGCTATGAGATGAGGATTTGCATGTCTGTCGGCCCCCATCCCCCAATCTTTTGAGAGTATGCGAACAATTTTCTGTTGTTTTTCCCACTGTTACATAAATTTCAATATACATTCTACAATTTACTTTTAAAATTGTTATTTTTTCATTCGACAAAAAGTTTATTATTAGTAAATATCTGTAGTATAGTTAAAAATTTACGTACACACGCTTTTTTATTGTCTTCACTACAATTGATGTTTGACGCATTTTTTTAATTTCATTTCTTTTTATTTTACATAAAAATTGATATGTATTGCAGCATTTCTCATGCACCAATACTTTCCTCCATAGACTAGATTTAGTAGAATGCTTAAAATCACTTTACAGATAATACAAAGAATAAAAATCCTGGGTAAAGTGGCATCTAATAATAAAAATGATGCTACCAAATTAAAAGTGTATACGTGCCACTGGCTACTAACAGAATTGTTAACAGAATGTGATTTTATAAACAAATAAAAGAACAATTGGTTCACTGAATTTGAATAAAATCCGAAAATATTACGTTAAAAAAGTGGTATGGAAAAAGGGGGAAAATACACTATTTTCTCCGAAATTAACTATTAGCTAGTTATATCGAGTTTAAAATTGTGAACAAAAAAAATAGTGATGGTGAAATAGTAGCATTAAAAATAATCATAATAATATTTAATCGGCTGCCGAATAATCAGTATCGGCTGATTATCTTGTGCCGATTAATCGGTAATCGGAGATTTTCTTATCGGTGCATTGCCATATATTATACATAGTAAAACATTTACCTTTTCCTGAAGCCATTTTTCCGAATTTCTTTCCTGGAAAAAAACAAAAGTTATTACGTAATAGAATGCTTAAATATTGGTATTAACAAAACTCGATCTTTCTTTCCCATTTTATTCTTTTCAGCTAGTAATTTTGAATTAAAGCGTATTTGGGTCGGAACTTGTGATTATGTTGAACTAATATCTGTTCGTACTTAATATTTTACCATGCAAGAACGAAAATAATACGGCACTTATTTAATTCAGTTTCCTCCTCTGCTATAACCGCTGACAGTGAAGTATATTTCTTATTTTCTCTGATCTAATTAAAAGTTGTTTTGAGCATTTGTAACATTAACAATATTTCTTTATATTCAACCGATATCATTCTTTTAATCCTTGCTCATAATTTTTCATTCTCTGCTCATCACGTTGTAAATAAGCAAATATAAAAAATTGTACCAACTATAAAAATTTGTAAATGAGCTGGAATACTAAGATTTCAAATACGGAGCTCTTTCATTTTCTCTTACTTAAAATCTTTTATACCTAGTAAGCAGAAAATTTCTGCTGTGTTTTTAATCCAAAGAGCATTTCAGTAGTGTTCGGGATAATGATACAATCAGGAAATCTTGAAATTAACTTACATTTTTCAGTAATAATATTATGCTTTAGTTGTGTTTAAGAAAGTGACAAAAAATAGTTAGTGAATGCAATGGCGGTAAACAAATGATGTTAACACTACTAATGATTCAATATTTCATTTCAAAAAACGAGTTTACATTTATTTCCATTCATTTTATGTTTTGTCATGCTGTTTTGTTTCATCACGCTCCTATTTATTACATTATCTGACATAACAATTTTCTGACTTTCAGAGCTGCCTTTTTATAATAAATCTCAAATACGTCAAATTTTTAAAATGTTATTACCTGCATCCATCGGCTTCTGAAAAAGCTGGTTACCTGAAATTTAAAGGAGAAAATTTTTTAAAAAATATATATAATATTTTTTTGTAACATTGCAACTTGTTCTGCTTGTCACAATACATTTGCAACAATAAAACCTTCGGTTGTTACATCATTCAAAATTTATTTGCGCCATTATGACGGAATGACATAATAGTTGATACACAAGCTAACAAAGTACGGGAAAAATCATTCTATCAAATAAAAACTGAATTTTTTATTTCTTTTGCGAAAGAGAATGGATTAGGTTAAGACATTCGTTTGATTATTGTTGTGAGTTTTCAAGCTACCGTAAATTAATTATTTCTCAGCAGAAATAGTCTGTCGCAAGTATATTTTTAGCTGATATATTCATCTTTCATTTTTAACTGTTCGCTTTTTGTAGCAAGCTCAACTGTCTTTCAACAGGATCCTATTTAACAGAATCATACCTAATGGAATCGAGTACTTAAAACGAGAAAAAAACTTTGGCAGTTAAGAACGAAATGCATCATGGTAAAAGTCAAATTTGGAACCGGTTATCATTTTTTGCCAGTAGACACGTGATACACTTAGATGTTGCTCTAGTTCACTGTACTATCATCTACCAATGTACGTATTACTATTTTAAATTTTTACAATTATCAGTAATAAACAGCTAGGTGCAATCAAGCGAGTTAATTGAAAAAGTCCTTTAAATATTTTAAAATCCATGAATAGATTTCAAAGTCTTCCATGTAAAATGTTTAGGAAAATTATACGTGTTAAAAGAATAATAATGCAACCAAAACACAAAAATATTGCAGACACGTGTTCCGGGGCTAGCAAGGGACCCTTTTATCAATGCATAAAGCTTCAGAATGTAAGAGGAGTTTCTCGGATCCTGTGTGTGTTGGTGTTGATTTTTTATTTGTTATTTCTATACGAAGAAAAGTTTTTTAAAACAAATTAAATGTAAGCTAACTTACTGTTGCCTAGAAAACCACCATCATCGTCTTCTTCATCATCATCTTCTGCGTATTCATCTAATTAAGCAAAATAAACAAATGGTGAAAAAACAAAGTGTGTACAAAACATTTCACACTACATTTGACTCAGAGGAGAAAAAATACGAAAGATAATTTTCAGACTAAGCTCTTTAATTAATCAGCAGTGCGAAATAGATTTAAAACTTGTTGATATTCATTTGCATTGGCTGTTATTCGTGGAAAAAACATGTAGATTATTTGGTTTGAGATTCCATTTATTAATTTCTTGAAAGACTCCCCCCCCCCCCCCATTTACTAAATCTTCTGATACAAATCGAAGAAAGTCAGCTTTTTATTATATAATCAAGAGAATCCTAAGTATTTAACTTTAGTTGTGAAATAAATAATTCGATTTTAAATATATTTCGTATGTGCAATCAGCTGATTCATTTTAATGCTATTTTTTTATTTTCCGTTTAAAAGCTTTTAGGAAAACTGGTGCTGCACAAATTATGCTAAATTATCAAATTGTCCCCCTCCCACACAAGAAAGCAATAAATTTCCGAAAAGAAGCAACGAAGTTTCATTTTGAAAACTTGTGAAAAGTTTCAAAATTATTTGAGAAAAAAACATTAAAAAACTTTATTTTAAACAATTTACAAATTATTTAATTTAAAATTTTTTTTAAATGAAATAAATAATGAAAAAACTGCATGATTTTTTCATACAGATTAATCTGCCCCCCCCCCCCCTATATTTTTCAAATATAGTTGAAAAGAAGAAAAAAGAAAAAAAACTATAAAAGTAAAGTATTTGATTTTTGAGTGGCGTTTACTACTGATTTCACTCAGTACTCCAGGGAAGTGAAAAAAAATTGCTCAAGACAACACTAATTCTTGAAACGACTAGAGCAAAAAAAAAGAGAGATGAAATATAGTATAACATTCCATAGAAGCTCTCATTATCTCCATACCATGATTATTACTTACCATCAAAACCAGCATCATCATCTTCAAGATAATCGTCATCATACCTTTGAGCTATAATAAAGAAAACATGGAACTTCAATTGTACACTCTAAAAACAATCTTACTCAAGACTGTGCAGAAAAATTGCATTAAAATAAATATTTTTTAAAAGGCTTTTTTTACCCCTGCGTAAATATTAGAAGCAATAAACTTTCGAGAATTTTGAAAATTTCTACTATTTTTCCCCTTAATTCTTTCTTTTTTCTTTCTCTTACTACTTTTTATCTTCTTAAGGGACAGAGTCTAATATATATATATATATATTATTTGCAAAACAATTTCGTGTTTCGGCATCTTTGAAAACTCTCATGTAATTTAACTTTCTGCGGAAATAAAAAACCAAAATGCAAATCACACACAGCAATTATTTGTCATCATTTTCTTATCTTAATTTAACATGTGGCAGAGACAAAAAGAAAAAAAATGAGGATCAGTTTTTAATCATTTGAGAAAAAGCAAATATTTTTTTACGTACATAATGTTTCTTGCATGCAACTTTTGAGAGAAGCAATAGAATTTTTTTTTTTCACACATTGCAACATTTCAATATTTATTTCAGAGTAAAATTTTCTTATGCATTATTTATAATATTTTAAAGAAAGTTTGAATTGCCAAGTCATCTATAATTTTAAGTTACGCTTTTGGAGTACCTACATATCCCAATAGTGAGTTAATATTTTATGATATATTAATATTTCATTTAATATTGTATGAAATTTAGACCCTTTTTTTTAACCTGATATAAAAGTTAGTTACATTGAGTATAGAGAGATTATATGCATTATCTCAGTTAGCTTAAATTCCGAGTTTCCGAAACTATGACGTCATTATTCACACTTGACTAGAAATGGTGTCTGGTGTTTCTCCATCGGATGCGGAGCAAGAACTTCATCATGAAGGGAGCTGAAACTTTATGACAAGAAAGACGGATTAAACTGCACGGAATCATGATATCCCTAATATTATGAGCAGATGCTCCCTGGTTTAATGTATTACAATGAGAAAATTTGCGTAAAATATGTGTACTCAGCTGCGATTATAAATACCGCCAAAAATTGAGGAAATAGTACATTTAGATTTTAACTGATATAAAAGACGCAGAATGAAAAACAAGTAATTTTTTTTAAATTAAATCATTTCTTACTTTGGTCAACAAAAAATATTTTATTTTAGTTAATTTTTATTAACATTAATAGCAGAGAAACATTCATATCTGCACACCGCAATTCCAAAAACGTGTCAGCTAAATGAAAGGATTACAAAAGTCGCTTTTACCTTACTTTCAGTTAGTTAATATACCTGTACGCAACATTCCAAAATTATTGTCAAAGAATCAGTCTTCCGTGTTAGCATAAGCAGAATGGGAATCCACGACTTCTTCTAAAGAATCAAATTTCGTGTGCTAATGCTTTAAAAATAGTGACCTATGGCTTCAATATTTCTAATGGAATCCATATAAAACTAAAATTAATAACGGTTAAAATTTAATTAATGAATTAATATTTTAAAAAACTGTATTAACATCAAGTGTCATCCACAAGTTTAATAAAACGTATTTGAACTTGAGTGGATGAATAAAAAGTAGTTTATTAACGATCGAAAATTTGAGCAAGATATAGGAAGAGTGTGAACTAATAGTAGGAATTGAAATAGAAAAACTCAAATTATTTGCTTTGCTAAATCTAGCATAATGCAGAAATTAAGACAATGCCCGTCAGGGGATTTATGCTTAAAGTATAAAAGCAGAAAATAGAAGACGAGATACATTACGTGCTGGATTGAATCATTCTGATAATTTTATGCTTTACACGGTATAAAAATTTTAAACCAAATTATTTCAATTTGAAGTAACGTCGGGTGAAAATCTGAGAATAAAATTTCTTGCTTACAGTCTCGCTAAAAATAACCCTTTATTTATTTTTAATTTTTCTCATTTTTTAAAACTTTTTTTTAAATTAAGTAAGTATTTTTTCTTGGTAAGGGCTACATGGCGTAAACACTCTGTAACAGGTCTCGGTCTTGCCAAGTTTTTGGCTATGAACATCAAATGTGGCAATACAACTGGTCTGTTTTTAATCGGTTCCATTCGGCCAGCTGTTTAAATTACAACCAAAAGTTTTGTCAACTTTAGAAGTCGCAATGAAACTTCCGTAACTGAAAATCTACAAAAACAAAACCCTCTATCCTTATCTTTCATCACTGCCCGGGATTGCTAGAAGTAAAGTTATATTACTCCGCTTTAACCGATGAGACGACAGGAGCACCAGCTGCTTTAAAATTTATGTACTACTTTATAGACAATCTTACGTGCCTGTTACAATTTCTTCTGAAAAAACAAGCGATTGTGCATATGAAAATTTAATTTTTCAATTACTGTTTAACGATAAACAAAAAGATAAATAAATAAATATTTCCAGGAGAATATAGCATTACATTAGTTGAATGTTTGAGCTAAACTTATCCCAAACATAAGTTTCAATCCAAACAGCTGTTAGAAAGAAACTTTTTGGCAGGTTCATTTTTTCAGTTTTTAATCTCTGTAGTGCGAGGTAGGTGTTACTAGTAGGACAGTAAAGCGCTCACTGGTGGAGAAAAAATATTTTCTCTTTTTATCATCAACCCAAATGCCTAATCATAAAAAAAGTGTACTTACCTGCATACTTTGGTTTCTGACGCTGTTGCCTAGCTGCAAAGAAAAAAAACAAACAAACAATTTGTCAATTATCTCATGATAGCACATATAAAAACGAATTTTGTTTATGGGTACTATAGAATTATTTTCATTAATTTTATTTATAGGTATCATTCGCTTACAAGTTAAGGAGGAAGGAAAATATATTGAGACGCATTTGTGACTGATCCGGTGTCTTCTGGTTTGTCGTTAATTCGGCGATGCTGGGCCATGATTTGGTTCTTTAAAATTGAAAAAAGTCAAACGTCTGAACCTATACTTTGAAGTTCAAAAACTCATTTAAAACTTTGTAATTAAGAATGTCCCTTTGCCTTCGAAGTCTCTAATTTGTTCTATTTAAAGTTATATACATAATATATTCGCGTTTGTTATTTTTCAAATGATAATTCTAGTATGAACGTTCTTTTAGCAGAAAGCAATTCTCTTAAATGGTAATATAGGCATTGATTGCACATTTGATTGTATTACTTTTTTGATTAAACCGGAAAAATCTTTTAGTTTTCACTTAATTCAACACAAGAACATCTACCGGGAAAGATATAGTTAAGAAAAATATCGTTCTTACCTTCAGATAGTTGTGCAAGAGCAAGAACACCAACGAAGGCTAGAACAAAAAGGAACTTCATATTGAAAATGTTAATAATATTTTCTGCACTGACACTTCAAAAAATTCAACTGTGTCTAGAAGTAGTATCACTAGAAGTAGGAACGAAAATTAGAAATAATCTTCATGAAGTCTGAGATCAGCGGGTGGTATATATACCCCGACCTTTAATGCCCCACTCACGACTCATTCTCATTATTTTTGAAACATTCGCCCTCTCGAATTTTCGGCCAGATTCGGACAGAAACAACTTAATCTTATCGACACACACATCTGCACAGAGCTATCTTCCAATTCGGCTACATCTTCCCAATCTTGTGTATTCAGGCACTCATATTTTGCAGTAATAAAAATTATGATTTTCCCACTTTGGGTGTGAGAGTTTGCATAGAGTGGAACATAAAAACTTTTCCAAGCGACAATTGTTCTAATAATAATTCCGTGGATATTCTGTCTGGTTATAAGATATGAAAAGAAAGTAACGCATAACAAGTTTAACAGCGTTAAATGAATTAAATAAATTCTTCATTGAAGCACAATTTTTTAAAAATACGCGTGTTTCGGATGTACAAGTTCGGATGTACGTTTCTTCTTCATGTGCTACGAAATAGAGCTATGAGGAGAAAGCTAGGAATAGGTTATGTAGAAATTGTTTGTAACATTGGATTTTGCTCTTTTGGTCTCCCACCTCCATTTCCGTATATTGATTAAGAAAGGTGTTTAAGTCCAAGCAATTAATGTTTGAACGAAGGGACCGTTCATAAATGATGTCACAGTTTTTTTCAATATATTTGACCACCCCCCCTCCTCCCCTTTGTCACGAAGTGTCACACTTCAAAATACCCCCTACCCTACCTTGTCACATGTCACGCTATATTACATTAGCATATGTACTTGCAGTGTTGCAGTTCAAAAACAAAGCACTACTTTAAAGATCACATTTCTAATTATATTTTTGAGCTTTTAATGACATTTGTAAGCAAATAATGATTATATGTGTACTTAATTTGTATAAAATAAGATTAAGTTTACTACAAAAAAGAAAATCAGTATTAATAGTACCTTAATCAGCATCGGTGTTCTCGATACAAAATGAAATCGACGAAACTTTAAATCAAATTATGGAAATAAAAAAAAACTTTAAAGCTGATTTTAAATGTTTTTAGAGAAATCAAAATGCACGATGTCACATTTCCTAGAGCCCCCTCTCCCCTTCGAAGAGTGACATCATTTATGAACGACCCCGAAGGAAAAACTGCAACACAAGCTTTATCAATTGCTTTTATGTTAGTAATCATTACTGAATAACACATACAAAATCGGACAAAATTGGTTAAGGGGAAAGCCCCTAAAACTTATATTAAAACCTACTAACAGTGGGGTAGACGTTGTTCTTTGGACTTACATCAGCAATCATACCATGAAAAGTATTCTTTCCGTCCAAAATACAGACACTGTGATGGACATTACTGCTACTAGAAGTACCGTGGCGCTATCAGTAATATTTAGAAAAGCACAATCACCTGATCCTGCGACGTTTTCTTTTCCTCCGAATATTGTTATTTCCGAATAGGACGAACAAAACCCAAGATCAAAATATCAACAAGATAAGTGGATCTGGCTATCTTATGACGGTAGTTGAACGGACATACCACTTTGCAAAGGACACACTAGTAATGCTTTAGGAAGAGCGGCTTGAAAACTGCCTAGCACCGATTTTCAAAAATACATCTCTTCAAATTAAGGGGGAAATACGTGTAAAGGTCTCAAAAAATTTAAAGAAAAAATCCTTCATAAATCGATTTTACAACTATTCAATAATATACCCTGAAAATTTCAAAGCAAAATTCCAAGTCGTTGAAAAGTTATAAACATTTGAGCGAGCGCCCCTTTTGAAGCAGTTGAGCAGGTAGTCAGCCCCTCATGAATGATATGAAGGGTGTTAGGGAACGTTTGCAGATGTCCTTTTAAATCTTTTAACAATTGAGACCTCGGATAGAAATTTCTAGTAAAGTAATATTAGTATCTATAAGTATTTAAAAAATGATTCATTACTGCCTTAAATTTACCTTCAATACCACTCTTTTTTTCAAACGCGTTTTTCTCGAAACTACTTTTTTCGAATTTGCGTACACTCTAGCTCGCAGAGTTTTTGATCAATCCTTATCAAATTTAGCACACACTTTCTTTATATATACACGCTTTAGTTGAACTAGAATCATAAACATATCTTTATTTTTACTTTTTTTATTGTATAAAAAGAACAAAAAAAAAAAAAACGGTTAAAAATCGTACTTAATTTTCCCATTCTAAAATAATAGAAATTTTCAATTTTTTGTAATGATTTTAGTTCAAGTAGAAGAGACGCTTATAAAAAAAAAGTAGATTTTTAAAAACATTGATTTCAGACAAAAATTGTGACCTCCAGGATGTACGCAAACTGCCGACCCGGGTGGCGACGTACGGTGTGCAGCAGCCGATATCTCCGGGATTTTACAAGAAAAATGTTTGAAAATTTCAGAAAATGTTCTTCAATGTATCTATAAAATAACCTCAAAATCTCAATAGAATATATTTATTCTTTATACGTTAAACAATTCATGGAAATTGCTCTTAATACACCGTTTTATACGTATTTCCCCCCTTAACTTCAATAGCAGCAGATTTCAGCTGCTAGAAATCCAATCCAAAGTGCGTTTCTCCGTGAATACATTTAATGGTGGATAAGCATTGCATGAAGAACAGTTCAGGGTTTTGGACACCACGTCTGATTTTCTTTTTCTTTTTTTTTTTTTGTGTTCGAAACCAGCTTAACACGAATATTACACACATTCTATTTGTTCTATGAACTTCCGATAAAGAGCATGGCATGCAGTTTTTTACGGGCATAACAAGCTGCAAAACCGAAAAGGTATGAAATTTATCCGATGAGATATTCACAATTTTATGTGTTCTCTTGAAATTGAAATAGAAAAAGCACAAATTCGGAGTTTAAGCAAAAGGCTTCGTGGTGCATCACAGCGTGGTCCGAGGTACCTGCAACTGAAATTTCATAGTTCTGGACCTGTTCATCTAACCAGGAGACGGCATATACAGACACACATATACACAAACTCTCTGTTATTATATATATATATATATATATATATATATATATATATATATTACACATATATACAGTGAAACCTCTGAAAGTTGATCACTTGCGTGATGCAGCCCTTTAGTGTTCAACTTATAAAGGGTGGTTATTATTATAGCGTTTTGTCATTTTTCACACTATGCATTTATTCCTTTTTTAGTAATTAAAATACTCTTAAGTAAACCTTCATGTAGTACCAACAACACTTTAGAATAATAATTATCTGTTTTATTTAAAAATTATCTTTAAAGTATCATTAGTGAAATTTAACCTGAATAGCTTATAACAATATCGCGCAGATTTAAAATTAATTAAATAAGATAAATATCTTATTAATTAATAAAAATAAACATCTTATTAAATATGCAAGTTACTTATTTGGGTAAAGGATTTAATAAAAATAAATAATCATTCAAAATAGCTGCTTCAAATAGAAAATAAAAGAAAAGAACCTTATTTGAAGAACAAAAGAGTCTCATAGTAGTTTTGCCATGTGGTTGACTCACATATAGGTTTAGAGAAGTTTTATACTGCTGTTTCAACCATCTAGTGAAATACTGGCCTAACATTGTAGCGCAGAAAATATCCTGAAAATTTATTTTTATCTTTTTAAAATCAAATAATCAGGTGGTTATCAGGGTTTTTATAATAGTACTTCAGCTAAATTTGGTGAATGCAAGTGATCAATACAGACAGGTGATCAAGATAGGGGGTCAACTTTAACGGTTTTACCGTACATGTATTATATCTATATAAATAAAAATGTAAGTGTTCGTTTGTGCGAGCCGCAAATCTCCGAAAGTACTTGACCGATTGGTTTGAAATTTTGCCAGTTGACAGAGTGATTCAAGCGGATGGTTTATAGACCCGTTAGAAAAAAAATCCGACAGGTAGTTCCTTTTTTATTCCAATTTAAGGCAAAATTTCTACATTAATTTCCCATTATGAGGGTGAAGAAAACCTTGCACATATTAATATAATATATCGATCGAAAGCGCTGATTTTTCTGCATGAAATGGAATTTGTTCGAAGTTTCTACGTCAAAAGAACGACAGTTATAAGCTTTTTAGTTCGATTTCTTAAGGCTTACCTTGATCCAAAAATAATAATTAGCAGTTTCCTCAACACCGGGTAATAAAAATGTAAGTGTTTGTTTGTTCATACAAGGCTGAACATGATCCACTTTACGGTTACGATCAAGTTCAGCCTTGGTTCCTAACCTCAAATCTCCGTAAATACTTCGATTGCTTTGAAATTTTATCAGAACATGTGTTTTAATATATCGCTTTTAATTTATTTCAACTTTGATTTAAATATTTCGGTTTTTAATGTTTTATTAAGGAGAATGAGCCACTGCAACTATTGGCAGGGTACAGCTATTTTCATTTTGATTTAATAATTTTTTCTGTTTGTATTGCAGTATTTGTTAGTATTTTTGCACTCGAAGATTAAGGGGAACTTTAAAACAAAGACTACCTATTTTGAATAGCAATAGTTTAATTCAGCTATTTTCATTTTGATTTAAATTTTTTTTAACCGACTTTACAAAGGAAGGAGGTTGTACACTCATATTGTATGTATGTCGTTTTTTTTTTTTTTTTTTTGTCCACTCATGACTTCTTACCGGATGAACCGATTTTCATGAATTTTTTTTAAATCGATCGAGTGTGGTTTCCCATAGGTCCCATACCTTGGTTTGACCATTTTCGATAATTAGGAAAAAAAAGTAAGGAACTGAAATGTGGTATTTTTTTTGCTTTTTCATCCGTAACCAAAAATCAAATAATCAGGTGGTCATCAGGGTTTTTATAACAGTACTTCAGCTAAATTTGGTGAATGCAAGTAATCAATACAGACAGGTGAACAAGATAGGGGGTCAACTTTAACGATTTTACCGTA
Organism: Octonoba sinensis; assembly: GCA_038502835.1. Taxonomy (NCBI): domain Eukaryota; kingdom Metazoa; phylum Arthropoda; class Arachnida; order Araneae; family Uloboridae; genus Octonoba; species Octonoba sinensis. The sequence goes on along the minus strand of CM076599.1, from coordinate 23,182,672 downwards.
CATGTATTATATCTATATAAATAAAAATGTAAGTGTTCGTTTGTTCGAGCCGCAAATCTCCGAAAGTACTTGACCGATTGGTTTGAAATTTTGCCAGTTGACAGAGTGTTTCAAGCGAATGGTTTATAGACCGGTTAGAAAAAAATCCGACAGGTAGTTCCTTTTTTATTCCAATTTAAGGCAAAATTTCTACATTAATTCACCATAATGGGGCTGAAGAAAAACTTGCACATATTAATATAATATATCGATCGAAAGCGCTGATTTTTCTGCATAAAATGGAATTTGTTTGAAGTTTCTACGTCAAAAAGAACGCCAGTTATAAGCTTTTTAGTTCGATTTCTTAAAGCTTACCTTGATCCAAAAATAATAATTAGCAGTTTCCTCAACACCGGGTAATAAAAATGTAAGTGTTTGTTTGTTCATACAAGGCTGAACGTGATCCAGTTTACGGTTACGATCAAGTTCAGCCTTGGTTCCTAAACTCAAATCTCCGTAAATACTTCGATTGCTTTGAAATTTTATCAGAACATGTGTTTTAATATATCGCTTTTAATTTATTTCAACTTTGATTTAAATATTTCGGTTTTTAATGTTTTATTAAGGAGAATGAGCCACTGCAACTATTGGCAGGGTACAGCTATTTTTATTTTGATTTAATAATTTTTTCTGTTTGTATTGCAGTATTTGTTAGTATTTTTGCACTCGAAGATTAAGGGGAACTTTAAAACAAAGACTACTTATTTTGAATAGCAACAGTTTAATTCAGCTATTTTCATTTTGATTTAAAATTTTTTTAACCGACTTCACAAAGGAAGGAGGTTATACACTCATATCGTATGTATGTCGTTTTTTTTTTTTTTTTTTTTTTTTTTTTTTTTTTTTTTTTGTCCACTCATGACTTCTTACCGGATGAACCGATTTTCATGATTTTTTTTTAAATCGATCGAGGGCGGTTTCCCATAGGTCCCATACCTTGGTTTGACCATATTCGATAATTAGAAAAAAAAAGTAAGGAACTGAAATGTGGTAATTTTTTTACTTTTTCATCCATAACTTTTGACTAAATGAACCGATTTTGATTATTTTTTCTTTGATCGATAGAGGGTCGTCTAATTCAAATATCGCGCATTAGTTTGACTACATCTGTTTTTTTAGAAAAAACTTTATGGGTGAAAAATATGTATTTTTTCATTTTAATTGGAAAGACTAGGCTCGATTTGTCTTTGTTGGGAAAGTTGTTAATAAAAATGAAACTCATTGTTACATTAAAAGCAATTATAACAAGAAATAGACTGAAGGCTTCTCTGAAGAAGAAATTAAATCCAATCAGTTTGCTTGCTCCAGTGACCTTTTAAAATCGGTTTTAAAACGAAATTTATCTTACAAACGGTTAGTTTTTAGTGTCATTCCCTCAAATGTTTCCCCTTTGTATATATGTCTTAAAAATAGAGTATTTATATAAAAATGTATTTACACTAAAAATAATAAAATAAAATAATTTTTGGAAAAAATAGAACCGACTTCAAACTATAAATTGCGCTGAAAAGTAAAAAATAACATTATTCTTTAAACAACTTCGACACGACTTTTAAATATAATTTTTGAAGTCGGTGCAAAATTATAATGGATTTTGATGCATGATTCCTTTTGTAACTATGAACCAATTACAAATATAAATAGCGTAGAGTTTTCAACAGTTTCAGTGTAAAATAACGCATGGTGTAATGATAATTAGACTGTCATAATTTTGCACCGACTTCAAAAATTATACTTAAAAGTCGTATCGAAGTTGTTTAAAGAATAAGGTTTTTTTTTTTACTTTTCAGCGCAATTTATAGTTTGAAGTCGGTTCTATTTTTTCCAAAAATTATCTTATTGTTTTTTCCGTTTGTATTGAAGTATTTGTTAGTATTTTTGCACTCAAAGATTAAATGGAACTTTAAAACAAAGATTACTTATTTTGAATGTTAACAGTTTCATTTAGCTATTTTCATTCTGATGTTAAAATTTTGAAGTATTTTTTTATTATTTTTGAACTTGACGATTAAGGGAACTTTAAAACACAGATTATTTATTTTGAACGGCAATTTTTTAATTTATAATTTTTGTGTTTGTGTTTCTTCTGTTTGGATAAGGCTTATGTTGGAATTTTTCAATGTGCCAAGCCAGACAATATCAAAATCTTCACCGACAATGGAACGAAAAAAAAAAAAAAAATTGCCCGCAAGCATTGTGAAAAAAAATAAAGCTCAAGACCAATCAATCAAATTAAGCAGTTTAGATTTTCTTATGTGTACAGTTATAAATTGCGTGTTCTAGAATGGGTAAACCAGACAATCTATATTTTCAGACAATGAAACAACAAGCATTGTCAAATGAAACATATATGTGCTTTTTCTTGCTTTTCCATAGAACCATACTGAGCCACAGCAACGCGTGGCCGGGTACAGCTAGTGTATATATATATATATATAATATATATATACAGTGAAACTTCTCTTAAAGGCCACCCCTATTAAGGGCCAATATTTTTAGGAACGAAAATGTTTCCCATAGACATAATGTTAATTTTACCCCTATAGGAAGGCCGGGTATTCACTGATTACCCCTCATAAAGGCCATTTTTTAAACAGGTCTCTTAAATCCTAAACAGATGTTTTGATTTCCTGAACCAAAAATTAAAAGTAAAAAAATCAATCACTTACCGGATTTAGCAATGATAACACTTATACAAATCAGCAACATTAGCTTAGAAATTATCGCCATTATTTTATTTTTTTTAAATACAAACTTTATTTTTCCTGATTAAAGATTAAATATATTTTTTAAAAAAAATAGAATAATTTAGAAAAAACAAGAAAAATTTTCACTGATTAAAAAAAGTTTGTTAATTTACAAATTCAGTAATTCATTATTTATTTAATGCTGCGCTTGTAATTTCTGCATAAATTGGATTTTGCAATTTTTTATAATGTGTAAAATAAATAAGAAAAGTTTTTTTTAATTGTTATCTGTAACATGCATTTGCAAATTGGTTATGATGAAGATACTTTATTATTTCTAATATATATTCTTTAACTCTAGGAATTACAATTGCAATATCATTTAATTTTTAGAATGACTGAGAAAGGTTTTTCTCAAATTAGCTTTTTCAGAGCTAATTTTAGAAAAACCCAAATAGTCTGACATGTGGATAGGAGATGAGATAAATTTGTACTGATTTTTAAAAAAAGTTTGTTAATTTACAAATTCATTAATTATCCAGTGCTGTTCTTATAATTTCTGCATAAATTGGATTTTGCAATTTTTAATAATGTGCAAAATAAATGAAAAATGATTTGGTTTAAACCAAGTGATTTTTTTGAAAAAACCATTTGGTTTAAACCGTGGTTTAAACCAACCAACCCTGCTACTAATTATTAATAGTTTCAAACACGATTCCTCTTACTAGATTTTCTGAAACTCTATTGAAATGGAAAAGGAGCCATAACTGTCTCACTGCATTCTTATCTATGAATTTTCAATAGTTTATGTCCTTTTATTTTGTCACAATTATGCTCATTTTCAAAAATATTTGGATGCTCTGAATCAGATTCAAATTTGAATTTTTATCAATTGAGCAACTTGTCGCATTACCGCATTGAAAAACATATTTTTCCTCTGACCAGCAAACGAGATTCTCGGAAATTAGAGAAAAACATTTGCTTTTTTTTTTTTTTTGTGAATCATTTTCAGAATTAATGTTGCTCTAGAAATGCAATTACTTTTTTTTTTTTTTGGTGTGAGGACTTCTTGTACGTTTGACAAAACAACCGTTTACGCGTCTTGCTTATTCTATTTGCTTAACTTTTTAAAAAAAATTTTGAATGTACTTTCATAAATAATAATTTAACGAAATTGAATAATATGACAACTTTTGCATAATATGTTCGCTAATACACTGATGGGAAAAAAAATCCCAACACCAAAAAGGAATTGTGCTAGTAAAACGAAATTTGGCAGGCGTGTTTATACATCTGAAAGATGACGTCGATTCAAATTTTGCGCTCGACGCATCAGGGTGACGCTAGTAGCGACACACGGAAGATGCAAATCAGGTTTGCTTTAAATACGCGCTGTAACGTTCCTGAGCGTTGTTTAGCGTCGAGATTTGATGTAGTGAGTTGATGTTAGTCCACAAGGCCTTTAAGAAGACGACGAAGCCATTATCAACAGCTCACTGAGTTTGAACGAGGTCGTGTAATAGGCCTACGAGAAGGTGGGTTTTCTTTCCGCGAGATTGCAGAAAGGCTTGGCAGGAATGCCTCCATTGTGTATGAATGTTGGCAGCAGTGGTCAAGGGAAGGCACTGCCTTAAGAAGACCGGGTTCCGGGCGGCCACGTGGCACTACTGAGAGGGAAGACCGCCGTGTTCGGCGTATGGCCGTAGCGAGTCGTACTGCGTCTGCAGCAGAAACCCGAGCAGTAGTTGGCACCACAGTGATAGAACGAACTGTTACCAATCGGTTACTTCAAGGACAGCTTCCAGCCAGACGTCCTGTACCGTGCATTCCACTAACGCCAAACCACTGCCGTTTGCGACGTCAGTGGTGTAAGGCTAGAACTCATTCGAGGACGGAGTGGAGATCTGTTGTGTTTTCTGATGAAAGCCGGTTCTGCCTTGGTGCCAGTGATGGCCGTGTGTTGGTTAGGAGGAGGCCAGATGAGCGGCTGCAGTCATCCTGTCTGCGGAATAGACACACTGGACCTACACCTGGAGTTATGGTCTGGGGAGCAATTTCTTATGGCAGCAGAAGCACTCTCGTGGTTATCCCACGCACCCTGACAGCAAATGTGTACGTCAGTTTGGTGATTCAACCTGCTGTTTTGCCTTTCATGAGTAGCATTCCAGGAGGTGTTTTCCAATAGGATAATGCTCGACCTCATACTGCTGTTGTAACCCAACGTGCTCTACAGGGTGTCGACATGTTGCCTTGGCCTGCCAGATCACCAGATCTGTCTCCAATTTGAGCTCGTATGGGACATCATTGGACGACAACTCCAGCGTCATCCACAACCAGCATTAACCGTCCCTGTATTGATCGACCAAGTGCAACAGGCATGGAACTCCATCCCACAAACGGACATCCAGCACTTGTATGATCCAATGCATGCACGTTTGTATGCTTGCCTTCAAAATTCTGGCGGTTACACCAGTTATTAATGTACCTGTATTTCACTTCTGCAATGGCTCTTCTCGGGCTTAAATTACCTTTGATCTTGAAATTGTAATCAATTACGTACGTTACCTATATACATGTATTGCTGAAATTTCATTACTCTACAATAATTATTTCTTGGTGTTGGGATTTTTTTTTCCATCAGTGTGCAACACATGTAATGTCAGAAAATGTCGCATCATCTTTCTAACTGCCCAAATTTTAATCACATTCATTTAAAAATTCTTCAATCAAACATTGTCACCGAAGCATCCCAAGAAAAAAAAGGAAGGGAAACAAGGGAATTTTAATTTTTTTTTTTCAAAACTACGCGCTTTGTTCACTGATACTAATCATGATTGATCATCGATTGTCACTGCTTGACATGTTTTATGAACATTTTTAAATACGCAGGATTAAGACTTTACATTTATTCCACATAACGATAAATGGGCTTTGAATAACATCTATTTTCACAAGTTAGCTAATGTGACCCAACAATATTGTCAATTGGATAGCACAGGCGTAGTTAGGTGGGGGCAACTAGGGACAGCTGTCCCCGGGCGCAGCGTCAAGGGACGCCAAATTAAGGTTAATTAATTTTATTTTTAAATGCAAAAAGAAAATTATTTGAACTGAATAGGTGTGCATATGTTCGACAAAAAAGTGGGAGCACCGCAAATGATATTGGGAATGACCAATGTAGCACAGGAGCGCGTGGGAACTCAGATAAATAATTTTGCGAAGCCAAAGTGTCCCATTTTTCTCTTAAAAGCGAATGGTCGCTAATAAAAATGAAAGTTAAAAGGAACTATTTATTTACATTTTTACTACATTTTTAGAACTATTTATCATTTAGGAAGCAGAAAAGTTTTTTTTAATTCCCTTTAGGGGCGCCTCTAGGCCCCCAGGGACACGGGGCACAAAATCTTAAGTTGTCCCCGGGCGCTGAAAACCTTAGCTACGCCTCTGTTGGATAGGTCTGTATTATAACGAAGATCTCGTTTTTGCCAGAATTATATTTCGTCAGTCGGCTGGAAAATAATTTTCTACAAACCTTCAACTATAAAAATATTTTTATACAATACACTTAATAAAGTTAAACAAAAAAACCCGAATAAATATTATTTTATTCAATTGATTTCACAACGAGAGGCTTGGCTATGTTTATGTGTTAAAGAGCCTTTTTTTTTTCTTCAATTTTAATTTTTAGTTAGAGTACTAAATACCTTCTGCTGCATCTCGATTTATTCTACAAGTAAATATTATTGCGCATACTTTCTCAAACTTAGGTCTTTTTATTCCTTTGTCACGACTTTAAAAATAAGTATGATTATAGTACTTTTCTAGAAGGTCGACCAAAATAACGGGATATTATGAACGTAAATGACATTTTAACGACCAGCTTGTGCACAATTATTATCCATTGCGAGAATAGTGTTTGTACAGAAACTGGTGGTTAATATAAAACACATTATTAACCTCAGAATCTCACTTTGTTCTCCAATATTATGAGCTCTTTATGGTTAGAAAAATGTTTCACATGTAATGTCAGGCGCTTATAAATCTCATCTTTTTAAGAGTATTCATACTCGTATATTAATTTGAGTTTTCTAAACGATCAATTACCAACAAGTTACATTAGGTAATTATTACACAGTAGGTTGGAGCTATGAAAAAAATTACACACAGCACTAGGGGATTGCAAGAGTTGTGCATTGGGGTAATATGCTTCCACAATAAATAAATAAATAAATAAATAATAATAACAACAATAATAATATATATATACAGTGAAACCTCTCTGTAGGGGCCACCTGCCGTTTCATTGAACACTGGCCCTTATGAGGGGTGGCCCTTGAATGGGGGTGACCAAAAAAAAAAAAAAAAAACTAAAGTAAGGAAATCAAAACCTATATATTGGTGAAAAAAAAGCTGTTTATTAACATTTTCAAACTTCTATACATTTTTGAGAAACATTTCTATTGATGTTTGTTTACTTTTCATAAGTTTTTCGCAGACAATTTTGGTTTCTAATGATTCTTTACTTTATAGGACAAATTACTTAAATTAGCATCATTCTTTAATGCTTCAGAATGAGATATTAGTTTTTTGGAATTCCTGAACTCTTACATTAAAATATATCTATAGTAAGAGAAGAGACTTGTAATCATTTGTTGATATTACTGATACTGTAAATCAACACAATTGCTTTTAATATACCTAGCATTTTTGCTTATTTTTTATTGATTTAGTAAAATATGCTTTTGTTAAAACTCAACGCATAATAATTATTTCTTTAATAATTTGCTGAAAAGTCTGTATAAGTAAAGTATTATAATATGTTAATACAGTAAAACCTGTAAAATTGACCACCTTTGTAAGTTGGCCACCTGTCTAAGTTGACCACTTTTGGTCAGGAACGGAAATTAGCCCTATATTATTTAATGTAGGGAAACCTTTGTCACTTGACCACCTGTCTATATTGACCACTTATGTACGCCAAATTTGGGTGGGAGTATTATAAAAACCCTTTGTAAGTTGGCTGCCTAATTATTACTGTATTTATTTGTTTATCTATTTTTGCAAAGATAAAAAGAAACTTTAATAAGTTTTGCAGGATAATATTTTTTATGCTATAATGATAGATCATTATTTGTCTGGATGGATGAAACATTAATATAAAGTTTGCCTAAACCTCTGTGTAAGTTAACCATTGAAGAAAACTAACTTATGAGCACTCTTTTGCCCTCTAAATAAGTTTCTTCTTTTTCTTCTAATTGATCTAATCATTTTGAAAAAGTATATATTTTTAGGGATTCTTTACAATCAAATAAGTAAACTAACATATTTATCTTTAACTAAGTACTTTCATTTTAAAGTTGTATAGGATACATTGTAAGTCATTCAGATTAAAGTTATCTAATGGTATTTTAGATAATTGTTAAAAAATATCTAATTACTAATATTAAAGTAACGTTAATACATAAAGTTATATTTTAGTCACAAATGAGTAAACGCATAGTGTAAGAAATGACAAAAAAAAAAAAAATTCCCCACCCTCCATAAGTTGCCCACTAATGTGCTGGACCGTAAGTGGTCAACATACGCACGTTTCACAGTAGGTAACTTTCTGAAAAAATTAAAACTATATTTATAAGGTAGTTAAAATTCAAGGTTTTAACTTCGTTATTTAATTAATTATCAATAAATTAATTACTAATAACATGTATTCACAATTAATAATCTAAAATATTCATGATTTTCCAAAAGTCAAATTGTTTCTCCCACAAATGCTATTTAAAGCAAAAAAAAACCCGGTTTAAACCAAAAAAAACCGGTTTCTTTTTTTTTTTTTTTAAACAGGTTTTTTTTTCCAACCTTGATTAGTAGTTAACCTATGGAATTAATCGATTTAATCTCGTGAATTTAGTGATTAGAGTCGGGGGGGGGGGGGGAGTAGTCATAAAATCAATTTTTTTCAACTTATGTGGATAATAAATATAATTTTTTCCCCATAACCGTTTGGTTCTTTGGCTGATATTTAAGAGAAAAAAAAAAAATCATCGCATTCTTCCTCAGACGTCATGATGACCACTTTGCGAGTAAAGTGGTCATAATTGAATATATATAATTATATATATATATAACAGAAATGTAGCAAAACATTTTTGAAAGGTTTAAAAATCAGAAGAAAAAAAAATTTAAAGGTTTGAAAATGACATAAGGACTCATCAGAATTGGTTTGTCACGGGTAACAGTTAACTTTACAAAAAAGCGAAGTGTTCGTCGAAGGAAATATTTGAAAAATAGCAGTTTAAAAATGCAACAGGAAAATTATTATTTGAAAGTCTTTTTTAAGTAAAGCAATTTCGCTATCGAAAGCAGGCTTGGTGTTGCAAATTCTTTTGATCCATTGGGAAATAATAATTCCAATGAGCACTTTTTTACTGAAGCAGGAAGAAAAATATTGAAGGCTACTGACGTTGAAATTAAATTCACGGTGTTTATCGTAGATGGAGGTTAAACAATCTGTCCCAATTTCTATTTTGATGTCGAGGAAGTTGTGAACAAGATTATTGTGGTTAGTTTTCTTTTAAAGTGTGACGCAATTAGGATAAATAGTTTCACTACGAGGTGAAGAAAATTGTGGTGGTTGATACAGAGGAGGTCGTCGTAAAAAGAGTTTGCATCACCAAGCCTGCCTTTAATGGTGAAATTGCTTTACTTAAAAAAGAGACTTTTAAATAATATTTTCCACCTGCATTTTTAAACTACTATTTTTCATCTTTGAAGAACACTTCGCTGTTTTGCAACCAGTAAACTCAGTTTACTGGTTGCAAAACAGCTGTTACCCATATGACAATACACACTAAAGCACATTATACTTGGCGAATTTTATTTGATGCTTGGCAAACAGCGAGGCTAGTCGACTTTGCACAAACACGGATTTGAATTTCTCAGACTTGATTTAATGTTCTCTTCATGGACAACGACTTGAAACGAACTGGATCAGTTGGACACGTATTTGGTATTTTTACTCGGATTTTTTTAGGTAAGAGTGGTTTATTTTAATTTTTTGGGAGCGGGTCTGTTGGTGTGTCACTTATTTTAGTCTTAGGACTGTGGCATATGGGCGAAACACCACATTTTGTATTTCAATTTTTGTTTCTGTATGCTTGTTTTGAAGGTTTTCTGGCCTATACTGCTGTCAGCTCTAGTGTATTTTTGCTTGGGATTTGTGAGGTGCTCTGCATCGCTCCTTTTTTGGGACAAACCAACACTGATGACCCCTAGTCTCATTTTCAAATTTTTTTTTGATTTTTAAACCTTTCAAAAATGTTTTACTATACTTATGTTATATATTGCTTTACTTAAATTTTTGCTGCTTTGCGCATGTTTAGGTGCTAAGTGTTTTCCCCCCCGTTTTTAACTTTTTTTCAAATTACTTTTGAAAAAAAAAAACATTTTGTTCATTAAACCTTTATCTACCGCATTATGATCTGCAGTAATTTTTTTTACAGAAATAGTTTGTCTAGGTATTTACACTGAAAATTAAGGGATTTACATAAATGAAATGCTCAGTCTATAAGTATTTATTTCCTTACAACAGTTAATAAGTGCCACAGAGTATTTACCCTGTGAAATTAATTACATACACTTTTAGTTTTCTAAGTTCTTAACTAACACATTAAAAAAAATCAGTGACTTGATTCTTGAATTTTACTGCTTTTCTGGCGCGAAACTCTAAGGGAGCTCTCTGAACAAAATGGAAGTTCAAAGCGCAGCATCAGTTTCAAGACTATCTATGTTCCTTTCCTCGCTAAAATACTCTTTATAGAACCCTTGCTGATATGTATCGTGAAAAATGGGAATGTAAAGACTGTCCCGGCAAAGTAGCATCAGAATATTCGTAAAATGGTTGTTGGGATGGAATTTATAGATAATAGTACTTATAAGTACCGTCGGTAGATAAACGGTTAAAATTGAATTCATTAATGTCCTCATAGTCAAAAGTTGAACGCCATTTCAGTTTCTTCAGCCGCTGCATAAATGGTCTTAAAACAAAGATATGCCACTAAATTCATAATAATGTAGTTGTTTATAGTAAACTATTTTTAGCTGATTAGCAGAAACTTATACTAGTACTTAAATCATACCCCTTCTTTCAAGGGGTGGGGGAATCGAGTTGATTTTATTTAATGACCTATATATGATTTCTCTTCTTTCTTTTTTTGAAATTAATTTAAATCCAAAGCACAGTCCCTTAAAGGGTAAAAAGTAATTTTGCAACTGCATTGCTTTAAAAAAAATATTGTTATAGAAATAATTTGTACCTAGAAAAATATCCTTTGTGTATGTGTGTGCTCCAATAGAAAAGAAGAACCTTCTTTAAATTAAATAAATAAACTTTTTATTTACAAAAGTGATTCACATATAGTGTGATATACATATATATCTTTTTCATCAAAGCACAATTTAACTGAACATTAATGATACTTTAAAAGATACAAGTGAATTATAAAGCTACTATGTTTTATGTAGATTAATGTCATGAAAATGCAAATTTTCAATAACTGTAATATCCACTTTTAAAAAATATTTTAGAATGGAAGATGGCAAATTATATTTCCACACGTGGGGTACAATATATTCCAATTCAAATAAATAAAAAGATATAATATTTTATACTTTACAATTCAATTCAGGTTTGCTTTTTTACTGTAAGCGTACTTAAAAAAATTCAAAATAAGTTACGAAAAATAAAAGAATTGTGCATACTTTATTTTTACTAGGGAAGAAAAATAAATTGTTGAAAAAAAATAATTAATTAATTAATTTTTCTCTTTTTAATTTGGCATTTCAAATATATAAATTATTTTAATTCCCTTTTTCTTCAAAAGAAAATTATCAGAAGTACATATTCCTACTACTTCTGGTTATCATAATTATTTCTAATGTTAGAATTATTTGAATTACATACACAGATCACTCTGAAAATAGTTCATGTATCTTTTTAATCACAAAATACTAGCACTTGCATAAATGCATAATTTTAGCAAAATACATATGGCACACAAATACATGAATGTAAATTTATATCACAAATTAAGAAAAGAGAGAAGTTATATTTGCAGTTACATACAAGCCAATACTATGTATCACAATAGGACAAAATGTGCAACATTTTTTTAATAGTTAAAATGTTTTTGATTAAAAATATTCATGAAAATATTAGTTGCCAATTCTGAAATGTAATGTATACATGAACATTTCAAAATATTACTGTGGTGATTATATTCATTCAACAACTTTTAATTTATTAACAGGGATAGTTACAAATCCAGATAAAAATGCAGGAATAGTGAAGACATTGAAATTCAAATGGTAACAAAATGCCTACTGAATGGAAAATCATTCAGAAGTTGAGTTTAAAGAGATAAAGAGAGTGCGAGTTATATTTAAAAAGTAAGAATACTTAAAGTACTCTAGTTATGCATTTTGTTAGCACACAAAACGTAAAAATTCAAATTTTAAAATTATCACAATAGAAATTTCTATGACATTCACATTAAAGTTGAGATTCACATAAGTGGAAAGAGCTGTTATTTATATCAAACAACAATGTTTAACTTCACCAGAAAGCTTTCATATAGCTTTTTTTCCCAGAATGTTTATTTTTGAGGAAATATCACTCATTTACAAAAATACATAAATTAAAGAGGAAGAAAACTTTGAAAAGGAGAAAAGACGCATACCACCTGCTAAGTGAAAAATGAGCCAAAAACTCATCAAGATCTAAACGAAATACGAAATTCGGATACCTTTTTATTTTTTACATGACATCATGCAAGTAGTCCCACCTGATTAGTGGCCCAGTGGTAACATAAAAAGTGTGAGAATATCAGGAATGAAGGGTCCCACGTTTGAATCTCAACTATGTCACTATTGAGATACAAATAGGTGCAGAGTCTTTTATGGTATATGTCTAGCACTCACCCATTTGTCAGACAATCTTTATCTTCTCCTTATGAAGATGAAGATAAGGGACAACCCTTTTTACATCCTCAAGGAAATTAATCATTTTAAGGGAAAATGGCACATCACAAGGAAAAAACAAGAACTACAAAACAGCTTGATATACATTAAAATATTTTTAGTTTCAAAATAAGTGAAATTTAAATACTCAGTTACAAAAGAAATATTGAGCAAATGCACTTAAAAAAAATCCTATAATAAAAAAATCCCTACAAGAAGTTTTTAAAATGAAATCCAGTTATGCAAGGACTTTTGGTTCCAAATGGCAAGTAGTAAGAATTACAAATGCTAATTCATCTAAAAAGCAACAGACCAAACTATAAAAAGGAAAAATAAAAAGATTTTTTTTAGCACTTTATTCCTTGAATGTTCAAATTAATTCAGAAAAGCTAGTTGAGTAAACATTGCAACATGTAATAAATTAGCACAAAATAAGATATCTGCCAAGTACTTGCTTAATCAGCAATGTTTTTGACTATATCAAAAAAAAAAAATGTTTTTGTTTTTTTTTAAATCACATATGATCCATTTGTGCAATACCATATCTACTGTTCTGAAAGATAGATGAACAAAAATAATTCCATCTCATATGAAATGAGAAAAATCCATAAGATAAAGTACCGCCTCTGATCTATACATGAACAGGGACAGACAAAGCAGTTAAGTACCATTTTCTCTTTTGTTTTTCAACTGATTTTCTTACTTTTGTTTTTACTTAGTAGCTATTGATGAGTTTTAATGTTATCCACAGAAATTTTTTGGAAATGGTTATTATTTTTTGGACGTAGATTAGAAGCCTTTTATTTAGAAGTCTTTATTCATCAGACTTTCTAACTCCTCCTTACACCTACAATATTTGTACAATACTCAATGCATTTTTTACTATTCATAATTCAAAGACAAAATGTCTAAAACAAGGAAGACAAAGTATAATCTACTACATGAATGTCAAAGCAAAATAATACTAATAAAAATGTGTCAATTAATCCATTTTGTATTTATCCATTCCGTTTTGAAATATGTATGTCAGCCAGATTGTTTGTCTAGTACAGTGTGAAACAAAATAAAATAGAATTTGAAACTAACAATGTCTAATAAATATAAAGTGAGATAATAAGTGTGGTGATGAGTTATTTGCTTTGAAGATTGAATTAAAAGTGAATGAATGTACTTCGAATTTATTTAATGATAATAGGGTGGCATTTAAATTCTTATGTCTAATTTCTTTAAAGGAGAAGAAGAGCAGAAAGATAAAATTTATGTATAATATGTGTTACAATGCATTAAACTACTTTTGTAGTTAATCAGTTGCACTGAGGAGAAATCATCACTATGATTGAAATATTTAAACAAAATAAACTGTTCTCAAACAGAAAAACTAAAACATCTAAACGTTTGAGGCTGAACTTGAAAAATTTAATGAATTACGGTTGAATTTCAACTGCTGGGCGAACTCTAGTTTGTGTAAATTTGTGGAATTAGGTGCATAACAATCACTACAAAACACATAAATATGCTTATAACACAACACATAAGCATGATTCTTTGCACTACATAAAATATTATGTTAATCTATCACAAAAACAGTATTTTCAGATCATTACTGCAATTTATATTTCGTTGTTCAAACTGTCCAGTAAGACAGACAGAACACACTATTCAAGCTTAAAATATGTTTAAATAAAAATAAACATCTCTTTTAAAAATTAAAATATATAAATGAATAAATAACAGGTAAAACTTGAAATAATTTCAAAATAATAGAAACCACTCTACAAAAATATCATAACAGAATTATAATTCTATGATTCAAATTCATAGCAAGCACAAATAAATTTATTAAAATGTTACAGTTTGCATAAGCTGCAAAGATTTATGTAAAAAAAGAAATTCCTTCAAAGCATTTAATTTCCAAAGAGCAAAAAACATTTTTGTTTTTTAAAGTAGTAAAAAATTAATAAAAAAAAAGTAATGATGCAATACTGAATGATAAAAATGCAGAAATTAAAACATACTTCCTTGTAGGAGTTATATTTTCAAGCAAAATACTTTGATTCACAGTATATGAATAAATTTAGTCTAATGTGAGAATGCATAAAAAAGATAAATTCACAAATTAAGTTTCTTTTCTGCATAAAGATTCACGATACCAAATGCGAGAAATAACTATTAATGTAATTTGAAAAACTGCTGATTAAAAAAATATACAATATATAGATTGAAGATCTTAAAAAGTATTTAACATTCAAAGCTACAAAAGTAATAAATCATATAATATAAAAAATAGTAATTTAAATAAGAGAGAAAAAGTCTTTCATTCTTCAAAAAGAAAATCTATATTTATCAAATCTACGAATGCTTTAATTCATTGGAAAACTAATGAGAAAGTCACATTGTGAGGATTATTTGTAAATATAATTCATACTACCAGTTTAATTAGAGACTACTTTGAAAGAAAAAAAAATATAAAACTAGTGTGAAAAACAAGAGATGATTTGCAGTTGAGGTCTCAGAGAGAAGTTTGAGGTTCCATTTATCGACTTTGTTTACTCTCTTCCTCAAGCATGCAGTTAATTTCGTCTTTTTTCTTGGAATATTATTACCGTTTTGATTGATGACTACAACTAAAGTTTGAAGGTATAATATTGGATGCAGATGAGTTAAACAATTAAAAAGGTTGTACAAAAAACAATTAAGAATGTCTTATTAAAAAAAATTCAATAGTTAATCCCCATCGTAAGAGAAATAAAAACTCTCAAAACGTTACAGCAAATAACCTTTTCAAGCACACAGTGGAGGAGCCCTTATATTGTGCAAAATCATAATTGGAATTTTATATTTTGCAGAAAATCCAAGTTTTCAGAAATTCAAGGTCGTTTTAGCCCTACTTATCTTGGATTTTCAAGACTCTATTTTATAATCCACTTTTAAATCACAGATCTAAAATTTCTCAATTGATCACAGCATTAAACAAACAAACAAAAAAAAAGCTACTTTAGAATTTCACAGTAAAAATATTAGCTAACAGAAAAATTAATGAATATAAAGGAAATTTATAAATAAAATCTAAAAAATATGCAATGAAAAGTTTCAATCAATGCTTAACAAAAACTAAAAATTTAAAAGCAATAATATTGAATATATTAACTTATTCCAAACATTTATTATTAAAATCAGAATCAAGATAATGCTATACAAATTACAAATTTAAAATAAGTTTTGAGCTTTTCATTAAAGTTTGATCTTAAATTATAATTTTATTATTAAGATCCCAATGGTACATTAAATTTAACAATATGAATTTTATACTTAGTTGAGGCACTTTAATTATGTATATAAATAGGCAACATTTTTAACAACTTATTTACAAATATAATTTATTTCAGCTGCCACATAAGCCTTATTTAAAAATGGTATGGCCATTAAAAGTATAAACTAAGCTAAATTATGATGTGCCAATAATTGGTTAATATATTCAAGAAATACATTTAATGGAGTGCACAGTAATAATTCTTAACAATAAATTTAAAACAAAAAGCTTAAAATATTAAATTTAAAATATATGGCTATCTATTAAAAGTGGCTATGCATTATACAAGATTTTTGACCATTTAATAAGTTAAAAGTTGAGGAGCAGTAAAATTGTCTGCATTCATAATTTTTTTTCCAAACAGTATATACCAACGTACAAGTGTATATATGTATATATATTTACTTCTTATATATATGTTTGACTGATTTAATGGTAAAATAGGATTTATTTTGTAACTCATTGTGGATTAGTAACTTAAATATTTTTTGTTTAATAGTAAGACTGATCTTTACTATTTAATAAAAAATATCTATAAAAATTCAGAAAACTGTACAAACAACAAAATAATAACAAAATAAGCATTCAACAAGAAATCAAGCATCTTTCAAATATTTGTTCAAATATGCCCCAGGAACATATCCTTTGTTACCATGACGATCTTCAATAAACCACCATTCTGAATTGCGGTTCAAATCACATTTATGAAGCACTAAAACTACTTGTCCTTTATACAGTGATTGTTGATTAGGCCCAGTAGGAGAAAAATCATACATTGCAAAATAGTACTGTAGGTTGAGAGAAAAAAAAAAACATACATCAAAATCAACAAAATTATGAAATAAAGTAAATTGATTAAAATGCAAAATATTGTGAAGAAGAAATGCTACTTCAGAAACATAACAGGGAAATGAGAGTAAGTAAGTTCATAGTAAAACTGTCAGAAATAAAAAACATTTAAAAAAAAAGAAAAGCTAATGAAAATTTTACAGAAAAAGACAAAACTAAATATTATCTTCACAATAAATATTCAAACCATTATTAAAAAAACACACAATTAACTCATGATGAATATCTCATAAAATTATTTTTGAGACATTTATTATTGACTTAATTTTTAAAAGCATTAAGTAAAACAGCATAATAGTTCTAGAACGAAGCTGTTCACAAAATTGAGGCACAGCTACCAATAGGAAATGGGTAACTGAAACAAAATCCCCAAGTCATGACAACACTGGAAAACAAAAGTAAAGGAGAGAGGGTTTTGGATAAATTTGGGGAGGGGGGGCGACATGGTCAGTATTTTACCCTGGATCCCAGTTATGCCCTCTGTGGCCTTGCTTCATTGGGGATAATATGAATCGTAAGCGAGCCAAGTAAAAGTTGCTGATGCAAGCTGCAGATGCACTGTGCAAAATAATCAATTGTGTTTTCAATTTCAGGTTCATATAAATATATTACAGTGAAAGAACAAAATTGGAGAATTTTAACATCCTCCAATGAATACACAAAAATATAACCAAATATTCTGTGTTTCATCAATTTATTATTATTGTGAGCACATTTAAGAAATTCTTCTGCCATAACTTTCTAATAAAAAATTCTTATTTTTATTTATCTATTATTATTTTTTCCAAAATATAATTTTTTTTATTAAATAAAAAAAAACATCTAAAAACCTTTATTTATTCTCTTCCTAATTACATGAATTACATTAGGCTTATATTAATTGAATGAAAGTTTCATTTGAGGCAAACTATCAAATAAGGAAGTTTAAAACACTGAGGTTCAATTACATTAACGATACAAATTGCTAACATTATATGAAACACTAGAAGGAGGATAAAGGAATGCGTCAGTACAAAAAAAAAAAAAAAGTTGTGATCCTTAAGAAGTTTCTCAACTATTGATCACATTAGATCTTATAGATCAATACTCAGAAAGTTACCACAGGAGAAAAACTTTGTTTCGCAATGTAAGAAAATTAACAAAAGAAGTTATGGGGGAAGGGGAACTTAGTAATGATAGATCTTAACAAGTGTAACTTCTACTTACATCACTAGAACCAACATCTGCATCTTCCTGTGGAACTTCATCATAAGTGATGTCTGGTACATCTTCATATCGATGAGAACTATACAAGCAATTTAAATTATCTGGGACATTGTCATAGACTTCAGGCAATTTATTGGTAGAATATGGGTCAAATTCTTCAAGTATATTTGGGTCACTTGATGAATTTTTATCACTCTCTGTATCAGAAATCTTCACATTCTGCTCAGGGAGATTTGTTGCTTCATTTATTTCTTCATACCTATGCATGGGTTCATTATCATTTTGAATGGTACTGGACAAATTTCTGCCTATGCTTTTATCTGGTATTGTGCAAGAAATATTCTGCTGGGAATTTGAAGAAGCATTTTGAGTTGTTGGAGGATAGCGTGATGGGGCAACAACTCGCAATGAAGAATTTGCAGAGGGTGCAGGTCGAACCGGTTGCACTGTACTTTGTTTAATTTGTGACTTCATGTCCGACTTTTTTTTCTGTGGCAATGAGTATAACTTTTGAACATCTCTAACACTACTAATGGTTGGTGAAGTTGAATTTATATTTGAGGAACTAAATTTTGCCTCATCAGTTGGACTCGAAGGATCTGGAATATATTTTATCAAGCACTTTGCCGGTACAAATCCTTTTGCATCTGAAATAATTAAATAGATAATAAATAAGATAAAAATACTGGAATTAAACTTATTTTGGGAAAAACATGCATGCAAGACAAAAACTATTATTACTTTCTATAATTATGAAAAATAATATTAGGTCATATCTGTGCTTGGATTGCTTTTTAAACAAAGTACACATAATTAGAACTGGATTACAAAATTATACATTAACTACATCAAAGCTAAGCGGTTATTATAATAAACTCTAAAGGAACAGAAGTTCCTTTAGAATGGATTCAAAAACTGTTGTTTGAAAGTGGTCAGAATGTCATACAAAGAATCATTCTAAATATCAAGTTGGAGAAATTCCTCAAGAATATAACATTTTAAAGCTTCAATTTCAACATACAGACAAATATGATGTTAGTACCATCAGGAACTTTTAATAATGCCCTTGATGATGGTGATTCATCAGGGTCTCTGTAGAGGATACAGATAGACAGCACATTTAATAAAATAACTTCACCGCTAGAAAGAACAGTAATAATTAGTAGCAAGTTTATCATATTGAATTGTTTGTTAATTATTTGTTTAAATGGTAAGAAATTAACTACACACAAACCTATTGTGATACCTTTCAATATACTTACATATATAATATAGCTATTTAGCTATATATAGCCTTCTTTTAATTGAGTAGCATACTTGAAATGCATTTTTCTTATCTGATATAAAATTATTAAAAACCTTTCACTAAGCGTCATTAAATACCTGTGGAACACAATATTTAGTTCATATATGTGTGTAGGTCTTGTACTGTTTAAAAATCTTTCTTTTCCAAACAAGAAAAAATCCTGCATATGATACTGGTTTCTGGATATCATTATGAAAGTAAAATTGTGTAGTGGCATCAAGTAAAATAGCCAAGTGTTATGAATAACCAATTATGCTAAAAATGATCAAAGATTTTAATAAATAACATCCTTTCTTGTTTTACATTTGTTAAAAAGAGCTTAGACCTTTCCATGACTTACGAGAATTTACATGTCTACCCATAAAAAAGGGAGAGGGGATGTACACTTCAGTTTGAAGTATACTCTTCTACTATCATTACTCATATATTTTACCTCTAATGATATAGAAAGCGTAATACATTATAGAAAAAAGAACTTGTCCAATATTGCAACCATTATCTCAGACTGAACTGAAAATTTGAATTCCACACATTTTTCCTGATATTCAAAGTCAATCCTTTATCATATTTCTTTTGCCATATGTTTTTAAGAGCCTATAAAGCAACAAGAACTTATTGCACATAACTTTTTGAAATTTGAATTTATACTGCTTAAAAGATTTCAAACTAAATAGTACATAATAATAATTTCATTATGAAAATGAAAATGCTACATGTACTCACAATTTATGGCATAACAACAGATGCCAAAAAAGGTTAAACTTTTAAATGTTTACCAAGCAATTTTATCAACTTTTAAAGGAAATTAATATACATAACATAAAATAACTCACCTCCATCATCGACAAACCATCGTAACCTGTTTCCCATGGGATCTTGTTGTTTGATTACACCAACAAGATTGCCTTTTTTTAAACAAATGTCCATTATGTCAGCAGCCTCGAAATTTTCACATGCAGTGTAAAGGGCTGTATGAGAGTATTTAGATTTAACAGCTGCTTTTTGACTAGAAGTCTGAAATGATAAAAATTGTTAATGGGTTGCAGAAGACAAAATCCAAATTTGCATTCAATTTTTTCCTATATTTTTAATTTCATCTAAATTTGCAACAAACCCTTTTAATAAGCATTTTAAAGTCAAACCACAACTATGTCCTATTTAGAATAGAATAGCATTACAGGAAACAAGTTTTTGTAACTTTTAGGCGATTCATTTTTACAACAAACTTGCAAGCAATAAAATATTTCAAAATTTAAATTTGGTTAATATATAAGAAAATACTGCTGCATAATTGCAAAACTTTGATTTCCCTGAACTTTACAGCTTTGTTCGTATCGAAAATTTTACGCAATCAGATCAATTTGCAAATTAAGAGAAGAATGTAAATTCTAAGAACATTACCTGTGACTTTAAAATGGGATTTACTCCCCCAAAGCTTAATCTACTCCCTCTTGGTGAAGAGTTTCTCTTTAAAGTATCTGTTTTAATACACGTTTGAAGGGGTTTCTGAGCTAGAGAAATTTGGCACAGATCATCAGTTACAAGAGTATGCTTTACTTGAAATGTTTCCAAAATACTTGTATTTCTGTTTCCTAAGAGCAAAGGCAGCTAAAAAATAATTTGAAAAAAAGATAGTTAATGTTGTGAACCTTCTTTATGGAATACCAACCTTCCCAAAAATTTATTTCAGCAATGAATATTGAATATTGTAATTCTGTACAAAAATCAGTTTTTAGCCCAAAAATAGCATTGTGCTAATTGATTACCAGTAATAAATTACTTTTCAACAATGTTTCAATGTTAGAAATATTAAATAGGATCAAACTAAAAAGAAGCATATCTAATAATGACATCACATTATATGATGATAAAGATAAAAACTCACAGCAACAAAAACTTTTCAGTAAACTATTTATTACATTCCCATTGCCAAATTAAATTTTTTAATTTTTATAATTAAATTATTTTACTATACTACATCAAGTACTTTTCACTTGAAACATTTTTAATGGAGATAAAGCCGATTTTCATGCTTTTACTTCCATATTTAAATTTTTTTAAACAGATGATTAAACTAAATGTTAAAAATGGGCACATTTAAAAATGAACTTACATCCATCAATCCAAAGAGTTGCAGAGAAGTTCTTCCAATAAAATTCTTTTTTGCTTTTAAAAAACATCTTACACAATCATAGAGTATTTCCACAGAAAGATCGCAAAGCTTTGGGAGATCATCTAAGAGTTGAGAATTTAAAGCTTCATAGTTGTTTTTTGCCATGGTATAATTTTCTTGAAGCTAAAAAGATAAAAGATTTTTCTACTTGAACAGAAACAATTACATATTAAATGAAAATGCTACTTGGAAAATACTTGACCAATGCATATAATAGGTACAATAGTTAAAGTCAGGGACCAATCAAAGATTGGGCAATCAGGGGATGCCTAGGGCCCCACATGAATTGCCCCACCCCCCTCCCCTGACTTCAAAAATACATGGAATTTATACATGTTTTTATACATTTTGTTGTTCTTTTCTATACCATACATTGAAAATATACCTTTAGCCCCCCCCCCCTTCCCCTGTAAAATTTTGAAATGACAGGCCTGGATTTGAAATTAAAACAGTTGACAGGGATGATAATGAGGGCCCCACAAAGCTATTTCACTAAGGACTAGTGCAGGTACTGGCTGAAGTATCCCGCGTTTTCTAGGCTATATATACATACTAGGGATGTAACGAATAGTGATTTGGCCGAATAGCTGAATACCCAATATTCGGCCATTTCTTCCAGGCCGAATAGCCCGAAGCCGAATATTCGGCCATTTCTTCTAGGCCGAATACCGAATATTGAAATTTCTAGAAAATCGTTGTAATAGAAAGTGTTTGTCAAATTTAAAATTATTCACAAAGTCAAACAGCAATTACACACAATCTATGATATATGACTTAATTCTATTTGTTAAGAATTTAAAACTATTTAAAATTAATCGATTTTCTCTATTGTTTTGAATGTAATAACACAAAAAATTTCACCCACAAGTGGAATAGAAATGACAGGTTTTATGGTAGTAAGCATTAATTAGCATTATTTTACTAATTATTTAATTCAAACGAAAGAGCTGCTATTGCTTAGTGAACTTTTACCTTACTCAAAACTGTTTTATGAAGATATTTTAAAAGTTAATATATTTTTTTATGGGGTTTTTTACATACCTATTTTTAAAAGATCTATTTAAATTTAATACACTTAACTGGAATATATTTTTATTTTCAAAAAACGCAATAACTTATGCTATCTAAGTATTCATGATATGTTCTAGACTTTTCACATTTCTCACTTACATAATATTCACAAAAAATCAGTCTACCCAAACAAAGTCTAACTTCCCCTTTGTTAATAATAACAAAATTAATTTCTTATATACTTCATCATAATTAACAATTGCCTGTTTTTGGGAGCAAATGCTAGATGTAAAATACAATACTACAACATTAAAATATGTTTTTTCTCAGTTAAGCCTAAACAAGGTTTAAAAAAAGTAGTTTTTTCTAAATTATTTTTATTTTTTAAAACTATATACTAATGTATTCTTTTGCAATAATTATAATACAATTTTAACTGTTTAAAATCTACTAATTTCTTGATTTTTTTACATTCCTACCGCAGCAGAACTATTCGGCCGAATAGTTCATCAATATTCGGCCAGGCCGAATTTGACCTTGCGCGGTATTCGGCCAGGCCGAATAGGCCCTTACCGGATAGTGGCCGAATATTCGTTACATCCCTAATACATACATACATACATATATATATATATATATATAGGAAATAACTTTATGATGTAAAAAATTTTTTAAAGCAAAATTAAGTGTTTAACTTGATTCTATATTCAACATTTTTGAAAGTCCTAAGAATTAAGATAACAATTAGCAGTTAATAAAAAACATCCATTGTGATATTTTAAGTAAAGCATTCTGTAAGAGTTAAATTTTTAAAATTTAAAAAAAAGAATTAGAATTACTAAATTAATGCTATCATTATAAGATATATAATCTTCAGTATCAGTAATACATATTTTTAAGGCTGAAAAACACACACAACACTATTTCAAAAATAAGTATAATAATTATTGTCGTGAACCGGAACTGTCCCATGCGCTTGAGATATCCCACGCTTGACCTTCGACTTCGGCTGAAGGGGTCTTGGGGGGAGGGGGAGTGGTAGAAGAAGAGAAGCTGAAAGGGGACTTGCAACAGAGATTGTCCGGTGAATGGACGTGACAAAAATTTTCTCTTATACAAGATGTTCTAAAAATACTTGCTATGTATATATTATATATATATATTTGTATTGTGTACCATTAGCAACATGATCAATAAAAGTCTGGGACTAAATCCTTCATATTTACTTCACATCCAAGCCGGGAAAACCATCCCACTATGGTAAACGCATCCATGGAGTTCACAACTAAGCCGCTCGGATTGTTAATCTCTCATGAGCGAGAGACAGAATCTCATAAAAAGTTTGCGACAATTATGCTTCACATTTTTAAGTTGTTGACATAATAACATTTTTTTTGTTTACAGAAGATACCTAAAGATGCAGCCACTTAATAGAAAATAAAACATTAGGGAATTGGGAATGAATAAAAATACTTAATATTAAAGAACAAAATGTTTTTTAAAAATACAAATAAAATTATTACCATTTTTATCTTTGTAACATCTTTGTTTTTCTCCATTTTATTAGTAGCTGATAATGAATCTAAAAGTTTATCATGTCTCTTATGAATCAAATTTATTGGGCCTCGAAAAGCTTGAAGTAGCATTTTGATAGGTGAATTCACATTTCGTTCCATATTTTGTTTCTAAAAGGAATAAAAATTAAATGAAATTGAAGTACATGTCCTTAAAAGTAACTAACATTTGATTAGTTTTAAATGATCCTACTAAATATATAAATATTACACAAAAGCATAGAAAATATTTGTTCCAAGAAAACAATAGCAAGACTCTGGCACAATACTTATTGTTAAGCCACAGACATCATATTTAATCAATTCTAATAAAAATTGTTCAATTTCAGAAAATAGTGCGGTCTTAAATAACATTGAAAAAAGTAAAATGGACTTCTAAATTTGCATACATTTTGTCGTAATTCATGATGGTCAATGAAGAAGTATCATTAAGGGACACACAAACCACATTCATATTCTATTCCATGTTGTGCTACTACTCCAGGAATACATTTCTACTATATAATGTGCAAACATACAGAACAATCACTTTTATATAAATTGTTTTTATGCTTGTTTATCAGCTCTTTATTTATTTAGCTATGCACGTCACTCAAGGCACGCTATTTGGAATAGGCCCAAAAATCCAAAAAGGTGTCATATCTTCCAATACAATTGAGGATAGCTTATTGAAATATCCTGCACAGCAAGACCAAGAGCTCAAATTATAACCATCTATTTTTCTTATACATATACTTTTTCACACCCTTGTGATAATTTCTCCCTAAAAGTCATTATATATGTTTAGGAATATACACATGTACATTATACACACCAGAAATTCGATCCATCATTCTTCCCATCCATGGTTTTCCCATATGTATTGTTACGTTTTAACGGTAAACAATATTGTTTGCTCTATGCAGATCCAATCTTTAAAACTAATGCTAATTATCAAACTAAATTAAGATTACTGATTTAATAATATTTAAACTAATATTACCGAAAAAATGAGTGCTTTTCTTATTGGAAGGACATACTTAAACATCATTAACTGGAAGGACATCATTAAAAAATTACTCACAAATGATTCCCAAAATTGGGTCAGGATTATTCGATGAACTGATCTAAACTGATCAACTTCCTGCTGAGACTTTCTCTCCTGGTAAACATCTGCAATGTCTTCAGCTATATTGAAAGCATAGGTTACTAATTCCTAAAGAAAGAAAGAAAAAAACATATATGTGATCTGAATCAAATGTTATTCTAATCAAGTTTGTCTAAACAAAATTTGCTTTAAAAATTAGGAGCACATAGGGTTGTTTTAAATGTAGGGCTTAATATTTCCTTAAACAGTTAAAAAATGATTAAAAATTTCCTCAAACCAAAAACTGAAATATGGTACTGATGTTTCTAGATGAAAATTTATAGAATTTTTTTTTTCTTCTTACATTAGATAACGTCTTCAAAAGTTATTAAGGAAATAAGAACAAGGAACTACCTCACACTATCAAATCTGATGACTCTTCAAAATCTTCCATTTATTGTATTATTATTATTATTATTACTACTACTATTATTAGTATTAATATTTCGGTTTATTTTCATTTTGAGTGATACTTTGGTGAGAGACTAAGGCAACTTTCAAGCAATTTTTTCTTTTTAACCCCCGCAAAAAAACAAACTTTTACATGAAGACAGGCTAAAAGTCTTCTACAACATCGTTTCCACTCAAGTGGTTTTAACCTAAGATGTAATATAATCTACACACATAAAAATTTATCATTGGAACCAACACAGAGTTTTACTTACCTCATACTTTTTAGAATATTCGCATACTTCTTTTTGAAATATTTTTAAAGTTTTGTCCAAAGAATGAAAGCGTTTGGCAACTTTTTCAAACTCTTGATCTTTAACCTGAAATGAATAATTATAAAAAAGACAATTATTGAAATGCATATTGGGATCAATAAAATATGACTATAGAATATTTTTATAGAATAAGAAGTTGAATTAAAAGATATAATCTATTATAAAATACATTCTATAATCTATGAAAGTTTTAAGTATCTTTTTCACAGATCTGAAATACTGAAACATTCACAACTAAGTTTGAATACAGCTATTTATTTTTAAATATAATACTTTTTTTATGTAAAATTTTGAAAAACAAATGATACATCTATAATTATCTAGTAAATGTTTTTTAAATAATAATGAAAATAGCAAGTAAAATTATCATTGCATTATTTGGTTGTTTGAAACATATACTCACAAGTGTCTTTAGTCCGAAAGAACTTGATAATCTCATTCCAAGGCGAGATGATTTTTTGGCTACAGAATGCATGTTGAATTTTGATATTCGTCCAGAAAGACTTGTGTCGGCTTGTTTGCGATACTTGAAAACTTCAAAACAAATTAACAATGCATCAAAATTTCTGTATGTAAAAATATTTCAGCAAGAATTGATATCAATGCAATAAATGAATATGATTAAAGGCAATTGTTACAACTAAACACAAGTAATGCAAAATAAAAACGTATAAAAAATCTAGAATGAGAAAATAATAAGTAATAGTTTTACCTAAATCTTTTTTTCTTTTAAATTCATTAACAGCAGTTGCAACATCAGTCATTAGATTCACTGCTTGGAGAAGACTAGGTTTATCAGGGTGTCCATCTTCTGTGCACTGGAATATTAAATAAAACTATATTACTAAAATATATCTATAATATTTTTGTGTGAGAAGCTTAAAAATAAACAGTTGAGAGTAAAAATCAATTTTATTCTTGTAATGTAATTATATTTAATGAAAACACAAATGCACAGAAATCAGAGATATAGGGGGAAAGAAAAGAGTTTTAAAGTACAGTAACTTTAATAAAATAATAATTACACTAAAAGGAAGGGGAAGAAATACAAATACTACATTATTAAAGGCCATAAAACTACATTATGAACAGATTAACTTTTAAAGATGATTAAAATTAGTTCACTTAATTTCCCTATTGTTCCGTAATACATTTAGTCTAATACTTCATATCAATAATTACCTTCAACAGCTCATTCAAAAGCAGTGGATATTTCAAAATTCGTTGAACTGGTTTAATTAACATTGCAGGAAGATCAAAGCAATTTGTTTGCCTTTTCAAAATTTCTAATTTATGAGTAATATATTGGCCAGCAGAAGAATGCAAATCAATCTGTAAAAAATGACATTTATATCAGTTTAAATGTGAAACTTTAACTTACATTAAGCCTAACTATATAATTAAAATAAAGAAAATTATATATATTTTGCAATAACTTAAAATAGAAAAAATTTTTCAAATAGGCATAACA
Organism: Octonoba sinensis; assembly: GCA_038502835.1. Taxonomy (NCBI): domain Eukaryota; kingdom Metazoa; phylum Arthropoda; class Arachnida; order Araneae; family Uloboridae; genus Octonoba; species Octonoba sinensis. Next base: position 23,155,181 of record CM076599.1, on the reverse strand, counting down.
CTTATTGTTTAATAACTTAAGAAAGACACATAAATAAAATTGTAAGTATGAATGATTGATGCTGTAATCAACTGCCAAAAAAAGCAAAACTTAAAACACATATAAAGTAAATGCATTGAAAAAATGTATTTTAAAGAGTTATATTGAGGGGGGGAGGGGGATATAAAGAAAGAAAGAAAAAATATACGTAATGTAAAGCTCAAATATGCTTTTTTTTCTTAGTGCACTCATTAATTTTTTTGCAGTAGTAACATGGTAGTAAGAAAATACACAGCAAGCAACATTTGCTAATGTTGCTTGCTATCTGAAATACAAGACAAGATGTGGTCAGGAATAAGATTTGGTAAAAAGAACAATGCCTACTTAATGTTCCTATTGTTCTTATACATTCAGAGGAATCACATGAATTCTCTCTGGTTAGATAAGAAGAAAAACGAATGATAAGGTATGCTATGTAGTAAGATTCTTCATGTCCGTAAGGTGTCTGTCAAGCTGATAGACTCTGAACTCTGTACCCACTGAAGCATATTTGGGACACCATCAAAAATAATATTCTTGACATGGATTTCACTTAACAAAATATTTGCCTTCACTTAACAAAATATTTGCCATCATTAGGAGACTATTCTGGAATATGGATCTGTATTAATAGCTGAATGTTGCAATGTCTTTTTCAGTTCATGCTTCGGAAAATTTCTGCCTTCAGCAGGATAAAGTTAATGTCAAAGTCTGAGGTGTATTTGTACTCTTATTCTATGGAGCTGCCATATTGTATATTACTTCCATTTGTTTCATTTTTTCACATTTAATTAAGTAGTGACACATTCTACCCTTTTCTTCAGCAAAAATATAAAGCAATATTAAATATTTCACTTTGTATTCTTTTCACTCAAATATGAAAATGTCAGAGCCCATTTTCTTATGAAATGCTTTAATTTTTATATTTCAATGTAAGTTTCACACCTCCAGTGAAATCCATAGCTGAAAAACAAGAAAATGGCAGTAAGTGCAGAATTAAATATGTTTTCCCGAGTTCTATTTCGAGTACTAATGGCATACCTTTATTTTGCATTGGTTTTTTAAGTTTTTGAGATAATTCAAATTACAGGGGCTGGAACTGAGTCAGTAACTCTATTTTATTCTATTTGTTTTTAAAATTATGTATACATTTAAAAACAATAATACCCATATAGGGTTATAACAATCCAAAATGTTATTTAACATCATATAAATATGAATTAAAAAGAAAACAAGATTTTATGATCATGGTTAAAACTTTTATACACCTCCTCTGAGAAAGCAATCAATTTTGACTTGTGATGGCCATGAAGGCGTGCAGAGATGTGTGATTTTAAAGATTGTTTTCATAATTTGGCAAAATTTGACCATACAGGGGCGGAATTCACCTAGGTCCACTTGAAATCTGTTAATTGCAATATCAACAACGGTGATGGTAGCAATGATTAGCTTTGGGTTCTATGGGAATACCACCAATAAGACTATCTGAAACTAGATATGGCAGCTCATTTTTCATGCCAAATTTGGCATGAAAAAGGAGCAGCAAGTTGTCCCTAAATGGTCAGTTTGGTACAAAGAATACATGTTGTATTGAAAGCAATTAGCACTCTTTCCTTGATTGCACTCAATTTGACAATAAATTAGAGATAAAATTTTAGGTAAAAATGAAATTACTTTGTCAATTACTGAGTGGGCTTCATCATGGTTTCTGCAGTAGTGCCCGTAAACTTCTTTCATTTCTTCACAAACATCCACAAAGCATTCCCCTATCAATAAACATATTTAAAAAATTATTACTTGTATATTATATTTATAGCTGCATAAAGAGCTTCGGACTTTTCAAATTCAATTCAAGTTACATAATATCAGTTCATACATGTAATATTCGTTTAAGACTTAAAGCAATCTGTGCCATTTTTTCCCCTAACTTCATTAAAATGTATCCTATTGGTAACAGAGGGCACTCGTACTTTAACAGTACCAGAACATTTGGTTAGCAGAGTGTAAGAATATGGTTGGTTCATTTCTTCAAGCGATCTGACATATGACAATACTAGCTGTTGCCTGCAACTTCATTCAGTTGGAAATTTTGATGCATGAGAACTAACTGACGGCCTGATCAAAATGTGATCAATGTGGGCGTATATTATAAAAGACACCCTTTTGGGTGCTACATTTCAGGCAGCTGAAGTCTTAATCAAAATTAAATGGTGTTGAGGGGTCGATGGCTAGAAAACCGGAATATTATGGCCCCTCAACTCTTTTGTTTTTTTTCAAATTGAGTGATCAAATGACCTCTTGGGGATGCTGATTTCTGGGCAGTAAATATTTTGTCAAATCTGGGTTTTAAAGCACAGCATTATGATGCAACTATGCACAACGGTCGTTATCAAAGAATAAATAACATTTAATTTTTTATTTTCACTCAACTAATTTATAAATTATCCATTGAAAAGGTTTAAATTTAGGTTTCACTACATAAAATGGTGCATTACCCTAAGATGGACGGTGTGGCTCTATAGTTATAGATGAAATTGAAAGGACATCAGTATAGGCCCGATAGCTTAAGTGGTAGAGCACTCGTTGTGTAACAGAGGGGTCTGGGTTTGAGTCCCCCAAAACTGTTCATTTTTACTCAATTAATGCTAAAACTCTATTTAAGGAAGTTTAATGAAATTTCTTTTAAATACACGGTTCCTGTAGGAAACATATACATATGTTATGCTATCCCATAGGCACTGTCCCCCCCCCCCCCATAGTGATGCTATTAATATGTACATACATATAGAATTCAATAAAAATTTGTTTAAAAATAAACAAATTAATAAAATTTAAATTTAAAAAACATATAACAATCAGATTTAATACATTAAGTAAAAATTTAACAGTATTAGCTAATTTATATATATCTTCTCATGCATATTTATTGACAAATCCTATTATCTGGGAATGCTAGCATTTTTTTAAATGTGTGATAATATACATAAAGTAATAAATAATAATTAGACACAGTAATTTAAAAATGTTCAATAATTTGTATTAGATTAACCTTAAATGCTCAATTGGGCCATTCAATTTGCAGTTTTAGATTTTCAAATAACAATTCAACAAGCTCAGTCTATTAAGTAGATCAAAATAGAACCAATATCTTACATTCAAAAGCGTTACAGTCGGAGAAGTAATTAAATAACAAAAAAAATTCAAGCTTTTTAAAACGGCTTCGCATTGAAAAAAAAACAGATCAATGCACTCTTGCAAGTAATGCGGAACAAATAACCAATCAAACACAACTAAAATGAACTGAAAACAATGACATTAATTTGACTAGAGAAAGAAATTTAAAAATTAGATACAAATGCATTAAAAGACAATCCATAGCGCAAAAGGTTGAATAACTTTGACCCCACCTTACTCACTATCATTTGACATGATTTGAGGATTAGGCAACAGTGCTGTAAAAACTCAATTTGGGATTAACTAAATTTTTTTTTTAAAGGTTACCAATTAATCCAGTTTCTTTAGATACTTTCTGCAGTCTCCTTAACAAACGATTAGCTACTTCAATAACTTCATCTAAATTTCCAAAAAGATTTACAATGTCAATTCCTTTCTCCTGAAATAAAAAAATAAAATAAAAAATCCTATAGAACTTCCTTATAAGACTACATCTCATACAGAATGGCTACATTTATTCAATTCATTTCATTCTGGAAAAATAAATTGCAACTTAAAAAAAGAAGGAAAGTCACATTTAAATTTAACACACATTAATGACAGGGGAAAAAATGACTAGTAGCAAAAGTTTCAAGCTAATTGCTACATTGAAATGCACCATTCCTTTTACAGATCAGGCTTCCATGAAAGGTTAAATAAGAAATGTGTGATACACATATAATACCTGCCAACCTTAATACTTTTTTTTAAACTTTAAACGAAAATTGGTCAGTTTTTACACTTGTAATACATTTTACGATTTGTTTTCTGATCCCTTTTATATTTTGGCGATTTCTTGTAAATTTTTTATAAATACTATAGATTTGTAAATTGAAAAGAAGAAAGGAAGAAAAGAAAATAAACAAAATATTTAAATAAGAAAATTTAACTTTTCAAAAGAGAATTAAAATCCTAGTTCTGCGCTCCCATTTGATCAATAATCGGCTTCTTTGCTAACGATTAAAAACCGATTAATAGAATTAATTACTTGTATAAAATATTGGAAACTCCAAAATTGAGGTATACTGAATATGTTATTGCGTCGTTGATCAGTCAGCCGATCAGTTTCCTGTGACAGGCAAGGGTTCCTGGGAAGGTAGTTTCAGGGGGCGGCAAATTTTGCAAGGTCAAAATTTAAATATTTAAATTTAAAAAAGTCATGGTTTTCTCCCCTTGTAATAGTGAAGTATAAATCATGCCATTCTCAAACAATACAATAGTTTTCTTTTACAAATTTTCAAAGCGTTTTTTCGGAAAGAGGGGATCTTGTAAGTGTCATTTGGGAAGAAGGCAGACACTCGGCTCTTCGATATGTACGTCAATAAGAAAGGGGTTGGTTCTTGTCCCCTGGATTTTAAAAAATGGTAATTTTTATGAATAAAAACTTCAAAATTTTTAAAAGTTTTTTTCCCTAATATTTTGCAGTCCCAAATGCGTCTCCTAAGACCTCAAAATGCACCAGTTTGCATATAGTTTTCAAATTTTTCCCGGGGGGGGGGGGGGGGTGAGAATCCCCTGGACACCCTTCAACTATCACAATTTGATATCTACAGCTAATGCCAAAGTTTTGTCATCGTTGTCCAACTAGAGGCAAAGTTAGGAATTAGAGGGTTAAGGGAGGAACCCTTCATATGGGTGCACCCCCCTCCCCAAGTGAAAAATACGAAAAAAAAAAATGCCCAGTGCATAAAATTTTATGAAATATAAAGAATAATTGAATACAGGGGTGGCATTTTTAAGTTTTGCCCCACCACACAAAACTCCAAGATCTGGTAGTGGGTGGGAACAGTCATTTAGTCAAATGTAAAACACACAATTATAAAAAAGAACACATCTGACAGAGCAACATTTGGAGAATACATTACGAATTGCAACACAGATTCTCCTGCTGTCGAAAATTTAATAAAGCAAAAACAATGTGAAATATCCCATTAAGACTGAAGGGCAAGACTAGGCCCACTTTGGAGCCTTCAAAATAGTGAAAATGTGACCACAGCTTTTAAAAAAAGTGACCAAAATAATGACCATTAAAATGTAAACTTGTGTGTGTGTGTTTTTTTTTTAAATTTAAATTAAATATAACTTGAAAAAAAAAGTTTCAACATCTTTTAAAAACTTTTACTTAACTTAAAAAAAAAAAAATTCATAGCCTATTCAAAAATAAGAATTTTTATACCTGTAACTATGTTCATAAATACCTTTTTCAAAACTCATAAATGGGTAAGAGTGGAAGAGACAAAAGTTATTTTTTTTAATTAATTTCTTTCTCAAATTGCTACTTATTTAAAAATATAAATGAATAAATATTTATCCAAATCGGCATAAATTTCAAAGTTTAATTTATGTTCAAAATGGAATAAATTTAGTTTGCAATCGCTACTTTTTAAATATTTTTTACACTTGTTCAAAGATTAGAAAATTTCACTTGAAATAATCTAAATCTAGAAGAAATAAATAAATCTGAATTTGATATTTTATCAAACTTATTCAAACTGAAAATACTATGTTAATCTTCTGTATCATTGTAGGAAACAAACCGCTTGATTATTCAATACTGTTTTTGTAACTTCATGGTAGTAACAAAATCCAAGAAAGAAATCCCTGACAATTCCCTGATTGAGCTTCAAAAAATTCCCTGATTTTATAATTTTAGTTGTGATAGTTACACGGTATCACTGTCATACACAATGACAGTATAAGTGGCACAATTAGAAAAATTCTTTATGGGGGGGTGCACTATTTTTTCCCCATCTGAAGTTTGTGCAATTCCTTTTGGGGAGGGGGGGGGTGGAAATAAAAAGAGGTCATAATGCAATTTTCTGAGCACTATATATAATCTGCTACTGCTAAGATTTTTTCAGATCTAAAGTTTTTTTTTTAAGAATTTAGGTTTTCCCTTCCCCTCAATCATTATTTAATGATTTCTTGATAAAAATATAACTTTATTTTCTCAAGATGCATATTGTCTTTTCGTTGAGAAATCCCTGATTGAGCTCCAAAAATTTTCCTTTGTGATTGCGACAGTTAGAAAGTGGAGAGGGAGGAAGGGGAAATGAAAGGAAAGAAAAATTAAGTTAATTTTCTGAGTGATATAATCTGCAATTGCTAAAAATTTAGTCTGATTTTTTTTTCTTTTCTAATTTAATTATAGCTTTATTTTCTCCCTTTATTTTCTCTTCTTAAGTTAAAAAAAAAAATTAAAAAACAATTCAAATCATCATTCTAGATGGGTCATGGGCCCTCTAGGCCTTCTCTTCTGGTTGCACCACTGCAATATCAAACCTTAACTTCGGCACACTCGCGGCTGGCGCAATGCCGAATTTCAAAATACGACCGAAAATGGCGGACTTATAGAACCAAAAATAGCGGATACGCGGAAGTTTCAACCCTGACACACGTCTTTTTACGCAAAATTGCAATGTTTTCTCCACTCATAGACAGAAAAAGTTACTTTTGTTGGTTGCTCTGCCAGAAAAAGGGCAAAAAAGTGAAAATAGGGACCAATTTTTAAAAAAGTGATTAAAAGTGACCAATGCAAAAAAAAGTGACTTTTAGTGAAAAAAGTGACTCGTGCCGACCCCTGCTGAAGGGGATAAAATTCCTCCAGAAATGTGAGTTCATTACTTTTTTAATTGTCAATTGATTTTTTTTAGCACCGTCATGTACCATGTCACTTCATAATTAAAAAAATGTACAAAGAAATATTTATTCAACTTTTCATTGAACCTTAGTTATTTTGAATAAAAAGAGTAAAAATTGGAAAGTTTAAAAATTGCTATCTCCACCCATCCCCTTAAAATTTATTGTAATGTGTTACCTCCCTTATCACTCTTAAATTTTCTGTCTGACGCTACTTTTTTTGACAATTTGTGGCCCGCGGATCTTAATGAGCTTATTAATGTGGCTCTCGGACTTAAGAGGTTGAAGACCTCTAGTTTAGAGATAATGCATACTTTTGCTTCCTCGGGATTGCGCAAAAATGTTTCTTGCAGAAGTTTTAAATCAGATATATAATCACGTTCAGTTTGCAATAATTCTGTAATTATGCATTCTCTCTGCTCTTTCATTTTCTTCCTAGAAAAAGAAAAGAGTTGAATATGATAAAAATTTGTAAAAGAGAAAAATAGACAGCAACTCATATAAAGTGTGCATTCCAAGAGAATGCTAACTATTTCTAAGAGTATTAGAGAAATTTATCCCAATTGTGTAATAAGAACATTTACAGAATTATACTACTTACTAGCTGGCCCCTACAGAACATCTGTAGTCTATAATCATTCTAAAATTGTAAAGACTGCTTTAAAATTCAAAAAGCTTAAGAAAAGATCGCTAAATATAAACATGAATGATTGCTCGACCTTAACAAAGTAAGGTGTTGCCACTCCAAAGAATCGGAAAGTAAAAATTGAGGTATGAATGGAAATACTTTTTAGGATGGATAAATAAATTTGTTAAACAAACGATAATAAATACAAATATTACGTCACTTTTCTCTGCTAATCATTAAACACATTTTTAAATATTGTTTTACCATAGTTTGTTTTTGCATGATTTCAGTAACGTATTGTAGATCAAAATTTAATCGTAATTGGTCCACATTAAGTGAAATATATACAAGGATTATCAGGACTGTGGAGTTGGAGTCGGGCTGATTTTGGAGGAAAGGAGTTGGAGTTGACATGTTTTGAAATGCCTTCAGGAGTCAGAGTCACTTAAAAAGGTTTGGCTCCAACTCCTGGTTTTATTATTTATTTTTTTTTTAGACTAGTAACAAGATGACATGCTAATCATACATTTAAGGAAATTATGAAATATTTAATGCCATTGCCTTCCATGGGGGTGAGAGCAAAATAAAAGGTTAAAAAATGATAAATTTTTGAGCGACACACTAACACTACCTATTCACATAAAAAATCTTTTAAAACTATTTTTTTAATTACGCATAGTGCATGTATTTTAGAAGTGCTTTCATTGTTTAAGATACAAAAAAATAAGCAGAGAAAAATGCATAGCGGGTTTTGAAGCTAACAATTATTCCAAACCTTGTTATGAGTAAGTTGAAGCTTGATTTACAGTTCTGGAAAATACGTTTTTGACTGTTTACTAAGGCAGATAAGTACCAACAGCATAAATGTTGAAAAATATTTTTGTTTATATTAAGAAAAAATAATTTAATATACCAATTTAATAGAAATTTCATGTATTCTTAATCAATAATTCCACTTTTCACTATTTCACCTTGTACCAAAATAGACTAGAACTTTTTTTTTAATAAATGAAGAAAAAATGCTTAACATTTATAGTTCATTAATATTTTTGAAGCATGTGAGATAAGAAACTACAAGAATATTGAAAAAATGATAAATAAGCTTAGTGTTCAGAAGTAGTTAAGTAGCTAACTTACATTTTTTCCTGCTCTCTTCTTTGTCTTTCAGCTTCCTTTTTCCTTGCCACTTCTTCCTCCCTTAAATTACTTTCATCAGTTGAACTAGTGTTTTGGATGTTTTCAGATGAATTTAACTTCATAGAATCTATAAGTAGCAAAATTAATTAGTTCATATATTCACAGAATTTTGCTTTTCAGTTGAACTATCATACATATTTTAAAATAGGCTAGTTTACTGAAAATCTTTGCAGCATTTAAAAGACAATTTAAGGAGGATATTCTCTGGCAGGCATGGATAAAGAATTTCACTGTATCCTAGTCGGATCTCTGACATTTGTTTCATGAAAATCAAATAATTCTACTTTTAAAATACCATTGTGGTACAAATCAAAAGTTTAAAAAAACAAAGAAAATTAAGTAAGATAGACAGCTTCACGTGGCTGTTTTCCATTTAGAAGCTTACTTTTGCATAGGAAAAAGGGTTGCTAGTGGCCCAGAAAGATATATCTGCAATCTTTTGCACAACTTGTATTGAAGTCTGTTTTAAACATTCTCATTCATATTTATTCTGTTTAATTCATTACTAATGTTTATCTTAAAGTGTTAATAAGAACAGCTAAAATTATTTGGAAAAAAAGTTGACAGCTTAAATCTGAAGTCAAAAATTAACTTCAACCAATGAACAATAATGACTAAACTCATTGAAAACCCTAAATAACAATGTAAAAAAAAAAAAAAATTCCAATTATCAGATGTAGCAATAGCAGGATGAGTCTGCATAAAATCAGATATAGTATTTAAATAACTGTTTTTCATTTCTAAACCAATATGTAAGACTACACTAAAAATATTTAAAAAGTTACTGTTTAAAGAGTGTAGAAGTTTAAGCACAAATGTAAGCAAAAGCAGCAGGAACTATAATGACATAAGCTTTAAAATATATACATACTATTTAAGCAGATATTTCAATGGCAATCTTTATCTTGAACAACAATAATATTTTTTGAGCTGTTTAAGTATCTAAATAGAAAAATATCTTCCAAATTTCAGCTTTATTGTTCAGAATTTTTTTATAGAATTAAAAAGCAAAAAAAAAATCTTACTTTGTAATTCATCAATATCACTTTTAAGTTCACTTATCTCTGCATCAAGTTGAGCTATTTGTGTCTTTATTTCATTTGATGCAAAAGCATTTGAAGTTTGGTAAGATTCACTTTGTAATTTATTTCTGCAATTTATACGTTGCTACAAAAAATAAAAAAATAAATAAATATAATAAAGCAAGAAAAAAAACTGGTTTAATAATGTTATATTTCTCTTTTTAGAAAGTGAAAATGGGCTAATTTTATGATTTAAATTTATCCAGTTACTAAATGATGTTGAACATTATATGAATCATTCGTTATTCATTGGTTTTGGAGCCTTGCTACAGGGTTCGTGCTAAGCTGCGCGATTGCACGATTCCCGCAATATTTTTTGAAATCCCACTCAAAAAAATTTGTTTGTGCTTACATTTAAAAATTCCCACTTAAAATTTTGGTCATGGTGGAAAATCCCACCTTGTATTTCTCCCCAGTGTGAACCCTGCTTGATAGCAACTTGATTAAGATTATAGATTCTACAATTTCCCTTCATACCTTTCACTAAATTTTTCACACTGAAAAATAACGTAAATTTTACAAATCATCAAAAATAAGCGAGATGAAATTACGACCTTATGGCTTCAAAAAATGATAAAAAATTTAACCATAAAAATATAATGAATCAGTAGTAATTCTACATCAATATTATTTCAAACTTTCTCCATCTACAGGCAGGGTTGTAAAACTTAGTCAATAAAGTTTTTAATGCAATCAAGAATTTTTTTATTTATTTATTATTATTTTTTGACTGTTTCAAGTTAATGCTGAAGTAGAATGCTCAGAAAAAAAGGTTTTGTTAAATATAGACATGAGAAAGGTAGCCTTGATTTAGCAAGAAAATTCACCATTTATTTGAAGAATATACATGCATTTCAGGAGTACTTGCTCTAACTTAGTTGAAAGATTTTGTGTGTCCCTTTTAAAAAAAAGTATGTGTGTGTCTATTATATTTTCGAACTTGTTTAATCTGTAAATTTTGCAGATTTTGTTATTAATGTAAAGGTGCATACTTGTAGTTTTCTCACAGTGTTTCTTTCAGACCTTTTGGTCCCGGGGGGAGGGGGGGCATGTTAAGAATTACGAGGGGTGTTGCATGCTTCTAAGTCACACCCTTTTTATGTACATATGACTAGAAATAATGATAATATGAATTATCTACATATATGAGCTTTTTGATACTATATACAGTAGGTGCAGTTTTTAAACTATCTTTGGTGAAGGTAGGGGGAGGGTGGGTTTTTGGGGCTTCTACATCTTAAATTTTGCTATCTCTGGAGCAAAGGGCGGGGTACTCCCCCGGAATTTTTTTGCAATTTAACTCCTGAGAATGCAATTTTAGGCTCTTTGGGGACGTTATAGAGGACAGAGTTTCAGAAATTCTCCCCTAAGAAAATTTTCGAAATTGAAGACTTAAAAATGAAGTTTCAGCCTATCTTTGTATCTTTGTCAACATTACTGGAGGCATGGGCTTAAGAGCTCTCCCCAGGAAACTTTTTGAAATCTTCCTAACCATGAAATTTTGATTCTTTGGTGATGTTAGAGGAAGCAGAAAGGAGTTTGGTTACTCTCCACCCCCCCCCCCCCACCCCCCGCAATTTTTTTTCAAAATTAAGTCTTCTCTTTTAGGTTACTTTTGGTGTCGAGTGAGTGTTCAAGTCTTTTCCCCAAAAGTGTTTCTGAAACTAAAGTTTAAAAAGTGTAATCTATCTTTTCTTTCTTTTTAAAAAATTGTGATCTGAATTTTTTCCCGGGGGTAGTTAACTTGCTCCAAGGGGCGGTAGTTAACTTGCCCCTTGGAGCAAGTTCTCCCAGAGAGATGCCTGAAAGAAACACTGTTCTCACAGAAAAACATCCATTACAGTCTATTTTTCATAATTGCTAAACAATTACCCTCTTTAAAATGAATCTATACATAGTCAATTAATTATCATGTTCATATTATCTGTTCATGAGTGTAATTATGCCTAATATTGACTTTCTGCATCAAGTTCATTCTTGCAAAATTAAAAATATAATGCCCAATATGCAACCTTAATTTTACATATGCATTAGGGAGTGATGAAAAAATGCAAAAATATTTTCAAGTCATAATACAGGGGAAGGTTGCAGCTTGGGAAAACTATAAAGGGTTGAAAAAGAAACGGAAGTGGTTCATATCTTCAAGTCATTCATGTGCTATGAAGTTTGCTAACATTATACATAATCTACATCTTGAAATAATTTTCAGTATTTTTTAATTGACTTCTTCATGAATTTAATAGTTGAAATTCTTAAACCAACAGAAACAATATTTAAAACAACAGAAACAATATTTAAATATTATTAACAGTCATCAACATTTTCCAGCAGAATATTGCTGCCTAATTCATTGAAATAATGAAAAATAGTCAGAAACAAAAATAAGAACTAAATCAAGAGCAAATCTGCGACTGGAAGATGTAAACCAGTTTCATTCCTTTCTCCACCCTTTATAGCCTCCCCAATTTGCAACTTTTCCATGGTATTATGACTTGAAAAGTTTTTTTTGACTTTTTTGGCTACCCTATTATACATTTCAACTTCACAAAAAGGGATGTTTTGAAATCATGTAAACACAGATAATTTTTAAGAATTGAACTGATTCATAGAAATAAGTATTAATTCAAAATTTTAAGGAGCAATATTTTAAAAGCACGACATAAATTTAACAACTGAGCTCTAATACTAAATTATTAAATAATGCCATAAAGCAGTAGCATTCCTAGCACAGGTGTCACCCGGAGAGATAATTTGTGGTGTCACCCCCCCCCCCCTCCAATAAATAAATATGTTATGGCTTTCCTTGGCATAGTAGAAACTCCCCAACTTGGCGCGCACGAACTTTCTAGTTTTGGTAACGGTTTTATTCTTGTGCTAAGTCAGTCGCTTTAGTACGTTTTCTGGTAATGCACGCTTTGTTTTTGTGTGGTTTCAATCACAGCATAGTCTGGCTATATGGTTAGCCTTTCAAGCATTTATCAATGTATGTAATTATGTAAATATAGAAATATAGTAGTATTACAATGAAACTTCATATATTATTATTGCAATTATACACCCATTCGATACAGTCCACTTAGAAGATTTTTTTTATCGACGCATGAACATTTGGCACGGTCTCACAGAGTAACGAACTAGTTTATAGTGCAATAGACTGATTACTATAGTAGTACGTGTTGTTCATCATGACAGAGAAAGAAAAATTAACCTCACTGAACAGGCAGCGAGGAGCCTATAAAGGACAATTGACTAGAATAGAAACTTTTCTTGAAAATCAAGAGAAAGACACTATTGAATATGAAACCAAACTTAATAGTGTTCAAAAGATAACAGAAAAACTGGATGATTTGAAAGTTAAGTATTTAGAAGAAGTAATAGATGAAAAAGACCTACAAACGCATTTGGATACATTCTTAGAAATAGAGGAACAAGCTGAAAGAATAGAGGTAAGCATTAAAAAATTCTTACTCTCTCATTCTAGTCATGAGGATATCTCGAATAATATGAGTTTACTTGAGTCTAGAAATGACAGTTCTACCATTAATGTGAGACTCCCGGAGATTTTACTACCTTCCTTCTCCGGAAATTATCAAGATTGGTATATTTTTAAAGATCAGTTTATGACATTAATAGATTCAAATAAGAAATTAAGTGACACGCAAAAACTGTACTACTTGAAATCTACCCTTCGAGGTATCGCACTAGATGTCGTTACTACAGATGATTCCTATAGTTCACTTTTCAAAGCGCTAGAACTTAGATTTCAAAATCAAAGAGCTATAGTTAATAGTCACATGAATGAAATTTTAATGATGGAAATATCATCGCAAGATATAGCTAAAAGCCTAAGATCTATTGATTTCCTTCAAAAGCGTTGTTTGGTCTTGGAAAATTTAAGAGATAATAGTAATGTAAATATCAAACCTAAGCATTCAACATGTGATATAAATGCAAAGTCAAAAAACTTCCTTGTAAAAAATAATTCGTCTAATCCTAATACTTGTGTTCTGTGCGATTTAAATAATCACCTTATATATAAATGTCAAGTATTTTTAAATCAGACTGAATACGAAGGAACTGTGAAAAGATTTAATCTTTGCCTCAACTGTCTTTCAACTAAGCATAAAATAGCTAGCGCAATGCCTATCTAAAACAACCTGTCAAATTTGTGCTAAACAGCATAATACATTGTTGCATTGTCATTCGCAAGCAGATGAGTTTCCAGACACCTCGCCTCTTGTCTAAATAAAAAAGAAATTAGTTCATCTCCCAATGAAACCAATAAATCAAAGGGAATAGAAGCTGAGATTTCGAAATGTTTATGCAACGAGACTTGCATCTCAGCAAAGGGGGAAAATAAAGTGCTTTTAACGACTTGCATTGTTTATATTGAAGAGGCATATGGAAAGTTGATTCCTGCACACTTAAAGCGGTTCAGAATCATGCTTGGTTCAGAATCTTGCTTTATAAAGACAGCTTTTTCTGAGTTATTGGGAATTAAGAAAAATAAATTGAGTGTTTGTGTTTTGGGTATTGATGGGAAGGTGACAAACATTAAAGCTAAAATACGCACAAATATATCTAATAAGGAAGGCTCTTTCCAAAGATCAGTAGAATTCTTAATTACGCATAAAATTACGGAATTGGTACCTTCTCAGAATATAAACATAAAGAATCTAGAGTTGCCATCAGACATGAAATTAGCTGATCCTAACTTTGGAAAATCGGCAAAAATTGACATTCTAATAGGTGCTGAGCTTTTTTACGAAATTCTTGAATCAGAAAGTCATAAATTTTCAAATTTGTTGTTTCAAAAAACTGTTTTTGGTTACATAGTTTCAGGAACCGGTAACCAAGAATTTAATCATACATTTTGTGGATTCATACAAAATACAGATACATTAGAAGAAAACATTCAAAAATTTTGGAAATTAGAATGCGTAGAAACTGAATCGCGTTCTATCAGCGATGAAGATCAGTATTGCGAAGAGCACTTTTTAGCTATGTATCGAAGAGACCCTACCGGAAGATGTATAGTAACTATGCTGATGAGGGCTGATGCAGATACGCTTGGAGATTCAAGAAGTATTGCCGAGAAAAGACTTAAGCAGTTATGGATGCGACTAGAGAGAATGCCTGTTATGAAAAATCTTTATTGTCAGTTCATGAAAGAATATGAAGAACTCAACCATATGAGAAAAGTTGCTGAAGTCAAAGAAACTGATAAGTGTTATTATCTTCCTCACCACGGTGTTTACCGACCGGAAAACTTGTCAACACGTCTTCGCACTGTTTTCAATGCCTCTAGCACCACTACCAATGGGAAGTCATTAAATGATATTCTGTTTAAGGGACAAGTAAACGAAGAGTCGTACGAAATAATGATTCGTTTCAGAAAACACAAATACGTATTTCTCGCTGATATAGAGAAGATGTTCCGACAAATTCTTATAACAGATAATCAACGGAAATTGTTAAGAATCTTATGGAAGCCAGATGCTAGGTCACCCACAGAAGTCTATGAATTAAACACGACAACATATGGCACATGCTGTGCTCCGTTTTTAGCTGTCAGAGTTTAAAAGCAATTAGCGATAGAAGCCCCAGATGAACTAAGTAAAGCATCAGAAGTTCTTTTAGATGATTGCTATATGGATGATATAAGCACGGGTGCAGATAGTCTTATAACTGCAGGGGAACTTCAACTCCAGCTTATACAACTTTTGAAATCTGCCGGAATGCAATTACATAAATGGAAGACCAGCGACGCAACTTTATTAGAAAATGTTACCAATGGAAATCTTGAGGATTACTCATTTTTAGAAAATGAAACTAAAGCCTTAGGGGTTACTTGGATCCCCAACTTAGATGTTTTCACGTTTAAGGTAAAAATTCAACAACAAGAAAAACTTTCGAAAAGAACCATTCTTTTGGACATAGCAAAACTGTTTGACCCCATTGGTCTCATCCGACCTGTTCTTACCAAAGCAAAAACTTACAAGCAAGAGCTTTGGAAGCTAAAACTGAATTGGGATGATTCCATACCTGATTCTTTGGCTAAATCATGGGTTCAATTTACAGACTCATTGAAGTCTTTAGAACATCTGAAAATCAGTCGTTATATTTTAACGCCCTGTGCTCAACAAATACTTATATTTGGGTTTGCAGACGCTTCGTCCATTGCATTTGGAGCAGCTGTATATGTTTAATCCTCGTGTGGTTCTCAAACTTCATGTAATTTAATTAGTAGCAAATCACAAATTGCTCCTTTAAAGACTGTTAGTATACCAAGACTCGAACTTTCAGCATGCCTCCTACTCTCTAAATTAGTCTCCAGAGTTTTGAAAGCCTTGAAAATAGTAACCAATGGTGTTTACCTATATACAGATTCCCAAATAGCTCTAGCTTGGATACGCACACCGTCATGGAAGCTGAAAACCTTTGTAGGAAATCGGGTGTCTAAAATTCGATATGCGCAGAACTTCAATTGGAACCATGTCCAGTCCGATAAGAATCCTGCAGATCTCATCTTGCGTGGTTTATGTGCTTCGGACTTAGTGAACAATCAACTTTGGTGGCATGGTCCAAACTTCCTTATCCAAAAGACTGGGTTTACAGATCAAGAAGAACTTTATCTGTCATCAGATGACAGTGAGATTATTTTGAAAGAAATGAAAGAAAGACCGAAGGACATGCCATCTCAAGAAACTGCAAAGACTTGTGGACTTGCTTATTCATCTAGTTCAAGGACATCGAATGACTTAATACTTAATATTTTTTCTTTAACTAATGATTTTAGGAAATTAATTAGAATTTGTAAATTTATTTTTAGATTTATTTACAGTTGTAGAAAGGGTAAGAGCAAGACAGGACCCCTTCCAATCCCAAATTTAAAATTTGCGGAAACTTTCCTTATCAAGCAGGTACAGACAGTATGAAGCTTTTGCTGAAGATATAAAAAATCTTCAGACCCAGAGGACCCTTTCAGGTAAAAGTACATTAAAATTCTTGAATCCGTTTTTGGACTCTGAAAAATATTAAGAGTAGGTGGTCGTTTAGAGAATTCTGATTTAGCTTATAGGAAAAAAATCCTATTTTATTACCTCACAAACATAAATTAAGTGAAATAATGAACTGACATAAATAAATGTTGTTGTGTTGTATGAGGGTTGGAAAAATTCCGGGTTTTTTCAGAAAAAAAACCCAACCCAGTGGGTTTTTTCGGGTTTTATTGGGCTTTTTCGGGTTTTTTTGGGCTTTATTGGGTTTTTTCAAAACTTTGAGGTTTTCTTTATTTTTATTTGTGAGAGGTTGCCTACACATAATGATATAAATTAAAGTGAAAAAGAATAAATATTATGTATTTATTTTAAGACCATTTTGTTTTAATAAAAAAAATTTTTGAAAAAATAAAATAATTGCCTTTTGAATATTAATTATTCCATTCTGTCATTTACAACTATAAATTAACTTTTTAAAAGTCAATTACTTTGCCCCTTGTTTATTGTATTTTTAGTGTTCAATAAAATCCCATCAAAGGGTTTAAGAAACAAGTTATAAGTCTAGTTAATTTCAATTATTTTATGTTTAAAGGAGTTTAAGATAATTACTTTCAAAATGACTGCAATCTCTTACATGCATCGATGCCGCAGACGCGCTACAGCACGTCAAACACTCAAACATTGGAGGTGGAAACGCAAAAAAAAAATGTCCCCCGGGATGCACAATTTTTAGCAATTTTCATTGTGGAAAAAAATCAAGTCAAATATATAAAAAATCGATAGGCAAAAATATTTTTGTGCGTCCTTGACCAGCATTTTGTTAGATGCCATAGATTGTTTTCTTAAAATTAGTTTCTCTTAAAACATATCAATCATTTTGAGTGAAATTCTGATATTTTCTTTCTTTTGGGCATTTGTTTCTATACTTTTTTCAATAGAGAATTTTTTGTGGGAAAGAACTTTTATTTCGATTATGTAGAACAATTTCAAACCCATCCAGCATTTTTGAGTTTTTATCCATGATAAAAATATATATTTGGTTTAAGTCGGTTTTTTTTTTTGTTTACATAAGTGGAGTTCAATTTTGAGCATGAAGTTTGAAAAAACCCACCTGTAGGGTTTTTTAAGTGGGTTCTTATTATTGAGTCAACCCTCAAAATTTTACACCCATGACATATAAGGTATATATGAAAGTATGTTATTATGTTTTGTCAAAATAGGTATTTTATTGGTTTACGTAAGTAAAGTTCAAAATTCAATCAAACAAGAAATTTTGAAAAAATCCACCAGTGGGCTTTTTCAAATGGGTTTTTATTTTTTATCCAATTCTCAAGAATTTTTAGACATTACATATAATGTATGTATTCGGAAAGTATGTGTTATGTTTGGTCAAAATCAGTATTTTTATTTGTTTACATAAGTGAAGTTCAAATTTGAACAAGAATTTTGAAAAAACCCACCCTCGGTTTTTTTCAAGTTGGTTTCTGTTTTTGAGCTAACCCTCAAAATTTTATACCCATGACATATAATGTATGTATTATATTTGGTCTAAATCAGTATTTTTATCAGTTTACTTAGGTAAAATATAGTTTTAAGCAACAATTTTGAAAAAACCCGCTTGTGTTTTTTCAACTGGTTTTTTTTGAAAAAACCCACCCGGGTTTTTTCGGGTTGGGCAAAATCGAACCAACCCTGTGTTGTATACACTTGAAGTTTACATTACTTTCTATTATTTTTAGTAGTATATATACATATATTTAATTTATTTGGTGTAACTCTTGTTAAACTACATTTATTTTCAGTTATAGTACATTGAAATAGCATTAATAAAATCATATTATTCAAGTATATGTATCTTTCAAAAATTTTTTAGCTCATTTTGGGTGTCAACACCTCTCCAAAGGGTGTCACCTGAAGCATAAAGTTTATATAAACAAAATTGTACCTTTAATTTCTGGTTTTTTGCATTTAGTTGCTGCTTTATGTCACTGGAATCAAATGCTAAAAGAAAACCAGAGAATTATTAGCATGCAGAAAATAAAGAACTAAATCTCCATAACAATTTCCAAATGAAAAACTATCTTTGACTACTTTTCTAATAATAAAACTCTAAGCAAATAAAAATTCTACATTTCAACAAAGCAGTCGTATCAAAGCATTTTATATATAAAATGTAAACAAATGGCTTTGTTGTAATTCTTACAAAAAAAGACAGGTGGAAAAAGTATAAAAAATTTCATATGGACATAATCTTCATAAAAAAATCAAATAACAAGATTTCATAAACTTTTATATATTAGATTCAATATCCATTATTCCCCCAGTCTCAGCATTACAAAAAAAAAAAAAGATGCACATTATTTAGGAAGGGAACTGATTCTTCAGTAAAAGTCTCAAAATCACGTGATACAGCAAGCATGGATCCAAAGGTGGGTGGGATCATGGGGGTCACGATCCCCCTTATCCACTGATTTTATTTATCAACACATGGATGAATTGGCAATAATACAGATTTACAAAACTAAATAGTAATAGCTTTATCAATCTGTGTGAACTTTTCGAAAGTTCAATGCGAATTTTTAAAAATAGTGATTCATCAATTTTACCAATTAAAGCTAATTACTGTGAAGAATTCATTTTAAGGTACAGCAAAAAATGGTTATAAGTCTAGTTCTATTTCACTTAGAAGCTTGGAACAAATTCCATCTATGCAGAAAAAGCTGCCCATTTGAACGACATGAAAATTTTAATCACACAAAAGTTTTCTGAACTTTGAATTAGCAAAATGATGCTAATTGCATTTTTAATTAATATCTCTGTTTATTAAAGTCACACATTGGTGAGACAGGGCAAAATGGCTTGATTGAAACATTTAAAAATTTTTTGATACTTCAGCATGTTTTAACTCCCACCATTCAAGAGGAGATAGTGTAATACACCATACACATTTGTATAACACGTTTCTTTACTCTCAGATTTTAATACATAGGATGCAAAAAGCAAAAATTAAGAAAAAGTTTTAAGATATGATTATTAACTTCCTAAAATCAAGATAGTATCAGATCTTTGAATGGTAGTTTTGAAAAAAAAAAAAACATGCATATTAGAGTATTATGTTATGATGACAATTTTCACAAGATGAAGACAAGAAATTGCTGTTACAAATATTTCTGTGCTCTGAGTTACTCATACATTATTATCACAAAGAATAAAATTTAAAATGGCTTTGAAATTAATAAAGATGCATATGGGCAACAAATCTCCCCGCCCCATTTCTTTAAAAAAAGTTGCAGTGAAATGTCAGTAAAATATTTTTAAAATATAGCTAGTCAATACATACACTGAGAAAAGCCATTTGAACTTCCATGACTTGAAGAAAGAGAAGATCTGTTTGCCCCGGAAGAATTGGTCAAACCATTTTTAGAATTATGGGGAAGCTTGGCAACACAAATTGGTGGTGGAGGTCTAGCTGGTGTTTTAGAATCAGACGATCCTACAGGAAATATTTGTAATAAGTATTGAACAAAAAGAAAGGTAGGTTGTACATAAACACAAAAGAATGTATTCATTGAAACTGCTAAAGTCATGAAAATTTTATTAGTAATACTTCTGAAACAGCAGAAGCGCTAAATGAAATGTTTAATTTCACTTTAAAATATTGAATTTTATTTGGAGCAAAAACTTAATTTGCATGATTTGCTTTATACACATTATTTTAAAACTTTGAGCAGTTATTTTAAATAATATTTCTATGCATCAAAACAGACACATATTATTCCTTACTTTGCTCATATTTGGAACTTTTGTTATCACTTGGATTTATTGCAGCAGTTAAGGAATCTTCAGAACTTGCCCAGCTGAAAAATGAAAAACACATTAAAAATTAGATTAAGGTGGAAGGGGCATATTTATGAGATTACTATTGTTTTTTGAATTAGATTGGCAAGGTTGAAAAAACATTATCATACAGATTTCGTTTTTGAATGCACAGAGGAAGAGAGAGAGACATGGATCATCATTTAATTTACATGATTATTATGTGATAATTCAACACTAAAGTATTAACAAAATGACGCATATTTTAAAACATAACTTTTCCACTGAACATTATAGCAATAACTTATACCTAGAGGAAATGGACGAAAAAGAAAAAATCAATTTGCTTACAGAAGAATACTAGAATTAGTATTAATAGCATCGAAAGAAGTTTCACTGTGCATAAATACATTTTTTTTTCTCACATTAGCAGAGTCAAAAAACTAATCCTAATAAATTCGGGGAAATTACAGTACTTAGTAAGGAATGATGGTTTCCTACTAGCATATTTTTTTGGCCATAATCATAAACAATAGCAAGAGGTTCTGATAACATTGTGAAATGACAACTAATACATATTGCAGTATGCTGGAAATTTAATTGAAGAAGACTTAAAATAAATTGCTATGTAATATACAAAGAAAAATGAAATACTTATACTTAACCTTTTCCAAAAGGTACTGTACTTTAGCAATATAAGGGAAATTCCCTTTTCCTTCTTCAACCCTGATTACATGAATAGCATTTAAAGAAGCATTTTTCTTAGCATGGTAGTTATACTAATATAAGATTTGTATTGTGAAAGAACACAGCAAAAATGTATATAGTTACAAATACATATAGCAAAAATCTAAGATGTGAATCAAAAAAAAAAATTGCATAGTAACAGAAACTTAAGATACCAGAATATCAAATGCCTTAAACATTTGCTCGAGAAAAGCTCACTTCACTTTGCTTGGTTATCTAATACCAATATTTTTTCACATATTTACAAATTGCAAACAATTAAACAAATAATTTTTGACTACAAAAAAAGAAAAAATACAAAAGTGCACAAGAAAAAAAAAATAGACTACTTTTGTTGGAATCAAAAGTATGATCTAATAAACAAATCTAAACACAATCATATTTTTCATATCATTAAGATCATAAACTAGCAGTTTCTAGAAAAGTAATATTGATTTTGATTCAAAATTAAAAGGCAAAAACATTTAAAGTAATACATACCTATTCTTGCTTTCTGAAAGTGGAGAAAGTAGCTTGTCATTTTGAAATGGCAAGTTCCAATTATTGTCATTTATTTGCTTGGCAGCATTTGCATTATTTGAAAAATCATTGCTAAAGGGTTTATTTACACGATTATTTGAGGAACCATTAGAAACAGTAAATAACGATGAATCTAATCCCTTAAGACTTTCAGAAATTTTATTGTCAATGCTTTCCGTTGAAACATTTTTAGAGTTTTTTTGACTAGAGAAAGAAGAATCAGAGTTTGAAGAAGAAACAGACAACTGCCTATGATGCTTGGAGTCTTCATTTTTACCATCTGAAGAAAAGGAAGAATCAATGTCTATTAATGAATTATTTCCATCATAATTAGAGCTCATAACCTCAAAATATGAGGGAGGTCCACTGCCAATAACCTCAATATGAGTATCTGGGCAAAGTCCGGTGTCACCATTGTCAGTTATAATTTCATACCAGTTCTGGTTGATCTTTCTCAACAAAGTTACAGTATCTCCCTCATTTAATCGAATACATCCCTCTAAATGAGGGTAAAAGTCTTCAATAACTCTACCATAAGTATCTTGAGGGAAAAGTTCAATGTTTTCTTCAAAAGAGTTCTCTTTTTCTTTAGATGATAGCATTGAAGAATTTTGGCAATCTACTATGATATTTACAAAATTTGCAGGAAACAAACCCACTCTTCCATCAATTTCCCCTTCTATCCAATTCTCATCAACATGGCGAACAATATTAACAATTTCTCCTTCACTAAAACTTAATTCATTATCATATTCAGCTTTAAAAGGATATAAGGTACGACCGTATGGTGTCGTAATGCCACTGTTGAGACAGTCATAACCAAACTGGTTATCATTTTGTATGGTGTTTTCATAAACAACAGAATTTGTGAGACAAGCAGTAGGTAGTGATTGAGTTTCTTCTGGAGCAGAATTAGACATTATTGTAACAAATGATGCAGGAAAAATCCCTTGACGGCCATTGCATTCACCTCTACAAAGAAAAAGAAATTTTATGGAAAATTAATTTTTTTGATAAACAAATTTATCACAAAATAATTTTAACAAATAATGATGATTATTTTCTTTCTTTCATGGATAATCAGACATTAAAGCAGTTTATACAATTTTTAGTACATAGAGAACCTTAAAAAAACAGTATGAAAATTAAAAAATAGTGAACCTTGCCACAACATATCCCATACAATGATTAATCCTTCCATCACTGGCGTAGAAAGGAAGTGATACCCTCTGAAATGGTAACTTAGATACAGAAGGGCTCATATGGCCAAAAACAATGGAATTAGCTGAAAGCAATTGTACTGCCCCCAAAGCCCCCCCCCCCCCCTGAAATAACAGTCTAGCTACACCATTGCCTTTTAAATCAGAACATTCTAAAGTCCACATCAATTTACAACAATATAATGTCAAACACTCTTCAAATTAATGAAATTCTGTATGATTTTGACTTATAAAAAAACATGTTCTTCTCAAGATGATTGCAGATTTTTATCTTTTGGTAATATTAGTTCAGTTTGAAATATTGGCGAAGGAAAAAAAAATCCTTCCATGCAATTCGTACAAAAAAATTCTTTTTGCTGACATTTCTATTTAGATGGTTGAACTCCACAATCCCTTCCTGGAACTAATGAAGAACTGGTTACAAGCTATTGTTCAGTTTTTCCACCTGTTATGATCTTTTTTTGAAAAATTGTTATTGTGCCACGTCCGTCATTTAGGGGTTCATAACAATTCCCCCCAACTCCCTGGTAATAAATATAATGTATTTATATGCATGTGTACTCTTTTTTTTTATGCAATATATGATGAGTTTAAACTCTTTGCTACCCTCTTGGGAAATTTTGAAATGACGAGTCTGTAATGTGAAACAAGCATATAATGTATTGGGTTCCCTAAGTATTGTTGTGTCAAGATTTAACAACACTAGAAAATAGAAGCTGTCATTCAAAAGTAGCCATTGCAGCAGTCATGGAATAAAATCACAGAATAAGACATTTCTCGTAATATTCGAGTTCTTTGATTTACTTTAAACATACAATAATGATTTTCGAATTATACTTCAGGAATCAGTGGCGTAGCTAGACCCGGATTTGGGGGGGGGGGGGGGGAAGTGAGCTAATTACATTTTTTCTTCAAGAAAAATTGGTCAAATTCTAGACAATCTTTACTATTTCAGGGGGATTTTATCCCCAAAACTACCCCCTTTTCTATGCCAGTGTCAGGAATGTTAAAGCATACTTGCAGGTAACTTACAAATATAAACAATGCATTTTTTATCAATAAATGGAAGATTTAAATGAAGTAGTTATTATAAACTTTCAACAGATAAATTAAAAGTTAGTCTCATGAAATCAGCAGAAATATTTCAAGTTTGAAAAGATCAATGCATCAAACTAAATACTGAATTCTTTCGGATAAATGAAATTATATCACAGCTCAATGATTTGATAGCAGCAGTCGAAGCAAGAACTAATTTGTATCAGAGATCACAAATTTAGAGAAGGTGTTTTGCCCACTTTAAAATACTAAAAAAACACTATTACTATGGGTGCATCTTGAATGGTGGGTTTAGTAGAGGTCCTGCGGTTATTTCGCCATTGCGTAACCTATTAGATTTGAAAAAAAAAAAAAACAGAAAAAATATCTTTTGGGCAAGTTGAAATTTCTTTATCTATTGTTTTAGTAGCTGTATAATATATAAATAACAATCCAAGACTAGTTTTTGAGTTTTAAATTATGACCAGATCCCCCCCCCCCCCCAAATTAATTTAATTAATATACAAAAAAAAAATACTGTAGATAGCCTAAAATTTTTACAGCATATTCAATAGACAATTTAAAAAATACATGTCAATTGCCAGACGATTTGAACGGTTTTTAACAACCCCCTGACGTTAGTAAAGATTTTCCTCCTCGTCATGTGATTGGTCGCCTCAAGACCACGTGATCACTGCTTACCATGAAACTCCTACTCAATTAGTGGTCACGTGATCTTGAGGTGACCAATCAACACGCGGAGGAGTAAAATCTTTACTCACATCAGGGGGTTGTTAAAAACCGTTCAAAAAGTCTGGCAATTGACATGTATTTTTTAAATTGTCTATTGAATATGCCATAAAAATTTTAGGTTGCCTAAAGAATTTTTTTTTGGTATATTAATTAAATAAATTCGGGGGGGGGGGGGATAGATCCAGTCATACTTTAAAACTGAAAAACTAGTCTGGGATTGTCATTTATAATATGTTACACAGCTACTAAAACAATAGATAAAAAAAAATTCCACTTGGCCAAAAGATATTTTTTTTTTTTTTGGAAAATCTAATTGAAGTGTCCACTGGAAAAACTACCTAAGTCACATACTACTTGATGAACTTTGCTTTATGTTTTATTCATTCATTTTATAACATAAATGTTAAATATAACTATACGAGCCTACTTTCCCGTAACACCCAAATTCAAATTTTTAATACATATATTTATAATACATTATTTATATTCATTTATAACACATAATTTATAATAAAACATAAAGCAAAGTTCATCAAGTAGTTTGTGACTTAGGTTGTTTTTCCAGCGGACCCTTCAATTGGTTGTGATGCATCCATATTAATAGTGTTCTTTTATTATTTTAAAGTGGGCAAAACACATTCTCTAAATTTGTCATCAACTCTCTATCATGTTGTGGCGGACGACGTGCGAGGACACGGTGGTGCTGTGGAGCAGCAGGTCTGCTGGAGACGGGGATAGAAACTGGGGCCTCTACGGTGGAAAGCCAGTACTTCCATGCTTTGCCAAAGAGTAGAGTAGGATGGGATAAAATGGGTCATGGGGTAAAATGGGTCACTTGATAAAAAACTCAAAATAATGCAACTTGAAATTGAAATTTTTTAACCAATGTTTTTTATGCTATATTTCAATGTGTTGGCAACATTTTTCATTCTAAAAAAAGTTAGGTTCTTAAATATGGCAACACAAAAAAATATTTTAGTAATTTTTGGATGATAGTGTGCTAAACACATGGTTTACCAAGTTCTGAAAATCTCTATATTTTATCAAATAACAACCCAAATTTAAAGGATTTCCGCACAAAGAAACTTTGGAGAACAACTACAGTCGACCATCTAAAAAAAAAACTTAAATATTGAATTTTTTATACCAGTTTTTCTTGGATGGGGTAAAATGGGTCATGGTTAGGCTTAGCTAGTTCTATTCTATTATTGTTTTAAAATTTACTCTGTCGCACCTTACTGCAGAAAATTCCTAAATTTAAACAGTGTATGTTGTTTATTTTATTGAAATTAAATTTAAAAAACACTTTTTGAATGTTTTCCGTAAAAAAGATCATGTTGATGTGGTAGAGAGAAGTGATGTTGTTAAAGTGTTATGTGAACCAATCTAGAACAATTTCAATGAAATTATAATTCAAAATGTTGCTAAATATGTTACTTACTTTTTTTTTTCAAATTTCAAAGTAATAAATTACTGTTTTCAGCATTATTTTGCATAATGACCCATTTTACCCCATGATGGAGTAAATCAGGTCACAACTTTATAAGCTCAGTTAAAGTATTTCATAATTAAGAAAGAAATATTAAAATGGCTTAAAATTGATCTAAAGGAGTTCAATGTTAAGATACAATTGAAAAGAAATGGGAAATGTTTCTGGTTTTGTTGCTATGAAACTTTAAATATGAAAATAGCTAAAACTGACCCATTTTACCCCACCTGACCCTACCTAATGGCCAGGCCAGAAGCAGGCGTCGAATCCTACCGCCACAATGTAAATTTATACTTATTTGAAAATATTCAGACTATTTAGATAAGAAACTTTTTGAAGACTATAAGGTTTCTGTAGTTCTTTTGTTAAATTAAGTAATGAGTAAAGGTAAATGGAGTTGTCATTATAATACATTATATATATATATGTGATTATAAGAATTTGATGTGCGTATACATATCTTGTTTACTGCACTAATTTATTATAAAATGGGATTAAATCAGTTTTTAACCATATTAAGTGCACTATTTTAAAAACTAAAAGGTTCTTATGATTTAAGAATAAAGCCATAAAATAAAAAATAAAAGTGGACTACATACCGAAACCACCCTTTTTCCACTTCCTCGTGTATATTTACGATGTCATCTTTAAATAAATCCATCTCTTCATCAAGTTGAGCAGTCATATTCATCTTTACTTTCGCTTTTAGAGACATCTTTTTACCTGACCCAGGTGCAGGTAACGAGGATTTATCAATTTTCCACACATGGGTCAAAGGAAAAATCCCGTGCTGACCATCTACTTCCCCTTTCCACCAATTAGAATCTAATGCCTCATTTCCAATAACTAAAGAACCTAAAAAACGACATTTCAAAACTAAAATTAGATTACGAGATGATGATTGATTTTCAGGGAGCAATTTTTTTTTTTTTAATCGGATTTATTTTTTAAATTTAAATCGTTCTTTTTTTTTATTTTCACAAGAATGTTTTTCAAACCAGTAAATATACCTTGAGACTGACAGTCTGAGAAAATTACAACTAGATATAATATTTTTTAAATGAAAATAATAGTTTTACACTTAAAAAATACATATCTATGCTGAAAATTTAGAAAATAAATAAATATAATGTATTATACTTTAAATCTAATATGTATTATTTTGTTAAACAAGATAATTATTGAAAAAGTTGTTGCCGTTAGCATTTGAATTACTTAGGGCTGTTTATGACTCATGCATTCTTTTACAGCAGCTAGTTTTCCATTATTCAAATGTTAACATCGATTCTGAAATTTCTTTCTCAAATAAAATCCCCCCCCCCCCCTCATTTCCTTAACAAAATCCAATTGGCTGTTAAATATCCTGTTCTGTACTTTGGGGATAACAAATGGCTCAAAAACGAGCACATGAAAATGCTCCATGCTCTTCTTAAACGAGCTGATGCGTGCAACACATGACTTCCTTGTACTACACTAATTATGTAATATATCTTTGTTAAGAACTAAACAAATGGGTGCGTGTATCATATACGCACGTTAAAAGTTATATTTCTTTGTTTTATTATTTTTATTTACTTTTAATTTCAGTTCACTTTTATTTCCCTACACCTGTATAATATAGTAAATATTAGCGAACGGCATTTTCAGGATTAAAGGAACTTGTCATTTTTATTGGTCTGAGAAATTTTAAAATAAAACATAACACTAAAGTAACTGAACGGATTCTGCAAAAGGAAAACAATACAACGTAAGCATGTCTTAGGGTAGAGCCTGAAGAGCATTTGAACCACTTAGGCCACTAGTTTGTTGAGAACCGATGGAGAAAAGACAGTTTTACATGATTCTAATTCTTGCAAATACTTTAATATGGGAGTTATACGGGAAAGTAGTCAAATATCGCATACATCGCCAAACCTACGCCGAATAACTCTTTTGGCGCCAAATTTGGCGAGATATTGCTAATTTTAGCGAAGCATTCGCAAGTTGTCGCTAATGAGCGTCAACGTACGTACTTAACTATGGAGTTGGTTGGAGTAATGCCCTTGGGTAAATAACTATCTTGAAATGGAAAACGACTGGAAATTTGAATGCAACTGACACAAAATCACATAAACACCCCTTTTGGAGTATCCGATTGCGACCAAAAGGGGACTGGACCGTGTACAAGTCTTACATACGAAATTTAAACCTTCTACTACTAACTGTTTTTGAGTTATGCGAGATACGTACAGGGGGGGGGGGGTACGTACATACGCACATACAGACGGCCCAACAAAACTCGTCAAAACTCACTCTGGGATGATCCAAATCGATATTTCAGTGGTCCATACGCACGTGCGTATGTACATACATACGGATATTGTGAAAGAAAACCTGTCCAAATTGATTAATTTGGGATTAAAATGCAAATTTAGGCTGAAATTTGAGTGCGAAATTTTTCGCGATTACAATACTTCTTGTACTTCGTACAAGGAAGTGAAAACATTTCAACTTGCTCTCAAACACAACTCGCTCTTGCTGCTCTGGGTTATTTTCTAGATTTTGTTTGTGAGAGTTGTGTTTTGCTCTCAAACACAACTCGCTCTTGCTGCTCTGGGTTATTTTCTAGATTTTGTTTCAACAATTAATTGCAACAGCTTCAACCCAATTACAATTATCTGCCTGCAAATTATCAAAAGTGATGGCGATTAGTTTGAAATGATTAAGTAGATCATCTACATTCTGTTCCAGAGCCACATTGAAAAACTTTGCTCTTTGTCTATTGAATTTTTATTTTCTTCTTCACAAATTTGCATAAAAATTAGCCAATTTTGTACGTAACTTTTGAATGAATCATACTAACTTCCACTACACTTCTGATG
This sequence comes from Octonoba sinensis, assembly GCA_038502835.1. Classification (NCBI taxonomy): domain Eukaryota; kingdom Metazoa; phylum Arthropoda; class Arachnida; order Araneae; family Uloboridae; genus Octonoba; species Octonoba sinensis. Next base: position 23,125,963 of record CM076599.1, on the reverse strand, counting down.
TATTCGGAAATCTATGCCGTTACTATCATTAAACTTTAACCATTAAATAAATTTTGGTTTTGTTTTGAAATGAGCAGGTGTTGATCATCCCCATATCTCACAACTTGCATGCTAATTCAACTTAGTAGTAATTTTTTTGACATTCTTGTTTTCTTTTACGTTTTTCAAAACTCTAGATATAAATCAATGGTTAAAAACAAAAAAAAAAACCTTTGATTTGAATGATGATTCAAATCACTGATTTAAACCAATTGATTTAAATCTAATATACCCTGCTAATCATGTCCGAGTACGAGTCAAAATGGGCTCAGCGCACCTCAAAACATGTAAAGCCTTCGAGATTCGAAAATCTGAAATTTGTTGAAACCAGGGTTGGGTTTTAGCCGTCAAAAACTAGTTTTTGACATGACATAGGTTTAAACCAGGTTTTAACCGGTTTAAACCGTCAAAAACCCAGATACAATTTAAATACACTAAAAATATAAAAAGAAGGCTGTTAATAATAGCAAGATACAGCATTATTTTTGTTTAATTATAATGTTCCTTAGTTTTAGTATATATTGAATTGTAATTAAATATGAATTTATATACTTTCTTTTTTTATGACTTAATTTTCAATTTTTCACACGTATTTCTTTCTGGGGTGGATTTTTTGCATATTTGACAAGAATACGGGGGGGGGGGGGGATTAAGAAAAGCAGTTTTATTGTCAATATTTCTTTGTACTGGTAGGAAAGCATCTTTAAATATGCCCTATCCTGGGGAAAGTACATACCTCCATTAGATTTCAATTGTGATGGATTACTTTCTGCTTCTATCCATAAAAAAAGTTTTAAAATCTAAATTTATATTTATTTCTGGAAAATACTAGTTTAAACCTACACAATTTTAATTACTACAAAAATAATTAAGGATTTATTAACAGTACATCTTTGTTGAAAGTAATTAAATGTATGCATTTTTATTAAATAAGTGTTTGACAATTTCTATTTAAACAAGAAGTTCCGTCTAGAACTATACGAGCCTACTTTCCCGTATACACCGAATTCAAATTTATAATCTAGCTATCTCTCTCTGTCTTTCTCGTATAGCTTTAGTTCTTAATTGCTTCAAATATACCTTTTTCAACGGTTAATACATATTCATTCAATCATTAATTTATTAAGTCATTCATGTATTTATTCACTCATTTATTCATTCATTCTTTTGCTTATTCATTTAATCATTCATTAATTCAAAAATATTCTTGAAAGTCCCGAACAAAAAATTTCATAGAAAAATAGGCTCGTCAGTTCTGGATGAACTTTCCATTTGTACATGTCATAAGAGCTTTCCGATAAAGTTTGTTCCAAGCAAATCGGTCCGTTAGATCAGGAGTTATACAGAATTTAAATTTCCCCGTAGGCGGTATGTTCATTTTTTTTTGAACTGTTCAATAATGAACAAAAATTGTTCAAAACAATATTTCACGCCAAGAACTTCTTCCAGTGAGCTTGTTCATGGGAACTCATATCTTGTACCCAGAGTTTACATAATTTGCTTCATTTTCACCCATAGGCGCTAATGTTAAAATTTTTTGAACTAATTCTAAAATTTTTTAGATATTAAGCCTTTTTATTTCTACTTTTCTGATGCATTGATTAAATGTTAATAACACATATAAATTGTGCGCATAAACTATTTTGATTGTTTTATTATAGAGGTACAGTTACTAACATAAATAAAATGAATACAGTTTTAAATAAAGACAAAAAATAACATGATTCCTATTAAAACTATTTGGTGCAAAGAGGGGAGACAAGTCAGGTATTTAGAAGTCGGTAATGGAGCTGGAGCGGAGCAAAAAAGTTGTTGCTCCAACTCTCCTTGGTAATTGCAGTATATTTAGAATTTTCGTAAAACTAATCATTTCAAACGCTTACATTGCTTTTATTATATCATTTTATGCTTTGCTACACCATTTCTCTGTAGTTTAAAAGTCTATGTCGAATCATCTATCCGTCTATCAATTAAAACAAGAAGTTCCGTCTAGAACTATACGAGCCTACTTTCCCGTATACACCAAATTCAAATTTATAATCTAGCTATCTCTTTCTCTCTCTTTCTTATTTATCTTTAGTTCTAATTATTGAAAATATACCTTTTTCAACGGATAATACATATTCATTCACTCACTCATTCATTCTTTCATTTATTCAGCCATGCATTTATTCATTCATTCGTTACCTCATTCAAGTGTTTATTCATTCATGTATTTATTCACTCATTTATTTATATTTTCATTTATTCAATAATTTATTCATTCATTCTTTTCCTCATTCATTTATTCATTGATTTATTCTTTCACTCTTTCATTTATTCATTCATTCATTATTTCACTCATTGAGTCACTGAGTAATATCCTTGAAAATCCCGATCAAAAAATTTCATAGCAAAATAGGCTCGTACGTTCTGGATAAACTTTCTATTTCTACATGTTCTACGTTATAAGAGCTTTCCGATAAAGTTTGTTCCAAGCAAATCGGTCCGTTAGATCAGGATTTATATAGGGTTGAAATTTCCCCGTAAGCTCTGTGTTAATTTTTTGAACTGTTCAAAAATGAACAAAAATTGTTCAAATCAATATTTTACGCCAAGAACTTCTTCCAGTGAGCTTGTTCATGGGAACTTATATCTTGTACCCAGAGTTTACACCATTTGCTTCATTTTCACCCATAGGCGCTAATGTTAAAATTTTTTGAACTGTTCAAAATTGAACAAAAAATTGTTCAAATCAAAAAAGTAAAATTTTTCCAATCGGACAATTCGTTCAAAAGTTATTAGGGGGGGGACAGACAGACAGACAGACCGACAGACCGACAGACACACTTTTTCCCCATCTCAATACCCTACTTTCAAATTTTTTATTTTTCAATCTTTATTTAATTACTTCACTTATTTTTGACTTTTCTTGATTTTTAACGATATTTTCACGATACATTAAGCCTCCTTTCATGCTTTATTATTATTTTTTTTTACTTTTACGGGAAAGTAGACTAAAAAAAAAAGTCAAAATATTTTGAGGGAAGCAAGCATTTAGTGCTTTCAGAGCATAAAGCAAATTGCGGAAATTAATAAGCGAACTAAATAATTACGACGATATTCGGAACAATACTTTACTATACATACATATATATATATATATTAAAAAGACAAACTCAAAATGCAATATTATATAGCAAGGGAAAATTATACATTATGACAATCCTTTTAAGCTAATGCTAAAGGCACATGTAAAATTCGGTAACTGTGACTAAGTCGTTCCCTCTTTGTTATTAATTTATTTGATGAGCTAAGAGTTCAAAAATATATTAAATGTATTCTCCATGTTCACTATGAGATGATAAAGATGTGAGATGCTGACTGTAAACTTCATCTGTTCCAACAAAAATCTGAAGGTTACTGCAAGATAAGAAGTTACATCTCTGAGAATAATACTGAGTCACATACGTACTTCCTTAAAATAAAGATAAGGACATTCGTGCTTTATACGAACAATGTTTACAAAGTTTTGAAACAAAAGAAATAGAGGGTGATTTGCATAATGTTGATACACCACTAGGAAGGTCGGCCGGGTGCCCAAAAACCAGAATTCTTTTCCGGGAGGGCAGTGTGTTTTCACAGCTATTATCGAAGCGGAATAATTGTGCTAAACGATGAAAAAATGTTTAAATTATTTTTATTAATACTATTTATGTTATCTAATTATTTGCATTTATATTATTAAAAATTATTTTTACAAAATAGGAACTAGATTAGAATCTTGGGTTGAAAAATTTTAGTTATTACACTTTAAACTTTACAAGACAAATAATTTTTCGAAAGTTAGTCAAGATTCGATAAAATATGTTAGAATTTCAAAGCGAACATCATTTTAAACCCAATTGTTTGTTGAAATTAGATAAAAAGCAGCGTAATTAAGCAAAAAGTTATTTATACTTAATTTTTTGCCCAATAGTTTCCTCTTTTAGATATGAATTTGAATTGTTCCTTCATTGAACCTCCTCCCGAAACAATCAGCAGAAGATATGACTTTACCACACTTTACCACAGAAGTGTACTAACGATTTAGTCAAAATTAAATGGACATTTAAAACGTTCAAGTATCATTAACAATATATAGATAGTGCTTGGGAAAGAAGGTAGATGTTTAATTTGAAATGAATGAAAACAAAAAACACTGAAACATTCATAATTTAATATAAAGATAAGGATATGCAATTCCATGATTTCGAAATGTCGACTGCTATAAAGAATAGTTTAAAATATTTTGTTGGTTTTACTCTGAATATTGCTGTATGACAAAAAATATCAAACAGAATTTCAAATATAAAGAAACTCACATTTTTAAACAAAAACTTTTCTTATAGAAAGGAAATATGTAATTAACATACCTTGTATTTCATCTGCAGCTATATTATTTCATTTTCATAACAAATTCGACAAAGATCAGAAAGAAAAAAAGGTTAAGGATGTATCTAAAATATTCTTATCAAAAGTGATGAATAAAAGCTACAATTAACGAACCTTTAACGCATCTTTTTTTTTTTGTAATTACACCACGAGAAAACTCGCAAACAATCTTATCCACAGGAAAAATAAAAACAGCGAAGAACTTCCTGTTCCACTAATGAGCGTGCACGTACGAAACCTGTATTTATTTCGAAGACGTTTGTTTGTGGAGTTGGCAGGGAGCCACTGAGTCGGTATGAAGGAAAAATATTTTCAAGGAGTTCTTACAACAACAGATATGGAAATTTCAATGCGGTTTAGTTTACTGTTTAAGAGAACATCCCATTTTTTCTTTTTGATTTTAACTACTGGTGATCTCGATTGATTTCCGAAAAACTTGATACAAATCCCTTACAATAGTACTATATATGATGCATAGCCGACACCAACTTTAATATGTAACCATCAACACAATGTTAGAGCGTATTTTCAACGTTATGCTACATGGAACCCGTTAAAAAGGATCCCCCCCTTCGTTTCCTTAAAAAAAATGGAACGGGAGGCCTATGTGTGTGCGGGGTGTGGGGTAGGGGGGAAGGAGAGCGGCGTGGATAAAGAAACTACTCGTACCACAAAGCGAAGAAGAGAGCTCATAACAAAGGCAGAAAAATGATTTGAAAACAAAGTGTTGAATGATTCATTAAGCAATTATGAATTTATTATTATTGCAGATTCTAACGTGAAAAACAGGTAGTTATTGAAGAACATCCATGAAAAAAAAATATTAAACAAATTTGATCAATAATTAATTTTCTGCTCTGGAACTAAGTTGCATCACAGCATGTTTCTATAAAATATTTTTTTTTCCAGCCCACAATGATGAATATATTTCCTAAAATCAATTACAGTCGAACTTCGATAACTCGACTTCCTATAAGTCGAAAAATCCGCTAACTCGAACTTTTAATCAAGTCCCGAATCATTTCTATACTTTTCTTTACAAAACTGTCTCGATAACTCGAAGTGAACATCTTCTAAGTCGAAGTTTTTGCGATAGATTTCCCCGGAAAAAAAAAGCGATTCAGTTCAAAAGTTCGAATGCCAGTCCACTCATGTCTTCCTTCTGTGAATTGCAATGGCATCCACTTATGTCACACATTCTTGGAATACCCTTCACCCCCTTCCCTCCATTGTCCGAGAGGATAAACAGAGATAAGAGATTTTGGAGGGAAGGCGGAAGGGGAGGTTGGAGTGGACTGAACAAAGATGGTCACTGTCTTGGGGGTGGGTTCACTTTGGAGATTGTACGGGGGGGGGGGGGAGAGCACCTGTTTTGTGACGTTGGGTAGGTCTAATAAGGATTCCCAGCTGGCTGCTCTTCTTTCTTTGACTCCGTGACGTTGCAGTTGCGTTCTTTGAATTGCGCTTGTTGAATTAATCAGCATTTTGTATCCGGAATGTCTAAACGGAAATTGATCACGCTTACTTTAGATCAAAAAGCAAAGCTTATTTTGGAGATTGAAAAAAATCCTCAGTTTAAAAAGAAAGATGTGATTCCTAAGTACGGCATACCTCCAAACACTTTATCTACGATTTTGAAAGATATTGTCCGCGATTAAGTTGCTCTTCCTGCCGGCCAACACAACGGCAAAACTTCAGCCTGCAGATCAAGGAATCATCGAGTGCCTGAAGCATGCTTATTGAAAACGCTTAGTGCGCCAATCCATCGAGAAAGTGGAGAATGGCGTAGAGCACAAAATCAATGGGCTAGATGCCATGCGCCTCATTTCGATCTCCTGGGAGAGCGATGTTTCTCAAACGGTGATCGAGAACTGTTTCAAGAACTGTGGTTTCTTCAGTTCAAATGGCAATGTAGCGAAAGACGACAATTGCGATCCCTTAGAAGGCATGGGTGATATGGACTGGGAAAAAGATTTCATGTGCATCGATGACAACATTGAAGGCATGCGTGATATGGACTGGGAAAAAGATTTCATTTGCATCGATGACAACATTGCAACGTCAGAACCCTTGTCTGACGAAGCAATAATTAATGCTATTTGCGGAGAGCCCGAAGGAGATGAGGACGAAGAGGAAGCTGAAATCCCCCCACCTCCAACAAGTAAGCAAGCACAGGACGCTGTTCACATCTTACAACAATACCTGGAGACCACCGAAGGTACAGACAACACCCTATTTAACTGTGTTCAAAAATTAGGTGACTTTGAATGCCAACAACTTTAAAAAATGCAAACGACAAAAATTAACTACTTTTTAGCCTACTTTCCCGTAAAAGTAAAAAAAAATAATAATAAAGCATGAAAGAAGGCTTAATGTATCGTGAAAATATCGTTAAAAATCAAGAAAAGTCAAAAATAAGTGAAGTAATTAAATAAAGATTGTAAAATAAAAAATTTGAAAGTAGGGTATTGAGATGGGGAAAAAGTGTGTCTGTCGGTCTGTCTGTCTGTCGGTCTGTCTGTCTGTCTGTCGGTCTGCCCCCCCTAATAACTTTTGAACGAATTGTCCGATTGGAAAAATTCTTTTTGCATTCGAAAGATCTCGGCGAGGACATCTCATTTCCATATTTTACTTTTAGATTGAACAACTTTTTGTTCAATTTTGAACAGTTCAAAAAATTTTAACATTAGCGCCTATGGGTGAAAATGAAGCAAATGGTGTAAACTCTGGGTACAAGATATAAGTTCCCATGAACAAGCTCACTGGAAGAAGTTCTTGGCGTAAAATATTGATTTGAACAATTTTTGTTCATTTTTGAACAGTTCAAAAAATTAACACAGAGCTTACGGGGAAATTTCAACCCTATATAAATCCTGATCTAACGGACCGATTTGCTTGGAACAAACTTTATCGGAAAGCTCTTATAACGTAGAACATGTAGAAATAGAAAGTTTATCCAGAACGTACGAGCCTATTTTGCTATGAAATTTTTTGATCGGGATTTTCAAGGATATTACTCAGTGACTCAATGAGTGAAATAATGAATGAATGAATAAATGAAAGAGTGAAAGAATAAATCAATGAATAAATGAATGAGGAAAAGAATGAATGAATAAATTATTGAATAAATGAAAATATAAATAAATGAGTGAATAAATACATGAATGAATAAACACTTGAATGAGGTAACGAATGAATGAATAAATGCATGGCTGAATAAATGAAAGAATGAATGAGTGAGTGAATGAATATGTATTATCCGTTGAAAAAGGTATATTTTCAATAATTAGAACTAAAGATAAATAAGAAAGAGAGAGAAAGAGATAGCTAGATTATAAATTTGAATTTGGTGTATACGGGAAAGTAGGCTCGTATAGTTCTAGACGGAACTTCTTGTTTCAAATGAGATTTACATGGTATGTATACTAATATGTAAGAGGCCAAATATTGTGACTTTTAATAAACCTTTTCACCCCATTCTTCTCTTGTTGTTTACATGGGCTATCAAAAAATTGAAACGCGTACAACTGTAGTATTATGGCACTTATCAAACCACTTAAACCATGTCGAACATCGTGCCGAGGAATGGGAGGAAACTTCAATAACTCGAACTTCGGATAAGTCGAATATTTTAGGGGGTCCCCTGGGACTTCGAGTTATCGAAGTTCGACTGTATTTATATGATACTTATTCGTCAGTTTTTACCTTTCTTTCTTTCCTTTTCCTTTTTTTATTTTGGACCGCAAAAGATTTACTTTTAAGAAATGAAACGTGCTTTAATTGACGAACATAAAGAGGTGCAACCAGGGGGTGGTTGCCCCTAGAGACGCTATAAGGAGAGACGCGACATATGCAGGGATAAAGAAATGTCGATTTTTAACCACCTCAGGGCTTGTTGGGGAATTTCTCGTAGACTTAACGCAGGAGAAACGAGAGGGGTTTACAAAAACGCGTATTTCACGGAAGCAAAGTTTTTTAGCAAAATTTTAGTGACATCTTCCAAAGGAGAAAAACATAGGCTCAATTTCATACTATTTTTATGTGTCAAAAACGCATATTAGTTGTCTTAATTGATGTTTTACTGTTCGGAATCTCCCATCTTCTTCCAAACTTTAGATGGGAGAAAAAGAGAAGTTCTTTGGCGGTTTTTTGGCGGAAGTAGTTGGCGCTGTAGATATCGGAGAGAATGTCCAAACACTGAGGAATGATTTTTTAAAGTTCTTTTCTTTTTAGCCTACTTTCCCGTAAAAGTAAAAAAAATAATAATAAAGCATGAAAGAAGGCTTAATGTATTGTGAAAATATCGTTAAAAATCAAGAAAAGTCAAAAATAAGTTAAGTAATTAAATAAAGATTGAAAAATAAAAAATTTGAAAGTAGGGTTTTGAGATGGGGAAAAAGTGTGTCTGTCGGTCTGTCCCCCCCTAATAACTTTTGAACGAATTGTCCGATTCGAAAAATTCTTTTTGCATTCGAAAGATCTCGGCGAGGATATCTCATTTCCATATTTTACTTTTTGATTTGAACAATTTTTTGTTCAATTTTGAACAGTTCAAAAAATTTTAACATTATCGCCTATGGGTGAAAATGAAGCAAATTATGTAAACTTTGGGTACAAGATCCAAGTTCCCATGAACAAGCTCACTGAAAGAAGTTCTTGGCGTGAAATATTGATTTGAACAATTTTTGTTCATTTTTGAACAGTTCAAAAAAAAATTAGCATACCGCCTGCGGGGAAATTTCAATCCTATATTATTCCTGATCTAACGGACCGATTTGCTTGTAACAAATTTTATCGGAAAGCTCTTATGACGTAGAACATGTACAAATAGAAAGTACATCCAGAACTAAGGAGCCTATTTTCCTATAAAATTTTTTGATCGGGATTTTCAAGAATTTTTTTGAATCAATGAATGATTAAATGAATAAGCAAAAGAATGAATGAATAAATGAGTGACTAAATACATGAATGACTTAATAAATGAATGATTGAATGAATAGCTATTAACCGTTGAAAAAGGTATATTTGAAGCGATTAAGAACTAAAACTAAACGAGAAAGACAGAGAGAGATAGCTATTTTATAAATTTGAATTCGGTGTATACGGGAAAGTAGGCTCGTATAGTTCTAGACGGAACTTCTTGTTTAAATTAACATGCGAACTGTGCTGAATTAACAGAAATCGTTATTATTAAACTGTTTTTCATTCAACACTATTCGCAGTTTAAAGAATTCATAATTAAAAAAATACGACAGACATGATATGCATATCTATCACAATCGTTCTCATCCAGTTTAGTGAAGCATTATGTTCGTGTAAATGTGTGATATTATATAGACTATTATTAAAAGAGTTACTTATTAATTAAGCTTTAGCTAACCGTTCCAAATCTACTTGTATTTATAAAATATGTCAATACAAAAGGAATTTCTCATTGGAATTTTCACTCATAACAGAAAATTATGTTAAATGAATGTGTATCCGTCCTGTTGTCTTAGACAGTTTTTTAGCAATTGCATCTTATTAAGTTAATATATATTTGCTGGATATGAATAAATATCAATTATTCAACAAAGTACACCTGATTTTGATGTACAGTAACTATAGAAACACTAGGAAACTTTTGGATAGGTGGATTAACGTCATGTTTAATATTGAAAATTAATTCAGAGATAATGATTTCACATCATTAGTTTAGTCAGTGTATTTACTGAATCAAAATCAACTGAAAGTCAGTTACTGAATAAAAAAACCAGCATCACTGTGACTTTCCTTATGCTCAATCTCATCGTTATCCAGCTTTTTAAATAATGTGAATTTGTTGATTGGATACTTGTCATTATATTTATCAGCATATCAATACCTTAATGTATACCACGATCACGAATGTCCCAGCCTTCTCTATTTTCAAAAGATTGAAATATGAACTTGATGGATACAAATAATAAAAGCAAAAAACTGCAGTAAAATTCTGAAGTTAATTCAGTAAAATTCTAAAAATAATGTAAACAATATAATAGAAATTTAGCCTTGAACTTACATTCAATCTTTACGAAAAATCTTGAAACATTCTTAACGTATCTTATACATTTAAAAAAATCTCTTTATTATTTTGAATTTTTCCTTGCATTTTATTGGAAATCATATTTTTAAAACGAAGATCTTTAGTCACCCGGAAAAATAATGTATAAATAAGTAACTAAATAATAATAATAAAAAAAAACAATAGAGGTAGTAATAAAGAAATTAACTTTTATACATAATGCTGGATATAATAGGTCTTTTATAGTACTGAAATACAAATACATATTGCGATGTTTAAAACTACTTGTAGTTTTTAAATGTTATATCCATCAAGTGCATGCTGAGATCGAAATATTTTTTTATAATTCGTAAAATTTGCTTTAAAAGTATACTTTTTAAGGATCTGTACTTACAAAATTCATTTCAAAATATGTTTCTTATTCATGGTGTATTTTGTCCTACGATTCTGAGAAACATAAAAACTTTAAACTTGATAGTGAAACGAATAATATAATGTACCTCATATTGCACAATAACCCAAAAACTCCAATTCAAAACATATGTATATTTTATTTGTTTCAGGGCTCGAAAAATCTTTAAAATTGTACATGAAGGTCCCGAACCCTCCCCTTCCTACGCCACTGATATATATGTATGTATACATACATACATATAGGAAAAAAAAATGTACATTTAAAAAAATAATTGTAAGTATATAAAATCAAAAAACTTAATGGGGACTATAAATAAAGCAGTCTATCTAACTATATATTACATCTATATATTTAGTGTAAAGAAGAAACGTTATTTCATTTTTCACTAGCAATATACATTTTATAGGGTAGAAATAATTTTTATAGCACGCATAGTTTGCGAGCATGCAAGAACAAAAATAATCAAGTAAAAAAAAAAAAAAAAGTCTAAAAAGGCGATTAAACTTTAAACGCTGAGTCCTGGCTCCTGTCCAGTAACCTTTTGTTACTAGAGGGGATAATTAGCTTAATAGCAGGGACCCCCGGAAGAATGACTCCCCCATACTCGAAAGGCAATTCCTTTACCGCCTCGAGTAAAAACTGGCCCAATGTCATCTCTTTCCTTATAGCCTTTTTAGTTGCCTCCTGCCCTGGAAGCCTTGTTTTCCCATTGATTTTAAGCACGATTCTGGAAAAAGTAATTCCCTCTCAAGGAAATACTCCGGTTGCCCCACTGGCTGAGGGGAATAAACAGGGGTGCAATCAAGGGTTGGGAGTTAACCTCCCTCCCTTTCAGAGCCCTTTGGGGTCATGGCGCAGACTCAATTTTTAGGGGGGCTTGTTTACAGGGGCTTTTGGGGGGGGGAGGGCTTGGCCAACTGTTTGGTTGATTTTGGGGCTGCCATACTTTTTAGGGGGTGCATCATCGCTCTGAGGGAAGGGGCACCCCTGAGTAAAATAATTCTCAATTACAATGCAAAAACTTTCTTCAATGCTCCATGAGGTTTATATGCCGTTTGCCACCTTTTCCTAATGATGCCAAGCAATTAAATGATTATGAGGAATTCAAGAACAGTCCCCAATCGATTGAAGTTTGGAAAAGAATCGGAATTAGTTGCTGAAGAACCGCCACTCTGTAGGGAGCTTTGGGTGTCAGTTGTCTCTTGGCCGTATGCACATCTGATGGAACAAAAGTATAAGAGTAGCATCCCCCCTTCACTCGCGTATAAGTGAGAATATAAATTACCTCTCTTCAATGTAAGATCTCCGGGCTCTTGGGCAGCGAAATCATTCGTTACTGCGAAAAGTTGCTGGTTTTCAGCTAAAGATGGTGTGTTGATATCTACAGTGAATCCCAAAGGAAAGTTGCCTTGCCGGTTTCCGCATACTCCATAGGACCACTGCTTATCAACTTGATCTGTTACCTGGATAATGTCTCCGATAAGCAATGGCAATTCATTTTCATCATCAGTGGGGAAATCATAGATAGCTCTGACAAGCCGGCCTCTTTTAGGCTCCATGCCAAGTCTGAAACATAAATACAAACAAAATGATAAAATAATCATATGTAAAATACTAAAATGGAAATATAAAGCCTGCAGAAAGAATTTAAGGGATAACTCGCCTCTTACGTCATAGGTATAAATGCAAAAGAAACTGAAGATTGTTATACAATTATGAATCATTGATGTTTAAGAAGCTCATTGAAAATACAGATTTTGAGGAAAAACTAATCGTAAAATAGGATAGATTTTATTAGTGGATAAATAATAAAAATACAATTTCAGCGAATATCACCGTGTATAGCCTAAATGACGGATAAATCAAATACCTTCAAATAAAATACAGCTTTCTTTTTGTTTTCTTCACTTTTCTATTTTACCTTTATTACGTTCCTTAAATGAAGTTGCGGTTTTCAATTAAAGTTATTAGCACAAAACAAACACCCCATCCTGTCCAATCGAAGTTCAGAAATTCGTCCTTGCTTTAGATAAGGCAGCAGAGGCTAGCTCAAAAGCTCTTCAGCAGCAACTAAAGCTTTTATTAAAATGTCGGATTTTTAAATAAGCTATGAGATTGAACTTCAGTTTTTGGCAAATGAATAAATAACGTTTATTTGCATTATTGCAAATCTAATGAAGTTCAATTTGTAAACGGCTCAATCCCGCTATTTTTTCTTGTTTACGCTACAGGAATGCAATTAAATTATCTATTTTTAGGCAAAACAATTACTATTTAAAAATTAATTTCTCACGCTTTTTTTTCCTTTCAAAAAAGAAAAATATTAATTATTGCAGCAGACAGTCAAATGTGTATTATCCACCACAGGAATCATGGTGGATACTACACATTTGGATGGATAATACACATGGTGGATAATACACATTTGACTGACCGGTGTAAGCACATCGGTCTAAAAACGAAAGGGTCTGCCTAGCACCCATTGCTTGGAATGCACACAATTTGTAGACTACGTGTACTTCTCCACTACTAGTACGTTTCACGAGCTTGACTACGTACGTACTATGTAAGTTATGAAAAATCGAGGTCAACTGTGCATGAAAAGGAGAATAAGACATTGATAACGATGAATCATTCGAATAAGTGCTTTCACTTGTTGAGAGGGCCAAATTTTGAACGATTAATCTAATAATCTACATTAAAATACTATCCCTTTTAAACAGAGTTTGAAAAATCTCCGGATTTTTTGAATAATGATTTCTTTTGCCGAGACGGTTTTTACCAGGTTTCATGCATGTTTCTTTCCGCCTATGGCAAAAATCTGCCAACCCTGTTATAAAATCAATAAACCTTGCAGATAGAAATGCAGCGAGTATGTTATAAATATTTGAGAACGAGTACAATTTATGGAACACAGCAATTTTCACAGATGTTTGCTAATTGCAAGTAGTTTTTTATATCAAAAATTTTATTAACTCACACTTAAGGATAAAAAATACAATACCTATTTCCACAGTAATAAAATCTTGGACACGAAACAGAAAAGTGCATTGACACGTACTATTTCTTCAAATCGAAAAGCTTTCCGAATCACTTCGGAAAAGATAAATATCTGCAGAGGCATTGTTTCCTGAATAGTCTCGTAATCTTCTACGTCACAAGAACATCGCTTTAAGTATTCAAGATCAAGAATGTATGCGCAAGGGCGATTCCATAACAGGTTCATCAAACGATGAAAAGAAACAAATCGCTACCGTAATGCTCTACTGAAGGCGGTGACATAACAACGGGCCACGCGACGGAAAATTGGATTTGCGAGTGAACGAAAAAGCTCTACGAATAGCGTTGAAATTCTCTCCTGTATATTCATTGATATTTTTTAGGAATTAAAGCAGTGAAAAAAGTGACAAAAAAAAAAATGCTGTCATGACATCGTTTTAATATAAAGGGTAATTGTTTTACCATTTAGTACATATGAAACTAAATTTAATTAATAAAAATATGAAGAAAAAAATAATGAACAAATATATAAGGTCAATTAAGTTGCCTCCCCTCCCTCCTTACATAGTAGCAAACTTGAGTAACAAATATAATACTTATGTACCCATTTTGCCCCTAAACTTCGCATATATGCTAGAATGTATACGTGTTCGTAAGCGACTTACTTTGAAGGCCATACTTAAACTAGTACTGCCCTACTAGTATGCTTCTTAATTTCCTAAACGTTTGAATGATTCCTCTAATGCACCCATTTTATACCGCTCTCATAAAAAAATTCGTGTTTCGCGCTCACAAATAATTTTCTAAGATGAACGAAAAATCTTGAAAAATCAACTAAATATGAGCAAGTAAAAAAGGAAAAAAAATTTTAAAACAAATTTTGAAATAAAAATAATGTAATTCAATAATAATAATTTCAAAAAAAAAAGTTCAATAATAATTGTATTTCGCTTCTAAAACAGTGTAACGTCCAAGTAATTAAGACAGCAACGTGCAATTGCTATAAAAAGCCTGTATTTTACACAAAAGAATAAGCAAGAATTACAACATAAAAGGTTACGCACACTCCAAATATAAAATTAATTTACAAAAATCTTTAAAGCAGGTCTTTCTTTATTTAAATTATTCACATAATGTTTATAGCACAATACGGCAGGATACGCTCCAAATATGAGGACAACATGAACTAATCTTTTTTTTTAGTAAATATTAAATCTTACAATAAATTAGACAAAAGATGTTCAAAGTATTTCTAGAAAACACACAATGAACTTAACTTTAAAAATATTTATTTTAATTACTTTTTTAATGGTATCTTACAGCTTAATATAAAGTTTTTTCAAGAGTTAAAAATTGAGCAAACAGCAAAAAGTGAAACATGGGACTGTGGTGGACTGGCAGAGATTTTTCGAACAAGAAAAGGTTTGTTAAATGAGACTTTTTTTTTAAATGCTATTTGGGGCACATTAGATGGATAGACAAAGCCTGATTTTCAAATCTTTATTTTAAAACCTTTTTTAAATGATATTTATAGTCTGTGTAATTAGAATCGGTGTGTCAAGGTCACACAACTCTACCTTTCCCCCTTCTGGTCGCCATTGTTTCCGTGCTAGAAACTTTTCCCCCCACTTGGTTTGGAGAACATGATAAGTAAGTTTGTTGTTTTAGTTATAATAATAATAGACGATTAAAATCAGATTTATTTCTCAATGACAAAAATTGATTGCGTAAGATAAAGTGTTCTAATATTTTGAACCAATCTAAATCTTATTCTAATATTTTGATGTGTTTCAGAAAGCTATTGTATACCTAGTTTATGGTATTTTATATTTTGTAAATGTTAAAATCTTATCTAAACATTCCAGATTTAATTTATAAGAAATTTAATTGCATTTACTTAGTATCAAAAATAAATAAATGGAAAATAAATTCTTTCCTATTACTTTTCTCAATTATTCTAATATTTTGAATCGGAGGCATAGTAATGCAATTGCCTTAACTGCAGTGCAAAAAAAGAAAAGAAAAAGTATGTGTGTTATCTTTATCGCAGTTGCCATGGTGACAAAGCAGGAAACGCGACCTTGATGCGCCTATTCTAATTACACCAGAGACCAGACTATAATTTAATATGACCCTGTTTTCGTCTTCAGCGATATTTTTATGGAATATTAAGCAGAGTGATGCGAAAACCCGAAATGTGGATAAAGCAAAAGTGTCTTTTAAACATTTTTAATTTCAATTCATTTCTTACTATGTCCCAAGGCACTTACATGTGTGCTAAAATTCCATTTTTGTGCAAATTTCGAATTTAACTTTATGAATAAAAAAAATGGTTAAAATAAAGGTTTTTATGAGGGAAAAAGGATAAACTTTAATACTCGGCCAAATTTATGAACTTTTCAAAATTAATTTACAATTTTAACACATTTATATAAAAATGTGAATGTATCGAGGAGTTTAGAGCACTAGAAGGTATGAACGGACATCAAACAAATTATGTAAACAGCACAGAACATTCCCATATGCCAAAACTATGTTCATAAGAAGAAAAAAATCATAAATTTTCATAAAATTATCATTTTTAAACTATTAACCCTTGAGCTGTCACCAATCAAGACATTGCATAAGTCGTCAAGTCGGGTAATATAGACCCGAATTAAAAACTTAGTAAATTGGGTATAAAACAATTTGAAACATAATGTTTTAATTTCAATATAATGTAAGAATATGTAACATATAAAAAGCATGGAAAAGAAATTAAAATTGTACCTGGTCCAATATGAACCGACGTGACAGATAAGGGTTAAGGCGCTTAGAGCATCGGAAAATATGAATGGATTTTAATAAAGAAATTGACGAAAATTAATATGCCTAAAAAACAATTCTTCCACGCAGCGGCAAAAGTATTAATTTTTTTTTAAAAAATCCATACATTTCACTCCATTCTAATACTAGGCCCATGCCATGCTTTAGTTATTTCTATTATTATGAGTATTATTATTATCATTTTAACTTTTTTCTACAAGAGAGAACACTCTTAAAAAAGGAACTATGAAACACACATCATAGTACCCTCATGCTCAAATTTTAGCACTAATTAAATGTGACTAACTATTTGTCAAATACCGCCAGAGTCATGTTTCAGAAGTTACGTTATTGAATTCTTTGAAAAGGATATTGTATTAAATAAAACCCTAAATGAAACTAACAGAAAAATAAAACGACAAGATCAAAATCGAGGTCAACTGTGCATGAAAAGGAGAATAAGACATTGATAACGATGAATCATTCGAATAAGTGCTTTCACTTGTTGAGAGGGCCAAATTTTGAACGATTAATCTAATAATCTACATTAAAATACTATCCCTTTTAAACAGAGTTTGAAAAATCTCCGGATTTTTTGAATAATGATTTCTTTTGCCGAGACGGTTTTTACCAGGTTTCATGCATGTTTCTTTCCGCCTATGGCAAAAATCTGCCAACCCTGTTATAAAATCAATAAACCTTGCAGATAGAAATGCAGCGAGTATGTTATAAATATTTGAGAACGAGTACAATTTATGGAACACAGCAATTTTCACAGATGTTTGCTAATTGCAAGTAGTTTTTTATATCAAAAATTTTATTTGTCAATCTGACACCAAGCTGCTAAAGAGTATTTTCCGCAAATAAATTAATATATAGTAAAATAAATAAAATGAAATATTTGGTGTTCAATGCAATAATTAATCTTTGTTTTGATCTCATATATGTTTTAAATTAATAGTGAAATGCACGTAAAATTTTTGTTTATACACATATAATTAAAAAGAAAGAAAGTAAATATATTTTTTAAAAAACTGTAAGAGTGTTCAATGTTTATTTATAAATATCTTTAAGAAACACCTATGGGATCAGTATTCATAAATGATGTCACGCTTCGAGGGGGGAGGGGCGTTCGTGAAATTGTGACAAAGGGGGGGGGAGACGGTCAAATATGTAGAAAAAAAGCGTGACATTATTTATGAACGGTCCCTATGTAAAAGTGCAAAATTGTCTAGAAAAGAAGATGGCAATTTCAAGTTTTGGCAAAGACAAATGTTATAAGTACAACATTAATTTTTATTTCTGAAGTTAATGTTTTCAATGTGCAGTAAAGTATGAAAAACCCCGATTACCGAGATAGTGAGTTTTTTCAAGTGGACCGGCCCGAAGAAAAAAAACGGGTGGGTTTTTTTCTGGCTGGGCGTAGTAGAATATTAAAAAATTTTTGAAGTTTAGATTGAGATGAGCTTACCGCCACCCCCTTTTTTTCGGGGGCGGGGAGGGTTCTCACGTTTAAAATCTAATGCTCTGGGTGATAAAAATGTACTTCCCAGTCTTTAGAAGTTTCTGTTGCTCAGAAGTCGTTAAATAGCTTTTTATAAAATAAACATCACTTATAGTGTCATAAAATATCAACTTATAAGCTGATGAATTTGGTGGCAACTATACTTATACCAGTCTTAGAAAGGGTTAAGTTACTGATATTTGGTGAAATTTTCAAAGTGAAGTCGCAAATTTCGACTTTTAAATTTATGCAAAACAAAAACTTCTACATCTGAGATTCTATACTAGACTGCAACGTTTCTTGACAATGACGTCACAACGCGCGGCCGAAGAAGTGAGTGAACAGCGAGGCTGTTGGGTTGCAGGAGGAGAGTCGAAAGACGCCAAGCTACCAACTTGGCGAATAATCTGATTAAGCACTCTATTTGGCACATTGCATGTTTGAAAACTCTTTTGTCTGTTTATCAAAAAAAAGACAATGTAACAAATTTAAAAACTTAATTTTTTTTTATCCAATCATAATTTATTTTATTGGATCAAATGTATATTCATCATAAGTTATTCCTTTCGGCAAAAAAAAAGAGAGAAATTATACTCTTAATTCTTTTACGCAGATAGATATTGTACAAACATAAAAAAAAAAACATTTTTAATCACAGCTACATTTTGAAATGCACGATGGTTTTAAAATGGTCTAATAATGCACAATGGTTTTAAAGAACGCCACTGACATTATGACTTTCATACTTTTACAGGATGTGTAGGACACCAATATGGGTTGCCCAGGGTATTTATCTCGTTTTGTCCTGAATACTGAAATACGAAATTTGTCTTGAAAAGTTAAATCTCTTATAATAAATCTTAAAACAAAAATATCTAAATGATTTTAAGTAATCATATAATTACACTCAACAGCAAATATGAGGTACATAAAGAGAAGTAATGAAATAAATATAGGTATAATTATCTCATTTAATTTTGATTATTCATCATCTAAATGGAACATACAAATTTGCATAATTGTTACCATGACAAATATATTAAATATTTAAATAAGGATACATTAATTTTGTAGTTTTTGTTGAATGTTTAAATTTTTTAACACTAAAACCATGATTAAAATACATGACAGATTATCAGTTTAAAAAATATTAATAATACTCCAAGAATAACTTGAGACTGTTTTGATATCTAACACTGAAATTCAATTTTGGAGTAGATTCCAGTCTTATAATAATAATGATTAATTTTTCAGAACAATATTAACGAATATAATAATAATAATAAGAGCGATACTAACAAAAAATAATAATAATAACGATATTAATGAATATATTAATAATAAAAAGAACGATATTAACGATAATAATAGTAATAGCAACTATATTAACAAATATAATAATAAAAAATTTTTAGCTTTAAGCAAAGTCACAAGTCAGCGAGTCAGACATAAATATGAACAACTCCAAATCTCGCCAAACCGCTTATCGGAAGATCGCCAACTGCTCGAGAGCTCTTATTGGCTAGAGCTTTAGTTCTGAATGAAGGTATTAGTTCGCGTTACGCTTCTCGTAAAATTGAAAATATATAACATTTTATGAAAATTATAAAAAATTAACGCTATACATGTGTAGATTAAAATTCCTGGTCATATTTCTATAGCGAAGTGCTTGGTTCAACTCGAGAATCGGACACCGCGCGGAGAACTACTTTCTTCTCTTGCTCTCAGCATATTTCTCCATAGTCAAGAAACTTTGCAGTTGAGTATAATTACGTTAATTCTCTAAAAATTTTGAAATAAATAGATCGCCAAATTTGGAAAAATATCTTCAAGTGGTCGCGAAATGGGCGCCAATGTACCTAACTATGAAGTTAGACTGAGTGATGCCTTTGGGAAAAATGTCTTGGTACGAAAAAGTACTGGAAATAGCATAAAAGACCCCTTTTGGAACATGCGATTGCAACCAAAACGGGAGGTGCACAACTACTCCCTTTTACAGGTTCTACATACGAAATTTCAACCTTCTACACAAACCGTTTTTGAGTTATGGGAGATACTCACGTACGCACGGTCATGGCATACGTTAAAACGGACTCAGGGATGGCCAATATGGATATTTCGGTATCCCATACACATGTAAGTGTGTACGCACGTGCAGATATCAAGAAAAAATTAGTCAAGATCGATTAATGGGTGATTATATAAGAAATTTAGCCATGAAATTTGAGTGAGAAATTTTTTCGCGAATGGAATACTTCCTGTACTCGTACAAAGAAGAAACAAGAGAAGTTCCAAAACTACCGAGTATTCACAATATTTGGATTTGTACTGAATGAATCGCTGCTTATTGTCTGCTTATTATGAAATACTATTTTCTCGCTTACTATCAGGGAACTAGAGCATCAGCATTTTTGAATTGCTTCGTTCCGACTTTTAAATACTTGCTCCATCTCCGCTCCATTTCAATACTTCGAATAGTTTTAACAAGAGCCATATTATTTACTGCCTTTATTTGGTTGAACAATTTTATTCATGTTGGTGATAGCAGATTAAAAATCAATTGTAGACAATTTTTTTTAAAATAAAAATTCGTTTCTTTTTCGTCGTTCACTTAAAACGAATTTTTATGTGGAAAAATATCGTTTTTAATTTTTTAATGAAATTGTAATCAAAAAGTGTTGAATATAGTTACATTTTAATAATTCATTTTCATAATTTTTCTTTGTTTGTTTTTGTTAGTTGGCAACACCTTTTTTTCAGTTCAGTTATGTAAACATTCCACAAGTTTCATGTAAATTTGTGCTGGTGAAGTTTTTCACAGATAATTAAAGTTTAAAACAAAGTATTGAAGTTTTTCATTTGTAAAATATCTAAGAGCATATTTATAGATTCCATTCGGCACATTTTTCAAGACTCTGCTATAAGTTGAACTTACACCAACAGGTTATTCAACTGCGTAAGCCTAAATCAATAAGGTACTTTAGTTTTTTTTATTTTCGTTTTCTTTAAAAAAAAAAAATAATAAAATATAATATGGAACTGAGTAAAGTGTCAATTGGACATTTAGAAGGGAAATCAAACTGGCCATCATGGAAATACAAGATTTCTATTTTGTTACGTAGCTTTCAGGGAGCCACGGATGCTGTGAACGGAATTTTGCTAAGACCGGCAGCTCTCGTAACTGGTCTCGTAACAGCGAACAGCGTACAATAATGAATTGACAGCGTTTGAAAAGGCCGATACTAATGCGTTATTGATGTTGACATCTAATATGAAGGAAGATGTGTTGCAAAATGTAATGCGATTTAATTCTGCACAGGAAGTATGGAATGAACTCCATAGACTGTATGATGGTGTTTCACAAGATAAAACCTATGACTTGTGTTTAGAGTTTTTTGTAACAAACGCCAAACAACTGATGATATGGCAAGTCATTTATCCAAGCTGAAAAACTTGTGGTTTAGTCTGAAGTTGGAGATTTCCAAAGACACAGAAAATAAGTGTGAGCTGCCAGAACTGTTGTTGATTTGTAAAATTTTGGGAACACTTTCGGATGAATATTTTTCATTTAGATCCAGCTGGTTGTTGTTAGAGAAGAAAGAAAGAACAATTGACAGTTTGACAAACCAGTTATGCGCATATGAAAAAGCATTATCATCAAAAGAAAGGGAATGTTCTGCTCAAGAAGTTCTAATTGTGAAGTCGGCTAAGCGAAAAATAAGGATTACCAAAAGAAGAGTAATCAGAATGTAAACATAGTGTGTCACTACTGCAAAAAGCCTGGGCACTAGGTGAAAGCCTGTTTCAAGTGGAAAGCTGATGGAAAACCTCCAAAAGAAGCTAAACAGGGAGTAAATATGGTCCTGATGTCGGAGACTTCTGAGATTCACGCTACCGAATGTAATGACCTAAGCTGGTATGTCGATAATGGAGCAACGAATCATGTAACTAATCGAAAAGATATGTACAAAAATTTCGAGCCTTTTTTGGAGTCACATAAAGTGATGACAGCAAATGGATGCGTTGAAGCACTAGGTAAAGGAACAATTGAAGTTGAAGCTGCTGTGAAGGGCAAATGGAAAGAGTTATTATTAACTGACGTGTGGTATGTTCCTTCCATCAAGAAAAATTTATTTTCTGTAGTGTCTACTCATGACAAACATCCAGGAAGCACTTTTACTTCAACGTCTGATACATGTAAAATAATTATCGATAACAAAGTAAGGCTAATAGGCATTAGAAATAGAGGTGGAGGACTCTTTAAGCTTGCACTATGAAATGTATTTCCGAAGATGACTGCTGATGTAAATATGGTGGCAAAAGAAAATTTGTTACAACTGTACCATGAAAGGTTAGGCAGGGCATCAGAACAAGCGACATGTAAAGTCAAAAATTCTACAAGAGTTTGGAATTGACGTTAAAAGGAACAGTGAGTTATGCGAAGGATGTATTTACGGAAAAGCACACAGGTTAAAGTTTGTTACTCGAGAACGGGCAACTGAGCCTGGCCAGCTTTTCAACACAGATGTTTGCGGTCCTTTTCTACATTCACAACGAGAGTACAGATATTTCGTACTGTTTAAGGATGACTTCACAAGGTACAGATACGTATATTTTATTAAAGAGAAATCTGAAGTTTCAGAAAAGATTGACAAGTGATTGCTGAAGTCAAGGTTGCTGGATATGCCATAAAAGAGTTGTTAAGTGACAAATGCCTTACACGCCAGAGCAAAATGGCTCCTGTGAACGGGAAAATAGAACTGTTGTAGAAACTGCACGTGCAATGATGCATGCACATGGAAACATCCCACAAGGACTTTGGGCAGAAATGATTAACACAGCCAGCTACGTTTTGAATCGTACAGGACCGTCAAATGTTAGTGGAAAGTCACCTCAAGAATTATGGTCAGGGAAAAGGCCTAACATAAAGCATTTGAGGATTATTGGCTGCACTTGTTATGCTCACGTTCCAGAACCTAACAGGAAAAAGATGGATAGAAAAGCTGTTAAGGGCATCTTACTTGGCTATGATAACGACAATGGATATCGTATTTGGACCAATGGAAACAAGCTAATTAGATCACGCGATGTGGTGTTCCATGAAGATCTTCTAGAAGAAAAAATTGCTCAAGTGCCTTGTAGCGAAGAAGAGAAGCTGGAACCGATTTCAGAAGTGATAGTAAGAAAAATAGAGCCAGAATACAGTGAAGGAATTTCTGATGAAAGAATTATTCCTGAAATTGTAGATTCAGATAATATTTCAGAAACAATAGACAGTGAGGATGACGAAACTGCCTCCGAGACAGAAGCTGAGGAAGATAGGCAGCTGAGAGATCGCTCAAATATCAAAACCCCTCAAAGATTCAACGACTATATTATCTCTACAGTTTCAAGTATTACCTCTTGCTATGAACCAAATTCCTACAGACAAGCAATCGAAAGTCAAGAGAAACATGATTGGCAAAAAGCTATGGAAAATGAAATAAAGTCTCTAGAAGAAAATAAAACTTGGACACTTGAAGATTTACCCAAAGGAAAGAAACCAATTGGTTGCAAATGGGTTTATAAAGTAAAAGCGAACCCTGATGGCTCCATAGAAAGGTATAAAGCTAGACTTGTAGTCAAAGGGTTCTCCCAAAAACTAGGAGTTGACTATGATCAAACGTTCAGTCCAGTAGCCAAAATGGGTACCATCAGAAGTTTAATAAGTGTCGCAGCAAGTGAAAACATGTCTCTCATGCAATTTGACATTACAACAGCGTTCCTATATGGCGAATTAGAAGAGGATATTTTTATACGTCAGCCAGAAGGCTTTGAAGATGGCACTAACAGAGTTTGTCACCTTAAGAAAAGCTTATACGGATTAAAACAGACGCCAAGATGCTGGAATAAGCGGTTTGGAGATTATTTGATGAAGTTAGACTTCAAAGAAAGTGAAGCAGACCCTTGCCTATTTATACAGAGGAAGAACTCCCAATTGATCATGATAGCTCTTTACATTGATGATGGACTAGTTGCAGCGACGAGCAAAAGTCTACTTGATGATTTCTGTAGAGAACTCCAGAAGGAATTCAAGATAACAACTATGCTTGCATCATATTATTTAGGATTCGAAATCGAGCATAAAGATAGTGGAGAAATAAAAATAAGCCAGACTGCATACACAAACAAAGTACTTCAGCGCTTCGGCATGAGTGAATGTAAACCTGTTTCAACTCCAATCATCAAGGGTCCTCAATCAGGGAAAGTGGAGGAACAAGAAAAAACATTTCCCTATAGAGAAGCAGTGGAATCTTTAATGTACCTCATGACTGGCACTAGACCTGACATTGCTTACGCTGTTGGAGTCGCATCTAGAACTCTGGAAAACCCAACTGCTAGTGACTGGCAGGTTATGAAGCGAATTTTTCGCTATTTAAAAGGTACAACAACTCAAGGTATAACCTACAAGCCATATAGAAAAGGCATTCTGGAATGCTATAGTGACGCTGATCATGCAGGGGATGAAACTACAGAAATATCAACGTCTGGCGTTGTTTGCATATACTTAGGAGGTGCAATTTCCTGGCTATCACAAAGGCAAACATCAGTTGCCATTTCAACAACCGAAGCAGAGATAGTGGCAGCTAGTGAGGCAGATCGGGAAATTGTGTGGCTGAAGCGTCTGTTGGAGGAGCTATTGGATCAACCTCTAGTACCTGAACTCCAGATTGACAATGAGGTTGCAACAAGACTAGCACAAAACCCTGAGTATCACAGAAGAACAAAGCACATCAAAACCAGACATTTCTTTGTTCGAGAACTTGTGACATCTGGTGATATTAAGATCAAAAGAGTTTCGACTGAACTCCAGGTTGCAGATATAATGACTAAACCCCTTCACAAACCTAGACGTATAACTCTGCAAATATATGGGTTCTTATTAGGACAATACTTCTTTTGCCTAAAGTTCTTTTTTAAATGTATGTTCTTCAAAAATTATTTAATGAGAGAAAGTGTTGAATATAGTTACATTTTAATAATTCATTTTCATAATTTTTCTTTGTTTGTTTTTATTAGTTGGCAACACCTTTTTTTTCAGTTCAGTTATGTAAACATTCCACAAGTTCGATGTAGATTTGTGCTGGTGAAGTTTTTCACAGATAATTAAAGTTTAAAACAAAGTATTGAAGTTTTTCATTTGTAAAATATCTAAGAGCATATTTATAGATTACATTTGGCACATTTTTCAAGATTTACTCTGCTATAAGTTGAACTTACACCAACAAAAAGAAATCGGAGCAGTGGAGCATAACAAATTTCCGCGCTCTGATTTCGCTTTACTTCAAGCAAAAAAGTTTTACTGCTCTACGATTTGCTCCAGCTATCTGCTTTTTATTTTCTTCAAATTAACTTTTTAATTAAATATCTTAATACAAGAGCAGGAACTTCCCTATTCGGTTTGAAAGTTACTAATATGCCACAGAGTAATCATAAACCAGAGACACATCTTAATGTTAATTCCTATGTAGTCAAAAACTGCGTTCAGCGCCCCCACGGAGAAAAACAGGAACTTCTTTTGACGGTTTTGCTGTTACTTTAATTGTTGTCACCCCCCATTCTTGGCTATTACGGTTATTGACGTCACCCCTATAATTATTGCTCATTTCTTTTATTTGCGAATAATTGTCACTAATTTTTATTGGTTTTGGAAAACTGCTTCTATTACTTTGAAATTTTGCTTCGTATAAATAAAATGCATTTTTTACCAACGACTTTAATTTTCTAACCGACATTTTTTTAAAAAATTGATTTCAAAATACTCTTTCCTTTTCTTCCTCCCCTTCTATAGAATTAAACTGCAAGTAAGATGTATCACACTGATGTTTCGTAAGACAGTCATACTTAAAATAACACTTTCAAAACATATTAATCTATTTCAGAATTCTAAATATTTGTTTGCCCTTTTCTCGTTTTTACTTCGCCTAGCATTATATTTGTTGACTCGGGTTTCTTTTAATTTCGTTGATAGTCTTTTATTCTATACTTCTAAAACCTATAGCTTTGCATGAATCAGAATAGTTTTTAAGATTACCATCTTGTTTTATTCAACGTACTTAGTTCTTTTTGAATTAAAAATGACATTAAATATCATACAAAAAGATCTAAAAATCGGGTACTTTTCCGTTTCGCTGGGCTGGCGATGGTTATTATTATTTTCTTTTAGCCAAATTAATCTACTATATTATTTTTGGGTTGCCGTTGGCAATGTTTAAATATTTTTCGCAAAAACAAACTCCGTAAACTAACCAAATTGATTTAGCAAAAAAAAAAAAAAACTATCGTCAGCCCCCTGAATCGGAAAAACCAAAGATTGGAGCACAAGTTTAAACATAAAACAATATACATAAAAAATCTTTATTTAAGAGGCAGATTTTATAAGAATCAGGCAGAAATGAGGGGGTCATTTTACATGCCATTTTTGATTTTGTTGAAATTTTTATGGTGGATTCTTCTAATGATTTTAAAAGACCTATATTTTTTTTTCTCTAAAAAAAATTTTTTTTGACCCCCAAAAATTCCCAAAGTGCGTCATGGCCCAGTATTTTTTTCAAATCGATATCTTTTTGCATTTGATTATTTCAGTGCATCAGCCAAAGTAATTCTTGTGATTATAATATTAGCTTTAGTAGTTAAATTGAATAATTTCATTAATTTAATGGCTGACCTTCAATGCAACCTGGCAGGGTTCGGCAAACTTTGTCGCGGAAAGTAAAAAAGTGCCATATCTGAGACCTCCTGGATCCATGCACTGGGGGTCAGCCATAATTATAGGGGTTAACTTGTGTAGTACTACTCAATATTAACTTAATTAGCTCATTTGTTACATGGCTGACACTCAGTGCTGCCAAAAAACACGTACTTTTTTACCTAGCAAAATGAGAAAATGCCCTTTTGGTGACCCTGTATTTCTGTGCATTGAAGGTCAATGTGGAACTTAATAATCGTATTTCATAATATAAGGCCCATATTTTAAAAGACAATTGACAGAACTTTGGCTAATGGTCACGTGAGCCTATGGGGCTTACTTTAAGGCATCATGGAAATAGAAAATACAGTAATAAAACATACAATTAGCTATAGCTTATTCATTAAATATCATTTCTTATTATTTTATTTGTGACTATTCAATATGCAAACATATCTTTTTTACAATAATTTTATTTGTAGCATAAGCAATAATTAACTAACTTTGTAATTGTTAGCGATCACATTCGGAGAAACAATTTTCCATGGAATGCTCCAAAATTGAAAAATGAGTCAAAAATAATGTTTATCATTTTGGTAAAACGTTTTTGTTGAACACCTTAAAAATCTTACAAATTATGCTTTTACCCTTATGATAAATATTGATGTTTATTATATAAAAAAAGCTTTTTAATAAGTATTTTATGTTTTACACTGTGAATTATAGTAGAAAATAAATAAGCAACAGTGCAGAAAACACATTAAAATAGTTTTTGTTTTAGCCAGTTTCAATTTCGTTCTCAGAATTGAAAATCTCTCCTCTTTTTTGTTCTCAGCAGGCGCAGCCCCAACTTCATATTTTTTTTTTGGGGGGGGGGGGGTCATAAACAATTGTAACTTTGGAACTTCCCTTGAAGCTGTATTGAAGCTTTGATTTCCCAAGTAAATTTTGCCAGAAGAAAGGCAGTTTAGGGGGGGGGGGGGTCACGACCCCCTGACCCCCGCCCCCCACTTGGGACCGCGCCTGGTTCTCAGGTTGTCTATAATGAAAGAAGTTGCCAGATCCTTAAAGTTAAATGCTGTAATCTGAAGAATTTTAATAAAAAAAAGCCCACTTTTTTTTAATGTATATGCTACCGTTAAAGTATGAAATCCGTTATTTTATAGAATACCTAGTTATTCCGTGAAATAACTGATCGTGTCCGTTAAAGTGTAAAACTCTCTTGTATTTCATGGTTTAACTAGTTATTTCATAGAATAACGACCTGCAGCCCGTTAAAGTGTAAAATAATCTACATCATATATCTCGCACTACAAAAACATTATTAAATAATCCCATTACGAAAGTATGTGTTGTTTGTTTAAAAGAATGCAGTGAAGATATAGTTTGCTTCAAATGTATGGAGCCTGTCCATATATTATGTTCGGAAGATTATGTTTCAGAAGATGAAGTTGAGCAGAAAATCTGCAAATTGTGTTTTAATGAACTTAATGTACAAAGAGAAAGAGAAAAGTCTAAAAAAATTTTAGAAATTCAAGCGAAAAAGATGAAATTAATGTCCGACAAATTTCATTCTGAAGCCTCTGTGGGGTTTACCGTCCGTATCCCAGTGCCTGAAGTTGACAGAGGAAAAGGTGATGCCACATCTATTTTTGCTATCATCATAAAAATAACTGTTGGCATCAGCTGAATGGCAGCACGAGAGATATATAAAAGAAAAGCTAACGATCATCGATGTAGGAATAAAATGTACGCTGACGTAGGAGTTGAATAAAGTAATATTTTAAATACTTAACGAATTCTTATTATTTTAGAAATAAGTAGTTAATACTTCAGAAGTGGGATTAGCTTAATTTAGTTATTATCCACAATACACCGACGGACTACGAGTCGAACGCATTTCGAATACGCAGCTTCAAAAAGCCAGCAACGGTTAAGCCTAACAGTTTTAGAACATTGCACCAACGACGGACGACGTATTTTATTTGAAGAAAATTCAGCGAAGATATAATTTGTTTTCAATCAAGTCTAAAGCTGTACGGAACTCTTCCATTTGATGTATTATGGAAACCTCCACGTAACGAAATTAACAGGTACGTGTTCCTGTTTTGAATAACGTATATTTGAATATAACTTACTTGTCTGTTACCGTGAAAAATGTCTTATTTAGCAAAAGCGAAGAAAGTCGTTTTATTTGAATTAGCAGAAGAATTAGGTGAGATTGTTAACGATGGTATGAAAGTTATAGATTTAAAAGAGTTCATTTTAAAATCGGCGCATTATGAAGAAGAGTTTGTTAAGAGTTTGTTAGAAAGAATAGTTGGTGAACGGCTAGAGGAAAATGAACGCCTAGAAAAAGATCGAGAACGGGCTTTTGAAGAAAAACAACGAGAACGGGAGTTTGAGTTAGCAAAATTAAAATTGGCGACAGAAAATGCACATAACGAAACGGGTCCTGAAATTCAGTTTAATCCCGATATGATTGCTAATAAGCCAAAGAATGATTTGCAAAAGTTGATTCCTAAGTTTGACCTTAAAGAGTCAGAAATTAGTCTTTATTTAGTTCTATTTGAACGACAAGCACGAAGAGCTGAAGTGGCAAAGGAAGATTGGGTGTCTCACTTGTTGGGATTACTCCCTTACGAAATAACACAAATAATTGCAAGAGAATCCGAAGAAACGGCAAATGATTACGAATATATTAAGAAGTTGTTATTAAAACGTTTCAAACTCAGTCCAGAAAAGTTTCACCAAAAGTTTTATCAACTTCAAAATTTAAATAGTACATGGAGCGATTTTGCTTTTGAATTGCAGAATTATTTCGTTCAGGGAATTCGAATGGGTTTCAGGATTAGGCATCATAGATTTTGAAGGTTTAAAAGATTTGATGATAA
The DNA here is from genome assembly GCA_038502835.1 of Octonoba sinensis. NCBI lineage: Eukaryota > Metazoa > Arthropoda > Arachnida > Araneae > Uloboridae > Octonoba > Octonoba sinensis. The sequence continues at coordinate 23,096,122 of CM076599.1, read as the reverse complement.
CACATCAAATGAAGCGTAAAGTTCCTAGTGAACTTAAAGATCATTTCATTGACGAGTGGGCAAAATTTGTGACACCAAGGGAGCTCGCCAATAAATTGGATGAATATGAAACAGTAAGGGGAAATAGATCGCCAAATCACGCCTACGAACGCAAACAGCAAAATAACTTTAATAAAAACTACGCCAACAATCGTTTTCAACGTCTCGGAAATGGTAATAACAATAAAACAAAGCAACGAGTAGCACAAACGGAATTTACTCCAAATCGTAATACGTCAGGCTACAGGAAACCTTTACGTAACGAGAAAGGTGAGCCGAAATGTTTCAATTGCAATGATTATGGGCATTTGTCGAAGGATTGCCCATACAAAATTCAAACTTCTGGAAACAACGTAACCAACTTAACCACAAAAATTATGAGTAGTTCAACCTCATTTCTCTACCTTAAAAAGGCTAAGATTAACAATGAAACCTGGATAGAGGCGTTAATTGACACTGGAAGCTCTAGTTGCCTGATGAAACAATCCATCGCCAAGAAATTGAACATCAACGTTATTCCCGAAATAAATGATATTTACGGCTTTGGAAGCCAAAGTACGCCAGCAGGGAAAACCTATGGAAAGACATTGGTTGATATAGAAATTGATGATGTTTCAGGAAAGGAAATAACAGTCCTCATTGTAGGTTATGAAACGCAACCAGTAGACTTGTTAGTTGGAAGAACTTGGTTAGATATGCCTCACATAGCTTATGCCAGAGTGGGAAATGAATTGCATATTGATGAAGCGCCGTTTAATAAGTTGCAACTAAAGTTAGATAAAACGCGAATAAATCTAAAAGCAGAGAAAACTACTGTGATCGATAGAAATATGGTTAATCTAGTACAATGTAGAGCTGAAGGTCAGAACGAAGGGTATGTTATCATTAGTGAGAAAAGAAATGTAGACTGTCTACTAGAGGTGGTCAATGGGAAAACAAAAATACCAATCACAAACACGCGAAATGAAAGTATTACGCTAACGGAAAACCAATGTGTAGGTAGGGGAGAAGCAGTGGAATTACTTTCAAGCAATGAATGTTTAGAAAATAATGATTGTATACTTTCGATCCCGACCGATGTCGCTTCAAGATCGGAGACTTTTGTAACGCTGGATGGTCAAATTCAAACTTCACATGAAATATCTGATATGAAACAGCCACTTAATTACGAAGACATAAAAACTGATGAAGATGTTACTTACGAACAGAAGCAACAATTAGTTGAGCTTTTAAACGAATATAGAGATTGTGTTGCTCTAGACTTAAGTGAGATTGGATGTACAGATTTAGTTACGATGGAAATTAAAGGAGTAGAAGGAAGCAAACCAGTTTCAATGCGACCATACAGAATAAATGCCGAAGAACGGGCAATAATAAAGCAAATAGTGAGTGAATGGAAAGATAATGAGATCGTTACTGAAACTAGATCTCGTTACGCAAGTCCAGTGATGATTGTAAAGAAGAAAACTGGAGAACATCGTTTAGTCGTTGATTATAGGAAGTTAAACCTTCAGACGGTTAAGGAAAAATATCCATTGCCAAGAATAGATGATCTGTTAGAGTCCTTGACTAACTGTAAAATATTTACGACTCTAGATTTGGCGCATGGATATCTACAGATTCCGTTAAGTGAAGAAGCCAAACAGAAGACGGCTTTTATAACTCCAGATGATACCGGACAGTTCGAAAGAATGATATTCGGACTTACTAACGCTCCTTCTGAATTTCAACGTATGATGCATTTAGCACTGGGACCATTGCTGAACAAAGCGGTGCTGTGTTACTTGGACGACATTCTCATACCTGCAAAAACTTGGACGGAAATGATGGATAAATTAAAGCAAGTTTTGGAATGCCTGAGATCAGCACATTTAACACTAAAATTGCCAAAATGTGAATTTGGAAAGAAAGAAATTGAGTTTCTGGGTTTTGTAATAAATGAACATGGAATTCAACCAGGTCGAGCAAAAGTGAAGGTAATTTCTGAATTTCCAACACCGAAGAATGTACACGAAGTTAGAAGGTTTCTAGGTCTTACAAGTTTCTTCAGACGCTTCATACCACAGTACGCTACACATGCTGAACCACTGACGAGACTCACACGTAAAGATATAAAGTTTCAGTGGAATGAAGAACAACAAAAGGCATTTGAAAAATTACGAGGTGATCTGACAGAAAAACCAATTTTGGCATTATATTGCCCTGATGCAATAACAGAGGTACATACAGATGCAAGCTCTAGCGGAATTGCTGGCATGTTACTTCAACGTGGAGAGGATGAAAAACTACACTTAGTGTATTGTGTTAGTAAGAAAACAACAGCAGCTGAATCAAAATATCATTCCAGCAAATTGGAATTGATGGCCATTGTTTGGACTTTAGACAGATTACGTCAGTTTCTTATTGGTATCGAGTTCACTGTTGTAACGGATTGCCAGGCTTTAGTTTATCTAAACACTAAGAAAACGCAAAACCTTCAAATTGCAAGATGGAGTAATTTGATACAAGAATACAACTTTGAGGTGAAATTCAAACCTGGGATGAAGATGGCTCATGTAGACGCCTTGAGTCGATGTCCTATCTTACAGCAAGATGATACCTTAGATGCAGTAGTTGAAAACAACTTGGATGTTTACCAAACATTTATGGAGGATGAAAAAGTATTGATAATGCAGCACGCGGATCAAGAACTGAAAAGCTTCATAGATATTTTTGAAAAGGATCCTCACGACAGAACGGTAGAAGAGAAACAGAAAATAAAGGACTTTGACTACAAGCACAAGAGATTATATCGAATCATTCATGATAAGAAAGGAAATAAGTTGTTGTACGTGGTTCCTAAAAGTATGAGAAAAAGTTTGCTGGTGAGATTTCATGACTTGATGGGACACTTTGCTGTTGATAAAACGATAGCCATGATCAAGGAACTTTACTGGTTTCCTTCAATGAAAAGATATGTCAGAAGACACATATCAATGTTTTTTGAGTGCCTAATAAATAAAGTACCTAGTGGCAAACAGCAGAGAGTTTTACACCCTATTAAACCAGGGAAACGACCATTTGATGTGGTTCACCTTGACCATTTAGGACCGTTTGTGAAGAGTTCTAAAGGAAATTCTCATTTACTTATTTTAATTGATAATTTTACACGATTCGTGAGACTCTTTCCAACTAAGAGTACCTCAACTAAACATGTACTCAGATTTTTAGAAGAATTTGTTGAAGAATTCGGACTTCCTGAAAGGATAATTAGTGACAGAGGCTCTTGTTTCACGTCAATTGCATTCGAAGAGTTTTGTAGAATAAATGGAATAAAACATGCATTAAATTCTTCCCAGCGACCGCAAGGAAATGGAATGGTGGAAAGAGTTAATAGAACCGTACTACCAGTAATTATGACGAGCATGACGCATCCTGAACAGAAAGATTGGGACAAAAGAATAAAAAGATGTGAGCGAAATTTGAATAGTATGGTAAACAATACAACTGACAAAACACCATTCGAAATGTTGCACGGTTACTCTCCAAGATTCAATGACGGCATATTGAGAATGCTTGCTGATGAAGATGCTGATGCTTGGAAAGATCCAGAAAAGATCCAGGCTGAAACGAGAAAGACAATCGAAGAAAAGCAAGCAAAGACAAAGAAGTACCATGATGAGAAGAAATTGAAGACAATGAAGTTTGATAAGGGAGAAATAGTCGTGGTTAGACGATCACCAGTAGCCACAGGAGAACCGACTAAAACCCAACCGAAGTATCGTGGACCATTAGTAGTGGCGGAGGTTCTGCCAAACGACATCTACAGTCTCCCAACTTGAACCTAAGGAGAAGGGACGATTTTATACAACCACCGCTCACGTCAGTCAGTTAAAAGCATGGAGATGTGAGAGTAAACACGATGACGTCGAGGATGATGATAAAAAGTGTCTACTAACGAGAACATCTCGACGCATCATTAAGGTTCCTGCTCGGTACTTGGACTAGAGTAAAGAGACTTGAAAAACTTGAGAACTTTGAGTAATTATCTCATCGAGGACGATTATTTATCAGGATGGTCGAATGTTGGCATCAGCTGAATGGCAGCACGAGAGATATATAAAAGAAAAGCTAACGATCATCGATGTAGGAATAAAATGTACGCTGACGTAGGAGTTGAATAAATATTTTAAATAGTTAACGAATTCTTATTATTTTAGAAATAAGTAGTTAATATAACCGAAGAAGGATTTTTCCAATTGGGAACAAGAAACGGTTGCATAAAACAATTATATTCCCGATCCCAGTTCAGTGTCTGCGAACAAAAATTAATTAAAATCGAAGAAGTACCAGATGTAGAAATATCGCTCCGGTCGGTTGCTACAGCTCAAAGTTTATGTAATGGTCAGGGATTTATAAAAATGTTCGTGAAAAGCCCAGTGTGTCAACAAAAAAGGTTTTTGTTTTAGAAATAATGTTCTTTGTAATTCCAAGTGTCATTTTAGTAATCCTTGTTGTAACAAATGATTTTATGGTAAGTTTCCATAAATACCATTTATACGCTGCATAAATTAGATAAATTGCTTCTTCTTCATTTTAATTGTCTATCATTAGTTTATTTATAGAATACCTATTTATTTCATTTTAGATAAATTATTTATTTTACACTTTAACTGTCTCTCATTAGTTAATTTATAGAATACCTAGTTATTTCATAGAATAACTAGTTAAAGTGTCAAATTAATAGCATATTACACACTTTAACGGACATGATCAGTTATTTCATGGAATAATTAGGTATTCTGTGAAATAACTGCATTATATACTTTAACGGTAACATATACACCATAATATATTGAAAAGAGTAAACATCAATGTTTATCATTAGGATATGAAAAAAAAAAATAGTATTTGTAACAGTTTTTTTAAGGTGTCCAATTACAAAGTTTTGCTAAAATGATGAACATTGTTTTTGACCTTTTTTTCAATTAATGGACCAATCCATGGAAAATTGTTTCTCCGAATGTGATCGCTAACATTTACAAAGTTATTTATTTATTGCTTATGCTACAAATAAAATTATTGTAAAAAAGATATGTTCGCATATTGAATAGTCACAAATAAAATAATAAGAAATGATATTTAGTGAATAAACTATAGCTAATTGTGTGCTTTATTACTGTATTTTCTATTTCCATGATGCCTAAAAGTAAGCCCCATAGGCTCACATGACCATTAGCCAAAGTTCTGTCAATTGTCTTTTAAAATATGGGCCTTATATTATGAAATGCAATTATTAAGTTCCACATTGACCTTCAATGCACAGAAATACAGGGTCACCAAAAGGGCATTTTTTTCATTTTGTTAGGTAAAAAAGTATGTGTTTTTTTGGCAGCACTGAGGGTCAGCCATGTAACAAATGAGCTAATTAAGTTAATATTGAGTAGTACTACACAAGTTAACCCCTATAATTATGGCTGACCCTCACTGCATGGATCCAGGAGGTCTCAGATATGGCACTTTTTCACTTTCTGCGACAAAGTTTGCCGAACCCTGCCAGGTTGCATTGAAGGTCAGCCATTAAATTTATGACATTATTCAATTTAACTACTAAAACTAATATTATAATCACAAGAATTACTTTGGCTGATGCTCAATGCACTGAAATAATCAAATGCAAAAAGATGTCGATTTGAGAAAAATACTGGGCCATGACGCACTTTGGGAATTTTCGGGAGTCAAAAAAAAATTTTTTTGGAGGAAAAAAAATATAGGTATCTTTTAAAATCATTAGAAGAATCCGCCATAAAAATTTCAACAAAATCAAAAATGGCATGTATGATGACCTGCCTGATTCTTATAAAATCTGCCTCTTAAACTCTCTATGTAGTAAGACAAGGTGAACAATTACAAACATCAATAAAATATATCTTGTTAAATAAAGTAGAATATAAAAAAGATAAATAAATTAAGCATTAATTTTCAACAGATAAAAATGAAAATGTAGAACATATTCTAAATAAGTTCAGTTAAATATATTTGGTATCAAGAAATTCTTAAGCTAGATATAATTTTAAAAAGGAATCCTTTCTAAATACCGTAAATAAACTTTAGCGTTGAAAAATATTCCAGAAAATGACGAGCAAAAATAATGAAAGTGAAAAAATGATTCAATCAGAAAGAACTACGCAAAGCTGTAAATGAGCGAACCGATTCTAAAGAAATATGCCATTTCCTTTCAAAACAAAGATAATATCGTCGTAGAGGAGACATGAGTTCACTTCAATGCGAACGCTTGTAATTTAGTTCATGTTTTTCCCCGTGGTGCGCTAGTAAAATCGGCACTACAAAACGGCTTGAGAGTTGACCCTCTGGTTTATGATTACTCTGTGCTAATATGCGACTCATGACCAAGGCTCCCTAAAACCTGTGCCACTATTACATGGCAATGGAGCCCTTGATCAATGGAGCCCATGAATCTGCATTAAAAGAAAAACGAGCTGATGTGTGCATCACATGACTTCCTTGTACTACACACTAAATATAATACACCTTTTTAGGAACTAAAAAAACGGTGTGTGTGTGTATTTCATACAGGCAAGTTAAAAGTTATATTTCTTAGTTTCCCTATTTTTTAAATACATTTTAGTGCACTTTTATTTCCCTTCACCTATATAGTATAGTAAATATAGATAGTCAGGATTAATGGAATCTGTTATTTTTATTGGCCTGAGAAATCTGAAATTAAAACACAACAGTAACTGAACGGAATCTGCAAAGGAAAAAAAAAAAACGAAAGCATGCCTTAATGGAGGAAAGACAGTTTTACAAGATCTTAATTCATGCAAATGCTTTAATATGGGAGTATTATATAATATCTCGCGTTCATATATAACATCTCGTACTTATAATCATCTCGCATAAATTGTCAAAACAAAACCGGATTTGGCGCCAAATTCGTCGAAATATTCGCAAGTTGTCGCAAAAGGACGCCAATATACTTAACTATGGAGGTTTGCGAAAATATCTTGGCATAGAGAAAACGATTAGAAATTTGCTTGCAATTAACACAAAATCGCATATAGGTCTTATATACGAAATCTCAACCTTCTACGACCAACTGTTTTTGAGTTATGCGAGATAAATACGGGGGGCTGGGGTATGCACATAAGTACATACAGACGGCAGGTCAAAAGGGAAACGGGAATGGTAAAAATCGATATTTCAGTGGTCCATAAGCACGAAGCTAAAATTTGAGTGCGAAATTATTCACGATTACAATACTTCCTTTACTTCGTACAAAGAAGAAAAAAAAGGGAAGGGGGAGGGAGAAAGTTTTTCCAGTTGGCATTAACAAAGTAGAATTATTAAATATGATACATTTTCCAGAAGTAGAAGAGCATTAATGATAGTTGTGTTATTAACCTGATGTTTATTGGAAAAACGAAATACTTGCTGCTTCAAAAAAGGGGAGAGGGGGACCTGCAACTGAAATGAAAACAATATCGAAAGAAATTAATTATTTTCAAATTAGTTACTTTATTTTTAAACAATAATGTTCTTTGTAGTGAATAAAGTTTTATCATTTCTGAAATATTTTAAATAAGTTACTTTCTTTTCTTTTTAAGTAAACGAAAGTGATGATCTGTATTTCTTTCTTTGATGGTGATAGAAATAATTTAGTTCAAACATTTTAGTGTAAGTTATATTAATCACTTTTTTAAGGAACACAGAGGCCTACAGAATGATGTGGGGGGCCCTGCTCATGACTCACTGGTAAGTTGAGCACGCGGCTTTCTTTGACAAAATATTGCTGTCACTCGCCCCCCTCTCTCCACGATGATTGCTGTACTTTTACAACCAGTGTATTCTATGGATGACATGGTACATGGCAATCAAATATGATGACATTGTAAAACAAATATATTTTTTAAAAAATCATTTAATAATAGAAATTTGCACAAATAAAAGGCGCGTCGTTTTTATAAGGAAAGGTATTTGATGCATTATATCTGAGATTATAAAGCTTTCAGGACTTATGGGTGCACAGAAAATTTTTATGACTTCAATCAATGAGAATAACACGCACAATGGAAGAAAAATGAAAACCTTATTGCATGGAATCTAACAAACGTAAAAGATAAATCTTGCGCGAACATGTGGAGTAACAGCAAACAAAGCTGTACTTATATTGCTCAATTCACACTTAAATACACTGCTTTTGGAAGAATTTCAGAAGATAATTGAATGGGAGTATGAAACATATTCCCCTTAAAGTGCACAAATTCATGTTTTACTTTATAAAATTACTGAATGTAAATAACAATTTTTGATCAGTGAAGGTTAATATTACACACACACATATATATGTACACATATATATAAAGTAATGGGACAATATGCATATTAATCAAATTGATTCTGAAGAAGAAAGTTCTTGCTAACCAATCATTTTCTCGCAAACGAGAAAATAATTGCTTATTTTAGACTCATTTAGTCATTTTTCTTGTAAAATCGTATATAGAAATGACAAAACAAACTAATAAATAAAAGGTTAAGGAAAAAGTAAACACGCTATTGAGAACGGTTCGATTCACCAGCAATAATTTATAGAATTGCTTAATTACAAAGAAATGTTTTTTGTTTGAAAATTTTTAACGAATATACACCAAACACATGCAGGGCTTCCACCGCCTTAACACAATTTGTAGCAGCTTACGGAGCAGGTAAAATGTCTTTTTTGTATCAGTTTGGAACAGAAGAATTTAACTTTTGTATCAGTTTGGAGCAGAAGAAATCAACTTTTGTATCAGTCTAGTAACATATACAGTAGAACCTATCAACTTTGTACCATTTTTGGAGGATTTTTTTTCTTTATTTTTTAAATATTAAATGGCTGTTTTAAAGCAATGCTATTTTCATACATCAAGGGTAAGAGCAGTTTCAAGTAATCAAAATGATAGGAAATGTAAACGTCAGTCATCCTTCAAAAACTGGATTATATTTCAAAAACTGGATTATTTTTATATTTCTTAAGAAATTATTCATAACATATTCAAAAAGTAACTCTCATTAAACCTATAACCCTTATAAAGGTATTTTTCAATACTTTTCTCAAGAAACGGATTATTTAAAAAAATGTTTTGTAGTTTTTTTTTTCTTCTTCTAATAGTTAAGAATAGCTGGAAGAAAGCTTAAAATTTTCTTCTTTTCAAAAACCATTGCGTTCTCTCTTTTTTGTTTAATAGCTAAAACACTATTCTTTCAAGAAAATAAGCAAAAACTAACTAATATGAAAGGTTCAACTATTTTAAACTATTTATCATTTATTAAAATTTTGTTTTTTAAATGGTACTTATTTAGGTATAACCATTGTGATTATAGTAACAGTAAAATTTTGAATGAATTAAAATATATTTTCATATTGTATCAAAAAATATATTTGAAGTCGATCCTATTTTCTACCTGCAGTAATATTTATTATTTTTCTGGTGAAGAAATATTCCTTTAAATTTCCATCCTAAATGATCACTTAGATGCTTTGGAAGTAATTAATGGCACTAAAAGTAAATTGCTGAGTTTCATAATTTTGCAGCAAGAAAATTCAAGAACCAAATTATATTTTTCAGTTCTGTAATAGAAAGGCAAAATGTGTTTTTTATTATATGTTGATAATTTAATGTGTAATGATTTATTTATTTTTTTCCAACAATTTATCTTTACATCCTTCAAAAATTTTGTAATAGTTACAATTAAACTTCAAGAGTCCTAGGGTTACAGCAATTGGATGCTGAAAGAAACTACATTGAATTAAAAGAAAAAGCATGATAATTTCATAACTTTCAAATATAGTTAAAAAATTGAAACTTTCAGCAAGAGTACTTTTATGGGGTCGTTCATCCACAACAAAATTTCTATTATTTCTTCTAATAATATTGCTTAATATATTTACTAAAGATCATCAATTCATTAAGATATATATGCTTTTTTTAATGATTTTCTAACTTAGCTGTAATTTTTTTGCTTATTTTGTTCTTTATACTTATGTTTTTTAATTGCTTGTGGTTACATGATATAGATTACAGAGCTTAAAGAGTAATGAGAAAAGAAAAATAGCTACAATTCAATGTTTAATTTTACAACGTTTGAAAGTCTACCTCTAAACCCGTTCGGGAACAAATATATATTTTCAAACAATGTTTTTATTTAAAATAAAAATACATTTTATTTATTTACTTTGAGAATAAACATCATAAATAGTTGAAATGAAAAAAAAAATCCGATTTTTGTAGCGGATGCAAAAAGATTGTAGAACGTATGCGCTCCTTTGCTTGCACGTGGAAAGTAGTCTGAAGGAATTTTAAAGTATTGTTATAATGAAGCAGCAATCTTTTTAACATCTGTTCTGTAATTGATTTTTCACATTGATTAGTATTTCCTAAACATTAGAAAACACAAAGTGCACTGAGGAAAAACGCTAAGTTTATTTTTTCCACGTTTCATGAAATTGTAAACTTTTTATCTATTTCAAGAAAAACTTACTAAATAAAATGTTCAACATAAATAGTGATAAGAGGTATGATTTTTCTCGCTATAATACTACAAAATATTAGAAATCGTCTCACTGTTTCTTTTACAAGCGTGGGGTACCATCACTCATTCTGCTCAATTTTCTCATCCATATTTGATGTTCTTAAGAAAGGGTAAAGCTAATATTCATTAATAGCCTGCTTCAAAGGTAAAAAATTAGTTGACTAAAGGAAAAATGTAACAAATGATGTCGATTTTAAGGCGAAAAAAAAAATCTAAAATTTTTTCTCTGAAAATCGCGATTTGGCGCAAATTTTCTGAAAAAACGTATTGGAAACGTAATGGTAGCAGAAAAATCATATTGGCGCAGTTTTGCGCAATTGGCGCAGCCGCGGGAGCCCTGATCAGTACCTCACTCCTTTGTAGCTCACAACGCTAATAAAGGTTGTTTGCTACTGCAGCAAGCACTTATTTGAAATAATTTTGTCAACTTTTTATTTGTTTTGTTAGTAGTAGTCTGAAAACTAATATATACATGTATATATATATATTAGTTTTCAGACTACCTTTACTATACACGAGTTTTAGCCTTATTTTCCCAAAGAATCTAAACGAGGCCAGATATCATCGGTACTATAATCAATCCTATTGTTATGAATAGCCGAAAAGTGTACCATTGGTCGATACTCATACATTAAATAACTGTTTACATTGATTATACAGCTAAAATACAATACTACTTGAAAATTCAATGAAAAGCTATCAAGTTAGAGAATGGAGTTTTATATCACGATTCCATCTTTTAAGAGGTTAATGTATAATGTGACCAAAAAGTCACGTCTAGGACTATACGAGCCTGCTTTCCCGTATATTCCAACTTCAAATTCATAATCTAGCTATGTCTCTCTCTCTCTCATTTAGCTTTAGTTCTTAATTACTTCGAAGATATCCTTTTTAACAGTTAATACATATTCATCCATTCATTCATTTACTTTCATTCATGTATTTATACCCATTTAATTATTTTTTCATTTAGCCACTCATTTATTCATTCATTCTTTCACTCATTCTTATTCATTCATCCATTTTTTCACTCCTTCATTCAGAAATGACCTTAAAAATCCCGATCAAAAATTTCATAGGAAGTTAGGTTCGTTTAGTTCTGGTAACATCTTCCCGATAAAGTTTATTTCAAGAAAATCTGTCCGCTAGATCAGGATTTATACAGGATTGAAATTTTACCGTAAGCGCTTATGTTAATTTTTTTAACTGTTCAAAAACTCTTTCGGCAACAAATATATATTTTCAAACAATGTTTTTATTTAAAATAAAAATACATTTTATTTATACTATTTACTTTGAGAAGGAACATTATAAATAGTTGAAATGAAAAAAATCCGATTTTTGTAGCGGATGCAAAAAGATTGTAGAACTTATGCGCTCCTTTGCTTGCACGTGGAAAGTAGGCTTAAGGAATTCTAAAGCATTGTTATAATGGAGCAGCAATCTTTTTAACATTTGTTATGTTATCGATTTTTCCCATTGATTAGTATTTCCCAAACACAAAGTGCACTGAGGAAAAACGCTAAGTTTATTTTTTCCACGTTCCACGAAATTGTAAACTTTTTTATCTATTTCAAAAAAAAAAAACTTACTAAATAAAATGTTCAACATAAATAGTGATAAGAGGAATGATTTTTCTCTCTATAATACTACAAAATATTAGAATTCGTTTCACTCTTTCTTCTACAAGCGTAGGATACATCACTCATTCTGCTCAATTTTTTCATCCATATTTATGTTCTTAAGAGAGGGTAGAGATAATATTCATTAATAAACTGCTTCAAAGGTAAAAAATTGATTGACTAAAGGAAAAATGTAACAAACGATGTCGATTTTAAGGTGAAAAACATAGAATATCTAAAAAATTTCGATTTTTTTCCCCCCCGGAAATCGCGATTTGGAGCAAATTTTCCGAAAAAGAAAAAGCATTTTGCAGCAGAATGTAGCAGAAAAATCGTTTTGGCGCAGTTTTGCGCAATTGGCGCAGCCACGGGAGCCCTACACATGTTATAAATTTTGATTTCAAATTTTAGTATTTAAGTTGAAGTCAAATTGATTGATGAACTGCGCAAAGTCTTATCATGAGGCTCTGTAGGGACGCAACAACAAAAAGAATATGATCAAATTCTATTTAAATAGACCTTAATTATAAACAATTTCTCATCAAATAATAAAAATTACTTTTTCGGATACATAATATATGTATCAAAAATGCATCGATGAAATTCATTTTTATTTGAATTGAATAAGGTCAACATTTTGACAGAGGCGTAGCTAGGGTTTTCAGCGCCCGGGGACAACTGAAGATTTTGCGCCCACCCCCACCCCCTACTTCGCGCCCCTTGGGGCCTAGGGGCGCCCCTGGAAGGGAATTTAAAAAACTTTTATGCTTTCTAAATAATAAATAGCTCTAAAAATCAGCCCTTTTAACTTGCATTTTTATTAGCGACCATTCACTTTGACGGGCAAAATGGGAGACTTTGGCTTCGCAAAATTATTTGTTTTTCTTCTTTCTCATAATCTCAAGTGATATTTCCTGGGTTCTCTGGGCGTCCAGTTCTTTTATCTCTGCTGCTCAAACAAAATGCCTCTAGCCCCTACAGAGTCATCACGGGTCCGATCCCTAGAAAACACCGAAACTCCAAAGTTGTTTCTCTGCATCAGGCTATTTCCCACGCACTCCTGGGCTACATTGGTTATTCACGAAATGATTTGCGATGCTCCCACTTTTTTTGTCGAACATATTCACACCTCTTCAGTTCAAATAATTTTCTTTTCGCATTTAAAAGTAAATTAACATTAATTTGGCGCCCCCTTGACGCTGCGCAAGGGGACAGCTGTCCTTCCTTGCCCCCTTAGCTGTCCCCCCCCCCTTAGCTACGCCTCTGCAGTTTGAGATTACAATAAAAGTGAAAAAAATAACATCAATTTTTGAAATAACATAAAAAGCGTAATGATTATCTACCCCCCCCCCCCCCGACTTACAAAGCAATTCTGTAAATGGCGATTCTTTACCACAGCGTTCCAAATTGCGTTCCGCGGAAACTAGGGGTTCCGCAAAGATCACTCGATCAAGGGTTCCATATGACACTTGCTTCTCCTCCCCCTCTTTATTGATTAAGATATAGAATCTCAAAAAGCAAGAAATCCAAGAGAGTTCCCTTTATACATGAATACAAAAGAATTTCCTCTTGGTTGCACTCATGAAACAACCTTCGTTGCGGCCCTCGTTAAGTGTCGCATTTTGTTATCTTAAACTTATTTTGCAAATGTTGTTGCTATTGCGAATTTCGAATTGAAAAGTTTGTTATTCGACAGAAATAAGCTGATTAGAGAAGAAAGGTTTCTGAAAATATCTCTCAAAAGATAATTTTAATCCCCTTGCCAATTGGGTATGAACCCAGTATTAATAGAATAATCTCCAAGCGTATTTAACTTTATACATTATACCCAGTATTTTTATTTTTCGTACCATAGGGGCCCCAAAATAATTTTGTGCCTTGGGCCCCCGACTGTCTTGATCGGGCCCTGGTATGTACTACTCACGAAAATAAAAAACTCTTTTAAAAATAAAAAAAATGGAAACGTATTTCAAATACTTTGATTTCTCCAGAACAATTAAAAGCTGATCCGAAAAGGGAGGGTTTGAAGTAAAAGATACCTTATTCTACAAATTTTTGAGCCCCTGAAAGGTTTGAGTGAAACTTCTAATCAGAATTTTTCGAAGACACAAAGCAGAGTAAGTATGAAAATGAATTGCAGATTGAAAATTTATTGTCAATGTACGATTTTTGACATGTCAGTACAAGAACATCCTTCATCCTTGCTACAAAAATTTTAATTAATTCCTTTAGTAGTGGAATTCTGGCGTAGCTTAAAAGACGAATATTTTTTCTCATTGTCACAAAAGATCGTGTCTGCATTTTTGTCACTAGCGAGCTACATATGCGTGCGAAATTGAATAATCAATTTATGTGTTGACCACTGGGGTAAATAAGGGCGTAGTTTTCGGGATAACCCCACTGAAATGGTAAAGATTGTCTAGAATTTGACCAATTTTCCTTGTAAAACAATGAAATTACCTCACTTCTGCCGAACCCCCCCCCCCTCCCCAAATCCGGGTCTAGCTACGCCACTGGTCTTGACAAAGAACAAATGCTGTACACACACGTTCAGAGAGTTCCACTCTCATCCTTAAAACCTAAACTATATCTGGGATTAACAAAAATCAAATACTACTCAACTCATTAAAAATTTACTTTTTGAGTTCTTTAAAAGATTTTTTATTCTCAATTATTAATTTTTGGCATTATTTTTTGAACCCAACGAATATCAATTGATATAGGGGAGACCGGGGCAAGATGAAGAGCGGGGCAAGATGACGAATGTCTAATTTCTTCCGTTATTTACTCGGTGGCAGCATCAGTCGAACACTACTGGCCTTCCTATCGGCCGCTCGTTAAATAATAGCATACAGACACGGAAATAGCCATTTTTGTGTTAGTTGTGAAGCTTTGATTGCTTACCGCTGCCACGAAATAACTTGTTTTGCATGTGTAAATAAGCTCTGCTACAGAAACAGGTAAGATATATCGTTTGTCTTTGATAGTTATGAGTAACTTAGTTTAATTACTACCTATTACCATGAATAAATGTCAATTAATCGCCTTCCTTCAGGGCCATGAAAACAAATATTTTTAAACAGGCAGTCCGGGACAAGATGACGAGAAACCTTCACGTGAAATCAAGCAAAGAATCTCCTGCTGTGTTGATTACAGACAATCACAAAACTCACATAACTTTGCAGGACATCATATATTGCAGAAAGAGAAACATCATCATGGTTGGGTTGCCACCCCACACATCACATCGCTACAGCCCCTTGATGTGCTATTTTATCTCCCATTAAAAAACCTACTATAGCCAAGCATGTGACAACTTTATGGGCGTTGAAACGGAGAATAATAGCGCTAATGCTCAGATCCTGGTAATATAAAACCAACATATAAACCCTCCAGAAGAACCAGAACTTATGGCAAATGCTAAATCCGATGCACCAAATAAGCCTGTTAATGTTTTTGATTTCAAACCATTGCCTAAAGCAACACAATGTGAGAAAAAAAAAAAAAAAAAAAGCAAAAAACTGAGCTCAAGTATTTTTACAAGTACACCCATCAAAGAAATGTTAGAACAAAGGGAAAAGCAGAAGGAAGAACAGGAAGGTCTTAAAAAACAGAGAAAAGAAGCTCGTGAAGCTAAAAAGGGAGTAAAAAAAACTCAAACTAAGTTCCTGTAGGCCTAAATCTATAAAATCCAGACCAAAACAGTCCAGTTGCATGAACTTCAAAGGATGGTGTTGTAAGATGTCCTGCTTGTGAAGAGGAATATTGGTGAGACTCCAACAGAAGAATATATCCAGTTGTTCCAATTATGAAAATAGCGTTTTTATCATGGAGCTATTATCTAGGGGAGATGACATCGTACCACGTGACGTCCTGCCAAATAGCAACCCTACCGAGCTCTGTTTGTGCCGATAGGGGGGCGTGGCAGGGCCGATGCAAGTGCCGATCGGAGACCAAAGCTTCTGCTGAACTGACCGTTATTTTCGTGCTCGTTCTCGTAACTTTTATTGATTCTGTTGTCTTTTTATGTCTGTTGTTTTTATAATGCTATAGTTGCATTTCCGAGACATATCCCCTGACTGTTTTTCCAAATTTGAAATCAACCAATTCATTTCGTTTAAACTTTTCCAGAGCTGCCACTCATTGGAAATGACTTCTGTACATATAGCAGTACGCAATGAAATGTTTGGAAAAAATACTGTGGATCATTATTTTAACTTAATATAGAAGGAATATATACTTCCTAGGGATACCCGCCTTGCATTTTGTAAAAGGGGTAATGCTTCTATAAACTGTACCTCTTGGATGATGTGGAAAACTTTTTTATAATTTTAATGAAATTAGATAAGTAAATCATATTTAAAAAGTAAAAAATATATGTATGTATATTAATTGTAATATGAATAGTAATGTTCGTTAATGTTGTGAAAAAGTAAGATTGTCTGTAATGCTAACTCTACATACGATAGAATATCAGTGCCGGAGTTTTCCGCGGCGGGGCCAAACTTAAATATGCTGCCCACCTTCATCTAATTATGGGTCATATTTCACATCGCCTTTATGTACTGGCCTTTTTTTAAGGACTTTTTATTTGGGGGGAGGGGGCATTGATAAATCCATGAAACTTTCGTTAATGTTCCCAGGCATGGTCCTTTCAGCTCAACATTGGGAGGGGGTAGAGCCATATGAAAGGCCCCTTAACTGGAGATATGAAATTCTGACAGTCCAGGGGTTTCTCTCTCGGTAAAAATTTATATGCAAACTGGTGCATCTTGAGGCCTTAAGGCGCATTTGGGACGGCAAAAATATATTAGGGGAAAAAAAAGGCATACAAAAACTTTTTAAAAACTCTTTTACTCACGAAAATACTCATCAAAATGCAGAACGAAATTAGCATTTTCGTTTAAATGCAGGAAAAAGACCCCCCCCCCCCCCCAACTAACGCCCGTATCAAAGAGCCATGTCTGCCTTCTCAAATGACTCTTACAAGCTCCCCCCGTTCCGAAAAGAATGCTTTGAAAATTTGCAAAAGAAGAACTTCTGTATTATTTGAGCATGACATGGATTTATATTTCACTATCACAAGCTCTCCCCTCCTCCCCCCCCCCCTCCGCCCCTTCCCAAAAGGGTGCTTTGAAAGTTTGTAAATGAAAAACTATTAATATATTGTTAGCATATAGCATGATTTATATTTCATTATCAGAAGAGGAAAAAACCTTTACTTTTTTAATTTAATATCTTTTTTAAATTAGCCTACCGACTGATCAACAACGCAACATATTCAGTATAACTCAATTTTAGTTTCCGACAATTCATACAAATAAGTAATTCTATTAATCGGTTTTAATCGTTAGCAAAATAGCCGATCAATGATCAAATCGGAGCGCCGAACGTTCGGCTAGAAAATTAAAATCCTAGTTAACTAGGATTTTAATTTTCTCTTTCCAAAAGTTAAATTTTCTTAATTAAATATATATTTCTTTTTTTTTATTTTATTGTCTTTTCTTTCTTCTTCCTTTTTTTCTTTTTTTTTTTGCATCACAAATGAATTTGCTGCCCAGAAGTGCCGCCCGGGGCAAGGGCCCGGGTGCCCCCACCCTCCCGAGACCCGACACTGTTAAATATAACACAGTCTCCTTTCTAATTTCATATGCTCTTTGTCACTGAGAATGATTGTTTTAAATAGTAGTACAACCAGAATTTTTTTCTTAGTGGGATTTTTCCCAAGAGATCTTGTTATTTAATATCTACATATAACTGTCTTAAAATTTGACTTTGAATACAAAAAAATGGGGAGGGGGTGCCTCTCCCTCATCCACTTTGGGTTTCAATGATGCTAAAATTTACATTCCTATACACTAACTCCCCAAAATTTATGCATCACGTTTCCTAGTTTTCCAGTAAATGCTTCAAATTTAGTGAGCATACCCATTTGTGTTCAGTCATTCAGAAATTTAAATCACTGATCAGCATTTTTCTTTGTAATGAAATTTTTTAAAGATCTTACTCCCCGTGTGAAACTCTTTTTATTGTTATGAATATTAACTTTTGTACCAATAGATTATTTTAATTTTTAATTCCAAGAATTATTTGTCACATCAATAAGTAAATGCTTGTCATTATTTATATCATTTCAGTGTTTTTGAATTTATAATTTCATTAAAAAATATCAATTTAAATTTTATCTTTTTAAAATGATATTCCTAAAATTATACTTTGAATTATAGACGCTAGTTTTTATGCATAATTCTGAAAATATTTTTTTAAACTACTTATTTCTTGAAATACAAATGTACTTTATTTTAAATAAAATGCTACGCAACAATTAAATGTCCTCTTTGAAATATTTGCATTAATGAGCTTTCTATTACAATGCGATATCATTGCTTATATAACCATAAATATCAGATCAAATGTACATGTAAGTAAATAAATAATCTATATATATGTGTGTGTGTGTGTGTGTACATATATTAATAAAGCATTAACGATCTTTATTAAAACTTTTTAAAAAATGCTTGAGAAGACATGGAAGCGCAAACTCTGAATAAGAATATGTAAAAAGTTTAATATTAATACATGAGAAAACCGGCAAAATTATCGAAGGGCAAGCGCTCAGAGTATCGAAAAATGCGTTACAAAAACCAGCATTTTCTATCATAAAATTTCACCTAATGTTAACCGTTTTTAAATGAGAACTTGCCAATAGTATGGTGCATTTGTTTTCCGCTTTATTTGGAAGATTGCATGAAATCGGAATAAGATATAGGCAATGAAAATTTGAAAAATTCTCGTAGAAAAGCATTAAGCACACGGTTTGTTTGTGCCGATGCGAAAGAGCGACACATGGCAGGAAATGGTAACCCCGATCCCTCTGATGTTAGCCGCCGTGTCATCTCCCCTCGATACTACCTCCATGGTTTTTATTTGTGAGTGTTGTTAGCTGCACAACTAAGCACTTCAACATTACGTAACAATGTATTACGCTTAGCTTGATACTTTGTAAGATGTAAAAACAGTCATCATTTGTTAAACCATGTAACACATTAAAAAGATATAATATGTTCACCCTTTTTCAGAGTTGTCATCTTGCCCCAGTACTGGGGCAAGATGACGATTTGTTAAGGTTTATGAAAAAATAAAATTATCCTTTATGTTTTTTATTTGAAAATTTAAATGGTATTATATTTAATACTACAAAGGACTACTCTAACGTTTGATGTAAAATTAATTTTACTATCGTTAAAAATAAAATTAATAAACAATAAAAATTGTTAAGGTAGTCATCTTGCCCCGGTCTCCCCTATTTGTCATTTTTTATTGCAAATTATTCACTTACAGAATATTTCATTATTACCATACCAATGAAGAAAACAGGTTTTCCACATTGGAAGTCGACCTGAAAAAGTTGTTGCGTATCAAAGAAATTAAAAAACGCTGCTTTAACAATGTATGAGGTGTACAGCCCAAATTGCAAAATATATTGCGTACACCAGTGTTTCTCAACAAGGGGACACATCTTTCACACTTCACTTTGGTTTTCACACTAAATATTTGTAGTAACTTAGGTAAATATTTCTGTCTAATTCTGATCAAACCTATCACATGTGCAGGGTTGCTCAGCTCCCTAAAAATTTAGACCCCCACAAATCGGCCAAACAGCCGGCCGAGCCGTCCCCCTCCTCTGTGAGCACCCCTAAATGTGTATACATGACAAAAAATTATGTAGCTTAAGAAAAAGAAATCATTAATATACATTTTCCCCTCGAAAAAATTTTTAAAAAGCACATTTTGAAATAACAATCCCAGACAAGTGTTTGGACTCGTAGGAGATATAATCCCTGCAAAAAAGGTCTCCTATTTCGTCCTCGAAGGATGAATTTACAATTAATTTCTGCAAAAAGATTTCTACATGATTAATTTTTCATGATAGGAAAGAGAGTGATTTGTTTTTGAAACGTTATTACGCTACACTACTGTTTTTAACAATGTTTTTCCTAATAATTAAGTTTGAATGTTGTTGCTATACATTTTGTTTTTCAAATTTCAAAATTGTATGGTGTGTTTTTATTTTTTTTATAGCCACTTTCTCTTAAAAAGCTTTTTACAGAAAAGAAAAAATATTATATAAAATCAGAACATGAAAAAAAGCTTTAATCTCCACGTAAAAATAGCGCTAAAAACAAAGAGTCAAAAATCAAAAGTAATTATTTCAGTAAATATTTAAAAATGAAAAAGTTTAAAACTAGACTTATGAACAGCGAGAAAATGTATGTGCATGTTCCGGCAAATGAGTTTTGAAGGATTCCAAGATCTCCAACACAACGCCTCATGAACACACATTTTTTGGTTTGAACGACTTTTGATTCAGTTTTTTTTTTTTTTTTTTTTTTAACATTTGAGTAATTTAACATTAGGATTTTCAAAAAAATATGAATTCTGTTTAAATCTGATCTAAAACGTGGATCGGCTTCAGACTAACAGCATGGATTTTTAGCGTAGAACTTGCACAAAGTTTTTTAATTCATTTATTGATTTAATTATTTAAAATCATTTTTTGGTCTTAAAACTTTAACACACAAAAAAAAGTTTTTATGGCCCTCTTTAATCAGGTTGTATTATAATTTCTAAGAATCTGATGAATAATGATAGATGTATTTTAATAAACAGTCTAGTTTCTGTTGCTATGTTAAAATAATTTAATAAAATTGATTTAATATAACGTTAGCATTGAACATGTCCACAAAATTTCTCATGAGAGAAGGTAGCTGATCTGTCGTCCATTTAAATGTTTTGTTGTACTGCTGTGCTTTCATCGCAGCTCTTTCTAAACAAGATGCTCAATGCCGTTTCTACATTTAAAGCTTTCTAACTAGCCATTGCTTGATTTGAAGTTGCAATATCCAAGTTTTTACGAGAAATCTGAAGCTTTCTCTTGCAGTGTCAATCCACTTAAAGGAATATTTTTTCATTATACCATTTGAACCATAAAGTCAGACACTCATCTAAGTCTGTAAAAGTGCATTTTCTAAATAGTTAGACAGTTTTGTTGTCTGTCTTCAATGAAGCTTTGTTTTTCGTCAAAAGAGTGCTTGGAGGGATATTAAACTTTTCAGCTATGTCAACCTTCTTCACCAAAGTATTTTGATCCAGGAAACCCATAATTTTCCATTTCCCTCTTCTATAGGAAAAACATGTAATTTTCTCTTAAGAGCAATATTTTTAGAACTGCATACTAGAATCTCAAAGAGCAGCACAGCTTGTAGCAGATTTACTAAGTTCCAAATTATGGTACCAGATCGTGGAGTTTACCGTGGCGGGGCAAAACTTAAAAATGCCACCCCCTCCATTTCCATTAATTATTGTTCATGTTTCATAAACTTTTATGCGCTTGTCTTTTTCTTTTGAGTATTTTCCATCCATAAAAACTTTTGTTAATGTTCCCACAGCATGGCCCTTTCAGCTTAACATTAGGGGAATATGAAGGGCCTTTCCTTAAGTGGTAATATGATATTCCGACAGTTTCAGGGGGTCGGAGGAGGGATCCCCAAAAAAATTTCCAAAACTATATGCAAACTGGTGCATTTCTCGGCCTTAAGAGATGCATTTGGGACTGCAAAAATAATAGGAAAAAAAGCAACAACTTTTCAAAACTTAAATGCCTTTTCTCATAAAAATACAGAACAAAATTAGCATTTTTTTAACTGCAGGCGGCAGGACCCAACTCCCCTCCTTATTAACGCCCATAACGAAGAGCCACGTGTCTGCCTTCTCAAACGACACTTACAAGCTACAAGCTCACCCCGCCCCATCCTAAGAAGATCCCTCCTTTGAAAATTTGTAAAAGAAAAACTATTGTATTGTGTGAGTATAGTATGATTTATATTTCACTTTTACAAGGCAAAAAAAACTTGCCTTTTTTCAATTTATTTTTTTTTAATTTTGGCATTGCAAAATTTGCCGCCCCCTAAAACTGCCTTCTCAGGAGCCCTTGAGCCAGCCACAAGAGCCGGTTGACTGATCAACGATGCAACGTATTCAGTATACCTCAATTTTAGAGTTCCCGGCAGTTTGTACAAATAAATAATTCTATTACTCGGTTTTCATTGTTAGCAATATAACCGAGCAATTGGAGCACTGAACTAGAATTTTAATTTTCTAAAATTTAAATTTTCTTAATTAAATATTTTTTTTCTCTTTTTATTTTATTTCTTTCTTTCTTCTTTTTTTTTTTTTTTTTTGTGCATCACAGTTGAATTTGCTGCCCCCAAAAGTGCTGTCCGTAGTATTTGTCAAATCTAAAAGTATTCACCAAGTCAAACACCAACTCCACACATATTAATCTATGATGTATGATTTAATTATGTTTGTTAAGAATCTCAACTATCTAAAGTTAATGCATTTTCTCTATTGTTTTGAATGCAATAAAACTGAGAGTATAACATACAAGTGGAATAGAAATGACAGGTTTTAATGTAAGCATTAATATTATTTTACCGATTATTTAATTCAAACTAAAGAAATACTGTTGAACTAGTGAACTTTTACCTTGCTCAAAATAGTTTTATGAAGATATTTTAAATGTTATAAAATTTAGTATTTTTATTTTATATTTTTTTTTACGTACCTATTTTTAAAAAATCTATTAAAATTTATTGATTCTAAATGGAATAAACTTTTATTTTCAAAAACCGCAATAACTTATGCTATCTTGATATTCATGAAAGATTTTAGGCTTTTCACATTTCTCTTTTATCCAATATTCACAATAACTCAGTCTACCGAATGAAGTCTGACTTCCACTTTGTTAATAGTAATAATGACATAAAAGTCTCATATTCTCCATAGTAATTAACTATTGTCAGCTTTTGGGAACACATGTTATGTATAAAATACAATATTATAACCTTGAAATATGTTTTTGCTCTGAAAAGAATTGTGGAAAATGTTAAGTATTTTTTTATGTTTTTGCTCAGTCAAACCTATACACAATGTTTAACCCTTCAAGCGTGGACCTCGTTTTACTTGTTTGTGCGAAAAAGAGGGGCAGAAAATTTCATGAATGCAACTTTCTTTCCAAGAAAGCTCTTGTGGCTTTGGTTCTAAAAGCGCGTGCCTGTTTTTGCCTCCCCCCTTAGGGCGGGTCTCTACTGTCAATCAATAAGCTAATCCCTCCATTGTAATGTCGATCCCTTTCACAGCCCGGTATTTACACCACGGTTCTATTCTCAGGGAGTATTCTTGTTTGCTGGTTCTATCTTGAAATTTCCCTATATGTTGAAAAGTTAGAAATGAAAACATCATCGTGTTTCATTCATTTGAACATGAATTACTAAAATTGGAGAAAATTACAGTCGCAGCTTTTGTTTCTATTTAATATCAAACTACAGTTGGCTATTTATTTTACAGTAAAAATAAGTTAGTTGTAACTTTTAAAAAACGATTCTATTATACTGAGTTTTATTTCCTTTCTTGCCAAAAAAAAAAAAAAAACATATACGACGCGAAAATCAATATTCCCCACCTCTAAGAAAGACTAATCTTTCAACAACTCGGAAAAAGGTTTGAAGCCTAAAAAGTAATATAATCTAGAAATTGTGAATTCGTCATTGTCATTGATTACAAATGATAAATATGAATCAAAACAAATTCAAAAAGCAAATTTTTTAAAGCAAAAGTATGGGTGCAATACTGTAAATAAAATTACGTTTATTTGATAAGTAACAGTTATTTGATGAAATATGGTTTAAAATTTGATGGAAACGAATTATGAATATAATTCTGCTAACCTGACGTGTATATATTTTATAAGCACTTAAGTCATAGGCATCGCTATAATAAAGACGAATGTAGAAACACCTTAAAATTGCACTTTTTCCTTTATCAAAAGTAGCTGTAGTTTGATTTTGCAGTGATAAAATTTCTAAAAACAATTTATTAACATTGTCAAAAAACAAAAACAAAACTTCACGTTAGAAACGACGCGCTAAATAACTGTTACGTAGATGTGGCTCGTGTTGTAAAAAGGTTGACTAACACTGATTTGTATATTACGGCTAATAAACATATTATTAAAATATATTTCTTAATGTTACCTAAAAAAGCAAACTCAAATTTTTGTCCCTGTTGTATAAAAAGTGGTACCATTATATATCATGTGGATGTCAAACACAAGTACCTTCTGAAGCTCATCTTTCAAAATATATTCATACGTTACATAACATGCATCAGATATTCGTAAATAGCTTATATAGACAACTTTCTAATACTGAAAAAGGTTACATGTGAAAGGATTAATTTTTTTCTGCTTCATTTAAAAGACACGGATTTGAAAAATATGTAAACAAGGATTAAAAATACTGCAATTGTTGTGACACATAAAATCATCCATCTAATCCAGAAAACAAGTTTTATTAAATCCATAATCAATCTGAAATAGTGTTCAAAAAGTTTGCTTATTTAATGAATAACACAAAAATCATATTGAATAAAAACGATATAGAATGCAGAATAGTAGGATGTCATGTCAGTAGACGCTTTTTCCCCCCTTGCCAATTGGGCATGAACCCAGTATTAGTGGAATAATCTCCAAGCTTATTTAACTTTATACATTATACCCAGTATTTTTACTTTTCGAACCATAAGGGACCCCAAAATAATGTTGTGCCTTGGGCCCCCAACTGTCTTAATCGGGCCCTGTGTGTAGGGGGGGGGGGTTGAATAAATCTGCCCTAATCATGGTCTACGCGCACACACGCATATATACAGTAGCGCCACTACTGGGGGGGGGGGCTAAGTATCCACCACCTCAGGACACCTTTTGGGGGCATTAAGGGATTCCACACGAAATAAATTAAAAAGATTTTGAAGAAATACCTGTACAGTAGAGTCTCGATTATCTGAGGTAATGTGGACCGAGGGTACCTCGGATATTCGAAAATCCGGATAACACGGACTCTGTCCAAATCGAGAGGGAAACATGGGTTGAAATGAATGAAAATGTAGTCAAAGATGTAAAAAAAAAGGCCTTTACTGTACATTTATTATGAAATGAAAAAATGACGTTACATACATAAATATGTAATTTTATATGTACACATCAGTAGAGTACATGTTCCAGTTAAAGTTGTCTCTTGAAGAAGTCTATATATATAGTATATATATATAGTATATTGTTTTCTGTTTAAAGGTTTTTCCAGGTCTTTATATCACCAGAAAATAATTGGATGACTGACGTCAGTCAGTGACGCCGCCATCGGCCGCCAAAAATTTTTTATATTTTTTTTGAAGGGCAAATGTGCCTCGGTTAATCGGGGCTCTACTGTACTTGAACTATACACTTTTTTTCCCATTATGATCAAATTCAATTTCAGCTTTCACAATGTATTTTAAAAATGTGTTTACTTTTTAAAGTACGTTTGCCCTCATTTACTTAAAAATTCATTTTTTGATTTTCCATTTTTCTCAGTTTTTTTTCTAAAGTTAAAACTTTATTTGGAATATACTTTGTTCATCACTACGCTGTGAATCCTCTCATTTTCGAAAATCAGTAGCTGTGTCACAATTATTTATCCTGCAATGAGGATGGACGTGTATTTTTTTCTCTGTTGCAGCCATAAAAGTTGTTAACAATGGTGCTTTAAAAGGGGGAGAAAAAATAAGCTATGGAAAGTTAAGTCAATAATTGATTGTTAGAAGAAACTGTCGGAAATATCTTGATTTTTACTTTTTTAGATTCCCTTTGTTGGGCACAAAACATTTAAAGCACTATATCCGATACACCTTAAATTTTAAAATTTTTTGTAATAGTAGCTTCATCTGGAATTGAACTAGGCTTTGTAATACATAAAGGAATGGGATCCAATGAAAAATGATATGAAAATAAAAAGTAATAAATTAAATAATGGTCTTTGAACTGGCGTAGAATGATTATGTTGTCCTTATGCCTCCAAAGTTTATTGAAATGGATGTAATTCCCAGCAAAATATAAAAATTTAAAGTGCATTTGTAATACCCCGTTTTTTCCCCCCACTACTGAAAAAAAAAATATATATAAAATTTTTTAAAATAAATTTTCATATTTTCATTGTTTCTTCATATGAATTATTACAAAAGTGTCAAATACAAAAGTCCTGCTTTATTTTATTTTCTTGAAGCCTGTTACTGTGCAACTGCAACACACAAGGGTGTAAAGAAAGGGAAAAAGAACTAATGGGAGGTGCTGATAAGTGTTTGACAGCAAGCTTTTTCTTCAATTCAACTAGGTTTACAGTGAATGGTTTAAGAGAATTTCTTTTATTTCCACCCCTTTTCAGATAGAAAAAAGCTCTTTCGAGTGTACGTAGCAACATGTGTTTGACCTTGACCTTCTTCATTTCAAATTAATTTTTCTGTATTAACGCAAACGGCATGATTTCATTTATTCTTCTGTTTGCCTAATAGAAAGATGTTTCATGTGTAAAAATAATATTTTGAAAAAAGCTAAAGAAGTCTCATTTAATTTCTTGAATTCTTAATGCTTTTGAAGCTGAAACGTTTATTGGTGGTTGCATTAAACTAAAAATAAATAAATGAATGAATGAAGACCTCCTCATTTTTCTACATGAAATGGTTGGATTGATAAGACTAAATGTTCACCACTGGACCGTTACCCCTATCAAATGTTGTTCATTGATATAATGAAAAAATGTTAAAAAAATTAAATAATCCATCAAACTAAAAACAATTTTTTTATAATCCGTTAGAGAAGTGCATAATTTTAACCAATTAATATTTAAATTACCTAGGCTGTGGAATTAGAGTCGGGCTGATTTTAAGGGGCTTGAAAGTAGTTTTTTTCCCAAAAATTTTTTACTGCTATATGTCGTTAATAAAGCCTTTTTATCAGGAATCTGAGTCAGTCATGTTTTTAAGTTGCAATGCTTCAACACTTGCTCCTACTCTGCTGCATGCTTCAAATAATTTTAATAAACTTACTATTTATTTCTTTTTTGTCAATTTTTTAATATGACCAAAAATTTCAAAGTAAGAAAAAAAATCGGAGCAGTGTAGAGTAGCAAAATATTTTTTTTTCTCTCCGGTTTGCTCCAGTTTCGAAAATCTCTTTTCACTCAGCGTTTTAACTTGGAGGAAGGGGGGGGGGGGGGAAGCCGCAAATCCCATGATCTGTATTCTACATATGAACAGTTATGTAGTTTCAGAAATATTCAGCAAGTTTATATTTCATACTTTGCCTTGATTTTTTTATTAAACTGTTCAATAATTATCAGGTTCCATTATCGTAGCAAGACCCGGATTTCAGGGATGGGTTCTTCGGGGAGAGGGAACTAATTACATTGTTTTCCAAGAAAAGTTGGAGAAATTCTGGACAATCTTCACGATTTCAGGGGATTATCCCCCCCCCCCCCCCCATCTACTCCAGTGTCTAGTGCATGTAAAGAATCGATGTAGACCTTCACAGGAAGCAATAAATGCATCGTAGGAACTCCACTATAAATGTATTTTCAAATTGCCTTGAATTTTACAAATTTCCGTAAGTTTTCTGTACAATCTCATCCATGTGAGGGTTGCTTTTGCTTTTTCCAACTTAGCACAGTAGCTACAAAGTGCCACAGGAATCAATCACTGCATGTTGTCCGTAAATAATTTTAATGCTGAATGTTTCAGTTTTTAGCTGCTATTTATTTATTTACTCTTTATTTGGGGAGGGGGGGGGGGGTATTTGTGGTTTTCTATAACCTGATGCATATAGTAAATTGTGATTGAAAGATTGAAGTGAAAAACAATGAAATAGCTCATTGTGTCACAAAAATATTCCAAGGGAAAAATGGAAGTCAAAAATACATTAAATAATTAGAGATTGAAAAATAAGAAAGTTGAAAAAAGGTTTTGAGATGAGAAATATGTGTGTAACAGTATGTCTATGTGTCTCCTTCATAATTTTGGAAGAAATAACCCAATTAGAAGCACATTATTTTGTGGTTCAAAGGATCTCACAACGATACGTCATCCTCATGGTTTTTCTAATTAGAACAATTATTTGCCTATTTTGGGCAGTAAAAAAAAAAGAACTTAACAGTAATATCTAAGAACATGAACAAAACTGGGTTTTTTTGCTTTGGATTTATAACGTCAATTTTTGAGCAATTCAAAAAAGCTTTACACTAACATTTATGGAAGAAATTCTTTCCTTTTTTACTTAAAAAACCAAAAACACCGACTTAATTTTTTAACGTTTAAAAATCACATAAATGCTAAAACTCTGAATATATTTGTTGTTCTTTTGTTTTGAGAAATACAAAAAGTTTTCAACAAAAATTGAAATAGCTTGTCGAAATTTAGGATGGATTGATTGAATCAAAACTCAACAAAATCAAGTCTAATTTATTCCTTATTCAAAATAAATAGCTACCGGTGTTTTTTTTTTATCAATGTCCTTTTATTTTATTTTATTCATTTAGTTATTGTCAACAAATTAAACCATAACTTAACGAAGTATTTTCCCGGTCCCTTCCAGTCCGTTGTAGTATTTGGATTTCACTGTATAAAATAATAAAAATAGCACAAGTATGAGCATTGTCATTAAAAATCACTTAAATACAAACACTTTTATTCTATAATGTGTGACCCGAATATCTCTTCTACTCTGGAAGGTCAGCATGCGGTCAACGTCTGTGAGTAACAAGGGAAACACCCCCAGTGTCAGCAGTTGTCACTTTTGAAGTTGAAAAGGAGGGGAAAGCACTACGAAAAACTACGTCGCACGTGCTTTTAGATACTTCACTGGGTGGCAGAATTCTACGTCGCACGCGCTTTTAGGTACATCACTAGGTGACAGAATTCTACGTCGCAAACGCTTTAAGGGTTAAAAAAAGTCTTTTTTTCCTAAATAATTTTTATTTATTAAAACTTTATAACTATTATGTGCTTTCGAAATAACTATAATTAAATTTTAGAAGTTTAAAATCTACTAATTTTTTCATTTTTATTTTTTTTTTCATTTCTACCTTAGCAGAACTATTCTGCCAGACCGAATATTTGGCTAGGTCGTGAAATAACTATTCGGCTAGGGGCTGAATAAGCCGAATACTCGTTACATCTCTAATACGTACATGTAAAACCTGTGGACCCTGAAGCAGTTCCGAGGGTGAGCGGAAGCTGGATAAAATTTTCCTTACCTTCAGTCTCGGGACCAAAAAGGGAGGTGGCATATTTATGGTTGTGCCATCTGGTTCCATCCGACTACAGAGTGTTAGGGTCAATGCTGTTCACCTATTGGTGATCCTTCACAAATGGCTAATAATTCCCATGGATTTGAAAAGGGCAAAGGCCAATAAGGAAAGCACCTCTACATTGTGAATTAAAGAAAAGGCTACAGAGAAATTAGGATTTTACTTTGTAGTTATAACTCTTTTTATATTTGTTGAAGAAGAAAAAAGAGCAAACTTATTTCAGAGTCCAATTTTTGCATGTGTGTGTGTGTGTGTGTTAAAAAACTATTTTCGGTGTGACTTTTTTTTCAATAAAATGGTTTGAATTTTTTCTGTAGGCAGATTGTTTTTTAAATCGCTCAAAAACACCTTTAAAATACTCAAATCAACTAATTTATTTTTATAATACAACTTCAAAAGTTCATGATAAATTAGTTTGAAGCAAATTTGCTAGCTAAACCCAGATTTATATCAGATAGAGCCTAATACTAAGTAGGCTCTATCTTATATAAATCTGGCAATGCTAAGTTCCTATTAAAAGTTATTACTGTATGCATTTATTTAGGTTCAGGTCTACCACCCAACTTCCCTAAGGGAAAACTGAAATAAATAAATAAATAAATAAAACATAAATGTTAGTTCATAAGTTAAATGATTTCAGCACACATGATATAAAGTCCCATGGGCAATTTGGGTGAGTACAATTCTTGTCCACTAACTCGTGCTTAATTGGACCTCTTGTTCAGCTTTCAAATTTTGTTAAAAATGCTTTAAAAGTATATACTGCGAGGGGATAGACATACGGAAGCACAAACAGACAGTCCGACCAACAAACAGTTCCCTTATAACTTACTTTCAAAAATTCAGGTTTTAAAATATTTATTATTTAATTTCTTAATTTTACTTTCTGACCTATTTTTGCTTTTAGAAATAATGCTTGCAAAATATTAAATTTCTTTCCTGCTTCATTATTTTACTTTTACAGGAAAGCAAGCTAAAATTAACACTTGAAATGTAGAAAATAAAGAAGAGCAAGCAAGTATATTTTTTCCTAAATTTTGAATGTAATAAATTGAATTAAAATTAATATTTATTTAATCAACTAGTTCAGCTATCTAAATAACCGCGAAAAAGTTTATATTTTAACCCCTTGGTTATAGCTTTAAAAAAGTGTTAATATGAATGAAATAAAAATAGGAAAATACAAATAGTTACAAAATCTCACACTTCCTCAATAAAAAACAAGAAGAAACATTTTTACCTCCTTTCCACTGTCTTCACTTTTTACTAATGCTGCTTCATTAATGAAAAGTAAACAACATAAATAAAATAGAAAAGAAAGAATTTTTTTAAAAAAAGGGATTCTAGTGCTGATATTACAGTTCTAACTGGGCTAAAGATGAGACATGGTAAAAGCCAAAAAAAACCCTAAAATTCCAGGCTTGCTTTTTTTATATAAAATTCATTCAACATAGTTCCTTCTTTTTGGCATAATAAAAGCAATTTTAATAAACAAATAATTTACTGTCAATTAAATGGAAAAATTGTCTGATAAAAACGATTTAAAAGCATTATAAAAAATAAATAAATAAGATTAAACAATATATTTTTAATTTTAGTATAATATGTCATTTGAAATCAAGCCTTAGCCAGCTATCAAACTGGAAATAAAATTGAAGACAGATGAAACACATCATCAGCAAACAAAAATTACTACTATATGTAAACACATCAAGGATTGGCACGGCAATAACATTATCCAAAACAGAGGAAATGATTTTACTTACCAGGTTAATATTTGTTTCAAAACTGATGACGTATTATTTTATCATCACAGACCATTGAAACATAATACATGAGCTTGTTCTTTATAGAGAAAAATATACTTTCTTTGAAACTTTGAATCATTACAAGAAAAATAGTTACAGACATCTGTTCTGCAGACACAAAAGTTGAAGTTTAAGTTTTGTTAAAATTCGTTTCGATTTCCAAACTAAAGAAATTAAGAACTTAATCAGATTGAATTATTTCAATAAAATAGCTAAAACTAAATATGAAATGTATAAAAATAATTTTTTTTGTTTTTTTTGTTACAGTTTGTAAAATAATAGTTTAAAAGCGAGTTGAAATGAAGTTACTATCCTGTTTTTTGCAGAAGAAGTTAGTTCTTTCTAAGTGGCAATAAGTCCTATCGGCGTGGCGATTTCGGAGATCTACTAAATTTGTTGAAAAGGTGTTATATTTTTGAAGATTCAAAATGACGAATACTCAAATATCCAAGAAAAGAAAAGTAAGTCTGGTTCCCTTGCATCTTGTAGAAATGTCCTGATTGTAATAGATATTTGTATTTTTTTCAGAATAATCTTACTATGGGTTGCATGTCATTAGGCTTACGAAAATGGGTATTCAACGCGTGCAACAGAAAATATATTCATCTCATGTCAACATTTTTGAACTCTTTGCTTATATGCAAGTTCATTCTAAATCATAAAAAATCTAGAAAGGGTAACCTATGCTTTTGAAGTTATATGATCTTGATTTAATGAACCATTTTTTAGGGGACTATTTTGTTGTTTTTATTTAAATTTTTTTAATGATGAAGAGTATATAATATTTCCGGTACAAATTATAACTAAGTGCGTTTCTTTTTTATCCCCAAAATGTTTTAAAACAGCTCGTCTTAAAGATGAATAGTTATGGATAATAGCCACAAAAGTTGTTCATAGCTACAAGAAACCTGATTTTTCTAACATCGCTCAAATCTTTATTGTATTTGTAGAAAAGTAGAAGGTGTGATTAACCTGTATGATGCGTTAAAAGAATGAAAAGTTCAACCTGTGTTATCTATTTGCAGCAAACGTATATTAGTCTCGTATCCCTAAAATCATGAGTTTCTAAATTTTAATAATACCATTTTTTCTTCCTTAGTTTGTTGCAGATGGTGTTTTCAAAGCAGAATTGAATGAATTCTTGCGTCGAGAATTAGCTGAAGATGGTTACAGTGGTGTTGAAGTTCGTGTTACACCAACTAGAACAGAAATCATTATTTTAGCCACAAGAACACAAAATGTTTTGGGAGAAAAAGGGCGAAGAATTCGTGAACTAACATCAGTTGTACAGAAAAGATTTAATTTCCCAGAAAATAGTGTTGAAGTAAGTTATATTTTGAGTAGAAACTTCTACTGTATTTCTGTATTCACAATATGTATAAATTTTAAAAAACATGCGAATGGGCCACAGATGGTCAGTTCTCCATTATATGGTCTTGATCCCTGAATATCGGAAAATGCATAAAGGAGTAAGACTTTTAATATACAAACTCATTCATTTGGTCACCTTTTTTAATCTGCTCTTGTTGCAGTGCTCATTTTTAAATCTGCTCCTGTTGCAATGTGCATGGGCCGGAGATGACCAGCAATTTTCAATTGTCATCAAAGGCAAGGCCGTAGCCAGAAATTTTTTTAGGGGGGGGGGGGGCTGGCTTTGAAAAATTTATGTTGAGGAAAGTTTCAAGGAGGAATATATGCTACATTGAAAAATTTTGGGATTTCGGGTGGGGCGGACCTGTCGTCCCCCCCCCCCCCCCCCTGTGGATACGGCCTTGATCAAAAGCACACAATAAAAATTTACTAGGTTTGGGTTTTTAGGGTTAGACCTTTTAAGAACATTTAGGTAATGTTTAATCATTATACTTGAAATAAATACATGTAATAATAACATATTTGTCAATGCAATGTATTAGAATCCGAACAGCGCTAAATCTAGTACCAAAAATATGGATGGACTTTTTCAATGTAACCTATAATGCTGTCTTTTCGAACTTATTTTTCTCAGAATTAAAAAAATTCTCCTTTCCTCTTGCTTGTCGATGCCTAAATTCCTACTAAAAGTTGATTGAACAATTATCTACCTTGGGAAAATTACTCTGGCTTTTTTTTTCTATCGATATACACACATTATTATCATTATTATTTTGTAAAATGTTTAAACTTTAAAAAAAAAAAATTCCTTATTTATTTTATGATTTGTGATACTTCTTTTCAATGATTCTTTATTGTTTTTTAAAGAAGTTGGATCCAGGTAAATTAACAATTTTCTAAAAAGTAAATAGCTATCAATACTAAAATCAAATTTGAAGTAAATAAATAAATGAAACAGGCGAATTCCGTGCGTAACGGAAGGACGTTTTTACAACAAAATAGGACTTTGAGAGCTTGTCAATTTAAAAAAATAACTGTTTTCAATAAACTGACAATCAAACCTTTATACTTTCTATGAAGTTATATGAAAATTAGTAAATTTGGAATTTTACAATTAATAACTTTTTTTTAAATTGCAATTTTAAAATTGGTAACGGAGGGACATTTTTCTGACATGATAATTTTGGTTGCACTATCAACTTTAAAGTTCAGTTAAACTATTTGCAGAAATTTCTTGATACAATTTGGGTATCTTAAGGAGGGCTCATTCAATGTATATTACGAGAGTTTTTTTGAAAATAATAATATTTTTCACTAAAAAGAAATAGTTTGTCATGGTAACGGAAGGAAAAAAGTGCCAAAGTACAAGATGCACATTAAAAAGGTTGAATTTCTTTCAAATATATGTGAAAATCATGAGTAAAACCTCTTTTCAGACTTAACTCATCAACTGGTATATCTCTGGTTGTATTTGTATATTAGATTCATACTTGAACCTGCGTTTCAGTCAAGTGCTGGGGCAGTTCCTATAATTATCTTGTTTGATTTTTCTCTTTGTTGTTTTTTATTATCTGTTCTTTGTTGGGCTAACATTTGTCCCCTTTTACAGGATGTATATGTCAAACATTCATGAGTTTAGTTTTTCAAATGCAACACTTCAAAAAATGCCCCCCCCCCCCCCCTTTCATCTCTTGCCTCACCTAGTTAAATGTTTTCCTCTCCGTTCAACTAATTAAAAAATTCTGACTTACAACTGCAGCTCTACTAGTACACTTTAGGGATACTTTGCTAAGTATTATGTAGTAAGATTTAAAAATCTTTCCACTAAAAACAAATATTCCTATTTATGTTTATAGGATAGAAAGCGTTAATTACTACTTAATGGGTGCTTTGTATTTATGGCAGAGAATGGATTGCTTCCCATCTTTTAGTGAGGTACTCATTGAATTTGGATAGATATCCTGTGAGGGAAGATGTCTAACTATAAGACTTTAGCTGGGTGTGCAATGTCTGCAAAGTCTTTTGCAGTAAGGAGCTTCTCAGATAAAATGTTGCTCAACACCAGCGCTGTCAACATCTCTTTTTCTGTGACTGCTGTCCAAGAAGTTTTTTGATGCCTTAATCTTTAAACTGTTTTTCAATAAAAATTAGATTTATAAATAGATACTGATCTTTAAACAGGCATATTAAGCTCTGTAACTGAAAAAAAAAAAATCAATCCAAGTATGGACACACATTGGGTGTATCAATAAAACCAGAAACTCACTTTTCTGTGGTTTAGTTCATCATTAACCAGTGCATATTCTTGACCTTTTCCACACCAAATCATATAAATACAATGAAGATAAGTTTTATGCAGTAAATACATGTTGCTTATATTAATAGAGAATTTTTTAAATTAAGTGGAAATGAGTTTAACTATGACTGTCCTTCCGTTACCATGAAAAAAACCCTAAAATTGCATTTCTGAAAAATTTTGACTCTGCCAAATTAATGCAAGCAGTGTACTGAAGAACTCATAATTCTTGAGCCATTGTGTTCTGCGTGAGATAGTTGATAGCCACTTTTTTGGTAACGGAAGGACATGTTCAGTGTGACTAATTAATAACTACTTTTCTCGCAAGAATATTTTTTTTTATTTATCAAATGAATGAAAAGCTTAATATAACACCCAAAGTATAATAGTTAATGTTTGTTAACTTTTATAAATAAATTAATCAAATTTTTAGGTTAATTTAAAGTTTAAGTAATTTGGCTCTACAAAGGCATGACATAAAAGAGTAACTTTGAGCACAGTTTTTAAAACTTAAATTATATCAAACTCAAAAAAAATTCTATTTTCAAAAAGTTTACTTATTTCTGAAGAAAATGATGTATTGCAAGTGGTCCAAAGCTAATTTTTAAAATTTAGGTGCCATTTCCCCTTTTTCATGGAATTCAACAACAATAATAGTGATTTAATTAATAATGATGAAAAATAGTGATAAACGCAATTTTCGACAAACACATGATCAATATCGGCACAGTTAAAAAAAAAAGGCCAGAAATTATTAAAATAAAATGCAAAATAAGCCGATTTAGGGTAGCATGTGTGAAAAATATCTTCTAATTTAGAAAATAAATTAAACTTACCCGATGCAAAAGGATTAAAATCTCTAACGTAGAAACCAATTTTCGGCACGTGTTTCTATCTTTGTATTTTTTTTTCTTTTTTAATTGTTAAAATGAAATGACAAATAAGTAGATTTAAGGTTGGGCATGCAAAACATATATTACAACTTTCAAGATAATCAAAATAATTCTAGGATGGAAAAGGATCAAAATTTCAAACACGGTAAGCAATTTTCGGTAAAAATAGGAGGAAAAACTAGTTTCCGTGTGGTGCAAAAATTAACTCCTATTTTTTTCTTTATTTAATTTTTGGTGGACAAGAGAATTTGGGGAAAGGTTACGTGTCGAGATTAAAGCTCCGGAAAGGGTTTTAGCATTAGCAAATGGTAGCCACATTGGCGACTTCAATGAAAACAATGGTCGCCAAAACGTGAAAATTGGTCGCATTTGGCGACCGCGAGTTCTGAGCTCTACTATGCTCATCAGCTCCAGACTACACGATCAGCAAAAGCAAGTTCAACGTACTATCGCTCAAAGAGTGCCAGAAACACTTGATCGGCAGGTCGACGAAAATGTCACAGGATGACGTCAGGACTACAAACCACACCTATCGCCCACGCTCGTGATTATATTGAAAATTTTTAAAGAATGAGATCTGCACCTGCTTTAACCCATTAAGCGCCAAGTCTCCCATTTTGGGAACCTTTGATTAAGATTTTTTTTCTACACAAATAATTAAGATAGATCTTTTTTAATTTTTTTTCATTGGATATTAAAGTGTCCAGCTTTGTTAGTAATTTTTTCAAAACGTTTGAAAAGTAAATTATATTTTTTTAAATTATTCAAATTTAAGGAAAATTGCATCTTTTTACTTCACTATAAAAAAAATTCGCTAAAAATATCTAACCCGAGTTAGAGAGTTAAGAATCATTAAATATGAACAATGATTGATCTTTTACAAGTCAAAACAAACAGGGTTCAAGAAAAGTAATTTAAAAGGGTTTTATCATTGTTTATTTAAAAAGGTCCCAAAATGGGAGACTTGGTGTATTCTGACTAGCAGAGCAAGTCGCCGCCTCTTTTGCATGAATGAACATTTCCCTCTTTTTGTTTGCACTGGAATCTCAAGCCCCTTTTATTACTGAACCTAGTGCTCTCTCTCTCTCTCTTGTTGTTCAAGGTCAAGGTCAGATGCTCTTATCAGACTAAGATGACATTTCATTTGTTCTCAAGAAAGTTCTAGATAAATGTAAGGCGCATTCTTAGCTAGCTTTCAGGGAACAAGTTTCACTTTCAAAAGATGAATTTTATCCCTTTTATTATCAAATAAAAATGCCAGTAAAGTTCTTGACTGCAGCAAGCCTTAGTCTACATGGAAACGTTAGATTCTGACGAATTTTCGGCAGATGAGTGTGCAATTATATGTTTGCCACCACATCCTGGTAAAATAACAGATGAAGAAAATGTTAATGATAACTATTTTTAAATGAAGTAAAACCAGTGGATGTTCGTGGAAAAGTGGAGCTAAATTTAAAACAGTGTGAAAATACTTCAAAGAATAAAACTGCGTCCAAAAAGAGGAAAAGGTGTCAAAAATAAAATTATTTTTCAAGGGATGAAGATGACTTTAGAAAAAGCCAAAGCCAACATGCAGAAGTCAAAAAGAAAAAAAAAAATGACACAAAGGAAAAAAATAAACAAGTTAAATGATGTTATTAACAAAAAGAACCCCAAAAGAAATTTTATATTTGATAAAAACAGACAAATTATCTCCAATTCAGGCTGAAAAACGGTTGGTTTTAGAGGTACATTCTGAAATAGCAGATAAAACTCCTTACGAGCTGTTCAAATTGTATTTTGATTATGATATCATGAGTCTTATTTTAGAAGAAACTTTAAACTATGCCAGGCAAAACAATAACTATGCATTTTCATTATCTGAAAAGTCATTGGAAGAATTTCTCGGAATTATATTACTTAGTGGATATCATTCCTTGCCTCAAGAAAAGAAGATTTATATTGGAGCAACTCAGAAAGTTGTAATCTGCCTTTTATACATGCCATGAATTGGCAAAGGTTTAGAAACATTAAGAAGTATCTTCATTTATCTAATAATAACCAAATTGACGGTTCGGACAAGTTAGCTAAATTTAAGGGCTTCATTGAGATGTTTTGTAAAAAAATGCAGCAGTTCGGGACATTTTCTGAATCTTTAAGCACACACGAGGAAATGATCCCTTACACCGGAAAATATCCCGCTAAACTGTACATGCGTGGAAAATCCATAAAATTTGGTTTTAAAATGTGGGTGGGTTCTTGCTTCTTCACAAGGTTATCCGTTCGATCTACAAGTTTATGGGGCCAAAAAAGCAGCGGCAGAAGACTAAAATTCCCTTAAACAAGGGTAGTCTTGGAGTTAATTGAATGTGTTGAAAACAATAGGCAGCACAAAGTATATGTTGACAATTTTTCAACTCTACCATTGCTTGAAGAGATGAGAAAACAGGAATTCCGACTGACCGGAACAGTGAGACAAAATAGACTTCAGAACTGGGGGTCCCTGCTTGAATATATTTAATATGCATTTAAGGTATCAGTAATTAACTTTTTTAATAATATAATAATAATTCTGGCACTGCCGACATGATTTAACAACATATAGAAATTAAACAATCGACTTCCAAAATTATGGCCGAAGTGTCTATTTTACCCCCATTAGGCGCCAATCTCCCATTTTGGGACCCTATCATATCTTTTAATTAAATGAAGATTTTTTCAAAATTTAAACTACAGGTGATTAGAGATGTACATTAAAGCACAAAACATGCAAAAATTAAAATTTTTTTCATGCCGTTCATATAGCGGGGTTTAATGGGTTAAAACAGATTACGGAATTTACAGGGATGAAACTTTTCTGGGTCTACCCCGGAATTTCTTTTTTTTTTTTTAATCGGACATAACCCCGAATTCCGGTGCTCGGACGTGATGAGTTGCATCTGTAAAACTCAATTAATGCAATGGAATTTCTTCCTGTTCATTGGAAATAAGCAAGGTTTTCAACTATAGGGAGAAGGTGGTTTGAAATTCCAGCAAAGATGTACGCAACAAACTCGAACTACTAACATCAAGCAAGCACGCACCACATGTGTTCAAAAGCAAGAGCTACGCTACCGCTAGGAAAGCTTTCTCTGTCTCCTCTGATGAACAAAAAAAAGTAAAGTAAAAGTAAAAGCGCTAAATAAAATATGCAATGCAGATTCGCTCTCAAACAATCACAAATTGTCTTTTTTTCAACTGAAGCTATCTTGTAAACTGTGTAAAAATAAAAGAAAAAAGTAGGTTTGGTTGGTTCTGGTGATTTATCTTTGGCCAACTTGAACTTCCTTCTGTTTGTTGAATTGTTATATGAATAATTAATCCCTTGATTTTGATGCAAAGAAACCTTTACACTTTGCTTTATTTTTTAAAGTTTGTTTGTAGTTCATTTATTTTGGATCTAACATTTTCTACTTGTAAAATAAAAGTATCTTAATTGCCTGCCTTGTGCTATTTTGAAAAGGAGTTGTTTTAAAATTGCATGCAAATTGAAAATGATGAAAGAATGAAAATGGAATTTTAAAAGCTTATTTGTTAATGGGATCGCAATTGCTCAGTTTTGAACTATTACCAGATATTTCTATCACGGTTTTTGTTAAGAGTTCGTTTTTGCCTTTGCATATTTTATTAATTGTGTTGCTTCTGTTCCTTGCTTATAATTTCAATAGAAATCTAGATGGGGAGGGGGGGATATTTGGTAATTCCACCTAAACTTAATTTAAGGAAAAAGAAAAGGGGCGCTTGTTCGGTATTTTACTCGCCTAATTTCATGTTAAAATAACGTTCAAACGTTTTTCTTTTTCAATTTAAAGACTTTTTTTTTTTTTTCCCCTTCTTTTCTAGACATTTGCCAAACAAAATGTTTCGATAACAACATCACAAATTGAAAGCTTAGATTCTGTACTAAATATGCAGTATTTATCTAAAAATGCTTCTACTCTAGTAATAAATCTATAGATGAATCCATTGAAAAATAATTTGCAGAAAATTTAATGAAAAGTTGGTTTTATTACCAATGGTCATTAGATAGTAAAGCAATGATGCAGTGTTTTTTCCAAATTACATAATGTAAACAACCAATAAAAGTTTCAATTTTGGAAAATGAGGGGGGTGGTGGGTGTAAGTCTTTGAATTTTGTTAGGCCCCGTTTAGCTTATGAATCTTTATGCTCATAACGCTTTTCAGGGTTTTTGGGGTCTGAGTGAGTTTTACCCCTGGATTTATTATTAAACAAATGTCATTCTACATCTCTTAAAAAATAACTTGCTTATTAAAGTTTTTTTTTTACAGTTATATGCTGAGAAAGTTGCTGCCCGAGGACTTTGTGCCATTGCACAGTGTGAATCTTTAAGATATAAATTGATTGGTGGACTTGCTGTACGAAGGTGATTGATTTTAGTTCCAACTTGTAGCAATTAGAACTGATATAATGAAATTTTGTTAACTTACCAGGTATATATGACTGAAACCTCCTCAATCCCATCGGAAAAGAATGATTTTCTCATTTAATTTTAATAATCTCAAGCTGTGACAGTCAGGAAAGCGAACTCTCCTGATTTTGACTGGAGTATTCTGCTCTATTCAGTTTATTTCTCTTAATGCCTTATTAATAATTTCCTTCCTGTTTTAAAATCCAAAACAGTGTTTCAATTTATGAAAAAAAAATTACCCCCCCCCCCCCCTCCTATTATCACTGCTATTGTTCATTGCATATTTTGCTGTAAGTAGATCAACTTCCCCCACCCTGTCTGTTTTTTAACTTTTAAAATCCTCATAGTAATGCTCAAAATCGCCTATTGCCCATGTTACGGCAGAAGCCTGCGAACTGCTTTCCTTTCGGCAGCATAACTTCGCAAACACGACATTTAAATGCCTGCAGATATACACTATTGCATACCCATACTTGCATACTCTTCCAACTTTGGCGGAAGACATAAAAATTTCTGACCCATCTCCCAATTTTCTAATTAAGTTGAAATCTTCAGATTTTTTAAAAAAAGTTTAAACTATTTCGATTTGAAGAAATTCTGTGAATTAATTTATAATAATTAGTTTAGTAATATTAACTCAATTCCGAAATCGTTTGGAAAATGGCCTATCAATTCCTAAAATATTCCTTATACTATTTTCCCCCATTCTTAAGATATGCTGTGCTACAAAAGGTTGAGTATTCGGTGCTCCAAAATAGAATTTGCTGTTCTTAAAAAAGTGTCTTGTTCACTGATTTGAGTTTTAAAATGCTTCCATTAGGTATATATATCATTCCGTAAAATTTAAGTAAATAAGTTATTTCAAATTCCTATCTGATACAACAGTGGCAATATTATTCCAAATGCTATCGTTAAAGGCTTTATGCAGTAAAGTGTACTTAATGATAATAGTAAATAGTACTTAATTTTTGTGTTTTATATATATTTTTTGCTGTAAAAGTTTAACGTATAATGCGTTTTTTCATTCTTAAAACAAATCGGATAAACTTTTCCATCAAGAAGTAATATTGGATTTTAATGCGCATTTTTTTACTTTATCAACATTAATTTGTCAATTCGTTTTCCAATAAATTATATTTGTAAATGAGAAGAAAAAAAAAGCAAATCTATTTTTGTGTAACAGCATCGGGTAAATTTTGTTTTATGCAGTTGAGGAATTTTTATCCTACGAATCCTGTGTGAAACAAAATTTCTACCCATATTATTGCATCAAAAAAAGAATTTTCCCTAACAACTGCTGGTCCATCACGGAGTGAAAAGTTTAACGATATCTCAATAAACAACATGAAATTTGCTGTTTCATTTTCTTTAAATATAAAGTTAACATTTTTTCCTTTTATAAGTATGTTTCCTAAATTTATAAGGTAATTGCAAAAATAAAGTAGTATGAATTTAATAAAATTAAATTAGTTCTGATCTGTAATCCTGTCACCAAAGAATATCCCAGAAATAGATAAAAACATTTCATCTTTAATTGTATTTTTGTTATGACACATTCAAGACTCAACAGAGCTTTTCATTATCTAGGGCTTGCTATGGTGTTCTGAGATTCATCATGGAAAGTGGTGCACAAGGTTGTGAAGTTGTTGTTTCTGGTAAACTTAGAGGACAGAGAGCCAAGTCCATGAAATTTGTAGATGGTTTAATGATACACAGTGGAGATCCTACAAATGATTATGTGGAAACAGCAGTGCGACATGTTCTTTTGCGACAAGGTATGCAATATATATTTTTTCAACAAGATATTGCTTAGGTATATTAATTATTAACAGGGTTGCTACGCTATCTGAAAAAGTCGGGGAATTTCAGTATTTTATCAAACATTTGGAAAAGTTTGAGAGTCTTGCATAGCGTTTGCCGAGAACTCGACTTTTTTGTCGAAGTTCTAAACACTGGCACATGGTGCTACTGTTTTTTTTGTATGCGGAAAGAATGAAAACAAGCTCTTTTGCTTTCTCTCAAAATGGAACATACAGAAGGGGCGGCTGAGGTTGTGATGCCCTGGGATTCAAACACATTTGATCATTAATCAATTTATCAACTCTCAAGTAGTGACTTGCATTTTATTGTTTTTCGAATATCTTTTCAATGCATTTTTTCTTTGAAAAATCTTGATAAGAATCAATTTTCTCAATAAGAAATCAAGTTATTAGACTTTTTAAAAAATATATTTTGCAAAGTACGTGATTTCTTTATTAAAATGTTCCCTTTCGTCATGTCGCTGAATGTTTGAAAGTATCTGCAATTATTTTAAGGTTAGCAATCCCTGCTATTACTTTTAAAAGATATTTTGGGGCAAGTGTGTATTTTTTGATTGGTATGATGCCACGGAGCTAAAACTGGGATTTAAAAATTTTCATACAATGTTATAAAATTTTGTGATTAAAAAACGGAAAATTAACTCTCGATGGCGCAACCAAAAAAGTTTAAGCATGGATTTTCAGTTTCTCTGCTTCATGCTCCGAGTAATTTTAATAGATAATCTTTTATATCATTTTGTTAAGTTATTTTTTTAACATGACAAAAAATTAAAAAGTAACAAAAAAAAATAGAGCAGTGGAGTGCAACAAATTTCTTGGCACCGGCTATGCTCCAGTTTCGAGCAAAATCTCGTTATGCCACTGCTCCGGAAATTTTTCTTGTAGGTAAGGGAAAGGCGAAAAAGAAGGGAAGAAGGGGCAACACTTTTGAAAATTCTCATACTTTGAAGGTTAGAATCCTCCCCCCACAATATTAATGCTTTCATAATTAAAATAACTTTGTTTTAACCAAAACGCTTAACATAAATTCTCTTTAGCAGGGACATGAGTGCCCCCACCCTGTGGTCACGGGGATCATGGTGAAAGTTGTGCCATCAGAAGTTTTGATT
The DNA here is from genome assembly GCA_038502835.1 of Octonoba sinensis. Classification (NCBI taxonomy): domain Eukaryota; kingdom Metazoa; phylum Arthropoda; class Arachnida; order Araneae; family Uloboridae; genus Octonoba; species Octonoba sinensis. The sequence goes on along the minus strand of CM076599.1, from coordinate 23,052,913 downwards.
CTGCCATTGCACAAAATATCTGGCAATCTGGCATGCTAAATTTGATTAATAAAATTTAGTTAACTAGCATCATTTGAAAATGTATCTAAATTGTAAACTTGCTACGCATTTGCAAGCTGTGTGCTGTGCGGTTTTGGTTTTAAAAATATGTACAGAATTTACAGGCTTCAACAAATTAGAGCCGGCTATTCGGTACATGTTCGTGAGGCAAGGGGGCGTCGAGAATACAGTATACGGAAAAGTAATTGGAACTGGATAGGAGGGGGGGGGGGGACCGCTGATCAGGGATCGGGAGCAGCCTACTTTTTTGAGTCACTCCAGCTCCTCACTGCGCCGTGCTCTAAACAAATTAAATATATTGTATTATTTATCTCCTTTTTTTTTTAAGTTAATTTATTTTATTGTCTAATAAATTTAATTTTTTTTAAGCAGTGGAGCACAATAAACTTCTTTGCTCCTGCTCCATTTCAGTTTCCAAGCAAAATCTCGAACCACTGATTCGCTCCAGATCTATGCTCTGGAGTAAAAAAGATAAAATTTGAAAATATTTCAAATCATCATTCTCGGAGCTCGGGCCCCCATTGAGCCTCCTTCTGGTTGAGCCACTGATACTCCGGTAATTCATCCAGAACGGGCCAGTAAATTTTCCAGGGTGTCAGTTCGCACCATTAAGCAGATTATAAATATTTAAAGTTCAAGTTGGAATTATTTATTAAGAAAATGCATCGCAGCAGCATTGCTGAAAAGTTTTATAATTTTCCAAGGTCGCTTAGAAAGGAAAATAAAACAACAAACCAAAAAAAAAAAAGAACAGCTGCACAAACCCACGCTCATTAGGCTGAATTAATACGGGGGGGGGGGGGAACAAAAAACACTCGTAATGTCACATATCAACCGATCACCCCTATTTCGATGAAATCGAAGCGGACCTGACGCATGCGCAAATTCTTTCATGGCTCTCCTTTAGCATTACGGGCAGTACCTGTTTGTTTCCTTTTATCACTTGGCTGCATAATGCTTCAAAATTGGTAGGAAATTATTTTAAGGTTAGCAATTTCTGCTATCATTTTAAAAAGAATATTTTGGGGCAAATGTATGTTTTTTGATTGGTGCACCTAGAGTTAAGACTAGGATTTTTAATATGTGTCTGAAAAACCTGCAAAAGTGGAGGAATTTCATTCTGCTGTTTGAGTAGCAACCGTATTTTTATAATACAGTGAAACCTCTCTGAGCGACCACCCTGACGTTCCGTGAAAATTTGGCCTCTCAAAGGGGTTGGCCGCTCTGAAGAGCTGACAATTAATAAGGTACAGTTTTATGTAATATGAAATAATAAACAAGTCTTACACATATTTCTAATTTAAAGTGAATTTTGAGATTTATCTAAAGAGATATTTATAACTTTATTTAAGAAATTTTTTACATTTACAAAAATTAGAATTTGAGACTTTACATTTATCGGAACCGATAAGGTTTTCAAGTTCGTTTTTCAGTTTAAAAAGTAAATCTCTAACTGATTTGTTTTCCATTGCGTCCGAAGTTCCAATGACTTTGTCTATTTTTTCCAAAGTCTGTTAAGTTGAAAGTTTAGCTTGCTGACTATCACAAAACATGTCGGAAAATTCCTTGTCAGATGCGGAATTAGAGCCTCAAAGGCACAAAAATTCATTTGTAATATCATATACAAAAATTGATTAATAAATTTAGGAAGGGCGTGAGTATATTTTTCTGCAAGAATGCGATGGACGAACCCACTCGGAGGCCGTTCAAAGGGGGTTGGGTGGCCGTTGCTAAGGGTTATTTTAACATTAAACCTACGGGCCAAAAATTCCGTGGAACGAAAAAGCGGCCGTTAGGAGGGGTGACCGCTATTCACAGGTGGCCGCTCCGAAAAGTTTCACTGTACAAGTTTCAGATTAATGAATGTTGTTGTCAGTTTTAAGATCATTTTTTATGCATTGCACATTAGGCCAGTTGTTTATTCAATGTATGTTCATGTCTTAAAGTAATTAAGGGATTCAGTTAAAAAGTAAATTTGTTTAGTATTAAAAAATAACTTCATTTGAAATTCAATTAACATTTAAATTTCTGTAATGTGTTGTTAACATAATCATGAAAATAACAGGGTTCTCACCAAGTCACTTTTTTTTTCATTGGTCACTTAAAGTCACTTTTTGTAGCAAATTGTCACCTAAAATCACCTTTTTTTGGGGGGGGGGGGTATCTCATGAAGTGATATATAACCACCAAACTTTTCCTATAAACACCAGGAAAAATGCAAATAAAATAGTTTCCACAAAGCTACTTGACGAAGCAAATGAAAAGTTAAAAGAGGGCATTAGAAATCAAAATTTTACAGAAATACAGCTTGCTCGGGCAATGTGAGATGGTGCTAAATATAAATATATAAAGCTGATGAAGATGAGCACAGAGCAAAAGGGCACATGAAATTACCCCTTGCATTACAGAAGAGAAAATCTTCCGTAATCGCAACATTTTTTAAAAAGAACTAACTCTAAGACTGATTAAATTGGAACTTTTACAGAATGCTGCCATTTATATACCAGGGGCGACGGTTCTCTAAATTTTTGAAGCATTCTTTTCTGACATTTTTATATTAACATTTAAAATTTGTGAGCATTCCTACTGTATTGATTTTCTTTTTTTTTTTTTTTTGCTTTTCAAGGTCTATTCTATCATATCATTTTCATTAGCCTTTGAACGATTTGCAAGTTAAAAACTTTTTGCTACAGGATAAGTAAGAACTTAAAGTATACTTTTCAATGTACTTTCTAAATTAGCTTTGGACAAAGGATTATAATCAAAATCATTTCTTGAACAGAATGCATTTAATTTAGCGATTTCCTTGCTTGATTTAACTGGGCATTGACCCTTTTCCCGTTTTTCATGATTATAATTGATTTTATTTGCTTCTTTAGTTGTCAATCAAACGATTTTTATTTTCTACTTGCTTTAAAGTATGTAATTTGGCATAAATATAAATAATATTCAAATTAATTTTATTTCTGTAGCAATCAAAATGAAAGCAAATTTTGAAATATTAAACTTTTTTTCTTTTGAGCCTTGCACTAGCATGCATTTGAAGTGCAGTAAAACTTGTAAAGTTGACCACCTGTTTGGGTTGACCACTTTTTCAGGAACGGAATCAGCCCTTCACCGTCTACCTCACCCTCTGTAAGTTGACCACTAAAGTGCTGCACTGCAAGTAGTCAACTTGCACGGGTTTCACTACTTATTTTTGGTGTTTTAATTTTGGCATCAAAGAATATTCTGAATTAAATTTTTTAATAAAGGATTATAATATTCCTTGTATATACACACCTTTAATTTATCTAATTGTTTCAAACATTTTGCACATGCTCTTCTGATATTCAAAATGTTTTTATTACCTATAATTAATTTTATTTTTGTGATCAAACATCTTAAATAATTTTTCTTGTTTCACACATTAAAAAATAAAGTTGATCTGTAAATTGCTGGCATAATCGGTCACCCCTGGCATATATATGTATGGCTGCTTTCTTTCTGTGTCTGATGAAAAACCATTGGTTTTTAAAAAATGATTTTTATTTGAGGTGGTAGTGATGTTTATTTATGGAAGATTATTTAAGGATTGAACTTTCTGTTTTTAGCCTACTTTCCCAAAAAATAAAGTGTAAAAGAAGGCTTAATGTATTGCAAAAATATCATTAAAAGTAAAGAAAAGTCAGAAGTAATGAAAAATTTGAAAGTAGGGTTTTCAGATGGGCAAAATGTGTCTGTCACAGCCCCCCCCCCCCCCCCCCCCCCCAATAACTGTTGAGGAAATTGGCCGATTCAGCAGATCTTGCCGAGGACATCTCATTTCCATATTTTACTTTTTCATTTAATTTTGATCAGTTTAAACAATCTTAACATTAGTGCCTATGGGCAAAAATAAAGCACATTACGTAAACACTAAGCATATGATCCCAGTTCGTACGGACAAGCTTATTAGAAGAAGCTCTTGGTGTGAAATATTTTTTTAGATTTGAGCAATTTTTGTTCATTTTTGAACAGTTCAAAAAAATTAACATTAGTGCCTATGGGGAAATTTCAATCCTATATAGATCCTGATCTAGCTGGCGGATGCGCTTGGAACAACCTTTATCGGAAAGATGTTAGGCCAAAGAACATGTACAAGTTTGAAGTTCAATCTGAACTAAACGAGCTTTTTTTTCTTATGAAATTTGTTGACCGTGATTTTTAAGGGTATTTCTCGAGGAATGAATCAATAAGTGAAAGAATGAATCAATGAATAAGTGAATGAGTGAAAGAATGAATGAGTAAATAAATGAATGAGTGAAAAAATAAATAAGTGTACAAATTCATGAACGAGTAAATTGTTTAATGAGTGAATGAATATGTATTAACCGGAGAGAGAGATAGCAAGAGTATAAATCTGAAGTTGGAATGTATGAAAATAGGCTCGTATAGTTCCAGATGGAACTTTTGCATGTGCTTAAAAACCTATAAACCTTTTTTTTTACATTGTTTTACTGATAATGCAAAGCTTATTCTCATTTGATCACTTTTTTTTTAAATTGATCACTTTTTTGGTCACTTTTTTTTGGTAACTTTTTTTTCTTAAATGGTCACTTTTTTTGTATCATATTCTTGGTGGGAACCCTAAAATAATTTACACACTGTATTATTACAACGTTAACTTATTTTACACATTAACATTTTCCCTTTGTTGGCTAGTATGTATTTATAAGTCAAACACATCTTAGCATTTTGATGAAAGTTTCCTTTTTATTTTAGCTTTTATACTAAAGAACTTTCAGGCTCACGATGAACCTTGGTACATGCATTTATTTCATTACCAAACTTGAATATAAATATACATTATAATATACCAAAATTATTTTTGTACTTTTTTTAGCATATTTGTTTTAATTATGCTTCATTTTCCAGGTGTGCTAGGTATAAAAGTGAAAATTATGTTGCCTTGGGATGCAAATGGCAAAATTGGACCAAAGCGACCTCTTCCTGATAATGTTAGTATAGTTGAACCAAAGGAAGAAGAACTGCCACAATCACCATACAGTGAAGCAAAAGGTGGTGATGCTAAGCCTGCTTTACAGGCATAAACATGTTGAAACTTAATAAAAAAATATATATAAAAAATTTCTTTTGAATTTTCTTTTTGGCAGTATGGTTTATTAATTCTTTCTGAGAGGTCTCAGTATCCATACAAATTTCGTGGAGATTCACTTAAATGGGAAGCCCTAGTTCTGAAAACATTAAGTTGCAATACAACTTTTTGAAATTCATTTTTGAAGTCAGTAAAAATTATCTGAAAAAGCCCAAGGCGAAAATGGCTAAAATATTTTTTTTTCTTCGTAAATAAGCATTAAGGTGTACAATTTAACTGAAGCCTACATGATTATGTTTTTGGATATCATTGAATACCTTTACAGGGTAACTAAGTCACTTTTTTATTCATTTGTCACTTGAAGTGCCTTTTTAGCATGTGGTCACTTAAAGTCTGGTAAAAAGTCCTGTTTTGTAACTTTTTTTGTCATCCCATTTTGTGATTACTACCAATCGAACTTTTTGTATTAACACCAGCGAAAGAGGGCCCTAGTGCGTAGTGAACATGTGCTTCTAGCCGACCCTACTGAAAGGGGAAATCCAAATTATCAACTGATTTGTTTAACCAAGATTTTACAGAAATAGTTTGCTTCTGCAATTATAGAGGGTGCAAAGTCTAAAAGCTCATGAAGATACATAATATTGAAGAAAAAAAAATCCAGTAATAATCACAACATATTTACAAAAGAAGTCGAAGACTGATCGAATTAGAACTTGCACAGAGTGCTGCCATTTATCTACCACTGATTGTCCTCTAAATTTTTGCGGTATTCTTTTCTGATATTTTTAATGATTCATTTTATACTTATGTCCACTTTTTTTTTTTGAATAGTTTTTGCTGCATTTTTCATTTAATGATTTTTCCTTATACAGTAGAACTTGGATAATTCGAAGCTGAAGGGACCGCAGCTAAACTTCGAATTACAGAAGTCTAATTTTTGTAGCTTAATTTAAGGCTCGGTAATATTTATTTTGTCAAAAACAACGTCAATAATATTTTCTGGAAAATGCCAGGGCACTAATGTATATTAAAATAATTAAACGTATTCGTCAACAAAATAAAATTTATTTTGTACATAATATAAAAGATAAAATTATAGCATATACATACGAAGTTAGGAATATATAAGAAGAGTTTTACTTTTACGAAATATTCTTTGGTTAAGTACTAAAATTATACAACAAATTACCTTCTACTGTTTAAAAAAAATGAAAAATTTCGGATTGGCTAGCTGAATTGAGTCTTTTGATTTTAACAAAGACAAAAAATTTTATTCGCATGATTTGACGATTCGCGCAACCAATAAAATCGGTCGCATGTCGAAACATTGTGAAGAGAGAGGCATTAGGCGGTGATTCACTTTTAAGTAGAGTTCCCTTCATAAAGGAGCTCTTCTGTTAACCAGTGAAGTGAAAAAGAGTACCTGAAAGATGTTCGGTCTCGGGGGTCAATGCAGGAGGTTAGTTGTCACATTAGAAAGCAACTCAAAAATCTCTCGAATCTACGTTTTACTACAAACAAACAAGTAGGGTAAGACTTTTGCAGACAAAAATGTATTTCAACGTACTTTTGTTGATTTCGGATGAGAAAAACCTTCGAATTAAAGAAGTTGAACTTCGAATTGTCCAAAAATTTTAACATTGATTTGAATACAAAGTTCAAGGGACCAAACAAAATCTTTGAATTAAAGACGTTCGAATTATCCAAGTTCTACTGTATGTGTTTCAAAGTCTATTTCCATTTCATTTTCAGCCTTTGAATGATTTGCTAGTTTAAAAAGTTGTGTTATAGGCAGGGCTCGATTTACATTTGGAATCACTGTAGGCATAACAAATTTTTTTGGCCCATCACGCTACAAAAAATTTTTGAACATAAAATTTTGGGGGCCCCCAAAAACTAATTTGTTTTTCAACTGTCAGAGTCGGACGAAAAATTTTGGGCCCCCAATGTGCAAGATGATTTTGTTTTTCAAATTGTCAGACCAAAATTTGGGGGCCTCCAAAGTGAAAATTCCTTGTGGTTTTAAAATAATTTAATGAAACAAACTTTCTGTAAAACAACAGAACACTAACAGTTTGTGTTTAAAAGGTGCTATTTTTAAATATTTCTAAAAAAAAATTAGAGGCCCCCTCGAAGTGGGGCCTAGGCCCGGACCTAATGGCAAATAAAGCCCTGGTTATAGGACAAGTAAGGAAGTACACGTTTAAAGTGTTTTGCTTTGGTATCGACTCTTCTTTTAACAATGCTGTTTTTCATGCTTTTAAAATTGATTGTATCTGCTTATTAATAGTAAGCCAGAAGATTTTTATTTAACTTTTCTTGCTCTAAAATATGTAATTTGACATGAATATAAAGAGTATTCACGATTACATATGTGTAGTAATCACAAGGGCCAATTAACTCTTTTAAGCCTTGCCCTAGCACCCATTTGCAGTAGTTAAACTTGTATAAATTGACTACTTGCGGTGCACAACTTAGGATGATTTTTTAATTTTATCATTCTTACACTATGCATTCATTTCGTTTTAACTAAAAATACTATCATATCTAGATTCATGTATCAACCTAACTTTAAAATAGTAATTAGCTGTTTTATTTCACAATTATCTAAAATATCATTGAAAAAATTAAACCTCAATGGCTTACAAGGTATCATACAACTTTAAAATTAAAGTACTGAGCTAAAACAAGGATAAATGTTTTATTAATTGTGTAAGTTTATTTGATGGTAAAGATTTCCTAAAAATACATAATTGTTCAAACGGTCTATCGCGGATAGAACAAAAGAAATTTATTTAAAGAGTAAAAGAAAGCTCATAGTAGTTTTCCCAATGATTAAGTTAGAAAAAGGTTTAGGACCACTTTATAATTACTGTTTCATCCATGCAGTGCAGACTCACACAAGTATAACATTACAAATATCCTGGAAAAGTTATTTTTATCAAATATCACGGTAATAGTTAGGAGGTCAATTTACAAAACAATTTTATAGTACTCCCAACCCAAATTTGGTGTATATAAGTGGTCAACATAGACAAGTGATCAAGTTACAAAAATTTCCCTATATTACATAATGTAGAGCTAATTCTGTTCCTGACAGAAGCGGTCAATTTTAAGTCTTTGCTGCAATTAAAAGAAACTTCGAGCCAGAATTTTCTTGGGGGGGGGGGGGGGGGGGGGGAGTTTAAAACAGTCCTTAATGCACCATGAATATGAGTATGACTTAAAACTAGGGGTTTCTGGGGTTAACACTACCTATTAAATTAATTAGGCAATAGAATGATTTCAGACAAAACAGTTCCGGTATTGCTAACAGCGAAATGTAAAACACAAACCAGCTTTTTTTTTAGGTTTTAATGCTTGATCAATTTATGTCTTAAGACACATCGCCGCCCTATTTTAAATTCATTTATATAATATTTCCCGATTCGTAAAAGACGTGAGTTTACATCTGCTGCCTAAATTACTCAAGAGACACGAGGGTTGGTTGTTATTCGATTTTTTTTTTTTTAACTTTCAAAGAGGCGTTATTTTTAGTGATTTTTCGGTTTTCTTGAATGTTATAAAAAGAAAGTGCAAGTTTTAGGGAACATTTATAGCATATAATACAAACTCAGTTTGAGGGAGGGGGGGATTAAGAGGGAGTAATTGTTTCTACGTCCTCCTCCTACTTTGAGAATTGTGTGTGTGCGTAACTATATAATGTTGATTTTAATAATTTTGAGTATTTATCCATTGTCTTCTCTTCCCAAACCATAAATGTCTGTCTGTTCTCTCAATTCTGTCTGAAGTCCTAAAAAATGCTAAAAGATATCCAAATAAAAGGATAAGAGGGAAGGCACATAATTTTTTCAAAAAAAAAAATCCGCATTTCGTATTGGTACACCTGGTACGTCTGAAATATTTATTATAACCTCTTCAGACCCCAAAACTAAGCACAAACAATTCGCAATTTTTTGGTTCTCTGATTTAAAAAATGATTGCAAAACAAAATAACTAAAAAAAATTTTTTTTTTAATTAATAATTAGTTTAAATAATAATTAATGTCCAATTTCCATGTTTAAAACGAACTAAACTATCTGTTGATTAATTTAAAAACAATTGGGTGTTTTAGCTTTCAAATTGCACAAACTAGTTAATAAACAGTATTTTAAAATGTACCCAATTGGGTACACTTGGAATGAAGGGGTTAATGCAAAATGTCAAGTTTTGCTTTTAGTTGTACTAACACATAAGTACCAAACTATTTTATCACTTCATTATGCAGTAAAGTTCGTGCCCTGGCTCGTGAATCGCTGATATTTTCCATAAGCTACTGAATAAGAACATAGCTGTTTTTAGCCTACTTTCCCGTAAAAGTAAAAAAATAATAATAAAGCATGAAAGAAGGCTTAATGTATCGTGAAAATATCGTTAAAAATCAAGAAAAGTCAAAAATAAGTTAAGTAATTAAATAAAGATTGAAAAATAAAAAATTTGAAAGTAGGGTTTTGAGATGGGGAAAAAGTGTGTCTGTCGGTCGGTCTGTCCCCCCCTAATAACTTTTGAACGAATTGTCCGATTCGAAAAATTCTTTTTGCATTCGAAAGATCTCGGCGAGGATATGTCATTTCCATATTTTACTTTTTGATTTGAACAATTTTTTGTTCAATTTTGAACAGTTCAAAAAAATTTAACATTATCGCCTATGGGTGAAAATGAAGCAAATTATGTAAACTTTGGGTACAAGATCCAAGTTCCCATGAACAAGCTCACTGGAAGAAGTTCTTGGCGTGAAATATTGATTTGAACAATTTTTGTTCATTTTTGAACAGTTCAAAAAAAAATTAACGTACGCCTACGGGGAAATTTCAATCCTATATTATTCCTGATCTAACGGACCGATTTTCTTGTAACAAACTTTATCGGAAAGCTCTTATGACGTAGAATATGTACAAATAGAAAGTACATCCAGAACTAAGGAGCCTATTTTCCTACAAAAATTTTTTGATCGGGATTTTCAAGAATATATTTGAATCAATGAATGATTAAATGAATAAGCAAAAGAATGAATGAATAAATGAGTGACTAAATACATGAATGACTTAATAAATGAATGATTGAATGAATAGCTATTAACCGTCGAAAAAGGTATATTTGAAGCAATTAAGAACTAAAACTAAACGAGAAAGACAGAGAGAGATAGCTATATTATAAATTTGAATTCGGTGTATACGGGAAAGTAGGCTCGTATAGTTCTAGACGGAACTTCTTGTTAATTTTATATTTTTGATTTCAATGTATCGCAACGACTTTAAATCGGAATGCTTCTCTTTTTCAGAACTACTGCTTAAGTTTTATAGACGCAGTAGCGGATTTAGGCTTATATCCGGGACGGCAAATTTTGAGGTGCGCCAAAATTTTTAAGACGACTAAAATTAAAAATCGATTGGGTTTTAACTGTAAGACCAAATTTTAAAGTTTTATTTTATTGTGCTCTTGCTATCTAAACATAGTACCATTTTGAGGGTAGAATTTCTTTGTTAAAATAATTAATCAGGCTAGTATTAAAATCTAAAATATCTAACAAAAAGATTAAAAAAAATTTTTTTTTTTTAATGCTAGCATATTATTTATTTACGAAATTAGATTTTTTTTCATATTTTTCATTATAAAGTTAATTGTAACATTTGTTTGCTCTGTATTATAAAGCAAAACATTAATTCACCATGATAAATGGTACACAGTTGACTCGTACAATATTTTTTTTATGTTTCAATTTTTTGTAAAAATTTTATAGATTTACGTAATGTGAAGCCCCCAACGATCAGCATGATTGATCAGTTTTAAAAGGTCCCAGAATGAATTTGAAAAGTCATAAAAATATATAGAAATCTAATACAAAATACGAAAAAAATTAAACTTAAAAAAAATTGCTCTGACTCAAATATACTGTTACGAAAGTTTAAAAGGGCGCCCTCAAACCTAAATCCGCTATTACATAGACGTTGTTCACTATTTTTACTTTTAGATACATAATTATTTTTATTTATAGATACACAACCAGCATTTTAAAAATGTAGTTGAATAATGTAAATTGAAATTTTTTGATTTGTGTCGTCTCGGGATACTTATAAATACTTTTATGGGTATATATGGTTATATAAATACTTTTCCTTAGAGAAAGATTATTGATAACTCCTTTTAACTATTATTGTTATTAATTAAATTATGTTCTGACAACTTTCCAACACAAAATTCATAAAATGTAATGAATTGAGAAACGTAGATTCCATAAAACTGGTACCAGTATATCCCTTCATCCCTTCCCCCCATCCCTTCAAATTTAACTTCGTTAAATTTGAAGGGATGTTAACTATTTAATAGATGCTAACATTTTGGAAACCTTTTGGGCTCGGCTAATAATGGATAATTCTATTTAAAAAAATAAAATTGCACTTAAATCCAATTTATTTATTTAAAAATCCAAACATTAATCAAATTCAATTCATGTAACGGATTTGTTTTCTTTCACATTTTTTTATGTAAAGTAACCAGAAAGAGAGAGAGAAGTAATTTAAATCTTATTTTCATCATAAAGCGCTTGTTCTACAAATTTGCCATTCTAATTATGCGAATTTTAAAGCTGCGTCTTTATTAACTGGATGTTGGATATTCTGTTGCTGATCTTGATGCATGAGCTTCTGTGTTAAATTACATTATAATTAAGAGATCATTTTTCAGCTGACCCCAAATCTTAAAACTTAATCATTAATAACCTGTGACGGGTGACAGATGAGAGGTGATTACTAATCAAAGTTCTTCCTTTTGAAAGTACATGATTAAGTCATGAGTTTGTTGTTTCGGTAACGGTTAAAAGTTAAATCTGGTATCACATCTATTAGGTGAAAGTACACGGGGGTTGTTATGCCGGTAACGTCAACAATTAACAATTTAATGCAGGTTAGAATAAATGCTATTTTAAAAGAATTATAGTAGAGTCTTCGGATAAGAGAAAGACTCGGACAATCGGTATTTAATTAAATCGTCACAGCTACAGAAGACTGAATATAAATCTACTCACAATGTATCAATGTTTATGAAATTTTTTTTTTTTTTTTTTTTTTAGTGAGACACTTTCAACGACTGTGTAAACACGGGGAATCATATTCCTCATTTAAAAAAGTCGTTGGCAGTTCTTAAATGTGCGCTGAGAAAACATATCGTTAGCGTTCAGGTAGGAGTCACTAAGTTCATAGGTTCTGTTGTGGAATATTGTCAATTTAGAAATTAAAACCGTTATGAAAAGTAATAAGAAATTCATTTGAAGAAAAAATAACTCTTACAGTAAGTGGGTTTACTGATGTAACTTTTAAATTGTGCAATTGGTTTATATCTTGAAATAACTAATTGCAAATTCTAATTCACTGCAGTAGCTTGCATTTTCCCCCCCTCACAGTGGAAGATATTTTTCTGGGGGGGGGTGGTGGTGCACAAGCCCCCCCCCCCTCCCGAAACCCCGAAATATTTCGCATTGTAGCATATATTCCTGCTTGAAACTTTCCTCAACATAAGTCCTTCGAAGTCAGCCCCCCCCCCCCTCCCCCCGAAAAAAAATTCTGGCTACGACCTTGTTTTGCGGCAATGGTTTGCTATTTGTTAGTACCATCTAGATTCCAGGATTATGCTCTTCAATGTACTTCAATTGAGCAAATGAATGTACAAAAGTGAGAGTGAAGCAGAAGTCGTAAAATTTTGTTTCAGAACTCCGATTTCCTTCTTAGAATGGAAAGAAGGAAAATTTTCACGATACCTTTTCGCTTAAAACGGTACTCCGATAATCGGAACTACACTTTACTTTTAAAATAAAAATATTTTCAAATAAAGTTGAAAGAATTGTTGCTTTGTTCAAAGAATAAGGAACAGATCCTGTTATGCCCTTACATTAGTGCCTTCTGAAACCATCAGCTTTTAGCAAGCAACCCATTTTCACATTAATAAAACACTATCGCTTCACAAAACTCATGAGCAAATTTTTAAAACAATCCTTATGGTCTGGGCAGACCCGTCATTTCTCATCTTTTCAAGGGGGTTGGTGCAGAGAGTAAAACCTCGATGCTTGTTGCATTTAAAAAAAAGGTGGAACAAGAAGCATAGGTGGTTCTGTGTGGCAACACTCATATTCAAATTTGCAGGACTGTCTTCTCTACAGCTAGTTACGGTACTTTCTTCTCCGGCTCCGCTCCGTGTTCCAAGTAGTTTTAATAGGAATCATATGCTGTCTCTTTTTTTAGTTAATTTATTAAATAGGTATGTTTGTGATAAAATAATTTAGAGACTTACCTATAATGTATTTATTTATCAATAAATATGCAATGTTTACGCACTGTTCCGGAAAAAAAAAACTTATTTATTTTTAAGTTTATGAATGTAATTTTAAAAAAAAATCGGAACAATGAAGTGCAACACCCTCCTTCGCTCCGGTTTTGCTCAGTTCCAAGCCCACGCTCCTACTCTACACTGCGCTCCACATACCTGGAAAAACAGAAGAGGGATAGACATCGGAATGGGGGGTCCTCTCCTGCCAGTCTAAAAATTAATCATTAGGCCACTGGTTGAAGAATCCGCCACCCAGCGTTTTTGCGGAGACCTACCTGATAGGGATATGGATTCTACATGAACTAGAAATCCAAACCTACTCTCGATTCACCTGAAATTTCCTAAATCATAATTATTTTTTAAAACACGACACAACTCAGAATTAATGGAAATCATAAAAAGTTAAAAAAGTGATGTGGCAATAAAACTTCTTTTTGTGCTTGCTATAAATTTCATGAATCAAAAAGTTTTTTGTGGCAAATGCATCTATCAAAGCAAATAGAATATCCCGATAGGTGAAAGAGCAACCTGATATTTTATAGTAACCGAGTGGTCCATCTTTTAATGGTGTCATATGTGATTTAGCAGACAAAATACTGGCATCTGAAAAGTAAAAGTGTTGCATAAAAACAAATGATGAAAAAGTTCCAATTCCAAAAAGCATGGAACTCGGAGCTGTAGTTTGCTTCCGGGGTACTGACATCAAAGATGCACGCAAGTTGTTCAGAGTCATATATCACGTGACTTCCGGCATGTCACATATTTAGAGGGGATCCCCACGTGTATATGTGCAAAAATAACAAGGTTTAGTGTTTGGGGAAAAAAGAGAAAAAGTGCGCTCCCCGTTTCAGATCAACAGAATGAAAGCCTCGGAGTAAAAGTTTTGTTCGAATAAAAAGTTGCTTTTTTTATCAACAATAAAACCACCATCATAATTATGCAACTGGAATCTTCCATCCAGGCCCCGTTATTTGGGCGATCAGAGGGCTCAACTGACCCCTACCCATGAGTTTTAGAAATGCATGCTTCTATGTATTTTGTTGTTATAAACCGAAAAAATGTATCGAAACTATGAACTTTACTGCCCCACCTGGAAAATTCTGAAATGACAAGCCTGATGTCATCTATGAAAAATATATGTGAAATTATTCTGAGAGAAGATTCATGACATTCTACTTGAGGTTTTAATTACTTAATTAATTTATTTATTTATTTTTGTTGCAGAAATGTAAATCAACTCAAAGGATTCAAATGTAAAAAATTCAGCCTGAAAAATGAAACTAAACAATGCTTTTGCTTACATTGCATATTGAAAAGTAATTGGTTTCAAGTATAGGAAAAGTTTTCCGAACGAGTATTTCTGCACGAGTATTACTTTTCTCCACCAGACCCCTACCTGTTAGCCGAGGCCTTAGGATTGCTTACGCACGGGGAGAGGTAGTGGGGTCTACGGATTTTACATGCACATATCCCCAAGTATACATGGCGGTCTTCAGTGGGTATCGAACGCGCGACCTTCCAGGTGGAAGTCCGACGTGCTAACCACTAGGCTACCACGACCCTGCACGAGTATTACTAATTTAAAAAGACAATTTTTTTTTTTTTTTTTTTTTTTTTGCACTGCTAAAAAAAACTGCAGAAGCAACCAGTAATTCTTTACTGATGATAATTCTCCAATCTGTACAATGCGATGCAGAGACAACTTTCAGTGTTTCGATCTCGAAAGGAAAAAGTAATAATATGAGATATCAAAACTTCGACTGGTCTGAAATCCAATAAAAATTATTTAGACCAAAAGAGTAAGTAGTATTATGTATTACTTAGTTTTGTCTATTATTGATGACACTCAATTATTGATGAATTATATTTTTTATTTTGGCTTGCACTACTATACTAATTCAAATTAATGTCAAATAGCATGTCGTACTTTAAAAGCAAATAATATCCTTTTATAATTTCTTCTCAATAAAATAAATCTTGAAATTTCTCCAGAATAGGAAGTTTATTTTGAAACAACATATTTCCTAATCGTTCTCATGTTTGTTTTATCGAAGAGTTAATAAAGAAATTGGCATCTTCTGAAGTCCCCCAGCAACTGAGCAAAGTTGACAGCCTTTTATGGGTAAATAAAATAAAGAAAGAAAGGCTCAAAAAACAGGCTTTCCATTTTTAGCTCCAGTAAAATGGATGGTATTAATTTTTCACTGCTACTGTTCTCTGGGAAAAGTCTCATTAAATTTTCAGCCTAAGAAAGAAAATTGAAAGAAACTGTTCAGAAAGGAACAAAATCATTTCGCTACCATTCACGCTACCATATTGTGTATGTTAAGTTTTCCTTCCAGGAGCAAAACTCACCTGTTATCAAAATTCATTTAGTATTCTGATGGCGGTTGGTTCATTAAATGCCTAGCGGTACCCGCAAGGCTAAGCCCGTGTTAAAAAGTGAAAAGACCAGTCGGTTTGATGTTATATATACAGTGCTAACTTTTTTATCTGTAAATATTATGTTATTTTATTAAAATGTATAGCATTCCACATAATTAAAATAATTAAATTCAGCTGCACACGACACACTAGACACACACACACACGCACACACACACTTTCTGCTTTACTATTAGTAGAGAAGAGATAGAGAAGAACGAGGTAATGCAGCCTCACTTTTTTCATTCTAATTTATTTATTTGTTTTATTACATTTTAGTGATGCATTCATGGACTTCATAACAGACTAAGTCAAAAGAATGGTTATTAGAAAATCACATGCTTTCCGTGACACTCCATAGCATTCCTGAAAAATTGGTTTGGTATGCTATATTGTGGGCTCAAAGCAGGGCCAGCTTTTTCGATAAATAGTGAAAACAATAGGTGCAGAATCTTTAGTGTTGGATTGGATAAGCCTCTTTGGTGGCACAAGGTAATTCTGGTTACGCAACCGCTCCTTGGAAACTTTTTTATCAACAAAATTAGAAAAGGGTAAGGACATAAATATCAACTCTGAAAAATACTTGAAAAGTAAACCTATGTATATAGATAAATGGATATGCGTGCATCGTTGTATGTATATCCCCCATACAAATCTAAATTTACCGTTGAATCTTTATCGTATTTGACAAATCATTGCCAGAGGAGAAATTTCAGAATTTTAAACAATTTCAAACCATTCGACTTCAACTTTAAAACCAGAAAATTATTAATCTGTGAGAATTAATTTCTTTCACTTAAATTTTTTTTACTCGTTTTTAGCAGTAAGAAACTGCACGAGTAGAAAGTTATTCGAAATTCATGCGTTAATTAGAATGCTTGTAATTATTATGTGTAAAAAAAGTCGAAATCTTATTTAGATTTGTAAATTTTACTCTAAAACTTTGAATACAATGTTTTGTTTCTTGTACATTTCTTGAGTAAAATGTTTTGCTTTAATGATGTGTCGTTTAATTCCAATAATCTCATAAATTGAGGAAGATAATTTCTTTCCCAAGGTGATATAACTATGATCCACACGAGTGATTTATGTCTCAATCACATGTGGGAAAATATATTTCCTTCTGGCTTTTGGTCTTGATTCGTTTATCTGATTTGAACTCGCAATAAGGTGAAAATGGAAGCGTTGAATGTTTTTGTTGCTGGTAGCCTCAGGATACGGCCAGTCTGAACTGACTGAATGTCACCTACTTTCTTCAACAAACATCTAATGCAAACCCAAGATGCCGTCGCCGATTTAAAACAATCCCTCAAGGAAGAAATCTAGTGCTATTAGCAAAGGAAAGACCGAAAGAATGAGAAAGTAGAGTGGTATTTGAAATTTGTGGAGAAGATTTGATCTTTTAGCGTTAAAGTTTGAAATCTTTTTTTGCACATAACCATACGTTCTATTTATGTTCAATTAGTTATCAGTTAAGATTTTAGCATCTATCCCACTGCGCAAAATCTGTACGTGTTTCATCGTAGCACTTTCCAAAAAGGCAAGAATGAGAAAATATTGCTTCCAAAATTTTCTAACCTTTCCCTGATTTCCCAATATTTTTTCTTTCTTCTTTTGTTGCTGATTTGTCGCATACATTCAGGAGTATTTAAATTCTAATTATGAAGTTTTGGGGGGAGGTGGGAATCAAGAAATGTAAAATCTTTTTCGATATTTATGGATTATAATAATATATGGATTGAAATAATTTTGACTTATTATTATACACTCAATTTCGTGTCAGTTATGTATGGCTTAAAATTTTTATTTATTATTATTCCTTTATTTATTTGTTATTATTATTTATCATATTTTTTAAATTTTTATTTATTTATTTATGTATTTATCTTTGTGATGAAGTTTGTGAGAAAACCGTTGTAATTATTGTGCTGCAGTTGAGAAGAATGTTATTAATTTACTAGTAAGATATTATAAATTGTAATTAAAAGGATTTGTGCAAAGGTGTCTGCTAATTCAAACTGAATTACCCAGGTCAGGTGGCAAGGAAGTCCATTTTCTTACTGCCCCACACTACTATATATTTATTTACTATTTTATCAAATTGTTTGTGAAAAATATATATTTATCATCGAAATAACTTATTGAAACTTTTATTATGCTTGAGAAAACAAAAGTTTTAACGAAACTGGGCAAAAAGAGCGCTACCACTCTAATAAGAAAAATATAAAAAGCTGAGACGATAAATAAATAAATTAAAAAGAAACGAAGGATTAAATTAAATTCGCGTATACCTTTCGATTATTATATTGTGCAACAAATTTGAACTTTTTTTTGTCCTTTAGATGAAACTATGTGATTCTATATAAACAAAAGGTGCTTGATTCAAATATCCAAACCAAAATAGTCCATCACGTATCGTTTTTGCTGGAGACCCACTTCTCATATTTATGCAATTTGGCTATGGAAGAATGTAACTGAGGTTTACTTATTGAAAACACAAACACTAAAATGATTTTTTGGGGCCGTTTCATCTTGTAATCATCTGTTGGTGTGCCCTGATAACAGATCAGCAATATTCAGTTCCTTACTTCCGTTCCATCGACCGCTGAAACGCTTTCCAAACACAGACATGTCCTGATGAAACCTTTCCCCATGCTCATCACTAACTGCGCCAAGAATTTGAGGAAATAAGTATATATGGAAGTCCAAAAAGTGTAGTTTTAATGACATATGGCAACCTAATAATACAAAAGCGTTTTATCATGTCGCCAACAAGATTTTCGTAGTTTTCAGCTTTCTCATTTCCAAGGAGCGTGAGCACACTGAATTAAAGGCCAGCTGAATTAAAGGCGGATTTTTTGGCTTCTGACTAATTGTTTTCATAGTTTCCATTATGAAAGTACTTCCTTAAGTTGTGAACCAATAAAAATCGTTTCTTTTACTTTTGCCCAACTTAAATTTTTGAATTTGTTCCTGAGATGCAAGAAAATCACTCTGTCTCTGTCCAGAGCTTTTACAAATATTTCCATAAACCAAGTTTTATGTGCAATTGTGGAAAAAAGGCACATTGTAGATTTACAAGTGGCTCAATTGATATGTTTGTGCCACTCATAATTTTAAAATTTCCTTTGTGTTTGCAGAATATGCTACAGGAATGAATAGGAAAAAAATACTTAGATGGAGGAGCATTGATAAACAAGCGCTACTCTGCTGAATTGTGCTCATGTCCTAATGATTGAAATAGTACATTCACATCACAGAAGCATACTATTTTTTCTTTCTCCGCGAAATAGTCTACAAAATGCCTTTGTAGTCTTGTAAAAGACTCGAAACTTCGAGAAGTAGATAGAGCTTTTGTTGCCAAAAATGGCGCTAAAGTAACCCAAGTTCATTAAAAAGGTCTCCAGAATGGCAGCTATTACACTGTCAATGAGAAAGATATAATTTATAATAAATTTAGTCGATAAATTACGAAAAGATGCACATTTATCCAGAAACTGCGAAAAAAGCTAAAATGTGGTATTTTGGGAAAATGGTACGTGATAGGCAAAAAATAATTGCAGATTCGTAATTTTCATCCAAAAATACCAAAGAAACAGTCATTTTCAGCCAAAGGACATTTTGCGTGTTGCACAGTGTTATTAGTATATTTGTAACAATAACAATGGCAAGTGCATTGATTTGTTTCTTCACACGGCAACTGTAATTATACTGTTGGAAACGACGCAACAATGCAAAAATAAAATAAAGCGAGTCAAAAAAATCATTGAAAAATTTAAAAAAAAAATAATTAAAAAAAAAAAAAAAAAACTAATTGAGTCACAATTTTCATTTTTGTAGCGATGAGTTTCTCTTGTCGTAAACATTAACCGTGCCGAATGTGGTCCCGATCGGTAAAACGGACTGGGATTCTATGGCGGACAGACAGAATAAGCCGCTTATATATAAGCTATTCCAAAGAAAAATAACTTTCATGCCAAATTTTTAAAATTTTTAACTAATTGGTGATGTAAGGAATATTTCATATTTTCTAACTCGATTTCTTCGGCCAGAAAATGTTGAGGGAAACTTGCACTGAAGTACGGAGTGCGATGTTGTCAAAACTGTCTTACTCTCTAGTGTACAGCATCGATTTTTCAACATTAGTTGTCAAAACTCTTGAACTCCGTATTCTATTTCACTCGCTCCTTTTCTCACTGGTTAAACAACTCATTTAAAAAGAAACACAAGAACTTTTATCCGCATTTTTTGAGGCTTCATGGTTCAGTTGAATCCCTACCATCCAGATATTTTACTAACAAGCAATACAATTGTGCTCCCAGATTATTGCATGAACCTATGCTCAGTGCTCCAACATTCAGAAATGCACGAATACAGCTGAAAATACGACCTCCCCCCAATACGTTAACATAAATTTTAGGTTTTTCACAATGTCTGAGGGAAAGTTTTTTTTAGCAATTTAAATTTTTTAATTATTACATATTTTATTCGAGTTCGTGAAGTGACCAATGTCTTGCCTTTTTTAATTTGTTTTTCTCAGTCACATTTTTTTAAATATCAGCACAAAAAGAAAAAAAAAAAAAAAACAGACTGCAAACAAAAGCATTAAAATGTTTTTTTATTGAGAAAAACAAAAAGTACGCATGCCGTAGCGACAACCTAAATTATGAAGTCATCAAATAAAGGTAAAATATGGAGAAAGATGGAGAGAAAGAGAGAGAAGAATAAATAAAATTCATCAGACATGAAAACGGGACTGCGAAACTGTGTCTCTGCGGTCGCATTTCTGTTTACACCGCGTTGCCTAGCGGTGGGTGACGTATCTGTGACGTCGAGTATGTGATCGCTCGACTTGACTGACTGTATTCAGGTGAACGATTTCTCATATTTGGCGTTATATCGCCATGTAGGTACGTTTTACTATTTTTCAGGGTCACTGTGTTATTTAGGGATTTTTTTTATTTTTTATTCTTTGATTTTGTTACTCATCACTCACATATGGACAGTCGAAGAACTGAGGTAATCGAATGGAAAAAAAGGGAGGGGGAAGAGGTGTTCATGAAGAATTGAATGTTCTAATATTATAAGAACAAAGTTGTGAGGTAGTTCTAGAAATTTTACCTGCATGCCGCAACTTCGGTTTGAAGGGAGAAAAGTTGTCTCAGCCTACGATAACTGTGAGGTCCGTTTAGTTTGGTCCTTGCATTGTGAGATAGTGCGTTGTTATCTATTGTGCCTTTTAGCATTATCCTAAATCTAAAACTCAGTGGCACGACAGCCCATTGGAAGCCATGGCCTACTGTGCTCATCCCAGCTTTCGAGACTGAGCGCCCTAGGGTGCAGAAGCAGATGTTCCGGGCAAGTCGACGGCCTGACGTGGAACCCCCAGTATTTAGTTATCAAGCATGCACGGACCTCATTTTATAGACCCCACTGAAGGGATGAAAGGCTGAGTCGACCCTGCCTACGCCGGGAATCGAACCCATGGTATGACATGTGGCATGGTATCGACATGTGGCATGGTAGCACGGAAGGCTACCACTCAGCCACTGGACCTCTCAGCATTGTCCTAGTCTTCCCAAAAATAAAGTTATAAAAATCCCCAATATTTTATACACATGATGTATTCACTAAAAATATTTACCGAATTTTCTATCATTCTTGATTGCTATTCCAGAATATATTTTTCAAGTGTCGACATGTTGCATTGACTAGCGAGACTAGATACTAGTTCTGCCTCTCATCGATAACCCTGGAACAGTATTGGACTTCAAATCTAACGTCATCCACAACCGACATAGAGCACTGGCAGATGTAACTCATCAAGTACGATAGGCATAGAATTCCATCCCAACAAAATCATGTTAAAAATCACATTTTATTCCCTAAATATATATTTAGTAGAAAAAAAACATGAAGCATTTTTGAAATAAATTAACGTAGTATTTAAATTTTGCTTGAAAAATATTCCGACGTTATTAAAATGTAAAAGGAAAATCTCTTTTCGGGGTGAAGATATGGTTAATGAATCAAACGCGTGTACCAAACACAATTTTATAAACTTTTAATATTTTTGCAGACGTAGCTTTTTCACAAAATATTACTAAAAAGCAAAGAAAACACGATTGTAAGAAATACTTTGTCGATAAAATGTTTTTAAAAAGCTTTTTTTCTGAACGGTAATATATTCCGCATGTTTCTAGAGATGTAATTTTCAATCTCTTAAAACATAAGCAAAATTTGATATATAAGGACAAGACAGATCTAAAATTGCGGATACTTCTCATTTACTATACGACTTGACTTTCTTTCTAAAACATTCTACTACGGAAACATATGAAATTTATTTTGATCAGAACGAACAATAAAAACTACTTTTGACTTGTTATGAGGCATGTAATTTCAAGTGAATACTTTTTGTTCACTTCAATTCAAAATCAAGTGTTCTATTAAATTACGAAACACATTATTTTCTATCAACGTACGTAACTTTTATGGATCCTTTTCTTCCTTTTGTTTTTCTTGTATCATACATGTTCGACTATAATTTCTGAAATAATCTTACATAAGACATAAAATTTATCATTACGCCATTCTGACATGAACTTTTTTATTTCTGGTTACTTAGAATTCCATGTCATAATTCAAAGTCAAAAACATTTTTTCTTTTTGAGACCAAGTCAATATATTCTCTAAAATATTACATTTTGCCTTCATTTTCCTTTTTGTGTCTCTAAAATTGATTGAAATAAAAGGTTATACCACTACGATTATAAAATACTACGGAAAATTGTTTTTCTTGGATTCTGCATCTTACCGAGCGAAAATAGATCTATTTGTGGTTGTTCACATATTTTCTAAAAATATTTCTCTCAGGGCGGGGATATTACCCCATTGCCATCAGTTTAAAATATGTATGAGCGCTTAAGCAAATTGAGAGAAAGAGAGCGAGATTTAGCAATTTGATGTTAGAAAGGAATTCGAAGAGGGAATACTTGAAAGAACGTTCGTTTAGTTATCGGCGAACGAACTTCTTTTTTCTCTGTTTATGTAAGTACGTACTGTTATATATTTTTTTCGAACATTACAAATTTTCTCTAAAAATTTTCACAGTTGAAATTGACTGAAATATACTTAACAAATTTCGGAGAATGTTTGCGATGATTAAAAGTTTTGACCAAAGCTTTATTTTGTTTTGAAATGTTTAAAGCTTTATTTTTTGTTATTTTTTTTGAGCAACGAAGTATTTTAGGATCGAAAGTGTTAACTAATGCCACAAAATCGCTGCTTGGATTAGAGAAACTTACTAATTTGAGAGTTTTGGGGGAACAGCTTGTTCTTACTTGTTTTATTATTATTGTTATTATCATTTATTTATTTATTTGTATATTTGACTTATTTTCGTTTCAAAAAGTTCTTCTTACTCGCTTTTACTATCACAGGAATATTTTGAGGTAATTATTATAAACAAGACAAAAAAGCAAAATACGAAGCTAAAAAGAGTTTGCCTAAGTTTTGTAGAAACGTGCTAATTAAAATAGAAGCAGGGCTTTTAAAATGCGACTTAACATGACTTTCGGATAATTATTGGGGGCATGCTCAAATCATTTGAAGAAAAGGACCATCTTTCCTTGACAGAGTATCATTAGCTAAAACATTTTTAATGAATCTAAGACTGATGTTATTCCTTTCAGCTGTAAGATCACTATGCAAGTTTTGCTTATAAAAAGGTACTTTAAAAGAAAAATGTCTACACACTGCTCTCTTAAGAACAAATAAACATTTTATGCACAAATTAAAATTAAGATATCTTTCGACAGGTATATTTTTTTCTTCAGAAATATAAATGTCCAAATATTTATATGAAACAAGAAGTTCCGTCTAGAACTATTACGAACCTACTTTCCCGTATACACCCAACTTCAGATGTATAATCTAGCTATCTCTCTTTGTCTTTCTCGTTTAGCTTTAGTTCTTAATTGCTTCAAATAAACCTTTTCAACGGTTAATACATATTCATTCACTCTTTCATTCATTTTTTCACTCATTCATTCATTCATTTACTTATTTTTTCATTCATTCGCTCATTTCTGCACTTATTTATTTTTTTATCATTTATTCACTCATTTGTTCATTCATTCTTTCACTTATTCATTTAATCATTCATTAATTGAAAAATAATCTTGAAAATCTCGATATAAAATTTTTCATAGGAAAATAGGCTCGTTAGTTCTGGATGAACTTCTTATCTGTACATGTTCTACGTTATAAAAGCTTTCTGATAAAGTTTGTTCCAAGCAAATCGGTCTGTTAGGTCAGGATTTATATAGGATTGAAATTTTCTCGTAGGCGCTAAGTTAATTTTTTGAACTGTTAAAAAATGAACAAAAATTGTTCGAATCAAAAAACATTTCACGCCGATAGCTTCTTCCAATAAGCTTGTTCATAGGAACTTGGATCTTACTCTCAGAGTTTACATAATTTGTCCATAGGTGTAATGTTAAGATTTTCTGAACCATTCAGAATTGAACGAAAAATTGTTCAAATCCAAAATTAAAATATGGAAATGAGATGTTCTGTTGAGATCTTTCGAACGGAAAAAGAATTTTTTGAATCGGACAATTCGTTCAAAAGTAATTGGGGGGGGGGGGGGGGGGCAGACCTGCAGACACAGTTTTTACCCATCTCAAAACCCTACTTTCAATTTTTTTATTTTTCAATTTTTATTTAATGACTTAACTTATTTTGGACTTTTCTTGATTTCTAACGATGTTTTCACGATACATTAATCTTCTTTCATGTTTTATTATTATTTTTTACTTTTACCGGAAAATAGCCTAATAAAAAGGACAGTTAAAAGTGTTTCTTGTTATTTTGCAAAACCAATTATTGTGGTCCAATACTTAATTTTTTAGACTCAATATATAAATGGTTTCACAAGAAAAACTTCATATGAATTGGCTATTTTTGGGAATTATTTCTGCTTTTATACACTAAGTGCTGAGACTTTAAGTCACTATTCACAATTCTGGGTTTTCCCACCATGTTTAAAAATTTTCCAATTATCGAAAAAGTGCAAGAAGGGCAGAATTACCTCGGAGAAATGGCAAGCCTTCTTGCAAAAACGCCTAGGGTTGTGATTTCCCGAATTAGAAGTAGTACATTAAAATTTAGGAGAAAAATATTATCATGTCGGGTTTCAATGTATATTTTCTTCCATATTTCACTTTTTTGTTTTGGGTTATTTTAGAATGTGTAAACTTTAATGAAATATTTTCTCGTACATCAATTTCTCTTTATATATTTGAAATACGATTGTAATTTTAGGTAAAGAGCTATTGTTGTAGATTAGTATGCTTGTTTAGTTGCAAGATTTTCTCTTTTATTTATTTAAGGGCATTTATTTGCGGTTCTTTAGGGCATTTTTCTTAAATTCTTAAATGCAGTCAACTCTTAA
The DNA here is from genome assembly GCA_038502835.1 of Octonoba sinensis. NCBI lineage: Eukaryota > Metazoa > Arthropoda > Arachnida > Araneae > Uloboridae > Octonoba > Octonoba sinensis. The sequence goes on along the minus strand of CM076599.1, from coordinate 23,027,536 downwards.
TAATTCATTTTTTTGATATCTTTAAAAAAAAAAATTCTTATTATGTCCAATCCCCCAAAACTACTGCGCTCAAAATGCCATATCACTTAAAACTTTAAGAATCGGTTCTCACATTTCATCTTCTAGTGGAGCGGTGACTAACTTTTGCTTAGACAAGCTAAAGACTAACCTTAGCTAAGAATGGGATGCGCCCTTCTTATTGAATCGGGATAAGAGATGAGCACAAAAACAGTTCATGTTATAGCCTAGTCGTTAGGATGTCGGACTTCCAACCGGAAGATTGGGTGTTCGATACCCCCTCCCCCCCGCCATGTGCACTTGGGGATAAGTGCTTGTGAAATCCGTGGACCGTGAAGTCCCGAGGCAGTTCCGAGGGTACCGGAAGGTGGAGAATTTCCCTTCCTTCCACTCTTAGGTCAAAAAAGGAAGGTGGCATATTTGTGGTATTGCCATCTAAATACATAATGAGACAAGTCGTACTGCCACCCTTGTGGTGCTCATCTATAAACGGGAGGCGCTCCCTCAATTTCTGGTCGCTCTGCGAAGGGGAGCTTTGATACCCAAGTGGCATTAGAAACAACAAACAACACATTTTATATTTCAACGTGAAGTATTGTCTGTCAAAATGTTCTAGATCAGCGATTCCCAAACTGTAACACGCGTACCACTAGTGGTACGCGAAGCCTCTCCAGGTGGTACGCATGCAGGTCAAAAAATGAAAAAAAGACTGGACTGGGAAGCATTGCGTTGCTTTTTTTTCTGTTGGTGCTCGGGCAATGACAGGGAAACACGGAGGCGTTTTTCCCAAAATGAAATATATTTTATATATTTCATATAATTTATTTTATATACAGCTTTATTTAATGAACGTTCTTCTCTGCTTTAGTAACTATCAAAAATTGTATAATTTACATTACTTAGTCGCCCTAGTATTTTTCTATATTCTATTACTATTCTTTTGTATATAATAAAGCTATATTCTCAGTGGTGCGCAAATGGTTAGCAAGAAAAATGGAGGTAGGCGAAAGAAAAAGATTGGGAACCTCTGTTCTAGATAAATTTGTTAAAACATGATTGCTGTTGGTGGTCAGTTTCGTGGTCATTTTCGTATGATGTTCGATGCGCATAGGCATGGATACTTAGTTAAAATAATTTCCGTTCGATTTTCAATAGCTCGAATCTTCGGAAACTCAGAGTTTATTATTTCTTCTCTTCGATTTCCAGTTACCTGGAATTGACTGCAATTTTAAGATCCTTTTCAGGGATTTTTTTTAGTTCATCAAAGTTCGTGCTCAAGTGATAACTAAATCCTCAGAATCGATGCAGGTATGTGAGAAAAACAGACCCGTAGAAAGTTCTGAATGAAATACTTGTTAATAAATTGAGTAGTGACAACCTGTTGGCGTTTCGGTAAAAAGCACCAAAACCAAAATTCCAGTTTTGTAATATTGTCAATTTAAATCTTCGACTCGTTGCGAAAACTAGTAGAAATAATCTCAAATATCTCTTACTTCCACTGTAGGTTTATTTATTTAATGTTTTAAATTATATACGTAGTTTAAGACATGAAATATTCAATTGTAAGTTATAACTTACCGCACTGGTCCATCAAATATTTTTGTAAAATTTTAGTGACTTTTCCCAGATTGCTGACCGACGATATACAGAGGGGGCCAAAAAAATGTATACACTCATTGGCAGTGAACCTGCTTATACAGCAACAAATCCGTTTTAATTGACGTCCATTTTTAATTGACAATATCAATTGAAAATCTTGTTACAGAACATTGAAATGTAAAAATTATGTTTAAAATAAAGGTATTCAATGTCAACTAGTGTTTACACTTTTTTGAACCCCTCTGTATATATTTTTTATTTATAATGGGCTGCTATTTGCTTTTGCCAATTGCAGACTTAGTGCTTTCCCCAGAGATTGGTACCATCTCTTTCAGCGGCACCACAATGAGTGTGGTACCATCGCCACATGACAATTTTGACGTTCGGTTTCTCCACCTGAAAGGGCGAGCACCCGGACTCTACTGATGCAAAATTGCATTAGGAATTTAATTTAGCCAAAAGCATCCAAGCTAAATGTCTGCTCGAGGGATCTTTTACGTGCCGCATAATCATACGGCATGGGCGCAGACGATTTTCTGCATCTTGAAAACCCACCGACACTGCCACGCTCAATCCTCTGACCTGGGGAGCACGAGTTCCGCGCCTTACCACGAAGCCACTGTGAAAGTTCAAGATATATAGGTTACTCCTTTTAGAACCTTTTCCTTTCTTATTCGGAAGTAATATGAACTGTTTAGTTTGCGAAACTCTATTGTAGTGAAAATGGGCTTTTATTATTCGTTTTTTTTAAACAGAACTTCTCACAAATATCGTTATGTAATTTGCAGTAACCCCACGTTATATCGCTCATTCGGATATATCGCGCTTTTTCTATGAATCCCAAAATTTTCAGTTAGAGCTCTCAAAAGTAAAAAATTGCGTTTCTAACGAAAGCCCTTTGTCCCCATTAACAAGGCCATCGAATAGGAATGTTTTCCTCTCTTCTGAATTTTCTAGTTAAAAGCTGCAACAATTCTCCTCCCACCCCCCAACTTACATGCCTGCAAAATGATTCTACTCAAACCAATTGACGTTTTACTTAACATATCTTTTTGTATTGATCCTAACGCCTATAGAATGAAAGAGACATGTCTATAGCCCAAGGAATTATTATTAAACTATTTGCATTAAGAAAGTTGTCATTATGTAAGAGTAAATTAAATTTTTTTCGTTGACACTCAATTTACGAGGCGGTGAGAAGCAAAGGGAGGTAAGTGACAAAAGTATCATTTTGAGTAAAACTCGTTCAAAGTTTAATTCCTATATGAAATTCTAGAGGTTCTTCATATAAATAATATTTTTATTTTTGAGTCCTATATGTATGTGTTAGTTTAAGTATGAAGTGTAAAGTGTTTCTGATAATTCGATTTGGCGTAGGATTTTTAAAAAAAATAGCTTATTTTTACCTACACCCCTTTGCTTCCAACTAGTTAACTTACACCCCTTTGCCACTAAATGAAAAACGTCGTGTCTTGTTCATTTTGCTAATTTACACAGTAATAAAGATCGTTTGTTAGTGATATAAACTTTATTAAAAACTGCATAATATAAATTTCGAATAATTATATTTATCAACAAACTAAAAACCATTGCCATTAGACAAATTGCCGAAAACAAAACAAGACAAAAATAAAATCTGCAGACGATTTAACCCTTGTTATTATTATTATTATTATTCAACAATTCAGAATTCTTTTCCTATTTTTTTTTTCTTCTTCTCCGCTTTAAGTTTCGTAAACAGATCGTCTGCATTGCGCATTTAAACTAACTGAAAAATCAAATAATTTTATTCAGAGGCAAACGGATGTAAGTGCACTTGCATCCCTTTGCCACCAAACGAAATGCAGCTTTTATTTAGTAATTTTTTTTAACCACGCTTTTTTGCAGTAATCTGTCAAAGCTACCACTAAAATCTCTTTCCCACAAAACAGAAGGGTGTTTAATTTATCATTTGCACTAGATATCTCAAAATTTTCATTTTGGTCACTTACACCCCTTTGCTTCTAAGTGACTGACTTGTACTTTTTGAGTTATTTCTAACGGCATCGGTTATATCGCGCATTCGGGTATATCGCGCTTTTTTGCTGTCCCCTGACAAGCGCGATATAACGAGGGGCTACTGTATTACTTTTGAAAAAGAAAATGTTATCTATATTTTTTATGGAAAACATATGGTGAAGAAAGTAACAAATAAATATACTAATTTTTACCAGATGCATTGTGTAACCTTATTCTTTTCTTCAAATTTAAGAATATCTTAATACCAGATGCATTAATAGTCAGACAAAATAAACAATCTTTCTCTCACCATAATAATATATTATATAATTGATTTTTTTAAAAATTTAACCTATGACTAAAAGGCCATGAACTCCAACTTTAAATTTAACTTACATTCCCTAAAACAGCTTCTGTTTACATCTTTATATTTGGTTTAGTTTCCGCAAACTTTGAACATAAAACTTTTAATCCTTGACGCTTGAATTAATTCTCAATGGCGAAACTCATTGTTTTGATGCTCTTGGCATATGATCCTGGCGACAAAAATGTTTTCTGGTAACCTCTCAGTCAAGGCAAGTAGGTTGTTTTGCGACTGTTTCTGTTCGAGTTGAGGAAGTTTTCAGCTTCCCTTTCATACAGTGTTCCCGATCATATCTATCATTTGAATTCGTATTTTGTTGTGTCATTATTGTAGAACTTAGTTCACGATCGTCACGAATTAAGTACTTTTTTCCCGTTCTTTTTTTTTTTTTCAAGGGAAAGGATTAGGAGTTTCTCTTTTATTATGAGGTAAGGAAATTAGAATAAATCTATTCTTTGTGAAACATTTCTATCGGAAAATATTTGCGAAAGTATTTTATATTGAAAATTACGAAAACCTTTTTTCTTTGTCTCTTGAAATTTATTATAGCTGTAGGAATTGTTGTGTTATTTATTAATATATCATTTACACTTTAAACGTATTGTTCTTGAGAATTCAGAATAAATTTCTATGCAGAGTTGATGAAATTTTGAAACTTCAACCACTACTTTGAATATTTTGCGAATGATATTTTGACAGATAAACACGTGTGACAAATTAGAAATATGAAATTTCATACGAAGAAATGTTTCCATGAAAAAAAATATGTAGGTCATTCTCGTGAAATATTTATGTTTGAGGGACAACATTTTGCGAAAAGTTGCAGAAAACTTGCTAAAGAAAGAATGTCTGCATCATGAACATCACTTGAAATTTTACGTTCCTACATAAAATAATTATCCTACTTTAAAACACGTTTGACTAATATTTTACACAAATGGGGTTAAAACTAAATATTCAATAAGGGACCATTCACAAATGATGTCACGCTTTTTTCCTATGTATTTGACCCCCTCTCCCCTTTGTCACATGCTACGCTATGTTGTATAAGCCTGATGTCACACTTCTTGTTACCCCCTCCCCTCCCTTTGTCACAATTTCACGAACCACCCTCCCCCCTCGAAGCGTGACATCATTTATGAATGATCCCAAAGCGGGGAATTCCATCTGTGACGGAATACAATTTTCATGGGGGAAAAAAGTCACTCTGTCAGCAATGTAAAAAGGTGCAAAAGGTGGAAAAAATCGTTCCCCTTTGTCATTTCTGAATTGTTTAAAATGAGATGAAAAGGGGGGGAAATGAATGGTTTGATTAATGTAGCGGCATTGTAGTCATTTAAATTTTGAGTTTAGATAAAAAATACCAATTTCTCAAAAATGTTACTTATTTTAGTTGCATTACATATTTCTTTCATTACGCCCTTTCCTTTGTGTTATCTATCTTTTTAATTATATAAAGTAAATATTATATAATACATAATTAGGATTACATTACATGCATAATTAAGATTACATTACATTTTTTTTCTATGTTTCCTATGTTCATATACCCTTATGTAGATTCCCTTTTTTTTTTATTATGTGCCCTTGCTCGAGATAATATTTCATTCTTTACATAAAAAACCCTACAGTTTATTCTGTCAGAGCATGAATATTTAATCATCAAAACTGACCGAATTCAGAGGGACCAAAAAAGACCTTGGATAATTGATATATCTTAGTAAGCGGTAGACCTCAACAAGAAACATTTATGCATGTCCGTTTTGTGTCACACCCGCAGCACATGCAAATTATTATTTTTTTATAAATAAATAAAATATCAGGCAGCTTATATATTTGTATTAATATATATCAGTGCTATATGTATTCATATACATATTAATTAAAAGCAGTGCTTCAAAAACTTTTCAGATAGCTAATTTAGTTTCTGCAAATGTCACACCGCAACTTTGGATTGGGCGATTTATGAACAAATGCAAATAGTAGTGCATAGTGTGAATTACAATGATTCTGTGGCACCGCGATAACTTAAGTTCGATCAAATTATTTTTTTATACACATATAAAAGGCGATTTAAGAAAAAAAGAATGCACTGGTAAGCTAAACAAAAATTTTAGAAAAAATAGAAACTAAAAAGGGTATAGGCTTTTTGTATTTACTTAATACAAAATAGCCTGCGCTATAATAAATAAGGTTACAAGTTACAATAGTTACCACAAATTTTCTTTTTCCAAAAATGTTTATCTACAATTAAAACGGCTAAAACACGCAGCAATTTTTACATTTTAGCATAACTTTTTAAAATTTTTCTTAAATAGATTTTTTAACTTCTCTTAAAACGTAGCTGAATTTGCACATTGCTAATCTATAGCATGGGTTGCGGCACCAAATGGAGCCGTGGCGTACTTTTCATGGGGTAGCCATATTATCTCCAATGTTAAATTAAAAACAACTCTACTAAAGAGACGAAAACACTCTTTCTTATACTAAATATCATTTTGAATTATTTTGTGCTAATCTTAAGGGCATAAGTTACAAATAAATTGTCTAGTGTCATGATAGTTTTCTTCATACCCGACCGAAAGAAAATCAATTAAAAATACTTAAAAGAAAGAAATGTACGAAAAATATTCAAATAACATGCAGAGTTTGAATAAATTCAAATAAACTCACTGAAATATTCAAATAATATGCAGTGTTGGCTTCATAATATGGCGATTACCAAATTTTGTTTGAATCTTTCCATTACTTCTTGAGATGATAGCAGTTACGCGTAACGAGAAAAACGCTCAATTGAGCCATCCCTCTTAAAGAAAGTACCATTGAAAACTAATCAGCATTACTTCCCATCTGGGTCTATGTGTACTAAATATGGATCCATTCCAAGCATTAAACTTTCAGTTATCGTGGACACAAAAAAGTGTTGGAGTAAAATTCTTTCAATTCAACCTTGCTGTAAATTTGTTTATTTTACAGTGTCATTGAACATAGTAAAATAAACAAATTTACAGAGACAGCTTGGAATCAAACGTATCGTTTTTGTGTCAACATACCTGTGTGAAAGTGCGGTGAGTTGTGTGCATATACAAGTATGTATGTTCACATATTGGGGTCGTGGGTTGCTGAGCTGTTAAAAATAGTGGTGGGGGGGGGGGGGCGACGGTGAGAAAGATTGGGAGCCACTGATCTATTGCATGGTTTTATCGTTGAAAAATTTGTTAATTCAATACTTTTTTGTTAATTATATTGAGCTTAAGAAACCGTTGTCTTGTTCAGAAAGGTTCCTTAAGAAGTGGAAAGATTTCCAAAAATTTAAATGATTAGAAGATTAATATTTAACTTGACCCTTTTGGAGAGGTTTACCCTTTGAAAGTCTCTCCCACCCTGTGGCTCTTTCTTTTAAACACGTGATTTCGGGTAATTTCGTATTTAATGCGTACAAATGAGTATAATAAAATCAGCAAATTTGAGACTACAATACTCTGTTTTTATTACGAAGTTTGTAGCTCGCGTAAGGGTAGACTTTTACGCCTAGTTTTCTGATGAAGAGAATGAAATATATAACCGAAATACAGTTCTACCATCGACCAAAGCGATATGCCTGGCAGAGTGCCAAGAAGAATCAATTCATGTTCAAGAGAAGGACTGATGGTATAAGGAATGTGCTGTGTTTGATCTCGTTCTAGTTCGTTTAGCATACTTGATTTCTTCCGAAGTGATGCTATATGCCAGTTTATAAATTTAGTTGCTTTCAGCGAACAGAGAAGCAAACATTCTGATTTGCGTACTATTCGTACTAAACAAACGCACTTGCAAAACGAACTTCCCTACCCTAAAACTGGAATGGATTCGTTGTTTTCTGCCATGCGCAGAAGCTTCCAAATGTCAAAATTCCGTGGTCGAACTGTACTGTTCAATTTTCTTGGGAAAACTGTTATTTGGTAACTAGTCTGAGCCGTCTACAGCGATTGAGATCTCTGTAGTTGCACGTGTAATCATCACATTGAGCTTTGTTCGTTGTACGAGGTTTCAGCACAGACGTAGAAGAAAACTATTTCCTTAACTTGCATGGGAATAAACTCATCTTTTCAATAGTTTTTTTGAACTTGACTGTTCTGAATAAAGTTCTACGCAAGCAGCGCTCAATTCCACCCACGCTGCCGAGTGTGCGCCCTTTCCCCTCGTTATCGCCAACCTTCGAAGAGCAGGCAACCTGAGCAAACAATGCCCGCAACTCCTTGTTGTGCGTCTGCATTGTTTGCCGCTCGCGTGCATGACACCGTGCGAGGGTCAGCAAGGTGAAAAAACATCTCCCAAGTCGCGCGAATCGCCAGCTTGTCGTCAATTACGTGGTACTCGGAAGATTGTGATTCTGGAACGGGTCGTTCAGGAAGGAACAGGGACATAAAAGAAAATAATCGAGTTTCGCTAATGAGATTGGAAAATGCTTTTCCCCGGATGTATTTATTTAGAGGGTGCTCTTTGAATTCTTTTCCTAAGCTGTGCAAAGTTTAGTAAACGACTGTCCACCGTTCGCCTTTCCTTTGGATTGGGCGGATTTTAGCAAGTAGAAACGACCAGCTTGAGGCACCATAGTTAAAGAAGAGTCAAATATCGATACACCCATGCAAGATGTTTTGTCTATTTAGCAATAATCGCATTTAATTATTCCAATTTTGATATATTTCAAGGCCGTATCCAGAGGAGGGGACCACGGGGCTCCCCCCCCCCCCGAAATCCCGAAATTATGTGGATGTAGCATATATTACTCCAATGTAGCAAATATTTCTCCCTGAAACATTCTTCAACAGACGTGTTCCAAAGTCAGGGTCCCCCCTCTTGGAAAAAAATTACTGGCTACGGCCTTGATATATTTTACTGTTAAAACTGAATGCTACAAAAGTTAAAAAACAAAAACAAAGTTCAAATTCTTGGTTACACTACACCTTTTTTACATTGCACCACACGCATACTTTTAGCAAGATGGACTCAACGTCCATCTGTGCTAACATCATCTAAAAGTAACCCGAATCAACCGTACAGAGAATCAAATATCAGTCTTGTAAACTGTACGCAAGTAAAAAAAAAAAAAAAACTCTTTTCGTTGTATTTTGTGGGTTTGGAAGTGTATTTCTGAACTGTCCACTTTTGGAAAAATCTCAGTTTGGTCGTTTACTATAACTTGAAAAAGTGAATCAAAACATTGAGACCGATTAAAAGTAAAAGAAAAGTTATTTATTTTTCTTTTATTCCGGAAAAAAAATCACTGAAAGTTCGGATTGCCACGGCAGACCATTAGAACACTTTTCTGCCTCTGTCTCTGAAGAAAAAAGCCAAACTGTTGAAAAAAGAAAGTACTAACACACAATCTTATCCTTTGGATCTTATATTGTTTAAAAAAAAAGAAAGAAAAACGAAAAGGAAGCTTTTACATACCATATACTAATGAAAGGCGTACAACGCACGACTAACAGCTAAGATAAATTAAGATACGTTTGGATATCCTGCACGCCATATCGTTTGATAAATTATTGCTGACAACTCGCTAATTTGGAGATAACAAGGTTCTGCAATAAGGGGAGCGTCAAGAGTCAACTCTAGTTAGCATAGTTTCATTTGTCTTCATCAAATAGGCTTCCATTTCTAGTGCTAATAACACTGTGCAACAAATTTGAACTTTTTTTTTGTCCTTTAGAGGAAACTATGTGATTTTATATAAACAAAAGGTGCTTGATTCAAATATCCAAACCAAAATGCTCCATCACGTACCGTTTTTTCTGGAAACCCACTTCTCATATTTATACAATTTGGTTATAGTAGAAGAATGTAAATGAGGCTTACTTATTGAAAACGCAAACACTAAAATGATTTTTTTGACCATTTTCATCTAGGGGGCACCTGTTAAGATGCCCTAATAACAGATTAGCAACATTCAATTCACATATTTCCATTCCATCGACCGCTGAAACGCTTTTCAGACATGATATCCCGGTGAAACCTTTCCCCATGCTCATCATTAATTGCGTCAAGGTTTTGAGGAAAGAAGTCCAAATGGGAGTCCAAAAAGTGTAGTTTTAATGACATATGGCAACCTATAATACAAAAGCATTTTATCATGTCGCCAACATGATCTTCGTAGTTTTCAGTTTTCTCACTCCCAAGGAAGCGCGAGCACACTGATTTAAAGGCCAGCCAGGCTGATTTTTCTGCTTCTGATTGTTTGTTTTTATACTCTTCATTATGAAAGGACTTCCTAAAATTGTAGGTCAATAAAATTCCTTTCTTTTTCTTTTGCCTCACTTAATATTTTGAATTTGTCCCCGAGATGCAAGAAAGCCACTTCTTCTCTGTCAGGAGCTTTTACAAATATTTTGATAAACCAAGTTTAATGTGCAATTGTGGAAAAGAGGCACATTGTAGATTTACAAGTGGCTCAATTAATATGTTTGTGCCACTCATAATTTTAAAATTTCCTTTGTGTTTGCGGAATATGCAGTCTACATATACGTATATATAGATAGGTATATTTATTGATTTTCCTGTTAAGGAACAAACAACTTAGTTGAGTTCACTCAAAATGTCGGCTAATCGTATCACATTGCAAAGTGCTGAAAATCATCACAGATTTGATATCATTGGCTCCAATTGAAAAACCGTCAACTCATTTCGCTGTTCGTTTGAACTGGCTAAAACTTTTCCTCTGGAAAGCATCGGATGTCAATGCAGAGCGGAACTAAAGAAGCTATTAGTGTTGACATCCCATTTCTTCAGATATTTCCTTAGACTCGGCGAGTTTTACCTAACTGTATCAAGAACATTTTTTCCGGCAATTATTTTTTCCCCTTCTTTTTTTATTTGCTGCAAAGAAGAAGGCAATGTAAAAAAGAAGAAGGCAATGTAAACATTTTTCCCATCTAACAATATTCAAGCTGAGAATACCCAAGTTAAAACAGAAACATCGTGAAAATCAGGATATGCTGTTTTTTTCTCATAGATCATTGATTAATCTCACTCATATCTTCAATGCACAATCACATAATTAAAGTTCTGAAATTCCTAATAATAATCGACGTAGTGTCAAATGTCTGGGTCGGGTATGGAGGAACGTATTTCTGACTTATCGTGATTAACAAATGCAAAATATAATTTTATGTAGTAAAAACTCGCCAAAAGAACCACTATCGTCCTTCTGCAAAACCCTAGGATTCCGTGGAACTCACTTTGGGAATCGTTGTACTATACGATAAATCACAAGTGGAATTGCATCAGAGAGAGGGCTTTTTAAAAGTTCAATCTTTGGTATACTAGTAGCGTCAATACGGCGTGAAGGGGGGGGGGGGAATCCGCCCCGGGTTACATCTTTGGGGGGGGGGGGGACACACAAAATGGATTTGGGAGCATCTGAAAAATATTTGTGCGTAAAGTGTTAATATTTTCGAAGTACATTTTGAATATACTTAATTCATTAGTATGCTCACAGCCTACTTTTCCCGCCAAAAAAGCTTCTGTTTTCTTTTTTTTTTTTTTTTGCGTGATGCATTTATTATTCGTTTAAAACGAATGACATTCTTTTAGTATGTTGAAAAATAAAGTAACAGCTTCAAATTTTTGTTTTACCTCCATAAGTCGTAATAAGATCCACAAAACATAAATTTCACTGATACGGGTCTAATAACTTCGGATACTAATGATAGGGGAGGGGGCTAACAACTAGGTGTACCTCCGGTTTTAAATAAGTGAAATTACTACTTAAATATTTCAAATGATAAACAGCACCTAAATTAAATAAAATGAAAGAAAGTGCAAAAACGTTGACCACTATGACAACAAAAGAGTTTAAAAACGTTAAGGAGAATTTAAAAAGTTAACAAAAAAAAGAGCTTTGTGCCTGAGTAGGACAAAGATGTATAATTTTATGTTTTTCTTCTTTTTATAGCATAATGCATATTTTAGCATGACTTAACATTGGGGATGAGTGAAATCATTAAAAAAAAATTGGAACTGAAGTCGAGTGATATGCAATGTCACAAAGAAAATGTTTGATCGCGGTAAAGTATATTCGTTTAGTTCTGGACAAACCTGTTGTTTTGTGACACACTATTTTAAGCTAGACCATATTTTATTTTACGATCTACAATGACACACATTTTTTCTTTCTGCTGTTTTAAAGCCAAACATATCCATCAATATTCAAGTCGTGTGATCACCTTGGAAACAGGCTTCTCGCCGTTTGCGTCACACTGACGCCAGAAGGTCCCTAAACCCTAAGCGCACCAGAATCCGTGACCAAGGGCACAACCGACTAACCTAGACCAAATCAAAAATACAACTCTCCCAAGGTAATTGTTTGATTTGCAATTTGTACGGGAATCACGCAGAAAAATATGACCGACATCTCATTCATGTAATTGCCAGAAATATTTTGCACTCGGAATTTTTTCGATAGGAAGGATGAGGATACCGGAGAAGTGTTCTTCCATCTTTTTCGAATCGTTCATGATGGTTCGCTGATTGTTCCCAGATAAAAATTAAAAGAAAAAAAAGCGTCAACTTTTATAGAAGATTTAATAAGTGCTTTAGGCAATTGAGAACATTAATATCTTTTAATCCTTAACAAGATTTCTTTTTGGTTGAAATATTTTGGAGTACTTAATTTGTATCTGATTAAACACACAAATACATTGTGAGAGCCTTACCGTTGGAAGTAGGTTAGGGAAAATTAATCCAATAAGGAAGAAATTTAGGTAAAAATTGTATAGCATATTAGGTAAAAATTTTATAGCATATTAGGTAAAAATTTTATAGCATATTAGGTAAAATTTGTATAAGCATGTGCTACTGATTTGTAAAAAAAACTTTGTGCTTATTAGTGAAATTATAAAAGCTCATTAAAAATCAGGAAAGTCTGCGCTACGATAAATAAATAAATTAACTGAATGAACAAACAAAAGTAAAGTTACTAAATAAATAAGGAAATAAATAAATGATACAACACCTAAGCAACTAAACACGTACTGATATTGAGTTTAAAATGAAAAGTGTGCACTACCATTTGAAATGTAGAGGTAAATGTGTTAATTCAATTATGAAAATGCTCCTAAATAAGTAAATGTTTTTCTTTATAAAAAGTGCTTTTTCTGATTGTGTAATTAATTTTGTGTGTCAAATTTTGTAATTAGTGTTCAAATCAGATGTGAGTAATGTTTATTTCTCTTTTCCAACCCCATGATGATATCGATTGTACTTATGGAGAACATCAACTTTCGCTGATATGTATTTGAAAACAGCAGTTGTGCTGAAAAGTTAAAAAAAAGCAATTTTTCATGCTTTTTTGTGTGTTTGTCTTCATTGTATAACGTATGAGTTTGATAGGTGGATTAAATATTCTATTTGATTTATATGAACGAAATAAGAGGTTTTGGTAACTCACCAATGGGATAAATTCGTCCGGGCTTTCCAGCCATATCCGGGATGCAAATCCGAGCTTTCAAATGCGATATACGTTTAAATCGAACAAGATTTCTGTTGTCCCTATATTAGGGAGTTTGCGCGAAAAGTTTTCAAAAATTGGAATCGAAAAAGAACGAAGAGGAATTTTAGAAAAAAAAAAAAAAAAAAACGCTGGGAGGGGCACATCACCTCGATCCCTATGTTTTGAACTAATTTTGTGCTATTTTATAATTTAGTATCGGAGAACTTTATCTTGATACCGTATCAAAATTGTATGAAAAGTGAGAGAAAATGCTATCAAGCTCAAAAAGGAATTCAACTGATTTAACAAACTATACACACTTCATTACGGAGGCACGAATTCTGAAAAACATCTTCATATTCCACGAGTCCTGTTACTCTGTATCTAGCTAACCCCAATTTGACACTTCAAGGTCGCTATTCTTATTTTTATATTTGCGGTTTGAACTGTGCAGTATAGTGAATTTTAGAAAGGTGTAGCTGAAAAGCGTTTTATCGTTTAGCCGCGGGCTATCATCCCAACCAATAACAGTTCTTAGAATAAGTTTTGATTTACGGACTCTGTTTAGCAAATGTATAATTAAGGCCTGCCTGGAACCAATCTTTACATTTTTCTCGGAAAACGTTTGCATGCGTAAGTTTTTTACCTATATAATTCATTTTGATTAGTCTTTTTTAAAATCTTCTTCCAGTTGACATATTTTTGTACATCTTTTTATGGAGATTCCTGAATAAAGAATCTGATTACCTAATGAGGAAAAACTAATCTTGTAATTTTATTATTTTATTAATTTTTTTCACTAATATTTTTTCATATGGTGGGCTTTCGGTTGATATAGTGCTTAAATCAATCCCAACTTTTCCGCGGTATTAGGACTTGAAAAAGACATTTTGAGTCTTTTTCGGCCCATTTGACTATATTTTATAATATATATTCTGTTGAGAGAACTATTCACCAAACGAACTGGAATGATATTATTTTTTAGAATGAGTAAAATTCGAACTTGAAGAATAAATGCGATTAGCACAATATATGTTTATTTCCAAAAAAGGATAAAAATATTCTGTAATATAATTTCGACAAGAAATTATGAAACATTCTGGACAATGAATTTTTTCTTTTCTTCTTTTAATTAAAATTGTTTCTAGTTATTCTTCTTATGCTTCTCCTTTTTGTTATTACTCTCTATAGCTGTTTATTATCTTTTATAACCATAAATAATAAATATCATTATTGCTTATTAGTATATTTTACAATTGTCGTTACCATTTTTATAAGTAGATACTTGAATATGAAGTAGTATTGAGACTAGTATATGAAGATATCTATTCTATCTGTCGAAAACTTTTGTCGTTCTAACAATAATGATAATGCATCTTCTTTTACTTAAAAGCAATGTGTCATCTAAATTATCTTACCGATTTAATTACACACAGTAGTACTATTTAGAAATTCTATTGATACTTATTTTAAGTAGTTTTAAAATACATTAATAACTTTTCAACTATGTACTAGAATGGATCGCTAAAAAACATGGTGGTTGATTGAAATTTATATTAATCAATCATATGTCATATATATAATTGGACAATGTTCTACATTGCGTTTTCGGAATTTTGATAAGTTATAAGATTTTTTTTTGGTTCATGTTTAAATGCAATTTATCAAATTTACACCATTCTTTAAGTATGACAGCTCATTTAAGGGAATGGAAATAGATGCATTAGTTTTATCAAAATAATGATAGGAAAAGAAAAGGAAACAACTAATTTTTAATCGAATAGAACTTTAATTCACTTCATTCATAACTTTTTTGCGTGAATGATTTTGAAATGAGAGAAAGTTTTTATTGACTTACTGAATAATGCTTTTTTTTTTTTTAGCAATCTGTAAATTGGAGCTTAAACAACATACCTTGTATCATTTGTTCCTGACATTTCCTAATATCTCACTCAAAATTTTGAAAGTTTTTAATTATGATATTATGCATTTTGAACTAGTAAATTACAACTAAACTTCAAGTTATATGAAAAATGATTAAAAAGTGTTTACTGTTAAAATGTGAGCAAAAAAAAAAAAAACACAAATAAAGCTCAAATTGTCAAGAAAATTCTGAAAATAACTATTTCAATACTACAATAGAACCTTATCGTCGGTTCATAAATAAGGTGCTCACAGCAAAAATCCCCTTCATCAATTCGTAAAAGATGTTAAATACACATATTTCATGTGTGACAATCACCGTTTTTGCACTCATTAAGGAAATTCACTGTATCTTGGATTAATTCGGAGTTTTCTTACACTTCAAATTGCCATATATTCTTTTTCTGGTGCTCTACAACTTCAACACATTTTAATCTACAATGTACAGATATCAAAATGAAGATTCGCTCAACAAAATGCAAATATTCGTTTTACGTTCAGATATAGGGCCGTGGAGGCCTAGTGGTTAAGGCGTCGTTCTTCGAACTGAAAGGTTGGGGTTCGGAACCCGACCCGCTGAAGACCCACCATGTACGCTTGAGGATAAGTGCATGTAAAATCCGTGGACCCTGAAGTCCCGAGGATGTCGGATGCTGGAGAAAATTTCCCTCCCCCTTCAGTCTCAGATCCAAAATCGAGGTGGCGCCATCTGGTTTCATCCGACTGCAGCGTGTTAGGGTTAATGCTGACCACTTATCAGGTGACCCTTCTCAAATGACCAGCAATTCCCGCGGCTTTGAAAAGGACGAATGCGGACAAGACAAGTGCCTCCACGTTGAGAAAAAAAAAGTTCGCATATTATGCATATCTACGCGGTATTGTCTGGCTCTTAATGTTTCGTTTCAAAGTGAAATCTTGATTAAGTAAAATAATAGTTACCTATCTGTTCGTAAGATTATTAATGAATTCCTCTGAAGTTCGATTAGTGGCTGTTTATTATTATTACAGTAGAGCCGCGGTTATCCGAGACCCGACTAACCGAGTTCCGCTTTAACCGCGGCACATAAGTTCTTGAAAAAAGAGCCTTTAGCACGGGCCATTTTTTTTCTTCTTTTTTTGGCGTGCCATTGGCGCCCCTGTCAAACAGAAAATTCTCTAACTTCTTCAAGAAATGACTTTTTAAACTGGATCATGTACTTTACGTCTGTATGTATGTACAATAACACATTTGTATGTATGTAACGTCATTTTTTCATCATATAATATGTACAGTAAATGCCTTTTTTTCACCTCTTTGACGACACTGCACGCATTTTACCAGTTCACCCACGTTTCCGTCTAGATTTGGACATAATCCGTCTTATCCGAGTTTTCGCTTATCCGAGGTACCCTTGGTCCACATTACCTCAGATAATCGAGGCTCTACTGTATTTCCTTTTTTTCTTATTTTTTTCAATTACATTTCTAGCGTTTGCATTTCTCTCTGTTCCCTTTTATTCGTATTATACTTCTTCTTGCAGCTTAGAAGCTTAGATATTTGCAATTTATTTAAATTTCTGTTTTCCCCCCCCCCTTTTCTATTTCACTATTTTATTTTATTATATAGGTGTATCTATATGTGCTGTCGAATAAAAGACCATTCGACAGCTCGATTCTGAAACTGAAAAATATACGAATTAACAACTAATGACTGCCTTTCGTTTAAAATTTTGATGAAGATTACGGCACATAAGAACTAAAAAGTTCAGTTTTGTGCAGAAATAATAACAGATAAAATTAAAGTAATAAAAGCACAACCAACTATAAAACTTTAGGTATGCGTTTCGGTGTTAAAAAGGAAACTTTTATCAATGCAAAGCGTTATGAGCTTTGAAGTGTAACGCATTCGAAAATGTTTGTGAGTATTGTTATTTTTACCTTTTCAAAATAGATATTCTTACTTCGTACTTAGCTATATTCTGTGCTTTGGGAACATTTTATGAATCAATGGTACAGTGGCGTAGCCAGGATTTTTTTTCGGGGAGGGCTCAGAAATATAAATTACATTCGAAAACGATAACTATCAAATCAAAATCAATCAAACTATAAAAAAAAAGGAATCTTAACGCTTTTTGCATAAACTGTATTCAGGAGAAATACCTTGATTAATTGAAACAAATCATTTTTAAAATAAAGAAATAAGAACTTATATTTCAATTAAAATTTAATAGTACGTGTAAAAATAGTATTTGAGCAAAAAACAAAGTCTTTCTTCAACATTACTTTTCTAACAAAACTCTGTTAATTACCATGTCAGCTGAAACTGAACAGTGTATGTACTATATTGAGCCTATATATTGCCAAGCCACATTTAAACGATTTTCGCTAGTCGTGCTTCTGAGGTAAGTTTTTAATCTCCTCAAAGTTGAGAAACTTCGCTCAGCTGAAACTGCTGATACTGGTAGAATGGAAAGTATTTGAAACAAAATGTAGATGTGAAGGGACTCAATCGCCGAGTTCAGCAACAATTCGGCAGACTTCATCTTCATCTTCCACATCCCCCAGTTCACCTTCAATCACATCTTTATATGAAGGAAGATCATCTTCATAGAATGAATGAGATGTACGGTTCTATGTCTTGAAAATTCTTTTCAACAGCGTGTTGGGGAATAAGGTTTCTCAAGGTAGAAATTGTGTCTTTATGAGGCAAAAAGCGCTTATTAAGTGACGATATTAGATCATCTAGGTAGGAAATAAAAATTGTGATTCTATAATATTCTTCAGTTGTTTTGTTGGCTATATTTGGGTGGTTCTTTTGAAATTTACACTCTAGGTGTTTTTACCTCTATGTAAAATTTGGCAGCTCGGCTTCATTAGCTAAAACTAGAACGATTTCTCAAAATCGGTAAAGTATTCAACTTTTTATTAAGAGTTTATGGGGTAATCCAAGCATACAAGATCTATAAGCTATTCCTTTACATTAGGTACTTTAAGGTTTATTTAAAAAAAAACTATTAATATGCAATTGAAATATAATTTAAAGAGTAAGTGTAAACTTGGAATTCGAAATTGAATTTAATATATTTTGCTTTAAATAATTGTCTTTATTAAATAAACATCGAATATTCTTTAAAAAATTGAATCAAATAATAATAATAATCCTCATCATTAGTTTTACTTAATGAATTTGCCATACATTTCCTTTGGTCACATTAATTTATTCGAGTATTTTTATGAGTATGTATCCAATCATAAAATAGTAATTTCTCGGAATGGTTTACTATTATGTTTCATCCTCCCACGGAGACCATATGCGTTCGTTCATCGTATACATGGGCATTTTGACATCGAAAAAAAAAAAAAAGAATATAAGTGGGGGAAAAATCACATGAATGTTTTTAGCCTCGATTTAAAGATAAAACCCTTATAATTATAGTAATTTCAAATTAACTTCAGAATTTAATATGGTAATATTAAATGTTTTAATCTCAACTGAGGTGTGTTATATCGCATTTCTTGTTACTCCCTCTCTCCTCTCCAAGCTTGACATCATCGGTACTCCGTGAAGCATTTTGAATCTGTTTGAACTTCATTTGTAAAATAATTTACAATATCATACAGGCTGATAATTTCATTACAATTTCTCAAATAATGAGGAGCTTTCAACGTAAATTTTATTATCAGTTTATAAGCTTAGGGTAGTCAGAGTTCCCTTCCGATTCCCTTTTGTGTGCCTCAGGTTTTAAAAAGTAAAGAAATATTTTTGAAAAGAGTTCTACTTACGAAAATTATGTGATGGATAACATGGACAATTAGCAGTCCTTGTGAGAAATCAAGCTACGAAAAATAGAAAACAGGAGCTAACACTCTGAATGAGACGTTCTCAATATCAGTGGAAGGTCGAACCGTCAGGGGTCAAATACAGTGCCAACTACCCCACACAATAGGGAATCCTGGTTCTTTCTAGGAAACAAATTAAACCCTAACCTTTTCCAATAGTTATCCACACTCAGGGACGTAACTAGAGGGAGGTATGCCCCGGCGCCAGATTATTTTAGGGGCGCTTAATTGACTAAATGTGTGTGTTTGCCTAAACACATATACTTTTTTTGTGTATCTAAGGGTGGAGGGGGTGCTGAATCCTGGTTTTGCCCCAGTTAGAAAATGACCTAGTTATGTCCCTGTCCACACTGGTAAGTGATGTCACTTGTCACATGATCAACCGATCAACCACACTGCACTCAGGCCCTAGAGGGATTCGTATTCGTATCTCTTCTCTGGGATGATGTTTGTCGCGGACAGAGCCTTCTTTGAGAAACTTGACCAATACCAATACGCTTTGTCACAAGCTGCGTGTCCTCCCGGGGGGGAAAGTTCCCTCTCTGCGCTCTCACCCGCGAACAGTTCGCAAATTTAGAAAATAACAAGAGCTTTAAATTCAAACTAAAATTATCTAAGCATACATGGATCTATTTCCAACTTTCGATGTTGAATAATTTCGGGGGTGGCTCCAGCCCCTTCAGCCACTCCTTGGCTACGCGTCTGCAATGGTAAATGAGAAGCGGAAAACCGGAAACACATATATTTCTTTATATTTTTTCTTCATTTTTTAAAAATGTCACCTCAAGTAAAATTTATTCATTCCTATGCATACATTTCAGTCTTTCTGCATCGTTCTATGTCTTTTTCTTTCGTATCCATAAATTGTCATGTGAAGTGTTTTGCCAATTTTTTACAATTACAAGAGAACTTTTGGGTCTGCAGACTTTATTTTGTGATTAAATGAAAGACAATTACATTTTCTGCAACTGGTTTTGTATGAATATTCTTGTACTAGGAGAGATTATGTCTATTTTTGGCCAAAATCTTTATCAAAATTCAAACATTATTTTTTTGGAAAAAATGACCTATTTTTGAAATGTCATGTCTCGATAATGCATGGTCATGCAGCACTATGGTTGAGCATAGATTATTGAAAATGTAATGTACTTCCATGTTGGTGAATATAATTTTCATAAAAATTTGATAGTGTAGGAGTTATATGGTGATCAAAGAAAAAAGTCATAAAAAACACGCAACCAGTTTTTTAGTCCTTAAAAAGGTACATGATATTTAGTGTAGTAGAAGGAAGTCACGTGGTGCACACATCAGCTCGTTTTTATTTAAATTCATAAGGTTTACATCAAAATTTTACCAAACGTTTTATATTGAACAATATTATTATTTGTTAGTAATTATGTTTCTAACTATATCGATTGGTGCTTGAAATTGTACTTGCTTTTTGAAATAAATCACTAAATTCTGCATTCCCTTAACGTTCATGCTTTCACAATTATTCGATTTAAAGATAGAGTAAAAAGTATTATAAAAAATATTAGTGCTTTGAACATTGAAGTTAAGGTTCCCCAGAATTCGTACATAGCTCATACTTCCGCAGCGAAAAGGTTTTTAAATAATGCTTTAAATTAAGGTTTAAAATTATTGTGTGTGAAAATACATAGAGAAAGCTGCAGAAAAGAACGCGTATGACATTTTTAGGGGAAATTCGATTTTTCAACAGTTTTAAAATAATTTATAGGGCTCGACCGATGGCATTTTTTGGCCGATGGGCCGATGCCGATTGTTGGCCGATTGTTCCGAGGTCGGCCGATGGCAGATTGCCGATTATTTTCCTCTTCCATCGGCCGATGGCCGATGCCGATGGCCGATGGAAGAAATCATTTATTTATTTTAATGTTTATAAAAACATAAATGCGTTATTCAAGCACCTTAAAACTGTTACTGTTTGGAGGAAGTTTACATAATAATTAAAACTAAAAGAATCACTCGCGATTCTAGTAAAGTAATTGAACTATTTGGTGGTAAAAAAAAAAATAGCTATATCAGTGGATTTTTAATTATTTTTTGTTATCCTTTCAAAAGAAGTCAACTACTATTGGATCGGATCGGGTCTCCTTCTCATTCCTCCAACATTTTCTCTTTGTAGCACCTGCACTGCAAATGACAAGTGCACCTGCCTTTATTTTCTTATTTTTGTTTTCATGGGGAGGAATGTAGATGTTATAATATAGGCTAACAAATAATGTGGGTTTGTATCTAACAAGATTGTCAAAACCCCTCGGATTTTTTTCTTAATTTTTCCCCCGTTTTTGAAAGAAAAGCGGGAACGATTCTGTTTATTTTTTATTATAAAAATTATTTTAACTAAAAATAGCTCTTTTTATAAAATAAAAATAAAATATTAAAAAGTTTCGCTCGCAGTAACACCCCCCCCCCCCCTCCACGTTCATAACCAAGAAATACTGAATATTACTTCAAGAACAGACGTGAGATTTTTCTGTCATTACCAATGATTCATTGTCTTAAGAACCAATCTTATTAGTTTTTTTTCTTGTGAGTTGAAAATTACACTAAAATACCCGACATATTCTTTATATTTTTATGAGCACAATGTAAGATCAACGAAATAAACCGATATTTTGTAACCTGAAAAATATTTTGAGCACCAGTAGTTTTCTGTTGACAAATAATCTTCTAAAAAAGCATGTGATCAATTATAAAAATTTAGATATATTTTGAAAAAATAAATATATATATATATATATATATATATATATATGTATACATTGTCAATTTTTGAAAATAAAGAAATTGTAGCATTATTATTAAGATACTAGCTGACATGCCCGGCTTTGCGCGGAATAATATTGCATCATTCGCAGGCTAAGTGACGCATGTCCAAAATTCTGTTGTAAATATGTAAGGAAAAATTTTCTTTAAAAAATCATGTAGGAGATGGGCAACAGGCCTGAAAAACCTTATTTAAACAGTAAAAACATTTAAACGAACAGCCTAGAAAAATTCCTTTTAGACCAAAAATAACAGTTCATAAAAATCTACATTAAAATGCCAACAACAGTTCAAAAAAATTGCCATTAAAGTAATTGCAACAGTAACTAAAATGCGCACATGCAGCGAGATAATTGTGCCAAAATGATATCGAGACACCATAAAAATCGTAATTACAATATCTACCACAATACATTTAAAAATTCCCATCAAAGTAAGATCTGTATTCTGTTTTAAAATGTCCATCAGATGAAGCACAACTGTCCCTGAATATGTCTGCTACAATAAAGAAAAAATCCTTAAATCCCCACATTTGAATAAAGACAACTATTCCTAAACATCCCTAATAGAATAAGGACATTAGTCTCAAAAAATCTCCATTAGAATAAAGACGTCAGTGACTAAAAATACCCATAAGAATACTGACCTTCAAGAGCTACTGTTCCTAAAATAACCAACAGACCATCTTAAATTAACCATCAAAATAAGGACAGTTCCTATAAATCCCGATTGCAAAATCGTCAAAGGATTTCCTGAAAATTCAATTGAATAGCACTTTCATAAAATTCGGATAAAAACGAAAGAAAGGGAAGCATTTTTCCAAAGTCAAATGCTTATATAAGTTAGAAAATGTTTGGTATTGAACCAATCCTGACGCGTGAAATTTAAGTTGATAGAAAGAAATATCTAAATTCTGTCCAAATAGTGCCAAATAGACAGTAAAAAAAATTAAGTAAATGTTTTATAAAATAAATCACTTGAGTAAAATATGGAAAGAAAAATCAACCTCAAGATAAAGTAATTGAAAATCGTCTGCACTTTATAATCCACAAAATATGCATAAAAATGAAACGAATTCTTAGAATTTGTTTCGTTGATAAAGCGGACAATCTACCATGAGAAATAATATGTTTCATGAAATTGTTGAACTGGTACCATAATACTAAATCGCCAAAAAACAAAGAAGGATCAACCTGAAGGAGTAATTACAGATCGTCTGCAGTACGCTAAAAAATGAAATGAATTTTTAGAATTTGTTTCGCTCATAAAACGGCATGAATAACGATAAAACAGCATTTTTTAGCCTACTTTCCCGTAAAAGTAAAAAAAAATAATAATAAAGCATGAAAGAAGGCTTAATGTATCGTGAAAATATCGTTAAAAATCAAGAAAAGTCAAAAATAAGTGAAGTAATTAAATAAAGATTGAAAAATAAAAAATTTGAAAGTAGGGTATTGAGATGGGGAAGAAGTGTATCTGTCGGTCTGTCGGTCTGTCTGTCTGTCGGTCTGTCTGTCGGTCTGTCTGTCGGTCGGTCTGTCTGTCGGTCTGTCTGTCTGTCTATCGGTCTGTCCCCCCCTAATAACTTTTGAACGAATTGTCCGATTGGAAAAATTCTTTTTGCATTCGAAAGATCTCGGCGAGGACATCTCATTTCTATATTTCACTTTTTGATTTGAACAGTTCAAAAAATTTTAACATTAGCGCCTATGGACAAAATTGAAGCAAATTCTGTAAACTCTGGGCACAAGAGCCAAGTTCCTATTGAAAGCTTATTGAAAGGAGTTCTCGGCGTGAAATATTGATTTGAACAGTTTTTGTTCATTTTTGAACAGTTCAAAAAATTAACACAGAGCTTACGGGGAAATTTCAACCCTATATAAATCCTGATCTAACGGACCGATTTGCTTGGAACAAACTTTATCGGAAAGCTCTTATAACGTAGAACATGTAGAAATAGAAAGTTTATCCAGAACGTACGAGCCTATTTTGCTATGAAATTTTTTGATCGGGATTTTCAAGGATATTTCTCAGTGACTCAATGAGTGAAATAATGAATGAATGAATAAATGAAAGAGTGAAAGAATAAATCAATGAATAAATGAATGAGGAAAAGAATGAATGAATAAATTATTGAATAAATGAAAATATAAATAAATGAGTGAATAAATACATGAATGCGTAAATGAATGAATAAACACTTGAATGAGGTAACGAATGAATGAATAAATGCATGGCTGAATAAATGAAAGAATGAATGAGTGAGTGAATGAATATGTATTATCCGTTGAAAAAGGTATATTTTCAATAATTAGAACTAAAGATAAATAAGAAAGAGAGAGAAAGAGATAGCTAGATTATAAATTTGAATTTGGTGTATACGGGAAAGTAGGCTCGTATAGTTCTAGACGGAACTTCTTGTTCAATCTTGAGTTAACAAAAATCATCTAATTGGCGACAAAAGTAGTATTTATTTTGGCGAAAACACGCAAATTGAGCAGATAAATTCAGAGGTAAGCCTTGCTTTAAAGTTTAAAACTACTTTAAATGAATATTGCGCGTGTTCTATTTGTTCTACGAACTTCAGAAGGAGATCATCGTGTGCAGTTTTTTACAGGCATCAATATGCTGCAAAAAATCTAAAACGTGGGACGTTTCTTCGATGAGATATTCTTAAAATAAACAGTTTTACTTAAAATTGGAATAAAAAAAGAACAAATTCGAATTTTAGGAAAAACGCTTCGAGGTGCACGAGGACCTGAAACAAAATACCTGTAACCAAAATTTCGTACTTCTGGCCCGTTCCATCTCGCCAGGAGGCGATCGACGGACACACACACACACAAACTTTTGGTTTTATTTATATAGATTATTCCACCCTGTCTCACGAACTCGTTTTTTAGCCTACTTTCCCGTAAAAGTAAAAAAAATAATAATAAAGCATGAAAGAAGGCTTAATGTATCGTGAAAATATCGTTAAAAATCAAGAAAAGTCAAAAATAAGTGAAGTAATTAAATAAAGATTGAAAAATAAAAAATTTGAAAGTAGGGTATTGAGATGGGGAAAAAGTGTGTCTGTCGGTCTGTCGGTCTGTCTGTCTGTCGGTCTGTCTGTCGGTCTGTCTGTCGGTCTGTCTGTCGGTCTGTCTGTCTGTCTGTCGGTCTGTCGGTCTGTCCCCCCCTAATAACTTTTGAACGAATTGTCCGATTCAAAAAATTCTTTTTGCATTCGAAAGATCTCGGCGAGGACATCTCATTTCTATATTTTACTTTTTGATTTGAACAATTTTTTGTTCAATTTTGAACAGTTCAAAAAATTTTAACATTAGCGCCTATGGACAAAATTGAAGCAAATTCTGTAAACTCTGGCACAAGAGCCAAGTTCCTATTGCAAGCTTATTGAAAGGAGTTCTCGGCGTGAAATATTGATTTAAACAGTTTTTGTTCATTTTTAAACAGTTCAAAAAATTAACACAGGGCTTACGGGGAAATTTCAACCCTATATAAATCCTGATCTAACGGACCGATTTGCTTGGAACAAACTTTATCGGAAAGCTCTTATAACGTAGAACATGTAGAAATAGAATGTTTATCCAGAACTTACGAGCCTATTTTGCTATGAAATTTTTTGATCGGGATTTTCAAGGATATTTCTCAGTGACTCAATGAGTGAAATAATGAATGAATGAATAAATGAAAGAGTGAAAGAATAAATCAATGAATAAATGAATGAGGAAAAGAATGAATGAATAAATTATTGAATAAATGAAAATATAAATAAATGAGTAAATAAATACATGAATGCGTAAATGAATGAATAAACACTTGAATGAGGTAACGAATGAATGAATAAATGCATGGCTGTATAAATGAAAGAATGAATGAGTGAGTGAATGAATATGTATTATCCGTTGAAAAGGTATATTTTCAATAATTAGAACTAAAGATAAATAAGAAAGAGAGAGAAAGAGATAGCTAGATTATAAATTTGAATTTGGTGTATACGGGAAAGTAGGCTCGTATAGTTCTAGACGGAACTTCTTGTTAAAAATTACGTTTTTGAAAGTTGCAAGTCGAACTTGAACCACATAAAATTTTGATCAATAAACATTTATATACTGAAGAATTGATTCATATTTTTTATCAATATGTTCAATGTTGTAAACTAATAATAAAAGAACAAGAAATATTCGATACTGAGAGCAGATGCCACAAGATTGTTGTACAATAGCAGAAAAACTGTCAACTGTCCTAACACGTGGCATCGAAGCAAATATATATATGTATATATATACTATATGCTTAAAAAACGAAATTTACACGGGGAAAAATTAAAATAACTATCGTATAAAAAATTTTGATGTATTTTGAAAAAAATATGCATTGATCAATTTTTGAAAATAAAGAAATGCTAGCATTTTTATTAAGATATTATTAAATCCTGTCGCGCGAACTCGCATTTTGAGAATTCAATTTTCGAAAATTGCAAGTCGAACCTTGACAAATGAAATTTCGATCAATAAACATTCATACTGGAAAATTCCTTTCTTATTTTTTATCCTTTTTTTCTTATGTTGTAAACTAAAAATAAAATAATGAGAATAACCGCACACTAAAAGCAGATGCAACGAGATTGCTGCACAATTGCAAAAAAACTGTAACACGTGGCGTGGGGGGGGGGGGGGGGGGGACGGCTAAGAGAAAAAAGTTTAAGCGGGTAAAATTATTATCGTACTTTCATTGAGTTGACTCTTTGTATTGTTTACAATTTCGGAATAATAAGAAACAGAACAAACTAAAAGCAGATGGTATAAGATTATTGCACAATGACATCTAATGCACTAAGTCATTATTGAGCGAAAAACGGACAAAATGAGGCAACTAACCTAGGGCGAATAACAAATAGCACTCATAAGACGCCTCTATCCTGAAAATTTCAAAACAAAATTCCAAGTCGTTTAAAAGTTATAAGCATTTGAGCGAGCGCCACTTTCGGAGCAGTTGGGCAGGTAGTCCCTCATGAATGACCTGAACGGTATTAGAGAACGTTAGCAGATGTCCTTTTATTTTTTTTAACAATTGAGACCTTGGATAGAAATTTCTATAAGTATTAGTATCTACAGGGTGTTTCAAAAATGACCGGTATATTTGAAAAATCAATAAAAATTAAACGAGCAGTGATAGAAATACACCGTTTGTTGAAATATGCTTGGGACAACAGTAAATTTTGATTCAGACAAACTTATGAATTTAGTTACAATGTTCCACACAAGAGGGCGCTACAATCGATTTGAAAAATTTAGATTTTTCTAGTGTTGGAATTCCACCGTCTAGAACACCAGAAAAATCCTCTGTTCTAAGGAATAAACCATTTTTTTCATCGCACACGCTCACAGCAAGAATGGCAAACTCACAAAATGCGTTTTTTTTTCTAAAATGTTCAAATCGATTGCAGCGCCCTCTGTTGTCGAACATTAACTAATTTCATAAGTTTGTCTGAATCAAAATTTACTGTTGTCCCAAGCATATTTCAACAAACGGTGTATTTCTATCACTGCTCGTAAAAATTTTTATTAATTTTTCAAATATACCGGTCATTTTTGAAACACCCTGTATAAGTATTAAAAAAATTGATTCATTACTGCCTTAAATTAACCTTCAATACCACTCTTCTCTTCAATTGCGTTTTTCTCGAAACTACTTTTTCGATTTGCGTACACTCTAGCTCGCAAAGTTTTTGATCAATCCTTATCAAATTTAGCACACATTTTCTTTATATATACTCGCTTTAGTTGAACTAGAATCATATACATCTCTTTATTTTTACTTTTTTTATTGTAAGAAAAGAACCTACAAAAACGGTTAAAAATCGTATTTAATTTTCCCATTCTTAAAAAAAATAGAAATTTTCGGGGTTTTTTTTTTGTGATGATTTTAGTTCAATTAGAAGAAACACTGATAACAAAAGTTGATTTAAAAAAAAAATTGATTTCAGATAAAAATTGTGCCCTCCAGGATGTACGCAAACTGCCGACCCAGGTGGCGACTTTTTAGTGTGCAGCAGCCGATATCTCCCGAATTTTTCAAGAAAATGTTTGAAAATTTCAGTAAATGTTCCTCAATCTATCTATAAAATAACCTCAAAATCTCAGTAAAATATATTTATTCTTTATATGTTAAAAAAAAATCATAAAAATTGCTCTTAATACGCCGTTATACACGTATTTCCCCCTTTAACATATTCTATTTCACTAGCATTCTGTTCAAAGAGAAAAAATTTCAATAATGAAGGTTTTCGGGCAGCGATCGAAACTATTTTTCCGAATATTTTATCAAATACACTTTGTAGAATGACATTATTTTTGTGCTTTTTTTTAACTGATGTGCTGCCTGTTATTGTCTGGAAATAGAAATTTAGCTATGGAGGAAAAAAGTAAGTTCTCGTCAGAGAATGTTTTCAGGAAAGTTGTCCTTGCGAGAAACAGCCTTGCATCGGCTTTTAGATGTTTTTTAAGGCCGATGGGCAGATGTTTTTATAAAGTTAACGTCGGCTGCCGATGTCGATGGCCGATGGCAAATTTGTTGAACAATCGGCGCCGATGCATCGGTCGAGCCTTAATAATTTATATAAAATGAAAAAACGAAAATATTTCTTGTTGCAAAAAGTTTTGCATTGGCATAAAAAAAACGCAGTTTATTGTTTAAAAAGAAAACGTATTTTATGGATCAAGTTTAATCTTTTTCTCCGTAATCAAAGCGGAAAAAGATCATTTTTCCTGTTTTCAGAAGTTAATTTTATTTGAGTTCCACCAAAGTGTCTTTCTTTTTTTTTACATTTTCGCTGAAAACTTAGCGCTTCGGCTGTTTTGAAAGTAGAACAGTTTACACAGAGTACGTCCTCTCTTTCATCACACTGAAGGGCGTTAGACAGCTGTTTTCTTGAAGACAATCTTTCCTGAAGAAATAAACGCGTGTAAACTTGTGTAATAATTTTCTTGATGAAACGAATCTTTTATTTTCCTTTCTCGTTTGATGCTGTGGGCCCCGTTGGTTATTCTTAAAGTTGCTGAAATAAAAAAAAATTCTTATACCACCCCCCCCTTTTTTTTTTACTCTTCTAAGCTCTAAAATGATGTAAATTGCAAGAAATATCATTACTGCTTCGTAAATATTTAGTGTGAGGAAGGGATATCACGGGACATGCAATGCCTTGTGCATTTATTGTGTTATTGGAAATAATAAAATTGGTGATCTTTCCATCGATTAATCGTTTAATCAATAAACATATAACTGATAGAGTAATTTTTGTAAATTTCTTGAAATGTAAATTATACAGTTATTTTATTTCATTTATTTCGCAATATTAACAATATTGTGAACTTGATTCAGACATACAAATACTACTATAGAATGTATAACAATTCCCTCACATTATCACATCATTCACCTCACATTTGAAGTTTTGGTAAGAAATTTCAATTTTAATTTTAAATGTATTTAAGGAGAAGCTTTTGTGGAAATAATAATTTTCGCTATTTTATACTTAGGGCAAAAAATATGCAAAATGAATTAAAAACGCAGCAAAAGATTCGGGACACCTAAGGGATCATTCATAAATGATGTCACGCTTCGAGGGGGGAGGGGGGTTCGTGAAACTGTGACAAAGTGTGACATCCCTGCTTATGCAACATAGCGTGACATGTGACAAAGGGAGGGAGGGGGGTCCGTTGAAGTGTGAAATTTTGTGACAGATGGGGGGAGGGGAGTCAAATACGTGGGGAAAAAGCGTGACATCATTTATGAACGGTCCCTAAGTGCAACCAGTAGGTGGAAAAATGCGACTATCTCTTCTTCTAATCCCGCATAAGGAAAACGTTTAGCTTTGGTTCAGCCATCAAACGCAGCATTTACATCCAAAAGGAAAGTTAATTTAAACCCGTGCAGGTGAGCGCGAGCGGAAAAAAGCTTTTTTATTTGCCTTACATTTCACTTTCTGTCTCGTAGACGCAAAACAGTAATCCTTTTTCATGGCTCATTGCAATGGTTGATGCGTAGGACCTTGAAAATTTACTTTCTTCTCAGTTACCTGGTTATTTGACCTCGCACTTTATCGGTGTCGAGCTCGTTTCAGAGTCATGGCAATTATTCAAAGTTATGCGCCTTAGTTGTTAGTTATGACAACGAACTGTTGTTGTGTATAACTGTAAAATAATGAATGTGATTTGCCAGCACTAACTCAGTCTCATGTATTTCAGTAACAGGCTGTCAAGTGAATTATCGATTCATCAAGTAGGCGTGATTTATGCATCAAATCTGTATTTTTACGTTTCGGGGGCAGGGGGGGGGGGGAGAACGATGATTAATTTTTTTTCGTCAAAACAATATATTTTGTGTGTGAAGTTTGTCTTTGCGAAAAATATTTAAACATTGCCAACGGCAACCCAAAAGGGTATAGTAGTTAGAACAGCGAAGAAAAATTTAGCCATCGCCCTTTAACACCGAAACGGAAAAGTACCATCAAATCCTTAAAGAAATAATGAAAAATAATAACTTAAATGATGAAAAAGAATGGGTCTAAAAGGGTTGTAAATGTTCCTTTTTCTATAAAATTACATAGAAAGTTTGTGCGGACTTCCGCCATTACGGCAGGGTTATCAGCAGTTTGCTGAAGAGATACTGCTTTGACTCATGTAGACAAGAAGCAACGTTATTGTCTTCTTTGATTGTAATGTTAGGGTGCTTTCACAACAAAAGCGACGAAGACATTTTGTCTCCGTCGTAGCAGACTGTTGCTATAGTTACCAAACTAACAACGATGACGTATACCTTCGATAACGCAATGAACCAATCACTATCGGCTCCTTCTAAATGACGCATTAAAATATGCCAATCAGTCAACGCGAGGGCGTGGTTATGAAATTATGTAGAACCTATGACATTCTCTGAAAAATGTTGTCTTCGCTTATGTTGCTGTTGTGTTCAGTATGAAAGCATCCTCATTGGAGTTCATGTATAATTTGTGTATTCAAACTAAAATCAATTATTAAGATGACTAGCAAAAAAGGTTAAGGTGACATTGTACGATGGATGGAGAATTATGAAGGGGAAGTTGAATATAAGAACTCATGGGAAGGCATTTTACGTGATTTGAATTTGAAATTCATTTTTCCATCTTACAACATATCATTTTTAATGTTTCAGTAGTGTGTTCGATTGATAAGACTGATTTTGAGAAATAAAGTATAAATGAATGTGAATTTCACTATTAAAATGTGTTTTTCCTTTATTAGCATGGAATTTTAATTATGGCGGCTAATTATTATATAAAATAATATAAAATATCGGCGTAGGCGATCGCTTAAGTCGATGGCGGCAAGAGAAACAACACATCTAACTCGGAAAGAAAAGAAAACGAAAGGAATTTAGTTAGTATTTTTACTAATGAAGAAGAAAATATTGTATATTAACGGTAACAACGAAAAATAAGTTTTCATTTTACGTAAGGCGCAAAAAAATTTACTTTCCATTATGAGAGAGAAGAACTAAGTAATTTTTGGAACTTCTTGTTTATATAGAAATTAGTCTCTAACACATCTGGTACGAGGTGGGCCCAAAAACATTAGTTTTGCGCCTACTTGCTTTTATAATGCCAAAAAAAAAGAAAAATATCATTGTCCTTCAAATTGTTCAGAAAATAATTTTGATTTACCAGCCCGTATACCTGTCTGTAATTTGGCATTTTGAAAAACTCGAAACCAGTTATGGTTACAGTGCCGGGCTCGAAATTTTTTGTCTCGTTCAGGTACCTTTTATTAAATCATCTACAGCATCTAGAAGCTCCCTGTCGCATTGAAAAAGGGATTCCAAGCAATCCCGAAACATATGTCTGCATTTTATTGCTCATTTGTGCTTTAAATTAACGTGTAATTATATTATTATTACTATAGACATTGTCCACAAACATATTGAAAACTCTGTAAATTGTTTTTGTAGATCACGTAAACATTTTCTATAAATCGATGTTCGTACAGTAAATAGACGCATAAACTGGAGACTTTTGTATCGCAAATATATTGTATAAGCACCCGCAAGATTTTTGCTGAAGGAAGAGAGGTTATTTGGACATTTATTTAGACTTGGAAATAGCTGCTCTTCAAATTTATTCCTAAGCTAGTTAGTTATATAACAACTAGTAAGCCCGACGGTCATAAGAAATGACCGCTGTTCTAGATATTATAAATATACCATTCTCCCACAGTTATAAATTTCATCATGAAATTACGGTTAAATAGCCGGCAGCAGTCGGTCCATCTAATTCACCGTTAAATTTACGGGCTGGAACATTTTTATATCTTTACGAGATCTAAACCATTTCCAATCAGCTTGGTTAAAAAGCCGTAAGTGCAAAAGTTTACGGTTTTATAACCATTTACAAATGGTTTCAAAACTAAATGTTTACGGTTTTTGAACCATTTCGAGGCGTGGAATCTTCGAGGCGAAGAAACCGTAAACGAAGCGTGAGGGAATCGAACCCCGGGTGTATGATACACCAACCTCGCGCTCTAGTCATTCGGCCATCTACACCACTCAAAGCGGCTGTTTATTTATCAATAAATCTTCTTTTCCAACGGACAAACTGCATGAAAATTGAGATTTCAATTTTTGATTGGATCTAAAGGCATTTTTGGTCTAAATTTACTGTACATTGACGATAATCATTTTATTTGCTGCAAAAATAAAAATACAAACGAGCTTCAACAGCTCAAATTATGGGTTCGCTCATTCACAAACAGTTCGGGAATCCGATGTCTGTCAATTTTTGATTTACGTGTGTATGTGTTTCTATTTAGTAACCACTGCTTAAGCCACTTTTTTTTCTTCTTCTTTATGTACACATGGGACCATTCATAAATGATGTCACGCTTTTTTCCCATATTTTTGACCCCTCCCCCTCTTTGTCACAAAATGTCCCACTTCAACGGATCCCTCCCCCCCCTTTGTCACGCGTCACGCTATGTTGCATAAGCAGGGATGTCACACTTCTTGCTACCCCCTCCCCTTGTCACACTTTGTCACAATTTCACGAACCCCCCCTCAACCTCGAAGTGTGACATCATTTATGAATGATCCCTATGCAGATTTGAAATAATAAATCTTTATTCATATTTTAACAACAACGTTCGACCGGTAAGTTTTCCACAACCAAGAAGGACGCCCGATTCTTATTGACTACGAGACCTAGTGGCGCTTGTAAAATACGGTTAGTTAAACGTTCTTTGGGACAAAGAGAATAAACGATTTTCTTCACAATCAGCGGTTTGAGTACCATCTTTTTAATGGTTATTCAACTGTTGTAATTAAATATGGTAAAATAACAATAAAATAACTGGTTGTATTACTATTTTCTTACGGACACTTTTAACAGTGCAGTAACTGGAAATGCACACCAAATCAAAGAGATATTTATTCCATAGAACAGTAAAGTTTAATGAATAAATAACAAAAATATAATAATTTCGGAAAAAAATATTCTTACCGAAAAAAAAATCTAAGTTATAATAATCTGTAAAATAAAAATATTATTTACTATATAATCAAATTGTTTGTGACAAATATTTATTTATGTCCAACATAATCATCGTCGAAACAATAGTTTTAACGAAACTGGAAAAAGGAGCGCTGCCACTTTAATAGATATAAAAAGCGCAGACGATAAATAAATTAAAACGAAGAATGATGGATTAAATTAAATTCGCGTTTACATTAATTTTTAACAGAGATTGCAAATTTAGCGATGCCTCACTCAAAATGCTAGAGAAATGTTTTGATTATTATTATATTTGACATGTGTTACAACAATGGCAACTGTATTACAGCTACGCAAGCAACCAATAATCTATCGGCGACAAACAGACACTTAAGCTACTTATATATAAGATGAGAATTGTCCAATTCAGATAAGTGTGCTTTTTTTTTGTTTTCGTACAAACTTTCATAATTTTTCTCGTTGTAAACGCGATAGAAATTTTTTCGGCGAGGCAAATGCCTCTACTTCGTTTTTTTTTGAGTGTATACTATAGTCAATTCGCTGAATCATAGATGCTGTGTAAGATATAATACTTCGTAGATTCTGGACACGGTGGCGTGTTGTAAGGCGCGGGACTCGTATGCCCCAGGTAATAGGATCGATCCTGGCTGTGTCGGTGGACTTACACGAGGCAGAAAATCGTCTGCCCCCGTGTCGTATGATTATGCGGCATGTAAAAGATCCCTTGAGTAGATATTCGCCATGGATAACTCTCGGAAAAATTAAATTACTAGTGCAATATCGCTCAGGTGCCGCCATCTAGGAGGAAACTGAGCGTCAAAATTCTCAAGTGGTAATGACACCCGCCGACAGTGGTGCTACTTGAAAGAATGGATGCCGGTTTCCGGGGAAGAGATTCTGGACCCACACAATAAACTGTTCTATGTAGACTTTGTAGGCATTCTCCACGAGCGCATGTTCGAGTTTAGGAATCAGAATAACATGATACGCCCTAAGCTGACAAGCTGACTAACCTCATTGATAATTAGTACAATGCACGTAACTACTATTCAACTCATTCTCATTCAACTATCATATTCCTCTAAAATCTAAACGATCACTTACGCGTGATGAGTTTTTTAAAGAGAGATTTGTTAGCATTTGATTAGTCTCGATGTTTGTGGTCTATAACGATGAGAATGTAATTTAAAATTGTGGTTTTCTTAGAGCAAGAGTAAACTAAAAGCTTGGAAAGGCTATTTACGCGTAGTGACATAGTTCGTAAAATATGTTAAAAAAAGAAAAAAGGAAAAAATCGGAGGTTTTAATGAAATTATTTTTATTTTAATAATGTTATGTACTGCTTCTTAAAATTTGTCAAAAATTTGATTTGGTTTCAATTTTTTGCATATATAGGCAAAAAATGTTAGCTTACAAATTACCCTTTACAATATCTTAAAAAATATAGCTAAAAGCCCGAACCACAAAATATTACATATATGTTCACTGCTTTGTATTTTTATAGTTTTCTTGAAACTCATTATAATTAATTTATTTTTTGATTTCTACTTTATATTTTATATTTTGCTGTGACGTATGTTTGCACTTTTCCAATGCTTTGTCTTTTTATTAACATGCATAATAATGTATTTTTATGCATTTTTTCAATAAATTATTTCTAAATCTTACAGTTCTCATAAACTTAGACTGTGGTCCAGCTGCAAAAAATATTGCATTTAATGTCCTATTCTTATAAGAACCAGATCCTTCAATCCAAAAATAAAAAAATACTTATAGGGCAAAAAATTTCATTTGTATAAAGTGTACTTGCTTATTTACAGCTAAACTCGGGCTATATCTCTTGCAAAATTACTAACAAATGGTAAAAGTGAAATCGTTCTGTTTCACAAAATGCTCAAACAAACGAGTACTCGCTAAACTGCGTAGGGCAGACAAGGCCACATTTGTCACTTTTTACATTTTTGACTATTTCTCAATATTTTAATGAATTATTGAAACAAAACTGATTTATATATAAATTTACACGCTTCCCGACTTTTTGGTACAACTTTTTGGTATATTTATCAAGAGTTTTTGATTTACATTGTTATTCTAAAAAAATGAGAAATTTTGTTTGAAAAAAAAGGTAGTTTCGAACACACTTGGAGTGCATGCATAAATGCATCGAACTCGTTTTTACAAACTAAGAAATTTATTACGCATGAACACTTTCCTTTAAAGCAATTAATTAAGCAAAACCTTTGGCACTTATATAATTTTTTTTTCTAAATGGTTTTTTCTACATTAGAAAAATTTAAAGAATATTCTATTTATTCAATTTCACTCCAAAGAAAAATGAGCCATTATATCGATACTCGGATAAATCAGAGTCTTAATCACTTAACTCTAGAGCCTTGCTTAAATTCTCCTAGTCCAACAGTCTTTGAAGCTCCTTTTGTTTCCTTAAAATTATATACTAGTATCATTGTTACAAATTTTATTCTCAAATAATAGAGTTAGTTTGTTCATTAAGATTCTTTCGGAAGTTCGCAACTCTATAGAAAAGCAACCCAAGTTTCTAGCCGTATCTTTTTGCTTTCAACAAACGCATCTTCTGCAGTGTTTTGGAAATGAAATTGTTAGTAAGGCCTTTATGTGGTACTAACCATACTTATTAAATCCAAACCTAGAAAGTTGTTCTCATGTTAACCGATATCCCTTCTAAAAGTTTAAATAATTTATTTCGGGTTATGTTAATAAATCCAATAAATGTTTCTTAATATGTATGTGAAAAAATGAAATATATATACCACTAATACCTTTGGATAAGTCAGCAAAACTGTTGAAATAGAAATTATTAAATATGATTTTGAAAGTTAGGAACACCTTTGGAGTGAATATTGCAAACTTGTGCTGATGAGTTTGAAGTAGCTCCTTACTCCAATGAATAGAAATACATATACGTTTTTCTTTGTCATATGTTACACATTACTTTTACGAACTGAAGAAGCTCCGTTCAACAATATCTGTTAAGAGCTTTCATCGCGAATTTTGGGTGCGTTGCGTTTCGGGTGTGATGCGTTTTGAAAAATTATCGGAATCTAATAATTAAAACGTTTTAATGGAAATACCAGTCTTCATAAGCACTTGCATCTTTCCCCCATTAGGTATCCATATTGGAGCAGACAGACTTTGTATCTCATGCAGAGATTTTAACTTGGTAGTCGGTCGAGTACTACTAAGCACATTCTTCGTTAATTTTATCTTATAGAAGGCATTTATATCGTATTAATGATCCATCTGGTATGCACTATTTGGCTTCTTGTGGTTCTTTGTAGATTTGCCGAATTACTAAAGAGATAGGATGCCGTTCTTGTTCATAATTGCTCCCAAATTACGCATAATGATTCTATGATCGCAATTAAGCACAAATGGATGTCTGAATGCCATTTTAATCTAACTGAGATATGCAGAAATTACGCCAATGAACATGGAGTGACATACTGACCGAAACGTTTTCAAAAACAGAAGTATCAGATTGCTCAAAGTTGACAAAATAGTACCAATTTATCCATTCTAAGCAGTTGTATCAGTATTTTAAATGATCATTTCTTTCTTTTTATACCTTCTTATTGTAATTGATATCTGGTTTCTTGCATTAAGACATAGGGTGATTAATTGAAATCGCGTTTACAATTCTAATTGTCGTTGCTAAAAGGATGCTAGCAATTCACTTTTTGCAATTAGTTATGTGCGAATCTTTGAAAATGGTGTCAGTAAGATCGATTGCTGAGTTGTGTTATTGCATTAATATGCCTATTACTTTAAAGTAATTACAAAAAAAAAGGAAAAGAAAACTCTTTTCGCAAATCTTTATTTGGCATCAGCCAGGATTCATTTCAAGGAAGTCATGTTGACATCCGAATGAATTTTTAAGTTTAAATGCAATGGTTACAGATGAGTTTGCTACACTGTAAGTTATTTAAAAAAAAAACCTTTTTATCAATGATGTATGACTATTATTAATTTCAGTTCGTAACATGCATTTACATAACTAGTTTTATTAATTTTAAAGCAAGAACTTAATTTCGCTGATTTTTACAAATGAATAGTTTTAATGTTTCTTAAATGGCTAGTTCGTTCTTATATTTCTCTTGAAGTTTAACGCTCTAATAGGCTAATCTCCGAATAGTATTTTGTTCTTAAAAGTAATCTGAAATTATTCTTTAAACTATTCTTTTAAATCAGCTATTCTTAAGCATGTTTAAGAACTTCAGATCGCCATAAGAGTCCTTGATTTTGTGTGCGAACTGCGAATGTCAACCTCACCTCAAAATATTTGTTTCGCTTACGAAAAATGCGACAATATGTTTGGTGTGTTATGAAAATTTAATGACAATTTATTCGATCATGTGCACATGAAAAACATACATCGATTGGATATCGCACCATATCTTCAGATTCATGTTCCAAAAAAGATATAATCCATCTCACAGCAAATATAAATACGTTTACTGCACTTTTCACAGGGATTTTATTATTATTATGTTCGCTCTTGTTATTGATAAAGTTGGTTTTCAGCATTCAAGTTAAATTTGGGATTTAAAGATATATATGTACAGTAGGGTGGAGTGAACGCTATTGGGGAAAAAAAAAATCAATTTTAAATCGGCGGGGGCAGAAAAGGTGCTTTTGTGGTTCAAATGAACGCATGCCAAATTTCAGTGCGGAATTTTAATATTAACATGCGCCCCAAGCCCCTTGAAATATTTATCATTGCGTTGATTGATGGCAATGTGCTGCTTCAACTAAAGCAAAATATTTTTTGTGATGTCAAATAAAATTTATTGCCATGGAAATAACGCAAATTACTTATTATTTCACTCAAAGTGTAGAAGAAACTCTCTTACTCGCAATTAAATTACGAATGCTTTGAAAAAAATACTTTCTGTAAACTTTTTAAAGCGCGTCGTGAACATGAAAATTCAGACGCACACCCAATGAACACAAACTTTACTGTACTCTTTGTGTTGAACTGAGTAAATAATATTTCTAGAGGAAAGCTTAGCAAGAATTAATCCATGTCTCTGCTTTTCATCATAAAAATGTACTGAAGCCTCAGTTACAAGACGAGCACATCGTTTTATTCCTTGAGAGTGGCAGGGGAACTTTGAAAGTTCAACTTGGACTTCATCTGTAGGTGAATTAATCCAATTTGAATGTCTTCTGTGGAGAGGTTTTTAATCACAGGTGGTTCACATATTACTTCATCATGCCGACTTATCATGTCTGGTTTAGAGGGGGAAGCTTGAAACTTCTAAAAAGTGCTGAAATTTTCTGCTCTCTTGCTAACAGCATTAGTTTCATTACTTGTTTTTTAATATGCATCCTGTAATCCTTGAGTATAGAAAGCAGAAGATTTTCGGGATGAGCATAAAAACTATTTCTTCTTAGAACAGGGTCAATTATTTCTTTTAAATTGGGATCCAAAATACCTGGAATAGGATTTAAATTTCCAAAAATTACGGATCCCTTCATCACAATGTGGGTTTTATTTAATTAGAAACCAGGCTGGAGCATATACTTTCATTATATATGTTGCTTTTCGCTTGTTAGTGCTTTTCGGTTGGACGTTTTACCGTCAATTTCCTGCAGAAGATGTCATAGCGGCCGTTCATTGATATGCAACAAGCAAATTAACCATTGTAATGGATGACCAAGTTCTATTTCCAACAAACGAATAACCCCACCCTTTGTGCCAGTATTAATGTTTGTTACATCACGTCCTACAGCTAACAATAATTACCTAAAATAAAGATAACAAGTTGTCTCGAAAGCAGGCATGGTGCCGATCATTACCATTAGAAGTTGCAGCTTATATTACGATAAAAAGAGCAAAATTCTTATCCAAGAATTACTTTAAACACAATTTTCTTCGCATAAACTGCGAAGAAACTTATTAATAAAGTATACATAAAAATTTTTTACGTGCAACTATCACAATTTAAAATTAACAGCACAATGATCATTAAGAGAATATGAAGTGCATCTATTCATAATTAAAGATATGCTATTTTGACCTTGAATTCTTATTTTGCTTAAAGAGAAAGCATGTTGTTGCCTGTCTCCGTTACCATAACTATCGCCTTTACATGTCTGACGCACTATCATGAGAAGTTTCGTTTGACTGATTCTGACGCGGAAAATTGATTTGTTTTTCGAATTTTTGCACGAAAAACTAAGGAAATATTTAGACAATTTGAACATTGAAATATTTTGTTATTTAGAACATTACGCAAAAAATATAATATAGTTTTCTTATTATAACTCTTGACAAGAACGAAAATCCACTTAATTTATTTGTTCCGTCAAACTTTGGTCACAAAGAAAGAAGAAGGATAAAAATATTATGAAGTTTGACTACATTGATATTTATTTTTCTTACCCACAAAATAATGAAGAAAATATGCTAACCTAATGATATTTTTATTTTATAAATTGTTTCCGTAATTAAATACTCAGAATTTTACAAACGAGAAGGAAAATGCATCAAAGAGTCATATTTAAAAATTTATTTAAGAAGGAATGTTTTAAAAACGCGAACGCTGATGAAAAATAAACGGTCTTTCTCTTTCATACTGGGTCAAACTGACATCATTTGGAAAACTTCAATGTAAATTTATGAAACTTACTGAAAAAGCAATAAAAAAGCATACATTTTTTATTGCTTTTTCAGTAAAAAAAATTTCTTTATTAATATTTCACATAAGCAGATTCTTCTTCTACTTTTATTTATGTGTGTGTGTGTGGCAACGGATGGTGTGTTGAAAATTTTCCTCTTGCGAGAATGCCTTGATATCCCCTCCATGCAATGTCTTGGAAACTTTTCAGAAATACCAGTCTAATGATCGAGAGAAAAGGAGGAGAAAGGCTTTTTTCTGCTATGTTTGCCGTCTAGCAATAAAGCGGTTATTGCCAATTCTTCGCTGTCTAATAAATCCTTTGGGATCCTAACATTTTTATCCTCTTTTCCTGAGCAACAGTTGGCAGTTGTAGGAGAAGGATGTCAGCATGTTTTCCGAGGGTGGCATGTGTGGGAGCCAGACGGCAAAATTAATTTCCAGGTCAGCGCCCCTTTGGAAGTTAGTAAATAGGGGAATGTTATTTATTATCATGGGAGGTGCTTTCGCGCCGTGTCACTTTCGCAAAGAAGTTGATTCTGAATTGATCCGAGCTTCTACGAGCAAATGTCGTTTCTTACTTGCAAATGATTTGGAAGTTTCGTTATCCTTGAAGACTGAAATAAGGCAACTATTTTAGCATCCAATAAAATTCAACAAGAAAGAAGTAAATAAAATCTGCGCCTTTTCTGCAGTATGTTTAGATCAACATTTTAAAAATTTTTGT
Organism: Octonoba sinensis; assembly: GCA_038502835.1. Classification (NCBI taxonomy): domain Eukaryota; kingdom Metazoa; phylum Arthropoda; class Arachnida; order Araneae; family Uloboridae; genus Octonoba; species Octonoba sinensis. The sequence continues at coordinate 22,986,619 of CM076599.1, read as the reverse complement.
GGCTCCGGGTTTACTCATTGAATGAAGTTAGATATCACTCGTTCTGTTAAAATCTTAAAAATTGTACTTATTTTTCGTGTTATATTACAATACTTATCAGTGGTATTTTATTAAATTATTTTAACCGCCTACAGTTGATAAGTAGTTTATAAAAGCAAAACAAAAAAATAGTTGCTGACTGGGACGTAATCGGGGGAGGTTTTTTTTTGTTTTTTTAGCGTCAACCCCTTAGGACTATTGAGCTATGTTACATGTTCGCATACGACACACTGTTTAATAACATACTTTTCCAATTTGGGTTTGCTAATTTTGAATTTTTGAATTCTTATAATTATGAAATAATTATAATAATAAAAAATTCAAGCACCTAAAATAAAAAACCTGTTTATACATAAGTATCTATCTGTCGGTCTATTTCGGTCAAGCCATATGTCTGTATATCTGTTTGTCTGGGTGGGTTAACTACGTGTTCGTTTCCTTATTCATAATTTCGGTGCATAATAAAGAGTCGATCCACCTTCGAGCGGTAGCAGTCACTTTAAGGAGAAATATTCTGAGGTCACAATGTTTTACAAGAAACTCAGCTTTGTTTTGCTGTGAAAATATCTAACATAATCATAACAAAGCCTTTGTAACTTGAAATATTTCCCATAATACCTTAGCTTCGCTCCTAAATAGCTCTTATAAATCACTCTTCATATACCAAATGGAACTACTATTTGTGTCATAATTATTTACTCCATGTTTCAAACACACTGAAATTCGCTTTGCTTAATTCCAATTTACAGACTTAAAGAAAAACATACAAACTCTAGTCTGTCTTGGAGCTGTCTTAAAGGTAAGGCTACAGGACTGTGTGGTACCAAAGAGTTGCTATGACAACCGCCGCATAAACGGCGGGCATGCTGCTACGAATATAAATGATTATTGAGGATTTAGGTTATTTAGTACAAGTGTAAGGGGTGAAAACGTGTCCCCACCTGTGCTTAGAAACAAAACCTGTCTTTTTGAGAGAAGGATAATAAAGATTGATCATTGCAAAAGCATACGTATTTTGAAGGTCATTTTATGTGTTGTTTGTGGAGATCGATGTGTGTGTCTGGTAGCTAATTGCATTCAGATGTATTAAATTTCTTGATTCAGCTGAAACACATTTTTTTTTGTAATTTCATGATATTTCTTTCTTTTTGACATGTTTGTAGAAAAGTGACAATATATTTTTGGTAATAACTTTTCAATAGATTTTGAAGGAAATCTGCACACCTTCCAATAGGGGTAATGCGGGACTGTATTATATTTTAAGTCAGATAAAGAGTTGAGTTGTAGAGAAAGATTGGCTTTGGTTGCTTTGTAGTGAAGTACATTTTATTTCCCCCCTATTATAATTGAATCGTTCTATTAGATTGAGTTGAATATAAATTAATTAAGATTGCCAAGTAAAGCTTACATTTTCACACAATTTGTAAAGTTGTGCATATGTACTTTTTACCGAGAAGTGGCATAGCTTTTTCGCAGCACATATTTCCCTTACTTTTACATAGAAAACAATCCAGCAAGCATGTGTGTTAATGTTAAAAGTCTTTCATTAAATTAATTTCATCATACTTGCGCGCATATAGTTTTACAACCAGGCATATTTTTAACACAAAGCTAAAATCAAAGCATTATATAAGGAAATTTATTACACTTTAACAAAGTGAAATAATCATTTCTTACCCGGAAAACTTATTTTCAAGGTTAATTAGAGGTTTCCTCTTAACATAGCATTGAAAACAAGTAAAACTGTATCTAGCGAGACTGCCATAACATTTTGAATTTCCCAATTTTAGACTGGTCAAACGCATTGTACCTGCAAATAGTTTTTCAAGGAAATATTTTGATTTTGGTACGCCTTAAGTTATTACGTATTTAGCACTTTCTAGAATTTAATTCTTTAGAAAAAAGAATAATTTACATATTTTGAGCAAAATGAGAATTTATTTGTTATTATTTACAGGAAATTAATTTTTTAAAATTTACAGTAAAAATTATATACATTTTTCGTCAGCATTGCAGTCTGGTTTGCCCCATTGTTCCACAAAGATTTTATGACGATAGCTGTGTGGTGACAAATCAAGCTTCTTAATAGCATATCAATAGGTAATTAGAAATTAACATTAAGTAATAGTATTTTTAAATAAATTAGTACACGTAAAAAACTAAATTTTAAAATTATTAAAATTGCAGCTATAAGGCATACATTCACGTGAGCATAATCATCATCTTTGTTGCACCATTTGTTTGTTACCACTACCGTCTTCCATGTTCTTTCTTTCCTTTCTTTTTCTATTTCTTTCTTTCTTTCTTTCATTCTTTCATTTTTTAAGGGTTTGTTCAGGTCTTCAATTGATTTTGTACCGCACTATTTCGTTTGTTCTAACATCTACTGGAATTCTTAAAAGCATAAAAATAAATAAATTAATAGATGTCCTACATCAAATGGTTTTTCCGAAAAAGTTTTTTTGACGCAAATCTTGCAATTAAATCAGGATCTTTAAAGCATTCAAATTTTCTCGTGGCGCCTTATGTTACGTTTTCATAAACTGTTTAATACTAAACGGGAAAAAAATGTAGAAACCAAAATGAAAACATGGGAGCAAGTTGTCCCGGCCAAGTTCTTTTGAACAAAAAATTTCTTGTTCAAATTGGACCCCATCTCATAATTCCACTATAAAAATTTCTACTTTTAGATATTTATTGAATTAAATTATATTTTAGTATGTGACTTAAATTTAGTTTATAGTGACATTTTGTTTATAGAGACATTAATTAGTTATGGTACGCTTACGTGTTTTAAATAATAAATTATTATTCTTGCTTATTACGGGTTTAAATTAATTTTTAAATTCATTTTGAGCTGAAATTCATAAATTTTTAGTAGCGTTCCACACTATGAAAAAAAGGCTGCAACCACAAACCATAAACTTCCTTTTGTAGATCCACTGGAGAGGAGAATCTAAGATCAGTAAATTTTTCTAAGCAACTTTTTTCACATTGTCATCTTCAAATAATAGACCACATTTGTTTGCCAAAGACTCCGACCGTGTCTCTGAGTCACTAGGACACCAACACTCACCTACAGTTTCGTTTTCAAAAGCACCACAAATGTGGCAGTGACGTTAGTCTCCATTTCTCTCGTTTCCAACTACTTCAACTTACTATGCTGAGACTAAAATGTCGTTGAAAGAGATGATTTAGTTTTTGACCTCAATCAATGATAAAAGCCAAGCTTAAAAACTACCTGAAGCACTGAAGCACATTTTCAGGGGTTTGCTATAAACTATTTCTTGATGCATATTTTTCAATTTTCATTGAAAATATTTACATAAATACAAGTTATTTTGTCAAATAAACTATCTTAAAGCATTTTAATACACCAGTATTATTCATTTCACATTTAATACATGTTTGAGATGTGTAGGATAGATGATATGATACCTACTAAAAACAAAAATGATATCGTTTGGCCCCTTCCATGGAAAAAGAGATATTCATGTTCCTCGCGTGACAACGTCTGTCATTAAAATGCAATAATTGAGAAAGGTAATAGTTTTGGCTTAAAAATTCTCCACATATGTATGGTTTTTTTCATCAAAAGTTTTTTTGTTCATTACCGTTTTTAATTATTAATCTTTAAAAAATGGAAACATGCTTGTCACGGAACATTTAACATGGAATAACCCATATAATAAGCAAAACGCCTGTTTTTATGCCCTCTATATAAGTTATACTCGTATTTTTGTCGAGATTTGTGACAGTTTTTTATATTTTCGTTTAAAAGTTTTAAAAGTGAAAAAAAAATCTTTAACGGCATTGAATTTATTCGTTACGCTTTGCTTCAGTGATACCTTTAGCTTATTTATCGTGAACTATAAACTGCTTTATTGTGCTTAGTTCTAAGAAATAGGTTACATAAAGCACAGATGAGTTATGTTGAGCTTCCACTTTATTCGGAACAGTCAAACGCTTTTTTAGTTCCGATTCACTATTATGGTGTTCGCTGGAATTGATTCAAAACAATTCTCTTAAAAACTTCTATGGCTTCATTTTTGTTTATTTATTTTGACAGCTTATTGGAAAATCGATGCATTTTCTTCATTTATCTTGTGTTTTCATGTATTTTGATCACACACAGAAAACTTTTGCTTGTGAACGTTACAGTATGATTCTGCTTTATATGGCTTCTTTTGTGAGAGAAATTCCCGCCATTTACTGTATTCCTTAAAGGAATTCCAGTGAGAAACTTCTAGAGAAACGTCTTTGACTAAAAGTTTAGAAAGTTCCTTTTATTTACTCATTACTCATTAGATAAAATCAAAAATAAATCACAAAATAAAAATTCGATAAAGGTAAGACAATTTACACTGTTAGCACGAAGGAAAATATTTTGAATTTGCTCGAGTTTAAGAACACATAATTATTGAACAAATTTGAGCAAAAAATTTAGATGTTTTTGAAGGCCAGTGAAAGTGTTCCCTCCCTAAAAAACTAAATTAAATTGTTTTAAAATTACGTAGGTTTAATTCTATCTGTATTCGATTTGTTGATTTTGAGATCAATTTCTTTTTTCGCTCTTACTGGTATTAAAGCCATGTGTGTTAGTAGGCATGTTCTTTGTGATTTAAAATTAGAAAAATAAAAATAATGTTAATGATTTCATTATGAATTTCAGAGTTCCCAGGGTTTTTATTAGTCAGCTATGCTACATAATTGGTCTATATGTTAAACGTTACTACTGTGTTTTATGCTAATTTTATGGAAAGACAAGTAACACATTAAAATATACACACTTATCTTACCAGATTTTATTGCAAAATTACGATCTATATACATTATTCATCAACAAGTTTAGTTAAGCGAATACTAACTCTTGAATAAATTTGTATAAAAAGAAGAAAAAAAGAAAAGGAACAAAGCACTAATGTAAAAAACTTGACTTTTAAGTGTCAAGGCTTGAGTAAACTTTAGATTTTGTCTTCAATATTGGAGTATGAGAAGCTTCGGATATGGTGCTTTGTTGCAAAAAACACTAAACGAGGCTACTTTACTGGTGCATGAAAACATGATGTAGCAACTTTAGTTATATTAATTTTTATCTCTCTCATTTGTCGCAGGGTCTGAATTATTCCAAACATACTTTTTCAAAGTTGAAAAGACTAGTTCAAAACAACTTTCTTTTATGTAAAGCTCTTTAGTTTAAAACGAGAACTATTAACGTTAAGAAAACGATATCAAATTAAACTGTTTGAAGCTATACTTCAATGATATCTAACAAATTAGTTTTTAATTAGGAAAATTTTAAAATTAAGCACTTTTATTTAAATTGGAACAGCAGAAACGTAAGGAACACAAAATATTGTACAAAATTACCGCAACACTTCCTGACAATATAGAAATTTAGAGAGCGATTAGGTTTAAATATAAGAGTATATTTTTATACTTGACTAATATATTTTGACTAAATATTTGACTTATATTTTGACTAAAATTAAGTGAGCTTTTATAAAAAACTCACTTAATTTTAGTCTAAATATATTCATATTGGAATTATGTATTTTTTAAGACAGAAACTTTTTTACTTTTTAATAATTTTTAAACATTTGAAAAAATTCGTACCATGGACCCGAGGCGCGGGAGCAACGTTTTCTATTTCCTAACGACGGGGATAAAACTTGAATTGTTTGTTCTATAAGAAACAAACTGTTTTATTGTTTAATCGTTGCCAAATAAATAAAAATTGCAATTTTTCTCTATTCCATTAAAAGAAAACAATATTAAGATTCGTACTGTTGGTATATGGTATTCGTGTTCGTTTGGAACTCGATATTTAACGAGTTATTAAAATTCCAGTCCATTTGTCAAAATACCTTTTAACAGTAGAGCTTTTTGTCTAGAGAAAAAGAAACTTATTCACATTCTTTTGTACGAAACTCGTACTTTGACATACGGAACTGGTATCGTGAGGATACGTGATGGATTAGATTGAGTTATGCAGCATAATCATTATCCGTGATGGAACGATGTGATCGTGTCTTTGCGTCTTCATTTTCTTTTTTGTTTGTGCCCAATTATCATTTAGAATCTCAGTACGTACTCACAGATGGGAAACAAATTATAAAAAGGTGAAAGTCCACTCATCATTGAAACTAAACTCGATTCATGTCATAAAAAAAAAATGAAATGCAAAAAAGACAACATTTAGAAGCATGCTTTGCTTTTTTCTTTAGAAGTGCACCGCAGTCGTGAGATTAAACTACTTCCTATATCTTGCTTTTCCTATAAAGGATCCTGGGAGGATGGCCCAAAGTCCATCCACGGGATACAGATGGGCAAATAGAATATATGATCGCGTTTAGTTTGAAGCATCGATCTATTGTTTAATCGTATTACCACTTCATATAATGTTTTTTTTTTAATCTCTGTAAAGAAAATGTTAAATTTGTATATTTCTCACTTGCGTACCTAATTGTACTCAAATTTTCTAAACTCAAATGAATTTTATTAAAAATTGGTTTTAATTCATTTATAAGTTGCTTTTTGTACGCTTAATGTCGTTATAAAGCGGCATATTTTACGAATTTTCATTCGTAGTTGCAAAAATTATTGCAGAACACTTGAAACGATGTACCTATTCTATTAAACAGTACTTTTTTCTTTAAGCGTAGTTTAAAGATTATGATTAATAGTCAATATTTTAACTTTACCTTTAAATTAGCATTTTTAGGAAAATAAAGTTTTTGTCAGAATTTCCATTCTAAATGGAAGTGATCATTGGCGGTACAGGGATAGAAGTGTGCAGTGAAGTATTTATAGTTGTCTCAAAGCTTAAAAGATGCTTATACCAAACACCAGGGCTGCGGAGACGGTTGGGAAAAGAACCGACTCCGACCCCAGAAATTTTAAAACTCCGACTCTGATTCCTGGAACTAGGAGCTCCGACTGCCCTCTCTGACTCAGACTCCTTTACAAATAAATTTTAGGGATGTAACGAATATTCGGTGCATTTTAAAGTGACTCCGACCATTTTTATCCCAAATCAATCCGCCTCCGACTCCTTTTATCCCAAATCAGTCCGTCTCCGACTCTTTTCCCCCGAAAATCAGCCCGATTCCGACTCTACTGCCCCGCTAAATACATGTAATATAATGTTCCCTATGGAAGCGATATTTTTTTCAGAAATTAATCACTGATGTTTCCCCACTGAAGCTCAATTACGAAGTAATAATAATTTTTTAGCGCTAGAGCAGATATGCTACTCTATCCCAAAATGCCGAATATTTTACATCGAATACTCATTTACATTTTTTTAAAATTCGATATATATAGCGACTGTATGCCACAATGGGTAAAACGTCCCATTAAAACACAATGTTATAACCCTTTATAATTTATGACTACGCTCTTCAAAATAATAAAAATGTAATGATGTAGTTACAATATTTTTCTAGTTGAAGAAATCTGGTTTGATACTTAACATTTATGCATATATCTTTTGTGTGGCTTAAAAACGTGAGAGAGGAAAGTCATAAAGGGAAATTTTATATCGAAAAATACCTATAAACAAATAAAATCATAGAATCTTTTATGCCGTTCTTTTTCTTATGAAGCAGCAGTAAGAAGCCATTTTATGATCGGTTGAACCTATGAATTGCAAGGTCGCAGTTTACATCTTTGTTATATGAATATCTTTAGACACATACTTAGATCGTTGACAGACGCTTAGATTGTGACAAGATGGAATGTGTTTATTTGATAATCAGGAATTTGTTTGTTCTTTGCAGCTCCGCAAGCTAATTTTATACTGATCTTGGTGGTGGATTACCTGGAGTTATTCGCAGATTATCCGTAGTTTTATGTAAGTCTGCCATTAATGATTTAAAATTATTTAGATTCGTATGTTATGTAATATGTAGCAATCACAAAGTATGTTCCCGACAGTGTTGCTGTCCTTGATAGCTCTGTCTCATAGATAGAAAGTATGTATATATTTCACGAAATATTTTGGAAAATCCTGTAAAAATTAATCTGACTTTATAATGTTGGATTCTTTTAACTGTAGTGTAAGCTTTCTACTTCCGCTACTAGTACTACTGCTACTAATTTTAAGTTACACTACCAAGCAAATTTTAAGAAAAGGAAAAGCTCACGGAATGAATTACTGAGCTGAAGAATTTTTTTTAATTACAAGTTTACAAGTTGTTGAAGGATTTCTACTGAAGTGCTTTTATGGGAAAAAGATTGTGGTCAGATGTTTAAAATTAAATTCTTTATCTGGGGGGAGAAAAAAAAACAGAAAAGCAAAATGTTAAATGATTGAATGCGCCATGCACTACAATGAAAAGGAAGGCATTCATACATTCCATTAGAAGTACATTTATTAAATTATTTGTTTTATTAAAAAATATATTAAAATGTTTTTTAACCACAAATGCGAAGGGTGAAACTACAGCATTTAATCGATTAGCCGAACTGAGAGATTGATAAATGCGCCTGTTGAGGCACAGCCTTATAAATAAATGAAGTTGAAAATGTTATCTTACATTTTATGAGTTGTGTTATTATTTTACATTTTATAGCTTTAGAATTTCGATATGAGAACGAACTAGCAAACAAAAAGTACTAATACTCTTTGGTTCAAAATATTTCATCGGTTACTGAATTCCGCTGCTTACTTGATTCATGAAATTGTATGAAGCGGGGGGCCACTGTATCGCAACGTTTGGGGAATATTAGTTAATAAAACAGCACTAGTAGCACTTCCATTTAAGAACCAAGAAAAATAGGCTTGGTATGAACAATTCCCTACGCTTACGCAGCTTTTAGGAATTGGCATTCAACTTTTTCTCATATCTAAAGCTATAATGGCAACGATTAGCCCACAATTTACCTCATGTTTATCGGTAATTGCGGAAAGCAGCTATCCGTAACAGGCCAAACACATACAAAAACACGGACGAAAATGCATAAAAAGAATAGCATTGCGTAGAAATAAATTATATAGGGATAAAATAGAGCCAAGGACACTAAAAAAATTGTTCTTTTTACCCTTCAATTCGAAAATCTGTTGGGTCGTCTGCGCGCGACAATTTGTGACAGATGACTTTTAATATTTGATGTCTGAGCGAATGCACACACAAAGAACTATTGTTTTTCAGCAAACCAGGAAATGTTTGAGGTCAAAAAGTTAGGCAGTGAAGATTATAGAAATAAAAAAGAATGATGTGTATATTTTTATGTATTTTTATTGTTTGTTCTGCGTCTAGATTTATGCATTACTGTAAGAAAACAAAACAAAATCGTTAATTATTAATAAATTTGTAAACTGTGTCACATTTATGATAAACAGAAGCGTAATTAGATTGTCAAAGGGTTAAAAAATTATTTTTTTTCCTTCTTATCTTTTAAACTAGCCACCTTCCGAAACTAGCTAGTCGGCCTTTCATTGTCGATAACATTGTGCTACACGAAAAATGTCCTTTAGATGAAAATGTTTCTTATGTATTTTTGGCTGAAAATTACGAATCTGCAATTAATTTTTACCTACCACGTACCATTTTCCCCAAATTCCACATTTTAGCTTTTTACGTATTTTTTGGATAAATGTGCATATTTTCATAATTTCTGGACTTAATTTATTATAAATTATATCTTTCTCATTGACAGTTTATATTTATTAACAGTTTTCATAACGAAGAAAAAATCAAGCCAAGTCTTTCCAATTAAAATAAAAAAATACTTATTTTTCACCCGTAACGTTTTTTCTAAAAAGAAGTTATAAGTGGACAAAAAAAAAAAAAAAAAAAAAAAAAGAAGAGAAAAAAAAAAAAAAAAAACGACATACATACAGTATGAATGTATAACTCCTTCCTTTGTAAAATTGGTTAATAACCTCCTTCCTTTGTAAAATCGATTGAAAATCATTTTAAAGGCACCTAACTTCTTCAGTAGGTTTACTGATGTGACTTTAAACTAATGACTAATTGTAAACTCAAATTCTCTGCAGTAGTCTTTTTCCCCCTTTCCTTTTTTTGGTGGACTCAGTAAGTTTGACCAGAACGCTGACGACATAACTATGGAATTGAACATATTTAGTGAAAATTGTACACATAACTGGTAAGGCAGATGAAAAAAAATTGCAGCCCATCACTTTCCTCCCATCCCAGAGCTATTATATACAGCACATGAAATCTATTGCTGTAAAGAACATAATTGCAATGAATTTTCTGTTGTAAAATTTTGGCATCAAAACGTAGGATTTGTCCAACTGTACTTGTTAGCTCAAAAGTAATCATTCACCAACGAGTTACGTTTTCTTTAATTTTATCCCTTTTTTTGTTTTACTTATTTATTTAGTGATTTGTCTTGGCAAAATACAGGATTTTGTTTTTCTTTTTTTCCTGGTGATTGTACCTATTTTCAGGAAAATTAGTTCTAATGTGGAAGAAGTATATTGTTAATTTTCGTTATTCCTACAATATTTATAAATATTTGACTTTTAAGGAGGAACAGTTTTCCCCACTGACTCCTCTCAGTATCCGCACCTGTTTCTTACTTTGAATTTTGAGCCTTTATACTATTTCTTTCAATTTTCCTCATATACATTTACTGCAATGTTCGACCTCTGGAGCTTTTTTGCCACCATTTCGTATTTGGTCAGGGTTTTTTATCAGAGGAAATGTTATCGCTCCTAAGTGACCTTTAATGTTATGTCAACGGGCAGTCCGCCTTCTTTTTGCAATAAATAACGGTTTGCGGTTGATGGCAAACGGAAGGCGAGATCCATTAAATTCCCTCCCCCAGCTGTCGTGAAAGCGGTGCAGTGATCCTGTTGTTTTTCATTTTTCTTCAGCCCTCTATACTTTCCATCTTCCGTTTGTATTTTAGAAAAATTTGGAAGTAGTTTTTCAAAATTTGATGAGAATTTCGAAGCTGTCTTTCAGTTGAAACACGATGCCAGTTTTAAAAAAGAATTCGCTAGAATTTTAAATGGAGGAAAAACCTTCCTGAAAGAATGTCGTATTATTTTCTTGTGTCCATCAGTAAATTGATAAAATTTTCGGGGGTCTATTTTCAAATTGTTTTTCCTTGCTACTTCGTGAAAAACCGTTGAACTAGAATAGTACTGGTATGGGATTCTGTAGGAGCTATTTTTAGTCTGAATAAAAAGCGAAATCTAAGTAGTTTCACATTCTTTTTTTTTTTTTTTTTCGATACAAAAGAGGAATATTTACAGCATTTTATTTTTTTGTTGCTGCTATTAAAAATCCAACTGAGAGAAGCCAAGAAAGCTAAATATCTCGTTAAAAATCGAAAATGAATAAATAACTAAATGATATAAAATAAATAAGTAACAAATACATAATAAAATAAAATAAATCAATAATCAAATTACAAAAAACTTTAAATATTGAAAAATAAGTAAATGAAAATAAATGATGAAAGCAAGTTTATGAGATGGGAATTTTGCGTCAGTCGGTCTGTTTAGCTATAAGTCCTTTCGCCACGACACCTTATTCTCACCTTTCATGTTTGGATTTTTACAACTTTTCTATGAATTTTTAGTTGTATAAAAAACTTAACATGAATGTCTAAGCGGAAATTTGACTTCGGTATACGCGTATAACGATAAAAGATATTTTTAATTTTTTGTTCTGAGATACATGAAAACGTTATGAGTAAAAAAAACTATAGACTTAACATTGACGAACGTATTTGTTGGATGGTCTGATTCAGTAAATTTAAACCGCTTTATTTTTTCACACAAATAATGCAATCATTTTTATTTCTCTAAAAAATGATTATAGTAAAAATGATATAAAGCAAAACTTTTATTTTCATTCTCAATTTTTAATAATAATTGTTTTTTTTTGTTTTTTTTTTTTGCAACATTTAAAAAGTAAAACATTTTACTTTTATGTAATAAAAGAATTAAACCTTAAACCTTTTCATTTAAAATTAAGAGCCTTTGAAAAGTACTGTATGAAAATGGTTTTTTACTTCATTTATTGGACTGATTTAGTTTAGAAATTTTGCACTGGGAGGATTTTCTTTTCAAATTCAGTGCGGGAAAGTTTTTTTTTAAATTTGCAAGCTACATTGAAAAAATGTGGTTATTATTAACATTTTTTGATTAGAAACTTTAACAGTTAGAAAGTATTAAAATAACGCCCAACATTTTAGAAGAATGCATTTCCCATTCATGATGATTAATTCTCTTTACGCGTAAAAGGGATAATAACTTATTTTCGATAACATGACAGTTGAAAACGTATGAAACATTTTGGAGTTTAAATTAAAGGAGATACGTATTTTTTTTCCAGGGGAAAAAAAACGAGGAATTATTTATGCTTGATAAAATTTGATTAATATGCTTTTTAAAATCCTAATGTTAGTGAGAAAGTGAAAATGAAAGATTTTAACTTTTAAAAGTTAATTTCAAAAGTTATGGGACCCAATGCTGCTTTTTCATTTTGATATGATATGCCTTAAATTCAATTTAAAAGGAAATTTTGAAAATTACTTATTTTTATGATGTCCCAGAACAGGAATAATTTTCGTACAGCTGTAAGAAGTATGAATAAATCTACTTTTATCATAACATAAGAATTAAAATGAGAAAATTTCATTTTATGATACACATGCTGCGCATTATTTACCACGTTTTATTTGCAAAATGCGCTCTAGCTTGCATAGAACCCATTGTATTGTTCTTTCCCTAAGAATAATTGCATATTGTGCCAAAATATGTTGATTTTCCTCTCCTTCTATCTTTATTAATAACATATTTTCTCCATTCATTCGCAGAAAACTGAGTGGGCTTGAGGACAATCCTTAATGTTTCTGTAATGTAATTTCAATTTTCCTTTATATAAGTATTGAGGAAAACAATATTGAGACGTGATGAAAACATCATTAGCTGTTTGGCGTCACAAGATAAGCATGGTTGGAGAAACGTACTGTGACTGTTTAGTGCACTTAAAAAAGACAAAATATGAAGTTCAGAGTCTATATTTTCCCCTTACGAAGTTATTGATTGTGTACATAAGTCTCACATCAAACGTTTAAAACTTTGTTAATTTATTCAGCGATCTGAGATTATGCAATAGAGTGGAATGAATGCGATTGGGGGGGGGGGGGGGGGAAAGTTCATGAATTTTGAATCGGCAAGAAGCAGAAAAGTTGCATTTGTGGTTCAGATGAACACATGCAAAATTTCAATGCAATATATTATTATTAAGATGGACCCCAAGCCACTTGAAACATTCCTCATTCAACTCTGAGTGAAATGTGGCAATATGCTGCTTCAGTTAAAGTGATGTAATTTTTATGCTTTTTCATGTTAAAATAATGTGTAGTACAGATTAAAGGATGATACATGGACATGGTAAATGGACTTAAGGACATGATAAAAGTACTGATGCTGGAACGAGGGCGAATATTCTAGAGCTCTTATCATTTTCTTTCATCTTAAGATCTCAAACTTTTAATTGAAGAACAATATAACCAAAAATAAACTCTCAGAAAAATGACTTAGGTCTCCATTTTAACTGTCATGTTAAAGAATAGGTGGCTAATGTAATTTTCAATGAGGATCTACTGGGAGTGCCATTTATTGACGTAGTAACCGATGTGTCGTTAAATGCGGTGTCGTTATAAAATAGTCCGACTGAATTTATATAATTGGAAGGTATATTAAAATACTTTATGTTTCAGAAAACGTTCCAAAAAATATAATGTGAAGATTTTTATTATAAGCATTTAAGAGGGCACAAGTTATCTAATGTACTTGTTCCCCTTAACCTTTAGTAGCCTTGGGGTGCATGTTAATGTTATCTAAACTGATTAAAGTTTCGCGCACATTTATTTGTACCTAAAGCGCATCTTTTCCACCCCCCTGCCAATCAAAAAATCGGGAAAAAGTTTTTTCCCTCCACCCTACTATGCAATCTTGATAGTAAATATTGTCCTAGTATTGTGGAATGTTGTAATTATTCTACGGTGGATTTTTTACTGACAATCCTCGTGAGATCAAAAGGTATATTTTGTGCGAGTTAAAAAATAGTTTTATAAATCGTTTTAATAAACAGCGTCCGTAGACTTTAAGATAGTCGAGTGAGATTTTAGAATGTACATTTCTACCATAAACTAAAGCGATCTGCCTGGCGGAGTGCCAAGAAGAACCCATTCATGTTCAAGGGAGGAACTGCTGGTATAAGGAGAGTGCCGTTTTTGTTCTCGCTCTAGTTCGTTTAGCATACTTGATTTCTTCCGGAGTGATGCTATATGCCAGTTTATAAGTTTAGTTGCTTTCAACAAACAGCGAAGCAAACATTCTGATTCGCGTACTAAATAAACGCACCTGCAAAACGAACTTCCCTAAAACTCGAATGGATTCGTTCTTTACTGCCATGCGGAGAAGCTTTCAAGTGTCAAAATTCCGAGGTCGAGCTGCATCTGAATGAAACTCTTCATTGAATAGTCTATAAGCTGGTTTCGGGTACTCAGTGATCTCCAGTCGTAGTTCCATCCTAGTTCTAGCGATCACAAGTCCTAGTATCTCAAATTTGCTTCTATTTGTTTCTTTATTCTAAGTCTACACTGAATGTTATGAAGTGACGCATCGTCATTATCCTGTCTGTAATTTACCTGGCGTGTGAATGCCAGATAAATGTTCGAAATACTGGAAACTGACAAAAAGACAGAATTAATTGCTTTTTACTCTTAACTTTCGCAAAAGTTCGTTTCATATACTGGAAATTATACATTATACAGTTAGGTGGGCTAATCTGGATTTTTTTCCCGTGTACTTACTATATGTTTGTTTCGATTTCAATGCATATTTTGTTATTGCTGATAAATAATTCTTTTACCGTTGTATTATATTCCTGATTGAAGAGTTTATCAACAGGTATCAGCAAAAAATATTTTGAGCTTTTTTTACATTTAATAATTTATAATAATGCTTTTTTATTTATTTTTCATTTTAATCCCCTCATAAAAACATCATTACTCCTCTCCCACCCTTTAATTTTCATCTTTTTAGCAACAGCCTTAGCAACTAATTTTTAACTAAACCGCTGATAAAAAGTTGAATAGAGTTGCATTAAAAATATTATATATGTGACGGTTTGAGTATTTAAAGCTTGGCATTGAATATTTACCAGAACAGTGGGTTATCATACTTTTCTCAGATTTTCATTTGACCTATATTCCTGGGAAATGTGAGTAATACGAGCTTCAATGCTTTCACAAACTCACGTTCCGTTTATTAATAATTCATTCTTTTTTTGCGAAATCAAACCATTTTGTGTCCGACTTCTAAGTTAAAACCTGGTTATGATCCTTCTCGAAATGTCTTGCGAGTTCTACCAAAACTTGCATAACCCTTCCATTACGCATAAGCTTCTCTCACAAGGGTAAGGTCAGAGCCGCTGCCTCTTCCTGCGATTTTGTCAATAAAAAGCGGGAAATATAATGTACCGCTAGTGAAATGAAGGTCAATAGAAGGACGAGCGTGTACAATGCTCATCGGGTTAATGTGGAAATTATGAAGAAGAGGGATTGCATCACAAAATCCAGGTCATAGCAAAGATCTGTGATGCCGCAGGATAACGAATCGTCAATATTTATACATCTGAAGATGCAGAAATAAGATGTTCACGTTTGGCAATTGCTTCGAATCATTTCAGCCTAGAGGTTGACATTATCCTCCTTTATCACCAAATGGAATTTTCTACCTTCCAATTCTGAGAACCTATTCTGAGCTAAAATATTATCAACCAAGAAAAGGAATTTCTGAAGCAATTGTTGGTTTTGAGCCATTTATAAGTTGATTTATATATTTAGCTTTTAAACTGCAGAAACACTGTCTACAGGAATCTGCAGGAATCTGGTTACAACGATAAGGGGGTCTGTGTACCTCCCGGAACCCTTAATACATGTCGCCGATCCTGTTACGGATCAACAAAAGTGTATTTGGAACAACATCCTTTCCTCCAGGCCACGAATTCTGGCTGATTTAGTGATAGGAATACGTCACCAAAAAGCTTAAATTAAAATAATAATAATGAAAAAAGATAAGATTATATATCTTTATTTTTAAGAGCTAAAAAACTTTTAAATTGACAATATAGTAACAGTAATTAAAAATGGGGTGTAAGTTTTCATTCTGGATGTTTCGGATGTTCCAAAAATCAAAACCTTAGTTGCATGTTAAATATCCGATTCATTTAGTAGTTTTTACTAGGAATGTAACGAATAGTGATTTGGCCGAATACCGAATATTCGGCCATTTCTTCCAGGCCGAAGCCGAATATTCGGCCAATGTCTTAGGCCGAATACCGAATATTCGGCGGCCGAATATTAAAATTTCTAGAAAATCGTTGTAATTGAAAGTATTTGTCAAATTTAAAATTATTCACTAAGTCAAACACCAACTACACACAATCCATGATGTATGATTTAATTCTGTTTGTTAATTTAAAACTATCTAAAATAAATCTATTTTCTCTATTGTTTTGAATGTAATAAAACTAAGAATTTCACTCACAAGTGGAATAGAAATGACAGGTTTTATGGTAGGAAGCATTAGCATTATTTTACTAATTATTTAATTCAAATGAAAGAACTACTATTGCTTAGTGAACGTTTACCATGTTCAAAATTGCTTCGTGAAGATATTTTAACCCTCTCATGCATGCATTGATTTCTTTGTGTTATAAACAAAAACTTCTTATGCCGCAAACTAATTTAGCATCTCAGGATTGTTGTGCAATAATTTATTTTTTGAAATTTTGTCCTGTATAGTGAAAAATTCGTGTTCTTGTATGAAGACGTTTTATGCTTTTTTGCCATATTTATTCAATATAATAATAAACATGGCAAAAATGAATATTCAAGCTTCATTTATAAGGAATAAGAAGCTGTAAAATAGTAACAAACTTCCCAGTAATGTAAAACATGCTTCAAAATAACTAAACAGAATTTGATTCGAAACTAAGATTTTCTCTTCTTTCTTGAATCCTCCATGGACTCCCAAAGATATCTTAATCTTTTAACAATCTTGAATACCCTATGAAACATTTTATGGCTTCCAAGAACTGTTTGGGGTGTCTAGATGAGGACGACATGCAAAATGCAGCACAAAAACGAATCTGCATAAAAATTTGAAGCAAAGATGTATGTCACCTCATATGAGGCTTTCATGTATGAGAGGGTTAAAAGTTATAAAAGTTAATATTTTTATTTTATGGGGGTTTTTACATACCCATCTTTAAACGATCTATTAAAATTTAATACACTTAACTGGAATATATTTTTATTTTCAAAAACCCCCATTAGCGTATGCTATCTAAATATTCATGATATATTCTAGGCTTTTCACATTTCTCTCTTAGTCAATATTCACAACAAATCACTCTAACCAAAGAAATTCTAACGTCCACTTTGTTAATAATAACAAAATTAATTTATCATATTCTCCATCATAATTAATTATTGCCAGCTTTTGGGAGAAAATGCTAAATATAAAATACAATATTACAACTTTAAAATCTGTTTTTCCTCAGTCGGGCCTTAAACAAGGTTTAAAAAAAACAGTTTTTTCAAATTATTTTTATTATTAAAACTACATACTAATGTATTCTTTTGCAATAATTATAACACAATTTTAAATGTTTAAAAATCTACTAATTTCTTTCTTTCTTTTCTTTTTTTTTTTTGAATTTCTACTGCAGCAGAACTATTCGGCCGAATAGTCCATCAATATTCGGCCAGGCCGAATTCGACCTTACCCAGTATTCGGTCAGGCCGAATATTCGGCTAGGTGAGGAAATGACTATTCGGCCAGGCCGAATATTCGGTCAAAGAGCCGAATAGGCCGAATACCGAATAGTGGCCGAATATTCGTGACATCCCTAGTTTTTACTACCACACAAAACGGTTGCCAACTAGAAGGCCACCAGTAGTGGAGCAGGTAGGCCGTGGTAGCCTAGTGATTAGAGAGTCGGACTTCCCCCTGTAGGATGCGCGTTCGATACCCGCTGAAGACCCACCATGTACACTTGGGGATACATGCATGTAAAATTAGTGGACCCCACTACCTCGCCTCGAGCGCAAACAATCCTAAGGCCTCGGCTAACAGGTAGGGGTCTGGTGGAGAAAAGTAGGGTTATCAGTAGTAGTTTTCGAGTAGGGTTCGTGTTTTTCCCAACTAGTTAATTCTTTCTTTTTCTGCTAAAGTTTATTGCCTCAACTTTACTAGAGACACATTTTTTCGTCAT
This sequence comes from Octonoba sinensis, assembly GCA_038502835.1. Classification (NCBI taxonomy): domain Eukaryota; kingdom Metazoa; phylum Arthropoda; class Arachnida; order Araneae; family Uloboridae; genus Octonoba; species Octonoba sinensis. The sequence goes on along the minus strand of CM076599.1, from coordinate 22,968,299 downwards.
TTTTTTATTGCATGAATTATTTTTGACGCCGGGCTGGTTAAAATTCCTCTAACGGCCTTATTCACCAACCGATTTGAACCTCTGTCAGACACTCGGACCGCGGATATGAGCGATCTGATTAGTTGAGAATGCCTTTGATCTGCAGTTCGAAAGTTCAAGTCGGCTGGTGAGTAAGAGCAACATCACAAAAAAGTTGAAATAGAAGTCGTATTTGGGTTTCAACGTTTCATGAAGCTCCTTTTTCAAATCTACTTCTACTTCTTTTATTTTATGATTATTAAGTATGGTTATAATAAAGCATGAAAATGAAGTTGTGAAGTTGTATATTCCCTGGAACATTATTATGTGCTTACCTGAGGTAAAAATATCCGTGATGTAACTGAAAGGGTGGAGATGGCGCTCAGTTTCGGTTTTCTTTTATCATGATGCAAGAAGTGAATTGGGATCGCAAAAGCTTGGTGCTTGATCTGATTGTCAAAAAAAAAAAAAAAAAAGTTTGGGGGGGGGGGGAGGAGAGAAAGAATCAATATGTATTTTTTTACTTGCTTAAGAAAACGAAAATTGTCTAATAATGTCTCCCAAGTGCATTGAAATGAGAAATTCAGCGAAAGCTTCGTGCTTGCGCTGCAATAGCTTTCGATACTTCATATTGTTTTCTGAGCTTATTAAAGAAATTAACTTCTGACTACGTCAAAAACATGTATCTCTTAGCCTGTCTAAAACGTGTTAGCATCGCTTGTAAAATATGTCCTTTTACGTTTTGTATTCTTTCACACGAAGCCTCATTACTATATCTCAGTTGAATATTCAATGCTGGATACAGATGTAAAAATGTAACTTGCAAAGAATACGTAGGCATGCAAAAATGCTCGTCTCCGGCAAGCAATTGTCATTTGATGGGCGTTATCCTTGAAAAGTAGAAGAGATGACGCCCAGACGAATAACATTATTCTCCACCCGCAGCTGCTAAACATGCACCGTTAATTGACAGCATCACTCAGTCCTGAAGTGCAGACATCTAAAAGTCGGCTACATTTGCCTTAATTAACAATTTGATCATCTGATTTGAACTACAAATGAATGGGAAAGCCATCTTTTAAATAAGAGCAAGAGGTTTGTCCAGGAACTAAGCGAGCTTATTGTTCCGTGTACCAAGATTGACTTTTAAAACTACTTCTTTTTGGTTGAATTATAAGTTATTTCAAATTTACATTTTTAACGGTTAAAACACTCAATATGAAAACAAAATAAATCTCGTTTAATAACAAGAAGTTCCGTCTAGAACTATACGAGCCTACTTTCCCGTATACACCGAATTCATATTTATAATCTAGCTATCTCTCTCTCTGTCTTTCTCGTTTAGCTTTAGTTCTTAATTGCTTAAAATATACCTTTTTCAACGGTTAATACATATTCATTCAATCATTCATTTTTTAAGTCATTCATGTATTTATTCACTCATTTATTCTTTCATTCTTTTGCTTATTCATTTAATCATTCATTAATTCAAAAATATTCTTAAAAATCCCGATCAAAAAATTTCATAGGAAAATAGGCTCATTAATTCTGGGTGAACTTTCTATTTGTACATGTTCTACGTCATAAGAGCTTTCCGATAAAGTTTGTTCCAAGCAAATCGGTCCGTTAGATCAGGAATTATATAGGATCTAAATTTCCCCGTAGGCGGTTGGTTATTTTTTTTTTTTTTTTTTGAACTGTTCAAAAATGAAAAAAAATTGTTCAAATCAATATTTCACGCCAAGAACTTCTTTCAGTGAGCTTGTTCATGGGAACTCGGATCTTGTACCCAGAGTTTACATCATTTGCTTCATTTTCACCCATAGGCGCTAATGTTGAAAATTTTTGAACTGTTCAAAATTGAACAAAAAATTGTTCAAATCAAAAACTAAAATATGGAAATGAGATGTACTCGCCGAGATCTTTCGAATGCAAAAAGAATTTTTCCAATCGGACAATTCGTTCAAAAGTTATTAGGGGGGGGGGGGGACAGACCGACAGACAGACAGACCGACAGACCGACCGACACACTTTTTCCCCATCTCAATACCCTACTTTCAAATTTTTTATTTTTCATTCTTTATTTAATTACTTCACTTATTTTTGACTTTTATTGATTTCTAACGATATTTTCACGATACATTAAGCCTTCTTTCATGCTTTATTATTATTTTTTTTTTACTTTTACGGGAAAGTAGGCTAAAAACGACCTGTGTGTAAGTGTTATCGAATTCCTTCCCTCAAATTGCTAAGCATAATGTGTCAGTAATTTCTGTTTATCAATATCTTTAATGATAAACTTTTAACATCAAACACATTTTTTCAATGTGTAGGGAAATGCAGAACAGTCTTAAGAAAAATTATTTTTCGTGTAAACTATCACTACTGAGTAAGTAAAATTTTTTACTCGGTTATATTTACACATGTTAGTCTTCAGAAATTGACTTTCTCGAATTGTTTTTATCAGTTATCCAATTTCAAAAACTCCTGTTGCGGTGAAAGAAAAAGAGGACAAAGAGTCGTAATCATATTGTGAGTCAACATGGTTTTGTTATACTAAAAATTGTAGTCAGTATTATGTAAATGTTTGCTTGAAAAATGGAATTTTAATTAATAAAAGAGTTAAAGGGTATTCTTGAGATAAATCTTTCTTTACGAATTATGTACAACCAGCTACGTAATTTCGCATTGCTCACTACCAAAGGGCAAATCAATTTTGTGAACCAAAACTACTTAAAATAGGTCCCGTAAAAAAGCTATGCATTGTTTGACGTACTGCATGTACGTCCTTTATGGCCGAATGACCTTTAAATGCTATTTATTTATCAACATGATCCTCTTTTCTTTTGTATCGCATGCAAATGGAATCCATCAGACACCCTTGCACTGAGCACATTTATGCACAGATATTATCACGGGGAGCTCTGTTCCATTCTTTTTCTTTTCCATGATAGCTGCGTAGGAATCGCAGAAAGCAATGACCGCAATAGCCACCATCAAACAGGCCGCTACACGCCCAGTCCTGCAAAATCCTCGTCCATCACAGTCTTGACATTTGCCGGCTGCAGAACAGAAAAGTATGAAAAGTATGATTACATGTGGCATAAGAGCCTATTGCTGCTTTTCCCCCTCGCTTTTGCTAGTGGCGGGTGCTCCTTCCATTCATCCCTTGGAGGTTGTGGCTATATTTACTCATTTTCATGATTTGCTTTTGATGATGACCTTTGAGGTAATTTAGGCCGTTGAAGAGTGTTATAGTGGGTGGAAAATTAGCTTCCTTGTTGAGAAACGAGACATAAAAGACAGATGTGCATACGTTTCAAAGCAGAGGAATGACAGGTAGTTGCGACAAGTTTGCAGTGTCAAAGAATTGTTTTCTTCAAAGTAATTTGTGAGCGAATGAGCCATTTTATTTATTTCTGAGGATGCCAATGAACTGATCATTAAGGCACTGTGAAAATGAATCTGCATGTGAAAATATGGATAAAAAACTCACACAATTTGTTTGCTAATTTGAAATTATGAAAAAAAAAGAAATAACAGATAAATAAATGAAGAGAACATGTGTATCAGATTTTCATGCCATATGCCATGGTGGCGAATAACTTGGATTCAATTTTTGCTTTCGTCAAGTCTTAGATGGACGTGTTTATATATTCTAACGTCATACATTAACTTTTTTCACATGTCTGTGACCATAACTCAAAAGCGCAATGACAGTGTCTGTATTGATGTTATTGAACTGTTCCTGCGAAGAAAAAGAGTCGAGTAATATATTTGCTGCTTGAATAGGTTAAAGATATTTTACACAGTCCCTATTCTTTATATGTTATTGATCATAAAACAAAAACTTGACTTCATTTGTTTATTGCCCATTAGAGGTAATAAAAATATACATTATAATGTCAGGACTGGCAGGCAGAAACACGTTGTAAGGGATATTCTGCCTAATAGGGGTCTGTTGTATTCACTTCATATCGGATCAGCGTGACATGAATAACATTGTATTTAATATTCAGATCACCATCCTATAATGTCAGCGTCTAGAGCCAGAATTTTGGTTCTATCAGGGTGCGGGTTGATCCTTACATGTATATGTATTACTATAGTAAAATCTGTAATATTGCTTGAAAGCATGGGAAAAATAAGGATTCTGGGATGGGGGTTTGAACCCCCAAACCACCTGGTTGCTCCCCTATATGACGTCTAGTTGTAACGTTATTACTTATAAATATCTAACAATTTGAAACATTCCTAGAACCAAGTACGTCAATTAAATGCGTCCATTGTAATTTAAAATTTGATTGGTTTCTTGCAACTTTATGCTTGTGTTAACAGAAAGGGAATTTTATTAGAATTAGTTGATACTGTTATTTTTCATACCGGACAGTGCATTCTTCTATCATGAGTGTGTAAGAATAAAACTGCAAGAAATCAGTCAGATGGCAAAAAATTACACAGTGTTACACGCAATTTCTAAATCAGTCTATTGGCGCAAAGTAAATAAACTTGATGCTTAAGAGGTTATGCCCTGTAACGTCTTTGTTTTTTTCGTGGAAAATGCACTCAAGTAAAAGTCAATGAATTAATAGCAATGATCGCATTTCGTCTTCTTGGGAAAATGCAGTTTCTCGCATTTCGTGAATAAGTACGTTTTCTGACGTCCAGTTCGTTGATGGTTTCTGATAAAGATGTCAACTTCAAACGATCGTTGAAAGAATAGCAACCTATGGTTGAATTATCAGTATTTAAATAATTACTAGTAAAGGCATAATTACTAGTTTAAAGCTAGAATGTATTAAGAAATGATATGTAAGGCGATGTATCAAAAATGTGAATTGATAAAATTTTAAATTAAAATTAAATGTATTTTCAAGGGGCAAATTTTCCGCATCTAAGGCAGAAAACACGAACCACCAAAATGTTATAAGCAACGAGGAAACAAAATGTTATAAATCTATGTGTTCAAAAATATGTTTGTAACCGGTATTCTGGTAATATGGAATACTGGTAATGGAATATTGCTAAATGGAAATATATATTGGAGCACTGGTAAATGGAATGGAATACTGGTTAAGTTCAAAGCATTTCACGAAATATTAGCTCAACGGATGCAAGTAATAACTTTCATACATGGAAATTTACTTTTAAAGCTTGCATTAATTGTTTTTTCTTCTGCAATAAGAAGAACTTTACACTAGTTAAAAGTTAGTAAAAAATGAAATACTTCCTTCACTGTATCTAATTTTTTTTTAGGAAGCGGGGACTATCAATGAAAAGATTTTAAAATTTGTTTATAGAAGATAAAAAGCATTTTAATATTTATCTTCTATTAATCTATTAATGTGATATCTGTTCATGACAAAGCGGTTGAAATAATAAAAAAAAAAAGAAAAATTGAAGAAAAAAAGTTGTGATATTTATTCATAACGAAGCCGTTCCAATAATAAAAATGCAAATAAGGAACACTAGTTTTTTTCTCTTTTCTTTTCTCTTTTCCTTTTTCTAATTTTTATTTTGAATACTAAACAATTTTTTTTTACAGTAGCTTTACAGCAAATAATTAAGTGCTATTCTTAAACATTTGTTCTATACATTTTTTGGGAATCAATCTTCTTTAAATGCTGTCTTGATGTTTCAGCATCCTCCTTGCCCCCAAGTTTAGTGTGTCACTTTAAAACACTAATCGATACACGCCCATAACTTGTAATGCTTTCTAGTTAAAATATTAATTATCTGATCATTCACTGAATGACAGTTTTTCAATCAGAATGTTAAATGTTAACGAAACATGTGTTTGTACATAAAAAGCATTGTTTAAATTTCAAAGCAACAAAAATTTGCTTTTTTAATTAAAATATTTAAAGGAAAGCCATGTAATATAAATGACACTCATGTTCAATGTGAATTCCCTCGCGCATTTTTTTAAAAGGTAGATCAATCTCTATCTCAATATTTTACTTTTTAAAAGAGAATGTTTCGAACTAGGGAAAATCTCTAATGAAATATATATTTTTCGCTGTGTACATTATTAAACTTTATTGGTGGCACGAATAAGCAAAAGAAGGGTTTGTGTGTGCTTGGGTACCACTGGGTCTTTGCAATAAAATGTAAAAGAGAAATATTTCGTAGATAATGGATTCAAAAGAAAGGTTTGAAAGGAAACCTGTTTGCGAACAAACGTTCTGGGTCATTCATAATTACGTATTCATGAGTTCTGATGAATTTCGTTTTACTGTTCCGAAAAGAAAAAAAAGTAATGAATGTTAGGTAACCTTTTCTTTTTTCCATTTCACTTCAGAGAATTTTTTTTTTTAAACCATCAAATTCTGTGAATAGTTTTGTTTTGTTACACAAAAAATTAAGAAATCATTTGGAGGTTATGAAAAATTGTACAGTAAGAATTTATTTATTTATGCATTTGTTTTTAAAAAAAGATCTTGCATTCTTAAATGAGCCGTTCCATGCACAAATCGATAAACTCCATAAAACAAAAAGTTGAGAAATGCGATGAAATAATACGCATTGATTGATTTAAAAAATTTCCTTGAAATATAAATTCAAATTGATATTATGTAATGCTTAAATACAGATGTAGCTTCCATCTAACCGGTGCACAAAATTCATAAGAGAAAATAGTCAAAACATAATCATCAGTAATGCCGCAATTTTTATGTGTCTGGTGGAGTTAGTCGATTTGGCAAGGTATTTTTTTATTTCCAGTGGCAGAGAGACAAGAACAAGGAGGGTGGAGGTTTTCCCTTCCCTTCACTCTTAGGTCAAAAAAGGAAGGTGGATTGTTTGTGGTGGCGCCATCTGGTGTCATCCAAGTACATAATGAGCCAAGTCGTACTTCCACCGCTGTGGTGTTCATCTATAAACGGAAGGCGCTCCTTACTGCCTTAATTCCTAGTCGTTCTGCGAATGGGAGCTTGGATATCCAAGTGGCATTAGAAACAACAACAACATATTCAAGTATGTGTAGTATTCCTCTATTTTAACCTTTCCTTAAGAAAATTCTTGAAATTCGTGACCTTGATTATTCTACTAGAAGCAGTTATGGAAACCATATATTTCCCATTTTCGTGCTCTAGTAGACTTAATGAAATAAAAGTTCCTCCAACATCTTCTCATAAGGTGTATAAAGGAAATAGGTATAATTTTTTTTTCATCAGTTGAAAAAGAAAATTAGTTCAAGGTGATTTCAAGATGTTTTTCTCTCTTCAACTTCAAAACATAGCGATTGAAGGGGTGGAATTTAAGGGAGAAAGAAAAACCCTGAAAATGTTCGTCCAAACAGAAGATTTGTTTTTTTGGTGATATTTTTAGTACTCACTGTGAAATTATACGTTCGGTGAAATTCACATTAAAATCAACTTTTAGTAGCTGATTACTACTGAAATTTTCGTTCAATATTCTGAGCGGTATTCAACACAGAGTTGCAATTTTAAATTAAACTTTTTGAGTACAGTTTTTCTAAACTTTCAGTTATTCAGCAACAAGTATGAACAATAATTTTCTAAAACTAGAGAAAATGATTTCGAAATACTATTTAAAATAACGGGGATGCTTTGAAAAGAAAATGAACAGAATAGCAAAAATTTTTAGTGTTTCCATGTTCCATTCCGCCATCCCCCAAGCGTATGACCAATTATCATATTTGTTTAGTGATGTTTTCTTTAAATATAAAGGATTATGGGTAATATTTCGTAGAAATGATCGCAGCACGATTTGTTTACCCATTCAGTGTCATTTGTCTTATTTTAATGTTCTCAGAGGCATTGTTAGGATTTCTTGTTTTTTCTGCATAACTATCAGCTCAACGAATGCAACAGCAAACATATTTCATGAAACATGGATGATGAAAAAAATTAATATTTTGGGACAAATATTTTAGTGAGAAAATGTTTCAGTTTTCTTCGCGTTCGCTTAGATGTTCTGGCTTTTAAATACACTAAACAATTTAACCTTTAATACTATTTATTCTTTATTTATAGAAACCGTTTCGTGAAAGTTTTTGTAAATTCTTATGTTTGAGGGCATAATTTCTTTCTTAAGAAGTCAAGACGTTCAATGTTTTTTATGACAATGATGTTCTGTAACCAGCGATTTTTCAAGGTCACATTTAAGAAGATTTGTAAGTTTAGTTGGTTGGGTTAAGATCTGATCGGCGCCGTTTTAATCCTTTATTTGAAGAGACGAAAAAGGGATAATTTTGTCTGAGCTTTATTTCAGGGAAAATACGTTTTGGAGATTAAGAAAAGCAGAGTGCCTAAGGAAAATCTTATGGCCTTAAATAAAACTTCAGGTTTCTAGTCCCCCCCCCCCCCAAGTAATTACGTGAAAAGTATCAATCCATTTTTTTTATCTTTCTTTTTTTTTTTTGTTTTTGGGTATCATTCATGTATCTAATACTCCAAGGAAAATCTAGCGTACAAAATTTGCTACTCGAAGCATGGTTTTGTTTACTACAGAATGATTAACAACTAAATAGGTAAATAAATAAGTAGGTAAAAAGGTAATAAACAAGTTCAGACCAAAAAGAAAAGCATTTGTCTTATCACTATTTATTAAAATACCGGAAAGGATATTGTTTTCTCCTTTTTTTTCTTTATTTTCCTCAGTACCCTTTCCTCAGTCACCTTTTTGCAACCGTTCGGTTCTCTTATTTGTTTTTTGCTTTTTTTTGTTTCTATTATTTAAATCTTTCCAAAGAACTGTTGACTATTTTGCGTGCATTTTCGAAATTCGAAATTTAGAAAAAACTCTACGAGGTGCAGACCTTCATGTTCCAAACTGATTCCGTGCTCAGTTTCATGAAAATCGGCGGAATGGTCTTGGCTCCACGCGAGACACGAACAAACACAGATACACACATAGACTCACACGTAGAAAGACACACACACAGATGCATACATAGACAGACACACACACAGATGCACACATAGACAGACACACACACAGATGCACGCATAGAGAGAGACACACACAGATGCACACATAGACAGACACACACACAGATGCACACATAGACAGACACACACACAGATGCATGCATAGAGAGACACACACACAAATGCACACATAGACAGACACACACACAGATGCACACATAGACAGACACACACACAGATGCACATAGACAGACACACACACAGACGTACTTGCTGCTTTATTTTTCGTGGAGATTAAAATCATAATTAAGCTTCATGAAACCTAAAGTTCGTTTCACGTTGCACTAAATTCCATGCTAAACGATCTTATGTGAGGTACAGATGATTTCACATTAACGAGGTTCTACTACCTAACCTCTTAACATAGCTATTAGAAACAATAGTTCTTTCATTTAATTCGTCGCGTAAATTTAGCCATAGCATCGTTATGTATTAAAAATAGATTAAAGACCGTCACGTTTCCTTCGTGATTCATCACGTTCTCTTTGCGTTGCATCACGTTATTCGTAGGTCATCTAAAAAATCTTTTAAGTAACAATAAAAAGTAAAACGTTGGAATCCAACTAGCGAAACTTTTAGGATGTTCCCAACGAAGCGGCGCAGCGCGGCGGCCGTGGCGTTGATCAACAAGCGAAATGGGAAACAAAATGTCTGGTGTAACAACTTGGATTTTAGAACTTAACAAATACCAAATGATTGCCAACGTGATCTCATATAATACTGCATTTAACCACACCCCGTTTTTCTCACGAACAACTTTCACACATTAATTAAGAATAAATTATAACCTTTTTAATGTCGGCGTACTTGACAGTCAAGTTTTTATAACCATCTTGCAATTGTCAAAGACTTCAAGTAATTTATTAAATCGCAGCTTATCCATTCTAATATTCTAGTGCATAGGACTAAGTGCAATTGCAGAAATATCCGTAGCTCCATCAAAATCTTACAAATTGACAAAAAAAAAATTTTTTTAAAGACGGTTATAAAGCATTCACTTTTTGTCTTTACTATGCTTTAAAAGCTAATTTTAAAAAGCATTTCTAGATTGTGGTATGGTATTAATTTTTATGAAATTAGTTTTCACTTTATTCAATCTTCCAGTATATCTATTGTGATGTTTATATTCTTACTCTAGCGTTTCTAGATGTAAATTTTTATTTAAACCCTACAACAATAATACACTTAAAATTTATTGCGGAAAAATCACATTTCGAGCATGATAAAATCTCTTTTCAAACAAGATTTACAACTAAAAGTTTAGCTGTGTTTAAAGATTGCTGTATCTCCACTGACATAGATGAATTGAACATTTATTTGATTTCGAAATCGATTACTAGTTGAAATTTCACGCTTTTGATTTGATAAAAAAAGCCAAATAGACCTAGAAATTTACTTTTTTTTTTTTTTGTAGAGTGAACGCTTTGGGAATAATGAGAAATTACTAGTGGCGCGAATTCGTTTCTTTACCCTAGCCATAACTAATTTGCCATTAAAGTAATGATGCTTAATTGTTTCAAGCTCGCATTTGATACATTTCTGAGCTTCTGTGTAAAAAAAACCGTTCTCAAAACTTTCAAATATTATGTGATGTATTTTTACATTTTACTGGAACCAAACTGGCTTTGTGTTTCAAATGTCTTTACCACAAACGTCATTGAATTCGACACTATTTTCATCCACTTTCTTTTGCAATTTTTCTTTATTATGTACGGCAGTAGTTTTTTCGGCGGAATGGCAGATGATTCCCGCCATAACTGTGACAGAATGTTTAATGGAGTCTCGCCATTTTGCCTGAGCAGCTCCTGTTTAAACGTATGCTGAAATTGTTGCGTAAATCAATGTTTGTTTCAATTTCCCATATCCAAACACCTGCAATGACTTTATTTTTCCTTAGAGTGCACAGCTGCATACTGACATCAAATACTTTGATCTTGACTTACACTTGCGCTATGAATATAAATGTGATAATACAAAACAAGAGTTCGTTTTCAGACAGCGTCTAATCAAACTGAAATATAATATTATCTTTGAGAATCATTTCTATTTTTGTATTTAGCTCACGAAATAAATGAGCTCTTCTACCATTCAGAGTGGAAATGAAAAAAAAAAATGATTATTCACTTGAGATAGTATTTTTCACTTTAGCAGTTATGAATTATTTGAAAAGTTTCACAATGAAATTTAGGTATAAATCTTGAAAGCGCTTTACCATTCTCTGGTTTCATTCCTAATATTTCCGAATTAGAACAGATTACGACAAAGAGTGAAAAATACTCAGTCTATAATAGTGTTGCACAATTAAAGGCAACGGGGAAAAGTACCGCATCAAACCATATTAAAAGAGAATTTCTTCTAACATGATTTCTTTAGTTTGTTGATTATTTAGAAAAATAAATTTTCAGTACAATCCGATTATATTTCATGCAGCTACAAGAAGAGTTCAAGTACATGTTATTATTTTATTTCAAAGAAATGCCTCTTTTGTAATTAGTAATTGAGTACTTAAATCTGATGGAGATTCTCTTGTGACTTAAAAAGAAGAATTAACTTATTTGATTTTCTATAATATAGAGTTACCCTATTCTTAACAAGCTGACAAAATTATTTTTTACTTAAAAAAAGAAAGAAAGAAAGAAAACATTGGCTTAGATAAAATTTGGAACAACTGGGCCTTACAAATATTGTTCTTTAGAGTTTTCTGAATTTCATAGTTTTGCATTCAGAAAAATTCACTACAGTGATCCCTCGTTTTTCGCGGTTAATGGGGACCAGAGCCTTCCGCGAAACTGAAAAACCGCGGAGTAGGATTTTCCCCTAAAAATTTTCGTGTATGCGGGTACACGAATGTTTTAAATATGTAAACAGTATTTATACTTCACACATTTAAGACAAAAATTACAACAGTATACGTAATTACTTACTGTTCTAATAAATAAGGTTAATTACAAAACGTTATAGTACAGTAATAATCATTAATCAACATTGATTTCTGAGAGAGGCGAAGAGCCTTGTGTTGGTGCGAGCTTTTGAGAGCCCGTTTCATGTACTCGTGAGTCAACTCATCTCTTTGTTTGACATGTAGAGAGCCTTCTCCCTGGCGCATCAACATGACACAGTGCTTCTTTCTGCAATGTGGCTGCCGAAATATTTATTTTTTCATTTTTATTTTTTGATGAATATTTTGGAAAAACCCGCGAAGCACTGAAGCCGCGAAACATGAAGCGCGAAGTGGTTAGGGAACACAGTATATCTTGCTATTATGCGATTTTTATCTAAATGCTGAAATTACAAGTCAAAAGTGTAAACTACAGTCATTTTTTAAAATTTTTAATAAAATATATACTTTTACAGTGTTTTTTTATTTGGCTAAATATGCTTTGCTTAAAAATAATTTAACTTTGTGCAAGTAAACAATAATAATAAAATTACACGTTAATTTAAAGCACAAATGAGCAATAAAATGCAGACATATGTTTCGGGATTGCTTGGAATCCCTTTTTCAATGCGACAGGGAGCTTCTAGATGCAAAACATCCAAATGAAGCAGACAGAACAACAAAAACAAAGCTTATATAGCCTAAGAATTATCTGTAAACCAATGAGAATAAAGGCAGCGTGAAGTGGAAGTAGAAGTAGCAGGAAGACACCAATAAGAGAGCAACAAACAAATCCAGTTGAAAGTACAGGAAGTAAAAAGGAATATCAATAAAAATAAAGCAAAAAAGACGACAGCATGCATAAAAATTGCAAAAATAATAAAATAAAATACAAAGAATAAAATTGAAATAAAAATAAGTACAGAAACTACCAAAACAAAATGCAAAACAAAGTACACATGTAAAGGAGGGGGAGGGGAGGGAGGGAGGAAGGAGAAAAATAGACACAAAAAAGGAAAACAACAAGAAAACATAGAAAGAACAACAAATTAAAGAAATTTATGCCAGACCTGTGAAAAATAAGGAGTTGAGGAAGAATCATTAACCAAATTAGAACTATTCCTGTTAATATGATAAGCTTCCCAAAAGTCAAGCTCTAAAGGGGAAGAACATTTTTGAATAATTTTACCAGAATTGAAATCAAAAGAGTGGTTGGAATTCCAACAATGTTGAGCAATGCTAGACTTATTTAACTCTTGCTTTCGTACCTAACCTTTATGCTCATTTAAGCGAATTTTCAGAGCACGTTTTGTCTGCCCAATGTAAGAAAGGCCGCAACTGCAACTAATTTGGTAAATACCCCAAGTGTTAAGTTGATCGACAGGATCCTTAAGAGAAGAGAAGGAAAGTTTGTTACTAGGAGCAAAAACGACTTGAAATTGAAACCTTTTTAGGATTTTAGCAATACGGAAACTGACAGAATGAAAGAATGGTAACACAACCAAATTCTTTCTAGAAACCACATTATTGGGACCAGAAGTTTTCTTAGAAAGTTTGTTATGAATAGAATCAATTAAGGAGTGAGAAAATCCTCTATCAACAGCTACAGCTTTCAGATAGTTGAGTTCAATCTTGAGAAGCTCAGGAGAAGAGCAAATATTAATAGCACGATGGACCAGAGCATTAAAAGCCGAATATTTTTGGTTGGGAGGATGAGACGACAGTCTGTGAGGAGGTAAAGAAACAGCAAAAGGTTTACGATAGACAGAAGTAGTGAAACCAGACTCACTCTTAGAAATAAAGACATCAAGAAACGCGAGGCTACTATTAAGTTCTTTCTCACAAGAAAACTGGATATTAGGATCAATGGAGTTCATAATAGAAAGAGCATCATCAATACCTAACAAGTTACTGTCCGTTAGGACAAAACAATCATCCACATAACGAACATAAAATTGAAATTGCAATTTCTGGAACAGTTTTTCCTCAAAATAATGCATATAGAAATCACTTAAAATAGGACTAAGAGGACTTCCCATAGCCAGGCCATCTACCATAGCATAGAATTTACCATTAAATACAAAAATGCTCTGTTGCAAGCACACACGAGTAAGGAAAACTAATTCCTCAATTTCCACAGAAGTAAAATGGAATTCAGAAAGCCTTTTCCTGAGGCAAGTCAAAGCGCCATCAACAGGAACATTAGTAAACAAAGAATTAACATCAAAAGAGGCCATAACTGAATTATTCGGAACGAAGTTATGAAGTTTCTTAACAAAATCGGTGGAATTTTTAACAGTGAAAACATTCTGACTTCTAAGTGGAGAAAACACCGAAACTAAATACTTGGAAAGTTTATATGAAGCAGTGCCAATATTGGAAACAATTGGTCTGAAAGGAATACCTGCCTTGTGTACCTTTGGTAAAGCATAAAAACGTGCACAATTAGCAACAGAAGGAATCACAGACCGTTTAGCAATCAAAGGAATAGAATGAACAGACTTAACAGCAGAATAAATAGCTTTTAACTCTTTGTCACTAGGATCTTTATATATTTCAGAATAAGGACCAGAAGCAATTAAGTCATCAGTTTTTTCAACATAAGATGATTTATTAAGAACAATAATCTGACCACCCTTGTCTGCTTTGGTAATGACCAAATCAGAATTGGAAACTAAATTATTGACACATCGTTTCACAGAATGGGTAAAACCAGTATTAGGAACTTTTGAATTGAAATCAACATTGGAAGCAATAAGATGCCGAACCGACTCTTTTTGAGTGGAAGTTAAGGCACTAAATTTGAAAGCTTTTTCAACCGGAGCAATAAGTTCAGAAAAAGAAGGCTTTTTAGCCAAAGCAAAATTGTTATTACATTTCAGAGCATTGATTTCATTACTATTCAAAGGAAATTTCGAAAGATTTACAACCGTGTTCCTATTAACAAGAGGCAAATCAGCCGGAACAGGAACATTTGAATCAATACACAACTTAGTAAATTTCTTATTTAAAGTAATTTTGTGACTGTCGGATGAACGAAGAGCTCTTGCCCATGACATTCCATCAATAGACTCAAAATCAAAATTAGAATTAGATACAGAAAGATGTAAATCATAAAGTTCACGTTCTATGAACGAAAGTTTTTTCCTAGTTTCTTTTGTTTGTTGCTCTCTTATTGGTGTCTTCCTGCTACTTCTACTTCCACTTCACGCTGCCTTTATTCTCATTGGTTTACAGATAATTCTTAGGCTATATAAGCTTTGTTTTTGTTGTTCTGTCTGCTTCATTTGGATGTTTTGCATCTAGAAGCTCCCTGTCGCATTGAAAAAGGGATTCCAAGCAATCCCGAAACATATGTCTGCATTTTATTGCTCATTTGTGCTTTAAATTAACGTGTAATTTTATTATTATTGTTTACTTGCACAAAGTTAAATTATTTTCATCTGTTAGGCTTAACGTGCCTTGAATTTTGTTCTTCTTTCTTTTGTTTTTGTTCTTCCATCTGTTCGCTGCTTGGTGAGTGTTTGTTTTTTGTTCTTTTCTTCATTGCCTTTCTGGACAGTGTTTGTTTTTTGCTTTTTTGTTTTCGCTTTTTTGTTTTCTGACATTCATTCCGCATATTGTTACGTTGTGTATGTTTCGCACTTGTTTTTGAATTTTGTTCTTTCTGTTTATTTTTATTTATTGAATGGTTTAGCTATTGTTTTCCCCTTATGTTTTGGTTGTTTTGATTCCGGTTATGTCTCAGGTTAACAGATTTTGTAATCTACGGATTAAAAAGGTTCGGTTCTTGAACCATTTAAAATTTCTCCAGTCTTGCAGGCGCAAGAAAGTTATTCCTAAGTTTATCACCTTGAAGTGTAATTTACCGCGTTCTGTTAGGGTTGATAAGGTAATTTTTCGTTCTAAATTAGCGTTACTTAGAGCTTCTATCCAAGAAACTAGGAAAAAACTTTCGTTCATAGAACGTGAACTTTATTTGTTGTTCTTTCTATGTTTTCTTGTTGTTTTCCTTTTTTGTGTCTATTTTTCTCCTTCCTCCCTCCCTCCCCTCCCCCTCCTTTACATGTGTACTTTGTTTTGCATTTTGTTTTGGTAGTTTCTGTACTTATTTTTATTTCAATTTTATTCTTTGTATTTTATTTTATTATTTTTGCAATTTTTATGCATGCTGTCGTCTTTTTTGCTTTATTTTTATTGATATTCCTTTTTACTTCCTGTACTTTCAACTGGATTTGTTTGTTGCTCTCTTATTGGTGTCTTCCTGCTACTTCTACTTCCACTTCACGCTGCCTTTATTCTCATTGGTTTACAGATAATTCTTAGGCTATATAAGCTTTGTTTTTGTTGTTCTGTCTGCTTCATTTGGATGTTTTGCATCTAGAAGCTCCCTGTCGCATTGAAAAAGGGATTCCAAGCAATCCCGAAACATATGTCTGCATTTTATTGCTCATTTGTGCTTTAAATTAACGTGTAATTTTATTATTAATGCTTTGCTTGTTTGTTTTTTCAACTTGTGAACCGAAGATTGAACTCAAATGCATTTTCGAAGAAAGGTTCTTTTTTAAATTTTTACTTATTAACTTCTTTCTTTCCAAAATTATGCTGCAGTTTGAAGACCAATTACATCGGAATTCAATAAAATAAATTTATTAGAATGCTCTGTAGAAATTTCTATATTTTCCACATTGCATTAATGCCAAAATTTATACTTCAAAATTCCACAATTTATTATTTTATTTTTTTTCTAATTTCATATTTAACTAATCAATAGAAAAATTAATAGATTGCACCCATTCAAAATCGATTGTGTTATTGAAAACAAATAAATATTATTGAAAGCATAGCTTATGAAACGTAAGAACATGTAAGTTATTTTAATTATGTTATCAGCCAATGTAATAAAAAGCTTCTTTATTTTGCAGAGAGATGACCAGTTTTTGGGTTTTCCTTTTCTTTCCTTTCTTTTCTTTTCTTTCTTTTTTTCAATCACTAACTATTTTGTCCTTAGAATTAAATACATGGTATCTGAAAGCGAAAAAAATTTCGTAGAAAAAGAAATCTTTTATAAAACAACATTTTTAAAAAAAAGGAAAAGGAAAGACAATTGAAAAGTTATTGCGGTGCCACCAAACAAGTTTTGTTTGTCATTGATGACGTAAACTAATTTATTCTGAAATATTTTTAAAAATTAAGAAATATTTATAATAAGGTATGCGTATTTATATACAGTATCTTGGCATTCTAGTGAATGATTATTTTTTCCAAGTTTATAGCGATAATTTACAATTCTTTTGACACCAATACTGTTCATATAGATCACAAAATAAATTAATTAAAGCATGCTTTTGAAACTTTGCTATGTGGGAGTAAATGGAACATCAAAGGTTAACATAAATAAAAATTGATGTTTCGTATGGGCTGAACTAAATTAATAATCCTTCTATTGGTTAAATGAAAGCACAATATATATTTGTTATTTCGACGTGCACTCTAGGGAAATATGGAACACCGTCTGCATCAACGCTCATGTTTACGCAAAGTCCCAAAACAATCCCCTAAGACCCAAATCAAATTCCCCTTCTCGTCAAATAAAGCGTAAACAATGAGCAGAGGAATAAAAAAGAAATATCTCGTTGGTCATCTATTACAAGTTGAAACAAAGAGCGAAACAATTGTGTGCATTGGGGGAAAATATTCGGTTTCCTCTTGGGGAATAATGTGAGTGAAGATTAAATAGGGGCTTTTGGTTGTTGAATCAGTAGTTTTGCAACGCAAAACGAAGGGCAAGGTCAGATCTGTTGAGATAATGAGAGGAGAAAGATTGCTCGGACATACAATGGTGAAATAAAGGTATCTCGTTCTTCAAGTCATTAATTGCCTTTTAGTTATGCAATGCCTTCATAAAGTGTTGCTCGCAATCCAGTTATGATAGCTTCCTTTTCAATGTACGTAATTCCATTCGAATCTTGCTTGTGCGCATAACTAGATTTTGGAACAAACTCTCTACCTAAGAAGTTATTTTTATAGTTCCTGTATTTAAACGAGTATTACTGTTTACGGAAAGTGCTATTGTTAATTTTTGAGAAGAGGATTTACACGAGAGAAAATTTCCAGAAAACAAAACAGGGAATTATTTTAAATCTGACTGCATAAAAGTTGATGGAAGAGATGCATAAAAGTTGATGGAAGAGAAAAAGAATATTTTACCACAATACAATGAACTGCGCTAACGATTATATAAATGAAATGTAAAAATCATGACAGTAATTGTTTTTCTTTAAAAAAATTTCCTTTCGCATAAAGAACTTTTAATTTAATCTTTGCCCAAATTTTTGGTGTAACAATAAGCATTATTTGTTTTCCCCTTTATGTTCCACTATCACTTATTCAATAACACTGTAACAACAAGATACAGTTTCATAATATTGTAATATTCTGCATGGAGATGTGAACCGTATTCTTGAAGTCTGCAATAATACAAAACCAAACGTTGCGGTACTGGAAAAATTTTAACTACACCCCTTGGTTGCTCCAAAATGAACACTAAAAGTTCTTATTATTTAATTCAATAAGAATTATTTCAGTTTTATATTTCCAATGATGGTACGGATTATTTTATCTTGTATGCTTTTTTGCAGTTAAAAATAACAGCTATCGTCACTTAACCGAATCAGTAATTTACATATAGAATTTGTTTTCGATGCAAAAAGACTTGTGAGTTTTGTCTTGTTTTAATTTCCAATTGTAAGAAGTTTTTTTTGTTTGTTTTGTTATTAATAGGAATTTTAAAAGTCAGTGTGATTTCGTTAGTGTTTATCACAGAAATGAGCTCGATGTTCAACATTCATCTTCCCTTAGCTCTTCCTTGCACTGTCTGCGGTGGGCTCCAGACCACTCCCGATTGCGATCAGGTGCTTCCGAAAATGAGCTGATTTTTCTGTTTTCCAGGAAGAGGTGCAAAATACGATAAAATATGTTTTGCTGTTTTGTTATAACATCCCGGATAAGACGATTATCTTTATCTAACATCTGTAAATAGATATGTGAATATCGCTCCGGATGTGTCATACTGAAGGAAAACATCAACAGGGAAATAGGCTGTTGTATCCATGTAAAGTTTTGTGCTCTCTTGAATTCACATGTAAGCAAAAGAAAAAAATAAAAGAAAAGAAATCAGGGGTAAAAGAGAACAAGTCCAAGAAATAGTTAGCATTTATACAATAATAAATTGAGTCATTTTTGTGAAATATATATAGGCGAATCAATATAAGCTTTGTAATATTCTAATTCAGTATTGCTGCAAAGATTATATTGATTCGTACACACACACACAGCGGTGTACGCAGAATTTTTTCAAGGGAGGGGTTCATAATTTTCTGAAACTACTAAAAGAAATTCGAGTATGTAATGAAGCACTATTATTTAGGGCTCAAGGGGCGTGTTTAAACCCCTAAACACCCCCTTGCATACGCCACTGCACGCACACACATATTTATATATATATATCTCTACTAATAATAAAGCAGCAAGTATGTGTGTCTGTCTGTCTGTCTGTCTGTGTCCGGCGTAGGGCCCAGACCGTCCGGCGGATTTTCATGAAATTTGGCACGAAATTAGTTTGGAACATGGGGGTGTGCACCTCGGAGAGTTTTTTCTGAAATTCG
This sequence comes from Octonoba sinensis, assembly GCA_038502835.1. Classification (NCBI taxonomy): domain Eukaryota; kingdom Metazoa; phylum Arthropoda; class Arachnida; order Araneae; family Uloboridae; genus Octonoba; species Octonoba sinensis. The sequence goes on along the minus strand of CM076599.1, from coordinate 22,948,782 downwards.
AATTTGTTCTTCTTTTATTCCAATTTATAGCCGAAAGTTTCATAAAATAGTCATTTTCTATGTGAAGGAATTATCGCATCGTTTCGAGCTTGATACCGTTGAAAAGCGCGTGAAAACCTACCCCGGAAAGAGATTTGCTCTGCGTGCGAAAATTCGAAGCCTCTAAATTAACTAGAAAAGAAGTTATAAGCATTTTTTTCTGCAGTTCGAAATTATTTTTTCACGGTAATTAACTTTAATTTTAATTGTTACCATGCCCCCCCCCCCCCCGACTGACTATTGATCCTTTTTTCTTTCAACGAATTAAAATTTATTGCTTGCGGTTTTTAGCATTTTGAGGAGCAGCCGATTTTTAATCTATTTATTTCTTTTTTTGGATTTTGATTATTGTTATTTTAAAACGAATTAAAGTTTATTTCCTGGGTCTCACAGGCGATTGATAGCTTTATTTTGATTTCCATATTTTGACATGTATTTTACGGGACCAGTTTCCATACTGCACAGGGTTTTTTTAAAGAAATGTTATCCTTTATAGCGATTTTTGTTATTCCAGCTTATTATTACTATTTATACTTTCATTTATTTAATTTTTTTTTTTCGCCTGTGAATTAGCACATATGTTATTTTCCTATTTGAGCTCGGATGAAAGGTTTATTCTGCTTTCAAAGCTTTGCTTGCTGCTGTTTGTTTCTGCAAGCTACAAAATTTCGTTTATCTGTTTTAAGCCGGGTCCAGACGCTACGTTTAGCACAACTTTTTGTCTCCGCAGTTCAACACGTTGCAGAGAAAACGTTGCGTATAGATTGGAAAAGTGCGTAGTTTTGAGTCCGGTGCGAAGACTGCACAGTTGCAGCGATAACTGAGCTAGAAAGCATAGATGTCTTTGAACTATGCAGACAAATCGGCACATGCAGACGGTAGCACCCTTTTCCGATTCATTTTGTTTCTCAGTTTCAATTCGTCAGGCGACAATGGCCGACTTTCGGCAATGTTCTCGGGAGTTTCTCACACAATTTATTGCATTATGCGAAAGTTTCCCATGCGTTTGGCGTGTCAAATCCAAGGAGTATAGTAACAGGGATAAAAAGGGGGACGCTTATGAGAGTTTAGTGGAAAAATTCAAAGAAATTGATGCAACCGCAAACAGATAAACAGTTGTAAATAATTAATTCTTTGAGAAGTGTTTACCGTAAAGAATTGGCAAAAGTTAATAAATCAGTTCGATCTGGGGCTGGCGACGAAATCTACAAGCCATCTCTCTGGTATTTTGATTTGTTACATTTACTAACTGATCAGGAGACACCAAGGCAGTCTAGGAATACCATGGATGAAAATAAAGAGATTGCAGTTGTCGAACCACCAGAACAGGCAACAAAAAATATTTATTTTATGTAATCATTTGACCACTTTGAACGCCGGGTACTTCTGAGACGATCCAGTCTTTTTTTTTAAACATGACACCATGCCAAAATTGATCAGAGTAGTACCTCCTTCATGACGATATCGCATATATACTGAGTGAAATATACAGATATTTCTGCGCCATGTAGACGCATAAAAAACTGCAACGTTTTCATTCAGTCTTAAGACTGCATAGACAAAAGGTTGTACGAAACGTAACTTCTGGACCCGGCTTTAATATCAATAAATAATAGATAAAAATTAATTATACTAAAAATTTATTAATTTAATCTATTATAATTTATTATAATCGTCCTTTTTGTGTGGGTACTTGAACTAAACAAACAAAATGCCTTTTCTTTCAAATATTTTCTTTTTTGTTTTGTTTCGTTTCTTGCTTTCCTTTTTCCTTTTTTATTGTGCGTGTTACGTAAAAAAAAATGCTGAAATGTGTAGGATCTCTGGCTGATTGCCGTGGGCAGCTATTTTTTAATTATGTGGAAGGCTATTCATTTTAATAAAATAACATAATTTACACCTAAAAAAGTTATCATTATATACGCAATGGCAAACCGACTGGTCTTTTCATTTTTTAACATGGGCATAGCCGTGCGGGTACCGCTAGTAAAATATATATTTAAAGAGCTTTTTTTATTATTAATTTGAGAACAACATACGTAAATAATAACTTAATGAAAATGTTATATACGTCTATTAGACCTCGGAAAGTGCTTTTTCAGAGCATTAGATTCTAATTATTTTCAAAAAAAATTTCGACAAATTTGACGAAGTTTTCAAACAACGCAAGGGTGACCCTTAACATTTTATGTGAGTATTATGCCTGATGGAAAACAGACATTGTTCCTATAACTCAAGAATCTGTGACCTAGGCAATACTTATAAAAAACTATCTTCTTCTCCCAATGGAAAATTTATCGGATTGAGAGGTAAATTGGAATAAATTCACTCTGTTGAGCAACAAAGCGAAATGAACTTTTTCAGAGAATGCGTCCTGCTGTCCCCTTTTGCGAAAGCACGTTTTCCCTTTCCTTATGCTTCTATATTTTTAGTATGTTTAGCATTTTATTCTCTCGGTGGCTGCAAAGGTTTAGGTCAAGGTTTAAGGCGAATGCGCAACTCAGAATGAATAATTTGTGAAAATTCGACCGTAAATAACAAAAATATGCATGCGGAAAGCAGATTCGCGTTGCATATAACTCCATTTTGATGACATTCAAACAATGACACTACGTAAGGTCTTACTGTTTTCTATTTTCGACTCTTCTGTTTTCTCGCATTATGCAGGTTGATACAAACGTAAGTTAATGTATATATATATATGTATATTTAAAAACTGATAAAAAAATGTATGTATATTACATAAACATTTTTACCAGTACTGTTTTTAACCCCTTGAAGCACGAGTTTTTTTTCTGAAAAACTGAATTGGTAAAAAATGATCGAGTTTTTTTTTTTTTTTTTTGACAGGAAACGAATATATAGGTATAGTATAAATTGTTTTTGGCAATTTCAGTTGTAGGGGTGACTAGCGAGCTGGGGATGCGGTCAAAGTTACATAAAAAAAAAAATTGTGCAAACAAAGTGCAAACGGATCTTAAACGAACATTAAAAATAAAACAACGTGAGATACAAGATCGCCCGTGTGAGACACGGGCATGTTCAAATTTGCCGGTAACTTTCGCCCGTGTCAGACACGGGCAAATGCGTTAAGGGGTTAATGTGCTAATGAATATCGATAGGTAATCATATTAACAGCCAAAATACTGTACTGTTTTGGCTATTAATATGATTACATGTATGTAGTTTTTGAATCGCATATCTATTCCAATAAACGGTGTTTCCAAATTATTTATGATATTTAAGTTCATTTAATTAATGTAAATGAACACTGCGCACCCTACGATACCTGCATAATTTTCAGTATTGACTGTAGTATGTGTATAAAAACAAATAGTACAACGGTATAATTACGAGAGTCGTAAGAGTTACGAGTCAGTTTGAATTTCAGTGTTCAGTTTGTTGTTTTACCTCTGTGGCACTGACTAAATGTTCTTCACGTGATGTCATGCTATATGTAGCACTTATTGTAGCGCATGGTGGTTTTATCAAATTTTATTTTTGGCGGGTCATATTGGGTTTTCTTTTTTTTTTTTAAATTTAATCATTTAATTTGCACCAGCCTAGCTGGGCCTAGAGCTTGTTGCTGGCGTCACTTTTGTATTTGTATTTTTTTTATAAATACAGCTCGTTCGAGGAGGGGAAAATTTATTTAACACTTAACTGCAGTTTTTACTAGCAGGGATTTAGAAATTTATTTTATTCAATGAGAGAAATAAGCAAATGTTGCAATAATACATATTATCAAAAATTTTTGTTCGATTCGTATGCATTTTTTAAAGGTCTCTTAAGAAGGGAACGTAAGGATGCAAAGTAGCATACCAAGATAAAATGAGTTACTATTTTTAGTACCATGAATGTTTTTTTTACACATAGTAAAAATTACAGACGTGCTGTAGGTATTCTGTAACAATACACTGAGAGTTTAAATCCAACGCATGCAGCTGAACTGAGTTGCCTTTTAACTTTTCGGTCAATTGCTGGGCACGGTGTCTTGAAGGAGGAGCCACCAGTGCCGAAAGGGTAAAATTTACCTCCGGATCAGTCACTTGATTTGATTTTAATAGTGTACCAGTGCTGATAGCCATTGTGTGGTACATTGAAAGTGCTAATTTAACTTGATTTTCAATTTTGAAAAAGGATGTGGAATAAGGTCGCTGTGTAGATAGTAGTAATAGCTTCAGTGTATGGTTTAAAGGGAACTAAAAAATCAAAAATGATTTATTTGTATCAAATGAGTTCCGCGATTTGAATAAAGGTAGTTGTTGAAATAAAAAAGAAACATTTTATTTCCTTGGTTTTTAGATCCTTTTATTTCTTATTCTTTTATTTTTCAGAAACAATGATGTGAAGAATGAAGAGAAAACCTATTGTGTTTCTTCTCAGTAAAGAAATATCGAAATTTTTGAGAACTCGAAAGAGGATCAATCTGCGACCTGCAAAAATAAATGGCTAAGACTCAATGTGGTAATGTGAAAAAAAAAAAAAAAAAACAATTTTTTGTTAGTCAAGCAAAAAATAATTATATTTGATATCAATTGAAGTTTCCTATAAGTATGTTTCTCGTAAAATATTACATGGTGCATTATTAATATTAATTCCAAAATGTTGTTGATTTTATTGCTTTATTGCTACTTACTGAGCAAAACTGTAGGTGACATTTTAAACTAAGAGGTAGTTAGTTTTAGTGACAAAAGTGAAAATATTTTTCTCTTGTAATAACACCATGAATATCACTATTATCACACAATGCTTACACTTGCAAGCGGCTTTATTAAGTAGAAATCAAAAAGGCGTTGAAATTCATACAGAATGATGGTATTTTTCTGGAATAAATATTGTTCTTCATTCGATGTGGTTTTATAAAGTACTCCATATTCATGAACATGTTAGACCACACAAGGAACTCCTAAAATTTCCTTGAACCTATCGATTAATATCGTTCGAACAAATTTTATAAGAATAACCTTTTTATCGATATAAATGTGTATCAAACATTTTATAATAATATAGTTGTTGTTTTAGAAGTTTACAACATCAAAATAGATCAAAAACAAACGTATATCGTTCAAACAAATGCCATTTTCGAAAATATTTCAATATTTTCGAATGCATATACAGATCCTTATCTATATGGACAAATAGTAAACTGTAAGCCCTCTATCGATCTATTCTCTATGGACTAATGTTTGTCCGAGGGATGTTTGTCCACATGGCATATGATCACCAGAAAGAATACATGGAAATAATAAATTTACTAGCAAAACATGAAAAATTTGAAGCAAAAAAATATTCTTACTTCCAAAAGTTACAATCCAAAAGAATGATGAACAAATCCATGTAAGTGCTTCATATATTGAGGAATTTTGACGTATGCACTCTTTTCTTCTTAAATACAACAATGAATTTTCAGCACTTATGAATTTCTGTTTTCTTTCGTTTAACTTATGTGAATAAAGAAAAGCTCCTTATTGTTTGAAGTTCTTTAAGTGCTACAGTTGCTATTGGAAAGGATTATGTATTTGCCTTGTACATCTTTATTTACATCATCACCTATTTCTTCATTCTGTGTGATGTTTTTAGTTTTTATTTGTTTATCTACGTATCATTACTAGAGTTCGCCCGAAAGTCGAAATTTGACCGTAATAATTAAATTTAGCATTGAAAATAGTATGCTATTTACATAATTATATAAGTATTATTCATCAAATTTGGCGATTATAAATTCGAGTTTATTTTGATCACCCTCACTTAAAGCAAACGTATTGTAAATCATTGTCACCGCGAGGCCAATTGCGCTGATTTTAAAATGTCTCATAGCAAACAAACGGAAAAAATTCAGTTTTTGTTTCAGAGAAACCTACACTCAAACGTTTATTATGATTGCTTTTAATATTACTGCTTAGTGGCAAAAATACTTTTTAACAATGAGTATTATATTTATTACCAAATAATTGTTCAACCAAGAAATGTTGCCACTGCTATCTGACAAAAGAAAAGGCGAAATAATTAACTAAAAATAAAATGTTTCCAAATTTTTTTTATTGACATCACTAAAACTTGTCAATAGCTACTAAACAAAAAAAGAGAAAATCGGTTGAAAAACAGAGGAGAAAAGGGTTCTTAACTTTTTTGTCTTTGCCTATTTATATATAGATTATTATTATTATTATTATTACTTTGTTAATCGAAATCAAGTCACTTGTCGTCACTTCTCTTCATTAATTAACGCATAACCGTAAGACATGCAATGGCTGAATTTGTGATGTGAATGGTAATATTTTTGAATGAAAAATATGGAAATTTGTTAGTTTCTGAAGCGATCTAATTGAGTAAACGCTACATTACTTGAATAACATTCGTGACAGGCCCAATTATATTAGCAAATTTTGTTCTTTGATAACAAAATGGTATCTTCCGTCAAGATATTGGTTTCATTTTTCCTAGGCTTTTTAAAACTTAAAAATAATGAATCCGTGGTAACTTTAAAAATAATGAAAGTCGAACCATTTAATAACCTACTCAAAAAAAAAAAATCCTTTGTATTTAAGTGTTATTTAGGACACGTGGTGATCTAGGAAAACCCTTGTAACCTCGAAATTGGCTTTCAATGAAAATATTATTTTACATAAACTATTATACCTTTATTACTTATGAATGCATGAAAATAACCACCATATTCTGTAAAGAATGAACTATATTTTGATGATGATTTGTTATTTGATAGCCCTTCAAAAAATATCAAAATGGAGCTTGAAAATGCTACTTTGACAATGAAGAATTAAATTTTTTAGTAGAAGAAAGTAAGACTCACTTCTGTATTTTAGTCCCTGAATAGGTGCCTTATAATGCATTTCTCAGAAAAAGTACAAAACTTTTTTTTTTTTTTTGATTTTGTACAATTAGCGAAACACATGTTTCAGTATCTTAATCCTTTGAGACTTAATATCTAAAAACGGAGTGAATGAAACTTTATAAAATTTTATAGTGATAACCTTCTTGTAGACATGAATATGTATTAAAATTTTAAAAAGTGGCTTAGTTGTTGTTTTAGAAATTTGGAAGCTCAAAATTGGCTCAATAATCACATGTGTATCCATATTGTTTACGCATCTAAAAGTCACCATACTGCCTAATTAATTTTATTAATTACCTCAAAAGTCGATTTTTAAAGTTCTTAAACTTAAACTAGGTTAGTATTAAAGATACCTAGCAAATGCATTATTAAAATTACATAATCAATAAAAACATTTCTACATCAATGCCTGTTTTGTGTATGCAATTTCAAGCGGTTTAAGAAAACTGCTTAAAATTGCAAAACTCACAAAGACATTCGGTCTCTTTAAGACAAACAGAGAGAGAATATTAGATGCATGCAGGAATGCGCATTGGCTGATATCCGATTGCTAGCAGCTGAAAAACAAAATGATGTCAAAGAACACCATCCCCATCGCAAGTATCTTCCGCCACTGAAAATGTCGAAACGTTATTCTTTTACTTTAATTACGTTGGTGATTCCTTCATTTCTTAATCGCCTTTGGCTTTGTGTAGCTTAGTTTAGAATTTTGTTGCCCATGCGGACCGATACCGCTTACTTTAGAATAAAAGAGCAATAGAACAAATAAAATGCGAAATCGGAGTATTATTCTTCTTTAAGACGTTAAAACTAAAAGTTTAAATAAGTGAAAATGTTTTCTGAGATCTGTTTAAAGGCGGAAGGTCGGTTGAAAAAATATTTCATGACAGTTTTCTCCACGTTATCGACAATGATGAATGAGGATTCTGTTTCGTAATTGGGAGGAAATTCTTTCAAGTTTGCACAATTAACTAAATTGAATGACGTTGTCTTTTGTCAAATCAAATTGCTATGAGTTTTGAAAAAGGTTTCGCCAATTTAATGAATTTGAATTGGCGAAATTTATTAAATATTCGCCGGAGTAAATGATTCATTATAATTCGTTTGAATGAAATGCTCATGCGGAACTAATATATACTCTTTTTATCACTTAAAATTGCGGAATAAAGTTAAATAAAACTGGAAGAGAGAGAAAAAAAAGCTTAACATATCATATTTCAACGATAATAACTAATTCATGTTTTTCTAATGAATAAGTTTGAGGAATAATATTTATTTCACAATTAGTTCTTTTTACACCAATGAAGATTACCTCAATCTGAATATCTTCATATTTTATTCGTTTATTTTTTAAATTTCTTTTCAATTTTAAATTTTCCGTAATTGATTAAAAAAAAGGGGGGGGGGGATGAGGTTCATACACGTAATGTATGCGACGTTTGTATTGATTGCTACTGAAATCGCTTCGCCTCTCTCTTTCCAGCCTTTTTTTTTCTAAAAGTTTAATGTAAGATTATTAAAAAAGAATATTAGTTTTAAAAAATTAAGATGAATGAAAATAAGTAATGAATTCAACAAGTATGTAAAATTGAAAATTTGAAAGTAGGTTTATGAGAAATGGAGCATGTGTCGGTCGGTTTTTTTATCTGTCTGCCCCCGCCACCAATCACTTTTAAGGGAAAAGTGTAATTGATAACTTCACTACTAGCAAAACCTTTTCGTTTGAAAGATCCAGGACACATCAATTTTCCATGTTTTAATTTTTCATTTGAAAATTTTTCAAATCTAAATCCCTGAAATTATTGGTGCATAAACAATGTTACAGCATAACCTGTTGCTCTCACACCTAAGGATGGTTTGATTTGCCATCAATTATCACAGGGCCTTTCGGAGAAATAAATCAGATGAAATTTAATTTTTGTATAGTTGGTCATATTGAATGATTTGTTGCATTGGATCAGCTCCACTTTTTGAAAACAAACAGGAAAATATCTTATTAAATTTAATTTTAAAAAATGGAGGGGGAGGGACTCCTGTTACAACCAGTGGCATCAGGTTTTAAAATTCAATGGGAGTTCCTATTTCCAAACCCAAAACGTGAAGACGAGGAAGTCCATAAGGAGGTTAATTTTCTAAGTATAACCCTCATAAAATGGGTGTTACGCATTCTTTAAATAGGAAATACTTGATGGAAAGTATTAAGTATTGCTATTTTAGATACTTTTTTCTACGTTGCTGAATGACAGCAAACAATAAATCCACATAAAAAGTAAAACAACAGAAATACAATAGTCTAGTTTCTTCTTTGAAAAATGTGAAGCTGAGTTTAAAAAAACATATGTATAAACGGTTAATAACCCAAAGAGAAAGTTAAAAGTTTTGCGTTAAGTAGTAAACTATTTTTTTGTAGGATTCTTAAGAAAAATTAAGTTTTTCCTTTTTTTTTTTTGGCCTCCGTATTTGTAGTGGGTTTGTGCGATACCTCCGGTTTGTGCCCATCGCCCCTGCTAAAATTTAGGGGAGTGTTCAAGCAACGCGGCAGCCCCGGAGTTAACTCCCCTGGTTGCAAACATGGAGGTAGTATCGAGGGGAGATGACACGGCGGCTAACATCAGAGGGATCGGGGTTACCATTTCCTGCCATGTGTCGCTCTTTCGTATCGGCACAAACAAACCGTGTGCGTAATGCTTTTCTACGAGAATTTTTCAAATTTTCATTGCCTATATCTTATTCCGATTTCATGCAATCTTCCAAATAACGTGAAAAACAATTACACCATACTATTGGCAAGTTCTCATTTAAAAACGGTTAACATTAGGTGCAATTTTATTATAGAAAATGCTGGTTTTTGTAACGCATTTTTCGATGCTCTGAGCGCTTGCCCTTCGATAATTTTGCCGGTTTTCTCATGTATTGTATTAATATTAAATTTATTTTATACATTCTTATTCAGAGTTTGCGCTTCCATGTCTTCTCAAGCATTTTTTAAAAAGTTTTAATAAAGATCTTGAATGCTTTATTAATATATGTACACACACACACATATATATATATATACAATACATATATATATTATTTATTTATTTAAATGTACATTTGATCTGATATTTATGGTTATATAAGCTATGATATCGCGTTGTAATAGAAAGCTCATTAATGTAAATATTTCAAACAGGACATTTAATTGTTGCGTAACATTTTATTTAAAATAAAGTACATTGTATTTCAAGAAATAAGTAGTTTAAAAAAATATTTGCAGAATTATGCATAACAACTAGCGTCTATAATTCAAAGTATAATTTTAGGAATATCATTTTAAAAAGATAAAATTTAAATTGATATTTTTTAATGAAATAATAATTTCTTTATTTCTGTTCAAAAACACTGAAATGATATAAATAATGACAAGCATTTGCTTAGTGATGTGACAAATAATTCTTGGAATTAAAAATTAAATTAATCTATTGGTACAAAAATTAATATTCATAACAATAAAAAGAGTTTCACACGGGGAGTAAGATCTTTAAAAAATTTCATTACAAAGAAAAATGCTGATCAGTGATTTAAATTTCTGAATGACTGAACACAAATGGGTATGCTCACTAAATTTGAAGCATTTACTGGAAAACGAGGAACTGTGATGCATAAATTTTGGGGAGTTAGTGTATAGGAATGTAAATTTTAGCATCATTGAAACCCAATGTTGATGAGGGAGAGGGACCCCCCCCCCCCTATTTTTTGTATTCAGCGTCAAATTTTAAGACAGTAATATGTAGATATTAAATAACAAGATTTCTTAGGGAAAATCCCACTAAGAAAAACATTCTGGTTGTACTACTAATTAAAACAATCAATCTCAGTGACAAAGAGCATATGAAATTAGAAAGGCAGATAGAAAGGAGACTGCGTTATATTTAACAGAGCCGGGTATCGGGGGGGGGGGGGCACCCGGGTCCTTGCCCCGGGCGGCACTTCTGGGCAGCAAATTCATTTGTGATGCAAAAAAAAAAAAAAAAGGAAGAAGAAAGAAAAGACAATAAAATAAAAAGAAAAATATATTTAATCAAGAAAATTTAACTTTTGGAAAGAGAAAATTAAAATCCTAGTTCGGCGCTCCGATTTGATCATTGATCGGCTATTTTGCTAACGGTTAAAACCGATTAATAGAATTATTTATTTGTATAAACTATGGAAACTAAAATTGAGTTATACTGAATATGTTGCGTTGTTGATTAGTCGACAGGCTAATTTAAAAAATATATTAAATTTAAAAAGTAAAGGTTTTTTCCTCTTCTGATAGTGAAATATAAATCATGCTATGCTAACAATATATTAATAGTTTTTCATTTACAAACTTTCAAAGCATCCTTTTGGGAAGGGGCGGAGGGGGGGGGGGAGAGCTTGTGATAGTGAAATATAAATCATGTCATGCTCAAACAATACAGAAGTTCTTCTTTTGCAAATTTTCAAAGCATTCCTTTGGGAACAGGGGGGGGGGGGAGGAAGCTTGAGTCATTTGAGAAGGTAGACATGGCTCTTTGATACGGGCGTTAGTTGGGGGGGGGGGGGGTCTTTCTCCTGCATTTAAAAAAAATGCTAATTTTGTTCTGCATTATGATTATTTTCGTGAGTAAAAGAGTTTTTAAAAGTTTTTGTATGCCTTTTTTTCCCCTAATATATTTTTGCCGTCCTCAAATGCGCCTTTAAGGCCTCAAGATGCACCAGTTTGCATATAAATTTTCCCGAGAGAGAAACCCCTTGACAGTCAGAATTTCATATCTCCAGTTAAGGGGGCCTTTCATATATGGCTCTACCCCCTCCCAATGTTGAGCTGAAAGGACCATACCTGGGAACATTAACGAAAGTTTCATGGATTTATCAATGGCCCCCCCAAATAAAAAATCCTTAAAAAAAGGCCAGTACATAAAGGCGATGTGAAATATGACCAATAATTAGATGAAGGGGGGCAGCATATTTAAGTTTGGCCCCGCCGCGGAAAACTCCGGCACTGATATTCTATCATATGTAGAGTTAGCATTACAGACAATCTTATACTTTTTCACAACATTAACGGACATTACTATTCATATTCCAATTAATATACATACATATATTTTTTACTTTTTAAATATGATTTACTTATCTAATTTCATTAAAATTGTAAAAATGTTTTCCACATAATCCAAGAGATACGGTTTATAGAAGCATTACCCCTTTTACAAAATGCAAGGCGGGTATCCCCAGGAAGTATATATTCCTTCTATATTAAGTTAAAATAATGATCCACAGTAGTTTTTCCAAACATTTCATTGCGTACTGCTATATGTACAGAAGTCATTTCCAATGAGTGGCAGCTCTGGAAAAGTTTAAACGAAATGAATTGGTTGATTTCAAATTTGGAAAAACAGTCAGGGGATATGTCTCGGAAATGCAACTATAGCATTATAAAAACAACAGACATAAAAAGACAACAGAATCAATAAAAGCTACGAGAACGAGCACGAAAATAACGGTCAGTTCAGCAGAAGCTTTGGTCTCCGATCGGCACTTGCATCGGCCCTGCCACGCCCCCCTATCGGCACAAACAGAGCTCGGTAGGGTTGCTATTTGGCAGGACGTCACGTGGTACGATGTCATCTCCCCTAGATAATAGCTCCATGGTTGCAAATCCAGACGAGCAGAAATGGCAGCGGTTTTGCCAAAGATTCCTTCCGCCTATCTGGTTTCTCTTTTATTTAATATTTTTCTCATTTCAATTTTGATGAATTAAAAACTACTAAATGTAAAAGGGAAAGGTTACGGCAAAACAACAAAAAATGTACTTTCAACACGCTATATTATTAACTAGAAATAAAAGTATAAACACCTTTCCATTTTGTGTAAATGAAAAGATGAAAAAAAAAAAAAAAAACATAATAAATACAGTTTTAAAATCTCCTCCATTATCCTTTTTCCTCATAAAAAAAATCTCTGTCGCCCCTCGTTGACAACTTCTTTGCCGATGTAAGAACATGAAACATTCACTGCCTTTTCCAACAATCCGGAACTTTACACATTGGCGGTTTGGCTCAGCACTTTGGCGGTAATTCTAGTAACCCTGTCTTATACGGTGTGTATCGTGATGGAATGTAAACAAGTCTCCTCGTATTATTGTGTGTGCGGACACAGAGGAAAGATGCTGTTCATAGCTCTCTAATTCTATCAAGGTCGAGTTGGATACCTTAATTATTTCGGGACAATAGAAAAAAGTGAGTCCGTTAGCTTATCTCTCCTTTCATTGACATGATGCGTCAAAAAAAATTTTTTTTTGAAAATAATTTCTGTAATTTTCCAGGAAAACTATGACTTTTTACATATTTATTGGTTTTTCTACTCACACATATTTTTTAATTAGAAGAAAGATTTAAATAATAATAATAATAAAAACACTTACTGTTTAACTTTTTTTCTTTTATTTTATTACACTTTTCTTAGATTTGTGATTTGGAATTTTTTGATTCGGCTATTGCAATGTCATTGCTAAGCACTAACTTTTACATAGTTTCGCAATAATTATTGCCAAAACAGATCTGCTGCTCCCGAGAGAACGATCGCGGTACTTCCTATCCTAAAAAGATCGAACAAAATAACTAATGTAGCAGTAAATAAGTATATGAAATAAAGAACATATGGGAGAAACAAATATTTCATGAGTATTTTGTTTTATTCATGTTCGTGGCAATAATATTTTTTCAGGAAGTTACTATATATTATATTGCACTTTCTCCAATCTATCCTTGTTACTTCAGGGATCGAACCTAACAGGGTACATTTTTATTTTTTATTTTTTTGTGAATTTCAAAAACATTTTTGAATAAATAAATAAATAAATGTTTTGGGGAAATTCAAAATTTAAAGGAACAGTGACAATTTTTTTTAAATTATTTTTTCCTGCTTACGTAGTAAACAATTCTGTAAAAATTACGATTTGGTAGCTGGGAATTTTGTGAAGGGTCCGTTTTGATTGATTGTAATTTTGTGAAGTGTCCGTTTTGATTGATTGTAATTTTGTGAAGTGTCCGTTTTGATTGATTGTAATTTTTTGAAGCGGGTCCGTTTTGGTTGATTGCTTGGAATTTTGTGAAGGGTCCGTTTTGATTAATTGATTGGAATTTTGTGAAGAGTCCGTTTTGATTAATTGATTGGAATTTTGTGAGGGGGCCGTTTTGGTTGATTGGAATTTTGTGTTGGATTCGTTTTGTTTGGTTGGAATTTTATGAAGGGTCCTTTTTGATTTTTTGAAATTTCGTGAAGGGTCCGAAAACGGATCTGAAATTTTTCTGGCGTGACCCCTGTTCTTAGTGGTTCGAAACTCACTTAAAGCTGCAGGCCCCACAGCGATCCATTGGGGCACTTCGTTCTCGGTCTGCTTGGGCAAATATAAGTGCAAAAAATAATTGGTCGTTTGTATTACAGCCCATTTAGATTTAACCAGGGTTGAGTGAAATTTCTTTTACTATACATAACTTAGGCAGATCGTTAAATTTAAGTTATGAAGTTGCTATGAATGTTAATAATTTTATCTGACAAAAGAAAAGCAAAATTAGAGCATCCCTAAAGATTTAAGTGCAAAGATGAAGCAACGTAAAAAAGCGCAAATTCAAAATACATATTTTTACGATGTTTCATCTTTATACTTCCATTTTAGCACAAAGCATTCTGATCATTTGTCTTATCTCTAAAGATTGATTACAGTTCCCATGAAATCTGGCCATAATGATAAGTGGTTTTCCCAAAAAATTGTTTGTACACTAATAAAATGCAAGCAATCTTAAGATAAATTCTATGCCAATCAAATTTAAGCACAAATATGTTGTTTATATTCCCCCCCCCCCCTTCATTATTTTCCAAGTTATATGTTAAAAGACTTAAAATGTGTGCTCAGTAACATTAAATATGCCATATTAATGCCAGCAAAGCGTGTCGCTGTTTTTCATTCCAATTATTACACATGATTTTCCTTTTCTACTAAAGCACAAATTTATAAAATAAATATCAAAGTCATACTTTAAGTATTTCACATTTATTTCCTGATTACTCTACACTTAAAATCTCATTTGAATTATCACTATATGGTAGGCGATCTGGCAAACTTTCTATCCACAATTCTTTCGATTTTCATATTTTCCTTTTTGTTAACTTTATTAGTTTGCTTGTTGTACTCTAGAATTCTCGTGAACGTAAAATTTTTATATCACGTGAAAAAATATGATGCATTATTCTATTGTAATTGCTTTCTATTAGGGATTGAAGCAGTTTTTCGTGTCTCCTGTAAATTTTATAAAATCAAGATAGGAGGTATTGCCAGATCATCCGCGCCATATTCATAATGGATTTTACATTATTCTTTCATGCAAAAAAATTTAATTTCTTTCAAAAATTTTAATTTTAATAATGCACGTCAACGTCTGCCTATTTGACCCAATATAGGTAATTTATGAAAGACTGAATTTTGTGAAACTCTTGGTTAAAGTTTTCTATGCGCTTGTTAATTATTTATTGCGAGTCATAGGGATGTACCTAAAGGAAACAGGGCGATTACATTGTCAAATAATTCCAGGAAATCTAAAAGAAAAGAAAAGAAAAAAAAATAAATAAAAATAAAAAAGAAGAAAAAATAGAAAAAGGGGGAAAACGGAAAATATATATAAAAAAAAAAATCGGAAAAAATATTAATTAAATAACTGAATTTACAATCAGTTAACCTCTGTAGCGTTAATTGTTACATTTTCTTGTTCTGTATGCGCTTAGTTTATGAAAGCGTTGAAACAAATAGCAATTGGGGACCAAATTTAAAACGTTAAATATAGAAAAAAAAAAAAAATAGTGAAACTAATATTTTTTAAAAATTTCTCTCCCCTGTCATCCAGTAATGGTTTTGGGTGATCGTTTGCAGAGCTATATCAGTTTTGAGTACTTAATAATAGCAGTTTTCATTCTTAACTTTTTAGGAAATCAACTCTTAAGAAGAAGTTCCGTCTAGTACTATACGAGCCCACTTTCCCGTATATAAAAACATCAAATATATAATCTGGCTACCTCGCCCTGGTTCTCATTTAGCATTAGTTCTTGATTACTTCAAATATACCTTTCACTCATTCATTCATTCACTCATTAACTCATTCTTTCACTCATTCATTTATCATGCATTCATTCAGAAATATGCTTGAAAATCCAGGCCTATTTTCTCTAAAACGAGCCTATCCTCTCATGAAACATTTTGACGTTTCACGAGAAAATAGGCTCGTTTACTTTTAGGCAAACTTCGTATCTTTACATATTCTACGTCATATGCTCCTTCCGAAAAAGTTTGTTCCAGCAAATTCGTCTGTTAGATCAAGATTTATATACGATTGAAATTTCCCCGAATGTTATTTTTTTAAAACTCTTTAAAATTGAACAAAAATTGTTCAAATCAAAAAATATTTCCCGTCGGGAGCTCCTTCCAATAAGCTCGTTCAAAGGAATTTGGGTCTAATACGCAGAGTTTACATAATTTGCTTCCTTTTCCCCCATTGGTGCTAATGTTAAGATTTTTGAAAATGTTCAATAATAAACGACAAATTGTTCAAATTAAAAAATTAAAATATGGAAATACGATGTCCTTGCCAAGATCTTTCGAAGGCAAAAAAAAAAGAAAGAAAAATTCTTTCGAATCGGACAATTCCTTCAAAAGTTATTAAAGGGTTACATACGGGCCCACAGACACAATTTCCCCATCTCAAAACCCTACTTCATTTTTTTTTATTTTTCAATCCTTATTTAATTATTTAAATTATTGTTAGTTTTATTTTATTTTTATCGATTTTTTTCACGATACATTAAGACTTCTTTCAAACTTTCTTTAAAAGAAAAAAACTTTTAAGAGAAAATAGGTTAAAAGTGAAAACATAGTCATGGTCAAAACAGAAACACAAGCAATACATATCATGTGAAAGAAATGAATAATATCGTGTTGCTAATATTTCGTTTGCCACTATTAATACTATTCACATTTTGTTATAACATTTGTTATTAACAACTTTGTTACTGACTATAGTTATTAACATTTTGTATTGAGCAAACTTTATTATTGTTAGTAATTAGGTAAGAAGTTGTGGAGTACAATTTGATAGACCGTAACATGGTATATGAATTTGTCTGTTACAGCTAATGAAACAAAAGACAGTGATAAAATGTAGATCAATTTGAGAATATGTTGGGGCCGGAATAAAAAAAAGGAATTTGATCAAAGGAGTGGTATTTCGTACATAACTTTACGAAATATCAAGGAATATTTACAATTAGGGATTGCAATTCGGATCCCTCGGAATCGGGATCAGATGAGATCTTGCGCCAATATCAGCGGGAACTTTACACTTTTTTTTTTTTACTAATGTCGCTTTCGCTTCTCACCCCACCCCCTGCCACACATTACTCTACTCTTCAACATTTATGTTAAGGACACATGATCAGGCGGAAACCTGCCTCTAACATTTGGCAAAATTGCACTTTGCCATTTATCGGAATGTTCCCTGTGTTGCCGTGTTCACAGTATATCTGAATTCATTTTGTTCAAGCCCCACGCATATATAAGCGGCGCCAGGAGGTAATAAAATATTTTGTGCCACTATTATATTTTGTAGAGTGTAGAGACTAAAAATATTATCACTAAATAAGTACTTATGTATTTAAATAATATTAAATGTTTTTAAGACAGATTTATTAACCGACTTCACAAAGGAAGGAGGTTATACATTCATACTGTATGTATGTCGTTTATTTTTTGCTTGTTTGTCCGATTTTCATGATTTTTTTTAATCGATCGCGGGTGGTTTCCCATAGGTCCCGTACCTTCGTTTGACCATATTCGATAATTAGAAAAAAAGTTATGGGCGGAAATGCAGTTTTTTTTTTCATTTATAACTTTTGACTAAATTAACCGATTTTGATGATTTTTCCTTTTTTCGATAGAGAGTCGTCTAACTCAAATATCGCAAATTAATTTGACTACATTTGTCTTTTATAAAAAACGTTACGGGTGAAAAATAAGTATTTTTTATTTTAATTGAAAAGGCTTGGCTTGATTTTTCTTTGTTGGGAAAACTATTAATAAATATAAAAGTCATTGTTAAAAAAGTGTTTGTTGCCATTGTACTATAATATTAAAAGCAATTACAGCAAGAGTTTGACTGAAGGCTTCTCCGAGGCAAAAATTAAATCCAATCAGTTTGTTTGCTAAAATCTACTTCAAAACTTAATTTTTCATACAAATGACTAGTTTTTAGTACCATTTATTCAAAGAAGGTTTGCCCTGTGATATGGATTTTTTTGAAAAATAGAGTATTTATATCGAAAATGTATTTGCACTAAAAAGAATAAAATAAAATAATTTTTATAAAAAAATAGAACCGACTTCAAATTATAAATTGCGCTAAAAAGTGAAAAATAAATTAATTTTTTGAACAACATCTATGTGACTTTTAAACATAGTTTTAGAAGTCGGTGCAAAATTATGAGTCTAATTACCATTACACCATTTGCTACTTCAAACTGGAACTGTTTGCTAATTCTGGGAAAATATTTGTAATTGATTCATGATTACAAAAGATTTTATCTATCCTAATTTTGCACCGACTTCTAAAACTATGTTTAAAAGTCACATCGATGTTGTTTAAAAAATTAATTTATTTTTCACTTTTCAGCGCAATTTATAATTTGAAGTCGGTTCTTTTTTTTTTTTATAAAAGTTATTTTATTTTTCTTATTCATTACAAGCGTAATGCTAAGTAACAAATTAACTAGTTGTTAGTAGCAGCCTCCTTTAAGGGCGTGCACTGAGATGCAAGCCCCGGCCCTGATTTTGTGATAAACGCATAGTTTTGTACTAATCGCAAATTATTAAGACTGTAAAGACAAGAAATAGAGGAAACATACAGTAGTAGGGTCCAAATTAGTTAACCCTTTATCTACCGACGGTACTTATAAATGCCATTCTCTATAAATTCCATCCCAGCAACCATTTTTACCAATACTCTGATGGTACTTTGCAGGGACAGTCTTTAAATTCCCCTTTTTCAGGTTACATATCAGCAGGGGTTCTATAAAGAGTATTTTAGCGAGGAAAGGAACATAGATAGTTTTGAAACCGATGCTGTGCTTTGAACTTCCATTTTGTTCAGATTGCTCCCTTAGAGTTTCGCTCCAGAAAAGCAGTAAAATTCAAGAATCAAGTCACTGATTTTTTTAATGTGTTAGTTAAGAACTTAGAAAACTATTTGACGAAAGATTTTGATTAAAAAGTGTATGTAATTAATTTCACAGGGTAAATACTCTGTGGCACTTATTAGCTGTAAAGAAATAAATACTTATAGACTGAGCATTTTATTTATGTAAATCCCTTAATTTTCAGTGTAAATATCTAGACAAACTATTTGTGTAAAAAAAAAGATTACTGCAGATCATAATGCAGTAGATAAAGGGTTAAAACATTTGAAAAAAATTCTATTTTTTATTCTTGAGGATTCGTATCTATGATATTTTTAGGAGTGTTGCCCTAAAATTGCATATTATTAGCCTGAAACTAACTCTAAGCTTAAATGAAATACTTCACTCCGACTTGTCAATCCGCGGGATTGCGGGTCCCGCGGGGTTAGTAAATCTCGAGCCTGAAATCCCGCATAGTCAAAGCCATTGCGGATTGCCTTCCCCATTTATAACAACACATTGTTGCATAAATTTTTTTTATCTGCGGTGACAACACAGAGTAAGATTTGACAGAAATGAATATAGTAGTAATTATTTTAAATGAAGAATACGTTTAAAATCGACTTTTCCTTCCCCCATAAATACTTATACTTATTTGTTCAAAAACTGCATGCCAAATTTTCTTGAAGTCAATGCTAAAGGTGTTTTTTTTTACTTTTAATTCAATTAGAATTTTGCTGCATAGTCTGTTTGAATTTCTTGGCAGTTGATAGTTTTTAGCTCTGATGAAAATATAATTCAAGAATAGAATTTTTCTCTTAACAAGGTGTTTGTTGTAATCTAATTGGATCAAATATGACGTCATGTCCCTTCATGGACTTTGAACTTTTTCTGAATCAAAGCGGTGATAGGTGCACTAATGCAGAGAATGTTAGGTGATTCATTGACGCAAACAGGCAGTTTGGTAATGCTGAAACACGTGAACTGTATTGGAAGAACAGAAGTTAAGATCGAAGAGAAAGAGAGAGAGAATTTTATCATTTTTGCTAGTTGTCAAGTGAAATTTTTTACTCCAATACGCTGTTTGTATGGTAATAATGTTTTATTTTTTAACTGTGTAATGAGATGTTTTTATCATTGTGCATTAAAACTCCTCACATTGCACTCATGCGAAAAAAATCGATGTCTCTTAGAAATGTTAACAGCCTAAAAATGGAAGGTTTTTAAAGATTTCTATCGTTCAGCAATTCTATTTTAAAATTTTTCATTGGATGTAAATACTTTCTTCAATGAAAGTGGAGTTGGTCGCCTCTAATGTTTGCTTCATCTATTGCAATAAAGTTAAAAACTCTGACGTTGACTTTTTGAGCCCGTCTTTGGTTTTAATACTTTAATTACCATGTCCTGTGTTCCAAAAATGCTCACCGATTGACTGTCATTCATCCTATCATTAAATCTAAGGACCATGATTTGCTTATAGCCTAATGACGTAAAATAGAACAGGAAATCTATCGGTAATACATATATTGGTGACATATATACATATATTGGTGGTATATATTGAAACCCAACAATCGCAAAATACGTTTTTTGTCATCCCTGTTGACATAGCGGTGTAGTCGAGGGAGGGGGGGGGGGGCGTGGGAGAGGGGACACCCCTTTTTTGTTTTGACAGAAGTATCTTCCGCTTTTTTTCTCTATTTTTTCGATTTTTAATGCAAACGGCCTCCCTCTTTTCCATTAAAATATTTGATGTTTGTATCTGTAGACGGTCCTCCACCTTTTTTTCTTCAACATCGTAAATTCAGGGAGTCCTGAGAATCATAAATATGTTTTTCTGAGAACTTTCTCCCGGCTTTCAAAAAACTGATTCCAAAATATTATTCAAAATATATGAAAATGTTAAAGGTACTTTAGGTAAGACAATTTTAGGAAAGTATTATATTTTTGTCATACATTTTAACATAAAGCAATATAACTGAGCATCAACTCGTGGTCCAGTTGCCACCAACCCTTGCATTGCATTTTGTAACTAGGGTGTGTTTTAATTTTTTACAAAAACCGCAAAAGTCTTGTCTTATTCAAGTTATCTCCAGTCATATTTCATATTCATTCTTGGTGATATATTTTTTAAGTTAATAATGACGAGTCAACTAGTGTGAGTGTTTTCCATTTTTGCTCGAATTCTTATTTTGATTCGTGCAACCCCCGTAGATGTTTCACGGAATTCCAGACTTCCGAGGATCTAGTTTGAAAATCGTTGCTTCACACCAACTTTCTTGTTCGATTTCACGTCAGATCACAATCAAGAATTCATGCACCTTTGGGTAGTAATTCTTAATCATGAAATAAGTGACAGCCCAGGATTACGCAAGAGAGCGTGTGAATTAAATTACGTACATCCAATGACGTGAACAAAGACGTGACTTCGAAGATTTCGTCGTTTTTGCAGCCGGTGAGAAGCCAGCAGTAACCTTTGACAACACGAGCAGGGCTGCCAAATTAAAAAACTGCAAATACGAGACAGCAGGGACTCACAGACGGGGGAGGGGAGGAGGGGGAGTGTCGTCCAGGTATGGACGACATATGGATGTATGATGCTGGATATCCGGTATCCGATGGATTTTTAAATATCCGGAATTCGATATCCGGCCACTGCACAAAAGATGAGGTTTTCCCGAATGTCAATTTTGTTGTAATTAACTATGTTATTATTTAAATGTAATTAATGTATTATTATTTAATGTATTAATGTAATTAATGCATTATTATTTAAATGTAATAACCTAGCATATTTTGAAAACATTACGTATTTGGAAGTTATGGGTAAAAAAATGCATAGAATGTACAGGTTTGAAACATCAGAGACTGATATCCTGTACGGACTCGTAACACAATGGTCACCTGATACCCGATATTTCGCAAAATCAACATCCTGGCAAGAATACGAGACTTTTGCCGTCCCTTATTAAAGTACGTGGGACAATTTTTCAAAATACGGGACTGCCCTGGAAAATCCGGGACGTTTGACAACCCTGAGCATGAATGACAGCAACGTATTTTGTGCAGTCGCTCCAAATGTAAAACTAGAATAAGAAATTTCTTAACACCGTGCCTATAAATAAAATTCTTCTCACTATGTAGAATCTTTTCGCAAATGGAAGTCTAGTTGGTTGGCTCGAACGGTTGTTGTGCGCTCTTCCCTGTGAGGATGTAAATAAATACAAAAAAAAAGTTCCTTATGTAAAAATTTTTAGTAGCGAACGTTTAGCAGGTCTCAGCTCTAAAAAAATCGTTACTCTTGCCCAGGGGTCTCCAAACTACGGCCCGCGGGCCACATCTGGCCCGCGGACAGATTTTGTCCGGCCCGCGGAGAGCTAGCTAATGGCATCTGGCAAAAAAGTAATCATATTTTACACCACTAGTGGACTGATTCAACTTTTTACCACCGGCAACAATTAATGATAATATGGTTTTGGCCCTTGGAATTTACTGGAGTAATCAATATGGCCCTAAGGCTGGAAAGTTTGGAGACCCCTGCTCTTGCCCATGAGTTAGGATTTTTAAAAAATGTACCAGTAGTATCGAGCTCATGTCTTAAACACTTCTTGCTCTGTTAGAACTGCAAAAGGTCTTGTCCACAATTCCTGTAAATTGCTTTGGTATTAGTGAAGATATCACATATTAAAGAAAAATTTTTCGCTCTATTACTTTTACAGACTCTCAAGGTCTAAGTGAAGATATATCTATTCACGAAAAAAAAAAAAAGAAAGAAAATGTAACACACCTCTATAACGCTACTAATCTCTCAAGGTCATAACTAAAAAAAAAGAAGTATTTATCGTAAAAGAACGTTACATTTTACTATGTAAGGAAACAATTTTTTAAATTATTGTTTTGTTATTTTATGGTTAAAATTGTAACAGCTGCTGTTGATTTAAATCCAAATATTTTTTGCCGCAGAGTCAAAAGGGTCAGCGCCTTATTTAGAATTATGTTGTTGACAAAAATGCTTTCTATGGCATGTAGCAGAACTGCACTCGGAACAAGTTTTCACCTAAGTACATTTTTTCTCTATCCCTCTTCCATCAAGTTGGTTCCACGCTTGCCTTGCCCCGGAGCCCAGCCATTAATTTCCAAAATACCAGACAGTTATGTTGTTACCAAACGATTAAACATCTCCGTCACGTTTCGAGCTGAAAAACTCGGTTTTGTTTTGCTTTTCTCTCCAGCGAATGATGCTGGAAGCGTCCTCGGGTTTGCGATATCAGTTCCTTGAAAGCACGGGTTAGGCCGTTCTTTCCTTTTTGTCAATTATTTAGGACGTGCTAAAAGGGGAGGGGAAAAGGAGCATTCCAAATGTTTATAATAGGTCCCCTTTTTCGTTCGAAATCGGAAGAAAAAATGAAAGTTTTCACGCTTGTGAAATTGAGAACAGAAGCTCTGATCTTCCTTCCTTTTCAGAATTGTTAAAAATAAGCGAGATGAATAAGGAAAAACAATGGACAAAAGTCGTTTTATAAAGAGAGTGAAACCGCTTGGTCAAAAATATGTTAGGACGGTTACTCCAAAGACCTAGGAGCGAGCTTTCTTGTTGAACAGTTGGGAAATTTCATTCTAAGGACTACAAATGCAGTAGAAACTTGTCAACACGAACTTCTTTTTGAATGAGTAATTTTTACTACATGAAAGGCTATTATCAAAGAGAATACAATATTTAGTTTGGTAAATACCACAGGATCAAAGGTAATTATGTTTTCTAGCATTATAATTCATTTTAGTTGTGTATCATTTGTTAAATGAGCATCCGTATTAATGGCTTAAAAAGCAATCGTATTAATGGTTTGTAAAAAGAGTAATTGTATAATTTGTGTTGGCAACAAAATTACGGTTTTACTAAGGAAGTAAATTTCGTCATGAACGATGCTTTCTTTTTTGGCACCTATGTTCCAAAGTTCTACCTTGGTATCATTCGGCTGGCTTTGTAACCATTAGTGTCGTATAAAATTCGTCAGAGAACTTCTTGTCAGTAATTTAATTTATGAAATCTCTCCGAATGTCGAAATTTTGTTCATTAGAGGGCAGCTTTGTCCCACTCACAGACAAGGTGCTAAATAACTTTCTCACTTGCATTGATAAATAAATCCTTAATTTTCAAATTGTGTCTTTATAGTTAGACATATAGGCGAACACTTTTTAAAAATAATCTATGTGTGTTCCAATTTAAATGCAGGTATTAAATGCAGAAACGTCTAATGAAGCTAAAACTGTTAACAAAAATATACTTTAACATCTCTGTCTTCTTTTGCTCCATATTTCTTCAAAATTATCTCAAGGACAATCTGACACTTCCTTTGTCAAAGAAAGTTATTTTTAAATAAATGAATCAATAAAAATAGTTTCTTCTTTTAAAAGACTTGATAAAGCGGTTTAATCTTACTGTCCGGAAAACGTTATCTAAATAGGAAAACTTTCCTTCTCAAACACATTTCTCTTATTTTTAATATATAGAGATTACACTGACAGTCTCATGCAGTTGTTATTCATTTAATTTTATAAATATTTTCAATATTGCATTAAAAACCAATTGCGCATTCTGATAATAATATTTTGAACACAAGTGTTCATTGAGGAACAAAAACAGGAAATAGACACGATAGAAGAAGATAAATTGTTTACTTATTACAGTCGAAGATTTTGCGCACGATTAAGGTTGAAATCCCTATGTAAGACTGCATAGCAGACAAGTGAAGTTAAAAATTGAGCTACCTTTTAGAAAGCGTTGGAAAAATTTGATATTCTAAGAATTACGATTTGAAATCTAAAGAGTAACTAAGTGGCCGGCAGGGTGGCGTAGTGGTAAGGCACTGGCCTCATACGCCCAAGTTCGCAGGAGCAAACCTGGCCCAAGTCGGTGGATTTTCAAGCTGCAGAGAATCGTCAGCGCCCATGTCGCATGCTGCATGTTAAATATTTCATGAGTATCTGTTTGGCTTGGATACTCTCGGCTAAATTAAATTCCAAGTGCAGTCATTTAGAGCTCAGGTGTCGTCCTCTAATGGGGAACGGAGCATCAAAATTGTTAAGTGGTAATGGCATTCGCCGATAGTGGGGCTACTTGGAAGAATAGATGCCAGTTTCCGGGGAATGCACTAGGTCTGCAAAGGCTAGTATCCATATGCAGCCTGGTTAGAAAGAAGAAGAAGAATTACTAAGCCTTCTCCGCTTGCTATCCTATCTATTTCCGCCTTATATTTTCTGATTCGGTCTTCGTTATTATTTTCCTTATAAAATTTTTTAATCACTGTCACTTGCACCTTCCTTCAGAGCATGATGACATTTTTCAAAAGAAAAATTAAGAAAAAGACCATTAAAATAGACGATGTGAAAATGAAGAGAAAAATTAAGAAAGAGGACATTAAGAACGACGATGTGAAAATGAAAAGCGTTTGGCAGCGTAGTAAAAGGAAAAGGATTTTTTTTCTTTTTGCTCAACTGATCATTTCGTTCACCAAGTGTTTTCATTGAATTTCAAAGCATTCAACCCCTTAACAGCCATTGTTTTCTGAGGAAATCCTATTAAATTGAATAATCCTTAATAATTACATTTGGAGTGAGATGTTGCTTCCTTGCTTTCCTTTATTCATCACTTTGCATGCATTTTTATGAGTTATTTTTGTCGCAAGAGCAAGATGGCAAGAATGTAATACTAATTTTGGAGCTGGCTCTCTCTTAGAGCTCTTATTACTGTCGATGAGAAAACTTTCATACCTTCTTTTGCTAAACTTTTTTCATTTCTTTGTGTCGTACATTTCTGTTAGTTCTTTTACCAAAAGTTTGGCAGTGTTATGAAAGATAGCTCTTTGCTTAAAGAAAATTTATTGTACTGAAACGCCAACTGCAATCTATCTGTAACGGTTTTCTGAGCGGAATCTTAAGCAGAGTAATGTTATTTACTTTGAACATTTAGAGACTTTTATTTTCTCAAAACATGGCGCCAAAACTTTATTTTGAAATAATTCATTCACATTTTTAATGTAATTTTATGTTTTGTTCATAGTTAAAAAAGTAAAAATTTCATTTTTATAAGTTACAAACTCAAAATTATTCATGAAGTAAATAAATAAATGAGTAACAAAATAAAGAACGAAAAAATAGAGGCTAAATCGCAATAATCTTGTTGAAATGTATGGTTGTAGTGTAATTAAAATCTTCATTATATAAACTACGCACTACTAAGAGACACACTACATTTTATCTAAATCTTGATACCTAATGTTAAAGAAAGCAATTTTCTTCTCGAAATCGATATGGATGAGTCATATCTTGAAGATTGATACACTGTGAATTATTATTAAAAGTGTGCGACTAAAAATAAACTGTTATTCTGAAATTTTCGATAGAAAAATAAGAAAAAATATATGCACTGAGAAAAAAATACTGTTTTTCAACTACTATTGAGAATATTTCCCAAAATACTGATATTACTTATTTCTGCATTATTTGACATTTTCTGTTAATCCAATTAATCTTGCTTGGATGGTGATGACATTTTTTACGAGAACTATTAGAAAATGAAAATTAAATCGCTAGTATTTTTCTACAGTTACAGCTTAAAAAAATAATAATAAAATAAAAAACTGGATTTTTCGGTGGGTGTAAATGAAAAAGGTGTTGCTTTTATGTTTGCTCTTATTTTCTTTTTCTTGCAAAAAAAACAAAAAACACACACAATATCCTTCTTTCTTCTCTTAATTTACATTTTTATAATCAATGTTTATGTCTATTGGTGGCAAAAATTATTCTGCATGTCTTGCCAGTTTTAAAAGCAGTCATTTGTGCTGGAGTTAATGATGATCTTTAAATAGTGATATAATTTCTTTTAGTGAAGTCATTACCCTTATTTGCTTTTTCTTGCGAAAAAAAAAAACAGTTTAGAAACAAAACAAACGGAGCACAGTTGCTAAAATTGAAGGTGAAAAAACACCCTAAGCATGGGAGGTTCTTTAAAAATACGGTAAACAGGAAATGTTTCCCTCTGAATACTTACAACCAACTCATACAAAGTATCTAGAGCGGCGTTCTTTCTAGGTTCTTGAATTTAGACTGCCGGAAATCTTCAAATTTCATGGTTTATTGAGTCTTATATACTAGTACCATGTGTAATTAAGCGTGTGGACGTAGAACATTAGGAACGGTTAGTAGTTTAGAAAATTTTTGAGTTATGACCTTCTTGGCTCTTCTAGCCACTGATGCTAATCATGCGTAAATGTAATACAATGTACATAATATCATTTCTTGTTTACAAACATTATATTCAAGTTATTTTTGTACTCTGCTTTACTTTTTTACGGCTGGAAAAAATATTTTCAGAAAAATTTACTCTTTGTTCAATAGGTTTTAGTATGAATTTTTAGTTTTATGATTTAACAGTATCATGACTGTTACCAGTACCACCAGTAATTTCTTCCAATTATTTTTCTAGCCACGATTATTTATCTATATTCTCTATCTATAAAAGAATAACCAGTGGAGTTCAAACTGAAGCAATTGCTGAGAATCATCAACGCAAATATTCAACTTTTTTCCCAATGAAATTTTGAATGAGATTCTAATGAAATTTTAGATCTTAATATCCTGAAAAGCTTGGTTAACTAACACTGTTACGTGCTGTTATGTTGAGAACCACATAACAATGTTTGATATGAGGAAAACCCCTTTATTTTTGTAAAAATACATTTTGATTGTTAACATAATGTAAAACATATTTCGATCATTTAAGTGTAGTTAATTTTAACTTCCGCTGGAGGTTTTAAAATGTGAATGGAAAGTATAAATTTTTGGGTAATCATCACTCTGTTTATCTATTCAGGTTTATCGTTAGTGCTTTGTTTTTCAACTGATTTTCCTAAAATAATTTCGAAACTCATATTTTGTAACATATTTTAATACACGGCGATGCCGGTACTATAATTATTTAACTCTTTGATACTTTCATATATTTTTTTTCTACTTTTATTTAGTTGAAAATAGATGTACAGCTAACAGCCAATTATTTTACACTAGAAGGTCTTTGCGTAGGAAATTGCTGAAAACTTTATCACACCAGAAAAAAATCTAAATGAGAAATTTATTATATGGTTTTATTTATTATTTGTAGTAGTTTTTACTTGTACAACTGGTAGATGTTTATTGCAATTCAGAGTATTTTTGAATGTATTAATAATATTTTTAAAAGTTTTTTTGCAAAGTTAAAATGAAATTTCTTTTTTCTAAGTGATATTCGAAAGCATAATTTAAATTGTTTTGCTAATTTATAAGCAAAAAAAGTTATCTTATAACCGACTGTTTTGCATTTTGCATGGTTGTCGTGTATAAATTATCCTGTAGTTAAATGAATATCTATAGAATGAACTTAAACTATTAATATGCATGCCGAAAACCTTGTGATTTAAATTCTTCAATTACGTTTAAAACTAAAAGGCATAAAATCTTTTAAATGCAGAACAATATTTAAAAAATGTTTTTGATACTTGAAATTTTGCTTTTCTAAATGAAGTAATATTCAGACATACTTTTGTTTTTCACCTGAAATTTAGCTGGATCCCTTATTTCTGAAGTTGAACTGTAATGTAAATAAAAAAAAGCAGCTAGATAAATAACATAGAATGCAGCTATTTCAGAGTTTGCTACGATATTCTCTAACAGTAAAAAAAAATGCGACTAGCAACTTAGTGCTGAGAATAGAATGATTTATTCGTGCTTTGTTGAAGTGAAACATTTACTTTTTACATCGTTTACTGCTTCTACAAAAAAAAAAAAAAGCAATTCTGCAAAATTACTTGGATTGACTTTATGTGCACTCATTGTAGACTAAAGAGCAATAGTTAAAAAATGTTCCAATATTGTAACAACAGAAAAATAGTTCCTTTGAAGCAATATAAATAACTTTTTATTCTCTTTAAAGTGAACAACTTGGCTTGAAAAAATGACAAGGCTTAGTATGCCTTATTGAACTCTTTCAAATTATGTGAGATAATGGGTGAACCAAAAGTTTTGCTCTGACTATAAATATTTATGGTGCTCCAACTGTTATAATTAGACAACTGTTTGTTTGGATATATTATAAATACTGCTCAGTAGTGCAGTACACACAACAGCTTGCATGTTTATAAAAGGCAAATCGTTCAGACTTTTCAACCAAAAGATTGCCCATGAATTCACTATTGAAATTCTGAACAGAACTGACCTCCAAAATCATTACTCCAATCACATTTACTTTACCGATGAATCCACCTTTCATGTCAGTGGAATGGTTTATAAGCGTAATCGTACAAGTTGCGTAACAGAAGACATATTAAAGAAAGATTGGCAGGAACTGGAATACCGCTTAGACATTCTTTGCGTTTCCAAGGGGGCACACGTTGAAGTTTACAGGGGTACATGGGCATGAAAACAATTTAGAATAGTAATTATAACAAATCCTAGCAGGCATACATGACTGCCTAATTATAAAGTTGTGAGCACGATAATTATTCATAATCAGGGCAAGGCGTTTTTTTCACCCTATGTAGATGTGTCTTTTGTTTCTGCTGAATGACATGCCCTGTAAAATAAAAGTTTGGTTTGAGTTACATGCGTTTCAGGCAACAGAATCGCACTTGCAAAAAAAAAAAGAAAGAAAGAACGAAAAGAAAAGAAATAATGAAAGGAAACAGAAACTAATATGGAAGTAAAATAGTTCAAAAACATTTCCCTAATAGAACTGGTTAATTATGCCCTGGTTAGCATAAAATTCAGTGTGAAAACTTATTCGCCTGAAAATTTGTATTTCAAGTAATTTTAAAAAATAAAAATGAGAGCAGCTGGGTTTGAGAGTCTTTTTAGGA
This sequence comes from Octonoba sinensis, assembly GCA_038502835.1. NCBI lineage: Eukaryota > Metazoa > Arthropoda > Arachnida > Araneae > Uloboridae > Octonoba > Octonoba sinensis. Next base: position 22,918,773 of record CM076599.1, on the reverse strand, counting down.
GATATTTTCTTGCAACTTATTATGTTTGTGTGTTTGTCTTTAATGGCACAAGAGCTTCAACGGGTTATACTCAGACAGAGAAGAGATCTAAGCTTGATTAACCTCACCTAGGAGAAATGGGGTTTTCTGGAAGAAATTCCAAAACTATTTATCATTCTGGTAAGGTACAGTTTCGAAATTAATTGTTGGCGACAGCATTATTTGGTAGTCTACCCTTTCAGCAATGTCTGAGGTCAAGCCAACAATCACTGAGAAGCAAGTGATCTAAAAATCCGGTCTGTCAACTCCATTATTTATTGACTTCCAATACCACTATAATATTTTTTGCTACCTCTTCTGATCCAACCCAATTTTCCCCCTCTTTTTCTTGGAAGAAATGGAAGGGGAACGCGAATATGATGGGCGATCATTGCCCTCATTAACATTTAATTGGTACAACAAAAGCATTTCGTTTTTTTTCTTCTTCCGCACTCTTGTTCTTTCCATCTACACCCTTTTCACTTCTTTCCTACTTTGAGGTGTGTTGAAAGCCCTAAGATCTGAACAAGTACGATTTACGGTATTAATCATTACTAATCACACCTGATATCAATGTACCTCGATTATTACGAAGAAACGGTTTCTTTAATGTTCTTCTTCCTTTTTTTCTTTCTTATGGGTTTTTGTAGGGATGGAATAAGTTGCATGAAATCGCTCGAAAGATTCACTCAATTGAGTAATTCTATGCAAATAGGCCAAATTTATGTAACTAAAGGATATTTCAAAATTTTCAGCAAAAAAATTAATGAGTTGCGTATTCAGTATAGAGTTTGAGGATGGATTTACTGTATTAACTCGTAAATTCTAAGCATTAATTGAAATAAGTGTTTTATTTTTATTTTTAAACCTATGAAATATCATTCCCTCACAATTAACTACTAGCACTTTAAGAGCATATAAAACACATATCCTTTCCTACATCTGTACTTTTCTTTTCTAACTTTTATCTTTCTACGCTTCAAGTACTATTTGAACGCATTAGGATGTTGTTATTATTTTGTCTTTACAAGCAATTTTTGTTTGACAAAAAAGTTTTAATTTGTATTTCGAATCATTATCTCATTCATTGCTCCAGTTGGTGTAGGAGAAATTCTAAAAAAGTCTGTCAACAGAGTTGTAAAAGACGGAATATGCGACATTGCAAAAATAAAAATTAAACTTCTAGTGCCTTGGGACCTCAGAGAAAGCATATTTGTTGTTCTTTGTTCTTGACGAAAACTTTCAGCAAAATAATCATTTTTAACATGTTTATCGCAAAAAACTCAAAGAATTGGGCTATTTGATACCAGCACACCAACTCATACTATCTGAGGAGTAATTTTGTTAGAATTAGAAATTAATATTCGCAATTATATGTTGTAATGACTCATAAAATACCTTATTTAACATAAAAAAGTATTGAAAATGTTGGTTGATTCGATGTAAAAAGTTTTTTTTTTGCTTTGTGTGGCACTTTATTTACATTTTGCTCAGAAGAAAAAAAACTTAATTTAAATCCTAGCACATTTTGCGCAATAGCACAAAAGAAATACTACTTAATTTTGATTGTAGCAAATTTTACCTCATCGTGCAAAAGAAATTATTAATTTTAATTCTGTTACTGTATAACATTGTTTTTTTTTATCTACTTGGTACTATTTCACATTAGCTTATGAGTCCATCTTGAAGTTAGAAAACACGTTATGTCAGTTTGTAACAACACGAACAAAAATAGTGTATATCAGTTTGAGCATCAATTTTCTTATTGTTGACAAGGTCATAGCTTACTGAATCTCTTATCGTATTTGACATTTGTGCTACGCAGTTGCAAAATATTTTAAATAATTATTCGTACATACGATAGCGTTTAAAAAGATAAAATTCTTAGTTCAATTTTGAAAAGTTTTTATTTTCTGTTTTATAAATTAAACGATTAAAAATACTTTTTACTTTATTACCATTCATTTATTTACAATATATATAGGCATAACCCAATAATTTTAAAATCACTGTTATTGCGATTATGTAAACAATTCGAAGCATATTTACGATAAAGACATCATGATTAATAATTACTATTTAACTGTATTTCTCCGTTTTTATATTGTTTACACAATTTAATGCGAGTTTTTTTCTTTTCTTTTTTTTTTTTTTTTGAGTCACACTGGGACATAGTATTTTTGTCCTCTTCTACAATTCATCTACTCTATACGCTTTACTGGAAATAATTCCCATCATAAACTTGTGAATGAATTTACAATTTTAAACCATCTTCTGCTTAAAACATTAACTTGCAGCAAATGTTACAGCAAAATGTTGTTGCAGCAAAAGTCTGTAACATCTGTTTGCCTTATTAATTCCTTATTAATTCACTCCCCTTTAAATTTAAAAAAATGTTATTTCAAACATTTGTTTAAAAATCGTATTTATTTATTTATTTCATTTGAATTTGAATAAGAAATTCGCTTTTATTCAATTATCTCTTTTGAAGGATATATTTAGGATGACATGAAGAAATATGTTAAAAACATTTTTTTAAAGGTTTTTAAAAAATTATTTTATTCCTTTTTCATCTGATATTTTGAATTGTTTGAATATTATTTAAAAGCTTTAAGCACCTACTGATACTTTTTTTTCTGCCGACACAATTTCCAAAAGCAACAGTAAAATATTCTTTTAAGGAAAAATACCAATAATAAGCCAGTGAACTACCCCCATTTATCCGAATAGTGTTTATGTTCCGACAAAGCAATTAATGAAGAGTTGGAGTAATCATTTCTCAAACTCTTCATACAATCTTCTGTGTAAAGACTTATAAAACTTCTGGCAACATGAAAAGCTAATTAGGTTGTTTATTTTAATATTCTAGGTCTTAATCTTAATTGGATAGATTAAGATGAAGAATTGCTAAAAACAAGGTTTGACTGCTTTAGATATTAACTACGACTTTAGAAAAACTCATTCTGAAAAGGACCAAAGTTTGGTCTTTTTCGTAGCAATTACAAAGTATGCATAATGTATAACACTATTAATTAAATAGTCAGAGGCTGGTCGAAGTTGGCAGGTATTGGTGAGGGTTGTCTCAAAAAGCTTCCAAGTATTCTACCTCCTTTTTAAGAATTATTAAGTAGTACTTAATCTTCTTTTGCAGCATATCAAGCTTAACCAGAATAATCTCTATCGGCATCAGTCGCAACCATTTCTCTTGCTGTCTGGAAAAGTGGAAGTTAAATGAAACTGTCAGTAAAGAAGAATATATTTTCAGATCTTGTCTGCCTAATGCCAGTCCGAATATTCACCTTCAATAAATCTCGTATCTTTTCGGGAAAAGGCTGCAAGCAATGTTTGCCATCTGATTTTAAATTTGGGAAGAAATTCTAGTTAATATTCAAATCTTGGACGGTCCCAAAGAAAGCAATTGAAAAATCGTTCAGGACAAAAAAGGACTGGAACTTATTTCTTGACAGTAACACAGCTTAAATAAAGTCATATTTTAATTAAAAATAATATATATATATATATATATATATTAAGAAATATTTTTACTTTTATCATAAGTGGATTACTTCTATGAATTAACAATTTAAAATTATGCGAACCGTGTTTGAGAACCAACTTAGTTGTAGGTTCATATTAGATTTAATCTTACCGCGTTCCCCTTTCAGAGATGAAGAACTATTAGATGAAGTTGATTTTAACTAGAGGTGACTTAAGTACATCAAGAGAAGTTGTAAGAGGTTGATTTAAATAGAGACTTCAAGTAGAGAGTACGTAAAGAGAAGTTGTAAGAGGTTAACTTAAATAGAGAATTTAACTAGAGAGTGCGTAAAGAGAAGTTGTGAGATGTTGATTTAAATAGAGACTTTAAGTAGAGATGAAACTTATTTTACTAATATATTTTTAAGTATCAGGCATATGGTAGTGAATGTTCAGTGTGCTGATGCACGATTCATGTGCTCCCTCCAGTCGTATCATCTCAGTCAATTACGAATATATCTGTGCACTGCGTCTCTCAGCTTCGTCAAATAATAACTGCAAACAGTGTTTTAAAGTAAATTTATTAGAAATAGTCATATCAGTCTGTCTAGTAGTGAATGATGTTTGTTGGCTGTGATCATGAAACGTCGACCAATCATCTGTCATCCTCAGAAAGCTAAGTAACGGTTTATCACATTACCAGGGGTCGATCCATCTCTTTTTTTTTTTTTAACAGGGTCGCTTTTTCGTGAATTTAAAAACATTTTTGTGAAAACTCTAAATTGAAACACATAATTATAAAAGAATTTTGTTACTTTTCCCGCATATTTAATAAATAATTCTGGAAAAAGTACGATTTGGTAGCTCGGAATTTCGGGTCCGTTTCGATTAATTGGAATTTTGTGAAGGGTCGGAAAATGGACCTGAATTTCCTCGGGCGTGATCCCTGATTACGTGCATAAAAAATGTGATATCTTCGACATCACTTTGTTGAAGATCATGAGCCCCGAAATCCCTTTTTCGTGAATTCAGTGCAGAAGGCAATGAGACAAATGAGATGGATCTTGAAATAGATTGTTTCAATAGAGAACGTTTAATTGTAACATTTATAGTAAAGCCACTCCAGGCGGATATATTACCTTTTGTGAAATATGCTGAGCAACGTTAGGAATGTCCTCTGCCAAAATAATAAAATTACGCGTGTTGTCCCCCACACAAACGTGATAATAAGCTTCACCATTCCATAAGACGTTCAATTCTCTATTCGTTTACAAGGATTTGCAAAGCTTCATCTCTACTTTAAAGTGACAAATTTTTCTATGTAAGGTTGTTACTTTAAAAAGCAATTTATTAGCTTCCTGATTCAGAAGTTCTCCGAAATCTCTATGAGTTGTATAGAAACAAGAAATAAGATGATAAATGTTTGTCCTACACGTTTCTTTCTCCATTAATCATAACTGTCGGATCCTCCTGTGAGAAAACAACTCAATTTTGTGACTCAGGTATGATGTGTGCATATTTCTTGTCATAGATAATGATAAATTAATGAGTCTGTGAAAATCATATGGACGACTTCCACGAATTTCATTCAGTTGAAGCTATTCTGGAAACTTGTAAAGTTTCACTTACCATTAACTGTGTTATTTTCTTCCAATTAATGTTATAAAGAGATACATATTGGAGTGATTAAATTAAATAGCTGTGTTAAAACGAGTGAAAATAACGATAGGAAAAGGATGTTTCATTCTAAAAAAGTTTAAAATAATGACGTTCATTGAAATAATTTTTAAAGTCTGTTGTATTTTTTTAAAAATTATTTCCAAGAATCTTAACCCTATGCCTCGCTTTTGAATGTTATGCAGTTAAGGTCATATTCGAAGAAAACATTTTCTTTTCTCGTGTATTGCTGCATATTTCATGCAAGATATTATTCGAGGAAATTAAATAACTCGATTCTAATACCTAGATAAGAACTCTCTTGTTTGTTTCATTTTTGGTTTCTTGAGTACTCGTTTGTTTCATTTTTTGATTCTGAATCATTTTCATCAGTTTGTTAAACGAAACTTATTAGTTTAACATTATTTTAACTTAAGCACTAGATCAGTTTTAAGCGTAGAGTGCAAGACAAACAAGCGTAAGACAAATTGCCGCTATGATTGTGTTAAATGAGTCATTAAAAAGTATAAAAATGATATTATTTGTTAAAATGTTTTGTTTAGTAAATAGACAGGATAATTTGGTCCAACATGAAAAACTCTCCCCCCCCCCCCATTCTTAAAAATACTGTTTTGCTTTAAAATAATTATTTACAACGTGAATCGGAGCATATATACAAATACTAGTGGCAGGGAAAAAAATAAAATGGGCGACAAGTTGAATATGACGTTGATTGAGCGTGCTTTAGCTATGGACAAATTTCTTGTTTAGTTTGAGACCTTTGTAATTCGAGGCTTTCGCTGAGATACTGCTAAAATATGCGCGAGTTTTCAATCAGTGTCATAAATGCTCTTAAAATTTTAATTAACACACTTGGCTGAAATTAGAAAACTGCTTGTTTATGACCCTGATTATCAGTTTGATTGAATGCCTTTCTTTCAAAAAGAAAACCTACTCCTGTCCTGTTCGCAATATATAACAGAAAATTAAAACTTTAAATACAAAGTTTAGTTCCACGTGTGTGGCATCAGATAATCGTAAAGCTCTTTGCTTATGGAGATGTCGAATTTAATTATCCTTGAAGGGAAAAGCCTGATTGGAAAATAATTACAAGATTCATCAAAATGTTCCGCCATTATAGCGAAAGAAAGCAAAAGGAAACGATCGACCTCTAGCTATGTTTTTTGACATTCCAGACAACTTTTTTAGCATCAGTTCATAAAGTATTCGAAAGCTTTTAATATTAGCGAAATAACGTCTTTGCGAGTTACACCTATCAACTTTAATTTCTTTATCGAATGAATATGATAATAAGCTGCATAATTTAAAGCTGCTTTTTGATGTATAGTGCCAGTACGAGTTTTTTGAATGATTCTTCAATGGATTACTTTTTAAACGTTTCAAATTATTTTTTCGTGGCATGTTACAATTTATCAATAAAATGGATTAATTTTTCTTTTCAGAAATGATGTTTGATTTTTTAAAAAAATTATAAAATAAAATAAAAATTGAAAAAATACGTTAGTGAATTACAATGTTGTTCTAAGCCAGGGGTCTCCAAATTTTTCTACCTTAGGGCCATACTAATTGTTCGAGTAAGTTCCAAGGGCGAAAACCATTTTAATTTTATGGATATCTGGTGGTCAAAAGCGGAAATGGGTGCTAACAGATGACGTTAGTAGTACTTTTAAAAGTACAGTATAACAATTAAACGTTCGTGAATAATCTCATTGGTTCGAGAAAGCTCTGGTGTATTCCTTTCACTTCGAGGTGGTGTTAATTGAAGTACAAAACCTTCAGCTTGTTTGTGAACTTCGAGCAGTGATCGATTTTTTTAAACCTTTTAACTGTCAAGTTATTTTGATGATTCGGGTACATAAATTGCGATTTTTTTTAATTACAAAAATGAAATGTTTAGTACAGAATAAAATATAGGTAGTTGAAAATTGATATTTTGAGTTACGTGTATAAAAATTTTAAGGTTTTGTAGCCACTGCATATTCGCTTGAGGCGACGGCCACTCAGCGCGACAGTGATAAAGTTCGTTTCGAGTGGAGAGTGGAGCATTATTTTTTAAAAATAATAATTAATTTAATCATGTAAAAAGATAAATAAAAGTGAATACCTATTTAGTAGTTCAGTAATTCAGTTTTGTATGGTATAACGGGAAACGCTCTTCCAAGCACAAACCAACTCTACAACCAGTACACCGGAATGGTGTTTCTTTCCTTATCTTTTTCCCATTTGCATCCTTTTTTGATCTACAACCTTTGCAGTCTTATAAGCTAAATTCAGTGCAAATTAATTTTTACTGAGATATGTTCGGGTTTGACAAAGGGAGATGAAGCCGGAGTAAACTTCTCCCGATACATATTCGGGTAGGGTCAGGTGGGGTAATTGGGAATAAGGGGTAATTGAGAACAAACTCTCACTTGATATTTTTTTGGTGCTAAACTGCCTTGGATTTTGAAAGTATGCATCATTAGGATGATATGTAACGTATTCCCGCTTTTTTCAGTAATCAACTGACAGCATTGTGATAGGTTTTTCTAGTGTGTTGCAAAACAATTGACAATCAAAGTCGATAGTATGATTTTCATTGTTAATTTTGCTTACAGTAACCAAAGGTAAATAATGTTTATGCTTAATTATTGTTGTTTAATGAATCAATTAACAGTATTTGTGATAGTTGTGGAACATTACTTTTTTTAGAACGCAGTAGATGTTTTTTATTATATTAAGATAATATTTTGTTAAAATAACTGTTGCAGTTCAAGAGTAGAAGTATCCTCCTATATACAGTTGAAGACGTCACTAATGAGGTACACGGCTTTCTCAGCGGCAACATGAGGCAGAAAAAGAGTAAAACAGCTAAGAAAAGAGGTAACAAATCGGACGAGGATGCCACCCACTCCAAAGTACCAGTCAAGAAGAAAAACAAGAAACAAAAAATGAATAATAACGAAACTGATGATGAAGAATATGCAGAGGAGAGCTATGATGATAAAAGCGTGGATGATTTAGATATCTACCTTCAAAATATGGTTAATGAAGTACTTGAAGAGGTTCCCTAGATGGAGCCATCTGCTACAATCATCGTTCCATTCATGTACGTGCGGGTCGATATTAAAAAGAGGATCTAGAAAGAAAACAATTTTTGCGTACGAATTTAAAGTGGATGTGCTGGTGGATACGGATTTGGAGGTTACTGGTCTCAAAAGTATTGACTTATCTTAGTCAAAGTTTTCTCTTATTGAAAATGACAAGTTTCAAATAGATCAAATAATAGTCATTCCCAATTACCCCTACTCTGTGGGGTAAATGGGAAAATGAGGGGTAAAGGGGAACGTCTATTATCAAACACTTAAAAGCATCAGTTTCTCTCGATGACCTATTAAAAAGTCAATTAAGATGTGTAATTATAAGTTCATGTTATAAAAACAATTTTCCAACTTACTGCATGGTCAAAAGGTTTGTAAGTAATGGAAAACTCAAATTTCGTTCCCAATTACCCCACTTGACCCTACACAAAAAATGTTTACAGATCTAAATTAACCAACGAACATATTAAAATTTTTTTTTAATAATTGGTATTAGTTGGTTCCCAACTGCAAACTATTGTCAGTGTAAAATCCCAATTCCATAACACACATTAGTGTTTTTTACACGTCTACACTTGTCATTAAGCTTTACCTAGCAATTAAATAACACCGAGTTTTTAATGTTCTGTGTTTTTTATACGATTTATTACTGCAACAATTACAACAATAAACCAGTAGCTGTCACGAACCGGGTTAATGACATTGGCGGGCAGGATTAGTCCTTCCGGCCGTAGTTTGGAGATCCTTGTTCTAAGCCATTACGAAGTTTAAAACTTTTCTTTGACATCATTTATCTTATCAAAAACTTAGTAAATGCAATTTAGTTTTAAGTACTGATTTTGAGAGAATTGAATTAAGATAGGGTATTGATATTATAAAAATAAGTACTTATCATTTTTACAGAAAAATTTCTCGAACTTGAAGTTTTAAAAGCTTTGAGATCATACAAAGCTTGCTTTATGTATTTATTATTATTTTTTTAATCGTGAATCGAGTATCAGAAAAAGTGAAATCTTCCATTTTTTACGAAAAAGTCTGTCTTTAAAAGACCTTACTTATTTTTCTTTTTTCCTTTTTGTTTTTGGTTTTTCTACTTCAGCACATCGGCAATGTTAAAACGTAGCAAAACCGAGCCTAAACGCGTCATTGAAGCGTTTCTTCCATTCTTTCTTTTTTTAAATACAAAATAAAAATAATATTTATAAAAATCTCATTTTGACAGGATGTGATAGATAATAATTTTGTAAAAAAGCCTTTTTGCCACTCTTTCAGTTACGACTCAGATATTTAATTCTGTATTCATTCAAATGAGTCAATCCTAGAATAACAAATGTGTAAAAAAGTAATCCATTCTGCAACTGGATACATTATCATCAGGTCGATTATAAGTAATGCCATAAATGTTTTGCATACTGCTAACCGATTGCTCAAAAACGGGTTGCCTGTGAAAAACTAGAAATGTTTTCACTTGTCAAGAAAACCTTCTGAATTTCAGTGAATAAAAGGTGAATTTCTTTAACGTGCGAAAACGTCAACGACTCTACCTCTTCACTTTCTAATGGCTTTTGCATCAGGAAGAGCGCTTCCTATCTTGTTATCAGCCAACAACAGGAACAGCGTATTTCCTGGTAAGCAAAGCATCCTAGAACTGTCTGCAAAGCATCATAAATTCCCGCTTTCTGTCATTTTTTAGGCTTCTCGTTGAAGTTGTAAAACTGAATCTATGTTTCTAAACGAGGTTTTTTTTTTCGAAAAGATACTTTAAATTTCTGTTATATGTTTGATTTTCTCCATGCAATACATATAGTAACCCATTCAACACTTTTCTCATTTTTAAGAATATATTTTCCTTTTTCTATTTTTTTGGTCTTAAAATAATATGAGCAACCATTCGCTTAAAACACAATAAATATGCTCATAAAATATTGATGTACTGAGCACGTTTTAGCTGCAATTAAAAAACATGTTTTTAAAATAAAAAGATGGAGTTTGTTCTTAAGCTTTGAATAATTATATGCTAGATGTATTTCATAAATAATCCTTACATTGTGGCTCTTAAACTCGAAACTCGTTTTATTTATTTCATTTTATTTTGTGTGCGTGGTGGGGGGTATAAATTTCAAAATGAAGCCTTATCAAAAGATGTGAGTAGTTAAAAATATTTGCTTTATTATTACCGTTCTATGCTATGAAAATACTATGGAATTAAATTTTTAAAAAAAAAAGTATTTTCTAGCGAGATTTTTCTCCGATGTATATAAATCACGCCCTAGAAGAGTTTAAAAATTTCTTTATTACTAACGTACATTTCGTTTGGGACAACATATGAGTAGAAAACGGTTATCTTTTTGCGGAAACTGAATGTGAGAACACAACGGAGTGACGCACAGAAAAAAAAAGATAACTGCAATTTTTGTGCGTCACAACTTTGCTTACTCACATTCAACCTATCTGGAGTCTCATTTTTTAGTCTAAAAAATTTGTGCCTAAGTTTTCAGAAGCTCTGAAAGAATCTCGGATGTTTTCAAGAATTCATAAATGCCGGAATATTAAACTCCCACCAGTGGTATTACCTGAAAAGACTACAATCAAGCATGATCTATCTCATGGCATAATCTTTAGTACTTTTCTCCACCAGATCCCTACCTGTTAGCCGAGGCCTTAGAATTGCTTGCGCACGGAGCTAGTGGCGTTATCCTTAGTACTGCTTAATGGTTTGATTTTTAAGTCCTCGTCACGCTCGATCTCAACACAAGAATCAAGGCACAGGTCTCCTTTGTGTCACAACCAGGGCTACAAACCAGGGTTTCTCAAAGAGAACTAAGTGGCCCCCTTAGGGTGGCGTAGAAAACATTCATGTGAAAGGGGCCACGGCGCAGTTATGCCCAACTTGTGAAATACCCCCCCCCCCCCCCAAGGGTAAAGTGTTTTATGTTTTCAACACTCGCTTGAAGGAACACCAAAATCATATTTAAAAAACAAAATTTGTTAAGAAGCTAAGTCAGATATTGCTAGCATTGTTGAAATCTAGCACACAAAAATCACTTTTTTTTTCGTTGAAGCAAACTCACACAGCAATCTTTCATTTCTGGAACTTCGTTCAAGGGCTTTCTACCCTTTGAAGAACCTGCTTGATTTTTAGCTTTTTCTCTAGATATTACTTTTTCCTCGTCATGATTTGTATTTCTTGATGCGGTTTTTTTTCTAGATTTTAAAAAAATCTAGAAAATGATCTAGCTTTAGTATCTAGTCTATCCCCATAAGCATTTCAGAAGTTTTTATTTCAATATTGTTAGAATGTTATCGTTCGTATAGAATGTGCTCCTAGAGTTCGATTTTGCTAGTTTTGTTGCATAGCTTCATTTTCTTGAAATAAATATACAGCTTCTGTGTCTCTCTGCCCTTTACATAATAAATTTGTTTCTTACTATGCTGGATTTTATTAATTACAAATTAGTCATGCGTACCTTTAACTTTGTTCATTAATGTTGAATTTTTCTTAATGTTGTCCATTCTGAAAGTTACGGGTGTTTTTATCCTCTTTTATGTATGACTATGCTATATGAATTGGGAAATGATTAACTATATCTATGAGGGAGGCCACGATAAAATTTATTGTTTATAAGAGGGTCGCTAGCTAAAAAAAGGTTGAAAATCTCAGCTTTATACAATGTTACGATATTATAACGTTGACCGGTGTAGTACAGACAGGCGTAAGTATACATAGGCTATATATATAAGCCTATGGGCATCAGGCATTTTGGATCAGATGTTTCATTATTAAAAAATTAGAGTTACCAGAACGAAGTTTGTGACATTATGTGGCAGTACCAAATCTTGCCAAATTGGGGAATATTTAGTGCCAGAAGCGCGCTGATCCAAAATAGTGGGTGCATCAGCCTGTCTATATAGGGGTTCTAGACCGGCTTGAGACGGTGAGATGGAGAGAGTGACGGGCTCATAAAAACGAAGCCTTAAGAACAGGGTTGCACTTGCACCGTAACGCCGTTTCGGCGCTGCTTTTCTGCGAAAAGGTTTCTCAGCCTCGTAAAATTAGTTTTCATTTTCGCATTAATTTTGGTTTTAACATTACGCATTCATGGTTTATATTTTTTCCTTTGATGTATTATTTGGCGACATTTTTCATAAAAATTATTTTCTAATGAAAATAGAAGACTCGAACATAATTTTTCTATAAAAGAAACATTTTGTTTTCAATAACTTTTGCAAATTTTCGTAATGAAAATCCTATACGTAAAAGTTTGATTGTGCAGCCTACACAAGCTCAATGTGTGTATGTGTTATTGGTAATTGAGCCATCCAATCGTCAAAACGATTAGCTCTACAAATACAGAAATTGAGAAGGGAATTTTATGAAATTAAATCGCAAACGCTGCTAGATTTCGAAACAGTTTTGTCGAGAGCACTTTGTGATCTGAGTTTTTTCTCATTTTACTCATTCCTATTTACTTTCATTGAGTCTCTTAAAAAATATCGAAATATTTTAGATAAGAAACGCTTTTCTCTTTGAAACATAACGTGACGGGATGTCCGATTCCTAGCGTTTTAAAATACAGAATAATAGAAAATATCTTCTGTCATTTTTAACTTATTTATTGTCCTGAAAATATAGCTCTTAAGCCGCCGAGTGGCACTTTTTCACCGTTTTGGACACCTTTTCACCGGGCTTGGGCAATTTTTTTGGAATCATTGTTCCTTCTACAATTTTGAAGTGCATAAAAATCTTTTATGACGAGACGAGAGATAAATTTATTAAGACCTTTTCCAGTGTTATGAAAAAAGCCTTTCAAAATGGTGGGATTTGGATTCACCTGCAAAGTACACCAGACCAAAAAAAAAGTAGTACATTTAATTTTTTAAACTTTAATCTTGTAACGTTAGCAGCAAATAAAACTAATAAATTAGTTAATACTATCCTCAAATAAATCAATCAAACAATAAGTTAAAAAAATATGTACACATACAATATGTGTGAATCTGAATATATATGTATATATACTTGCGTGTTGTGTGTATATATATGTATATATGCGTGTGTGTTGTGTGTATGAATAATAAAAAGTTTTTAAGATGTTTGAACGTCAACTTTAAAGCAAATTAGAACTGATGCTTTTTATTCCACTCTTGAATACCAAATTTGATACGGTTCTATTAAGCCACTGTTATCCACTTCGTTATGTCAAAATACGTTTTTGTATTTCTGTTTACGCAATTAATGTTAAAATACTACAATAATAAATTCGCGTTATAAATGTATAACCGCCTTCATCAACAACCGCCTTGAAATTATTATCCACATTTTTTAACCCGTTAACTGGTTATTTTTTTACCACAAATGTTCCTGAAAAAGCATTTTTTTTATTGCATTAATTGAAGTCCTAACTTGGTATAAAAGGAAAATGAAAGAATTTTTCAAAAATTCCATAAATAATGAATTTAAGCATTTTTTAACTTTATAACTTTGAAACACAAATGCCCCTGAATGACTCTCTTTCAATCTATTAAAAATACGGGCAACTCAAAACAAGAAAGGCGGAAATTTCAATGCCCGTACGCTGTACGGGCAAACCGGTTGGGACCAACTTTAGGTAGCCCGTACGCCGTACGGGCAAACCAGTTAAGGGGTTAACCGACTTCACAAATGTAGGAGGTTATACATTCATACTGTTTGTTTGTCCACTCATAACTTCTCACTGGATGAACTGATTTTCATGATTTTTTTAACCGATCGAGGGTGGTTTCCCATAGGTGCTGTACCTTTGTTAGACCATTTTAACGTCCTGTGGTGGCATTCCTTGATTAACAGGAAAACGGTCGTTTCTTTTTAACATATTTTAATGGTCAACACTATGCACACACAATTACAGATCTATTTACAATGTACAACTCTATATACATGACAATCCGAGCCGTGGAGATATCCAGAGGAAAAATCCTTAGCGGCCGTTCCAGGCAAAGGCATCCAGTGCAGGCGTCTCGCCCGGTGACCCATCGCTCCCTCGTTCTCGTGGGCCCCAAGTTGAGAAATGTCTTTTTTTTTTTTTTTGTGTCATTGTAGAGGATCGTTACACCATATTCGATAATTAGAAAAACTGTTATGGGAAGAAAGGTTGTCATTTTTTTGTTTTTTCATCCAAAACTTTATACTAAATGAACCGATTTTTTAACCGACTTCAAAGGAAGGAGGTTATACATTTATACTGTATGTATGTCGTTTTTTTTTTTTTGTTTGTTTGTCCACTCATAACTTCTCACCGGATGAGCCGATTTTAAGGATTTTTTTTTAATCGATCGAGGGTGGTTTCCCATAGGGCCCGTGTCTTTGTTTGGCCATATTTGATAATTGGAAAAAAAAGTTACGGGCTGAAATATGGTCCTTTTTTTTTTTTTTTTTTTCATCCATAACGTTTTACTTAAGGAACCGATTTTGATGATTTTTCTTTAATCGATAGCGGGTGGTCTAACTCAAATATCGCACATCAATTTGACTTTTGTTTTTTTAAGTAAAAACGGGTGAAAAATAAGTGCTATTTTAATTTTAATTGGAAAGGCTTGGGTTAATTTTTCTTTGTTGGGAAAATTATTAATAAACATGAAACTCATTGTTAAAAAAGAGTTTGTTGCCATTAAGCTATAATATTAAATGTAATTATAATAAGAGTTTGACTGAAGGCTTCTCTGAAGAAAAATTAAAGCCCAATTAATTTGTTTGCTCTAGTGACCTTTTAAATTCGATTTCAAAGCAAAATTTATCATACAAACGGTTTGTTTTTAGTGCCATTCCCTCAAAGAAGGTTCCCCTTTAATATGCATTTTTTAAAAACAGAGTATTTATTTGAAATGTGTTTGCACCAAAAAGAATGAAATAATTTTTTTTTTGGAAAAAAAAAATAGAACGGACTTCAAATTATGAATTGCGCTAGAAAGTGAGAAATAAATTCATTCCTTAAATAACATCGATACGGTCGAGTGGTAAGGCGCAGCTCTCGTACGCCCAAGATCGCAGGTTCGAACCTGGCCCAAGTCGGTCGATTTTCAAGATGCAGAAAATCGTCTGCGTCCATGTCGATGTGCAGCATGTTAACGATCCCTTGTGTAGCCGTTTGGCTTGGATACTCTCGGCTGAATTAAATACCTAGTGCAATTCGCATCAAATGAGAGCTCAGGTGCCTCCATCTAGGGGAAACTGAGTGTCCAAATTCTCAGTGGCAATGGCATCCACCGACAGTGGTGCTACTTGAAAAAATGGATGCCGATTACCGGGGTACGCACTAGGTCTGCAAAGGTTAATGACCATACGCAGCCCCACTAGAAAGAAAAAAAAGCAACATCAATACGACTCTTAAACATAACTTTTGAAGTCGGTGCAAAATTATGACAGTCTAATTATCATTACACCAAGCGTTATTTTACATTGAAACTGTTGCAAACACCAGGCCATTTATATTTGTAATTGATTCATGGTTACAAAAGTAATCATGAATCAAAATCCATCATAATTTTGCCCCGACTTCAAAAATTATGTTTAAGAGTAGTATCGATGTTGTTTAAAGAACTAATTTATTTTTCACTTTTCAGCGCAATTTATAATTTGAACTCGGTTCTATTTCTTTCCAAAAATTATTTTACTTAATCAGTGGCCAATAACAGTGGGTTTACGATTCAAAAACAAGTTTCAAGAAGCACTTTTACAAGTTGATCGCAAGAGCGAGTTATTTTGAAAATATTTCGCAGAATCATTTGAAACCATTTTTACAAAGGAAGACTCTCAAGAATTAGTTTCTGTAGCCTTTTAATAAACATGGCGAGACTTCGGCACGTGCTCTGAGAAAACTCGCTTTCCACCATGATTTTCCCAGGTATTCTTACACCCTGCGTTGAACCCGCTATAAGTGCAAATAAAACATTTCTTCTAGAAGCCAAATGCATGACAGTAATGGGTCTGCAAAGACGTTCAGAGCATTAATTCACGTAAAAGCTCTCATAAACATTGCTCCTGAAGGAAATAAATGTTACCTTCTATATCTTTGGGAAATGGAAAGAAGTCATTTAAGATGTTATACGAGGAAGCAAATTAAGAGGAAACGCTAATTTGAATTCAAGGTGTAAAACTCATCACTGATAGCGACGCGTTCGTATCTTCATTCTCCCATAGCATTTAGCTTAAATCACGCAAAGCACTAATTAGAGCACATGTGGACTTTTTCTCTTTTGCTCTTAAAAAGATAACGTTCAATAATGCATTAGAATTTTCAAAATGTATTTTAGACAAGTTGCTTACTAAAAAAGAAAAATAATAATAACGACAATAGCTCTCAATGCCATGGGTTAATTTATGAATTCAGGTATGCTGACGTTCTTACGCTTTGTGCTTAAGCGATGTGGTTCTAAAAATGTTTCAACCCTGCTAATTAAATTGTATCACTACAGCTTTCCTTAGAGTTTCATATTTGAAGCAAGTTTACTTGTTCGGATATAAATTGTTATGATTTGTTACTCTACTGATTATTATGTTGTAACTAATGAGGTTACGTATTGGTCCTTACCCTTTGCAGTAATAAATATTGCTTTCATTACAGAATTTAATTTAACATTTTGAACATCTACTGTAGTTTGAAATACGCAATCTCTTTGCTAGTTCTTAGAACAAACGGATTCATTGGTTATGCAGGCTAAATGTTAACAAACGGAAATTTTGCACAAGTGCAGTTTGCTTTTTTTAGTAAGGTTCGGAGAGTATTCTCGACAATATATCGGTTTACTTACGCAACAAAGCGACTTCTTGGCAAGAATCATATATTTAAATCCCTCATTCGAAGTAAAGAATATGCACTATACTTGAAAATACTCTTTTACAGTTAAAGCTGAAATTTATATAAAAAAGACAGAGGTGCCTCCCCCCCCCCCCAATCCCGAGGGCACACCCTCCTTCCCTAAAACGCTACAAAATGATAACTTTCCAAAATTTTCCAAAACTCCCTGAAAAAAATCTCCCCCCCCCCCCCCGGTGACAATTTCAATGGCACCGTCGGCGCCATGACACCTCTTGGTGGGCACCCCTAAAAAAAGAAAAAAATATTATATTGTTGAGGTTTTTTTTTTTTTTGTTTTTTTTTTTGAGAATAAATTGCAATTTACTGTAAATGAAAAAAATTATCGTAATAGTGTGTTTTTGTACTTTAAAAAATTTTCCAAAAATCGATATTCAGGTAGAAAGTATAGAAAATGCCTAATAGCGGTATTGTAGTCACTAATTGTAATAAATAGCGCCAGACAGGGCTTAATTTCGGATAGACGAAGTGCCGAAGCCCTTTATTCTTCAGAACTTATTTTCGTACGCATACAGTCTGAATTCCAACCAATGAAATTTGAAGGAGCTGAGCTCATGGTGAGGAGTTCCCATATAAATTGAAACCTGGCACCAGAGTTATCAGTAATGTACGAAATTTTAATTTTTTTGCATAAAGCGCAAAAAGCTTTTATTAATTATAAATAGAATTAAGAATTAATTATAAATAGAATTAATTAAAAATATTTAATTATAAATAGTAACAGAAATGTGATTATCACTTGTAAATAATAACTTGCAAGATTAACACAAATGAAAAACTTTAAATTAACTAATATTATGTTATGAAAAAATAATATTTAATGTGTAGGAAGCTTTATTAAGATGTTTTCACATTAAAATGAACATCAACTTTATAATTTCAAATAAGAACAGATATTTTGCATATAAATATCCATTTTTCATTCTATTTTATTCGGTACTGTTTTGAAATTTAATTACGGTAGTCCACTTTGTAATGTTAAAATATGTTTCTGAATTTCTGCCCATACTCATATTAAAAAAATTCCAAAATTATTGTGTTATTATTATTGTTATTAGTATTATCTTATTTATTTATCTCTGCGTTTCTTGAATTGTGTTCCACGGAATCCTGGGGTTTCGCAGAGATCACCCAAGGGTTCGATGGAACTTACAGACGTTCAAGAAGATCATTGAAAAATCAATGAAATTTAGAATAGGACTCATGCCTCCTCCAAAAAAGTAGAAAAATAGCTAACTTTCGCTTCCATTTCGTAACTTAAATAGTTGGCGTAAATGCAATTGTTAGGCGTCGCAAGTTTCTTGACTAGGATAGGGAATCGCAAAGATCCGGAAATACGGGAGAATTCTCTGCAGATGGATGTAACATAGTGCTGAATTTAAAACATTCTTTGAATATAATATTTGGTGTTATTGAAGGTCATTTTTGAAATCATTTTTAGATACCATTACCTATTAATTGATGCAATTGTCCTTTTTGAGAAATTGAGTAACTTAACGATGACAGAACTGGAGAAAACTGATGAAGAAGATTGTGTGTTCCATAGAAAATACTCAAGCACTCTCGTTGCAATTTTTTGCTGTCACACGGTCAGAAATATGTTTAGCCAGAACTTCTTTATAAATTCACATACTAAATGTAATAGAGCAATTTTAAAGCTAGAATAAGGAATTTTTTTAGAAGTGGAGTTAATTAATTTGACAGCTGGGGCCAACCTTATTCCCTCTTTAGAACACAATCTTCACGGAATATTAGTGCTCAAGTACCCAGTTTCGGAAATGCAAGGTGTTTACCGCCGCGTAAAATGCAAACGAAACTCACTGGCAAATCAGTTATTAAAAAAAATTGATTCAAAAATCGAAATTTTTTGACAGCCCTGTTTTTTTTTTTTTTTTTGCTCTAAATAGTTCTTACAAATTATCATTATAATTGATAGGGCCCTATTAATTACAATGGAAATTTGTGAAAACTATTTAGCAGTATCAAGTGAGGAAAGATGCAATAGGACTGTCAAAAAATTCCGATACGGTCATTTTTACCTTTTTCATAACCGATTTTACTGTGAGTTTCGCTACTTTTTTAGAAACCGGTAAACAGCCCGGGAAATGTTGCTCTAAAATAAACATAATATGACTATATACAAAATTAAACTAAAATGTCTGCTTGCATTTTAAACAAAGTAATTTATAGAATAATTAAAATAAAATTTTCTTTCCATTTTAGAGTTGCCTGAAACAGTCAAAACAGCATGATGAGTGGACTTCGAATTCTAATATTTTCATATTGTACCTCACAAAGGAGGATTTTGAAGCACGACGTCAAATATCTCGTTATTAGTTGAGAAAATGATTCTCAAATTCTACTCTTCAAGTCCTCCCTTCTTCGGAATGGGATTGGACATCAACTACATCTCTTCGCTTCTAATTCTTCTACTCGTCGCAGTTGACGCAACAAATGCTTGCTGGGGATCAACCGCTCCAAACATTGGAAGTACGTACAGATTCTTGAGATTGTTCAAATTTGCAGTTTGAATAATGGATTTTTATTCCATAACTCATTCCATGGATTTTTATTTCATAACTCATTCCATGGATTTTATTCCATAACTCATTCCATGGATTTTTATTCCATAACCCGTTCAAAAATAAACTTCCTTTTGGAAGTTTATTTTTGAAATAGCTATTGAGTGCATGCGTGCAGTAAACAATTTCACCCAGAATCAACAAGGGTCCTTTTCATTACATCATTAAGAATCAAATTCCACATGTTCTGACTGGTTCCATTCACACAATTTATTAAATTAGTGTAAAAGTAGACAATTTTGGACGCAGATTTTAGCTTAGATCTCAAAGTTGAAATCAACAGATTTGTTTTCCTTACGATGATTCATGATTTTCGTAAGCCTCCTGTTAGCTTCAGGTTCGTAACATGTGGCCCCAAATTTTACAATAATTCCTTGCGGGAGGGGAGGATGGAATTGGCTGCTTTACTTAAAAGTGTAAACACTACAGTGCTTAATAATATCTACACAAAACAATCAATTTCTGTACGAACAATAGAGATGTTACCTGGATAATCAATAGCAATTCTAAAGTTCTTGAATACTTAAATAACCATATTTCTGTAGTATAGAGCAATTCAGAACAAAGTCTCAAATCCGGGCCTCCAAGTTTTGGAACTCTACAAAATCTAGACGTGTTACTAACCGGCATTGGAATTTTTTATTTATTTATTTTATACATTCGCCTAATTAAACTGTACGAGAAATAGAGAGTTACCTGGATAATCAATAGCAATTCTAAAGTTCTTGAATATTTAAATAACCATATTTCTGCAGTATAGAGCAATTCAGAACAAAGTCTCAAATCCGAGCTTCCAAATTTCGGAACTCTGCAAAATCTGGACGCGTTACTAACCGGCATTGGAATTTTTAATTTATTTTATACATTCGCTTAATTAAACGCTTACCGTATGCTGTGCATAGGTGTTAACACGGGTTCTTCAAATACAGGACCCCCCAATTTTTCCTTTTTAGTTTAAATAATACCACAAAACAACTTCGTTAATTAGATGTTGATATAATAGGTTTCAAACAGTGGTACTTTGTTACAGAATAAGAATTGTTGTTTGCTTGCCAGAAAAGAAAAACGTTATTGCTGATAAATTCCAAATCTATGAAACAACTCAAAATGATGAGCGTGCTTAGTGTAGCTACCACATTTAAAGATGTACAAATGCTCTAAAGACATCTATGCATTTTTCTCCCCTTTTTTCAACAATAAACATATATATTTTTTAATATTTTAAAAGATAATGTATATATTTTTTAAATATTTGCTTTTTTGTCATTGCAAACGTGCTCTAGACGTGAATAACCCGTAAACGAATTCGTGACGTGGGGATATTTTATTTTCGTGGCAAGGGGCAAAATTTTTATGATCTAAACTTCAGAAACCGTTCGAAATTCAGAATTTCTTACTCCCGGAGGACACCCGATTTAGTGCTAAAATTATATTAAAATTAATTTTATGCTAAAATTATCCTTAAATATCTCTATCCAATCATCGATTTGGATAGAGGTATTTAAGGATATCTCTACTACTTTTCACTGGAAATTCTAAAACAGGTGCTTAACATATGAAACATGAAACGATTTGGATAATAATATGAGCAAACTTTGTAAAATTTAAAAAAAAAAAAAAAATGTCAACTTTGATTCTGTATTGCTGCAGTAATGTTCACGGTTTAAGTTACCACTTAAATGTTTCTCTTTATTTTTCACTGATCAATAATGGCATTCAATTTATTAGAACATTTATCTACACACACACACACAAACACATTTATATCTATCTATCTATCTATCTATATATATATATATATATATATATATAAATGTGTTTTGGATGTGTATGTACATAGGCGGATTTAGACCCTGAGGGGGGGGGGGGCAAGCATTTTTAAATTTTCCGTAATTGTAAGTTGTAGTTTTTGGAAATTAAGGTTAAAAGCAATCTCAAAAGGACTTAGGACTCAATGTCCCCCTTCCCCCTCCTAAATCCGTCATCTGGCTGTGTGTGAGTGTTTTTTGTGTATACAGGAAGAAAGATTATTTTGTTGAGGTTGAAAATCCATAAATACTAGAACATGTTCTCATACTGCTATATTAAATAATACATTTGAAAATTGTCACTTTATTTTATTCATCCTTCTCTATTTTCCAGCAATGACACCGGATTACGACCTGCAAGAGAACGGAGAACTTGTGCTGAACTGCTCTTTAAACCAAAAGAACATTCCAGGTTTCAACTTTTCCAGGCATTTGACTTCATCTAATCTTATTTTTGAAAATGTCAACAATAAAACTTTTACAAACAGCACCTATTTACTCGACGATTTAACTGCGCAACTAAGAATCTCAAATGTATCTGCCCAAGACTCTGGAGTTTATTATTGCAAGATCAATTTAGGGAAGAAGCCTGTCGTCTGTATAAGCATAGTTAATGTTGGACGTAAGTCACATTTTGCGTTGTCTAATAGTCAACCGAAGCCCTATTAATTTCTCTAAATTAGTGATTTTGTCATTCGAAAATGTATGATATTTGTTGTAAAAATTCGAGAAATGTCTCACATGCTGCTGATCTTGATGAAACATGAAGATATTTTAGCTTAGGCTTCTGAGCTCCTTTAGTGAACGTTTATGTAGAAGTTCTCTATCACAAAATTACGTGTCATTATATTGCCCGCATGTATTTTTAACTATATACTATACCACAAAAGATATGACAAACAGGGATATAATTTCCGATGGCGTAAATATAGTAACAGTAAAACGTTTACAATACCGGATATCCGGTATTCGACCGATTTTTAAATATCCGGAATGAGATCAGGCCACAGCACGAAAGATCCCGTCACCCAGCATGTCAATTCAGATTTTAAAATTAAATTAATTTGCATATTTTGAAAAATTATGCAAATGAAAAACTTATTACGTATTTGGAAGCTGTGGAACGTTTTAAAAATGTATAGAATTTACAGGTTTCAAACATCAGTGTAGCTGGTACTGACTTATAAAAGGGTCACCAGATATCCGATATCCGGCAAAATCAATATCCTGACAAGAATACAGCACAATTTTTAAAAATAGGGAACTCTTCCGTAAAATCCGAGACGTTTGGCAGCCCAGAGTGTTTATGCTTGTGAAAAAATTGAAAACTTATATCACGTATACGGGTTGCCCAAAATATTTAATATTATTTTGCATACCTCAATTTTACATATGTTTCCCTTCGCGAATTAATGTTTAGTTTTTGCTGCACCAACTTTTGTGACTGCATTTTATAAATTTTATATTATGTGATATCAAATTTCTCCTGCGTATTGGGACAGACGGTTTAAATGAAATCCATAGCTCCTAAGCATTTTTACTAGGGCTGTGGAGTCGGAGGGCAAAATGCTCGATTCCGACTCCGGTGTACCTTGTCTGACGGATTTTCACCGTATATCCGTCTCATGTTTGAAAGCTCTAAATTCTATTCATTTTTTAAACATTCCAAGATCTCCAAATACGGTTGCGAGCTTTTGATTTACACATTATTTCAAAACATGCTAATTAAAAAACATTTTATCAGTCAAATTTGACGTGTCGGATCGCCGGGTCTTTAGTGCAATCGCCGTATCGGACACCGGATGTTTAAAAATCGATCATATATGGGATACTTTTGGTGCTGGTTTTGAGCAGGGGGTGGAGGCGAACGGGACCCGGTATCAGAATGTTTTTTAGATGTCCGGAATTCAATCCGGCTACTGCATGAAACATTCGGTTAGTCAACACGTCGAATTTGATTTTTAAAATTTTATTAGCATGTTTTGAAAACTATATGTAAATTAAAAACTTACAACGGACGGAATCTTTGAACCTATATGTAAATTGAAACTTACGACGAACGGCACCGGTCCCCCTAGAAAAAGCAACGAATATACGGTGTCCGATAGAATTTTAATATTCGGAATCAGATCGAGACACTGCATGAAAGATTCGGTCATCCGGAGAATCAAATTTCACCCTATGCCCTCGAGGCCTTTATCGCTCGGGCAAACCAGCACCACGAGACGATTTCGGCTTTTGGCAGGGATTTGGAGCAGCCACTTTTTTGAGGTTGCTCCGTTCTGACTTCTAAATACTTGCTCTGGCTCCGCGCCTTATTCCGAATAATTTTAATAGATTATATTATTTATCTCTTCCTTTCAATAATTATTTTTTATATGTTAAAAATTAATTAAAAAAAAGCAGTGGAGCAAAACAAATTTCCTTGCTCTCGCTCCATTCCAGTTCCGAGTAAATCTTGTTGCTCCATTGCTCCATGGTTCTGCTCCAAGCTCCGCTTCTGATCCCTGATATTAGGGAAGCATTTTACAGGTACATCAAAATTATTTTATATTTAAACAAACGTATACAAATAATGAAACTTCACCAATTTTAAAATTGACAATAATTTTGAAATTTAAATAAGAACATTTTACGGCGCCTTTCCAGTAGACACATCAAACTTCCCGGGCGCCGTTCGAGTGGAAGCGTCAAACCGGCCAGATTGCAGCGTGCCGCGCGAGTGGAATAGCTTATTTTTTAAATTTTAATTTATTATTATGTTTTGAATTCTATGCATAAATTAAACTTATTACGCATTTGGGAGCTGTGGGATGTTTAAAAATATGCATAGAATTTCCACGTTTCATACATCAAGGCCGGATATCCGATACAGATCCGTCAAACAAGGGACACCTTATATCCGGTACGTAACGCAACTGCAGCCATACCGTATATAGCATCGAGGCCTTCACGGACTATCCCCCTGTAGAAGGGGATGCGAATGCAGCGCAATCCTCCATGTCTTCCCACAAACTCTCTGACAAACTGACAACCAGCACCAGCGATAGGGGCTGGGCTGGCAGAGCTTTGCCGACCTGCTTTACCGACCCGGGACCATAGTCATGCTACAAAGCAAGCCTTACGTCACCCGGATCGGATACCTTATATCCGGTACCCGTCAAAATCGATATACGGTATAGCCTAATCCTGACCTTCGTTCGCAGTGGTGTAGTCGTTACCCCAACTTATTTTACAGGACTGCTAAGGACATTTTATTGACATCATTACTTAACATTTTTAAATGATTTTTCAGCGGTTTTGACAAATTCGATTTTTAAAATGAAGTTAAAATGCCAAAATGTAATTTTCCTTCCAGCAACAATGTTTGGAATAATTTCTAGCTTCAGAGCTCACTATACATTTGTTTTGTATCTTAAGTAATGAAAATTTAAAACACTTCTAAAATGTAGGCACGAAGAATGTTTTCAAAAATATTTTTTACAAACTGGAAGGCAACAGTGTGTAATATTTTGGGTTAAGTTTTAATATTAAACCGTCTCAGGTTTAGTAAAAAACTATAAAATAAAAAAATAAAACTCGAAGTCGGAGTCGCGAGACATTTTTAAGCGATTCCCAACTCTTTTACTTCAAAATGAGCTCCTACTACGATTCTGACTCCTAGCCCTGATTTTTACACTGAAGAAGAAGAAGAAGAAATTAACTGTAACTTTTGAGGGTGGCGCCATGGTCCCATGGTTACAAAATTTTGTTTTGGTGATTTCATTGGTTTTCTTGGATCCTTGTTAGCGCAATCTTTCTATTTTTTACTTTGTGAATTAGTATGTTTTGTTGTTATGCTTGATATTCCCTTCGCCTTTACTTCTTTATTGTATCATTTTTAACTTCAAACTTTAAATCTTTGCTATCTGTTTTATTGTTGAATTATATTGTTATTTGGTCTCGGTTATAATCAAGATATATAGAGAGGAGAGGTAGGTCAGAAAATGTAAACAAACAGCGGGCGGTCTACACGTGGTAGGGGTTCTGACGTACACTGGTCCCCTTTCGATGGAAATCCGCTCATTGCGTAGCATAATAATTTGACTATTGGGCATGCATTTTAATGTTTTCTGAGCGAGTGATACAATTTTTCGGGGGGGGGGGGGGGAGGGGGGGAAGTTGCCTTTTGTTACAAAAAACTACAAACTTCATACTATATTTGAGATGTGTAGAAATTTACTTTTAATAAATTCAAAAAAGAGGAAAATGTTTTTACCTTGACATTAGAGATTCAGTTTAAGCATTCATAAATTGCTTCAACTTTTTTCTCGCCCGGGATTGAGATGAACTTTTGTTTTCTGAGCATAAACTTTTCTTTCTGTTCAAGTACTTTATGCGAAAAAATGTTCTAGCTCTTGCATAAGTTTTTTGTCCATTTGAGGAAATTTCGCTTCTAGCACCGTTTGGAGTTTAACAATTATGTTAGCAGATTTGGAAATGTTTCCTTTTCCGTGACTATTAAGAAAATAACTTTCAAACTTGGTAATCATTTCTTCCCAGTTTTTTGTTGGAATTAACAATCCTCCTCTGGAAAGTGTTTCGATCCAGCCAGTTGAACTGGACGGTTCATTATCTGCTAAACTCAGATTTTTGTATCGGGCTGCCAAATACCCAGCAAAGTAGCGAACAGCTTCTACAGACTCTTCATTTTCAAATTTTGCAGTAGAGCATATGTCGTCTGTAATACAATTGTCATCGTCGAAATTTTGTTTGCTGCTTTCTTCCACATTTTGTGACAAATCAAAAAAAGTTTTGCGCTTAAAATTTCATTTTCCGCAATGATATTAGTGTTCACTGGAGAATGAAGTTTTGAGCCGATTAAGAACATTTTTAACCTGTTTTTAAAATCGACAGGAGATGGGTGTAAATGAAATAATCCTAATCCACGAATTTGTGAAAAAAGGTTTTCCAAATTGTCTTGATTCAAGTGGCTGGTCATCACGTAGGAAAGGCCTTCTGTTGATAAATCATCATGAAGTCCTTTCAGGCTACGAATTGACACAATATATCCTCTTTGAAATGGAAGAAGGGATTTTTTGTTTCCAATCCTTATCTTAGGTATAAAGTTTTCCATCCTGTTTAATATATTTGTTTGCTCTCCTCCTCTGAATGCAGATCGGTATTTAACTTTATTAATGCTTGTTCTTGAATTAAATACATCAAATGCGTCATTCACTGTTTCAAAAAAATCTGCTGCTACTTCTTCCTTTGGGCACATAGTCTTAATTGCACAGTCAGTATGGTGTGAAAATAACTGTACGGCATAGCACACTCTTTGCCGCTCACATCCCTTTACTTCTAAATGCTTAGCGCTTAATTTTGGGCAAAGACGAAATTCATTACTATCTTTTCTCAAAATTATTTCAATGATATTTTTGTTGATAAAGATATCCCCAATATTAAATCCTTGATCAATAAAATGATTACGCTACAATTTGATCAAATGGGGTACGTCAGCAAATACCCAAACATTTCTTTCGTTTGCTGCAGGATTTTCAAAATATGTCTTATCTGTACTAATGCCCAATTGTTTCCATAAACTTTGATTTCCGGCCCCCATATCAGATACGATTGCAATGACTGTGTACTCGATTTCATGTAACATACGTATTATATTATTTAAACAATCAACAGTCATTGTTTTATCGTATTTGTAATAAATAGGTTGTTTCCAATTGTGCGTTAGTCCTCGAGCAAGAACAACTTGGACATTTTTATGAGGACCCAAAACTGCATCAGCTGCATGATCATAACAGATATCATTCATGACATTCATCTCATCAAACGAAAGAACTGTTAATTTCTGCAGTTCTGAAAGATTTTTAGCTTGTTCTTTCATCATGGCAATAATTTGGTTCAATGTTCCTGGTGAGCAATGAAAATTCTTAGTCCAACATTTCAAGGTGCTGATGCTTGGTAAAGGAAATTTTACATGACTTCGCAAATAATCATAAGCTTTAGATGATATTGATCTCAAAACAAGAGAACATGCTATGTCATCAGAAGACCAAGGTGTTTTTTTATAGCCGTTTTTTAGACGCTGCAGTTGTCCTGGCGTTAAAATTACTGATAATAACAAATTAATAGAATCATTAATTTTTTGTTCCATATTTAATTTTATTTCTTCCCTTTTTGAAGCCTCTTTTAACAATTCTTTTAATTTTGCATTTTCTTGTATTAATTGCTTCTTTTCCTCTTTAATCGTTAAAATACAGGCATCCTTTTCTTTCAGTTGTTTTCCAAGTTCTAAAATTTTATTGCATAAATTTTGGTTTTCAAAATACATATTTTGATTTAAGAGCTCTGGGTCTTCATTCGCTTGCATAATCGGAATTTCTTGTAGAACATCCGAAAGGGGAAAAGAAGATGCATTCGCCTGCAAAAGTTCTTCGACATTTTTTTTCCATACACGTTTCTGTGTACGTGAGTTTCTTTCTGTATTACATGAATTTTGCTTAGATGGAAGATGCAACGTAGGTAATGCGTCTGGCTTTAGTCTCTTCTGTGGTTTCATTTTCAAAAGTTCTGATTTTAAGTCTCTGATATAAGCTGCATCTTCAAAATGTATAGAACAAATTCTGGCGTTTTCAAGTAAAAATGGATCTTGACGGCGGCAAATAATTATCCATTGTTTCCGAATCTCGTCGTTTTTTGGAAAACGATGAAACATGACATTTTTACTCTTGTTTCCATTTTTGCATTCAGCTACAGCGCAAAATACCATTTTTTAGTAGCTTCAAAAATTTTAAGGCGTATGAGGAACTAAGCAATAAAACTTTTCATTACAAGGACCAAGATTGAAATGCTTGAGTTTTTAGCTTTACGCATCGAAAAAAGGATGCAAACTAATTAAAAACACTCGTATCCGGTCCCAACTAACCAGCAGAAGGGGACCAGACGACGTCACAGTTTCGAGAACTCGTTAAGGGGCAGGCTTGCCAAGGATCTCTGACCTACCTCTCCTTTCTATATACCTTGGGTTATAATGTTCAAAGTGGAAGTCAAGAGCATTCTTGGCACATCATCTCTCATACTTAGTTTGCTTGAAAACATTTGCAGAAATTATCTCGAAAATTTAATTGCCCCTAAAAACGCCCTAGTTCCTATGTATGCTCATGATACAGAGGGATAGGGAACGCAGGGTGGATCTTAGGAGAGCCCACCCCATTGGCGTGGTTGGCGATAAGTACGCAATCTTGGTAAACCAGATTCGATAGAAACCCAGCTCCTATCGTTCTACGAAATGGACGCCAAATTGGCGATTTTGAAAAGCGGTGGGCTCTCCTAGGAGTTTACCCGGAGCGCATTCAAATATGCAAAAGGTGGCTACTAGACTAGCTACAAGTTCCAAGAATATGTCTCTTACCCAGCTCTGGAATATGGAATTGTTGATCCTTATCCGTGGTTATCCGTTTTTTCTGTCCTCGGGAAAAATGGGCGGAAAACCCATCATTGGACAAAGTAATTATTTTCTCCATTTCATCCTTTTTTTTTTGGTAAAATGGAAATTTAAAAATAAAATTTTTATTTTAAGAACATGTAATAAATTTAATAATAAAGAAAAAATTATAATGATTCTTCCTATTTAAGGAACAATTTCTATACTGAAATATCACATGAAATATTTGTATGGAAATAATGTTTTTTTTTTTTTAAAGTTCCTCTAGGAGCTATTTTATTTAAACATGTTTATAAACTTAATGTATCGATTTTTATATTAACTAAATACGGGCAAAAATTATATGTTTTATAATTATGTGTAATTTTAGCAATTATTAAGCATTTAATTTACAGTGAATTTAATATGTTCATCTATCATAAGTATGGCAGTTCCACTACCAATTAATAAACCTGCTTAAAAAATTAAAAATATAAATTTAGATTTGTAAAATGTTTGACAGCCTCATATCTTATTAAATAAAAAGTGCCTTGAAATGATATCCGAGTATATAGTATAAAAACATTTACTACATAGTTATTTTACAAAAGAGACACAAGTAAGAAATATTAAAAATATTCTTTAAAATGTTCTTTGTGTTAAAAGTATTAAGTAGAAAATAACAAGGGGAATAATAAATTAAACTGCAGTGTATGAAATACACAGTTGAACCTTCAAAATCCAGACATCCAAAATCCGCAAATCTCTAAAATCTGGACATTTTTCTGGTTTCAGTTTAAAAAAATTTTTAAATGAGATTTTGTTGCATCTGGGTTCCACATTTTGCCAGAAATGCAGTTAAATCCTTTTACTTGAATGGGAAATAAATGGACATGATCTAATATTTTTACATGTTTATGCAATCTGAGATCTAATAAAAGATCGACTTAGCTTCATAAATAAAATGAGAAAATTACTATTGATGACATCATTAAAAATTTAAACAACGCTGTCGTCATGAAAGTGCGTGTGACAATCACAAAAATATTTATAAGATAACTTTTCAAATTAGGAGCTTTTAACAACCACGGCAATCTCAAATCATTTCAAATTTTTTTTTTCTTTTTATTCACATTCTTCTTCTTGAGCTTGCACTCTATGATTGATAAGGCTTGCGTACCAAGCACCTTGACTTTATTCACGTTCTTTTCTTTTAAAAATCTGCTGTTCAAGTTGAGCGTACTCTGCTGCTGTTTGATGGAAAAGATTCACTCAACAGCTGTGAAAGGTCTTGAAAAAAAAATGATTTTATAACTGAGCAGAAATAATGTGACACAGAACTGGATTAATTTTCATAAAAACAGAATTTTCCCACTTCAATTTTTCTTTTATTTCTTTTACAGCACCTAGTGCAATATTAAATCTGCACTATTTTTGCATCCTTAACAGGAATTATAATTTTCTCTTCCAAAATATTTAACATTAACTTCTAAACTGAGAATGAATATTTTTTGATGTTATCTTAACTTAATTTTTTCAGCACTTTATTACACTTGTGGAATCGAATTGCCCAAAACGCTACAAATGCAGATGTATTCCTCTATAGTAACAAGCGAACAACCATAGAGTTGATATTACGTACTATCTCAACTCTATGGGAACAACCAGGATAAGTTGTTGGGGTTAACTTGCCTGAGAATCCTTGGTTTTAAGCCACATTTCCAATTGTAATATAGTGATATCTATGCATGTAAGGAATGCTCCCCCCCCCCCCCCCGCCCGCCCTGTCAACAGTGAAAAATTTTGGTTAAACCACTGAATATACCATTCTTCTACTAAAAATAGAATTTATTCTTGGATATGATGAAAAACTTTTACAATGTGGGAATGGGAATACACAAAAGTGATGGCTGAAAGGCTGACATAAGTGAAATATTTTTATTTTCTCCCTCTGAAAATTTGAATTTTAGCTCCTGAATTTAGTGAGAAAGGTTTTGGTTTGAACTATTTCTTTATGTCGAACTAGTTCTTTATATTATCTATCATTTCCTAATTTTTGTTAAAGTATTATGATAATTTGTATTTTTTATATTTATTTAAGATATTTTTTGCTAATATTGTTATCTTATATGAAATCTTTTTTTCAGATCGACCTCTACCTGTTAAAAATTTCAGTTGCATCAGTTTAAATTTTGATGATTTAACCTGCACTTGGGATGTAGAAAAAAATAGTGTATACACTAATTACTCAGTAGCAAGATCATTAATATTGTAAGTTTTTTCTGTTTATTCGTTGCATTATTTAATGTTCTTATATAATATTAGTTCTCTTCGGAAAATATAATGTAGATTTATATTTGTTTGTTTTTTATTTTGTTTCTGAAGTTCGAGTTGTTAACCTTTCATTTCAGAAATTATTTTTCTAAATTCAAATATCTTTTCTTAAATTATGTGGAATAGTTTAATCTTAGTGTAGCAATTAGCAGAAGCAAGGCAGGTCATTTTGGGCCAGTCATCACTAATACTAGAATTCACTAACCCCATTCCAAATAGAATAATGTTAGATTCACTGTCTATTAAAAAACAAAATCCATTACCTATAAAAATATTTGACTCAGAGAACAGAGCGTGGTTTATATAAAAATGAATCATTTAAACCTTTATTACTTGATGGTGGTTCATTCCTCATAAATAACAAGAAACATACACCAGACCAACATATTATGAATTATAGTGACCACAGACTAGTAAAGTTTTCCCCCCTTATTTTTCTCTAAAGATTTTTTTTTTTACTCAAATTAATACCATTAAGTTAAAATATATTTGAGTTATTGATTTTTCCTTGCCATGTAAAAACTCTGTATTATTTACTATATTTTTCAAAAAATTTAGTAGTTGGGGGTCCCGTCCCAGCAGGGGAAATTCAGGTCCATTTTTGGGACCCTTCACGAAATTTCAATTAATCAAAACGGACCCTTCACAAAATTCAAATCATTTAAAAGAGACCTTTTCACATATTCAAATCAATCAAAATGGACCCTTCACAAAATTCCAAGCTTCCAAATTGTGTTTTTTACACCATAAAAGCGGCCAATAAAAATAAATTATTCATCACTGCATGTTTAAATTTTCAATTTTTACAAAATTATTTGATTTTTCACAACAATCCCTTTAAAATTCCCAAAAAATGGACTCTGTTAAAAAATGCTGGATCGATCCATGGTAGTTCCGATTGATTTCTTAATATTTAAAGGTTAAAATTGATTGATGAACTTCATCTTCAGACTGTATTGTTTAAAAGTAATATTTACTAGTAAATAGTTCACAATTTACAAATATTTTGTATTTTGCATGACATAATCATAATATAATCCTTTAGAAAATCAGAATAGAAGGTACAGTAGAACATCATCTTTACAATGGTTAAGGGGTTATCGATAAATGTCGTATAAATGATAACGCTGTTATTGATTTACCCTTCTGGCTAGATATAAGAATTGGATCCACACTAAAGCGCCACTTAAATGGAAATGTTATATGAACGATGATCCACTGTAGGGATGCCCCAATTAATCGGCAGTAATCAGTCACTTTGCCGATTATTTATAATCGACCAAATTTGGCTGATTAATCGGCAAAAAATATTTCTTTTACTAAAAGCACT
The DNA here is from genome assembly GCA_038502835.1 of Octonoba sinensis. Classification (NCBI taxonomy): domain Eukaryota; kingdom Metazoa; phylum Arthropoda; class Arachnida; order Araneae; family Uloboridae; genus Octonoba; species Octonoba sinensis. Next base: position 22,886,195 of record CM076599.1, on the reverse strand, counting down.
TTTAGTATGCCAAAAACAAGAACCCATGCTGAGCGAATTTATTAACAATAATCAAGTGTGCAACAAATGTACAAATTTTTAACAGATTTAAATTAAAGGAAACATTTGATAATTAAGATGCATACATTTTGTTTCAACCTCTAAGGTACTCTGTATTTAATTTTTTATTACAATTATTAGTAATTGTGTTTTTAAATGGATGAATGATTTTGTGCCATAATGGTCTTCATACTTTCAAAATAGAGGGAAGACAGAACCCTTAAAAATGCTATCAAGTTTTGTCATTGGATATGCTAGAGTACACAATCAAGATCATTTTGATATTAGAAATCAAGACTTTAAATCTGACCCCGAGTTTAAAAATTCAGAATTTCTATGATGCCTTTTTTTTAGCAAAACAAATTTCCAAACTTATTAATTTTTAAAAACACTTAATATGAAGTGAAATGTTTATAATATTTTTCTTGAAATTCTCAAAGTCTTGACCTTTTATGTAAAAATTTTCAAAAAGATTATGACATAAGTTGCCAAAAGACAATATTTTTTCAAAAACAACATCAGCTTATTTATGTGTCTCCAAAATGATAAAAGTTGCTGAATGGAAAATTTGTAAAACACATAAAATCAAAACGCATTGCAATAGAAGGAAGAAAAGGGGGCTTGCTTATAACCATAAAAAGAATAAGTACACTAAAAGTTCCATCAAAATCCAAGAAGGTGGAGTTTGAAGTGTGGTTGAACTAACGTAGAATGCCCCAAACATCACATTGAAGAAAGTGAAAGCCAAATGCTATTTAAGCAAATTTAGTATCTTAGCAAGTTAGCCAATGGTAGAAGAGTTATCAGTATTGATCAATCCGAAGTGTTGAAACACTTTTTTATGTAGTCCGAAGACAGCTCAATAAAAAGGGTATGAAAAAAATAACTAACATGGCTTGAAAAGGAAGGGCTCTCTTTTTTTTAGATTATGTGTGTGAAAAGCAAATTTGTTCAAAAGCACAAGGTCTGACCTATGTTGCCAACCTATGGAACGGGTGTAGGAGTCGGGACAAGTGTAGTTGCACGTTTCACCTATTTCTCAGAATTCTTTAATCTGCAATCAGCCTCAAATTTTTATTCATACTAGCTTGTACTCCAGACCTTACCTTGTACCCAAGCTCTTTCAGATTAGTGTGTGCAATAAATTTCTGTTTTGCTATGCCTGAGTGTAGTAAAAAAAAGGTTTGATGTTTGCATGATAAATGAAACTAGTAGCATGAGCGGAAAAGATGAAAATAAAAGCTAATGCAAGAGCTAAAGTTCTGGTCAAGATGAAGCAATTCTTGATTAAATGTTTCTAAGCCCCTTCTTAAAAATAGTCTAACAAAAGACTTCCGTGTGTGAACAGTGAAAAACTTTCTTGAAAATGTAGATACTTAGTGTTAAGCTATGTGCTATTGAAAAAAAAAAAAAAAATGAATTTAAATGCAGGTGTTGTTATTGATGGTTAATTATATGCATGTTTAAAATAGGAAAACTTATTTTTGAAAATGGGAATCTTTTCCCTTCACAATAAATTTTGCTTAAATTGCTCAATTTGTAAAATTTTGTTTCAAAATTCACAAAAACGGGATCTTGTGAAAAATCTTACAAAGACCTTTGTGCGTTTTATGTATAATTATATACATTATATTAATGTCTCTTTTCTCTCATTATATATAGTATATTATTTCTTTTTTTCCTATTTAGCTCTTTTCAAAGTTGTCCATTAAACAATAGCACATTTTGCCAGTGGTCAACAACTACTGATCCTCCATTTCAAAGCTCTGAAAGAATTTTCAATGTTAGTGTGACAGGAACAAATAAGCTTGGTACCTACAATGAAATTTTCACATTTGATCTTTATGAAATAGGTATGATTTGTTTCATATAATTGCTTTTTAATGAATTCTCTCAATGCACATTATATCAAACATTAATTATGCACAAACATGTCATTAATTAATAATTTATGACATCAAAAGAAGCAAAATAGTTTTGCCTAATTGAATGATCTATGTATAGTATTTTTATCTTATTGCAAATTGAGTTTTTCACATACAGAGCAGTAATAAATCTTATGATCTGTGAAGTAATACCATGTACAATTGTCTCTAAATGGTCACAAGCATAATGATACACAAATACAAAAGTAGCAACAGGCACAGGGCCCAGCTAGGCTGCTCCTAGTGAATTTAAGTCTCCAATGAACATCAAGAGTTTTCTGAAAAGTTTTACCCCACTTCAAATAACAGTCGTTTCCGGTAAACTATTCCAACTGCCTACAACTCTATCAAAGTGGTAATTTTTCCTTATTTCAAGATTAGCCTGAGATTTGAAAGGCTTAAAACAATGATCTCTGGTTCTACCTTCATAACTATAGCTAATCAACATTTCCCATTTTAATGAATCTAAACAACTGAATCATGTCCCCTCTAACTCTCCTTTGCTCTAGACTATATATATTGAGCCTTTTAAGCATAACTTCATAATCTAAGTCTGAAAGACTGCTTACCAACCTAGTAGACCTCCTTTGAAGCCTTTCCAATAAGGTAATATTCTACTTTTGGTAAGGAGACCAAAGCTAAACAGCATACTCCAAATGGGGTCTTACCAAACTTCTGTGTAATTGCAATGCAACTTCCTTAGACATGTTCGAAATAGCCTTATTGATAAACCCAAGCAGCCTGTTAGCTTTGTTACTTACTATATTCATGTACTTAACATTATGCTGTCAAAAAGTATTTTTCATTGAACAATGAGATTTCAACATACATTTTGATGCCATGTGAGAAAATGCTTTAGGGCATGTAAATATTTTTTCACATGCAGCGTTCCGGATTCGAGGTTTTATACTTTTCTCCACCAGACCCCTACCTGATAGCCGAGGCCTTAGGATTGCTTACGCACGGGGAGAGGTAGTGGGGTCTACGGATTTTACATGCACATATCCCCAAGTATACATGGTGGTCTTCAGTGGGTATCGAATGCGCGACCTTCCAGGTGGAAGTCCGACGTGCTAACCACTAGGCTACCACGGCCTTGAGGTTTTATACTTTTCTCCATCGGACACCCTTGCACCTTTTAGCCGAAGCCTTAGGTAGAGAGGTTTTATACTGTAGCTTGTCTGGTCTAGGCTTTATACCTAATTATGAAAATTGCAGTTTTATAATTCTTTTCTTGTCCATTTCATTTGAAGAACTGGAGTTTGGTCTGTTATAGGGGACAGGGGTGCGGATCTCTTACTTATATTACAGTGACTAGAATAGATAGTGTGCCGTTTGCCATTGTCCTGCAGCGCTTTTTTAGTACTCGAAACTTGGCACTCTATCAAGCAGCGACGTAAGTTCGAGCACGCCAAAAGACGGCTTTGGGCCCAGCTGCTGCGATTAAAGGCCCTGTGTACCAAAGGTCTTTCGTTTAGCTGATAGTCATTTAGAAAGTGACAAGAGATACTGATGCACTAACATGAATTGATTGCTGTTAACTACTTTCGGATTAGTTTTTTCTGCAAGAAGCAGGAAAGGAAAATGAAATAAATATTTCACTCATTCCAACCTTGAAATACAAACAACTTTCATTTTTTTGTTCTATAAAATAAATAAATGAAAAGGATTTTGTAACAAATGTCCATTTTTGGTTTTTGTAAATTTATGTGTGATACATCGGTTTAATTCTGACCATCTCAAAGAAAGCATAAGAATTTCTAAAGGGCAAAGACATCTATTGCAATGCTATAATAAATGTCTGTGTTTTTTTTAAATCTGCATCCGAACAGAATAATTTGCTTTCGAAAGTACCGCTTTTTTTTTGGGCTCTCATATTGGTAAACTAAATGTGGTTTTGGACACATTTGCTATTTGAAAATATCTGTTCGCTAATATAGTAATAACAAATCTCATCGAACTTGGTGAAAATAAATTTTATTTCACAGTAATTTTGAGATTTTTTGGTTTTGCCGTAAAAGTTGCACAATGCACAAAATATTGAAATGTACTATGTGGATTATTTGTTTCTATTTTGGCTTTCTATGTAATTGAAACTTGACCAAAACTTTGTATCATAATGTGACAAAGGTACCCACCAGAGGGGGCGGAGGGGGTCAGGGTGTTTTTCACTTTTTGAATAAAAATTCTACATTTGTCTTTGGAACTATAAAAGGTTATAAAAGATGTGATTCAAAAATTGAATTTAATATATGAAATAATATTGATGTTAATGAAGAATAAATGCTATATTAAAATGAAATTGGGCTTGTTATAACAATATCAATTTAAAGCTTATCTTTTTTGCTTTGGTTCAAGATTTTGTTTATTATTTGTTTCTATTTTGGTTTTGTATGTAATTGAAACTTGACCAAAACTCATTGGCATCATAATGTGTTTTCAAATAAATGTAAATTAAAAAAAAAAAATCTATATATTTTTAAAAATCTAACAAACATCTTTAAGCATACAATTCATTAAAAAAACGAATGTGACAGTAGTTATTATTAATTTTTATTATTTATTTATGTTAAAATATAGTACAAAGACATATAGCCTTTCTTTTTTCAGGTAATATGCAACATAATAATGCAATTATCTTCAACAGTTCATTCACACTTTTTTGTCTTGTTTAAGGAACCCTTGTTTGTAAAAAGTATAACAATATTCTCTTAACAAGATACTCTTAACAAGATTCTTTGCACCTCCTTTTCTTAGTACTGAAAAAAGTGCGAAAACTAAGACGAATAAATGCTTCTTTAACGTTTGCTCTGCTAATTAGCTACCTTGCTATCGATGCTAGTGCCACCTACTTCGTGCCCAGTTTCGTATTCAATATTTTCGCGCCGAACGACACACTAGGTATTCTAGCCACTGTACTTATATGCAGGCACAAGGGACCAACCAAAAAGGGATATGTAAGCCAAAAAAAATGGTAAATGACATTCAACTTGATTTTAGATGAAATATTAGTATATATTAGAATATAATACTTTGTTTTAAATACTCTTCAAAAAATCAATCATACTTTTAGATGTATGAAATAAAGATTTCATAAAGATATTTTTAAAGTTACATTTTTGGTGATCTTTCAAAATTGATATTCCCAAATGGGAACATTTGCATTTAAATGGTTAATAAGAAATTCTGCTTTTCTTATGTTTGCTATTGTGCTCGTTCACTCTAGTGTGAATTTTTAAAAAAGATATTTTGTTTGTAGGAATTTTGGAATTAAATATATGAATAACTAGTGCCCTTACAGTTTGCTTTAACAATTCAAATCTGTGTCATACTTTAGTTATCCTGAATAGACCCGAGGTTCTAGATGTTAGAGCATTTGGAGTGGATTACATTGATGTTCATTGGGAACCAGCTAAAATGGACCTTGTTATGGGGAAACCTAATATAACTTATCAGCTGTACTTAAAAGAACTAACTATGTATTCACCAAAAGAAATGGTAAGTTGTGTTTTTATGCTATCGGAGACCTGCCTAGATCCTTTTTTTTTGATCTTGAAAACTTAACTCTTTACAAAGGATGCTATCTTATAGTCCCTGGCCAAATTAATAGATGCACTACAAAGTTTTCGTAATTTCATACTGAACACTCAGTCTGGTGCAAAAACCCTTTTTTATTTATCTGGTCATGTTTTAATTTACAATGGTTACACTTTCCAGTAAAAATTCATTTGCAGTTGCATTTGGGGGACCGTCAACAAATTGAAAAAGAAGAAAGATGCTTTGGATGATCCTACTTCATAAAAAGCTAGAAATAAGCTGTAAGTTTCAGAAAATAGTTTAATTGTCATTTGCAGTTATTCTGAGCATTTTTGTAAAAATTTTACTTATGTACTCACAAAGATATAGGCATTTCTCTAATTTCCTTCACACGTTTTTTACTAATCACACGCAGCCAAGTCTCGAAACGTGACCAAACTTTCAGAAAACATAGCAGTATACAAGTGAAGCATTATACTTAAATTTGAAACAAAAATGAATGTTTGATAAATTTTGGACATTTAAGGGAATTATTTTTTTACTGTGCATGCACGAAAGATATTAATTTTTAACTGTCGTAATTTCAAACCCAAGTGTACAGGGCAACTCTTAAAAAAATCCAGTTGACTATCCCTGAAATTCAGAAAGATATCTGCAATTTATTGAGGTCTATTTCATTCAGTGCATATATGCTGTGATTTGTGATAAAATCAAATTTTTGTGAACAAACCCTCCCCATCTATGTTCTTGGTAAGGTAGTAAGGAATGCTTCTTAAATACTTCATTTTTGTCACAAGTTACAACATAGAGGCACTAAATAAGTTCAAATGCATATGCTTAAATTCTGACCAAACTCTTAAGAAACAGCTCTTCTCCAAATAATATTGAAATATAGCTTACTAAATTGTTGGAATCATTTTGAATTTTCAAGATATTCAACTAAATTTTTTTACGAGTTGCCCTGCATACTTGGCTTTGGAATTATGAGAGTTAAAAATTGCTATTTTCAGCAAATGAGCAATAAAGAATTCATTCTTTTAAATTTCCATAATTTATTAAATAGTCAATATTTGTATTTGAAGTTTCAGTATAATGCTTTACCTGTATGCTGTCATGTTTTCTCAAAGTTTTGTAACGTTTTGTGCAGAATTTTGTTTGTTATATGCCGAAAACTTTAAAGAAAGTTGTACAAGCACCTATATCTTTGTCAGTACAATTACAATTTTTACGAGAATGCACAGAATAGTTGTACATGAAAATTAAACTATTTTCTGAAATTTACATCTTATTCCAGCTTTTAATGATGTAGGATCATCCAAAGCATCTTTCTACTTTTTCAATTTGTAGACAGCCCCTAAATGTAACAGTGAATGAATTCTTACTGAAAATGTGAACACTATAAATTAAGACATAACCAAATAGGTAAAAAAAGGGTTTTTGCACCAGAATGAGTGTTAAGTATGAAATTACGAAAACTCTGTAGTGCGTCTATTATTTCGGCCCGGGACTGTATATTTCTGCTTCCATTTTTGGTTATCCATGTGTTGCATTTGAAATGTATAATGCATCAATAAAAAGTCTTTTCTTATTTTTTATTTTTTCAAATTTGTTATTTATAAAATCTCTAATGAGTTCAAAAATTCTCAGAAGCTTTGTTTTCTTGAGATTTCTTTATATGAAATGAAAGCAAAATATTTAAATACACTGAGACATGAAGGTGAAAAAAAAGTAAAATTAGAAGCACATTAATTTTTAAATATGTGTTGCTGATAATTATTGTACATTAAATTACTCAGAAATAGGTATCACTTATGATTATCTGCAAAGTAAGCATTTTAGGAGTTATTTTTCTCCTTCCCATTAATGAGAAAGATTAATGAGAAAGATAATAAAGTAGTACATTTTAATCCTCCAGTATTTTGCAATGAAGCAATTATTTGCTATGCTAAATATTTTTACTAATTAGAAAATTTTGATGTAATATTTAAGAGTATTTTTCAGCATATTGCTCATTTTTAATCTTATTAATATTTTGTTTAATAAAATGGGCTGGCCACATTGTCAGAACAGACGAAAACCACACCACAATTTTTTTCCCACTGCCTGTAAAGTTGTTTCTCAGTGAAAAGGGAGACCAAATCTAATCTGGATTAATAGCCTTAAAATTCCCTTAATCTTAAGGAGCAAGAATTGGAAAACACTTGCTGGATTAGTGTTTTAAAATGACAAATCCAGTTGCAAACATGTCGAAGGCAAATTTGCTGGCCTGAAAAAGGCTCCTTGAGAAGGCTAAGGTCCACCCTGGGCTGTTGTGCCATTGAGGAAGGAAGGATTGCTTTGTTGAAATCAAACCCTTAATTGAGATTACATAGACACACTTGCACTCATGTACGCATGCACTCACTCATGTATGTATGTAAAGGTACCATCTTTAATGCAATTTGAATCATAGAAGCAAGCATTGTTCTTACCATAATTACTAATAAATTCCTCCCCCTCCCAGACAGGCAAATTGCTTTGCTTTAAGTGCAATTTCTCTGCACATCCAGTTGGAAATACCTTCCATTTTGAAATTCTGTTGCTCCGCACAATCTTACAATACAAATAGTTAGCTTTTGTTTCATAACCTACAGTCATAAAAATATGTACTGTTTTAGGACCAAAGTGCAGAACAATATCTAGAATTTAATATTGATGGAAAATACTGTGCCCAAAATTGCAGCAAAATGTAATCTACAAAATACTGCAGTACTAAAAAATTTTAAGTTTGATAGTTTTTACACTTTGATTCCTAATAAATGCATTACTAAAATAAACAAATTCTAAAAATGTTCATTCTATTCTTCAAGAAAAATAAAAGAAATGTATTCTATTATGTGTGTGTGAAGATGGAAAGTGCAAGTAATAGTTTTTATGATATTACTTTAACACTTTGAGTAATTAAATAGATAGTAGGAAAATATCTGAATATTGTAAAATGGAAAATAATATTAAAACAATTATTACTATTCATCAAGAGTGCCCACCAGGCGAGGGGGGGGGGGGGTCATAATGCTGATTGCACCAGTGAAAATTGGAGGGAAGGGGCAGGTGTGCCATTGTACTTAGGTGGGGTGGGCACCCCACCTAAGTACAATGGCACACCTGCCTCTTCTGGGTTCAGTATTGTGTTGGAATTTTCTAAACATTTATTGTATGGTATACAGTTATGAATTTTCTACATAATTATGTTTTCTTTTAAAATTAATGTCAATTTGTGGTATTTTGATTTGAGAGAGAGAATCAAAGCCCCATTCTAGTACTTTGAAAATTATCAACACTTTAGTAATTCCTAAAAAAAATTCTTTACATGTTTATTTTAGAAGCACTTGCTTTTTGTTTGGAAATACTAATACTCATTGCATTTTGCTTATTTCTCTGTTTCTTGAAAAAAAAGAAAAATACAGTAGTTTATGATTTCATAACTGATTCTTGTTTTCCATATTAAATATACTTTACCTCCAGCAGTACCCATTCAATTACCTTTCCTTATCTTAAAGCTGTCAGGATTTAAAATTGTTCCTGCTAAAGAATTCATTTCACACAGAGTACTCTATATATTTAACAAATAATCTCTTCTCCAAAACATAAATTCTGCAATTCTGGTTATTTGCATCCTCAACATGGTGAAGAATAATAGATTATATTATTAGTTAAGGTGTTTATATTATTAGCACACCTGTAAATTTTCGATATTGTACTTAATAATCTTGTATTTCATTTCAAATTCAATGTCATTTTTTGAAACATCTTTGCTAGCAGTAATATAAATTTATATCTACTGTTAGTTATATATGTAATGCTGTTAAAACCAACTGAATAGAATTTGTGTTGTTACAATTTTTCTCGAACCTATGTGTACTATTTTAAAATGCTCATTTTTGTGGGATTTTTAGCTTATAGATGTTGGAGATGATATACTAGATTATAAAATTCAAGGTCTAATACCTCACATGTCCTATAACATATCAGTGCGCTGCCGGTCAGCCTTTACATCTAAAGAAACTTCCTGGAGTTTGATGACATCTGTGATTCAAAAGACTTTACCGGATGGTTTGTATCTTTATTTTTGATTTTTATAAGATATTAAGCTTATAACTAACAGATTTGACGTATGTGAAAAGCATATGATTAACTTAACTTCTCAGTACTTTTTCCAGATGTTTGATATTAAAGCTAATTAGGAAACAATGACTGTTTCTTTATTTAAATGTACCCACATATTTTAAAGTTCTTAATAAGTACATTGGTATTTTTTCTATGTAGTATCCAAGTTAGGAAAATTTCCATTTAATTTGTTTGCTGATGATTTGGAAATGACCTCTGAGAGCGACCAACCTCCATTAACAAACGCTTTATTAAGGAATATTGAGTGGTCGCTCCAGAGAAATTTCTCTCATATATATAAATACAAGGTGCTGAGGTAGTCTTTTGCTCTTATGACTAGTACAATCAGAACTCGGAACATTTTCCTAGGCTAGTTGCTTCATACGAATTCTTCATGCTAGGACGGCAAAATGGCTCAAAACCAAAGGTTCAGAGAAATTAGTCTCCCCTCTCCCCTACGTTTAAATGTATTGAATGTGATAAGAATTTGAAACTTATATAGGAACATAAGAAACACCTTGGTTGATAGTTATCAAAAAGATTCTTATACTTGCTTTTGGGTCACGTTTTATGAGTGCTTCTATTGTGAAAAGCAAACACTTGAATTTGATTCTGGTTGACGAGTTCTTCATATGCCTTTTTGGATGAAACTATTAGAGTAATCTCTGGACTTTCTGTCAGTGGCACAGCTGTCAATTTAGATAGCATAAATACTGCGCTTGATGTACTATTTTTCTCTATCCAATAAATCAGATGCATCTCTAGATTATGAGAATGCTTTATTCTACATCCGCTATATTCTCCTTTTGTGTGATTGTGAGAAAATAGTCTTCCTTACTTGCCTTTTTCCCTATGTGAGGCAGGGCTCTGGTGATTCTGCCCTGATGCATTCCCTTCTCAGTAGCCATGATTAATAAGATATGCATGTATTTAATGTATAAAATAAAAAGTTCAGCTTAAAAATTGTGTAACATACTCAATATCTACAATATTTGAAAAACTTTTTTTTATATGCACATGTATACATTTGAAATGCACATGTATTATTTCCTGCTTTTTCTTTAGTAAACAGCTTAAAGTGTCTCTTGAAAATTTGTTTTTCAGTTCCCTATGAAATTCCAAAAACTATACCTGAAGCTTTTGAACTGCATAAATTTGAGAATTTCCAATCTGTTACGTTATACTGGAAGGTAATTCAATTTTTTCTTGCCTTACATGAATAGTTACTGGATATGTATTTATATTGTATCCTTTAGAATCATGTTGTCTTGGCAATTAAATGCACACACGGGCGGATTTAGACACTTATAGGCCATACATGTGAAAGGATGGCAAGTTTAGGGGTTTATAAATTATATTATTTTAAAGTTAAACAAATTTACAAGTATATAAGCCAAATCAATCGAGCGCATATATTAGCTTCAGTATTTAAATATTTAAAAAAAAAAGAAAAACCTGAATAATTATTTATTTTCATTAGAAATGTAATTGAGATGGCAGGCAACAGTCAAAAGAAATGAGGCACACAATGAGTTGTGGGAGGAAGAAGGGGGACCAAAAGGATGAAATTTTTAAAAAAGGAAAACAGAAAGGAATAGCTCTGGTTTGTTGTTGTTTAAAATGTGGAGGCACTAGCCTTGTTGGCATTTGCCTCTATCACCAAAACCACAGAAATTTCTGGCTATTTGTAAAGGGTCGCCAGTTGGGGGCCACCACAACTACGCCACCTCCGTTTTCAGACCTGAAACTGAAGGGGAGGGAAATATTCTCCAGCCTGCATCAGGACTTCAGGTTCCACAGATTTTACATAGTGGCAGGAAATAGTAATGGTTATATTCATTGTAGAAAAAATGTAAGTGTCCACATACATGCTGATGCACATTATATGTACAGTTTAAATTGGTTATAATGAGTGTAAAGGGACTGAAAAAACCTGCCATTTAAATCAGAGTGCTTGTAATAAGCACGTTTACTAAAATTTCAAATATCACTATGAAAAAATAAATTTAAACGTTTTCCTATGATGTTGTACCAGCAAAAACTCTCTTCTTGCCACCATGCTAATTGCATCAGTAGAGTAGCCAAGGATAGTTTTTTTCCCTTGGTGTGATAAGCTATGTTCATACAGATTTTGTTTTATAAAATTACTTATCTGCTGCAATCTTTACAATAACTGCTATCTAATCGGCTAATAAGAATGATGACTTTGAATTATACAGGGCAAAATAATTGGTCAGTGTCTTATCATACTGCAGGTAACAGTTGTTTCTGGTAAACAATTCTTACTGCCTACAATGCTATTGAAGTAGTAATTTTTCCTGATGTCTTAGTCTGAGAGTTGAAAAGTTTAAAACAATGACCCCTGGTTCTACCTTCTGTGCATAAATGTAGTCCATCAGCATTTTCCATTTCAATTAATTTAAATAACTGAATCATGCTCCCTGTAACTGTCCTTTGCTTTAGACTATATATATATATATATATATATATATTGATCCTTTTAAGCCTAACCGCATAATCTTAGAAATCAAATCATCATGCTCTTTATGAAATCGGTTAAAACATAACATTTTGTGGTGTCTTGAATATTTTGTCAATTAATAAAATGCATAAATAGTCAAAAGTAAGTTGAAACATTTAATATGTTAAAATGCTAAAAGTATTTTTTAAAATAATCACTAACCATAATGATTAATGTTAAAAAGAGAGATTTACTGTAATAAATCAAAGCCATGAGGAATTGAGGAGTGACAAATTAGTTTCTTTGTTGCTATGAAATGTTGAGGAATTCTTATCAACATTATACTTTGTGAAGAGCAATATACAAGTTTCGTGCAGTGCCCAAATGTTCTAAAAACGAAGCTTTACTGCATTGCTCTTCATAAAGCCTACTGCTGGTGCTTACAAAATATTTATATTTTTTTCCCCTCATAACAACTTTCTTTTCTTGTTATGAGTATTTTGTTTCTTAAATTTGTGATGCATGTCTTCATTGTCTTTTGCTTTATCTACATTGTTTTTTGCTTTAGCCTGTGTCACCAAAATTATACAATGGAGAGAATTTTAAGTATCTGATTATGCATCAGAGAAATAATGCAAAAGGAAACTCAAGTGTAAGCTATGTTTCATCTGATGTGCCACATATCCAGATCCAAAATCTCAGCTGTGACTCTCAGTACATATTTCATATTCATTCTGCCAACAAGGAAGGCTTGTCAAAGAATTTTAGTGTGATTGCTGTTAATGCTTGCAGTGAAAGTACGCAAGATTTTCTTCTATTCATGAAATAATTAATTTTTTCTTATGTATGAGTAAAAATCAATCAGTTTTTTATTCCAATAATTGTTTTTGATAGTATTTATGATAACCTGTCTCTTGTTTATTTGTGATTAAAAATCAATTCTTAACTGTACATTTCTTTATTTGTGAAGGTAATAATAGTAATAAAAGTAAAATAATAATAATGAAACATCAAATGTTCTGATGTAGTCATTTAAGATTTATCTAAAGACTTAGTGTCTCAGTACTTTTTAAAAATAAAATGATGCAATATATTTTTTTTTTTTTTTTTGCTTTAAAAAGCATATGCTGCTATTTCCACAAAATGTTTTATTTCACTACTTAGTTTAATATTTAATTATTATTTATGTTAATATTTTCTCTACTTAGTTGTTTTAATAGCCAAATATTTGATCATATTTTGGTGTATTAGGTATTCAGCCAAGCCTCTGTTCTTTGCATTTCTGGTTTGAGAATAACTATTGTAAAAGCAATAAAACAGTTAGGTTGGATTATTAGGAAACAATTAAAATGTTTTTTCGATGAATAAAATCTTTTATGCTGTTGCAAATTTACTGTTTTTGACAATTTTATGAATTAAAATTGCATTGTTATCCATCAATTTTTGTCTAATGGCTCACTTATTGGACTTTATAATTTAACTAAAAATTACTATGAACGTTGTGCTGTTTTAAAGTTCTTTTAAGCGTATAATTAAAGTTTTGTTTTAAAAAAATAAATAAATGTATTGGAAATAAGATTATCTTTATTATTATTTCTTCCATAGCATTGCCTGGACCAAAAAATATAAGGGCAATATCCCACGGCTCAGGGCAGTACAATCTATCATGGTTTTATCCAGAAGCAACAGATGAAACCAAGTATGTTGTTGTGTGGTGCTCTAGTCTAAGACCTTGGCATTCGCGCTGTGATGGCCCAATTTATTGGATAAACAGAAATTTGACAGAAAATAATCTACTTTTGAATCTAACTGACACAATGACTAATTTTCAGTTTGCTGTTATAGCTAAGTCTGAAGTTGGTAGCTCTGGTATGAGATGGGCCACATGCATCGTTCCTAACAAAGCAGGTAAGGAAGGAATAAAACCATGTGAAACACTATGTTGCTGCATGTAATTACAGTTGAACCGTTAGCAATAGTTCCTCAAGAGACCATTTATTTCTAATGATGAATAGGAGAAAACAATGAATGCTGGTCACCATAGAATGTCATTCTGAAAATAAATATGTGTCGGCAATAAATTTAAAATATTTGACAGAAAAAATATACATGCTGAAAAACAAAAAAAAAAAAAAAAAGTATCAACAAACCCATTTACAGTATGGGACCTCAAATCTGCAATGCTCGAGTCCGTGATCTTTCCGGATATCAGGTCCTCATTCAAAAAATTTTGTAAGTAGCATTAGCATCCATATAATTTGCTCTGGAACTTTTAATTAGCATTTTGCTCATTTATAGCATTTTTGTTATCGTATATACTCCACTATAAGTCTATGCAATTTAGCACAAAAAACGAAGTAGGAGCATTCTTACATTTGAGGCAAAGCACCGAAACATCTAGACTTTTCCCGATTTTATTTTAACCTCTTTAATTACACAGTGAAAGAAAAGAATTTTGTCAAATTTTTATTTATGATTTTATATTATCTAGCCACTAAATTGTAGTAAAAGATCAGACTATCGGGAAAATGCAAGAAACGCAAATTTTCAATTTCGCGAATGTACCGTGCAAAAATTAGAGCTTATTTTAAAAAATAAATATAACAAAACTACAAGAAATAAAAAAAAGCAAAATTTAATGATCTTAACTCGGAATTAAAGCAAAAATTAAGAAAAACTATTCGCAAAAACGAACCTTTTTCAGAAAATCCCGAAATAATTTTTTTGAAAACAGTACATTTTCAGTCTTAAACATGTTCATTCCTTTTTTTTCCTTCTCTTTAAAACGTCTATTTCCAAAAAAAAAAAGGTGCAATACGTTTTGCTGATTTTTTTTTTTCAAAGCAACGATTAATAGAAACTCTAATCACAAAAACCAACCCTTTTCAGAAAATCGCGAAATAATTTTTTTGAAAGCAACACATTCCCGATCATCCGTAACATGTTCATTACATTTTATTTTCCTTCTCTTTAAAACACCTATTTCCAAAAAAAACATTTTTAGATTTTTTTTTTCAAAAAACAAAAACTGTTTTTTGTTTTTTCGAAAAGAGTTCCGGATTTTTTATTTTCCGGATTTCGGGATTCCGAAATTGGGGTCCCATACTGTATTTATTTAAAATATTGACCAAATTAAACCAAACAATGTATTTTTATCATTTGTGACAGCTGTTAGTTTTCCTTTGGTTAATTCATTTAAATAAGTGAATAAAGAAAGTTTCTAATTGTTTTAGACCTTTAAGTACTTCAGCAAACATTGGGACTGTTTATGTATTGGCTCATTTATTTTCATCAGCAACATCATCTATTTCTCTGCTACTATTTTTTGACCAGAAATCAAGCCACATTTGTCAGACCCTTGGTCAAGTTATGCATAACTGTCAAACATGATGGACAGTGGCTGAATTTACATATTTTTTTCCAAGTCGTTAAAATTTTTGAATGATAGATGTGAACACTGTTAGTTTCAGAAACAAATTTTTAAAAAAATGGCTAAAATTAAAATTTTCAGAGAGAAATTTTGTGATGGGACCGTTAAGACCAGATGATACATATAAGAAAATGGAAAATGGGAGGATGATGGATGGAGGTTGTACTGTATTTATTTTTATGTGCATTTACAATTTGTTTAAAATGTACATGTATTGTTTATTTTTTTCATTACAGTTTTAAGTAAAATACATTATGTAAAGGCTGAACAAAAGAGTTCAAGTACTTTGAAAGTCATTTGGGAGCTCGACTGTCCAGCTCAGAGAGCACTTGTGAAGAGATTTGAAATACAATATTGCAGGATCCCATTTAAAACAGAATGCAAAAGTAATTTCTTGCTACTCTCTAAAGTTTTTATTCTAAAGAAAAAATTATAACTATTCATAAATAACCTAACAGTTAGCAAAATGGTGAAACATTATTTTTTTCATATCTTATGAAATTAAAATAGTATGATTGAGTACTTGAATGCATGTCATTATCAATTGGTTATTTGATAATGACATGCATTCAATGCCATGTATCAAATGTAATTGCTTACAAGTTTAAAATTTATAAAATAAGTATTTATTGTTTAGATTTAAATGTTTTATATTTTTTGACTTATTAAATTCTAATTATCTATTGAAAAAGGCACAACCTATTATTAAGCTGAATTTTTGCTTTAATATGTATCTAAGATACATTACTTTAATTCAGTCTTATTTATTTATACTCACTTTCTCTCTTGTAAATAGCTTTCTTTTGATTTACGAAAGGAGTTTGATTTATAAATACTTCAGTGTGAACAAAAGGAGTTTGATTTATAAATACCAAGTGTAACATTCAAAATAAAATAATTTTTGGAAATAAATAGAACCAACTTCAAATTATAAATTGTGCTGAAAAGTGAAAAATAAATTAATTCTTTAAACAACATCAATACAACTTTTAGACATAATTTTTGAAGTCTGTGTAAAATTATGATAGATTTTGGTTCATGATTACTTTTGTAACCATGAATCAACTACAAATATAAATGGCCTAGAGTTTACAACAGTTTCAATGTAAAATAACGCATGGTGTAATGATATCATTAGACTCATAATTTTGCACCAACTTCAAACATTATGTTTAAAAGTCATATCGATGTTGTTTAAAAAATTATTTTCTTTTTCACTTTTCAGCACAATTTATAGTTTAAAGTCATTTCTATTTTTCCAAAAATTATTTAATTTTTTTCTTTTTATTCTAAATACATTTTTATATAAATACTGTATTTTTTAAAAATCTGTATCAAAGGGGAAACCTTCTTCGAGGGAATGGCACTAAAAACTACCTAACAGTTTGTATGATAAATTTCATTTTGAAATCGATTTTAAAAGGTCACTAGAGCAAACAAACTGATTGGATTTAATTTTTCTTTAGAGAAGTCTTCAGTTAAGCTCTTGTTATAATTGCTTTTAATATTACAGCATGATGGTAACAAACTCTTTTTTAACTATGAGTTTCATGTTTATTATCAATTTTACCAACAAAGAAAAATCAAGCGAAGTCTTTCCAATTAAAATAAAAGAAAAACTTATTTTTCACCCATAACATTTTTTCTAAAAAACAAGTGTAGTCAAATTGACGTGCGATATTTGAGTTAGACGACCTTCTATCGATTAAAGGAAAAAATCATCAAACTTGGTTCATTTAGTCAAAAGTTATCAGGGCAGCCGGATTTTAGCCGGGCCAAAAAAAGCCGGTCAGCTTTTTTTGGTTTAAACCGCTTTAAAAAGGCCAGCTTTTTTCAATAAAAATGGGCTTTTATTAAGAAAATTTTTAAAAATTTTTTCCAAAAAGGTATTAAATAAAAAATTATATTTATATCGTTTATACAATTAAATTATTACTGCAATAGCAAAATACTTGAAATAAGAATGAAAATTATTTAATAGAATGATACATTACAGAAATAGCAAAAAGAAAGAATTATTTTATTCTTTTTATCAGCTGAATTAATTCACAAGAAAGGTGATGGAGTCTATTAGTTTATTTTGATTGTTTATATCCATCAATTAAACAATAATGCAGAAAAAAAAGATGAGGCTTTAAACCTTATTAGGCCTTTTTGTGTTATCATTTAAAGTTTAGTTTGCTTGTTATGTGGAAAGTAACTTGTAATTGAAATGGAAAGTAAAAAAGAAATTGCATTGTAGTGAGTAGTAGAAATTTTCTGTGATATTGTTTTACTATTCTTTACTCACATTCTCATCTTCTTTTGCCCTCCAAATAGTCAATTAGACAACACTATTTGGAGGTATACATTTCAGAACACTTTAAAAAAAATTCCTTAGGCCTACCCTATGTTTTCACTTGTTCCGCTTTAGTAATTGAGTTGACATTAAGAACATACTACAACAATAAAGTTGTTTATGATTTAGTGTGTGCACATTTTCTATGAAAGTAATAAATATGGCATGGAAATAACTTTTTATGACTTTTTTGAAAAATTCCCATTTTGGGTATTTTTGTACAATGTTAAAAAATATCCAGAATATCGGTATTGCATGTTTGTTCTCACACTATCACTAATCATGGCCCTACTTTGGAACAAATATCGAGTTCTGTCGGTCAATATTCATTTTTATTTAAGAACAATAGAAATAAAGGTGTAGGTTTTTCTTTTCTTTCTCTCTGGTTAAACAAAACAAAAAAACGGGAAGAAAAATCAGGTGTATATTTTTATTTTATTTAAATTTCCGAGTGTAGGTTATTTTTTAAGCTTGCACTTAATGCAGCCTAGCTTTTACCATAATCCGGTCGTATTTGGTTTTAACGAATGAAGGAACTGATAATTTGCTCATTAAATCCAAGTGCTTGTAATGACCAGGATTATTATAAATTCAAATGATGTTATATGAAAATAATGACACAAGAAAAGTGATTGCTTAAAATTATTTATTTTTATTTTTCATCATTTATTTTACTAGAAGGAAACCAAAGAGCTGGTGATAGGTATTTGGAGAATTTTGCATTTCTCTTGCATTCTTGCAAATCCTGCAGTTTTATGGCTGTTCTCAGCATTCATATTGTAGATAATAAGCCACACTTTCTGAAAATATAAAAATTTTTGTGGTGTTAGCCAATTCTTGTAAAATTTCATTTTTTTTCATCAAATGTTTAATGAACTTTCATAAAATTTATTTCTAGTGTAAAAATTCTGAAGATGTTGTCATTGTAAAAATGCTCACTAGGTGTCTTATGCTTGTAATAACTGTGTTTTATAAAGGGCTTTTATCATTAAACCAGCGAATTTATTTATACTGCCCTTGTTTAACTGTATTACTTTTAGTAAATGTTCTTTCTAATTAAAACATCAAGTCTTTTTAATTATGTTAAAATTAATGTTGTTTTGATACTTTACAGTTGTGAATGCAGAAGCAGATGCTGAAAGTTATTTGCTTCATGGCTTACACCCATTTTCTAACTACAGTATTAAAATCAAAGCAATTAATAAAGAAAATAATGTGGCGAGTGAAGATAGTGAACCGGTTTTTGAAGCTACTTCTCAAGGAGGTAAGTTCTTTACTTTCTAAGACAAGATTTACCTTTTTAGATGAAGATTTACCTTTTTAGATGATGACTAATGGTAAAATTACATTTAAAAAGAGCCTGAGTGTGATGTGGTTCTTGACTTAATTCTCATAATAATAAAAACCAAAGGGAAAAAAAATATGAAGCAATTGAGATTTTTATACCAAAATGGCTTTTACGCAGTACAAAATCTTAACTCATATGATAAGATATGAATTATCTCAAAGATTTGAGTTATATTGTATATTATTATAATTTGAGTTTCAAATTGTATATAAATGTGTAGTATGAAAATATATAAGGCTCCTAGTATAGTGCAATTCTCTGGGAAATTCAGCTTTTTCAGGAGATGTATGATTCTTAATTTCAGAAAATAGCTATGGTAGAAAAATTCATAATTATCACTCATGAGATGTTTAATACAAGAATTCAATCTACTTATGTAGATAGATAACTGTTATCGTTATCCTTTTCTTCACCCTTCTTTTTTTTTTTTTAATACTTTTCATTTCTGTATGAAGTAATTAATTCTTTTTGATCTGCATTCATGCATGTGTTCTACAGCAGGTAATTTCACTTTATATTTTTTTCAGCGCCATCTAGCCCTCCCAGAAATGTCACTATAACATCAAGAAGTAGTTCAGCAATCCAACTGAAATGGCTTCCCCCATTGGAACCAAATGGAATCTTATCAAAATATATTGTGAATTATAATGGACTGCAAATGAGCTTTCCTGTTACCATGCAAAATGAATATCATGCAGAAATAAATGAGTTAACTCCTTTCACAAATTATACAGTTACAGTTCAAGCTTGTGTTGGTAACAGCTGTTCAAATAAGTCATCCCCTATATTAGTTGAGACGGATGTTACAGGTAATACATTAAATTCAAAAACATATTTTATGATTTTTATGTATTCAAAATGATGCTGTATTTAATGTGATAAGACATTAATTCTGTATCCACTTACTTATTTATTAATTAATTTTGTGTATCACATATTTATTATTGGTAGTAGTTATAGAGTGCGGACTAGAGGAAATAAATGCAAAAGGGAGAAAAAAGATATTTGTATCAAATACATTTTTGCAAGTTTCAAGACTTGAAGTGACTACTGTTGGACTGAGACAATTCAGTAAATGCCTTAAATTTGATGTTTTTTACTGTCGAGCAGTCTCTAATGTTTTAAAAATGCATGTTCCTTTCTCACTGAGAATCAAGTTTTCATCTTACTTGATACATGCCCTTTATTTTATTCATCAAACTAATTATTTCATATATTTTAAATGATGTTAATGTATATAAATTAGAATGATGTATGATTTATCATCATGCATCAGCCATGTATTGAATTTTCTGTACTCAATAATTTATTCATTTTTTCTTTCAGAACCTGGTGTTATGGATTCCCCACGTGTAAGCATAATCAATGAAACACAAGTAAATATATCTTGGTCTTTGCCTCTGCAGAGCAATGGCCCGATTAATTTTTATGAAATTCAGTGGATACAAGAAGGACACAATGAATCTTTGTACATCAAGCATAGAAAATCTAAGGATTTATCATTTGTTTTGAACTTGGAATGTTCAAAATTAAAAGAGTATGGAACTGTTTATTTATTTTATGTTCGAGCTGTAAATGTGAAAGATGACTCAAATTTATATGGTCCCTTTTCACAACCTGAAAAAGCTACTGTGTGCAAGATGCCTCAAGGTAACATTTTATCATATATTCATGGTTGTTCATCACTTTATATTTTTTAAAGGTTAAACTATAGCAACCAAATTCTTGTGCATTGTATACAAAATGCTGTATAATCTATGCTGAAAAATTTAATCATTTAAGTTGGATTCATACATTGTTGGATTCTCATAGTATTTTAATGCTTTTTAAAGCAGAGTTGAGTTCTTTATGCTTTTGGCAAGATGATTCAAAAATAGGAATTGACTATTAATTCAAAGGGAAGTTTAGATCTCAAAACTCCTATCGAGTATTATTCATATTTTATAGTGTCATGGCTGTGGGGGGAAAAAAAAACACATTTTTTAGATTCAGACTTTTTCTTTTCATAAAGGGAAAACTCTTAAAACTGATTATTTAATTTTTATTTAATACTTGTATGTATAAATTCCATAGACAAAATAACTTGAATACTAAGAGGAATGAAAATTTGCTTGTATATTATTTAAAGATGTTTTTGGCATCCAGAAATACACTATTTTCTTATCAAGAAATATAATAAATATTTATGTTTTGTTTTCTTGGATACTGCTCAATTTGATGAGAAATTTGTTAGCAGAAAGAAGGCAAAGTGCAATGTTTTCAGTATTGGTCAGATTTTTTTTATTATTAATTAGGTCAATATCTATTAAATACTTGCTAATTGAAAAAAATTAAATATTTTAAAATTAAACATCATTGTAATTGCCTAGTTAAGAATAAAATAAGATATTTTCTGACCTTGAATTCCTTCTAGCATTTATGAAAGAGGCCTTCACCCACTCTGGTTTTATTATAGACTTATCTGACTTCCTGTCTTTGGTCATAAACATCCTCCAGAGAATTCCACTGTTTAAAATAGCTTATTCCCTTAGTTCTGTTCGTATGATGTATATCTACCAATAAGGATGAGTAAAATTGTCACACCTCTTGTGATGTCATTAGTCAAGAATATGTTCTTGAGAATTGCATGTGATCAGATGTTTTGTATTCTGCCTACCAGTTGTTCTAGACATATTTCTGTGAAAGTGAATGACACTTGATTTCCAGAATCTTTCAGTATGCTATTGAATCTTATAGCTTGTCAATATTTAAATAATTTATTTTCTGATTTTTAAATATATTTATTAGTTTAGAATATATTCAGACAGCTATTTTTTCCATCTATGTTTTTTTTTAAAAATATAGTCATACATGTGCAGTGTGATGAAAGATTCATAAGATAGTGATTCAGTAAAATCTTAAATTGTTATAAGTTTAAAGTTTTAAAAATTGTTACTGAGAAAATTTAGGACTTGTTTAATGATATTGGAATGTAAAATTCTGCTACGTGATGTGGAAGATTTATTATGCTTTAAGCATATATCTTTCAATATTTTTATTGAAAACTTATATGTTTAATATTGTATGCATTTTTTATCAAGTTTTCTGTGTTGTGTTTCAATGTGTTGTACACAAAGTTTTATTTTATTCTTGCATGTTCCTTTCTCACTGAGAATCAATTTTTTGTCTTACTTGATAAATGCTCTTTATTTTATTCACATTTCTTTATTTATTTTCAGTATCAAAATTAAAACATTGTTTGCGATAAGTAATTGTGCAATAATCTATGTTTTATTTAATTAATGTAATTTTATTATAAATTTTGCAGATATTACACTTTTTATTATTAATAGTAAATTATAGAGCTAATTAACTCAATTCATTTTAGCTGTTGCTATGATCATTGGAGCTGCAATTGGTGGAACACTTGCATTAGCCTTCTTCTTGCTGTTAGTATACAAGCTCGTTAAATGGTATGTTTATTTATAATCATTTATTTTTGTTAACCAGTTTTCAAGAAAAATTGATAGGCAAAATTATATTTTGAAAAATTTAAAATGTTTTTTATTGACATAGCAACCCCTCTCAGGGTAACTTTGCTACATAACATAACTATAAATAAAAAGCTTACCCAATTCTTTTCTCAAATTAAAAATAAACTTTAAAATGTGTTTTTTTTTTTTTTTGGTGCAACAAGAATTCCAAGTTACAACTTAAATTTCAGTATATGGCAAAACATTCCTGTTGCAGTCATTCAGTAGAATAAAAATAAAATAATTATAAAGAATAAAGAGCGAGAAAGAGAAGAAAGAAAAATTCTCTTTCAGATTATTTCATTTTTCTATGGTGATCTATATTTAGTGATCTAAAATTTGAATTAAAGGTTTTTTCATCTTTAATTTTTTGGAAGAAGAGAAGAATGCTACATTTGAATGCACAATGTCACCAGGCAGGGTATAGCAAGGGGTTCCTGTAATATAAATATATTTTGCTTAATCAAAGGGGAAAATATTTCAATTTTTTTACTAAGTTTCTAAGTTACTGAAAAGTTTAACATAGTCAAATCAGTAGATATTTCATTTACTGATTTTCTTTATTCTTACTTTTTTTATTCTAACGTTTTATTTCTTGCCCTTTCTAAGTTTTTGATTTGTTAAAAATGCAAATAGAAAATAAATTTTGCTTCAAAGCATTTTCATATAAATGAATGGGCAAGTGAACACTGTTCCAGCACCAATTGAAGAAAATACTGCAACCACTTTTTTGTAATTTGTGGAACAACAACTTTAGTTTACGTGTTATTTTGTTTCCACACAAAGGTTAGTTACCTTCACTTTTTTTTTGTTCTTTTTCTTTCAAGTTGTGCTGAATTTTCATAATATGAACCCAGTACCTAAGACAAATTAGATTTTTAGGTACATAAATCAAATATTGGCATTATTATTGATGTGTTTTAAAAAAAATTTCTATATCTTTTTAATATTAAAATATATAATTTGTAATATTCTACTTAATAAATGAATTTTTCGCTATCTTTGTTCTCTTTCAATAACACAAGTCAATATATATCATATAAATATCTAAAATATACACACTTTTAAGTATTTTTAGATTGCAAACTTTGCAAAGGATAGTGGTGCAATTTAATAACGTAATTGTGCAAATATCCATTTTGGCTCTGTAGAGCGACTTTTCCAAACCCTTTTGCTGTAGTGGAATCGCTTTGACAACGTCCAAATCAGTCGTTGATCCAAGAATAATTTCTGGAAGGGGTTTGGGGAGTAAAAAATGGGGCTCCTTCGTAAATATTTTTATAATAAAGTTCGCATCAGAGTTTTAGTGTACTTCAGTACCTTTTAAAATCAATTGATCTGCATTACAAGGGCAGAAAAATAAGTAAAAATTATTTAATAGGATTACAATATTTTACTGTTTCTTTTGATGGGTGCAAGTGCCCCCCTGTGTTCCCTCCCTATAATCTGCCACTGGTCCAAATACTTGGGAACTCAGACATCAATATGCAAATATTTTTTAATGCTATATTTTTTTGAGAATAAATATTTAAATTGAATGATGACTCAAATAAGAATTATTGTTTCTAATCATTTGTACTTTTGTTATATAATCCACTCCTATGTTTTTAGATGCACATATGACAGAGCTAAAATAATAAAAAAGGTCAAATAATAAAAAAGGCAAAAGCAATAACAAAGTTGCAGAAAAACAAAATCTTTGCACTATTTGCATTTTCTTGTAATTATTTACTGCAAAAGAAATGTAAATTGAGTAAAACTGCTCTATAATGGACACCAGTGGGCTAAAAATATTTATCATTAATAGAGGCAAAAGAGGGTTTTTTAGGCTCAATTCTCTGCATGTGGGGAATCAAAAACTGTGTTCTTAAGAAGAGTGTCTGTATTTGACAGGTGTCTGTTAGGAGGAGTTTTACTGTCTCTTATATAGATTTGAATAGGATTTTTGACTGCATCATCACATATAATCGAACGTACTTGGGAATTTTTTCCAATAAAACAATGGGAACAAACATTAAATGTTGAAAATTTTGTAGTTATATATCATTTACACCGAGCAAAATATGATTAATTTTAAGATACATTGCTAGTAATATTGGATTGCTATGCAGGTTTTTTTTAAGGCATTTTAAAGGGCGCTATTGCTACAATAATTTAAAGTACTATTGTAGCATCAGCACAAATTGTAGCGAAGTAGCATTGTAGCATTTATTGTAGCAAAGGGCACTGTTGCTACAATAATTTAAAGCATTATTGTAGCGACAGCGCACATTTTCTACGAATAACGATTCCATCTGATAAATGGTCGTCATTTTTTAAAAAGTTACTAAGTTGACAAAGGAAATTTCACGAACCGCTGCAAAGAACTAGAATTTTCAATTTTATATTCTTGGTTAATATATTTCATGATATTAACCAAGTACACAATTTCAAACTTGCATAAGTAACCAGTACTATCAGAGCTAGGCGTCTTAAAATGATTTTTATTGTTTTTCATAACAATTTGAAAGTTTAATATCATTTCAAAACTGAAGTCATAAACTTAGTTTTAGTTACTTTTACCAGAATGCTGTCAGTGTAAAGTATAAATTTAATGCTTTTGCTTATATGTTTTGAAATAAATTGCAGCTATTTCATGAAAAATAAAATTACTGAAACAATTCTAACTGAAAAAAAAAAGCAACAGAAATTTAGAAATAATTACTATAAAATGTTATTGTTAGTAATTTTTAAAAGCTTTGAAACATTGTGAATTATGTTCATAGTTGCAAGAAAAATGTTCGAAAACATTATATAAATATTTTACACAGTGGTAAGGATAAAAACTGAACAGGTTCATATTCATATAGCCATATTATCAATGTTATTACTCGAATAAGAAGTTAAAATACAAAAAGAAAAAAAAAATCTTTCAACTTTATATTTCATTTTGAAAACAAATGAAAGTTTTATTTAAAATTTTGTATTTTCCCAAAAATAAGTAGCAACTACAAATAATTTAATAACTAAACTGAAGTTTAAAAATAAATGATTCATTAAAATAAAAAAATTTAGTTGATTTAAAGTAGCATGTGAGGAAATGACTCCCAACTTTCCAAATAACTGAATTTTTTTCAAGATGCAAAAGGATTAAATCTCAAACTTGGTGCAAAGAACATGTCAAATGTTGGCATGAAGATCTTAACAAGTTCATGAAAAATGTTCCAATCTTCAAAATAAATCAACATTTTGTAGAATGAAAGTAGAAATATTAATCAGAAGTAATATCCTATGAGGCGCATGTTTATTAATTCATTAACTCTTAATTTCCACTAAATTAATAACACATTTCTGCATTTATTATATTACTGGATGGTAAAATGTAACAGGGAAAAATCAAAAAGTTTCTGTTGAGGTTTTAAATAAGTGTCAGTTCTCCCAATCAATTGAAATTGCCACTTTATTCACAGAAAATTTAGGGAAAATCTCACAAAATATGAGTTTTAAATAATGCAGGTATCGGTAGGAGTGGTGACAATAATAAGAAAAATGAGGGAATATCATGTCAGCAGCTCGTGGAGGTATCTTAGAAACATCAAATATGTCTCATCTCCTTTTTTTTCTTTTCAAAATAGTAATTTTACGCACAATAATTCAAAAAGCAATGCAGTATTTTAAATGACTTCATGTACTTTGTTACTGACTCTTTTATTTATATATATTTTTCTCCTACAGGATGAAGGAAAAAATTCATCAAGTAAAAAGCATTACTATTAGGCTACCAAAAGGCTTAGAAGGTCCAGAAACGGTATTTAATCTTTGTAATCTTTCTTTTTAGCCTACTTTCCCATAAATGGTTTTTTAAAAAAGGCATGACAGAAGGCTTAATGTACCGTGAAAATATAGTTAGAAATTAAGAAAAGTCAAAAATAAGTTAAGCAATTAAATAAAGATTGAAAAGTAAAAAGTTTGAAGGTAGGGTTTTGGGATGGCGAAAAAGTGTGTCGGTCGGTCTGTCTGTCCCCCCTAATAACTTTTGAATGAATGTATTATTAAAAAATGTATTATTAAAAGTTATAGGTGAGATATTTATAAAACCAAGTGTCACGTCTAAAAAGTCAAAAATGGCCCACTCGAATTTTTAAATTATTTTCATAAACAACCGTAACTTCATTGCTTAATATTTTTGCTTTTAATGTTTTATGTCTTTATTTTTAAAATTTAAAAATACGTTGATTTAAATAAAAAGTTGAAATAACCAAATCAAAGTGTTTTATTTTATTTGTTATCAAGAAGTTTCAAAAATATCTTTTGTAACTAGATATGAGTTTCAAAGTGTCAAAATTAAAAGCTGTATAATAAAAAACGCTGAAGCACGAAATACAGTTTTTTAATTTTTTCTCTTTACTGCTAAATTTTCCAAAAAAATGCATTTCATCTTGCTACTGAAACTTTATTGATTTATACAAAACTATAATTTTTTGCTGAAGAACTACTGGAATGCAAAAACTCATTCTTGCTTTTTTACATGCGACATAATTAGTAATCTAAAATGACGAAAGGCATAGCATCAAATTACAAGTCATAAATTGTAATATAAAGTAAGTTAATATTGAATTTCTTGTAAAAAAGAATTTCCAAAATAAGTTACAAATCAGCAAAAATGTCTACAAGAAGAAATAAGAAATTACAAGTATGACTTTATATTACTGCTGAAGATGTAGTTTATATTCATAAATATATCATTCAAAGTACATTTAGTAATAGTTTTTGGCATCTTACATCTAATATTTTTGATAAATATATAATTTAAAGTACATTTAGTAATAGTTTTTGACATCTTGCATCTAATATTTTTTTTAATTGATGAAGTTATGCTGCTCTTTCAAATTTCTTTTGTGTAAGAAATATGCAGTTATATAAGTTAGTTATATTGTGAACAAATTTTTAAATAGAATTTTCATTTAAATAAAGTTCTTAATTTTATATTTAAAAAATGTTTTTACGGATATGGAATTATCATGTGTATATGGATTTATCATATCCTAGCATGCTTTTTAAAATATGAAAAGATTAAACAAAGTGGCTTGTTATTGTGTCACTCATCTTATATTTTGGTTTGGTTATTTAATCTTTTTAGAACCCGCTGAATAACTATGAAAACTTCAAAAATGGATTAACTCAAAATGTTTCCACTAACAAAATTGAAAGGTTATCTTACATTATTGATGAAAATGAAAAAAATCGTCATGGATCGGGAAGCTCAC
Source organism: Octonoba sinensis (assembly GCA_038502835.1). Lineage (NCBI taxonomy): Eukaryota > Metazoa > Arthropoda > Arachnida > Araneae > Uloboridae > Octonoba > Octonoba sinensis. The sequence goes on along the minus strand of CM076599.1, from coordinate 22,858,213 downwards.
AATACAGTAATTCCTCTACAGATGAGGTAATACTTATTTTTTGATAATTTACTACGCCTATAAGAACCTTATTTAATTAAGGATGATATTTTGTGTTCATAATTTACAACTTTTATGGTTTTTTTTATTTATCTCTGGACATTTTTACCATATATAATTCCATAGAATGTTTTTGCCTGCAAAATCATTGCATACACACATCTTGCCGTTACAAGGAAACTTCTTCTTTCAGTCGGTAATATTTTAACCTTCCTATGCTAAGCAAGAAGGCTTCTACAGCTTTTTAGTGATTGGTATTGCTGCTTGGTGTTGTAAGCTTAGACCTTTTCTGCTTTAAAAAAAGGTTTTCCGTCTTACACCAAAACATATCAACACAATAATTTTGCCATTTTTGTGTTTTAAAGCTATTGATATTATCATTTTTTTCCTGCTCAAAGGTTAGATCTTTCTTTATCAAAATAGTCCTTTTTAGCTTACTTCTCCCCTAAAATTGGAAAAAATGGAAAGAATATATGAAAGAAGACTTAAATGTATCATGAAAATATCATTACATTTTTTTAAAAAAGTCAGAAAAAGTTATGTAATTAAATAAAGATTAAAAAAAAAAAAAAGAAAAAATGAAGGTAGGTTTTTGAGATGGGGAAAATGTGTGTCTGTTGGTCTGTCTGTCTGTTTGAGGCAATCGTCTGATTTGAAAGATTTTTTTTTGCATTCGGAAGATCTTGATGGAGGACATCTCATTTCTATATTTTATTATTTGATTTGAACATTTTTTTCGTTGAATTTTAAATAGTTAAAAATTCTCAACATTAGCGCCTATGGGGAAAATGAAGCAAATTATGTAAACTCTGGCCATAAGATCCAACTTTCTTTGAACAAGTTATTTGGAAGAAGCTCTCAACAGGAGATATTTTTTGGTTTGAAACTTTGGCACCTATGGGGAAATTAATCCTGTATAAACCCTGATCTAACAAACGGATTTGCTTAGAAAATTTTTTATCAGAAAGAACATATGGCATAGAACATGTGCAGATACCATGTTTGTCCAGAAATAAATGAGCCATTTTCCCATGAATTTTTTGAATCTGCATTTTTAAGGATATTTCTGAATAAATAAATGAATGAGTGAAGGGATAAGCGAGTGCATAAATGAATAAATAAATAATTGAATGAATAACTACCAGAATGAGTGACTCAATAATTACATAAATGTGTGAATGATATGGATTAACTATTGAAAAACACATATTTAAAGTTATTAAGAAGTAAAGCTGAATGGGAAAGAGAGCGAGATAAATAGATTATAAATTTGATGTTGGTGTAATCGGGAAAGTAGGCTTGTATTGTTCTAGAAAGACCTTCTTGTTATGTTTCATTTTTCTGGGGTGAGTAACCATAGCCTCTAGCCATTGTTCATTTGGTACCACCCAGGGGATCATGTGAGTTAAGAATACTTTTAGGTATAACATTACTTTTGTAAACTGTTAGCATTGTTGCACGCTTACCTTTTTCTACTATCATCTCACCATTTTGTCATTTTTTGTCATTAGTCATAAATTATGGGGAAATATTTACAAACTGCTTTTCAAATGTATAAAGTTTAAGTCTGATTTTATTTGAATCTAATTTTTGAGGAATAATTTATAAAAAATACAAAATTCTTGAAAAAATCCGATGCAAAATAAATGTTAACACATTATCCTCTATCTTTTACTTAAGAAATAGTAGTGAAAACCTGTAAGAGTAAATTCAGCATTTGGTTGAAAAAGGATAACAATTTTGATTTACCTTCAATTCATTTGTTATTTAATTTACTACTTTGTAAGGAACACTTTATATCTTATCTGACTAGCATCATCAATGACAATGCAATGTCATTGTTGATAAATTATTATTTAAGAAAAAGTGAATAGTATTTTTACTCTCAATTCTTTTGCTTTAGTAATTGCTTTTTCTTTCTTTTAAAAACGCTATTTCATCAAGTCATTTATGTAGCGTAGCAGGCGTTACATAAATGACGTGATAAAATAGTATTTTTAGATGCTGTCTTTCAAGTTATTTACAAACTTTTATCTTACACAAAAATGTAAACCCCTGAGGCAAATACCAAAGATGAACAAAGAAAAAAAATATAGCCGCATATGCAAATGTACTTCAGTAAAGTTTAAACAGAGGCATTGATAAAAGCCTTAATAATTATAAGCATGTATGTATTTGCTACTGCCTTTAATCTTAGTACTGTGTGATAGAAGCAGAATACAAGAATTTTTTTATTCATTCATTTTAAAACATGTTGCTCACAAATATATCAAAGCAGATATAAACCATTTTTGTTAGATGCGTTTTTTGTTTGTATGAGAAAAGTTTGTATTTTGTTGGGTTAAAGGCAAAGTGCCTTTTATTTTCTTTTTTTTTACAAAATAAGCCTTCATGTTATATAAATGGAACAAAAAAAAAAAAAAATCATTTTTACAGTAATAATTATTTAATCAAATTTTTTGTTTTAAATATATTTTTTAATCATTTCAGCAAAGTACTGGGCATTGTACAGTGGAAAAGTGATAAAGTAATTAATGTAATGAAGTATTAATAGAATAAATAAATAGCATTAACTTGAAATGATTCCTGTATGCATACAATTCCCATATCAGTTTTTAACTATGAAGTTCAGAAATGGTAACATTGCCATTGCTAACTTTCATATTAATTTCTTCTTTTTTTTTTTTTTGACATAATCTGAAATAGCTTAAAATTGAAGAATATTTTTTGGAAATGACATTGCCAAGTTATTAAATACATTTTCCAAGTAGTATACATATTATATTTACTTAGTTATGTGCATAGTTGAAGTTGCTAAATGCTTTCATATGCTAATTTAACATTTATTTACTGAAACATTTTGTCCTCTTTAGTTAATTTTCAAAAATGGAAAGTGTACTAAATTTGGCCGCAAGCCAAGTGGAGACAGCAGTGGATGTAGCAGCATGTCATCAAACTTGACCCCAAGAGGCCATCTATCATCAGATTCAGGAACGGAATCGGATTTTCTTCCACTTTCTTCCGACTCTTTTCTAACTGATGCAAATAATTTAAAGCCACCTTTGCCAATCCTGGTGGAAATGCAGGATTCTGTTTCTTCTGAACAAACTCATTTTGACTCTGGAAATCTTAAGCAAAAAGATAAAAGGAATAATTTGTTAATGGAAATGCCACTTAAAGTAGATCAACCATATAGCAAGTTTGGAGTTTCTGGAAACGTGGTCTCTAGTTCCCATACTTGGATGAATCCCCTGGCCATGTATAACCGTACTTTGGCTAATAGTGAACCTTCTGTGTCTGATATTTGTGTGACAGAAATTGAAGACATTGCTCCTTATTCAAAGATTGGTTTAGCTAAAAGCAGTGGTGATATCTTAGGCACTTCGAATGGTAGTAAAGAAAGTGGTTACTCAAAAATTGGAATGCCCTTTCCAAACAATATTGTACTTTATAATTCGAAGAATCCTTTACTTGTTAATACTGCATTGATTGATATCCCAGGGAAAAAATGGCCAAGTATTAAGCAATTTCTCTGCTACAAGAAACATCTTCTTAAAACAGAACCTTTAAAGGTTCCAGGTCCAAATGTTGAAGAAGAGGGTACTTATTTTAATGCAGGTGTCAATAATGCAGATGTGAAGAAACTTACATCAGATTATGTACCATTCAATGATGTCAGAGATATGAATGATTCTGGTACAATTTCAACCTTGCCATCTTCCGTCAAACCTAAATATTTGCATAAAAGCAATTCTTTTGCTAATCCTTGCCAAGTAAATGATGATGTTCAAGTGCATAGTTCTGTGTGGACAACAAACCATCAGTTTGGGTTTGAAAACAGTGATATAAATTCATATTTCTTAGATGAGAGTCCATCTAAAGCTCAAATATACAATTACCCTAAGTTACAAAATGGAATTGATCACACAAGTTTGCATTCACAACCATTCATTGTTAAAACTCATTCTAGTTTGCCTCATGCAAGACATTGTAGAGAGCCTCCATCGCATAATAATTCACCATGTGCTGTTAGCGATCATTCATCCAATTTCGAAATAGAGAACAACTGCAATAAAAGTAACAATTCAACCAGTTTCCATCGTGACCAAATTCTCAACATTTCAAATACAGGGAAAATTAACCCTCATTTGAAAAGACAAAGATCAGTGTCAGTTGGATGCCCTGAATCAGAAGAACCATCACAGCCTGGTATCAGGGATTCCTCACCTAAGTCTAAACTAAATGGTTACGTACCCTTCACAATGCTCGCCGATTGCCCTAGTGATAAGGATGTTTTATCTGTGCCAAACACAACAGAAACAAATGCTGCATCATGTCATGTAGCTCATGAAGTGGATTCCAATTATGTGACTCCATTAAATAAAAATGAACTTAAACTGCTTCAGAATGATGGTCAACCTGAAACTGATTTCTCTAAAATTGAGAAATATAATCAAAGTTGTCATAATGGTTCTGATAGGTCTGTTAATAATGGAGTTGGGTATCTAAATAATTCTTTAAAGTATATACTAAAACCATTGCCTACGATGGAATCTGAGATATGTGAAGTTTAAATTTTTATTTTGTATTCAAAAAGAATCCTTTAATACAAAGTTGGGACTGCATTTTTCAGTTTATGTGAATATCAAAATATGTAAGTATTGTAAAAAAAATGTCCAAGACACTCATTATGTGTGTAGAAAACTCATATTTTTAAAAACTTAATTATATCTTTTTGTATTTATTGTGTTGAAAATTATTTTGTGCTTATAATATTGCTTTAGATGCCTCAAAACATGTGCTGATTTCAACTATTCAAAATATAGAATAAGAAAGCAAATGTTATTAATTTCAAAGTTAAGAATATTATTCAGTCATTATTAAAAATATCTATATGTTGTTTCCACCAGCAGATATTCTTCTGTGTTTCTAAAAAATAATATTTTGTGAAAAAATTGATAAAATTGCATTTATTTTTTGAAAAAAAAAAAAAAAAAAACAGTTGAAAACATTTCATAATCCTATAGATTTTCATAAAGTTATTATATCAGACAGTATGGTCTGTAGAAACAATAATTCATAACATTTTTTGCTTGGTGCTAAACATTTATTTCACTATGATTGCTCTTACATTACGGGTATTTGACTTCATCCTTGTTGCAAGAACTATATTGTTGCATAAAAACTATAATTTAAATTTATCATGATGAACTTACAGCAATTATTTGGTAATAATTGTATAAATTTAATCAGAGATGTAAATGAACATACATTTGGATGAATTTTGATTAGTCAACTCTATGTTTAAACTTAAAAAGTATACACAACTGTTATTTAATAGTGTAAAAATGTCATTAATAAAAAATACATATGTATTTTGGAATACAAGTTTTTATTTGTTTTGACATGCATAGATAAAATAAGGAATCCTTTCTTTAAACTTAAAAACAAAGCAAGTGTGTGTGTTTCTTTTCTTTTCTTTTTTTTTTTTTCACTAGGCATAACAGGTTTAAATTGATTGAATTAAAATTATTTAATTTGAGGGAATTGACCAACTTTTAAAATAATAAGACAGAGTTTATTTCCTTTTTTTTTCTGTTGTAACATTTGTGCATATATTTTTAGTGCAAGCATGTATACTCTTCAGATCCCACAAAACTACCTCTATATGTTAGGTTACATACTAGTCTTTAGCAACTGAATCAATAAAAATAATATATCTACCTACAATAAAAATAAAATGCACTATCAAAAGATGTTTTCAAGGTTTGAAGTTATAAAGAAAAAAAAATCAGTTTAATAAATTTTTACTGTTTCTAAAAATATGGTAAATTTCAACTCCTAATCTTTAAAAATTTTCCCAGTTTGACCTGTTACATTTTACTTACAAATCGATGCTTTCTTTTTTTTTGTGTGTGTGCAATGAACCGTGAGAATTTTACAATTTCGAGTATTAGTTCATTAATTTGTAAAAATGAAAAGAAATATTTAATTTTTATTACGATTTTCATCTTAACCATTCAGTTTCAGTGTTTTTTCTTCTTGGAAAGATGCTACAAAATTTTACCAAAAAGGATCAAGCACTATTATTTGGACTGCATGTTATAGTTTTAAAATTTTTATTTATGCATTTTTTTCTTTTTTAATAGTACAGTAAATATTTTTCTATCTCGTATCTTCTGCATCTTATTAAACAACACAATAATGCTGAAGGCCAATTTGCTTAAAGCTAAATTGTTCTTCAAATGAATGTATCTGTTACATCCATATTAGGTTTATATGGATGCTAATATTTTTAAAACGTACAAGTTTTGTATTTAAAATTATGAATTTAATATAAAACTGAATGCAATGGTCTAGAGACATTTCTTTACTGTTTACTTTTGCATTTATTATCATCATTTAATGTGGTTTAAGCTTTTAGTGCTAATTCACTGTGTGTGAAGGAATTATGATTGCAGTCAATTTTATAATTTTCTGCTAATGTTGAGAATCAACTAAAATTTAGAAATAACTAATATTTTTTTAAAGAAAACTTGATAATTATTTTAAAAAATTGTTTGTTTCTTTGCAACTTAAAATTCAGCTAAAGAACTGCAGATAGAGACTAGTTCATTGCTAATTAAATTTAGGAAAATAATTGTCTCTAATTATTTATTCTGTACTCCAGAGACCAAGTGTCACAACTGGCTAATATTAAGTTTGTCGTAACATATATTCAAACAACTTTTCTAATTTTTGCTTTTGTCAGCCTAAACTAATGAATGTAATGAAAGTATGATGTGTAAGCTATCATTTCTCGGCCTGGGGCTCACGTTCACACGTAATCCCTCCTGAAATCAATATACAAAACATTTTATTAAGTGAAATATTTTAAATTATGACCAAGTGGTGGTGCATATCAAATAATAAAAACCTAATAAATGAAGTACGAGCTAGTAGTATCTTGAAATAATTAATCACTTTTTAATAATAGGTAAAAAGATACGGAATATTCAATGTCCTGCAAACTCAATATCTAGTGTATCAGCTAAAGGGCACGAAAAAGTCCCGAAATTTTACTTTTGAATATTTCTAGCCACACTGGTTGAGAAACAATGGTGTAAGTAATTTATACATTAACTTTTTTAGCTTGGGCTAGCGATAGTAAAAATTTGTTAAAAAATTTGAATAGAGATTTTGATCAATTCAATATCAGAGAGCATATGTTGGAATGAATATATATTTGTATTATGTATATAATATGCATGTATTTATATATTATGTAAGTGGGTGTGTATGCACACACTTGAGAAATCAATTTCTGTTTAATTGTTTCTATTTGATAATATTTTGTTTTAGTAATGTATTGAGCACTTTTTATACATAGAGTAAGATACATACAAATATGTTATGCACATGTTGCTTTAAAATGTTACCTCAATTTTTAAAATTAAATTTTTTTAAAGCTGCCATGTATAAAGAAAGTATCCTTTAGCAATTATTCATTCAAGTAGAATATTTCAAAAACTATCATCAACTTATATGTAAAGTTAACTGTTAGAAATTCAAAAATTTACTTCTGCTCGGTATTGCACAGTGGAAAGATTTTCATTGCTTTAATCTGTGCTCTGATATGTCTTCAAATTTATTACAAATTTCTCAATTAAATAGTGATCAAAAACTTATTTTAAATACATATTATTTTACACTTCGTTTTTTTTTTTTTTTTTTTACACATTTGAAAGTTTACATAAAATTTTACAAATAATTAGATTTGACAAAATAAAAGTTTTGTTAAATCGGTATTTTCCCCACGAATAAAATTGAAATGCTGTGCTAATTGTAATATAACTTTTGAAGTGAAGGAAACTTCAATGGCCATATTGTGTAATTTGCTACATATAGATCTACGTATGCTGTGTGTTTGTTATGTGTAATGTGTATGTACCCCATTGGAACACTGCAAATGGTGTGTTTTATTGTTTAACAGGTCTTACTCATTCATTACTAATTTAGTGATATGTATTAAGTACAAGTACAAAGAAAATGTATTTCATTCCCGGTGTTTTTGTTTTGTCATAGTTTTAAGTTTATGAAATTTAATCAAATATTAATTTTGTGCCATGATCACTGTGCATTGTAAGTTATTTGTTTATGAAGATTTAACTCTAAATAAAATATTAACTGTTTGTTGGTGTTTTTCTTTTAGTCTTTGCATATCTGCAAAGTGGAGCTTTTATTTTTCTTTTGGTGCTCTTGAAGTTTAACACTGTTGAAATTCTATTTTCTTAAGTGAAATTTTCTTCCGTGAAGGAATCCTATTAACATTTACAATGAATGGTAATCTTAATGATATTTTTGATGTTTCAATAAAGAAAAAGTACGTTTTTCTGCTCACCACTGACATCAAAATTAATCCTATTGCAGGTTAAACTTACAGAAACAGAACTTTTTTTATGCATAAGTATTATTATTTCAAAATAAATTTATTCATAAGAAAGAAAAAAAAGGGACAGAAATAATTTTTCTATAATCTTGAATAATTGAATGGTTTCAAACTGGTTTCAGACTGACTAGCAGCAACAATAAATCATAATAACTTTGGCTCGTTTTCTTTTCTTTTTTAAAAAATTAATTAATTTATCTATTTGTCTTTTCATATATTTCAATTTTGCTCATGATTTGGGGTGAGGAGCGTAAGTCTCATCAGCGACAAGACATTTGTTGTTGTCCTTTTTGGTGGTATGCTTTAAATGTGTACGAAAATGAGATCGATGAATATAAAATTTTGCAAAAACCAAAATCTCACGTGATTGGTATACCTGTGGCAGTGGCGTAGCGATAAATTTTTAATTAGGAAGGGGAGGGTTTTCGCTTATAACCACATGCATACATACACGCACATGTATAAGTACATATATAGCTTTAGTGCTTCATGAAGGTTATTTCCCCCCCCCCCCCCCCCGGCTATGACACTGACCTGTTGTAATATCATTACTTATTCAACAAGTTGTTTTAATAATATTTGTCTTGTTATTTTTGAAAACAAATAAACATTGAGCTTAATCATGAGAATGAAATTGTTGATAAATTCGAGAGTAATAAAAGGGAAGACCAAGACCTTTTAGGAATTGAACGTTTCAGTTGGATGACTTCTAACTGATATTGAAAGCAATGTTTGGGGAACGGTTAAACAATTTCCTGAAGTCTTCTGAGGCCGTTTGGAAAATTATTTCAATCATCAATTCCAAAACATTCGATTTTTTTTTTTTTTTTTGGGGGGGGGGGGGGGTTAAGTTGAGAACCAGAGATCTGAATGAATAAATTTTCTGATGAATGAATTTTGAGCGGATTTTTCTTTCGGAAAGAAAAGTATATTTAAATTTACCATGACATTTTATTTTCGGTGCGAATATTATTTTTACAATAGATGACACTCTTAAGAGTTTTTATTCTAAAAACGGCAAAAAAGTTTTTATGCAAATTGTAGTACTCTAACCATGAAAAATTTTTATGTTTGACTTGTGACAGTACAAAGTTCTTGAAAGCTAAATTTTATTGTACCCCCCCCCCCCCTCTTTTTTTTAGCATTTGCAAAATGTGTGCATAAGGTTCCAAAATTATTCACTAATTTTATTACATCGTATCTTAAAAAATAATGTTAAAGAAGGAACTGTTTTCTTCTAAAGATATAAGTGTGATGATCTCATTAAAAAATGCCCGATATTCCATGAAGAGGGTTCAGCTGTACGTGAATTCGACTGTTTCGGAATTAATTATAACACAACAGTTTTGTGGACAATTCTGGGGCAACAGATATTTAAAAAAAAATCAGATTTATTATTTTGCTTTGGCACGTAATAGAAATCAACACCAAGTAGCCATTTCGTATATGGATCATTTTCAAAATATTCGTATCCTGTCCGACGTCGAAAGAAGTGATTATACTCAAAATATCTTTAAACGGACTATAAATATTACATTGCCTTTAGGGTACACTCGAAAACATATTTCTAATCCAAAAATATACGTATTTGTACCGCTAAGATACATTTTTGTATCTAGAACTGGTTCTCAACCTTTTTCTCCTAGCGAACCCCTTCTAAGATTCGAAAGATAATGGCGAACCCCCTTCCACAGGCCTTAGTAACGGGTAACAAAACTATAAAATTTAATAGCACATTAATTATCCACATTGCACAGTAGTTCATTAAAATATAATTGGAAAACGACAAAGTTTAACTAAAAACTACAAATACGTTTTTTTAAAAATTCAATAGGGCAGTAAACGTGTACTCTTAAAGAAAATCTTAAAAAATTGTTTTCCCAATAATGCGAAAAAGTTGTGGAATGGCATGAGAAATATACTTAAAATTTTAAATTAGTCTATAAATACGAATATCTTTCTATTCTACTTTCAGGTTGAAATGTACAAAATTCGCAAAGTTAGGAAATTCACAACAATATTGAAATTTATATCAATTTCTCATTGTTATAAAGCAGAAAATTTGGAATAAAGTAGGATATGTGTGAGCACAAAATTTAAAGTTAATGAATGAAAATCTTCCGGTTCCACTTTGGGGCTTGTATGTAAGAAATTAGCCGAAAATAATGCAAAATTTTACATTTTAGTAAATTTTCGTATTTTTTACGCTCTCTTCGCGAGGAAAAAGTGGGAAATGATAATAGAAACAAAAGTTCAAACTTTAAAATCTATCGAATATCATTCGATACCACTTTGAGATCCAAATTTTAGAAATTTTGTTGGTTACATTCTATGCCAGTTTATAAGTTTCACTTATTAGCGGAAAAACCATTTTAATAAAAAAATGTCATTTTTACGTTCTGTTATGCGTAAGTAAATTTATTATTTCTTTTTTTCATTTACGTTAGCAATTAAAAATTCCGATATTGCTATATTATTTTCGCGAACCACCGGTTGGGAAACGCTGATCTAGAACGTATGAAAATTAGCTGTCCCTCTTCTGTATTTTGTAATTTAGTAACATTTTTTCACTTCGTTTTTTCACTATCAAAAGAAAACATTTGGGACATTTCAACAGGTAAGTCACCATTATTTTAAATTCTTGTGATCATTCCTGCATTATACTTTCTTTTGAGAATTTCTACAAAGCATTTTGGTCGCTCATCTTTTATCAAGTCCGTTACCAAGGGACAGTTTCATGAAGAAAGACTTGAAAATTTTACCAACCGAGGTCAACACATTTTCAATAAAAGCACTTACACTAGTTAAATATTTACCTGTAGCTTTTTTTCTTTTTTGAAGCTTAAAAACAACAGTGTAGTGGTGTAAATAATTTCTTTATACTAATTTCTTATAAATAATAAGGTGAATATTTTTATTCAATGTCTAGTCTTTTACCTAGATGTTTATGTTAAAAATACAAATTCAGTGCTTTCTTTTGCTTGAATATTTGATAGTTAATTTTTAAAGGTTTTTCTTTGTTTCTTAGTGATATTAATTAGGCATGTAGATTTTGGAAGTCATTTCGCTGTTAGTGGCAAGTCCGCTACCATGCAACTGGTTTGATACAAAAGTCAGTACATTTGCGGTAAAAACATGTAAATGAAATTTTTTCGTATTATAAATATGTTGTGTAAGTAATGTACCCTAAAGAAATGTAATATTTATAGTCAGTTGAAATTAACATATTCTGAGTATAATCACTTTTTTGACTTAGGGGCAGTATATGTACCAATATTCTGAAAATGACCCATATAATAGGTTCTTATCATGATTTTATGTAACTAATCTGAACTGGTACTGAAATAAATGCTAACTTTAAAAAACTTTGACTAAAAATCCATATTCTTCTTATCATGTTCAAATTAAGTATGATACAAAATGCCACATATATGAAGTAAAAGTAACATTGATTTTCAATGAGTACACCAAGTGCTTTTTCACACCAAGTGCTGCAGCAATGAAAAATTTCAGTGGACGTCATTTGGGTCCACATAACTTAATTTGCATTTTTATTGTATCATTAAAAGTGACGTGATTTGTTGATTGCGCTATGACGTCACTTAGAACAGATAAGTCCTCGTTGTTAGTTTTGTAACCTATTGCGCGAAACGTTGCAAGTTCAAATGCTGCGTCACCTTTGGTGTGAATGCTTAATACGTGAACTTTATTTTAACTCTACTGAAAAGTGTGTTTTCTAATGACTTGTGTCACGTTTTATTCCGCGGTGCGATATGTGTTCGCTATCCATCCCTTTCGGTTCTATACGAAAATTATGACCACTTGATAAAGTGGTTCGAGGTAATGCGGCCTAATTTTCTTTTCTGCATCAATCAATTTCTCTTTATAAAAGTAAAGGAAAACACTGCTAACTAAATTTCATTTTAAAAAATCTGACTCAGAACGCCCTTTCTGAAGCGGTTCATTTACGAATTTTGCAAAAATGTCTGATTTTCAGTTTCTTCAAACTAATCTGCTTCGTAGAAAACTTCCGTTTTAAAATAACTTGTTATAAATCTTGTTAGAGGAAAATATATTTCTGTGAAGTGATGGTAATTTGTAAGAGAAGCATCGCGAGATCTTCCAGGAATAGTTTGCGAAAACTCTGCTATACACAATAAGGAACAATCGCAAACAAATATTCCATTAATTTATTTTTCTATCTTTATGTTCTGTATTGACGCGAGTTTAAAATGCTAGGTGATGTTTATTGTTGCCTAGAAATTAAAAAATTCTAGGAAATTCCTAAATTCTACGATGAGCAACTTTAAGTTGACTTCTTGAAGACGAGAAGAAACATCTTTATTATATTATTATTATTGTCATTTTTGGTATTTGCTAGCACATAAAAACAATTTTTTTTGATAATTTTCAGTTATGATTGAAGCTAAAATTTATGATTTTACACGGAAAGCAATTCACCACATTTTGGAATGTTTCTATCTGACGTTTTTTTGTCATTATTATTATCATTGTTATTACTATTATTGTTTTATTTTTCGTGTAATTAAACGTTTGAAGAATTTGATTCCTTTTACGTGATATTTTTTGAAGGATATTGATTTCTAACATTTGCAAGGAATGATAGATACATTATTTTTTATTCCCAATGAATACTTGACTGCTAATGTTCACAAGAAGTTTCTGAAGAATAGTAACTAAATGACCGACAGTTAGGTTCCTTTTATTGTCCCCGAATCAGCCGATAGATCGCAGCATTTATTTCAATTTTGGTACGGAATTGAAGGGGGAATGAAAATTTTTGCAGTGCCTGGCGGCCATGGTAACTGCTAGCCACCCACCACGGGACTGTTGGATCCCCGGATTTAACGAGCATGTATTCCATATGTCGTATGTAGTCGCGTGGATGGATGGAGGTGGCTGGGATCGGGCCCTGGACCCTCCTTCGCCATGCTCAAACCATTGGGCTAGCCATGGCCTCAGAGACGGTAGTAGCAACTAGCCATTACTTGCGCGTAATTTAAATGCACCTCTTGCTGCCAATAGCTTTCTCCATCGGCATTTCTTATTTCATCATCAATCAGTATGTTGTGGCCATCACGAAGCTTTCTTCTACAAAACGGCGACGCTCGCTAAGAGAGATCGGCGCCAAAACATAATCAGCGGCTGTTCTCATTAAGGTATACTTGTTTCCCAATTTTGTTTGAATTCTTGCACTTATCTTTGAAGGCATACTTAGCAAGAAAAACGTTCGATTTTGTGGTTGTGTCCCTTCCTTCGAGCGACTGTTTCCAAAACCGAATGAGAACCTGTTCCTAATGAGATATACCTAAACACCAATTCTTATTTGAATCCTTTCATTTCTTTTTGAGACGTTCAAAAATGTTCGATTACGTGATTGCGACACGGCCTTTGTAGGTACTACGCTTAAAACGAATCAGCACCAGTTCCTATTGAGGTGCGCCTGCAATTTTCACTTTAATCCTGCAATACTTCTTAAGATATAGCAATCACACCAAAGTAGAAAATGTTCGATTACGCCATACCCTCCTTAACTCCCTCATGAAGGGAATGGAGCCAAAAATAAATCAGTACCACTTCCTATCGAACTCCACGTATATACACAATTTCCTTCGGTTTCATGCATTACGTTTTGTGTTAGAGTGGCCATAAAGAACTGTTCACACACATAGATACAAACATACAGAGAGTCATTTTCAAAAGCGGTCAGATGGGTTCAGCATCTCTTAAAAAGTGTAAATCCGCCAAAATTCGAAAATTTTTCAAGAGTCCTAAGCGGCTTTTACACACACATTCTTAACCGCGCACCAGACGGCCAGACATTCAGATCCGCGTTCAAGAGTGTGCCTCCAAATGCAATTTTAGGACCCTCAAAAACGCGGTTAAGAATGACACTCAGATGCGCGCTCATGATCGTGCTCCAAAAATGATACATTTTACATACGCGTTCTTAACCGCGCATCAAAGTGCTATGATTGGACATAGCTGCAGGCTGTTGCTTCTGCAATAAGAAATGCCCTTTGCTCGGTTATGTGCCTGAAATCACAAAGTGGTGTGTGTATTATGTGGATATTATTGTAATTCATTTACTAATGACTTTTCTTTAATTTATTACTTTTATTGTGTTGTGAATGCTAGCTTGGAACGTGGAACGTTGTAGTCTCTGAAATTCCAAACTCCACTCTGTACACTCTCAGAAACGCATGCTCAAATCTCACGAAAATTTCGTCGTATTTGAAGAAATGGCTTCGTGAAAAATGCTCCGAGTATACCTTTCGTCAAATTGGCGAGATTTGTGTAGTAACTTTTTTGAGTCACGTGATCGCGCGAGGAATCGTTGTAAATGACGAAATTTCCTTGACGATTGAAGAATTGTCAAAAGTGAGAACTCTATTTCTGAGAGGGTAGATGGCTTCAATGAACGCCCCGCATCTGAACGCGTTCTTGCGCGTGGTTAAGAATGTGGTACATTATTGCGACACATTTCTTGAACGACACGGTTTTATTCGTGTTCCTGAGTGTGGTTGGATGCGATGGTCAAGGGCGCGCAATACTTCATACAAGGTGATTCATAAAAAAGTATATACTTTCAATGCTCTATAAATCAAGATCAATGAATAATATTATATGTTACCTGCTAACGAATTGTATGGGACTGTTTTACGTTTTGTTAGAGAAAGCCACAGATATTCTATGTGCGACCTCTTAAGCGCCCTCTGAACGCGGCGCATCCAACCACGCTCAAGAACGCAAGTAAAACCTAGGCCCTCAAGAATGTGTCGAAATAATGTACCTCATTTCTTAACCGCACGCAAGAACGCGTTCAGATGCAGCGCGCTCATTGAAGTCCCCTGCAGAGTGGAGTATGGAATTTCATAGAGTACAACGTTCCACGTTTCAAGCTAGCATTCATAACACAATAAAATGCAATCCATTAAAGAAAAATCATTAGCAAATGAATTATAATTGCATGCACATCATACGCACACCACTTTATGATTTCAGACACAAAACCGAGCAAAAGGCATTTTTTATTGCAGAAGCAACAGCCTTCAGAATTGTCCAATCATCCCACTTCGATGCTCGGTTAAGAACGCGTATGTAAAATGCATTATTTCTTGGTGCGCGATCATGAGCATCCGAGTCCGAGTGTCATTCTTAACTGCGTTCTTGAGCGCTCCAAAATTGCATTTACAAGCACACTCTTAAACGCGCATCTGAATGGCTCCGCCGTCTGGAGAGCAGTTAAGAACGTATGTGTGAAAGGGGCTTTATAGTCACACGTCGGATTGAACGGGCCGAGGATTATAATCAACATACTATTTTTTGATACTACAGTAGAGCCTCGGTTATCCGAGGAAATGTGGACCGAGGGCACCTCGGGTAATCGAAAACTCGGATAACACGGACTCTGTCGAAATCGAGAGGGAAACGTGCACAAGCGGATTAAATGAGCGAAAATGTCGTGAAGGATGTGAAAAACGGTATTTACTGTACGTATTATGATTCTCTCACACCTAAATCTGAAGCTTCTTTTTTAAATGTCTCTCCTTTATCGAGTCGGTTGTTGACTATAATTTAGTCTACAAAGACACAACAGTTCGTTTGCAAAAGCAACTGATGTCAGTCAGTGGGGGCGCCATCGGCATATGGGCACCAAAAAAATGACCTGCACCAAAGACGCCTTTTTCATGTACCTCGGTTAATACGGAACTCGGTTGGTCGAGGCTCGGATAACCGCGGCTCTACTGTTATACCCGTCGGCCACGGATAAGTTCTGGCTTATTACCTTGGGATATTTTCCTGAAGGAGTACATAAAAGGCAATTTATTCGTTCCTCCCCTTTCCTGTTGATTTAAGGGGGGAAATACGTGTAAAGGTCTCAAAAAAAAAAAATCTTTATAAATCAATTCTACAACTATTCAATAGCATAACCTGAAAATTTCAAAGCAAAATTCTAAGTCGTTTAAAAGTTATAAGCATTCCAGCGAGCGCCCCGAGTGAGTTTTGGAGTAGTTGAGCAGGTAGTCCCTCATAAATGACCTGAAGGGTATTACAGAACGTTAGCAGATGTCCTTTTATTTATTTTTTAACAATTGAGACCTTATATAGAAATTTCTATAAGTATTAGTATCTATAAGTATTAAAAAAAATAGTTCATTATTGCCTTAAATTTACCTTCAAGACCACTCTTCTTTTCAAACGCGTTTTTCTTGAAACTGCTTTTTTCGAATTTATGTACACTTTAGCTCGCAGAGTTTTTGATCAATCCTTGTCAAAATTAGCACACATTTTCTTTATATATACACGCTTTAGTTGAACTAGAATCATAAACATATCTTAATTTTAATTTTTTTTATTGTAAACAAGAACGAAGAAAAACGGTTAAAATCGTACTTAATTTTAACATTCTAAAAAAAAAAAAAAATAGAAATTTTCAATTTTTTGTGACTTTAACTTCTAGTTGAACTAAAATGTTCAAATAAAAAAGACACTTATAAAAAAAAGTAGATTAAGAAAAAATTGATTTCAGATAAAAATTGTGACCTCCAGGATGTACGCAAACTGCCGACTAGAGTGGCGACTTACAGTGTGCAGCAGCCGATAACTCGCGGATTTTTCAAGAAAAATGTTTGAAAATTTCAGTAAATATCCTTCAATATATTTATAAAACAACCTCAAAATCTCAATAAAATATATTTATTCTTTATACGTTAAAAAAATTCATGAATATTGCTCTTAACACGCCGTTTACACGTATTTCCCCCCTTAACTGGAGCAGCGTATCACAGCCACTATCGATGGACTTGAGTTCATGGTATCGATATTTAACATGCGCTTGGGCGGAAATGGATTATCGGCTCAATGTGAGTCATGTGACTAAGGGGTCACACATAGAACGTCCTAACGAAACTTAAAATGATTCCTTACAGTTCTGTTGCAGGTAACATATAATAGTTTACATTGTTCTTGATTGTATATTGAAATTGTATAATTCTTTATTGATCACCCTGTATTTAGATGTAAAAATTATGGAGTTATGGCGTAAAAATGGAAATTATTTAAAATTAACTATTATTTATTATATTACTAGGTTTAGGTTAACTAAATTTGAAGTCGAAGAAAATTATCTTAGCTGAATTAGTTTTGAATAATCACGCCTCCTTCTTCTTCTTCTAAAAAAACAACTGACGTTCATATTTACCACATTAATTTCACTATACAATTCTAAGAAAATGATTTCAAAACGGGCGCTTTCAAATTCAATCTGGGTTACATGAAGAATATTTACATTCTTCACATCATTTGTTAATCATATTTTTGATTTCGATCTGCTCTTAGAGATATGGAACATTAAAATTTTCTTTTGATTCAACTTTTTACATAAAACTCTCAGAATATATAATTACTTTAAGCGAAAGAAGATTCGTAGCTCTGAATGTAGCGCGTTAACTCTTTTGCATAATAACTTATAAGTGACATGCTCTCTGAAACTATTAATTCTTCAAATGAGGAATTCATTATGGTACATGAAATGCGACGGAGATTTAGAATTTAAATAATTAATTCTACCTACTTTATGCTATAGTGAAAGTCTTGAAGCTTAATACTAATGAATATGATTTAAATTTCATTGCTACAGGGTTGTTTCGGAGGGTTCATCAAAATTACTCACAGGGCCGAATTTTAGTACTGTCAAAGTTTTAAGATTCGCTCTAAGTAAACTTCATTCTTGCCTGTTGTAATGTTTGACATGAATTTAAAATTAGAATGAAATTACCGAGTTATAGCTCTTCGCAATTCATTACAGTTCAGTGTTTTCTGTAGCTTATTATAATGCTTTTTTTAAAACTACGTTTTTTCTAGTTTTATAAATAAGAAAATATGGAAAAGTATTCAAAGAAAAAACTTTTGTTTTTCATCTTCCGCCTTAAAATTTTTCTGTAGTTATGTATTTAGCGGCATATATTCTATGGATTGATGAATTGAAGTTTTAAAATTTTTGTACTTGGTACTTCACTGTTGAAAATTATTTTTCTTTGCTTCTAAAAGTTAAACACTTCAAAACTGTTTTTGAAAAAAAAAAAAAAAAAACATTTAGCAATCAAGAAGTACTTGCTGGGGAAAAAAAATATCAATTTCGTTCGAATTGCACTTTTTTTTCCAATGGATAACGGAAATATATAAATAATTCCATCCAAGCTATATATGGAGTGTATATTTCGTATGAAAACATTAATGATAATGTCTACGGTAAGTACTATGTGTTAACAAGACGAAAGGGGGAAAAATGTTAATTTTACCAGAGTGGAAGTTAAACTATAGCTATAGAGGTTAAAAGATCTTGGGGGAGAGTTTTTTTTCTTTGAGAAGCCGATAAGTAAAATAACAACTTGGGATCGGATTTCATCAGAATTAATTTGTCGCTGCTACGACAAATGAAAGAATGAAGTGGTGGCCTTTGATTGACACATACATTGATTTGATTCGACAAGATAGGATGACGTTACGCTTACGGAATATACAGGAGTGCAGTGATAAAATTTCCAGTACACAATGAGAACTTACTCTGCTTTTAACTAGACAATTTCATGAATTTGTCGGACAAGTGATATACAATAAAGAAGTAAAAAAAAACCAATAAATGCTTCATGGTGAAATGAAATTCAGGTCAAAAAGTAAACTAAAACACATTTTCTGTGTAGGAGAAATATTTTTCTGGGAAAGCATTACCGGAACGGCGTTCCAGCCACAATGCCCTTTTGCAGAACAAAAGTTCTGAAACTCAAAATACCACCATTAGAGACATTGCTCTAAAACGAGATTAATAACCCATGGCTATGCTTTATTACAAATGTCTGAAACATTTTGAGCGAAATAATCAAAATCACATGTGAACCTTTCTGCGTTTTTCGCTTTGTACATATCAGCTGTATATTATTTAATTAGTCAAATACAAGCAAACATGTAAGCGAGGTTTACTGTTCATTGAACTACTAGTTTTACAATTTTGAAATTACTTGGAATTCGTTTTGTATGTTATTCGAAAAAAAAAAAAAACAACAACAACAAAGAAGAAATTATTGACGTTTTAGATCAAGATTCATTTCTCTAAATCCACATGATTTACGAGAACATATTTCCCACATATTGAGCTTATTTTATGTGAAGTTCAGGCAGTATTTCGCGAGATTATATGAAATAAGCTGGCGCAATAAAATCAAATACCATTCTCGAATCCCATCCCATTTATCATCTTTTTCAATTTCAAGACGAATTTCTTGGTAAGAGAAGAAACGAATTATTGGCCTTGAGTAATTTTTATTTTTTAAGGCGTAAAGATGCTTTTTCACTTTAGGGACTAGAAAAGATTCGAAAGAAATCCTTCGAAAAGGATCTTTGGCACACTAGTGAAGAAATCCAAGTCGAACTAGATGGCTAAGCAAAGAAAACTACCTAATAAAACTGGTAATGTTATCTGTGTGTAGATTTTAGATTTCTTGAAACAACTTATTTAAGGGAAAAGTCGAAAAGGTAATAACTGCAATGTTTGAGAGTGTATATAATACGATGGAACCGATGATGATCTTCTGAAGATTTATGCTGACCTCGACGGAAGTCGCAAAATGCGTTGCTGTCTTCCCTGTTGCTCTAGGCCAAGGTTGGGGAACCGTTTTTACTGACCCGACATAATTAATTGGAATTTAAGTCTTGGCACAAAGGACAGTCGATCAACAGAAAACGACCGTTGCACGTGTGTGGGTCTGAAATTTTTTATATTTATACTGTTTTTGCGCTGTCTTGATCTTCTTTTGGAAGGGTAGTTTGCCGGGCAATTTGTGGACTTAAAAATTTTTTTTAAAGCAGAGTGACATAATTAGGTCTCTAAAACCTGCATATTTGCTGCATCTTTAAGCACATAACATCGCGTAAAGTCTATTGGTTTTGGGGGAAACAATTCAAAGACTTATTTTAATAATGATCCATTTCCACTTTAAGAAAAAAAAAATCGAGCTAGCCTAATACCGTATAAGGAACAGAAAGCCTTTGGATTAAATTGTGACGTCATTCACTTAAGGCGATCGGTTTACTTTGTGGTTTCTGCTTTGGCAGCTTGTTTTAACTTATTATTTAAAGAAAATGTAAAAGCTGAATTGAAAGGAGGATAGTTTTAAATAAAATCGCCAATGTTTAATCTCTCCTAGGAGTTTGTTTTTATTTAAAATGCATAGTAACGTAGATAAACGTGCACAGTAGGTCAGACAGCAGAAAAATATAGATCAGATGCTTAAATGCTTCGGCAATTTAAATATTCATAAATGCGAAATTAAAAAAAAAAACTGCTTTGAAAAGATAGTTTGTTGTTTTAGATGGTTAGACCTGAATTTTGGTATTTAATTAACGAATAACGAAGCACACAACCATTTGCACCGATACAGTGTTTCTTGTAGTCCCGAAACACCTGTATGAATTTTATTTTGCAACGTTTGTGCATTGAAACCATGTTATCTTAAATTTCTTAGTGTTTGCCTGCTTGCAATTAAAATCTGTCATTTCTTCGGATTAAAGCAAAAAAAAAAAAAAAAAGAAAGAAGCTTATGTTAAGAGAACTTTTTCATTAAGCGAAAAACATTAAATAAAATCAAATTTAATGGAATTAATTGACTCTACTTTAATACTTCAGTAAAACACTATTATGTTTAACGAAAAGATTTAATCCATAAAAAGTACGAAAAGCAGGTTTTGGATATTGCGACTCTTTGATATGCTCTATCTGTTGTTGATCTCGATTAAATGACTTATTTCAAACTTAAAAGACTCTTTTCTTCCCTTTAAATGGAGCTCCACCAGACAATTATTT
The DNA here is from genome assembly GCA_038502835.1 of Octonoba sinensis. Lineage (NCBI taxonomy): Eukaryota > Metazoa > Arthropoda > Arachnida > Araneae > Uloboridae > Octonoba > Octonoba sinensis. The sequence continues at coordinate 22,836,863 of CM076599.1, read as the reverse complement.
TTCTTCATTAGTTTGAACTTATTACGCTGTTGGTAACGTTTTCAGCTAGTGAATGTTCCATAATGAGTTTCTGCGTAGAAGCAGTGTATTAAAGAAAAAATAAAATTCCAATTCCCGCACTTTTGTATAGGACTTTATAATCTGAGTAAAAACAAATAATTTTAATTAAAGCGCTTAATTTTTTTTTTTTTTTATATTATGAAACATTTGAAAACTATTGTCATTACCTCTCGAGTATAAGAGATAAGAACAGAAATGCAACGCAAATGAGATAACATTTCAGATCAGATACAGTATATAGTGATTTTTTAAAAAAAATCCTTCCAACTGGGCTTTGTCTTTCCTCAATTTTTTTTGTGCATAGCAATTGCTTGAAAAAACAACTTCTGTTGTCATTCACAATTTAGTAATCTGCATAGAACAGCACACACACACACACGCACACACACATATATATATATATATATACATAAAGGAGCGCCGACGGGCGAAGGGGGAAGACTGTTACCGGTTTCCTTCAAAAGGCATCGGATATCCGGTATCCGACAGATTTTTAAATATCCGAAATCAGATCTGGTCGCTGCAAAAAATATTTGGTTGTCAGGCATGTCAAATTTAATTTTAAAAATTTCATTAATTAACATGTTTTGAAAATATAAAATTACAAACGTAATACGTATTTGAAAGTTATGGGATATTTAAAAATGTATATTTAATTAAAGGTTTCAGACATCGGACACGTAAATAAATATATACGAAAATGTTTGGGTAGCAAATAAGCATGATTGAGTTTTAAAAAAAACATCGCTGTTGATTGCATGCTATTTTTACGAAGCTTGGTAAAACTGCTTGGCGGTGGCTTTTTTCTGCACACATCCGACGTAAGATTCGTAGTGCCTCTCTCATCTGAAGATTAATGAATACATTACTAAATTATTAAAAGGATTATTGAATCTATAATAGCTTAAAGAAATTAAGGATTAGCAACATGTAAGGAAACAGCTGTATTAATAATATTCCCGTTTTAGTCGATTTTTGAACAACTTAAGTCATTTCCATACCGCAAAGACTTTTTCAGTAGTATAATAGAGATATCTTTTCAAGTTACGTCTTTATTTTTTCCCACTGAACCATCTGCGTAAATTTTATGATTCAACATTTCAAAATCCTTGTGGTTTTTAATTTCTTAACTATGTTTCTGTTCTCATTTTTTCTGTGCTTGCTTCCTTTGAGGATTAAACGTGGATTATATTGCTTAAAAATGCACACGAAAATTTTATTGAAAAATGGCATTCCTACGCCGAATTGCATGTTTGAGGGAGAAAAGATAGCTTTTTTTCAGCTTTAGTTAAACTGGCCTTCATAAATATCACTTACTATTTTGACAATGTAATCCTACATAATTTTTTCCAGTGAACTGCTATTGCTCAAAAGAAGGGAAAACGGATTATAAATAAGTTAACACTAATCCTTTTTTTCTTTGTTACAAAACGTAAAATTTGAGTCCAGAAGAAATTCACTTTTGTTTCATTAAATATAATGCTTGTATGTTGAACTGAATATTTTAAGCGTTACTTACGCCCATTTTCTTATTCTCTGCGGAAGTATCCTATAAATTCTTTAAATTTTGCGCCACTGTTTTCCAATGTACGTTATATTCCCCTGGAATAATTTGCTACCAAAGAAAATATCAAGGAGAGAAAAAAAGAAAACTTTTTTTTTTTTTAGAAAAGTAATAAGGTCACCAAATAGCCTTTACAAATGTCTTCAAAAAATGGGCAAAGCTTAATCATACAAGGGTAAATATCACGAACAAATTCATCTACACCTTATTACAACGCATTACATTTTCAAGTGGCAGCTATTAGCTAAGTTAGTTGATACGAAAGCTGTTATCTAAAGTTGAAATTTCGTGTGCAATAAATGAAATGTTTGCTAACAATTATTTTCAGAGAAAACATCTTAAAACTAATAAAGAAAGAAAGAGTGAATAAGAAGAAAGGCTGTTATATATATATATACAGTGAAACCTGTGTAAGTTGACCACTTGCGGTGCAGCATTTTAGTAGTCAATTTAGACAAGTGGTCAACTTGTAGAGGGTGAGGTAGAGGTTGAAGGGCTAATTCCGTTCCTGACAAAGGTGGTCAACTTACAAAGGTGGTCAACTTTACAGGTTTTACTGTATATGCACATATAATTTGTAAACTAGAAAGTTATTCATATTTCAACAATCTTTTTGACGTTAATACAAACAAATAAATGGAGTAAATATTTTTAGTCTAAAGAAAATAGCAAATCCAGTGAAAATAAAATAACAATAACGAAAGAAGCAGCTATGAGATCAGGATTTAATCTTTTGGCACTGCTCCAGTCATCTTCTTTTCTAACAATAATTCCAGATGAGCATCTAGATTTAAATAAATCACATTGAATTCAATAGACCATAGCAAAAATACAGCTGAACTTGACAGTTCTTAGCATTTGTACGTATGTGATCCTTATAATTTTCCAGATGAATACAAATCAGAAAGACAACTTGGTATGTTATTTATGAAATTGAAACTCATAAATTCGAAATGTTTACTATATTCAGAGAAAAATCTGTATTCCTATGATACCATTTCATAAAGTGGAAAAATGCTATTTCTTTTAAAAACATTTAAAGCATAAACATTGCCTGAAGGTTGTACATTTTCGGATTAAGTTTAATACTATGTTTTGAAACATACATTGTAAAATTCTCCAGGAGAAAAAATATTGTAAATTTTAATGAAAATTCATTAGTTGATTAGTAATTTTAAAAACTTGCATCTGAAATTTTTCTGAAAGAAAAGATTGAATCAAAGTACATCAAACAGTATGCATGACTTGAACGAAACTTACGACACTGAAGAAAGGTGAAGAAAAATTAATACAAAGTTAAAATACTAAGGATTTAAAATGCAAGCAAACAAACGTCTAATGTTATATGTGAAATAAAGCATCCCATAATCTCCACCAAAAAATAAAAATTTCAGTAAAATAAAAAAAATCCATTAATCTTCGTTGATCGCGAGAGTTCAAAAACAAGAAAGCTTCTGTTATTGATCTAATACCGAATTTCGTTAGCTTTTGTCAATCAAAGGCATTTCTTAAATAAATCTAAAGGGTAGAAAATAAAGTTTAGAATTTAAAATGAAAGTGTCAAGTCGAGAATTTAAATTGAAATGATGCCAGAATGAAAGAATAAAGCATTGTTTGGAATGTATTTGAATTTCCTAATTTTCTTTTCCTAATTTCTCAGGTATTCTTGCTTTTAAATACTTTTACTATAAAACTTGTTTAATTTTATCAAAGAAAATAATTTAGCATTTTTGTAGCATCATTATTTAGCACTTTGAAAATAATGAACTTATTTAGTTTGAAAAAGTGCGATTACTTTCGAAGCTACCATTTGAATAAAATTATACCCCGCTGTACGTCACTCAAATACAGGAAGATGAAATTCAATCATACTACAAATTATTAAACTAGGCTCCTACAGTAAGCCTTTAAATTTTAAAGAGTTTTGCGTCTGAATTTCAAGGCGGAGATTAAATGCCTTCAATGGAGATATTAGTTTCATATAAATGAAAGAGTTTAAGCTAACTAATCTACTGCAGCAAAGCTGCATAAAACATTTAATTTGAAAACAAACACTTTCGTTTAAAGATTCTAAAGGTTAACATTTTTAACAGGGAATATATTGGAACTTAGACTTTCACGGCCGGTATCCATACCAAACATAATATTTTTCGGGCTTATGGGCCCTGGTACAATCAAGATGTTTCTGGCTGACATGTTTCAGGCTTCTTCAGAGCGAAAATGAAGTAGCACTAAAGCACTAAATGAAGCACTTATGCAACAGCGGCTGGTACCAGCCCCTGCTTGAAGAAACTCAAGTGCTCTACTAATATTCATTACTTTGCTCGTCTTCATAGAGAAGCTATTGAAATACATAAACATCCTCACAACATAAATAGAAAAGAAGAAATTTTGAAAGTGAACAAGTTATGGGTTCCATTGCTTCAAAAAGCACCAATCAGTGCCAAGAACAAAGATGAGGAACCAATTAGAATCAGTCCCAGCAAGCCTGATATTGGTGGCTTATCCAATGAGGTTTAAGCACATGTGATGCTTAACCCTCATGCTTGATATTTAAGGACGAGACCTCTGCCTTGACTTCATTTTCGCTCTGAAGCAGCCTGAAACATGTCAGGAAAACGTCAGCCAGAAACATCTTGGTTGGACCACAGCCTATAAGTCCGGAAAATATTATGTTTGGTAGGGAATATATTGCTGTTAAGGGTCCATGATGAAAACGTTCAGGTTCCTGCAAGAAGAAATTTAAAAAATATATTAACGATAAATGTATTAAGATCTTTCAGTAATATTAACTCCCCATTTTTTCCCTTTTTGAGTAGCGGCTAATTTAAAAATTGAAAAATAAAACGTTTTTTTTTTTCGAAAAGATATTTCCTAGTCATTACAAGTATTTTAATATATATATATGTATATGGTTGAAATCGTTGTCTAGGGCTATTTCCAAATAAAACCCAGTGAAAGAATCAAGTTGAATATATTTATAGGTAATTTACTGTATTTACAGGTAATTAACAGCATTTCGACTGGGATTATCATAAAAGCTATGACACACACAGTGCCCAAATGTCCACTCAGGACCAGATCTCCCGCTCAAGGCTTGTCGCTTTTTCCGCCCGAATGGCTCTACCGTCAATCCAGCATTCTCTATTGGATCATATATATATGCATATATATATATATATTATATTTTTTAATTGGTCATCAATTACTTTAATTCTTCAACATGTCAATTGGATTACTATTTTTTGAGAAAATTTTCTAAATAATCCGTAATTTTATAATTGATCTATTTAAACCTATATATAATGCAAAAAAAGCTAAAAATTTGATGAATTAAAGAGTTTAGTATCAATTAGTAAACCGGTGAAACAACTAGTGTCTTATTTATTGTTCATTAACTTTAAGAGTTAATATAATGTATAACATTTTATGAAGAAAATAAGCTTTTGAAAAATTTGTGTTAGAATTAAATAACAAAATTAAAAAAATACATGCGTACGCAGGCGAATTTTAAAGCAAAATAAGTTCGTTCTAAAATTAAGCAGTGGGAGGGGACGGTGGTGGAGGGACTGAGTGACAAAAAAAAAACCCTCATCTCAAGGGTTTTCTTTCAGATAAAAAAAATATATATATATAATTACTGATATTTTCATTGAAAATTAACTTCGCATCGCAACGGCGGCGAAACCTTTTTGGGAACGTCATTGTTCTGTTTAATTACGCCCTTAATAACTACGCCCTCCTAATGACTGTTTAGAGTTTTTATTGCGTCATTGAAAGTGACTTTTACTCAGATGACCGTGATTTGTTAATTGCGTTATGAAATAAATGTGTCATCGATGTTAGTTTGATAACCATAGCAACAGTTAATGACGTCGGAGTCAAAATGTCTCCGTCGCCTTTGGTGTAAATGGAGCCTTATTCTCATGCTTTTATTTATTTTTCATTCCATTTCTTTTATTTTTAATGAAAAAAACCCGCATGCATTTAGAACTTCAATCTGATAACTTTTGAAAGCCCTTGGCACACAATTTACGAAGATTTGCTTCAAATGAATACAAGTTAGAAATTAGATGTATGTACACTGTAGTCAGAAATAAATTATTTCGTGTATAATAATTATGTTTAATGTGCATATAATTAGTTAAAAATAAAAAAATAAAAATAAATAATATCCTAAGAAAAAGCTTGAAACTTCTTGAAAAGTGAAATCTCTCGGAATATTTAGTATACACCGTGTTGTGAAAGTAATTTTAAACCCGAAACTGGGAGCAATCAAACGTTCGACACATCCCTGACACAGTATAAATTGAAATTGTATTGGAATGAAAATTGAACAATAGGATATAGAAAAAATATGGAAAGCAAAATCATACACTGTCTATTACCCGCAACGTATTTGCTATATGAGCTAGTTTCGATTTTGGAATTGCTTTGAATTCGATTGTAAAATTCCCCCGATATTTTAAATAAAAGTTTTTAAAATACATTTAACTGCGATATCATATGAATGTAACATCTGACATGAATAATGCTCAAAATGAATTATATGAACCACTTTCTGTTCAACATAATTCAATTTTTCGTATAAAAGTTTTCAATAAAACAAGTTATAGGAGAACTATCGTAATAAAAGTCCGCACTTATCGATTCAGGTTTTTGAACACAACTTTAAGATTTAAACGGATTTCCATAAATAAAAGATTTTTATGATCTCCTCACTTTGACATGTATTGTAATGCATACCGATAGGAATTTTCCATAATACGGATACATAGTATAGTTTAAGGGAGAAAAAAAGAAAATCCACTTTTTTTTCCAAAGCTTTAAAATCTCTTATATCTATGCTATCATAATATTTTGCATAAATTATCGATTTTTTTTAAACATAATTCTGCCATTACAGTTTTGAGGTTAATTTTAATTATATCGGGATTTCAATTATCTTTCTGAAGCAAGTTTAAAGGGGAAAAATAAAACACCCTATGACATATTTTTCCCTTCAAACGCCATAATTATTTTCTTAATGTGACACGAAGTTATACAGACAGCTGTCTCTCAGAATGAATTTCTTTCAAGCATTTTTTAACCACTGATCTTTCATCCCCAGCGTATTTTGATTTTTGCGATCGCAAGTGTTCAGGATGTATGTCATTGCTCGTTCAGGTTGTAACAAGGAACTGAACTGACAATGCATTAAACTGTTTGTTTACTATAACAGAATTTCAAAATTTGTACCCCTTAATGTTTCTAAGGATTTCTAATTGTCGTCCAAAACTGAAGGAATACACTTCGTGTTGTATGATAACTACTCTGGTAACAAAATATCAACATTTGAAATATAGGTTGACGTAACGTAAATTTTACAATAAATAAATAACTATAAGAAGAATAAATTGAGAGTTCTTAACAAATGTAAACAGGATAAGGAAAACGTCTTTCATTACAATGTTACTTTTTTTAACATTCTAATGAAAGACGCTTGTTGAAAGAATGTTTTTTTAACATGTAGGGGACCGTTCATTTTTGATGTCACTTTTTTTTGGAATATATTTGACCCCCCTCCCCTTTTTTTCTCAAAGTGTCACACTTCATCATACCCCTTACAAATATATGTACTTGCCAAGGAGGATAGAATACAGATAGAATTCCCATTCTATCCTCCTTGGTACTTGCAGTCCAGAAAGGGATCATTCATAAATGATGTCACGCTTCGAGGGGGGGGGGGGGTAAGTTCGTGAAATTGTGACAAAATGTGACAAGGGGAGGGGGGTAACAAGAAGTGTTACGTCATGCATTATACAACAGAGCGTGACGCGTGACATGAGCACCCGGAGACCCCCCGCGCCTGCCATTTTCTGGCGTATCGGATTTTTAGATGCTCCCAGGGGCGAGCCCCTAGGAGCAAATGGGGTCCCGGGAGATGACGCGTGACAAAGGGGGGGGGGGAGGGGGTCCGCTGAAGTGTGACATGTTGTGACAAAGGGGGGGAGGGGGGTTAAATATATGAGAAAAAAGCGTGACGTCATTTATGAACGGCCCCAAACACAGCAGTTCATTATTGATCACGTTTCTAATTTTATTTTTGAACTTTTAGTGACATTTGCGAGAATAACAATAATAATAATAAAGTAATAATTGCACTTAATTTGTATAAAATGAGGTTAAGATTTATAATAAGAAAGATAATTAGTATAGAACAGTGAAATTTATTAATTGTTCGAATTCTGAAATAATGACTCACACAATTTTATCTTAAAAGTGTAAATGCCCAAGAAAACTTCATTTTAAACGTTTAACAAGAAGTGAATTTAAACCTTAATCAGCATCGGTGTTTACGATACAAAATGATCAATGAAACTTTACAAGCAAATTATGAAAATAAAAAAAACTTTAAAATCAAATTAGGAAAATAAAAAAAAATTGAAAATAAATTTAATTTTCTGATTTTAAATGTTTTTGTAGAAACCAAAATTTGTAATGTCACATTTCCTGTTACCCCTCCCCCTCCCCTTGTACTAAACTGTCACAATTTCTCAAACTCCCTCCCCTCACCCTCCCTCGAAGAGTGACATCATTTATGAATGACCCCTAGTAAGTAGTCGAAGCAATTAAAAATCAATACATGTTCAAGAGACTGTTCAAGCATATAAAGCTGAACTCAATAATAAAAGAATTATCCAGTGTTATAACATTTTATTACAATTTGACAGATTTGCTGTTTATTACAGAGGAGTGAAAATTAGCAGACTGAAATAGGTATTTCCGTTAAAATAAAGTCTGATACGGCTTAGAAACTCGTAGTCTCGTATTTCTGCTTGCTGTGAATATTTTCTTTCTTCAAACAATGTCATAGTACAATAAAGTCTCGATAATTCGAGTTTCGATAGTTCGAGTTTCCCATAAATCCGAGCTAGTGAAAAAATATCGGCTTAACTCCCAAATAATGACCAACATCAGCGAAATTCGTGAAACAATTACCACATCTGGTTTTTATTGTTATTCGACTGTTCATGCGTAAAAATATCGAATTATGCTACTTTTATCCATGACTGGTGACCAAAGATTTCATTAATACGTAGGCTGGCTACATTTAGAGCTTTGAAATGGTGGCAAATTAAAAAATATAATTAGCTTTCAATCAATATACGAACTGTATGTAAGTACTTCTTCTTGTAAATATACGATACTGAAATTTAAAATTTGCTTTACTCCCTTTTACTTATTTATAAAATTATTTACGATTTCTATAATTCGACTCGACTGTAATAGCAACTTTTCTAGGTGACAGATCACTAGTTTTTCACATAACCTCAAAATTTTGAAGAAGAAGGAAAAGAGAGAGAGAGAAGATAATAATATATTTTGTTTTAATATGAAAATAGTTGCAAATAAACATTCTGTGTTCTTTACAAATCTTAATGACTTTGGTAAAATCCCTTAAAGCAGCGTTTCCCAATAGGTGGTACTATCGGTGAAACTATTATTTTTTGAATGTTTTTTGCGTATGCATATGTCCAATAATTTAGCGAAAAAGAACAAGTAGCAAAAAAGTTAACGATAAAAAAAATGTATTCATTTACATGTAGTTATTATTTAAGTTTTTATTTAAACTTAGGAGCTTTACAATTGTGTTGTGTTTTCGTCTCTTGTTACGAACATGTTATGTGCAACATGGAAAATAAATGTGCTACCAAATTTTAATAGTTTTGTTACAAAACTGAACTGCCGACTACTGAAGGGGATTCACCATTTTCTTTCGGATTTTGGAAGGGGTTTCTCAAGGAAAAAAATGTTTGGGAACCACTGCTCTTAAGGCCGTGTTTTGATGAACTTCGATAATGACTTAAGAGAGAATTACATCACAAATCTAGAAGATACAAAGCCGATTGTTAAAAGAAGTGTTGTTAATCCGTTTAACATTTGCAACTGATTCTCTTACTTTCTTTATTTCTTCTTATTTTTCTTTTTTTCGAGGGACAGAGAGCTGTCAATGTAAAAGTGAGTTTACCCTTCACTGCGCAGTGTTGTTTTAAACAACACTGCGCCTCTATTTTTCGTTCACTAAGCTCTTGCTTTGTATTATTTTAAACAAATGGCGCATTCTTTTGTTTCATTTTGTATGTAAGATCATATTAGTTAATTTAGTTTTCCCGAGATCTTGTATGGGCTCAAGGTTCATCTTTTTTCACAAAATCGTAAGACATGTTGATTTTTTTAAAAACAATAACTTCTTAATTTTTTTAACACATTTTAGGTAACAATTTTATTTTAAAAAACAGTTTTTAATTGCTTACATAGTTTTAAAATAAAATAAATATAAGTTGTCCGAAAAGTTTCGTCAAAAAGATATATTAGGGCGCCTTTTTTACTCGTTGTTTTAAAACAACATCGTGCATTCGGGGGTAATTTTTATGCTCCCGCGTTATTTACAGTGTAAACAAGAACAGGTGTCACTGGTTGTTCTATTTCACTTTATTTAGTGTCTTTTAGAAGTTTAGTGTTATAAATATATAACAAATTAGTCTAAAGTGGTCTGTTAAATTATTATTTTGGAATTTTGTTTAATTGTTTGGGAAAATGAATGAAGAGATAAATATGCATGATAAATTCGGATGGATCATACATTTTACTTACAGAAGATCTGTTCTTTTCGATACCGATAACATCAGATAGTGATCAGAGGATGAAAAAGATGATGATTTATGAGCCGAAGATGTGTTTTACACACGTAAAGTAAAACTAATTCAAAATATAGTAATTTATATATAATATAGCAATAATAGTCAACCAAAGAAGAAACGAACATTATCGCATAGACCCGCTACAGATGTGCGGTGTGATGGATATCACCATTTTCCAGTGCACAATGATGGATAGCAACGTTGTAAATATGAGGGTTTTAAAGGCTACACAATGTTGCGTTTTCAGAAGTGTGAAGTATGCTGTACCTCAAAAAAAAAAAAAAAAAAAAAAATTGCTTTCTTCGGTTGCATTATAGATAAATATTTTTTTAAATTTTAGGTTTCTTGTTTAAAATTTTTAGTGAAATTATTAAACTTTATTGGTGATAATTATTAGATACATGTGGAAAATTTTACTTTAATAATTTTTATAAAATTAAATTAGTTTAATACATTTTACTATTTTATTGCTATTTTATGATTATAATGCATACCGATTTATTATTGAATTTGTTTCATTTATTAAAATGATTATATAAAAAAATATTATTGTTACCCCTAAATGTTCAGTGCTGTACATTTAAACAACATGCCAAATTTTCTCGAATTCTATTTTTCCGAATTAAATAAAAATTTAAAATTTTTTTTATATTTATGACTAGCACAAACAAACACAAAAAATATTTTGCAAAGAAAAAAAAATTTGCGCAGTGTAGGGTTAATGCTGATTTCAAGTTCTATGTTTCAAGTGGGGAAACGTACTTGAAACATAAAAGTCGCAGAAGCAAGAAACGCATTCAGTTACAATTTGACATTAATACGAATAACGAATTGATTTTGTGTCCAAACGAGAATTCCTTTATTTGTTAATAGTTAATATGAAGACTGAAACGTAGAAATACTATTTTTATTAGACCTAATGGAATATAATAGATAGTCAGTGTTAATTCGTAGCAAAAATCATCAAAAAGAAAATAATAATTTCTAGAGAGAGAAGTTAACTGATCTATAACTGATATATGTGGTACAAAAAGATCTCCGTTTGTTGGCCATCACACAAATAAATTAAAAACGTCGAACAAATAGGGATTCATCGCTCCGAAACTACAAATCTTCGTTAAGTTGATTAATGGGTTCACTCTTCAAGGGGACAGGATTAATTTTGCTTCTTTTAGGAATAATTCCTCTGTTTATTTATGTGAAATAAAAACCTTATATACCAAGAGAAGAAACGGAATAACAAAATTATTGTGTGAATGTAAATATCTATTTGTGCAAATGTAAATATCTATTTGTGAATATGTAAATATCCATATAAAACAATATGTTAAATCGGAAAAGGTAATAAAAGAAAGTAATAATTCAGAACGGTTTTGCACTCTCAAACTCCCGAATGTTCTTGGAAAAATAATGTTAAGTTCTCATTTCAAGCTACTTTTACTCAGAAATAATTTTTTTTTTTTTTTGCGTATGTATTGGTTCTTAACCATTGCAAACCTAGTGCGATCCCAGATTGGTACCAACTCTTTCAGCGGCACCCCAATGAGTGTGGTACCATTGCCCCAATTTTTCATCCTCAATTTCCCCCCAGATGGCGGCACATGAGCTTTAATTGATGCAAACAGCACCAGGAGTTTAATTTAGCCGGGAGTATATTTTTGAAATAACTAAATAAATAATAAGTTAATCATTAAATAATATTTTCACATCTAAATTGTACAGCATTGTGATATTTTTTCAACAAAACTCTAGAAGAACATTCTTAAATATTCTCATTCATGAAAATGTTCTCCAAAAGATTATTACAGAAACGTACATTTGTAATTTTTTGAATAGCTTACTCCCTTTTTAAGGTTTAAAAGTTTCAAAGGTTACCAATTTAAGGTTAAAAATAAAAAATCAACGCAAAATTAAGCACAAAATTTGCAGACCCGTGTTTCTAGTTTACAAGGAACCCTTTTTTCAATGCAAATGAGTGACCTTCATATGAAAAGGATGCGTTTCCTCTAGAAGCTCAATCTTTTGCATTGAAAAGGGGGTGCCTTGTAAACTAGAAACACGGGTCTGCAAATTTTGTGCTTAATTTTACGTTGATTTTTAATTTTTACTTTGTACCTCAAATATTTATATTTTATTTCAATTTAAGGTTGTTTCTATAAAATATCCAAAGAAAATTCTGACAAGAAATTAAAATATTTAAATTGTTGCCACACATCTTCAAAGCTTTGAATCACTATAAATCAAGGGAAGTCAGTGAGCTAAATTATTTCAAGGAAGAAAAATTTAATAAATCATGAGTACTTATGCCTACGTTCACCATTTATTCAATTCAACCGAAAATTTTTCTACAGAACACAAATTTTCCTTTCTTTTGACATTGCTGCAATTAGGAAGACTATGGAAATGAAGCAGAAGAAATAGGCAATGTGTCAGTTTCTTTCTTTCTGATCTCGGGTGAAGCCGAGAGAATAAAACTTGCATACTAAATAAGTAACATGAAGCTGTTTCTAGCTCAAACACATAAAAACTCGTCTCATTTTTCAAAACTGCAACTCGCATTTGTGCATTAATATTTTACTAAGTGGTTGTTTGTTAGACATGGTAGTTTTTATTTGCTGCATGGCGATCCCGTCTGTGTTTGTTTTCATTTTTTTTCTTTTACGAACTTTAAAAGTTTTTTTTTATAAGCATGATTTCCTTAAAATAAGAAATTTCGTTGTGGAATCATAGAAAGAAAAAGTAAAATGCAAGTATAGTTTTAAATTTTCATTTGGAACTTTAAGATGCTATTTGTTGATTAAACTTTTTTGTTGTTCAAAGGAATATAGCACCTCAGTAGCATGTGCATGTTTATAAATATTTATTCAATTTTTTTCTTTGTTTTAACTTTTAGAGAAATTTAATGGTTTTTGGGAACGTTTTTAGAAGTGCTACATAGGCTACTCCAGAAGAAGGCCTCGGATAAGACATTAGTGTTTTTAAAAATTACCCACAAATATATTTTTTAAAATCTTGCATGCATTTACTTCATCTATTAACATTTTTATGATTCCGAATTTCGTTAAAAGAAGACCTCCATCGCAACAAAATTCATGCAAGTTATTTTTGGAGCTTTCAGTTTAAGATGTTGGGAAATTTCGTTTAGCGTTTTTGTTTTTATGCATAAAATATTTTGAGTGTTTCCCGTAGACGTTAAATATTATTTAAAAAAAGAAAAACAGTTTGTCGCATATTCTATGGCCAGTACCGAAAATAGTAAACTATTAAGAAGAGGAAATTTTTCGTACGTGCCACATTCAATTAACAAATTCAATTAACGAATAAAATATAAAACAAGAAGTTCCGTCTAGAACTATACGAGCCTACTTTTCCGTATTTCCCAACTTGAAATTTATAATCTAGCTAACTCTCTCTGTCTCTTCCTCATTTAACTTTAGTTCTTAATTACTTCAGATATACCTTTTTCAACGGTTAATACATATTCATTCACTCATTCTTTCATTTATTCAGTCATTCGTTTATTTATTCATTCATTTTTCTCATTTATGTATTTATTCACTGATTTATTCACTCATTCATTTAATCATTCATTCATTCGAAAATATCGTTAAAAATCCGATCAAAAAATTTTGTTCCAAGCAAACTTGTCTGTTAGATCATGATTTATGAAGGACTGAAATTTCCCCGTAGGCGCTAATGTTAATCTTTTTTTTTTTTTTTTTTTGTGAACTGTTTCAAAATGAATTCCTTTATCCCGGCGCAAATCTCGCCAAGGCAACAAAACACGCGAAAGGTTACCGGCGGAGGCATTCCGTTTGTCGTTGGGTGCATCATTATTGGCTACTTTATCGCCTGCGCCGGGATAAAGGAAAAAGTACGGGAATTTCTTTTGAACTGTTCAAAAATGAACAAAAATTGTTTAGCTCAAAAAATATTTTCCTTCGAGAACTTTTTAATAATCTTGTTCATAAGAACTCGACTTTTATGCAGAGTTTACATAATTTGCTTCACTTTTGCCCATAGGCGCTAATGTTAAAAATTTTTGAACTGTTCAAAATTGAACAAAATATTGCTCAAATCAAAAAGTAAAATATGGAAATGAGATGTCCTCGCCGAGATCTTTCGAATGAAAAAATAATTTTTTGAATCGGACTATTCGTTCAAAAGTTATTAGCGGGGGACAGACCGACCGACACACTTTTTCCCCATCTCAAAACCCTACTTTCAAATTTTTTATTTTTCAATCTTTATTTAATTATTTCACTTATTTTTGACTTCTCTTCATATTTAACGATATCTTTTCGGTACATTAAGCCTTCTTTCATGCTTTAATATATTTTTTTTAACTTTTACGGGAAAGTAGGCTAAAAAGAGGGGGGGGGGGGGAATCAGCCTTTCGCAAAAATTGCAACTGAAATCCTGAATTGAAAAAAAAAAGCGAAGAAGTGGGGGGAAGAGGGGGAGGGGGAATCGTTTACAATACCTTGGAAAAATACTCTGCGCAAGGTCAACTGCATTTTTAACTGAACATTTAATATTTTACTGAAATAATATTTTGCTAAAGGTATACTGAAGATTAAAGTACACTGCACTGAAAGTACACTGAACTTTAAACTTTAGTTTTTAATTTTCATATTTCAAAATGTAACTAATCTTAATACAGAGCATGAAGCTAATAAGACAAAATGTTTCATTTAAAAATATTAATTTGTGCATGTTGGTGATGTGACATTATTGTCGTAACCGCAACATGCACAATTCGTCTTTTTTGTACAAAACTTTTTGTCTTAAAAATTTCATACTTTGCATAAAGATGTGTAATGGTTATTTAAATTCTGAAAAATTTAAATTAAAAGCTAAAAGTTAAAATTCCTTAATTGTAGTGCAAATATATGCGTAAATCCTTACGCATATATTCAATCTGCAATAATAGATCGAGCTTGCCACAAACGCGCATTTATTTTTGACATATGACATTTTCGACCTGATGATTGTTCTGATTAAACAGCAGTTTCCAATCGAAGGTAGTGAATAATGGAGAGATAGTGCTATTACTTACATTTTAGACTATAATTCAATAACTTAAGAGAATTCTGTAGAATGAGGATAGCAAATTGAATTTATCAGAAATGGCAATAGAATAGATAAATTTAGACATTTTGAGTCAAGGAAGTGTTCTCGATATTACTGGTAGATAGGGTTTAAAGTGCTACTAAGGGAACACATCTCAATCGGAAGTACTTTTGCATGTTGGTTTCAAGCGGGTCAATTAATTTCGTTGGTATAGTATGAAATTCGATCATAAAAGCTAAGGACAGACATTTAAGCTAAGAATTTTTTTCTCCAATGATTGTATTTGTATCACTTCTTTACTTCCCTTTCCTTTCGAAGTGAAATTGTGCAATTGGACAATAGTTAAAACACGCATTTTTACTAACAGTAAAATAAAAAACAGATCGACATGACCTTTTTTTGAGACAATTTGAGACTTTTTTTGAGACAATTTGAGACTTTTTTTGAGACAATTGATTTTTCATCAATTTTGAAAAAAAAAAAAAAAAAAAAGAAATTCTTCGAAACATAATAAATTGCTTCTAGAAGAATTTTTTAAATATCAAGTTGGTTTTATTATTGTTATTATATTTATAATTATTCTTTAATTCTGATTTTCAACAAAATTTTTACATACACTCGATAGCATGAAAAATCAAAAGAATTCTTGCATATTCCAATCACTTGAATCATTGAAAATTACGTAAATTGCAATTTGTGAAGTTGCAGCTTTTGAAAATTTTTATTTTTTTTTCTATTTTTAGACAGTTATTGTTTTGTATCACGCTGAAAAAGTTGAATAACTGCGGTTAACAGATAAGAACAGACAAACTTTTAATGTTCTTCTTATTATTACTTTTAAAAATTCGATTTGTTTAACGCTTTTTAGTTTCTCTTAGACATTGCATACCTAAAATTACTTAACTATGTTAATCAATGCATTCTTTAATACGTTTTTCAGCCCTTTTGACCATATGCCGGTCTTTGTCATGTTAATATTTATGAAGTGTAGCTCTTCTCTTTGAAAAGGCTTTTTTCTTTGTCGTAGTTTTCTAAAAAACATAGAAACGCTGGTTTTCGTGTAATACATGTTCAACATAGCTCTTTATCTGTTGCTACACGAAAAAACTCATTTTCAGCCGATCATTTTTTCCAGACGTTACCCTTTCTTATATTTAAGATACTTCATGAGTTTTTGTGTGGCTTAGAGATCGTGGTATATCCATACATTTTCCTTGTAACAATTTCCTGTTCTCATGGCGCTATTGTCGGACCATGAGTCGAGATACATTTTATCCTATATGTTAAGTTTTGCGCTTTAAATAGCATAGCTAGTGGGAATATTAAAGCTTTAAAAAGTGTAAAGTCACATACAGAACACTTCACTTTTTCAGGTAAACTGGCATTATCTGGCATAATTACGATTAAAACTCATCCGAAAAATGATTATTATTAGAATAATTTAATACAGCGTTTATTTTAGAAAAAGAAAAAACGGAAAACATCTTTGCATCGTCAATATTTTTATCTTTCAGAAAACAGCTATACCTTCATTTTGTCATTTCGAGCTTTATGGAACGCCTAGTTTATGCGTATGATTCTAAAACATTATCTGAATTAGTATAATTTATAATACTGAATTAATATAATTTCAGTAAAAGTATCCAATGCAAATTAGATAGATATTTTTATTGGTAAAATACTTTTCTGTAAAATATGTCAAAACGTAAAGCCATAAAATAAGTTGCTTTGTTAAAGCAAAGCGAAGATATAGCAGTTGCTTTTCGTTTTTATAATTATCAACTTGTCTTTAAAGTTTTTTAAAAACCAATTCAAAAAGTGTCTATGAAATAGAAAAACCCGCTCAGAAAGAATATACATCGTAAAAATGATGAGTGTTTAATTGGTGGAGGTGAATAATTATTTATGCATGACTTTTGCTTAATTTATGTGCACATAAATAGCACAATAAAAGGATTAAATTAAGAAGGAAATGATTTAAGAGATTTTTTTGCTCAATAAACCAAGTAAGTATAATACAGAAAACATCTTTTTCTAAATTAGAGAACATTTCAAACTCATAAAAGCAGTTAAGCCAGCATGGTGGCGTAGTGGTAAGACACTGACCTCGTACACCCAAGTTCGCAGGATCAAACCTTTCTGAATTCGGTGGATTTCCAAGATGCAGAGAATCGTCAATGCCCATGTCGTATGATTATGAGGCATGCTAATGATCCCTTGAGTATCTGTTTGGTTTGGATGCTCTCGGCTAAAATAAATTCCTAGTGCAGTTTCGCATCATTTAGAGCTCAGGTGCCGCCATCTAGGGGTATACTGAGCGTCAAAATTCTCCACTGGTAATCCGCCGATAGTGGTGCTACTTGAAATAATGGATGCCGGTTTCCAGAGAATGCACTAGGTTTTAGTGACCTAGTTGCAGCTTGAAAATATGTCTTTTTTGAATTCTTGTGATGAGAATCCAGAATATAAGTTATTATACTAATATTTCAGCATTTGATTTATTTTTTACTATTGTATAAATTTACTATAAAGTATGAATAATGGTTTTTCAATTGTTTTGCTTCTGTTATCTTTCAGTTTTGAACAATTTTTAATAATTTCCCCGCTTTTCTGAAAAATATTAGAATTTCATCGATTAGGGAAATTATGCCATTCATAACAGCAGAAATAACATACTCAGTTTGAAAAAGGAAAGTTCATTTTACAAAATTTTTCTAATAAATACATGAACAAAAGTAGTTTTTCCGGGGGGAAAATAACTTCAGGGTATTTTAAACTTTTTTATGTGAGAGAATAATTCTAGGTATGAAAGTTATATATGAAACAATTAGTGAACTACAAAAGAATATATAATTAAACCAATATTTCTTTTTTCGTTGAAATGAAGTTGAGAAGGAAAAAAAATCCCCGGTAAGTAAAATATGCTTGGTATATATTTTCTTTGCAAGTACAAGAAGTTTTCTCTGGAATTTAATCTTATACAAATTCCACAAAAATCTTAGATCCGAAAGTCTGCCATAAAGTTTTGATTCTTGAATTTTAAAGACAAAAACATTTTGATGAAAATGCTGTTTTACTCAGAAGGGTAATTAAGAGTTCAAAATAATAATTTCGAGAACGTTTTTAGAAATTTCTCGTTATTGAAGTTTTTTACTATTTTAAGGACAAGGTAACTAAATTCTTCTATTATTTTGTAAATCACTATAACACCCCTAAACAATTGGGGGATATCAAAGATTATTTACTTGATATTATAGACTCATTTTCAATCTGAGTTATATCATTTTTTTTTTGTAATTAAACATCCATTCATCTAAGAAATAAACAGAGTACCTTTGTGCTGAAATGCTAAAGTATTAAACAACGTTAATATGACACGAAATTTGCAAGAAAATGCATACACGTGTTTCGTGGTTACAAGAGACCTCTTTTCGCTTGTTTAGAAGTAAGATTAGGATGAAAAAAGTTCCAAAAAAGCGGATGTTTTTATTCCATCTAATTATCTACTCTATAACTATAAAAATCGTTTCAAATTAGTCTAGTACTGTACATTTTTTAAAATCTGAAGATGCTTTAAGTAGAGAAACAATAGGCTCAACAAACATCTTAAACAAATCGATTTCCAATGGCAATTTGAGCTAATGAAAAGACCTATCTGTGGACGATAATAGATATGGGCAGTTAACAAAAGAGGTATCAGGAGATAAATTAACGAAAGATCATGATTGATGATCAGGAGGTATGAGAAAAGTCATTACTTAACCTATAATTGCGCCGCCAAAGATTTACAAATGATACAAGAGCAGTTGGTGAAATCGCTTGCAATGTTTTATTGCGATTGAGTATTTGAAATAGCAGGAATATAAAAAGTGTAGATTTTTATAATCAGTGAGAGATTTTGTCGAATAATGTACTTTTTGGTGCTATTAGTTATCAACAATTTTTAAGATTTACGAGAATAGTGTAAATCCTCTGCCGTTTCAATGTAATTTTTTTCGCTAAAGCTCAACGATTTAAAAAAAAAGGAGCATTGGAACAGTAATATTTTTTTCATTATTTCTCTCAGTTGCCATGCCATATTTTTGATCGTAAAAATAAACTTTCAAAAGATTACCTAAAAGATCATCTCATCAAAAATATTATATCGATACGTTAGTCATTAGGGTGGAATGAACGCTATTGGGGGAAAAATGGGAATTTTAAATCGCCAGGGGGCAGAAAAGGTACCTTTGTGGTTCAAATGAACGCATGCCAAATTTCAGTGTAGAATTTTAATATTAAGATGCGCCCCAAGCCACTCAAAAAATTTATCATTTCGTTGAAATGAAGGCAATGTGCTGCTTCAACTAAAGCTAAATATTTTTTGTTCTAAACGATGTCAAATTAAATTTATTGCCATGGAAACAACGCAATTACTTATTTTTTCACTCAAAGTATGGAAGAAACCCTCTTAACCGCAATTAAATTACGAATATTATGACTTGCAAAAAATATTTTCTGAAATTTTTTTAAAGCACGTCGTGAACATGAAAATTCAGACACACGCCCAATGAACACAAATTTTTCTGCATATTCACTCTTTGTGTTGAACTGAGTCATAATATTTCTAGAGGGAAACTCAGCATGAATGAATCCATGTCTCAGCTACAAGACGAACACATCGCTTGGTTCCTTGAGAGTGGCAGGGGAACTTTGGAAGTTCAACTTGAACTTCATCTGTAGGTGAATTAATCCAATTCTGAATGTCTGCTGTGAAGAGGTTTTTAGTCACAGGTGGCTCACGTATTACTTCATCATGCCAAAACTT
Source organism: Octonoba sinensis (assembly GCA_038502835.1). NCBI lineage: Eukaryota > Metazoa > Arthropoda > Arachnida > Araneae > Uloboridae > Octonoba > Octonoba sinensis. The sequence goes on along the minus strand of CM076599.1, from coordinate 22,816,675 downwards.
ATCCTGTCTGTGTATTCTACTCAATCTAGGTTTAGAGGAGGAAGCTTGAAACTTCTAAGAGTTGAAATTTTCTGCCCCCTTGCTAACAGCATCAGTTTCAGTACTTGTTTTTTATAATGTATAAAATAACGGGGACAAGTTGACTTGAAAGCAGGCGTGGTGTCGACCATTACCATTTGAAGTTACAGCTTATATTACGATGAAAAAAAAAGCAAAATTTTTATCCAAGAATTACTTTGAACACAATTTTAACTATTCGAATAAACTGCGATGAAACTTATGAATAAAATATACATAACATTCTTTTACCTGCAGTTATCACCATTTAAAATTAACAGCTCAATGATCCCTAAGAACATATGAAGTGCATCTATTCGTAACTAAAGATATTCTACTTTGACCTTGAGTTTTTATTTTGCTTAAAAGGAAAGCATGTCGTTGCCTGTCTCCGTTACATTAACTATCGCCTTTACATGTCTAACGCACTATCATGAGAAATTTCGGCTGACTGATTCTGACGCGGAAAGTTGATTTGTTTTTCGAATTTTTGCACGAAAAACTAATCTAATATTTAGATAATGTGAACATTGAAATATTTTGTCATTTAGAACATAACGCAAAAACTATAATATAGTTTTTTTATTACAACTGTTGACGAGAACGAAAATTTAACGCATTTCTTCCGTCAAATTTTGGTCGGGCTGGGGCGCATCTTAACTTTGTCCAAACTAAATAAAATTTTACACACGTTCATTTGGACCTATAAAGCCCCTTTTCCGCACCTTGCCGATTAAAAATTCTCCCCAAAATTTTTTCACTCCACCCTATTAGTCATAGTTTGAAATATTTTAGCGTGTGTCAGAGTTGATCTTTCCAATAAAATGTCAGAGCCATCAACTTCTTACCTTAACATATATTCCCTAGCATGGTGTTTCATAGAGAAGTGAAAATTTGGAACGATTGAAACGTTTCTTCGCATGCAATGCAAATATACAGTACGTATGGATTTGCACGAATTTTGTGTAAAAATATGAAATAATTGGAATAGTTTACGTTGCCTACATACAGTAACTACTAGAAATCTATTGTGGCTATCAGTTTTGCAGGCACCGAAATTGTGTCACGCTATGTAATTCTTATGCCGTCAGAAAAACAACTGTACTATTAAAAAAGAATAATTTAAGGTACGCAATGAGGAAAGATTTAATAATCTAGCATTAATAGCTGATTTTGCTGATTGAAGTTGAACTTAGCACCACATTTGCGCCCTACTTCACCCTATGTCTCAAGAAATGTTTAGGTTCTGGATCGATACATATAAAACGGATAATAATCTTCAGAAGAAAAGATATAGATTGGAGTTTACTTGTCTGTTATCTAAGCAAAATGAGATTATATGCATTGCCATTTATTTTGCCTAATGGACTTCCTTTTTTTTCCGATAAAAGCTTTTGCAAAAATAAATGGAATACAAGTGTTAGCTAAAAGCAAAAGTGGCTAACATGTTTATTTTTAATGGCTTCGTTACATTTAGAAATTGGATCACGAAAACAAACGTAAACATCATTCTTCTAAGAAAATTTCATTACCATTCGAGCAGGTAAGCGCGATCACGTGATTTTCTCAAAGCTTTTAGTCATTGTTGTTAAATCCTTTTAGAAGTACGTTTGAATACAGCAAGTAAGTGTACTGGGTAATTAAAGGTGAAGGAAACATCACTATGTAAGAGTTAGTCTGGTAAATGTTAATGATCTAAATGATAAGAAAAAGTTTCCATTTGATTTATTTTTTTGCCGTATCTTTTAAAAATTCATATATTTTAATTTTTTAAAGATCATTGGAAATTAAATAATCTATTATATGAGTGAGATATTGATTGTAGCTAAATAGGGGTCATTCATAAATGATGTCACGCTTCAAGGGGGGAGGGGGTTCAAGAAAGTGTGGCAGTTTGTGACACACTTCAAGGTTTGTGACACACCTTCACAAGGGGAGGGGAGGGGGTTACAAGAAGTGTGACATCGTACATTTTGATTCCTATAAAAACATTTAAAATCAGCAAATTAAACCTATTTTATGCTAATGCAATATAGCGTGACATGTGACAAAGGGTGTGAAGGGTACCCAATGCTAACTACGGCCATACTGCCTATACCTTTACGGTTTCGCAGACTACCCCAATACGAGGGGTGCTTCCTTGAACTTCAGGGGGGGGAGGGGTATGTTGAAGTGTGACACTTTGTGACAAACGGGGGAGGGGGTCAAATATATTGAAAAAAGTGTGACATCATTTATGAACGGTCCCATAGAGACCAAATACATTTTTTGTGAGTTATGTTTTCTTGTTCGAATTTAGAATTTATGTGTTTAACTGATTTATGCATCAATTATTACATAATTACATTAGAAATTAATGCTATTCATTGCTTATAGCTGAGAATTTTCAGCAAATTATAGATATTCATGTAATTATGCAACGGCACATAGGTGAGAAAGTAGTGCTTTGTTCATTTGCACTTATTGCTAGGACAAATATTAAAAAATATATGTTTCTAAAGACCGTCTATCAGTCACCGATTGAATTTCTTAGACACTTTCACAGCGACAAATTTTTTTGGCAATCGCACAAATATCTCAAAACACCTTAAAAAGATAACGGTAATCAAGTTTTTGAATTCATACATGTATACACAAAAGCAATTAGGAAGAAATCAAGAAATCGTCAAATTTGGCACCAAAATAAGTCACCAACTAGGCACGATCTCTCCAAGCCCATTGAAACTAATACTAAATGCTAGCGCAGCAGCAAAAACTACTTTCAAGATAAGATTTGAGAAAAATACAAAAAGCCAATTTTGAATGGAAATTAATGAAAATACCGCAACAATCGCCTGAATTAAAACAGAATATAAAAACATTATAATTCATAAAAACATCTATATTCAGAATTTCGCAACAGTATCGATAAAATAACACTTTTTTCCTGAACTGCATGAAATACAATCGATAGCTCCTGAGCAGGATTGGACAACTGATGAAAAATTAGATACATTTTCTAATTTTGTGGTGGAATTGTTTCAAAGATGTGTTTTGATTATCAGAGTTCATTTTTTAGAGTGTTTTAATGCAAGAAATTGCAGTAGAAATTGTTTTTGAAAACATAAATAAATAAAAACAGAACATAAGTAAATAAATTAGTAAATTGAAGTTATATTTATTTAAAGCATTTTTTCCCCATATCCGTTAACTTTTACTGAATACAAACCGCTCTCGCGTGCTGATGAGTGTTTTATGTACATAAGATTTATTTCCTTTTATTGTTGGAAAGCCTTTTTATTTCGTCTGTCAGCAAGAGAAATAAATGAAGAGATTTTTGAAGTGACATTTGTATTCAGGACCGCCAGAGTTTTACTAAATTGACCTCACAAACAAATGGGATCGTGTTGGCAATTTTCCAACACAAGTTTCTGGATTATATTTTTTAAAAGCATCATTTATCAGTGCTTTATTTTATATATTATTGTTTTTGCGTAATTACAAATTTTGCTGATTGATAATATATATCGTACGAAAGTTCTTCCAGATAAGTATTAATTGATACTTTGTCTGAAGTAAGCACGATGTAGAAGAAAGAAATACAGCAACACATTAATAACACAAACATTTTCATTAAAGCTTTCTTTAATGCCATTGTTCCAAAATATACTTAGTCAAACTATACAAAGCAATGAAAGTAATGAAGCGAAATTGTCTGTCTAATTTTAAGTAAAAGAATAAGGATTTAAAAAAAGCCTTAAAAATGATATAAAAATTACGCTAAGTACTACTGGTTTTATTTGCCTTATCAGAAATGTCGCTTGTTTTCAGAAATTTTCTTATTTTATAAACTCCGTTATTTTATTTCCTAATGAATTGGATAAATAGCCGAATGATTTCGCCTCGTGTCAGTTTTTTGTAATATAATTCCAAAAAACTGACACGAGGCTTCATTGTATAGTCTTGAGCAAAGGGGAATTAGAGGGGACATGATTCAGTTGGTTTAAATTAATTAAAATGGGAAATGTTGATGGACTACAGCTATGTGCTGAAAGTAGAACCAGAGGTCATTGTTTTAAGCTTTTCAAATCTCAGGCTAATCTTTAAATTAGGAAAAATTACTACTTCAATAGGGCTGTAGGCAGTTGGAATAGTTTACCGGAAGCGACTGTTAATTGCAGTGGGGTAAAAACTTTTGAGAAAGCTCTTGATGTTCATTGGGAACTGCTAAATTGACTAGGACCAGCCTAGCTGGGCCCTGAGATTGTTGCTGGTCGTCGCTTTTGCATTTGTATATAAACATGAATTGCCGCCTTGGTGGTACAGGCGGTCGGGCGTTTTGCTCCAGCTCCTTGGGCATCAGGTTTGAATCCCGGCAAGGGCATAGATGTTCGATCGGTATCACACCCCTTTGGATCCCACTTAAAACCATAGGTCCCCGAGGTAAAACAACCATTCCAGGCTTTTACAAAAACAAAATTACTGAGGCTTAAAAATTTGCAAACATGATCTGCGAAAAAAAATACTCGCTTGATTTCTTAGCTCTTCAAACTTATGTCTCTTAAAATTTCGTGAAAACTAAAAATACCGAGAATATTAAAAGAAGAATTTAGAAAAAGGGATTATCAAGATTACCTTTTGTGAAACTTTCAAGCATAATAACCTCATTTTGGGTGAGCAACCTTATCGTCCTCTTTCCTGTTGTGTAGTCTAAAATACCTGTTAACATGGAAGGTCGAAAGTAGAAAGCCGACGAAAAGCGATTAATGGCTTACGAACTTTGAGAAATGATCACGTGGACTCTAATTGCTCTGTCAAGTGTTAACAAATGATGGTACAGTAGAGTTAGATGCATCGGTTTTAGGATTTGATCGTAATAGCTTATTTAAAGGATTTCTGGGAAAGATTGTGCAGGAAGCTGGTATTGGTATTAAATTTCAGTTTTAGTAAAACTGACAGACTGAGATGGATTCTTATATTTTTGAGGCTTACGAATTTAAAATTCCTTTTGCTGCATATACAGTAGAGCCTCGATTATCCCAGGTAATGTGGACCGAGGGCACCTCGGATAATCGAAAACTCGGATAACACGGACTCTGTCTAAATCGAGAGGGAAACATGGGTTGAAATGAAGGAATATGTCGTCAAAGATGTAAAAAAGGCATTTACTGTACATATTATGAAATGAAAAAAAGGACGTTACATACATACAAATATCCAATTTTATATGTACACATCAGTAAAGTACACGTTCCAGTTAAAGTTGTCTCTTGAAGAAGTCTATATATATATATAGAATATATATATTGTTTTCTGTTTAACGGTTGTTTTAGGTCTTTATATCACCAGAAAATAATTGGATGACTGATGTTTAGTCAGTGACGCCGCCATCGGCCGGCAATTTTTTTTTCTAGGGCAAATGTACCTCGGTTAACCCAGAACTCGGTTAGTCGGGGTTCGGATAACCGAGGTTCTACTGTACATGATATTGTTCATCATGACATAAATATTTTCTCATGTACAACCCATAGCGTCTGGTAATATCCTAGTTTCAGCTCAGAATCTTGCACAAATGTTATAGGGTCAGTTGGGGTAATTGTAAACACAATTTTAAATGTTTTCCTATCTCTTAAATAAATTCAGAAACCAAATTGTGAATATGATAGCCAATTCTAGACTTTCCTTGTGAGTAAATGTGTACAAACATTTCGACTTTATGGCTATTTGTTAGCTAATGAACTCGGTGTTCACATTTACCCCAGAGCTCTGGAGTAGATTTAAACAGGGTTTTGTTTCCCCGTGTGGTTAATGCAAATTGAAAACCGTGGTATAGACAGTCTGCTTGGAAGCTTGAAGTTATGGAGCAAGAGTTCTAGAACTTCGGTTCATGGGCCGCATGTGGTCGGCTGAGTTATTTTTGAGCCCGATAAGATCATTTAATGAGAAATATCTTACAAAGAATCAAGTAATGCGGTAATTTTATGCAAAATACACAAAAATAAAAATTAATTTACATCAAAATATAATATTTATTGTCTTTCCAAAAGATTGGAAATACCATAAACTTAAGTGTTTACAATGCCTGCGTGGGTAGTGTCATAGTAAGGCGTGGGAACGTACGCCCAAGTTCATAGGATCGAGTCTGGGCAGTGTCGGTGGATTTTCAAGATGCAGATATGTATCACGTAAAAAAACTCCTCGATTAGACATTTGGTTTTGATCCTCCCGGCTAAATTAATCCCTAGTGCAATTTCGCATCAACAGAGTCCAGGTGCTCGCCTTTCAGGTGAAGAAACTGGACGTCAAACTTCTCATGCGCCGATAGTACCACACTCATCGTGGTGCCGCTGAAAGAGTTAGTACCAATCTCTGGGAACGCATAGAATTATATATGTATAAAAATAGTTACAATTACCCCAGACTACAAAATGTATGGGGTAATTGTAACTTGCACATGATAATGGTAAAAATGTTTACTAACATCCAACAGAATTTTATCCAAGTCGACGTCAAAATTATCCACCTTGCTAAGTGGAGCGGGGAGGTGGGGTTGCTACAATATCTAAAAGTTGACATTGCTGAATTTAAATGAAAAATCAATGAAAAGAAAAATACAATGCTTTTATGAGAATTCAAATGTTATGAAGGGACATGATTAAGGGCCATTTCCTTAACCCGCGTTTTTTAACTTCGCGATTTATATTTTCTTGTGAAATTGTGAAAGTAGTTTGTTACAAGTAGAACGTAAAATCACCAATATGCAAACAAAAATTAAATAGCACATTGGAGATCACATATACGTACAAGAACAGATTTTTTAAGTTCCTGAATGAATTATACTTTTTTGCTTCCGCATTTTTTCAGTCTTCGAGTATTTTTATTCCTCTTCAAGTAAATAAACAATTCCGCTTGATCGTTTCACAATGTGTTGTGTTGTACGTTTCGCTAAAAATCTGCTTTAAAGTTAATCGTTGAGAGCTTCTCGAGAGAAGAGTTTGTATCGATTGAGCAATGGAAATGGATGATGGAATGCTCAAAGAGTGTTTCTTGAGTAAAAGCTTACTTGGTCACAGATGGTGGCATCGAAGCTGGCACTGTTCCAAAATGAATTCTATATTTCTACATGACCTACATTTAAAGAAATGTTTGTCGTCATAGCATTATTGTAGATAGTATTTGACAGATTAACTGTCCTAGATCTATAGAATTGTATTACTAAAACGAAGAATACATGTACAGAGAAGGCAGTAATTAAACTGTTTAAGTTACTCTGAAAGTGCACAGTTATATTTTCTATTTAGAAGTAGCTTTTTTATTACAAATATTTTCTCTGTCATTCACTTAGTTTAGCATATCAGGCTCATCATTTCAAAATTTTCTAAAGGGTATAGGGCATATATTCAATGCATATTATAGGTAAGAAGCAACAAAATATTATACACACATGGACAAATAAACTGTGCTTTAAAAAGTCAGGGTCGGGGAGGGGAGATATTGGCCTCTCCTGATCCTCCAAATGGCGGACCTAATCAGGGAAAAAAAAAAAGCCTCCCTAAAAATTATTTTGTGCAAAAGGCTTTAGATTTCTTTTTCTTTTTATTTCTAGTAATTATTGGAGAAAACTTTTTTATATTGGGAAAAAGATTTTTAACTTTATAATTGAAATTTTATTCTCCCACTATTTCATTTTTTATTTAAAATATTAGTAAAAATACATTTTTTAATGACTGCAATGTTTTTAGACATCTTTGGTGAAACATTTCATCAATTAAAAATGCTTTTTAAAAGGAAGGAGCAAATTCTCAAATAATTACATTGAAAAAGGTCTTCCATGTAAACCAGAAACAAGTGTCTACAATTTTCTTGCTTATTTACGGTTTAATTACTTAATACTATATTTTATTAAACACAACGACTTTGGCTATAAAATGCATTCATAAACATCGATGTTTTATTTAATTATCTAATATTTTATTTAATATTTCCTTTTTATTAATTTACTTGGAAAAACGTATTTCTACTTCTAAATCCTTTGAGAGTTTTCAGAGCTTTTCTTGAAAAGGATATGTATTGTAAGAAAAAAGGTTTTGTTTGACTTCTGTGCTGCTTATTATGTTACTCGACATTTGATAAACAAAATTGTGTTTCATATTTTTCAATTTAAAAAAAAAAGTACTTTTGTTCTGCTTTGTAAAAGAGTAAAGAGAACAATTTATCATTTTAAGAATAATGCTGCTTTTGTTTACGTACATATTTCTATCATACATCTTCCTTTAATTCCATTCATATCAAACAACATAGTATACATGCACGTAAATATTTCTACGCTGTATTTGTTGAACGTGGAATTAGCTTACGCATTTATCACGAATCTTTATAAATTGTCAATAATGCCGCTTTACCCCCCAAAAGTAATGAAATACTTTTTCCGATTTAAAATAGCTTTTAATGCTATAGAAGGGATTCGTGAGAATTTTCTTTTTTTTTTGGTAAAATAGTTTTTTGTGTTTAAAATTTTTGTAACAATTTTTGCGAGCAGGAGCTATGCAGCAAAATATTTTTTTCCTTACTTTTGCAACCCCGTGAAGAAACTCGGCTCTCATATTAAAACGTTTTCTGCCTTATCTGAGCCGTAAAATTTTATTCTTCATACTATGTCATTTTGTAACCATAACAAGGAAAAACTTCTTCTTTGCGACTGGAAGCAGCTCTTAACGTCTTCTGAGAAAAATTTCTTTTCAATTTAAAAGTTTTTTTAAGGGGCTTTTTTTCCTCGGACAGCAGCATTTAAAAAAAAAAAAAAAAAAGTCGATTCCTTAGAAGTATACAAAAGACCCGCATTTTTACAAATTTATGTGGAATTATGAAAAAAATGAGAAAATCAGTTGTACGTAAAATAGGAAATGTTAGGAACCGGATCTTATGCATGGTAATGCGTTCAAGAATCCAATAGCCGTTGTCTCTGGCGGTTACAATATCAGTTTGAATGCAGTCATCTGAATGAATGAAACGCGATCAGTTTATTCCAAAGATAAGAGACAGCAACAAAAGAGATTTTATTTATGATAAGGATATTTTATTTCCTTTGATAATATTTTGTTATTTAAAATACAGTTCTCTGAGTGAGGATTTGATTTGTATGAAAAGTTAAGTGGAACTCTTTGACGATTTAATGCATTAAAGATAGTTTAGCTTTTAGTAAAACAAGAGGTTATGCAGAAATCAGTTTCTTTAATTGCTCAGATGATTTAGTTAACAAATGGGAAGAAGTTTATTCATTCATCTGCAAAAGGCAGCTTTTAAATTACACAGAAGATTCACTGTCTGATTTTGTTACTGAAACCCCTCCGCAGTTTTGCGCATGATTCTAGTCTGCTTCGACTTCACAGGAATAGGGGTACGAGGGTAGAAAAGATGCGGGAACGTATCCTTTTCATGCAGAATAATAGAGAAACTGCGTTCTTTTCATTTCTTTTTGTGCTTAAGATTCAGATTGAAATTGGTGTACATCAACATCGAAAGAAGGCAATAACTAAAACAACAAATGCCTACCTAGAGTTCATTTAAAAAGTTGTTAAGCAATGACGTATTTAAAAAATATACCATTCAGTTATTTAACTTCCCTTATATATTTTGATAAAGTTAGAACTCAAGTGAATTAAAAACAAGCCAAAAAAAAAAAAAAAAAAACAAACAAACAAAGAGTCGGTTTTCCGTGTAGTTTTCTGTGTCTTAAATTTAACGTTTTAGCAATACCCCATGTGGCCCTCCCAGCATTAAAATAAATACTTAACTAACATTAAAAATGATTACTAAGGCGTTTAAGCTGAATTCATAGTTGACATTTGTCATGAATATGATAGTAAATATAGCAATCTAGAACTTCTTCATATCAGCGCATCCCCACTTTGCAGAATGGAATCGCCCGCGCGGCATTCGTAACCAAACAGAACTTTTATAAATCTGAAACTTTGGCTTTGTAAGAAAATTTAGACTTGCATAAAGTATGAGGCGAAAGTGGCTTTCGCAATACAACATCATCATTGAATAATGCGACAGTGGAGTAATCTACTATTCTCTGATGAGACCATAGGGCGTGTTACGGGGCTGGTTTAATGGAAATTACTTTTCATAAAATTATGGAGGCTTCACTAATTTGTTAGAAAAATAATTTTGTTAACATTATTCTGCGTTTAGAGACTCTCAAGCTTAATATTTCGAATTTTACAGCAGGAAACTGCAACACGTTTTAATAACACGCATATACATTTGTATCCATGGGCGAGCTCGCGTATTTGCATAAAACGACATCGGCAAGCTGTTATGTAAATACAAATTAGTATCAGAATTTTACTAAAACGAATTGCATTGTATTTCGAGCAACCTAAATGGGCAATTAAAAGGAAATAATAGTTAAAAAGAAATGCTAATTTAAAATGTTTTAAAATTTATTGCTCGAAAACTTAAAATAACAGATTGATAGTGTCGAAATGCAGTATTATCATGGTCACAAAGGAATGCTTTAAACAAATTAGTGAAACTTTCACAAGGTTATGAAAAATACATTTTGGAGAATCGTTCATGCAGAAATATTTTTATAAACTATGTTTATTCAGTTAAATTAGAAGCATGATAATAAAAAAGATTTTATATACAACAACAAGGTATTTCGAAACTGATTTATATCTATTCCATTGTTATGTATTGTGCAATGTTTAAACATCTATTCCATTCGTTATTTACCCAGAATCTTCAAAAGATTTAATGCCAGTGCCATTAGCCAAAGAAGGGCATATACTTTGCAAATGCAATTTTCCTTTCAATTGCATCTGCTTCTAATGATGATTTAAATAAAAGGCCCAGTGATTAAAATTAGCATGGAAGGAAATTTTGCCCTGAATTTCTAACTACTTTAGAGTTATTTAATTTCAATACTCGGAATTTAGAAACTCATTTTTTTATATTAGTCCATTTTGGTATGTGTGTCACAATGCTTAAAACAATTTAGAAATAAGTGCATTTTTTCAAAATTATTTTGCCTATGGAGTATTGTTTTGAAAAGTTAAAAAAGTAATCAAACAAATTTTCAGCATTATTCTCGCATTTTCAAATACAGAATAATTGTTTAAAAAATTAATATGCTCGCTGTCAGTAATTAGAATTATAATTAAAAAAATAATAAATAAAAGTAAAAGAAATCCTCTCCAGTACTCCCCCCGCACCTCCTTCACAACAAATATTTAATTTTGGTTCTATCAGTGAAATTTATGATTTCTCATTTAATTTATCTTATATCTTTCTGACTGTTTAGTGTATGGGAAATTAGGTTTTACAATTCTCGGAAAAATTCTTATTTATACGTTATTCATAGCTCTAATTTGTCCTGTTGTCAATAAATATTCTCGAAGAAACGTCGGAAACAGGTTGTCTTTTGAGACATCAAAATCTGTTTCTAGTTATCTATTAAAGTTAATGCTTTCTTATTTTCATCATTTTATATGAATTGCTGCGAATGCAATCCACATTAATAAGCAAAAAGATCTAAAATATATTCGATCGCATTTTTTAAAATTCTGTTCTTTCAATAAATTCAATATTAACCCTACACTGAGCCGTGTTGTTTTTAAACAACACCTCTATTTTTCGTTCACTAAGCTCTTGTTTTGTATACTTTTTTACATGTGGCGCATTTTTTCGTTTTATTTTGTATGTATGATCATATTAGTTAGTATAGTTTCCCCTAGATCTTGTAAACCTAGCTCAAGGCTCATCTTTTTTCACAAAATCGTAAGATATGTTGATTTTGTTAAAAGCAATAACTTCTTAATTTTTTTCCTACAAATTTGAAAGAACAAGTTTATTTTAAAAAGCAGTTTTTAATTGCCTACATAGTTTAAAAATAAAATAAATATAAGTTGTCCGAAAAATTTCGGGGAAAATATATATTTGGGCGCCTTTTTTACTTGTTGTTTTAAAACAACAATGCGCATTCGGGAGTACTTTTTATGCTCCTGAATTATTCGCAGTATAAACAAGAGCAGGTGTCACTGGTTGTTCTATTTCACTTTATTTAGTATCTTTTAGAAGATTACTGTTATAAATATAACAAATTAGTGTAAAAGTGGCTGATTAAATTATTATTTAGGAATTTTGTTTAAAATCAATTCGCGCTCAACTGAACATTATCGCGTAGACCCCCTACACATGTTAGGTTTCTTGTTTAAAATCTTTTATTTAAAATATTAAACTTCATTGGTAGTTAAAATAAAAATTTGCACATGATGTAACTAATAATTATTAGTTACATGTGCAAATTTTTACTTAATTTTTTCCCCACATTTATAAATAATATTAAAATAAAATATTTTAATAAATTTTACTATTTTATTGCTATTTTATGATTAAAATGCATACCTATTTATTATTGATTTTGTTTCATTTATTAAATGATTATATAAAAAAATATTATTGTTACCCCTAAATGCGCAGTGTTGTTTTTAAACAACGTGCCGAATTTTCTCGAATTCTAATTTTCCGAATTAAATAAGAATTGTTTTTGTATTTTTCCACTTATAACTAGCACAAACAAACACAAAAAAATATTTTACAAAGAAATAAAAAATTGCGCAGTGTAGGGTTAAAATTTTGAACCAAATTTTTTTGTTTTCTTATTAACCTCTTCTATTTACAATACTAGCAATTAGAAAGATGCCTTCAGAAATCCATTTCATTTATTTGAAATCATATTTTAGAGCATTACGTAAAATAAAGTTTAAATCTTGCATTACTTGACTGCTCAATGCGAAACCAAATAATCTGAGTAAATAATAGTTCTGGTTTATCGCAAACAATTTTTCGAGCTTGCATCTATATTTTATATGCCGGACTGAACTTGTGCAATTATTTCATACCGAATTGCATTGCTCGCTTAAGGGCAAAGGAAATGCGCCTCCTAATTAAATTATTACGCTCGCGGGTGATTAGTTAGTGATGATTAGTTATTTAGTAGTTTGCTCCCAAGTTATGCAGCTGATTCGGACGCGGCTATTTTCACACGTCTAATTATGATAGCATTTGGATAAATTTTGCTATGTATATGCTTATCTAGCTTCATTAAAAGTCCTGTTAATATCAGTAATTATGCATTGTAAAAAGATTCAAATTTTAAAATAATAATATATTTCGTATTTTTTCAAATTCGCCGAGAAATATGCGCATGAATACTCTTAGTATAGACCTCAATCGAAATGAAAATTTCAAAATTGATTTAATCTTAAAATAAGAACTTACTTGGGGAAAAATGTGGATTATAGAATACCGAGTATTATCCAAGCTACACCTCGAAAGGTGTATGATTGCAAAGTAATGTTAATTTATCACGCGTTTTTAAATTAAAATTTTAGTTCATCTTTCCAGTAATGCTTCAGTTTTGAGTCTCAGCATTTGAACTTATTATTTAACATTAAAAATGAAGGTGTTTAAACTGTATTCAAAGCTGATATTTATCATTAAATACACAGTACAGTAATTTAGAGCAAGATGTTTTCCACATTGTTTGATTTCAATGTATGAATTGCCTATGGAGGTTACTTCTTATGATAAATTTCACATTGTGCGTATCAGTTATTGTTCTTTTTCTTGGATTGTATGATTTACTTATATTGGGAATTTTCCATAAACTTTAATATTATCAGCAAACATTTAAGCGCTAAAAAAGGGAAAATATAGTAGAATATAGTAAAAATATAGTATAAATATAGTAAAAATATAATACTTATAATAAGGTTGGTCAAATTAACTTCGATCTTATGTCCAGGATACATAATTTGCTTCCCATTTCGCCGTAGGCGCTAATGATAGAATTTTTTGAACTGTTCAAAATCATCAACAAATTGTTAAAATCAGAAAAAAAGAAGATGGAAATAAGGTGTCCTAGCCGAGATCATTTGAGTTCAAAAATATCTTTTGAATAAGACTATTCCATTAAAAATTATTAAGTAGGGGGGGGGGGGTGAACACGCAGACACACATTTTCCTCATCTCAAAATCCTACTTCTAACTTTTTTATTTTTCATTCTTTTCTTAATTACTTCACTTATTTTTACCTTTTTTTTTAACGATGTTTTTACGACACATTAAGTCTTCCTTTTATACCTATTTATTATTATTTTCCTTTTTTCTTTTACGGGAAAATAGGCTAAAAACTGAGCGTAAAATATGAAAAGAATAATTTTGTTCCCTAGTAACAAAGTGGTTCTACGAGTTAGGCAACAAAACATGGTTGTTAACATTAAAATTATATGTATGCTTTATCCATTGTTGGCTAATTTTCGTCCAATTAAACGATGTCTGGAAATCGATGTTTTTGGACTTTCGTTAGTCTGATCTTGAGGTACAGAATGTATTCGTTGAAAATCCCTTTTCTCACAATTATGAAATTTTCTATTGTTGATATTGGCTCTTTAGGTAAATAACTGTGTATGTTCATTAAAAAAAAAAAACAAAAAAAGCTATGCATTGCTGGAGTCGGATATCCTTTAAATACAATTTGAATAACGTTACTTTGGCTGAGTTGAAGTACCAAAGCTTTTGCTTTCATCAAAACTGAATACAATTCAATTGAACTGTATAGCCTCATGATCATTTGAAGGAGTGCTATGCGAAGGGGGAACGAAAATCATGGGGAACGAAATTTGAAACGTTTAATTCACTTCTATACACGATTTCCTGTGCTAATAATAAATTCAAAGCTGGCGAATTATAAACCTACGTCAGGTAGAAGAAGAACATGCGAAACTGTTTGGAACTGATTTATTATTCAACTGGCCATGTGTCAGCGAGAGATTAAGAGAAGATTATTTAATTTCTCGCAAATTCGAGTATTCGATAACTTAGGGGATTATTTTCAATATTTAACTGTCGGTAAGTTCAGAAAAGTTAGTGAATGGTGTATTAGTCGAATGTGGAGTTATGACGATAAATTAAAGTATTTATCACATATTTACTAAAACAGTTACACGTTCTTTTTGCACTGATTAAACCTTTTTTTTCTAATGCGAACTTGCATATTGTATGCGTAAGTTCAGTGGAACCCCATCATTCGTCCGCCTCTCTACTCGTACAACTCGTTATTCGTCCAACTTGTTTAAGTAAAATTCAACTCGTCATTCGTACGATTGCCCCGCGATTCGGACGGCGCCAGGAGCCAGGCCTGCCAGTTTGGCTTTTTTTAAGAAAAAAATTTGAGAAATTATGCTCTTTTTTGAACTCTTCTGGAAATAATTTGTTTGGCGTTTTGGTTTTTTTAAAAAATTTTTAGTACTTTTTGGCATTTTACTGACAATTTTAAATTTCTAAGGGGAGCAGCAAGAGGAAGTGGTTGAAGAACTTTCGTCAGAGGAGGAAAGTAGTAAGGAAAGCATTTCTTTGCAGAAATTAAAGAGCTGTGTTACCACTGGGAGAAAACACAGAGCGTGGTGGGAAAATGGCACCTTAATACTGCTGTGGTCAACAGGAGCATCAACTTTTTCAACGACAATATTATTGACCATTTTAGAAAAATTCTGAAAATTCGTCAAAGGCAGACAACATTGGACAGGTTTTTAGAGATAGAAACCCAAGCTTCTTCTAGTGCAAAAAGACAAAAAAGAAAGAACATCGGAAAGGGAGAAAACACCTGAAGGGATGTTACCTGATGTTTTTAAGCAAGGTGACTTATCTTCCAAACAGTAACATCATTATTTCTTTTCTTCTTCTCAACATTCCGCTTATGCCATCAGTGCTCACCTCAGTACCAGTAAAGTGCAGTTAAATTTTTATTAATGCATAATTTCATGTACATTTGTTTTTCATAGGTGTAAATAAGGAACCAACTGTGGGTCTGGAACGTATTAATCTAATTTACATCTTATGTGGAAAAAAAATTCGCCATTCGTACAAATCACCATTCGAATTGCCTCCTGGTACGAATTGTTTACGAATAGCGAGGTTCCACTGTATCAGCCTTTTTTCAAGTGTATATTGGTTAATCACATATCACATGAATGCTAGGTTCGCGTGTTCTATGCTTTGAAAACTGATTGTTATTTAATTTTTAGCACTGAAACCGAAAATAACCTTCATTCCTCGACCCCCATCATATCGGTATTTTTTAAAAATTGAAAACTTTTCAAAAACCATAAGATTATGATGCAGCCATTTGAACTCAGAATCACTGAGAAGAAGACGACAGGGCCTCGTTGACTTTAATTTCTGAAGTACGTCTGCATGTTTAAATAAAGAAATAAATATCTAAAAAAATTAAACTGTTATGTATTTTCCACCTCTTTGCAAAATAATAAATAAATAAAGAAAGAAAATATATAATTAAATATATTTTTTTTCAAATGAGCTGCGTATATTGGTTCTTAACCACCGCAGACCTAGTGCTTTCCCAGAGATTGGTACCAACTCTTTCAGCGGCACCACAACGGGTGTAGTACCATGGCCGCAATTTTTTGACGCTCAGTTCCCTCTAGGTGGTGGTAGATTAGCTCTAATTGATGCAACCTGCATTGGGAATTTAATTTAGCCGAGAGTATCCACGCCGAACGGAAACTCGAGGGATCTTTAACATGCCGCATAATCATAGACTTGGGCGCTGTCGATTTTCTGCATCTTGAAAATCTACTGACTCGGGCCAGGTTTAATCCTGCGAACTTGGGCGTACAAAGCCTGCGCCTTACCACTACACCATCCTGCCGGCGAAAATAAAATTAAAAATAAATAAATAAATAAAATATGGCATTCAAAAAAAAAAAAAAGAAAAAAAAGGAGGTATAAAATTTAATTAAAATAATAAAATAAATGATTAAGTAAAATAAAAATAAAAAATAAAAAATAAAGAAAGCATCCTTAAGAGCGGTATTCACAAACATTACCCACGTGCTTTAGTTCTAAAAGAGCAAGAAGGATCGATAAAAATGACAAAAGGAAGACCAAGTTCCAAACATTGTGACATTATCGAATTCTATAGCTTTAATGGAAATGAAAATACAATGGAGAAGAACTTTGAAGCAGAAATGGGAAGAGCACAGAATGGAAAATCATCAAATCAAGATTTAATGCATACAACGCAATTAACAATTTTTCAGAAAAGAAAAATGAGATTTTTTTTAATCCGATTTTTTATTCAACTGGATGGTTTCTTGGCCTTTACTCAATTGGTGTGATATCTATCCCCTGACCCCCTATGTTGCGACGTGTATCGAGCAGCAGTGTTTGGTTTCAATTTGCACGGAAATGCGTAGAAAACGTTCAACCCGATTCAAGTTAGAAAAATTTTAAATTCAGGTTAATAGTATGCACCTCCTATTTTATACTTATATTAAAAAAATAATTAAAAAATGCAAGAAGTGATTTGAAGGAGGTAAGTAAATAACTAAATTACTTTCTTTCTTAATTTATTTTCTTTCCCTAGAAATAGGTTAGAGATGTTTTTTAGGGATTAAATATTTTCAAGTCACTCAATGCCGCTACATCGCAGAATTTAATTTTCTCAAGTCCCAGTATTTCTGAAATTAAGACAAGACGAATCCAAAAATTCGGTTCGTTATCATTTCATTTGCGCAGATTTTAGGACTGAATTACATTTTATAGCATCATTCAGATTAATGCACAGTAATTAACGCAATTTGCTACTTTACAACTTCTGGCTTTCGGAAACGATGAGTAATCACATTTCTATTAATTTGTAATTGCAGAACAATTGTCCGTAATCTATGAAAATTGTCATCGAACACGGTAAACACGGATTTAAGTGATGAAGGAACTTTAACTTAAATACTAGATCAGTTGGGTAGTGTTTGATTTCAATTAGTTATTTTAACTAAGTGGAGTCAAAAAAAATAGCATTTTTTTTAAAAAATAAGGATTTTCAGCAGAAAAATAAAATTCCTTCCCCTAACGGGTTTTTTGTTACGCCAACGAAATACTCGATTTTAAGTTCAAGAGGAACATTATATTTTCGTAAGAGTAATATTGTAGGTGTACAGTAAGTATTAAAATTTTATTGCAACCAGCAGCGTATTCAAGATTTTTTTGGGGAGGGTTTGGGGAGTGGGAGGGGAGATATATCAAGACAGCCTTTCCATGGATACGTTCCATGGCTACAACCACAGAACACGCCCTACCGATTGAACCCACACACAAGAAAGATGTTACATTTCTTATAGTATAGCTATTAGGCACTTTATTGACTTTTGGTCCATTTAGTATTAAAGAGTAAGCCCCGTGGCTGAGTTAGCCTTCCGTACTACCATGCCACAGGTCCGGGGTTCGATTCCCGGACTGGGAAGGGTCGACTCAGCCTTTCATTCCTGCAGTGGGGTCGCTAAAAGGAGGACCAAGCATGCTTTGGAGCTAAACACTATGGGTTCCGCGTCAGGCCGACCACTTGACCGGAACTTCTGCTTCTGCACCCCAAGGCCCTCGGACTCGAAAACTGGGATGGGCACAGTGGATCCCAAAAGGGATGGCGCGCCACTGAGTTGAGTATTAAAGGTATGGACGGAATGCATATAACCGTTAATAGCAGTAGTAAGAGAAGAAACTGTGGCAAAAGTCCAGGGTTCCGGCAGAAAGTGCGAAAGAAACTTGTTCTGTACCTGCGGTAGATATTCAAAATTTGCGTTCGATCAAGAGTGTCTAGCAGCTGATGACTATGAGTTCTAAATTATCACAATGGAAACACCATATAGAAAATAGTTTTAAACTTTTTACTAAGTCAAAACTCAACAACAATTCTTTTTTATATCACAAAGTCAGCAAAAACGATTTTAATTACATCAAAAAATTACAGGATAACTTCATCTTTGTCCCTGTTGACAAAGCATTCAATAATTATGCAATAATCTGTAAAACCTTTTACACACAAAAAATCAACGAAGAATTAAATAGTTTGTTTTACTACAGCAATACCCATCTGGACTTCAGTATCTTAAAAAACAAATTTTCCGCTGCACACAAAAAATTCAAAACTCTATTTGCAAAAAACTTCAGCACATCTAATAATTCTAGACTGCCTTTGTTATTCCTTACTCCCAAATTTCACAAAAAACCAATTAAATTCCGTTTCATCTGCAGTACAAGTAATAGTATTAGTAAACATCTCAACAAAAGACTTCAACAGTTTCTTAAAGATATTTATAATTTCATTAAAAATAAATTTAAACACACTAGCTATTTCTGGATTATTGATAACAGCTTTGAAATTATTCCTAAATTACGATACTCTGTGCCTACTATGCTTCAAACATTTGACTTTGAAAACCTGTTTTGCAATATTCCAATTAATAATCTGTATGAAGTTATCGAATGACTTTTTGATACCTTTTGCATAGAACTTGAACTGAAAATGAAAATTGACAGAAGTTATTTCATAAATCTGTGTCATTTCTGTTTTAATAATAACTACATTTTATTCCAAAACAATATCTTCAAACAAATTTACGGTATTGGCATGGGAACTAACTATTCCAGTACCGCTGCTAACTTATTCTTGTTTTTTTATGAATATAACTATGTGATCAATTCTAACAAAAAATTGCAGATTTACAGATACATAGATGATATTCTAATAATCGATTCAGATTTTTGCAACATCCACTATAAAATATATCCAAAATGCCTTACGTTAAATAAAACCAATAATACTGCAACCCTCGCTAACTTCTTAGATATCTATATAAATATTGAAACTGACAAACTTAATCTCGATCTTTACGACAAACGTAAAGATTTTAATTTTTCTACGATACATATGCCGCATTGGCACAGTAATTTAAATAAAAGAATTTTTGTTAACGTAATAATTAATCAATTAAACAGATTTTCAAAAATCTGTAACAATAATATCTTTTTAAATAAACAAATTTTCAGCAATACAGCAAATCTTTATTATCTACCTTTTTCCACTAGAATTCATTAAACATTACGTTAAAATATTTAAGAGGGCTGTGCGCATGTACGACGCACGTGCTAGCTGACGTACTGGTGACGCTGTTCGCTGTGGATGTTATGAAGGGTCGTGGCTAAAGTCCTCTAAAAATCTATGGAAGGCCTCAACCTGGATGTGTTGCAGCGGATGATGTCCGACACGAACGTTTGATCAGGAGTTTGCGGACACGGAACAACAATGAAAATATCTTGTGTTTTCTGCTTTTTTCGTCGCATCTTTGGACCTCTCATCTCTGGGTGTAAGTGAGTATAATCGTTGCTACGTGCCAACGTCCTGCAGGTATGGGCGGGTGCGTCGTATTGGTGGCATGTTTCACGTCCGTCTAATTTTGTAATTTTTGTGTCAAAGCCTTTTGCGTTATTTCCGTCAAAGTTTCCTTTCTATGTTATTCACCACATTTTGCAACTTCGTCGCTTCAATTTATTTACAATACTTCCTTTTACATACCATTTCTGCGACGCATTCCGAAACCTGTAGGACTATTTTTCTTGGTTTCTTTTGAATACGTTATGCTCCCCGCCCACTGATGAGGAGAGTTATTTGTTTTTGTTTCTTATTTTATGACTTTTATTTTTTGTATTAGCAATTTATACGTTTCGTTAATGTTAGTTTACATGTCCCGGAAATTTCATTTTCTTTTCATTTACATCTATATTTCAATATATATATATATATATATATAAAGAGGTAGAGATACCTATTTATTCCAGGACAGACAGTTCTATACCTAGATCTCTGTAATGCTGGCATTGCAAGAAAGAAAGTCCTATCCAGACGGTTGTTTTTCTTACATTTAGACTACGCTAGCAGAAAAACAACTTCTACAGAATTCATTCACTTCTATTGATAATTTCCTGACTAAGTTTTTCAACAAAAAAGGGTTTGCTGATATGGTTACAAAAATTGTTTAGCGGACAATTGTACGCTCCCAGGTCCAGGTTTAAAAAATAATAATTGCATCAGCAGCACTTTTTTTATTTGTTGGATCAAAGAAAAAACACCCTAACATTATTTTTAAGTTATAAATTTAGGATACGAAAACAAAGCATCATGTTTTTTAATTATTTTTTACACAAAGCTAAAAGCTAGAACCTACATTATATATCGCTGCCTTAGTTCGATACTAAGGCATCTTGGAGTTGCTGCTTAGAGCTTAGACATTTATTTTCAGCGCTGTTATTCAGAAAATAGTTCAAGGAAAATGATGACGTAAAATTTTATTCTTCATACTATGTCATTTTGTAACCATAACAAGGAAAAACTTCTTCTTTGCGACTGGAAGCAGCTCTTAACGTCTTCTGAGAAAAATTTCTTTTCAATTTAAAAGTTTTTTTAAGGGGCTTTTTTTCCTCGGACAGCAGCATTTGAAAAAAAAAAAAAAAAGTCGATTCCTTAGAAGTATACAAAAGACCCGCATTTTTACAAATTTATGTGGAATTATGAAAAAAATGAGAAAATCAGTTGTACGTAAAATAGGAAATGTTAGGAACCGGATCTTATGCATGGTAATGCGTTCAAGAATCCAATAGCCGTTGTCTCTGGCGGTTACAATATCAGTTTGAATGCAGTCATCTGAATGAATGAAACGCGATCAGTTTATTCCAAAGATAAGAGACAGCAACAAAAGAGATTTTATTTATGATAAGGATATTTTATTTCCTTTGATAATATTTTGTTATTTAAAATACAGTTCTCTGAGTGAGGATTTGATTTGTATGAAAAGTTAAGTGGAACTCTTTGACGATTTAATGCATTAAAGATAGTTTAGCTTTTAGTAAAACAAGAGGTTATGCAGAAATCAGTTTCTTTAATTGCTCAGATGATTTAGTTAACAAATGGGAAGAAGTTTATTCATTCATCTGCAAAAGGCAGCTTTTAAATTACACAGAAGATTCACTGTCTGATTTTGTTACTGAAACCCCTCCGCAGTTTTGCGCATGATTCTAGTCTGCTTCGACTTCACAGGAATAGGGGTACGAGGGTAGAAAAGATGCGGGAACGTATCCTTTTCATGCAGAATAATAGAGAAACTGCGTTCTTTTCATTTCTTTTTGTGCTTAAGATTCAGATTGAAATTGGTGTACATCAACATCGAAAGAAGGCAATAACTAAAACAACAAATGCCTACCTAGAGTTCATTTAAAAAGTTGTTAAGCAATGACGTATTTAAAAAATATACCATTCAGTTATTTAACTTCCCTTATATATTTTGATAAAGTTAGAACTCAAGTGAATTAAAAACAAGCCAAAAAAAAAAAAAAAAAAAACAAACAAACAAAGAGTCGGTTTTCCGTGTAGTTTTCTGTGTCTTAAATTTAACGTTTTAGCAATACCCCATGTGGCCCTCCCAGCATTAAAATAAATACTTAACTAACATTAAAAATGATTACTAAGGCGTTTAAGCTGAATTCATAGTTGACATTTGTCATGAATATGATAGTAAATATAGCAATCTAGAACTTCTTCATATCAGCGCATCCCCACTTTGCAGAATGGAATCGCCCGCGCGGCATTCGTAACCAAACAGAACTTTTATAAATCTGAAACTTTGGCTTTGTAAGAAAATTTAGACTTGCATAAAGTATGAGGCGAAAGTGGCTTTCGCAATACAACATCATCATTGAATAATGCGACAGTGGAGTAATCTACTATTCTCTGATGAGACCATAGGGCGTGTTACGGGGCTGGTTTAATGGAAATTACTTTTCATAAAATTATGGAGGCTTCACTAATTTGTTAGAAAAATAATTTTGTTAACATTATTCTGCGTTTAGAGACTCTCAAGCTTAATATTTCGAATTTTACAGCAGGAAACTGCAACACGTTTTAATAACACGCATATACATTTGTATCCATGGGCGAGCTCGCGTATTTGCATAAAACGACATCGGCAAGCTGTTATGTAAATACAAATTAGTATCAGAATTTTACTAAAACGAATTGCATTGTATTTCGAGCAACCTAAATGGGCAATTAAAAGGAAATAATAGTTAAAAAGAAATGCTAATTTAAAATGTTTTAAAATTTATTGCTCGAAAACTTAAAATAACAGATTGATAGTGTCGAAATGCAGTATTATCATGGTCACAAAGGAATGCTTTAAACAAATTAGTGAAACTTTCACAAGGTTATGAAAAATACATTTTGGAGAATCGTTCATGCAGAAATATTTTTATAAACTATGTTTATTCAGTTAAATTAGAAGCATGATAATAAAAAAGATTTTATATACAACAACAAGGTATTTCGAAACTGATTTATATCTATTCCATTGTTATGTATTGTGCAATGTTTAAACATCTATTCCATTCGTTATTTACCCAGAATCTTCAAAAGATTTAATGCCAGTGCCATTAGCCAAAGAAGGGCATATACTTTGCAAATGCAATTTTCCTTTCAATTGCATCTGCTTCTAATGATGATTTAAATAAAAGGCCCAGTGATTAAAATTAGCATGGAAGGAAATTTTGCCCTGAATTTCTAACTACTTTAGAGTTATTTAATTTCAATACTCGGAATTTAGAAACTCATTTTTTTATATTAGTCCATTTTGGTATGTGTGTCACAATGCTTAAAACAATTTAGAAATAAGTGCATTTTTTCAAAATTATTTTGCCTATGGAGTATTGTTTTGAAAAGTTAAAAAAGTAATCAAACAAATTTTCAGCATTATTCTCGCATTTTCAAATACAGAATAATTGTTTAAAAAATTAATATGCTCGCTGTCAGTAATTAGAATTATAATTAAAAAAATAATAAATAAAAGTAAAAGAAATCCTCTCCAGTACTCCCCCCGCACCTCCTTCACAACAAATATTTAATTTTGGTTCTATCAGTGAAATTTATGATTTCTCATTTAATTTATCTTATATCTTTCTGACTGTTTAGTGTATGGGAAATTAGGTTTTACAATTCTCGGAAAAATTCTTATTTATACGTTATTCATAGCTCTAATTTGTCCTGTTGTCAATAAATATTCTCGAAGAAACGTCGGAAACAGGTTGTCTTTTGAGACATCAAAATCTGTTTCTAGTTATCTATTAAAGTTAATGCTTTCTTATTTTCATCATTTTATATGAATTGCTGCGAATGCAATCCACATTAATAAGCAAAAAGATCTAAAATATATTCGATCGCATTTTTTAAAATTCTGTTCTTTCAATAAATTCAATATTAACCCTACACTGAGCCGTGTTGTTTTTAAACAACACCTCTATTTTTCGTTCACTAAGCTCTTGTTTTGTATACTTTTTTACATGTGGCGCATTTTTTCGTTTTATTTTGTATGTATGATCATATTAGTTAGTATAGTTTCCCCTAGATCTTGTAAACCTAGCTCAAGGCTCATCTTTTTTCACAAAATCGTAAGATATGTTGATTTTGTTAAAAGCAATAACTTCTTAATTTTTTTCCTACAAATTTGAAAGAACAAGTTTATTTTAAAAAGCAGTTTTTAATTGCCTACATAGTTTAAAAATAAAATAAATATAAGTTGTCCGAAAAATTTCGGGGAAAATATATATTTGGGCGCCTTTTTTACTTGTTGTTTTAAAACAACAATGCGCATTCGGGAGTACTTTTTATGCTCCTGAATTATTCGCAGTATAAACAAGAGCAGGTGTCACTGGTTGTTCTATTTCACTTTATTTAGTATCTTTTAGAAGATTACTGTTATAAATATAACAAATTAGTGTAAAAGTGGCTGATTAAATTATTATTTAGGAATTTTGTTTAAAATCAATTCGCGCTCAACTGAACATTATCGCGTAGACCCCCTACACATGTTAGGTTTCTTGTTTAAAATCTTTTATTTAAAATATTAAACTTCATTGGTAGTTAAAATAAAAATTTGCACATGATGTAACTAATAATTATTAGTTACATGTGCAAATTTTTACTTAATTTTTTCCCCACATTTATAAATAATATTAAAATAAAATATTTTAATAAATTTTACTATTTTATTGCTATTTTATGATTAAAATGCATACCTATTTATTATTGATTTTGTTTCATTTATTAAATGATTATATAAAAAAATATTATTGTTACCCCTAAATGCGCAGTGTTGTTTTTAAACAACGTGCCGAATTTTCTCGAATTCTAATTTTCCGAATTAAATAAGAATTGTTTTTGTATTTTTCCACTTATAACTAGCACAAACAAACACAAAAAAATATTTTACAAAGAAATAAAAAATTGCGCAGTGTAGGGTTAAAATTTTGAACCAAATTTTTTTGTTTTCTTATTAACCTCTTCTATTTACAATACTAGCAATTAGAAAGATGCCTTCAGAAATCCATTTCATTTATTTGAAATCATATTTTAGAGCATTACGTAAAATAAAGTTTAAATCTTGCATTACTTGACTGCTCAATGCGAAACCAAATAATCTGAGTAAATAATAGTTCTGGTTTATCGCAAACAATTTTTCGAGCTTGCATCTATATTTTATATGCCGGACTGAACTTGTGCAATTATTTCATACCGAATTGCATTGCTCGCTTAAGGGCAAAGGAAATGCGCCTCCTAATTAAATTATTACGCTCGCGGGTGATTAGTTAGTTATGATTAGTTATTTAGTAGTTTGCTCCCAAGTTATGCAGCTGATTCGGACGCGGCTATTTTCACACGTCTAATTATGATAGCATTTGGATAAATTTTGCTATGTATATGCTTATCTAGCTTCATTAAAAGTCCTGTTAATATCAGTAATTATGCATTGTAAAAAGATTCAAATTTTAAAATAATAATATATTTCGTATTTTTTCAAATTCGCCGAGAAATATGCGCATGAATACTCTTAGTATAGACCTCAATCGAAATGAAAATTTCAAAATTGATTTAATCTTAAAATAAGAATTTACTTGGGGAAAAATGTGGATTATAGAATACCGAGTATTATCCAAGCTACACCTCGAAAGGTGTATGATTGCAAAGTAATGTTAATTTATCACGCGTTTTTAAATTAAAATTTTAGTTCATCTTTCCAGTAATGCTTCAGTTTTGAGTCTCAGCATTTGAACTTATTATTTAACATTAAAAATGAAGGTGTTTAAACTGTATTCAAAGCTGATATTTATCATTAAATACACAGTACAGTAATTTAGAGCAAGATGTTTTCCACATTGTTTGATTTCAATGTATGAATTGCCTATGGAGGTTACTTCTTATGATAAATTTCACATTGTGCGTATCAGTTATTGTTCTTTTTCTTGGATTGTATGATTTACTTATATTGGGAATTTTCCATAAACTTTAATATTATCAGCAAACATTTAAGCGCTAAAAAAGGGAAAATATAGTAGAATATAGTAAAAATATAGTATAAATATAGTAAAAATATAATACTTATAATAAGGTTGGTCAAATTAACTTCGATCTTATGTCCAGGATACATAATTTGCTTCCCATTTCGCCGTAGGCGCTAATGATAGAATTTTTTGAACTGTTCAAAATCATCAACAAATTGTTAAAATCAGAAAAAAAGAAGATGGAAATAAGGTGTCCTAGCCGAGATCATTTGAGTTCAAAAATATCTTTTGAATAAGACTATTCCATTAAAAATTATTAAGTAGGGGGGGGGGGGGTGAACACGCAGACACACATTTTCCTCATCTCAAAATCCTACTTCTAACTTTTTTATTTTTCATTCTTTTCTTAATTACTTTACTTATTTTTTACTTTTTTTTAACGATGTTTTTACGACACATTAAGTCTTCCTTTTATACCTATTTATTATTATTTTCCTTTTTTCTTTTACGGGAAAATAGGCTAAAAACTGAGCGTAAAATATGAAAAGAATAATTTTGTTCCCTAGTAACAAAGTGGTTCTACGAGTTAGGCAACAAAACATGGTTGTTAACATTAAAATTATATGTATGCTTTATCCATTGTTGGCTAATTTTCGTCCAATTAAACGATGTCTGGAAATCGATGTTTTTGGACTTTCGTTAGTCTGATCTTGAGGTACAGAATGTATTCGTTGAAAATCCCTTTTCTCACAATTATGAAATTTTCTATTGTTGATATTGGCTCTTTAGGTAAATAACTGTGTATGTTCATTAAAAAAAAAAAACAAAAAAAGCTATGCATTGCTGGAGTCGGATATCCTTTAAATACAATTTGAATAACGTTACTTTGGCTGAGTTGAAGTACCAAAGCTTTTGCTTTCATCAAAACTGAATACAATTCAATTGAACTGTATAGCCTCATGATCATTTGAAGGAGTGCTATGCGAAGGGGGAACGAAAATCATGGGGAACGAAATTTGAAACGTTTAATTCACTTCTATACACGATTTCCTGCTAATAATAAATTCAAAGCTGGCGAATTATAAACCTACGTCAGGTAGAAGAAGAACATGCGAAACTGTTTGGAACTGATTTATTATTCAACTGGCCATGTGTCAGCGAGAGATTAAGAGAAGATTATTTAATTTCTCGCAAATTCGAGTATTCGATAACTTAGGGGATTATTTTCAATATTTAACTGTCGGTAAGTTCAGAAAAGTTAGTGAATGGTGTATTAGTCGAATGTGGAGTTATGACGATAAATTAAAGTATTTATCACATATTTACTAAAACAGTTACACGTTCTTTTTGCACTGATTAAACCTTTTTTTTCTAATGCGAACTTGCATATTGTATGCGTAAGTTCAGTGGAACCCCATCATTCGTCCGCCTCTCTACTCGTACAACTCGTTATTCGTCCAACTTGTTTAAGTAAAATTCAACTCGTCATTCGTACGATTGCCCCGCGATTCGGACGGCGCCAGGAGCCAGGCCTGCCAGTTTGGCTTTTTTTAAGAAAAAAATTTGAGAAATTATGCTCTTTTTTGAACTCTTCTGGAAATAATTTGTTTGGCGTTTTGGATTTTTTAAAAATTTTAGTACTTTTTGGCATTTTACTGACAATTTTAAATTTCTAAGGGGAGCAGCAAGAGGAAGTGGTTGAAGAACTTTCGTCAGAGGAGGAAAGTAGTAAGGAAAGCATTTCTTTGCAGAAATTAAAGAGCTGTGTTACCACTGGGAGAAAACACAGAGCGTGGTGGGAAAATGGCACCTTAATACTGCTGTGGTCAACAGGAGCATCAACTTTTTCAACGACAATATTATTGACCATTTTAGAAAAATTCTGAAAATTCGTCAAAGGCAGACAACATTGGACAGGTTTTTAGAGATAGAAACCCAAGCTTCTTCTAGTGCAAAAAGACAAAAAAGAAAGAACATCGGAAAGGGAGAAAACACCTGAAGGGATGTTACCTGATGTTTTTAAGCAAGGTGACTTATCTTCCAAACAGTAACATCATTATTTCTTTTCTTCTTCTCAACATTCCGCTTATGCCATCAGTGCTCACCTCAGTACCAGTAAAGTGCAGTTAAATTTTTATTAATGCATAATTTCATGTACATTTGTTTTTCATAGGTGTAAATAAGGAACCAACTGTGGGTCTGGAACGTATTAATCTAATTTACATCTTATGTGGAAAAAAAATTCGCCATTCGTACAAATCACCATTCGAATTGCCTCCTGGTACGAATTGTTTACGAATAGCGAGGTTCCACTGTATCAGCCTTTTTTCAAGTGTATATTGGTTAATCACATATCACATGAATGCTAGGTTCGCGTGTTCTATGCTTTGAAAACTGATTGTTATTTAATTTTTAGCACTGAAACCGAAAATAACCTTCATTCCTCGACCCCCATCATATCGGTATTTTTTAAAAATTGAAAACTTTTCAAAAACCATAAGATTATGATGCAGCCATTTGAACTCAGAATCACTGAGAAGAAGACGACAGGGCCTCGTTGACTTTAATTTCTGAAGTACGTCTGCATGTTTAAATAAAGAAATAAATATCTAAAAAAATTAAACTGTTATGTATTTTCCACCTCTTTGCAAAATAATAAATAAATAAAGAAAGAAAATATATAATTAAATATATTTTTTTTCAAATGAGCTGCGTATATTGGTTCTTAACCATCGCAGACCTAGTGCTTTCCCAGAGATTGGTACCAACTCTTTCAGCGGCACCACAACGGGTGTAGTACCATGGCCGCAATTTTTTGACGCTCAGTTCCCTCTAGGTGGTGGTAGATTAGCTCTAATTGATGCAACCTGCATTGGGAATTTAATTTAGCCGAGAGTATCCACGCCGAACGGAAACTCGAGGGATCTTTAACATGCCGCATAATCATAGACTTGGGCGCTGTCGATTTTCTGCATCTTGAAAATCTACTGACTCGGGCCAGGTTTAATCCTGCGAACTTGGGCGTACAAAGCCTGCGCCTTACCACTACACCATCCTGCCGGCGAAAATAAAATTAAAAATAAATAAATAAATAAAATATGGTATTCAAAAAAAAAAAAAAAGAAAAAAAAGGAGGTATAAAATTTAATTAAAATAATAAAATAAATGATTAAGTAAAATAAAAATAAAAAATAAAAAATAAAGAAAGCATCCTTAAGAGCGGTATTCACAAACATTACCCACGTGCTTTAGTTCTAAAAGAGCAAGAAGGATCGATAAAAATGACAAAAGGAAGACCAAGTTCCAAACATTGTGACATTATCGAATTCTATAGCTTTAATGGAAATGAAAATACAATGGAGAAGAACTTTGAAGCAGAAATGGGAAGAGCACAGAATGGAAAATCATCAAATCAAGATTTAATGCATACAACGCAATTAACAATTTTTCAGAAAAGAAAAATGAGATTTTTTTTAATCCGATTTTTTATTCAACTGGATGGTTTCTTGGCCTTTACTCAATTGGTGTGATATCTATCCCCTGACCCCCTATGTTGCGACGTGTATCGAGCAGCAGTGTTTGGTTTCAATTTGCACGGAAATGCGTAGAAAACGTTCAACCCGATTCAAGTTAGAAAAATTTTAAATTCAGGTTAATAGTATGCACCTCCTATTTTATACTTATATTAAAAAAATAATTAAAAAATGCAAGAAGTGATTTGAAGGAGGTAAGTAAATAACTAAATTACTTTCTTTCTTAATTTATTTTCTTTCCCTAGAAATAGGTTAGAGATGTTTTTTAGGGATTAAATATTTTCAAGTCACTCAATGCCGCTACATCGCAGAATTTAATTTTCTCAAGTCCCAGTATTTCTGAAATTAAGACAAGACGAATCCAAAAATTCGGTTCGTTATCATTTCATTTGCGCAGATTTTAGGACTGAATTACATTTTATAGCATCATTCAGATTAATGCACAGTAATTAACGCAATTTGCTACTTTACAACTTCTGGCTTTCGGAAACGATGAGTAATCACATTTCTATTAATTTGTAATTGCAGAACAATTGTCCGTAATCTATGAAAATTGTCATCGAACACGGTAAACACGGATTTAAGTGATGAAGGAACTTTAACTTAAATACTAGATCAGTTGGGTAGTGTTTGATTTCAATTAGTTATTTTAACTAAGTGGAGTCAAAAAAAATAGTAATTTTTTTAAAAAATAAGGATTTTCAGCAGAAAAATAAAATTCCTTCCCCTAACGGGTTTTTTGTTACGCCAACGAAATACTCGATTTTAAGTTCAAGAGGAACATTATATTTTCGTAAGAGTAATATTGTAGGTGTACAGTAAGTATTAAAATTTTATTGCAACCAGCAGCGTATTCAAGATTTTTTTGGGGAGGGTTTGGGGAGTGGGAGGGGAGATATATCAAGACAGCCTTTCCATGGATACGTTCCATGGCTACAACCACAGAACACGCCCTACCGATTGAACCCACACACAAGAAAGATGTTACATTTCTTATAGTATAGCTATTAGGCACTTTATTGACTTTTGGTCCATTTAGTATTAAAGAGTAAGCCCCGTGGCTGAGTTAGCCTTCCGTACTACCATGCCACAGGTCCGGGGTTCGATTCCCGGACTGGGAAGGGTCGACTCAGCCTTTCATTCCTGCAGTGGGGTCGCTAAAAGGAGGACCAAGCATGCTTTGGAGCTAAACACTATGGGTTCCGCGTCAGGCCGACCACTTGACCGGAACTTCTGCTTCTGCACCCCAAGGCCCTCGGACTCGAAAACTGGGATGGGCACAGTGGATCCCAAAAGGGATGGCGCGCCACTGAGTTGAGTATTAAAGATATGGACGGAATGCATATAACCGTTAATAGCAGTAGTAAGAGAAGAAACTGTGGCAAAAGTCCAGGGTTCCGGCAGAAAGTGCGAAAGAAACTTGTTCTGTACCTGCGGTAGATATTCAAAATTTGCGTTCGATCAAGAGTGTCTAGCAGCTGATGACTATGAGTTCTAAATTATCACAATATGTGGTTTCAAAGCCCAGCTTAAGGTACAATGTTAAATCAACATTTGTGTCCCGTTTGTCAGATGTTTTTATATTTGGCTATTATGTTGACTGGAAAGAAGTCGCATATTTACAACCATGTAAGATGTGTTATAGACCTACGTCGTATATTTATAACTGTGTAATATGTGTTATAGACCTACGACAGGAGTTATCTAGGAAGTAGTATTATCGCATAGCTAGACTATACTTCTGTAAGTAGTCCAAGTGCGATTGTGCTTCGTGAATAAACGTTAATCGCTGAAAAAAGCTATCGAGTTGACCGCTCGACATGTTAATCGAGTAAAAACGAGGCCTAAAACTGATATTTTAATTTGTAATCTCAAATTGTAAAGCAATAAACCAGGCATTAACGTATTAAACTGCTCAAGAAAAAAAATCAGAAAATAGTGCGGTGTTTCTCTCTCTCTCTCTTTTTTAAAGCAAATTGCTAACATAAAGAATTTTGAAAGTACTATTTATATAACAATTGGTTTTAATGATATGAAAAAACTGAATGCTACAATATTAGAAATACTGGTATGTTTAAAAGAATTTAATTAAAATAAAGTAACTTAGTTTTCATGCATTAGTTATCATATTTTTCATTAGTTGGCATTAAATCAATCTCTATGTGATCCATAAAAGATTGTAATCATCTAAAGGTATGAAACTCCTGTTTTTCACAAAAAAAAAAAAAAATCCTAAAAGAATGCATGGTTTAAAGCCTTACGTGAAAAAACATTTCTGCGGCATCAAGCAGTATTTATTTATTTATTCAGTATTAATAATATAAATCTATCACCATTTTTGAAAGCATCAATAACTATGTCAGACTTTGAATTTATTTATTTCGGATGAAAATAAAGCTTTATTAGATTTCTTACTTTTTCTTTTACTCGAATGTTGCTATCGTTAACTGATTCCGATAACTAGATAAATGATGCTTCGCTACCAAGTACGTGCTTGGAAATTAGTCCACGTAATCAAAAAGAAGTAATGTTGTTTTAGCACTAAGTCGTATTGCTTTTTTCAACCCTTCGCTTTCTATGGTTCTAATAGTTCAAGTGTAGTCATTTTAACAAGAATGTTTCAATAATAAAAATGTTAAGTCGTAATACCCCCCCCCCCCCCCCACTTGCTTTTGGTTAGTTATTCATGAAAATTGCAAAGTATAAGTATGAAACTGCAAAATTCTGTCTTAGCATTTGTACGTTTCAACGTACATTTTATCCGAATATGGTAAATTAAATGTGGTACTTATGCAAGTTATTAACATAGTAATATGAATTATTGAAGTTAGTAAAATAATATTAAACATTACTCTAAAAATGTCACAACTTTGGGCATTTCATTTACGTATGTTTGCTAGATGCGCTATTACAGCCGCCAGGCGTCACTTTTGGAAATCAGCAAACACCTTGTACCGAAAACAATCGTCTTAGCTGCTTTAAAAAAAAAAGAAGAAATTTTAAGTTCAGATAGAAGAAGTTAAAGATTGAAGAAGTTTAAATTCAGAAGTTGAAGTTCAGATATGAACCGTTGTTTGCTCAATTTTAATTTCTAAAACACTTCTTTCTGAACATTCATAGGAGAGAGATGGCGATGTGGTGAATAGAAAAATCGAGCCAGCAACACTGTCAACCAGATATATAGTCAGAACATTAATATTCTGGACAATATTAAATTACTGATAAGACCGGCACCCCAATTTCCATACCTATTTTTTTTTTTAGTAAAGATGCGCACAATATTCGAGATTATACACTAAATGAATAACTAAAAATAGAAAGAAACTGTGCATGTCGAAAGACCTCAAGGGTAAAATTCCCTGACTGCAGATAGTGATCATTTTAGAGTAAAATAGTACTGGTTGGCCGTAGCGAAGAAAATCACGTGATGGTAAACTAGGTTCAATATGTTGTAAGTACATGCTGTTTGTGAATAGTTGATGAAAAAAAAATATTCACAGCCCTACTGAAGTACGTTTACCCCTCATCAAATTCCTGTAACATAATTTAACGTTCCTCATATTTAACTCTCTAATTAAAATACACAGTATAAAGGTAACTCTAAATTTAAGCTTTCAAAATACATAACAATCAATATCAAGCCCTATCATCACCATAAGAGATGTAAACGACGAACATGTCTACAGGGAGGGGGGTCCTCTCAGTGGTCCTTTTCTTTTACGTCAACAACAGAGGGGGCTGGGGAATCATGATTTGTGCATATGAGCACAACTTTAATAATGAATTCCGTCGGTGGCAACGTACCGATCGCGGCGGTAGGCCTTCCGCAGTCTACTCGACAGCAGTTGCTTGTATAAGGATCGGGGCTCTTCGGTTGTCAGGCCTCAGCTCTTCACAGTGATTGCTATTTAGCAGCGCCCACTTTAATTGACAGCTAAGATGCACTTAGAGCCTAAGCTTCACACGTGATGCATGGACGCTTATCTTTCTGTCTTTCAAGACCTCTTCTATGCCGAGCTTAGTTCTGGGCGATTTCGGACCATGCGAGTCGTTGCGCTGTGTTGCTAGATATATACTTTACATAAAATTTGCAAAAAAAGTAACTTCTGTTCTGTAAAACCAATTGAACAAAGTGTTAAAAAAATTTAAGTCATTTTAAAAAGCGTGTGAGAATTATGGACATTTTTCTTTTCCTAAGACAAAATCCCTATTTTATGCTGCGAATTAGATTTTTGTCCACAATAGCAGTGTAGTCAATTGCCCTTCCTTTTTAACAATATATTTTTTCAATCAAAAATCTATAATTACATTGAAAACAAAATGTCTATCTTTGTTTCTAAAAAGTTCGAAAATATTCATGAAGCAAGTTTTTTGAAATAAACAATTTTGAAGCAGAGTCAGGTATCGTCAAGCATTCATCATCAACCACTTTCTCTGCGTATGGAGACGAGAGGTTTTGAATATCAGAATTCCGAAGAAGGGGAGAGTTTTGACTGCATTTAAATTTACTTCACTTTCATCGGAAAGCAATTTCTGTCTCGTGTATGCAAAATAAATTTTTTAATACCAATAAAAATATTGATTTTCCAAAACCTCTTCTCTATTCCTGTTGAAAAAAATATTTAAATTGTGGGCCTCATTGGACTTTAATTAGCCTTACGCTCCGAAATATCTAAATCTGTCGTAGCTCTCATGGAACATCAATAAGTTTAAAATGTAGCTGTGTGCATGCAGACTTTTACGAGTCTAGCTCATTCAATTATTCTAATAAAAATTTTGGTAATTCTTCGTAATAACCAAGTATGGATACAGTATAGAGCAAAAGTATTGATCGTTGAAAAAAATGCCTTTGCACCACACACTAGAGAACTTTTTATAATTTTATTTAAATTTAAAAGCATTGTTAATAGAGCTCTTAGACATTTAGATCTCAAACGGCTAATCTTTTTCTGTTTTAATTAGAAGAAGAAAATCACATCACTGTTGCTATTTAGAATGTCGAATTAATTTAAAGTGGTTGTAAATGAATTAGCTTATAAAATTTTCTGCGGAATATTTTGTGCTTAAGTTTTTGATTTTCATTTCAAACGCTCTATGTAAGACCTAATGTAATTTGTTCAATGTCCATTAAAGGATTTTTTTTCGTGGTATTTTGCAGCCTTTTTACATTTTAGGCAGTTTACAGTTTTTTTTACTGTGATAAAACCTTACAGAAGTAATTTCTTGTCTTGAAAATTGTCTTATGTACAAAAAAGGAGTATTACTTGCACCACACTGCTAGGGCCGTGATTCACGGTAGATAGTGAGTCAAAGTGACTAAAATTAAAAGAATGCACGGTATTAAGGAGTTTTAAGTAAACGCATCAAACAAGCTTTTTCTTTTAAAACGCAATGAATAATCTTACGGAAACAAATTAAAATAAAAAATACGTTATCCAAAAGTATCAAGATTTTAAAAAGTGACAAGATTATGACTTCATTGCAGTGGCAGAAAAACTATTGTTTGTTTTTTTTGCTTTTTCGATGGAAAAAAGGAACATGAAACAGATGAAAATAATAGAATAAATTAGGAAGGTGCGATACTTTCGTCAAATTATATAGTAGCGAATTCAATCCAAAAAAATGGATTTAAAAAAAATTCTTTTTGAAATGCACTGCACTATTTTCTTTTAGAGAATGGTTTCGGTTTCTCAGGCGTTACCCTCACATAAGCAGTGTAGCAAAAAATAAATGAACAAATAGATAAAAAATTAAAACAAATAAAAAAAATGAAAAAAGATTAAAAAATTAAATAAATAAATAAAATAATAGTTCAAAATTAAAAAAAAAAACACTATTATTGCATGAAACGGAGAATTTATTTTAAACAAAATGTGCTCTATAAATAATTCTAAATGTACTGTTATGTTATAAATGAATGCTCAACAATGGAGTTCCCATCAATTGAATGGGGATTTGTACTAGTTTTTCCTGTGAACAAGGCTTAAACTTATTCTCCGTTCAGTGATGCCTTTGTTCTTTGTAAGGATTCATATTTCAAACCTTTCGTCCTTCGCAACTAGTTTTTATTATTTTCATAGTATCGTATGTTTTCTTCTAGCACTTGAAACTAAGAATATTCTACTTTTACCAGCTTTATTTTTCAGGCCATAATTTTTTTTCCTTCAATTCTTTTACTTCAATGCAAACATAACCATGTGAGGTATGGCTATTTTTAGATTGAAACCAACAAAACAGTAATTCCAAGTATAGCAGTATGTTTCGATAAATTAACGTTTTTCTATTCTTTTCTATTGTCCCTCAGCAAATAGTTAACACTTTGAAATGTTTTGAATTTCTTAGAGATAATTTTACATAAATGTCTTTTTTTGGAAAGGATGAGAAAATTTTATGCAAATATTATTTGAAACATTTTGATATGAAATAAATAAGTTTATACATACATATATCTGATTGTTAAAAAATGCAAACATGTATGGAAGCACACTCGATTTTGAGAGTCATTTTAATGGAACGTCAAAAATATATGCTGTATGCAAATACAGTTTGCTTCGACTTTAGCAGCACTAATGTGAAACCATTTTCCTTTTTCAGAAATGATTTTCGGTCGTATTTGATGTGCAATAACATTTCTTATATACATGTTTCTACAAACCCACAAAGGCTATCTATCGACTTTCTCACAATGTTAGAAACACATGAAACGATTTCTCGCAAAAAGAATTATTTTAAAATACTTCGTATTTTCAAAGTGTTTTTTGTTCGTTAAAACATTTTTCAATGATTTTAAATGTTTATTTTGACAAAAATTCTTTTATGAAACAGAAAGATTATGATTTGCATCTGATCTTATTTGAGCTGTTAATTTTTCTGCTTTACGGATTGTTGTCATAATTTAATTCATGCCTGAAGTTGCAGTTTTTGATGTTTATTCTACTTGAAGTATGATTAGACTTGGTCAATGGTTTCAATGGTGCTTCCATTATCATTACTAAACAGTTACTATCCACAACCCGCATTTGTTGGCATCCCATCTCTGATA
Source organism: Octonoba sinensis (assembly GCA_038502835.1). Taxonomy (NCBI): domain Eukaryota; kingdom Metazoa; phylum Arthropoda; class Arachnida; order Araneae; family Uloboridae; genus Octonoba; species Octonoba sinensis. The sequence continues at coordinate 22,779,814 of CM076599.1, read as the reverse complement.
TTATACATATGTATGTATATATATATATATATATATAGGTGTAGCAAGTTGTTAAGTATATGAAATTGTCAAAGTTAGTGCCAGGCGCAAATGCAGCACTATGCAGCGAACTTTAATATATTGAAATATAGATGTAAATGAAAAGAAAATGAAAGTTCCGGGACATGTAAACTAACATTAACGAAACGTATAAATTGCTAATACAAAAAATAAAAGTCATAAAATAAGAAACAAAAACAAATAACTCTCCTCATCAGTGGGCGGGGAGCATAACGTATTCAAAAGAAACCAAGAAAAATAGTCCTACAGGTTTCGGAATGCGTCGCAGAAATGGCATGTAAAAGGAAGTATTGTAAATAAATTGAAGCGACGAAGTTGCAAAATGTGGTGAATAACATAAAAAGGAAACTTTGACGGAAATAACGCAAAAGGCTTTGACACAAAAATTACAAAATTAGACGGACGTGAAACATGCCACCAATACGACGCACCCGCCCATACCTGCAGGACGTTGGCACGTAGCAACGATTATACTCACTTACACCCAGAGATGAGAGGTCCAAAGATGCGACGAAAAAAGCAGAAAACACAAGATATTTTCATTGTTGTTCCGTGTCCGCAAACTCCTGATCAAACGTTCGTGTCGGACATCATCCGCTGCAACACATCCAGGTTGAGGCCTTCCATAGATTTTTAGAGGACTTTAGCCACGACCCTTCATAACATCCACAGCGAACAGCGTCACCAGTACGTCAGCTAGCACGTGCGTCGTACATGCGCACAGCCCTCTTGAATATTTTAAAGTAATGTTTAATGAATTCTAGTGGAAAAATTTTATTATAATAAACATTTGCTCTCATTGTTGTCACATGTCATATAGCGCTTAATGCATACTCTTAAAGTTTTGCATTCCACTGTGATTTAGTGTTTACAATAACCTGTATTTTTTTTTTTTTTATATATATATATATTTTTTTTTAAAAGGTTTTCATAAATTTGCGGTTGGTCGAGCTCTCCCGGAACCCCATTTGCTCCCGAGGGCTTGCACTCGGGGGCATCTAAAAATACGATAGGCCAGAAAATGGCAGGGGCGGGGGGTTTCTGGGCGCACACTGTATTGCTGAAAATTTGTTTATTTAAAAAGATATTATTGTTACAGATTTTTGAAAATCTGTTTAATTGATTAATTATTACGTTAACAAAAATTATTTTATTTAAATTACTGTGCCAATGCGGCATATGTATCGTAGAAAAATTAAAATCTTTACGTTTGTCGTAAAGATCGAGATTAAGTTTGTCAGTTTCAATATTTATATAGATATCTAAGAAGTTAGCGCGGGTTGCAGTATTATTGGTTTTATTTAACGTAAGGCATTTTGGATATATTTTATAGTGGATGTTGCAAAAATCTGAATCGATTATTAGAATATCATCTATGTATCTGTAAATCTGCAATTTTTTGTTAGAATTGATCACATAGTTATATTCATAAAAAAACAAGAATAAGTTAGCAGCGGTACTGGAATAGTTAGTTCCCATGCCAATACCGTAAATTTGTTTGAAGATATTGTTTTGGAATAAAATGTAGTTATTATTAAAACAGAAATGACACAGATTTATGAAATAACTTCTGTCAATTTTCAGTTCAAGTTCTATGCAAAAGGTATCAAAAAGTCATTCGATAACTTCATACAGATTATTAATTGGAATATTGCAAAACAGGTTTTCAAAGTCAAATGTTTGAAGCATAGTAGGCACAGAGTAACGTAATTTAGGAATAATTTCAAAGCTGTTATCAATAATCCAGAAATAGCTAGTGTGTTTAAATTTATTTTTAATGAAATTATAAATATCTTTAAGAAACTGTTGAAGTCTTTTGTTGAGATGTTTACTAATACTATTACTTGTACTACAGATGAAACGGAATTTAATTGGTTTTTTGTGAAATTTGGGAGTAAGGAATAAGAAAGGCAGTCTAGAATTATTAGATGTGTTGAAGTTTTTTGCAAATAGAGTTTTGAATTTTTTGTGTGCAGCGGAAAATTTGTTTTTTAAGATACTGAAGTCCAGATGGGTATTGCTGTAGTAAAACAAATTATTTAATTCTTCGTTGATTTTTTGTGTGTAAAAGGTTTTACAGATTATTGCATAATTATTGAATGCTTTGTCAACAGGGACAAAGATGAAGTTATCCTGTAATTTTTTGATGTAATTAAAATCGTTTTTGCTGACTTTGTGATATAAAAAAGAATTGTTGTTGAGTTTTGACTTAGTAAAAAGTTTAAAACTATTTTCTATATGGTGTTTCCATTCAAAGAAAGCCTCGAAGGGCATGCAATACTTATACGCAATATTTTGAATAAAAATGTTCAAATTTTTGTTAAATACGTTAATGGCGTTTTCTGGTTTAATTTTATTGTTTAGCCTGAATTTGGTACCATATGAGAGGAGCTGTTTGATGTTATTGTTTTTAATGATATTTAAGTCACCTGTAATTATATGTTGGTGGTGGCTATCTATGAATTCTTTATATTCATCTTTGTGTCATAGACAGGTTTGATTATTTATATCTGTATCGTATGCCAGTTTTTTGTAATTAAAGACCTTTGAGCTGAATGGTTTATTGTATTTATAAGTTATTTGTATTTTAATGTTTTTACTAGGGAAGAAAGGTTTGTAGTCGTTCATGCACTTAGAAATGTTAAAATCATTGAAAGACTTGTTGAAAGAGTACGATAAAATATTCGGGTATGATTTCGTTGCTGTTTTTTTGTCTTATTTTAAAATTTAAATTTAAACATCATATATTAAATCTTTAAATTGCGCGTTATTGAATTTATAGGTATTAAAAAGTTTATACATATTTCTCAACAGAATTAACTTTAGCTCAAAGACTGCAGTTTTAACGCGCGTGGTATTCAAGTTCGCGATGAAATTGGATTCGAGTCGCTCAAGCCAGCGTGCATTGTTGAAATTATTTTTGCTATGTATGAGGGGAATTAACTTTAGCTCAAAGACTGCAAAAAAATTGAACATTTTTATTCAAAATATGGCGTATAAGTATTGCATGCCCTTCGAGGCTTTCTTTGAATGGAAACACCATATAGAAAATAGTTTTAAACTTTTTACTAAGTCAAAACTCAACAACAATTCTTTTTTATATCACAAAGTCAGCAAAAACGATTTTAATTACATCAAAAAATTACAGGATAACTTCATCTTTGTCCCTGTTGACAAAGCATTCAATAATTATGCAATAATCTGTAAAACCTTTTACACACAAAAAATCAACGAAGAATTAAATAGTTTGTTTTACTACAGCAATACCCATCTGGACTTCAGTATCTTAAAAAACAAATTTTCCGCTGCACACAAAAAATTCAAAACTCTATTTGCAAAAAACTTCAGCACATCTAATAATTCTAGACTGCCTTTGTTATTCCTTACTCCCAAATTTCACAAAAAACCAATTAAATTCCGTTTCATCTGCAGTACAAGTAATAGTATTAGTAAACATCTCAACAAAAGACTTCAACAGTTTCTTAAAGATATTTATAATTTCATTAAAAATAAATTTAAACACACTAGCTATTTCTGGATTATTGATAACAGCTTTGAAATTATTCCTAAATTACGATACTCTGTGCCTACTATGCTTCAAACATTTGACTTTGAAAACCTGTTTTGCAATATTCCAATTAATAATCTGTATGAAGTTATCGAATGACTTTTTGATACCTTTTGCATAGAACTTGAACTGAAAATGAAAATTGACAGAAGTTATTTCATAAATCTGTGTCATTTCTGTTTTAATAATAACTACATTTTATTCCAAAACAATATCTTCAAACAAATTTACGGTATTGGCATGGGAACTAACTATTCCAGTACCGCTGCTAACTTATTCTTGTTTTTTTATGAATATAACTATGTGATCAATTCTAACAAAAAATTGCAGATTTACAGATACATAGATGATATTCTAATAATCGATTCAGATTTTTGCAACATCCACTATAAAATATATCCAAAATGCCTTACGTTAAATAAAACCAATAATACTGCAACCCTCGCTAACTTCTTAGATATCTATATAAATATTGAAACTGACAAACTTAATCTCGATCTTTACGACAAACGTAAAGATTTTAATTTTTCTACGATACATATGCCGCATTGGCACAGTAATTTAAATAAAAGAATTTTTGTTAACGTAATAATTAATCAATTAAACAGATTTTCAAAAATCTGTAACAATAATATCTTTTTAAATAAACAAATTTTCAGCAATACAGCAAATCTTTATTATCTACCTTTTTCCACTAGAATTCATTAAACATTACGTTAAAATATTTAAGAGGGCTGTGCGCATGTACGACGCACGTGCTAGCTGACGTACTGGTGACGCTGTTCGCTGTGGATGTTATGAAGGGTCGTGGCTAAAGTCCTCTAAAAATCTATGGAAGGCCTCAACCTGGATGTGTTGCAGCGGATGATGTCCGACACGAACGTTTGATCAGGAGTTTGCGGACACGGAACAACAATGAAAATATCTTGTGTTTTCTGCTTTTTTCGTCGCATCTTTGGACCTCTCATCTCTGGGTGTAAGTGAGTATAATCGTTGCTACGTGCCAACGTCCTGCAGGTATGGGCGGGTGCGTCGTATTGGTGGCATGTTTCACGTCCGTCTAATTTTGTAATTTTTGTGTCAAAGCCTTTTGCGTTATTTCCGTCAAAGTTTCCTTTCTATGTTATTCACCACATTTTGCAACTTCGTCGCTTCAATTTATTTACAATACTTCCTTTTACATACCATTTCTGCGACGCATTCCGAAACCTGTAGGACTATTTTTCTTGGTTTCTTTTGAATACGTTATGCTCCCCGCCCACTGATGAGGAGAGTTATTTGTTTTTGTTTCTTATTTTATGACTTTTATTTTTTGTATTAGCAATTTATACGTTTCGTTAATGTTAGTTTACATGTCCCGGAAATTTCATTTTCTTTTCATTTACATCTATATTTCAATATATATATATATATATATATATATATAAGAGGTAGAGATACCTATTTATTCCAGGACAGACAGTTCTATACCTAGATCTCTGTAATGCTGGCATTGCAAGAAAGAAAGTCCTATCCAGACGGTTGTTTTTCTTACATTTAGACTACGCTAGCAGAAAAACAACTTCTACAGAATTCATTCACTTCTATTGATAATTTCCTGACTAAGTTTTTCAACAAAAAAGGGTTTGCTGATATGGTTACAAAAATTGTTTAGCGGACAATTGTACGCTCCCAGGTCCAGGTTTAAAAAATAATAATTGCATCAGCAGCACTTTTTTTATTTGTTGGATCAAAGAAAAAACACCCTAACATTATTTTTAAGTTATAAATTTAGGATACGAAAACAAAGCATCATGTTTTTTAATTATTTTTTACACAAAGCTAAAAGCTAGAACCTACATTATATATCGCTGCCTTAGTTCGATACTAAGGCATCTTGGAGTTGCTGCTTAGAGCTTAAACATTTATTTTCAGCGCTGTTATTCAGAAAATAGTTCAAGGAAAATGATGTTTGAGCTGCGTACGAGTCTCACACTGATGTTTTAAACTATGTAATTAGGATTTAGTTGCGAAATGAGCCGCTTACATGGAGATGTTACATTAAGATACGGCTCCGCATTGAATTAGAGCAGTGATATATTAGAAATTGAAACCTCATCTCCAAACATAAATAGCGAAACATTTTTTTGCAATACAGTTCTACCATCAACCATAGCAAGCCGGCTGGCAGAGTACCAAGAAGAATCCATTCATATTCAAGGGTATAAAGGATGCCCCCTTGCCGGTATAAAGGATGCGCTTCCATCTTCTCGTTCTTCTGAGCATACCTCATTTCTGCCGAACTGATGCTGTATGCCAGTTTATAAATTTAGTTACTTTCAACAAACAGAGAAGCAAACCTTCTGATTCGCTTACTAAATAAACGCACCTGCAAAACGAACTTCCCCAAACTCAAATGGATTCGTTCTCTTCTGCCATGCGCAGAAGCTTCCAAGTAGCAAAATTTCGTGGTCGAACTGTGAAAAGGTAATTGGAAAACATTTTCTATCGAAGCTATTTCTAAATGTTTATTTATTTAATTTTCGTTTACTGTAAAAATTTTGCGTTTAGTCGCCACCATTTTTGGTTTACTGAACACGATTTTTGGTGTTCAGTTGATGTCAAGTTAAAAACTATTCATTTTTGATGTATTTTACATTTTTTTATGTGTCTGTCTAAAGCAAACATAGGCAGTATAACGTTTCTTAGTACATAAAATTTGCTAACTCAGTAACGTATCAAATTTCATTACGATTGCTCATTTATATGAAAAAAGAATAAATGAGCAAGAGTAGTGAGCTTTTGATACGTAAATAAGTTGACGCTCATAATATGCTAAAAAAACATTCTTCTGTCTGCATTTTTTTTAGACAGACATTTAAAAGGATTTAAAATATATCAAAAAATGAATATTTTTTAACTTTACACCAACTGAACACCAAAAATGGTGGTGACTAAACGCAAGTGTAGCGACGAATCAGTTTTCGGACATCTCCGCTGTCCGATTTCTGATGTCTTCCAAACTGAAGCAAGTAAGAATATTAATTTCAGGAAATGGTTATCTAACTTTATATTCAAGATAAGCTCTTTCTTACTAGAAAATGGGGAAGATGCTTTAAAATTAATATCGGAATCAAATTATGAGCGGAATTGTATTTCAAATACAATGCAGTGAAATGAAAATTTTCATATATGGAAGCTTTGTTTGCTCAATCTCAATAGCGAAAGGTTAGGGTAGTACTTTGTTCAAACAAAAATATTTTGAAACCGAAAACTCATTAAAGCTCCAAGTATTCAATATTTGAGGATGTCAAGATATTGTGGCCCGATTCAATCCATTGGAAATGATTTGTAAGAAGATTAAATTTACTTAGAACGAATTTTATCATGCGGCATTCTTAAATACGAGAATTATGTCTTGCTGTGCACATAAAAGTAAAGAGAGGAAAAAGAAAAAAAAAAAGGATTACTTGTTTCTTATGCAAGTTTAAAGGGTATCACATTACTTTAAGAATTAAAGATTAATTGGATGAACTTTGTTTCGTGTATAAAAAGTTTTGAAATTGGTAACTAATAAAATTCTTGTGATTTTAAAATTTAACCTAATATCCTAATAGGCACCATTTTTAGAAATCATTTTCCAAAAAACTTTAGACGGTGTTTTTTGTTCTTGAAGAAAATGGTAGAAATTTGTTTATATTTCACAGCTTTAAGCTAAATTTTATTTACTTTTTTCAATGCAATAAAAAAGAGTTTTTTAAAAAAAGTTGAAAAATGTGCCTTAATTAAATTATATTAAAAAAAAACAGCATTTTCAAAAATATGTAATTAATTTTTATACAGTAAGCGAATGAATTTTTCCATTAAAGTTGTCAGCGAAAAAAAAGTTAGTAGCAATAATAACAATACTTCTACTACTAATAATAATATTAATAATGTATTTTATAGAATAACTCGTTAAAAAACTTTATATAATAGATTTAAATTATTTTACATTGTTCGAATTCTTCCATCATATCTTAAGATATAGCAGTTACACCGAATTAGAGAAGTGTTAAGTGTTGCACTCGCTCAGCACTCAAAATTAATCAGCACGATTTCCCATCAGGGTCCATATGTGTACCCAATTTCGTTCGATTCCATGCACTACGCTTTGAGTTATTGGCAAATAAATGAATAAAGCACCACATTCAGCCCAGACACAAAGGCAAGTTTTCCAAGAAAGGGTACGAATGGGTTCCTCACTCCTTAAAACGTGTAAGTCCATCAAAATTGGAAAATCGAAAATGTTCACGAATTCGATAATTTCTTCTACAAATTTTGTATATAGAAGAAAATAAAAAATGAATAGAATATTAATTTAATATTTATTTCGAATTTTATTAAAGGGACGAATTATGAATTTATGAAAAACAATGTTTTAGAATAAGGTATACTTTTACGGCTTTTGAGAAGTTCAGAAACAATTATCAAAACAATTTTTTGTTAACTTTTAAATCTTGGGAAATTAATTACTTTCAAGAAACTCATTAACTTGAAACTCAAAGCTGCAGAAAACTGCTATAATTACATAATAAACAACTACAACTTTTAATCTTATTCCTGTTAAATAGAGGAAATTCATTATCTAATGTATTTTTTTCTTCAGTGAAGGAACTTTGTTTCTAAAAATACTGGAAGTATGCAATTACGTGTCTCAAACATGCGAGGAAAAATAGAAATATAAATTCATCAATATATTTTCTTTAACAACTTTTTTTCTGTATTTTTTAGTTACCTTTTAATAGTTTTGCAAGCACACAAAGAACTCGCAATAGATTTTGTTTCTTGAAATAAATACCGTTGAAATGAATTCCTTATTCATTGTTTCGAGTTGATTCTTGAAATTTCTGAATTTGAACTGACTATAAATGTCACATTTCTTTAGTGTACACTTCAAAACATATTTTTAGTGCAAAAAATATGGTTTACATATTTTTACCGCAAAGATGCAAACTTTCCGCAAAATGGAAAATTTTATCAACACATGTCAAAACCTTTTCAATAAAAGCACCTATACTAAGGAAACATTAACCTTGTAGCTATTTTAAGTTACAAAACAGCAGTTTAGTGGTGTAAATAGATACAGTGAAACCTTGCTATTCGTACACAATTCGTTTCAGGAGCAGTTCGAATGGCGAATTATTTTTTCACATAAGATACAATGTAAATTGGATTAATCCGTTCCAGACCCACAGATGGTTGCTTATTTAAACCTATGAAAAACAAACACTAATGTAGATGAAGTTATAGATAAATAAAAATTTAACTGCACTTTACGGGTACAGAGGTGAGCTGATGGCATAAGTGGAATGTTGAGAGGAGGAAGAGAAATGTTTGGAAGAGGATCCCCCCTTCCATAAAAACATCAGGTAACATCCCTTCAGGTGTTTTCTCCTTTCCTGCTGTTCTTTCTTTTTTATGTCTTTTTGAAGGAGAAGAATATTGGGTTTCTTTCTCTGAAAACTTCTCCAATGTTGTCTGCCTTTGATGATTGTTCAGAATTTTTCTAAAATGGTCAATAACATTGTCGTTGAACAAGTTAATGCTGTTGACCACATCAGTGTTAGGATGTCATTTTTCAACCACTCTCGGTGTTTTCCCCACAGCTCTTTAATTTCTGCAAAGGAAATGCTTTCCTTACTACTTTCCTCCTCTGAAGAAGAAAGTTCTTCAACCACTTCCTCTTGATGCCCCGCTTAGAAAGTTAAAACTGTCATTAAAATCTCAAAAGGTATTAAAATTTTTAAAAAAATCCAAAATGCCAAACAAATTATTTATAGACTAGTTCAAAATGAGTATAATTTCTCGATTGTTTTCTTAAAAAAAGCCAAACTGGCAACCCAGCTGGCCCCTGGTGCCGTACGAATCGCGGGTTGAATAAGTACGAATGGTGAATTTAATTTAACTTGAACAAGTTGGACGAATAACGAGTTGTACGAATAGCGAGGTGGAAGAATGGCGGGGTTCCACTGTACTTACAAAGGGAGCATTTTAATTCAATGTCAGGTCTGTTACCTAGATTTTTATGTTAGAAATATAAATTCAGTGCTTTTTTTTGCTTTAATAATATTTGCTATTTAATTTTTTGAAGATTTTTTTTGTTTCTTGGTAATATTAATTAGCATGTAGAATTTGAAAGGCATTTCGCTGTTAATGTCGAGTCCGTTTCCATGTAACTGGTTTTATGCAAAAGTCAGTACGTGTGAGTTAAAAATGTGTAAGTTATACTTTGCTGTATTAGAAATATATTGAGTAGTGTGACCTAAAGAAATGTAATATTTATAGTCAGTTGAAATTAACATATTATATGCATAATCACTGTTTTCACTCTGGGACTGTATATGTATGCCTATTTTGAAAACAACCCTTGTAATTTGTTGATTTATTTCTTCAATATTGTCTTGATTGTAACTTGTTATTTTAACTGGTTCAATATACCTTAACCTAAAAACTTTCCTTTATTTTTGTTTTTATTACATTTTACTCCGTTAGTTTTAAATGTTTTGGCTGCTTTTAGTACACGTTTTTCAAGGAGTGCGGTTTTTTTTATTTCAGCACTCTGTTTTTTAAATTTTTAATTTTTCCTACATGTGATTTTTAAGTAAGCTATCTTTTCATAATGTCTTATAATATGATGTACTGTTTATTGAACAGTTCGTTCTTTTTTGCAATGTGAGGTCCCCCACCCCTTATCTTATTTACGTGTTTCTAGAACATAGAATAAAATATCTGACGCTTCTCAACTGTGAAAAATTCTAGTTCAACCTTTCACCAAAAACATGATGAAAATGGTGAAATTTAGCTGCAACCAACATTTGGGATAAAAGTTGAACCATTATAATGGTTCCTTGTTTCCCATTTATGGTGAAACTAGGTGAAACTTCACCATTATATTGGTTCAACTTTTATCCCAAATGAGGCGGTGAGAAGCAAAAGGAGGTAAGTGAAAAAAGTATCATTTTGAGTAAAACTCGTTCGAAGTTTAATTCCTATATTAAATTCTAGAGGTTCTTCATATAAATATTTTTTTTATTTTTGAGTCCTATCTGTGTGTGTTAGTTTAAGTATGAAGTGTAAAGTGTTTCTGATAATTCGATTTGGCGTAGGATTTTTTTTAAAAAAAAGCTTCTTTTTTTCTACTTTTTTTACTTTCACCCCTTTGCTTCCAACTAGTTAACTTACACAGCTTTGCTACTAAATGAAACACGTGTCTTGTTCATTTTTCTAATTTACACAGTAATAAAGATAGTTTGTTAGTGATATAAATTTATTAAAAACTGCATAATATAAATTTAGAATAATTATATTTATCAACAAACTAAAAACCATTGCCACTAGACAAATTGTCGAAAACAAAACAAGAAAAAAATAAAATCTGCAGACGATTTAACCCTTGTTTTTATTATTATTATTCAACAATTCAGAATTCCTCTCCTATTTTTTTTCTTCTTCTCCGCTTTAAGTTTCGTAAATAGATCGTCTGCATTGCGTATTTAAAGTAACTGAAAAATCAAATAATTTTATTTAGAGGCAAACGGATGTAAGTGCAATTGCATCCCTTTGCCACCAAACGGAATGCAGCTTTTATCTAGTAATTTTTTTAAAACACGCTTTTTTGGAGTATCTGTCAAAGCTACCACTAAAATCTCTTTCCCACAAAACAGAAGGGTGTTTAATTTATCATTTGCACTAGCAATCTCAAAATTTTAATTTTGGTCACTTACAGCCCTTTGCTTCTAACTGCCTGAAATGTTGGTTGCAGCTGAATTTCAGCATTTTTTCACGTTTTGACGTGAATACGTCTTTAAATTTGCTACCATACGGAAGCAATCCAAAAAATCGAATGATAACAAAATCGGGGGATACAGTTTAACGTTGTACTTTCGAATCTATCCTCTACATCCGAAATTAAATAATACCACTGGATAGCTAAAGGATCAAAGAATTCATTACGATAAGCGAAAACAGTGACGCATCGAGGGGGGTAAAGAGGTAAAGAGGGAAATGCCGCCATTTGGAGGTTATTTTGCTGCGTATCGAAATTTGCAATTAGTATAGCTTTTGACTCGTAGAAGCTACGATGTTCGTTTAAGTTTTAATCATCAGCTGTCGTCAAAATCTATCGATTGTATATAAAACATTAGTTTAAAGTAGTGACAGTGAATATAATAAGGTGTTAGAATAAAAAATGTAAACAGTGAAATTAGTTACTCAATTTTGATAACTTTCCAACAATTCACTGCTTTTTAAAAGCTTCTGGATAAGGAAACGTAGCATTCTTCTTTCACGTTATCACTGTGACAGCTGGTTGTTGTCTCAAAGATCACAACTTCTTCGTTTTGAAAAAGGTACTCTTTGTAACCCCAAACAGGTGTCTGCAGTAATTTTAGGCAATTTTACAAGTCATCATACTCTTTTCACTACTCTACTCTTCTTACGAAGGGAAAAGTTTACTACTTAAGCAGTTATATACAGAAAAATTAACAGAATATTAAGTGTTGAAGATCGAGGAGAAAAACAGCACTTGCAATGTGAAATTTTATTGTTAAAATTGTTTAAAATGTGTTATAGAACGGCAGTTATTTAGATATTCAATTTGCGTTCTTTAAACCTAAGTACGGAAAATTGATGGGTTGTATGTAATTTCTTGAGAAATGCCATTTTTTAGTGGTATGTAGTTTAAAATTTCTTTGATAAACTTTCTGACAATGTATACTAACGAATACTTCTTTCGTGGCATTGATTAATGTTGCCAATTACTTAAATAATGCATCTGCTTCGTTATGTTCCCTTGAGGAAATGAGGTCATAAATTTAAATGCACATTTTTTTTTGCAACCAATTTCTTTTACTTTTTTTGCTTGTTCTGATAATTTTTTCTTCTATAAAATTAAGATATTTGTAAGATTTTTTATGAGAGACAGAAAAAATAGTGAATATCAAACTGCAATATAAATACATGAAATCGACTGACGTAAAAGATTATTTTGGACTGTTCAATCTGGAAGAGTATGGGTAGAACACACTGTATTAAATTTTAATATGTGTTAGAAGTCCAAATATGTTTTAATGATTCAAGTCTTTGATATTTTCGAACAAAATTTGCACAATATTTGATGATGTATTGATTGTTTAATTATATTCTGGAAGTAAATCCGGCAATATTTCATTCGAATATTAGAGGAATTTTGCGAGGACAATCATTTAGTATTTTTAAACCTATATTTTGCATAATTTTAAAGCTGTGGGTGGGGGGGGGGGGGGGGGGAGTTAGAAAAGTAAAAATGGAATTTTTACGGAAGTTCTTTAACTAATAGAAAGTAAGTTATTTGCGTTAATTGCTTCTTTTCCTGAGACTAAAATAAATATTTGAAATTTTTATTTTTTTAGAACTTTTGTGGTTTACTATAATCTAAGTTATATTTTATAAAGAATTCGCACAAATATGGGGCACATTATTTTTAACGATTTCATATTCACATAAAAAAAAGGAAGGCCTCAATTGCGTTCGTATCTTTTCCTGCAAAAATCAAAATGTTAAATTTTTAGATTGTGAAGTTCAATGTAAAAGTTTTGTTTGTTCGTGTGTCTGTTCGCTATACAAATTTTACACCATGTACTGAATCTGTTCCAAATCTTTTGTACTGATTGATCAGCAAACGAAAGTGCTAACATGGCATTTATAATGCTGTTTCTATTAATAGGCATTTCATTCGTTAAGAAATGATAGATCTGGGTATTTTTACACCGATTGAAAAATATCTATTGGTTAACTATTTTTTTTGATGTTATTATCCTCTCGCCAGCGTCGGATAATTTTGTCTGTAATATATTATCTTTCGCGTAAAACCTACAAAGCTTGTCACCATTTTTGAGAAATTAAGTAAAAATAGAGTAAGTTTAAATAAGAAAATCAATTATATGTAACAAAGTTCAATATTTGCTATCTTCAAGTTAGAGTATGCATGTAAGATATTTATAAGAGTTACCTTACAACACGTATATTCGGTCAAAACGTTAAGTTCCATCTGTCAATTTATTTTAGAGCGTCACATTAAATTTTTATTTGTGAAACGTGTCCTATAATAACGAAAACGCATTACAATAATCGATGAAATTTATTTCACTATCACTTCGCTAGCACAACCTATCACTTCAAACATGTTTCTGAAACACGTGATACAAATTACTTTTCATACACAAACTAAGAGAGTGAATATTGCTTAATTTTTAATGAAACCATTCGATTTCAAGTCGTGATATGTTTGATCATTCTTTAAAGTATCGAAAGCAAAAGAATTAATTTCGAATTTACGAACATGAGGATGAGATAAAAAAAAAAAATCAATTTCCTTAGAGCATTTTCTATTTGATCTTAACGCAACAACTATAGAAATCCGAATTCGAGTTTTAACAAAATTTTTAGAATTTAACTAAAAAGTGCGATTGGAACGATAAGGAAATAGTGTTTCTTTTACCCTAGTTTCCCTTTAAAATCTTAAAGAACTAGGGAAAAATTTTTTTTCTTGAATAGCAAAAATATTCCGTAATAAATGTGGTGATAGCAGAGCGTGGTTAGAAATGAGTCAGAATTATGAAAAGAAAAACATTTACTTGTTAAAACCAAAACAGCTCACTGAGCTGGTCAAGAAGTAAATTATACATGATCATTAGAAATCAGTCAGTCACATACGGAGCCGAAAAATTACAGAACAGAATCCCAGAATATAAGTCATAGCTCTTCACAGTCCATTATACATTGAAAATAACGCCATTTAGGTTAATAGGTGAATTTACATAATATGCTGCATGCACGTAAGGAATGCAAATTTCAGTTCGAATACTGTCAAAATGTCTTACAAAAAAGAAATCTCTTACAAAGTTTTCGTTAATTATTACGTTTTCATGTATTAGGTATTTAGTTCTTCTTGAGCAAAAGGAGCCCGTTTCCCGCATATATATGTACAGTTGAACCTCGTTAAACCGCCAACCTTAATGTCGGATCGAAAGTTGGCGAAAGTCGAGGGTGGCGGTTTAACGAGTTTTCACCAATCCTTTTTAAAATGCCTGTTTTTATGATAATTTTTCAAGGTATGCTTTTTTTTTTCTTTTTCAAACTGAAACTTGAACATTAATAGCTCATTGATGTTTAAAGATTAAAACATCAAGGAACATTGGAAACAATACACCCTGGTGACTGGGTGCGAAGGGGGGGGGGGGGAGCATCAGAGGGAACAGAGATAACAGAAGCAGGACAGCTTAGTGGCATTCTTTTTTAACTGCTGATCAATCAGAGCATGTGATGTATTCATGGTTTCCCTTTGAGACATGTGATCGGTGGCTGTTGTAAATGGTTTGTCTCCCATGCATTATTTGGCATGAATTTTCAAGATGGCGGTTTAAACATTAACATTATCATACAAAGGATACAGTTTTGACCGAAAATGAATGGCGGTTGGCGAACAGCGGGGTGGCGGTTTCGTGGAGGAATTTACATTATATTTCTATAGACCACGTTTTTTTCCTAGCTTTTCTTGACGAACTGTGAGGGTGGCGGTTCGTCGGGGGGCGGTTTAACGAGTTTCGACTGTATATATGCCAACTATTTATCGCAAGTGTTCGTTGCTTATTGTTTCATATACTTGAAGTCTAATCGGTTACAGCAATTTCTTCTGAAGAAAACAGAGCTTTGTATGCAAAAAGGAAACTACTACTGATTGGGAAAAAAATACTTCAAACTTATTCTTTCAATTTGTTTGGCATTACATGTTATATATTGTAGTAAGTTTTAACTGTCCAATTTTTTTTGGTAACAAATGGGGATATTAAGCCCAATATTTTAGCATGTATTGAATAAAATTTGTTAAAAGGAAACATAAAAGTGAATTACAACAAAATACCGAAAATGTGAAATTTTAAAATTGAATTTATGCTATTTCATTTACGAATTGACATCCTAATAAGATATATTGTTTATCATACGATATATATATAGGACGTACACGTACAACGCTAATAACAACAAGATTTCGTGCGCAATTCGTCTTCAGAATTTAGTTTCGTAAAGAAGTTTTCGCGTGATGCTTGGCTGTTGACTGCTGCATGTAACCCGAAGCTCACCCTTTTTAGCATTGAGAAAGGCCTCTCTTGTAACTTCAAAACGGGTGTTTGCAGTATATCTTGCAATTTTTCGCGTGATAGCGATGTTTCATGATATTCACTAAATATCTATTTTAGTCTTGTCCAATGAAAAGCAATTACTGTTACGGCAATCATCCCTGTTCTCTTTTTTTAAGGTTTCTGTCATTAAAGTTTTTTTTAAAATTATTTATTAATTATGCATCGAAATGAAGCAACGCTTTTTAATCAAAAGAAAAGGAAACGTTTTTCATCTCTCTCTTTTTCTTTTCATGCTTAGTATTATGTTTTTATAATTTTTAAATAAAGGTGAATCTTGTATTTTTAACTACTAAAACGTATTTTTAATTGCTGTTGCGTAGATATTAATCGCAACATGAACTGAGAATAAATTCTAGCTTGCATAGTAATTTTTTAGCTGTTTGTTAATTGATTTGAAATTTGAGAAGATAAAAGGATTCCGTCCATTTTTTCTTCTTGTTGAATGATTTCTTAAAATCCTAATGAAAATTAATAGTTAAAAAAATTTATAATTTCCGGATGAAGTTTAACTATAATTATTTCCTGGAAATGATTAAAATTTCTAACGAAAACGAGAAAGATAAGGAATAAAGAATAAGCATTCTCTCTCTCTTTTTCGGTGTGCGTTAAAACACACTGATAGCGTTGCTATCAAAAATGAGTTCTTTTTATTAGTATGATTTTATTGTTTTCACTTGAATGTTGCAATTCAACTCCCCCCCCCCCACTTCCAGAGGTCCAAATTATTTGAAACGGTGCACACATATCAAGAGACGATGACAATACAACCTGGGAGGGGTTACATTTTTTAAAATTTGATTTTTGTTCATTTATTATTTCATTTAAAAGCGAAATTTTCACGTAAAACCGGCGAAAAATCTCTTGCACATATAACAACCTCTGGTGACTGACAGTATGAAGTATGATATGAAATTTAAAAAAATTGCACTCTTTCAAGTAATTACTGAAAATTTATTTAAAATTTATTTCATTTATTACATTAACACGTTGAGCCAAAAAAGGAAGATGTTGAAAATTTAGGGCGGAGTTCGTCTTTGCGATTTCAAATGGTAACCAAAACATCAAATTTCTTCACGTTTAATACTTTTGGTACGTGAATGCCATTTACACTATGTTTTTGAATTAGAGAACACAATATTTTACAGAATACACTCGTAATCTTCTTATCAACATTCTGAGGTAAGATATGATTTAACAAAGCATTTACAACACATTCGAACCAGTACTATAATTTAGTATTTCTATCGCCAAGCAAAATTTTATGTTTAATTCATGAACATAAAATCGAAGAAACGAAAAGCTAACTGCAATCCTTCATTCCAAAAACTTTAATTTGGGGGAAAAAAATGTGTTTTTGTATTTCCTATTATTAGCATAACTCATTTAGATTAACCTAGATTTGAATATTTTCTATCCTTCCGAGATTATCTGCTAGGGAAACTCATCTTTGAAGCTAAAGCACAGAATATATAAGATTTTGTTAAACATAAATCTTCTTCTCCCTTATAAGTCTACGTTGCATTTAAGGATATATCACTACAAAGGGAAACTCGAAATACATTTCGAGAGAGACATTTGAACAAATGAATGGTTAGCAGTGTTTCTCGTTCCATGTTTAATGATTTTTCAGCGACAGAGGTTCATCAAAAAACTAAAGAGAATGAAAAAAAAAAATATGCTGTGTCTAGAAATAAGTTAGAGAAAGCATATAGTAATACAATATCCAAAGAAAGAACCGTGCTGCAATGTTTTTTTTTTTTTTTTTGGTCTCTTTTTTTTTTTCATTTTAAGAATGTTGCTTCTCAAAGTAAACAATTTTTTTCGAGTACAACTATTTCAAATAACATTTTTGTATGCATTAATATAGTTTGCTAAAGTTTGGAATCATCTGCCTGTGTTTTTTGACTAGCTTTAATAATTATATGGAATTCCATCCCAAAATCGTGTTTTATACTTTTTAACCTAATTTCCCGTAAAAGTAAAAAAAAATAATAATAAAGCATGAAAGAAGGCTTAATGTATCGTGAAAATATCGTTAAAAATCAAGAAGAGTCAAAAATAAGTAAAGTAATTAAATAAAGATTGAAAAATAAAAAATTTGAAAGTAGGGTTTTGAGATGGGGAAAAAGTGTGTCTGTCGGTCTGTCGATCTGTCTGTCGGTCTGTCTGTCGGTCTGCCTGTCTGTCGGTCTGTCCCCCCCTAATAACTTTTGAACAAATTGTCCGATGGATTTGAACAATTTTTTGTTCAATTTTGAACAGTTCAAAAAATTTTAACATTATCGCCTATGGGAGAAAATGAAGCAAATTATGTAAACTTTGGGTACAAGATCCAAGTTCCCATGAACAAGCTCACTGGAAGAAGTTCTTGGCGTAAAATATTGATTTGAACAATTTTTGCTCATTTTTGAACAGTTCAAAAAAAATTAACATACCGCCTACAGGGAAATTTCAATCCTATATAATTCCTGATCTAACGGACCGATTTGCTTGGAACAAACTTTATCGGAAAGCTCTTATGACGTAGAACATGTACAAATAGAAAGTACATCCAGAACTAAGGAGCCTATTTTCCTATGAAATTTTTTGATCCGGATTTTCAAGAATATTTTTGAATCAATGAATGATTAAATGAATAAGCAAAAGAATGAATGAATAAATGAGTGACTAAATACATGAATGACTTAATAAATGAATGATTGAATGAATATCTATTAAACGTTGAAAAAGGTATATTTGAACCAATTAAGAACTAAAACTAAACGAGAAAGACAGAAAGAGAGAGAGACAGCTAGATTATAAATTTGAATTCGGTGTATACAGGAAAGTAGGCTCGTATAGTTCTAGACGGAACTTCTTGTTAAGATATATATTGCAAAAAAATATTTGATTATGTAAAAGAGAATCGCATATGCTACAATATGCACCTAAAAAAACAGTAAAATGATGCTAAATTATGTCTGCAAATGTTGCACAGTGTTTATTTCGTAACCGTCACAAGATGGAAAACAAACATAATTATACATTACGGTAAGAATTGAGCAGAATTTAGCTCGAAATGTATACAATAGAATATTTAACTAAGTTCTCAAGTATTTTTGTAATGAATTGTACTAAATCTATTCACCGATTCTATTTTTAATTTTATACCTTTTCATGCTAAACAAGATGTTAAAATCCTTCTCATAATAGTTCGCTTTGTATAAATGCATATTTAATTCCGACTTCATAGAATAGAATACGCTGCAGGTAAGAGAAGTAACATTTTGTTTACAATCCCACGAACTAGCACTGAAGTGAAAAGTAATCATCTATAAATAAATATTAGCATACTCCTTTTCACTTTCACGTAATTAGTAATGGAGCATATTATACATTCATTGTTCCTTCTAGAAAGACTATTATAACAATGTTTCTATTAAAGCATGAAACAAATTAATGCTTATTATAGCTTTCATATTACTGCGTCTGGATTTTTGTAAAATTGTTTTTAACGTAGCTATATTAGAGAACACAGGCGTGCAATGAAAAAAATACAAGAGAATTAATACCTGAACTTTATGTATTTTTCAGATCTAATTTTAGAAAAAATAATGATGAATTTGTATCACGTGTCTTCTCTTTTTTTTTGAAAAATTCAGTTTCACTTGGATTTTTATGAGGATTTCCCTCAATTATTTTTTCGTCTTTGATTTTCTTCCAACCGCCTGAGCATCGTTCTACCGAAACGAATCCTACAGAATACCTGAACCTGTAGGATTCGTTTTATTCCTGTCATGTCCGTGGGTTTAACCGTAAAAATCAAAAGCTGATCTCCTTATCCCGATAACATTCCATTATGCATACGCTGTGTAGCTCCGTTCCTCCATGGATCTTATGGGTCTCCTCATAGACTTTCAATTGAATTAGCAGTGCTTACAAATCTTCACACTCGGAACAACCAGAAGTTTAACACGCCGATACTGAATATAGCGGAAGTCTTTTGGAAGCGGTTTATCTCAGCTCTTTGCACAGGTTGAACTTAATAACATTTTTTAGAAGATGCAGCTGAATCGTTGGGCTGCAGTTTAAAAGCAAAAGCATATTGGCCAAGGGAAGCTCTTTTTATTGGTTTAGGACTCGAGAAAAAGAGCATGTTAAGTACTTTGAAGACGATAAGATAAATAGAGGCTGTTTCTAAATTCATTGAAAATGAGCCTTAAAACTGTCAGTAAATCTTCTCCACGGAAGGAAGCTTATTCTGTACTACAGTTGCATTCAAAAGAGCGCTATTAAAACCTAGCTCTCGTCTTTAACATAAAGTACGCCGACCATGGGTGGACCATCTGCAGTGAATTGAAAGTGATCACTACACTGAGCAAAATTCTAGTTCAACCTTTCGCCAAAAACATGGAAAAAAATGGTGAAATTTAGCTGCAACCAACATTTTGGATAAAAGTTGAACCATTATAATGGTGAAGTTTCACCTAGTTTCACCATAAATGGGAAACAAGGGACCATTATAATGGTTCAACTTTTATCCCAAATTTTAGTTGCCGCTGACTTCCACCATGTTTTTGGAGAAAGGTTGAATTAGCCGGATATACGTTTCCATGTTTTATTTGTGGGACATATGTGATAAGACTCAACATCACGGTTCAAAAGGAATGACTGTAGACACAATATATTGAACCAGGCCCCAATAACGTGATTTTGCACAGCCTAATTAAGATAAAAAAAGTATTGTTACCCCCTCGGTTAATAAAATTAGGTGTAATATAAAGCAGTTTGTCAAGGCTATTCCAAAAGATGGCAATTACTTTAAATGCCTGTGAAAAAGTTTCCCTTTTGTTGTTTCAGGTACCCGAAAGCTTTTTTAAATTATAAAAAATTTGATAGTAGCATGACCTGCTCCATAAGAGCCAAAACATAAATTTTCTTCACTAACAAGCGGACTTTTTATCCGAAAAATTAAGCTCAGTCACCGAAGAACAGGTTGAAAGATTCCACCAAGGGATCATTCATAAATGATGTCGCGCTACGAGGGGGGAAGGGGGTCAGGAAATTGTGACAAGGGGGGGGGGGTAACAAGAAGTGTGACATCATGCTTATGCAACATAGCGTGGTATGTGACAAAGAGGGGAGGGGGTATGTTTAAGTGTGACATTTTGTGACAAAGGAGGGACAGGGAGGGGCTAAAATATATAAGAAAAAAGTGTGCCATCATTTATTTTATGTCAGTTACCTCAATAAAAAACAAATTAAAATTGTTTGTTGGTGATTTTCTTCTAAAAACTGCAGCATAATTTTATGTAAAAAGTTTAAACTTAATGGGACATTTTTATTCCGCCCATAGGCTGTTTGTGAGATCTGACAACAGTGGATTATTCAAACTCATAAAAAGTTGTCAAAAAATCAATGTACCTCACAAAGAATGGATTATAATCCATAGATATAAATTTATAAATACCACTGTTCATAGATAGTACGTGCAAAAATTAGTCGAGTAACTTCCTCATGCTAGGAGATCCGAACAGGATTTTAGAAAAGAAATATAGATATTGGTTTTACAAAACATCTTGTGATGGGGAAAAAAATAGAGGTCATTTTCAGCATCAGTACACCAAAAAATGTAAAAATCAATGAAAACTTATCTTGTATTCTTCAAAAAGTATAATTTCGCCCTCTGTTATTATTGTGACAGACATTTTTGCTATAAGTGAAAATAATGTCATTGCTAAACCTAGAATTAAAGGGCAACAATGAGAGGGATAGTGTCAAAACAGCACATCTCTTCTAAGGGGCACTTATAGTCAACTTAAAATGTGCACTTTCTGAATTTTCCTTTTTTTACTAGTTTGACTCTTTATTTTGATGCTAATAACGAAATGGGTATCCAGTTTGTTTGAGGGATAATCTCATTAAGTTTATAGCATCAATTTTTGATTGTTGGTTGTATTTAGCAAGTTACCTTGCGATGGGTTCACGGTAACTCCATTATTTAAAGCTATATAGTCCCGCAGTACGAGTAATGAAATAATAATAGTAATTTAAAAATGGGGGGGGGGGGGGTATCCTGTGTGATTTTTTGGGACTGAATTTCACCTGATGCGCAATGCGCAAGTGTCTACAGATTTCGTATTGAAGGAAAAACGTTTGGGAAAGGATTTTTTTCTGGTTGAGAGCAATGTCGTGATTACTTGAAGGGTGTAAACTACTTTAAAAAGCAATTGCAATGTCTTTTGGGCATTTCAAAAGAGTCAGGGGTACTCAAAAAAGAGATGTAGGAGTGAGGTAAAGGAAGGAAGAAAATCAAAGATATGTGCCGAGTTTAAAGGTGAAATGAAGCGATTTAACCTTGAAGAAATTGATGCCATGTTATTTACCAAAATGAAAGAGTCTGCTGAAATGTATTTGAGGAAGAAAGTTGTTGATGCTGTCATCACTGTCCCTGCTTACTGCAGTGATTCTCAGAGACAGGCAGATAAAGATGCTGGATTGAATGTTTTGCGGATTATCAATGAGCCCTCTGCTGCTGGCTTAGTTCATGGATATGATAAAAACTTGAAAGGTAAAAAGAATGAGCTTCTTTTTTATTTAAGTGGTGGACTTTTGATGTTTCCATCTTGACTATTGACGCAAATTCTTCATTTGAAGTGTGATCTATGGCTGGAGATGCGCATCTTGGAGGTAGACATTCGAAAAGGCAACAAAGTGCGTTCCAAACAGCAACAGCGCTGAATCGGAAATGCAACAGGGCGAGGTACTCTGCCCAAAAGCGCTAGACGTGAACTACAATAACATGAAGGTAAAGCATTTAATACTATTTGTATTTATGGGATAAAAATAAAACTGGAAAACTATGTGGTTTTTCTGAGTTGGTTTGGAACAGAAGCAATGTTTGTGGGAACTATGGCATTAACACTGGATTTATCATTATTACTTAATACTCACTGATATTTTTTATACCCTAGCTTTTTTTCGATAAAAATGCAATGAGCTTTCTCATTTAATTACTACGCACAAAATCAGTTATATGACTAATAAATAAATCTATTGTAGCCTGTTTCCGAAAGATAAAATTACCTACTCTGAAATGAACTCTACAGCGAATGATTACCGTTTTCCAAATGAACATTATTGCGAAAAGTATTCAAAATGAAAACAAAATGCAATTTTATTTCGAAAAAAACCCAGTATTTTGAATATAGATGGGGTTTTTTTCCGTATCAAACATAGAAAAAATTATAAAAAATGCCGTTGAAAGGAAGTTTGATTTAAATGATCGATAAATAATGTGTTTAACTTCCCACGATTATGAAATCAAAATGAATTTAAAATGTAATAGCCTAAGTAACAGATTTATTAGTACGTTTTTTAGATATCCAAAAAGGCAATTCATTAGGGTAAATGTTTTTATATTTTCTTCGCTAATAAGAATTGTCCCTTCATTGCAAAACATGTTACTTATTTGATACCTTAAATGATTAAATTTAACGTTAATTATTAGGAAATGCATCTAAAGATATTTAATAATAACTGGCGATTAAGGATCAAGCGCTAAAAGTATGATTAAATTTAATTATGTAAGAAGATCGTTTTGTTTTAATTAGTTTCCTCAGCGAACTATGATTCTATTATCGATGTTATTCATCGAGTTTCTTAATAAAATTTCAGATATTTGGATACAGAAGATTAAACTTTCTTTTAGTAGTACAGCGCGTAGCTAAAGGATTGAAAATTGATCAAAGCATAAAAGCGGGACTTTCAAGAGTCCTTAACTTTTGTCCAACGTATTATTGTTTCCAAAATAAGTTTCTCTTTTGAAGGATAGCGCTTATTATATCTAGAAGGTGTATGCCAATGGATGCATAAGTTACTTTTTGATTTGTTCTGAACATCTTAGGATATATTTTCAAAAATTACAGTATACACAGTGCCTAAAAGAATTTTTAAGACTAGGTTTATAAAATAAATAAAAACTAGTAATTATATATTTTTTAAATTATTTTTATTCAAAATAAGCTCCTTCGGCTTCAATATATTTGTTACAGCGGGTTAACAACAATTTAAGTGCCTGTTGTAGCTCACATTGTGGGACTACCTCGAAAGCTCGCGTCGAAGCTGTTGTACACAGACTGTCAATGAATTTTTAAGATTACATCTTTAACTAAGATTACAGTGGCCCTATCTGTGTTATCGAGCATCCGTGAGACTCTTTAACTATCATCTGATCCACTGCCAAAACCTCATTTGTTTACTATTTTTTTTTTACTTTGATGTCATTGATACTATACAAACAGCTTCGATGCGAACTTTGGAGGCAGTCCCACCTGGAACAGGCATTCGAATCGTTGTTAAACCCCTGTAACAAATGCATTGAAGACGAAAGAGCTATTTTGAATTAAAACACTTAAAAAATATAATTACTAGTTTTTATTTTATTTTATAAACCTAGAGTTGGAAATTTTTTGACACACTGCATATATATATACAAAGAAAAACATCCCTAATCCCTAGTACTATATTCAATAATAATCCCTTATAACAGCTATAACTAGGGAAATTGTTGTAATGTCAGACATCTCTTAGTAATCAAGCTTTGTATCCGAAGTCTCTGGTCTCATTTCTTTGACGCACATTTGAAATCTTATTAAACATTTTTGACACACTGTATATATATATATATATATATATATATATAAAACGTATATATATACACATATATAGTAGTCGCCATTTTCTAAACGTTCGTTTTTCCATGCTCGTCCTTCAGTTAAAAGAAAAATATTTAGCGTTAACTGATTTCCTTTTTATCTTGTATTCACAAAGATAAAATGGCATCGGGTGGCTGCGGGATGTTTAAGTAGCCAGGCATTTGCATATTTAAGTGAATTATTGGTTGGGTGAAGTAGGAAACACGCTTATAAAATTTGTTGTTTTAAATTCATTTTTCGCATTTTCTTCATCCTAATTTCTTCGGACTTTTATCGTTATTTTATTCCAAATAAGTTCACTTTTCTTAAAAAATTTTCTATTAGTAAATAAAATATTTTTGTTAAGTTAAAATCAAAAATAACTTTTTTTAGGAATTGCATCCATGTGCATTATTAAATCAACATATGCGTAAAATAACATTTCGCAACAGAAAAGAGTTGAATTTATGTGTGTTCGACCGCTCAAAGCCCGTTAAATGAAAACTTGCCAACAGGTTTTTTGAATTATATTTTAGAGCACAATTTTTAATTGAAAAAACTTGCAACATTGAACATGAATAATATTTTTAAGGATTCATGTAGGATTCTTTTCAGTGCTCCAAATTGACTCATGACACGGTGAACTTATTCGGTATTAAAAATTTTGACACAAAACACGTATGTAAAATTCATTTTCGAATAACTGATAAGTATCCCCGAGGATTTTCGTTAAGTTACGTTTTGAATTTAAAGCATTAAATTCAATTTAATAGATTCGAGAATCTCCTTTGGGGATTGGACTTTAGCCCTGTTGGTATTACTCCGATACAGACAAATTTATTTATTGTAATAAATGATACCTGAAGCCATCATTTGGCGAGAAACATATTTTAATGCATTTATATCCCTACTTATATAGCTTTTCGAAAGAAAAATTTATACCAATGGAAGTTCTTAGACGCCTTAGTAGAGCATGCACTTTGTAGATGTTTAAATAGAATATGTAATGCGGAATAAAACCGTATTAAGAGTTATTAATTAATGTTTCGGAAATCATACTGTGAAAATATAAAGGAATGTTAATATGTTTTTAAAAATTGAAATCCATGTTTCATGCAAATGGCATACGTGCAAATTTTAAAAGTAGTTGCGCAAAACATCTTAAACTATACGTTTTTTTTATTTTTACTATTTTTTAAAATTAAGCAGGAAATTTCTTTCAAAAATTAGATCTATTTTTGCAACATTTTCCGGACGTAGATATCTTGCATGCTAAGAAGAAAAGACCCTATCACGCAGTAATTTAGTGAATAAAACATTTTTTTAGATCAAAGCTCATTCAAATAAATAACTAGTTTATCAGATAAACTAAGTTTATTTTCGTGCGTGTGAAATTAATTGCAAGAGCCTAAAGAAATGAAAAGAGGGATGGGGAGAGGAGTGAAAAAAAAAAAGCGCCGTGAGAAATGAACGAAATGAAATTAAGTTTTCAGAGGATAGGAAATGTAAGGAATTGAGGAACTAAAGACAGCAAAGATTTTCATGAGAATTTTTTGCGAGAAAGCAATGCCATGAGATAAAAAAATAAGCTATTCTCAGTAAAGGATTCCTTTTCTTCTGAAACGCAGAAACGGTGCAATAGATTTTAGTAAAAAAAATATTCGAAAATAGCAAAATTTAACATAAAAGAATATTTACCGTACAAAAGGAAAGAATTGAAGCAAAAAATTTAATCAGCTACAAGCATCCTGCATTCGATAAAGCAACAAAGTTATTTTTATGTAACAAGTTGTACTGGTTGGTAAGAGCATTAATACTTTATTTATTCTTTTGCAATGCTTTTCAAAAATCGGGGTAAAGCAGAAAGTATAGCAGACTGGCTACCTCACAATTCCTTATATATATATATATTATATATGTGGGAGGTGTGTTTTTGAACGCAGTTGGAGAGAGAGAGATGTGGTAGTATCAGAAAAACATGTTAAAAATAATACTAATTCAGAAAATCCCAAATTTGGGAAAAGTCAGTTGAATAATTTTGAAAATGCTTAATTTTGAATTAAAAAAAATATTCTTTTCAGGGTAAAATAAAAAATGGACCGTGCTCAAAAGCGAAAGAAAAATAAATGTAAATAACAAAACAAAAAAAAAGAAGAAAAAACCTTAATTCAGTCGATAACTACAAGCTTTCTAAAATAAAGCAGAACCATGGTGAATGGGGATATTTTTTTATGTCCAGGATATGTTATGACACGTTCATAAATTTTTGAATACAGAATTTAGAAAGAGAAAAAAAAGAGTGAAGAGTAAAGAGGTTACATGCAACCATGATCAACCAAACAGCATAGGGCCGTTTTTGCAGAACAGCAGCAAAAACTGCACTAAGGAATCGCCTGCGCTTCACCCTCATATTTTCTAATAAAAACATCCAAGACAGAATCTATAATAAAAAAAATAAGCACAAGCAGTTACATTGCCCAAAATGAAGTACATGATCACAACCACAAAAAATTGTTGGCATTCAATTGCCAACAATAGCCCAGCAACAACATAATGAGTGTCTGTGAGAGAGAGAAAAAAAATGGTACAAGAAACCACACAATATAGAAATAGAATATTTATGAATGTACTTCCTATTAAAACATATCATTGAACTGCTCGCTGTCTAATTTCATAACATAATCCATTAGCACGTCGGACTTCTACCTGGAAGGTCGCGCGTTCGATACCCACTGAAAGCCACCATGTATACTTGGGGATATGTGCATGCAAAATCCGTAGACCCCACTACCTCTCCCCGTGCGTAAGCAATCCTAAGGCCTCGGCTAATAGGTAGGGGTCTGGTGGAGAAAAGTATTCTTTACATAGTAATGATAGTTTAATCATTACTATCTGTTAGGCTTAACGTGCCTGAATTTGTTCTTCTTTCTTTTGTTTTGTTCTCCCATCTGTTCGCTGCTTGGTGAGTTTTTGATTTTTGTTCTTTCCTCATTGCTTTTCTTGACTGTGTTTATTTTTGCTTTTTTGTTTTCTGACATTTGTTCCGCATATTGTTACGTGGTGTATGTTTTGCAATTTGTTCTTTCTGTTTCTTTTTGTTTATTTAACGGTTTAGCTATTGTTTTTTCCCCTTATGTTTTGTTTGTTTTGATTCTGGTTATGTCTCAAGTTAACAGATTTTGTAATCTACGAATTAAAAAGGTTCGGTTTTTGAACCATTTAAAGTTTCTCCAGGCTTGCAGGCGCAAGAAAGTCATTCCTAAGTTTATCACTTTAAAGTGTAATTTACCGCGTTCTGTTAGGGTTGATAAGGTAATTTTTCGTTCTAAATTAGCTTTACTTAGAGCTTCTATCCAGGAAACTAGGAAAAAACTTTCGTTCATAGAACGTGAACTTTATGATTTACATCTTTCTGTATCTAATTCTAATTTCGATTTTGATTCTATTGATAGAATGTCATGGGCGAGAGCTCTTCATTCATCTGACAGTCACAAAATTACTTTAAATAAGAAATTTACCAAGTTGTGTAACGATTCAAATGTTCCTGTTCCGGCTGATTTGCCTCTTGTTAATAGGAATGCGGTTGTAAATCTTTCGAAATTTTCTTTGAATAGTAGTGAAATTAATGCTTTGAAATGTAATAACAATTTTGCTTTGGCTAAAAAGCCTTCTTTTTCTGAACTTATTGCTCCGGTTGAAAAAGCTTTCAAATTCAGTGCCTTAACTTCCACTCAAAAAGAGTCAGTTCGGCATCTTATTGCTTCCAATGTTGATTTCAATTCAAAAGTTCCTAATATTGGTTTTACCCATTCTGTGAAACGCTGTGTCAATAATTTAGTTTCAAATTCTGATTTGGTCATTACCAAAGCTGACAAGGGTGGTCAGATTGTTGTTCTTAATAAATCATCTTATGTTGAAAAAACTGATGATTTAATTGCTTCTGGTCCTTATTCTGAAATTTATAAAGATCCTAGCGACAAGGAGTTAAAAGCTATTTCTTCTGCTGTTAAGTCTGTTCATTCTATTCCTTTGATTGCTAAACGGTCTGTGATTCCTTCTGTTGCTAATTGTGCGCGTTTCTATGCTTTACCGAAGGTACACAAGGCAGGTATTCCTTTCAGACCAATTGTTTCCAATATTGGCACTGCTTCATATAAACTTTCCAAGTATTTAGTTTCTGTGTTTTCTCCACTTAGGAGTCGGAATGTTTTCACTGTTAAAAATTCCACCGATTTTGTTAAGAAACTTCATAACTTCGTTCCGAATAATTCGGTTATGGCCTCTTTTAAAGTTAATTCTTTGTTTACTAATGTTCCTGTTGATGGCGCTTTGACTTGCCTCAGGAAAAGGCTTTCTGAATTCCATTTTACTTCTGTGGAAGTCGAGGAATTAGTTTTTCTTACTCGTGTGTGCTTGCAACAGAGCACTTTTGTATTTAATGGTAAATTCTATGCTATGGTAGATGGCCTAGCCATGGGAAGTCCTCTTAGTCCTATTTTAAGTGATTTCTATATGCATTATTTTGAGGAAAAACTATTCCAAAAATTGCAATTTCAATTTTATGTTCGTTATGTGGATGATTGTTTTGTCCTAACGGACAGTAACTTGTTAGGTATTGATGATGCTCTTTCGATTATGAACTCCATTGATTCTAATATCCAGTTTTCTTGTGAGAAAGAACTTAATAGTAGCCTCGCGTTTCTTGATGTTTTGATTTCTAGGAGTGAGTCTGGTTTCACAACTTCTGTCTATCGTAAACCTTTCGCTGTTTCTTTACCTCCTCACAGACTATCGTCTCATCCTCCCAACCAAAAATATTCGGCTTTTAATGCTCTTGTCCATCGTGCTATTAATATTTGCTCTTCTCCTGAGCTTCTCAAGATTGAACTCAACTATCTGAAAGCTGTAGCTGTTGATAGAGGATTTTCTCACTCTTTAATTGATTCTATTCATAACAAACTTTCTAAAAAACCTTCTGGTCCCAATCATGTGGTTTCTAGAAAGGATTTGGTTGTGTTACCATTCTTTCATTCTGTAAGTTTTCGTATTGCTAAAATCCTAAAAAGGTTCCAATTTCAAGTTGTTTTTGCTCCTAGCAACAAACTTTCCTTCTCTTCTCTTAAAGATCCTGTTGATCAACTTAATACTTGGGGTATTTACCAAATTAGTTGCCGTTGCGGCCTTTCTTACATTGGACAGACAAAACGTGCTCTGAAAATTCGGTTAAATGAGCATAAAGGTTATGTACGAAAGCAAGAGCTGAATAAGTCTAGCATTGCTCAACATTGTTGGAATTCCAACCACTCTTTTGATTTCAATTCTGGGAAAATTATTCAAAAATGTTCTTCCCCTTTAGAACTTGACTTTTGGGAAGCTTATCATATTAACAGGAATAGTTCTAATTTGGTTAATGATTCTTCCTCAACTCCTTATTTTTCACAGGTCTGGCATAAGTTCCTTTAATTTGTTGTTCTTTCTTGGTTTTCTTGTTAGTTCCCCCCCCCCTTTTTTTTTTTTTTTTTTCTTCCCCCCTCCCCCTCTTTTGCATGTGTACTTTGTTTTGCTTTTTGTTTTGGTATTTTCTGTACTTATTTTATTTCCATTTTATTCTTTGTATTTTATTTTATTTTTTTGCAATTTTCATGTATTTTCACATTTTTATGCACGCTGTTGTCTTTTTCTTTGTTTTTATTGATATTCCTTTTTACTTTCTGTACTTCCAACTACATTCGTTTGTTACTCTCTTATTGGTGCCTTTAATACTACTTCTACTTCCACTTCACACTGCCTTTATTCTCATTGGTTTACAGTTAATTCTTGGCTATATAAGCTTTGTTTGCTGTTCTGTCTGCTTCATTTGGATGTTTTGCATCTAGAAGCTCCCTGTCGCATTGAAAAAGGGATTCCAAGCGATCCCGAAACATATGTCTGCGTTTTAATGCTCATTTGTGCTTTAATTTAACGTGAAATTTTATTTCTATTCTTTACATGACAGAATATATGGCAGCATTCATTTTCTCTTTCTCTTTTTTACATTAACACATGTTATTTCATTTTACAAATTTAGTTTTCTTTCTTTATGTTATGCCCACTAAGTAATTTTTATCAAAATCGATTAATAGGAAAGCTACATTCAACTTAGGGGAGTTTTCTTCACATGTGCTTAATACATTAAACTTAACAAAATCAGAACAAAAATGAAGCAGTGTTCATTCAATATGATCTAGGTACCCAACGGTCGAGGCATGTCACTTCTCGACCACCAAAAGTTGTTCCGAATTCATCTTCGAAAAAGAATCAACCTCCACATTTGTAATCACTTCAAATGAGCACTGGCACACTCGCACTCGTTTAAGCGATAAAATACATAGTTCTAATCCTCAGCCGAATATCATTTTACAAGAAAAAAAAAACACAATCCGCATTTCTAAACAGAATATAACAGCCCCAAAGAACACACAGTTACACTACAAAAACAATAAAGCGCTAACATATCCGCTGCCAAACGAGAGAAATGAAACATAAAAGAACAAAAAGGTTTCGACAGCTTACTGCAGTGGCAGCTATTAGTGAAAATCTACAACAGGATATAACTGTGTGTAAAAAAAATGGTTAAAACAAATGACACAGGAATGTTAAAGGTAAACAAAGCAATGAACTGATTAACACAAAGAAGTAAGCTTAGAAAAATAGTAAATAAAACATGTGGGATGTTACATCATCACAGGAGCAAGCCAAAAACTCGATATAATTTTAGACTTTCGAGCATTTGCAATATTGAAAGGACGAATTTAAAATGATCCTTAATTAGGAAATACTTATCATTCAACTAGCAATATTTTTGTGGACTAAAAAGGAAAAAAAAACATCAAATGGCAAACATGAATGGAAAAACTGGTTTTACGATATTATGTACAATATATCAGTATTAAGCGAAATACTAAGATCATTGTGAACATTTTTAACCTTACTCTTTGTTAATATCGTCATTAAAGTCAAATTCTAAAAATCTTTAGTATAAACGTTTGGTCGTTTAATTTCAAATAATTTTAAGATGAATTATTCTAATGATTTTAGATTCTTGTTTTCATGAACGTCACTAAACCGTCTTAGACCTAAGTAGGAAAAACACAAAAAGTCATTTTCAATCAAAGCTATGTAAGATGAAGATCTCGTTAAAGTAGATATCTAAAAGATTATTTTGGCTGTCTCAGCAACTTTAATGATAAGTAATAAAAGAAGAGAGGAAAGTTCTCTAGTTGATAAAACGAAAAGAAATGGAATGCTTTGAAAATTGAGAACTGCTTTCTCAAGCTAATAAAAATGGAATTTTTTGACATTTGCAGATTACGGGATATGTTAAATGAATCATAAGTCACTACTTTCGCGAAGAAATCGGTATTTTTTAAGTTGAGTTTTGAAAGGGGTTTTTAAAATGAATTATATTATCATTAAATGTACAAAAAACAATTTTACGTTTAAATAATTTTAAACATTTTATGTAAAGAAAAGTCGTTTGACAATACTCACTTTAGGATGCTTTTTAACATACATTATTTAATTGTATCAGTGAGAGTAAAATGTAAGCCGCACTTTCAAGTACAAGAACAGTGTTAGTTTCAATAATTTTTCTTTTACTGCAATGTCTTTTTGACTACTTTTTCGGTACCGCGCCTGATCTATTTCCCTTTTAGCCTACTTTCCCGTAAAAGTAAAAAAATAATAATAAAGCATGAAAGAAAGCTTAATATATCGTAAAAATATCGTTAAAAATAAAGAAAAGTAAAAAAAAAGTGAAGTAATTAAATAAAGATTGAAAAATAAAAAATTTGAAAGTAGGGTTTTGAGATGGGGGAAAATGTGTGTCTGTCGGTCTGTCGGTCTGTCCCTCCCTAATAACTTTTGAACGAATTGTCTAATTCGAAAAATTCTTTTTGCATTCGAAAGATCTCGGCGAGTACATCTCATTTCCATATTTTACTTTTTGATTTGAACAATTTTTTGTTCAATTTTGAACAGTTCAAAAAATTTTAACATTAGCGCCTATGGACAAAATTGAAGCAAATTATGTAAACTCTGGGCAAAAGACCCAAGTTCCTATTGCAAGCTTATTGGAAGAAGTTATCGGCGTGAAATATTGATTTGAACAGTTTTTGTTCATTTTTGAACAGTTCAAAAAAAAAAAAAAAAAATTGCGGCTTTTATCCATTATTCCGGCGCAGGCGATAAAGTCGCCAAAACTGATGCAACTAACGCCAAACGGAATATCGTCGCTGTTATCCTTTTGCGTGTTCCGTCGCCAAAAATTTTGCTCGGCGAGATTTGCGCCTTGATTATGAAAAGGTACCAAATTAACATTTGCGCCTACGGGAAATTTCAATCCCATATAAATCCTGATCTAAACGACGGATTGGCTTGCAACAAACTTTATCGGAAAGATATTACGCTGTAGAACATGTACTGATACGAAGTTCAACAAGAACTGAACAAGCCTGTTTTCTTATGAAATTTTTGATCGGGATTTTTAAGGGCATTTCTCAATAAATAAATAAATGAATGAATGAATGAGTGAAAGAAGGAATGATTGAATCGATGAAAGAGTGAAAGAATTAATGAATGAATAAATGAATGAGTGAAAGAACGAATGAATGAATAAATGAGTAAATACATGATAAAACAATTAAATGAGTGAATGAATGAAAAAATAAATGAACGAGTGATAACTACATGAATGAGTAAATGAATGACTGAATAAATGAAAGAATGAATGACTGAGTGAATGAATATGTATTATCCGTTGAAAAAAGTATATTTGAAGTAATTAAGAACTAAAGCTAAATGTGAAAGAGAGAGAAAGTGATAGCTATATTATAAATTTGAGGTTGGGTGTATACGGGAAAGTAGGCTCGTATAGTTCTAGACGGAACTTCTTGTTAATTATGTTTTAGTAATCAGTCTAATTTTGAGGTTTTGCTCAAGATGCTTTCTTGAGCGTTTTGGTATTCTTTTTTCTTGGATTCCCAAATTATTCGTGAAACGCTTCAAAATTGTAAAAATGACAAAAACTGACAAATATTTCTTAGTGTTGCCTTTTCATTAAAAATTTAGAATGAATTCAATCACAACGGAATGTGTTTTTAAGCATGTTCACTGTCCCGCAGTGGAGCAGTCTATAGAAGCTCGGTTCCCGCAGAACACCAAAAGCGAAGGACATCGAATAAGGTCAGTGTTTGGGAGGGTGACAACCTCTCGTGGCTGGTTGCTGTGGTCAGTGTACGCTAAAGGGAGCTGATGCACGCTAAATAGGCCGTGGTCCCAATGTCCTCCAAGTGTAACGATACCTCTGGGGGTGTCGCCGTGCGGTGGCCGGCGTAGAATAGCGCCGACGTAGTTATGCGTGTCGTAATAAGCGACTAACATAGCATTATCCGATTCGGGTGACGTAAGGCTGGCTTTGTAGCATGACTATGGCCCCGGGTCGGTAAAACAGGTAGGCAACGCTCTGCCAGCCCAGCCCTTTATGGCCGGTGCTGGTTGTCAAGTGTCTAGAGAGTTTGTGGCAAGTTCGAGGAGGACAGCGCTGCCCTCGTATTGGGGGTAGTCTGAGAAACCGAAAAGGTATAGCCAGTATGGCCGCAGTTAGCATTGGGTACCTCTGGGCGTGTAAATCCCAGGTGACGGTCTCTCATCTGGGAGCTGGTTCAAAAATTAAGAGACCTTTCAAAGGGGCGGAAATCGGACTCCTGCCTATAAGGGTCCCGTTAGACTCAGGAGCAGCGTACCCATTCTTCCTCGTCACGCGCGAGGACACGAAAACAACAACAACAGCATGTTCATTAAAATATCTTGTTTAGACCATAGTACCTGGGCGACCGAGCATTGCTCGGCGATATTTTTTTGTTCTTCTCAAATAGTTTTATCTTCTTTTTTTTTCGAAGAAAATACTTATTTAGATAAATGTGGAAAGTTAAAGTGTTTACTAAATATAAATTTTTATGCCTAGTATTAGAGCTGTTTCCGAGATACAAGGATACGAGAGAGATATATAGAATAAATACATGAATAAGTTTCAACAGCATTTATCACTATTTCAGCATAAGACGTCTACTGTTGGACACAGGCCTAACCCATAGATATTCACCTGGGGCGACTATAAGGGGCTTGCATCTAAAGTTTTAATTATTTATACGAGCCATTTAAAGGTTAATATTTTACGTAGTGATAAGAATAGGAAGTTTACCTATAACTAATCCTATTCTGATCAATCGATATAAGATTAGACAGATTAGATACCTATTTAGAGAATCTATTTTGCATTACATATATTGCATATGAATATTTTGCAATCCTAACTACATCTGTTCTTTAAACTTCATCCAAGTAAGAAAAAAAAACCTGTGAAGGCCCTTAGTTTAGCACTTTATTTGTAAAAATATGCTATTTTATGGGTTTTACTTTAGTTTACCTATCATTAGTTATGCGTTTTTGAACTTAAACCCAGTACTATGGTTGCGGGTTTTTTGACGAATTTCATTTGGGAAGAGCATTTTTAAGGTAGTTGTTCGCTTTACTCTGGAAAATTCTACAAACAATGTGCCATGGATAAAAGCCATGATGATCTTAAGTCCACTCCAACAAATTCGAAAGTTTGACCTAGAGATGTGTGTATTGTCCTGGCAAAGGAACAGCTTCAGTATAGGGACCGGTTGGCAATTCGTTTTGGTTGGTGACGAAATATGTCGCCAAAAGTTGGCATATGTCCAGAACTTACCAAATATGTAATAAACTGAAGTTCCACACATCAAATACAAAACAACTAATTCAATTGTGACCATATACAACCAAAAAAGTAGCTTCTCCAACCAAAAAAGTCGCTAACAGGCCACTACACTAAAGTTGTAACCAAGAAGTGAATATACGTACATGCAAATAATGTCCTTCCTTGCCAGATTGTTCACCATATCAATTTTTGCCCTTATCATGTTATTACTTAGACTCGTCACAATAAGTCTTACACAATTTCATAGACCTTCTGATACATTCAAATTACGCGCAGGGTTATTAAAGCTTTTTTTTCAATGGGTTTCCTCGGCATTATCAATTTCACAAATGGTAAAAACAACAAATTTCAATAAACAAAAGGTAAATTAAAAATAAGTGTTGCCACTCAGTGTATTGCTATCTAAATTGAAATAAAATATCTATAGCAAATGATGTTTGTTCATTGTTACAAGTACCTCAATTGCGTTATTAAAAAAATGGGGTTTTTGTGTAAAATCGAGTTTTTTTTCGGGGAAGACACCTACATAGGTAAGTTTAAAAAACAAAACCTGATTTAAATACAAAATTTGGTCCAAATCGTTAGAGCCATTTTCGAGAACTAAATATATATATATATAAATATATACACAAGAATTGCTCGTTTAAATATATGATACACAGTCCGTCCCTCATAAAAGGTGACTGATTTTATATTCACCGAACCATTTCTGCCATCTGAGATATGTTGCAGGAATTGAGTAGCGTGGTGTTTCGACTACCTGCCGTTTTAAAAGGAAGAGAGGCAGCATTACAGACTGCACGCAGTAAACAAAAATGTAACAGTATGTCGTGATCCTCGGTCATGAAAAGAGCTATGGAGCAACGTGCAAACATTAAGTTTTGTTTCAAACTGGGTAAGAGAGCGTGAGAAACGTTTGAAATGATGCAACGTGTTTATTGTAGTGAAGCAATGAGCCGTTAAAAGGTTTTTAAGTGGTTTGCGAGATTTCGTGATGGCAGAGAGAGCATTGAAGATGATCCACGCCCAGGAGCATCAGCGACAGCTCGAGTAGAAGAAAATGTTCGAAAAGGGGATGAAATTCTTTGAAATGATCGTTGTGCATCTACCAGCTTAATATAGGAACTCACTGGAATTCCTAAAACAACTGTACATCGAATTGCGACTGAGAATTTGGGCAAAAAGAAGATCAGTTGTCATTTCTTGGCTGTGTGGCGGTACGAGTTGACACCTTCAAGAGCTATCTTCCGCCCGACCGAGGCGCTCGATCACTTGCTCTCATCAGCGCCCGACCGCGGATAC
Source organism: Octonoba sinensis (assembly GCA_038502835.1). NCBI lineage: Eukaryota > Metazoa > Arthropoda > Arachnida > Araneae > Uloboridae > Octonoba > Octonoba sinensis. The sequence goes on along the minus strand of CM076599.1, from coordinate 22,743,229 downwards.
GAGTCTTCCAATCTCGCCAGAACGCCTGGCACTGGCGCACCCATCTATAGTTGGTATCGTTCACTCCTCACCTCCATACTGTCGTTCACTCGTTCACTGGAGGGGGAGTATATGTGGCGGTACGATTTGACACCTTCAACTATCTTCTGTCCCGGCCATTAGGTACCTTTTGGCAAAGCACGGAAGCACTGGCTTACCATCAAGAAGGTCCGAGGTTCTATCCCTGCCTCTGGCAGACAGCATCCTCCACCATCACCTCCATGGCCTGCCACGTCGACCGCCACATCTGAAAAAGGTATTGTTCGGCTGGACCACCCTCCTTATTCGCCAGATTTGGCTCCGTGCGGCTTCTGGCTATTTCCCAAGCTAGAAATGACGATGAAAGGACGGCGTTTTAACACGATTCCCGATATCCAGAAGTAAACAACAACGGTCCTGCCGGCAATTCCAATTGTTGAGTATCAGAATTGTTTTGAACAATTTTCCCAGCATTTCCAATAATGTACTGACCCAAAAGGAGACTATTTTGAATAAAAAAGGCATGTACACTATGAAAACCAAGGTCTTGAATTTTATTTCTCATTAGTCACCTTTCCTGTGGGATGGATGTGTATGTTGTGAGGCTCCTGTATTGTCGACAGTGGCTAGTATTCTTAATAGTGAATCTCAGTACGCATGGTGCGTGAGTAAGGGAACACGTATCTATTTCAAAATTATGTTCGATATTTGGTTTTACACTGAGAGCACAAAAGATCATAATATTCAAATATTTTTGAAAAGTAAAAATAACAATAATAATTTTTAACTTTAAAATATGTTTCATAAAAACGTTTTTAATTTTAAGTATGTCCTTTCGCGGAGAATTGGAAATTGTTTTGGGGAGACCAGTTGGAAAAACTCTGCTCTAGAGTATTACTTATTATCACAAAAAACGTAAGCTAGTGGCACTAATGATATACATCACCCTTCACCGTTAAATTTCTTCCTAAAATTCTCAAATTAATAATTTCGATAGCTTAATTACATGTAAATAATAAATACTAAAGCTACTGAAGGTCCTAATCACTGCCATGACAACGAAAAATTTAGAAGATAAATGAAATTTAACGGAACACCCAAAGGAATCGAAAGCAGCTCTCACACTCCTCCAGCAATTCTCACCTCGGATTCGAAGTGGGTACCAGCAGTTTGATTCTCGTACCCCTCGGATTTACTTCGGTATCGCTCTCAACGTGATCATGTGATGAATTTTCTATCTGATTAGAGAATAAACTATAATTTTTGTCACGTAACTGATAAAAAATGATAGCTAGCTTATTCGATGTGGACCAGAATCAGGCTCCAGGTGTAGTGAACAAAGTGGGGTAAGATTAAAAAAAAGGGTAAGGTGACGAACTCGGTATTTCTCCAACGCATTCTTATAAGCACCTATCCAAGCACATCTTGAGATTCAGGTAAAGTAATGTAAGTAAGATAACCGCAAGAGATGTTGGAACCGTGCACTAAAAAGAACTAGACACCGCAGCTCGGCGGTGCCGATAGCAATCAGATAAGGATCATCAGGTAATGACTAAAAAGACATTAAAGATTAAAAACGAAAGCTGAAGCAGATCAAGGAAAACTGAGTGCTAGAGTACCGAGAACAAATAAAAAAGTAAATACAAATATTTCTTCAACTGGATTACTCATAGACGATTTTTTTCTCTTTATGTATAACCTATCTACACGCCACCTTACCCAAACCATTTCGTCACCTTAACCAACTGATTTCGATATTCACCCTTAGGGTTAGACGACGAAAATTAATCTTTGGTTTTCTTGAAACGTTTTTCATTAATTTGGAGAGAGATAAAAGCATTGAGAAAGGAACCTAAAAGTTAAAAGAATGTCCTTTAAGTTGCAGGTTTTTTAAACCACTCACTAAAACTAGGAGAAGAAATCTTAAGTTCGTCCTTTCATACACCTTTCGTTGTCGTGCTTCCGGAACGCAACTCGTAATCCATAATATCGCACTTTGTTACATCTCACTTTTCTCTCGGTTCACACAGGGGTGAAAGTAATCTAACCGAAGAAATTTCAAAGATTCTGCCAAACGAACAATAACAATTGTTTTTCCTTTCCATAATTTCTGCCAAAGATTCATCCTCAACACCACATAAGTTTCTTATAATTTTTCCACATAGGTTTCATGTAATAAAATGCTGATACATGTGCAATTGTGCTGCTAGAATTTTGATATTACCAAATATTTGAACCATTCAAACTAGTGTGTTTGCACATATGAGCATTACAATCATGTACCTTACTAGAAATAAAATTATAAAAAACGTACCTGTAAATTAGAAGCATCAGTGTAAAAGATCGATTCAAAAGACTTTGCTAAGACCTATAAAGCAAGCAGTTAATAAAAGTCATAGTAGAGATTGACGCAAATAAAAAAATGTCGACAATGTGCTTTTGGTCTCTCCCATAATGCAAATTTATCTTAAAGGTGCAATGTCAAGCAAAAGGAAATAATGCTTTCATAAGCATAGACGCTGTCTGGGTTATGATTGATGACACGCCCATCGACCACTTCATAAGCAAGCCAGAAACATCACGCAGACAATCAATTGTCGATGTTTCCACCGGAGTGACTTCCTATTTAAGTCCTTTTACTATACATTTGGATGTTTGGAATTGTGTTCAGAAAAATTCATCAGCTACTAATGGAACAATAGTAGTATAGAATCGTTTATATCGTCGATATTCCGGCAAAAGTCACGACGTTCATAAAAAGAAAAAAAAAGATGCCTTTTTTCGAATTTCGGCAATTTTAAGAGAATGCGCGTGACTGAAAGATATAAACCAGTTTATTTTTTCTTTCACCACTTTTTAATCTACCCAAAGTAATACTACTTTTGTACAATAATTCAGCGTCTCCCAGCCGGTGGTTCGCTAACCCCTTTGGATTCTCGTGGTCTAGAAAGGGGTATCGCGAAAATAATATTGCAATGGCGGAATTTTTAGTCGCTAACGTAAAAGAAAAAACGAAATAATAAATTTACGTACCTATTAGGACAGAGAATTTTTTTTTTTAATCAATTGTTTTTCCGATAATGCGTAAAAATTGTGGTCTGACATAAAACGCAAACGTAAGAAATTTGAAATGTTCTTCTATTTTGATTGATTTTGAAGATTTGGATCACAAATTGGTACCGAAAGATATTTATTGGTTTATTTTAAATTTTGAACGTATGTTTCTCTTATCATTTCCAGCATTTTCCCTCGCTAGCTCGGAAAAAGATTCGAAAATTTGTAAAAATTTACTAAAACATAAAATTTTGCATTATTTTCGACTAATTTCTCATGTATAGACCTCAAAGTGGAGCCCGAAGATATTTAATTTCATATTTTGTACTTACATTTATAATAATTAACTCCAACTTGTCTTCACTCGCAATGAGAAACTTGAAAATATGTAAATCTTAATATTTATGTACATTTCCACAACTTTTGGGAATTTTGTATATTTCGACCCGAAAGTAAAACCGAAATGTATTTATTGATTGATCCAAATTTTTACTTTTATTGCTCATGACAACCCATAACTCTTTCACACTATCGGGTAAATGAGCTTTAAAGATATTTTTTGAACACATATGTTTGTTGTGCTTTATTAATATTTAAAAAAGAACAAATAATAAAAAAAGTAAGAAGTAAATATGTATATTAATTTTCTTCCTGCTGTATTTTAGTTTTTATTTAAACTTAGTTGTTTTAATTTTATCTCTTGTTATGAACTATTGTGAAACATGGAAAATAAATGCGTTACCAACTTTTTTCCATTAACGACTACAGAAGGGGGTTCGCCACTTTCTTCCGGATCTTAGAGGGGTTCAAGGAAAAACAGGTTGGGAACCACTGCAATAGTTGAATTGAACACTTTTAATAGTGTATATTTAAGCACAAAGTATTTTACAGCATTTTAAAATAAATGCAAATTAGAATTCCTCAATTTCGCTTGCAATAGAATGAAATAAATTTTAAACATTTGTTGTAAAAACAATCAAAAAATTAAAAAATAAAGCAAAAAGTATAGTACTCAAATGACATGAGTGCTAACTTTCAGCCCCTTATATCGAATTTCTCACACTGAAGTTTTGCAGAAGGAATTTTTGACTAAGACGAGAAAATGATTATTAATTATTTTCCATTTTCTGCGTTTTCCCTCCTCCGCATTTAATTATTTGCTTTATTATCCTCATTTTCAAAGCCGTAATGAATTCCTGTTAACCAAAAAATTCTTTTTAAATTTAGATGAGATTATGTTTAGAATTTTTAACTAAAAATAAAATGTATGTACAGGGAAGACGGGAAATGAATTTTGTAAAATAATCTTGCAAATTAAAGCGATTGAAAAACTTAATTTTGCTCATCCGAATTTCACTGAGTAATTTTAATGAAGTTTCATGATTGAACTCTATATATCTCTCGTATCTTAAACGTTTTAAACGTTTGTTTTTAAAAGCAAAAGACCGACTAATTACCTCGGAAATGTTAATATTTTCAAACGAAGTAAAACTTAATGAGCCGAAAAATGTCAAGGATTTTCCTGATAATTTTAATCATCTGACATCTCAAAAACTTACACCGAGTAACTCTAAACATTAAAATTATAGTTCTTAAAATACTTATCTTGAACTAATACTAACATAAAACAGGACCAATTTTAATTGGCAGCACATTAAAAAGATATTTTTGAAATTCTAGGAATGTTGAGGATCCTTTATGAGAAATATTTACTTAAAATCCCTCTTTGTATTTGCTACGTAGTAATTCTGAAAGAGGAGAATGATTCATGGGCAGGTTTCGTTTTTGAAAAAATGTGTAACAATCACTTCAGTTTGAAAAACCTATGTTTCTTTTCTTCAGGTAACAGAAGGATGTCATACTTGTTTTTGGATGAATAATTATTATGCTCATTAAAATTGACATTCCATTTCAAAACCTAGAGAAGGAAAGAATAGGTGAAAAAACGGATCATATTTTATAATTATTTTTAGGGAAATTCATTGTATAATTTAACTATTAGTTTTCTACAAAAGATTTTCTTCTATTTTATCTGTAAGCCATATGTGATTCTCCAACAAACAGCCGGCTGGGTGGCGTAGTGGTAAGGCGCTGGTCTCGTACGCCCAAGTTCGCAGGATCAAACCTGGCCCAAGTCGGTGGATTTTCAAGATGCAGAAAATCTTCAGCGCCAATGTCGTATGATTATACGGCATATCAAAGGTCCCTTGAGTATCTGTTTAGTTTGGATACTCTCGACTAAAAATAAATTCCCAGAACAGTTTCGCATTATTTAGAGTTCAGGTGCCGCCATCTGGGGGGAAGCTGAGCTTCAAAGTTCTCGAAGTAATGGCATCCGTCGACAGTGGTGCTACTTGAAAGAATGGATACCGATTTCAGGAGCATGCACTAGGCCTGCCAAAGTTAGTGACCATAAACAGCCCTATTAGAAAGAATTCTCGAACAAACATTGCTTATTATTTTAAGCAAGTTTCTCCACAAGAGTGTACAGGTCAAATCCGAATTTTGTATATTTTTGATGAGTATTATGATGCAAGTTTGAAAATAAGTAAAAAAAGCATATATCCCCCATCATTCTTTTGTCGTATTTAAAGGCTGTAAACTTTACTGGAAAAGAAAGTTTGCGTTGGGATTTCGTAACTGTTTCTCATTAATTTTATAACTAATTTTTACGAATAATAATTGAAAAAAAGGGTCGAAAGAAAGTTTAAGACATCATGAAACGCTAGAATAAAATGATTCCTGAGAAATCTAAAGAAGAACTTCGAGTCGAACTAAATAAATAATCAGCTGACAGATGTCTTTGGTAGCCGTTACAAAGCAGAAATATTTACTATAATCAAAATAGTTTTTCTGTTTAATCAAAGAAATTGAACATGAATAAATTATGTCAAAAATTTACAGGAATATGATTTTACTAGAGATGAAACAGAGATCGTAAATTTGATAACATTCGCATAAAAGTTTTAAAACTAAACGGAAAATTCTTTCTGCTGAATTGCACACACAACATCGTTAAAAACATATCATAAACAATCAAAAGATATAAAAGGCGATTTGGGTTGGGTATGAGATAAGGTATTAATAAGTTTTCTTTTCTTTTGTTTATTATGTAAAAACATATATTGATGTTTTTAAAGGGATGAATAAATAATGATTTTCAAATTGCAGTTTTCGAAATATGTTTTCTAATATTTTTCAAAATATTTAAAAATGGGTATCATGCAAAATATAATTGGGTAAAGTTAATCACGCGTCGATTTATAAGGAAAAAAGATTAAATGAAAAATTTTAAAGAAGATGTTACTAGAGAAAGTGGACAGCAACACTGTTGAGTTCCTAAAGATGTTTCTAAGAAAAAATACCAATGAAATATCTTTCCTTAAAAGTTTTGATAGCACATCGGCATGAATTAGTTTAGTAGGGTAAATTCGAAATATTTTAACAAAAACTTTAAATAAGTTTTAAGAATTTAACTTCAATTGATTAGAAAACGAAAGGTCGTTAATCTTCTTTTAAAATAATGGTACAGAAATGTATAAAACTTTTCTTATCACAAAATGATAATATAAATGCGTATGCCCAACAAAAAGGCCGTAATAGCACACTTTAATAAGGAATTTTGCGAGTGTATTAAAAAGCGCTTTTAATTTATTCATGAATATTTCTTCTCCTTGCATGGTTTAGATTATAAAAAGTACTCAAGGGAAATTATTGAAATATGAAACGCCCAGTAAATAAAAATACAATGAAAATTAATATTCTATGCTATACTGTGATGAAAAAGAAAGCATATATTATATCTATTGTTATCATATTAAGTATATGAACTCACTTTTTTGAGAATTCATTGTAGCCTCGGATATTAAAGACTTTTCTTCATTTTTTTAAAAATTATTCGTGCCTATAAAGTCTTAAAAATGTAAAAAAACACAGTTTTTGCCAATTGAGGAGTATAAATATCCAGAGAAAATTTCAATAAAAAGTCAATTTAATAAAAATATGAAATGCTAAAGAAGTCTTTTTCTTTTTCTTTTCCCAATAACTGCAAGTGAGCATTTGTTATTAATTTCATTAGTTTTAGTAATTTTAAAAGATAAAAAAGTGGTATAATTGTCTTTAGGATCTTGTGAAAAATCTTTTAACATTTCAAATTGCTAAAAATATAATTTTTAATCTAAACATTTTGATTACTATGCCAATGAAAAGATAGTTTTCGTGAATTAGGAAAAGTATGAAAATATAATTATGGAAGCTAGAATTAAATGTTTCGTTTTTTTCCCTTCTTTTTTTGCGGGGGTAAAATGAAAATGCTTTTTCTTAAATGTTACCTTTCTTTATGTTTTCTTCCAGGGGAGCATTTAACCTTTTTGTCAAATTTTGTTTGAATATAGATTTCCGACAGGACTTAGAACAGGTATGGAATGATGTATTGGTCAAACGTTCAAAAAAAAAAAAAAAAAGAAAAAATCCAATCCAATACCAGTGAGGCAGTCCTTCCTTTGTTAATGTAAACTGTGCACTGTCTGTCACATTTTGCCGGCATCTCAATATTTACACTACTTCTCTTTATGATAATAACTAGCAGTACCCGCACGGCTCTGCCCGTACTGAATTTTAAAAACGTCGCCTAAGGTGCTGTCCTTGCTAAGTAGTGATGGGCATAATCGAGTGATCATAATCGAGAACTCGATTATTCAGGACAACTCGAGAACTCGATTCATACGACCATCTCGAGAACTCGATTGAACATCTCGAGAACTCGATTAAACATCTCGAGAACTCGATTCAGACGACCATCTCGAGAACTCGATTGAACATCTCGAGAACTCGATTAAACATCTCGAGAACTCGGCTGAACTTATTGAGAACTCGGTTGGTTTACTTCTCGGAAGATAGAATCGAATGAATGTCTCGAATGATTTTCTTGTCGGGTAATACATTTGGATGATTCATAGTCACGTGATTGCGAAAAGGGCTATGTGTGTGAGTAGGGAACAAAGGCGGATAGTTGCTTATTTAAGAGGAAGTCATTGCTATAAACAAATTTAGAGGCCAGGAAGCACTTCCGTCCTTTCGAAAGCAATGCATTTTTTTAAAAGTTGACATGTTTATTTGATTCACACCTCTCGTTTTTTTTACCTTCGCAGAATTGCTTTATATCTAGGTGTGGTTACATATCTCTTTACATTGAATAGTTTATGGAATTGAAGTGCTAGAGAAAAGGGGTTTCACGGGGTAGTCTTTGAGGATTATTTTCTGAATTAAAATCCTCAAAATATATCTTAAAGCTGTCGCTGGCATTAGGGGAACGGGTTCGTACAATTTCTCCGAAAGTTTTAGAAATGTAGACGTTATATCGCAGTTTTGCGTTGCATTTTGCAGATGTTAGTAAAAAAGGGACCCCCAGAGAACGTTACTTTAGGCTATTTTTTCTGGGAAAAGAGGGGGAGGAAAAATAAAAAATTTCTAGAGTTCAGTATATAAAAAATAAAATTGAGACTATTTTTATCATGTTAACGAATGAAAAGTGACGTAAATTTTTCGAAATTGAAATCCTGAAAACACAATTTTGGCCTTTGGGTGGTGCTATTAGGGTTAAAGGGGGATTTTTATGGGGGAGGGGGCACAATTCTAGAATTTTTTTGAAATTTAAATGATAAATTCGCAGCTTAATACTGTATTTATAGAGCTGTTTGGGAAAGCTGATATTCGGAATTATCTGCGGAAATGTGCATTATTTTAGTATATTTTTGGTGATGGGAAGTGGTTCAGGAGTTTAGGGGACTTCCGGCCATCTCCCGGTAATTGCAGGAAACGGAATGGTAAACTGTTTTTGATGACGTTAAAAAACGGGGAGGGGGGGGGGGGGGCTCCCAAAATTTTTCGAAATTTAAGTTTTACAAACGCATTTCTAGGTTATCGTTAGTGTGTCCTCATAGGTAAGAGCATAAGGGGAGGGGAAGGTTCGGTTGCTCGTCCACTGAAAAGTTTTTTAAATTGACATTCTAAAATCGGGGTTTTAAGGGACCGTTCATAAATGATGGCATGCTTTTTTCAATATATTTGACCCCCTCCCCCCTTCTTCACTAAGTGTCCCACTTCAACATACCCCCTACAACCCTTTGTCACAGCGCACGCTATATTACATTAGCATAAAATAAGTTTTATTAGCTGATTTTAAATGTTTTTATAGAAATCAAAATGTGCGATGTCAAACTTCTTGTTACCCCCTCCCCTCCCCTCGTCACGAGCTGTCACATTTTCTTGAACCCAACTTCTTCCCCTCAAAGCGTGACATTATTTATGAATGACCCCAGTAAGCTGTATTGCGAAATGTTAGGGCAACGGTGGGAGTTTGGAAGGCATTTGCCGGTTCTTTTACTGAGTAGGATGTGTGTTATATATCGTGTTACAATAACAAGTTCCTCTCCTCAGTTCCAAAGCAACGACTACAACGATTGAATACGTTACCACTGGGGCCCCGAGTCGGACCTGAGCTTTATTAGCTTTCCTTATCAGGACTGACATTTTGAATTTTTCCAGTAGGAGGCAAGGGGTATATTCTAATTTTTATTAGATCAAAAAAAAAAAAAAAAACACATGCATTGATAAATATACACTATATTTCTCAAAGCCAGGGAAAGGCAATTGCCCATTCCTGACCCCCCCCCCTTTAAATGACAGTCCTGCTCCCAAAAAATTTGTACCAAAAGGGGGAATTGCTAAATTTTTAGCTTGTTAATCATATAATTTCTAATTCCAGACCTCTGTAATTCCATTTTTTGATCCTTCCCTCTATTCGCTCATGAACCCTTGTGCAGAAGAGCGGACTTTCACAATAGTTTAACATATTTATATATATAACTATTATTTTATAAACAAAATATCATTAATATCTTATTTATTTAATCTATTAGTTTTATATTACAAGTAGTTTTGTGAAAAAGCTAAAAAACGTGATACAGTTCATTATTACTGAAGGGCTTTAATATGTAAAACATCATCAATGCATACATATATTATCTGTGCTAAATATGCAACTAAACGACATGAGAAAATTACCAAGGCTTAAATTTGATCTACATAGAAAAAGACTGAAAATGTATAAATATGTCCGACAAAAACTCTCTCTAGGGGCATTTTCTTTGAGCAGCAGAGATGAGAGAACCGGACGCCCGGATAACCCAGGAAAGGTCACTTGAAAAGAAGGAAAAGACAAATAATTCTGCGAAGCCAAAGTGTCCCATTTTGCCCTTCAAAGTGAATGGTAGCTAAAAAAAAATGCAAGCTAAAAGGGTTGCTTTTTAGAGCTATTTATCATTTAGGAAGCATGAAAGTTTTTTTAATTCCTTTCGAGGGGCGCCCCGAGGGGTGTGAGGGGGGGGGGATTTTTTTTTTTTTTTTTTTTTTTTTTTTTTTTTTTTTTTTTTTTTTTTTTTTTTTTTTTTTTTTTTTTTTTTTTTTTTTTTTTTTTTTTTTTTTTTTTTTTTTTTTTTTTTTTTTTTTTTTTTTTTTTTTTTTTTTTTTTTTTTTTTTTTTTTTTTTTTTTTTTTTTTTTTTTTTTTTTTTTTTTTTTTTTTTTTTTTTTTTTTTTTTTTTTTTTTTTTTTTTTTTTTTTTTTTTTTTTTTTTTTTTTTTTTTTTTTTTTTTTTTTTTTTTTTTTTTTTTTTTTTTTTTTTTTTTTTTTTTTTTTTTTTTTTTTTTTTTTTTTTTTTTTTTTTTTTTTTTTTTTTTTTTTTTTTTTTTTTTTTTTTTTTTTTTTTTTTTTTTTTTTTTTTTTTTTTTTTTTTTTTTTTTTTTTTTTTTTTTTTTTTTTTTTTTTTTTTTTTTTTTTTTTTATTTCTTCCATTCTGAAATCGCTCGAGAACTCGAAATGATTAATCGAGAACTCGAAATGATTAATCGAGAACTCGAGAACTCGAAATCATCAATCGAGAACTCGAGATAATCACTCGAGTACTAATCCCTCGATTATCAAAACCACCCGAGTACTAATCACTCGATTATTGAAATCTCTCGATTATGCCCATCACTATTGCTAAGAGTATAAAAAACGTCGCCTGCCGCGATGTCCTTGATGATAACAAAAAACGTCGCATGACGCGCTGTTCCAGCTAAAAGAATATAAAAATCGTCGGTAGGTTGATTGCAAGAATGAAATTGCAATATCATATTATTTTTAATTACCGGTCATGCTGAACTGTTGTCTCGCTAACAGAAAAATAAGTTTCATAATGAAATAACGCTTCGATAGCGGTACCCGCATGGTGATGTACGTGCTAAGCGTTTAGTATACGTCGACGGCGACGTAGCCTATGGAAAGAGTTTAAAAAACGTCAGCATTGCATCGAAAAAAAAAAAACACCTAAGTTATAATAATCTGCAAAATAAAAATATTCTTTACTATATAATCAAATTGTTTGTGAAAAATATTTATTTATATCCAACATAATCATCCACATGACAATAGTTTTAACGAAACTGAAAAAAAGAGCGCTGCCACTTTAATATATATATATATATATATATATAAAAGTACGGACGAGAAATACATTCAAACAAAGAAAAAAGTATTAAATTAAATTCGCGTTTACATTAATTTTTAACGGAGATTGCAAATCTAGCGATGACTCGCTCAAAATGCTAGAGAAATGTTTTGATTATTGGTATATTTGACATGAGTTTACAGCAATGGCAACTGCATTACAGTTACGCGAGCAACCAATAAGCTATCGGCGACAAACACATACTTAAGCAGCTTATATATAAGAAGATGATACGGTAAACCATACACAAAAACGTAAGCATAATTTCATTAGTGTTCCTCGATTTCTCGCCAACGACTGATTAAAAAAGTCCAATTGTAGCGTGTCGTCATTCGCCACGTTATTTGAAATATAGAACAAACCATACGTATTCCTTTTCTGGTGATATTTCTTTAAATGCTATTACAATTAAATGCTATACCAAGGAAATTGTTGAATCGGAGAGACAATACTTTCATCGAGTTCAATCGCTAATTTAAAACCTATTGCAAATTTGAGAAAAACGTTAAATCGGAGGCATGCTTTATTTTTGTTTTTCCGCTGAAAACTAAACTATTTTGAAAAATAAGTTTTGTATTGAAATTAAGCTAACACTATTCACCCGGAGCTGAGGAAACTGCTAATTATTATTTTTGGATCAAGGTAAGCCTTTAGAAATCAAACTAAAAAGCTCATAACTGGCGTTCTTATCGACTTAGAAACTTCGAACAAATTTCATCTTGTGCAGAAAAATCAGCACTTTCGATCGATATATTATATTAATATGTGCAAGGTTTTTTTGATCCCCATATTTGGGAATTTGTGTTGAAATTTGCGTAAAATTGGAATAAGAAAAGGAACTACCTGTCGGATTTTTTCTAACGGTTCTATAAATCTTCCTCTTGAGTCACTCTGTCTATTGATGAAAACCGCATTAAAATCCGTTGCGTAGTTTTAAAGATCTAAGCGCACAGTCACGGGAAGCGACTTTATTTTATACTCTTTTAAGATAAATGGGTTTGTGTACGTAATTAGTTTTTTTGCAACATTTCAATTTTGCCTTGTCAATTTACACATTTTTGCTACAGGAAGTGAAATGAGATTCAAAGTTTTATTGTTTAGTATCCATACCATAAAGATATAAATAACATTGGCAGCAACAAAAGTATTAAAAAGCTAATGTAATACATTTTATGGATTCTTTAATTGGCAGGGAAAATCCGAAGCTTTTGACAGTGAAGTATTTAAAGAACAAAAATGATTATGATACTAATATACGGCCTTTTCCAATCTAAAAAGTTCATTTTTCTAAAAATTATTTTGTTTATAGATTTCCTTTTTGTTATATGTTTCACATGAGTGCTAAAATGCACAATAAGGATGAAAATCAATAATACCATTACCGATTTTGTAAGTCTTTCATCACAGAAGACTATCCAGCATATTTCGGCTCAGACAAGTCATTTATCATTTCATTGATGTTCTTGTATTACGCTGTGACTCAAAAAGTAAATTTCCAACTAAAAAAACGTTCTCTCATGCCTTCAAAATCTTTTTCTTTCAATTTCTAAGTATTTTTTATTTCTGCATACTTATTTCTTTTAGCTATATACAACCACACACTTATTTTTTGTAGGCTAGCAATGGCGAACAGAGTGCGGAACGTCCCAATAAACTAAAAGTAAATATTACAAGACGACGCATCAAGCAATGTAGATCTGACTTTTCATTAATAAAAAATCAGGGTTACCATAGAGAATGTTTCTGGAAAGGTGTCAAATTACCAAATCTTGCCATTTTGGTAAATTTAACTGCCTGATAGAATGAAACATCACCGAAAAGCGATACATGTCAGAAAAGACAACCACGCAGAAGAAGTGATCTGATCCAAAATGGCGGATCAGTCGGCCACTCTATATAGGGACTGTAGATAAAAAAACATATTTTCCAGTTTTGTGTAGTTTAAAGTGGAAAGATTTTTTTTTAAACACTTTTTTCTTCTGTTTTATTATAGTACAATCTACAGCTGTGTGATTGGCTGGTATTCTATCAACCTTTTAAAGCTGCATCAGAAAATCGTTACAATCTCAAACGGATATGAGTACGGCTTTTAACTAAGAAAGAGCACAATATAAAATTATTCTTTTAAATGCTTTGTTCTGTTTTTATACGTGGTGTGATATCATTAGAGCGAAACGCGTTAGCAATATAGCTGAAAGTTAGTAAAACAATTAGTAGAAACAAAAAAATAAGTTGCGTAAACTTTAGTCGTCGTATCAGAAGCGAGGAAATAAAATGGTTGTTGTCACACGTTGTTTGAAGGTGCACTTACACAAAGGGCAGAGAAGAACAAAGAAGCAGGGACATTTTGTGAATTAAAAAATTAAACGAAAATTATTAAGTTGAAAGATTAGAAGAAAGTTTCGTGATGGACACAACATATTGCTAATGGCAGCCACTCAGTAAGACAACACGAAAAGGTGACAGGAGAGCGTACCAATAAAATTACTTAAAAACAATGACTTGCGTCTACGTTTCTCCGATTCACAAGTTCAAATTACTGTATTACATTCGTGCTGAAACCTTTGTATAAAAAGTCTTCTCTTTTATTTTACGACCATCTTGTTTTTTTGCGTGTATATATATAATCATGTTTTACTGCATTCAGGAATAAAACTGGAGGCATGAAATTGAATGGTTGTAGGGATCTGAAAAATATGAAATTCGATTTATTTTCCAATCTAGCTGCATCCCTTTTGCCAAATCTTCCCATTTGCATGTTTTAAACCATAAAAATGGTAAAGATCATAAAACTCAGAAAAAAAAAAAAATAAAACAAATAAACGTGTAGTTTTTAAATTTAAAATACTAAAATGCTTTTCATGACTCTGGATTTTTTGAAGATATATGAACTATTTCAAAGTTTCTTTTAATGAACCTGTTAGGTTTGATATTTTTTTTTGTTTGGCAACCAGCAGTATGCAAATAAGTTACAGTGTTATACCATTTTGATTTTCAGTATTGGCAGCAGTTTTTTGTTAAAAATGTTCATGTCCTCAGGTTTCCCTTCAACATGTTGTGCTAACCTTTCGCCAGATGTGTGGTTTAAACGTTTTTCCATTTATGTGTTTGTGCCTTAAATTTACGTTAGTTAATTTTGTTACTTTTATTTTGCCACGTTCAATTCTAAGTCAGAATAAATGTTATTTTATTTGAGAAAACTGCCTATCTCTGCTAAATACAACCAACAGAACCTGCAATGCATCAGACAGAACATCATAGAATGTTTATGTTAGACTGTTAGATGTTTCAATAATTCAAAAAAATGTATGTTCAATTTTTTCTTTACAAATTGATTATACGAAAGATTGTTTGAAAGAATAATATTTAACTTGTTTTTCCGGCTTAGTGTACGCAATTCAGCTTTTATGACATTTCTCATTTCATGCCGACTAGCACCTTCGGTGCCTTTTATTGAGTTATTCTGCTCATACGGAGCAATCTGCTTAGGTGAATTCAGGGTAGTTAAAAAAACCAATCTATATAAATTTTTTCTTCTTGTGTCTTAATGAATTTTTCTACCTATATCTATCTTTTTACTTGTGTATCTATGCCTGTCTATCTATACTTATATTTCCTTTCCTATAACTAGTCTATCTGTTCTATCTGTCATTATTTCGACAGCTGCAAAGATAAATTCCGTGACAGTATACATTTAAATTTTATCTTTAAACTTAAAATGGTAAGGAAATCCGTTTTTCTTTCTTTCATTTGGTTGCGCATCGCAATAGGACCAGTATTCGCTTTGCAATTAAAACTAAAAAAGAAAAACCTCAAAATGCGTGGCAAGAAAGTAGCCCGAACTCCATACAAACAAACCTAGCCCCTGCGTTAGTAATAAAAAGACAAAGTGATCGTTGCCGCCGGTGGAAAGAAATTCAGCCGAATTTTGTGCGACATTGCGTTAGTAGCGAATGGCGTTTATTTACATATATTTTAGTCTTGCTTAAACCAAAGGAAAAAAATCAATATTAATAATGATACATATAAATGTGTTCTACCAAAGATTTTTCAAACAGAAAAGATGCTTAAGAATCTAATAATGCTTTCTTAGTTTTTCGGCCGCAAGCTTTCTGTAGTGGACGTATATGTGCTTGGTTATATGTGTTTGTCTTCTTTTCCGGAATACTAAACTACTTAATGTGCACTTTTTAAAAACTGTTGTGGTTTTAAAACTGATTAGTAGTACACATTCAAGCATGTCTTTTCTCGATGCAGCGCAAATTTTCGTACAAGTAAATTAACAAAAGTGTTTTGTCTTTGACCTCTATATATAATAAAAATACTTTAAATTCTACAATTGAGTGGAGATTTTAAATTTAGATTTTATCATTCGTTCCAGCGTTAAAACAATATTCGAAATTTTTATTCGCAAACTTCCTCTAATTTATAAAATATTATTAAAGAGCTATTAAGTTTTACAGCAGTAGAACTCATTTTTAGTACTCTGCTCAAAACGAAAAGTGTAATTCTATAAGAACTTCTTCAGGTTCTTAAATAAAGTATGAGCACTGTATTGAAGTACATAAGCGAATTAAAATACCACCGCGTGAGAAAATAATTGAAATAGTATTCTTAACAAATATACAGTTTTGAGAAATGTGACCAGATTGAGTTTTTGCTGATTTGCTGCGTCAAAAGTTTCAGGAAGCGGTGACTTATTAGGGGAGTGTATATTGTTTTAGAGCAGGGGTCTCCAAACTACGGCCCGAGGGCCACATCCGGCCCGCGGACAGATTTTGTCCGGCCCGCGGAGAGCTAGCATACTTGAAAGAAAACTCCTTCTAGAGAACATATTTATTTTTTATAGCAAATTAAATTAAGTTTACTGAAGTAATCTATTTTTATGTTGAATAATTATTAATATGACATCTACATTGATATGGTCATGGGCTAACTACTCATAACATTGTTGTAGGTTATTATTTACTAACTAACAAATTATTGAAATGAATCCAACTAACATTTTATACATTTTAAATGAAAAGATAACTTATAACAAGCATAACGACATATGAAATACTAATGAGATTTATGTAATTGAGATTTTCCACTGACAATAGTTTGTAGTTGTGGACTAATTTTACTTGTACCAATTATTAAAAGAGATTTAAGATGCTCATCAGTTAATTTAGATCTGTAAACATTTTTTGTGTACTTCATTTTGGAAAAGGTCTTCTCACACAAATAAGTAGTACCAAAAACAGAAAACAGCCCACGAGCAAATTTATGCAAATTATCAAATTGTGTCAGTGGAAGACACTTATAAAATTCCAACAAAGATAAGTTTTGATATTTGTTCTTAATTATATCACTGCACTGTAGATCAATCATTTCCATTTGAAGTTCCGGGGCTAGGGTTTCAATGTCAGTATCAAAAGGATTCTGAAAAATCTTAATTTGGTTCGCAATGGCATCAAAGTCCGAGAAACGAGTATCAAAATTTATTTTCAAAGCACTCAAAGTTTCGATTGCAAAATCGATAGGAAACTCGGTCTCAGTGGTGTGGCTAAATATTTCACATGTTTTAAAATGTGAAAAACATTTACTTCGTAGTTGTGATTGAAACAGTATCAATTTCTTCCGGAATGATTTGATATTATTGTATAAATCAGGAAGATGCTGGTTTTCTCCTTGCAATCTCAAATTCAGTTCGTTCACATGTTTTGTCAAATCAACATAGAATGCTAACTTCCACAGCCATGCGTTGTTTTGCAATTCAGTAAGAGGGCGATGCTTTTCATTCAAAAAAAATTCGATCACTGCTCGAAGTTCAAAAAAGCGCTGAAGGACTTTCCCACAACTAAGCCAACGTACGGCAGTATGATAAGGTAAGTCATTTTCTCCAATCTCTTTAATAAATTGTACGAATTGTCGGTGATTCAGCCCAAAAGATCTGATAAAATTAACAGTTGATATGACTGGTTTCAGAACTTCAGACATATCCAAACATTTTCCGCACAAAGACTGTTGATGAATGATACAATGTAAGACTATTGGTTTTGAACCACCGTCATTTTCTACAGCCTTTGACACAAGAGCGACCACTCCTTTATCTTTCCCACTCATGTTTTTGCCTCCATCAGTTGTAATACATTTCAAGTTTTTCCATCGAAGGTTCTTTTGCTTAATGGCCATTTCAACTCCTTTAAAAATATCTGAACCAGTAGTTGTGCCATGAATACTATACATATCAAGAAGTTCTTCATGCACTTCATAGCTTTTATCTACTCCTCGAATATAAATCAACACCTGAGCAGTATCTGACACATCCGTTGACTCATCCAAGGCCAAAGAAAACCACTCAACATGTCCATTTTTGTTGAACAGTTGAGAGGATATATTTTCAGCGATGTCTTCTACCCTTCGAGCCACAGTGTTTGCTGACATACTGACAGTTTTTAATAAATTTACCTTTTCAGGGCACATTTCTTCGGCTACTGCGATTATGCATTCTTTGACCATTTCACCATCGGTGAATGGTTTTCCACGTTTTGCAATTTAAAGAGCCACACGAAAGCTGGCACGAGTTGCAGCCTCTTGTTCAGTTTTGAGTTTTGTAAATAAAGATTTCTGCGATTTCAATCCGCGCTTCATAGCTTCGAATTTTTCTGTCCGCAAACTTCCTGTATATTTTGAGTAATTTTGAAAATGTTTTGCTTCATAATGACGTTTAATGTTATATTCTTTGAGAACGGCTATGCTTTCATTGCAAATCAAACATAGCGCCTTGTTACTGGACTCAATTACGAAATACTGAATGTTCCACTGATCTTTGAATTTTCTGCATTCACTATCAATTTTTCGCTTCTTTTCCATTCTACTAAATCACACACAAAAGCAATATAAGCTTATTACATAAATTCAGTGGCTAGTTTCATGAAATATTGGTGAAATGCATTCCGTGAAGAATGGACTCAATATTTTCCGACATCTTTAACAGCGTAGAAAGTAATAACTTTTACTGCTGTCTTATAATTAAGGGGGAAAATGTTATACGCAAACACTTACTGTTTTTCGTTGAGTCTACGTGCAATGGGTCTGCTAATGATGTCATTAAACGTAATTGTACGAAATAACTGGTTTTTCATATGCACGTATTGAAAAGATTGCATTGAGCATTGTTCCTTGGTTCGAACTCGGGATTAAGTTCCGGAACAAAATCAATCTATCTGTGGTATGATTAAAGTGAATAGAACTCATTTATTTTCCAAGTCGTGATACCATTGGAAGACTTTTAATTTTTTTGCATGATAACCTCTTTATATAAAATCCATCCGCCATATATGTTTATTATGTGTACGTGCGATAAATGTACATACCAAAGAATCATAAGACAATAATCACATATGTAGATGGGAAAAACATTAAAAAGAAAAAAAACTATAACCAGGCCTGCATGCAGGATTTTGCCGAGGAGGGGGCAATTTCTTTGCGTTTTTACCTATGTCCCGGAAAATTTGTTTTCAAGAAGGGGGGGGGGGGTCGAGAAGTCTCTCTATATTATGCCATCATACAGGCCTTTTGAACTTGTGTGGCCATTGATTTTGATAATTTGTAGTAACAAGCCCTATGATAGTCTGATGTGGTTGCCAACCGTGTCAGAAGGAAAATCTGGTTATTTCACTCTAATGCAAGACTGCTCACCATCCTAATGGCACTGTTCATAGGTTTTTAAAATGACAAATTTCTGCATCTGTGAGTTAGTAACCGAGTATCACTTCTCGTGCACAATTTAGCAACTCTTAGTAATTCTAAGGTTCTCGTTAAAAGGAAGGGAACTGTTTGAAGAAAAAACCTTCTTGCTCTTCACCAATGGTCTCTTTTCGCGTCACCAGTCTTGCTGATAAAAAGCGTTGGATCAGAAAGGTTACTGCCCCATCATCGCTCGTGTTTCTGGAAGGGATCTCATTATTTCTAAAAATTAAGTTGAATTGGAATTTTCATTTGTTGATTTTGTTTTGCAATGACCAACAAAATTGATTTTTTTTTACCTTTCAAGAAATTTGCAAATTTAAAATATCCTTACATGTAAAAGTGCATTATGCAACAAAATGTATCGGCTGTAACAAGAGTTATGGGTGAGATTTTGGTAGTTTTGCTCAGATTTAATGAAAACTTTGTCGAACTTTAAAAAACTGCATGAAGCAAAAATGAACCGTCATGCCAAAATGAGATTTTGTGCATTAAAGTCAATTGAAATAACCAAGAAAATAAATTCACTCCAAATTGAAATACTAATGGTAATTAAAATGATTTGTAACTTAAGAAAATTAACTTTCACCAAAAAGATATAGTGGATATGCATTTAGGCAACAGGAATCAACAAGGAATTCAGCTCACTCTAGAGTTAAATTATGATTGGACAATAACAAGTTAATGGAGTTAAGCAATAAAGTAAATTTCCAATAAAATACCATTATGAATGTGCATTTAAAAACGAACTAAGAAAATAAGAAAAGTGAAGTCCCATGAAATAATAACAATGTTTTTCCTTAATCGTGCCAGGTGAAAACTGGCACGATTAAGGGAAAAGACTTCCTTCCTCTAAGAAAATCTCATTATTGTAAACCATCAAGTTCTCTCTTAGAAGTCTACATATCAATTGAGAAGTTCGCGCTTGTTGTTATAACGTTTTCTCGTACTAAATGTTGTTTTTAATCATATGAAAAGTAAAAATGTCCTAAAGTATTTGTCACCATATTTTTCGCCAGCATTTATTTTTCATTATCGAGAAAGAGAAAAAAACATAATTTGCTTTCTTGTTGATAAAGTTATAATTGAGCATCATGTTTTGATATAAATAATATCATTGAATGCGAAAACAAAAAGATTGAACAAAGAATGAAGAGAAGACGCTGAAGGGTAAAATACACCTACCGTCAGTTGATTGCTTCGTCTTTCTTCGAAGGAAAAATTGTCATAGAAGCATTTATTATGCTCCCTAAGGATAAGACACGCTCACTTTATCAGAGTTTGTTGCTAGCGACGTAAAATATCTCACTAACTCAAAATAGTTTGCTGCTAAGCACACTAATATTTTATTGAATATGAAACTACGCTTTATTGTTGAACAGAAAAAACTACGTTTTGTTTTTACCTTTATTAAAAACAAGAAGGGACAGAAGAAAAATTTCCCCTCAACTTAGGGCTAAATTGCTGTCAATATTTGTTATGTACTGATACAAGATTCAGTTACCCCCTGCACTTTCTTTTTCATTAAATATTTATCTATTTACTTTCAAGCTACGAGAAAATCTTCGTTTTTTGTACTACTTCAATCAAAGCAGACTAGTACAAATAAGACATTAAGTTCTTTTCTTCTTCTTTTGAGATTTTGTCTCAGTATGCCTCAAAGTATAAGCCTTAAGCTGCTAAGTTTTGGATATTAAAGATGACAACAGCATAGTCCAGCTTATGAAGAGCCGCCAGGGATGACAGATTTTTATAAGGGCTCTGATGCCACGGTTTGACAGTTTGAGAAACTTGGAAACTTTGTGCTAAAAACAGGTCCATCATTCACATTAATAAAGAAAAAAACACGTTATAATGTTGTATTGAGCATGTATCCTTTAAATATTTTGGCTATTTCCATTCAAAAGTATGCCACATAGTTAGAAGATAAAACTTCGAATAGCCAAACAGTTTTGTCGAGTATTTTCTCATTCATAAGATCAAATTTTTTTTTTTTGCAACAAAAGGAAACAGAAGTTCCGTCCAGAACTATACGAGCCTACTTTCCCGCAGTTTTATTAATATTATTATTATTATTTTTTGTAATTTTTAATTTTTCAATCTTTATTTAATTACTTCATTTTTTTAAATACTTTTCTTTATCTTTAACGGTACTTTACGATACATTCAGCTTTCTTTCACACTTTTTTAAAGCTGTTTCAAGGAAGTACGCTAAAACGAAGAGTTGCTTGCAACGATCGTAATACTTGTACTCAATTTTTTATTGCTATTTTTTACTTTTTAAATGCATTTTCTTTCTCTTTTTTTTTCTGTGCAACAAGGCGAGGTTACCCTCCCCAGGAGAATTTGAAAAAAGTGATTGATTGTTCGTCTTGTTTTGCCAAATCTAGAATTGTTTGAAGGTTTACATCTTGATGCGGAAAAGAAATCAGCAGATTATCATCACATAAAATAATGTCATATTCTTAGATTTTAAGAATTTTTGCTCTGAGCTCCCTGACTTCTGGGTTTGTCATTTGTAATGATTGAGTTTTTGGTTTCTAATTTCTCCATTTTTGTCTGTTTTTCGTATCAGTATATGAGTAGTTTCATTAAAGTTCCATTTTGTAATTTGAATCTGAATTGCGTACTTTATCAATAATTGCCTGCGAAACGACACGGAAATAGAACGTCTTGTCGGAATTATATATTTTTTCAATTCCATGACGGAATGGTAAAGAAATAATTAAACAAAAGGTAAAAGGATGAAATTTGTTTTCTTTATTTGAAAGTTACAATTAAGCCTAAAAAATGGAATTCGCAAACGAAATATTTTCCATGCTCATTCACTTGAACATATAATAAACTCGAATCATAATACACTACAAAAAAGCAGCAAAACATATACACATAGGCATAAATATAATTTTCAGCCAGGGGGAGGGCAACTTTCGCCTCCTAAATGACGAGCCTATAACGCCCTTTTCAAATCGAGTCTCGGGATCTGCCACTGGTCCCATGGAGTTACGAAAATGCTGGTGATTAACACAGGAGGATCTTCCAGTTAGTTTTACCTGTACCTTGTAGCGGCAGGAAATTAAGACCGATTACAACTATGTAATTTTCTTAACATTTTTAATTCTAACCTTATGAAAAATCATAGTAGAATGACCTTTCTAAAAAGTTGTGGAACAATCTACAATACGAAATAGATATTAAAAGTAGAACTAAAAGTATTTGACCAAACTTTTCAGAAAGCATCTTAAAGATCATACAGAAAAATAACATAAGCGTTGATTTTTTTTTTTCAGTTCTACGGAAGCACTTAAGAAGAAACGAAAGATTGACGAAGAAATGAAAAATAAGTAGGGTCAGTTGGGGTAATTGTAAACAAGCTTCATAACTACACTTGTGGTGGTTTTGAAAACTTAACTGCTTGTGAGTGATAAACTGGCAGCATAGGAAAGACACTGAATGAGTTTCGTAAGTTCCTAAACAACCGTGGAGGCGTCACTATTGTTTGAAAATGACACAGTGAAAAAAGTTGTTTAACAAAATTTAGTCATCTTAAATTTCTTCCTCTCCAGCGCATCTACAAAAGCGATGTAAGCAATTTCAACCATTTTTAGCCTACTTTCCCGTAAAAGTAAAAAAAAATATATTAAAGCATGAAAGAAGGCTTAATGTACTGAAAAATATCGTTAAATATGAAGAGAAGTTAAAAATAAGTGAAGTAATTAAATAAAGATTGAAAAATAAAAAATTTGAAAGTAGGGTTTTGAGATGGGGAAAAAGTGTGTCGTCGGTCTGTCGGTCTGTCCCCCCCTAATAACTTTTGAACGAATAGTCCGATTCGAAAAATTCTTTTTGCATTCGAAAGATCTCGGCAAGGACATCCCATTTCCACATTTTAATTTTTGATTTGAGCAATATTTTGTTCAATTTTGAACAGTTCAAAAAATTTTAACATTAGCGCCTATGGGCAAAAGTGAAGCAAATTATGTAAACTCTGCCAAACGGAATACCTCCGCTGGTAACCTTTTGCGTGTTTTGTTGCCTTGGCGAAATTTGAGCCGGTATAAAGGAATTCATTTTGAAACAGTTCAAAAAAAAAAAAAAAAAAACAAGAAGTTCCGTCTAGAACTATACGAGCCCTACTTTCCCGTATACAACAAATTCAAATTTATAACCAAGCTATATCTTTCTCTCTCTTTCTCCTTTAGCCTTAGTTCTTATTTTTTTCAAATATACCTTTTTCAACGGATAATGCATATTCATTCACTCAGTCATTCATCCTTTCATTTATTCAGCCATTCATTTATTCATTCATTCGTTTACTCATTCATGTGTTTATTCATTCATTTACTCATTCATGTATTTATTCACCCATTTATTTATTTTTTCATTTATTCACTCATTTATTCATTCATTTATTCATTATTTTCTTCATTCATTCATTGATTCATTCTTTCACTCCTTCATTTATTCATTGAGAAATATCCTTAAAAATCCCGATAAAAACATTTCATAGGAAAATAGGCTCGTTAGTTCTATATGAACTATCTATTTGTTCATGTTCTATGTTATAAGATCTTTCCAATAAAGTTTGTTCCAAGCAAATCGGCCCGTTAGATCAGGATTTATATAGTATTGAAATTTCCCCGTAAGCGCTATGTTAATTTTTTGAACTGTTCAAAATTAAACAAAAAAATGTTCAAATCAAAATATGGAAATAAGATGTCCTCGTCGAGATCTTTCGAATGCAAAAAGAATTTTTCGAATCGGACAATTCGTTCAAAAGTTATTAGGGGGGGGGGGGGACAGACCGACAGACAGACCGACAGACCGACAGATCGACAGACAGACAGACCGACAGACAGACCGACAGACCGACAGATCGACAGACAGACAGACCGACAGACACACTTTTTCCCCATCTCAAAACCCTACTTTCAAATTTTTTATTTTTCAATTTTTATTTAATTACTTAACTTATTTTTGACTTTTCTTGATTTCTAACGATATTTACACGATACCATTAAGCCTTCTTTCATGCTTTATTATTATTTTTTTAACTTTTACGGAAAAGTAGGATAAAAACATTAGCGCCTACGGGGAAATTTCAATCTTTTATAAATCATGATCTAACAGACCGATTTGCTTGGAACAAAATTTATCGGAAAGATGTTTGGCCGTAGAACATGTGCAGATACGAAGTTCAACCAGAACGGAACGAGCCTTTTTTCTTATGAAATTTTTTGATCGGGATTTTTAACTACATTTTCGAATGAATGAATGATTAAGTGAAGGAGTGATGGAATAAACGAATAAATGCGTGAATAAATCAGTGAATGAATAATAAAATAGATAAATGAATGTATGAAGTGAAAAATAAATAAATGAGTGAATAAATACATAAATGAGAAAAATGAATGAATAAATAAACGAATGACCGAATAAATGAGAGAATGAGTGAGTGAATGAATATGTATTAACCGTTGAAAAAGGTATATTTGAAGTAATAAGTAACTAAAGTTAAATGAGGAAGAGAGAGAGAGAGAGTGAGTTAGCTAGATTATAAATTTCAAGTTGGTGAATACGGGAAAGTAGGCTCGTATAGTTCTAGACGGAACTTCTTGTTATTTGTCATATGGAATGCTGCCAGAAACATTTAGTTATGAATTTAATCCTCCCTGTTATTTTTCATGTGCAAGTTAGGTGTTTACAATTACCCCATATATTTCTTACTCTGGAGTTATTGTAAACACTTAAATTTATCCTATTTCCAATATTTTAGGGGGACAATAAGTATTATATTTTGATGTAAGTTACACTTTTGTGTCTAATTTACATAACTGTTGTTGTTGCTAATGCCACTTGGAAATCCTAGCCCCCCTTGCAGGGCGACCATGAATTAAGGAAACTCCTACTGATTATTAATGAGCTCCGCTAGAATGGAAGTACACTTGGCTCAGAGGGGCTTAATGATTTTGAACCAGCTCCCGGATGAGAGATCGTCACCTAGGATGGTCCCTCAGTGGAAATTATTTCTAACTTGGTGGACATTTGAAGCGATGATGTATTTTATGTGCACAGCTCCCTTTAGCGCACTCGGTCTCAGAGTAATCAGTCGCGGGAGGTTGTCATCCTCCCAAGTGTTGACCACGGTCAGTTGTGCTTCACTTTCGGTGTTTTGTGGGATCCTAGCTTAACCGACTGATCCACTGCGGGACAAATTTTACATAAATTTCTCGCATTACTTGATTTTTTGAAAGATATTTCTCGTTAAATGGTCTCAGAGAACTCATAACATAACTCAGCGGATCACATGCGGCCTGTTGGCTGCAGATTGAGAACCATCGCTCCGGAACTTCTTAAGCCTTCAAGCAGACTGTGTATGAAACAATTTTCCATTTGCATCAACATTATTCGAAAATAAATCACTGTTTACAATTACCCCACTGTTTACCCCCTTATTTCTGGGGTAATTGTAAACACGAGCTCATTCGCTAACAAATAGTCATACAGTCAAAATTTTTGTACACATTTACTGACAAGAAGTACAGTAGTGGCTACAATGCTCACAATTTTATCTCTGAATTCATTCAAGAGGTAGGGAGGGATCAAAAGTTAAAACTTTGAAAAAGCGTTTACAATTACCCCAACTGACCCTACCTAAATAAATGCTGTGAAATCAGTAAATTCATGATAATTAAGAAACTGTTCCATGCGCTGCAATATATTTTGACGAAAACCATCAAACAGACGGACATTAAATTAAATATTACTGAAATGAAATCTCTTACTCTCTTGTGTGGTGATTTAGATTTAATTGCTAAAAACTCTTATCCTTTAGCGGCTAGTGAGTACTTTATGTTAGGCGGTTTTTAGCTTTTCTTGAGGAGGTTTTCTGAAGATATTTTTCAACATCTGCAAATGTAACAAGTCTAAATAACTGGTGACGATTTTATAAGAATAAAAAACACGATACCATAAAAAAGTCACAATACAAAATGTATGGTAAATAATTTTGAAATTAGAGTAAATAAAAAGCAGTTGTTTTGAAAAATCGCATTTCTGTCCTTGTTCATTATTTTTTATCACATAGTACATTATTAATGTGTGACATTCACCCATGCCATTTCTGCGGAAAAAATGGTGAATTTTTCTTCCCATTTCACTTCTATTCTGCGTCATGCAACTTTATGGACAAATAAAAGAATACTTTTTGAATCTGAGCCAGACACTCGACTTACGAATTAAAGTAGCTCTATCGATTGCAAAATATATGCAGGCGCATATTTCAACATTACGATAGTAAGCGTAAAAGGGATACAGTACCCAAAAAAATCATCAACACATCGATTTTTTTAATTTGATAATTTGCTAGAATGAAATCTTTGTGGGTGTCATGATGAAATTCTAAAACGATACCTATATTTTTTTCAGAAGTTATTAACGATAATATACTGGATAGATCATAAAATGTAAACGGACAAGCCCCTTTTGTTTGCTCGTTCAAAGATATTTTCTGTTTCTTAATTTTAAAATAAATTTCTGCTGTCTAACAAGCTAAGCAACCCCTAAGCTATAATATTTCATCAGTATCAGTCTATTGAAATTAAATGAAGCGACATTTTTTTTATTGCTGACGTTCGGCGCGTTAGTATTTCAAATTTCAACTTTTCTCTTTGAAGTTTCGTCTTGCTAAGTTTCCTTCCTTAATTTTTTACTTCGTTATTGTTTTATTACTACATTGTTTAGGTTGATTGCAACGCAGCATTTTTAGTGTTGGAATGAGTTTCGAAATGCTTCGTGGAAAGCTTTATAGTGTTGTCAACGTGCAAATGTTTTATCAGATGGAAAACTAAAAATGCTTTAGTTTCTAAAGGAGGGTCATCAACTGAAAAAGAGTCCTTTAAAATTGCGTCCATAAGTGTTTTCAAGAAGGAAAATATTATATGAGAAGCAAAAAATATCAAATTATTAAATAGTTGATTTGCTGTAAAAAAAATCGAGTTCTATGCTCCACCAAAAAATGGTGAAATTTAGCTGCAACCAACATTTGGTACTAAAGTTGAACTATTATAATGGTTCCTAGAAATGTAAAAGCTTTTAAATTTTTATTTTTTCCCCATATTACATAATATATGATATGATGCACAATATATAAAACATTAGTCATTTAGCATGCTAGTTAAACATTCTTTTTGTTACTATTTTACTTAATTTGCTTTTTTCTCAAAGTTAAGGGCACGGTACCTACTTCCAAACTTTTTTTCGTTTAACAGTCAAATTAGAAATATTACGTGCACTTAATTCCAATTATGATTAGAAATGATGTTTGAAAGCAGAACCTCATTGTGATCAACCATTAATTTAAAATTAAAAAAAAAAAAAAAACCCTTTTTCAATTTTTTGAATTCCTTATAACTTTCACAATTATGTCTTTTTTTCAAAAGGTTTTTTTCTTTGTAATACTTCCCAAACATTATAGAATAAAAGTTAGCATGGAATTAACTATCTGAAATTTAGTTGAATTTTAACAATTGTTTTTCGTTAAAAACTCAGAAAAAACGATAAAAAATTCAAATTTTCAATTTCAACAATTAAATAAAAACAATCTACATACTTAAGAGTCAAAGCAATGTAATTTTTGTTAAAAATACTCCGTGGAATGGATATACATAGTTTAAAACCCGTATCTTTAAATGAAACAAAGCCTTAGGAATTTTATTACACGTCATTGGTCAAAAAAAAAAAAAAAAAGAACAAAGCAGAGAAAAATGCGTTCAGAGATTTTAAATGCAGAATGAAAACAACTAAAACCATTTGCAACAACCGGATTATCATTTGAAGTTTTGCTCACATAGGTTTGAAATTTTGCATGAGGCTTTAAAACAGCTTTATCTGTTCATATAAGAAATAAAGAAAAAAATCGATAATTTGAGCAATTTTAAGGTGCAGTGCCCCCTTAAATTTTGCCAGTTTTTCTATTTTCAAAGGCCCAAGATTTTTTTCCTAATTGATGGTAGGGATCTGAAATTTGGTTTGTGTGTTGTTTATTATGTGCTTAGTAAATATTTGTATGTATTTGGCTATAAAAATATTGGTTGATTAATCATGGAGAAGAATAGGAGGAATAATGCAGTTTTTGCTCGTTTTTTTTCACAAATGATAGTATAAAAAAACATCTTGGTATGGTTAAATTTTAAAACCCATAAAAATTGTAATTAGAACTTTTCAGAGAACATGCAAAAAAGATAGAAAGAAATATGATAAAAATTCAATTAGATGTAGAAAACTAAAATAATGAGGAAAAGCTTAAATTTTGCAAAATTTATTAGTGTTACAAGTAAAACCTTTTTAAAAGTGGCACAATATTTCAAATGTAACCTTATTAAGTCTTTATATGTAATATTAGAAAAAAAAAGTGAAAATAATGTATTAAAGTACTGCGTACTCTTAAACTACGGACGAAATGTCTCCTTCTCTGACTGATGCCCTTATTTCTAGTGTTTATTATTGTAGTAAATAACCAGGAGGGGGGAGGCAGTCTGTGTTTTTTGAGTGCTTTAACTAGTTATTAACGATTTGCTTTGAAAAGATCTTATACGTAGACATTCATTTATGGGAAATGTAATTTATTGATTTCTCTATGACATAATGGAGAATACAACAATCCTTGCTCATGGTATTGTATACATCGCAACAATATGTTAGAACAATCGTGTTTTGTTGCTGTCGCAGTCGGCGTCAAGTCAGCGCAAGACTTCTACTGAAAGTATTAAGGGGGATGCGTTTTCGCAAAATAAACTGCTTCTAAAGATTGCTACTACAAATCTCCACATTGATTACGTTGAAATTTGGAAAATTTCAATCTGGCAGCGAACGACATACAATAACTTCCACTCCGTCTTCTCTGAAACCAGCGATTGCAGCGCCGATACCAGAACATGAAACTTTTCCTTCGCGATGAACATGTTTGTTGCTACTAAAACACAGCTCGGAATTGCAGTAGGTAAAAAGCATATTCTTCGAGGAGAGGAGGCAGGGTTGATCATGGCGTGGGTAGCGCCATTAAAATTTTTAGGGTTTTCTGGAAGTTTTTTGCCGTTCTTTGGCGGATCTCCGTTCGAAGGGGGGATTCTCCGCTATAAAGGGGGTTGACTCCAGATGCTATATGTATATGTAATTTGAAAAATGAACTGGGGTACACATTGTTTATTTCTCGTAATTGTCGTTTCTTTTCCAGAAACTCAATCAAATGAATTCCAATTTTCAATCCCCAAATCCGAACCCAATGATGGTATGAACGTATTGCTTGTTTAGTTTTTGAACTCAACTGAAATTTATCTTCTCAAGGATTAGAATCAGCCCCAAAAAACTGATTAAGTAAGAAAACATTATTTTTCATCTTTTGTTATCAACCATGGTGATTTATTTGAAAGTTACAATTTACATTAAGATGGATTTATTATTCAAATTACTTTAAATGTTACTAAGATGTATGGATTTTGTTTCTTTCATTTTTACTCATTGACGATGCAAGATTTCGTTACACGTAATGTGATTTTTCTTCCCAGAAATTGCATCAAAGTACGACTGAATGCAATATTTCTTCAGTGATTCATGATAAGAGCAGTTTATTATGCAAATGACTCTGAGTGAGAAATTTTAAAAGAAGATAAGATTTATGAACTGTATCTCTTTTTTAGCTGATTTTAAAATTGTTCAATAACAAATACACATAAATTTCACCAGTTTAAACCGATGCATGAAGTAAATGTTTATTATTCAGGGAACTTATTGAGGAGAAGGTAATATAAGGCGTATTCTTAAAGTGAGATTTCAAAATTTATAGATAATGTTTATTTTAGCTTTGTGCATTTTCTAATTTTATATAATCACTCTGTTTAAAAACTATACGCTTTTCAAGTTCGTTTTCAATAATAAATAAAATAATAAAATTTCAATAATAATAATAATACATTCTCAAATGTAACTTTTCTTCTGCAGTTGAGGCTTTTCTTTTAATACGTTTGCCTGCATTATGTTTTTCAAAATCTTTAGGTTGTGAAAGAACTATTGTACATAGCAATAAATAAATTCTTTTGTAAAATCAACAGCTTGTTCCCAGCGTTTTACAATAGAGGTTGATCAAAAACAACTTCTCTTTTCTTCAATTTGTTGTTGTAAGTTATATCTGATTATTTTATTCCTCGCCTACTTGAAAACAACGGTTCTAAGTGATTGGCTTGATTTGGAATTTTGGAACACACATATTTCTTGCCTTGGTGTCAAAAGAAGTTCCAACAAGGCCATTTAAAAAAAAAAAATCCTTCTTTTTTATTTTCGGAGACGCAAGATGTTTCCGAATAAGCGATGCACTAAACGTTCTTTTAACTCAGTTTACTGCAACGTTAAAATAACATTTCAGATTGGGCAGGTTAGAATATTTATTGAATTATTTTCATTTTTTTTACATCATGGTTAGAAAATATAAAATTTTATCCATGCTTAGTATTACTTTACTAAGTAACATAAATATATTTAAACTATAATAATTGAATGTGATGTTTTTTATAATTAGTTTTGGCAGAAGATTAAAAAAAAGGTTCGTATTTTCATTAGCATCCAGAAAATCATTAAGTAAATTTTTAAAGCGACCATAATCTGAGAGCTCATTAATCAACATTCTTAATACTTTTCCTGAATATCTGAATCTTTTTAATGAGAAAAAATGTATTTCATTGTTTAATCATGGATTAATCAAGTTCAGGAATTAGTTTGTGTAAAGATGACATTTGGTGATGAGTTACTGTAAGTTAATAGCTTAGTTTTTTTAATTAGATATGCTGAAATATTGCCTTCAGCAGGAAATTAAATTTTCAAATTGCTTGTTTCAAGTCAAACATTGACAAAAAGAAAAGTAGATTTAGTACAATTTCAAAGTAAACTTCATTAAAATTTTGTTTAAATAATTTATTTAGTTTGAATATATTAATGATTTTTTAAGAGAATTTCAAATTTCAACTGTTACTAGTATTTATATTATTTAAATTGAATCTGACGTTTTTGTGATTGAAGTTCAAACGATAAAAAATAGGTAAATAAGTAAAACAGACAAAAATATATATAGTTCTTTAATTCTTCGATTTGATGATCTAATGATATTTTAATAGTAGAAATTCTTTAATGCGACATAAGTGCATGAAAAACGTTATTAATGTTTTGCATTTCCTTTAAAATTTTCTTCCGCTAATTTCTTTTTTCTGCTCTGATTTTTGAATGGATACTCTGCTAACAGCCATAACTCGTTGATTATCAGACATACATTGCCTTAATAATTTGTACCGATTTTTTTTTATATATTCGGTCCAAACTTTCACTTTTCTCCTCGCTTTCTGCACCTACATGTGCCAGAACTAGACCAAACCAAAAACTTAAAATGAACGAAGCCCTCCGTCTTGAAATGGCATATTAATAATTATGATAATCCGTAACTGCAAATTGTTTAAATCCTCTATTTTTCTCGATGTATTTTTTTTAATATAGAAAAATATGTATTGAAAAAAAGAATGCATTGAAAAACTTTCATCTTATCAGGTAGAATTTATACTGTAGGAAGAGCTAATTATTATTTGAATATTGTAAACAAAACCCGGTGAAATTTGTGTTCTACTAATCAATGCAATGGGGAGGGGAGGGGAGGGACATGCTTCATTTGAACATTTACAGTATATGCTCGTTAAATATGAACATCAAACTTGGATAAACTTAGATTATTGAGTTTGAAAGTAGAGATAGTATGGAGAAACGGAAAAGCATACTAGAGTTAGTTCCCGTTTTTATATTTTCACGACCATTTATTTTTTTTGGAATAAGAAGAAAACAATTCTCATTACAGACAAAAATACAGTTTATTTCCATGCAACATCTAGTAAATATTGACATTTGGTGGGAGATGTAAATTGTGCTTACTTTAACAAATCTGACAGGAAAGTTCCACGAAACTGCAGCAAATAAGCTTTTCTGCTGAAGAAAACCTCGCATTAAGTTAGCTCCCAATTGGAAATAGCAGACATATTTCTCACAGCATACTTTTAAGCTCCGTGAAAAAAAAATTGAATGAAGAAAGTTACATTTATAACTAAGAAAGTTGGTACTTTTACATCAACAAAAACAATATTTTTGAAGACAGGATGTTTAGTTAATCAAAATTTTTTAAACAAAATAATTTAGTTAAACAAAAGATGACATTTTAACAAAAATCTTAAAGAAAGACCTAAACAGAATTGAATTCCTTGTAAGTAACACATACTATAAAATGTTTTAGTAGTGTATATAAATCCTATTTAAGATAATATATGTACAGTAAAACAAAATTCTAAGGGGGCAAAACTTTGGTAAATGTTTTTTTGTTTTTGGTCTTCAGAGAGTTTTGGCTGTATGCATTTAAGTACAAAAAAATATTTTCTATTCAGAAACACGTGATTTATTTTACAATTATGCACAGCTTAATTTTTTTAGGAATACTTTTAAATTCTTGGTTTTCTGAGACAGGCCATTGAGCAAAGGAATCTCAATTTTATTCGATTTAGCACCAGTTGCAATTCTCACTATGTACTGTGAAAATTGCCAAGTGAGGTTGAATCCTATTGTGACGCTCATTAGTTGGCTCAAAAATGTGAGGTTGAGCTGAGTTGAAAAGTGTTTGAACTAAATTTTGAAGAATTTCTAGATGAGTGTTTTCAAAAAGCTGGGTATATTGGGAAATTGCATCAGCGATGTTTCAAAAGATATTGATAAAACATTAGGGAAATTTATCGAAAATTTATAGGATATAATTAAAAGTTTTTATCAATGCTCTGTAATAATGTAGATGTTGATCAATGTCATTTCCCAAAATAACCGAAATTGGTTATGCAATTTTTGGTTAACTGAATAATTTTTACATCTGTTCAAATTTGTCTAGAAAGACTATTTTTAACTAGATTTTTTAAAAAATTAGTTAAAATTAGATTCGGGTCATAGTGAGACTTTTACAGATAAGCGTTTTTGAATAAAGTGAGTTTGTAGTTGTAGCAACAAATTTCTTTTCAGAAGTGCGTACTTCTGATTATTACGGATTTTAATGAAAGAACACATCGTTGGAGTTCAGGAAAAAACAATAAGTTGTCAAACTATGATACCATGAAACGTATCTAAAAGTACTGCAGTCATGCAAAATTTAAATTAGTTATGTCATGATATAAACCAATTACACAATTTAGAAGTTACATCAATAAACCTGCCGTGTGGCTTAAGGGTTTGCTAAATAAGTTTTGGCTACTTTTCATAACGATTGAAATGTTTAAGCTGGCAACATCTCAAAAAAAAATTTAGTCTTAAATGACAACAAAGACCCCTAAACTTAAAAAATACTCTTAGAAATCGGAATAGAAAATGAATTCTCTAAAGTAATTAAAAATGTCATTTTTCAAAATTTTCCTTTTGCAGTTTTGGTATTGATATTATTCAAATTAGATATTGCGCAATATGAATTTGACATAATTATTCAAATCAACATCATAGATAACGAGTCATTAAATTAAGAAAGCGTGTCATATTTTTATTATGACGGGCGGAGAAATTATTGTTAAATTTAAAAAAATCAATTCGTAATACCGCAGTGAAACTGAATTGCGAATTAGGGGGACTAAAAGGGATTAGAAAAGAAGAAAAAGAGAAGGAATCAATTCATACCTTCCACTCCCGCAGTTGCTATAAAATTTTCGACATTTCGAAAAAAATTACATTTATTATGATATAAAATAATGGTTGTAAATTTGCCTCCTTCTGAATGTAACAAAACAAACTCTTATGTATTAGAATAAAATAAAATAATGTTTAATAATATTTGAATCTTCTCCTACCTTCCCGTTGAGAATTGTCTCCAAATTTAATGATTTTTTTAAAAGTCACAAATTAAAGTTAGATCAAAATTCAAGGAAGAAAAAATTGCACTTAATAGCACAAATGCGACTAAAAAAAGGAATTTTTTTTCTTCACCTTTTTTAGTCTCCCTAATTCACAATTTCCCCCGATGTTGTGATTTGATAAATATATTTTCAAGTTTTTTAATTTGTATCTTGAGTTTTTTCGGTCCCTCCTAATCCATACAATATAGTATTATTAAAAGATATTTCACACGAGAAATAATGTTTTTCAACCCATCGCTATTTTTAAATTTCTTTCTTTTTTGCTAAGTTATTTACGATTTTTTAAAAGTTTTAAATCAGTATAAAGTTTTAGAATTTGATCCCTTACATAAGGCGAGTTGCATCTGATAAAAGTCGATTAAACATGATTTTATATTTTGATTACGTGTCTTTCAGCATAAAACAAAACAAAAAATAACAAATGCTGATCTTCATCTAGGATGAAAAAATATTGCCAGTTCATGTATACAAAAAATATGTGAAAACTAATTTCAGCACAATCACGATGTACACACGTTTGTTTAAAAGTGATATATAAAATAACAATTATTTAAAAGCTTAAATACTTCAAATAATAAATGAATGAACACGCAGGAACCACTAATAAATATTATGCTACATGAAATAAAACGAGGAAATAATGATCTACAAAGTGTACTACAAGTCAGTTACGTGACAGGTACGATCATATCACAACGGCAAGTACATAGATATGTGACGGCAATCAAATACACAACATTTATGATAAATAAATTAAGTTTAGATGTTTAGAAAATACACAAAGCTCGGCAGATATTTCACCACAAGCACAATGAATGTGTCATTTTAGCGCTTGATCGTCTCACAGATTTAAACTTCAAACAAGTAACAACTTCTAGAAGTGTGATTAGATCTTCTGTATTATAGTCATGCTTTTTAAGGTGCATGTCTACAAGGAAAGTAAGTGTGAAACTCAGCAAATCTAATATTTTATGCCGAATAACAATTTTTAGGCATCAATTGGCGCAGCGAGAAGCAAAAAGGTGCAAGTGGCAAAATAAATACTTCGAGTATGACGTGGGTAAAGTTCAAATCATATGCAATCTTTCATGCGTTAGTTTTTCTATATCACGCTAGACCAACAGCACCTCACTTTCGCAAAACAGCTTAGTGTTTCTCTTAGAACTTGTACTATAGCTATTCCAAATTCTCACTTTTAGCTCTTATCCACTTTGCCTCTAGGTGCCTCAATTGCGTAACCTCTTTTTCTAAATTTATTTTGGGCGTTCTTAATTGTGAATTTAATGTTTATTACTTACGATATATGTTATCAATAATGTGTAAGTATGAGATACAAGAAATGAAGATAAATGTAGATACATGAGAAATTAAAATCGGTCCGAGATTAATACTTTTGACAATATTGTTAGTTGGTCCTATTTCTCAAAATTAATGTTATGGAACAAGTAAAGTTCTTCCCTCGTTTATACAAATGCCAAACTTTTCCCAACAATTTGTTTCATTGAAATGATTGTATGTAAAAAAGGTATAAGATATCATGCTTTTGCTTTCCGACAATAACTCAGGAATGAACTTATTTGGTTTGATCAATGTAGTCGCTGACTGTGGAATCATCAAACGCATCTGCAAACTTCAACGAAGTGTTACTGATAGAAGCATTCGTCTTTTTGCGCAACGGCGTGTTTACAGCACTTCCATCTAAGCAGATTTTAATGTCTACATGTTTCTCAACAGCCAGATGGGAATCATATCGCGACTGTTTACGCAGATTTCCACCATTGTGATTGACAACAGGATCCATTGGAGCTTCGGACATCATGGTCAGGTCAGTCAACTCATATCCAGCGGACCTCACGGTGCTGTTGAAGACGCTCATCGTACGACTGCGATTACGATGCTTGACCAGGTTGTTCTTGCGCAGGCAGTGTCGCAACGTGTCTCGAAAGGCATGCCTAAATTTCAGAGACATTATGCTGTACAAGATCGGATTGATGGTGGCGCTGATGTAGTAGAGAATGCCAGATATATTTGTAAGGACTCCAAAAGCTACGACGTCTTCATCGGTAGGTTCTGTGATGTAAATGGCCATCAGACGCTGTGCATGGAAAGGCGCCCAACACAGGAAGAAAGCAATAACAACGGCCACTGAAAAACAAAAAAAAAAAAAAAAATACGAATATATTATCTATATTTGAAACATTTTATGAGCTAGTTTAAAAATATATTTTTGGAACTACGACTGTGTAATTAAATAACACAGTAAAGAACGTTTTACAGTGAAAACTACACCATATGCTTACGTACTTACAGTGCACCTTTTCTGCACTAGTTAAAAGCAAGCTATACAAAAAAAGCGGTATATATTTCCAGAAACATGGTATATAATTCCAGAAAAATTATTTAAAAATATTGATTGAAAAAACTAGCCATTAATTTACAAAAAATACCCATGGAAAAATTGTCAAAATTCTACAGTAATGCTTAAAATTTTTAAATAATTGCAAAAGCAAAAATACCGAATTTTATTGTAAAAGAATTGAAGTTCCATTATAGTTTAAATCAATGACTTAATCATTGCCTAAACTATAAACCGACATCATTTACAAAATTATCGAAAAGCTATCCATAATATTTAAGAACACAGCTTCTATTTTCCCCATTACATTTTTCCCATTGTTTTTGAATTTGCTGGGATTCAATGCGTCATTTCTTATAATTATGTAAATTTAATTTTTCGAGCTATTGATTCTAAATCCGGAAGGTTACAATTTTGCTACTGGTTGCTACCAGAAGAATTAAAACTGAATAAAACCGCTAAACATCAGTATAATATAAATTGCCTTGTTATTGAATTAAGAATTTTCAACAGCCAAATTAATACAGGAGTTGACGATAAATATAATAAGTTTTATTTTTATGTATCTACCAGAGAAAAAAAGTTTGGTTTCTTCTGCACATTACAATGTACTTTAAGATTCCCCCAAAAAATGTAAAATGCATTATAAAAATGTAAAATGTGTTGTAAAATTTGCTAAATATTTACAATGATTAACTTATTACATATAAAAAATTAGCAATTTAATTTAGGTGAATTTTGGTAAATTACAGTTATTTCTTGACCGAAGAAGGAAGAAAAATAATAGAAAACGTTCCAGTGATTGTTCATTTGTTTGAAATAGGAGCTAGCGGATGCAAGGAGAGCATTTTGTCTGCCAAGAACTTTTAATGTTTTTTGAAAGATTTCTTTGGAAATAATTACTGCTCCAGATTTTGTTCGTCATAGTTAATTGCTTTGCAAGCTTGCATTCGTCCGTGTCAATGGTATGTTTAATCTTTTAAATTACGTTAGGAATTTTAGTACAAAAGTACAACTATGTAGAAAAGAACACAGTAGATTTATTTTAGTAACGCGGAATGGGATTTATTTCAGGAAAGATAGTTTAAATGATTAAATTCAAAGTCATGCGAATAAAAGAAAATCGAATTTCTCTAAATTGTCAAACTGAGTAATTTTAGAAAATAAATAAATTTAAGAAAATAACCATTAAACTACTTGTCCTAAAATTTTGTAGAACGTAACTAACTAATCAATTTTTAATTACATTTTCAGTTGACAGTGTAAATGGCACAATCTGTATATTAGTATAACAATAGCAAACGTTTAAAAATACTCCATAAAAATGTAAATTGGCTTACTTAAATTTTTTACAGTACTCCTAATCAAAAATTAGTATGTGTTAATTACGGAAGCTTTTTGTGTGTCGCAGTGACACTTCCAAATAAGATAAAGGGATTCTTATTTTTGTACAATTTAAAAACTTCACAGTTATTTATTTGATCTTGCGAATTTTTTACTCATGAAATAATTAATTTAATAAAATTGGGGATAATGCTTTAAACTTTGTTGGAATCGATCACATCGTCGGTGTTCTGGTATGAGTAATTAATCTCACAAATGAAATTTGCTTTACAACTGCAGGGAACTATAATTTTCAATTACGTTTTTCCTGATATAAACCATCTACACAATTTAAGAATTGCTTAAGTAACTATACTGTAGGAATTAGAGGATCTGTAAAATTATTCTTGCTATTTTTTATAGTTTAAATTGACAATGTCCCAAAACTGGAATCATGAACTTCAAGACTTTTGCCAGAATTTAACGAAATGCTTCTTTGCGAATTTTTGCTTTTTCATGAGCAATTCCTTCCCCAAGTGTGTCTACGCTTTTTTTTAACAAATAAATCTTTCTTCTGTAAAACACTTCCTTTTTCTTGGTACAGGGAAGTGGAAAGAGTCTACATCTTAAAACGATTTCAAGCTCATTATCAAAAACATGCATTTGACAGCTTAGAATTTTAATATTGTAAAAATAAGTATTAGTACCAAAGAAATAAGAATGGTTAAGGCTTAATTTTGCCTCGAAACTTTGTTTCGAATGAAAATAACTCATGGATCAGATAATCATTTGGGAACTATAAAATGTGATTGATGAAAAATAAGGATATTGAGTTGTGATACTGCGTTATCCTCTTGTTCTATGAAAATTATTGCTAGAATAAATATTTTAATAAAGTAGTTCAATGATGACTTCTTGTTGGTTGCACCCTTTTATGCTAAAGAAATATCATTATGAGTATTTTCATCAAAATATTAAGTATTTGTTCAAATATGAAAGAGCGCTGCATATTTATGCTAGTTTTAGAGAAACGGATGCATACAGCGCAAGAAACAACACAAAAAATATTACGTAAGTCCAATTTGTTTTTGAAATACAATTCGTGTCATATCCGTAAAAAGATTGAATCGTAAAAAGAACGCAGCGTCATAAAATTGTTATGTAAATTGAAAAATGCTCTAGAGTGATCAAAATTGAGAGCAGATTATTATCCCTTCAACTGCAGATGGAGATTAACCATAGCAGAGGATCGTGAAATCTCAGTAGACATTTAATGACACGAAATGACGAGACGATCCATCATTCTGACCTTTCATAGGGTAGCTTAAGTGATGACACCCTCTCAGTTTTATTGCTCGGACTTCCTGAATGCAGGGTCTTGACCTTCGCTGGCACTTAGCTCTTATTCCGCGCTGCGGACATCGTAAAAGCCCGGTACTTTGTTGCGATTAAGTGGAACTTAGGGGAAATTCGAGAGGAGAAAACTCTCAAGGAACAATCCCCGATTCCATTGTTTATTCCCTCTTTCTTTGCAATATTTTTTCTGAAGACGGATACGATACTTAAAAATGTAAACATCACAAAAGATTGTCCACATAAGTTGGAAGCAAAGTAAGCAAATGGAAAGGTTTCGAGTACTTTTTTTTTCATCGCCATGTTTACTAAAGTTCTTTTTAATTTCATAAGTACATCTTTGCATTAGAGAACACTACTTCTAAACGTAAGCTTTTTTGAACGTGTTCCTCAATACTGCATTATAACTTTGGGAAAAAAAAGTGCCCTCTTCAAAATTGTCTTCTTATTTATATTCTGATTACCGCTTAATAAGACGTTGCATATATTTTGTTTCTGACACGTACTATTTTTTAGGTACGGTTACTAACATTTTTATCAGAAACAAGAAACTCCGTCTAGAACTATACGAGCCTACTTCCCCATATACACCCAACTTCAAATTTATAATCTAGTTATCTATAACTCTCTCCCTTTCTCGTTTAGTTTTAGTTCTTAATTGCTTCAAATATACCCTTTTACAACGGTTAATACATATTCATTCACTCATTTATTCATTCATTCATTCACTTATTCGTGTATTTATTCACTCATTTGTTTTTTTATCATTTATTCACTCATTTGTTCATTCATTCCTTCCCTTATTCATTCAATCATTCATTTATTCAAAAATATTCTTTAAAATCCCGATCAAAAAATTTCGCAGGAGAATAGGCTCGTTCAGTTCTTGTTGAACTTTGTATCTGTTGGAACTTTTATCTTGTGCCCAGAGCTTACATAATTTGCTTCAATTTTGCCCATTGGTGGTAATGCTAAAATATGTTGAATCGTTCAAAATTGAACGAAATATTGTTCAAATCAAAAAGTAAAACATGGAAAGGAGATGTCGGAGATGTCGTCGCCGAGATCTTTCGAATGCAAAAAGAATTTTCCGAATCGGACAATTCATTCAAGAGTTTTTAGGGGGACAGACAGACCGTTCCCCATCTCAGAACCCTACTTTCAATTTTTTATTTTTCATTCTTTATTTAATACTTAACTTATTTTTGACTTTTCTTAATTTCTAACGATATTTTCACGATACATTAAGCCTTCTTTCATACTTTGTTATTATTTTTTTTACTTTTACGGGAAAGTAGGCTAAAAGGGTTAGCGTTAGCCATGGTCGCCAAATTTGGCGTCAAAAATACAATTATCTTTTTTTTTTTTTTGGCCATGGCTAAGTCATTATGGCTTCAACTATATAGTGACAATTTTCGTCAATATAATTACAGTTTACCTAAAAGGAAACTATTCTTTAATAAATAAACATTTTGTAACAATACTAACATGAAATAAACATACTTCATCAATAATAACAATTTTTATCGATATGAGTAAAATTAGGGTCGTTAGAGAGTTATCAGGGTGTACTTGAAAAACAAGACATAATAGAAACAAAATGCAATTACTTCCTATGTAGACTAACAATCATAAATATATTACGGTTATCAGTTTTAAAAGAACCGTAATTGTGTCATGCAGTGATATCATTTGTGAATCAACTTTTATGTCCCATGTTAACAATTAAACTCTTATCGCTGTGCAAGCTCAAACACATTTTCTGATTATCGCATGATTTCAGTTCTAAAATTACCGTCATTTCCCCTTTTTATTTTCAGTCACTCATCCCCATCGCAAGCTCTCACAAATTAACATATTATTTCTGATACATTTAATTTGTGAGAGCTTGCGATAGGGATGTGGGACTGCAAATAAAAAGGGAAAATGAAGGCAATTTTAGAGCTGAAATCATCGTCGGTTGCTAGATCAACACTCCCCCTGCTCTCTCTTTACCCTTCTATGTCAATATCGTTACATTCAAATATTGCTGGTGACAACATTGTATCAATTTGTGTGTTATCGTAGGTATGGTGATATTGTATGACGATTTCGCAGGATCTCGCTTCTTGTAAATAAACATAAATCTTGCGATGTCTTTTTCTTTTTGCTTTACTTGTTCTGTCTAGAATCAAATATTTCCGCTATGTTGGACCCGTTGAAGTAACTGATAAAAAGCAAAAATATGTATATAAATGGTGGGTACATTGATTTGAGCAATTCAATCATTCCTATCCAGAGTTTTGAAATAAAAATAAGACAATTTAGGATAATTTAGTTTAGCTCTACATGCATCGTTGAAATTTTTATTTATTTATTTATTTTAGTGTACGATTATATTTTTACAGGAAAAAGGGATAATTATTCCCTTATAATTCTGCTATTGTTGGTCGTTGCATTTCACCAATTATGAATAATAGAAAACCATAAAAGTAATTCACTAAAAAGAAAAAAAACAATAAAAGTTAAACCCAAAAGTGTTGTTTTACTGATAAAAAGTAAAGACTAAAACAATGTTATGAAATTAGCGGTATCGATGTTGTTTCTCACCAACTTTCCTATCATGTTAGATAGTCCTCGTTTTTGCTAGAACTTTCTGGAATATTCATGTCACGTGATCCAAGATGTGATATGAGCCGCTCTGGCGAGAAGTTTAAGGAGGTCAGTACAGTTTTAGTCTTTTGGCGAGTGCCTGTCAGTCCGAGCCATTATGCTGTAAGTTTCGTTGTTGATTCTATTCGTATTTGGGAAGTAAATACGATTCTACTGTAGGTTTTGCGGTGCTGTGTATACTTTGTGAGATATTTTTCTGTGCTTAAAAATATGTACATGCTGTAAATAACTTGTACATAAATTGCTCTGTATGTTCAAGGAGTCAGTCATCTGTTAAAAGTACGACGAGCCCGTAACAATATAAATAAGTTTATATTTTGTATTGAAGCAACATGAAGAAAAGGCAGTATTCTTAATTATTTATTTTGGGATACAGGAAACGTATGTAATTCTTTGAGAAAAGGGTATTCAAAGTTTTGTTCTCTGTGACGAAACTACCCAAAATAAATTTCTTGCGCCGATAAAAATCCCCTCATGCGATAAACAAAAAATAGAAACTCATGTTTGTCCAGTTCCTCTTATCTTCTTAAAGATGAAGAGCAATTTGTTGTGTTTTCCTAGAATGAAATTTACATTTTTTTTCCTTGGGGACACATTTTAAAGTATAAAAATTGATTCCCAAAATATATTTTTTATGACAAAAGCACAAGAATGTTACGTATTAAACCTGACACACAATAATCTTAGATCGGAATGTTTAAAGATTGAAACAAGAAAAGCATAACATTTTATTGAAAGCAAAATCATAAACAAAATGGTATTTCTTGTA
The DNA here is from genome assembly GCA_038502835.1 of Octonoba sinensis. Lineage (NCBI taxonomy): Eukaryota > Metazoa > Arthropoda > Arachnida > Araneae > Uloboridae > Octonoba > Octonoba sinensis. Next base: position 22,700,458 of record CM076599.1, on the reverse strand, counting down.
TATTTCAAATAGACAATGACTTGATAAAAATATGGGTACCACACATACAACACAATGCTTTCGTTTTCTGTAAAAATAGTGACTATTTTTTTACTGTTTTTTATACATTCTTGAATATTTAAAAAATCTACCACACGAACTTAAGTTACGTTTCAAACAAAAAAAGAATTGGAATGAGCTGAGAGTTGTCATAAGTACTAAAAGTTGATTTTTCTGTTGTGACTTTTTGAAACACAGGGAAAAGGAAATCATTAAAGGGAACACAATTTGAAGATTCGTAAAATTTAAATATTTTTATCGATTTTAAAAATTGCGATGATTCTCTTCTTGACATATTTCTCAATAAATTACGCAAGGTTCTAGAAGAAAAAGTAAGTTGTTTGGTAATTTTAAAAAGAAAAGTGTGTTCAAGAAAGGTGTTTAGCTTAGAGCCAGGTCATTAGGAGCTAAATATTCATTTCCATGAGAGTTAGGGGGAAAATAGTTGTTGATATAATGATAAGGGGAAAAAACGCGACATTTCATAAAACACTTTACTGGGAATGAAAATTTCTGGGACATTTACAATTTTTACGAAGTAAATATTTTAAAGCCAGTTAAATTAAGCAAATATGCTTTTTTTATATAATTCATCTAACAAACGATGAGAGGGTTCCCCCTGCTCATCCATGGTACTTTTGGAAAAGACCTCGATGGTGTCACCAGCTCAATATATCGAGGAATCAGCAGACGGCTTTCTCCAGCTTTTTAAGTGGCCACATCAAATCCCTTACCTTCCAACAGGGCGAGAGGATCTTTTCAAAGTGTCATAGGTGAATTTAAATATGCTTGGGTTTTACTCATCTTGAAATTTTAAAGAATCCCATTTTATTTTTGGACTTTTTAGCTATTTTTGGTTTTATGAAGATAGTGTAGCAAGACTACACCATCTGGGATCAGAAACAACAACAACAAGCAACAAACGACGAGTGATCAATATAGATTTCAGAACAAACTAAAGTCAGTGTGTAACTTTCCTCATTTATACTTAAAGTAGAAGTGCATAATCTATTTTTTCTTTTAATAAGTTATTTTTACATACACAACTTATACTTATTTTTGATATAAGCTTTTCTTAGTAAGCTAGGTAATCAAATATTTTAACGTGTGGTATTGGTTATTTAATACTAGCTTTTATTGCTCTTAAAGTTGTTATTGCAATATTTGTGTCAATAAAATCAGCATTTCATTGTTGAAATACAACACATTTGTTGTTCAGAAGGTCATAAAATTCCATACACTTATGTCAAACTATGTGGTACTTAGAAGTTCAATGCGAACAATAAAAAAAAAGAGAGAACTGCTGTATTCACGACTATGAATGGTACTAGTTCAACTTTTCAAACGTCAAGTATCTTATTTTCGATAAGATCATTGATTACGTTTTGAGTCAGAGTATGAAAGAGTGGTTTGTGTGACTGCAACCGTGGGACACAAAAAATCCATGCACATTTTTACTGATACTAGATTGTTATTGCATCTAACCTTGGCACAACAGAGCACATAATTAACGATTGATCAGAAAACGGAGAACACGCACTTGGATCACAAGTAGCAATTGTCTTTGAATTTCAAAAAAATGCTTTCAATCATTACAATTGTCAACTGTTCCTGTGGGAAAAATTACACCCTTTAAAGATTAAATTACACTTTGTTCTAAAAGTAGCTTGTTAAATGTGCTCTGAACTAATGCATGTGTTTGTAAGAAAATTCCATATGATGACGAAGATTTATCTAAATATCTACTGTTTACAATTGTCCATTGGGAAACAATCAGAAGTTAGAGGGTTTGAGAAAAGAGATTACACATGGTTTAATTTATTTCAGTCTACATCTGTGCGAGCAATATTATATTATTGATCTTAAAAATGCCTGTTACTTTTTTCTTTTTCCAGCGAACAGAGCAGATTTTCGATTGTAATTTGGATTTGGCGAACCTTTTCGTCAAAATACAGCAAACTTATTTATTAATGTAATTTTGAATAGTAATTTGATCTTAAGAAGATCTTAATTTTATGTTATTTCTAAGCTTTTATAATTCAAACAGAAATTAAAAAATAATAATAATAGTCTGATAATAGATATCTACTAAGGTTATTTCAATAAGACCTTCAGGACCTATATGCTATTGGAAAAAGGTTAAGAATATCCGAATTTTAAGGGTTGCTTCCCGGCATTCGGAATAATGTAATAAATCTCCCAAATTATTCCACCCAAGACAAATAATCATTACTGTGATACTTTTGCAGATTTTTTAAAATTTTGGCCATAGTTTGTAGCAGCAAGGCCACAGATAATTGGATGGTTAGCGCTTTTCAATTAGAAACGCACCGCGCATACATTCGAAGTGTTTTGCAAAATCAAATGAACTTCAAAGCAGTGCGGTAACTATGACGTACTATTTACTTCAGCAAAGATTTAGAAGTTTTAACTTCCCGGGAAGTTATGCAGTGATTTCTGTTACTTCACTAACTGAAATTTAAGCATTATGTATTTTCAAAAAAAGTACTAACTTATATTGAACATGTGCAATTTCCATTCTGCAATTTTGATTAATTTGAAATAATTTGATCAGTTAATTACTTTTCGATTAAGTCCTTTTGATGTGCTTACCTTAATTACTTTTTTCTGTTTGTCGTTTGCAGTAGGATATTTTTTGATATTTTTACCTCACATAAACGCATGCTTTCAGCTGTACGCTGTATAAACTAGAAGTTCCGTCTAGGGCTATTCTAGCCTACTTTTCCATATACACCAATATAAAATTGATAATCTAGCTATCCCTCTCTCTTTCTCATTTAGCTTTAGTTCTTAAATAATTCAAATATACCTTTTTCCATAGTTAATACATTCATTCATTAATCTATTCATTCACTCATTTTTCTATTTATTCATTCTTTAATTAGTCATTCATTCATCCATTGAGGAATATCCTTAAAAATCCCAGTTAAAAAATTTCATAGAAAAATAGGTTCGTTTAGTTCCGGTTTAACTTCGTATCTGTACATGTTCTACGCCATAAGAACCTTCCGATAAAGTTAGTTTCAACCAAATCCGATTGAAATTTCCCGGTAAGCGCTTATGTTAATTTTTTTCTTTTGAACTGATAAAAAGTGAACAAAAATTGTTCAAATGAAAAAATATTTCAAGCTGAGAGCTCTTTTAATAAGCTTTTCTGAAGGAACTTGGGTTTTATGTACAGGGTTTATGTTTTTTTCTTCATATTTCCCCATAGGCACTAATGTTAAGATTTTTTGAACTGTTCGAAATTGAACGAAAAATGAAGAGAAAATATGGAAATGAAATGTCCTCGTCGAAATCTTTCGAATGAAAAAAAAATCAAATCGGACAATTCCCTCAAAAGTTATTAGAGGGGGAGGGTGACAGACCGATCGACAGACCGAAAGACACATTTTCCCCATCTCAAAACCTTAGTTTCAAATTGTTTGTTTTCCAATCTTTACTTAATTAGTGCACTTATTTTTGACTTTTCTTTATTTTTAAAGAGATTTTTACGGTACATTAAGCCTTATTTCATACTTTATTATTATTATTATTATTTTACTTTTACGGGTAAGTATGCTAAAATAAAGAAAAGAAATAAACGTGTTTGATTTCACGAGCTTTAGAAAGCATAGGAAAAATTAAGAGGAAAAAACTTTTAGAGCAGGAGAAATAAGCATAATTTAAAAGTACAACAACTACATGATCAAATAAATTGCTTCTAAGTCGTAATCGTAGTTAGAACGTAGTTTATACATTCTTTGGAGTTCAACGCAACTAATACTTTTAACAAGCTCTTAAATATAGTGTCTCATACTCAGCTTTTGAATGCATAAATGTACTTAACAGATGTGATCAAATAGTCCTGACCTTGTTTAAAGTAAGAACCCCCACAATTTAAACAGATATTTTTACATGTTCACTATGCATTTCTCTAAAGTCAAAGCTTTATATCTGTTACGTTTGGAAATCAGTTTAAAATCCTTTTATGAAGTTCGATAGGATTATACAACTTTCTTTTACTGGCAATATAAAAGTTACGAAGCCATAAATCTATTTATTGCCCTCTTTACCCTTAACGAATATCATTTCGTCTCGAATTCGACAATGCTTCTGGTCGTAAACGTTTTTATAAGCCTAGATTACTTTTATGGTCCTGTAGTTAGTTTGCTTGCATTATCTAGTTACCGTTTAAACTTTGAGCTATAAGTGTGAACTGTTCAGTTTTTGAGTGCGTAAAAATGAACGAATGCGAACGGGATCAGCAGCTGCACTCTCTTTTGCTTAAATCCTGCGGTGAATTGCAACACGAAGATATACTTTAGATCGATTAATTAATTAATTAATTTATTTTTACTCGTTGTCTTCAACTATATTTTTACGAATATTTCTGATACTAGCTGAACAACACTGTTGAATATAGTGTCTAATAGAGAGTTTAATATATTAACTTCATATTTAGTACTATATATATAAATATAGTAAGCCCAGCGGTCATACCAAATGACTGCTGTTCTAGATATTATAAATATACAATTCTCCCAGTCATCGGAAATGCACATCAAATCAAAGAGATATTTATCAGGGAGAACAGTAAAGTTGAATGAATAAATAATAAACATATAATAATTTCGGAAAAAAATATTCTTACCGAAAAAAAAAACATCTAAGTTATGATAATCTGTAAAATAAAAATATTATTTACTATATAATCAAAATGTTTGTGAAAAATATTTATTTATATCCAATATGATGATTGTCAAAACAATAGCTTTAACGAAACTGAAAAAAAGAGCGCTGCCACTTTAATATATATAAAAAGCGCAGACGATAAATAAATTAAAACAAAGAAAGAAGGTAATAATAATTTAACTTTGTGCAAGTAAACAATAATAGAAATATAATTTCACGTTAATTTAAAGCACAAATGAGCATTAAAACGCAGACATATGTTTCGGGATTGCTTGGAATCCCTTTTTCAATGCAACAGGGAGCTTCTAGATGCAAAACATCTAAATGAAGCAGACAAAACAACAAAAACAAAGCTTATATATCCTAAGAATTAACTGTAAACCAATGAGAATGAAGGCAGTGTGAGGTGGAAGTAGAAGTAGCAAGGAAAGCACCAATAAGAGAGCAACAAACGAATCCAGTTGAAAGTTCAGGAAGTAAAAAGGAATATCAATAAAAACAAAGCAAAAAAGACGACAACATGCATAAAAATGTGAACAAAAATAATAAAATAAAATACAAAGAATAAAATAGAAATAAAATAAGTACAGAAAATACCAAAACAAAAAGCAAAACAAAGTACACATGTAAAGGAGGGGGAGGGGGGGAGAAAAAAATTAAAAATAGACCCAAAGAGAAGGATTAAATTAAATTCGCGTTAACATTATTTTTTTACGGAGATTGAAAATCTAGCAATGTCTTAGTTCTCTTCCATAAAAAAACGTTTTCCTTATAAACAATTGTGTTGATGGCAGCACGATGCAGTGTTCTCGGAGTAAGAAATTCGGAATAAGCTACCGGCGACAAGCAGACACTTAAGCGGCTTATATATAAGATGAATATGAAACTAGACATAAACTAGAAAAAAAGATTCATTTCGTGAATTGCTAAATAAATATAGATAACTTTACAGGTTTAAAGCGTACAAAAAAACATATGAATGAAGGAAAAAAAGGTTTCTAAAAGGTTTGAAAAAGCAGACTGTTTCAACTACCTTATCAGAAAGCCATCTCGTAGGCACTCTAGTCAGTGCGACCTCACCCAGAGTGCTACTGACAAACCCTTTCCTACTTTAATAGCTTCAGCACAACAAACGCGAAAAATGGAATAATGGCCAAATTTCCATCAGTATAAATCACTCCACGGGCACCATAAACTAGTCCTCGCGACCAACACGAGTGCTCTATTATTGCATATTTCGTTCCTCGCCGGGAGATAAGGAGCTGAAGATTCTTCTCTAAATCAAAACAGGCTGCGCCAGGCTGGCTAGAACACTTATTCGAAGATGCCACGTGGCTCAGGAGTGTGTTGAAAATGGTTTAAGTGCAGTTCTTGTTAGTTTCGTCAGCACCGACACTTAACTGCTGCAGTCGGGACTACCGTGGTTGTCTTGAGAATTTCTATAAAAGTTCATTTTTCAGGATAAGGTCATTTTGGCATTGATGATAAGAATAAAAAGCCAAAACTCAAGAGTTAAACAAAACAGTTTTATGGGGTTTTACGTTCAGTGGCAGAGCATATTTAACTAATGGAAACTCTAGTCTTTACTTTCTGAAAACAGTGAAAGAAGAGATTTAAGAATCTGTTTATTACTTTCTGCTAAATGGAACTGCTTGTAGTTTCCGGGCACCCAGAAGAAAAATGATAGAAGAATTAATTTGTCATATTCACATCCTTTCCACGTGTTACGCAATATTTATTTACTAATTTAGAAACCAATTTAAGAGAGATTGTTTTTACGTTTTGTAAGATTGATGATAAAATTTGTTCATAATAAAAAAGTAAAAAATTTACCTTTTTTCAGACATAATAAAGCAGAAACTCAACATAATTAAACGAACAAATATGGAATAAATATGTATAAGTAATGTGTATAAAGAATGAAAATTATCGAAAAAAAAAAAAAAAAAAAAAAAGACTTTAATTCATTTTATATAAATTCGTATGGATTCGAGGTAAAAGCACTTTACTCGATGAACATTCATTTAGAAACGCATAAGTAAAAATGTGAAGTGGCTTTATTTTTAACGTTTGCAATTCATTGTTATTATACATTTTGAAGTAGTATAAAATAGCACGTGACTTGCAGAAAATTGCTTTTGAACTTTTGTAGTTTAGTAAATTTATAAAAATAGACGTCATAAAGTTGCTTAAACACTTGTTTGGCTCTTTTTAAATTTATTGCTAATACCAGCTCACATGTTTATGTTACCAAATATCCTATACTAAAACTTTTGGTCTTTCAATATAACGTTTACTTTTCTACTGATATTTCGTTTGAAGTATCAGGCTTTATTTTGTATGTTTTTAGTAAAATTCTTTCCAATATGTAACGCATTTTTAAGCGCTAAAGGAATATTCATATTTTAACTATTAATTTAAATTTCCACTTGAAAGCAACTAGAAAGACACGTAATATGCATTGTTTCCCTAATGCAAAATAATATGGTACTCTAAAAAATGCTATAAAAATAAAATTCATTTACTATTGTTACAAAATAATAAGCTTTGAAATTTTATCGTAATTAAGATGAAAATAATGTTCAATGCTTAGTACGAAGAAATGAAGTTATTATCGCCGGAGGCATTAGTTGGTTATGGATTATAGGTTTCCTTTTATATTCCTTGTGCTTTAGAATTTCGTAATATAATGCAGGAAATTAGATATTGCCCTCGAAATTGTTTTAATTTCACAAGAGTCCTACAAAGTAGCATAGCTACTTTCTTTAGAAGACAATTAATAGGAAAGAGCTGAGATTTCGATGTTATGTATCCAGCGGTAATTATAAGTTTGCGAAACTAGATACATTGCCCTTGAGCAAATAAGGGCTGTTTCGAATGTTTCCGTTAGCATTCTCGAAAATCTATTTTTGGAGAATGTTAAGATGCAGATTTTAAGTATAAACATATTTACTCCATACTTGTTCGTCTGCATTAAATTCGGAAGTATGTTCATTAATAAATGTTGATTCTTGTACGTGTAAATATAAAACAAAGCGAGTTCTCTCAAACTGCTATTTTTAGATCCAAACTCTTAAATACTATTTTGATTATTATTATTTTAGTGGTCGTAAATGTGCTTAATCGTGTTCAACATCACGCCCAGTGCAAATGGTGCAAATTCACGTAACAGCTCTTAAACGTTGTAATTAAATTTATGTTTCATTATTTATAGTTTTTAGAGTAGAAAATGGTTTCTAGAGAAATATTTTTTATGACGATAATTACCTTTTAATTATTGAATTTGCAATTAAAACCGATTTAATGATGTGTCATGCAACAATTTTTAAGTGTATACTTTCCCATGTTGTTCCTCTTAATAAAAATATGCTCCCCTCTGCACAAACGCAGACCATTTTTGAAAGCAAAAAATATGCAAGAATCACACCAAAGGCGACAAATACAAGAAACATATCTTTCCCACATCTGCGCAAGCGCAGAGCGTAGTTTCGCGCTTTCAAAAATAGGCTGTGCGGTTGCGAAGATGAGGAACATGTTTCTTGTGTTTGTCGCCTTAGGCGTGCTTTCACACCATGAGTGGCGATCACATTTTGTCTCCGTCGAAATAGACCATTGCTATGGTGATGAACTTACCAGCGATGGCGTTGCTCTTGCCTACAGCAATCAACAAATCAGGATCGTCTGAGTAAACGTCACATTTAATGATGCGCTAAAAAACGTCGATCAGGCAATGTGAGGGCGTGGTTATTACGTTATGTAAAACCAATGAAGTGCCCTGAAAGTTTTCGTTGTTATTGCTTGTCGCTGTTGCGTTTGGTATGAAAGCACCTTAAGACAATTAGGTCGTTGCCGCGACTCGTTGTTTACTGTTCATTGAAGTACCCAAAAGAAGCTTTGCTTGCTTCAACCCAATGCACAAATACGGGTCAGCTACGTTTAGAAGTCTTCTAGGAAGGCTGCTTGCTCTTCACCAAAAACTCTCGAAATCAACTTTGTCTGTAGCAGAATAGCCATTGGAGCACTTGTGCAATTAAACACAAAACAACTTAATGACTGAGATAAATGTCAAATTCAGAACACCTCTCATTATACTTCTAGCTGTAATTACTTCCTCAAGACGATAAAATATTAAAAAAACATCTAAAGAAAACATGACATGAAGTCGTATATATAGTTTATAATTAATTATGTCTGCAATAAAGAGCAGTTACATACTGACAGTATGACTTTTCCAAAACTATACATGCTGCTATTAATGACTCTTTTTCTTTCCTTTTTGTTTCCTTCTTATTTTTTTTTTTCTTTGGCTTTGATTTGTTTTTTTTAATACCTTTAAGAAAAAAAGGTAAAAAAAAATTTCTTCCATAAAATTTCGAGAAATAAAGAATGAAAGAAGTGTGTCTAGATTTGAAAAGAAAATTCGTTTGACGACAAGATATATCCTTTTTAATTATTTAAAACATCATCAGTCATTTAGTCTGTAACAAAAGCGGGATTTTTACAATAATTATCATCAAAAGCACTTTTCATTTAAGCTCATAAATGCAGAATTAATGATTGAAAAAGAAATATTATTTTCTCATTAGCACTTCTATATTTAACAATTACGGAACAGCTTTTATTAGATGAAAAATATGTTTTAACTCTAGAGAAACATTCGCTTCAGTTAATAAGTTTTAATTACACAGATTAGTGCAAAAAAGAAATGTCATAAGAATATTTTCTAAAGAAAAATTACTTGAATTTGTTTTTAAATGATTTGTTTTATTTGATTTTAATGAGTGTCATTTATGTACGTCATAAGAAATCACATTTAAAAGATTCCAATAACCATTTAAAGTCTCAACCTTTAAAATAATCGTTGAATATTCTGCTTTTCATATATATTATTTTAAAAACTTCCGCTGAAGTAATGTTCTTCCATGTAGCAAATAAATAATGAACTTCTCATAATATGCAGATTATAATTTTAACACAACTATTATTGTAATTTAAAAAAAATTAATTGCAATTTGAAATGTCCGGACAGCACTTTATCTTGAGAGGCACTCCGCTGTTCTTTAAAAATTATCGAAAAACGTGAGTAACAAATAGTATGGAATTATAAATGACAATCTCGGTAGGATACGATTGAACAGCGATAACAAAACTAAATGTCCTTGAGGCAATGATTTTTCTTACGCAATGCATAAAGATGCTCTTTAATTTCTAAAATGTTTTTGTATTTGAAATTGTTTCATTTTTTTTTCTTTGAAAGCAAAAGATTGTCAGCAGTGTTCTTAGGTTCAACAATGTGTGGCATCAGCATAGTTTGATATTTCAACCGTCAAGAATAATATTATTATTTCTTTTTTTTTCTTTCCTTTTTCTTTGTTTTCTTTTCATTTTCTTTTCTTTTTTTCCGAAGAGAAAATAAAACATATTCTTAAAATAATTCATTTCGTCATAGAAATGTTTTGATAACTATAAACTTTACGATCAATACTTCACTTTAATGGAGTTACAGTGCGTATCGAAATGATAGGTCCATCAGTAAAAACGAAATTCATGTTAGGAAAAAAAATTTTATTATGCATTAAGTACTATTTTATAATATACTCTAGTTCAACCAATGAAAAAATAATGCTTAAATGATATACAAATCATAAGAATGATAAACGAAACAAAAAATTTGTGAAATTGCTGTTTCAAAAAGTTTGGTCCACTGAACCAAACATTAAATTAATAATCAATTAATAAGAAATTTTTCCACCTTTTTTCAAAATGAGCTCATAAATCCTATTCGGCATGGTTTCTACAAGTTTTTGCAAACAGCTTTTCTCGATTTTTGCCCATTCGGAGGAAATAGATCTTTTTAAGTCTGTAGTACAGTTGTACTGCTTTCCACCTGCCTATACTGCTCTTGCGAGTATGCCCCACATGTTTTCTACCGGATTCAGGTCCGGGCTGCAAGGTGGCCAATCGATAATATGCACACCATTATCCAGGAACCACTCAAAAGTGACTTTGCAGTATGCACAGGAGCATTGTCCTGTTGGAACATGTAGAACGGCCCTCCAATGTGCTCTGCTTGTGGAAGAAAATTTTGTTCGAGCAGCTGCTGATAGCCTGCAGCATTCAAGCGATTGTATACAAATGTTATATCAGTTTTTCCTGCGCGTCCGAAGCCGGCCCACACCCTAACGGAACCACCACCAGCTTGCCTCTTCGAGAATATCTCTCTATCGTTACGCAGATCATGCCAGTAATATTGCCAGCCATCTAGACCTTCCAGATTGAATTTTTTTTCATCACTGAATATCACTCGATGCCAGTTTTTTTTCCAGCACATCACTTCCTGTGCGAATTTCAATCGCTTTTCTTTGTGATTTTTAGACAATTTCGGAGCCGCTTTCCTCTTCCTGTAAACTAAACTGCCGAACTTCTTTATCATTATATGGACCGTTGATTTTGATTTTGAGAAATTTGTTTTCTGGCCAAAGTGAATAAGCTCGTATTTCCTGATTTTAACTCCTTTACAATAGTCTTTCTTTGTCGGGGTGTCGCTTTTGACAGCCAGCCAGATGATTTTTTCTTACCACAAGCACTTCTAAGTCTCAAAAAATTGTTTACGACATTATGAGATCTGTTTAAAAGTTTAGCTATTTCTCTATTCGATTTTCCACACGTCTTAAATGCGGCAATTTTTCCCTGTTCAACCAGCGAAAGACTGCAACGACGACCCATTTCGTTTGATTGCAATGTGGTGTTCAACTCCATTTAAATACTTCCACGGCAGCCCGCGTAGTCCCGCAGTAAGGCTTAACTATGATGATTATGCAAATTTAATGGAAAAAAACGTTTTGATACAAGGATTTATAAAGGCGGACCTATCTTTTTGAAACGGCTTCAAAATAAAAATTTTCATAAAATAAAAAATAATTATTTATTTTTAACAAAATGCTTTCTAGATAATTATAACGATTATTGCTGAATTATCTGTACCAAAAAAAAAAAGGAATTATTATCAATTAACAGTCGAAACATTGAAAAATGCGGGTGGACCTATCATTTCGATACGCACTGTATTTTGGCTACCGCTTAATGATAAATTAAATACTGCATTTTTACTATAACATTTTTTTAAGTTGCTATATACAGATCAGCTGCAGCATGCAGAAAATATTCCTATAAATGTCACAAAAATGATAATGCTTGATATTTCCCCGTAATCTCTAAATTCCACAAAATCTTGCTTAGCTCAGCAGAAAATGTCTTTAATCTTAAAAGTGGAAGCAAAAGTTAAATTTCTTTTTTAGTAAGAGTTAAAACCCAGTCTCGTTCTCTATAATGCTATGGTAAGAAATAAAAGTCTTCTGAAAAGCACCATTTTTCTCAGCGCAAACCAAAAATACTTCAGATTGAAATTTATGCAGATTTTATTGGAAACTATGCAAATGAAAGCTTGAATTCTTCTTCGCCGTTTTCCTTCGGCCATCCAGAAGATCGGTAAAAAAAAAAGCATTGACATTAAAAAGTGTAAGAAAATAATTTTATCTGAGCTAAGAGAACTGTACTTCATTTAACTTGTCCTTTTTCAAGTTTGAAAATCAAGAATGATTTTTAGAATTTCTGTGTTTTATGTTAATGATTGGAGAGATAATTTTAGTTTTTTTTTTAAGAAAGGGAGTTAAATTTATGAATTTGAAAAACGGTAGAATATTTCCTCAGTTCATTAACAATAATTTATTTGCGATTATATTTATTTCATTAAAATAGCTTCTACTTTGGTTGATACTTTGCTGACGTGCTCCTAACCTCAACTCGACGAATTAAGGGAACTTTTTGACTTTGAAGATTCGTGCCTAAGAAGATATTTGTTGGTAAGATATTTGCATTTGCAACTGTTCAGTGCTCTACCGTGCTAAACACAAAAATCGCTCCTGCACTTTTAAGCAGAGTTGAGTTATTTTCACCAGGTTTTTTTTTTTAAAGTTATTTTACTTAAATACTGCGCTTTGTGTTCGTATGTGAATTGGAAATATTAAAAAATATATCTATTGTAAAAAATAGTATTGAATTAAGTACAGGGAGGCTAAAAACTTCAATCATCAATTTATCATTTTTAGCTCAGTGGCAGATTCCAACACTTTTGCTCAGCACGGCATGACGTCAGCATTCTTTCCTTAATTATATCCATACCTGTACCCAGAGGTCGCGCTAGGACTTTTTGTCAAAGAGTGAAAATACTCCTTGGAGGTTTTTGGAGGAGTATTTTATTATCTGGAAGAGTGAAAATAAAATAATAATAATAATAAACACTCTTTACAGATATCCGAGTTCAGAGTGAATACCACTTCTGCTGCGACCTTGACCCAGAGAGTAGCATACATGCAGCTAAATTAACTATTTTCTAAAAATTTCTTATTAATCCAAAATTTAGTATTTTCTAAAAAGTAAATAGCTGTCCATATTAAAATCAAATTTGAGGTATAAATAATTAATAAATAAATGAAACTATAATAGTGAATAAAGCGATAAACGCAATTTTCGACAAACACGTGTTCAATATCGGCACAGTTAAAAAAAAGCCAGAAACTATTAAAATAAAATGCAAAATAAGCTGATTTAATGCAGCATGTGTGAAAAATATCTTCTACTTTAGAAAATAATTGAAATTTGTACCCGATGCAAAAGGATTAAAATCTCTAACGTAGAATCCAATTTTCGGCGAAGCACGTGCACGATTTTGGCTGTTTCTATTTTGATACTTTTTTTTCTTTTTTAATTGTTAAAATGAAACTACAAATAAGCAGATTTAAGGTTGTGCATGCAAAAAATATCTTACAACTTTCAAGATAATTGAAATAATTGCAGGATGGAAAAGGATTGAAATTTCAAATACGGTAAGCAATTTCCGGTAAAAATCGGAGGAAAACTGGCTTCTGAGTGGCGCAAAAATTAACTCCTATTTTTTTCTTCTCTATTTAATTTTTAGTGGACAGAAGAATTTGGGAAAAGGTCACGTGTCAAGATTAAAGGTCGGGAAAGGGTTTTAGCATTAGCAAACGGTAGCCACATTGGTGACTTCAATGAAAACAATGGTCGCCAAAACAAGTAAATTGGTCGCATTAGGCGACTGGCGACTGCGAGTTTTTATATAATGAAAAATATCTTGCAATACTTAACAAGCTAAAAGTTGTTTAGAAGTAGTAGAGTGTTTTTGTAGAGTGAAAATACGCATTTTTTAAATTTCAATGCGTATTACCGATTTTTAAGGCGTGAAACACGCTTGTAGAGGCGTTAACGCGATCTCTGCCTGTACCCCAGAGGTAAACTATCGGAATTAGCAAATACTGATTTTTCAGATTCCTAATTGAAAATACAGGTTTTTCTACCAACCTAAAATTACAAAACATATGTGTAAACAATTTAAACATTATTTACACATAATTTTTGGACAACTGGCGAAAATAAAAATCATGTTAAGATCGTTTTAATTGGTAACCTGAAAAAATCAGTGTCTGTGACATTTTACGTCTGATGAATGGGAATAGTGAAGCAATAATTTCATATGAATTTTAATTTGAATTTTAATGTGATTATCTCTGTCTGTTTTTATTGGGGAAGAAGGTTTTGACATGAAAGCGTTGATACTCTTCTTTTAATCTATTAATTTGCCCATGTTCGATCGATGTCTGTTTTAAATTAGAGGCTCTCAAACTTCTACGTACGTACCCGTTGATTATTAACAAACGCTGAATGTTTCTCTATGCATGAATAGAAGTTGGAAAAACAGAAAAGGGGGAAAATTTATGAACTGAAAGTCAATGCAATAAATAATAAGGTAAATAATTAAGGAACTGTTTGGAAAATAGATAACGATGCTCAACAAGCTGCAGAAAACATACTTTTTTTTAACCTTTGAATTTATTTAAGCTATTGTTTTCTGTATTAAAATTCAAAATACTATAATATTTTTCGCAAAAATTAAAGCGATAATTGAAGTAGGGATAGTTTTAAAATTAAGCTTTAAAATATTGCTTAATATTTGAAAACATGTAAAAAAATCAATGTCAGTGCCGAAAATAGGTGAGATTAATAAAAAAAGTGAATATTCTAGAAAAAGGGCACATCTAGGATATTTATATCGGTTAAAGTTCAACTTATCCAAAAATGTCTTTTCCTCATTTCAAGCAAATATTTATTTTTTTCAAAGTTCAATAAATATTACACGCCTGACATTTTTCGACTAGCATCAATATTTCTTTTCCTGTTTCGATTTTCCTAGTTTGTTTATCTAAAATATAAGAAAAATATATTGCAGACAAGAACGTCTATTTTTGATTCACCTCAGAACGATTGTTGCAGTTCATCAATATGAAACAAGAAGTTCCGTCTAGAACTATACGAGCCTACTTTCCCGTACGCACCACCGTCAAATGTATAATCTAGCTATCTCTCTCTCTTTCTCGTTTAGCTTTAGTTCTTAATTGCTTCAAATATACCTTTTTCAACGGTTAATACATATTCATTTATTCACTCATTCACGTATCTATTCACTCATTCATGTATCTATTCACTCATTCATGTATTTATTCATTAATTTATTTATTTTTTCATTTATTAACTCATTTATTCACTCGTTTATTTCTTTTTCATCATTTATTCACTCATTTGTTCATCCATTCTTTAACTTATTCATTTAATCATTCATTAATTAAAAAATTTTCTTGAAAATCCCGATCAAAAAATTTCATTGGAAAATAGGCTTGATAGTTCTGGATGAACTTTCTATTTGCACATGTTCCACGTTATAAGAGCTTTCCGATAAAGTTTGTTCCAAGCAAATCGGTCCGTTAGATCAGGATTTATATAGGATTGAAATTTCCCCGTAGGCGTTATGTTAATTTTTTTGAACTGTTCAAAAATGAACAAAAAGTGGTCAAATTAATATTTCACGCCAAGACCTTAAAGGAAGCTTGTTCATTGGAACTTGGATCTTGTACCCAGAGTTGACATAATTTGCTTCATTTTCGCCCATAGGCGCTAATGTTCAAATTTTTTGAACTGTTTAAAATTTAACGAAAAATTGTTGAAATCAAAAAGTAAAATATGGAAATGAGATGTCCTCGCCGAGATCTTTCGAATGCTATTTTTTTTTTGTTTTTTTTTTGAATCGGACAATTTGTTGACAGACAGACCGACCGACACACAAATTCCCCCATCTCAAAACCCTACTTTCAATTTTTTTTTATTTGTCAATCTGTATTTAATTACTTAACTTATTTTTGACTTTTCTTGATTTCTCACGATATTTTCACGATACATTAAGCTTTCTTTCAGGCTTTGTTTATTTATTTTTTTAACTCTTACGGGAAAGTAGGCTAAAAAAGGGGGAAAGGAGGGGAAGAGTGTTTTTTGGTTAAAGAGTTCAATTTGAATGTTTTGAAATGAATGTGGCAGAAATATTTCAACATGCAACTTTTTGTCATGAAATACTTTTTAAGAAACATAAAATAAAAAATTATGAGAGATATAAAAACATAAAATAAAATTTAATTTGTATTAACCCCTTTTTTATCCAAAGTTTATTAATCGGCCTTTATAATTGAACATTTGTTCACAAAGAATCATACGTATATAGACTGTTCGAAATTTCATCATGAAATTACGGTTAAATAGCCGGCAGCTGTCTGCCCATCTAATTCACGTTAAATTTATGGTTTGGAACATTTTTGTATCTTTACGGGTCCTAAACCATTTGCAATCAGCTTGGTTAAAAAGCCGAAAATACAAAAGTTTACGGTTTCATAACCACTTATAACTAGTATGGTTTCAAAACTAAATGGGAGTTTTTACGGTTTTTGAACCATTTCGAGGTGTAGAATCTTCGAGGCGTAAAAACCATAAACGAAGCGCGTGGGAATCGAACCCGGTGTGTATAGTGTACCAACCTTGCGCTCTAACCATTCGGCCATCGTCACCACTCAAAACGCCGTTTATTTATCAATATATCTTCCTTTCCAACAGGCAAACTGCATTGAAATTGCATATTAATTTCAGTTTTTGATTGGTTCTAAAGTCATTATTTTTTAAATTTACTGTATATTGACGAAAATCATTTTATTTGCTGCAAAAATTAAAATACAAACAAGCTTCAGAAGCTCAAATTATGGGTTCGCATATTCGCAAACAGTTCGGAAATCCGATGTCTCTAATTGTTGATTTACGTGTGTATGTGTTTCTATTTTTCGTTCCACAACCAAGATGGACGCCCGATTCTCGGCGCTGGTAAATTAAGGTTAGTTAAGCGTTCTTTATTAGAAACAGAGAATAAACGATTTTTTTCACAATCAGTGGTTTGAGTACCATCTTTTTAATGGTTATTCGACTGTTGAGATTAAGTATGGTAAAATAACACTCAAATAAATGGTTATATAACTATTTTCTTACGGAAATTTTTAACAGTGTAATTCAAAGTATTGTCCATCGTTGACTACTACTTTCTCCCACCTTTCGGGAAGCTTACGGTTAATACATTGAAGAAAAATGGTCACCTTTTTAAGCGATTCAGAAATCGATTCAATTTTTTACTTCTTCAAAAGATCGGAAGTGCTGGTCATCCAGGCCATATGCTATTTATTGAAACAAGTAATAGTCAAAAGGAGCAACGTGAGGAGAATACGGCGGATGTGGTATGCTTTCCACTTTAACATTTAAAGTTATGTTTTGCCCACTTTCCTCGACATGGGGTCGAGTACGTCATGCGGCAAAATCACTGTATCATTCTTTGAGGCATCTTGAAAGTGAATGTTGAGTCACCCCCAATCTAATCCTTTTGTGGATTTGACAGGAATTCTCAATTCTTCCTTAAAGTTAAATATTAAAATTCTTTCAATTATGTGCTTTTACTCCGCGATATACAGTTTTCCTTCTCCTTCTTGTTCTTTTGTTTCTCGGTTTAATGTAGCATATCAGATTATTTCAAGCTATGACTGTCCTATTTAATTTTGTTTGTACATTGCCCTGAGTTTGTATCCTTTTTTACAGTTATTATTTTATGTCATTCATTTACCCATGTATATTTTGCACACACAAAAAGAGTGATAAACAAATTAGGTCGGAAGATTCACCAATGGGATACAGTTTAGTAGTATGTATTTTACGGATGCACACTTTTTTTTTTGTTCGGTTAATATTCGGGTGCGTCTTATACTCGAAACTGATATTAAAATGTCCAGTGTTTGACCTAAAATTCCCACATCTCTTACAACTACCACGGACTTCAGATGGAGATTTTCTAGGATTTTATTCTCAGTTTTGTTTTTAAAAATATTTATTTTTATATTAGTTTCCTTTTGCAATCCACCGATGAAAGTATTTTTTAATTATTATTATATTTTTTCAGATACGCACTCAAAACGTAAAGCACGTCTTATGCTTTACAACGTCTTTTACTCTGTCGAATGCGATAATTAATTTATTTACTTATTTTTTTATCTGTTTCTTTCTTTCTTTACTTATTTGTTGGTTCCCTCTTTTGGTATATTTTTATCCTCGTGCATCAGCGTATCTTTAAGTACAGTCTCTTCTGAATTCATTTCTCGCTGGGATAAGTTTTGAATCTAGTAGTAGCCCATTAGAAATTTAAAAAAAAAAATCATGTTATTATGTTGTACAGTAAACTCTTTCGATATTGAAAGCTGCGACACATAACGCGTTAGTGAGTTTCTTTATAAATGTTGATAAAGTATTCCACGACAGTTTCGACAAATTGCGTTGGAATTTATAACCTATTACATTTTGTCTGGTTAATAGGTTTGAACAGCAATACAATACCTTGGCGAATATACCTATCAGCCTACTTAGTAGTAACTAACTGATACTAAGTTACTTTATTTCTATTAGAATATTCGCAGATTCCATCAACTCAGACATGGAAATAACTTTATTTTAACCCTTTGAGACGTGGTTTCCAGTATACCGGACATGAACTTACCCCTTAACTGATTTTTTTTTTCTTACCACAAATGTTCCTAAAAAAAGCATATTTTTATTGCATTAATTTAAGTCCAAATTTGGTAAAAAAGGAAAAGGAAAGATTCTTTTTTTAACTTTATAAATAATGAATTTAAGCATTTTTTTATTTTATAACTTTGAAACATAAATGTCCTTAGATGACTATCTTTCAATCTATTAAAAATACGGGCAACTCAAAACAAGAAAGGCGGAAATTTCCATGCCCGTACGCCGTACGGGCAAACCAATTAATGGGTTAAAGAGGGCATCATCTGTAATATCCAAACTATGGCCATCAAATTAATTTTAATTTACTCTTTTGAGCTTTATGTATCATATGTGCTCATATTTATTAAAAAGAAGTTAGTAATCATTTCAACAAGAAGAAAATAGTACCTTTTGATTTTCTTTTTGAATCGCATCGGCCGAACAATAAATTGAACAGTAAAAAACCTTTTTTTCTTTCTTTTAAATTATTGCTTCTTAAATGTCATTTTTAGTATATATTTTAAATAGATATACTATTTTCTGTCATAAAGTTTAAATGTTCTGCATAGTGTCTGCTAGATCGGACAACCATAACTTGTTTACTTATGATGGGAAGAAAGCTTGAAATTTTGTGTGCATGATATTGGATATGTCACAAAGCTAAATCTTAAAGGACAGAAAATTAAGCGCCCTTGTTTCAAAATTTCAACTGAAAGGGTTAGACGCATTCACTTCACTTCTCCTTATATTTCACTTCATTCGCCTTTTCGGTGGGGAGGAGGTGAACCTTAGTTTATTTGTAGGTAACAGTGTTGTAAATGAAAAGGTGAAATAAGAAGTGTTAAACTAATTTCAATTGCGCTTTTGTTTGTGAAGTTTAACTACTGTGTATACTCTTGCATAAGTCGAGGCATTTTTCGTTAAATTTCGAAGCTACAGTGTACTCTGAAATTGGTCACCAAATAATCCTTCGCTTATTTGGTGACCCAATTTACCAAGGGACCGTTCATAAATGACGTCACACTTTTTTTCAAGATATTTGACCCCCCCCCCCTTTGTCACAAAGTGTCACACTTCAACATACCCCCCCCCCCTTGTCACACTATATTACATTAGCATAAAATAGGTTTAATTTGCTGATTTTAAATGTTTTTATAGAAATCAAAATGTACGATGTCACACTTCTTGTTACCCCCTCCCCTCCCCTTGTCACAAACTGTCACACTTTCTTGAACCTCCCTCCCCCCTCGAAGCGTGACATCATTTATAAATGACCCCCAACAAGGAAATGATTATACGATTCACGGATTTTTATTCTCAGACGAGAAACTGTACTCATTTTTGCCTTTGTTAAAAGTGCTTCTTTTTTGTTCGGTTAGTCTATCAATATTTCATCATTAAGTGAGTTCTCGTGTGATTGATTTCTCTCTTTGTGGTGGGTTTCGAAGCCTTTGTTGAGTTTGGGGTTATTAACCGGAATCTTTCTTCGCCAACTGTCTTTCTTTGATATTAGGCGTTATCACGGATTGCAGTAATGACGTAACGGGAAGCAATCTCCTAGCATTAAGATATCTCCTTGTGACAGTGGAACAGGGGGTTGCTTATCACCACCCCCTTGTAGCGCTTTTCCTCTCGTATTTCTCGGGCTGGCGCTCGAACTGATAGGGTGTCCTCTTTTTGTTGTTCTTATTTCTCTTTTTCTATTATCACTTATGGGCAAGAGACGATGTAACACATTAAATGAGCAAACCGAAGGGGAGACAAGAATAATGGATTTTTCCCAAAGATGTATTCGATATCTTAACTGGTGTTTGTAAAGTGTTGAATTTTGCAAAATAGACATGCAAGCGTATGTTGAATATTAAACATTGATTTCTTATAATTCATCTTTCATAATCTTCATTGTCATTTACTAAATATTTTTGCATCTCACTGTAAAAATTTAATGGTATTTCTCACTAAAAAATGGTGCCATTTTGCTGACTGCAAAAGATGGTTAAAAAGATGGTTACAAACTACAATAGAAACTGCAATCAGAATACAATATGAAAAAAATATATATATTTGAAGTAATATAAGTGTTTTTACTAAATAATGCTTACCTACGCTACTCAAACTTTAACACAATTTCGGATAAGTTGCAAATTCGAGAGATTAAAGAGGGGTAAAAAAATTAATAAAATCCATTTACTTCTGCCGGTGGAGAGGGTTATACTCTAAATTTACCTGATATTTGGGAAAATAAGATTTAAAAAAATATGTTAATTAATATTACTCATGGTGTACAATAATTTTTTTTTTAAACATTAAAACTTATATTTAAAAAAAAAAAAGCATTTTCTCCCCTGGTACTATGATCTAACTTCATTTATTTATTTATTTGTTAAAAAATTTCATTAAACTTAAAGGCAATGTGCCACCAGAAGATGTTGATAGATTTAAATGAGATAAAAACATTATGTGGTTTTAATGCATGTGAATTTGAGTTAATACATTCAGGAAGAGCATGGTTTAAAAATATTAAAAATTCTCGTTAAAATGATTTTTTTTCATACGTCAGCAAAAACTTTTGAGCACACGCGCAGTTGGAAGACGTAACCAATTTTAGTTCTTAGCTAAACATCTTAGACTTCCCCTTATTTGCAATTTTTACGCAGCATTACGACATGAAAAATGTGTAGTGCTACTTTTAGAACATTTATGCAAATATTGTGAAAATTCAGAAAGCATCAATGTGTAGAATACGGTGAATTTCTGCTGCGCTCAAAAAGAAGGAAAACGGTAAGTGGTTATAAATTGAAATAATCATTAAATGTATAACAATACTGTGTACGTTAAATCAGTAAAGCAATAAATTGCAAAATAGCAGTTTATGAACCAAGCCCCTAATTATTTTAGGGCTTTGCGAGAATAGCATGGATTGTAGAAAGAAATATCAATTATTCTCGCCAACTTTTCAATAATTTCTAACAATAATTTGTTTTTAATTTACATTTCTCACATAAATTTTTAAATTAAGAAACAAGTTGTTATATAAATAAGAAACATACATAGAACTACAATTTTCAAGCAATTTGCTTATTATATGAAATTTAAATTAATAACGTATTTCTGATTTACAAACATTTTCTCAGAAATGTATCTCATTTTTACATTTAACTTGGTCATTATAGAGAAATTGATGAGAACAATAAGAAACGAAAATTTGAAGCACGAAATATGAAATCACGCAACTATAACTGCAAAAGAAAGTGAAGCGAAGAAACAGTTCGGCATTTTATGATTAAGTAGAAATGAATGTTACGAAATGACAAAAGAATAAAATAAACAATATGCTTTGAACATTTCTTAGAAAAAGACATCATTTCGTGGCAACATTCGTTTTGATTTCGTTTTGGCATTCTGAAAGTTTACATCGACGGAAAAATTTGAATCAAAAAGATTATTCTTTTTCAGTATTATTGTAATTCTGAAACTTTATTTTAGTGGTAAAATTTGAATAAAAATTGCTAGGCTTCATGATGGTGTCTCATAGTGCGTAAGTGATTCGAAACGCTTATTCGATATTTTTTTCTGAAATATAGATAAGTGTAATAAAATGTGCTCTTTATTAAAATAGTGTACACAGACTCTTAACACATTGTGTGCGGGACACGTACTAGTACGTTTTCTGACGATTGATACTTGACGCCGGACACGTACTAGTACGGGTTAGTGTAACGGCACACTGTTAGAAATTTCATCTTGAAATTACGGTTAACCGCCATATTCACCGTCAATCTAACTCCACACGTGAAACCACGAGATCCGTTAACTCGGAGTTGGGGCTCAGCGCTGCGAAGTTAAAAATCGGTATTCAGGAGGAAAATCAACCTGGGGTTTTCCAACCACGAAATTAGTCAACTCGACGCCATGTGGGAATGTACGCAGGCCCGTTATTGGTCAAAACTATCACATGATTTTCTTCATGCTTTTTCGCCGCGCAGTGTACATTTCGTTTCCCGTTCTCTGCGGTATAGTAATGAATAAAACATGAGTGGTTTTTAGCCCGTTTGAGAAGGTATTACTTCTAGCACTCGTGGAAAAAATTTAAAAATATTGAAAAGTAAAGAATCCAATAAAATTTTTCTCGGAAAATGAAAATATATATATATTTAACGAATAGGAAATTATAATTAATTTTATCATTGTAATATATCTCTTTCTGACATTAGAAAGGTACCATTCACAAACGATATATATATAATATAGAAATGTATCATTATGAACAAGCAGTAGTGTATTATTGTATCTTTTAAATTTTTATTTGAATATTCTTTCATTAAATCAAGGCTGTAACCAGGGATGCCCACGAACCCCCCCCCCCCCCAATTTTCGCTATGTAGCATATATTCCTCCCTGAAACTTTCCTCAACATAAGTGTTTCAAAGCCTTCCCCCCCCCCCCCCAAAAAAAAAAAAAATCTGGCTATGGATTTGCATTAAATTCATACGAGTATTTAAAAAATGCATTTGATTTCAATTATAACTATTGTAAATACTTTATTCTTACAATCACTTCGTATTGGCAAAGTACAGTAAAAATTTGGTTTAAGTCTTACAACTGCATGAAACGGCAATTCAAAATTATGTGATTTGGGGTTAACAAGAACCCTTTTTCTAATGCAAATATGAATTCATTAATAGAAATACATATGGCGAATATTTTGACTTTTTCAAAAACCTTGCAGTTTACCTTTAAACACAAAACTGCCATTAGCATTATGGATTCATTTCATATGTCTTTTTTTTTTTTTTTAAAGAAGCTTTTCACATATTCAAAACCTTTGTTAAATTTTAAAAAAAAGAAAAGAATGTACAAGCAAATGTAAATTGGCCAATGACATAAAACACATGGTAAAGGTCAACAAGTTTATTTTATTCGACATACATAAATCAAAATATTCCACATGAACTTCGCAGGCCCAGAAGTAACCTTGGCAAAAAAAATCAGGACGCATGTTAAAAGTTCAGTATATACATGTACACTTTAAAGTAGAATAAAATTATATCAAAAAGCAACAAGGAGAGAGAAAAATAAATAATTAAATAAAAATACTAAAGATATATTACCCCCCATTGTTTGGTATTTCTGTTCAATTAGGAATCATGATAAAGTTTCAAAATCTTTAATGAAGTAATAGCTCCCGAGAGAAAAACATTATCGGAAACACACAAAAGTGACAAAGAAATCATTGAACAATACTAGTTAATAAAATTAAAACAACTCTAAAGTTGTATTTTTTGTAAGGCTTCTTCAGAAATTCAAGATCATGTAAAGCGAAGAAAGCTCTAAAATCTCAACATATTCCAATTATCGCAACATCCAGTCCGCCATTGCTAATGTTTACATGTACTGAGCATGCGCTCAAACCTTAACTTTGCTCTGGAGCTTGGTTGAGTTACTCGACCTGGCATGGTTTCGGGAACCTGTTTGCGCGTAGTCAAAGTTGATGGTGAATAGGAAATCCGCGGTAACTTCAGGTTGGAGACCGGTTTCGCGTCAAACCATGAGGTTAGAGTTGACGGTGAATACGGCGGTAAATGACCGGCAGCAGTCTGTCCATCTAATTCACCGTTAAATTTACGGTTTGGAAAATTTTTCTATCTTCATGGGATCTAACCATTTCCAATCAACTTGGTTAAAAAGCCGTAAATACAAAAGTTTACGGTTTTATAACCATTTAAAAATGGTTTCAAAACAAAATTTTTACAGTTTTTGAACCATTTCGAGGCGTGGAAATCGCAAACGAAGCTTGCAGGAATCGATCCCGGGTCTACAGGAACACCAACCTTGCTCGCTAGCCATTCGGCCATCTAAACCACGGGAAGCGGCCGTTTATTTATCAATAAATCTTCCTTTTCGACAAGAAAACTGCATTAAAATTGAGATTTCAGTTTTTGATTGGATCTAAAGCCATCTTTGGTCTAAATTTACTGTATATTGACGAAAATCATTTTATTTGCTGCAAAAATTAAAATACAAACAAGCTTCAGCAGCTCAAATGACGGGTTCGCTCATTCGTAAATAGTGCGGGAATCTGATGTCTCCAATTTTTGATTTCCGTGTGTATGTGTTTCTATTTAGTAATCACTGCTTAAGCCACTTTTTTTCCTTCTTTTTTTATATACACATGCAAATTTGAACTGATAAATCTTTATTCATATTTTAACAACAACGTACGACTGGTAAGCTTTCCAAGATGGACGATTGAGCGCTTGAAAATTACGGTTAGTTAAACGTTCTTAGGATAAACAGAGAATAAACGATTTTTTTCGCAATCAGCGGTTTGAGTGCCATCTTTTTAATGGTTATTCAACTGTTGTAATTCAATATGGTAAAATAACAATCAAATAAATGGTTATTTTACTATTTTCTTGCGGAAATTTTTAACAGTGCATGGCTTCTTTATATCGCTTTTATTCTTTGTACAAAATGAAAAGGAACAGAGTATGTCAAAGCACCTTTGCAGTGATATACAAAATCATAGCAGACAGCCCATAGCGCTAATTAGTTTTATGATTGCAATTTTCATTTTTTATAATGTAAGAATGACTGCAAATAGTATAATTCGAAAGCATTAAAACTATGTATTTCTATTTGATTTTTCACATTTACGATACTATTATAAATTTATCCACTAAAAATTTTATTTTTTGCTTACAACAATCATAATGTTATATATTTCAATATAAAATACGAAAACTTTGGGTTAAAAAATTAAATAATTTTCGATTTATTGAGATTTAACTGAATAACTGAAATTGCGAAATGTACCCCCACACATTGTGTTAACAGTAACCTTTCAATTTTTCAGTTTTACTGCCAAAGTCACAGTGCAGGTGAATTATCTAATTTTTAACATGTCTATATCAAACTAGGAGTAACAGAGCTTATTTCTCTGTTAGGGTCAAATGATCCCCCTGACCGACATTAGGGCTGAGTGCTCTATTTGTTGTTTAGATTAAATAACACCCCTCCCCTTTTCTGTCCTCTTTACAGAAAAATGCAAACTACATTGTCTTTGGAAAGCCAAATAAAATCTGCGAAAGCAATTTTTTTTAACAATCATCTCCAAAATTAAAAAAGGAAGCTTGTGCAGAAATGCTGACTTTTTAAGCTATTTATTCATGTAATTGCGATGATAAAGGCAAATATTAGCCTACTGTACCTAATTAGAAATTTGAGTCACCGAGCTTAGTTTTTCAGCATAAAGCTCTCTGATCGAAAGTCATCTGTAGTATTTTAACCTGCGTAAATTTCCAATAGCTATTTGTTTTTTAAATTTTAAATTGCTTAAGAGCTAAAATAGAATCACTTAGTTTCTTTTCTTTTTTTATTTACAAATTACCTGACAAACAAAAAAAGTATGATAAAGAACTATGGTAAAAAGATTTAGCACAGCAGAAGATTAAGCAGTTTTTTTTTTTTTTTTTTTAATAACATTTCTTCTTCTCTTTCCCTCTGCTTACACGTTTCTCGCTTTTTTTTTGGATGAAATATGTAAATATAATATGTAAACAAAAAAAAAGAAGCATTTCATAATCCAAACACCGACTGAAAATGTAATTAAATATCTCTCTCTCTCTGTCTCTCTCTTCGTTTTTTTTTTCTTTTAAGTACGCCGTATTTATTATACATAGTATAGTGCGATAACTACAAAATTACCGATTTAGAAAAAGGTAAAAAAAACATTTTGCTGTTACTTCCAAAAACATTTTTATTAGTTTTCAATTTATGTTATTATTTTATGAAAAGTATCATCGGATGTGATCAAGTAAAAAGCAGTTAATAAGGAAGCTGTCAAAGTAGCTCAATTAATCTTAATAACCGCACGATTTTAACTGCCGAAGCAATGATCATTCTAAACATTGACAGAACGAGGCAATATTATTTGCGCAAATTGTGAACTGAAGTGAAGACGATTTAAACTCAGTTCTTCGAAGAATAATTTGTCTAAATAATTTTCAATATAGAATGTAAGTTTTTAAATCTGAATGTCGGTGTTTGAGTGTTTGATTGGAGTATTTTTATAGCATAATTTACGATGTAAAATGTTCTGTATGATATTGTACACGGCATCTTTGCGAAATGGCAAAAAGAAAAGCGATTGCACTTCGCGCTGAAGTGATTTTTGCTAAATCGATTACTTTTATAACTTTAAAATAACGCAGGAAAGTACTTAGTTTTAAATTTTAAGGGAAATAAATACTAGCACAGAAAATAATTTCAGGAAATAGTACTTGAAAATTCGTAAGAAATCAAAACTCATTTATATATCTAATTTACTCTCCTTTCCTCTTAGTTGCGAATCTGACTATTTACGAAAATATTAAGGAGGCAAACAAGAAGCAAAACTGCGAGAGAAACTAAGTTTTAACAAATTGCATTTGCTTTTTACTCTATGAAAATGATTTGAACTAGTAGAACTTTGAAAATTATATAGAATTTATTTATATTGTTTTGTGAATCAAATCTACTAGTTTTTTATTTACTAATAAATAATAACATTAATTGTTTTACTAGGGATAAAAAAATCGTTTGAAATCAAAGTTTTTTCAGCGGATAGTTTTGAAAATATTAGCATTTCTTAATATTGTACGCACCTATTATTTTGAAAATTGTTGCAAAAATATTTTGAATGGTTTTCAAGATATTTAAATTTTGAAATTTTGAAATACCGAATAATTGACTAATTTAAAATTTCCATCCGCCGACTGGTTGCACAGATTCATCAGGCTTTTCCCTCATACATTCCTATGATGCATAAAAGCATCTCACAAAAAAATCTCTAATATTATTTTATGTATGGCAGTTTTTCCTCAAAAAAGGATCAAACGTTTTCTATTAAAAATGTTTTTGGACTTTTAGCCTTTAAAATTATTTTTAGCAACATAAGATTTAATTCATAAAATGAATGTTAAGATAAAGTTTGGGGAGTCTGTGCGAAAACCGTTTGTGCGTGGATGATTCTAAAAACTTATAAGTTATTTCCATTTCAATTTTTTAAACAACTACCCTAATAGCATTTTAAAGTTTTTTAAGAAGAAATTTGCAAAATAATTAGTGTTTAAAATATAAAGAAATGTTAAAATTAAAATGCTAATTTACGTCTACAAATATATATATACATCACTAGTTACATACATTTATTAAGATCTTCGTTCAGACGTTTCCTCAATAGCCATGACTAATTATATTTATAAGTAAAAGGTAAAACCGGGTGAGATTACGCCGTTCGATAGATGGCGCACATGACTTTTTGAGGGGAAGGGGTGGTGTGAGTGCACCGGCGATTTCAGGTAGTTGTACAGCCACAACAGCACACGCTGTCAGAAACGCAGGCTCAAATCTCACGAAGCTTTCGTCGTATTTGACGAAATGGCTTCGTGAAAAATACTCCGAGTAAACCTTTCGTCAAATTGACGAAATTGGCGTAGTAACTTTCTAAGTCACGTGATCACGCGAGGAAAGAACCGTTGTAAATAACGAAATGTTCTTGAAGAATCTTCGAAAGTGAGAGTTCTATTTCTGAAAGAGGTGCAGTGCTCTGAATTCATATTTTTTTCTCTGAAAATGTATGACACAGCGTCGTTTTTATTGCTTGCTTTCCAAATATAAGGGCTTGAATTTTCATCACTGTTCCTCTGATTTTCTTTGTGATGTGATAGCTGCAAGGTACATTTTGAGCAAGCGCTTTTTCAACCATTTTGACAATTTACGTGCATTTATTATTAATATAATCTACTTATTCTCGAAAGCCATTTCCCATGCTTGTAAACCACCCATTTGCGCAATCTCACCCGCCCTATGGGGGAGAGTGTTGTACCTTGGGACACTTTTCACATTTTAATTTTTAACTTCAAAAATTAAAATTAGATTTAAAGTCTGAAGACACTATTTAAATACACCAACATTCTCCTCTATAATATATTTTTTCAAATTCAAACAGTTTAAAAATAAAAAAATGCCAGCCATTTTAAGTAGTAACTGAAAACTGTCCCAAGGTACAACACCCTGTTGTACCTTGGGACATACTTCGTGATTCATGCAACAGTCATATACATAACCAATTTTATACAAAAAATCATGCGCCAAATGTGGCCAAGTCAGGATTTTCATTATAGCAACCTTCTAGCTTGGTTTCACAGTAAAATGATGTCGTCTGAAAGTGTTGATGGATACTATGACATTGACAAATTCGTAACATTATTGAACTAAAATATAGCATCATATTTAACAATTCTTGCGTTTGAAAGACTGCATTTGATTAGAATATCTCTCTTTATACTAAAATATATCCAAATTATTAAGAACCATGTGTATGTTGTACCTTGAGACATGTCCCAAGGTACAACATGGCTTACTGTCCCAAGGTACAATCATCACATGGTTTAAATAAAATCGAAATGGTGGTCAGTCAAAATGCAGTATCATCACTTTCTCATAACCAAAACATTTAAAAATCTTCTGTTCAATATCCAATTAAAATTCAGTAGAATAGTTTTACAAATGCTATTTCAGTAAATGAAATTAGAATGAGAAAGATATTTACTTTTAAGTGATGAAATTTTCTTTCTCTCACCAAGTCATCAATTCAGTGCTTCTAATGCTGCCTTTTACTGTGATGCTATCTGCTGGTTAAGGTCACAATTAGAAATAAAAAAAATGTTAATGTTTCCAATAGGTTTTTAGAAATTTCCAATGTCCCAAGGTACAAGCGTCCCAAAGTACAACACTCTCCCCTACGGAAAGAAGCGAAAAATAGGTGTATTTGTTTTATTCGAGCTGTCTGTCGCTTTAATTTATAGCGTAACGACAAAATAATGATGGAAACGCATGCAGAAGAAATGTGGCCTATAATACTCACCAAAGGTTTGACAACAAATTAACGTTTTCATTCTTTTTTATCATGTTTTTCAATTGTGCTCCAACTTTACCGGCTTTTCATAATTAATTTTACGGAAGCAACTCAGTTGCAATCATTAAGAATATTTACACTAACATTAAGAGGATTTTAAAACTAAAATATTAATAATAATGCATTAAAATATTTTAAACAATTGAATTAAAAAAATCATTTCACTTTGCTATCAAGTTTTAAATATTAATTTCGACTAAAGCTTTTGTTGAAAAATATAACTGTGATAATGTTTTTGTGGCCATATGACAGAACTGATACATTATTTTAACTTGTTCATCCCACTATTTTTCAGGTTATAGTTCTCAGAAAAAAAAGACAAAATGTAGAAAAATTATATCAGAAACTTATAACTTTTTTTTTTTTTTTTGTAAAACATTTTGTGGGAAAAAAGGAGAGAGATATTAAAGGGTAGATTAAATAATGTAAGCATTGTAAAATAAAATGACAATATAGGAACTATTGATTTATTAGTGCTGCAAGTCACATTTAGTTTGAGAAATATCTTCGCGCTCAATTTGTTGCGCTCCCTGAGGTCGTGAAGCATCTTTAGCTATTTGGATTACTGAAGTTTATATTCTGCTCGCGATTGCAATAGACAAAATTGCCCAGTTGGAAGACTCACAATTAAGGAAATACAATTTGCGAAATGCTATTTGCACACAATCTTATTCTAGAAACCTATTTTCGAAGACTTTATCCTGACAGTTCTAACAAATTTCGGTTAGTATAAATGTATTCGTTTAAAGAATGCACAGTTGAATAGGTAAAACTGGCATTTTTTAATATATATATATATATATATGTATATATACATAAGTAAAAATTTTGCCCATTAATATTAAAATTTAAAAAATATAATGAAGAGTTAATAAGCCCATTACTTTATTCGTAAACGATTACAATATATAGGGGAGAGTTGGGCAAAACGGGATACCATTCTTGTTTCTATTTACTGCGGAAAATCTGTTGAAGAAAACCACACAATAATTTTTTTTTCAACTGTAGCATATATTGAAGCACCGAAAAAACATGTTTTAAACTAATTTTAATGACTGTGAAATAGTAAAAAAAAGTATTTACCAAACTTTTACAAACCCCGTTTTAGCATACCTGGGTTAAACAAAACGCTATAGGGATTAAAATGTTTAATGTTTTGCATAAAACTAACTGAAAAGCACAATTAACTGGAAAAAAAACTGTAAAGCAAAATTTCCGCTAGAAATAACAATGTCTTCAGTAATCAGAGACCTAAAATGAGAGTATTTTATATTATTATTTACAAAATGGGAAGGAAGACCTTTCATTTAGGTCTATAGCTGAACAAAATTCACATATAAATGTGTCGTCCTCTTCTTCGGCAATTGTTTAACCAGTGGCGTACATAACGCCCCCGTAACCCCCGCGGCGCGGAGGGGGGGGGGGGGCTCACGAGGTTTTAGGGCGCCCGCTCCAGAAAAAAAAAAAAAAACTCCACGAGGTACAATATATATGACTAAATGTTTTTATACATATTTTTTTAGCATTTCTTTTACACTAATGCAATGTCACTCCTAAGCTTTCTAAGTAAATTTCTTTGCTATTATGGCCACATAATGCATATTTAATCCCCTCTCACTTCCTCTTTCCTGTATACCTGCATATTATAGTATGGGGATTTCTGATACTTATGGGCGCGGGCGCAAGAGAGCGCCCAAAAACGCGCATAAATGAAAAGCGCGAAAAGGGAAAAACCTCAAAAGGGAGCTAAAAGTAAAACATCAGTTCAATGTACACAGTAACTGTTAATTAATATTACATTATGCATACAGTCATAGTAAAAAATAGGAAAAGAGATTACATAGTGTCAAAATGCAAGTACGTATAATGCAAGTTACTAAGTACCTACTGTACATTTGTTTGAACTATAAGAATATGAAATTGTACCCAGATATCATTTTGTACTTAATATTCCCTCACAAAATAAATTACAGTCGAGGATTGTTTTTGTTTTCGTGAATTTTTAAGAAGAGTTATTCGAGTTTATCAAGGCGGGAAAAGTTCGATCGTTTTCAGAATTGACCTGCTGGAAGTTCGTCCAGAGGCGTAGCTAGGGTTTTCAGCGGCCAGGAACAACTGAAGATTTTGCGGCCCCCCCCCCCTTGCGAGAGCTTCTGTTAGCCTAAATGCAATAGAAAAGGGAAAATAGAGACACAAAATGAAAATTTCAATTTTTTTGCAGAGGAATTTAAATTAAAGTCCATAGCTTTGAAAATACTCATTTTTTCTGTCACTGATGTTTTAATATGTTTTTAAGATTCGCCAGTTTAACTTTAAGCTCTTTACATGCCGTATACCTTGTTTCTTGTGATGAATGTATTCACTTTGATACAAAATACTTGTAAATTTTTTTTTAATTTATGGTTCACAAATGCTTGGCACTTACAACTTTGTACTGAAGAGGGATGAAAATAAATGCGATTGTGATATGTATACTACCTTTTAATGAATGATGTTTTGAATCCTTTTTCATTGCATCTCATTGTCTTTAGAGCAATCTGAAATCCGTCAAAAAAGAAAAAAAAATCCCAGGGGGGAGGGAGTGCAGGAGTTGAGTTTCCCCCATGCAAATAACTCTCGAAAAAAAAAACATTGTATTGTTGAAATTTTGCTTTACAGCGTTAGTTGTTTTTAAAGGGAATAATTCTGCATGAAATAAGCTCCGATTTAAAATTATAATGCAACGATAGCATTATTTTCTACGAAAAAGCATTAATTGATCTTTTAGAGAAAAGGTTTGTTTTTAATGTTTTCTCAGTTTAGGGCCCCAAGAAACTGCTTCAAAGTAAAAGTTTTCTATGCTGCTATTGGGCACAATGGTAAACCAAATTCATCAAAGGTTTGAGAGCATGTCCTCAATTAACAATATGTTCAATTTTTTAACTCCCAAAGCATTAACAGATCTATTAACGCTTTCGAGTGCACAGATAAAGAACTTGTAGAATCAGTGACTAAATTTTGCGAGAAGAACCTAAACGATGTAGCAATCTCAATTGCATCACAAATTATCATTTTGCGAAACATTTTGGCAAGTGAAATAGGAGAGAGAAACTTGACAAATAAATACAGCTGAAGTTGCTCATTTAATAATGATCGAGAACAATGTTTTATCATCTAAGTCTTCCGAACAAATCTCGCATTGCTTTTTATATCTTTCTTACTTTACCAGTAACCATCAGCATGATCAGATAGATCATTATCCAAACAGAAGCTAATCGAATTTTACCTCAGAAGTACGATGACAGAAGAAATATTGGGCGGTCTTGCTGTTTTAAGCATAAAAAGCACTAGGATTCATAATTTAAACATCGACGAACTTGTTCAAGAATTTCTTAATTGTAAAAAACAAAGAGGGAAATCTATTAGCACGGGTTAATATAAAATAGATTTTCTTGTCCAATTAGTGTCTAATTTGTGAACAAATAGTTTGTTTCCCTTGTATCATTACTGTTACTTAATTCACTTTATAAATAAATGACAGAACCCTTAACGAAATTTTAAATATTACTTTAAGATAATGTGTTATTTTCTCGTATTATTAAGATAAATTTCATTCCGAACTGGTAAGTGCATGCAATGTTTCAATTCGTTACGTTTCCGAAAATCCACCTTTTAATGATAAATATGATTTTAATTATCTTAAACAAAATTAATGGTTATAAATACTCGAATATACCTTCACCGTAGTGTTTTTGTTTCAATCTTTTGCAATAAGCCAAACATAGGGCGCACTTCTAAATCTCGCGGGGAGGCGCACCTTAGTCTATGTACACCACGGCAGTGCGATTAAACCCTTTTGCGCGGGCCATACTCGTGGGTTCTGGATTTCGGAGGCTTAATTATGTCAGTCAAGAACTGAATACAGCCAAAACTTTACAGCCAGTTTTTTCTGTGTTAAAATTATGCTTAATATTATTTATCTCGGCCAACTCAAATGCTAGCATTTAAATGTCCGTTAGAGTTATACCAAATAACCTCTCTTCTAGAGCCAAAACATACTCAACAAGCGCTTTTTCGTGTTCAGTATTGAATACTGTCTTATATCTGCCCAACTTATTCACTGCTGACATTTCAGGGGTCAATGTATTTGTACGAGCTTTTCCTAACTTTTCTTTCAAGCGTAGCTTTTCGAACTCCATGTGAGTCGGCTGCTTTTTTGAATGAAACCCATAGTTCCATCTAGCACACCGCGAACAGGCTCTGCCATGCTTGTCTCACTCCATCTGTTTCTGGTTGAAGTTCTTTGATACTTAGGTGACATTTTGTTTTCTGACAAGAAAATTGCTAAGTTTATTAAAAAAAAGTTCAAATCTTCAGCAGAGTACACATTACAATTAGTTCTAAAGAAAGATGTGAAATCCTAGAATCGAAAATAATTTAATTGCTCAATAACAAACGTTAATGAACAAATTTTACATTACTATATAAAGAAACTAAATTTTTCAGAAAGATATATAGCTAATATAATTAAGCTGTTCATAAGGCTTAGGTCTACATTCATATATATGTCTATTTAAAAAAGTAAGAGGCCAACAAATACATTGGTGGATAAAACGGGACATAAAAAAGCTATCCCGTTTTATCCAACTCATAAGTGTCCCGTTTTGGCAAACTCCGATACTTTTCAAAACAAACATGGCTGCTGCCTAAACGTGAAAGTAAAATTAGATAGACTCCTCATGGGAATATTCCTTAATAAATGCTTAATCAAATGTAATACTCACCGGAATTGTATTCCCATATATGTAAGCAGTGTAATGTAGAAACAGCGCACGTAAATCTAGAAAGTAGCAAGAAAACAGAGTAAAGATATTCTAAGAGCTACAACTTTCCATCAACTAGTACTCTCGAGGCAGGACGAAGGCTGATGTAATGACGGTTGGAGAACAAGTTTATGTTGTCGTCTTTGCGAAATACCAGCACTAACCAGGTCCGTTGACGACGTATCCCGTTTTGTCCGACTATCCCGTTTTATCCAACTTTCCCCTACTATATATATGGACGATAACACGAAAACTGAGCATTAAAATTTATAAATTCCGAAATACAACATTGTACGAACTATTATGTAGAACAGCATTTCCCAACCGGTGGTTCGTGAACCCCCAGGGGTTCGCGCAATGCGGAAAGGGGGTTCGCGAAAAAATTATTGCAATGGTGGAATGTTTTATCGCTAACGTAAAAGAAAAAAAATGAAAGAATAAATTTGCATTATTAAGTTGGAGAACAAAAATGATTTTTTAATACGTACATTGCTTTCCAGATAATGCATAAAAGTAGTGAACTGGCACTGGAAGCATACATGCAAAATTTGAAATGCACTTATTTCTACTTATGCCGGATTTCCAATTTGGATCACAATCAAATTTATCATTTTCGTCATTATGCAGAGCCCAAAGTGTAACCAAAAGATATTTATTCATTAATTTCAAATTAGGACTCGCATTTATCACACTTTATTCCAACTTTTCTGCATTATCGCAATATCACAATTAGAAACTTGAAAATATGTATATTTTTATTTTTCTTTAAATTTCCAACCCTATTTCCGAATCTTGTACTTTCAACCGGAAAGCGGAACCTATCGGGAAAATAATTTTAAAAATCTTTTAGGAATACATATGTTTGCTGCCCTAACAATAATTCAAAAGAACAAATAATAAAAAAGTAATAATTAAAAAAATTATGTTTGTGGCTGTATTTTAGTTTTTATTTAAACTTAGATGTTTTACAATAATTATGTTTTCATTTCTTATGATGAAATATTGTACAACATGGAAAATAGATGTGCTAGTAAATTTTGTAGTTTTGTCACGCGTTACTAATGTTGCAGATTGCGCCAACTGGCTCACCAGACGGCGTGACGTCAAGGCATAAAAAAATAGAAACTTTACTAACCAGATGCTCATCAGAACTGCCCGGAGCGGGTTGTGCATTTTGAAGCACTCGCATAGTGCTAATGTTCCCTTTAGTTTTAATTCAATGTAAATAATTCAATGTAGATAGTTAGTTTTAATTAAATGTTAATTTTTTCTTTCCTCATGAGTAGTTATAATTGAATCGTAACTGCCTCACTGAATTAGCATCAAAACAGATGAAGAACTAAGGTGAGTCGAACCTTTGTATTTTTCATTTAGTACATCTCAACTCGAAAATTATTTAGACTGAAACATTGCATTTTGTGTAACAAATTTTTTGGTGCCGAAACCCGGGATCGAACCAGGGACCTTTAGATGATACACAAGTTTGATTCAGTTTATATAATTTAAATTTGAAAATCTAGAAATAATTAGATTTATGAAAATGGAGATAGGTCGACTCAAAAGTTCTAGAAAAGGTGTGAGGCAAGCAACAACTAAGTTGCTGACTAATTTAAAAGCAGAAATAGAAAAGGGAACAGAAATGTCTACCGACATTATTGAAGAGTATCTCGCACAATTAAGTATCAAAGAAACAAGATTAAATGAGCTCGATACAGACATAGAAAAGTTAACAGAGGTTGATAAATTAGATGAAGAAGTCTCTTCTACAGAATCCTATAATGAGTAAATCCAAATGTGGAAAATTCGCGCCAATCGAATTTTGAATCAACCAAATACAACAGCAGCTCAGAACATTGTTTCTAGTGATTTGGCCTCTGGCTCAGAAAACGTAAGTCCTGTACAGTGTACTGTCAAATTACCACGCCTTCAGTTGAATAAGTTTGATGGCAATATTTTAAAATTTCAAGAATTTTTTGAGCAATTTAAAGTTGCGATCGATGAAAACAAAAGTTTAACGGATGTGGAAAAATTTAGCTATTTAAAGTCATATTTAACACATGAGGCTGAAATTGCTCTTCGCGGTTTATCTCTCACTGGCGATAATTACAGAACAGCAATTAATATTTTGAAGGAACGTTTCGGGAGAAAAGAAATTGTTATAGATGCTCACATGAGCAAGCTTTTATCTTTAGCACCAGTACGAAGATCGAATGACATTTTTGCATTACGCCGTTTATATTCTGAATGCGAAATACAAATACGTGGGTTACAAAATCTTGGAATAGATTCCGATGAGTACAGTCGCTTATTATACCCGATTCTCATTAAAGCGATACCGCGGGAATTAGCTTTGAATTTCAC
This sequence comes from Octonoba sinensis, assembly GCA_038502835.1. Lineage (NCBI taxonomy): Eukaryota > Metazoa > Arthropoda > Arachnida > Araneae > Uloboridae > Octonoba > Octonoba sinensis. The sequence continues at coordinate 22,663,612 of CM076599.1, read as the reverse complement.
CCGGTCAATGTATAACAAAACAGAAGGCAAAATTTCTGATCTTTTGCTATTTTTGAAATCTGAAATAGAGTGTCGTGAAAGAAATGACGCGTTTTTTAAAGGAGTAGAAAGTAATGAATGTGCAAATAAAAATGTAAATAAATGGAATCATCATGATAATAAATTTTCTAACAAGTATTATTCTAAACCCCTGCACAGTAAGAAAGATTCCAATTCAAATCCCATAATCCCAAGTGCAGCTGTTTTCCATACAGATGTGCTTAAATCACATAAAGAATGTTCATTCTGTAATGATGAAAGTCATGAATCAGATAATTGCCCTCTTAGTATATCGGAAAGAAGAAATAAGCTTAAGCAACAAGCTAAGTGTTTCGTGTGCTTGCGCAGAGGTCACAGGCAGATTAACTGCTTCAGAAAAACCACATGTGTAGCCGGCAAAAAACATAACAGCTTAATATGCGATTGCTTATGTCTAAAACCCAACGAGAGGCGATCGGAACATCCCAACAACAGACGGAATGAAAAGGGCTCAGCGCCTACGCTTTCCCCTCCCCCACCGGCAGACAGCAGTGAAACCATAACTAACGTGTACACCACTAACTGCGAAGGGAATCAATTGAAGCCATCTGTTTTTCTTCAAACCATCACCGTAGAAGCAATAAGTAAAAATGGAGCATATCGCATTCGAATTTTGTTTGACCTTGGAAGTACCAGATCCTTTTGCCTTCGCAAATGCGCGAAGATTTTGGAATTACCGATTCTTTCCGACGAACCTATGAAAGTTTTTTCTTTTGGTGAAACGGCTGCGCGTATTGAGAATAGAGAAAGAGTAAAAATAAAAATTCAGAATCCATTTGATCATGAAAAATGTCTTACACTGGAAGCTATTTTGACCGATGTTATACCTAATGCGGAAGTACCTATTCCCGATAAAGAAATGAGACATTTGTGCAAACAAATGGGTATTAAACTATCAGAAGGGTTTGATGAATCTCTGTCAAAGGAAATTTGTTTGTTAATTGGAATCGATTATCTGTGGGAAATTTATACAGGTAAAGTAGAAAGAATTTCTAAAAATCTGGTTGCAGTTGAAACAATTTTTGGACATTGTTTAAGTGGGACACAACATTTTTATGCAAAAAATGCGGTGACTTTGCATGTCATGACAGAAGATAAACTTATAAAAGAAGACATAATTGTCTCGAATCAAATAAAGAAATTTTGGGAATTAGATTGCTTGGGAATAAAAGATGATGCCGTTGAATTGTCTAAAATAGACTCGGAAATATTAGAGGAATTTGAGAGAGGGATCAAATATGAAAATTCGAGGTATGAAGTTAAACTGCCATGGAATTCCAACTCACAAGAACTGTCAAATAATTTCGCGATAGCTAAACGAAGATTAATAAATTTATTTTCGCGATTTAAGTCAAAAGACCATTCTTATTTTGAAGATTATAGCCAAATTATCACAAATCAAATTCCGGAAGGTATTGTTGAAGAAGCTCCCGTTTTTTCCGAGGATGAAGAACTAACTAATCGAGTTTATTTTATGCCACATCATGGGGTAAGACGTCAGGATAAAGATACAACAAAATTAAGAATTGTTTTTGACTGTTCATCTCATCAAAATGGGTTTTCATCTTTCAACCATTGTTTGTTACCGGGTCCAAACCTTAATCCGAATTTATTGACCATTCTTTTGAAATTTAGGATACATAAGATTGCGTTCATTGGAGACATAAAAATGGCCTTTTTAATGGTAGGAATTTCTCCGGAAGATCGTGATGTTCAAAGATTTCTTTGGGTAGAGGATCCGTTTAGTGAGTCGATGAAACTGAAAATTTTAAGAATGACAAGAGTTACATTTGGTCAGAGTTCTAGCCCATTTCTTCTTGCTGCCACGATTAAGCATCATTTAAAGAAATTCAAGGATGATTTTCCAGAAGCCGTCTCAAAACTTGATGAAGATTTGTATGTTGATGATTTTATTTCAGGAACTGAAAATGTAGAAGATGCATGCAATTTGTCACAACAGGCGAAATATATTATGGAAATGGCTAGTATGGAGTTAAGAAAATGGCAAACAAATTCAAAGGAGTTGAGAGAATATTGGGAAAAGGAAAATTTTGACCTGAGTAATGATGAAGGTTGCGCATCGACACTTAGAAGTTTTGGGAATTAAATGGAACAGCGAGAAAGATGAATTTCAGCTAGAACTGTCTACTGCTTTAAAATCGTTAGAAATGAAATCATATACTAAACGTAAGATATTGCAAATTACTTGCACATTATTTGACCCAATCGGCTTTATTTTCCCGTTTATGATACGAATGAAAATTTTGTTTCAAAGGTTATGGGAACGCGGAATTAAATGGGATGAAGAATTACCCTCAAATTTACGAAAGGAATGGGATAAATGGACGGACGAAGTACCGAAATTGCAATCTTTGACCATTGCACGCCCCTATTTCCCTCAAAACTTCCAGATTATCAAGGAAAATATTGAACTGCACATATTTTGTGACGCAAGTGAGTGTGCGTACGGAGCTGTTGCATATTTACGTTTTTCGTCAGAAAAAGAATTTTACATCACATTTCTTGCTTCAAAGGCTAGAGTTGCTCCGCTTAAGCGTTTGACGCTTCCTAGATTGGAGCTAATGGGATGCGTCATTGCAGCCAGACTTGCCAGTTACATGCAGCCAATTTTTGAGATCGAAACGCAAGGCATATTCATTTGGACTGATTCCAATATTGCGTTAAGCTGGATTCGAGCACACGCCAACAATTTGAAACCATTTGTTTCGAATCGTGTTGCAGAAATCCAAAATTTCACTGATCCACAGAACTGGAACCACTGTAGCGGAAAAGAAAATCCAGCAGATTTGTTGACAAGAGGATGTAGTGCCGAAAAGTTGCTGAAAGAAGAAAAGTGGTGGAAGGGACCCAAGTGGTTAATGCAAGAGAAGAATTTGTGGCCCAAAAATAAAATTATTCCAACTGTAGAAGAAGTAGTCGAAGAAAAAAGATCAATCACGAAAAAATCAATCCAGTTATTTTGTCAGACTACACCAGATGAACCAATTTTTGATATTAATAAGTATAGTGACCTTCTGAAAGTATTTCGCATCACTGCTTGGTGTTTCCGATTTATCTGCAATATTCAAAAGAAGAATCCAAAGAAATTTAATACTGTAACAACAGAAGAGTTGACAACTGCAGAGAATTATTGGATCAAAAGAGTCCAGAGTGAGCACTTTACTGGAGAATTATATGCATTAAAGAATAAAGTTATTTTACCTTCAAGTTCGAAGATATACAAATTTGATCCTTTCTTAGATGAAGAAGGTAATTGAGGATAGGTGGAAGACTGCAAAATTCTAACTTGTGTTTCAATGAAAAACATCCTATCATTTTACCGAATAAGAACAGATTTGTGAAACTACTGATTATGCAAAATCATAAATGTATCGGACATGGAGGAGTGGCAGAAACGTTAACACAGTTAAGAGATAAATTTTGGATTATCAGAGGAAGACAAAGTGTTAAAGGCGTCATAAACGAATGTCTGACTTGCCACAGATTTAAAATAAAGCCCGCGATGCAAGATATGGCACCTTTACCACTTGATAGAATTCTAGAAACCTTTCCGTTCGAACACTGTGGCATAGATTTTGCAGGACCACTGTTCATTAAGGATGAAGAAGGGAAGGCCTACATAGTGCTGTTTACGTGTGCAGTAACTAGAGCGATTCATTTGGAAGCTGTATCGAATTTAACAACTGATAAATTCTTATTGGCATTTCGGAGGTTTGTAGCGAGAAGAGGATTATGCCGGAAGATTTATACAGATAATGCTAAAACATTTAAGAAAGCAGAGAAAGATTTAAAGAAGCTATATGCTATGATAGAAGAACCTGAGATCCTCAAATTTTTAGGGAAACAAGGAATACAGTGGAGATACATAGTAGAAAGAGCCGCTTGGTGGGGAGGTTTTTGGGAAAGAATGGTTAGGTCCGTAAAAACATGTCTGAAGAAAATCATTTGGAAGGCTTGCTTGAAGTTTGAAGAAGTAGAGACCGTTTTGACTGAAGTTGAAGCAATATTGAATTCCAGACCACTAACATATACATACACGGACAGCAAAGAACCCGAATCTCTTACACCAGGGCATTTTCTGATAGGCCGAAGACTCACCACGTTACCTCATGGAAGACGAGAGACAGTTAGCTCTACGAAAAATACTTTAACTAAGAGATACAAGTACAGACTCTTATTGATTGAAAGATTTTGGAAGAAATGGAAGCACCGTTATTTGTTAGAGCTCAGATCTGCACATGAAACTCGAAGGTTCAGGAAACCATCCAATCTACAACCTAACGACGCAGTCATCGTAGCGGACTGCAACCAACCAAAGATGTTGTGGCGGATGGGACTTATCACAACAGTTCATCCTGGGCGTGATGGAAAAGTTAGAAGTTGCACAGTCAGATTGCCAAATGGAACTTCACTTAAGAGACCGAAGCAGCTTCTGTATCCGCTTGAACTTTCCTGCTCGGCAGCTAGCACGTGATTTGGAGAGTGACTTTCCTGTTTCTTCGGGGCCCGGAGGATGTTGCAGATTGCGCCAACTCCCTCACCAGACGGCGTGACGTCAAGGCATAAAAAAATAGAAACTTTACTAACCAGATGCTCATCAGAACTGCCCGGAGCGGGTTGTGCATTTTGAAGCACTCGCATAGTGCTAATGTTCCCTTTAGTTTTAATTCAATGTAAATAATTCAATGTAGATAGTTAGTTTTAATTAAATGTTAATTTTTTCTTTCCTCATGAGTAGTTATAATTGAATCGTAATTGCCTCACTGAATTAGCATCAAAACAGATGAAGAACTAAGGTGAGTCGAACCTTTGTATTTTTCATTTAGTACATCTCAACTCGAAAATTATTTAGACTGAAACATTGCATTTTGTGTAACAACTAATGACTTCAGAAAGGGGTTCCCGATTTTATTCGGGCCTTAGAAGGGGTTCGCAAGGGCAAAAAGTTTGGGAAACACTGAAGTAGAAGGAACAATCACTGGAAAATAATTCACAATAGTTTTTCGATAGTCAAATTTTTATCAGCAAAAAGGAACTTGTCTAAATTTGAAAAAAAATGCAACCAAATAGCAAATTTAAGCTTCAATTTGGAATTAGACTGTGTCAATAAAGTTAAATAAAACATAGTATTTACCATATTACACATAATGTGCGCTACACAAGAAGTCATCACAATACAGATTTTTTTGAGGGAAATTGGTTTTGTAAACGCATGAAGCAGTACCCATGTAGTCCGGTGATTAGGTCCACTGTCTTTGACCCAGACGACCCGCGTTCGATTCCCGGTGTGGAAAGAAACTCTGAGAAATCCTAGTGCAACGCACATAAATCCTAAGACTTAGCTTTAAATGGTAGGGCCTAACACTAATGAATATATCTTCGGTGTTTAAGGAAGAAACGTTAAGTATTGAAAGTTCAACGGAGTTAATTAATTGAAAACTGGTACGCAAATGTACATCTAAAAATATATGTAAATATTTCCCTTATTTTGGACTATTACAGAAGGACTAGGGAAATTTCATTCCTTGAGACAATGTTGATTGAAAGAATTTCCTTCTAAATCTATCGGACCTGACGCTGGAACAGAAATAGCTGAAGAACGAAAGAGAAAAAAAGTTTGTTAAATTGCTTGATTTCTAAAATAGAATGTTAAAATTCCTTGGGAGTGTAATTTCTCCCGACTTTTTCCTATCCCAGCCCTTTAGTTGAGGGATCTCAGAAACAAATGAACCACAAAATACGGTATAGGAAATGTGTCGAAAGATGTTCTGAAGAGTTCTATCAGAATGCTCAGATTAATAAACGATAGAAGTTGGGAAGAAATTTAATTTTTTATTTCGCACTATTTTGGGAAAATTTATTTCAAAATTATAATAATTAAAGAAGATCAAAAGATTGTTAGAGCATTACAGCTAAATAACTCTTTAAACACCACAAAGCTTTCCTTTAATATTATAAAATTATCAAATGGCAACATGATAACTAAACCCTTTTCTTTTTCTTTTCCATTTTCCCCCCTTTTAAATAGTACAGAACCAACTCTGCGGATTTGCTTGCTTTTGTAACATTTGGGAGAACTTAGTTCCTCCTCATCAACTCATTAAAATTAACTGAAATATACCATATACTAAAATTTCGAGCCGTAAAACTGCCACAATTATCTAATTTTGTGATAATATAATTGAATTTGTGATGAAAATAACAGGAATATTTCCCGCACTTTGTATCATTTTAACAATTTCACATCACCAACAAAATTAAACGAATTCTGGGTACAACACATTTGACTTACACCTTAAAATTGTGTATTAATGAAACAATTTCATAAATATTAGGCTTGATTTTTGATGAAAGCTACGAAGATTATTTGATACATTTTATAGCAATTAAACAAGTTAATCTAATTCAAATAAGCTTAGATATCTCATTTCATAAAATTTTACACGATAAAACTGCACTAATGAATTTGTTTTGCCTATTTTATGTTTAATCTGCGAGGAAATCTAAAGCAGACACTATATCACTTTAACAATTCGACTTATATACTCATTAAAATTAATTTTCACGTAAAGTTTTTTTTACACCGTAAAACAACGAATAATTTTTCCAATGCTACGTTTGATTTGGGATGAAAGTTGTGAAAAAAAAGGACGCTTTTCATACTATTTGAAGCACTAAAATTCAGCATTAAATATTTCGTCCTTTAAATAAATGAAAGCGTTTTGGAAACTTGAATAACAGTACTCTTCATGATTTTCCCTCTTTAAACTCCCTTTAAGTTGCTGTTGTTTTAAAAGCATCTTGTATTAACTTCGAAACTCGAGAGCTTCTTAGATAGAACTTTTTTTATGTCTTGCATCATTAATGATTCAACGTCCTTGTTTAAGGACCCGTACTGCGTCAAGTAAATGTAAGAGCAACGAAAATATTTCCTGAGAAGACTATAAAGAAGATTATGTGAAAACGTTTTATTTTGAGGGTGATGTTTCATATACGTTATTAAAATAACCTATTTTTCAATCTGATTATTTGTTAAAAATACATAATTAAACTATTTTTAAACAATTACAAATGTTTTCTAAAAATATAAGGAGAAAATTCTTCTACTATGAGCAATTGTAAGTGATGCACTAATACGACAATTGTGGTATTACACTGTTAAAAATTTCATCATGAAATTACGGTTAAATAACCGGCAGCAGTCTGTCCATCTAATTCACTGTTAAATTTACGGTTTGGAACGTTTTTCTATTTTTACGGGACCTAAACCATTTCCAATCAGCTTGGTTAAAAAGCCGTAAATATAAAAGTTTGCGGTTTTGTAACCATTTAAAAAAAGGTTTCAAAATAAAATTTTTACTGTTTTTGAACCATTTTGAGGCGTAGAAACCGTAAACGAAGCGTGCGGGAATCGAACCCCGGGGTCTATGGTATACCAACTTTGCATCAATAAATCTTCTTTTCCAACAGGCAAATTGCCTTAAAATTGAGATTTCAGTTTTTGATTGGATCCAAAGTCATTTTTGGTCTAAATTTACTGTATATTGACGAAAATCCTTTTATTTGCTGCAAAAATTAAATAACAAACAAGCTTTAGAAGCTCACATTAGGGGTTCGCTCATTCGCAAAACAGTTCGGCAATCCGATGTCTCCAATGGACAATTACAGCATCTCTTAAAATTCTAAATTTTCAGTGTCAACTTATTAAAACTTCTCTCCTGAGTCCCAAAATCCGATTGTTTTTCCTCACAAAAATTTATTTAATAAGTTATTAAACGTTTTAATTGCACAAAAACGGACAGAAAGTGATGCAATCGCAAAACGAGCTCTGATTGGTGGTGACGTCACTAGTGCCGCACGGAATCACGCCCACTCCGTCTGCAGAGCGCATTTCAATGTTCTTTTACATGTCTTTCTCGTATCTTGGTATAATTGTTCTTTGCATAACATATTTTATTAATATTTTGAAGGAAAATACTGTATATGACAGTGTACGCATTATGGATGAAGGATTCTAAAAAGCTCGGACTGATAATTTGCCAAAATAACCGAAAAAGTTATCAGGCAGTTTCAGAGCGAATCAAGATTTCTTTTAGCCTGAAATCAAAGGTGTGAAAGCTCAAATGTATGATTATTTATTTACTTATAAAATAGAAACTTCAATACAGTCTTAAAATTTTCTTTGTATAAAATCAGAAATGCATGGAACAAGATACAATATACTAGGTAGCACTGGCGTCACAGCAGTCTAATTATTGAGGGGGACGACGCCAATTTTTGACTTGTCTTCCTAATTTTACCAAACAGTAATTGAAACTCTTTTATTATTTCAACAAAAGTATTTCCCATTTTTTCTATCGATACAAAGTGTGTTAACTATTTATTTATTTTGTAAACTTAATTTGCAATAAAAATTAGATGTGATCTAGAGAAATGAAATGTGTTCAGAAAACATTAATGTTAAAAATATTTATTCAAAAAAATAAATAAATAAAATAAAATTTTTAAAAAAGGTTTATTTTACTCTGTACAGAATCATTTTATATGGTTTATAATCAATGAGGTGCTGGCAGGGTTAAAAGCGTAGTAGTAAGGCTCAGGCCTCGTATGCCCAAGTTCGCAGGTTCAAACCTGGCCCAACTCAGTGGATTTTCAAGGTGCATAAAATCGTCTGCCCCCTTGTCGTATGATTATGCGGAATGTAAAAGTTCGTTTAAGTACCCGTTTGGCATGGATACTCTAGGCTAAATTAAATTCCTAGCGCCGTTTGCATCAACGAGAGCTCAGGTGCCGCCATTTAGGGGGAAACTGCGCGTCAAAAATTGCGGCAATGGTACCAAACTCATTGTGGTGCCGCTGAAAGAGTTGGTACCAATTTCTGGGAATTCACTAGGTCTGCAATGGTTGAGGACCAATACTGCAGCCCATTAGAAAGAAAAATATAATAAATTATGCATACGGACTTATTTCATTTCTTTGTATGCCGTATCAATTATTTGCCGTATCAACTTGATGAACGAAACACATCTCAACGCGATTCAATCGCTTTTGTGTCATTGTTGAGCGCAAATACAACTTTAGCTTTTTTACGCTCTGAAACTTCTTTCCGCCTCACAACTGGACGCTGGAGACACCAGCAAAAGTCGTACCAGAATTTCTATGTTAGAGAATAATCGCCTAGATCCTGCTTCCATTTTTAGTAATGCTTTTCTAACATCATGTGCGCAAGTCATGTCTTTAAACTCCTCTTTGAAAAGTGCAAGTCGAATCCTTAATTTTGAAAAATTAAATTCTGCAAGCTCCAGATTCTCTTCATGTAGTAGCATCTTTTCTAGTTCAAATTGTTTTTGAATTACCTTTGATTCAATATACGATTTTTTAGTCCGGTAATTGTCACATCAAGTAAGTAAAAGAATTTAATGCAATAGTATTCTGCAAATGAAGAAAAATCGTGACCTACTGCCAGACCATCAAACCGCTTAGGAGGTCTTTCTTTTTCTTGGCAATTTTAGGGGTTCTAGTCCAAGTTCCATTTTTTAACACAGTCATCAAAAATGGTGGAAAATACAGCGTCGTTTCGCATCTTTTTCAAGTAATTAGCATCTGTTTGAACTGATTTGACCAGTCCAGCTACTGTACTTTTCCTCCTTTGGAAGGATGTGTTCAACTCTGCAAATCAATGGTTTGTTTCCTAAAAACTAATCCCAGATAGTTGGAACCGTTTTCGAAAGCAGCTTAAGGACTGCTAGCGCCATCATAAACGTCTTCAGCAAACTGACTCAACGTGTCCATAATTAAAGAATATTTTTTCAGTATTTCTTCAATTTGAGCGCTTCGATATATCCATCTTGTTCGACACAGAAGTCTAATTTTGCAAGTATTTCCAACGGGACATTCAGATTCATTTTCCAAAAGGCTCTGGAACAAGCCGTTTGTTTTTATTCTAGACAAAAACATTCATATTTGATTGGCTACTTCTAAAGAGGTTTTTATCACTCATGGGGAATTGCAACTGTCTTTCATTATTAAATTATTGCAATGTGGCCCACATTGCACTAACATTGAACAAAATCTGCTAAAGGCTGTTTTTTACTCATAATAGATAGAGCACCTTTAATATGGCCACTCATATCGGCTGCTCCGTCATATGTTGGCCCCAAAGATTTGCTATTGGAAGTCGAAGTTGAACAAGGGCGTCACATATAAGGGCAGCTATAGCTTTTTCATAAAATCCTATGAAACCTTCGGGTTTCATAAAATCCTAGAAAACTTTCACACCTAAGTTACAGTGAAGAAATGTGGAGTGCTGGGGTATTTGCTAAATATTAAAAAAAATATCGGGACCTTCCCCCTTCCTCCTTTTTCGCCTATGCTGGGTAGGACCACTGGTATAAAGTGAAGCTCAGTTTGGGTGCATGTTTTTCATACTTATCATAAAACGTTCCCCCAATTTGTAGAAATAAGGGTTCGTAACATATTTTACATGCACTGAAGACATTTCGAAACGCGTGTTTGCAATTTTTGTTGCACTATTTAATTACTCTTCATGTTTAACAAGGTTACAAAACTCTTAATTTGTTCCATATGGAAATATTGATGCGACGGGAAGCGTATTTTCTCGGATTCCCATTGGTCCCATCACAAATGGACAGTGACACAAGATTAAATTCCAGAATGTTCACATAAAAAATAAAGCAGTAGGACTTTTTGATTCAAAATCTATACGTGCATGGTCCCTCCCTTGTTTTGAATTTTAACATAAGCGCACCCCCACTTTTTGATGCTTGTATATGTAAGCGTCCCAGCACCTTTTCCCAGAACTACACTATTGGATCCTTTTATTTCTAAATTTTCGTGTGAAAGGGGGAGACTGTCCCCTCTGCCAAACTATTGAGGGGGACTGCCCCCTCTGCCAAATTATTGGGGGGGACGTGTCCCCGAATCCCCATAGGTCGTGACGCACGTGCTAGGTAGATATTAACTACACAGTTGCAGCAACGCCATTGTGATTTAAGCATTCAGTACCGCCGAATAACACAAGTGCTTTCGAAATGAAAAATATCTGTTCAAACTAGTATATTCTGCAGCTTAAAATTCAGGACGTGTAATTAAATATAGCTATAAAATTCTTAAAAGTCGTTTTTTTTCCATAAATTTGAAGGATAAGAAAAAAATAATAAATAGTAACAGACGCATACAAAAAGGAAGTAAAGACTGACAAACTTTTTTTTGTGTTGTATATTCTTTAAATGTTTAATAATTTAAACAGTTAAAAATTTTAATGCTCATTAAATGCAATAGTAAAACCTTTTCATATCTCTTATATCTATTTCCAACATTATATTATTATTTGTGTATAAGTAAGAATTTTGTTATTTCTAAAAACTAGCGTTAGATGCAATTCCGTGTCCGGAGGGGGGAATTGCCCCCCCCCCCCCACCGAAAATTTTCGTAATGGCGCATAAATTTGTCCACGAAACTTTCCTGGAAGTAATGTATCGGTAGTCCCCCCCCCCCCTAAAAATCTTAATTCCTTAATTTAGAACATAGAAAATAAAAGGTATGTTTTTTGTTAATTTATTAGCTTATTTTTTCAGAGTATATAAATATTCCATTCTCTTAGTGAAAGAAAAAAGTTATTAAAAAAAAAAACTTTTTTGACAAATTTGAAATGATAAAAAAAAATCATAAATAAATGAATGAAAGTTAAGTATATAAAAATCTTAGGATATAAATATTATATAAGTATATAAAACTTAGGAGTGTTATGCATTGACAGCCTATAAAGAAAAGATTATGAGCAAACTTGTATAATTTTTATCATGAGGTACATTTTTTAATTATATTAACTAAATAAATTTATAGGATAAATATCAAAACTTTTTTAAAAGCAGATTAATGCAGCAAGAGAGTTATTAAAACAGTTTCTGATACATTCAAAGTCATAAGAAGTGGCGTAGCTAAGGGGGGGGGGGGCGGCTGGAAGTTGGGGCACCAGGCCACGAAGGGGAAACAATAAACCTTTAAAACTTCTATATAATGAAACAAATACCTTGAACAGGATATTTTTTCTCTCATTTTCTTTTCTACTTTTAACTGAGCGAAGTGTTTCCTTACACAAGCATTCAAAGAACATTTTTACTGAACACACCATTGCCGTCAACAAATACATTAAATATTAAGACTCCCATGATAGGAATAGTATTTTTCTCCTTCTTTTCTTTGCTGGGATTTCTCGATTCTTGCTTTTCATCCCTTTTTTTTGGGTGGGGGGGGGGGGGAGTGACATCACGGATAACCGCCCCGGGTGTCACCTATGCTAGCTTCGCCACTGGTCATAGGAAATATTTTTTGCTTCAGTAAAAGTTCAATGCTTTTTAATACTATCTTTATGGAAAATAAAATACTGATTTCTGAGATTTTATGAGAAAATAAACGTTTTAAAGGCAAAATGTTACGAGGTTTTATCACTGAAAATTCTATTTTTACAATTTAAATTTCTAAACCGTGAAGAATATTCAGTTAGGTTTACCTAAAGTACGCGCGCAACGAAGAACGATGTGTAAACAATCCGAAGTTGGGCACTTACGACGTCACTTCCTGGGGAGTCATGTGACTTCCTGTTTCAGCAAAAAGCGAAACTAGTCTATTTTTAATTACAAAAAACTTTTAAAAGATCGCTCTGAAACAAGAAAAAAAATGTTTTCTCGTGTTATTAGGATATTCTGAGTGGATTAAGAGTTTTTTAAAAAATGCTGTAATTGTCCAATGTGTTTCTATTTAGTAACCACTGCTTAAGACACTTTAATTCTCTTCTATTTTTATATACACATGCAGATATGAGCTGATAAATCTTTATTCATATATTAACAACAACGTGCTACCGGTAAGGTTTCGCAACCAAGATGGATGCACAAATCTTATTGAGCGCTTGAAAATTACGGTTAGTTAAACGTTCTTTAGGATAAACAGAGAATAAACAATATTTTTCATAATCAGCGCTTTGAGTACCATCTTTTTAATGGTTATTTAACTGTTGTAATTAAATATGGTAAAATAACAATCAAATAAATGGTTATTTTACTATTTCCTAATGAAATTTTTTAACATTGCAGACTAAAAAATTAAAAAAATTATTACAAATTCCCAAAATATAGGATTATTTTCGTTTTTTATGCATGAATTTTTTATTATTTTTACATTTATCATTATTTTAACTATCTTTTTATGTTATTTATTCAATTTTATGTCCATTTATTTAATTATTTTTATTTAATTTAAATGACTTTTTTTATTTATTGAACATCTAACAGAAAGAGTGAAAGTGTGAGATGAGCAACATGTAACCTAACCTGCTGCTCTCGTGTCAAGTTGTGGTCCGAACATATGAGACTAAACTAATTTCTTAATTCCCGTTGCCCAGTGGTATTAATGGGGGAAAGCACAAATATTCTGCGCCGAGGTCCCCGTCTTGAACCCCAGTTAGACATGGATGTTATTGAGGATTGGTTTAGCAATTACCCACGATCAAGTCTTTGTGGTTCTGACCCCATTAAAGCTACAGGTCAAAATGTCTGCTTAGCTGAACATCAGTGTACAAGATGGTGAATGAAATGGCCGTTTGGATTCCAACCATCAATAATGCCTAGCTTAAACATATTTTTCCACACTACAGAAACAAAATTGCCAACTATGAAAATTATATTGATCCTAAGAGCTCTCTCCCTTCCCTATTTTCACATTTTTGAATATTTTGACGATAAATTGTAACAAAGTGCACCCATTGAATAGCATTACTATACGAGCATGTACAGGTAAACACCCCAAAGATGTGAACTAATTTTTTGACATTTCTTAATATTTAAAACAAAGCTGTTATGAAAAATGATTTCTTTGTAAGTTAGTAAAGATAAATGTTATTTAAATCTTTTGTAAAAATAAATATTTACAGGTTAACCAGACCAAATGCGACAACCATTCTGCTTACCTAAACATACATATAACTTGCTATTATTTTTAGAAATAATATATTTAATTGTCAAGTATTAAAGATTCATCCGCTTATGTTAAAATGTTTAGCTTTCAATTTTTATCACCCATAAAGCTGTTCTAAAGTTTCAAAAAAATGTAGCTTTAACATTCCAGGTCTTTGGTGAAAATACGATTCCTTTTTTCCTTTTGTTTTTCTTGGTAATAGATTAAATTTGTTATAATTTTTCAAAACAGTCACTAAATCGTTGCCGATTTCTTCTGTAAACGAATTTTGCTTCGAATAAAAAAAAGCATTTTTTTTTTTCAAAGGGTTCGAATGTTTAAAAAAATATATTCTATTACTAGGTAAAAATTTGCAAGATGAAAATCCTAATCTATGTAAAGAGTCTTTGATAAGTATTCGGAAAGGGGTATTTTTTCCTTCAACTTTCATCGAACATCACGCAGGACGAGCGCAGTAAATGACAAATAGCTTCCCAGAACGAAAAGAGGCTGGCTGAAAATTCTGTTGTACCACTAACCATTTCCTCGATCGATAAAATTGGAGTTCTGTTTTTCTAAGAGCCGATCTGAATAGTAGTAATGGTAGTTTTATGTAGAACAGTAAAATTCTCCAGAACTATGCATTCTCCCTTGATTTAGATTTATAGTTACTAAAGCATCACAAAATTCTTCGTGTCTGTGAAGAAGGATGACCTAGGTCAGTAGTAGTTATAAGCAAATGAAAAAGTAACATTTGTTTTGCTCTTGCAAATATGCTTCCAAGTTCCAGAGGTAGTGTTAAAAACAAAATAAATTGATATGTTTAAACAAGATTTCAGACTATTTATAACAACATTAGCAAACTAAACTAAATGTAATGTGCCCGCCTTATTATCTTCTAAAAATAAAATAAAATTAAAAATATTTTTGACGTAAAACATTATAACATCTTTATTTCACAACTTGGTTTGTGTATGATTCGTTTGTTTTTTTCAATGGATTGAAAACAAGAAATTAAGCAAAAAATTATACATAAAACTTTTATGAATGAAGAGACCGAAATAAAAAATACATATCCTGCTCAATTTTGCGACTAAGTAATTTTCTATGCTAAATTCGTTAAAAAATTAGCCTAAAACTGTCAAAATTAGCTAATTATTTTGCACCTGCGCAATTTCACTAGAATTTTTCCGAAGTATATTATTGGAAAAGAAAAATTAAACAAGGGTTTGCATAAACGAAATAAAAACAAGATTTTTTTCTTTAGTGTACTAAGCGCTTCTAAGGATATGATAAAAAATGTAACATTTAAGTAGTAGTAATTTTTGTTAAAAAATGTACTATTTATGTGAAATAATACCGAAATATTTCAAATTGTTATCTAAAATACCTGTAGTAGTAAAAAAATAGTTTATTCATACATCAGTTTGTTTAAGTAAATAGTGTCATAAACGAAATTAGTAACGTGAAGCAATATAATGCACACGTACAGTAGAATATCGTTTATACGACGCCGAAGGGCTATCGAAAAATGTAGTATGAATGATAAGGTAGTATATTCGATTAACCCTTCTTGCTAAAGCCAAGAATTGGGACCACACTAAAACGTCGTATATATAGACATTTTGGGAATATAATTAAATCAACTTGTCTTAAATTGCTTTGAGTTTCAAGTATGTTAGGTGTTGCATAGCACTTTATGAAAATGCGCCGAAGGAAATTCATTCAATCAGAGCATTTTGTTTCTCGAAAAATCTCTTTAACTTTAAATCAATGATCTGGCAGCAATCAAGTCACACAATATGGGGATAAACATGGATGTAAAATTTTGAAGCTCTACATTAAAAGAACATTAAAGTAGGTGTTTTACTCATCCCCAAGACTGTGAGTGTATAATAATTTAGAGGAAAACAAATATTAAACAGCTGAAGCGAAAGTGTTTCGTATTATATATACATTTGCTGCATTACATAAATCTTCACTAAAGGATTTATCGCTAATATTTATTCATAATGACCACAATTGAATTATTCTTGTAATTAGCGTGAAATAACTTCAAAATTGTCGATGGATTTCCTTGTATATTTCTTTAGGAAGTCTCTTCCCTTGTCTTCGTTTCGTTTGCCTTTTTCTCCTTTCCGGTTTTGGCTTTATTCCCACTGTTCGTACGCACTACACAATAATTATTGGTTCTTAAATTTCATGCACACTCACAAGACACATCCCACTGTTTTACATCACAACAAACAGCTTTCGAGGTTTCTTTTCCGCCCATAGAACTTTCGACCGATAAATGCTGCAGGTGATGGAAAATAAATAAATAGAATACGCACGGAATTTTTCGCATCGTAATACAGTATATGCAGTTAGTAATTTTAAAAGCTCTTAGCGGCAAAGTTTCTGTGAAGCCGCTTTTCAATAATCACAGCTCAATGACGAAGAACATTACGAACGAAACCACGCAGTAAAATACGAAGCGAAAATAAAATCAGAGTACGTAGTTTCGTTCTTTTAAAACATTTCTAAAAATAGCAGAGTGAAAAAGAGTAAATGACGAACAGCCTGTCAGTCATGTATATAACACTCCGGGGATTTGTGCGAGTGAAAAGGGATTTTTAAAATCAATAATCTTGTGGTTTGTTTCTTACCTAAGAATAGAATAATGGAGCATAGCATACAGAAAAACATCGTATTTTAAGAGAAAAACTGTATTAGAATGATTTAGTTTGATAGGCGCTTTTCCCCAACAAAATAAACCACTTTCTTACAAACGTCTTCGTACAGCCTGTATGCGGGAAATATTTTCAAACATTATACTTTTACAGCCTTTGTATTTGAAAGTATACCCACACACAATTTGTTCTTTGAAATAAAACATGAAGCATATTATCTTAGAGCAAATTTCCACTTGAGAAAGAGAAAAAAGTTTTACAAAATGATCATCACAGTTATACGACAGTGAGAAAAAGTTTAAATGTTTATTTTATAGTTCAAAGATTAATTCGACTCCTTTTATATCATTTAATTTTAATATATTTGTGTTTTTTTTTCCCTGTATGAAAATACATCTTTTGAATGCGGTTACCTCAAATCATAATTAACGCGGTAAAGCTCTGTCACTTGTGATTTTAATCACCTGCCCCATTTATTAATTTACTTATTTTGTTATTATAACTGATTTATTTGGTTATTTAGTGAATTATGTTTTTGCTGTAATTTATTTATTTAGTTAATTATTTTCTTACTCTAATTTATTTATTTATTTAAACGACTTTAATGTTGTCAAATGCCATTTTTAAATTTTTTGTGAGATTGTTATTAAAACAAAATATTCTCCTCGTCAAAATCAGAGCATTTATTCTGAACGCATGCAAGACTATTTTCTCCACAAGTAGTTGAGTTTTGTTTTTTCAAAACAAGCACAATTGTTTAAACAGAAAAATTGCTAGAAACTACAGAAATGTACTATCAGACAGAAATAATACTAATTGAACTCGAAAATTTTTCAAAGAAAAAAGAAAAGGATTATTGAGTCTGTCAATGTGATTTTCCCCTATCCCTTTATTAACAGGACTATTTATTAAAAATATAGTTAGTTGTTAATTTTAGCTGGAGTTTCTCTTTAGAAATTAGACTGAAACACAAAACAGGCAGGACTAAAATGTAGACGCCCATGATAAATTTCTAATCTAGCCTGAACACGTTCCTCGACTGTATTTAGGAAGTCTTTTTGGTATTAAGGCAGACAAATGAATCAGAAATTCGCACTGAAAATCCGAAACGAGAAAGGCGTGGGATTTGTGAAAGAGGATTTATGGAACCAATGAATCCTCAGGCTTTGTTTTATGGTGCTGAATGATACGATTGTAGTAGAAACCCTTAATAAAGCTTATAAGGAACTCGAAAATTTCTTACGGATTCCTAGCAATAATCAACACTTTCTAAATATTTACTTTTCTGCATAAACAAAAAAATACTTTCTCTTATATAAAGACATATGTTTTGTATAATTTAATACTAGCTTGATACATTTTAATTTCGTCTATTAATTATGCTTTACGAAGTATTCGTCCAAAAATTTTGCGCAACTATACTAAGAATTAAATTCATCTTACACATAAGTTACAGTGATTAGACCATGCATAAATCCTATTCAAGTGTGCTAATTTTTGAATGGCTCATTGAGCAAAGATTTTAAATATCACCTGAGATTTATGTACGTCTGGCTACTAAATATATTTCTGTTGAGTTATTCGGTTTCTTGAATATTTTGTCGCTATATTTTTTACTGTATTTCGGTACTGTCTTACTGGGGCAGAAATAAATTCAAAAGAGCCAAACAGTTTTTTAACCCCTGCCGATTTATGAAACTTCAGTTAACAGAAAATTGCTAAATGACAGACTCTTTAAAGATGTGATTCGCTGCTCAAGTTTTTAAAAATATTGTTGTTCTGGTTCAAGATACGGCTTTTTTTACCATAAAAAAATGTGTCTCATAATATAAGTATGCATAGCATAATTAATTACGCATTCATATTT
The DNA here is from genome assembly GCA_038502835.1 of Octonoba sinensis. Lineage (NCBI taxonomy): Eukaryota > Metazoa > Arthropoda > Arachnida > Araneae > Uloboridae > Octonoba > Octonoba sinensis. The sequence continues at coordinate 22,645,000 of CM076599.1, read as the reverse complement.
GAGTACTCGTGGATTATTAATCACATTGAAGAAAAAGATGAATAATTTTTCGGTACTCACAAGCGAGGATACTTGCTAGTACAAGTTTTTCTTTCCAACAATGTAACTGAAAAATTGTTTTCTTTTACACTGTTTGTAATGTTGTCTCAACTTCAGTAGATTATTCGAAAAAATCATTTTTTCATAAAGCGTAATTTATAATTAAAGTTATTCACAAACGCTTCGGATATTTATCACACATGTTTCTTAAAATAGAAAAGAATAGAAAATTAGTGGACTTTTTACATTATTGTCTATTTTTCATTTACATTTTACTTTTTTATTTTGGAAGAATAACTCTTTTTCCCCCTGGTCTTAAAAACAAGATTGCTCCAAAAGACATTCAATAATGTCACAAAAAAGAAGTTTCCGAATTATTCAGTGAGTAGTTGAATGACATTATAATCTTCATTTCTGTATAAGAATAGTTGCATAATATGATAAAAATTCCGTGTTTATTTGTCCATTTAATTCATTAAAATAGTATAATTTGACATGAGTTATATTTGAAAAATCTGAGCTGCAAAGTAAACACTAATACCGTATTTAAAATACAAAACATTAAATTGATTCGAAACCAGCACCAAAACCCTGGCATCCAAATCACTGTTGGTGTGCGTAACAATCACTAAATAGGGAATTTCTTAAAATTGATTTTCGTCTTCTGAAGTATAATGCTTTAACTAACAGTATATCGTCAAGAAAGTACTAATGTTCAAAAAAGTGAGGACAGTCAACAGTAAATTCTTGTTTTTGAGGATAAAAGTCCTGATCCGCATTCGAAAGATCCGCATTTCCGCAGAATACCAAAAGGCAGCTGAGGAAAAGAAGGAATGCACTAAATGACGGATAGGTTGTCAGCCCGAAAGAAACCGGCTGGGGAATCCTGGGGCTTATCGGATCGATGGGGTTCTTGTTTTCCTCAGCTTAAGAGTAGTAAACGTCCTAAATTTTAGGCACATGCTTTGACGGCGTTCATAGTAATAAAAAGTTTCGATTTATTATAATTGATCAATGATGATATACTTTTTTTTTAAATTTAAAAGCGAAAGATACCATTAGTTTGAAGTAGTCAAACACGCCTAAAATTAAAGAGTACAAAAATAAAACAACATAAAAAAGCACAAATTGTCAGAAAACACACACAAATTGTTAAAAAAAAGCACAAATTGTGCTTTTTTTACGTTGTTTTATCTTTGTACTCATATTTTAGCCCAAAGTATTTTGATCATTAATTTGTCTTATACACCTAAAATTAGTACTAATAATGTGCTTTATTATACTCGGTAAAATGTTCGTTTGATTTATGTTAAAGAATCTTTGATCTATGCATGCTAACTTCTTTCTGCTAAAAATAGTATTAATGACATTGACACTTGAGGTTACTTCAGGTGTCAATGTCATTAAATAGGGTCATTAATATGTCATTAAGTTCAGGTTTTAGGTAAATGTTATTGAAAAAGCAGCCGAAACTAACAAATAATTGGTTTTACATATTATAGTAATTACAAAGGTGCAAACAAATAAATTAATGGTTACATATAGAATTAGTTACGTTATTTCCTTTTTTTCGTAAGCATTTCATTTGAAACGAAATCATTTCATTCATTTTGAAACGAAAAAAATAGCTTGAAGTTGATTTCAAATTTATGATACATAATGCCGAAATGAACCTTTTGGGATTAAGAAACGGTCCACCACTTCAGACAACAACACATTACGTATGAATCATTGTAAAAAAGCCCGATAGATACTTTTTCCCACATTATCTTCTCTCCTTTAATATTATTTTGAATGGTGATTTTCTATTAAGGAGAGGCAAATGCTTTAAAAGTATGCGAAACTGGTCAATAATTTAAAATACTCAAATAATCATACATCAAACGTTTGACGATTCTGTTATAAAATCAACCGTGTATCAAAATTTATTATCCTGTATCGCAAACCTATGACTATACTACTATACTATGGGCATCTGGTTTAATTATATACAGAAGCATTTAGCAACTTGTTTTATTGTGTGGCGTTCAAGCTATCACATTGTTCTAATTAGTAAGTCAAACTGGATCCTTCGTTAAACAAGCTAATGACAAGTTGGAGTTGCAAATACATACAATCGGTTAGCCATTTAGATCTAGTACAACTAAATGTCTTTTCCTTTCCTTCAATTCATAGTCACTGTGTGTTGTATAAGTTATTCCCTCACATTCTAATTGTATCGATTGTTTAAAATTGTATCGATTGTTTGTCGTGTACTAATAGTTAATTTAAACAAATAAATTTTGAATTTGACTTTTCTAGTTCAATTAAGGCAGTAATTAGTTAGAATGAATGAAACTAAACGAAACTGATTTGATTTTATCACTCATAAAATCAGTTCATTTTTTTGAACTGAAAAAATTGTCGGGCTTCGGTTAATTAAGTTTGTAGAGTATTTAAATTTATGAAGTAGAGCATTCAAATTCTGAGCAATGTTTCTTCTATACCTGTACCTTCAGCTATTTTAAAAGTTCTTTTTTTAGTGTTATGGTAAAAAGGAACTCTTATGCTGGTGCAAAAAAAACAAAATATTACAATAATGTTTTATTTGCCTTCTTTCAACCCAGAAACTCTAGAAGCTACATCATCTACTCTGGAAGATGAATTGACTGAAATATATGTTTTTACACTTCAAAAGCAACCATCTTAAAATAAAATGTAAGTTTTGTAAGTAGTCCGAATATAGAAACGAATTTTGAATCGGTGAACGTTTTCAGTGTGGTTTGTTTTTTTTTCTTTTAAGAAAAATAGTTCCTCTTCAAGAAGGTGCTGATAATACATAAACCTTTAACCGTTTTTGAAGAATGCTTTAGAAAAATGTTTTCAAACTCTCTAAAAGCATTGATAAGGCGTGTGAAAACAACAACCTATAATAATAATTCACTTCTACTCTTGTGAGAAATATATGGCCTCTTTTGTTTGACATTCGCTTTTCAGTTTACTTCAAAGAAATAAATATATTTTGGTTCCAAAGTGTATTTTTGCATGGAACACTTACCTTTCATTTTTCACTTTGAAGGTGTGAAAGGGTAATGTTTCTAAATAACATACACTTCCGTTTTTTGAGTTCGGAAATCATTTCAAAGCAGTGGTACAGGGTAAATAACAACATGTTTTACAAGTTTTATGGCAAATCGCCTAACGTCATGTTTTAATGAACGATTCAAGGTCATTCATATATCGTATCCTCAGTTAGTTAGTCATCGGAATCGGACATTTTTTGGCGTGAAAGGTTTGTTTAAACATTTTCCTTTTAATCAATATAATGATTAAAATTTGTCATTAATTTCTACTTATCGCTAACATACGATTTAACTACTTCGACGATGTAAACGTTAATTCATTTACCTTATTTTATTTATTTATTTATTTATTTACTAGCGGTACCCGCACGGATATGCCCGTGTTAAAAAAGGAAAACACCTGCAACCGGTTCAACATTCTGTATATAGTTATAACTTTTTTATGTGTAAATCATGTTATTTTATTAAAATGCATTCCACATAATTCAAAATTAGCCGCCCATAGCAATCACCCAGGATCCTACACATTTAAGCCTTTTTTTTTTCAAAACACACAAAAGAAAAGGAAAAAAGAATAAAGAAACGAAACAAAACGAAAAGGAAAATATTTAAAAGAAAACGCATTTCGTTTGTTTAGTTCAAGTACCCACACAAAAGGGACGATTATAATCCATTAGAATAGTTTTAATTAATAAATTTTTAGTATAATTAATTTTTTTCTATTATTTACTGAACATTAAAACAGAGAGACGAAATTTTGTAGCTTGCAGAAACAAACATCAGCAAGGCAAGCTTTGAAAGCGGAAAAAACCTTTCATCCGAGCTCAAATAGCCGAATGATATATATGTTAATTCACTGAAGAGAAAGAAATAAAATGAATAAAAATATAAATAGTAATAATAAGTTAAAATAAGAAAAATCGCTATAAAGGATAACATTTCTTTAAAAGACCCCTGTGCAGTATGGAAAATGGTCCCGTAAATTATATGTCAAAGTAAGGAAATCAAAATAAAGCCTTCGATCGCCTGTGAGCCGCAGGAAAGTAATTTTTAATTCGTTTAAAAAAAAATAAATATCAAAACCCAAAAAAAGAAATAAATAAATTTAAAATCGGTTGCTATTTAAAATTCTGAAAAGTGCAAGAAAGAAATTTTAATTCATTAAAAAAACAGGATCATAAGCCAGTCGGCATGGTAACAATTTAAATAAAATTAAAGATATTTAAAAATAATTTCGAATTGCAGAGAAAAACGCTTGTAACTTCTTTCCTACTTAATTTAGAGGCTTCGAATTTTAGCACGTAGCGAAATACTTTTCCTGAAGTAGTTTTTACTCGCTTTTCAATGGTATCAATCTCGTAAGGATGCAACAATTTCTTCCGATAGAAAAGGGCCATTTTATTCAATTTTCGGATATAAATTGGAATAAAAAAAGAATAAATTCGAGCTTCAGAAAAAACTCTCCGAGGTGCACTCCCCATGTTCCAAATTTATTTCGTGCCAAATTTCAGGAAAATCCGACGAACGGTCTTGGCTCGACGCCGGTCACAGACAGACATACTTGCCGTTTTATTATTAGTAGAGATTTTTACTGGTGAAGGAATAAAGAGGAGATGGTATTTTACCTTGGTGGAGTTTGATGCCAGTTTGCAACAATCTGAACATTAAAATTGTTGTGAAGTTACACAGCGTCTGCACCGGGATTGCGACAACTTGACAAAGAACCATTGAGATCTTGCACCAATCTCTCTTGATGCTCCTCTACTAATGCTTCTTTTCACGCCTAGTGGCACAGTGTTTGTCACTCCATTAGGTTTATTTTGTTTTATTTATTCATTTATATTGTTTTAGGGGGCGCTTTTTTATTTACGCACAAAAAGTTACGTTCTTAGTGGCTACGGAACATAACAAAAATGCGCCTTCGTAACGAATAATGCATAAGGGATCATTTATAAATGATGTCACGCTTCCAGAAAGGGGTGTTCATGAAATTATAACGAATTGTGACGGATGGAGGAAGTGTGACATCATGTTTTTGCAGCATAGCGTGGCATATGACAAACAGGGGAGGGGTATGTTGAAGCGCGGCATTTTGTGACAAGGGAAAGGAGGGAGGGGGTTCAAATATACGGAAAAAGCGTGACATCATTTATGGACGGTCCCTAAAGGATCATTCATAAAAATATCACGCTTCGAGGGGGAGGGGAGTTCATGAAATTGTGACAAAGTGGAACAAGGGGAGGGGAGGGGGTAACAAGAAGTGTGACATCATGCTTATACAACATAGCGTGACATGTGCCAAAGGGGGGGGTCCGTTGAAATGTGACATTTTGTGACAAAGGGGGGAGGGGTCAAATATATCGGAAAAAAGCGTGACATCATTTATGAACGGTCCCTAAGCTATGAGTGTATAAATTAAGTTTAAAAAATTATGCTCATATTTCTGTTTTATAATAGAAGCTGATCGCGAATTAATGATTTAAAAAGTGCAGGAGTCAATAGATAAAAATATCTCATCAGGTAGATTATATGCTTAATAATACCAATTTATATACGGCCAGTTAGGAGCTATCACGCGGACGAGAAAAGCGTCTAAGTAGCGAATTTAAGATCTTCATAAAGTAATGCAGTCGTTGTTAAATTGGTAAAGAGAAAAGGAGTTTCGTTTAAGATGTTACTGGGTTTCGAGAGCATTTTCGAGAAATATATTGCGAGAACTCAAAACATGATTGGTGGGACGACGGAGGAGGCTAAATAAAAATTTTTCTTAACGTTTTCGGAAATATTGGATTAAACAGAATGGATGATTGTCCCTCTCACATGATTAAAAGCTTCTTTCTAATTGGAATTAACAGTTTATAAAGTAGCTATTAATAAAGGTGCATATAATTTTGAGCTCTAAAAATTCATATGGGTGTTTACAGCTTAGATTTGAATTTTCATTTCGCTTTAGCAGAAATGTAATTTCCAGTTAAACATATTTTCCACATTCTACTGGTTGTTTCTCAAATAAAGAAACTCGCTTAATACATTATTTGAAATATTACTTAAAATATACAAATTCGTAATAAAAAATGCATAAATTTGGTGCTTCGTTTTCTAAAAATGTAAAATATAATTTTAATGCGTAATTTATTGCAGCACTTTACAGTAAAATGTTGTTGTATTTAAGGTTTGGGATCATTTATAAATGATGTCACGCTCCGAGGGGGGAGGGGGGTTCGTGAAATTGTGAGAAAGTGTGACAAGGGGAGGGTAGGGGGTAACAAGAAGTGTGGCATCATGCATTAAAACAACATAGCGTGACGTGTGACAAAGGGGGGAGGGGGGTCAAATATATGAGGAAAAAGCGTAATATCATTTATGAACGTCCCCATTGTTTTTAATTAAAAAACGTCTCCTGAACAAATGAAGATTTCCTTTAAATTTATTCCTAGCTTTTTTAACATTTCTAAGAAAGAGTTAAACAGAGATATGTATATTATATATATATATATACAAGTATCCAAAATATTTTACAGCTAAACCATAACTCCAAGGTGTTGTTTACAGCTTCCAACTTCTCCGATAGAAACGATAGAAATATTTATGCCTTATACCTTTCCCTGGATATATCTTTTGCTCAGCCATAAATCATGACGCAAAAAGAAATTCTATTAAATAATGCATGAGATAACAAAATATTCTACAATAATAAGTCATATAAATGATTCCGACTTCTGAAACTTCTTTGTAGAGTTGAAGTCAGCAGCGTGTAAAAGTTCACAAACAGGAAAAAAAATGATGGATGATCTTTAAATCAGGATTGGAAGTACAGCATATCTTTCAAATTATTTTTAGCCAGTTTCGTTCTTCGTAGTGGATTTATGAATTAGAAAGGGAAATACTTTCAACTACATTCCCAGTGAAAAAAAAAAAATTTTTAGGGGGGGGGGGAGGAAATGAACTGCCTTCCAATTAAAAATTGCACTAAACAGTAGAAAATTACGTCATTCTTAAAACAACATCGATACTACTTTAAAACATAGTTTTTAAAGTCGGCGCAAAACTGCGACAGCCTGATTACCATTAAATCATGTGTTACTTTACATTGGAACTGTTTCAAACTCTGCGTCATTTAGACTTGCAATGTATTCAAGATTACTGAAGATTTTATCTATCATAATTTTACACCGACTCCAAAAATCATGTTTAAAATTCGCATTGATGTTGTTTAAAAAATAAATTTATTTTTTACTTTTTAGCGCAATACTTAGAAGTCTGATCTTTTTTTTCGCAAAAATTATTTTGTTTTTAGCGTTACTTTTTAGCGTGACTACATTTTTCATATGAATGCTCTATTAAAAAAAACATATCAAAGGGCACACTATCTTTGAAAGACAGGACTAAAAACTAATCATTTGTACGATAAATTCCGTTTGAATTTTAAAAGCTCACTAGAGCAAACAAACTGAATGGATTTAATTTTTGCCTCAGAGAATAGTCATCTTTTAATATTGCTGTTTAGTGGCAACAAACTCTTTTTTAACAATGGGTTTTATACTTATTAATATAGTTTTCCCAAAAAGAAATATCAGGCCAAGCGTGTCAAATTAAAAGAAAAATACTTATTTATCACACAAAACGTTCTTTCTAAAGAACAAATATATTTAAATCGATGTGCGCTGTTTGAGTTAGATGACCCTCTCTTGATTTAAAAAAAAAACCTAATCAAATGTTATGGATGAAGTCAAATATGCTTTAGTCAAAAGTTACGGATGAAAAAGCAAAACAAGCACTACATTTCATATTATAGATTACCATAATATTATTTTCCAATTATTAACTATCGTCAAACGAAGGTACAAGACCCATGGGAGGCCACCCTCGATTGATTAAAAAAAGATTCATCAAAATTGGTTTATGGAGTAAGAACTTATCGATGGGGAAACAAACAAACAAAAACATTCATACGGTATGAACTGATAACAGTCTTCCTTGTGGAAGTCAGGTAACATAGCATATGTTATTATCCAAGTCCTGTTGAGAATGTATGCTTAGACAACCCAGCCATTTCAGTAAGTATTTAAATTGAGTCAGTATTTCTTTTAAACATGAAAAAAAAATCCCCGAAAAGATACGGCGTTGCATCAAAGGAATTCTCGTACCCTGGGTATATAAAGCAATATCTGTTTCTTTTGTGTTGATTGTGTTTCTCTGTATTTTATGTAATTACATACACAAATGTTATCTTTATCAATACTCTACAATCTACAGAACCTGTAGATTGTAGCTATGTATTATTATTAGTAGTATGACCGTGGATGCAATGATAATGTATCGTCCTGAGAAGTAAGTGCTGAAGAAATATAGGGGATTATCCTCATACTTATTGTGATAATGTAAAGGAAGTATCTTTTTCTTTCAATTTTAATCATTTCTAAATGTTCTGGAATGAACTTAGGTTCACTGTAAAATATCTCTGTAAAAACACAGAAGATAAACTGTGTTTATTTAAATTTACGAATAACTTCTTTCAAAACAAATGATCAAGTTTCTTGAATACATTTTCTCAGTAAAACTCTTGCAGAAAAAGATTTGTTAAGTTACGTAAAACTGAACACGTGAGATTTGAGACTAAAAGTTTAAAAGGGGTAAAAACGCTTGAGCTCAGTTTAAAAATTGTCAAAAATGCAGTATATATCGTTGGCTTATAATTGAACTTCAGCTCTAAGGAGAGGCCCTGCTCGGCCTCGGCGGCCCGTCTTCCTGGACTGCGGAGGCATCGTTGGCCCGAGACACAGGAATAAACTGAACTCGACCTTCTGAATCAGATCATATCTGTTACAGAATGTTCTCTGTTTTTTATTCTCTGTAATTCCTTTTTCAAAAGATTTTGTAGATTATTTTTGAATACGGAACTTTTAACAGAAAGAAACGAGCCGGCTTCAAACTGTCAAACAACTGGAAAATCTTCATCTCCGCATTATTTAGACTTTTCTTAAAAACAAATAGAAGTGTTATATGAAGAAAGAAAATTTAGTTATTGCGAAAGGTATGAATTCCATTTTAGTATATAATAACCAATAATATTTTCTAAGTAAGAAGAATATAATGTTTAAGTACTTTGCCTCAATACGTACACGCATAATTTAAAACCGAATTATCAAAAATATATTTCAGGTAATTTTTTTCCAGGAAACGAAACTGATTTAAAACCAGTGCATAATGGAATAGGTTAATGCCATATGTGACAGACATGACAATACACAACTTTTTTGCTTCATTACACGTACAAAATATCAAAATAACATAACAAGTTTAGTTGTGCGTATACATCTTCATGCCTACTTAAAAATAGCGGAAGAATTGTAATTTAAGAAGTAAAGTTTTGAAGCATTGTGTAAAAGCATGCCATCTCCGACGTGTAAATTTTTTCTCATGTCTGTTTCGAACAATAGTTCGCAATATTTATTTCTGAGACTAAATCATTTCATTACTGTTATAGCAGGCATCAAAATGTGTAAGCAAACCCACCTTTATTAAGTTATTTTAACATTTAGTACTTGAAATTACTCAAAATCTTTGTGAGCTAGGGCAAAGGACATACGGAATTAACAAATTAAATTCGTTTTTCTCATTGGAAAAAAGTGTTCTACTTTTTAATCGTTTCCATAAAATAAAATATTAAAATTAGAATTAAAAGTAAAATATTTGCACAACAATAACAATATTTACATCAGCTATAATTCTTTTGCTCAAACTTTTCAATAGGAAATTCAGAATTGTAAGGTTAATCTGACCACTTGCCTATCCGTATTAAGCTTATGCAGAAGGATTTGAAATGTGCTAAAAATTGACTATAAAGTCTTTAACGTGTATTTTTACACCAAAACTTCTTTTTTACAATAAGTGTATGAAACAATTCTACGTATTAAGTCTACTTTAATGTTTTTATTTCTTCCGAGTGGTATTTTCTTTACTGTTACTGTTACCGAAAACCACGTGAACAAAAGAGGAGAACTCATTTCGATGTATGTAGAAGAATATTGAATTGCGTTTCCAAATTATTAAACTTTGATTCTCGTGCATCTTACTTATTCAAAGAATAACATGTGAGATGTAAGCATGTGAAACAATGATCTTTTAAAGAAAAGAAAAACTACATCATACCATTTTGAATTATTTTAGAATTCTCAAAGAAAAACCGGTAAAAATAAATAAAAATCCTCAAATACCCTTTCAAAAGATTCAATTAGTTTTTTCTTTGCCTATTATACTACACATAAACAGAAAAATCAATAGATAATGTTAACAATGCAAGCATTATGCTTGGAAATATTTAATGATTTTTTTTCCTTTTAAAGTAGTCACAAAACATGTTTTAAATAATTTTTGTGATTTATATCTTAAAGATTTGCTCGGGTAAGTTCAAATATGTTTCAACTTACTTCTTCCGTAAACAACCTTTTCTGTATACATATAGTTCTTTCTGTAATTGGATATATTTACTGTTACTTTGCAAAAAAGTTTTCATTTTAAAGGAAAGTTACCTATATATATATATATATATTTGTATCAATATCCATTTAGCTATAAATATCTGGAAAAAAGATGAAAGCGCTTTTTTTTTTTTGCATTCTCCCCACTCCTTCTTTAGAAATGCTGAAAGTACCTCATTACAGAAGATGGACAAATCTGTTTTAAATGACCATAAAATATCCATTAAACATAAAAAATATATAATTCACTAGAAGAATGGGGAAGGGGAATTGATTGCCAAGATCAAAGGCTGTTAATAAAAGCGTTAAACAATCCAATGTTTGAAATTGCTTTGAACACCCATGAGACGAAAATATTTAGTAGCGTTCCATCAGCTTAAAAGAAAATGAGAGCCATGATTAACAACACTTCGTTGACTTGTATGAAGTACTACTTAAATATGCTTTTCAATTGAATTATTTTGCTTAAAGTTAGATTTAGATTATTTTATGCTAGGAACAGTCACAGTGTGATTAATGCTTTAATTGAAATGTAGCAAATAGAAAAGGGAGAATTACCGGGGGCTGTTTGGAGAAACACCATCTTACTATTAAGGATGTAACGAATATTCGGCCACTATTCGGTATTCGGCCTATTCGGTCCTTTGGCCGGATATAGTCATTTCATCACCTAGCCTAGAGAATATTCGGCTTCATCACCTAGAGAATATTCGGCTAGGTGATCTGGCCGAATACTGGGTAAGGTCAAATTCGGCCTTGCCGAATATTGATGGACTATTCGACCGAATAGTTCTGCTGCAGTAGAAATGTAAAAAAAATAAAGAAATTAGTAGATTTAAAATTGTATTATAATTATTGCAAAAGAATATATTAGAATATATAGTTTTAATGAATAAAAATAATTTACAAAAAAACTACTTTTTTTAAACTTTGTTTTAGGCTTGACTGAGCAAAAACAGATTTTAAAGTTGTGGCATTGTATTTTATATTTAACATTTGCTCCCAAAAGTTGGAAATAGTTAGTTATGATGGAGAATATGATAAATTATTTTTTTTATTATTAACAAAGTGGAAGTCAGGCTTTGTTTGGGTAGACTGATTTATTGTGAATATTGAGTAAAAGAGAAATGTAAAAAGCTGGAATATATCATGAATATTTAGATAGCATAAGTTATTGAGGTTTTTGAAAATAAAAATATATTCCAGTCATTTTAAAACTTTTAAAATATCTTCATAAAACAATTTTGAGCAAGGTAAACGTTCACTAAGCAATAGTAGCTCTTTCATTTGAATGAAATAATTAGAAAAATAATGCTTATGCTTACTACCATAAAACCTGCCATTTCTATTCCACTCGTGGGTGAAATTCTTAGTTTTATTACTATTCTTAGTTTTCTCTATTCAAAGCAATAGAGAAAACAAATCAATGTTAAATAGTTTTAAATTCTTAACCAACAGAATTAAATCATGCATCATAGATTGTGTGTAATTGGTGTTTGACTTTGAATCAATTCAAATTTGACAAATACTTTCTTTTGCTACGATTTTCTAGTAATTTTGACACTGGCCGAATATTCGGCTTCGGCCTATTCGGCCTAGAAGAAATGGCCGAATATTCGGCTTCGGCCTTAAAGAAAAGGCCGAATATTCGGTATTCGGCTATTCGGCCAAATCACTATTCGTTACATCTCTACTTACTATTGCAAAATTTAGAACCAAATTTGGTACGGGATCAGCGCAATGTTCAGTCCTGGGATCATGAAAAACTATTGTATGGCTAATGCAGGTGTAATTTATGTTAATTATTTCATTGTCTGGAAATTGCTCCGGGAGGTGGTAATTCTTGTACACTACGTTCTACAATGCGGTAATTCTTGTACACTGCGTTCTACAGTCTTATGTTCTACAGTGCCTTCTCATGCGTCTAGGTACGTGTTTTCAATAATAAAGTTGCTTTTTTAAAAGGTTAACATATTAATTAAGGTAAATATTAATTAGATAACGATGCTTAATTTAGGAGTAAGTGATTTTCCCACACAAAACGAATTACCAACTTTTAAATTTTTATATATTGTACGAAAATTTAGAATGACAATATATGCAGAATTTTTATTTAAAAAAAACCCAAAAAAATTAAGTAATTAATAAATCACAAGGAAAACAATAAAGAGTTTCGTTAGACATTTGACGTGCATTAATTGTAGTACACCGCATTAAATGTATAGCATATTTCTGATGAGAAGTTAATGCTTTTAATTATAAATCTATGAAGGAAAAATAATTACTAAAACGTGGGCGGTCTATTTTAGTCTTATCCCAATAAGTTAGAACGGTTTACTTAATTCCATTGATAAATATATTTGGAAAAAAATAATTCTAAGAAGCCTTATTAGCAAAATAAAGTCACAAGCTAAAATAAAATTGGGTCTGTTTGTGAAAAAACAAGCAATCTTTTTTCATAATCAAGCTATTTGAATTTTAAAAGCTATCTATATTCTGCTCATTTTAAAAAAAGCTCAATGTTTATCGTGCAACAGCAGCTGCCTTTTGATATGCTTTAAATAAATTTGAATTTTTTTTTCTTCATTTACTTTGAATAGGGAGTTATGACTGAGCATAAAAGCTCAACTCGATTTAATTTAATCTTCCGATAAATACGTAATTATAAGAATGCACTGATATAAAATAATACTCAAATAAGTGGACTGTATTTTCCTGCATTTTATCTTATATAGCTAATAGTAACTGCTTTTTTATATACATTATTTTGAGATTTTTTTTCCATACAATTTTTGTGAAAGCTAGGAATGATTGTTTTTAATGATCTACTTTTTTCTTTCCAATAATTTTTTTTTATTGTTTCGTATTCTTTCTTTTATTATTATTATTATTATTAGCATTACTTTTTCTGGAAAAATCCTGCACAAATTGTTTATAATTAAATTTTTTCAACAGATTTTTAAGTTATTTCAGGTATTGCAAAAGTTAAGTTAAAATACATCTGTCAATTTATATTCCAGATGCTCAAATAAATGTACGAACTACTAGCGAACTTTCAAATAAAAATACCGGTAGCGAAAGAAATTAAAACTTCCCAAAAAGGAATACAGAAATGAACTGTCTTACACACAAGTTTATGCATCAATATTGTGGATAATTTGACTATATGCAATATCAAAGGTGAAATTTGAAGAACCTATTCATTGCAGATACTGTGTCTCCCATTCAAATGATTATTTCCACTGATAAATGTAGGTGCAAAAAATCTATCATTAAAGGTTTTCTCGAAACCTGGTAATAATAATTGTTTCTATAGCACTCTAAATTGCTTTTCCGATTATTAGGGCGATTACAGACATCAAACCATAATGCCAAACCATAAATACAAGTGTTCTAATGTGTCTTCCGATTGAATAGGCTTTGAAGATTATTTGTTTTTATGTATATATATAATTAAATATACTTAACTGCTATAGAATTGTCAGCAGTTATAATATTGATCTTAGTTGACAGATTCTGGGTCATAATAATCAATGTAGGGTAGATATTATTAATTACATATTAAAAATATATTTTCTACGAATTGCCTAAGTAATTAACATTAAAATCATTTCTGAGCATTTAGGAAATTTATTGCCAGCAACATAACATCAAGTACAATGAATGGCAAATGGATGTAAATGTTATGTCTTCAGCTTGCAAGAGCAGTATCTTACAGGCTAAAATGCAATCTAGTTCTAGATTCTGGAACGCAACCGAATTTTACCCTGCTTCAGTGGAAAAGAGGTTTCCTGGAGCATTCTTACTGGAATCAATCTTGCAGTTGGATTTTAAACAGGTTAGGGAAGAAAAGAAAATTACAATCAGGTTTCTCGGTGGGTTCTAGACGTTGTGTCACGGCGTTCATTTTGTTTCGTAAGTCAAAATGCGGCTTTATTCCAGGTTCTTATGATCTCAGTATTATCTTAGAGAAGTAGTTTCCGAACTTATGACGCCGAAGCGCAAACTTGCCGTTTTTAAATTCTACTGTGAGCTATTATCCCCTCCCCCCAAAATAAGGGACAAAGAGAAAAATTCTTTCAATTCTTGTTCATGTATTGCCTACCGAAAAAACAGGATCCCCCAGGATTAAAGCATTATTACACTTATAAGTCACATGATCACAAATGCTTTGTTCTAAAATATAAGTACAAGGAAAAATCAACGTAAATAAAGCATAAATTGTCTAAACATTTGTTTTGGCAATTTGTGCTTTGTTTACGTTGCCCCCTCCTGTACTCACATTAGTACACTTGTTTATATATTTCATGTATTTTACATTTACGCCAGATAAAGATTCCTCAGTTTCCTTTTGAGTTAAGCTCTGTCCAATTCAAATATTTCCCAAATATGGAAAATCCAACACGACTAAGGCGTTCTAATGTGCAGGCTAACTACCTGAGAGAGACCTACCGAAAATTTCTCCTCGAGCTACTGCTAGTTACACACCTGCTAACTTTTACGATATTACCTTAGTTTTTACGAAAATTAATTAGATGTTTTTGATTTTACACTCGTTGTTCATTTTTTACGATTTTTCCCTTTTCCTTTTATAATCACTTTTAGATTTTGCCAATTTTTAGTGAAATGCAAGAATTTTTTTCTCAAAATTTTATCAATTTTCATTAAGTTTCAAGTTTATCATAAATTTTTGATGACTGGATTATTTAGGTTTCAATGATAATGACTAAGAAATTTATATTTCAATACTTGATTAAAGGAAAGAACAGACGCTTTATTTTTCTACATGTCTTTTTATTTAGTTCCATTGGGCTGCTGTTGGCTTCTGACAATTGCAGACATAGTGCGTTCCCGAGAGGCTCGTACCATCTTTTTCAGCGGCACCACGATGAGTGTGGTGCCATAACCAGCTCCCAGCTTCGGCGCACCTAAGTCCTCGGCTAAGAGGTGTACGGGTGTCTGGTGGAGAAAAGTGTGGTGCCATAACCAGCTCCCAGCTTCGGCGCACCTAAGTCCTCGGCTAAGAGGTGTACGGGTGTCTGGTGGAGAAAAGTGTGGTGCCATAACCAGCTCCCAGCTTCGGCGCACCTAAGTCCTCGGCTAAGAGGTGTACCGGTGTCTGGTGGAGAAAAGTGTGGTGCCATCGCCCCTTGAGAATTTTGACCTCCAGTTTCTCCACTGGAAGGGCGAACACCCGGACTCTGTTGATGCAAAATTGCACTCGGAATTTAATTCTTCCGAGAGCATCCAAGCCAAATGTCTACTCAAGGGATCTTTTGCATGCAGTATAACCATGCAACATGGACGCATACGATTTTCTGCATTTTTAAAATCCTCCGACACTGCCAGACTCGACCTGGGGCGTTCGAATTCCGGGCCTTACCGCGACGTCACCATTGCCGGATTATTTTTTCTATATTGAATGATTATGTTTATTTATTTATCAATTAATTTATTTTTATTTTTTGTTTATTTCTTTATTGGTTTTTCTAAGTATGTATTAAATGAACGCGAATATTTTTACTGGCCTGAAAATAGCATTCAACTTTCTGCACTTTTTTTCTTGAACATTCTTCTGAAAATTTGAGAATTTCTTCTGAATTCTTATCTTAATGTGTTAGCAGGTACACCAATGCTTGTACTAGTAGCTTGCGATTTACGGTTTGGCGACCACTGCCTTAGTATCGTTTTTCAATGGGATTTCATTAAAAAGTCAGTACAATTTTGAGAACATAAACACTCAAAATGTAACTCTTTTCAGCACTTCTATTTACATACAAGCATAAACGAAACTAAGAGTTAGATTTTTCAGACAAAAAATAATATTTTTAAAACAAACAATGATGGTTATTAATTACTTAACTATTTAATGAGGATTGATCTCATTTTATTTCGAGAAGAACTCTGTTTATACCTATAAACAGGGTTAGTTTTGTGGCATTCTTTTTTCCAATTTTATTTCTTTTCTAGAACTTCACGACTTTAATGCATTTCAATAAAATTGTCTTCGTGCAGATTACTTTAGCTTCCAGTGGATAATAAAATGAAATCCGTAATTTTATTCAAGATCAAGAAATCGATGCAATGAAATTTATATTGTTAAGGAGCAAAGTAATAAAAGGTCATCGTTTTTTATATTCTTAACAGTTACGAACAAAGCCCGTGGAACATTAAGTAAATAAGTTTTGTTTCATGGTATTCAGCTTTAAAAAAACAATGCTTTAGGGGGTCATAATTTTTAACAATAATCAATGTTTGTCAAGTAAGTCTAGTAAATTTTTATAGCATTATTCCAAATAAATACTCTATATTTTTTTATATTATGTAAAAGATATAAACTCTGTAAAATTACAAATAAAATTGTAAAATCATGAATTACTTTTTTAGTGTTATTTTGATACGTTAATTATTGTACTTTTTCATTTGTATAACCGCTAAGCTTATTATCCGAGCATTTACGACTTTAACAGTGAATGTGCGATATGCATTTATAGATACAAAAAAAATCTTACAGAACTTAAATTTTAATAAGTTGTTTTTAACTATTAGAAAAACCAAAAGTAATGTTTCTTACAAAAATTCTAGCTCGAGTGCTTTTAGTTTGCTTGAAAAGGGCAACTAAAAAATTCTCTCAAATCTACTTTCGTGCCAGGACGAGTTCATACATTTTTATAGGTAAATGCAACGGCTCCTGCCATAACATTCTAAAGTTATGTGTTTTTCAGCGTTATTGTAACACACACATTTGACATGAATTATAATCATATACAAATACATGTAAAACACTATCAGATATTGTTTTCCAGTTTCAATTTTTAAAAATTAAAGAGCAATTTTCTTAAAGTATTCATTATTATATTTTTCAGCTTGAAGATAACAAGATTGTCCATCACATATGTGAAAAGAAGATTATCTTTTGCAAAAACATTTGACACCTGTGATGTGATTTTGTTTAAAGCTATTAATATATGCACTCTGGTGATGACAGCAAGGAAGCATCCTTTTTTGAAGATGTAACAATGAAGATGTTAATGATTCGTTGCATTATTCATCATGAACTTCGTTGCTGTTTTATTTAGTTATTATAACATCACTTTATCATTTTATCGACATAAGTACTGCGTGAACGTTAAATTTGGTTCTTTAGTTTATTTTAGGATTTTTTAAAAAAATTAATACATTGAAGATGTTGCAAAATTTTTACGTTTTTAATTCCATTTTTTTTTATTTCTTCAGATACAAAAACTACATTTCACTGATACTTTTTGGAAGAAAAAAAAATTAGACAGCATGCGATTAATTAAATGATATCAGACTGTTCTAGCATGAAAGAGCTGTGCATTAGCGGGTCATTGTACCTCAGCCAGCTGTACCAAAGGCACAGCAGTGCTTGAAAAGTTTTCAGAAGAAAAAAACACAGTCAGTGTGTACAGTCGTCTTAAAAGTAAAAACAAATTGAAAAGACGCAAATACTTTGAGTAACAAAGATAAATAAACAACTCTGTGTTTTTTCCAACTTTTTCTCTTTGGGTCTGTTAAAGGAAAGCAAATGTCGAGGTGAAACACAGTGAATAAATAAAGCGCTGTCAAGCAAACAAATTGAAAAAAAAAAAACCGCTTCCGTTTTTCTTCTCATTGCATTAGGCTTGTCAGATTTTTTTAACCCAGCTAGGAAAAGAGAACTGTAACTCGTTGCGCTTCAACTTCCATAGGAAGAAAGAATGTAAAGCATTCTATTCTTTAACCAATTAACGCCTATTACATACATACACATTCTGCAGAAGTCTTCTCAGCAGATTAGCAAAACCTTCGAAAAAGCTTTTGCAAACTGATTCAGAAGAAATTACGAGGTATTATAAATACTCAATATACAAGAATTATTTAATATTTTAACCTAAATTGCAATCTAACCTTATTTGTTACAAGTAAACTTTGAGCAAAACATAGCCTTATATTCAGACACTATTGCTTGACTTTTGAAGAATTCCGAATATTTCAAAAGTAATGAATTAAGGCTTTGAACAACTTCAGTGGAAGCAATTTGCAGCATTTCTAGACTTTTAGAAAAGTAATTGCACGTTTTTCAATAGTTTCTAGCAGCATTATTTTCTAGGAGTGTAAATATTGTCTATTGACGATATTGAACTAAAAGGTTTGAAAAAAACTCATTGCTATTTATTCTCAAAGTAATATTGATAGTAAAAATTAATAATTTAATATGATCTAGAATGAATTGGAGAGGACAAAATTGGATTAAAATATGGACATACCTTGCAAAATACTTAATATATGTACTTGCTTGCTGCAGCGAAATTTGTTGATGGTGGTATGTCTTGTACACAATGCAACTGTTTGTATGAGCTCATCTGTAGGCTGCAAAAGCATTTGTTGCCAAGATGATGATATTAATAAAGCTGACGCAATTCCATGACGGAAAGATTGTTGGAACGCGTTTGGTGCTTTCATCGGCAAGTGTTCTTGTCCCAGGGTACAACGTTCGAAACTCTGACTGCAAAAAGTAAGAGTGCTAAAACCGCCGTACAAACGAGGAGCAGATGATACTAGATGCAGGCTAACATTGCATAAGAATAAGGCGAAAACTAAATCGTCTGAAACCGTAAAAGAGTCTGCGAAACTAAAATCTTGTTTGTAAACTCTTTCAACAGTAAAACAAACTAAACAAACATCCCCAGCAGGATTTTTATGGATAAACTCTTTGAGACCGTGGTCGTAATACGCTGTTAGAAGTTTCATCATGAAATTACGGTTAAATAGCCAGAGCAGTCTGTCCATCTAATTCAGCGATAAATTTACGGTTTGGAACATTTTTCTATCTTTACGGAACCTAAACCAGTTCCAATCAGAATGATTAAAAAGACGTAAATACAAAAGTTTACGGTTTTATAACCAGTTAAAATGAACTTTTACGGTTTTTAACCATTTCGAGTTGTAGAATCTTCGAGGCGTAGAAACCGTAAACGAAGCGTGTGGGAATCGAACCCCGAGTGTATGGTATACCAACCTTGCGCTCTAATCATTCGACCACCTACACCACGCAAAGCGGCCGTTTATTTGTCAATAAATCTTCTTTTCCAACAGGCAAACTGCATTAAAGTAGAGATTTCAGCTTTTTTGATTGGATCCCAAGTCATTTTTGGTCAAAATTTACTGTATACTGACGAAAATCATTTTATTTGCTAAAAATTAAAATGCAAACAGGCTTCAGCAGCTCAAATTATGGGTTCGCTCATTCGCAAACAGTTCGATAATCCGATTTTTCCAATTTTTGATTTACGTGTGTATGTGTTTCTATTTAGTAACCACTGCTTAAGCCACTTTTTCCTCCTTTTTTTTTACATAAACATACAAATTTGAACTGATAAATCTTTATTCGTATTTTAACAACAACGTACGACCCGGTAAGGTTCTACAACCAAGTTGGACGCCCATTCTTATTGACTGCGAGACCAAGCGGCGCTTCTAAATTACGGTTAGTTAAACGTTCTTTAGGAGAAACAGAGACTAAACGATTTTTTTTCACAATTAGCGGTTTGAATACCGTCTTTTTAATGGTTATTCAACTGTTGTAATTGAATATGGTAAAATAACAATCAAATAAATGGTTATATTACTTTTTTCTTACGGAATTTTTTAACAGTGTATCTCTGGATCACTAAATATGAAAAATGATCATTGGCTTCAATGAATTGCGCTATGCATTGTTTCCGATTTCTGGTCGAATTTGCATCATAATAACACCATCTCAAGCCTGCCGTCTGGATTGCTTACTGTAAAGAGTAAAGCATAGCGGATTCCATGATCATAGGCAATCATACAATGGGTATTCTGTAAAACTTAATATTACTTTTCACGTAACCTCCAACGATTTATCGATCCTCCAGAGCTCTTAGTTAAGCTTTTGGTGAACTTATAGGAACCGTTTGTCCCCTCATGGTTATGTGGGGAATCAAGATGATAAAGGCTGCATATTACTACACCATTCGCATTGCCCATAAGGGACTTTCAAAACACCAAGATAAATCTACATAATTGCATGGCCTCCAAAAGCGCTCCATTTTTACTATATTGCGTGATCCATCATCATTGTTTGAATTTTCGAGCATACATAACCTATATTCCTCCATTTTCGGGAGACTGCGATAGGTTCTGGATGCCAAAGAAGGTTTACTGACATATTAACCAAGAGTACTGAGGGTGTTTTCATGTTTTTTTTAATGCCCTATACACTTTAAGAGCGTTAAGCAATGCTGTACATAATACGAGTATTTTTAAATTAAAGCTAGCCTTGTACGCGTTCCAGATACTCTTAATCCTCCACGGGTTTTGCCAGCTGCTTTCATAAGCAATATTTAAATATTTCATATTGAAAAATATAATAATGGTAATAATAATATTATACATAGCTTAAAACAGGTTCTTTTTTCAATATGAAATACTAATATTGAGCCAAAATTCATTTGAATTCACCGTGCGAAGATTTGTACTTTATGTATTTATTTATGAAAGATATTTTTTTAAAAAGACCAAAATTCAAAACACTACAAATGAATTAAATTGTAAGCACAAATTATTTACTCTAACACATTTATTTTTGAAAGTGGTGCATATTTTTCGTAACTCGTATTACTAAGAAACGATAAAGAAAAATATTTTGTTCAAGAATATTTTTCGCAAAGAAAATCCATCTGTTTCATGAGATACTCTTGCAGAAGTGGCATGCAAAATGCAAACATTGACGATTGCACACAAATAAACGAATGTTCAAATAATGTACGAATACAATAAATTGATGCACAATTTTTCGATTCCATACTAAGCATTTTAGTAAACATCATCTTCTTTTATAATGTTTAATTGCCCGTCTTCGGTATGCCTTAAAAAATGTTTTCTTGGGATAAAAAGCTCAGTCGAGGGAGAGAGGATCTTTTTTTATGTGCAACATTATATGCTGAACGGTGATTACTTCCATTGACCACGTAAAGAAAAAGTTCAAGCGGTATGTTTTTGGAAGAATAGGAAGACACGAACAAAGCTTTAGAATGGAAGCAGAAATTCTGTTTGAAAAAAAGCCCTTTAATTATTTTCCCCATCTGATCAGCTTGCATCTCAACAAAGTATTTTATCTATTATTTTTAGCATTTTTGTTGAGAGTTTATAAAATATTTTTCCAAGTAGACTCTTTCTATACATGAATAAAACTTTTGTCAATGAAAAAAAAAAGTTGTATGGTTGCATTTGCCTGAATTTGAAACACAACTTTCGTTTTGTAAGTTTCTTTTTATACTTGATTTAAGAAATTGAAACTAATTTCAACCTTAAATGTTTCCATTTGTAATTATCTTAGAAGTTTGACAAGATTATATTTTAAGAACGAAAGTTAAACAACTAAGTTTGCGTAAATCATTATGGAATTATGTGGTTCAAAAGTGCAGAAGGGAAACTGAGCGTTTCTTTAAATTTACGCAGAACTTGTTTTAAGTCAAATGATCAAGTTCTTTGCTAACAATTTTTCAATGAAATTCTTGTTTTTTCGCACTCTAAAACTACAGAGAAAGATTTTTCAAGTTACATAAAACTGAACACTTGAGAACTCTGACTACCAGTTTTAAAGTTGTAAACAAATGCCTTAATAAACTCTTGAGATCTGTATCTACCAGTTTATAACAAGAAGTTCCGTCTAGAACTATACGAGCCTACTTTCCCGTATACACCCAACTTCAAATTTATAATATAGCTATCACTTTCTCTCTCTTTCACATTTAGCTTTAGTTCTTAATTACTTCAAATATAATTTTTTCAACGGATAATACATATTCATTCACTCAGTCATTCATTCTTTCATTTATTCAGTCATTCATTTACTCATTCATGTAGTTATCACTCGTTTATTTATTTTTTCATTCATTCACTCATTTAATTACTTTATCATGTATTCACTCATTTATTCATTCATTCGTTCTTTCACTCATTCATTTATTCATTCATTAATTCTTTCACTCTTTCATCGATTCAATCATTCATTCTTTCACTCATTCATTCATTCATTTATTTATTTATTGAGAAATGCCCTTACAAATCCCGATCAAAAATTTCATAAGAAAACAGGCTTGTTCAGTTCTTGTTGAACTTCGTATCAGTACATGTTCTACAGCGTAATATCTTTCCGATAAAGTTTGATGCGAGCTAATCCGTCGTTTAGATCAGGATTTATATGGGATTGAAATTTTCCGTAGGCGCAAATGTTAATTTGGTTTCCTTTTCATTATCAAGGCGCAAATCTCGTCGAGAAAAATTTTTGGCGACGGAACACGCAAAAGGATAACAGCGACGATATTCCGTTTGGCGTTAGTTGCATCAGTTTTGGCGACTTTATCGCCTGCACCGGAATAATGGAAAAAAGTCGCAGCAATTTTTTTTTTTTTTTTTTGAACTGTTCAAAAATGAACAAAAACTGTTCAAATCAATATTTCACGCTGATAACTTCTTCCAATAAGCTTGCAATAGGAACTTGGGTCTTGTGCCCAGAGTTTACATAATTTGCTTCAATTTTGTCCATGTTAAAATTTTTTGAACTGTTCAAAATTGAACAAAAAATTGTTCAAATCAAAAAGTAAAATATGGAAATGACATGTTCTCGCCGAGATCTTGCGAATGCAAAAAGAATTTTTCGAATCGGACAATTCGTTCAAAAGTTATTAGGGGGGGGGGGACAGACCGACTGACAGACCGACAGACAGACCGACAGATACACCTTTTCCCCATCTCAAAACCCTACTTTCAACTTTTTTATTTTTCATTCTTTATTTAATTATTTCACTATTTTTTTACTTTTCTTTGTTTTTAACGATATTTTTATGATACATTAAGCCTTTTTATGCTTTATTATTATTATTTTTTTTTACTTTTACGGGAAAGTAGGCTAAAAAGGGTCAAAAAGCGAAAATATTGTTGGCGTATAATTCAACTGCAGCGTGCAAGTCCTCGGCGGCCCGCCTTCCGGACTCCAGCGGCATCTCAACCGAACTGCGTACTTGAAACAGTAATTCAGCAAACTCAGATATGGCGCTACTATTGCAATCAATTCTTAAAATGTTCTCTATTTTTTATACTCTGTAATTTCCGTTTTTCAAGACTTTGTAGTTTTTTGTTTTTAAGTCTGATTTTTACATCAATCTCCGGATAAATGATTTCCACTAGATTCTCATGTATTTTCGGATGTTTTTTTACAGTGTGCACTGGTCCACTTTTTTAATGCGTTGTTCTTATTTTTATTTATTTATTTCATATTTCATGATATTTTTAACCTCATCTAAGTTATTTTCTTAGTGCTAGTTTAATTTCTGACATCAATTTTTCCGTTTCTTCAATCAATCTATATCCCAATGGGCCGTGAAGATGACATAAAAATATTACTCAGACAAAGTGTAATTGGTCTTCTTCAATCCTGATAGATTTAATGTGTAATGTTTGTCTCTAAGCGAAAAAGTAAAGTAAAAAATACACCGCTAAAAATGCACATATAGCAATAAGAATTACATAACCTGTTTCGAGGTTACGAAGAATACTATTTTGAAGGCGAAAGGAAGAAAGTTATAGATGTAAAGGGGCGTTTTATTGATAAGCTTATTCCTTTTGCACTGAGCAAATTGTTCCTTTCAACCCTGAAACACGTGTCTGTAATTCTTATCGCGATAGGCACAGAAGTTTGCACCACTATCGGTGGATGCCATTACCACTTGAGGACTTTGATGCTCATTTCCCCCTAGATGGCGGCACCTGCGCTCTAAATGATGCGAAACTGCCCTAGGAATTTATTTTAGCCCAGAGTATCCAAGCCAAACAGATACTCAAGGGACTTTTAACATGCCGTATAATCATACGACGTGGGCGCTGACGGTTTTCTGCATCTTGAAAATCCACCGACTTGGGCCAGGATTGATCCTGCTAACTGTACGCCACACTGCAGGCATTTAGTACTTGAAGTGAAACAAAAATGAGACATGACAAAGGATTTTTGTAATTTACCATATATAAGCGTTTTCTACGTTGTTTTGGTTATTATTGTATTCAACACAGATCAAATAGATAACTATCTATTAAATTAATATAGATCCATTAGTTTAAAAGTTTTATTCACAAAATCAGACATCCTGTATCCATTGCTATTGATAAATTCTATAGTGTTAAGACTTATTATACAAAAAAAAATCAGTAAGCAAAGAGTCGTAATTGTAAAGACAAGTAAACGACCTTATCAGTGATCTAAGATTCTCCTAATATAAGGTTAATTAATAAATGACATGCTCGACTACCAACAGGTTTTGTCAGTGCTGTTTGTGAAAAGCTCCATTCGGAGCGGGTGAAGAGGACTCCACCTGTCAGCAAGATCTCGTTTCCTGTTTCGTGCCAAAGAAAGTTCTCCCCGTCATCTTCTGAAGTGAGACCACCCTCTTCCTCAAGTGATGGATGCGTATCCTTTTTGGCGTAAGAGGTTAAAACAGCACGCATTTGTTACTTGGAATGAAGATGGGAGATTCAGGAGGGTAACCAATATTACGTGGTTATTGAAGTAATTGAGCAAACACGGTAAAATTGCAAAATGTGTTCAGTTTCTTATCTGTCAATTTTTTGTAATCTACGTAGTAGTGTCGGATAATTGGGGGTCTACAGCATTTTAAACCAAAAATTGATCACAGGCAACAGAAGTGTGCGGCGAAATTTATTTACAGCTTTTAAATTATTTTAAAATGCGGGAGACTTTGTGCGATGATAATCGCTTGGACATCAATTCGTGTTTATTAACTTATTCACTTTATTTATTGTTTATTTATTCATTTGTAAAGATTACTTATAACAAGTACTTAAGCAAAAATGTCAATTTAGTTTACATTTTAATAATGAAAATGAGAAAGCTGCACACAGTACTGTGGTTGGGTGCAATCTGTGTTTTTTTCTTCTGCATCAGTGATGAATTTAAACTATTTAAAAATATGATACACGCATTGAATTAAACGGAGATACAGCGATGTTAGTTTACGCAAGTTTCAGTAGTGTTTAGTATGGAGACAAAGGCTTCGTTTTGAAAAACCCAAAACCAAAAAGACATATATCGGTACTTACATATTATGAGTTGACTTTAACCTCTTAATTTAATATTCTTGATTTATGTGTTATTCTTCAGCTAAATTAAGACTGCATCGTACTTTAAAGCGGTGAAATCATTATTCATAAATTCATTGTAAAAGTTAGTCTAATAACGAAATTCTCGATACAAAAATCAACTAAAGTTAAAATAAAAAAGTTATTTTTTGGAATAAGAAAATAATAAATTTCTATAATTCAAAACATTCATGACTTGAAAAATTGGCAAATGGCATTTTTTTTAGAAGTTAACGTCTCTTTAAATCACATGAAGCAGTATGAGGCCATTAACTTATAAATAACCTAATAAGTATAATACAACTAAACACCAGTATATGTTTAATTCATATTTAACTCTTGAAATTCCTTCCGAAGGTTCCCAAAATATCTCCCATTTCTCTTAAGGAGCAAACTCGGATGATACATCTCATTGGTTGACCATTAAAAAGTTTTCCGTCTGAGTTTCAGTTTTACTCATCAATTTTTCATGTGAGAAAAGAAGAGGAAAACGATAACGACTTCGAAATCCATTTCATCTTGATTTAGATCTAATGGTCATCAGTTTCTCTTTCATAAAAAGCAGATGCGGTAGCAGAAATAGATTTTTTTTTTTTTGGCTCTTTCATATTTCCTTATCTTTTTCCCTAGAAGCACAGTTTGAAGCAATATGTTTGTAAAATGTACTTTCTACTTGTGTTACATTTGCAGTAAAATACATTAGTATAACTTTGAAATTTAAAAAGTGTTCTTTTGCTTTCATTCGTGTGAATTGATTGTGTTAATCTCAGTTATTTCCAAATTCTGTGCTATGAATAAAAATATTTCCTCTCCTTTTATCCCATTATTAACTTAATATAACAAAGTGTACACCCCACCAAATTTTTGAACTTATAAATGCCTATAGTAAGCTACTCTACCCGTTCTGATTTGGCATCATCTTGCAAAGATTTTGGGAAGTATATTTACCGCCAAACATATCAACTTTTAAATGGGTGACTCAGAAAATGTAACTTAAGGGTTTATAAGAATGTCTTTTTTTAAACCAATAGAAATTCAGAAACGGTATTCAAAACTTCTTATATATCACTATTGCAAAAAAATGACCCGTAAAGGATTAAGTTTGATTTTGTCTTTGTGTTCATGTGGACAGTGTGCCCCTGAACTCATGCTTCAAACTGTAAGGAAAGTTAAAACTTGCATAAAGAACATGTTTTTGTAAAGCAAGACAAATAATGACAAAAACTAAGTTGTAGGGGTTGGGACAACAGAGAAGAAAAGCATGACGACAGACGCATATTTTCCCCATCTCAAAACCCTACTTTCAATTTTTTATTTATTTTTTTATTTTTATTTAATTATCTGATTTATTTTCGACTTTTTTTTTTGTTTTTAATGATATTGTTAAGCTACATTGAACCTTCTTTCATCATTTTCCCTTTTTTACTTTTATAGGTAAGTAGGCCAAAAAGACAATAATGTTTAACGTAGTGACAGTTTCTAATACGTATTTTTGTTAGAAGTATGCTTTTGATTTCTTCATCTCACGATTTTTCAGTAATACTTTCCTATTTTAATCAAAATTACGATTTCGTAAAAGCAATTTGTTACATCCTTGACTTCAATTTAATCAGAAACTTCTTTCGACACTGTTCGTAAATTGAAAAGCTGTTTCGTTAAAAAATGACTTTTACTCTGCGATTTAAAAAGAATTTATCAATCATTATTAGAAAAATCATTTTAAGCAGAGATTTCACAAATGGTAGATAAAAATCTTAAGAAAGGGAAGCTTCCATCCCGTAGATCATGTGATTTAATGTTTCTTCAAACAAAAATGAAAACTCTTCGAAGTATTAATTGTCTAAAACTCCTTTATTCGAGTCTGAAGATTCTTAACTTTCGCTTTTCGCTCTCTTGAGATTTTATAATAAGAGAAATACGAAAATTCTGCTTTGACAACAAAATGATTAAACTAAATTGAATATTTTCTAATCATTATAGAGAAGGAGAGTTCTTAAAAGAATGGACATTTCAGCTACATATTGTTCATACTGTTTTTTGTTATTGATTAATATTCGCATAAACAGCCAATCAGTTTTGCAACGCTTGAAATGATTGGAATACACATTTACTATGCTGCCAGCACCATGACATAATAATAAATTGGTAACAATGCGTAGAGTTTAATTCAAAAAAGTTTTTATACAGCTTTCATCACCCAACTTTGGGATTGAAAATATTCTCTCAAAGCAAAACAGAAAAGTATGTGCAGAGGAAATTAACACCTTTTATACAGATTATAGAAAATTTAAATCTCTAACTGTTGAGAAATATATTTCACGAGTATATAATCATCATTGTTTTGAATAAAAAACATTTAAACTTATACAATCGCAGTTAATTTTTGAAATGCATTAAGGAAAAATTGCAAAGAGTAGGCGTGAAGTAGAGGAAAAGTTCCTCCCAGTATAGAATTTTAAAACTGCTTCAGTATATATATATATAGAAAAACTTGTTAAGTTGACCACCTGTATAAGTTGATCCCTTTTACCAGGTAAATATTAGTCTTATATTACATAATGAAGCCAAACCTTTGTAATTTGACTACATCTCTATCTTAACCACCTGTATATCTTGTCCGCTATTATACATCAAATCTGGATGGGAGCATTATAAAAGCCCTTTTTAAGTTGACAACACCTAAATGAGTGAGTGTCCAAAAAAAAAAAATACATACATATATATATATTATATATATATATATATATCACGAAATTTTCGTCATATATATATATATCACGAAATTTTCGTCGTATTTGACAAAATGGCTTCATGAAAATGCTCCGAGTAAAATTTTCGTCAGATTGCCGAAATTTGTGTGTAGTAATTTTTTTCAAGTCACATTATTGCGCTAGGAAATAATCGTTGTAATTTTCTTGACGAAAATTCATCAAAAGTGAGAGCTCTATTTCTGAGAGTGTGTATGTATGAGATGTCCAAGGAACTTAGGGATGCAAATTGTTTAGTCTAAAAAGAAACAAGTTGTCTATTTTTTTTTAATGTTGCCCCGTTTCATTTAAATGAAATGAAAAAATAATTAATTTTAATTTGGATTGAAAAGTAATGATGACATAAGAGCCAACAGAGAAAAACATATTTCTATATTTTAATTCAGAACATACTTTTAAAACCAGTTATAAAACTGTAGGAATCAAAATTTTCTTGTGAGCTTGTGCAGTTTGTAATGCAAAAATACAAACTGAATGCAAATAAGGTTTACCAATACTTAGTAAGCATAGCTTTATCATAAATCGTTTATGTATACACCCTTTGACATTTTTAATTACTTTAAAATGACCTGTAGTTCTATTTTAATAAAAATGTACAGTTCCTAAATCAAAAATAAAAGAAAATCATATTAACTAAAGTAACGAATTGGTTTCAAACTTCATGTATCTTGTGTCAGCATGGGACGCATTGCTTAGAGCTAAATTTTTAATTAATTCGAAGGTAATTGTGAATGCTATGTAGATTTTAAAAATTTTCTTTCTCAAGCGAAATCTGCATTCAGTTTCAGGTCAGAGATTGTCGAACAATACATAAACTTGCAAGTTTTGTGCAATCAAATAGCATATGTTCAGCTCAATTTATTAAAAAGTTTGTAACGAACTGTAACAGATGTTGACTTCTCGAAATTCTTCCTATTAGGTTCAAGTATTCTTACTTATTAATGAACGGAAATATGAGACGCATGTCTTGATTTTTAATATTTTCACTGAAGCACGCTCATTCAATTTCGAGAAAAAACCTTTTATCTGAGTAATATTTCTGAAAAATACGTTTGTAACTGAAAACTTGTGATATGGAAAGTAAAAATGCTATATTTAACAAGTTAATAAAGCATGTTAGTGTACGAAATGGACTTTCATTTCCTAGGAAGCACATTTTGTTTTATAAGCAATCGAGAGGCCTGAAACTTGTTTTTTAAAAGATGATAATAAATGAACATTGGAGCATTTTTAATATTCATATATTACATTTATTTTTATTGTTACTATTGTCTTATTTTTAGTTTATTTATTTCAATTACATTATTAATATTCATATGTTACTTTTATTTTTATTATTTTTAAAAGATATATCAGCTTTTGTTACTCGCCAAGGGAGGCTCAGATGTATAATATATT
The DNA here is from genome assembly GCA_038502835.1 of Octonoba sinensis. NCBI lineage: Eukaryota > Metazoa > Arthropoda > Arachnida > Araneae > Uloboridae > Octonoba > Octonoba sinensis. The sequence continues at coordinate 22,615,072 of CM076599.1, read as the reverse complement.
AATCAGTTGAAATGATTAAAGCTGAAGTAAGCATAAAACAAACATTTAGTCCTATGCGTTCAATTTATTAGCAGTTAGTCGTAATTATAATTAAAAACATTTGGTCCCAAATATACACTTTCTGAAATCTGCGTTTAAATGTTGCACATTAAGATTCTTGTGCACTAAAGGCATCTGGAATCAACGAAAAAAGTACTATACAAGTTACCATTTAATACTATGACAATTTATTTGACAATTGCATGTCAAAACGTTGTAAGTTTTCTAATTGTTGACGTTTATGATCAATAATTGTTATTAAGTTTTATTGTAAAAATTGCACACTCAGTTTGCGTAAAATTTTGAAATAATTCAGTTTTGAACTAGGACAAGCTTTGTGTCTTAAATTTGTTTAATTGCCAATACATATATTCAGTCATCATCATTAAAGTTTTCATATTTAGTTCTAACATGTTTCGAGGAAGACGATTATAAGATGTCTAAAACGACAGGGAAAGAATTGAAAAACTAGAGGGGAGGCGGAAGGGTCAAGTATGCTCGTTAACGTATAATTGGAATTTAGAAAAAAAAGATAAGTTACTTTTTTTTGGGGGGGGGGGGGGGTTAAAGATTTCCTTGGTATTTACGCTGGTTTAATTGCTGTTGGCATGACTTGTTTGAATTATTCTGATAACTATCAATATATAACTTTATTATTTTGCACCGTCTCATGCTCAGAGCATTAGTTTCTATTGTTTTATCGAGCACTAAAGTATTGAGTATTAAAGTATCTAATGATAACGAGATGCATTGTCATTAGGTGAGTCTTTCAAAATCTAAGCTGTGAAAGCAATTGCTCCAGTTTTAATTTATCCCACTCCCAAGGTTTATAATCTTTTATATACAGGGTTTTACGTTTTGAAGATATTGTCATCTTTTATATAAACTTAAACAATGGAATTGTGCACGCGAAAAGTCTTTTATATACGCATATATTTTTTAAATACATATACACAGAGAGAAGGGATTTTATCCATTGGTTTTGTTTAAAAATAAATGAGACTTATCAAAGGGATACACATACAATTTTTTAATTGTCAAATTACGTATTAGAACAGTAACAAAACTGGAAAAAAGTTCTTCAGAATTTTTTCGTGCTAATGTAAGGGAAAGGAGGGTAAGAGTACGCAGGGACTTTTTTCCCTGTTGGCAACACTGCAAGCAGAAGCGAGTGTGATCAACTCAACACGTTTGTTTTCAGCTGGCTCAAGAGACCCGCCATTGTTATTTTCATCCTAGCTGTCGTTTATTTATCAGGTAAAATATGATTTCTGCATGTTGGCATGTAATTTTTCTGTGAAGAAATATTAATTTTTTTGTCAATAAAGGATTGATGTTTGCTTCTTAAGTAGATATCATCATGAGCTTTATTCCCTTCCGAACAACGTGGACATGTCAGAATTTTACTATTGTGAATGCTACAGCCATCTATGGACGATTTTGAGGAGCAATACGTCGGCGGGTAAGAGTACGCACATATCAGATATGCGTACTTAACCTTGTACGAACTTCCAGGGATTTTTAAAAAAGCATATAGCGGTACAGCTAGGGTTCAACTCGCAGAAAGAGCTTTCTGTGTTGCAGGTATTGAACCATACAACCCTGACATTATAAGTGAAGATTGCTATTCTTCTTCACTAGTAACTTTAGAACCTTCGAAAAACGATTGTGTAGTTGCAGTTGCACCAGAAGAGAATGAAGTCCTACCTTCAACTTCTCAGATACATGTCAGTATCCAATCAATCGTGCCACTTTCTAGACATGAACAACGAGGAACTAAAAGGAAAAGAGAAATCTAAACTAAAGAGAAATCTGAGAAGAAAACTAAAAGGAAAAATCTGAGATCATGACTTCGTCTCCGTTCAAAAGTTTGTTAAAGGAAAAGGTAGAGAGAAAGAGAGAATTAGAAGAAGCAAAGGCTTATCTAGCTGCTATGAAAAGTAAAAATGGGGAAAAAACTGGAAAAGGAAAAACCATGAAACCAAAGAAAAATTTTGTTCTGCATTGTATCGACAACCCAGTTCCCTCAACAAGTTCAGCAAACAATGAGGCGACAATATGCCCAGGCTGCGAACAATCATATGATGAAGATTGGATCCAGTGTGGATTATGTAAGGAGTGGTGGAATGATGAATGTTCAAGTTACGAAGACACTGGAGCATTTGTATGTGACTACTGCTAAATTTTCTGAATGCGTACTCTTATCCGCCAGGTCGGGTAAGAGTACGCATTTGCAATTTTTTTTCCGCTTGCTTTCTTTCATGTATTTTTTAAGATAAAATTTTCATTTAGTGTACCTAAGTTTCTAAGTTAATAAACTATGATTCAGTCAATTTTCAAGGTTTCCACTTTTCAATTCTCATTTTTATAACGAACAATCCCCTAGGTGCGTACTCTTACCCTCTTTTCCCTTAGATATCAGTCACCAATCGAATATTGTTCAATTTTGAAAAAACGAAATATTAAAAAAACTAAATAAGCCGAAGACTTTTGACGTTGGTAGAAATTATTTTCAGCATGAAATTATTTTCATTATTAATGACATAAATTATTAGTTTTAATTTCTGACATTAAATTATTAATTTCTAGTTAAATTATTAATAAATTTAATACGCAGAAATTATTTTTATTATCAACGACAAAACAAACATCAGGGTTAAAGAAAAATGAATCGGAAAAGTAACTGATGAAACTATTGAGAAAAGGTTTTTGAGACTTCTAATGAAACATCTTTTACCACATATATACGTTTTCCATATAAGAAAATACCATTTGCATTACTTACGTAATATCCTCCCATTTCTAACATCTATAATAGTTCTTTATCAACAAGTGTGTAATCCTCCGAAATTTCAATCTATTCACCCGAATGAATAACTCTTTTCCTGTAACTCCACGCTGAACAAACAAGACTTTTGTTTGAGGATTGAGCTTAACTTTCTTTCTTTCAATATTTTTCTTTTCTTGGATATTAATTTATTAATATAACTGATGTTATTGATCAGGAAGGAGAAACATGATCACATGCAAGTACTAGCAAGAAATTTTTGTTCTTCACTTTTTTTTTTTTATTTTACTTTTCAGTTCATAATAGTGGCGATCATGATTTTTTTATTGAATTTGTCACGAATAATACTTTCTGCTAAAAATCTGTCTTATTCTGTCAAACACAGAAAGTGTTTTGTTGTTGCAATTGTGCCTCAATCCTGCAGAACTCGCGCCGTGAGCAAAATACTCACACCAAGAAGAAAAAATTAGATTTGGTATCATACTTCATAGGCGAAGTTGCAGCTCTGTCTAGCTTCTCCTTCTAACCTTCTCTCGCTGTCCCGATGTGTTCGCCAAAGACGATTCTCATTGTGCGGGTTCTGGTGAGACTTTTTTTGCTTGGAATGTTTGAATTTTTTCCTCATCAAGTGAGTGCTCGTGTGATTTACCAAAAACTATTTTTCTTATTCTTTTCCATCGAGTATGAAAGCAGTATTTACCTAAATGGACTAAAATTAATGAATAAATTACACAGTATAGTTATTGAATTACCAAAACATTGTTTTCATTTTCGATGATGACTTCACGAGGAAGGTTGTTGGTTCGGAATATGGATTCTTATAAATCTTGAAAAATAAACATACATAGTTTGCAATAACGATTTTTTGTTAGTTTCCACCCCACAAATAAAAAGTTACTCAAGTTACTCATTTTGACGCTTGTTCTGCAGGGTTAATTTGGTCTTGATTTCTTCATTGCATTGAAGGAATTTTGCGCATGTAAATGACAAGTGCATTTCATTTCTGGAGCACTAAAAACGTTTTAATTATTACCCTGCAAGCATAGGGTTAGTTATCTTTTATAAAGTAGTTTCAATTTCAAAACATGGGGGGTGACCTCGAGTTTGTAGTAATTTTTACTTAATTATTTATTTTATCGCCGAAAGAAAATTATCGATTTAAGCAAAAATTTTCCACATAATGCACCAAATCACCTAATGCGCTTTTACATTTATACGGACCTTTAATTAATTTATTTATTTATTCATTTCGATTTATTTTTAAGTTATTTATTAAATTTTTTAAAGAGTGATTTTATATTTTAACTGTTAAGCATCAATAAACATATCGGCAAAATGAAGGAATATAAAACTTTCCAAAAATAGTTCGTAAAGTGCTATAAAGAAAATGAGAAATAGTTTAAATTCTTGAGCGCTGTATCATTTACATGCGACAGATGAGTGATTTCTTTAAAACGTGTATAAAGGATAAATATCTTCCTACAAACATCAAAAGCAATTTTTGGCTTCACAGGATTTTTCGCGCAAAAGTCACGTATTTTAAGCTTTAACTTGGATAAAAGCGATTTTTAGAAAATATATATTTTGACCGATAAAATAAAACCTGTAAAAACAAACTCGGTTCGTTGTAATTTTATAGAGATTGTGAAAAAGCTGTAATGTTTGTAAATTTATTCGTCATAGTATTTGCAGCAAACTTTTAAGTAAAGCCTTTTATTTCACATGGTTTGTCCTTTAGTGTGCATCCATATTCTCATAGCTTTGTATTTTATTTACTAATCGGAGATCGATTATTAGTGTCAATCAATTGGCCTTGATTTTACAATGTCAATCTGATTTTCCATTCGCTGGTTGAAAACTGGAGAAAACATTTCATTCTGGTATCCCCCGAAGTTTAGTGTGTTTAAGCAACCCCTCACTGCTTTGGCGAAAATGAAAATCCAGGAGCTAACATCATTCTGTCAGATATTTCTGTCCGTCATCATTAACATAATTTGGATAATTTTAAATGTGGACCATGAAATGTAAATCTGAATCATCTAGAGCTCTCCTGCTCAGCATTTGAACTGAAAATCCAGGAGCTAACATCATTCTGTCATATATTGTGGACCACGAAATGTAAATCAAAATCATCTAGTTCCCTCCTGCTCAGAATTTGAACTGAGTACTATGTTCCAGTTATATATATACGCAAAACAAATATTTAAAATATTCTGTCTTTAAAAAAAATCATAGCATTCTCTTTCCTTTTTTTTTTTTTTGTCCGTCTTGATGTTTCAGAACAATATAAAATAAAGACCAAAGTGATTTTCAAAATTTTGATTTTTTTAGATTCGCTTTTGAGCAAAATTTTTATGCAAATTCATTAAAACGGTATTGATAATGTTTTTCCCCTCTGTACGTTCAAATTTGTACCATTTTGAAAACCGTTAAGAGTTACACAAAATTATATTTATTCAGTGTACTGTGATTACAATGACTAAAAACTATTTTTACCGCATCGAAATCGAAGGTTTACCTGAATTTTATCCACGTGATAAAAAAAGCGATAAAAAATATTCAATGCTTCATAAAAACGAAAGAGAGAGAGAGAGAGAGGGAAGATGCCTCGAATTGAAAATTTTTTTTGCAGTTGAAATTAACGTGTGGTTTTTACGTCAAAATCAAAATTCCAGAACTGATTGAAATCCTTCTTGCATGAATGAAAGGCATGAAAGTTAAAAAAGATGGACAGTTTCAATCAGGATTCCATACATCACGTCCCTAAGGAACTATAAACACATGTCCTAGTCAATCAATCAGGATTCCATACATCACGTCCCTAAGGAACTATAAACACATGTCCTAATCATCAATCAGGATTCCATACATCACGTCCCTAAGGAACTATAAACACATGTCCTAGTCAACCAATCAGGATTCCATACATCACGTCCCTAAGGAACTATAAACACATGTCCTAGTCATCAATCAGGATTCCATACATCACGTCCCTAAGGAACTATAAACACATGTCCTAGTCATCAATCAGGATTCCATACATCACGTCCCTAAGGAACTATAAACACATGTCCTAGTCATCAATCAGGATTCCATACATCACGTCCCTAAGGAACTATAAACACATGTCCTAGTTACAGGTACAAGTCAACAGCGTTCCCTAAATTTTATTTACTACATTTTGTTTCAAAAAACAACACTAAAGATTTTACAAATATTCATGTTGCAATTTGTATTATGGTTTCGGTTCACCAAACTTTAAGCACTGCATTAGAGTTTCTTTGTTAAACCCTTAAAAAGCAAAGTAGACTCTAACGTCGATATTTTTCTCGAACCAGACTAATCTTGGGAGCAAAAATCAATTGAGAAGAACACTCGAACGTAAGATTACGTCCGAGATTTATTGCAATCCACTTTTTCTTTGAGAACTAAAGCTTGCGAAGGATCAAGAAGATCGTTTCGAAATGGAAAGTTCGTGGTGATTCGAAATTCACAGACATTCAAATGTTAAGAGTTAGAACGGAACTTCGACTATTAGGGAATTCTTGCAGTATGTAAAGTACCCCATTCAGAGAATATACAGAAAATTTTGCTGAGGTTTTGGGACTAAAAGACTTTGTTTTCTTATTAAACTTCAAAAGGATTAAGTGAATTTTTTTAGTAAAATCTTTTTTACATGAAGTTTCACAGATTTTAGAATTCCGAGTTAAAATAGCCAACTGTTTTACAATTAAATTAATTTCTAAAACTAAATCTGATAAAGATTTAGACAGATACAAAATCATTCTCGTATTCATTTTCTTTGCTTTTTTTTTCGAAGTTATTTAGTTATTTTAAAGTAAGTTTGTTGTTTGAAATTGCGTATTCTTTATCTTTGATGCATTTAACTTCTTTGTAAGTAAAAGAAGAATTGTATTCACGGACATTTCTCACTCATAATTCAAGATTTCCATTTTGACGAGTTTTGTCGTGACGTACGTATGTGTGTATGTAACTTGTATGCAACTTAGAAACTGTTAGTTATAGAAGATTGAACCTCATGCGTAAGATCTGTAAATGTATTGTTGTATAGCTCACTTCTCGGCTCCAAAATATCTTTACTCGCTTTCAATGTCAAATCGATGTTAATTTCAAATAGTTTTTCGTGTCAAGATATTTTCCACAAGGCACAACGAAATTCTTACTTTCTAATTAAATAAATTCGCGACCGTTTGGCCCCAAAGCAGTGATATATCATTACATTTCGCGTCAAAAATTAGATGACAAATCCAGCGTTAGTTTGGCGAGTTTCTCGTAGAATTCCATGCTAAAGTACTGACAAGAATAAAGGAAGTCATCTGGGACACACATCACGTTTGTATGTAATTTTCAAGAGTGAAAAGTGACAAAAATCCCTTTTATGCTCCCAATAATTAATTAAATATGTTGATTTTCAGGATTCGCATACCTAAATAGCCTAAAAACCTAAATAGCATCCATTCTGCTGTTAAAAATTCATCAAAAAATGCAAAAAAGACCAGCAGGAGAATAAAAGTTTAAGGGGGGAAAATGAACTGCCCCTGCAAAGTATTATCAGATTCTGTGAAAAGTTTCTTGTTGGCACGGGATATAGGATTTCACATCACGACTCTGTATAACCTCAACATAACTGCCTTTCTTGAAATGTGCACCATTCAGGATCTAGATGTTGTTGCGCGGCAGGTGTGGTCTCGTTCACGAGGCATGGTCGTTCTACAGTTTTGTTCCCTGTATTCAAGGCCTACTCTTCGAACTGATGTTCAGTGATTTCGAGTAGCCAGTTCGTTCCCCCAATACAGATCAAGTGGGATTTTTTTTCATGTGGTTTTTTTTTTTTTAATCCAGCGATTATGTCAACCGTCCAAGGACCCTACTGCACCTAAAGGTCACCATCCGAGCTGACATTGTCAGCGAAGTCGCTTCTATACTAGTAAGGATCGTGACAAACGCCAAAAATTGGCTCCAGTGTATGAACAATGGGGGTCGTCATCTGCCTGATTTGATCTTCAAAATTGTGTAAAACAAAACTTTAGATATGTACCTACATTATAGAAAAAAAATTTAAAATTCTGATTCATGAAGTAGGTGTCACTGCGTTTTGAGAAAAGAAACTTACGTCGCCTCACCATGCATTATATGTTTTATTGTGCTAAAAACTATTGGCGAAAAAAGAAAAGGGAAAACTGGTATATTCATAACCGAGAATATTTTTTAAAGGAAGCACTGTTGCCGATGTTGCCACCACCTTCTGTTATTAAGATTAGAACTTTATGATCATTAAACGAATCACTCTCATTTCCGTCAATCCGCAGAAATGAATTAAATATTTACTAATCTGCAACAATACAATTTTTTCTACTTAATGTTTTTTTTTACTTTTTCCCGACATTCTTCTTTTTTAATCTAACAGAATCAATCAGTGTTTTGCAACTTCCAAGTATATGTAATGGCAACAATAAGTACACAATACTTTAAATTGAACCATTAATAATGCAGAATGTTTATCAAAGCTATCTTCGAAGTCATTTAAGATATTGAATTTCGAGCGAATATCATTAAAAAATCCCAAAAGCACTCAAAAGAGAAAGTTTAATGATAAATAAATCTATTTACATTACGAAGTAATGAAACTGTTAAGCTTTTCCGGCTTGTGCGCTCATAAAAATACAGTCGTGAGACGGTCGACCAATCAAAAGAACTATTAAAGTAATTGAGCACTAAAAATTGAAATCACCTTCTGCTTTGGCGAAAATATTTGTCTCTCAGAACTTTTGCCTAATATATATATTTTACTTTGTTTGATAAGATAATCCATTACAAATTTTTGCAACTATTTCTTAAAAACTAAAAGTAATCCAATTTTTCTGGTATTTTAAAAATAGTGAACATAAAATAAAAACTTTATAAATCATTAGATGGTGAGGAAAACCCTATTATCCTCAGTAGTCAATCGATTTCAGTTGTAGTAGCGATGTTCCAATTGTTGCAACAAAATTCCAAAGGAGAAACAACTTCCTGGAATTATTTTCTTCAAACAACAAAACATGTAAGTTAAGTGCAATTACTCCATTACAATTTTTGTAATTTAATGCAGATGTATCTATTTTTCATCAGTGAAAATGTATCTATTTTTGTAATGTAGACTAAAAGCGGCGGTACTTATTGGTTTTAGTGTATTATGAATAATACTAAAAGTAATTCCGAATTTCGAACTTATCTGAATTTTAGGTAGGCCTATTTATCATTTTGCTGGTAACAAAAGTAAATAAGGTCATAAACTTGCTTGCTTTATTAAATCCGTGTATCAAACTGAAATTTTAAAAAATATATTATTATGAAGTAAATCAGATAGGTATGATGTACTAACTGACTAGCTAGAAGAAAACAATCAATTTACGTTTTCAGCATAAATTTGCTCGTTAGTAACAGCAGAAAAAAGAATGCTTCGTCTTACATTTCCTGAAAAACAAATCTAAAGAAAAGAATGAATAAAATGAGTTCATAATAACAGTCAACAGTTCATTTAACCGTAATTTAAAATTATCAAAATGTGTCCAGTGTTTTTTTCTACAAATACTATCCTGCATACTCAATGAAAGCCATTTAAATTATGCTCACTCCATTTGATAAAGTAAGTGTAATGGAGTTATATTTACATAGTTTGTTATTCTTTACAATGCGAAATTTAATTAAAAGCGCTGTAAAATGATTTTTAAGCAAATTCCTTTTTGTCTCGAAGGAAATTTCAAAGTCCGTGCAAAAAACTGTCGTAGAGTTTTTCTCATTCATTGCTATGAAAACCTTAATTAAATTTGACTTCCAATAATATTAATTCAATTATTTATTTATTTACACTATTTTTGAGTCAGCGCTATCGTAAATTACGATACATATTCCCCATTTTCATGCTTGGAAAGAAACATCATGTATTGTGTAAATTTTATTAAAAAATAATTCTTCTTTTGTATTTTTTCACATTATGAAAGCAAAAATTGTTTGCTTCAAAATGTATTATCATGCCTGCGTCTAGCAACCCTTTTGTCAATCTTGGTGCTCTTTGTTTTTCTTTTTTTTTTTTACTGGAAAAAGCACAAAATAAAAAAAAAAAAGCGGTGGGAGGGAAAGCATTTACTTTTAGTAAGATTGCAGTTACGTGATGTATCTAGCAGACTTTGTGAACAGTAGACAGTGAATCTCTTAAGTTTTCTGCAAGAAAAAATTCCTTATTGTAAAACACTTTAAAGCTCATACTGGGAAATTATTATTGAAATATTGGGAAAAATACAAAATACAACGGGATCTTTATCAAATCAGCTTTCATAACACATTCTTGCTGGGGGGAAAAGTACTACAGGCAGCAAATAGGAGCACGTATTTTAAGGCATTATTACAGCGTTGTGGTTCCAAGTACAATTTGGACGACGGAATTTTGACATTTGGACGCTTGTGCGCATGGCAGAAAAGAACGAATCGATTCCAGTTTTAGGAAAGTTCGTTTTGCAGGTGCATTTATTTAGTACGCGAATGAGAATGTTTGCTTCTCTGTTTGTTAAAAGCAACTACATTTATTTTCTGGCACATAACATTCGTTCGGAAGAAATCAAGTATGTTAAACGAGCTAGAACGAGAAAAAAAAAGGCTCATTCCTCATACCAGCAGTTTCTCTCTTGAACATGAATGGATTCTTCTTGGCACTCTGCCAGCTGGATCGCTTTGGTTGATGGTGGAACTGTAGGTGAATTATGTACTCCTAGAAAGGTTCGCTGCAGTTCACATTTGGATGGCTCAAATGCTAAACTCTACAATGATTAACTCATGAATGCCAGAACTTGAGAAAACTAACGATTAAGGTTATGAGTTCCATAGAAGTGATTAAGCACATTGCGTTCCATTTTTTTACTACCACTAGCTTAAAAATGTGCCTAACTTCATTAAAACCTTATTTACTGCACTTCTTTTTAGAGTGGGAGTAAGAAAATTTTTTGAAGTGGAGTTAATTGATTTTGGAGCTGAGGAACCATTTAATACTTCGAAAGCTAAAGTTGACTTATCGTAACCATTACCAACAGGTGATTCGAGTACAGTTCTACCGTCAACCAAAGCAATCTGCCTGGCAGAAGGCCAAGAAGAATTCATTCAAGTCCAAGGATGGAACTGCTGGTATAAGGAATGTACCTTCTTTTCCTTTCGTTCTAGTTCGTTTAGCATACTTGATTTGTGAAGAACTGATGCTATATGCCGGTTTATAACTTTAGTTGCTTTCAACAAACAGAGAAGCATCCATTCTGATTCGCGTAATAAGGGGCCGTTCATAAATGATATCACGCTTTTTTTTCCCATATATTTGACCCCCCTCCCCCCCCCTTTGTCACAATATGTCACACTTCAGCGGACCCCCCTCTCCCCTTAGTCCCATGTCACGCTATGTTGCATAATACATGACGTCACACTTCTTGTTACCCCCTCCCCTGCCCTTGTCACACGTTGTCACAATTTCGTGAACGCCCCTCCCCCTCGAAGCGTGACACCATTTATGAATGATCCCTAATTTAACGCACTTGTAGAACGAACTTCCCTAAACTCGAATGGATTCTGTCTTTTCTGTCATGCGCAGAAGCGTCCGAGTGTCAAAATTCCGTGGTCGAACTGTAGCTTAAGCTGTAGGTGCTCGTTATCGAACGATCAAATGAATGAACATTTAAGCCACCTTTTCAGTCAAACAACTCTTTTTCACTCTTCTTTCACGTTAGTCTTAAACATTTGTTACATCAGGGGTTAAGCAATATGTCACACAAGAGCCGAGAAAAGTAATTTCGTATATCTCGTTCAAAGAACTTTAAAACTGCAATTTTATTGCGTTTTTCCATCTGATATTCTTTTAAATTGTCTTCGAGTTTTAAAACCTGGTCTTAGATCAAATTTTCTCATAAGACCCTAACAACTTTATTTGGCAGATTTTAGACAAACTAAAGTTCTAAACGTTTCTGTAGCAGTTGTTTTATTTCGACCTTAATGACTTCAGCATCGTGGATCTGGAGCGCCGCCAAAAATATCCTTAGTAGCCGCCGTCCTAGAAGATAGTAATTTTGTTCTACTACTAAAACGTGTGAACAATGAAAAAAATAGAAACAATTTAACTGTGAAGATGATTAACGAATCCATATATCTAACAACAATAATAGTATATAAAATATAAAATAAATGAACTTTGTGCACTAGTAAAACTGAAAAACAATTATACACGTAAAGAAAGCACAAATGAGCATTAAGATGCAGACATATGTTTCGGGATTGCTTGGAAAAAAACTTGTGTGTGTGCGAAAAACTTTAGTGTGCTTTTAAATGTTATCTTTTTTATTCAAGTATGCGATAGTACGAACAAAAGTCAAAATGCTATAAAATGTTTTTACTACTTGATTTCAATAGTTGATTTACAGCAATATGTTTATACAGTTTTAGAAACAGGAATCATATCAACATGTGAGTAAAAGATCATCTTTTGAAATATACAAATTTTGGCAAACATTGAGAACATACTTTTAAAAACGAGCCAAGATTCATTTTTCTTTCTTTCTTTTTTTTTTTTTTTTAGACAACTTACATTAAAAATGTTCCTCGTGTGATACTTAAAGGGATCTTATTCGCTGAGAGGTTCACCCTCTTTATTAACTTTCTTAGCTTCATCTTCCTCATATTATTCTTAATAAATATTTAAAACAAAAAAATTTTCACATTTTAACGCTAAAAATACTTTTCATGAAAAATAAATATTGCTGATAAAAACGCATTGAAAACAATAGACTATGAAATAATCATATTCTATCTAATTCTTTTGTAACGTTCTTAGAATTCATACATTATATCGTAACATAAAGGAAAACAACCGACGAACTAGTACACAAATAAGTGTATGTGTCTCTTAATTTTTATAACTGTATAAAAAGAAATTAGCTTAATAACAGTGTACTTATTTATGAAATCGTCAGTATTTTAGAAGATTATATTTAAATCAAATATTGAATTTCACTTAAATAGAACTACGATACAAGAAACTCAATTTTAAATTTAATGAAAAGCAATAAAAATTGTTCGAAAGTTTTATTTTTACGTTTCGAAGCGCAAAAAAAGAATACTTGAAGCCGAAGCAGTATTTCGTGTAAAACTAGCCAAAAATAGTAAGATACCAAGAAATGTCTCAAGTAACTGCTGCAAGATTTGTGCACTACTATCAAGAAAGATAGAACATACACTTATATTACAAAAGAAAATAATATCGCGACAGGTGGAAAAGTTTTCGAAGGAAAAGGAATGGAATAAAGGTAACACTGCAAGAATACGATTGAACATGAAATACAGGAATACACAAAACCAGTCAGGTGTTGAAAGAAGAACTACGCTTCTGAAAAGAGAAGAAATTAATCCTTCCTGAAAGAAACAGGAAATTGTTTTTGACATAAAGCACAAACCAGAAGAAACTGGAAAAAAGGTCATTGGAAACAATGTAAAAAAAGCTTATCAAATAAAGCAACTTTGCAAAGTTTAATCATTTAAAGTAAATTAAACATTGCAGAAATTGAAAAATTGTTCAACATAAAAATCAATAGTTTCAAGTAAAAAAGATTTTTAGTCCTTTCATCAGCTGTTAATAAAATACATACTAATTGTAGGTTTTCAAATCAAGAATTTCCTTTATTTATTTAGTTTTTACTTTGACACTTAACTGCATAACAAATATGAAATTTTTGATTCTGGTCTGCTTTTCTGGTTTGCCTGAGAAGTTTAACTTAGAATAACGTAGCTTTAACCACAGGTTGTTTCTGAGTCGCAAAATCTGTTCTTTCCGCAAACCTATTTTTGGCTCAAAAAAAAAAAAAAATTCAAATTAGGTAAAAGCTTTTACTTTGTGTTAATCTCGAAAAAGCATTATTAATAACTGCTAACAACTACTAAGTGCGTTAATTTCCATTTTGTTTTAAAATTTCTTTATTTCTTTATGTAACGTCTTGTTCACTCTGATGTTGCGTCAACAGTCACTTCACATCTTTTTTTTTTCCCACTTATTTATTGATATTAAATTGAAATCTGAAAGATCAAGTCCCGATACAGAAAATAGTTAACGCTGAGAGTGATGGAATTAAAAAAACGGTGCGTAATATTTTAGTAATATGTTTAATATAGAGTTAACATAGACACAATAAAGATGTTACAAAATTACTCGTTTCAAATGAATTTCAGGTAAAAACCTATGCGCATACAAATAGTGCATTTTATTTTCTAGAAACTCATCTCAAATATTTTATTTCTATTAAACCACAAAAATCATTTTCATTCAATTGAATGACATCCATTTCAGCTCTTTACTTCACCTGAAAATAGGAAATCACATGGGCGGTTAAGTGTCTCCTATGCCCGGATAGCTAAAGCGACAGTCATTTTTCATCTTCAGATATTTCCGCCTGTGTCATTTTTCATTTATCACCAGATATAATGCAGTCAGCCGGAAAACGATTCCAATGCCAGATTTTTATTTCGGAACGTTCATTCTGAAACTGATTCTTAAACTAGCTTTTAGAACACCAACGGTCCAACAACGTTAGTCAACGGACCACCCCTGGTGATACGTGGGGCAATTTTGATACTTTATTTCTAATAGCTGGTTAATCATGAGTTTTAAAGTTGAACCGAAAGTACTATTATTATCAAGAGCCGTGGTATTTTACGACAGAACAAGTTAACTTTTGTTAGGTGTGTCCTTTAACTCAAAGAAGTAAAATAAATGCAATGTTTGTTGTCCCAAAATAGAGACCACAACCCTAAATTGGGAAACTTAACAATTTGAGTATTTTCATTGTTGGCAAAATAAATAATATTGAAAATTATTTGGGTAGTATCCCTTGGGGTTAGTATCCTTTTTTTAGCTTATTTTTCAATGAAATAGATATTTTTTTTAAAAAGGGATCATTCATAAATGATGTCACACTTCGAGGGGGAGAGGGGGGTTCGTGAAATTGTGACAAAGTGTGACAAGGTGAGGGGAGGGGGTAATAAGAAGTGTGACATCATGCATTATGCAACATAGCGTGACGCGTGACAAAGGGGGGGAGGGGGTCCGCTGAAGTGTGACATATTGTGACAAAAGGGGGAGGGGGGTCAAATATATGGGAAAAAAGCGTGACGTCATTTATGAACGGCCCCAAAGAGAGAAAGAAAAATACGTAATTATTGTTTTAAAGATTTTTACGTTTTGGAGAAGCTGTGTCTGATCCAATGAATCTGGATTGGGATTCCTCACCTCAATTTTTCTTTCAAATTAAGAGAAAAATTAAGTTGCAGCTTTTTTTATTAATGGTTTTGTTTGGTATTGCTGAAGTGTTTTCATTATTTTTTTATCAGTAATCGATCATGTTGGTTGGTCTAAAATATCCTCCATTTTAGCAAAGCATTTCTCTTTCTTTTTCCATCTCATATTTTACTTTTATTTTCATTTACCTTTCTTCCTAGCTTATATAAGACTTTTTCCTGATAATATTATGTTTTCTCTAAAGCATGATGTAGAAAATAAAAATATTCTATGAATGAAGAATTTTGAGTTTTACTTTCGTTTAAAAGTTAAATAAAATATAAATGTAAGTTACCGACAGTTATTTTTTATGTTCGTTACAAATAAAATAAAAAAACATCCTCTCATTTCGATACACATTTCTTTTAAAGTTATTTAAAATCCTTGCGTAACTGATATTTACACTACGTGCGATAGTAGTCTTTTAACTGTAACTTTCGAGTGAAGATATTGAACTGGAACCATTCTATGGAAACCTGGAAGCCGTCAACCAATCTACTTTCTGCTCGTGAATGAATTCAAATGACAAACAGAAGTCAAGGATCGGTTTCACCCATTATGAGAATCTTATAACTTTCTGGAATACATAGCTTTCGATGTGAGTTTAAGAGTGCTTTTCCCTAGAAGTCAAGAAAAGTTGATTTCCTTTTCAAACATTTCAATTTAGAGAGAACTGCGATGTAAACTTTCACTTTTAATTCAAGAAACTGCAGAAAGAAATTAAGAAAAAAAATAGCATGATTTCAATTCAAATTGCTTTTTCTGAATTTCTTCTAAAAGTATGTTAATGTTTCGTAGAAAACATTCATTTTTTTCGCAACGAAACCACATACTTACGCTAAAATTTAGTAGTACGTCTATCTAATGTCTAATCTACATCAATAATGATCAACCATGTTTTTACTAAGCACTAAGCTCTTCTACGGCATGACTATGCACGAGATGACCTTTTCCTATGCCATGTTGTTTATTTATTTATTTTTACCTGTTTTTGAAACAAACTTTCAAAGATTGAAAACTAAGGATTTTTATTTATTTACACATAAACACACAAATCTTAAATATAGTTTAAAGTTGCCCCAGATCCAAACTTTGTGATTTCAAATTTTAAACTTGTCCCAATTTTAGATCATTAACCATTTTGCTAGTAAAAAAAAAAAAAAAAAAAAAAACATGTCTATCCTCACTGCGTCAATTAGTAGACATGTTGTTTACGTCAGGAGTTTGTTTGCAATAATAAAAAAGCAGACATTGCAATTGGATTTTATATTTTTAAGAATTAAAAAGAACGTCTTTTATCACAAGACGAAAAATTTTATTTTCTTTTTTTAGAGCTTTAACTTACACGTCGTTTGAAGTGACCAATAAGGACACCATACATGTCAGTTACCTTGCGTTGTGTCATGTATTTGGGATTTTATTTCACAACTATGGTCTATTTTTGCAAACATACATTAGTTCGGAAAAATGTCCAGAGAATTCCGAAATTTCTACGTCCGGATTTAAAACTTCCTACTGTTTTGGTCTTGCAAATTTAAATATCGTAAAAAAATGTCCAACAAAATTTCAATCCGGCGAAATAAATGGACCAACCCAGTCAATATTTGCCTGATTTTCAGTAAAATTATGTGAGGTAAAAGTATATGATACAGTTACTTTCTATTTATGTAGCTGCGAAAAAACTAATATCTCTAAATTAATCATTGTACTTTATTATTTTTATAAATTCTACTAAAGTATTATTTTAACTGAAAAGAATTTGCGGTCAATATTATTTAAGAAAATATTTTTTAAAAAAAGGCAAGCCAAAAAAATTTTCCCATTATGTTTTCCAAGCGATTTTCCTTGAGAAAAGCATTTATTTGCTTGCTGAAAACATACTAATAAACTCAGAAGTATTTTGCAAGAATTTTACGAATTTGTCATTTGTCACTTCCTATCAGTAGATAATTAAAAATATTAAATTTTCTTTTCTGATCATGAGAACCCCGTCAGCACTTTGCCTTCGCAAGTACATTTTTTTTATAAATATTAATTGCTTTTCTCCCAAGAAAGTTTTCCCTTCTTTTATCGAAATTAAGGATGGTTAAAAAAACTTTCAAAACAGTTTTTTGAATGATGAACTGCAATCCTATTTTTTACGCTATAGGAATATATTCTGCGCTGTGAAATGACTTTAAAAGCAACCTATAACTTAATATTAAAAAGGGTAATTTTTTATAGAAAAAGGAATTCCTCTTTAACAATTCCATTCTCAGCCTAATCACATTTTCCATAAAATGTTTGCCTTTAAATTGTGTGGAAACGTTCCTTCTCAAATTTTGAGGGTACAAAATTATACCTACTAGTTAAATATATTACGCACAACGTTATTATTTCATACTATACTTTGTTTCATTAATGCAAATGTTTTCATTTCATTAAGAATTTGTGAAGTTTCAAGATTTTATCATAAAATCAGTAATCAAGCTACTTTGAAATTATTATTTATCACATTTAGAAACTACAAAGAATTTCATTACATTTTATGCGATTTTTTTTTGCATAATTATAATAATGACGTTTTGGTGTGTACATCTTAAGGTTATATATATATTTTTTTTTTTTTTTGTACTTCTTTTTTATATCTATTGTAATGCTTCCTTTTAACTTAGTTTGTATTTTTGCTGTTACTGTATCTTTTTACTACTTTTGTAATTTCTGTCTTTAACACTCCCTGTAATTGATAATAGCGTTGGTAGTTGTTTGTACACTTATCTAGTATAATGAACGTATTATTGTTATCACATTAAGTATTATTTTTCCTATTTCAAATGATTATGGTTCTTTGCGTTCCCTTTAACTTTAAAAAAAATGTTACGCTATAAATTTACCGCCAGTGCGGTAATTACTGTACATAATAAAATGCATCAATTAATACCTGTTTCTGTCAATTAATTTCCACCGTTTTGCACACAAAAAACGCCAAAGTAAAAGTAATATTAAACCGACACTCACTTTTTCAACATCGTTTCTGAAAACAAATAATTTGTTAAATATGGCAGCCCCTATTCCTGCTAACGAATGACACGTCAAGTAGCAGAAAGAGCTATGCTGTAAAAATTGCTCATTCGAAAAACAGATGTCTATTTTTTCACCCCTAGGCTCAGGTTTTTTGGCCATAAATCAAGGAGACGGCCGTTGTCAAACGCAGGAAGATACGACAACTCTTCCACTCTTGATTCCCCAAATTGCGAGTGAATATCGCTGTGCGTTGAAGTAATTACCATGCTATAATGGGCCGCTGCATATGTTGTTTCGAGTTTTGGACGGTAATTTTCTTGCTAGTGATGTAGAAGATAGCTTGAAATTATAACATATTTTATTAACCCGTCTATTTTTGAAAAATTAAAACTGCTTAGACGAACATGAAAAACGGCATTCGTCTTCAGCATCGAAAAATATGAATCCCCCCCCCCCCCCCCTTTTTCTTTTTAGGGATTTTACTTACCACAATTTTGCCTACAAAAATAAAACCAACTTCAGCTAAAAAACAATAGTCTCGCTTCTGTATAACTCATTTGTTTATAAAATGCAAAATAAAAAGTAATAAAACATATTAAATATTTCTTAAAACGAATGATGTAAAGATTAGTCTTTAGTGCTAAAATGCACTAGGTTTTATTCATAGAAGGAAAAAAATGAAACATATTGAAGATTTATAGTCATTCAATATCATTCTATCGTTTTAAAATAAAAATTAAAAAATCGCAAATTAGCTAATTAACCAGCATGATTTTTTCGCTCGGGAACTAAAGATTTGTCCTTTAATAACCTTGGTGGGGAAAGAATATTAATAAACAGGCCTAAATAGATAACCTTAATAAATTCCTTATTAGTTAGCGCAAAATTGAAATGAAAATTAAATAAACGCGTTTCGTAGTTACAAGGAACGCCTTCTCGGTGCAAGAATTTGGTACCAAACTGGTCTGGATTTAACAGTTTTCCAGCTATGAAAACTATTCTATGGGGCAACCAAGGCTTAAATTTAATTTAGGCTTGACAAAATTTTATGAAAAATTCATTATTATTATTATTATTACTATTAATATTGTTATCAGTTATTATTGTTAAAAACAAATTTTTGAAAGATGATGCATTCATAGCAAATATATAATATATTCTCATACTTTAAACACCTAAACACGAAGCAAGATAAATTAAAATAATAACGCTATATATCACATTGAACGTTATAGATCGCATTTCTAATTAAAATAATACGTATGACTATTTCGTCCCATATTATCATTCATTAGAATAATATTTTTCGCTAACACACACACACGTATACAAACATTGATTATCTAAAGAGACTTGATTTTAAAAAGTGTAAATCGAAATATTTACTTTTGATGATGAATTTGCAACCATAAAATGCTATTTATACATGAATGGTGAAATGCTTCGAAACTAATTCAATTATTCTATAGCTCACTGAACGTAATGAATGAGCTTCAGACGCAGGACGTTTATATCTATGATTAGTTAAATGAATAGAATACATGTATCGTTTCTTTTAAGACAAATCTATTTAAAAGTATCTCTCAAATAGCTGCACACAAAAGATTTGCAATGATGAAATTTGAAAATGTCCCATTTCAATTTTTCATTGTTTCCACTCGCGATGTAAAAGTAAAAATTCTTGAATGAAAGTAGATAGTTCATTTAATTCAAAATGCTTTGCTACCTTGGAACATTGCCAGTTCTTTGAATGGGAAATTTAATGTACAGATTAAGGAAACTAATTCCAGTTGTAAGTAATCAATAAGAACTCATGCAGTAATATCTAAATTGAAAGTTTGTACGATTGTTTGCTGTACAAATCGAAACCGTTTATCGTAAAGGTCCGTTTTGTTTTTTTCCGATGCTTAGTTGCTGTACAAGTGCCGCCAAGAACATCTTTTGGCATCTTTATTTTTATTTTATGGTATTATTAAAGGAAAACATTTCGACAGAATTTCTCTAGATCATGCCTTTTCTAACTTTTTCTGCTCAGCAAAAGCATATTTCAATGCAAATCTGGATCAAAAATAATAAGCTTTTTGCTCTAGAATAAGCCAACGGAAAATAGTAATAATTGTAACATAATTGTAATACAATAGTACTTTATATTAAATTATAATAATTTACAAGTAAATAACTGTCGGATAGTTGAAATTTCAAAACGTCTGGCAAAAGGCAATTAATACATTCTATATTCTGTTGCCGTTTTGATTTATTTGTCAACCTTGACATAGGTATAATTTACCAAACTCAAAGTGGCAACACTTCATTTGAATTGAAAAATGCATACAAGCCTTTATGAGTTACACGGATACCTTTTCTTTAGTGCAAGAAAAGGCAGTGATATAGAAAAGTTATCAGCTGAAAAAAATAGGTGGTTATAGGACAGTCAAAAAAAAAAAAAAAAAAAAACAATGAAAGGCGAAAAAAAACACTGGGAAAAGCATATAAACCAAAGAAAGGCATGAAAATTCTGATGGAGAAAAATAATAAAACTAAAAACTTAATAATTAACTTAGTCTGGAAAATTCATCACGCGTAGTTCATTTTTGACGAGTTGCGTTATTTCCTTGCAGCTTTTGAGCTTCATTGGTTGGACATAACTTAATACCCAAGACCTCTCATAAAATTTGCCGCTTTTTATTGCATTATTAAAAATGACGTTAACTCAGACGATCGTGATTTTTTGATTACGCTATCGAAGACATACGACATAGAACCGTTCATAAATGATGTCACGCTTTTTTTCCCATATATTTGACCCCCTTTGTCACAAAATGTTACACTTCAACATACACCCTCCAACATCACAACCCTTTGTTACATGCCACGAAATGTTGCATAATCATGATGTCACACTTCTTGTTACTAAAAACAATTTGAATGAGATTGAAGATTTTCTTCACATAGCATGTATTCGCGAATACAGGATTTTACGGAGGAGGGGACTTTTTCTTTGTGATTTTGTTACCCCGGGAAATTTCTTTCAAAAGGGAAAAAATATAAAGTTTTAGTTTGTAATTCATGTAATTTTTAATAATATTTGCTTCTCAGGACTGGTAAACCGCCCCCATTACGGCCTCCCTCTTATCTGCGCCAGCATAGTATAAGCATTGCAATATTAAAAACTCCATAAAGCAATTATTTTTAACTATGTTATATATTCCTCACCATATTCTGTGATTTGTTTCTTTAACAGATAACAATACATTTTGATTTACTTGACTTTGATCTTTAAATATTTCTGGAATTAAGAATATGTATGTCATGAATGCTTTGAAGTTTGCGAAAATATTTCAAAGAAAGCATTTTTCCCCATCACGATACCAAATATTCTTCTCACAAAAAATAAGTAATTAACTTAAACTGCGATTTCTTTCAAGTCTCATTCGTTCAAAGTAGTACAATGATCATTTTTTCAAATTCAATTTCATCCTTCACATTAGAACGCCGTATCGTTAATTTCAAGCATTTTAAGGTAGTTAGAATACATTTTGTAGAATTATAAAAAATATAAAATCATTTGTTTACTCCCAGTCTCAGAACTATTTTACGCTAAATATAATTCCATGAGGGATTCTCAAATTTCAAACAATGCGTGATTAAAATAATTTCAGTATTTTTTGCACTCCGTAAAACATAATTTATCTCCGAAGAATTTATGAATCAATTATGTCGTTTTAGTCAAAGTTTGGATTTGTTTCTGCTTCGAGAAATCCGTAATTGATTTGAGCAATAAACTAGATCGATATCAGACATCCTTAATGTATGATATAGAGTTTGTGAGTTATGCTAATGCCACAGTAATATTAACGCTAATTAATAAACCATTTGGTGCAAGCTTTGTAAAACTTGGAGCTAAAGTCTAGCATATTTCACTTTCTCAAAAATTTTTTTATCTTTAGTGCCTAACTTCAGGGACAAATGATAAAAGGGAGGGATTCGACATGTGATTAGTATATTTATCTCATACTACGGGGAACAGTACAGAAACACGATTCGATCAAAAGCCGATTAAGTGCCGAAGAATGGAGAACGGTAATGCTGAAATTGCCCTCTATAGTTTTGAAAATAAAGAAATAATGAACAAATATATTACAGGGGCGTGGTAGCCTAGTGGTTAGGATATCGAGCTTCGGATTGGAGGATTTCGGGCTCGATACCGGAGCCGCTGAAGACCCCCCGTGTACACTTGGGGATACGTGCATGTAAAATCCGTGGATCCTGAAGTCCAGAGAGTACCAGTGGGTGGAAATTTTCCCTTCCCTTCACCCAAGGTCTAAAGAGGAAGGTGGCGACTTCTGGTGTCATCCAAGCACATTATGAGCCAAGTCGTAATTCCACCGTTGATGCTCATATTGAAACGGAAGGTGCACCCTTCTGCTTTAATTCCAGGTCGCTCTGCGACGGGAGCTTAGATATCCAGTGGCATAAGCAGCAACAACAAATATATTACATAGCAATGAGATACCGATACCGATACCGATATACTATCGATAACGATGCCGATGTAACGATACCAAGTAGTAAGGTTCACTCACAACTTTCTTGTTGTGTGTTCAGCACTTTTCTTTTCTGCATTGATGAAGATGCTCCGTTGTAGTTTCGAAACAGCTATTTGCATCATTGCTTTGGACAATTAGTGATTTATTTACTCATGTTTTTTCTTATACTCATACTTCAGTACAAAGCATTTTTTCACCATTTGTCTTATTATAAATGAATTATTATATTTGTAGCTGTTATTATTTTGTTAGTATCTCATGTTTTGCTTTAAACGAGGTTTTAGAAGAGTAAACTGTTTAGGTAGGGTTAGGTAGGTATTTACATATTCCGTATTTATTATTAAGTTATTATAAATATAGCGGACCCTTTATTTTAGCTCACCACACCTACGCCACTGGGTGTACTACAATACCTTGCAAAAACAGGAGCAGCCGTTATCTTGGAAAAGTCTGTCCACCCCTGTTCTACAACAGGAATCGTCTATTGAACGGAGAAAATGTAAAAAGTGCAAATGTTGGAAATACAGTGCGTATCGAAATGATAGGTCCACCCGTATTTTTCAATGTTTCGACTGTTAATTGATAATAATTCCTTTTTTTTGGTACAGATAATTCAGCAATAATCGTTATAATTATCTAGAAAGCAATTTGTTAAAAATAAATAATTCTTTTTTATTTTATGAAAATTTTTATTTTGAACAGGGGCAAATTGCCGCATTTAAGAAGTGTGGAAAATCGAATAGAGAAATAGCTAAACTTTTAAACAGATCTCATAGTGTCGTAAACAATTTTTTGAGACTTAGAAGTGCTTATGGTAAGAAAAAAATCATCTGGCTGGCTGTCAAAAGTGACACCCCGACAAAAAAGGACGATTGTAAAGGAGTTAAAATCAGGAAATACGAGCTTATCCACTTTGGCCAGAAAACAAATTTCTCAAAATCAAAATCAACGGTCCATAGAATGATAAAGAAGTTCGGCAGTTTAGTTTACAGGAAGAGGAAAGCGGCTCCGAAATTGACTAAAAATCACAAGGAAAAGCGATTGAAATTCGCACAGGAAGTGATGTGCTGGAAAGAAAACTGGCATCGAGTGATATTCAGTGATGAAAAAAAATTCAATCTGGAAGGTCCAGATGGCTGGCAATATTACTGGCATGATCTGCGTAACGATAGAGAGATATTCTCGAAGAGGCAAGCTGGTGGTGGTTCCGTTAGGGTGTGGGCCGGCTTCGGACGCGCAGGAAAAACTGATATAACATTTGTATACAATTGCTTGAATGCTGCAGGCTATCAACAGCTGCTCGAACAAAATTTTCTTCCACAAGCAGAGCACATTGGAGGGCCGTTCTACATGTTCCAACAGGACAATGCTCCTGTGCATACTGCAACGTCCACTTTTGAGTAGTTCCTGGATAATGGTGTGCATATTATCGATTGGCCACCTTGCAGCCCGGACCTGAATCCGGTAGAAAACATGTGGGGCATACTCGCAAGAGCAGTATATGCAGGTGGAAAGCAGTACAACTGTACTACAGACTTAAAAAGATCTATTTCCTCCGAATGGGCAAAAATCGAGAAAAGCTGTTTGCAAAAACTTGTAGAAACCATGCCGAATAGTATTTATGAGCTCATTTTGAAAAAAGGTGGAAAAATTTCTTATTAATTGATTATTAATTTAATGTTTGGTTCAGTGGACCTATCTTTTTGAAACAGCAATTTCACAAATTTTTTGTTTCGTTTATCATTCCTATGATTTGTATATCATTTAAGCATTATTTTTTCATTGGTTGAACTAGAGTATATTATAAAATAGTACTTAATGCATAATAAAAAAATTTTTCCTAACATGAATTTCGTTTTTACTGATGGACCTATCATTTCGATACGCACTGTAAAACAGCAACCCTGTATAGTTCATTAAACTATCGCTTCTCGTTGGGTGCGCTGTACCAAGTAATTTAATAAACTTTTATCTCAGAGACATTTATCTAAGTGAAAATCTCTTACATAATAATTATTAAAATAACCGAAATAATAGACTATTTCTCAAATGGGTCTTTTTCTCTTCCAGGTTTCTTTTAAGTTTTAGACTTCCAATTGTGCAACAATTAATATGTTTTGAAAATGCATTGTATAGATTTCTCCTTGAATATCAGATTTTATGGCAGGCGGAATATTATTTTAATTCAAGTGGGTAGAATGCGATCGCTTTTAGAACGAGCATTTTCACTGCATTCAATGTTTGCATGTTGATGAATAAATTTTGCTCTTTAAATCATCATTCATTCGACTTTCATTATCAGCCACTTATTACTATTATCATTTTTAGTTTTTATTTTTAAATAAAAGCTTAATACCAAATGAGCGTTTCATAGTTTTAAGAGTTCAGAATCATTAAAGCTCTAATTACTCATATAGAGTAGGGATGTAACGAATATTCGGCCACTATTCGGTATTCGGGCCTATTCGGCCCGTTGGCCGAATATTCGGCTGGCCGAATAGTAAATTCATGACACTAGCCGGATATTCGGATTGGCCGAATACTCGGTAAGATGAAATTCGGCCTGGCCGAATATTGATGGACTATTCGGCCGAATAGTTCTGCTACAGTAGAAATGTAAAAAAATAAAAAAATTAGTAGATTTAAACATTTAAAACTGTATTATAGTTATTGCAAAAGAACACATTGAGGGTATATAGTTTTAATAAATAAAAATAACTTAGTAAAAGCTACTTTTTCAAATATTTTTTTTAGATTTGACAGAACAAAAATAGATTTTAATGTTGTAATATTGTATTTTATACTTGGTGCTTGCTTCCAAATGCTGGCAATAGTTAATTGTGATTGAGACTTTTATTTTGTTATTATTAACAAAGTGGAAGTCAGACTTTGTTTTGCTAGACTGATTTATTGTGAATATTTGGTAAGAGAGGAATGTGCCTTGAATGTATCATGAATATTAAGATAGCATAAGTTCTTGGGGTTTCAGAAAGTAAAAGTATATTCCAGTTTATTTCAATAGATCTTTTTAAAATAGGTATGTAAAAAAGAACTCCATAAACTAAAAATATTCTTTTATAACTTTTAAAATACCTTCATAAAACTATTTTGAGCAAGGTAAAAAGTTCACTGAGCAATAGTATTTATTTAACCCTTTACATTCGAGGCCTTTTTCGCTTGCGCGAACCAGCAACTCGAGACGATTTCGGCCAAATTCGACAAACACTTTACGAGTGTTTTAAAAACATTTATAAACAAACAAACGCTTACAAATAATAAAATTTCACCAGTTTATTCATTTATATGTCGCAGCAAACTTTGATAAATATTACACAATGTCATTAGTTTATCGGCGCCGTTCGAGTGAGTAGGGTTAATCTGAATTAAATAATTAGTAAAATAATGATAATGCTTACATTAAAACTTGTCATTTCTATTCCACTTGTAGGTGAAATTCTCAGTTTTATTGCATTCAAAATAATACAGAAAACACATTAATTTAAGGTAGTTTTAGAATCTTAGCAAACAGAATTAAATCATACATGATAAATTTATATATGGAATTGGCCTTTGTGAATACTTTTAAATTTGACAAATTATTTCTATTTCAATGATTTTCTAGCAATTTTAATATTCGGCCGCCGAATATTCGGTATTCGGCCTAAGACATTGGCCGAATATTCGGCTTCGGCCTAGGAGAAACGGCCGCATATTCGGTATTCGGCCTAGAAGAAATGACCGAATATTCGGTATTCGGCTATTCGGCCAAATCATTATTCGTTACATCCCTAATATAGAGTATTATAATATTGCTGATAATGCTAAATAAGGGCGCACAAAGTTAAACTCATTTCAGACGATGTGTTCAAACAATGTGGGTAACTTTTTATGACTAAATATTTAAGCTTTTTCTAATCTTCAGTAACTTTTCACACATAGAAATTTATTTTCTGAAAAAGTTTTTAAACGAAGTTAATGATTCCTAGTTTAAACTGTAGAGAAAACAGCAAATGTGTTTTAGTTTGTTTATGAATCGGACGGGGATTTATGGATAATAGAACCCTAGTGTTTTTGCCTAAATGACTTCGGTTTATATTTTGGCACATTTGGATGAAATGCTTCCGCTCATTTTGCAATGCTGCTACTTGCTACCGTGCAAACAACCATTTAGAAGTTGGCGACATAAAACTGAAAAAAGAGGGATGAAACATTTCTTTATTTAGCGTTTTTATAACTTTTCATTGTAATTTCAGGTAAGTGTAACTTAGCTGACTTTCGTAACTGTCTTCGTTCCTTCTTTACTTTCTGTTAAAAAAGAACTGACAGAAGTTCGTAATTTTCCATGAAACTAAAAAAAAAGAAACGGATCTACATTTCATTTCCTCGATGTAAACCATTTGATTCGAACTTTACTAAGGAAGCATCTTTCCCTCCAATAGTAGCCGCTGATAGTTGTTAACATTTCAGCTGTCTGATCAAAGTGTCGCTAGAAATTCGAAACGGAAATTTAATCACTTTCTATCCAGTAAAATTCCAGGAATTCGGAGAGTTTTGGAGAAAGAGATGCGACAAATTCTCTTCGCCTAGCAAATGTAAGCGAAGGAATTCAAAAATATTCTTGTATTTCATTCAAAATAAATCAGAAGCGAGATTTCTATAGATGCTAAGCTCCACCTCTGCTGAATATAACATTTTAACATCTTTGAAAGAAGATTTTTCAGTACAAGTTTAGAGTAAGAAACTTTATTACGGGCTGGTAATAGTTCGAAGTACTGTATGGATAAAAAAGTAGAAAGCAAAGACAAAGATGAGCATCTTACTTTGTTCTCTCCTATTTCATATGAAAACATTTCTCAGGCAACCAGTAATTTAAAAAAGCTAGTACATAATTCCAATATTCAGTGTCTTAAATCCATCAGAGAACAGTTTAAATGATGTTTAACTGACATCAACAATAGTTTTTAACAACAACAAACAATATCTTCTAACAAACAATAGTTTCTAACTTGAATTTACTTATAAATGATCTGCTTATTTTTAAATTTAAGATTATTTTACAGTTGGTAACAGTTTTTCAAACATATATTTTTAAATACTAAGGTACATGATATTTCTTGTCATTAAAAATGTCCCCCCCCCCCTAGCATGCGACTAAGATAGTCTAAACGATAAGCTTATGTAAGTGAAATGAAGGAGGCATTTGCTTTTGTTTACTCTTTATTAATTTTCGATAAGCTAGCACATAGTAATAAGAGCATTGTACAGATTATACCAAGTGGGCAAAACCTCCGTATAAACTTTCAAAAATCACAAAAACCACAATAACAAGAAGTTCCGTCTAGAACGATACGAGCCTACTTTCCCGTATACATAAACTTCAAATTTATAATCTAGCTATCTGTCTCTCTCTCTCTTTCTCATTTAGCTTTAGTTCTTAATTACTTCAAATGTACGGTTAACTTTCAATGGTTAATACACATTCATTCTCTCACTCATTCATTTATTCATTCATTCAGGCCTTCATTCATTCATTTATTCATTTAGTCATTTATGTATTTATTCACTCATTTATTCATTTTTTCATTTATTCACTCATTTCTTTCATCATATATTCACTCCTTTATTTATTTTATTATTTATTCACTCATTTCTTTACTCATTCATTCATTCGATAATATCCTTAAACATCCCGATCCAAAAACAAAAAAAAAAATCACAGGAAAATAGGCTCGTTTAGTTCTGGTTGAACTTGGAATTGTGCATGTTCTACGTCATAAGAGCTCTTTGATAAAGTTTGTTCCAAGCAAATCCGTCTGTTAGATCAGGATTTATATTGGATTAAAATTTCCTCGTAGACGCTAATGTTATTTTTATTTTATTTTTTGTTCAAAAAAACAATTGTTCAAAAATGAACAATTGTTCAAATCAAAAAATATTTCTCACCGAGAGCTCCTTCCAATGAGCTTGTTCATAGGACCTTGGATCTTACGCCCAGAGTTTACACAATTTGTCCATAGGCGATAGGCGGAGGCGCTAATGTACAGATTTTTTAAACTGCTCAAAATTGAACAAAAAATTGTTCAAATCAAAAAGTAAAATATGGAAATGTGGTGTCCTCGCCGAAATATTTCGAATCGGACAATTCGTTTCAGAGTTATTAGGGGGGACAGACAGACCGACCGACAGACACACATTTTCCCCATCTCAAAACCCTACTTTCAAATTTTTTATTTTTCAATCTTTATTTAATTGCTTCACTTTTTTTTTTGACTTTTCTATATTTTTAACGGTATTTTTACGATACATTAAGCCTTCTTTCATGTTTCATTTTTATTATTTTTTTACCTTTACGGGAAAGTAGGCTAAAAAACGATACGCAGGGTAACATCGCTAAATCAATGGAATTTATTTTAACACAGGGAAAAAAATCACTAAAAAACCGCAGTCAGATGGCGCTGCGACGAGCGACAGCACGAACGAACATGCAAATAGGGCGGTTATAAAAACTTCATTCGCAATAAATCCTCATCCAGTTACATATTAAATGGCTATGGATATTTGAGAAACACAATGTGTACAGTTTCACGGAAGTCGCTCGTCTTAGCGCCGTCTATCGTCAATTTTTTAGATCATTCCATCCCCTCCCCCCATCTTAAAATAAATCCTGTGACCAGCCATGCTAACTTTGCGAACGCTTTGTTTATTGCGGTTATTTTTCCGGTTTCTTTGAATTTTTCAAGTTCATACAAATTTTTTGCCCACCCATTATACATTATATCAATATATGTTATTCGTTTATTTATGTGTGCGTGTATTTGTTTAGATATTTTTTAAAAAAATATAAATTTCAAATATTTGCATTCTTATAACACAGATTTATCGTCAGAACAGTTGCGGAATATGTTTAAGATTGACTCGCTTAAAAGCAGACACGAATAGTTGGTATCAGAGTTTTATTGCGGTCTTATTCATAATAAAATTTTGTGTTCATATCTTCTCAATAAAATCTGTTTTGTGTGTCGTAGTTATAATACAAAAAATTTCAATGCATTTCCTTTGGACTAATTTTATATAAATGCTGCTGACAACTATACACAATATAAGTTTTACAAATTATACAACAAATACTCTTCTAGTTGAGATGTTTTTAATGTTAAAACGTTCCGTAATGATATTAGAAACGTTTTAAACTTTTATTGAAACTTTTGATTTTTTCTTGTATGTTTCTTTTTCTGTCATCTCTATTGGGAGATGGTCAAAGCCTGTTCGTAGATGAATGAAATTTATTATTATTATTGTTATTATTACTATTTATATGATTATTTTGAATTAACTAGATCTTCTCATCACAACAAATACTTCAAGTTTTACCATGCGAGAAGTTTTTAATTAAACAAAAAAAATGCGCAAAAAAAAAAACTTATAAAATTTTGGAGAGAGCCAAAAATTTAGTTGGAATGTATTCCGCATAGATTGCGTTAACTAAGCAACGCAAATATCGCAAGCGCTGATTGAACGCTCCAAATGATGCATTTATCCTCAGGAATTCCTTGGAAACGAAAGAAATGACGGAAGGGAAGGGAATAATTGATGCTTTTGATTTATTTGAATTAACTACTGCGCTTTGTTTCAATTTGTCTCTATAAAGGGATTTTTTTTTCCTTATCTGAATATACACACTCACAAATTTGAAATAACTTTCTCAAACAATGTAGTTTAATTCTTCTGCAGATTCCTTCGCTTATAGCAATACTTGAATGAATTTGTTATTCCTAATAAATGACGTGTTATTTTCCGCCTTTTAATCAGTATCTCTGTTAACACAATATCTGCACGCTAAAAAAACCTTCTTCCTCTATTATCAACTTCGATTAATTTTAGAAAACGATGAGATCGATTAATTTTAGACAGACGAGAGGAAAATTTTCTGCTCTGTCAAATTTTCATGCAGATAATGAATAACTAATTACAACGCAAATAATCTATAGTCTATTTTAGACTATATATAATCAATATGTCCGCGCCCCTCCGTGTCATCTCAACTCCCCCTAGTTTTCTCTGGGTCCCTAGTACTGCCCCCCTGAAAGTCTCGAATGCCCACAAGGGGGCGTTATCGCCCACGTTGAGAACCTACGATTTAAATCTAACGTACATATGAACAGTTGCGTCCTATATCAATTCCTAACGTATCCGATGACAGTAATTGGAAAGTACTTTAGATTTTCATTTTGCTTACTATTCCTATTTTATTTATTTATTTTTGACTTATGGATTGGTTGGGAAAGTGATTTTTTTGCGAATATAATATCCTTAAAAGTTGCATGATGCAGATTATTATTATTAATTAATTTGGACGCCGAATTTCTTTAACAGAATAAAGCAGTCACTATTTGTCTAGACAACAATCGGAATTACTGAGATCGAAATGCCAAAAATACTTATAATAAAGCGTTTAAGAACGCATAACAATGTATTTTACCCATTTACGTGCTAATAAGATAACGGTGGCATTCATAACAACTAAAACAAACATTTGCGAAACAATTTATGGAACGAAAATGCATCGGAAATGTAATCACTCCAGTCTTCGTAACACTCCACGGACTGATTGTTTACAAGATGGCCGTAGAAAACGGCTGAATATCCGGAACTACTAACTGCATCAAAGAATTGCTTTGTAATGAAATATGAGATTACGGGAGCATAAATTACGTTATTTGTTGAAGGCAAGTGCATAACAAACACACTCCTTGTGGTCGTAAGGAGCTGCATGGCCTAATCACGGTCCTTTCTGAATGGTGTTACTTAGAAGGAAGACAAAGAATAATGCATTTATCTGATTCCTTTCAAGTGGGGGATTTCTTTTTTCCCCGCTGCGCCACCTAATGTTTTCATTGGCGCCGACTTGAAACGCATTTCGCGACTTCTACGGCAGATGAATTAAGTAGCTAGACAAATGAGTTTCCTATGTGAAGTGAGCTTATAGGAGTTCGTTGTACTACATTTCTATAAATGGAGGCAGAACAAAATTTCCGATTTGTAGAGCATTTCAATCGCATAATTGCACACGGGATTCCCGAAACTCGCGGATTATCGAGAGGTTACATCATTAGTGGTAACTTCCCCGATAATGAATTAGTGTAACTTCACTGATGTTAATACCAGGGAACTGGAGCAAGCACTTTTTTACAGTTGCTCCGATCCGAGATCTAAGGTTTTTGCTCCGACTCCATTCCGACCTCCGAATTATCGCTTTTGTGACCGATGGTCGACCTCATCATAACCATCACTTGCAATAAAGATAACAAAATAGAAATCCCTCATCTATATATTTTTATTTTATTTTATTTTTTTGGTCAGTTAAAAATAGAATTTTTACATAAATGTGGTAAGAAAATTGACAATAAATGCGAAACGTCCTTATTTTTTAGGGTAAAGTTTTCAAAAAAAAAAAAAATAATAATAATAATAATAAATTTATCCAATAAATTAACAATGCAAACAAATTCTAGTTTTGGATACATTATGCCACTTATGTCCAAATATCTAATAAGAGCGTTGCATGGTGAAGGAGATTTATCTGCATTTATTAAAAAGAGACAATCAAGGCAACTTATATTTTCATCCACTAAATATCTAGCCATAAAAGCGGCACTTCCAGTATGAATGGTTGTTTCAGGCGGGTCATTTCGATGGAAACTGATGAAAATTATTTTTTTCTTTTACAGAATTTGAAGTGAAAACCGCAATAACACAGTAAACCATATTTCATTTGATTGCATTGGTCTTGTAAAGAACCTTTTTTATCTAAAATAATCAAAGCATTAGAAAAAGAAAAGATGAAGCAGCAATGTAAGCCAATCTACTGCCGTTCAAGCTAATGAAAAGAAATAAAGTTTCCAATGCTAGTAAATTTCCATACTTACTTGCTAAAATAAAAGGTATTTTAGCAAGTAGGTAGCGTTCCTGGTGGGGAAAAAGGGTAACTAAAATATGCGGCCAACTTTCCCCGCAAATCGCTAGGCATCTAGTGTAGGGGCTATGTTTTAGACGTAACATAAATAACAAATGAATAAATATTGCAAAAAGAAAAAAAAGTATCGGCCCCCCCGTTACGATAAGAATCTCTGTGAGAAGGGTCAGAGTTACTAAGTAAGCAAAATTAAAGACAGAGAGAGATAGAGAGCGTGATTTGTATGTAAAAGTCTTCATTTTAGAAATTGATATAATAAGTAATAAAAGCTCATAATTTACAGAAAAATGACTGAGAATGTCGAGTAAACTAAAAAGTCCGCGAATTAAAAAAAACTGCAGTTCTATGGCGAACAGTAACTACACTAGAGCCTCAAATATCCGAGCTAATGCGGACCGAGGGTACCTCGGATAATCGAAAACTCGGATAACACGGACTATGTCCAAATCGGGAGGGAAACATGGGTTGAAATGAATGAAAATGTCGTCAAAGATGTAAAAAAAAAAGACATTTACCGTGCATAGGAAATGAAAAAATGACGTTTCATACATTCAAATATCTAATTGTACATGTACACATCAGTAGAGAATCCAACCTCTCTGAGGCAATGGCAACCATATTCCATGAATTGTGCAATAGCTTTGGCTCTATATGATTTCCTTTTCATGGACACGACAACAACAACAAAAACAACAGTAGAGTACATGTTCCAGTTAAAGTTGCTTCTTGACGAAGTTAATGCATATATATTGTTTTCTGTTCAAAAAAGCTCGCTCGCTTCTTAGCTGCCGTTTTACGCAATTGTTGTAGCTCGTAACGCCGCCATCGGATGCCAAAAAAAAAAATTTTTCTCAAGGGCAAATGTACCTCGGTTAACCCGGAACTCGGTTAGTCGGGGCTCGGATAACCGAGGCTCTACTGTACGTCACTTGACCAGGGCTTGGTTTCTAACAAAGCACAAGTTTAAACAGAAGTCCTGCAGTCTGCGAAACTTAATTAAATGTGTAAAAAGTTTGAATTCCATGTAATACGTAAAAATTCACATACAATTGAAAAAGGCTGAGCTCCTGTGAGCTACCATGCAAATTAAATACTGAACTAGAACCAATTGCTTACAGAATAGGAAAGGGAAAATATTCGCGGTAGGAAAATATTTAATGCAATTCTTTTAACTTGTATTTTGTCTTCTTTGGTTTTCACTGCACTGATGCTTTACCTAGAAGCATGATTGTGGAAATATTGATTTCTCTGTAAACAAATTAAGTTCTCTGATATCCACACAATTTATGACCGTCAAGACAATCATCAGTTTTTATTAAAGTCGATAAGAATTGCGTTTAAAATTGCAATCAGAATAGATGATTGAGAATATTAAAATGTTCTTAAAACGGGGAAACGTTTAAATGATATACTTATGCATAAAATATAACTAAAGTAATGTAAATAAAATGAAAGGATTGGGCATGAATGAAAAGATATATCTGTCCTTCCTCTTTTTTTTTACTTCTTACCAGAGCAAGAAATGTCTTTTTAAAGCGTTGCTATTAGCATGTGTTTTGAATGTGAACGCAAAATTGGAGATTTATTTATACGAAATATCTTTCCGCAGATAATTGGAATGTTGAATAATAGAGAACCTAATGCAACCTTTCACATTTCTG
This sequence comes from Octonoba sinensis, assembly GCA_038502835.1. NCBI lineage: Eukaryota > Metazoa > Arthropoda > Arachnida > Araneae > Uloboridae > Octonoba > Octonoba sinensis. The sequence continues at coordinate 22,580,703 of CM076599.1, read as the reverse complement.
TTTCAGTAAGATTATTACTGGCGTAAGCTTTATTACATCATATAAGCCAACTAATAGCTAATGTCATAACTTAAGTTACGCTTTAACGGGACTGATCTAATAACTCTTTAAATATTGCATTAACCTATTTCTAAGCAAGTTATGTAGTTTTAGTAAGTAAAACATGTCAAATTAAAGATTATGAGATGGTGTATTCATTCAAAAACAACTTCATAGTTTCGTTCCATAAAGGTTTTAAAAATAATAAAAGTTGAAAGTACAAATATCATTAAATATTTCATACATGTGTTTCGGGATTACAAGGAACCAGTTTTTTGATTGAAAAAGAATGCTAGTTTATGGATGCAAAAGCAAACCGCGCCCCCTATATGTTTATTCTACGCCAAATGACACTCCAGTTGAAGTATTTTGGTTCAGTGGATCTATATAAGCACAGAAAACCATGGAACAGGGAAATAAGAATTTAAGGCGAAAAACCGTTATGGAAATTTACTAGTATTGGAAACTTTATTTACTTAGTAAACCACACAATTTTCTAAAAACTTAATTTTAATATTGCATTACAGTGGTGTAAGCAGAATTTTTTCAAGGGGTGGTTCATAATTTTCTGAAACTACTAAAAGAAATTCGATGTAATAAAGCACTAATATTTCCCTAATTTAGACAGCTAGACAATTTTGACTTAAGCTCAAGGGGGGGGGGGGGTAAACAACTAAACCTCCCCCCCCCCTTGCGTACGCCACTGTTGCATTATATTTTCCATTACAACCCATAGAACTAGAAATCCAATGAAACTGTTATAAGGTCATTCACAATTTCGGGAATGGATGACTCTATAGCCAAGCAACGTTATAGGCGATAATAAATACTGTTCACAGGAAAATGATGGAACTAGAATTTTTTGACAGTTGTCACTATAAACAATGTCCTTATAACCAAGTTAAATGTAATTGAGTATTAGTTCATAATCCAGAAATATAAGATTATCTAAGATTCTATGTGTGCGAATGTTCTCATAAAATTTGCAACAATACTGCATTACGTTATTTAGTAGTTTCATGTAATGCACTGTCAATTCTAATTGGCCGAGGAAGCATGTTAATTGTAATGCAAGCGAAGGATGTATTCCTAATTGCTATGTTAACCATTAGTCAGATCGTATGTATATTCGAATAATTCGGATTGATACGACACCTCAAAGTTCAATCAGAGACAAAGGAAAATATGATATCTGCATCCTTTCTTATATCTGTAAATATAACTGAATATATCGTTACGTTTATATCTAGGGACTTTGTTTCATATTAAAGTGGATGTTTTTTTATAATTTATTTATTTATTTATTTTATCATATAAAAAAAACTAAATTATTTGTTTTATATTGAAACCAGTAGTTAAAACTAAAATATAAGCGAACTGTTAAAAACAATCAATTTTTGAATGAAAAGTCTATAAAAAGATATTTATTTCTCCTTCAACGTCCTAAAATATGGAAAAAAAACTCATGTTGAAGTAATTTATTCAATGTCGTTTCATGAGTTACAAATGATTAGTTCAATGGACTCCGTTTTCTAAGAATAAAAAATACTTTAGAAGTTATCAAAAGTCTACATTTTACAGGAAAAAGTTTAAATACATTTCTTTTGCTGTCATTATTATATATTTGCATCGAAAAGGCAGGAGGAAGAAGACAATTGTGTAGAAACATTGCGATATTAAAAACAAGTTCAAATAAGCAAGCAGCGAGTGCTGGCCAGAGGCGCCAACTTCGGGGATGCTACAGATCTCGAGGACCCCCGATAACGTCAATTGGGGTGCTGGGAACCTTCACATTTGTATTACATTTTCACGATTGAAGGATAGATAGAGTTTCTGGTTTGTCCCCATTCATTGTCGCGTGACAAAAGCATCTGCTGTAACAAAAGTTGCTATTCTCTATCAAGTGCGTACTTATCATTCAAAACACCTGAAGCATTTTTATGAACGTAACATTTTTAGATGACCGCCCCCCCCCCCCACCCTTTTTCTATCTAAATACACCCACTTATTCCCGAAACTTGGTGATACGGGTGATAAAAACATATATATAACACCCATGAGTTATATGCACAGTATTGACGTGTTAAAACACAAAATACAGTGGAACCCCGCCATTCGTCCGCCTCGTTATTCGTACAACTCGCTATTCGTCCAACTTGTTCGAATAAAATTCAACTCGCCATTCGTACTTGTCCCGCGATTCGTACTGCCCCAGGGGCCAGCTGGGTTACCAGTTTGGCTTTTTTTAAGAAAAAAATCGAGAAATTAAGCCACTTTGAACTCGTCTGGAAATAATTTGTTTGGCATTTTGGATTTTTTAAAAATTTCAATACTTTTTGAGATTTTACTGACAATTTTAACTTTCTAACGGGGCAGGAAGAGGAAGTGGTTGAAGAATTTTCTTCTTCAGAAGAGGACAGTAGTAAGGAAAGCATTTCCTTCGTCGAAATTAAAGAGCTGTGTTACCCCTGAGAGAAAACACAGAGAGTGGTGGAAAAATGGCATCCCAACACTGCTGTGGTCAACAGCATTAAATTGTTCAAAAGCAATGTTATTGATATTTTTAGAAAAATTCTGAACAATCAAGACAAATGCAGACAACATTGGACAGGTTTTAAGAGATTCTTCTATATGGAAGGGGACTCCTCTTTCAACCATTTCTCTTCTTCCTCTCCACATTCCACTTATGCCATTAGCTCACCTCAGTACAAGCAAAGTGCAGTTAAGTTTTTATTTATCTATATTTTCATGTACAGTATTGTACATTTGTTTTTCATAGGTTTACAGCAGCAACGATCTGTGGGTCTGGAACGGATTAATCCAATTCACATTGTATCTTATGTGAAAAAATAATTCGCCATTCGTACAAATCGCCATTCGAACTGCCTCCTGGAAAGAATTGTGTACGAATAGCGAGGTTCCACTGTACGTAGTTTTTATAGCGCACATGAGTATCCTTCCCTGTCATTACAGATCACATTGAAAGTAAGACATTTTCCTAATATCAAACATAAGCACATTTCTACTTAAATAAAATTGCCGGAAACATCACTCGTATCATATTGCAGTGTATAAAGCAAAATACGTCCGAAAACCGTATTGCATTGTTTGTTGTGTATCCATAATTTCTGAGGCGTCACGCATTGCCAGGTCCTGGATTAATTTCAAGATACTCTGATTTTCAGCTTAAATAATTCCGTTACGCGATTTTTGTGTTTGTGTCTTATACATAAGTAATGCGTCATACCCGATTGTTACTTATATGTATATATATATAGCATAGTGATATAGCATAGTGAAATTTAATACAATCAATGTCATTAGCAGCAGAATTATAAATAAGCAGCTTTTGTTTTTGAAAAGTTAAGAAAACTTTTTCAAAAAATTCGTAATTACCATTTCTTATTCCACGCCTCTAAAAAAATGTACATAGTTTTACTTCATCGAAACTCAAATTCAGAAGTTAAATATTTTTATATACTAGCGGGAAAATTTTCTGTTATGCTTATTTTTGCACACGTTTGAGGAGTAAGACGGTTTTGTGTAAGATGTTTGAGAAAGGGAATTTTCTGAAATAATTTATGTGACCTTTTAGAAGAAAAAGATGGAAAAAACGTGAAATAGTCCAATAAAAGAAAAGGCAGCGCAAGCGCAAAAATCTATAAAAACTCTAATCTTAGGTAAGCTTAATCTTCACATATATAAAGAAAAAAAACTTATTTGAAAGATATTTTTGAAAAGAAAATTGTTTTGGTAGTTTTATTCAAACTATTTTCTTTATTGCATACAAGGCATAGAATGATATATTTTTTTCTTATTATTATTAGTTTTTGTACCTCCCCCCCCCCCCCCACCCGTTTTTATAAGTAGTACATGCAGTTGGTATATTTTTGCTAAAAGATGAACTTTGCTATATTTATTTTTTTAAATAAAAATGACAATGCAAGTCAACAAGCGGCATATTAAGCTGATAAGGAAACATAATTTCTGTGAGAAACTTGCTACGTTGGATGCCATATTAGCTATAAAAAATGAAAGAACGGCAAAAATGTCGGGAACGGCAAAAATGAACCTAAGAACAGTAAGCAGCATATTCTCTTAAAATAAATGCGTATGTTTCCGTTTTATTCTCTATCACTGCATGTAATTAATACATGTATGTAACATCGTCGGTGTTCTGTTAAAAGTCACTAAAGTCCACAAAGAAAAAAAAACAAAAAAACTAACGGACTAATGCAGTGAATACGAATTTTCAACTAATTATTTCATAATGTAAGATCGCCAACTACAAGATGTAAAAGTTACATAAATGAATCTATTGTAGGTGTTTGGAGTCTGTAAAAGGATTTCCCTATTTTCAGGAAGATTTGTAAGTTTTAGATGAAATAATCCAAATACTTTAGATTTGGCATTTGATTTTTTTTTTAAGAACTCCGACCATTACGGTTTCTCTGTGATCAAACTGAATAGAACTTATTTGTGATTACGAAGTACTGTCATTAAAAAGTACTGAGAAAAGTAGACCGGTCTGTACATGGCCCGTTTTTTTTTCTATCATTTAAGAAACGTAATAAAACATTTAGAAAACTATCTTATTCTAACGCTATCAGAGTACTTTCAGGAATGAGTTTTCATTTTAAAATTATTGAAAATATTAATTAAGAGTTTCAGTCAAGAAGCTGAGATTGATAGCTAGTCGTTCGAACCAACTTACCCCGATTGTGGGAAAGTTGGCCCACGTCACTTATTTCATATTCTAATGATACAGAAGTTTAAAAAATTTAAAAAACTTTCTAAAAAGTCTTATTTTTTATTTCCTGCTAAAGGAAACGTAAGATGTCTTAAGGAAATATATCTTTCATTTGCCATTCTTTCGAGAATTTACATCTACATGTAAGAAACTTGCACAACTATGTGATAATAATAAAATACAACACAGACACAGAAAGTTACAAAGATAATTCTCTTAGAATTTGAATTAAATTGGATTTATTTCTCTTTCTCAGTTAATTTTGCATCATTGAAATAAATAGCACAAATGTAAAATATTAATTTCCTCAGTAATGCATTACTTCTACGTCCACCGTTTGTCCTGGGAGATAAAATCTTAATTGAAACTGAATAATCTTTAGAGTACTTTCAAACCTGTTTTTGGGTTTTTTTTTTTTTTTTTTTGTTAAAATTAGAATGTAAACATTTTATTTTTCGTTTTAAATATTTTTACAGAATATCTGTTTATTAAAAGGAAAAATGGCATTCATACTAAAATAAAATAACTGTCTTGTTAAATAGAACATTTAAGCGTTTGTTCCTTTCGGGTGTATATTCTTGGGCATCTTTTCTCACCGGACCTACGTGCCCCATGTGAAATGGACCAACCAGCCCCATCTCTCAGTTTTTTTACATGAGGGGAAGAAATTATTCCAAAAGCGTTTCAATAACCTACGACTACGTCCTGAAATAACTACGGACACTAGGCTTTCTGAATACTATTTGAGAAAATGGTAAACATGATCTCTTAATTAAGAAAGAACGATCATTTGAGAGCAGTGACATTTACTGACTTCAGTGATATTTCGAAAAATCTGGCTGGTTCTTTAATCGACGCTATTTCTTCACCTGTAATAATATTTAAAAAGAGAGACGTGATGGGCACATTTGGCTACACTGACAGCCTCATGTGTCCGAAACTTTTTAAAATATTGGGATTAAACTGCCATACGCCTATGGCCAACTACTACTACTCTATCAAGTGCCACTTTAAACACATTCTTAACGAGGTTGAAAGTTTTTTCAAGGTTGAAACTGTAACAAAGAACAAAGTATAAGGAAATAATGCCCAGTATCAGGAAATAGCAAAAAGTCTGATCAATGATGAATTTCACTTTATGATTTTTTTAACTTAAAGTAAAATGAAACTAACATCAACAGAGAGGAAAAATAACAGTTATATTACATCGTGTGCAAATAAAATTCAGGTTTGTATAATGTAAAATTAACTAATGCATTTGAACAAGTTTAAATACGAACAAATTTTTATAGTTTCTGTGCATTATTTTTCGTGTAAAAAAGGCTCAATACTTTTCTTGTCCCCATAGCCATAAACCAAAGAAGTAACGTTTTCTGTCTTTCCTTTTATTAAATTAAATTTTTAAAATTAATATATATATATATATATATATATATATATATATATATATATATATTTTAATTTTTCAAGTAATCATGGAATCACGTAAAATATAATGATGGAATTACATAAAATATAATGATTAAATCACATAAAAATTTTCCAAATTAAAGCGGCATTTCAATTTGAGAAGTATTTGAAAATTACTCCCTTGAAAGATGTGTGTAAAAGAAATCCAATTGCCTGAATTGGATTAAAAATTTTTCAGTTATTTTTTTCTATTTTAATACTTTGTTGGAGGCTTACTAAACGTAATGATAATGTGTCTTCTTCGCATTTCTTTTCCTTCAGAGTACATTGCAAAATCAATTGCATTTAAAATCATAGTAAAACATTTTTTTTCGTTTTGTCTTGATTAATGATATTTATTACTAGATACCAGAGTTAATCTTTATGATTTCCTTTTTAACATTAGTAAGGAATAATTAAATACACTTACCTAACATTTTAATGACGTCTTTTCTAGAAGCAGATGAACTCTTGCGGCTTGGGGCTCTTCCATGAGCATTTAGAGACTTCGGAGTACCATTGACATTGGATGAAGTTGGACCGTCATGTTTACCACCCATATCAGTAGACCTTTTCAACTGTAAGCCAATAAGCGCGTACAGAATGCAGAGCAAAGTAGCCGGTAATATGAAGAACAATCCCGTTGACCATTCAAACACATGATTCAAGTAGCGTTTAACCGTGCAGGTTGCTGTTTCTAGAACATCGTCCCCGTTTGAGTCTTTCTCGTAGACAATTCCCAGCTGATATCCCATACTTATAGCTGCTAAAGCTGAGCTCACCCAAATGATGATGATGAATTTAATTGCTCTGGACAGCCTCGACATCGTATGGGCTCTGAGGGGATGGCATATGGCCAGATATCGCTCAACAGTGAACGCTGTTATGGTAAGTATGGATGCATTCGTGGAAGTCTCGGAGCACCAGCCGCGTATGATGCAGAACACTTCTCCGAAGGGGTAGGGGTACTTGGACCACAGGTGGCTCAGATCTTGCGGCGTTCCAAGCAGAAGGAGCAATAAATCGCTCACTGCTAAACTGAATAGATAGTAGTTTGTGGCCGTGTGCATGTACCTGTTTCGTGCAATGACAATGCACGTGCACACGTTTCCGATGACACCAGTGACAAGGATGACGAGATAGATGACTGTCATTACAGCAGCGTGAGGATCTTGCCGCTCGCCCATGAGTTCCCAGTTGAAGAAAGCATCTGTTTCGTTCGGAATTGTTAAGATTGGTACAGTAAAGTTCGGATTCATTTTTATGCAACTCTTTTCAGGGTCGGATGGATCACATGCAATATCTATGTTATCTGACATGTTGTTGATGATTTGGTTCAACCACAGAGAATCACTAAAATAATTTTTGCTTTCTTTGCTTTGAAAAACATTTTCTGATTTTATGAACATATTAATTCCTATCTTCTCTTATTACTGGCATTTTATGCTTAGGGAAAGCATCTTCCGAATTGTTTTATCATAAAATGAAAGGTAAGTACACTGATTTTAATATTTGGCACAAAATTTCATTGTTCTAAATGAGCAATTTACATGAATAACTTCATTATAATTTTCGAGCACCAATAAAAAATATATCACAGATCAGTAAGTTTTTTTAATAGATTCGTATTTTGACCTTAAATTTGATTCGGCGACGAGTAAAATCGAAGAATATGTAAAATATTCAAACTTTGTACAAATACATTGCAAAAGTTTTCTTTAGGAAAAAGTAGAGATGTTCTGTGGCGTTATTAGAATATCTTCCATTAATAAAACTTAAATAGATTCATTAGAAAATAACTTTCCCAAATTTTCACCTAAATAGTTTAAAATTGTAATCGGAAATTTTGTTTCTAAAATAACAACTATTGCAAATTTCTTCAGATTTCAAAGTACAAAAGAGCAAAGATACGAAGAATATATTTCACTTTTCAAAGTTCTTCTTTTCAAACATTTCTTCGCGATTGGGATATCAAGCTCCGTTTAAAGTTTTAGAATCTTCACATGCAAAACATTCCCATCACGTCGCGTTAAAAACAACTCCACAAAGATGAAGTAATCATTTTTCCTCAGAATCGAAACGGAAAAAAGTCTTAAGAAATCCTAGAAGAAAGCGGAATAATAAAAAATATATAAATATCCGCTAGCAGCTGATAATGACCATTCATTCACGAGGTGACATTCGCCGCTCCGGAAAATATCTGCAGCCCGCGCGTTCGAGATCTGGCTGAGGAGTGAATGCCGAAAGAGCACATGGGTGCTTTGCGGAATCTGTTGTGTGATTGGTCGCAAGGGGAGGGGGAGGGGGGGGGGTGCGGCGTCAACAAACCACGTGCAACTCCCCCGCCTCCATTCCTGCACATCCTCATGGCAGATGATTTTTGTTCCTTTTAAAACTGAGGCTTCAACAAACCACGTGCAACTCCCCCGCCTCCATTCCTGCACATCCTCATGGCAGATGATTTTTGTTCCTTTTAAAACTGAGGCTTGCCCTTTGCCATTTGACCATTCTAAGCTACAATTTTTTTTCACCCACGATATCATGTCAATGATGAAATAAAAATATTAAAAGTAATTATTGCTATATTTGTTGAAGTTTTTAGAACAAAACTATTATTATCATTTAGAGCAAGAGAGTACCAAACCTTTCGTCAAGCTTTTGTCACAAATCAAACGTCTATCAAAAATTTGAAAACATCAAGAGCAAGCTTTTAAAATTGAAATAAAATGTCACGCTATACTCCCTGTATAAGTCGAATGGTGAAAACTTCCGGCTGTATATCTTTAGTAAAGAAGAAAAAATATCTCTGAAACATTTGGTGAGTAGTCAGTATCATGAAAATAAAAATTGTTTAAATCAAGAATAAAAAATATCATTGAATCGTTGCCAAAATTGTTGGCAGAAAAATAACTTTTCCCCATCTTTACCATTATTATTTGAGTCCATTAACAGTTAGGAGCATTCAGTAACGTTTCTCTAATTTGATGCGACATGCTTTTTGCACTCCATTAATATTTTGTGAAAATTTGCGTGTACAAAATCCACATGCACGTACAACCTAGGAATTGAAGTCATACTAAATGCTTCAAATTCAAATAGTTTCATTCGAAGGAGGCTCCCCATAAGTATATGCAAATGAAATTGATTTGAAAAATGTGGAGAGTGCCTTTTCAAATTTGCTTGTTGTATGTTACTTCTTAAATTAAAAAATCGGAAAAATTACTTGAGCCCAAAAACAAAATCAGCGGTTTAAAATGTACCAAAGTAGAAAAGGCAAATTTTTTACGGCTTTGGATTAATTTGCTTTTTTTTAGATATTATGATAGTTGAAATGTTTTTGACGCAGAAAAAACAAAATCGGCTTGCTGGTGGTGACTGACAAGCATTTTTAACTTCATTTGTACTATTTTTAAGGCATAAATTAATCTAACCAACAAAATTTGCCGAAGAAAAACGCAAACTTTGTACCTTTGAAACATATAAAACCATATTGTATTTTATATTTTTTTCAGAATTTTTTATGAACCTTTTCAGAATTAAAAAAATAAGCATTTTTAGGACCTTTTATAGGTTTTTAAAAACAAACTGATGCGTTATGTCTACTAGGCAATACTGTTCTTATTTTCGGTAGCTTTTCTAAATAATTAAATATTAAAAAGTAATTTATTTAACAATAAATAAGATGAAAAAAAAAACTTTCATTGCTTTGACTGAAAAATCAAGGGAAAAAAGGTTAAGCTACAATGTAAAATTTTCCTGTTCCTCATTTTTAAGGAAAAAAATAGTTTCTTACCATATAAATAGCAGTCTCTTTAAACACTGCATTTTTTACAAAACTATAGATACTTCCGAAGCAAAAGTCGTTTTTTTTACGTAGAATATTATAAGAATAGTTTATAAACGAGAAGTTTCGTCTAGAACTATACGAGCCTACTTTCCTGTGTGCCCAACATATAACATGTAAGTATAGCCATCTTCCTCTCTTTAACTCGTTAAGCTTAATTTCTTCATTTTTTCAAATTTTCAAATACACCTTTTTAACTGTTAATGCACTTAATATCGAAACATAATAAGTACGTTTTAATAAAAAACAAATATATCACCTCTTATTACCTGAAATAATTTTGCTACAAAGAAGAAAAAAAGATTTTTAATCGTTGCCAGAAACAAAAATAAAATGTTAAAATTAAAAATTAAACGGCAAAAAAAAAAAAAAATCATTTAAATATCAACTCGCATAAAAAATCGTTTGCTAATCATTATTTTATATGATAACTAAAGCGCTTTGATTTCTCTTGATTTTGACTTAGTCAATCCAGTGAATTCACAAATTTCATCAATGTTAAGGTAAATTCAATTTCGGCTTCCATTCATTTTTCCTGTTCCTTTTATTAACTGGCTCATTCATTTACTCATTCATTTGTTAATTTCTTCATACGTTCACTCAGTCATGTATTCATTCATTTATTCCATAAGTCATTTATTCATTCATTTATTTACTCAGTCGTTTCTTCTTTTTTTTTTATTCTCTCAGTCATTTATTCGTTTTTTATTCACTCATTCATATATTTAGAAATACCCTTAAAATCTAAATCAATAACTTTCATGATAAAGTAGTATCGTTTAGTTCTACATGAACGAGTTTATACATGCTCTACGTCATATGCTCCATCCAATGAAGGTTGTTCTAATCTCTTTTCTTTTTTTTTTTTTCTTTCTTTTTATAACTCGGTCATGCATTAATTTCTTCACCCAATCATTCATTAATCGATTCATTCATTTATTCATTCGTTCACTCAGTTATTCTATCGTTCACTCATTTATTCATTCGTTCACTCATTTATTCATTCATTCACTTATCTACTAATTCTTTCTTTCACTCATTCATTCAAACTTATCCTTCTAAAGTTTCATTATAAGGTACGCTCGTTTAGTTGTGGATGAATTTTTTGTCTGTACACGTTCTACGTGAGAAGTTCTTTCCAATAAAGTTTGCTTCAAGCAAATCCATCTTTTAGATCAAGATTTATGTAGGATCCAAATTGTTATTTTGTCGTAATAACTAATGTTAAGTTTTTTAAAACTTTAAAATTGAACAAAAAAATTTTCAAATAAGAAAATAAAGGAACGAAATGTGGTGCTCTCACCGAAATCTGTCAAACGAAAAAAAAATTCAAATCTGACAATCCCTTTAAAAGTTAAGGGGGGAGGGGGAGACAGACACACATTTTTCCCATCTCAAAACCCTACTTTCAATTTTTTTATTTTTCAATCTTTATTTGATTATTTAATTTTTTTTTCGTCGTCAATGATATTTTTAAGTTACATTAAGCTTTTTTTCATATTTTTTAAATATTTATTTTATTTACTTTTAGGGTAAAATAGGTTGGAAAAAGAAAAATTCACTCTTAAAAGTACAAACAGTTTTTGCACTTCTCTGCTCAAAATCGTTTTCTCCCCCCCCCCCCCCTCTCCTTACTTTTCTTTTCAACTATATTTTTCAACCAGATTAAAACTTCATGGATAGATTGTTCGCCCCATGAAGTTTTAATCGAGGAAGTGTGTGACACATTACAGAAAAAGTTCATTAAACATTATTTTTTTATTTCTCCCCCATCCCTCCTCCCTTTTTTTTAGGTATTGAATTAAAATATGCATTAAAAATGTTCGATTAAAAATCTTTATTGAAAGAAAAACTTCGTTTCAAAGATTATGATCTTTTAAACTGAACATGCTTCGTTAAAATACCAAATCATGTAATAAATCTTTTCTCCAAAATTGCATTAACTACAATTTACCTTTAACATTTGTAAACCAATGTGCTGTACCTCATGAAAAAATAATTAATTAAATACGTAAAAAGTTATATAATTTCATTCTATTCGTGTTTCTTCATTTTTAACTGGTCCTTCCAAAAAAATTCTTTCATTATTTTGTTCAGTGTGGCTTAACACCTTTCTAACTGTGCAACAATAACTACTTCAATTTTTTTTTAAATCAGAAATCTTTCCCTTTTATACAGTTAAAATAAGGTTATTTAATTAGAATAACAGCAGAGTAATATTTTAGAAAACTATGTCAATACAAATAGTTCTAATAACCTAAAAGCAAGTTGTAAGTCATCTTAACGGTTAAAACTTAGTACAGATGAAAACAAAGTTTTTTTTTTTTTTTTTTTGTACAAAGTTTTAAGAAATTTTTATGAATATTGCCAGTAGTAAAATTTTGTTAGTTTTCCTTTTAAGAGTACCAAGACACGTTTGGCACAGTAAAATACCAAATAATGATCTGTACAACATGCATATTTTAAAATAACTATAAACTCTTGCATTTTATTCCGCTTAATAATCTCATTTTAATCATTTCACAGAAATATAAAGCAATTATTTTATTCAAAAAGTTTTTTATATTGTCAGTTGAAATTGGATTTGAATTTTAAGAGGGTATTACGTATGCAAAATCAGTTGCCATTAAAAGAAGAAAAAACGATACAATTTTTAAAAATCTCAAAGCCGAAATCTCAAGCTCTTTTAATGTTTTTTTTTAAATCTTACATCGTTTATTTTGCGTCATTGAGAAAGAAAACAGCTTCATACTTTTCACTTATCTCTATGAAAACGTGACATCATTATTACATCTTTTAATATTTTTTAAATTGTAGACTCTAATGAATATTCAATGCGTTGAAAGATGACTCAAACGAAACTGCAATTTGCTAGAAAACATATTGATTATTCTAACACTTTCCGCCCCTGCTTAAATACTTTGCTCTTTATGATTTTATTTTTTGGTTTCTCAGATACACTAAAGCTAAAAATAAAGTAAAAAATTGCCGTGCAAAATATTCTCCTAACCGCATACTCATTTAAAAGTTTTTCATAATTGTGTCTTTTAGCGGAAACATTGCTATTCAAAAACGCTACACATGTTAGAGCCATTTTGCAAGAAAGAAAGTGCACCATTTTCCCTTGAGAGTGTCGTAAAATATTTGTTACCTCATTCACTTCCGAATTTATAAACTGGCAAAAAGCAATAAACGCTCTCATCAGCAGCTAAGAGACTAATTATCTTTTTTTTAATATGTAGTTTCCAAAACATTCTAAAAAATAAATTTTCTCTTCGTTTAGCGGGCCTGTAATCCGTCTTATGTAAATAAAATTATTTCTTATAAAGGTTAAGTTTCTATAGAATTTGATTTTCGCAAAAATATTTTCAGTATCCCTTAGGGCCAGATTTTAGTACGTTTTATTGATGATAATTAATTTTACTAAAAATATTCTAAATTAACGATAAGATATCTAAGCAAGGTAAAAGATAAATCCTCTTAAAAGTTTTCAATAAGAAAACAAATAGAGAAAAAATCTTTGACAACATTAATGCTTTTACCAGAACAAAAAGGTTAATCTTCTTACATTTCTCAGTATTATTTTATGGTTTCAAAATTTGAAAAATGCAATCTTGGTCTGTACTTTGGATTAGTAATAAAAGTTCACCTTCTCTATATACTTCGAAATTATTTTTATTATTTCAAGCTTGAAAAAGAACCTTTTAACACATAATGGCAAAACTTTAATTTAAGGTGCCACTTTTTGCATTAAGTTTTTAGTTTTCGACGTAGAAAGTCAATTAAAAAAGGTTCGGTGAAATAATTTCCTCCTTCTTTTTTCTTATTATTATACTCATTATATATATATATATATACTTCATATACATATTCATCTTTTTCTTTAAAATACTTGATTGGATGCTTATAATCTTTAGTAAAGATTGCGATTAAATATACTGTCATTTATAAATGTTATCGATTATAATAAAACTACTGTAGCAACATTTATTTAAAGAATATCTTTAATATAACTATTTACAAACATTTTCCTATCCTAGTTCAGTTTAATCTTTCAGGATTTTATTTCTTCGGCTCGTATCACTTATGATAAGAATAATGAAAGAAACTGCTTCAGAATTTGTTTCCATCTCTTTTATCAATATTTTTCTTAACAGAGTAAGAGTATACCTTCACACATCTTTCTCAGTAATTGCGCTATCTGATGCGTGCACCCATCTTTTCAGTCGCCGCAAAAAATCAAGTTTTAGGCATGTCTGATGTCTGGAAATAAAACGACTTCGATAATATTGGTCGGAAAGGAGACCATGTGTTTCTGCATTTGTTTTCAGTTTCATTTTAATAGATATATTGGTCAAGTAATAACACAAATTTTAGTTCCTCTTCATTCACGGTAACCAAGTAAAGATGTTCATGTTCGGTAGTTCATAAGGAAACCGCGAAATTGCCTCACCAGTTGGATTAGAATATTCTTTATATAATATATAATTTGTGATGACTTGTGTAATTATACGTTTTATTTACAATTATCAAGAGTAGCAATTCATATTTCTATTTGTTAAATAAATTAATATTTTAATTCCTAAGAGACTGAAAAACACAAACACTACGGTTGAAGTGCACTGTTTTACACTAATACCAGAAAATTACCCTATACAGAACATGAATTACTTTCCAACACGTCTTGTTCACGGCAGGAGATACACAAAATTTCTTTGACGTAACTGTAACCGTAACAATTAAATATGTCTTTCTGTAACTAGAAATGTTTTTCTAATAAGAATTTACAGTCGAACCCGCTTAATGGAATGTCAATTAAAAGAATACTCTGCTTTATGTAACAAAGTTTCAGTGTAGCAGACGATAGAGTATTGTTTCTGTGGATAATGGAATATTCCGCTCATTAGAATAATTTTTCATGGCAAATTGGCTATTCCATTAAGCGGGATAGACTGTGTGTAGTAAATGGAAAAATGAGTAATTCTTTTTCCCAGAGTTTTTTATTCCTTTGAAAAGCCTTAAATAGGCGTGCTGTTTGCTGCTAATTAATTAAAATATGTAAATTTGTTCCCAACTACTTTTATTAAATGTTCAACCCATCGAATGAAGCTAGTTAGATAGTCGTTCATGTTTCATTATTATTTTTAAATAACCATTGTACGACCAACATTTTTTTTTAAATGATTGCAGTAAAAAACGTGCAGTTAAATCTTAAACAAAGAGAGATAAAATGTGCTTGATGTTTGACAGTGTATTTCAAATTGTTTGGATACATAACAGTACATGAAACAATGCATTCAAAATATATTTCAAAAACAAAAAGAGGAAAAAAAGCAGGACTAATTGGTATACAGTCTCACCTAACAACTAACCTTAGCCAATAAAGTATGTGAGTCACTAAACTGTTGGCCATTTTTTAAACAGCACGTTGCTTAAGAACGTTCTCTATATCGAAAATGAAAGGAAATGCTCATTTTTTCTTAACTTGATAGCCTCAGCAAAAGCAAAAGTATAATTAGCATGAATTCCTTGTACTTCCTGCCATGTTAGATTTAAAATACTTATTAAGGAGCCGGTTCAGGAAAATCTAGTTGTTCTAGCTCAGAATGCTTTTTAATGGAGCATTTTGGAACACATATTATTCTAAAAATATAACTTCACCTCGAAATTTTAAATGTTTAAATTTAAAATTAATCAGAGGTGATAAGGCTATAATACACATAAAGTTGGTTAATTAGGTGAGAAGATTTTGTTCCACAGCTTTATAAAGAGGTAAAACTTTCTCAAGCTGAAATCAAATCTACAATAGACGCGTATAAAAGTTCCTAAAAATGTATTGAATACATTTAAAAAAGGTTTTAGAGGAAAAAATCTAATTTACCTCTTTTTTTCCTATTTTTCACTTATTTATTTATTTAATGAAGACATAAATTTGCATAGATGTGCAAAAAATAGAGCACAAAATATTTAAAGAGCTTTGAAAAATTAATGCTTGGTACATTATCAGTGCTACATTAAAACACTTTTTACATTTTAATGTAAAACTGATTGAATATTTTTTTACTTACGTTATAAAAACATTGGCCACTACATAGAAATTCAAAGATCATTTCGTAATTAAAAAAAATTGAAAGTCCACCAAGAATTGAATCATCAAAATATTCTTCTGCTTAGAAGTACCACAAAATATCCAATTAAGGATTACAAAAATTTCATTTTTATTCTGTAATAACTGCGCATTATCATCGAAGTTACGTAATAAAAACACATAAGTCACACTAACATTCTTAAATGTCCACCGCCAAGAAGATAGCTAAATGACACAAGCAAAAAATGACACAACTATTGAAATGAATACCTTGCTTCACTGTGCTGCGGTGTCGCCTTTCGGACGACGACGTTTCCTTTGAATAAGATATCCGGTGACAAATATATTATAACCGAAAAAGTCGACCGCGAAAGCAGACGATTGCTAGACATGAGTCCAAGTTCTATGTCAAGCCGGAAATGAAGCGGAAGAAGATGGAGAATTCTTGTTGATAGAAGGAAAGATAGTGGGATGCGGGTGAAAATATCCGGGTGTTGCACTATGAGGAATTATTTACGATGACAATAAGTTGCATATAACCTTTCCGTTTCCATCGTTGGAAAAATTACTATTGGTCTTTCTTAATACACAATAAAAAATCAACCATTTTCGTATGTTACGATGTGCTTCATGATTGCCTTATCACGGGGGACATTTTTGAAGTTCCGTCTTTTCATGATGGTTCTTTTTTTTTCCCGAAATCTTTATTCTTTGTAAAAATAGTTCCATTTAAAGAAAATTGCACGTTCCATTTTTTCAGAGAAAAAATTAAGTACTCGTGTACCACAAAGTATGCCACGAGACTTACAGTAGTAAGAACACAAAATTTTAAATTTGAATTGCTTACAAAATTAGACAAAACGACAAAAGCCTCCCTTCTTTTAACAAAATCCGGGAAAAAAGGAGGCCAGCGTATGGAGCCTACCTAAAGGCAGATCTAGGACTTGCATGCAAACGGCAGTGCAGAAGAGCATGCTCAACGTTTTCCTCACTATCTCCACAATCACAACACTTCATTTAGGTTAATTTTTATAAACGAACCTAGTAAGAACATGGCTCATATCAATAAGACGCTAAGAACGATGCAAGTGAATTAATTCAAATGATATTAGTTCGGCAAAAAATAATAACTTAATACAAAAATATTAACTTGACGAAAGCCCGAAAAATATTAATTTTTCTTTAAGTGTGCCTTTAACGAATTAAAAATGTTTTGCTTGTCTTACAAAGATGCCTTTCAATGGTGGTACTCTGCATCATTTCTCAAATGATTACTTGGTATAACAAAATATTTTAAGCTGAATTTTTAAAATATCCAGTCGTTTATCTTTCCAGAAAATTTTGGAAATATTATTTAAAGTTATTTAACATTTCCTATGTTTTGATTAATATTGTGAAGAATTTTGTCATTCAAATTCTGTAAATTGCTTGAGAAAACTTTCTTTTTGTTTTTAATTTAAAATGAACAATTTCATTGCTAAGCTTTTATCAATAAAAATAAATCACTGGAGCTATTTGAAGCTTCAATATAAACTTTGGATGTGTTGGATTTCCCTCCTTAAATTAAACTCTTCAATGAGTTCGAATATTTTATTACCTTTTCATTTTCATCAAGTTTTTGAGAGATTTATTCACAGATACAAGTTCTACATTTTAAGCTTAAAAGTCATTCATGTTAAATTGAAGCTTATCAATAACAAATCAAAATAAAACATACTGTTACTCAAAAGAGGAGCCTTACGTTCAACTTTTGTTTCGAATGTATTTGTGTTCCAACATGCGTGAGATAGTTTTATCTAAAAAAAGAATTTGGAAAAAATAAAATATAAAAAAATAAGTTTAACTTGCAATAAAAAAACGATTAAATGTAATGTGATGTCCTCCGGTTCTATGAAAATCGAATTGAAGTAAGTGCAAATATTTACGAAGGAATGCAACGTGAAATGGACTGCATTAACAAAGCGTTTCATTTCTAATGCGGAAAAGAACATCGCTTGTCACTCGAGTATTATTCATATAACAGACATATTTTTTTAAGTATAACTGCATCAATAAATCGTTTCATTTCTAATGCGGAAAAGAACAACGCTTGTCACTAGGGTTTTATTCATATAACAGACGTATTTTTTTAAAAGTATAACTGCATCAACAAATCGTTTTATTTCTAGTGCGGAAAAGGACAGCTCACTCGCGTTTTATTCATACGATAGACGTTCTTTTTTTAAGTATACAGTTTAACAGAAAGTTACATTTGCGTAAAAGATACATGAAGTTCGTCCGAAAGTATACAAGCCTACTTTCCATGGACCAATATCGAATTTGTGACACTAGCTGTTAGATGAAAAAATATCTTACATTGCTAAATTTAAAACTCGAATACTTTTTTACATCAAAAATGATAAATGAATGCTTAAAAGCCTCGTAATCACATGCTAATTTCAGTCATAAAATACGAAATGGACTGTATTAAATAAAGTTTAACTAAAATCCTTACCATTGAAAGAATACCAATAAAAACGATACAAAAAAAAAAGCAATAATATAAATACAGCTAAGCTTTTGGTTCAATCTTCATTTTCAATAAACAAAATAATAATAATAATAGTGAAGTAAAATAAGTAAAAATAACTTTTTAATGAACATCTTTCTCAGGTTTAGAGAAAATAAAAATTTGAAATTACTTTTCTTGCCTTAAGGTCTTTTGTGTGGGAAAATTTTGAAGATTAGATAGAAAGATAATTCGCCATTTTGATGCTATTTACGTGTCCTTAAACATACGCTTTTTTCTTCGAGCAATAACATTCGACTTAGTTCTTAAATAAGGATGGAAAGTTCATTAAATGGACATCTTAAAAACGCTTTAAAAATATTAAAAATTAACAACGAATGAAAACATCTAAAATTTCAAAGCATTACCTGCACTTAAATAGTGTTTACACGCCGCTACCAACTTCCAGGAGCTTTTTAAAATGTTTGTTCATCCTTTCTAAAGGTTAAAATTCTCAAGTAACTCACTTCACTTCATTTCACTTTTTTCCTAGATTTGCTTTTTTTTTGGGGGGGGGGGAAGGGGTGCGCCACCGGTCGCTTGCACCGACGCATAAGTGAGAGATTACTACAATGTGATTCAATCAGTAATAAGAGCACTGACCAATACTGACCATTGAATAATAAACATATGCTAATATGTATAAATTTTTTGTGCCCTACCAGATTTATGAACTAGAGAGCAAGATCAATTAGGGGCCGTTCATAAATGACGTCACGCTTTTTTTCCATATATTTGACCCCCCTCCCCCCCTTTGTCACAATACGTCACACTTCAGCGGGCCCCCTCCCCCCCCCTTTTTCACGCGTCACGCTATGTTGCATAATGCATGATGTCACACTTCTTGTTACCTCCTCCACTCCCCTTGTCACACTTTGTCACAATTTCGCGAACCCCCTCCCCCCCTCGAAGCGTGACATCATTTATGAATGATCCCTTACATTACTTCTGGTACTGAAACAGTTATCCAAAGCTCATCAGTAAATCATCTGAAAATTAATTCTACCGCATTGAAATGTTTATGATCTTACTTACGTCCATAAAAGAATACCTGAAAGTTGCATCAATTTCTAAAATTTATAAGCGTATTCACCATTTGTGCTTTCCTATAACAACTGCCCCTTAAAAAAAATATGTTTCTTTCACATTTTATTAAAGGACTGATCTACTGATAAGGAGTCTCTGCTTTCCAAAAAAGAAAAATCACTTTCTCTTTAAACATGGGTAAAAAGTGAACTGCTTTTGAAGAACATGACGTGTTCGAGAATAGTTTTCGAGCTAACTCGCAGCAATTCGAAACGAAGAAATATTTTTCTGACACAAATCAACGTTTTTCAAGAAAAAATATTGTTAGTTTTCTTGACATCCAACTTCTTTCGTGCACCTATGCAACAATTTTCGATTTTAAATTTATTTTAGTTCAAAATTTTTAGAAAGTTTAAACTCCCGGCTAAAAGATTTTCCATGTAAAATTTGGAAGTTTCGGAAAATTTTTACCGTACGAAAAGAAATTCCTTGTATTCAGCAAATGATGTGCAAAAGCAAGAAAAGTTCAACAATATTTTATATCGTTTATTGAAAATGAAGATTGTGATCAAAACTCTCAACTCAGACATCTTGAACTGCGATTTTATTTGTGACGTAGCAGAAAATGTATTCTTTCAGAAATGTCTCTATAGAAATACTGACTAGAAATTAAATACGATTGTTCATAAATGAATCTTTGTATTCGTTCGCAGAAAATTTCTTGTCATTGGCAAGTAAAATACCAGAAATGAACAAATGGTTTACAAGGAAGGTATTAATGACCAATTCCCTGATGAGTTTAAGCATTTTATATTCAATCCCCTTAAGAATGCAATCCAAGTAGCTATTAGCTAGAGTTTAATTGGCTGCAAAGCACAATTTTTTTGTTCTCTCTCTCATATTTCTCAGTTACGTATTAGGATACCTAAATCATTTCATACATTTTCTTCATTATTTTAAAATATTTTTCATTTGTAGCTACCGTAAAAGGTATTTATAATAGTTTATCTTATTTAATACTATGCACAATTGGAACTACGATTTGAATCCAGCTAAAATCGTTCTCTTTATTATTAGCAAAACAAAACCTTCTGCTAAATAAAATATTTCTTTCTGAAAAGTAATTCGATGCGCTTATTTTGATCATTCATAATTAAATATATTTTTTATTTATGGTGCTAATTACTCAATATTATGAATCAATTCGTCATAACGTATTAATAGTATATTAAGTTAGGAACAAAATCATCAACGTATTTTTAATCCTTTTGCGCGATTATGCAAGACTCATTGCTACTACTAATAAGATTGCTTTTTAGCAGTAGTTCTACAACATGAATTGAGGATTAAAATGTTGCCGCACAAAAACATTTTTTCTTTTTTCTTTTCCTTTCTCAAAGCACTGAAAATCTCACCTGCAATTTTCTGCACCAAATAATACAGTGTGAAAGTCAATTATTTAAAATGCGGTAAAAGGACATACAGTTCCACCATCAACTAAAGCGATCTGCCTGACAGAGTGCCAAGAAGAATCCATTTATGTTCAAATGAAGAACTGCTGGCATAAGGAATGTGCCATTTTCGTTCTCGTTCTAATTCGTTTAGTATACTTGATTTCTTCCGATCTGATGCTATGTGCCAATTTATAAATTTACTTGCTTTCAACAAATATTCTGATTCACGTACTAGATAAACGCACCGGCAAAACGAACTTCCCTAAAACTAGAATGGATTCGTTCTTTTCTGCCATGCGCAAAAGTGTCCAAATGTCAAAACCCGTGGTCGAACTGTAAGCATAATATAGTAACTATCAAGGAAAAATTGAAATGTAAAGTAATTAAATGTTAAGTGAATAACATTTAAAATGAATGTTTGTGTATGTATATATATATATATAAATATATATATATATATATATATATATTAATGTCTTCCATCGCAGACACAATTTAGAAAAGAAATGAATTTTTGTTTTCAGTTAAAATTTTATGAACGTAATAAAGCGCGTGTAAAAAAAGATATATCGCAATCGTCATTCAAAAAAAAAAACTTTATCCTAATAACGCAAGCATCTTTCTGCCGCTTATTCTTTTCTAACTATAAATAGACGAGCAAAGAAGCAGTCAAATGAAATGAATGAGGCTAAGTAGCAAAATTTTCGCTAGTCAGTGAAAACATGAAAATCTTATTTCCAATGAAAAACATACAGTGGAATCTATATAAAATAGGCAAAGACAGAACAGTTAAGTACCATTTTCTCCCTCTCGTCCCCTCTTTTTTTTAGTAGTAGCTTTTGATGAGTTTTAGTGTTATGAATTTAAAAAATCTTAGAAATAGCTTCATTCCTACTTTTAACATAGATTCGAAGTCTTTTTCAGATTTCTTTATTCGTCATACCTTCAAACTACTCCCTACATTTACAATATTTGCATAATAATCAATTTTTTTATTATCATTTATAACTCAAAGACGAAGAAATGTCTGAGAAATGACGAAGAAACAAAGCAAAAGAGAAAGTGATTAATACTTATAAATATACTATTAAATGAATGTTAAAGAAAAATAATACTGATCTTAAGGTATCAGTTAATACATTTCCAAAATATATGAATGGATACGGTGGAAAACGATCCAAGTCCATTTTTCGCCAAATTGATTTTTTAGTGCATACATCTAGCTTATGGTAGCTTATACAGAATGAATATGAGATGTCATTTAGGAAAGTAATATGCAAACGATCCATCCATTGGCTCTTCTGACCTGATTAGCAATTATGATCAAAGTGCAGAAGCTGAAACTTTAAAAACGTAACCTGCGAATTTAGAAATTTGTGGCATTGAGTTTTCAGTGCATACAGAATGCTTATTATAGACAGAATGCATATCCAATATCATTTAGGCAAGAAATATGCAAACGACCCATAAATTGAGGACGCGTTTGACGAGAAAAATGATCAAAATCCAGATCTTTAGAAACGTCATTCTGAGAATTTAGATTTGTGACTAGAATCGTAAGTCAGTAAGATGGTTTATCCAGTACAATGTCAAACAAAATAAAATACAATCTGAAGCTAACGATGTCTAACGTAATATTAAGTGATATAATAAGTGTAACGCGTTATTTTGCTTTGAATCAACGTTTCGTAAGTTTGTTGATTTGAATTAGCGTACTCTTGATTACATTGAAAGTGCTTGTATTTCTATTACTATTTTCTTTACAGGATAGGAGTGCAAAAAGATAAAAATATGCATAAGAAATGCACTAAACTAAATAACTAACTCAGTGGTCGATCAACGATCAGTCGCATCGAAGAGAGATTATTGCCGAATGAAATATTTAAAAAAAACAAACTGTTGTCAAACATAAAAACTAAAATGTCTAAAAGTTGTTTAAACGATCGGGCTAAACTTGAAAAAAATAATGTATTACGCTCGAATTCCGATCGATGGATGAACTCTAGTCCACATAATTGAACATTGATTTAATCATAATACAGAGAGATTATATTTCCACACATTACATGTCCACCATGGTAAATAACTCTTTCTCTCGGTCCAACTAGAAGAATGTTTAAGACGTAAATTAGCAAGACAAGTTACATCAATTCCAAAAGTACGAAAATTATTTTTAAATTAGATGAGCGTTTTTTACTATCTGAATTTCTCATAAGCAACTGTTATTCGAACCTGTCTTTGTTTAAGTATGGAATAAAAAAGAAATACTTATTTCCTATTGACAAGCTGTTTTTACCAAGTTTACATTTAAACAGTTGACTGTATAATATATGTGTGTCAAATTATCTTCTAGTTTGTTTTATAAACAACTTAATGCTATAAAAATAAAACCTTAATTGTATTGACAAATGTTATGTAAAAGCCATTTTTGGTTCGAAACAAGAATTTAAGTTAATTCTTGTCTAAAATGTCTCGAGAAAGCTTTTCTAGATATTTTCTCCTAAACATGAATGACTTGCGGTTCTTTAAACAAACTGCAAATAAATATTGCTAAGTAATTTATTTGTGCCCCCAAAAGATAAACATTTAAGGTAAATAGGGTTTTTTATTTCCCCTTCGGTACTCTTATTTGTCGCCAAAGTAAATAAGAATTTAATTTTGTAAAATGCCTTAAAATAGGATTTCATCGTGACTAGAAGAAAAGATAGTGTACGATAGTAAAGATTTATGACGTAATGTAATCTGTAAAGTAAATTGGGTACTTTGGTTAAAAACCATAGATTAACTATCTTTTCTACATATATTTTAACTAAACAGGGGGACCTATAGAAGAGAGGGACATATAGATTAAAATGGGTTCTGAACCACTAGAACAGAATCGGAAGAAATTCTACACTGATCCGTAACATCCATTCCTTGACAGGATTTGATCATGGTGCTAGACTTATGTTCTATCACCTATGTTAGTGGGAGGAACAAATTTTTCAACTGCTCCGGGTTTACTCATAAAATGCAGCTCCATGAAGTCATTAATATGAAATATACCTTTGTTATGGTTTAAGGAGTTTAAAAACAAGCTCCTAAAAGTCTAGAACTTAAATTTTTTAAACGTATATATTTTTTTAACTTTTAGTAAATACAATACTTAAAAAGAAACTAATTTTGGTATTTATCCGTAAACTAATGCCAGTACCATGTTTGATATATCTAAGGAATTCAAAATAATCTAGATTTTTGTTAAAATACTGTACTTTGAGTATGTAACGTTGGGACGTCTCAATGGACAACACTCTCATGTAAAGCTTGAAATGAAAAGTAATTTAATTTCTTGTAATTTCAATTGAATTAAGTAGTAGAAAGTGCCATTCTGAAGTGCAAATTCCCTTTCCCGTAAAGGATACTACCAGTAGGTGCAAAAGTTTAAACGAATGCGAATAATTTAATGCTTTTTCAATCATCTGAATTTCCCGGGTAACATTCTACGCATTAGAACGCTATGTTTAGTACAAAAGTTAACATTAACACTAATGTAACTTGTAAAAGGTTAATTTACAATAATATAAAAGCAATGTATATAATAAACAGTTGTGCAAATTAATGGAAACAAAGGAAAAATTTTACACAAAATTGATTTATTCACAAAATATACAAATACATAATAGCTTTCAATACTTAGTACGACCTTTTTTTGGCTCTTATTAGCAACGTAAGTCTACTAGGCATTGTATACAAATATTTCCATATTAGGGTAAATGTGGGATAGACGCCATAGGGGGATAGATGCCTAAGTAAACGCGTAGCGATCTGTATGAGAATTATACCCGCAATGTTTTTTTTTTTTTTTTCAATGTAAGCTTGCCCCCTCACTTCCGCCAGTCGATGCCTCGCACTTTGTTGGAACGAACGTGTCGTGAGTTATGCAGTGAAAAACGAATTAAATGACGACAGATTGGTGGATTTAGGTTACGTATAATCTTAGTGCGCCTGGAACTTTTGATGCTATAAAGTAAGTGTTTATTTTTTTGTATTTATAATCTATTTATGTATCAAATACAAACATTTAAATGTTATATCAGTTTTTTCAACAAGATTTATTAGTTAAATTAGAGGGCATCTATCCCACGCAATAAGGATAGATGCCCCAGTTTTTGTGAGTATAGATGCCCTTAGAGGCATCTATCCCACGCCGTATCATAAACTGAATTATAATTATTTTCTTGCTTTCCAGAAATGCCACGCAAGTACGTACGCAAAGAAGGAGCACGGCTCCGACGCGTGTGGACCGAAGTCGCTCTTAAAAGCGCTTTTGAAGAGATGCGACAAAACAAATGTTCTCTTAATGACCTGGTCCCTCATGTAGTAATCAGACATTGCGAAGTTAAGACGACAATGAGGTTCGCGTTAGGCCAACTTTGGTTCGAACTCGAAGTTCTTCACCACCAAATCCAGATCTAATTCACGAGTCTTCTGGTAGCTGTAACACAGTGGAACGAGATCTTCCCAATTCTCCATCTTTTCTTTCTTTGCAGCCTCTAGTGCAGGTATACAGAAGGAGACGCCTTGCAAGTATTTGCAAGAATGTTCTCCTGTTCCGAAAATTCCGGTACCATTCTACAAAAGAGGAAAACAGTCTGCTACAGTTCTGACTTTCAAGGAGAACATTGCTGCTAAGAAAAATAAAGGTAAAGCTACTCCTAACGTACCATGCAAAAGCAGCAAACAAGCCAAAAAATTGACTAAAAAAAAGGTCGAGATCAGCTTCCGAGGAGACTTGTGATTCTGATGATTCTCTACTAATAGAAAATAAATCATAATGTTAAGAAAAAGGGAAAAGAACAAATATCTAAGAAACAGTGGTTTACAGGAAGAAATCTATATAAAAGTGTGAATACTCAAAATACAATTCAGCATCCTGTTCGCAATGGTCAGACTACAACAAAAATTTTCAAAATTTACAATGAAAACGACGAAACGCTTTCAAATGAGTCAGACTCTTCTCAGAATGAGACAACTCATTGTGTGGAATGTTTCGAAGATTTTGAAACGACAAAATCGAAGGTAGACTGGATTCAGTGCATGATGTGTAGAAATTGGCTGCACGAATCCTGCACAATATACGGTGATTATTGTAATCAATGTAAGCGTTTAAAACTACGTCAAAAAAAAAAAGAAAAAAAATATATAAATTGCCTAAAAAAACTTATAAATAAAAAAAGACATAAAAAATATTTAAAAAAATATATGTCAAAGAAAAAGATATAGTTAAGATTTTGGGTAAGGCACTGCTCAATAAGAATATGTGATAATTGTTTTTAATTTAGCACCAAAGATGATTGTGCCATCTAACGTAAAGTTAGGACATGTTTTTTTATCAACAAATTATGATTATTATAATTAATACAAAATATTTAAGTTCAGTTGATTGTATTATTTAGCAAATGTTAAATAAAGTTAAGAAAATCATAATATTCTTTCATTAATTCCTTAGGGCAACTATCCCACAAGGCAAAATGCCATAGCGGCGTCTAACTCACATAGTAGGCATCTATCCTCATTCATAAGGTTATTTATTTTATTTGTAATTAACTATAAATAATACAAACAGCATTAAATTATGCAAATTATTTTGTTCATTAATAAGTACACCAACCATCACAAAAGTTAAAGATTTTTAAATTATCATCTTCTCTATGTTAATCGCCCATTTCAAAAGTTTGGCAACTATCCCACATTTACCCTATCATATAAATATTTGTAAACAAATATTTTCAATATTATTATTGCATCGTGAAATCAAATGCAAAATATACTTAAAAAAGCTTTTGTGTGTGTGTGTGTGTGTGTGTGTGTGTGCAGTAACATTTCTTAAGTCTATCCTTGACAATGGGCTAAAGAATTTTGATAAGATTCATGTCAGGAGAGTTACCAGACAAGTCTGTAACTGAAATACCTTTGTCATACATAAAGGCCTTCACTTTTTTGACGCGTGCAGTGGCAACATCTGGCAGAACAAATGCTGGAGGGAGCTGCAGAGGAGCAAGCTGGTTTAACTCTGGAATAACGCATCTGGAATAATTTTAAACATCTATCCATTTGTCACTGTTCATCATGCTACAAACAGGATTCCTTCCAATAATGATTCCTTGCAATGTATAAGCAATACAACCCCAAAACACAAACCCCCCAAAATCAATATTTATCTCTTATTTTCATTAATTCACACAAGGGTGTATATTAGAGGACAATAATTATTGATACGTATTTAAATTAGTCTGTATTAGACAGAAATTTCCCCTATCTACCCCAAAACAAAGTATTTTTCTGGTTTATAGCAGAGACACATGCCCCTCTCTACATTTTAGTCTATTATAGTACATAATTTCTAAATACAGTGTTCCCTCGCCACTTCGCGCTTCATGTTTCGCGGCTTCAGTACTTCGCGGGTTTCTCCAAAATATTCATTAAAAAATAAAAATGAGAAAATACAACTACGTAGGCAGCCACATTGCGGAAAGGAGCGCTGTTTCATGTTGATGCGAGAGAGTGAAGGATCCCTGCATGGTCAAACAAAGCTATGAGTTGACTCAGAGTACATACCACGAGCTCTCAAAAGCTCCCACCAACACAAGACTCTTCGCCTCTCTCAGAAAGCAATATTGATTATTGTTTATTACTGTACTATAAGGTTTTGTAATTAACCTTATTAATTAGCACTGACACGTTTAAGTAAATACGTATACTGTTGTAATTTTTGTCTTAAATGTGTAAAGTATAAATACTGTTTACACATTAAAAACATTCGTGTACCCGCATACACGAAAATTCCTAGGAGCAAATTTTACTTCGCGGTTTTTCGACTTTCGCGGAAGGTTCTGGTCCCCATTAACCGCGAAAAACGAGGGATCACTGTACCATCATCACATTATATCCTTTAGGAAGCCGTGATGCATGAAATAATCTTAGAAATGATAACTTGTTTTTAAGCAACTGTTGCTTGGACTTAAATCTTATTTAAGTTGCATTACTTGGTTGGCCCAAATTGATGATAGCAACTTAAACGGGAATATTTACTGAATATTTCCAACGGAAGCTGAATGCAAGTATGCAAACGTGTCTACCATCTGTCGTACAGTTATCGTGTACTTCTTATGTCGTAGAAATATCGCATATCATTTTGCGGTATGAAATTCTGAGCCTATTGCACCTTGTTCAGTCACATTAGCAAAAGTCATTGCTGGTATGTCGTAACTACTCTATTAAGATACTCGTTTGCTTTGTCATAACAGAAAATTACGTGTAATTGAATAATCATGATCTATTGATCCTTTTTATTTATATTTGCTCACGTTTTTAATGTGCCTGAAATTCGGCTTTTTGAAAAAAATTATAGAATTTTTAATATGCATATCTTATTTTATTTTATTTATTTATTTAGTTATTTTTTGTACAGATTATATAATAGTATTAAAATGTCACGAAAATAGCTTAACTTCATACCTTTTTCAGCCTACTTTAACGTAAAAGTAAAAAAAAAAATAATAAAGAATGAAAGAAGGCCTAATGTATCGTAAACATATCGTTAAAAATAAAGAAAAGTAAAAAAAATGAAGTAATTAAATAAAGATTGAAAAATAAAAAAAATGAAAGTAGTGTTTTAAGATGGGGAAAATGTGTGTCTGTCGGTCTGTCCGACAGACACACATTAGGGGGGGGGGGGCCCTAATAACTTTTGAACGAATTGTCCGATTCGAAAAATTATTTTTGCATTCGAAAGATCTCGGCGAGGACATCTCATTTTCATATATTACTTTTTGATTCGAACAATTTTTCGTTCAATTTTGAACAGTTCAAAAAAAAAAAAAAAAAAAAACATTAGCACCTATGGGCGAAAATGAAGCGAATGATGTAAACTCGTGGTACAAGATCGAGGTTCCAATGAACAAGCTTACTGGAGGAAGCTCTTGGAGTGAAATATTAATTTGAACAGTTTTTGTTCATATTTGAACAATTCAAAAAATTAACACAGCGCTTACGGGGAAATTTCAAATCTATATAAATCCTGATCTAACTGACCAATTTGCTTGGAACAAACTTTATCGAAAAGCTCTTATAACGTAGAACATGTACAAATAGAAAGTTCATCCAGAACTAACGAGCCTGCTTTCCTATGATTTTTTTTTTATCGGGATGTTTAAGGATATTTTTCAATGAATAAATGAATGAGTGAAAGAATGAATGAATGAATAAATGAAAGAGTGAAAGAATGAATGAATGAATAAATGAAAGAGTGAAAGAATGAACCAATGAATAAGTGAATGAGGAAAAGAATGAATGAATGAATAAATGAGTGAATAAATGAAAATATAAATAAATGAGTGAAGAAATACATGAATCAGTAAATGAATGAATAAACATATGAATGAGTAAACGAATGAATGAATAAATGAATGGCTGAATAAATGAAATAATGAATGAGTGAGTGAATCAATATGTATTATCCGTTGAAAAAAGTATATTTGAAAAAATTAAGAGCTGAAGCTAAAGGAGAAAGAGATAGCTAGATTATAAATTTGAATTTGATGTATACGGGAAGGTAGGCTCGTATAGTTCTAGACGGAACTTCTTGTTAAGTTATATTTTTTAATAAATACGAATAGCGACTTTTGTTACCGATACGAACAAGTTCTTTGAAATTTCAAAAACAAAAAGCGTACAATATATTTCTCAATAATGAAAATGATATTGATTTTGTACCACATTCATTAAGATTTTTTATCCGTAACTTCGTGCTTTTTATTGCACCGTGTAAAATAACTTGTTGGGTTACGTAATATTCATGTTGTACATTATGAGACTGATCCATAACGTCCAGTTCTAATTTTTAATATGCGTATCATATTTTGTCCAATGTTTACGCTTTGTTTTCCTTTAGTGACATGATTTCAATCATCGTTATTGAATGCCCTTCCACGATATTCAATTCTCTATGTTATTTAGCATAGAGATTTTGATTTTGTGAACAGAGGAATGTAGAATGAGGAAGGAAACAAATATTTCATTAATTTTAAACGGTGATAAATTAAATATTTTTTTGGGGGGGTAGGTAGGGGAAATCTCTGCCTCATGCAAACTGATTTAAATATATATCAAAATTATTTTATACACCCTTGTGTGTCTTAATGTGAATAAGAGAGAATTTTTGATTTTGGGGGGAAACTTTGTGTTTAATTTCTAGTAGCATTCGAACCCCTACCCTTCCCCTTGTCTACATCTTGGTTTCAGTAACTTGATCGTTTGTAACTGTTGCGAAAAAGAACTATATGTGATAATTTATTGAACCGTAGCAGGAATAACTTTGATCTTTGTGAGAGAATTTTAGACTAATTAGCAAACGATCTTATAAGCCAGCAAGTTTAAATGCTCCACTGAGTCTGAGTTTGGAAGTTTTAAAATTAATCAACGAATGAAAGGGATTTGTTATGCATCAGCTCCAGGTTATTCATTTTAAGTTTCAGTCTTTATTCATTAAGTAAGAATTGATCGTCTAATCAGAATCTCATTTGTTCTCTTCTCGTGTTCCAACATGACTGTAAAACAAATAAATTGAATTTGTCTGAATTAATAAACCCAAATTGGATATAATCGATTACAGCAAGAGAAGAGAAAATTCCTCAATATATTCAATGAATTTCAAACAATCGTTAAAATAACTTATATTATTTTTTTCTGTTCTGTGTTCAAACAATATGAAAGTTTCTTAAGCAGAGTCAAATGACTAAGAAAAAAAGTAACATCCAATAAAACAAGAAAAATACAAAATGATTTTATAACTCATAAGACTGAAAATGCCCATAACATCAGAATTAAGTATGTATTACTGGATTCTTCGTGTACTAATGGCATGTCTTCTTTTGACATGTCTTCTTTTAAAATGTTAGAAAATAATTTGAAATATGTTTCACTAGTTAACAACTATAGCCTTAGAAGGTAATTTTAAAGATAACTGTTAATGTACGTTGCAATCACGCACTGCTTGGCAATTGGCAGTCATTTATTTCATGGTTAAATTGCTTTGGGGCCGTTCATAAACAACGTCACGCTTTTTTCCCATATATTTGACCTCCCTCCCCCCCTTTGTCACAATATGTCACACTTCAGCGGACCCCCCCTCCCCCCTTTGTCACGCGTCACGTTATGTTGCATAATGCATGATGTCACACTTCTTGCTACCCCTTCCCCTCCCCTTGTCACAATTTCACGAACCCCCCTCCCCCCCCTCGAAGCGTGACATCATTTATGAATGATCCCTTTTCTCATAGAACCGTGATATATATCGACAGGATTGTGACATGTTTTGGTTCTTCTACTCATGTCTTATACTTGATTACCTGTTATCTCGGAAGTTTCCCGTACCTCACTATGATTATGGAATTCGCTTCTATATTTCTCAAAAATATTTTGAAAAATTATACGTTTTGGGAGGAAAAGAGTTGTCGCGTCAAGGAAGCAATAAGCAGCCAAATCGTACAACCCGACAATACTAGCACGTCAAACAGTCTCCCACTCAAGTGTTACACACCACTCATGCGTTAATGCGCTCTCCACCTATTATTTTTCGATGTTGTTTTCATTCATATTAAACAACTAATGCAATTTACACCAGCAAAATGTGCCCATTGCAAGAAAAAAAACTGACTAAAGATTATCAACAAAGAAGATTCTTGAATCCAAATTATTTCGTCTCGTGCATTTTAGCTAAATATCGATACCATTATTCAAGATCAACAGACAAACTCCCCATTGAAGTAAAAATTTAATCAGTTACCAAAAAAGAAAGTTTCTACGATCACGTAATTCCTTCTCTTATATTTCGCAATATTCAGAAAGAAGATACGATTCCTTATTATTTGAAACTCATTTCAAACAAAGGTTCCATTAAAGAAGTTCTCTAACTTTTCAAGCTAGAATATGATGCACGAATTTCTAATGTAGGCACTTATACAGTGAAATGATCTTAGATCAAAAGAACTTTGAAATGCGCATTTACTTTGAGAGTCCTAATTTCAAAAATGGGTAAAAATAAAATGGTCAGCTCCTTCAGAGCTCTTTATTTTAAATTTCAATTTCTAATTCTTAAAAATATTTCAGTTTACTAACAACGCATTTATTAGTTTCTTGGAGTAGAATAAAGATCATATACTATTTATTTTTCAAGACGTTAAGTCGCTCTGTTCGTGCATGTATATATATGTATATATATATATATAGCATTTAAACATAGTTAGAAAAAATAAGCATTTTAGTGAAACATAAATTCAAAACATTTCAAAAGTTGGAAAGATGTAAAAATGTAAGCGTTAAGACATAGAGGGGCACATCAATGCCATACCCCTTCCCCCTGTACATTGTATACGAAAAAAATTCATTGTATGAGAAATTGATTGCATACATTGCTCAAAAGATTCATTTTCATCTTACATTTTCTTTAAAAACGTGTGTTTAAAGGAAAAGGCTCATTGCACTTCCAAATTTGCAATCTTTGAAACATAATCAAACTTAATAATCAACCTCGAATTAATACTTCTGAAACCATAGAGCGTTGTCAATAATTAGTACAAATTATAAGAAATTATTGTAAGAGAACATTCTAACACATTAGAAGCTTACATAAAGAGTATTCTGCGTCGTTTTTTCCTAAAAATCTAAAAGTTATCGATTAGGCATATTTTCTTTACAATACGTTTGAAAATATTCGACAGTACACATGAATAAAAAGCAAATAACACAATGCTTTCTATATGAATAAACCTCAATTGGAATTCTAAAAATGTAGGAATATCCAAATTACCTCTACCACAAGAATGATTGTAAAAAAATGTAGTTCTTAACAGGTTATATGTTTTCGTTTATAATTAGTCTTTTTTCTCAAAAAATATATCTCAATAATTTTTTTATCACGAACCTTTAAAAAAACCTACTAACACATTAGACATTTTCCTTAATAATAAATATTGATTTGTTTACTCTACATGTCTATCTCAAACTTTCAATTAATCATACCACTTGAAATTCTTTACTTTCTAAAGCTGTAAAAATTGTCTTGTTGAAATAAAATGGAGGAAAGAGAAAATTATTTTACATAGAAATGCGTGCAGATCTGCATATATTTAGTACCAAATAAAAGTACTCCAAGATCAATCGCACCTACCGTGAAGAAACCCATTTCCACTAAGTCAGAAATTTCCCCGAGGAAATCTCTGCTATTTTATTCTTGGTTTGTCCTTTTATTCTTTTAAGAGACTTCCCGAAGCAATTCTTTTTTCTGACCCAGCAGCTCCCAATCTGAATTCGCAATTTCATCGTCGCTTTAGGTATAAAACACAGCAGCTGAGAAAATGTGTGATATGCTTATAAGTAGACATTTGAATATTATCGTGCAGTTGAATTTTGGAGAACAAACGTGAATATTCTTTTTTTCTAAAAGTAAATGATAAGTATTCAAAATACAATAAATATTGTGAAATACACTGCCGGCAACACCCAGAAGGACGCGATGTACCAAAGTCAAACATACATCACCAACTGCACACAGTATCAATAATATTTGATTCGAAATGTAACCTTCTCTGAAGTGCCAGCACAGTGGCGTCGTGGTAAGGCGAGGGACTCGTACATCACAGGCAATAGGATCGAGCCTGTCGGTGGATTTCCAAGATGCAGAAAATTATCTGTGCCCATGTCGTATGATTATGCGGCATGGAAAAAGTCCCCTGAATAAACTATTGGCTTGGATGCTCTCGGCTAATATAAATTCCTAGTGCAATTTCGCATCAACAGAGTCCCGGTGCTCGCCCTTTCAGGTGGAGAAACCGGACGTCAAAATTCTCATGCGTTGATGGTAACACACTCATTGTGGTGCCGCTGAAAGAGACGGTACCAATATCTGGGGAACGCACTAGGTCTGCAATTGGCAGAAGCCAAAAGCAGCCCATTAGAAATGAAAAGTAAAAAATTTTAAAAAACCTTCTCTGAAATGAGGAAAATAAGTAAACCAGTGATGGAGAGTGCTGCCCCCATGTCTGTCAGTAACCATTGTTACACGCCTGGGCATTGATTCAAAGAAACATTTTTATATGTTGCTAATGAAGGGCAGTAAATGCTGCCTCCACACGCAACCAACGTTCATATGGTGTACCCGCGGTTGCGGTATACCCGGCTGGACGGTCTCCTATTATTGACCAAATATATTGTATAGATAAATCTAGAAAACGGACAGAATAAGGTAGCAGTATAATGTGGTGGGCTAGTAAAACAGTTGCGTTATTATGTGCAACATGTGTTCGCGCATTCTCCTGTTGAAACGAGACTGCAGACTAGGCTCGAAGTTTTTCTTAACTTCGGGCTGTAAAGCGAACAAATGGCTGCAAAGCTAGAAAAATATATAGCCCTGGTTGGTCAGTGTACCGGTAGTGTTTAGTAAAGAGTAAGATGTAGAACCCTGATTCTTAGAAAACTAAAAAATCAATATAAGTAAAAACTGATATATCTATATAAATAACAAGAAGTTCCGTCTAGAACTATACGAGCCTACTTTCCCGTATACACCAAATTCAACATTATAATCTAGCTATCTCTTTCTCTCTCTTTCTTATTTATCTTTAGTTCTAATTATTGAAAATATACCTTTTTCAACGGATAATACATATTCATTCACTCACCCATTCATTCTTTCATTTATTCAGCCATGCATTTATTCATTCATTCGTTACCTCATTCAAGTGTTTATTCATTCATTTACGCATTCATGTATTTATTCACTCATTTATTTATATTTTCATTTATTCAATAATTTATTCATTCATTCTTTTCCTCATTCATTTATTCATTGATTTATTCTTTCACTCTTTCATTTATTCATTCATTCATTATTTCACTCATTGAGTCACTGAGAAATATCCTTGAAAATCCCGATCAAAAAATTTCATAGCAAAATAGGCTCGAAAGTTCTGGATAAACTTTCTATTTCTACATGTTCTACGTTATAAGAGCTTTTCGATAAAGTTTGTTCCAAGCAAATCGGTCCGTTAGATCAGGATTTATATAGGGTTGAAATTTCCCCGTAAGCTCTGTGTTAATTTTTTGAACTGTTCCAAAATGAACAAAAACTAGTCAAATCAATATTTCACGCCGAGAACTCCTTTCAATAAGCTTTCAATAGGAACTTGGCTCTTGTGCCCAGAGTTTACAGAATTTGCTTCAATTTTGTCCATAGGCGCTACTGTTAAAATTTTTTGAACTGTTCAAAATTGAACAAAAAATTGTTCAAATCAAAAAGATGGAAATGAGATGTACTCGCCGAGATCTTTCGAATGCAAAAAGAATTTTTCCAATCGGACAATTCGTTCAAAAGTTATTAGGGGGGGACAGACCGACAGACCGACAGACCGACAGACCGACAGACAGACAGACAGACCGA
Source organism: Octonoba sinensis (assembly GCA_038502835.1). NCBI lineage: Eukaryota > Metazoa > Arthropoda > Arachnida > Araneae > Uloboridae > Octonoba > Octonoba sinensis. The sequence continues at coordinate 22,545,029 of CM076599.1, read as the reverse complement.
CAGACACACTTTTTCCCCATCTCAATACCCTACTTTCAAATTTTTTATTTTTCAATCTCTATTTAATTACTTCACTTATTTTTGACTTTTCTTGATTTTTAACGATATTTTCACGATACATTAAGCCTTCTTTCATGCTTTATTATTATTTTTTTTTACTTTTACAGGAAAGTAGGCTAAAAATGTAAGTGTTCGTTTGTGCATAGCCGCAAATCTCCGAAAGTACTTCACCGATTGCTTTGAAATTTTGCCAGTAGACAGGGTGATTCAAGAGGATGGTTTATAGACCCATTAGAAAAAAATCCGACAGGTAGTTCCTTTTTTTATTCCAATTTTACGCGAATTTCTACATAAATTCCCCAATATGGGGGTGAAAAAAACCTTGCACATATTAAAGTAATATATCGATCGTAAGCGCTGATTTTTCTGCACAAGAAGGAATTCGTTTGAAATTTCTGAGTCAATAAGAACGGCAGTTATAAGCTTTTTATTAATAATTATTTTCCCAAAAAAAAATTATTAGCAGTTTCCTCAACTCCGCGTGAATTAGTGTTAGCTTAATCTATATAAATAAAAATGTAAGTGTTCATACAAGGCTGAACGTGATAAAGTTTATGGTTACAATCAAGTTCAGCCTTGGTTCATAACCTTAAATCTCCGAAGTACTTCACCAATTGTTTTGAAATTTTATCAGAACATGTGTTTTTATATATCACTTTTAATTTATTTCAACTTTGATTTAATTATTTCGTTTTTTAGCCTACTTTCCCGTAAAAGTAAAAAAATAATAATAATAAAGCATGAAAAAAGGCTTAATGTATCGTGAAAATATCGTTAGAAATCAAAAGTCAAAAATAAGTTAATTAATTAAATAAAGATTGAAAAATAAAAAATTTGAAAGTAGGGTTTTGAGATGGGGAAAAAGTGTGTCGGTCGGTCTGTCTGTCGGTCGGTCTGTCTGTCTGTCGGTCTGTCGGTCTGTCTGTCTGTCGGTCTGTCGGTCTGTCGGTCTGTCCCCCCCCCTAATAACTTTTGAACGAATTGTCCGATTGGAAAAATTCTTTTTGCATTCGAAAGATCTCGGCGAGTACATCTCATTTCCATATTTTAATTTTTGATTTGAACAATTTTTTGTTCAATTTTGAACAGTTTAAAAATTTTTAACATTAGCGCCTATGGGCGAAAATGAAGCAAATAACGTAAACTCTGGGTACAAGATCCAAGCTCCAATGAACAAGCTCACTGGACGAAGTTCTTGGCGTGAAATATTGATTTGAACATTTTTTGTTCACTTTTGAACAGTTCAAAAAAAATTAACATACCGCCTACGGGGAAATTTCAATCCTATATAATTTCTGATCTAACGGACACATTTGCTTGGAACAAACTTTATCGGAAAGCCCTTATGACGTAGAACATGTACAAATAGAAAGATCATCCAGAACTAACGAGCCTATTTTCCTATAAAATTTTTTGATCGGGATTTTCAAGAATATTTTTAATTAATGAATGATTAAATGAATAAGCAAAAGAATGAATGAATAAATGAGTGAATAAATACATGAATGACTTAATAAATAATGATTGAATGAATATGTATTAACCGTTGAAAAAGGTATATTTGAAGCAATTAAGAACTAAAGCTAAACGAGAAAGACAGAGAGAGAGAGAGATAGCTAAATTATAAATTTGAATTCGGTGTATACGGGAAAGTAGGCTCATATAGTTCTAGACGGAACTTCTTGTTAATGTTTTATTAAGGAGAATGAGCTACTGCAACAATTGGCAGGGTACAGCTATTTTCATTTTGATTTAATATTTTTTTCTGTTTGTGTTGAAGTATTTTTGCACTCGAAGATTAAGGAGAACTTTGAAACAAAGATTACTTATTTTGAATAGCAACAGTTTAATTTAGCCATTTTCATTTTTATTCAAAAATTTTGTGTTTTTTCTGTTTGTATTGAAGTATTTGTTAGTATTTTTGCACTCGAAGATTAAATGGAACTTTAAAACAAAGATTACTTATTTTGAATGTTAACAGTTTGATTTAGCTATTTTCATCCTGATGTTAAAATTTTGTGTTTTTTCTGTTTGTGATGAAGTATTTTTTAAATATTTTTGAAGTTCACGATTAAGGGAACTTTAAAACACATAATTTATTTTGAACGGCAACAGTTTAATTTAGCCAATTTCATTTTGATTTTAAAATTTTGTGTTTTTAACCGACTTCACAAAGGAAGGAGGTTATACATTCAAACTGTATGTATGTCGTTTTTTTTTGTTTGTTTGTCCACTCATAACTTCTTATCGGATGAACTGATTTACATGATTTTTTTAATCGCTCGAGGGTGGTTTCCCATAGGTCCCGTACCTTCGTACGACTATATTCGATAATTAGAAAAAAGTTGTGGGCAGAAATGTGGTCATTTTTTTGTTTTTTCATCCATAACTTTTGACTAAATGAACCGATTTTGATGATTTTTTCTTTAATCGATAGAGGGTCGTCTAACTGAAATTTTGCACATCCCATTTGACTACATTTGTTTTTTAGAAAAAACGTTACGGGTGAAAAATAAGTATTTCCAGTTTAACTGTAAAGGCTTACTTGATTTTTCCTTTTTGGGAAAACTATTAATAAATATAATAGTCATTGTTAAATAAAAAGAGCTTGTTGCCATTAAGCTGATATATATTAAGCACTTATAGCAAGAGTTTGACTGATGGCTTCTCTGAGGCAAAAATTCAAAACGGAATTTATGAAACAAATGATTAGTTTTTAGTGCCATTCGTTCAAAGAAGGTTTGCCGTTTGATATGGATTTTTTTAATAGAATATTTATATAAAAAATGTATTTGCACTAAAAAGAATAAAATAAAATAATTTTTGGAAAAAAAATAGAACCGACTTCAAATTATAAATTGTGCAAAAAAGTGAAAAATAAATTAATTCTTTAAGCAACATCGATGTGAGTTTTAAATATAGTTTTAGAAGTCGGTGCAAAATTATGGGTCTAATTACTATCACGCCATCTGCTACTTCATATTGGAACTGTTGCTAATTCTGGGCCTTTTATATTTGTAATTGATTCATAATAACAAAAGATTTTACCTATCCTAACTTTCCACCGACTTCTAAAACTATGTTTAAAAGTCACATGGATGTTGTTTAAGGAATTAATTTATTTTTCACTTTTTAGCACAATTTATAATTTTAAGTCGATTCGTTTTTTTTCCAAAAATTATTTTATTCTGTTTGTATTGAAGTATTTGTTGGTATTTTTGCACTCGAAGATTAAATGGAACTTTAAAAGAAAGATTACTTATTTTGAATGTTAACAGTTTCATTTAGCTATTTTTATTCTGATGTTAAAATTTTGTGTTTTTTCTGTTTGTGTTGAAGTATTTTTTTAATATTTTTGAACTTAACGATTAAGGGACTTTCAAAACACAGATTATTTATTTTGAACGGTAATTTTTTAATTTAGAATTATTGTGTTTGTGTTTCTTCTCTTTGGATAAGGCTTATGTTGGAATTTTTCAATGCGCCGAGCCAGACAATATCAAAATTTTCACAGACAATGGAACAAAAAAAATTGCCCTCAAGCATTGTGAAAAAACATAAAGCTCAAGACCAATCAATCAAATTGAGCAGTTTAGATCTTATCATGTGCACAATTATACATTGCGTGTTCTAGAATGGGTAAATCAGACAATCTATATTTTCAGACAATGAAACAACAAGCAATGTGAAATGAAACATATTAGAAATATGTGCTTTTCCATCACACCGTAAATAAATTGCTCTTGGAGCGAAATTACAAAATTAATTTTTATTTTTTATTTTTTCTCTCCATTTTCAGAGTTATGCGTGATTCTCTAGTTCATTAGGGCCGTATTTTCTGAAACATTAAATACCTATATTAGCTACACTGAATATCAATGCAACACTATTCACCTAATTGAATACTTATACAACAAATTGCTTTAGCGATAATTATAGAACCTCTTAAAACATCAATAAGATCCCTAAACGATACATTATTGTTCTATAACAGCTAACGCATCAAAGACAGAGGGACAAGAATACAAATATCAAGTTGTATTTTTATCACTAATAGAGAAAATATTAAGAACTAGCTGACATGCCCGGCGTTGCGCGGGATAAAATTGCATCATTCGCAGGCCAAATGACGCTTGTCCAAAATTCTACTGTAAATGTATAGGGAAAAAATTTCTTAAAAAATCCAAGTAGGAGAGGGGCAACAGTCCATAAAAATCCTATTTAGACAGTAAAATTAATTGAAAACCCCGATTGCATTAAAACGAACAGCCTTGAAAAATTCCTTTTAGACCAAAAATTAGTCCATAAAAATCCACATTAAATTGCCAACAAAAGTTCATAGAAATTGAAATTAGAGTAAGGGAAACAGTAACTCAAATGCACATATGCAGAAAGATAATTGTGCCAAAATGATATCAAGAGCCCGAAAAAATCACAATTAAAATATCGACCAAAATACATCTAAAATTTCCCATCAGAAAAAGAGCAGTATTCTCTGTAAAAATGTCCATCAGATCAAAAACAACTCTCACTGTATATTTCTGCTACAATAAAGAAAACATTCTTTAAAGCCCCCCATTTCAATAAAGACAACTAAGTCCATTCCTAAACATCCCTAATAGAATAAGGGCATTAGTCCCAAGAAATATCCATTAGAATAAAGACATCAGTGACTGAAAGTATAATACTGACCTTCAAGAGCTACTGTTCCTAAAATTACCCAGCAGTCCATCTTAAATTCCCCATTAAAATAAGGACACCCGTTCCTAAAAATTCCACTTGCAAACTCGTCAAAACATTTTCTGAAAATTCAATTGAATAGCACTTTCATAAAATTCGGATAAAAACGAAAGAAAGGAAAGCATTATTTCAAAAGGCAAATGCTCATTTAAATTACGAAATGTTTAGTACTGAACAAATTCTGACGTGTGAAATTTAAGTTGATAGAAAGACATAACTAAATACTTCCCAAATGGCGCCAAATAGACAGTACAAAAACTAAATAAGTGTCAGAAAATAAATCACTTGTGTAAAATATGGAATCAATAATCGCTACGTAAAAAAGTTAAAATGAAGCAGAAGATCGCCAAATTGTACTAAAGTATTATGGAAGCATTCGGCAAATACGCCATGATCCTGCAGTGTAAATCACGTATTGAATTAAGTAAGAACAATATTATTGATAAGGATTATTGGGCGCAGTTTGGAAAAGTAACGAAGTGCAAAATAATATATTGAGAATAATTAACAGGATGGAGGGCGAGAAAAATGTTATCACCACTTGGCGAAATTTTAAATTTCATCAGAAATAAGCGATATCGAAGACCTTCCAACCTAGTTTTTAGCCTACTTTCCCGTAAAAGTAAAAAAAAATAATAATAAAGCATGAAAGAAGGCTTAATGTATCGTGAAAATATCGTTAAAAATCAAGAAAAGTCAAAAATAAGTGAAGTAATTAAATAAAGATTGAAAAATAAAAAAATTGAAAGTAGGGTATTGAGATGGGGAAAAAGTGTGTCTGTCGGTCTGTCGGTCTGTCTGTCTGTCGGTCTGTCTGTCGGTCTGTCTGTCGGTCGGTCTGTCGGTCTGTCTGTCGGTCTGTCTGTCGGTCTGTCTGGTCTGTCGGTCTGTCGGTCTGTCCCCCCCTAATAACTTTTGAACGAATTGTCCGATTGGAAAAATTCTTTTTGCATTCGAAAGATCTCGGCGAGGACATCTCATTTCTATATTTCACTTTTTGATTTGAACAATTTTTTGTTCAATTTTGAACAGTTCAAAAAATTTTAACATTAGCGCCCATGGACAAAATTGAAGCAAATTCTGTAAACTCTGGGCACAAGAGCCAAGTTCCTATTGAAAGCTTATTGAAAGGAGTTCTCGGCGTGAAATATTGATTTGAACAGTTTTTGTTCATTTTTGAACAGTTCAAAAAATTAACACAGAGCTTACGGGGAAATTTCAACCCTATATAAATCCTGATCTAACGGACCGATTTGCTTGGAACAAACTTTATCGGAAAGCTCTTATAACGTAGAACATGTAGAAATAGAAAGTTTATCCAGAACGTACGAGCCTATTTTGCTATGAAATTTTTTGATCGGGATTTTCAAGGATATTTCTCAGTGACTCAATGAGTGAAATAATGAATGAATGAATAAATGAAAGAGTGAAAGAATAAATCAATGAATAAATGAATGAGGAAAAGAATGAATGAATAAATTATTGAATAAATGAAAATATAAATAAATGAGTGAATAAATACATGAATGCGTAAATGAATGAATAAACACTTGAATGAGGTAACGAATGAATGAATAAATGCATGGCTGAATAAATGAAAGAATGAATGAGTGAGTGAATGAATATGTATTATCCGTTGAAAAAGGTATATTTTCAATAATTAGAACTAAAGATAAATAATAAAGAGAGAGAAAGAGATAGCTAGATTATAAATTTGAATTTGGTGTATACGGGAAAGTAGGCTCGTATAGTTCTAGACGGAACTTCTTGTTATCGAAGAAATGAATATTAAATCGTCAAAAAAGAAAGAAGAATCAACATTTAAAATCGCATGCAGTTAATAATCCACAAAATATCCATAAATATGAAAAGAATTTTTAGAATTTGTTTCGCTGATAAAGCGGACACTCTACCATAAAATTTCATGCAATTGTTCAACTGCTACTATACTATTAAATCGCCAAAAGAGGAAGGAGAGTCAACCTCAAGGTATAGTAATTAAGACTCGTCTGTAGTTCTACAAAATATGTATAAAAATGAAATGAATTTTTAGAATTTGTTCCGCTCATAAAACGGCATGAATAAAGATAAAATAGCATTTTTTCAAGCTTACGTTAACAGAAATCATCCAGTTGGCGACAAAAGTACTATTTATTTTGGCGAAAACACGCAAATTGAGCAGATAAATTCAGAGGTAAGCCTTGCTTTAAAGTTCGAAAACTACTTTAAATGAATATTGCGCGTGTTCTATTTGTTCTACGAACTTCAGAAAGAGTGCAGTTTTTTACGGGCATCAATATGCTGCAAAAATCTAAAACGTTGGACGTTTCTTCGATGAGATAAACCCAAAATTAACAGTTTTGCTTAAATTGGAATAAAAAGAACAGATTCGAATTTTAGGAAAAACGCTTCGAGGTGCACGAGGACCTGACCCAAGGTACCTGTAACCAAAATTTCGTACTTCTGGCCCGTTTCATCTCGCCAGGAGGCGATCGACAGACACACACACACACACACACACACACACACACACACAAACTTTCGGTTTTATTTATATAGATTATACACATTATTTGCTCTACGTTTTGGCGACATACGAGTGCAAAATGTTAAAAGTAACTCAAATATGCATTGGAAAGGAGTAAATAAGTAAAGAAATTATACATAAACAGCGAGACCAATTATATTAGATTAATGAATAGTTCTCAATAAGTAACTTGTTTTAGAATGGTAGTGAATTTTTCTTTTGAAGAAAGTTTTTGCATGCCGTGCTTACCGAAGGTACTGAGTGAACTCAAAGGAAAAAAACGTTTTTTGTCAATGACGATGATCATCTATTGACATGAAGAATACCTATTTTTTCGAAGTACATTCAGAGAAACTACTAGTAGTCTATTCAACCTAATAAACCGCTCATTCTCATTACCATTTAATCCCATGTCAGGACATTAACATTAAGATCGCTTAACATTACTATTTATATCTACTGCATTCAATATAACTATCTATATAAATAAAACAGAAAGTTTGTGTGTGTGTGTGTGTTGGTCGCCTCCTGGCGATATGAAAGGGTCCAGAAGTACGAAATTTTGATTACAGGTTCCTTGGGTCAGGTCCTCGTACACGTTAAAGTGTTTTTTCTAAAATTCGAATTTGTCCTTTTTTATTTTAATTTTAAGTAAAACTTAATTTTGGGATTGTCTCATCGAAGAAATGTCCCACATGAAGATTTTGCAGCATATTAACGTAAAAAACTACCCAAAAAGTTACATGCCTGTAAAAAACTGCACAAGATGATCTCTTTCTGAAGTTTGTAGAACAAAAATATAACGCACGTAGTATTAAGTAGTACACTTTAAGTAGTTTTCGAATTTTAAAACGAGATTTACCTCTAAACTTATTCCTTCAATTTGAATATTTTCGCCAAAATAAAGAGTTCTTTTGTCGCCAAATAGAATTAACGTAAAACTAATGAAAATTATTTTTGTATTAAGCCGCATACATATACTTTTCTCGCCAAGAGGAGATAACTTTTTTTTTCCATTTCCATTTTTTTAATTCATTATTTTACGATTCGTGATTTTTCAAAACCGTGCCAAAGTTCCTTATTAATAAAATTCTTCTGATTTAATTCAATACGCGATTTACACTATTAATAAGATCAAAGTACAGTTGCGCTATGGAAAACATGGTGATTTTCGTAGAGTTTTTCCAGTTTATATTTAAATGGAAGCAATATATGTACTTTGCGTCAATTTTTTAAACTGAAACTGCCCATTTCTGTAGCTTTTGAGCTGTTAAACTGTTACACACGAATTTTACACTAACTGGCGCCATTTGGATTGGCTTTAAAAAGTTTAATTTATTTTAGTATTTGCCAGTTTTTGTTTTGGTAAAAATGGCAATAAATATTACACATTAAAATAATTTATTTTTAACAATTTAGAAAAGTCTACCGCTTCGTAAAGTAAATTATTCAGTTGATGGTTATTTGACATGATTGTTTATAGAACGCATAATTATCACCGATAAGACAATCTTTCTCAGGAAAAGAATTGTGATACACACGTTTGTTAATTTGTATTTTACTTAATGCATAATAATTAAAAGCAATAATTGGAAGGAAGTATTATTTACCTTTGATAATTATCAAATTTCAACCCCAGAAGGAAAAATCTCTCGTTTCAAATTGTCCGCCGTAGTTAAATACGTTTTTAATTCTATTTATTAGCAATTTCACGAGCTAAGAATGAAAATTTATGATTGGTTTAGGACAGTTTAATACTTTCTTTAAGGAAAAAAATCATCTGCTGTAATTAGAGATTGCTGCGCCTTCTGGTGATATATATTATCACATATTTATTTTTATATTTATTTTTTGTCGTTGCAAATAAGAAAAACGAAATCCCAACAAACATAAATGTGAAAAAAGGGCCAAGTTCCATAGCAGATCCCTTAATCATAGCTGTAAAAGTACAATGTTCTTTAATTTATTTTTAAAAAAAATTTTATCGGATTCCTAACTTGGCTAGTTTTAATTAAGGTAAATTACATTCAAAAAAATTTACGTCTTCAATTAGAAATTTTTAATAGTTAGTAAAATCATGGGGCAAGCTATTATAGTTCATTTCTAATGGAGGCAACTCATACAGCGTCATAGGTCATGTGACAAAGATGTAAGCGATGTAAACAAAGGAAGCTGTAGTATCACTTTACTTCGAGTTCGCTTGTTTAACATTACGTTTTTGTTTGAATATTTTATTGAGTTGTAAAACGATGTCATACTGTGTTGCATATGGGTCATCTAGTTCAATTGAATGTTACGAATGTTAAGAACTTCATCTTCATAAGCATTGAAATCTATGAAACAAAAAAATATCAAAATAAATTACGATAAATAAACAATAAGAAAAACTTACCTTGCATTCGGTTGAAATCCTAATTTTTGCTGTGTAAGCTTCTTTCTTTTTCATTTCAGCTTTGACAGTAGCCGATATGTCAAAAAAATGCATTGTTTTCTGACGGTTCGAGGAAACATATTTTAGAAACGAATTTTTCATTAAATAATAATGATCCTTTTTTTACTTTAGTAATCACGCTATTATTTCCAGTTAGTGCCGGAAACTGCTCGGCATATTCCATTATGGTAAAATGTGTAAAATCCGTTAAATACAACGGTTTATCAACAATAGAATTAGCCATGGAGCCCAAGAAATCCTAAATTATTACTAATTAAAACTTCTTTTATGAATTTAAACTAAACTAATTAAAAACTAGGCCTAAATAAAGTTCTACGTTATTAAAAACTAAGTCTAAATAAAATTCTACGTTATTAAAAACTAGAACTAAATAAAGTTCTACGTTATATAAAATTAACACTAAATAAAACACTATAACTATTGTAATAATTAATAAATTTATTTTATAGTGATTAAGTTATTAGCTGCCGGGTGTCTAGATAAGAAATCAAGTTATCTTATTACACTAAATAATCATACCTGTTTTTGTTCGTTATTTTCTTAAAACATTAATTACTTTTGCAGAATAACTTTTAATAAAAATGTTCATAGTAATGATTTTTACGAAAGTAAACTGTTCAGCTATTTTTAGTGATGTTCTAAAATCAAAAATAAAGTTGAATGTAACCAATGAAACCAATGAATGATTGACGATTTGCGGTGATGAAATCATCAGATAATAATATTAACTGGTCTTGAAATGGAAAAGAAAAGTCTTTTTAGATAGAAGCCATACTGAAAAAAATAAATAAATCTATATATATAAAAGAGCAGTGTCTGTCGATTTGTCTGTCTGTCTGTTCGCTATAGAATCCCAGGCCGTTTTATCGATCTGGACCACATTCAGCACGGTTAATGTTTACGACCCCAGAAACTCATCGCTGCAAAAATGAAAGTTGTGACTCGATTAGTTTTTTTTTTTTTTAAATTATTTTTTAAATTTTTCAATGATTTTTTCTACATTTAGATCTTTTAAACTATGTACGCTTAAATCTTTTAAACTACATAACGGATTTTAATGCGGTTTTCATCAATAGACAGAGTGGTTCAAGAGGAAGGTTTATAGACCCGTTAGAAAAAATCCTACAGGTAGTTATTTTCTTATTCCAATTTTACGCAATTTTCCACATAAATTCCCCAATATGGGGGTGAAATAAAACCTTGCACATATTAATGTACTATATCGATCAAAAGCGCTGATTTTTCTGCACAAGGTGATATTTGTTCTAAGTTTCTAAGTCAATGAGAACGCCAGTTATAAGCTTTTTAGTTCGATTTCTTAAGGCTTCCCTTGACCCAAAAACGATAATTAGCAGTTTCCTCAAAGCCGGGTGAATAGTGTCAGCATAATTTCAATTTAAAACTTATTTTTCATCAGTTTAGTTTTCAGCGGAATCAATCTAAAATCATCGCCAAGACTCATTCCAGATGAAAAATGCGCAACAAATGGCACCTTGCTACAATTTGGCAGTTTTAAGTACCTTTTGGTGACAAATCTGACCCTACTAACGAAATTGGACAAGTTTTCTTGATCCTTTTACATGTTATATTAGTTTTTCCAAGCGTTAGCAATGTCTAGTGTTTTTTTTTTTTTTTTTTGACAAATAGACAGACGAAGTCTTTCAAACGCTACAAGCTTTATGCCCGCAGGTGGTTTTTTATGCTCCTAGCAAGGACAGTGACGTTTTTTAGCCTACTTTCTCGTAAAAGTAAAAAAATAATAATGATAAAGCATGAAAGAAGGCTTAATGTATCGTGAAAATATCGTTAGAAATCAAGAAAAGTCAAAAATAAGTTTTAAGTAATTAAATAAAGATTGAAAAATGAAAAATTTGAAAGTAGGGTATTGAGATGGGGAAAAAGTGTGTCTGTCTGTCTGTCGGTCTGTCTGTCGGTCTGCCCCCCCCCCCCCTAATAACTTTTAAACGAATTGTCCGATTCGAAAAATTCTTTTTACATTCGAAAGATTTCGGCGAGGACATCTCATTTCCATATTTTAATTTTTGTTTTGAACAATTTTTTGTTCAATTTTGAACAGTTCAGAAATTTTTAACATTAGCACCTATGGGTGAAAATGAAGCAAATTATGTAAACTCTTGGTACAAGATCCAAGTTCCAATGAACAAGCTCACTGGGAGAAGTTCTTGGCGTGAAATATTGATTTGAACAATTTTTGTTCATTTTTGAACAGTTCAAAAAAAAAAAATAACATAGCGCCTACGGGGAAATTTCAATCCGATATAAATTCTGATCTAACGGACCGATTTGCTTGGAACAAAATTTATCGGAAAGTTCTTATAAGGTAAAACATGTACAGGTAGAAAGTTCATCCAGAAATAACGAGCCTATTTTCCTATGAAATTTTTTGATCGAGATTTTCAAGAATATTTTTGAATTAATAAATGATCAATAAGCAAAAGAATGAATTAATAACTGAGTGAATAAATACATGAATGACTGAATAAATGAATGATTGAATGAATATGTATTAACCGTTGAAAAAGGTATATTTGAAGCAATTAAGAACTAAAGCTAAACGAGAAAGAGAGAGAGAGATAGCTAGATTATAAATTTGAAGCTGGTGTATACGGGAAAGTTGGCTCGTATAGTTCTAGACGGAACTTCTTGTTATATTTTAAGCTGGAAAAGCGCGTCAGGCGACGTTTATTTACATTCTTATCAAGGACATCGCGGCAGGCGACGGTTTTTATACTCGTAGCAAGGGCATCGACTTAAGCTACGTTTTTACAGTACAGCACGTGCAACGCCGTGCGGGTACCGCTAGTATTAATATAAAATGTTATTTATTTTAAAATGTTTTTAAAAATGCTTACATAAAATTTAGAACATTAAAAAGAAAAGAAAAAGACTAATATTACTATTTGCTCTTTAAAAATGAATTTTCGGAAGAGAGTAAAATTACATCCATAGTCAATCGCTCTAATTAAAATTCCAAGTAGGTTTTTAATTCAAACCCTACATGCTCCTCTATCACAGTTCCCAAAGTTAGCTTCATATTTTCACTTCATTATCAATAACAAAGTACCAACAATTGTTACGAAAAAACAGTTACCTCAAACCAAAAATATCTAGACACATGGCAGTGTGTCCGCCAAGTTCAGAAAGTCAGCCAAATTAAGATACGGCGACACCGGCCAATGTGTATGTTTACCCGAACCATTTCGAGCTACTTTTGACCCCACCATTACCCCAAAACTATTAGACCTACATACTTGAAATTTTGAACGTCTAATAGCGATCCCTTTAACCCCTAGGATATCAAATTTCATTGATGTACCTCTTATGGTTATGGAATTATTAAGGTTTGAAAAGTGTCATTCTTATCACTCACTCACTCATTCACTCACTCATTAAAAACCTAACCTACTTCTAGGAGACTTTTAGAAACTTGAAACTTGGTATCAAGGTAGACAACTTGGCATATATAAAGGAAAAAATCCGAAACTTCAAAAAATTACATTATCTTCGAAGTTACTAGCATACTCATCAGTAGCATCATACCTAACGACTTCAAACAGCAGCCATATTTTTCACCGTTTAAAGTAAACAATACTCTCTCGCGCTTGAAGGTAAATAATTGATAATTAATGCATTGAAATTCATTTTCCGCTTTAATTTTTCGCCTTAAGTCTTAACTCAAGCTGACTACAAAGAATGCAGTGTCGTAGTTATACAGAACTTTTCAACGTTATAAATAAAAAATTAATTAAGTAAATATAGGTTTACGTACTTATTACGGAGAAATGTAAACAAACGAAAAAAAATCTTAAATAATTAATAGCAACTATTCAGCTTATTTTAATTTAGTATAACTTATCGTCAATATAAAAACACACATTTTAGCTTTTCAAAAATTAATGATATCCCAACAAAACATAAATGTGAAAAAAGGGCCAAGTTCGATAGAACAAAAACGGCCTTCGGAGTAGTCGGTGCCAGCGATAAAAGAATTGATATCTAATGGGTGCCAAGTTCCATAGCAGATCCTTTGATCATGGCTGTAAGAGCGTACAATGTTCCTTAATTTATTTAAAAACATTTTTTTATCGGATTCCTAACTTGGCAAGTTTTAATTAAGATAAGTTACGTTCAAGAAGACGATAAGAAGACAATTATAAATTAACTATAATAGCTTGCCACATGATTTTACCAACTATTGAAAATTGCTAATTGAATGAGTTAAATTTTTTAAATGTAATTTACCTTAATAAACACTTGCCAAGTTAGGAATCCGATAAAAAAATGTTTTTAAATAAATTAAGGAACATTGTACGCTCTTACAAGGATCTGCTATGGAACTTGGCACCCATTAGATATCAATTCTTTTATCGCTGCACCGACTACTCCGAAGGCCGTTTTTGTTCTATCGAACTTGGCCCTTTTTTCACATTTATGTTTTATTGGGATTAAGTTTTCATAAATATCTTTGCTGTACGCAACAACTACATTTTCCAAGCATTTAACTTTTGCTATTTTTTTCTTCTAGTTAAATTCTCCTTTAAGCTTTCATATCATATTATTCAACGAACAGTAGTTTTCAAACAACTACACATTTTCAAAGCATTTTTCAGAAAAATCTTTTATTGAATAAAATATTGCAAAATTTTATAAAATAACACACTGGTTTACAAAATAAGATATTGAAAAGTTTAATAAATTGTATCAAATTGAAAACTTTTTGAATCCTTCAGATGCGGAAACTTTTATCATTATCAACTTCATCTCGTACTCCATAATACTTACTGGCAAAGATTGATGGAAAGAAAAAAAATTAAAAAGGAAGAACAGAAAAAGGTCAAGTGAACATTTTCGTTTCTTTAACGATTTCTTAGATTAACAATGCTAAAAACTGATTTTACATATGAATTCATTTTATGTACAGAATAAATACATTAATAAAAATGTAATAGTATTTACCTATTAAATAAGACGTAGCTAATTGTACAAGGGATATATAATTAAAGTGTAACTCTTTAGGCCTGCATAGAGCTCGTTCTATGCAGACGAGGATGGATAAAAAACAAAAAACAAAAAAAAAAATCAGAAACAAAAAAAAAATTATTCGCCATTTTGTTCAGTGTGCATTCCATTTTGTCGATCACACTTTCAAAGCGTGTTCAATAACGCGATAAGGCAAAGATGTCATCTTGCTGCAATAACTTTCTTCAATTAAGTTATTCAATACTATATAGTATATACGAGATTTGTTGGTTTCGCTTCATTTCTACAGGCCCAAGAAATTGATTTTCTATGCAACAGTTTCACGTTTAATTTTTGATGATGATCCTAAATATAAGTAATTAGCTCATTAAGTGGCAAATATTATCTTTTCTTTAAATTTTAAAAGGGGATAAAATATTAAGGCTAAGTCCAATCCAAGCTTCATTCCGCTTGTACTATATGTACGTTTAATCAGAACTCGTCTATTAGCTACATCATTAAGTATGATCGGCTAACATCCGGTTTGAAGCCAGAAACGCACTCGGCATCACGTAGTTTGAGTTGAATGACTTACACGATAATATTCCGATGCGAAATTAATGAATCTAGCGGACTGATTGTTCAAGCGGATTGCACGAATTCATTAGCGATCTCCCAAGTCCGAGAAGCTGTCTCTTGCTTGCTTGCATTATTTAATGGGCGCAACTTTTCTATAGTGTTGTACCTGACTGGTTTACCTTCCTTCCTTAGAGTAGAGTCTCCTTACAGCGGACAAATTGATGCAATGAAATCTTTATCATTTTTGATTAATTAGACATTACTAATTTTTGAGCAACAAAATCTCTTATAAAACAATGTAAAATCATGGATTTTTTTTCAAGTCGTACAACTGAACGTATGTACATACTAATACAGATTATTCCCTAATTTGGTGAGTTTTCTTCACATTTGAGCATTTTATTTATGCAAAAAAAAGAAAAATGAGTGTAATTTTAATAATTTTATTGTATCATTGCTTCATTTTTAATTAAAAGTTGTATTTAAATTCTTTTGACTTATCGCTCGTAGTAAAACAAATTGTTACATTTACTTAAATAACTGCAAAAATCGGTAATCCCTGCATAACGAAATTTTCTGTTTTGCGAATTTGTCACTGGTATCCAAGCGGTGTCATGTTTATTAACACTATATTTACCGGACCAGTCATTTTGACTTTCGAAGCTTCCATTTTGCCTAATTTGTTACTAAGTATAGTGCCACTTTCAATTGCATTGGCTTTTCCTAATGCATGGTAAGTGGGAAAGTGAATGCGACTGAAAATTTTATTATAATTCGTAGCAACTAGGTGTAAAATGGAAGTTTAGAAGTAGTCGAAAACGGCACGGTGCTTCTAGTGTTAATGTATCAATATTCGTAATATCCCAAGCAATATGCATGTTTTAGACCAAACGATAATTGTACAAAATTTATTTAAATCTGAATGAACATATCTTTCATTACTATAACTACCATGAAGTTAAATCACATGATTGTTTTGGATCAAAATATGACATGTATTTACCGTTAAATATATTTGTGTTGTATCCACTGTGAGATCAGCACATTATCGTGTCAGATGAGCATGTTTTGGTGCGAAATTAATAATTAGGACTGTCTGATGCTCCAGGCTCACACAAATACTGTCACGTATTTGAATTGGGAAACACAGCTATTTCTGTTTGATTAATGTATTCATTACAATGAATGCTGTTAATTTCACAAATCTGAAATTTATCAGTTAATGCATATTGCTGGCGCAACAATATTTGTAAATATTTTATGAATTGATAAATTGCGGTTGGGTTTCGAGTCATACCGCTTCTTAAATTTTGAAATAAATGTTAAAGTACTTTGAAAAGTGGGGTAATGTAGTTACAGCAACGTATGTCATGTTGCTTATCAAGGCGCTTCAAAATATTAAGGGCACACAAAAATATTGTTTCATTTTTATGTTGTAACTCTTGTGAAATTCCCGCGTTAAATTTTATGATTGTACTTTTGCTGATTTCCCACTGGCCGCATCAGCTATAAAGTGCGTCGTTGTCACCAGTGTAGTTATAGCAATAAGTCTATAACTTTAGACTTATAGCTTTCCCTTTCCGTTTTACGTCATTCTGTATTCATCAAATCACGAGCAGGAAACTAATTTTTAATTATGGAACTGATGACAACCAATAAGTAAGTGATTGACAACACGATGAGGACTTACCGAGCAAATCAGACGAGAGCTAGAGTCAATAAGATGCTTTGAGTTAAACTCAACGCCCCTGAGAAATACCACTTAATTATATTAACCTTTCACAAAAGCTTTTAAATTATAAGCGCTTTATTTGCGCAATTCTCTAAATTTTAATTTTACTCAAGATTATTTCAGCACGCTTTAGCAATATATTTTAACATTCTAGAGTTAAAATAAAGCTCCATTTGAAAATAATGAATGACGTCAAAAGCTGTAAAGTAAACTCCTTCTACAATCTTTAAGTCAAACGCGGGGAAAAACGTGTAAAAAGGTATACTTAGAACTGTTTTTTCTGCAATTGTAGTAAAGGTGTCCAAGCGCATAGTGGTTTTCGTATGGCTCTCAAGAGGACGATAATAAAAATTACCAAACAAAATGCATTACATTATGTCTCTTATTCGGTTATTTCTCCCTTAGGTGCATTAGACCACCGATCACAAGGACACTTATGAGCAACAATCGCTTTGGATTTTTATGCGTTTAGCTATCTCTCGATCTTAGAAGAAGGAAATGAACCTTATATGCCATCATGCATTATACGAGTATACTTAATATAACTTATGAAACCTACTAGCGAATTTTATCATAACAAGAGAAAATAATGTTATCAAAAGCTACTAATGGGAGCAAATGTTTTATGTAGCCAGTAATTGCCTTCTAATTTTAGCTTTTAAATTAAAATTCATAATATATATCATCGCTGCTTAGTGAGTCAGGGTAGCGTTAATCACGACTAACTTCTAATAAATACGAGTATACTATACTTTTGTTTCGTGCATTTTTTTATCAAAAAATGAAACTTCGGCAATAAAAAAATGTTGAGCACAAAGCGTCTTTGTCAAAAAAAAAAAATAAATAAATAAACATGGACTGCAATAATACATAGATTGTAACAACAGTTAAGTCATATGTTTCATACCTACTATAAATATGTGTGAAATATAAGTGCTGAAATATTTATGTCTGTAAATAAAACACTGCGTTTGATGAAAATTCAGTACATTAAGGAGAATTGTAGCAAAGCAATTACAGAGAATAAACATCAGGGCATATTTACGTTTGAATATGAATTCTTATCCTTGCTGCCTTGCTCTGTCAGAAGACAAGCTATCCCCAACATTTCAAAAGTTTTTTTTAAAATGGCTAACAGGCAAGCAGGCACAAATTTAATGCAATACTTAGTGGGTTGAACCTGTCTAATATGACCAACTTAGTGTGTTGAACCTGTCTAATATGACCACCGTCGGGAACAACAAAATTGAACCGGTTGTCACGGTTCATTTTGAACAGGTAGTAACCAAATAGAACATTTCCCCCAATCATCATACCTAAATGCACATAAACAATTTTGCAGAAGGGATCCCTTTAGACAGGTCACTTTAGTGGTCACTTTACAAAGGTGGTCACGTTATTCCAGGTGCCACTGTACTTAAAATATATTTCGCATATTCACAGCAAAAAAATAATCCAAGGAATGGAAGGGGAAGGGGAAAAATACGATTACTCAGGCAGGATCATCTTACTGCACACTTACAATCTTCTAATATCCAAGAGGAAATAAAGAGGAGCCAAAATGGTACATCAAAATTGAACACATTGTAAACAAACTAAATTAAAATACCCGAAGAATAAAACATAGCAGACAACAACACTTTTAGACTAAACCATTACAGGTAATTAACACCATGTCCCAACTATGCTACAGCATTTTAAGCCAAACAAATCCTCTTCCACGCCACTAGCGTCAATGCGTTACAAATGGTAGAGGGACACTTCGCAACACATGCAGGCAAACTGTTATCTTCTTCCTTTAATGCCACCTACCAGACGTAATCAAAACGCACGAAAAATATTCTAAAATTTAATTGTACTGTAGTAACGTTAAATTACGCAGAATTAAATACAAAAAAAATTAATGCGAGGGTGTTTTTTTTACTTCGTTTCACAGCAGAGAAAGCCCCCACAAGTAAAGTTTTCCCATGGTTCAACCTGAGATTCATACCTGTATTTGTAAATTCACATTCTATTCCGATTCTCTACTTCATCTAAAAAGTGATTCTCGCTCGATAGCGTTAAGAATAACAAGAAAGTCGAAACTTTATATGTTTAGCGCACGCAATGTGTCCTAGAAGCAATTAATTAGATTAATAGGACCAGAAAGACGGAAGACTTTTTCTCGTTTCTTAATTAAAATTTCCTTATATGCTCTGAAGAAATTGAATGCTTTCTTAAAAGCGCTCTTTTTACACATAATGGGAAAAGAAATTAATTTAATGCTCCGCGGTGTTTAAGAACTACTGCGCTGGACTTAATTCAACGTAGTACGATTTAGAAAAAATATTGATTTCAAAACATTTTACTACAGTAATAGTAATTGTTTTTGTCATTTTTTCAGTTTATTTTCTCGAGTTTCGTTAGCGTCAAACACATTTTAAGTTCAAATATTAGGGAAAAGTATCGTGAAGGAAGAATAATAACAGTAATGGTGCTGCTGCTGATGGTGATGATATGATGATGGTGGTGATGGTGTTGATGATGGTGATGACGATGCTGATGATGATGACATGAAAAATAATCCAAAGACATTTTATAAGTCAACCATTATTTCAACGAGTATCGTAAAACACAAAATTCTTATTCGTACACAGGTACGAATCGCTTTCATGGTGAAATCAATTAGCCTATTATCGTATAAATTTGGAAGTGAAGCTTTATAAAAATTAATTTTGAGGAAGCTTTCAGTTCACAACATATCGCCTATAGAAATGAACAGTGTCATATCTGCAAAATGCACATTTTTCAGGAGAGGAGTTTAAACTTCTTTCAATTTGTTTTATTTAATTATCTTATAAGTTTTAATGATTATTACAATTGATTTTGTTCGGAAAACAATTATTGCTTGTTTCTTTCACATGATGGATGATAAAAGATGTCAAAAAGTTAGAAATAACTGTAAAAAATGCAGTTATGACAGTATTGCACCAAAAAAACACAGTTTGTAAGTTATTAACAAGAAGTTCCGTCCAGAACTATACGAGCCTACTTTCCCGTATACACCAAATTCAAATTTATAATCTAGCTATCTCTTTCTCTCTCTTTCTTATTTATCTTTAGTTCTAATTATTGAAAATATACCTTTTTCAACGGATAATACATATTCATTCACCCACTCATTCATTCTTTCATTTATTCAGCCATGCATTTATTCATTCATTCGTTACCTCATTCAAGTGTTTATTCATTCATTTACGCATTCATGTATTTATTCACTCATTTATTTATATTTTCATTTATTCAATAATTTATTCATTCATTCTTTTCCTCATTCATTTATTCATTGATTTATTCTTTCACTCTTTCATTTATTCATTCATTCATTATTTCACTCATTGAGTCACTGAGAAATATCCTTGAAAATCCCGATCAAAAAATTTCATAGCAAAATAGGCTCGTAAGTTCTGGATAAACTTTCTATTTCTACATGTTCTACGTTATAAGAGCTTTCCGATAAAGTTTGTTCCAAGCAAATCGGTCCGTTAGATCAGGATTTATATAGGGTTGAAATTTCCCCGTAAGCTCTGTTTTAATTTTTTGAACTGTTCAAAAATGAACAATAACTGTTCAAATCAATATTTCACGCCGAGAACTCCTTTCAATAAGCTTTCAATAGGAACTTGGCTCTTGTGCCCAGAGTTTACAGAATTTGCTTCAATTTTGTCCATAGGCGCTAATGTTAAAATTTTTTGAACTGTTCAAAATTGAACAAAAAATTGTTCAAATCAAAAAGTAAAATATAGAAATGAGATGTCCTCGCCGAGATCTTTCGAATGCAAAAAGAATTTTTCCAATCGGACAATTCGTTCAAAAGTTATTAGGGGGGGACAGACCGACAGACAGACAGACAGACCGACAGACCGACAGACCGACAGACAGACAGACCGACAGACCGACAGACACACTTTTTCCCCATCTCAATACCCTACTTTCAAATTTTTTATTTTTCAATCTTTATTTAATTACTTCACTTATTTTTGACTTTTCTTGATTTTTAACGATATTTTCACGATACATTAAGCCTTCTTTCATGCTTTATTATTATTATTTTTTACTTTTACGGGAAAGTAGGCTAAAAAGTAGTACAGTGACTAAGTATTGTTCGTTCCTGTAGCTAAATGGGGATAACACTGTCCAATGCATTAAAAACTACTTGTCTCCGATTAATATTATTATTATTATTTTATTTAGACTTTTCCCTTTGGAACATGTTTATATTATTTGATTAATATAATCTTTAATTAGGCCTTCATACTACCTATAAGTTATCTGAAAAAAAGCAAGCTAAAGAGTATTTAAAAGAAAAAGTAAAACAAAACATAAAAAATAAAAGTTTATTTACTTAGGAAATAGGAACGTAAGTCTTTAAATTTAGAACTTAAAATAGGAACGCAATTCCAATTATTTTTTAAGAAATGCACATTATTGTGATAGTTGTGCTGCAGCACCATCAACAAAGCAGCCAAATAAATAAAAACATTGAAATGAATACTGCCTTATGCACCAATCAACCATAAGTTTATTCGACAAAACTGCTGAAAGGTAATAATAAATCAGAAATGGAAGCTATCGTATCTACCAACCCGACGGTATTCAACTTAATGAAGGACTTCAAAAAATAAAAAAATTGAAATGAATACTGTCGTATCGGATGTTACGTAAGTAGTTCCATATGTTATAAGTGTATAAACTACATGGATTTTGAAATTAAAGCTGATAAAACATTGTACTTGCAAAAATTGCGATGCTATCCCATTGAAATTCTATAACCAACCGAATTATTCTGCAGTAAGGCGGTGTTGACATGTGCGAATTAGCGGTTCCAGCCAAAACGCATAATGACATTAGCGTTCTCTAGCCTTAATTTTTGAACATTTACTTACAACAGTATTCCCAATATAAAGAGCGCAAAAATCTGAAAATTTTGATAGATAAAATAATTTTTGGAAAAAAAATTGAACCGACTTCAAATTATAAATTGCGCTATAAAGTGAAAAATAAATTCATTCTTTAAACGATGTGACTTTTTAACATAGTTTTAGAAGTCGGTGCAAAATTTGGATAGATAAAATCTTTTGCAATAATTAATCAATTACAAATATAAATGGTCCAGAATTAGCAACAGTTCCAATATGAAGTAGCACATGGCGTAATGGTAATAAAACTCTTAATTTTGCACCGACTTCTAAAACTATGTTAACAAGTCACATCGATGTTTTTTAAAACGAATGACTTTATTTTGCACTTTATAGCGCAATTTATAATTTGAAGTCGGTTCAATTTTTTTCCAAAAATTATTTTATTTTTTATTCTTTTTTAATGTAAATAATTTTTTTTATATAAATACTCCATTTTTAAAGAATCCACATCAAAGGGCAAACCTTCTTGAATGAATGACACTAAAAACTTATCATTTGTATGATAAATTCAGTTTTAAATTCGATTTAAGCGAACAAACTGATTTTATTTAATTTTTACCTCAGAGAAGCCTTTAATCAAACTCTTGCTATAATTGCTTTTAATATTATAGCATTATGGCAACAAACTCGTTTTTTAACAATGGTTTTCCCAACAAAGAGGAATCAAGCCAAGCCTTTCCAATTAAAATTAAAAATACTTATTTTTACCCGTAACGTTTCTTCTGAAGAACAAATGTAGTCAAATTGAAGTGCAAAATTTGAGTTAGGCCACCCTCTATTGATTAAAGAAAAAAATCATCAAAATCGGTTCATTTAGTCAAAAGTTATGGATAAAAAAACAGAAAAGTGACTATTTTTTCTGCCCATAACTTTTTTTCTAATTACCGAATTTGGTCAAACAAATGTACGGGACCTATGGGAAACCACCCTCGATCGAATAAAAAAAATCATGAAAATCGGCTTATCCGGTGAGGAGTCGGTTAAAAAACCAAAAAAAAAAAAAACGATTTTTTGCAGATATGACACTATTTATTTCTATAAGCGGTATGTAGGAACTGAAACTGTGCGTTATCGGGATAATTTTATACGAAGTGTAGTGAATAGAGTGAAATCTAATTTTAATGCAAAATATGATCTAAATAGGAGATTCCATACTTGAAACATGTGATCCACCTTCGTGAATTCCGATCTTTAACTCTTTATCCTATTAATACCAAAGAGCCCGAACACAAAGTTCTTGATATAGCCGATTCAATACATCAGGTCCATTTAATTGTAATCAACAGAAGATATTTCCCCTGGAAAATTTTCCGGGCAGTTTCCGCAAATTGTACGCAATCGTCTCTTCCCGAATTCCTGTTAAAATTTCTAAGTCCAGAAAATGTGATTAGTGCAACGATTGGACGTTCTGTGGGTTATATTACATTAACGATGAATGGAAAATTACTTGGGACTGTGGCGATTAAGCACTTCAACTTCTAAAAAATAATAACTTTCACTTTCACCAAAAAAAAGAACTCTAATTAAAATTTTTTAATTTAGCGGTTGTTGGAGTAGCGATGTATGTCGACGCTTGTTGTTCGGAAGCCTCATTCTTAATTGTTTAATACTGCATGATTGTGTTTATTTTTTATGTAATAAATATTTGATAAGATGACAGAGTTATCATTGTACGAGTGACACGCAATTTTAACTTCAAAACCTTGACTATAGTTAGTATGGAATAGACTTTACTACATTGGTGACCAAAGAACGTGTGAACTTTTACGATGATAAGTGCAATCGAAAAATATCTAAGCTGCGTAAGTTACCGCACGATTTTATTTGTCTAAATGAATTTGGTTTTATATTCACGAGTTGGTACATTGCCTTTCGATGTTGAGTGACATAGATTCTCTTTGCTTACTTATGATAAATTGTAATGTCGTTTATGATAATTGTCGCCTTGATGATAACTTTCTTTTTGAGTGCTACTTTAATGTGTGTTTTTTTACGTGTTAATCCCTAATGGAATTAAATTTGTAACTCAAGTTATATATAATGTCGACATCTGAAGATCAAATTTTCAACGAACCACAAATTTCTCATGTTGCGGTGAAACCACCGCCGTTTTGGAAGAATAATCCTAGCCTGTGGTTCCTCCGCTTAGAAGCACAATTTTCCTTGGCACATGTGACGACTGACGAAACCAAGTTCAATTATGTTGTGGCAGCTGTTGATTCGGACATACTAAGCTCCGTAAGTGATATCATTATGCGACCTCCCGAAACCAACAAATATGAGCAGTTAAAAACACGTTTGGTTGAATTACACTCAGAAAGCGAGTCGTCTAAAATAAGGACATTGTTACAAGGGTTAGAGCTCGGTGACCAACGTCCGTCACAATTGCTTATACGCATGCGTGCTCTAGGTGGCGATTCCGTAGGTGAGCCATTGCTTAAATCACTCTGGCTTGGACGACTGCCCAACAGCACGCAATCGATTTTGGCAGCGTTAAATGAAGATTTAACGAAACTCGCATCTATTGCAGATAAAATCCACGATTTAACGCCTCAATCGTCCATTAATTCTGCACAAGTCTCTATTGCACCACAAAATATCGCGCTACAGGCGCAAATTGACCAATTAACCCTGCAAGTCAAACAGTTAACTTCTATAGTTCAGGAGCGAAGTACACGGAGGGACAATTACATTAGAAATCCTAGACACCGAAATAACTCTCGCTACCGTAGCAATTCTCGCAATCGGAGCTATAAAGAGCCAGAAAATGGTTTATGTTTCTATCATATTAATTTTGGTGAGAATGCCAAAAAATGCAACCCTCCTTGCTCTTTTCGTCATTCGGGAAACGTGTAAGGCGATCGCTTACCGGCCATAATGCTGACCGCCACCTTAATCGCATATTAATGGCCGATTCAAAGTCTAAACTTTCCTTTTTAATTGACACTGGTGCGGACGTATCAGTCATTCCTAAAACGTACGCTCCGCACTCTAAATCGCAATATTTAACGTTGTATGCCGCCAACGGCACAAAAATTGCTACTTATGGAACAAAGCGCATGACCATCAATTTGAATTTGCGCCGTGATTTTATATGGTCCTTTGTAGTAGCAGACGTTAAACAACCTATTATCGGCGTAGATTTTTTAAAACACTACAATCTGCTAGTTGATGCTAAAAACCATAGAGTTATTGATGCGAATACTCGACTTTCCTCTAATGGACAACTACCTTCACTTAACTCTCCTGAATCGAACATCGCTATATTGGTTGGTGATGGCATACTGGATAAAATCCTTAGTGAGTATCCTGAGTTATTAAACCCATCGCAACCCATGAAAGGTAGTAAGCAAGATCAAATTTACCATCATATCGAAACAAAAGGTCCGCCTGTATTTTCAAAACCTAGACGACTAGCTCCCGACATTCTTAAAGCTGTTAAAAAAGAATTTGAATATTTATCCGCTCAGGGCATCATCCGACCATCTAAAAGCCCCTGGGCAAGTCCTTTGCACGTTGTCAGAAAACCTAACGGTGAGTATCGTCCTTGCGGTGACTACCGTCGTCTCAATTCTACAACCGTGCCTGACCGCTATCCCGTTCCGCACATCCAGGATAGTACCCAAAGCTTGCATGGAAAAATAATTTTTTCTACTCTCGACTTAGCAAGAGCGTACCACCAGATCCCTATAAACCCTGCTGATATACCCAAGACAGCTGTAACCACACCGTTTGGTTTGTTCGAATACACTGCTATGCCATTCGGATTGCGGAACGCAGGGCAAAGTTTTCAAAGGTATATACACCAAGTTTTATCCAATCTTGACTGTTGTATTCCCTATTTCGATGACATATTAATAGCTTCTTGCTCAGATGTTGAGCATGCTAAACATTTGCACGAGGTGTTATCCCGGTTAAAAAAGCATGGGTTAAAATTAAACCCTGACAAATGTGTATTGGGAAAACCTGCCGTAAAATTTCTCGGGTGCCTCATAACTGCTGCAGGCGTTAAGCCGCTTCCTGATAAAGTTGAGACCATCATTAACTTCCCGAAACCGAAAACTATTTCTGAGCTGAGACGTTTCTTAGCGATGCTAAACTTCTACCGGCGGTTCTTGCCAAAAGCAGCAGAAACGCAAGCGTCTTTAAATGAATTTCTGAAAAATTCTAAAAAGAACGACAAACGTCCTGTGCCTTGGGATGATAAATCGACTCTTGCATTCGAAAATTGCAAATCCGATTTGATTAATGCCACAACATTGACGTTTCAGTCACCTGAGCATCCACTGGCCCTCATGGTCGACGCCTCAACCACTTCTATTGGAGCAGTTTTAAATTCCCAGTCTCCTAATGGCCCAAAACCGCTCGCATTCTTTTCTCGTAAATTATCGACTGCCGAAGCCAAGTACAGCACATATGATCGAGAACTTCTCGCTATGTACTCTGCTGTAAAGCATTTTAGGCACGCACTTGAAGACCAATGCTTCACAATTTTTACTGATCACCGTCCCTTAATTTTTGCATTTACTAAAAATTCTGACACCTGTTCCCCTCGCCAGCTCAGACATCTCGACTTCATTGCACAATTTTCAACCAATATCAAATACATCGCCGGAGAAGATAATGTCGTCGCTGACACATTGTCTCGCATTCAAGAGATTAGTCCAACTCCAATACAGTTTGAATCTTTATCACAAGCTCAAGAAACCGACGCCGAATTACAAAATCTCTTAGGCACAACCAACCATTCCCTAAAACTGAAATCCGTGCCAATTTCTCCAACGTTGAGACTTTGGTGCGACATCACAGACGATAAGGTGAGACCATTTGTACCAAGCAATTTCAGAAAGCCAATTTTTAATTCTCTCCATAACTTATCTCACCCAGGTATCCGTGCTACTAAACGACTAATACTGGACCGTTATGTGTGGCCGTCTGTGGCTAAGGATGTTGTTACTTGGTCACGTGCTTGTGTGGACTGCCAGAAATCTAAAATAAGCAAGCACACTCACAGCCCTATTCAACCATTCTTAAAACCAGCACGAAGGTTCGACCATGTGCATGTTGACTTGGTCGGTCCATTACCACCCTCTGATGGATTCTGTTACCTCATGACTTGCGTCGACCGATACACCAGATGGCCCGAGGCTATACCCGTGACTGATATATGTGCAGAAACAGTGGCACGTGCAATTGTGAATCACTGGATTTCACGTTTTGGGGTACCATCCATCATTACAACAGACCAAGGTCGGCAGTTTCAATCCACACTTTTTGCTTCTCTTTCCCGACTATTGGGAGTTAAGCATATAAGAACAACCCCATACCACCCTGCTAGCAATGGAATGGTCGAGAGACTTCACCGTACCCTCAAACAGGCTCTTAAATGTTACCATAACCATCGATGGACTGAAACATTGCCTCTTGTGCTTTTGGGATTGCGTTCCACCTTCAAGGACGATCTCCAGTGCACTACTGCAGAGCTGGTATATGGCTCAACACTCCGACTGCCAGGAGAATTTCTCTCTCCGTCCACGATATCCAGTGAAGAACCATCTGAATTTGTACAACAACTCCGGATAATTATGCAAAATCTCTCCCCGACACCAGGATCTGCCCATAATAAACAAACACCTTTCATCAACCCAAGTTTACTCAACTGCACCCATGTTTTTGTTCGGCACGGTGGAGTTAAGAAGCCGCTACAAACACCTTACGATGGCCCCTACAAAGTCATAGAGCGCACTCCTAAACACTTCACCCTGATAATCAACAACAAACCAAGCACGATTAGTGTTGACCGTCTCAAGCCAAGCTTTTCCTTAGCTACTGACGACCTGCCTACTGCAAGCAACTGTGCGCCCTCAACGCATAATCTAGCTGACGTCCCTGTTGCTCTCCCAATGAGCAATGAAACCACCGACATCCAGCAACCCGTTCCAAGAAATGAAACCACAGACATAGTACAACCTGTCCCAATAACCACTCGCTCAGGAAGACAAGTTCGCTTCAACAGAAAATACTTGTAACATCAGTGCCCTTGGCACTTGGGGGGGAGTACTGTGGCGATTAAGCACTTCAACTTCTAAAAAATAATAACTTTCACTTTCACCAAAAAAAAGAACTCTAATTAAAATTTTTTAATTTAGCGGTTGTTGGAGTAGCGATGTATGTCGACGCTTGTTGTTCGGAAGCCTCATTCTTAATTGTTTAATACTGCATGATTGTGTTTATTTTTTATGTAATAAATATTTGATAAGATGACAGAGTTATCATTGTACGAGTGACACGCAATTTTAACTTCAAAACCTTGACTATAGTTAGTATGGAATAGACTTTACTACAGGACTAATGAAAAGACTTTTCAATGCGACATCTGTTAAAGCAGAATATTTAAAGGAAGGGAGAGATATTATATTTATAGTAAGACCCCAGGATCGCGCAACATAAAATCAAGACTGAACTTTTTTTTCTTCATTAAATAAGCTAATTATGCTCCCATTTATACGCCAAGTAAATAATCGCCAAAAAAGAAAAACAAATGGCGGATTAGCATGCACGGGACGAAAAGGTTTTATTATTGAGGAGGAATTCGGAACCCAGGGAAGCAGAGGATGAAATTTTGCAAAGGTACAGATTCCTACAAGAGCATTTCATTTCTTCAAGATTTTGATTTAGGTAAATGCCATTCATTATACCTATCATACTATACTTTTAAATAAAGCAATAAATGTGATATAGTAGGTAAACAAATCATTCTTATGAATAATCTGCGATTTTAATATAAATACTTCAATTCAAAATTTTTGTCGCCAATCAAAAGTTTGCATTAAATATCTATATAAACAAGAAGTTCCGTCTAGAACTATACGAGCCTACTTTCCCGTATACACCCAACTTCAAATTTATAATATAGCTATCACTTTCTCTCTCTTTCACATTTAGCTTTAGTTCTTAATTACTTCAAATATACTTTTTTCAACGGATAATACATATTCATTCACTCAGTCATTCATTCGTTCATTTATTCAGTCATTCATTTACTCGTTCATGTAGTTATTACTCGTTTATTTATTTTTTCATTCATTCACTCATTTAATTACTTTATCATGTATTAACTCATTTATTCATTCATTCGTTCTTTCACTCATTCATTTATTCATATATTAATTCTTTCACTCTTTCATCGATTCAATCATTCATTCTTTCACTCATTCATTCATTTATTTATTTATTGAGAAATACCCTTAAAAATCCTGATCAAAAATTTCATCAGAAAACAGGCTTGTTCAGTTCTTGTTGAGCTTCGTATCAGTACATGTTCTACAGCGTAATATCTTTCTGATAAAGTTTGTTGCGAGCCAATCCGTCGTTTAGATCAGGATTTATATGGGATTGAAATTTCCCGTATGCGCTAATGTTAATTTGGTACCTTTTCATTATCAAGGCGCAAATCTCACCGAGCAAAATTTTTGGCGACGGAACACACAAAAGGATAACAACGACGATATTCCGTTTGGCGTTAGTTGCATCATTATTGGCGACTTTATCGCCTGCGCCGGAATAATGGAAATGCCGCAAATTTTTTTTTTTTTTTGTTTTTTTTGAACTGTTCAAAAATGAACAAAAACTGTTCAAATCAATATTTCACGCCGAGAACTCCTTTCAATAAGCTTGCAATAGGAACTTGGGTCTTGTGCCCAGAGTTTACATAATTTGCTTCAATTTTGTCCATAGGCGCTAATGTTAAAACTTTTTGAACTGTTCAAAATTGAACAAAAAATTGTTCAAATCAAAAAGTAAAATATGAAAATGAGATATCCTCGCCGAGATCTTTCGAATGCAAAAATAATTTTTCCAATCGGACAATTCGTTCAAAAGTTATTAGGGGGGGACAGACCGACAGGCACACATTTTCCCCATCTCAAAACCCTACTTTCAAATTTTTTAATTTTCAATCTTTATTTAATTACTTCACCTTTTTTTTTTGACTTTTCTTTATTTTTTCCGATATTTTTACGATACATTAAGCCTTCTTTAATGCTTTATTTATATTTTTTTTAACTTTTACGGGAAAGTAGGCTAATAAAAATGTAAGTGTTCGTTTGTTCCTAGCCGCAAATCTCCGAAAGTGCTTTACCGATTGTTTTGAAATTTTGCCAATAGACAGAGGGATTCAAGAGGATGGTTTATAGACCCGTTAGAAAAAAATCCGACAGGCAGTTCCTTTTTTTTATTCCAATTTTACGTAAATTTCCATATAAATTCCCCAATATGGGGGTGAAAAAAACCTTGCGCATATTAATATAATATATCGATCCAAAGCGCTGATTTTTCTGCACAAGATGGAATTTGTTCGAAGCTTCTAAGTCAGTAGGAAAGCCAGCTATAAGCTTTTCAGTTCGATTTCTTAAGGCTTACCTTGATCCAAAAATAATAATTAGCAGTTTCCTCAACTACGGGTAATATAAGCTATATAAATAAAAATGTAAGTATCCGTTTGTTCATACAAGTCTGAACTTCATCCAGTTTACGGTTACGATCAAGTTCAGCCTTGGTTCAAAACCTCAAATCTCCGTATGTACTTCACCGATTGCTTTGAAATTTAATCAGAACATGTGTTTTTGTATATCGCTTTTAATTTATTTCAACTTTGATTTAAGTATTTCGTTTTTAGCCTACTTTCTCGTAAAAGTTAAAAATAATAATAATAAAGCATGAAAGAAGGCTTAATGTATCGTGAAAATATCGTTAGAAATCATGAAAAGTCAAAAATAAGTTAAGTAATTAAATAAAGATTGAAAAATAAAAAATTTGAAAGTAGGGTTTTGAGATGGGGGAAAAAGTGTGTCGGTCGGTCTGTCAGTCTGTCTGTCTGTGGGTCTGTCTGTCTGTCTGTCGGTCTGTCGTCTGTCGGTCTGTCGGTCTGTCGGTCTGTCTGTCTGTCGGTCTGTCTGTCTGTCTGTCGGTCTGTCCCCCCCTAATAACTTTTGAACGAATTGTCCAATTGGAAAAATTCTTTTTGCATTCGAAAGATCTCGGCGAGGACATTTTATTTCCATATTTGACTTTTTGATCTGAACAAGTTTTTGTTCAATTTTGAACAGTTCAAAAAATTTTAACATTAGCGCCTATGGGTGAAAATGAAGCAAATTATGTAAACTCTGGGTACAAGATATAAGTTCCCATGAGCAAGCTCACTGGAAGAAGTTCTTGGCGTGAAATATTGATTTGAACAATTTTTGTTCATTTTTGAACAGTTCAAAAAAGATTAACATTTCAATCCTATATAATTTCTGATCTAACGGACCGATTTGCTTGGAACAAACTTTATCGGAAAGGTCTTATGACGTAGAACATGTACAAATAGAAAGTTCATCCAGAACTAACGAGCCTATTTTCCGATGAAATTTTTTGATCGGGATTTTCAAGAATATTTTTTAATTAATGAATGATTAAATGAATAAGCAAAAGAATGAATGAATAAATGAGTGAATAAATACATGAATGACTTAATAAATAATGATTGAATGAATATGTATTAACCATTGAAAAAGGTGTATTTGAAGCAATTAAGAACTAAAGCTAAACGAGAAAGACAGAGAGAGAGAGAGATAGCTAGATTTTAAATTTGAATTCGGTGTATACGGGAAAGTAGGCTCGTATAGTTCTAGACGGAACTTCTTGTTTAATGTTTTGTTAAGAAGAATGAGCCACTGCAACTATTGGCACGGTACAGCTATTTTCATTTTGATTTAATAATTTTTTTTTTTTTTGTTTGTCCTGAAGTACTTTTGCACTCAGAGATTAAGGGAAGCTTTAAAACAAAGATTACTTATTTTGAACGGCAACAGTTTAATTTAGCAATTTTCATTTTGATTTTAAAATTTTGCGTTTTTAACCGACTTTACAAAGGAAGGGGGTTATACATTCAAACTGTATGTATGTCGTTTTTTGTCTGTTTGTTTGTCCACTCATAACTTCTTATCGGATGAACTGATGTACATGATTTTTTTAATCGATCGAGGGTGGTTTCCCATAGGTCCTGTACCTTCGTTCGACTATATTCAATAATTAGAAAATAGTTGTGGGCAGAAATGTGGTCATTTTTTTGTTTTTTCATCCATAACTTTTGACTAAATGAACCGATTTTGATGATTTTTTCTTTAATCGATAGAGGGTCGTCTAACTCAAATATCGCACATCCCATTTGACTACATTTGTTTTTTAGAAGAAACGTTACGGGTGAAAAATAAGTATTTTTTAGTTTAACTGGAGAGGCTTGACTTGATTTTTCCTTTTTGGGAAAACTATTAATAAATGTAATAGTCATTGTTAAATAAAGGGAGTTTTTTTTCCATTAAGCTGATATATATTAAGCACTTATAGCAAGAGTTTGACTGATATCTTCTCTGAGGCAAAAGTTCAATCCAATCAGTTTGTTTGGCAAAATTGACTTCAAAACGGAATTTATGAAACAAATGATAAGTTTTTAGTGCCATTCGTTCAAAGAAAGTTTGCCGTTTGATATGGATTTTTTAAATAGAATATTTATATAAAAAATGCATTTGCACTAAAAATAATAAAATAAAATAATTTTTTGAAAAAAAATAGAACCGACTTCAAATTATAAATTGTGCTGAAAAGTGATAAATAATTTAATTCTTTAAACAACATCGATGTGAGTTTTAAACATAGTTTTAGAAGTCGGTGCAAAATTATGGGTCTAATTACTATCACACCATGTGCTACTTCATATTGGAACTGTTGCTAATTCTGGGCCTTTTATATTTGTAATTGACTTATAATAACTAAAGATTTTACCTATCCTAATTTTGCACCGACTTCTAAAACTACGTTTAAAAGTCACATCGATGTTGTTTAAAGAATTAATTTATTTTTCACTTTTTAGCACATTTTATAATTTGAAGACGATTCGATTTTTTTCCAAAAATAATTTTATTCTGTTTGTATTGAAGTATTTTTGCACTCGAAGATTAAATGGAACTTTAAAACAAAGATTACTTATTTTGAATGTTAACAGTTTCATTTAGCTATTTTCATTCTGATGTTAAAATTTTGTGTTTTTTCTGTTTGTGTTGAAGTATTTTTTTAATATTTTTGAACTTAACGATTAAGGGACTTTCAAAACACAGATTATTTATTTTGAACGGTAATTTTTTAATTTAGAATTTTTGTGTTTGTGTTTCTTCTCTTTGGATAAGGCTTATGTTGGATTTTTTCAATGCGCCGAGCCAGACAATATCAAAATTTTCACAGACAATGGAACAAAAAAAAATTGCCCTCAAGCATTGTGAAAAAACATAAAGCTCAAGACTAATCCATCAAATTGAGCAGTTTAGATCTTATCATGTGCACAATTATATATTGTGTGTTCTAGAATGGGTAAATCAGACAATCTATATTTTCAGACAATGAAACAACAAGCATTGTCAAATGAAACATATTAGAAATTGTGCTTTTTCTTGCTTTTCCATCAAACCAGAGTGAGCCACAGCAACGCGTGGCCGGGTACAGCTAGTATATTATTTAAACTTAAAATCAAAGAAACAAAACCTAACTGCAATTTTTGATTGCTAAGCCTTTACTTTTCAAAAATATTTGTTTATTTTAATTTTATTAATTTATTTATTTATGTATTTCTTTATTTATTATTTTTAAATTTTTTTGTTTATTTATATGTAATTTGTTAAAAACATTTTTATTGCTTACTTTTTTATTATTCACTGACAAAGCTTCTATATTTTCACAGTACAGAGCTCTTAAATGTAGGACTTTAAATATAATAGCAAGCAATGTGAAATGACCAAAAAGACAAAGGATCATAAAATTAGATATTAATGCATTCTTTTTTCTATAAGAATTTGAATTACAGTTAAGCACAACGTCATAATCCTAGAAAAGAACATTAAAAATTATATGTCTTATGTTATTATATGGGCTTTATGTTTCTTTTCATTAAATGATCCTCATGAAGACTTTCCGTTCAGTTATAACTCATCTGTATTCAATTCTGAAACAAAAATGCAGTACGTGATTGAAAAACGAAATCATATCTTGATTCATAGCTAGAGTAAACCAGTGAGATCACCAGTGATTGACACCTATAGAGTGATTTATTACATTTCTAACAGTTTAATCATCAGAAATTACTTTTATGTATAGCTTTTAAATTAATATATATTTTAACAGAAATTCAGGAACATATATATGTTGAAGTTTATCCGTTCGGTTTTTTTAATCAATTTTTATTTTATACTCACTCAATGTTCCAGTAATGGACACCATATGCTCCAATGTTTGACACACTATTAAAATTCCAATATGTCAATAATCTTAATATTAATATTATTCACGTATTGGAACTGCATAATAATAAGATAATCTTAATATTACACACAAAGTAATTCTTCTGTAACTATGCCTAATAAAATATATCTAAATAAATTTATTTTAGACATAAAATAAATTTATTTTAAACACTGTTTTTTATACCTTTTCTAAAAACATCTAAAAAAGTAACACTGCATCGGAATTTCTTTTTTAACTTTATGTGCCAGTAGATGGCATAGCTGCTCCAGGAGTCGACACCATTCTTTTAAAGGGCGTTAATTTGCTGGAAACCTGAATAAAAAACTCAGAACTGATAAAAACTTAATTTGAAAAATCCCTCAACTTTTATACATTTCAATTTAATAACAAAGAGCATCAATCACATTACCAGTGATTCACTCTACTACCAGTTTTATGCCAATCACTGATGCATAGTCTAATAAATGATCCAGTAATTGACATCCGTAGCTTATTAATTCATAAAAATATGAAATGAGTGATTCCATACCAACTCACCTAATGAGGGTCGCATGACCACCTCCGATTTCTTTTTCAAACTTGGTACACAGATTGATGATATAGAGGCATGAAAAAGTCAAAATTTTTAGCTACCTACTTAATTTATTTTTTAATATACAGGTCCTCAAAGTTTGTCTGCCACCTCAAAATACCGAGAAATTGATGTTTTTAATTTTTTTTCTCTTGGAAACTCTATTCATGCAATATGAAAATGTTAGATATCTATGGAAACTAGATGTTCCAGGCATTCAGAAAAAAAAAAAAACTACAATGTTCACAATGAAAATTGTTAAGGTACAGTACTCTTAGAAGTTGCAGCCACAAAAATTCGATTTTCCTGATTTTGCAAAAATTGAGGATTTAACTCCAATAAAAGGAAAATAAAGCCAAAGGTTTACTGACTTTCTGGTAGAATACATGTGTTCACCATAAGTTGCTACACAATAAATTACTTGGGTTTCTCACGCCTTCTTGGAAATATTTCAGCTTAAAGATAAGCCATAGGGCAAAAACAAGCAATTTTGGCCAAATTGTCAGCCATTTTTCTCATAAACTGCAAGCAGTAGAAAATATTTTTTAGTTTTTAAATAAGCTACTGATGTGTCAGTTATTCACAGGAAAAGAGTTTACTTCTGATTATTTTCTTTATAAAGAGATATCCTGTTGACAGTATATGCATGTTTTTCTCTAATACCATATGAGTGATTCCATACCAAGTCGCCTAAAAAAATAAAAGTTGGTTCCCTGACCACCTCCGATTTTTTTTCAAATTTGGTGCACAGGTTGATGATATTGAGGCATGAAAAAGTCCAAATGTTTAGCTACCACTTCTTTTAAAATATGCACGTCCTCAAAGTTTGTCTGCCACTTCAAAATACCGAGAAATTGGTGTTATTGAATTTTTTTCTCTTCAAAACTCTATTCATGCAATATGAAAATGTTAGATATCTATGGAAATTCAAGGTTCCAGACATTCAGAAAAAAATGCTACAATGTTCATAACGAAAATTGTTACAATACAGTACACTTAGAAGTTGCAACCATAAAAATTCGATTTTGCTAAAGTTGAGGATTTAATTCCAATAAAAGGAAAATAAAACCAAAGATTTACGCACTTTCTGGTAGAGTACATGTGTTCACCATAAATTGCTACACAATAAATTAGTTGATTTTCCCACTCCTTCTTGGAAATATTTCACCTTAAAGACAAGCCACAGGGCAAAAACATGAAATTTCGGCCAACTTGTCCGCCAATTTTCTCATAAAGGGCAAGACCTAGAAATGTTTTAATTCTTTTTAAATAAGCTACTGATGTGTGAGCTATTCACAAGAAAAGAGCTTACTTTTGGTTATATTTTTTTATAAAGATATATCCTGCTGATAGTATATGCATGTTTTTCCCTAATACCATATGCCTGTGTTTCCCCTCTCAGACTTAACATTAATTTAAAAAAAAAAAACTTACTGAATATTACATAAATATTATGTATTAAATTGTATTTGCCCTCTGAACCTTATTTAGTTACTTTTATAAGTAGTATTATTTGGGTATTGAATAATGGAGCAACATTTTGTTTTTACTACGTTCTGGCATTAAAACAAAAGTAAGGTTTACTCTGTTTTTGTGATGTCTTAAAGTAAGATCTAGGAAATATATATTTGTCTTAGAAACCTTTTTATTTAAAAAAAAATTTAAGTTAGTGTTTAGTGAAGAAATAGTGAAGAAAAGTTGAACCTCGTTAAAACGAGCCCAAAGGGACTTTTAAAATGAATTCGTCTTAACCGTAGTTCGTTCTATCCGGAAAACAATGAGATCCTTTTTTTAGAAAGCAAAAGATGGATTTCCCTCTATCTTCCAGTACACAATGATCGATTTAACTCCCTAATACATATATGTAAATCAATGCTTAGATTTCGAATTTGTCATAAGAAGAAAACAATCTCTAGTTCTCAATAAAAAGTTTAAATAGTAAAAACTCAATAACTTTAAAGGTTTATTAACTAAAATTACTCATCTAGAGAAAATCTTTTAAAATTATCATAGATATATACCTCATTAATATTGTTTTTTTAAATATTCAGTTATGACACATTGTTTCCTACTCTTTTCTGAACAATTGCTCCAGAAGTCTTCAATGGCATCTAAATTGTTTAGACATTCTGATGAACTATCATTTGCTAAGAGAAACCGGCGGCCAGCGCAGTGGTTAGGGCAACAGACACTTCTGCTAAAGATGGAATAACTGAATGGAAGCCATGGGCAGATTCACTGTTCGGTAAAAGTGAATTTTGTTTGTTTCGTATTGAATTGAAGTTCGAACGGTAGGGACCACAAATAAGAGTTCGACTTATTCGATAGTTTAAATTAAGCGTGTTCGTCTTAAACATATAAAATAGCGTTATTTGTTAATACATTAGGACGGGGATTGCAAATGTAGTTCGTCTTAGCAGTAATTCGTTTTAGGCGTGTTTGAATTAACGAGGTTCGACTGTAATAGTTGCCAGTATTGCTATTCTTTTTAATTTTAATAATACTTCTTGGTATATTTAATCATTATATAAAATGAAGTTTCATTTTGTATGATGAGGAAATATATCAAGTAAAAATCCATTACTCTTGAAACTCACCTTTGAATGGTTTAAAGTTTAAACAATCAAAAATATAGAGTCTGGGTGGGAAATCCCCTTATTATGAGCTAGGGGATTTCCCTTTCATTTATTGGCTTAAAAGAAAGAGGAAGACCGTTATACTTGATGCTTTATTGGTTGATCTTAATTTAAGACATCACAAAAATAGATTCTCAGATTTCAGATATAATTTTAATGAGATATTAATCATATGAGAGGAAAAAAAGTACATCTCTTTAAATTTCTTCAGCCAGTCAACACCTTTCATCATATTCACATGTAATGTACCCTTTCAGGTTTGTCATACATTTGAACTTTCTTCAAAGAATTTCTGTTTCTGAAAGTTATTACTATGTGAACACACTTTTGTAGCAATTTCATGTTCACTGAATGGAACAAAGCTGTGAAACTTCTGTGTTCCTTCGGTAGTGCTCTTAAAAATCTATCTTTTAATAACTCCCTTTCTTCTGAATATTCCTGAACAGTTACATAAGAAAACTGAATTAAAGGAATGTTCATAACACTTCAATTGAAAAGTTCAATTGGTGTCAGAATTTGATCTCAATGCAGTTTTTGAAGACTAGCTTTGGCAGTAAGACGTTTCACTGTCCCGCCCAAGTCAACACATACTCCTTTCCCATGCTGTGTAGCACAGAAATGCCATTCCACAGCAGCTGCAATATCTGTGTTGCAGCTCCTTTAAATTTCCTTCCTTCTTATATTATTTTTTATTCATGGAGGTTTGAAAATGCTGGGATATACAGGTAGATAAAATAAATAGCTTTGTTTTTTCTTATAATGCTTCCTTTTTTTCAACTTTATTTGTAACCCACAACCTATTCAGGGGGAGGGGTAAGCTACATAGTTTTTTCTTTTCTTGCTTTGTCAAATACTAGCTCATAAGCGCAAATCAAGACTAACAACCAAAAGCTGCAAACTCTAGCAGTTGTGCCCCTTCTATCACAATTTCAGATGAGTTTAGTTAAATACTTTTTTCCCCTCATATCACTAATATCTCATTAAAATATATCTGAAATCAAACAATTAATCAGGAAAAAATTATTATTAATGCATAAAATAAGTCACTTTGTTCATTAAAAAATAACTATTGAATAATTTGAAAACAATACTTTAAAATAACTATGATAAAACAAAAATGTGTATGTATTTGTTGCCCCCCTCCCCCAAATAAATTTTAAACTTGTTCATTTCATGCACATACATGTCCATGCTTGTTCACTCATTCATAGATGTGTTTAGAAGGCTAATTAAATCATCGCCTTTAAGAAACCATCATCTTAAAATAGCTTGAATCACAAAAATGCTCATTTTTGGTAAATCAAATATTTTTGAAAATTCGGGAAAATGTGATCCCATTGAGTCCCGAAGCTAAAATTTTGCATAGACAAAGATAAAATGCACAGAAATATTTGAGAATTTTTTTTAAAAAATTAATGATACGTTTTTCGAGAAATTTAAAATTTAAATTTTAAGGTCATTTTTTAAAATTTAAAATTTTAATACAGTTTGTCATGATGCATATCATATAAAACTGCATTTAATATACTTCAAAACGCTTTTTACTAGAACCTTTTATCTCTATTTGATGATGAGTTATGGCCTGTTTTGTGTTGAAGCATGCATGTAAAAATGTGAGATTTTTGCCTGATCAAAGCCTGATAACTAAAAAACTAAACAAGATAAAAATCTAAAAATTTGGATTTTTAATTACCTTGAGGTGTACAGCTGATGAGCTGAATTTGAAAGAAATCAAAAAGGGTGAGGTAAAATTCCTTGGATCACTTAATATGGAATGACCCGTATATGGTATTAGAGAAAAATATGCATATACTATCAGCAGGGTATCTCTTTATAAAAAAAAATAACCAAAAGTTTTTTTTTATAAAGAGAATTTCTTTTATGCCAGAAACATCTAGTTTCCATAGATATATAACATTTCATATTGCATGAATAGAGTTTTCAAGAGAAAAAAAAATCAATAACACCGATTTCTCGGTATTTTGAGGTGGCAGATAAACTTTGAGGACCTGTATATTTAAAAATAAGTGGAATAGGTAGCTAAAATTTTGGACTTTTTCATGCCTCAATATTATCAACCTGTGTACCAAATTTAAAAAAAAAACGGAAGTGGTCGGGGAACCGACTTTTATTTTTTTAGGTGAGTTTGTATGGATCACTCATATGGTTTTAGAGAAAAACATGCATATACTATCAGCAGGATATATTTTTATAAAAAAATAACCAGAAGTAAACTCTTTTCCTGTGAATAGCTGACACATCAGTAGCTTATTTAAAAAATAATAAACATTTTCTACTGTTTGCCCCTTATGAGAAAAATGGCTGACAAGTTGGCCAAAATTGCATGTTTTTGTCCTATGGCTTGTCTTTAAGGTGAAATATTTCCAAGAAGGCGTGAGGAACCCAAGTAATTTATTGTGTAGCAACTTATGATGAACACATGTACTCTACCAGAAAGTCAGTAAATCTTTGGTTTTATTTTCCTTTTATTGGAATTAAATCCTTAATTTTTGAAAAATCGAAAAATCGAATTTTTGCGGCTGCAACTTCTAAGAGTACTGTACCTTAACAATTTTCATTGTGAACATTGTAGTATTTTTTTCTGAATGCCTGGAACATCTAGTTTCCATAGATATCTAACACTTTCATATTGCATGAATAGAGTTTCCAAGAGAAAAAAATTTAAAAACATCAATTTCTCGGTATTTTGAGGTGGCAGACAAACTTTGAGGACCTGTATATTAAAAAATAAATTAAGTAGGTAGCTAAAAATTTTTACTTTTTCATGCCTCTATGTCATCAATCTGTGTACCAAATTTGAAAAAACATCGGAGGTGGTCATGCGACCAACTTTTATTTTTTTAGGTGAGTTGGTATGGAATCACTCAAATATAAACAAGCACTTAAATTTAGATTTTAGTAGTCAAATATATGCTTCTAATCGATCTAATATTGTAACTATTTAGAAATATTGCTGAAATTAATTAACATTTAACAAGATTAAAAGCATTGATTCACCTTAGGTCTCCAAATAAGCTGACCACAAAAAGTGGCTGTGTTTTTCACTCCACACATTTCACTTACGTTTTTATGATAGAAATATCATATGGTGAGCAATGCAGCACTCAAAAATAAATCAGTAAATTCATGAAGTAAATATCGATAGGCATAATTTATATGCTGATTTATTATTTCCTTATTAATGAATTATTTTGGGGGAAGGTGTCAATCACTGGTGCACTCACCCTACGTCTTCTTTATTTAAACAAAGCAGAGTCTATCAAACAAACTGTTACTACTGAAAATGTTACTACTTCTTCATGTTATTTAATGCATAACATTTGCTGTCGTTGTTGTTTCTAATCTCCAATTCAGTCTGAGTTCAAGGAATCCATTGACAGACAAAAAGTCCAGAACGAAAAGAGGACAGGAATAGATTTCCTTCCAAAGAAGATCCTGACAGGCCAAGATGTGTGAAATTAACAGTAAAAGATTGTGTAATTAACAGTAAATGAAGCAGTTGACATGTACTGTTTTTACACAAGCAGAAAATTCATTCTTGCGAAGAGATGACTCTGCAGGAGGAAACGGTTTTTAGTATGATCAAGAGTAATTTGGTAGTAGTTCAACTACGTGTATTTTTTTTTTTTTTTAAGTATCCTATTCCTTTAATAGAAACCAAAAAAGTATAAAAAGTACAAATCTTTTGTAATGAGATGTAAGTTTTCAATACCGTGCAGATATTTCACTGGATTTAAATATTAAGTTAAAAGAAACATTGAACACGGAATGTAACCGTGTACTTTCGGAATGAAAAATAATGCCCCAAGGGGGCGGTTAGGCAACGACTTTTCCGTAATTTCCAACGCACGTCCGTCCCGTTAGAAACAAATTGTCCTATATTAGTGAAAAATTTCAAAATGCACAAAGAACAGCGCTTAGTCATGATTCACACAATCGTGCCTTCAGGCGTATGACATAAAGGCAACTTTCTCTCGTTTTTCTTACTCTTTTGTAGTAACTACATTTAGTGTCAGCAGTAAGCAACTATATCATAAATTTCACTATCCCACTGTTCACACTGCAGATCTAATACTAACATAACTCAAAAAATAGGAGTGCTTTATTTTTCTCTTATAAGAATTGTAAATACTGTCTTTTTCGTTTCTACTCGCTGTCAAACAACCATAACCTTCTGGTCTTACTAATCCCCAGTAGAGGTCACTTGAGTCCGACTAGTTCAAACTGCTCAAAACCATGTTCCAATACTGTGACAAACACGCCTATAATACTATACATTACTTACGGTATTGCAAAATGCAAAGACATAATAATCATCGTATATTAACGGATTTCTCCTAAGTTAATTACTATGTTTGGTTCGAAAAACATTGTATTAACGTGATGAATATAAATATAAATATAAAGATGCATTTTAAATCTTATCAAACTGGCAGTTCCAATTCGATTTTTTTTACCCTTCTTTTCCAAATAAACTTAAATGATATTTCAAATACTGAAAATTATCCGAATTCTTGGAAATAAAAATATAAACATTAAAAAATTGGGCAAAGGAAGCACATTCAGGAAAACTTTCCAATTAAATATCCCATATGTCCTTCATTAAATAGTTAAAAGGCTCTCAAAACTTAGAAAAACAACAACACTGTGTTTTGAAGATGAACAGAAACACTTTTAATGCAGGAAAACAAAACTTTCTGAAACTAGAAGTATGTCCTTTTGTAATAGATAAAGATGAGTTTAAAGAGAATTTCTTGCAGTATCTTTATCAATACTCTTTTGGGTTATTAAAATAATTTTTAGAAAAATACTTGAAACGCATTAAAATTTTAATGAATCGAAAGTAGCATAAAATAAGCTTGAGGACGGTAATTGCATTGAATAGATAAAATATCCTCGAAGCAGAAACAAAAGGTTTAAAAGAATATAAAAAGTACTAAATGATTGTAAATAATTAGAAATTTCTTGCAAACAAACAGTTTAAAGTTTCAAATAACAAACTTTTATTTTGAGTTTTCAATTAATGTCTTGCTATCTTAATGGTACAATTAAATAGTTATAAGTTTTTTTTCTTTCATTTCCTAGTCCAAGGTCTTATTGATTCCTCCCTTTCGAATGCGAACTACTTCTTTTAAAACCTATTGCACCATAAACTCAACTCCGGAGGCAATGCTATGCCTTGCATACGGCTTACCATAAATTCGGACAGAAATTATATTCTCATTCTTTTAATCCAGCATAACTTTTGTAGGGGCAAAAAAGCACATTAACAGAGCAAAAAGTAATTTGTTCGCTCACATTCTTTAGTTTCGCTCAATAAAAAGGTGGATCTTTTCTTAGCAAAAGTATTGGCATAAAAGTTCATGTTAGACAAGAGAATGGTAATCGAATAAGAGATAGAGCTATTTTAGTACAGTAGTAATCTCTCCGAAAAGGAATAAAATTACAGTTATATTTAATTTCAAAGTGTATTCCTTTTCTTTGTGTGTGTGTGTGTGTGGCAATAATCAAAACTCGATTTACTACTTTTCTGCAACAAAATATTTTTTAAGGGCAAATAGCAATTAAGTGAGTAGCCAACATTTACTTTGTAATTTTTATTGAATGTAGCTTCAAACGTTTTATGGCATGTTTTTCTTTTCATTATAATACGGTTTTCTCGCTTTAAAAGTCATTTGTTCCTTTGATTCTCTGAGTATTTTTACCAGCAGTTCAGAAGTAGCTAATTTTATTTGATAAAAAAAATACGTTATTTCATATTCAGTTAATGAACGTTTCAATAAACGAAGTCAATGAATAAGAGTACTTTTTGGGAATTAAAACTCATTAAATTGAAAAATTTTGGAACCCATAGAATAAGATGAATGTGGTTATAGTCCCTTTCAAAAATAGGATAAAGTATAAATTGAAGCATTCAAATGCCTTCAGTCGTAAGCAGATATAACAAAGGTTATATGTATAGATACGCAATTATTAATGGAATATGACACTTGTGTGTCATATGTAATATGACCTTTGTGCACTGTTGTAGTTTTATAGTGTAAAAGGAAGGCAATAGCTTCAATGATGTTATCCCTTTCGTGACTTCGAATGGATCTTTATTAAATTCAAGCATAATTAATCAATTAACATGATAATTCAATTATTTATCAACACAATTACTAAATAATTAAGTCAAAATTTGGTGTTGGACATTAATGAGAAATCGCACAAAAGAAAGTGGGAAGCAATTTCAGACAGTGTTATTGTGTAACAGGTTTCAAATTGCTTAGTTAAACTTAGAATACATTCAAATTCGCAGGCAAATAAAACTTTGCTGAAATTATGGAACTTGTATTAATTACGAATGAACCGTATGTATTTGTAGTGTTATAATAAATCTTGCAAGTGAACTAATTGTGAAGAAGAAAAAGTGAATCTCAAGTTTTATTGCAACCGAAAATATGAATGTTGATGATCTGAAGATAGTGTTAACGATGCCGATACAATCTATTCAGATACATAAAACAGTTACAATCAATCCAAATTACAGTACATTTGATATTTTCTTGAAGTAATTTTATGAGCGTGATATGAATATGTAACGCAAAATGCCTGTCCGTATGCCATTTCAAGACCTCGAATCATTATTACGAATCATAAACTTTGATACTTGTCAATTATGGGTCCCAAGCTGACAATTTCTTTTTCAAAGTTATCAATTACGTCTCTTTCTTAAAGTTATCAGTTACAGTGCCCACGCCCTCACACCCC
Source organism: Octonoba sinensis (assembly GCA_038502835.1). Lineage (NCBI taxonomy): Eukaryota > Metazoa > Arthropoda > Arachnida > Araneae > Uloboridae > Octonoba > Octonoba sinensis. Next base: position 22,500,684 of record CM076599.1, on the reverse strand, counting down.
CAAAGGCCATACTTCAAAGCTTTGATTCAAGTCATAACATACACAAATACTCAAAATTATCTTAACCCATTCCTAGCCAACCAGAGTTTCCCAAGAACGTTAGCCAAACTTTTTTTTTCGAACAATTTTATCCATTTTTTCAACCAACTTTTTAACGTTAGATATACTTTACTGGAGTCAACAAATAGATGTATGTTTTTTTTTTTTTTTTTTTGAATGTCCTAAAACATGTTTTAGAAAAATAAGTTCCCTGTGTACAAGACGATGGCAAAAGAAGGGATAATATGAAAAAAAGTAATAACAATTCCATAAAACATGAAATCAATGTAATCCATTTTTTCATGTAGTGTATGAAGGACAAGCATTAACATTATTCAATCAAAATAAGTGGTTAATTCATAAATAATGTTTTGCATCCAAAATTTTTACCATCATAGACAATAACATAGCAACTATAAAAAGTAGCCAGGCAGTCATAACTTGGCAATACCTCCCTAATAATACTCACTCCAGACGAAAGTTAAGTAGAAGAAGTAAGAAATAAGATCTAAACTTTTGTGCTACGGATCAAAAAGTAAAATACAACTCATACTACGCACACATTTTTATAAAAATTTCAGACACGTGTGTCGAGATTGCAAGGAACTTCTTTTTCAATGCAGAAGAAGTGAGCTTCTAGATGAAAAACATTTCATCCATTGATGGTGAGCGGGCCCCGCCATTATCCCATATTTTCAATTGTCGTTTAATGTTTCATTTTTCCTTACGTTTTTTAAAAAACGATTGCTCTTGAATCTTATATTCTGATTATTTATTTATTTGAATTTCAACGAAAGACGTAGGTACGGGTAAATGAGATTTTCTATTTTTAAAACATAATAGTTTTAAAAATTACAAATGAGCCGAGTGTTCCAAAATATTTTAAATTTTGTGTTTATCTGAGAGTTTAAGTGTATTATTAATATGCAATTGTCGTCAATACAGTTTAAAAAACAATGCACATTATCGGTTCTATTAGAAGAAGAGTGCTTTTCCTTTTGGCCAGCGATAAAGTTGCTAAAAAGTAACACAACTGCAGCTTTGCAGCTTTATTGACACTTATACACAGTATACACACATGTGCATACTGTGTGTTGCCGCCAATGAAGTCTGCTTGGTGAGATTTACGCTAGACAAATAGAAAAGTATCAAAAAAAGAATGCGCACGATGATTTTGAAAAAACATAATTTTACATAAAAAGTATAAAACTTAATGTATCACGTTGTAAGAAATTGATTTCTTTAACACTATTGGATTTCTGTATCATGTTAAAGCTCACAAAAATGCTTTAAACGTGTTAAAAATGAGCTCTCTACCATTAGTCTGTAAGCAGTGAAACTAAAAACGGAAAAAGAAAAAAGAAAAATCAAACTGGCTCAAAAATATTTTTAGGTACTTACTGTCGCTGTACACCCTACGTTGGCAACGGTTTTAGAAATGTCACCAGCATGCTATTTAAATCAAATAAAATCTCACCCAATTTAAATCAAATAAAATTGCTTCGTTTATGTGTTATTTCGCGATGTTTGGCGAGCAAAACAAAGGTAGGGCGTAGGACCGATAAGTACCCATTTTTTAGGTAGAGTTTCTTAAATTCTCCCAAAATTAAACATAACCATACTCGAAAAGTTAAAAGGGTACTTATTGATTAAAGGACCAAACGTGCCATGGTTAGAAAAATTGATAAATTATTCTTCTTGTATTATAATCTTTTTGTAATTATCGCCAGCATAAGGTAGTAATCTAAATCCATGTGTGCATCAATTCGTAAACCGTCGCCAATGTCTCACCTTTTACTTTTAACCGAGAGGCACCATTACAAATTGTTGAAATCTGTTATCAAATCCATATGCCTAGTCCATTGGTGGATTTGATGAAGACTATTTATATCAGAAAATCCCGATGTTAGTTTTATTTGCACTAGTCTGTTGCAGTATATTTTACATAAATAAAAAAAGGGCAAATTTAAATCTGGAAATTAAATTGATCCATATTTTTTAAGATACTTTTCAGCTATCGGGACGCCATTCAACATTCTGCGCCAAATCACACCACCAATCGCAATATCGTGCCAAATGTTGCCAACTTATTTTTCTATTTTTCGGAAAAAATAAAACAAAATAGCTCTGCAGTTGTGATTTAAAATCTTTTTTTTGCAAAGAACAAACTAATTTGTGAAAGTTTATAAGTAGTTTATAGATATGGTAATTATCCAATATTCATTTGTGAAGTCATCTACCAGTCTGACTTTAAGTAACCATTTCGATATTATAACATCAATAGAATTTGGAAATGCGAACTAACAACAAATTGGCGGAATTTTAGATCGATCGCCAAACTCGGTATCTTTCAATCATTCACCCTGCATCAAAATATTAAATTTTGCAAAACATACAACAACCCATACAGCACACGACGACCTCCGGACGTCCTAATTTGATCCTGAGGGTCCTGCTAGATCCTCAGGATCATCAGGACTGAGCTAGGATATCCCCAGGTTGTTATGAAATGACAATCCACGGAATGTTCTAATCCAACATTCTCAGGATTTCCTCGTCCAGGACGTCTCGTTTTTACCTTTGTTTGGGAAATAAGGAGTCTGGGCTTCCTTATATGACTTCTTAAAGTTACTATCATGCCAAAAGCATTATCAATCATAAAAAAGATTTTCTCTAGTTTTAAAAATATATGAATTTTAATTGCACAGAAAAATTTAAAATAGGCTTGAAACTACTCATGTGGAAATCGACGATAAAATGCAACAGGAAAAAATAATAATTTCCTGAAAAAAAAGAAAGAAAAAATTACCGAAATTTTAAAAAGAAAGCCTAGAAGAAATAAAGAAAGAGCAAAACGACAGAGACTCCGAGAGCACTTTGCGTAGAATTCTTCCCTCCTCCCTCCCCAACCGAAGAAAGACGATTGCCTGAGGCAATAATAGAAAGGCGGGAAAATACCGCCTGACCTCCATGGTTTGCTTATGTCTTTTTACGAATGGTAACGGTAAGTGTATTTTGTGTAATTCTTGTTGATGCGAATATCTCTCCTTTATAGTCTATGAGATCTATCTCAAAGCTTTTTAAAGTTAAATTATGTGAAATGAAATAAGGCCACGATAATTTAGTTATACCAAGCCATTATGATTGATTAATTGTTACGCAAAGCATCAAAATTTGTTGAAATTTCAGGGTTTGTTTAGATTGTTTTCATACTGATTTTAAAATAAACTCTTGTGTTCGCCCCCCCCCCCTTTTTTTTGCTATATAACGAACAAGTTTGATTTTTCTTGTCACAAGCAATACTGATTACTTCTGCAATTTTCTGGAAATTTAATTTTTGCTTAGTCACTGTTAACTACCCTTATTTCTTTATGGTAAATTTTAAACCATTTTTATAAAACGTTTCTAGTAGCTGAAAATTAAATTGAACAAGCTGCCACACATTCATTTTATTTTTATTTATATATTTATTTCTTCTGATGAAACTGAAATGTGAAATTACTAACACTAAAATAGATTGTCAGCGTTATTATTTTGTAAGCATTTGTTTACATAAATTTTTAATCACAAATATTGATACACTGAAGTATTTTATTATTATTATTTTTTTTTTGGGTGTAAGATATTTTTTTCATCTAGCAGTGATAAATTAAATTTGGAGAGATTTGACAACATTTCTTTGATAATTCTTTTATAGCCATTTAATTTTAGAAGCCTAAATATTGTAGAATAGCTTTTACATAAGAACTGAACATGTTGCTTTAAATTAAAATTTATTAATAGTGTTTGCAATTTGTTACTTGCAATTATAACATTTCCAAGGCAAAACTGAACTCTGAGTAATATACTATTTTTTTATGTAAATTATTTGATAAGTTATTGCATCTGACATTAGTTTTTCTCTTTTAAGCTGGAATTAAGATTGACGTAGCTCCAGTTTTAACATGTTTGAAGATTCTTATCAAAAAGGAGGTAAACATGTTTTATGTATTTCATTAAGTAGTGATTGTTGGGAAAATATGCTCTTTATGGGGGGGGGGGGGGGTGTTAAATTTATCTTAAATTAAAATGATATGTTTTGAAGTTGTATGAGTAAAGTTGGGCATGTAGCGAGAAGAGAAGAGGGGTTTATTCGAAACATGTTTTCAGTGCATATATTTATATTTCTAAACTTGTTGCACCTGTATAACTTTAAGCAAGGTGTCATCTCTGTTTGAATTTTCTTATTTGTAAAATATATATATATATTTTTTCTTTCAGCTGACATTTTAAAAGCCTTTTGCGCTGCCTACATCTATAATGAAGTGATGCATGGATTTCTCACAAAAATGCAGGTGTTAATTGAGCAACTATATTTACTTTTATTATTATTTTTTCTCTCATCTATCAATTGCAGCAGAAACATTATTGTTTTTGCTATTTCTTGTTATGGGTGATTTTCTAATTTATTGATAGATTGGTATTACACAATCTGAAAATTATTGCTGAAACAAACATAAAAACTTGTCTAGATATGAATTCCTTATAATTTACTGCATTGTGAACAGGTAATTATTCTCAACTTAATTTATTAATATTTTAGATATTTCAAAAAGTGTCTTAACAAGTGATAGTTTTCCTCATGGGTGGTACCATCATTAAACATTCTGTAAATTAATCCTTATCAATAATAAATTTAATAAATCCTGTATAATTTATCTTAAATGCTCTGTAATAAGCGATAGTGCTATTAATATTTATGTATTTTTTAAAGTATTTGAATAGCTGTTTATCTCGGGAGTGTTGTTTCTTAAATAAAGGATATAACTTTAAATAAAAATGTTTTTTCTTAGAAGTTAAATGTCGCCACTGCAGGTATAAGAAATAACGGGGAAGGTTTAATTAGGGAACCGTTTCTTTTATTATTAGCTAACAAATATATTAATACAATTCTAAGTTTTAGCTACAGTAGCACTCATGATGCAAACAAACAATCCTGCTGCAATAACGCACTAAAAATATAATAAAAATAACAATAATTGTAAAAACAAACCAAGTTGGACTTTTTTTTTACCCCATTAACTTAGGTTACATTAAAAATGTAATAAAACGTTACTCACTTTCATGATTCTGACCGAGAAATATATGTGTTCAAACAGAACTAATAAAAAATAATCGCCTTATCAGTTTTAAATAGGCAGTAGAAATATGGAAATAAATTGTTCTAATTCTGCAAGCCAGAGCTTTCAGTTAATTTCAGTGAAGTGTAGGGATGTAAAATTTCCCAGGAAATTTTGAGGTGGTGGAAAAAAAAGTTTTTTTTTTCTGAAAAAAAAATGAAAAAATTGATTTTTTACAAGTGAAAGTAGATTTTTTAAAAATAGTTTTCAGGATCGGGGGTGTTTCTATTGAAAAAAAATGTAAATGTTTTTTCATTATATCTTTGTAACTGTAAGTTTGACTTTGTAAATCATAAAATTATCAATAATTTTTCTTTATAATATTTTATTTATTACAACTTCAATAATTAAAATATTAGAATATATAGCAAGTAGATTTTAGCATATGTAACTTTTGTAAATGATCTAATTTTTTTTTACAGAAAGTTGCTTAGTTTTTTTTTTCTCCAAAGTTTGTTACATGCATTTATATGTGTATGTATATATACAGGGTGCAAAGCAAAGTCCTTAGGAGGCTTTTATCTCTGCAACCGTTGGTTCTCAAATATATACGCACAGTTATAAAAATGTTTAAAAATTGTAAGCATTTATGATAATAGCATTTTTTAATTTAAAAAATCAATTTTGTGAAATTACAGAAACTAACTTTTTATACAGTCCCCAGTCTTTATAGTCATATTAAGTAAAAATTGACGCCCATCCTAAGGAACATAACACAAAATGTTTCCCTTCTGTAGACAAAAATAAACAGATATTTAGTTTCAATGTTTGGCATTTTTTCACGATTTTTTGGCCTGCATTAAGGGGTTGGTTAAAAAATTTCAATGAAGTATTCATTCTATTCATTATTCAATGAATATTTCATTCAGATTTTTTAACCGACCCCTTAATAAAGTCCGAGAAAATGTGAAAGAATTCCAAGCTTTGAAATTAAATATCTCTGTCATTTTTTCTTGTACAAAAGGGAAACTTTGTGTTATGTTATATTTAAATATATAAAATATTTAAAGAAAAATAATTAAAAATATAAAATATTCAAAGAAAAAACATTGAAATGTGACTATTATAAATTTCTGAATGTATTATTTTATACTAGAAATTTCAAAATTTTCAATTTTTCCGGGTGGAAATAAAGCCTTTCCTAAAAAACTGAACAAAAACCTGTTTTTTCCCCAAAATTTCCGGTTTTTTTTTTCCAACCATTCCCATCTCTAGTGAAGTGTCGGCTTTCTCAAATATATAGCTTGCAACACATTCCTTTTACTTCTACTTATCATAAAATACCAACTGGCATAACTTAACAACTGTTCTTTTTTTCCCCTGGGAGAGGGTAGGGGTTAATTTTTGAGCAACCAATTTGTTTACAAAGCAATTTGCAATAATAGAATTTTTCAAGTAAAGAAATGCAAGTACATGTATCACAAAATTGCGGGTATATTGATGAATGAAATGACCATATTTATATGTATTATTCTGTTTCTCTTACCCTACCAATTTCAGCATTGTACATGATGCTGTAGCTTTGCAAGTATACATATTAGTGGCCAATTTTGAGTTTTTTCTTAAAGTTATGAAAATATCTGGTGGGGGGATGGCATGCATCTGGTAAAAAAGAAGCTGAAAGTCAGTGTCGCCTACTGAAAAAACTGGGAAATGTATAAATCTTTAGATTCAATTCTATTATAATTCCAAATTTTAAAATTCATTTTAATAAAGCAATCGCAGAAAAAGAAAAACTAGTTTGTTCCTTAGTTCTTAAAGAAAATTTAATTTTTTTGCAATAAATTAAATAGCTGTGAAAATACCTTAAATGGGATGATAAATGCATGCTTTATTTTGCTCTTTGTTTATTAAATTATTAATTTTCATATCCCTACCACCAAGCAAGTGTGCATTTAACTTGGATTGTGGAACGAGAATTATGACATATAATTTTTTGCTGCTATAGCGAAGTGACAGTATAAGTGATTATTACTGTTTATGAGTGTTTGAAGAGACTTAAACGGGAGGGGGTTCCTTGATGTTATAACAGTTGCCACTATAAACAATGTCCTTATAACAAGAACAACTGTTCATATGTGTGTATGTGTGTGTTTTAATAATTTTTTTATTCAAAAGACAATTTACTGAAATCCTGAATAGTTTGAAAGTGCTGGTTTTGAATACTTGAACTCTCTTAAAATAAAAATCTCTGTAGTGAAATACCAAATTATCGCCCGCCTAAATTTTGCCGAAATTCGCGAAAATACGGGAGGGGGCGCGCAAACGATACAAGTGAAAAAACGTTCCAATTTTATGCCTCATCCCCCCCCCCCAATTTAATGGAAAGTAGGTAAAACAAAGTAAAGGGTTGTCTATTACTCATTCATGATCATGTAATTAAAATTCGTTCCAATCGATCCTAAAAAAAAAGTGGCAAACAAATTTTGATTACACTAAATGCATAGCTTTGCTTTTAACCTCTGTTCACATGCTTTCCTCCATAATAATAAATTAAATAATCATAAATATAAACATTAGCAAGGAAAGATATCAGCAGAAGCTAGAAAGACAGGTGCAAAAGATTTGTTCCGGTGATTTATTCCCCTTCCCTGGCCTCATCCTTCATTTTTTGGTGTACTTAAATTTCCTACTAAGAATTTTTTTAACTTTTTTTTTTTCGTCTTTATTTCAGATTGGATATTGTTATTGTAACTTGTGAAATTGAACATTCTTGCATGTCTATACGCATCCCAATGACTATGTTTCGCGGCATTTGGAAAATATAGTTTTAAAACACAGCATGAAAGCTGTAATTAATACAATGCAAACAATATTTTGTGATTGCATATAAGATCGTTAATGAGCAATTTACCTACTCATATTCGGGAATGGCCAGTTTTTGCAATAGCGTTTTTTGCAAAAGAATCGTTTTCGCTATTTTTGAAATTATTTCTTTTATTTCTCCTTTATAATTTCAATGACAATCCAAGTTTGAAGGGCGGGCAGCACGATTAATCGGTATTTTTACGTAAAGGAAATTTGCGGGAAAAGAGGGGAGGGGCGCGTATTCGATCACGGGCTCTTGTTTGGTATTTATCAGTAACGCTGCTTGAAAAATATTGTTTTGGAATGAAATGGTTACCGTTGTGCTGTAACACCTATAGTAAAAAAAAAATTAAAGGGGGGGGGGGGACGGTTTCAATGCACAACATGCAAATTATGTAATTGTACTTTTTATTGCTTGTGTTTTTCAAGGAAGGAATTTAGGAACAATCCTCCATAAAAAAGAAAAAGTTTGTGCCACTGTATTTACTATTTTATTTATTATTATTCAAAAATAATGCATAAATCATGCTTCTCTTTGATGTAAGTTTCATTTATGTAAAACTTTATCCACATTGGTGCACAGAGAAAAAAAAACAATGTTCTTGTAAATTAAGTTTTATTCATAATATAACTTCTTTCTTTTTAGGAAATGTTAAAATGATCGTTACTGAAAGTACTGCTTGAAACAAAGAAAGAGATTAAATTTATGTATGACTTGCAATGTATTTTTTGTTATATTTTCAAATAAATTTTTTTCATAAACCATTTGCATTTGTTTTGAATGGTCTTATTAAAAGTATGTTTTCAGATTTATTAATATTAACCGTAATATTGAAAGTTGAATTTCAAATGCTGTTTTTTTTATTGTTACGACAATAAAAAAAATCATTTTATGTTTAAAAAAAAACATTTTATGTTTTAACTCGGAACATATCTAAATGCACTTCTTTAATTTGAATATTTGTTTTATTTATTTTATTATTAATATTTTTTTTCTAAAATTTTATTTCATTCAAGTTAAAATCTTTTGTAAAATTCTATTTCAGTTAAATGAAAATTCTTAAGTTGCATAAATATTTGATACAAATCTCAATTGACCACATCAAAATAATGTAAAATCTGTTATTCACTATCAGAAATAATAAAAACTAACATTTATTTTTTTAATACTAACATGAAGGTCAAATAATTCTTTTAACAACAAAAAAAAGGGGGCAGGGAGAGTAAATTGGTAAAATCCCCCCCCCCCCAAACGTCAATTTAAGTACATATTGCATGAAGTATTTTGTGAAATTTGAATATAATGATTATGGTTTTGAAATTTTTTCAGATAAACAAGAAAAAATGCTGTCACAAGTATAAAACAAAAATTTATGTCATGACTCCTTGTTCCATTGTTGCACTTACGTGGAAAGCAAGTGCTTAGTGTTTGCTTATTTGCATCCTTTATTTGTAAAGAAGCTGAGGCTCTTAACTAACAATGGGACTGACCAGTCATGCCTGTCAATTGGTTGTATTTTACTTGTGTCTGCTGGTTTTCTGGTTTATATAAATTTTAATAATGAATTGCAATGAGCTGGGTACGGCATTCATCCTGTCATTGTTCAAAGTATGTCCTGGCAGGGTGCTACGAGTCTTAGTGATGATCTCCTGAGGATGAACTCAAGACAGTATTAGGTGCTAAGTATTGATTGTGACAGTGTTCTCAGGATGGATTGGGAACATCGAAGGATCCTGTCATTGTTCATAGGACGTCCTAGAAGTCATCTGACTATCCTCATAAAGTTCTCCAAGTCCTAACTTTGTCCTAAAAATCCCAAGTTGTCCCGAGTGGTCGCGCGTTAGGATTAGGTGGGGAATATTTTAGTTCTGACGATGTTCTTTGGATCGACTGGGGACGACAAAGAATCATGTCATTGTTCATGGGATGTCCTAGAAGTCCTCTGACTATCCTCATAAAGTTCTCCAAGTCCTAACTTTGTCCTAAAAATCCCAAGTTGTCCCGAGTGGTCGCGCGTTAGGATTAGGTGGGGAATATTTTAGTTCTGACGATGTTCTTGGGATCGACTGGGGACGACAAAGAATCCCGTCATTATTCTTAGGATGTCCTAGAAGTCCTGTGACTATCCTCATAAGGTTCCTCAAGTCCTAACTATGTCCCCAAAATCCCGTTCGTCCTCGAGTTGCCGTGCGTTTAATGCCTCAGGTCGCTCTGAGGACGTTATCAGGGCGGTCACTAGGCGGGACATTTTTCAGGTCAGAGGTCGTCCTGAGGTTCTCGAATTGGGATTTAAGGACATCCTTGGGACCACCCCTCAGGACTTGACAAGAGTACTCAGGACATCCTGAGGACCATCTTGTTCTGTATGGGAAAATATGCTATGATTTTGGCGATGCATAAACTTGGCGATGTTCTAAAAAAGTACTTTTAGAACAAAGCACATTTTAAATTTCAAATCTTTATTTCATATCATAGCTAACTGAAATGAATTTCATGATTATTTGAACCAGACAAATTACAAGTATTTTTAAATGGTAAAAGGCCCATTTTGCTTTCCAAAACCATTTTAAATTTCTTCAGATTTGTAAAAGTATTACGTCGTCGAAAACTGATTTGAATAAATTCTTTTGAGGATTTTTCTTCTTCTAAACTTTAAAGTGGACGCAGCGGCTGGACCGTCGTCTTTCTGATGTTCTTTCCCCTGACCCCTAGATCGATTCCTCAATCGCGTACGCTTGCCAGATCTCTTTCTAGGAGAGGTCCTTTGAGAAGTTCTGCGCCTCCTTCTGGCTCTTTCGAAAACTTTGTATTGGCCTTCCTCTCGAGTCAGAAGTCCGCGTTCCGTCGCCTTCTTTACATCATCTTAAACTTTGTGCTAATCGCATTCTCATCCAGGTTGTTGTTTGTGAGGAGATACTTCTTGATCTCGGGAAGAGTGGTTCCATTGCTACCTTGCAATTTTCGGACAGCGTTCATCACAAGACGTCCAAGACTTTTCTGGGAAGCTATCTGTTTAGTAAGGCTGGATCCAATTTTTTCTCCCATTTCAGTAAGGTTATCAAATGGCTATTGAAATTTTTGATGAGTGATTTAAACAAATTTTGCGGAGGCGATGGTAGTAAAATGCAAGAATCAATTTAAATGGATTGAACAGATATCTTCAGCGTTTTTAAAGGCGACAAAACAAAACCAATATCTTCTTTGAAAATATTCAAGGCTTACCTTTCTTTCGTGTAACAGACAATTTTACTTTTTATCTAAGTCTGATCTAGACGTCCGTTATAATACTGGTTATATCTCCACTGTAATACTTATTATAACGTTACCGTTAATTATAACCGACGTTATTATAACGTCAGTTATAATACGTGTCCATTTGGTAGTATATATATATTCATTTAGAGGTATAATATTTATCATACCTCAGTTATAATAATAATTATTATAACGGAGGTAGGTCCCGATTTAGGCACTCTTATAATTCAAATTATTATTTACTAGCTGACATACCCGGCCTTGCGCGGGTTACCCCGAATACTGCATAGGTCCCATATGGGCCGTTCATAAATGATGTCACGTTTTTCCCATATATTTGACCCCCTTCCGTCCTTCTGAAAATTCCGTCTGTTCAAAAGCAAATAGTTCCAAAATAAAAAGGTCCTAAAAATTCCAATTTCCCCGAATAAGGAAAACAGTCTTAAAAAATTTCCATTTAAATCAGGACATCAGTCCTTAAAATTTCTATCAGAATGAGAGTAACAGTTCCTAAATAACGTCAATATTCTTTCTAAAACTCCAAATAAATTAAGAACCATAATCTTTAAAAATTTCTATGAGCGTAAAGAAAATAACCCCTAAAAATCCCCATTATGATCAAGATATTAGTACGTAAAAATTGCCATTATATTTAATCGTACAGTTTTTAAAAAACGTGAACAGTCCCATATAAACGAGTTTTGAATAACGCAACAGTCTCTAAAAATAAAAATTAAAATTAGGGCAGAAGTTCCTCTAAAAATACCCCTTCGATAAAGGACAACAGATTTGGGAAACCTCATTATAACATGAATGTTCTAAAAATCAAATTAAAGTAGCGATTTTATCGAAGAAATAAATATTAACTCGTCAAAAAAGAAAGAAGAATGGAATTCAAGATCAAATAATTAAAAATAGTCTGCAGTTAATAGAATAATCCCCAAACGATGCATAAAAATGAAATGAATTTTTAGAATTTCTTTCGCTAATAAAACGGCATTAGTAAAGATAAAGCAGCATTTCTTCAATTGTCTGTGCTGTTCTATAACAGTTATAACTTCTGCCCCAATAAACTTAGAAGGCAGGAACAAAGTTCATAAAATGCAAAAAATTCCACTCTTTCGAATGACATAAATCGTGTAAATGTGCAAGCATTTCTTCGTCTTAAAATCAGCAAATTCGTGTAATTGCTTAAAATTAGAATAAAAAAGAACCAATTCGAATTTTAGGAAAAACGCTTCGAGGTGCACGAGGACATGACCCAAGGTACCTGTAACCAAAATTCCGTATTTCTAGACCGTTCCATCTCGCCAGGAGGAGAGCGATATACACACACACACACAAACTTTCGGTTTCATTTATATAGATAGTGAACGTCATTTGAAAATAATACAAGAATTTTAATTTAATAAACTACTACCTCAGCGTTTAACTTCATTGTTATTTCCTGAGATAAAATTTCAGATTGGCCGAGTTGTTTCCAGGGGAATTTACTATCTTCCAATGAAATGAAAAGATTTCTGAGAGACAGCAACCAAATATTATCAATCGCGGCAAATAGTGAGGTTACCATCTGGAAATTGTAAAATGCACTTTTTTTAATGACATTATTATAAATTCACTTGAAGAAAACTTATTTGTTTTAAGGATGTCATTAGATTCCGCTACAAACCAAGAAGTGTTTAGCACCGCTTAAAAGCAGCATAAGGTCTCGAATGAATTAGTCAAATGGGAAAAATTCTGTACTGTTAGCGGGAACAAATTTCATTCGAATCATTAACAGGTTAGCAAAATTCAAGCAGTCTCAATAGTCATGTTTATACGAAATAATGATTTATAATCATTACGATGTGGATTCTGTCCCAGTTCTCTCCAGGCTAGTCCCATCCTCGCCGCCATTATTGCGTTTGGAACTAACTTTATTTGCACTCAAAACATCTATGTACAAAAATACAGTAAAACCCCGTTAAAACGCGGGTGTCGGTGGACATGTTTGGCACCCGCGTTATAACATAACCGCGGTATAGAGAAACTATAACGCAGAACTATATTACGAAATTATACTCGTAATAGTTGCATATCTTTTAACTATCAATCACTCGTAACTTTTCTTCTATACTATATTTTTTTCTTTTCTTCTATGCTGCTATTTTATTTACTGATATTGCTGTGCACGAAGCACACATCTCAACTGCGCAATCAGTCTATCGAGCGATAGGTTATAAACCAACTGTGTTCCGAGAAAAAGAGAGCTTACAAATATCTTTCTGTTATCAATATGGGATTGTGAAGAGGTCCTAAGAAAAAAATTAGATTTGGAAGGGCAGGAACGCACTTCTCAAAGAAACAATTCTTTAAGCCTGCATACACACACACTCAGACTGGAAAATATATTTACTTTTCAGGAACGCTAAAGAATCTGGAATACAAAGGTATACTTCTGAAAATGGAAGATAGTTAAGCATTGAACTGAACATATCCTGACAGATTGAGCTCCCCTCATGTCAAGAGAAACAAGTCAGAGCCAGTCACGGCGATTGTACCCGATTTTGAAATCAAGCTATATAGTGTCCAAGGTTGAAACACAGAAAAAGCATGAAAAAGGTGTGCATCAGGCCTATCACTATTGGGCTTTAGGTGATAGTGTGTGTGGTGAGGGGATGGCGCTCTTTGGCTAAAATATTTGTGCGCTCGGACCGGCTTTATTTACAATGCTAAATAAGGAATAATTTTTAAATGACTGTTAAAGGGTGGTTTAAACGTCGGGGGACATGATAGTTACCGCGGTATATCCGATTCCGCGGTATGCTGAGGCGCGGTATAACGGGGTTTTACTGTATATACAAGTGATCGTCTCCCAACCGTTGGGACGGCACCAATGAGGTAGCCAATAGGCGCCAGTTAGACAGACAGCCTTGACGTGCCTCATTAAGATGCAACATGTACAATGTAACAGAGTGTTTTTATACAGTAATTACATCATCTAAAATTTTGATTTCACCTAGAATCGCAATTAATTATTTAACACAGAGTTTTCAGGGGGGGTTTTCCCCCTACCAAGCAGCATGCATCTCTTGGAACGAGGATTTCAACATGATCTTACATTTTAGTGATTTCCCTCTATCACTTCAGGAAAGCTAAACCTGCCTTTCTCCCTCGTCCCATCGAACGAGTCATTTATTTTTTCTCCAGACTCCCAACCTCACTTGTTTTATCGAACAAGAGTTATTTCCGCCACATACACCCAGAACATTTAGCTCCATTCGAAAAGTCCGAAAGCGGGCACACCCGTGGCACCAAAGTCCAACGCTAGGGGGCGTTAGGAGAACGTCAAGTGGTCTGCAATGTGTGGCATCAATTTCATAACGAAACTCCAATTATTAACTAAAATATTGGTTTTGCCGCGTGTCGTATATCTGGTAACCTTAGGTGGCGAATCCGTACAGGATATCCGGCTCTGATGTTTTGAAACTTGCAAATTTTCTCTATTTTTAAACATCCCACAGCTTCCGAATGCATAATACGTTTTCAATTTCACATATATTTTCAAAAGATGCTAATTAATTGAATTTTAAAAATCAAAATTGTCATGCCGGAGAACCGGATCGTTCGTACAGTGCCCAGATCGGTTTCCGGATACAGAATATCCGATTCCTCCTCCCCCCACCCTTCGAATCGCACCCGATGTCCCGTAATTGAAGTTTTTGTTGTTTCTAATGCCATTTGGGTATCCAAGCTCCCCTTCGCAGAGCGACCAGGAATTATGGCAGTGAGGGAGCGCCTTCCCTTTATAGATGAGCACCCCAACGGTGGAAGTGCGACTTGGCTCATTATGTATTTGGATGTCACCAGATGGCGCCAACACAAATACGCCACCTTTCTTTTTTGACCTAAGAGTAAAGGAAAGGGAAATGCTCCACTCTCCGGGAACCCTGTTAACTGCGTCGGGACTTCAGGGTCCACGGATTTTACATGCACATATCCCCAAGTGTACATGGTGGGTCTTCAGCAGGTCGGGTATCAAACACCCAATCTTCCGTTTGGAAGCCCAACATCCTAACCATTATGCTACCACGGTCCCATTGCAGTTTTTAATTTTGGCAACCTTGGCCAGGATGCGAAGTGTGTATCAAGTGCTACTTTTTAACATTTGGGATCATTCATAAATGATGACACGCTTCGAGGGGGGAGGGGGGCTCGTGAAATTGTGACAAAGTGTGACAAGGGGAGGGGGTAACAAGAAGTGTGACATCCCTGCTTTTGCAATATAGCGTGACATGTGACAAAGGGGGGTGGGGGTCCGCTGAAGTGTGATATTTTGTTACAAAGGGGGGGGGGGGGTCAAATATGTGGGAAAAAAGCGTGACATCATTTATGAACGGTCCCTTACAGTATAAATGTGCACTAAATTGAAGTTTGCTGTAAAAGTGTGTAACCTTGAAAATAAGTCAAGAGGTTGAATAAGTTGGATGTAAAATAATTAGTAAACTATGCATCCCACCTGCGCAAGTAACCAGAATACGTATCCACAACGAGTGTGCTTACCATAGATATGGTTTTTTTTTTTTTTTTTTCCAAAACCTTATTCATTCACGTTTTTGATGTATATTTTTCAATAATATTTATACGTATTTCCGCAAAATAAAAAGCAGAGAAAGTTCTTGAATTTTAAGAAGTGCTATTCGGAAACAAGAACTGCAGTTGAAACAAATTTGCGTACTTAAAGAGATTCGCTGAAAAATTAGATGTTGGAAATAAGTGACGTCACAAAGAACTCCCTTCTTACTTTGAAATTGAATATGTCCTCTGAAATAACAACTAAACAACAAAATAAAAAAGCTTTAATAGGACGTACTCTGTAGAACTTCGAATCTGCAGCTATTGAAGGTCAGATAGGGGAATTAGTCAGGAAGATAAAAATGCAGACTCTCTTTTAAAATGCAGATATCTTGAACCGGAAAGAGGGATTTTAAAAAAGAACAGATTGACTGAATGATTCCGAAGGACAAAAAATGATTCTGTTTGGAGATGTTAGAACAAAAAACAAACTTGGCATTTTTCCAGATGGTCTATTTTTAATTTCAAAGGAATCATTTTCATCAAAGACTGGAATTTAGCATTTGATTTTTGTCTTAAGCAAATGCATTTAATGAATGTAAAAATGCAATGGCTAATTAAAAATAATTGAATAACATTACGCGAAAAACTTAAAGAAAAGGCCCGTGAACAATTATCTCTTTGTGTATTAGAAATTTGAGAAAGAATAACATATCTAATGTACTCATTTTGAAAACTAATCTTCTACAGCTGCTTCGGTTGCCAAACTGGAACTTTTTTTACTCGGTGTATACAAACATATGTGAAACAAATAAATAGTCTTTATTTCACATCGTTCACCTCAGCCTGTTTAAAGGCTTGGTTTTTAAACGAACATCACGCTCGATCTCATCGGCACAGATTGCTCTAACGTCACATGTGCGTGCTCTGAACATAGTTACGATGTCTGGAGCAAACGTAATAGAGAATGGGAATTTAGGGCTGACTGAGACGTTGATAAGCAGCGGAACGTGCGCTTAAAAACCAAACTTTAATATCAATTTCGTCCGAAAGTCTTCCTAAATGTTACTTTTCAACAATGTATGCTAATATTTTATTATGATTTTTTAGACATTGCTTTTAACTGTGCTATTATATATATATATACAGGGGTTCACCGACAGGGAGGGATGAAAGGGATCGGTCTCCGCCCCGCCCCCTAGAAGGACGAATATGCAGTGTCCGGCTTATTTTTCAATATCTGGAATCCGATTTAATCACTGCACTAACGATCCGGTTATCCAATAACCAGATCATTCCGGTAATTCGGTAATCTCCGATAATCCGGTCATCCAATAGGATATCCGGAAAGAAGGCACCGTACTTGAGTTCCTCTCTCAAACGAAAATTTAGATTTTAATTTTTAAAATTTAATTTATTAACACGTTTTGAAAATAGATGTAAATAAAGAACTATATGTATATATAAAATAGGTATTTAGAAACATGTGGGCTTTCTAACAAGCAATAATCGGCCTAAAGCTTTAATTTTAACTTCTGCAATAGTGTTCGATTTGGTTGAATTCATGTTTGGATTAGCAAATACATTTAGTGAAACAATTAATGACTGTCTTCAATAGTAAATATTCACAAACGAAAAGCTCTAATCATTCGTCAAATCTACGCTTAATTTCCTCAGTCACTCTTATCATAATTGTTCGGAATGTTACCTTTATTAGACAGTTGAGAGAAACAATTTACATTATTATCATTATTATTAAGGGTTTAACTATTGAGAAAATGCAATCATTTTTTGAAGTAAAATTTTTCAAAAATAAAACATTACCTTGGAGAGCTTATGAAAAAACATTTAGCTCATTTAACTCAACACAATTTTAATAAATCCTTATTTTGGTATTAATTATAATTTCACGTACAAATTAATCAATGCATTAACATTTTATTGACATATTTATATTTTTATTTATTTATTTTTATTTTATTTATTTATTTATTTATTTTGGACTCACTTGCATAAGAAGAATATATTAACTATATTTTCAAACTATACCAATGATAGCTTTAAGGCATAAGTAAAGAAAGATTCAAGTCGTAGGTTCTGCTCGCTCAACTCGCTTTTTACAGCAAGATGTAATTCCATCTTTTAAACGAAACGCTCATTCCTAAACATGCGTTGAAATTATCACTCAATAAATAAATAAATAAATAAATAACCAACAGAAAATTCTAAGAAGTCAAACTAAATCTAGTAGGTTTTGTAAAATCATGAAAAATCCCTATATTTTCCCCCAAAGTGCACTATGTACGGAAACAATTTCGTAATTTTCTAAAATTGAAAATGCTACTTTAACTTAGTTAAATAAACACGAAAGAAGCGGTGTTTTCCTTTTTATAATTTTGTTTCAGTCAATATTAATTAAAAATCCCCCCCCCCCCCATATCTGCTATCTTATATTCTTCTAATTTAATGCCTTCAAACTTGAATGGTGATTGCACTGAAATATTAAAGTTCATAAAATGATTTATGATTTTATCTTTTAAATTAAAGAAGGGGGATGTTTATACAAACAATGACTCAAAATGTTGAAGTTAAAGTTATAACACACAAATTAAGGGTTAAATCTAAGGATAAATTAATTCCAAGACAAAAATAATAACGAAGAGTTTAAAACCGTTGCGTATTTGTTATAATAAGGAAAAGTTAAAAACCGTTGTATATTTGTTATAATAAGGAAAAGTTTAAAACCGTTGCATATTTGTTATCTTTTCTAGTCCTAAGAGAATAATATCCCTATTGTTAATTTTAGTCATTAATTAAGCAATTCTGAAAACTCACATGGTGATTCTACATTGTATGGAGAACGGAGACCTTTTACACACAACGGAAATGTAAGTGTTTGCTTTAACCAAATTTTTGAAATGTCGAATTGACTGCAGTATTTTTTTAAGAATCTTAAGTTAATCACAAATCCCCTCAGCTTGTGAGGGAAAATATTAATGCCGTGTATTCAACAAGCACATTAACATACTTTCTATAAATTTTAAAATAGTTACCACAGGCGAGAAAAACTAATTAGAAGGTAAAAAAAACTTTATTTAATTACACATGCTTTCCAGAGTTGTATATTTATCTTCCCTATTGTTAACTTATCCTACATATAAGTATAGGAATATTTGAGTTAAAACGGTTAGTTGATTACTCGAAAATCCCGCGTTAAATGAACAGAGGCGTAGCTAGGGTTTTCAGCGCCCGGGGACAACTGAAGATTTTTCGCCTCCCCCCCCCCCCCCCCACTCCGCTCCCCTGGGGTCATAGGGGCGCCCTTGGTAGGGAATTAAAAAAAACTTTTATGCTTCCAAAATAACAAATAGCTCTAACAGGCAGCCCCAGAGGCGTAACTAGGGGGGGGGGAGGTCCGCCCCGGGCGGCACTGTTCAGGGGGCGGCAAAAAGTCCGGAATTCCCATCTAAAAAAACGCAATCTTGTTTTTTTTTTTTTTTTTTTTTTTACAAATTTCGCAAACAGGGCGAAGTTTTTCTTTTTTTTTTCGAAAAGTCCCATTTACCGCCCTTTTAATAAAGGCGGGGGGACAGAAAGCGTTTCGGCCACAGAGTGACGTCTGGTTTCGGCTTTTTCTGCACCCCCTAGGCATACTTTTTGTTTTGCTTCCTAGGGAAAGCAAAAAGGTTGCTTCCTTGCTGTGCTGTTGGAGATAATAGGTAGTATCTTCTAAATAGTCTATAAAGTCATTTCCGCGTCCGACAGCCCGTCAATGTCAACAAGTATTTCAAAAGATTCTGAAGGGCATGTGGCTAAAAGGACAAGTAACAAAAAGCACTGATAAGAAAAGTATGGAGGTACCCCAAGCCCTGTTAAATTAACTCAAGTAACAGCTGTCATTAGAACCCGCCCATTGACACTGACTATTCCCGTGTTGACAGAAAAGCAAAGGGTTCCCAGGAAGCAATCCCTTGAAAGAGCGCCGACGAAGACGAATTCACGGAAGTTGTTTCATGGACAATGATCAAAAGCTCTATTTTCACTGAAGCTTTTTCTCCGACTTTATTACCCGACCGGTCCCCCCGCTGGTGGTCTCAAATTGTGGTCATTCTTCATGGCCACAAGTTGGCCACAACGCTTCTTCCAAAGCGTCATTTTCTCGGTTCTCAGCGTTGTGTCTTCTCAAAAACAAAAATCGTATTTTGTCAACTCAGTCATGAATAATAATCGAAAAAAAAAAAAAGTTTTTTTGTTCCTAACAATTATCTGCAAAATCATCTGAAAGTTCTTCAAATAAGTAAAAGACAGCCCCTGAAATAATCAGATCGAGTATTTTTGAACAATAGGCAACCTGATCGACATTTAGTGTTTTTGTAGGGGCAAAAAATTCCTTCTTTTAATTGCTAAACGAATTAATGAAATTCGGATAGACTTGAACTTTTGCCATCAACTTTATAAGTAACTGCTGATTACTTATAAAGCAGTTGATGAGAGACGATGAGAGAGACATTGTTTTAAAATTTTATGTGCAGTAGAAATATTCGGCAACAGCGCAAGTAGTCAGTAAGTACAATATATACATTTCTTCTATCTTTGAAAAAATGTTATTTACATTTATGTTCATAAAAATAATAATAGGAGAATTCATAAAAATAATAATTTTACTATCTGATAACTTTTTTTAATTGCAGTTCATTTAAAATTATTTTGATCTTGATGACCTTTTTCATGCTTTCGTGTTTATTGAGGGGTCTGATGAATTTCGGCGGGGCATCTTCCCTCTTTCAGACATCAAAGACACTCTCTCGATTTGGTTTTACTTCGTTTTACCATTCTTTTCTGTTGGCAGGGTGGCGTAGTCGTAAGGCGCAAGACTCGTACGCCCAAGATCGCAATTTCAAACTTGGCCCAAGTCGATGGATTTTCAAGATGCAGAAAATCGTCTGCGCCTATGTCGTATGATTGTGTGGTATGTTAAAGATCTCTTTGGCATGGATACTCTCGGCTAAATTAAATTCCTAGTGCTGATTGCATCAACGAGTGCTTAGGTGCCGCCAGCTAGTTAAACTGAGCGTCAAAAAAGTGCGACAATGGTACCACACTCATTGTGGTGCCGCTGAAAGAGTTGGTACCAATCTCTGGGGACGCACCAGCTCTACAATCGTTGAGGACCAATACTGCAGCCCATTAGAAAGAAAAAAAAGCTATTCTTTTCTATCGGTATGGAAGGAGTTTCCGTTGACACTGACAGACAAAATTTTTTCTGTCAAAACTCAATTACGATGAAAAACTGAAAAATTACGGTTTCATTCATTAAATAAGGCAAGAGGTTATTGCTTCGTTTAAAAAAAAAAAAAATTAGCTTTGTTTTTCAATCCAATCCCTTCCCCTTTCAAATGCATGCAAGGCTTTAAAATGCATGGGCATCGTTATAAAGATTGCTCTATCGTTTTTCTACTGACATTTAATGATAATCATAGAATTCAACCTCTGCTGTCAAGATATTAAAAAATAGTTTAAAGTATAGCAGTTGTGCTAATTGAATTAAATAATTTACGATAACTAGTATCGATCATGCTTCATCATTAAAAATGCAATGAAATCAAAGCCCTTCCTATAAATGATAGGGCGTATAAGTGGGGGTCATTGTAAAAGCTATTCTAAAAACAAAACAGCATTACATGGGTGTAATCTTTCAATTATAAAAATATGTTCTACTGTGCAGAAAAATTAATTAATTAATTAAATTAAATAGTTTTCTTCCATCAAAATTTTTTAAACTAAAAAGTTGAGCAATTTGTCAGGGCATATCATACTAACAATTTGAAAAAATAAAAATATATCTTATTGCGCCGAGTGCTATGTTTGTCGGATCAAAATATTTCAAATAGTGATGCAATTTTTAAGCTACATCAGAGAAAAATCAATAATTTATAATATTGTTATTCTACGCTAAATGGACAACATTCTATAAAGGGAAATTTTATTAGGGCAAAACTGTAGTGATAATAATAATAATAAAATTGTTGCGTTTTTTTCCCCTTTTTCTGCTACTGCGTTGAATTATTTACGCAACAACTATAAATCGCTAAGTTTTGTACGAAATGTTGTCGAGTCATGGGAGGGGGGGGGGAGGCGTAAAGATGATGTAGTAGCTAATTAAGTTTTGAAAATGGTCAGAAAGTTGAATCCAGGTGATGCAGACTTTCCTTTGAGGAATAAGAAGGTTGAAATGGTCGTGATGTCTTGTCTAACGCTCACTGAATTTCGAGATCAGTGGAAGTTTTCCTATTTTCCTACTATTCAATGAACAAATGCGATGCATAATACTACCCTTAAAGACCTTCAGAAAGACAGCTTTCCACTAAAAGATATTTTGCTCCGTTAAACATTGTATGGAGTAAACTTACCACGTGGATTGAAGTGGAAAGACGTGCTTTCATCACCCAACAATCCAATGTATTATCAAGTCCAATGTATTTTTTATTTTATTTATTTATTTTATATTTCGAACTAAATTTTGTGCGTTCTTTTTAATTCAAAGATTAAGTTTCAATTTCTTTACTTTTGTCGTATATATGTTAATGTTTGCAGCAAATGTTGTCAAACTATCGCGGAGGCTTTCAACATAAAAAAGTGCCAAATTCCTTTTTGAAATTGTACGGAGTTCAAATCCAGGTGTTGCTTTGAGGAACAAAAAGGTAAAGTAGTTGTGACAAACCTTCATCGATTTGACAGATTGGAGCTCTCTTGGTTTTCCACTATTCAATATGTCAATTCAATGCAGAAACCCACCCTTAAAAAGACTTTTAAGAAGGCAGCTTTAAGATGTTTCTCACCGGAGAACATAGAAAACGATATATAAATATTATTTGCAATGGGATGTCAATACTTAGTACCTTTTGTGCAACACCCAACAATACATGCGGCCATTATGTGATGTCTTCAAAAATATTCTCTTGAAATGTAGATGAAACTTTTAAGCATCCTCTTTTTATTGAAATGCGGAGTAAAATATTTCGTATACTTTCATGATTCATTAACAACTTTGAATAATCAACAAAACTTCTAGTAAACTATTCGAGAAACTTACGATTTAACTGCGGATATTGTGGATTCAAGGGAGTTCATAGGGGTCATGACGCGAATCTTCTAATGTCTCCAAATATAGGCTAAAATTGCATTTTTGGGACCTAATATAAATGAATTTTGCGTGAAATGCATCGATAGGGTGGGGTGAAGTGCCTAAACACCCCTCTTCCCCAGCGTCACTAAATATAGTCTAGAACTGCGTGTTTTATACTTCAATTTCTAAAATTTTCCAGGGAAGAGCCCCCTCCCCCCCTATTTTTGAGCAAGTATCAGTTTCTAAATTTATATCGCTTTTCCGAATACCCTAACGCAATTCTTCGAAAAAGAATGGCATATGGAAAAATTAGTCGAAAAATTTGACTGAATGTCTGAAAAAATGGATGTGTTTTATATATATATATATATATATATATATATATATTAACTATTTGTATTCTCCAGATGGAAAAAAAATGTTGATAGTCGACAAACATAGTCGACAATAAACTCATGCCCCCCCCCCCCCCCGCCCTCCCATTTTTTGACTTCAGGACTGTTCTGCTGGCGGCGCGATTGAGGGGGCGGCATTCCCAGATTTCGCCCCGGGCGCCACTAAGTGAAGTTACGCTACTGGGAAGCCCCTTTAACTTGCATTTTTATTAGCGACCATTCACTTTGAAGGGCAAAATGGGACACTTTGGCTTCGCAAAATTATTTATTTTTTTTCTTTCTCAAGTGACCTTTAATGTGCTCATTCGTGGCCACCCAGATTCTCAGTGGCCACGGCTCATTGGGCGTCCGGTTCTTTTATCTCTACTGCTCAAAGAAGATGCCCCCAGCCCCTAGAGAGAGACCCTAGAGATGCCTCCTGTGGTGCTACATTCCCGATTTGATTTGCGATGCTCCCACTTTTTTTCGAACATTTTCACACCTCTTCAGCTCATCATTTTCTTTTTGCATTTAAAAATAAAATAAATTTACATTAATTTGACGACCCCTTGACGCTGCGCCCTGGGATAGCTGTCCCTCCTGCCCCCCCCCCCCTTCCCAAGCTACGCCTCTGTAAATGAACTAACACTAAATGAAACATTATTTCTGCACAAAAATAAGTAATTCGTTTCGATCATCTATTTCTAAAACAGAAATATTTCTATAATTTCCTAAAATTAATAATAAAGTAATAAAGAGCAGAAATATTGGAAGACATTTTTTTGCTTATATAAAAAATATAAAAGAATGCGTACATTATTTTTTCAACTCGAAAATCAGCCAAAGTTTATTTTGTACCAATTGCTTCTCACTTTTTCCTTTGAGTATAACTAGTCGGCCCGGGCGCAATTCCGCACTAATTTGGAGAAAGAACACTATGAAGAAGAATAGAATAAAGTAAACGGGTGTTTGTACAAAAGAAGGTATGTAATTGAACACACCAGTACAAATAGCTGTTACAATTTTTTTCCACTATTATTTAGGTATTCAAAATAATAAAATAATCACAATAATAATGATAATTATTTTTATTATTAGTATACATTGCATTAAAATACAATAACGAAACAGTTCCATTACTTAAAACATAGTTACTGTTGGTTGGTTAGGCTCTACACATTCATAATATAAATGAATGTGTAGATTCTAACGATTAAATAAGTTTAACACACAGACGCAGCTAAATCTGTGCAATTTTCTACACAATAAAAACAGAAGTGTTTCCCGTTTGTTTACTTGATAACAGATGGCGCCAGCATACGCAACACCAATTTGGCATCTATTAAAGGACCTCTTCGTAGATGATTTTAAATCTCAAATTTAAGAGAAGCGGTACATTTTTGGACGTGGGTCTATTTTTGTCATTAGCCGGCACGATATGCTGTAAAATGAGGGGTAAATCACAGAATTTGATTTTTAAAAAAACTAAGGAAGATTCCTATATTAGATAATATAGAAGACCATTCTCTAGTTTTCGAATCGTTTTAAAACTCATTTTCTACCATTTGGCCAATTTTATTCAACAGCAATTCACATACCCTTCCAGTAATACTGAAAAATTCTTCAAATCTGAATTAGAAGGTTTCTTTTTTTTCTAAGCTCGTTTTTCTTTTACTTTGACGGATTCATTACGTAAAGGCTGAGAATCCGTTCAAGCTCAAGCACACTCCATGAGATTGACAGTACAAAATGAGTTGATGCCTAACTTATGTTATTAACTTATAAATAAGTTCCACAACGCCTGTTGAAATTGGATCAATTTGTGAATCAAAGCAACGTCCGTTTCCTAAATAGTATTAATTTTAGTAGGAGCATAGGAATACTTTGGTACACAAAATCTCTTCAAACCGCATAATAATGAATGAGTCAGTACTAAATGAAATTTATTGCGAAGTTACTGGCCGTACCATAACTGGGTCCACTTTGAGTGAACCCCTATAAAGCAAATAATTCCTGTACTAATGCATAAATCATACTGATTTCTATGTAAGCTGAGTTCTATATATTTGGACACTTTATTCACAACTATCAAGTAACTATAATGACCCTGACTGCAAATATTTGCATCAAATTAGTAGTGATATGCAAGTTAAAATCAATTATATACACAAGCGAGGCATTTAAAGCTTGATGTTTTGATTTATATAATAGAGAAGTAGAATGCTATCTTTAAGTTCTAGTTACGAACAATAATTGCCCTCTATTGGTGGAAAAATTATTTAATTTTTTAAGGTACCGCAATACATGCGAAAATTAAATAAATAAATAAATAAAACATACATCACTACAATACCCTTATTTATGAAAAGTATTATTTATTTTTCCACAATAAATACATGATGGTTCCTCATTGAGTTATATTACAAAAATTGATTTCTGCGAACGAAACTTTACAAAAGAATCAGACTTACAAAATCAATAAAAATGCAGGAAACATAGTTTGTTCAATTAAAGTACAAAGAAATATTGTTCAAACGCTTATACTTTTTTCTTTTCTTTTTTTTTAAATGCTGCATTTTAAAATATAGTACAAGTCATTTTTTCGCATAAATAAAGTTTAAAAATTAAAAATTATTGAAAACTGACAATTTCAGATCCGTTTATAGCTTATATAAAGCAATAATGCAAACTTGATCAAATATCAAGCACGCTTTCAAAATTTTGCCATAAAAGAACAAAAATAAATTAGCTTTAAAAAACTATTAAATTGCGATAGTTTGTGTTGTCGTGCTTTAAAAAACGTTATAACACAAGATAAATATCTTATCTCATGGAAAAAGGGAAATAAATAAACTAAAACAGAAGCATCACTGTTGAATTCATTTCAGTACAAAAATATTCCTGAAAAGTTGACTCAGAGCTAGCTAGAGGGTGTGCAAATAAATGTAAAGAGCGTCGAAAAAATGCCAAATTAACGTGGGCGCTTTTTTTAGTGCTTTGTTCGAGGTATTTAATTTGGTTACATAAAGAAAGGATCAAACTTCTCGCTATTAAATTTTAGAAAACCTTTAAAATAAATTAAAGTTTCTTATACAAATAGAATTTTTTGTACATATTTTCTTTCATGATGAAAACAATAAGACTAATTTGAAATGTATTCCTACTGAAAATTAAAGTAGAATAGCTCATCAAGCTCGTTTTAAAAGGAGGAGTTAGTTATTTTCTCTCAACAAGAACGAGAAAAGAAAAAAATTTTACGTAGCATTTAGCAATTGCATCGTTATTGTTTAATGACAAATTGCCAGTCTCATTATATTTTTAATGACGCACTTTCCTATATCCATGCTATTCATGGATATTTTTTGTGGAAAATTATATCTGAGTCCTTTACAGTTTTTTTTCTTAAGGTTTTGGAATAGATACAGTGAATAAAAATGGAGACAAATAAATCAACTTTATGAATTCACCTATAAAATATTTTGTGTTTCTTCTCTGTGCTTGCTTCCCAGAGTCTGCGTTTTTCCTGTACAATGCTGAAATAGGTGGTGGGATGCAGCAACAAACAAAGGAGCGAAAAGAACAGAGCACATTAAGCAGCAGAATTTTGAAATATCAGTACAGTGCAAAACAATAAATTATATCCTCGGAATTTACCCAGGTGCTTTATAATACTTTCTTTTGGTCACTTTGGAAGCAATTTCCCATTAAAGTTTTAAAAGTACCCTTAATTTAAATGTTATGTTGTAATAAGTACAGTTAGTTGCTTGATTGGTTAAATAATTATGCGGAGACATTACCTAGATTAGAAAATTGCTCTTAAAAAAAATCAATTGGAGGAAGAATGTATCTTTGTTTTGAAGACAACAGTAATCTTTTAAGTAGTCATAATGGAAGCCTTTCTCAGAGACAGATTCTTATCGAAGAATGAATTGATAACTGTCAAACCACATTTGCCAGAGTTATTTCCTTTCGAAACAATAAAAATGATTGTTCAACCATTTTATCCACAAATCTTCATTATTATGCAACAAATAAAGCACGCCTGATTTACATAACTCTTGTGAGCACACATGCACGATTTTGTGGTTTAAAAGTATGCTTGTATTAGTATTTACAAAAAACAAATATCAGATAAGCACGCACATTATCTGATTTAGACCTTTTGTGGACTCTTATCACGTTCTTAAATTCCATCGCACTTGCAATTGTTCGGAAAAAGTAACGTGAACTGTAAAATTAATGTACATACATATATACTGATGGCTTTTTCATAATGTTATTTATGAACAAAGCACAGAAGGAAATTTCAGAAAACGTTGATAGGCATGACAAAAGTAATTTTATCGTTCAATTTCCTTGTAATAAGAAAAGAACTTCATTGTAGATCCGAAACATTGAATGCAGTTTACAGTGGTTCTTTTGTAGATTAGAATTGTTCATCTGTACTAATATCACTATTTACCGCTTTCAATAATCTGCAGTTGAAAATCATAGTATGGACATCGAACAATTGCCAGGTAGGATAAAATGAATGAAAATAATAGCTTAAATAAATTGTAAATTTGAGCAAATTTCAGATTCGATAGATTGCAACTTTTTTTTGCCTTCGTCCACAAAGAAGTTGGAAAAAAAAAAGGGGTTTTGAAGGCCCCTCAAAATTATGGAGCCTGTGAATGATTCTCGATTCATCTATGGCTTTCTCGAATGAAAAATGTAAAGAGTAAATATATGATAATAAGTTCTGTATGAGAATATTCAAAGAGAGTCCGAACCATTACAATTATATTATTGCATGGGGCATGTCGTGGCATGATCTGGTAAGGGTATGATCTAGTGCCAAATCATGCCACGATGCCCCTTACCTGATCATGCCACGGGCTCCCTTCCAATTTTGTCAAGCTTTGAAATAGGTACAGTAGAACCCCGGTTATCCGAATCTCGTTTATACGAAATTCGGCTTAACCGAAAAGGCAAATGGGTTGTTTGTTTTCTTCTCCATAACGGGAAAATGCTCCATTTTTTTTTTTTTCTTTCTTTTTTCATAACGGGCAATTGGCCCATTTTTCCCATAACTATAAAAAAAACTGTGAGTACATGATAAAATGTTTGATACTTAATGACATAAACGTAAAATATTAATATTTTGTATAGAATTTATTGCACCAACTGTGTTTACTTACAGAACATTGGGGTTAACAAAATACGAAGTAATTTTCTTTTGTTGTTTGATTTTTATTCGTTTGAATGCAGCCTTGTTGCGCTACCTTTTAAACAATGATCGCTTATCCGAAAATTTCTATGGTACCTCGATTAACCGAAAACGATATGGTCCCGTGCTTTTCGGATAGCCAGGGTTCTACTGTATGTACAAAAACGTTTTCATCCCAATTTTTTCCATCCTGGGCCCCTTCTTGATTCGGACCCCATTGATGTGGTACCAGGGCCCTCATGTGGGGCCCTGGTAATGCACATAATCGGGACATTTCTATGAAATCACTTGATGAGCACATAAAAACCACTAAATATGTTCATCCATATTATTGATCGTTCAATTGTGAAATCACTCGATATCTGATAACTCGATTGTGGAAATCTCTAGATTATGCCCATCAATAGCAAAAAGGTATTAAATATCGTAACTGCAATAGGATGCAAGTTGTGATGCTTGAAATGCAGTCTGATTAAGGCAATTGATTGAAATGTTCACCTGAAATGTTTCAAGTCAAGGCTAAGCTCTAACATTTGCGCGTAAGCTAAATGGAAGAGAACAACGTTTTGATGCAAAATTCATTAGGTGTACCTGTTTCTAGGTTAAATGAAATTCACTTTCAATGCACATGTTTTTTTGCATTGAATTTTTTTTTCATCTATTTTGTTTGATACGAGTACATTGCAAGGAACGTGATATACATCGGGAATAAAGTATTTATTAGATACTTTTCAGGAATTAATGGACAAGTACAAATTTTGGGATTCTACGATAAATAAGAAGAGTTTAGAAAATAAAAGTTTATGTAAGCATTTTTTTTTCTTTTTTCATTTTTACATTTCAGTTGTTTTTGAAATTTTTGCGACTGGACAACAACATATTTGTAAAGGCGCATGGCCTCACATATTTTAATTTTTGACCTGCTATATGCAAAATCTAACGGCAGTCCTATCAAACATTTTTTTTTTTTTTTTCAACGTAAGAGAAATCATATCTCCTACTCTCAGTAACACAACTGCTCAACTGTCACGATTTTTTAAAACATTATCTCATCGATGTTTGCAGTTTCGTAAGTAAAGCAAGAAAAACTAAATACGCTTTAAAGCACTTTCGAAATTCAATAAATGTTTTTCTTTTAGGAGTAGATTGTGTGCTTTAGATTATTTGAGACAGGCTAGTGGGTTGTGTGAAAATGATAACACAAAAATTTTGTTGAAAATTATTTTTTTAAATTTCTTCTTTTCTCCCTGAAGAATAATGACAAAAACTTGTCAATCTATTTATTTGCTTCCTCTCCCTTTTTACACCCTACGTTCGATCAAGCGGTAAACTTAATTTTTGATCCCCATTAAAGTCATCCCTTAATTCTTCTGTTGTGTTTCAAAACTACATACTTCAACAAAAATGCAAAAGATTATGTGTATTCCCACAGTAAAAAAAAAAAAAAACACAACTTTTATGCAATTTTAATTGCAGATTTTTGTGTGAATCAACGTTGGAGAGGGAGATTTCCTATGCAATATTATAATCTATAAGGCTCGACCGATGCATCGGCGCCGATTGTTTAACAAAGTTGCCATCGGCCATCGGCATCGGCAGCCGATATTAACTTTATAAAAACATCGGCCCATCGGCCTTAAAAAACATCTAAAAGCCGATGCAAGGCCGATGTTTTTCGCAGGGACAACTTTCCAGAAAACATTCTCTGTCTTTAACTTATTTTTTTTCTCCATAGCTAAATTTCTATTTCCAGACAATCACAGGCAGCACATCAGTTTTAAAAAAAAGCACAAAAATAACGACTTGGTCGACGAGTTAGACGACTTTAGTCGTTTAAAAGTCGTTTAACGACTTTTAAACGACTTGGAATTTTGCTTTGAAATTTTCAGGGTATATTATTGAATAGTTGTAGAATCGATTTATATGAAGAAAAAAAATTAATTTTTTTTAGACTTTTACACTTATTTCCCCGCTTAAAGTAATAGAGGCGTCTTATGAGTGCTATTTGTTATTCGCACTAGATTAGTTGCCTCATTTTGTCCGTTTTTCGCTCAATAAGGACTTAGTGCATTAGATGTCATATTGTGCAATAATCTTATACCATCTGCTTTTAGTTTGTCCTGTTTCTTATTATTCCGAAATTGTAAACAATACAAAGTCAACTCAATGAAAGTACGATAATAATTTTACCCGCTTAATCTTTTTTCTCTTAGCCGTTTTTTTTCTCCTTCTTCAATGCCACGTGTTACAGTTTTTTTGCAATTGTGCAGCAATCTCGTTGCATCTGCTTTTTGTGTGCGGTTATTCTCATTATTTTATTTTTAGTTCACAACATAGAAAAAAAAATGATCAAGAATAAGAAACGATTTTCCAGTATGAATGTTTATTGGTCGAAACTTTATGTGTCAAGGTTCGACTTGCAATTTTCGAAAATAGAATTCTTAAAATGCGAGTCCGCGCGACAGGATTTAATAATATCTTTATTTTCAAGGATTGATCAATGCCTATTTTTTTTCAAAATGCATCTTACTTTTTTATACGATAGTTATTTTAATTTTTCCCCGTGTAAACTTCGTTTTTTCAGCATATATATATTTTTTTTTTTCCTTCGATGCCACGTGTTACGACAGTTGACAGTTTTTCTGCTATTCTACAACAATCTCTTTGCATCTGCTTTCAGTTTCGAATATTTCTTGTTCTTTTATTATTAGTTTACAGCATAGAACATATTGATAACAAATATGAATCAATTCTTCAGTATAAATGTTTAGTGACCAAAATTTTACGTGGTTCAAGTTCGACTTGCAATTTTCAAAAACGTAATTCTTAAAAAACGAGTTCGCGAGACAGGGTGGAATAATATCTTGATAAAAATGCTACAATTTCTTTATTTTCAAAAATTGACAACGTAATATATATATATATATATATATATTTTTTTTTTTTTTTTTTCAAAATACATCTTAGTTTTTATAATTGATCACGTGTTTTTTCAGAAGATTATTTGTCAACAGAAAACTGCTGGTGCTCAAAATATTTTTCACATTACAAAATATTGGATTATTTCGGTGACCTTACATTGTGCTCATAAAAATATAAAGAATATGTCGGGTATTTTAGTGTAATTTTCAACTCACAAGAAAAAAAGCTAATAAGATTGGTTCTTAAGACCAATTCATTCATTGGTAATGACAAAAAAATCTCATGTCTGTTGTCTGTTCTTGAAGTAATATTCAGTATTTCTTGGTTATGAACATTTGGGGGGGGGGGGGGGCTACTGCGAGCGAAACTTTTTAATAATAGCTCTTTTTATAAAATAAAAATTAATATTTTTAGTTAAAATAATTTTTATAATAAAAAATAAACAGAATCGTTCCCGCTT
Source organism: Octonoba sinensis (assembly GCA_038502835.1). NCBI lineage: Eukaryota > Metazoa > Arthropoda > Arachnida > Araneae > Uloboridae > Octonoba > Octonoba sinensis. The sequence goes on along the minus strand of CM076599.1, from coordinate 22,468,774 downwards.
TTCTTTCAAAAACGGGGGAAAAATTAAGAAAAAAATCCGAGGGGTGTTGACAATTTTGTTAGATACAAACCCACATTATTTGATAGCCTGTATTATAACATCTACATTCCTCTCCATAAAAACAAAAATAAGAAAATAAAGGCAGCTGTACTTGTCATTTGCAGTGCAGGTGCTACAAAGAGAAAATGTTGGAGGAAAGGGAAGGAGACCCGATCCAATAGTAGTTGGAAGGATAAGAAAAATAATTAAAAATCCTCTGATATAGCTATTTTTTACCACTAAGGGATCATTCATAAATGATGTCACGCTTCGAGGGGGGGGGGGGGGGTTTGTGAAATTGTGACAAAGTGTGACAAGGGGAGGGGAGGGGGTAACAAGAAGTTTGACATCATGCATTATGCAACATGCATTATGCAGCGTGACGCGTGACAAAGGGGAGAGGGGGTCAAATATTTGGGAAAAAAGCGTGACGTCATTTATGAACGGCCCCTAAATAGTTTAATTACTTTACTAGAATCGCGAGTGATTCTTTTAGCTTTAATTATTATGTAAACTTCCCCGAAACAGTAACAGTTTTATGGTGCTTGAATAATGCATTTATGTTTTTATAAACATTAAAATAAATAAATGATTTATATGACATTTTTCAAATAAGCATAATGGTTAAAAGCGAATTTTTTCCATCGGCCATCGGCATCGGCCATTGGCCGATGGAAGAGAAAAATAATCGGCAATCGGCCATCGGCCGACCTCGGAACAATCGGCCAACAATCGGCATCGGCCCATTGGCCAAAAAATGCCATCGGTCGAGCCCTAATAATCTATGTACACTACGGACGCTAAATTAATCGTTTCATCTTCATAACTTTAGTGCTGCCATCTGTTGATTTGTTTTAGTACGATGATGTAGAAAACTTTTTTAGTTTACACATTAAAATCCGTGTTACATATTAAAATACATCCAAAAAAAAAAAAAAATCCATCCCAAAATTTTGCTTTTGAGTATCTTTATCTTTCTCTAACATTTTGACTACAAATTGAATCCCCCCCTTTACTCGCACTTTTTCTTCCTACTCGATAAAAGAAGAAACACATTAAGAATCCTAGCAATTTTCCTCTGGTGAAAGAAATTTAATTGTAAGGTATTGAATTTTAGGGCAAAAGATAGAAACTTCGTCATTTGACACTAATCTAAAATAGTGCAAAGTGATTAGGGATCATTCATAAATGATGTCACGCTTCGAGGGGGGAGGGGGTTTCGCGAAATTGTGACAAAGTGTGACAAGGGGAAGAGAGGGGGTAACAAAAAGTGTGACATCATGCATTATGCAACATAACGTGACATGTGACAAAGGGGGGAGGGGGGTCGGCTAAAGTGTGACATATTGTGACAAAGGGGGCAGTGGGGTCAAATATATGGGAAAAAACGTTACATTATTTATTAACGGCTAATTATTTTTTAAATTGCCCTGTTTATATCAACGTAAAATTAGTTCTAATAGACGTATGTCAATGAAACTTTGTATAATATACGTATATGGACAACATGGAGCAAAAAGTATAATAAGAAAAATTAGTTCAATTCTTTACCACTTGGTGACAAGGGGGCATACGAAGAACAAAATACAAAGAAAAAAAAGAAGTATTTTTATTTTGTCGATAAGAACGAACAAATGGATTGGTTAACTAACCCGGCTTTCGAGAAATATTACACTTCTATGAGCTTATCATTTGAGAAAAAAGTTTAGTAGTAGTGCTTTTTTCTTTTTCAGATTTAAAAATAAACTTTAAAATATAAATGAAACAATTGAAATTCAAAATCTTGTTTTTATTAATGAAAATATCAGTTTTCTTTTGTTGTGATGCGCTTTCTCTTACTTCTCACTCGATGAGGATGGCGGTTTTGGTAAGTGTGGAGAACTTCATTTACTTCGTTTCAAATTTCGCTAGCTTATGTCGCCATTCATTGTGTCCATGGCCAAATTGTCGATTCCATTACACTTTGGTCTGGGGCATTTCGTAGGATACTTTTGCTGATATAACGCACGCATCTCAGGATTAGAAGGACCCCAATCTCGATGGGGCTGAAATGCCTCTCTCAAATTCTGCAAAGAGAAAATATATTTTCTGTGAAATTTAAAAAAGAAAAAAAAACCTATCACTTTCATGGAGGAACTTATATTTACCAAGATTTAAACATCGTAGTAATGTCTTCATACGATTGATAGGTGTTGGGTCTAAAACCACATTTAAAATCAAAACAAATACATACAGACAAGGCAAAAAAGCGTCTCAAAAGAAGTAATTTTTTTTAATGACGATTCACTTTGAACTTTTTAGACTAATTCAAATTTTCAAATTATTAATTTATTTCGATACGGTGTTAATGTATTAATTGGTATTCAGTATAAATCTTTTTTAAACAAGTGAATCCATAAAAGTAGCACAATATATTTTTTTTATAACAAAGTTTGTCATACATTTAACGTTTTATTATACAATAAACTATATGCCCCATAGCTTAAAACAGATATAAGATCCCCCCCCCCCCCCGATATTTATGATTGCATACTGGTACTTAGAAATAAGAAATAAAAAAAATCATAAAGAGCATTTCCCTACAGTTATTCACTGATAGAAGAAATATTTCAAATTTTAAAGCTGTAGACTTAATTTGATTCTAAAAATTGAAAAAAAATAAAGGAAAAATAATTTTTTACCAAGTATTTTTACTCTAATTCATCAATTGACCATCTTGGATCACTTGGCTCTGACTATTATCTTTATATCAGTATAGAAAAGTGATTGTGTGAGTTTTTAACTTTATTAAAATGAAAGATATATTTTTCGAAATATCCTCGGCAAAAACAAGGAATACATGAAAACCAGCTTCTATGCAGCATAAATGTAAACGAAAGTAAAATTTTAAGATAGAAAGAAACTATTGCTTTTGAAGACTATTCGAACAATTTAGTTACTGTTGTAGCTTGAAATCTTAGGCGCGAAGACGCGTTCTGAAATGTAACTGAACGAAAACTGGATTAAATATCGACAAACCTTTCTTTTTCTGTATAACTCGACTGCCGCCCAAATGGGAATCTGTAGGACAGAAACCATGATAAGACCCCAGCCAAGATATTCGGCCCACATTGGATAAGGAACGTCACCGTATGTGATGGTTTCATGAGTGATTAAACTGTAAATTAAAACAACCTGAAAGGAAAGTAAAACGCATATAGTGAGTATCTGGAAAAAAATATACAATTCATGCGAAAACCTTTATAAGCGGAAGTTACTCAATCGAATTTTACTACTCTTCCAATAAATTTTCTTTTTATCGGCCATATATCATGGGCGTTCTCGACAAGAGTCAGCCAGTACATAACTTCAATTCTGAGACCTTGTCAATTTAAACTTGCAAATCATTATGAAAAGTAATAGTAATCATTTTACAGGATCTTAACTCCTACAGTGGATTTACTTATATAACTTTTAAATTGTATAATTGGTTTGTGTGATGAAATAACTATTTTCAAATTCTAATTCCCAAAAGTAGGAGGACGTTTTTTTTTAAAACATAGTGACTTTTACCAGAACGCATTCCATATGTGCTATTTTTAAGGTTTTTCTTTCAACAAGGATAAGGAGCACCTGAGGAACGTGCACTATTCTCAATATCAAAACCAACCAGAACAACATTTCTAACTTTGCAACCTTCTCAAATATAAACAGTGCCTCCTATTGGGAGAATCAAAAGCGACGATCAAGGACGCTTAATAGAAACTGAATCACGTGGTACATTTCTCCTCCATTCCATTTCCTTGTTAGCACGAGGCCTTACGGATGCCCTCCCCCGGGATCAGGCAAGTCCAGTCCGTGGATCGTCCGCAGTTGGCGTAGTCGCGCCGAGTTAGGTTCGCTAGGCGCCATCCCAGCGTTACACTGTTAGAAATTTCATCATGAAATTACGGTTAAATAGCCGGCAACAATTTGTCCATCTAATTAACCGTTAAATTTACGGGTTCTAAACCATTTCCAAGCAGCTTGTTTAAAAAGGCGTAAATACAAAAGTTTACGGTTTCATAACCATTTAGTATCACTTATGGTAACGTACTGCAGCTATGGTAATTAACTATTGGTAATTAACTATATGTGTAGTATCTTCGAGGCGTAGAAACCATTCATAGCTATTATATTATTGCGGACGATGAGGTGCGAGGACATGGTGGAGCAGGAGGTCTGCCTGAGACGGGGATAGAACCCGGGACCTCCACGATGGAAAGCCAGTACTAAGACGTACCAAGACTTGCCAAGACGTACCTACTGGATGTCCAAGATTTTGAGAAGTGTTTTTTTTTTTTTAACATGGTAAAATAACAATTAAATAAATTGTTATATTACTATTTTTTCGCGAAAATTTTTAACAGTGTACTAACTCTTGATGTGTGAACCTGTCCATCCTTGGTATTTTGCACGAAGAATCGCATGGTACTGAGAAAACAAAATGAAATTAAAAAGCAGACCCTGTAAATAGTTCAATATGTCCCTGCACCCAAACAGAAACTACAAAAGTGTGAGGCAGGTATAATTTTAGATTAATAAAAAATAAAGAACCAAAAAATAAAATAAATAAACAAATAATCTCAAATAAGCTCTTGTTTATTTCATAGCTAATTAGCTTTAAAAAATGAATTACCCAATGCTTTTTTTTTCAGGGCAAAGGGATTTTTAAATATCTTGTTTTCTGTGGGAAAAATCATGCACATGTGCTTGACTGTCCAATGACATGTGAACTCTGCAGGGAAACAAGAAGTTCCGTCTAGAACTATATGAGCCTTCTTTCCCGTATACACCAAATTCAAATTAATAACCTAGCTATATATTTCTCTCTCTTTCTCCTTTAGCTTTAGTTCTTGTTTTTTTCAAATACTATACCTTTTTTAACGGATAATGCATAGTCTTTCACTCAGTCATTCATCCTTTCATTTATTCAGCCATTCATTTATTCATTCATTCGTTTACTCATTCATGTGTTTATTCATTCATTTACTCATTCTTGTATTTATTCACATAATTATTTATTTTTTCATTTAATCACCCATTTATTCATTCTTTTCCTCATTCATTCATTCATTCATTCATTGATTCATTCTTTCACTCTGTCATTTATTCATTCTTTCACTCCTTCATTTATTCATTGAGAAATATCCTTAAAAATCCCGATAAAAACATTTCATAGGAAAATAGGCTCGTTAGTTCTGGATGAACTATCTATTTGTTCATGTTCTACGTTATAAGATCTTTCCGATAAAGTTTGTTCCAAGCAAATCGGTCCGTTAGATCAGGATTTATATAGTATTGAAATTTCCCCATAAGCGCTATGTTAATTTTTTGAACTGTTCAAAAATGAACAAAAACTGTTCAAATTAATATTTCACGCCAAGAGCTTCCACCAGTTAGCTTGTTCATTGGAACGTGGATCTTGCACCCAGAGTTTACATAATTTGCTTCATTTTCGCCCATAGGCGCTAATGTAAAATTTTTTGAACTGTTCAAAATTGAACAAAAACTTGTTCAGATCAAAAAGTAAAATATGGAAATGAGATGTCCTCGCCGAGATCTTTCGAATGCAAAAATACTTTTTCGAATCGGCCAATTCGTTCAAAAGTTATTAGGGGGGGACAGACCGACAGACAGACCGACAGACAGACCGACAAACAGACCGACAGACAGACTGACAAACAGACCGACAGACACACTTTTTCCCCATCTCAATACCCTACTTTCAAATTTTTTATTTTTCAATCTTTATTTAATTACTTCACTTATTTTTGACTTTTCTTGATTTCTAACGATATTTTCACGATACATTAAGCCTTCTTTCATGCTTTATTATTATTTTTTTTACTTTTACGGGAAAGTAGGCTAAAAAGAGTTTCATCAATTCTTAAAGGTCGTATACTACGTTGATTCTTTTGCACTTAAATATAGTCTGATTTTGCCTCGAATAAGAATTAAGTAAGTATCACAAAAAAGTTATACTTACGGAATACAATTAAGATATAAAACTTAGAAGGAAAAAAAATTCAAGTGCCATGAATGGTGTTCGTTGATTATTATTTTATTTATACATTTATTTATTTATATCAATCTTTGTTGTTCTTCCATTGTATAGCCCATAATAATCCTATTCAATCATTCTTACAGCTCACTGAATGTTTAATTTGCAAGTCTTAATCATCTCTAAGAATTCTACGCTATAATTAAGATACATTTCTTATGTTAATGACTTCCTGTGTTTACACTTAAGTGACTGGTCGTGTAAACTGTTTTCATTATTTTTAAATACAACACATACACTGATGGAAAAAAATCCCAACACCAAGAAATAATTATTGTAGAGTAATGAAATTTCGGTAATACATTTATATAGGTAACGTACGTAATTGATTACAATTTTAAGATCACAGGTTAATTTAAGCCCGAGAAGAGCCATTGCAGAAGTGAAATACAGGTACATTAATAACCGGTGTAACCGCCAGAATTTTGAATGCAAGCATACAAACGTGCATGCATTGAATCATACAGGTGCTGGATGTCCGTTTGGGGGAGGGAGTTCCATGCCTGTTGCACTTGGTCGATCAATACAGGGACGGTTAATGCTGGTTGTGGATGACGCTGGAGTTGTCGTCCAATGGTGTCCCATACGTGCTCAATTGGAGACAGATCTGGTGACCAGGCAGGCCAAGGCGACATGTCGACACCCTGTAGAGCACGTTGGGTTACAACAGCAGTATGAGGTCGAGCATTATCCTATTGGAAAACACCTCCTGGAATGCTACTCATGAAAGGCAAAACAGCAGGTTGAATCACCAAACTGACGTACACATTTGCTGTCAGGGTGCGTGGGATAACCACGAGAGTGCTTCTGCTGCCATAAGAAATTGCTCCCCAGACCATAACTCCAGGTGTAGGTCCAGTGTGTCCAGGCCGCAGACAGGATGGCTGCAGCCATCCTGTCACCTGGCCTCCTCCTAACCAACACACGCTCATCACTGGCATCAAGGCAGAACCGGCTTCCATCAGAAAACACAACAGATCTCCACTCCGTCCTCCAATGAGCTCTAACCTGACACCACTGACGTCGCAAACGGCAGTGGTTTGGCATTAGTGGAATGCATGCTACAGGACGTCTGGCTCGGAGCTGTCCTTGAAGTAACCGATTGGTAACAGTTCGTTGTGTCACTGTAGTGCCAACTGCTGCAGACGCAGTTTGACTCGCTACGGCCATACGCCGAACACGGCGGTCTTCCCTCTCAGTAGTGCCACGTGGCCGCCCGGAACCCGGTCTTCTTGAGGCAATGCCTTCCCTTAACCACTGCTGCCAACATTCATGCACAGTGGATGCATTTATGCCAAGCCTTTCTGCAATCTCGCGGAAAGAAAACCCGCCTTCTCGTAGGCCTATTACATGACCTCGTTCAAACTCAGTGAGCTGTTGATAATGGCTTCGTTGTCTTCTTAAAGGCATTGTATACTAAAATCAACTCACTACATCAAATCTCGACGCTAAACAACACTCAGGAACGTTACAGCGCGTATTTAAAGCAAACCTGATTTGCATCTTCCGTGTGTCGCTACTAGCGTCACACTGATGCGCCGAGCACAAAATTTGAATCGATGTCATCCTTCAGACGTATAAACACGCCTGCCAAAGTTCGTTTCGCTAGCACAACTCCTTCTTGGTGTTGGGATTTTTTTTTTCCATCAGTGTATATACAACAAATATTTAATGGTTTCATATTTCATACCTATTGATAATTTTTAGAGAAAATTGAAATTTGTAAGAAGCGTTGTTTTCAGGGTGTTTTAACCGTAATTGTGGGGGATCGTAGTTCTTGGGGGGATCCCTAGTTCTTTGGGGAGGTCATCCCTCTTAGAAGGTATGAGCACCCTTGCCTTACACCTTCAGCAAGCTTGTCACTTGCAGAATATTTCGCAGAAAGGATTCCGTTCTTAAGAAAGCTATAGGAAATTCCTTGAAGAATGAACCTTACCAACAACACTACAGGCGAGATGTATTTCCAACAAAGTCGCCAGTACAGCCCAGGACGGGAACCCAGCATAAATTCAAGGTCATCGGCGAACCTTTCAGCACCTTCATAAAACATAAGTATGTCATTTTCCCGAGAACATTCATTAATAAGACTACAGCACAAAAGTAACTAAGTAACAAATCATAAATATTCAAATCAGAAAGCAGTCATCAACATAAGGCTAAAATTGCAAAATCTTCTATACCGAGTTAGGCATTTTAATTAATCTTTAACGTTGGTTTGTATTCGTAATTTCCAAACATGAAAATTTCACCCTTGCACTAAAATATTTTTTAATGTTTTCTTTTGGATGAGTTGATTTAGCGACTTTCATATAATATTGCTAAAAAGGATTTCGAAAGGGAAAGTCAAAACTATATTAACAAAACACAATAAAAATATTTATTGAATAAAAAACTGAAAGGTACGTACCGTAACCCCACATGATGAAGATGATTTCAAATGTTGCCACAAAAATACCTGCATATCCACCCCCATATCGATCCATGAGGTTCAAAACATACTGCCCACCCTGGAAATATAAAAATCGTTAAATCTTAAATTAAGTAAAAAAACTTACTTTGCTTTCGTATGTTAATAAATAAGAATGAAATTTTATTTTAACTCGGTGTGAACATTATTAAAACATTATCGAGTGTTTGGTGTAGTTAGCACAATCATGACACCGTGTAAAGAATTTTATATGGAGACCCTTTAACTTTTAAATTTCGATCAACTTTAAGAAAATTTTGTTTTTTGTTATTTATTTTCAGGGAACGCTTTATATGCTACACATTCTTTGAAGAGGCATTTTGGAAGAACTGCGAGATTCCAAAAAAGGAATATCTAATGACGAAAAATTTAGAAACCAATCCTGCATAGAAAGAGGAAATGAAACGATTAGAGCGTAAGAGATTAATTTTTAAACTAGAAGGCCTGGTCCACTTTGTTACTACTAAAACATAGAAGCTCTTTCAATTTTTAGATTTCACGAAGAGGCATAATGCTGCAGTGATTATGTAAGAAGCCATGTGAACACTTTTTAGGCAGTGAGTGATGGAACAGAAAGAGGAATTGCTCCGATAAGAAAGTTGAATGAATCGGTCATGATAGAACAAGAGAAACAATTCTCTTAATAGTAGTCGAACATCACAGAAAAGACGTCACTACATACACAAAAGAAGGGATTGTATCGTTCAAAATTGATTAATTCAACACATGTTTTGCCAGTCATACTATCTATTAATCTTAGTGTATTTTTTTAACATTATTTTAAGTTTGTGATTTCGAGTTTTTCCAATAAAAGAAACTAACATTAAAATATCCTATTTTCTGCCAACTTTACAAAAGTGATCAAGGTGTGCAACCGCTAATTATTATCCAATATTTTTGAAATTTAATATGTATATATTTTACGTCACACAGACTCGAGGCTTAAGCAAAGTCAGCAAAAATTTTGCGTTTTATTTTACCATACAAAATTAAACATCTTACGTGTCTCTATTGTAACATTTGTAGTTTTAATGCACAAAAAACTTCAAAACTGAATGTGAACCTTGCGTTAAATAGCAACGGAGCATTTCTTATAAGGAACCAAATCTTATTATTTTCCATTTCAAATTCATTGTAAAAAAACTATTCTATTCCTTTGAATTTACAACACGTTTTCTTGTAATGACTATCTCCACAATCTTTGGCACGGTTCAGCGGAAAAGTCAGTCACGGGCTAACGAATCAGCGCTCTATCTTACTTGAAAAAATAGCTTAAGTCAGGGAATTTGCTTCCTCCCCCCTCTAAGCAATCACTATTAATCCTACCGTACCCTAATCTCTATTAGCCTTTTCATTCACTGTCTTTTGTTTTTAATCCGTAATTACAATGTTTCATTTACTTTGGAAGCTCACAGTTTTGTTGCGGATTTTTGGAGCACTTTAACTTACGCATAAATTACGCTATTTTTTCAAGTGTAAAGCAAGATGAAGTACAGCTCATTTATTTAATTATTTGACTTATTTATTTTCTCATTATTGAAACAAAATTTGTATTTTTGACGAATTTTTGAACATGTTTATCATTAAGCTGAACAGGCGCAACAGCAGTAAAAACTCTGCAGCAGTAAAGGCTCTGTGCTTGAGCAAGCAACGGTGTTCAATATTTTATTTAATTCAGTACAGCCACAAAACTTAAAAGTCTGGATTTTTGCAGCCGTTGCTTCTTTTCAGAAGCAAAGCTTAAAATTAAATTTAGATTAATTTGTAAAAATATTTTTCAGCATATGGAAACGTATTTTTACGTGTGAATAGAAAGTCATATTTTTCGCTCCTTCAATTAATTTTTATTTATTTTCCCTTTTAAATTATTAAGTACAAAGTCTTTCCACTTTAATTCTTTAATAAATTAATCAAAAACTATTCTTCCTAGTATAATAAATTAGGGAAAAGTAAAGAAAAAAATTTTCAGATTCATTAAGTAAATGAAAAGTATTGTGTATACATATATATATATCTTAAAATAAAATGAAAAAAAAAATTAATTTTCTTCTTTAAAATAGAAATCTTGACGTAAGATTAAATAGTAGAATAGTTTTTATTATGTAACGGATTCTTACCTGTGTTACATTCGGCAGTCCCAGCAGGAAAAACAGCATGCAAGCTAAGAATGTAACGAGTCCTCTCTTGCTTTTGAGGTGAGGGTATTCATCATATATGGCAGTAAACACATTTTCTAAATAAGAAAACTGGAGAATTGTGAGTAACAATAAAGATTTACTATATATTGCAACATATATTTACTGTTTTTAATTCCCTGTAGCTTTCAGTTTAATATCCCTATAGAGCAACTGAAAGAATTGTTAACATTTTGCAGTTATAAGAATTTCAGATTAATTGATGTCATTATATTTCACTCTTAATTTACGAAGGCCTCAAAATTGTCCAGAAAATGCATTTCAAGTACTACTTATAAGTTGCAAATCAAATTTGCGTTTTATATCGCATTTAGCTGAGGACAATTGGCAATCAAACAAGTAACATTTATAGATTTGATGGTGGGGCATAGAAATTAGGGGTGGATTACCCGCAAGCAAATAAGCACATGCTTAGGGCACCAAGGAAACGATGGGTACCTTAAACTTTTTAATGAAACTAAATAAATAACGAAATTTAAAATATGTTTATAATTAGTTGATATTGTCGCCAAAACGCGACAATAAGGGCGCACCAAAAGTTTTAATGCTTAGGGCACTTAGGGGTCTTAATCCGGCCCTTATGGGAATGTAGTCGTATAGTTCTAAACGAAACTTCTCGTTTTCCTTTCATTCACTCATTTTTCCATATTAAAAAACTGACCTTAGTAAGTCATTAATTTTATTTATATGTGTATGTATGCATATATATATATATATATATATATATATATATTGTTACGAATTTTTGGTTACCGATGTTGTTTCTCGCCAAGCTTGGTGCCATCTCGGATCGTGATAGATAAGTCCAGTCTTTGATGGAAATTTCTGGAATATTCCTGTCACGTGTCCGGTCATTAGATTATTAATCACAAAAAAGAACAAACTAAGAAACGAACGAAGATTAACGAGAAACAACAATCTAAACCCACACATCAAGCCCTAATCAGCCACTTCAAGCAAGATAGATGGGAAAACTACATCAAATCGCTAAAAGCTGAGAAAAACACCCTATACAGAGCGGTTGCTAAATTTAAAAACACAAATAAAGGAATACCCGAGTTAAAGCAGAATAACATTGTTTACTCAAGCACAGAAGAAAAAGCTGAAATATTGGCATCAATCATTGAAGAAAACTTCAAACCACACAGCCTGCATCCCGACCAAAATTTCGAAGGAGATATAAATATTAAGATTGAACATTTCCTAAGCCACCCACCAATCCCAGACGAAGCCCCCGTCATCCCACCAAGCAGTGTAAAAAATATAATAAAAAAATTAAAACCAAGAAAGGCACCAGGTGAAGACCAGATTACAAATGCAGCCCTAAAACGCATCCCGAAAAATGTTATAACTAACATCACAAAAATAATGAATAAGTCACTAAAACAGCACTACTTCCCTAAAAATTGGAAAAATGCATTAGTCGCACCCATCCACAAACCAAAGACAGCAATCAACAATCCAGCAAACTACAGGCCCATAAGTCTACTCAACGCAATTGCGAAAATTTATGAAAAAATAATCAAAGACCTGCTACAGGACCATGTAGCAGAAATTAATCTAATACCAGAAGAGCCGTTTTCCGACCCGCTACCAAGATAATTAAAATAAATCACTCCTACCTAAAAAATCCGAGTAAAAATACCAAATCTGTGTCCAACTGGTCCGTTCGTTTTAAGTCATCGTCCATAAAGAGAAATTTAAACCATGTCCGAGAAATTCAAAACCGTATTCGTGCAAAATCGTCCAGCTAGAGCTATTGCCAAACATCAAATAAAATTCGCCACGTATATGAGCTTTAGAAAAGTATTGTGATACGGACAACAGGTTGTCCGTGTCCAATTGTTGGTGTGTCACTTATTTAAGTCTCAGTACTGTGGCATGGACGAAACCCCACATTTTGCATTTCAATTTTTATTTTTTATGCTTGTTTTGAACATTTTCTGGTCTATATTGCTGTCGGCTCTAGTGTGTTTTTGCTTGGGATTTCGGAGGTGCTCTGCATCGCTCATTCTTGGAGACAAACCAACGCTGATGAGTACCTGTCTCATTCTCAAACCTTTTTTTTTTTTTTTTTTTTAATTTTATTTATAAACCTTTCAAAATATTTTACTACATTTCTGTTATACGTTATAACAAAATTACCTCTTAAAATTTTTTTAATTATAAATTAAATTTTAAAAGTTCAAAGAGAGACTTGGTTCATTATTGCACTGAAATTTTACATGCCTGCTATTGCCCTGCTAACTCGAAAATGACAAAAAGTGGACATTGCTTTACTTAAATTATTGCTGCTTTGCGCATGTTTAGGTGATAAGTGTTAATTTTTCCGTTTCAACTTTTTAAAAATCTGTCTTCCTATATGTATATATATATACGAGTATATATATCTAGAGAGAGAGAGAGATAGATAGATAGATAGATAGATAGCTATAGATATAGATATATACATATATATATTACGTGTGTGTATTGTTGCACACTCGCAGACTACCTAAAGATAAAATTAGAGAGTTATAAAGTTTGTACTTGCAAAGCATAATCTTACCTCACTATCAATGGCTAATAAAAACAGCATGAAGAAAAACAAAACTGACCACAATTGAGGAACAGGTAAGCGAGCCAGCGCTTCCGGATAAGTTACGAATGCCAGTCCCTGTCCTAAATTCAAAAAATAATAATAAATAAAACTTTTAAAAAAAGAGTAACATACATCAAAAGTTTTGGATGCCATTATCATCTGATCTAATGTAGAAGAATGTGTTTCCGATAAATACAAAATTTATCTAATCCTACCATACAATTTGTACCTTTTTTCTTTTTTTTTTTTGCATTTTTGAATGATCAATACTGTTGCGTCTTCGAATGAAAAATCATCTGGAAGAACAGAAACTGTAGAATTACAACCAATTATATTTAATATTATTTTTTGAATAAATAAACCAAACGAGGTAGTGCAGATTCGAGTTAGTATTTTAAACACTTTAAAATGAAGAAATTTCACTACTGTTCAAAAAAGAAAAGAGAGAGAATATAATTAATATTAAACAACTTTAAATCACACCAAAAATGTTTCAATATTGTAGTACTTTTTGCTACATTGGAATCTAAATTTTCCTTCTTCGACAATCAGTTTAATCATGCATAGATATCCTGAAATGATGCACTCACCTTGTTTTGCTACTTTGCTGATATCAACATTCATTTCGTGGGCCAAGTTTCCAAGGACTGCAAATATCACAACTCCAGACAATAAGCTTGTTGCGAAGTCCAGCATACTGACGAATAAGGCATCCCTTTTTTTTTTTTTGAAAAAAAAGCAGTTAATTGGATCATAAATATGTAACAAAATAGTTTCGGTTACAATCATATAATTAATTAAAAAGAACTTATGCGTATTTATCTTATAGGGTCTAGTGAGGTAAAATAAGTAGATGGGGAAAATGGATATATTTTCCGAAATTTAATATCCCAAATAAACAACTAATTTTTAATGGTAAGTTTTTGTAAGTTTTGTTTACTACATGACATCCCTCGTTTTCATTCACTAACTTGATGAATGGGAATATCACAATCTTTGAAATAATCCATATTTGTTCTTTTTCATTTTGGAACAAATATTTCGCTTCTACTAACTTCTGTGACTTTCAAAAGATTCGCTAAAATTATATATATATTTTATCTACTTAAAATAATTTTATAACCTCGCCGAAATACCAATATGTTTCAACCTAAATAACATTTGCATCATTTTATTTTTTATTATATTTTTAGGAAAGTGGGGTAAAATGGGTATAGTTTTAGGTTTAACTTACAATGATAAAATTTCTGTTTTTTCAATAATGAAGCGAATTATTCTAATTTATTTTTGAAATTATATATACAAGTTGTAGTAGAACAAGTTGTAGTAGATAGATAAAAGTTATTCTTAATTTAAATATGGACTGATTGGTTGATAGTTTAAGGAATAATTGATATCATTCAATCGATTGAATCATATATTCAATTATCTATTTGTTCAATTATTCATTCATTCGATAACTTTTTCCTTTATTGTTTTGTTCTTTTATTTTATTATTAACTAGCGGTACCCGCTCGTCTATGACCGTGTTAAAGTGTTAAAAAATGAAAAGACCAGGTCAATTCTCCATTATATATACAGTGGTAACTCTTTTATGTGTAAATTATGTTGTTTTATTAAAATGTATAGCATTCCACATAATTAAAAATAAACCGCCCAAGGCAATCCACCAGTGATCCTACACATTTAAGCATTTATTTTTTACAAAACACACACTGTAAACAAGGAAAAAAGAAAGAAAGAAACTAAACAAAACAAAAACGAAAATATTTAAAGGAAAACGCATTTTGTTTGTTTAGTTCAAGTACCCACACAGAAAGAACGATTATAATCCATTAGAATAGTTTAAATTAATACATTTTTAGTATAATTAATTTTTATCTATTATTCGTTGACAGTAAAACAGAAAGACGAAATTTCGTAGCTTGCAGAAACTAACAAAAGCAAGCAAAACTTTGAAAGCGGAAAAAACCTTTCATCCGAGCTCTAATAGGCAAATAACATGTGGGCTAATTCACTGGAGAGAAAAAAATAAACTAATTAAAAATATAAGTAGTAATAATAATTTGGAACAACAAAAATCGCTATAAAGGATAACATTTCTTTTTAAAAAAACCCTGTGCAGTATGTAGAATGTTCCCGTCAAATGCATGTCAAAATAAGGAAATCAAAATAAAGTCATCGTTCGTCAGTGAGCCGCAGAAAATAAATTTTAGTTCGTTTAAAAAAAAAAAAGAATCAAATTCCAAAATATTTATAATTAATTAATTAAAAATCGGCTGCTCCTCAAAATGCTAAAAACCACAAGAAATAAATTTTAATTCGCTAAAAGCTGGAAGTTCTGTCTAGAACTATATGAGCCTACTTTCCCGTATGCACCAAATTCAAATTTATAATCTAGATATTTCTTTCTCTCATTTTGTCATTTAGATTTATTTCTTAACTAGCTGACATGCCCGGCTTTGCGCGGAATAATATTGCATCATTCGCAGGCTAAGTGACGCATGTCCAAAATTCTGTTGTAAATATGTAAGGAAAAATTTTCTTTAAAAAATCATGCAGCAGATGGGCAACAGGCCTGAAAAACCTTATTTAAACAGTAAAAACATTTAAACGAACAGCCAAGAAAAATTCCTTTTAGACCAAAAATAACAGTTCATAAAAATCTACATTAAAATGCCAACAACAGTTCAAAAAAATTGCCATTAAAGTAATTGCAACAGTAACTAAAATGCGCCCATGCAGCGAGATAATTTTGCCAAAATGATATCGAGAGACCATAAAAATCGTATTTACAATATCTACCACAATACATCTAAAAATTCCCATCAAAGTAAGATCTGTATTCTGTTTTAAAATGTCCATCAGATGAAGAACAACTGTCCCTGAATATGTCTGCTACAATAAAGAAAAAATCCTTAAATCCCCACATTTGAATAAAGACAAATTTTCCTAAACATCCCTAATAGAATAAGGACATTAGTCTCAAAAAATCTATATTAGAATAAAGACGTCAGTGACTAAAAATACCCATTAGAATACTGACCTTCAAGAGCTACTGTTCGTAAAATTACCAACAGTCCATCTTAAATTAACCATCAAAATAAGGACAGTTGCTATAAATCCCGATTGCAAAATCGTCAAAGGATTTCCTGAAAATTCAATTGAATAGCACTTTCATAATATTCGGATAAAAACGAAAGAAAGGGAAGCATTTTTCCAAAGGCAAATGCTTATAAGTTAGAAAATGTTTGGTACTGAACCAATCCTGACATGTGAAATTTAGTTGATAGAAAGAAATAACTCAATTATGTCCAAGTAGTGCTAAATAGACAGTAAAAAAAAATAACTAAATGTTTTATAAAATAAATCACTTGAGTAAAATATGGAAAGAAAAATCAACCTCAAGATAAAGTAATTGAAAATCGTCTGCACTTTATAATCCACAAAATATGCATAAAAATGAAACTAATTCTTAGAATTTGTTTCGCTGATAAAGCGGACAATCTACCATGAGAAATAATATGTTTCATGAAATTGTTGAACTGGTACCATGATACTAAATCGCCAAAAAACAAAGAAGGATCAACCTCAAGGAGTAATTACAGATCGTCTGCAGTACGCTAAAAAATGAAATGAATTTTTAGAATTTGTTTCGCTCATAAAACGGCATGAATAACGATAAAACAGCATTTTTTCAATCTTACGTTAACAAAAATCATCTAGTTGGCGACAAAAGTACTATTTATTTTGGCGAAAACACGCAACTGAGCAGATAAATTCAGAGGTAAGCCTCGCTTTAAAGTTCGAAAACTACTTTAAATGAATATTGCGTGTGTTCTATTTGTTCTACGAACTTCAGAAAGAGAACATCTTGTGCAGTTTTTTACGGACATTCATATGCTGCAAAAATCCAAAACGTGGGACGTTTCTTTGATGAGATAAACCCAAAATTAACAGTTTTGCTTAAATTGGAATAAAAGAACAAATTCGAATTTTAGAAAAAACGCTTCGAGGTGCACGAAGACCTGACCCAAGGTACCTGTAACCAAAATTTCATACTTCTATAACGCTCCATCTCGCCAGGAGGCGATCGACAGACAGACACACACACACACACACACACACAAACTTTCGGTTTTATTTATATAGATTACTTCAAATATACCTTTTTAAACGGATAATACATATTCTTTCACTCACTCATTCATTCTTTCATTTATTCAGTCATTCATTTAGTCTTTCCCTTTAATTTATTCATTCATTCACTCATTTATTCATTCACTCATTCATTCATTCACTCTTTCATTTATTCATTCATTCATTCATTCACTCTTTCATTTATTCATTCATTCATTCATTCACTCTTTCATTTATTCATTCATTCACTCATTCATTCTTTGTTTCACTTATTCATTTATTCATTGAGAACTAGCCTTAAAAATCCTGATCAAAAAATTTCGTAGGAAAATAGGCTTGTTCAGTTTTTGTTGAACTTCGTAACATCTTTCCGATAAAGCTTGTTGCAAGCAAATCCGTCGGTTAGATCAGGATTTATATGGGATTGAAAATTCCCCGTAGGCGCTAATGTTAATTTTTCTTGAAATGTTCAAAAATGAGCAAAATTTATTCAAATCAATATTTCACACCGAGAGCTTCTTCCAATAAGCTTGCTCATAGGAAGTTGGATCTTGTGCCCAGAGGTTATATAATCATTTTTGCCCATAGGCGCTATTGTTAAAATTTTTTGAACTGTTCAAAATTGAACGAAGAAATATTCAAATCAAAAAGATGAAAATGAGATGTTCTCACCGAGATCTTTCGAATGCAAAAAGAATTTTTCGAATCGGACAATTCGTTCAAAAGTTATTAGGGAGGGATAGACAGACCGACAGACCCACATTTTCCCCATCTCAAAACCCTACTTTCAATTTTTTTATTTTTTATTTTTTATTTTAATTACTTCACCTTTTTTTTTTTGGCTTTTCTTTATTTTAACGGTTTTTTACGATACCATTAAGATTTCTTTCGTGCTTTATTATTATTTTTTACTTTTATGGGAAAGTAGGCTAAGAAAAAGAAATCGCTTTATCAATCGTCTCGAGAAAATAAAGTTAAAGTTAATTGCCGAGAAAAAATAATTTCGAACTACAGATAAAAACGCTTTTAACATCTTTTCTAGTTAATTTAGAGGCTTCCAATTTTAGCACGCAGAGAAAACTCTTTCTGGGACAGTTTTTTACGGGCTTTTCAATGATATCAAAACGATGCTTTAATTTCTTCCCATAGAAAAGGACCATTTTATGCAATTTTCGGCTATAAATTGGAATACAAAAAGAACAAATTTTAATTTCAGAAAAATCTCTTCGAGGTGCACACCTCCATGTTCCAAACTAATTTTGGTGATTAAATTATTTCAATCTGGTTAAATTTAGTCATATTAGTTTCAATTTGACAAAAAAACAATCTGAATAATTTAGTCTCAACTTAATCAATCTGAACTAAATCAATCACTCAACTTTTTATAGTCGAATACGCAAGTTAGTTATCAACTTGAACCATTGTCTGCAATTTAATTTATTTAGGTTGAAATCAATGTTAATTGAATTTGAGTGACTTTACTTTAGTAGACTGAAAATTTCCTGGACTAATGCTCAAAACTAGTGTGCACTTATTTGTTGCGTGTGCTTCAGTTTTTTCGAGCAGATTCTAAAACTTTTAGAATGTCTAAATAATAGATTTTGTTTCCCTAATACATTTTAAACTTTTAATACATTTAAATACTAATATACAATGTTTTTCATATAAAAAATTAAACATTCAGATGCAATACATGTGTGCCTTTTTATTTTTTTTTGGTAAAAAATAATTCCCGCAAAAAATAATCCAAGCATTAAAAAACAATATTTTAATTCTGCGAAGCAAGAATCACTTCTGCCGAATTTAAATTATGATATTTTTAAAATATTGGAAAAGTAAGACGCTGTAAAGGTGAAATCACAATGTTATGACTCATAAAATTACAACATGTACTCTGGGAACGTGTATCAAGATCAATAGGAATTCTTCTGTTATTGCAAAATAGATGTGACCTTCGGAAAGTCACTCTGAAAGAAACGAAGTGGAAGCCAAACATCATTTTCAAACCCAGTTGCTTAAAGGGCTGGCCAATGGTAAGAGAATTTGCAAAACGGACTGAGTAATCCCCATAAAACTTCTAAAGAATATATTGATTTAACATACTTAGCAGTAAGGCCCGTCATTTAGGGGGGGGGGGGGTCAGGGCGGTTAATTGCCCCCCCCCCCGCCCTGGCTTGAGAAATATAATGTACTTGCATGTATGTACATGTATTTTGTTGTTATTTTAATGTCGAGTTTATATCCTTTGCGGATCCCCCCCCCTCCCGGAAAAGTTCGAAATTATGGGGCTGTTAGCAGTGGCGGATCCAGAGACTCGTTTTGGGAGGGGTGATTCTACATACTGTACTCGGTTTTTTTTTAGGAAATGCTATCCTGTATAGCAATTTTGTAATAAATAATTATTATTACTATTGCTATTTTTATTTTTTTCTCTAGAGTGAATTAGCACATATGTTGTTTGCCTATTTGAGCTCGGATGAAAGCTTTTTTCCACTTCAAAGTTTTGCTTGCTGCTGTTAGTTCCTGCCAAGCTACAAAATTTCGTCTTTCTGTTTTACTGTCAATGAATAATATATAAAAATTAATTATGCCAAAAATTCATTAATTTAAACAATTCTCATAGATTATAATCGTCCTTTCTGTGTGGATACTTGAACTAAACAAAGAAAATGCTTTTTTTTTTTTTTTTTTTTTTTTTTTTTAATATTTTCGTTTTCATTTCGTTTCTCTCCTTTTTTTTCTTTTTTTACTGTGTGTGTTTTGTAAAAAAAAGTTGCTTAAATGTGTAGTATCGCAGGTTGATTGCCGTGGGCGGCTAATTTAATTAATTAACCGCCCACGTCAAATTAATTTTTAATTCTGTGGAATGCTATATATTTTAATAAAATAACCTTCATTTACACATAAAAAAGTTACCACTGTATATATAATGGCGAATCGACTGGTCTTTTCACTTTATGACACGGGCATAGCCGTGCGGTACCGCTTGTTAAATATAAATGGAAACAGCGAAAATATCACATATAGGAAACGTTTACATACGTCGCACAAATACAATTACATAGCATGTTTGAATAAAATAGATAACAAAGATAAATTAAGCTCATTGTCATTAAAACAATCTGCTTCATTTACGAAGGTTATGTATTTTACGTATATTTTAATACGATGTATTGTGATCATTTTTATTTATACAGTATGCTCAAATTCAATTCTTTTACTAAGAAATTAAACATTTTACTTACTTCTGAAGTGCATTATCGAATTTGTTGTAGCTGGCATATACGATTAGGGAGCCCCAGCCGAGACTAAGAGAAAACAAAAGTTGTTCCACAGCTGCTTTCCATACCTTAAATAGAAAATCTCTATCGTAAATCAGTTTTTTTTATCAGCAAGAAGCAAATAATCGATAAATTTCGAAGGTTATTATTGACTATTCAAAACAAATCTGATTAAAATATAACTTATAAATTATTATATATATATATATATATATATATATTTATCTATAATATATATATATATATATATCTTAGAGAGAGAAAAATAATCAGTACACATTTTATTTATAAAAAACACTTGATTTTGTCTATTATTTGTAGCCCTATTTATTCTAGTTCTCGGAAAGCCTTGGGCATTTCACATGTATTTCCATGCTCGCACCCTTTTTGGTAGAATGTGTCAGCTTTTTTCTTAGTTTCGATTCGATTATTTTTGAAAAATATGTTTACAAAAGCTTGGCTGGAAACTTACAGTGTAAAGGTCTTATCAACACACAACTGATACATGATTTTGAATTAGTGACACATAAATGAAAGTAAAATTACTTATTTTTTTCTATACTTTTAGTCGAGACTTTAGAAAATCGACGCTCAATTCAGAGACTCATAAAGGTAAGGCCATAAATATTCCATATGGGGTCTAAATAGTAATGTATATATGGGGTCTACAAAAACGAGATAACGTTGAAATCAAAAATTACTTTTTTTTCTTTTTTCTTTTTCTTTTTTTCCTGTCATTTGTCAATTTATGCAAATTCTTAGAGATCATTCATAAATGATGTCACGCTTCGAGCGGGGAGGGGGGTTCGTGAAATTGGGGCAAATTGTGACAAGGGTAGGGGTAGCAAGAAGTGTGACATCATGCTTATGCAACACAGCGTGACATATGACAAAAGGGGGTAGGGGTCCGTTCAATTGTGACATTTTGTGACAAAGGGAGGAGGGGTCAAACATATGGTAAAAAGCGTGACATCATTTATGAACGGTCGCTTACTTGCGCAACCAGTGAAAATCCATTGGAGAACTATCATTTTACGAAGAATTCTGCTCCAGCTATCCCTCGTCGTTTTCAGATAGCAAATCAAGCCCTATTTGCGGTTCGACTTAACTTAAAATTATTTCTGAAACGTTTTAAAATTTATAAATCATTGCTATGAGCTGAATTGCTAATATCCATTTCTTAAAATGTGTGATATATTTTTAAACTCTTACCTTTATATCCAAAAGTTTTCCCCATTCGGGAATGAAGAAATATTTCAACCCGACGGAAGCACCATTTAGCGAGCATCCATAAATTACTAAGGTCACTAATATGACGTATGGAAATGTTGCAGTGAAGTAAACAATCTGAAATCCAAAGTACAATTATATATGCAATTTTAAGTATAAAAAAATTTCTTAAATTCAGGAAATTCGTAGAAAACATGCCGATGATCAAATATTTTTTGCATAAAATTCTAACTTTACAATGTCAGAAATAAATAGAGTTCCTTTTCGCTGAAAATCTAAAGAGCCAAACAACCTTAACATGGCACAAAATTTTCAAAATAATAATAATAATAATAATTAATTAAATATAATTAAAATATTGCAGGCACGCAAAAGTGGGTTTATGGATAGAAACAGCGTTATCTGATGCTTTCAATCCACAAGCTCATTTCTTTGCATTAAAAGAGGGATTCCTTTTAATCCCCAAACACGTGTCTGCAATTCTATGCGAATTTTACACTATATTTTGTGCTACAATGTTTTATCCTGAACGATGTCATACAGAACATGTTTGATGAGTTTTACGGTCGAGAACTGTTTCTCGCACTTAGAAAATAACTTCTTCACTCTTTTGTATAAAAGTTTTAAGTACTTAATATTAAATTTGGTTAATATTAAAATTTGAAAAGATAGTAAGATCAAAATGAAGACGAATTGAAAAAAAATTGAGTTAACCCTATATCTACTGCATTATGATCTGCAGTATTTTTTTTACAAAAATAGTTTGTCTAGGTATTTACACTGAAAATTAAGGGATTTACATAAATAAAATGATCAATTTATAAGTATTTATTTCTTTACAGCTTATAAGTGCCATAGAGTATTTTAACTGTGAAGTTAATTGCATACACTTTTTTATCAAAATATTTCGTCAAATAGTTTTCTAAGTTCTTAACAAACACATTAAAAAAACCAGTGACTTGATTCTTGAATTTTACTACTTTTCTGGAGCGAAACTCTAAGGGAGCAATCTGAACAAAATGGAAGTTCAAAACACAGCATCGGTTTCAAAACTATCTATGTTCCTTTCCTCGCTAAAATACTCTTTATAGAACCCTTGCTGATATGTATCCTGAAAAAGGGGAATTTAAAGGCTGTCCCGGCAAAGTACCATCAGAATGTTGGTAAAAATCGTTGCTGGGATGGAATTCATAGAGAATGGTAAGTACTGTCAGTAGATAAAGGGTTAACCAATCAGAGAGGAGCGAAGCCTCTCTTACCCTGGAGTACTTAGTTGTTTCTTCCACAATTAAATCATAATTTTAAGAAAATATTATTCTGTAGTGTCACTGAAATTTTGATAATCCGTTGCACGATCAATATAACGTTACACTTTTTTTTTTCTTTTTTTTTAATTTTATTTTCTCAAACATTTAGAAAAGAAGAGGACACATTTCCAAATGTTTCTACACTCCGTGGTCAAATTCAAATTTTACTCAGTTTGAGTAAACAATTTGCCTCTGAATTAAGGAAACAGCACTTGTGTATACCAAATAACTTATGTTACAGAAAGGGAGAAAAAAATGTAATAGGATACTCAGTGCGATGAACAATAATCTAATTATCTTATAATCTTATTTCTAATAATGTAATAATCTTATTTCTAATAATGTAATAATCTTATTTCTAATAATCTTGTTTCTAATAATCTAATAATCTTATTTCTAATAATCTTGTTTCTAATAAGCTAATAATCTAATAATCTTGTTTCTAATAAGCTAATAATCTAATAATCTTGTTTCTAATAATCTAATAATCTTATTTCTTATAATCTTATTTCTAATGATCTAATAATCTTATTTCTAATAATTTAATAATCTCATTTCTTCGGTTGTTTGACAAAATTATAATATTTCTAATTTACTGCTTCCTAATATTCAATAAAATGTTTTTAGAGATGAAAAATCTAAAAAACTTATGCTATGCAAAAGAACAATTTATGTGATTTTTTTTTCTTTTCTTTTTTCAAAGATAAAACAAACATAATAAAATTGCGTACTTTTCCAGAGCTCTTGATTCCATTCTTGAGGCCCAAGAAGCAAAGAATCCAACACACGAAAAGAGTCAGCGTCAAATCCCACTTCAGACTGCCAATTTCATCAATGCCGGAAGTTAGCCCCAGAACATACCGCCTAAAGAAAGAAAACAATTCGAAGAAATTAAATAAAAATTTGTGAAAGAGGTAGAAAGTGGCAAAATACTTCTGTGTGCAGTTGCCGTACTTGTATCACGTCCGTAGTGAGGTAATTGTTTACTTTAAGAGGAGAAAGTAATTTTAAAATCATATTAAATAGATTTATACAATCTCATTAAAGCTATAAATAAATCATTTTTGAAGCATTCGATCAAGATCACAAAAGAAACTTTTAAAATTTCTACTGGGTGTGATTTTTCAATTAAGGGAGCGAGAAGCAAAGGCGTATAAAAGTGCATTCACACCAATTACGTAATGATGGTGTAAAAAATCGACTCAATTAATACTATTCATTTTAGCCTACTTTCCCGTAAAAAGTAAAAAAATAATACTGAAGCAAGAAAGAAGGCTTAATGTATCGTAAAAATATCGCTAAAAATGAAGAAAAGTCCAAAAAAAAAAAAAAAAAATGAAGTAATTGAATAAAGATTGAAAAATAAAAATTTGAAAGAAGGGTTTTGAGATGGGAAAATGTGTGTTTGTCGGTCTGTCGGTCTGTTCGTCTGTCTGTCTGTCGGTCTGTCTATCTGTCCCCCCTAATAACTTTTGAACAAATTGTCCGATTCGAAAAAAATTTTTTGCATTCGAAAGGTCTCGGCGAGAACATCTCATTTAAATACTTTTTGATTTGAACAATTTTTCGTTCAATTTTGAACGGTTCAAAAAGTTTTAACATTAGCGCCTATGGGCGAAAATGAAGCAAATGATTGAAACTCTAGGTACAAGATCCAACTTCCTATGAGCAAGCTTACTGGAAGAAGCTCTCGGCGTGAAATATTGATTTGAACAATTTTTGTTCATTTTTGAACAGTACAAAAAAAATAACATTAGTGCCTACGGGGAAATTTCAATTACATATAAATCCTGATCTAACAGACAGATTTGCTTGCAACAAACTTTATCGGAAAGATGTTGCGATGTAGAACATGTATAGATACGAATTTCAACAAGAACTGAACGAGCCTATTTTCCTATGAAATTTTTTGATCCGGATGTTTATGGATTTTTCTCATTGAATACATGAATAAATGAATGAGGGAAAGAATTAATGAATGAAAAATGATGAATGAATGAGTGAATTCATTCATTCTTATGAATGAATGAATAAATGAGTGAATAAATGATAAAATAATGGGTTTGATACATAAATAAATGATACATAAATGGGTAAATGAATAAATAAATACATGAATGAGTAATTGAATGAATGAATAAATGTTTCATTGAATAAATGAGTGAATGAATATGTACTATCCCTTAAAAAAGGTATATTTTAAGCAATGAAGAACTAAAGCTAAATGAGAAAGATAGAGAAAGAGATAGCTAGATTATAAATTTGAATTTGGTGTATACGGGAAAGTAGGCGCGTATAGTTCTAGACGGAACTTCTTGTTTCTCTCTCAATTAAAGTGGCGAAAATGGCATGAAAAATAATTTTAAAATGTGTGCAGTTTAAAAAGGAATGCTTATTTTTTACTTGTTTGCACGATCAAATAAAAAAATAATAATGGTTTAGCTCAAATG
The DNA here is from genome assembly GCA_038502835.1 of Octonoba sinensis. Taxonomy (NCBI): domain Eukaryota; kingdom Metazoa; phylum Arthropoda; class Arachnida; order Araneae; family Uloboridae; genus Octonoba; species Octonoba sinensis. The sequence continues at coordinate 22,443,002 of CM076599.1, read as the reverse complement.
ATCCGGATGCAGTTAGCTTCTTGTGATGCAACTTTTATCTAAAAAATAATATTTAAAATAATCACGAAGCCTTTATTAATGTCTTATGCTTTCAATATCGTAAGATTAACATAGGCGAATGAAATTGTAGATAATTTCTCTAAAGAAAGAAAAGAAAAATTTAATGCAAATGATGACTGAAACTAACAGGAAAGCATTACTTTTTACTTCCTTAAAGCGGGATTTTATTTAGGAATTGAACGGTTAACTAATAACCTCATTTTACTATGTCATTCTTTGACATAACATTTTAGGTCAAGGAGGAATACATCCACTGTGTTGCTTTTCTTTTTTACACTTTAGATATCGTTTAAAACAGTTGTTGATACGCTTAAAAATCTCTAGTTTTTTAACTTACTTTCCCGTAAAAGTAAAAAAATAATAATAATAAAGCGTGAAAAAAGGCTTAATGTATCGTGAAAATATCGTTATAAATCAAGAAAAGTCAAAAATAAGTTAAGTAATTAAATAAAGATTGAAAAATAAAAAATTTGAAAGTAGAATTTTAAGATGGTGAAAAGGTGTGTCGGTCGGTCTGTCTGTCCACCTCCTAATAGCTTTTGAAAGAATTGTCCGATTCGAAAATTTCTTTTTGCATTCGAAGGATCTCGGCGAGTACATCTCATTTCCATCTTTTTTATTTGAACAATTTTTCCTTTAATTTTTAACAGTTCGAAAAATTTTAACTTTAGCGCTAATGGGTGAAAATGAAGCAAATCATGTAAACTCTTGGTACAAGATCCAAGTTCCAATGAACAAGCTCACTGGAAAAAGCTTTTGGCGTGAAATAATGATTTGAACAATTTTTGTTCATTTTTGAACAGTTCAAAAAAATTAACATAGCGCCTACGGGGAAATTTCAATCCTATATAAATCCTGATCTAACGGACCGATTTGCTTGGAAGCAACTTTATCGGAGGGCTTTTATAACGTTGAACATGTACAAACAGAAAGTTCATCCAGAACTAACGAGTTTATTTTCCTATGAATTTTTTCACCGGGATTTTCAAGAATATTTTTGAATTAATGAATGATTAAATGAATTAGGGAAATAATGGATGAACAAATAAGTGAATAAATGATAAAAAAGAAGAAAAATTAATGAATAAATGAGCTAATGAATATAAAAATAATTAAATTAGTGAGTAAATGAGCTAATGAATGAAAAAATAAGTAAATTAGTGAATGGATGAGCTAATGAAAAGAACTAAAGCTAAACGAGAAAGAGGGAGATATAGCTAGTTTATAAATTTGAAGGTGGTGTATACGGGAAAGTAGGCTCGTATAGTTCTAGACGGAACTTCTTGTTTATGAATGAAATTGTGGAGTTTTGTTGCTGAGAACGAAAATATATTTTCTTTTTTTAGTGACTTTTTAAGGTTTTTGTATGAGTACTTAAATCACTTTTTTTTTCCGAGATCAATATATAAAATACTTTAGATTTTTTTTTTTTTTTTTTTGACGTACAATTGTGAAATCTGAAAAAAGTATTAGCCCGTGTTGTCATTCAACATATGAAACGTCAGTTTTTAGAAGTCCAGGTCAATTCAAATCAAAGATTGCATAACTGATACCTTCTCTGATCAGAAACTGGCAACCATCCATTTTATGTTTGGCACTGCTCTACGGGAACACTGAATAAACCCTAAGACAGCCGGGAGCGTTTTTCACAAAACGTATGCTAAATGAGGAAATTGCATAACTGATACCTTCACTGATCAGAGACTGACAACCATCCATTATCCATTTTATCTTTGATACTGCTCCACGGAAACACTCAAGAAACCCGAAGACTGCCGAGAGCGTTTTTCACAAAACGTGAGGAAACAAAGCATCGAGCGATTCCCATCGGTGTCTGTGTAAAATAAGATCTGTACGCATGCATGCAGGTGCTTTGGATATGCAAGTGTGACACTTGGAGTTGAAGATTGTCTAAAGAAGCATACGACTGATTTTTCATGCCCCTTTGTTGTCCGAAATAATGGTTTGGCTACGAGAAGAACGATTGCACCCCTACTGTATATAATTATTCTCCTATAATACTCAGAACATGAAAGCCTTAAGATTCATATCATCAGCCGCATATCAATTTGCACATTGATATCTGTAATAGTTAGCTGAGCTGTTGCTTTTAGTGTACAGTTCTACATCAACCAAAGCAATCTGCCTGGCAGAGTGCCAAGAAGAATCCATTCATGAAAACTGCTGGTATATGGAACGTGTCGTTTTCGTTCCTGTTTTAGTTCGTTTAGAATACTTGATTTCTTCCTGCTATATGTCAGTTTATAAATTTATGTGCTTTCAGCAAACAATGAAGCAAGCATTCTGATTCGAGTACTAAATAGACGTGGCAAAACGAACTTCCCTAAAACTCGATTGGATTCGTTATTTTCTGTCATGCGCAGAAGCGTCCAAATGTCAGAAGTCTGTAGTCGAACTGCACAAGTGTTAGCTTTACTAGTACGTGCTTCTTGTGTAGTGTAGCAACGATGTTAAAGCATGCTAGGCATTTTTACTATGAAAGTAGTACCACCATGAACACTTGGGGATACGTGCATGTAAAATCCGTGGACCCTGAAGTCTTGAGGGGCTCCGGAGGGTGGAGAATTTTCCTTCCCTTCACTCTTAGGTCAAAAAAGGAAGGTGGCGTAGTTGTGGTGACGCCATCTGGTGTCATCCAAATACATAATGAGCCAACTCGTACTTCCACCGCTGTGCGGCTCAGCTATATAAAAAACGGAAGACACTCCTCACTGCCTTAATTCCTTGTAGCTCTGCGAAGGCAGGCTTGGACACCCAAGTGGCATAAACAACAACAACATGTAAAATTAAGCAGAATCAGCATTATTATAATGAGAGGACGAATTACGCAGTTTGAAATCAAATAATAACTAAAATTATACTCGTGCGCAATATAAGACCAACTTACTCCCAAAACTGTTCAGAAGCAGTCTGCGTCCCGTTGCTGCAGGTGCTCACAGCATTTACATATGTTTCCGATGGAACAGTGTAATCCACTCCTTTGAAGGAAAAATGAGTATAGTTGGACGGAATTCCGTTGATGCTTTCATTGAAGAACGCAGTTCCAAGTTTCACTAGCGCCTCTTTTATATCCCTACAGTTAGTCTAAAATAGTAATTTTTTTTTTTACATTAGTATAAATAAACGATTTTTCTAAAATATAGTCAGTGACATCATAGCCATTCAGTTTTGCTACAAGCAATGCTATCAGGTAGTATATACTTGAAGAGAATATTTTATACCCGAGAACCTTTCATGAAATGCTCAATTTTTTAACGAATTGTTAATTTTAAAATTTAAAAAAAGCATCAAATAAATTGTGTATATTACAGTGAAAAGCCAAGAGTAAGTGCAATGGAGGCAATTCACCGCTAGAGGGACTCATGAACGATCACCGTTGTCACGTGTTTACCAAGATTTTCAATGGAGGCAATTCATACAGTGTCATAGGTCACGTGATAACGATGTAAGCGATGTAAACAAAGGAAGCTGTAGTATCGTTTTACTTCGAGTTCGCTTGTTTAACATTACTTTTTTGTTTGAATATTTTATTGAGTTTTAAAAGATGTCATACTGTGTTGCATATGAGTCATCTATTTCAAATGAATGTTACGAATGTTAAGAACTTGAGCTTCATAAGCATTAAAATCTATGAAACAAAAAATGTCAAAATAAATTACAATAAATAAACAATAACAAAAACTTACCTTGCAGTAGCCGATATGTCAAAAAAATGCATTGTTTTCTGACGGTTCGAGGAAACTGATTTTAGAAACGAATTTTTCATTAAATAATAATGATCCTTTCTTTACTTTAGTAATCACGCTATTATTTCCCGTTAGTGCCGGAAACTGATCGGCATATTCCATTAAGAAAAAATTGGTAAAATCCGTTACATACAACGGTTTATCAACAATAGAATGAGCCATGGAGCCTATAAAGCCTAAATTATTACTAATTAAAACTTCTTTTATGAATTTAAACTAATCTAATTAAAAACTAGGACTAAATAAAGTACTACGTTAGTAAAAATTAGGGCTAAATAAAGTTCTACGTTATTAAAAACTAGAACTAAATAAAGTTCTACGTTATATAAAATTAACACTAAATAAAACACTATAACTATTGTAATAATTAATAAATTTCTTTTATAATGATTAAATTAAAGGTAAATTACTTGGTTTATAATCATAAAGAGCTATGAAACTAGTCTAATTTTAAGATAGCTAATTTTGCTTCGTGAACTCCTCATAGAGCTCAATTAAAAATTTGGTAAACAAATCAGCGATCATCGTGATCACGTGACGCGATGAATTGCCTCCATTGAGTTCTACGTGGAGTTCACTAGGCAAAATTAGTTATCTTAAAATTAATTAGACTATTTTCACAGCTTTTTCTGATAAAAACCAGTATTTACATTTAATTTAATCATTGTAAAAGTAATTTATTAATTATTACAATAGTTATAGTGTTGTATTTAGTAAGGCTCGACCGATGCATCGGCCTCGCCGATGCATCGGCGCCGATTGTTCAACAAAGTTGCCATCGGCCATCGGCATCGGCGACAGATGTTAACTTTAGAAAAACATCGGCCCATCGGCCGTAAAAAACATCTAAAAGCCGATGCAAGGCCGATGTTTTTCGCAGTGACAACTTTCCAGAAAACGTTCTGTCTTTCACTTTCTTTTTTTCTCCATAGCTCAATTTCTATTTCCATACAATAACACACAGCACATAAGTTAAAAAAAAACACACAAAAATAATGTCATTCTACGAAGTATTTGATAAAAAATTCGGAAAACTAGTTTAAGCGATCGCTGCCCGAAAATCTTCATTATTAAAATAGTTCTCTTTGAGCAGAATGCTCGCGAAATAGAATATGTTTAAGTAAAAGTCATAGAGGCGTCTTATGAGTGCTATTTGTTTTTCGCACTAGGTTAGTTGCCTCATTTTTGTCTGTTTTTCTTTTAATAATGACTTAGTGCATTAGATGTCATTGTGCAATAATATTATACCATTCGCTTTTAGTTTGTCATGTTTCTTATTATTCCGAAATTGTAAACAATAAAATGTCAACTCAATCAAAGTAAGATAAGAATTTTAATTTTTACCAGCGTAAACATTTTCTCTTTGCGGTTTTTTTTTTTTGCTTCATCGATCTCACGTGTTTTTCTGCCAATTGTGCAGCAATCTTGTTGCATCTGCTTTTAGTGTGCGGTTGTTCTCATTATTTCATTTTTAGTTTACAACATTGATTGGTCAAAATAAGAAACACAAGATTGGTCAAAACTAAGAAACAATTTCCAGTATAAATATTTATTGATCGAAATTTTATGTGTCCAAGTTCGACTTGCATTTTTCAAAAATTGAATTCTCAAAATGCGAGTTCGCGCGACAGGATTTAATAACATCTTAATAAAATTGCTAAAATTTCTTTATTTTCAAAAATTGATCAATGCAAATTTTTTTTTTTTTAATACATCTTAACATTTTTTATACGATAATTATTTTAATTTTCCCCCGTTTATACTTCGTTTTTTAGCGCGTTTTTTTTTTTTTTTTTGGCTTCTTTGATGCCACGTGTTAGACAGTTGACAGTTTTTCTGCTATTGTACAACAATCTCGTTGCATCAGCTTTCAGTTTAGAATATTTCTTGTACAACATAGAACATATTGATAAAAAATATGAATCAATTTTTCAGTATAAATGTTTATTGATCGAAATTTTATGTGTTCAAGTTCGATTTGCAATTTTCAAAAATTTAATTCTTTAAAAACGAGTTTGGGATACAGGGTGGAACAATATCTTAATAAAAATGCCACAATTTCCTTAATTTCAAAAATTGTCAACGTATACAAATATATATATATATATATATATATATATATATATATATTTTTTTTTTCAAAATACATCTTAATTTTTATAAACGATCACGTGTTTTCAGAAGATTATTTGTCAACAGAAAACTGCTGGTGCTCAAAATATTGGTTTATTTCGGTGAGCTTACATTGTGCTCATGAAAATATAAAGAACATGCCAAGTATTTCAGTGTAATTTTCAACTCACAAGAAAAAAAAATCTAATAAGATTAGTTCTTAAGACCCAGCATTCATTTGTAATGACAAAAAAATCTCACGTCTACGTTTTTAAAGCAATATTCAGTATTTCTTGGTTATGAACAAGGGATATACTGTACAAGGGATAATACTGCTAGTGAAATTTTTTAATATTTTATTTTTATTTCAGAAAAAGAGCTTAAAATAGCTTTTTTAATGAAAAATAAACATGTAATCGTTCCCGCTTTTCTTTTAAAAAAAGGGGGGGGGATCATGAAGAAAATCTGAGAGAAGGGGGTTGACAGTTTCGTTAAAAATACAAACCCACCTTATTTGTTAGCCTGTGTCGTAACATCTGCATTCCTCTCCATGAAAAAAGTAAGAAAATAAAGGCAGCTGCACTTGGCATTTGCAATGCAGGTATTATAAAGAGAAAATGTTGAAGGAATGAGAATTAGACCCGAGCCGATTCAATAGTTGTTGAGTATTTTTTTTGCAAAGATAAAAAAATTCTCTGATATAGCATTTTTAAATTTTTTTAACCTCCAAATAGTTTAATTAATTAACTAGAATCGCGAGTGATTCTAACAGTTTTAATTATTATGTAAACTTAACCCAAACAATTTTACGGTGCTTGAATAATGCATTTATGCTTTTATAAACATGAAAATAAATAGTAAATGATTTAAATGACATTTTTGACAAGCATTCTACACGTTTTAATGGTTTAAAGCGACTTTTTCTTCCATCGGCCATCGGCATCGGCCATCGGCCGATGGAAGAGGAGAATAATCGGCATCGGCCCATCGGCCAAAAAATGCCATCTGTCGAGAGCTAGTATTTAGTGTTAATTTTATGTAATGTAGAAGAACTTTATTTAGTCCTAGTTTTTAATTAGATTTGTCGAACTCGACGTAAAGCGATGCTACGGCTTCCTTTGCTTACATTGCTTTCATCGGTGCCACGTGACCAATGACGTTGCTTGAATTGCCTCCATTAAACTAATCTAATCCATACTAAATTTATTTTAGGAAATATTATGTTATGTGCGCTTACATGATTAATTGGCGCTTAATTAAATTTTAATTGGAAAGCACTATCCGTTATTTCAGTATGAATATAAAATAGTAGAAAACGCAAAATTGTTGAGGACACAAGTGCATACCGCTCATTGCTGCAACAGCTAATAACTCGAAAAAACTTACTATATTTGAGTAACTAATGTAAGGATAATAGCAATAACGATTACCTGTTCGTTTTTTCTCAAAAATCATAATGTTATAGTTCTGATATTGTTGCAGCAAATGAACGATATATTTAAAAAATCAAGGTGTAATGTTCCAAATATTGCACTTGAATATGAAAACTGTATTCCCAGCATTCATGTCATATTGATATTTTTATTTCTCAGTGTGCAAGATTTTAACGGTTTGAGTTTTAACTACTTAATTCATATTTCAGCCAATTCACTTGTAATACTGTCTATTGTAAACAATAGACAGATACTAATTTTCAGTTATACATTTTAAGTTTCAGGTCTTACAACTTAACTTAAGCACTTTTTCCTCTCCTTGATGTGGAACACAAAAGAATACGATATACAAGTACCTGATTTTCTTTCCGAACATAACACATTTCATCTGCACCCCACCAACTGTTGCACTTTCTCCAGGGAACTTCAGACCGGAAAGACTGTCCAATATAATAAAGTGTGTAGCTCATGATGACGTTATAGTAGATACACACCATGACAGACAGTATAACCATCGCAACTCCAACCCCTGGAAATAAATTAACAGATCCAGTCAAGTGATATATCTGGTAAATAAAACGTTTTATCTCCTACACTAGAAAAATCAAAAATTATAAAACAACTCCATAATATATTAAAGTTATATAACCTTTAAATATAAAGAACACTACATTATTAAAAAGAAATTCATTCACTAGTTTCCGCTTCACATAAAACTAAATCTATGATAAATTTGAGTTACTTCGAATATGAAAATACAGTATAATATTATGGTCAGTTATGATAAGAAATGACAGTCACTTGCTTAAGAAAAATTTTAAAAAATACGCATTGTGAGGAAAATAAGCAAAAAACAATGGCAAGAGCACAATATAGCAGCACAAATTGCAGACATGTTTTTAATGCAAAAAAGATGCATGAATAGAAGATCCTACAAAAGGCTTTTTTTTAACTTTTGACGAATAATATTTTAAAACTTAAGTATTTACTCTATCGTACCTAACTTTAAAACAATGTATTTGCGATGAATGATATCATACAGCCAAGATTGAGTTTCTTAAAAAAACTGGTCACTTCACCTGTAATGACAGTGAATGAAGCTAATTTCTAAAGCGTCATTGACACGCATTTGTGTTTACTGCTTACTTGTTGTACCTGTAAAATAATTTTTAAAGCATATGCCACAGCAAAAAAAAGCCCTTTCTCATGAATTTATTCGTGCATGAATAGTGATTGTAGAAAAAGAAATTTGCCTTTTTTTTCTTTTTTTCTTACATAAGGAAGTTTTGCAGATAAAAAGAGGAATAGAGAGTTTCACAACAAAAGAAATTTTTAGTTGCGTGCAACAGAGAAGATCAAAACTTTTCCGGAGATGATTCTTCTAAGAATAGGAACAGAAAATATATCAGTAATTCGAAATTGTTCTTGTCTTGTATAATGCTCAAACTTATTAATAAAGGTAAGATTTTGTTGAAATGCATGTTCTTGAGATTTTCGGAAACGTCTTTGAGTACCTACAGAAGAAAATTTTACCTATATATATAAATAAAACTCACTTTTGGGTTCTATGTTTTATGTTTGAAATAAGTAAACGCGCGAACTATAGAACGTACAGAGAAAATACTGTTGGATTCAGAATTCCACCAGAAGTAACTATAGCTTATTTTATTATTTTTTTTAGTCTTAAAAAAATTCATATTTAATTAATTTTCTAAATTTACTCACGTTCTGTGCTGAGTACCACTCAACTTCTCTCTAATGTTTGCAAACAGTGCTCATGGTTAGAAAGAAAAATGCCATAGGTAAAACGACCAGAAATTCTAAATGATGTGCCACTATTAGAGAAAACACGTGTTCTAAACAGCGACCAGCTGGTAGAATAAATAAAATCTCCTTTACCGATACTCTGTGGAAGTACTGACGTTTGTAAAGAAACCACCAAAGAAATCTCGATCGAGGGAAGCCAACCATTCCTAATTAATTTTTAGCACAGACGATATTTTTCGAATCGGTTTTACTATTGTCTTTTAACCGATTGGGCCTCAAATTTTTTTATGCATTATTGTGTAATATATATTTGCAAATTGTCTTCCTGGAGAAATCATCAATATTTTAAATAGCCCGTGCTATGCCGGACGACGAAGCTAATAATTTTTATAAATCCGGTCGACCGGATTCGAAAGTTTATAAAAGGAACTTAGCAGCAGAAATACTATTTTCGCGAAATATTACTTCATATTTTATTTAGCAGAAAGTTCAAACATGTTTATGATAGATTCTTTCTATTTTTCGAATTCATTTTGCTGTTTACGCGTTTTTATCGTTTCATCATTGTTAATGCTATATGTTCTGAAAAACATTGCGCAACTACTGCCTTGCAATTGAGCAACAGAGAAAGAAATAAAATGGTCATTTTTATTGGCTATCGGAAAAAACTGGGGAAGGGGATACAAAATGTAAGGAGTGGAAGAAAGAATTATTTTACGGCTGTGTGGTATATCATTCACATTTTGAACATTTTATCTGGAAGGAATTTCTAAAACAACAGAAATTAAACCAAACAAGGGACCATTTCAAACAAACAAACATGTGATTACTGTTTTAACCAAATACAAAATTGTTTGCACTGTGTATGAAGCATTTTCAATTGATTAAATGTGAATTTGCTCAAAATATAGAAATAAGAAAGTTGAAAGCGTTGTTAAACAAATAGAACTATGAAGCTCTTAATAAAATACTTCCTTTAAACACTAATTTAAAAAAAAACTTTTAAAAACATTATGCTCGGTAAATTTCGTAACATCAAAAATTGGATGAAATATTAATTGCTTAGAAATTCTGGGCTAAAGGAAACTGAATAAATCAATGAGTATCAGTTTAAAATGTAAATAAATCATTAAAATGCTAAATGTATAGTTTGACTTAATACATGTACAACTTACCCTTTGCAACTGGAAGGCATCGCCATACCCGAAATGGTCCAAGTCCAGAAAACTGACCTATGGCAAGTTCTGCGAAGTAATGTGGTTTACCCACTACCAGCAGCACCACGACGTACGCCACAAGAAAAGCACCTAAAAGAAACAATTTGGATAAAATGCAATTTGCGCTGTAATGTGTGTGAGGTGAATCAAATGAAAACTTTAAAACTGCCATAAGGTTCCGTAAAGCCCCACGATTGATTCATACGTGGCAGTACTGTTCCTTGAATTTCCCTTAATGGCCCACAAGAGATGGAGAGTTTCTGAAAGAACGAAGAACGTGTCAGCTTCAGTCTCAAGATGGCCGTCCTACACCGTCCATATGCACCGCCTTGGAACAACGTTCCATGATCCGTTTTTTTTTTTTTTTTTTTTTTTTTTTAGAAGTGAGGTTATTAAAAAAATTCATCATCCCTTTTCACCAGACCTTGGTCCAAGTAAGCTCTGCCTGTTTGGGCCACTCAAAAAACCATGGGAGGAAGTCATATCAAAAGTGATACACTAAAAAACCTTTTGCTCGAAAATACCCGAGAATCTTCTGGAAGTCAATCCGGAGTCTGACGTAAAATTAGAAATTTAAAAATAGTAAACTGCAAAAAGTTTTTAAAAAAGGAATTTGCAGAGATTAAAAAACAGAGAACATTCTGCAAATTGGTAGAACCAAGAATGTGCCGCTGTAGGGGCGCCATCTGTGAGTACGCTGAATAACTATTTCTAACACACAGAGTTAAATTGTATGCAAACCATTGTTTTTTTTTTTTTGAAACATTCTTGACATTTCTTAAACTGGTAGCAACAGATATCAAGTGTTCATTTATGCCTTTGTTTACAATTTTTAAACTGGTAGTCATAGGTCTCAAGTGTTCATTTATACATGTGTTTATAATTTTTAGATTGATAGTCACAGATCTCATGTGTTTAGCTGTACGTAACTTAACAAATCTTTCTTTGTAGTTGCACAGAGTGCAGAAAAACAAGAATTTTATCAAGAAACTTAATCATTTGATTTGAAACAAGTTCTTCGTAAATTTATAGAAATACTCAGTTTCCCTTCTGTACTTTTAGCGAAAAATTTTAAGAAGTGAAAAATACAGTGCACGAGTTGCGACCAAAATATTTCGACCAATATATAAGACGGTATCCATACATTTCCGAAGTAGTGGAATATTTGCATTCAACGAAGAAAATTAATACGCATGATTTCCTATTAATTATTTCATTATAAAACGTATTGCACTTTTAATGTTTTCATGTGATTAATCTTCAGTTTAAAAATGATGCTTACGTATGCATGCATATAGATATAGTGATAGATAGATATGTTACATTATCTAAACAGCCATATTCGCAATTTTTTCGAGAATCTTAATACAGCTTCAGTAATGATCAAGACTCTGATATTAATATTTCACAAAAAAAAAAAAAATTAAAGAAGGCATCATTTTTAAGACCGTTTGTATCTCTAATGCATACCTGACTGGATTATTTTGTTATATTTTATGACGTTGTAAGAGTATTTCAAAATACCTCCTCCGTTCTGATATGCTTGGTAAGGAAATCGCCAAACGTTTCCTATTCCCACAGACAAACCAATGCAGGAAAGCAAAAATTCTGCTTTATTTGCCCATTTCTCGTGAGCCTCATCCGTTTCATCTACGTTTTCCGTCAGAGGTTTGATGCCATTTGCCGTTGACGGAACCTGAAATACAAGAAGTACTGTATAATATGAGCATGAAAGTTTATAAAAGGAATTTTTTAAAGTTCTAAGCAGTAATGAGTGTGATATCATCGCCATAGTAAAATATAATTTTAAGACCATCACAATTCAAATCATCACAATTTTCACGCAATATGAATTCAGAGAAATTTTTCAATGCAAAAAAATATTGTTTTTCCACATAGCTAGATTTTCATACAGTGAACTCTGGAGAATGATTTACTTAATAGTAACTAGAGTGCTTAACAAGTTTTACGACGGCTTTGAGTGCACTCTAAATTGGTGCGTACCAAGTTAGATTTGTTCATTATTTCCCATGTTGCAGGCATGTCATACATTAGTGCTTTTTGCATTCACAGAAGAGCAAGTACAACAGCCATTTAAATAGAACCTGAATCTTGCCCGTGTTTTCTTCTGTAATGTTGAGAATATTGGAATTAAGAAGTCGAGTTTCATTGGGCTTCTCTCTCTCTCTCTCTTCGCATTACCAGGATTATTCCAATGCAAAATGAAATGTGATACGCTTGCTCCAGGGTGGCATAGTACACTGCGATCATGCAAGAGGTAAAATAGCACATCACATGCATAAACTAAGGAATAATCACTGATATCTGCACAAAAGTAAGCAGAAAATCCCTATTGCTCCTTACTCAGAAAGTATTGTTATTTGCATTCGGCATTTGGGAAAAAAATTCTATTGTTATTTACCTCAGCAGTTGCCAGGAAAATTTTAGCTGTGTATATTCAACAATGCTTTGTTGATTTAAATGATTTCGTAAATTTAAATATGCCAACTGTTCTTTCACTGTTAAGGAACATAAACTATTTAAGAGAAGAAGAAAACTACATCTGATTTAGGGATGACTAATGGATGAATTTCTATTGGTTGAAATCACAGTTCCAATTATCTGACAATTAAAAGTACTTAATTATTCAAGTACACCACCTAAATATCACTCTTTTTGTAGATAGTTTTGCCGTACATTAAAGTGAGGGATTACAGCTGTTGTCATTCATTCCTCATGAATGCATTACTGAAGAATTCTGTTGCGAAAAACTCTATTACCAGGATTGATATCGAGCTGATTGAACCTCCCTGTTTTAAGCGTTCTTAAAGGTGCAATTACTATAAAATGTTTGGCACATTTTGCTGAGATAATGCGTCAACCAGGAAGCACTGCTACGATGTTTTGCTAGCCTATATTAAATTGCATTACTTATAAATTAACATGATCCATCCATGCTCCAATACAATAATATAGTCCACTTTTGCAGGCAGACGTATACGTGGCAAACAATGTTATGAATAATGAGTGTGCTTGATATTAAATTGAAAGGTGGTGCAAAAATTATGTTTAAACTTCCTTTCCTTTTTTTTTTTTTTTTTTTGAAAGGGAAAAACGCTTCCCCAATCAGTGTCCCTCTGTTTGTTCGTGCAAGATATTATATACAAATGATTTTGAATCAAATATCCATTCATAGTTTGGTATTTCTGTGATATGAAATTCATTTTATGTATTAAAATAATTTATTTCCCATTTTGATGAATTGCATGAAAGCAATGTCTGAAAGAAAAAAAAGGTTATACACATATAATAACTTTTAGTTACAAAAATGTATTGACAATAATGCCACCTACTTTTTAAGACGAAAAAGCTAAACACATTGTTTCTTATTCGTTTCGTGAAGCAAAAAAACCCAAGATAGCAAAAAATATTTAAAGAAATGCGCGCGTTTATTAATCTCCTCTCACGATATAGGTTATTTCCTGGTATTAGAATGTTTTTGTTAACTGAGATCAAGGTTAAAAATTAGCCTAACAGTTATGCATTAGAATGAAAGATGTGGAACTAAATTAGCATCAGCAGACGAACGGAAACGGACATACTGGAAATTTTGACCTCTTTCTTTTCTCGTTTGAATAATTCGATCGTAACTGTACGTGTAAAGGTATTTGACTACATTCGTTTATGAAGAGAAGTCAAAAATTTTATTAGCAAAATTTGAAGATTTCAAAATAATTATGATAATAATAATAATGAGAAGAAGAAAGAAACAAATAAATATATTAAATAAATAAAAATCGCCTTTTTTAGCCTACTTTCTCGTAAAAGTAAAAAAAATAAATAAAGCATGAAAGAAGGCTTAATGTATCGTAAAAATATCGTTAAAAATAAAGAAAAGTCAAAAAAAAAGTGAAGTAATTAAGAAAAGATTGAAAAATAAAAAATTTGAAAGTAGGGTTTTGAGATGGGGAAAATGTGTGTCTGTCTGTCCCCCCCCCCCCCCCCCCAATAACTTTGGAACAAATTGTCCGGTTCGAAAAATTCTTTTTGCATTCGAAAGATCTCGGCGAGTACATCTCCACAGTTTATTTTTTGATTTAGACAATTTTTCGTTCAATTTTGAACAGTTCAAAAAAATATTAGCACTATTGCTTAGGGGCAAAAATGAAGCAAATTATGAAAACTCCAGGCACAAGATCCAAGTTCCCATGAGCATGTCTATTGGAAGAAGCTCTCAGCGGGAAATATTGATGTGAACAATTTTTGTTCACTGTGAGCAGTTCAAAAAAAAAAACATTAGCGCCTACGGGGAAATTTCAATCCCATATAAATCCTGATCTAACCGACGGATTTGCTTGCAACAAACTTTATCGGAAAGATGTTACGATGTAGAACATGTACATATACGAAGTTCAACAAGAACTTAAAGAGCCTAATTTCCTATGAAATTTTTTGATCGGGATTTTTAAAGATATTTCTCAATGAATGATTGAATAAAGGAAATATGGAAAGAAAGGATGAATGAATAAATGACTAAATGAATGAGTGAAAGAATGAATGAATGAATGAGAAAGAGATAGAATGAGATAGTTAGATTATAAATTTGAATCTGGTGCATACGGGAAAGTAGGCTCGTATAGTTCTAGAAGGAACTTGTTGTTTAATTTGAGAATAAAATCAATTCCAAGCTTAAGCAACGTAATCATTTATTTCGTTGTACTGGTGAACTGATTACGATGTTTGTCGTCTGCGGCCGTAAAAAGCAAAAGTTATGCCATTCCATGAAACAAGGAAATAACTAAAAGGCACAGAACTAAACCTTCGACATACAGGTGAATAAACAATGTTTCAATTTTTTTTTAAATGTTCCAGAAATAATTGAGCTTATTTTCTCGTATAGTGGCATTATTTTTGATAAAACATGTTTCTTCTCAACAGTTCCAGTAAAGAGTTTTATGAAAAATAATTTTCCATAAACGGTCAATGAAAGTTGCTTGTGTTAGAATCGATTTGTAGACGTTCAGCAAAATTAGCAATAAACCATTATTTTCCTTCGAATTTTCAGCAAAAATGAGCAATTATTTCGAAGTTTCATAACTATGTAGAATGGCATTATGTTGAGAAGCAATTTGTTATCTAATCTTTGGAACACGTGTATTAAATTATTAACGATGCTAAATAAATATAGGTAAAAAAGTATTGTTTATCATTATTTTATGCACGCTCATGGTGTAGATTGCACATTGATTTGCATGCATAAGTATAAGCATTTTATGAATTTAAAATGCCATAAAATATAAAATAAATTCAACTAAAAATTGTACTATGCTTCTGATAATAGTAATTGGATGTTCTGTCATAAGCTTCTTGACCAGCTTTTAATTTCTCAGCAGAAAGAAATCAATTTTAAAAAACGCTAATCCAGTTTATTATTTTTAATAAAATCTACCTGAATAATTTCTTTTACATTATCAAATACTCTTAATAATTATTTTCTGTTGTATAGCTCAAAACTAAAAATGCCTATAAACTTTGTATAGTACAATGCTTCACAATAAGATGTGATTTAAATACTTAAGAATTTTTTCCGGTAAAAAACTCTTATATTTGTATATACATTGAAATGACATAAATGTCATTATGAATAAGACATCTTCGTACACTCAGCTTTGTTTTTTAACATGAAAAATAGGAATGAAATCTAAAGAAATTACTTTAGAATTATTGATGCTACCAAAGCTATGCTTTATAGTTCGATACCAAAAATTATAAGTAGTCAAAAATAAACAATAATTAACATTAATGCATTATTTTGACATTGACCAACTTTAAAAAGAAAAGGATGCATCGGTAAAAAGTATTTCTCCCTTTTTAGCATTTTAACATACACACTGTAATAGCTTAAAAAAAGGTTTAAGCACATTAGAATCAATATTCCTAATACTATGTTGCACTGAGCGTAACAGAAAAGTACATATAATATGATCGTTATCCACATTTCTGATCAAATTAATAAACTTAAAATTTTTGTTATGGTATCAAAAACATAAATTCTCTCGCTCACTGTGTCTTCTTTATTTTTCTTCTTTTCTCTTCTAAAGTTAACCGTATTAACTTCTGGCGACTCACATGTTTTTGAAAAAACATGTTATAATGAGAAATGTACCTTCACATATTTCACAAGAATTGCTAATTTATTTTTCATTAATATATATATTTCAAAATATTGTGCTTTGCAACTACATATACTTCCCGTTTTTTGCGTCTACAAATCCCGAAGAAATTTTAAAAAGTAAAAAAAATATACTTTGGTAGTATCGTTTTATCGAATAAACATAACACACATAAACATCAATTTCTTCTGTTTTGATGATATTTTTATTTTTCCATTGCTTTACTTTTATTTATTTGTTTGCTTTCTTTTATTCATTTGTTTGTTTATTTATTTATTCGTCTTTTAATTTGATTGTTAAATGAAAAAAATATAAGGTTATATACTAAAGTTTTTTTTAAAAAAAACTTACTTTAATGTCGACGACGACCATTTGAAAACCGCTTGCCTTGGCGTCGTCTTCGAGCGCACTGTCATTTGGCGCAAAAAGTTAATTATTCCCCGTCACTGACGGCTCTAAATTTCAAATGACAGAGACTCGAGGAGAACTTTACTACCTTATTAGATAAGCCGATGAGCGCCACCTGTGGACTTATTGTCTATCAGCCGTCACACAGGTCTGGATGTGCGTGTATAATTTGCTGAAATTCAAAGTAGTATGTGTGAGTGACGCAACTCTTCGTGGTTCGCCCGGTCTGCAATCGAGTTCTTTTGTTTTGTTTCTTCATTCCTTTAGAATGTCGGAAAATTTATGTCTTTGGAAGAAAATTCGAATATTTCTGAACAGAAATGTATGCAAATACTTCAAACATATTTTTCCAGTGCATTTTAAAAATAGGTGACAACGTCAAGCTATTCTTATGAGGGACCGTACATAAATGATGTCACGCTTTTTTCCCATATATTTGCCCCCCCCCCTCCCCCTCTTTGTCACAAAATGTCACACTTCAACATACTCCCCCTCCCCCTTTGTCACATGCCACACTATGTTATATAAGCGTGATGTCACACTTCTTGTTACCCCCTCCCCTCACCTTATCACAATTTCACGACCACCTCGCCTCGAAGCGTGACATCATTTATGAAAGATCCCTGAGTAAAGTTTTAAATATGAAACAAAAATCGTTTCACAGGAAAATAAAAGTAAATTTAAACATATTTCCGGAAGAGCGAATGAATTTTAATGAGTAAAACTAAAGAGTTGGTGCCAGTTGCGCGATTTCCATTTCCGCGAAGGTGGGGAAAATTCCCGTTTGCGCGACCGAAACCGGTGGATACGTGAGTATTTTTTCCCCTCCACGTTTCTTTAAAATGAGACTGACGAAACAAATTTTAAGTCACCCCTTTTCTACTACTTCAGATTTTACGTAGATGGAACATATTAGTGAAAAAATTACTACCAAGTAGAAGAAAGTTAATCAACATTACATTTTACGGACAAGTAATTAAATCAAACGCATTCTTACTTAAAAAACGGTTTTTAAGAGTTTTTGCAAGGAAAATTGTATTAATTCACACGACTAAAACTAAATATTTGCAGTCTTTTTCAAGAACATTCAGAATCATTTATAAATGTTTTACAAGTTTTTGGGCATCTGTTCTCAAAGGTAGTATGAATTGTTCTTAGAAACAGTCTTTTTTTTTTTTTTTTTTTTTTTTTTGTATAGTTCTGATACAAATGTTTAAAAAAATATTCTTAAAAATATGTTATGTTTAATTTAAAACTAAGTTATTATAATTTATTTTTCTCAATAGTTTTAATAGCAGTTTTTTTCTCCCTTTTAAGAACTTCTTTCAGAAATACCTTAACAATTTTAAAGTTATTTCGTCAGCAATATGTACATAGTTTTAAGTTAATTTAATACACCTTTAGTTAATAAATTTAACTGTGCGTCGCATTATGCGCTTTCCAGAAGTTTAAACTTGGAAATTATATGGTTTAATAGAAATGGCTACATGTGAAACTAGTTAATGACATTTTCAAAATTAAAGGAGAAATATGGAAATCTGAGATTGGTTAAGCTATACAGATGAAAGCTCTGACAGTATATACAAGCTCTTAACACTCTCAAAGTAAAAAGTAAAAATATTGTTCTCCGAAATATTCAAAATCAAAGTCAAACGAGTCATTTTTTCATTTAAGGTGGGAATTGTGATGAATAGAGTGTTCATTTTCTCGGACGCGGGAACAGATATTGCGCAAACGGGAACTTAATTTCGCGCAAGTGGGAATAGCGGAACTGGGAAGCACCCAAACTAAATCTGTAGTTACTCAAACATATATTTTAAAAATATTTTTTAATGAAAACATCATAGGGATCATTCATAAATGATGTCACACTTCGAGGGGGGAGGAGGGTTCCGGAAATTGTGACAAAGGGAGGGGAGGAGGTAACAAGAAGTGTGACATCCCTGCTTATGCAACATAGCGTGATGCGTGACAAAGGGGGGGAGGGGTTCCGCTGAAGTGTGACAAATTGTGACAAAGGGGGGAGGGGTCAAATATATGGGAAAAAAACGTGACGTCATTTATGAGCGGCCCCATAAATTTAAACTTATTTGCGGAATCGCAGATATAAATTCAATATCCGCAGAAATCCTTGATTTCGCTGTGTTGTCAATTCTAGTTGGAAATATACAAAGAACTCGGAACTGGAGCAGCAACTTTTTTTAGTTGCTCCACTCCGATCTCTAAATATTTACTCCAACTCTGCTCATACTCCGCGACGTCCTACGAGTAGTTTTAATGGGAACAATATTAATAACACGCTTAATGTATTCATTTTACTTACTTTATATTTTTACTGAGTAGTATAAATGTGTTATGTTATTTTTACTAAGTAGTACAAATATGTTTTATATTTATTCATCCTTGTCTTACATTTCAATTAAAGATGAAAAATCACTTTTCAGTCTTCGCCGCTGTACAAGTGAAACTAACTTTACTGCGAAAACAGTCATATTTTGAACATTTGAATGGAATTCAAATAAAAAAAAGATAGGAATAGTGCATTGTAAAAAAAATGCATGTGAATCTAATGGAAATCATTTATCCGGAGTCTGATATATAATTACAGAGAACTCAAAACAGGAAACCAAAAAGTTCTGAAAGAAGAGAATTACAGAGAATAAATAAACAGAGAACGTTCTGTAAACTGATAGCAACAAATAATGTGCCGCAGTAATGGCGCCATCTGTGAGTGCGCTGAATTACTATTTCTGGTACATAAAGTCGAAGATAAGTTCAGTTGAGCCTACGATGTTCTGATTCCTGGTACTTTAGATCGCTCGTCCAAAGATGCCTCCGGAGTTGGGAAGAATGGCCACCAAGGGTTACCGGATGCTCACTCGAACTGGAGATGTACCGTACGCCAATAATATACAGTGGACGCCGATTAACGTGATCACATCGGGACGAAAATGATTTGATAGCAATAACCGAGTGACAATAATGGCCGATAAAATTTTATTGCTGGAAAAATCCGTACTTTTGCTCATTAACAAATAAAAACACTGTCGATTTTCGCAAACAACGCCAACTTACTTGTTGTTGAAATAAAAACGTGTTTAAAACGTATTTAGCGAAAAAACAGTAGTAACAAGATAAATATAATAAGAATCAGTAAATGTTTGTCCTAAAAAGAAAAGAGGGAAAAAAATTAACAAATTAGGGATTTCTGATTTTCGGCAAATTTTAGGAATTCGGAGTCTTTATTCAGCACAAAGGGTTAAATAATGAATTAAATGAACTAGATACAGGTAACAAAGGGTTAAATAATGAATTAAATGAACTTGATACAGGTAGCAAATGAATTAAATCACGAAATAGCTGAGATTTTTTATGCTTACGTATATTTCATATTAAAAAAAATTAACGCGCGAAAATTTTAAAATTAAACGCATTTTACAATCGAAACCCGCAGTCATAATTCGTGATCATATATTTTTCAGATCGAAATACGCATTCTGTATGTGCGTCGAGTTGAAAAGAAAACTTATTGTTGATTAATTATCGCATTCTAACTTATGAAAGAATCTGCTTTCTATCTCACATTGCAGCTCTTACAAGGAACGAGGACATTAAAACATATTGATCATCTTTATGAGGAGTTTAAATTCAGCAATAACGCATCAATGAGAACATGCGCATACTATCGCATGCATATTTGACATTCAAAAACTTTCAAAACTCTTTTGAGTTCTAAATACCGATTTTGTTTAGATAACAAGAGTCGTTTTAATGAGCTAAGATTGCTTAAATAAATCATTTGTTTTCCCTAGTGTCCTCCTGTTGATAGCCTTTTTTTTTAAATTGAATTTAATGCCATTAAATTGAAAGACAATCGAGTACAATCACTATTTAGATCCCTAAATGAAGAAAAAAGGCGAAGAAACAAAAATCTATATTGAACTGTATGAATCTAACATGAAAACAATATAATATACGAAACGTAATTTTTCTACTTTATTTACAAAAGGTTGATGTCCAAGAACAGTTTAATAAAATAAAAAAAAAAAATGTTCTAAGGACACACGACAAAACATTCTTATTGTGGCTATAAAATTAAGTGTCAGAACCCTTTCAGACGCATTTATCTTGAGAAACATGATAAAAACCTTTTCATATTGCAGAAGTAGATGTAAAATCATAGCCTTATATAAAAGATGATTAAATACTGCAATAAATTTAATCTTATTTGTTCCATTCTAGTATTTGCGAGATCGTAAAAATTGTTTGGAGGTTATCGCTTATTCATTTAAGAACCAAAATGCGCTTGCAACGAAAAATGATTGTTAACTTTCCAAGAATGCGAGTGCATTCTTTTACTTCACAATCATAACTCAGTGATATCATTCTCTATATAAAGACTCCAGAGTTAACGACTCTGTTCAATATACCTTGCTGAGTTTCAATTTTGTCGTGATGGTTTGTTTTTAAATCTTTTCCATTGTTATATTTACAACTTTTTGCTCGCATAGCTCTTCGTGAGGATCTCTGCAACTTTTCTTTTACTTTTGTTCACATTTACACTATTCATAATTTCTTGATGATTTTGCTGAAAATATATTAGGCGCAATTTTATGCATGGTTAACGCTTAGCCTTTGTGCCTTTAACAAAAAAAAAAAAAAAAACAGTCAGAGGGAAAGTCGTTCGTGTATTCATTTTCTCTGGGTAGAAACTTTGAATAAAAACTGACTTTATGGGTGTGGTAGACTTCGAGCACAATTTCCGTTTCATGTTGAAATTTCACTCCCTTCTTTTCTTAAAATTCATTTAAAAATTATGAATTCCAAGAAGTGTAATTTTTAACATGCATACATAAATGCAAAGGTTTTTTTTTCGTCTGTTTGAAATGAATTGTAGAAGAACGCAAAGAAAATGCTATCCTATCCGATACACAATTTTAATTCCTACACCTTGCCCATTTTTCAATTGAAAAATCGGCAAGGTGAAGGAATTAAGATACACTGAAATTGCTGTCAACTTGACAGTAATTTCTATGGTTTTCACCCTCAACTTGATCGGTGCTAGTAAAAATATGCGAAGAAATGCTGATTGGGGGTTAGAATGCAATACTTATCTTCAAGTTATACATCCAGGTTGTTGCCATTTCATGACAAGCCAAGGTTAAAGGATGTGGTTACGTTCCACCATTCGATCAGATCAAAGGAAAGAAAAAGAAAAAAATATAAAACTGTTTCACGTTTCATTATTTTATTTTACTTTATTTACTTATGCTATTTTTTAAAAAATTGTTAGCAATTTCGATTATTATCCAGTTCATTCGTTTAGCTGCAAAAGAGTGAAAGGGCTTCTGCTTATTCCCTCCGTACATTCGAATGTGAGTTACAAAACAATTCGCAGGTTTTTTTTTTCAATTGTTATTTGTTTATTCCAAAAGAATCGATTAATAAAAACGGGATTAAGCTAGTCTGTGCAAAATAAATGTTTTCCACAGGAAATCAATTACGATTATTAAAAACATTCGTATTTTGTTTGTCAAAAGTTTAATGTTTTCCCTTGCAATCAGTGGTTCAATTTTAAAACTTTTAGTTTGGGGGTGGAAGAGCTAAACTATATGACGTGTGCGGTTGCATTTAAAATGCTACGCTAAGTAACAATGTATCCTTGTTATGTTGTTGTTCACAATTAGTTATCATCAGGTCTTGGAATAAACTTTTCCAATAATTAATTAACAATCTGCATTTTAATCAATATTTAACGCAATTTAAAATTGGCTACTTAAGTATATTATTCTCGTAACTTTCTAAAAATTGACTAAATGAAAACAAAATCAACAATTTTCGACAAAGAAGATATTTGAAACGTAATCGCTGCGTATAAAAGCAAGGAAACATAATTTTTAGCAATAGAAGCAAAAATATACACAAATGCAAAAATTACAAAAACAATCATTCGTAGCCCAGAAATACAGCGAATAAGAAATTTTAAAACAAAAAAAAATGACATTTTAGTAGATGAATACCCAAGTGAAGAATACAGAATATTGATTCAATCGGTTACTCAATTGACCTTGAATTGAACAATCAACCATCTACCTCAACTAACAAAAAACTGAAAAAAAAAACTTGAAAATTTCATCTACCTGCTCTAGTTTCGATGGCAGTTAACACAACAGTAACGTCAGATCAGACAGAACAGCAACTCTGATGCAACAAATGTCACCTTGGAAGACATGAATATTATCTCTTATGACAATGGGATCGTTCATAAATGATGTCACATGTTTAACTCTTCCCCCCCCCCCGTTGTCACAAAATGTCACACTTCTTCATACCACCTACTCCCCTTTGTCACATGTTACGCTAAAAACAAAAGCATATATCTACTTGCAATTCAGAAACAAAGCACTGCGTTATAGGTCACGTTTCTAGTTTTATTTTTGAACTTTCAATGACATTTGTGCGCATAGCAATAATAATGATTACGTGTGTACTTAATTTGTATAAAATGGGGTTACGGTTTACAACACACACAGCAGTTAATTAGTATAGAGCAGTAAAATACATTAGTTGTTCGAATTCTGAGAAAATGACCCGCACAATTGTATCGTCTTGTAGAGGGAGTAGGGAGGTGCGGGATGTGGCATTCAATTCCCCTTGAGTTGTCATTTAGTATCCATCACTCCGTTCGCATTTGATTATGACACGCACGTGGAAAACGCTCAGTTATTGCGCGATCCACAATATCTGGCATTTTGGCGGTTTTGACAGGGCCAGGTGGTTTCCTCTATATTAAAGAACTAGTCGTTTGCACTTCATTACCCTACCTAAGATGATGTTTTGACTGTGGACATCCCCATGACAACCGATGCAGAATTTTTGCCTCCGTAGGGCAGATACCAGAAAAGTTGGGTAGTTGTCGCTGACTCACCATTTCTCACGTACGTGTCGTAAGCAAATACGAGGTGTTCTCGAGTACATAACGGTATGATGGGCACTAAATGACAACTCAAGGAGGTTTGAATGTCACCTCCTTACTCCCACTACAAGTCGAGTATGGTAGGTTCCAAAACCATTGGTTTCCTGGGATTTTATATTGCAGACTCAAATGGAAACTGGTGTAGAACTGTACGTCATTGTCATTGAGAACAAGCTCATATTCTGTTGTGGCGCTGATCTCTCCAAAGGAGCGATGCCTTTTGATAATTTTAAAAGGAATATGAAGATGAAAGATGTAGAAAAAAATTTCGTAATGGCCACAACATATCAATTTCGGTAATGTTAGAAAAATCAGTAAAGCCTCTCAAAACATTGAAATTCAGTCGGTCCGAGTTGCTCGCAAATATGCTCCTGAGTTCTCCAAACAGTAAGGAAAAAAGGCATAGTCAGTGGGAACATGATTTCGGTTACTTACATTTCTAAAATCTAAAATGGTAGATGTGGACCTTTCTGTAAACTCTTGCACAGAAGGCAGAATCAGTGGTCATTGTATAAAGGTTATGGTAGTCTAGTGGCTAGCACATTGGACTTCCACCTGGAAGATCGCGTGTTCGATACTCGCTGAAGACCCACCATGTGCACTTGAGGATACGTGCATGTAAAATGCGTGGACCCCATTACCTCGCACCGTACGCAAGCAATCCTAAAAGGCCTCGGCTAACAGGTAGGGATCTGGTTGAGAAAAGTGATCATTGTGTAAAACTTTTTAAATTCTATGCTAATCTTAACATTAGGAAAGATTTCTACTTCAACAGGGTTACACAGGAATTCGAAATGGTTTGTTATTTGCATTGGGATGGACTTTTTTCAAAACGCTCTTGATCGCCTTTGAGGACTGATAAACTGACTAGGACCGAGCTAGCTGGGCGCAGAACTTATTGCTGGTCGTCACTTTTGCTTCTATATTTGTAATTTAATACAGCTAGTTTAGCCAGTGACACAAAACTTTCGGAAATTCTACTTCGTCCAAATGGCAGTTTGGAAAGTTATGCCAATTCTCGAGGAAAGTAATTTTAAACATAAGCCAGCAATGCAAACGTGTGATTTGAAGAAATAGCGGAAAGAGAAAAAAATAGTAACCACGAAGTAAGAAATTCCAAAATAAAAAAGAAAGGGAAACTGTAACGAAATTAGTTATAATGAAATAGGCAAAAAAATGAACTGAAAGTGAAACTGAAGCAAAGAATCTAAAGCAAGATTAGAAATAACAAACTGAAAGGAAAAGCAAGAAATGAAAAGTGAAAGCATTATTACATATTCATTTCGAGGTCAAACTTTTTCCTACATTTGATATACCTTTTAATTTTCTAATATTTAATTCCTTCCCACTCAGATATTTCATAATGAAACATCTTGGAATGGTAGGTGTTATGTATAAAATGTTGCATTTCGGTTTAAGCTTGTAGTTTTCTCTCTGCACTAAAAAAGAAAAAGTGCCGCTGATTCACAGAAAGTTTGCCTTGCTCGCTTCGAACTCTTGTAAGTCAAAAACTGTGAATAAAACTTTCTGAAGATCCTAGGAATTATAGAGAACTTTCTGGCGACCACGCCGATGTAAAATGTTTATAGATACCGCAGGATCGAAATTCAGAAACTAAAAGAATTTCTCTCTTTTAAAATGCTGAATGTTTTTTTTACCGATGTCGCTTTCGCTTCTAACCCCATCCCCTCCCACACATTACTCTATTCTTCAACTTTTATGTTAAAGACACATGATCAGGCGGAACCTGCCTCTAAAACATTTGGCAAAATTGCTCTTGGAATTTGTCGAAAAATGTCCCCGGTGTTATGTATTACCGTGTTCATTCATTTTGTCCCGCGTATATAAAGCGGCGCCAGGAAGCAATAAAATATTCTGCTCCTCTATTATATTTTGTAGAGAGTAGAGACTAAAGATATTCTCGCTAAGTACTTATGTATTTAAATGATATTAAATGTCCATAGGACAGATTTATTTTTCTTACTCGTTACAAGTGTAATGGATTAACCAGCTGTTAATATCTGCCGGCACTTTGATCTTTGATGCAAGCCGGGCCCTGATTTTGTGATAAACGCATAGTTTGGCACTAACCGCAAATTACTCAGACTGTAAAGACAAAAAATAGAGACAAACACACAATAGTAGCCACAATTATTTAAAACATTTGAAAAAAATTCTATTTTTTTGTTCTTGAGGATTCGTATCTATGATATTTTTAGGTGTTGCCCTAAAATTGCATATATTAGCCTGAAATTAACTATAAGCTTAAATGGAATACTTAACTCCGACTTGTCAATCCCGCGGGGTTAGTGAATCTGAATCCTGAAATCCGGCACAGTCGGAACCAGTGCGGGATTACCTTCCCTAAACCAGCAGCTCTTTTTATCTTGATATACTTCTTATAATTAGAATTTGAAAAAAATTATACGATAAGTACATTTTTAAAACATATAAATTATTTGAAAATATATTAAATTTCTTATTTTTTTCCCTTGCATGTGAAATCAGAGATTTATTAGCTTTTTGATTTTCTCCCACCTTAGTATCCACACTTTAAAGTGCCCTCCAATTAACAATTACAAAACCAACCTCGTTTCCTGTCCTGTTCATTTCTTCAATCCTATATAAGATAAGCGTTATAACGCCCCCACCCCCAATTCAAATTGTAACTATGCCACGGATGCAATAGCTTTAATGCCTATTTGTAGTTGTCTACTTCTTTAAGAATCCCCAGAAATTCCTGCTCGAGACTGAATTTAAAAAGAGATTAAAAGAGCCATTTATTTTTTAATGTTATATATATATATACTAGCTGTACCCGGCCACGCTTTGCTGTGGCTCAGTCTGGTTCGATGGAAACGCAAGAAAAAGCACATATTTCTAATATGTTTCATTTGACAATGCTTTTTTGTTTCATTGTCTGAAAATATAGATTGTATTATTTACCCATTCTAGAACACGCAATATATAATTGTACACATGAGAAGATCTAAACTGCTCAATTTGATTGATTAGTCTTGAGCATAATGTGTGCTTAGTGATAGCATGTTTTTTCACAATGCTTGCGGGCATTTTTTTTTTTTTTTTTTTTTTGTTCCATTGTCTGTGAAGATTTTGATATTGTCTGGCTCCGCACATTGAAAAATTCCAACATAAGCCTTATCCAAACAGAAGAAACACAAACACAAAAATTCTAATTTAAAAATTTGCCGTTGAAAATAAATTATCTGTGTTTTAAAGTTCCCTTAATCGTTAAGTTCAAAAATATTTAAAAAATACTTCAACACAAACAGAAAAAACACAAAATTTTAACATCAGGGTGAAAATAGCTAAATGAAACTGTTAACATTCAAAATAAGTAAACTTTTTTTTAAAGTTATCCTTAATCTTCGAGGGAAATACTTCAATACAAACAGAAAAACACAAGATCATTAAATAAAAATGAAAATAGCTGTACCCTGCCACACGTTGCAGCAGCTCATTCTCCTTAATAAAACATTAAAAAACGAAATAATTAAATCAAAGTTGAAATAACTTAAAAGTTATATATAAAAACACATGTTCTGATAAAATTTCAAAGCAATTGGTGAAGTACTTAAGCGGATATCACACGACAGGAATTTTTAAGCAAACGTTACTTCCACCTCGTTCTATCGGCAACCTCGGGAGGAAATGTTCGATCCGGAGTTGCCTACAGGTTTGCACCCGGTTTCTCGGACGGTTGCTCATAACGGGCTACCATTTTCTAATCTGTATCCTCGTGTTGGGCATTTGTTTACAGTTTTTATACTTGATATTTCGTTCAAACAAGTAGGTTTCTGCATTCAGGGGCAGCCCATGCAAGGTTACGGAAAGTCACTGTGACCTCCCAAAAATTGTTCTTATTCCTCAAATTCTGACAGACCATGACAAATTTGACCATTTGGTATAACAATAGTTTTTCATTTTTGACTAACAACTATATAGTTGTCAATAGCAGTTGCAATTGCAAGGCATCAAATTTTATTTTATGTATATAATGATCACTTATTATCAATAGGATCATGTTTAATTAAGTTTGATCTTCGCGATTCTGTGAAATACAAAGTTTCAGTCGGGAAATTAAAAATCACCCTCCCGTCCCAAAAATATAAGTTCGAAGCGGCTCTGCCTGCTTAAATATTTCAGAAAATTGTGATCACAAATTGTTGCTATATTATAATGCAACACATTCACATGAAATCTGGAAAAGTTTTGTTAAGACGTTGTACATATTTTGCGAGTTTTAGTATCAAATTATATGCTATGAGTTTATTCATCACAAGATCTTTAATTTTAATGGAATTGTATTAAAGCAATGGTGTTCCTAGCATAAGTGTCACCTGGGGGCGATAATTTTGGTGTCCCCCCCAAAAAAAAAGAAGAAAAAGAAAGAAACGTTGTTGTGTTGTATAAATTTGCCGTTTATATTATTTTCAGAGGTGCATAAAAAAAAACACTTTAGGAATTTCATTTTATTTATTTGGGATAACTTTCACTAAACTACATTTATTTTCAGCTATGATATCTTAAAATAGCACCCTTAAAATTGTATAGTTCAAGTTCATGTATTTTTCTAAAACTCTATATCTCGTTTTGGGTGTCACCCGGGGTGGCCTGGCCCCTCCACCGTCCCCCGTAGTGACCCTATTGATTATGGAATATAATTTGGTACAATATTATTATTTGGTATTCTGTGTCTCCTCTAATATCAATCTAATTAATGGTTTTTTTTTTTCTTATTGTGACTCTAACTGTTCATTTAAAGTTGTATAAAACTGTTGTGTACATAAGCAGGAGCGCCACGGACGGAAATTTTTGGGAGGTGTGCACAACTTGCTGAATATGAAACTTCGAATTCTAACGAATCATAAAATAGGACTGCAGTTTAAACTTAATTAAAATAAAATAAGAGGAATTAGTTAAAAAATCATCAAAATGGAAAATAACATATAATGCCTAGACTACTATTGCTGAACGCTCTATTGAATGGTTGTCCATGATATATAAATGAAGAAAAAACAAAAAAGAAAAAAAACGGTAGTCATACTGTCTCTAAATTTATGACCTGAAACGCACTTGCATTTTGGTAGCGATTTCATCATAAGACAGTCTTTGCAATGTCCTGCACTAGTAATGTAGCGACTTTACATCCTGCAAATGTTTTTGCGGCATGATTTCGCAAATTTAAACCAAAAAAAACTAATTTCGATATCTCACTCTCGTTTTAACATTTTCCTTCGATCGCCACTCTTCAAATCCTTCACCGCCATGTTTACTGGAAAGTTGATTTGACGTCATGAAATCCCAGCTCCATAATTGGTCCTTTCTTGATTTGCCTTAAATTAAACGTTCTAGGAGCAATTTTTTTCTTGCACAGATAACGAATTGCTTCTAATTCGAGCAACCGTGAGTTGATATAGCACACGAGCATTTTGAGGAAACTATGGGGGAAATTGGTGGAAAAACCAGTTTCCGATAGAGTTGACGATTCCTATTACGGTTGCGTTTGCCTGTAATTCCTGTCGTGTGATAACCGCTTAACGGAGATTTGAGGTTATGAACCAAGGCTGAACTTGATCTTAACCGTAAACTGGATCCCGTTCAGCCTTGTATGAGCAAACGAACACTTATTACATTTTTATTTATATAGCTTATATTACCCGGAGTTGAGGAAACTGCTAATTATTATTTTTGGATCAAGGTAAGCCTTAAGAAATCGAACTAAAAAGCTTATAACTGGCGTTCTTTTTGACTTAGAAACTTCGAACAAATTCCATCTTGTTCAAAAAAAATCAGCGCTTTCGATCAATATATTATATTAATATGTCATGTGCAAGGTTTTTTTCACCCCCATAATGGGGAATTTATGTAAAAATTTGCTTAAAATTGGAATAAAAAAGGAACAACCTGTCGGATTTTTTTCTAATCCGACTTCACTTTTATACCGGCTTCATGGGGAATCCTCTTGAATCATTCGGTCTATTGATGAAAAACCACATTAAAATCCATGAAGTACTTTCGGAGATTTGAGGTTATGAACAAACGAATACTTACAATTACACAAAATATATATATATATATATATATCCCATACAGCCAAACTCGTTCAATTTATATCCATGTGACGTATTCTGAACCTAGTTGGCTCGTCCATGGATGTGCAGTTTATGTGCAGCGGCTGTACATAGAACGTATTTTCGACCTCTTTTGTTACACCAGCGACCACCCATAGGACGTGCATTTGACGTAGAATGGAGATCGATCGGACGTGCACTGAGAGCGTAAAGCAGACGTCGAATATTTCATTGAATAGGACCTCATTATATATTTACTTGTATTATTATTCTTGAGCACAAAACTACGAAATAAATTAATTTTTCTACCCTTGTGAACAACAAAATATTTGTTGCTGCTATTCAATTTTAAATAGAATTAATGTTGAAGCAAAAATAATACTATACCTACCTATGTTAGAATCCATATTCCTCATCGATTGTTATTAAACTAATGTTTTTATGAATTCCAATCCATTCTTACCAATTTTTCTACCAACAAGATCATTCACAGGGGAGAATTTTAATAGCAAACTCTGACTCTGAGCAAATGATCCAATTAGTGATGTAAAAGTAAGAAGGAAATTTGTCCATTTATAAATGCTCTGTCTTCTGAAAATTAGCAAGAAAATAAAAGTACAGTACAAAACCATTGTATATTTAACAATCTTAAGTATGATTTTGAAGGCTTTACATAGCTATTTAAAAATAAGACATTTTCAGTAGTAAATGGAACACATTAAAATTAAATAGAAAAGGACACTTTTCTCCAAATTGAATGTTCTTTGAAAATATGTATTAGAGCGTTACACTTTGTCGGGGGGGGGGGGGATGAACATTAAACTAATTGTGGATATGTGGAAAATGAATAAATTAATTAAACATACAGCAAAATAAGATGTCCAGCAATTAAAAATTGATTTATTGCTATAAGTATTTAAACTAATAATCAACGTATAATTTTAAAAAAATAGATCAGTAAGATGTTCAGCAATAAAAAGTTGATTTATTGCTATATTTAAACTAATAATCAACATATGGTTTTAAAAAATTGTAATATTAGTTAGTAATCCTACCAATGAGAAAAATTTAACTTATAAATAAACTAATTTTTTAAAGAAGTGATAATTATTAAAAATTTCAATTACTTCATCTTTTAAATAGAAATAAAAGAACTATATCACACATGAATTATTAAAAACAGCATATTATACTATACTTGACTTGCGTTCGAGAAAAATTTATGAACATTACGACTAAAATGCACCGATTAATGTCGAAATAACTTACTGTGCAACTAAAAAGCTTCAAACATTTTATTCATCTTCTTTCATTTCTTCGGTAACTTAGGATAAATGATCGATGATTTTCACAGCAAGAACCACGTATCCAATTTTCAAGTAATATTAGCACGTGCGCAGTACACAGCAGCTGCCACGGTATTTTCTTCTCGGCGTGAAAATAGCCCATTGTATATTAACAAAATAGAAAAGTGAAGCACATAAGTCTGAAAAAAAGCTAATTTACTTACATTTCACACAAATAAAACTAATGCTGAACCCAAATCGTACGTTGTCATCTACATATCAAGCAAAGCACAAAATGGCGTCCGATCCGATCCGATTTCTTGATTCTTGATGCTTTGCATGAAAGTGTGGCGCTACTATCGCTTTTGTCTCTGAATAGAGCTTAAAAGTACGTCAAAAACATATCAAAAAGGGACAAAAACTGGCTCATCCCTTTTACGTGCAGAAAAGACGTAATGTTGACATCCATCATGGTTTATTCCAGTTGATGTTCTGATTCGACCTCATATTGACGTCTTTCTTGGCCGCAAGACGTCATATGGATGAAATGGCTGTATTCTGGATGGTAATTGGATGACATTGGTTGTATGGGATATTCATTAACTTTACATAAACATAACATTTAAAAGAAAGGTGAAAGAATTTCAGTTTTAAAACTTTTTAAAAATTGTCAGTTTTATCTAAATTTTGCTCATTTGGGGTAGACCTTATACTACTTGAATTTGCCACTGTATATACAAACATATAAATAAATAAATGTATACATATCAGTGGCGTTCCTAGCATGGGTGTCACCCGGAGCAGTAAATCATGGTGTCACTCCCCCCCTCCCCCCCCCCCATCCCCAAGCAAAAAATCTTAAGAAATTTCAGTTTATTTCCTTGGTGTAACTTTCAGTCAACTATTTATTGTATAAATTTAGCATATGTATTTTTCAAAAACTATCTTTGTCTCCTTTTGAGTGTCACTCATAGCGGACCGACCCCCTACGCCCCCGTCGTGACGCTCAAGGCCGTATCCAGAGGGGGCCCACGGACCCAGCCCCGCCTAACCGAAATCCCGAAATATTTCACAATGTAGTATGTATTCCTCCCTGAAACTTTACTCAACATAAGTGTTTCAAAGTCAGCCACCCCCCCCCCCCCCCGAAAAAAATTTCTGGCTACGGAATTGGTGACGCTACTGTATTATATACAATATATACATCAGGGTGTACAGCGTTTACAAACTTTGAGGGGTGATAGTAGACATGAAGATAAACATTATAAAATAGGAAACCATGGGGCGCAAAACGTATTTTGTGTAGGAGCTAGGGGCCATTAAAGTTTAAGGTCCAAAATTTCACACAATGATATTGCTTCAAACAATGATAAAAAACAGAAAAACCGGTCGATTCATTTGCGGTTTTCGCTAAAATCATTCTTTATATTACGATTTTCTTCAAAAATTTTTTTAAAGGTAACGTTCAAAAAGTGTCGATAGAGGGCGCTTTAGACTTTAGAGTAACGAACAACTACTTTTTACCGTTGTTTTTTGTATGGAGTTAAAATTATTCTAAAGTTTAGACTTTAACTTAAATTTTAAGCCCAAAATCGAAAGCATTGGAATAGGGTAATTAGCAAAAATTGAGCTGTGAACAGAGGGGGGGAGGAGGGATTTTATGGTTTTAAAGTACCATACAGTGGTGTAGTCCTGAAAAAAAAGTTGGGGGGACGCTTACGCCTACGAAGATGAGTAAATGAGATCAAAAGTCAGGGGACGCTTATGTTAAAATTTAAAAAATGTAGGGGGACGCTTGTACCAAAATAAAAAGGTAGGGGGACGCCGTCACCCTGCGTCCCCCCTCGACTACACCACTGGTACCATAAGTGTCGTCCCTACCGAGCCAGGAAAGCGTTTTCGACTATACTGTTTGTCATTTTGAAGAAAATAATTACCAAGGGAAATGATCTACACGCAAACCGCAACAAAATGGATAAGAGTGTTCAATGCAGTGGTGTAGTCGAGGGGGGACGCAGGGGGACGGCGTTCCCCTACCTTTTTATTTTAATGCAAGCGTCCCCCGAAATATTTACATTTTAACATAAGCGTCCCCCCAATTTTTGATTCCAATATCTTCGTACGTATAAGCTTCCCCCCAACTTTTATTTCAGGCCTAACCACTGGTTCAATGCTTATGGTAGTTTTAACCCCCCCCCCCCCCCCCGTTCACAGTTCAATTTTCACTAAGTTACCCGATCCCAAAAGGTTTTCGATTTTATGCTTAAATTTAAGTTAAAGTCTAAACTTTAGAATAATTTTAAGTCCAAAAAGTAGTTGTTCGTTTCTAAAGTCTAAAGCGCCCTTTATTGGCATTTTTGAACGTTACCTTTAAAATTTCTTTTGAAGAAAATCGGGATATAAAGAATGATTTTAGCGAAAACCGCAAATGAATCGACCGATTTTTCCGTTTTTTATCATTGTTTGAAATTTTGGACCTTAAACTTTAAAGGTTCCTAGCTCCTACAGAAGACGTTTGCGCCCCATGGTTTCCTATTTTATAATGTTTGTCTTCATGTCTACTATCACTCCTCAAAGTTTGTAAACGCTGTGCACTGTTACATCCTGTATATACACATAATATGATATACACATAACATGATACAATTTTGTCAGTTGTACGTTTTGTCCTCTTGGGAAAGGGAGCTGTAAATTCATACGTGGACCCCCTCCCAACCCCACATAACATAAAACAAATTAAGGAAAAATCCTTAAAATAATTTTATCTAGTGTCAGGTTAGTCCCAATGGGGAAGGAGCTATAGTTCGAAGGTCACGGCTATGGCCCCCTCCTCCCCCTCCCTATTATGGATCCGCCACTGATAGTACATTAACTAGTTAATTATTAATTAGTTGCCGTCTTCGCAGAATATCCGAGCAAATGCTGCATATAGGATGTAGATTTGTGCATTAATTTTCGTTTTATGTCACGATCAATTATCTCATTCAAAGAAAAATCTTTCTTAAAGCAACTCGCCAAAAAAAGCGATAAGATTTCTTTTGAAACCGCTAAAGGATATTAGTGCGCATGCGTCAGAAAAGAATATCTTATGAAATTGGTACACAAATTCAGAACAGAAATTGTCAATCCTATCGCACATGTTTCGTTGTTGATAGTTATTTGTTGTGTAGTCTAATATGTGACTTGAAGCACAAGCACTATTTCAGAGATACAGACATGAGTGATGGTAAGTTCGCTCATTCAAGATTTTATTTTTTTTATTTATGTCAAAGTAACATGTCAATAATCCCGTTACTTTGAAAAAGACAATTATAAATGCTTCTATTTTCTTGTAAATTGTTATAATTTGCAAGATCACATCAAGGAAAAAAATTCCTTTCTAAAAATTTCTGCACACACACACCCACACCTATCTACCTATATATATGCTATACTTATACTTTTTTTTTAATCTGAAACTTCAGCATTTCCCCATGAAAAAAAAAAATCCTCCCCCGCCCCTCTCTCCGAATTCTGATAGCACAACTTGCTCCATAATCCCCGCGCCCCTGTGAGCACCTCTGGAACTCTGAGGGGAGGCAAAGGAAATTGAGTCCTCATTGTGAGAAAGTCCATTAAATTTGCTTACAAATGTGCTAGAAATGAGCAGTTGTTTACTAAATTGACTAAGTGTGTGTGCATACAAATATATACAAGGGTATATACATTTCTTTACGTGTATTTCGAGGTGGGTCGTGCTTAAGTCTGATCTTTTTCCTGTTGGAAAGTGAGGTGACGTCTCTGCAAGTTTTGTAACTATAAAAAGTAATAAGTTGACTTACTCCAATCAATAATGTAAATAAATGCAAAAACAAATGAAATAAGTGATTTACCTGAGTTTGTCTATACTGGGCCAGTTTGCTGACTGTAGTGAAAAATAATACATAGTCTCAAGTATTTTAATGTTTCTTTTAGGTTCTTTTGATTGGAGGCTCTATTTAAAGAATCCTGATTTTGTTGCTGCTCCAGTTTCCTGTTTTCAACATGTAAGTGTTGCAAAATGCGTATTTTTAATTTTGTTCGTGTTCCAATTATTTTTTCCTCAGATTTCAATAGATGATCATGACTTCAGGTCTTAAACATAAGGGGGAAGATTAAAAAACAATCCTTCCCATTGCAATTCTGTTAAGAAATAAAAGAATGCAGAACTTGGTGAAAAACATTTAATTAGTAACATGTACTGGGGTTATTCTTTATAAGGAATGTCATTAATCAACAAAGGCTTGTAATACCATTAAAAGAACATATATTATAGCTATACCGAGGATACACTACAACAAGCGACTGCTACTTACATTGAGAGCGTTAACCCTGAGCCTGTATAAATATTTGAAGTTCATGTTAAAATTGGTTCGTAAGAAAATGCATCACAGCAGCAATGCTGAAAAGTTCAATATATTGTGATATTGAATAAGTTTCGCTGTTTTTTTGTGAAAATTAATGCTTTGTTTTAGAAAATTATTTCTAAAAATGTTACTGAAAGTATTGTTAATCGCTAGCCACCACTTTTCCCCACCTTTCTGGCAGACTCTTCATGAAGTAATGCTTCCAATTGTTTGTCTTCAAACTTTTTTGGTGCGCCAGAATGTTCTTTATCTTCAGGATCAAAATCATTATTTTTAATGCATCTACACCAACTTCTATAAGTTGTTTTAGACAGAGCATGATCACTGTAAGTCTCAACAAGAATTTTGTGAGCTTCAACTTCAGATTTCTTAAAAGTAAAATGGTGCAGTAAAATTCCTTGTAAATACTCTTTTTTTTTTTTTTGGCACGAAATTTGACAGTTTAATGCAATGAAAAATAAAGTTATTTGTACTTCTGCGAAAAATAAAGTTATTTGTACTTCTGCGAAATAACATGCACAAAATTTCAAGCTTGGTTTTAGTACTTGTAAATAGATATGTCACTATTATAAACTGACGCATTCAGTTCTGGTAACGTTATTTCTTGGAAAACAGCGAGAACTTACTCAACTACCCAATATGTCTCAAAAAAATACTTATAAGTTTCAACCGTACCCTTAATAATAAAAGTCTTTTGCTTAAAGTTTCTTTTCTGCATACCAGTAATGTGCACAAGCAACAGAATACTAAAATGTATTTTTTTATGCAGCTTTATTAAAATACACATATTAGGGGTCAATCCAGCATTTTTTAACAAGGTCTGTTTTTTGTGAATTTTAATAAGATTTTTGTGAAAAATCAATTAATTTTGTGAAAATTGAACATTTAAGCATGGGACCATTCATAAATGATGTCACGCTTTTTTCCCAAATATTTGACCACCCTCCCCCCCTTTGTCACAAAGTGTCACACTTCAACATACCCCCTCCCCCCTTTGTCACATGCCACACTGTATTGCATAATTGGGATGTCACACTTCTTGTTACCCTCTCCCCTCGTCACAATTTCACGAACCCCCCTCTCCCTCAAAGCGTGACATCATTTATAAATGATCCCCATGTAGTGATAAAAAATTTTATTATTGTTTGCTGCTTTTATAATAAATAATGGTGTGAGAAATATGATTTGTAGGGTTGGAATTTTGTGAAGGGTCTGTTTGATTAATTAATTGGAATTTTGTGAAGGGTCCGAAAACTGATCCGAATTTCCTCTGGCGCGACCCTTGAACATAGCAAGAGCTAAAAACAATTTTTTAACGTGTTTGAAATGTTTACTACAAAATGATGTATGAAGCATATTGTGATTTATTGTTGCAATGCAACATTACATAAAAAAATTTATATACATATGCGATAACTCAAAACAAGTACAGTTGACGCTCAATAGTAGAGTTTGTACATCAAGAAACACTAAATGCATACTAGGTATAATATACATGATTATGCATATTGTCAAGCAAACTACATAGAAAACAAAGACTCTGCATCAAACAAATTGAACAAATGGAATTCTCTACAATGATGTGAAAAGAAGTCGCTTAATATCTAGCTTAAACTGGTCCTGATCTTCCTCTCAACTAACAACTTACCGAATAAGTTGTGCAGTGAAATAACAAATGAAGACATTAAAAAATTTAGAACATTATGTCACAGCCAACTGACTGATTGGATTCTCAGCTTATTTATCTCTTTCCAGGAATAAAATGTAGTTGTACGGGAAGGGAAATTACAATAGAAGTGAAAAATCCTTTCACTTCTTTCTCCTTAGGTTTTCAGTCCCTGCTGTTGACATTCTTAAGGAAGCATTACTTTGGTTTTTATGTGGAATTCATCAAAACGAGATTTTTTTCGATTCTTATTCCATAAAATCAAAATGAAAATTGCGTTGTTTCAATGGGAGCATTTTTGGGAATTACAAAGTGTTCATAAAATCACTAGTGTTCATAAATTAGTCGCTCGTAAAAAAGTCAACTGTGAGATCTGTGATATCTGTAGCCAGATATTCATATCCTGCAGACAATGGCCTCCAGATTCTTAAAGTAAATGTTAAGTAAAACTTAATCAAAGAACTACCTTTTATTGGTCACTAAAATAAATATTTGTAATAATTCTTTCTTTTTTTTTTTGTTAATTCTAGGTTGCTCTATCAAGCTGCTGGGATAACATAACTGTTGGAGCTTTAATTGAAATTAGAAGCCCTGACTGCACATTAAAATGCTGTCCTGGTACACCTTGTCGCTACTGGTTAGCGACAATTGTTAAAGTATCTGGTAAATGATTTCTTGTATAGAAACATTATTAACACACAATCTAAAAACTACAGAAGTTTCGTAGATTTTAAATGTTTTGAAAAAATATTAAATTAGGAAAAATTGTTATAAATCAAGAATATTTTTACAAGCTTTAGCTATCCACTTCTTGATCAATTTTGCTATTAATTAATTATTAATTCATAACACATTAAAAACTAGTAGAAGTGAGAGGGAGGTGGTGGGGACAACGTGAATAATTCTGTTATTTTTCAGTTTAAGTTTCTCAGTAAATTTTTGCAGTTTTGCAAGATTGGAATACCCTTACATGTGAAGTTTCATAAAATTTCATTTCAGAGTTCATTTGGAATTAATAAAACAAGATTTTTATGGTGTAAAAGCAAGTTCATGATTGGTTTTTAAACTGCTAATTTTGACTATTTTGATTAAAAATTTCAAACAAAAGGGGATAGTATATTACAAATGAATATAGTCACTACATGTTTTGATACTCGGTTTCATTTCGCTAGACTTAAATTTGTCTGTGTCACGCATTAACTTATAATTGGCACCATGGGGCTAGTGTGGACTTTTTCAAATTAGCTTTATTAAACTTTTAGTGGTGATAATATTAGTTTAATGTGAAAATCATATGATAACACAGTGTAATCAACCTTTTTTGACTTGGAGACTAATGAATTAAAAATTGAAGAACTGCTAAATTGTGAAAAAAACAGAAATCAAAGCAGGAGATTTTTTTTGTTCAATCTTCTTCTTATGTTGCAAAATGTTCAGGGCTAGCACATTTCAGCTATTGGTCAAGAAGGCTGAATGCTCTTTATGTAGTTTTCTAAGTGTGTAAACACTAATGTTACTAGCACACATAATTTTTTTTTTAACAAAAAATGTATTCTTATAATGTCTTTATGATTTAAAACGGTTGTTAGGTTAAACTATTCATCAATTGACACAAATAAAAATTAGTAAATGGGTTCCAATATTTTAATTTACCATTTTTTTCTTTTGTAATTTTATAATGCACATAAGCTTGTCTTTGAAACAGATTCCTGACATACCCAACTACAGTCTTTCATAATAAAGACATATTACATAAATCAGTATTTAAAATATACTTTATTAAGTTTAACAGTGCTTAGAAACACGCTGTTTAGATTGAAATTTATTTTATTAAGATTTTTCATACATTTTTTAAGTATTATATTGTCTAAATTGGCATTCTAGAGTGTCCACTCTAGCCCCACAACATGGCACACAAGTGTGGACAAAGATAACTTTTTGAAATATATATGTTATTAAAAACTATACAGCTGAATAAGTTCATATATCAGCCAAATTAAAGGTAAAAGTCCTTGTGTAAAAATTGATGCTTGAAAAAATTTGTATTTAGTACATTTTTTTTTTTTTTTTGCAAAATTTATAAAAATTGTCCGCATTAACGCCCTTCTCCCCTATGTTGTTCACTTAACAAAACTTTCTTCTTATATCTTTCATATGAATACTTTATTTAAAATTATCAAAGGCTTTAGAGTGATTGGTTCCAAAACTTAAATCAGCACCTGCTCCCATTTCAATGTGCAGTAAAATTCTTGGAAAATCCATTATGACCAAATAGTGGATTTTTCAGGGGTGCCTACCAAAAAAACATGGCATATTTTTTTAGGCTGG
Source organism: Octonoba sinensis (assembly GCA_038502835.1). Lineage (NCBI taxonomy): Eukaryota > Metazoa > Arthropoda > Arachnida > Araneae > Uloboridae > Octonoba > Octonoba sinensis. The sequence goes on along the minus strand of CM076599.1, from coordinate 22,403,329 downwards.
ACCCAGTTTGACAAACTGTGGCATAAATTTGCTCCAGCTATAAGTTCTTTTGCCATCTACTTTGCAAAACTAAAAATTACAATGGAAACTTCTATTGCACCAAAACCTTTTTCTTTTTTTTTTTAATGTGGGGAAATTGGGACCACATAAAAAAATTTCTGAAATGTCATACACAAGTTAGGATATTCTTTACAGCATATTATATTTAAAATAAGTATAAGCAGTGGCGTACTCTTGAGCCCTAAATAGTAGTGTTTTATTATATACTCGAATTTCTTTTAGTAGTTTCAGAAAATTATGAACCCCCCCCCCCCCTTGAAAAAATTTTGTGTACGCCACTGAGTATAGAAGCAATTTGGGTGTATAAATAGGAAGCTAAATGTTTAATTTTGAGCTTAAAAACTAAACATAAATTATTTATTTATAATCATTAGAACAAAATGTTAAATTTTCTTCAGTAAGTCCAGAAAACACATTTTATTTTCTTTCTTTGTTTTTTCCAGGCTATTATGGCCTAGTGCATTATGAAGGATTCGATACAAATGAAACTGACCGATGGATCAACTTGTGCACAGAACCTCACATTCATCCTTTTGGTTGGGTTCACGATAATAAAAAATTCTTTGTTCCTCCGAAAAGTAAATTCACTTTTATGTGTATCTTATAATTTATAGAGACCAACTGCTACATATTTTTTTTTTCCTTTTAAATTGATGATTCTTTTTTATTTGATGTCATACTGAAAAAGTGTTGATTTTACTTACCAAGCAATTCAAAATAGCTGAAAATAACAAAAACAAATTAAAAATATCAAACAAAGATTAAGTTGTATTTATTGTTTGAGCAAATGCTGGTTAAACTTACATATACACTTATGTGTGTTTGAACTGTGTGTGTATATATGTATACAAATACAAATACAAAAGTGACGACCAGCAACAGGCTCAGGGCCCAGCTAGGCTGGTCCTAGTCAATTTATGTCAATACATATGTACAGTTACAACCAAAGCCTGAATTCCCCCAGTTCCCGAATTGGCTGGCCAAACCAATATTGCTTCCCAATGACCGGATAATATCTGATCTCTCCTTCATTTCTTGGCCAAAGTCGGAAGAAAATGGTCATGAACAGATTTTGGGTGTTTGTGTACCGTATGTGATTATCGCACTATAACCGCTATAGAGGGACTCTTGGTCATCCTTCCGGAACCATGGCCAAACAGGTATAGTGGCCCTAGGGCTGTAGTCTGAAGGAAGAGGTTTTAGTGAGTAAGAATTTCGGTACTAGGAACCTCCTGGTCGCTTATGAAGATTTCCTCTCCCATAACAAACAAAAAAAAAAAGAATTCCATTATGCATTGAAATAGTTTATTCATACTTGCCAAGTCTACTGTTTTTAATGGGAGACTTTCGTTTTTTGCGCCTGTCTCCCGATCTCCCGTTTAACACAATTTTCTCCTGTTTTTTGTAATTTTCGCTTTAAAATAAATGAATGAAGCTTCAATCTTTTTTTGCTAAATGGACGGCGCTCGGGTTCGTAGTTATTCGCCGAGTAGTTTTTATGTAATTTTCTTGTATTTTGACGAAATTCCGTATTTTTGAAAAGTCAAAATTTCGGTTCCGCGAATATCCATCATTTTGGTACTTTTCCCTTTCTTTAAATGAGAAAATTTTGAAGCAGCATGCGTAGATACTTGCTTTACGAAACTTTTACAAATTAGCAGTAAAACTTCCGCATTTTGTCTTTCATATGCTTTAAAGGATCAGTCCCGATTTTTTTCAAAAATCCGATTGCATCTGCTTCGGTAAAAGTCCCTAGTTCTTGTGTACTATCTCATTCAATCTCTTGGACATCAATACCTTTTGGTTTACCATTATTTTAAATATTTTTTACGATTTAGCCTCTGTAGTAGAGGATTTGCACTTCTCCTTTTGCCACACCCACTCGAAATTTCAATGAAATATTTTAGCCTTTTTTAAAAATTTTGGTGATCATTTAGTTAGTTGTAACTATTAATATTGCATCCTTATTAATAATCTAATTTTTAAAATATTTTTTGCATAGAATTAATTTTTTTTTCATCCTCTTAGGGTTTGGCTTTTTTTTCCTTTTTGGTAATCATTATATATTGTTACAAAATAGATGAATAAAATTTCTTCCTATTTTCATCGAATATATAACTGAAAAATGGCTAAATTTTTTTAAACAAATATTTTGGATAATTTATTTGTTAAGTGCACATCAGATATGGTGGTGCTATTTTGTTTAAATTGTGGTGTAGATGTAAGCTAGTAATTATTTGGGAGAATTGTTTTTTTATTATCTAACTAAATGTAATTCTTGGGATTTTGTGCATTCCGCACATTAATACATTTTCTGTAAAGTGAAACAAAGTTTCGTCCAGTGCTGTCAAATGAAAATCTAGAGATCATCCTATTGCTCATAAAAATAATTTTGCTAAAAAATGTTTCGATCAAACATTTGATGATAAAATTTTATCAAATACTGCTGTAATGAACATTTAAAAAAATATCTTTGTATAAGTCAGTTTAATTGTTCATTTTGTGTGTGGAGGGGGGGGGGGCGTCATTGAAAAAAATCTCCTGTTTTTTTTTTCTCCAAGGTTAGCAAGTATGGTTTATTTTACAGAAAATTATCAATATTATCGCTTGTTACAACAAGATTAACTTTTTTGACATTTCAAATTACACAGCAGTTTGCATCAGCACATTGAACATTGGCCAGGGATTTCCCATCACTTCGGGAAGCGGCATATATGCTAATCCTTTCCTGTACATCAGACATTGGCCACATGCCACAGCCAAAACGCAAAATGGCTGGACAGTTTGAGAATTGGTTGAACTTCAGGCTTTGGCCGTAACGTATACATTTACAACTAAATAAATTTATTTACGACTAATTAATGTACCTAAGCATAAGTGCATACAGTTTTAAAACTGGTAAAAAGCAGCAAAATGGTCAAGCTTTTTTTCTTTTATTAACTAGTCGGGTAAACAAGTGTGTGAGAACTGCCCCTTATTTTGACTTATGTTATGTAGCACTTGAAGTCAAGAAATATATACCCAAGCACAAAAACTTCCTGACTCAAAAGTTAAATTTCTGTTGATTAATAATCTTTAATGAAACAGCAATTCTCATATTTTTTTGTCAATGTGACAATAAATTTAAGTTAGTTTATTTAGTGTATAATGTCAAAATAACTATTTTCTTCTAGGTGCTTTGATGATAAAAGTTCAGCTTCCTACAATTCTTTGTAGGCAGCTGGAAATTTTGTTGGGGCATTCTCAAGCCTCCAACTTTAGAGAAAAAGAAAATAATATTTAAAATTCACAAACATTTATTAATAAATGTGTGTTCAAAAAACTTCAAATTTATCCTATTACTTTACCTTATTATTTATATTTTTAATTCTAATTGTTAGTGAGCTATTTTTAAGATTAGGGAAAAAAATAGTGCGTCACTTACAAATTGATACACTTACATTGATGATACAATTAATATCATAAGTGATCAAAAAAGGATATTTTGCATATCTTATAATAAAAAAATATTCCAAAAAAAAAAACTATGTTAATTTAGACTTATGGTTCTTAAATTATATTATAAAATGAAAATTTTTCTCTTAAGTACTATATAAATATAAGTGAGGTCTTATTAGTAATGATTCTGAAAGGTACTGAACTTATTCAGTACCTATGGTTGGCAGTCTCAAAATCACATATTAAATGGACGAGATATCTCTTCAAAAAATGCAGCATAGAATTATTCAACTATAAGTATTGCTTCTGTTTCATTATGTTCAACACATCTCTCTCAATATTTTAAAATTTTAATTTTTTTTTTTTTTTTTTTAGTCATTGAACATAAAAATCTGGATGCACATTTTTATAAAAGGATCCCTGGAGGTCATTCATTGCCCAATTTCGCTTTTCAGGTATTTTTTCATGTATTAATTCTATTATGTAACATTGATATGGAAATACTCTTCAGCTAAGTTATTATCTTATATGTCACAGTTAGCTTTTGCATGCCTCTGTACTCAAAAAATATGTGCTTCAAAAGTTCAGTACAAGTGAAGCCTCTGTTCAGCATTTGGTTTTAAGCAGACCATAAATAACATTAGATTCTCCCTTTATCCAAAAAACAAAATATTAATTCATGTCTTTATCAACATTCATAGAGAATAATACATTAAGTGTGTAGTTTCATTTCTATCAGGGTTGTTTGGTTTAAACCAAATCTTTTTTTATTTACTTTGCACATCATTAAAAATTGTAAAATCCAATTTATGTAGAAATTACAAGCACAACAATGGATAATTAATGAATATGTAAATTAACAAACTTTTTTTTAATCAGGGCAAATTTTTCTCATCTCCTATCTACATGTCAGACTATTTGGGTTTTTCTAAACTTAGCTCTGAAAAAGCTAATTTGAGAAAAGCTCTTCTCAGTCATTATAAAAATTAAATGATATTTCAATTGTAATTCCTGGAGTTAAAAAATATAGATTAGAAATAATAAAATATCTTCATAATTACCTATTTGCACATGTATGTTACAGATAACACTTTAAAAAAAAAAAAAAAAAACTTTTTTCATTTATTTTACACATTACAAAAAATTGCAAAATCCAATTTATGCGGAAATTACAAGCACAGCATTAGATAAATAATGAATTACTGAATTTGTAAATTAACAACCTTTTTTTTTAATCAGTCCATTTTTTTTTTTTTCTAAATTATTCTCTTATTTTTTAAAAAATATATTTAATCTTTAATCAGGAAAAATAAAGTTTGTCCATTGTATTACTTTTATAAAATTGCTTTTGCTTTTATAAATATATTTAATCAAGAAAAATAAAGTTTGTATTTAAAAAAAAATAAAAATAATGCTGTTAATTTCTAAGCCAATGTTGCTGATTTGTATAAGTGTTATCATTGCTAAATCCGGTAAGTGTAAAATATATCTACAGTAAAAGACTTGTAATCAATTGTTGATATTAATGATACTGTAAACCAACACACATTATTTTTAATATATCTTTCATTTTTGCTTATTTTTTATTGATTTAGTAAAATATGCTTTTATTAAAACTCAACCCACAAAATAATTATTTCTTTAATAATTTGCTAACAGGTCTGTATAAATAGAGTATTGTAATATGTTAATACAGTAAAACCTGTAAAGTTGACTACCTAAATTGACCACTTTTGGTCAGTAACGAAATTAGCCCTATATTATTTAATGTAGGGAAACCTTTGTAACTTGACCACATATGTACGCCAAATTTGGGTGGGAGTATTATAAAAAAAAACCTTTGTAAGTTGGCTGTCCTAACTATTACTCTATTTATTTGTTTATCTGTTTTTGCAAAGATGAAATAAAAACTTAAATAAGTTCTCCAGGACAATATTTTTTATGCTATAATGTTAGACCAGTATTTGTATGGATGGATGAAACATCAATATAAAGTTTGCCTAAACCTCTGTGTAAGTTAAGCATCCGAGAAAACTACTATGAGCACTCTTTTGTTCTCTAAATAAGTTTCTTCTTTTTTTTTCTAATTGATCTAGCCATTTCAAAAAATTATGTATTTTTAGGGAATATTTTCCATTAAATAAGTAACTCACATAATTAATAAGATATTTATCATTATGTTAACTAAGTGCTTTAATTTTAAAGTTGTATAGGATACATTGTAAGTCATTCAGATTAAATTTACCTAATAATATTTTAGGTAATTTCAAAAAAAAAAGCCAATTACTAATTTTAAAGTAAAGTTTTTACATGAAATTATATTTTAATTAGTCACAAATGAATAAACGCATTGTGTAAGAAATGACAAAAAAAAAAAAAAAAATTTCCACTCTATGAGTTGAACACTAAAGTGCTGCACTGTATACGCATTTCACTGTAGGTAACTTTCTGAAAAAATACAAGCTACCTTTAGAAGGTAATTAAAATTCAAGGTTTTAACTTAATTATTTAATTATCAACAAATTTATTACTAATAACATTTATTCACAATTAATGATCTAAAATCTCCATGATTTTCCAAAAGTCAAATTGTTTTGCCTAAAAATGCTATTTAAACCAAAAAAACCCGGTTTAAACCAAAAAAAACTGGTTTAAACAAAAAAAAAAAACGGTTTCCCCCCCCCCCCCCCCCCAAAAAAAAAAAAAAAAAAACCAGGTTTCTTTCCAACCCTGATGTCCATTATGGTTCGCAGACCATCGTCCTTTGACCTTTGCTACACAACAGAATCCAGACAAAGTCTCAGCTTGTCAACAGCATCATCTTGATTACATTCTACAATTTACATCTGATATTCAGCATATCTCAGGAAGGGACAATGCTGTTGCAGACACAATGTGCAGGATTAATGAAGTTAAGCTACCTGAAGCCTTGGATTACATAAAAATAGCAACATCCACGGCACATCACTCACAACTCTCTCCACATGACTGAGCTCTTTTAAATTTGCATTAAGTCCATTGGCTAAGGTAGCAGCAGAGGGCTCACCAACAATCCCCAAAGCATTCAATCTAGCATCTTCAATAGCTCGACTCAGAGAATCACTGTAGGAAGCAGTAGCAGTGATGGCAGCGTCAGCAACTTTCTTCGCCGAACACATTTTGTCAGTCTCTTTCAATTCGGTCAGATGCTTGGCACAAATTTCTTCAAGGTTAAATCACTTCATTTTCCTTTTAAACTCAGCATAGATCTTTGGCTTTCCGCTTTCATTTACAACTTGAAATGAACAATACTCCAGGTTTGGCTGGATTTTCAGGTCGTTAAATTTTCTGCCAATAAGTCTCTTTGCATTGAATTCCATGTTTTCCAGATTTAGAGCAACTTGAGACTTTGCTGTGTTGCCAATAAGTTCATAAGTCTCTGAGAAGTCCACATAACTTGCAATTGCTCGGCCAACTTGATCGCCAACAACGGGCTCCACTTTTCCAGGCAGAAACACGCCAACACCGGAATCCGGTCATTCCCAAGTCAGTTCCACTTGCAGGAGCTGGGATGTTTTTCTCAAATGTGTTGCAGTCTTCATGTGATGACCCTTTTTGATGTCACGAGGGCTCCCACGGCTGCGCCAATTGCGCAAAACTGCGCCAAAATGATTTTTCTGCTACATGCTGCTACGAAATGCGTTTTTTCCCAAAAGTTGCGCCAAATAACGATTTATAGAAAAAAAATCGAAAAAATTTTAGATATTATATTTTTTTAACCTTAAATCGACATCATTCGATACATTTTTCCTTTAGTCAACTAATTTTTTACCTTTGAAGCAGTCTATTAATGAATATTAGCTCTACCCTCTCTTAAGAACATCAAATATCTATGAGAAACTTGAGCAGAATGAGTGATCTATCCCACGCTTGTAGAAGAAACAGTGATACGATTTGTAGTATTTTGTAGTATTATAGAGAGAAAAATCATTCCTTTTATCATTATTTATGTTGAACATTTTATTTGGTAAGTTTTTCTTGAAATAGATAAAAAAGTTTAATTTCATGGAACGTGAAAAAAATAAACTTGGCGTTGTCCCTCAGTGCACTTTTTTTTCTAATGTTTAGGAAATACTAATCAATGTGAAAAATCAATAACAGAACAGATGTTAAAAAGATTGCTGCTCCATTATACCGATTTTTTCAAATTCCTTAAGCCTACTTTCCACGTGCAAGCAAAGGAGCGCATACGTTCTACAATCTTTTTGCATCCCCTACAAAAATCGGATTTTTTTCATTTCAACTATTTATAATGTTTCTTCTCAAAGTAAATAAATAAAATGTATATTTATTTTAAATAAAAACATTGTTTGAAAATATATATTTGTTCCCGAAAGTGTTTAGAGGTAGACTTTCAAACGCTGTAAAATTAAACATTGAATTTCAGCTTTTTTTCTTTTATCATTACTCTTTAAGCTCTGTAATCTATATCATATAACCACAAGCAATTCAAAAACATAAAACATAAATATAAAGAATAAAATAAGTAAAAAAAATTGGTAAGTTAGAAAATAAAATTTAAAAAAGCATGTATATGTTAATAAATTGATGATCTTTAGCAAATATGTTAAGTAATATTATTAGAAAAAATAGAAATTTTGTTGTGGATGAACGACCTCATAAAAGTACACTTGCTTAAAAGTTTCAATTTTTTAACTAGATTTGAAAGTTATGAAATTATCTCGCATTTCCTCTTTCTTTTAATTCAATTTAGTTTCTTTCAACATCCAATTGCTGTAACTCTTGAAATTTAATTGTAACTATTACACAATTTTTGAAAGATGTAAAGATAAATTGTTGGAAAAAAATAAATGAATCATTAGACATTAAATTATCAACATATAATAAGAAATACATTTTGACTTTCCATTATAGAACTGAAAAATATAATTTGGTTCTTGGATTTTCTTGCTGCAAAATTATGAAACTCAGAAATTTACTTTTAGTGCGATTAATTACTTCCAAAGCATCTAAATGAGCATTTAGGATTGAAATGTAAAGGAATATTTTCTAATCAGAAAAATAATAAATATTACTGCAGGTAGAAAATAGGATCGACTTCAAATATATTTTTTGATAAAATATGAAATTATATTAAATTCATTCAAAATTTTACTGTTACTATAATCACAATGATTATACCTAAATAAGTACCATTTAAAAAACAAATTTTAATTGATGACAAATAGTTTAAAATAGTTGAACCATTCATATTAGTTAGTTTTTGCTTATTTTCTTGAAAGAATAGTGTTTTAGCTATTAAACAATAAAGAGAGAATGCAATGATTTTTGAAAATAAGAAAATTTTAAGCTTTCTTCCAGCTATTCTTAACAATTAGAAGAAGAAAAAACAACAAAACATTTTTTTAAATAATCTGTTTCTCGAGAAAAGTATTGAAAAACACCCTTATAAGGGTTATAGGTTTAATTAGTCTTACTTTTTGAATAGGTTATAAATAATTTCTTAATAAATATAAAAATAATTCAGTTTCTGAAGGATGACTGACGTTTACATTTCCTATCATTTTGAAGACTTGAAACTGCTCTTACCCTTGATGTATGAAAATGACATTGCTTTAAAACAGTCAATATTCAAAAAATAAAGAGAAAAATCCTCCAAAAATGGTACAAAGTTGATATTTTTGGCTATTAAACTGATATAAAAGTCGATTTCTTCCGATCCAAACTGATACAAAAGTTAAAATTCTTCTGCTCCAAACTGATACAAAAATGACATTTTACCTGCTCCGAAAGCTGCTACAAATTCTGTTAAGGCGGTGGGAGCCCTGTGTCACCTTGCTGAGACCTTGGAAACCATCTATTGCTATCCACTTCCTTTTTTAACTCTTCATTGAAGTTTTTAACTTGTAGCGACAACTGCATGGTATTTGCAGCCAAGTTCTTTGTAACCATCTTCACGGAATAAATAGCGTTTAACAGAAGTTTCATCTGCTCCTCCATTGCTCTTGTAATCACCATACACACCAGGAGTTCTCAGTCACTAAATTTTCAACCAGTTCCGCGTTGGGCGCCAAAATGTTACAGTTCTTCATCGTTCTTGAAATCAATGACCGAGTCCTTGTACAAAACAGACACAGAGCAATTTATTTACAGGCTATTTACACTATATACATATAGCACACAAAAATATATCTCAGAGTTCACACATCACTGTAAAAGCCAACTGTTATCACATATTTACTTTACAAATACAAATATCAACAAGCACGAAGCTTACAGTGCAACGGCTCAGACTATCAGGCACTCCTCAAAGTCTCACATGTAACTGAACTCTCCAGACTGTTCTAAACTTCTCGCCAAATCTATTTATATACCATAGCAGATCACGTGACAGGAATATTCCAGAAATTTCCGTCAAAGGCTGGAATTATCTATCACGATCCAAGATGGCGCCAAGCTTGGCGAGAAACAACGTTGGTACCCCAAAATTCGTAACAATATGTTGCTTTGAAAGGTATATAGTGTGTAAAAATAAGATAGAGTTAGATATATTTTAGAAATTATTCTGGATTGTATTCCTTACTTAGCCTCTTCATTCCAAGTGTACCCAATTGGGTACATTTTACAATATTGCTTATTAACTACTGTTTGTGCAATTTGAAAGCTAAAACACCCAATTGTTTTTTAAATTAATCAACAGATAGTTTACTTCGTTTTAAACATGGAAATTGGGCATTAATTATTATTTAAACTAATTATTAATTAAAATTTAAAATATTTTTTTTATAGTTATTTTGTTTTGTAATCATTTTTTAAATCAGAGAAACAAAAAATTGCATCAAAATTGTTTGTGCTTAGTTCTGGGGTCTGAAGAGGTTCAAGTTGCTACCAACTACAATTTTGTGAATTAAAAAAATAAACAATAAAAATGGAATTATGCCTGGTGTTTTTTATTCTTTTAATTTCATAGTATGTGCATCAAGTTTGTTTAAAATTGTTTGAAACTATTTTATCGGATCACAAAAAATCTTTATGATAAAATCTACTAATGGAGCTAAAAGAATAATATAAATTCGAAACATTTAATGTACTTTAGATCTATTTAATGTCAGACTCATGTGATTGAAAATAAAAACTTTTTACATGATCATTTCCATTGTTAGTTTGTAAATAATAACTATTGAAACTTTTCGTGAAATGAGGTAAAAAAGCAATTTGCTGTTGAATTTGTTTTTAGGTTGAAGAGCATGAACATAACATTATTAAAAAAGGAATGAGACTAGAAGTTGTAGACAAAAATTCACTTTCTGCTATGCGTTCAGCTACAGTGTCTGAAGTTGTTGGTGGAAGATTGCATATCAAATATGACCATGAAGTTGATGATGTGGGATTTTGGTGCCATGAACGTTCTCCTTTGATTCATCCAGTTGGTTGGGCTCAAGTTATTGGACATGCTTTAAAGGCTCAACCACGTAAGTTTTCTTTTTAAAAGAAAAAATAATTGTATATGCTATATGCAGGGATGCACAAACTTTTTTGGGTGAAGGGCCAAAAAATTAGAAAGTATCAGGTTGGGGGCTAAAGTAACGTAATGTTTTATTCATAAAAATACAGGGTGTATTTCAGTTTTTATTCAGAAGTAATATGTAAAAATTACATGTATTAATAATTACTGTACTCGAAAACAGGTTACTGAATAAAAGTTTTTAAAAAATAATGTAAATGAATTTCAACAAAATGAGGTATAAGATTTCTAAACAATTAATTGCACAACATTTATATATATCAATGAAGTGATGGGTCAAATATCAAAAAAGAGGAATACTAAAATTTTTTACAAAAATGTGTGCAAATTATGAAAATGAAAGAAATGGAAAATAAAAAGGTAATTTAAACTTAGAAAAACACAGCATTATTCTCTAAATTTTAACTTTCTTTATAATTTAGATAATTTTTCTTTGACATTTTATAATGTAAAATTTAAAATATATATTAAGAGTTAAAATGAGAAATTAATTAAAAGTGCGAATATAAGTACAGAAGAAATAAACACACATATATTAAATAGCAAAATCCAAATGCTATGAGTCTGTACATCACGTTAAACCCTTGCGATTCAGAATTACTACTAGTTAATTTGGCTGGTAGAATTGTTTGTTTAACTAGCCATTTACAAAATCTTATTAGTTAAATTGGCAATATTAAATTTATACATTGCTACATGGACAATAAAAAAAGTTAAACTGATTCCTTTATCAAAAATCAACATATCATTATTTTGTTCCATGGCATATAATTAAATTTTAATCCTTTAATCACTCGTTTTCCTGCAGATTAGAAATTGATTTTTGAGAATTAATGTAATAAATTGTTATTTATTTATTCATTTCCTAAATACATATCAACAATAAAATTTTCCTAAATATATATCAACAATAACATTTTAAAATTTTGATTATAAATTACACTTTATAAAGTAAAATAATGTTTCATATTAATATTATTAATTCTGAAAATTAATATTTAATTAATAAATTTTTATTAATTCATTACTACTAGTCAATTTAGCTAGTAGAATTGTTTTTTTAACTAACCATTTACAAAATCTTATTAGTTAAATTGGCATAGAAATACAGTACAGAACCTCTTATCTGGTAATTTTTTCGTGAATTTCCCGCCATTTTTGAAAAGTTCGCGTTTTTCTGCCCATTTAGTAAAAATACGAATTTTTTAAAATGCCTTTGAAAATACGCATTTTTCCGTTACAAGTAATACATTCAGTGTTTATAAGTCGAACGCTTTAGTCTAAAAATGATGTTTTTATAGGGGAGAGGCGCATCAACTTACTTGCAGATGAAAATTAGAAAAAAAATTCTCCAACGATACTTGAGAAAAATCAGAACTTTTCTCTATTTTATTTCAATAATTAAACGTGAAAGAAATAAGTAATTAGATTCTTATACATTTATTTAATTGTCTCGTCAGTATTCGAAGACGAATTGCAACAAAAGTCGGACTAACGAACGTTCGGAAAATTTCTAATACGGCAGATTCGCGAATTTTCCGCAATAGCTTATCGTGTGAAAATTAAACCTCGTTTATTTTTGTTTTATATATTTTTTTATTTATTTAAGAGCTGAAATAAGGTAATAAGAATTTAAAATTTATATCAAGGCTACAAAAATTGCAACTGTGAAAATGAATTCTTTATTAAAATCGAGTTTGCAAAAGCAAAGCTGTTTTACACAAGTATGAAATTTGCGAGTTTCTGCATGTAAACATGCTTCTTACATTTTGTTTTCCTCCTTTTTGAAATCATTTATTACTGTAAAAATGATTGATGATCAGATTTGTCCGATTCGGAAAGCATCCAAATGGTGCTACACCCGAACGATGAAAAAGAGCAAGATAGTGATGAAGACGAAAAGAATGACATTTTGTCTGCTATGTCTAACGATCGTTGCTTTGAATTAACTAAAGAAATCATAGTAGGAATGGGGCAAAAATCTTTTATAGACGAAATAACGCACATAATGGCTGTTCGAAAAATCCAGCAATCGAATTTTCGACCATTTCCCGATAAGCTATTGTTTTGAAACTTTACATATAGCTCAGAACCAGATGACAATGCAATATTCTACCACTTTTATCATGATTTGATTAGTTTCTGAAGTATTTCCAATAAAATAAAATTAAATATGGCTATTAGTTCCGAAAATTGCAATCAAAATTCAGTAGCGGCGTTGCGATTGTATTTTTTTACTGCGATTTTTCGTAAGCTTTTTTTTTTACAATTACTTTTTCTTTAGTTTTTTAAAATTTTATTATAATTATTCTTTTTTATCAACTGTATTAGCGGGCCAATTCAAAAGGCTCGGCGAGCCAATTTTGGCCCGTGGGCCATAGTTTGTGCATCCCTGCTATATGTTTCTTAATAGAAGGTTTCATCTGGTCTTTTTTTTTCCAACTATTTGCTAGTCTTATATAGATTTAAGAGGGGGTGAGAATATTCTCTTGACAGTGAAACTTTTTCAGATAATTGATAATGTCTTTTTTTCTTAAAATAAAGTTAAAGATATTAAAGAATATCATTTATATTATAAAATGAAATTTACTCATAATTTACCAAGGTATAAAAGGGAGTTTTCTTTTGTTGTATATTTAAAATGTATTATATTACAAAACATGTGTTCGCAACATATTATGTTGTTAATTTAAAAATTGATAGAATTGGCGACAGTTGGTTGTTGTTGCTTGCTACAAGAAGTTTTTTTAATGTCGCTTCCTTCATGTATCTTATTTATGTAATAAAGTAGTTTAGTATACTATAGTGATTTCTTATATCATAAAATACAACATGGCGCAGTCTAATAAAGCGAACCAGCGATAATTGAGCCAGGAAAAATAACATGGCGAACGAATATTGTCGACCTCCGGTAGGCCTAAGCCTTGACGGAAATGTGGCTGAGAACTGGAGGAAGTTCAAGCAGAATTTTACAATCAACATGAAAGCGTTGGGCCATGAGAAGAAAGAATCTGACGTCCATGTTGCCATACTACTTAATGCAGTTGGTGAGGAAGCAATAGAGCTTTATAACACATTTCTACTGTCAGAAGTTGATAGAAATAATTATGCGAAAGTTTTAAAAGCTTTTGAAAAACATCCAAGTCGAAAAGTAAACGTTGTTGTAGAAAGATTCATCTTTAATAACAGAGTTCAAAGTGCTCATGAAAGTTTTGATGCATTTTATACCGACTTAAAAAAAAATGGTGAAATCTTGTGATTTTGGAGTTCAAGCTGACAGCGTTGTCAGAGACAGAATCGTCCTCGGAATTGCTGATAGCGGGCTGCAAGAAAGATTGCTTCGTGAAGGTGACCTATCTTTAGCTAGAGCTGCAGAAATCTGTAGGGCTGCAGAACTTGGGAAAAAGCAAGCCCAAACTGTGCAAACTAGAAATATAGATGCTGTTCTAAAGAAACAACCTTTATCCTCCTCCTTCAAGAACTCTGGGGTTGCATCGAACGCACTCAGAACAGTGATTATATATGTAAAAATTGTACCGGGAGTGGGGGTGCAACACAACATGCTCAAAACAGGGAAAAGGGGGAGATGTTGTATTTTAAAATGTATTATATTACAAAACATGTGTTGGCAACATATTATGTTGTTAATTAAAAAATTGATAGAATTGGCGACAGTTGGTTGTTGTTGCTTGCTACAAGAAGTTTGTTTAATGTCGCTTCCTTCATGTATCTTATTTATGTAATAAAGTAGTTTAGTATAATATAGTGATTTCTTATATCATAAAATACAACAATATACTTGCTTTGCAATGCAAATTTTTATTTGCAACGATTTACGCTGAATTCTGTTTTTAAGAGCTTTCGGTCAGTTGAGATGTTTTGAAATATATATATATATATATATATATATATTGTAAACAAAAATTCACTTTCTGTAAGATTCTTGCTAAATCTGCTACAACTTTTTCTGCACACTCTAAAAAGGCTCATTTGCACTATCTTCCTTATACTGCCAGGTTGAGAAGTACTGAAGAGCTCGTAGTCTACTGGCCTAGCGGGCAAAAGACTGGCATTTGCTAATAATAATACATTTTTCCTTAATTATTTTAATGCTCAGTAAAACTGAATGTAGGATATTGCAGGGTTTTGAAACATATGTTCAGTTATCTGATGTATTTTAAAAAAGCATTAGAGAAGTACATGCTGTACATCAATCTATTGTCAGTTTATTAATGAAGATATTCTGTGACTTAGGCTTTTAAAATCATTATTTCAATTTTCACATCATATGCAGTCATTACATAAGTCTGCATCAGTTACTACCTCAGTGTAAATTACCATACTGTAAGCCAAAACCACTCGAATATCTCCCACAAAAGAACCAAGACTTGTGTGACATACCCCTTCTACGTGCACATCTTGCCAGAGAAGTAATAATGGTAACATTCCTGAACATTATGAATTGTCATTATAGCAGATTTCTGCTTCGAATTATTTTTCATATTATTTTACTAAAAGTGAATGAATTTGTGTTTCTTTTTTGCATTTGTTTTGCAATTGATTCTATAATTTTTATTTTAAGTTCTGAACAATATTCATTTCTTTTCTTATAGTTTATGCTCGCCAATCCTTAAAGAAAGTTCTCTGCAGAACATTTGAAAAAAATGATGCAACATGGGATAAATTTTTACCAGTATGTATATTCAAAACCTTAATTTTATTCACTTGATCGTTAAAATTCTAGGTGAATTTTCACTGCTTATTATCTCTATCTTTGCTGTAAAATGAATACATTAATTAAACTACTTTTCTTCCCATTCTTAGGTGTATAATCCCGCCAAGGAAATAACTATTACAAAAGGAATGAAACTGGAGGCTATTGATCCATTAAACCTTTCAACAATTTGTGTTGCAACTGTTACTGATGTGCTGAGGAACAATTATTTAATGATTGGTATTGATGGAATGATGTCGAAGAGTGGCACTGACTGCTTCTGCTATCACGCATCATCTCCATCTATATTTCCTGTAGGCTTTTGTGAAGAAAATGGAATTGAACTAACGACTCCAAAAGGTAGGACTTTTTTTTTTTCTTATTTTGTGTTTGTAAGAAATTGAATGAATAGTTTACTTCGTACTTGAAAAAACAATATATGTGCTAATAACAGAAGGAAGTAATCTAGTGTTTAAAATTCTATTTTCTCAAAGGGTTTTTTATTCTTACACTGTCCCCCCTTTCCTATCATAAGACTTAAATAACATTTAATTTAGATATGACCATACAAACATTTTTCTCTAATGCAGCATTTATCTACCTTTTTAGTACTACAACTCCCTTTAAAGAGGGAGGAATGTTTTTCCCCTTTTAAGGAAGTTGCAGTGAACATCTTTATCCTCATTCGCAACACCTTTGCATCCTCATATGTGTATATATATTATAAGCATCCTCATAAGTGGATAAAACACACACACATATATATATATATATATATATATATATATATAAGCTTTTAAGGTTGAAAACAGCAAATTGTTGCTTTATTAATTAGTAGTGGTTAACTACTTCTAATAACAAGCTATTACTTTACAAGGTTTTTACTGTGTAATATTGAATTTTGTAACGCTTGATTATAGTTTAAATTTCTTTAGTTAACGAAAAGATGTTTTGTGTACTATTCTTACTTTTTATGCATCGATTCTATCCTCCCTTCTAGCTCAAGGCAAACATACCCCATGTTGAGAAATGTGGTCCTCTCTACCAATAATAAAGCACCAAGTATGTGTGTCTGTCTGTGTCCGGCGTAGGGCCAAGAGCGTTTTCCTCTTTCAAAATTCTGCATGCTGCTGTTAGTTTCTGCTAGCGCCAAAACTTTTATCTTTCTGTTTCACTGTCAATGAATAATAGACAAAAATTTGTTATAAAAAAAATTGATTAATTTAAACTATTCTAATGACTTATAACCGACCATTTTGTGTGGGTACTTGAACTGAACAAACAAAATGCATTTTTTAAAAAATACTTTCTTTCTTTTTATCTTTATTTTTTTTAATGTATGTGTTTTGAGAGAAAAAATGTGTGGGATCACCGGTTGATTGCTGTGGCAGGCCAATTTTTGATTCTGTGAAATACAATTTATTACAATAAAATAATAAAATTTACACATAAAAAAATTACCACTGTATATATAGTGGCGAACCAATTCGTCATGTCAATTTTTAAAATGCGCATGGCCATGCAGGTACCTCTAGTAATGAATAAAACTAAAAGTATTCCAATTTCAAAGCTTTTCTCATTTTGAAAGTACTGAGCTTTGAAATTCATTGAATTATCACCTTGAAAATCATATTTTGTAATTGCTCCTCTCTTACACTTAAAATTTTTGAAAATTGTGTGTGTCAAGTAAAAAAGTTTAATTTCTTGTTTTGCACATCCCTTGTGAAAGCTTTTGATCATTTCATTCAAATTATAAATAATTGAAAATCTTATTAATTGCTCATCTAGCTTTTGCATTTCTTAATGCACAAAAAATGTCAAGATTTTTTTGTTAAATCTGCGCTTAAGGTTTTAAAAAAAGAAAAACAAAGAAAATCTTGTGCTTGACTGTTTGTGATTTCCATGCAAAATTAAACAAATATATTTGTTGTATCAGAGCTTTAATTTTATATTTAACTAGCAGTACAAAAAGAAAAGTCGAATAGGTGGTTTTAAGTGGACTTGCAATGCATTGAAACTTTTATTCAACTAATAGTCAGTTTCATCATGTTATACATAACTTGAAAAAGCTCAGTGAAGTCCTGAGGAAATATTTTATGCCAGTTATTAATTTCCACCCATTTTAAATTATTCCACTATTTGTTCTTTATAGTGAATTTTGCTGATTAACAAGATTTTTAGTGCTGTAAATTTATGTACAGTAGAAGGCCGAAATAACGTGGTCCGATAGACCGTGAATTAATATTTAAAGCAGGGAACGGTAGGTTCCCCCCCCAAAAAAAAGGTCAACTTTAGGATAAATTTTACGTTTAAAATTTCAGTGAAACTGGATAGAATGACTAGATAGAAATTGACAACAGCAAACCAATTTCAGAGGTCATAACAGATCATGATATCATTGATAACAAATCAAAATTGCAGTGAGCAAGATGATGATAAAATTGGTAATGAATGACCATGACCCAGATGTTAGTAAAGCCATTTCACACTTAATGAAGTGATTTTGTGGGTGGAGAGACTAGACGACTCAGATAGTGTTCATCTACTCCATCTTGCTAGTGTGAGACAATATGCTAAAAAGAAACAATATGCCTCAGTTCGCCAAATAATTACGGATCCTTTAAAAATAGTGTAAGATTAAGTTTGTGTTCAATGGGGGGGGGGGATGATAAAATTAATTACATTTAACAAAGCAGGTAAGTGTTTTCATCATTTTGTATCATTGACAGTCACTGGTTTGACACCATTTCAATATACCATGGTTAAGCTATAATGCGGGTGTGAAACATGTCCCCAAACAACCACGTTATATCGGGCTTCTACTGTATTTACTATTTACTTCAAAGAATTTACTTCTTTTTTTCTTAACATACTTCTCAGGTTATGCGGGCACATTTAATTGGCCAGAGTATTTGAAAATGACAAAGACGAAAGCAGCCCCAATTAGTCACTTTCAGAGAGTAATTATTTTTGTATTATTTATCTTTCTCATAATTAGTTATCTGATACATTGTTATATATACATAACTATTATGTTTCAAATCAATGAGCATAAAGCATGGGTACCATATAAGGGTGGGGCAAAGGTTGCTCAAGACTTGATTTTTAATGCATTTTTAACTTGAATCATAATAACAAAACCTTGTTAAACTATAAGAAATCCTAGTACAATGTGGCCATCATAAAACTTTCTCCTTTGTTATGTAAATATTTTACAACTTTAAATAATCAAGAGGGTGTCACATTTTTAGCCAGTTGGAACTGAATGCCAGTTCCAGAATTGGTTCAACTGAAGCCAGCTGCCGATATTTATACTGATGTTTGTTTACATTTGTGTGTGTGTGTGCATAATTCAAGCATTGAGATCTGAGAATATTCTTAACCACCCACCACCCTGAATTTATACATGTGGGCACCTGTGACATAATCTCGTTATGAAGATCATTTTAGAATTCATACTCAAAACTTATGTGGCCTTCAATGTAGTCCCTCTTCTTCACAAGGACAGAGTTTCAATAATTAGGAAGCTTTTCAATTCCATTTAGTATTCCATCTTTGTTCATGTGTGAAATGGCATGTGTACCTGCACAGATCAAGTCTGTCAGATGAAAATCCTAATTGAAAAATAAATAACTTGAATAAAATATATGCCCATGATGTGTCTCTCACTCCTTAACTGCTAAACAGGTTGACTTATTCCCAAAGTTTAAAATACTAATGTGAAGAAATTGATTTTCATCTGGTCGACCATTTTGCCCCCGGAGAGTGAATTATTCAACAAAAGATCAAAGATGGTGCATTAGATGCAGTTGAAAAAGCTTCTAAACTGTTGAAACTCCATTATAATGGAGAAGAGGGGCTTCATTAAAGAATTGTAAAGATGTATTAGTAATCAAATGGAACATTTGAGTAAAACAAAAAAATTGAATTGCTTTTCAAGTGACCTTCATTGAATATTAAAGTTTTCTCTCGTGAAGTTCTTTCTTTCTTTATTTACATTTTAATAACTGTAGTTTTATGAATTTTGAGTCTTATATTCTGTTAAAAGACTTGTAAGTTACATCGCAAAGATCTCCAGAGTTTTCACTTTGTGAAGTTGACACATCTGCTCTTAACATCCCATCCCCTCTACCCTTTAATATGATCAAAGATAGCCAAAAACTGGCCTAGATCTTCACTTTTGAAAAATGTCCATGGGAGAACAGTTGAACCATGTTGTAATTATATAACTCCCTTTTTCCAGGGGGACTTTTCTTTTCAGAACTTTCCTCCCCTTAAAATAATGTTAATAATAATAATAAACCATACCACAAATGAAAACAATAAAACGGTATCTACTAAACAAACCTACCTTGTTCAATAACTTTATTGTTGTTAGGAACGTAAAAGGCTTTCAAAGAAATTTGTGTTTTTTGCAAAAATTTTTGTTAATATAGTTATTAATAAATCATCTTTCTGAGTTTTGAATTACGGTAGTTTGTTTTGGTAAAAGTAACTTTATTTCATGAAGTTTTCCAGCAGAAAAAAATGTAGACATGATACAAAACTGATATTTCTGATACAAAATTTATTTTTACTGATACAAAACTAAATTTTTGATTTTTCCACCCATGTGTATATGATAATACTTGTATAATATTTCTTACATGTTATGTTATACAAGTATTGTCATGTAATATTGATTCCTGGAGTAAAAAACAATTTTAGTGTCAGATTTCCATGCTTCAGAAAATAACTGCTTGATCTTTATTGAAGTTAGTAAAACAAGTTGATTATTTGAATATTGACATCTGAATGTCAATGATGTCTGCCTATAAATTATTGAAAAGTAGCACAAAATAATTAGCAAGTTGAGAAGCTGAAAAAGTTGCATCTAATCCAAATCTGTACATGAAAAATCAAATACCAAAAAATAATTAAGATTTTTTTAAAAAAGAGTCATTAAAAATATTTTTCAAAAGTCATTAAAAAGATTTTTTTAAACAGTTTCCCTTTTTTTTTTAGAATTATTCTGATGGCGGGGGAAGATATTGTTGGACATAAAACAAAATCTATAAATGAGGAATGAAGTCTATAAACCTATGTAAAACTCTGTCTTGCCTTAATATTGTCGGAAATATTTTATTTGTTTATACTATCTTACAAATTTTAATTATTTCAAGTTTTGTACTAGAATTATTTTGTCATATATATTTTATAATATGTACAAAATTGTTGTAAATGTCAGCTAATCATGCACTAAGCAAATCAAGTGAAAAGCATTTATCATAACCTTTTTTTTTTTGATAGCCAATTCCTTCTCATGGTTTTGAAGAAGGAATGCATCTGGAAGCTGTTGATTTGATGGAACCGAGGTTGATATGTGTTGCTTATGTAAGGCGAGTTGTTGGACGTTTATTAAGAGTACATTTTGTTGGCTGGCAAGATGAATATGACCAGTGGTGCGATTGTGAAAGCCCAGACTTGTTCCCAATCGGATGGTGTGAAGTTTTGAAGTATCATCTGGAACCTCCTCGTGCAGTTGATGGTAATTTGTTCATGATAGATTCTAGACTCTATTAATTCCTTAAAGACCCTCCCCCCTCCCCTATTTGTTTGGATTTAAGCATAGCATGTATTCAAACTTGTTTTGTGTATGTGTTATGTTCACTTTTCTGTCTAGAAAGTTCAACTTTTTAGTCCTCAATGTAGCCAATCTTAAATGCATTTGAGTTATTCTTTTCAAGTAAAACATTTCCATGTATTTAATAATAATAAACTACATCAAACATTTCAGCTTTTTTGTAACCAAGATACTAGAAAAGATGCAGTTTAATAGGGGGATATTTTTTCACGCTTAATATTAAATCTTGTATTAAATAGCAAACTTCATGTTAAGTTTTTAATATTAAGTTTGCTTTATAATTACAGTAAAGCACCTAGTAACCAACGCACCGTAAATGCGAACAGTTTTTAATTCCCATCAGCAGAATTGGAATTGTCAGGGAAAACCAAAAATGGTCGGGGAAACTCACAAATCTCTGCAATTCCTTTAAAAGTCAGGCAATTCCTTTCATTTTCTGGTACTCTTTTTATAGCAAGGCTCCATTTATTGCCGAGGATAAGTAAATCAGCTAACATTTTGCAGTGTTGTTCTTTTCACTTTGCCTAACAAACTTGTAGAATAATATTAGCCTCCTTTTTTTTCTCTCCAGATTTCTTCTATCATCTCATAAGGCAAGACATGAGATTTTCTGCAGAAGAAAACATGGTTATGTAACAATTCATGCAATTTTATAAATATTCACAGGCAGAAAGTTTTACATTTCTCTCCTTTCCACCACCAATACTATCTGATTTTCCTAACCGAGACTTTCCTCAAATTTGCACATGCGTCAGGTTTGCTTCTATATCACCAAAATAGGGGGGGGGGGGGTGACAGGATGAATAAAGATTACAAAATGTTTAGTTTTTATGAAGAATAATGAACTCTTTGTGTTTTTTCTTTCCTCTTTTGTGTTAAAGATTCAAACGGGAAACGGAATATATCATCATCGGGCCAAAGCAAAAAAGGACAGCGTAAAATATAATTTCAAAAAGTGCCCAACTCAGCGTATCACCCCTTTTTCCGGATAGAATCTTCCCGACAGATAGTCTCGGCTTTCGTAAACAAACAGTATCTACATTAAAATATGTATCATGAGATATTTTTGTAAACTTGTATTGTTGAATCGGTGCAAATTCAATAAATTAAAAGAATTGTGATATTTATTTAAAAAGACCAAATCTCTTTTATGTTTCCTGTTGTTATTTAAACCATTTAGCTCTAGAATAAATACAGAAGAGAAGCTCTGAATATTATTCTTTAATATTTTTAAAGATTGACTCATGTATTTAAACTGAATTTTCACAATGTTAACTTGTGCTCATAACATCCACTTTTTTTTGGAAACATGTCAGTCAACATCATCTGATTCACAAAAAAATTGCTTGCCTTTTTTCAAACTTCAGTCCATTTACATCATGACAATTTTCTGCAGTTATTTTGGAATTTGCTATGTTTAAATCGCTTTTTAATTTTTATTTTAATGATTCCTTTATTTTTAATGAATTGATTATAGTTATTAATAAATTACTGATTTTTTTTTTTTGAAAGTATTTAACTTTTAATACAGTAAGCACCTGATTGATTTATTTATTTTTTAAAGCAAAAATATATATATTTTTTAAAGGCTATTAAAAAAAATAGCTTTAATATCATATGCTTTCATTTTCGGAAAATATATCAAAATTAAAACTTTTATTGAATATGCTAAGAGCAATCAGACAAAAGTCTGTGATGTTGACATTGGAACTGCAGTCCAGTAGATATTCAGAAGAAAAAATCTTTCAATAATATTATGTAGATTGACCCCGCTCAACCTGGAATTTCTTTTCTGAGATCACCTGAAAAATCTGGAACAGTCGAGGAATTTCCTTCCCTAACTTTAGCCGCAACACTGAATATCCTTTCTCTGCGATCACAAAAAACAAGAGTTCAACTTTTAGTTTTACAATGTTGCAAATTCCTTCTTCTCCTGTGGTTCTGTTGGTAATCTGTTTCAGAATTTCTCCCACACAATCTGGAATACCTTCCCTATGCTTTCCGATCCTGTGTTATTGAATTAGATTTGTGATTGAGCGACAGTAATGTTATTACACCACAAATCTAAAAATATGCTTAACTTAATATTTGAATAAAACAATGTTTAAAAATTGTTTCCCTTTCACCCCCCCCCCCCCCCTCCATCCAAGTATTTTGTCATCTTTGAATTGTTAACAGTGAGAAGCTTAAATTCTGGTGAACTGTACTCCGTGCCGGCAGAAGACGTTTTGGCGCCCCGGGCGTTACTGAAAATGGCACCCTTAACACGATTTTGGAAAGGAAATCGGAATTAAAATTAATTCGCATTTTTTTAAGTTGTCCTCCTGGAGCACTAAACGCTACAATGCATATTATTTTCTCATCATCGTACGAGATTTTTTTAAAATTTTTGTTTTTGTTTTTTAAATTTTTGTTGGGCACCTTTTTATATTTTGTATTGCAATAATTTAACAGAAAAATAAATTCTGCATTAACTACCCCCCCCCCCCCCATCTCCAGCGTCCTACCCATCAGTGAATGCTGGGCACCATAAATCCCTAGAGAAGAAATCCGTCTTAGAAAATGTGAACTCATTATTCATAAGGTCAAGCATTTGTTTTTCTGTTGCACACATTTTGCTCCCTCTTTCCAAATTCTTCCTAGAGGTCTTTGCCCATTGAAAAGACCAATCAAATATTCCTCCCTGAAACTTTACTCAACATAAGTGTTTCAAAGTCAGAGCCACCCCCCCCCCCCCCCGCCTATAGTATATTATTAAATTAAACTTGCAATTAAATTAAACAATGCATGAGAAGTATTTTAATGGTAGATGGCAAAAATGTATAAAATTACCAAAACTATTAATGTAAACAAACCAAAATAATATTAAGCAGAATTATTTTTGGCAACATTCAAATATTATATACAAGAAAAAAAATTAGTAAAATAAAAACTTAAATTTGTATGAAATACTTAAAACTCATAATTATGATAATAAAGCTGTTTATTACAATGCCAAAAAAAGAAACATTTCTACAAGAAACAATTTAAGTATTAATACAAAACCAATCCATTTTAAATTAAAGTAAACTGAAGAATAGCACGTAAATTAATTCAAATATCTAAATGTGAACCATCATTTAATGTGATGGTTGACATTGGATATTTGAAATAATTTTTTTCACATTAAGCTCAAATTTAGTAGTAGATATCCTCAAAATAGAGCAGAGATTCTTAGCTGGCTGTCTATTCCTAGTTTTAGATTTATTAATGATCATCAGGGAAAAGATTTGTTCAAAAATATATTTGCTGCCAAATATTGTGGCACAGGCAGCTGCATTTTGTTTGATGTTAATATACCAGGGGTTATTGTCTTCCGGGTGTAGCCCGGAAATCCGGGTTTTTCATATCCTCCTTCCGTGTTTCAAAAACCAGAGTTGTTACAGTCTTCAAAATTGAAAATTTAGCGGATCGGGACGAAAAATATGCCAAAAAGCGATAAACATTCCCTTTGTAGCAACCCTTTGCATAGCAAGGATTGGCGAAAGAAGGCAGCAGCAAGGGAGAAGAAAGCGGTGTGGAGGTTTTTTCTCCCCTTGGTTGTGGGGAGGTTAGAGGTTTGACATTGCGGTGTGGAAGGGAAGACAAAGCTTCCTTTTTTTACCGCTTGGCGACAGGGTTGTAGTTATTAGTTATACTCTACAGCGCAAGGCCTATAGCACGTCCCACGTGTTTTCGTTGTTACGGATTGCTGGGCATTGGCGCCATTTTTTAATTTTTTTTCTTCGCCAAACCCCGGGGTTGGCAATGTTTACATTACCAGGATGTAAACATCGCCAAGAGTGTAATTGGTTATTTTTACGATAAACATCGCAAAAAGTTGAACTCATTTTCCAAACTTCATTTTTTTTTTTTTTGCATAATAACACATTTTCACGCCCTTTTTCTCAAATCGGCGCTTTACTTCGAGTTATTTTCTCAACTTTTATTTTGAAAGTTGCAGATGCTTGACAAATAAATGAAAAATAACTAAATAGAAAACGTATTTCACTGCAAAAATTTGGCAAAAAATATGTAGTCATGGGAAATTCCTATTCATTATGTTTTACTATAAATTACAATTTATTTGCAAAAAATCAATAAATAAAAATTTTCTTATTAGTTAGAAGTAGGTAAGTAAAATACAAATTTTAATTTCAAAAGTTATTTTAAACATGCCGTTGTAACTATATGTGAATAAAACCTTTCATATAATTTATGGTGCATAAAAATGATACCATCTTTTTGCATAAAAAATGTTCAGGGTTTTTTTACTTTTCCCTGATATATTTTTTTTACCCTCATATACTTGTCAGGTAAGGAAAAAATTAAAATTTTCGGGAAAATTTCTTAGTATTAAGAAGTGCTCATGGGCTAACTCTAGGGGCCATAGGTTGTGCATCCCTGCTTTATATTATTGACTTGTAATTTATTAGAAATATCTGCTTTTCTGGTACTACAGTGCAAAACAAAAGTAAATATCTTAATTGGTAATATTAGTTTTTAAAGAAATGCATAGTAAGCTGCAAAAGAAAATTAGAAAGCTGAAATTAGAATATTAAAACTAAGGAGTATAATATGATATTTTATACATTTTTTGTGCATACAATGGTAAAGTACAATATGTACAACATTCGAAGCCTTAGTCATTAGTTAGCCAAAGCTTCTCTCAATTTTGGCCGAAGGGCAGAATTTGGCCCTTCGACCAAATTGTGCTTTGTGCCATCACTAATGCAAACTGTCATGTGAAACAAAACAGGTTGATAGTTTAGTTAATGAAATTTGTTAATTTTCAAAATAGTAAGCTTTTATGTCTTGTGATGAATTGTTTTAAGATATTTGTATTTGATATAAATATAAACCAAAAATCTATCCATGTTATTTCAAAAACGAATTTTAGAATTTTTGTAATATTTATTTGATATAAGTTTAGTGCTACTATTTAACACAGTGGAATATCATTTAAATGATGTTTACATTTATACGATATTTTCATTTATGTGACGTTTTAGCGTGGTCCCAATTCTTGGATTTAGCCAGAAGGGTAAATCGATTATACATTATCATTTATATGACGTTTTTGGATAGTCCCTTCCACATCATATAAATGATACTCCACTGTATTTCTTGATCTAATTTTTATCTGAAATAAATTTTAATCATTTGACTTGTGGCATGTATTTTATTTGTTTGCATTTAACTTCTGTTCCTTTATTCCTTAGTCTCATATAAGAAGAAAAAGAGATATAGTAAAAGTAAGTATAAGTGCATTTTGTGTTTTTCTTCTTAAATAAACAGGAAATAAAAAACAATTTTCTTCAATGATTAAACCTTATTCAAAGTAGGCATCTGAGTAGCCCTCAGATATATATTAGACCGGGTCTTTTTAGGGCTGCTTGTCAAAAGTTGACCTAAACTTCTTCTAGATGTAGAGGCATGGCTGTGTGTGTTTATCATCTATACTAATATTATAAAGCTGAAGAGTTTGTTTTCTTGAAAGGGTTAATCTCAGGAACTACTGGTCTGATTTGAAAAATTCTTTCAGTGTTAGATAGCCCATTTATCGAGGTTATAGCCTATATATCATCACGCTAAGACAAATAGGAGCGAAGCACAGAAAATTGCATTAGCCCTTTTCTATCAAAAGAAATTATTGCATCTTTTCGAGCTTCATAAAATTGAAAAGCCCGTAAAAAACTATCCTAGAAGGAGTTTTGCCCCTTGTGCCAAAATTGGAAGCCTCTAAATTAACTAGAAAAGAAGTTATAAGCGGTTTTCTCTATAGTTTGAAATTATTTTTTCACGGTAATTAAAACTTTAATTTTATTTGACCCAGATGATGACCATTTTCTTTTATTTGCATCACTTCAAAAATTGTTACAGTTGCTGTGTGAACAAACAAATCAATGCAGTTGTCATTGTTAAACAAATCAAATATAATAATAATCAACGTTTCTAACATTTTGACGAGGCATCGCTGTATTTGCCATCTCCGTTAAATTAATGTATGCGAATTTAATCCTTCTTTATTATTTTTAAGCGATAGGATAGTTGTTTGCTTTTGTAATTACATTGTCGTTAGGTTAGTTATATTTTTGTGTGCTTTTTAAGAACAGTAAATTGTTCTGAAGTTAGTTCATTTGTGTAGTTTGTTATTGTTCTTTATTCTTAGAAAACGACTGTACTGTATAGTTGCGTCTAAATGCTGTCCTTTCCAGCCAGAGTTGACAAAATATTTACTGCCCCGGAATTGGCGCCCAAAAGTGGGCGTTTGATTGCTCACTTTAAAAACAATGTTTTATAGTGCCATAATGTTCCAGTTTTTAAGCCATCGTCGCCTCAACTCCATTTAATTTTGTGTAGGACTTCTGCTGCCAAAAAGTACACCTTTTAAAATATTTGCCCTTTTGATGAGGCCATCAGTTCTCACACATACACATCAAAATTTCCACGGGAACGAAGTCGCGGGAACAGCTAGTCTTTAACAAAGGTGCTTTTCTCTTTTTATTTAGGGCATCCTTCAGTGGTTTGTCTTAAAGAAAAAGACGCCATTCCAAATTTACACTTTAATTCTTTGGCCAGATTAATTTCAAAGTTAGTTTTATTCTTGAAAATTTTGTCTTTTCTGTGGACAAAGAATCCTATCTTGGGAATATTTGAAAATCAGAAGTAAAATATCGTATAAAAAGGGAATTGGTAAATCTAAGTTGAGGAAACAATTAACTATTTTGGAAATATAAATGTATTTGGTTAATTTGTAAAATATTTAGATAAATAATTACAAAAATTGGTTTTGAAACACAATTTAAATGAACACTACATGTATTTATGAAAATCATGTTATAACGACCAGGTTCATTAATCAATGAACCTAGCTGGAATAAAGATATATTTATCAAGAATTAGGTTTTCAATTAATCCACTGCAAAAATATCTACACATTTTTGGGTGTAGCCAAAAGCTTTACTTTAGAGGCAAACTCGGTTGCCGCGGGTGAAGAGACTGAGACAAGTTGCTTGGTCAATCAGAGTGCTTATTACAGCTAAATTTATTAAAAGAGGAGGCTTTTTGATTTTTCATCATTTATTGTACAGAGGGGGAAAAAGTGGTCAGTGTTGCTTAGAAAATTTTTGATCCCTGGTTTTTTTTTTTTTTTTTTGATAATTAACATTGAAATTGTAGATGAAGATAAACCATACTTTCCACAAATTTTAATATTTCTTAAGCTGTTTTACAATTCTCGTAACTTTTTTTTTCTTAATTAAAATTTCAGTGGCGTTTTGCTAAACCTGTTTCCTAAGAGAAAATTTTGAAGACATTATCATGAAAAAATGCTTGCTAAATATGAGTCATGCTTGTGATTAGTAGGTTTTATCTATGACTTTTTAACCTTAGACTAAAAATTTATTTTAATTTCCCTCATTAAACCTGGGTTCCCTTTAAGTCAGGGCTTGGAACAACCAAATTTGACTGCATATGGAAAAATTTTTTCAACCCATCGATCCCCTCCATGCCAGTTGTCTTTTAAAAAAATTCTAATAAAGTTGTTGATCATGACATTTTATTCATATGTCTGATCATACACAGCATCAGCTTATAGAAATTTTACAATTCGAATATAAATTTAATTTTTTACTCATCTTTACATCCTTCAAAAAGGTACTTTTTAAATCTCGTTTTAGTTTAACTTTGACCCATTAATGTTTTACGGCAGTAGCTTTGTTAGTGTACTTAAATCATGTCCCAATTTTATATTAAACAGCTACTTAACAAAACTTCTTTGAAAATCAAAAGCGCCAAAACTTCCTTCTTTTTATAATGTATGCATTGCCTAATTATCTGTAATTATAATTATTTTTGTTTTTATAACAAAATTGAAATATTTTCTGACTGAGTAAGGTTGTAATTTTATTGTCAGAGTCTAGTAATCGTCGTTTGAAAGAATAAAAAATTCCAAAATAATGATTTTTTTTCTCTTTTAGTACTATTTATAGAAAAGGCTTCATGAGGCCTTCCAATTGATCTGTTTAACCCCCGACTTGAAAGCAATGTTTGATAAAATGACCATGTACTTTTTTGGTATAGAAATTCCTTTCCGTTTAGAGATACGCAATGAATAGAACTACTCCCCTATGCAATGGGCTTGGTGAAAAATTATTACGGCTTCCATTCCATTCTTTTTGAAGCATTTTCTCTCACAGTTTTCTGTGACCTACTTGTGGCAGTAATGCCAGGCCATGATGTTATGGTGATGTCTGTCGGAGGGTTAGTCAGAAATTTCTCCATTTTTCTTCTTTTGAAATAAATAATTTCAAATAATGCTCAAAAACCTTTACCTCGCCATTTTAATGATATTTTGAAGTGGTATAAAAGAATTCTTCTCCCTCAGAAAAGAAGAGGCCTCCAAAACGAAAAAAGGCTTCAGACAACTTTCAAGCCCCAGCTTCATGTTCTAAGGCTGTCGAGAAAATAACTGAACAAGGTAATTTCAAAATTTATTGCTCTACAAAATATGTCTTTCAATGCTGTACTGTTACAAAATGTGCTGTAATGTAACATGCTCTTTTGGTTGTTTCTTTGTGTATTACTTTGCAATACTTGAAGGGAAGGCTTCAGTTTAGAACAGGTACCGTTTCTCGCCAAGGTACCAATTGGCGGATTCGGAGCTGTCCTCTATGGTGTGTTTACAATTATTTCGCAACGCCAATGATTGCAGCCAATTGTGGGGGTTGTCTCATTCCATGGTACGTCATCGGGGTCCGTATACTTGTTGCATCTCGCATGGTTTCCTTAAGTTTGTTATCGGGGGTTCCTTATACGTATTGGTTATAGCATTGTAACTATAAGTTTGTCAGCGTCTCCACGTTGCATCTTGCATGGTTACTATGAGTTGTCATCGGGGTCCGTCTCCACATTGCATCTCGTTTGTTGCACTTAGGAAAATTTTGTTATTGTTTTAAATATTATTCCTTTTGCGTATTGGTTTGAGGTCGGGCGGGAGGGAAGGGGGAGAAGAAATGTTCTTTTCAACCGTTTAAAAATTATTCGTTCTGCGAATTTGATTTGAAAGGTGTAACAAGGTGCTTGTTACATCGCGCGTATTTAGTTATTTTAACAGAATACTTTGGTTATTCGCTTAGATCTTGGTGACAAGCCTTTGCATTTTTATTCACGGTTCTTTCGGATTAACCGCTAGGCGTAACCACGACTTGTTACCTCTTTTTTAATTGCCTACGCGATCAAAAATTTTATACCATTTTATTCTTTCAAAACACCATTTTAAATTATTTTTTTAATTAGCTTTTTTACCCCATAGTTACCCTTTAATCACTGTTTATTTTCCACTTGGTTCCGTCGCTTTTCGACTTTACAAATTCAAATAAATTTAAATATGCGACGGGAATTATTTACTCTCGCGGATTAATATTCCCCTTTCGCGCCTTGCAAGTGTGCTATCACTGATGAATTTTGCTTTTCCCTGGCATAACGACTGGAAGCTGGTGAAAGTGTATGACGCGAACCCGGGGTTGGGGGTTTTTCGCCTCTTCTCCGGGTAAGCAACCGTTCTGCAATCAAGTTTTATTTTAAAAGTGCAATTTGATTTATCCAGCCTAACAATTACAATAGAACTGTGTATCACCATGTCTTCAATATGCTTTTGATCACCTGTTGACAATTTCACTTTGATCGCTCACGGAAACATCAAAAATTTCATAGGCGAGATGTATGCCTTTTAACAAGTTTTTCGAAAATGTCAATGTGCGTTCGGCATTATCCTACATTAATCAAGTTATATTCTGGAGCCGACGAGCTACCATCACATCGATCAGCAATTAAAAAAATTGGAAGAAAGCGGAGAGAGCAGCTACAGAAGAAATCGGTGCTTTAAAAAAAACTTATGAATCACGCCAGACAACGGATCTTCAAAAACGCTATTTAAATCGTCATCCCGTTACAGAACATGAATTTAACATGTCATTTTCAACCGAATCTTTCAAAAAAGATGATTTAATTTAATTTCTCCAAAAGTGACTTCCAGAACTTTTTTTATCTTAATACGAAATCTTTAGATACATTGTGCAAGAACTTAAACCGGAAACTAGATGATGAGCTGTGTTTATTTCTACTGATGACTCTGCCTACCGACCAATGTGAATGCTGATTCGTATGTATTTTTTGTACATATATATATATACATCAGATGCAATATTTTCCGTAAAAAATGTTTTGTAAAAAAAATAAGTATTTGGTATACCAATATAATTAATTTTCTACTATGCCTAATATGTAAAATAAAATAATTTATTCAGAGCAACATCATAGCTTTGGTATTATTGGTAATTGTCTGATCTTATATTTAAAATAGTTTGATTGAATTATCTGCCACTCTAACTTATTATATATAAGTACCAGTTTGGCATAAATGCTCTAACACATTTCATATCTTAACACAACGCAATGTATTTTAGTAAACTAACCACTACAACACCATAAAAGGGGGGGGGGGGTTGTTCATTTCAGAAATTGTTTATTCTTTTTGCTTATTTGGTTTGAGGGGGAGGGATTGTTTTTTTTTTTTTTTTTTTTGGTGTAATGTTGTAAAGGTGGATCGCCTTTCGTATTTGTTCACGATGGAGTTGGTGATTGTTCTTTTCTGTGATTGCTAACAAATTATTCGTTGTGCGCATGAGGTTTCTTGGGTGCCCACTCCCTCAGAGCGATGACGCATCCCTTTAAAAAGCAGCGCATCTCCCCCCCCCCCCCCCAGAAAAAAAATGACTCTTTAGTCTGCCAAATTCCTTTGAAAATTTCAATTGTTCTTTTCTGCGATTGTTATGAAATTATTCTTTTTGCTTATTTGGTTTGAAAGGGGATGGATTGTTTTTTTTTTTTTCATTGTGTAATTTTTTAAAGATTTTTCGCTTTGCGTATTTGTTCGAGCTAGTGGGGGGAGCGCATCGCTCTTTTCTATGATTGTTTACAAATAATTTGTTGTGCGCATGAGGTTTCTTGGGTGCCCACCCCCTCAGAGCGATAAGACGTATTCTTTTAAAAGCTGCACCCCCCCCCCCCCCGAAAGAATGATCACTCTTTATTCTGCCAAATTCCCTTGAAAATTTCAATTGATCTTTTCTGTGATTGTTTATAAATTATTTTTTTTACTTATTTAGTTTGAGGGGGAGGGATTTTTTTTTTACACACGCATATATATATATATATATATATATATAAATATATATATGTATGTATATATATACATATATACATATGGCATAGTCCGTTTCAATTCAGGCGGGTAAAAATATAATCTTACCTTCATAGTCTCAGAAGTTTCTGAATTTCACATATGTTAAAATATAGAACTTTGTGAGTTATATGTATGTTTTTGTTTTGCTCAAAAAAATTCCTGGCCCGAGATACAGGCCGCCAAAGATGGCGCCATCGGCGCAATTTCTCACTTGCGATTTTCCACAAAAACTTTCAAATGCTCTATTTCCTGAACGGTGCAAGAAGTTTTGATGCGCTTTTTTTATTTGAAAGATAACTATATTCTGTATAAGAAAAGAGGCTAAATTTTAAATTATCTATTCAACTTTTTTTGTTGTAGCCTTTTGAAATTTTTTAAAAAAAATCTTTTTTATTCTTTTTCTCAAAAAAGCCAATCTCAAAAATTTTTATTTTTTTTACTGTTGGTTAATACTATTAAATACTACCCTGAATACCTATTAAATACATTGCCTGAAAAGGAGAGCTTCCACTTTTGCGTTTAACGGTTTTTACAAACAATTTAAGATTTTGCCATATATTGTATCAGTTTTGTTGATAACATAGTCATATGTTGGTCTCATTCAATCAAAATTATATTAATTTAATTTTCTTAATAAATATTAGAAACATATCCTGCCCCCTTCCCACAAAAGAAATTTACCAGTAGACAAACAGACAGACATACATTGCCCAGTCGTATTGCCCGCTACTTTAAAATATTTATTGATTCCTTTATTTGTTTTAATATCATTTTCTCATTCTTTCATAGCCAGAGTTCAAATCTATTAGTTATTAATTTTAATACATGTGTTAATCAGTAAAACATAGCTTTTTATAGTTGATTTTCATATCTTGCTATTGTTGTTAAGAAAAAAAAAATGCAGAACACTACTGGAGGGGGGGGGGGGATCAATTTAGGATTCAATCACTTTGCATTTTTCTTCCTTTTCTTTCATAAGAAAGTTAACAAAAACAAAGCACATGCACGAAACACCACTAATTGCTTTATCTACAACTTACGACATAATTTTGGGAAATGATATGTTTTGGAACATGTCCCATATATTTTAAGCTTTAATATGTTTTTGATTGTAATATATTAATGTTTTTCCTTTTTTTTTCTTTCCCTTTTTTTCTTTTTTGAAAAGATATTTCTAATATTTATCAGGCTGCACAAAATTTAAAGCAGATGATTTTTTTTTTTTCAAAAAACAAAAAAATCATTAATTTTACTCAATAGTTCCTACAAAAATCAAATCAAACGAAACGTTAAAGTATTTATTGCTTATTTCAGTTAGCATTATGAGTTGTGAGGTATGGGGACAATAAACATCTTCTCAATTCAAAACAAGAAAAAATAATGTCATTGTTTATGTTGTCCTGAGAGTAACGAAATTGCATTCATCTTGCCTTCAGAGGTACAATGGAATTTAATACTATATCGTTCCATAAAAAGTGACACAAGCAATCGGCTAATTTTTATGCAGGTATTTAAAGAAGGAAGTAGAAATTTAATAGAGAAATAAATGTCAAAATATTTTCAATGGGGCAATGGGACAGAATGTTGAGGATCTGCCTAATCAATTAAAACCAATATTAACTGTTTTAAATAATTTGAAGAAGATAACTAAATGAGCCGAAGTTGTTACCAGTATTCAGAAAAAGTTAGAAAATAACCTAAATCAGCAAGATAAAGTAACTATACAATATCTTTTTTTTAAATATGAACATGCATTGACACCTTTCTTTCTTTTTTCTTTCTTTTTTTTTTTTTTTTTTTTTTTTTAGCCATCTCTAATCCCAAAATATAAAATAAGAGGTTTAAGAGCCAATTAAATTTTGTTAAAGAAAACACTGAACTATGAAGTAATGGCTTGAATTTCATAATTTGTGCACTTCCTTTTGTGGAATTTAATTTGAAAAAGAAGTTGCAGTCTATGTCAACATTTGAGTGGGAGAAATTTTAACTGCTGTAAAGAAATCACGGGTAATAAAGAACCAAAAATAATTCAGATGCTCATTTCAGCAGCAGTTGAACTAAAGCTTTCTACATTTGGATTTGTTCACAACAAGCTCAGAAAATAACCTTGGGGTTGAAAAGACAGCAAAACTTGTTTTCTTTTTCAAATTACTTTGTAAAATAATAAGAACTCTGAAGTGGACTGTATGTTATACTCTTTTTTTTTTTTTTTTTTTGCGGCGGACTGCTCTCTCTGGGCTCAAGTGCCAATCTCAGCTTTTTATACACAAGGTGGCGCTGCTGCAACAGCGCTCTCTGTTTAGTATGGAACATTCCGCCCACGTTGCAATGGTCACATTCAACCACAACATGTACAGTCATTTCACACACAAAGAATGTAAAAATAACAACAAGCACATAAGCACAATAATTAATACACAAATAAAATATAAACTTAAGCTACACATTAACAGGCAAAATACAAATTTTTGCAAATGATCTTTTAAAGACACCAGACTGAGTTTTCACCTCAACTACTCTGACCGGTTTGTCAGCACCAAAATAGAGCTTCACTATTCTACCCAAGGACCATTTTTGAGGTGGTAAATTTTCATCCTTAGGTAACACTACCTCATTAATTTTCACATAATCTTTCTCTACCATCCACTTGGACCTCTGCTGTAAATTATTAAGGTACTGCACTTGCCATTTCCTCCAAAATGTTTGAAATATTTTTATCATTTTTTTCCAATTAGATAACCGATTTTCGTTAATCTCAATTAAATTTGGCTCTACAATAGCATTTAACGGTTTGCAGATTAGGAAATGAGCAGTGGTTAATGCATCATATACTTCAGTATCTGATGACAGAGGTACAAGCGGTCTTGAATTTAAAATGCCCTCTATTTGGATAATGACTGTGATGAATTCTTCGTAAGTCAGTCTGGAGTCTGCAACAACTTTTTTAAAATGATACTTAAATGCCTTCACTCCACTTTCCCAAAGACCATCAAAATTACGGGCTCTAGGTGGAATAAAATGCCACTCGATTCCCTCAGTTGACATGTAATTAGCAAGGGTTTCGTCTGGTTTTACGACTAAATTATGTAACCTGGAAAGCTCTTTATCCGCACCTGTAAAATTTGCTGCGTTATCTGAATATAATTTCGAACACAAACCTATGCGGGCCACAAATCTTTTTAAGCATGCTATAAATGCCTCAGACGTTAGTTCAGTTACAATTTCCAGGTGAACAGCTTTCATAACTAAGCACACAAAAAT
Source organism: Octonoba sinensis (assembly GCA_038502835.1). Lineage (NCBI taxonomy): Eukaryota > Metazoa > Arthropoda > Arachnida > Araneae > Uloboridae > Octonoba > Octonoba sinensis. The sequence continues at coordinate 22,367,442 of CM076599.1, read as the reverse complement.
GCAAACATAACTTTTATGAAAGAAACCTCTTCTTTGATGTTTATACTTAATAAAGAATGGGCCACAGAAATCTACTCCTGAGCAATTGAATGGAAAATCAGGAGTCACTCTCTCTTTGGGCAAATCACCCATTATTTGTTCAACTCCAACGAGTTTAGCTCGGAAGCATCTAATGCATTCATGTACAACTTTTCTGCACAATGCTTGACCTTGTACTGGCCAAAACTTTTGTCTTACATAGTGCAGTAAAGCTGGAGGACCTAAATGAAAGTATCTCTTATGCTATGCTTCTAGAATTAGCTTTGTAAGCTTATGACTTTTGGGCAGGATTATAGGGAATCTACGATCATAACTTACATTAGCTTGTTTTATTCTACCGTTTATTCTAATTAACCCGTCTTTGTCTAGAAAGGGGTTTAAAAACCTTATCTTACTTTTTCCAGGGATACTTTTCTGGAGACTTAAAGATTTGAGCTCCTCTGAGAGCCCTTGTCTTTGGACCTCTCTCAAAATGAAGATTTCTCCTTCCTTGATTTCCTCTGTTCTCAAAGGTCCCAACTTCCTTTTCGCGGTGTTTCTTACGTTATGCAAAAACCTGAAAATATAACTATTTACATGCAATAATTTTGTGTAACTATTACTAATATTAAATAACTCTTGAATAAATGTATTAGGCGTTAAATTAAGCACTGATAAGTCACTTTTGTCCGAATTTTTCAGTTCAGACGTAAACTCGTCTCGTATGACTGATGAAGGTATTTCGCGACTGGGATATTCTTTGTCAGCCAAGAAAGTAGGGCCGTTTAACCAAAGTTCAGTCTTAAGCAGTTTCTCAGGATCCATACCTCTTGAAATAAAGTCCGCGGGATTGTCCTCGGAAGACACATGACGCCACTGTTGGATGTTAAGTCCTGGATTGTCATCACACGGTTTGCCACAAACGTTTTTAGTTGATAGGGCTCTTTTCGTATCCATGAAAGGGCTATCATGGAGTCACTCCACAGGTAGACATCACTGTCTTTAATCTGTTTAAGTTGTAAGGAGTTTCTCACTTTTGTTACTAACTTCGCTAAAAGAACAGCTGCGCAGAGCTCCAATCTAGGAACTGTAGCTCGTTTAACAGGCGACACCCGTGATTTACTGCAGATCAGTTTTACTTCAAAAGCTCCAGTCTCTGATGTCGATTTGCAATGTATTGACGCAACCATATGCAGGCTCAGACGCGTCCGCAAATCCGTGAATCTCAATATGCACTGCTTTAAGGCGTACACAACAACGCCGTCCCCCGCATACAATAATCGGATAATCAGACCTTATGATAAATTTACACACTTTATATACAGTCCCCTAAAGACTACATTGCACGCGCACTCATTAACACCATAAAATTACATTAAAAAACCACTACGCCGTCCCCCGTATTCAAAAGTCAGATAATCAGACCTTAAAAGTATTTTACACACTTCATACACAGTCCCTCAGTGAGGGAGTGGGTTGCCTCAATGAGCAGGTTTACTTTGATCCTTCCTTGGCGATAGTGTCTGAAACATAATTTTCCAGATCTGGCGCTTTACTGCCACGGAACGGACCTTGGCGAGAAACGGTACTTGTTCTAAACTGTAGCCGAAGGGAACATCAGTATCATACATTCCATCATTTTAAAATGCTTTGCTTTTGCTGTTTAAAGAATTTTACCAATGTTTAATCTGCATTTTCTCCTTTTTACACCACTTTATAGAAGATTAGAGATGAAAATTTTCCCCTTTTCAAATTTTCTAGAAAATAAAAAATTACGTTTTTTTGAAAAGAAGTTTGGCTTTTTTCTATTTTCTGAAATAAATCCAGTTTTTTCCTAAGAATTGGTGAGATTTTCTGTTTCTTGAATTTTTAATGAATTAAACATATGCATGTTCAAAGGACTGGACATTTATTGGACTGATCACCTGTAAGATAATTTGTTACACCATCCGCATTTATTAACTGTGTTTATGTTTTTGTTATTATTTTTTATCACATATGTATGTTTTATAGATAAACGATCTCTAAGATCAGATCGAGTATTAACTATTGAAGATTCCAGTCATAGCTCTGATTCCGGTGAGTGATCATATTTACTCATTTCATTTTTTTAAATAATTTAATGTCTGATTTTTGAACATAATAAAACTTGATAAAAATATGCTTTTAAATATCTTTGATTATTATACTGTAGTTATGGAATAAAGATTACTATTTTATTTAAAAAATAATTTCCAAAACTATACTAGCACTTGTGTGATACATAGTACGCTATGGTATAAGATTGACGAAGGTTGAATTGAAACCAGTTTTGACCATTATTTATAACTTTGCTGTTTAAGTAAAAATGAAAACTTGTAATTCCTTTTCTGCTGACCAAACATAAAAAAGCTCTATGGCAGTGGTTCCCAACCTTTTTACACTTTGCAATCCCATTTTTAACAAATAGGCAACCCGCGACCCCATATATGTACACCACATTCTTTCACATAAGTATTCTGTTACAAAAAGGGGTCCAAGCTGTTTCTGAATTCAACCCCACTGTAAATGTGTTTATTTTCTAATGTCCAAGGACTGTAAAATACACAAATTTACAGTGGGGTTGGACTGAAAGATTGCATTTTTACTTTAAACCCCTTTCTGTGCCCACTCTAACTGAAAATATAATATTACTGGTGTGGGTGCCATATCCGCCCACCTGCCAACTTCTCATTGGTTTCTGTAGCCCTCAGGCAACGTAGCTTTATGCTAATAATGTTGGGTATTTAAGAGGGATACTCTGGGCCAACAGATTTACTTCTGATTTTGTTTCTTCTCAATCATGTGGTGGTTTTATTGACTTATCTCATCGTTATTTTTGGCTCCCATTCTCGTTTAGACTTTAGCATTTAGGATGTAGCGTTATCTATTGAAAATTAGATTGAGCGAAAGTAAAACTCCATTTGAGCTGTACTGGGGGTGTGGGGGGGGGGGGTTTAAGCCTTCAGTGAAGCACCTTAAACTATTCGGAAGTGCTGCATATGGTGGGATACCTAAGCAAAAGGATAATAAATTTGATTTGGGAGACCCCCAAGGAATTTTCCAAGGGTATGCATTCGGTATAAAGCGTTTCTGTGTTTATTTCCTCAACAATGACAGAATTGTAAAAAACATAAATGTTTCATTTAAAAGAGGATACATTTTTTTAAAGACTCATTTAATAGTAATATCAGTGGAGCTATGATGGACCACATTCATTGGGATCATGATACTAACTTATCTTGACAGCAAGAATTCGGTTTACAATGAGGCGAGCCAATTTCAGAATTTGGACTCTCCCGCGACTTTGGAGGATTCATTATATTCTATGTCAGAAGATGAAAGTTCAATGAGTGAAAGTGTTTCAAAACCCCTGAGGAAAACTATGTGGATCAAGAAAATTGTACCAAGAAGGGACGGATCGGGTATTATTACAAAAAAGATACAGAGGCGTAGCTAGGGTTATCAGCGCCCGGGGACATCTGAAGATTTTGCGCCCCCCCCTGTGCCCCTGGAGGCCTAGGGGCGCCCCTAAAAGGAATTTTAAAAACTTTTATGCTTCCTAAATGATAAATAGCTCTAAAAAGCAGCCCTTTTAACTTTCATTTTTCTTAGCGAGCATTCACTTCTAAGGGAAAAATGGGACACTGGCTTTGCAAAATTATTTCTCTGGTTTCCCACGCACTCATGTTCTACATTGGTCATTCCCGATATGGTTTGCGGTGCTCCCACTTTTTTGTCGAACAGATTCACACCTCTTCAGTTCAAATAATTTTCTTTTCACATTTAAAAATAAAATAAATTCACTTAATTTGGCGCCCCTTGACGCTGTGCCCGGGGACAGCTGTCCCTCCTTGCCCCCACCTAGCTACGCCTCTGTAAAGATAACTTAATGCTAACTAGATGCTTAAGAACAAGAACTTGACTCTCTCTAGGAGAAAATTTGAATCCTGTATAAATTCTGATCTAATAGGCAGTATTGCTATAAACATATCAAAAAGAACTTTTGAGGTAATTTTTCGAAAACTTTAAATATTTTAACCTTTTTTTAAAAGAAAATCAATAAATGACACTAAAATTTTTTAGCACTAAATAGTTCCAGTTTCCGAATATATTTTTAGTTTTTCGTTTCAAGAAGGAGAAAAATATGTTAATAAAAATTCAAATGATTTGAACGGAAGCTCATAAGCAAATGACAGACTTACAGCCGACTTCCCCCTCTATCAAATCCATGTGATGCCACATGCTGGATTTCTACTTGCATTAATGAGTTGGAAAAAATAGGTCTTGATCTTTTTTTAAATACAGATTCTGTATAATACTATTGTACTCAAAAATACAAGGATGCATTTAAAAACCATTTTTAAGAATATATATTATTGTTTTGAACAAAAGCGGTATTCAGAAATGTTACCATTCCAAAAAAATCCAAAAGATCCGCTTTTTTTAAGCTTTCAACCTGATTCAAATCTTTCTTTTTCAACAACTTCTTTCAGTTTGAATAAAGTGGATATAAAGTTTGAAAGTGAAGCCTAATAGTTCTATGAAAATGAACTATTATAGTTTTGAATTTTGTACAAACATGTCAAGCATTTAACCTGATAATAGCTGAATTGTGGTCATATTCTTTTATACATCATATATATATGTATGTATGAAATAAAACCTCCCATGAAAATTTAGATTTTGATCTTTATTCTAGCAAATGCAAATACAAATGGTAAAATTAAGTAGCATTTGCATTTAAGTAATGCTAATTAATATTAACATTGTGACAAATCATTAATCATAAGATATATTTTTAAGTCGCAAGTATCATTAAAGTAGAAATTGCTTTATAAATTTGTGTATTTTTGTAGCTTGTTATTTTATTTAATTCGTGTTTGAATAGATAAAAAATTATTTTCATTAATAGAACATTAGTAATTTGCTAAATACATTTTAACAAGACACTTTAGTAAATGTAGCTTAATAGTCCTGTTATTTTGTTTTAAATTTCTGGTCAATATTTTTTTTTCAATAAAAAAATTACTAGAAAGAAAGAAAATTCTCAAAATATTAAAAGAATAATTATTTATACTTCTTTCAGATGAAGAGAATCCTGAAAATGATTGAGATTTGTGATTGAAAATTTATTTTGAAATGGATGCATGTACCCTCTCCACAGAATATGCTTATTATAACAAAAAATGGAAGTATTTTTTCAAAAAATTTAACAAAATAAATAACTATGAATAACTTGTGGATAAATCATTCATTATAGTAAATTATAAATATTTCAAATTTTCAGTACTGAAAGTAAGAAATTGTTCTTGATTGTGCCAATTTTAGTCTCCTTTTAATTTATTAATGAGACAATACTCCTGGGGGTAAAACTAGTTAGAAAGTTTAAAATACTGACTTTACTAACCAAAATTTATAAAATGCTGACTGGATTTTTTAAATTACAGACCACCGTAATAAAACGTTTGAAAAAAAAAAAAAAAAATTGAACAGACTTCAAATTAAAAATTTCCCTAAAAAGTGAAAAATAAATTTATTCTTTAAACAACATTGATACGACTTTTAAACATGATTTTTTAAACCGGTGCAAAATTACGAGTCTTGCACCACACAGTAACCACAAGTAACACATTGGTGTGGTGATAATTATCATCACACCAATGTGTTACTTTACATTAAAACTGTTGCAAAATCTGGGCCATTTATATTTAATTGATTCATGGTTACAAAAGATCTTATGTATCATAATTTTGCACCGACTACAAAAATTATGTTTGGAAGTTGTATCGATGTTGTTTAAAGAATTACTTTAGTTTTAAATTTTTAATTCGAAATTGTTTTTTTTTTTTTTTAGCGTACATACATTTTTTTATATGGATACTCCAATTTAAAAAAACATATCAAGTGATTGTCACTGGAAAATAATCATTTGTCTGATAAATTGTGTTTTGAAATTGATTTCAAAAAGTCCAGAACAGACTAAATGAATTTGTTTTGTTTCAGAGAAGGCTCAAACTCTTATTATAATCGCTTTTAATATTGCTGCTTTATGCTAGAAACTCTTTCTAATAATGAGTTTTATATGTATTACCTAATAATTTACTCAACAAAGAAATAGCAAGGCAAGTTTTTCCAATAAAAAGAAAGATACTTATTTTTCATTCTTAACATAGTTTCTAAAGAACAATCTTAGTCAAATCGATGTGTGATATTTAAGTTAGACCACCCTTTATTGATTTTTTAAAAATCATTAAAACTGGTTCAAGTTATGGATGAAAAAACAAAAAAGACCTATTTACACCCATAACTTCTTTTCTATTATTGAATATGGACAAATGAAAGTTCAGGACCTGTGGGGAAACCACCCTCGATCGATGAAAAAAAATAATCATGAAAATTGGTTCATCTGGCAAGAAGCTATGCGTTAACAAACAAAAAACAATATTACATAAATTAAAAAAAATTACAAAAAAACTTTTTTCTTGCGCACTAAAAAGGTCGAAAATAATTTTCCCATGAGCCTGGCAGAATTTCTGAATAAATTGGTCACATTATGGTGACAGTTCATAATCCTAATTCTTATAAAACGAAAAAACGTTGGAAAATTATTTTCTATCTTTTTAGTGCGCAAGAAAAAGTTGTGTTTTATGAAAAAAATTTTTATTTATGTAATAGTATTTTCAACTTTTTAGTTTTTGATGGATGAAATTTTCTCAATTGTAGAAATTTATTCAGAACCTTGATATATAATGCAATTATCCTTACTACAAAGGTTAGCGTTCCCAATTTAAAGACAAATCAGATATAAAATGACTTATTAGACTTTTATTTCAATTATTTTTTAAACATATAAAATCCAGAACCTGCTTGGTTTCTAAATTTCTTTAGAGTCTACCATGTGGTGAGGTCTTGCATATGAGTATGAGAGGCTAAGTGTAGCTTTAACTACATATATGATGTGTCATAATCCCTTATAGACCTTTCTTTCCTTGTGCTGCGGTCCATTTAGGTACGCACAATTTCGTTAGTATGTTCCGATTTATTGCTAACGACTAATTAAAAGAGTCAAATTGTAATGTGTCGTCATTCACCACATTATCTTAAATCTAGAATAAACCATATATATTCCTTTTCTGACAATATTTATTTAAATGCTATTTCTAAATCAAGAAAATCGTTAAATCGGGAAGAAGTTCAATTTTGAATTTAAAACGTATTGCTAATTTGAGAAAAACGTTATATCGAAGATAGGCTTTAATTGTTTTTCTGCTGAAAACTGAACTGATGTTTCTCTATTTGGAAAATAAGTTTGATATTGAAATTAAGCTAACACTTTCCACACGGAGTTGAGGAAACTGCTAATTATTATTTTTAGATTAAGGTAAGCTTTATAAGAAATCAAACTGAAAAGCTCATAACTGGCGTTCTTATCTACTTAGAAACTTCGAACAAATTTCATCTTGTGCGGAAACATCAGCGCTTTTGATTGATATATTAATGTGCAAGGTATTTTCACCCCCGTATTGGGGAATTTGGGAAAATTTGCTTAAAATTTGAATAATAAAAGGAACTCTCTCTCGAATTTGTTATGTGTAGTAGAATATTGCATTTTCATCTGGTTCTGAGCTATATGTGAAGTTTCAGATTAATAGCTTATCGGAAAATGGTCAAATACGATTACAATATTCTGCGTAGACAAAAAAGCGAGTTAAGAAAAATGTTGTAAAAAGACATACATACAGTATGAATATATAACCTCCTCCTTCGGGAAGTCGGTTAAAAATCAACAATCTTGCAAGTACTCCTCTTATTCTGTAACCTAATAAGAGGAGTATTTGCAAGATTAACTTTACATGACCTTGTTACACAACACTTAGATTTGTTTTTGTTTTTTTATTAACCCGTCATTTACAGATGGGATTTAATTGAAAATTTAATATTGATAAATAAGAAAAAATAATGCAGCAAGATCCAATATTTCTTGTTGCAAAAAAAATATCTTTTCAAATTTAGCAAGTTGTTCATAAAATCGAGCATCATCTGTACGGCAAAAAAAATTATTTTAATAAGAGAATATTCAAAAATAATAAATACCCACATTGTTACAATTGTCAATACATAAAAGCTCTGAAAAAAATATAATTTCTACCGCATTATCCCCAAGTTGTACTAAATATTAAATTTCCTGGTTCACAAAGTTCAAATAAATTCTAAAACAACTATTCACATGTAAAATTTATTTACTTATTTTTCAGAAGTTACAATTATAAAGTACAAATAAATAGTAAAATATTTCACATGTAAAATTGTATTTACTTATTTTTTGTTACAAGGCAATGAAAAAAGTTTTATAAAATAACAGCATGGATATCTTCAAGAAACAATTAAAATCTCTTTCAACAATTAAAAAAAATCATTATTATTTATATTTATTATTTTTTTTTTTTACTTATTCAATTTACATTGAATTTTCACTTAAAAATGCCAAGTGTCATTTCATCCCTGTTCAGACCCTAATGCACATGTTAACATGACATGATTTTTGTGATTGATCGAATATTTGATTGACATTATTATGGCATATGAGATGTATCTTTAAGAAAAAAACTTTTAATTGCAGTTATTTTATAAATGTATTTTGTGATTAAGTCTGATATTTTTTATTAAGTTTTTATATCCTGTAAGTAGTATATTCCTCTGGGAATGCAAACTTATGCCTCCCTTCTCCCATAATGTTTGGCAGACTTCCAGCATTTGGTATAATATTCCATGATAAATATAAAGTAATATTTGAATTTCCCCTGCAAAAGAAAAATGATGAGAGAGAGAGAGTTAATGATGCATCATAAAAATTTATTAAATAGCAAACAAATTTAAACTATGCATATGAATTAGTGTTTGTATAAAAGATTAATATTATAGTTGTAATGGCAGTGGTGTGGGAAAGCAAAAGGGGCCCTGTGCTTTTCAGCCGGATGTTGCCGTCCTGGAGGGAAGAAAAAGATGGGACGCCTATATATACAAGCATTAAAAAGTGGGGGGACGCTTAAGTTAAAATTCAAAACAAGAGGGGGGGACGCTTGTGTTAAAATAAGACAGTATGGGATGCCACCCCCCACCCACCCCTCTTGACTATGCCACTGATGTTAAGGTGCTCTCAAATTTCAAGTATACTATATTATTCTAGGAACATGAATACAATCTATAACAGTGGGGGGCATTTTCATGATAAGAGGGATGGGGGAATGTAAACAAGTCAACTTAAGCTGCTTTTGTATGTTGGACTCCTGCCCCCCTTTCAAAAATTTCTAGCTATATCACTGTAATGGTATTTCCTTTTTTAGCTTCATGTAGTCACATATCGAGAGATCCAGCTTTAAAAATGTACAACGTTGCACTATTAAAAGTTGCCCAGTTAAAAAATGCTGGATCGACCCCTGGTACTGATTTGTCGTTATTTTGAAACACACTATGATAAGCTTTATTCATACAAATTTAATTTTTAGAAAAAAAAATTATAATCATACTTGGCAATGACTATGCAGATAAATTTTCATTTATTTTATCAAAAAAAAAAATTTTTTTTCATGCTTCTAGGAACATTATAAGCAATGATCAATAATGTTTTTATTTATATATATTTTTTAATTAGATATTGAGTTTACAAAAAACCTCTCATTTAAAATGGTATAACCCCTTGCATGTGTTGCTTGAACCCATTTTGGGAAAGAAAAATGCGACTAGGCTTAGGCAGAAGCAAATTTACAATTAGGGGCACTTATAGGCAGAATCAAATCATAATCTATGCTATATTCCATTTAAAACTAAAAGTAGGCAATAAAATAAAGAATACGGAAGTTATGCAAATATTTACTGGGATATTACAAAAAGCTTTTAAATATGTTATTTCATATATTTGTTTTAATAGTCCGTGGGCCCAATGCATTTATCGTTCAAGTTCGTTCCGATGCTCTGGGGGCAATTTTTTCTTTGAAGGAAACTATTTAAAATGTTCTAGTAATTCTAATTTTATTAAGTTCTCCAAACAATACTTGGCCATAACTTAATAACAAGAGATTTCCTTTTGCACTCTTTTTTCGATGTATTCGTACTCTGCTCCAATGAAATCATCGAATTATTTTTTGCTCCACGAAGTTAACCAATCATGCCGACTGTAACATCAGTCGGTGACATCATTGTTTGTAAATAAGGTTTCGACCCTTGCTATCATTCTATTTTAAACTTCATTTTAAAAAAGGCTCTTGTAATCAATTCTTGCGACCAATGTATTTAAATATAGACAAAATATATGCACTGGATTCAAAAGCATAGGCTATTTGTAATATAAAACAGCATCAACGAGAATTATTTTGTTTTAAATATAGCACTGGTATGGATCTTTAAAAAAGGTATAATTTTTGGAGACGATCTGTTTTCAAAATGTTTTTGTATTAGTAACATATTTTTTCCTCCAAAATTTCTGAAAGTCTATATTTTTTTTACATCGTGCACAATAAAATAATAGAAAGATATATTATTAGCACATGTGTTATACTAGTATTCTACGTGCGTATGGAGCGCTTGCTTTCTGTGTTATATTTGTATTGTACATTTCTAATTCAGCAGTAATTTAAATAGTGGGTACGCATCAGAGGACTTACCTCACTGTTGCCTCAGTCCTTGCTGTCTTCCATTTAAGTATCCATTCCGTTATTAAATAAAATATTGCATCTTTTACATTGCGAGCTAAATTTTACACTACATTGTTAAACGGAAATATGTTAGCAAGAGAGAGTTTTTTTTTAGACACATAAATATACACGCATTTGGCATTGAAATGGGTAGGGGTTTTCCCATCTTATTTAAGGCACTATTTACAGCTTTACGTTTGACACATGTGGTATCAAAGCAAAGTTTATTATTGTTCATGTCCTTGAACTTTATTTCTGATACCACTAATTCACTTATCGAGGCGAGGAAGAAATCCTTTCTTCCAACATGAAATAGAATAGTTACCCCTACACAGCACAGTGTTTTTTTTTAAACAACATCTCTAATTTTCGTTCATTAAGCTCTTGTTTTGTATTATTTCTAACAAGTGGTGTATTCTTTCGTTTTGTATGTAAGATCGTATTAGTTAATACAGTTTCCCCTAGATCTTGTAAACTGGGCTCAAGCTTCATCTTTTTTCACAAATCGTAACACATGTTGATTTTGTACAAAAAACAACTAATTCTTAATTTTTTTTACAAATTTTAAGCAACATTTTTTTGTAAAATAGTCTTTAATTGCTTACGTAGTGTTAAAATAAAATAAATATAAATTGGCCGAAAATTTTCGGGAAAAATACATGTTAAGGCGCCTTTTTTACTTGTTATTTTAAAACAACACCGCGCATTCGGGGGTACTTTTTATGCTCCTGCATTATTTGCAGTGTAAACAAGAACAGGTGTCTCTTGTTGTTCTATTTCACTTTATTTGGTATCTTTTGGAAGATTATTCTTGTAATTATATAACAAATTAGTGTAAAGTGGTTGATTAAATTATTTTTTAGGAATTTTGTTTTAAAATCAATTGACTCTCAACCAAAGAAGAAACAAACATTATTGCATCAAACCCCCCTACAGATGTTAGGTTTCTTGTTTAAAACCTTTTAGTGAAATTATTAAACTTTATTGGTAATTAAAGTAAAAAATTTGCACATGTAACTAATAATTAATAGTTACATGGGCAAATTTTTACTTTGATATATTTTTTCAATTTATAAATAATAATAAAATAAATTATTTTAATAAATTTTACTATTTTATTGCTATTTTATGATTATATAAAAAATTATTAATGTTACCCCTAAATGCTTGGTGTTGTTTTTAAAAAACATGTCAAATTTCCTCGGATTCTATTCTTCCGAATTTAATAAAAAAAATTTTACTATTTTTTCTACTTATAACTAGCACATACAAACACAATTTTTCTTTCTTTTTTCTTTACAAAGAAACGAAAAATTGCACGGTGTAGGGTTAAGGAGCGTTTGTCATATTTCAGTTAGCAGTTACTTTGTTATACCAGTTTATAAAACTAAAAAAGGCGGGACCAGGACGATTACCCCGTATGACTACTGCTTATATTAACTCTTAAAACCCAAAATTTTTATAAACGGGTCATAGCGGTTTCTGAAGAGATAAAAAGTGAAAAAGCCGATTTGTGCCCTGAGATTATGTCCCCCTTTAATGCATATCAAGGCCGTATCCAGAGGGGAGGGGAGGGGGGCACGGGCCGGGATTGTGTTGTCTGGATTTCGGGCCTCCCCCCGAAATCCGGAAATTTTTCGCAATGTAGCATATGTTCCTCCCTAAAACTTTCCTAACATAAGTGTTCCAAAGTCACCCCCCCCCCCCCTCCCACAAAAAAAAAAAAAATTCTGGCTACGTCCTTGATGCATATTTGTCTGGAATGATACAGAATATCCCCCAGGTTTTTTTAAAAGGAAGAATATTTTCAGTGACGTAGTAATTGTTAAAAAAATCGATTGACATTTTTTATGAAGGGGATTTTATTATTTTTCCCCTACAGAATTAAAAGTTTAAATAAAAATTATTGAAATAAATCATTGAAGTTGCATGAACAACTCAAAAATTACTGTCAATGAACTAACATACCCCCTTACATTAAAACTGCAAGTGACAATTTTTTAAAAGCGTGAACATAAAAAAAACAAAAGAATCAGACAGTGAACGCGCTACTAAAACGTAAACAGAGGGCCGCTCCTGTTGCTCTGATTGGTCAATTTCTTTTTTAGTGACGTCACAGTGTTATCTTTTTCGGATATCCATGTGCTAACGTGAAAATGAAATAGCTCCTCATAACTTTGGCTACTGTGAATTAATGGACAATCATATTTTGGAGAACTTTATGAATTTACATTTACGAGCCTATATTATGCTTTATTTTGGCAGAATAAAATTGCCCCTCAAGAGTCGGAATGAAAATTAATTTTAAGCTCTTTTTGAGACTTCGGCCCACGGACTATAAGTTTTAGCTTTCTGAAAGGATGCACAGAAATGTCACAAACCTAAACACCAGAATTAAAAATTGTTTTCTTCAGTATTTTGTTGCCTTTGAATTCTCAACAATGAGATGCAAGGAAAATGTTTTTATGTTAGAATGAACATAACTTTGCTGTAAACTGAGTTTTATCACAAATGTCCCTTTTTTAAAGGGCCATTTCAGTACTTTGTCCAAAGGTAGAGTCCGTAACATGACACTTTTTTTGTTATAACTACGTAATTTACAGTTCAATTATCACCAAATTTTATTTTCAAATAATGTGTTGAGCACATTTTTAGAAAATAAAATTCAGTGATAATTAAACTGTAAATTATGTAGTTATAACAAAAAAAAAGTGTCATGTTGCAGACTCTACATTTTTAGAAAATACTGTGAAATGGCCCTAAAACTTTTTTGATTCACTAAACCAAACAAACAATAACCAAAAAATTCCAAATTTTGTTCCTTCAAATGATCAAACATTCATTAAATTACCTTAGTCCATTTCCATCATCCCAAAAGTAATACTTTGGATTAATTTTATGGTAATTGATGGAAGCATTTTCATTTCTTCTAATAATTTTGTCCCACAACACCACTTGATTTACTACCTGTAATAATAAATATTTAAAATTATATATCATAAAAGAACAAAACATGAAACATGTAAAGAGAAACATTTTAATAAACAGACATAAGTAGCTTTATGCAGAAACCAGCTCCAAATAAGATAATATGAACTGCCGTACCCATTAACTTCTCTATCTCAAAATCAAGAAAGTTAAAAAATCAAAAAAAAAAAAAAAAAACTGAAGATTAGCAAAAAAAAAAACTATTTTTTTCTTTCTCTCTACATTTACGCATTGAGAATGTTTTCCAGAAGAAATACAGTTCATTTAGTCAACCATTATTTTTTAAAGCATAATTTTCTCTTAGATATTCATGAAGAAGTTATGCAATATAATATTTAAATTATTCATATTTCATTTTAACATTCAGAAGAACATCTCAATTGTGTAGCATTAGAACATCTCAGCATTTATAGCATATATTGTAGAACATAGTAACTAAATATTACGATGTGCATATTAAATGAAGCTACTGTTTGTTTGCCAGGAGAAAAGCTCACACCAAAATATCTGTGTAGAAAAATGTGCCTGTCTGTTACTATGGCATTGTGGTGTGTCTCATTTTTCCAAGGGAAGTTCGAAAGACTGGAAGATTGTCTTTTAAACTTCCCTTGAAAAAATGAGACACACCTCTTTGACATAGTGACAAACAAGCACAGACATTTCGACGTAAGCTTTTTGGCAGACAGATAGTGACTATGGGCACTTTAAAAACTTATAATGAAAAATGCAAATAAAAGGATTTGCACACTGCCATGTATAAAATTAATTTTAAAACTAAACAAATTTAAGACAGAGAAAAACAAAAAAAACTTGTCAGCATTAAGTTTAGATTCAGTAGAAAACATTTCAGTTATTTTTAACATGAAAAAAATTGCATTATAATCAACTTTTACATAGAGTCACAATTTCTAAATCAGGGCTGTTAAATGGACAAGAAATATAAAACTGATGGAAATATTTTAACAATACTTACATTGTTCTCTGTAGTATATTCAGCTATCAAATACAGAAACAATTGCTTCACATTCCAATTAAACAAGTGATTTAAATGTGAAAATAATTAAGGAAGATATACACATAATGCTGATACATAACAAAAACATAAAATAAAAGGTTTATTTCCAAAAAAATTTTAAAAGCAGTTTTCTTCTCTTTTTTTTTTCAATGTTATGTGAAGGCTTGTGGTGATCATGGGTGAAAGTAAACAAATGTCAAAGGATGGAACTTAAAATAAATTTATGTAATTCCAAAAACATGCATTTTCTAGAAATTATGATAACATATCATGGGTATTAATTATTTATTTTCCTGTCGATAAAAAGAAGGAAATCTGTCTATAGACGGAAGACTTTCACCCATGGTGATGATTTAAATTGGTTAATTTAAATCTGATTTAATCAATGAAAATTTTAATAAAGTCTATTTAATAAAGTTGTAAAGTTCATATGTCCTTCAATAGTTTTTGAAAATATATACTTAAAGAAATAATGCATAGAACATGATACCAAAAATATATTTCAACGAATTAATGCAACTAGGATCTCTTTTTCAGAACACAAGCAAATTGAAGTTAAATATATATCAAAGAAATAATACAATAAAATTCTAAGTATGAGATGCTTTTTTTATATGGAATAAAATAAATTGTGAAAGAAACATCCACAAAAAACAAAGTTATGGCAAAATGTGAGGGAGTTTTGTTTTAATATTGTAAAAAACCAGGGTTGTTTGGTTTAAACCAAATGGTTTTAAAAAAAAAAAAAAAACACTTGGTTTAAACCAAATTTTTTTTCATTAATTTTGCACATCATTAAATATTGCAAAATCCAATTTATGCAGAAATTACAAGCACAGCACTGGATAATTAATGAATTTGAAAATTAACAAACTTTGTTTTTTAATCAGTACAAATTTTTCTCATCTCCTATCTGCAGACTACTTATGTCAGACTATTTGGGTTTTTCTAAAATTAGCTCTGAAAAAGCTAATTTGAGAAAAACTCTTCTCAGTCGTTATAAAAATTAAAATGATATTGTAATTCCTGGAGTTAAAGAATATATATTAGAATTAATAAAATAACTTCATAATAACCAATTTGCAAATGTATGTTACAGATAACAATTTTTAAGAAACCAAATCTTTTTTCATTTATTTTTCGCATTATAAAAAATTGCAAAATCCAATTTGTGCAGAAATTGCAACACAGCATTAGATAAATCATGAATTACTGAATTTGTAAAGTAACAAACTTTTTTTTAATCAGTGAAAAATTTTCTCTTTTTCCTAAATTATTCTCTTTTTTTTTAAAATATATTTATTCTTTAATTGTTAAAAATTGTATTTAAAAAAAATAAAAATAATAGTGATAATTTCTAAGCCAATTGCTGATTTGTATAAGTGTTATGGTGTAATCATTTGTTGATATTACTGATACTGTAAATCAACACACATTATTTTTAATGTATCTTTCATTTTTGCTTATTTTTTATTGATTTAGTAAAATATGCTTTTGTTAAAACACAACCCACATAATAACTTCTTTAATAATCTGCTGAAGGGTCTGTATAAGTAGA
Organism: Octonoba sinensis; assembly: GCA_038502835.1. Taxonomy (NCBI): domain Eukaryota; kingdom Metazoa; phylum Arthropoda; class Arachnida; order Araneae; family Uloboridae; genus Octonoba; species Octonoba sinensis. Next base: position 22,351,151 of record CM076599.1, on the reverse strand, counting down.
GTATTATAATGTGTTAATACAGTAAAACCTGTAAAGTTGACCACCGTTGTAAGTTGACCACTTTTGGTCAGGAACGGAATGAGCCCTATATTATTTAATGTAGGAAAACCTTTGTCATTTGACCACCGTCTATATTGACCATTTAAGCCATACCAAAATTGGGTGGGAGTATTATAAAAAACCCTTTGTAAGTTGGCTGCCTAATTATTACTATATTTATTTATTTATCTATTTTTGTAAAGATAAAAAAAAAACTTATATAAGTTCTCCAGGATAATATTTTTTATGCTGTAATGTTAGACCAGTATTTGTCTGGATGGATGAAACATCAATATAAAGTTTGCCTAAACCTCTGTGTAAGTTAACTATTCTAGAAAACTACTATGAGCCTCACTCTCTTGTTCTTTAAATAAGTTTCTTCTTTTGCTTCTAATTGATCTAGTGATTTCGAGAAATTATGTATTTTTAGGGAATCTTTACAGTCAAATAAGTAAACTAACACATTTATCTTTAACTAAGTGGTTAATTTTAAAGTTGTATAGGATACATTGTAAGTCGTTCAGATTAAATTTCTCTAATGTTATTTTAGATCATTGTTAAAAATAGCTAATTACTAATTTAAAGTAGCATTAATACATGATGTTATATTTTAATTAGTCACAAATGAATAAATGCATAGCGCAAGAAATGACAAAAAAAAAAACAAAAACTCCACCCTCTATAAGTTGACGACTAAAGTGCTGCACCTATATAAGGTTATTAAAATTTAAGGTTTTAACTTAGTTACTTAATTAATTATCAATAAATTAACTATCAATAACATTTATTTACAATTAAGGAGCTAAAATCTCCATGATTTTCTAAACAAATTGTTTTTCCTACAAATGCCATTTAAACCAAAAAAACCGGTTTTTTCAAAAAAAAAAAACAGGTTTTTTTCCAACCCTGTAAAAAACTAAAACAATCAACTCCCTCCAATTCAATGCTTGGGACCGAACAGCTTTTGGATTACAGAATTTCGCTTACAGTTGCTAAAATACAGACAAATTGTAAATGGTGAAAAATCTTCAAAATTTTAAATTATTGTACAAAAAAAAGGTTTCAATTTGGTGGGGGGGGGGGGACAATTTGGTACTACTGTGATATAATCCCCCCCCCCCCCCTTGGCAACATTCGAGCTAGCGCGCCAATTTGTAATTATTTTCGGTTGGCGATAGTTTCAGTGGCAACCCAGCGCCATCAATGTTGGCTGACGTAATGTGTGGCAACCCTCGGTGTAAGATGCGGAAGGGCTTGTGTTGGTGCGATTGTTGAACTTTTAGAAATTTTTTTTGCGAATAAGTAGCTATGTTTAAAATTTGTGGAGATTTTTCCTGTTGCTAAAGGAAGAATGTAAAGTGTTAAGGTGCATTAATTTGTTTCAATTGTTTTCTATTGTGGCCAGAGGAATGATTCTATATTACAATAGTTTGTTAAGGCGCCATGTTTTTGAATACGTTAAAATTGACGGAAACGTGATTTGGTGCTTTTGCAATCTGAAGTATGAAATTGTTTTGATTGATAAGTGCATAAGTTTGGTTAATTGTGACTAAAAGCAATGAAAAATTAAGTGGTAATTTTCGGACCATTTCGTCATATTGGATAGCAAGTTTGTAGTGATTTGGGATCAATATTGAAAAGCCAACTGGTTTAAAGTGAGTTCTTTATTTTTCTAAATTTATTATTTGCTTATTTTATGTGTTTGTAAGGTTATAAAACAATGAATTTTCAATTGTTCTAAAATTTTAGCTGTAGTAATTAGTGGCTTTGCTGGTTTTGATAAAGTGGGTTTCCGTTAGTTTAATGTAAAATGTACTTGAAGTTTTGCTTGGAATTGCGCAATACTTTTGCTATGTTTTTCGTTGAGTAATGCATATCATTTTATGTTATGATAATTAATTGCAATAGTCATTATTGTGCCTAAAATGCATGTTTTTTCAATGAATGGTTTTTACCGTATTTTTAATGGTAGGCTTCCAATAGTTTAATGCAAAATGAACTTGAAGTGATGACCGTTATTAATTTTGTTATCTAGGGTGGTATTTTAAAATTCGGATAGCGTTGATTCGCGCGATATTTTAATTATGTTTTTCATTAAATAATGCATATTTTATGCAATGATGAATCATTGCGGTAGTAATTATTGGGCATAAATTGCGTGTTCTTTTAACGAAGGGTTTTTATTCAAGTTTAAGTGATTTGGTGAAGCAAATAATTCTATTTTTCGAGTAATTATTAATCCGTTAATGTATTGAATTGTTCTTGAAAAATGCTGTACGTGCTTTACATAGTAGCGTCGATATTGTGTGTAAGATATAATTTGCAATTTTTGGTATTTTACTGTTTTTTAGTGATTTTTCTCGACATGTTTGCTATGTTTATGATGTGACATTGTTGGCGATAAAATCATCGCCAAGAGTGCTGTATTCTATTTGAAGTTGGCGACATAAAAATCTTGTTGTTGGCGACGGTTTCTTGGCGCCAACAAAATTATGGATTATATCACAGTAGTTCCAACAATTTTTGAATTGTGTTGTTATTTGTTTGATTACACATTATAAGGACTTTTTGCACGATTTTTGCTTCTGATAAAGCCAGCAAACATAAATAATTTCAAAAATTCTTGTTAGTTGTATAATTCGCACTACACCTAGACAAACATTAATGAAATAAAGAGTAGTGGATTTCTGGAAAGTTCATCCTATAAATAACATGCATTTATTTATTTTCTGACTAATAAAGGATATCAGCTTTCAAATCCAAAGTGACAAATCCCAAATCATTCTTCAATCGAGAGGCACTAAAATCTGGAACATTTTTACTGAAATAAAACAAATATTTCTTTGAATTTTATCATGCTTATTTCAACATAATGCAGTTAGTTTTAGCCTGCTACAGGTATTTTTTTAAGTTCGTCAAACTTAAGCATCTGCTAATTATATATAAATCCAGAAGGATGTTTTATAATCAAACTGAAAAAGTTATATTTCTAAGAAAAAATTATATTAAAAGTACTAAATCTGTTGGCAAAGGAACGTTGTTCCGAATTACATTCGGTGCTTAACAACACATACATTTAATCATTCAATTTATAACTAAACTCAACTATTCAAACTCTTAGAAATGCACATGAAAAGAGTGAAAAAGTATGACTGTAGTTATGCTCTATTTCTACAAAATTCGTTTAAATTATGAAAAAAAAACAAATAGCATTTATTTCTTACACAACAGCTTTGACGGTAGATATGGAAACTTCTCCACGATAATCTTTAAGCACAGTAGAGAGAAAACACAAAAAAGTTAATCCAGCTAGAACACTAAGAGTAAATGCAAATATAGCATTGGCTCTAGACAGTACAGTATTCATACTAAAAGAAATATTAAATAAAAATCATTCAACTATTGAGCATACTATGCCGGAACGAACGCTGACGTTCCACAACAAATCCAAAACGATTTTTTACAGTTGCAGTTAATGTTCATGCCAATTTCGATGCTATATGTTGCAGACGGTTGCAGCTAAACAGTCCGAAATCAGTCCACACATCACGTGATTTCATCTTGGGTACGTCACTGAGTTACGAGAAGTCTGGAGCGACGACTCCCCATGCTTCACGTATAAGGCAGCTTGCGAGCCGACGCGCATGAATACAGTGCTCGAGCCATCAAGGCAAAACATCGCTGACTTATTGGCTCGTATGGTGTATTGTTACAAATTTCGGTTTAATTTATCATAGTTTATAAAACATTTTATTTTCGTCATTTAGCAAAATGTTTGCATCCTGTTGTGCAAAGGGATGTAAAAATAAATTCGGAAAACTTAAAAGAAAACGGTGTTAAAGGTCATTTTGATGGGGAGTTTGCTATTTATACTTTAAATGCCTTGTTCTCGTATTCTATCTTTGATTGGCCTTATTTTATAGAAATTTAATTACTATGCCCATAATGTACACAAAATTGTTTTTTGGATGAATAAAGTTTACCTTAAATCATAATATTACAACTTAATTACATTGCTGAAAAACTTTTTCTTTTAACATTATAGTCTTATAATATTTCTCATGTTTTTCGATAGTCAAACATTATTACGTAATATTTTATTATAAGTGAAAATATCAGTTATACAAATAGTTAAATCATGTACTTTTTTTGCTTTTATGTTACTTTGCTAGTTAATGGAAATTTTAATAATAATTTTGGTATTTTCGAATGAACTTTCCATTTGAGTAAAATTTTGATTTTTGCGTGTGTTAATTTTTATTTTGTCAAAATGTGGCGATTTTTTAAAAACATTTATTTTATTATTTTATTACTAAATTAACATCTACACTCAAAGATTTTTAATGAGTTCATAAAGCTTTGAATTGCAGCCCTTTCCCCTGTAAATATACTGATCAGCTGAATTTTTAATTTGTGCATGATTAAAAAAATCATGATAAATATTATTATGATCATGTTTTGTTTTGTTACATAATTTGATTTTGTTACATATTTTGATACATAAATTAACATCTGCACTCAAAGAGTTTTAATGTGCTTATAAAGATTTGAATTACAGCACACACACACTTTTTCCCAGCAGATATACTGATTAGCTAGATTTTTAATTTGTGCATGGTTAAAAAAAGCAGAAGTGTTTCTTTATTATTCTTATTTACATTTAATATCCATAAATGAAATGTTCCATTAGTGAGAAATATTTGTTAACTTGGTCATAGGCAAGCAAATTTGCAAAATATAAAATTTGTAAATACTTATACATTTCAGATTCATCTCAAAATGACATGCTCCATTCCAGTCCTGTTCGAAACTTCTCACTGAAACTTCTTGTGAGATTTATAATTTAACTGTGTAAAATATTTATTCATCAGTAAATAATGAGAGTGAACCAATTAATCAGGGTGTCTTCCTGTTTAAATAAACATTTTTTAAATCTGCCACAGTCTCACACTCCCATTATATAGCATTCAAAGATAATAAAAAGTGTCGCATAACAATGGCATACTGTTTTTTTATCGTGAAAAAATGTATGAATAATTGTGCTAAAATGCTATGAGAAATTTTAAATTATTATATGTCAGGCATTAGAATAAAAAGTTTAGAAAAATCGGAAAAGAATTAAGAGCTCGAGAGCTCTTTAAAGGTAGCCGTTTTATCATTGCGCGGATTGGTAGTTAGCGCGTTTTGCCTTGATGGCTGAAAAGGGTGTGAAGCGGTTTGACCGTCCAGTCCTCGCTCCAGATGTCTTTTATTTAGCTCAGTGGGGCAGGTCTGCGCTTATAGACTCCATGCACATCTGTATGGTTGCTTCACGCAGTGGCGGATCAACGTACAGGCGCATGCATGGGCCCCTGGGGCCTCACCAAAGCAGGGGCCTCGAAACCGTCTAGTGTCTCATTCTCAGAACCAAACGTGAATCTTAATTGTCAGTTAATATGAGAATAAAAAGAAATACTTACGGGCAAATTTTAAACGACGGGGTGTCTCAGAACGATCCAACGATTTCGACCACCAGTTTAAAAAATGCTCTTTGAAATCATTTATTTATTCATACCCAAATGCAAACAAAGAAGGAAATTTTACTTTTTAAATATTACATTAGTTAATTGACGACCGTTTGTTTGACGACATCCTTCAAACCTTGTGCGGACGTTATTGAAGAATTTTGTAAGAAGTTGTTGAGGAATCAATCTCATCTTCTCTTCAATATTTCTTTTCAAATCTACCAAAGTTCGTGGATTATTCTCGTATACAACATTCTTAAGATAATCCCACAAGAAAAAATCAAGTGGGGTTAAATCAGGGCTCCGTGGTGGCCACTCAATGTCACCTCTTCGAGAAATCTCTTTTTCGGGAAACAACTCTTGCAGTGCTGCTCGCGAGTTTGTTAGTGGTATGCGCCGTGGTATCTTGTTGAAACCTCCTAAGGCGGTTGTAGTGCCCACTTTTCTCGAAGTTTTGGACGAAACCGTTTTGAGACATCCTGTATTTTCATAGTGGGTATTGGAAAACAACCTTGCAATGGATCATTGGATACCAATAAAAGTTCCATAATTGCATGATCTATTGGGAAAGAGCGAAAAACGGCGGAAAAGTATATCGGAGAAGCCCTCTTTCATTACGAGGATGTCCGACTTGAAACGGAAGAACGGGAGTAAGATAACCCCTCATATATGGATGCAAAGACTCCTCTCTTGAGTGGACCGAGGAGAAAAATCAGCCTGTGGGTACCTTCCTCCTAAAGGGCTGGGGTGGTGAGTGTTAAAAACAACCAAAAAAAAGAAAAAACCTTCCCAGAATTTTGGACATTGAGACATAGATCGAGCTGAAGTTCACTCAGTCGTAAAGCCCTTGATTTGCAAAGAGTTGACTTTGACGTTGTCATTTATTAATATTTCCTTTCATCAATTGTGTAGAATAGTAAATACTAAAGTCGTGTTATATTACGGAAGTGCAAGTGCATCTGCGTTACTGTCGAGCTGATCAGCTCGAAGCATTAAAAAATGCCAAAGAGAAATGCTATTCAACTTTAAGATAAAAATTTCTAATAAAATTTTTATAGATTTTTTTTCCGCGTGTCATACGTTGTGTAGTACATAGATATACACAACAGGGGTGCTCAATGATCCAAAGAGTTACGGTAACCCCCTTGAAAGCCATGTAGCACCTCCTCCTAAGGATATATATATTAGGCAAGTGATGAACTCCAAAATGAGGACCCCAGTGGTTTTGCCTGCAAGTCTGTCGGTTATGCATGTTACCTGTTGAATTTACGGGCGAGTTTAAGACAGAAGCAATTGGGGTATTTGTTTCTGTTTAGAGTAGTATTAATTATGTGTATTGTTTAAATTCATCCAAACTAAAGGCGCTTTTAAAGATTTCAGTTTTCAATAAATATCCACTGGAGAATCTTCAAAATCCCCCTTTCACTTTCATCACCACAGACCCTAAATTTGCGTTCTTAGGACTTTCCTTAACTTCCCCCCCCCCCCCAAAAAAAGCCTAAAATTGCGTTTTTAAAACTTTTGTTTCCAAAATTTTTCGAGGGCGAGCGCCCGAAACTTTCTTTTATCTACCAAAGACGTCCGCAGGAATGATACTCCCTGCGTCTTTATTTTTTTTATTTTAAAACATTCCCAAACCGCCTTTCATAAAATTGCCAACGATGAATTGCAGAATTTTAGTGATTATCTTTTTTTGTATGGAATTATTTATTTTTTCTTTTAAACCAGGATGCAAGATTTTCTTTTCCATTGTTTTTTAAAACAACTGAGAACAAAATATATATTATATAATATAAATATATACAGTGAAACCTCTCTAAAGAGACCACCCACCAGACCGTAGAAAATCGGTCTTATAGAGAGGTGGTCTCTGAATAGAGGTAATGGCTAAAACAAAGCTTCATGCAATAATACAACAAAACACTATTCTAAGACTTGTTTTTATGACTGAACAGCTTTCAAAAAAGAATTAATCAAAGTTTGCTTTGATTTTAGTAATTTCTCCTTAAGAATCTTTATTTCTAAACTTTGATTTCCTGAAACAATTTGTTTACTTTAGAGTCATCTCTAGCAGGAATTGAATTTTCTGTTAATCTATTGATTTCATTTAGAGTTTCTTGATGTTAAATAGATGGTTGTAGTTTCACTTTAGGAAGCTCGTCATCTGAATCTAAACGAGCTGCTAAAACATTTTTAAAATATTGACTGTAGTATCATTTAGTTTACAAGTATTGTACGAGAAATGCCCTGCGAACTCTATAAATGTCCTTAACTCTCCAAGAAAGGTAACAGATGGAATGTGGACCAATCATTCCCATAAATGACTCTGCACTTCCAAGGGTGTTGGTACTTCACACTTCACAGGGGTCTTCAAGGACAAATGAACAATTAAAATTAAGCTCATCCAATTCCCCTGCCCTAGGTGCTTATCACCCTCCCAATTCCAGAAACAGGAACAATAATTCCTCCATCTACTAGCTGGGTCCTATTTTTCTCAGAGGTAACTCAAAACTTCACAGGTAAATAATCCTACCTAAAATTCTTCTGAAAAAATGGTCTTACTGAGAAGAAGTTGTTAATACTTCCTCCCAGTTCTGTTGGACAGAAAATAAGTTGTCTTTTAATGGAGGGAAAGTTAATATTGAGCCTATAGCTGGAAGGTTTAGACCTTAAAAAAAGGTCTCTATGAGAGGTTTCACTGTATATATATATCTTTTGTTCTGTATCATTCTTTGATGTATTTACATGTTTGTTGATTCCAAATAAATGAACGTTATTGTTGTTCTACATTGTTCTTGTCAGCGAATCATTCTATTTTCAGCGGGGTCAATGGAAGGCCTCCAAATCAGGTTGCGCCTGGGGCCCCACAAAATCATGATCCGCCACTAGCTTTAAGCCCTCTACCTACTATTTCACCTCTATGGGTAAAACCTTAAAAGTTTGATTGGAATGCCATCTTGTTATTGCGCACAAAAAAATTAACTACAAAACCCGGAGTTGGAGTTAATATATGTTTCTAAACTCTGACTCCTTTACTCCTAAATCAGTTTGACTTCGAATCCACAGCACTTGGTTACAACGACGCGGACAACCCAATGTGACATAACTACCTTTCATAGAGGACCGATTAACTTCGAATCATAATATAAAATGCGAAAAAAAAAAGGAAATTTGAAAATACAGTAAAACCCCGTTAGTCTCCGCGCCTCAGTATACCGCAGAATCGGATATACAGCGGTGACTATGATGTCCCCCCAACGCTTAAACCACCCTTTATCATTGCTATTTGAAGGTGATTCCTTATTTATCATTCTAATGAAAGCCAGTCCGGACACCTAAATATTCTAGCCAAAGAACACCTAACCCCCCACCAGATACACTAACAGATAAAGCCGTATTGTGATAGGCGTGATGTACACCCCTTTTTTAGTGCTTTTTCTGTCATTCAACCTAAAACATATAGCTTAATTTCAAAATTGGGTCCCAGACAACCACTGATATCTCTGAGACATACAAAAAGATCCAAAAAACATCCTGGATATCTGCTGGATATCTCACAGACATATCTCAAATTCCTGGATTTGGATCTCCTTATATCCCTGAGATATCCAGATAGTAACATGTCAATGCTTAACTGTTCCATTTTCAGAAGTCTGGTTTAGTTATGCTTGTGTAACTTCTTTTATAACGCCACAACCTTTGTATTCCAGATTCTTTAGCATTCCTGAAAAGTAAACATGTGAAAAGTAACCCCAGTGAGAAGTGCGTTCCTCCCCTTTCAAATCTAATTTTTTAATTAATACCTCTCCCCTTTCACAATCCTATATGTTAATTACATAAAAAGTTTTTTAAGTACCTTTTTACTTGGAACACACTTGGTTTATAACCTATCGCTCGATAGCCTCATTGCGCAGCTGAGATGTGTGCTTCTTGCACTGCAGCAATTACAGTGAATAAATGGCAGCAAAGAAAAAAAGAAAAAAATATACTATGGGGAGAAGAAAAGTTACGAGTAATTGATAAAGTTAAAAATGATGCAACAAAAGCGAGTATTCTTTCGTGAATATTGGTTCCACGGTATAGTTTCACTATACCCGGTTATGTTATAAAACGCGGATGCCAAACATGTCCCCCGACACCCGCGTTTTACCGTATTTCTTATAATACAGGCATGAAATATTCTTCAACATTAAGTTTTAGGTCTTAGTGCTAAGCCTTTGAATTCTCAATAAGCAACTAAATTTTGCTTCACAAATTAAAACAATGAATATTTTTATTCAAAGTGGAAATTATTTCTTAAAGGGAGAAAAAAATTGTCTTTTATCTGTCTTGTTGATTTTTATTAGAAGAAAAAAACCTTGATTTTGGAAAAATGCAATAACTATGGAAAGAAAGAAACCTATTTTAAAAGTTATTTTGCTTGGAGATAGTGGTGTAGGAAAATCGTCTTTGATTTCCCAATTCATCAAAAAGAAATTCAGTAGCTGTTATAAGGCGACTTTAGGAGCAGATTTTTACACTAAAGACATTATAATTGATGGTGAAACCGTAAATCTTCAAGTGTGGGATACAGCTGGACAAGAACGTTACAAGTCACTTGGTGTTTCGTTTTATAGAGGAGCAGATTGCATCCTCCTGATTTATGACGTTACATCTCCTTCCTCATACCGTTCTATTGAGTTTTGGAAAGAAGAATTTTTAGCTGTCTGTGATCCAAAAGATCCTAAAAGATTTCCGTTTGTAGTCGTTGGCAATAAAGTTGATTTAAGAAATAATGCATCTTGCCCGCATAAGATTCAGGATTTAATGCAATGTGATTATGAAGTACCTTGTCTTGAAGTGAGTGCGTTAGATGGAACTGGTGTTGAACAAGCTTTTCGGACAGCAGCAAAGATGGCCATGGAGCGGGAATTAGAGGAAAGAATTTTCGAGATTATTCCTGCAATAACATATCACAACTCAAATAGCAGGAGGTTTAACTGTCTTTGCTAACTAAATGAAATGTCTCTAAATATCAGAGCTTATGTAATATTTTTTTTGCTATCTTATGCTCTAAGGGTTATTTAAATAATATTGCATCGTATTTATTAACATTGCAGTTTAAAAAGTAGTATTAATCCCCCCTTTTTTATTTGATTCAATCTTAGAATACGGTACGGGATAATTTGGCGCCAATTATTTTCTAGTGTTCCAAGAAATTTTGGAAAATATATTTGGTACTTATCGGTTACAAGCCCTACTTTTTTTTTTAATCGCCAAATGAAATGTAAACAAAGCATTTTTGTCGGAATAAAATAGCACACGCTGATTTTCACACGCATGTATGTCATTTCGTTTTTCTTTCATTTTGATTAATTTATTCGCAATAAGAAGCAAGGAGGGTACTTCCAAACACCATTCAGATTCGCATCTAACGGAGTTTATATGGAGGATCTAGCCATGATGGACTCTTTTAATATGTTAAGCTAAGTTTACCATTTTTTGGCTGTCGGTGAGAAAATAGATCGAAGTAAAATATATTTTTTTTTAATTTAGGGTTATTTCCAATAATTTTAAAGAAATTCTGACTGCCATAAGTTGGCCATTGGAAGTCTAAATAGTTTTTGTTGAAGTATTATATTTTATTTTGTATTTTTATTAAATTAATCTTATGCTGTTTACGTTTTTATCCAACAACAATACTCCTAACCGTTAAATTCATGTTGGAGACATTTCTAAAACCACCGATAAGGTGTTAAACCGATATGTACCGAATATTTTTCTTTCTTTTTTTGTGACAGTACTGTTTGGGGTACTTCTTGGCGATTTTTGTTTAAGTCGCCAACTATTACATTATATAAAGGAATTGTTGAAAGGAATAAAACTTAATTCTAAAAGATCGCTAAAAAAACACACCAAAGTCTGATGCAGTGCACCTACCACACTTCAACCTTTTTTTCTCTTATCTTGCATAAGTTTAATTAAGTTCGTTACTTGTTAGGTATTTATCCGTTAATAAAGGGCCTACCTTCGAGACTTTCTCCCGAATTCTCGCCAATATGAATTTAACGGTTACAAGTGCTTTTGTTGCTGAAAGGGGGAAAAAAAGAGAGACACCGAAAATTAAACGATATTAAGTTTATAAGAGTCATTGAATGCAGATACAAGATAGATAAATTAAAATAAATAAACTACGCATTTTTACAGACATTTCTGCAAAAAACGTTTTAATGTAGCAAAATACGCACGATCTATTTAAATTCAATAAAATTGCTTTGTTAACACTTGATTTGGCAATGTAAAACTTTCTTGGCGACTTTTGCACCGTAGGCCGTTTAACTGATAGGTAAAACTTATTCCATTGTTGATTAATTCATCAAAAACAAGTTGACGGAAAATGGAGCCAACCTTGTAGGAGAGTTAACCTCACTTATCCATTTAACATATGCATGTGAATTAATAAAAGTGGTTTATAAATAATTCAAAGAAGGGAGTTTCATTATGTAATTTGAAAAAAAGTTCGAAATTTTTAACTGCCAGATACAGATTAAGGGAGGGGACCTACGTTCGGAGGCTTTTTTTTTCAAAACAATGAAATAATTACTAAATGCATATTTTTTTAAGTTAAAAAGTAATTAAAATTAAGAAAACAAACAAAATAATAGCTATATTTTTATAAAATTTTGAAAAATTGGGAAATTTTAGCATAAAATAGGCGCATTTTACAGTTTACGCCAAACACTCCTCGATATATTTTAAAATCCTTAATAATATATGTTTCTATATTACTTAACTGTGTTCTGAACTAAAAGTTTTATGATAGGTCAAAAATTGAGAAAAATATAGCAGTTTTGTTGAAATTCATACGTTTTTTACCGAAAAAAAAACACAATATTTCACAAATAAATGCCTGTAATTTTTTTAAATACTGACATAGAGCTTAGCTTTTAGTTCAAAACACAGATAGCAATGTGCGAAACAATACTTTAAAAAAATCACAGTAATGGGTATAAAACTTTTCGAGTTATGAGATCTGCCGTGAACAAAGATATCGAAAAAAGTAGTTTTTCAGAAAACGCATTTTAAATTCCACTTTTATGTGCTTGCGATGCGACTGCTGGTTAACTTAATTGCGTGTAACTTCGTTTCTATGTATCGTAGAAACAAAAACCAAACATTTTTGAAATCTTAAATACATATTCTTTTTAAATATAAAATAAAAAAAATATCGATTTTTTTTCGCAAAACTCGTCTTTTTGGTGCAGGCGAGTTATTTACCCTTAAACTTCATTGTAATTAAAGAAACTAGTCTGTAGTGGCCATCACGGAACTTTCTTCTATATCCTTCATATAAATGTGACTACTCGCCAAATACCCTTATCATGATATGAATGAGGGGTTTGCAGCAAAAAAAAAAAAGAGTTAACTTCATTTTTAGGCTAGAGTTGACAACCGTTTCTTGGGGGGAAAATCATTCTTTCGTTTGGTTCAACAAGGAGTTATCTCCCGTTGATAGTTCTCATTTCTCAAGGTATCCACTAGAATGATTGCTATAAAATGCAAACGTTTTTTCTGAAAGATAAAAGTTTGTAGAACATTCTAGTGAAATTTGATGATGAACTTTCGATTAAACTATTTTCTTGTAAGTTAAAACAACTCCGAGACCACACATCCCTTGTTCAAGTTTATGTTTTCAAAAGTAAATTCTTATTTTTAAGTTTATAATTTAAAATTAATTTCATGAAAATAAAAAGAAACTGTTTATTTACTTTGTAACAAAACATAATAAATAGTTGAAAAGAAAACAGTTTGATTCTTGTAAAGTATGCAGAAATACCTTAAAAGTGAATAAAACACATGGGTCCCTTTTTATTTTACCAAGAAGGAAAAAAAAAACGATTATAAAAGGAAATTTTTGTGAATCGGAAGAAATAAATTTGTGTAATTTCGCTAATTAGCAAAGTAGCACATGTTATTACTTGCATTGAAAAGTGTTCAGGTATTTTAAATTAAATCCATTGCACAACACATAAATAAAATTAAAAATTTTATATAAATATATACACATAATTATAAAATTTTAATCTATATATGTACAATTTTAAATACTGATAAAATTAGATCTCTCATTTTTACAAAATCTTGTACATGTTTCGGTAAACTTATAAAAATTATTAAAATTTCATAATTTTGTTTCATGCAACTGTCCCGAAACAGCAACACAAGCTCTGTAAGGCTGTTGGTAAGGCCGCAACCGAATTGGAGCACCAACCCTGTGATTTGGAAAAGGCACATAAATTTCATTATCATCAGCTGAATCCACATCACCATCACTTGAATTGTTAGAAGGCACAAAATGCTCAGTTCGTACAGGCTTCCGAGGCCTAGGTCTTCTGTAGTATCGAAACTCTCTCGGAAGAGTGTATGAGCGTGGAAGAGATATTTGACTATCAAGATCAGAAGGTACATTGTGAGATTTGTAAGGAGCATCAGCAGATGTATCAGGTGGAGGACATCGACACTGAGCTTCTCGAACGGTCTCGGTATTGCGAGAACGGGGATAAATTTTAGTTTTAGATGCTGCCGACATATTGCTGTTGCTAGATACATCCGAGTTATGTGGGTAAATTATGTGAGGTGGTGATGCTAAGTATGAATTTCTGGATTCTGTATATTCACAATACATCCTGGAATTATCCAAAGAATCTGGAACAAGTAGAATTTCTGGAGTTTGAGATCTTTGTTTAGATTTTGGTCGCAAATCATTTATAATATGTGGTCCTATTAAGGAATGATACAGAGGCAAACGGGCAGCTGGAGATTCTGGTCTCACCCAAGGCTGCTTTTTGGAATGAGGAATCGGTTGACGCAAAGTATCTTGATCTCCTATTTCCATCGGATGGGGCCTTTTAAGTTTGCCTTGTTTTATTTCTTCCTCAATCTCTTTTAATTCTTGAAGCTGCTGTTGTTTCTTCTCTTGTAATTTTTGTTGAATATTCACTCTGGACCCCACACTGCTTTCATGGTCACTACTGCATGTCTTGGGAGGTAGTCTTTTCCAAAAGGGATTCGATTTTCCACCATTACCCAGAGCAGATACAGGAGCAGGGGGAGGAACAAAGCTGGACGGTTTCTTTTTCTTTCGCTTGAAGGCAGGATTAAGCCTGCAATTAAACACTCCAGGTATGCTACTCACCATACCATTTTGAAAATGTCCATTAGACTGATGGAAAATCACAGGATGAGTGGATTTAGATAATGGTGTAGTTCCAGCCATCTTGCCACCATTGCTTAGAAGTTCACCATCTGAGCTAGGCTTAGAGTTATGGTTATCACAAGAATCTGTTATACAGTCTGCACAATGAGATTCAACATCACTAGGAGTTAAACTATGCTTTAAATGTTGAATATGAAAAAACTTATAATACAATACCATGAATAACATACCAACAGTAAAACCTCCCCAGGCAATAAAAATTGATGTGTTATGATACCACTCTGCATTCCCTTTTAGAAAGAGAAAGACTGCCATTAGTAATGAATTTTCCAAAAACATAGTGATATAGAATGCAATCATTTTTTGTTGCGCATTGATTTCTTGAAGATTGATGTAACAAAAAATATATACAAATGCAATCAACATTGAATACATGGTTTTCTTTTTTAAAGATATTGATTCACCATGAAAAACATTTTTGGGTGAAATCAACCACAGAAACATTGTCAACCAATGTAATGATATTACCACAAATACCCAGTAGTGGTACAAAGTAGCATATACAGTTAAAACAACAACACGAGAAGAAACTGTCCCAAGTCTCCAAAAAAACTGAAATATAACACCAAGCCAGGTTAAAACGAGTTTATGAATATTACGTCTCCGAACGTTTTTGCTGAATGATGCTAAAGCCCAGCAGACACTGAAAAGTGATAAAATTGTAGAAACTAAATTTAGATCAGTGACTTCAACAGATGATGGCTTGATCCAAATTAAATACAGCTGGATGAGTAGCATTGGAGCAGCTTCACAAAAGGCATGAATTAATCTAAGCATACACAGATCCCGAACCTCGTTTTTAACAACACTAAGATCTACAGGCAAAAACAACTTGAAATATCGCCACAACACACCAAATTGTATTAAATGAACAAATGCAACTATAGATAACTTAAAATCTTTGCCACTATTCCTATGAAAATACCACTTCAGTGACAATAACTGGCTAATAAGTAAAGATAGCATAATGCAGGACAAAGATAACACAAACCATGCAAGCTGTTCCTTAACATATAATGTATAAATAGTAACAACGTCAAATACAATGTCACAAAAGTATGATGCCAATGATATGATGTTGAACAAAACATCACAGAGGGGAAGAAATTCTTGAGCCATAGCACCTAGGCTGCTGGTAAGTCCACATCTTGCATAATACAAAATTAAATTGACCTGTCAACAATGCATAGATTTTAACCATTGACTTGCACAATCAAGCCCGCTTGTTTCACAAAACCATCGGACGTAGTTAAAGAAATGTATGGAGAATTTCTCTGCACTTCTGAAATGAAAAAGAAATTTAAAATTAGTTTAATAAGTTTAAAACAGCATTTTTTTAAAAAAAAGTTAAAATTATCTGTTACGACCAAACAATAAACATTTAAATTTCAAAACAATAGAATGATTTATGACAGAGTTTTATTGCACAAAATGGAAATAAATAGATTGAATATAATCTACTAATTGAAAAGCTTAGTACAAAAACAAGTTTTTAATAGGTTTGGTTGCTTCCTCTCTGTTTATGTTTTCCAGCAAATGTATTCAGTGTATTAGCCTAATACATCACTGCAAGCCAACATCCTAGCTTACATTCATTATTTGACTTTTCTTAAATAATCTATCTTTTGTTTCTCAGTTTATTTACTTTTTAATATCTTTTGATGTTACCACCCTTTCAGGAAGCCTCCACTGCAGATGGAGTCCAGTTTCATCTGTTTTTCTGCCTCCCCCCCACATATACTGGTTGTAACTTTAGCATTTCAGATTTATGTTACAAGGCCCAACAAGATATCTCCAAAAAAATTTGATCACTATCAAATTAAAAACATAACCCCAAAGATCAATATAACAAATACAGCAGAACACAAACTACCCGGGGTCATGTGCATTGACAATGAAAAATTAAACAAACACAAAAATTAGATATGCAACCAACAAATTTATCTCAGTTCTATATGTATGTTCAACAGCTATACAAAAAAAAAAAAAAAAAAAAAAAAAAAAAAAAAAAAAAAAAAAGAACTTTCACTGCAAAGTTATATTTGTATTTTAACTATTACATAGTAAGTTGTTTTCCTTATATCAGTTCAATAGCTTTACAAAACATAATGCCATATACAGCTATTATAAAAAAAGTTTGTTATCAGGAAATTTAGATGCATATTTATATTATTGTTATCATTTATTAATTCAGTTTTCAATTAAACAGGTACATTAACACCTCAGTCTGGCAATAAAAAAAATACATATAAAAATATTGGGACTTTTAAAAACTGCCGATACATCAGGGTTGACGGTTTAAGTAAGTGACAGTTTAGCGGG
Organism: Octonoba sinensis; assembly: GCA_038502835.1. Classification (NCBI taxonomy): domain Eukaryota; kingdom Metazoa; phylum Arthropoda; class Arachnida; order Araneae; family Uloboridae; genus Octonoba; species Octonoba sinensis. The sequence continues at coordinate 22,334,030 of CM076599.1, read as the reverse complement.
GTTTGATTGTAGTCTCAAAGGACTAACTAAAACGGACAAAGAAAAATCAGAAGAAGTTTCCCGACCATGTGCTCACCTTTTTATTTTACCAGACCCATCACCACCAAGTAGACCAAAACAGTTGTATCATGTGCAGAAGGGAAGTAATCCATTTCTATTTACACTAAATTGCAGCACTTCCACAGGCCTCAGAGTTTGTATCAAATTTTGGAGAAGATAAAAGTATCATTTTATAATAGTTTGGAAGAGAAAATATCTACTTTGTACCATTTTTGGATTTTTCCTTCAAACATTAAATGGCTGTTTTAAAACAGTGTGTTTTCAGAGATAAAGGCTAGGAGCAGTTTTTGAGTGTTTAAAATGATGGTAAATGTGATTCTACCCGTAACAACTGAATTAGATGATTATTTTTATACTTAAATTATTCATAACATAATCTATTCAAAAACTAAGACTAACTAAACTTATAGCTATTGTGGATGTGTTTTTCAAAAATGTTTCTCAAGAGACGGATTATTATTATTTTTTCCTTCTTCTAATAGTTAAAAATTGATAGCTGGAAGAAGACTTGAAACTCTTCTTCTTCTTTTTTTAATCATGAATACCACTAGAGACAAGTTTTTCATTTCTTTTAATGGCTAAAACTCTTTTCTTTCAACAAAACAAGCATAATGAAACTAATACAATAGGTTCAATTATTATAAAATATTTATCATTGATTAAAATTTGTTGTTTAAATGGCAGCTTCAACCATTGTAATTATAGTGATAGTAAAATTTTAATTGAATTTTATTTTATCAAAAATAATATTAATATTTTTGAAATCTATCCAATTTGCTACCAGTAGTAATGTTGATAATTTTTCAGATTAAGAAATATTCCTTTAAATTTCAATCCAAAATGCTCACTTTAGACATTTTGGAAGTAATTAATGATACCAAAAGTAAATTGCTGATTTTCATAATTTTGCAGCAAGAAAATTAAAATTTCAAAATATATTTTTCAGTTCTAAAATAGAAAGACAAAATTTATTTCTTATTATATGTTAATAATTTAATGTCTAATAATTCATTTAATTTTTTTTCCAACAATTTATTTTTACATCTTTCAAAAATTGTGTAATAGTTACAATTAAATTTTAGAAGCTCTAGGATTACAGGAAATGGTTTCCGAAGGAAAATAAATTGAATTAAAAGAAAAGGTGAAATGCATAACAATTTCATAATTTTGAAATCTAATAAAAAAAATTGAAACTTTAAGAAGCAGGTATACTTTTATGAGGTCACTCATACACACCAACATTCCCATTTCTTCAAATAATATTGCTTAACATGCTTACTAAAGATCTGCAATTCATTAAGATATACTTTTTTTCCCTTTCAAAGCGATTCTGTCTGTCATGAAGCAAAATCAGGGGCAAATTTAGAAACTTTCGTTTTTTTTTTTTAAATTACTTTTCTCACTTAACCGTAGCTATTTGTTCTTTAAATTTATATTTAATAGTTTTTAATTCCCTTGGCTATGTGTTCTGGATTATAGAAGTTAAAGAGTAAAGTAAAAAGTTGCAATTCAATGTTTAATTTTATAGCATTTGAAAGACCATCTCTAAACACTTGTAGAAACAAATATATAGTTTCAAACTAAGTTTTCAATTAAAATAAAAATAATTTGATTTTTGTGAGGGAGGCAAAAAGATTGCAGAATGCATGTGTTCCTTTGCTTGCACGTGGAAAGGGAATTTTAAAGAATTGTTGTAATGGAGCAGCAATCTTTTTTACCTCTGTTATTGTTTTTTCATATTGATTATTATTTCCTAAATATTAAAAAATAGAAAGCATACTGAGGAAAAATGCTAAAATTTATTATATTACTATAACTATATGTTTAATTTATTATAACTTTTACTACTATTATTATTCCTCCACAATTTGCTCTTATTTGTTTTTATTGAACAATTTGTGTTTCACCTGTTAGCAAGAATGGATTAAGCGGATGGCTATGACCTGGCAGCCATATTGATTGTTTGTTTTGAAGCTATTTGATAACTAAATACACAAATATTGAATTTTGGATGAGAGTACTAGTATTTGTAATTACAAGATATCTCATTGCACACTATAAATAGTTGTGCAGAGAAATATGTAATGCCATTAGGGCCTCCCTGGTTGCGCAAAACTGTGCCAAAGAGATTTTTTTGCTACAATGCTGCTACCAAAATGAGTTTTTTTGGAAAATGTGCGCCAAATCGAGATTTTCGGGAGAGAGGGGGGGGGGGGGGGGGAGAAATGGAATAAATTTTAGATTTTACATTTTTTCATTTCAAAACCAACATAACTTATTATATTTCCCCCTAATCAACTAGTTTTTGGCCTTTGAATTAAGTTATCAGTAAATATTAGCTCTATCCTCTCTTAAGAACATCAAATATGGATGAGAAAATTGAACAAAATGAATGATGTATTGTAGCAGCTTTAGATAATAATATTTCATTTAATAAGTTTTTCTTGAAATGGATAAAAAGTTTACCATTTCATAACACATAAAAGAAAAAAAAAACTTAGCTTTTTTCCTCAGTATGCTTTCTATTTTTTAATATTTAGGGAGTAATAATCAATATGAAAAAACAATAACAGATGTTAAAATGATTGCTGCTCCATTACAACAATTCTTTAAAATTCCCTTTTCACGTACAAGCAAAGGATCGCATGCATTCTGCAATCTTTTTGCCTCCGTCGCAAAAATCGGATTATTTTTCATTTCAACTACATTTATTTCGTTTCTTTCCAAAGTAAATACAGTAGAACCTCCATAAGTTGACCACCTAAGGGACTGTAACTAAGTGGTCAACATAAGGAGGTGGTCAACTTAGGGAATTTTTAGAAAAAATTTAGTACATTAGAGATTTATTTATTAGACTTTTTTAGTAGTTTTTAAGGAAAAATTTTGTACGTACTCATTTTAATTTTTTCTAAAAATCCAATATTTGTTTGAGTCCTCCTTTTGTTCATTAGTTAAGTGTAAAAATCACTTTCAGTTTACAAGTCAATTAGCATGCTTGGGCATTTTTCTACAGCAAAATCTTTAAGCTTCTCAGAAGAAATTAAAAAGAACGTGATGTGCGGGGGGGGGGGGGGGGAGTGATACTCAGATAAGCCGAATGACTAATAAAGAAATTCCTGGAAACCAGATGGACAACAAACCTGGGCAAAAGCAAATTCAAGAAAACATCAGTGGTCAAGTTATTTCAAATAACCTAATAAAAAGTGGTCAACATACAACTTATAGAGGTGGTCAACATGGAGAAGTAAATCTCCATTGAAAGTGTGTTGTGACCATTCAAACTATAAAATTTCGGTCAACATAGAGAGGTGGTCAACGTAGGGAGGTGGTCAACTTTGGAGGTTTTACTGTAAATGAAATTTATTTTTATTTTAATTGAAAACCTAGTTTGAAACTATATATTTGTTTCCGAAAATGTTTAGAGATGACCTTTCAAATGCTATAAAATTAAACATGGAATTGCAACTTTTTTCTTTTCTATTTACTCTTTAAGTTCTATAATCCAAATCATATATCCAAAGGAATTAAAAACTATTAAACATAAATATAAAGAACGAATAACTACGGCTAAGTTAGAAAAGTAATTTAAAAAAAAAAAAAAAGTTTCTAAATTTGCACCTGATTTTGCTTCATGACAGACCCGGTAGCAGAAATCAGACAGTATGGCAGTGAGCGCTGCAGATTTATCTTGAAGCTTGCAGATTAATTAGCCAACTTACAAATTTTTTTTTTGACATGTTACTTCAAAAGTAGTTAGTTTTTAGTGACTCAGATAAATGTTTACCCTGTTTTCACTAAGTTATATATCAACAATTTTCAAATATTAAATTGTGTTTTATTGCCTTTGTTTCATTTTCTCTTAGCTTGCACTAATTGCATGTTCAATGCTAGATTTTATTAATTTATTCATAAATGGAACAATTGTAATATTTATTTAAACTGTCTGCATGTATTATTGTTATATATTGACTATTTTAAAATGCATAGTTTGCTGTTTTTTTTATGATTGTAAATTTGGTTCCACATCATTTGGTGTCACAGATAAATTTTGACTTCTGAAACTTGTGCTGCAGTACAGAAAATTCTGCTACAGGGATGAAAGAGAGAATCAATTTGGAAGGAAAAAAAGTATATCTTAATGAATTGCAGATCATTAGTAAACATATTAAGCAATATTATTTGAAGAAATGAAAATGTTGGTGTGTGTATAAATGACCTCACAAAAGTATACCAGCTTCTTAAAGTTTCAATTTTTTAAAAATAGATTTCAAAGTTATGAAATTGTTAGGCATTTCAGCTTTTCTTTTAATTCAATTTAGTTTCTGTCAGAAACCATTTCCTGTAATCTTAGAGCTTCTAAAATTTAATTGTAACTATTACACAACTTTTGAAAGGTGTAAAAGTCATAAATATAAAAAGTTCCTGACCCCCCCCCCCCCCCGCCTAAAAAAAAAGCGTTAAACTAACAGACCAAACATGATTATTTTTGTCATCAAATTTTATATTCAGCACGAATATAACATTATCATTTACTAGCCATTCCAGATAAATATATGAATTTCACTTTGTATGCCATTTCCTGTTAGGCGACAAAATTTAATTAGCATTTGTTCCTATTCATGTCTACACATATGCCATTTTCTTTTTTGGAATTCTTCCATTACTTCTTGAGACAGAGCAGTCAAACTTAGCTAGAAGAAACATTCACAATAAGATTAAAATATTTAAAACATATTAAAATTATAATTACCTCTAGGATTCAATTCTTCTGGAAGTTTTCTTTGAGATTGTACAATTGCCATAATGAAGGCACAATACACAAAAAGCCTAGATGGTGCAAATTAGACAAAAGAATATTTATTAAAAAACAAATTCTTTACATGCAGATACATAACAAATGCATACACAACATTAGAAAAGCTAAATGAAAGTTATAGAAAAAAAAACAACAGAGTAGCCTGTTGTAAAGAATAGTGATTAAATTAACAAATTGTTCATGAAAAATAATTGAATTAATCAAGTACTTTTTTCTTCTTCTGTAATACAATTTTACAGGAGGGAATTGTTTTTGGAAGAAATAAAAATTCATCAGCAAAGAAATTTTTACAAAAATTATACCTTATTAAAAATTAAAATACATTCACACTTCTATATATCTAAGTAGCCAACTGCTGGAAAAAAATTTGATATATAGAAATTTTGTACATGAGTTTTGTAATAATTTCTTCTAAATTATTAAAATTAAAACTAATTTTCATGTACGAAACGCTATTTTTAATTTATATGCGAATCACAAATGAAAGTTGATAATTAAAAAATGAATTAATGAGAGATTTATTGAAAACTTACTTGAATACTTAAAAACAAAAACAAAAAGCATGTCCAGACAGTGGTTACAATGATCACAATTGCATTCTTAAAAAAAAAAAAAAAACTAAATATCTCACTAAACAGCAACTTTTGCTAAAAATTCATCAAAGATATGTTCATCTTTGTGGCGGTACGATTCGACACCTTCAAGAGCTATCTTCTGTCCCGGCCAAAAGGTACCTTTTGGCAAAGCACGGAAGCACTGGCTTTCCATGAAGAAGGTCCGAGGTTCTATCCCTGCCTCCGGCAGACATCCTCCACCTCCGTGTCCTGACACGTCGACCGCCACATTTGGTGACCCGGCAATTACACGCAAGGAATGGAGACCCAATCACCCCATGAGATGGCACCACGAGAACACTCGCACTCATTCGCCCGACCGAGGCGCTCGATCACGAGCTCTCATCAGCACCCGACCGCGGATACGAGCCTTTCAATCTCGCCAGAAGACCTGGCACTGGCGCACCCATTTATAGTTGGTATCGTTCACTGGAGGGGGGAGTATATGTGGCTGTATAATTCGACCTTCAAGAGCTATCTTCTGTCCCGGCCATTAGGTACCTTTTGGCAAAGCACGGAAGCACTGGCTTTCCATCAAGAAGGTCCAAGGCTCTATCCCTGCCTCCGGCAGACATCCTCCACCTCTGTGCCCTCACACGTCGACCGCCACACCTTTATTCAGTCCACTAAAAACTTGATCAGAAACATTTTCCGATGAATTGAAATCCACGACACATCGCAGGGCTCGGCGCACTTTCGAGTTTTCAAAATAGTGAAAAAAGTGACCACAGCTTTAAAAAAAGTGACAAAAATAGTGACCATTAAAATGTAAACTTGTGTGTTTGTTTTTTTATTTAAACTAAATATAACTTGAAAAAGAGCAGTTTCGACATCTTTTGAGAACTAAACCTGAATAAATAAAACTTTTACTCAACTTTAAAAGAAAAAAAAAAAAAAATTCATAGCCTATTCAAAAATAAGAATTTTTATACCTGTAACTATGTTCATAAATACTACCTGTTTCAAAACCCATAAATGGCTAATGAGAGAGACAAAAGTTATTTCTTTTAATTAATTTTTTTCTCAAATTGTTACTTGTTTAAAAATATAAATGAGTAAATATTTATTCAAATCGGCAGAAATTTAAAATTTTAATTTATGTTCAACATCGAATAAAATTTATTTTGCGAATGCTAGTTTTTACATATTTTTTATACTTGTTCAAAGATTAGAAAATTTCACTTGAAATAAATCTAAATTTGATAGTTTATCGAAATTATTCAGACTGAAATTACTGTGTTTAATCTTCTGTATCATTGTAGGAAACAAACCGTTTGATTATTCGATACCGTTTTTGTAATTTCATGGTAGAAACAAAATCCAAGAAAAATTCCCTGATTTTATAATCTTAATTGTGATAGTTACACAGTATCACTGTCATACATAATGAGTTTGAGTGGCACAATCAGAAAAATTCTTTACGGGGGGGGGGGGGGGTGCACTATTTTTTTCCTATCTGAACTTTGTGCAATTCCTTTTTATTGGGGGGGGGGGGGGGATGGAAATAAAAAGAGGTCATAATGTAATTTTCTGAGCGATATATATAATCTGCAACTGCTAAGAATTTTTCAGATCTAAATTTTTTTTAAGAATTTAGATTCCCACCTCCCCTGCATCATTATTTAATGATTTCTTGAAAAGAATATAACTTTATTTTCTCGAGATGCGTATTGTCTTTTCGTTGAGAAATCCCCACCAAAATTTTTCTTTTGTGATTCAGACAGTTAGTTCGGGAGTGGGGGGGGGGGGGGGGGGGGGGGGAGTTAAAGAAAAGAGAAACTAAGGTAATTTTCTGAGTGATATAATCTGCAACTGCTAAAAATTTTTAGTCTGATTTTTTTTCTTTTCCAGCTTAAATGTCGCTTTATTTTATTTTCTTAGGATTTGCTCTTCTCGAGTAAAAAATTTTTAAAACAATTAAAATCATCATTCTAGATGGGGGCCACGGGCTCTCTAGGCCTCCCCTTCTGGTTGCACCACACTGCAATATCAAACCTTAACTTCGGCACACTCGGGACCGGCGCCACGCCGAATTTCAAAAAACGACCAAAAATGGCGGACTTACAGGACCAAAAATGGCGGATACGTGGAAGCTTCAATCCTGGCACACGTATTTTTATGCAAAATTGCAATGTTTTCTTAACTCATAGACAGACAAAGTAACTTTTTTGGTTGCTCTGCCAGAAAAAGGGCAAAAAAGTGAAAATAGTTACCAATTTGTTTAAAAAAGTGAAAATAGTGACCAATTTTTGAAAAAGTGACCAAAAGTGACTAATGCAAAAAAAAGTGACTCGCGCCGACCCCTGCACATCGTTACAAAGGCCTCTTTTTTTTTGATAGCTTGGAAATGTTTTCAGATTGATTTACTTCCTTTGGCTCCTCGATATCTTCTGCATTGCAATGTCATGAAACAAACCCAGTATGTCTTTGTCAATAGGATAATCAGCAACAATTAACTTATTGACTGTGATAGATTTGTTGAGGTTGAGAATACAATATCGTTTGTAATGTGACCTAGGGACCTTCATTTTTCATCAGGCAAACGGTTTAAAGTCAAGTAAAATCTCTCAATATGATTTGGAAAAATTTTGATACATGGAGATTATTTTGAAATATAGAAACAGTGGTTTTAATTGCAACACTTTCTAACACTGTAAAATCAATTTTTAAGAACAATTTCAAAAATGATTTAAATCAATGATTCTTTTGAAAATGAAAAATCACTTGATTTAAATCAATAAATACTGGTAAATACCCAGTGGGTAGGATATTTATAATTGGGTATTTACCCAGATATTTTCCTTGCCCTAGGTAAATACTTAAAATAAGGATATTTATAGTTTTTAGTAATTTAAAAAGTTTATTACCACAATTTGTTTTGACTACAGTTCTGAGATAATATAAATGTATTTAATTTATGCAAATAAATTTACAACTTAAAATATATAACAGCCATAGCGGTCATATTTCAAAAAATTATAACTATTTAGATAGGCTTGCCATACGTCCCGGTTTGACCGGGACTGTCCCAGTATTTTGCTCTTGTCCCGGTGTCCGGCCCAGCTTTGTCAATGTCACGGAAACGGCTGTAAGATGTAAAAAGTAAAAGTAATGAATTTATGTTTTAAAGAATCTTTAAGATGACAGAGCATTGCTGAGGGAGTGCACTGCAAGAGCACTGTATGAAAATAACCGACTGTATGTAAAATAAACTTTGGCCTTTCCTTGCTCTGACTTTAATGAAAAAAAATAAAAATAATTAGTGCCTTAACTTCCACTCAAAAAGAGTCGGTTCGGCATCTTATTGCTTCCAATGTTGATTTCAATTCAAAAGTTCCTAATACTGGTTTTACCCATTCTGTGAAACGATGTGTCAATAATTTAGTTTCCAATTCTGATTTGGTCATTACCAAAGCAGACAAGGGTGGTCAGATTGTTGTTCTTAATAAATCATCTTATGTTGAAAAAACTGATGACTTAATTGCTTCTGGTCCTTACTCTGAAATTTATAAAGATCCTAGTGACAAAGAGTTAAAAGCTATTTCTTCTGCTGTTAAGTCTGTTCATTCTATTCCTTTGATTGCTAAACGGTCTGTGATTCCTTCTGTTGCTAATTGTGCACGTTTTTATGCTTTACCAAAGGTACACAAGGCAGGTATTCCTTTCAGACCAATTGTTTCCAATATTGGCACTGCTTCATATAAACTTTCCAAGTATTTAGTTTCTGTGTTTTCTCCACTTAGGAGTCAGAATGTTTTCACTGTTAAAAATTCCACCGATTTTGTTAAGAAACTTCATAACTTCGTTCCGAATAATTCAGTTATGGCCTCTTTTGATGTTAATTCTTTGTTTACTAATGTTCCTGTTGATGGCGCTTTGACTTGCCTCAGGAAAAGGCTTTCTGAATTCCATTTTACTTCTGTGGAAATTGAGGAATTAGTTTTCCTTACTCGTGTGTGCTTGCAACAGAGCACTTTTGTATTTAATGGTAAATTTTATGCTATGGTAGATGGCCTGGCTATGGGAAGTCCTCTTAGTCCTATTTTAAGTGATTTCTATATGCATTATTTTGAGGAAAAACTGTTCCAGAAATTGCAATTTCAATTTTATGTTCGTTATGTGGATGATTGTTTTGTCCTAACGGACAGTAATTTGTTAGGTATTGATGATGCTCGTTCTATTATGAACTCCATTGATCCTAATATCCAGTTTTCTTGTGAGAAAGAACTTAATAGTAGTCTCGCGTTTCTTGATGTCTTTATTTCTAAGAGTGAGTCTGGTTTCACTACTTCTGTCTATCGTAAACCTTTCGCTGTTTCTTTACCTCCTCACAGACTGTCGTCTCATCCTCCCAACCAAAAATATTCGGCTTTTAATGCTCTGGTCCATCGTGCTATTAATATTTGCTCTTCTCCTGAGCTTCTCAAGATTGAACTCAACTATCTGAAAGCTGTAGCTGTTGATAGAGGATTTTCTCACTCTTTAATTGATTCTATTCATAACAAACTTTCTAAGAAAACTTCTGGTCCCAATAATGTGGTTTCTCGAAAGAATTTGGTTGTGTTACCATTCTTTCATTCTGTCAGTTTCCGTATAGCTAAAATCCTAAAAAGGTTTCAATTTCAAGTCGTTTTTGCTCCTAGTAACAAACTTTCCTTCTCTTCTCTTAAGGATCCTGTCGATCAACTTAACACTTGGGGTATTTACCAAATTAGTTGCCGTTGCGGCCTTTCTTACATTGGGCAGACAAAACGTGCTCTGAAAATTCGCTTAAATGAGCATAAAGGTTATGTACGAAAGCAAGAGTTAAATAAGTCTAGCATTGCTCAACATTGTTGGAATTCCAACCACTCTTTTGACTTCAATTCTGGTAAAATTATTCAAAAATGTTCTTCCCCTTTAGAGCTTGACTTTTGGGAAGCTTATCATATTAACAGGAATAGTTCTAATTTGGTTAATGATTCTTCCTCAACTCCTTATTTCTCACAGGTCTGGCATAAATTTCTTTAATTTGTTGTTCTTTCTAGGTTTTCTTGTTGTTTTCCTTTTTTGTGTCTATTTTTCTCCTTCCCCCTCCCTCCCCTCCCCCTCCTTTACATGTGTACTTTGTTTTGCATTTTGTTTTGGTAGTTTCTGTACTTATTTTTATTTCAATTTTATTCTTTGTATTTTATTTTATTATTTTTGCAATTTTTATGCATGCTGTCGTCTTTTTTGCTTTATTTTTATTGTTATTCCTTTTTACTTCCTGTACTTTCAACTGGATTCGTTTGTTGCTCTCTTATTGGTGTCTTCCTGCTACTTCTACTTCCACTTCACGCTGCCTTTATTCTCATTGGTTTACAGATAATTCTTAGGCTATATAAGCTTTGTTTTTCTTGTTCTGTCTGCTTCATTTGGATGTTTTGCATCTAGAAGCTCCCTGTCGCATTGAAAAAGGGATTCCAAGCAATCCCGAAACATATGTCTGCATTGTTTTGCTCATTTGTGCTTTAAATTTACGTGTAATTTTATTATTATTGTTTAATGAAAAAGTCAAGCTTAACAAAAACATCTTGAAAAAGGTACATTCAAGTCAGAAATATGAATGGTTTTAAAAGAAAGAACAACATTGTTAACTTATTAATTGCTTTTTTAGTCTGACAAAAATGTTTTTTTGAAATAGTTTTTGTAATTAGATAAAAAGTTGTTGTTCAAAAAAATAAGACTTAGTAATTAATTGTTCAATAAAACAATTTTACGAAAAATTAACTGTGGGGTATTCCATACTCCCCCCCCCCCCGTATACCCATTCCATATTAATGTGTCCTGGTTTCACTAACCAAAAATATGACAAGCCTATATTTAGATAAAGAGCTGTATTCCTTTGCGCATTGTTGCGTTCAAAAATCATTCAACATGATTTTTATAGTTTAATCAGGTGGACATGATATTAAAGTCATTTAAACTAACATGTAAAAATATAGAACATTTCAAGCTAGCACATACTTAGTTTATATTTATCAGTTATTAGTAATTATTGTATAAAAATACAAAAAAAAAAAAAAAAAGTCACTCAATTAAAATATCCAATGTACTAAATATTATTAGTAAAAACACAAAACACAACATTATATCCCAACTAAATATGCATCAGAGAAAGAATTAAAGATCATTCACATGCTGCAACAACAAAAACACGTTTCGTGTGAAACTTTCGATAGAAAATTTTTTACTTAAAACCTGTTTAAAGTTTCGAATTACAAAAATATTTCTGGAAAATTTTTCTTATCTAATATTTAAATGTTTTGATAATGATTGTTTTTTTCTGGGGTGTATATAAAAGGGGCTGCCCCCCCCCTGTCATTCAAGGGATTCAGGAGTAGCAATCCCCCTCCCGGGATTTAAGCATAAAATGTATTTTTTATAAATGTCTATGTATGTTGTTTTTTTTTTTTAATATTAATTTTAAGGAGTATATTTTTTCTCCCCAATGATTTCATTAATTATACTTTCAATAGAATGATTTTTATAGTAAACAATAAGCTAAGCACTCTCAATGTAAGAAAAACTTACTTATGTATCTTAAATATATTTAATTTGGTAAAACTAAAAAGAAAAACACAGCTACATAATTTTAAATAAAAATTCTAAATATCCAGGTAATTGAGTTTTGGGCATTTATCCGGGTAAATACCCTGTGGCTTTATATTATTTATTAAATTATAAATGCCAAAATGAAAGAAAGACCTCTAAATTATAAATACCAGACAGGGTATTCCTGTCTATTCCCACTCTCATATCCTGGTGAAATTTAAGGCCTTTTTCAAGGCGACGTGGAACTTTTTTGGGCCACATTACATATAACATTAAAATGACTTTTCTTTGAAGAAATAAGAATGATATAATGTGTTGGGAATATGGTCAAATGTTCAACAATGAATTTTTTTTTTTTTTAAAAGAAGAATTCTTGAAATGGACATTAAAACTTTACTATTACAACAATAACAAAGGCACTAAACTTTTTTTCCTACATTGAATTTTAATGGACATTTAATGTATCGTTACACATAATCAATTCATTGTTACGAATAAACATTTTCTTCAGAATGATTGATGAAGCAGCAACATGAACATAGTCACTGAATTAAGTCTTTTACACAGGTCGACTTTTTCAAATTTAACCTTAAATTTAAAGTTTATTCCTTTAACAGTCATATTCTTTTCAGTTATAAATATCATGCTTAGCTAACTTTTCGATCTGTAAACTATAAACAGGTTTTATTTCGCCTCCAACATTTCTCAGCACATAATCTGTAGCGATGCAGTGCATTATCCGAATAATATATGTTTTATGATTATGCCTTTTATACATGCAAATTCATGCAACTTTACAAATTATGAAAGAATAAAAACAACATATCAACATATATTACAGGGTTCACACTGGGGAAAAATACAAGGTGGGATTTCCCACCTTAACTAAAATTTTAAGTGGGATTTTAAAAATTTAGGCACAAACAAATTTTTTTTGAGTGGGATTTCAAAAAATATTGCGGAAATCGCACAAACCCTGTATTACACAAATTTTGCAAAAGATTTTGAGGCTGCAACGAGCACCTTTTTCAATGAAGAAGAAATAAACTTCTAGGTAAAATCATCCAACTGAACATGTATCCATTTATTAAATCACACTTTATCTGCTCAGGAGTATGACTTAAAATAAATGTGTCTTTTCTCATAAAAATAAGCTTTTAAACCATTATAAAGCAAGCAATTGCAATGTCTTGAATCAATGTCCTTTTTGAAGGCAGATTATTTTTTAAATAATTCAAGCATTGCATTGTAATAAGGCTACAATAAATGAATATACATAATTATTAACATGATCATCAAAACTTTGGGTTAAGTTGAAGATAAGGAAAAAATGCCGACTATGTTTTTCAAAAATTTTTTATTTTTATTTTCCACAGAACATAAGATTCTCAGGCAATTTCATGATATCCTTGATTTCTCTGCAACTACTTAGCTTCTGAGATAATTTGGGAAACTCCAGAACGAACGTAACATCAATTGAAAATTCATTTAGAATAGAAAGCCCATACAAGTTAGCCACTGTGTAGATGTGAAAAAAAAAAGTTATCAATACATGTAGATTTTCATCCCATTTACCAGCTTTGAAAAATCCATGGCATGAATGAATCATCAGTGTTCGACTATGACTTCTGAGTTGGAAAGAGGGAAAATAAATTTAAGGCATCAAGAATAAAAAGTAGGGCCTTTTGAGAGTTTTTGGAAGAAAATAAGGCCTTTTTGGGGCCCCTAAATCAATTTCCAAACTTAAGGACTTTTTAAGGCCGTGGGAAGCCTGCCAGAGTATTTTACAACTATAGTGACATGAATTTTGACAATGGTATCAATTTTCATGGAATCGCCCAGTTTTCAAAATGTAAGGTATTTCATTTTCATTAAGTTAATTAGAAAAATGCAATGATCAAGTTGAAAATCATAATACAGAAACAAAACTTACCAAAAGTGTTGTACATGCACATCAACTTCAAGTTGTGAGTGTGGTGCATTTTATATCTCATAACAAATTAAGACAGCTTTCAACGTAAACAAAAATTCTCCTATTTTCACGAATACACGTAAAGAAACGAAAAAATAGAAATCACACTAATAAATAATTATTTTACGTCTACACAATACCTGAAAATTGTTCTAATTTTAGAAAGTACATTATTGTTGTTGAAATAAATATTTTGAATGAATGTGAAATAATTTCTACGCATGAAATAACTTCATAATATGCAATTACCTGATTTCAAGGATTCTAGAAAAGCCAGAAACAACATTGAATAGAATTTCTAAAAACATAATCAGTCCCACCAATTACTCCGACGCATCTTTCGTAAAAAATTTGCGTCAGTCACCATAGCAATGGAGACTTTGAAAACAGCCCACCAGTCTGTGGAATGTATGGAATGTTATTCACTCGGTTATGGAGCTCTTGATTAGATGGAAGCCCCTTAATGAAAGAAAATACTTGTGAAGATTTTTTAAAGTGTTTAAAATTTAAAAAGAGAATTTATTCGATGCATACTCATACATAAAAGTGTGAGAAATTTAAAAAGGTTAAATAAATGAGTTCTCAAATTTATTTAAAAATTGTATAAGAAGTGGGGTGTTCAAAATCTTAGTAGTAAAAAATCCTCACTTATAGAAATCATTTCATTTTCTAAACAAATTTCAGATAAAAATTCTTAAATAATAAGAACAGTTTACTATTCCGTACTTATGCAACAGCTAACTGTGAAAATTATTTTAACCGTGTATAAGCAAACGACGGATTTGTGATGGAATGAAAACAAAATAGTGTTGTTAATCGTTGAATTGTTTCCGTTACGAATTGTTGCTAGTTTGTTTGTATGGCATATTTCCTAAATCAAAATTTTTCATGAAAATTCGTTGGATATTTTTTCTTGTTTTATGTTTTAAAACAAAATTATACTTGTGTTTTTAATTTTTTTCTTATATTATAGTTTGCGTCATGAGTCTCTTTGGCTCCAGCGGTGGATTCGGCACCAATACTGGTGTTTTCGGAGCCACTACAGGGACACAAAATCCTATGAAAGATTTTGAAGTTGTCTCACCTCCGGATGATTCTATTAGTAGTTTAGCTTTTAGTCCTGCATCTTTGCAACAGAATTTTCTTATTGCTGGCAGCTGGGATAACCAAGTAAGTAAACAATTCATCAGGTATAATTTTGCGATTTTATTACTCATAGATTACAATTACGAATTCAGGGGTTGGCTAAAACCATAAAGGTTATTGTATTATTGTGATTTACTGTGGAGAGCAAAAGTATTTCATTAATCTAGTAGCGCAAATTTATGTATATAAATGCTTGCTATTACAAAAAAATTAAAGGGCACTTTTAACTTGTTAAAGCAAGATGGTTTTTAGTTTTAAAAAAAAAGTGAATAACTTGCCTTAAAGCCGCATCCAGACTAGAACATGCTCCAGCATGAAGTCATGGAGACAAAAAACTGATTGCCTGCATGGGCTGAGCATTTGAACAATCAATTGGGTGAGCAGTGCTCAAGTGTAGAGGAGGGTGGTCCAAAATTTCAAAGGTGATAATGTTTTTGGGCTGATTCAAGTGGATACTACAACGACTCCTAAGTGAGTTTTTACTCTTTGTGCCCCGGGACCAGCCATTTTTTTATGTTCTTGGAATCCCAGCCTAATAGCCCTTCAAGTTCTATGCTTTCCCCCTGTCCCTTTGTCCTTTAGTATTGCTGAGTTGCTAATCCTCGGAGTAATGGGAAAGAGATTCCTTGCTCTTTTCTTCTACCCATCAAACTGGTGACAGCTAGCCAACCCTTAGCACGTGGTGTAAATTCCTGCAGCATTTACGCTAAAACCTGGAGCCTGAGACATTTCATTGAACATTCATAATTACAGATGGTTATATAAATTGCACATACTCGTTGATGGTTTTTTTAGTACATATTTAGTATTACATTTTGAAAATTTTAGAAAATATATTACTAATAATTGTTATTATTTTGTAATTTAGACATATCAATTCAAATTTAGAAAATGTATTTACAAGCCTACATTTTTCTTGAGAAAGCTGGTAGGAAATCCTAACTCGGTTAAAACTTGGCTAAGAAGCAGAATGAGTGATGGTAGACTCACTGAATTAGCGTTATTGCATATCCATAAAGATATTACATTGGACGTTGAAAAAATTATAGATAGATTTGCGAAAGCAAAAAAACGTCAGCTTGTGTTCCTTTTATAAGGGCTTTGAATAAACGTATATGCATTGAAAAAATGTGCTAGTAAAATTTTAAATATCACTACACTAGCATTTTTTTTTTTGTTGTTCCTGCTGTTTGAAAAAAAGGGGGGGGGGGGAGGCGGAGGGACTGTTGAAAAGGAATGAAGAATCTCCTCCATCCACATTGAACCCCGAGATTTCCAAAATCGCCCCCCCCTTGAAGATTTTCTAGATCCGCCCTTGTGAGTACACCATCTTGGTAACCCTGATTTGATCGTAACCCTGCTTGTATCATTCTGCGAGATGAACGCCAAATCGCCGGTTTTGAAACGGTGGGCTCTCCTAGGATTTTACCGGTCCTACCCTTCCATTTGGTCCCAATACGTTAGAAAATAAATCAGACAAAATTTGAAAACATTTGTAAAATATTAAGAGATAGCTCAATACAAATGAAGTTTGCATCATTGCGGAATAGAGAGTGTATTAACAAAGGACTAAATTAATCGCAAGTAAGATTGCTATTCTTATTAACAGAAAGTAATTGCATTATAAAAATGCTATTTTATATACACTGTCCTAACAGTAGCCATAAATATATTATATAATCCCATATGCGTAGCGTGAAGCAGTGGCTAGTTGAGCATAGGGTTAAGTTGGGCAATCGAAATATCTCGAAAACTTCACAGTGTACGTTAACTTATCAACTGGAGGAAAGAAGCGGTCATGAAGGAGGAATTCACAGTACGACCCCTACTGCCGATTTGTCAATCGAGTGACGTACACTCAAGAGCCAAAACATTATGATCACCCCAACATTTTGCAGTGAACTCGCCTGGATGACGTGGAAGGCACGTGATCAGGTGGAAGTGGTATTTAACTGTTGCTGGAGAGTCTGAAGAACCATTCTTTCACTAACTTCAGTGTGTGATGGGAAAGGCTGTGGATCTAAGCGACTTTGATAGAGGCCAGATTGTAATGGCTCGAAGGCTAGGAACAAGTATTTCCAAAACTGCACGACTCGTGGCTTGTTTGCGATCTACAGTTGTTAGTACTTATGCAAAGTGGATGAATGACGGTGAAACCAGCAGTAGACGACATGGTGTTGGACGTCCACACGCTATCAAAGAAAAAGGTCGTCAGAGACCGTCTCGTGTGATGAAGCAAAAGTGGAGCCAGACAGTGGCTCAGCTGATCGCCCAATACAATGCAGGGTTAAGTAGAATAGTATCGGAGCACACTGTTCACTGGACACTGTTGGATGTGGGGCTACGCAGCAAACGTCGGACTCGCTTGCCTTTGCTGACCAAGCGTCATCGCCAACTGCGCCTGCGCTGAGCCCGGGAACATCACGACTGGCCCATGGATCAGATGAATTACGGTTTGTCCTTCATCACGCTGATGGCTGTGTCAGGATACGCAGTCTTCCAGGCGAACAGTTGCTCCCTCAATGTACAGTAGGTCATACACAGGCTGGTGGTGGCAGTATTATGCTTTGGGGGATGTTCTCTTGGGCGTCTCTGGGACCCGTGGTTGAGGTAGAGCAGACCATGAATGCTACAAGGTATCTGAACATCATTGCGGACTGCTTGCACCGTTACATGGCCTCTGTTTTTCCAGCTGGAAATGGAATGTTCCAACAGGATAATGTCACCTGTCACAAGGCTAAAATCGTGTTGGAGTGGTTCCAGGAGCATGATGCTGAATTCCAGTTAATGTCCTGGCCGCCTAACTCACTGGATCTCAATTCGATAGAACACATTTGGGATGTCATGGGACGGCAGCTCAGAGTTCAAAGACCACCGATTTGCAATATCTCGGATTTGTGTGACCGTTGCTTAAACATCTGATATAATCTGTCTCCGGCCATCTACCATGGACTCGTGGCATCCATGCCAAGACGGGTTAAAGCTGTGTTGCTCGCCAAAGGTGGGCCAACTTGTTATTGACAGATGGTCATAATGTTTTGGCTCTTGAGTGTATACACAGGTGTTGTTTGTTTTTCTGCGAAGTTAGTTTCAGTTCATATTTCTTCTTTACTTGTCAATAAATCATCCATTATCGATCACATAAGTTTTAAATTTTCATAAATCTATTATATTTATGACATCTAGAAAGGATTTGTTAGTGCTGACTCCAGGATGAAAGGCTGCCAGGGGGGACTCTGAAAAAGGCACTATATTTACTTCAAAAAAGGCACCCTTGAGTCGTGCTTAAAAAATATTTCTTACCCCCCCCCCCCCCCCCCCCCCCCCCGTGCAAAAAAATTAAGCATTGAAAGAGCTTCAAGTTTAACAAGGTTGGCATTTTGCCTGTGTATCTCAAAATATAGGTTTTCATTTTGAACAATATGTAGGTATATATGTATCATTTACGCACGTTTTCATAAGTATTCTGCTGCAAAATTATGAACTGCTCAACAAAGAAAATTCTAGGTCTTGGTGACGTTTCTTCATACCAGTTTTGGGAGAGGTGTACCAAAGTTCCAACAAATCGCAACCCCTACGAAAGTGCTTTTAATGTGGCTCTGATTATTATCATAGGTGTAACCAGGAGGGGGTTTTGGGGGTTCAAACCCCCCCATTTGGGTATTTACTTATTTAGGCACATTTAAGCACACAAAAAAATTTCTGGCTACGGCTTTGCAAAGCACATATTTTTTTTCCTAAGAAAATTAAACACATATGCATATGATTTTATTTCCTCTTTCTCTGAAGGGTTGTGATCATGACCAAAGTATGCAGCTCATAATAAAGAGAACTTTTCATCTGGTTATAATCAACCCCCTTACAACCTTGGAAGGGGGGGGGGGTCACAGCGAAAGATGACTTCAATCACCGTACCACACACAGACAAACAGAGATCCTTTCAATCACTCCAGAGGGTTTTCTTTCCATCTTGATGTCTTTTTACCCAAAGGCAGCAATTTGGGAATACAATCGCACAAATAACAAGTTTGGTGGAAAATATTCTCTACTGTGATGGAGTTTTGTTTTCTGATAAACCGGTGTTGTAGCTGGGGTCTGAAAATGAAGGACCCCTAGCCAACAATTGTCCTAACGGGTTAAACCCTCAAGCCAGGTAGGGATAATCATCAAGAAACTTAAAGAGCAGTTTGTATTTATTTATGACTTTCTGTCCAAAAACCCATTTTGGTAAAATCTTTTTTGTAGATGAACCGATTGGAAAACTGATGAACTGTATTTGCATTGCATTCTCATTTACAGATGTTCCCTCATCTCTTATATTTTAAATGTTTTTTTTTTCTTACTATGGTCCATCACTGATTGCATTACGACTCTGGAAATCCTTCGTTCAACGTTTCCAATCTCACTGCTACGGTTTAATGCTGCATTTTAATTTACAATCTAGTATTATTTATATTTTAGATACATTTTTAATTATTTTCGATACATAATAATGTTTGCACTCCAGCGATGGACACATTCGTCATCCAAAAAGAAAAGAAAATTTGATTCAGACGCTTCCACCTCTGAGGTATGTTTTGCTACAAATTTAACAAAATTTTTAGAAATTTATTGTAGGGATGAACATTTTTATAGGGGAATTTGGATTTTTTTCTCTAAAATTCCGCTATTTCCCAGTTTTAATATTATGAATGCTTGGACATTGAAGATTGCTTAGCGCTAAATATTGAATTTTCTATTGCGTTTGATTTAAAAAATAAAGTAATAGATCTAGTAATGAATGTTTAATGCTTTTGTGAATCAAGGCCGTATACACAGGGGACGAAGGATCCACGGCCCCCTCCCCCAGAAATATTTTGCAATGTATCATATATTTTTCCCTGAAACTTTGATTAACATAAGTCGAAGTTTGCCCCCCCCCCCCCCCCGGAAAAATATTCTGGATACTGCCTTGGCTTCGGAGCAGGGGGAGCATGTTAAGAATTAGGAAGGGCAGTGTATGCTTCAAAATCATACCCTTTATATATACATATATATGACTAGAAATGATGTTAATATGAATTTTTTTACATATATGATATAGCTTTTTGATGTATATATAGTAGATGTATGTTTAGATCTTTGGTAAAGTTAGAGGAGTGAGTATTTGGGGCTTCTGCAACTTAAATTTTTGTGACTGGTCTTACATCTATAATGCTTAGGCTAACCTGGAGGCCAGGGTTCGAGGGCTCTCCCCAGGAAACTTTTTGAAATCTTCCTAGCAATGCAATTTCGGGATACTTTGGTGATGTTAGAGGAAACAGAGAGGAGTTTGGTTACTCTTCCCCCGCAAATTTTTTCAAAATGAAGTCTTATATCTTTTAAATTACTTTTGGTGTCGCTCGTGATAGTGTTCAATGTTCTTTTCATGAAGGTTTTTTCTGAAAGTAAAAGTGTCTTAAAAGCGTGATTTCTCTTTCCTTTCTTTTTTTAAAACTTGTGATCTGAATTTTTGCTGGGGGGGGGGGGGGTTTAGAGGAGTTGACTTGATGCAAGGGGGTAGTTCCCCCCCCGGGAGATGCCTGAAATAAACACGTATATCTTTAGAGACAAGTATTTATGACTTGTAAATTTTCAACTCTTTTATACTTCTTATTGGTGTTTATTCTGTACATTTTTAGGGTGACCCCCCCTTTCACCAACCCTAGTTACGCCTATGATTATTATTCACATGTATTTCAGGTGACAGTGACCTAGGATTTCAAACTTGGTGCCATTTTAAACCTCAATCATAGAGCTTTCAAATTTTTTCTTAATCATTTTATTTCTAATTCAAACATTTTTTTTTTCTTTCTAGAGGAGGGGTGTGGTGGGAACTTTGGAGAAAATAGCTTTTTATTTTGGCTCAATATATTTTGTCCTTTTTACCATTAAGAAAGAAATTATATCGGGATAAAAAAATGCCGAACAATTTATATGCAAGAAAACACTAAAATTAAATAAGATAATTTTTCACAGGGCAAATGGGAGCAATGGAAGCAACAATGCTAGTGCAGTCTTTACTTCTTTTATTCTATGGGCAAATGTTATGAGAGGACAATAATGTGCAAATTGTGCTAGTATTCAATGTCTTATTTAATTTAAATTTTCTTTCTAATGGAGCCATAATTTTCTGTTTAAAACTTTTTTCAGCCGTGTTGGGAGGGGGGGGGGGGGTAGAGTCAAAAGTCTTGGAGAGGAAAAACTATTGCGGCCCAATAAGAGTTTTGCTGTTCACTGTTTAAGAAGTATTGTAAGCCAAAAGCAGATGTTAAAAGATTGCTGCCCGATTTTACGCAGTTAGCTAATAAGCATATGACCGTTTTCTGCGTGCAAACCAGGGTTCGTGATTTTTTTTATTTAAATCGGATTTTTTTGATTTTTTAAAATAGACCTTAAATATTTTCTATATTGATTATGTTACATTCATAGAAACAATGTGGCATGTTAATCATTATGCAAAAACACACTTTAAGCTACTTTCACAGCAATAAATATTTTTTAACAATAATAATAAACAAATTTTAATACAAATGCGCGACTCAAATGCAAACACTAATCAGAATTATTTTGCTGTTGAAACTGAAAAAAAGTAACGATTGTGTGTATTTAATTTTTACATTGAGTGTACTTTAAAATCATTCTTTCTATTTTATAAATGAAAAAGCCTGAAATATTTATAAGATAAAAAACATTGAATGATTCTTGATTATTATGAATTCTAATTTGAATGATTGAATGAATTATACTTTGCTGTTAAGATGCTTGAAGAATAAGAGTAATATTGTAAAATTAAAAAAAAAGATTAGTTCTAAACTTATGAAATATGTTATGCACACAGACAGATAGACCTAAGAAGTTTTGTTTGAAACAGTGGTTGTAATTGCAACAAATTTCATTTTTACAACACTTTCTAACATTGTAAGATCAATGATTTTTTTGAAAAAAAATCACTTGATTTAAATCATGCTGATTTAAATCAAAGAAACCCTGGTGCAAACGAAGAAATACATGAGATACAAATACTATGTTTAGCACATATATAAACTGATTAGTATGTAGAGTTTAAAATGTTTGAATTGAAAAGAAAAGAAATGCTTATTTGGCTTTGAAAATAGTATTTATTTTATTTATTTATTTTTTTCAGTGGTGAGGCTAAATGCTAAACCCAGAACAATTACACATCATGGAACCCCAAATTCGTAATCCCAAAATTTGGAACATTTTCAAAAAAAAAAATCTCGATTTCAATGAAAAATCGGTTTTTAAAAGTCTAAAAGAAAATTTTTTTTTTCTTTTAGAAATAAACATTTAAAAAAAAATATATAATGAACGTGTTTAAATAAAAATGTAACTTTCATGATCGTGTCTGAAAAAGTTTTCATGTTTGAGATCGTGATTTCTGAAAAAGGGTTCACTTTCGCGATTAAGAGTTCTTATTAATTAATGCTTTAATTCTATGTCATTAAATTTGGCTTCTTTCTATTTTTTGTACTTTTATTATATTTATTATTATTGTTTTTTAGACTGAGCGCTAAATTTTACGCGATACAGAAAATTCGTAAAATTGAAATTCGGGCATTCTTTTATTTTCCTGATTAGCTGATCTTTTATAATTAAAAGTCTTTAGTAAGCGGCTAGAGCATTTAAAATAATATCAGAATTTGAGGATATTCTTTAATGAAAGAAGTTTTTAAAAAAAACGGGAAAAGTCCGGATTTTTCGATGTTTTTCCGCGAACGTAAGTCGACATTTACTTCGTTTTTTGTGCTAAATTTCTCGACTTATAAGAGAGTAATATACTGTATTAAAAAATGCTATTTATGAATGAAATGCTATTATCCAAATCTTTGATTTTTGGTGCTATCTACAAAATTTTTTGAATCAGGACCCAAAATGCGGAAAGTTTGCCGCTTTTGCTCAATTTTATTTTTTGAAAAATCGGGAGCTTTCCGAATTGCCGCACATCATCGGCAGGTAGCGGGTTGCAAGCTGCCCATCCTTACTAAAAATAGCATAATTTAAGTTGCAGACATTCCTATTTGTTTAAGGTTAAACACATTAAAATAAAAAAAGGCACGTGATGCGTCCATCTACTACCCCCAGTTATTCCAAGAAGCTAATGGAGAGAAGACAATAATGCTCTGGAGGTCTGAGAAAATTATTGGGGACAAATAAAGGGGGTGGGGGGCAGGATGCCTGGATTGAAGGCCGTTCGGCCGATGTTGGCAGGTCTGAATAGACCGCAGGGCGCATAGAAAAGGGAAGAAAGAGGCCGCCGGGCGCAGCGCCCTGTCAAAATTGCTTAGAGTCAGAACTATTTGTATATTCAAATAGTCTTTTCATATAAACTCACTTTTGTTTCAAATACTTGTCTTGACTCTAGTTGGGCCAATACCTTTTTCCTCCTAAAGCTGTTTGAACATACTCAGTGCAAGGTCTAACAAAGATAGACACAGTTATCAGCACAAAGAGGAAAAATGCTACTCTGGAAGATACTCCAGGAAAAAAATGTATTACAAGAGAAAAATATAAAAAACTATTAAAATGGAAAAGCAAAAGGAAAGAAATGAGTTTCTAAAAAGTTATTTCTTTAGTCAAGTAAGGAAGGCACTGAAGATGACTATGACTGCCTATAGAACAAAAAACAATAAGGCAATTGTGGCACAAGTGGCTGATGTGAAAAATGATTGAATTAAATTTGCTGATAAATTACTGCATGGCTGCCACTCTAGAGATGATTATCGAGTATTTCTTGAACTGATTTTAATATGTTTTAGCAAAAACCCCTGCTTGTGGAATCACATATGAAGCACGTGGAGGGTGGAGCACATCTGAGCACAGTGAGTGTCAAATCTTGTACTGACTTAAAATGTGGATGTTTTTCTGCCAGTTCACCATCAATTCAATAGAAGAAAATGATCTGAAAAGATATGAATTTTCTCTATATGTGTGTATTAAAAAGCTAGGATGACAGCTTCTTTACCTCAAAATGCCCCATATAATAGTTATAATCCGTTGAAATCTTTATCTCTGTAAAAAAGATTAATGACAAATTAAGCAAAATTGCATCAGACAAATTAGCCAGTCACTTTTGGTATTTATCTGAGGATCTTGAAACCTTGGCTCTTTTGATAATCAAGTAGTAGCTATAAAAAAGTAATACTGAAAATCATCCCAAGATTATGCTGCAGAATTTTATGGACATGAAATTAATGGACTTTGTAACAAAGTGGTCATCTTCATTATTTGAAAGAATTAGTTGCCTCGATAGATAAATCTACAAATCTGGGAGCTTCAGGAGGATTTTCACAAAGCACTAAAAATTACTGAAGGAATTCCAGTAGTTATAATGATCTTGCTGAAATGGGTATAGCCATTGCAAAAGAACTTGATGGGAAAATAATACACACTGAAAATCAATTACAATTCTTGTGGTAGGTTGTCCAACAACATCGTTGAGCCTATCCAGATTGCAAAAAAGAAGAGTTTGGAAGGTACAGGCACAATCACATTTATAGTTGTTTAAATATCATTGTTGCATTATTATTAGTTTCTTCTTACAAAATACTGAAGATATCAATGAAATAAATCTGCATTCTTTTCCTAGCTTCTTTCCTTATTTAAGGTATAAAATCGAAAAACGCAGAACTTTGAGGCTGTTGAGCTACCTTTAAATATTTAAATTATGAGCTTAAACTTCACAATAATTATTTTTTACATAAATAGAACCACTTAACAGGGTAGGACCAGTAAAAATCAAACATTTTTTTTAAAGGGGCTTTTTTTGGACCACCCTAGTGTAGAGGCAGCATAAAATACAGTGAGTATTAAAGGACCGACACTGGTGAGTTTTCCACATTGTAGCTAGCATGAGTTCTTTAATGTAACAAAATAAGTGCCACTTATTTAAATTCAATAAAAATTGCAGTTATAAAATTACTTCAGTTTACATTTGATTTGGCGATGTAAATCTCTTTTGGCAAGTTTAGCTTAGCTCAGTAGGACCCTTAGTTGGTAAGTACAAAATGCTTTTAATATTGCCCTTACTACAAGTGTGGCTGAAATAGCAACAATAGCAGGAATATTTTTAGCCTACCAAGCCAAAAAGATATGTTTGCCATATAAAAATAAATAAATTGATAAATAAACTTGTGATTATAAAATACAATTCTCATTGTAAAAAAAGTAAAGAATTCCTAAACTTTTGTAGAAATGTTAGTTTTTGCTCTCTTGTCTTGATGCCTCTTCTTTGTTGGTGATTAAAGTTTTTTTTCTTTGTGTCTTGTCATAAAGTGACATCTTTGTAATAATGTGCATAGATTCCGCAGTTCCTGATCGTGTCTTATGTTTGTTCATTCAACAAGTGTTAATTTTTCCACATTCTGTAAATTATCATCATTAAAAAAAAACATTGTAAAAACAGATAATCCAGTTTGCTGATTATTGAATTTTTATTATATATTTTACTTTATTCTCATGTGTAATGTCTTTGCTGCAGGGGCTAAAATTCAAATTTGCAAGAGGAGAGAATTGCAATTTTTTGGGAGGGAGAAAAATAGTATTATTTGATTGTTTCAGTGTCTTGTGTTCTCACGTTGTACAAGTTTTTAAATATGAAATTATATTTTTAGTAGAATAGTAAAGAATGACATGACCAGAATTTTCTCCTGGGGGCATGAGCTCATAAGTGTTCTTGCATGTATTTTATGAGCTGGTGCCAGTTCCGCAACCCTCATTTCGCAAAAAGCAGGAAAACTTCCTCCTTCCGTGAACCAAAATTTGCTGGCCGTTTTTGGAATTTGGATGGAGATTGGAGACATTAGTAAACATCAACAAGATCTGATGTATTATTCCCAAATTAGAATGATGTTGAATTAAGCTGAAACCTGACGCACAATACACTATAATATGTACATATTTAATGTAATTATTGGTAAATAGCCTGCATTGTTGTATAGTACGCAGGAAGAATTAATTCAAACAAAATTTAGTGTATGTATCGCATCGTTGTTTAATCTACACCCAGAACAAAAACAATTACATAAACAAATCATCCTGTAAGGTACACTGTTTATCAGGAAACCATTTTAAATTACAAAACACTTTTAATATTTTAAATAAAATTTTTAAAAAGTTTACATTTTACCATATTTTGTTTATGCATGGCTACTGGAAAACGGCGGCATATATCTTTATGGACAGCGACCATTGCTCTGGTCCTACTCTCGTATTGTGATTAACCTGACTGCATTCATCCATAAAGTTCTTTCACTCCTAGCGCTCAAGCCCCAATCTGCTTGCATGGGGGATTTAAGAGAGATGGGTGAAATTGGATCATTGTTTTGAAAACTACAATTTAGATATCTGCATTTTGTTTGCAGGAAAATAGATTTTGATATTTTTGAATGATAGTTGTCTTTTTAATATAATATATATTTTTAAATTCTATGTATTCCCGGCATCGTTATATTGCCCAGAAGATAGTAAAAAAGGAGTTTTTTTGCAGATAACCCATGGGCTATGTGTCTTGAAAAATCGGTAAAGAATCCATTTTTGTCATTTGCAAAGTAGATATAAAAAAATTGGAGTTTGTGCAGACACATGGGAAGACGGATACATTTCTTCATTTTAAATTAAGTTTATTCCTTCTCGGTGAAAATAAACAGGACGGCCTTGGTGAATATATTTACAGTTGATGATTTTTAAATTAAGTAAAAATAAAGTTGAAGTTGCTGTTGCCGTAAAAATCATAATGGCCAACAAGAGCTGATGGCGTTCTTGGCTGTTAGAACAACCGATCCACAAAGTGAATAGCCAGAACAGATCATCTGGCCAAGCATGCATTTAAATAACCAGGTTCATTTGCATGACATTCCATCGCCGCATTTACCGATGTTAGAAAGCCGGCCAATCTCAATCAAGCATTGTCATCTTATGACGTTATGCAAACACGTGTTTAATATCGGGAAATGCGTCACAATGATGATGGAATATTTGTGACTTCGCAAGACGACGAATTTTCCTAACTCCCCCCCCCCCCCCAAAAGGCTTTTATAATTTGACAAAAATAACAAGAAAATTCTAACACTATGCACAGATAATTACGGTAGTACCAACAAGGGGATTACTAACACCCTGTTTTTAAGTAATGTAAGTCGGATCATTTTTGTCCAGTGACAGTTGCAGGGGTTCTTGAAATTGAATTGCTAAAAATGATTGCTGCAGGCTGTTTATGCTTTGAATAAATTTCATTTGGTATATTTTTATTGTCCTTCAAAATAATATAATAATTAAAAAGGCAAACAATTTTCTCTTTTGCGAAATTATTGAAGTTGATTGAAAATGTGCTGAAAATGAAAGTGAACCAAATTCAAAATTCAGAAAAATACCTTCAAAATGCAACTGCACTTTTTGCATTAATTTTGTACAATATTTCATGCAAATCAGTCAATAAAACATATCTACACGTATTTATAATCAAAGTAAGTACCAAATTGGAAAAAAAAAAAAAAAAAAAACTGAAGAAGAAACAAACATTTTTAAAAGGCTAAATAATCTTAACTTTTAACCAATGTAATAATTGTACATTTTACTTTCAAAAATGGAAGGCATTAAATGTTATGAATAGGATGTTCATTTTCCTGCAGTAACCCGGAGCCGGCTAAACAGTTTGAATGCTCCTGCTCCAGCTCTGCTCCCAGATAATAAGCCATAGCTCTGGCTCTAGATTTTCTCTGGTTTCGACTCCGCAGTTTTAGTACACATTAGTGCTCATTTAGGGTTCAGATTTTTATTTTCAATTTTAATTATGAAATGGAACAATAAAAAATAACATTATCATCACAAAATACAAATTTAATTCAAATTCGAATGCAATTTTTATACCATATAAATCTGGTATATAATTTATATACCAGACCATACAAATTTCATTTAATCCAGTTATTTGTTGCTTCTCATGAAAAGAATTGAACCTAATAGATCCTTTTCATATTTGATCTTAAATCATCTGAAATGTGTTTTTATGCCTAGAATAGTCTTTCTGCAGCAGCTTGGCTAATGGGCAGTGCTATTACGATATGGCAGGCCTCTTGAATTTCTGCAGAATACGTTATCGGGACATAAAGATTTTAAATTTTCATTCTAATATTTAATTATAAAACTTTCATCATAATTAGATATTAGAATGAAAATAATACTGCATTACCCAATTAAAAAAACAGGAAAACTAAATAAAATTAATGAGCCAGGCACATTATCTGTATTTGTTGAATTATCAAGACATTAAAAGCTTTAAAATTTTCAATCTTTTACGTTAAACATGAAAATTTAAAAGATTGAAAAAATAAAAAAGTAAAGACTTTTGTAAAACTAAAGGAGCCCTGGGCCCAGGAAAATTTGGCTCCAGAGCATTCCGCCTCCAGCTCCAGGTCCCTGTTTTTA
Source organism: Octonoba sinensis (assembly GCA_038502835.1). Lineage (NCBI taxonomy): Eukaryota > Metazoa > Arthropoda > Arachnida > Araneae > Uloboridae > Octonoba > Octonoba sinensis. The sequence continues at coordinate 22,305,382 of CM076599.1, read as the reverse complement.
CGTAAATGGAAAGAGATATCGTAGAAGTGTGAAACGCTGAACTGGTTCCAGTGATTTCGATTTCAGACTTCCATATTATTTCCTAACTAGGCAGGCCTGTAGCCAGACTCTGACTCCAGGGGGGCAAACTTTTGGACAGGAGGGGCAGACTAGTTTTTTTCTAACATGTTAGAACTTATGCTCCATTTTGGACGTTTTCTTAAAATTTAAATTTATTTAATAATTAATGCAATTATTTAATTTATTAATTGATTAATTAAACAATTAATTAATGAAACTAATACTAATTTAATTCAATACTGTAATTATTTGATCTTGAAAGAAATATTTGATTAACACTTACAAAAGGCAGAATTGAATTTTTAAAGCTTATTCTAAGAATGTCTTTTGTAAATTAATAAAATATATGAAAACATAAAAAAGTGAATATTTTTTAAAGATAATTTTAATGTGAACGATCATTCAAAGTAAGATATTGAAGCATAAAACATGTATCGGTATGTTACAGCAAAAAACTGGACTGCCCATGATCCTTTCATTAGTGCCTGGTTTAGATTGAAAACAAGGAAAAAAATGAGCTGAATAAAGGAAAAAGTTCGTTTTTTTTTTTTTTTTTTTTTTTTTAATATATATAATTTGAATTAAGAGATAAAGGGGCATGGGAACAGGATTTTTTCGATATGACTTTTTGTTTTAACAAATTAAAAAGTTAAAAACAGAAATACCATTGATTATTAAGGTCCAATTAATCACGCTAGGACGGGCAAAACATTTTCCAGGTCGGGCATTGCCCAACCTGCCACCCCTCTGGCTACGGGCCTGTAACTAGGGTTGACAATATGGCTTAAAACCAAGGGTTTCAAGTTCAAACCCCATTGTTGTGCTCTTGTTGAAAAGGAATACATTTAGAAATTTTAAAGCTTCGATGATTTGTTTCTACAAGTATAATAAAGTGCTGAAAAAAAGTTAAAATGATATAAAAAGTTATTCATCCACACTTTGATAGAGATGAATGCTTGAAATATTTTGGAAAGAAAAATTCTAATTCCTGTTAAGGGGAAAAAATGAGCATTTCTCTCTGTAGGTGGCATAAAATAAATTTTAAAAAGTTGTAACCAGGAAATTTTACTTTTACAAAGGTAAGCTTTTTCATTCTAAATATACATGTAATTGAATATTGTTAACAGTTTTTATTCACAATGCACACCAGATGTATCTGTAATAATTATATTGGTAACTTTATATGTAAGTGAAAAAAAAATGCAGATTTCACATCTTACCAAAATTTTTCCAATGTTTCGTAAGTGGGAGTCTCCTGTCCAGTCTATTTTAGGAGGGGTGCTGAGAAATTAAGGTAGAAAGCCCACCATCCTGCCCTGAATTTTAGCCCCTGTACTGATATAAATGCTATGTTTTAAAAAAAACTTACTATGATTTGAATTTAGGTAAGATGCTGGGAAGTACAAAATACTGGTCAAACAATTCCTAAAGCACAGCAAACTCACCAGGGATCAATATTAGATGTTGCATGGAGTGATGTAAGTATTATTTTCTTATTTTCTCGTGTAAAATAAGTATACACGGGTTATTCCACGTCAAGTGTGCCACTGGTCTTCACTTGACCCTCTTTGGTTTTGATGAAATTTTTATGGATGTACATATATGTCTTACATGGAATCATGCCTAGGTTACAACTTCATAAGTAGTATGGTTGGACCTCTAGCCATTGTTTTTCCGTGTTGCAACTGAAATGGCTAAATCACAAACTTTGGGTTCTCATTGCTTATGATTTTAGAGGATTACCAGGCTCAAACTTGGTGATCCTGCCAAACAATTGCGATAGAACATCAAAAGCTTTGTGTATTTTAGATTTTATGCATTTTGCTGCCAAAGCAGCTCATTCAGTTGTTGCAGCGCTCCTTTTTCCCCCCGTTTAAACTCTTTTTTTCCTCCTGACCGCACAACTTCTTTTTAGATTGTTCTTAATATTGTCTTCTTGGCAATTTCAATTCGCATCGTACATGATTCCTTTCTGCAGAAAGGGCCGTCATTTCACCGAAAATTGCGTCCCGTCTTCGAGATTTTAATTCTTTTGCATCTTTTAAATATTTCAATTTTTTAAATCTTTGTAGATATTCTAACATATTCTACCATAGGTTAGCTAATTTTATCTTTTATTTTAATAATTAAGAAATTATTTTTATTTTCTATTTATTAATTTATTTTTGCGATTTAAATTTTTGTTATATTATCGGTTATTACTAATTTTAGGAAAAATCTTAAGTTTTTATTGAATAAACTCTTAATTCTTTAATTTAACATTTTTGTTTTCAAAATATAATATTTTATGAAATTGAAAGGTTTTTTTCTTTTTAAATTTTATCAAAGCTTTATCTATCAGCTGTTGGCAACTTATAGGGTAAAGATCTTTACCTCCCTGAAGCGGTTGGACAGTCCCAGAGTTACATCTCATTTGTGCTGATGTGGTAAATTTTGACCATAGTTTGGTTATTATATCAGGGTTTGCGCCAAAGAAAATTCAGTTCCGTTTTTTGGATCCTTCACAAAATTACAATTAATCGAAACAGACCCTTCCCAAAATTCAAATCACTCAAAACGAACCCTTCATAAATTTGAAATCAATAAAAAGGTCCCTTCACAAAATTCCAAAGCGTATTTTAACACCATCATTTATTATAAAAGCAGCAAATAACGATGATAATTTTCATCACTATATGTTTAAATTTTCAATTTTCACAAAATCATTTGATATTTCACAAAAATCTCTTTAAACTTCACAAAAAAAAGGACCCTGTTAAAAAATGCTGGATCGACCCCTGGGTATGAACTGTAGATTTGTATAAGGAACACAGTCTCCTTTTTTTTTATTTATGTAGATTGAAAAAGTGAAATTGAAGGAAGTAGTCATTTGTTTTGAGCTGAAGAAAATTTTTTTGTGAAGTAAAATTTTTTTATTGTTATTTTATTTCCCTTTCTTTTTGTTGTTATAGGATGGCTCCAAAGTTTTTTCGGCATCTTGTGATAAAACTGTGAAGATGTGGGATTTAAATAGTAACCAAGCCATTCCTGTTGCACAGGTAAATATGCCAAAAAGGTTAATAATTTCCCCTTCTCTTGATTACCATAGCTATCACTAATGTTTCGGTCATAGAGAAGCTTGTTCTCAAACTTAATTGTGTAAAAAGCCTTAGGGCCAATTCACAGTATTTTGTATAAACGTAGAGTCCGCAACATGAAAGTTTTTTTGTTATAACTATGTAATTTACAGTTTAATTATCCCCAAATTTTATTTTCAACTAATGTGTTGAGCACATTATTTGAAAATAAAATTTAGTGATAATTAAACTGTAAATTACGTAGTTATAACAAAAAAAAGTGTCATGTTGCAGACTCTACATTTTTAGAAAATACTGTAAAATGGCCCCTTAATTGTGATTATTATTTTTGTTATATGTATTTTTTATTTAAATTATTATTTTTTTTTTTTGTACTGGAAGTTTTGCATATTTTTCTGAATATTAGATAACTTCAAATGGACACATACTATGCTCCATTAATTTTTCATCTAATTTATTATTTCATGCATAGATTATCTAATTAAATTCAGCTCGTTATAATGACCCTATCTGGACTTAACTATTTGGATCGTTATATCAAATGGTCAATGCATCAAATGAACCCATAAAATATGCAAAAAATTCACTTTTCTTTAAATTTGGTTAAAACATTGCTTTCAAATGGCATGTTAAACACACAACAGGGAATGTATGAAATCTTTAATATTGAATAAAGTTCTGAACACATTAAAAATAGCAATGAGATATGAATGCTTCTTTGTAATTTGATGAAAGTAATGGTTTTATATGACAACGGGAAGTAAAAGTACTATTAATTTCATTGTAAAATATGAAGCATAAAAAGAAAATGATATTAACAATTTACTTAAGTATCATGTGTAAATCTACAACATTTTATGTTTAAAATAATGCTGCTCATTAGGTGAATAATGATGGGAGAGAATATTACATTAGTTAAATGATATTATTAGTAAATTAGCTATAGAAGAGAACTTTGTATGCAAGGTTTTCTAATAGATGAATTTTTCCACTTTCAGTGGAATTTTTGCTATTTTTGCTGACTTCTGCTCGAGATCTTCACTTTGAATTATATATTGTTAATTATACAGAACATAAATTACATGCAATTAATTACATGAATATTTAAAATGTAATAAAAGGATGTGCATAAAATTGGAGTATTGTTTTTTTTTAAACTAATGTTAATCATTCTGCATCCTTCACTGGAATGAGGGATATAATGAACAGTGGTTTAATCGAATAGGCCAAATACTAATTCAGCAGCTGAATATCTCCCCTTGAATAGAGCCATAGACCTTGGAAAGGGAGTTGTGTAGGTTCTATAACAGCAGGGAGCAAACACAAAATGAAATAAATGAATAAAAATTCTTTTAAAAACAAGGAAATGTATAGATATTTCAGGTACATGGTTGGAACATTAACTAAAGAAAATGAACCCCTTTGTCTATTTCCTGTTGTGTGTCTCATTTGAGTTATTTATTTTTTTTAAATATCTATGTAAGTGATTTGAAGAAATGACAAAAATGTTTGATACCGTTGCTTAAACTGTCCATGATTTTCCTTAGGAATATTGAGCAAAGACCAACTAATGATAATTTTCAAGTATATAAAGTTTGATTATTCATAAATAAAAATAAACAGCATGTTTAAGAATTGTTCTTCAAGTATTGATATTTTTTAGCATGATGCTCCTGTCAAAACAGTGCATTGGATAAAAGCTCCTAATTATTCCTGTGTCATGACAGGAAGTTGGGACAAGACATTAAAAGTAAGAGCATTCTCAGTTTGTGTTTTAGTTCAAATCAATAATTAAATCTATCTGCATAAACTTAATTTTTAGTCTGGTATGTTGTTAGTCATTTATTCATGTTATTTATATACTTTGTTCTTTGCCTTGTAATTAGAAATTGTAAAATGCATATTGGGTTTCTAGAATTTTTCTTTTCCATCATTTAGTTTTCTTTAAATCATTGTTTGTTTGAATGTTATTAAAAAAAGAATAAGGTGCCACTTTTGATGGTAAACTTTTCTAACCATTCTTTACACATTTTCTGAAGGTGCTGAAAACTAATAAGTGTATTGAACAACTGTGGCACATGAACACTTTCATTGATGTTCCATTAGATTAATAACCAGTTGGTAGGGTCATTTAGTGACCCCAAGTCAAAAATGTGAACTTTTGTAAACTTAGCTTTTATAAGAAAAAGCAATAAAATAAGATTTTTTGAAAATGTTTCCTAAAAATTGATTTAGTTTTGGGGAGTTGTTCTAAATATAAAATATGCTGCATTTTTCAACCTCAATTTCAAGCAAAACTTCATAGGCCCCTTTGTCTATTGTCAGTATGTATAACATGTTTCATTACTTTAGAACTAATTACTATTATTTTTTACTTAATTCTTTTAAACATTCATATTGTAATTCATAGTAATCATGATCCTCTTTATGTGTTTTTGATTTCAAAAATGGTATTTTAGATCTATTTAATAAATACTACACTATAAATAAGTCAGAATGCTAGTGTTTCCAACAGCGCAGTTTAAAATTTAGACTACATATCCTTAACCCACTGACGGTTTGGGCTGTGACGTCACGCCATCATAAATCTTTCTCAAAATGGTTGAAGCCGTGATATTACGATGGGCTTTTTCCACATCAAGATGGTCTGGAGCGTATATTTGCGATATTCCTTCCCCTTTTCCCAAACAGGTTCCCTGGTGCATCGGGGGCGTTGCTTTTCCGCACATTCCTCAGGCCGTGATATCACGGCCAAAGCCGCCAGTGGGTTAAAGAAGTTTCATCCATGTTCCATAACAGCTTAAGGTTTTTTTCCTTGTAAAATATTTTTTCATCTTGGAACTTTTCAAAAAAGACATTTGATTAAAACAAAAAGTTTCAGTTTTTAGTAATGGAGTGAACATATGATTTTATTAAATGGGTAACTTAAAAAATATTTCAAGTTATTTCATTTATAAAATAGAAAACTGATAAAAATGCACTCAAAGTAAAATTAAGTGCACACTATTGTTTGATGTTTTTCAGCCAAGAAATTCAGATTTTTTTTTCATTTCTTCTGTGCTTAGATTGTACTATTATTCCTGGTATTGTTAAATTTCATTTGAATCATGCATTTGTATTAAAATTTGTTTATCTATATTATTATTAAAAAATGTTGATTGCTGTAAAAAACTTAAAATGTATTTTTGCATAATGTTTAACATGTCATGTCATTTTTATAAGTGTAACGTTATAAATATCCAAAAATTCTTTAAGGCCTATTTAACCCTTTCGGGACGGGTGTGACGTATACGAACCACCAGCGAGAGCTACCTCACAGCCGGGTGTGACGAACACCACTCGCCGTTCTTGTCGATTCTGAGAATGTTGACCTTCATTTCCATAGTATTTTTTAATTCTTTTTTTCTTGGTTCGGGAAGGAGGGTAGGATTTATGACAGAGCAGCGGTGGCAACGAGTAATGTAATGAAAATAAACAAGCTGGCGCTTTAACTGGATCAGATGATACAAACACATGCAAATGGCTCGGGTCATTTCCACTACTTTTACTTCTTTTTTTGTCGATATATAGATATTCAATGGTTTGCTTCCTTGTCTTCATTTCTGTTCGGATTTAGCTAGCACTCAGAGGAAATTTTCTTGTATCATTTGGCAAATGCTTTATTATTAAAACGACCAAGAGAAAACAATATTTAAAAAAAGAGGAATACACCCAATTAGGGAATGATTCGTCCTCAGATAGTGATGATAGTTTTGGCATTTCAAAGGAACTGGGAAGTGATAGTGACTCTGATACCGACATGCTATCAGACACAAAATTTGCAGCATGCATGCCTTCTACATCCCGTGACAGCAGGGAAAATTTTTATCAATAAAATAATTTGTATTATTTTATTTGTATCTATATGCTGCGTGAACTAAATTCTGTTTTTTTTTTTTTTTTTTGATATCTTTCGCAGATAACTTTTTTAGGTAAGTTAAGAATTTTATCATTCTAAAACTTAGTTTATAGAATTTTTAGAAAAATATTATGATAGAGTTTTAAAATTAACCCTGATAGCTGACAACAAGTTTTTCTCATGATGTACCAAATTTTGAAGCAATTGAATAGAAAGTTAATTTTTAAGAATTATTTTCCAAAGTTAGGCTTAGCCGCTTAAATTGCCCGTCCCCAAGTGGCAATGCATTCTGTTAGAACCCCGTCTGGTGGCTGCGGTTCGCTGACTGTGGCGCCCGTCCCAAAAGGGTTAAAAAAATCATGAACCCTGATTTTCAACTTTTAACAGCTGTGACAAATATTTTGGTGTAACGACTGCAAGTACTCTCATAGATCACTTTGAAAGAAACTTTAATATAGTTAAACTTTACGTACTAAATGAAATACTATGATTAAATTACAGTTATGTTTTCAATTTTAATTAATTTTAACTAATTAAAACATAAATAATTTTGTTTGACTTAATATGCATGAAACTAAAGTAGCGATCTTCGATTCTTAAGATTTTTTTTCTTTCTAATGGGGCTGCGTATGGTCATTACCTATGCAGACCTATTGCATACCCTGGTAATCAGCATCCATAACCATCAAGTCTTAAGACTAAAACTAACGATTTGAAAATGTTGTGCTGTCTCCCAGACAGCACACGGCAGTTAAAGGTTAAACAAAAATGTTTGCATGATCATTTTATTTGCAGATAAAATCCATAAAAGCTGCTTCTTTTTATTTTTGAAATTTATTTTAAATTTTAGTTTTGGGACACTAGGACTCCTAATCCAATGCTAGTTATAAATTTACCTGAGAGGTGTTACTGTGCTGATGTGGTAAGTGAAATCTCATACTACTAATGTAATTCTGAATAAGATACAGTAGACTCCCGAGTATTTGACTTGTGACTATCTGGCCTAGTTTATTTCTCTACTATCCAGCCTAATGTGGCATTCCTCATTTGCTTAAGATAGAGGTTTTACTAAAATAAGAAGTGGGAAAATACAAATTATAACAGTGGGTTTTGGTATGAGAATATTGTCTTCTGATATTGGTGAAGTAAAAAAACTAGCTCATAGAACTCCGGTCTATCTTGGTTTTTTGTTATCTGGTCTGCCCTTCTACCCCATTAAGCTGTATGCTCGGGAGTCTACCGTGTATTGAATCCTAGACTATTCTTTAGAACTTTTATTTGGAATTTTATAAACAATTGGGAATGTAATACTGCATCTGATTTTTTTTCTTTACTAGTTATAACAATAACATTTGTCGTGATAATTTAAAAGTATAATAATAAATACTGCTTATTTATAAATTCATTAAACATTCTTTTCATTCTTATATGGCATAGCAGCGGAAGTTCAACCCTTTTCCTTCATTAAAAAAGGGGTTCCTTGTTACCCCAAATGAGTTGTATGAAATAGTTTTACAATTTTTATGATTTAATTTTAGCTTATCATTAGTCATTTTTTCTGCCCAAAGGCAATCTTTTTTTAAAAATTGTTTTTTCCTTGTTTTGTTTTTAATTTTGCCATGAGTAACCACATTATTATAAAATGAAATAAAGGATGAGATATTGCAATTGATGCATCATTTTAAAGTATGCTTTGTATGTTATAAGAATATATGGTTTATCTTTATAATTAACTTTTAACTCATTTGTACTTTATTTCAGTGTCCTACTAATTCATTCTAATTATAAAATTTGTTATTCTGAAATAAAATTCTATTGCAAAAAGTAATTGAGATGAATTAGAGGAAATAATTACTAATTATGTAATCAGGGGTTGATCCAGCATTTTTAACAAAGTCCGTGTTTTGTGAATTTTAAAAACGTTTTTGTGAAAAATCAAATATTTTCGTGCAAATTCATATATTTTTGTAAATACTCAAAATTTAAACAAAGTGATAATTTTTTTTGTCGCTTATTTAATGAATAATTCTGTAAAAAGTACGATTTGGTAGCTTAGAAATTTGTGAAGGGTCTGTTTTTATTGATTGGAATTTTGTGACAGGTCCGTTTTGATTGGTTGAAATTTTGTAAAGGGTACATTTTGATTAATTAGAATTTCGTGAGAGGTCCGAAAACAGACCTGAATTTCCCCTGGCACGACCCCTGATAGTTGATAAAGTGTTTTGTGTAATTTATGCTTTTTATTAATAGTCCAGTTTAATTTTTTTATTCATCTATAGTAAAATGAAAATTCTTTTTATCAAAGTTTTTATTACTAGACTTGCTAGAACTAAATAAATTTACTTGCAGGTGTGAAAAGTTTATATATTGATATGATTAATCCCTCTGATATCTTGCACATAATATCACAACCAAGTATTGCTGTCACTAGAAAGCCATTGGCCATACTCATGGAACATAATAGAAAATTTTTTATTGAAAGGGATATTCCTCCCCTGATTCTGTAGTTTTTATAGTCATTCACAGAAACAATATGGTAAACAACTCTAATAGAATGTTCTTTTGACTATTATTGTTTTTTTATTTTTAGGTGTACCCTATGGCAGTTGTTGGAACAGCTGGAAGGGGTATTATTGTTTATCAGCTAGAAGGTCAACCTCAGGAATTCAAAAAAATTGAGTCACCTTTAAAATATCAGGTTAGATTTTGTATTTTGCTCTTATTTTATGTAAGGCAATTTTACTTGAAATATTCGGCATCATTCTTTTGCTTTATATTTTTATTTTATAGTTCCAATCCGAGAGGTGTGTGGGGGCGGGGGTGTTAATTGTAATTCAATGTTCAATGATATATAAATAAAAAATTTGTATAAAATTAAGATTGCAAGAATAGACAAACATTAAATCTAATTAAAAAAAATAAATAAATAAAAAATCAGTTAATACAGATGCATCAAAATCCATTATAATAAAATTCATTAGAATTTTCATAATGTAAGCAATCTTGGTACACTAGTGAATTTTGTTACAGCAAAAATATTGCTAAGGATGTGCTTGTTTTTCTTCTCTGCAAGAGAGATAGTCCACTTCCCTTCCGTAAGATCAAATGGAATTTGCCAGGAATTGGATAAAAACATGTTTACTGTGAATAAACCAATAGCAAGGGAGAAGTTGGATTCTAACCAAGTGTTTTTTTCCTATGTTATAAAAAGAAAAAAAAAGATTTCTTTAATGTATTTATATGACAGAAATGTAGTAAAATATTTTTGAAAGGTTTACAGAACAATTTTTTTTTTTTTTTTTAAGTTTGCAAATGAGACAAGGACTCATCAGTGTTGGTTTGTCTCAAAAAATGATCGTTGCAGAGCACCTCCAAATCCCAAGCAAAAGCACACTAGAGCAGACGGCAGTATAGGCTTAAAATTAAGCATAAAAAAACAAAAATTGAAATTTAAAATGGGGGTTTCGTCCATGCCACTGTCCTAAGACTAAAATAAGTGACACACCAACAGACCCGCTCCCAAAATAATTAAAATGCACCACTCTTACCTGAAAAATCCGAGTAAAAATACCAAAACTGTGTCCAACTGGTCAGTTTGTTCCAAGTCGTCATCCATGAAGATAAGTTTAAATCAGGTCCAAAAAATTCAAATCCGTTTTTGTGCAAAGTCGTCTAGCTGCGCTGTTGCCAAACATCAATTAATGCCAGTCCTACTTCTGATATGCCCAGTCCTACTCCTGAGTAATGGGATGCTTATAAGCAGGATTCTTTGATAAAGCAGCAATAATAGTTATGTTTTATAACAATAATAATTTCCTGTGATTCTCTTATTGTTCTATGAAAAAGTTGATTTTCTTTTATTCCCTTATTAATAACATAATTTTTAAAAATGTTTAATATCGTTGAATGCTTTTTCTTGCAACTGATAATATTGACTTTGACTCTTTTAGAACCATGCCACAGATATATAGTCTTTACATTTAAAAATGCAATGCCATTAAACTTTTTTCTTTCATTATAAGAATGCAGTTTGACGGTTTTTTATTAAAGTTGAAGAATTCCATTATAACAAAAATATTTGCAAGCCTCTTTAATTATCTTACAACAGCAATCTACTGCAGCAGTTTTTCTTTTTTTTTATTATTATTATTAAAAAAAAACTTCTGTAGAAGTAAAGTATTTTATTTGTAACTTAATTATGATAATGTGCATTTCTTAACTACATGTTTAAGTTGCATTTCTTTTTTTGCAGCATCGTACTGTTTCTATCTTTTTGGATAAAAAGTCTTCGCCATGTGGATTTGCTTTAGGAAGTGTTGAAGGAAGAGTTGCTATTCAATATGTTAATCCTCAGAATCCAAAAGATAACTTTACTTTTAAATGCCATCGGTCCAATGGTACTTCAAATGGCTATCAAGACATTTATGCGGTACACTTGTTATTTATGAATTTTTTTCATAACTTTCGTAAAAATTAACAGGTTTTTGTTTCAACCAAATTCAATTTATAACAATTTTACCTGGTTTGTTGCTCCGTGTTCCCCATTTTGCTCAGAATCGGATGGTTTTAGATTGTTATCCCAGTGTTGCAGGCATTTTTTTTTTAGAAAAAAAAATACGAGGAGTGGTTGTTGTGCAACTATCATAGTTGTCTGAAGAGGTTTCCTAGTTTTCTTTTGTTCAGTATGGAAAGGTCAGGCTTTTTAAAAATACCTCCTGGAGAGGAGGTTTTCCCCCAAGGTGTATTAAAAACAATCACAAAATAAACTTACTTTGGCCCAGTATTAGCCCTACAAAGCTTTTGAGCCATTAAATTGTTAAAAACCTTGTATCTAAAAACTCTCATTCTTTTGCATGAATTTAAATTGTTGAATATTGGTACTAAGTTCCATAACATGTGCCTATGATTATGTTATCAAACATGTATTAAGCTTTAGATTTCAGTTAAAAAGTGTAAGATAATATTTTAATTTAAAAGCAGGTTCATTTTTTGTTTTGCTTTGCAAGTAAAATCATATGCAACTCAATGTTCTTTGATTTTGTGTACAGCTTATTTGATTATAAATTTGTTTCCAACAGAAGACCTCGGTTGTTTTGAGGGATTATTAAAAATTGCATTAGTTTCAATTTAGTTTTTTTTAATAGAATGTCTGCTATTTTTTGGTATCTTTTAAAATCTTAGAAGTTTCCTTATATTCTTATATCTAATATCAGAATATGGTAATTCTATTGACGAACAAGCAGGGCTGAATATGCTTGGGAGATCCTGGGAGCTCATCTCCTGCACTTTGTTTCAGTTTTCTTGTGAATTTTTACATTTAAAATGAAATGGTTCAGACCCTTTATGCATTAAAATAAGTTCTCTATAGGACGCTCCCACTTCTTTCATTAAAAATTAAGCCCTACCCGCAAGTAGGTTTATATATTTATTTAAAGCATTTTGGTCATTTAACATTTTCATAATGATAATGAAATTCAGTCTTCTGTTACTTTTCTCTAAACACGTAAGGTGCATTTAATCTCAATAATATAAGAAATATTTGGATCTTATACCAGCGAAATTTTATTGTAGGTCAATGACATAGCATTCCACCCAGTTCATGGTACTCTTGCTACTGTTGGCTCTGATGGTAGATTTAGCTTTTGGGATAAAGATGCAAGGACTAAATTAAAGACATCAGAACAAATGGAGCAGTCTATCACTAGATGTTGTTTTAATGCACGTGGAGAAATATTTGCTTATGCTGTTAGTTATGATTGGTCTAAGGTGAGTTTTTTTTTTGTAACTATTTAAGTACATATTATAATAAAGTGAATGCTTAGTTTTCTAAAAAAATTTTAAATTTTTATTCCTTAACTAAATTTTGAATATTTAAAACTTTCAAATCTATTAAAAAACAGGATTTTTTTAAAAATTTAATTTTCCTTTTATTTTAATTTTCTCTTTTTGTATTGTGTAATGGGAATCTTCATCAACAAGTTTTTAGCAGTACAGTAGTATAAGCTCCAAAACATAAAATATGGCAAATTATTTCAAATGCTTTAAATTTTGAACGTGTAAATATCCTTTGGCAATATTTAGAATCTTTTAACCCTTTAAGTGTGAAATTATTTGAAGACTTCTAAGCATAGGGCATGGATTTAATTTGTTGATGTATGAATTAGTATATTATGAAAGTAATTGACTTTACGCAAGAGTACATTTATTTTAGTATCAAAGCCCACTACTTTTAATTCAGATGACGAGTCAGACTCATCACTTGTAACTTCGCCCAAATATGCCTATGATGAGGTTCAGTTTTCAGATGTGCTCAAAAGGTTAATAGTAGTAATTTATATATATATAAATTGGCACACAGGGATATGTACAAATTGTTTGTAGTTACTATAAAAACTGTTAGCAATTTTATGTGATTAAAGGTATTTGAAGATTGTAAAAAAAACTTATAATCAACATTTGTTTTAGTTAATGTAATGCATAGTTAATTTACAAAAGACACCAGTTTAATTGAATTCTATAAAACATTTACTAAGATGGTAGAGTATTGAATTCTTATTTATTTGTGAAAAAAAAAAAAAGTCTAAGCTATGCAAAATTAGAAGTATTTCAGTGTACAAACATCTTTCCTATTTATTCTACTTTTGAGAAATTTGCATGGATATGATATATTATGAATAAAGTCTGATTTTCTTTTACTTTTTTGCAGGGTCATGAATTTTATAATTCACAGAAGAAAAACTATATATATTTGCATTCGTGCTTTGAAGAACTGAAACCTAGAAATAAAAAGTAATGGTGTTGTATATAAAATTTAGATTATTTTATAAATTCTGTGTTTGTTTGCCATGTATAGTACTTTTTATAATAAATAGTTTCTTGCCTGTATTTTTATTAGCATGTTTTACATTATTTTGTATGTTTTTTTTTTTTTTTGCTTTTCTTTTGCTTTGGACATGAATTTTGTTCTTGAAGCTAATGATCAAATTAAAAGTTTGAAAATAGAATAATAACCCTAAATAATTTTAGATAAAAATTAGTGCTCATTCTCAGTTATTAAATGCTTTGTCTTAAACATCTATTTTTAATCGACTGTTTTGCTGCTGCATTATTAAATTTAACTTTTTATAACTATTATATGTACTAAAATGAAATTTTGAAAAACCATTTTCAAATCTTCCATTAATTTTTCTGTTTATTATGTTATAGCTTCTATTTGAATGCATAGGTATGGAATTATCTATTAATGTTTTCAGAAGACAAGATAAAAACATTATCAATATTGTTAGCTTTTATCAATACTGTTTAGAAATCGAGAACTTTTTTACTAAATTCATAAAAAGAATCAATTGAAAAAAAAAAAAAAACCCTCTATTGTTCAACAACTCTGATCAAATAAGATTTTTGGATTTCAGATAACTAAATAAATCAATAAATAATTAAAATACATGTATTTCAGGAATTTAAACTTCATATTATACATAAAGTTTAAAGGAGGTTAAAAACTAATATATATGTATATTAATTTGTTTTTTACACCCTATCACTAGGCCCCGTCATTTCACATTTTTTGGGGGGGGGGGGGAGTCAAAGGCTGCAAACGTAATGTATATTGCACTAATAGGGTGTCTACTGATATTGGGATTATACTGGAAATTTTGTTCAAGTACTGGAAAAATATAAAAAATATTTTTCAATGGAATATACCAGTATGATGATTGAGCGCAAAATATACTGCAATCCATAATAACCCAGTCTTGGTCAGTATTTTTCTTTTTCAAATAGAGATATTTTCTAATAAGAAATGAGTAATCAGGATTTTTACAAGGTCAGGAAAAGCTTGAAGCAAGTCAGATAAATTAAAAATCAGTTTCAAAAGTTGTGGGGAAATCGGGGAAATTAATGAAATACCCGAAACGTCACGGAAAACAAAAGTTACTGCTTCTCTGATCATTATTGCAGATTATAGTAAAATTCTAAATAGAATATTAAATGTTGCTAATTTCATTAACTCATTCCCATTTTTACTACATGCAAGTTTAACACTTTTTTCTACTAAAATTCAAGAACATGAATTTTAATTGTAGACAAATTAGTTACCACAATATAAGCCAATTAGTTCAGTTCTTAAATGGTATAAGTTGTTCTAAGACAGAACTTTTTCATCTTAGAAATTGAACTAAGACAGGGCTCATCAACTGCAGTGTATGAAAGTTATAGTACATATTAACAGAGCAGAATTTAGCTCCATGCCGCCCGCATGCCAAACTCCCCTCCCTCTCCTCAAAATAAAAACCTACCTTGACTTCGAAAATTCAACAAAATCCCCTGAATGAAGCGCTGACAAAATTAAAAAATCAAGCTTATGCGAAATGTTATTTTATTTGTTTTATTGTGGTGATAGGAGACAAATACTAGTCTAGAGCTGGTTGGGAAGTCATTGATATAAGACCATCTAAAAAAATACTTTATTTTAATAAAGTGGAGGGAGAAAAGTATGATTTAATTTTAAAAAAATGTCATTATACAAAATTAAAATTTAGTGATTTTGTCATGTTGCACTTTTAATTTGCCTAGTCTACTAACATTCACTTTTAAGAAAAAAATGTATTTTATGTGCATTTATCAAGAATTTAAAATTAAGTAATCACTCAATATAACACTTAAAACATGATGTAATTTCAAGCTCTCTATATTTCCATTTGCAATACTTCAGTTTATTTCTGTCAATATTGGTCTTAAACAACAACCAAAAACCTAGAAAAGACAAGGTAATTTATTCTCAAAACTGTGTAGACACCCCTGTAACTACAATAATAAATTATGTTTACCTGTATCTCCCACAGGTAAATTCTATACAAGAAAATATTGATTTTTTTAATATTAGTAGTACTATTTTACTTTTGCAAGCCTAAACTGCAAGAACAAATAATAGTTAATATATAGAACACTTTGTCACAAAATAAATCTGAAATGAGCATTGCCTTCAACATTAATCAAAATTCCAAGTTAAAATTTAGCCAGTCTAAAATTTGTGATTTATATGAAGGGCACAGAGCCAAAGAAATGTTACTCCATATCAGCTATTTCACAGCATCCTGTACTCTGGTAAATATTGTACATAAATGTACAGATTGTTCTTTCCCTTTTTTTTACATTTCAATATCATATCCTATGTTATATTAGTTGATTTTCTAAAATTTAAATATTAAAAATGCTAACTTTATTAGAATTTCATACTCTTAAGGTAATTTTAAAACATTGCCACAAAATACAGTATTATATGTTACTGTTATATTTAAATCATTGTAATTTATGTTTATTTCCTAAACATATTTTCTACAATGTTTGTAAAATATTATGTCCATCTTTGTATAACAATTTCTTACATCCAAAATATTGTGTATAATTTATTAATCACTAAATTAGCAAAGTAAGATATTTTTAAAGTACTTGTAATTTTAATTTGAAAAAATAACTTTTAAAGGCTATGGCACTAAAAGTTTGGGTAGGGCATATGAAAGTAATAATTGTATAATGCCAATTGATTTTATCCCACAAGAAAGCTTACGCTAGGCTGAAATCGGGACATGGAAAAGAGCGTAAAAATATTTTGTTGTTTTACAGTCACTCAAACTTTATAAGAAACGTATGCAATATAGTAACTCTTTTCATACGTCTAGTTGATTATTTGACATTTATCATACATTATGGGAACTACATTCTCACCATAAGAGTTGGTTCTCAATACACTTTTTAAAGTTGGTATTGTTGTTCCTTGTAACTTCTAGGAAAACTGCTTTATATGTTAAACAGGAGAAGATCTAAAGACCTCTTTTTCATAAAAGTTTGAAAAAGGGCATGGGACTCATTATTGTAACTGTTTTGCTGATAGGTTTTGTAATGCATCATGTGTAAAGGATTTGTGAAGTAATGTTGTAATTATTGAACTTTCAGATATCTTGCTAAATGAGCTTACTGGATAGCAGTGATTCTGGTATACGATAATAAAAAATGTAAACATTTTGTAAGGGGAAGCATTTTGCTGCAATTTTCAATAATGTGGTACATATATTTTTTATATATTTCTCTAAATACAGTCAAAAACTTTGTACTACAATATTAAGAGTAAAATAATACAACATGATTAAAAGCCCAAGTAGAATGGATGAAAAATGAGATAAAAACCTGTCAACAGTAGTTTCATGGCTACCAAACTATCAATCAACCAAACTTCATCAATGCATTAAAAAGGAAGAAAGAGTGAAGTCCACAGCAACCTAAAGCAAGAAAATGGACAAGATTAAATGCCAAGAGATGTTACACAGCAAACAATACCATTAATCCAAAGGCAGGAAAAACACAAGCACAGCAGTATTGAGGAATGGAGTCAAATAAACCAAAAGTTTGAATAAGTATTGAGGAAGAATTAAACATCTCTGGTTTCGAGTGGTTATTATTGTTATTATTTTCTGAGATAGACGATTTTAGGCTAAGTGGTTTAAAAAAGCTCAAATATCTTTTGATAAAATAATTTATGAATCAGTGATTTTCTTTCCACTAACATAACATTAAAAAGTTTTACATCTATTACATGCTTGTAAAGAAAATTGATAAATAATGTTTATTTTTTAATTATTCTAGCTTCATTGAAACAAATATCATTGTCTTTTTGCAGCAAATCCACTGAAAATGAAGCTAGTGAAATGCTTTAGATCAAAATAATCTTTATTACCTAGGGAAAGAAAAAGAAAAGTAACTCATTCATTGCAAATTGAAATTAATAACGAAGTTCCGTCTAGATCTATACGAGCCTACTTTCCCGTATACACCAACTTTAAATTTATAATTTAACTATCTCTCTCTTTCTTGTTTAGCTTTAGTTTTTAATTACTTCAAATATACCGTTTTCAATGGTTAACATTCATTCATTCATTTATTGAGTTATTCATTTATTCATTCTTAAACTTGTTCATGTATTTATTCGCTCATTTATTTATTTTTCATCCATTTGCTCATTTATTCACTCATTTTTTTTTTGTCATTTATTCACTCATTTGTTCATTCATTCTTTCACTTATTCAATTAATCATTCATTCATTCAAAAATATTCTTAAAAATTCCAATCCAAAAATTTCATAGGAAAATAGGCTCATTAGTTCTGGATGAACTTTCTATCTATACATATTCTACTTTATAAGAGCTTTCCGATAAAGCTTGTTCCAAGCAAATCGATCCATTAGATCACGATTTGTATAGGATTGAAATTTCTCTGTATGTAGTATGTTAATTTTTTTGAACTGTTCAAAAATGAACAGAAATTGTTCAAATTAAAAAATATTTCACGGCGATAGCTTCTTCCAATCTGCTTGTTCATAGGAACTTGGATCTTACTCCCAGAGTTTACATAGTTTGCCCGTAGGCGGTAATGTTAAGATTTTTTGAACTGTTTAAAATTGAGTGAAAAATTGTTCAAATCAAAAAGTTAAATATGGAAATAAGATGTTCTCACCAAGATCTTTCGAATGCAAAAAAAAATCTTTCGAATCGGACAACTCCTTCAAAAGTTATGGGGGGGGGGGGGGGGCAGACCCTTTTTCTTCCATCTCAAAACCCTACTTTCAACTTTTTTTTAGTTTTCATTCTTTATTTAATACTTCAACGATATTTTTACGATACATTAACCCTTCTTTCATGCTTTATTATTTTTTTAACGTTTGTGGGAAAGTAGGCTAAAAAAGAGAGGTTTACACTACATTCACTACAGTTGAAAAAATATTTTTAAATTTCTGAGATTCTTGTAGAGTAGTTGAAATCTTATTTTTAAAGTAATCTTTTGTTTTTAATGTTTTATGATTTTTCACAAAACACAAAATCTGAAAATGATATATAAATATGCTTTTTTTACAAATAAAAATGTTAAAAAAGGTGTTCAGTACAAATATATGTTTTAAAAGATTTAATTATGTTGTTGCTTTTGATATTTATTAGCCTTTAACCTTTTTTTAAATATTCCTATTAATCAGTGTACATAGTGCTTTCATTATTTTGCAATAAAATTGAACTCTGTTTTTTCTATTGCAGCTAACATAGCTGAGCTGATGGAAGTTCCATCAAATGTGTAAGACTGGAAGCACTGACGATGAAAATGCTTATGATGTGCTCATTAGTGCCAGTGTATAAAGAACTACTCATAATCATTCATTTGTGTTGTAATAAAACAAACTGCTTTATATTTTGGCTTATGTTTTTTACATTACAATATAATATTTGATGGATGTTGTACCTATTTAAAGTATTTATACACCAAACTTTCCATGCATTTTTGGGATTGGTTGAGCTTGGTCAGTATGCTTGTGCTAATCTTGATAAACTGTAATCCATAGACTTTAAACATCTTACAATATTATCTAAAGCAGGTCTCAACAACCTGTGACGTATGGAATACCAGTGACCCATTCCATATAATTTCAAGTAACCCACTTCAACTCTAAAAATAAAGTACAATATCATACCTCAACAAGAAGTTCTGTCTAGAACTATACGAGCCTACTTTCCAGTATACACCCAACTTCAAATTTATAATATAGCTATCACTTTCTCTCTCTTTCACATTTAGCTTTAGTTCTTAAGTACTTCAAAAATACTTTTTTCAACGGATAATACATATTTATTCACTCCGTCACTCATTCTTTCATTTATTCAGTCATTCATTTACTTGTTCATGTAATTATCACTCGTTTATTTATTTTTTCATTCATTCACTCATTTAATTACTTTATCATGTATTCACTCATTTCTTCATTTATTCGTTTTTTCACTCCTTCATTTATTCATTCATTAATTCTTTCACTCTTTCATCGATTCAATCATTCATTCTTTCACTCATTCAGTGATTTATTTATTGAGAAATGCATTTAAAAATCCCGATCAAAAATTTCATAGGAAAAGAGGCTTGTTCAGTTCTTGTTGAACTTCGTATCAGTACATGTTCTACAGCGTAATATCTTTCTGATAAAGTTTGTTGCGAGCCTATCCGTCGTTTAGATCAGGATTTATATGGGATTGAAATTTCCCATGTGCGCTAATGTTAATTTGGTACCTTTTCATTATCAAGGTGCAAATCTCGCCGAGCAAAATTTTTGGCGACGGAACACACAAAAGGATAACGACGACATTCCGTTTGGCGTTAGTTGCATCATTATTGGCGACTTTATCGCCTGCGCCGGAAAAATGGAAAAATGCCGCAATTTTTTTTTTTTTTTTTTGAACTGTTCAAAAATGAACAAAAACTGTTCAAATCAATATTTCACGCCGAGAACTCCTTTCAATAAGCTTGCAATAGGAACTTGGGTCTTGTACCCAGAGTTTACATAATTTGTTTGAATTTTGTTCATAGGCGCGCTAATGTAAAAAGTTTTTGAACTGTTCAAAAATTGAACAAAAAAATGTTCAAATCAAAAAGTAAAATATGGAAATGAGATGTCCTCGCCGAGATCTTTCGAATGCAAAAAGAATTTTTCCAATTGGACAATTCGTTCAAAAGTTATTAAGGGGGGACAGACCGACAGACACATTTTCCCCCATCTCAAAACCCTACTTTCATATTTTTATTCTTCAATCTTTATTTAATTACTTCACTTTTTTTTGACTTTTCTTTATTTTTAACGATATTTTTACGATACATTAAGCCTTCTTTCATGCTTTATTTATTTATTTTTTTTACTTTTACGGGAAAGTAGGCTAAAAAAGGCAATAAATTCAGAATTATGCAGTGTTTGTACTTTGTGTACTAATGACATGTTATAAGTTTTAAGTTACTCGAGACAATTCAAATAAGAACTGAAATTGAATTATGAGATAATTCCATAATTATCGTACATACATTTAAAAACTGATGCCTACACAAGATTATAAACATTAATTAACCTCAGGTAAATGTGAATGAAAAAATAAATAAATTTAAAATTTTCAAGTGTTTCTCAGAAAGTAGTAAATTTTCAGTTGTGTACCTCAAGCATTGGAGGTATAAAAATATGTGATACATAAAAAGGAATTTTAAAACATATAAGAAATTAACATTTGGAGAATACATCTAGTTTTTTTATGAACACATAAAAAATAAACTGAAAAGAAAAACGAACTATAAAAGTTGAATTTGATCCTAAAGTTAAAGTTTTAAACGTGCATTTTTGTAAAAATAAAAATGGTAGTATAATTTGAAGGATAAATCTATAAGTTTGGGTGCATGAGAATATGGATGAGGAAATCATCACTGACCCAAAACGAGTTTGTTACACACATTATAGTTGATTTTGATTCACCACTAAAAAGTTCACAACACCTGATCAAAAGTATTAGAACTAACCTTTGTTGAATCCTTATTAGGTTCCTTAATATTTTGCATTGATTATAATTGACTATGGGAGGCAACATTTGCCATCAACAGGATGAATAAAATATTCTTATCATGACAAAGGCCATAATACAATCAATGATTTAACAAGGAAAAAAAATCGTGAGATTAGTCTTGATTTTTTGCAAAAGCAAATTGTAAATGCAACATTTAATGACCTCTATAGGAGCTGTTTATGGATAAGCACCGAAAAGTATAAATTGTATTACATGTTTTATTGCAATAAACATACTATATATTATAACATTACAAAGTAAATGCAGAGGGAAAAACTAACAGTTTAGATCAGATAATACTGTTTATAGAACTTTTGCTAAATTTGTGTCCTAGCATTTTTTATTGGAGAAAAAATGGACATATTAATCTGAAGAGAGTCAAATAGTTCTGTGCAATATTAAAGTTGTTTTAAAACATTTCTGGATTGGTGTTTGAATGCCTTGTTTTTTTTTCAGCAAACTCATTCTTTAATATTAAATTTGATTGTAAATTTATCATTTTCAACTGAATGCAAGTTGATGCATCATTTGCAACAAAAGTAAAGCCATACTAAAGATAATTATTTAGAATTTTTTTTAAAGTTATTGAATTTTGGACCCCCTGTAAAAAGCTTTTACTATTTTGGTCTATGGCGGTATTTTACAGTGATACTTCCAGCCAACCCCCCCCCCCCCTCTTTTTTGTAGTATGATGCCTTTTGAATCTCTTTATAAACTTTTAATTTTGTTTTTTTCCCTTGCAACGTTCAGAACTGCTGGTGTTTTCATTACAATATATACTGTGTGTGAAAATCACTTTCTCCTTCTCTTTTTTTTTTTGACCCAGCCCATGTATATAATTTTTACATATTATCGTCACCTTCGGAATGATACTTTGATTTATTTAAAAAAGTATTCTCGAAATATAAATGTACTGGCAACTACAATGAAGCGACCACGTTTATGTATATGTTTTTTTTAGTATCATTGTTTTAAGTTTAACTTTGGATAAGTAGTTCAAAAGCTATTTCCTATAGCTAGCAGTTATTCAAAATGTTGGTTTCTATGGTGCATGGAAAACTTTTTTTTTTTGGCTATCATTTTTTTGAAATACATTTTGAGGGTAATATATTCTGAAAAATATAAACTTTGTGACATCCTTAAATAATATTTTAAAAGGTTTAATTTGCCTCCCTCCCCTGTGAAACTGGGGGAGGGGTAGAAATGTGGGTTGGAAAATTTGTCAAAATTTATTGACAGGATGTCCAAAGAAGATGAAGCAAAAGCAGATGAGACATTGGCACGTGCTATATTTGGAAGTGGAGCGCCACTTTCGATCATGGGAAAAAATATTGGGTTGAACATTTTAAGTGTGTTCGTCCAGCCTATACTCTCCCGTCGCGGTACCGCTTATCCCATTCTCTCTTGGACAAAGAATATCATAGTGTGCAAGAGATAGTGGTTCAAAAAAAATCACTGAGGCAGTCTTTAACATTACTCTCAGCTGTATGAACGGACATCCAAGGCAACCCACTAATGAACATTATGTTCGCGGACACCTGATCCCATTTTTTAAAAAGCAGTACACAAAAAAACTTCTCCTCATAGGGAATACATATCAGAAGTTTTAGCAGCAGAGATTGAAAGAGTAGGTCATTCAAAAGTATTCGCCTTTATAATGATAACGCAAGCAATATGAAATCAGCCTGGCAGATACTGCAAAAAGAAAAAAAAAAAAAAAACCCTCAATTAATCACATTTGGTTATCTTGCACATGGTTTGAATCTTCTTGCAAAAGATGTAATGAACTTGAACTCTATTCAAACAAAATGTAAGATTATTGTTAAATTATTTAAAAATCACCACATGGCAAATCTAACTCTAAAAGCAATTCAAAATGAGAAACATGGAAGAGAAGTGCACTCCTTCTGCCAGATGAAACAAGATATGGTTCAGTGTTGACCATATTCAGTGATGACATTTTATTTCGAATAAAGAATGGTCAAAAAATGTTTTGACAGTTTGTTGCGAACAAAGAACTACTTACAGTGCGCATTGATAGATGACAAACTCTCACATATACCTTCAAATGTAAGAAAGCAAGTACTGGATAATGATATCTTTTGGGTTCAAGTTCAGACTCCATGTAACTTACTTGTACTAATTTCTGCAGCTGTACAACAGTTAGAAGGAGATGCGCCAAAGGTTTCAGAAGTCGCTGTTACATTTAAAAAAAAAAAATGATGAAAGAATAAAAGAGCAAATGTCTTTTTCACCGCTTACCAAAGACGAAAAAAATCTGTTGAATGCTTTTTAACTAATAGATACAATATTTGTTTCCACCCAGTACATTTACCAGCAAATCTTCTTGACCCACGATACTGCGGACAAAGTCTGTCAGAAGATGAATTAATATCGTTAATGGAAACCATAATTGAAATTTCTCAAAGCACCCCTGGTGCAAATGAGGCTACAATAATGGCTGATATATCAGAATATCGCGGAAAACAAAAGATTTGGAGCAAAGATATCCTATGGAAAGTTGCAATGTATCTCCAACAATTTGGTAGAAAGGCTATTGCAGTATAAGGGAATTATCTAGGGCTGCTGCAAGAATTTGAAATA
The DNA here is from genome assembly GCA_038502835.1 of Octonoba sinensis. Lineage (NCBI taxonomy): Eukaryota > Metazoa > Arthropoda > Arachnida > Araneae > Uloboridae > Octonoba > Octonoba sinensis. The sequence continues at coordinate 22,281,334 of CM076599.1, read as the reverse complement.
TTCCCCCAACAGCTGCTTCCTGCGAGCTCAACTGGAAGGCATTCAGCAACATAAAGACAAAAAAGAGGAACAGGTTAACAAATGAACGCCGCTAAACTTATATCTGTTTCTCAAAATCTACATTTGATAAGAATACAGTGGTACGTTCAAATTGCGAGCAAAACCTACTAGAGCAACACACTGACATTGAAACGAGTTCTTTAAGTAGTTGCCATTCTGACCTGTATCTGTCCATGTTCTCCGCATCTGAGAGTGAGCTAGAAAGTTTGGATGTTATGGAATCTGAGTGATCCCGCTGTTTAAGAGTCGATTGTCAGTGCTAAAAGTTTTGTTCATGAAATAATTTTAAAACATAATAGTAGTTAATATTGAAATAATGTCGCGACCCCATAAGAAATGCCTCACGATCCCGTTTGGGGTGGCGACCCATAGTTTGGGTTGGGAACCGCTGATATCAGAGCATATTTTAAGGAATTTTAACTGGGCGACATCCAGGTCTACTTCCTCTAATGTCCATTCCCCCGTAAAAAATCAATATTCATTGAGGTTGTTTGAATTGAAGTGTATACATATATTTTAACAATGTTAAACTGTTATTGTGATTTTTTTTTACTGATTATTCTCGGTTTTTTTTTTCTTTTCTTGAAAAAGCCCTGCCTACCTGTGTTTTCGATGTAAATTCCGGGTCTTTTCAGGAAACCTTTAAATATCGATTTCTATTTAAGCGATGTACTAAGCCGTTGTTCGGCTATTTTTTCATTTCAGATGTTATTTTTAAATCATGCATCTATGTCTTAATCAAATTGTATGTAACAAAAGCTTGAAACTAAAGAAAAATCAAATTAATTTTCGAAACAGTTCAATGTTTATATGAAATATTATCCAAATTCCTTCTCTTAAAGCAATATGACCAGTGTTTCTTTCAGAACTTTTGATCTCGGCGGGGGGGGGGGGGGGGGGGGAGGCATGTTAAGAATTTGGAGGGGGTGTTTATGCTTCAAAATCACATCTTTTTTTTATATTATATGATTAGAAATGAAGATATGATTTTTTTATATGTATGATATATATTCTAGTTACTATATCCAGTAGATGCAATTTTAAACTGTTTGGTGAAGTTAGAGGAAGGTGTTTCAGATGATCTCCTCTAAGAAAATTTTGGAAACTGAAATCTTAAAAATGAAGTTTCAGCCTATCTTAGTCAACGTTACTGGAGGCAGGGGTTCGAGGGTTTTCTCCAGGAAACACCTTGAAATCTTCCTAACAAAGAAATTTCGGGATTCCTTGGTGATGTTAAAGGAAGCAAAAAGGAGTTTGGGGACTCAAGTCCCGCAAATTTATTCAAAATAAAGTCTTATCTTTTAGGTTGTTTTTGGTAACGCTAGTGATAGTGTTTGATGTCTTTTCCCCAAAACTATTTCTTAACCTGAAGTTAAAAGCGTAATCTCCCTTTGCTTTCCTTTTTTTTTTAATTGTGATCGATCGGAGTTTTTTTCTCCGCGGGGGCAGTTGACTTGCTCCCCGGACCCTCCCCGGAGAGATGACTGAAAGAAACACTGAATATGATTACTTAAGAAGTGAACATTTTCTTCTATGCAGAAACAAATTGTTTGAAAAATACTTTTTTGCATTGAAAGAGGCATTGCAATATATTTTTGGCAATTTGCTTCACAATTTTGTTCTCTCACTAAAATGAAATTTATTGAGTAGAGAAGTCAGGCAATAAAAATGGGAACATTAGTAAACTAGTACTAGTTATTAAGTCATGTAATAAACCTTGTATATAGAAATTCATATGGACGCAAATATTCGGGAATGATTTGCAGTTATCTGACTTCGGCTATCTTAGTTGATTTTAAGTAGTTTTTGAAAATCAATCTTTTTATTTAATAATCCTGTACCAAGCTGCTATTAAAAATACATGTTACAATTTGTCAAATACTTTTTCACAACAATGGGAGGGAAAAAAGCATTTTCAGCTGAAGTAATTAATTTGTTTTGATCATCAAAACATTTTTTAAAAATTTAATAATGAAGTGCTTGTTAAATTTTAGTTTTTAACATAAATACGTATAAAATTAAATAAATGAATGAAAATAAGTAAATGAAACTTTAAAAGAGATTCAAGAAGATTGAATGTTTATCTCCAGATATTTTTAGAAATACCTATGTAAAGCAGCAAAAATAGTACAAAAAGGAAAATGGACATTTCAGGTCTTGTTAATGATAAATATTATAACATTCATTTTGCTTCTGAAGTAAACTTTTTCAGTATGCAGTAAATTTGGAAAAAACTCACTTTACTGAGACAGTGGAGTTTTTAAAGTGGACTCGCCCGAAAACACCTGGGTGAGTTTTTTTGGCTGGGCCCACTTAGGGGAACCCTGTTCATTATTAACTTTTCTACTTTTACTGATATAAAAAGCAGTGTCCGTATGTTTGCGTGTTCATTTGCAATCGAAGAAGAACCTATAGCATATATTCAGCAATCATGGACTTAAGCACAAAAATAGTTCGGCTTAGGTACTCTCGGCTAAATTAAATTCCTAGTGCAGTCTGCATCAAATGAGAGCTCAGGTGTCGCCATTTACGGGAAACTGAGCATCAAAATTCTCAGTGGCAATGGTACCACCGACAGTGGTGCTACTTGAAAAAATGTATGCCGATTACCGGGGAACGCACGCAGCCTCGTTAGAAATAAAAAAGTTTGGAGATCGTAAATGTGTGGCTCGAAGCAATTTTTTTTAAATTAAGAATTCATTTTTTCTTTTAATTTTTATTTAATGACATTCGCTAATAAGAGACGAAAAAAATCCTGCACCAGTTTCAATTTTTATACATTTTGAAATCCCAAACTTTTCTGCATAAAACAGTTGATTTTTCCGAGGCGATGCAAAGATTTGAAAATGTAATCTTAGGCTATGATGACGTTGGAGGAGGAAGAGACAGGCCAGCAGCTCTTTCCCAGAAATTTTATGGAATTGATGCCCTAAAAACATACTTATAAGCTTTCTTTGATAACTTAAGAAGAAATGGAAGGTAGGGATTCCTTCCCGAAATTTTTTGTGAAACTGAAGTAGATTGTAATCTATATTTGGAGACTTAATAAAATGCAGATTGCAGCTGTCACTTGAAAATTTTAGAAAATATTAATTTATCGGTAGGGAGGAGTTTTGAGGGCTCTCCTCCGCAAAAATTCTGAAACTGAAGTATTAAAAATCCAATCTTTAGCTATCTTTGGTGATGTTAGACGGAGGCCAAGAATTTTTCATAATGGATAGCCTAAAAATGAAATTTTACGCTATATTTTTATAAAATTATGGTAAAGCAAGGTTGGTGGTCGGTATTTTCTCCCGATTTTTTTTAATTGAAGAAAATTTTAGAGTGTCTTAGGTGACTCTAGGGGGAGACAGAATTCGGGGGCTGACTCTCGGGGAATCTCTAAAACCAAATTTTGGATATTTTTGGTGACGTTAGGGAAAAAACGGGGAGAGGGGAACTGAAGGCTCTCCCCCGGAAAATTTTCAAAATTGAAATCTGAAAATCTGTATTTTTAGATAAACTTTGGTGAAGTTATGGAAAAGTAGGTTGGGAAACTTTGTATGGTACTTTTTCTACATTGAAGTTCTAAAAATGCAATTAGTCAGGTCGACACCCTCTAGAATTTTTTTTTTAATTTTAAGTTCCAAAAACGCAATTTTAGATTATATTTGGTGATGTTAGGGGATGGGGCGGCTTTTTTTTTTTTTTTTTTCAAACATTTCTAAAAACAAAATTTTAGGCTCTCTTTGTTTCGGAGAAGGGCTGGTACGTCCGTTGCTTTCCCGCGAAATTTTTTTGAAATTATCGTCCTAAAAAGTCAATTTTGGCAATGTTTGATAACTTTAGGTACCCCACGCTCTCCGTCAGGAATTTTTGAAAACGCAACTTCTGCTTTCATAAAACTTCTTTGCATTGATAACCAGAGAAAGTGGAAACCGCAGAAGAATTCATGAATATACGCCGGATTGCAAGGATAATGAAAAAAGTTTTTGTTAAGTAATAAACGAAGTGTCCCCCCCCCCCTTTTTTTTTCGCCGGCACTATCTGTAGTGACTGGGTGACAACATATCGGGACTGGGCGATATTACTGTCGCCCACTTTCTATCTTATTTTATTCCCTGGCTGATATAGTACATAAGAATTTAAAGATGAAAAATCTTCACAATTTATAGAGTGGAAAACCCACATCTCAAGGGAGGGGGACACATGAACAACCTTCATCTTAGCGAGAACTCTAACCAAGAAAAAAAATCTGTCCAGTGTGTGCGTGTCCACAGGGAGTTCCTACTTCCTCAAGCCACCTTGTCTACATCCTTGCCTTCTTTCATTTATTTCAAACAAAAATGCTGTAACACTCCCATCCTGATTTTCCTTTTTCGGAAAACGTTTTGATTGCTTGATTTTCTATTATGAAACTTTTAACTTCTACCATATTTTTTGTAACGTTTCGAACTGTGGTTATTTTGCAGCGATACTTTAAGTAATTTTTCCAATTTGTTTTATTTTAAATATCATGCCTCCTAAATCTTACTTTTGAAGTTTTACTTTTGCTTTTTTACCTTCAAGCAAACTGTTGGTGTGACTTTTTCATTACAATATTTTGAACCTTTCCCTCTCTTTCTTTTCGCTATTAGTTTAAAATGTAATTCGGTGAGCCATATATTTCTATATACTTTGCTGTGATTTTTGTAATGATATTTTGATTAAAAAAAATATATACGGTGACAAATTCAAAACGGACGTCGGCCAGGACATGTAATTTAATTATTTATTTTTTTCATACCCAGACTTGCCATTGTGTTTTTATAATGTATTGAAAGCTTTCTTTTTTCCCCTTAAAAAGAAAGGTTTGAAACGTGCATTTCGGCGGTCCTTTGTTAGGTAATCATAATGATACAGATTTGCCAACGTTCCTAAAAATATTTTAAGATTGCATTCTTTGTTAAATTTTGTAGAAAAAAGAAATTTTTGTAATTTTTGCTTATCCATTCCTTCCCTTTTTTTTTTTTTTTATTTTTAATGCGAAATCCCCCCTAACCTTTTTTTCTTTCTTTTTTCCTATTTTGAAATTTTGATGGCCCCGTTCCTAAAAAACTGGGAGGAGGTATCACCCCACACACCCCAGTGGCGATGGCTCTGTCTGATGTATCGCCCATAGGTCGGTCTCAGCTATTTTTTCTTCAAAAAAAAAAAAAAAAAAAAAAAACGCGTTATCCAGATTACAACACTTGGAAAGCTGTTCAAGAGTAGTCCAAAGTTAATCTTTAATTGCTACGAAGGGCATTACTTTCATGGAAATTACGCTGTAGAAAGATAGTTAAGAATAAGGGTTAACAAATTAAACATTTATGTAAAAAGCTTCTGTATTTTCGCTGCATTTTTAAAAGTGTGTGTGTGTATCGATTTGCGTTAGTTTCAAATTATCGCGTCATGCTTAATACAACCCAAATTTTATTATTATTTTTATTTCGGTCCTCTAAATGATTTTGCTCAGATCTCTATTTTTTTTTCAAATCAACAGTATAGTTGTTTTTGTTTTCATAATAGATATGTCCATTTTTGAGGGGCAATGGGGGTGGGGGTGGGGGGAGAGGTCGAAATAAAATTACATTTGCCGATTTTCAAAATTCTATTATATAAATGCAAGACTTTAACAGTCTAACAATCCTACAAAGGTGGGATTCTGATCCTAAATTCTCCGACATTTCCGAAAAGTTTCGAAGGCCTGTTCCAAAAACGACAGCAACAACAACAAAAAAAATCGGTTTCCCAAATTTTTTTCAACTTTTATTTTAAGATTTCTTTGACGAACAATATCTGTACTTTCCTTTCTTTCTTTCTTCCTTCAGGCAAGCAAAATATTTTGCACTACTTAAAAAAAAAAAAAAAACTTTCGAGATAATATAATAACGTTTCCGGGGTGAAAAATTGACTTTTGGTATTAATATTAGACCTTTTATTTAATTATTACTTAAAGCATTTTTTTGAGCTTATATATGTATACGCATGTATGTATTGTGTGTGTGTGGGGGGGGGGGGATTTTCACCTAAGTACGTATGTAATCTATATTTTAAATTTATAGGCGCATACTTTTTCCGGAAATTTTGTGTGAAGTTCGGAAAATTTCTTTTCGCTGAGAATCCTCCGTGCAATCATACACAGCTATAAATTTTAGAACATTTCTATCTCGTGAAAGCCATTGCTTTCACGAGACGTGAATTTCAAATAACATATGCTAGGTCCTGGAAGTTAAAAAAAAAAAAAAAATAAGGCAGAAGAAATGCATTATCGTTATTTTCCGACGTTCTTCCTGCTTTTGAACAGTTTTTAAAAGATTTTTACAGCATTTTGTTTCTATATTTTCAAGTATTTTTCTTGTTTTGCAGATTATTTTTTAGCGCTTTTTTTTCTCCCATTTTCTTATAAAATTTAGTTTGATTTATGACAACACTTAAAAAAGGGAGTGATGGGTCGGATTGTGGTATTTTGCTACAAAGTTGAATGAAGACCAATTTAAGAAGACAAAACATTTTTGAAAATGCAAAAAAAAATGTTGATGTTGTATGAAGAAGGTATACTGTGTGTGAGTTTAATGAAATTTTACATGTGAGCGATTCAATTTTTTTCAAATTTTGCCCGCAATTACCTCTGCATTGAAAGAAGTTTTTCAAGATACAAAAACTCACATACGGCTACGTACAGTTCTTCATTTTTGATAATGTAAAAAAGCATGAGATTATTCAGTGTAATTTAAATTCTGGCATTTATAATATTAGTTTTAAAAACATATTTACCAGTTATTGGTTGTATTAACTTTTAAGAAAGTCATTTGAGGATGTTGCTGTGATATTTTTTTAAAAAACAAGCATTTAAAGTTTTAATGGAATTCTAACCTCAGATATTATGTACATTTCTCAATTTTAAATGCGATTTTTCAAGTTTAATTGCATTTTTTGTGTCAGTTGTGTTGTATGTTTAGAGTATTTTTAGGTATTTTTCATGTTATCAACTTCCGGGGCCCAGACAAGGAAAATTTTTGAGTATAAAAAGAAGCTGAATAATTCAAAGCAAGCAGTATATTAACTGTAAACTAATTTGGATACATTTACGTCTGATTAATTAATTTTTTACTTGATGAGAACGTTTTTCACTCGATTTGATATTTACATAAAAGCGTAATAATCCCGAGAAGATAAAACGTTCTTTCGCAGCCATTAGCATTTCGCCTTTAAAAAAATGGCTATAATTATCATTCTCAAAGCTTAATTGCTGAATGTTAAAATTTTCTACGGATTCATTGAATGTACACTAAAACCAAGACTGACGTCCGAGCTATCCACATGAAAATTTTTTGTTCAATCCTCGTGCTGCATTTTTCATCAGCGAATCCCCCCAATCTGAAAACTCGATTGATCAAAATCTAATTGCTATTCCAGCTCAAGGAGAAAAGGAACAAGCTGATTAGGCACACCTAAGGCCGACACCTGGTAATTAAAACGAGTTCTCTCTTGATTTTCGTCGTTTGTCTATAAATAGCTTTATCAATGGAAAACGGAAGAAGATTTTTTCCCGATCTGCAAAAAAAAAACGTGAATATTTTAAAACAAGGTCGGAGTTTCTGTATATAATGCATGGCTGAAATCACGGGTTACATAAACTCACCGAGCATTAGTATTTCCGATTCACCTGTTATCACTTGGTAAGTGCATCGATTGTTGGTCATTTGCAGAAATAGCGTCACCTCTTGTTTCCTTTTAATGAAGTAGAAATTCAATTTTTAAGTTAAAAATTGCCTTTATAACTCGTATTGAAAAGTGTTTTGATACCGATAGAATTCAGTTTATCATTACTAACATTGTATGTCGAATGCCTTTTGCTGTTGTGTCTCAAACTATTGCTGCTACCGATCTTGAAACCTTGCGGCCCATATCAATTGTCCGCGAAAAATAACGAATTTTGCTCGAAAACCAAAACACTTTTGATGAACTACTGGAATCAACTAGAAATTTGAATTGGAAAAGTTTATAACTATTGCTAAATTTGTTGCATCCTATTCTACCTGGATTGTTATGTAGGAAAGTAATTACGTTTCTGTAAATGAAATAAAATACTATACTTATATAATGCTTACTATTCAAAGCTTTGTGGATCAGATGAGTTGTTCATGATGAAATTCTGAAGTACCTTATGCTAAAAATTCAAAATGTGCTATTTTTGGAGTAGAAATTTAGACTTGTACTGAAAAAAGTGAAAGTGATAGTTTTTTTGCTTTTCTAACTGACGTTTATATTTCGAATTGCTACGTGATAAGGAGTTTTATCTTTCTCGTTGCAAAATATAGTGCAATAAGCATTTTTTCTTTTTGTGAAATACGTGGAATGCAATGACCTTTCTTGTTCACGCAGAAAACGTTCTTTAAAGTGTAATTTGATGTGAATTAAGTTAATCATGTACCCAACAGATGGCTGCATCGGAATACAGATGGCTGCATCGGAATAGTCTCTCTTTTTTTTTTTTTTGTTGTTGAGAAGCGGGGCCATTAAGTGGTTGCTCTCTCTCTCGCTCTGATACATTGTCAAACCCTCATGGAGTTTCCTCAAGGAAAAGTTTAGTTTTTCCCAAAGTAACGTTGTTAAAGCACAATTAAAACAATATATTGTATACACGCGTTTCGGGGCTACTTGTCCAATACGGGATAGATAAATGCATTAGCATAGAGAAAACATGTTTTAAAAATTAAAATTGAAAAATATTTTAATTTGTTAAAACGAAATTCCTTAAATTTTCCTTATTAACATACGCTCAGGGTCGCAATCCGAGCCCTGCTATACTGTCCTTCTAAGAAAGAGGGTCACGTTTCAATTTTTTAAAGCATGACCTGACATTGAACAGGAAAATTTGTCAAACATTTCTTTCTTCATTAAGGACCGTTTCATAGATAATCATTATAGGTATAAAACTATTAGATTTAGCTTCATAACCATAAAACTAAATATTGGTAATTGCAAAGATAAATATATAATTTTTAAATGGGAACGAAAAAAAATTTAGAAAGATGTACCCTTGCGAAGGTACCATATTAAAAAAAATAAAATTTGAGAAGTTTTCAATCCTTTTCTTGAAAAAATTTCTGTTAATTTTCCGACCTATATTCAAGGATCCTATTCTACCTCTGTTGGCATAACAGAAAACGTGCAAAATAAATAAATAAAGTAATAATAAATATAAAGAGGTAGCTTTAACTAGTTAATTAAAAAATTCTTTCACTTTATTTCTCAACATACGTTCAAGGCTTTAATTCCCCTTCTGCTATTGTACATGGACATAGTAAAACGAATGCTAAGAATAAATTTCAAGAATACTTCAATTTGTATACATTTAATCAACCAATTTGCTCTCTATTTTCAGAATATTTGCGAAAATGAAGGTGGTCTTTGTATTTCTGGTGCTTGTTGCGATAGCTTCAGCACAACACTACATCAGCTCACATCACGCCTCAAGCGTTAGACTTGGACATGGCGCACCTCACTTGATTGGGCACAACAGCGGACACTTGAGAAGTGGGCATGCATTACCGCTTGGACATTCCTCTGAAATTCGTAGTTATCACCATGGAAGTTTGGGACATTCTTTGAGGTATGATTAAAGGAATTTATTTTGTAATCTGCTTATATTAGATGTTTCTGTCACCACTGTTTCATTCTATTGAATAATAGACAGCACGAAATGTGAATAGGTACTTTTCATCTTATTTTTTTAATACAGAGTGCTGCAAAAAGAATGTTCTTATTTGAAATGACAATAATAACACACACTTGTGTGTATAGCACTAAGGTACATGGACGAAAAGAAAAGAGGCTAATTTCTCTTTTGCCGGATGACAAAAATCCGTTTGTTTTTCAGAACAAAACTGGGAGTGGCAGTACCTGATATTCGATTTTTCCGAGGTGGGGCAAGTACTTGAACCTACCCGCCCTTACCCATTTTCTTTTTTGATGGTTAAGCTCGACTTTCAAATTTGGCAGAAGCTTCTGCCATTGTAATAAGAATTATGAAGTACTTATGCAATTATGATTCTCTTAACTTTGTGAAAAGTACATCAGTTACGTGGTAGCTGTCAGTCTTGATGCCGTTCTAAAGCTTCTCTCAGAAATTTTTCATTGATCTTCGGACTATCTCCATTTAATATTTTCACTGCTACTCAGACCTAATTTACCGAAAGTAAGGTCCTAGGTCTTGTACTCGAGGCTTCATTCCCAACATATCGCCGTTCCGGAAGAACAATGACGTAACTGCAAAAATGTGTCAAATGCAAATAATTCCATAGACAATATCAGAAGCACATCCCTTACACAGGGGAACATGGGTGTAACTGTAGAACGAAAGTTTGTGTCTTCCAGAACAACGAACAATTTTTAGAGAAACAATGACGTAGCTGCACTTATGCGTCAAAATTAGGGTTATTAAATCCTAATCCCTGGTAAATGAAAGTAAAGTATATATCCTACATAGTTACTCTCAATATACCATTATTTTCTGTCACTTACGCCCTTTTCAATTACACGTTTTATACAACTGCAAATCGTTATTTTACTCTCTAAAATTGAAGTTTTTGCATTTACGTCACTGTTCTTCCGGAACGGCGATATATAATATATGAAAGTCATGACGCATATTAGTAATATAATTAAATCAGTAATAGCAATTAAACGATAACTTAACAATAAAACGTTTACCTTTGTGCCCTTAATAAACGTAGAAATTACGTTATAACCGGCAAAAATGCGAATTAAATTGCGTACAAGTATTTCAGGTTTGGAAGGAAGTTCTTTGCCAATGCTAAAAGAGATGTGACTTTAGGAATATAAGTGAACCTGAATGACGTACATTCTTGAAGTTTAAACTTTTTTCCCATTAACAAAGGGAATCATTGTAGTCACGCTACATGTGCTTGCGATTTTCTTCGCATATTTGCGTTTTACTTCCTTGTACGAAGTACAGGATGTATTGTAATCGCAAAAATTTCGCACTCAAATTTCCGTCCCTAAATTTTCATTTTAAACACAAATTAATTCGTTTAGACATTTTTTCACAATGTTCGTATGTATGTACATATATACTCGCGTATGAAGCGTTGAAATATCGATTTTGACCAACCACGAGTCGGCTTCGACGATTTTTATTGTGCCGTCTGCATGTCCGTATACCTCTAATAACTCGAAAGCAGTTAGCCGCAGAAGGTTGAAATTTTGTGTAGCCAAATTATCTTTTTTCTTAAATCCATATTTTCAGCTATGTGACAAAAGGTGTGCGAAGAAAATCCATCATTTAGGAGAGGATTATGTACAGAACAGAATTAAAATTTCCCCGTCAGCGTTAATGTTAATCTGTTGGGTTAGGGAGTCAAACATTTTCCTTATCACACGTAAATCTTTCCTTTTTTTTGTTTTTAAATATTTATTGATTTAATTTTATTTTTTAACTTAGTTTCGGCGACAAAACAATACGAAATGAAAATAGTATTTTTTCTTTCTTTAAAGCTGCTTTTGCGTGCTACGTGCATGCCTAAAATGATCGAATGAAACCCTGCCGTAGAATAATAGACCGAAGAGAAACATAACGCAGGATCTAACTGTACGAATTCGAACAAATTTTATCCTGTGTAGTTTTAGGACTTTAAAATAAAGAGAACTTTCTTAGTTTACATATTCGAGACTTAATGGGAAAATCTTACTTTAATTACATAGCAAAACGTAAGAAATGTCGCTTCTAAGCTCACTGCATCATGCTCCCAGTATTTTGTACAAATTTCAAGACGGTTGAATGGTCTTGCAAATGTCGCTTCAAATAATTTTCCCTTACTTTCGTGACAGAAAAGTCTGCAGATTTTGCAGTCTAATTTTTCAGTAATGCTTACAAGAACAAATGAGTAAAATATGTTTACTTTTGTATATTATTCCGGTTTATTGGCTGAATAAAACAAAATATTAATGGTACTTACTTTAGTAGGAGTTCTGAAAGAATTAATTTTTACTTTCAGCCACTCCCGAATTGTTCGCAGTCCTCAGCATCATGGATCATACTCTTCACATTCGGGAAGCATGGCCGGGCGCTCTCATGGATCATACTCTTCACATTCGGGAAGCATGGCCGCACGCTCTCATTCATACGGACATGCTTCAGGGATGTCCGGACATCGTTCTAGCCATAGCGGGGCTATCCCTGCCATGCATCATGGATAAATTTCTGTTTTAGAATAAAATGAATTCTCTTTCGAGGAAAAGTTTTTGTTACTAAGAAAGAAACTTTCTAAATTGCTTGTTTACGAAATGAAAATTTTATTCATAGAAAATAGCAAGTTAGCTTGTGAATTTTGTTACGAAAATCATGGTATTTCAGTGAAAGGAATGAAATTGAATAAATTTATGGTTTTTAGAGTTTGAAAAAAAATTCCTGTTTATTATCGGATTTTATACATTTGAGCACAATATAGATGTAGGCACATTTATCAGACATGTCTAAATTTTCTGCAATAACTTTTTCGGGCACTGGAATGCTTCGGTAAAATTACATTAAAATGCTTATATGAAAACAGAAAGTAAAATAAGAAAGTACGAGAGAGACAAGAGCCTCAGCTGTAACGAGTTGTCTGTGTTGGCAACAATCTTTTGATTGTATACACATTTCTCATCTTGGCAAAATATCGCTCTGCTCAAAAAGTTGAAGCCGGACCTAGAGAGTGATTTTTTTTCCTTCTAGGGAGTTCACTGAAAGGGAAAATTTATCTGCTCTGCGAGTTAGGTTACCGTCGCACTGCGAAGGAATTTCCCATTTTAGTGAAATCTCCAAGAAGAAATAAGCACTCTCAGGATCAGGCTTCAACTTACCGAAGCTGAACTATTCTTCTAAAAAATATTTTCCATTTGTTCACAATTTTACTATAATGATAATGATTTCCGCCGATAAACTGCCAAGAGTTTAATGCTTTAATTATACTTCTTTTATCCGGTTCTTTATGCTCATTAAAAGTCAAAGATCTTCAAAACGGATAAATAAATGAAATACATTTTCTGTAATTATTTTCTGCTCTCGCATGATCCTTGCTTATGATTTATTGAAGTAGTTCAAAAATTAAATTTGAAATCATCCTATAATATTTGAAGGTTTATTCACTTTTCTAGTAAGCTAATTTAGAATCCTCCATAAAAAAACTTGTAACTTCATAAATTGAACATCATCTACTCTAATTCAAGCATTAACAAAACTGATATTAAGTAAAATAAAATCATGGGAAGCACGGTAATTGTTCTTAGTTTAAACTAGTATGTCAAAACATTGTGTTTGCTCAGTTACCTAGTATCAATGCTTCATGGCTGAAATAAATTATTTATGCAACATAATCCAAAAATCTCCGATTGGTATGATATAAATGTGCATATATTTAAAAAAGTCAAAAATAGACTATTTAACTTCTAATTATATTAAAACTTTAGCGGGATACAATAAATAAAATGGAATGATGAGCAAACATTGAGATCTCGGTGGTGTGTGTATGTATATTACGTAACTAAGATTAGCATCACAATTTCATAGTCTTTAATTGTGTCCAATTGCATTCAGCGTACATATACAGTTTTAATAATACACTCGTACTTCAAAACTTGGTTTAAATTTATGTGTAAAAGTAACGAATTGTGTGATTATTCATGGTTAATAACTATTATTTGCAGGGCAGTCACAAATAATTTGTACAAAGTTAACCTTTTCCTAATATGAACTATATTAGGGAAAGTTTAGCTTTACACTTATTACAAAGGTTATATTGTATGGTAAACTGCTAAGGTACTCGTCAATTAATAATTTAACTCGGATTAAAAAGAGCTTGTGGTGACGAAAAACACACACACTCACAAAAAGAAGTCGCGTTTTTTGTATTTTCTTGTATTTTTGAAACCTAATACAAAGGACCTCAAAACTGATGAGCTTTGTTAAAAACGACATGTGAAATTTACCTACTTCATTTCGGACTACAGTCTGATTGGATAGTGACGAAAAATGAAACATTTGTATTTACGAGTGCATATTAAATACAAATTTAACTTACAAGAAATGCAGAATTTACCCTCATTTTTTGTAACTAAATAAAATCAGTACAAAATGCACAAGTTTATTTCTGAAGTAGTCATTAAAGAGTTTATTCATGGGGGAAGCAGTTATGAGTTCAAAAAATCCGGGACTAATCAAGCTAATTTGCAGTCTTTTGTCCCCCTCAAAGGGAAGTGATCTTGTCCCACTTGCGTGTAAATAGAGTAATTTAAAAAAAAACTTTCATTCTTTCTTAGATTTCTAGAAAATGTGCGAATGGATTTTGATGAACATGGGATCATTGGCAATTGTAGGCAGAGAAAGAAAGTTCTTTCTAACTCTAAATTTTGCTAATTATCAGTTTTTTAGTCTTCAAATCCAATATATTTACTGCATAAATTGCTGTTTGGTTTACTGTCACTCGTATATCATTGAGAAAAACAGCAATGCACAGTTCAGTGATGGGCTCTTAAAATCTTATTTTTCAAAAAACAAAAATGATTACTACACTACAAAGAATTCTCTTTTCAAATTCAATTTTCCTGAAATGTCCCATTCAAATAATGCGCACTTTTAGAAACTGAGTTCAACCCAACGAAAAACATTCGTCACAGCAACTAGAAGGTGTTTGCTAGTTTGCGATACCAGCGTCGAGAGTGATGGGGAGAAGCTAGTACCAATCTTTCCATCACTCTTGAGCCTCAAAATGTCCGAACCACTTTCATTCAATGTTGAAACTCTATAAACCAGCCCTAATATATTCCTGATTTTCCCCAGAAATATTAAAGTTCGGTACTACTGTTGGAAAGATCTCGAAGTTGCGGGATCAACACTCCAGTCGATTCATACACGCCGTTGAAAGCGTGTTACCGATTAAAAATTCCGAAGCTAAAATCACTTCACCTTTGCTGCTTCAGTTCATATCTAAACTACTTATCTGAAAGGTTTTCACTTTTCGGCCGAATGATGATTACGTGCCTCATAATTGGCTGTACATTTACGGTATCTTATTAGGGGTTTGCTCATTTGCTTGACGTACGATTAGAACTTCCCTGATGCAAAAACGATTAAAATCACCTTTGAAAGAAAACTGGGGTTGTTGTAATGTGGCGTGATTATGTTTTGGTTTCGTTTCATGAAGTGTACTTCAATTATGCATCAAAAGTAATGTATTGGATTATATCCTTTTTATTTCTCATTCAATTCTACTGTTATATCCGCAACAAAATGCATTTATCTGCAGTCAAGAACCGCATGGTTCTGCATCAGGAATTGATGTTAGAGTCAATAGGTCAAAAGAAGGGCGAACGATCATCTTCCTTTCAATTTTACCAAGTGCAATGATATCCCCGCCGTTTTCATCCTGAGCATGAATGGATACCGCTTCCATTAGTGATTCCGAATCTGAGCCTGTTTCGACTGCGAACACGAACGATCCCAAGATTAATCTCATTTTTCCCGATTTCAGGACCTGCAACTTTCCAATGAATCCGTCAGACATCGAATCAAATATACTGGGCTTCAAATCCTGAAAGTAAAAATTGTATTAAATCAATTCAAACCGAATTAGGAATAACATACATCACATCACTTTTTCAAAATCTTCACCAAGAACGCAACAAAATAACAAACGACTATTTCCTTAACCTTCACTGCAAAAACTGATATTTTTTTGGAACACGCAAAAGTTGCAAGATTTTGCAGTTTTTCTGCAACGGATGGCATACAAATTGAATAATCAATAATTATTTTCTTGTATGTATTGGGGTGGAACAATTCTTCTAAATTATGTATGTATTCTTTTTAAATTCAAAAATGTCTGAGAAAATGTTATAAATACTTGAATTTCTTCCTTTTCATTATCTTTTGCTTGGGAAGTAGTTACTTTTGATGCATCAGATGGTTGATCTTTCCGAAATTCTTCTGTGCTTCCAAATGGTAAACATTGAGGCAATTGGAAAAGTAGCAGGACACTGTCACCTGATTAATTAAAAATTAGATAATTATGAGACAATATCAATCTTATATGTAAATTTCATGTGCATTAAATGCTTTCTAAGATAAGTGCGTTTGCATACACTTTTTATCAGCATAATTATAATTAATTGCAAAAAGAGGAATATTTAGTTAGACTCGCATGCTGGTAATATTGCGCAGTTACAGTAGATCAACTATTTATTACAGGTAGTCCCACGGGATTAATATCTAGACTGGAGTCAGGTAGAAATCAATGCACTTAAAAGATGATATTTAAAGAAGACATTCCAACTGTTAATGCCAGCCAGTTGTCAATGTCAGTCAGAAGATTTTGTTTACCAACAATTAAAATCGGTGATCATCAAAGTTTGAAAGCTAAGAAATTTCTGAAGAAAGGTGCAAATAGTTCTCTCTGGAATATTCCTTTATTGCAAGAAACTTTATCATGGCGATGTCATTCATTTGTTGTTGTAAAAGCATAATCCGCAACTCGATAGTAAATCGTTTGATTCTTGATCTGAAGTTCTTGGGCACAAAGTTCGTGTCAGAAATCTTCAAACACAGAAATATAACTAGTTATTTTATGTGTAGTTTTACTCATAAGAATCCTTTCCGACAATCCATCATGCAGATGCGAGCCCATCAACTGATCGAGAAAAATTATTTTCTATTCCGTCACTACAATTGCAATACGGAGTCAACTTCTATTTCATTGTGCTCGTAATCTCTTATGCTTATTTTAAGTGGTCAAATCCTCTTATGCTTATTGGCATGTTGATAAGTTGTGTAGGGTGAGAAAAATAATATCAAATTTGTACAGAATATATTTCTAAATATGCAGTTAATAAACAATATAAATTTGATGAGAAAATATTCAACCTGCAACTTTTGTAGAATCTACCAAATCAATCAGGTTCTCCTTTTTCGGCCTTTCAGTTGCAATAGGGGCAAAAAATTTCCCTTCTAAAGCATGCCATTTATCAGCCCCAGGTTCATCTGAAATATATTTTAAAATGTCATTGTTAAAAAAGAAAAAAAAAATCCTTAACATTTTTAATAATTAAAACTTAAATTTAAGTTTCATCGAATCTCGTTACAAGGACTAAAAAATTAGTGCTTACCGTCAAAATTATTGCCAATAAATTAGTCTAGAAAAATCGAATCTATATAACAGCAAAAAGTAAAGGGAGTAAGGGAAAAAAGTATGCATAAGCAAATATATCACTTGCGATTTGTTCGAGTATGGCTTAAATGGTTTGCTTAAAGTAAATTGTTACGAGTAAATATTTACCTTTCGCCAACTGTTGTAACTTTATGTTTGACGCAAATAAGACACTTTCTTTTTGAACTTTTGGCTATGTTGCAATCAATGAACTTTAAAATTTTACCTTTAATGTCCTCATTCTTAACTTCCTTCTTTACATCAACATCATCAAGAGGTTCTTTCTTGATTTTGCACTTAAATTCAGATTTTCGTAACGGCAATATAACTGGGCGAAATTCTCCATAATCCTCATAAGTCTAAAATATTCAATTAGATATTCGAAAAGAAGGAAAAACGTATTTTTTTTACATTAAACATAAAAAATGAAATTATAATGATACTGATTACTATTTTGTTTGGAAAGTTTTAAAATAAACTGCACTTTAGTAATTTTACGTAAAAACGAAAATACCTTTTCTATCTTTAATTGGATTTGTACCTGTAATTGGAACCACAAATTTTCTGCAATAAATACATTTTAAGAAAAATTTGGTTTTTAGAATGTATCAGAATAAGGGAAATTGTCTTTGAAAATACCAAAAAGCAAGCACTTTTTCGACATTTTTCTTTTCTGAAATTTTGAGACCGGAAAAACTCCAGGATAAACTTTTAGAGGGAACTTGAAAACAGAAAACATTTCATCACTAAAGCTTCGATGGAAAATAGTAAAAAAATAGGTTAAAAAGGTTCTGTTTTTTTTTTTTCCCATTTTTGTGTTATATCTTTCTATATTAAATTACTACTGAATAAAAAACGATAGCGTGTTTCTGCTAAAATTCATTTTCTGCATTGTTTGTTAGCTTTACCATAGCTGCCATTTCGATGGATTTTTAATAATCAAATTCTGCTTCTAGTCGATTCGCTCAGAAATATTCTTGCTTTGCAAGAAAGGTTGGTTTTGGAAAAGCAATTTTAAATAGAGTAAACGGATAAGGGCTGGATATCATTTGTCTATTCACGTTTTTTTTCTGAATATCGTTTGAACGTGAAATGACTTTGGCACGACTAGTAGTTATACTCGCTGTATATTCTTTCTGTGCTTCTCCCAGAGATATGCAAACACTGCATAATCCATTTTTTCATATCTCATACTGCAGATGTTGTTAACTTTAAAGAATTACGAAATAGATTCAGCGTGGAAACAGCTACTATGACACTACACATACTAGTAAACTAGTATAGCAGAAAGTAGAAAATGCACTGGTTTTTTTTTCCGAGTAACTAATAGTGCTCATGCTGAAATGAACGAAAGATATTTCATGATACAAACTATGTTGGGGAAAAAAAAAATCTCAATTGTTATTACAATACAGTAAAACCCCGTAATACCGCGCCTCGGTATATCGCGGAATTTGATATAACGCGGTTACTATCATGTCCCCCGACGTTTGAACCACCCTTTATCATTACCATTGAATGGGGATTTCTGAATTTATCATAGTAAAAAAATCCAGCCAACAAAGTCTCTTCCAAGTAGTAAACAACTATTCCAGCGAAAGAACTCTTTTCTCTCTCTCTCTCTCACACACAGTAACAGATATAAAGCCCTATTGTGTGGCCTGGTGTATACCTGTTTCACGCTTTTTTTCTTTCAACCTAGGACACCATAACTTGATTTTCAGATCGGGTGCAATCGCTCTGGCTTGTTTCTCTTGGGCGGAACTCAAACTGTCAGGAAACATGTTGAGTTCAATGTGGGATTCAATGCTTAACTACCTTCCGTTTTCAAAAATTTAACCACGCCTGTGTACTGTTCATTTTAGTTTCGCAGAACTATCAAGGTCGCGCGGTTCCACTTCAGAAAGTGGTGATAGGTTAGTGAATGGGCAAAAACGTGCACTTCTAATCTCATAGTTTTTTTTGTCTTTTTTCTTCCTCGATGTTACTTTAATTTCCTATTTACTTTTTTTTTTAGTCTGTTTCGTTTGATGAGTCCAAATGCCAAGCGCTACCAAAAAAGTCTTAGCAGGGATTTTGAGTTTCTTTGCTTCATGCTCCGAGTAATTTTAATAGATAATATTTTTTATTAATTTTTTTAAACTTATTATTTTTTTAATGTGATAAAAAAGTAAAAAGTGAAAAAAAATGGAGTGCTGCAACAAATTTCTTTGCTCCTGCTACGCTCCAAGTTTTAGCGAAATTTCGTTACTTCACTGCTCCGTGCTCCTGCTCTACGCTCCACCCCAGATCCCTGTTTATTTGGGGGAGGGGAATTGTACATATTTTCCCCCATATGGATGTTTTTATTATAGTTGGGGAAAGGCGAAAAAGAAGGGAAAATAATCTAAATTTTTAAGAGTAATAATCTGCAACCCCTTTAAAATTCTCATATTTTAAAGGAATTAAAATCCCTCCGCCCCTTCCCTTGCCCACAATTTAATGCTTTATTGAATGAAATAACTTTCACGCTTCCATAATTTCTCTTGAGCAGGGACAGTAGCGCCCGCGGGGGGAGGTGGGAGGATCATGGTGCAAGTTGCGCCATCAGAATTTTTGAGGAAAATTTTTTTTTTCGGAAGATAATTATTTGCTGTATGAATCGGATTTCTGATATCCGACAAATTTTTAAATAACTGGAATCTGATTTTGCCATTGCACGAAATATCCGGCAATCCGGCATTTAAATTTGATTATTAAAACTTAGTTAATTAGCATGATTTGAAAACGTATCTAAATTACGAACTTACTACGTATTTGCAAGCTGTGGGCTGTGCGGTTTTGGTATTAAAAATATGCACAGAATTTACAGGCTTGAAAAATTAGAGCCAGTTATTCGGTATATGTTCGTCAGGCAAGGGGATATTGAGAATACAGTACACGGAAAGTCATTGAGCTGGATAGGAGGAGCGCAAGGCCGTAGCCAGAAAATTTTTTCGGGGGGGGGGGGGGAGACTTTGAAACACTTTCGTTGAGGAAAGTTTCAGGGGGGAATATATGCTAAATTGCGAAAAAAAATTTAGATTTCGGGGGGGGGGGGGGCTCGTGCCCATCTCCCCCTCTGGATACGACCTTGAGAGGAGGGGGACCGCTGATCAGGGATCTGAAGCAGCCCACATTATTGAGTCACTCCGCTCCAACTTATAAACATTTGATCCGGCACTACTCCAGATCCGCGCTGTGCCGTGCTCCAAACAAATTAAGCAGATTGTATTATTAATCTCCTTCTTTTAAGTTAAGTAATTTTATTGTCTAATAAAAAATTCAAATAATATTTTAAAAAATCGATCAGTGAATTACAATAAACTTCTTTGCTCCTGCTCCATTTCTGTTTCCAAGCAAAATCTCGTTGATCCACTGATCCGCTCCAGATCTATGCTCTTGAGTAAATAAGAACAGTTTTGAAAAGATTTCAAATCATCATTGTCAGAGCGAGGGGCACGGGCCCCCATTATGCCTCCTTCTGGTTGAGCCACTGATACTCCGGTAACTCATCCAAAACAGGTCAGTAAAATTTCCGGGGTTTCAGTTCGCACCATTAAAAAGATAATAAATATTTGAAGTTCAAGTTGAAATTATTTATTAAGAAAATGCATCGCGGCAGCGATGCATTTTCTTAGTTTTAATATAATTTTTAAATTTAATATAAAAAGTTTTATATAATTTTCCAAGATCCGCTTAGAAAGGGAAATGAAAAAAAAAAAAAATAACCAATGAAAAAAAAAAAACATCCGCACAAACCCACGCCCGTTAGGCTGAATTAATATAGGGGAAAAAAGAAAAGGAAAAAACAAAATACTCATCGTAATGTCTCAATCAACCTATCACTTCTATTTCGATAAAATCGAAGCAGACCTGACGCATGCGCAAATTCTTTCATGGCTCTACAAAAAAATTACGAACAATAACTTCTTTTATAGCATTATCTACCTTTATATTCCAGATTCTTTAAAATTCTTGAAAAGTAAACATATTCTCTGGTCCGAGTGAGTGTATAAAGTCTTAAAACAATGTTCCGTTGGTAAGTGCGTTTCTCTCCTTCCACACAACTATTTTTTTCTTAAATTCTCTCCCCCATCATAATCCCATGTTGATAACTTAACGAGATTTTTAAGCCCCTATTTTGTCAGAACACAATTGGTTTCGTTGCGGTTGATATGTGGTTTTAGCTTAGGAGACCTCAAAGTGTAGAAAACTTTAATCTGAATAACCTATTACTAGATAAAATAACTGTTCAGTTGAGAAGTGTGTTTCTTGTACAGCAATTACAGCGAATAAATTGACAGCAAACACGAAAAGAAACAATTATGTAATAGAAGAAAAGTTATTGGTGCTACAAGAACGAGTATATTTCGTAAATAAGGTTCCGCGGTACAATTTCACTATACCGCGGTTATGTTATAACGCGGGTGCCAAACATGTCCCCCGACACCCGCGTTTTAACGGGGTTTTACTGTACATGAAAAACATTTTGCTCGTCCCTTATTCATAATTTTTGTAACTAATTCTTATTCAGTGGTTAATTTATTGCCACTGAGTTACGCAAGGTAATATGATCAAACTGAGTACCTCATTTTCTTCCCAAGGTTCCAACAAAGCTTTTATTTCTTTATCGTCAGGCTTGCGATCAAATTCGGCAATTCCCAATTTGCCTCCAGATCTCGAGCCCCGAGGAACAGACACTCGTTCGTAATCCTTATCTAAAGGTTCTGGTCAAAAGAGAAGGGAATTCAATAATGTCAGAATTTACTGCAAATATTAAATTACTTTGCATTTACATGAACAAAAATTGTGAGAGTAGCAGTTATGATAACAGCTATTTCGTCAAAGAACTAATCTTTTCGAGAAGGTTGAAACAGAGAAAAAAAAATCTACTTACACAAATAAAAATGCAAAAGTGACGACCAGAAACTGGCACAGGGCCTAGCTAGGCTGGTTCTAGTCAATTTAACAGTCCCCAATGAGCATCAAGAGCTTTAGTAAAAGTTTTTTCCCCCCACTGCAAGTACAGACGCTTCCGGTAAACTATTTTAACTGCCTACAACCCTATTGAAGTAGGAATTTTTCCAAATTTCAAGATCAGCCTGAGATTTGAGAAGCTTAAAACAATGACCTCTGGTTCTGCTTTCATCACATAACTGTAGCCTATCAACATTTCCCATTTTAATGAATTTAAACAACTGAATCATGTCCCCTCTAACTCCCCTTTGCTCTACAGTATACATATTGAGCCTTTTAAGTCTAACCTCATAATCTAAGCCTGAAAGACCACTTACCAACCTAGTATCCCTCCTTTGAACCCTTTCTAATAAGGTAATATCCTTCTTTAGGTAAGGAGACCAAAACTAAACAGTATACTCCAAATGATGTCTTATGAAACTTTTGTGTAATGGTAGTATGTATACTTTTAAGACAAGTGAATGGGAGTTTCTAATCTGTAAATGTTTAGTCAAAAATCTGGGCAATTTTTTTAAAAGAAACTTTCAGTCAAATATTCAAAAGTTGCCAAAAGTTCTATGTTCAGTGAGTGAAAAATGGAACTATGAACGGAAGGCTGTATTTTTGAATACCGATTTTATGCAACTTCAGGCCGCGTGCGCTGTTTCTGCAGATCTTCTACTAAAATAATTCTTCTAGACTAACGTATCAAACGTGTGTTTCCTTCGAACAATCGTTAAAAAATATTCATCTAGCCTTTCATACTGTTTATAAATGTTATTTAAGAATTGAGAAAACTTGTGCAGAGATCCTAAGAAAAGATCTAACCCAGGCAACTTATCCTCAGTCTTTCAAATTTTCAACGAAAAAAAAAAAGAGCTTGCTTTTTCTTTTCTAAGCTTAATCTTTTCTATAAAGTGGGTGAATGTATACTTCCCCAAAACTTTGAAATATTCACTTTAAACAATTTTACGACCTCTTATTGGGTGCTATCATTTTAAGGCTGATGGAATTTCCCCAACTTTTAAACATCCATATTAGATAAGCTGTTTTACCATCTATGATTTGGCAGTACCTTTGTAAGACAGAAGGAAGTATATTTACTACAGAAAGCATCAATTTTTAAATCCGATTAACATACCATGTGGCAGCGGTAAAAAATTAAGTTATTTTTATTCAAAGTAATTTTTCCAGGTAATCTAGTAGTAAGTTAAACATCACTTTAATATAACCCTACGAGAAACAAATGACGCCATAAACGGTTAAGGGGGGTCGATAACTAGTAGAAATGCTTAAAAAATCTTTGCCTTTTTTTACTCGAGCAGCTGGTCCTTGTCCCAAGAAAGTGCCTTCAGTTTGCACAATGAGTTTATTTCCTCTTCCCCGACCCCTTTCTGCGCCTCTTCGTTCTTTCGTCTCGACTTGCTTGGGTTTTTCAAAATCGGAACTTTCGCTAAATTCGAAAGGAAAATACACAACTCATTTTCTATAATTTAGCTAATTTTAAGAAAATTTGGAAAACTGACGAAAAATTGAAATACTTACATAATTTCTTCCTTCACTTTCATTCGTCTTTGGGGGATATTTGGAGCTACAGTTTTTTTCGCATTCCCGATTTGTGGGAGATTTCGCATTCGAATGGGTGGAAGTCTGCAACACAAGGTCTAAATGAATTTGATAGTTTGTTTGAATTCTGCCTGGAATGCAATCGTCTTATTTTTTCAAGGTATGAGAATATGTGAATGGAGAATAATTTCGGAGAACGAGAATATTCTGAGAACATTCTTCTAAAGCTGACATTTGGGGGAAAATCCTGATAATTTCTGTTCTTAAAAGTAAATATAAAAATTTAAAAGCATCATTAATATTATGATACAATATTCAATTATCGCTGTTAGAGCATCTAAATGACCTTATCTTTTACATTTAGAGAAATAATGCACATACACCTAATTTTACAATAAAACAGGATGCATTCAAGTGAAGGGAAGACTGCTTCAAGTAAAAGCTCGATGTAAATTAGTATTTCTAAGGAATTTATGACATTCAGGTCAATTTTTATGTCACTTACCCTACATCATTAAAAACAATTTCTCGAACAATATGAAGTTTAAGTGTATTGCCAATTTTGATTTTAAATACAGTTAGTATATCCTCCTGAGACCTGGCATCCAATAAAATGGATGTTTTGCTTTTCCCCCCTGTTTTGACAGATTTTATTTTAGCAAGCAAGACCTGGACTGGAATTATAAAGGAGGAATAGTAAATCACTTTTTAACTTTGAGAATCCAGAAACAGTAGTTTATTTGTTTACAATATGGCAAAGAACACGAGTCAAGTTGGAATTCGGCGCTCTCGCGGTTGTTTTGATTTTCACATTTTTTTCTCTTTTAATATTGTTCTAGGATTTTTATACAAGTTAGATCTCTTTTCTTATGTTATAAGTAATGAAAAAAAATTTTTTAAATCAATTTTTGTGTAAGTATCGCATAGTTCTACTGTAGTTATGACCTCAACATACATTCAAATGGATGTGCCCCCAGAAAAATTTAGAAATTCAAGTTTATTAATTTTTTGAAAAACATCACTTTTAACGCCCAATTGTTCAGAAAAACTAATAGTTGAGAGAATATGTGTATTTTATTTCGCTCGCGTCTCAGGAGGATATCGGTGATAGTACCTATAAACGAAAGTTTTCGCAATGTTAACAGAACAAGGGGAAGATTCAATGAATCAACGATATAGAGAAACTTCTTATGTGTACGGAACATAAATATAATCAAAAAATGATTCGACGAGTATAGGATCTTTTGCAATTTATCGCACCGGAGTTTGGTAACATCACTAGTATCCAGCGCTGAATTAGGGTCGTCTGCAACACTTCTATGGACTCTTATTCCCGCGTTAGTCGTTAGAGTGTAGCAGACCGTTAAATATGGCAGCTTCATCGTCGATCAGAACCAAGAATTCTGAAAGAATGAGAAAAGAAACGAGGTTTTGTTTGCGGAAATTATTCGTCGAATGCAAGCGCAGTATGGTGACAGCTGTTTATCGCGAAGCAAGATCTACAAATGAACAGATCGTTTCAAACAGAGAACTTCTTTATGTGACGAAGAAAAATTATCCAGGCCATCGACGTCAACGACAGAGAACAATTTTAAAGTCGTTGAAGATATGGTGCTGGAAAACAAACGAATCACATTGAACGAAATCGCCAACACTTTACATCAACCATGGTTCAGCGTATTCCATCTGCAACCGAAGTAATTGATACGGTGCAAAATTGGCTACGCAGGTGCAACCAAAAAATTTGTTTTTCCGACGGAATAAGAAAATTTGGGAAACGTGGGGAAAGTGCGTTGGAGTGCAGGGATATTTGTAGAAAAATGGTGTCGATTTCAGTTTTCTATCAGTAGATAAATACCTCTTTTCTCAAAAGTTTCTTCACTTTTTGATTTCTTCCTCTCGTACTATTTAAGGCTTCAGGCGGCAGCGTCAATCCCGAGTCTAATTAATCACAGAATGGTACAAGTAAAACATTCGTATTTATTGTATCAATAAAAGTTAATTCAGTATTGAAGGAACTATAATCAGATTTTCGTTTAACCCCGTAACATACGATTTACGTTCGAGAATTTTGGGTCGGAAACGTAAAGAAGTTCGCGCAACCTTCGAGCCATTCGGGAGTGGTGGCCCGATCATCATTCACGGGCTATGGCCGTAGTTGCAGGTTAAGGGGTTAATCGAATTAAAATGTTTAGGTAAAATTTTTTTCTACCTTCCCCCTCGAACTCGAACGCCTCCGCGGCGGCTAATCGCTGCATTTCTGATTTCATCAATGGACACTTCAGGAGGCAGAGGATTATCAGCACTCATATTTTCCCGATTATGAGCTCCCGGATGTTCCTGAAAAAAATAAATTGAATGAATAAAATTTATTTATATCGTTCACTAAACAATACAACTGAGTTTTACAAATTGCATCATGCATGTGTTTAAAGCAATAAGATTAGTAGAGCGATAACCAAAGAAAATCGGGAATTCAGCAGATGAAGTACTATACAAAAGAAACGTATTTTCATGCACACGTTATTTTGCATAAACATGACGCATCAATTTTTCAGCAATCTAACAATATTTCTTTCAAAAGAATCCTTTTAAAGCAATTGATTTTCGAAAAAAAAAAAAAAAAAAGAAAAGAAAAAGCAAATTTCTAAATATGTAAATCTGCTAAGTAGTGATATCTGTACTTAAGCTACATATATTTAATATGGTACCAGAATTGAGAGGATCAATGAAAGTTCAGTCGGATTGCGTTCACGCTAGAGACTACGTAGAATTGAAAACTAACTAAAGGTTGGAAAGTAGAAACAGAATGTAATGCTTATACCTGTATGGTTATTGAATAAATTGTAGAGCATAAGAAATAAGAAAAATTGAAAATCAAAATATCGCTCGGCTGCTTTATCGGTAATACTTTCTCTCTCTAAAGGTAAAAAGAAAATCAACACATATGCCCTAAATTATACACGTACCAAGATTACAAAAATTGAATTTCTGGTTGAAAACTGCTTAATTGAGAACAACAGACTTATCAATAAAGAGGTCTCAATCTTTTTAATTTTATATTTCATTCCTTAAAATTTTAAACAAGTATGATGAAAAAAGTCATCTCTCATGAAAAAGTCTTACAAGCGCACCAGTCGTATTTGAAATAAATATTGCCATAATTACATAATGTTTTAATATTTTCACGCGTGTGAACTCTAAAATCTATGCTTCAAACGCGTCATAAATCTAAAAACACCGTGCTCTTTTCAAATTAAAGGGTTTATTTCGTTTTATTTTCGGTAATATATTAAGGAAGCATTTGCTTTATACAATAAAAATGGCACAACTACTGGTACAAATAAATAAATTAGTCAAAATAAGATCACTTTACCCTTTAAATACGAATTGTTAGGAACAAGTTTTCTCATATATAAAGGGATGGTTACATAAAATTCTAATCAATTTTGTTCGAGGTATAAATCAAACAGCGAAAAGAATAACGTTCGTGTAACGGAGGGATATTTTCCGAAATAACTGTCTTTTATATTAATAATTATTACTCACTGCAGATGAACTTCGAAGAGATCAACGATTCGCAATGAAATCTTTCAATTTTCTGACTTGAATCGACGAGCTTTCTTGATACATTTGTTTCTTCGTTCAAACAGCTGATAAAGAACGCACGCCAAAAGCAGATCTGGGAAATGCAAAAAGGAGAAATCTGACACCAACGCTCACAGGCGATTAGTCCAGTACTACGCATCTACGGAGGATCTCTACTGGGGCAATAATAATTTTGTTCGAACAAATCCGGTTAAGAAAGAAGTGCCAACTTCAAAAGAATCGCCAATATATCCAGCAGGGAAGTAAGTTATCAGGAATATGCTTTTGTATGTTTTTTTTTTTTAAGTTTAAAAACGAAAGACATGCAGATGCAGCAAATTATTTTCTTATTACTTCTTTCTATCTCAACTTGAATTTTATTTAAATGATTTAAGAAACTGAGCGTTATATAGATCTTTATAACTATTTTATTACTAATCAATGGATAACTCATTGATGCATAGCGACTTTTAGGTATAAAATATTTATATATGTATATCTTTTTTTTCTTTTTTCATTCTGAAAATCGCTCAGAATGTATTAGTAAATGAAAAATTAATATTAAATTTCACCTTATCTTTCTGTCAGTTTCTGTTTGTGAACCATATGGTTAAACTTCATTTTGGTGAATTAACTGCTCTGCCAAGTATGATTTCGATATTACAGTCATTCATTAAGATAAGAAAATTATAAAATTGAAATAAAGCAGAATGAGAGTTGATTTTTCAAGACTGGAAAATTATGTTCTTCAAGATACTGTATGTAAAAATAATTTCAGTAAAAATTTATCAATGTTAGTTTTTTCTTTTAAATTTGGTGAGAATGGTCAGTACGCTAAGTCACTTACGAAAAGCAGCAAATATATTCTAAAAGCCACTCAATGGAAGAGGTCGCCACAAGATTCTCGTGTTATCGGCCTTCAACAAGAGAATGGATTCTTTTTGACAATGCACTTCTTCCGATCGTGTTCTATTGGTTCGGATAATCCACTTTAACTTTTAGGCCTTTCAAGGATCCATAGGGCACTTCGTGCTCGGTCGGATGGTATGCATATTCCAAAATACTCTGTAATAAGATTAAGGCAAGGAAATTATAAAGCAGAGGTTCCCAATCTTTTTTCTTCGAGTACAACCATTTTTCTTACAAACCGTACCATTGCTAATGTAACTTTATTATATAGAATAGGATGCTAATAGATAGTAGAAAAATACTAGGATGAATAGGTAATATAAATCAGGCAATTGTTTATGGTTAATGAAGAGAAAAGCGTTTATTAAAATAAAGCTGTATATATAAAATAAAACATATGATATTTATAAAATATATTTTTGATACGTAATTCCAAAACAGCACAATGAGAAAGTTGCTGCTGCATGGCAGCTGCAAGCGAGGTGATATCTGGCTCAGTAGAAGTTAGTTTTAACCTCAACTTTGGGTCGACGTTTAATTTGCTTCTATATTTATTTTTAATAAATATTATATCGGAAAAGCAGTTTTACAAAGATAAGTGGTTGTGAACGGAATTAAAAACAGCAATGCTTTTCTTGACAATAGCGGGAATTCATTTTTAACTTTGAACCAAAATTCCCCAAACTCGAGTAAATTCGATCTTAAATTCTGAGTCACATGATAGTTTTATTAACGACTCGTGTTCCTCATTTGGTAGTGTTGCGGGGAGTGTTTTTCCCCACAAATGGATTTTTTAATCGAATAGTCCCACAGAATTGTCTGTTCTTTTAAGCCACCTTTCCATGTTTATTAATGTTTAATATCAAAATCCATTTATAAAATTAAATCAAAGTAAAATCACATAAAAATAACTACGTCACATAAAAATAACAACATTTAGTCGTATTTAGCAAGTACCCCTCAAAACAACCTAACAAGTAATTGAAGCAATTCAATATTATTTCAATATAAAATATGGACTCATAACAAAACCAATGTTGAACTAAAACAGAAAACGAATTAGCCAGCCCGAGTTGAGCAGAACTGAAAATTAAGTGCCTCTAGTATCTAGCAGTCGCGTCGCCTCGATGACAAGCTCCCCGCGCGTTACACCTAAGTCTACCACTCACATCACTCTCGGTTGACTGATTCAAACATTTTAGTTATTTTGATTAAAACTGTTTTATGTTTTAACCTTTTTTAGTCTATTCTTTTTTTTTTTTTTTTTGCCTGCACGCGAACTACCTGGGGAGGCTTCGCGTACCACTGGCTGGGAGCGCCTAGGTACGCAAGCCTTATCAAAAATAGAGCACATGCTCAAGAAGAAGAAAATGAAGAACTCTAAAGCAGTGTTCAGCACCATTACGTAAAGAAGTGTTCTTTGTACAGAGATTGGTTATTCAGGTTCTGCTCATGTGACTTATTTGTGTACTACCGACTGCGCACACATGTGGTGTCTAGTTCTTTGAGGTCTATGCTTTCCATGAACACAGAAAGATGAAAAAATGGCGAGATAAATGTATGATGAGCTAGAGTGTGCCATATATCGTTTAGGTTAATTATGTGGAAAGTGGTTCTTTTGCTGGAATAGATACCAACGTAAGAACACACATCCGATAAAAGAAAACGCGTTAATTTAGTATACCCAATGATTGTTTTAGAACAATGCACTATTTTCAAAAATGAATTGTGTTAGGTTAGGTCTCATAATTTTTCTCTAAAAATAATTCCGTCAAAATTTTAATTTTAAGTCAACTTTTGGTTACGGGAGACGTTTTCATATCTACAGGTTTCTAATGTATCTCACACAGCCATGTTTTGCAAAAACAGTTTATTACATACTAGCTGACATGCCCGGCGTTGCGCGGGATAAAATTGCATCATTCGCATGGCAAGTGATGCATGTCCAAAATTCTGTAGTAAATGTATAGGGGAAAATTTTCTTAAAAAATCCAAGTAGGAGATGGGCAACAGTCCATAAAAATCCAATTTAGACAGTAAAATTCGTTAAAAACCACGATTGCATTGAAACGAACAGCCCAGAAAAATTCCTTTTAGACCAAAAATAAGTCCATAAAAATCAACATTAAAGTGCCAGCAAAAGTTAATAGAAATTACCATTAGAGTAAGAGAAACAGTAACTAAAATGCACATATGTAGAGGGATAATTGTGCCAAAATGATATCAAGATCCCGTAAAAATCGTATTAAAAATATCCCATCAGAAAAAGTACAGTATTCTCTTTAAAAATGTCCATCAGATCAAGAACAGCTCTCCCTGAATATTTCTGCTACCATAAGGAAAACCTTCTTTAAAGCCCCCATTTCAATAAAGACAACTATTCCTAAACATTCCTAATAGAATAATGACATTAGTCCCAAAAAAATATCCATTAGAATAAAGACGTCAGTAACTAAAAATAGAACACTGACCTTCAAGAGCTACTGTTCCTAAAATTACCCAGCAGTCCATCTTAAATTCCACATCAAAATAAGGACAGCCGTTCCTAAAAATCCCGCTCGCAAACTCGTCAAAACATTTCCTAAAAATTCAATTGAATAGCACTTTCATAAAATTCGGATAAAAACGAAAGAAAGGAAAGCATTATTTCCAAAGGCAAATGCACATTTAAATTAGATAGAAAAGGTTTAGTACTGAACCAATTCTGACGTATGAAATTTAAGTTGGTAGAAATAAATAACTAAATTCTGCCCAAATGGTGCCAAACAGACAGTGCAAAAATTAAATAAATGTTAATAAATCACTTGTGTAAAATATGGAATCAATAATCGCGTCGTAAAAAAGTTAAAATGAAGCAGAAGGCCGCCAAATTGCACTGAAGTAATGGAAGCATTTCGCAAATACGCCATGATCCTACAGTGTAAATCACGTATTGAATTAAATGAGAACAATATTACTGGGCGCGGTTTGGAAAAGTTATGAAGCGCAAAATAATATATTGAGAACAATTAACTGGAAGGAGGCGAGTAAAAAGTTATCACCACTTGGCAAAATTTTAAATTTCATCAAAAATAAGCGATATCGAAGACCTTCCAACTTAGTTTTTATCGAAGAAATAAATATTAAATCGTCAAAAAAGAAAGAAGAATCAACATTAAAAATCGCATGCAGTTCCACAAAATATCCAAAAAATAGAAATGAATTTTTAGAATTTGTTTCGTTGATAAAGCGGACACTCTACCATAAGAAATATTGTTTCATGCAATTGTTAGACTGTTACTATACTATTAAATCGCCAAAAAAGGAAGGAGAATCAACCTCGAAGAAGAAGTAATTAAAATTCGTCTGCAGTTCCACA
The DNA here is from genome assembly GCA_038502835.1 of Octonoba sinensis. Taxonomy (NCBI): domain Eukaryota; kingdom Metazoa; phylum Arthropoda; class Arachnida; order Araneae; family Uloboridae; genus Octonoba; species Octonoba sinensis. Next base: position 22,249,669 of record CM076599.1, on the reverse strand, counting down.
AAATATGTATAAAAATGAAATGAATTTTTAGAATTTGTTTTGCTCATAAAACGGCATGAATAAAGAAAAAATAGCATTTTTTTCAATCTTACGTTAACAGAAATCATCTAGTTGGCGACAAAAGTAATATTTATTTTGGCGAAAACACGCAAATTGAGCAGATAAATTCAGAGGTAAGCCTTGCTTTAAAGTTCGAAAACTACTTTAAATGAATACTGCGCGTGTTCTATTTGTCCTACGAACTGCAAAAAAAAGCATCTTGTGCAGTTTTTTACGGAGATTCATATGCTGCAAAAATCTAAAACGTGGGACGTTTCTTCGATGAGATAAACCCAAAATCAACAGTTTTGCTTAAAATTGGAATAAAAAAAGAACAAATTCGAATTTTCGGAAAAACGCTTCGAGGTGCACGAGGACCTGACCCAAGGTACCCGTAACCAAAATTTCGTACTTCTGGCCCGTTCCATCTCGGCAGGAGGCGATCGACAGACAGACACACACACACACAAACTTTTGGTTATATTTATATAGATTACTTTTCATGTATAAAAAAAAAGGCTTACCTAAACTCATTTAGTTTGTGTTCATCAATTGAAGCCAGGAAGTTTAAACAAAAATTGGCAATATTTTAAAATGCAAAGTTGTTATAAAATGATTATCTTTTGTATTTATCAGAAAGTAAATTCTAGACATATAAGCATTACATTGTGGCAGTTTTAAAATATAAAATTTAGATGCTCTGGAATAAAATCTACATCCTCAAAATATGCAGTCCGAACATTCATGGGGGAATTAGATGCTTGAAACGACATTTAGCAAGGTTATTTTTAAGAAATAAACAATGTAGTAATATAGCAAAAATTAATCTTGCAAAATAAATTGTTTTCAACAATTTTTAAAATTGGTTTAAAACACTGCATAGTGTATTGCATAAAATTTATTTACTTTTTATTATTGGTCGAGTACGAAATGATAAATAAACCGATTTTAGCGGTCATTCGAATGTGTTGAAAAAGTATTACTAATTAATTATGGGGTAAAGAAATGGACTTCACAGAAGCCAACTCAGAAGAACCTATGACTGACGCAGGTAACCAAGATAATGCTGCGCAATCACCAGACAATGGAACTGTACAACATAAGTTATGGAAAAGGGAGTTGGACTTGACAATCTATTCTATTGGATATTCAGTAGGGATCGCAAATCTTTGGCGTTTTCCGTTCATTGCTTACATTAACGGCGGTGGTAAGATATATCCTTTTCAGTTTTACGCCGTATTTAAGTTTATGAAAGTAACACAAGTGCAGGCTGACCTTCCGACTTTTGGTTCCAATAAATGAAGTCCTGCTTAAAATATTTGCAAATATGTCATTATAGTTATATCATAGCTGTTATACCATAAAAGTAACCGGTAAGACGTTGGGTAAAAAGCTAATTTGAGCCAATCAAACAAAAAAAAATTGAATTTTCGAATGTAATAATAGTTTCTTAAAAAATGTTTCCTGTAAACACAGTAACATTTTCATTTTCCAATTGCCTTAAATTTTAGTTATAGTGCACGGAAGATGTGATTTTGGCATTAAAATTTCGGATGAATGGCCTTATCACAACTGTTTTTGATCAATTTTGGTTTTAGTTACTTGTGTTATCAAATTTCTCGCCAAACTTTTCAAACATCTCCAAGTCCAAAGTTCATTAGTTGTCTGTGAGAACGCCAGCTCCGTAATGCTAAATGCATAACGTATCGATTCAAAAAAAAAAAAAAAAGTCAGATCCCAGGTCAGATACGACGATACAGCCCCAAAGAGTAACGATATTCTAGTGTTAGTTTAGAGTAAAAAATTAATGTTTACTGCTTTTTTCCTAGGAGACCTATTTAAACTATTTTGCATTCATTTGGGATTTAAAAAAAATCTTATTGCTATAGATAAAAATGCATGTATTTTAATCCGAAATGCCCTTTCATAAATTTCCGCAGATTAATGTTACATTTTAACGTAAATTTTACCCCAGTTGTAAGATTTGTTTCATATAATTGTCAATAAATTTAATATTTATATAAAATTAAGGTACCTTTTCGGTTTAAGGGCCTTTCACGGTGGTTAAATTTTTTTCGCCAACGCTTTAAGGGGATATTTCGGTAACAGATATTCACGATGTCGCCAACGATGTTGAGATACAATTGTTTCAACGTTTCAATATGACAACCCTGTATAATGTAGGAGGGTAAATTTTTATAGCTCAGATTCTTGGCATTTTTTTCTATTGAGGCCAAATATTTTGACGGCAAAGAATAGGCACCAATTTTTTTCGGCCTCGCCCATGTTACCAGGGCAAGGGAACTAAACACTGGTGGTTCCGCGTGAGGCCGACCACTTCACTGGAACTTCTGCCTCTGCACCCCAGGGCCCTCGGTCTCGAAAACTGGGATGGGCACAGTAGGCCATGGCCCCCAAAAGGGCTGGCGCGCCACTGAGTTTAGTTCTTCCATGTTACCAGGACTTGTTTAAATTTTGGTTATCACGACAAAATCTCAATTACCGACGGATCCCCTACATAGTGAAAGTCTACTACTTTCGCAATGTTTAGTCAATACTAAGTGTTTTTAGTTAAGAAGATGTTTTTTGTTCAAGTAAATTTGGGAACAATCTCGTAATGTAATAGCTGAACAGGCGAGGAAAATCGTGTTTACATGGTTCGATGTGGGACCTTCAGTTTAAAGTGGGATACGAAACGGACATAGTCTGATGTTATGCAATTTAATTATAAAAAATGCTAGTACTAAAAGTTTTTTTTTGGAACCCGAAGACATTCTCTAGACTCATTTTAGGTATTTTCTGTATCCTTTATGAGCAAGCCCTATTGTGTAAACATTTTCTACATAATAACTTTCGGTATTTTCTGTCAGAAGTACTAGTTCAGAAGTTACTAGGTTCGTGGTTATTTGGTTTCTTAATTTCAAGTTATTTAGGATTTACACTTGGAGGTTTGGCGGATTTATAAGAACAGCTTCCCCGATCCTGGATTGGAATCAGGCCCATGATACGAAAGGCTTGTGCACTACCTCCCATAGCCATTGGGCGCCTCGAATTCGTTTCTTAGCACAGTTTGTTTTGTCAAAGTATATATTAATCAGTTATAATTAGTTAAACTGATACCTTTGAATTAACTTATTAAACTGATTAAGTTAATAAGTTAATTTAAAGGTAATCATTTCAAATTCATGAAATCAGGAAAGAAGCATTGCAACCAGGGTTCGAAATTAGGGTATAAAAGTTAATGTAAATAATATGTAGATCAGTTACATATTTTAAAGGGAAGCTTTTACTAATTAAAATAACTGAAAAAAAAAATCCCACCAAAATATTTGCTTTTAATGCACAGAATTATGAAACATTAGCCATTGATGTTTATTACCAATTTTACTTCCTCTGTTTTACTAATGCATTTTTCTTACTTTCAGGAGCTTTTCTTGTACCCTATCTGATTATTGTTTTGACAATCGGTTTTCCACTCTACTTAATGGAATTATTTCTTGGTCAATTAAGTCATTTAGATCCACTCAATGTTTGGAAATTTTGTCCGTTTTTTACAGGTAAGACGAAAAACTATTCAAGGGGAACTCTTTTTTTTTTATTGTCATTTTCATTTTCTACTTGAGTAAAAAAAAATGTTGCTTGTGATTTTTACTTAACCAATCTGTTATTCCATCTACATTTCATAGAAGGAAGAACAACTGTACTTAGTATTATTTTAGAAGCGTTTCCTGTCGAATATAATAATTAATAATATTATTTATTTATAATTAATATTTTCAAAATTAATAATTCATTAAAACTAAAAAAGAAAAAAGGAGAAGAAGAAGCTCGCTCGAGATAGAGGCTGATGTTTCTTACGAATAATGCTTGAATAAGAAATATTTACGGCATTTCATTTTCCTTCTCTAAGCAATCGGCATTAATAGCTTTCCGCGCAGTTAATTTGTGGTCGTATATATGACTTAATTTTTTTAAGCTTTGGCTTTTCTGGAATAATATGGCCTATTGGTACTAAGTGGGAAAAGCATTTTAAAATTGAAGTTTATTTAAATTCCGTAAGAAAGAGAATGATAAAACATTTTTATGCAGATAAAATTTAGGTTATATTATGGTTAGGTACTAAGTTTAGGTATATTATGGTTAAATATATCCCACTCGAGGTTAACTTAGGTATATTTACTTTATGTAACAAAAAGGTAGCAAAATAATTTAAGAAAGAATGAAATTACTTCACATGGGGAGAACGATTCAAATTAATAAAAATGTAAGCAACCGCTTTTTCCTATGGTAATGAGATGATAAATTTTTATGCTCATGTTAAATGAGCATAAAAAATTATAAGTTCTTAAATCTCATTAATATGCTCAGCAAACAACACAATCTTCAAATTTATGATGCCTCAAAAAAAAAAAAAAAAAAACGTGAGCACGGAGGACCCCAGGGTAACCATGGTACACTCATTAGGCCCCCACCTTTAAAGCACGATAGTTACTATGAAATTTGTAATGTTTTTGCGCATTAGATTTAGTATTTTCTTACCTCATATGGGCTTAACACCGTTCTTCTTGCACGTAAATATTCAAAATCTTCCTTATAGGAGAACAATAGATATTCCCAATTTCTGGTAGTTTGAGTTCTGCTCACTTGAGTTCTGCTCACGCTCATGACAAAAACGTTTTAATGACTTGAGCGAATTAATCTAAACCAGCGATTCCATATAAATCTGTCGTTAATTAGATAAAATTAGAAATTTGGTTCTAGTGAAACGCCATAAAACTGATTTTAAATGTTTAAATAAATTACAATGGATTTTAAATTACAATGGCATGTGCGAAATCAGTACATTATGATATGTTTTTCAAAATCTCGGGATTGCTTAAGCATTGATGTAGAAAAGTTATTTTTAAATGAATACGAAATTTTTAAATGAATTGGAAATGAATGGAACTTAATGGATTTATGTGTGTGTAAACTATTCAATATTTTATAGGTGTTGGCTACAGTATCATGATCAATACTGCTGTCATTCTAATCTACTACAATGTTCTGCAAATGTATGGCTTGTTTTACTTGTTGCAGTCACTTAGATCTAGTTTGCCCTGGGGAGACTGCCTTTCTTGGTGGGGGGCAGATAGTAACTGTTACCAATCTGCACCAAACGTGAGTCTCATTTTCATTGGCTTCTAGTATTTTACTCCTTGTACGTTACGTTTATACGCGTGTTAGAGTGATTTTTAAATTCTTGATCTACATTTTCGGATTTAAAACGAATGCTGTATGTTTTGTGTTTTAAATACATGTATACATATACATACACGCACACTCATTACCGTGAAAATTAAACCATTCGTTTCTATCCCGCTGTTCTTAAGTTTCTTTTCTTAAGGTATCCCCGGCTGAGTACGATCTGTCTTCGCTGATTAGATTTCTAACAGCAGTTCCTCAATTCATTTTGACGCAGAGGGAATTATAAAAATATCATAACGTGACACATCGGGGTGTCTATCGTCAAAGACTCGGTTTTTAAGCTAAGGTCACATTCGATCTTATTGGTAATGGCTGCCATGATGATCCATGCGCATGCTCTAGACGTCTTTTTGATGTCTGGAGCACGCGTACTAGAGAATGTGATTTTAGGGCAGCCAAAAACAATGACATGGAGCGTGCCGTTTGTTTAAAAGTCGAGCTTTCAGACTGAATTGAATGCATGTTACATGTTTTGCTCGTTTTGTCACGGAATCATATTAACCTGTAGGTGAAGGAAATCGCCCTTTAAAGTGGAAATGTGAAGATAGGAAAATGAGAGTAAATATTTTTTTAATGAATAGACATTTAAAGAAAGTTGGCTGTCAATCGTTATTAAACTTAAAATTGCAAGAATAGGAAAATACACTGAATATTTTGCAAAGTTTCTTTTAGTGAAAAAAATATTTTTTTTTCTTTCCTATTTTTACGAAGATTTACATAAAAAGCTGATCTAAATTATCTTTTCACTTTATTTCAGATGATATTTTGCGATGATGTGGTCGACAAGACGGGCTGCACAAATGCAACTCAGAGCTCCTCAGAACAATTTTGGAAGTAAAACTAACTTTTTAATTTTCATAAATTCAAATTAATTTATATTCTAATTAGTTTAAATAAATTATTTCCATAATGTTTTAAATTTTAATGTTCACTTCTCTATTCGCTATAGTACAACTTTTTAGTCAGGACGGCTGGTGAATGTTGAGGAATCGTTAGGATGAAGGTTCTGAAAAAAAACAAAACTTAGCAACTAATGAAAAAAATCAAAAATTTAAGCTTAACACAAGCCCTGAAACTGAGAATAAATTTTTCTTCGTGAAATTCTTTTCTTCGTAAAAGATGAGACATGGCGCAATATTTAGACTTCAAATGAAGGGTCCACTGGAAAAACGACCTAAGTCACATGCTACTTTTTGAAATTTGATTTATGTTTTATTCAATTATTTTACAACATAAATATTAGTTTTAACTATACGAGCCTACTTTTCCGTAACACCAAAATTCAAATTTATAATACATAATTTATAATAAGTCCCGCAGTGGACCAGTCGGCAGAAGCTCGGTTCCCGTAGAACACCGAAAGTGAAGCAACATCGACTTAGGACAGTGTTTGGGAGGGGGACAACCTCTCGCGGCTGGTTCCTGTGAGGCCGTGTACGCTAAAAGGAGCTGGTGCACGTTAAATAGGTCGTGGCTCAAATGTCCTCCAAGTGAAACGATACCTCTGGGGGTGCCAACCCCAGGTGACCGTCTCTCATCTGGGAGTTGGTTCAAAAAATTAGGAGAACCCATATAAAGGGGCGGAAGTCGGACTCCTGCTTATAAAGGCCCCGTTAGACTCAGGAGCAGGGCAGCCATTCTTCCTCGCTTCGCGCGAGGATACGACAACAACAATCTATATAAATAAAACCAAAAGTTTGTGTGTGTGTGTGTGTGTCTGTCTGTCTGTCGATCGCCTCCTGGCGAGATGGAACGGGCCAGAAGTACGAAATTTTGGTTACAGGTACCTTGGGTCAGGTCCTCGTGCACCTCGAAGCGTTTTTCCTAAAACTCGAATTTGTTCTTTTTTTATTCCAATCTTAAGTAAAACTGTTTATTTTAAGAATATCTCATCGAAGAAACGTCCCACGTTTTAGATTTTTGCAGCATATTGATGCCCGTAAAAAACTGCACAAGATGATCTCCTTCTGAAGTTCGTAGAACAAATAGAACACGCGCAATATTCATTTAAAGTAGTTTTCGAACTTTAAAGCAAGGCTTACCTCTGAATTTATCTGCTCAATTTGCGTGTTTTCGCCAAAATAAATACTACTTTTGTCGCCAATTAGATGATTTTTGTTAACTCAAAATTGAAAAAATGCTGTTTTATCGTTATTCATGCCGTTTTAGGAGCGAAACAAATTCTAAAAATTCATTGCATTTTTTAGCGTACTGCAGACGATCTGTAATTACTCCTTGAGGTTGATCCTTCTTTGTTTTTTGGCGATTTAGTATCATGGTACCAGTTCAACAATTTCATGAAACATATTATTCCTCATGGTAGAGTGTCCGTTTTATCAAGGAAACAAATTCTAAGAATTCATTTCATTTTTATGCATATTTTGTGGATTATAAAGTGCGGACGATTTTCAATTACTTTATCTTGAGGTTGATTTTTCTTTCCATATTTTACTCAAGTGATTTATTTTATAAAACATTTACTTAATTTTTTTTACTGTCTATTTGGCACTATTTGGACATAATTTAGTTATTTCTTTCTATCAACTTAAATTTCACGCGTCAGGATTGGTTCAGTACCAAACATTTTCTAACTTATATAAGCATTTGCCTTTGGAAAAATGCTTTACTTTCTTTCGTTTTTATCCGAATTTTATGAAAGTGCTATTCAATTGAATTTTCAGGAAATCCTTTGACGATTTTGCAATCGGGATTTATAGGAACTGTCCTTATTTTGATGGTTAATTTAAGATGGACTGTTGGTAATTTTAGGAACAGTAGCTCTTGAAGGTCAGTATTCTTATGGGTATTTTTAGTCACTGACGTCTTTATTCTAATGGAGATTTTTTGAGACTAATGTCCTTATTCTATTAGGGATGTTTAGGAATAGTTGTCTTTATTCAAATGTGGGGATTTAAGGATTTTTTCTTTATTGTAGCAGACATATTCAGGGACAGTTGTGCTTCATCTGATGGACATTTTAAAACAGAATACAGATCTTACTTTGATGGGAATTTTTAAATGTATTGTGGTAGATATTGTAATTACGATTTTTATGGGTCTCTCGATATCATTTTGGCACAATTATCTCTCTGCATGGGCGCATTTTAGTTACTGTTGCAATTACTTTAATGGCAATTTTTTTGAACTGTTGTTGGCATTTTAATGTAGATTTTTATGAGCTGTTATTTTTGGTCTAAAAGGAATTTTTCTAGGCTGTTCGTTTAAATGTTTTTACTCTTTAAATAAGGTTTTTCAGGCCTGTTGCCCATCTCCTACATGATTTTTTAAAGAAAATTTTTCCTTACATATTTACAACAGAATTTTGGACATGCGTCACTTAGCCTGCGAATGATGCAATATTATTCCGCGCAAAGCCGGGCATGTCAGCTAGTTTATAATAAAACATAAAGCAAAGTTCATCACGTAGTATGTGACTTAGGTCGTTTTTCCGGTGGACCCTTCAAATGTAATTGAAAAAGAAACATATGTATTGATTTGAAGAAATGATCCGCAGTGATTTTGAGCACTTCAGTACAAACTTTATTGGGCTCCACATCGTCAGTTATTAATTTTTTATAATGTGCCACACTATTAAATGTTCCTATATATGTACAACTTGGTGCTTATTGCTTTCCTGTTCCATTTTGAGAACAAACTTTAGGTTAAAGGATTTTTAATGACGTTATTATATATAACAGCCAATCAATAAGCGACACGGAAGGCATGCAAACTACATTCAGCCAATGACTTCGGCAGAAATTCTCGGACAAAGGTTTTGTTGCTGTTGTCGTAGTAGGTGTGAAACTGGCATAAAAATTCAGGTGCGAGCAGTATGAGCTTACGCTGAATTTTGTACTTCCTTTTATAAAATGAGTATGAAAAGAACAACCAATTTTCTGCGCTACATGCTAAAAATATGAATTTTTTTTAGTAGATTATAAACCTTATTTATTTTCAAAGTTTTGCTTATAATGCCAATTTTTATTTTAGGAAATATGTTTTGGGCTTGAGCCCTGAAAGAGGAGATTCTCAAATTATAAAATGGGATTTGGCTTTACTCCTACTAGCCATATGGTGTATATGTTTTGTTTATGTGATAGTAAGATACTATCGCGTAATCCCATCTATCAGAATCAGTGTAAGTACTTGATGAATATTTTCTGGAAATAAAATACTTTCCATTTCTTGTACAATCAAAAAATAATGGTATTATTCTAAGAATAATACTACTTTGTTGAACAACTGAAGTATAATGATAAAAAAACAAAAACTTTTTATTCAATAGTGGGTTTTATACTTTAAGAAGGATATAGCCTAGATCCAACCTTGTGTTTATGCTTTAAGAAAGATGTAGGCAAGATTCTATTTTGTATGGGGTAAACCGACCAGTGAATGGAACACACCCCAGTAAATGAAAATTTTACATTTTTTTTCAAAAATAGGGTTTCAAGCGATTTCTTTCTAGATGGATTGACAACAGGTGATTTCCTTCCATGCAAATGCCAAGTGAGTTAAAAGTAATAGGTAAAAAAGTTATACTCATTAACTCCCTGACAGTCATACTATTTAATCGTGTACAAAGTTGAGAACAGTAGAATGTCAGCGAAGAACTAGTCAAATTGGTGATAAGAAGGTCGTAGCATGCTCCGAGTTGCTGTGTTAATAAAGGAGAAACTTTGATTAAACCATTTCTATATATATCTTATTTTTTTTCTTTTTTTACGTAAATATTTTTTCCGTGTTAATTAACTATAAATTTTTCTTGAAATTCTGCATAACCCATTAACGGTCGGGTAATTTTCAAGAAAACGGTCATAAAAGTGCCTCTTTTTTATCTCTGAAAATTATGTAAAAATATGTGTATGACCGATACATATATCAATTTTTAATTTTTGATTTGTTTTTATTTTGAAATTTTAAACACTCCAGCCCGGCAATATCACGGGAGCGAGAAATAGAAGGCTAAACCTCAGCCCGTTATTTTCACGGGAGCGAGAGGGAAGGGGTTAAACTGGAACTTTGCGGGACACGAATACGAACTTTACTCCTAATCAAGTCTGCATTTTGCAAAGCTTATTGTAATTTCAACTTAAATAAACAGATAAAAAGAGTACTACTTAAGATTTGAAACAGACGAAGCCTGCTTAAATTTGTATTCTAGATGAGTCTTTATTTGTATTTTCAGATTGGCTATTTTACCGCTCTCTTCCCATTAGCTGTCATCTCGGTTTTGTGTGTTTATGCATTTTATCAAAAAGATGCACTGGAAAAACTGAAGAAACTCTTAGCTCCAAAGTGGTCCTCATTACTAGAAATTAATGTAAGTAGGGAAATTTGATTGAATTCCTCTATGTTGCAATGTGTAGTGAAACTGTACAAAATAAACGCAAATGCAAAACATAAACTAAAGGGCGGTGTGGCTGCTAGTTCATCCAGAGAAAGGGTCCTCGAGAACGTAACAATGCCCCATGGCAAATTACTGACATGCAAACCACCTCATTCCCCCAGCCCCAAAACCTCTTTCTTTGGCTATATTTTCCCCGGGTTGCCTTGCTGGGCTCTGTGAGAACGACTAACTACATGCAGGGGAACAGATTGAGTCACAAAGCACAATGAACAAATCAAGGTCTTCTGTGCGAAAGTAACTTTCTACTGATCGACTATCCTTTTGAACAAAGGATAGTCGATCAGTAGGTGCTAAGCAATACAAGAGCATATTAATTAATGACGCAGTACCACTCATGTCGAACGTTCCTATTTTGAATACGGCTGTTGAAGCGGTTTCTTTTAGAAGGGAAGTTTAAGTGATTATTGTGAAATTAACTTGAAACTTCTATTTCATGCAAAGAACTTTGAAATCAAAGTTCTTAGGTTTAGTCAAAAATAATATTTAATGTAAAAGTAACTAACAATTCTCTTGTATTACACTGTTTGCATAAATGTACGATTGGTTTTTAACGCATAAATGTTTTAAAAATTGGAACAGAAAATAAGAAATTGGAACATTTGTGTTTTCAGGTTTGGGCTGAGGCAGCCCAACAGTGTGTTTACTCTCTAGGACTAGGGCAAGGCGGCCTTATAGTTCTTGGATGCAGAAATAGGGTCCATTATAATTTCAACAAGTAAAGTATCTGTTATTTTAATTTATTTTTAGCAAAATTTCTGTTTAATTTTTAACATTAGCAACTTGCCATAAAAATATAGAATGCCTAAATTACATTTCTCTTGACGGCCAAGAGTAAAATTTTTCATCACATTAACTCGAAACTGTAAAATGTGCATACTAGAATTAATTTTAAAATGAAACGCAATAAATTACTACTTAATTAATTTTTAGTCATTTAGAAGTAGAGGTTTCGTGATTAATTAAAGAACACCTTCACCTTTTAAATAACATTTTTAAAGCTTATCCCAAGCCTTTTGTCCCAATTTCAGCATTTATAGGTTACATTTCTGTTTTTAGTTCACGAATTTCTTGTGATTAGCTGAATTAACATTCGATTTTACGAAACTTTGGAGAAAAAATCGTTTGGTGTTAAGCCATGACGACTATATGACCAACTTTACGCCCCATTTCAAAATTCACGAAACCGAGAAAACGTTGACTAATAAAATAACATTTTCTGTTGCTATTTAACAGCAAACTTGAGAAATTGCAAATACGGTGCACTGTTCTTAATTATTTGAGAAGCAATCTGCAACGTATCAATTTACCATAGGTTAATTTCAACAAAAATTAATTCAGTTAAAATTTGATTTCTGCACTTTATTCAATGAACGAAGTGATATATGGTGCCCACTTGAATCCGAAATTAGTAAACCAAGTGCGCAAAATATAAGAACGACCGATTCCAATGCTAAAATCATATGACAAAAACAAGTTATTGTCTGTCTTTTGTCAAAATCATGTCTGGATTTTTTTTTGAGAGAAAAATCAATCTTTTTAATTATTCAGTATTTTTAAGTTTTCTTACTACTCATTTAAACCAAAAGTGCTCAATTTGCACATTCAGTGTTAATCCCACATAAAATTATTTTTACTTTCTTACGCAACGTTTCTACACATTTCATTGAACAAAAAATACTTTCAGAATATCTAAAATGTTCTTAAAATTCGGAGAATTTGTTTTGTTTCGTTATTTATTACTTTTTAAATACATTAAAATTTATTTCACTTTCTTCCCTAAACGCTAGTTACAAATGTGTCAAATCATATCAAAGCACACACTTATATACAAGTTATTTCAGTTAAAGTTTGTTCGAGCAAATCTACGTATTTGATCAGGATTTATAAGGAATGTAATTTTTTTTTGTTTAATGTTAAATTTCCTGAATTGGGGTTCAAAAATGTTTAACAAAGGAGATTTCGATTGAAGCTCTCTGAGGAAAGTTTAACGAATGTTTTTTCAAAAATTCAAATCAGATTATTCTGTAAGAAGTTATTGAAGGTGGGGACATTGTCAAACGTTGAAACTATTGGACTGAAATGTAAAGCCAGGCTTTTCCAATTGAAATGTTTCAAGAAATTTACGAACCTTTTTATCATTTTAGATGTGCAATAATCGCAACTTTGACCGATACTGTTGCAAGTATATTGGCTGCAGTAAACACTTTTATAATAGCTGGAGTGTTGTATGCAGTCATAAACTTAGACTACAACGAATATACTCTTTCAGGTGAGTACATACATTGGCCGAAAATAAAATTTCATTAGTACATACATTGGCGGAAAATAAAATTTCAATAGTTGGAATAAATTAGTTCAGAGGAATGACACTAAGGTAAGCATTTTTCCAAGTATTATATTCATTTGATTAAAATTTCGAGATTACAATCTGAAGATTGCGTAAACGAGCCATTTATGTGGAAAGGTGTGACATTAAATTACCACTTCTGTCCTCCATAAATGACAGGTCTGTGATGGGAGTTCATTTTCTGCCATTGTACGAGTGTTTGTTTTAGAAGTTACAATGTTTCTTGGTTTCAAAATTAATTCAATATAAAAAAAAAAAGATTAATGAGAATTTAAATTTTTTTTCAGGAATTGGACTAGTATTTGTCACTTATCCTGAAGCTTTAAACACAATGTCGATTCCAGGGCTGTGGTCAATCGTCTTCTTTTTTATGTACATCACTCTTACAATAGATTCTGCTGTAAGGAAATTCTACAATTTTTCTGTATTATTTAAGTGAAACAACCTCTAGCCATAGAAATTTACGCTCAAAGCGCATGAATTCGTCATATATATGCATAAAAGATTAATACGTGGTTAAAAATGGGCCTTCATTTGCCTTTCCCGGTTGGCAGCTCTCCATTTGTTTACAAAAATCCCAATCCTATCAGCATCTACCGTTTAGTGATTCTGCCCGGTTGATCTATGCGCGAAAAAACATTCATTGCTGCTTGTCAAATCCATTATTTTAAAACGAGTTCGCTGCGATCTCTAGAATATAATTCGATTCTTATAGGTTAAACACTCTAACTATCGACGGTTTTAGAAATGTCGTCAGCATGAATTTAACAGTTAAGCGTACTTCATGCTGTTAAAAAAAAAAAAAAAAAAAAAGAACGCAAATATTACAATATATAAATTTATATGATCTTTAGTTTAATAAAAGGTTCATTTCCTGATCATTAGGACAATATAGAATTTTTGATAAAATTCCCTTTTTTGAAATAAAATTATAGCATCTTCTTCCGTTAAAGGTAAATTCCACGTTTTAATCATTTTACCAGGCATTTTTCAGCAAAATGAAAGGAAAACAAAACAGCACGAATGAAAAAAGTGACTGTTAATAAAAGTTTTAATGAAAGAAAATCAGCGCATGCTATTTAAATTCAATGAAATTGCTTCGTTTACATTTCATTTGGCGATGTTTGGAAAAAATATAAAAATAAAAATAGGGCGTTTAACCGATGAGAACTTGCAATTTGCGTAGACTCAGTGAGATGCAAACAGCTAATAAGGTGAACTCCCAAGCTGAGAACGCATTTTTTGCCTACTTTCCCGTAAAAGTAAAAAAATAATAATAATAAAGCATGAAAGAAGGCTTAATGTATCGTAAAAATATCGTTAAAAATAAAGAAAAGTCAAAAAAAGTGAAGTAATTAAATAAAGATTGAAAAATAAAAATTTGAAAGTAGGGTTTTGAGATGGGGGAAAATGTGTCTGTCGGTCTGCCCCCCTAATAATTTTTGAACGAATTGTCCGATTCGAAAAACTCTTTTTGCATTCGAAAGGTCTCGGCAAGGACATCTCATCTCCATATTTTACTTTTGAACGATTTTTCGTTCAATTTTGAACAGTTAAAAAAATTTAACATTAGCGCCTATGAGCGAAAATGAAGCAAATGATGTAAACTCTGGGTACAAGATCCGTTCTAATGAGCAAGCTTACTGGAGGAAGCTCTTGGCGTGAAATATTAATTTGAACAGTTTTTGTTCATTTTTGAAAGGTTCAAAATTAACATAGCGCTTACGGGGGAATTTCAATACTATATAAATCCTGATCTAACGGACCGATTTGCTTGGAACAAACTTTATCGGAAAGCTCTTATAACGTAGAACATGTACAAATAGAAAGTTAATCTAGAACTAACGAGCCTATTTCCCTATGAAATTTTTTTATTGGGATTTTTAAGGATATTTCTCAATGAATAAATGAATGAGTGAAAGAATGAATGAATGAATAAATGAAAGAGTGAGTGAATGAATGAATGAATGAAAGAGTGAAAGAATGAATCAATGAATAAATGAATGAGGAAAAGAATGAATGAATGAATAAATGAGTGAATAAATGAAAAAATAAATAAATGAGGGAATAAATACATGAATGAGTAAATGAATGAATAAACACATGAATGAGTAAACGAATGGATGAATGAATAAATGAACGGCTGAATAAATGAAAGAATGAATGAGTGAGTTAATGAATATGTATTATCCGTTGAAAAAGGTATATTTGAAGTATTTAAGATTTAAAGGTAAATGAGAAAGAGAGAAGGATAGCTAGATTATAAATTTGAATTTGGTGTATACGAGAAAGTAGGCTCGTATAGTTCTAGAAGGAACTTCTTGTTGAGTATGACTGCGGAATTATGACATATTTTTTTTGCCAACTTCTACTTTGGAGACAAAAATTTAAGTCAAGGAATGAATACACAAAACGCTGACACGATGGTAAGGTAGATTTCTCCTTTCCGTGATAGTGATAAAGCTGGACTAAAATATGTATTTTGTGTCCAATAAGTGAGCGAAGCGAGCTTTGTTCGATTGAGATCGAAAGGAACTGCGTATGCTGTTCCAGTACTTGGCGCGATTTCATTAAATAAATAGCTACTTACCGGTTATACGCTGTAGCCTTTTTTTTCTTTCCAAACATCGCTAAAGGAAATATAAGCAAAGCAATGTTATTTTACTAGATTTAAAAAGCATGTTGGTGACATTTCTAAAACAGTCACCAAGTCAGGGCGTTTAACTGATTAGTACCAATAAAATAAATAAAAAGAGTTTTTTTCCCGACTGATTTAAGTAAAGGGGGTTGAGTAGGGCCGAGTTGAGTTTCTGTTGCTATACCATTGCGAAGGTGACGAAACTCAACTCAGCGCCAAAATTACTTTTCCCTTCATTGAACTTTCCCACGGAAAAGTAAACTCTCGCTAGGTCAGGCTTAAACTTACAGCGGCAGAGTTATATTTAAGCAAAGAATTGCAAAATTATTGAATACTCCTGTTATTGGATTATAAGGAACCCCTTTTTCTTGCACAGAAAATGTTCTGAGCTTCCTGTTTCGGGTTGTAATTGTGTATCGAGTATTGTATTTGTATTCTGTGGGTGTCATACAATAATTTTTCTCCACACATACGTAAAAAAAAAGTTTAAACATCATTTAAATCGCATTCAATGTCACGCCGAGACATGACAAAGTACACTCGAAATTTCCGTTTGGCCAGTGCCCTATGCAAAACTTCAGTTCGTTACTCCAGTGATCGGGATACAACAAAGATTTTCAATCCTCCTTTGCCCCTTTTAGAAGTTTAGTGAAGAGAAACATGTTATTGACACTGTGTTTTGAACTGAGTTACCGTCACAATACCAGTGTGAAGGTAATTCAACTCGACTCAGGGTCAATAACAGTTGCACCTTTTACTAAACTTCCCAAGAAAAAATAAAAAATACTTACCGACACCAGGCTTCAACTTATATGAATTATTCATTCTTCGGAAGTTGTTTGCCATAAGGCTTACAATCACAGCTTTGCACTTTCTTCTGCATTGTGTTTAAACTGCTTCATTGCTACAATTATTTTAAGAATATTTGCAATTAATGCAAGTATTTTCGACATAGTGTTTTGAAGAATTAGGTAATATTTTCGCTTTTGATTTTTCCATGTGCCACGTTGCAGTAAGAATAATTTCAAAGGAAGGGCATTAAAATGAATAATTTCAAGCTTTCAGAAGTACAGGTTTTAAAAACGCATGATATTAGAGCTTGAATGACAACTTAAGTTCATAAAAAAATATTAAAAGAAAATAATTTATCCTGTCTGATTTCCGAATTTCGGGTAAAATTTTGCTCTCTTTTTCTTCAGATAGGAATGTTACAAACTGTAGCTCTTTCTCTGCATCAATGCTTTCCTCAATTGAAGAAAAATGCAGTGATACCCGTTTGTCTCGTTTGCACTGTCTTATACCTTGTTGGATTATCATGCGTTACAAAAGTAATCTAATTTTGTCCTTCTCATTTGTTATAATAAGTTATAATTACTTTAAGTTGCTTGAAATAGTAGTGATTTTGTTATTAAAGATCGTCATTCCTTGTCACGACGAAATCTACGTAATAATGACATATTTTAAGAAAATGAAATTAATAAGCCCGAATAGTTTTACGATCGAATACTTGAAGATGAATTAAAGTTTAATGTAACGCATATTTTTTAAAGTGAAACTCTTGTGAGCATTGTACGAATACTCTAGATACGTGTATGATGTCTGGAAAAACTATGAATTAATTTCAAATTTATATTGCTATATTGAGTGTCGATTGTTTACAGAATTTCGGACTATATTCGAACTATTTTATAACGATATAACTTTAGCGACGCAACGGTTATAACGTCAATAAATCGATGATCCCAACAGATCCCCATTAAGAACAACATTACACTACCTCGCCTTTAGCGACCTAATTTAAATGGCGACGTAGGCCATAACGTCGTTTTCCCCAGGATTTCATTTTTGAGTTTTTTTATTTCTTCAAGTAAAAATTTAGGACCTGAAGTAGAAAGTTATTCATAAGGGCTCTAGACTTGTCACTCTCGTCCTTCTGCCAACAGTTGTAAATAGAATGATTGAACTTTCCTTATCTGGACTTCCCATTTGTAACCGCTGTCCGCCGCTCACCAAGTTTGATGTGTTGATAAGATGTGGGTGTAAGTGAAAACTGTGATCCACGCTCAGGTAAGGGTAGAAATGACAAACTCTGAGATCAGTCGCGAAATAAAACAATGTCGTTATAACTGTACTGTATTTCTATAACCAATGCAGCACTTACAAATGAACAACAACCCAGATTAAATTTGGAAGGGTTAATGGGGCTAACTAATCCACAAATCAACACGATTGTTGTTGTATAATACACATATACAATAGCAAACACACTGGTGTGCAGATGTTCAGCAACTAGTTGTTAAAATAAAGCGGCAACAAAATAATGAAATGTTTACGTTCAAATATAGACGAATTGTTTTTCTGTGTAAATATTATTTACAATGTACCTAAACGTAATAAGATGTAATTCTTCCTTAAATATAGGCTGGGATTTACGTTTTACATCTGTTGGACGCATTCAGTACTAAAGCTCTTCTTGGAATTACTGCAGCTGAAGCAGTAGCATTTGGTTGGGGCTACGGTACGATTTCATTTTTACTTTTTGAACACGTTTTGTGAAATAGACTTTTTTCAAATGTTTCATTATTTTATAGTTTCAAGCAGGATTTCATAAATTAAATTTCACTGCTCAAGCATTTTAGATCCAACTGTTAGATCCCATCTTTTTTTTTTAAGGAGTGGGGGGATGGATTTGCCTGTTAGCTAACTTTACCATAAACTGAGAATAACTACCGTTTGGTGAACTTTAATTTGGCTGAAAAGGCCCAGCACGAAGAGCCCCTCCGGATGGACAGAGGTAAATACAGCTTAAAATGGATTCTGAAACACTATGGCTTGCTCGGTTGAAGTACTTTACTGTGCCATAACACCCATGCCCTCACCGGGATTCGAACCCGGGTGTATGGAGCGTAGCTTGCTGCCTATGCCATTGGGTGACATATTAATGGATTGGAAACTCAAAAACTTTGTTCGATTTATTTTCCTTGTACTTCGACAATACAGCACTATCTGATTATAATTACCCTTCTTTTTCTTTACGCACATCTTACTTATTTTGATATCTTAGCATTATCGGGGAATTGGAATTACAATCCATTTTTGTTCATGCACACTATAAGTAGAAAAGAAAGAAATATAATTAAAAATATTTTTCCGTATGAAAATCCCATGTTTTGAAATGCACAATTAGTAACTTTCTATTTATAGGAACAAAGCGAATAACTGACGACGTTAAGGCATTGACAGGCTTCAAACTAAATATTGTTCTAAAACTTGCCTGGAACATAATTTCTCCTTTCTTAACGATCGTAAGTAACATGAAATTTGTTTGAAAAAACCTTTGCTTTAATTTAATCGTGCAATACATGTTTCCATATTTCTTTGCGAAATATTTATTTATTGAGATTAAATGGTTCATGCCACTTTCAAGGTATGTCTTTCATGCAGTTTTAGGAACTAGGGTATTTTTAGAAATTGTGTATATAAAATGATTCAAGGTATAAACAACTTGAACAATTTTTTTTAACATGCCTGTAAGTGTCTATTTATTTCTGAAAACATGTTCTATTTTAAAATATATAGCTCATGGTGTATGAAATTATGTACGGATGTGTGGATATATCGTCGCTTGAAAAAAATAGTGACACAACTCAAAAAATACCGAAAATGAGATTTTTAATTGATAATACTTTAAAAAATTGATCTTTCATATGGAATAAAGACACAAGTCGTAGATAGCAAAGTTGCCGGTAGATAGCATAAGTGTCTTTTCAGAATGAAAATAAAACGCCATTTTTTTTTTGTTGAAAAGAGGCATAACTCGTGTCTCATCAGTTGTGTTCCGACTGTTGCGTGGGTACTGCCAATTTTATTGAAAAATTGGCACAACTCCGATTGGGTCATAAGTGATATAGTTAGTCCCTTATAGAGGCAATAGAGACCCATTTTGTGTTGTATCTGTATTGCTGTTAATGTAGGATTTTTTCATAAAATTTTATTATGGACAATAGAGACATATTTGGAGTTGTGATTGTATTGATTTTAATGTTACAATTCTTTTAAAGACCTTTTCAGGGTTATTACACTATTCCTCAAATTGTTGTTTTTATTCGAAAGAGACTCAAAGTCCTAAATTTGATTAAAATTTCTAGGAACACTAAAAGGCTAGCACAAAAACTGCATGAAATAAACAAAAAGAATAGTATTAACCATTTTTAAGGGGCATTACAATAATTAGGAATTGTTATGAATGAAACAGCAATAAATTACATGTCGATACAATTTAAAAACTGGTCTCCTGAACAAGTTGCTTTATTGAGTTGTGTCACTATTCTTTTCAAGCAACGATATGTTTAAGGCCTCAATGACTTCAACAACTTTTTTTAGTATGACTGCAACTTCATTTTTATTTACGCAAATACGTTATATTGTTTTAGCTATATAGCGCGTAATTTCACAAGGATCACAGGGGCGTGGTAGCCTAGCGGTTAGGATGTCGGGTTCGATTCCTCAGAGCCACTGAAGACCCACCATGTACACTTGGGGATACGTGCATGTAAAATCTATGGACCCTGAAGTCCCGAGGGTACCGGTGGGTGGAGATTTTCCCTTTCCTTCACCCATAGGTCTAAAAAAGGAAGGTGGCGTATTTGTGGTGGCGCCATCTGATGTCATCCAAGTACATTATGAGCCAAGTCGTACTTCCACCATTGGTGCTCAGCTTGAAACGGAAAGCGCTCCTTCCTGCCTTAATTCCTAGTCGCTTCTGCGAAGGGGAGCTTGGATATCCAAGTGGCATTAGAAACAACAACAATGACCACAAAGTTTGCGAGCTAAAATATGAATACAACAAATAACGTAAGTAAAGCCCAAACAGTCAAAAAAAAAAAAAAAAAAAAAACAATTACGAGATTGATATAGTGGAGCCCCTTCATCATTAGCTTTTGTGTTTTCAAAGCAAAGCTGTAGCTATAGCACAATTTACAAGTACAACTCAATAGGGATTTGTTTTTTCGTTATTTATTTTTCCAAGATTAATAAATAAAAAAAATAATTTTGAAAAAATAAAGTGACTCTAGTTTTACTTGTAAATTAAAATTCAAAATTTTGTTTCAGGTATTATTTATTTTTTCATTGACAACGACACAGTTGCCTCCTTTGTACCAATCGCATTATCCAGCGCACGCTAATGTTGTAGGTTGGTTTATAGTCATACTCTGTATTATGCCAATACCTGTATGTATGCTAATCAGTGTGGTTCGGAATAAAAAGGTATGTAAACAAGTGAGTGTATATCTAATTAAAGGGTAATTATTGCAACCTTTTTTCTATAGTACTTATCAGTTATATGCGGAAGTACGTGTTGACGACTGCTTATCCGAGTTGTCAACACGGGACATTAGCGACATTATCTGATAAGATAAATACAACACATACGCACCAACAAAAATTTTAACTTTAATGAACTTAACAAAAATATTTTTTATTGCCAACAGTATTTGAAATGTGCAATAATTGTAATAGAAATGAAATATCAATAAATTCAAACCAAATGCAATTTATAGAACGATGATATTTAAAAATATCGCCTCTATGCAACTATATGATCTAGAATTTGGTGTTGCACTTCTGTGTTGATGAGTTTGTTTTCAGGCCCTCTATATTCAATTGGTACGTGAATATTGCTGCAAAGGCTTAGAACAGTAATTCCCAACCTTTTTCATGTCGCGACACCATTTTTTGGCAATTTGTACCGGAATTCACCTTTATCATTTAAGGTGACAAAACATTACATTTCTTTAATTATTTTGATATACAATACCGCTTCTTAAATTCAATGCACCTCCTTTTTAAAAAAATGCGGTACTTGAATGTAATATTCAAGTAACTGATGTTTGTGAACCTTCCATTTCTTAATAACATTGTAAAAAAAAAAAGGTAACAAGAAGTTCCGTTCGAAACAAGAAGTTCGAGCCTCTTTCCCGTATACCACCAACATCAAATTTATAATCTAGGTATCCCTCTCTCTTTCTCCTTTAGCCCTTTGGTTCTTAATTACTTCAATGTACCTTTTTCAACGGTTAATACATTTTCATTCACTCATTCATTCACTGAAATATCCATTAAACTCGAGCTCAAAATTTTGTAGCGAAATAGACTCTTTTAGTTCTGGATGAACTTCGTATCTGTACATGTTCTACGTCATAACATTTTCCGATAAAATTTGTTCCAAGCAATTACGTCTGTTAGATCAGGATTTACATGGGATTGAAATTTCCCCGTTTGTTAATTTTTTTAACTGTTTAAAAATGAACAAAAAATGTTCAAATCAAAAAAAAATATTTCACGCCGAGAGCTTCTTCCAATGAGCTTATTCATTGGAAGTTGGATCTTATACCCAGAGTTTACATAATTTGCTTTAATTTTGACCATAAACGCTAATGTTAAGATTTTTTCGAACTGTTCAAAATTAAACAATAAAATTGCCCAAATCAAGAAATAAAACATGGAAACGAGATGTCTTAGCCGAGATCTTTCGAATGCAAAAAAAAAAATCTTTCGAATCGGACAATTCCCTCTAAAATTTCTGGGGTGGGGAGAGGGAACAGACAGACCGACAAACACATTTTCCCCTTCTCAAAACCCTACTTTCAAATTTTTTATTTTTGAATCTGTTTAGTTACTTCACTTATTTTTAACGATATTTTTACGATACATTAAGCCTTCTTTCATACTTTATTTTTTTACTTTTACGGGAAAGTAGGCTAAAAATGGACTGTTTTGACGTGTTATTACAACGTTTGAGCTTTTAGTGTAAAGTTTTACACGAAGTTAAAGAAACTTCGGATTCTTAAAAAGGTTTGAAGGCGTTCGATTACTAAAAATGATAATTGCAGATGACAGTGATTCTATGATTTTGAAAGTCGCTTTTAATTAAACGATGTAAATTTATTTTTCAGGACCTCAGGAGAGCATTTGAACCGTATAGATCTTGGGTGGAAGCTACTTCAAAGTCAAGGATATATTAAATCTTTCACAAAACTTGTTGCCAAAAGTACGAGATTTTTCGATTTTGTAAAAAATAAAAGTTTAAAATAGGGATTGTTAATAATATTTTTTATCAGTTACGAATTTAATATATGTAACTTGTATTTAAAACAGTCAATTGCAACCTGAACAAAATGCATTCGCAACTCAAAAGCAACAAGGAGTTTCCAACATTTCGAGCGAACGCATCGTTTGGATTCGGCAAAGGAAAGTTAACTACTAGAAGAAGGCAATCCTTATATAGTTTGAGAGAAAAAATTTTTCTATAGAGGATTATTACACTCTGCTTTGACATAGAATGTGGGTGTTCCAATTTTTTTTTTTAATTTTTAATTTAATCTTTTTAGTTGTGAAGTAATAGGGTGTGCAGACATTTGTAGTTCAATAAACGTAGAACCTTGTTTAGTTTCGTTATAATTTAACGAAACATAATTTTCGAATTAAGTTAAAGGTATTTTGATCTCAATATAACTTAAAATCATGGTATTTACAAGATAAAAAAAGTTTCCAATTAGTGTTTTAGAGGTAACGAGGAAATAAGTCATGCAGGGAAGTGGGAGGAGAAAAAAGTGAATTTAAACTTTTTCAAAACTCTTAAGCCATGTGCTCTTATGAAAGAAAGAAAATTTAATTTCTACATATACCAGCATCAGAAGAAAAAAAATCGATTAACCCTTTATAAGGCGATAATAAACATACTTGCACGAAATACAGAAGCTTATAAGTGTTTATAGTAAACTATTTTAACCCGTCTGAGTGGCAGTTCTTAAAGATTACGGGAAGCATATTTACTACCAAGTGCATCCATTTTTGCGTGCACTTGTGAGAGACAAACTTCCCTCCCTCCGGGAGTGATTGGGGTTAAAAAGCACGTACAATTTTTAATGACTTATGAATGAATTTCATCTTTTTGAAATTAATCTAGATTAATATTTTAATTTATCGCTACTAGGGAAGGAACTCCGGTTTTATAAGAGTTAATGTTTTTTTCAATGTTTTATCCACCGGGACGGGGGGGGGGGGGGGGAGAGAAGCGTGGACTGTTTTTGATGTGAATGCGAACTTAGTTCAATTCATATTCGTAGAATTCTTTTTCATGCTAGAAACTCCAGTGATTGTGAAAATAAAAGACAAAGATCAAAAACATTTAAATACATAAAATATAAAATAATAAAGGAACTTTGTGCATAAATTAACTTTAAAAAATTGCACGATATTTATAGCACAAATGAGCATTAAAATGCAGACATGTTTCGGGATTGCTTGGAATCCCTTTTTCAATGCAATAGTATAGCCTTCTGGATGCAAAAACACCCGAATAACACAGCAAATTTTCAATAATATGACTATTTGCGTCACAAAGGAGGAGTATAAGATAGTGTCTTATTTGACTTTACCATTGTCGATTTGAAGTTTTAAACAAGGGAATAAGGAGTCATTGCCATAAAAACCTCCCAATTCGACTCTTCTTTAATTTAAAGAGAATCAACTATAAATATTCAATCTTATATATTGAAAATAAGGGCGACTTGCCGGCAAATGAAACAAAGATTTAGAAAACCATGAAAATGAAAAGTTGCAATTTATATTCGCGAATTTAACTTTTGAGAAAACGTTCGCAAAGGTTACCTAAATGTTGTCGATTTGAAAATAGCAGTAAAAAAAAAATTAGTGACAAAGCGGAAAGTATGGACTAGAGATTTTCACCTGTAGTAAGTTAAAAATAGTCATTCTTAAGAGCATCCTCATTACCCTTTTCTCCTCTAAAAATAATCCATTAGCGTTTGTTCCTGTATTTATTACTAAAGATAGCTTTATCTTTAAGTTAAGAGTCGCTAAGAATTTTTCCGTAATAGAGGTGTCCGCAAAGTATCTTTTATGCTCAATGATTTTCGGCCGGGGAGTTAAGGAGTTTATGTACACTCTAACTGTTATAACGAGGGACTGACAATATGCTCGTTAAATCAGAGTGCTCGCTAGGACCGGGCTTACTATGAATGGAAAACTGCGTAGCTGAATTCTATAAAAATGAAAGTTTAAAAAAAAGACTTAAATTTTTATAATTTATGGTACAAGGAGAAAAACTGGATGTTGTCATTTGGAATTTTTTTTTTAAAATTCTTGGCGTTGAAATTGTAGATAAAGACAAATCACTTTCCACAGATTTCGACGTTTGAGCAGTTATCAAAAGTCTTAATTTTAAAGGAATTTTGCAAAACTTGTTTCCAAGACTACGGCAAAAGGCTTTTCGCCTTAAACCATTTATTTTAACTGTGCTTCTTAAATCCAGAAGATCCGGGCTCGCAATAACAGTTCGTTAGACTGCACTGGTCTAGAGTAGCGTTTCCCAACCGGTGGTTCGCGAACCCCGCGTGGTGTCGAAAGGGGATTCGCGAAAATATCGCAATGGCGGAATTCGTAGTTGCTAACGCAAAAGAAAAACTAAGTAATAAATGTAGATACGTATTAGGACGGAGTGTAAAAATTACTTTGCAAAATAAGTTGTTTTCCCGATAATGCGTAAAAGTTGTGGTCTGGCAAGGAAGCATACTTACATAATTTAAAATTTACTTATTTCTACTGTTACTTTATTTAGTAAACTTGAATCTCAAGATTGTTTCGAACGATATTCAATGTACCTCCCATTCATCATTACCACTTTGAAATTTTCAATCCCTAGTAAAATTCAATATAATTATACTCATAAAATAAGAGATTGTAAAAAGTTTATAATTTTATATAAATTCTTTATAAAAATGATTTGGTTTTAGTTCTGTTTTGTTTTATAACAAAATTTAAAAAAATCTTAATATTTATTTGATAAGTAAAATAAAGCTAATTTTAATTTAAATAGAGAGTTTTTATAATTGAAACAGCCGAAATATCTTCCACTTAGATTAACGATTACAAAAATCTTTACAACTAAGTGTACTTCCCTCGTTTTCAAAATTAAAGAACCATCTACCAATTAATTTTTCGCCAGCAGTGTAAACACCATTTAATTATAAATATTCACTATTTGACATAGTACAAAACTATATTTACTTGCCAATATTTAATTTATTGAAATGCAAACGTTTAAATATCTCAAAAACAACAAGTAGACTACTTTTCCTACTTTCAAAACAAACTGCTTAATTAACATTGCTCATTAACATATTTAGAATACTGCACATTAAATTAAAACCGCTCAAGAATTTTTGTATTTTATTAAAAAGATAAATCTACTCTAACCTGTAGGGAAATTAAACTAATAAATTACAGGTCAATCGATACCTTAAGATTTGTTACTCAAAAGACTGCTGAATAAGCATTTTGTATAAAAGCCGAGAGTTTGAACCGGTTGGCAATTTTCGAAATTTGACTGTGTCACTGGTTTTTGGTAGAGTCCAGTAATCTGATTCATTCAAATTAAGATATTTAGATTATTTATTAAAATATTAGCTAAAATTTACAGTCACATTTTAACTTTCTCATCGGCACCTAGTTCACCGCTTAATAGCTTAAGTAAATCTTTGTCCTCTTGTCCGAAGATTTTATCCAATGGTTCACCTCCAGATTTCACTTTTCCTTCAGCAAGTTTAAGCTTCCCCGCTCCAGCGTCGGCTATGAAACTACCCACCGGTTTTTTCATACTTTCCTTCTTTATGTTCCTGAAAATGAAAGCAAGATATATTTTAAAGTCATTTAATATAAAGTATTAAGTCATTAGACATTTTTGAAGGCATTTAACTGAATTCCAGAAATATGGGTCTTTCCTATAGTTCTTACAATTTATGAATTTTAGGATTTGCAGGTTAAATTTCTTTCAAGAATATATACAATGGAGGAAATTTAGGATAAATGTTAAAAAGTGGCACACTACAGGACACTTAAGATGAATTTTAGGACTTTTCGATCCCCAAACGAATAGAAAATGGTATTTAAACACAACTACGTGGTTACTCGTTATGAAACTTCCCCAAAATTTGAAGAATATTGCCACTAAACGTAGAGCTTTGTAGACTGCTTACCTACGTTGGGTACATTTGACGAGCGAGACTAGTCATCTGCTTACTTGGGCGAAGTTACCATGGACTAGAGACTCTGTATCTGAATTTATGTAGGCGTCTATGTTTGCGGCACCCTCGCCAGTGGGGATCCATATACGGCCACCAGCTTACAGCTTCGGCAAACCCTAAGGCTTCGGTTAATAGGTTTATGGGTGTCTGGTGGAGAAAAGTGGGGATCCATATAGCCATAAATTAAATCCGTCCCATGGGCATAAAAATCTACAAATAATTCAGTACTCGAAGGGTTAGTATGCAAGTTTTACTGGGAAAGTTAGCCAGTTAAATAGTAGAGTGCTACATTACTACGATCATGCATGACTTTGATTTATCGAAGTCATGCACCAGTGTGTCCTAATATTTTTTAAAGTTAAAACCATAAAAACTAAATTTTGAAATAAGTATTAAAATCATAAAATTTGAACTGACAGTTTTTCAGCGATGTTTTCGGGTTTACTCCAATACCAAAAGGATCCAAGACTAGAATTTAACAAAATTTGAACTATGCAATTTATTCTAAATATAACTTCCAGAAATATTTGATCTCGACGCTTTTTTAAGTTAATTTATTCCCGTAATTCTATCCGCCCACG
Source organism: Octonoba sinensis (assembly GCA_038502835.1). NCBI lineage: Eukaryota > Metazoa > Arthropoda > Arachnida > Araneae > Uloboridae > Octonoba > Octonoba sinensis. The sequence goes on along the minus strand of CM076599.1, from coordinate 22,222,305 downwards.
CAACTTATTCCGATTGAACCCTTTGGGTTCACATTTGACAGGTGAAAATGGTCATCTGCTTACTTAGGCGAAGTTACGTGAACTAGTCCGACTAGTAGTGTACTCGAAGGGTTAAGGGGTTAAATTGCAGTATTCAGGTTACACATGCGTTAGTTTCAGAACTGCAGATAGCTTCCCTACAATTTTGTACGCGCGTTTTCTGAAACGATTTTTAGTAAAAATCGTGAGAAGGATACCATATTAATACTTCAAGTTGAAATATTAAGGAAAGCAAACTTTTTGAAATATTTAGAATTTTATTTTCCGCTACATCCGAATTCTTGACGATATAACTAGTCTCAGACTAGTTATATAAATTAAATTTCGTTAAAAATTACGAAGTTAGTTGCTTGGGTAAATATCTTTATTGCTAAATTTATAGACTAGTTGCTGATCTACCGGTTAGCGAACTTTAATTTAAAAGACTAGTCTTTTAAAGGAAAGTTCGCTAGCCGGTAGATCCGGTTCGCTAGCCACTCATGTCTACATTTTTTTCATTAAAAATTAGAATCTAGAACTGTTTAATGGACAGCCTTTGTGATTTCAGACGATTTGGGATTATACGATAGGTAGTTTTGTAATTTTTTTAATACTTACGGGACATCAACCTTCATGGGAGTCTTGACATAACTTGTAGTGATATGCGGTACTTTAATTGGAACATAGTAAGGTTTTGGCACTTTAATTATTTTCTTGATCGGAATGGGAATAAACTTCGGAACCTGAAAGAAATGCCTAAATTAGTTTAAAAAAGAGCAGTTACCTTAGGGTGTAGGGGGTAGTGTAGGGTTAAATAGACGCTTCTGTATTTAACCCTACACTGCGCCGTGTTGTTTTTAAACAAAACTTTCATTTTTCGTTTACTAAGCTTTTATTTTGTAATATTTTTAACATTGAGCATTTTCGTTTTATTTTGTATGTGCAATCATATTAGTCAATATAGTTTCCCCATAGATCTTATAAACTGAACTCAAGGTTCATCTTTTTTCACAAAATCGTAAGACATGTTGATTTCGTAAAAACAGTAACTTAATTTTTCTACAAATTTCAAGCAACAATTTTATTTAAAAAATTCTAATTGCTTACATAGTTTTAAAATAAATATAAGTTGTCTGAAAAATTTCGGGAAAAATATTAAGGCGCCTTTTTTACTTTGTTTTAAAACACCACGCATTCGGGGGCAATTTTTATGCTCCTGCATTATTCGTAGTATAAACAAGAACAGACGTCACAGGTTGTTCTATTTCATTTTATTTAGTATATTTTAGAAGATTGTTTAATATTTTCACAAATTAGCTTAAAGTGGTCTATTAAATTATTTTGGAATTTTGTTTAAAATCAATTCACGCTCAACCAAAGAAACGAAAATTATCGGATAGACCCTCTACAGATGTTGGGTTTCTTGTTTAAAATATTTTAGTGAAATTATTATTAAACTTCATTGGTAATCAAAGTAAACATTTGCACATGTAATTAATAATTAAGAGTAAAAATTTGCAGATAACTAATAAAGATTTTGTTACCCCTAAATACGCAGTGTTGTTTTTAAACAACATGTCCATTTTTCTCGAATTCTACTTCTCCGAATTGAAGAATTTTTTTTCCCAAATAACTAGCACAAACAAACTCTTTAAAAAAAAATTTGTGCAGTGTAGGGTTAAAAATCAATTTTTTAGTTTTCAGGCATTAACATTGCAAGTTAACTAAAAACATTGTTTTTGGAATAAGGGGTTTTAAACCCTTCCTGGACGATTTAAGATGTGCATTAAGCAGACAATTAGTTTTATTTGAAACATCGATTTGATCCGAAATCAAATCGGAACAATCATAAAGGAAAAAATAAAGATAGGATACATCAAACTATAGTGTTTGTTTAAAAACTACTGCAACATGAAAACTCGCAAATTAAACGTAATTTGTCAATATGAGTTTAAGTTATTTCAATTTTTTTTATTACATCTACAAAATTTTACTACTTTCAGCTCTTTGTGTATACTATCAGGTACTTTTAACTACTTTACTAATTTAGTCTTTTTAACTTAGTCACATGACTAGTATAGCTATCCATTGAACGGTATGGCATGAAAACCCGATGATCATTAACAAGAATTCATTTTACCCCAAGGAGTTAAGTTTTCGATTCACCTCCAATAGCTTATTTGGAAAATTTGTCAGATAAATTTGAGTGAAGATTCTAGATCTAATACTATTTTATGTTTAGGCCTTAATTTCTCGATTGAAAGAAATAGAGTACAATATTTTCTATTAAAACAAATCTTACTTACCTTTTTCGGTATTGGAATAGGAATGTATTTCGCATACGGCACAGGTTTTGGTACTGGAACCCTATAGAACTTAGGAACTGGATATGGGATTCCAATTGGAACAGGTTTCTTTACGGGCACAATTTTTGGTATCGGGATAGGTTTCGGAATCTTGACTATTTTTGGAATGATTTTCTTCACTGGAACTTTGAAGGGAACTGGAATAAATTTAGGTACTGGTATTGGTTTTATTACTGGATAAAACTTTGGAACTATCACTTTTTTCGGAACAGGTACTTTGTGGTAAACAGCAACCGGCTTTTCAATTACATGGACGATAGGTTTTAATTTATGAACCTTTTTCTTTGTAACGGCTTTCACTTTTAGCGGAGCAACGACTTTAGCAGCTACAACTTTAGGTAGTATTACTTTCTTTGCAATAGCTTTCTTTGCAATTGCTTTCTTTGCAACCGCTTTCTTCAGCACCACTCTGAAAAAGTGAAAAAGTTATGTATGTTTGATACTAAATAGGCAAAGACAAAACAGTTAGGCAAGAGAACAGAGTTTGTGTTTCGTAAAACAATTTTGGAAATAGTTTCTCTTTTTTGACGTATATTTGAAGCCTTTTTTAGAAGGCTTTATTCTTTCATATTACTACTTACATATACAATATTTGTAGAATGCTTAATACATTTTTACTCTTGTTCATAATTCGAAGGAAAAAATGTAGAGAACAAAACGGAGCATTTTATATTTTAAATGAATGTCGAAGCAAAATGCTAATCTTAAGGTTTGTTAATCCATTTCCAATTCATACGCAAAAGCCAGTAAGATTTTCCAGTACGTCTAAAATAAAATACAATTTGAAGATAAAAATGTCTAATATAATATAACATGAGAAAATAAATACCGTGACGAGTTATTTTACTTTAAATTAACTTTTCGTAAATTTGTTGGATTTGTTATCGTTTTAAACTTTTGATTAAATTGAAAGTGTATTTCCCAAATTTATTCAATAGTAGGGCCTTTCAATTTTCTTTACAGGAGAAGGAGGGCAGACAGAATTTATATCTCCTATGTTACAAATGCATTACATTAAATAACTGTGGTAAATCAGTCGCGCTGAGGAGATCTTGAACACGTTGATCTTGCCACGCGAATTTATAAGAAAGTTCCAGTCAGGCTACGCTTTTAGTAGCAGCCACCGGTAACCGATGCGGCTTAAACGGAAAGTTTAGTGTTTAGTAAAAGCCTGAAACAAGTAAAAATCAAGTACATTTTAACTGTAATTTCAGGAATTGCTTAAAATAATGCAGTTTTTTTTAGCTTTGCATCATATTTGCACTGTTAGCCACCGGTGGTTGACGCGGCCTAAACGGAAAGTTAGTGTCCGCCATCGATGGCCGACATGGCGCTCAACGTGTTAATTGAAATATTAAAGAACTTCTCAAACATAACCAAAACGTCTAAAAGTTGTTTAAGCGTTTAAAGCCAAACTCTAGTTCAGTTCAAAACAATGTAGGATGATTAGTTTCATTAGAAAGTGATCCATATTTTAAAGTTGAATTTTTGTTTAATTAGACTCACCGTTGAGCAACATTTTGGGTTGCTTAATTTTTGTAGGCAATATTCTTTTAAAAACATATTTACAATGTATTTGTGTGGAATTTGCATTCCAGATACTATTGGGATTCTCAATTTACTAGATAATTTCATCTAAAGAAATTACACTAAAAGATTTCTTCAAAACATACAAAATTCCAAAATTACTGCCCTTTTATACTCTAATTTAGAAAGAATGCTCAGGTTATTGAAACCTTAAACACTAAAAATGAACGCCTTCAGACGAGTATTTCAAGTAAACGTTACTGTTAAGGCTTCAAATATTCAGCAGTAAAACAATATGGCAGTGAAGTCAGGAGCTTTAATTTTTATAAGGTTGAATAGTTTACTTTCCTGATAAGTAAAATACTCTAGAAAAAATATTTAGCTAAAGATATTTAACATTAAAATCTAATTTAAATTAGTATTTCGGCAAGAGCTCTGATGCATGTCTGCTATAAATACCAGCCGTTGATTATGAAAGTGGGGCAGTGCCGGATCTAGGGTGAGGCAAGCCGGGGCCCATGCCCCGGGCGGCACTTCTGGGGGGCGGCAAATTCAACTGTGACGCACAAAAGGAAAAAAACGAAGAAAGGAAGAAAAAAATGTTTAATTAAGCAAATTTAACTTTTGGATCAAAATTAAAATCCTAGTTCGGAGCTCCGATTTGATCATTGATCAGCTATTTCGCTACCGATTAAAAGCGTTTAATAAAATTTGTATAAACTGTTGGCAACTCTAAAGTTGAAGTTAGGGGGCGGCAAATTTCACAATGTCAAAATTAAGAAATTTAAATTTTAAAAAGTCCAGGTTTTTCTTTGTTAAATACGTATAAATCATGCTGTGCTCAAACAATACAATAGTTTTTTTATTAAAAATTTCAAAGCACACTTATTAAGAGGTGGGAGCTTGTAACTGACGTTTGAGAGGGCAGACATGTCGTGACTGATATGGGCGTTAGTAAGAAGAAAGGGAGTGGGTCCTGCCCCCTGGATTTAAAAAAGAATTGCAAATTTTGTTCTGCATTTTTATGAGTAAAAGAGTTTAAATTTAAACAAAAATTGTTTCCCTTTTTCCTAATAATTTTGCAGTCCCAAATGCATCTCTTCAGGCCTCAAAATGCACCAATTTGCATATAATTTTCAAAATTTTGCCGGGGGAGAATACCTCTATCAACTGTCATCAGAATTTCATATTTACAGTAAAGAGGGAACCTTCATATAGCTCTACCCCCCTAATGTAGAGCTAAAAGGGACGTGTCGAGAGAACATTAACGAAAGTTTTAGTGACCCAAAAGTGAAAAATCCCCAAAAATATAAAAGAAAGAAAAAGCTCAACACAAATATTATATGAAATATCAACAATGATTGGATGGAAGGGGGCGGCATTTTAAAGTTTTGCCCCGTCTCTGAAAACTCGAAGATCCGGTACTGAAGTAGGGAAAGTCTTGTGATATATTCAAGGGGTTTCATTTCAATATATTTACAATACTCTCAAGGGTTAAAACTTCTATCCCAAATGTTAGGACTTGGGTTTATTTTAGCTGTAAATAGTTTTACAAATACATAAGTTTTATCTGCAACTACTTTTACCTTCTTTTACAAAAATGAACTTTCTCTACTTTCAAAATAAAAGAGTAGCGTCTCATCCTAGAAGTTCTATAAGGTACAGATTTTAACAAGGTTATTTTGTGTTAGGTTAAGATATTTACCACTATCGAAATTTAAAGCGCATAATAAATTTAGAGAATTTTATAAGTTGGTCTAAAAAGTGACATTAAACAAGCTGCTATACATTAAACAATTGCCGAACAATTTCGGGAGTATTATTTTAATATAAATCTATTTAGAACTAGAACTTTAATTTAAAAATAAGTAATTTAACCCCTTAAAGGGTTATTTTTTTGTAGTATCGGCATGTTAAAATATTTCTGATTTTGTTTCGTTTCAAAAAAGAAATTCATATATGACAGTAAATAAGATTAGCATTATTTTTCCGCCCCCCCTTCCCCCTTTGAGGGGGGATAGTTATAATATTTGCATGTTGATTCATGTATTGGTAAATATATTTCCTAGAGTGTGGAAGATTCTGCCTATTAGAAAGGCTAAAATAGCTTACTATAAACATCTATAATTTGATTAATTTGGTGGGAAGCATACTTCCCACCACCTTAGAAAGGGTTAATTATCTCGAGCATAAAGCTAAACTATTGCCCAATTCAACATATGACAAGTTTGAGGACCAATACTCTAGTCGTCAGAAGCCTTGGAGACTACTGGACTTCTCGAAACAATTTAGTCAGTTTTATATTTGATAATTACAATTTTTAAACAAGAGCTAAAGTTACCAAAGTTCAAGCTCTCCAACAGGCAGAACTTTAAAGACAGTATAGTTAGTCAATGAAAGTAGTCTTTATGCATATTTAAAATTGCAGTATTAAAGGTGCGAAATTTAAGGTTTAAATTTAATTTTGAGAAGCTATGAAAGGAAACAAGTTCAATATCTGAGAATTGAGTACATTAATAAAGTAGTTTTACTTGATTCAGGAAATTTAACTAGTAGTTAAAGTTTCATGCATGAGCTGCCATCTTTGAAATAGGCTATATCTAGATCACTTTTACGATATACAGAAAATTGAGACTTTTATTCGTTGGAAATAGAGCATTAAAGTTCACACGTGTATTTGAATATTTGAAAAGATTCAAATCTAGAAGCCTGTTTTGTCTAGTTAATATGATTTTGCTAATATAAAGCATATATTTTAAATGCAAGAAGTCTTGCATGTCGCGGAGAAGTGATCAAGTTCTTAAGCACCAATTTCCACAACCTCGAAATGAATGCTTCTTCACCAAGAAATATTCATCTGTAAGAATTAAACTAAATTTTCAGTTGCAGATTTCAGGATTTATAAAATAAATCTGCTATGATGAAAATATAGCTCAATTTTTACAGTTTCATTTTTTATATGAGAGGAAAAGGATTGTGGCAATCTATATTTGAGAATCCACTAACATGTATTTCCTCAATTTTAAAGCATAGTCTCAATTATCAAATTTTAGTTTTTGTAATTAATCCAAAAGAAAAGACATTTAAAATCTTTTCAGACACTAAATTTAAAATTCCGAAAAATATCTACAATTGTTAAGCTTACACTAGTTAAATAGTGCACAAAACTTGTGTCAGCAATAGTGGATTATGCTTATTACCGACAAGCAACTTTGAAGTAAAATTTAGCTTTTAAGAAGTTAAAAGCTTCAATTTTAGAAGGTCGGAATGGAAGTTTATTCAAGTCTCAAAATATAATCGGTGTAAACTATTTCATTCTTATCCTTAAGTCATTGCGCAAAATTGTTTAGTAAGTTGATTTATTTGTAAGTTAATTTATTTACGCGTTAAATTACGGTTACATGAAGTTCAATTTATAAAAATTGAAATTATTTCAAGAAATATATATCCTAACGACTTTATAATTTTAAGCTCTTAATTCTAAATATTAAATTTGGTTTAGTCAATATTTTGAAACTATTGACATAGTCAGGTTACGGTCGAAGTTGGACATTTAAAGGTAATTACTATCGCAGTCTGGTAAATAGTATTTGAAATCTGACCAAATTGAGAAATTTAGCTTTTTGAAGTCGAAGCGACAAAAAAGTGAGGTTATTTTGTGTTCCTTTAAAAAAGGAAATTTCATCTTCACTGACAATCGAAGAAAAATCAAATTTAACCTTTCGACTAATTTTTAGTCATCAACTTGGATGCATTTTATTCTATTCATTTTATTTTAAAGTAAATTAATTTTTATTAGAAAACTAGTGTAAAACTAAGAAAGCTTACTTTTTCGTCGGAATTCCTAAGCTAGGAACAACCATTGGTACAACAGGCGACTTTATACTTTGACCAAGGATAAACTTCTGTTTAGCTTCAGGCTCTTGCTCGCCTTTACCAAATTCTTCAGAACCCATGAGTTTTCCATCACTTTCGACTAATCCGTTAAGAAAATCAGGGGGTAGCGATTTTAATATATCATCCACATTTTCACCCAACACTACCCCAAGTGACAGGAATATTAAAAACGTGGAGAATTTCATGACGGGAAAGAACCTGGAACATTGAGAAATGTAAGCACAAGAAAATTGGAGAATTAATACATTTATACCTTAACTTTATGGAACATTGAACAGACAGTAATAATGGCAACATTTTCTATCAGTTTGGCACTTTGGAATGACGAGTTTGTTAGCCGTAATTAGGAAAGGAAAAGCCTTTATATCGTTCGGGCCGTACAGTGTTCAGAGTGCTAAATTTTGAGGATGTATAGAAGATTTTATCCCAACAGAACAATGTGTAAATTACGTAACGAGTAGTCTTAAAAAAGCAGTCTTACACTTCCTTCATTTCCTTGTTTACAATAAAAGGAAATTTGATAAGATTGAAATATACTTAAAAAGTTTGCACTGAAATTTTAAAACTATCAGGGTTAAAAATTTAACCATTGGAAATTTTAGGTCTCGAGTGTGAAAAATCTCGAAATACGTAGAAGAACCAAGGATTTTTCTGCACTGATAAGTTGGTCCGCTGAAAACAGCTTTTGAAGAGTTCAGTTTTGAGTTTCACATAAAACAAATGACCCCAAATCTAGATTTATATCATGGGGTTAAATTAAACTCGAGACCAAAATCCATTAAGTGGAAACTACAACAAAGAGAAACCTTAAAAGGTTTAATTATTGAAATCTTTAAATTTTTGCTTTTCCTAATTTTCTTCAATTCGACATATCACGTTTAAGTTAAACGATATGAATTTCCTTTTACAAGCTAGTGAAAGAGGAAATTCGACTCTGAAAGTTGTTTACCCTCTACCATATTATACTAAATTAGGAAATGATTGTTGTATTGCGAAAGAAATGCCTAACCCCATTAAATAAGTCGGAGGCAATTTGTCAACATTAATATGTTGTTTTCAAAATTCAACAAGTCGAAAAGAGTTTTTTCGCGGATTGATAAACATATTATATTACGGATTGTTGTATTGCTAAAGAATACAAACTTGTTGAGCAATTAATAAAGTGACCAGACGCAGGGGCGCTGTGCCATCGAGAGCCTAAGGGGGACAGATATCTGTTTTGTCGCCGCCCCCACCCCTCCCATTACTTTTTATATCTTTGAAACATTTTTACCCTCTGCATTTCTCCGATGTAGTACCGGATTCCCTCTAAAGACCGGATCCCATGAAACAGCCCTGCATGACACCCCTTCTCGACAGCCCTTCAGGGGGTGATCCAGGAATTTCTGGAGAGGGCATGGGATGTGAAAAATGGTTCTCCCTCGTAAGATTTCGATAATAAAGTGCAGAGTTATTTATTAAAATGTAGATTGATTGGCCATAAGAGATACAGAGACTTAGAAAAAAAATTAATGGAAATAATCACTATTTTCTTTTACTCTTTTAAAAGTGGCCTGTGCCCCCCAGCCCCCGAAAATCTGCCACAGTGCAGACGTCTCTTTTGGCCGGGCAATCCTCAGTTCGTCTTTCTGTCCCACTGGTCGAATGTCCCGCTTCACGTTAAAAGTTCCGTACGAGGAGAAGACTTTCAGACACTTGTGGGTATTCACCAGCAAAAATCCCGCAAAGATGTCGCTAATAAATATATCCGTCATTGAATAAAACTAAGGAGTTACTTTTCAATACATATACATCTGAATTATCATTTGTTAGTTTTACAGTTACTTCGAAGTTTAAAAACTATTTTAATTCCATAAAGTAAAAGTATTTTGCAAGAGAAAAGGGGATTCTCGAACGGATTTGTTTCCCATGCGCTCTGATTACTTTTGTCATCAACAGGTCAAGTAAAAATATAGAAAGACTTTCCGCAAAAACCAAAATCAACATTTGCAATTATGTTATAAACAATCACACAATGAAATTCTTATCCACAGTTTTAAGTGGATAAAATTGTTGGCTTTGTGATCTTTTAAGGGCCACCCTTCCCCCCCCCCCCATCATCTGTTTTGTGTTCGCGTTACACACCTCCCTGAAAATAGACTAAGTGCCAACTCCTGAAAGTTAAACTATACATTTTAAATTTATAGTTTTATTTTAGTACTAAAATTAGCTTATTTTTTTAAAAGTAAAAGTTCTTCAGCATGTATACCAACGTAATATTTTGTAACAAGAGTGAAGAGTTAGGAAACAAACTAGAACCATTTGTTTCTTATGTAAGTTTCAATTTAACTCGTTGTAGCAAGACATTTGCAAACTAAGTCATTTTATGAAACACTTAGCACAAGATTCATAATAAAGATGCTAAAAATATCTATGCATCGTTAAAAAATCCAGATTAAACTATTTAAGGATTATTTGAATTTAATTTTATCAACGTTATAATTTTCCTTCAAAAATTACTTACAGCTGTTGTAATAAAGGAAAAAAAATCAGCTCATTACAGAAAACTTTGTAAACTTGGGACTTGTGATTGTCTTATTGTATTCATTTAGATATGTTTTCATGTTTTAATTTTAATCATTCAAAAATTCTTTTTCCTAGAAGACTAACGTATTTCACAGAAATTACAGAGGCTGGAAGATTGACTTCAATCAAGTTGAACTTTTAGCCCGAGAATTTAAATCAATCGTAACGATTAGATATTTATAAAGATAAGCCCTAACTGGTAAAGTTATGAACGTCGCCGACTAAAAAACAAAACATTTTTGTTAGGAAGGATATCAACTACACACGAATTACCAGCCAACAAGATTTTTAGGACTAACAAGAACATAACAAACACTTACCCCATCGAGTGGACACACACTTATCCCCAAAAGAAAAACCAGCGCAGAACAGGCGGATAAAAGCCTTCTTATAGGTGAGTTGGAGGAGATTCGTCGGTATAAATTTGCATATTAGCTTCTCAGTGAAGGAACCGGAGAAATGTTAATTCTTTCTTTCTTTCTTTACCACCATTTCAGGTCACATAAATATTTGAGTTTACTTGCTATTCTCAAGGATATGCCTCAAACTCTCGTCTAATAGGACAGATAGAACAAGACAGCACAACAGATTTTAATATACAAAGAAGGAAATACACCCAGGGCAAAGGTGGGAATCGAACCCACGCCTCTTTCTCTCCGCGCAGGGAGGCACCGGAGCCAGTCGATTTGACCGCTCAGCCACTGAGGCCCCGAAATGTTAATTTTGTCTCGCCCCTTTTTCTATTGAAAATAAAATTTTTGCCATGGGTCAAAAGTTATTGTTATTTTTTAAAAGTTTATGTACTACAGTAAAAACATCTATCAAAGATATGAATTATGTTGAAATTTCTGAATGCAATCATGAAGAAACTTCTTAATACTTTCAATTTAGAATGCTTTTCGGCAAAAAGAAAGTGATAAAAATTCTTAACGGAAAATTTAATGAAAGTAGTAAATATATCATTATTATGACCATTAGAGATGTTTGTTAAAGACCATTTCAGGTCACATAAATATTCGAGTTTATTTGCTATTCTCAAGGATATGCCTCAAACTCTCGTCTAATATGACAGATAGAACAAGACAGTACAACAGATTTACTATACAAAGAAGTAAATACACCCAGGGAAAAGACGGAATCGAACCGACGCCTCTTTACTGCGCGCAGGCCCATTAGAGATGACACGCATTTGCGAATTTTTTGCTATGATCTCAAAGAATCTAGGCCTACACATTCACATTCAGTGTTTTACATAATCACAAGAAATTCCGACTATAACTACACGAACGAGATTACTTTCCCGTATGCACCAACATCAAATTTATAATTTATGCTCTCTCGTTCTCTTTTAGCTTTAGTTCTCAATTACTTCAAACACACCTTTTTCAGCAGTTAATACATATTCATGCGCTCATTTATTCATTCATTCTTTTACGCAATCTTTTTTAAAAATACAGTTAAAAAAATTCATGAGAAAATAGGCTCGTTTAATTCTGGATGAACTTCATATTTGTCCATGTTCTACGTCATAAGATCCTTCCGATAAAGTATGTTCCAAACAAATACGCCTGTTAGGTCAGGATTTGTAAATAATTGAAATTTCCCCGCAGATGCTAATGTTAAACTTTTTGAACTGTTCAAAATTGAACAAAAAATTTTCAAATCAAAAAATATTTCACGACGAGAGCTTCTTTAACTAAACTTGTTCAAAGGAACCTGCATCTTATGTCCAGGGACTATATTATTTGCTTCATATTTCCTTATAGCCGATAATGTTACATTATGTTGAGCTGTTTAAAATGGAACAAAAAACCGTTCAAATCAAAAAATAAAATATGGAATGAAACGCCCTCGACGAGATCTTTCGAATTAAAAAAAAATATCTTTCGAATCGGACTATACCCTCAAAAGTTATTAAGGGCAGGCAGACCGACATATATACAGACAGACCGACCGACACACATTTTTCCCAGCTCAAAACCCTACTTTCAAATTCTGCGAAAATCGTAGGTGTATCTCGATTTGCGCACACAAGCGATCGCCGAGCTCCTTTTCTTTTCAGATTGAACTTTTTTTTTGCCAAATTTCGGAGACAATATTGTAGAAAGAATATTAATGTTAATTACCAACATTTGTATTTATTGTCGCGTTTGGTTCTAGAAAATGCTGTCATTACTCTAACGATACTTTTCACGCGAATTTTTATCTAAGTCGTAATTGGAAAGATTGATTTTAAAAATTCATCCTTCCCCTCGCACTTCTCTTCGAAATCAATAAACTACGAAAGGCGTTGTTTACTGCACTACTGCGTATGCGCTGTAAGTTCGGAGAGGCTGACCCTTCGATTTCTACGGTCAAAGTCCGTCGACAGTCTGCTCCAAAAAATCGCTGTCTCCTTGTCGTTGAGAATGACGTTTTGGACTTGAGTCCAGAATGGACCGTGAAAACGCTGTCCGACTGCCGGTCGAAAAGTTGGTGAATTTAAGGCTGTTAAAGACTTATAGTACGGACAGCGCGTTGGGAAACACTAATAAACTTAAAAAGCGCAGGATAGGTTGCCTTTGGGTTAAAATGTTTTATTAAGAACCAGAAGGAAAAAGGGGAAGCGGGAAATTTGAGGTTGTCTTTCGCAATGTGCCAGTAATCTGTCCAGCGACATAGGTGTGAATTATCTTATACGAATGTTTCCCCCGAAATATCTTGCAAAGGGAATCTCGATCTTACATTGAATTTTTTGTTTTGAACAAATTGTTAAGTAAATTGCAATTAAAAAGGAATACTAAGCTGTATAGGGAAACTTTCAGTAGCTTACAAATCTTGATCTAAACATCTCGACTCGGAACCAAAGGTCTCGGGCTTGAATCCTTACGTTGCAGTAGTAAATTGAAACGAGAGGAAGTAAAATTTTTGCGGAACGTTATCTACATTTCATCGAGTAGCCGAACAATTTTCTAGTTCTTCTATAATCAAATGCTGGAGCCGTATTTAGAAGTCATCTAGGACGACCACTATCTTATCATGCTTTGCATAAAAGAGGAAATGTACAAAATACAGCTACGGTAAAATTCCGTTAAAACGAACACCGATAGAACGAAATATCCGTTACAACGAGACAAATGTTCAGTCCCGTTTAATACGCCTTGGAATAACGTGTAATCCGTTACAAAGAATTTTCCCGTTACAACGAAACATTTTCCCGATCCCTTGGAGTCGTAAACGGATTTTACTATACTATCCGAAACGGTTTGGAAGGACTTGGCTTATATCAGGGACCTGGAGCAGCCACTTTTGTCAGTTTCCGTTTCGACTTCTAAGTACTTGCTTTGGCTCCGTTCCGTGTTCCGAAGCGTTTTAATTGGAATCATATTATTTATCACCCGTAAAAACTTAATTTACTAATAGGTATATATCTGCAAAAATTTTACAAAGTCACTTATAGATTATTTATTTGCTAATAAACATATGTTTTATATGCATTACTGTTTTCAAAAGCCGGCAGGGTGGCTTAGTGGTAAAGCCTCGTATGCCCAAGTTCGCAGGACCAAACCTGGCCCAAGTCGGTGGATTTTCAAGATTCAGAAAATAGTCAGCGCCCATGTCGTAGGATAATGCGGCATGTTAAAGGTCTTTGAGTATCTGTTTGGCTTGGATACTCTCGGCTAAATTAAATTTCGAGTGCAGTTTCGCATCAGAGCTCAGGTGCCGACATCTAGGGGAAACTGAGTGTCAAAAATTCTCAAGTAGTTACGGCATCCGCCGATAGTGGTGCTACTTCAAGGAATGGATGCCAGTTTCTGTGGAATGCACTAGGTCTGCAAAGGTTAGTGACCACACGCAGCCCCAGTAAAAAAGAAAAAAAAACTGTGTTACAAGAAAATAGGCACCCAGGAAAAAACTTATTTATGTATTTTCAAGATTATGAATATAATTAATAAGGAAGAAACAGTCGAAGCAGTGGAGGACAAGGAATTTCTTTGCTCCGGCTCCGCTCCCGTTTCGGGCAACATTTCATTGCTCCGTTCAAGATCCCTGGTTTGTATAAAACTCAATAAACCCACATTATTACAGCAATTCTTAAAATAAGAATTAAGTGAATTTATTTTTATGATTTACTCTCTTCAAATTGTAGTGTGTTTTCATTTTGTTTATTTGTATCACGTTGTATTTTACAGTACCGCACGCACACACATTGCTTAGCTCTTTCCAAAGCATTAGCCTATTGCTAAAGTGTATTTTAGTTTAGTAGGTTTCCGAGAACAGATTAATTACTGAATAATTTGTCAATTTTTATTACATTAATATTAGGCGATATTTTTCTCATTTGATAAGGATGAAGAATTTTGTAATGCGACTTATCGATAATGGCAAATTTCTAACTTTCAAGTTAAGGGGCCGTTCATCAAGGATGTCACGCTTTTTCTCCATATATTTGACCCCGTCCCCCCCTTTGTCACAATATGTCACACTTCAGCGTACCCCCTCCCCTTGTCACACTTTGTCACAAGTTCACGAACCTCCCTCCCCCCTCGAAGCGTGACATCATTTATGAATGATCCCTAACATAATAAAAAGTTATGTTGAAATCACGTGAAATTTTTTTGATTGTGACGCAGAAATAAAAGAAATAAAATATATTTCTTTTAAAATATATAATTTTTCTCTATATTATGGGGCATAATATAAAAATGAAAGGTTACGTTATATAAGTAAAGGTAACATTTAGGTTTGTTACTCCCGTACAAGTCGCTGACGATAAATAAGAAACTGATAATAAAAGCATTCAAATATTTTTGGAACATTTATAATGAGAATTTAAAACTCTTAAGAACACATACTGTCAAAAACGTGATCGAGAGAAAACCGTTGCCACCTAAGCATTGTATTCTCGTGCTCTTCTCATGAAAAATTAAATCCAAAGTTTTATTTAACCATTAGAGAGCGTTGTATCGTTACAATAGAATACTATTTAATCCTCATTTACTACAACACTGTAAATAACTTTTCTATTGACATTTCTTAGTCGTTAGTCTATTAACTACATTTGTTTCAGGAAGTACCACAGGGATTCCTCAAAAATAAAACATACGCATCACCCTCTTTCTAATAACAAGTCTTGCAGTTAATAATGAAACTTTAGAAGAAAATACATGACAAGTAATTAGATCGTGCTGCTTTGATTTCAATTATGTTTTTATGGAATAAAAAAAAGGCTCTTTTCTGCCAATACTCAATTTAAAAAAAAATGCAAGATTAAACCAATGAAATAGAGTTTTAAAGTATTTTCTTTCGACCTATTGTTCATGATCGGGTCAATAATACATTTGTGGCATTCCGAACCAAAGTTGAGAATACTTTCCTAATCGAATTATATGTAGACTTATTGTCCGTAATCGGGGCATAATTATATTTATTATGTTCCGAAACAAAGTTGGTTGAACTTTCATGTATCCCTAGTATCCCGTAAAAGTTAATGCAAAGATTTTAGAAAATATTAGAGTTTAAAAAATGGATAACAGTTTAAAAATAAATATTCAAGAATCTGTTCTAACTTTGCGATGTATTCTAACTGTCTTCCTTATATTAACAGCTGTGAAAAATTACCTGGTCCATCCAAAATTACTTGGTTCAAAAATTTACATAACGTAAATATTAAAGCTTTTTTTAATAAATAATTTTTGGAATTTATATTTTTCATACCAGATCATACTAGTTTTATTATAACTAGTATAACTATCTTGAAGTGTTTTAGCTTATTCAATGAATCTAGCTATGAACGAGAGCAGTTTTACTATAGTTATTCAGTTATACTTTGTCACGATTTACATTAATGAGTAATTTTTACTCGAATCCTACTTACGTGAAACTAAAACTTTTTTTACATTTCTAATTTTCGAATTTCCGTTATTATTTCAACTTCACAAATTTTTTTTTTGCAAATTTTGCTACTCATGCTTTGCAAGTTTAATAACTATTAATAAATTTAACTACTAGGTTTCAAGAAAAAAATGTTTTGCATTAGTTTATACAATTAAAAATTATTTACATGAATTTTAAACTGGCTCATCCTATGAGCACATGCAAAACTTTTGCAACGACCAGGGAAGAAACTAATAGTCAATTATTAAAACTTCTTCGATAAATATCTTACATTTTTGGGAGTTTGAGAAATATAAAATTAATAAAAATTTTGCATGTTTTAAGAGTATTAAACAGAACAATCCCACCAGACTTTTCGCACAGTTATAAGCAAATTGACTTATCTAAAATCGGAAATTTCAAGTATTGCGCCAACCTCAAAATTTCATTGAGAAACAGCTGCGGGGCAAAAAGTTTTTTTTTCTTCATATGTACGTGTTTCTTTTTGCAAGTTTTCTTTTCAGATTATTTTTAAAATTCCACACTGCAGACAACATGTTGGGTTCAACCAAATAAAATAATGTTTCACCATTATAGTCGTTTGAGGTTTAAACTTTTTAATAAATAATTCATTATGAATTTTTAAAATATTGTAGAGAAAGCCTTTGGGAAAATGCGCAACAATTCAAACCAAAAAGTGTTAATGTTTGGAGATTTCCTACGATGGAATAAAATTCCTTTTGGTAGAATAGTTACTCAAATTACGTTACGAAATAACGTCACATGCACCTAGTAAATTGAAGAGAACAAATGTAAAATTTCATAAAGCAGAAAACACTGAAAATCTTTTCCTTAAATATGCAATATTATTATATCAGCATTTTACTTTAACAGTTTCAGTATTTTGAAATAAATACTAGTACGAATATTTTAAAAGCAATTCTATAGATTTAAGGCTTTTGAGAAATATTTGTCAGCTTTGCGAAATACTTGCCGATGAACCACTAAGTTACAAATCATACTACGGCAAAGTTTTCGATAAAATTTGTTAAATATAGTTTTCAAAATGAGCATACAGCGCATAAGCTTGCAAATAGATGAATAAAATCTAAAATGTAAAACATTTAAAGCATGAAATAACAAATTTTAAGGAAAATATTTGAGGAGATTTATAAAATGCAAAATATCGCATCTTTGTAAAAGGGGGGAAAAAAGAAATGAGGCCAATACGAATTTTAACTTTAGTGAACTTTATTCAATGCTTCATAATTTAAAACAATAGTATGTGTACTAAGAATATAAAATATCATCTTGAAATAGGATTTTTATAAATGAAATATAAAAGTGAAACAATTTTCATAAATTAAAAATTTAATATTTAAAAATATAAATTTAATTCCTAGAATTCGAACTTTAAGCTAAAAAGACATTGTAGGAAGGAGAGATTTTAAGCATATTATATATACTTAGTGCATTGAAAGTTAAGTAGTTTCGCATACACTACAAAGTATTTTAACACGCGATTTTTTGAAATCATTTACCCTTAACAGATCAGTTTATTCATGCCAGCGCTTCATCTTGCTATGCTTTCCTTCAATGTTTTAGACAATCTTAATGATTCTACGAGAGATTTAAACTCGTCATTATCTGTTATGTCAATGTACAATGCTCTAGACATAGTTTGGCCATCACCAGCTCCAAGCTGCAGAACTTCACTGCCAACTGGTTCAACGGTGTCAAAAGATGCTATCGGGATGTTTATGGAAACACCAGCTACAGTTAAAAGTTCATGAAGAAATTCAATGGGATTTTCTATTTCTGCACCAATTCGGAGTTTGAGCGGCACACCATCAGGGGTAAATGCCAATAAGAGGCTGCCTCTCGGTTCATTTTCTTGATATACATCTGTAATAAATTCTTGCGAAAGTTCTGTGAAAGACTCGGGATCTACGACGTATTCGACTTCACTATTTTTATCTGTCTCGTAGTAGTTATCAGGCAAGAAATTATTTCCGCTCGCGCGCGGAGAACGAGAAGTTGCTCTAACATTCATATCTTGCAAAAATGGCTCCGTAGTAGGAATTTCTGTAGTTACATCAGAGTTAAAATCAGTCATGGTTCTCCAAACAGAGTCATCTGTGGTAGTTTCCTCTGTATATGAATCTATTTCTGTATTTGAAATAGAATCCTGCGTTGCAGGAGTTTCTGCTTGTTCCTGACTTTGTTTGGTCGCATTTTTGCGCTTTAAGTCAGAATCCAGAAACCATTTGGCTTGATTTTCAAGCAATTGTTCGACATAATTATCAAATGCAGATTCTGACTGATTATCTTCAAAAGAAGCTTGATTAATTTGTGCTTCTTCCATAAGATCACCAGACCTAGAAACCGACAGTACGTTTACCCCTCTTTCACGTAGAGCATTCAATATTTCCTGAGATTGCGGCACATCTTTGAAGAACCTGTTAATAGCAATTTTCATTTCATCTTCGGTCGGAAAAATTTTAGACCTTTGGTTAACTGGAACAGACTCCATTCTCTTTTGAAAGTCCTTCCAAGCGATTTCTAGAGGAGACATTTGAGGAACTGCTGCTTTAGCCTTGGAGTCTTGACTTTTAATTGTAAGGGTAGAGCTAGCAACATTAATGACGCTATCAAAATCTTGCTTTGAAACATCTTCCGTCGAAGGTATAATTTCTGGAACATCGTTGTCATCAGATTCACTTGTTGCGGGTGGTTTCCTCGAACTTGTTAATCGGAGAGGTAGGAATGGCAATCTGACGTCCACAAAATTTTTCTCGTTATTATTCTGGATTCCAAGCTTTCCAGATAATGATTCATCCCCTGCGGCTCTTGTTACGGTCGACAGTACCCTTTTTTGTAGATCTTTATAATTTTCTTGAATTCGCTCAAAATAGTCATGATCAGGTCTTCGAAGTCTTAGATAAATTTGCTCCTTTAATGCATCAGCAAAATTTGTCTTCGGGGCAGTTTGTGTACTCATAGTCCGATCCACGGTTAAGAAAAGGTCTCCCAATTCCGAAAAGAAATTTCTCACCGGATCCGGAAGTCGTTGCTGGTCACGAGATGGTGAAACAGACCCACTTTGCAGGAGATCATTACCAGCTACAACTATAAACGAGCCACTCAGAACAAAATACACAGACCTAAGCAAAATTGCCATCTGAAAAAGAAAGACAAGATTAAGTACAAGAAATTTCAGTTTAGATTTTTGATACACAATTCATTTTTTATATTTTTATGGTGAGCCGTCAAAGCCTTTTGAGCCAGAGGTGGTACAACGTCCGTTCTCAAAGCATTTTATCCTTACATGTTAAATCCTGTTTTTTATCGCTTGAAACTAACTTTCTCAGGTATTTATATCTGGAAAATTTTGAGATGTTTTTGGCCCCAAGGGCCAGAATTAAAGCTCTAAATTTTGACTTCTGGGAACAAAACATTTATCAATACAGAAACCGAACCAGTATAGGCTCAAAACGTTTAATCTCTGCAAAAAAAAAACCCTGTAATGTCAGTACGCTTAAAATGTACTCCGTATTTTAATTAATATTATCTGTTAAGAGTAAGTCAGAATTTTTAAAGTCTTTCTAATTCTTCATGAATATCTTACTTATGTTATCATACAATAATTATTACTTTCATTTGGATTAAATGAAATCACAGTAAAACTCTAGCTACAAACTAATATTTACTTATTTTTTAATTTTCAGATTTCTGAATTCCCAACAGTGTCGTGCCAGTTCAAAATATTTTCAAGTAAAACTAAATTCACAATTAAAATTGTACCTTTGTTTCCTTCCCCTTTCCCGACGCATTTGTAATATAACTCTGAACTATATCCCTTTTCATACGGATAGTTGTAATGTAATGAAAAAAGATTCTTACGTTTTGTAGAGAAATGAAAGGGACGATTAACACATGAAAGCAGTTTTTATAGAATGCTTAACATGACGTATTCTTTGTGCTCTAACATTGAAGTGACGCATATGCAAATTAAAATGAAGCTTCATCATTTTTCCACAAAGTGTAATAAAAGGGACAGGTTCTTCGTACACGGTGTACACCAAAACAAAAAAGTATGATTCTGTGGCTTTGTGCAAGAAGTGCCAATTTACTAATTTGATGGGGCCTCAGTGGCCAAGGGGTCTTAAAACCAGTTTCCGCTGCCTGCCTGCGCACAGTGAAAGAGGCGTGGGTTCGATTCCCACTTTCCCCTGGGTGTATTTCCTTCTTTGTATTGTAATATTCTATTGTGCTGTCTTGTTTTATCTGTCATATTGGACGAGAGTTTGAGGCATATCCTTGAGAATAACAAATAAACTCGAAAATAAATGTGACCTGAATTGGTCTTTTACAAATACACAAGTACTATTTTGATATCTATTCTATTCTAGGTGCTTCTAGCATCATATTAAGAGGTCTGCGTACGATGCGCCTTACCTTTGCTGGATCTCCTAATTTTGAATTAGCTCCCAGATGAGAGACTATCCACTAGGTTGGCACTGCCAGAGGTATCGATTTTGATATCTTTAACATCTGAAATTTTAAATCAAGAAAAAAAATAACTGTTTATTTCATTACCTAGTTTAACAAAACAAAAATAAATAAATAAATACATTAATAAATGGTAAAAGTACTAACTTTTAGTCGATTTTTTTCTTTATTATCCGACATTTTCCAGCAAAAATAAAATCAAAATTTTTTAATTCAAATTATTTTAAAAGGTGCTTAATTTGGAGTCATCATTAAAATTTTTGTATTGATAGTTACATGCAAATAAATTCTTATCCATCCATTTTCAACTAGAATTACGTCAATATAAAAATTATTGACAGTGGTACTTCTTGCAGAAATCCACAGAACGATATTGGTATATCCGTGCTGAAGTAAGAAAAAGAAATAACATCATTATAATTAATAAAACAAGTGAAAGGTATAATTCCATACTTTTGCGGAAAAGTAAGCTCAAAAAAAAGGGGGAGGGGAGGGGGAGTGGTTGGAATTATGAAATCGAAGTCTTATTAGAACAAATTTAAAAATAATAATGCATAAAATAAAAATGGATGAAATGACAACAGAGCCTTGCATTGAATTGGCCTTTCGGATTACAAAGAATTTATGTATTTTCAATGGGGACATTTTTTTTGGTAATTCAAAATTTTTTTAAGTTTAATTTTGTATTCAAGTGCTTTTTTGCATTTTATTCGCCGTAGTTTTTATGTGTGTTTCCGCCGAAGCAAGTTGTATAAATCGAGCAGATTCAAACCTTGTTTGATAGAATCAGTCGAAGAATGATGCCTAAAAAAAGGAAAAAATATAACGATTTTTAAAACAGTATGTAATTCTATAGTGCTACATAAAAGGTATGTTTTCTATTGAAATAACTATATTAAGTTTTGAAAAAGACCCTACGAAAAAATATGGAACACAAGATCTGTAGCACAACGCAAATAATGGTGCATATTAGAGAAAAGCAGACTCGTTTATTTCTAAACGAGCTTTATCACTGTAGAGATCTTAGCAGCTATGGAAAATTGAATGCGTCGTATACCAACCAGTTTTCTAGACTAGAATCCCCACAATAGCAACGATTATATTGACTCAGCCACTTGAAAGTCTTCGCCTTTTTCTCGAAGGAGCGAGGGGCAAAATGAGATTAATTTTTTTTTCTTCTGTTACACCTTCTTGTTCAAACGGTTAAAGTAATTTCAGATCTCAATGCGCCATTAAAAGAAATGTAACAAGTAATAATCTGTTTGGGGAAGGATAATTTACTAGTTATTTTAGACGAATTGTAAATAGAGTTCCTGTTTTGAATTGCAGTTATTTACTATTTATTTGTGATGAAATCAAAAACGTTTTCTACTATATATTCATGATTGAACTTCTTAGCGGAGCGTGCCACTAGTTATTACGATGGAAGGATAAGTGTACTTAAATTTGCTAAAACTTTTCTAAAAACTTCAGAAATTCTGAATTATTAAATTTGAATTGTGACTTCAGGTGGTAAAAGTATTTTTTGTTCCCTTCAAATGCGAAATAATTGTGCTTTTTTCAACTTTTGATGTTTTTCCCTTTTTTCGGGTATAAAGAAGGTGTTCAAGCAGAAGTCAAATTAAATGCAAAAAGGTGACTGAAAAAGCGCAAAATGAAAAACAATGATGTTTCACTGTTATCGTCAATTTTATTGTTATTTATTAAGTTTCAACAATTGGTGATATGAAAAGCAGACAAGTTTTGTTTATGATAAAAAATCCTTGAAAAGTATTTGAATTATTGTTTCAAGAACTGTTTTGGTAGCACAAATAGTGCTCGCATCTGCTACTTAAAGATATTCAAGAATAGAACTGTATAGAAAAATACTATAAATTTTGCCTTTATTATTCAATACTGATGCAGCGAAAAACAAGTTTACCTGTTCACACTTTTAATTTTAAATACTTTCAATGAAACTTATTTGGAGGTCAATCTATAGCAATATCTGTACTTCCATAGTTTGGAAATAATTTGAAAATTTAAAACTTCTGCGTTTTTTTTTCTTTAATATAATTACTTTATATATTATATTTCTCTGCTTTGTTAGCTATGGTTTTAGTGAAAAATAACATTTTAAAGCCATTCAAAATAACCCGTGTTGTTGTAATATCCGGAATTTTATCTTTTCTCTATTTGATTGAACTCTGTGTAGGACTGAGAATTCTTTATTGCACATTCATCTTATGGACGGATTATTCCCCATATTCATCTAAAGAATCAACTTCCATCAGTTGGCCATTATTTGTAGCAAGCCTTTTTATTACAGTTTCATCTACCTTTACTGTGAACCTGATCTCGGTGTTATGGGAACAGAAAGAATTGAACGAAAATGGAAATCCGAAAAGTGCAGCACGTTTCATCTTCCACTTTCTTACTGGTGGGATTATATGGAGGTATGTGCTACTTTGTGTCAGTGGCCGGAAGGATATCCTGAGGCGATCTTCTTTACTGTTGTCTATGATTAAATTTCTTTTCACCCAGTCATTTACAATCCCGATGATCATTGTGCATATCAGTACTGTAGAAAATCTGGATGAAATTGTTTTCGACGTTTTTATGGTTATCTGTATCAGCGTTACCTTGCTTTTGACGTGCACAGTGTTTTCTCTGTGTGGCAAAGAGGTTGAGGATGTGAAGAAGTGGGAATGTGAAACTATTAACTTAGTTCCTCTTATCTTTTCCTCGAATACAACAGAGCCTGGTACAAAATCCTCCAATGACGAGGATTCAGTGAAAACAGTTAGTGCCAGCACATCTGTCTTAAAAGTAAAATCAAGATGCGAAAATTTTCAGGACGCAATTGTAAAAGTCTTATTTTTAATTCAGACTTTCTGTTTCAGTTTTGGCAGGTTGTTAGCTTTGGGCATTTTGCTAAAACTTGCTGGTATATACAGTATAAGTATTATGTTCCTACAGTTGCTGATATCAGTAATCTACCTTAAATTTCAAGCCCCAATCATTGTCTCAGACAATCTGCCCAAACTGAGGCAACTAATCCGATTGGGGTTCATGAGCTTTATTTTAATATTCGAATGGCATTTGAACAGAGATCCTGAAACCGGATACTTTTTCAGTTCAAACATGAAACATAGCTTGGTATATTACTGCATCACAATCACAGAATCAATGTTTTACATTATTACGTGGTCCATAACCGAAAGTTATTCGACTGAGCGAAAATTTGGTGTTTCTAGTACTTTAAAAATGAAATTTGTTCGCAACATAATTTTAATTGGGACTTTAACTCTTGTACTTTCAATGACATTACACATTTTATTGTTCTTCTGGAATTCTAGGAAAATACCTGTTTTTGTTGACTCTATTAGGCGTAGGTATATGATTAGAAAGTTCAGAATGTCTAAACCAGTTCGTAAAAGTAACGAAGAACAGAGAATAAGGAGTTCTCTATCAGATAAGAACAGAGCGGCTTCAATCGAAGAGAATGATGATATCTCACCATGTCCTTCAGATGACTCCTGCAAATTGGAAAAACAATCAAGTTACCGTGATCTTAGAGAACCACTGGACGATGAAATTGAAATTTATGTTAGAAACGTTGATGAAGGGAGAAATCGAACATTTTTTCTCGGAAGTTGCACCACTGACTCTAGTGCAGAAGGTGTGCTTGATGAAACTGTTCATACACTACACAAAAATGATATTCAAGGTGAAAATTTTGAAAGTCTAGAAAATGATTCTTGCAAGCAACATAATTCTTTTAAAACACGGTATACTCGTACATCGGAAGTGGTTGAAAACATTCCAGCGTGCGGTATTTCAAATTCTAATGAAACTTTTGAGCATAGTATTGTGTCAAATTCTTCACAAGCGGGAAAAGACAATGCGGTAAAATTGAAAATGGCTTCAATTTCTGAGACAGTAACACAACAGTGGGGTAAATTTTCGCTGTTTTCACAAAAAATGACAAACACGATTAGAGATCGCCTTCAAAAACGGAAGGAACAATCGGCAGTTAACAGTAAAGATTCGGGCTCGTCAAATTCATCCGATTCATCTAAAAAGAGCAAAATACAAGAAACTGCAAAATTCTATGATAAAAATGAGGTAAAAACTGAAAGCGAAAAAGAAACTGATAAAAACATTACAAATGTTGATAACATTCCAAGTCAATGTGAGAAAGAAGAATCTTCATTTGAGAGGCAACAGGTGGAATCTTCAGAAGGTTTTTTTCTTGGTGACCAAAGATGCATTGAACAGATTCAAGAAAATGCTATCCCGTTATCTTCAAAAGATGAGAATGATTCTGGAGATCTTAGCAACAATGAACAAAATTCAAAAGTATTTCCCAAAGAAAATAAAGAAACTCTGAGTAACTCGAGACAGTTTTCCATGGGACCTGATCATAAAGAAGGTGATGCTTCCTGCTCGTGTTTCAAATGTACATCTGTAAGCGATCGAGTATTTCTCAGACGTCGTTCTTTGTCAAATCTTTCAACAGATCGAAAGTTGGGACTGGATTCGGACTCCGTGGATAAACAGAAGATAACTGCAGTTAGTACCCCTCCAAGGTGTAAAACGACGCGTAAAGATGACAGTTCGAAAGACTTAGACCAGAAATCATTAGGGTCTGCAAAAGCAGCAAAGTATAAACCTTGTTTACCAAGTTTGAAAAATATTGGGGCAGATAAGAGTGTAGAACATTTTGTTTAGCTAAAGATATTGCAATAACTGTACAGTATAAAATATAAAAATATATTTAATGGTATAAAAGAAGTTGAAAATATTTACGCTTAATTGATAATAATTCTAGCTTGAATTTATAATTAATAATGCTCACGAAGGAAAGCAAACGATTTTTTTAAAATATAAAAACATGACTTGATACACAGATGCTTCTTTTTGTGTGAGTAATAATTAAATTGTCTTAAATGTTATCATTTCAACAAACTCAAGTTAAAATACATCATGAGTGTTATCTTTTATTATACAAAGAGCATAAATAGGAAGTTTTTTTCCCTCTCTGAGGATCTCTCATTTGATGTTGAAGCACATAATATTGCTCTTATACAATATTATAACTTCGTTTAAAGTGAACTTTTAGAAATGATTCTTTGTTTTGGAACGGGAATTTAATCCTTTTTAAAATGAAAAAGACTTGGATAATAATTGATATGTAATGAAAAACAAGAATGCGTAAGAGAATATTTTTTTATAAACTTGGTTATTATAGATGATACTAATTAACACGCCACCAGTATTATTCTTCACATAAACATAAGAACAATTTCGAAAATTAATTACACAACGTAATTTTTACTCATCTAAACTGATGACAAAACATTATACGTTTAACACAAATATATTTTTGTTAACGTTCTAATAGAATCGTTATGACTTTTTTAGTCGGAGATTTGCTCATTTTTATTGCAATAAAAGTTTCAAAATGAAACTAATTATATGTGACGTTAACTGTATTAATTTAATTACAATATTTAAATAACTACAAGCAGTTTTTATTGAAAATGTAGCAAAACTGTTGGTGTGATGAAGTTTCAAATTTTAAAATGTACTTTCAAGTTTATTTAGAAAATTTAAATTGCAAGATAAACAAATTATCTTTCATGTGTTAAAGGTTTTCCAATAGTAATTATGGAATTAAATATTTATTTTGGTAAAATAAACATATATTTCATACTCTCTTTTCTTTCTGAAAATATATTTGTATGCTTATTAGATATTTCTCTTTATTAATCACAGAGAAAAACATGTTTTTGATGTGTTCTTTTAGTCAAAAGCCATAAATTTAAATTGTTGCAAAGAAGCACATATTTTGAAAGCATGACTATGTTAATTACGTTTTGATGAAAATTGGGAGGAAAAATTGAAGCGTTTTTTTTTTTTTTTTGAAAGTTATTTCTCTTATAAAAATGTTGTCAACTTCAAATACATTTCGAGCCGCATTGAGAATTTGTTACTTTGTTTATTATTGAATTTGTTACTCACAAATGATGTCACGCTTTGAGGGCGGGAGAGGGGTTCGTGAAATTGTGACATGGAGGAGGGAAGTGTTCCAAAACGTGACATCACACGTTTTGGTTAAAATAAAAACATTTTAAAGCATACTAAATATTTTTATTTATTTTCATTTATGTATTTCTTTTATCTTCATCATCATAACATTTTGTGCGGGCCGTTAGGCGCCGGAGGGGCCTTTTACCCAGGTTCCGTGTGAGCAAACATCGGAGGGTATCTATCAATTAGTTTTTTACTTCCTTGTCCCCGAAAAGCAAAAATAGTCTAAGTCATGGACGAGGGGTCAATTAAATCAAACAATTAATAGCTACTACAAAAAGATATTTTTGTTCATGTTTTAAAAATTTTACATATTTTTTTTCCTTAATAATTTTTTGGATTTTCCAGATATATGTAACATATAAATCCTTTTTTTTTAAAAAATACATTTGTTAGTAGAATTAAATTAGTTATGAAAAGGCTCCAAGTAAAATCTCACAGCAAGTGGTTTTTGTATGTTTTTTTTTTTCTTTTCAAAATTTTATTTTCTTCAAATTATTTTTGAACGACAGAGCGACGAAACATCAGGAGAAAATCAGGTGGCCGCGTGAAGGGCCGGGTCGAGTTGGGGGTTATTCTTTTATCTTACGTTTTCTTCCAATGATTTGCTTTCGTGTTTTTTTTAAATTTCTTATGGGCTGCTGTCGGCTTCTGCCAATCGCAGACCTAGTGCGTTAACCAGAGATTGGCACCATCTCTTTCAGCGGCACCACACTAAGTGTGGTACCATCGCCGCATGAGAATTTTGACGCCCGGTTTCTTAACTTGAAAGAGCAATCAACCGGACTCTGTTGATGCGAAATTGCACTAGGAATTTAATTTAGCCGAGAGCACCGAGCCAAATGTCTACTCAATTGATCTTTTATATGCCGCATAATCATACGACATGGGCGCAGACAATTTTCTGCATCTTGGAAATCCACTGACACTGCCAGGCTCGATTCTCAGAGCTGGGGTGTATGAGCTCCGCGCCTTATCACGACGCCAACATGCCGGATGATTTGCTTTCGTACTCTCAATTGATTTTATGATGCAGAAAAATTGCTGAATGAGTTTTAACTTAGATCCTAGTTAAAATTTTAAATTTAATCTGTTTTAAGAGTGTAATCTGTTCATAAGTAAAGTTTTGAAGAAAAATATATCAAATTCCATTGAGATTTTTAAAATGCTAATGTTTTCTGTTGCTTTTTAATATTAATATTTTATTGCTATTGTATGTTCATTACGCTTTTTGTTTTAAATCTTAATCTTATTACATACAAATTAAGTGCGCATATAATCATATTTCTTATTTATTCTCACAAGATTTTCAAAACACATAGCTGATGATTAAAAACGAAATTTGAAGCATAATATAAAGCGCAGTGCTTTGTTTCTGAACTGCAATTATATGTTTATGAAATACAGCATGACATGTGCCAAGGGGGTCGGGCTGTGCTGAAGTGTGACATTTTGTGGGAAGGTTATCAAAAATATTGAAATATGTGTGACATTCCTTAAGAATAACCTTTTATTTATGCAGACAAGGAATGTCATGGAAAATGGGGCTTATGCGATAAAATTCCATACAGTGTGAACCGAAGGAATTTTTAGACAAAACCCAAGCGTATCTAACTTAAAAAGTTTATAACTTCATTCTCGTAAGCCTCGGATTAATTTCACTATCGTTTTCAATCCGGTCAACTGACGAATTTGATATCTGATTAGAGAATCGAGTACGATTTTGTCATGTGACTGATGAGAAACGATAATGAAGCGAGTTCGATACGGACGGAAATCAGGGTGCTAGTTATGAAGTAGAGTTACCAGTTATGGCGTGCCGTAGGCAAAATGGGCCGCCTTTAAAAAATTACTTTTTGTTTAATGCAATTGCAATTTAAATAATTATAGTTGATTAATGTCCAGAAATCACCCTGAGGATGGGGGCAATTCCTGAACGATGATACATCTGATGTGAATGGAAAATTTATTCTATATTTCATTAATATGGTTTCAGTAATTAATGCAATTCTTACCTTTTATCATCAAGAGAAATCAAATTTTACCAAAAAGCAACAGCTTTGAAAAATATTTTAACACTTGTTGTGAGTACAATCTTTATGAAAAAGATTATGTAACATAACCAAGGGCCAATGTATTTTACAGAAGTTAAATAAGTTGTTTCAAAAAAGATTATTTTTCCAACATAAATGAATAGTAAACCCATAACTTAAAGAAGACAGGCTTGAAAATACTGTTTTTTTTTCACTTTGTTAAAAGGTTTTCGTGATACAAAAAATACCTTAGGCCCCCATGAATTCTTATTGTCAGTGCTGATTCTACGTCCATAAACTGAAATAAAGAAATTTATAATTTCTGTAATGGTTAAGAAACTAATATTTAGTAAAAATTTTTCCCTTTGATTAGCTTCTTGACTTCATAATGTTTTGCTGTCAGCGTTTCATTTGCTGATATTCAGCCCTGATCGAATCATTTGATTCCAATGATCAAATTGTTTGATTCCAATAATCAACTCATTTGGTTCGAATGATCAAATCATTTGGTTCCAACGATCAAATCATTTAATTCCAACGATCAAATCATTTGATTACAACGATCAAATCATTTGATTCCAACGATTAAATCATTTAATTCCAACGATCAAATCATTTGATTCCAATGATCAAATTGTTTGATTCCAATGATCAAATCATTTGGTTTGAATGATCAAATCATTTGATTCCAACGATCAAATGATTTAATTCCAATGATCAAATCATTTGATTCCAACGATCAAATTATTTGATTCCAACGATCAAATCATTTGATTTTAATGTCCAAATCATTTGATTCCTTTGATCAAATCATTAGATTCCAAAAACTCTTGAGTATTTTAGAAAAACTTTGCCTTCTCAATTGTCATCTATCATTAAGTACATTTCAAATAATTATATTTCCCAGTTTTTTTTCTTATTCCTGAATTGTGATTTTCATAAATACTTTAGAATGTTCTAAAAATTTCATTTTCTTTCAAATGAAGAATTAAACATTTATGCTTGTACTTTAAGATCTTGATATGCACCTGAGATACTTTTGTCGAGAATATGTATGGCAATATAAAATTTTTATCTGATGATGTATCAAAACTGAATTTAAAGACAATGATTAGTACACCTATTGATTATTTTGAAGCTTACTTTTTAAAAGTGTCCTTTCGCAATAATTTTGAAGATCTTGCCATGTGGAATGAGAAAGTTTAATTTTGAAACGGAAAACGATTTATGAAGTAAAATGTCTAACCTTTGAGCCGAAACAATAAATAACTAAATAAATAAATAGACCACATTTCTAAAATAATTTTACACAATATTTAGTAAAGGATTCATGATTTGGCTAAATCAAAGTAAAAACTTTTTTTTTTTTTTTAGTGTAGGCCATAATAACACGTTATCAATAAATGTAAAATTTTTCATGTAAAAATGAGCTACAATAATACAAATTACAAGCAACAGTAAAATTTAGAAAGATACGATAAATTTTACTCATAAGTTATGTTGAATGCAGAAGCCAAGGAAAATAAACTTATAAGTAAAAAGATAATTAGCTAAATAAAATAAAAATAATAATAATGAAAAACTTTGAACCAGTTATTTACACATTAAAGTTTTGCAATTAATGATCACGTGCTAGAAAAAGTAACAATTTTGTTCGTTTTCGTTCAAATTTCGTCGTTTTGTAAATTAGTTCCGTCTAATGGAAATACGCAGATAATTTCGTTCAGGGGATAATGAAAATGCACATCCTGTAACTGATACTGAAACGTAAAACTTACGTCACATGTTATCAGGATGGGCGGAAAAAATCCGTTCGCTGCAGCTCAGTTCAATATAATGCAACGCATTCGGTACATTTTGCACATAAAACGAAACATCCACAAACTATTCAATGTTTACATTCGATGTTCGATTCCTATGGAGTTACTTTTGGCGGCGTGGGGAAGGCAACAGACTACCATATTAAGTGTTTGTAGCTTGTTATATATTTCATTATTTTTGGATATTAAGCAGAAAAATGCTATTTCAACACATTTTAAAACTTGAAATAAAGTCAACGATCGTCAGAACATAACGTTAATGAATTGAAAGCAATTAATACTTAAGCAATGCTTGATTGGATAAAAAATCCGCCCCCTTTACAATCCCTGAAAATAATGCAAACTATTTCATGCACATAGTTAATAAATGCAGAACATTTTATTACTATTTACAAAGTGTATTTTGTTATGGTGATCAAAAGTTTTTCTAGTTTTAAAGTCATCTGACACTTTTCATGTCAATAATTAAATACATAAATAAAATTTAAATAGATAAATAAATAGCAAACACAAAGACTAAATTAAAGTAAAATTTAGAAAGACGCTTTAGTTTTTCTTAGTAAGTTATGATGAAGGCAAAATTAAAAATCAAAGAATGCTGCATTCAACACAAGAAATTTTGAAGGTCAAATGATGCGAAAAGCGCGATAGCAAATATAAACGTTGCAACCTCGCTTTTTAGAGATTCAAGTATAATTTGAGACAATATCCCTCCAATGGATAATAATTCCTTAAGTGCTTGAACCGACCATATTAGATTATTTAGTTATAGTATGGTTAAATAAAAAAAAAGTGCGGCAGTAGCAATGTATGTCTGCAGCTCATTCATTGTGCAGAAAGAGCTTTTTCTCTGTTTTCCCCCAGCGTGGAGTGTGAGTTACAGAAAGTGTGTTATTTTCTTGGAGTTTAGCTTAATTTTCTGTAATACTTTAATACTAGTATGACTTTTAGATAACCTTTTATGTACTTCATTGGCTCGATATACGATAGGAAAGACTGAAATAACAAAATTTCCATTTACCTTATCAGAAATTTAATTTTAATTTTATCCCTACTGAGACGAATCCACAGCTCTAAGTACTGCTTGGGGTTAGTAATTCTTAGTGTGGTTCCAAAAAGGTACGAAAATTTCTTCCCTCGCTGCAATTTTTCGAATGCTTTCCCTTTTGATTTGATTACATTTTTGTGCCCGCTCTTAAATCCCATTATCTACAACGAGAGGGATTTTAAAGTTCCCATTTCGGTCCGGTCTTTTATCTTGTAAGGAGCTTTTAGAAAGAGGTAATAGAAAACAATGTAGGGAATTTGTGATCTCTAAAAGAAATGGGGTTAAAAACTCTTTTCCCTTTCCTTTCCGAAGGGGAACTTTTCCAGTTTAGCTCGGGTCTTTAAAATGCGGCAAAGATACAAAATGGAAAATGGCATTTCCGTGTCAAATACGTAAATGCGTCTTTGAATTCGTATTATATTTCACTTAGTGTGAAAGCTTGAACAGACAAGGTAAAAACGATAGAAGAGTAGTTGTTATTAGAAGCTTCGTTTTTTATTTCACGTATTTCCAACACACCACCTCTTCATTTTCACCTGACGTTTCGGGAACGGAAAGTCAAAGGAA
This sequence comes from Octonoba sinensis, assembly GCA_038502835.1. Lineage (NCBI taxonomy): Eukaryota > Metazoa > Arthropoda > Arachnida > Araneae > Uloboridae > Octonoba > Octonoba sinensis. Next base: position 22,190,021 of record CM076599.1, on the reverse strand, counting down.
GGTCGTCGTATTATATTTCACTTAGTGTGAAAACTTGAACGGATAAGGTAAAAATGACAGAAGAGTAGTTGTTATTAGAAGCTTCGTTTTTTATTTCACGTATTTCCAACACACCACCTCTTCATTTTCACCTGACGTTTAAGGATCGGAAAGTCAAAGGAAGGTCGTCGTATTATATTTCACTTAGTGTGAAAACTTGAACGGATAAGGTAAAAATGACAGAAGAGTAGCTGTTATTAGTAGCTTCGTTTTTTATTTCATGTATTTTCAACACACCACTGCTTCATTTTCACCTGATGCAGAGGGATCGGAAAGTGAAAGGGAGGTAGATTTTCACGTTTTCTGCACACTTTCCTAGTGAGATGTAATTGACAGAGGGAGTATATATCTTCCTGGAGGATTTCTACTACATAAGGCAATTAACCAAAAGCGCAACAGTGCAAGGCTCTAAGCAAATTTCCGCCAGAAAGATTCGTGGGCGCCAATGGCATCGAGTAGCAACGTCCTCACATGGTTGTAAAGATTTAAGCTATTAGTAGCCTTCTTACTTCAGAATTATTTCCCCCATGATCCGTGTAACGTATATACCTAGCTTCAATGACATAAGGTATATCAGGAAGAACTCTACATAGGTTCGTTACATAGAGCCTATGTAGAGCTCGCCGATAAACGTAGTTACAAGGTAGACCACCCGGTGCAGCACTTGAACACTTCACGCGGAACACTTGAAGTGGTTTCACGGAGCACCAGCAGTGTTCCTACTACGGGTTGAGAACCGCTGATGTTGTGCGCTTCTTTCCTCCTGAGCAAGAAAGACGTGTCTCAAAGAGTTAAAAGTTAAGATAGCATGTTTCTAAGCATTTATTTTCGCACTCCAATTAATAATTACAAATTTTTGGTTTTAGCAATCGAAATTTCCATTATTTATTCCTATTTAGCTCGGCTCAATGTGTTTAAAACTATTGTAAGTCTAGTAAGTGACGCAAAGAAGAGCAAAAAATGTTTTGAGAAGAAATTACGATGCGTCTATCTTACTTCGCAGGATAGTAGAGCCAACACGTACATCCACCAGACAAGATTTAAATCTAATTCGGGTGCTTTGAAAAAGAATAGATGACATAAACGAACTTGCCACTATTGCCTTATTACGACGTGACCTGTCACCGAAGTGATAAGTCAAATTATTGTCAAAATGTGTACTAAATCTTATTTTTACGTCACTTGCAAAATCGCGTTTTTCTTTCTTTAATTTTCCTTTCTTTGAAATGAACGAAATACAATTAAATTTGTGTCCTAAATATTGGAAATGTATTATTATTTTATACTTTATCACTTATCATTATTTTTTTGCCTTTTGATAAGCACAGAATTTTTTTTTCCATAAATATTTCATATTATGCTTAGGTTTCTTACTTTTCAGTTTTGATTTTTTGAAGTGAATGCAATAGAATTAAATTTTGTTTTTTAAATATTTATGCGGTAACTCAGTTTTACTTTCTTACTAATCACTGTTTTTCTGCTTTTAGAAAAAAAGCATTCCTGTCAGATCATAAACATTAAAAAGTGGCTTTTAAGATTTTAAACCTATTTTTATACTTCCTTATAAGTTATTTTTTCTTGCGTCACATTCAGTTTACACATTACAAACATGATTCCCTCTCTATCTCTCATAAACTCGGATCTATTTGATTTTATGGATTCGAAGTAATAACAAAAGACTAAAATTGACGTATATAGAGATTTTAAATTTTATTTATAAAGAAAGAAAAACCAACGATGGAATGATATGTTGCATGCAGCTTACATTATGATACCGAAGGTAAAATTTATTTGATACATTGTTAGATATGTGTTTTTCCACATACATATACATCGAAAACCTTTTCTCTACAAAAGAAACAATTATTTGAATTGGAATAAAATGACACATAATAAGGATAACAAGATCAATATATTAAAAAATAAAACTATAAATTTTCTGAAAAACTCTTGGAGATAACGAATTTCAAGTACTTCATGCAAAGTGAAAATCAGTACGTATTTGTTGACGCGCCATGGCAGTTACGCGAACAGAACAGCTGGTATGTTAATAAAATGCATCTCAACATGCTGATGTACAAATAATTACTCTACCAAGATATGATAAATGAGGATTCGATTGCTGTTGCAGCTCTGTTGAACTTGGAACGTTAGAGATAATTTTAATTAAACTTAGCTTTAATGTCTGCGTGATTTTTTAATTGTCAGAAAGTAATTATTTCTGATTTTAATACATTTGGACTTTTTTTCAGCTTTAGGAAAAAGTGAGAAATAAGAAAAAGTTATTTTATTTATGCAATGTAGAAATGAAAAACAGGACTGAAATTTGAAACTCATTATATGCGGTTGAGAACGATTTTGGTTACTGAGGAGGTACTCGTACTTGAACTATAATAATACATTGTTTCAAGTTAAAATAAAACAGTTCTACGGAACTAATAGAGCCTACTTTCTTAACAGCGATTTTCAAACACGTGTTTTGAGTTTTCTATTATTTCATATCTTGATTTACCGCGACCTTCAACCTGATTGAACTTCGGGGACTTCATAAAATGTATTACGAATGTAAAACGTACATACATCTTATGACCTTACGAACTATACGCATTTTCAAACTAAGTGCTGCAATTATCTCTAAATGTTTATTATTACTTTTTTTTTTTTTGATATGCTCATTTTAATCTAGGAACTACCACAACACAGAACACATCATAAAAAATAATTAAAGGAAAAACAACAACGTCGAGTTTGAAAAAAAATTATTTATTCAATGTTTCACATTAGGTTTACTCTTATGAGTGGAAAACAAGTTTATCAATTAAATCATATATGATGCTTTAAAATGGATTTAGTTAATAACTAGTTTAAATCATCAGCTGTAATGAAAAACATTCTATTCCTGGTATAATGAATGTTTAAAACAATGCTTGTTTGAAAAATGTTTATTAGCTATTTGCCTCTTCAGCATGGCATTCAAATAATTTTATTGACATTTTCCCTTCAACTCGGCTTTTATATGAGTATAAGGAAATCTACACAGTGAGTTGCTCGTGATTTCATGATAATGATCAAAGTATTGGTATTTTCCAGCATAATTCCTGCAAGATAATTTGATTATGGTACAGTGGTCGAGTACCCTTCAAAATACAGGGTGGGGCAAAAGTAATGACCCGATTTTGAAGGGTTATTAAAAAAAAAAAACTAATACAGTTTGAGACTTAAATTTTTTTATATTTTGATCTTTATTTAATACCATTTTTTAACATTAAGTTTCGAATACCACTTCAGCAATATGGCAGCCATCAGCAGCAATAAACTGATGCAGTCTATTTTTCCACAGAGAGAATAGACTGCATCTTTGTGTGCATTTCAACATCCCGCGTAATGTTATGGTTCCTAAGCTTTTTTGTTGTGGGTTTTATTTGAAGGAGAAAGTTCCCCATACTTAGAAGAGCTGAAGGACCGAATTATGGAGGAAATATCCGCCATATCCCTTGAAATGTGCAGAAACGTTTCTCAAAACTTCAGAAATAGACTGCATCAGTGTATTGCTGCTGATGGCCGCCACATTGCTGAAGTGGCATTCGAAACTTAATGTAAATATTTGTATTAAATACAGATCAAAATAAAAAAAGTTTAAGTCTCAAACTGTATTAGTTTTTTTTTTTTTTTTTATAACCCTTCAAAACCGGGTCATTACTTTTGCCCCACCCTGTATTTGTGGGAGTGCTGAGCACCCCACATTTTTTTCTGTGGATTTTTTTAACTTACATTCATTATCGTATAAGAAAAAGGAAAGAAAAAAAGAAAGAAACACCAAAATATAGCAGTTTAATGCTTTTCATAAAGTTTTTCTCATTAAAAAAATGCATGAAGCACAGTTTCACGTTGATTAAGTTTTGAAATTTATCTCTCTTTCAGAACCTTCCCCCATTGTATATTTGAGTACACCTCACAGACTTTCTAAATCCGGCATCACTGAAATTGCTTGAAGCAACGAGATAAGTTTTGCTCTCCAAGATAACCAGATTATAATCATTTTTCGTATTGAAAAAGGGGGAAATTTATTTACATGTGAATCTTGATTAACAAATGCCAAATGTTTTACTTTGAAGTAATTAGTTTTCTTCAAATCCTGATGATTGAAGCATCATTTTAAATCATCTTTAAAAGTACGCTCTTCAATCAAAATCTTTATAATTATATTACAAATTAAATATACGTCAATAGTTTTAACTATGTGACTGTTTATAACACAAGTGAAATGTAATATATTATTGTAAAAAATATTGACTTTTCGCTCAAGTACGATATTGATGACGCTTAACCAATCGATTTCAATTATTTTTTGACCCACTTATCGCAGTAGAAATTACCGTGAATTTTATTCAAAATTTTTAGTTGCAGATTAGCTCTGATTCAACAGTCCGTATGTGTCAAATCAAAGAGATGAATAAACCAACATTAAAATATTAAAGGAACTTTGTCCACAAGTAAACTGTAAAAAATAATTGCACGCAATTAAAACACAAATGAGCATTAAAATGCAGACATATGTTTCGGTATTGCTCGGAATACCTTTGTTTCCTTGCTTCATTTGGATGTTTTTGTATCTAGAAGCCCCACTGTGGCACTGAAAAAGGGATTCCAAGAAATCCCGAAAGCTACGTCTGCATTTTAATGCTCATTTGTGCTTTTACTACGTGCAATTATTTTTTATAGTAAACCAATATTAGTGTTCATTTGCTTTCATAGATGGCAGCACTACACCTTTCATTCGAGATTTGCTTCATAACAATTCGCACTTCCCGAAGATTGAAGCAAAACCTTTACCCAAGCTTTCCTGGCGGTGGGAGTCTTCCTCATGATTGCGAAGGTTTCCGGAACTATTTCAATCTGAAGCAGTTCTCTCTCTATTTTGATTTGATTACTTTCCATAGAGTCTCGCTCTTAAATTATATTATAGCAGCTCCGTGGAAGGGCTTCCGCTTCTTCTGCGCGGCTCTAGGTTAGAAAGATGTAATAAAATTAAGGGGAAGAGTCCCAAGAGAGGTCTGGGGAAAAAGAACCAATCTCTCCATGCCGTGACTTTGAAGAGCAGCGTGCATTTAAGTGAGAGCAAGTAGCGGAAGCAGACCTATGAACAATTTTTCTTCAGTAATAAGCTAAAACTTACTGAGCTTCTACTAACTTTATTTGAGGATTAAGATCTTATTGACTCAGTAGCTTTTGCTGCTATCAAAGGGTTATTTTTTACTAAAACGTTTTGCATTAGTTATTCTCAATCACCTGTTGCAGTTATGGTAGTTTGTAAGAGCTCCGGAACTTCCTGCATCAACCTGAATTCAGCGATATCACTACCACTATTCATTGAAACGGTATTTTGCTATTGCTTTTAGTGCCGAATTTGTAATGAAGAAAAATAAGCACTCAGGCGGCAAACTTTTTGGGGTGGGAAAGTTTAACTTTTTATACTTTTTTAACTACACTTGAAAACAAAATATTATTAAAATTTCATTTTCTACAACTATTTTTTCTTATTATTGAATTAGGTAAGTAATTAATTTCACTCAACTCATGAAAATGAGACACATTCTGAAATGGTCCTGGGTAAAGGTAACTCAGTAACAAGCGTGATAACAGTAACATGTGATAAGGTTTCAGAAAAAAAAAAAAAAGCGGTAGGAGATTTCCAAACGGGGGAAAATCACCATTTGAGAAACACATGTGCGAAAAAAAAATTTATTTCCTTCCAATACAGACATTAAAGTTTAAATACCCACTCATAATCATTGAAATCTAAATAATAACGCCATCGAACAAAACTTGAAAAAAAAAAAAAAAAGTTAAAATTCAGTTAAAATTGATTCAATTCTGTGATAATTGCTAGAATTTCACTAAAACTCAAAAGCTTAGAAAACAGGATAAAATCATAACAAATGGATTAAGAGCATAACAGTGTAAAAACAAGAAATTTTCGTAAAACTTATGAAACAATCACAAAAGTTGGCAGGTATGTATCAATATTTGATCTTGTCATCACAAGAAAGAAATAAAGTTATAAAAAATCAACACTACTGCCATAAGCTTGATAGTAATGATTTGTGCTTTAATTTATCGTGAAATTTTATTTCCATAAGCTTGATGTTTAAACTTTCAAAACACTTTATTAAAAAATTCTGATGGATTTTTAGTCAAAGTAGATTACCATCTTCTTTTAATGGGGAGGGGAGAGACAGATTTCAGAGTTGCCTATGGGAGGCATGGAATTAAAATCGGCCCTTATCACTTGAAAAAAGAATAAGAAATTTCATTTCATTTTGCAATTTTAACTGTTAGTGCTATAATCAACATGCAGCAATTTCAATGCTCAGGGCTCATTTTGATGCTTTCAGAAACACACGAAAGGGAAACTTTGGTGAGAAGTGAAACGTTTACTTTCATAACGAAATGATAAAGGAGAAAACAAATGTTATTAAGGGAAGAAATGGCACAGATATCGCAGACACAAAGGTGTTTTGCGGACTTCCAATATAAGCAACTTTTCTAAGAAGAGCTTATGCGGTACTTTATCAAACGCGTTTTAGAAGTCTGTATAAACAACATCTACGCACTTTTTATTATCCAAAGCCATGACAACATTGTCATAGAAATGCAACAAATTAATTGTACATGACCTAATTTTCCTAAAACCATACTGCAAACTAGAATTAGCATAAACAAAAAACCTGTTAGAATTCCTTCCGATGTTATCTGAAAGCTTTTGCTCCAATGCCCTTTTCTTATTCCGTACCAAATGATTAAAATTACGTCTAGCGTCACAGTACAACATCCCCTCAGAATGGCACAACCAGTCTCTTTAAATCGGCGAAAAGCGGCCCCCTTGCTTATAATTAAGAGCTCCTTTCACTTCTCTAGAGAACCACCTGGGCTAAATTCTTGTAAAATCCCCTTTTTTCTTAAAAGGAGCATAATCCCTCACCCTTTTTCCTCCAGTTTCCCCTTAAATTACTAAAGATCAGCTTCACTGTTCTATAACTCAGAAGAAAAAACATCTTTCAAACCCTGCCCTAAGTGCGACATAATCAACACTCCTGAAGTTGGATACAAATCTGAAATGTTTACCTTTGTAAGGATCAAAGTTGGTCCAAAACCTAGTATTATTGTGATCACTGTCTCCAATATGATTCCCTATACTCAACCCTTTAACAGAACTTCTAACCATCACAAAAAACTAGTAAAAACTCCAAAATAGCATCATGCCTAGTCCCCTGGAAAACAACTTGATCCAAAACACAGTCTTCAATCACTTTCAAAAAATCCTCTTTCCCATTGCTAGTGCAAGAACTATTCCAGTCTATGCCCGGGAAGTTGAAATTGTCTATCGCAGATAAATTAGTATTATTATTGTCTGTCCAAGATAAAATAGTGTCAGTTCAGGAGTAGGACCAAATTGCGCTTTGGTAGTTGCTATGCATAATTCAAATTTATTTCAACAGCGAAAAGGAAATTCTTTTGTGCTTACAAAGAAGCAGTTTCAGACCCTAACAGAATAAAAGCATGTCACTGTAAGCTTCTGGATACTGACAGAATTCTAAAATGGCATGTAGGGGATTGACGTGTATCTGAAGAACAAGCTGAGAATATTCGCGAAGTGTTCTTGCAAAGTCCTAGAAAATTCGTCGTTTTTGTTATTATTATTTTTTCAGAATTTAACTCAGCGTTTCTCAACCTTTCAGTATTCGCGGCCCAGTTTTCAATCATAATTTTCATTGCCCCCCCCCCCCCCGCACTATGTATATTGAGTACTTTAGATTATGTTTCTGAATTATTTTTAACTAACTGCCAAAACAAGAGTAAAAAAGCTAGTAATTTAGTAATAAAATTAATTTAGTAATAAACCACTATTTGAGTTTTAGGCAGGGGTAGAGGATGATCGCACTAAAAACAAGGGCATTTCTCATTTTATTACCATTTTCAACATCCTACTTTTGTGAAACTGGATTTTCTGCTGTTGCCTCTTTGTAGACAAACTATACATCTGGGATATAATATAGAAACAGAACTGAGAGTGGCTATTTTTAATATTAAGCCTTCCTTCGAAAAACTTTGCTTTGCAAGACAGGCTTGAGGAAGTCACTAATAAGAATTAAATTTGTTTTTAATTTAGTATGTTTTGATTAAGTAAGTTGCTTTACTTTAAGAAGTTAATAAATATGTCGAAATGTATTTTGTTTTCTATGTGTATGTGTGCTTCCCTTTCAGTCAGTTAATCATTTTTAAAAATAATATTTTCTCTTATGTACTCCGCGCCCCCTTCTTGTGTGCTCGCGGGCCTCTAGGGGGGCGCGCCCCACAGGTTGAAAATCGCTGTTAAATTAACACATAACTTATACTTTCGAAAAAAAAAATCTTCTTTCCTTTAATTTTTAACAGGAAGGAAACTAAAAATTTGGCCTTTTGGTGCAGAGTAACATCCAGTTGCGGTAGATTTTCAAGGATTTCTTCTGTTCGATGTGCTCATGTTGGGCAACTTTAGTACAGTATGACTCTGACAGGATGATGCCTGACCATGAACGAGTTCATTTCTTCATAGCGAAAACAAACGGCACAAAGAGGGAACCTTTACCTTGGTACGAGCAATTAACCATCGTTAACGTTGTTGACGAGGCAAACCTGTTTTCGTCATCCCCATTTTAACAACTGGTTTAGTTTAGTTCGTCTTCCATCGGAATTCAAACTGTCACAGCCACACTATACGTTTCTCTGAAAGGCAATTTGCAGATTTAAGGTCCGTTAAGTGTTGCGGTACTTTGAAAAACTTGTCCTCATATTCGCTCAAAATATTGTCATACTATTATTATTATTGCTATTAAAAAAACACATGTTTTTCAATGAATAATTTAAATTGTGTTTTTTTAACGAACTACAATAGTTTAGGCAACAGCTGTACACTACAACGCCGTTTCACTTTCCGTAAATTTTTTTTCTATAATCTTCCAGCAAAAGCTAACTGTATGTTTAACGGCGGATAGCAAAACAACGAAGCACCTTCAGCGTGAAGAGATTCTGCACTTAAATCTGATTACATTTTATACAGTATCTCTTTTCAATTACATTATTAAAACTGGTACGTGAAAGATTTATTTCGCCTTCTTGATCTCAGGAAGGAGTTTGGAAGGAAGTAATAAAATTATGGAGGCAAATCCCAAGTCATCTAAAAGGCTGAACTCTTGCCGCCATTTCGAGGCTCCCTGGACAAAATAACACTTAAAGCGAAATTTGTACGGTTCCCTTTACGATGGAAAATCACGTGAGTATTGGTCGGTATTTTTAAAGCAGGGAATGGGCGCCTTTTTAAAATAAAGCCTAAAAGTAGAGGTTATTGTTCTCCACTTTAGGCCCTTTGTCTGTAGGCCCCCTTTTTTCTTTGCGATATAAGACATAGGTTTTACATCGCAATTTATACTAAAGGGAAAACTGTGTTTTGGATTTTTTTTATATGTGATTAAAAACTGTTTTTAAAACTACTTCGATTTTAATTTTTAACTTTTAAATGAAATAGATGCTGTTCATTAAAAATTATATTAATATTTCTTTCGTAAAATTGCTTACTTTGGTAATATAAATTGGTTGTGTGCAGCAACGAGCTTGTTAATTTGCATCTAAAAAGATCTGTAACAGTGATCTAAAAATATGCACAGTTGAATTTAAAAAAGATATTAAAGTAAATATATACACGCTAAATGACACACTAAACTTGCATTAATAACATGCACATATATTAATAAAAGGAAAAACACGTGTTTTCAAGACCTCAGGAGACCTCTTCATCAACTCTGGAAATAATTCAAAGGTACTATAAAATCAGCAAATAGCCATATAGTGATACACATTAATGTAAATGAAAGCGTTCAGGGAAAAGCCAAGCAAAGAAGAGTCAATACAATTGGGGAGAAACCTCTCCCCAATAAGAAAGAAAATTGATTGTTGGTTTTGTTGTTTATTTAACATTAAAATTTCCTTTTTGGTCCATCATATTGAACTAGAATGGTTAAAAAATTTGCAAATAGGTATGCTTATCATGCTAATTATCAAGTATCTTAAAAAGAAAACTTATCACGAAAATAAAATTGAGATGAACTATTTATCCACATATGCAATCAACAGCAACCCCAACTTGTGTGAAAAAAATTCATCTTCATTCAAAGCTTTCAGTATATTCACATGAAAATTAGTTTTCTTTCCTCGATTTGTTTGCTTTCGCTTAAAAATTTCATTCTTTTCATTTAGTATTTCTCTATCAAGTTTACTTAAGCAGAGATAAAATTTGAACCCTTTAGTTTCATACGAAAAAAAATTAATGAAGGAAAATGAAACGTTTATGCAAACAACCTTGCAACACTTTACGGAAATTAAAAAATCAGTACCATCCATTCATAGGACAGTAAAAAAAGTACTAAAATAAAATAAGCTTCCAGTTACAGGACACCGTTCTGAATAGGTAGGAAAGATATTTTTACAATTTACAATATTTTTCCTTAGAAAAAAAATGGGAAGAAAAAAATGTAGCAGCGGATGAGAATGCACGGGTAGTTATAAGAATGAGCGGGGAAATTTCGTCATGTGGGCAACAATGCAGAACATCGCCACTGAGATGTTTTAGTTGTCTATCGTTATTTCAGTTTGCAACTTGCAACGTATTAAAGTTTAAAAAAGATATTAAAGTAAATATATTCTTTCACGCCTACCTATGGAGTTTTTTGATCTCGGAATACAAGTTTTTTTGATTATGTTGAAAGGAACATATTTTTAGACGTTAACGATATTACAACTTGATTTCTAAGCTTCATATTGATGATAGAGGTCATAAATCTGCGACTTGCACATCTAGGTGGTATAGACCACTGCTAACTAGAATAACTAGACCACCGCCAACTAGAAGAGAACTGATTGGTCAAGAGTGACTCATTCCATCACTTGACTAAAATTAAACCTAGAGGGAGGAGAAAAAAGTCAAATCAGTTTTTCTCTCCATTCTACAGGACGGATAAAATTATGTGATCACAGATTTCTCCGTCCTTTAGTATGTAGTTAGTCGTGGTTCAGACAAGTGATAAAGAGAAGGTCAAGCGAATCCAGGTGATTTCCGATCTAACGATTAAACTGGCAGTTAATACAGTAGCCTGACTACGGGGCTACCCTTTGGGGGTATGTTGGGGGTGACACCCAAAATGAGATAGTTTTTGAAAATACATTACTTGCATTATACAATTCTACTCATGAACGTATAGCTAAAAATAAATGTAAGTTTACTGAGTCACACCAAGTAAATAAAACGGAATCTCCCAACTTTTTTTTTCGGGCACTATTGAAAAAATTACAAAACTACACTATTTTATACAACATAACAATGTTTTCCCCCTTTGTGTGTGTGGGGGGGGGGGGAGGGTAACTCGATTAACCGCTTCGGATCAGACGAGTGCTAGGAACGCCCCAGGTTAATGGATTAAGCTGACTATTTAAAATCTCTAGAAGTTATTGCTAAGAGCATAAAAGTGGGATAAGAAGCGTGAATTTTTTTCCCCACGTTTTGATTAAAATTAACTATTCAAATCAGCTTGATCGCACGAATCACAGTATTGTTTTAGCATTGGCACTAAAGAATAAGTTTTGATAGGGGTTGAGAAGTTGAGAAATTTTGCAATTGAACTTAATGAATTTATTCAAGTAAGTAGTTTTGCTTACCCACAGTCCATGCAGCTTTTTTACTTCAATAGTTTTAATTTTTCTTTACTGTAAAATTGCGATTGTTTACAAACCCGTAAAACATCATAAATAATGCCACTAAATGTTAAGTATTCGGATCCTTTATGCTTTTCTAAAAAAAGATGTAAAAAATAAATAAAGCATTGGTTAGAATTTAAAATAAAAAACTGAATACAACTCTACTTTAATAAAAGAATGTCTATTTTATAAAAGAAGAAACAGAATCTATGTTATTTGCATGGCAAATTTCATGTAAACTCATTACTTTAAAAGTTTTAGAACTGGTAAGAATTTCGACAAATTAAGGGCAAACCTTTAAGAAATTATTATCAATGTATTTGAGATTTTTGATAAATTTTTCGCAGAAGCACGAAAGCAGTGGAAGGGAAGTAAAAGCACACTAATGAGAGAATAATTACATTTGGATCACGGGGCAAATGAGATTTCTATTACTGTGACAACCATGAAAAATACATTCAGTTTACAAATAGAATTTGCATTTATGATTTAAACATACGCTTTTTAGTCTTGTAATATATTTTCTTATGCTTATTTCTTTTCACCTGTAAAATAGAGGTTGTTCTGCAACAAATGCTCAAAATGGTATTTACGACATTGTACATCTTATAAATTATGGAGAATGGCAACTTTAACAATTCGTGAAAGTGGCTGAAGGTTATGACGTAGATACCATAAGTTAGTAATAATTCATTTAAAAAATTTTACAGACTTTTTTATGTTTTTGATTTTTGTTTATGTTTTAGCTGTCGGGATTTCGAGATTAAATTTATATTGATCTCGAAGTTACTTCTTTTGAAAAGTGGAATGTTACTGCAGAAAAAATAAATATTTTTTCTTAACATTTGAGCAGCGTTTTTTTTTTATAATTTGTAAGCACAATCTATTAAATACCAGGCATTTACATGGTACGTTTTGTTTATCTGGCAGATTTTGCTATTGTCTCTCTAGTGGTTACATTAAGACAATTAAACATTCACTTCGCCCCAACGTATTTTTTACATAGTATATTTAGCCAATACGTTCGTTTGTTTCGCATTGACTTTGTTAAGCAAAGAGCCTATTAGGAATTCAACTTGTCACATTTTTTCAACAAGCACATTTTGTAATTTTCCTTTTAGTATTGAACATGAAGGCAACTAAAGATTGCTTTCACTACAACTTCTTTTTTAGCAAACATGTCATTGTAATTAGTATTAGAATTAGGTTTTTCGCTCCCAGAAAATAGATCATGTTTTCAAATAGTCCTTGTATGGATCATTCAAATAAATAAGAATGCTGATAAAAATATATTATACACATTCCTGCAAAGTGAAGTTAAAAACTACATTGTTGTAATTACATAAAATGAAGAAAAAAAACATAGGTTAAGCAAAAGTCCTTTTAACTGCAGTAAATAGCAGTATAAAATTTTCTCCTTTGGTTTCTCCATGAGTTAGATCCCTTTCCCTGCCGTAGCTCTTTTATCTTTATCTCCCCTTTGAGATCTACTATTCCACATTATTCTAGTAAAATATCTGGGAATTCGAACACCAATGTTAAATTACAAAATTCAAATATAACCTCCTTCGAATTGCTACAGGGTATTTCAACACATAAATCCCCATGTGAGCTTTTATGAATAAATTTTTACCGTGATCTCTGATCTTGAGAAACGTTTACTAGTAGATGGCGGCGGAACCAATCGTGATTCCGTACTTGTGTGATTGGCTGAATAACCAATGGCTGTCTTGAGCAAATAAGATAAATTTTTGAGGTTTTGAAATTTATTATTTATTTGGATTTCGTGCGAAGCCATTGGGTACAATTATGAAACGGATGAGCTCCACACATCTTCGCCCAATACGGAGAATCAGCATTTGCATTATTTATCGGTTTACTCTTTAGGTATTCCTCATGCATCAATTTATGCTTTAAAGTTTAAATCTTTGCTTTAGAATTTTCGTTACTTCTTTGTTTTCAGTTTATTTGAGTATGCGAAGTTTTATTGCTGCTACAATAATATGAAATGTTTTACTGGAAGTATGAAAGTTTAGATTGCAAGAAGTCCTATATTTCTTCTGCTTGTTATTATTAATAATCTATCTGGAAATAAATAATAATTGTATTTGAAATTTGCTAATAGTGTGTTAAGCTTCAGGCCCGCACAAAATTTGACAAGCACCGCTGTGCAAATGCCTAATGTGAGCGCTTTTTTAAAGGGTTGAAACGTAATAGGTTTTTCTTTTTCTCCAACGTTTTGGAGTTTTTAGGGTGTTTTTGGAGTTTTTCAGGGTTTTTAAAATTATTAATTTTTTTACATATTTATAGTTATTTATTTTTTTAGTATCAGGTGCCTTTTTGACTCAGAGCCGCACGAACTTCCACATATGGACGGCACGGGCCTGTATTGCTCTTCCAAATGCGTTTTTTACCTTCCTTGCACAAAGTGAAAGCAGCATTGTACTTCCATAAAAGAAGCATAAAAATTCCCATTTTTATTTCAACCTAAATTTAAATTTTAATCATCCACGAATAGCGCAAAATAAATTATGCAAAGATGCGGAAGATATGGAAACCCGCATAATCTAATATTGTCCGCGTAACCTTTGATTTTCAGCATATTTTTAGTTTTTCAACAATTTTTCTAAAAATATATTGGGATTTTTCTTAAAAATCACATTTACAAAGTATTCTCTATTGATGTAATTACATCATGTACAAACTAAACTTCTTGTTTATATTCCGTAAAAATGGTATATTTTTAGTGTTGGATATGGATACATAAATTTATCCTTAAGAAAGATCGAAACAATCAGTTGGTCTAAGCTTTAAAGATAGATTCAGCCAAGACAAAAGAAACAGAATTATGATCAAATGATCCATAAAATAGTGCACTTACTACAATCACAGCGCGGATATCGGCCTGTGTTAAAGGTATCTGATCTGTGACGTAAATTAAAGCTTAAATCTGAGACATTGCATTCTCCAAACGCTCTACGTAATTTTTTTTTTACAAGAAGTGTTTGACAAAACGAAAACGAAATTGACAGCCAGATCAAGACATCTTCAAAAAAACGAGGACACGGGTTTTACCAACTCGTTTTGAGTTTATGAAAGCTGCTTGACGCATACCAAATAGCCAATCTAAATATGAATTACGGTGTAGCGTTTAAAATATCCGAGGAATGGGTGATCAACGGGAACGACTTGAACATGTGGCATTGAAGAAGTTCCAAGAGAATTGAAATCCAGATTTAAGCAAATTCTAGAAATCAGTGGCAGTTCTAGGAAGATTTCCAGGACTTACACGAAAAATGAGGCAATATTACCAAAACAAAGAAAACATTAAAGGAAATTTCAACTCCTGGACTTACAACACTTTACTTGAATGAAATATGATAGTCGCTGGGAGGAATAAGGGAATATATTAATTTAGAATATAAATTATAGTATGGTACTATCGTCGCGTATAAATTTTCATGCCCAGCTTTTCCGCTAGAAGACAATTGAGTTCTGATAATGTGAATTTTTCACCCGAGAGTATTCAAGCTAAATAAATACTCCAGGGTTCTATAATATGCCCGCATATTTATACGACATGAACGTTGCCGATTTTCTGCATCGAAAATCCCCCGATTTTGTCCGGTACAACAATTAAAATTTCTGCAATAATTGCCTTTATCCGTTAAAAGTGCCGCGTTTATATATACGTGTGACATAGTTAACGGCCGGGTAAAAGTAATTCTCAACGAGAGAAACGAGTGGAATTAAGTGTTTGTCTTTAAACCACGTAACCAAGGAATTTTATTGTTTTAATTTATATGAAAATAAGTAAAAATGGGTGCAAAAATAAATTAATATATAGAAATTAGCAAACAAAAAATAAATTGTCCACACAAATAGGTGGAATTGAATTTAAAAAAATAAAGTAGTATGCAAGTAAGTGAAAAAATAAATAGATGAAACAATAATTGTATTACTATCTATGCAAAAAACGACAATGCATGGAAAATAATCCCATAAATTGAACGTAGATGCATAAACGTAAAAGCAAAAAATGAAGTGCGGTATAAAGTAAAAGCACAAAAGAATAAACAACATACGGAAATATAAGCTACGGAAACCGAGTTATAAAAACGAATAGCCGTGCTGTAAAAGAATATGATAACAAGATATATTTTGTTAATTTACATGTGGAAAGTGTCTGTGATCCAAATTACTTCAGCATTCATTACATCAGCAAATATTTTCGAATGTCGAAACTATATTGAACCCGTTATTTCTCTTTCCCGAACCACTTATATATTCAGAAACAAATTGGAGAATATAGTCTTGATTAGTAACAACTTTGCCATTATTCATCGCAGAACGTAGCAAACATAATGAAAATGGAACTAAAGTTTTATTAGCTTCAGTTTTTGTTGCGGTAATTCAATTCAATTTATTTCCGCTCTCATGCGGCTTCAGTTCATCAACGCGCTGGCTTTCTTCCAAACTGCGGTTGGAGAATTGCTTCTTTCAATAGGAATAAGAACCGAACCAAAACAATTTCCTGCCTTTGTCCAACTTAAATGGTACCTAAGAAAATATGAGAAAGCATTGCGATTGTGTGAAACACTAAATAAAGTCAAAGGTTTCGGTTTTATTTCACGAAAAGAAGAGTGTACTGATGAACAATTGCTTGATTAAAGTGCGTTTTTCGATTTGTATTGAAGGTTTCAGTAAATAGTTTCTGAAGCAGGAGCTATGACTTCTAGAGCATTTCGAACTAATTATCATTATTCAGATACATTTAAATCTTTATAAAATCTCATTTAATTCTAATAGTTAAAACACCCAAGCAAAAAGCCCCTAAAAGTACGAGAACGATTTATTAACAAGAAGTTCCGTCTAGAACTATGAGCCTACTTTTCCGTATACATCAACAAGCTCTTATGCTGCCTTCACACCTAAGGACACGGAAACAAGATACACGCGCCGTCGCTGCGTCGCCGAGAAATTGTGTCCGAGACCCTTCACATCTGGCAGCGGCGTAAAGACCGTATTCTATCTCGCGCATGCTCAGTAGCGTTTTTATTTTTTAAACAAACTGAATTTCGCGCGCAGCTCGTTCTAATTAACAATGATAAAATAAATACAATATAAAACCCTTAGTATGAATCAAATATTGATTTTAATTACAATTATTAACAATTATTTGCTTTTTCTGCGTGCACTAACTGAAACATATATGAATATCTATTTTTTATTTTCGTCAAAAGACCTCAAATGATGTGTTAACAGTCTTGCAAAACGACCCATCAATGTCCTCTTGAAAAGATTTTTGCAGCATCATATCTGTGGATGCAAGTGCATCCATCAAAGCTTCATTCTGCCTCTTTCATTTGCTTTTAGATATCAAAAAGGCATTCTTTTTCCTTATGCTTTGGGGTACTTGGAGTACCTGAAAAGAAAAAAGTTTGCATCTGGAATGCAGCTTGGAAAATATAAAAAATACCTGAGAATTCAAATTTTACTTTATAACATTCATTATTTGAAATTACTCTCATGACCGTAGGACCATCTTAATATTATCCAAATTAGGCAATAAATAATTGCTCATAATACTTTCATTTGACTTCGAGAAACTGGCCCCTCATTTTGTACGACACTTGAGTTTTCTTGAAATATGTTGTCATACACATTTCAAGAATTGTCATTGTCTCTTCTGTAGAACGATAAGACAATTCATTAAATTTTCTACCTCACTGTTAACCAGGGTTGGCAGGTTTTTGACATGCGACAGTTTTAACCATGGTTAAAACTAGGGACGTAACAAATAGTGATTTGGCCGAATACCGAAAATTCGGCCATTTCTTCTAGGCCGAAGCCGAATATTAAAATTTATGGAAAACCGTTGTAATAGAAAGTATTTGTCAAATTAAAAATCATTCACAAACACCAATTACACACAATGTATGATGTGTGATGTAATTCTGTTTGTTAAGAATTTAAAACTATCTAAAATTAATCTATTTTCTCTATTGTTTTGAATGTAATAACATCAAGAATTTCACCCGCAAGTGGAATAGAAACGACAGGTTTTAATGTAAGCATTAGCATTATTTTACTAATTATTTAGTTCAAATGAAAGAACTAATATTGCTTAGTGAACTTTTACCTTGCTCAAAACTGTTTTATGAAGGTGTTTTAAAAGTCAATGTTTTTATTTTATGGGATTTTTTTACATGCCTATTTTTTGAAGTTCTATTAAAATTTAATACACTTAACAGGAATATATTTTTTTTTCAAAAACCCCAATAACTTATGCTATCTAAATATTCATGATATATTCTAGGTTTTTCACAGTTCTCTCTTACCCAATATTCACAATAAATCAATCCACCCAAACAAAGTCTGACTTCCACTTTGTTAATAATAACAAAATAAATTTCTCATATTCTCCATAATAATTAAAACTATATATTAATGTTTTCTTTTGCAATAATTATAATACAATTTTAAATTTTTTAAATGCACTAATTTCTTTATTTTTTTACATTTCTTCTGCATCAGAATTATTCTGCCGAATATTCAGCTAGGTGATGAAATGACTCTTCGGCCAGGCCGAATACTGAATAGTCGTCGAATATTCGTTACATCTCTAGTTAAAACCAGCTTGTAAAAAACCTCCCTGTCAAAAACGTCAAAAAGTGTCAAAGACCTAATTTGTAAAAAAAAATCAAATGATTTAGCAGGATTGGAAAGTGAAAGAAGGGATTTTTTTAGGAGAAGGGGATATATGGTGAAGACAGATTTTTTTTATCAGAACATTTATAATTTTCAGATTGACATTTATTGCCTTGTATAACTTAACCCCCCCCCCCTCCCTCTCCCGTTGGCTACGACTATGGAATCAAGCAAAAGAACTAACTAAATTTTATACAAATGGGAGAGTATTTTCTTATGAGAAAATTCTTAATTTTCAAATTGTTATTTATATGTAAAACTTCAGACAATTTCGGGCGGGGGGGGGGGGGGGGGGGTTCTCAGCCCCCTGACGGCCTTGAATTATACAATTTGTTTTTTGGAAATAATAGATATTTTATTCATTTAAACTACTCGCATCGGCTATTGTCCTCGTGAAATCATAACAAAATCAAGAAATTGAATGTTCAGACAATTAGTATGAAAATAAAATAAATTAACAGATTCTAAAAACAAATATAGAATTTTTGTAAATAAAAAAACTTGCTATCCACGTGTAACTTTTCGGCATTTGTCATCCACGAATTATCCTTTTCTTCTGCATCTCGGAAATCTGTTCGACAGGCATTATACAGTCATGTACATTCTCTGACGAAATTTATAATTTCTTCTTCCATTTTTAAAGCAAATATCAATAAAGAAACAGCGAAACAACAACAAGCAAAAACGAAAAAAGAGTTGCAAGCCAAATTTTTGCGCGGAAACGTAGCGCAAACGAATCATCGGTTCTGATTGGCTACTATGCTTGGCAACGGACACAAAAGTTGAATTGTGTTCAACTCTTGGACACAGGGAGGCGAGCAACGGCAACAAAATGTATCCCATGTACTGCGCATGCGCAGAGGCGTGGAGACGCAGATTTCGTCTCCGTGTCCATAGGTGGGAAGCCAGCATTAATTGCTACAAATATATTTTTTTGCAACGGTTAATATATAATCATTCATTCATTCATTCATTTATTAATTCACTCATTCAAGTATTTTCCATAATTTCCATTCACTCATTTATTCATTCTTTCTTTCACTCACTTATTCATTCATTCATTCATTCAGATATATTCATAAAACTGCAGATGAAAAAAGTTAATGTGAAAATAGGTTAGTTGAGTTCTGGTTGAACTTCATATCTGTACGTGTTCTACGTCATAAGATCCTTCCGATAAAGTTTGTTCCAAGAAAGTCCGTCGGTTAGATCAGGACTTATATGGGAGTGAAATTTCGTCGTAGGCGCTAATGTTAAGTTTTTTTGAACTGTTTGAAATTGAACAAAAATTGTTTAAATCAAAAAATTTTTCACGTCGAGAGCTCCTTCTAATCAGCTTGTTTAAAGGAACTGAATCTTATGTCCTGGGTTTATATAATTTGCTTTATATTTCCATTGGCGCTAATGTTACAATTTTTTGAATTGTTGAAAATTGAACAAAGAATTGTGCTACTACTTCACTTATTTTTGACTTTTCTTAATTTTCAACGACATTTTCATGATACATCAAGCCTTCTTTCATATATATATTGTACACTTTGTCTGAATAATCGAACTTTTAATACAATTTTTAATACATGCTACTTATACCATTTTATTTCACTTTATTAAAAATAAATGCATATTATAAAACTGATAATGCATTTCTTAAATAGAAACATATTATGACAATTAATGCAAAATATTGTGCAATACAAAATTTACATGTTTGAGTACTAAAGAGCTTCCTGTTAAGCTGATCTGTGCGAAAAGAGATTCATAAATATGCAGGGAATAAAAATTTTCTGAATCATTGAAGCAGATATCAATTATTTTCATTTTGAAACATATATATATTGCAATAATTCAGTTTAGTTTAAAAATCCACGTAGAGAAGGCAAAAAGGAGCAACCCAAAGGGTGGCTGCTTCACAAACCCGCTCAAATGATCCTAGTGCTGTAGGTTTCTAAATGAAATCATCGTCACTTGGGAAAAATTATAAGATTTGCAAATTTGCTGCCGTCGTGCCTCGCGTGAGAGAAATAGACCTGGTTATAATTTTCACAGGCGCATCAATATCGGAATCTATAGCCTTCGTCCCCCGTCTTTAGGGGGGCATTACATCTTCTTCCACATCAACGTCTCAAATAGGAGGAAGCGATAAAAGTGTCTATCAGAGGCATTTCGTTAAGTGGTAGACATGAGTCGGAATAACATCTTCAAAGACTGGTTTATCAAAGAATCCACTTCTTCCATTTCTGAACAGCGTGTCATGAGTTGTACTTGGAAAATCACTGTATTTCCTTAAATTCTACTTTAAAGCTTTGTTTTACAGATGAAGATAGTTTAAAACGGGGGTTAACATCTGATACATGTGAATAGTCTTGGATGTTTGGCATTGTCTTTTGCTGTGCAATCTTCTTTTATCACCTTAATTTAAGGTGGACAATTCAGAAAAAAGCCTGTCTTTCGACGTACATCCGAGTTATTTTCGAAGTTTTTTTTTGACTTGTTCTAAAATTCGACAAGATTCTTCAATTTATTTTCACTTAATACACTAGAATTTCAACTGAAAAGTAATTTAACCAAATGGGTGCACCTAAGTGTAATCCGTACAACAACCTGTATTTGTTGTTTTTGCATATTAATTAATAAAGGATTTAGCTTCAAGAGAATTTTGAATGTTTCATGTGAAGTTTCTAAATCTAAAACTATGTTTTTGGTTCTATTTTCAAAGAATTTTAAAGCTTTGAGTTATATGCAAAAGTAGTTACAGATTTCCGAAATAACAAATCGTTATTTTCTTTTCCATATATTTGTCATTAATTCTAAAAAGACGTTATTCCGACGTGCACAATTCTTTTCCTCAACCAAAATTGAATGGAATTCACAAAGCTCCATGCGTAGCAAACATATTAAAGAGAAAAAAAAAAAAAAAAAACTAAGAACATATCTGCTTCAATCCATAACTAGAGTCCGATCGGCAACTAGTAACTGTACCCTATCTTAAATGACTCATCTTTCGTGTGTGTATTTAATTACTCAAGAACCTCAACATGATAACGAAAGGCTCATTTTGGAATTCTACAGAAACGAACTTCTCGAGTGTAGTCTAATTAGCACTTGTGGAAAATGGTATAGACTAGAATTTATCAATCTGGATAAAAGAGTTTGCTCCACCTTGCCCCGAAGCGGGCTCTCTCTTCTTGCTCCAATAAGACACGTTTTTGTAATTGCATCACATTTTTTAAATATTCTCACGTCCCTCAGCAAGTTCTGATCACAATACTTAAAAAATCTAGAAAAATAGCCTGATTAATTAATTAGCTATTTTTTGTCTCCATTTCAAATTTCATTTCCAAGATCTTGCTTAGAAGAATTTGACAAGATCATTCTCCAAAGAGATTCACAAGTTTACATTTTGGAACTATATTGATAAGTTTTATTTAATAGTGTATTTATATGTTCTGTATATGTTTTGTATATTTATAAATTTTTTGAAGTCGGACGAGAACTTGATTTAAATTTATCAAATTAAAAAATATCCCTAAAGTAAAAGGAAAACTCCCCTCCTGTTACAGGTGAACCTAGATTAGAGGTTTAAACTAGGGATGTAAATAATATTCGGCCCCTATTCAGTATTCAGCCTATTCGGCCCTTTGGCCGAATAGTCATTTCATGACCTAGCTGAATATTAGGCTCGGCCGAACACTCGGAAAGATAAAATTCAGCCAGGCCGAATATTGATTAACAATTCGGCCGAATAGTTCTGCCACAGTAGAAATGCAAGAAAATTAAGAAATTAGTAGATTTTAAACACTTAAAATTGCATTATAGTTATTGCAAGATAACACATTAGTATATAATTTTAATAAATAAAAATAATTTAGAAAAAAATAATTTTTTTAAAACATTGTTTTTTAGGTTTGACTGAACAAAAACAAAAACAGATTTTAAAACTATAATATTGTATACTTAGCATACTTTGCTCCCAAAAGCTGGAAATAGTTAATAGTTATGGTGTAGTTTAAGATACTTTTTTTTTGTTGGTATTGAAAAAATGGAAGTCCGACTTTGTTTGGGTTGACTGATTTATTGTGAATATCGGATAAGAGATAAATGTGAAAAACCTAGATTATTATCATGAATATTGAGCTAGCATAATTATTGGGGCTTTGGAAAATAAAAATACATTCCAGTTAAATGCATTAAATTTTAATAGATCTTTTAAAAATAAGTATGTAAAAAAGTCCATAACATAAAAATATTAACTTTTATAACTTTTAAAATATCTTCATAAAACTATTTTGAGCAAGGTAAACGTTCACTAGACAAGACCATTTCTTTAATTTGAATTAAATAATTAGTAAAATAATGCTAATGCTTACATTAAAACCTGTCTTTTCTATTCCACTTGTAGGTGAAATACTGTTTTATTGTATTCAAAACAATACAGAAAATAAATTAATTTTAGATAGTTTTAGATTATTAACAAACAAGAATAGAATCATTCATCATAGATTAATGCGTGGAATTGGTGTTGGACTTCAAATTTAGCAAATACTTTTTATTACAGCGATTTTCTAGAAATTTTAATGTTGACCTAATTTAATAATCGAAGCCGAATATTCGTCTTCGGCTTGGAATATATGGCCGAATATTCGGTATGCGGCTATTCGGCCAAATCGCTATTCGTTACATCCCTAGTTTAAACTGAGGAATTTGCAATGTTGGAAACCGAAAAAAAGTATTCTAATTCTTTTCAACTCACTTTGTTAAATTACAGCGATCTGATTGCTTTATTGCTGATATAAAATATGAATGAGCATTTTGTTAAAAATAAAATTTATTCAATTACTTTTTTTTTAATCATATTTACACCTGCATTTGACATATTAAAAAGTTAAACTTGATATATCTGGGTGTAGGAATTTCTATTTAAACCTTTCGTTTAATATCTTGAAGAATGTCACCAAAACGTGTTTTCTGATCAGACATATTTATAAATCAACACAATTGTTGAGATAATTTCCATAATATCATTTAAAGAAATGTAAATATTATTTAAATTTTTTCTACCATCTATTTCTTAAACCCTAAGAGAATATTATCATAAGGAAATCATTTTGAAGATTGGATTGCACTAAATGCATTAAAATTTTTTCCACAAGTATTATGGCATTTTGTATTCAAAAGGGAAGAAATCATTTTATTTTTTGTTGTGCTTTCACAATGGATTAATTTTAGAATAATTTAAGTTGATGTGCAATTTGAATTTACAATTGTCTTTGTTGTATGTCCTAATTAATATTTAAATAATTTAATGTGTTTAATAAGTTGAAAATCATATATCAAAAACCTGAAGTGAGTTTAAAAATTTAAGGAAAAACAAATATTAGTTTATAATCTCTACAACAGGGAACGGGATGAAACCGGAAAAAATGTGCCACAATCAGAACAGACACGTTCATTTAGAACTAATTAAACAAATTTTTTCGTATTTTGCTATTTAAAACTAAAAATAAATGAAATGAAATCGAATCATTTAGTTTTCTACTGAAGCATTTAAGGCACTAAATGATTGTGAAATAAAGCGAAAACCGTTTTATTTCTGAATCCTTACAAGTTCTGCTTGAAAACAGCTATGGTAAAAAGGAAAATACTTGTATTTTCCTCATAAAAATTATGTCAACAAAAATGAAATCTTTTGCTGTATTTTTCGTAACGCTTTGCAAAACTTGAATTTTATAAGTTTACATTCCCATATCTCATGTAAATGTTAAATGTATGGGAAAACATTGTAATTTGTTTTGCTCTTAATTTTTTATTATTAAATGAAACAATAACTGAAGAGTACAATCAGAATGTATAAGGCTTTCAAAAGATTTGATTTTCGAAAATTTACTTAGCGCTAACATTTCTTTTTACAAAAAAACTATGAGTTTCGTCAGAAGTGCAAATGTTAAGTAGTTCTGATCTAGTCAAAAGTAGCCTCACTATGATGAAATCAAATATTTACATATTAAAATAAATGTCTTATCCACATTTTCTACTTCGAATTATCTTTGCGGTGAAATCTCCTTTTCCCATCAGAAGTTAAAAGGGAATAATTTCACCTCATAGAATTAAATATAACTTTATTAATTATTCAAAATCTAACAGAAGTTTAGATAAAAAAGTGAAATATTGATGGGTCAAGTGTGTTGGCAGAGATCTTTTGAACGAAAAATGTTCTGCTTGAAGTGGGTAATTTCCGAAAAGTTATCACAAATGAGTTTAGTTATATAAAGCACAGTTATATTAGTCTTTCATATAACTAAGCGTTCCTTCATTTCCGATAGCACGTTCGGAAATAATAACTTATGAGAAAACATTTTTCATTCGAAAGATCTCTGCCTTCCATATCGCGTTTAAAGTACCAAATATAGTGCTCATTTAGTTACTTTCTTGATTTATAGCTAGCATTTTCACGCTGAATAAATTTTTTTAGTTCTTTAGCCAGTTTTTCCGTGACTGTTAATTTTTCATTATTATTATTATCTTAATTTAAAGTAACTATTTTTATTTGGGCGGGAATTAAGCTTCTTAGAATGAGAAAGGTTAAACGTAAGATGGCAATTCAGACCTATTCTATAGGAACACACTATTTCTATAGTTGTTTTTTACTAACTCAAAAGTAAATTGTTTGTATTTTTCGATTCTAAATGAGTCTTTTTCCTGAGCTAGAGACAAAGCATTTACAATGTGATTTTTGACATAGAAAGCATGAGAAGTTAAGTAACGTAGTACTAAGTAACAGGGAAACGAAGAGTAGTATGAAGTGAAGTCTTCTGTATTTTTCACTTCTGCTGCCATTTGAACAGTTTGCAAACAAATGAGCTGTTGTTTTGAATCTGAAGTCTTTTTTTTTTTACCTTAATAAGAGTAAAATTTTTATATGTTTTCATAATTAGACATTACGGTTAACTTATGCAAATTGTACAATTGAACAACTCACAGAAATTGAAAAAATTATCTCCAAAAAACGGTAAATGTTTTACAGGAATTTTTTACTATGTATAATCTTGTGATGAATTTGATCAATGAATTTACTCGCCGGTTCTGTAGAAAAAAAAAAAAACAATAATGACCATTCGTGTGCACCTTGTACGGATGCAAGCATAGTCAATATAAGCGAAATTGTTGAAACAAAATCCTCTCACTTTAGTTCATCACTGCACTCAACAATAAGACATTTCATGTTTATCATGCAATTCCTTATTGTTGAGCTTTATCAATGACATCGTAACAAAATCTGTACCTGGTGAGAAATTCAAAAAGTTGGTTCATTTTGAGAGGCTTTAGAAACACAAAAGGGAGTTGCAAGAGCGGATTTAGATTGTTAAGACGGGTTAATGAGGATTACCATAGAAATCCTATTTTATGAAATACCGGTTACATCTGATCAACACGATACTTCTTACAGTCTGATAACGGAGATTTGACACTTAGACGGTTATGCGCATGGCAGAAAAGAACGAATCCATTCAAGTTTTTGGGAAGTTCGTTTTGGCGGTACGTTTTTCAGCACGAGAATAGGAATGTTTGCTTCTTTGTTCTTCAAAAGCAACCAAATCTATAAACTGGCATATAAAATCAGCTCTGAAGAAGTAAAGTATGCTAGGTGAGATAATACGAGAACAGAATACGGCAGATTTCTTACACAAGCAGCTTCTCTCTTGAACATGAATAGATACTTCTTCTAGGTATAGGACTTCGTTTACCGGTAGGACTATATTCGGATTCGCACATTTCCGAAGCTTGGAAGGTTCGGAATTTCAAAACTAATCTTTACATCTGCATGGATTCCAATAAGATTCGGACTCTTTTAAATTCGACTAGCGGAATTTCTACTCGTATGAGGCGGCATTTTCTCATGTTCTTAAGAGCCATCTTTAAAAAATGTAAGAAATCCACGAATTACTAAATAAAGAAAACTGATCTAAGCATTTGAAAACACACGTTCGTTGCATATTAACTTCAAGTATGAGATATATTTACAAAGATAATATTAGCTTTTCTATACTCTATCTCAAAAAATAAGCAACAACCGGAAAAACGGAAAGAAAATGATAACACTTTATTTTTGCCGGTTGCGGAACCGAAGAAGAGGCAAAATAACGGAATAAAACAGCAATTAATTTTCAAATAAACTGTATGAAAATAATGTTATTAACTGAGCTTAAAATGTTTAGATGCCCACATTTATCAGTAGGGCATGTGACTTCCTGCAGTGGAGACTGAGCCTCGGCAACAACTGTCAGTTGCTGGTTTTTTGGAGAAAGTAGTTTATACATGAAAGTCGAATTTTTGAATTAAAGGTTTCAATGGCTGGGCAATATAACCACTTAATATGAATAGCAAATTTAGATGATAGCAAATATTTATTTACTTCAACGAACGGAAATGCCATGAATGCGTGGATAAAGATACAGCAGATGAGCAGAATATTTGTCTCGGAAAGATTATATAGACTGGTGGTAAATGGAATTGATTAGAACAATGCGGAATTGACTCGCAGAGAACAATGATGCTTTGAAATATTCAGCACACACGAGTGCCATTGATGCGTTAGCTTAGTTATTCCGCATTAATCTCAGTCTGGGCTATAAATAGTAAAATGAGAAAACAATTGAATTTATTATTGTTTTCTTTTCTCGTGTACTTCAAAGTAATAAAGACTTAATTTCTGCTCATATTAATGAGATACTTTGGCATAACATGCTTTGTAAATATTTGAACACATTTCAAAAGAAAAGGAAAAATATTCTAATTATGTTACAGAAAGACATGTAAATTTATTATTGTCTATCTTCTATATAAATAAAACACAGTTTGAGTGTGTGTGTCTGTCGCCTCCTGGTGATATGAAAAGGTCCAGAAGTACTAAATTTTGGTTACAGGTACTTCGCATCACGTGGTAATGCACCTCGAAAAGTTTTTTCTAAAATTCCAATTTGTTCCTTTTTCATTCCAATTTCAAGAAAAAATGCAAATTTGTTCATATCTCGTCGGAGAAATGTCGCACCTTTTCGATTTTTGCAGCACATTAATGCCGGTAAAAAACTTCATAAGACGATATATTTCCAAACTTTTCCAAACTGCATTTACTTTGAAAAATTAGCAAATGAATGAAACATTAAAAGCACTATTTACTTTTTATGATACCATTCACACACGCATATAGGAAAAACATAAGATAAAATAAATATAAATAAATAAATAAGTTAAATATAAGGAAATATAATGAATAAATATGTTAAAAAAATAAAAAGGACAAATTTGTGACAATTAACTCATGGTTAATTCAATTAAGAAGTTTGCAATTGAGAACATAAAAATATATAAAACTCATAAAGTGAATATTTTGCGTACAGTTTGCAAAACAAATATCCGGAGACACACTAGCAATTGCCACATTATTCAAATTTTACCTTCCTAGATTTTGAATAATATGTACATGTTACAGTTTCTTTAAAATAACTTTGTTTTTTTTCACAGCTTTGTTTGGATTAAAAATGAACAAAACGGACCAATTATGCATTAAAAAGAGCGTGTGTTATTATTTTCAAAAGCCCCTGAAGATGAAAATTAAATCATCTTTGAAAGTTGCATATTTGTAGAAAAAGAACACCTTTCAGAAATTTGTCATTCCCGCCACGCACGAAATGCTGTTGGATTTTTCTCGATATGTTTACCAAAGGCTTACTTTCCTGAAAGAGAATGGAAATTTAATCAATACATGCTTCAGATTAAATGTAAACACTATAATATAATCCAAACAAGGGTGAGATAAAAATACGGCTTTGTATTTCTTCAGAAATTGATGGGTCGTGGAAAACTAAAAATGAATTCCGGGGTTTGTACATTAATGTTAGTGATCTGGAAAATAACGTGACTATAAGTATACATTCATTTTAAAACTGAAGTTGAAGTTTTAAATTGCTGCTTGGTGTCTGTTTACATTGCATTAAAAATACCTTTATGATGTGTCACAGCTCACTTTTTATGCTTCGTGAGTGATGTAATATACTTCCTAAAATTATTCAGTACATTATATTATTTTAGCTGAGCGTACGGTGTATGTTGTAAATAAATTTGATTAGCGTTTTATGAGCAGAAGCTGTACATTGTTTCTAATTGACTTTTTAGAATCTTTTACGTAATGCATCTTTACAAATTATTAGACTTGTAACTCTTCAAAATGTATGACCAATATCTAAAAATATTACATAGAGTTATTTTGGTAAAATGCAAAACTGCAAAATTTTCAAACAGCAAAACTAGAACCATGAAATGATGAGTGTAAGTGACAAAAATTAAAACTTGTGGCGAAAAAAACTAAACTAAACTCAGTGGCACGACAGCCTATTGGGGGCCATGGCCTACTGTGCCCATTCCAGTTTTCGAGACCGAGGGCCCTGGGGTGCGGAAGCAGATGTTCTGATCAAGAGGTCGTCCTGACGCGGAATCCCCAGTGTTTAGTTCCCAAGCATGCTTAGTCCTCATTTTATCGACCCCACTGAATGGATGAAAGGCTGAAAATGATATAAGAAACATCCACCTTCTTTTGCTTCAAGAAAGTTCGTGTCCCACTATGAAATACTCACCAAGTATCAAAAATTCAAATCTGTGCATCAGAAAGTCCTGTGGTCAATCGCTAACAGTTACTATGGGTAACAGGCTACTAGAGAAAATTTCTCCCTTTCAGTAAGATTCTAAAATTGAGGAGGTGGAAGTACATGCTGCTATCTATCGGCTGGGATGACAGTCGGACTGCTGCCCATACCGGCTCCATCCTCAGGAACAACGCACCCATTTCTCCTCGCTTCGGCAAGGAACATGTTAGTGGTAGCTCTATCTAGTGCTGCTATCCATCGTTATTTAGAAAACACACGCACACGATTTGAACCTAGCATGCGTTTTACTCAAAATCTTTCTTTTGTCACTTACATCTCCTTGTATCTCACTGCAGCAAATGTATTATTATGTAACGTATGTTTTATTCAAGTCAATAAAGCGAAATACATGCCAAGCGATCGAATAATTAAGACTTGTATAAACTATGATAATATTATGTGTAAAAGAGAAATAAAAATAATAATTAATGCTGGACGGGTTTATCAATTAATAATTAATTTCAATACATCTTTTTTGATCAGCTACAGAGTATTATTTTAGCTATATTAGCCCTTCCTTTCTTTATGCAAAATATTTTAATCAACTAGGTGGAAAACATGCTGACAGAAATGAAGGCTCTTTTAAATTTCTCCATGACTGTCAAAAATATCATTATGAAAAGGATAAATAGAGAATAGTACTTTCAAAAGAAAGGCAATTTTGACGTTTGCCTACAAAAAGTGCAGTTACAATAATTAAATGAACGGAGTAAAAGTACAATGCAAAAGTTCATCAGAGTGAGAGAGGAAGAGAATTTTTTTAAGGTAATTGCTTGATTAAAATGTAAATAAAGGTTATTAAAACTGATTCAAGTGTTTTCTTTAAAATGCGATAGCACTTTTTCACCAAATCAAAGCATTTAAGAAAGACTCGGTAGAATAATATTTGTAAAATATATTTTTGTATAAAAAGTCTACTTACAGTGAGCAGACAAATAGTTCTGAACACAGATTTAAGAAGTTAAAACCTACCGTGTTGGAATTAAGCATAATTTAGCATAAAGTTGGAGACTCATGGAATTTGAATCTGAAATTAAAGCACCAGCAGAGCAGCATCAATGTGATTGAACGGTCTCCTATTTCAAGCCAGAGATAATTCGAATCCGAGTCTAAAGTTATAAATATTGTGAATTTCCCAAAATGGTAAGTACCGTTTAAAACATGTTTCTAATTAATATTTTATGCGTACTATTGAAACAATATAAGCTCTACTATGAAATGGAGAAGGATTTAGAATATCCTCCCACTTTGGCATAATGAAACAGTAAAACTCTTTGCATAAACCTCCATTTAGTAAAAAGTTATTTATTATTGGTCCTTTGTTTGATTAGTAGTTTCGAAACTGAATTATTTGCTATTTTCACAGAACCTTAGTGTTTCCATTTAGAAAAATTCTTTAAAAAGCAGAGTGTTAGTATATATTGCTTAAAACTCACATTCCATGTGCTCAAGGAAAGAAAAAATGTATGCATACCTAAATTGAGTATGTGCCATTGCGTTTCTGCGAGAAAATGGTTTGTCTTTGTTGCTTTTAATGCTTATGGAAATCGGCAAAATGATATGGGGAAAAAATTAAATCTGTATCTATACAATAGGATTTCATATACATAAATATATGTATTACTAGAGGTACCCGCACGGATATGCCCGTGTTAAAAAGTGAAAGGAGCAGTTGGTTCTCCATTACATGGATACTGATGACTTTTTTTATATCCATATTATGTTATTTTATTAAAATTGGCCTCCCATGTCAATCAAGCGGCGCTTCTATACATTTAAGCAACTTTATTCTTTGAGACAAAAGCACACACACAAATAAAAAAAAGGAAGGAAAAAAACAGAAAAAATTGAACGATTTTGATTGTTTTGCTCAAGTACCCACACAAAGAGCACGATCATAAGGCACTAGAATAGTTTGAATGCATGCATTTTAAGTATAATTAATATATTTTTCATATTTTTATCTATTATTCATTGAGAGTAGAATAGAAAGACGAAATTTTGTTGCTTGCAGAAACTAACAGCAGCATGCAAAACGCAAGAGCACTTGATTATGTAGGTTCATGAGATTACAGCAAAATTAAATATCGTGAAATTACACAAAACTAAATCAGTAACAATAAAAAAGAAAGAAAGCAGTGATTTATAAGAGTATCAACATCAAAACTATATGAATACAAACATAATTTAGTTGGTTGTTGAAGTATGCATCATCTCCCTGGCCATGCGAAACTTTAAAAGAAGAAAAAAAAATCTTTCATCCGAGCACAAATAGTCAAATGATATGTGTGCTAATTCACAGAAAAACATAAATAAATAAATATAAATATAAATAGTAATGATTTAGAATAACAAAAATCGCTATAAATGATAACAGTTCTTAATGGAAAACGGTCCCGTAAAAATACCTATCAAATTAATGCTATCCGGCTGCCCGTGTGCTCCAAGAAATAAATTTTAAATCATTTAAAAAGAAAGAAGAATCAAAAACCAAAGAAAAGAAATGAAAAAGATAAATTAAAATCGGCTGGGGCCTCAAAATGCTAAAAACATTGTAAGTATAATTTTATTTAGCAAACATACATACACAAAACGGCAGCGATTCAAATAAGGATAATTAAAGAGCGCTTTATCAATCGTCGGGGGGGGGGGGGAGGGATAACATTAAAGTTATTTACCGTGAAAAGAAATTCTCGAACTACAGCAAAAAATGCTTTTTACTTTTCTAATTAAATTAGATATTTTGAATTTTACCACGACGAGCATAGCCATCTGTCTTAGGTGGACCTAAGACAGATTTTTACGAGCTTTCCAATGGTACCAATTTAGAAACGATACGGTAAATTCTCCCTATAGAAAAAGGCCATTTTATGCTATTTTCGGCTCTAAATTGGAATAAAAAAAAGTTCAATGTCGAATTTTAGAAGAACCTCTTTGAGAAGCACATCCCATGTTCCAAACATTGCGTGCCAAATTTCATGACAATCGGCCAAACGGTCTTGGCCCCATGCGAAACACAGACTCCTTGCTGCTTTTTTATTGGTAGAGATATACAATCATACAAACACATATACAGAGTGATTCAAATCAAACAAGACGTGTTTATAGACCTTTCTATATGAAAAAATTCTTGGACCATTTCACCCAAATTTCGTACCCTTACGCTTTAATAAGTGTGCGGTTTCGATTTATGGAAGACAGATTTAACTGGTTATTTCAACCACTAGGCGAGGGAGGGGCCGAAAGAGGGAGGGGTGCAAAACATGCTTCTTTCCCCAAATACACCACTTAACTACTCGCACCTATTAGAAAAACGGTGGCACGGGGAAGCAAATCGTGTAAATTTTCCTCGACGGGTAAGGGGTTAAGAAGCTTTGTAATTATTAGACTGCATCTACACGAAGCTTTTACCTGCCTGAATGCCTTAGGTGGACCGGAAGTACTACTGTTTGGTTAAAGTAAAATAACAGTTTAAAATGAATGACAAACATTTTGTTCAAGTTGGTTTCATGATGAGGAAGTCCTCAGTTTCTGAAAAATATGTTATTGCTATAAATGAAGAAAATTGCCTGCTTCGCCGTGCTATTTCCTCTTTTGGCGGATAAAATAGGAACTTTTGTTTTTCTTCCGAAATCGAAACCGCTTTTTCATGAGAACGTGTGTACGAAATGTTGGTGAAATCCTCTGAGTACTTTTTCGTACAAAGATGTCTAAACAACTATTTATTTTGTTACATAACTTGCGAGAAAGAATTCATGAGCAAAAAATATTTTTGTAACATATTTCATCCGGGTGTACGCCTATGTAGCATATAAATTATTGCGTACCTTTGAGCAAAAAGTATACAACTGAAATAAAAACTCCAACTTTTATCTAGGCTAATAATCTGTCCTTTTTATTCTTACACCATGCCCCAGGAAACAAGAAAGAACAAACATAAAATAAAGATCGTATACAAAATAAAAGATTTCGATACATCATAAGGAGTATTTCGATTGCAAATGGAAATTTATGCAGGTTATTACGTTATTATTATAAGTTTTAAATAAATTCTTCAGCAAAAGCGCTAAGGCATAATTCATCATTTATTGAGCCATGAAGGCATCCAAAATCCATTAATTTCTGGAGGCCAATTTCCAATTGGATGTATAGTTTGAATGCATTTGGTTTCTTTGACATTGTTGTTTCTAAAATTACTTTTCATTTTTACATCGAGAAACAAAACGAATCGGTTGCTGTGAGGCAAGATGTTTTTCTTAAAGCTGAGTAGTTTTCCTAATTTAAAGGCCGCAAATAGAACATAAACAAGTATAAGTGACTACTTTTAAAAGAATGTGTGGTATTTCTGCTATATTGAATAAAAATAAAATGCAGCAGAGTATCTTTAATAGAAAAGTTTGAAATCACTTTGAATAAGATAATGCATAGTATGACGAAATTAATTATCGCGAATTCTGAAAAAAAAAAAAAAAACTCGCACATGCGAAAATGAAGCAAAATAACTACACTTTCACAAGTTTTTAAAATGCAGGCATTTTTCTGGTAATAACGTTAAATCGTGCAATAAGCAGCACATTTTAAACAGAACGGTAACGCTAATATCATGCGTTATCAAACAAACTGAGTAAGCGCTTTACAACTTGAAACTAATTGGATTTACATTATTTTGAAGCTTCTAGATGATCAAAAGAATGTATTAAAAAATAAAAATATAAGCTTGTGACTGTGTGAGTAGACTTAGGGTGTTTCAAAAAAAACCCAAAATGTCTCAAATGTTAGCTCCGGTGCGTTTTTCCATGATACAGACGTATCTTATGCCAAATACGAAATTTCAAAATTTTCGGTCAACTCTAATCCTTGCCTCAAGCACCCCGAAATTTTCAAATTTTCCAAAAACAGCATTTTTTTCATGAGCTTCTTATCATTATATATCAATTATTTTTAAAATCAAAAAGCAATGAATTATGTTCTAAAATGTGTTACAAAGCTTTAATAATGCTTCCCGAATATCTATGCCCAAAATTTTTATCTCAAACCCCCTCCTAAAAAGACTCCCTTTTTCTCTCCGAACGCTCTTACTGGAAAGGAACTTACCTCAAGGAACAGTAAGAGCGTTTTACTGCAATCACGCGGCAATCTTTTCGCATCTGCTTTCATTTAACAATATTTCTAGTTCTTTTATTAATAATTCACAATATAAAGCATATTGCGCAAAAATACAAATCAATTTTTCAGAACTAGAATTTGTTTTGGTTGGAATTTTACCAAAGTTGGACTCTCATCTTCCAAAGATGAGTCAATTTTTTCAAATAATATTGATTATGTGTCAAATGTGAGTATGCGCGAGCCCGCAGTGAGTATTGAGCCGAAGCGCACATATTACCATGGTTTTTAACTCAAATTTGAACCATTTTTTCTCCGGGTTACGAAAAAAAACCTTTTTAAAAATTTTAAATTTGGTAGAGGAAGCTTTCCTCTATCTAATGAAAGTTGAACGAAGAAAATTCATTAAGTTCCCCCTCAGATATAATGGTTCAAAAATGATCAAAATTGGCTATTTTTGAAAACCGCTGCATGTTTGGGTAACTATAAATCAAAACCTAACTTAAAGAAATTTTCAAAATACGTCGACAAGTAGTTGACTTAGATATATACAAAATTACAAGTGTAGTAAGTTTAGTTACTGACGAGTTAGAGTAGTATAAAGTTTTTAAAAAAATTTGTCAAATTCTATTTTCAGCCAACTTTGAATGAACACAATAGAAAAGAAATTTCTTGGTGGCCTTTCAATACTTTGCTATTAGATTAAACACAAAAAGTTGTCTGAACAAAACAAATTTCGGGGTAGTGCTATTATTATGTCACTCTCCAGGTTCATCCAAACATGGCTACTTGTTTCTTTCGTCAATGGCAGCCATTTTGGTTCCTAAACTTAGGCGCCCCTTGCTACATGAGTTTTTACTTTCAAGGTCTAAAAATTTGACTAACTTAGTTTTATACCTAGCAGACACTTTTTTATCAAAATTGGAGATGGTCGAGTGGGGAGGATTTTGAAAATTGGTCCGGTTGACATGGAATGACCCATATAATTATAAGACGCTCATAAAAAAAATGCTATTTTGGGGAAAATTTGAGAATTTCGGGGCGCTTGAAGCAAAGGCTAGAGTTGACTAAAAATTTTGAAATTTCGTATTTGGCATTAGTTATGTCTGTATCATGGGAAAAACGCACCGGAGCTAACATTTGAGATATTTTTGTTTTTTTTGAAACACCCTAGAGTAGACGCCTTCATTAGCTAATTTCTTCCCTGGTCATTAGTTACCTTTTTTCAAAGCGTGGAAGTACTGCCTTTGCCCCGTGGAGTTCCGAGGTTCTATCCCTACCTCCGACAGATCTGCTCCATCGTCCTCACAGCGTCCTCGCTCGTTGTCAGTTACAAGCTAAAATATTGAGAAGATTGAAGTCATTTTGTATTTAAAAAAAGTCATGAAATTAATTTGATAAGCAAGTTAGGAAACATATATGTTGCTAGATAAAAGTATATTCGTTAACGGATGCAAAAAATACATATTTAGTGCAGAAAAAATATGTGCTTCACTTACTCAACAAACTTTGCTGTGTATTACATTAAATTTGTTTTATTTTGTCTTAGAGAAATTGCATTGAAACTTTTGATCTAAAACAACTCAAGTGGCACCTTTCAAGTGAAAGCTAACTACTTGAAGCTAGATCATTAGCAATTGCATTGAAACTTTTGATCTAAAACAACTCAAGGGGCACCATTTAAGTGAAAACTAACTACTTGAAGCTAGATCCTTAAAAATTTATGTGCAGTTTGCAAAAATCATGCGCTTTGGTAATTTGGTTTTAAGTAATTCCAAAAATTAATAATTTTTAGGGCGCCTTATTATATGTCACACAAGGCTTGAGCGAGCTTTTGATCGTTCAAAGAAGCATTATTCACAAAGTAACTAAGTTGTCTCAAGAAAGTCAGATAATAGCAAATTTTATCACAAGAAACTTAATAAATTTGACTACCAAATTGTATTGATACTTGAAAAAAAAAAAAAAAAAAAAAAAAAAAAAAAAAAAAAAACAAACCCTAACCCTTAAGTAATTAATAAATGATGTCCGAAATTAATATTTCTAATTCTTTTTCGAAATAATTTGCTAAATTACCGATTAATTCAATTTAGAGAATAACCCATCTTCATAATGGACGAGCCATAATTTGGAAAGCTAGGAATGCCTTTTTTTTCCAAATTTTTATTTTGCAAAAGTGATTTTGATTCGTGGCTAATTTAGGTCCATATACGAAATGGAAAAATGCTCGCTCTCTATTTAGTTGGAATTGATGGGGGAAATCCGGTGGAGGAAATGACTTCGCTTCTTAATGGCAGAAATGTGTTCTTTTTTCCCACTTCCCCAAAGCACTGCCTAAACTGAATGAAAATGGCTCTTTTCAGTCGAAAGTGTTTCGCGAGATTTCTTATCTAGAGCAATATTCATTTGAAAAATTCTCCGGAAATTTAATTTCAGCTAATAATTCTATATATTTAAAACTTTTATGCTTTGTTTTTCAAAAAGCAAACGCTTCACATGGCGCGCCATTTTAATTAAAGAAATGTATTGAGAGAAATAACTTGCATGTCTCGCAATTTTAATCTCCATAGATACGATTAAAAAAACCTAAATCTGTTAAACACCGAATAAGAATAAGGCAATTTAAATAAATAAATTAATAAATAAGGTTATTACACTATGATATATATATATATATATATATATATATATATATATATTCTGCTGATCTTAGAAAATAGATGTTAAATATGAAGGAAAGTTTAATCGTTTTATTCTGGACAAGCTTCTAATGTCAAAATAAACTTTTATTCTCTAAAACCGTAGACGTATGTTGCATTTGGTTTTCAAGAAGGATTTATCAATATTTTTTCAGATTTTATGTTCTTGCAACTTAAACAGAGTTTAAACTGTCCTAACTTTTTTAACTGGATCCAGAAAACTTTTGGAATGAGTTTGGAACAA
Organism: Octonoba sinensis; assembly: GCA_038502835.1. Classification (NCBI taxonomy): domain Eukaryota; kingdom Metazoa; phylum Arthropoda; class Arachnida; order Araneae; family Uloboridae; genus Octonoba; species Octonoba sinensis. Next base: position 22,152,741 of record CM076599.1, on the reverse strand, counting down.
TCTTCTAGTATGCTTTTCTAAAAATACCGTAATACATCACACTAAAAATTTTGAAAATATGGAATATATTTTAAAAACGTTTCCATGATGAAGGAAAGTAAAAAGTACTTATTGGCCACTTATGTACGCCAAATTTGGAAAGGAGTAATATAAAAAACCCTTTGTAAGTTCACCGCCCTATATTTATTTTTCAATCTATTTTTGCAGCAATAAAAAAGCTAATCAACTTCTCCAGGATATTCTTTATGCCATACTGTTAGACTAGTATTTGTCTGGATTCATGAAACATCAAGATAAAGTTTGCCTAAACCCCTTTGTAATTTAACCCTATGGGAAAACGATTATGAACTCGTTTATTCTTTAAATAAGTTTCTTCTTTTTTCTTCTATCTGGTACAGCCATTTGGAAAAATGCATTTTTAGGAAATATTTGCCATCAGATAAGTAACTTACATATTTAATAAGATATTTGTCTTTAGATCTTAGCTAAGTACTTTAATTTTAAAGTTGTATAGGATACATTGTTAGTCATTCAGGTTAAATTTCTCTAATGGTATTTTAGGTAATTGTGAGAAAAAGGAGATAATTCCTCTTTTAACGTTATAGCGTGAAGCTATATTTTAATTAGTTAGAAACAAATAAATTCATAGAGTAAAGAATAACAAAAAAAAAAAAAAAAACTCCACCCTCTATAAGTTGTCCACCTGTCTAAGTTGACCTCTGAAGTCCTGCACCACAAGTGGTCAACTTACACAGGTTTCACTGTATATCGTTTTTTTTTCGAACTTACATGGTCTTTGCTATTAAAAATAGCACTTCGAGAAGGAAGGTGTAATGCTGATTTGCAAAAGTCTCTGCTGCCATTTAAAAGTACAACAAAGAGTGATTCATCAATTTTAACTTCAGTCGAAAAAAAAATATGAATTCAAATATTTGTATTTACAGTAGCAGTCTGCGAGGTAGCAGATTTCTTCTACTTTCTTTCCTTTTCGTATAATATAATCTCAACTCTCGTGGTGGCTATGTAGTTAGACTTTATTCTTATCTATTTTCCATATTATTTCTTTCTGTAAGCAGTGTTTAACTCGTTTTTATCCGCAAGGGAAAAAAAGTATAACATACGAAAAAAAGAACGAGTATATAATATAATGTTTTAGGAATTGTTATTATTTTAAGCTATACTGAGAATTTCCTGCAGCTTTGGAAAAATTATCAACTTATTCAAACACTAATGCGCGCAATGCTTAAAGGAACGAGCAGCTAATTACAAACCTTTTTGCAGTTGCACAAGATGTCTAATCCCTTAATGGGTTCATGTGGGAATCTGTTTCAACAATGATTAATTGAAAACTTTTCACCGATTCGTTGCTGCGTTTTTTTTTTTTTATTTTTCAGGTTTCTAAACTTCCAAATTAGATAAATTTAAAATTCATGTCGAACGAAATAATTACTTGTCTAGCGCTCCAGATTCCTTTAGAACCATTAATCACAAATTATTGGACTCGGAATAATTCAATATTTGTGGCATTTTCAATTATGCTCTTTGAGCCAGTTTCGCTGAAATAAAAGCTTCCTGGTACATTTGTTTTGATACCATGAGTGTCAGAAATGAATTTTCCCTAACTTTATTTATAACTAGTTTTATATATTAAATAGCATATTTGAAATACAATTTTATCTTGATACCAGTTAATATAATGGATATTTTATTATTTGTTCTATAATCTGAAGTAAAAAGTTGAGTTGTTTTCATAAACCTCTACTACAGCTATATTTCAAACTAGCGGTACCCGCAACGGCGTTGCCCGTGCAAAGGGCTAAAATAGCGGCGCAACTTGTTTTTTTTCTCAAGCAAAATGACGAAGGCGACCTTTTAAGTCAGTTTTCAGCGGATAAAAAACTTATTTCAGCCTATGTCTTTTTCCATAAATGTATACCTACCTTGACTTAGGTATAAAATTATTTCAATCTATCACTAATAACTTATATTTGTTGATCTATATTTATATCCTGTGGCATATTTATCTTTATCACATCATCAAATCTATTACATAACATTTTTTTACTCTGATAGATAGCAGTACATTCTTTCTGAGGCTGAATTTTAAAATATAAATATTATTTCATAAAGGTTTATTTAAACCAATCAAAAGAGCAAATTGTGATACAAAAAGTAAAAAATAAAGTGTATTATTAGCTTTATACATAAACATACATTTTGAAATCAAATAGGAGAAATGAACTTATTTCAAAATATGAAATTTTAATTGTCACAAATTAAAGTAATCTGGGGAGATTGATAAATTGATCAGAAAATGTGGAATTGATGAATTGATCAGACAAAGTTTAGTAAATATTGTCTGAAAAATCTAACAGTTACTGATCATCCTTAGCCTATTCAAGAAAAGCAAAAGCTGCGGCAAAGAGATACTGGACTATATATATGTAATCAATTTGATGAAGTATAAAAAAAAACAATGGCGTAGCTAGCATGGGTAACACCCGGGGCGGGTAGTAATAGTGTCACCCCATGGAAAAGATTACGCTCTCCCTATACAAAAAAAAAAAAAAAAAAAATAAAATAAAATAATGTAAGCACTGAAGTATGCGTTTTAATGAAATATAATGAATTTTTTTTTTTTAATTGCAGCATTGAAAAAGAAGAACACCAGTTGCATCAAATATTTAAAGTATTTCTTGAAGGCAATGGTTATGATTAGCGGTTAAAAAACATTGTGAATATATTTTGTAAAGGAAACACTTTGCTCAGATCAAAGTAGAAGTTAAATTGGATATTTTTTTCTCCCATTTTTAAGTATTTTTTATTCTATGGAGCTTTTAAAGGTTCATTCTTTTTCTCCGTCGTGGCGGGGTGTCACACCTATATGGGTGACAACCGGGGCGGACCGCCCCCATTCAGCTATGCCACTGATGTAATAAAGAACAGTGGGCAAATAGACATTTCTTTGGTAGCGGATAATGGAATATCCTGCTTATAAGATACCACATTATATATGCCCACCTTCTAAAACTAAAATTTTCCCCACAGACACTCTTCACTCCCCGTTTGATAATAGAATAGCCCCATATTCTGAACATGCGCAACGAAAGGAAATTCCGCAAACAAAAATCAAGACACTTTCCGGTTTGGATATTGAAAACTATAATTTTCCCTGATATTTCAGAAAACTTTAAATATCCCCTAATATTTTCCAGAATATAAATTTCCCTGATTTCCTGGTTGTGCTTCCATGCTGTGTAATTCTTGATAATGTGTGACTTTTATTTGTAAATTGATTTCAGTCGTTACAGATTTTCCGTGCAGCAAAGATGAAAATTTTATGTTATTCTTAAAAATGTTGAATATTCATTTGTAAATCGATTTTTGTGTCACCCACATTTTCTGTGCTACAGAGATTAAGATTTTGAGTAATTCTTGAAAATGTAAGACATTGTAAATTGCTCTTTGTGCATTATGCACTTTTTCTGTGCAGTGAGTGTTCAGTGGCGAAATGACGAACAAAAAACAAAAAAAAAAGGGCCACCAGATGGCATTACGAACTCTATGAAAAAAGAAAAAAGGATTGGGAGACTTGCCCGAGGCCCAGTCAAAAATTCTTGTTATGAACGCATCAAAAAATTCTGTGTGTGTAAATATTTCATTCAAATCATCTAGGTTTTGAAATTATGTCTAAGGAAAATAAATCAAAGCTCCATGCAAATCGTGTCCTTGGTAAGTTTCAATTCAATCTGATGTGTTAATTCCTTTAATGTTTTTTTTTTGCTATTTAAAATCCATTTCTATACAGTCCACTGGTTATAACCTCCAAACATTGGTCCTAAACGACCCGGAGAAGCGATTATGGAAAAAATGTAGTTGATTTGTTTAATTGTTTAATTATTAAATCAAATGTATTTGCAATTTCTTTAATTGTTTAATTTGTAAATCAATCGTACTTGAAAAGTTTCGATTCTTCGATTCAGCTTATCATTCCATTCTTTGTATTCATTGTCCGTTCCTTCTTCCATATTCTGGCAAGATGCCAAAACATACAGCTGCTTATAATAAATTTCTTTTTTGTTGCAAAGAGATAGAACGTTTTGCTGTGAAAAAAAATGAGGTGTTACTGGAAGGAAGTTCGTATTTGGAAAATGTGCTTTTGAAGCTTAAATCGCTGGATGAAAAGTTGAATGATTCTTTTATTGGTTTATCAGAGGCTGAGTCAAACGATTTTGAATATGATAAGTTTGCATTGTCTCAGGATTTGGTTTTACAAACCATTTCGGATATTGAGAGTGTTATTAATTCCAAATCTGAATCTGGTAGTTTGGATGAGCCATTAAAAGGTGCTAATTGTAATCTAAAATTACCAAAGTTTGATTTGCCTGTTTTCTCAGGCCAGAAAGATGGTTGGCTAGGGTTCAAAGATATTTTTGAGTCAGCAATCCTGAATAATACTCAGTTAACGAATCTACAACGATTGCAATATCTTTTAAGCGCAGTACAAGGAGACGCCTTAAGACTAATTAGGGGGTTTCCCATTTCGGAACAAAATTTTGTGCAGGCTTGGGATACTTTGGTTTCTCGTTATGATAACAAAAGAGAACTTGCTTTTGTGCAAGTTTCAAAATTCATGTCTCTAAAGTCTGTTAAATTATCTGAAAAGGGGCTGCATGATTTATTGGATACTGTTAACGAAGCGCTTAGAAATTTAAAAACCCTTGGGTTTGAGAAAAATTCTTTTGTAGATATAATTTTGATATTCATTGTTGTAAATAAATTAGATGAATCATTAATTCAAAAATGGGAATTATCTCTTGATGGAAATATTCTTCCAACTTTGGAAAATCTTATTGATTTTTTGGAACGACACGCTCGTAGCATGCATGGAGCTAGGGAATCTATTACTAATTCTAAACCTAAATTTGAAAAACGGTGCATTGCTGGAAATGCGTTAGTAAAGGCAGAAACTTCTACTTTAAATTCGGCAGCTTGTAAATGTTGCACCAAATTGCATCCAATTTTTAAATGTGAAAAGTTTAAGTCGCTAAGTCTTGACAAACGTTGGAATTTCGTCAAACAAAACAAACTTTGTATCAACTGCCTTCGAGTAGGACATTTTTCAGAGAAATGTTTAATCTCAACTTCATGTAAAGTATGTCAGGGTCACCATCATAGTCTACTACACCGTTTCAAACCCACCCCTTCATTGGAGGCACTGGAAAGAGAAAATGTAGTTTCCGGACTTAACCCAACAGAAGAAAGTGCCCAATGCTTCTCTAACCATATAGCTAAATCGAATATGGACAGTTATGTACTGTTGTCGACAGCTATCGTAAATGTCACAGGTTCAAATGGAATAGTTTTGCCAGTTAGGGCGCTCCTGGATAATGGTTCTCAGACAACTTTGATTTCAAACGAACTTTGTAAGAAACTGAGCCTTCCACTTAAAACAGCTAAGTTTTTAATTTCGGGAATCAATGATAGTGTTGCCGAAACTTCACATTTTGAAGTCCGTATAACTTTCTCACCTAGAATAAATAAAGAAGTTTTTGAAACTCGAGCATTAGTTGTTGAGAAAGTAACTTCTGAATTGCCAAATTTCAAAGTTCCCGATATCAAATGGCCTCATCTAGAGGGACTCACGCTTGCAGATCCAGAATTTAATGAAACTAAACCAGTCGAGATGCTGTTGGGAGCAGATATCTACGCAAATTTAATATTGGGACAAACCATCTTTGGCCCCAAGGGATCTCCAGCTGCACTTAATTCTAAATTAGGCTGGTTATTATCTGGAAGAATCTTCTCTAAAGCTATAACTCACACTGCAAATAACATTTTGAGTTGCCATACGCAAGTGAACCTCGACAGAGAATTAAAGCGGTTCTGGGAAATTGAATCTGTCCCAGAGAAATCATTCATTGATCATGAAAGTGAAATATGTGAGGACATATACGCATCAACAGTCTCCAAAAATTCTTCAGGAAGATACATCGTAAATTTACCGTTTAAAGATGACAGGGAATTAGGAGATTCGAAATGCCAAGCATTAAAACGATTCTCCTATCTGGAAAGCAAGCTGAAGCGAGATCCTGCATTCCATAAAGACTACTCTGCGTTTATGCAAGAATACATCGATTTAAAACATATGACTCTGGTTCCAGCTAGTGAAGTCACTTCAAGTTCCCAACAATTCTACTTGCCACATCATGGAGTACTGAGAGAAGATAGTACGACCTCGAAGCTTAGAGTAGTATTCGATGGATCGGCTAAAAGTTCGAATGGTGTATCTTTAAATGACATTCTTCACGTAGGTCCAAAACTTCAATCTTCCATTTTTGAACTGCTAATTCAATTTCGAACATTTAGGGTGGCTCTTTCTGCGGACGTGGAAAAGATGTTTCGACAAGTTCTGGTGAATCCTGAACATACAGAATATCAAAAAATACTTTGGCGATTTGACCCTCATCAAACTATTGACACTTACAGATTGAATACGATTACATATGGCTTAACTAGTTCTCCGTATCTTTCGATTCGAACACTAAAGCAACTTTCTATTGATTACGCAGAAGAGTTCCCAAATGCTGCCAAAACCGTATCAGAAAACTTCTATGTCGACGACTTGTTGACTGGAACTGATTCTATTTGTGAAGCCAAGTCATTGGTCTCTGACTTAAATACAATCTTAAGTCGAGGGGGATTTACTTTGAGAAAATGGTCCTCGAATCTCCCTGAAGTTCTCGCACAACTCCCAAGTGAATTGAGATCTAGTCTTAAAAGTATTCAACTGGAAGAAGACCAAAAGATAAAGCTTTTGGGGTTATATTGGAACTCTGAAGAAGATATTCTACAAATCAAAATAGCGGATCAATATCCCGTTCACACGAAGAGACAACTCCTCTCAGTCATCGCAAAAGTATACGATCCACTTGGATTCTTGTCTCCAACTACCATTCTCATGAAAATCACTATGCAAGATTTGTGGAAAAGTCAAGTTTCTTGGGATGCAGAAATTCCTGATGAAATAATGAAGACTTGGAGAGAATTCTACTCACAGATTGAAGATTTGAAACTTATCAGAGTTCCAAGGTACCTGAAGATGAGCTCGTACAAGAATATCCAGATTCACGGTTTCTGTGACGCCTCCATCAAGGCATATGCAGCTGTAGTTTATCTCCGTGTTACCAGCAACACTGAAGAAAACTACGTCAGTCTAATAGCAGCGAAAACTAAGGTAGCTCCCATCAAATCAATAACTTTGCCAAGATTGGAGCTTTGTGCAGCCTTATTGCTTGCCCAGTTATGCACTTCAGTTGTTGAAGCATTAAAATCAGTCAAGATCGATGAAACCCATCTTTGGTCAGATTCTCAGATTACCTTGAGTTGGATAAACTCACCACCTTCCAAAGGAAACGAGTTTGTGCTGAATAGATCTAACCAAATCAATGCTCTTATTCCTCGTGCAAAGTGGCATCACGTTCCTGGCATCATGAATCCAGCAGATTGTGCTTCAAGAGGTATCATGCCACAGAATCTCCTACATAATACACTTTGGTGGAATGGTCCAGCGTGGCTTTCTGAAGGACAATTTCCTGAAACCCTCCTTTCAAACTCATCCGGCAGCGTTGAGGAACCATCCCACTCTTCTGACATCCTAGTTCATGTGACAAAAACGAATCCTATTCCCGATTTTTTGTGCAAATATTCTTCATTTTCAAAGTTAGTTCGTGTAACAGCTTACATCCTAAGATTCATAAACAACATCAAAACTACAAGTAAATCATCAGGAACTTTGAAAACACTTGAACTTGATAGTGCAATCCAGTTCATCGTGAAAACTCTTCAAACTCAAGCATTTGGCACCGAAATACATGCATTAAAACAAGGAAAAGCGTTACCACATAATAGCAAACTCTTGCAACTGAATGTTTTCCTAGATTCTTCTAAAATACTTCGTGTTGGAGGACGTCTGTCTCATCACCAGTTGCTCTCTCAAGATCATAAGCACCCGATGCTAATTCCAAACGACCACGTCGTAACAAAGTCCCTCATCATGCAATATCACCTAAGATATTTGCACGCTGGTCCGCAACTTCTTTTATCGCTTCTTCGTCAGAAATTCTGGTTCACGAATGGAACATCTTCCGTTAGACAAGTCGTCAGAAGCTGCATTACTTGCCTAAAGTTGAAGAAAAGAACTTGCCAGCAGATGATGGGTGACTTACCTGCTGAGAGAATTACTCCAACCAGACCTTTTCAAAAAACTGGTGTAGATTTCGCTGGTCCAGTTATCACTAAGCCCAATCTGGTCCGAAGCAAAGTAAAAGTGAAATCTTACATATGTCTTTTCATCTGCTTATGTACGAAAGCTGTTCGTCTTGAAGCAGTGTCCGATTTGAGTACTCACGCCTTTCTTGCTGCATTCAAACGTTTCATCAGTCGACGCGGTCTTCCTACAGATATGTATTCTGACAATGGCACTAACTTCAAAGGAGCATCTAATCACTTAAAGAAACTTTACAGTCTGATCAAACACGAATCGGTTCAAACCTTTGTGGCTCAAGAAATGATCAATTGGCATTTCATTCCTCCATATGCACCCAATTTCGGTGGTCTTTGGGAAGCGTCAATAAAGTTAACTAAGACCCATTTAGAGAAGCTTTGCCATTCAACTCTTTTAAACTTCGAAGAATTCTCCACTCTCCTTTGTGAAATTGAAGCATGTATAAATTCGAGACCATTAACTCCCCTTTCGTCTGATCCAACCGACTATCAAGCCCTCACTCCAGGTCACTTCCTCATTGGTGTACCTCTTCTCGACATCCCACAGCCTGGGTCATCAGCAAAAGATGTCAGCCTTCCAGCTCGTTGGCAAACTCTTCAGGATCTGAGGAAGCAGTTTTGGACACGTTGGTCTCGTGATTACCTTCACCATTTGCAGCAGCGTTCCAAGTGGCTTTGCAAAAGACCTGATCTGCTGACTGGCGATCTCGTCCTAGTGTTTGTTCCTGAATCTCAACCCATGCAGTGGACACTCGGACGTGTGACTAAGACCATTCCAGGAAAAGATGGTTGTATTCGAGTGGTCTCTGTCAAGACTGCTACTGGAGAACTTCTTCGTCCCATCTCTAAAATATCTTTACTCTCCCGGGCCGGAGGATGTTCAGTGGCGAAATGACGAACAAAAAACAAAAAAAAAAGGGCCACCAGATGGCATTACGAACTCTATGAAAAAAGAAAAAAGGATTGGGAGACTTGCCCGAGGCCCAGTCAAAAATTCTTGTTATGAACGCATCAAAAAATTCTGTGTGTGTAAATATTTCATTCAAATCATCTAGGTTTTGAAATTATGTCTAAGGAAAATAAATCAAAGCTCCATGCAAATCGTGTCCTTGGTAAGTTTCAATTCAATCTGATGTGTTAATTCCTTTAATGTTTTTTTTTTGCTATTTAAAATCCATTTCTATACAGTCCACTGGTTATAACCTCCAAACAGTGAGGATGAAGATTTGATGTAATTCTTTGAAATTGCCAGCTTGTTTTTTCAAATTTGCTTTTGGAGTATCACGCCAATTTCTGATATAAATCGCTTAAGAGACATATCTTGACAAAAGCAAATTCGAAAGTGCATGTGAATGCTGAAAAGGGAAATTTTATAGTTCAAAGCTGAAAAAGAATGTTACTAAATTAATACGCTAAAAATGCAAGGAAAATTCAATTCTTATCGCGGAATCCTACCTACAGTTCCTAATGTGAATGGGATGTATAGGATTCTTAGTTATGAGCAGAACACGGAATATTGCTTTTTTTACAGCATTCAATGCCACAAAAATGGTAATCAGGGTGATGTTCTGACTCAAACATACTTTTTTTTCCGGAAAAGATTCTCCTACACTCAAGTTGTATTTGTTTTTCTAGTGGTGTCTCTCAGCTAATTCAGTGGTGAAAGTTTTCTCACTGGCTCTTTCGACTCTGTAAACAACACCTCATTATAGGTGGGCGAGGCATTTTCAATGGAACTGTAGCAATTTAATTGTTACAAATTATGAATTCTTGAAATTGTCGTTAACATTATCCTTTTATGTAACAAATGATGAATGACAGATTTGAACTCTTTTAAAAAATATAATATCTATATTTTCGAAAAGAAAATTACATACCATTTTAACGCATTTAATTACGAATCCGAGCATTTAGTTTGAAAATAATCCATAACAGTGGATTGTTTTTTAGTCATGGAGTTCAAAGTGAATGCTGCATCTTTAGGATTGAAATACATAGTAAGCGTTTTCCCTAGCCCTTATGGGAAAGAAAATAGCTTTCCACTATTTGTAAAATGTCCACTATAAGTAAGCTGTTCTGTCCAATAAGAGTACAGTGTAGCACATAATAGTGACTGCTAACAAAATATTTTTTAGACTCAAAGTGTTGGAGCTTTATTGGTTTATAAAATGGCAAAAAGAACAAACTTCTCTAGTTCAATACTGGAAACAAACTTTCTCATGCCTTGATAAACTCGAATAGCCCCTTTTTGAAAATTCTCGAAAACAAAAACAATCCTTGATCATAATTTGTTTTGTGAGAGAGTAATAATTAACCCTTAGCAATATGCATAAAGCTTTAAAAAAAAAGCACAAAAGGAAAAATATGGCTAATATTAGAACACTTTCTTCTTTTTTTATTTTCGAGGGAAAACATAAAATACGGGGAATTCGATAAATAACAAACTTAGAATCCGGGATATTTTAACATCAATTAGGATACAGAAAAACTGGGACCTGATAATAAGAACGTGACATGCGGGAAAACGTAGATTGGTGGAATGTTAAATCGGGGTTTCACTGTAGATATGAAAACTTTTCACATATAATATGATAGAATAACAATAAATTATGAATGGCGAATTCTTAAAAATTATGTGAACGATGCACCTTTATTTAAGTGAGTGAGTATATTTAGAAATAATAATGAATATTTAAGTAATCACAAAATATTAAGCAAACATTACAAATTAACATAATTAACATGCCTGAAGTATTTTTAAAATTCTTTATTTAAAAACAACATACTTATTTTATTTTGAACATGTATATCATGGAAAGTTGCAACCAACCGCCCCTATAAATTCGTCACTGAAGCAATGCCCCGTCAACATGTTCAAAAGGAAATAAAATTCTTCATGGATTGAGTGAAAGTTATTGAGTAGTACTTATTTTTTGTAGTTAATGAATATTATTTTTATGAATAGATACTATGTTACTAATAAGTTTAATAATCTGTTAACAGCTTAAATTTTTTGCCCGGTTGAATAAAACTGTTTGGGCGAGTCACTTAATTGCATAATAACAGTTGAAATCAATATATATTGTATCAGTAGACCCAGCAGCGTTTTAAAAAAGAAAATCAAATTTTTCACCTCTCCACTAAACCATGGGTGATTCTAAGCAAAAAAAAAAAAAAAAAAAAGAAGTTGGTTTATAAAATGGCAAAAAGAACGAACTTCTCCAGTTCAATACTGGAAGCAAACGAACTTTCTCGCAACCTTGATAAACTCGAATAGCTCCTTTTTAAAAACTCTTGAAAACAAAAACAATCCTTGATTGTAACTTATTTTGTGAGAGAGTAATAATTAACTTTTAACCAGCGGTGTAGTCCTGAAAAAAAAGTCGGGGGGACGCTTATCAGAAGAAAATAAGCAATTGAAATCAAAAGTGGGGGGACGCTTGTATTCAAATAAAAAAATAGGGGGACGCCGTTCCCCCTCGACTACACCACTGCTTTTAACAATATGCATAAAGCTCTAAAAAAAGCACAAAAGGAAAAATATGGCTTATTTTAGAACACTTTTTTCTTTTTCGAGGGAAAACATAAAACACGTGGAATTCGGTAAATATAAAACTTAGAATTCGGGATATTTTAACATCAATTAGGATACAGAAAAACTGGGACCTGATGAAAAAAATGTAAAATGCAGGTAAAACGTAGATTGGTGAAATGTTACATCGGGGTTTTACTTTAGATATGAAAACTTTTCACATATAATATGATAGAATAACGATAAATGATGAATTCTTGAAATTGTTGTAAAGTTATACTTTTTGAATACAAATGATGAAAGGCGAAGTCTTAAAAATTATGTGAACGCTGCACATTTATTCAAGTGAGTGAGTATATTTGGAAATAATAATGAATATTTAAGTAATCACAAAACATTAAGCAAACATTACAAATTTACATAATGCCTCAACAATTTTTAAAATTCTTTATTCAAAAACAATGTACCTATTTTATTTTGAATGTGTGCATCATGGGAGGTTGCAACCTTCCGTCCCTATAAATTCATCACTGAAGCAATGCCCCCGTCAACATGTTCAAAAGGAAAATTAAATTCTTCATCGATCGAGTGAAAGTTGTTTGCTAATTGTTTCTTGTATTTAATGAATATTATTTTTATGAATAGATACTATGATACTAATAAGTTCGATAATCTGTTAATATATTAAATTTTTTAGCCTAGTTGAATTAAACTGGTTGGGCGAGTCACTTAATTGAATAATAACAGTTGTAATCGATATATAGCTTAAGTAGGCCCAACAACCATTCTAAGAAAGAAAATCACCTCTCAAAAAGAAATTTTTCGCCTCTCCAGTAAACCATGGGTGATTCTAAGCAAAAAAAAAATCGGAACTTCAGACAAAATTTTGGGAAAAAGTATGCACCATCAATTTAAAACAAAGTATACAGGTTAATAATCCCCTCCCCTCTCAACACAACAGTACATATGCATACATATATAAGCTCAAAAATAATTCTTCAAGTAATTAAATGAAAAGTCAGTTCCAAAAGCTTTTTTTTTTTCTGGTAAAAATTGTATTGAAATTTTGTAAAAGTAGTACAAACTATTTTGCTTGTCTGAAAGTAGAAAGAAAAGCAGATATTAATTGTAAAAGAAATCTCAAGATTAATACATTAAAATTGTTTCGGAAAACCGTTATTCACCCGAATTTCGGATCAGAATCACCCATGGACTGCATGGATGCAGTAAACATTATTTGCTACTGATGGAAACCTTTGGTAACTGCAATTTTTAATGGATTGTACTATTCATCATTAAAAAATAAATTTCATTAAAATAATTGATCAAATCTCAAAATACTTTTCAAAAATGGGTCAGTTAAAACACAGATTTTCATTACATGCAGGGCACTCGCCCTCGCCTCATGGCTCAAACGATGTTTACATTCAACCGCGGAATTTGTAATCCATTTCACTTCAATTCTTCGAACAACTCGTAAGGAGTGAAGAAAATACTGGAAGATTAACAGTTTAATTATTAAATTTAAAAATATTAGGTCGAATTTCAAAAAAACGGCTTCGTCTTGCAAAGCGTCAGGCTATAATAGAATTTTGGGCAAATTTTTGTAATCGTACGTTGCGTAGATTTTTCTGTAGAGCGTGCAGCCACAACGTCAAAAGTTCATTTTTTATATATAGATTTTTAAAAAGTTCTTTAAAGATGAAGTCAGTAAGTTATTTATTGGTTATAAATAATATTCAACTTGCTTATGCTTGCATAAAATTTTGATAAAGACTTTGTAATATTGTTTTTTCCTCTTTTATGTCTCCACACTAGGCGTAAGTAATATGTGTTTACTTTTAGCGGAAATTAACATAAGAGAAAAAATGTATTGGCGCACAAAACTATGAAATTTAGACTTTAAAATTGGAGGGAAAAACGAGCTGTTTATTTAGTTCATTTTTAATTCAAGAAAACTATATATCATTTGCATGTCCTACATAAATATTCCCTTGATTTTGATTTTAAATTACTTAAAGATGAAAAAAAAAATCTTTTTACTCTTTTATTTTCAGTCTAATTAAAAAGAAAAATCAATTTCATTTAATGAAAAGCTTTCTTTACGTTTAGTTAAAATTAGATTCGAAATTAGTTTGTATTCCTTGCAAACTTTTGATTTTTGTTTCATAAAAATGCAAGCTGAGCTCTTGTTTTTTTCTTAGGTAAACAATAAGGCCTTTTTCTCTCTTTTTTTCAAGTTGAAATTATTTCGATGCGTGATAAGTATCTGGAAATTAAAAATTATGTGACATCATTATAGCTTTTTTAAACATGTAAAACGTTCCTTTGGGAAACAAAGTAATTAAAAATTCTCGTCAAAGTATCAAAGAAATAGCAATTTATAAATCACTATTCATTATACTTTTTCAATTATATATTTTCCTCTAAAGAGTGCTTACTATAGCTTTGACATGCTTAATAAATAAAACAAACTTTCGGGGAAAAATAAGGTCAAATTAAACAACTTAACAACTTAACGGTAACAAATTAACGGTCTTAATTAAGGAATCTATCTTGTTAGAGGACTATATAATTAGAAGAACGTAAATTCAATTTTTGCATTTAATAACTCCATTGGGTGATGCCTCAAAACATATTCTCATTACGTTACGAACATCAAGCAATGTCATATTAAGTAATTCGAATAACATAAAGTTGTTGGGAGTTTGAACTTTAAGGTCGAAATAGGATTTTAGCGTATTATAAATTTCCGCAACTTATTATATACAAATCCTAAATGTTTAATGCATGCTACACATATTTTCATGATTAATACAAAAATCTTAAGTTTTGGAATAACTACATGTTTTACGAAATTTGCACAATGTGTAGTATGGTCTGGTCAGTACATAGTACATCGTTAAAAATATGAAAAAGTCGAAAATAAGTGAAGTTATTAAAGAAATATTGAAAAATAAAAAAATTGAAAGTAGAGTTTTGAGGTATGGAAAATGTGTCTGTCGGTCGGTTTGTCTCTATGTCTGTCCCCCCCCCCCCAATAGCTTTTGGAGGAATTGTCCGATTTGAAGATTTTTTCTTTTGCATTCGAAAAATTTCGACGAGGACATCACATTTGTATATTTTTGATTTGAACAATTTTTGCTCAATTTTGAACAGTTCAAAAAAAAAAAAAAAAATCAGTTCAAAATGCTCAAAAGTGTTGTTTTTCTTCTTTAATTTTTTGACCACCCCCTAATTGCCCCTAAGCCTGAATTTTGTTTCTTAAAGGTGAGCTTAAGTATGTTCTTTCCATGGTACAAAATACAGAACAGCAAGTTTAATATTTCTTCAGACTTTAAAAAAAATGTCTAAAATCTAAAGTGTCCAAATACTTTTTGGTACATAGTGTATAAATCCTATTCTAACAAAGAAATTTGTTTGAAACAAATTATCGAAAAGATATTAGATGCAGAACATGTACAGATACGAAGTTCATCCAGAACTGAAGAAGCCTATTTTCCCAAGAATTTTTAAGACTATTTCCGAATGAATGAATGAATGAATACATGAGTGGGTGAATAAATAAAAAAACGGGACTCTTCCATTAAATTAGAATTTTAAATTGATTGCTTCAATACATTAATCTATTGCATAATTTAAATGTTACATAAGTATATTTTTAAGTCAGGGGCCTGTAAAATGATTTGTAAAATTATTTTTCATGATTTGAAAGTTTAAATTGACATTGTCCCCAAACAGGTTGTATGAAATTAGTGACTTTTACCAGAATGTCGACGATATTATTACTGGTTTTATTGAACAAAAAGGTACACATCAGAAGAAGAGTAACAAGCTCATTTTGTCATTATGATGATGAGTGTGCCTCTGCTGATAAGTTTACGAAGTCCAGCATTACTCACGAACAACTCAAGTAATTGTAAAAGCACACAACAAAGCTGCTTCACAGAATTCGAATTCTTTCCGTAATTTGAATCCCATAAACAGCGCGTTCACCAAATTCCGAGCGCAATACGGCATCAGAAAGTAGCTGGCAATGGAGAATTAATGAAGCGATGGAAGATTTTGCATGTACGCCCCATGAAACAGCAGTAATGGCAGCCGGATATCTCGCTGAGAGAATAATGTCCGGAACAGATGGTGCCGAATAGGTGCATCTGCGCATTCATTACGGATCACATTTAGCCATTGACTTCGCATAATGCACTTAATCTTTCTAAAGCTTCCGACAGAATTAAACTGGCGGACATTAGAATGACTAAAAATGGCTTCGCTGGTAAAATGTTTGCCGAAAATGGTATGTATCTCACGAAATTAGTACTTTTCGAGTAAGTGTACAAATGCATATGAAATCGCAATAAAAGATTTGTCATTTTACAATGATTATGAAAACAAACAAGAACCTCCGTCTAGAACTATATGAGCCTACTTTCCCGTATACCCCCTTCAAATTTATAACCTAGCTATCTCTCTCTCTCTCTTTCTGTGTTAGCTTTAGTTCTTAATTGCTTTAAATATACCTTTTTTCAACGTCAATACATATTCATTCACTCATTCATTCATTAATTCATTTATTCAGTCATTCATGTCTTCATTCATTCACTCTTTCATGTATTTATTCACTAATTTACTTATTTTTTCATTCATTAGCTCATTTATTCACTCGTCTATTTCTTTTTTATCATTTATTCACTCATTTATTCATTCATTCTTTGACTTGTTCATTTAATCATTCTTTAATTCAAAAATATTCTTGAAAATTTCATAAGAAAATAGGCTCGACAGTTCTGGATGAACTTTCTATTTGTACATGTTCTACGTTATACGAGCTTTCCGATAAAGTTTGTTCCAAGAAAATCGGTTCGTTAGATCAGGATTTATATAGGATTGCAATTTCCACGTAGGCTCTATGTTAATTTTTTTTGAACCGTTCGAAAATGAAGAAAAATTGTTCAAATTAATGTTTACTCTAAGAGCTACTTACAGTATGCTTTTTCATTGGAACTTGGATGTACCCAGATTTTACATAATTTGCTTCATTTTCGCCCATGGCGCTAATGTTAAATATTTTTAACTGTTCAAAATTTAACGAAAAATTGTTCAAATCGAAAAGTAAAATAAGTAAATGAGATGTCCTTGCCGAGATCTTTCTAATGCAAAAAGAATTTTTCGAATCGGACATTTCGTTCAAAAGTTATTAGGGTGTGGGGGGGGGGGGGGTGCCAGACCGACAGACCGGCCGACACACTTTTTTCCCATCTCCAAACTCTACTTTCAATTTTTTTATTTTTCGATATTTATTTAATTACTTAACTTATTTTTGAATTTTCTTGATTTCTAACGATATTTTCACGATACATTAAGCCTTTTTTTACGCTTTATTATTGTTTTTTTTTTTATTTTTACGAGGAAAGTAGGCTAAAAAAGTGTGCATTTAACTTTTATCGATCATAAATTAACTGCAGGAGAGAAGCATTGAATAAAAGAGGTATGAGTGGTCTTGCTACCTGAAACTGGAATTAATTGGTATTTCGCCGTTATTTGAAAAAAAAAAAAAAAACAAATTAAATTTTAAAAATGCTATGAAAATCCCAAAACCTGTGCAACTGTTTCGGTTTCAATTTTAGTCCTTCACAACTCGCACCGTGAGCAAAATACTCACAACAAGAAGAAAAAAAAAGTACATCTGGTATTCTACTTTATAATCGAAGATGCTGCTCTGTCTAGTTTCTCCTTGTAACCTTCTCTTTGCTGTCCTGATGTTTTTCGCAATCATTAAGTCCTTGACTGTCGGCAAGGGCGTTTGCTAGGCGGAGTAGTCAAGTGTGAGTGTTTTTCTCATCGTGCGAGTTTTGGCGAAACTTTTTTTTAAAAATGTGAGCGGTTTATGTCATCAAACGAATGCTCATAACCAAAATTAATTTTTTCTTTTAAATTTTGTTTCATCAAATATTAAAGCAGGTATGTACCTAAATGGACTAAAATAAATGAATAAATCAATTACATTTCAGTACAATTTTTTTGTACTGAAAAATTGTTTTTATTTTCTGGGATGACTTCACGAGGAAGGTTGTTGATTCAAATGGTGCGTCTACACTTGAGCGATGCTCAACCTGAGCGGCGGTCAGCGGCTCACCCGAATGGCTACTCGCGTGCTCAGGTCATGCGCAGAAGCTTTTTTTTGTCTTCGTGACGTCATGCTCACCCTGGGCGTGCTCCAGTCTGGACGCGGCTAAATAGTTCTGGGTGAAAATATCTCTAAACAATTTTATAAAATAGACATACATAGTTCGTGAAAACAATAATTTTTTCTTAGTTTTCATAAGGAACATTTTGGATCCCACAAATAAAAAGTACCTAAGTGGCTTGACATAATATTTCATGAAAACAGTACACCTGTACGATGTATTTTGAGTAATATTATTATTTTGGGTAACATCTGGTGTTCAGAACAAATGCTTTTTAGTGGAAAATATTTCATTTAATATCATTTCTTTTTTTTTTTGAAGGAAATAGGTGGCGTGAGAAGAATGCTCACGCGCGAGTTCTCAGGTTACTCATTTTGATGCGAGTTCTGAAACATTAAGCTCTTGTTTGTTAGGGGGAATGACGGAAAAACTAAACAAAAATCAGAAATTTTCGCAAGGCAATTGAAACTGAAATCTGCCTTATTTGCGTTTGACGGCGAAATAATAGATATCCTTACATCATTAATTATGGTACAAAAAGGGCATCAGATTGCTATTAGCATCGAAAATTTTCAAATTTTATATATTTTTATTTGAATGCTTTTTTTTCGTTTTGTTTTGTTAATGTGAAAGTGATTTCAAGATGCAACCGATTTTGTAAATAATGAAAAAAAAGCATTAGAATAATTTTTCATCGAATCTTTGCCATTAATTTTATTTTTGAAAGCAGATTTATGTTAATACGAATATCAAAGAAATATTCTTATAGTCAAACAACTACCCAATATATATTGATCATATATTTCGGACTTTCTAGTTGTGTGTTGCACTTCTCTTCTGAACTGATGAAGAGGCTTCATTGTAGCCTCGAAGTAGCTATTTGCGTAATTTTTCTGATCATTAGTGCTTTTTTTACGTTGTTTTATCTTTGTGCTCCTATTTTAGCACAAATCATTCTTATCATTTGTCTTATGAAACACATGACAGTTCCAAATTTTGTAAGATTCAATAAATATGTTAAAATAGAATATTTAAATCACCAAACGAAGTTTGAACTGAAAGTTTTAAGTGATCACAATCAATAAGTAACTAAAGTAAAGAGGATTTCCGAATTTATTTCTACTCTTAACGAACCATTATTATACCGGAAATTATTCTGATATAATCTAGTGTTCCACCTTACCGTAAACTATTTTGCTAATTTATGGCTCATTAATGTTGGAGTGATTATCGTGAGGCAGAACTGGATTAGAAAAAGAATGATTTAATGACAAACTCAAGAAATAACTTTTAATTAAGCAGATAATTATGGAAGTTTCTGTTGGGACGATCTTCACGTCATTGTGAGGACTTGAGCGCCGGATTAAAACGGATGTCGGAATTATTTTCCGCAAAGATAGTTTTTGAGTGAACGAATAAAAAGTATTTATGATGTATTATGAGAGCAATTTATTTCACTATGATCTCTTTCATTAAATATCTTCAAGAAAATCGTACGAAACTTTGGAAAATTGCATATCGTAGCGAATAGGAATCGTTCGAATAAAAACATTTGATTTAAACCAAGATTTTTTTTTAAATTAAAAAAAAACAAAAAAAAAAAAAAAACTCACTTCTACAAATATGGGGAAAATATTTCCGAATATTTTGAATCCGTGATGTTAAAAAAAACACTAACTGTGGTTGAAGGTAGTCGGAATGTTGTAAACAGGGAACGGAAACTTTCCTTTTATAAAAAAAAATTGGCTAACATGTTTTATAAAATAAACCTTTAATTGTTCTAATATATCCCTTTTTAGCACTCTTGTAAAAGTAAAAATAATAAAATATGAAAGAAGGCTTAAAGTATCGTAAAAATATCATTAAAAATAAAGAAAAGTTAAAAATAAGGGAAGTAATTAAACAGTTTTTTGTTTCAAAAATTGTTCGAATGGCGTTGTTTCTCAGCGAAGTTTAATTATTAATAAGTTTAATGTCAAAATGTTTCACTGTGCTGTGTCAGCATGTGGGCCCTGGAACTCAATTTCATTTCGAGTTTTTAAATAAGGTCTTAGTTAAATTTCATTGATTTGAGGTTAAATGTCTTTGAAGAGTCAACATCGCAGTAAAGAAAGAATGTGTAGCTGCTTAAAAACAAAAATTGGCATGATGCGTCATCAGGGCGCTTCTTGTCTGCAAATTAAAAAACAATCCTGCAAACTGACCATACAAATGTAAAATGTAAATTCATTGAAACCTATGTATCATTTACAATAAATTATTATTTAAAAAACGTTTTCACTATGGAAACCACCGACTCGTGTATTAAAACCCAAGCACTGACCGCAATAACATTACAAAACATATGTTTATTTTCTTTCCTTTCACGCAAACAATTCCGGAAATGTCCAATTTGAACATAGCTTATTTTGAGTACCTTATCCCTATTAATATTTGTTCTGTTTCCAAAATAGTTGTTCGTGGTGCACACGATTTCCGCTAAGGGAAAAATATATACATGCATATGTATAATATATATATATACTGTTAGCAGTAGTAGCGCAAAAGCTAACATATCTTTAACACTAGTTTTATTCAGGTTTAAAAATTTCCCAGTCAATTCCAATTGTTGCAAATACGTCAGAAGACACTTGTTCGATGTTAACATCAATCGAAATTCACAGCAGTTATTTTCATTTCCTGCATAATTTCAAATTAAAAAAAATGAATATTTCAAATAACATTTCCATTAATTAGGAATGTATCCCTGTTAATGTAACTTTTATTCTCTAAAATAAGGAAATGAAATTCAATTTGGAAAAGTAATTAAAAATTTGTTTGGCTTTTGAAAAGAAATCTAAGATTTGGCTGTGTTCTTAAATAATATTTCTTCTTGCGCATTCATTAATTTACGCACCAGTTGATTCAGTTAAACTGAAAAACATAAATCATTAGTCAGAGCCTTTTCGAAGAGCTTAATACCCAAGCAATTAGAAAGTATTTTTGGTAAGACTTCAATGAAAAATTTAACTCTTTTCTGATGCACGATAAGTTGTGCTGACATCATTGCTTCTATCTCAAAATAAACATTGCTTAATCGGGAAAAGCAATTTAACTAATGGTAATCAATAAAAGTCCCCTTTAAATCAGACTAGTGGTTTGAAATTCTTTCTCAGCATTTTGGATAAAGTATCCGGCGTAATTAAATTCCATTCGAATACATTTCATGGAATTTTAAAGAAACAGTTTTTAACATTATTAATTCTAATAAATAAAGGGTAGTTTTATAATAAGTCAATCTTTTTTATTAAAAAAAAGAACAAAAGAAAAAAAATAACAAATTATGTTATTATTATTTTTTTTTTTTTGCAAATATGTGTAAAATTGGTTTTCACTACGACTGCAGAGGCATAACTAGTAAATAATTATTTTCTTTTTGCAATTTACAAAATTGCAATGTTAAATCAGGCGCGGATACAGGATTTTGCCGAGAGAGAAGTACTGTCTATGTAATTTCATCTATCTCCTCTAAAAATCTGTTCCAAAGGAGGAAAATAATCTTTAATAATGCTTGAGACAAGGGGGTGGGGTGGTTGTAGGCAGTTGCCCCAAGTGCCCCTTCGCTGTATCCACGCCTGTGTTAAATTGTATCGGAAAGTACATTTTTTAAGACATCAAATTTATATATCTTATTTTTTGATTTGAATATGTTTTGTTTAATTTTGGACAGTTCAAAAAATTTAATATCAGCGCCCACGGGGAAATTTTAATCCTATATAGAGCCTCATATAACAGACGGATTTGCTTGGAATAAAATTTGTCGGAAGGATTTTATGACGTAGAACATTTGCAGATACGAAGTTCATCCAGAACTAAACGAGTCCATTTTCTCACGAAATTGTTTCATCTGGATTTTTATTGTTTCTTATGAAAAATATTTACAAAATGTAATGATGAACATGCCCTTCGGAGATGTTAACTCCTGCAGAAAGAAGCAAATACGTAAGCAACTTCAACAGAAAAAGCCGGGAGGGGGAGGTCTTCTCTTGGATTTTTTTAAAAGTTTGAATTGCTAAATAAAGTATGTATTTTCATTGTTTAGGCGTTTTATTATCAATTTCATACTTTTTCTAATGATACTTAACCCCATCAATAGTTTTTAAACTGATTCTAAGGCAATATTTGTTCAAAACTACCTTGAAAAAGTTATTGTTTTTTACGTGTAGGGGTTCTCTTCCATTTAGGTGAAAGCATTTCATCTGGAAAGCGAACAATAGGCAGATTTTTCGTATTAAAATTTTTTATGGAGTTATTTTTATTGCCCAATTTACTGTAAAACGTACTTTTTTTCCTTAGTAAAAAAAAATAGGGATACCTTGCAAAATAACTTGAATTTAGAGGAAAGAGGTGAGTCGATTATTTTCTTAGTTTGAATCGATTGGTATAACAAAAAATTATGAAAATTGTCTACGCATTTAAGTGTAAGGCTTAAATCGTTTTATAACTAAAAGTTAATGGCAAATAGGGCAAGTTAATGTGCGAATTCCCATAAATGAGTTTAATTCTTTGAGATTTAAAGAAAATTCACAAAAGCAAATAGTACGCAAACAATTAAGCATATTAGTATTATTTGCGGAACCCAGGGCGAATAGTTTTAGTTTTACATACGTTCAGCTTAATCAACACATTACTGTTCTCAAAAGCACTTTTATTTCGATGTGTTTACTTATTTTCAACCACTTTAAGATTTCATAAAAAATAACTGTTATTACTGTAATGATACTAATAAAAAATTAATGAAATTGAAAACATAAATTAATAAATAAATACAGCTCTAGTTAAATTGGTTTTAATGTTAAAGTTATGTTTTTAGGTGTTTAAATTTTACTAGGATTTTCCTCTGTAAGTGATAGCTCTAAATATTCTGTTCTATAATGTTTACAAACTTTTAAACTTCAAAATGATTCAATGTAAAATCTGGGATACGCAACTCATAAATGAAATGATGAAACAGAGCTCATTATTAACTTTTTATGAACTTAACTTCTTAATTAAAGTCAATAAAAGCATTGTAAATCGTAATTTAATGTAAATGAAAAATAATTCACCATACTGCATTAATTATGCTTCTTCACTGAATTTGAAAAAGAAACGCATATCCCGTTTTTTTCATGCTTAATTAAATGTGTGTTCGAATTACCGTTATGCTTACATTTTTCATCGCCGAAAAATATTTCTTGCTCTTTGATTTAGAAAAGCAAAATTAATTAAGGATTGCATTAATTTCGTCTCTTTACCGGAAATGGAACAGGAATATCACAATTGTACAGCATACTACCTTTTAGTAATTTTCTTTCGAAACGGAGTCTTAGCGAAAGCACGACTTAATACGTAACAGCAATATTTCTTTGAAGTTATTCTAAATCAAAGACATGCTTCGTCCTGGATTTTGAAAATGTAAAATAACTATCATCTGCAGGGAATTTGTTCAAATGAATGAGGAAAAATGCCTCCATAAAATTGGAAAAAAAAAAAAAAAAAACCCCTCTTATTTTTTGTACATTAAATTAATTTAATTATGCTTCCTAAGTTTAGATATTGCTCTCGGAAGTAGATAATGTTATTACTCTTTCTCCTGAATTACCTCTACATAGATGTGCATAAATGACATTCAAATGTTTTTCTGTTTCATTTTTATTGGACAGATATTTTGCTTTACTTTTAAATAAGTTGACAGGTGGCGTAGTGGTAAGGCGCAATTCTCGTTCGCCCAAGACTGCAGGTTCAAACCTGGCCCAAGTCAGTGGATTTTCAAGATGCAGAAAATCGTCTGAGCCCATGTCGTACGATTATGCGGCATGTAAAAGATCCCTTGAGTAGATATTTGGCTTGGATGCTCTCGGCTAAATTAAATTCCTAGTGCATATTGCATCAATGAGAGCTCAGGTGCCGCCAACTAGGGGTAACTGTGAGTAAAAAATTCTCATGCGGCGTAGGTACCACACTCATTGTGGTGCCGCTGAAAGAGATGGTATCAATTACTGGGGAACGCACTAGGTCTGCAATTGGGGAGATCCCACCTCAGCAGCCCCATAAGGAAAAAAAAAAAAAACTTTTAAATAATCAGTAATATTCAGCCTCAAATTAATAAATAAAATCGACAATTAATTACTCATTATTTTTGGAAACTTATGGATTTTTTTTTGCAATTTATAATATTTATGGACATGAGAGATTGAAAGGAACCAAGAAGTTCGTCCAGAACTAAGCGGGCGTACTTTCTCGTCAACCAACATCGACTTTGTAACACAAGCTATGTCTCTCGCTCTTGCATGCTCCAGCCTAAGTTCTATATTATTTCATACGTGCCTTTGTAGTGGTTAAAACACTTAATACAGAAAAAAAATAATCCTCGTCCAATAAAAAAAAATTAACCAGTATAGTAAACCAAATCAAGTTGAGTTGCTGAAACTGTTAGGAATTTTATTTCAGTACTTAGTAACCATTAATGTTTTAACGAGAAATCTTCAAAATTTAACCACATTTTTTACAATACCTTTTTTTTACTTACACATCTTTCACAACGTTTTGTCTAAAACTACCATAACAATACTGTTGGTTTACGATTGAATGTTCATGGGCAATTTTTTTATCCATTTTAAACCAGTCAATCAAATCCGATATAGTTTTCCAAAGATGAAACATTTCTTTTTATTTAAGGAAAAAAGAGGTTTAAAAGAAAAAATTAAAATTGCATTGCAGTTAAAATTTGCGTTAACTTGTAATTTGCAGTAAAATTATGCCTATTTTTCATGAACAATTCCATGTGGATTCCGAGTTTGAAATTGATCTGATTGTATTTGCATTAACGTAACTATTACAACTATTCATGTAGTTTGGATTAAAAAAAGACAATGCAAAACATATCGCTTTGTGAACTGAAGTATTCAGTTTACATTTATAAAATATTTCCCTAAGCCATTTTAGATCCAATTACGTGAATTGGCATATTCAAATTCGTTCAAATATTTAATTATGCGCTTTGGCATTAAAATTACTTTAACAAGCTTACATTCTGGTTTATTTTGCATACGATGTGGAGTGTCAGTTTTCAAATAGTGTTAGCAATCTAGCTTTTGTATAAGCAATATCTAATAAATATAATATACAAATCTGGGATTAATACTAAAATATCTTGAGAAGTAAACGTATTTTGATACAAAAATTGGCAAATTTAGCCAAACACTTCCAAGACCTTTTGAAGCATTTTTCAAAAGTAATGTCAGAGAAAAAAAAAATCATGCATCTTATGATTAAACGTTTCATTACTACCTTTACATGTTTTTTTAGCACTTAGAGTTTAAGTCCAGATAATAATATATTTGTGTAGTTAATTTATGAAACATGATAAGGAAATAAATACATTATTTTGTTTCTCCAACATATATTAAGCATGTTCACAAAAATTTTAAGATTCACTGTAAAAAATGATTTCCTGAAAATGCATAAGAATTTACTGGAAGTCATTTATCCGGGGTCTGACATAATATTACAGAGAATAAAAAATAGAGAGAACCCTCTGTATACCCAGGGTAAACAAAAAAATGGCTGCAGTAGCGGCGCCATCTGTGCTGAATTGCTATTTTTTGCTACGCAAAGTCGAAGGTGAGTTCTTGAGCTCCCGCTGTTGTTATTCCCGTGCCTTAACCGGTCGGCCAAAGATGCCTCTGAAATTGGGAGGGCAGGCTTCCGAGTGCTAGGCTGCTCACTAGAGCTGAAAGTAAACCGTATTCCAACAATATATATTGCATTTATTTACAATTTTTAACAGGTAACCGAGGATGTTAAGTGTTCAGTATTAAGCGGAGCTGTTACCGAAAAACTTAATGTGTGACTTTTTAACGAGTACTTACGTAACTTAAACAGATCCTTCTCTGTAGTCTTACAAAGTGTGGGAAACAAAAGACTTTATCAAGAAACTTGGTTGTTTGGTTTTACACAAGTTCTTAGGCAACTTTATAGAAACACTCAGTTTCCTTACTGCATTTTTATGAAATTCTTTAAGTGTTCAAATTGATACAGTGAATAGATGATTAATGAAAGCAAAGTTATTAAGTCAGATCTTTAAGTTGTTTTCACCCAAAATTTAGTTGTTAATAGCGTTTAAGTTGCTTTCATACCGAACGCAACAGCAACATACGACAAAAACAAAATTTTTCAGTCCAGGTCATTGGTTCTACCTAATTTCATACCATCGTCCTTGCGTTCATTGATTAGCATTTTTTATACCGTCATTAAGATGGGCCTTCCCCCAACCGACAGTGATTGTTTCACTGCGTTATCGAAGGTATACGTCATCGCTGTTAGTGTGATAACCATAGCTACAATCTGTCACGCCGGAAACAAAATGTCTAAGTTGCCTTTGGTGTGGAAGCACCCTTATTAGAGTGGACGAGATATTGAATTAGAATTTTGCATTGATGCCCTAAATTGTATCATCATGAAATAGTCAATTGGGGTCTATTCTAAAACTGACCACTTGACATGAAGTGATCTGTATTTGTGTACGTCATTACAATAATAGTACAAGCTTCCAGAAAAATGTACGCAACAACATCTATAGTTGTTTTGTTAGATTTTTAGATCGATGATAAATTTTCCAAAGATAACGTTAAGTTGTAATAGTTTACATTGCTCACACGCACAAACACACACGCAGACACAGGCAAAATAACAACAACAATAATAACAATAACAGTAACAGCAACAATAACAATAGTAACAATAAGAATACAGTAGTCTCTCGGTAATCCGGCAGATATCGGACCAGGGTACTGCCGGATTACCGAAAAAGCCGTATTACTGGAATTGTCGCATATAAATACTTGGACAAATTATTTATTTTAATGTACATCGCGTTGTTTACATTATTTCTTTGAAGTTGAAGGCATAAATTAGTTTATTTTTGATTGTTTTCCCCCTTTAAATGACATTTTCAATGCGTTTTCTTGAAGACGTTTCAACACTAAAATGTCACGAGCAGAGACGCCATTTTCTTCTGCCCAAGTAATAGATGTAGCGCAGGAACGAACGGCTACGTAGTGTGGTATTGTCTAAACAGCTGCGCAGAAACAGGTTTTCAACTCTACT
Organism: Octonoba sinensis; assembly: GCA_038502835.1. Lineage (NCBI taxonomy): Eukaryota > Metazoa > Arthropoda > Arachnida > Araneae > Uloboridae > Octonoba > Octonoba sinensis. Next base: position 22,125,606 of record CM076599.1, on the reverse strand, counting down.
ACCACGCATTTACTAGCTTCTTATGAAACGCCGGATTACTGGCAGGGCCGGACCAGTGAAGTGCCGGATTACCGAGAGACTACTGTACTAATAATAACAACAACAACAATAATAATAACGGTAACAACAGTAACAATAACAAAAAAATAATAACAGCAAGAAGAATAAAAATATAATAACAATAACAACAACAACAGTAACAATAATAATAACAATAATAATACCAATAATGATAATAATAACAATAACATTAACAGCAGCAACAATAACAATAACATTAACAACAACAACAATAACAATAACAATAAAGTACGTAATATTAATAAAATACTGTAAAAACATACAAATTTGAAACGAAAATGTTTGCACATGAGTTTGTAGTTATATAAAAAAACTGATGAACCCTTTTTTTTTTGAAAGAAATATTAGGTCTGTGACAAACATAGAAAAATGAATAGACTTTTAACTTGTTACTAGATCTGTCAGAGCTGTCAAAAGCAGGAATATACCAAAAAGTGAAATGTTTCGAAAAAGAAGAGAATTTCTGCATAACTCTTTAAAAGCTAAAAAAAAAAAGCATTGTTTCAATAAAAATAGCGCTGAACAATACTCGATATTTTGCCACTTGTTTCCTCACATGACGATCATGTTGGCAGAAATTCATATTTTGTATTTCGTTCTCAAACTTATCATATTTGTGTTCTTTATTTCTTATGAGCGAACAAATGTTGTTCAGCCAGTTTAAATATTGGAATGGTTGAATAATTTGGTTGTGGGATCACGAAATACAATAGTTTTAATAAAAAAATCCATTATGCAGCCCGTCAGAAAAAAAAAAAAAAAAAAAAGAAAATCACAGAAAATATTAAAAAAGTAAAATGCTGAATAAACATATATAAACTCGAATAAAAAAATATCATTCAACGCATGTACATATTGCAGTACTACTGAATTTTAATTTCTTCCTAAAAATTCTATTCAATGCAGTTCGTAGGAAATGCTTTTCCAGAATCTACAGATGTCATTTTCTTGTAATTTCATGTAGGTTCAAAACCACATGAGCAGTTATTTCAAACACAAAAAATTCTTCCACATTTTACTGGCTCTTTCCTATTATCTTCTCGTATTCCTGTATTTTATAAAATGAGTACACATAACTTCCTAAAAATATATGTCTTGTAATTATTTCGAGTCTTTCTTTTCTCAGTCAAGTTTCGTGTCTCAAATTGCACATTTGCTTATTTTGCGCACATGACATGCAACTAAAAAGAAAAAAAAAGTGTTTTAAGCTTAAGTGGTATTCTTATATTTCGTGTCTTAATCTGAAATTACTTATTATTTTGTTTTCTCTTCGGATTATTTGCCCTTAGTCCTGTGTAAGAGTAGTTTTTTTTCTTTTCCTCGACATTGATAAGAGAAGCAGCTTTTGAGTTAATTAATTTTTAGTGAAAAATTACACACCAGGTAATAAAAATGTATTGCCCAATTGTCGACTTTGCAACACTTAACTACGATATCTTAATGTCTCAAAAGGATGTAGAAGCTCATAAAAAGTTTTACGCAGCTTTTTAGGCCGTGTGCATATTTTAACGCAATGGGCTGAGACTACATCCTATAAATGTTTACTTTTCAGTTTTTTGTGCCCTTGCTTCTGCACGAAATGCTCACGAATACCTTGTTGAAACAAATTCTAGCAATGAACTTCTTCCCATTGAAGTATACATATAGCTGTAATTTTATATTTGTGTCAGATAAAAGTTCAGCAGATGGATGATTACAGTTACAGTCAGATAAAGATTGAGGAAATGGACTGAGTATATCCAAATATACTTATTAATTTCCAAATATAGAAGATAGACAGTCCCTTAAATGTTATTTTCCGACAATTTTGCATTTGGGCTGCACTGTTAAAACTTTCCGTAAGAAAATAGCAAAATAACCATTTATTAAATTGTTATTTTACCATATTTAATTACAACAGTTGAATAACCATTAAAAAGATGGTACTCAAACCGCTGATTGCGAAAAAAGTCGTTTATTCTCTGTTTATCCTAAATAACGGTTAACTAACCGTCATTTTCAAGCGCTCAATAAGAATTGGGCATAAATCTTGATTGCGAAACCTTACCGGTCGTACGTTGTTTTAAAATAGGAATACGGATTTATCAGTTAAAATCTGCATTTGTATATAAAAAAAGAAGAAAAAAATAGTGGCTTAAGTAGTGGATACTAAATACAAACACATACACACGTAAATCAAAAATTGGAGACATCGGATTCCCGAACTGTTTGCGAATGAGCGAACCCATAATTTGAGCTGCTAAAGCTTGTTTGAAGCTTGTTTGCATTTTAATTTTTGCAGCAAATAAAATGATTTTCGTCAATACAAATACACCAAAAATAAATTTTTATCCAATCAAAAACTGAAATCTCAATTTTAAGGCTGTTTGCCTGTTGGAAAAGAAGATTTATTGATAAATAAACGTCCGCTTTACGTGATGACGGTGGCCGAGTGGATAGAGAGTAAGACTTGTGCACCACGTATTCGGGGTTCGAGTCCTGCAAGCTACATTTATGGTTTCTACTCCTCGAAGATTCTACGCCTCGAAATGGTTCAAAAACGGTAGAAATTTTGCTTTGAAACCATTTTTAAATGGTTATAAAACCGTAAACTTTTGCATTTACGGCTTTTTAACCAAGTTAATTGGAAATGGTTAGGTCCCGTAAAGATATAAAAATGTTCCAAACCGTAAATTTAACGGTGAATTAGATGGACAGACTGCTGCCGGTCATTTAACCGTAATTTCATGATGAAATTTCTAACAGTGTGATTGGATAAAAATATTCTTTCTAGTGAATATCAAAAATACCCCTCGTAATATCGACATTTATTCTTAGGTTTTCCTTAAAAACTAAGTACAACTGACAAGGTAGTGAATATTGTAGTTTCCAAATGTTTATATTTAAAAGAGGATTTCAAATATTTGAATAAGTTATAAAAAAGAAACAGTTTATATATATATGTACATTCAACCAAGAGTCGACAGGGTGGCGTAGTGGTAAGACCCAGGTCTCGTATGCCCAAGATCGCAGGTGCAAACCTGGCCCAAGTCGGTGGATTTTCAAGATGCAGAAAATCGTCTGGGTCCATGTCGTATCATTATGCGGCATGTTAAAGATCCCTTGAGTATCCGTTTGGCATGGATGCTCTCGGCTAAATTAAATTCCTAGTGCAGATTGCATCAACGAGAGCTCAGGTGCCCCGTCTAGGGGAAACTAAGCATCAAAAAAAATTGCGGCAATGGTACCACACTCATTGCGGTGCCGCTGAAAGAGTTGGTACCAATCTCTGGGGACGCGCTAGGTCTGCAATGGTTGATGACCAATACTGCAGCCCCATTAGAAAGAAAAAAAAAACATTCAACCCAGATTTTCAAACAGTTTTCAATTAATTTATACAACGAAACAAAATTGTTGGAGTCAGTTCACGTACATAAAGAAACGAAATAATTCATTGTCAAACACATTTGCTTTCTAGAATGAAAATTTCAGTGGTACGATGCAATTTTCTACTTGAAGAAATATGAACCCATGCTTTCATGAACTAATTCAGTAGAATTATGAATTCTGTAGTAAAATAAAAATTGTGAGGGGTAGAAATATCAGAAATATGCGTGAATTTTTCGAAAAAATAGTGAATTGCTGCTGAATGTACAATTAAATTGAATATTCCCGAAATAGAAATAATATATGGGGTAAGAATTTCTGATTTTCTTTTTCTTCTTCTTTTTTGTTAAGTAGGTACTTCTTTGTTCTACGATTCCCTGTAAGAAAACGTTAACATTTATTACAAAACGCAGCGAAATTTACACGTAATATCCGGACTACGACAGACAGCATTCGGAAAATAATGTACATGCAGAAATTCATTTCAAAACTTTTTATAAGATTCTATTTTGTTCGTACATAAAAATAGTATCACATAGTGACAATGTTAAAAAAATAGAAAGCTGAGAGACGAGAGAATATTACAAGAAAATCAAGCACGGTATTGCAGGAATTCAGGGATTTAAAACATAATCTTAAGAGTAAAAAAAAAAAAAAAAAAGTTGAAATTTTTGAACACGGAAAATATGCTGAGTTTTTGCTTCTTTTTTATAAAGTTCTAAAAGTGAAAAAAAAACATAAACTGCCATTAATTTAAAGATAGTAATTATGTTCCTATTCTTATAATTTTTAGAAACTTTGTTGTTTTTATCCTTGAAGAATCATAAAAACGAAAAGTAATTTTTATAAAAAGCGGATATCAATTTTAAAATATTTCTCGCAGTTTTTTATGCATTCGGACTAAGAGCGTTTTAACTGTTTTGGTAGATTTCATGCAGCAACTTAATTACGCCACTTGTTTTTCTTTCATCTTTATTGTAAAAAAATATTTTTAGATTACTTTTAAGCACATGTGTAAAGAAAGCAAAGGAACAAAGATTTTTTTCCCCAGGAATACTAACCTTGTAATCACATTTTTCTAATTTTAAGTAAGGATTATTAATTTCTTCAACGATCTGAAAGAGGATTTGATCTTTAACAAGTTAAAGCTTTAAAAAATTCACTTTAAAGGCAGAATATTCAATACTGCCTTATTTACTGAAAAATACTTTTAAAATGTAGCTAAAGTAATTTTTTTAAATAATTTTTTTGGAAATAATTTTAATTAAAATTTCGTTCAGTAAAAATGTATATATATAGATTTGTTATTCTAAGACAAAAAATATTTCTGATTTAAATCTAAATAATGGGCATCAACTGTCTATAAAACGTCACGTATTTAGATAGAGATATTTAGATACACAAATAGTACTTTCACGAAACAAATACAAACACAATACATTTCTTTATATGAAAATTGTATATATATATATTGTATATATAACATTATATATATATATATATATATATATAATGTGTCTCTCTAGAAATTTATTCAAACTATACTTGAAAACTTTTATTTAATGCTTGATACACATTTTCCTTCGCATTTATAATCTTATGCTTAAGCTATTACATTTCATGTCTTTTTCCTCTTATATATACGATACAAATCTCATATTTTGGTGGGCTCTTTGCGGTATTCCTTTCTTTAAACATGTTGTAACTGACAGATCTAGCAATAACTATACCTGATTACTGATAATTAATTTATGTTATAATCTTAAATATTAAATAATTCATTAAACGATTATAAAGTTCTTCAATTTAAGGCAATCATAAGGCATGGCACCCGCAGTAAATTTCTGTATAAACATTTCTTGGACAAGTGTATTGGCTATTGACAAACAAATTTGCTATTGGTCTCACTCTAATAGCTGCTGTTAGGACCAACATATAATTGGCCTCTGGCAAAACTTTGAAGTTTGATGCCATTTAACTGAGATGAAAGTACGTACTATAAATTACTACTTGTTATGAATGATTTTGGCAATAGTTACTTTAAATCTGTGTAGAAGTAACGTTTAATGGCTGAATAAGTCTATAAGTACGTCGTTCACAATGTTGCAAGTACATTCATAGCAGTTCTCAGAGCTTTAGAAATGTGAGTACAGCTGTGTAAGCGGGGGTACCAATTTGCATTTAGTTTAGATTACCTCCATAAGTTCACAGGGGCACTGCTATTTAATGTTTCGTTGAATTAAGCGAAAAGAAGCATTTTTGTGACATGGAATTAGCGAATCCAGTAAAACATAAAAAGTTTGTCAGTTTCTTATTGGCATTCGTTTTCATGTGCTAATGGTAATGGTGTCTCCCGAGCGCACACCTATCCGCGTATTAATTCGGTACTCTGAATCTGTTTTTTATAGTTTTACGATGTGTTACATTATCGTACTTATATTAGTTCAGTACTCCGCGTTTCAAAGTTATACGATAAATTTACACTAGCTACACTATTTACATTGACTAGGTCCTCTGACTTTCAGCCAACTTTCTGGTAAAAGTAAATAAATAAATAAATAAAAATAACAATAAAATAAAAAAAATATGAAAGAAAGCTAAATGTTCGCGAAAGTATCGTTAAAAATAAAGAAGAGTCAAAAATAAGTGAAGTAATTAAATAAAGCTTGAAAAATATAAAAAATTGAAAGTTGGGTTTTGAGATGAGAAAGATGTGTGTGTATACTTCGGTCTGTGTGTCGGTCAGTCCGTCGATGCTCCCCTAATAACTTTTAAGGAAATTGTCCGATTCGATTTTTTTTTCTTGGCGCGGACATCTCATTTCCATATTTTATTTTTCGATTTGAAAAAGTTTTCGCTCAATTTTAAACCGCTCAAAAAATGTTAACATTAGCGCCTACGAGGAAATATGAAGCAAATTATATCAACCCTTTGGACAAGCTTATTCAAACGAGCGCTTGACGGGAAATATTTTTTGACTTGAACAATATTTCTTCAAATTTGAACAGTACAACAAAAATTTTAACATTAGTGCCTACAAGTAAATTTCAATCCTATATAGATCCTGTTATAAGGTATGGATTTGCTTGGAACAAACTTTATCGGAAGGATCTTGTGTCGTAAAATATGTACATATACGAAGTTCCTCCAGAATTTAACGAGCCATTTTCCTATGGAACGCTTTAGTCTGGATCTTCAAGGATATTTCTGAATGAATGAATGAATAAATGAATGTGAAAAAATGAATGAGCAAAAGGGGTAAGTCATTGAACGAATAAATGAGTGAATGAATGAATGAATGAATGAATAAATTAATGAACAAACGGGGTAAGTGATTGAATAAAAAAACGAATGAGTGAATGAATGAATAAATGAGTGAATGAATGAATGAGTGAGTGAATGAATATAGATTCACAGTTGAAAAAGGTACATTTGAAGTAATTAAGCTAAAGTAGAAAGAGAAACAGATAGCTACATTATAAATTTGATGTTTGTGTATACGGGAAAGTAGGCTCGCTAGACTGAACCTCTTTTTATTTTTTACGATGCGTCACAAAATTTATTTTATATTGGTCTAGTACTCCGAATTTATCTTTCAAAGTTTTACGATTTTTGTTTGCATTATTTTATGTCTTTAAAATTAAATTTTTTTTAATCAAAATTTCAAATTATTATAGCTTTTTATTTAAATGGTTTCTTGACTAAAAACTCTGTGCTATATTCTACTAAATGCAATGGTTTTTTTCCTTTTTTTACTCTGTCTCATACACCTTTATCTGGCTATTGAATTATTCTATAGAATTAAAAACCAGCCATATTAATTTTCAATAAATACTTGCCTTACTGTGCGGCTTTTGAGACATTACTAATTGATCTGACAAGCAATAAATACATAATAGTGGTAACTTTCATGCATTTATAACGCACATTTCTTCATTGATCGGATGCAGGTGCAAAAGGGAACGTTTCACGAGAAAAACAAACATCACGGTTTTCTTTAGATCGAAAAACATCTGAACTGGGGTACTGTCACAAGGAGATAGAAAAACTTGAGAGATAAAAGTATGCGAAAGGAAAAGTTAGTTCAGAAAGAAAAAAAAAATGTTCAGGGAAAAAAAAAAAGAAACCTGAACCAGAACATTCTTGAAATTTTGACTCTTGTTGACTTTATTCTAGATTTGGTACCCGATAATTTACTTTTTGCATATTTTCGTTTGACGTAGAGACGTTAAACAGTTTCTTCTGAGCGATTATTTGTAAAAAAGTAACTTATTCCAGGTTTTATTCTTTGTGATTAGTACGCATATATTATATTTCAGACATTTTTAGCAGTGCAAAAACATTTTGATTGTTTATATATTTTTTAAATTTAAAAGGTATTTCATCCTAGTACGTTAGCGTTTTTGTCGAATTTTAGAGTGATCATTCATATGATGATTCATTAGGTCATAGAATACTTGTCTAGTGTTTCTTATGAACGAATATAAGTTATACGAAACACTATATTCTAGTATCTGTCACCTGTAAAACACTAAAAATGTTCCTTAGAATACTCAACAAACATTTCGTTGGCTGTGATAGCAGCCCAGTAAAACGATAAATTAAAGTATTTTTGTCACACAGTTTCTACGGTTCTTGAAAATTCTTGAGATTTATTTTTCTATTTTAGTGCTGCCAAAACCCTAGAAAATTAGCAAAATGTAATGTGATGCTGGAAAAATTCTTAATTTGTGCAATAATTTTAATATTTAGAGTTTTTGCTTTTAAAAATCACATAAATTTCAAAGTTTTTGTAATTCGTTTAATTCACATATCCTGAATCGTGTACATAGCACCACATTAATCTACGACTTAAAAGCATGGAAGTTCCATTTTATAGGAAGCAAGATTAGGGGGAGGGTAATAACTTTTATACACCATTAGGTAAATTCAAAATAATGAACTTTGCAGATAAAAAAGTACAGGGAAAAATTCTCTCACAATTCGTAATTTGAAGAATGTATGTATTCACGTACGCCTTACACACGCATGCGAAAAAGGCTAAAATGAAGCCCCTTGCTTAACGTTTAGCCCTCACCATTCTCCTCTTTTTTCATTGTCGTCAACTCCTCTCAGATAATTCATTCTCAAACGACGATTTAGTGAAACATTAAATGTTGAAATCATTTATTGTATTTCGGAAATTATATTCATAAATCGCCATGGTTTTTGAAGAGCACTTAATAGTGAGTCAGTGCATTCTCTATATCAGGAACTTGTATATGCAACAGTCCGTGATGCAAGTGTATTCCCTTTATGTCTATTAATCAAGGGAAAGCTTGTTCACTTGTTATGATCAATACTTGTCTTTAAAAAACTAAATTTAAACATGAGTAACACGTAATCCTCTTCTTTTGATACTTAGGTTTTTATTCCTTCCAGAAAAAATAGGTGAGACTGATACTGCGTACTGCAACGTTGTAAATGGTTTTCCTGACCATTTAATGTCATTTCATGAAAGAAAAAAAAAGGCAACTGGAAATTTTTTTGCAGAAAAATGAAATGATTCACATTAAAGGCCATATTTCGCAGAATGGTGCGATAAATCATATTACATTCTTAAAATTAAAATTATGTCTTCTGAGAAAGCAGTTTAGGCTTTGAGTGCGTTTGGACTTATCATGGTTACGAAGCAGTGCTTTAATGAAATTGCATTTTGTTAACATTTCAAGAAAATAAATACATGCATAAATCATAACATAAAATGAAAGAGCTCGCTTTTTTTCGTTATTAGTTATTTTATAATTTTTTCTCTGCTTCAACGTGATAAATACCTCAAATAAAAATTTAGCGCGTTTATATTTTAATTAAAAAATATAAATTCGTAGTCCAAGATTAAAATAAAATATCGACAGAATTCTTTAGACGATGTTCTTAGAAATTACATATTTAGTTATTCTTAGAAATTATAGAATTCGGTATGTTATAAATTTTTACTTATTTACTGTACAGAGAAACTGCTATTCATTCCATATTTCATTGAAAAAAGAAAATATATATAAAACAGATATTTTTTAATATTTATGCATAAGTACATGTTCTAAAATTATTCTCTATTCGAACACGAAACATTGTTTTCACCATATCTAGAAATATTTCATTTTACTATGAAGGAAGAATATGTGCTTGAACATTACTACATCTAACATATTTTCATAGAATTTATTTTATTACACGCGAATCGCGTCGCGTTTCGCTGAAATAAGTGAAATACATTTCACATTAATATTAAACCGAGCAGCAAGTGAAGTTTTCAATCGAGGTACTTTACTCCTGAATTTTTGAAGATTCTAACAAAATAATTAAATCGTTTATTTTAGACAGGGCACGAATCATATTTTTGCAATTTCACAGCAACAGACATAATTGAGGCGAGCTCTGAATTGTGAACATTTTAGTCTGCGCTGGCTAAAGAGAAATGTATGTTTAACATATATGTTTTTTTAACTTCTTCGCATTACTTCAGGTGCTAAAAAAGGACAAGAATTTTCTGAATTTCTCTTGCTCTATTCAATGGATGCAAAGTTTTTCAATTTTCTCAGCCTCTTCTTTTCGCAGAAAATTGATCTAAACACTTTTCACAAAATTTCCATTCTTTTCAAGTTTGGAAATCTCCAAAATTATTTTTTATACGCAAAAGATACATTATTTTGAAAACGATTTTCTTTGTGATTAAATGATTTTTAGATTTTGTTCTTAAATTAAAATTTGCCTTTTAAAAAGTAGCTAAACACAAATAGATAGCGTTAATAATGAAGCATTATTTTAAAACCTATCACAATATTTAAACATTATACCAGCGTTTCTCAACCTTTCAGTATTTTCGGTACAATTTTCTATCATAATTTTCATCGCGCCCCCCCCCCTTACCATAAAATGTATACAAAAATAATGTATATGAGTACTGATTATGTTTTTTCAGTATTTTTAACTAACTGTCAAAACAAGAGTAAAAACAAGAAATTTTAGTAATAAAATTAATTTAGTAATAAATCACGATTTGAATTTTGGGCAGAGTAGAGGATGATTCTTCTGCACTAAAAACAAGGGCATTTCGCATTCTATTACCATTTGCAACATCCTCAACAACTTTTGTGAAACTGGATTTTCTACTGTGGCTTATTTGAAGACAAACTATAGATCTCGGCTAAATATAGAAACAACTGAGGATGGCTATTTCTAATATTAAGCCTTCCTTCGAAAAACTTTGCTTTGAAAGACAGGCCCAAGGAAGTTACTAATAATTATTAAATTTGTTTTTAATTTAGTATGTTTTGATTAAGAAAGTTTTAATTTAGTAATTTGTTTTACTTCAATAAGTTATTAAGTATGTCAAAATGTATTTTGTTTTCTATGTGTATGTGCGCTTTCTTTTCAGTCAGTCAATCAATTTTTTAAAGTACTGTTTTCTCTTGGATATTCTCGCGCCCCCTTCTCGTGTGTTCGCGCCCCACAGGTTGAGAATCGCTGCATTATACAGTTATAATAATAAAGCTTAACAATGTTTTTTTTTCTTTGCTTCAACCTCTTAACGGCCAATGTTTTTTTCTGCACGTGTCTATATACCTATCTAGCACTTTATCTATATTATGTGTGTGTGTATGTGTAAGACGCACGTATGTACTTCTTACACATACACACATTACATATGTATTTCCGTTATTTAAAGAATCGAATTATAAAGGAAATTTTAATCTGTATTCGCTCCCTAACAAAGTACATCATTTTTGACTAAACTAAAGATTTATTCAGTTTATTCAGCGCTGGTGTTACTAAATAAAACATTTGCATACAAATGAAGAAACTTAATTTCACATTTAGTTAAACAAATACATTTTTCAAACTGATTTCCATTCTTTAAATGTAATATAAACAGCAGCGTATATTTGTGTATGTTCACTTCTAGGTATGTATACGTTGATGTGCACTTTTTTATTCAGAGTTACGCAGAAATGTCAGCTTAAGTACTCTAATTTCAAAGTTAAAATGACTAAATTTAATGCGATGAGAGAAACATTGTAATCCTCTTTACTGAATAATATCCAGATTTAAATGACTGTGGATAAAGCGAAAACAATGTAATCTCTTCAACAACCACGTGTCGTATTTCTGCAAAGTGCAATCCATCATTTCAGGCCCCACTGAAACTGCATGTCATGACTCTGAAGTTGGGAACTTAAAATTTTCAGTTGAGATTTAAGTTTGGAAAGAATGAAGTAAAATACCGCTCGCACTTTTGAAGTTTCAAGTGGAACGAGTGATTGGCTTTCGGGAGATTCGAAAGTGAAGCTAATATTTTAAACCACCACAAGCTCCTGATTTAGAGTACCTAGTACTTTCAAGTGCCACAGGGTTTGTTTTTAGCTTTAAGCTATCCTATTTCTTAATCACACTTTACACCATTATTAACTTTAGAGTTCATTTTCAGTTAAAAAATATATATTGTCTGTTTTGAGGCTCATATTTTGCAAGGGTAAAGCTTGTAATTTGTAAAGTTTTCTTTATTTTTGTTTCATCTTTCATTATTTTTATTGTTTTAATCGCTACATGGATGGGGGGGGGGGGGATACGTTAACTTTGAATTCTTCTTTGGATTATTCTTGCTAATGTTTCCATTGAATAAAAATGTGCGTGAGAATTTCATGAGCAGAACGTTTTTTTTTTTTTTTGGAAGTGTATTTTATTTTTCTAAAGTTATAAGAACTATCAATGCGTAAAATCCTTTTGCTGAAATTAAAAAAAAGTTAACAATATAGTCTTGAAATAGTTAAAACATACTGCTAAAATGTAATAATTTTTTTCAATCACGTTTTAGAAACTAATAAATTAGCAAGAAGTTCCGTCTATACGAGCCTACTTTCCCGTATACACCGAATTCAAATTCATAATCTAGCTATCTCTCTCTCTGTCTTTCTCGTTTAGCTTTAGTTCTTAATTGCTTCAAATATACCTTTTTCAACGGTTAATACATATTCATTCAATCATTCGTTTATTAAGTCATTCATGTATTTATTCACTCATTTATTCATTCATTCTTTTGCTTATTCATTTAATCATTCAATAATTCAAAAATATTCTTGAAAATCCCGATCAAAAAATTTCATAGGAAAATAGGCTCGTTAGTTCTGGATGAACTTTCTATTTGTACATGTTCTCCGTCATAAGCGCTTTCCGATAAAGTTTGTTCTAAGCAAATCGGGCCGTTAGATCAGGAATTATATAGGATCGAAATTTCCCCGTAGGCGGTATTTAACTTTTTTTTGAACTGTTCAAAAATGAACAAAAATTGTTCAAATCAATATTTCACGCCAAGAAATTCTTTCAGTGAGCTTGTTCATGGGAACTTGGATCTTGTACCCAGAGTTTACATAATTTGTTTCATTTTCACCCATACGCGCTAATGTTAAAATTTTTTGAACTGTTCAAAATTGAACAAAAAATTGTTCAAATTAAAAAGTAAAATATGGAAATGAGATGTCCTCGCCGAGATATTTCGAATGCAAAAAGAATTTTTCGAATCGGACAAAGCGTTCAAAAGTTATTAGGGGGGGGGGGGACAGACCGACAGACACACTTTTTCCCCATCTCAGAATCCTACTTTAAAATTTTTTATTTTTCAGTCTTTATTTAATGACTTAACTTATTTTTGACTTTTCTTGATTTCTAACGATATTTTCACGATACTTTAAGCCTTCTTTCATGCTTTATTATATTTTTTAAAACTTTTACGGGAAAGTAGGCTAAAAAGGGAAATGCACGAGTTTTGAAATGAGATTGAGTAAAAATCATTAAGGAATTATGTCATAAATCTGTAAGCTGTGAAAATAGCTGTGAAAACTGCCACCAGACCGGTCTCAATGGGTGGTAACTTTGGTGAGGGCAAAATGGCAAGATATGGCATGCGGCAGTCGCTTTCCAGCAGTAAAAAAGTAAGGCGCAAATTCTGGCGCAAAGTGTGTTTTTTTCTTTTTGGTCGCGGTTTAATTTGCAAAGAATGGAGCGGACCATCGAGCAGCGATACGCCATTGAATTTTGCGTGTTCTTGGGCAAAAGTGCTTCAGAGATATTTGCCTTGATTCAGCAGACCTACGGAGCCAATTTCTTGTCGAAATCCCAGGTTTGTGCTGGTATACAGACGAGCGGGAGACAGTTGAGGGCAAAGATCGATCTGGAGGTCATGCGACGAGTTCTTCAGACGAAAACGTGTCAAATGTTGAAGAGCTCTTAGAGTCCGACCGTTGGTGTTTAATAGAAGAAGAACTCAACGAGTGCAAATCAACGGTACACAGCATTGTAACAGAATTTGAACATGAGAACAGTTTGCGCAAAAGGGTTTAGTAATGAAGAGAAACAATGATGGAGTTGACGTGTACCGTGAAATAGTGGAGGTTGTGGAAGGTGAAGCAAACTGTTTCCTGTTCCCCTAAGTGAAAACCGCCCTGAAAGGTCGCCGTTTTGATGACGTTGCGGTCATGCAGAAGCCGTATACAACTCTAAAAGGTGTTTCGGAAGTTGACTTCCAGCGAGAGGTGCGTCGAAGCCCCAAACGGGACTATTTTAAAGAGTTTTGAGGAATTAAAATCGGCTGAATAAATTCCTGTTTACAGACTCAGTCTCATTACTTTTTCGACAAATCCTGTGGATTTTAAAACAGGTAGTCATGGATAAACGAGGATCAGGGGTTTTTTTAATGGCGAACTATTATATATAAAACTGTTAAAATATAAGTTATTTATAAGTCTTAAAACAGTTATTGAAAAGAGTAAAGCTCCTTCAATTCTTATTGTCAGTAAATATTTAGGCACGAAATTATTAATTACACCATAATTCAAACTTTCAACCAAGATCATAATTATGCTTAAGCAGCCACTAAAAAGCGATTTTCTCTATTGTTCCACTTAATTAAAATTGATATTTCTCGTTAATTATTTTGCTCGTTTTTCATGTTTCCTGTTATTCATGTGCAATTAAGTAAGCATTATGAGGTATCAAATCAAGATTTTCTTCAACATTTGCATTTCGTTTCGTTCATTGCAAGTTTGTTTTCAGCATAAACTTATTATCAGAGGCGTAGCAAGGGTTTTCAGCGCCCGTGGACAACTGAAGATTTTGAGCCCCTCTGTGCCCCTGGGGACTTAGGGGACTAAAAAACTTAGGGGCGCCCCTAAAGGGAGTTAAAAAAAAATATGCTTCCTAAATGATAAATAGTTCTAAAAAGCAGCCCTTTAAACTTTCAGTTTTATTAGCGACCATTCACTTCTAAGGGCAAAATGGGGACACTTTGGCTTCGCAAAATTATTTTTCTGATTTCCCACGCACTCCTGTGCTACATTGGTCATTCCCGATAAGATTTTCAGATCTTCAATTCAAATAATTTTCTTTTCGCATTTAAAAATAAAACAAATTAACATTAATTTGGCTCCCCTTGACGCTACGCCCGGGGACAGCTCCCCCTCCTTGTCCCCACCTAGCTACGCCTCTGCTTATTATGAGAAATAAAGAGTTTATTTCTTCGTATTTTAGAATTTCAGAGAAGTTTCCATTTTCAAGCATGGCGTGATGAAAATAGCATTCTTTATTAGTTAAATTTTTACATTGTAAAAAATTTCTTATAAAGTACAGAAGGGAAACTAAGTGTTTTACTAAATTTAAGAAAAACTTGTTTTAAATCAAACAATAAAGTTTCTTGATAAGTGTTTCTCAATAAAATTGTTATTTTTCCGCACTCTGTAAAACTACAGGGAAATATTTGTTAAGATACGTAAAACTGAACACTTGAGATCTGTGACTGCCAGTTTTAAAAGCTGTAAGCAAATTCATAAATAGACGTTTGAGATCTGTGATTAGGGGCCGTTCATAAATGTCCCGATTTTTTCACAAAAATTTGACCCCTCCCCCCTTTGTCACATGTCACGCTATGTTGTATAATGCATGATGTCACACTTCTTGTTACTCCCTCCCCTCCCCTTGTCACACTTTGTCACAATTTCAGGAACCCCACTCGAAGCGTGACATCATTTATGAACAGTTAATTACCAGTTTAAAGATTGTCAATAACGCACTATATATTGTTGAACTATAACTTCAGCTCTTGCGAGCAGCCTGAGATTTCTGCAGGCAGCCTTCCCGACTCCAAAGGCATCGGCGAGTGCTGCAGTGAACTCTACTTCGAATTTGTGTAGTTTCTCTGTTTTTTTCCCCGTGTAATTTCCTTTTTTAAAGGCTTCATAGTTTCTTCTTTTTAAGTATCTGTAATTTTACTTCAGACTCCGGAAAAATAATTTCCAGGCCAAATTCTCATGCATTTTCGGGAATTTTTTTACAGTGTGTTATTAATAATATTTATAATTAATAAATTATTCCCGTATTGAAATTATATTTCTCTTAATACGGTATTTTGTGATAAATCGCCTTTATTATGCAATTGATAAGAAATAAATAAATATTTTTATGCATTCAATGAGTGGTTTACTGAAGGCAGGTATAAGTAACGCAAAATGTAAATGGCTGTTTAGAGTTTTTAAAATAACATTCTTCTATGCACCAAATGTAAATTGATCAAAATAGGATAAAGAGCCCACCCTACACGTACGAAAATTGATATTTTCAATTTATGATGACGTTTTTTTATTAAGAACATAGCACTTTACGAATTATATTTTTAGAACATTTTTCTCTGTTTCGTTTCCAAAACGAAGTTTCTATAGTTCTCAGTTTTCGGAGTTGTTAAAATATTTATGAGTATAAAAGAAAGGGATTATTAAATGCATAAACAATGTTCTATGAAAAAATAAATAATGGTTTTCAATCGAATATTTTTTATAACTTAGAAAACTACAAAAGACATCCGAAACCACTGGACACAATGTGCTAGAAATGATTTATGGTACGTTCATGTTTCTAAACTGAATTTTGTTTACAGATTGTAAGTGACACAGGAAAAGCATTTAATGGTATTTTTTTAAAGAAAAGTGAAATTTGAACGGCAGGAAATATCACGCGTGTGTTGCAAGTAATTTATTGATACTTCATTTCCTAGTTCAATTTTGACAAATAATACTCTAGTGATTTTATTACTATATGATAACACGATTTTTGCTATTTTTTATAGGACTTTTTTTGTTATCGATTACTTTTATCCTTGGGGAGGACAAGCCCACTCAGGGAAACCACTGTTTATCATCTCCTAAAAATGCCTGTCTTACACCTGCACCCACAAACTTTCATATTCGACGGATGAGGATCTTTCAAAAAAAAAAAAAAAAACATTTCTTCCATCTTTCACATTTACTATTCTTTCCTATTGTGTTCACATTAATTGATAACAGACGAATACGTTTTGAATGTTAGCGTACATTATTTGTCCTTTCAAAATTTCATTTATTGATCTTTTTTCTACTTTTTGTATGAAAACATCGGCATAATTTTTTTTTTTTTTTGGGAAAAAAAAATGAATAACGTATGCGACTCAATTTAGAAGATATATCACAAAGCATAAAGGGTTCTCTTGAGATATCATCTAAAAATTTGATATGCTAATGAATTGTTTTTTCTGAGCGTACCTAGCTTTTGTATTTTAACACATTTTCAGATTTCATTTGAGTTTTTGATTTTAATGTAACTTATATGAATACTCGTATTTGCATCATAACGACATCAGTTCCTGGACGATTAAATGAGTTTCAATCTCAGTAAAGAGTACTCTTTATTCAAATACTCGATGCGGTGTTACGAATCTCAGATAAGGTGAAGTGCGCAATGTTTTTAAATCTATTGCTTCATTTAATTGAAAGTTGTACTCCGTTTTAAAGCCGTAAACCTCAGCAAATCTACTATGAGGAAAGTGTGCCACTTTCGTACACATTGTCTACATTAGGAATGCATTATTATATGTTAAGTTATATTTAAATAAGTTTATTTATAAATAACCTTAATACTAAGAATTTATCCTAAAATAGATATATTTCACAGTTTAGTGTTTATCTTTCTAATGGGGCTGTGTGTGGTCACTAACCTTTGCAGACCTAGTACATTCTATGGAAATCGGCACCCATTCTTTCAAGTAGCCCCCTATCGGCGGATGCCATTACCACTTTGAGAATTTTGACGCTCAGTTCCCCACTAGATGGCGGCACCTGGGCTCTAAATGATGCGAAACTGCACTAGGAATTTAATTTAGCCAAGATTATCCAAACCAAACAGATACTCAAGGGATCTTTAACGTGCCGCTCAATCATAGTACATGGGCACTGACAATTTTCTGCATTAAAAGCTAAAACTAAACCATTTCAATTGTAAATGAAAATATATTTTTTATCGCTGCATGGAAATTCGTGTTTTTTATTCGCATTGTTACGAATATTATGCTTTATTTTTGACATTTGTCCATTGCTCTTAAATCCTTATTTTTTATAATCGATGAATGTACTTATTATATTACCCGCTTAAAAGCTCTACTTTTCCCAATAAGTGTCGGATTGCAGTACCTTGTACCGCAAAATCCTTGCAATAAATAATTAAAGGACATATTTGAAATTTGTTGAGGAAACTTTTCAGATTCGTTACGTAATAAAGTCGCTAAATTTAACTTCTCTACAAAAGATTGTCGGTAGGATCACGTTTCTGCAGCTTTATAACACAATCTGGGATTTTACTTTTTATTTTTTTTATTTATTTTAAATTTTGAGTGCAAATCTTAGAGCAAAATAAAGAAAGCAAGTTCATTTTCAAGAAAATTACAAAAGCCTATTCTATCACTGTAGATTATTTATGACTAGCTGAAATGCCCGGCTTTGCGCAGGATGATATTGCATCATTCGCAGGCCAAGTAACACATTTCCAAAATTTGGTTGTAAATATATAAGGAATTTTTTTCTAAAAAATCCAAGTAGAAGAGGGGCAACAGTCCTTAAAAATCCCATTTAAACAGTAAAACTCAATAAAAATCACGATGGCATTAAAAATAGCAGCCTCGACAAATGTCTTTTAGACCAAAAATAAGTCCATTAAAATCCACATTAAAATACCAACAACAGTTCATAAAAATGGCCATTAGACTAAGAGCAACTGAAACTAAAATGCACATATGCATCAGGATAATTGTTCCAAAACGATATCAAGAGTCCGTAAAAATCGCAATAACAATATAGACCACACCACATCTAAAAATTCCCATCAGAATAAGAGCAGTATTCTCTTTAAAAATGCCCATCAGATGAAGAACAACGGTTCCTGAATATTTCTGCTACAGTAAAGAAATATTTCTTAAAGATCCACATTTTAATAATTACATCTATTCCGAAACATACCTAATATAGTACAGAAATTATACCCAAAAAATCTATATTAGAATAAAGACGTCAGTGACTAAAAAGAAGTATTAGACTACAGACTTTAAGAGCTGCTGTTCCTAGAATGGCCCCAACAATATATCTTAAATTCCCCCTCAAAAAGAGGACAACCGTTCCTAAAAATCCCGCTTGCAAAATCGTCAAAACATTTCCTGAAAACTCAATTAAATAGCACTTTTATCAAATTCGGATAAAAACGGGAAAAAAAAGAGTATTATTTCCAAAAGCCAATGCACATTTAACTGAGAAAATATTCAGTACTGAAGCAATTCTGACGTATGAAATTTAAGTCGAGAGAAAGAAATAACTAAATTCTCTCCAAATAGCGCCAAACAGACATTTAAAAAATTAAATAAATGTTAGAAAATAAATCACTTGAGTAAAATATGGAATCAATTAAAACCGCTACGTAAAGTTAAAATGAAGCCGAAGATCGCGAGATTGCATTATAGTAATGGAAGTATAACGCAAATGAGGCATTATCCTATAGTAAACAAAATATGCATAAAAATGAAATAAATTTTTCGAATTTGTTTCGTTGATAAAACGGACGTTCTACCATAAGAAATGCGATGTTTCATGAAATTGTTGAACTGGCACCATAATATTAAATCGCCAAAATTGAAAGAAGAATCAACGTCAAAATAAAGAAATTAAAAATCGTCTGCAGTTCCACAAAATATGTATAAAAATAAAATGAATTCTTAGAAATTGTTTCGCTCATAAAACGGCCTGAATAAAGATAAAATAGCATTTTTCAATCTTACGTTAACAGAAATCATTTAGTTGGCGACAAAAGTACTATTTATTTTGGCGAAAACACGGAAATTGAGAAGATAAATTCAGAGGTAAGCCTCGTTTTAAAATTCGAAAACTACTTTAAATGAATATTGCAAATTAAATGAATATTGCGAATTAAATGAATATTGCGAATATTCTATTTGTCCTACGAACTGCAAAAAAAAAAAAAAAAAAAAAATCATCTTGTGCAGTTTTTTACGGGCATTCATATGCTGCAAAAATCTAAAACGTGGGACGTTTCTTCGGTGAGATAAACCCAAAATCAACAGTTTTGCTTAAAATAGAAATGAAAAAAGAACAAATTCGAATTTTAGGAAAAACGCTTCGAGGTGCATGAGGACCTGACCCAAGGTACCTGTAACCAAAATTTCGTACTTCTGGCCCGTTCCATCTCGCCAGGACGCGATCGACAGACAGACAGACAGACAGATAGACAGACAGACACACACACAAACTTTCGGTTTTATTTATATAGATTTGACGGCTAAACGTTTCTTGGCGAGAATTGGCAATGAAATTTTCTTCTATTTAAGGAATTGAAAATAATTATTCAGGGTAGATGGATTTAACTAGAATTTAGATTTGTACAGTTGTTTCCATCGCTCTTCCGTAATCTGTAAAAATATAAACAGTGACTAATCATTTTATTTAAAAATTTAAAGTTACAGCCATTATTTTGTTTTTCATTAAAAAAAAATCATCACTCTCTTAGATTTCGAACATATTAATCACGGCATAGCCCATTTGATGTAGTTTTATTTAGTAAACTGGTGAAAATTTTTTGTAGTTAATGAATCTATTTTCATAGTAAATAACATTTATCGTGTGCAAAAGTTTTTATTTGTTTTATGAAGTCTCACTAAGCCTTTTATAAATTCAGGGTTATCAAAATTTGTACCAGAAACACTCTGTACATATTGCTCTAAAAACTATAACAGCCTCTATTCGCAGCACTGGTCAGAAGAATAAAAATATCTTGATAGCAAGAACACAGCTTAAGTTTTTAAACAGAATGTAAAAATTGCTTACATTTCATATCTCGACAGACATTTTAGAAAAAAAAAAAAAAAACAGATTTTGTTCTTAACAGTAGTTTCAACTCAATTTTGGATGTCTTTGAAGAATGTCTCGTGAGTTCGAATCACTTTTTGTTCTTTACATTCTTTTTCTATGTATTAAAAAGTCTTTTGAATCACTTATGCAAAGTTTTATGAAGCGATGACTAATTTTAATACTTTTATTTCAGCGATATTGAAACAATTTTTCTAAGACTATAAATTGACAAAGGAAAAAAAAAAGTGTTCATTTAGAAATTTTATTCAGTGACTCTTTCAAAAAGACTCTCCCCTTCTTGCTCACCTAAATACATAATATTACCATAATAAAAGTTTGAAAGATATATGTTGTATCTTTAATGAATTTTCTTCTGGATTTAACTATCAGAATAATTAACTCGTACGTCTTGCGGGTATTCTAAGCAATTAAATAGTATAAGAGAAATAAATTAAAAAATTCATGTTCAGTATCTTGAAATTTCAATGATGCTGACTTACATATGTTGAGATTTATATAAAAGTAAATTTGATGGTTTTTAAGGTGTCTGAATACCTTCAGAGAATTTTTCTTAATTATTTGAAATGTTATTTAATTCATATTTATAGTGAAATAGTGTTAAAAACACTGAATAATTCACAAAAAATTCATATATTTATTTATTTATTTTCAGCATTAAAAATAAGAATTTCTTTAAAAAAAAAACACTTCTGAAAAACTTCATATCTCAGTAAGAAATGAATATAACTTTAACTTTTGTAAATTTTATTATGACTGAAAATTACATCCGGCAGGGAATGGACCTTTCTCATGATTACAGTTTATTTTTTATAGTTTTTCTTATGAGCAAGAAAAAATGGCATCAATTTTGAAGATTTTTCTTCTTGTGTTATCTTGTATTAGCTTTTATTTCACAGCTCTGTAAGTAATTTTATTCGGATGATAAGAATAGGATATTCCCCGGAGGACTTTATTTCATTATAATGAAATTTACAAATGTACAGAATATCCATTTAATACTGAAATATCGTGTTTTTTAGACATGCTGTTTTTAAACATAAGTTCTGTGTTTGTTGATTCAAAAATAAATAAATAATTTAATTGATTAATTAAATTAAATAAAAAGCACGCATTTGCAATGGGTGACTCTACTATATGAAATAAGAGCTGGAGGCACATGTAAAGTAGCGGTACTCAGTAGTGGTTTTGATGTTTGTGTTTAATGTCACTACCGTATTGTTGTATGTAAGAGTAAAATTTAATCACCTAAATTTTGAAAATGTTTTTTGAAAGTGCAGCTCATGCAACCTGAATGACGAGTACGGATATCATAAATATACTTTCCACTAGAACTCGTATCTGGATGTCTCATCAAACATAATTTCATTTTAATGCGGAATAAATAATTCTGAATTTTTTGAAGACTTTTTTCAAATCCGAAATGCAACATTATTCCTTAGATTAGGGTCGTGGTTGCCTAGTGGTTTTGATGTCGGACTTCCACCGAAAGATTGGGTGTTGGATACCCGACCCGCTGAAGACTCACCATGTACACTTGGGGATACGTGCATGTGCAATCCGTAGACCCTGAAGTTCCGAGGGTACTGGAGGGTGGAAACTTTACCTTCCCTTCACTCTTAAGCTATGGTTTCCAAGAGAGCGTTTTCGTCGCTCTGCTGTGCGTCAGCGGGGAGGAGAGCGTCTTGCTGCGGAAAGGGTGGTTTCCTAGAAGACGCTTCATCGCGCGAAAAACTGACCAAACCGTTTCCTTCCGAGCAGATAGTAGGCATTTTTAAAGTGATTGATAAAAAAAGCAAACATGGATTTTTAAGCTCTTGTATTAACAGCAATGCTGCTTGAAGAGGAAGAAAACGATGAAATGCTTCAATTTTGTGAGTTTCTTCCGCGGGAAGAAACCAACCCCATTATAAAAAGTAGAAAGGAAGAAGGGGCATTTAATTTGCTCATAAATAGACATCTATCCAAAGACAGTCGGAAATTTAGGGAGTATTTTCGACTGACTCCAGAATTATATAAATTTGTCTTGGGCCAAATTTCCGATGAAATTTCAAATGCTTCCTCCAATCGACATAAAAGACCGATTTCTCCACACGAGAAGCTGTCCTTAACTCCAGTAGCGTAGCTAGACCCAGATTTCGGGGGGGGGGGGGGGCGGGGGGAGTTTCTTCGGGAAAAATGAGCTAATTTCATGGTTTTACAAGAAAAATTGGCAAAATTCCAGACAATCTTCACCATTTCAGGGGGCGTTTTATCCCCAAAACTACCCCCTGATATACGGCAGTGCTTAACCCTCAGGTAAGCATTTATCTTTTTATCATAAATTCAAGTAATCATGGGTGATTTCCAATAAAAAAAATCTGAACTTCTCACACGATTTCCAGAAAACATATAAACTACGAATTTTAAATAAATAATTAGATACCCGCCCCCATTCCAGCCATACTTAAGCATGAATATAAGCTAAAAAAAATAAATAAAATTTAAGTGCTTAAAAGAAAATAATGTAATTTGATATTGGATCTTTTTTCCTGCGACAGCAGTCTTTTAAACTATTAAATATTTTATTCATCACAAAGTAGAAAGTAAAGCAGATCTTCATTCATCAAAGAAATCTCAAGATTAAAATTAAAATATTTTTTTAAAGCCGACTTTTTTTCTTTATTTTCTTTTCCTGTTTTTGTTCATAAAAGTTTATGAATCAGAATAAAGTAATATACATTTTGCCACCGTCTTCTCAAAAACAGCAATTCTTGTATGTACATTATAACAGAGCAAAAATGGAGACACGTTGCAGAAAACGACGACGCACGACGCAGGAATCAAACTAGCCTGGATCGGCTCCGCAGCGGACGGAAGGCATCGCGTTTTGAAGCCGCGCATGTGCAGTTCCCTCCTCTCCAGCGAAAACCGGTAACGCATGCGTCGCCGCTCTCTTGGAAACCACTACTTTAGGTCAAAAAAGGAAGTTGACGCATGTGTGGCGGCGCCATCTGGTGGGTGTCTTTCCAAATACATTATGAGTCGAGTTGTACTTCCAACGTCGCGGTGCTCATCTATTAACGGAAGGCGCTTCCTCACTGCCTTAAATCCCGGTCGCTCTGCAACGGGAAGCTTGGATGCCCAAGTGGCATTATAAACAACAACATACCTTATTTTAAGATATCCTATTATCTCCGGTAACTGAAACTTTTAGATCATTCAATTCAGAAATGAATAATAAACATATTTTTGGTTGTTTCTTGGGAAGATGTACACTAAGTATTGTCTTCTTAGCATTATTTATTTTCTCGAATATATTTATTCGCATCGTATTTGATGACATATATGGTGCATAGAAATGATTGGGATGAGGAGCAATAGCAAACAAGTTTGCATTCTTTATGGAGAGCTTTTCGTATCATTGAGTTGTGAGAGCAAAAGGATGTCAGATGGGCACAAGACAAATATATGTCTCAATGGGAATTGGAGGAAAAAAATCCACGCTCATATTCCTCTAACTACAAAAACATGATTGCAAGAGCAAAAGAAAATGGAGCTCACTTCTGTATAAGAAGGAGCATCTCTTGCAGAAAGTGAAGCAAAATAAAATTAAAGGATGGATGGAAGTGAAACGGAATCGACTTAAAATTCCAGCCGGATATTGACTTTGTCCCAAGCGTGATATTTGATTTTATTTCTTTCATTCTTATCCATTTCCTATTACAGAGTTTTCTGGTGTTCTGAGGTCTCATAGTTTAGCGTGAAATAAATAATTTATTTCAATGAAAGTGATAAATTTATTATTTTCTAAAATTGTAAAGTGGTCTGTCAGTCATTTGTAGCTTATAATGCCCACGTTTATTTTGTTAGAGCTTAATTAGAAACGTTTGTAGGTATTATCCTCTCATTCCATATCCTCGCAAAGATTGAAATGTATTTTAACATTTTTAAAATGTACTTTCCGGGTCACTGAAACTATAACACTAATTACCATGGAAAATTTTTTTTTTCACTTTCATTTCTTATTTTTACACCTTTATATTTTGTGGTTACGTTTTCTTTAAATAAAAAAATATAGTGGTTAGGTAAAGTGCGTTACGTTTTACAGATTTTTTCCACTCATCAATTCTTCGTTTGGTGCTCAAATAACAGAACTTAATTGAAAAATGCTATTATTATATTATGAAGTGCATTTAAAAATATTTGCCCTGATAAATAATTATAGCAGTTTCAAAAGATGTTTTTCTCTCTAGCAATGTTTGATGCCACCAATAAAATAATATAATGGTGAAAGAGAGCAAAAAAAAAAAAAAAATAACATCGTTATAAATCTTATGCCTGGATTGTGGTTAATTTTAAGGAGGCATATCTTAACAAAGCAACGATATAATAATTTTTTGTTTAAGTTTATAAAATTACATATCATGAAATAATACAAGAAATATTTCCTCACATATTTCCTGCGATTATGAGAAAAAGCAAAGCTTCTGAAATTTCAACTCCATAATGGCTTGCAAGCTATTTTAGGAATAACTAGAAAAATGTTCTAAGCAGTCTTGCATCTGGATGCAGCATATTGTTTAAGTGAATGTAAATCGAGTGCTTTTAAAAAGGTTTAAACGTTACTAGCAAATTTTATGTCTAACATGAAAGGCACTTGTTTTCCAGGTAAGAGTATTAGGCTAATAGTACAATTGGGATAATTGCCATGATGATTGCAATTATCCCTATTGTACTATTAACTAATACTCTTACGTGGAAAACAAGTGTCTTTCATGTTATTTGGCATGCTGATTGCAATTATCATGTAGTATTTATTAACTCAGAAATATCATATCATATTTTTTGTTTTATGTATCGGCAGCAAATTTGCAATAGATATTATTTTGAATTTACGTTAGTTTCTAAGTTTTAATATAGTTTGGTCAAATTTAATTAACCAATTATTGTGCAAATTTTACGAAATTTTAGTTCACAATTAAATGTATTAATTTGTATACATTATTGTATAGATGTTAATTTAATATTTCTATAATATTTCTACAATGGATATTTAATTCCGTTTAAAAATATAAGTAGGTAACTCAATATTAAAGTTCACTCATAGATTTGAGTTAAATAAGGAATTTCTGTTCTGGACAGAATTTTGAAACTTATGAATTTTCGGCTCAAAAAATCTAGAAAAAGACGTTTACATGAATTTATTGAAAAATTGTTCGAAACCAGCTGCTTCAAAGAAAGAAGATGAGTAAAACTTCATGCATAGTTCAGATCATGTTTCTCTCCAAAGAAAATGATACAGATAGAGAGAGACTTGAAGTCTGTTTTTGAAACGTGAAACGAATACAGTCGCCGGAAAAGAAATTGCATCCCATGCGATTTGGGATGATTACGGAAAGGAAACAAAAGCAGAAGCGAAACACAAACGAAAACTGCTGAAACTGGAGGGCTGATATTAAGTTTCGCACGGATAATGCCAGTCATTTAGATGATTACATTGATACCGTTTGACTGAAAACTATGTTTTGAAAAGATGTTACTAATAACTTGTTAGAAAGATAAAAAGTCTCCTAATATAATTTTGAGTTTCAACAGAGTATAACAAATTAACCCAAAGTGAGCTATTTCGAGAAAAACAATTAAAAGGTAATGGAAGCCTCAAAGGGGATCTCAGTATTTGTATTTGACAGCTACAGATCTTTTCTTTCAGTTTTTTTAAAGTTCAGTTATCAAAAAACTAAAAATGATAGTTATTTAAATTAAAATTAAAATTATAAATTCTATTATAATAGGGACTGCGTTGTGGCATCGCGCATGAGGTCGCGAGTTCGAATCACCCTCTGCCACCTTTAAGCGCTTTTTTTTTAAAGTTAGGACTGTACATTTTATCTTTGCATAAAGTCAAACATATTTATGTCATTTAAAAGAAATGTGTTTTAATTGATGAAGTGTAAATTACTAAACTAATTATCACCTTTCTTTTATCAAATTATTTGCAACTTTTAATGTAATAAAAAGAATGTCAGTCAGCATGACTTTAATTCGAGTATTGTGAAGACTATCCGATAGATAATCGTGAAAAAATGCGTTACCGAAATAATTCAGAGCATGATAATATGCCCCGTAAAGATAAATTTTCTGCAAAACTTTTTTTTTGTTTGCCATTAAAAAAACCGTTTTATCAAAAGTTTTGCATTTATTCCGAATATGAAACCTTGTATTTTATCTTTAACTTACTTTTGTTTTATAATAATAGTTTTTAGTAAATAAAAATCTCATTCAAAAATAGGGTGTATGTTTTAATATTAAGCGTTACTACACTACATTGTTCAAAAGAATTGTCGAAAGAAAGGCATCTTTGATACACATTTCATAGTCCATTTTTGGAAAAGAATGTTACAAAAAAAGAAACCCCTTTTCCATTGATCATTGAGTTAGCGCGTTTTTAGTTTCACGAAATTAATTCCGAAACAGGTAGCAGAATAATAAGGAAACAAGAAATTATCACCATAACAATACAATTTATAATGTTTTGGAGTTTTATTTAAACATTCAAAAAACTCTTGTTTATAAAATACTAATTTTATACAATGAAAAGGAGTTTTTTTGGTCGTCATGCAATTTATTAAGAAAATCCTTCACAGCTTAAGCGTAGAGATTTTTCAAGTGTTTTGGGTTTGAAAGATTTTCTGTTAAATAATGTATGGGAATTTTTTACTAAACTATATGAATGTAAAATTATTGAACATGAAATGCTATTCTGTAACCTGATTTAACAGCAAATTGTCGTAATAATTATAATAAATCGAAGACGGAATTAATTCAAAAAGTAAACTCCCATATCATAATAAAATTGAAACAAATGCTCTCTTTTGCAAATAAATTCTACAATACATAGTTTACTTAAACACTTGCGGAAAGGTTTGTTGACTAATAAAGTCTTTGCATAAATGATAAAGTTATTTAAAGTCTAGCTTCAAAAGACTTGTTTACTGCTTATCAAAACTTTATTATTGAAAATGATATCAATTCGAATAAGATTTCAAAAAGATTCCTGTAACTTTCACAACCCTTTTCTAAGCATTTATTCATAACTATGCCATCAACCACAGCTGAAACATGTCACAGAATTTCGTGGTAAGCTCCAGAGACTGGGTTGCATTCTTTCGTGGCTGCAACTGAATGCGGAACTTAAGTTCCGAAGTTAAATGCCACGACAAGCGGCCGCGCTTTTAGAGTAGCCTATGATGATGGATTGTATTTCAGAGAAATCTGACACGCGGCTTGCGAAAGGACTATTGTTCTGACGTACAAGCCGCAGTCATTTAAATTTCGGAATAATTTATAAAGGAGGATAGCTTCTGCACTTCCAACCCAGACGTTACATTTACGTAGCGTATTTCTACAAAAATAGCATTCCTAGTTAGCCCGTTTGCAAGTGAGAGATGGGATTTATTCTCGTACGAGAAGTCTAAAATTACAAATCGCATTATTCGTCTCGGCAAGCAGTATTAAATATTTAGTCAAAAAGGAAATATTAGTAACTGCGGCTTATGTTAACACCTCTCTTCCCCGATCTTAGCTTACAACACTTTTTGCTGCACACCATTTAATTATTCACAGTTATAGTAAACTAGTTGCCGCAGCATGAATACCAAATATTTCTATTGCATATATGTTTTTACTTTCAATCCGTTGAGTTAGTTAATGATATGGCAATATGTATAGTTTTTTCTTTCTGTTTTTAAATGTGTGTTCCCAACACCCTTTTTTTCCATGATGCACTTTTTATTCCGTTCGAATATTCATTAACAGTTTTAGAATATCTTTTCACAAATACTTGGCCCATATTCTGCCTGAGTCCAAATTGAAATACTGTGAATGGGAGCTCAATGTGTCAGAGTACTTAATTCTCGCTTCAGTTTTTTCTGTGAAAAATATCTTTTTTTTTTCAGCTTTATATGATGTTTGATGTAGATTATGCTCTTAAGCAATAAAAAGCTGCATTTTCCGGATTTCCCGGAACTCTAGGACTTTTTGAAGCATTGTTTACGGTTTTTTTCAAAAAATGAAGCATCCTTTTTGTACTACTTCTCTGAGAAGTAAAAAACTATCGGTAAATTTGTGTTTACAGCGTTGTGCCCTATTTTAATCCCATATGCTATTTGTATGAACTTTTAAGATAGTTCGGTGGTTATTTTAGCACATTTAAGCAGTTTTCTAATGATTCAATGCTGCGAAAAGGAAAAAAAAAAGAACATTTTTTTATCACGCAATCTCGTAAATCTTTGAGGTAGTTGCATAACAATGAATAAACAAACATCATCTGTTGTAGATATTTTATTTTAATTGAGGTTTCAATACTGATTAATTTTGAATTTATGGCTTGTTGATTTAAACCATATATGCAAGCCTGCTTAGCACGGTGTTTAACTTATACAATAACGATCAATAATGAATGAAAGGGTTACGAGAATCTACATTGTCTAAAATGCGTATAGCTACGAGAAGTCTTTTAATGGATATCTTAATTTACGGATGCCCCGAAACTCAAAGCGATTATGGGATATATTTAAAAACGTTTTGGCAGAAAGCTGTATACACGCCGCCCAGCACAACGGACAGTCTCACTGTAAATGCAATTAATCGATCCTACTGGTTTACTTCTTTATGGAGGCAGAAATTTCGTATACTGGGTTCAATCTTTTGGCTAACATTGAGGATCAAGATATTGAAGTTAATCAAAATACTCTAACACGGATGAATCAAAAGTCTTAGGAGAGTAAGTGTATCAACTACCATGGGGAAAACAGATGTAGATCGTTAATGCCATTCTTCAAGCTGTAAATCATACTCAAGTTAAACAAAATGCTTTTGTATGAATGATCCAGGGTACTGGAAAGACCTTCTCTAGAAAACTCTATACTACATATTTACTGGAAAAGGAAATGTAGTGCTTTTGCTGGTATTTCTTGTATATGTCTATACAACATTTGGACTGAAAGTACCTCTAATACAAGATTTAGTCTCGAGTACCAAACCCGACTCTTCGAAAGTACTAAAATTAGAAGAAATAGATAATGTTCTTAGGCATGAAATTCTGATACTTCCAAAATATGGATCAAGGAGCATTGATCAACTTTTGCGATTCACTGAAAATCAGAGTCTTCCTTTTGTTGTCAAAGTGGTTCGGTGGTACACTTGGTAACTCCTAATATTTCCATCACTACATAAAATACAAAACTTTAAATTGTTTTTATAAATAAGTAAAGATTTATGTGCAAGCAGCTGATTCTTAGGTGGATATCTTCGGGGGAGGTCCATGTTCAGCGGTGGACGTATTGCGGCTGTAATGATGATGGTGATGAAATATTTATATTTAACTCTATATCTCTCGGAAACGTCTCTAACGCAGAGGATGAAAATTTGTATTTAGTTAACGTGCTGCTTTGCACGTTTATCTAAATAAATATCTTCTCCAACGAAACACGATTTTACAAAAAAAAAAAAAAAAAAAAAAAAACGCCGACTAAACTCGGTCTACCACGTATTTATGAGGGAACTGGAGCAATAACCTCTTGAAGTTGCTCCGCTCCGACTTATCAGTATTTGACCCAAAGCTGCTTCCTCTCGATGCTCCGAGAAGCTTTAAAAGAAATTATTAAACTAATATTTAAATGGTTAATTTATTACTTTAATTTAAGTTATTTCAATTAAGTAGTAGAAATGCTTATTTATCCTTCCCTTTGATCCTTTTGTATGAATATAATTATAGATCATAAAATATTTTTTGCTTTTTGTCGCTGTTCGTTAAAAACTAATTTAAATGTGTAAAAAATCTTTTTTTAAATTTTAATGGAATTCTACCAAAAAACATCGGAGTAGTGAGAAGGACACACTTTCTAGTTTATTCTAGTTTTGTTCCTGCTTCAAGCAGAAATTCGCTTATCCGTGTTTGTACTAAACGCTCCTTTCCAGATCTCTGGTATTTTTATTATCATTTAATACAATATTGAATCTAAACAAACATTTTGAAATATATTTGCTTCATTAGGGTTTTATGGAAGCAGAGATTGACTAAAGGGTTTCGTATATTAAGAAACAGTGATCAAACGAATGAAATAATAACTTGCTCACGCATTTTGACAAACTCTTTTTAGTTCTTTTTGAAAAAGTCGCTTAAAAAGCAAAATATTCAATTAAATCTCCTGTTCTTGTCAATTATTAAATACGACAGTCAAAATGATCTTTTTCCCTCTATCATACTTAATATCCCAAAGGTATTCATAATGCAGTGGAGTTATTATCCTTCAGTGAGAATCCTAAATTACTT
Organism: Octonoba sinensis; assembly: GCA_038502835.1. NCBI lineage: Eukaryota > Metazoa > Arthropoda > Arachnida > Araneae > Uloboridae > Octonoba > Octonoba sinensis. Next base: position 22,094,583 of record CM076599.1, on the reverse strand, counting down.
CCCCATAATTGGAGCTGGATGAAAAAATCTCATTAGCGAAGAAAAAATGCAGCTGCTACAATATCGGATCTTCTTTCTTTTCAGCTCATGTTATAAATGTAAAAAAAAAATATCAAACGTAAGGATATTCTCAGGAGGGAGGCCGAGACAAACAATGAGAATAAAGTAATAAATGGCCTTTTAATTGAGCTAGGGTGAGGTAGAAGCTTTTAAAGGACATTTTCGATGAATGGAGTCATCCATTTTTAGACTTTTTATATTTTTTCTCAAGGCCCTTTATCCTTTTTTTTTCTTTCAAGTGGAAGAAAGATAGAAAGCATATCGCCAAGACTAATGGTTTGAGTCATTTTTTGTTCAATCAAGGCTTAATACGATATTGAATTATGATACCAGTTTAGTATTTGTGTTTTAAAAAGAACAGAGCCAATAATTACTGAGAGAAATAAACAGTTAAAGAAAGAGAAAGCTATCACGATGTTCAAACTGTAATAGACTTCCGACTACTACTTAGACTGAATCAGAATTGGTGTACACAAATCTACTTTCGTCTAGATCAGAACACATTTCCTGTTCAATAGTAGGATTATACATTCAGTGAAATTTTATAAATATGACATTATCACTAGTAACAATTAAGTTTCGTGTATATTCCTACTCCCTATAGTGAGTATATTATCAAGAATGCTGAATAATTCATAGCTGAAAATTATATTTTTATAATAACTGAACACTGAAAATAACGAGAGCTTTTCCTAGAATAATTTTGGAACGCCAGAAGAAATTATTCTAAAACTCAGAATTTTTTAATCGCTCTCTTCGTTCATCATTTAATATTACTCAGATATTTTCTATTATTTAATAATTTTCTATAATTATGATCCCAAAAATGCCGAGAAACAAATTTAGTTTGCACTATGTTTTAATTTTCTGTTAGGGAAACAACTCTGCATTTATTATCCTTTGATTATTTTGTAAATATAAGAGCTAAGGACAACACAGGCGATCTTTATTTAGTATTCTTTCTTTAGAGCTTGCTAAACAACTTCCACCCTTTTTTTCTTTGTTCAAGACAGGAAGAAGGCTAAAAGATCTTTTTCAAGAACAGTTCTGCCGTCTTTGTTGCAAAAAAAAAAAAGAGCATTTTATCGTGTTTGTTAAGCTGTAGCAACAAAATTTTCACGCTCCTTTTCAAAGTCACATCCAATTAGTTCAATTAAATTAAATTATTTTATTTTTTAATGTTGTTTGGGTGTCCCTAAATTAAACAGGTAGATTGTCCTCCTGCTTTACTTTTTACTTTAATAGGAGAAACAAAAGTAGGAAATGAAAACGAACTTACTAAGTAAATGCCATTTGGTGTGCAAAGTTCAACAATGCTTCATAGTTTAGGATAGACCGGGGCCTGCTTTTACTTCTACAATTTTTTGTAAAAACCGAATTAAACACCTAGAAAACTATTTCAAGCTAACACTATCCGCGTATCTTCAGGAAGAAGTTTTTCTTGTAATATTTGAAGATTTTAATTGCAGGAATTAATTAAAAGACGAAGAATGATACCCCAAGTTGGGCTCCCTAATTGAGGGAAGTCACCTCACTTATTTAATGTTCCAATTTTATAGTAGTTGAAGAATTGTAAAAAAGGTATAAAATCTTATTTTTTAATTTCTACAAACAAAAACGTAAGATAGCTTAGGAAAAATACCTTTCATACTTCACTCTTTCATGGAGTTAAATCGGACTTATTGAGAAATCACAAAATTATGTGAATGACAAAATCCAAAAGACAGAAATTTGCAAGGCATAATGTATGTTAAGCTAGAATTTGTATCAACTGTTTTATCGACACCATTTCACCTGAACAATGAATACAACATAAAATATTAGTCCATCAGTAATACATGATTCTTAAGCGCAAAGACATGAAAGGGAGCGAATGTGTCATAAACGTGAATTGAAAGGGAAAGTGGTATAAAATTATTTACTAACATATTTTTTTCTGTAATACTTTAAGATAAACAGTTTTTTGTTTGAACTATTTTCATAAAATATATGTTTATCAATTAAAAAAATGGCATTTTACTAAAATATAATAATTTTCTTCCTCATTAGGCATATAAATCAATGTTTTTTCTACCTTTCAGCATTAAAAACATTTAATAAAGCTTTCAACATTTCCTAAAAAAGAGCTTTCTTTCTTTTTTTACGTTTTATTTATTTATTTTTTGTACTACTTCATTTATGTTTCGACTTTTCGGAGCGATACTATTACTTTTGACTTTAGTCTTCTTTCATGCATATGTAATTTTTGGGGGAAATGTTTTCAACTGTTATTCTTATTATTCCATGTTTTATTATTATTTTCTTAAATTTAACTATAAACTAGTTTAACTGCATCTACTTGTTAACATATGACAGTGTCACATTGACCTGATTTAAATTTTTTTAAAGACGACTATTTGAATTACTAAGGTAAATACAATTCACATTGGAATAATTATTTTATTAAATTATCCAAAATATCAAAGGACAAGGACTTTTTTTTTCTAAATGTATAATTCTTACATTAGAGTTTAATACTCAAGTTCGTTTTTATTATTTCATCCAAATAGTTGAAGTTTTCCAGAAGAGTTTAATTGTTCCTTTGAATATGAATAAGACTCGACTTGACGCTTATTTCATACTTGATTTACGGCCCATAAAACTCTCTCTCAACTTCCGAAATTTTTATCAAGTCTGTAATCATAAATAACTAAAAATATCGTGCGTTTGAAAAAAAGCAAAAAAAAAAAAAAAAAAAAAAAAAAAAAAAAAAAAAAAAAAATCGTTGGAAAATTATTTTTCCCTTTTTCTTTAGAAAAGTACCAGTTGCTTTTAGTAGTTACGAACAAAAGAACTGATAAATTAAACTTGTATCTATCTGTTCTTGTTTTAGGATGTGCTTATTTCTGTTACATGATTAAACGATTTTTCTAGACATGTATTTCAAATATGCTTTAAATATGTTTAGGATATAACAATAAATATACATTTATGCCAATGATAAAAAATATGTATTTCATGTTATTACAAAAAACATTGTAAAAGCTTACGAAAACGATTAAAATAAACTTGCTACCTTACCGTATTATTTTCAAGAGTTTTTTCCCTACAACAGTAAAAAACTTAAGAAATATAAAAAATAAGAATATTTATGCCGTGTATGCCATTTTTCAGAGATTACTTTACTTTTTCACAGATATTTTCCGCACCTATTACAAATAACATTTTTTTAAAGTTCTGACATTACTACTAAGAAATATTCATTGTATCAGAAGGGAATTAAATCAATGAAATTGGCTGTAGCGTAATTGAACTCTCAGAAGCTTTTGTGACTTATTTTTACGATATATTATTATTATTATTATTATTCATTTCATATGGATTCATTTTAAACATCGATATAAATTGCCCTTTAATTTCACAATTGTATTTCTAACACAGTCGCGGTTTTGAGAAATGAGGAGTTCTTTTTTTGGGAGGGGGGTTGCTGGGATACGTTTTCTCAACGTCAACGAATTACGTGATTAGAAGTCTCCTGGTTTTATCCTATTTAGCACATGAGTGTAAGGCAGCCTTAAACGTACTTTAAGAAGGCGCTTTTTTTCTTGGAAGTGATCTTCCTGAAAGAAATCAAATATTATACCTCTTCATCAATTGACTCAACAAACAAATAGGGCACTTTGAACGTTTTGACTCAACAAATATGTGAGTTGATTGTCTGTCGATGGTTCTGTCTTATTAATACTCGATTACGAATTTCAGGAAAATTTACTTTGTTATATTCAAAGGAAGGGATGATTATTTTAACATTCAAATAATATAATACCATCGTATACATTAGGTTTCACATTCACATTTTTCTCCAATATGTATTAACTGTGGGAGTGGGAGTTTAAAAGTTCTAGTCAGAGAAGGTACTACCAAAGAACTATCAAATATTTATAAACAACTTTTCCTAATGCGTTCAACTAGTTTTTTGTTTATATAGAGCAATACTTTTTTGCTTTCACAATTTTAATTAAAACTAACTTGAAAAATCAATTTTGTCAAGTGGTCTTAAGTTAAGTACGTTTTCAAATTTCTGCCTCATTGTTTGTCACTTAAGCAAATATACTATCCCGATAACAGTGAAAGAGAGAACAATTTTCAAGAATTAAGAAAACACAACTTTTCCAATCTTTATAAAGAGATTGCGTGCCTAAACCACGGCATATTAAAATTAAATAAAAACGGAATATTGACAGAAAGCTTTGCTTTGACGCAACTTATGATAACATGCTTAGAAGGAATTTAATTTTTTACATTATTGTTTACATCAGTTTGTATCGGATTTTGAATTTTTTTTCCTCATTATGTATTTAAAGGTTACCAGACCCCTTTCCCCGAAAAGGGTCATAATTAGTAAGAAACAAATGGCCAAAATTAAAAACAATCTTAAATAATGATGCATGGCATAAATGCAGACACGTTTTCTTTTTACAACATTTGAAAAAGTTGCCAAATTCCATTTGCATGGGTTGTTAATATAAAAAAAATACGGACTTGGGCTTTTCGGAATTTTTTTGAGTCATTTTAGCTTATTTCTTCATTACCATTGTCTTATTAAAAAATAGGCAAAAAGCATGTTCCGGCTTCCTGTGCCTAAACACTGTTTCGTGGGTCTTCCAGTTTCGCTTGCCCTTTGGCCTGTAGTACAAAGCCCCTCTGCGTAATCTGCAGCGTGGCATACGTTATGCATGACTTTTCTAATGGTTTCGATATTCTTTAATTTTCTCACATTAGCTAAATTATTTAATTTTCCTCAGAAATCGTTATTTCTTATTGTTTATAAAATAGTGCAATCCTTTAAAAGTCGAAAGTATCACTTTCTGATGCCTGAATTCTGCTTGTTTATTTTATATCCAGAGTCCATGTCTCTGAGCTTGCAGCCCCAATACTGTGAGAAATTTAGATGTGTTTCTCTTCTTGTTCCTCCTTTAAGAATGCCACTAATGCGTTGGAATTTATGTAGCCTTTTCATTGTCTTTCTTTCTTTATTTTACCCCTTTCTTTGGACATCCTTCTGGTAGTCAAAAGTGATGCCACAATCTATTAAATTGTAGTCTTGTACTTGTTCGATAATGTTATTATTCATACTTCTTTTAATCTATTTCTTTAATGTAAAAATAGAACCCTGTGAAAGTAAGAAAATTGATAAGACCACGTATGATTGAAAGTGAAGGAAAAAATAATAAGTTATCTCTTTACAGGCTCCAGCTTTGCAGCAGAGAAAAAGCACGAAAACGATTTCATGATAACCTGACACATTTTATGAGACACTGGTTATTTTAAAATTAGGCACTACTTGAAATTACAAATCAATATAATTTTTCAATCAACAATCTAAAAGAGGGGGGAAATGCGGTTGTTAAAGCAGGAAAAAGTCCATGCTTGTACAAATTTAAACAAAAGATATTCAATATGAAAAGGCTAATGTCCTCAAAATGAAATGTAAAGATTTTTTTCAGCTGCCACTCGTACTGCTCCTCGAATAAAACATTCACCATCAAGGAGTTTTGTAATGGTATTCAGATACAAATACTGTAGGATTTTTCTTCCTTGTTTACTTTTGTATACGATAAACTATACATTCGCCATGTGTTTCCTTTATACCTTATAAAAGTATAATTTTCATTTCTTTCAACGCTTTAAGAAACACTTAACGTATTAGTTTAATTTTGAGAAGAGGTAGACATCAAATTCCTTTTGAATTAAAATAGTTCTCCAAAAACCTATAAAAGAAAAAAATATACAGTTTGAGAACTTTCTTTTAACTCAACATTAATAATCCTAACGAATTATGTTTAAGAGTAATTATTTTAACTATACGGCAACTAAGAATAGTTTTCGGAATAATCACGAACTTTCCTTTAAATAATTATAAGTTATGGCCTGAAATTTGATAAAGAATTTAAATCATTTGTTTACGTACATTTAATAATGCTAATATCTCGCTTTGAACACTACACACAAGTACTTCTATTCGTTTATATAAGTAAACGTATTTATTAAAATAACAAACAGGTACATTCTATCACATTTTGATTACTCATTGCTGCTACAACAATTAAGTCCCAGATCGTTTTCATTCCTTATCCAAGTGATTTTTTCTAACTTAAGAAAACATCTCTTCTTGTAGCTTACTTTCTGTTAGATTATGTTTTTAAAAGAAAAAATAATTCTACTCCACTCTTATTAAGAAATTTTGCTTCTAGGTACTAAGTTTTACTCTAACATAAATTGAAAAGGCAATATTGACAGTAATATGAGATGTATGCTGACACATCGTATGATAAAGCACTTTCTAGAACTTAATATCTCAGTTTGCTTTGCCGGAATGAAACGCAAAGCTTAGAGCGAAAACTTGCCGTCACAGATTTTTAAAAGATTGACTTTTTTCGTGAAGTTTCCTTTTTCCCCCTGCATTTTAACTGTTACATGGATTAATTTTTACTAACAAGAATAAAAATTAGTGCTTTGAAGACTCGTAATTTTTTTGCTTACAATATTTTCCCTTAATTAAAATTGTCTAACTCTCAAGAAGATTTGGCTTTTAACAAAAAGAATAATTCAGAAAAAAATCTTAATTTTAATATTTTTTGAATCTCATCACAATCAGTGTTCAGTTTTAATTTTGTACAAAATTTTCGTTTTTGAAATTCTGTACTTCTGTACTATTAAATTTAATATTTTTTCTTTTTGCGCACTTGAATAATTAAAACATGTGCACTTATGATAAATTCCCACCTAATGCAAATCCAGAAATAATTCAGTCATAATAGAATGTTGCTGTGGATTTAAAAATAACATCGATCATTTATCTGTTATAAATGTCATCCTAACCCAAGCGACAGATCAGTCTTCTTGGTGATAGTAATTTTTAATGATGATATGTATAGAAAATGCCAATGAGTCAGCGATTGACAACACGAGACGTTAAAATATTAATAAAATAGTGGTCTGGGCTAATGTGTGGAGTAGAAAATGTACGGCTAACGTTTTGTTTTAAGTAACTAGAAAACAATTGCAGATCATTTTTTACTATTCTTACTGCCATCTTTACTGAAATTTTCTAAGTTACTTTTTATTAGTATATTTTAGTTTTAACAGATTTATAGTTTGAACTTTATATTTAACAACAGCGAGAAACCGATCATATTCTCAAAATAACTATTGGTACAATTATCTCCCTATTAGAGGAACATTAAGACGGTTGTAAAACCCAAGTTTGTATTGAGTTCTATTAAAAAAATAAATGTGTAATGTAAAGCAAAAATTAAAACTTCACATAGCTACCTTCATAAATTGTACGAAAATAAATATTCTACTTAATCTCACTTCCGGAAAAATCATTTATTTCCTTTTTTACATATTTTTACGTTTTCCACTTATTCCTACGTTGTTTAAAAATTCTTCTTTTTAAAGCAATTAACGCAAGCGATAAGATGCGTAAATAACTTTTTTCCCTCCTTGATTGCACTGTGCGCCATTTCTTTCGAAAACACTTCTAAAAGTTTAAAGCTCAGAGTTATTCCAATCATTGTTTACGCAAATAAGCTATTTTTTAGCTGAAATGAACTTTTAAAATGCATAGGGTTGCTATCAATTGATCACTTTTCTAGTTTTTGATTAAGGTTCTAGTGAAAAATTATACTTAGGGGAGTTGCATTCCGGTAATTAAACCGCAAATAAAATTTAAAGCCGCCATTGGTAAAGTCATTAAAGTAATTGAATTGCTCTTACTCAGGAAACATTCCAAAACTTAGCGTAAAAGAATAGGATGATTTTATTCAACTGATAAGAATACTTTAGGTGTTGGCTTTATTTACATAGAGCTCAACCATCAAACCTTTTTAATGAAATTACGAAATATTAATGTTATTTTGGAACACTTTTTAATTGATTTCCCCCCCCCCCCTTGGATGTCTAGTAATTATGATTTCATGTCTAGCATTATTAACAGATTCTTTGAAGTAAATTTTATTTGTTTGTCAGAATATTTTAGAGCGTGGACGGAAAAAGTTCTTTTTGTAGCAACTGATAATCATTTTACAATAGCTAGAGCTGAAAATATTAATATTTTTACCTTTTAATTATTACCTTAAACCGATAGAGTTTGATTAATATCTTTCGTATCCGCAGATTTAGGTAAGGAAAAAAGAGTTAAATTTTCGCTTATGCTGTAAAGTAACTCGTGCTTATTTTTAAATTCTCGCTTTATAACAAAAGGTGCTATCTGGAAGTTTGCACGAAATGCGGTGTACATTGACGTATTTTTTAAATAATTTTATTGGTTCTGGAAAGTTCCAGAAGTCGATAATAATCGTCACGTTATGAATAATGCTCCTCGTCTAAATTAATTTTTGAACGCAACTGTCGTGTCCTATAGAATCAACTTTATAAGAAAATATTTCAGTTTTTTTAAGGCTCATAACCGTTCGACATAGTATTTTTTTCCACAAATAATTAATAAAAAAATCATTAACTATTTAAGGATAAGGAGTTAAATGATAGTTGTTTTAAGTCAGGTGATGTAACACATCTCACATTCATAATTCACATGATTGACGTTAACTTTCAACATGTGGTGATATTAATGTTTGCATACGACAGAGCAGACTTTGGGAGATAATTGTTTTCGAGCTAGCTCATTTTCGATAACTTCCATGTATCACCTTATAAATTGAAGAAAAAGGCGTTTGAAGTAAACAAAAATTGTAATAATGATGATCGTAGTAGTAGTAGTTGAAATTTACTAAAAAAAAAGACACCTAATAAAATTCATCGCGTTTTTATATTAAGCTTTTTGTTCTTTTTTTTTTGCATAAAAGCGACATAATGATCATCAGATATACATCAAATAATTTTAGTGTTCTTACTTCTAGCCATTTCGAAAACATTTTACTGTAGCATTATGTGAAATACGGATTAGTAGATACATTAGCAAAACTTAATTTTTTGTGACTTACTCTGCTAAACGGAAATCTAAAACCACTTTATTAAAACAGAAATAAAACTTTTGTTTCTCATCGTTAAAATCGCTATCCAGATGAAAAGAAATTTATACCAAGTTTGAGTCGAAAATTTTAATTCTAAATGAATCCTATCAAATAAATAAAATTAGCTACTCTTTATATTTAAATGTAATGACTTTTGTATGGAAATGGAGAAAAATCAATGGTATTAATGATTTTCCAAATAGACTTGTGAGTTTATTATTCCCTACTAATTCCCCACTGAATAATTTTTCACGCGGGCTTAAATAACATTAGTACAAGAATTATCAGCCGATTGTTATTCTCTGATGTTTCAATGTTGCTTCAAGAATAAAAGATGCATTTGTTTGAACGAAAATTAGAATAGAATTCGATTTTAATGAGCTTCAAAATGGGATGATTAAATTCTATTCTTGTCCGAAATACGTTGTAAAAACCCATTAGGAGTAATAAAGCGACTGCTTAAAATTTGCTAATCTGTATTAAAATGTTAATGGTAATTGTAACTGCTAATTATGTTTAATGATGGTTATTTGTAAATGAACGTGAAAAAAGTTATTACGTACGAATAATTGCTCTAATTTTTTAAAATACTTTGTGAGGGTAAAGGGAAAAATGTTTATTAAGATTAGTTTCATTCAGAAGGGAATTCTCAGCAAAATCTAATATTATAAGAGCAATAATAACAATTATTATAAATATTATTAATATTATTACCAATATCTGAGGTGATTAAAAACACCTCACGGTTTTATTAGTTGAACTAGTTATCAGATTTAAACCAAAAGCTAAAACAAACATTAATAAGGTTTTTTTAGTCACGTGTTTATGTGTTACAACGAACCCATTTTTCAATGCAGTTCCAGAATTAACTTCTGAATGGAATACTTGGGAGATTTCATTCTATATATTCGCTGTAACTACAAAACACGTATATGAATTTTTTTCAGATTTTGTGCAATATTAAAGTTGATTTATCCTTTAGATTTTCAACACAAAAGTGGCTTGTAAATGTCTTCTTCTTCAATAGTATATTAAAAGTGGCAAAACATTTAAGAGTAGAATCCACAAAAAATCTTATGCTGATTGTATCAGGAAAGCACATTCTATGGTCAATTCTTTATTTTCGTTCACTGTTTGAATAATTTGTTGATATTTTCAATATTGATTTACCAATTACGTCTGCTCTATGCACAACCATGTGTGTGTTTCAGAAGCTAAAGATTTTATTTAATACGCTTGGTTATATAACATTTATTTTATTATATCTTGTATCGAAGTTAGCTTTTTATGTCAAGTTTGATTTTATTTGAATATTAATATTCATATTTTTTCCCCTTTCCTAAAAGAATAGGCAACACATTGAAGTTTAAGGTTTTTTAAACAGAAACTACTAAATAGAGAACGCGTGCGGTATTTTCTAATAATGGTTCTAAATTTTTAACTGTATAGATCTATAGCAGAAGAGATCGTTTGCTTTATCATTTTCATCTTAAACACGATAATTTTTTAAAAATTATTTTGCAAGCTATGTATTAACATTTTCCTCTTTAAGAAGTCAAATTTTAAAATTTAGTTATATAACTGTTATTAATTTAAGTAAACATGGTATATAGTATGGTTACTTAAGTAAATGGTATATATGGTTATTTAAGTTAAACTATGCTTCAGAATTGAATAATTTAAAACAAAATACGATAGTTCTTTAAGCTATGTCTGACTAAAGAAGATCTGAGAACGAATTTTTGATCAACGAATTTATAATTTATTTTTTAAAAATAACATATATAGTACTGTTTGTTCTCGAAAGCCGAGACCACCAGTCGGGAATGATTCTATTTGTCGAAGGGGTGAGACTAGTTTTGGAAGTTTTATTTCATCCAAGTGTTTTTTATATTTTTCTTGACGTTGAATTATTCCATTTCTCATTTGAATATTTAGCACAAAAAGAGAAGAAAAAGAAAGCAGCTAGTTTGTTATTCTTCGCGTCAACATATCCTCATCTTTATTTCTTCTATTACACCTATTTCGATGAAATTGACGCAGTCCTGACGCATGCGTCCTACGCACGCGTTAGGGAAGGCTTCGACTCAGAAAAACAAACAGTTCATATAATGAAAAACACAAAAGTTCCTCAGCTGTCTTTTGCTATGTTTCTCCCAGAACAGAGTAAAATAACATTTTCTCACCTTTTAATATATGCATTTAAAAAGGAACTTGCCAAAGTGGAAATGTACCCCACGTGAATTCTACCGCAGTTAGTAGAAAATTATATTCATTTTGTTACGAAGAAAGAGACGAGCAAAATGTACGTTCTTAATTAATATCGTTTTTTCCCCTCAAAAAAAGTTTAACATATGGCGCAGTTTACTTTGAAGAACAAATTTTCCGCCGCACATTCTTCTGCATACACGACGATCCTGTATTCGCATGTGTTTTTTAAAGTTTCAAGATAATGGAAATGTAAGGACTAAATTATGTAAATATTTAATCAGGCGTCAAAATATTATCTTTTGCAAGATTCTGTTGCAATACAGAAAAAAAAGGCTGTTATCACTTTTATAAGAGTGGAGAATAATTTATATTTTCTTTCGCACGATGCTTCTATAAATTGTCGTAGTTCTTAAAAGGAAGTAAGGTGAAACTGGTAGCGATGGCGCACATTTGGAAAACATGATAAAAAAGAATGAAATTGTTAATTTTTTGCCAAACTTATGGTGAGTATTACAGACTACATTCTGTATGCATTGCCATCCCTACTTCCTAGCTATGCTGTTATTCAACAGCAGGCATAAAGCGAACGCAGCTATTTTTCCCTTCTCTCCTCATAGGGCTGGTGAGATTGCGCACATGGGTGGTTCACGCACATGGGAAATGGCTTTCGACAACAAGTAGATAATATATTAGTAATTGCGAGTAAATTGTCAAAATAACTGAAAAAACGTTTGCTTAAAGAGCAGTACTCTTGCAGTACTCTCATCACAAAGGAGATCAGAAGTACTAATGAAATGCAAGGCAACCCCTTACATTTGGAAAGAAACCAATAAAAGCAACTTTCTTGAATCGCAGAGCTTTCCCACTTCCCCTTCCTCGAAAAATTAGAGTGCGTCATCTTTCCGACCGCGCCATCTCCCCATGTTTGATCTTATATGTTATTCTTAATACTTTTTTTTTTCCATAATTTAAATTTTCATTTAATGAGATCGTACAAGCAACACAACTCAGTTTTTTTATTATGTAATGTATGTATGTATGCATGTTTGTTGTTTTTTCTAATGCAACTTGGGTATCTAAGCTCCCCTTCGCAGAGTGACCACGAATTAAGGCAGTAAGGGAGCGCCTTCCGTTTATAGATGCTCACCACAACGGTTTAAGTACGACTTGGTTCATTATGTGTTTGGATGAGACCAGATGGCGCCACCACAAATACGCCCCCTTCCTTTTTTGACCTAAGAGTGAGGGGAAAGTGAATTCCCCACCCTCTGGTATCCACGGAACTGCCTCAAGACTTCAGGGTCCACGGGTTTTGCCTGCACTTATCCATAAGTGTACATGGTAGGTCTTCAGCGGGTTGGGATCGAACAACCACTCTTCCGGTTCAAAGATCGACATTCTAACCACTAGACTAACGAAAATATTAGAAAAATATTCAGGAACAGAATAAACATTCAAAATATTAGGAAGAGTCCTGACATTGATGTAAACTAAACTGATCAGATACTGAGTTTTTATATGAAGATCCGAAACGGGTAATAAACTTCCGGGAAAGAAATACATTCCTTATTTCGTTGTTCTTATATAACATATTACTTAATATGTACGTACACAAAGTTTCATCGTGAAAGCCTGAAATTAGTGAATGTCAATATTAACCATATAAGTCCGTGAAAGTCCAAAAATTTGGTTATATCCTTATATATTCGGACACTCACCGGTGTACGTAGACAATCACAGACGGAATCTGGTGAAATTCGAAACAAAAAGGTGATTCCAATAGAGTTGCGACAGTTTGAAGAACTCTGGTCTGAAATGAGATTGTATAGCGTGAGATCGTATAAATTATATTAAACATTTTCATTTGTCTTATATCTGTCTAGAATGTATTATTCGTCTGACATAAATTCGATCGTTTTAATAATAAGTAAACGTTAGGGGCTTCGCTCACCTACCCAGATACGCAGTTAAATACCCCATAAAGTATAACATAAAAATACCTCGGAATAAATAAGATACTGGCCTATGAAAAAACTTCGGAGTGAAGAAGATATTGTCAGAAACATCACAAAGTAAAAGCAATATTCAATATCAACAATCAAAAATAATATTCAATATCAACAATAAAAAAATAATATTCATTATCAACAGCCAAAAACAATATTCAATATGAACAATCAAAAATAATAATGATTTTCAACAATGATTTTAATTGCTGAAACAACATTTTAAATCTGCTCCACTCTAAAAATGAGTTGACAAATATTTGGTATATTAACGTATTATATGCCACACCAAAATTACGTTAAAAATCAGGTGACCCTTTAGTCTATGGTTTGTCCCGTCGCCAAGCAAACTTTACGACTTTTTAATACATAGAGAAGATGTAACGAAATTATTAATCAACATTCACCATCAGTGCATGGTGAATTTCGACATTAACCGGTGTAAGACCGAAATAATGATATTTAGCAAATATTTCGGACATACACCAAACGACTAGGTTAATCTTGATATTCACCAAATTTCGGTCTTTTACCGTAACATTTACAACTGAACATTAGAACAACTAGAACACGGTCTTGGCGTGTTCTATTGTATATGCACAGATTGATAACCCCTGCGTTACGAGAAAAGTTAAAACAAATTGTGCGTTCTGTGATAAGCGTGAAAGCACTTCACGTATGTTGCGAGCAATTTTCCGTTAGCTACGGAAAGGAAGAAAAAAGAAGACAAGAAATCTCAGCAATAATGAAATGTAAAAGTAAGCCTTCTAAGCCATCATTTTTATTAAATTCACTTTTGCGCAAAAAGATTTAAATTTATAATAGACTCGGCTGTTATGCGCATTTGAATTTAACGAGCAAGTTATCTCAGTTCCTTTATTCTCGTTATAACCGAGATCGGCTGTACTATGTTCTTCCAAATCATTTTGGGACTTAAATTACACCTAAACAATTAGTAATAATTACTTAGCTTAATACTACTTTGAAACATTAAGTGCATCCTTACAGCGTTTTTGTTATTATCCAGTGAAACAAATGGTAAAATCACCACAAAAATATAACATTTTTAGTACATAGAAAGCGTAAATCTTACTCACGACAGTTATTTTAAATTAATAGGAAACATTGTTTCAAAAACGACGGACATTCTAATATGTTTAAGAACAGAAAAAAGCATATACATTTTCGTGATTTACACGATGCCATTTGTATAAAGATGCCATAATTACGCAACCTCAAGGTACGTTTTATGACTTTGAAAGGTCCCTGGAGGGCTGTTAAATGCAATGCGGCTAGAAACACATTTAGAATCCATTATCACAGTTTGCTAATTATGTGAATGATTTTGAATGTAAAACGGAGTGGCATTAGCAGAAACGAGGAATCATTAATCACACGTGATTTCCGTAAACAAATAGCAAGTTAGCAACGATTACCCGAGTGAAAGAAAACGATTTTCCATTCTTGTTGTAGATAGCGCTAAAGTTGCGTTATGGTAGCTGAATCAGTGGTTGTATGACAAAAAGATTTTTTCGGAGATTTTGATGGCTCATGGGATTTTAAACTAAAGGTGTTCTTTATTTAAACTAAGATAAAATATGATGGGTAGTGAGAAATATTTTAAGTTTATTTGCTTTTACAGCTCAACTGATTGCGAAAATTTGTGTGGCATGTGAAATAATGTACATTGACATAGAAGTAAAATTTTCCATAACGTCTTTTCTGTTCTGTTTCTAAACTGTAAGAAAAATGCATTCTTTTTGAAATCGTCAATTCTTTAGCATTACTATTTTAACTGGAACATTTTGTTCAATTGAAAAAAAAGGACGAATAATATGTTAACTTATTTTTTTAAAACTTATGCTGGCATTTTCTAACTGACAATGAAAGCTAACATTTATAATTGTTAAAATATGCTTTAAATGAGTTTACGAATTATGTTTGAGCTTTTAATCAAAAGGCAAGTTTAGATTTTTTTTACCAGTTCTTATTATTTCGTTTCCATGCAAATGCTTCTCACCTTTTTATAAGACGATAAAACGTAAAAACGTACAGGTTTCAATAAATTATCAAAATAATATGTTTTTTCGATTCAGATTTTTTTTTTAATTTATAGCAAAAAAGCGGAACTTTGAGAGGAAAAGAAAAAAAAAAGACACAACTTATAGTAAGAGCTATGCTCCTAAACAAGGAAAAAATTTCACTTTTCTGAAGTGCGGTTGCGAAGGAAATCATTCTAATTTGAAAGAAGAGGAATTAGTTGTTAGAAGGGAAGCAGTTAAAGTAATGAGTTTCAAGTACCCAATAAATCGAAGTATCAGGAGCGAACCTCAAACGATTGTGATTTACCGCACTTATTGATCTAGAACAGATCTTATTTCGGAAAGATTTCAGAAAGGAAGATCAGAAAGCAAAGACTATTATGTTACTCCCCTTTTATCCGCAGCGTAACGTACATTTATTTGAATATTTCTAGAAATAACAAAATTTCCCTCCCCCCCCCTCTCCCGCAAAAACTAATAACTTTAAAATTGCTATGCACAACTAATGATTTTTAAATGCCAACTGACTTCATTAAAAGTAAAAGAGAGTTGAAAGTAAGTATCCAATAAACCTTTCAAAATGAAACAATAAACTTATACCGTGCCTCTTAAACCGTCTATAAGTAACTTTAGATAATCTTTGAAGTCCGATATATTGTTGAACGGATATAAATTTAAAACATCATTTTTTCTTGAAAAATGCATGTTGGAAGTAAGGAAAATGTGCTGTTACACTTTCTAAAGTACATTTCTCAACTCCGCCCGTTATATCTGCTACTGAGCATTCTTAAGAATGCATAGGGTCAGGTGGGGTAAAATGATCAATGGGGTAAAGTGGACATACGGCAAACAAAAAGCTATAGCTTTGAAATAAATAAAGGAATTGGTTAAATTTTTTTATTTTAGCTTTTAATAATTAAAAAGAAAATTTTTGAAACAAAATTATATTAATAGCAACTCTTTAGGTGGCGAAAACACTCGATTTGTTTGTTTATACAACACTTTGAAATTGAAACAGCTCTTTTAACTTCTCTCTGCCATTTTGTTTTAAAGAATTTGCAGCAAATGGACGGTGCAGGTAGTTTTACACAGATCTAAAAAACACTTCCTCACTAACCGCGAAGCTAGATTTAGTTCATATATTATTTTACAGTAGTTTAAATAAGATGGGGTAAAGTGGTAATAGTATTAGGCTTAACATGCACCAATGTTCTAAAATTACTTTAAGTTAATTTATGTGGTAGACCAGGGATTGACTTGCATTGGAATTCACAGGAGCTCAGTTTCCATATTTATTTTCAATTTTTAACTATTAGAAGGAATTCAAGCTATTTACGCAAGAAAATAAATTTTGAAGACTCGCACGTCTTTTGTTAGAAATTAAGCCACAAGACAGATGTCAGTTACACTTTAACTAAGTTCAAATACTGTTTCACTCACACTGTATTTAAAAAAAAAAAAAAAAAACTTTTAAATTTACTTTTTAGAAAACCGGAACTAACACAACTGATTCTCAAATGCAATAGCGATTGAGATTACTACAATACAATTCTCTTACAATAGTGTGTTTAGTATTGAAAAATTTTTAGAAGCACTTCTTAATACAAGAATTTTCATGTATCAATCATTCGTTTATAAACAGACTTATTATAAGTATTATTAAGATTTAAATGTTTAGAACTATCAGTGCTTCGAACAAGAACAATACATGCAAGAGAGAGAAAATTAGAAATCGCTTGGTTAAAATATGTATTTTCCTTCCATTAATTTTTAATGAGCTATAATTATCTAGAACTCTCTTATGAGCGATATTTTCCTAATCTGTTATTTAAGTAATTTAGTCATTAATTAAAAGCTATTTTAAATTTTTTCACGGAAAATTTTGAATTTCATATTTATGTTTTATTATATGTATTGAGTTAAAGGACAGACTTAAAATCTAATAGCTAGGGATTAAAACCCAAGAATACCTACTATTATGTATCCTAACATGTTTTGGTACGTAACTTCGTTTTAGACCATATATGCAGCAGCTGAAGGGACTGAAGTACCTTACGAGATGTTACGAAGAGGAGGCTTAACTTTTAACCATAATAGAGGACATAAATAAATTCAGTTGAGGGAAATAAAGTTGTTTCCGCTCTAAAATGAACCTTTGTTGAGTATTTTGAAGTATTATGGTTATTAATACTTTTATGCAGTTTTTTTTCACGTATGACCACTTTACCCCGTGCACTACTCACTTTACCCCACCCCATGGGGTAAAGTGGTCATACATTCATCCCAGAAAGAAGGCGTCATAAAATTATTTTACTTAATTTTTTTTCTGCTCAAAATTTAATGCGCTCTATTCTTTAATAATGTAATGTAAAATAGCAAGCAAAAAACCTGAAGGTTTTGAACAAATTCTTATATTTATTGGCAATGAAAGTTGAAAAACGTGGATTTAATCACCACTTTACCCCACCTGACCCTACCATATACATATCAATTTAAAAAATGAAATGATTTTTCTAACAATACTAAATTTTCAGTGTTCAAATGTTTGTTAAAAGTTGTACATAATTCAAATTTTACAGACGTTCGACACCTTGATAACATGTCGATGGAACGTTTACTTTTTTAAAAATTAGTATTAATGCAAGCATATAAACAAGACATTTTGCACCTATTAAAATATATTATTCGTACTTTACGAGCGTATTTACTCAAAACATCATATCCTTAGTTTTGATATATAATTAGTTAGGAGTTGAAGCTGCAAATATTGGTTACTTTAGAAATATGTATAATGTATGAAAAACCACGAGTACGAACTTATGACCCAAGAATTTGACAACAAATGATTGAACCTCTGCAATTTTTTCTATGAAATATTTTTTTTCTATGTAGAAATAACTATCTTGAAGAACGTTGGGAAAGAGCTTTGCATAGATTTACTTTATTAAATGTAGAATAAGTTCTTCAAAAGTTATCATGTAATTTAATCTGGTTATGGATTAAAGTAAAATAAGACTTTTTTTTGCAACGCAGCTTTTAGCAGGTTCTTTGGCTCTCAAGCAAAATAGGAAAAAAAAAAAAAAAGACTTCTCTTAATATATTTTTTTCTTCTTATTAATTCCAAAAAAGTTTTTACAACAGACAAAATGTGCCAACTTATAACGTATATCTAACTGAAGACACATCGCTATAGATCCATCGTCCAAATTTGGGCTTGAAGCATAAATCATCCATAGAGAAATGCACTGCAATTTATGCCTGGGAAAATAGTGCTTTAGAGAATCTGTAATGTTAATAAGAAGATTTAATAAATTTCGAGTTGCCTGGCTGCTGTTACAAATGTGTTTATTTTTTGCATTTATCACATCAGAAAAATGTTACTCGTGAAGCGCGAAAGTGTTATACATATGTATGGTTGAGTCAAAATAGAATGAGTACATGTATTTTATCTTCATAATTAGTTGCACATCGCTTATGCTACGTTAATCAGATGCACACAAGCAGTATCTTACATAATCACTATATATCAACGTTGAAAGAACAAATACCTTTAAGAAAAACGAGTAAACTATTTTTAGAAAGTAAAGGTCAATACTTTAAGTACAAATCGAAATCTTTCGAACAGCAAGACGCTAGAAAGCGAATTTGTTTTAATAGGGATTTGCTCTTGAAATACCCTATTCTTGCTGCCGCGCTTGGGGGAAACTTTGATGAAAGGTAGTAAAATATCTTCGCATTCCTTGATTACTTTTGTTGAGGGTTGCTAGTTTTTGTTTTCTGCTCGATGCAAGTATCTAAAGAAAGTAATAAAGACACGAAATGGAAGAATTGGAAAACTTTAGGTTAATTCTGTATTTCTAGCAGAGTACCCTAAAGTACTTCTTAAGTCGGTGATTTGCATTTTTCTTTTGACTTGGTATTTACGTTCGACAAAAGCTTGTGTTTTTTGGATTAAAATTCATCATTCTATGCATATTACTATTTCTAAATCCCATTTTTTACATCTAATGTACATTGTTTTTTTTTCCATAAAATGGACATTCTAATGTATATTGTTTCTTTCTTCATGAAATAGATATTCTAATGTACATTGTTTTTTTTTTCCATAAAATGGATATTCTAATGTATATTGTTTCTTTTCCCAGAAAAAAAAGTAACACTGTTAAATGAAGTATTTTTAAACTCGAGTTGAAAAGTAACATGCACAATAGTCTGCCACAAAAATACATCATTCATTATAGTTCTGCAGAATATATACATAAATCAAACTTAACTCTAGAAACAATAAAGTTATCACAAAATTCAATTTATTTTGTGCGTTTTTATGTCATGAATGTCAACGCATTACAAATGGGAAGCGTTAAAGTCCTAAAACTATCTCTAAATCCCAGTTTTTTCTATTCATATGCTATTTTCATAAAAATAGCCAAAATGTTGAAATACAGTCTCTTAATGGAATATCGGTAAAAAGAAGATCTCGCTTAACGTAATACATTTTCAATGCACCAAATGACAGTATACTGCTTCTGTGATCCGGGATAATGAAATATCCCGCTTATTAGCATAATTTCAGGTGGCAAATTGGCTATTCCATTAAGTGCAATCGACTGTATTATAATTACAAAAGGAGAAACGTTCTCTTTTTAAATTTTTATGATGGATTTCATTGACTGGATGCTACAATATTAGGCATGTTGTTTACAATACCATGTTTGGACTGTTTATGTTCTGGTTAGTATCGATTTTATAACAAGGCACAGTTAATATAGCGCAATTAAAGAATTGAAAATTAATCTAGTTTTTGGGGCATTTTACGATATTTGGAACATTATGTAGAGTCCGTAACATGCATATATATTCATGTATTTCTTATAAATTAAAAAAAAAAAAAAACTCGTGTTTAGGTGTAATTACGTCTTAACACCAAAAAGTATTTAGATTTGCTTAAAATTTATAGAAAATGATATGATAAAATAATGAAAATGAAGATTATATACGTATGTTACGGACTCTATATAATGTCCCAAATACCATAAAATGGCCTTTTGAGGCAATATAGCTCATTCTCCAATGAGTCACCACGTTTGTTCTTTTTTTATTCTTTCTTTTAACGTGCATTAACTTTTCCCCTCATTTAGGACATTTCGTAACATTTTTTATTACGTATGAAATAATAATTAGTTTTCTGCTTTTAAACGATTTTCTGAAAAGGTAGAAGATAAATATCAAACGCAGAAAGTATATGGTGTACTTTATGAATAATAACACACAAAATTAAACGAATTATGTCGATATTATTCTAATTCTTGTAAAAAAAGTTATGACCTTTTGACACATTTCAAACCGTATACTAAAGCTGAAGAAGGTAATTATTGCTAACTGCGTCCTACTGTACATAGACTGTACAGGCCTTCCTAGATTACCCCGAAGGGAACGAAACGCAGCGCTCCTTCTTCGAACCTTCCGAAAACCCTCAGACACATAACAACCAGAACTGGCTATAGGGACGACACTGGCGAGCGTTCGCTACCTGCTATATATACTGTCACGGTGCCGCATTCTCTCTACAAAGAGAGCCTAACATCCGCCGGAAGCAGATTGGTGGAGATTTAGCGCCACCCTGTCCGCACCACGAGGAGGCCCCCACCATTGCGGACCTAAGCTAAAAGAGGTGGGAATTGTTCGTTTGAACAAGTTCTAGGCTCATACATATATATTTTAAATGTGCACTTATTTTCTTTTATACGTTGTCATTCAAACGAAAATTTTGTCATTGTAATTATGTCTGTATTCTTATAAAGATATAAATTCTATATATTTGTAAATGAAGACGAGGAAAACACAAAGTGATTATGATTTAATGCAAACCAAACACGACCAACAGCTGCATCTTTATACAGTACATGCAAAATGGTAAACGGAGCATTTTTCGTATTTTAATATTCATACTCAAGCATATTATTGTAAAAATATATCACATCTAAAAACGTCAGTTTCGCTTGCTAAAGAAATTAAATATTCATCTCCAGCTGCGACCAAGAAAAAGAACACAGAATGAACATTCTTAATTAACGCTGTTTTTTACGTAGCAAAAATTTCAGCATCTGGAACTGTTTACCTTGTAAAGAAAGCAAAGTATTCCAGAATCATTCTTCTAAGGAATAGTTGTGGTACGTCCACACTTTAATTTTTTTTCTGAATTTCACTAAAGCAAAGCTTCACTATTTAAATGTTTAATACTGTACCATAGTGGCTGCTCCTTTCTAGAATATATTTTTCAAAAGTAAGTGTTAGTTGCACTTATCTGGCAACATGGAAATATTCCTGGTGTTAATATTTTAACGTATTTAGTAAGCGTTAGAATTTAAAAAAATCGTAGCTCAAGAATAAATATATTAGAAAACGTTAACACGTAAAGTTGCCATTTAGTTAACGAGAATATTTAATGCATACATGAAGTATGTTTAAGTGGTTAAAAGCTACGCTTGAGTATGTATTTTTCCTGAATAATGTGTGATAAATTAAATTACTAGCGCAATTTGCATCATCAGAGCCCAGGTTCTTCTATACTGTGGGAAACTGGGCATCAAAATTCTCAAGCGGTAACGGCATTCGCTGATAGTGGTGTCGCATAAAAGAATGGGTGTGGTCTCTGGGGAATGCAGTAGGTCTCCAAATGGCGAGGAACCAATACTCAGGCCCATTGAAATAACAAACAAAAACATGTTCAGGAAATTTAATGCATTAGTACATTTTATAGCCTTGCACTACCTCATAAAAGCCTTTTGCTTGAGTTTTCATTTAAAAAATACAAAACTATATTTAAACTAAATATTCTTTGAAGATTTTGAAATGTGCCTAAATTTCTAAAGGAAATTGAAGTTTTGTGAAATATAAATTTACGAATAAATAATGTGCATAGTTTTAACTAAACGATTTATGAATTACTTCATAGAACATAAAAAATGACACAACCTTAAACCCGGGAAAAAATCACGCTATGCAGTTTAACTATTCAAACCGTTTAAGTCTCTTTGCACCGGACTATATAAAATCTTGATTCAAAACAACTTTAAAGATGGTGAATTTACGTAAAACTTTACAATATTCATTAATGCACACTTTCGAATAATTTGTAACATATTTATTTATTACAAATTTTTTTTTTAATGAAAGTACTTACTGTCTTTTAAAATGACAGTCTCTTAAAACCTTCTTACAACTAATTAAGTAACTTGTTTTTATTTAGTAATGGGTAAATGAAATTCTCTTTAGGGCCACTATATATGTCTTGCAGAAGCAATATTTGGGTGTACATTTTAAGCGTTAACTACAACTAAATTTTGCAGGACATTTTTTGAATTATGAACATTAAATGGGTGCGGATATACCTGAAATGAAAATACAGGATTTTTTGAAGGAACTTTGCGGTTGGCAAGTGAAAATTTTCTACGCAACATTTAAATCCTTGCATCCAGTATACCCTTTAGAACCCATTATCATAGTTTGGTAATTATGTGAATAGTTCAGCTTGAGAAAGTGTTAGCGAAAACTTTTAATCATTAATCAAGTTCTATTTCGGGACATAAATGAAAGAGAGGATATGTTGAAAATGAAACACTAAATACTGTTAATGTTGACGCATATAAATATTTTTCAACGATTCGCTTTTCATTTATAATTTTAACGTTAAAATAAATATATCAAGTTAAATAAATTAAAGTATTTGCTTAAACTGAATGAATTAATAAGTTATTTTATTTGTAGTAACTGCAATCTTTAATTTCATTTACGTTAAATATTTACAAAGACGTCTGTTTCACTTTAATATAATAAATTATTTGCAAAAACTCTTTAAAAATGAGTTTTTTATCAGAGACAAAGTAAAGTTTTAAATACATTACTGTAGATACAAAAACCAATAAAAGGTTTTGCAACGATAATTGCTATAGAAATATTATTTCGGAGGGGCTTGAACAAAATTTATGATACAATTGTTGGTTGAGGTTTTTTTTTTCTGAATAATAAATAGGTCTAGCGTAATTCGTTTAAGCGTATTATTAGTTTTACTCACGTTAATTGAAGTATTTTAAAAGTTTTAGTTGAAAAAACATGTGTACTACACAATTTTCTATTGTAGAAGATTCTATTTAAAAATAATCTCTGGCTTTCTTTAGCTTTAAGATATAAGTTCCTGTATTTAAACGATTGACTTGTAACAAAACGCACATGTTGTAACAATTTTTTTTTTTTTATAAAGGAAAACAAAAACGAACATCAATTAATTTTCCTTACGTTTCCTTTTTGCTGTTTAAAACGACTAACTTTACATTGCAGCATTGTACCACTTGTTGTTGTTGTTTTCGTATCCTCGCGCGGAGCGAGGAAGAATGGGTGCGCTGCTCCTGAGTTTAACGGGGCCCTTATAGGCAGGAGTCCGACTTCCGCCCCTTTATATGCGGTCTCTTAATTTTTTGAACCAGCTCCCAGATGAGTGACCGGCACCTGGGGTTGGCACCCCCAGAGGTATCGTTTCACTTGGAGGACATTGGAGCCACGACCTCTTTAACGTGCACCAGCTCCCTTTAGCGTACACGGCCTCACAGGAACCAGCCGCGAGAGGTTGTCACCCTCCCAAACACTGACCTAAGTCGATGTTGCTTCATTTCCGGTGTCTGCGGGAACCGAGTTTCTACCGACTGGTCCACTGCGGGATATTGTACCACTTGAAAACATTAATGAAAGTTTTCTTTTTACACCTGATGAAAATGATTCCATTTGAAACAATGTTAACTTTTGATGTGAAGATAAATATATTTATTTGGGCACGTATAGGTAGTATAGGTATAACTGTAAGAAGTATAAATATATATTTTTCCCAAATAATTACTGCTATTAATATGCCGGTCTTCACCGGTTGGGGCATCGAACATCCAATCTTCCGGTTTGGAGCTCGGCACCCTAACCACTAGGCTACCACTGCCCATTATTGTTGCTGTTCTTGTTACCAGTGTCATTATAATTCTTTATGTCTATTTATTTCATTTTTAATTAAGTAGCAAACTATGCATATTTAGCTATTTTTCCAGAGTAAAAACATATAGAGCTTTTAACATTTCACTAGGACATAGGAACTTTATAAAATACTGTATTATGAGGTCTCGAGACTCTCAAAATATTAGACAAGTAAAACATTTTGCCTTTAAAATCTTACTATCATAAATGAATGGCATGAGGACAAATTAAGAGAATAACATCTAATAGTTATTCAGCTACTATTGAAACTGATTTAATATACGAAAGAGCAAAGGATTCATCATCCTCTCCGGAATGTGTGAGATCTAATACGAATTCTTCCTCTTGCGCCATTTCAATGAATTACGATAACAGATTCTCCATTGGGAGTAGTATGTCACTCTTCTGGAACTCTTAATTATTTTAGAGATAGGGTGGTTCTCTTTCAGTAATTAGTGGGAATATAGAGATTCGACTAATTGATAGCAATTTTTACCGAAAGTATGGGTGGAACCTCGAGAAGTATCCATTACTCACAATTAGCGGACGATACTACACCACTTAAATATTTTCTTTATCTCTGACTGACGTATCGATTGACGTTTGTGTTGGTGGTTTTCACTAAAACGTGCTGTTATCACATGATAAATGTAATGTTTATAATTGAGAAATAATTTTTCGAAGAGGATTCTTGGCAAAACACTCGAGAACATTACAGTGGGTATTATTTATTCTTAAATATAATTAAATAATAAAATAATGGAATGTTTTTTGAGGTGCAATGTTCAGACCAGTGGTTAATAATCCTTTCTTAGAGTGTTCTAAAGAAAGGAAAAGGATTTTATTCCTAAAAAACGTCTCCGACTGATCGTGATATGTTTTAAGTTGTTCAATGATTTATAAAAAATTGTTCTGCAGCAGAGATCTGTATTCTGATACGCACGTTCTATTTTCAGCACTGGTTTGGAGATCATAATCAGTGTGATTTACCTTTCAATAAGCAAAATTCTTGGAATCTACCTCAAATACCACTTTTTATATTTAAAACGATACTTTATTCTTTTCTATTACATCAGAAGAACATTTAAAGTAACTTACTCCATTTAATGGCTCTTACTCTCTATGGTTCTTACCCTCGAAAATGTTCTCTGCTAGGAACTTTAACCAGTGATTCCTGGCATTGGAAAAAATATCATTTTCCCTCAAAAACACATCGATGCATCTCCATTTTCTGCAAAAATACTTTTCAAACACGTTCTTTGGCGAAATATTACATATTACGAATATCAATGTATTTGCATAAAAAAACTTTAATATTAAGGACATTTAAATATTCTCTAAGTATTGATTTAGGTGTTAAACATTCTTCATATCACGTTTTCTTAAATGATTTTGAAAAACTTCAGACAGATAAACATTTTTAAACAAAAGCATAAAAAAGAACATCGCATTTAATTTGCGAACACTAAATTTAATTTATGGGGAAAAATCTCCATAGAACTTGCAAACCTTCATGTTACATTGAAACAACGTAGTTTAATTATTGGCACATAAAATGGTTGGGATTAAGTTAGGAGTTAGTTCGATTAGATAAAACGAATTGTCTCAGCTGTACTATATTTGCTTAAACCTTAAAAAATCGCTGAGACCTTAAAAAATCCAATGAGGACTTTTAAAAAATTATATAATTTGGATAATATTCATAGTTGAAAAATGTACTTTTCTACGGTTTTCATGAAATGTTTTTGCACATATGCGTTGCATAAGTA
Organism: Octonoba sinensis; assembly: GCA_038502835.1. NCBI lineage: Eukaryota > Metazoa > Arthropoda > Arachnida > Araneae > Uloboridae > Octonoba > Octonoba sinensis. The sequence continues at coordinate 22,068,463 of CM076599.1, read as the reverse complement.
CTACTTTCAAAAGTTAACTAACTGTAATGTTGATACTCTAAGTTCTGAAATGAGTAAAAGTTCTTGTGATTTGGTCTCAAACTAACTAACATCATTGAGTTAAAAGACTATAACATATGAGTCTGCTATTTTTGCGCACACGTTTGTTACTATAACTAAATAGTTAAAATGAGCTTGAATAGTCATATTCTTCGACAAACATGCTATTTTAACCATTAATTACAATTAATTCAAATTCATTGCTTTTAGACTTATAGTCTTACCGTATTATGAAAAAAATAACCAGAATAATAATAACAAAAACAAAAAACTAATCTTTTACCGCACATTTTTCTTAATTGTCTCTTCATATTTTTAAAAACTGCTTACTATAGTTTAAACCTTTTACTTCAAACTTAAAAAAATCCATTTTGTGTAAAAATATTTTTATCATTGGTGGAAAAAAAATCCTTAAAGGAATTAAAGGCAATGCCCGGAAAAACATTAAAAGCAATTCATCACGAAGCTAAAAGCCCTTGCAACTTTGAAAAAAAAGGGCTGTGTTTAATCTAGATTAAAAGTGACTATGTTTTAAAAATCTATCCATTAGAAAATTGTACTTTGCATTAAGGCACCGTACAAGAATTATAAAATCATGAATAATGAAATATGTGAATATGCTCGAACAGCAATCTATTGAAGAGATAATTTTTTCAGTAGCACCTTTAATGTAATTTTAATAATCAATCGCGTAATTCTTAGTTTAATTAAACTGAACTGTATATCACAACTATAATTTTCGAAATAAATTCAAATAACATGATGTAAATTCTGAATGAGGGAGTTCAACTCTTGTCCTTTCTTAACCTGACTTTCCTTGTTTTCCTTTTCTATTTATTCACTAATAGACTAAAAACGAGTCTAAATTAATTTGAAATAAGAAATTATTAATTTTAAGATTTTCTTCGAACTATTTTTTATTTTATATAAAAGTTTTCAGTGCATTTCAAGTTTTTCGAATTACTTAAAAAAGGTACTCGTAGAAGTAAGTTCACAAAAGTGTTTCTTAAATCAAAGTCATCATTAACCATCGCATGAAAAACACTAAACGTTGTTTTAAAAAGAGTTAAAGTAAAGTAGTAACTATTCTAACTAATGGAGAGAGAGAGATGGGCTGGGGGGGAGCAACATGTGACGTAACAATAAGCGTGCATAATGCAAGTCAACACGAACAAAAAAAAAAAAAAAAAAAAAAACATTTTTGAAGTCTTTGGAAAAATCGTTGGTAATTCTAAACGACTTTCTTGTTTTACTTAATTTTGTAACTAATACTTGCTGGGATAAAAAAGACAAAGAACCAATGATGCACCATGCATAGTACAGGGTGCGGCAGCATAACTTCCTCTTTTCAAAACTCAATGACACCCGTTTTATGAATCTTATAAACTTTATTTTTTTTTATAGTGTAGGTACATGCCTAAAATTATGTTTTACACAGTTTTGAAAATCAAATCAGGTAGGTGACGCCCCCTATTCCCCATGCACTGAAAGCGAATTCTAGCGCTTGTCACGATTCTACCAACATAGCAGCGGGTATGTTAGCAATTTCAGCCTGGATGCTGGCCTTCAGGTGTTGTAGGGTCATTGAACGATTGACATAAAGTCGATATTTCAAAAAAACCCCGAAGAAAAATCACAAGGGGCCCAAATCCGGGAAGCTGCTAGCCGCTTCAAATCACTGAATGTTCATTCAAAAAGTAGACCTCGATAGAAAACGTACGCTCCTCGAGATTCCAATGCTCAGAATGGCGACTGACCAAGGTGGGAACAAAACTTTAGAACCATCCCTTTGGAATGAGACAACTCCCACCCCGCAACAACATTTATAGCCTGAAAGTCGCACATTTCAAAAAAGGAAATTATGGTGCCGCACCCTGTACTTACGGATAGTTAATTGTAGTAATGATATAGTATGGTACAGTCCCGGAAAAAAAAGGAAAAAAAAAAAGGGAAAAAAAAGTGAAAAATCTCCTTTTACTTGCATACTATTTACGCTAAATACACCTGAAAAAAGTCAATTTATCAGGAATAATGTACATCGTGTTTTTGTTACTATTTTACATAAAACTTCCGTTTAACAACAAAATAAAAAGTTAACATGAAATTAGCAATTGATTTAACATTACTGAACATATGTATCCCATGGATTATAATTAAAGATTTATCAATTGCATTAAATATTTAGTTGAAGCACTCAAAGAAAATTTTAATACACACAATTTGCAATAACATTGATACAAAATCCATGTCTCGCAAAATACTTCGGATACTCTGGCACATCGATCGAAAATTGTTAACTTCTTGCGAGATATCTGTCTTATACATTTTAAATGAGTTCAGACTTCTTTCCTGTTTTGTCATGCATAAATATCAAAACGCATGTGCTTAAGATTCAAGTTGCGAGAAAGTTTTAGAGAGAAACTCACATAAAATTTCTGGAGGCAGGCTGAATTAATAATTTTCTGCTTTGGGTATTCAAGGAAAAGATCAAGGAAAATACTTTTAGTAACTTTGCTCAAAGGCATCTGTAATAAATCCAAGTTTTTATTTCCGACGTAAAAAAGGACTCGTAACTGAAAGTCAGAAAACATTCAAATCTGAAGTATATTTTTTATTTTGATGGATATAGTTTAAAATTCTTTTTAGAATGGAAGATTTTTTTTTGAGAAAAATCGTAACCTAAGAGAAAAACCGTGCATTTTAAATATTAAACTGACACACTTTAGAATTTGGTTAGCAGGATATGTTGAAGGTTTCTGCACGCATAACAACAGTATGAATTAATATACAATACGAATTATGACAATGGTTCGATCTGTGGTTACGTTCAACTGCAGCGTGAGTAAAAAAATATAATGTGTAATTATTTATGTATTGCAAATTCAATGTTTTACTCATATATGCCTAAATGTTCACGATCGTATCAAGCATAACCTGAAAGATCTTACCATGCTTCAAACAGGCGATTTGTCGCATTTTGGTTTAATGCCTACAGTACAGACCATGTCCCTGCGTAATATATTTTGCGAATGTTACACACAAAGATAAAAGGTGGGGATTCAGCCCGCTTAGGTCTTACGTGTACTACTTAGAACTATGGTGGATCTCGTGTGAACACAGTTTTCTGATGTGTTGATTAAATAGTCCCCCAAACTGAAAATGATCAGTCATCATGAAACACAAGCTATGAAATCATACTGGGTGCCTTCTCAACAAGACCACTGATTAAAACGCAGGCCTATCGCATGATTTCGGGAACTGTGGGAAATATAAAAACAGCAGTAAAGAAGATTTCAAACCATGATCACAGCGACGCTCATTGCAGTGAGCCTGCTAAAACGAATACGCAAACGCGCTGTTGCTCGGATTATTCCAGGGTCCAATACACACTTAAAGATCGTGACTTGCTCCAGATAGCATGAAACAAGACATAATTCTACAAATTTTGAAGTACTTGAGTGAAAAGGAAAAAACATAGATATTTACCCATGATTTTGCTTTGAGAGGACGATGGGCAAGGTGAGGGATACACAAGACACTGATTTTTTAGGATATTGAGTATGTGGTGTCTCTTGTCTGAGAAATCCGCACCGGATATCCAACATCGTTATGGGAAATCTAAATTGTGTGCGTAGTTTTAGACATCCCATTGCAATTTACATATATTTTCAAAACATACTAGCTAATTTAATTAAAAAAACCAAATTTGATATTCCGGACAACCAGATATTTCGTGAAGTGACCGATCAAATTCCAGATATTTAAAAAACGGTCGGATATCCGATGCCTTCTCGGGATACCGGTCCTGCGGGTCCTTTCTCACGTCAGTGTGCCCCTGGATATGTATATTTGGTTAAGAGGAGTGGTGTAGGAAAATAGGGAAGCTGAAAAAAAATCAATTTTAAACAATCGAGCTAGGGGAGTCGGGGTGAAAGGACAGCGGTCAGTGTCAGTGGACTAACCTCTAAATTTTAAAATCATTCTGTTTACTTTTATTAAGTGCTCTGAATCGCTCACATACTCTAAATAAATTGACGACCTACCAAAATTACATGACACCACTCGTGTTTATCTTTAAAAGATATCATATAAAATTGCGGTAGAATGATTCTCGAAACCAGTAAAAACTAAAATAACTGGCTACGTTGAAAACAACAATTTAGTCGTAAGAAAAAACCGTTATGCTATGTATTTAAGAAAAAAAAAGGAAATAAAGGTCAATGCTGTAAGCACAAATCGAAATCTTGCTAAAAGCAAGGCACTAGAAAGCGAGTTTGTTTTAATAGGGATTTGCTCTTGAAATATCCTATTCTTGCTAGCGCGCTTGGAGGAAACTTTGATGAAAGGTAAAAAAATATCTTCGCCATCGTTGATTACTTTTGTTGAGGGTTGCTAGTTTTTGTTTTCTGCCCGATGCAAGTATCTTATGAAAGTAATAAAGACACAGAATGAAAGAATTGGAAAACTTAATTCCCGTTTTATAGCAGTACCTTGCAGTCATCTTTAAATCGATACATTTTAAAACGATGTTTATATGAAAAAAAGAAGCTTTTTTTAATTTCGGATACAACATTTTAGTGTTACTTAGTAAACAGTCATTACAAATGTAAATAGTCATACTTTCTCTAAAATGTAAAAAATATGTAGTACTTAAGACTTGTGTATTTCTTGTCCCGTTAAACGTTTAATGTGAATGACTGAAAATGTAATGTACGAATGAAAATTTATTTCATCGAAGCTTCGGGAGGAAAAATAATAAAATAATGTTTTCTGACAATAAACTACTTTTAGAAATTACATTATGTATTCCTTGATTATCTTTTTTAAAAACTTTGTTCTTTTTTTTTTCCTTTGCAAAATTCTAACTTCGAAGCGAAATTCTAAAACTAGTTTAGATTAAGGTTTTTAAATTTGTAATACATGAAAGCATAATGACCCATTTCTTTTTGAACATTTTATTCTTTTCAGTAGAAAAATAAAATGATAAAAAATTTAAACTGCAGCCATTTTGTTTGAAAAATTTAAAATTACGGAAGACAATGTCTTTAAAATATGTGAATAGTTAAATATAATAATTTTGTTCTCCTCATAGATAAGCCGTTTGTTTCGTGTCACATGAGTAAAGCTAAAATTGTTTTATACGTCCTTGCTTATTTTTGGAACTTTATGTCATGCCATTATTATTTATTCCCTAAAAAGAAAGATTTAAATATGTTCATGACAAAAATAAGATGAATTTTCATGTATATGTACTTTTCTTGTATATATACATGTATATATATATACATGAACAGCAAAATAAATTTAATTTAATGCAGCCCGAGCAAGATTAACGCCTACGAAAAGTAAAGAAAAACATTTAGTCAAATTTTAATATTCATATTTTAGTTCGAGGTTGAAAATGTATTATAGCTAAGAATTCAGGTTAGGCAGCTGAAGAAAACTGATTAAGAAAAAGAGCGCGGTAAGAACATTTTTAATTAACGCTGCTTTTTTGAGTAACAAAAATTTCAGCATCAGGAGCTGTTTACCTTGTGAAATAAAGTATTCTGAATTGCTCTTTTTAATGCATAAACCTTGTACATAAGCGTATTCTATTTTAACGAAATTTCTGAAGTGCAATAGGATGAAACCTGACTGTGTAAATGTTTAATAATGTTCCGGAATATAGGTTTCTTTCGTTCTTTTTTACAGAAAGAATTTGAAAGAAATCTACATGTTCTGCGTTGTGGCATCTACAATTAGGAAATGTAGATTTCTAAAGTTCATGTTCAAAATTTAACTTTTTGAAAAATATTATACACATATTTGTGATTATAAAATAAAATAACGTTGTCGGTGACAAATATTTTCTATTTGGATAGTTAAATAATGGAATAAAATTATTTCATTATTTTTAATTACGGAGAACTCTGATTTTGAGGCACAAAGCAAAATATTTATTTTTTCCTTTATACATATTATTTCATTTTTTAAAAAGAAATATTTAATCAGAGAGAATAAAAGCATTAATAAACAAATGGAAAATTAAGAACTAAATAAATTTTTGAAAATAAAAAGTGAAATAAAAGTGAGAGAAATGAAGTCTAGGAGCAACCTGGCTGTTCAGCAATTTTGGTGAGTTCAAAGCAATTATTTCAACTTTTAAAATAAAAATGTCTTGATGTTTTATACAAATGGAAAGCTCTACAAAAAGCTCTTTTTCATACATAAAATAACATTCAATTTTGTGCTTAATGCAAAACGTATTTTCGCTTTATATATATATACCCGTTCGCTATTCCTTCCAAAAATAACTTTAATCAGGGAGTGGTACATTTTTCTTAATTTATGTTTTCTTTGACTAGAAATGTTTTTTGAATGAATCAAAGACCTTAAGCTTTCAAATTTGCAATTCAGAAGTATGTAAATGGGCAAAGATATAAGCATATACTACTTACTTCAAAAATATTAAGCTTTTGTTGGATGCATAAATTGCAGGGATCTGAAGCAGAGCGTGGATCAGGAACGCAGCGCAGTAGAGCAACGAGATCTCTGATTTTTTTTAAAATTTATTTTCCAAACTTTTTATCGTATAAAAACAAATAAAAACAAGCGATAAATAATATAATCTATCAAAATTATTCGGAGCAATTACGTCGAAGTCGGAGCGGATTTGGAGCGGAGCAACTCAGAAAAGTAGCTATTCCAGATTCCGGATAAATTGCTTCGCAGACAGAATGTCTTTAATTAGATGAAGAGTAATTTTCAATGAATTTTTAAAAATGTTTCTTAGGGATAAGACGATATTAATAACTTTGCATGTCTTTTTGGATGCCTTCCCCATCTGAGAAAGACTATGAAGGTTTAAAAACAAAATTCTTCATGGAAAACTTTAGAATGATCTTTCCGTGCAGTGCCCTCTACCGTATAAAAACAAAAGATAATCCCAACCCTGCAATGCTATCATCTTCGGGAAGTTTATCGCAGTCCTTAGCGAATCCCCCTCCCCCTATCATTTTTTTAAAAATGTGATCTATGGTAAAATCATGATTTATATGTAAGATAAATGACATTAACAATCTTCAATTTTGCTGTTACTGAAATATAAACAAAATCTATAAAGGGGCCGTTCATAAATGATGTCACGCTTTTTTCCCATATATTTGACCCCACTTCCCACTTTGTCACAATATGTCACACTTCATCGGACCCCCTCCCCCTTTGTCACATGTCACGCTATGTTGCGTAATGCATGATGTCACACTTCTTGTTACCCCCTCCCCTCGTCACACTTTGTCACAATTCCATGAACCCCCCTCCCCCCTCGAAGCGTGACATCATTTATGAAAAATCCCAAAATAGTCGATTTTGCACTTTGCATTAAATATTAAACATTTAATTTTCCATACCATAACTGGTATTTATTTGTTAGTAGTTATCATATATTTTCAGTTTTCCCTATTTGTCCCTACACTGTTAAAATTCTAGTTCAACCTTTCACCAAAAAAATAAACAAATAAATAAATAAATAAATAAATAGCGAAATTTATCTACAAACATTATATTGGTGTAGTCTCACCTAGTTTGAATATATAATGTGGTTCAATTTCGTAGCAAATGTTGTTTGCTGAAAAATTTCACCATTTTCTTTGGTGAAAGGTTGAACCCGAATTTTTAACACTGTATAACGCATAGTTACCACATTGAAGTATTCATAAAATTTGTACTAAATCTAACTTTAAGACATTGTTATTTTGTAAAGTTGTTCCGAGAATGTGGCTAAATAATACATTTCCTTATAAGTTTAAATTTAGTCCTAACTACAAAATAAAATAAAATGTTTACATATTTTGAAATTTACCAAACAGAAAACTACTTCAAAAATGAATAATGCAAATAGCTTCTACATAAGCTACATACTGTACTAGTTTCAAACAAATATACTAGTTAAAACGACACTATACTAGTTTAAAACAAATATGATAAGTGCAACTATTTCAACACTAACGCGAAATAACATTGTGTATATGATTTACCCGATCCAATGACTAAAAATCTTATTTGCACATAAGTAACCGAATGTCGTTTTGATATCCGCAAACAATGTAGAATTTGCATAAAAGATTAAATAAGTTTAAAGTATAGTAGCATTTTGTTTCTACATTTTTGAATAAACCATGAATTCAATTTAAGTGTATGAATCAAGAACATTAGAACCGTATCTTTCACTAATTTACGTCTGACTATATTGTAACTATTAAAACTAAAAACAGCGAAATCGGAATTGCTTGTAAATTGCTTTAAAATGAGGGAGAAAGTTAATAGAATGCAATATATTTTCACTAAATGAAAATAAAAAGTTTTCGGTACTTTTCCAATTACTACACTCAGAAACGCATGCTCAAATCTCACGAAAGTTTCGTCGTATTTGACGAAATGGCTTCCTGAAAAATGCTCCGAGTAAACCTTTCGTCAAATTGGCGAAATTTGTGTGGTAACTTTTTTTGAGTCACGTGATCGCGCGAGGAAAGAATCGATGTAAATGACAAAATTTTCTTGACGACTGAGGAATCGTCAAAAGTCAGAGTTCTATTTCTGAGAGTGTAGATGAGTGTATGCATAACCAAAGTAGTAGTAAATAAATTAATGAATAAATAAAATTAAATTCTAGCGTTTTATTTTTTTGATTATAGTACGCCCAAGAAGTATTCCCGCCACAATTTTCCGACAACAGACATTAATTTCGAATAACAATTCCTAAATATGCCAGTCAGAATAAGAACAACATTACCAAAATATCTGCATTATAATACGGAAAACTATTTCCAAATATGGACAAGTTCATAAGAACCTTATCTTCAGCAAAAAGGACAGCAGTCCAGCTAAATACTCTGAAAATTTGGAATCGTTTCTTTCTACAACCCTGTGTGTCGCTACATCCGCTACAAATCTCTGCCTGTATGTACATTCTAAATGGAAGAGGAAAGGGGGAAGGAAGGAGTTTTGAAAAGTCATTGTTTCACATAAAGAAACACACGCTTTTTCTGAAGCATCATCTCATACATATATGTTGTTTTGTATATAAAAAAGTATGATGTGTGTGTGTGTGCAATTTACGACCTAATGTCATGAAAGACACAGCTGTGGAGAATAAACAAACAGAATAATAAAGGAAATACTGAAATTCAACAAATAGCAATGAAAAAGTAACATAATAGGAGCAAATTAAATTAAACTGATTAAAAACCCTTCTTTTAAGTATACAAATGAAATAACCAATGTATAGGATCCATGATTGAAAAAGCTGCATTTGGAATGTGTCACAGCTTGACAAGAAAAATTTACAAGATCCCTGACAATGTTATGAACGTTCTGCATTTCCAAGTCCAATGCAACTTTCACATTTGTTGCTTTAATATTGCGCTAAAGGGGTATGAATATTTATATATCTTTTCTGGGTGCTTAAAATGTTCAATATGAAAACGTACAACTAGTTTGGAAAATGTCATTAAATTATTTTAGGGGGTACTGGTTTGGCTCGTTAGTCAGAGGTGACGTTTACTTTTGCATTAGTTAATATTTTCTTTCTCTGTTCTTTTCTGCACTGTTCTAAGAAACCTTTCGTTTTTAGCAATATAATGAAAATGAGAACGTATATTTTAAATAGTCTCTTATCAGGTGTTGTTAAATTACATTTCTGCTATTACCTATTTTAAAATTTTTCTTTTAGAAAAATAATGCTCTTTTCTTGCCGAATACAAGAAAAATAATACTCTTTTATTGCAGAATACAAGAAAAATAACGCTCTTTTCTTGCCGAATACAATTGTAATTCTTATTATTAAAGTTTCTCTTGCTCATACCAGTATTTTTGAAAAGTCGGACATTTAAGAGAGGAAAAAAAATGTCTTATTCTTCAAAAATTACTTTCCTAAGTGACACTAACGTACACACATACAATCCTTCTATTTTAAGCATTATGGAAGCTTTCATTTGCAATTTTAGCAGCATATTTAAAAATGGGAGAGATACGTATAACAAGGTATGTATATATTGCCCCTTCGATTTTTTTACACCTGGTTTACCGTAGTCAAAAAATGCGTTTACTTACTGTGTATTAATTTGCTGCTAGAAAATTATTAAAGAAAACAGTTTCCACGTGGGATTATTTTCTTCCGATGATTAACAAATTTGTAACACATTTCTGCGTTGATAGCAATTTAAATAATATTATCCTGCATTCCAGTTGAAACTTTTTTTTCTTGATATCATTTATATTGTTTCCATGGATACATTTGAAAGAATAGTTTAAAAATAACAATGTTGACTTTTATTTTTGTAAGACATCTATTTGTGGTCTATGTGTTTTTAATATTCCGTCACGAATAGAAACTTTAAATGGTTAAACAAATATTCCCTGGAGAGAGTATTTAAATCCTTGCAACACGTATCTCATTTAGAATCCATTATCATAGTTTGTTAATTATGTGAATAGTTCAGCTTGAGAAGGCGTTAACGGAAACTTTAAACCATTAATCAAGTTCTATTTCCGAAAACAAATGAAAGAGGGGAAATGTTTGAAAAGGAGAGATAAAGCACTGTAACGCTGACGCACATATTTAAGTTCAACGTTCCGCAAATCATCGTTGAAACGTTGAAATGAAGACGTCGAATTCGATAAATTATAATTTGCTCAACATTGATGAGATAAAGTGATTTGTTATTTGTATACTTGCTTGTATCAATCTTTAATTACATATTAATGTTTTATGCTGCTTAATTATCTGGTTTACTAATTTTTATTTAGAATAATAATTTCAAAAAATTCTGATAGAATGATTAATGTTAAACGAAACGAAGTAAGGTAAAAATTAATTTACCCTTAACACGTTTAAGCACTTTATTTGAACCTTTCTTAATTGCAAACGACAACTATTTTCAGCAACCTTTATATCTGGCGAAGAAATCACACAGAAGAAGGATTATTATGATAAAGATGCATAAATACCTCCTGGTATCTTTCCTGTTAATCCTCTTTACTAATAATAAAAGTTAAAGTATGTGTGTTTTGTTCTGTTTGTATTCTAATTTTAAGCCAATTTTTCACGTAAACATGCCAATATGAAGACGAAAAAATTACATTTCTTATAATTTTATATCATTCCTAGAGCCGTAGTTTTCTACATAAAATGAAATTGGTTTCAAAGCTTCTACGACCATTAAAACAGCTACAGTAATTTTGCTTACCAAAACAAACTTCGAAACAAGGTTCCACTGAGAGACTAATATCAGAGCTCGAAATGAGAAATTGAATGGGATTATGGTTGTAAATGACGAAAACTAAAAGAACACGGGTACAAATAATTGAAACACCAATCTGTTTTGCGACAAAACATTTTGGCGGTTGCCCTGACTGATGCGACTATATAGCGTGATGTGCTTAAGTTAAACGTGCATAAAACTTCGATTGAAGTATAATGCTTTTCTCTTTTTTTTCTAACTAAATGATTTTTTTTGTGACAAATCTGACGTTTATACTCATTTCGTCTACATTTGTTCTTTGCATAATAGAAGATTATACATTTAATAGTTTCTCTCAGAAAGAAATTATCCTTATAAAAATATGGCAAACTAAAAAGGAAAACAAAGAGTTATCCCAATTGCCTTTTAACCATTATACGTTAAACTAATAATACTGTAAATAATAAATTGACTTTCTGCACTAGTAAACAGAAATAAAAATTTTCACATTAAGACGCACAAGTAAGTATTAAAATGCAGACAGATGCTTCGGGGTTGCTTGGAATACCTTTTTCAATGCAATAGTGGAGCTTGTAGATGCAAAAACATCCAAATATTACTGTGCTATAAATGTTCAAGCGTCATAAAATATTTAATAATTAAAGCGAATATGTCTTCAAAAATGTCATCATCATAAATGACAGGTATGCACACAATTAAGAGAATAATATCTTAAAAGCATTCAACTTCCATCAAAGTTGATTTATTATACGGAAAAGCTAAATGATTCATATCATTTTCAACTTAAAGTTCTCTCAGAGATGTGTAAGATCAAGTGCGAATTCTCCCTCCTCCTCCGTTTCAATGAATTCGAGAAGAGACTTCCTGTTGGGGGTGGTGTGTCACTCATCTGGAAGTCTTAATTATTTTAATGAAAGGATGGTACACTTTCTGTAATTAGTGGGGAGTAAGAGAATCAACTGATTGATTTATATTTTTATCAAAAGGTGTGTTGAACCATCAAATATTAATTCTTTACACTTAAAGAGCGATTGCAGTTATATATTTTCCTTGTCTCTGATTGACGTTTGCCTTGATTTTTCCGCTGTTCCTTTTTAGTGAGAATTCATGTGTCCTCCAGATATCTGGAGCAGCCACTTTTTGAGTCGCCCCGCTCCAATTTCTAAATGCATTGTCTTCCAAAAGCTAAGGTACAGCATGTTTTCCAAAGTTCGCCATAAAATAATGACAGTAGCAATCAAGAGTGCAGTTACCACCAAGATGTTTTATTTTTGTAAATAATTTTTTCATCAGACTTATGTAAATTTAGATGACGCAGTCAATACATAACTGCTTAATGCAGATTTCCTCTAAATGTGTTGTTTCTACATTCATTCTTTTGTAATTAGAAGCATTTTTTGCTTCTAATTTACAAATAAATTAGAAGCAAATCTTAACTTGTGGAGGATAGTGTATTTGCACCGTGTTCTGAATAATTTTATTATTTATACTATTTATCTATCTTTTCTTTAGTTTACTATATTTTTCCCCTTGACGATAACTTTAAAAACGTAATTGAAAAAAAAACAAAAAAAACAAAAACGGAGCAGTGAAGCGCAGCAATTTTTTTTGTTCGGATTCCACTCCAATTTCAAGCAAACGTTCGTTGCTCCCTTTTTCCGCACTCCTGTTCCACACTTCCCTCCAGTTCTATGGTTTTCCATGTTTCACTGTTTATGATTGGGAAACATTTGATTTATAAAGATTGTTAATAAAACATTCAGGTGTGTTATGAATGGTTGAAATTATATTAAATTATTTATTTGTTTAATGTAGCAAATTTGAAAGTAATACTAACCGAAAATCCATACAAATTTACATAATAAAGTTACGAGACCTATGGTTAAACATTGGTTGAAACATTTTGTGCAACTATTTTCCTCGGTCAGAGTAACAACATGCCCCGTTGTGGGACAAGTTGTTACAAAATACGCGAGTGTATATGACTTGTCACAGACTGAATTATCGTTATTTAGTCCCTTTTTAAAAAAAGTATGCTATGCATCTACAATAGTAGCAGTGAATTTTAGAATAAATTTTATAATAATACTACAGCAGACAGTTGTCCAAAAATCATTGATAACCTTTAGTCTAGTCTAAAAGCAATGTCTGAAAACATGTGCACAACATAGGAATCATGCAAAAATTCTATGTAACTAAAACATGATGATGTAATATTTTAATAGTCAAACATGGCCTTATTTCAATGGGTCTAAATATTCTTTTATTATTAATCTCTAATGTATTTAGTTTCATTGATGTGTAATTTTTTATGTGAGCCATTTTACCTTGCCTGGCCAGTAAAGCACAAAAAAAAAATAAATAAATAAATAAAATCTTTTCATTTTTGAGCTATGTCATCATAAAGCTATAAAAGCTGAAAAAAAATTTTCTGAAAAAACTAACATTTTTGTTTGTCTTATAATATAGAATTTTTTATTCTTATTTTTATAAATCCGAATATTTTCTTCGCTAAAAATCTATTTGTTAGTAGGCCGTCTGCCACGTTCTTATAGGATGGAGAGAAACAAATATTGGAATGATAAGAAGGTAAGCAAACAGAAAAGAGTGCCCCCATGTGAGGACATATCATAGGATTCCGAAGATTTATAGAACGTCTATGTCATTAATAACGCTTTTGACGTTCTCTCCACGAAACTAGGGCTTTATTTTCCCGCGTGAGTTGCAAATTTTATTCAACTATTCATTGACTGTACAAAAGTTTTTTTTTCTAATGAGAAAACTGAAGTTTTGGCAGGCCCTTTCTCTTTTTAAAATTTTTTAAAATAAACCTTTACATTTTTATTGACAAAACCGAGTTTACATAAAAATTTTTTACAATGTTTAAATCATTTAAAGCTTATTGAGCGTACGTAATTTATTTTGCAGACTGCGCTTATTATTGTAAACTATATTGCACGTGAAAAGAAAGTTAGTTAAATAGCTGTATATTTATATAGTTATGCCTTATTTGAAATTTTAATGTTAGTGACCTCGCATAAAAACATTTTCTTTTAATAAACGAAAAATGATCAAAAATTCTTTCTGATAAGACATGATGACTTTCTAATAAGATTGAAAATGCAACACAAATAAACGCGAATCGAACGCAACTAAAATAAAGCACAAATCAATTATCAAGCACCTCGAAACAGGACAAAGAGCTATTTCGAGGCTATGATGGAGCCTCTTCATTGGTGCGAAAAAGAAGAAAGGCTGTTCAACTGAGGCTGAACTTGATCCAGTCCATCCAGTTAACGGTTAACGGTTACGATCGAGTTCAGCCTTATTTCAACAAAGTTGTGAGTGATGCTTTTTCATTTTACTGAAAACGAAAGCATTTCAAATGGAAGCTTTCTGTTCACTGATAAATATTTTAAAGCTACAAAAAAAATAAATAAATAAACGTTTAAGAAGAATGTATAAAAACTTCAACAATTTCAAAACGATGCAAGATCAAAATGTGCACACAATTTGCATAAAATATTCTAAACTTATAAATATTGATCGAATTCTTCCAGATTTCGGTAGCATATCGATTTTATACATTTTTTGTTTTCCAAGTAGAAAAAAATTGCAAATATAATATATATGCTTAGTTTCGTTTTTAAGAAATGTTCCCTTTAAATGCTTGAAAAATATTCTGCATTTTAGGTTCTCTCACACCGCTTAAATTTTGAAAAAGTCTATACGTTGGAAAACATGAATTGTTTCTAAACGTATTTTTTGGTGCCTCTGTATAATTTCTTCAGAAGGTAACAAATAATTTAAATTTCGAGAATGGTTAAACATCAATAAACACAAAAAATGTATATAAAAGGAATTCTTGTAATTCCAAAATACCAAAATATATGGTTGCTATATAAGTTATATTTCAAATTTCTTCCAATCAGCACTTTTTGGCAGTTTATACTATTGGCTTGAAGGCAATTTTACTATCATTATAATAAGCTTCTTCCTTTTATAATTTTTGAATGATTTTTTTATATTTTTACAAAATATATTGTCTACGCTACTAAAAAAAAAATCACGTGCCATATTTTTCTTTAGGAGGGCATAAGTAATGCCCACCCCGTTGGCGATGCTCATTACTTTAAGCTTGGTTTGCTTTAATACAAAATTTGTAAAGCAGTACTTCTTTTTTTAATTGCAATAATGGTGAATCTCAAAACTTTATTTTTACGAAAAACTTCATTAGTTTTAATTAAAGGAAAAACATCGTACCATCGAATTTTAACGGTATCCTCAAAATCTATATGAACATGAAGACTTAGTTATGCAACAAGAAAACACTTTCCGTACGAAGATCCGTACGAAAATTTGAAGGAAAATTGTCGAATTTAGAAACTTTTGCAATTTTTGCCAATTGTGGCGAGATTTCGCCAGATTTGGTTCTAGAAACGAGGGCTAAGTGTATGGCCAGTTTGGCAATATTGGCGAGTTTCCGATGCAATACCATGTTATGATATTTGCGGGACCGCAAAGGTAGTTGTGCGTTGCATACATCATATCCCCCTCCTTTTTCCAATCTGTAACGAGCTTATAAGTTAATATTTATCAAAATGATAGAACTTTATCTCAATTCTTCAAAATACGTTACCGAGCATCTCGCTTCAAAGTTTTTCAAATCTACGTCAATGTAACGAGATCATTATTTCCACTTTTTTTAAACGAATTTCCTAACATTCAGTGATTTATTGGCACCTGACATTCATCTTCAGTGACGGCGATTACATACTTCACCTCCTTGAGAGCATGAAGAAAACCGATGTGAGATAAAAGAACCGGAAATAGTGAAAAGTATGCTTACAGCTCTGCAATTTCTTGACTCGCTCAGATCCATAAAGTTCAAAATGTCATTAATCACGCAGCTCGATTTCCGCAGCTCGTTAGGGATTTTTTTAAAAGTTTTTCTGGCTCTACATCATCTCTTTTTTTAATACTGAATTTAAAAAAAAACAGTAAATTGAAATTTAATTTTTAAATTCATGTAAATGTCAACGGTCATATTCTTGAATTTTAAGTCAAGGTGGAAATATGTGGTGCATGAATTTGCCGATAAAAAATGCATAGGCAAGATAAATAAGGTGAGTGTACCTTTAAAAAAATACGACGAAAATTTACTATCAGATGTTGATTTGCCGGTGTGAATTTTGCAACGCCGCTTTGTTGGAAATCAATCCTACAAAAATGTACTTGTTTGATTTGTGTATACTCGAACGAACTAATTTTTATCTTGATGTATAAATCTGAAAGAAACTAATATGGGTAAACACTGATTTTCTTCCTGTCTTTTTTCTCTCTCTCTCTCTTTTGAAGCAGAACGTTTAAGCCACATTATCAAACATACAACCAATAAGGACTTGCGGTTAAAATAAAAATAAATGAATAAAGGAAACTATAGAATTAAATGTTTTCGCAAGAAAAGCACATAAAATACTTGCTTTTTTTAATACTGAAATTCCTTACAAAACCAAATTTTTAATATTAGGTTTTGCTACAACTTATAGATTAGACCAAATTTACACAGCTTCCTTTTAAGTAGTATTTTCTTTACTAAAAGTACTGCATTACGTTTTGCAGAAGTTTAAATGATTGAAATATGTTTCAAAATGATCAGTGATTTCAATGACTTACTTTGAAATATAAGTAATTGTTTTGAAAATTCATAATTAAATAACATACGCTGTATTAATTGAAAAATGCAATTACAGTAATAAAGCTTTGTCTTGTAATGTATTTCAGAGTTTTATTCATATGCATTATACCTCTATAAATTTTTTAGAGTAATTTCTGCAAACAATTGACAACGTACGCAATTATGCTACATTCTCAAATGTAGATCAGAATCCATCAGATATGGGGGAAACAAGTTATTTTTGAAAAATGATTTTATTTTTCAAAGGTTATGTGAGATAAACGAGTTGAGAAAACTTTTGTTCATGAAAATACCAAACATAATGTCACAACTCAAGAACAACATTGAAGTCTTTATGATTTTTCTTTATGGAGCTTTCATTGTGTTTTACTTACTTATTTGTTTTTCGTTTGAATCACCTTCCTATTTTTCATTTGGTCCCTGAAGACATATGTGTTTAAATCATGAGATAAAAACTTTCTTGCACACTATACCTTCAGGACACATATAGTTTTTTTTTTTTTATGATTGTTCTTTTAGTAGGAGAAAATATATATATATACATATACATATAAAGCATTACGGCAAAGGGAGTGTAAAGTTATAGAAAATGATATTGAAAAGAAGAAAGTAGATTTCATTTTCGTCTGCGGCATATTCAATGGGGATTAAAAGAATATAAATCATAAGTTTTCTTTTTTTCAACTGAGAAAAAAAGGGTAGGATTCAATAGGGAATAAGAACAAATTTACATTACATTTTCTTCTCATTTTTGCCCAACTTTTTATTCTTTTTATAATAACAATAAAATTAATGAAAGCTGTGTTTTGTCCCACACATCACTTTTCAGCAGTAGCTATCATACCACAGGCCTAAAACATAAATTTCAGGCATGATTTAATTGGCTGAAACATCGAATTCCCTTATTTAGTGAAAGACAATTGTATACTAATTTTTGCTCGAATTCTTGCACACTTCTTTAAATATTCGTTAAACGAAAAAAAAAGAGGTTTGATAACGTGGTTGCGGCATCCTATTAAAGCTACGGACAGAAAAAAAAACACCACATACACACATGCAGAAATCGACTCCAGTTTCCATTTAGTTACCCTGCTCGCATGCTAATTTTTGTTTAAATCCTTGCATCACTTTTTGAGATAAGCCGTTAGACTTCTTTTCCTGAACCGAACTGACACATTTAATTTGTTAATTTATTTACGCTCTAATTTATGAAACAACGAAAGTGTGTAGAGCACATTAATTTCGAGCTATATTATTCTCACTATTTGTTTGCGGCATGTTGTGGCTTGGTTTCGTGACATTCTTCATATAACAGCCTTCATACCAGCATTTTTTTTGTATGTGTGTATACATATATATACATACACGAATAAGTTTTTACACATTCTTGAACAAAATAGCCCAAAGATAAAACATAAAATTAAGGTATATATGCAACTGGATGGTAATAATCTCAGCCCAAGGATATTACTGAATTTGCTATATTTTAAACAGGCACGCAACATCACAGCGTGACTAAAATAATCGGAAATTCCCCACGGGGATGAGTCGGCGAGTTATAAGTTCTTTTGGGTATAATTAATTTCAGTGCACGCTGCTGATACATTTTCTAAAACTCGATGAACCCATTTTAGGACTAAGTACATTAAGCTTAAGCACATTCATTACGGATTTCATCAACTCATGGAGGACCTAATTTATTGAAATATTTTTCATGTCAGGGGAAACTTGTTATTTTGTGTGACATTTAGCCATTTCATAAAACTTTCAGTTCTTTTTCAATTGAGAGGGAAATTAAATCGTAAATTTTCTTTGAATTTAAAAAAAAAAAAATAGTTGAAAGCACTTTGTTAAGATGCAAGTAATGGAAATTGTAGGGAAAAATTTAACGTTTCTGAAACGCTAGCATATTCTAAAATCAATCTGACAACGTTCTATGTTGGTATACATGCATAAACATATGTATGATGAATGTACAAATAAACACACATAGATATAAACACACATGTTGAAATGTAGTTAGTGTAAAACAGATGTAGCATAGGAAAAAAATACGGGTTTTTATTTCCTTATATAAAATTTTTTTTCAGTAACCGTTTTTCACTATATTTATATTTTATCACGGATTATTATTTCAAAAGCACGCTGTGCTTTAAATGAAATAGGTTGAGGGTCATTAAATATGGAACTCTTACTGAATGAAAAATCAGCTCCGAGAATAGCATTTGTTTTTTGTCGTATGCCAATTGAACTACTGTTCAAAGCAAATAAATTAAGAGTAAGAAATACATGCTGCCTTTTTTCTGTTTAAAATTAAAATGCAACGCTTTGTTTTTGTTTGAAAACAATTCACTAAGATGTAGGTTAAACGGATACTTTTTTAAGTATTTTAAAGCGGAAAATATTTTAAATTCATTCTTTGAATCTAGAATCAATATAACTATGCTGTTCTAAAAGTGGAAGGAAAGCTAGCTATTTGCATATGTATTTTGCGAGGAAATGCGAACATAAAAGCCCGTAAAATTGAAAACTGTCAACTTGTCATTGGTGAGTTTTTTACGAAAACGTAAAAATCTGAATTACTTTGAGGTCTTGTGAAATATTCTTTTTTTATAGTTTTCTTTTACAAATTCTAAAACTTTGATTCGCTTCTGTGATTCTATAATAATATAGTTCTCTTATTTTTATGTATATGGTGGATCGCATACATGTAGCATTATACACTTCAAAAACTTATTTTGCCAACATTTCTTTTAATTAAACATTCTTAATGATACGGTGGTAACGTCATTTCTTTTGACAAAACATGTTAAATGTTTTGCGATTTGTTATTCGTAGCCAACGCCCTTGGGGATTTTTTATTGAGTCTTTAATGCTGTGTGTCATCATGTTTCTTGAAAAATAATGTAATCCGCTCTGCTAATCAATGAGTGATTTTTATTTTTGAATGTCAAAAGTTACTTTTAGAGGGTTTGTGTACGTGTGAATAAAGAAATAAATTACTTGAAAGACCAATCGGTGAAGAATCTTTTGTTTTGGTAATGTTGACATCAAATACATCTGAAAAGACAAAATATGGGAAAATAAGTTATTTTTTGTTACCACGTATATCAGAACCAGTGAGCGGGATGAGGGGAGATAAACTTCAATCATTGCAGATATTTTTAGCTTTTAATCGAGACCATATAGTAACAGCAAAAAGTTCGTCCCCTAAATAATATATATATTTTTAAAAATCCTACGTTATCGTGCTGTTCAATATAAATGTAAAAGACCAAAAGATGAAGCACCTCCAATGTTAACGTTAACAATGCTCACATTTTTAAACTGAAGCTCATAACACATGCCAAGTTAAAATAAATGGTAAAGAAAACTTATTATAATGACAAATTATTCCAAAACTAATTCAGAATATAAATTTGTGCTCGTTTTATGGCAATTTTTATCAGAAAGTAGTTGATTAATGGTCTCTACCAATCACCTGCTAGACACAATACAAGTCAAAAAGGGAATAATTATAAAACAAGTACAAGAAAGGTCTACTTTTATGTCGCAAGCTTTCAATTTTTTGCAAAATTTTTATGTACGGATTTAGAGACAATTCCTAACTTGATGGGGACAGATGTAGGCCATTTCCGGATTCATCACTTGATAATACATGAATGAGTAAATGAATGAATAAATACATGAATGAGTTACTGAATGAATGAATGAACGAATGACTAATTAAATGAAATAATGAATGAGTGAGTAAATGAATATGTATTATCCATTGAAAAAGGTATATTTGAAGTAATTAAGAATTAAAGCTAAGTGAGAAAAAGAGATAGTTAGATTATAAAGTTAAATTTGGTGTATACTAGAAAGTATGCTCGTTTAGTTCTAGACGGAACTTCTTGTTACATGTACATGTAGTACATACGTACATACATGCATTCAGACGTCACGACAAAACGGGTACTTCCTTGACCCATACCGATGTCGTGAAAAACCAGTCAAAATTGATTCGTAAGTGATGATAATGGAAGTTGAGGCCAAAATCTGAGTGTGAAATCTTTAGTTAATACAATTCATTCACTTCGTACAAGTAACTAAAGTAAATATTGTTTGAATTTGTAAGCACACCATACAATTAAAATAAATTTGTAAATTGAATCTAAATGGTGCAATATATTTTTTTTCATTTACATCATACTTGTAAGGGATAAAAGTCCACTTATTTCAACTGACTAATATTTTTCAAAAATGATTATGCAGGAAAATTTACGTGCTATATAATTAATTATACCTCATTACGCATCTTTAAGAGAAAAAGTTTACCTACTTCACATGACCACTGAAACACATTCCAGATGAACGGACTCGTTTATTTAAGAAAAGAAAACCTTCATTTTCTTCAATTAGTTCATAAGCTACGGGATTTGACTAACTGATACTAATGTTTGCGAAGGACAATATAGGCTTTTTATTGTCGTTAATCAAATCTTTGGATTCATACATTTCATTTATGCTCCTTGTGTGGTACTTAATTAGGTCCCCAAAGGCAACCGTCAGATTATTCAAGAAATTTACTACATGTGACGTAATTATGATAGCTTAAGCTCTGAAAATTAATGAGACCATAGCGGGTATTCAGTGATAAACGAGAAGTTTAATTTAATATAAAGACAACTATCTATTTATTTTAATTAAGTAGGATATTTTTATTTTATTTTCTACAACAGAGAACTGGAAATGATAATAAATGCGTTCAGTCATTTCATTTACTTTTATTTCAAACATTCAGGGT
This sequence comes from Octonoba sinensis, assembly GCA_038502835.1. NCBI lineage: Eukaryota > Metazoa > Arthropoda > Arachnida > Araneae > Uloboridae > Octonoba > Octonoba sinensis. Next base: position 22,046,694 of record CM076599.1, on the reverse strand, counting down.
TTGTTTATAGGCGGCCAAATATTTGTCTGCATTCATTGTTGATTTTAACAATGTTACTTTGAAAGCACATTCATTGCTGGCACTTCAGATTTTCGACACCAAGACCTTCATTCGAGAAAGATCCTTGAGATATATTTTATTCAACAAATAATATCGGTCTAGAATTGTAAGAATTTAATTATTCTGAAACAGTTGGGAACTTATCGAAGCTTTTTGTTTCGTTCACAGTGAAAAATTTTTAAGGTTTAACGTTTCGTTTAAGGATGCTGCTATATAAAAAAAAACTTTAGTGTTTGTCTAGCTGTGAAATATGAAATGATGATTATTTGTAATATTAGCCAGCTTTTTCGACCATCTTGTATGTTTCTTTATGAAGAAAATTACAACTTTGCAATTTTTAATGCACTTTCATACTCACTAAACATAAAAAACAAACGAAAATTTAAATACTACTGAATAGAAATCTTAAAATATACTAATTGAACTCAGGAACAAAATTTCACGTTCCGCACACATTCCGTACTACATTCTTAATACAGGAATTTAATTGATTTAAATAAAGGGTAAAGAACAAAAACCTCGTCAACGGTTGGGAAGGATCCCATGTCTTGAAGAACGAAAATTAAGAAAATAAAAATAGGTAAGCGAAAATGTGTGTAATGTATCAAGTAATACACACATTCTTGCTAGAAAATCGATCTTCTTATACATTTAAATTTGACAAAAAAAAAAAAAAAAAAAAAAAATTTAAAATCTTTCACAAACTATTGAAACTTGCTTTTATATTTTTTTGCATAATGTTTCCTATTTCCTCTTTTCTAGCATTTTAATTTAAATACTATTTGAATTTTAAAACGAATGTATACTTTATAAAAAACAAAATGAAAGCGTTAGAATGATTCCACAAATTATGCGACCAATTTTTTAAATATGCAGAAAGACGGAAAGAAAAAATTAAAAAAAAAGCATTAAACCTTTAAAAGCAAAAGTGAAAATAATTCAAAATAACCACAAAACTAATAAATGAAAAGTAAAAAAAAAAAAAAAACATCATTACCATTACTTTGATAAAAAATCCTTAGGCCAGAACTCTTATAAATTGTTAAGTAGAACAAATAAATATGATAAATTAGAGGAACACAAAGAATCAAAAGGAAGAACATTTTGGGCGAATTAAAACTCTTTGAAAATGAATGATTAAATTGTTATTTTTTTAAATGACAAACTGGGGGACGTGCAATTTCAAAATAATGATTTTGAATTACTTGAGAAGATTAATGTGACGCATAGATGATTGATGGCGACGGTCACTTGACGACTACGCCACCTACTTTTTTTTCTTTTCTTTTCCTCCTTGTGAAGAACGGATCTTGTTCTTGACAACTTCGGAACATCCTTGCCATATTTAAAAACCTTTCCAATTCCATGCTAAAAACCACTAGAACCTTTTTCTAATTTAAGCATCTCGTAATGGTATATAGCGTATAATAGTGGTGCGTTGGCGTTGCATAATATGTATACTCACAAGATTATGGCAACAGGCGATCGCGGTTGTCTAAGTGGAAGTCACTTTTACTGTTGCAATAAAAAACTCCAATTATACAGTACGAGAGCGTTCTTATTGAATTAAGGAGAACCAGTGAAGCGTTCTGAAGGTTCCCTTGCCACCTTACGTCGCTTGTCGCTGATTGGAGTTTCTTACTTCGCCATTAAAAAAGACTATCCCCTAGACGGCGGTAATTTGTTGATAAATGTATCAAAGATATCCATAGACATATTAGCATAGACGGAACAACGCTTGCTTTTCCTTCGCTTTGCGAGTGACCGAGGAGCAAACAGGTCACGTGAAGCTGACGATCCAGTTTCGTCCAATTAGCGTCTTTTGTCTTATCTTACCTCGTCTTATCTGCTTTTCCCTTAATGTTCTTTCCACGCACGAAGTTTTCAAGATATAATTTTGCTGCGCGTTCAATTGCAGCAAACGAGATGACCCCAATTCGAGTGGAGTTCGAAACGCTTGCTTATCAGCAGGAGCAACGCCTTCTAAGCAGGGATGGGCTTTTCCTCTTGAACAAGTGAGCCAGACCGATTCCCACCGACCCCCGTCTAGAACTATACGAGCCTAGTTTCCTCGAGCCTACTTTTTATACACCAATATCAAATTGATAACCTAGCTATTTTTCTCTCTCGTTCACATTTAGACTTATTTCTTAATTATTTCAAATGTACCTTTTTCAGCGGTTTATACATATTCATTTATTCATTCATTCATTCTGTAATATCCTTAAAAATTTAGATCAAAACGTTTCATGGGAAAATTGGCTTCTTTAGTTCTGGATGAACTTCGTATCTGTACATGTTCTATGTCATAACATCTTTTCGATGAAGATTGCTCCAAGCGATATGCATAAGATTGAAATTCCCCGTAGGCGCTAATGGGGAATTTTTTTGAACTATTCAAAATTGAACAAAAACTGTTCAAATAAAAAAATATACTTACTTCTTTATGTAAATACTTCTTTGCTTCATTTTTGGCCATAGGATCTAATGTTAAGATTTTTTGAACTGTTCAAGAAGGTACAAAAAATTGTTCTAATCGAAAAGTAAGATATGTAAATAAGATGCTCTCGCTATGCTCTTTCGAATGCAAAAAAAAAAAAAAAAAATCTTTCGAATCATACAATTCCTTCAAAAGTTGTTAGGGGGAGGCAGACAGTGTGACACACATTGTCCCCATCTCAAAACCCTACTTTCATTTTTTTTAAAATGTTTAATATTTATTTAATTACGTAACTTATTTTTGGCCTTTTCCTATTTTTAACTATATTTGTACGATACATAAATCCTTCCTTCCTTTTTTTTAACTTTTGCGGAAGAGTACAATTAAAAAAATGAATAAATTTACAGTGTGATTTGAAAGAAAGTACGTAAACGTAATTGCTTTGTTGTTTCAGAATTCTGATTAAAAAGCAAGCTATAATGATTCATTAAAAAAAAAAAAAAAATCTGTGCAAGGTAACAAAACTGTGCCCTTTCGAAACATATCGTTTTCCTCATTTGCTGTTTCTCATTATGTGTATCATACTAGTTCATGGAAAATCTTTTCAGACAATAAGAAGAAAGAGCCGCAATATAGCAAATACACTATACTCACTGATAAAACATTTTTTAATACGCAATTTTAAGCTCACCAAGATTTTTTTTCAATTTCGAATCATTTCGCGAAATATTACACCTTTTCAAGAAACGCTAATTTATGACGAATTTTTAATCTGTATTCTGTGCATTCTACGTATTTATTCACTCTAATGATTCTCCAGTCATTCACAGATATACATTTATTTCCGGAAAAGAAGTAATGATTTTTACTTCAGAAAAATTGAACTATAAGCGATAATGAGTTTCATGTTCGTTTGAAATGACAAATATATTTGCACCGCCGTAAGGGTTGTAAAAATCAAAACAATTATTGATGTGCACGTGTTTAGATTTCAGTATTTCTAATAATGAATGTGTTCAGCTAATTCAGGTGGGAGAACGCATGTTACTTTCTTCTTGATTTTTAGCTGAATTCTTAAAACACATTCAGTTTTCTAATAAATGAATTATTTTTATAATAATTTTGTCTTTATGATAGATACCGAATGTTCCAAATACTGGGAAACAGAAAATGGGGCCGAGAAGAAGGATTTTTTTTTTACATTGCACTATTTTTTCTTTTTATTTCCGCTAATCGAGTTAGTTTCTTGCCATTCCAAAATGTGTATTAGGCAATTTCTATTGCATAATGCATATGGCTACACAGCGGTACATTTTCAAAAAAAAAAAAAAAAAAGAAAAATATAGCATGCTTGATAATGCATAAAACCATTCAGAATTTTTTTTAACCATAAAATTTGTTTTATGTAAAACCAGTCTTGATAACATACAAATAAATCCGTCTTCAAATGCCAAAATTTACATCTTTTTAGCTCCTGATTGTTGGACACAATAAAAACCCCTTATTTTTGCTATTATCAATTCATAAAAATTTTTTCATGCAGAAAACTGCAGTGATTTAAAAATACTCAGAATTTTGTAATTACATTAAAATAGTAAAGATGATCAGTCAGTCATGAAATTTTAATTAAATTACATTGCACAAAACATAAAGAGCTATACTCAGATATTACGACAATATTTTCCATTTATTTTTTGAAGCAATCAGAGATATTTCTGGTTTTCAGTCTATTGCGGTTAATATTCTGAAACTCAATACAGTAAAACCCCGTTATACCGAGCCTCAGTATACCGCGGAATCGGATATACCGCTGTAAATATCATGTCCCCCGATGTCTAACTCACTCTTTATTATTGCAATTTAAAGGTGATTCCTTATTTACCGTTGTAAATCGGGTGCAGTCGCCCTGCCCTGATTGGTTTCTCTTGACATGGGCAGAGCTTAATTATGCACGTGTAACTTTTTTTATAGCGTTATCAATCTTTATACTCCAGATTCTTTAACATTCCTGAAAAGTAAACATTTCATCAGTACATGTACGCTTAAAACACTTTCTTTGAGAAGTACGTTCCTCCTCTGCCACATCTAATTTTTTCTTAGCACCTCTCCCCCTTCACAATCCCATGTTGGAGAATCATCTCAATTTTTCTCGGAACACGGCTTATAACCTATCGCTCGATAGACAGATCGCGCAATTGAGATGTGGGCTGCTTGCACAGCAATTACAGTGAATAAAATGGCAGCAGAGAAAAAAAGAAAAAATATACTAAAGAAGAAAAGTTACGAGTACTTGATAAAGTTAAAAGCTATGCAACAAAAGCGAGTATTATTTCGTGAATATGGTTCCGCGGTCTAGTTTCAGTGACCGTGGTTAAGTTATAACGCATGTGCCAAACATGTCCCCCAACTTTCACGTTTTGACGAGGTTTTACTGCATTTGTTATTTTAAATTATAAGAATCGATTTTCTCCTGATAACTGTCCTAAATAAGAGAAGAAGGTATATAGCCCTATATGTTGTGACAAAACGTTACGTTCACCCATGCGAACGAAATGCATTTCACAGAAATCGAACATAGAATCATGATTAAACAACTTTGCACACCATACAAAAATTTCTGCAAAAACACGGAAAGGGAACTGAGTTGTTCTGTAAATTTATGAAAAACCTATTTCAATTCAAATAAACAAGTTCCTTAATCAGTTTCTCAATAATATTCTTGCTTTTCCGCATTTTCCGCATGTTTTTTTTTTAACATATCGGGGTGGAGGACTACTTATATTTTGTTCTTGAGCGACAACAATACAAAACAGGTTATTTGCCATTTTAAACTTAATTCTTGTTTAAAGAATTTTCCGAATTTCCTGAAAAGAAATGTTTCTGATTTCTTAATAGTTTTCCGTATTCCTAATCGTTTTTCCCGAAATGGTATATCTGCCATATTTAAGTAAGCAACAATTGTTATTCAAAAGATAAATAGAAAGCATTCAGATGCGGAATGTATTTCCAGTGTTAATTTGTAATAGCAAGTAGTTTTTTCCGATTTTCAGTTTTTAAAACTATATTTAGTTCAGATTTTCTATTGCCATTTGTCATCGGATGGTATTGAAGAAAAAAGTGAAAAGTATTTTTAGAACAGTCATATCATTTGTCTTTTTCCTAAATCTTTTTTGATCCACATATTTCTTTACGTACTTCTTGCGAAAAAAGGAAAAAAAAAAAAAAAAAAAACCCGTCTTCACGTATTTCGTCTTGTCCCGTGATTTCCATTTTATCGTTTCTACGAAGCTTTTAAGGGTTTAAAATAACGTTTAACGTGATTTATTGTTTCTTCAGCACTAGAAATAGATGTCCCCATGCTTTAACACCAAAATATATACCGTCTTTCCCTTTAAACCATTTTTATTCCAAATAAGAGAAAAAACGAGTCCTACAGTTAGAGAGAAATGCAGTCAAAGGCTTACATAACGAAGGCATGGATACGGAGGGGAGGGGAGAGAAGGGGAAATTGTCCCTTTCTAAAGTCAAATATTATTCAATATTTTATGAGTAACGAACAGAAACTTTGTAGTTTTCCCCCTTTGACACAAATGTTTTGGGAGATGGTAAAATCCCTGATAAATTGTCCTCTCCTCAACAAAATCCGGTACCCGCGTCTACATAGTGATATTAATTAGTATAGCAAAGTATCTTTTTCTTGTATTAAGTTCTGAAAATGCTTGTTAATTTATGAGTAATGTTTTATGCGTGCAGTTTTCGAAAACGGATGTAGACGAAAAATACAACTCCAATAGAGAAGGATGCAATTTTATGAAAGATATGTATGTTAAATAATTTATTTTATTAGATATCAGTCAAATTAAACCTGGAAATTAAATGGTTTATCAAGATGTAGGTGAAACGCGGCCGACATTGGGTAATTTTTGTCAGGAAATCATAAGTACAAAAATCCCGACAGCGAACTTACATACCATACTACCAGAAAAGTTTTGGGAACTTTAAAAGCAGTACTGAATTATTACAAAACCAGTGAAAGGGTACAACTACTTAAAATAAATAAATAAATGAAATTAAAAAATGAATACTCCCACCAGTATCGGAAGCACGTTTCGTAAAGTTTATGCAAAGAATTCTTTTGCATAGAGCCTTACGCGTCAGAGGTTTACCGAATTTTTGTTTTATAATAGATATAATTTCATTCGACATACTTAAAATGCCTTCGTTTATAACGTCACCCAGGTTTTAACGTCAGAAATACCGCGAACTCTCCGCTTTTGTTATAGCGGACATCGATGTATACGTCGTGGTACTCGTAGAAAAAAACTTTCACATGAAATAGGAATTTCTTGTAACCCCGAAACAAGTGAACGCCATTTTTATTACTATGTTGCGCTTCTAACGTTAAGAATTGATTTTTAATTTTTAAGCGAAAAAAGTTAACTTTTTATTTATTACTTTTTTTACTGGTGTTATGATTTGAGGAAATATCTTCCACAGTTAAAATTATTTGAAGAAATTATTTACTCGACTAAAAATTTTTTCTAGCATAGCACTTTTCCAAATTTAACCGTTAGCCATTTTGTATGTATAAGAAAAAAATGAGTAATTTCGAAAAATCAAATATTAGAGTCTATGGCATACAACCACGATAAGTTTTTGTGGCTTTTAAAAGGATGGTAGTGATCTTCAAAAAATACCTTTACTGGAGTTTTACCTAAATATTGATTTAAAGTAGAAAAAAAAAGTTTGCCCACATCCATTATTCTTTTCTTTAATCAAAAATCGCTTTAACAAACAATTAAGCAATAAACTAAAAAGAAAAGCTCCCATAAAATTAAAGAAAAGCGATATACAATATTGCATCCATTACCATCGGAAAGAAAATTAAAACGAACAGCAGAAGATTAAGAGCCGGAAAAATGTATTACCGCGTTCCAATACTTTTCTGATCTTTTCCAATAGTGTTCTTGCTTTCCCAGCACCGCATCTAAACATTCCGAAAGGAAACCGATTCCGTTCGACTGCAGCAAAATTAGCTGTCACGGGGTAATCTCAGAAACTAACGAGTTACACGCACTCGATAAATCAAAGTTCCCAGAATGAACACAATGAAAAAGCCTCCGCAAACAGTTGCCTTTAGATTTTCTGATTGCCGGGGGCGAGGTGGTGAAAGGGTTCAGAAAGAAGTCAATCCTTTGGGAGATCAAGAATTGGTAAAAATGAGATAGTATCCATTTCTTCCAAAATCTTTCCGATACTCCTTTTTTTCATGTTGTCAGATTATATGTGCTTTGAGTTAAAATTCCACAAATAATAATGGTGAAATATTTTATAATTTATCATGAATTTCAGTAACTAACAAGAAGTTCCGTCTAGAACTATACGAGCCTACTTTCCCGTATACACCGAATTCAAATTTATAATCTAGCTATCTCTCTCTCTGTCTTTCTCGTTTAGCTTTAGTTCTTAATTGCTTCAAATATACCTTTTTCAACGGTTAATACATATTCCTTCAATCATTTATTTATTAAGTCATTCATGTATTTATTCACTAATTTATTCATTCATTCTTTTGCTTATTCATTTAATCATTCATTAATTCAAAAATATTTTTGAAAATCCCGATCAAAAAAATTCATAGGAAAATAGGCTCGTTAGTTCTGGATGAACTTTCTATTTATTTGTACATGTTCTATGTCATAAGAGCTTTCCGATAAAGTTTGTTCCAATCAAATCGGTCCGTTAGATCAGGAATTATATAGAATTGAATTTCCCCGTAGGCGGTATGTTAATTTTTTTGAACTGTTCAAAAATGAACAAAAATTGTTCAAATCAATATTTCACGCTAAGAACTTCTTCCAGGGAGCTTGTTCATGCGAACTTCGATCTTGTACCCAGAGTTTACATAATTTGCTTCATTTTCACATATAGGTGCTAATGCTAAATTTTTTTGAACTGTTCAAAATTGAACAAAAAATTGTTTAAATCGAAAAGTAAAATATGGAACTGAGATGTCCTCGCCGAGATCTTTCGAATGCAAAAAGAATTTTTCGAATCTGACAATTCGTTCAAAAGTTATTAGGGGGGGACAGACCGACAGACCGACAGACAGACAGACCGACAGACAGACAGACCCACAGACCGACAGACACACTTTTTCCCCATCTCAAAACCCTACTTTCAAATTTTTTATTTTTTAATCTTTATTTAATTACTTAATTTATTTTTGACTTTTCTTGATTTTTAACGATATTTTCACGATACATTAAGCCTTCTTTCCTGCTTTATTATTATTTTTTTAACTTTTACGGGAAAGTAGGCTAAAAAAGAAAAAAAATGCGGAATAGTAGTAAATCCTCATCCTTATAAAGTGAAAAATATTAAAGTTCTGAGCTGATATCTTTGTCGTCTCATACCACCTAAAGTTTCAAACATTAGACTAAAAATGCTGAAAGTCAGAATGTTATTAAACAATCCCAGTTTTGTCGATGATTTAGCGGCAGTGCTTGAAATTTAATATTTTAAAAAGAAAATCAGGGCTCTGGAGCAACCACTTTTCTGAGCTCCGCTCCGAGTTTTAAATATTCGCTCCCTTTTCGATCCGTGCTCCAACAGTTTTTTACAGGAATTACATTATCTATTGTTTCAATCTGGTAAAATTTTTAACAGGAGAGCATATTTGTAATAAAAATTTAAAAGGTATTTATAGACTATTTATTTATCAATAAATCCATAATCTTACATATTTAAACGAGCAATTCTTGTATATATATATATATATATATATATATATATATATATATATACACTAGCTGCGACGCCCGGCGTTGCACGGTCTATCTTAAAATATATTTTGCAAATACAGCGATGCCTCATCAACATGCTAGAAACATTGATTATTAATATATTTGATTTGTTTAACAATGGCAACTGCATTGATTTGTTTGTTCACACCGCATCTGTAACAATTGTTGAAAAGATGCAACAATGAAAATAAAATAAAACGGTCATCATCCGAGTCAAATAAAATTAAAGTTGATTACCGTGAAAAAATACTTTCAAACTACAGAGAAAAACGCTCATAACTTCTTTTCTATTTAATTTAGAGGCTTCCAATTTTAGCGCGAAGGACAGAACTCTTTCTACAGCCATGGAAAAAATTATAAGGACACGTTGAAAAATGAGTATTATATATTAAAATAATCATCAACTGCAAACAACATCAAATTTAACTAACTACTTGTAATTAGGAAACATTAGAAACTCAAATAACTTAATATGAAATTAAAATTAACTTAATATGAAATTAAATTACAATACAATTATTAAATCACAAATTAATACAAATGCATTACATGAAATATGGAAAAAAATATAGTGACATTAACACATATGTCTCGAAATAAATTAATATTCTACAAAATCACCTTTTTTCTCAATTACCTTTATTAATCGTCCAGTCATAGACTCAGAAAGTTTAGTCAAAGTTTGTTTAGAAATGTTTTTCCACGCCAAAGTAATGGATGATATCAGTTCGTCTTTATTCCCATATTGTGTCCCATTTTTATACACTTCTGTAGCTAAAATGCCCCACAGATTTTCTATGGGGTTTAAATCAGGGCTTCTTGCCGGCCAGTACAAAAGTTTCACTGAATTGGCCTCGAACCATGAACATGATGCACGAGACACATGGCAACTTGCATTGTCTTGTTGAAACAAATAATCACCACTTGTGATAAGGGGTGCTTCATGTAATAAATTTTCAGCTAACATGTCAACATATGATTCTGAATTCAAGCGACCTCGAATGGACACTATTGGTGTTGTTCCATTGGCTGCAAAACCTGCCCACACCACCACAGAACCGCCTCCGAACTGCCGTTTGGAAAAAATGGTCTGTCTTTTCGCAAATCATACCAGTAATGGCGAAAACCATCTGGTCCGTCCAAATTAAATTTTTTTTCATCAGAAAATACGACGAAAATCTTTCCATCTAGACCCAAAAGAAACGTATTTCTCAGCGAATTCCAATCTACGCTTTTTGTGAAGTTTTCTAAGTGGCGGACGTGACCGTAGTTTAGCATATCTAACATTGGAATTCTTTTGAAGAACATTACGCACTGTTCGGCTAGTGCATGGTAAATTCATTTCTGTTTCAATTTGAGTAGAACTCTGTTTTTTTAAGCAAGCTCGATGGACAATTGAACGTTTCTGGCGCATAGTAAGAGTGGGAGGCCTACCTGTACGCTTTTTCTTTCCATACTCCTTTGGATTCTTCAAAAAATTATAAATTACTGTTTTAGATCTGTTTATCTTCCTTGAATTTTCACGTCCACTCATTCCACATTTACTTTATGCAATAATTTGTCCGTTTTCACATTCAGAGAGTTGTATGCTGCGCGGCATGATAAAGAATGAGATAAAGTGAAAAATTTTACTGCGTAACAGTTTTGGGCTATTGTAAACAATCATATGATACGACTAAAAATGCAAATTTTTGCTTTCTATTTCAAAAGAAATGTGTGTCCTTATAATTTTTACCAAGTAGCAAACTATTAAAATCTTAAAAATTCATGTAATTTAATAATTTTCAAAATTTTCAGAGTAAATTTTGCTTTAAAATGTCTCTTTTTACGTATTTTTAGCACAAAAATTTTTGCATACTTTTCTAGCCAAGCAACTCCTAGAATTGGCGGCTTTTCGCTTGTCCTTATAATTTTTTCCATGGCTGTAGGACAGTTTTTTACGTGCTTTTCAATGGTATCAAGCTCGGAAGGATGCGATAATTTCTTCCAATAGAAAAGGACTATTTTATGCAATTTTCGGAACTCCGCTCCTGTTGGTCTTAGCGTGATGATATATAGCCTATAGCCTTCCTCGATAAATGGGCTATCTAACACTGAAAGAATTTTTCAAATCGGACCAGTAGTTCCTGAGATTAGCGCGTTCAAGCAAACAAACTCTACAGCTTTATAATATTATTAAAGATATATATATATGTAATATGGAAAAATCCTTTGTATCCTTTGTCAGGCTGTGATATGGAGAAGTCCTTTGTCTCCTTTGTCTGGCTTTTTCCATATTAAACTTGACAACTCAGGGTTGTCTCACTCATAAATTTCTCTAACGCGTTACCATATATGGTCATGCCTAAGCTCAAGTTGGTTTCCCTCATTAATTCCCTCCAGACTATTTTTTTCCCCGTAGACTTAGGCCAGCCCCTGTCTACGGCATTAAAGCCAATAATATATTTTATTTTCCATATGGCCCTCCTATTTAAACCACGTGCTATCACGTGGTGTAGGGAATGTTGTCTGCAGTCTAAGAGATTTTCCCCCATATAAATACGACTGCCCGAACGAAAATCGGGGGTTCTTGCTTCTTGAAACGTGCTGATGACTTCATGTCCTTCGTTCCAACAATATTAATGTTATGATATTTGTGTGTTAAAGTTTACCAATAAAGAATTGCAACGAAACCCTGTGCCTCGTCTTACATGGGTTTTAGCGGCCACAGCTGTAGAAGATAGAACGGGACAGCCGTTCTTACATATATATATAAATATATATAACGTTCTCGGAAACGGCTCTAACGATTTGGATAAAATTTTGTATTTAGGTTAGGTTTTGTTTTTTAAGTTGACCTATTTAGGGGCTTTTCCCGAAACAACGTGATTTTACACAAAAAACCCGTTTTTTAAATAAAGCAACTGAGGTACTTGTAACAATGTACAAACATCATCCGCCATAATATTTTATTTCAATTGAGATTGCAATACATTAAGTGGCAACACTTAATTTTTAATTTTCTTTTTGTTGATTGAAATTTGTTGTGTTACCATTTGTGCAATTTAACAGCCCAGGAAACGCATTGAAAAGAAGCGTTAATAATGCTGCTCGTAATCTGAATGTATCGGAAGGTCTATGAAACAGTGTAAGACTCATTGTGATAAGTCTAAGTAATAACATGATAAAGTAAAAATCGTTATTTTGAACAATCTGGCTAGGAAGTATACATACATGTACCTATATTCACTTCTCGGGTACAACTTTAGTGTAGGGGCCTGTTATCGAATTTTTTGGTTGTAGAAAATATTGTTGACTAGCTGAAATGCCCGGCTTTGCGCGGGATAATATTGCATCATTCGCAGGCTAAGTGACGCATGTCCAAAATTCTGCTGTAAATATGTAAGGAAAAATTTTCTTAAAAAATCCAAGAATAGGAGATTGGCAAAAGGCCTTAAAAACGTTATTTAAACAGTAAAAACTATCAAAAAACACGATTGCATTAAAACGAACAGCCTAGAAAAACTCTTTTTAGACCAAGAATAACAGTCCATAAAAATCCACATTAAAATGCCAACAACAGTTCATAAAATTGCCATTAGAGTAATTGCAACAGTAACTAAAATGCGCACATCCAGAGAGATAATTGTGCCAAAATGATATCAAGAGTTCATAAAAATCGTAATTACAATATCTACCACAATACATCTAAAAATTCCCATCAGAATAAGAGTTGTATTCTGTTTTAAAATATCCATCAGATGAAGAACAACTGTCCCTGAATATTTCTGCTACAATAAAGAAAAAATTCCTTAAAACCCCCCCATTTCAATAAAGACAACTATTCCTAAACATCCCTAATAGAATAAGGACATTAGTATCAAAAAATCTCCATTAGAATAAAGACGTCAGTGACTAAAAATACCCATTAAACTACTGACCTTCAAGATGTATTGTTCCTAAAATTACCAACAGTCCATCTTAAATTCCCCATCAAAATAAGCACAGTGCCTATAAATCCCGCCAGCAAAATCGTCAAAGGATTTCCTGAACATTCAATTAAATAGCAGTTTCATAAAATACGGATAAATACGAAAGAAAGGAAAGCATTATTTCCAAAAGCAAATGCACATTTAAGTTAGAAAATGTTTAGTACTGAACCAATCCTGACGTGTGAAATTTAAATTGATAGAAAATAACTAAATTATGTCCAAATAATGCCAAATAGACAGTAAAAAAAATTAAGTAAATGTTTTATAAAATAAATCCGTTGAGTAAAATATGGAAAGAAAAATCAACCTCCAGATAAAGTAATTGAAAATCGTCTGCAGTTTATAATCCACAAAATATGCATAAAAATGAAATGAATTTTTAGAATTTGTTTCGTTGATAAAACGGACAATATACCATAAAAAATAATATGTTTCATGAAATTGTTGAACTGGTACCATAATACTAAATCACCAAAAAACAAAGAATAATCAATCTCAAGCAGTAATTAAAAATCGTCTGCAGTATGCTAAAAAATGAAATGATTTTTTGGAATTTGTTTCGCTCATAAAACGGCATGAATAAAGATAAAATAGCATTTTTTCAATCTTACATTAACAAAAATCATCTAGTTGGCGACAAAAGTACTATTTATTTTGGCGAAAACACGCAATTTGAGCAGATAAATTCAGAGGTAAGCCTTGCTTTAAAGTTCGAAAACTACTTCAAGCGAATACTGCGCGTGTTCTATTTGTTCTACGAACTGCAGAAAGAGATCATATTGTGCAGTTTTTTAAGGGCATTCAAATGCTGAAAAAAAATAATACGTGGGACGTTTCTTCGATGAGATAAACCCAAATCAACAGTTTTGCTTAAAATTGGAATAAAAGAAGAACAAATTCGAATTTTCGGAAAAACGCTTCGAGGTGCACGAGGACCTGGTCCAAGGTACCTGTAACCAAAATTTCGTACTTCTGGCCCGTTCCATCTCGCCAGGAGGCGATCGACAGACAGACACACACACACACACACACACAAACTTTTGGTTTTATTTATATAGATTACAATTGCAATTAGTTATTTAGTGTTTGATGTGTAGATGTTCAGGACATATCTTTCTTTTGGCGACATCTTTCTTCGCCAACCAAAATCAATTTCCGACCGATCCCTATTTTAAAGCTGTTCTTTTGTCATGACAGTACACATATCTCAAAGTCAAACTTTCGAATTTGTTGGAGTGACTTAAGATCATCAGTTTTTAGCCTACTTTCCCGTAAAAGTAAAAAATAATAATATTAAAGCATGAAAGAAGGCTTAATGTATCGTGAAAATATCGTTAAAAATCAAGAAAAGTCAAAAATAAGTGAAGTAATTAAATAAAGATTGAAAAATAAAAAATTTGAAAAAAGGGTATTGAGATGGGGAAAAAGTGTGTCTGTCGGTCTGTCGGTCTGTCTGTCTGTCGGTCTGTCTGTCGTTCTGTCTGTCGTTCTGTCTGTCGGTCTGTCTGTCGGTCTGTCTGTCTGTCGGTCTGTCCCCCCCTAATAACTTTTGAACGAATTGTCTGATTGGAAAAATTATTTTTGCATTCGAAAGATCTCGGCGAGGACATCTCATTTCTATATTTTACTTTTTGATTTGAACAATTTTTTGTTCAATTTTGAACAGTTCAAAAAATTTTAACATTAGCGCCTATGGACAAAATTGAAGCAAATTCTGTAAACTCTGGGCACAAGAGCCAAGTTCCTATTGCAAGCTTATTGAAAGAAGTTCTCGGCCTGAAATATTGATTTGAGCAGTTTTTGTTCATTTTTGAACAGTTCAAAAAATTAACACAGGGCTTACGGGGAAATTTCAACCCTATATAAATCCTGATCTAACGGACCGATTTGCTTGGAACAAACTTTATCGGAAAGCTCTTATAACGTAGAACATGTAGAAATAGAAAGTTTATCCAGAATTTACAAGCCTATTTTGCTATGAAATTTTTTGATCGGGATTTTCAAGGATATTTCTCAGTGACTCAATGAGTGAAATAATGAATGAATGAATAAATGAAAGAGTGAAAGAATAAATCAATGAATAAATGAATGAGGAAAAGAATGAATGAATAAATTATTGAATAAAGGAAAATATAAATAAATGAGTAAATAAATACATGAATGCGTAAATGAATGAATAAACACTTGAATGAGATAACGAATGAATGAATAAATGCATGGCTGAATAAATTAAAGAATGAATGAGTGAGTGAATGAATATGTATTATCCGTTGAAAAAGGTATATTTTCAATAATTAGAACTAAAGATAAATAAGAAAGAGAGAGAAAGAGATAGCTAGATTATAAATTTGAATTTGGTGTATACGGGAAAGTAGGCTCGTATAGTTCTAGACGGAACTTCTTGTTATCCATGGCATATTGTTTGTAGAATTTTTCAGAATAAAGCGACTAACTACGTTTAAAGTACTCCTGCAAAATTAAATTCCTCGACATACCCGCAACATAGTATGAAGAAAGGTTTACATTAAGACCCCATGACACCATCGTGATTCTGATGAAACATTTATATTTATCGATTCTATATAACTACCGTATCGTCGTATCTCGGAATAAATAAAAATTTTTATTTAGTAAACTGTACTTTTCCAAATATATATAAATAAGTATTTATTTGCAAAACAAAAAACAATTTTAGAAGATAAAAACTAAAAGTACTACCGAGCTATAAGCTCGGTCGTCCAGGTACTGATTTAAATACGCTGTGCATAAAAGTAGAAAAAAAGAAAGAAAATAGCTCGTTTATCATTTTTTTAGCCTACTTTCCCGTAAAAGTAAAAAAAAAAAAAGAATAAAGCATGAAAGAAGGCTTAATGTATCATGAAAATATCGTTAGAAATCAAGAAAAGTCAAAAATAAGTTAAGTAATTAAATAAAGATTGAAAAATAAAAAAATTGAAAGTAGGGTTTTGAGATGGGGAAAAAGTGTGTCTGTCGGTCTGTCGGTCTGTCTGTCGGTCTGTCTGTCTGTCGGTCTGTCTGTCGGTCTGTCTGTCGGTCTGTCTGTCAGTCGGTCTGTCCCCCCTAATAACTTTTGAACGAATTGTCAGATTCGAAAAATTCTTTTTGCATTCGAAAGATCTCGGCGAGGACCTCTCATTTCCATATTTTACTTCTTGATTTGAACAATTTTTTGTTCAATTTTGAGCAGTTCAAAAAATTTTAACATTAAAGAATATGGGTGAAAATGAAGCAAATTATGTAAACTCTGGGTACAAGACCTATGTTCCCATGAACAAGCTCATTGGAAGAAGTTCTTGGCGTGAAATATTGATTTTAAGAATTTTTGTTCATTTTTGAACAGTTCAAAAAAAATTAACATACCGCCTACGGGGAAATTTCAATCCTATATAATTCCTGATCAAACGGACCGATTTGCTTGGAACAAACTTTATCGGAAAGCTCTTATGACGTAGAACATGTACAAATAGAAAGTTCATCCAGAACTAACGAGCCTATTTTCCTATGAAATTTTTTGATCGGGATTTTCAAGAATATTTTTGAATTAATGTATGATTAAATGAATAAGCAAAAGAATGAATGAATAAATGAGTGAATAAGTACATGAATGACTTAATAAATGAATGATTGAATGAATATGTATTAACCGTTGAAAACGATATATTTGAAGCAATTAAGAACTAAAGCTAAACGAGAAAGACAGAGAGAGAGATAGCTAGATTATAAATTTGAATTCGCTGTATACGGGAAAGTAGGCGCGTATAGTTCTAGACGGAACTTCTTTTTAAGATTTGGGAACATACGTAATTAAAAAAAATCGGACCAGTGGAGTACAGCATTTTCTTTTGTTCCGGCTCTGCTCCACTTTTTACCAAAATCTTGTTGCTCTTTTGCTTCGATTTCAATATTTTAAGCTTCGGGAGAATCATTCAAAGTTGTAAGCTTTAATTTCATTTTTCTTCTCAAAAGCAATTAATTACTTTCACATTTTGACCAAAATTAGTACCATTGACTGTGTTTCCGTTTTTTTTTTTTTTTTTTTAAAGCACGGTATTAATGTGTGAATTACATTTTCCCCTCTTTCACTTGAATAGGTTTTGATGCTACGTTATCGCGAAACCGTAAAAAGTTTTCCGTACCAAAAAAAAAAAAAAAAGGAAAAAGGAAAAAAAAAAGTAATAAGTAACGCGATCGATTATTGAGAGTGTTAAATTTTGCTAATTGAACAATGCAAAGAGCTTTCTGAGCTATTTCTTTTTTCAATTGTAAAATGTGTGCGCAAATATATTTTTAATTAAGATAAATGATGGAATCTTAAAAAGTTCAATAAAATAAACTTAATCAGCGTTTAGGCAAGGATTTCGAAAGTTTTTCCACAGTTCTACAACCATTGTTTGCTATCAATGAAAATTAATTTAACTTAATAATTTTCATTAATGGAAACAAGGTTATGGCTTCACCATTTAGTCGTCACAATGATGTTGCTTTTATTAAACATAAATATTTTTCAGAAAATATTTTATTTCAGTTGTAATCATTTTTCCCTTAACCAACAGTATTCTTTCTAGGTTGTGGAATTCACATAAAAGTTGTACGATGAATTTCGTTCCGGTATATTTAACCCCCTGCTGCAGAATTGTATTATAATAATACGAAACATTTTAGATTTGTTATAAAAAACACGTTTAAATTCTGTAGTCATGTTCAAAAAGCATTATCACAAATAACTTTCGTTAAACAAAAAAAAAAAAAAAAAAAAAAAAAAAAACACTTTAAACATAAAAAACATGTAACCCAAAATTTAAATTGCAAAAAATAAACCAATGTTTTAAATTTTGCATAAACGAGCTGTAAATAACAAGAGCTCCTTTACTTAAGGAAGCATATGAATGCTGTTTACAGCCGCGAATATATATATATATATATATATATATATATATATAACCCCAGCGAAAACCCTTTAACTTCATTCTCTTGAAATAGAAGAAAATGCATGCTAAATTTCCTTTTAAATTGTCAATGCTGATAAAGAAGTTAACTTTCACGAATTCACGAAAAGGTTTTTCCCAACGTGCTAATAATTAACTAAAAATCACGAGACTTAAAACTAAACTGTCAGTAGAGAAATGTTTCCTCTAAAATTTTTAGATCATGTCCTTAATGAATTCAATGAGAAAAACGAAGCCTTTCAAACTTTAATGTCAACAACATCCGAAGTTTCTGCACAATTTGTTCCTTCACATGACTCATGTTTACTCTAATAAATTATCCGTATCTCCTTCAAAAACAACATGATATTAAAAGGGAAATGCAGATTGAAACATGATTTGGTTCAGATATTTAATATCTTACGTAAAGTTGGGCTAAATTTTTCAAAAGGGCTGACAATATAGGAGAATCTCATTTATCATCGAAATTCTTCAAAGTTTAATCAAATCAGGAGGATTAAAGGAACAAGATCCGCCCCATTTTTGAGTGAAATGAAACTCTGTGGGAATAACTAATTCATTCATCTAAGAATATTGATTAAATTTAATTTTACATTAGTATTAAACTTTGCGAATACCAAAACATTAAAAACAACCGTTTAAAAAAATTATATATATTATCTAGCACATAGCTTTTAATTGAAAAGTTAGGGGTTGAAATAAGTGTGAAGTATGTAAATAGCATTTCAACGTTTGCTTTAAGTTCAGCAACTCGAAATTTGAGTGTTAATTACTTTAATGATGAACTAACGCATACTAATTGTTACTGACGCATAAAAATTAGAGGCATCTTTATGGCATTTTTAACTTAACAACATCGGTTTTATGTTTTGCATTTTATTATGGATGCAAAAGATATTTTTAGTATAAAAAGAACTGCAGGAAGAAATATATAAAGCATAGTCTCTTGAACATCCTTCTTGTACGTTGTCCGTACAGTTTTGTGCACTTCACTACTACAACATTTTTCGTGTCGTATGACAGCAGTCTAAAATATGTTGTTACATATAGCTTTATTGGTAGAACAAATTCATATAAATGACAGCTCAGGTATCACATATGAACAATTACAGACAACATATTATACAAGGGAATAAAATGAGAACAAGAACAAATTGACAAAGGAGAAGAAACAGTAAGAACGAAAAGGAATATGAGAGAGGTAGTCTTTACAAAAGGTTCATGAAAGTTCTGGCATTCCAATACAGTTTGCTAAATTCGTTTCGGTCTTGGGATTCTTTACCCAGTTCTGTATGAGAAGATGATCTGCATTCATGACGCCCGAGTTACATGTACTGGATGAAAGATTCCTGTTTTATTAAGATGTTCTGCCATGCAGTCATGGTCAGTTTTCAGTCTAAAAGTTGCCACAGCCTCTTTACGGGGTTTATGACAAGACATTTTCCAAATGTCTTGGATGTTAGCATAGGGCTTACCTATTGATTTGGTAGCCTGGTCAGATTTAAGGGCATTCATTATTTTCTCAAATATATGCTTTTTATGTGCAGCTGGAGGAATTGGTTTATTACAGCAGTCTAAAATATCATATCAAAAAAAAAAAAAAAAATTATTCGTGTGAAGTAGACGGATAAATGCAATACAATATATGTATTTTAGTAAATCCACACGTTTTGCATAAAAGTTGCATGAATACATAAATAAGCTACTCTTAATATATTATTCAACTGATGTCTTTACTCCATCCATAAATGCATTTCAGTGGCGTGTCCTCTCCCTAACTCCTATCTTTCGAAAGAAACGAAGCATCAAGGATGTCGAAAGGGAATACTACAGACTCCCTAGGCAACAGTAATCAAGGTCAAGGAATGGAATGAAGGGGGAAATGGAGCATTAATTGTGATTAATGGCTCACTTTGCAGGTTCTATCCGCCCAGATCTTTGGTAAAAAAGATTCAATTAGTGGATCACCAAGTACTTACCGTAACTACACTAAGTTAACCTTGTTTTCTCTGAAATAATCAGAGCTCTGTAAAAGCCAATACATTTTTGCCGGAGAATTGTTTATCGAGATTTATTCGTTTCGGATAACAGGCGATATGTTTTCCACGAGAAATAATTTCAATTACATAAGCGGTGATACATTGCGCCATTACTCCCAGCTCCAAGCTACTAAACCACCAATTTCAGGTATCTATAGCGAGAATTAATGTAGTTTTGCATTCTTTTGAATACAACTAGAGACAAAATTAATTATCCAATGAAATGCGAATTGTTCGAAGGTGCTATTTTCGAAAACATTTCAAGTACCCTACGTATTATAAATAATTAAGAAACAAAAATACCAAACAACTATTGAAAATATCGATACCTAAAATCAGTTGGTTGCACATTTTCATTCCTAATAAAATGTTATTAAAAATAACTTTATGGTCATGCATTGAACAATACATTACTACACATAATCGTCAATTTGTTAACACCTTACCTTTCACTCCTGTGAAAATCACGGGAAAAAGTTTCGTCGTGTACTTCTAGTGTCCGTAAAATCTCCGGGCTGGATTGTTTAAAAGCAGCACAGCCAAAAAGTTAAAAACAATCAATGTCGAGCTGAAAACTTTTTTTTTTCATTTTCTCCCCAAGATTTGTTCCCTTCTTTGCTCTCTCTTTTTCTCTTTTAGAAAATTAAGTTTGAATCTTCAAATAAATTTTGCTGAACATGAAATTGAAAACAATTGCCGAATAATTTTACATTATATATTTTTTAAACTACTAAAAACCGGTACAAGATTTGCATGTGTGTCCTTTCTTTTAAATTTTCAAGGAAAAACAAACACCACGTAATAATTCTACTGCATGACCAGCATTATTTGCGTTCAATATGAAAGAAATCACCGAGCATCCTTCTACTGACAACTTGAGTTTCCTCAAGTGCAAGCTCCTATATTTTTTTAATTTTATTGCATAGATTTACAGTGCTCTGATATTTTCTCTCTCCCTCCTTCGCTTTTAGACTCTAATTTATTTATGAGCTGAATTTCGAGTGGGGACGTATGACTCAAAGGACCGTCCACTGCGCAGCCATAAATTTCAGTTACCGGTCCGTTATGCAGTCTCTGAGGAATCTGCTCTGGATAAATTGAAACTGATGTTCTCTCTTGCAGGACATTCCTCCAAGCTTGGCGAGTTTGGAGGGTTTTTTCCCCTTTCCGTTTCATCACTGCTTTTGTCTCCAACATTTTTTATTACATTGAATATAAAGAAAATGTGAGCTGTTAATTTGAAGTGGAAGGGAAAGGCAAATATATGTGTTAAATAGCTGTCTTTTATTCACAGAGATGATGTTAACTTTTATTTTTTTACTTTGTTCTTCCCATTTACTAAGCTACAGGAATCAACGAATTTTTATGTACTCAAGCTAACTTTATGTTTGTAAAAAGATACGATAATGCTTAAAAGTGTTAAACGCGTGAGCTACCCATCTGTGTTGCCCGCAAATGTTTCGTTTTTATAAGTTTTATGAATAGAAAAAATAAAACAAATTTCAAACTTCTGTAATGCAATTAGCATTTAAAAAAAATGTTCCGGTATCATTTTGTTACACACATGGTATTGAATTTTGGTATGATAGAGCATTTTAATCTAAAAGTAGTAAAAATTTTAATTTCTAAAGCTTGACATATTGAAGCAATCTCAGCATACATTCATTGAAAAAAAAAAATATTGTGTACTTGTGTAGTGGGGAAAAGAACTTTCCATCTACCAAGAAAGTGTCACTTATAATCTATATATATATATAAAAAAGCAGCTTGTGGTTCCATGTGTCAGTGTATAGGTGTGCGTGTGTCGTGTGTGTATGTGTCGGTCGCCTCCATGCGAAGTGAAAAGGTGCAGGAATTCGAAATTTTGGTTACTAGTACCTTGGGTCAGGGCGTTGTGCACCTAGAAGCATTTTTCAAAAAGTGCTAAATTGCTCCTTTTTTATTCCAATTAAAAGAAAAACTTATAATTTTCGGATCATCACACCGAAGCAATGTCACACCGTTTCGATTTTTGAGGCATATATTAATGCTCTTAAAAACTGCACAAGATGATCTACTTTTATAGTTTGTAGAACAAATAGAAAACGCGCAATATTCATTTTAATTAGTTTTCGAATTTTAAAACGAGGCTTAGGGCTGAATTTATCTATTGAGTTTGAATATTTTCGCCAAGATAAAGAGACATTTTGTCGCCAAAGGGAAAATTTCCGCTAGCATAAAACTAATGAAAATTCTTTTTGGATTAAACCGCGAACGTAAACACTTTATCGCAAACATATATCAAGTTGGAATAGTCAAGGGTTTCGATGGTGCATTTTTGATGAAATTTAAAATTTCGAAGAGAGGTGACCATGTGCAGTTAATTGTTCTTAATATATTATTTTACGCTTCGTAAATTTTCGAAACCACGTCAAAAATCCTTTTTAATAAAACTGTTTTCTACGTGATTTACACCGTAGGATCATTGCGCATTTGCGTCATGCTTCCGTTAATACAGACGCACGCTAATATAGACTGATACAATTTTGCAATCTTCTGCTTTATTTTAACGGTTTACGTAGCGGTTTAGATTGATTCCGTATCTTACTCAGATGATTTAGGTGACAGATGGTTAATTTAATAAATATATTCATCAAAAAAAATAATTAAAATCCACGTTCTGTATGTAGACTAAATCGTATGTCCGCGTATCCCAAGAAAAAAAGCTTTGTTCAAGATTTACGAACAGCTAAGTCTAAAACAAAATGCAGGAAAGATTTATTTAAAAATTCAGCATGCCTTTAGTATAACTTAATCCCCAATACTCATCGAATATACATCACTTCAAATTCTACGTTTCGCGGCTGTGAATCAACGTTAATTATGGGGGTTGTTCAAATACATGCCATTCCGGCACGCGGGGAGCGAGAAGCGACCATTCCCGAACGATGACTTCACTTCACTCCTCAAGTGCCTCTTTGTTCCGTCTCCCCCCTGAATCATAAACTTAATGATCTGGATGTGAGCATCCTAAACGGAATTTATCTCAAAAAGTTTGCCAGTTTTTGGCACATTTTTGCCTTTTGGGAAATGCGCACTCCAGTATTTTAACCACTAATATCCCAGTTTTTCGCTTATTCTTTTTTTAAGCTTTTCGAAATCTAAACGTTCGCAGTTGTATTGATTTCGGTAAGGTCTTTCAAAATTCTAAAAAAGTTATATGTTTGGTTTTTATATGTTAACTTTTGAAAGCAAAAGGGCTGTAATAGTAGCAAAAGTCGCGTACACCATTTCTGCACAAATTACTTAAGCTATAGAATTACGTAAAATATTTTTTGAAGATGAAAATGTATTTCCATTTATACGTTGTTCTCATATCCCTCTTCTTAAAACTTAGTGTATCATCGTATCTTTCAAACAATTGCTCATTAGCATGTTGGAATTGTTATGAGCTAAAATAAAAAAAAGATGGAATACAGTAAAACTTAAAAATTTGCCTTGTTTAATTGTATTAAATTATACTTGCATTAAAAACGAGCTGCAATTTATGTTACAATAAATATATGCTTTTTTCCTTTTTTTTTTTTTGAAGAATTACAGCACGTACTTTTAAAGCATAGGAGTAATTATTTGCTGAATATGTTAAAAATTATTTCTTTTCTATCCGAGCTGTAGTCTAAAATTATATGTGCTCTTTATGAACTTTCACATTTTAACAAATGCACACAACATTCGCGTGATAAAAATAATTTTCAAGCCGCAATATGAACTTCTGAGTAATACTTGAAGATTCTTCAAGTGCTAAAATGGATTTTTAATGCTTCCCATTGCAAAATTTAGATAAGTTTGTAGTGAAATAAATAAATAAACATGCATATCGGAGTTTTATTGCAGTTTAAATTCCCATCGGATACATAGGATGTGTATCTTCCATAGTATGTGTTTCAAGACTTCCAAGAAAGTGCTAAAGATCATGTTTTCGATTTAATAATTTAATTGTTTCCTTTTTCCATCTTTTTTTTTTAAAGGACTTTAACGATCGTGTCACTATGTCATTGCGTTTAATGTAATAAATATCAGTTTGGGAAATGTTTTATATCTATTGATTGAATTTTATTTATTTATCTATTTTTTGCATGTTAAATTTTAGAAAACGTTAAACCAAATTTAGTCTTTAAAAAGAAGTTTTTCCGTGTATATGCTTCTCAAAACATTGATGTAGTACTAAATCACTATTCCAGGTATATTATTATGGATTTTGTGCTTGTAGGTATGTTCGGCAAGTGAAAAAACTTTATGCGAGAAATAATTTCTATTGAGAGTTAATAGACCTTTTTCAAGAAGATTTAAACTTCCTTTAGATCTTTTATATCCCCTTCCTTATAAACTGCTCTTCTTTCTCTTCTGCTCACGCGATTCTCTTTTGTACTGTTTTATATAATCTAAGTAATTTTCAAGAATGCATTAATTTAAGTGCTAAAAACACACACAGACATTGAGAATTTAGTAGTTATAAGCAGGGATCTAGAGCAGCTACTTTTTTGAGTTGCTCCGCTCCGACTTCTGAATACTTGCTCCTGTTCCCTCTCTTTAATGAATTGTATTATTTATTTCCCTTGTTATAGCAAATTATTCTTTTACGTGATAAAACACTAAAATTTTTTTTTTAAATTGGAGCAGGGGAACAAAAGAAATATCTCTGCTCCAGTTTTGAGCAAAATCACGTTGCGGATCAGTGAGATCCGCACCTTCCCTCCACGCTCCTCTCCAGATCTCTCGTTATAAGTTATTAATGGAATTTTGGAATCACGTAAAATATAAATTATGTATACAAAACATGTAAAAAAAGTTTTCCTGCTTTCTTTTAAAAATAAAATGAATAAATGAATGGCCGTTTGGATACAAGTTTTTTCTCTAATATCTGATTGAATTGCTGATATGAATTGGAATAACTAAAGATGAATGTACCAGCTACAAAGTTTCAAGTAATATTCCCCACTAAGCTATTTATTTGTTCTTAAACATTTTCTGTAAAGCAATTTCCTAACGAGAAATCTAAGGTATGAAATAAGCGGTTGGAGGGGGAGTATAAACATTTTGCTTTTTATATCCCTCCATATTTGGTAGAAGTTTATCGATGATCAAAGTTGACGATGAAATGATTTGTTAAATGATATACTCGTGTATAACCCCAATTTTATGGATGAAAATTTGACTCGAATTGGGGGGGGGGGGGGGGGAGGCGATCTTATACACTGGTCAACATTTTCAAAATTCGATGTGAATAATAAAGATCTAACATGTTAGGTTTTTGTATTTAAAAGACAAAATATTACAGATAATATTATACACAAATAAAGATACAAACATTATTCCATTATTTAAAAAAATGTCGTCAATATTGTTCGTCCAATGCATGAAAACTTTATTTTCAAAGTAAAGCAGTGGGCTTATACAAGGGTGAGTCATTTTGGAAAGATTTTTGTGAGAAAATTAAGGGATGGGCTTATATACGGGTCAGCTTATGCACGCGTATATGCGGTAGTTAGTTACCAGAGCAAAATAAAGAATCATGAGCAATATTGACAAATAGTTTGATGCTAACTTGTAGGATTTTATACGAGTAAATATTAGTTCTACTAGTAAATATTAACATTTTCTACTAGTAAGTATTAAAAAAAGGCATTCAAATCTAATCAAATTTCTATCAAAAAATATTTCAATTAAACATGCAAAGATAATAAACTAAAAAATTTACAAAAAAATGTTTTGCTATCGACATTTCTGCACGACTTTTGAAATCTAAATATGAATTAATATATGGTATTAGTACTATTTCATATATGAATACAAGCAACGAAATCACTGACTTCAGTTTCAAAAAAAAAAAGAAAAGAAATGTTGCGGAGGCGGTCATTTTTGTATTATTGTAATCCATGAAAATAGTTTAATATCGTCAAAAAGAAACTTGTAGGTATTGAGGATAAGCAAGTCTAAGCATTTGTTTTTATAAAAGACATTTATGATGACATGTATTAGATGTTATCTTGTTTATATCCAGCGTAATGAAACAAAAAAATAACTGCCCGTTTTGTCTTACATGCTGAGGACGAAAATACCCTGCCAAAGTATTAAGTGCGATATGGTATTTTATGCCCTATGGGCAATTTAATCATAAGTGCAAACATACAAGAGGTTTAGCATCTTTTTTCCCCGTTCTGTAAATAAATGAACGAATAAACAAATAAAGAGTAAATGAAGAACGTTTCAATAGATACCATATCAAATGTGCAAGGAAAATATAATACACATTATTATAAAGGTATAAATAACTAACATTTTTTGTTTAATTATCTCCATTTGTATTTTCTCATTCCTGTTATGTGAATTTTTTTTTGCATTGAAGAGCTCCTCCTACTTCAGTTTTGTCTACCTATCTATCTATATATATGTATATGGAATAAGTTAAAAAGGACAACAAATTTTATTTTTAGGAGGGTGTTTATGTGGATTATATTTTATAATATTTGTAAGTTTATACTTTCTTATATTTACTAAAATTATGTTTGGTAATTTTGGGTTTATGCTGGGATTTATATTCTAGTTCTGGCCTTTCAGTTGTGGGTTTTTACCATACACCATGTTATACACACATCATGGTCTATATTGTTTTTGTTTTGAATAAATATTCGCTTTGCATCTGTAAAGTAAACTATATTGCATTGTACAAATCATAATCTTTATTAAAACAATGATGGTTGTATTTGGCTTAGCAATGTTTGGGTACGGACTATTTATGTATTTAACGAAAGTGTGCTTAGAAAGCAGTTATAAATTTCGCATCTCATGCGTGCTTTCGGAAGAGACATGCTGAGTAGGAAGAATGGATAAATATGCATGTATCACAAGGATTTTATTTTCTACTCCAGTGTTTTTGCTTTTTGTGAATGTCGAAAAAAAACTGATTTATGCCAGTGTGTTTTAAAAACTTTTGCTCTTTCGAGTGAAAAACAACAAATCAAGAAAAAGAATTGTGTCGGCTTTTAAGTGCCTTTCTCCCGCAGCCCCTTTATACATGCTTCATGCTTGTTGCCCTTTTAGTATCTTTTTGCGTCAACGCGAAACAAAACACTTGGGTTTTTGACGCTGATACGTCCTGGGCATATATTTATATGCTTACTTGTCTAAACATAGCCCCTAGGGGAAATGCACCGCTCAAAAAGCAAAGAAATGAAAAAGAAAAAGTCTCTCGTGAAATGTCTTTGTGAAGGAAAAGTAATGGTGCGTTTGTGAAGTTTTCCCTCTTACTTTCTGTTTATGCTCCACTGAAATGTTTTGATGTTAAATTTTACTTTAGAAGCTTCAATTGTTGTATATCTCTCCTGTCAAATCCTCTAGGCAATAATTCAAATAATTTAATATACAATTTTTGATGTAGTGAAGATTATACCTTTTACTGTAAGCAGAAAATAATGCTTAGTATGACAGACGTTAAACTCGTATAATTTGAGAAAAATCATTTAGTTTTATCATCGTTGAAAATGTTAGAGGTAAATAATTAAAACACAGCAGAAATTACATAAAAAAATTTAATTTTAAACATCTCGGGACTTACTGACTTTCAATCAAAGCTTAAAACACGTACTAAGGTGTGGGTTGCAGATGGATTTTAGTTGTGAAGGATCCTAAACTTTTACAGTATTCCAGTATCTTTTAAAAACATCAGTTTGCAGATCACAGATTTTACAGACAACTACAGAGCTTTTGAAAAAATAGAGTTAGTGAAGTAAAAATGTAAGTTCATAAAAACAGCTACACTTACATAATCATGTTAAAAATTAAAGAATTATCATTTCTAATATCTAAATGCCGTTTTTCAACTTTATGTTCCTTTTAAAAGTATTTAGACGCATTATTCTCTAAATCTGAATTTCGGTACTCCGAAAGTCCACTTAATCGGAAACTGAAATATATTTCGAACACCTTTTTTTGGAGTCAAAAGAATTAGGGTACGCATTCACGAGTATTCTCGGGCATCTGTTTAAAAACCTAAACCCGAATGTTCTCGGGCTTTTACGTTATGCAATACATAAAACATACATATGAGTATTCTCGGGCTTTTACGTTATGCAAAAACTTAAATCCCACGTTATCTTGAACTTTTAAGCTAAGGGATTAACCAGTTGTCCATTACTGTGAGCACAAACGTTGGTCAGCTCAACAATGATCTTATCAATAAGTTCATTGTCAAAGTAGACATTTCCGACGATTACTTCGTTCTCACAAAATAAAACTTTTTATGTCTTTTATTTTTAGAAATACATTAAAAAATAAATGAAATTCGAAGAAAATCTAAAAAAATTCAGAGAATCGAAAATGCATTCTAACACGCTATGTGTTACTTACTTCATCAGTGGGACAAAACTCCCCAGTTTCGAAATGGGTTTATTCAGGCGACACGGTGGGGACCGAAGTGATGAATATAAGGTGGGGGGAAGAGATTTTGAAGCACGTGCTAGTGTCATTCCTCTCGGGATGGGAGGATCCACCCTGTAGATTGATGAAGTCCCCCCTCCCTTGCACCCTTCTTTTATCAAATAATGCCATGCTTTGGAACCGAATTGCTCATTTTGCGAACTGCGAGAGGTTTGAGAAAAGTGCGAGCTGCATAAATAAGGAATGAATAAAAGTCTGTATTTTGTGATGAAAATATCGACTGACTAGGAATCAATTGTTTACTTCCTAGTGCGAGTACGCCGCTCAGAATAAAGACGATTACAGTTGGAGTCTGTAACTTTTACAGCACTATTTAAGTACTATATTTATATTGAAATTGAATGGTAATAGTAATTTAATTAATATAGTGAACACTGTTCGATGAAAAAATATGATCTTTTGTTTGCTTTCCTCAAGACTAAATGCTTGCCTTCTATTATAACGGCAATTATTTATATTTACCTATCAATAATAATAAATGGCGGGAAAACACATAAAAGTCTGCAAAATATCACTCATTAAAAAAAGAGTTGAAGATGAATAAGAGTAGTTATAATAATAATAACATGATAAACGGTATCTGTAAACAGGAGGTGTGCAGTGATATTTTTACTCAATCATTAGTTTATAATAAATTCCAAAACTAATTGCCAAATATATATCTCGTACATGTTGTGATTTAACTTTTAAAAATTGCTTAAACTTCAGCTGTCAATACTGACAGAAACCGTTGAATTTTGCAAATGGCGTATTCTGTTGCTCGTAAAATACGTATTTGCGTAAAAATAACAATGAATTGTTAAAATGAATACAAATTTTAATTTTGTTTAGTATATCAGAGGAGTTTGTGAGAGTAGTTAAGGAAATCCTGATAATACTTTATTATGATAATTAAGTATTAATTCAATTAGTTTAATGTACGAATAAACTAGATTGTCATACACGTTCGATAATGAATTTAAATATATATATTCTTCTTTCTCATTAGTTGCCCTTTCATTTCAGAGAGTACTCATAAGTATACGAATGCATTTGTAGTATGAAAGTTAGTAATTATCCTAAAATTTAAGTTCAACTTGTAATTTACAAAGGATATTCAAAGACTATCCCACTGATAAAAACTTTAAAAACATATTTTCGAGAAATAACAATTTATTTTTTACAATTATTATTATTTATTTCAATAGCAATTATTTTATTTATTTATTTTTTGCTGAGTGGACCTCTAACTGTACATAAAGAGTTCTCTGTATGTTAGGCACACTTGTAAAAATTACAGCCTTATTTTTGTGTTAAAAGTTTTATTTTATAATGCTAATTTAAGAGTGCTTTTGCTTAATAATTTTTAAATTGTTCAGTCGAAAATAGGAAATTAAAATATATTGAACAAAATTGAAATCTTCAGATTTAATCACACAATTCGAAGCATTTGCATGCAAATGCATTGTTTTAACATGAAGTTTCATTAAGTTTAATTAATGGCACACCCTTCCTTCTAAAATAAAACAAAAGAAAATGCAATTAAAGTAATCAGCTGCCGCATCTAGAAATTCATTTCTCTAGCGGTTTTTTACCCTTCTACTTTTAATCCTTTCTCACTTTCGTAATTTTATTGGATTTTTTGAGTACTACTTTAAATAATACTAGAGTTTATACCGTGTAAAGAATATAAATGTAAAATGGGAACTAATTACGGAATCCTAAAGTTGGAGGTTAAATTATAAATGAGATAAGCAACCAAAGAATTATAACCTTTGACTAATAAAATTCTGCGACAAAAATCAATGAAACGGCAAAACTATTTTGTTTGAAAGTTTCAGCGCAATAAGTTTAATCTTTGTACAAGCTCGAGAATATTAATGAGCTTCTTTTCGGGCATTTTTAATTTGAATTTATTAACAACAGATAAAGGTTAACGTAATATAATAATTTAGAAAGAAGTAATTGGGAATCAGTTATGTGAATTTTCATATCAATCCCTTTTTTTCTATGGCTCATTAGGTATGTGCGCTATTATAGCAAGCTCTTCACCATACTGTAAAAAATTCATAAATAAATAAATAAATAAAAAGTGTTTTAAATTGTTTATTTCTTTATTTATTTTTAAACCAGAACTAATGTGTTTTTCTATCTCTAATTCAACTTTTTTTCGACATAATTATGTTTTAGATATTGTTTTCGTACATAGTTTTGAAAAGTAAATTGCGACTATTCATGAGATAAATTATTTAACTATTTATTTTTTTTATGCCGGCCGGGGTGTGTAGTGGTAAGGCACGCTCAAGTTCACAGGATCAAACCTGTCACAAGTCGGTGGATTTTCAAGATGCAGAAAATCGTCAATGCCCATGTCGTATGTTTAAGCGACATGTTAAAAATCCCTTGAGTATCTGTTTGGCCTATACTCGCTCGGCCAAATTAAACTCCAAGTGCAGCTTTGCATAACTTAGTGCTCAGGTGGCACCACCTGGGGTAAAACTGAGCGTAAAAATTCTCAAGCGGTATTGGCATTCGCCGTGCAGCTACATGAAAGAACGCATGAAGGTTTTCCGGGAATACACTAGATCCGCAAAGCCCCATAAGAAAGAAAAAAATCTATTTTCTTTATTTTTACTAGTTTATACTATAGATGAAAAGTCCCCAAAACCGACATACCATTTAGTTTCTGAACTCAAGACATAAATCCGAAGTCCGAAATGAATAAGTTATTGCATTTGTGTTAGAACCAATTTTCTGCCAAAATAGCTGTCAATTTTGTAAAAAATGTTGTATACATTAGGCAAATCTGTATTTGTGTAGACATTTACCGATGCACGCTGTGAGAAATGAGACTCTAAATTCGATACCAACACACATTATTTGAAGCTTCAGCCAGACAAGCTAACTACTCCATTATTGACGCATATTTTCCTTAAAATGATCGTAAACGATCACTTTTGCTTTTCAACAGCTACATTTAAAAGATAATCGGATAAGTTTATAAAAGCTATTATCTACGAAATAATTAATAAGGAAAAATGTACTTTTAAGCCTATTTTATGCAAAAATACACAAGGACTCATAAAAATAAATTATGTTCAATGATACCCAAAAAATTAAAAGTTCTTATATACTATCTAATTACCACAAAACAATATTTTGCAATATATGTTTGAGTTATTTTCAGTATTATAGCTTTAAACCAAACAGCTTGCCACATATGACATTTACATCAAAACATTGACAAAATCCGAAACATCTCTCAAATTCTGACTTAGTAGCTTAAACAACGACTAACCGAACCATTGACTGATAAACACCGAACATTCATTACTCAACAACTTACTCCTCCGAGGTAAATACAATGCTGTCATAAGCATTGTGGTTAGAGTTTGAATTTCATGTGTGCCAGAGCATCAGGTCTCACTAGCATTCCATTTTGTCGGACAATCTGAAGACTTGTTTAACGCTAGAGGCTTTTGTTAAACATGCTGTCTTTAACATCATCGCAACTGAGTTTATGGCTAATCGCTATATTATGATGCAAATTGCATTTAAAATGTTCTATTACAATCATATTCTATTTCTACAAGTTAGTATGTATTTTCAGAAATTTACATTTAAAGTGTTTTTGCTTTCTATATTTTAAGGCCATCTCCAGAAAACCTTCTCAAATGCTTTTAAAACGGGAGGATAGGTATGGGGAGCAAATAGGAAAGAATTTCTATCATTTTAAAACCGACTGTCAGAAGAACCCATATGAGTGAAAGCTAAATGGTATCCTTTATTTAATTATTCTATGCATGAAAAGAAAAAACACACCTTAATTTAAAAAACTATTGAAAATATTTTTGCTGATAAATTTGAAAGAAATTTACCTACGTTTTGTCAAATACTGAAACACGGAGTATAACGAGGTTAAAACATATACAATTATTTATAAACCTAATTTTGAAGAATCTAAGTTTTAATTAAAAGCAATATATTTTAAACTAAATTTACATTTTACTCAAAAGAACGCCGTTTTATTGTTTTAACTTATATATATATATATATATATATATATATATATATATATGTGTGGGTGGGGGGGGGGAGGGGAAGAATATATATATGTATATATATGATTATAAAGCATAACAATATGTTTATCAGGCGAGAAATTTCCCTTCCCAAATTTTTGGGCTGAATGTATTAATGTCGAAGCATTCAAAAATATTAGTCGCACACTTGTCAAAATCAAGTGGGAGTAAAACTTTCGATAATGAAACGTGGCATTGTAAAATATCGATTTTTTCCCCCACAGATAAAGATAAAAGATTTCTACAAAGGTTTTGCACACAGCCAACATATTTGACAAAAAATAGTCCCAGCATATTTTGAATGTTGACTTGTTTTGAAAGCGATTTGCAATAAAATTTTTGTTTAGATACATAACAGAGAGTTTTGTCGCATTTGAAGAAAAATGTGTACTATTTAGAGACATTTGATTGCTGTTTTGAAAATTTGAAAAATAATTCCCGAATTTTTGAATAACATTTATTTAAACTGATGTTGATAGACAGGTTTTCAGCTAATATTTGTTTTTTTTTAAATCGAAAACATTCATTACGTTACTTAATTAACAGTAATGTCGAGCGTTTTCTTCCCCCCCCCAAAAAGCATGTTATAGATAAAAGTACATACTTTTTGTATCAAAAGCAGACGATGTTCTTGGCAAAACTATAAATGAACCACAGAAAATTACACTAATATAAATTACTCACGCTACTATATTTTAATAGTAAAAAGTTTTTTTTTTCTTTTTGATTTATCACATTCCGAAAAGTCAATTTAGTTGTAGTAGGATTAGTATAAATCGGTAAACAATCAGTAGAACTGTAATTTGTTCTATTTTAACTTTACTGAATCAATGTTTTTAAAAACTTATTGGTATTATTGATCGAAATTCAAAAGATCAAGTGATGATTGTGACGCATCTTTCATCAAAAATAATTCAACACATTTCTATGCTCCAAACTTTTTCCAATCAAAATATAATGAAACTTCACTATAAATGTTTCTCAGTTTGGACAATAACGGCTTTTGAGGAAAGTAATTTTGATACAAGAATATTTTTGCAGAATATTTCTGGAACTATATGAAAAAAAATTATTTTTGACGACCAAATAAATGATGCGAAATGATAATACAACAAAAATATAATAAAAATTGTACATACGTTACCATCAAGGAGAACTTGTACTCAGAAACTAGTACTAGTAACTCAAAAGAGGAAAAATTTTTAAAAAATAGGATCTAAAATGGGGATTGTCTTTCTATAATTTTATGTGAATGAAATAAAAGAAGGAGGTAGAATTCCAGAAATGGTAAGCAATGTCGTTAGATTTTTAATGTGACTCTGCGAAAATTCGTGTCTTGCTTACATTCTTGATTTTTGGCTATTCAAAATTTTCCAATTTATTTTTGCTCTTTCATAGGTGTTGTTTGTGATCAACTGAAGGACTTCAGACTGTATTTATTTAGATTGTGATGTTTTTTTGGAAAGTATAATTCGTTTATAACCGGGAATTTTCGCTAAAGCCTAAAACATATTGCTGGTATATCTATATACAAATAGGCAAAGACAAAGCAGTTAAGAAAAATTTTCTCCTCTGTTTTTCAAACGTTTTCTTGCTTATTTTTATTAATAGCTAAGGCGAGTTTTAGTGATATCAATTAAAAAAATTCCTAAACTATTTCCCCTTTTTATTTTTCAGGCAAGCCTCATTTATAATTGTAATGCTACATTGTTATAGCTAGCAGATAACAACATGTCTTGTTCGAGTAAATTATTAAGTAATAAATATGAAACTCATTGTTAAAAAGAATGTTACCGTTAGCCGTAATATTAAAATCAATTTTAATAAGAGTTTGAGTGAAGGCTTCTCTGAAACAATGAAGTTAAAAATGAGAATAGTGTATGGAAGTAAATGTTTAAGTTCTATTCAACTGCCACTCAGTACGAAATCGGCACAAGTACAAGCGACTACATTCATGTCCGCGTGATTGGCCCTGCAGAGACAATAATTTACAACACGTTTGCTTTAAATGAAGATTATCAGAATAAACTCGACGTTATAATCGCTAAATTTGATGAATAATACTTGTAGGAATAGCATAATGTTTTCCATGCTAAATTTAACTATTATGATCGAATTTCGACTCTTGGGTGAACCCTAGTTTTCCTTAAACACTAAAAGAAAAAAGTTTGTGTGTTTAATAAAATGCAATTTACCAATTTATAAAAATTAAAAACAATGTAAAAATGCACAAATAGCGATAAGACTTACAAACACCTGCTTTGACGTTACAAATAGCGTCTTTTTAAATACAAAAGAAATGAGGGTGCAGATAAAAAGACATCGGAAAAATGCTATTTATTTCCACATCACTCTGTTAACTCGCAATTAAAAACATGTGTTTGTCCAAGTATTTATAATTTTAATCGAAGTAAGGAATTTCAATTTCTCAGAACTTATTTGCTCTTAAAATTGTTTGCATAAACTAAATGCAGCGCACTTATTACATAGCAATATGAAATAGTAAATTTCGAGCATGTAAGTTTAATTAATGTTCCATTCAATGAAATTACGGTTGATAAGCTTGCTTGAAATGGTAGATTACTTAGAAACGGCAAACCACATGTAAAGGCATTTGGTGATTAGATTTCATATTTGATGGTACACATATCTTCTGTGGAGATGCTCAGGTTCGTATTATTTTAGAGAGCGAGCAAATCGATACTCTTCAGCTGTGCGTACATCAAAGGGAGAAGCATTGCGTGATGCACGATCTTCACTTCAAGTTACCCCGGTGGTAGGATAAATCTTGTGCCTGTTCTGCTAAATCATGTTTGGCGTCTTCAGCATGCCTCATAAATACAGCGCAGAAGCACGCGTTAAATTGTTGAATTAAAGTTTTCCAATACACAAGGGAGAGCATACGATTATAAACTGCTAGTTACGAGCCGACAAGGGTATTTGTGTTAGGTATTTAATATACATTGAAAATAAAATAAAATTCTTTTATTCATATTACATTTAGTTTGCATTGAAAAAGAATGCTTTTATTCATGTTGAATTTTGTTTACTTAAGTCTTCGGAAACGTCCAGAGCTATTCTGAAATTTTCAGTCTGTAGCACAAGTAATTTTGAAGTAGTTGCAGTTTTTTCAGATATATTTACAATTTACAGTTGTTTTTTTTTCAGAAATAGTTACAGTTTATTCTTATTAAATGTATCGTTAATACTTGTTGTATAATGTATATATATTGTACATACTACTATGATGTACATACAATCACAAGTTTGGTTCTAAAATTATGTGATAAAATGCATCAAACTTTATTTGAAAATAGATGGATCCAAAGCAAGCCAATATTTACACTTAACATTCGCGTACTCATTTCTAAATTTTCATTTGATTACAAATATGTTCATTAAACTTCCTCAGACTCTAATTAGTATGAGAACATAAAGTGAAAATACATTCCTTTGACTAAGATAATAATTTTTGATGAATTTGCATTTTGCGGATTATGGCTTGGATAGTGAAAAAAATCTGTAAAAAACTTATTTGGAAATGGTAGTAACAAAATAAACAAATAAATAAATATAAAAAATAAATGAAATAAAATAAATAAACCAATTTGTTAAAAAAAAAATCAGTTTTATTTCACATAAATAATCTAAATCAAATATATTCTTTCATCTCTAGCCTAGGAGCTCTTTTAAAAAAGCTATTTTTAATTAATACTTATCATTAACATTATTCGATGTTATTTAACTAATATTGGGAAGAAAAAGCTGATACACTTGCATTATAAATAAGCATGCAAAGAAGCAATTGTTTTAATTACAGCTTCAACTACGCAACAAAACCGAATTAAGCATTGAAAAAAATAGCATGCATCTCCTAAAAATACTAACGAAGAAGTTTTAAAGATTTCTTTAAACTTGACTGCTATATTAACTATTTCAAGAGGAAATGCATACGTGATCAAACGTTTTCAGATAGCAAAATTCTTTCACGTTATATGCATAAAATGATCAATTACACTCAGTTCACCTACGCATATTTCGATACCAGTTTCCCGTTTTGGTTTTATCTTCCTTCAAATTTGAAAGGGGTCGAATTTTCTTAAATTTACTTAAGTTTAAATTTTTAATCTTGTTTGAGAAACAAGCTCAGCTATTTATACTGCGTTAAAAAAACATATGTAGCGTATTACGAAGCGATGGGATTGATTTATATATTTACATTCAAGTTTACTTTTTTATTTGTAAAAGAAATTTTTACTAGTAATGTACACATTTATTGCAGAATATGAGACCTTACATGACATATTTATAAATAATTTGCGTAGTTTGTAACGCAACATTTTTTGCAATAACATATTTGTGATACATACATGGTGCACACTCATTACGTTTTGAAAGACTCCCAAAAAGAGTAATACTATAATAATATTTATTAATTTTTTACTCAGATATACATCGGAATAAAGCAGTTACAGTATAATTAATAACAAAGAACTATTAAGCTAAACAACTGTGTATCCTTCCTAAAACTTTCGCTAAGAAACTACGTGCTTTGAAATGATTAACACTTATGGACCAAGAAATGTGAAAAGTTGAGCTGCATATCAGTTTAGTTGAGATAATTGCTTAAAATGGCCGCTCAATTCATTTTCCATCAGTGAACCTTGCGTTCACATTAGGAATCATGTTTCAGTTTAATCCTCGACACTGCATTTGAGCTCTAGGGAGAATAATATTTAATATGACTGTAATTAACACAAAACACGGTTGTTATTCGGCTTTCGAGGCACAAACTAATTTCGGTGCATTGCAAATGTCTCATTGTATATGTGTTTTGATCATTACGCTGATTCTAAGATAGATCAATGAAGAATGATGCTTGCGTTCATAGAATATGAAATGAAGATGAGAACGCCGAGTGAATCCCGATGCAAACTACTAGTGACTTGAAAAGAAAGTATATTTTATTCACGGAGCATAGAAGAATCAACCTTACGATACATTTTATTTCAGTTTGATTGTCCTGTAATAACTTGTCTTAGAAAAAAGTCTTACCTCACGTTTGTTTGTCCTGAGCGATACAAATGTATTTCAAGTGAGAATGCTCTTTTAGACATTAGAACATGTGTCTTGCATAAATCTTGCGGATAAATGTCCACCTGTAATAAAAAAAAAAACACCAGCATGATGAAATTCTTGTTAAAAGTAAAGCAGAACATTGGCACGTAATTGTTTGGGAATTATCGGATACTCTTGTGAAACCTAAGAAACAAAACATGAATAAATAGAACGGATATTCAATGGATGAAGCGGTAATGTGAAAATTAATTTGCATTAACTATATTTATTCACAAGAGTTCTCTTGTTCTTAATAGGAAATCTGTAAGGGCGCTTTCACACCTAAGGCGACAAAGACAAGTACTTTTTTTCTTTGTCGCCTTGGGTGTGAAAGCACCCTATAAGAGGACTGAGTCGTGACGCGCAGTTAACTATGTAAAAAGTTGAAGATTCCGGATTTAAGTAAGCTGGGAGAAAGTAAAATATTTTCACTGGGATTAGATGTGCTGGATGATATGTAAGGTTTTGCCAAAGCAATTAATTCTAATGCCAAAACAACTGTAAATATATTTTCAATTATTCTGCTTCAGGACGTAGTTCCAACATTCAGATTAATACACTTATTTTAAAAAGATTAAAAACTCTATTTGGAACTTCAAGAAACGTTTCTAAGAACCAAAAAAAATGAAAACAAAGAAAGAACCCTTGTAATTTACATTTTTAAAATACCGCTATAGTTCTACAATTTTTGTCAGATGTTTGTGTATTCAAAATGTATTATTGTCAATAAAATAACATAAATAAAAAGATTTGAGAAAAGAAAATCATGTGTTGCGAAATGCAAAACTGATCTAATACAAAACGAGTCCCTTAATAAATTATAATTTGAAAAGGAGTTGTTTGCGTACATTGATGAAGCCTTTTAATGCTTAAATTTTAATTAGATATCCAAAGGGAGGACCTTAAGCTACGTGGCTTCTCTTAGAAAGAAGTAATTTTATGTTGCAACCATAATAGAAGTAGAATGTCAATATAAGCAATTTTTCTCAGATATTGGCTTATCATGCTGACACTGTGCATGTAAACTTACATGCAAGATTGATAGTATTTACTACAAAACTTTAAAGGAATATTAAATGGAAGACTTGTATGTGTGTGAAGAATTATATTAAGAGTTCATAGTTATCGAATTTATCAAAGTTTGTTGCACGTTGCACGAAACCTTTGCTGCACGAAAAAAATCAACTTTTGATTTTCAGTTTGTAATAGCACGGAAAAGTTGCCTTTTGGTATAGATAAGATAAATTTAAAATATGAAAAATATTGGAGTACGCCTTGAGGTGCCTCAAAGACGTTCAAGTTCCTTAAAATTGAAATTTTTTCTACATTTTGAAATTTTTTTACGAAAAAATTATTATTTTATTTTTGATTTGTAATAGTGCGGAATAGTTTCCTTATGGTATAGATAAGTAAAATTAAAAATATGAAAAATGTTGGAGTACATTTTGAGGCGCAGCAAAGAAGCTAAAAGTAGCCAAAGTTTTATAAAAACAGTTTTTATAGCTTTTTTCCTAAGATTTTTACAAGTTTCGATTAAGTTTTAAAAAAGCTTTATAATGTGAATATAATGATAAAAACACCTTTAGTATTGCATTGGCATGTTTTGTAAAAAAAAAGAAAAATTGAAAAATTTTTAACTTTTGATAAACTATTTTTTAGGAATTTTTCGTACACTTAACGTTACAAGAAATTGTTTTAAATACGTATATAAGCATTATAATTGGGAACAATTTATTATTTACAGATAATAATAATAATAATAAAATATTTTGTATTGGTTACTTCTGTTACTCTGTATTACAGATGCAAAATGTTTTCTTGTATTTCATTGCTCCATTAAACTCTTTTTGTTTAACTTGCATATTCACACGTGAATCGGTTTAAGCTTTTTTGTATCTGCTCTTGCGATTGAACTGTAGTTCTTTTGAGCAGATTCGGACACCAGTTTCACAGCGCTTCCCACTGCTTGTGTTTGTAACGGTTCCATCACTGAAGTTCAAAAACTATTTGTTGATTCCTCTATCGTCAAGAAATACCAGTATACTATCTGCTATGTCTTTTCCGGTGCAAGATTTTGGTGTTACGTGGCCTAAAAACTTGGAGTTTCGTTCCTCTATTAGTGAAATGCACTCTTCTGAAATAACTTTTTTGTACAACTTACTTTCTTTCTTTTCTTGAACGATGTTACGTCTTTTTTACCTTTAAGAAAAAAAACAACAACCCTCTACTTTCGGTTATCTGATTATAGCTATGGTCATTAATGATAGATCTTTGATATGTTGAGTTTGCTCTTCTAATTTCCATCCTGTGTATTCCATTCGTTTTCTCTCCTTCTGTGGTTACACCCATGTCCTGTACAGCAGCACTAGCATAGCTGCATCTAAGTGTATTTCTCTAGTTACAATTTTGAAGGGTCTGGTACATTGTCTCCAATAACCGTTTTTAATACACTAGTATTTTTTGATGCTCGAGTATTACTGTTTATTCTTCCCTTGCTTGTTTCTTTCTTTAAGCGCTAGTTTTGGTATACAATATTACATTATAACCCTTTTCCCCTCAGGGCTTTGATCCTTTAGAAACTCTTATTTCATCACTAGTATTTTTTTTCTCTTTTATACAAATACAAGTATTAAAGTTTACACACTTACATGTAACAGTATCAAATAAACGCTCAGCATCTTCTCTAAATTTTGTGACGTTGCAATCAAACTTATCGGACCAACTTTTACTATTAGACCGTGATAAATACTTCAACTTAGCATGCTAAGATTTATCATTTGTAGTTTTTTTTTTTTGCTAAAAACAATGGGAAAAGAAGCTCTTGATCCTATTTGTTCAATTTTGGGAACTAAAGTCACATATTTCACATACCGTAGGATTTTTCTCTGAAGGAGCTATGAAGTATGTCCAACCGGAGCGCTTCATAACAGATGCGTTTTACAAGCAGTTTCACTTCGCGCAAATCACTAAATTTCCCCCCAAAAATAGGAGATTCCAACATTTGTCTTGACTAATTTAGACCGAGCCATTTTTACTCAATAAAATAAACAAACTAACAAAAAATTGCGTTAATCTGTTACTGAATAGGCGGAGTGCAAAGGCCAACTCAACTGAATTTGGCAAAGGTACAGAGCTTGCCCACCACATGCAGACAAATCTCCTCCCTCCCCTAGCCCCCCCCCCAACTCGAAGTCCGACGATTACTAAGGCTCTTGAAT
Source organism: Octonoba sinensis (assembly GCA_038502835.1). Classification (NCBI taxonomy): domain Eukaryota; kingdom Metazoa; phylum Arthropoda; class Arachnida; order Araneae; family Uloboridae; genus Octonoba; species Octonoba sinensis. Next base: position 22,005,539 of record CM076599.1, on the reverse strand, counting down.
ACCATGGCAATGCAATATTAAAGGTGTTTTTATCATTCTATTTATATTATAAAGCTTTTATAAAACTTAACCGAAACTTGTAAAAATCTTCGAAAATGCTATTAAAACTGTGTTTTCATAAAACTTTAGCTCCTTTTAGCGTATTTGCAGCGCCTTAAAATGTACTCCAACATATTTCATAGTTTAAATTTTTCTTATCTATATCATAAGGAAACTATTCCACGCTATTACAAATCAAAAATAAAAAAAATTTTTTTCGTAAAAAAACTTCAAAATCCAGTAAAAATTTCAATTTTAAGAAACTTTAACGTCTTTGCGGCACCTCAAGGAATACTCCAATGTTTTTCATATTTTAAATTTACCTTATTTATACAAAAAGGCAACTTTTCCATACTATTACGAACTAAAAATCAAAAAAAAATTTTTTTCGTTCCACCCTAATTGGTGTGTAACTGTTTAAACAGACTGTACTACCGATCGCTAACAAATTTGGCGAAGACATGCTACTCGAAGTCATTTTGCTGAAATTCGATTTTGTTCTTTTCACACATTTTTTTTTAAATGACATTATCACGTAAAATGTAGACATAGAAACGAAGAAAAAAATCTTTCACCTTTTCATTTTTTGCATGATTAGAAAACTCCCATTTTTCTCTAAGAGATGAAATTTGTTTGAAACTTTAAAAAAAATTAGAACTAAAGTTTAAAAATAACAATTGTTTTAAATTCCAGGATTAGTCCCCTAGTTGCCAAAAAAAAAAAAAAAATTTTTTTTCTCCTCTTTTATGTCTATTTCTCAGTCAATTGAGATTGAAAGAAACGTTAAAGGTTCTTAACATTTCTTTAAATTTAAGTATAGTTCTTTTCACATCTAAAAATTTCGTTCGACACTTAAGTACAAATTTCTCAAGTTCCACAATGAAAGGATTCCTTCGTTTTTGGTCTAGAATTTATAGGGGTTTTCGTTTATTACAGTGATATTTGCATTGCCTATTTTGTCAATATTTAATTTTAGTAGAATCTTCTTGTCTTGTTCCAGATGCATCATTCTAGATATTACTTATGAATCTATTCGAAAATTCTTGATATGGATTATACTTTTAGCGGGAGGTTTCTTTTCTTTTTATACATTTCCCTTGTTTGGTTGTGTCCTCTTGTTGCAGATTTGTAATGGGTACCTGTTTTTGTTTGATTGATGCCCCTATTCCAAGTTTTGAGCTAATAAAAATTTCCAAATTTTTACTGTATCTTATTTCTTTTTTTTCAATAAAGCAGATATTACGTATCATTTAATAATATTGTAAATCAACATACATCGTGAAGAAAAATCCTTTTAATTTTCGGGTACTGTCTTTATATCTTTAGAATAGGATCTTCCTATTTTTCAATTGCCATTTTTGTCACCTTTCTATTTGTTTTTAAAAGTTTTTAAGGCATGAACATATATTACTCATTTATCCATGTGTCCAGCCCTAGTTTTTTACTCAAATTAAAGACTTTCATTAAAGTGACATCACTTTTCTCAAGTTTGCCATTGTTCTCAGTTTTTTTCCACTTTTTACAGGGTACAAAACAAAGAACTTCTGATACAAATTTAATTACTTTCAATTAATTTCTTCACTCGAAAATAATTACTTCAATTCATTTCAACTGTCCTGAACTTTCATTCTTTCATTTGGCAGTGTTTTTATATCTGAGAGAAGTAACTCTTATTTTTCTTAAATAGATAAAGTCAGAGGGAAAAAATATCTTTGAAATGGTTTTTAGAAGACACATGTTCTCAATTAAAACGCTTTTGATTGGATAGGAATTTGATCTTTATTAGTACCAGTTTTAGAAGACCTTCTGAATACCTAGACAAATGAAAAGACGAAAGTTTTTTTTCCCTAATTGGTCTGCAAATATATTTTTTAATCTGATTTTTGTTCCGTCATATTAAAAGAAATGGTATTTTAACTAAGAGCATTATCTAACTAATTTCCATTTTTAAAAAATAATATTTTCTTAGTTTTTATTTCTTTTGCGAACAACGTTTTTTTTTTTTTTTTTTTTTTTTAACAAGATTAAAAAAAATAGTGATACAATACATATTTAATGCGAAGTAAAACGTGAAGATGCGAATTATAAGCAAACCACAATTATTGCTGCAAATCGCAAAAATTATTGCGGAACTATTTTTGTAACTTGTACTTAGTTTGGGAATTGCTAAATATTAAACGGGTTCCTTTTCTGTCTTTGTATGCTTGTTTGTATGTTCGTTGTACGTAACCTCTTCAATTGACGAGTTGGCATAAAATTTGGCATACAATTAAATCATCTTATTAGAAAGACTGAATCACGAAATCCATTTGAAAATTCGAATCAGTGTTTTTTTTTTTTTTTTGTTCCGATTTTTTCGTCAGTAAAATTATTAATAAAAATCATGTAATTTTCTGCAATTTTTACTCATTCTGATGCTGATAAAAAAATTAATCAGATAGAATTTGTTCAAGTGCTCTATAATTAACAAATGTAGGGTGTTGAATCGAATCTTATTTCTGCAAACAGGGATTAAAATGAGCATTTACGGTAAAAGGAAAATTTTATAGAAAATTAATTTCAATAAACTATAAAAGTAAGCTTGTTAGTGCCAATGTAAACTTAATTATTAATTTATGTTACCTAGTTTCATGCTGTTTAACATCCATAACAAATTATGAGGATAATATATTTTCTAAATACTATTATTGTGAAGGGCATTGGTGAAAATTTCCTTCACCACGGTAAATTGATCACGTGATCAGTGTTAATTTGAAGATTACTCAAAAAATCAATGTGCTTCATTTTTTTGCTTGTGCTTCGAGCAATTCCGATCAATTCGAAATAAGAATAAAGCAAGAGGGTCCAGGAGGTCTTCGGATAAACTTTTCATTACTCTTTTCAGCAAAGGATCCTTTAAAGTTGAAATTGCGAGATGATGTAAGAATTTGCAAATACTGAAATGGCAGCCGTGCACTTTGCGAAATGGCGTATTGGGTTGAAGTGGAAACACAGTAACAATATTATATGATGAACTGACAAATACTGCAGCATCACATGTTTGGATAGTTGCACCATAATTTGTGTGAAACCTCCCAGTGTATGGTCACTGTGAGGTTTCACACAAGCAATGGTCAGTAAAGCTGAAGACTTGGTTTGAACTCCGGTTACGACATGGATGTAATAGATCGATGAGCTGCAGTTCCCCTCACGATCCAGTAAACACTACACATTATATAAACCTTATAAATATGTAAAATTATTTTTGTGAAAGTAAATGTTTTCTTTGTAGTAAAAGCTGTTAAGAGATGCATAGTAAATGCGAATCGAAGCATAATGTCATAAAAAAAAATGAATAAGGTTCTGAGTACGTGTCCTTATTAATTACAGACCTTCTGAACATTTATTTCATTTCCGATTTCCTCTTAGATTGCTTTCCTAATTTTCGGGCTAGAAACCCAAGATTGCACCTCAAAACGAAGGATGCGTATGAGTGCCTAATAGAACGAGGGAAAATCTGCTTTCCAGACAGGATGTGTGTTAAACTGCGGAGGAATTAATTTATCGGGAATAATTGAATTGCCATGGACAACTGGTGGGAAAATTATCTTACGCGAATTTCATTCATTAGCTGCTAGCTGAAGCACAAATACAAGGACTGTCTTATGAATCCTTATAAAGGTGATCCAATTCAATTAAACAATGCATTAGACAAGTCTTGATTTTAGCTTGCTTTATAAATAATTTACTAAGATTGCACTACGCAATTAAGTGCATTTGTCTTGTTTCTAAGTTGAGTTATGTATTGCAATTAGTAGTAACATTCAGCATCAAATTCTTACATTTAATTTTCCGCACTTTATGGACTAGTAAACTTAGAAATAAGAGGGCAAAAAAGAAAAAGGGTTCAAAAATTATTCTTTTCGGATGGTATAAAGAAGATAAAGCTCGCTTGTATAAAATATGTGTACTTTTACAAAAATATAAGCTTATTTTTAAAATACATGTTCTATTTTTTGTATAGCACCGCATGAAAACAACGCAGCGGTTTTCGTTTATTCTCATTTGTACCATTACCTGAATAAGCAAAGCATACCGCACATAGCTAACACTCTCAGTTATGTTAAAATGTCTCACTGTCACGATGAAGTGTGACATGCTTTTTTATGTTGTGTAAAAAGACTCATTGTTACTATCTTTTAAAAGCTGAATCTTAAATGTTTGCAAAGAATCATTCATTGGTACCATTTTCCACTCAAAAATGCATTCATCAAATTACACGAAAAGTGCAACTTTTTTAGGGGGTCTAACCAACAAGACGATTTTTGCGAAAAAAATCGATATTTTTAAAAATTTTGTATGTAAAAAGAATAAATATTCAAGATTTCAAAAATGTTTGGTTTTTGTTTCTACGATACATAGAAACGAAGTTACACGCAATTAAATTAACAAGAAGTCGCATCTCAAGCACCGGAAGTAGGATTTAAAGACCCCTGCGAAACGTAAACATTGCAATTATTTCAGGTTTTCGCATTGTATTTGTTTGATTTTTCAGCAAATATTTATTAAATATGTTCCAAGTTTTATTTTTGTTGAAGGTTATGATTATATTTTCATTTAATTTCCCAGCAGTTTTGTGTATTTACGTGGCAACATTTAAAAATTTCTTTTTGTGTTGCCATTTGTTCCACGCTTCCAACGCTTTCAACTCTTTGATCACGGATACGTTTTTACTCTTAATTTTGTTATTTTTGTGTTAAATTGTCGTTATATTTAAATTATTTTATTATTTTATTGTTGATAGTTATTTCGTTGTTATTAAGTTTAATTATATTTCACTTTGTTAGTTTTGATAAAAGCTTTATAATATACCTAAAGCAAGAACGAGGAACACCAAAAAAACGATCTTTTTGTGGCAATCGCTTTACAGTTTCACCTAAATGTAAGACTAATAATGACACGAGTGCTAGCTCATCTAAATTAAAAAGAGCTGATGAACTAAAAGGTCAAATCATACATGAACCTGATGAACTGAAAGGCAACAGGATAGTTGACGACGCATGGACGAACGGCAGGTTCCCACTTCGTTCGGACGTGAGATTTACCTCAACTTACGCGGGGAGTTGAATGATAAATGAACTCTTATCATACCAAAATTGCAGTAATATATATCAAGCACTATTATTGTGATGAATCCCTTCATTTGGATGTTTTTGCATCTAGAGGGATTCCAAGCAATCCCGAAACATATGTCTGCATCTTAATGATCATTTGTGTTTTCTTTACGTGAATAATTGTTTTTCAGTTTTTCATAAAGATTTTTATTTAACGGGGAATTTTCGGCATGTATTATTAAATAATTCGTAAGCAATGCATCAGTTTTTACATATTTATTCCCTTGGATCACTTGCAAAATTCCTTTTCTAGCAGGCATAATTTATTTTTATTTTTATTACACGCGAGTAAAAATAAATGGGGACCACCACGATACTCACCAACTTTCTTACGTCAATTTTACAATTAATGATAATTGCTTATTTACTTTATTTAAAAGATTTTACTTTTAGCTTTTAGTTGAAGCTAAGTTTTATTTTAATTTTTAGGTGCAGAATTGCACTGTTTTTATAAAGATAATTAGAGTGCTTAGCCAGAGATTTCAATAATCGAATGATTAGTAATTGAGTGGTTTTGATATCGAGTGATCAGGACAATCTTGTGAATATCTCGAGCGATTACCAAATTAAAGCCTTGGTAATTTTAGTTATTTTAACTATCATTACACTTTGGTATGTTAGTAACATGTAGTTCATTTGCATCTTAAACACAGACGATATGAGTGTGTATTGCTGATTTTACATATTAAAGACTTTTAGCTTTTTCGCATAACTACATGTGATATAAAATTAATAGATTAAATATATGGGATATTAATTAATATTTTATTCAAAAAATAATAGTTTTATATAGAAATATATTAAACTATTTGGAAAGTCCGCTCTTCTGAATAAAACCATGGTATGATTCAAGGGCGAATACAGGGAGGGATAAACAAATGGAATTAAAGAGATCTGTAATTAAAGTTATGAATAATGAACTAAAATTTAGAAATTTCCTCCTTTGGTAGAAATTTTCAGGGAGTAGGCCGGTCATTTAGGGAGGTTTTTAAGGAATGGGAAATTGTCTTTCCCTGGCTTTGACAATATAATGTATTTTTATGAATGCACGTTTTTCATGACCCACACACACACGGGGGGGGGGGGGGGCTGCTGCTTGGCACAGGAGGACCAATCAGGCTTGGGTACTAAACACTGGTTCGCCGTCTGGCAGATCATCTGACCGTAACATCTGCTTCTGGAGTCCAGGGCCTTTGGTCTCGATAGCTGAGACGGGCACAGAAGGGTTTTTCCCCCATGGGCTGTCGCAGCACTGAGTTTTAGTTTTCAATAAATAAATAATAAAAAATTTACCTCTCTCTTAAAACTAAATGCTAGAGCACTTTGTTGTGATACACGAAAAATTTATAACTTTGTAACGGACGCAGCAGTCGGAAAGCATGATAACCATGATGACTGACTTCATATGCAATATTCAGGTTATTAGGCTCAGCATAAAGCTCTCACCCATATCAGTAGTGCGGCCTTTAGTTTTAAGCCGAAGTGCGGGAGAATGAACGAAGGAAGTGCTATATCGATCAAGAACATGGAAGCACTTTACAGAATTCGAACTCGGACCCATGCCATGAAAATCTTGCGCTTTGTCACCCATATCATAGGTTGGGCACACATCAGTCCCGTAAAGAACTATGAAGGATAAGTATGTAATTTTGTTGTGTGTTTTCATTTCTACACCCTGAAAGATAGGTTCTGAAAGACAGTTTATTTAACAAAATTCCTTCTCTACAAAAACACGTTTAGAGTTTTTACTTTCTTATTTTTTACCTGTCTGCTTACAGAATTATGTGAGCGAATTTCATAAAGTACTGTATTTTCGAGTGCACCATTTTTCAAAAATATTCAAAAATCTTGTTTGTTTTCAATTTCAAGCGTTGTTCTCCTTCAAACCATGGCACAAAAGCTGTTAGTTCTCTTTACATTTCATTACTTAAATTAAATGCTAGTATAAATCTTTAATACGAAACGGAAAATTTAAATGATTTATTTGCAACATAGCAAAATCAACGTCAAACGTCGGTTCTAAAATATGATGAATATTTTGTTCTCTACTTAGAAGATTATATTTCGTCTCTTGTTACGATAAAACTTATGAAAATTAATTACATTTCCCATTTCACGTTTGGCGTTTCCCTTGACACTTAGTCCGGCACTTTGGAAGCTGCTTTCTCTGTGATGCATAATTAGTGCGGAGCTTCTTTACTAGCACTTTAGTGAAAGGTTTTAGGACGATCTGGAGCTACAAACTTGATTAATTGACATGGAATTAATTTTCTCTAACTGAATTTAAGCTTTTCACACAGCAGAGGTGCTCATAAAATTTTCTTGATGAAGTTTATTACTTTTCGATAATTTCTAATTAAAATCATATCACCAGGGGATTGTGTTTTGAAATATACAAGTTTGTTCCAGAATAGACAAATTGCGAAGAAGGGAAGGTATGAGTAAGAGAATTTCTTTATAGAAACTTCCAGTGTTGATTTTATAAAGACTGGAATGACGGAACAAAATTCTTTAATTAATTTAAAAACACACTTTTGTCTAAAATGCTGTCATACTGACGATCGCTCTTCTATTTAACATTACGTTTAATTATAGCCTCGAATTTATGGCTAGTAAAAGCTCTCCGTTGTCTAAATTTAGACACAAATTTCAACTACTTAATGCGACTGAAAAGTTACAAAATACTGTCTTGTTGAAACTCTCCTTAAACCGCAGTACCTTATTGTTGCAGGTATGCATGAAATTACGAGATCTAATTGCATGACGAGTAAAATTTTGCTCTGGTTTAAACGTAGATTTAAGTCCTTCAGATACTCTGTTGCTCCCACAGCTCTGAGATTTGAATAATGTTCTGAATAAGTCTAACGGTATGTCAAAGCGGTACAGCTGATTTTAGAAATCCTGTCAAACGATGGAGTCAAAACATTGTAGGGAAGGCACGCTGCGGGAAAGGTTTGTAAATATAATATTATGTATAAGATTTATTCTGAGCCCGTTAATTCACTTTCCTGTAATACTGTTTTCTTTCATCTGCCAAGGTAATATCGAAACTTACGCTCACGATTACAAAACTGCTTACACGAATGATTAATTAAATAAACAATACAAGCGGCATTTTAAAGAATGATAGGAACTAAAGTTAAACGTCGTCCAATAAAAATGATTTTCGAAAGAAGTGCTTGAAAATCTCTAAACCTAACAAAATTTTGAAAACAAGGTTCATTTACCTATCAAGTCAATAACACTTAACGCATAATTCAGGTTTACTGTTCTGAAGAAGGTGGTTCTTTCGAGAAGAATGGCTTAATAGAAAATCCTCGTCAAACGAGAGAATTGGCCCCTGTATATACAGGAGTCCAACCTCCACCTAAAGATGGCAACGACTCCCACAATTGCGGCTTGGTTCTTCTGAAAGGAGAGGAAAGTTTCGCCACTAGCCCTGCTCCATCGGTAATAGCAACCTGCGACCACGGGACTTTCGGATTCAGTGCTTTTTTGACGATCAGGTATTGTTGATTATTATTTTTGCAAGTACTCTTACATGTATGGAATGCAATACATGCATGAAAATAAATTGTTTAAAAATTAGATTATACGTATTTAATTATGGAATATGTAAGAATTTACATAAATTAAAAATACTTTAATGGAAAGAAGCATTAAATACAGTACACATTGCGTTATTTTTTTCTTTTTCTTATTCAACTCAGATGTCCCGAATTTGGGAGTGATTACTACTTGAACAGAAGACATCAAGGTTACTTACGCCTATCGTTTAATCGAGCACCACAAGAGTGAAAGAGCTAAAAAGAGAAGCATGATCTATTACAGAACGATATTTTAGGTGTAGACCGAAAGCCGACTACCACTTGCCCCAGCACAGCCAGAGGGTTTTTTTCTGGCAACATGGAGGATTTTGTGACCACGACGGCTTTAACCCGCACCCAGTCACCACTGTTGAACACAGAGGATCTTCTGCAAGCCCGTATCGAACCCGGAATTTTGTGAGAGCAGAAATGTGCCTTCCTTTAATATTATTAGTCTGTCAATTATCATTTTTCTTTGGTCAAAATATCTTTTTTCTTTAAAAGGAATGACTCTCGCCTTCATAAAAAAAATTAGTACACTGCCAAAAATTGTACAATTATTTTTTTTCTTGCACTAAAAAAAAAGCGATCGCTGGCATCGCATTATGTGTGAGTAATTTGTTTGCACATTTGCTTCAATTAAGGTTGGATGTGTTTAATGCACCCAGTTAATAATTATAAACCGCAATTGGTTATAGTTCTCGAAGATCAAAGAAAGGGGAACATATTTTCCATTCCCTGTTCTTTAAATTAAAACGAAACAAAAAAGGGGAAAGAGGTGAGAAAAAATAAGAAATTAAATGAATTGATGTATTTCAATACCTAAATGAACTTTAAACTGCCTATTTTGGATTAAAATTAATTTATTTAATTGCTTTTCAACGTAAAATTACTTTTGTATAAGCTTTTATTATTTCATAAAATAAACCTAAAAGTTTGAAATAAAGACAGAAGACGAGAAATTTTTAATTACCAATACAAATTTGTAATAGTATTAATTTGCTTTAATTCAATCATATTATCTTTCGAAAAGAAATTCGTTTTTTGCTATTAATTAGAAAATTCATGTCAGAAGACTCTTTAAAAGAGAATTCATAATTAGTTAATTACTGTCAGCAAACTGTCACAAAGGCAATCATAGCACATTGATAAGAGTGGCATGAACAATTGACGTCTAAAACTACTTCTGCTTTTGAGAATTAGTCCCTCCGCGCTGTGAAGCTCAGCATGTAGCTTTCGCAGAAGAAGCCCAATTAATTAAAGATGAATTTCAATTACATTAAAGGACATGATTAATTTTATCTTCTTAGATTCACGAAGATACGGTAATAGCTTCTTTGAATGTTTGCGAATTAAGTTAATACTGATGAAGAGAATGAGTTATTATTTCACTGGCGATATTTTAACGGGTACGTTGTTATTATGATTTTACAACGGAAATAAGTTTGTTTTATATTTATCTGGTGTTAAAAGAAATTGAGTAATCGTAGCTTTTAATGAAAAACTACAAGGAGAATGAATTATGTATTTTTTGTATAGTATTTCTTTCTTTTTTTTTAAAGTGTTAAAAAGAGTTTTTTTTTCTTATTATTATTTTAGGATTGTGTTTTGAAACTGAACGTTTCTTGTATGTTTACATTACTTCCTAGATGTTTCACCTCATGCATAAATTGAAAAAGTTTGAAAGTTAAGGGGAAACTAATTAGTAAACTTATGTTTTTTTTTTCATATTTTTTTTACTCCTACTTGAGTAAAGATCTAGCTATTTATTCTGAGCTCGATTCTAATCTCAATTTTAAAATATTAAAAAAAACTAATAGAGATTTATTATATTATACACTCATGATAAATGCAAATGAAAAACTAAGGCTAATCAAAGTAACCCTGATAAACCAACAAAAACAAAATAAATGCTTGTCCCTACAATCACAACAAGGTGCAATTAACAATATTTTGATCTTGGCATCAATTTAAAAAAAGATAAATAGTATAGACATAATACACACACACAACTCGATAAGATATACTGTCCCTAACAGGTAAGGGATTTTTTTAACAAATAAAACAATCTGTTATAGCAACACAATATATTTAAATGTACACCGACGGAAGGGATGGACGAAATTTGGTTTTTAAAAATTAATTAATCTGCGTGTTTTGCAAATGCATGTACACAAAAATTTAAAATTGGTTTAAAATATTGGGTATGTTTATAAATATAAATAAAATGAACAAGTTTAAAACATTATAGCCGAGTATTCGGTACGGATTCCTCATAACAGGTACACTGGATATCCACTATCCCTAATCCTGACCTTATCCTATCAACCTCAAAGCAATAGCCTGCGTGCGCTACTGATTGAATCTAAGACCTAATATATTGTTAGCAAGTTATAACGAGGCTTTTATTAAATATTTCATATTCGTTCTATTTCAAATTTGCTTCAATTTTAGTACCGGGAAAAGCTAAATTTTCCGTATTGAGGCGTGCATGAAGGTTATATATATTTGAATATACTTCATGATAGTTTTTGTGTTATTATTATTCGTAAATAGGAATTATCTAGCAAGTACAAATTTCATTAATATCGAAATATAGCTAATTGTCCCCACACAAAAAAGAAAAAGAAAAAAAAAAAAAAAAAAAAATTTGGGCTCGATAGCCTTTTTTTTTAATTAAATGTTTTGTGTTATAATTTGGAAAATACAGATAAGTGGTAACGGCATAAAATAATATCCTATACGTGTTAAATGGAAAACCCTTAACAATTTATTGTGCTACATAATACATGTAAAAGATGTTTTTTAGAACTTTAAGAAATACATGCATTTGCGCTTAATTATTTATTTAGGCCTGATTTAATAAGTGAAACAGTGAGCCAAGTTTTTAAAAAAAAAAGCCAACGGCTAAAAATAGAAGTTTCACTAAACACAAAAAGCACTACACATAAAAATATACCACAATAACTCAGCCATTTTTTACTCGAGCGTTTTCTTTAAAACACATTTGAAATGTATGCGGTGAACTTTAAAGAAAACTCAATATTTTAAATAAATCTGGGCTGAGTATTTCGTCATTTTAAATTAAGCACCTTATATTTTTCACATTCCATGCATGCAGTAAAAAAATAAGTAAAAAAAAAGTCTAACTAGTTTAGGTAGTGCCTTTAGATTTTTGCTGAAAAATAAAAGTTTATTGTAATTTCCTTCAAAAAGAAACAATCCTCACATAAATTGTTACAGTCAATAAAATCACGAACCTGCTTGCACAAACCTTCCCCTCTTCTTTTTAATATGTAGAACTAATAGTGATTATTTATACTCAAGGAATAACAACTCAACAAACAACTCAAGAAATAACTAAAATGACTCGAATTCTCAAACACACGAAACTTCATATGCTACTTTACTTGAAAATATTTTTCAAATTGCATTTTATAAAACTTACCTTAATGTTTGATCACAATACATCTTCTCCAGAACAAAAGAGAAGCAATTGAAACAGGGTGACAACGCAACAAGTGCTAGGATTCTAGAACTTAAGTAAAATATTTTCTAATTAGTTTCCAGAAATTTAATTAACTTGTACATCGTATTGTTCATAATCTTTTTGTCGGTAAATTTTCTGAAAAGCTTTCTTTGTATCCCTTTGAATTGCAGCAATGTGTTGTCACTGCAACGATGATATTATTTGAGATGTGAGGAAGCAAATACATAAATTCAGACCAATTAATTTTACGATCTCAAAGAGAAAAGTAGAGGTGAACATCCGATACAACTTCAGAGGACGTGTAACAATAAAATTAATTAAATTTGCTTAATTCTGTGTTTGAGTCACGGAAATGAAGAAGCATTTTATGGTGCAATTAGTTGTGTTTGTTATTTCTTTTCAAAGATATCATATCCCAAGTATTGTGCTGTTTCCAACCAGAATTTGCAACTTATTTTTCTCTAAAATTTATACTAAATTATATTGCACCCAAATATATCCCTGTTACCTTAACTGTATTTATTCTCACCAAGCATTTTTTACTTTTGTACTTTCCCATTGTATGACTTTATTGTTTTATGCTTAAATTTTATGCAACTAATTGAAAAAAAAATGAACACATTTAATTTTCACAAATTCTAACAGCTTTTTTTTGTACTTTTTATACACAATTTTGTGTTATTCTACTCCCTTTGATTTTTAGTTTTTGCTTTTGCATTTATTTCTTGGTTCAAGAGAAAATAAGGAAAAGGTACAGAATGTGAAAAAAAGAGAAAAATGTAAATATAATTGCTGCAGTAAAAAAAAAAAAAAAAAAACCTGCCGAAAGCCCAATTGTTTTCTTCTTTTGGATAAATTAAGGTATTTTTATTTTTTCGGGAATGCTTTTTTGATAACTGAATTAATAACTTTCTTTGACAAAAAACTACATTGTTTCCATTTCTTTCTTACACTTCTTTTATTTAACAATTCACTTAATCTTTATAGTAATCCGCATTTTTGTGTTTTTGCATTGAAGAACCAAAAGAATTGTATTCTATTTCAAAGTTTATATTGTTTTTTTTTTTTTTTTTTTTTGCAAGCATTACACGAAATCGCATTGTATTTCGTTTTTAATCCATTAAAGAGTACGTACTGGCGACAGCGGAACAATCAGAAGCTAGCAATTTTCTGAAGCTTGCTATCTTTACTACGAATAGCTCTACTAAGAATGATAGCTTTACTATGAATCTGCACATTCTTTCAAAATGTAGATACTTTTATATGCTTCCTTTAAGGGTGATATTTTGTTATTTTTTCCTTTTATATACACATATTTATAATATGGCGTAGAATGGAAGCAAAATGCAGTAACATAAAAGCTTTGCAATTTCAATATTTAAAAATTATAGCTTGGATTGAAATGTATTTAACATGTTATTTTCAGTAATAGTAGCTGAACAATCAATGTATTTTTCAATTGTTGTCCAACGATCTTTCGATAATCTAAATAATTCAAGAAACATGTTAAAAATCACCTATTTTAAAATATTGACATTCAACTTAATGGTATGGGTAAACGGTTGTAAAAGGATTCATTTGTATGGTTAAAACTTCCAACTGATTCCATCTGAATGTTGTTAAAATATGGTGCCCGTTTGATGCGTATAACTTACCTGCTCCTAATCGCAACTTAGCACAAGAGTTTATAAATGGCAATACAACCCCTATTTTGGAAGCCTGGATTGGTTCTGCAGGTTTTGGTAACTCTTCATGCGTTAACGATAGCACACGTCCACTGGCATCGAAACATACTGGACATAGCATCATGAAATGTTAGTTTCCGAGTGTAAACAGGCTATGAGGCATTTATCTTAGCGAACGTTAAATGAAGTTGCTCCAGGCGTCAATTTCGTGTGCTTTACACATCGATCAGAGCTCTCGAATGCGACTCAAGCGAGCACTAACGGATTCTGATAGCTTCTTTATGACTGGCATTACATAAGAGCAGCTTCAGATTCTGCTGTTACGCATTTAGCAGAGGAGACATATTTTGGTGAACTAGTTAATGAAAGAAGCATTATTTTGATTAAATAGTTGTAGTATTTTAATTTATCCAATATTGATTTTTGCTTCTTTCTTATATTCTTGTACGAAGTAAAGGAAATATTGTTTTCGTGAAAACAGAAAAATATTTTCTCAAGAGTGGTACTTTTCATTTTGAAATATATTTTACGAAATTGTTCTCTCTCTAATGCAATTAAAAAAGATTAAAATTGAGGTTGAATTAATCAGTTATATTTAAATTAAGATAAACGTAAATCGAAGAAACGTAATTAAAAGTAAAGTGATGGAAAGAGATTGTAAAGGAGCAAACAGCCGTTTCGAGGTTAAAGAGGTGAACATCTTCAGATGAGCAAAACTGATGTTCAGACTTATCTGTTCGCTCTCCCGCTTTTGAATTTATTGGTACCTTTACTTTACATTAATGACAAGGATCGCTTAGTTATCCCCGAAGCCGCTCTTTGCTTATTCTCTCTTGGCATCATTTTGATTTGTACTTCTAACTGCGTTGCCTCATTTTCTTTGTCATGTTTTAGCACAAAGCATTGAACTGTTTTACAAAAGTCATTATCTTATTTCATTCTTGTAGCGATGATAACTTAAAGTAGATGCAGTAAACAAGCATTTAAGTATGATAAATGGATTTTAATAATCAATAGTTTAAAAGTATAAATGGAAGAATGGATTAAAATGTGTTACAAAATAGAAATTAATTTCTTAATCTTTAATAGAGGAGATTGCTTTAAGTTCGACTCATTGTATTTTTGGACACTAACTTGTAGGCAATGTCAGTACTGCATTGTGGTTGCTGCCCACTTTAAAATGTTCACACTAATGATACAAGGCGCTAGTGCTCGGATAAAAGCTCGTTAAAATATTTTATCCCTAGTAAATAAGTCTTTGTTCTTCACCACTAGTATTTTGTTGTGTTTGCTTTTAATGACATAAAAGAAAATTCTTTATTACATTGAAAAGGCAGAACATAAAAGTATAACTAGAAATAACTGTTTAAATTGCTATAGCAGATTGTCTGAAAGACTTAAACTTAGTTGCTACTGTCAATCAATTTTAGAATATTAAAATATGTCCAACAATTTCATACCAACTACAATAAAAATTATCAGCAGGGAAACACGGGTAAGCTTTAAGAAAATATTTATGTTTAAAAATAAATATAAAGTGTAACGTTTCGTGATATATGCATTCATAGACCGGTATTTCAGAATTTTACATAAGGTATGCAATGCACATGAATGTCCTTCAGGGCGTTTTACCATTATGATTATTATTACTTTTTTTCTTTTTCATTTTTGAACCCTAGGGACGAGCAAACAAGCATTATTCCTTTAACCCCGTCGATGAATTAATTATAACACGAATCAGAAACATCAGAAGTGGCAGCCTCAGTAGTTGGTTAGAAAGCTCTCGACGACATATTCCGAGGTTCCCGACGTCAAATTTATGAACCTTATACATTGATTACTTCAGGCACAGCTTACGACCAGTCTAGCATTATTATTTTCGTGTCATTTATCTTATGTGAATAATGTATGGAATATTTGGTTAAAACGAAACAGCACACGTTTACAAATAAGATACGAAAATAACGTTGTTTGAAGGGATCATTAAAAATGAATAGAACATTTTATTTTAAAAATTAAAAAAAAAAAAAAATAATAATAATAAAACTTATTAGAAATAAAAGTGATTCAAACCCCGTTGAACTTTTCCGTGGATAAATGTGCCGTTATAGTACAAGACTTTATAGTCCTTTTACGTTTTTCATACTCTCAAAACATTTATCTTTTTTCTTTATTGTTTTAGTAGAGTAAAGTCACGCCACCAGTTGCGGATTGCACTATCAGTAAATCAATGTACTTGTGCTCTTATTTTCGTAAATCAGCAAAAATTGTCCCTTGTAGTATGCTTGCTATACATGAATGCTTGTGATCGCATCACTTGGGGATAAGGGATTATTCTAATTATTAGGGTCAGTTGGGGTAATTTTAAACATGGGGAAAATGTAAACAAGCTTCATAACTGCACTTGTGGTGGATTTGAAAACTTAACTGCTGGTGTGTGATGAATTGGCAACATAGGGAAGACATTGAAAGAGTTTTGTAAGGTTCGAAACAACAGTGGAGGCGTTACTATTGTTTGAGAATGACACAGTGAAAAAAGTTGTTTACTAAAACTAAGTTATCTTACATTTTCCACTCCAGCTCATCTACAAAAGCGATGTAAGTAGTTTCAACCATTTTTATTTGTCGTACGGAATGTTGCTAAAAACATTTAGATATGAATTTCATCCTCCTAGTTATTTTTCCTGTGCAAGTTATGTCGTTACAATTACCCCATGTATTTCGTTCCCTGGGGTCATTATAAACACTTAAATTTGTCTTATTTCCAATATGTTGAGAAGACAATAAGTATTTTATTTAGATGTAAATTATACTTTCTTTCTATTTTACATAACTGTTGTTGTTGTTGCTAATGCCACTTAGAAATCCAAGCACCCCTTGCAGGGCGACCAGGAATTAAGGCAGCTTTTACCGATTATTAATGAGCTCCGCTAGAATGAAGTACACTTGGCTTAGAGGGACCTCCTAATTTTGAAACAGCTCCCAGATCAGAGATTGCCGCCTAGTTTGAACCCCCCCCCCCAGCGGGAATTATTTCTAACTTGGTGGACATTTGAAGCCACGGCGGATTTTACGTGCACAGCTTCCATTAACGTACTCGTTCCCAGAATAATCAGCGTCACCCTCCCAAGCGTTGACCACGGCCAGTTGGGCTTCACTTTTGGTTTTCTGTGGGATCCAAGCTTAACCGACTGCGGGACACATTTTGCATACATTTACCTCATTACTCGATTTTTGGCAAGATATCGCTCATTAAATGATCTCGCGGACTCCAAAAATCAGCGAACCAAGTGCGGCCCGTTGGCCGCAGATTGAGAAGCCTTGCTCCGGAGCATCTTAAGCTTCTAAGCACACTGTGTGTACAACCGTTTTCTATTTGCATCAACCTCATTCGAAATAAGGTTTACAATTAACCCAGAGGCTCTGGGGTAATTGTAAACACGAGCTCATTCGCTAACAAATAGTCATAATGTCAAAATTTTTGCACACATTTATTCACAAGAAAAACAGTATTGGCTACAATGCTCACAATTTTATCTTTCAATTCATTCAAGAGGTAGGGAAGGATCAAAAGTTAAAACATTGAAAAAGCTTTTACAATTACCTCAACTGACCCTATATTAAGGGATCTACGCATTGGAAGAGCATTAATTACAATTTTTTCTAGAAATTTAGGAAGGAAATTAGGAAAGGTTCAATTAAAAATTAATAATTTCTTTGACATCTAACTCAGAAGATCTTTCAAATTCTCTGAAAACAGAATCACTCGGAATTTTCAGGTGAGTCGATATATATTGGGATTCGAAGTTATAAGTACCTACTGTTATAATGATCCATAAAATCCAAACCATTAAAAATATTTTTAAAATGTAGCCAATCCTTAAAAAAATTTAAAAAATGAAAAAAAAATCTCAAAACATCAACTATGCAATAAATTAAATTCAATATATCTTTTTTCTTAGTAAAAGGAGTTAGTTAAATTAGAAACACGTGTTTTTCAGTCCTAGGAGTTTCCGTTTGTAACGAAAGAATTATTTACTTTCGAAAAGTATTTGCGACGACACTTCAACTCTGCAATTTATTTTCGCAATAAAGCAACAAAAAATTAACACCATGCTCTTTGGTTTTCAATGTTTGAATTTTTAGTTATTTTTGAATTAAAAGGTACATGCGTGCGGGAATTGTTAAAATAAGTATTTTTTTTTTTTTTTTTTTTGGTGCAGCAAAATCAATAAAAATTTAGAAAGTGTTTTTCCCCTCAAAGTTTCTAGTTTTTTAGACATTCCTAGTTTGTCTAGACATTCTTAGTTTTCTTAATAATTTGATAAGATTTACTCCATAAACAGGAAACGGATACGAGTAAAGAAAAGAATATCCGTAGGAGAAATTTCCAGGTTATAAAACGTCGTATAAAAACCATGTAAAATTGTTGATGTGTTAATCGTTTTGATAAAAACAATCGTCGTTTGCAATTAATTGAAAGGCCGGAAATGATTTTTGTTTTGTTTTTGTACAAATGGATTAGTGAGATGCACGCATTCTTTTTTAAAATTCCTAATTATCAATATTTTTACCCTTTTCCATTTGGGGAAAAGGTTGACTTCAAATTATAGGTAGAAGCTGTTTGATAATAATTACATAACTTTTGAGAGTAATGCCGGAGCCTATCAATAGGTCCTAACACTAAAAGAAAAATCAACGTAGAAAAATGGCGGCGTTTCAGAATGTTTAGAATTTATGACTCTGCTTTTAACACGAAGTGCAATTGGCAACCATCAAACATCCTCTGTTAAATATCTGTATAAACATGAATTCTGAATTTGATATACATACAGTGAAACCTCGATAAAACATATCGAGATAAGCGGGTGTCAAGTTACGGAGGTTCAGCAATTTCAATTGCTAATATTGGTCTGTATTGTTATTTACTTACCATTCAAGTTATAAAAGCCAATTCCAGTGAATATTCTCTCCGTTTATTATTTATCTATTATTATTATTATTTTGAAAAGTTATTCATTACAAATAAATAATAATATAAACATAGAGCTTTAAACCAGAATACCTCATCCAAAAAAATCCATAATTTTTGTTTGTTTTTCCCTCTGAAGAGAAAACATAAATTCATCAACACTATTAAATTTGCTAATTTGCAATTCACTTTTTTCTTGTGTTCGTAGATTTATTGACGGAGAAACATCACTTTAAAATTCTCAGAATTGAAAAAATACTGGAAGAAAAAGTTAATAAGAATACAAAACTGAGGTCGACTTACAGGGGTTCCTGGAAATTGTGTGCCAAGTTAGAAAGTGTTTCGTCCATTGAAATTAGCATTAAGTCAACCTTTAGGGTGGGAAAATTGTCGACTCACCGAGGTAGTCGTCTTACCCGCGTGTCGAGCTACCGAGGTTCCACTGCATATATACTCTATACGAGTAAGATGTATGTCCAGAGAACAAAATCTGCGAAGATCATTGTTTCTTAAAAAATTAAATTAGCTTATTTTAATTTAAAGAACAATCATATCTTGCTGCTAATTTTCAAAATGGCTCTCAAAACTGTTCATGTGTCTAATATTTTTAAGAAAATACGAAATAATAAATAATAGACAAATAATAAACGGAGAGAATTTTATTTATTTATTTTTTTCAAGAAAATAAGGCAAAATATGAAAGGAATTTTTGAAGTAAATGAAAATTTAAAGTACTGCTACGTGTTTAGCGAAAGATGAAAGCTATAATTTAAAGAAATATAATTTTCATTATTTATCCAAACTGAAATATACTTAACATTCTTTTTTATACTCTGAAAATGTACTTTTTTCCTTTCCTATTCTTTTTTTCTTTTCTTTTTTTTTTTTTTTTTGCGACTTATCCTGTTTGACTACTTTATCTTGATGTAAGGACAAAAAATAAAAGACACAAAAACGTATTGGACGCGTAGGTAAAGAGGAAACGACGCGTAGATAAAGAGGAAAAGAAAAGAAAAATATAAAAACCCGTAAATTATGTTATAATAATAACATTGCATTAAGCTTCTGAGCTACAAGTAGATGATGAAAAAAAAAATCAAGCTGAAAAAAAAAAGAGCCTATCATCTTGCCCAGCAAATTAAATGTGAAGGAAGAAATGAACTAGAAGTAAAGCGTATTTTTTTAGTGACTAAGTAATTCTGGTACGCGCATAAAAGATAATGCTTCCATTTCGTCACCTTTACTTTTTTTGTTTCTATCTAAAGTTTTTTTTTTTTTAATTATATTTCGCAAATATCAAAGCAATGTTTTACAAGCTAGCTCCTTAGTAAAACTTTGTGTAATATTAATTGTACTTTAAACCATAAACGCATTGATGGAGAAAGGCCGGCATCGACTCCCCCCCCCCCCATAATTTTAGCATTATTTTAACATTTTTGTTTTTATGTATTTTCAGAATTTTTGTTAGCATTAGGTCGCAGAATTCTTAGAACTCTAGATAGGGTAAATGCGGGAGAGACGCCATAGGGGGATAGATGCCTAAGTAAACGCGTAGCGATCTGTATGAGAATTACACCCGCTATGTTTTGTTTCAATGTAAGCTTGCCCCTCACTTCCGCCAGGCGATGCCTCGCACTTTGTTGGAACGAACTTGTCGTGAGTTATGCAGCGAAAAACGAATTAAATGACGACAGATTGGTGGATTTAGGTTACGTATAATCTTTGTGCGCCTGGAACTTTTGATGCTATAAAGTAAGTTTATTTCTTGGTATTTATAATCTATTTATGTATCAAATACGGACATTTAAATGTTATATCAGTATTTTTCAACACAACTTATTAGTTAAATTAGAGATCGTCTATCCCACGCAATAAGGATAGATGCCCCAGTTTTTGTGAGTATAGATGCCCTTAGAGGCATCTATCCCACACCGTATCATTAACTGAATTATAATCATTTTCTTGCTCTCTAGATATGCCACGCAAGTACGTGCGCAAAGAAGGAGCACGGCCCCGACGCGTGTGGACCGAAGACGCTCTTAAAATCGCTTTTTAAGAGATGATACAAAACAAATGTTCTCTTAATGACCTGGTCCCTCGTGTAGTAATCAGACATTGCGAAGTTTAGACGACAACGATGTTCGCGTTAGGCCAACTTTGGTTCGAACTCGAAGTTCTTCACCACCAAATCCAGAGCTAATTCACGAGTCTTCTGGTAGCTCTAACACAGCGGAACGGGATCTTCCCAATTCTCCATCTTTTCTTTCTCAGCATCCTAGTCCAGGTGTACAGAAGGAGAAGCCTTGCAAGTATTTGCAAGAATGATCTCCTGTACCGAAAATTCCGGTACCATTCCACAAAAGAGGAAAACAGTCTGCTACAGTTCTGACTTCCAAGGAGAACATTGCTGCTAAGAAAAATAAAGGTGAAGCTACTCCTAACATACCATGTAAAAGCAGCAAACAAGAAAAAAATTGACTAAAAAAAGGTCGAGATCAGCTTCAGAGAAGACTTGTGATTCTGATGATTCTCTACTAATAAAAAATGACTCATAACGTTAAGAAAAAGGCAGAAGAACAAATATCTAAGAAACAGTGGTTTACAGGAAGATTCAAAGTGTGAATACTCAAAATACAATTCAGCGTCCTGTTCGCAATGTTTCGACTACAACAAAAATTGGCAAAATTTCCAATGAAAACGACGAAACACTTTCAAATGAGTCTGACTCTTCTCAAAGTGAGACAACTGAGTGTGTGGAATGTTTCGAAGATTTTGAAACGACAAAATCGAAGGTGTACTGGACCAGTGCATCATATGTAGAAATTGGCTGCACGAAACCTGCGCAATAAACGGCGATTATTGTAATCAATGTAAGCGTTTAAAACTGCGTAAAAAAAAATACAAAATTATAAATTGCGTAAAAAAAATTATAAATTTTAAAAAAAGACATAAAAAATATATAAAAAATTATGCGTAAGCGAAAAAGATATAGTTAAGATTTTGGGCAAGGCATTGCTCAATAAGAATTTGTGATAATTATTTTTAATTTAGCACCAAAGATGATTGCGCCATCTAACGTAAAGTTAGGACATATTTTTTATCAAAAAATTATGATTATTATAATTAATACAAAATGTTTAAGTTCAGTTAATTGTATTATTTAGCAAATGTTAAATAAAGTTAAGAAAATCATAATGTTCTTTCAATAATTCCTTAGGGCAACTATCCCACAAGGCAAAATATCATAGCGGTGTCTAACCCACATAGAAGGCATCTATCCTCATTCATAAGGTTATTTATTTTATTTTTGATTAACTATAAATAATAAAAACAGCATTAAATTATGCAAATTATTTTCTTCATTAGTAAGTACACCAACCATCACAAAAGTTAAAGATTTTTAAATTATCATCTTCTCTATGTTAATCGCCCATTTCAAAAAGTTTGGCAACTATGCCACATTTACCCTATTTCTGCTAGGTTTTTATGCTGTTGTTGAAATTAGTCTTGGTATTTTCGCAAGTGCTTTATCTGAAGACAGTTTGAACATTTAACATGAGAATTAAAAGTGTATTTTAGTTAGATTTTCAAAACGAATTTCGGTAAACTATTTCTCGCATGACAGAGCGTATTCTTTCGACGCCGTAAGCAAAGGAAGTTTTGCATAGCTCATTTCATACAGTAAAATTGTTTTGTACGCAATTATACTTTAATTATGGCCTAATACCAATTTCACGTAAACCTCATAGGTGCTGTTAACATATTTTGTACATATATGTTTTTACACACACATTGTTCATAAAGACAATAGAAAAAATAATCGTGTACACATATTTAATATTAATTGACAATAAAGTCCAATAAAAAAGCTTTGCTTATTAAGATTTATAGCATGATTGTAACAACCATTTATTTCATCCGAGCTGAAACTTAATAAATTTATTACCTTGGCTAGCTCTGTTGTTCCATTATTACATTCCTGAGCTTGTCGGAGGAATTCTTTGTTCCGCTATTGAATGCGAAGAAATACTTCTCTCCAATGAAGCTAATTCTCCAAGCTTCTGCAAGAACGCCGGAAGTCGGAGGTTATTGGAAAGAATTCACTGGTAATTAATTAAGAGCGATTAAGAAATAGCTTAAGAGAAAAGTAGTTAATTACGCACTGATCTTTTTCGCTTAAATAATATAGATTTGATCCTCAGGTAAAAGGAAACTTCATTGGAACGATTTCTCTCGAAGGAAATTGTTTATAATAGAGGAAGGACGATTTATCTGTGAAATCAAAGATTTCAATTTAAACGTTAAAAGTAATGTATAAAACTCAACTGTACTCTATTCATGTATATTGAACAAAAAATAAGTAAATTCCTGCTGTTCACTTTAGTAAATAGAAAGGTTAATTACATGTTAAATATTTTACCTAAACAGAACTTCATATTCGACTAGCTTGTGACGTGCATTATATAAATACATTCTACATCAAGGAATAAAAGAAGTGCCTATAATTTAAAATCTTGAAGTACATTTTATTGCTGAATTAATCTTATGCAAGATTTTGATACTTGAGATCAACGATTTTCTCATTGTGTTTTCTTTCCCAGCCTTTCTCTATTTGAACAGGAAGTTCGTCCAAAACTGAACGACATTACTTTCAATTATATCGGTATCGATTTTTTAACGTCTCTCGCAATTGGCGTAGGCTTCAAGTTATTTCAAATATAAATTTTTATGAGCGCTAAACAGTTTTCCAAAAACAATATATATAAAGGAAGAAAAGAAAACGAAATATACTCTTTGATAAAGTTTGCCGTTTATTTCATTTTGCGAAAGAGGGGGGGGGGGGCGGAGAGAAGAAAAGGAAAAAAAACACTTTTTCACTTTTTTTTCCATTTTCGTTCTTTTGTTGTAATTGAATATGGCTCACATCTTTTTTAGCACTCTTATTAAGAAAGGGATTTTAATTGACACTTATGACCTTGTGACTACCTAATTTTGCTAACATTTTCACCTGCTTTTCGAAAAATTTTCAGGGCAAAGCACATTAGAGGGTGACTTCGTGGTTTAGCTACTTTGAAATTACGTATTAGATGGGAGAAAACCAGGAAAACTCCCAGTAGACCACCCATTTATGCAACATGTCGCAACGTGTTCCCTATACTTCTCAGCTGGGAACTGGAGCTGCCGCCTTTTTGACTTGATCCGTGCCGCTCCTCTTTCAAGTCTAAGCACTTGCGCCGGCTCCGCTCCAGCGCCACTACAGAATCCGAATATCTTTAATAAGACGCATCTTACAAAAGTTATCTGTTAACACGTATGCTTGATTTTTTATTTATTTATTTATTTATTTTTGTGTGTGAGAAATATTTAGGAACGAAATAGTGAAAACTATGAACTACTCAGAAAAATTCTTCATTCTTTATACCTATCATTTCAGGTCACATGCATTTTAGAGCTGATTTGCTTGGATATGCCTCAAATTCTCGTCCCATATGACAGCTAGTACAAGACAACACCATAGAATATTGGAATACAAAGAGAGAAATTGCAAGAACACACCCACGGCACATGGCGGGAATCGAACCTCCTGTACTGCGCCCAGGCAGGCACCGAAACCAGTCGCTTTGACCACTCAGCCGCTGAACTAGTCAGTGCCCGCGTTCATGAACTATTTAATATGCAATAAGTTGAAAAAAAAGAAATCCCGCCCCATCCGTCTTTTTTTTTTGAAGTTTAAAGAAATTTATTTAAAAAAAATCGGTGCTGTGATACAAACAAACTACCTTGATCCGTATCCGGTTTAGTTTCGTGCAAAGTCTTGTTGCACCGCTGCTCCACGCATCTGCTTCCGACCCCACTCCAGATTGCTGCTCCCAGGCACATGTGGGTTCTATTGCTGAACGCATTTAGTTATTTAATTTTCTTTGCGCTCACAATATATATATATATATATAGCACTAAATATTTTTTTTTTTGAGGAAACATTAAAAAAATATTAAATAATAATAAAGTACGTAATCTTTTTCAAAACTTTTAAAGCTAATAATTGTCAAAAAGGGGCCTCAGTGGCTAAGTGGTAAAATCGACTGGCTCCGGTGCCTTCCTGCGCGGAGAGAAAGAGGTGTGGGTTCAATTCCCACCTTTGCCCTGGGTGTATTTTCCTTCTTTGTATATTAAAATCTGTTGTGCTGCCTTGTTCTATCTGTCATATTAGACGAGAGTTTGAAGCATATCCTTGAGAATTGCAAATAAACTCGAATATTTATGAGACCTGAAATGGTCATAAAACAATCAAACAAACAAACAATTGTCAAAAAAGAAAAAGAAATGAAGCCACTGAGAGAAGAATTTGCATTCTCCAATGTCCAATGTGCTATGCGCAGAAAATGTACTTAAATCATTTCAGCGAGCAGCTGACTTCCTTAGTTACTTTGCTTTAATCTTAACAGTTCTTACAATGGAACAGTTTTTGAGTATTTGTTTGTGTTTTGTTGGGCTTGCGATAGGTACGTATCACTATTTGTAACAATTATGTATGTTCACATAAAATGATTTAATGTAGGTTTATTTTAGTATGTTTATTGTTTGAAACCAATGCTCATATTCAAATAATGTGCTTGGGTTTGAAACCTGACGCTATTTAACAAAATATATTTTAGTTTAATGCTTAAATTACGTTAGAAAATGAATCTAATATTGTCTAAAATAATTTCAAATGTAAACCTGAGTTTGATAAATTGTGCCTGTTGTAACAATGGGCTTTTGCTATACATTCATTAATTGGTGACGATTAAAAACTTTGATTTAAAAGTTAAATTCAATCTAGAAAAGAATATTTTAGTTTAAGTTTGCATTGACTCTTAAAGTGTACTTGAAGAAATCTGTCCCAGCTAATAAACTACAAAGAAATGATACAATTTAATGGAAGATTCAAAATGGAAGATTCAAAGACTACTTGAAGTTCTGGTCATAAAGCATTCATATTTGAATGAGACACCTTAAAGTTGCCCATCGATAGCTAAATTTAAAGAATATCATCTGCATAAAGTATTTATATTAGAATGAAAACTTTTTGGCCTATATTGATAGCTAAATTTAATGGAAGCATTGCTGCCTTAAATGAATGGTAGACTTTTTTGAAGCAAAAATCACCCAACCTTTTATATATATATATATATATATATATATATAAATTTGGGTCTAAAAATTGTTGCGAGATAGGCTTTGAATCAAAATTTGTTCCATTTTAATGCCGTATGTGTTTCTATCTGTAACTAAAATTTAATACCTCTAAAAATTTGACCGAATTTTAAACTTCAAAACGAGCTATGCGAATTTCTAATTGACGGAGTAATGAGATTTTCGCTGTCTATATTTCAGATCATGTGTAGAAAGTCGGCATGATTTTTGCACTTTATGAAATGTTTTATATTAACTGTAATGTAATAAGTTTCATTGATTTACTTTTTTTTTTCGCAATTTTTGCTTTTTTGCAAGCATTTAAGCTGCCAAATTTGACAAAGCATGCCAAGTTCCGATCTGTCATAGGAATAAATGCCGAGCAAAATTGGAGATGTTTTATATGATTGTTTTTTTGACTGGAAAATTTTATGCTTTCAATTCTGCGTAACCCTAAATCGTTAAATATTTTAAAATTCTTTTTTCCCCAATTGTTTCCAAATTTTCAGTGTAATCCTAAAAGGTAAACAGCGAAAAGCTATCAAAATATTACAAATTAAGGCTAACACCCAAGATCCCCTTAATTTGAGTATTGACGGCACAAGTTTAAGCCAAATACGTGGTTGTGTATTGGAAAAGAAAGTTGATAGATGTCTTATTTTGAAGATTACTTATATTCTTTCAGTTACTTCAGTAGCGACGTCATGCAACTCGAACCAATTTCATTGTGATGATGGTACATGCATTGAAAAATTTCGATGGTGTGATTCTGTAGTAGATTGTGACGATGATTCAGATGAAAACTACTGTCGGAAAAGATGGTGGAATGTCTCCGGTAAGAATTAAATCTTTTACTCTCGTGACTATAAATTTCTTTACGATTTTCAAAAATTCTCCTTTTGTTTCATTACAGGACAAAAATTAAATAAATCGTAATTTAATTGTTATTGTGTGTGGAACATAGTAACGAAAAATGTTTTACTTAACTCTTGAAACGCTTACTTCTAGTTGTTAATGTTCTCCTGAATATTCACTTTATTTTCGAGTGTATTCGACGTGACTTATGACCATAACTACAATGTCGAGCAATAACCCCCCTTGAAAAATCTCCATTAATGCATTTTCGAATATATCGTTTCTTCTATGTAAATTATGCACATTCAATATGCAGGTCTGCTTACAAACTAGCGTAGGAGAAAGCTTTATACTTTGAGCAGCACTATGGTATTAAAGTCGGTCATGTCTGACTGTCGAAGTTGCTTTCTTACTTACGAAAGTAGTGCATAAATATAGAATGCCATGAAACTCTTGTCTTTAGTTCTTTCTACCATATCAATGCCATTTTTAATTTAAGTAAATGGAAATTCAGGCGTCTGAGTGTCTGATATAAAGTGTACTAGGATATGATAGCGCAGTGCAAAAGTATTTAATAAATGCATCTAACTAGAGAAAGTATACTACGAGTACTACAGGCATTACTATTTAGTCTTTAGCTGTATTAGAAAACAAAGCTTCGCAACTTGGTGCGTATCAACTTGTGCGTGGAACAATGTGAAAATATGATCTTCAGCTTAAACTTGTTCTTTGAGTTTTTATAATGTAATCGTAGGTTTTTCATTCAGTCTGACTTAAGTCACCTTAAACCCATTTTATAGCTAATCATTAGGTTAAGAATGTACTGTTTCTGTAGCTAACAAGAACTTTGCAGATGAAAAAAAAAAAAAAACGTAATGGCGAACTTTGCAATATTGTTCAGCATTTAATAGAAGCACTTTCACTGCTTTGGGAAAAAATGGTATGGAAATCCTTCTATTGAACTTGTTTTGCGTTTGTGGTTTAGTACTTTATTAGTGCAACATGGTCTAAGCTAAAGTAAGTGTTTAATTTTAAATCTCTAAAACGGAAGTGCGTGTGAACGCTTTGATCCTCGTTTATGGGACACCCCAAGATAAGCAACCATGTGTGCCCTAACAAACAAATTATAGTTCTTTTTATTCCTATCCTAATGATGTATGGGATAAATGACCTTATGCTTTTTACAAAACTAACTTGGTTGCTTTTCCTAAAATCTCCATTTTCTAAAATGAATAAGAGAATCATAACGTTCGTTTTTCAGTCTACAGAAGGTAAATGTCATTGCCTTATGCACAAGGCAAATAAAAGAGACTGAATATTTTCGATTTCATTAGACACAAAATGACAACATTTGAAAACTCTGTAAAACGTAATGGAAAAGTAAATCTTTACATTAAGAAAGAAGCATTTGAGCTTTCAAAAAAAAAAAAGCTAAACTTTGGGAAAATAACAATTTTAACATGCTAATGAAACTTCCTTGCAAGACCTGACCTGTCTAAATTTATCTAAAGTTCCCTGAATGTTTAGGATGGTTCTTATCAAACTGAACAGTTAATAAAAAAACATTTCAAATAAAATGAATAAACTGAAGTAGAACAACCTATATTTTTTAATCGACCAGACATGCATTCTTTATTTGTATTGTTCATTTTAATCAAACCAAACAGCTGTTTTTTATTTAATTAAAAAAATGAAATGCAAGTAATTAAAAAAAAAATCGGCAGGCAAAACTAGATCTTAACAGAACAACCACTCTGTAGCTACGTAAAATTCGTCATAACATATGTATGTCATGAAACGTAATACGTACATTATAAGTACCACGAGGAAGTATCTTCAATAAGAAAATATTAATTAATGTTTACCACAAAGTAAAAACAAATCTCAAAATTTGTTGAATGTGCCTTCCATTTGCGATCTCTGAAGATTTTATTGACGCGATTGCGTGTTTAGAAATATTGCGATGTGTCTTTCTATCAAATACAGTAGCTTGGGCGATAACTCCAATTAACAGAAGAAAGAACACTTAACCCGGCGATAAAAACTTCTAAAACTATTTTCTTATTGTAGGCGTTTTTTCACCTAGGACCTAATATATCGCTTACAGAAATGAACAGTGTCACATCTGCAAAAAAATAGATTTTTTCTTTTTTATATCAATGTTCAGATTTTTGTGCTCTTCATATTAAGAATACTCCCGTAAGAAAATGTTCAAAAACTAAGGCCAGATGTCAACTTAATTTTTTTGGTGCAATACTGTAATAACTACTTTTTAGTTATTTTTAATATATTAGACATCATTCGCATCCATCATGTGAGAACTAGAACAATATCTATTTTCTGAACAAAATAGATTATAATAATCATTGAAACAAATAATGCAATTAAATAAATCAAATTGTAGAACGTTCAAACGCCTCTCTTGAATTATAACTACCTGTTACTGCAGTTTTTGCAAGTAAATGAAACACATCTTAGCGTACGAACAGTTTACGTTCTGTAGTTGGAGTAAAATTTAAAGCTAGGTTAACATAATTTTACTGACTTTTTGTATTTCTAATGAGCGGAAGTTTTAAGATTGTTTTTACTTGATATTAGGTTACCCTGAGTTTCCTAAATTTAGGATCCCGTATGTACGATGTAGTGAACATGACATGCAAAATGTCTAAATGAATTTGAATATTTCAGTTTTCTACTGAAACCTGATGTTTCCAAAAAAACACTGAAACCCTTTTTGGACGCTTAAACTCCAGTCGGAAAAATAAAGTAGTCCAAAATGGTAAACTAAGCAATGTAAAAAGCATGTGTTTAGTCTTCTATGTATATTTCGTATTTTTAATTTTTAGTTTTTGTTTTAAACTAAATTTTATTTTCTTAAACTTTTCAGATCCAAACAAATGCAAAATTCATCATTTTAAGTGTGCTGATGGGGTTTGCATTCCTCAAGAAGGCTTTTGCGATGGTATTCCGTCTTGCCCTGACAGATCAGATGAAGAAAATTGCCCTGGTACGTAGTGTTGCTCTTGTGATTATATTTTACTTTGAAAAATGAGCTGAATATCATATCTTAAACTATGGTCTTTAACTATTGACTTAAGGCAGAAAAGTTACGTTTATTCAATACTCTACACTTAACACCACTAAAATTTGCTCAAAATTTACTCGAAACGTATTTTGATGCTTCGTTACACAAGTATATCGAAACTGGATGGATTCTTTCAAAGAAACTTCATAAAACTGTGGAATTTAAACTAAGATACAGTGGTTAAAGTTACCCTGTTTAGACCGGAGTAGATTTTCTCACCAATGTAGTCGAAAGTTGGTATGCAGGTAATATAGACCATGAACAACTGAAATGAGCAAATACAAAACTTCACCTAGTGGTGTCAACTAGTAGTTCACTAGATAAGAAAAGGGCACATTAAAAAACTTTCAGTTCGAACACTCAATTTTCACATCGGGCGCTTCTCCATATGGCAGGAAAAGAAGAATCCATTCGAGTTTTGGAGAAGCTATGCAGGTGTATTTATTAGCACGCGAATCGGAATGTTTGCTCTGTTAAAAGCAACCAAATTTTTAAACTGGTACATAACATCGTCTCGAAAGAAAATAAAGTATGTTACCGAACTAAAGAGAGAAGAATATGGCGCATTTCTACCAGAATGTTCCTCCCTTGAATATGAATGGATTCTTCTCGTCACTCGGCCAGGCAGATTCTTATTTTGCTGGTAGGACTGTATTTTATCACATAATTTGTTCAACGTGCATTCCTCTGCTTTAATTCCGTGTTTAAAGCGTTTTACAGCGCGTTTAACAAATACGATGAGATTCTCTACACTGGACACTTTTCGTAGAGAATTGTTGTTGATGGAGAAGCAAGAAACAATCACCCGGCTGTAAAACTTGAAACTCTACTTTCATATCGTAGAATTCATTTTCCCGTTTATATCGTATATGCAAAGTTTCAATGAATCCTCTATTTGAACGAACTCTATGCATAAACAGGACAGTTTCAGTTAAACCCCCAAGTACATTAAATTTTGCTTATTTGCGGAGTTGAATTTGATGAAATGAATTGTTCGAAAGTAACCTACTGATTGGCGTATTTGCTTTTCTTTTAAAAGCGCATAATATTTTTGCTACTCTGAAAGGCTTTAGAAAGTGCTGGATTAATTGACTTTCAGTTTCATATTGAATGTAACTTTTTTCTACAATATTTAGTTTCCGTAATTTAAGATTCCATAAAATTCAAATGACATTTAGGTCTCTATAATAAACAGTGTCGTTTAGAACTTGGAACAAAGTAGCGCACGAAGTTGACGTGCAAAAAAATGATCGCGTACTTACTAAATTCTTTATACTGATCGGTTTTAGTGCGAAATATTTTGGGTACTGCGAAAAACATTATTACACTAAATTTATTCTTTCCCGTATGATTTCTACAAACTGCGGTGATAAGGAAATTCCAAAAACGGGTTTTCGACCAAAATTGGTTATATCGTGTGCGGTTTAAATTTTGTGGTTAATAGTATAAAAACGACATTAATTTTCAATACATCTATAGTTTCAGTTCAATATAACTGCTTTTTAATGTACAAACCACTTCTGTCAAATTGAATAGTACGATGAAAATTAATAGAAACTACAGGGAGGTTTTAAAACTACTCTCATAAAATTATTCTTTTTTGGTATGCAAGTACTCTATTTTTTGTGTTAATGGTCTGTCATTTTTTCAGAAATAACTTCTGAAGAAATAACCAGTACTTCGCATGTGACAACTGATTGGGCAACTGAGAAAGATGTCAATGTTACCTTGCCTACTACTCTCAACTATACTTCCGAACTTACGCCAGAGCCGCATGTTCTCACTACCAAACAGTATTCACCAGAGGTTCATGATCTTACTACTGAACTTACATCAGTCTCTCTCGTCTTCGAGTTAAAAGACGACGAAAATGTTCTTCGGATGACTTCTAGTACACCAGTCGAAATACAGCCGACGCCGAAAGTGCCGAAGCAAAATTCTCCAACTGCACCTAATCACAATTTTAATCACTTGATTGTAAAAAGTTTTAGAGAACAAAAAGAGAGAGCTTTGAATTGGCTCTTATCTAAGCGAAATGAAGACTTTGGATGGGGGGAAGATACTCCACGTTCCCTGGTAGCTATATATCTCTCTAAATCGGATTCGGTAGTAAACAAAACGGAGGACCTTATGATGTCTCAGCAACTACATCTTCAGTTGTTTGTTGCACTAATGAAGTAAGAGTTTTGGTATTTTTCTAAAAGAAAATATTGCTTAGACAGTTTTCTGGATAACGCTAGTTTTGGTTACTAGTTTAGCGAGCTTTACCCGACTAGTTTTAGAAACTTTCTTAAGTTAGTGATAACCGGTGTGTCCTTGGTCTTTTCCGAATTTAGAGACATAAAAATGACTTAAATCTGAGAGGTTTAAAAACAGCGAGCTAGCTTTCCGTTCCGTTTTTAACGTTAATTTGTTCTGACTAAACTTTAAGACCATTCACTATGTATGTAATTATTTCAAATTTAGAACCGACGTGAAAATCTTAATTACTCACTAACGAATCTTTTACTGTAACTTATGTAAAACATAACTCGAGAATAAAATACGAGAAAAAATATAGTTAAACTTTTAAGCATGTTTAAAATAACTTTTGTAACTTGTCTACATTTTTATTAAAATGTATAAAAGAAATGACAATCCGTCGTTATTAAAGCACAAAATCACCTTATTATGTAATTAGTTTCGTAGGGTACAAAGAACCTCCTTTTTTACTTAGAAAGTTTCAAGCTTCGAGAATGTGCCGTAGTCTGCAAAGATTTTTTTGTGTTGAAAAAGGCATTCCTTGTAACCCGAAACACCATGCAAAAATGTTCAATATTGTGCTGACTGAACGTAGAACTTCTATCTATTACTGGTAGACTGTCTTTCAATTAAGGATTGAAATTCTATTTCAGAAATGCTACATCACCATTGCCAATTTGCGAATTGGCTCTTTTCGTCAATGCCCTCATGGCAACTTGCAGCAATCCTCGAAATTTCCATGGACTTGATTTAATTTCAAGTTTACGGCAAAGAGTTGACGTAGCGCAGCAAAATGGACACTACATCAGCCCTTTAGTGTACCTAACATTGTGCCTTGGCAATGAAACCACTTATGATGATCTGAAGAAGATACAAGAAATCATGGCAAGCAAAGTTCATTTGATGGACAGAATGGGTAGGCTTTACTTCTTACTGTTGAAAAGTATTTAAATGCTTAAATTCCTTAAAATACATTAAAATTAACACGCATGAGTCTTATTTAACCAGTAAATATAAAATTGGATATAGTTAGTATATCCAATACTAACTACTCGTATACTAGAGATTAAATTGGATAAAGTAATTCTAGGTAGCAATTGATTTCGAAGTAATTTTTAGGTGTTAGGAACCTTTTGAAATTATTCCAGGAAAAATCTGAGGTTTTGTGTTAAGAATTTGGGGAGTCAGTCCAGCCTACTCGCTAGAAACTATCGAAAATACTTTATGTACTAGGAATGAAATAAAGTTAAAATAAAGTTATTTGGGAGTACTTAGTGTTTATTTCTAAGTTACGCAAAATAGTGCCAATCATAATTATAGAATACTGCGAAACTCTTGCGCGTCTCAAGTTCCTACTTTCGGCCTCCTATGTGTACCACTTTTAATTTAACCAAAACATAGCTTTTATCTGTTGATTCGAACCATAGCTCCAAGTGTTGGCATTCGACTAACATCTTAAACTGCCTACGCTGTTGTTAAGTTTAACATAAATGTTAAGTTTCGAAAAGTTTTTTTTTGTAGTTATGAGTAAGAGACTGATTTGGTAATTTTCAATAATGAACTTCAGTTTTACATTTATAAGAATAGCCATCATGCCATTAATAGCTAAAATTCTTTCGGTTCAAATTTCTACTAACGTAGGAAAATTGCATCAATCTGATTTAGTCTGAAATTCTTTTAATCAATTGACATCAAAACAAGAGCACATTATTTTTCTTTTGGGAATTTTGATGTTTGGTATACCACGTTTTCTACACAATTCGAGATTAAAATTAACGTAACATCAAAACTATATCTGTCATGGGGAACTTTTGCTGTTTGGAGAGTGGAAATTCGTAAATACCTAGCTCAACTGTTGATAAAATGTCACACAGCGAAATATTCATAAATTTCTGATATTGGCAAACTAAATTTAAAAACAATTATGACCTTTCTACTATTAATTGAATTATTTGTAATATACATTAAGTTAATTATTTATTATCATTTATAACTTAAAACTGAAAGATTAATCTAAGAGTTGAATGTATACTATCTAAGATTGATTCTACCATTAAAAGAAACTTTCCACTTAAGGTCGATGTATTAGAACAGCCGGATAGCGTTTGAATACACCCGCCGCTTCATGGCGTGAACGTGTCGAGTACGATAGGGGGTCATTTACTTAAATTTATTCATAAAAGTGTATTACAAAACATTTAAGCATGAATCCTCTTTCGACAAGGCTCAATATGAATTTGTTTCAGATATTCAAGCTTTAACAACTTTGGCTGCATCATGCATCGTAAAAATTCCAAAATATTCAAATAGCTATTTGCGACATGAAGCTTCAAGGAAATTGTTGCAAAAGATTATGAAAAATGGTCTGCCTCATAATATCTATGAAGTTTCTCTCCTTACACAGGTAAGAGTTATCTTAACGTAGCTCAACTTTTTTCAACCTTGAGAACTTTTCATAAAGCAAAACCCTTTACTTTATCTGCTCACTAAAAATCTCCTATAAACAATTTAGTTATATTCCAATTGGTTATTAGCTTCCAAGGTTTATAGAAGGTATTTAAATGTGGGTTAAAAATAAGATTTTTCGCTGATAAAACGGAAATGAATTAATGGTCCTAAGACGGGTTTTTGTCGTATGAGCATAACCGTGCGCACGAGGGTTTCTTTTGGTCCCTACCCCTAAAAACGCGAGCGTATATGAAACTGGCAATGTTATTGCATCTTTATTTTTATACCTCGTGTGGTTCAAAGTTGCATCCTTTGAACGTAATTTTTTTTTTTTGGGTGGGGGGGGGGGGGAGAGTTACTGAAAGCTTAATTTTCAGACTATTTTTATGAACCCTTTCACGCCCATCTTATTGCTTAAATTTTGCGCACGGTTAGGTATAAGAGTTCTGTCTCGATTAGGGCAAGGAAACTACTGTCCTCTAATCGGAAGTTAAACGTTTAAAGTTAAAAATTGTTCCTCCACTCAATTCATACGTGCACATTTTTTAATAGTACGTACCATTTTACAGGCTTTGAATGAAGTGCAGATGAACGAGGTGCTTTGGAACAGACAACGTGCTATGAAAATCATTCTCCAAAGCCAGGACAAAGACGGATCGTTCGGCGACATTTTGTCGACTTATTTCGTTCTGCCAATTCTTTCTGGGAAATCCTTGTCGTCTTTGAACTCTCACTGCGAAACAAATAATGGTAATAATAACGCTTTTAATTTTCAAATTCCCCGAAGTTCAAACAATAAATTAGTTTTATTTTTAGATCAGACGGATACTCCGAACACTAATGGCGAAAGGAATTACATCCAGTACTCGTTGTATTTTGGTTCTCCAGTTGAAGTGTCACAGACTATAATGCTAAAAGTTGCCAAAGGGACCAATTTCTTGGAGATAATGCGACTTGCTCAGAAAGCAAATCCATTGTTCAAGTAAGGTTTTTCCTCAATAAAAATATCCAAAAGAAGTTTTCAGAATTAGTATTTAGATGCATAAAAGCAAATTTTGTCTTAATATAAACGAATTTCTAGTTCTAACGAAACTTGACTAGATTTGCAATTTACAACTTAGTTTACCTAAATAAAAAAAATCTCAATTCGCAAAGGTGATCCATTGAGAAAATTTCGTAAACAATAGGGAGCTCAATGAATGCTTCCCTATCACTGCAATTTAAGTTTATGATGAAAGGCACAAGTTTTCAAGCATGGCTAATTTTAAAAAGGAAAGTTCTTGAACACAGCAGTTGCTCTCAATGTAGACTTTTCCAAACAAATTTGGTAAAAAGAACACTTTTCAAACGCCTTTGATTTGAGCAAGGATGTTCAAATAGCGGTTTCCATTAAACGCTCAATTTTAACGCTAACAAAAAATTAAATAGTATTAAATATTATTAAAGTGAAATTAACATCTTAATCATTTCAATCAAAAGAAAGTGGTTGCCTTTTACGCGACAATTTTCAAATGCTCAGACTTCATAAACCAGACCCTTTTTGAACAAATTGTAGATTTTATTTTTGGGTTTACGGATAATTGTTCTTGGCTTGAAACTTTCAGACTCGTGAAAAAATTGCAGAGCACTATTTAAATTATTTACCATTATTGGTTCTGAATTTAATCCCTTAACCTTCTATGTTTTTAAGGTTGTTAAAAATAGTCATTTAGTTTTATAAAATACTTTATAAAATTTCAAGGAAGCATATCCAAGTAATAGGTTAAGAGTTATATTTTGGGGCCTCAATAGCAAGTTTTATACATAAATGAAGGCAACGAAAAGTTGTTTAAATAAAAAAAAAAAATTGTGTTCAGTATGTTAACACGTTGAGTGCCACGCGAATTTATAAGGAAATTCCAGTCAGTCTACGCTCTTAGTACCACTGGTAACCGATGCGGCTTAAATGGAAAGTTCAGTGTTCAGTAAAATCCTGTAGCACATGAAAATAGAGTAAATTTTAAAATAAATTTCAGAAATTGCTTAAAACAATGTACCTTTTATTTTTGCGTCATATTTGCATTGTTAGACCCCGGTGGCGGACGCTGCCTAAACGGAAAGTTCAGTGTCAACCACCGATGGTTGACATGGCGCTCAACGTGTTAATAGCAGTTTTTTCTTTGTGGCATGAATTTACTTATAGCGGTACTCGAGGGAAAATTAAACTTACTTTCACTTATTTAAATCCGCTGATAGTGGCGCCACGTAAGATTGGTTGACAGTTCCTGGGGAATGCACTAGGTCTGCAAATAGTAAGGAGCCACCTCACTACAAACAAAACAATTTTAATTTGTTTTACAAGCATTGCAATTTTCACAGGAAATGGACTAAGAAAGGTAGAAATATGAAATTTGTAAAAATTCAGATTTTTTTTTCAAGAGGTCTGGTTAACGTCTTTAGAAAATTTTATACATTTCATTATTGTATTTTAGAACTATCTTAGTTATTGTATTTAGAAACTAAGCGGGGAATTGTATTACTGGTATCACTTGGTTTTCGTTTTAGCAAAATTTTATTGCTATGATTTTCATGCAATACCTAGTACTTGTGCTCATAATAATTCCCTTTCATAAAAGCTGAAAGTTACGATGACGCAGTAATGATTTTGTCTGATTTATCTTAACGAAAATTACCTAAATATTTAAAAATTTATCTAACACAATAGTTAAGTTTTTCCCTCAATTCATCGGGATTTTTTTTCATGGGAGCTGGATACTTAAGTATTTAAAAAATATTTCCAGGTTTGAAATAGACTACTCTCAAAATACACCTACAGTTTATGCTCTTGGTGGAGTAACCAACGATGTTGAGCGTGGAATGTTCTGGAGTTTATATATTTCAAAGAAAGACATCAAAACTAACACAACTAAGCCTATGATGTTTTTGGGAGGTAAGAAAATTGAAATAAATTCTTTACTTCATAAAGAAAGTAGCATTAAAATGTAAAAAAAAATAAACGACTACGATTTAATACTAACAATTTCTTGACTATTAGATGAGAAACGTGACATTCACAGCATATCTAGAAATTTTAGCCTTTTTACGTTACGTTTATTTTATGCATAATGCTAAGAAAGCAAATGCCGTTTAATTTAAACTATCTCGATGTGTTTCACACTAAAATATTTGTATTAACGGGTGAGATTTTATTGCACAAGAATTCCTTTCTGTACGTATTCTGGACTTTATTTCGTTCTCTAAAATTTTCAAAAGTGGCTACAAATGCTGTAAAAAAAAAAAAAAACTCCTATAGTATTCGACTTGCCAAATTTAACTTTATTTTTAGTTGACTAACTTATGAACAGCGATACTCTATTTCAGTCAAATGATATTTCAATCAAAGACGCAGACTTTCAAATAAAAGCACTCGTTAAATTGATTGCACAGTGCTTTTATAAAGTGAACTCATCTGTTGGTCCAAAATTTACCTCCATTAGACATTTCAACACAGTTTCCAGTTCAACGGTTGGTTTAATATTTTCAAATTAGCAGCCTTTCAAACTTAACGTTTCGTCGAGGAATAGGCAGGAAATTTCATTCGGATACGTATCCATTTCTATTTTAGACCTCGTTTTTAGATAAGCTACTTTAAATAAGTTTCTATAACTACTGGTTACATTGATTCACGTTAAATAATTTGTGGCGGTACGATTTGACACCTTCAAGAGCTATCTTCTGTCCTGGCCATTAGGTACCTTTTGGCAAAGCACGGAAGCACTGGCTTTCCATCAAGAAGGTCCGAGGTTCTATCCCTGCCTCCGGCAGACATCCTCCACCATCACCTCCATGGCCTGCCGCGTCGACCGCCACAAATTTAAGACTTTCTCAATGATTTCTAATCATTAGTTTTATATTTATTCTCAGTTTTGTGCAGTGGCAGGTTTTATTGTTTTATCATTCGAATGTCTATTTTTTCGTTCGATCTGAGCATTTAATTTGAGCTGTACAATAGCTCATTACCGTGCATTAAACTTGGTTATTAATATAGCCATGTGCAAAGTTTTTAACATGTTTGAAAAAAGAGCGATATATACAAACACTAGCGGTACCCGCACGGCTATGCCCGTGTTAAAAAATGGAAAGACCAGTCGGTTTGCCATTGTGTATATAGTAATAACTTTTTTAGGTGTAAATTATGTTATTTTATTAAAATGTATAGCATTCCACATAATTAAAAATTAGCTGCCCACGGCAATCAGCCAGAGATCCTACACATTTAAGCATTTTTTTTTACAAAACACGCACAATTAAAAAGGAAAGAAACGAAACGAAAGAAAATGTTTGAAAGAAAACGCATTTTGTTTGTTTAGTTCAAGTACCCACACATTAAAGAACGATTATAACAAATTATAATATTTTTAATTAATAAATTTTTAGTACAATTAATTTTTATCTATTATTTATTGACATTAAAGCCGGGTGCAGACGCTACGTTTTGTACAACCTTTTGTCTACGCAGTCTTATACTGAATGAAAACGTTGCAGTTTTTTATGCTTCTACATGGTGCAGAGATATCTGTATATTTCACTCAGTTTTGTGCGATATCATCATGAAGGAGGTACTACTCTGGTCAATTTTGGCATGGTGTCATGTTAAAAAAAAAGACTGGAACGTCTCAGAAGTACCCGGCGTTTAAAGTGGTCAAATGAGTACATAAAATAGATATTTTTTGTTGCCTGTTCTGGTGGTTAGACAACTACAATCTCTTTATTTTCATCGATGGTATCCCTAGACTGCCTTGGTGTCTCCTGATCATTTAGGAAATGTAACAAATCAAAATACCAGAGAGATGGCTTGTAGCTTTCGTCTCCAGCCCCAGATCGAATCGATTTATTAACTTTTGCCAATTCTTTACGGTAAACACTTCTCAAAAAATTAATTATTTAAAACTGTTTCTCTGTTTGCGGTTGCATCAATTTCTTGGAATTTTTCCACTAAACTCTCATAAGCGTCCCCCTTTTTATCCCTGTCACTATACTCCTTGGATTTGACACGCCAAATGCATGGGAAACTTTCGCATAATGCAATAAATTTTGTGAGAAACTCCTGAGAACATTGCCGAAAGTCGGCCATCGTCACCTGACGAATTGAAACTGAGAAACAAAATGAATCGGAAAAGGGTGCTAACGTCTACATGTGCCGATTTGTCTGCACAGTTCAAAGACATCTATGCTTTCTATCTCAGTTATCGCTGCAACTGTACAGTCTTCGCACCGGACTCAAAACTGTGCACTTTTCTAATCTATACGCAACGTTTTATCTGCAGCGTGTTGAACTGCGGAGACAAAACGTTGTGCAAAACGTAGCGTCGGGACCCGGCTTAAAACAGAAAGACGAAATTTTGTAGCTTGCAGAAACAAACAGCAAGCAAAGCTTTGAAAGCGGAATGAACCTTTCATCTGCGCTCAAATAGAAAAATACCATATGTGCTAATTCACAGGCGAAAAAAAAAAAAATGAAAGTATAAATAGCAATAAGCTGGAATAACAAAAATCGCTATAAAGAATAACATTTCTTTTAAAAACCCCTGTGCAGTATGGAAAATGGTCCCGTAAAATACATGTCAAAATAAGGAAATCAAAATAAAACTATCAACCGCCTGTGAGTAGAAAAATGTTCCAAACCGTAAATTTAACGGTGAATTAGATGGACAGACTGCTGCCGGTTATTTAGCCGTAATTTCACGATGAAATTTCTAACAGTGCACAAATTTCTTCAATTTGACGAAAGGTTTACTCGGAGCCTTTTTCACGAAGCCATTTCGTCAAATAATACGATAAGTTTCGTGAGATTTGAGCATGCGTTTCTGAGAGTGTATACGTAAGTTTTTTGGCACAATTACTTTTTGTTTGTTGGAAATAAATTTCAATTCGCTTTAAAAAAATAATAATCAAAACCTAAAAAAAAGGAATAAATAAATTAAAAATCGGCTGCTCCTCAAAATGCTAAAAACCGCTAGGAATAAATTTTAATTCGTTGAAAGAAAAAAGGATTAATAGTCAGTCGTCATGATAACAATTAAAATTAAAGTTAATTAGCGTGAAAAAATAATTTCGAACTGCAGAGAAAAATGCTTATAACTTCTTTTCTAGGTAATTTAGAGGCTTCGAACTTTCGCAAGTAGAGCGAAACTTCTCCCGGGATAGTTTTTACGCGCTTTTCAACGGTATCAAGCTCGAAGCTATGCGATAATTCCTTCCCATAGAAAATGATTATTTTATGAAACTTTCGGCTATAAATTGGAATAAAAGAACAAATTCGAATTTCGGAAAAAACTCTCAGAGGTGCACACCCCCATGTTCCAAGCTAATTTCGTGCCAAATCTCATGAAAATCCGTTGGACGGTCTGGGCCCTACGCCGGACACAGACACACACCACAAACACACACACACACACACACACACACACACACACATACTTGCTGCTTTATTATTAGTAGAGATTACTTCCCATCCATATAAGCAAACTGGAATAACGATTTTGGATTTAAAATCAAACTAGATAGGTTGGACACGCTTGACTTAAGTGTACGGAATAAGCGTGGATGTAAAATTCCAGCTTTGTCTCAACATGGAGCGGATGAATTACTTGTTGAAAAATATGTGCACAACTAGTGTTGCAATTTGTGTAAATAGTAGATTTGATACAAAATATTAACCTTCTGTAGATCAACTAATATTGTACAATTTGGAAAAGTGTATAAAATGATTCGCAAAAGATAAATAGAAATTCCTTTTCACGTGAGTTACAAAATGAGTTTAAAGAATATAAGTAAATCTTCCATAATAAAGACAACCCAGTGTTTGAAGTATATAATTTAAAGGTTTCAGCGTGTTTCTCTAATTTAAGTCTCGAAATTTTATTTTCAGATGTTCGCACGTTAATTCCTGAAACAGGAGAAGAAAATATCTTTTGGTTTAAATCTCTGGAGTAATATCGGATTTCTCGACTTTGTACGTTGTTAAATGTTATCTTTTAATGCTTATTTTTAATGTTAAGTTTACAATATTGCTAATAAATTTTTAGTGTTTGAAGTTGTTGTAAAATCATTAACTGTAAATCATTTTTCAGACACTGTTGAAAAATTGTTTTTTACTTATCGTTAAAAAAAATCAACGAACTTGATGAAAATAAGTCTTTCAAAACAAAATGTTCTAAATTTTATTACACTTAGACAAAGTAATTTATAAAATTTCAGAGACTCCTTTTTTTCAAAAATGAAATTATTATACACAAAAGCTACATGACTTCTGTATTGTTAATTTATTACCCAGGACCATTTTTACTTGATATTACAAGATTGTTTAAAGTACGCAACTCGGATACTGACTTGTTGTCTGAAAAGTGGTAATGTTCTTTAATTTCAATGTGGTATTAAGATGCAAATTTTAATTAATTTGTTTTAACGTGCTTATGAATTTATCTTTGGAGGAAACTCTACTATTTTGTATAAAAAAGTTCTTCTAATTTATTTAGTGGTGTGTGTGAGGTAAATGACATTTTTCTGGACATGTGGTTTAATAAATCAGGTTATAGAAAGAAAAATTCAATCTTATATTCTTTCAAGTTTAACACGTTCACGCACTAGACTGCCTCATCGGGCGGTGCGTACCACCGGTGGTACGCATTCCACTGTGCTATTAAACGGTACGTAACTCCAAATAGTGTATCATATTTTCAACTAACTAAGAAAGTTCGAGAAACTGCGGTGTCTCAAAGGATTTCTTAGACCAACCGTGGAAGCGGGTTTCCTCTGCACATAAGACGGCCCGAGTCGAAAAGTGCGGCATCGAACTTATATGGAAATTTCTTTGATTTTTACATCTGAAAAATTAAAATGTAAATTTAACGTATATTCATTAAAAACATTTATGCTTATAATACAATTTTAATTGCTATTAAAAATACCTTTTGTTGAATAACAAACATAATTCAGTATCATAAATGTAACTCAAATTCGATAAAATTGACATAAAAATTCAATACTTTATTTGTAACTTCAGCATTGTTTTTTGTTTGTTAAACAAGCAACAATTGCGCACCGCCACATGAAGCGCAGCATGAATTCGTGCTCCACTTCACAGAAAAAAATCGTGAAAATCGGCCCCGGCGTGAACGTGTTAACAAAAAAAAAAAAAACTCGATAAAATCACCTCGGGCACCAGACTAACTTAAATCTAAAAATAGCAATTTTCCGATATTGTCTAATTGTACGAAAATTAAACAGGAGATAAAGCATACATATATTTCTCAATGGTAACTGTTTTGTAGACTAGTTCATATAACAGCTTTGTTACTAGACAACAAAATCCTTATTTTCAGTTTTTACGCTTGGTTTTCAAAGTGTATTGATAATGCGATTTGGGTTAATCTTGCCTTGACGTACAGAATTGAGCTAGCATTTTAATTAAGTCACGTTTTCACACTTTTTAAATAACTTCAAACTCGGGATTATTTTAAATTTGATTCCTAAATAAAAATGTTTTGCAATGTGTTTCTTTCGTACCAGAATAGTTAGACATTTCCCCAATTTTCACCGACAGTTTTTTTTTTTTTTAAATATGGGATTTTTTAAATTAAAAATTAACTAAACAATTGTGTATTTGCGTCAAGCACACGCAAAATGAAGTGTGAAGTAGCAACGTTTAACCTATATAAATATTTTGCGATTTTTGCACGATTAAAAAGAGATATTAATTCACAGCAAGAAGGAACAAAAATTCAGAGAAAACTGATTCTTTACACAGCAAATTAGTTAGACTCAAATTTAAACTTCAAACAAATTTAAAATTATTTGCATACAATGCAATTACTGGGTTAACATAAATACGAGCATTTGCATGTGTTTTGAAAAATTCAAATTAAGCAAAAAGAAGCTTTATTTGAGAACAAAATTTGTGTTTTTAGTATTCCGTTATTTCATACTTAATATTTTAGTTTCAAAATTGACAGTTTAAGCCCCTTACTCTTTAACTTTAATTCCACGACCAAAGGGGTTCTTTTTTAAAATATTCAAATATAAATCTAAATTCCGATCTAACAAACACACACAAAAAAAGCATTTTTAAAAAATACATAGCAGTAAACAAACTGGTTTGGCGGAAGGACTGTTACTACCCCCCTTTCACTACCCAACTTACATTGGGAACAAATCTTAAAGGCAAATGTACCTTTGAATAAAAATATTAACCCTTTGTCCGAGGCACTTTTCTTCAAACTATAAACTCTTTTTAAAGGTACAAGGTAGGATCTAGAACGACGTCGCTTCCTTGTGATAACAATTTATAAATATCAGGACTAATATTTGCTCTCTAAAATCGTAACTTACGAGGCTTTAAAGCAATGAGTGTTGGTCGACACTTTTTGCTCCAGCCGTATGCACATGATTTTTTTCTTGCAAACATGAACAGAAAATTTAACGCGAATTTCTCTGTCGCTGATTTCATGTAACAAACTGTTCTTTTCAGGAGGAAAACAAACTGAAATTGCTAGTGAGAATTCCTTTTTTTGCTCCTGCTCAAAAACAAATTTCCACGGCTTCTCAAATTGTCGATTGTATTTCCCGAGCCACTCGCACATTACCACCGGGCCGCATGAGACCTGCGGGCCTCTGGCTTGAGTTTCGTTGTGTTATTAAAATAAGAATTGCACTGAATTTCAAATCTATTAAAAGTAATGAAACGTTACCTAGCATGCGAGAGTAATATTCTATTTATTAAACTATTTCTAAGTTGCAAAATAACTCCTTTCTTTAGGCAATGATTAAAGCTGTGTTCCCTATCAATACAGTGAAACCCTGTTAAAACGCGGATGTCGGGGGACATGTTCGGCACCCGCGTTAAAACATAACCGTGGTATAGTGAAA
This sequence comes from Octonoba sinensis, assembly GCA_038502835.1. NCBI lineage: Eukaryota > Metazoa > Arthropoda > Arachnida > Araneae > Uloboridae > Octonoba > Octonoba sinensis. The sequence continues at coordinate 21,960,902 of CM076599.1, read as the reverse complement.
CTATACTGCGGAACCATATTCACGAAATAATACTCGCTTTTGTTGCCTCATTTTTAACTTTATCAATTACTTGTAACTTTTCTTCCCCCTATAGTACATTTTTTTTCTTCTTTACTGCCATTTTATTCACTAATTGCAGTCTACCGAGCGATAGGTTACAAACCAACTGTGTTCCGAAAATCTCTTTGTTATCAACGTGGGATTGTGAAAGGAGAGAGGTTTTAAGAAAAAATTAGATTTGGAAGGGGAGGAACGCACTTACTGGGGAATGTGTTAACTTTTCAGGAATGCTAAAGAATCTGGAATAAAAGGTTTGATAGCACTATAAAAGAAGTTTACGCGCAAGCATAACTAGACTTCTGAAAATGGAATAGTTGAACTGAACAGTCCCTGACAGATTGAGCTCCGCCCATGTCAAGAGAAACAAGTCGGGGCGATTGCACCCGATGTTGAAATAAAGCTATATGTTCTAGGTTGAAAGACAGAAAAAGCATTAAAAAGGTGTACATCACGCCAATCTCAATAGGGCTTTATTTGTTAGCGTGTCTGGTGAGGGGGATGGGTGCTCTTTGAATAGAATATTTGTGTGCTCGGGCTGGCTTTATTTACAATGGTAAACAAGGAATCGCCTTTAAATGGCAATAATAAAGGGTGGTTTAAACGTCGAGGGGCGTGATAGCCACCTCGGTATAACCGATTCCGCGGTATACTGAGGCGCGGTATAACGGGGTTTTACTATATATAATAATTTTTCCTAACCTTATTCCTACCTACTTATAGTTTAAATTTAAGTTTTTGATAAAACTACGTTGTACGGAATTATCCCGAGTGTACCCCCTTATTAACGGATGTTATATTTAGTCTTTATAACTGTCTTATTTCTTAAATATTTTTAAATTCATTTTAAGGCGATACTTAGATATCAAAGTATTGTCGTCATAAACATGAAAAATCTCATTTGACATACATGAATTTACCAAACAATATTTTATTTTACCTGCACCGGATGATAGCGAATTCTAAGTATGCTAGGAGATTGACTGCGGGACAGCTCCCTTACAACCTATAGAGTAATACCATGCAACCGCACACGTTGCAAGAGCAAAGAATTGTTGCAAGAATGAGAGTATACCGAAAACTTCCTTTTGTTGGAACATTTTTTCCCCTTCCAATTCTTTATACAAAATCTCTTTATGACCATTCAGTGCACTAATAATAATAAAAATGCGGCATGTTAAATTTTTATAGTTCCTTAATTGTTAGTCATTGGACTCGCTTTCTTTTCTATTTGCTGTCTCTTTCACACTTCAATACGTTGTTGCCCCAATTAAGACCTTACACCACATTTTTATTATGACCACAAATCCTAGTGAAAAGCAGATCTCCGTCATAGCGCGAAACATATATAAAATTTTGAAGTTTGTGTCCTTTAAAAACCACTAATCTATACACTTTTTACATCTCTTTAAACTACTGAAGGCGGAAGATAACGAGAATAAACAAATAACAATAAGGCAAAGCCAGGCTACTCGTACACCGGCATTTCTTCGATAAAGTAATGCCCCAGTTTTAAACCTATATTAAATTCGAAGTTCTAGTTTACAAGTATACTGTATCAAAACTGAAAACTAAATGCATATTAATGGTAGAAAATCGTTTTGCCTTTCAGTTTTTGTAATTTCAATTCTGAAAACAAATAAAGAGAAAGGTGTCGTCTTAGTGGGAACTCATTTTTACTTTATTTACGAATTTTTGTCCGCTATGTGGCTTGCAGCAACGGTATCCTTCTAGTATTCGTGAACAAAAAGCGGCAATGGTTCTTCGATAAAATGCTCTACAAGAATTTAGCATACGATAAAGATTCGATGAAAATGAATCGGTAAATACATAAAACCGTAAACAAACTTTCTTTATTCTACTCAACGGTTAATCTGTTCCTTTCTTTTTTCTGAATGATTAAAAACTTAACAAGAACTGCATAAATAACTGCTTCATTTAAATTAGAAGTTATTTATGCACGCGCACTTAACATTAATTATTGAATGTAATTAACAATGAAGTGTCTTAACAACCAAATATTATATCGCCCATCCGGAAGAACAATGACGTAACTGCAAAAATTTGTCAGATGCAAATAAGTCCATATACAATATCAGAAACACATCCCTTACACAGGGGAACATGGATGAACTAACAATTACAAGTTTGTGCCTTCTAAAACAACGAACAATTTTTAGAGTAACAACGACGTAACTGCACTTAGGGGTTGAAATATTATTAAGATTAAATTCAAATCCCTGGTAAATGAAAGTAAAGTATATATCCTACGTACTCTAATTATACCATTTTTTTCTATCACTTACTCCCTTTCCAATTACTATACGTTTTATACAACTGCAAATAGTTTTTTCACTCTCCTGTAAAATTGAAGTTTTTGCATTTACGTCACTGTTCTTCCGGAACGGCGATATGGTATCAAAAAAAGTGCATTACATTGTTAACCGCAGTAAAAGTTAACAATAACTTTTTCCTTTAAAGAGAACTAATACAACCAAAGCTCTTTATTTCTTGCGGAACATTTAATTGCGTTTCATGGAACCATGGTTGAGGAACTCTGAGCTAGGGCATCAATTAGTATACCCTGCTATATCTCGATTGAGGAAAGCGAGCGATACATCTTTAGGTATACGCGAAATATAGTGCTAAGTAGATAACCGAGAGAAAATGATTAATAATCAGCTTCGGGTTGTCGGGTCAAGGTAAATATCATTCTTTACCAGAAGGAAAAAGTGCTGAAAAGTTCCTTAATGTATTAATTCAATCCCGATTCTTCCATACGCCTCTTTTATTTCTATTGTGGCTTGAGATTAATGTGTTGGCGCGAGAATTCATCCCTTGGCTCATTCGATAGCTGCTATTTGCTGAGTCTGCCGTTATTTATTACTATCCACATGAAAGTCAACATAAAAAACAAAACGTGAGGATAGACGAGGTGAAACAAAAAATAAGGAGAGAGAAAAATTGCTTTTTGTAGAAAAAGATTGCAAAGGTCTGGAAGGTCAAGAGGGAAAAGTGGTCATCCGTCATCAAAGAAGGGATGACCTATACGAATGTCCATCTGCTTTCCTCTTAACTTGGAAGCGTTATTAGACTGTCAACAGATCGAGAAAGATTGCTCCTCTGTTTTTCTTCGGGTGGTCTGCTTTCATGTTAAGCTCAGATGTGTGAATTATGTTTTCATATGAAAAGTTACGTTATCAACTATACAAATATAATTTCTAGAATTTTTTTAAATCATTTTATCAGTTGTGACATGTTTTTCCTTTTCAATGCAAAGTTTTAGACATTAACTGCGAATTGATTATATGATAAAGAAATTCGCCTTTAGAAAAAAAAAAGCTATCGGAAATATGGAAAACGTACTTTTAGTTTTTCTATAGTTATCGATTTGTAACTATTTTGTTGATAATTCTTGGATTCAGCGTCAAAAATACGTAAGAATCAACTACCAGAACCATCACAGCTTTGCGTGACCTGCAGACGATATTAAGATTCCATTGAGAAACGAGTTACTTGTAAAATTAAATAATGTACACGTAATATGTATTTCAACTTGGTGATGCACAACACCTGTTTTACCGCAATTTGTTTTAGCAAAAATGAAAAAGTTTAGCTCCTATTAACAACGTGAATTTTCTTATAAATAAATCTACATGTCATTTTTTATCAGCTAAACGAAATTCCCTCGACATTTTTTTTTTCGAGGGTATGACACAGATTAATAAATGCATGTATGATTTTTTTCTGCAGAATTATTTTAATTAACTCTTTTTACAGTAGGAAATTAAATTTCCTCTTGGGAGCTTTTTAATTAAAATACCGAAGTTTTTTTTTTTCCAAAGAGCTTACAGTATTAACTGCATCGGAGTCAATAACTGTTTCTCATTTGGCTCGCTAAGGCAATTTTGTTGATAGTGTTTCTGATAACGTTTCGGTTCGAAATACATTACAAAAAATACCGTTTTAAATTAAATCAAATACAAGAACTATTTACTCATCTTTGTGGTTATTTGCATAAAACGATTTCATTAACAAGTTTATTCCACACATATTTTACAGAGTATCTGTGAGTAAAAAGAAAAAATAACTTTCCTGTTCTTTAAAATATTTATTACATTGTTAAGCCTACAATAAGTATTTTACCGCATCACCTTTGTTAACTTTAGGAGTTATGATAAAGCCTTTCATTTTAAATTCTTATTTTGTTAATTTTTCCCTTGATTTTTCTTTTGTTATGGAAGGGATTGTTTAACAGTGATGTAGGGAAATGCAAAGAGATGTAAATGACACAAAGATTTTAAGTAAAACGCTTTTCAAAGTGGGAACCTTAATGTAATTTTTCTTCTAAATTAAGCAGCATTACATGGTTATGTTATGGATAACACTACAATCTGCTAACACGAAACATATGGATGTTTCTCCTATAATTCGTACTAGGTATCTCTAAATTTTAAATTTTGTCACTTATATCCTTTTGCTTGACTATATTCACACCAAGTGCGACACGCGACATACGACGGTAGCTAAACTTTCAGCCCTTGGTAATGTCTGATTGTCATGTTTTATTGTGTCACTAGCGGTACCCGCAACGGCGTTGCCCGTGCAATGTTTAAATAGCGGCGCCTACGGCGCAACTTGTTTTTTGTCTCAAACAAGCCACCGAAGGCGACCTCTTAAGTCACTTCTGAGCCGATAAAAACTTATTTCAGCCTGTATTTTCTATAAATGTATCTACCTTAGGTGTAAATGTTTTTCAATCTATCACTAATAACCTATATTTATTGATCTATATTTGTATCATGTGGCATATTTATCTTTATTACATCATCAAAACTTTTACACAGCTTTTTTTTTTACTCTGACTCTGATAGACAGCAGTCCATTCTTTCTGAGTCTGAATTCAAAAGTATAACTGTTATTTCATAAATGTTTATTTAAACCAATAAAAAGAGTAAAGTGTGATACAAAAATTAAAAAATAAGTGAATTAGTAGCTTTATACATAAACATACATTTTGAAATCAAATCAGAGAAATGAATTTATATAATTGTAAATATGAAATTTTAATTGCCACAAATTAAAGTAGTCCAAATGGGGAATTGATAAATTGATCAGACAAAGCCATTTAATAAAGATCATCTGAAAAATCTAACAGTTACTGATCATCCTTAGTCTATTCAAGAAAAGCAAAAACTGCGGCGAAGAGATGCTGGACTATGTATATGTAAGCAATTTGATGAAATAAAAGAAAAAAAAATCAAAGGCAGCTACATGGGAAGGATGTTGATAGTGAAAATTGTATGGAATGCAGTGGCGTAGCTAGCATGGGTGTCACCCAGTGGAAAAGATTACGCCGTCCCCATCCAAAAAAAAAAAAAAAAAAAACATGTAAACCGTGAAGTATGCGTTTTGAAATATAATAATTTTTTGTTAAAAAATTGCAGATTTGGAAAAGAAGAACACCGTTTGCATCATGAGCCTCATAATATTTAAAGTTTTTGTTGAGGGCACTGGTTATGATTAGCGGTTAAAAACATTGTGAATATTTTTTAAAGGAAACACTTTGTTTAAAAATAGAAAATTAAATTGGATATTTTTTCTCCCATTTTAAGTATTTGTTTTGTTCTAGGGAGCTTTTAAAGGTTAATTTTTTTCTCCGTCAGGGTTGGTTGTCACCCCTGAATGGGTGACACCAGGGGCGGTCCGCCCCCACTTAGCTACGCCAATATACAAAGACATTTCTTTAGTAGCGAATAATGGAATATCCTGCCTATAAATTTGCTTTTGGAGTATCACGTCAATTTCTGATATGCATCGCTTAAGAGACATATCTTGACAAAAGTAAATTCGAAAGTGAATATGAATGCTGAAAAGGGAAATTTTATGGTTCAAAGCTGAAAAAGAATCTGTTACTAAATTAGTACACTAAAAATGCAAGGAAAATTTTATTCTTATCGCGGAATCCTACCTACAGTTCCTAATGTTAATGCAATGGACACTTGCTTAGTTATGAGCAGAACATGGTATATTGCTTTTTTTTTTAACAGCATTCAATGCCACAAAAATGGTAATCGGGGTGATGTTCTGACACGAACATACGTATTTTTAATATGCTCAAGTCGTATTTTTTTATCTTGTGGTGTCTCTTGGCTAATTCAGTGGTGAAAGTTCTTTCTGGCTCTGATTTTGACTCTGTAAACAACACTTTCTTATCGGTAGGCGAGGCATTCTCAATGAAACTGATAGACTAACGATTTAAATTTTGTTACGAATGATGAATTCTTGAAATTGTTGGGAACGTTTTACTTTTATGCTACAAATGATGAATGGCAGATTTCAACTCTTTCAAAAAGTATAATATCTATATTTTCGAATACATACCATTTTAACACATTTAATTACGAATTCTGGAATTTAGGTTGAAAATAATCTGTAATAGTGGATTGTTTTTTAGAGATGGAGTAGAAAGTGAATGCTGAATCTTCCAATATTGAAATGCTTTGCAAGTTTTTTCCCTAGTCCTTATGGGAAAGAAAATACTTTCCACTATTTGTAAAATGTCCACTATATGTAAGCTGTTCCGTCCAATAAGAGTACAGTACATAGCACGTAATAGTGACTGCTAACGAAATCTTCTTTAGACTCGAAGTGTTGGAGCTTTGTTGGTTTATAAAATGGCAAAAGGAACGAACTTTCTCACGCCTTGATATACTCGAATAGCCCCTTTTTAAAATTTCTTGAAAACAGAAACAATCCTCGATTGTGATTTAATTTGTGAGAGTACTAATTAACTTTTAACAACGTGCTTAAAGCTTTAAAAAAAGCACAAAAGGAAAAATATTTCTAATTTTAGAAAATTTTTATTTTTTCACTTTCGAGAGAAAACATAAAATATGGAGAATTCGATAAGTAACAAACTCAGAATATGGGATATTTTATGATCAATTAGGATACGGAAAAACTGGGACCTGATGAGAAAAACGTAAAATGCGGGAAAGTTGAGATTGGCGAGACGTTAAATCGGGGTTTCGCTGTAGATATGAAAACTTTTCACTTATAATATGATAGAATAGTAATAAATGATGAAGTCTTGAAATTGTTGTAAATGTTATCCTTTTTTAATACAAATGATGAATGAGGAATTCTTGAAAATTATGTGAACACTGCACATTTATTCAAGTGTTGAGTATATTTAGAAATAATAATGGACATTTAAGTAATCACAAAATATTAAGCAAACATTACAAATTTACATAAGTAAAATTCATAAATGCCTCAACTATTTTTAAAACTCTTTATTTAAAAACAACTTAATTATTTTATTCTGAATGTGTGTATCATGGGAGATTGCAACCCCCGTTGCAACAAATTCGTCCCTTTTCTGGAAAAAAATATTATATTGAAAGTTTTTAAAGTAGTGCAAAAAATTTTGCTTGTCTGAAGGTAGAAAGAAAAGCAGACACTAATTGTAAAAGAAAGTTCTTCTTCTCTTCAGTTCTAAAATGATTCGAACAGAAGTAAAGAAAAAACAGGGGGATTAATATTTTAATTGTAAAATTTAAAAAATATTAGGCCGAACTTAAAAAAAAACCGGCTTCGTCTTGCAAAGCAGCAGGCTGTAATAGAATTTTGTGCAAATTTTTTAGTTGTACGTTGTGTAGATTTTGCTGTAGAGCGCGTAGCCACAACCTCAAAAGTTCATTTTATATATATAGATTAAAAGGGACTTTGTCCCCAGAGGACCAGGATTTGTTGATTTCACTCTGATGTCACTTACTCCTAGCTGTTAGTTTGATAACCATAGCAATCACTTATTACAGCAGACGCAATATACTCCACAACAGTATGCAGGTATTGCGTCACGAAGAGTTTATCGAAAACAAAACCCGCAATTTAATGGAGTATTACTGTTTCGAATTAGTCTTCTCGAATTTTTGATACTTGAAAATTGTTGATGCTTATAGCAATAATAATAATTATTATTAGGTAACATGCCCAGCGTTGCGCGAACTATCTCGAACATTGTGTCATTCCGTGACGAAGAAAATAAGAAAAGAAAAAAAGCGTAACCACCATTCAGCCGTAAATAAATAAGGAGAAATTTAATTAAAAACTCCCATTAGGAGATAAACAACAGTCCTTGAAGTATCTATATTTCAACTGTAAAAGTTCTTAAAAACCGTCCTTATATATTCTTATTATGCAAAACCCATAAATTTACCTGCAGTAGTTTTTAAATTTTGCAAGATTAATACATAGATTGCGTCTATGTAAATATAAAATGCTGCAAAACTGGGGAAACGCTACGAAAAGCACTATGTGTACTATAGCGCAAATGTACCATACTAAGTAAGGTATGGTTAAGTAAGTAAGCTCTGTTAGTAAATCCTACTAACAGAGTACATCACTTATTGAATGAAATCGAGAATAATTTTATTAATAAGGAATTTAGGAGCGATTTCCAAAAACATAAATTAATGAATTTAAATTAATTGACTACACGGAGAAAAATAAGTTATAACTTCTTGGTGAGAAAAGTATATGTTTGCGATTTAATCCGAAAGGAATTTTCAATAGCTTTGGTTTAGAAGAAATTTTCTTTTTGGTGACAAAAGCGCTTTTCAGCCTACTTTCCTGTAAAAGTAAAAATACCGTTAAAAATAAAGAAAAGCCAAAAAAAGTGAAGTAATTAAAGAAAAATTGAAAAATAAAAAAATTTGAAAGTAGGGTTCGAGATAGGGAGAAAATGTGTGTGTCGTACTGTCTGTTTCCCCCTAATAACTTTTGAACGAATTGTCGGATTCGAAAAAGTCTTTTTGCATTCGAAAGATCTCGGTGAGGACATCTCATTTCCAACAATTTTTCGTTCAATTTTGGAGAGTTCAAAAAAAGTTAACATTAGCGCCTATGGGCAAAAGTGTAGCAAATTATGTAAACTCTGGGCACAAGATCCAAGTTCCTATTGCAAGGTTATTGAAAGAAGCTCTCGGCGTGAAATATTGATTTGAACAATTTTTGTTCCTTTTTCAACAGTTCAAAAAAAAAAAAAAAAAAAAAAAAAAAAACGGAATTTTTCCATTATTCCGGCGCAGGCGATAAAGTCGCCAATAATGATGCAACCAACGCCAAGCGGAATATCGTCGCTGGAAACCTTTTGCGTGGGCTGTCGCCAAAAAAAGTCGCCAGATTTGCGCCGTGATAATGGAAAGGCACCAAATTAACATGACGGCACCAAATGGGAAAGGCACCAAATTAACATGATCCTACGGGAAATTTTAATCGCATATCAATCCTAATCTAACCGACGGATTTGCTTGCAACAAATTTTATCGGGAAGATATTACACTGTAAAACATGTACAGATATATACATATGAAGTTCAACAAGAACTGAAGAAGCCTATTTTCCTATGAAATTTTTTGATCTTAATTTTTAAGGAAATTTCTCAATGAATAAATTAATGAGTGAAAGGATGAATGAATAAACGATGAAAGAGTGAAAGAATGAATAAATTAATGAGTGAATGAATTAATAAATGAGTGAATGAATGAAAAAATAAATGAACGAGTGAATAAATACGTGAATGAGTAAATGAATGACTGAATAAATGAAAGAGACTGAGTGAATGAATATGTATTATCTGTTGAAAAAGGTATATCTGAAGTAATTAAGAACTAAAGCTAAATGTGATAGAGAGAGAAAAACAGATAGCTATATTATAAATTTGAAGTTGGGTGTAACAGAGTAACGGAAAGTAGGCTCGTATTGTTCTAAACGGAACTTCTTATTTTGGAGAAAATACGCAATTTGAGAAAATAAATTCACAGGTAAGCCTCGTTTTCGAATTTAAAAACTGATAAAACCGAATATTACGTGTATTCTAATTGTTTTACGAGTTTTTCAGTTTTTACGGGTATTAATAAATATGCTTCAAAATTAAAAAGAGATGACGGTTTTTCGATGAGATATTCCTAAAATTATAAATTTTACTTAAAATTGGACTAAAAAAGAACAAATTCAAATTTTGGAAAAACGCTGCGAGGTGCACGAGGATCTGACTAAAGGTGCCTGTAACCAAAATTTCGCTCTTCTGGATGTAAAAAAGGATGGTCATTTTTAATTTCTATTTTATTTTTCTTTTATTTTATTTATTTTTTCTTTATTTCTTTCTTTCTTTATTTATTTTGAACAACCTTCTTGTAGCTTTTGCGGTAATGGAATGAATGCTGCTACTTTTTCTTTTTTTAATATATTCCTGATATTTTCATCAGGCAATCAAATAGCTGAACCATCTTCATTTTAGATAATTCAAAACGCACTTAATTGTGTACTTTTAGTGCTTTACTTCATATTAGCAAATCTATATAAAAATGCAGTATACAGTGCAATGAAAAAATATTAGAAGGAAAAATTCTTTTGCAGATTAATCGTTCCCTACTTGATTAAGTACAATGTTCCAATTTATTGTTTCTTGTCAGAGAAAGTTGACAATGGCGAAGCGGGAAAAGAACAAAATTAAGAAAAATATATCTGCTAGGTGTAATTACTAAGACTTATAACTCATCAGAATTTCTCTGAGAAACTGCAATAAAATAATGGTTGTTTCGGAAAAGGGATAAGCGAAGGGATGCCAAGAGTGACGCGTAGAAGTAACTTATCATGTAGTCAATTTCAACAGATTGTATATATATTTCTGCACAAGCAACATAGATATTTGCTAGTTATTCGGCTGTAACTTCCTCTAAGTAATATATAAATGTATAAGGTAAGATAAATGCTAGCAAAAATGCATGCGGCTGATAAATAATGGTAATTATTATTAAGATATTTATTTTGTTATTCATGATTATGTAATTGGCAAGGGTCAGATAAATATTATGGCTAAAACTGCGCTTTTGTCTCAAACATAAAATATTGTTAACGTTAACCTCTGAATGAAAAGGTATAAAACGTCATTCTCTTCTAAAGAATGCCTTTAAAAATATCATTAATAATAATAAGAATCCCGAAAATTGTATTTTTTGTGTGCGTGATTTAAATTCTACTTAAATTCGCATGATTTAAATTTTGAAACATACTATTGAATAAATTGTAACAAGTTTGATTTTATAACCATCGTTATGGATTTTGAAAAGGCGTTTAAAATGAAATAAATTAACTGATGTTGTTTTCAACGCTGACATTTAATATTAAAAAATAAAACTGGAATGACTAAATTGAATGCATTTGTTAATTAAAGTCAAATAAATGGAAAATACAATGTATAAATGTACTTTTTCAATCGACGTATTTTTGTATTGTGGAAACTTTTTGATAGGTAAATAATTAAATTTTTTTAATAAATAGTGTTCATCACATTATTTTCTTAGGAGCAGAGCCTGTAAATTCCAGGATTAGCAAAGTCTAGCACAAAATGGTGTTCGCCTCAGATGTGTCTATATGTATCTATGCATATATATATATGCATATATATATATATATATATATATATAATATAATAGAGAGAGAGAGAGAGAGAAGAGAGAGAGAGAGAAGAAATAAAAAAAAATCAATTGAAGGAAATATTAAAAAAATAATAATACATGAAAGATAATTTGGTACACTTATACTAATTTCTTGAAATAATAATTATTTTTGATGAAAAAAAGACGTATAGTACAAAGTTAGACACATGGTCGTAAACCTGTGGATAAAATTCAGCTTGACGTTATGTCATTTGGATGTTATTTTTCTATGCAAATAATATATAAAGCACAGCAAGTTTTATTTTTTTTTGCATCCAAGACTGTGTACTGCGTAATTTGTCCAAGATATTTTTCCCTCTACTAAATGTGTCAGCCAACAATAAAAAATACGTCTGAAGGTATTTTATTGCTCTATTAATCTCCGACATTCTATCGAAGTGCATTGTGTGATTGGTCAAAGGCTAGCAATAGCACTTGGAAAAGAAGTAAAATAAAAGAACATACACACAAAGAAGCATTACTCTTTTTATATATAATTACAGATCGTAAAGTATCCCATATATATATATATATATATATATATATATATATATATATGGCGAAATCATTGTCAAGAAATACAAAAAGAACTAAAGTGAAAAAGGAAGGACATTCCGAAATGAAATAGAAATAAATCTTTGACATATTCGACTTCGTATTTGATTGCACAGTAGACATTGATTTTAAATTAGGTATTAGGGATCCACAAAATATCGAGATTTATTATCCTTGTTCTTCTGACTGGTAACAAATAAACATCAATAAATTACTTGCATGAAAAATCGTTTTCCGGAACATAGAGATAGTAACAACAAACAGTTGTTACTAAGAACAGCTAGTAACAACTAAGTTGCGAAAATAATTTAAAAAATAAAATATTTGTTTCCTTCAAATACAAGATAGAAGTTTTTTTTTTTTCTTTCTTTCTCTCCCCCCCCCCTTAAAAACCACAGTAAGTATATTTTCCAAATGTCTTTCGCTCAATACGTCGCTCTTATACAACGCAGTTTCATTTGCTTGAAAGTAGAAAGCTGTTAAATATATTTTATATCGATATTTCTTGTCAATTTATAGTTTCTTGTCATTACATTTCAAGTGATATCGCTGGCAAGCTGCTCATATTTAAATTAAGGTAGGTGAACACTCTTATTTTTCATAAAACCATTCTTGAAATTTTGAAAAATATTAGATAGCTTCAAATTTTTCTTTCTAAATACCATGACATTTTTTTCAATCCCTAAATAAAAGAGCTACAAGAAATTGAATGACTAGAAAAAAATCACTGTTTTGATACGGAATTCCTTTTATACTTCTTGATTTTCTCAGAATCACGTCCTCAAAGATTTTGTTAACATCTCCAGCAAAAAAACATTTAATTTGAAATAACAAAAAATCTGCAGTAAAAAATGTAATTTTTGTAAGAAAATGATCATACGTTAGACACGTATTGCATGATGTCTCGATTACAAACTGATATACTTTTTCTCTGCTCTTGGAAAGCTCTTAAAGCTAACTGTCGACAAAAAGCTTCACAAGTCAATCCCCCACCAGTTTTAGAAACGTAAATATTATGTTTCTAAAACTATGAGGAAAATGAAAGTAAATAACTTATTAAGTAGAGTTTTGGATGCTGAAACATCTACACTGCTGAATCAGAGTTTTTATTATGAGGATAAAGTGGCTTACTTTGAAGAGCATCATATTCTCAGAATAGCGCTGGTTAAAAATGATTTAGATTTGAAAAACATAGTTCTTATTTTTTAAGTAACCCTTGTGTCTTTCTCTAAGAAACAACTTCATTCCAACGAATAATGAAAGCTATAAGTTTTATTACATTACAAATAGAGCATGGCGATTTTACCAGCTATACAACTTGACATAACATAAGCAACGAGAACAAGTCTTACTAACAAAAGCTACTAAAATTAAAGTCATGCGAAATTTTCGAGTGAAGCTTTTTATACTCAAGTCCTTAGGGAATGATGGCGCCCATGACGAACAGAAATTCACCAATCTAAAGCTCTGGCGGCAAAAGTGAAGCAGATATTTCCTCACATTTTAAGTAACGCTCTACGAGAAAAAGCCCAACGTGTGCGAAGCAAGAGTACGTTGGCGCTGGGGAACCGAACTCGGATCGTCCTGACTGCAGGCGAAGCCTCCATTGTCACAAGAACAAGGAGACAGTTAAATTGCATAGCTCCAAAATTTACCAGCTGCAAGTGGCAAAGTACTTTCGTGCCAAATTTCTTCACAGCCCAATCCAGAAGAGCGTTACTTATCCCCGCGTCCATTATGTTTTCTTCTTTTACTGCTTCCGATCCGAATCCCCCGAATTATTCATCTTGTATTCCGCATCTGAAGGGACGAACTGACAGCTTACATTCTTGTGTCGTTGTGACTCCTCTTGCGGTAAATAGTTCCTTAATTTTGATAGAAATACTATTGTTCTGAAGGAGTAATCGTCAAAAAAAGGCCCTGTATTAATTATGAACCTAAAGTTGCTCTATAAACCTTTAACTTATTACAGTAAAATTAAAATAATGCTTGTCCTGTCTGTAACTATAATCTCTAAGTAAACGTCGGTAATTAAAACTTAGAACGACGTTTGCTCATTTTTCAGTCAAAATTACCTTTAAAAAAGACAGGTATATTCTTTCATTTTCAAGCAAATAACTTTTTACATTGTAGTGTTGTAGTTCTATACTTTAGTGGCTCACGATTTCATACGTTGTGTCTTATGGCGATTAGAAACAAGAGTATATCATTTAATACAGTAAGAATAACTTCTTCGAGGAAAGGAACAAACCATTACTTATATTGGGAAAGTAACTTCTAGCTGCTTCTTTTTTAGTTTGTTCTTCTTTCGCTAACGACAGTAAAGGTTAGGAGGTTATTTGTACGATGACAGTTATACAATTTCTTCAACGCCCCTTGAACGAAAGTCAACATTTTTTGAAGGCGTTTGGGAAAAATCGTAATCTTTTTTGTTTTAGGCTATATCTATATGAATCTATTTATCTTCTTTACTATGTTTCCAGTTCAAAATATTGCTATTCTTAATCTTTCAAATGTGTTGCTCCATTTATAAGTGAATTATCTGTAGATAGTTTACCAATTTTAATTAAAATATATCTTGTATATGCCCAAGATCAAAGTAACTGTTTAATTGGTTTTAGTTAATTGCATAGATATTTATTGTATACAAAATACTGAGCTGTAAGCGTTTCCAATATTGATTTCAATGCTGAAATATCTAATTTTGTACAATTTGGTTACAGCCTAACGACCTGCCATATTGGGCATTTATATTTGGCTAAAAATAGCTAAAAGTGCTGGCCTGGATTGGCCTATGCACGCAAGCTTTCTTCTCTTCCATCTATACCACTTTGCAACCAAACGTTTTATAATTTTCTATCGAAAAAATTGCATTCGTTATTAATGATATCAATAGTTTATGTTTGAGAAAAGAACAAAATTTACTGGATCTTGTAATTTTATAATTCAGTTTTTGAAACAAAAGGATTCACTTAGTTATCTTATTGTTCATAGAATAACTTTGTGAAAAAGAAAAACATTATGTGTACTATCCTTGGCAACTTGGCAACTAATGTTGCAACAACGATAAAACAATGTATGACCATTTTATACATTGCAAAAGGATGTACATGTACAATTACACTATGCACCATTACGCTTATTTCTCTTCGGGACGTTTTTAAGTACCTGATTCTAGGAAGAAAGCATTTTTTGAGTTATGTTCTGGAAACTAGTCGACAAAATATATTTTTATCTTCAAAATAATGACACAGCAAAAATGATGTTAGTTATATTATTTTACGAAAATCTATTGAAAATAGTAAGACCGATAAGCTTTTGACTGTTTTAAAAAAATCCAATTTAAACAAATTTAACTTTCATAGATTGGGGAACTTCAAATTGAATTCAACATTAGTTTTACTTAAATTCCAATATTTTATTTTCTGTGTATGTGTTCTTGCATGTAAAAATTACTTTTCTTCTCAAAATGCACTTACACAGTTCGAATTCTTTCATTCAAGCAAAAACCATAAACTCATTTTAAAGATTTTTTTCCTTTAAAACATTTGGTAACCATACGTCTGTTTTTATTTTTGTACTGATAGGATTTAAACCTTTTTTTTTTTTTCGAATCGATTTCTTCATTGCGATAACTGGAGATTAAGACTGGGCAGTCGTAAGCTCGAAATTTATTTTATAGGTTTTCATCGTTCGTTTTGCTTTTGTTATCGAAGTTTCCAGTCTAAATAAAATTGATTCAATATTCCAAACTTGTAACATAGATTTTCCATTTATCATTGCGTTATGTTTTAAATTTTTATGATCTCATCATTTTTGTTTGCATTTTTCTAATGTAGGACAATGTGGGGCAAAGTGAAACAGTTAAAGTAAATTACATTTTTAAAAAGGGAGAACTTGGGCATTTCTTTTAAAAATAGCAATACATGAAGATAGAACTATGAAGTTTATAATAGAACTTGTATGCAAACATCATGTTTCCTTTTAAGCAGTAAATTACAATAAAAGTTGAAAATTATCGCTTTGTCTCATGTATGGGGCAAAGACAAAATTAGAAATATTTTAATAATGAAATACCTTTCTGTGTGATAATTAAGCATTTGCATTCGTATGTTGCCATATGGTAGTCCAAATAAACTGTAATGTTTCATATTTGCGAGTACAGTAGGTTAAAAAAACTTTTTATTAAACTTGAATAACTAAATGAATGAATCGATGATTGATAAAAAGAACGAATGAATACATGAATTAATGAATGCAAAAACTAATTGATTAATTAAATGCTCGAAAGAAAAATCTACTTAAAAATGAGCAAATACATGAATGAACGAAAATTTAATGATGACTGTTGTAGATAAAAAGTTAAATAAAATGACATTTTACTTAACCCTACATGCACATGACAAATGGTACTAAACATTTGAAATTAAAGCAAACCAAACATAAAATAAAATAACACTGCAATGGACATTAGTAGGTCTTAATCAATCTCTAAAATATTATTAAGATCAATTTTATCATTATTATATAGTAGCAAAATTTTGACTTAATACTATTAAGTAGAAACTGTAACAAAGTAAGAACTGTAAGTCGAAACAAAGTATTAAAACATGAGCATCAAATTTCGAAAATGGCTTTTATTAACATTTAGATTGACCTTTAGAGTTAACAATTTCTCTACTGAAATCAACTACATGTTTTCTAACGTAGTTAAAATGTCAATTAATATGTGGCCCTGCAAACACGGTAAATATTTTACCCTTTTACTTTTGCCCCATGTTCCCCTACATAGTTTTTAGAAATCTTTCTCTTTTTCACAGATAATTGTTTAGTACATTTTTTTCGTGCTGTACTGTGAGGTTCGTAAAGCAATTTCTAGTGCTTTCAGAAAGGGCATGTTAAAAATGTTGCAATTGTATTTGTAAATCGTATTTTAAAGTTTATATATATATATATATACATATTAATATTATGTCTTAGATAAGAAATTACTGCACAAGAAAGTTTTAAAGCATTAGAAACAGTCTGGAGCAGTTTGGCCTATCAATATTCAACTGTATCGAAATTTTAATAATATCGAAAATTTAATTTATTTGAGATATTGCTGAAATACGAACGGCTGTGAACTACATAAAAATACTATATTTGCATTACAAATGCATTGTCACAAATGTATAGTAATTTTAAGTATCACTTGCTATAAATTAACTTTACTCATATTTTGCAAAAACGGCATTGTGTGTTTGAAATGTTCCAGGCAAAAGAGTCTGAAAACTTACGTACATTTCCTAATTGAATTTGCAGTAAACATCATGTTAGCAATTCAAAGAAGAATTAAAACATATCACTACCACCAAATATGTGTATTCAGCAAAGCAATAAAGTATAAAATTACGAGTTGTTTTTCTCGCAGTTATTGCGTTTCCAAAAGTCGTATCACTCAATTGGCTACTTGTCTGTTAAAATTAAGAGTAACTCAAAGTAAATTATGGAAATAAATTAAGTGAATTTTCGATAAAAACGATCAAAAATTAATGAATTGATGAATTTTTAAACGAATGAAAAAGAAGGTAAGCATAGGCATTTTAGATAACGAGAAAGGATTATGCCCGGCAGTTATTAAGCTGCACTGCTTTATTTTCTAGATTTTTTTACTAAACACAATGTGGACAAATGTTTTTGAGAACTTAAAAAAAAAAGGCTTAAGAAGAGAGCATAAAAAGCAAAATAATTCATACCGTCTACAGAAAAAAAAACAATACTTTATAAGCCCTGACCAAAGAAATGGATTGTGCTTGTACAAAGATTAATGAAAATATTCAGAATATTTAATACAGAGACTATTGGTCAAACATGTGTATTTTTTTCCCTCAAAAATCTTTTTAAAGTTTAAAAATAAACGCATGCTGAAAAAATGAAAGAATTCTATTTAAATAACCAAAACACCAGGGATTTTAATTTTCCCCGATAAATAAAAAAAGAGTATAATTTATAATTTTTTCATTCATTGAAGAAAAAAATTACGTTGTAACAACAACAAAAAAAAATATCTTTCACTTGAATGTAAATTGCAAAATACCAATTTTTCTGGAATTGTTTGTTTTATTAAAATTTTATCTGATGCTGTATCAGAAGCAGTTTTCACACAAAGTTATGCAAAACAATCCGCTTTGATATTAATTTAAATTTTTGTTGTTACTGTTATGACAACCAATCAAAACTTGAGCGATTTTAATTAAATTTTCTGTTTTGAATCCATTAAATTACTGGTTGTAAATTTCGGTTGCATCATTATTAATATCTTCTTATTGCAACTTTTTATGACTGATTTCATAGACACTCGTCAATATTTTTATCTCCAGTTAAAGAGTGCTCGATAGAACTTGACAACTGGAACAAGCTTGGGAATTTCTCACCTAATCGTACGGGAGGGGAGGGGTACACTTTTTAGCTTCGTTAGCAAGCTTGAAAAAGACACTGCTTTATCGACAGAATTTTGCAGATATTACAAATACCGGCAAATATCTCCTAAATGAAAATATTTCTGAGATCCACTATTGGTAGTACTTTTGTTGTAATTCAAACTTTTACTTTTGTTTCACACTACGTGTTGCTTATATGATTTTATTTTTTTATGTTTATGTGTATACCCATTTATATATTTCGCTTTAATATTATAAACGAATAATAATTGCTTGAATTACTGAAATATGATGCATGGCAAATCAGAAATTAATTTGAAATCACTTCGTATTATATGATAGTTCATTTTTTATTCAAAATCTATCAGTGTTTGAAAATCAATAGTTTATATGACGAAAACAAATATATAAAACAATAGAAAGCTAAATACATGCTGAAATAACAGTCCAAAGGCAATGTTTGTTTTTGAGGAGATCGGCTTGTTTAGCTCCAAGAGAAATTCTTGTTTATGTTTGAATTCTGTCATGAGTAATTCCAGAAATCATGTATGGTATTTTCTGAAATGATGTTACAGTAAGCTTGAAAATTAATTCTGATGGTTGAATTCATTTTCGTTTCAATTGAAGCATTTATTTTTCACATAAAATTGTTGGATTCAGCGCATTTCTGTCTATTTTTTTTTCTCTGAAGAGAATAAAGTTTAAAGCATGCTATTAGTTGTCATTTGAAAGGACAATGCCTAAATATATTATTATTAAAATAGAGCGGTGAATAAGTTAATTGAACAGCTTTCATTTAAGTGTTAAATAGGAGTATTAAAAATATATATATTTATATAATTTTAACCTTTATATATTGAGTTCTTGCGAATAAAAAAAGATCTCCCAAAATCAAGAAAAAAGGATAAATAACACCACAGGCATTACTATCTATAATAAGAGTTATTGAAACTTGTTCATGTTGCAAGTTAACCTTTTCAATGACCATGGATATCACGCTCGAAGACGTCTTTCCAAGGTACAACCACGTCTGCTGCCATTGATAGCAAAGAAACTTCGATATTTTATTTTTCTCTGACTCGTTTCAGCGAATAAAGAACTGGACATAACCGTTTAAGCTTCGCAATGCAGCCGACAGGAATGGGATTGCCTATTCATGTGGAATTTCTTTTAATCCAATCCGGTTCTCTTTACTTGTTTTTTTTTTTTTTTTTTTTTTTTTTTTTTTTTTTGTAGTTTCTGGCATCATGACCTAAAAAGAAAACTAAAAAGGAATAAAAATCAAAGAAACGTATTTCAGATTTTCCATGACGTTAATATTATTGATTTTTTTAGAAGTATAAAGACTGCATTGAAAGTCATCTTTCTTTTGAAAAATATCGTAAGCAAGGTTTGGTAAGTTTTCATTTGTATCTAAATTACATTCACTAAAATAATAAACAGTTTCTGAGCAGAAAACAAAATAATTAAATTGAAAAAAATAATAAAAATAAATTAAATTTTTCTATCAAAGAAACACTATTATTTTAAGAAATTTTATCATTGCCTACGGTGATGATAGAATGCTACAATCTTGAAAAAGCTCTGAATCTTCTCCTTTAATGAATAACCAGACAATACCAGTAAAACCTGAAACTAATTCTTTAGGCTTCATCATACACAAAAAACTTAATATTAAATCCCACATTAAACAACTTCGGTAAAAGTGCCACCGCTGAAGCAAAAGATGCAACCAGTAAATTTGAAGATCAAGCAATTTTAAAGGTATGAAACATTTTATCAAAAGATATCGTATGCAATGAATAGCAGCTTGTTTAGGAGACTCAGACACATAACAAACTGTACTCTATTCAACTACATATATAAAAGGTTTTGAACACTTCAGAGCTAGATGGCGAGAACAAGTCATTTTAGCGAGACTCAGGGTCGGATACACCCGTTTCACACATACGCATTTCTTTGTGTGAACCTGTGCCTGTATGCAACGTATGCCAGGTCACTCAACTTCGATGCAGATATTTCAGTTAATTCCACCCACCATTCAAAATGTTACCAGGGGATTTGCCCCACAGCAACTTATCATTTTTCCTTCAAGAGTTAGATGATAGAAACCTCATTTGAGCATTTGTTTTACATTTTTAACCCTGCTGTTCTGTTCGCAGTTACAACGCACACGTACCGTTCGGGTCTATATTACCCGAAGAATGAATACTCACTACAGAGGTGGTATATTTTCCCTGTTTTTTAATAATACCATATATCTAGATAAAATAAACATATTTTAACAGAATTCACTTGATTTAAAGTTAGAAATACATATCCTGAGGCACTATTGTAAGTACTAATATGATAATTACTTTGTAAAACATTAAATGAAAGAAAATTTCTACATGGAACCTCTTTCTTATTTACAGTATGGGCAATAATATGATTATATGTACTTTGAAAATGTGGTTTTACATTTTTGGAACAATATATTTGTTTATTATTTTGACTTTATTGTCTGAACTTGCATGGGACTCAGTTATTTCTCAGCAGTAAATTAAAAGTGGTAATTCAATTTTTCTTTTGCATTGTATTTTTTCTACTATATTGCGAGATCCCTCATTTCTATAGGGATGTTACATTACCTGAAAGGGTAGAGAAAATAATTTCTTGGAAAGTTTCAGCAAAAAGAACCTTTTTCTTTTTTTGCCTATTTGTTTTCCTTCCATATGTTGTTTATAAATTTCCAGAGAATAAATGAGCTGCAAGCCCAACAGTCCGGCGTGTTATAAAACGCAACCCTTCTCTAGCAGTTTCTACTTCTTTTACAAGTATAGTTTGAACTGAAAAGTTGATCCAAAGTAAACCCAATGGCTATAATGGCATTATAATCTAAAATAAGCTTGAATATAGCTTGAAAAGCTGTAACATTCAGAATTTTTTTTCTTCTCCCTAAACCTCAGCTCTTTCAGTATTTATCATTGTAATGACTTTATTATGTGGTAGAATTGAATATGCTTTCAAATGCACTGTTTTAGCATTATTTCTCTATTTACATGATGTTGAATGCGTTGTAATGTCTGAAGTTATTTTTATTACATTTTCTGAATTTACACTCTCAGGAAAGCATGCTCAAATTTGACGAAACTTTCGTTGTATTTGACGAAATGGCTTCGTGAAAAATGCTCCGATTAAACATTTCGTCAAAATGACGAAATTTGTTTCGTCATACATTTGACGAAATGAATTTCGTCAAAAACTAAAAAATATTTCGTCACATACGTTTCGTCAAAAACAACGAAATTTTAGTCACTTGTTTCGTCATTTATTTGATGAAGCACATTTCGTCAAAAACGACGAAATTTTACTTCTTGTTTCGTCGGGTCTATTTGATGAAATACATTTCGTCAAAATGACTAAATTTTCGTCATTTTGATTCCGCATTATCTAGTCTTTAAATTTCGTCGTTTTTTATTTCAATTTCATCAAAAATTAAAATATTTCTTCATTTTTATTCGTGAATTTTAATAAATTTCGTTGTATTAGCATACTTTTAAGTAAATTTTTGTTATTTGAGCACGTCATGGAATCTTATATAAAATTTGAATTTATTTTTTAAGGGGGCAATTTGATATTTCTAGTAGTTTGAGGCTTCAAATAATTACACTGAAAATTTTCGATTTTTTGAGTTGCTGCATTAATTGTTGAAATCATAGCCTCCTTAACTAGATGCCTAGCGATTTGCGGGGAAAGTTGGCCGCGGATTTTAGTTACCTTTTCTCCCACCAGGAACGCTATTTATCTGCTATAACAAACCGCGCTCTTTCCATTAGTTTGAAGGGTAGAAAATTGGGTTTCCATTGCTATTTCTTTTTTTTTTCCCCCTAATAATTTGATTCTTTGGGTTAAAAACGGTCCTTTTCAGGACCAATGTAACTTAAAGAAAGATGGTTTACTGTGTTGTTCCATTTTGCACATCAAATTCAGTAAAAGAAAAAGTAGTTTCAATCGGACATAGTTTGCGTGAAAAATGGATCTCCGCTATATCAAGACAAGGGAATTATTATTATTATTATTATTTTTATGTGCGTGTCTTTCATAACGTCTATTTGACAAAAGTATTTTTAAAAAATTAATTAATTAATAACAATATAGTGCAAAACTATTTTTATATAAATATACATTATTTATTATGTTGTCCAATCTTTACTGTAGCTTGTCCTTGAAATACGGTTGATTATATATTATGATGCATTTTATATTATGTAAATTTTAATTAAATTGAACTTATTGATTTTTTATTAAAAAAATTTAACTAGTTATACGAAGACATGTATGAATCAATAAGAAATAATGAAAGTTAGTAAGGAAAGAAATACACATTATTATTCATGCATAGAATCGAATTCTAATCATATTTCAAGAACATATTTAATTCTATGAATGAATTAATGAGAATAATTTGGAAGTAATATTTCTCCATATTCTTCATGCCTAAAATATCACTTCAGTACAATGCATAATAAATTGTAATTATTCACATATTTAACCATTTTTATTTTATTTATGTGTAATTTTTATTTATTTATTTATAATTTTATTTATTGAAACCAAAAGGGCTGGTTTTTTTTTCGGGGGGGGGGGGGGATAGAGCAGATTCTATGATAAGATTAAATTTGATTCTATTTTAAAATAAAAACTTGACTTTATGCAAAATTTTTATAACTTGCTTAAATGAAGAATTTGGTTCGAAGTTTCTCAATTTAACGTCCTCATCGTTTTGCTCGTTTTTAGAAGCAATGATTTCTTGCAAAATATTTGATTGCGAGAAAATATATCTGATACTCTTAAGTACACTTAAAAGCATTTCAAAACCTTAAACATCTTTTCAGAGCCTTTGCAAAAGTCTCGACTTTTAAAATTCAGGGAAAAAATTTTAATTTTCAAGATCACTATAAGTAAATAATAATAATAATAAGACATTCTTCTTTTCTAAAACAAATGAGTCCATATAACTATCTACTCAAATATATATCACATGTATAGCTTTGTTGTTAATCGATCATGGAAGTGATACATTACATCTTCTCAAAAATGTTCAAAATGCTACAAATAAATCTTTAATTATTTTAACCATAGCATCGTTCTAAAACAAATATTAAAATTAAAAGTTTTAGTCAAGAGCTGGATTTTTATTTGTTTCCTCACATCCGTAAAAATGCCAGTTGAAATTATGTGTATTATATTCTTTACGTATGAATTGCATAAATAATTATTCTCTTTTTTTCGCTGCTTTATTTCTTTATTTATTTTTTCTGAACATTTTTTTAATGTTTGCAAAAGAACCTTCGATTGTAACAAAATTAATATTTCGTAAGTTTGATTTTGATTTAAAATCTGAAAGTATTTGAAGTAGTATTACGTAATCGAAACTTGACGTATTGTCTGTGGTACAGGTTGGTTGAGTACGCGAGTGTTCTCGACTTTTGCAACTGGTCGTGCAGAAAAAAATGCTAAGTATATATTTTTTTAATATAAATGCTTAAAATTTCTTTCTTTAACCACTTCTTTATATATATATTCCATTAAACTCGAAAATAATAATAATAACAAAGTTAAAAATAAGTGATGACATGCAATTATAATTTTAAGTGCATTTATAGATTACAGAAACAATGTTCTATTTTTTTGGTAGTTGAATGAAAGTGATACAGATTTTTATTACATAGGATGTTGCTGCACAGTACGTTTGTAAATTTAAAAAAAAAAAAAAAAAAAAATCAATTGTTTCTTAAGCGAAGTTTCATTTTACAGACTAAAATATTTAAATCATTACTTTCAAGAAAATTCTGTTAATTTGTGTAACAACATTTTTCTTTTAAAATACCTACAATTAGGAGAAGACTACTTTAATAAAAGAAAAGTTTTAAATTGATGCTTCTAGACTAACGAGATATCAAAAATGAATAATATCACTTAATTTCCCACTGTTTTACTGCACCATAAAGTAAGAGCGAAAAAAATGCAATTATTGAGTCATATGATTAAATATGAAAAAAAAAAAAAAAGCAAATGATTTTTTTAAAAGAACAATTTTTACCGCTTTTCATCGCAACTTACCAAGCGTTTACAAGTAAAACACCGTTTTCCAATAGCAAATAGGTAGTGCCCTCTAGCGGTGATTTCGTTGTCAGCGGGAGAAAATCGTTGCCGGTAGGGTAATGGGTTTCGCTCCATTTCGGAAGGCATCTAGTTAAGGGGCCTATGGTTGAAATATGTATCATCAATTTTAAATAAATGTTCTAAAGGTGACTTAAACAAAAAAAAAATCATATTGAAAAATATTTTACTATTAGTAATTTTAGTTCTTTGAACACAAGAACTTTTCTATGATGCTTATACAAGCATGCCATATTATATACGTTTAAATTTATTTTATTTTAGGTTAATTGTAACAGAAATTTCTAACACAATTTTATTTTAACATTCTTACTTTCCGAACAATTTAAAATGTTAGCATTATTTCCAAATTAAGCATTTTGTTCAAATATAAAAGCAATTTTTTTTTTAATATTATGAACTATCAATTTGTCCAAGTTTTGTTAATTAATTCATTCAGAAAAATGTTTAATTAATTTAAAAACTTAGTTTCATTGAGTTGGTTATATGTATGTATGAATTTGTCACACGACGAACTGCTTTTTAAGGGTTTTAAAACCTCATAACACATTTAAAAGAAAAAACAGCAGCAATAATAAGAAAATTTGACTTTTATTACGTTGGCAAACATTTTTCTATTTCATATGGAGCATTACAGCAAAACTGAAATTATGGTATAAGCATATAAATTGATAGGAACATGTATAGAGCACAAAAAATAATTTTGAAAATTAAAAGAAACTAATTCAAACCATAAATTAGGGGAAAAGCATGTTCATGATTACCACAAAATACCGAATAAGCGCCCCCCTAAATTTTGCTGAAATTTGTGGAAATGCGGTAGGGGGCGCTTAAACAAGTGAAAAAACGTACCGTTTATACGCCGCACCCATCCGTGATTCATTGAAAGCAGTACCACAGTAAAGACTCATCTATTACTTGTTTGTTTAGCCAAAATTCGTTCCGATCGATTCCCCCCCCCCCCTCAAAAATAAAAAGAAAAGAAAAAGCAAAGTGGCAAACAAATTTGGATCGCGCTGAATGCACAGCTCTGCATTTAACCTACTTTCACATGTTTTTCTGTGTAATAATAAATAAAAAGATTATAATTATAAACAATAGCGAGAAAAAATAACATCAGCTGAAGCAACTGAGGCTGATGCAAAACATCAATTCCCCTAGCTTGACACATCATTGTTTTTTTGTTACTTGAATGTACACAAAGAATTTTACTTTTCTTTTTCTGTCTTCATTTTAGATCGGATATTGCTATGCTAACTTGCAAAATTGAAAATTCTTGCGCGACTATACGCACCCTAACGATGACGGTTCGCGCCATTTTGACAGTGCGTTCTTTTAAACACAGCATGAAAGTTGGAATTAATGTTTTGAAAATGATGCAAATAAAATTTTGTGAATGAATTTAAGATCTTAATTGAGCAATTTTCGTACTCATATTCGAGAATGGTCCGCTTTTGCGACCGCCATTTTTGTAAAAGAAAGGTTCGCTTCTGCGATTTTTGCTAATTATTTCTTCTGTTCCTCCTTTACAATTTCAATGACAACCCAAGTTGAGGGGGGGGGGGACGATAATCGATATTTTATCCTAAAGGTAATTCGCAGAAAACGTGGGGGGGGGGGGGCGCTTAATCGGTATTTTACAGTAAGTAAGTTCTTCAGGGTCATAGAACTCTTAAAAAAAACTGTACAATCAAAAATTTAACTGATGTTCAAAAACAGGCCAACCCTATTAAATAAATTACAAATCTGAAACTTTTACCATAGAACATGGATATAATATATATGAGGTTTTCTTCCCATATTTTGACATGATTTATAGGTTAAAAATAAATTAATAAAACTTTTATACACATTATAATTGAAACAAGTTATTTTGAATATGTTATCGTTACTTGGTTAATTATGCAGAAGAAATATTTTTAAAATACTTTTATAAATGAACCCCTTTTACTTTCAAATATACTTTAAAAATTTAGTATTTCTTAATCAATTCAAAGCGACGCACTTTCATATAAAATAACATTGACTCTACAAATGTTTATTATTTTCATTCTCAAAATCCTGTATGCAATAAAATATCAATTTTAAAATTTGTTTCTTTACAATCTAAAACCTTATTTAAATTCTAACAAAAAAAATGAGTAAAAGAAAAGTTGAAGACTTTTGTTTCCTCATGTATTAGTTGCATTCAATTAGTATACTAATTTCGAGAACAATTCGTGATACTTACAATTGAATTTTAAAAGATTCCGACATATTTAAAAGAAAAGAAAAAAAGGGATACACAAACCTATATCACGCTGAATCTCAATATAACTTACACCACCTGGTGCATGAAATTTAGTATATAGCGTAGCTCCAAAATACAATATTAATTGCAATTTAACAATTGAGAATATTTACATAACATAGTAACAGAACTAGATTAACGCAGTGATTAATCATCAGACTCAGATTATCAGAAATTACTATAAAATGTGATTACGGTGGGCTGAAAAATCTAATGAATAATGTTAAAGTTTTAAGAGAAGTTTCCCGACTCTTTGTGTTTTGTGGCATTAAAATTATAATCTAAAAAAAATCCCCAAAACCCTATTTAAATATGAAATAAAACCATACTTGTTTTTTTTTTGATAGGTTCTACCTGGAATTATACAAAATTAAACTAAAGCATAATATATGGTAGAAATAATAATATTTTAATTCTCACACTTAGTGGTGATTGTAAAAAAGTCGGGTTTAATTGAACGAAGCAGCAAAAATAATAAATTCTGATTTATAAATTTAAAAAAGAAAGATTGTATTTAAAAAGTATTTTTCATAAATTTCAAATCATTGACAGCCAATTAAATTACATTTTCTTATGATTTAATAGAATTTTCAGATAATAGTTATACAAACGTTTGGTAATTATAGAAACTTCATTTGAAAAAATCCTGAGTGTTTTGCAACTCTGCTACAGCTGCTAATGGAAATTAATACTACTAATGAAATTAATATTTTTTCAAATTGTAATGATTCTTTCATTTTTGTTCAAGCAATGTTACAGGGTTCATACTCTTTTGGGAAAACAAAAAATAGGGACTTTTTAAGCAAATATTCATAAATGATGGCACACTTTTTTTCAGTATATTTGACCCCCCATCCTTGTCTCAAAATGTCCCACTTCATCATGCTCCCTAGTCACTCATTATTACACAAGCATATGGACTTAAAGTTAAGTACACTAAATTAGAGAGCTTCTAGTCCGTAGCTTCATCATCTATTTTACCTATAAAAGAATAAATAATAAACTCATGAAAAAAAAAGATTCAAAACTTTTCAGAAAAACCAATTTAAAAACATTCAGAAATTCATAGATAAAGTTAAGCAAAAATCCACAAGCATAAAGAACAACAGTAATATCTTCAAGAATGGAAAGCGATTTTAAACCAGTTCAAAGATGCACCTTTTGGACTACGACGAGCAGTGTTGTATTTTGTGCGTTTTAAAATTATTAAATGTTTAAAATGAAAAATTAAATGAAAAAATGTCCTGCAATGGAGCAGTCGATAGAAGCTTGGTTCCCGCAGGGCACCAAAAGTGAAGCAACATTGACCAAGTTAGTGCTTGGGAGGGGGACAGTTCTCGCAGCTGGTTGCTCTGGGACTGTGTGCACTCAAGTGAACCGATACTTCTGGAGGTGCCAACCCCCAGGTGACAGTCTCTCATCTGGGAGCTGGTTCAAAAAAAGGGGCGGAGGTCGGACTCCTACCAATAAGGGCCCCGTTAAACTCGAGAGCAGTGCACCCTCTCTTCCTCACTTCATGCGAGAACTCACCACCAACAACAAATGTAGAAATGATTTTGTGTGTTATTCATTATTTAGTTTGCTTAGAAATAACCTTTTCGCTATTTTGTAACTTCTTGACACATTTTCTATGCAATTTTTAAGCGGTCCACCTCCAATGCTTAATTTAAAAAAAATATATGTTGTAAAAATTTCTTTTGCAGTTTCTGAATATTTTTTTGTTTTTTGAGGTATTTATTTTATGCGATCCGTACCTACCACACAAAAGTAGGTTTGTCTCAATTTTCTTATGCTTTATGCTATCCATATGGTGGGGGGGGGGGGGGGTATCTAACGCCAACACAAGTTTATAATTGTTGACTGTTAATTTCAAATACTAGTAATAACTAAATTTGGTAAAGTTCAAAATATGTAAAGTTAAGGGATAACGTTGAGCGGCATTAGATTTAAAGTTGTAGAAAAAGCTGTGTAGCTTCAAAACTAATAAACATTATACCAAACTAAAAATTTCTGTATTTTCATCCATTCTTTTTCTTTGTAAAAATAATGTTCAAATATATATATAGTAATATTAATTTATTAAATGACAGCAACAATAAAGACAATAAAATTGGTATGCAATTTGTGTGCAAGATTTTGAAAAATCTATTAAAAATATATCTTTTACATTTCATATATTTTCTCTTACACTTATACATTTCAAAATGTGCCTAAGTGTAAATGTGTATTCAAACTCACCAGCATAATTAATAGCTCTTTAAAAGTAATTTACTAAATTTGCCAAAAATTTCAGAATTAAATTTTAAAAAAAATTCTATGACAGAAAAAAAAATTCTATGAATGTAAATTTAGTACAGCATGGAGATATTCGTGAAAAGTAGTAGTATATAAAATTTTAAGGCTCCATGATACTTAGTTTTTAAATTTGAGTGCACACAATGTCAAAAAATAGTTTTGAGAAAAACAGCTTCAAAGTTAACTTTACCTTATACATCCAAATTTTTAAAACATTGTGTACACTTACATAACTAAAATACACCAGGTGCATAGACACACCCTTCTTTAGTGGCATAGCCTCATTAGCTTAGCACTTCTTAGCAGTCTTAGCACTTCTTATTGACAAAGCGCTGACAAAGAGAGAAAACAAAATAGAAGCCGTCGAAATGTAAACACACGAACAGCTGTGTCGGGCCAGTAGCTGATTCTTGCTTGCAGACCGTTCATAAATGACGTCACGATTTTTCCCCATATATTTGACCCCCCTCCCCCCTTTGTCACAATATGTCACACTTCAGCGGACCCCCCCCCCCTTTGTCACGCGTCGCGCTATGTTGCATAATGCATGATGTCACACTTCTTGTTACCCCCTTCCCTCTC
This sequence comes from Octonoba sinensis, assembly GCA_038502835.1. Lineage (NCBI taxonomy): Eukaryota > Metazoa > Arthropoda > Arachnida > Araneae > Uloboridae > Octonoba > Octonoba sinensis. The sequence goes on along the minus strand of CM076599.1, from coordinate 21,931,029 downwards.
CTCGTCACAATTTCACGAACCCCCCTCCCCCCCTCGAAGCGTGACATCATTTATAAATGATCCCTTGGGTTAGCGATAACTTTTGTTCTAATACGAATTTTTCACAGTGAACATGTGATAAATAATGGGGACAGAATAGTCCGTGAAAAAATTCTTGGATATTCAAAATTTGGAGTAATTTTTTTTTATTAAGGTAGAAGATAGATTCAAAGAATAAACACCTTACTTTGTAAAACTTTTTACAGAAACAATGAAGATAAATTATGCACATGCACCACAGTCAACTTTACACCACAATTACTCGATTTTTATTCTTCACACTAATATTTTAATAATGTTATTGTTATTATTCGCATAAAATTAAAGGGAAACTCCCAAAGTATAGTGTAGTTATTAAAAACGAAGAAATAATAATTACAAAAACCATCAAAAATGAATTAACCTGCGAAAACACATCAGAAAAAAATATACGGAATACACCTTTTTAAAATAAGTATTATAGCTATTGAACTGGAATTTTTTAAAAAAATACTTAAAAACTCACAATGTTTTTATCACAACATTACACGTTTTCTATAATTTATGATATTGCATGAAATGTTATATGAAAAAAGAGTAGAAGAAGGAAAACATCAATACTTAGGACAAATATTCCCATTTTAAATTTATTTAGGAAAACAAAAGTTGCAGAAAACAATTTTCATTTATTTAAGTAAACTTTTTCTCAAAAGTATATTAATTAAAACAACCATTTAAAAATCTCATTAAAATTTAACACTTTTAGTCAAGTACTTTTGCATTTAACAGAGAGTTGGAGATCATAAAATCCCTTCTATTACCTGCTAGAGTAATATCTTCTGGAGGCAATTTTCTTCGTGCGACAAATCATCAATGGTGGTCATCAAAACAAATATATACCTTGAAAAAACTAATACTGTAATTAATTCTCACATTTAAAAAAAATATAACTTGAAAATTTTATGATAGTATGTAATTTGTAAGCAAAAATTATAAGAGAACAAAAGTAATAGTATGCATTTTGGGAAGAGCTATATTCTATTCTATTCTATACGTTTAATTTGAATAACACTCGAGTATTCAGTCAATGCGCGCTACATACTAACAGCAACTTTGCACATATTCTCAGTGTACACCTGAGTATCACAAATCCTATTACTTAAATTTAATAGAATGTCTAGTTATGTATAATGCTTCTTTACAATTTAATTACATGTTTTTTATAATAAAACTAGAAAAATATATTATATACAATCTAATGGTGTTATTTGCAAACTTTGTTACATGCATAAAAAGTAGAAAGAAAATTTTAGTTTGTATGTAGAATATATCTATAATCAGTAAACAACAAATCTAAGGCTAATTTTGCGCAGGCTCAAAATTGCCCTGAGAATGGAATAAAATTGCAGTGTCTTAATTGTTTGACATTTTACTAAATATTACTGAATAAAGAATCAGACACTAAAAAAATCACTATATTTAGAAGATAAAAATCTTGGTACATTACTATAATGATACTTACTTTAAAAGAATAATAAGTTTTAACGACTTTTAATCAGCATTCCAAAATAGCTTCCAAGTTATTACTTTTGAACTATTGAATTATACAAATAGCAGTGTACAGTGTTGCTAATTTTTCTACTAAAATAAGGAGAAGAAAAGTGATTTCATAACCTTACCAGGAGAGTAGCACTGAGCGTGTTCTACAGTTTCATTTGAAGTCAAATATTCTAAAAAATATGCAGTGGTGCAAAGTTGTCCTGATTGACTGTATATAAGTTGATTGAAGGTTCATTTGAATAACAAAATGTACATTTTTTAAAGGTTTCGAAAATTAGCACAACATTGCAGTGGGCAATTTAAAATTATTATTGTTGTTTAAATTTTTACGCGTAATATACAATATGATTCCACATTTCCCCACTTGGCCAAATAGTAAAGCTACGGCAAACTTAGTTAGGCCTAACAGTACGTTGATAAATATTAATTCAATAATATATAGTTATTAAACTACAAATATACAATCACATATCCTTACAATTCCAAAAATACTAACCTCACAGTACATTTTCGATCAAACCTGACCAGCAGCAGCATCAACATCCACCAAAGAACTTGCATCACATACACGGCGATGTTCGAAGCTTCTGAAACGCCATTTTCTTTGAGGGAAGAAACATTTCGTCAAATTTTTGAGAGAGTGAGTTTCGTTAAATGTCGTGTGGCAGCGCGAGGAAATAATCGTTGAAAATGACGAAATTTGCCTTGAGGATTTAAGAATCGCCAAAAATGAGCGTTCTATTTCTGAGAGTGTAGGCAGCCAACTACAGGTGAATAAACGACCAGTTTGTTTTCGGTCTTTTGACTGAACATACTATGAGCTAAGAATTGCATGAGTAACCATATTATCACCGTTTGTATATAAAAAATTTAATTTTCGTCACTGGTAATGGTGTCCATGCTCAGAAGTGTATTCTACGTTGCTATTGGATTTTCCCACAAGTTCATTTCTTCGCTAAAATTTTGTTTCGTCATTTTTAGTATTTTTATAGCAGCACTGAATCATGCTCTTATCTAATACGACTCAAAGTAGTCAAAGTGGACAGCTGCCTCATACCTTCACCAAAATTGAGTCAAGTGATCTAGCTACTACGTGTCAAGTCAACTGATCTGAAAAACCACATCATTTAACATTGACCAACCTTTGATCTTTTGTGAAACTCTTTAGACCACTTAACAGTATTTGCTCTTATCACTTCCTGTTGAATTAATACGTCACCAAGTCATTTTTTACATATAATTATTAAAAAAATAGGTTCGGGTCATTATGACCCGAACAGTAAGTTGATACGAAATTAAAAAACACATAGTCAATAATAAAATAAAATAAAATTCTTTTTTGAGGAATAAGAGAATACCTTGTCTTACAAAGTCACTAAATTTCAACCAATTATCTGAAAACAGTAATTTTTTATGAAGTGTTAAAAAAACGTTTCGGGTCAAATAGACCCGAACAGACCCAGCAGGGTTAAATTTTATCTGCTTTTACATTCTTTAAGATCTGACAAGTTTAGAATCTTCGAATGATAATTTCATTAACCTATCAAAAAATATAATTGTTATGCGTTACAATTTGAGCGTGCCTTACGTAGTCTGTTTTGATATCCTGTTTTTTTTTGTTGCACAGCCTTTTTAGAGTGCAAAAAGATTTTTATTGAACCTTTGTTATGGATATATTCATAAGCACGCGAAACACAACAAATGTGCGGCACAGGATAGCACACGCAGGCTCTTGCGCCAATAAACCCGATTTTCGTAACACTTGCCCCCCATCCCAGTTTGTTTTCTATTACATATTTTTAAGAAGGCTGAGCCTGATACTCGAATTTTTAATGCATTGTCGATGTCATTAATCCCTTTGTACAGATAAATTTGGCATGTTTAATTTTGAAATGTTTGATCTGCGCTTATCTAGGGAAAGTTTTTTTTTAATAAGAAAGAAACTTTTTTCTTTGAATTTGTTCTTGTTTAAAAATAACTGGTTTTTTACAACTAGTGTACTTCAACAAAAGGAGATAATCCATGTAGATGCATATTAAAAAATGTATCTAAAGAAAATTTTTATATCAATACAATAGTTTATTTACTTTTTTTTCTACGCATTGTCGTATCAATTCAAGTTTTGAGAAAAGATCTGATTATATATACAAAAAATAGGTAGATTATTTTCTTACGTTACTCATGTTTCAAATGAAAAAAACAGAAATAAAACTGGAATAGATGCAAATAAAAGAACTAACGGATGCTGTATCTTTATGCAATGAAAATAATGTCTTTATAACGATTACAACTTTTAACAAAGCATTTAAAGACCAAAGGCAAAATAAAACTTAATGCATTTGAAAGAGTTTAAGCTGCTTAAAATATTATATTTCTATTTTATGTGTTATGCTTTCAGCATATTTTTCAACATTTCCAATGCTTCTTAGCTTACTTCTCCGTAAAAGTAAAATGATAAATAAAGTATGCAAAAGACCTAATGTGTCGTAAAAATATCGTTACAAATAAAGAAAAGTCAAGTGAAGTAATTAAATAAAGATTGAAAACTAAAAAAACTCAAAGGGTTTTGAGATAGGGAACAACTCGTGTCTGTTGGTCTGTCTGTCTGTCTGCCCCCCCCCCCTCCTCCCTATATCTTTTCATTGAATTGTCTGATTCGAGGTTTTTTTTTTTTTTTTTTTTGCACTCGAAAGATCTTGCAAGGACATCTCGTTTTCATACTTTACTTTTTGATTTTAACAATTTTTCTTTCAATTTTGAACAGTTTAAAAAATCTTAATATTAGCGCCTATGGTCGAAAATGAAGCAAATTATGTTAACTGCGGGCAAAATATTCGAGTTCCTTTGAACAAGCTTATTGGAAGAAGTTCTCCACAGAAATTTTTTTTTTTTATTTGAACAATTTTTCGTTCAATTTTGAAGAGTTCCACAAATGTTGACGTTAGCGGTATTTGAAAATATAAAGCAAATTTTATAAACGATGGACATATTTTTGATTTGAATTATCTTTGTTCAACGTATTTTTACGAATTTGTTTTTCCTATGTCGATGTATTGAGAGATGCATACATATCTTCAAAGCCCTGGTCTTGAAGGACGTAAGCTACTCATAAGAGCAATCAAGACAATTCTCTTCTATTCAGCTACGAATAGGTCTGTTTTTCTAGTTCGTCTTTAAAGATTTTTCTTTTATTAAGTAAATACTCATATTTCCCATTGACGATACTGCTCACAAAGAGAATGGTAATGTGCTCCAATTTGAGAGGTAAGATAAGAGCCTTTACAGTGAAAATAAATTACTCACAATGCGATTACTGATTGAGATACTTTTGTTGTTTTTTTATTCAGTAGGTAAGAAGTAGAAAAAGAGTTTTTGAAATTGAGATAAACACATGCCATTATCATAATTATCATTAAACTAGGTTTTACTACCACTCATTTGTAAGATGATCTTCAGATTTTTGCACGAAAACATTACGCTGTAAAAGAAATATTTTATGACAAATTGGAGATTGTATATTATGAGAAAAACTGCATGCCACAATTTCTTAGTCTAGACAAGAGATGTTATCTGTCTTATTTTTTATTAGTCTAGACCATGTAATTGGGTATTTTGTCCAGTTTCAGAAACATTTCGATCGTTATCAAGTATTCGTCTGTTGCAAATGTATTAGTGCAGAGCATTTTATGATTAGGTTTAAACTTATTATTGTCTAAGTGCAGCAATAAAAAAAATGTTTTAAAATATTATTGCATTTGTGCGCAATAAAAATTTTGAAAATTAAAAAAAATAAAACTAATAATAAATAAATAAAAATAATAATAAACTAATTGATTAATATGTGTTAGGGCAAATTGTAAAATATAAGTAAAAATAGGTAATTTCAAACAGCTTGGGATTTCAGCATTAAAAACAAACACTAGTTTTTGCGGAAGTTATGTGGTTCCAATCAAAGAAGAATCCTTTAGGTAAAAATATGTTCCTTTATTTACATATATACAATTTATTCGTCAAACACCTTTATTACTATTAATTCCAATACCTTGGCTCCCGCTTGCCACACAAAAAGCCACTGAAAGATGCATTTTCTCCTTTTTATAGGGAGCTGCTACAGCGCCCTCTCATGGAGTTTTATATTCCGTAACACTAGTTTTATAAAAAATATTTTAAAGTAAACTTTTATGCAAAAAAAAAAAATCTGCAACTTAATTTGAAATAAAGTATTTTACACAAAACCTATTTTAAAAACTGAGGCTTTAACAACGTTAGTTTAGATTTAAGTGCTGCTAAAGATACTTCGCATACGGTAGAATAGTATACGGTAGAGTATTTGTAGATGTGGAAATTTCTGGTCACTCTTTTACCGGGGTAATTAATGATCATGCATTTTTTAATTTATAAACTATATAACAAAACAACTGAAATATGCCAAACACTCCTTACTATTCTGTGTTCTTATGCAGGATGTAAAAAATACATAGATTTGCAGCAAGTTTGGAGAAAAAAATACTTCATTTACTACAACAAAACATCTTGAAAAAAGATTTGTCTCCAAAAATTACCTTTTTTTTAAAGATCCATACCAGTGTTATATTTAAAACCAAAAAAAATATATCTTTTATACTGTTTTATATTACAAATAGTATATACTTTTGTATCCAGTGCATGTGTTTTGTGAATTTTTAAATACACTAGTTACATTGGTATACTCATTTATATCCCAGTTTACTGGGGTAATTCTTAGTCACCGGGGGAATTGTTGGTCACTGATCTTCTTTAAAAATTCAGAAAAAAAAATCAATAATTTTCAAAATTATATTTAATTATTCTAAATCGTAAATCTAACGTTATATTTCAATTCACAAAAGATTACTGAACAAAATGCAAAAAAAAAAAAATTAACTTTCTATCTTTAGAAATAACCGTTGTTCGGTAAAAAATGTAGAAGTACGCGGTAGTTTCTCAATTTCCGATCCTCGTCGAATTACAAATTTCTGACAAAATTTTAAAGTAGTGTATGTCAAAAACTAATTGACGTAATGAGATAAAACTCTGTCATTGTTCTTATATCCCTAGATAGAACAACCTCTTTAAGTCTCATCAAAATCTGCCAACCTTGGGTGAAAAACATAGTCTTCACTGAATGATTTGACTTGGAATGGACCAGCTACATAAAGAGTTCTCTCAGACTTTTTTTCTTCTCTTCTATGGAAAAGTAGGCTAAAAAGAAACAAAATTATTAAAAAAATATTTTAATACAAATAAAAAGACCAAATGTTGAGTTATAGAAAAAATGCTAAAAGAATAGACCATTAAACGTAGTAAATCTTCATTGGAAAGGAAGAAAAAATTTCATTTTATCCATTTCATCTTCATCACGTAATTAGGTTTGTATTTGAAGAATATGAATGATTGGGTAATATGTGGAAATTTAATATAAAATATTGTAATTCAAAAAATACTGGAATGGATTTTAAAATATTATGTGACTAAAATTAAATACCATCCTCTAAAGTTCCACACCATAAAGTTTTCAAAGAACAGTAGAGAGAAGTTACAATGAACGCAAATACAACAGAGACATTATCAACCTATGTACGGAGTAAATTTTAACTTTCTGTTTAAAACACGCGCTTCTTTCATGTACCTTGTAATTCGGGATGACGTATATAAACTAAATTCATAGTATTTTACAGAATTAGTTTAATTATAATTATCGAACCAGATAAACGTTGAAATAACAACCAAACTGAATAAGTCTCATGAAACTAGAATATGTGATGAGCAACTTTTACCCGCTTACTTTGCATGCAGTTAACGTCGTAGTTTATTTTAGAGTCCTTTCACGTAATCTAGTTATGTAGTAGTTTAGTAATAAATAGCAATTGCACATGCAACACTTCTGACAGCTTCATCACAATTCCTCCCGTCATTAATCTGTAACTTTAAATAAGTATTCCAAGCCGCCATTAGCTATGCAAACGCAGGCTGCTAATTGGGGCAAACGTCTTTGGCGAAAAGCGGAAAGCTTTTCATCGCACATAAATTCATCAAAAATATTTCGAATCACGCATTCCTCGATAGGTTATGACGTGATTATCATTTCCATGATTTAATGTATTATGTATTGAAGTCAAGATTTATTGATGGAATAGTTATATCTGAGTATATGAATGAGCAAATATCGTACTCAATGGTGCTGCGTTTCTGAAGCCATTTGTTACGAAAGTGTTCAGCTGTAAATAAATAAATGCATCCATATAAATGCAAAAGTATAGCATCTTTGTTATGGATTTAAGAATACAAAAAGGAAATGCAACATATTGCAATTAAATGTAGACAATTTTGAAAAATGTATGCCATTGTGTCTTATCATTTATTTATTTCTGAATTTGAGAAGAACACATTGACATCTGAGTGATAATGCTGACACAGTCATTAGACATGAAAAATGTAAAACTAGTAATTATATTTTTAAAGTATTTTTATTCAAAATAAGCTCCTTCGGCTTCAATACATTTATAACGGCCGGTTAACAACAATTTAAGTGCCTGTTCCAACTCACATTGTGGGACAGCCTCCAAAGCTCGCTTCGAAGCTGTTTGTACACTGTGTGTCAAAGAATTTTTAAGACTAGATTTATAAAGTAAAATAAAAACTAGTAATTATATTTTTTAAAGTATTTTTACTAAAAATAAGCTCTCTATCGGCTTCAATACATTTGTTACAGCAGTTAAACAAAGATTCGAATGCCTCTTCCAGCGCACCGCGTCGAAGCTGTTTGTACAAAGTGTGTCAAATAATTTTTAAGAGTACAGCTGGAACTAAGTTTACAGTGGCGCTATCTGTGTTATCGAGCATTCAGGAAACTCCTTAACTATCAGCTGATCCACTGCCAAAACCTCAGTTCATTTGTTTACTTTTTTACTTTGATGACATTGACACTATGGAAACAACTTCAACGCGAGCTTTGCGGCCAGTCCCACAATGTGAGCTAACAGGCATTCGAATCGTTGTTAAACCTCTGTAACAAATGTATTGAAGCCGATTGAGCTTATTTTTAATAAAAATACTTTTAAAAATATAATTACCAGTTTCTATTTTATTTTATAAACCAAGTCTTAAAAATACTTTAACACATCATTTATGTGCAGATCATTTATAGAATTTTAAGTTGAGTTAGACTGGATTCTTAATTAGAAGAGTTTATGCTATAGAACAGTGTTCCTTTCTTCTATGGTCCCATTATAACCCCTTTATTCCGGAACGGCTCCAACGCCTCTGATCTTCGGGGCTGCTTTTTCGGTATCGTGACCCCCAGGTTGAGAACGATGCTTCAAATATTATTTTGATATCTTTCTCTAATGGTGGAATAGAGCTCTTCAAAAAAATATTTTAGTTTTAAGGATTCAGAAAGCCGACAAAATTTGAAGATCATTGGCCTAGGGGAGAAAAAATATGTACAGATTTTTTGTAACTATAACGAAGCTTAAAAACCAGAAAAACTTACGTGATAAAACAAAAGTAAGGTAAGGTAAAAGCTTTTCCTTTGAAGGCGACTCCTCAAGTGGGGAAAAAAACGTGTTTTTTTTCTGAATGTATGTTTTAACCTCAGAATTTGAAGTAATAGAAATTTGAAGTATTCTCATATTTGCATTTGTTGTTATTTCACAAGTTTTCTTTTGTTAAGATTTCCAAATGTATAAAGAAAAAGAAACTTTCCTTTAACCAAATTGTATTGTAAGAGGAAATTCATACTTTAATTCAGTTTTTATAAAATGTTTTTTTCCCACCTTCTTCGTAACATAAAAGGGGAAAAAAATAATGCATTCTCTTATGGTTTCTTTTCAAATCGTGAAAGAAAAATTATATGATACCAATGAAAAAAGGGTGCACACAATAGGATAAAAAAAATTGATTTCATTAGGACAAAAGCTGTTATATGTAAAGTATAAATGATTTTTATTCAACGAAGTAGCGTTTCAAAAGAAAGCTATTATACGAGATATGAAAAGCTTATTAAAATGTAGACTGAATTTTAATGCAAGTGTGATCATACATTTTCTGGTGACGTCAGTCTGCATGATGTTTTAGATTTTTGACTTTATTTCAAAGAATTAGTTTATTAACTCTAGAATGTACCAATTAATTTTTGTTCTAGTACTGCATGCTTTCCATTTTATTGTTCCATTATTGTTACACAACTCTTACCATATATTAGGTAATTATTTCAAACTTATAATTATTAATTCTTAGTTAAAATTAAAATTACAGAAAAAACCCTTCCCAAGATAGCATTACGAAACTTCCTTCGATACACAGCGCATAAATAAACGCGGTAAAAACGCGCTTCTCAACCTTTCAGTATTCGCGGCCCAATTTCCTATCATAATTTTCATCGCGCCCCCCCCCCCTTACCATAAAATGTATACAATAATAATGTATATGAGCACCGATTCTGTTTTTGAATTATTTTTAACTAACTCCTAAAACAAGAGTAAAAACAAGTAATTTTAGGAATAAAATTAATTTAGTAATAAATCACTAATTGAATTTTAGGCAGGAGTAGAGGATCATTTTTCTGCACTAAAAACAAGGGCATTTCGCATTCTGTTACCATTTTCAACATCCTCAACAACTTTTGTGAAACTGGATTTTCTGCTGTGGCTTCTTTAAAGACAAACTATAGGTCTCGGCTTAATATAGAAACAACTGAGGGTGGCTATTTCTAATATTAAGCCTTCCTTCGAAAAACTTTGTTTGGAAGACAGGCCGAAGGAAGTTACTACTAATTATTAAATTTGTTTTTAATTTAGTATGTTTTGATTAAGAAAGTTTTAATTAAGTAATTTGTTTTACTTTAATAAGTTATTAAATATGTCGAAAAGTATTCCGTTTTCTATGTGTATGTGTGCTTTCCTTCCAGTCAGTTAAGCAATTTTTTAAAGTAATGTTTTCTCTTGGATATTCTCGCGCCCCCCTTCCCGTGTCCTCGCGCCCCGCAGGTTGAGAATCGCTGCGGTAAAAGGTGTAAACTATATGAGATGTATGCGCACCAAGGGACATCACTAAAGGAACTGATGGTCAAATTACTCGTTACTAGTTTCTGTAAAGGTCTATATATATGTACTAATTTTTACTTGATTCCTTGAATTACTTCTCGAGAAGCAGTTTGTGCGGGTCACTGCATTGTAGAGATTAGCTGAAAAACGAATCAGCCACTGGTCCTACCATTATTCGTTTGTGAATCAACTTTTGCTTGATTTCTTGATTCATTTCTTGGGATAAAGCGTTTGATTTTTTGATCGGGATTTTCAAGAATATTTTTGAATTAATGAAAGATTTAATGAATAAGGAAAATAATGAATGAATAAACGAGTGAATAAATACATGAATGACTGAATAAATGAATGATTGAACGAATCTGTATTAACCGTTGAGAAAGGCATATTTGAAGCAATTAAGAACTAAAGCTAAACGAGAAAGAGAGAGAGATAGCTAGATTATAAATTTGAAGCTGGTGTATACGGGAAAGTAGGCTCGTATAGTTCTAGACAGAACTTCTTGTTTTCTTTTTGTTTATTTAAACACATAGGCAGTAAGACACGTTGATGTAAAATTGAACATAACGTAAATTTACGCATAGCAAGCAAATTTCCTAAACGCAGACTAAAATAACGATTTGAAAACGGCATTTATTTTGTGAAATGAGGAATGTGTGTAACGTGGGAACGGAAACGGCTTTAAAAATATTAAAACAAATAAGTTGTGGAGTGTGGAAAATGGTCAGCATCAGAATGCGTCGAAATGAACGGAAATTCATGCCATTTTCAAAATGACGATTGATAAACTGCACTTAGTAGATATTATACTCTGTTAGGGAACACCCAATTTTAGGTACCAAAATAAAAAACCTACATTTTAATACATTGTGAAAAAATCCAACTGCCAAAATTATGTAATCAAACAGGAATTTACGAGTATGTCAACAAACTTATGCAACCTGCTTTTATAGGCACAATCTGTAGAGGCTACGGTCAAGAAAATATTTATTAATTTTTTTCGCTTCCCCCCAAGAAATGGTCGTATCAATTTTAAAGGACTTCAAGATCCAATTCGACTTACCTTTGCAGTAACAATATTAATAAACCACAAGGCGAAGGTTATTTTAAAGCGCCATGCTTTTCCCTCCGGGCAATTATATATTGTTCTAGGTTGGTTATTCAAAGAGATAAGTTCCTTCACGTAAGCGGGGCAAATTGTCATGCAAAAGAGTCTTCCCCCTGAAAGCTTTAGAGTTGCCCAATGATTCCAGATTCTAGTCTTATTGGGATATAAAAGTGAGAAATCAAATCTGAGTAAAATAATTCAAAGAAGCGCTTGATTCTGAACAATAATATGACATTAAGCATTTTCCGATATAATTATTTTACATTAGTACGCAAAGTGCAAAATACAACAACAAGTTTTGAACTTATTCCTTCTCCATTACACTGTTAGGCCTTAAATTTGAGTAATCCGTCCAGCTATGAGTTCTTCATGTAAGTTTTGAGGAAAATTTACAGCATAATAAACTAAACATGAGAACGCCAATAAAATTAAAGTGTCTTTGTAAAATATATAATGATCATTGATTTAAAAAAAATGAAGTAGTTCAATTGCATTTTTTATTTATTATCTCGGTATGCTATATGCAGTACACACTAAGATTAGTTTTAAAGTATTTTCTCGTAAACTAGTCGCATATTAGCTTGATAAGGAATTACTATGGTGAATGCAGAAAGTTTGATCTTTCTCGGGAATTGTTCCCGTCATTAATCCGTGCCTTTAAATAAGTATTCTAAACCGCTATTAGCTATGCAAACGCAGATTCCTAATTGAAGCAAACATCTTTACGAAACGCGAAAAGCTTTTCAGTGGTAATAAATTCATGAAAAATATTTCGAAGCACGAATATCTCCGTATCGTTTGACGTGATTATTGTCTTCTTAATATAATATATTTTGTATTATAGTCGAGACTAATTGGTTGAAATGGTTAGTTCTATCAAAATGGATGATTAACTATTATATATACAAATGTTCGAATGCATTGGTATTTGTGCTCTGATACATGAATATAAACACACAATTTCCCAAACAAAGCAGAAATACATATAAATAAATAAGCAAGAAATTAAAAGAAATAGTTCGTCTAAATAATTTTGTTAAACCTTAGGGGATTTTTAAAACAGTAGGGTCTTAAACTTCCTTAATTCTTTGAATTGTTCTAATCATTGACAAACTGGAATAACATTGTTGATTAAACCAAAAAGAAAAGGAGTAAAACTAGTTTCCTGAACAAGTAAATCCAACGCAATAATAATTACTTATTATATTCTAAAGAAGGATGTTTGGAGTAAAATCGGGTAACGGGGCAGAGTATTGTTGTTGTGTTTTAGCTTTATTTCTTTGAGCCAATAAAAAAATTCTTGCATGTGCAGTATTGTTTAAGAATCTTGAACTTATTGAGCTATAATTATCTACTAGGACTATCTTACTGTAATTAAAAACGAACCGTATTTGCGGTTGTTTGTACTGAATAGTTATTTTTTTTAAAAAAAGAAAAATTATATAATAATCTCTTTTTACTAAAAAAAAAAAAAAAAAAAAAAAAAAAGTAATTCCTGCTACTGACAACGTCAATGTTTTGGGAAAATTCTGTTTTGTGCACTAAAATCCTATTCGATGAAAAATCCTGAAAATTTTATACATTATAGAATTTTTCTGGCAAAAATATTGATATGAAACATTTATAGATTCGATAATTCTAAAACGAATAATTTATTTTGGAAGTCAACGATTTTTTCCTTTTGTTTGCGCTTCCCGGAGCTCTATTTTCAATGAATCAATACGATGTTTTGAATGCAACGAGTATATATGTAACCTGGCATATGTATGCCTAGGAGAGCCCTTTTTCCGAAATACTAATTGTTACTGTTGAAAAAATTTAATGTAAATTTTAAAACTGCAACTTTTTAACACTAGGTAGGCATCTATTTGAACCCGTAACGTCAATAAGTAATTAAATTAAAAAAATTAAATAATATATTATCCCATCTCGAAATTTTAACGAAGCCTATTTTGTTTTTAGATTTTTTAGCTATTTTTGGTTTTTTGGAGATGGTGTAGCAAGGCTACACCATCTGGGATTAGAAACAACAACATATATTATTTAGAGCAAGGTTAAATCATTCAACCACAAAAAGACAAAATTAAAAAATATGTATAAATGCTTTTTTTTTTGCAGTCATTTCAATCTTACGGAGCCGTGGAAACGTAATAAATCTCATAGATACTTTACGGTTAAAAATAAGCTCGCCAAAATTCGGCAGTTACATCGCCAAGTCATTTAACGACGCTATTTTTTCGACGAGATTAAAGAGATGGCTGCTATTTTAATGACGGTAATTTATTAACAGCTCATTATATATCATTTAATTTATTAATGGCTCATTCAAATTAGGCGCAATTTTTTCATTGCTATATTATAATCAAAGTTATTTTCTATTTTACTACGACGATTAAAATTTTGAATTTGCCGATGAAAGAAGTAATTTTAATTGTCAGATATATTTTGTGCTATTAGTTTGGACGTGGATGCGCCGAGGCTTAGGCGTGCTATCCCAAATCTTGCATATTTCTCCGTCAGGGAAAAGAAGGGAAATGACTTCACACATATCCATCATTCTGTCTTAAAAATCGGATAACTTTAGTTAAGATCCCTGACTTGAATATGCGTAACAAAATTGGTCTTGCAAATTGAAAATTCTTTATTTAAATGAGAACAACATGTTCTAAAAATCTAGAATAAATTAAGAACAGAACTACTCATAAAATCCCTGTAGACTATAAGTACAACAGTCCGAGCATAGCACACGTTGGCAAACGATAACGAGCAGTGAGCGGTAACCCTCTGATCAAAAGAAAAGAAAATTCTGATGCTCAAAATTTAGACCATTACACAATCAACTAAATGGTTTTTATCAATTACTTATAATATCTCATACATGCTGTTGACACATGTTTAATTTCCAATATTTTCAACAGTATAATAGGAATACCGTCACTCAAGTACCAAAAGGAAAAAAAAAAGAGTACAGAAATTGTAAATCAATGACAAAATAAGTTAACTAAATAAAGTGATTATTCATGGGATTCTTATTTAACCATTCAGGAAATGGAGTGGATCCGGAGCAAGTATTTTGATTTCGGAAAAGAGCAAATAAAAAAAAAATGGCTGCTTCCTAAGATAAACAGGATAATAATATTTAAAGGATGATCCCTGAGATAAAAACACTCACACACACATACATGTGTATTATTTCCAATGGAAGGTTACTTTAAACGAAAAAAACAGAACGAGTTTATGATCCTTGACAGGAGTACAAAAAAAAAAAAAAAAAGTGCAAACATAGGAACACAGACATGGACGCGAGGAACACAATGTAAAGAAAGAAAAATTTATATGACATATTTATCTGCAAGTATATTTCCCATTTATTGTTATTTTTTAATGTATTATAATGTCTATAAATCAATAAAAACTACTAATTGCATTGAATTTTAGAAATAAAGGTATCAAGCTTTTTAAGTATCCATCTCATAGGTTTTAATGAATTTGGTTAAATCAAAGTTTCTGGGAAGCTAAATGAAAAGAGCGAAATTCTCTGAATTGTACTTTATTTTACTGCAACATAAATGTTTCATTGTTACAATTATCACAAGTGGAACATTCTGTTTTTGGTACATCAATGTATTGTTCTGGAAGGGAAAAAACTGACGAAAAATCTGATCCAGCTTATGAAATAAAGAGCAGGCTAAAGAGAAAGAAAGGAACAAAACAAGTCAGATTTGATGATCGAAATTGTTCCAGTGGTTGCTGACAAAGAATAAAGGCTCAAGGAAAGATTGATGGTATTGATAACAACTTGTGTGCCAGGAAATGGATCCAAGTATTTGTCGTCGAAAAAATATTGTAATAGATTGCAGGAAAAACTTCAGTTTTTGTCTTAGAAAGATATTTGGTAGTTAATATATCAGTTAAACTATTTTTCAAAATTAGGCTGCATTGATCATTTATAACAGAACATAGATAATTCAGAAATTTAAAAATCGGAATCTTTTGTAATATGGATAATATTGCGGTTTGCTAAATTAACCTTGGCTAAAGGAAGAAGTTGTGGCTATTAAGAAATTTTCTTAGTTAATTCAAAATTTTAAAGTAGTTTATTTTGCTGTTTGTCACCATAGCGATAGTAAACATCTCTAAAAACTTACAATAATAGTATCCCTAACACGTAACTGACTTTTGGCGTTAATCCAAAACGTTTGAGTACAATTTATTTCATCTCAGCAAAAAATAGCAGTTTGGTGACAAAATGAAAATTTTGTGCTTATACAAAGCTAATGGAACACAAAAGTCAATCTGAGCAGTTAGGATTACCTAAGCACAGTGGGGGATCAACTGGCAATGGGGGATGGGCAATAGGAACGTAATAGAACTGTTCTAAACAAATAGAATGAAAAATAAAAGGTGTTCAACAACTATTAAAAACAAAATCCTACCAACGGATACACATTTTAACGTCCCATGAAAGGGGAGAGGAAGGTATTCAGTTTGTTTGAAATACTGGTAAGCCGGAAGGCAGAGGTTGATTAATTGGTCTCCGCTTATAAAGAATTATTTGCATTTGACCTTGATAGGTAAACAGAAATTAGCAGATTCATGTGCGTTGTATCAGTTGACATCAATGTATGAACTGAATGTTGATACATTTTCCGGGGGAAGAAGGGAGCCATATAAATCTAACTTCGATTAGTAAGGTCGCTGTGGGGACGCTTCAATTGCTTTTGCATATTCTGTCGTCCTTTTAAACATTTCATTAAAGGGGGCTTGGGGGAGGGAGAAATAAACCAATCACAATAACAAAGATAAACAATATTCGTGGCACTTCATAAACTGGGAACTTGATCGGGGAACGGGTGACATTCGTCTCGTAGGTAAAAGGACTGAGATGGGTTTCCCACCCTTTCCATCGTGGGCTTTTTTTTCTTCCCTTTCATTTTAAAGTTTCCCGTCATTCTGTAAGCACATAGATCCATATTTCTGTCTAGAGAAAAAACCGAGTCATGTTTCAAGTAACACGTTTTGACTCAGCCTACTTTGCTCTTTACGTCTACATTACGGTAAAAATTATTTTTAAAGTACGTTTAATATATTTTTAATAATTTGCTCCTTTTTATAATAATATAAGTGCATTCATAAATTTAAATAATGTAATTTTAAATAACATCAATTTATAGCAGTGTGTTGTAAGCGAATTGAATCTTATTTGGTTACTTTATCAATATTGGTTCCGAAGCGATGGCCGATCATAGCGCAAAATGCGCCAGTGATTTTTTTTTTTTTTTTTTGGGAGAGGCTTTGCAGAATTGGGGGGTCCGTAGATTTTCAGGATGTGCGCCATCGCTCTGAGAGGAGGGGTTGAGCACCACTGCTTAAACATATCTGTCAAATGAGGAGGGCTATAATTCCCCCCCCCCCCCCCTGTCGAGTATCTGAATACGCACCTGCCAACTGCGTGTCCTCTTATAAACAGTGAATTAGATTACATTCATTCACTTGTTTGTAAGCATGTAATTTACCCAGTTAATTAAATGGGTAATCCTGTCTTAAAATTTGAGAGCAGCTTTGAAAATTATTCCTTGGTGTTGCTGAGAAGTCTCACATTAATAATGAACACCATTCGGAGGGCGCATGTAGACCACAAGTAAGTACGTGAAGAACTCCGTCAGTTGCCTCTGAAGCACAGCAAAAGCTGTTGTATTTGCTCACGGGCGACATTTTGACTAGCCATTTTTGGTCAAGCCAAACCTAAAAATACTGGAGTGTTCCAGTGCAGATACTCGTAATAATAAAAGTTTTTGTTTAATTGATGCATTTGAAATTTTCGGAGATGAAAATACTAAAGCGAGGACAAAAAAATAATAATATGTGCGTCCTAACTGTTGTACAATGAATAAGTTATATTTTGTGTGTGTGTGTGTGTGTTTTTTTTTTTTTTTTTGCAAGGATTTCATTACTGCAAAAATAGAAAAACATTGAAAGATATATTATATGTAAGAATTTAAAAGGGCAAATAGTAATTCAAAGTTTCACACGTATAAAAATATTAACAATTCTTTAAATGTAGCGCTTTTTATATTATTTACTTTTAAATTGAGAAAAAAATCCTAACAATAGAGTACATTTTTCATTCATCAAAGTTGGGGTATTTCCTTAATAGGACATTTCTTTTTGATAACAACAATCTCAAACTAAGCTACTATTACTTTCTTCTTATCTAATTAAATTTCAAGACTAAACAAGTACTACTCTAAAAAGAAATAACTTAAGTAAGGAAAGTTCTAAAACTTTTTCATTCTTTGTTTTTTTTTCCCTTTTTTTTGCATTAGACAGTCTAATAAATTTTAAATCAGTGATTTTTCTTTTCTTTCCTGCAGAAGTCTTGAGATATAATGACATTTTGGTATGCAAATGGTATCGCATTAATTTTGTTCGAACGCCAGGATAGTAATGAAAAACTGAAAATATGTTAATTACAAAGAAAGGAAATTCCTGGAATAGATTAAGCTTTTTCTTTGCTGCAATTGTATTTTAAAATCGACTAACAATAATGCACTTACGTGCTGCTCCTTAACTCTAATTAACGGAAACAAGTTTCGCCTGGTCGTAGATTTCTGAACATAACGTCTGAATGCTGTTTTTAACACTGAAGAAATTTGCGGTTCATTTACATAATGCTTATCTAAATGTAAAGGAATATATACTTGGTGATATACAATTGTATTGTATATCACTGCCTATTTTTCTAAATTATTTATTACAAGTCGGCAGCCTTCATATTCTTTCTTTTTTTTTCGTCTCATTTCTTTCTAATGGGGCTGCGCACGATCACTAATTTTTGTAGAATTAGTGCATTCCCCCAAAAACAGGTATCCATTCTTTCAAGTGTCACCACTATCAACGGATGCAATTACTACTTGAGAATTTTGATGCTCTGTTTCCCCTTATACGGCGGCACCTGAGCTCCAAGTGATGCGAAACTGCACTAGGAATTTAACTTTAACAGAATTTAAGGGATCGTTAACAAGCTTACCACAAGCCTTACCCCTAGGCCACCCAGCCGGCTTTTTTGTTTCATCCCTTAAATTAATCATTTCAAAACAAAATCATATTTTATAGTCAAAACGAAAATAGTTATTTTTTGTGATATAGACATTAGGTTCATTGCTTGGATTTGTTAGACGTCATGTTTCAGCTATTTCCAAGCTTTAAAATTTTTAAAAATAAGTTGACAGTTCAAACTAGGGATGTAACGAATATTCGTCCACTATTCGGTATTCGGCCTATTGGGCCCTTTGGCCGAATATTCCGCTGGCCGAATAATCATTTCATCACCAAGCCGAATATTCGGTCTGGCCGAATACTGAGTAAGATCAATATTCAGACTGGCCGAATACTGATTTACTATTCGGCCGAATAGTTCTGCTGCAGTAGAAATGTAAAAAAATAAGGAAATTAGTAGATTTTAAACATTTAAAATTGCATTATAATTATTGCAAAATAATACATTAGTCTACAGTTTTAAAAAATAAAAATGATTTAGAAAAATCTACTTGTTTTAAACCTAGTTTTAGGCTCGACTGAGTAAAAACAGATTTTAAAGTTGTAATATTGTATTTTATATTTAGCATTTGCTCCCAAAGCTGGCAAGAGTTAATTATGATATATGAAAAATTATTTTTGTTATTATTACTAAAGTGGAAGTCCGACTTTGTTTGGGCAGACTGATTTATTGTGAATATTGGGTAAGAGAGAAATGTGAAAAGCCTAGAATATATCATGAATACTTAGATAGCATAAGTTATTGGGGTTTTTGAAAATTAAAATATATTCCAGTTAAGTGTATTAAATTTTAATCGATCGTTTAAAGATAGGTAAGTGAAAAACCCCATAAAATAAAAATATTAACTTTTATAACTTCTAAAATATCTTCATAAAACAGTTTTGAGCAAGGTAAAAGTTCACTAAGCAATAGTAGTTCTTTCATTTGAATTAAATAATTAGTAAAATAATGCTAATGCTTACTACCAGAAAACCTGTCATTTCTATTCCACCTTTGGGTGAAATTCTTAGTTTTATTACCTTGAAAACAATACAGAAAATAGATTAATTTTAACTAGTTTTAAATTCTTAACAAACAGAACTAAATCATACATCATAGATTGTGTGTAATTGGTGTTTGACTTTGTCAATAACTTTAAATTTGTCATATAATTTCTATTACAACGATTTTCTAGAAATTTTAATATTCGGCCGCCAAATATTCGGTATTCGGCCGAACTTTCGGCTGAAGACATTGGCCGAACGACATTGGCCGAACTTTCGGCTTCGGCCTGGGAGAAGTGGCCGAATATTCGGTATTTGGCCAAATCACTATTCGTTACATCCCTAATTCAAACGCAATATAGGTGTACAATGTGTTTCAATATAAATGGACGAAGGAAGAATGAAACGTAAAACAGAATTCTTCCACAAGAAATTTTTTATTAACCCCAAGGCAAAATTTTAAAATGGGATGACTAAAAATATAAAAATAATAAAAACAATTTCATTGACATTCAATCTGGTAGCCATTCATCATTAAAATCAATAAAATATGGTATGAAATTGACGTATTTCATTGCAAAAAATTGTTAAACTTAAACTTCAAAATGAAAGAAAAAATATAACAGCAATATAAAGTTAAATATCATTGAACTGTTTGAAAAGTATGTTAAAATAGTAATGAAAACATAAATACCCCTGCGTAGATATTTATAGTGATAATTCGTTCAACTAAAATTTAACAGAAATAAATCTGAGTGTTTGAGTTATATTAAATCTGAAGAAAAAGAAGAAAATAATAGTAAATAAAAATGGAGGAAAAAAACACCTTTCTCGAGGTTCCTAATTTGATTCTTTCTTTTAACTTGTTGAAATTTTAAAAAGAAAAAATCAGCCGCAGATATTTTTAAAAATATTTTTTTCCCCGAAGAATGTTTTGAAGACGACAGACAAACCTAGAGAGAGATCCAGATTTGCTCATCTCGTAGGCGTACATTTCATATCTTGACATTTAGCATAAAATGAAAATCATTGTTTATCTTTATTAGTATTTGATTAACTAATTAAACTATTTTTAAACAGCCCAAGAGACAGAAGACAGACTAATTTACTCATTTCATAAGCGTCCTTATTATTTATTTATTTATCGTTGATTTTTTTCCCTTTTTTATTTCTGCATTTATTTGTTTAACTGTTTATATATATATATATAAACTAGGTGTACAGCTTTGATTCCGCCGTTTTCCCCCCAAAATTTGAGGCTTTAATGAAAAATATTGGTTACACATGTATCATTCAAAGTATTTTCTATCGCTGGCCACTACTTTCTCTCATCTTTCGGGCAGTGTACGCATCTGGCGTCGAAAAAATTGTTTATCTTTCGAAGCAATCCACGAATCAATCCCATTTTTGACTTCTTCATGAGATTGGAAATGTTGGTCAGCCAGTTCGTGCGCGATTGATCGACACAGGGGATAGTGAGAGGGAGCAATGTCAGGAGAATACGGCGGGTGTGGTAGGACTTCCTATTGTAGCGTTTCCAAGTACGTTTTGCCCACGTTTGCAACGACCCCACGTTTGCAACGTGGGGTCTAGCGTTGTCTTGATTCTGAATCTTGCCCATGGCCTTGAGACGTTTTGAAATGGCTTGCTGTGTCACTCCCAATGATCGTGTCAATTCTTGTTGATTTTGACGCGATTATTCACTCAGCAATGTCTCCAATTCTGCATCTTCGAAAACTTTCTCTCTTCCACCACTATGCCGGTCTTTGACGTTAAAATCACCGTTTTTGAAGCGTTGAAACCACTCACGACACGTTCTTCCACTAATAGCATCCTCACCATACGTACTTGAGAGCATTCGATGAGACTCAGCCGCCGTTTTCTTCATATTGAAACAAAACAGTAACACCTCTCGCACATGACGAAAATTTGGCTCGTAAACTGGCATTTTCAATCGAGAACAACTTTATGATGCAGATACAAATCGGCTAATGTTTGAATGGCGTACTGTTGACTCAGATCCAAACTAACTGCCTGACGTCAGCGATCTGCTTATTTCGACCGCTACTTACCGTTGTCGCCACGTATCGGAAAACGGCGAAAGCAAAGTTGTACACCTAGTATATATATATATATATATATATTGTACACCTAGTATATATATATACATATATATTGCTTGATTTGAATGTTCCTGCCAAATAGTGATCCTTTTAGGAAAAGTTTAACACGTTCGCTGCCGACCACGCGACAGCGCGGGATGTCAATCTCTTGCCACAGTGCCAACCACGGGCGAGAGTTTACAGCGTTCTGTTAAGTGATGTCTCAGTTAGCCAGCCACAAGTTCGCGCCCAAAAAGCCGCGTTGTTTCAATTGCTCTCCGCTGCAGTGGACACTTCAGGTGTGTTTACTGCGTAAAGATTCATCCTTAAGTGACCGTCAGCGAGCGTTAGAGGCTTAAGCGTGATGTAAGTGATGTCTCAGTAGCCAGCCACCCGTTCGCGTTCGGGGAAACGTCGCCTTTGTTTCAATCTGCTTCAATCCGCATTGTATGTTAGGTGTGTTTCCTGATACTACGTAATGTAAAGGTTCATTCTTAAAGAGACCGGCAGCGAACGTGTGAAACAAATTTCACGCTTTTACTTGCTTCCCGTTTTTTATTTGTTTGACGTTTTGTTTGTTTTTACTTGAAATCATCTTAAAATGCGATTTATTTTACATTTATTCTATTCTGTGTAATTTTGTTGCTCCAGTTTCTTCATCATTGGTATTATCCCCAATCTCAGCCAAGGAACGTGTGTACAACGAGGGGGAAAACAGCATGAAACTAACCATGCACAATGGATCCTAAGTATTAGGCGAATACTGTTGTTGTTTCGAATGCCACTTGGGTGTCCAAGCTTCCCTTTGCAATAATCAAGGAAGCGCCTTCCGTTTATAGATGAACACTACAACGGTGGAAGTATGACTTGGCTCATTATGTATTTGCATGACATCAGATGGCGTCACTACAAATACGGTACCTCCCTTTTTTGACCTAAACGTGAAGGAAAGGTAAATTCTCTACCTTCCGGGGTACCCTCGGAATTGCTCGTGACTTCAGGGTCTACAGAGGAAACAACAAGAAACAACACTTGGGCGAATACTAAATGATAGCAAAAGCATTATTATCTATTACAATTTGTAACGACGTTTTCATCTTATCAGTAGAAATATTTCGATCAAAATGTACACATGTTTGTTGTTTCCCGTTTTTAGCCTACTTTCCCGTAACAGTAAAAATAATAAGAATAAAGCATGAAAGAAGGCTTAATGTATCGTGAAAATATCGTTAAAAATAAAGAAAAGTCAAGAAAAATTGAAGTAATTAAACAAAGATTGAAAAATAAAAAAAATTTGAAAGTAGGGTTTTGAGATGGGGGGAAAATGTGTGTCGGTCGGTCTGTCGGTCTGTCTGTCTGTCTGTCCCCCCCCCCTAAAAACTTTTGAACGAGTTGTCCGATTCGAAAAATTCTTCTTGCATTCGAAAAATTTCGGAAAGGACATCTCATTTTCATATTTTACTTTTTGATTCGAACAATTTTTCGTTCAATTTTGAACAGTTCAAAAAAATTTAACAATCGAGCCTATGGGCGAAAATGGAACAAATGATGCTCTGGGTGCAAGATCCATGTTCCAACGAACAAGCTTACTGAAGGAAGCTTTTGGCGTGAAATATTAATTTGAACAGTTTTTGTTCATTTTTGAACAGCTCAAAAAATTAACATAGCGCTTACGGGGAAATTTCAACACTATATAAATCCTGATCTAACGGACTGATTTGCTTGGAACAAACTTTATCGGAAAGCTCTTATAACGTAGAACAAGAACAAATAGAAAGTTCATCCAGAACTAACGAGCCTATTTTCCTACGAAATGTTTTTATCGGGATTTTTAAGTATATTTCTCAATGAATAAATGAAGGAGTGAAAGAATGAATAAATGTCAGAGTGAAAGAATGAATCAATGAATAAATGAATGAGGAAACGAATGAACAAATGAGTGAATAAATGAAAAAAATAAATAAATGGGTGAATAAATACATGAATGAGTAAATGAATGAATAAGGACATGAATGAGTAAACGAATGACTGAATAAATGAATGGCTGAATAAATGAAAGAATGAATGACTGAGTGAATGAGTATGTATCCGTTGAAAAAGGTATATTTGAAAAAATTAAGAGCTAAAGCTAAAGGAGAAAGAGAAAGAAAGAGATAGCTAGATTATAAATTTGAATTTGGTGTATAAAGGAAAGTAGGCTCGTATAGTTCTAGACGGAACTTCTTGTTTTTCCCTAAAACAGTATATTTTTGTAATACAATTCAAATCAGAAAATACCAATAAAATTAAAATTTTATTTTAGACGCCTTAAAGGAAACTTTAATATAGGCAGATAAGTATTTTTTATCATAAATAATTTTATTTTACACATATAACCTTAATAGCACATCATATTTCGTCTTATGATAAGGATTATATAGTCTAAGGATGCAATGATTTATTTATTTTAACGGGTTCTTTCTGGCACTATATAAACAACTTATAAGTAAAATATTTATAAAGGAAATGTTTTGTGGTTGTTTTTTTTGATCAATATCAAGACATAGAATCAAATGGTTATTCTCTAGCCGCTTTCTTTGTAACTTTCTAAGAAAACCAGTGCCTACAAAGAATCGGGAATCCCTAAACGCAAAACTGCTCCTCTTTTGTCAGTAAAACATTTTTTGAAATCTGAATTAATTACTGAAACCAAAAGAGAATGCAAAAAATGCAATCTATATCCTAAAAAATAAAAAAATACATTATATAGAATAGGAGGAAAAGTACACAAGCGAAATTGGTTGAGACAAAAATAAGTACCAAAGAAATGCAACGAATAAAGGAAGTATATTTCACGCACAAAAAAACTCGTGCAGCAATAGGCCTAATTTGATAATTTATTTATTTCTATTTTTTGTATTTTGCTTAAAAATTTAATATCAAAACTAAAATTCCATAGAGAGACAGGTCTCGATATAAGGTTCGATGTAAATTCGGGACTTCACGAAAATGACCTTATAAGCGGGGTGGCCTTATAGCCGATTCATAGATATTTGATATTCAATGAACCGGAACTTGAGAAAAGTGATCTTATAAGCGGGGTGACCTTATAGCCGATTCATAGATACTTGATATTCAATGAGCCGGGACTTGAGAAAAGTGATCTTATAAGCGGGGTGACCTTATAGCCGATTCATAGATATTTGATATTCAATGAGCCGGGACTTGAGAAAAGTGATCTTATATGCGGGGTGACCTTATATGCGGATGACCACTTCGAGGTCTGACTGTAATTGGAAAATTTATTAATATACCTCTTCATTACCAGTAACGTGTTTGCGTGCTAATTTTAAAAATAAATAATGTCTTCACCATCTTACAGCGGAACATGATACCACGTTAAGCGTATGATATTTCTCCCCTTTTCAAAAATAATGGACTGATCTCCATTCTAGCGTCCGTCACTTGGAAGTCATATTCTTGGATATGTCTTGAGCCTTCGACATGATTGATTATGGCGCATCACTGCTCCCTTTCTTTGGCGAGCTATGCTTCCAGAAAGTACCAAAATACAAGATAATTGTTTTTATCTTTTGTCGTGACATGTATAAAATATGATTGTGATCACAAAATCTTATGAGGTTTGTTTATGAATTTCGATGAAGAAGCACCTTTTTAAACTGTTAGCATACTATATTCTTGTCACTCTAACACTCGTGAAGAGTATTTGATTTTTTGCGTCGTACATTTATATTTGTCCCAGGTGGTCGTGATATGCAATTGGGTTTTGAGGGAAATTATATTATTGAATCCCTCTGACTATATATGCATAAGTAACTGTGCTTTCCCTTTTCTGTATCACAATGGATTACATTTGTTGATATTCAAAAATTTAACATAATTATTTTATTCGTGTTTTAAGAACGATAAATAAATAGTATTTTTTTTTTTTTTGTTGAACTTGTCAGACTCATTCATACTGTCGATCACATTTTTAAAAATTAACTTTTAAAGTGCAAATTTTATCAGTCTCTAAACAGACAAGAGTGAATACTTTTCTTCAGTCTTTTAAATTTTGCTGACATAAACCAATTCTATATTTTCGGAATAATATCTATGAAATGCAATAATATAATAAAGAATCTCAATATCCGTAGTATCCATGGTATGTAGCAAGATAGCATCTAAAAGAGCAAGGGAATTTGTTTTATCACTATTGTAAGATACATCAAATATAACTACTGAAACACATTGAGAGAGAGATTTTAGAATCTCAGTGGGGGAACATCTAAAATTACTTTTCTACGTGCATTTGCTCTGAAATGGAATAGCTTTCCATAGTGAGGATTGCATTCACATGTACTTTAAATAAATAACTTGCATATTTTCTGTAAAAGACGCAAAGAAAAAAGCATTAAAGTGGCCCAAATCAAAATGTTCGTTTCGGCACTTTCATCCCTTTGTATATCATTGCATTATTGTCAACAGCGCAATTTTCAACTCTTCAAAAACATTGCATTAAGTCTCCCAAATCAAAATCTTTGTTTTGCCACTTATACTCATTTGCATCTTATTACATCATGTCAACAGCAATATTTTCTAAAAAAGTATTATAATAATACAATTCGTACATTTTAAACATAACTTTTAAGTTTACAAAATATAAATAACGGTTTTTCGTGCTATTTTGGAAAATTTAATTATTAAACAAAAGTTATTCATGATATAAATGCAATTAAAATTTTCATCCACTCCTATTATCTTTAATTTAATACCAAACCATACAAAAATTAAAACCAAGTATTAAGTGCGAAATAAAAAGTAATTTCCAATTAGGAAAACTTTGCAAAACTCTGATTTTCTTTTATGTGCTTTGAAAATATTTCTGAAATAATTGGAAACATCAAAAGATTAAAAATCCAAAGATCACGTTCTATTTTGCCTTTTTTCTGTATTTCTATCGTCATTAAATTTTACTTTTTGATAAGTTCGGATGAAAATTTTATTAATAAATAGTATCCTCATTACAAAAGTTTATACAACGTTGTCTTTTCTAACAAAATTCCGACTAAGCAAATACATTTCGCTTGAGATATATATTCGAAAAGCTATTCATTAATATGATAAAAATATTTCTTTCTTCTTGATTATGCTGAAAAAATAACAAGAGCAAAATTTTAATACTTTAGCATTTTAATTGGACAAAAAATATCAAAAGATTTTTTCGTCGATTCCGATCGATGTTCAACTTTTTGACATTAAAATCTTAATTCTTCTGTAATGTGCAGTCGACTACGATAAAATCGTAGCTCTCTCTGCTCCGCTGTTTGAAAGAAGCGTTTGGTATTCTATTCATATAAATATATATATATATATACAGAGAGAGAGAGAGAGACCTTGGATGGCCAGTACTCTGGTATTTAAGAAAACACTCATTAGAAATGTCAAAAACTGGTCAGGATTTGAGTTGAATATTATATTAAAAAAAACTTATGTACAAAATATTTACACATTCGATTCAAGAAACATTATTTACTATAAACATCATAAACGTTTCCCCGTCGTCTTAATATTATATAGAGTCCGGGTACTCGCAAGCCCACTCCTAGTACAGCGACTACTTGCATTACCTTATTTTCTCCAAACATCTTAAGAAAGTTTCTCTAGAATTCCTCCCGCCCCTCTAACAACTAAAAAAAGACTAAAATAAACTATATATATACATTTATTTGTAATATTTTCGCCGGATCTAAGCAATAGTGAAAACAGTTCTAAAACCTTTAATCGCTGGGGTTGAGGACCGACAAAATATTTTAGTTGGAGTTGCTTTTAGTAGACCAACAAAATACGAATACGATAGCAACTGTTTGCATTCTTTCTAATTGGAAAGCATATAAGATCCATTAAACTTTTTTTTAAATCAAAGATGCCGTAGAAATGTTTTCCAAAACTCTATTAAAAATTACTGGGAAATACCTGACAAAAAAAATGTGAAAAGTATTTTTAACAGAGACTTCATGAAATATAAAAATTTAATCCCCATTATCCCTAAAAACATCATCCTTTTGATAGTGCTATCTTTTATAAAAATTGTTTTTTTTTGTTTGTAAGAATCCGTTTATACTATTGCGGTTGCGTATCGTGAAATTAAATTAAAAAATGTAATATATATATATA
This sequence comes from Octonoba sinensis, assembly GCA_038502835.1. Lineage (NCBI taxonomy): Eukaryota > Metazoa > Arthropoda > Arachnida > Araneae > Uloboridae > Octonoba > Octonoba sinensis. The sequence continues at coordinate 21,902,980 of CM076599.1, read as the reverse complement.
TATATAAAACAAAAATACATACTATACTTCAATTTTTGTAAACGTTAATTTAACGAAGCCCCCCATTTACATATTTATTTATTTAATTTTACTTTTTATGTTCAAATATTATTTTCAAATCTATAATTTTAATGATTGTGAAAGAGCAAGGCCATAGCATGCAACAATGACAAACGATACACGTGTTATACAAAGACAAAATTCCCTTAGTCAATACGAAAAGTTATGAGCTTCGTGGTATTTTTTACAAACCTTCATTTTTCTCTAACTTAATAGACGTTTATAAATGCAAATTTATTTTATTTTAGATGCGAAGCGGTTAGACATTTCTGCAATCGCATGTGGAGTTGTCTTCGCGGAAGAGATGTGTGGTCTGCAATCACAATTGTGTCAGAATCGCAAAATACATGCCTTGCTTCAAATGCGCTACCGCCGAAGTATTAACGTCGAAACCTTCATTGAAGACATCAACAAAAAAACTTTGGTCTATATTGCGTTTTGCTTTCCAATTTTTCTTTCGACAGGCTTATGCTTATGTGGTGATGGCTGAATATATGTAAAATCACACATGTATGCCCGTACATGCTGTAGCTTAAAGGACGTACCTGCAGGGTTGCTATAGTTATGCTTTACCTATGTTAACGCCACTTATTTGGCAGCTGGTTACATTTAATTATTTACTTTTCATTTGTTTAGTTATTTGTTCATTTTGCTGCAATAAACACCTCATGCACAGTCATATTATAACCTGTAGACTATCCTATGTTTCGGTCATTTTGCGACTTTCCATAGTTTTGTAAGCTTTTAAGGAAGTTTTTCTCTCTTGCATTACTCTTGATTAAAAGAATTTCTGAGAAATAATTTTCAAACTATTGTCAGACAACACGATTTTACTCTTTGCGAAGCAAAGAGGTTTTTATGCATTATCTCTAAAAACCTTCCTAACAAAAGTTTCTTATCGGTTATTTGCATTACGTAAAAACGGTTAAAAGCAACTGGCATAATAAATCTTTTCATATTGCCTCTTGTCCAAACAGTTCAAGCTGAAAAAAGTTAGCGGCTATAATTACATGCACCAAGTGCTAAATAAAGTGCTCCCTCATGAACCGGTTATTTCTTTTGTTTCCTCGCATACGAAAAAAAAGGCTTTTCCCCTCATCCTTTTTTTTTAATTTTAAAAAGCTCAGTTCATGCGATAACAATAATTATAAATTTAATGTTAAACATTTTGCAGGAGAACCTACAAAACTAAATGAGCTAAAGCGTTTTAATTTTGATCCATTTCTCTTTTTCTGATGAAAAATTTGTAAAATAGATCATATCTTACTGGTTATTATCGGTGTATGTCATATGTATTTCGTATGTACACTCGGCAAGGAAAAGCCGAGAAACACAATATATTTACCTTTACAATCAGGACTACATACCCCAATTAAAATACTAAAGCTGTAGGAATGTGTCTTAATCCCCTCATTATCCATTCAAACGTATTTCTCGATGCATAAAAGGCCAAGCAAAATACGTATTTTACCAGCGTAATGAATGGTATTTGAGTTACAAGAAACTAAGCGTGTTTTCTCGCGTGCTTAAAATTTAAAAGAAAACAATTCCCTATCAAAAATCTTCTAATGATGGCACATTGTAATAAACTGTCTTCGTCGAACTCGTAAGAAATAAAGAACATAATGATGAAAAATATGTTTCGCACTCGCGAAAGTGACAGAACGTTATCAAAGCAGATTTCGAAGTTTTCTAATACGCATCTTTTAAAAAAATTATGAATTTTCTTTCATACATAAAGAGCAAGCTCGTTTAAGAGAAATCTCGATGATTATCAATTTATCTGTTTTCTGAAATGTTTTTTTTTTCATTCTGCTTACGATATTTACACTAATGTATAAAATGTGTGGGATAAGATACTTTACTTATATTTCTATGTGTGTTATCAGTCAACCAAGAATGAATAAAAACCAGAGTCCCGTTAGCTATTTTACAATGTTTTGTTTTTCTCCTAGTCGTGGTAACAAGACAAAGTAGCACTGAAACTTAGTTGACCCTTCCATCCTCTATTTACGTCTAGTTTAGATGCCAAGCTCTAAAATGAAGTTACTAAGAATACTATTCTTGGAAACTAATAAGTAAATTAAATTAAATCATATTTTTTAATAACTCAATTATCACAAGAGTTGGAATGGTAGATTTCTTTTCCTTTTTAAAAGGCTCTTTTTAATATCATCTTTGAACCTTTACGTTATTTTATCTGTAATGTGAATTTAAAAAATCATTTTAATACATTTTAAATTTGTTTACTCAGTTACTTTATTACAAAGCATTTGCTCAAATGAGCAAAATCTTTAACAAGTTCAGCGAAAATTCTCTTAAAAAACATTATTATATTAAGGAGTAAATATAAACTCAATAATTATTTTTTTTCATGCCTGTACAACGGTAACTGAAAATTATTTCATACTATGACCGACGCTTATAAAAAATTACATTTACTTTTATACGGAAAATAAAATCTCGAATGTTCTTCAAATTTCAATTCCCAGAATATTCTCGTTCTCCGAGAACGTACTCGACTCACATCTCTAGAACTGTCCAATTGCGAAAGGGAAAAAAGTTTTTGTTGCGGCGTTTCTTCGCCTGTTATGGGTTCTGCGTAATTTTAATAGCACGCCCACGTCCTTATTCCTTAACTGTCATATATTCCGTAGTTAGAAACAGTAATGTTATTGCTCATTGTGGGAGTGATTGGGCGGTAATGAACTACATATAATTTTGAAAATGACGAAACTTTATAATTGAAGTAACATTTAATGACGCAACACACTTAAAAGAAAACTACAACACGTAATAGGGTAACATAAATTTTTAAGTGCCTTCAACACGCTACCCCTAACGTAACTTTAATCAGCCATTCTTAAGTCTCTGCCTTGACACCGCGTTAGCTGGAAGTTTTTGTCCGTGGCGACTCTGGCGCCGTCTACATTTTAGACTTGAAAAGGAAAGTAGTCAGGATCCCAACAGAAATGATTTCACCCAGAACACCACGATTTGTTGATTGTGCTATTGAACAGGAAAGCTGCCACCGTTAGTTTACAGCCATGAACCAATCAAAAGCAACAGTGACAGCAAATTATTTTCCTGACAGCTACTACTCTGGTCTGAAATCTCAGCAGAATACTAAAACATATTCAATACTAGCTGACATGCCCGGCTTTGCGCGGGATGATGTTGCGTCATTCGCAGGCCAAGTAACACATTTCCAAAATTCGGTTGTAAATATATAAGGAAATTTTTAAAAAAAATCCAAGTGGAAGAGGGGCAAGTCCTTAAAAATGCCATTTAAACAGTAAAACTCATTAAAAATCACGATTGCATTAAAAATAGCAGCCTCGACAAATTTCTTTTAGACTAAAAATAAGTCCATAAAAATCCACATTAAAATGCCAACAACAGTTCACAAAAATAACCATTAGACTAAGAGCAACTGTAACTAAAATGCACATATGCATTAGGATAATTGTTCCAAAACGATATCAAGAGTCCATAAAAATTGCAATAACAATATAGACCACACCACATCTAAAAATTCCCATCAGAATAAGAGCAGTATTCTCTTTAAAAATGCCCATCAGACGAAGGACAACGGTTCCTGAATATTTCTGCTACAATAAAGAAATATTTCTTAAAGATCAGCATTTTAATAATTACATCTATTCCGAAACATACCTAATTTAGTAAAGAAATTAGACCCAAAAAATCTAGATTAGAATAAAGACGTCAGTGACTAAAAACACGTATTAGACTACAGACTTTAAGAGCTGCTGTTCCTAGAATGGCCCCGACAATATATTTTAAATTCTCCCTCAAAAAGAAGACACCAGTTCCTAAAAATCCCGCTTGCAAAATCGTCGAAACATTTCCTGAAAACTCAATTAAATAGCACTTTTATCAAATTCGGATAAAAACGGAAAAAATAACAGTATTATTTCCAAAAGCCAACGCACATTTAAGTGAAAAAATATTCAGTACTGAAGCAATTCTGACGTATGAAATTTAAGTCGAGAGAAAGAAATAACTAAATTCTCTCCAAATAGCGCCAAACAGACATTTAAAAATTTTTAAAAATGTTAGAAAATAAATCACTTGAGTAAAATATGGAATCAATTAAAACCACTACGTAAAGTTAAAATGAAGTCGAAGATCGCGAAATTGCACTGTAGTAATGGAAGTATAACGCAAATGAGGCATTATCCTATAGTATACAAAATATGCATAAAAATGAAATAAATTTTTAGAATTTGTTTCGTTGATAAAACGTACATTCTACCATAAGAAATACGATGTTTCATGAAATTGTTGAACTGGCACCATAATATTAAATCGCCAAAATTGAAAGAAGAATCAACGTCAAGGTAAAGAAATTAAAAATCGTCTGGAGTTCCACAAAATGTGTATAATAAAATAATTTTTGAGAAAAAAATAGAACCGACTTCAAAGCAGAACATCTATAAATTGCGCTAAAAAGTAAAAAATAAAGTAATTGTTTAAAAAACATCGATGTGACTTTTAAACATAGTTTTAGAAGTTGGTGCAAAATTAGGATTGATAAAATCTCTTGTAATGATTAATCAATTACAAATACAAATTTGCATCAGGGAATTAGCAACAGTGCCAAGATGAAGTAACACATGGTGTAATGGTAATTAGACCCATAATTTTGCACCGACTTCCGATGTTTAAAAGTCATGTCGATGTTTTTTAAAGAATTAATTTATTTTTTACTTTTTAGCGCAATTTATACTTGTTCTGCTTTGAAGTCGGTTCTTTTTTTTTCTCAAAAATTATTTTATTTTATTCTTTTTAGTGCAAATATTTTTTCAATAAATACTTTATTTTTCAAAAAATCCATATCAAAGGGCAAACCTTCTTTGAATGAATGACTCTAAAAACTAATCATTTGTATAATAATTCCCGTTTAGAAGTCGATTTTAGCAAACAAACTGATTGGATGAAATTTTTGCTTTAGAGAAGCCTTCAGTCAAACTGTTGCTGCAATTGCTTTTAATAATGCAATGGCAACAAACTCTTTTTATTTAACAATGACTTTTATATTTATTAATAGTTTTCCCCAACAAAGAAAAATCAAGCCAAGCCTTTCCAATTAAAATAAAAAATACTTAATTTTCACCCGTAACGTTTTTTCTAAAAAACAAATGTAGTCAAATTGATGTGCGATATTTAAGTTAGACGGCCCTTTATCTATTAAAGAAAAGTCACCAAAATCGGTTCATTTAATCAAAAGTTATGGATAAAAAACCAAAAAAAAAAAAAAAAAAGACCCTATTTATGTCCATAACTTTTTTTCTAATTATCGAATATGGTCAAACAAAGGTACGGGACCTACGGGAAACCACCCCCGATCGATTAAAAAAAATCATGAAAATCGGTTCATCCGGTGAGAAGTTATGAGTGGACAAAAAAAAAAAAAAAAAAACCCGACATACATACAATATGAATGTATATATAACCTCCTTCCTTTGTGAAGTCGGTTAAAAATGAAATGGATTTTTAGAAATTGTTTCTCTCATAAAACGGCCTGAATAAAGATAAAATAGCATTTTTTCAATCTTAAGTTAACAGAAATCATCTAGTTGGCGACAAAAGTACTATTTATTGTGGCGAAAACACGGAAATTGAAAAGATAAATTCAGAGGTAAGCCTCGTTTTAAAATTCGAAAACTACTTTAAATGAATATTGCGAATGTTCTATTTGTCCTACGAACTGCAAAAAAAAAAAAAAAATCATCTTGTGCAGTTTTTTACGGGCATTCATATGCTGCAAAAATCTAAAACGTGGGACGTTTCTTCGATGAGATAAACCCAAAATCAACAGTTTTGCTTAAAATTGGAATAAAAAAGAACAAATTCGAATTTTAGAAAAAACCCTTCGAGGTGCACGAGGACCTGACCCAAGGTACCTGTAACCAAAATTTCGCACTTCCTGGCCCGTTCCATCTCTCCAGGACGCGATCGACAGACAGACAGACAACACACACACAAACTTTCGGTTTTATTTATATAGATAACTAATAATTATTATTTCACACATATCGGTACCCCCTTTTTTTTGCTAAACAATTTTCACCCATTTATAACTTAACTTATTTTTAGTATTTGTAGCATTAATGTTAGAGAACTGATACTTTTGTGTAATGCTCAAATAAAACAAGAGAGAAAATGGCAAGATACTCGTAATGTCTTTAAATCGTTTTTCAAAGCAGCAAAAAACTCTACTCATCCATTAGAATATAAAATTCCTTTACCTAAATCGTATCTCAAATATCTACTTTGGACAGATCTTCTCAACAACTGGCAACAGATATGGGACACCGCTGAAACTGGTCGCAGGGTTCACGATGTCCTGCGAAAAGTAAAACTGAAGCCGCGCTGCAAACATCTATCGGAAGTACAATTTCTCAGTGCACACGATCCTTTTCCTTCATATTTACATCGCTTTAATATAATTAATTCTCCAGTATGTGTTTGCAATCAACCGGGTACGCCAGATCATTACATTTTCAAATGTCCTTTGACCAGTTCCTTCCATTGCAGATATGATTCCAATAGCACTTTCTCTCAAAACATCATCCATATTTTATCTCATCCAGTAACTCGAAAGAACTTGCATGCAGTTATGTCCCTCCTAAACACTCATGGAGATGACTTTCAGCTCCCTTCGTAATAATTTCAATAGGACTTTCATTCGCAGCTCTGAAATCTTTCTTATTTAATTGCTCATCATATTTATGTCATTTTTTATTATTATTGTTGCTGTTTGCTATTTACTGTGTGTGTTTTTTTTTTTTTTTTTAAAGTTTGTACTCTATTTTCTATTTTTTCAAAATTTGTATAAGTAACATCACATGATCTGTGACACCCAGTTTCTTTTCTGTTATTTTTTTGTTCTTTCCTCTCAATCACCACATCCGGTTAAACCCTCGTCAGGGTAGGTACGGTGGTGATTGATGAGGTATAAATAAATAAATAAATAAAATAAAAATCGTTTTTTATCAGGTCTTACAAGAAATGTTTCGTAACGTAGATGAATAAACGTACACACACATATATATATATATATACGTTTATATATATATATACTTGGAATACCGTTACGCTCTAGGTAAATATGGTTTTGGAATGCCTCTTTATTTACCTGGAATAAATAATCAGTTTTGAAAAGCATAGAAACAAAACTCCTTCCTCGTAGCATGCATTCAAGATACACTTTTATTGATATTTGAGTAGGCTGATTTATTTGAAGCTTTAAATAAACTAATCGCTCATGCCTTCTGAAATAAGCATTTATTTCACGTTTTAAATTCCGGCACGTTGAATAGAATTTTGTCAAGTGTTATTAAAAGCCTTTCTGAATTATAAAGCAAACATTCACTAAAATAAATGTAACACAACGCTCAATGAAAATGTTTATTTTGGAAAAAGGGAGAACGCTGCTGAGTATGCAGGAGATGGATTCTGAATAGTGTAAAATTTAATGTAATAATAAGTCAAATGAAACGGGTGAAATTTGACGAAATTGAACAAGAGATATTTCATGGAATAACATAATAACTATAAATAGTATATTTCTGGGTATTCTATTTGATTCCGTAGCCTAGTAAAATATTCCATAGGTGGCTTAAACAAATTCCTAATAAGCGCTTTATTCATAGTTTTACATTCATTCTCATAATGTTTATTCGTAGAAAAGTTTATTAGCAATTCATTCGCAACTAATGAATCTGTCTATTTTCGTGGTTAAGAGTACTTTTATAGATTTTATGACTGCAGAAGGATTCTGAAAGCAAAATTGCAAATATTTATTCAGTCAAATATTTGATGATTTCTTTATGGTATCGCTTTTCATTATAAATTGGAGCAATTTCAATTTTTCACGCTATCTTAATTCTACGTAAATAAAATCTTTATGTAGAGGAAAAGGGGGCTAGTGTTTACTTTTTATAAATTCCGCAAAAAATGTACTAAATACAACGTTTTACGCATCAAGTATTTTTACAAGAATTGGACTTTTGCCTTTTTGCCTGATATAAGAAATTATTCGGTTTTACAGTTTTTTTAAATGTATCTTTTTCTTTTAATTAATTTTTTAGTACCCACCACATGGGGATAGTGTGAATAATCTAGCATACCGAATATAGCTCTTAAAATAGTATGTAAAATCTTAATAAAATAAATTTCAAGCTAAACAGCATGTTCCTTAGCACTGGCAATCTTAATAAAATATATTTAATAGTGATGTAGCTAATATTTTTCGGTATGAAATGCTGCAGTTGGGTATGTCAGAAATCTTTCTCTAAAAATTTTTACGTGCATTACAAAATCACAAAAGAAAAAAAAAAGCTGGGAAAAACCGGTGAATTAAAGTGCACAAATATAAATATTGGAATTTAAGTACTAATTCTTAGTTGTGTCGATTGATGAATAGTTTTTTTAACCTTACAATCGGTTTTAAATCTTAAGCCACTTTGTAAGAATGCACATTTTGTGAAAAAAAGAACACTTTAATTTGTGTTATAATTTTTTCCTCTGAAAAAAGGAAGAAGCGTGCAACAAAAATTAGGAAGACACAACAAAAGCTCTTTGTGAGAAGAAAAAAAATCTTGGATATTATTGTTTTAAAAGAAACGCCCTTTTTTTTGCCAAGTCTTTTTTGCGAGTGTTGCGATGAAGTTAAAAAAAAAAAAAATAGTACTATAATACTGCCATTTCCGTCTGAACTTTAGAGTAAATATATCCGAAGGGGGCTTTAAAAATTCGGAACACTCATGTAGTTAGTAGCTTTTTCCTCGGAACTCTGTATGTCCATTAAGTGTAAACCCGCAAAAACTCGAAAAATGTATTTAAGCTACTATAGATACTATAGCTTTCAGGTACAGTCATTTTGTCTCTTCCAAATGAACACGTACGTGAATAAAAATGAAAAACAATGTTTCTCCGAACTTCTGTTAAAACTTATCTTACCGTTTGTTTTGTATTATTAACAAACGTAATGTTTGTTAATGTAAACGTAAAGTTTCATCTAACAGTCTTTTGCCACGTTACATAAAAATATATTCGTTAACTTTGAAACTTTGATATTATCTTTCTGTCTCTATAGAAATCCAGAAAACGGTAAAAATACTTACGTATTTCATTTCTTTCCTTAACAAAGGAAGTGAAAAAGTACATTTCCTGAAAACAAGATAAGACACATTTGTCATCAAAAGTTTCTGTGTCAAAACTGAGCATTTCAGAAGTTTATTTTTCAAAACAGAATTTCCCCTTTTAAAATAGTACCGTTTCCACATTTCTTCTTCTTTTTTTGCGATGGATGTCAAGTATCTTTGTTTCTTCCCTTTTTGAAGTTTCTGTTTTGAAAAGAATAGTTTTATGGACAGGATTTGAAATTTCCTAAGAGTTTAGAAAAGTTGTCTCTTATTGTTACAAAAACGCTTCCGTTGAATTCAATGAATAATTCATGATAAAATGCTCTTTAACTAAGTTTAAAAAGTAGATATCACCTTAGGTAAAATTAGCGGGCCTTGCTAGATTTAATGTATCATTTTCGACAAGTGCTCAAAAATCTAAAAAAAAAAAAAATCAAAAATTGGATTTCTTTCTTACTTTGTCTTGGACAGCAATTTATTTCCAAGAAACGGAACATTGCTTTCAAATATAAACTTTTACGCAAATGATTTGTTTGTCTCGCATGTTTTGTTGACCTACTGTTACAAAACAGCTAGTAGCTATCATGTAATCAAACTTTGGGATTCTTAGGTAAGCAATATTCTTCATAGGACAGCTCAAAATCTAAATGCTCCGCAAATTTTATTCAGCGTTAAATTGGCTGCATGAAGCGTTTCCTGTTAATAGTGTGGTGGTTGAAAAAATTCTTGAGCTAATTGATTTAACTAAAACAACTTTTAATTACGAGGTTTTTTGGAGTAAAATTTAATCATTTAATATTGATGGCGCTCTTATACTTTCAGAACTCACAGCACACATTAGTGTAGTTAGTATTAGTACATTAGTGTATCTTTACATTAGATTACCTAGCTCAGGGGTTCTCAACATTTTTTGCTCTTCGCCCCCTTTGAACGTTTACGTTTGGAAACGCCCTCTTCTGTGGTCAATGTAAGTAGCGCAATCGAAAATTGAAGCTGAAGCTTATAATTTTAATTGCAAATATAGGTAATTTCATACACGAAATTTAATATTGCTATGTATAATCATTAATTCGGAGTATATTAATATTGGAATATGTGAAATCAAAGGATTAAAAACAGAATTGAATTCCAGTTAGTTTTTGTTTTTGCCTACTTTCCCGTAAAAGTTAAAAAAGAGAACGAAAGAAGACTTAGCGTATCATAAAAATATTGCTAAAAAAACAAAACATCCAAAATACGTTAAGTAATTAAATAAATCTTGCAAAATAAAAAATTCGAAACTAGGGTTTTGAGATAGGGAAAATGTGTGTATGTAGATCTTTCTGTCGGTCTGTCTCCGCCTAATAATTTTGAAGAAATTGTCTAATTGGAAAGAATTTTTGCAGTCGAAAAACCTCAGCAAGGACATATTATTTTCATACTTTACTTTTCGATTTGAACAAGTTTTCGTTCAATTTTGAGCAGTTCAAAAAAATCTTAGCATTAGCGCCAATGGGCAAAAATGAAGCAAATTATGTAAACTCTGGGCATAAGATCCAAGTTCTTTTGAGCCATCTTATTGGAAGAAGCTCTTAACGGGAAGTATTTTTATTTGAACAATTTTAAACACTTAAAAAAATATAATTAACTTTAACCCTGCTGTTCTGTGAGCAGTTACAACGCACACGTACCGTTCGGGTCTATATGACCCGGAGAATGAATACTCACTACAGAGGTGGTATATTTTCCCTGTTTTTTAATAATACCCTATATCTAGGTAAAATAAACATATTTTAGCAGAATTCATTTGATTTAAAGTTAGAAATACATATCCTGAGGTACTATTGTAAATATAAATATGATAATTATTTTGCAAAACATTAAATGAAAGGACATTTCTGCATGGAACCTCTTTTTTATTTATAGTATGGGCAATAATATGATTATATATACTTTGAAAGTAGTGGGTTTACAATTTTGGTGCAATATATTTGTTTATTATTGATTGTCTGAGCTTGGGAGTCACTTATTTCTCAGCAGTAAATAAAAAGTGGAAATTCAGTTTTTCTTTTGCATTGTATTTTTTCTACTATATTGCGAGATTCATCATTTCTATAGGGATGTTACATCACCTGAAAGTGTAGAGAGAATAATTACTTGCCAAGTTTTAGCAAAAAGAACCTTTTTCTTTTTTTTTGCCTCTTTGTTTTCCTTCCATATGTTGTTTATAAATTTCCAGAGAATAAAGACGCTGCAAGACCAACAGTCCGGCATGTTATAAAACGTAACCCTTCTCTAGCTGTTTCTACTTCTCTTACAAGTATATTATGAACTAAAAAGTTGATCCAACGTAATTCCAATGTCTGTAATGGCATTACAATCTAAAATAAGTTTGAATATAGTTTGAAAAGCTGTAAGATCCATAATTTCTCTTTCTTCTCCATAAACCTTTCCTTTTCTGGATTTGTCATTGCAATGACTTTATTATGAAGGGTGGAATTTAATATGCTTTCAAATGCGATGTTTTATTATTATTTCTCTATTCACATGATGTTGAATACCTAGTAATATCTGGACTTATTTTATTACATTCTATGAATTTAGACAGCCAACGATTACATGTTAATAAACAACCAGTTTGTTGTTGGTCTTTTGACTGAACATACTCTGATCTAAGAATTGAATCAGTAACCATATTATCACCGTCAGTATTAAAAAAATTGACTTTCCTCACTGGTAATGGTTTCCATCCTCAGAAGTGTTTCCTACGTTACTGTCACATTTTCTCACAAGTTCACTTCGCCGCTAAAATTTTTATTCGTCATTTTTAGTATTTTCATAGTAGCACTGAATCATGCTCTCATCTAATACGACACAAAATAGTCAAAGTGGACAAATGCCTTATACCTTCACCTAAATTGAGTCACGTGATCTAGCTACTACGTGTCAAGTCAACTGATCGGAAAAACCACATCATTTAACATTGACAGACGTTTGATCCTATGTGAAACTCATTTGACCACTTAACAGTATTTGCTCTTATCACTTCCTGTGGAATTAGTACGACACCAAATCATTTTTTACATAGAATTATTGAAAAAATAGTTTCGGGTCATTATGACCCGAACAGTAGATTAATACAAAATTTTAAAATACACAGTAAAAAATTAAAATAAAATCCTTTTCTGAGGAATGAGAGAATACCTTGATTTACAAAGTCGCTAAATTTCAAGCAATTATCTCAAAACTGTAATTTTTTATGAAGTATTAAAAAACGTTTCGGGTCAAATAGGCCCGAACAGACCAGCAGGGTTAAGGAAATGTCAGTCCTATATAAATCCTGTGCTAACAGACGGATTTGCTTTGAACAATCTGTATGAAAAGATGTTGTAATGTAGAATATATTCAGATACGAAGGTCATCCAGAACTAAACAAACCAATTTTCACACGAAACCTTTTGATCTGCTTTTTTAAGAATATTTCCGATTGAATAAATGAGTGAGTGAATGAATGAATGAATTGAAAGAATTAATGAATAAATGAATGAATATGTATAAACCGTAAAAAAAGGTATATTTGGAGCAATTTAGAACTAAAGCTAAATGAGAGAGATAGAGAGATGGCTAGGTAATCGGGGTATACGCGAAAGATGGTTTGTATAGTTCTAGGCGGAACTTTTTGTTATTTTACTATTTTCTCTAGCTCGAACTTCCGTTGAAATTCTTCTACGCCCCTTAAGGGGAAAACCCCCATGTTAAAAACCGCTGATCTAGAGGATGGAGGGGCTATGTGGCTAGAAACAGCAGCAAGAGCGGCACAGAACCACAATTTTCTCATTTTAGTTTTCGTTTCCTTGTGCATTTTCACTGGAAAGTAGCCTAAGAACAATTGGTGAAAATGTTCAGAGATGACATCAGCACAAAAGATTAACACATCATTTTTATTTTAAAAATTAAATTTAAAACAAGCATGCGTACATGAAAATGTGGTAATGAATTTGAAAGATGAAATCTAACACAACTAGATTTATGAAATTTCATAAAAATGAACACAAGTATTTACATTACATGAAGATGTTACAGAATATTATCACACATGCATACAACCTTGAATATTTTTTCAAATATTTATTGTTTTTAAAAAGTTCATGGGAGTTAGATAACAACCATACTGTGATATTTATTTTAAAATAACTTTTAGAAGATAGCTTCAAAACTATTCATTTTATTAACAATGTAGAAACTCAGTAATTAGTTTAATTAAATACACTGCGTTCCAAAATAAAATTACTTGTTAAATGGGCTCACTAATGGGTAAATAATCAACACAATAATTAGAATATAGATAAATATCTATGTTCCGTAGATTGGTACTTCTTATAGGTTTCATTAACCTCAATTTTAGTTCCTAAACTCGAAAATATTTTGAATTTTAATATCGTAAGTACACAAAAAATAATTCATAATTATATGTGCAATGATATTATAAATATGAAAGTTAAATTACTAAATTTCGTCATTATTCATGAACATATTCGATAGACATTTTTCGGTAGTAAGTGGCAGATCTGGAATTGTTGAAAAGGCAAATATTCTAATGAGAAATGGTTAACTTCTGTATGATTCATATTATAAAATATTACAAAACAGTAGTTATCGATTTCATATTTTTTTAATTAATGATGCAAATGAGCTTTATTTATGATTGAAAATTAGGAAAGGTGCCAAATGAGGTATAAAAAATTTCCAATTTTAAAGATTTTTTAAAAATGATATTTACAGTGTATTTTAATTACAAATTAGTAACGGTTTTTTTTTTAAATTAAGGGCAAGATCAAGAGAAAGAATTACCCCTATTTTTGAAAGGTTTAACTTCAGGACTGTTACAGATCTGACAGTTGTTACAGCTTCTGCCCTTAACTTGTACAAAGTAAGCTGCCCATATTACTTATATAAAATAACATAATGTAAAATAAATAAACATGTGTAGTAATCATTTAAAAGCGTTAATATTGTTAAAATTTAAGCAAAAAACTAGATATATTATAAAAATGTCACATTGAAAATTTCGATTCAAAAAGATTTTTATAAAGTGAAATTATTCCTATTTATAAAAGATCAAGTGTGTGGGTGGGTGAGGGGATAATGTTTCAATGAAAACACTAAATGGATAAAACACTCATACCTTTAGGTAATATTGTTTATGTTTTAATACAAATTGCGTGTGCGGCGCTAACTACCGAAAATACGGTAGTCATTTCTTTTAGGTGGGATGGGGAGTTAGCACAAAATGGTTGAACAAATTACATATACATCGATCGAAGATCCGAAAAATTACAGAAAAAAAATATCCTAATTTAAAAAGTAATCGAAACTTTGGCTACGATAGTGATGCATTTAAGCTCATCTCACTCTGCAAAAAGCAACTCTGAAACACATAACCAGAAACTAATTGGGGAAAAAATCACACGCATCAGATCCGCAAAAGAACTGCTTTTTTGTTACCGATTTGATTGTTACAGATCTGACGAATTTCCCTTATTATATTCACTAAACATCGCTAATTAATGATTTGAAACCAAAACGTGTAGTATTCTGTTCACAACATTCAATTCATTTTTAATTAAAAAAAATAATTAATTTGGGTTTAACTTGAGTTGCCGAATTGATCTTTCATTTGGTAGACACAATAAAATAAAGATTGAAAAATTCTTACATGTAATTCTGTTGAACTGAAGTTCAAACTTTCAACTGGTATTTGCACCTCATAAAAAGGGGTCCTAGCATGCGTAATTAGTTGGCGCTAAAAAAGTTTTTTTTACCAGAAATAATGTCTCGGAAGTCGGTGATACCGATTTGATACGAAAACTTGGGACAAGGATAGATTTTTTTTTTCGATGTATATTTACGTCTTCTAAAATATGAAAGTCAATTATTATAAACAAGCATGAAATACATTGCTTCCGATGATAGTTGTTTTTCTCGCGATGTTTTATAATGTACACGGTTCTTTTTAAAGATCGCGATTCGTAACTGGGATACGTTACCGATCTGATTTTGAAGAAATAAAAAGTTCTTTTGATATAAATTAAATTAACAGCTTGAAAATTTTGCCATGGATTGCATGTAAAACGAAGTTATCATTATTAAAAAAATATTTTTTGGTATTTAATAGAAAATGTTTCAAACATTTTTCTGCGTTATTAAATTTTAAAAGGCATGTTAAAAATAATTTTGTGGTAATTCTTAATCTCAAAATTACGAAAGATAAGTGTAAATATCAGGTGCATTAAAGATTTCCAAGTTTGCAATTACAAGACGTAAAGTTTATAATTTTTTAAATATATAATATTATGAATAATTGATTTTACGATGCAATATTGCGCAAGTAGTTTTTTATCGTAAAACTAGTTAAAATATTTCAAATTCTAAGTAGAAAATGAGTTTAATCTTGCTTTTCATACCATTTTTCTTTATTATATAAACTAAACTACTCAACTTTATTATAAATCATAAATTTCACAAATAGTTCGGTTTTAACATGAATCGAAAAGTTTTACCATTCTATTATTAATTTTAAAACATTGAATTAAACGTCAGGTAAAAATACCGAGCATAGTGGACTAATAGTAATTGACAAGGTTAACTCTCGTACACACTCTTGGAAATAGGTTTGTCTAATAAGCTACTAAATGCTTACTAACTATATAAACATTACAATGGTCAAAACATTGTAATGTTTTGAACTTATTAGACAAATTATTTTCTGATAGTGTCAAATACTCTGTCAAATAATAGGACTGTGACCTTAATGTAAATTTTAAAATTCTGATATATGTTAAATTTCGAATGGATATTAAACTATTGTGAATTAATTTTCTGTTCCTAGAGTTGGATATTCTATTTTTTAAAACAGAGTTTGCATAAAATGTGTTTCCAAAAATGAGAAGAACTTACTGGAAAACATGTGATCGATAACTCGTAAATCAAAATTTAATACTTATCGAGCAGTAAAAATAAAATACATGAAAAGCCATATTTAAGCAAACATCACTTAATATATTACTTTTCTTAGTCTCAAATTCTAAATTTATGAAAAGAAGTAATTTCGTATTAATAAGATTAAACAGTAATAATAAATTAAAATAAATCATAATTATTAATAATCTTTTAATACTCGATAAGTTTTAATGTTTCAAAGGTTTAGTAAGAACCTTTTCTTTTGTGCTTAGATATGTAATGCTCATCAGAAAATAATCAAATGTTCAGAGTAACGGAATTATATCAAACCATTTTTTCCCATAGCCTTACAATAAGTTTTAAAAAATAAGTGTTTAAGATAGTTATTAAAATTTTGTATGAATGGTGACTTTTTAAAATGAAGACAGCGTAAATATTTTATCGGAACTAAGTTTCATAATAAAATACGTTTCATAAAATTAATACTAACATTACTGAGGAAAAGAACAATGAATCCAAAGAAAAATATTAAAATGATTTTTCATTTAAGTTTATCGAATAAAAATTAGTTGCTTCCTACGTAATAAAGGGTAGGCTGGAAAATTTTTTTTAGAAAAATTGCTTAAATAGAGATTCTCAGGTGGAACTGTAACGAGAATAAGAATAAAGCTATGTTATATGAAAGATTAGAAATTCACATTGTGTCGACAAGTGTCGCATGCAAAGTAGCACCAGTTTCAGCATTACATTGAGAAAGAGTTTACGTCTTGAAAAATATCTCTTTGAACAGCAGATAAAATAATATTGATGCAGTAAACTTTGTTGTAGGAAGAGCCGACAAAGATCAAGAAAATTTCTTCTTATCGGCCTTCCATGTCATAGTAATAATTTACAGTTGATCTGGGGACAAAAATAATTTTCGAATTAGAAATAAATCGATTCTTAGACATTCGTATTTTATAAAGTTTATTGCTCATGTGTTTCATTGTATAAGAAACTATTTAATAAAAATATCAACAATATTATGCAGTTTAATCGTTAAAGGTTATTATACTAACGGTTTGAAAAAGAACTTTTATTTCTCATGTTATTTTGTTACTTATCGGTTAAATGATCTACAGTGGTGAATTTTTCTGAATTGTCACCAACATTAATTTATCAGTTTCAGGTACCTTTTGCTATCAATAAATCCATATGCATTAAAATATAGAAATGTATCTCTCTTGGTGAGTTTATCATTATGTGTCATCGTTTGGATCGCTCTCAGGTGTGAGGAGGGTCTCAATGCAATCAAAAAGGTAGGACGCATCATTTTTTTTGAATAAAATACCTTGAATTATCAAATGCTGCAAAATTCAATGATGTACAAACTAAATATGGTGAAAGGGGGAGAGTTACCAAGGCCTTTAATTCTTTTTTTCGGTTTTTATGGGGTTGCAACACTGAATGCGATGAGAAAAGATGCTGTAGATCATGCACCCGATAACCACCGTTACTTTCGTAAAATATTACATCAGACGATTTTTAAAGCTCCACTATTGCAGAAATGAATTTGATATTTGAAAATGTATGGACTATTTAAAGTTTCGATACTATGACCTCAGCAAATGATACTTTTG
Source organism: Octonoba sinensis (assembly GCA_038502835.1). Taxonomy (NCBI): domain Eukaryota; kingdom Metazoa; phylum Arthropoda; class Arachnida; order Araneae; family Uloboridae; genus Octonoba; species Octonoba sinensis. Next base: position 21,885,189 of record CM076599.1, on the reverse strand, counting down.
TGAATAAGAAATAAAGCAATACTCTTTGCAGTGTAATATTTATCGTGTTAGCAACGAAGTTATACTTTGAAATTATCAATTCAACTACGTTTCAAACTGCTTGAACAGTTAATCGTTTCAAAAACTTATGCATAGTATAAATAATAATTTTATAAATTCATAAAAAAAGTTAGACCAGCAGCTTAATTTAATCGTTTTAAAAGTTTAAATTAGATATCATTGATTTTATTCCTAAAATGTAAATTGATCTTGAAATGTAATAAATTTTGCTAATTATAAAAACAGTTATTCAATAAAAATTGAATTGAAAAGTATGTTACGGATACAATCAAATAACCATTCGTACATCAAAAGTCATATGCTCTGTAAACAATCACATGGACACCTTAATGGAAATAATTTTATCCACACACATCTCATCTTTTGAGCAATTCTAAGCACCGTTATATAGCTCCTGTGATGTTAACTACATATTACTATGCAATCTTAATGTCGTAGCATAGCATCACCCACATATATATGTACCAACACGGTGCTTAACCTTTCTTGATATGCAAACAATGCCATTCATTGTCTTCTTCTACTAGCCTGCAAAAACGTCTTTCATACATGATCGCATTCATACCGTATAAAACGCTTTATGGAATACAAAAACAAGTCTCATTCATGTATAAATGAAACCTTCTCTGTATAAATTCACTTAAATTCCAATGAATACTCAAATGTTTGTGAAGATGAGAATTTGATTTTTAAATACAGCGTGATCAGTTCAATGTATTAAAAACCATTTTTTTTCTCCATTTGTTTTAACAAACAAACAAAAATTGTGCGCCTTCATCCTATTGGGCTTTCCACACAAAAATCGTCTTGGGGAAGCTTCTTAATGTCTTTTTTCTTGAGCAATTTTCGCATTCTGTGTCTTCTGATAGTGAACCATACAACAAAAATCAAGCATACGAGTACCCCACCAGCGGCACATGACACGTACGCTACAGGGAAGTGTTTACAATGTTCAGGGGATTCATCAAATCCTGAAGGACAATGAAGAGTTCCATCGCACCACAACTCAGGATCGATGCAAGCTCCGATTTCAGGACATTCAAAGAGACAATCAACGTTTCTGAGAGTTTGCCCTGATTGTGTCCTCACGAAAGGCCTTGTGACTTCCAGCCAGTTCATGGAGAACGAGGCAGACTGCAATGGTGCAATCATTTCTATGAACAACCTGTCCCTGTCCGGCCTTTGGAAGCCGTCATGTGTTTCATTGTACCACGTATTTGAAAAGATGTCAAACACTTCAATCTCGTCCCCTCTTTGGTTTGGTCTGTCGTTGTCAACACAAGCATTGGCAACAGGCTTTGTTCTTGGGTCTAAGTACACTAATAGTCTGCTTCCAAAGTGGCACTCTGATGGAACAAAGGAAAATTAAAACCATGTCATTTATTTCATGATGAAAACACATTTTACATTATAATGTCAAAAACACATTCTTTATGTTGTTTTAATCAATGTCATACTTTAAAAAATTTCAAATCAAGGATTTTTATAAATCATTTCATTACCATAGATTCGTTTGATTCGATACCAAGGCACATATTTTAATAGTTTTGAATTTTTAAAATGTAATAATATTATATATATATTAATCACATTTATACCCGGAATTCTTATCTTAAACTATGTTTTAATAGCTTTTCGTCTCAAATTTTGGTGACTGTTATAATTTATTCAATAATTTCTTCTTTCAGAATTAACATTTTTGTTCATAACTATTGTTTAAAAAGTTATAATATTTTAACTTAAAAATTAGTTTATAATTATATTAAGTTTGAGTTAAAAGATATTTTTGTTTATTTTCATATGGCAAAAATATAGTAAGTCATTAAATTAGTAATAATAATAGCAGAATTCAATTATGCATGTTAAAAACCACCCAAAGTTATGAGTAGAAAATAAAAACTTGCATTGCACGATTTAAATTGAAAATATTTATTTAAAGTTGAGATTACAAATGCAAAAAATCAGAAAAAGAAAAAATATATGTATGCAAGCCCCTCTTATTTTAACATAAGACATTTACCTTTAAAATTATATACATAAATAAACGAAAAAATGTTTTGTGTTCTGATCAGGTTTTTAATTTTTTATATACTTTATCGCAGTTATAACAATTTTTATCTAAGAATATCCTTCCTTTTTCTTTTTCGAAAAGTTAAAAAGAAAATTTTAACTTAATTAAAAATATGAAATAATGTGTCAAAATTTTGACTTATGTCAAATGAACTTTATTTTTCTCTTATTAAGTAAAGTTGTACATTTTGTTCGTTGTTGTTAAAGAAAAAAAAATATGCTTAAGAAATGTAAAGTATGAATATAATAATTGAACTTTTATTTCGTGCATAACGCAAGTTGGGATGAATGTTTGCCTTCTGATTTATTATTTACTCCATTTTCTAAAATAAATTTTTTCCAGAAAGTAAAAAAGCAAATCCTTAAAAATATCAAAAGCTGTGATTTAGTTTCTGACTGCATTTTTTACTCCATTACTCAAGCACGGATTAAACTCATTTACTCTATTACTCAAGCACGGATGCAAAACATCCTGCATCTAGAAGCTCCCGGTCGCATTGAAAAAGGGATTCCAAGTAACCCCGAAACATATGTCTGCATTTTAATGCTTATTTGTGCTTTCTTAACGTGAATTATTTTTTATTACAGTTTACTTGCACAAAGTTAAATTATTATTACAGGGCGTAATTTATATTTTTTCTATCTGCCCTAATATCTAATAGTTCTCCATCGGTAGAAAAGCTGTGAACGAAAAAAGATAATAATTAATTTTTAAAAAATGAAATTAATTAATTCAAATGAATGGAGATTTTTTTCCTCCTTAAAATACCAATTCATGAGGCCCACGATAAACATGAACAGGTTTAATTTCCCTCATATTTTTTTACACGTGGTTTTCATTCAGTATATTTTGTACGTGAATTTCAGTGCACGACTTTTCCACGTAGGGGGACATTCAAAATAAAAAAGATAAAACAAGTGCTCTCCACCTTACTACTCATGCTAAAGTGAATTATATTCCTTGTTGCAGAAAAACGAAAAAAATAGGTAATGTTTTTAAAATATATAAATATTTTTTACATTTTAGTTTTTCTATATTTTCATAGTAACTCCTTATCCGTTCATTATAGATACTCTGAATATATCCCAAATGAAAAACATTAAAGGTGTAAAAGTTCGTTTTTCTTCCTTTTATTTTTTCAATTGTTATTCCAATATAAATTTATAAATCTCGCATAAAATTAATGAATGAAAAGTGATTAGAAAATTACCTTCTATTATTGATGCATTGAATCCTCTAAATTTCAGATACAAATGCTTATGCGGCGACGCTTCAATCTGCCACCTGCATCGGATTATTTTGGATGACGAAGGCACCTCGTAAAATAATGTTTTCGCTGGCAAACGAAATGAAAACACTCCGTCCCCACTTAGTCCTGTCTGTCGACGGAGGCCGCTCTCACACGTGGTGTCGTTTACAAATTCGTACTCTGCTTCAAAAAAATAATCATCAAAGTCTTCCAGGTGAGACATTCCGACCACTTCGAAGTTCAGCTTCACGTTGCTTACCAGTGACTCTAGAAGCAATGACTGTTGATCTCTATCGATAACTACATCACAGACGCATCCTATTGCAGAAGAATACCCCGACCAATATTCAGAAGCACTAAGCAAGGCCCAAGCAGTTAGTTGTTGTTGACCGGGCAGCATTCGACATCCATGTCTTTGAAGAACAGAGTCGAAATGTGTTCTGCAGTAGGTACCGCTGCTCTTAAGTCTTGCCTTCTTCAACTTGATTTTCACCCTTTCGCTTGGGAGGCCGACAAAGTGGAACATGCACGTGATATTTTTGCGTCCTCCCCTGCCGTACAAGAAGACATTTCTAGGGTTAGAAATGACTCCTTTCTTTGAAAGTCTGCTGTCCAACCTGCGATTACATTCAGAATGGTCGATGGGAGTTCCTTGTTGGTTAGTGTCCACGAACTCGTAGCGCGCTGTGAACGAACTTGTTGAACTTGTGAGCAACTCAGAAGCAAATGATAAAAATCTGTGCCGGATGACTACTTCGGACCCTGTTGACAAATAACTTTCATCTGAAACCTAGGAAAAAAAAGATAAAGCGATTACAATAAACCTAGCAAGTTAGCCTATTTGTTAGTCCGTGATCATCCTTTTAAATGAGTAAATTGATTGTTAAATCATGAGAAATGACTGCGTTCTTAAATAACATTATTTTCATCCTTTATATGTGCAACACATGGTATTACTTATATTTATTAAACATCCATTTTTAATAATAATATTTATTTACTCTAAACACCTCACGCAAGGTTTTAGGTATTTTCATATAAAGAAAGTGAATATATTTAATTCTTGCCTAGTTAAAAGTTTTTAGATAAAAGAAAAATAACATTCTTTTGGAAATTATTAAAGTTCTACACAGTTTTCCATAAGAAATGGTTCAAGATTTCTTTCATGTTTTGTAGTTTAACACTCTAACTCGCGCCGTATGCGCCGTTCTTTGTTTTCTATTTCTCCCCCTAAAGTTTTCCTTATCGAGAAAAGAAAATAAATAAATATAAATGTGACGACATGCCTAGATTGTTTAATATATTACCTAAATTTTACTTTAGTTTTATCCACTAAGAGAGGCTGACATTAACATCAAAATCCGCATTTAACTGTCCTAGTTATGGATGCTATTCTAATTCTCTATCAATATTTGTAGTCTACTTCTAAAATACATTAATTCAAGTTTAATAATTTTTCTCACGTTTAAAAATATATATTCTTATGAAGTATTGCTAGATTAAATTGCCTACGATCTTAACAAGAAAATAAATGAAAATTAGACAGAAAGAAAATCTTAAAAAAAAAAAAAAAAAAATGTTTACCGCACAATGCACAATGAGGCATACAATTAAAGCAGAAAAATGTACTAAATGACTTTGAGTTTAATAAACAATGACTCTTGTAGGAGGTTTAGCAATGACTGTTATAAGGAACATTGTTAGTTTATAATCCTCATTATTTCTTGATAGCAAAATTTTCTTCATATACCTCACCCTATAAACCAGTACATGAATGATAGTATATTGTTTTTTGGAGAACATCAGTATGAGAAACACTGAGGTAGAAATTATTTTTTCACATTTTAATGCGTGATCCCCTCCCCATAACTAATGATCAAACTCTTAAATTTCTTGTAACTATTATTAAATATATAACTATTGCTCAACTTTTCTATTTTTTAACCTTATAACAATTTCTAAAAACTCTTCTATTTCTCCTAACTACTTCCCTGGCAGAAAACGTACTTCTTATTCTGTTAATCTTCTTAATTTAAATAGTAAAAAACATTCTAGTATATTCAGCATTTTTTTAATATCAAAACGTTTTGTCTAACCAATGAAAAACGAAACGTGAAAAGTGTAATTTATTTCATGTGTGCTATATATAAAATATACAGTTCAAATCAAAAGACTGGAAAACACATCTTGTTGAAAAACTCAGTTCTCAACCATTTCCATCAATCTGTTTGAGTTATTAATAAACTGAAAGAATGTTCACGACCTCATCCACTCCTTCTGACACCAAAAATAATTAATTTTCAATAAAAGAATTCATTAGAGCATGAAAAAAGCTAAAAAGAAAACGAACTAACTGATTTAGAATAAAACATCTGTTAAAACATTTCATGGTTGAAAAGGAACAACTGAAGGAAAAAAGGAAGGAGCGAAATTAATTTTAAACGCATAAATTGCTCACGTTTTGATCTCAAGTTTTAATCTTACAAGTGGAAGGATTTTTCATTTTTTGCAGCTTTTATGTAGTGCTCTGATGTTCGCGCTCTTTTTTGCAAAGCGAACATGTTGCGTTTTGTTGGAATTAAAAATTCAAATATTGTAAAATAATCACTTGGCAGTCCTTTAATCTTCGAAATAAAACTACGCATCAAATTATTGCTTTGGCTGCTATTTAAGCTTTATTCGAACAAAGAAAAGGAAAAAAACAGGAGAGTATTTCCTCCTGAAAAGAAATTAATTAATTTTTGAAACATAAGTCAAAAATGTGTGCGAGATAAAAGATTTTAAACATTAATACTCAAATGCAAGGTTGTGGAGGAAATGAGGTGTTATTCATGTTATTATTACGTGTAAGTTGTAAGAGTTCAAATAATTTATAATGAATTGTAAAAGCAGTCGTATTATGAAAAAAGTTGGATACATTTCCTAGGTAAAATTCGGTATAAATGACAATAGAAGCCCTTTTCTTTTTTGTATTATTTTTTCAATTACCAATCAAAGCTCGCGTCGCAAAAAGTAATGCTGCCTGTAGCAATAAACTTTTCTGCAAGGAAATACAATACCAATCTTTCCAATCACGAATAGAAAATTCAGTGCAAAAAAAGGAAGAAAGAAAGGGAAAATAGAGTCAAATTTTTGGCTGTGGGCAAAAATGGTTATTTCTCTTTTGAAAGACTGAAATATTACTGTGCCTTTCAATGCAAGATACATTATGTGTACACTGATAGATCCAACAAGGGTTGTCGTGTGTGTTCACTATGGAAACAACCTGTTTCATAGCTACGTATACACGTGTATCAGCTCGTATGTACGTGTTTCAGACCTGTAGAAAACTGAAGTCACTTTTTGCACCTTTGAAAGAGGAATGCATACAAATTCTGCTACAACGCAATGCTGTGCTTGTGTCAATATATTTAAGTGGGTCAAAGGTAAGCATTACGAAAGGAGTCAATGTATTACGTATTTTATTGTTTATAACATTCGCATTTAAACAAAATTTTCACCCAGTAGTAAGCAAGCTGTCTTGATACTTTCTTTGTGATGAAACTTAATAAGATATTAAACCTTCTGTTTTTTCATATTTAAAAAAAAAAAAAACCTTTTTTCTTAGCCTGTAGTGAAAAGCAGGCTAAATAGGTAAGCAAACATTATTTATACCAAAATTATATTTCAAGCAGGAACTAAGCAATTTACTCCAGTTTTCCAAAACTTTTGTGTCAGGTAAGGAGTTTGTGTCGTATTCCTCTTGCCAGAAACATAACTATACCTTATTAAGTGCGGTTCGGATCATCTACTTGCTCTAAGCAATTGAATTATTTGAACTTACCTCACAAGGACGAGGTGGAAGATATCTTGGTGGATAATCTGCAGCATGAGCACATAGCTTAGGACCATTCTCTCCGCAGAACAAATGAGTGGGTTCCGGTATTAACGAACCACTTCCGGTAATATTGCCGTTCGTAGCCCCGAAATCGTATATTTCTAATTTGCTTACAGCGCATGCGTTCTCACTGCTTGCAGACGAAGCTTGTTTCTCTACAAGGACAAAGAATGAGACGAAGTACAGCCATACCTGTCAAAATGAAAAAAATATATATATATAAATAAAATTAAAATAAAATTGATGCGCCACCACATAACTTTGTTGTCGTATCAACATTGTTTCGTTTTTTCAAATTGTCTTGAAGAAACGGTAAAGAGCCCATTTTTTTATCATTTTAAATTAATTTTTATTCATCCTTGATGAAAAAATATACAGAATGGCCTTGGTGAATATTTTACAGATGATTAGTATTAAATTCAATAAAAATAAAGTTCTTCTCGTGGCGGTAAAACATGGCGGCAACGAGAGATGAAGGAACAACCTGTTCCACGAAGAATGCGATAAGACAGAATGGAAGAATAGAACAGATTAACTGCCTAAGCATGCGTTTAAATACTCAGGCGCATTTGCATGATATTCCATCCTCGCATTTCCCGATGTTAGAAAGCCGACCAATCACAGTCAAGCTCGTCATCTTATGAAGTTATGCAAACATGAGTTTAACATCGGAAAATGCGTCACAATGATGATTGAATATTTGTGACTTTGCAAGACAAAAATTACAGGAAAATCTTAACACAAATGATGTGCACTTCCTGCCCAAAGAACCTTGATGCGAACTTAAGGATTCGGTAGAGGTGCAGCATAGCCACTGTTAAAAGGAAGCTAATCGCGAAAAATTTTGCACTCAAATGTTCACCTAAATTTACATTTAAATCACAAAATAATCAGTTTGGACAGTTTTTTTCACAATCCGTATGTGTGTAATACACACGTGTGTATGGACCACTGAAATATTGATTTTGACCATCACCAAGTCCATTTTGACGAGATTTGTCGCGCCATTTGTATGTTCGTATGTTCCTATCTCGCATAACTCAAAAACAGTTAGGCGTAGCAAGTTGAAATTTCGTGTGTAAGACCTGTACAAGGTTTAGTTGAGCCCCTCTTCTTTTGGTGGCAAAGGGATATTCCAAAAGCAGTGTTTTACGCGATTTTGTGTCAATTGCATGCAAATTTCCGCTCGTTTTCTACATTCTTTACCCAAACGCATTACTCAAACCAACTCTATAGTTAAGAATATTTGCGCCCATTTGGCGACCACTTCTGAATATTTCGCCAAATTTCGTACCGAAATAGAGAAGTCAAATTCAGTGTTGGTCTGACAAATAATGCGGTATTTGGCGATTTTCCCGCAGAACTCCCATGTAAAGCATTTGCAAGAGTAAGGATGTTGTAAAACTCGTTCCTACGTTGGATCTCAGCAAACTAGTGGGTTTGAAGAGTATTACGCACGCTTACGGCTGTATTTCGTGAGCACGCTTACGTTATATTTTTGTCTTCCTTCGCAGATTCCGTTCAGTTACTATGGTCTATGAATTTCAGATTTCTCAGGCCAATAAAAATAATAAATTCCCTTAATCCTGAAAATGCCATTTTCTACATTTACTATACTGTATAGGTGTAGGGAAATAATAGTGAACTAAAAATGTATTTAAAAAATAATGAAACTAAAAAATATAACTTTAACATGCGTATCTGATACACGCACCAATTTTTTTTAATTATTAAAAAAGGTAATTAAATAATTAGTGTAAAACAAGGAACTCATGTTGTGCAAACATCAGCTATTTTTTTTTCAATAAGGATTTTTATTATAACAGGGGTATTTGACGAGTTGGTATATTGATATCCCAACAAAACATAAATGTGAAAAAAAGGCCAAGTTCGGTAGAAAAAACGGCCTTCGGAGTAGTCGGTGTCAGAGATAAAAGAACTGATATCTAACGGGTGCCAAGTTCCGTTGCAAATCCTTTAATCATAGCTGTAAGAGTGTACAATGTTCTTTAATTTATTGAAAAACCCTTTTTTTTTAAGGATTCCTAACTAACAATTTTTAAAGTTAAGGTAAATTACATTTAAAAAATTTAACTTAACCAATTAGAAATGTTTAATAGTTAGTGAAATCACGTGTTAAGCCAGTATAGTTAATTTCTAATTGTCTAGTAAAATAATGTTTTAAGATATTATAGTTAATTTCTAATTGTCTTCTTATCGTCCTCCTGAACGCAATTTACCTTAATTAAAACTTGCCAAGTTAGGAATCCGATAAAAAAAAATGTTTTTAAATAAATTAAAGAACACTGAACACTTTTACAGCTATGATTAAAGGATTTGCTACAGAACTTGGCACCCTCTAGATATCAATTCTTTTATCGCTGACACCGACTACTCCAAAGGCCGTTTCTTCAATCAAACTTGGCCCTTTTTTCGCATTTATGTTTTGTTGGGACATCATTAATTTTTGAAAAGCTAAAATTTGTGTTTTTATATTGACGATAAGTTATACTAAATTAATCCAAGCTGAATTGTTGCTATTAGTTATATAAGTATTTTCCTTTGTTTACATTTCTCCGTAATAAGTCCGTAAGTTCATCTTTACTTAATTAATCTTTTATTTAAAACGTTAAAAAGTTCTGTATAAACAACTACACTGGATTATTTGCACTCAGGTTGAGTTTAGCCTTAAGGCAAAAAATTAAAGCGGAAACTGAATTTCAATGCATCAAATATTTTCCTTTAAGCGAGAGAGATTATTGCTTATGTTAACGGCACAAAAATATGGCTACCGTTTGAAGTCGTTAGGTATGATGCTACCTATGAGTATGCTAGTAACTTTGAAGATAATGTAATTTTTTGAAGTTTTGGATTTTTTCCTTTATATATGCCAAATTGTCTAACTTGATACCAAGTTTTAAGTCTCTAAGTCACTTAAAAGTAGGTTAGGTTTTTGATGAGTGAGTCAGTGATAAAAATGACAATTTTCAGACCTTAATAATGCCATAACCATAAGAGGTACATCAATAAAATTTGATATTCTGGAGGTTAAGGGGATTTCTATTAGACGTACAAAATTTCAAGTATGTAGGGTCTAATAGTTTTCGGGTAATGGGTCAGTAGGGTCAAAAGTAGCTCGAAATGGTTCGGGTAAGTATACACATTGGCCGGTGTCGCCGTTTCTGAACTTGGCGGACACACTGCCATGTGTCTAGATAAAGGATAAACAGGGAAGTTCTCAGATGACCAGATTTCATTCTTTCAATCAAGTAACAATGCATGGATTTTATTTTCGATATAATGTACTACTTTTAAAAATCATCTAGAAGCTCAGACCAGACAAAAAGGCAGGTATTAAAGGCCTATGACTCTCAGATATTATTCTATGAGTATCCCATGAATCTAGAGATATACTTTTTATTTTTCTCCATGATAGTCATTTCCTTAGAGCAAGTGGTTATTAAAGTTGAAATCGGTTATTATCTTTTTTTACAATTTTTATTTCATATACATATTGCTTTTCATTTTAACAGAATGCGAAATGAGTTTTGCAGATTTTCAGTCTTTGCTTTATAAATGAATTTTGAAAACTTTCTTTCTAATGGGGCTGCGTATGGTCATTAACCTTTGCAGACCTAGTGCGTACCCCGGTAATCGGCATCCCTTTTTTCAAGTAGCACCACTGTCGGTGGATGCCATTGCCACTGAGAATTTGGACGCTCAGTTTCCCCTAGAGGGGGGCACCTGAGCTCTCCTTCGATGCGACTTGCACTAGGTATTTAACTTAGCCGAGAGTATCCAAGCCAACCGGATACTCAAGGGATCTTTAACATGTCGCACAATCATGCGACATGGGCGCAAACGATTTTCTGCATCTTGAAAATCCACCGACTTGGGCCAGGTTCGAACCTGTGATCTTGGGCGCACGAGACTTGCGCCTTACCACTACGCCACCCTGTCGAGAAATTTCGAAAACTAAAAAATAAAAAAGAAAGAAAAAAGTTATAGAAAATAAAAAAACAATTTTGTCATTCTTACTCTGTCGTGACGAGAAGCCCCAATGAGTCTGTATGTACAATTAGCATTGGGCGGCATTGTGTGTCTGGGGCTGTGTATCAGTCCATATCGCCTCCTCGTTCCTTCAAGCGTGTAGGAACATCGTCCGTCATCCTCAAGCGATTCAGAGTGCACAATCTCGAAACGAATCGAAATCTCGATTTCCACGCGGGAGTTGCTCAGGAGCTGATATGGAGCACTGTTCATCTGCACCAGTATCTCGCTCCCGCTGGATACAACTTCGGGGAGAGCTCCGGCGCCGCAGAATTCCAGCAATTGTGGGGATCGAACGGAGGGGCCGTCGAAAATGCGAACGGAGTCACCGCTAATGCAGTCAGTAGACAGCAAAAAATTGGCACTGCTTGTAGATGAGGGTCTGCCGGTTGGAACGGAGATTTTGTAGTCATTAGGTTGGGATAGGACAATCCTTGCAGTGTAGCCCTAAGGTAAAAATTAATAAATAGATCTTAATAACCTAAAAAATGCAGAAATTATATACTAAGTGCAGCACTGTAACAAATTCTAGTTGAACCCTTGGCCAAAAAAATTTAAAAAAAAAACAGTAAAATTTAGATGCAACCTACATGTGGTACTGAAGTTGAACCATTATAATGGTTCCTAATTTCACATTCATAGTGAAACTAGGTGAAACTACACCATTATAATGGTTCAACTTAGTACCAAATGTTGGTTGCAGCTAAATTTAACATTTTTTTTTCGCTTTTTGGTAAAGGGTTGAACTATAATTTTTTACAGTGTATACTTTTCAAACTAAAATAACGGATACAATTTAACCGAAGATATATGATAGATAAATTACAGTGAGAAGGAAAAAAAAATTTTGATTAATAATTTTTAGCAGAAGGAACACAACACTTGCGCTCAAATTTAGGTGGGAATTACTTCACGTAAAGCGGTGTCAAACATCTTGACACATAGCGATTAAAACATGAACTTCGTTGTAAAAAGACATGTGGTCTCACTATGTGCTACGCTCCCTTACTAAGCACAAAACTCTCGCGTCGATGATCATAAATAATGATAAAAGGTAGTTATAAACTAATATGCGAATAAAAATTAACATGGAGAAATATTAAGTACTGTTTATGCGTTACAATGCATAGAAACTGCACTGTGAAAAACTTTTGTTCAACCTTTCACTTTAAAAATAGTAAAATTTAGCTGCAGTTATCATTAGGTAATAAGGTGAACCACATTCATGGTGAAACTAGGTGAAACTACACCATTATAGGGGTTCAACTTAATGCCAAATGTTGGTTGTAGCTAAATTTCGCAATCTTTTTGGTGAAATGTTGAACAAGAATTTTTAAGTGTAGCAGACAGAAACATTGTAATTTTCTTTTCTTATAGCCTAGGGATGGAGATGAAGAACAAATTTAAAAAATATTATGGAAATATTATACTCTAAGAAAGCTTTATAAGAAATCTGTTTTTATAAATGTATTTCGTGAAATTACAGTCTGAGAAAAATACCATCCGTCATGATTTTTATCAGATTTTCGCATCACTTTTCGTTTTGTTTAAATCATTATTCATTTTAAAAATGTATAAAAATATATTCTGATCAGAAGAGTAGAAATTATTACTTTTAAAGACGAATACTTTTACTGAAAATGTTCTGCAACTACTGTGGCATATGTTAATGTGTTGCAGAACGTTCAAGAATAATTTTTATTTTTAAATTCCGAACAACCAAACAAACGGGTATATAATAAATTTAAAAAAAGGTATACATTCGTATCTTACTTCGGGGGCTTTTGGTTGTCTAATGTAGTAATTGCACGTGATGTTTCTTGGGTAGAAACCGGGAAAATTAGGTGTTCTTATTCTACATCGTCGGTTTCCATGACAGTCTGTAAATTCCTTATCACAGTATGTTCCAGACATGTGATTTCCAAGAAAACTTGCAGGTCCGCCATCCAACGGTCTTCGCTTGAGAAATCTAATAATGGCACACGATTTTAACAATTTTAATGTCATACATGATGTTGACATATTATTGAAATAATACTATTACTTTCTAGTAGTTCCCAAAGTGGCAACCCTAGGAGTTACCATCGTTAATTACGTGGGTGATGTCTACTTTTCCCCTCTATCCAAAGACTAAAAACCAATTAAGTACTCCGACGCAGGTCATTGGTTCTAAATAATTAATTACCACTGTATCGTGTTTACAAACGCGCACTGATTGGCTGTCATTTATTCCATGATTAAAAATTATTTTTGTCATAATTTGTCGACTACGTTGTGACGTGTTTTTCTTCTACTTATGTCGAATATTTTGGTGACATTTTTTCGCTATAACTAGAGGAATCGATTCCGTGCTCTTCAAAAATATTTTGCACAATTATTAATCTGAAGACAAAAAAGTTGCCACGTTAATAAAACAATAAGCAGCCAAGTTACACAACCAGGTGAATCGAAGCACGCAAAAGAAAATGCTTCTAATGAAGTGCGAAAATTACAAATAAATGTTAGTAACTTAGAAGCGCACATTTTTTACATTCAAAAAGGGGTTTGCTGTAACTACATCACATGTGTATGCACGATTTATTGCTGGATCATTTCACAGCATTTTTGTGTTACGTACGGAACATTTAACAGCAAAATGTTTGAGTATTTAAACATTTTTTGTTATGAAAATATCAATCAAAGGTTTTCAATTTTTTAGTGCATTTTGTACATCAAGAGCAACGTTAGTATAGCATTTATTTTGATTGCGGCCAATAGTTTTTTATTTTTAAAATATTAAAATTTTGTTACGTATGGGGCATTTGATGTCCCGTACGTAACACAAAATACTGTGGAATGATCCTGCTACAAGTTGGTTTTTACTTTTAGGTTTTATGTCTGTTTAATACGTTTTGAATATATATTAAATGCTTGGAAAGTATATCTAGAAGCATTTAAATCAATATATTTAAAAGCATATAAGTATGTTTAGAAGCATATCAGTCAATATATTTAGAACTACCTGTAAGTAAGGTATAATCCAAATGAAGTGGATGGGATTGAAGCTCGACTGGGCACGACCGCAGTCACACTCACGTTGTTGCTCTGTGAAAAAAAAGTGACGCTGCGTTCGATCATGGAGCCACAAAATTCCCCGAAGTGTGGGATAGTCCGTGAGGAACTGTCATCAACGGGTCTCTGGTAAATGGAAGAATAACGGACAGGTGGTCGCAGAGAAAAAGGAGAATCATCGTCCCACTCTTTGGAATCCTCATGCCATTCAGATATCTTCAAATACCCCTTTTGGCACACAGCAGTCTGGTTTCTAAGTGTTAAAAAAGAAATTACGTTGAACACATGAACAATTGGATTAAAGACGGTTTAAATGTTAGGTAGTTTTTTTTTTCTTTTTCTTTATTTTTCCAAAAGAAAATAACTAACCTTGAAAAATTAGTTTCGCCAATATTGCGTGACAACAGAAACTAAATCAATATTTTTCAGTTCGTACCCTTTGAATACACAAATTACTTTGTAGCATTGTCGGATACATTCATAACTCAAAACATAAGTAATGTTTTTTTCTTTTTATAACAAACTCTTTAATGCAATATATACAAGCCGCAATATTATCTTGCGGGAAAAAAGATAAACATTATTTTACTAATTACTATTGTTTTTCATATTTCATTTCTTTTTATGAAGTAAATACACCTTATTGAGCTTTGGTAGGTACATAAAATACAAAGATTGATGCCAACAATAGATACACGTCCGACAAGTTCGTAAAGTTTTAATTAAGCGCGATGAAGACCATATTTGCGTTTTTGCAAATACGTACTTCCTTAAAAACTTGCTTCCCTATTTGGGGTTCCCACTGTTCTATTCATAGAAAATAACCCTAGGTATAATTACTTATTCAACCAACTTTCTAATGATAATTTCAAAAGATAGATGCCAGATAAGTTAAAAATTGCGTTTTTTTAAACCTTTTAAAAAGTGTCCTTATTGCATTGACAGCAGATACTGACAAATAAAGGAGAGTTGTCCAAGCATTATACCGCTTATCATATAGAAATACTAATATGTCACATATCATAACGAATCACACGTGAAGGGTTTGATTAAGTATAGGTACAGCTGACATTATATTTTGAGAACAAATATTTGTTCAATAAGTATTAAAAGTTAATAGTTCCTTAGATGGCTGCAAGTGACGCGATGTAGGAAACTAGAGTTGCAGAATTTGTACCAATTGCTCCCTAAACGGTACCACACGGGAAACTATTTACTTATGAATAAGCAAATGAATAAACTGTAAGTGTGACCATTTTAAGAAAATAATAAACTAAAATTTCGTTAAAATTGTCATAAATAATCCAATGAAATGAATTCAGTCGTAATACTCAGCTACCTTCAATTTTGCTAAGCAATCAAGTCTCTAGAAACCACGTAAATTAATTCTCTAATCTTCTCAATGTCGTTATGGATATCACAGAATATTCTGAAACTCTCATGATTGACTTCTCATTTGGTCCCTCTTTGAAAAGTGACAATGTAGTGTTTAAATGAGTGATTGTTAAATTGCAATATCTAAATCGGTGGTTTCAATTTCGGGAGTGGTTTTATTTTTTAAGTTTTAGTCGAAGGAGTTCGACATTTACACGTTCTCCAAACATCGCGTTACCATTACATTGCATAAATGTGTCTCATATACTGTTTGTTTATGTAAATTGTTTTTTTTTTTTTTTTTTTTTTTTTTAATCAAGGTTTAAAACTCCTATTTGAGTGCGGTAGGTTTAATAGGAAAAAAAAAACATGACAAAATGTTTCCGTTTCTAAACTTTAAATTATTATAAGGCACTGAATAGAAAAAAAAAGGCGTTTTACTGCTATTCTTATTTCTATCGTTTTAGTTATTCACATATCTTTTTTTAAACTTAGTACACCCCACTTCCCCCAAAAATGTGATAAAAAATACTAACTTAAAGACAAGGCAGTGCAATAGTGTTTGTGGAAATAATGTTAGTTTCTAATTACTAGTTCTTTAGTATTATATTTTTCGGTTAATTTTAACTGTTTACTGAAAATTCTTGTTCACTATATTTTAAGCACTGGTAGGAAAAAAATAATAAACATGGAAACTTATAAATCTAGCACGAAAAACTACGGTTAACATTCTTATGTGTCTCTCATGCAAAAAAGTAAAAAATAAAATGAAAATAAATAAATAAATAAATATTTAAATCTAATGTTTGTATTACGTTATAGTTCATTTTATAATTGAAAAAAAAGCATTTTCTTGTAACTTTGCATCTGTGTATACTTCCACAATGTATTTAGCAAACCCACGAGACGCTTCAATGCTTTTCAAGCTCTTATGGAAAGAGGAAAAATAATTTTCATCACAAGCGATCATTTCGCCATGAAATTCCAATAAATTCACATAATCGGATTACTGAAACATGATCCAATATTTCGCCAATGCTACTGCTGACATCGCCACTTCTTCCAGTTGTCCCTGCAAAGCAGGGAAAAAGGTAATAAAGATGAGCGCATAAAATGCATCATTTTCCATTAGCTTTTCCTGCTAACATCGAGGGTCACTGGGAATATAAGCGAGAGCATATCGCAGTATGGAACCTGTCAGCAACAGCTGATGGTCCCGGGAAAAGTAATTTCATCACACACTATTGCTGTGCACGAGGAGAGTTAATCATTTCACGCGCAGGTGACATGGCCGAAGGTAGACCCTCCCCCCTTTTCGTTTTTTTTTCTTACGGGGATCGTGTTTCTGACGTCTGATAAATTCTTTTCTTGGTTAGGTTGGGTTTTAGTTATTTATTAAAAAAAAGTAAACTCATTTTCTGCGGTCATTACTTTATAATAATTTTCTTTTATAAAAAAAATACTAAACTTTAACTGTAGGCAAAGGACGCTTACATACTTATGTTGTATTTGAAAATATATCAAACAATTTTTGAATGAATAAATTTAATAATAATTTAACTTTGTGCAAGTAAACAGTAATAGAAATATAATTTCACGTTAATTTAAAGCACAAATGAGCGTTAAAACGCAGACATATGTTTCGGGATTGCTTGGAATCCCTTTTTCAATGCGACAGGGAGCTTCTAGATGCAAAACAATGCTCATCTGTGCTTTAAATTAACGTGAAATTATATTTCTATTAAAGAATATTTATTGGAGTATATAAAGTAAGCATTACAGTAATCACTTGATTGATGAAATCTCTAACGTCTGAACGTGATGAAAAGACGTGCGAGGCCTTGCAGTTTATATTTAGGTATTACGTGCTCCAAAAGCCTTTCAATGACTTTGATTGAAATAGTATGCTATTTTCATAACGTTACATTTTTCATTATGTAATTCAAAAAATAAATACACAGTGTACGTAATAATGTTTCTGCATTATATATTTAAGCCATCTCACCTACCCATGTGCGCATTCCCACCCGCCCTATAAGGAGAGATTACTCAATATAGCTTTCTTGGCTTGATCAGATCACAGAAAAATAGGTTACTCGAAGAAAACTCTTTCCTTTTTTTTTTAATTTGCAGTCGCTCAGAAAACAAACACTATGATAAATGTAGAAATTAAGGAATCAGAAACACTGGCCCTATAAGGAGAGATTTCTGAATGTAGCTTTCTTGGTTTTATACTAGCCATTGTTTTAAATTGCAGCATAACAACAAAACAGTACTGTAACTGCATAAAGAACACTCTCAGAAACGCATGCTCAAATCTCACGAAACTTTCGTCGTATCTGACGAAATGGCTTCGTGAAAAATGCTCCGAGTAAACCTTTCGTCAAATTGCCGATATTTGTGTGGTCACTTTTTAAAATCACGTGATCGCGCGAGGAAAGAATCGTTGTAAATGACGAAATTTTCTTGAGGATTAAGGAATCGTTGAAAGTGAGGATTCTATTTTTCAGAGTGAACAAACGTTCTGTACACTGTTCTCTGAAACAAGTCTGGCAAACAAGTTGTGTTTCCATGCTTCGTTATTATTATTTTTTTTCGAATTAAACGCCAACTTTCCCTGCTTTACTATAATTTCATAACGGAAACATTATGGCAGGAGGACTGTTATGCAGCGGACTTTTGACTATTAAATATCTTATTAATTCACTTGTATTCTTTAAAACTACAAGTTAGTTATTTAAGTACAGCATCGCCTCGCATTCATTATTGTTGAACTTCTAGTTTCTTTGGATATTTTTAGCAGCTGTTTTAAATGATTAAAATAAATATTTTCTTAAATTCATCATATTGTTTGTTTCCTGAGCGACTGCAAAGGAGGAAAATAAAATATGTTTTGTTCGAGTAAACTATTTTTCTGAGATCTGATAAAATGTTTGTCCTACTTCGATCATCTAAACACTTTACTGGTCCTTTAAATGAATTATTAAAAACATATTTATTTAAAAACACAACGGACAAAGCAAGTCTGTATAAAATTACAGTTGATTAATTGTTTGTATGTACGTAGTAGCGAATAAGTACCGCATAACACCCTTACGATAAAAATAATAATAATAAATTTTTAAGAAAGTATTTTCACCACTGTGTCTTACTTTACCTTGGAGAGCAACTAGGAAGTGTTTTAGTGTTTAAAAGCGCATAAAAACCTTCGCTATAAGAACTGTAATGAACCAACCAACATTCACACGTTCCCGCACAGAAAAAATTCTAGTTGCACCACTAATAAGCCACCCGACGCACCATCTACAATCATTTCCCCTGAAATCTTACCTTACTACGGATGTTTTCTACTTTATTAACTGCATTCCCAGGTTAATTATGTACGTTTCTTCATCTTTTTCAATCGACAATTAAAACCCTCCTTAAAATTTTAAGCATTGTTAAGCGTCTGTAAGCTACCCATCGAGACTTTATAACTAAAATAGATTTTTTTACATTTTAAAGTGAATACTACATTTACATTAATAAACTTGACTTTTTAAATTTTAATTTAGATAAAATATTTAATATGAATCTTTATTGCAGTTATCAATTTTCGGTTAATTGCTCGAAATTAAGCAAGCCTAATAATAATCCTTGATAACTCATTTCTATTTTCAACGGCAATTAATCAGATCTCTAAAACAGATGCTTCTCTAATTCCTGTCAAATTTCATACTTAAATGAATATTAAGAGATCACTGTTTTAAAGATAAGTTTTAGATAAATCAGCAACACAAATACGTATATACTGCAAAATGGAGGAGAGAAAAAAGCCCTGAAATTTATTTTTCAATTACTCAGATTAAATTAGCACTTGAGAGTGCGTGATAAA
The DNA here is from genome assembly GCA_038502835.1 of Octonoba sinensis. NCBI lineage: Eukaryota > Metazoa > Arthropoda > Arachnida > Araneae > Uloboridae > Octonoba > Octonoba sinensis. The sequence continues at coordinate 21,865,583 of CM076599.1, read as the reverse complement.
TAATTATTTTCGCATAAATTTTTCACGGATAAAGGGAAAAAAAATCGAACTTTCATGTTAAAATTTAATGAAATATTAATGGAAAAATGTTTATTTTATGAAGACGGTGGAGCAACAAGCGCATATTTTGTTTCAGAAAATAAATATTCAAGCGCTTAAGATAAACATAGTGAACATAGAAGAAAATTAATGGCAGATATAATCGCGAAAACAAAAGCCTCCTATAATGCGTTTATTCTTTTATCACGCAGTAAGAAGTTTTCTTATGTGTAAGCGCCGTAATGATAGAATAAAAGTATTAATAGTAAAACCTTACGATGATTAATCACCTACATTAATTAAAGGATTGCGCAAATGTTTGGCAGAAAGTACTTGGCTAGGAAATATGTTTTCATTTAATTGGATTGTGAGAGCGGAATCGTTGCTCGTCTTTTGGAGCTCGTTTCGAATAAATTTCTTAATACCTTAAAATGCAAATAGCAAATATATAAAAACGAGAAAAAAAGGAATAATTAAAAGGATCCATTCCCTTTAAACCAATTTAATGTTATCATATTATCACTTCAGCACGATCACATTTCATCTTAAATACAGGAAATTCCAAGCATGTATGGACATTTTGAATCCTAACATGAAAAGGATGTTTTAAATACCGTATTTATGCGAATCTAATGCGCATGGTTTTTGGCCAAATGTAGTATTCAAAATTGAGGGGCGCATTAGATTCGAGTGCAAAACTGGTCAGCAGTTCGCCGATAACGTCAACCAAATTTATTCACCGACAAACAATTTTTTTATTATTTAAAGTTTTAAAATGGGGATGCGCATTAGATTCGCATAAATATGGTAGTATTAATTATTTAATAGGTTTTTATCATTGCTCGGTATCGCACAAAAGAGGGAAGAGAAAAAAAAAAGATATATTATTTTAAACATTATATGTATAGGTATATATCTATATAGATTTATCGATTTATTATATATATATATATATATATCTACTTATATATTATTGAAAATGTTGTTAGGTACAAGTTCTGAAATAAAATGCAATTAAACTTAAGCCATATTTTAAAAACTTAATGAAGTTCTTACGAAGGGTGCTTCATATTTTAGTATAAATAAAGTTACGGAATGATATTGATATTACAAATCATATGCAATTTAAGACCTGCTTTTTGGTATGAGCCATCGTTTCTTGTTGTAAGCAATATCAATTTTGTACAAATCTTTTATGTAAGAACGAGTAATGATAAAAGCCTAATAAATAATTAATAGTACTTAAAGATCGTTCTTATGTTAGGATTTAAAATGTCTATATCTTCTTCATTAGAGAGTCTAACGCTAGTTATATAACAGGTCCAGCCAGCTTCAAATGAACAGCCGTCTTTTGAAAGAAATTATTTGTGATGAAAGGGGAGGGGGACACGAGGGAAAATAATTTATTAGGAAAAAAAGGTTTCTAAACAATTGAGAGTTTCTAAATAATGTTGTGACAAATTTAATTATGTTTTGTTATCATTTAAACTTCCAACATTTCCATAAAAGAAATTATTCAAGCAAACTAAATGTATACCTCAGATGCCAAGGTATTGTAACAACTTTCTCTCGAATTCCAGGAAATGATCTTTTTTATCTTTTAGATTTTGCTGGCTTGTATATATGAAGATTTGATCAGTTTAATATAAGAATCCTCCTGCGGTTATCCAGCAAATGATATCTGGCAACCTAAATCCTCCCGACCGATTCCAGTTACTTCCGCATGTCGAAGAGGCGGAATCGCCGGACGAATTTCTGATAGAAAACAAATCCTGAGAACTTAGACATGAGACTAAAGCAGTAATTAGAAACGGTCAGGGTGGGAAAAAATAGTCTATTTGTTCCACTTGAGGCAAGAAAAGAAAATAAGAGAAAGTACAAGATAGGGACAAGAAAGAAACGGAGATTCGAAGCTTTCTTTTCCTACCAAGATAGTTCTTTTTCCTTTTTACTTTTGGTCTTCTTCCTTTTTGCAAATAGAAAGGAGTGACTTGGAACTAAAACGAGAGATAAAACAACAGGGGTAAAACAGACGAAACCTATTTAATAAAGACGAAGGTGAAACTTTCTTAAAAAGAAAGTGTGGATAAAGATTTAATTAAAGCTTCCTTTACTATGTATTCAGTGGAGTATTTGTAAAAAAGTTTGGTTTAAAGTTTTTCTCTTTAACTAAACACCAAACGTTAAAAATATTTTTTCTTTTAGTAAAAAATAGAAAGTGTTATTTTTTTCTATTTGAAAAGTGATGCCATATTTGATAAAATAAAACAGTACTGTTGAAATTAGTTTTGAGGATTTATGTAGATTATTTTTTAAATGTTCATATTTTAAGTTACCTTTTTACAGTAATGTGTAAGGAAAATAACCTTTAACGTGTGAATACTTCGATGTGAAAACATAACTTTTGCCGCCATTGTATATTTCTTTATTAAATAGCAATAGCTCAATGAAATTCCTTTTTTTAAAATTACAATATGTTTAAAAATTTTGAATTTTATTTTAGGTTTATCTGTATACTTACTTATATTTCCCTCATTCTTTGTATTGGGTGTAGTATCAAGAGCTAACAATTCAATTTCCCCCTTAAACGTCTTTCGGCCTTTTGGTAAAACGCGAAGCTCTGGTTTACCAGCCCGCAGGCTCCAAGGTCTAAACCAATCGCCAGGAGGCATTCTGCTCCTGTGCCCTGAAGACAGGAACTACCAAGTACAGGGACACCTGCGATGGATGCAGTACGTTCATCACAATGTAAAAGGACGACCCCCCCCCCTGCAGTTGACAATTGGACAATCTTACAATTTACTGTTAAAAGCTTCTGAAAAGAAAATATATATGCACCAAGAAAAGCTCATGCAATAGAGCAAAAGAGTTTGGGACATGGGGCGTGACTAAACATGAATATTATTTTTATTTTAATAATAAATGAAGATGCCAGAAAATCAGAGCAGGTGTTATGCTTTTCTCTGCAATAAATTACAATAAAACTGATAAAATTTAATTTATAAAAAGACAGTGTATTAAAACGTTGAAGAAATTAAACATTTTAAAGGCCATAGATTCTTGTGTAACATCCATAAGCGTTTTACAGTACATTGCGAAAATTGGAGTACCTCCTTGGCATTCTTCGAGCTTCCTATAGTGCTATAAGTCTACTATATATGGGAGTAGAAGCATCAGGAATTTAGTATCAGAATTTTCATTGTTGGCAAGCTAGGATTACCAGAGTGAAGTGTCTGGTATTATGTCACATCACCAAATTTCGCCAAATAGGAGAAAATTTAAATGACGTAGAGAATGAAACATGGCCAAAATGCGATGGACACTCGATTCCAGCATGATTCCCCTTCTGTTGGAAACTCACCTCTTTCAGTGGAAACGGAAACCCATCGTAGGGTTACCACTCGCAACACGTGCTCTGATCCAAAATGGTGGATGCGTTGGCCTATCTATGCAGTGGCTCTGTATAATACTACATTTAAATTGCTGACGTTAGTAGTTTTATCAAAAGCCTTCTACATGCCTTAGCAATATATCGCAACAAGCCTACGTGTAATCGTATTAGTTTCTCTGCAATAAATTCATGGAATCAGGGAAAGACTTTTTGGGCACCCCGTATTTTCAACTGTGACATAAAGTAGGAGGAGTATTATTAAAAGGCTAAGATATAGACTCATTTTTCATCGCTCAATTCACCAACTCACCCTTTATTTTGCATGAATAATATAAACAGTTAAATCAAGACAGACAAATGGGTACAATATTTTACAGGAAAAATAAATAAAAATAGCAATGGCACTACTGCTTTAATGAAAGTATGTAGCATTGAATCGTCGTTTGCTTGACTTCAGCTTTAAGGGCGAAACGAGGGGAAACTACACAAAAAAAAGCAAAGTCGATTTAAATTCACACGGGGCGCTGACTCCTTTCAAGCGACTATTCTGTGTTATTCTCTCTTTAGTTTAATTTCCGTACCAGTTTTCCCTCTTTTCCGGGAGCTTCCCAATTCTGGTATACAAAGAAAGACAGCGAGTACTGAATTCTCTATCCATTTTCCAAACGCGACAGGAAAGAAAACTTTTTTTACCGTTTATATTCGGAGTGGAACAACTGGGGTTTATTTGTTTTAGTTGTTCTTTCCTTCTTTAATTACTTTTGTAAAGCATTTTTTCCCACCCAAGTTTTTGATACTACAGGGGAAAAAACCCTTTTACACATTTTGGTAAAGAAAAATTTATTTCGAGACTGTTTGGAACCTTCCAGTTTTTGAGTGAATTAAAATATAATTCGGGAACACTCAACAGGAAAAATAAAAATGGGAACAGAAAGCATCTATTCTGTCAATAAAAAATTTGAAATAAATAGTGTCATTTATTTCTAATGTCATATTGCCATATTTCCAAGCCATAGAAAGGCCATTTTTCTAGAATCCCATATTTCTAGCCCATTGCTTTCTAGTGCCATATTTTTAAGATATATAAATATCTTATCTAAATACCGCAGAAAAAAGGAATTATCCCTAATACTTATTACGAATATGTGAGTGCGTGAATAAAATAGCGTTTCAAATTAAAAAAAAAAAAACTGAACTTGTCTTTTACTTGCTTTATGTTCCTCTAAAGGCTTTTTTTTTTTTTTTAATTCTAAGAAAGCCCCATGTATTTTCATTTTCTCACACCGACTCGCGATAAAATCAGTATAAATATTTTACAAAATTTCATAATTCACAAAACTCTAAATAGCTAATATTTTTAATATGTCAAAATCTAATTTGCGTATTAACGTTCGGAAGCATTTCATTTTTACAATGGAGCCTAGAATTTCAAACGCAAAGAGCAATAGCCAGTTTTTCAGTATGGGATTGTTCCAGAAAAAGAAGGAACATTTTTATTGGTTAACAGACTGATTACTGCTGAGAAAGGATAGGAGTACTAAAAAATCTTACAAAAGAATTTCAAAATGAAGGATAACCCGCTGTATTTTTAATTAGTTAAATCTCCCAAGTTTTCATAGCTATGCATATTTTCTGTTATACAATAAATATTTTATTGCTTTATTTAGTTGCATATATATATATATATATATATATATATATATACATAAAATATATATATATATATATATACATATATATATATATGTATGTATATATGATTAAGCTACGACTTATTAGTTTTTAAATTTCAATCGTTAGTAAAAATTGACAAATAAAATAGTATGTCCTGAAGAAAGGTGAAAGTGTTCTGCAAAAGAACAAATTCCATGAAAAGTAAAATTGCTGTCGAAATTTGAGATCGGACCATGTTTGTACGTATAAAAGCAAATGCAAATAGTAAGTTCTAATTCTTAACTATACTAACATCATAGTTAAAACCTGCAGCAAACAGAAATTATTTTTAATTCTGTATTTTCGACTAAAAAATATTGTATGCGTTTTTCTTCTGTGTTTATTATAATACAAATGCGATATGTGTTTACATCGCCGTCTCATTACAATGGAAATTATTGTGTCCACAAAAATGTTTTGTTTTCACTTTGTTTATTACATTAAAGTTTTAAAGCAATACAAGTTCTCGCTAGGAAACCTAATTCAATTAACTCGGAGCGTCTATGTTTGATTTATTTCTTTTCGGGTAAATATTTCATGCTGAAAAAAAATTCTGCATATATCTTTTATTTGCTTTTGACACATTCAATATACTCCAAGGGCCCTGACAGCGATATTTTTCGTCTTTCTCCCGCAAAAAAGTTGTCAGTTCCTCCTATGGCTTCGCAGAATTTTTTGAAAATATTGGTCAGCTGAAAGTGCCGTGCATCGATACAGCCTGGACGTCAGAGGAAAATTGAATTTCCTTTGCATCGTTGCGTTTCTTTCTCCGAGACATGAAAAATATCTGATTTCTATTCACAGCCACACCAAACCCAAGGTTATATTGGAAATCCGATCGTATTCAAGATCTCATTCCGGTGTATGTATTCGATGAATTTCCATCTGCGGACTTGCATATGATGTGAATAAAGTTTTCAATAGCAATTTTATAAGGGACGTATGAAAGTCATAAAGGCATCCTGTGTGAATAGATTTTTATCTCTTTGCGATTTTTTCTATGCATCTGCAGCTATTTTGAAACTTTTTAAAGGATCCAAACAACTAATTTTAACACACAAATACGATTGAAAAAAAAAGAAAAAGGTTTCAGTCTGTATTTAAAACATATAAAAGTTTTAGTTTTAAGTATGCAATATCATTTTATCTTTCCGAAACTATAAAAGAAAAGAGAAAAGGAACGACACAAAGAAATAAAATTAATTTTTATTTCTTTTGGCGATGAAATATTTTCTTCTAAGACAAGTGGCTCGATGTTCGCCAAAAAAAAAACCTTTAATAAATATACTTTTAAATTATAACATGCGGAAAAATGTATTCAGTATATAAGAATTTTCTAAAATTGGGGCTTTAATTAACATTAATAATTAAACATGACATAATTATTTTAAAGTCAAATTCCTTCTTGTTCTCTCTCTCTCTCCCCCCCCCCTTCCCTAGCTTAGCGTTTACTTTCCATTTAGGCTTATTTGTATTTCTTTTGCATTTGAAATAGTGTAGTTTTCATTAGGAAGACCAGTGGCTGATTGGTAGACTTCAGTGCTACCATGCCACAGGTCCGGGGTTCGATTCCCGTGCAGGGCAGGGTCGACTCAGCCTTACATACCTGCAGTGGGGTTGATAAAATGAGGACCAAGCGTGCTTGGGGGGTTCCGCATCATGCCGACCACTTGACCGGAACATCTGCTTCTGCGCCCCAGGGCCCTCGGTCTCAAAAACTGGGATGTCCACAGTGGGCCATGACCCCCAAAAAGCTAGCGCGCCACCGAGTTTAGTTTAGTTTTAGTTTTCATTAGGAAATACAGGAAAATTTCAAAAACTAAAGAGTGTAAGTATTTTTAACAGAATCTAGATCAGCCACTTTTTTTAACTGCTCCAATCGAGCACCATTACGACTTCTAAGAACTTGCTCCGACTGCGCCGTAGCTCTTATTGTAGCAAACACCGCGTTTAGTAACAAAGGTTTGAGGGAACACTTTAAGTTTTGCTCGCAGCAGCGGTAGTTTTACAGGGCAAGAAAAAGGAATATGTCCAACATAACTAAACCAAGCACATAATTACTTGGTAAACTTTTAAAATATAATTTATTATTGGACGTTATTTTTGGTATGCATTCAAACGACAAAAATGCTGTGTATCTGTTTCCTCTACTGCTGTTAGCAAGCAATGTTTTGTGCGGCAGTTTTTTGAGATAACAACTTTGAATTACCCATAGAAGAATGATAATTTTCTAGGGCAAAGGTAGGATGGTGGGCGATAATTATTTGTCCTAACGCGGTTTACGAACAAGTTGAAATAATCTCAAAGAACCGTTTCTCATTTTATGCATTTCTGGAAAGCGTTTAGCTACTGAAAAAATTTACATGCATCAACCACTCCTTAAACAATAGCCTGATAACGACGTTTCTTAAAATTGCAAGTGGTAGCAATGATGACCCCTAGAACAGTGTTTCTCAAACTTTTGACGCATGTGTACCCTTTCTATATTTTTTGTAATGCTGAGTACCCCTCGTCAGTATATATGCATAAGCAAAGCAAAAAAGAATAAAATTATTTCATAATAAAATCTAAATACAGCAAACAGACATTGTATCATGTACAACACTGAATATAATCAAGGATGAAATTGCGTATATTGAGAAGAAATATCAATATGTATAATTTGTCAGGGCTCTTGTGAAAACCTTATACACATGCTCAGTTTGCAACCAGAATGATGCTAAAGTTACACGTTTTTTAATTATTTTCCAATAAAGCACCTGAAGCTAATTTCAACTCTTCTTTCTGCAGTATTTAATAAATCTTCTGATATGGATGTTGCATCAATGTAAAAATGGATTTCTTAGACTTTAAATATTTTCGTTAAAATCAGGGAAATTGATTTTTCAGGCCCGCTTGAAAATTCTTTAAATGCAGTGTTATACATTTCAGAGCAGTTGGGGCAAATTTTGCTGCAGAATGTGTAAAAAAGCTCATGAAAAGAGGAAAATGAGTCAACATCTCCATTACAAATTTAAATTTGTCAGGGTAGTGTTCACGTTTACTTGAATGTGAAACAAAGAAATTTCTTTGCATTGCGACGACAAGTTGAGGCAATATAAAGCAGATCTGTGTACTCCGAGATTCTCAGCGCCGCGCAGCCTCACCAAGCTCATCCCGTTCCATCAAGGGTATGCGTACCGCACTTTGTGAAAAACTGCCCTAGAACAATTAATTGATAATGCTAAAAAATAGATTCTTTTTTTGAAGCTAACAACACTCTGTTTACGTATTTACACACTAACGCATACCTTCCTAAATACATATTCTTTCTCGATCTTTATTTTAAATTTATTTATTTTTTAGATACTTTGTTAAAAGTAGTTAAATGAAAAAAAATAAGAGCGTGAAATTATCTTCTGAACATTTTATAGGATTCTCACAACATAATCAAATATTGCGATAGTATTAATATTTAAAAAAATGTTTTCAGTTATAAATATTGTTTTTCGTCGTTTGAACTTTTACCAGGCATGGCAAAGTAAAATCTGGTTTGACTTCAAATTTGCGTAAAAAAATTATGGTTTCAGTTGCAAATGGTTTCTGAATTGTTAAATAGCACAGATATTTGTTTTTCTGAAATTTGTGTGTGACACTTGCAGCAGTGATATTACCTTGTTAGTTCCAGTCTCCCGATTTGGAAAGAGAGAAACGTGAGCTCCACAAAATCACCGAATTCTTTTCCAGCTGCAACGAACGCTATCTTACAGACAAAGGGAAGATACCTCTGGAAGGGACCAGTGACGCGCAAAGGATATTTCACGTTTGTTTCACCGAAAAACGTCCTGTTGCAATCTGAAAAGATACATACAAAAATGAAAGATTTCTTACCATAAAATGCAGTCTAACGTTAATTCTTCTTCACTATTTATAGTGGTGACATCTTTCGAGATACTAGTTGATTCCTCTATAAAAAAAATTCCCAATGTCAAAGAAAGCTGTGCATTACAGCAAGAAGCAATTTCACAGCAATGGCCATTGGGGGTCCAATTTAACACCTCTGATTAATATTGAAGTTTCTTTTTGACAGTTTCATGGGAATTTACCTAAAAATACTAGATGAAATTGGGTTTTTTTTTTTTCACCTAGAGATCACATTCACCTAGTACTTCACCTAAAGATTATATTAATTTCAATGCACTTCTTTAAAAACAGTTTATAGTCTGATTTTCAATTTGAAACCTTTTCTTCAAATATATTAATTATTTTTTGAAAGCACGTTTCGCATTTTCCAAACCAAACATATATTGATATCGGAAAAAATGAAATGATCTTTAAAAAATGATTCCTCTAGATCCTTTTCTTCTACCGTATTTCAAAATGTCAAACATAATAAATTAAAACAATTTACAATTTTTCACAAAAATTCCATATATCAGAGAAAAACTGTGTTGAGAATGAAAACATTTCTTATGATATTTAATAAAAACTAATTTATCGATTTTTTCACTTTCTCGTTACATATATCTGTAACTGTACAGAGATAAACACTTTTTCTCTATCTCAGAGAAAAGTTATCGATTTGCTTCCTCTCCCTCAACATTTTCCCCCCTGAAAGTTTTTTTTCTTCCAAATTTTTAGCTCAAGGAGCCTTTACTGATACTCTTCTTCAGTTATCAACTGTAGGAGGAGGGAGGGGTGTGCTATTTATTTATCGTTCGGAAGCAGAAGAAAGAATATTTTACGGGATGTTTATTGGAGGTACTACGTATATGCAGCAACGCGAAAAACCAAGGGAAGGAATAGAAAAAAATCCAAGCTATTCCCAGAGTTTTTTTTTTGTTGAAAATCCATTTTGTTTCTGCCGAAAGCGTGACAGATGCGCTCTACCGTATGACAAACTAGCTAACGGATGAAATCCAGTGTCGCTCAAGATGAAATATTTTTATCATTTGCGAGATGCTTGAGTTTATTTTGTCATATACAGTTAAGGCTATCATTTAGATATTTTTAAAATGAAAATGTAGTAAAAATGCATAGTATATGTATATATATATATATAGATAGATAGATTTATAGATAGGTAGTTCCTAGCAACGGTGTCTCCTGGGGCGATAAATTGTAGTGTCACTTTGAACCCCCCCCCCCCAAAAAAAAAAAATGTTGTGCTGTATATACTTGAAGTTGTATAAACTTGAAAACTGAAGTTTGTAGTTTATATATTACTTTCAGCTGTGAAAAAAAAAATGCTCAAAAGTAAATATATTTCATTTATGTGGTGTAGCTTTTAGTAAGCTACATTTATTTACAGTTATGATCAGTTGAAATCACACGAGTAAAATTCAACAAGCATATGTATTCTTCAAACTCTTTAACTCATTTGGGGTGTCACCTCCCAACATCCCCCATAAAAGTGTGACCCGGGGCAGATCGCCCCTACTCCCCCTAGTGACGCTACTATATGTATATATATATATATAGATATATATACTGTTGTAAATCAGAGAGAGATATTTAGAACGGGTAATCTGGGTTTAACACCTAGCTTACTGTTGTGTAAAGCGCTCCTGTTTAATAGTAGTATAACTTCTAAATCCCTAAATCCACCCGTGAGGCTTTGCATTAAGGTTCCCTTTCATGATTGTATACTTTTGCTCTGAAGTAATCTTTGTTTTTGCTCTTTAAAAAAAGTTTTTTGTTTTTGTTTTTAATTGTATATGTTTTAAAATCTTTTATCAATTCTTAGTGTACTGTAAAAAGAGAAATGGGCAAAATTCACTAAAAAAAACGGTAGTTTTGATGGCGTGAATACGGTTTTATCTGATATTTGTTTCTGCATAGTTGGGAAGTGATTTAGTAACACATGGCTCGATTGGCTCGTAATTTTTATCTTAATGAGTTCTTTCTCACATTAAAAACATGTTTTATTCTCAAACAGTGTTATATTTACCAAAACGTTTCTGTGAAAGAAATTGGTTAAGACCTGAACTACTTACGTTTGAGACTTTAAATAAAAATATCTCTTTAAAATCAAGTCTTTAATGGGCAGCTCTAAGTGCAATTGCAAGACATAAATTATATTTAGATTTCTTACTGGTTTAAGATTTATAAAAGACCACTACTACGCAGTATACTATACACTAAACATATAAAAATTAAAAAAGAAAACTTCTAGAAAAAACAAAAACGAATTCTAGATTAGCATTTTTTTTGAAATAATTAAATTACATATCGATTTCGTTCTTAGTCTAAATATATCCATGATGCATTCGTATTTAAAAAAAAGTAATGATAAATGAAGTAAAACAGCATCATCTACTCTTGATAATGAACGTACTCTGACGAACTACTCTCAAAAGTCAACGGTATTTGCTATATTTTCTGATCCATTTATATGTCTCAGAATTTTTCAACAATTAAAGAAATGACATTAACTTCTAAATATGACGGCAGTTTTATGTAATTTTTGAAAACAACACACTATTTCACATGTCTCACATTTCCATTCAGACAAACATTAATGACATTTATCAGACTTATTGCTACTCAATACATTCGCATGCAAAATTTTTAATTAAAGGTTACAAAATTGGGCAGGGATGACAGATCTCATTTCATTGACAGCGCATTAAAATATTTATACGAAGTCTTTCTAATACAAGTATATTTTTTCCTTGATTGAGAAATATTTCGACTACTTTAAGGGAAATATTTTAAAAGAAACTTTTATGAATGGCTGTCATTCAAAACGTCAGGTCTTTTGAACTGTTAAAGGAAGGAACTTTAATCAAATTAAATTAATATTTTGAAAGCTATTCTCGTGTTTCAAAATATTCTCGCAATTTTATTCAATTGTTTGTCAATGTATCCGTGTTTCCAACAGCCTGGGCAAACTGTTGCAGTTATGGAGAGTATTGAATTAACTGAGAGGCTTGAAATGTTCTAAATAAAATATTAAAATATAGTAAGTAATCCAAACAACAGAGCATTTTAGCTATATCCTGTTCCCGTGTTTTAGATACTAAATACTTTTTTTTCACGAGATTAATAAAGTAAGGCAATAGCACTTGACGCTGATTTATTAAAATATATTTTTAAATGCATAAATAGCTGCAGAATGATGAATGCAGAACGATGGGCAAGATTTCACTGTGTGTTTCAGAGTGTTAAAAAATTACTGATTCATTTGGAAAAATAATTTAAAAAAAAAACGAAAAGCAATAAAAATACTCCAGTTTGCGGCATTATACTAAGGAAACAAGGGAATTTTACTTCACAAACTTTCACATTTGGTTCTAGACTGTTGCCGTTCAGCCGACAGATGGCGCCATTGAATAATAGGGGGGAGGGACTGTATGAATAATGTTAAGAAGTCTTCAAGAAAAAAAAAAGCAACAATATTTTCGTGATAACAACCGTTTGCTGTAGCAACATGGCGCTGACATCTGTTGGCAAAAGTTCATAAAATTTTGAAATTTTAACATTAAAATTCCCTTGTTTCCCAAGTAGAACGCAGAAAACTGAGGACATGTTCAAAATATTGTTCCTAAGTTTTTTTCAGATTTCTTCACACCACATTCACATGGTTTTTTACTTCTGTCACTCATGCCGGCAGAGTGGTGTAGTGGTAAAGCACTGGCCTCGTACGGCCAAGTTCGCAGGATCAAACCTGGCCCAAGTCGGTGGATTTTCAAGATGCAGAAAATCGTCAGCGCCCATGTCGTCAGATCATGCGGCATGTTAAAGATCCCTTGAATATCCGTTTGGATTGGATACTGTCGGGTAAATTAAATTTCTAGTGCAGTTTCGTATCATTTAGAGTTAAGGTGCCGCCATTTAGGGGAAAACTGAGCGTTAAAATTCTCAAAGTGGTTATAGCATCCGCCGATAGTGGTGCTGCTTGAAAGAATGGATGCCTATTTCCGGGAAATGGACTAGGTTTGCAAAGGTTAGTGACCATACGCAGCCCTATTAGAAAGAAAAAAAAAAAACCGTTATCATTCCGCAGCGCCATCTGTTGTCAAAAACTCGGAACTAAATACGAAAATTTGTGCATCAAAACTCCTTTGCTTCCTTAGTAGAATGGAGCAAAAGACGAATTATTATCGCTTTTTGTTTTCTAAATTAATTTTTCAAATGGGTCAGTCATTTTTGGAACACTCTATAGTAAAATAATTTACTTTACAAATGGCTTCAAAGGCGCCTAGCCTACTAAATAAGAAATATGTTAAGTTTTTTTTAAAATTATTTATTGTATACTTAAAAGTAGCCTTAACTAAAATAAATATTTTGAATTTTGATTATGTTGATTCTTTCCTTAAATATCTGTATCATTTTTGCATAAATAACAGCAAGTAACTACAGAAAAGGCAAAGCACTGTACTTTTAATGAGAAGCTTTTTGCCGCTTATAATGTATAATTAATGACACGTGGCCGGCGCATAAAGTACTTCATCACATTCCATTAGTGAATATACCCGAATCCTGCTCATATCGAATGCAGCGGATTGCTCTGTTTGCGCAGAGAAAAAAAAAGAGGCTTTTAAGACGAAGCTTGCTGGCCACATGAAAACTGCATTAAGGACTTTTAGTGACTCGTCTTTTTATAGGAAACGTGCGTCGAGATCCACTTTACGAAAGAAGTTCTTCGATTACGGAAGACGATCAATTAATTTAACGGAAATGTTGGTGGAGCGTGCTTGTTAACTTAAAGAATGTGCGGGGGACTGGCGACGCTGAGGGACACATATTTATGCGATTGAGAGTGAAGTAATTGGTAATGATATTACTTTTACTGTACGATGATGGCTTTTTCAATAACGTTCAAGAGTCTAGTTCGTGTATATTTTACGTCAAATACTTCTCGAAGAGCGGGGAGACGAAAAAAAAAAAACGTATACTTATACACAGATAAAGAATATATTAGTGTAATAAATCGCTAAATTTAATATGACTTACAACGTAATTTTTCAGCATCAATTCATAGCAAACTTTCTTCTTCCACAAATTTCTTTAATAACAGCTTTTGAGTAACTATTTAAAAGCCTGGTGATGAATTTAGATGAAGATAAATGAGTAGTTGACGTACAATTATGTGAATATTAAGGAGAAATACCAAAAGCTGGTTTGAATGACATTTTTCGAAAAGGGACTTCAATATAAAAACGAAAATACTCGCAAATGAAGATTACTATAAATTAAATATATGTGTTAGATTTTTCTCTAAAAGTAAATATAAATAATAATAAATAAATATAAATAATTAGGCAATCATACACAAGAAGTACATAATTTTAGTTGATGACAAAATATTTAAACAAATGACGCAATTTAGAGAATGTTATTGAGTGAAATATTGAATACTTAATGTTTTCAAATTACAATTCTGTGACTGATATATGACTATTAGTTTTGTTTGGGAAACTATTTTTTTCTATGGTGGAAAGGAGTATGAACTGCTTCGTACAAAATTTTTTTCAAAATAGCGTGCCTTAAATATGATACTGTTTGGTGTAAATATAAAGAATTACAAATAAAACTACACGTCTTGTCCAGCCATAGGGTCTGTGGCCAGCTAGGCTAGTACTATTCAGCAGGCAGCTCATCAATCATCATTGATGATCAAGCGCGCTCTTAAAACTTTTTACCCCACTGCAATAACATCTGCTTCCGGTAAATTATAACAGATTCCTACAACCCTTAAAGAAGTATTTTTCCTGATTGAATATTAACTTGATTGAATAGTTTTAAATAATGCCCTGGTCTTACCTCAGCAAAAAATGTAATGCATCAACATCTTTCATTTTAAACTGCATCCTGTCCTTTTTCACTCTTCTTAGCTTGAGACTATACAATTACGTTTTTAGAAAACTTTCCCGTAAAAGTAAAAGTATAAAAATAAATAAAGTATAAAAAAGGCTTAATGTGTCGTAAAAATATCGTTAAAGATAAAGAAAAGGAAAAAATAAGTAAAGTAATTAAATAAAGATTGAAAAAAGTTAAAAGTAGGGTTTTGAAATAGAGAAAATGTGTGTTTCTCGGTCTGTCTCTCAACCCACCCCCCACCTCCCTCCTCATAACTTTTAAGGGAATTGTCCGACTAAAAATATTTTTTTTTTTACATTCGAAAGATCTCGGCGAGAACATTTTATTTCCATATTTTATATTTTGAGTTGAACAACCACCGCCGTACCTCTAGGTACGGAATAATTATGCAAATTATCACCGGTTGATTGCCACGGATATATATTAAAACTAAGGAAGTATATTTGTTATGTATATTTACCAAATGCATGAAAAATTAATTGCTCAGCGTAACGTGTTTTGTCGCTTCTGATTCGGCAGACCCTTTGTAACACTGTGAGAAGTATTATACCTATCAAAATATGCCTAAATTTTAAATGCAGAAAGCATACATTCATATTTTTCTCAAAGAAAGGTTAAAAAATCAGATGAGGATAAAAAGCGATTTTTTAAAGTTAATGCCTTAATTGAAATTGTATTCTTAAACCAATCTCAAACAAATAAAAGTATTGAAAAGTATCACTATTGTAAAAAAAATATATTTGCGTCTTTATAGCGTACTTTATCAACAAATCTAAAGTTTGTGGAATGGATAACCTTTTATAAATGCTCAAACGTTTCACATTTAATTTATAAACAGCCAATATCCATTACTCTATAATGTATATTACAGTAGCATTTCATATGGAAATGTTATTACTCTATATTCAAATTCGCCAATAAGCTGGTTGTCAAATCAGAATAATGCATTCTCTGTTACTCCTCTTGAGCAATCACAGATTATTTGCGAAGATATTTGTGCGAACCACTGCGTTATGGCGAAATATAGTAGGAATTTCATAGCAATTTCTGTAAATATTTACTCACAGATGAAATTTAATAAGACAAGTGTTTCAGTTAAGGCATTTGTTTATCTAGCCTGATTGGAAAATTCCGAGTATAAGTTGAAAAATACATTACCGAATATAATATTGAATTGTGTTAGTTTAAGACATTGAAAATACGATTTTGAGAATAAAACCCAATTTTTGATTTTTGAAAGTGTATTTCTTGATTTAGGGAATATTTGGAAATTGTTATAATAAGAATAGACGCTATGAAATGTAAACATATAGCTTGAGAAATATTTGTCTGTCTATAGTAACACCGCTTTATAAATTAACTACTTCTATGCTTCATATACTTCTTAAAATGATAAATATTATTTATTATAATAAATGAGACATTTTAATATTGTTTGTAAACTTCTTTTATTGCTTTTCTGTTACTAGAAAAAAACCTGATAAAGTTTTCTAAGGAAGTACCTGTATTATTAAAATACGTTTCACCGTTTACTATGTTTTTTATTTTAATTATATTTTCTTGGATTCTTGCTATATTCGAAATATTTTGCGTAATTGATCATTTAAATAACAATAATATTAGTATCGCGGTTATAGTCAGGCATAGCTTAACAAAATATTTGCAGATAAGTTTAAATGAACTTTTGGGTGAAAGCATTTTATTTTATTTATTTATTTATTTATTTTTTTTTTGTTATAAGATATTTATATCATGAAAAACATACGTTCACAAATTTTGATCATGCTTTGGACAAATTTGCCTCTTTTAAAAAAACGATTTTTTTTTCTTTTTCCTCATAATTTAATAATAAATCAATCGAAAGTACTTCAAAGGGGTTTTGACTCTTATCACACGTGTTTCCTTTGTGTTTACATTAAAGCAGCTTCCTTAAATTATCGAAGAGCTGGATGCGATAAGAGATAAAACTATTAAACCTTAATAGGAAGAACGCTGAAATCTCTTAAGGGGAAAAAAAAAAAATATTAAAGAATATTAAAAACGATTTTCTGCATTATACCGTTTCCGCGATATCGTTCCAAACTAGAAGAAATTAAAATGTTTTTATAGCTAAATTCATTGATTCGGAGTTAGTTAATTAATCGGTTTTTCGATCTTTTAGTTTTAATGTTCTCAACTTTTAGAGAATAAATTGCATTGGAAGAGTGATTTAACACATAATATTACGGATTTCTCCTATCATATACATATGTGTGATAGCAAACTAAATTCTGAGTTTTTTGTACTTGCATAAATAATTGGGGGCATTTGCCATCTGAAAAATGTTAGTTTTAGGGGGGGGGGGTATAGACGAAATATTAAATAAGCCAGCCATATCCTTAAATGAGTTGAAAAACATTACTTCGTTAGCAAAAAATTCTTCTTTTTCTTTTTTTGGGGATTTTTTTGCTTTTCTGAAATTAATAGAAGGAAGCCAAAAATAAATAAAGAAAGAAAAAGATCCTTTAAAGTAACTGAAAAGGCTAAATAATTATAAGAAAAAAAGCTATTTATTTTTTTTTTTTTGAAATTACGAAATTATGCATACACACACACACATACATACATACATACAAAATAGATATATATATATGCGTGTGTGTGTGTTTGTGTGTGTGCGTGTGTTTGAAAAAAATACTATTCGTTATCAGTATGATTCTACTCGCATCAGATTACAAGTTCCTGAAATATCGACTGATACAACAAGAAAGCTGTAAAGTCCCATGTTCTATTCTTTCTTCAGATACTTTATATGTAAAGAATATCCGTATATGCATGATTCTTTGAATGTAGAATCATTTTTCAATCGAAAACAAGCAATGAATTCCCCCTGAATAGATCATACGTGTGGCCTCCCTAGAATTCCGTAGTCTGGTGACTGGTTCATGAAATACTTAGAGAAGAAAGCAAACAGTTTGAAACTAGGACAGAAGCCATGACTTGAGCATGAATCATTGCACGGGTAATGATTCAACTAAACAGTGGTTTTGTATAAGTTGTTGTGTGAAATATATTTAGGAATTTGACTGTTTTTCACATTTACTCTATTTATTTATTTTGTAATTTTTATAAACAATTAATAAATTTCATCCATTTATAATAATTGATAGGGGTGCCATTTTCCGTAATGTACATTAAAGGAGATTCAAGGACAATGTAACAAGTAGCACTCAAGCGTATTACTAAAAGCATACCTGCAATAAGCCGACTAATCTTTTCTAAAAGTCGCAACAGTCAAAAATATCGCCAAAATCTTTCTTCACTTCTTTTGACATTTTTACTAAATTTTACAAATACAAATAGAATAATGAAAACGAACAGACGTTTTGAGAAATTCTCCTCTTCAATGTCTTGAAAGAGAAGATGAGAGGAAAGAATGTCTTACTTGTACAACCAAGTGGCTCGTCAGATCCGTCTTCGCAGTGCTCAATGCCGTCGCAAAACTTGTTGAGGCTTATACATTTTCCGCCTCCTTCCTCGCCACCGCACCGCCATTCGCCGCCGCCGCACGAGATAGCAACGTTGGCTGCAACCGCCGCCGCCACAACGATCGCCACCACAAGGACGGACCTCGCGCTGGAGAGTCGTGACGACCGACGTGACGGTGGCATCCATTCAATGACAATCGTGGTCTCACTCACTCCGCCCCCTGAAAATATAAAGAAATGATGCTGACTAGCAGAAGAAACGAACCCAAAAAACTAACAGTTTATAACTGACAATTTTTTATTAGTATATTAGTAGTATTGTTCAATTTTTGGCCTCATATCAACTAAATTATAACGCATATTACAAAGTTTCGTTGATTCTTCGTTAGATTTATTGAAGTGAAACTTCTTTATCGGGGTTAGGGAAAAAAAATTTAGTGTAACATTTTTTCGTTACGCGTCACATTTTTCCGTTACGCGCCATCTTTTTCTTATCCCTACCGCGATTGCATCCCTGGTGGCGATTCCATCGACTTCCATAAAAGCCCATGACCCGCTTTGAGTAGTGATGACTTTGACCACTAGGTGGTGTCGTGCAATTGCCATTTACCAATAGCATATCGTTTTAACGGACTTACTCCTACCACTATACTTGACCGTTTTTCTATTACACGCTTATTTATTCCCAACGCTCTATAGTGACGTGATAAATATATATATATGTTATATTGAAGTGATCAGCAAAATCAAAGGGTTTATTTTAATTCTAATTCCAGTGAATTTCTAAAAAAAGTAAGTAATTACATCTCTTTTTCTAATACTTAGGTGTAATTATGGTATTTATTTTTCCACGTTATTTAAAATTAACCTCAGTTTTTGATTGTATTTTTCAATACACTAACACGTGGGTGTAATTATGGTATCAATTTTTTCTAATACTTGAATGTTGATTGTGGTATTTATTTTTCTAAAATATTCAAAGTCAACCTCAGTTTTTGATTGCATTTTTCAAAACACCAACACGTGGGCGTGATCATGTTATTTATTTTTCAAGTTTTGAAATATCTCTCATTGAATCTCGTTTTTATTCCGTAGAAGAAGCTGCAACTAAGTGTCCTCAAGGTATTCGATTATTTAATACAAATTACGCAGTCACTGAGTATAATAATCGAATATTAAACTCTTATTCAGAAAAAATAATTTCAACTGCTAATGATGTTTATAGTGGATGTACTACCAAGGATCAAGAGACTTTTGTGCACCAAAAACTACATAAAATGTCCTTGATTGATACAAATGGGTTGCCTTACCAAACAACATTTGTAATAAATATTTATTACATGATTACTACAAACATTGATGTATCTGACGGATTAGCAAATGGAGCTGTTGGGAAGTTAGTTCATGCAGAAACCGATATCGAAGGAGTAGTTAAAAAAGCATGGCTTGAGTTTCCAGAATTACCTCGAATTGGCGAAAAATTGAGACGTAAAGCAGCAGGTCACGCAGCAGAAAATAATATCAGTCGAATGGCTGTACCAATTGTACAAAGATCCTCTACAATTCCGCTCAATAATAACAAAACTATAGTTGTTAAACGTACTCATATTCCGTTATTTTGGGTGCTTGTGCTACTACCATTCATAAATCACAAGGTAGCACATTTCCGGAAATTGTTTATGAATATGAGAAACATCACAGCCAATCCTTGTTATATGTTGCTTTATCCCGGGTAACAAGTATTGAAGGATTGTATATAACTACTCTCAATAATGATAAAACATTTTATCATGGCCGAAAAACGTCCACGTCCACCATCGATTTACAAGCAGAATTTAAACGATTGTCTCTGAATAAAGTAGAGACTATAAATGAACAATTGTTTCAGTTTATAAATAACAGGAAAGGTTTGTCACTTTTTACTTTCAATTGTCAAAGTCTTAGAGCTCATGTAGCTGACCTGGATGATTCAATTGTGAAAAATTCGAATGTTTTAGTTCTGTCTGAAACATGGCTAAACAATGACAGTGAAATAAACATTACTGATTTCAAATGCATTGCACAATTTAAACGGCTGAACACAAGAGCAGGAGGTGTAGGAATATATCATAATTCTAAAGATGTTGCTAACATTGTAACTTCATCGATAGTTTTTTCTGTTCTTTCTCCTGGCTTTCATGGGTCACTAACTTCAGCAGTTGGTGATTTATGTATGGCTCAATGCACAATGGTAAATGGGATAAAAATTTTGATTGTTGCAATATATATATATCCTAATCAGGGAAAGGGGGACGATATTATTGATTTTATTCACCATTCATTGTTATCATACACAAGTGGCGGTGCCTCTTTACTCGGCAACAATAATGATAAAATACCGATGATATTAAGTGGAGATTTTAATATCAATTTTGCATCAGAAAAATCTTTGAAACTAATTGAATTTTTGAAAGATAAACTTAATTTATCCATGAAAAACAATCCTCAAACGTCGACAACGAGATCCGGCACTACAATTGATGGAGTTTTCGCTCGGTTACTAAATTTTGTGGAATGTAAACAATATATTTCGTATTTCAGTTACCATAAGCCATTAATAACACAAATATATAATAACGACATCAATGATAG
Organism: Octonoba sinensis; assembly: GCA_038502835.1. Classification (NCBI taxonomy): domain Eukaryota; kingdom Metazoa; phylum Arthropoda; class Arachnida; order Araneae; family Uloboridae; genus Octonoba; species Octonoba sinensis. The sequence continues at coordinate 21,844,538 of CM076599.1, read as the reverse complement.
TAATAATTCTATTACAATTAATGAAATTCAATAATAATCTTTGTAGTAATAAGCTAAAATGAAATAATTGTAGAATTTTTATTTATGTCTATGATAATAAAAGCCTTTTATTAAACTTTATCTAATTTAACTTTATTTAACCAATTTCTGTAAAGTTGCATATAGTAAATTATTTTTTGAAAAATAACGTCATAAAGAAGTTTCACTTCTTACGAGTGTACGCTAGTACACGCACACATTTTTTTTTTACTATAGGTTTACTATGCATACATAATTAAAATAATCAGTTTTTCCTACTGCATGAATCTTCTCTCATTAAAACATTCAATTAAGGCAGTGAGAATCAAAGGGATGTAAGTGACTAAAAAGAAAAAAGGATTCCGAGAAAAACGCGTTCAAAGTTTGCATCCTAAGGAACCTTTAATGCTATTTTTTTAATCATGTTGAGGGGGCAGAACCTGTTAGAGCTATTACTAACATCTCTGGCCACAATATAGAATGGTGTGTTTCCTATCATCTTCACCCTTTACCTCCAAATTTTCAATTTTGTCACTTATACCTTTTTGCTTCTAGGTGCCTCAATTGATCATTTCAATGTGATTTTTATCAAATTCTTAAAACAATCAGGAAACGTTTTTTAAATAACTTATATATTATGTATATGCATGTATCATTCCATTTACTCGTACAGAAAACACGCGCTTTTAAAATTTTGTGAAATCCATAGTAATCAGTTTATATTCAGTTTTCTCTGTAAAAAAAGTTTTATTGGTGTTACTATTTGCAGTGTATAAGCTTGTTTTCAACGAGTTCTAGAAAAACGGATTTTTTTTTCCAGTTTTCCTTAGAGAAATGCTGTTATTAGCGGATAAAAGTGATTTCTTCCAAGAAATCTTCCTCACATTTGCGGCCAAGTATACGTCACCCTCATGTTTTTTGTAATAAATATCTTTGAGTAGCTATCTGCATTTCCTTAAATAACGGCAGTGGTTATCGGGTACATTCTTTGCGACATTTACTTTCTGGGTAAGGTACTGCATTTTATCTCATGTGACAGCAGATTCTGGCAAAAACACTTCCCATCTTTCTGGTTTGACATTAGCTTCAGGTAGCAAGATATTTTCTGTGCGTATCTGATGTTCTTTTAGGTTTCTCATATACTCAACTCGCTGCGCTCAAAATAAGAAACAGGATTTCCTTTTAGATGTGGATCCTGATAAAAATAGGTTTTTTCAATAGATATTTTGTATATGGTTACTGTATGAATTAGGTGAGATATTCAATTTCGTTTTCATGAAAGTATTAGCATGTAAAATTCACCTTTAAAGCGAAAAGAGTCGTAAAATATCAAAAGATATTACTATAAAATGTATTCGAAAAAGGATATATATTTTGGAAAAGGACATGATACAAATAGAAATAAAAGAATAAAAATTTTAAAAAATAGCTTCAAACATGTTTAAATACATTTGATGTAATGATGCATCCACATTAAATTTAAAGTTCAGATCATTTGCTTATAATAGGACGAGAACGAAAATAGTTGTTTTGAAAATTGCAAATTTAGGTTGTGGAAAATTACCGTTAAAAAAAGAAAAACAGTACAGTAAATAATATGTTTGTAGTCCAATTTCATACATGTGTTTCTGAGTTATATTTGCAGCGTTTAAAATTGGTAAATTTAGGAAAACTTAATTTAACAATAAAAAATCCGGGAGTTCGCCCAGCGGTCGAAATTCGACCGTAATTCATTATTTTTTTTAAAAATCAGCCTTTAACAACTTTTTGATGTTTTAGTTTTTCTCTTTGACCGCAGTTTGTTTTACATACTTCAATCATCGATAATCTCTCCTCAGTGCCACTGATTGACCACTGATTCTAGTAGCATTTAGTTGTGTGTATGAAATAAACTTAAAAAAGTTACTTTTATCTATTTACGCCAAAACTGGTTGCGCATGGAGCATTTTTTAAAATACCGATTATTCGTTATTTGAGAAAAAAAAATAAAATTTAAATGTTTCAAAAAATTTTTGGAACATTTTGACCAAAATTTATATTTTAATATTGGTTAGTAATATAAACATATGCTGAAGTTTTTATAAAAATCTATTCATAAATGAAAAGTTGGTTTTCATGGTTCACTGTATCCTTAATGCTTTTGTGCTTTTGTAACACATCTCACTTTACTTTATATTTTATTAGACATTGTTAGCTTCAAATTGTATTTCATTTTGTCCGACATTGTACTATACAAACAATATGACTTAATATATATATGTACGTATAGGAAATGTATTAACTGACACTTTATGACCTATATTAAGCTTCTTTAATGTTCATTTAATAAATTAAATTTTCTGTTGGCATTCCTCCTTTGAATTATAAATAGCAAAAAATGTATTGACTATACAAATGTTGTAGATTATAGATAAAAAGAGTAGTATAAAAGTATGACGAACCAAGGATTCTAAAAAAGGCTTCGAAGCTACGAAGGAAAAAATAACTAATTAAGAAAACTAACCAATTTTTTTTTATTGATAACACGAAACCTTACCAATAGCTATTAAATTTTAAAAAAAAAGTTAGAGAATTGGTTGACAAACAGAGACTAAAATGGTACTTAAATATTTTGTCCCCCTTTGCCTACTTATATAAAGATAACCTCACTGTATAAATCGTTAAATAATTAATTTTGTGTCATGTTCCATCCACATTCATTTCAGTTTTCATATCGTGATTTCATAAGTGGTTATATGTTACCGCGTCCGGGGTAGTCGACGCCCCAGGAGCTGAGAACCGGGCATTTGGCGAGAAATATGCGACGAGGACACTAAACTATAAACCATGTACACTTCAGTGCATCCCTGCCCACGTGGGTATTGAGGGTAATGAGTGTGCTGACACACTTGCTAAGGAGGCTCGGGATATGGATCAGCCTCTCATCGTCACGACTGAGGATGCAAACGCGGTTGCTAAGCGTAGAATATTTGATCAATCTTTTAAAAAGACCCCCCATACCTGATTTAAACTGCCCTAGAAATTTAACATCTACAGTGGCGTGCAAAAATTTCGGGCCATCCTATCGGGCCTTCACTCGAATTAATACTTTGTTGCCATGCCATTAGCAGTAATGTCTGCAGCACACCTACGAGGCATTGAGTCGATTAACTGCGAGACTCGTTCTTTTGGCAATTTCTAACACTCTTGTCACAAATGGTTCCCCAATTCCGGCTTGTTGGAGTGATTTTTCGTTCCAACACGAACCTTTAGGTCTTGCCACAAGTGTTCAACGAGATTTAAGTCCAGTGACTGCGATGGCCAGGCTAGGAGGCGGACTTTTCGGCTCTGAAGAAAATTTTTCACAAGACGCAAAGTTTGTTTTTAATTTTTATCTTGTTAAAAAATCCAACCACGAGGCAAATGTTTCGTTGGAAATGGAAGCATATGGTCTAGCAGAATGTTCTTGTACATTGCAGCGTCCATATTGCCGTGAATTTCCACCAGCGGACCAACGCCATCAGCAAAAAATTCTCCCCAAGCTTTGATGTTCCCACCACCGTGTTTAACAGTAGGCGTTTGATACCTTACTTTATATCTGGTACTTGTTGGAGGTCTTAAGTATTTTCCACCATCACTTCCAAACAATTGAAATTTCAGTTCATCAGAAAATAGCACTTTCCGCCAATCCGATGCCGTCAGTGCTCATATTTTTCTCAAAGTCCAGCCTAGCCTTCTTATTCTTTTTGCTAATTAATGGTTTCTTAATGGTTTCACCACCTCAGGACATACTATACAACCTCAATACCCATGAACTGGCGTCTCTCATCCTGAACACTTTTGGCCCTATATGATAACTTTTCATGGACACGATAACAACATCAACATAAGCGGTTATATACTATGTTTATAGCGTCCAAAAATGTAACTTTAGATTATTATACATTTTTCAGATCAGATTAAAAGTGTAACGCAGTTCATATGATACTTAACTAACTTCATCCTTTCGAAAGTCTAAACAAATATGCAATGCGCATTTAATATAACGTGCATCTTCGCATCCAAAAAAATGTAGTGCTAAAACACATCTTTTCCCTGATCACAGGTAATAACAGAACATTTTTCATGCCGTTAATATTTAATTTACATAAAGATGAGGCAGAATGCAGAAGATGAGTTGGTGCACCAACCCCATCATTTCCTGTTTTCAATGCGTCTACTGTTTTTTTTATCAAATATTAAAAGATGAAATTTATTTTTACTTATTATTTCATATCTAACATCAGTAGCTGAGGATGGATGAATTACATTTCACATTGAAAATTTGTGTAACCACCAAATTTCAAGTTTATGCAAATTTGCTATACACAGTACCTTATATCATCACTTGCAAGGTATAACTGAATTATTATTTCCTTCTTATAACCTAAGATTAAATTCATAAAGTAATGAAACATTTCACGATGTAAAAACTTTTACGTATGAGATCAAAATAAAAAAAATAATTCCATGCGATCGAGAAGAACAGAAATGAACATTTCTATCCCGTCTACTAGCTATCTTCTACAGCTTTCATCTTATTACATATTTCCTTATACAACTCCGGGTTCAAGGTGCTAAATACTACTTTCCTTTCAAATTCACGCTTCCTTTCGCATAATCTCCCCAGAAAGGAGGCATTTATTCGCGGCTAGCGACAGATGTTGCTCCTAATTTCTTTCCAGAACTTTCATGGAGCATGCAGAATAAGTGCATATTTCCAGCATTTTCGGGCTTAGAGATTTATGCGGCGAATAGAGGTTCTATCCGTGCGGGATTTGAATAAAACGTTCCTTACGGAAGATTTCGAGAATTTCCGTCGGCGACTAACAGAAGCTTCGCGAATTCGCAAGATGATTTTTAAAATTTTATTTTTTGTGCGCAGGTATAAAAGAGATTTCGGGTGCAGCCATTTCAGTTCCTTTCTGTCTTCTTTCTTTTTTTTTCTTGACCTAAAGAAATTCAATAAATTTAAGTGTCTGGTTTATATATTCCACTACGACACACCAGAGAGATATCAGTTATTTTTATGTTTCGAAAGAAAATATGTAAAACTTAGATAATGTAGATACTTTTGATTTATCTCTTGACAATCACTCTAATTGTAGTTATAAGTATTGTATTGTGCTGTAAAAGAAGAGGAATTGTATTTTAAATAAATTTAAAAAGTTAACAAAAGTGTTATGAATGCTTTTTAAATTGTTGGATAAATTATAGTACCATGGAATAAGTTATGTAACATCGACCCAACGAGTCATGTAATATTGGCACGAAAATAATTAGGAAAAAAATGAAGCTTATGTCCTGCGAACGGACACAATACAGCCAAATGAAAATAGATTGATACTCTTTTTCGCACTACTTTCCGTAAGTTTTAATTTGGAATATTTCATTGAAATCATTGAAAACAATATATAATGTAACAGAACATATTTCATAATTTTCTTTCCTCTATCTAGTGCATACAACATTACGAACATTAATATGATCACAAATATGCGCATAATTTTTAAAATATTAAAGTAGTCCTATTTAATTATAAGTTATATTACGTGTCTTTGGAACGCTTAGTTATATAAAAAATGTATTTATCTCTTTTTATCAAAATCTATTAATTTTGGCTCCTTCCTCGTCCTTGGTTCTACTAGTTCCTATTATCAACAATAAATAGTAAATAATGTCTAATTATAATTTTAAAAGTAAATGGCATTTAATATGGATTACATATATTTTAATAGTTTGAACAGAATTGTTTCTATCAGCAGTTTGGGAGAGTTAAACTAAGCTTTGAAAAACATAATTATTCCTAGTACGTTAGACAGATGGCGTGCGCATTGATCGAGATTAAGTCGTTTCACGAAAAGTGAAAATGTGTTTTGCAATATTAAAAAGAAAACGATCACAAAAAAAAAAAAAAAACCAACTTAAAAGTAATAGACTTCTCTAAAACATTTTATTACCTTTAAATCATGAAACTCATTTAAAACCCAAAACACCATAACAAACCGAAAACATAGCACCAAAATCAGTAACAGCTTTACAAATCGATCTAAAACAAAAACATAAATCAAAATTATGTACCCCCTTCCACAAAAGTATCTGGTTAAAACTCTCCATTAATTACGTATTAGCAATCGCACGTGCAATTCAAGGCACTCTTGTCCGGCTTCATATATCATTCAAAGAGAACTAAACTGAGTGTTATTACCCACGCACACAGAATTACTCTTAAACATCCTCTCCGCTCTTTGAACGTTACAAGACACTTGCCTTAAATAAATCATAATCTTCGTTTCGTATTTTTAAAAAGAAATCCATAAGCGTATACACTGGATGCGTCCATTTATCACGGGCCATGCTCACATATTCATTGGCCGTATCATGTTCAGAAGGAATGCTTGAATTACGAAATATCTTTTGGAATCTAAGAACGAAGAGTTTGACGAATGATTTATTCCAGAGCAAGTTATTCATTTCCCCGCTGTCAGGAGATATACGAGAGTGGAGTGGAGATCCATTCTGGGGACAAATTGATATTTTTTGACCCAAATTGCATTTCCAACTTTCAAATGCTTAATGATGATGGAACGATTATTGCAGAAGAAAAAAATGAATATATTGTAATACGTTTTTGGAACAGGACTCACACTGGAATTAGATAGTGAGAATAAAAAAAATATAATTAATAACCACTATATTATCCCACTTTGTAGCAGATAAAAGTTCCCGTTTTTATTTTATGTATGTATTATTATTTTTCCCGTGATTCAAAAACGGGAGAATTATTACACAAGAAGTTTTGCCAATTTAACAGTAAATACGCTTAAATTACGCAATTTTCGTTTCATGATATTGTCTTATACATTGTGGCATAAATGAAAACGTATCACGATACGTAATAACGCCTTGTTATACAATCAAAGTGTAAACGGATCGCAGACGGGCATTAGAAATAAAATAACGCACGGACATGGGCAAAGTGTCCGGTAACTTTCGCCCGTGTCAGACACGGGCAAATGCGTTAAGGGGTTAATTAACTTAATGTCTTGTAAACCTGCCTTTTCATCTGATACGTTTTCATTCTTCTCACGGTCTTTAAAATGTATACGGTGAAGTAAAATAAATCCTGGGAATAAAGCAAAAATTTTAAGACCAATTAAATCGTATAAAATATTCTTTTTTTCTACGACTTCTGTGCCGTTCTTCTTTGGAACCAAAATTGTTCCTTTAGAATTAAATGTCAATTGTTCTCAAGCTATCTTTAAAAGTTAAGTTCTTTGAAAAAGTTTGCCACAGGACATACCTTGAAAAACTTTCTAATGCGAAGCATTCCGTGCTATGTACCAAAATAATAAAGAAACTATATTAAAGTCCAGTTTTTAAACCTATTTTAATGTATATATATTTAAATAATATTTTTAAAAATATGATTGATGAAAAATGTGCTCCTTAACTCGATCAGCGTAAATAATACACATAATCATGAGGCTTTTATTTAATTATTTATAAAGTAAAACACACAACATAAATATTAGATATTTTTTAAGGCAAAAATGCAAATATTCTCGCTTTGTCATTATTTGCTACCAAATATATAGCATTTTTACAATAGTGTTAAAATAAAAAGCAAAGGAAGGAGATATGTTTGTTCTCTTTCTTATCTCCGAAAATTTATCTGTCCATTACATTGCACAAACTTATACCCCCTTAAGATGTAAGTTAAAATCACTTCTTTTGTGTTTCAAACATCATACCTCACTGTAAAGTGCAAATCATTAACCTTGGAAGTCGAAGTTAAAGTTACTTGCTAAAAGCGAAGTTAAATCGTTGATCCGCAATGAGGATTAGAATCGTAGTTTCTTTAATGGCTTACCCAAGAGAAATCGAACTGTCTAAATTCCGTTTTCAAGAACTGAAAGACAATGCGAACATTTTAGGTTAATGCAGAACCGTAGTCCTAATTGTAAAGGTTTCTCGTTTTTACGGCTCTACATGTTAGAGAACGTGCTTACAAAATTCCCTTTCGCCATTATTTTTTACTGAAATGCTTCCAAAACTTAATTCATCTGTAAAAAGTATATATATAGGTATACATATGTAGCGAATCTTTCTTGGATCAAACGATAATGAGATTTGCAGGGAACTTATATAGAATGTGCAGAATAAAAAACAAATCTAAAATTTGCCTTAATAAATGTTCAACACTTTAACTCAGAATCTTTGTATGTTGGCGAAAATCAACGTATTTTTTCCAATTGACCAAATTTTCGTTCACAGTTTGTGCCTTACTTGATTTTGCCAATTTCAAAGTAGATAAAAATAGCAATTACGATTGGGATTACTACACAGTTCTTTCTATGGTTAACTACAACTATGACATAAATATCTACATAACGTGTTTGGCTTTCTTTATTGTTTTGAAATTATCTTTTAATTGCACTTAAATAACTAACATGACCATTGCGTAAACAGCACATCCATGTTTCGTCCGTAATATAAACATATTTACATCCAATCACTGGCTAATTATAATGAAACCAGTCTTTGAATAAAAATTGTCTTTCAATAGGTCTTTAGATAGGGGGAGACTTTTGCTATTATCTAGTTTGAGCAAAACAAGTGTGCATTTTTTCATATGTTCATCAATGTTTAAATATCTCAACTATCTCTAATGTTGTAAAAGTGTTCGTCGATTTGCTATTATTACGTGTACGTTCAGTCAAACACAATTAAATGCCCATACTTCAGGTCTATGTTGCGATAGTATTGGTCTTAATATATTTAAATGTAATCTTCCTAAAAATTATTTCGCCAATCAAAACACATTGAAGTCCCACCTTTTTTTTTTTGACTATTTTTGAATGTTAGCTGACATCGAATGCTATTCTTAAATGCCGGTTTTGGAGTATGGAGACAGGAACTATGCATTTTTGCAAATTTAGTTAACAAATTAAAACTAAATAAAAACCTGTATTATATACAGTATATTTTAGTAATAAACGGTAAAAAATATGGAACAACAAAAATAAAATAAGATATATAAACAAAGAAATGAGTAAAATAAATAATGACAGTTATAATATCCCAAGCATTTTACTTAATAATCTATTGTTAGGCTTGAATACATTTGTCGTAAAAGACTTTGAGAATATTTTGTCGAAGTTATGCACTGAAAGAAATCCCAATGAAAACATGAATGTGAAAAAAAGGACCAAGTTCAGTAGAACAAACGACCTTCGGAGTACTCGGTGTCTCCGATAAAAAATATGATATCTAACGGGTGCTATGTTCCATAGCCAATCCTTTAACCATAGCTGTAAGGGTGAACAATGTTCTCTAATTCAGTTAAAAACAACTTGTTGCTTTTTTTATATCGGCTTTCTAACTTAGTAAGTTTGAATTAAAGTAAATTGCATTCAAATAATTTAACTCATTCAATTTTAAATTTTTAACAGTTAGTAAAATCATGTGGCAATATCTGCTAGTAAATTTCTAAATGTCATCTTATCGTCTTCTTAATCGTAATTTATCTAAATTAACCCTTGCCAAATTACAAAACGGATATCAAAAGAAGTAACAAATTATTTTAAAATGAAACAGAGAGCATTGCACACTTTTACAGCTATGATTAAAGTATCTGATATAGAACTTGGCACCCTTTAGATATCAAATTTTTTTATTGGTGACACAAACTACTCTGAAGGTGTTTGTTCTATCGAACTTGGCTCTTTTTTCACTTTAAGTCGTTGGGATATCATTAGTTTTTGAAAAACTAAGCTCGTGTTTTTTTATTGACGATATGTTATGCTAAGTCAAACAAAGCTAAATTTATTTAAGATTTCTTTCTCTTTTTTTTTTTTTTGCATTTCTCCGTATTTAAGTCCATCTTTAATTCTACCTTTTTAAAAGTTGAAAGCTTTTGCATAAATATTGCAACTGGACTGAATTCTTTGTGCTCAGCTTGAGTTTACTTTTAAGACGAAAAGTTAAAAAGGAAAGTGAATTTCAATCCATTAATTATTCTCCTTCAACAGCGAGAGAGTATCGCTTTTGTCAGAGGCAGGAAGATGTGGCTGCCTCTTGAAGTTGTGAGGTATGCTGCTAGTGATGAGTATGCTTGAGTAATGACGGGTTCGACAGTTGCTCGAAATAGGTTCTTCACTAGCATTTCTTAATTTCTTAGAAACGATGAACCCTTTGCTAAGGAATGTGTTTACCGAGTAATCCCTATTTTCTTCAATTGTACAGTATTAATGCACATTTTGAAAATACATAATTTGAAAATTGCTTCAAAAAACATTCATTGGTTTTGAAAAGTGCATTAAACATTGGCAGTTAAAACCAAATAAGATTTTAAATGGTAGCAGTTATTTAACTGCTACCTTTTAAAATGTGAGTGGTACTGATTTTTATGATTGCAGGTACTTAATTTTAGACTTTGTACATGTAAGTAAAACTCTCATATAAGATTCAGGATTAAGTATGTTGCGGAAGTTATTTTCTGTCGGCACATAAGCTGAAAACAGTTTCGCACTCATATGTAGTTTTCAGATCATTAAATGTGCAAGCATATTCTTTTGAAACAATTCGAAAAAATATTCATTTAAGCTGCATCAAAATTCCACTAAGAACTTTATTTGTAATTTTTGTTGTAAGCCGAAGCACCGAATTTCAAAATCTCAAAGGGGTCCGGTGGAACATAAATATCAAGAAACGCAAGTTTCCCCGCTTTGACATTTCCAAGGAAGCAAGTGCCCCAATTACCCCAGTTACCCCTATCGTTGGAAGGATAAATTACGCGTCATTTCAATAAGGGACCGTTCGTATATGATGTCACACTTTTTTCAATATATTTGACCCCCCTCCCCCCTTTGTCACAAAGTGTCACACTTCAACATACCCCCCCCCCCTTATCACATGTCACGCTATATTACATTAGCATAAAATAGGTTTAATTTGATGATTTTAAACGTTTTTATAGAAATCAAAATGTATGATGTCACACTTCTTGTTACCCCCCTTCCCTTGTCATAAACTGTGCACTTTCATGAATCCCCCCTCCCCCCCTCGAAGAGTGATATCATTTATGAATGACCCCTAAAACTTTGATATTCTTCTACTGAAATACAGTCAAAGGACATACAGGGATATTAAATGTGTTTTTAATTCTGAATACATTTTGATATTTACTTTGCTCTTCATTTGTTGCTTTTACAACGACTTTCTTGAATGTTGAAATAAAAGTCTGCAAGCTTCAGGGAAACCTTGGGAAATCGAAACCCTGGGTTCCGCGGTGCACAATTTAAGGAACGCTGATAATACGCATTGGCGCGTGTCGCCGTTTCTGAATTTGGCTGACACTGCCGTGTGTATAGATAAAAATGAGCAAAAGCATCGATAGCAATAAAATCAAATAAAATCAAAAAAGATCGAACAAGAAAAATGATGCTATGAAGCTATTATTTGTTTACTAATAACCAAAGAAAATATGTGAATGAGACATTTTTAAGGAATTGGGGTATCATGCTAACATTTTCCATTTGCATAAAATTCGTTTTCCTCTGCAAACCAAATAAACAAATAATGATACTATTTTTACAAAGTGATTAGTTTTTAGCGCTGCAGAAAGGCACTTAAAATCCAAATGCACATAAAATGATTTTTAAACTTACATTCGGGGTGATTTAATTTTAAACTTTTTTATTACTTACACGAAAAGATCACGAAAAGCATTTTTTGAACACATTTGAAAGAAGATTTTGAAGCAAGTGCTGTAATAGAATTTCGATTTTCTCCAGATCAATATACTTCAGCGAGTTCGTAATTGAGTATTGATGCGAAAAGAACGTTTAGCGAGTAACTTATGGACTGGAATCTATTACATCATGCGTTACTTTTTCCGCATTTTTCTTTCCTTTTTTTTTTTGCCCCTTTGAATTGACGGATTACCAATACCACTTGTTTTTCTCGTCCTGGATCGTTAACGTTCAGAAAAGCAGCTGCTACTCTGTGATTAGTATGTTTCTTACACCGCTTTAAAAAAAGAAGTAAAAAGTAAATCACTAAATATATTTCTGTTTTTAAAAAAAAGTCTTGCATTTTTTCCGTAAATAAAAACCTTTAAGGACATTTATTGCTGAAGAAATCGTGCAGCGGCGTTTTCCTCTTTCATTCTATTTTCTATGTATTTTACATTAGTTCATTAGAAACAGCTGAGTGGAATTAATGGCAGTTAAATACATCCTTACTTGATGATTTAAGGATTTGGTACACTTTTGTTACGTATATGACAAATATACACATTTTTTCAAAAAGTTGAAAATTATTTTTGTATCAATATATTGTGTAAAACCACTATGGTTCTTCGTATTATTATGTTTAAAGTAAGCAACATAATGGTAATTTACTAAGATCAATGAAAGCTTACTCAACATTTTAATGACATAATTAAAATGCAAAATTTACGTTTTAGCACCAGAACTCAAAAACTTGATTACATAAAGTAAAAATATAGTTTCTCTTATGCAATTCAAAATTGCACAAAAATGATTTTGTACAATTTTTTGACCAAAAAAAGGAAAAAAAGAAATAGTTGCCCTGTTGTTTATTGGTGATTTTAAATAAGTCTTTATTTCTCAAAATTTAGTGGACTGGAGCTTCGCCGCCAATTGCTCATTTCTTTTAAACTTGATCTTAGGCAAAGTATGACTATTTCCGTACGAATAATAAAGGCCAGAAACTGAAGAAACCAAACAAAAAGCCTTTAAACCTTTTACAAAATGCAATTAAATAAATTAATCCACACAAATATTAAACTATTTTGTCCTAAAATGCAGCTCCCTTCACTTATATTTTTTTGAAAATCGCTCAGTCAAATAATCGTTTTATAAGCGCAATATTTTTTTCAACCCTTGATTCAGTTTTTTTTTTTTTTTTTTTTTTGCGGGAGGAGTTATTTCATGTTTTTCTTTATTGCAGCACTGCACTGTTAAAAATTTCCGTAAAAAATTAGTAATAAAACCATTTATTTGATTGTTATTTTACCATATTTAATTACAACAGTTGAAGAACCATTATAAAGATGGTACTCAAACTGCTGATTGTGAAAAACATCGTTTATCCTCTCTTTATCCTAAAGAACGTTTAACTAACCGTCACTAGGTCTCGTAGTCAATAAGAATAGGGCATCCATCTTGGTTGTTTAACCTTACCGGTCGTATGTTGTTGTTAAAATATGAATAAAGATTTATCAGTTCAAATCTGCATGTGTATATAAAAAATAAGAAAAAAAAGTTTCTTAAGCAGTGGTTACTAAATAGAAACACATACACACGTAAATCAAAAATTGGAGACATCGGATTCCCGAACTGTTTGCGAATGAGAAAACCCATAATTTCAGCTTCTGAAGGTTGTTTGTATTTTAATTTTTGCAGCAAATAAAATGATTTTCGTTTAATATACAGTAAATGTAGACCAAAAATGACTTTGAATCCAATCAAAGACTGAAATCTCAATTTTAATGCAGTTTGCCTGTTGGAAAAGAAGATTTATTGTTAAATAAACGACCGCTTTGAGTGGTGTAGATAGCCGAATGGTTAGAGCAAAAGGTTGGAACGCCATACACCCAGGGTTCGATTCCCGCACGCTTTGGTTACTACGCCTCGAAAAGGTTCAGAAACCGTAAAAACTTACATTTACAGTTTTAAACCATTTATAAATGGTTATGAAACAGTAAACGTTTGTACTTACGGCTTTTTAACTAAACTGATTGGAAATGGTATAGGTCCGTGAAGATAGAAAAATGTTCCAAACCATAAATTTAACGGCGAATTAGATGGACAGACTGCTACCGGCTATTTAACCGTAATTTCATGATGAAATTTCTAACAGTGTGGTAACTTAGTAAAGGCTGAGTGATAAAAATGACTTGTATAAAATACAGATTAAAAAATAAAGGTTGGGTTGCAATATCCTATATGTTGGGGAGATGTAAAAAAACTTGTACGGTACAGAACATTACCGCCTTTGATTGGCATTTCTAAATAAAATTGTAAAAACAATTAATTGGTTTTAAAGAATAATGTAAATATAAAAATAATGTCAAACAATAAACTACATTGATAATATGTTAAATACATCAATTAAAAATTTTCTTTTGAACTAACAACATTAACATGTCCACTGCTAAACTGGAAGTACGAAAAGAAATTGTAACTCCATGGAGCACTTTCTACTTGAAGTTTTATCGTGTTATTTATTAGCGGAATTTCAATTAAAGTTGCTTTTCATGAGGATGTCAAATTTGAGGAAAAAATTCATTTCCTAAGCCGTACTGTATGTAATCCAAAGACGTAAATAAAAATGTGTAGTTGGAAGGCATGGGTTACAATAAATAGTACTCTAAGAAATATTTTATTCGATTCCCAGAAAACTGGGGAAAATGAAACCTCGTTTTCGCAACATTTTCGATAAAGTCTCCATTTTTCCAAAATATCTTTTAAAAATTTGTACTTTTCTGTCGTAAAAAAATGTATCGAAATAAATAAAAACAAATTCATCGTTGGTAAATAAAAAATAATTCACTGCATAGACACAGCAAAGTATGTAACCTTAAGGTTTTTATATTTTTATTTATTTTTATAATTCTAAATTTATTAACATTTCTTAATTGGTTTCTTCTTATTTGGAAATGAATTACTATTTATTACTATAATTTACATTTGGGAAAATACATTTTATGGTGATCCAGAAAAGCGGGAAATTAAGATATTCGGTATAGCGATGGTCCCAGTAACTCCGGATAATTGGTTCTGCAGTGCATGCATTAATTTTTGTTACTAACTGCTTTGTGCTTAATTTAATAACGTCACATTCCTTAGAAATGACATTACCCTCAAATATTTTAACTGCCTTTAAAGCCAATCTTGATAAAATAAAGCGGAATATATTACATATTATACTTAGAGAAATATTTATCCTTTGATTACACTACGGAGCTAATTACATTCAAGGGATTAAACCACATCAAATTAACTGTTATTCGTTCATTTTACAGAAGATAGTTTCGCCAAAAAATATTAACCAAATTTGTAGTTAGAGAAAAGCGTGACATCAAATTAAATAGGAGAGGAAATATTTTTCAGAAATTCTCCCCGCTCAAATTAGCAAAGCTCTAATCAAGAGTCATTCGAGTCAAGACCGTTCCAATAAAAATCATGGCTCTCGGGAAAGAGCTATAAAATTTCTACCAATTCTTGACAACGAGTTTAGTTGCAAAATGAAATAAGCCCTTTCATTCGCTTTTGTAAAAGACTAACTAAAATGTCAGTGAGTTAGATGGATTTCATTTGATGCCTAAATTTGCGCAAAACATTTTTATTTATACAAAAGTGGATATTTAAAAATGCATTCAGCAATAAAAATATTGAAATGCGATTTTAAACAAATTGTAATTGATTATATTTGCACCGACATTATAGTAGAAACCTCAGGTTGCTATAAACGTATGTTGCGAGTTTCTTAGCTACAAAAAGAAAAGAAAAAAAACAATTCTCGAGTACAAAGATCTGTTTTTTCTTTCTCTTTTTTGTGCAGCAAAGTTCGCTGTTCTTGCAAGGAAGGGGGAACATGTGTATATGTATACAATTCTCCTTGGTAAACAGTGTCAAACATTACTTTTTTATGTCTTTTTCGCACGTTTCGTGAAACAGATGACTTTTATGTGCTTAACAAACTTATTTTGCTTTTTTATAAATATTCGCATAAAACACTTCAAATTAAAGCAAAGTTGCAAAAGAGTTTTTGCTTCTTCTACTTAAGATCATTTACGTAAGTGAAAAGTTTTCTGCTATGTTTATATTAATGTAACCACAGCTAGATGCATAAAATATATGTAAAGTATGACGCATAAAAAACTGTTTCGAAGGCTGATAACGTGTCGTTACCAAACGGAAATAATTCATCTTACCTGAAGGTAAATAAAGTCATAATCGATTTTTGATGCAGAATGCGTATGAGTTGTATTAACATAATTTACACCCTGGAATATTTTGATTTTGTTTAAGTTTCATATTTTCAATAAGATGTTTTGTCCTAATATTAGAAGGTTTCAAAGAACACTTTTCTGTATATACACATGGTAAAACTGAAAAGTAAAACTCAATAAGTTCTGAATTTTCGTATAATTTTTAATAGGTATGTCGTTAAAGATACATTTTGTAAGATTTGCAAATAACAAATTTCTCTCAGTAAGACAAAATTTTTAAGCATTTGTGATACAAAATAACAACAAATGAAACAACGTAAAAACGCACACATTTTTCAAAAGACAAGTTGTGTGTATTTACAATGTTTCATATGTTTCCCGGAGTATTTTGATTTCCAGAAGCTGTAAAGTATTTAGCATATTTGAAATAAATTATATTTTTTTACAAAATCATACTGTCTACGACTGTGAAGTGAATTTTATTAATTTGAATGTAGTCAAAAATAATTTGCCAACAATTGATTTTTTAAAGAGTCTATTAAAAGCCAGGAATTTATTGTCGGTATTTAAATTTAGAATAACTATTACAAATTTAGGTTGAGGAAAAATAAGGTTATTAAAAATATAGTAAAATTTCCGAAAAAAAAACAGTTTCACAGTTACCAGAAACCTCTGTTTGGGATAGTGAAAATAGAGCTTTTTTTTCTTCCAAACTCGACTTCTTGCTTCCAAACTTCATAGAGCAGTCGTCTCGAAGACAAAGATTTCCAATTAACGTTATCATTTATGTTACGAGTTAGAAAAGAAACAAAAAGAAGAAATGAGCAAAAAAAAGAGAAATGTAAAATAAACAGTTATATAATATGATAAATGTTACATCAAAATTGTGATCGGAATATCTACATGACTGCATGTACACCGACTTTAAAAATTTCGAAGAAAACTAGGGAAATGAAAAACAACTTGCACCACTACAATTCGAACTGCGCGAAATTATTCTGAAGTCTCTGCGGACGGAGAGCTTTGGAACAGGATCATTCCACTGGAGCATTTAAAGTGATTCCCCTCCTCGTACTAAGATTATTGCCAGACGCTCCATGCGGGTTTGATTCTCTTTGGCCCGAAGCAACGCGCCTGGACTGTCCAATGGAATAGTGCATTTCAGTTACATACACACATTCCGTCGCTCTAATCCCGAAATTAAGCGTTTCCGCTGGAGAGACCTTGCTGTAATTTGATCTGCTTGTGTCTCTCTCTCATTCTGAGATTCAGGGAACTCGAGTACTTTCGAAAGGGACGCGGGAGAGGGGGCAGGTAGAATCTTTTGTGACTTTTACTGGATCTAGGAAAATATTTAGATACATATTCGGATATATTTTGGTAGTTTTCGAGTATTATTTAAAATTTTGATGAAGGTGCTTCGTGACATTTGAAAAGCCTGGGACCGTCTTTGATTTTGATTTATCTCCTTCCACTTAAAATCGACAACTGTTTACATATTTTTTTTGAAATCTGCATGTCTTATGAAATTACCTGGTTCATTTTTGATAAAAATAAACATAGTTGGTTGTTGTAATTTCTGCCATTCGGATTACAGACTGAAAGGGCGTAAGTCCGAGTCCAACTGTACTCAAATAATAAACGACAGAAAGAAGCATTATCTATCAACATTTCAATATTTTTGATCCAAGCAAGGGGCTGAACAACCACCTGATCCAGCATCTCCATAGGTTTTGATTTGCAGTGGGAACTGGGAAGACTTAGTGATTACGATGGATTTCACACGCACCAATCACCATTAGCGGCTACGGAAGTCTTTGGCCGCCCAGTATAGATCCCAAGATTTGGCTGCGAAGGATGCTTAACGCAAACAGGCTACCTCGGTCATTTAAAGGCTACTACAAACAGGCTACCTCGGTCATAAATTTAAATTTACTAAAACAATTAATTAATTATTTTCATTTATATTTTGGTACCTAAATTTCTATAAATGAGCGGTTCAGATTTCAAGAAACCTGTAGCAAAAAGTTAGTTTACATTTGACATTTTACAACTAAAACATATATAGTTGACAAAAAAATACAGACAAAACTGATCTCCAAAATTTAGTAATGTATCCTAGTATATTCGGTGAAGTCTTGAGGTATTTTAAATTATTGGCCCCAAAATATATTACTTATTATATGTGCAAAAATTTTTGTGATTTTGAGAAATTTATTAACATTTCTTGACGTTTTAGCTAATACGTTTTTTGTAAGTAAAACTAACATAACACCTATTCAAGAAATTCAATAATCTAAGGAAAACTAAAAAATACATCATTGATTTCTATTGGATCTACATCGGCTGTTACGTATTAGAAGGGTAAAACTAGCGAATTGTTGCATTTGATATCGTTGTTTTGCTGTATTTTATCAATGGGGGAAAAATAATTTCTTAACTTATTGTGATTATTTTTTCCCAATTACAAAATTAAGGGTTATTGAAGAAAAAAGAGAAAAGAAAAAAAAATAAGGGGTGGCATTTCGAAGACTTGCATAATACTGATAAAATCTACTGCACGTCCCTGATGAAGATATTGTGCATTCCACATGAATTGACACTTTTGTAGCTTTAAATACTTGTACAAATTGATTCTGTTTCGGTACTCCATTTGGCAATTCGCCTATGATCATCTTAATTATCAACCTGCAGCAACAATTACGATGATATACATTTTTTAGCATTGGGTTCTATGGCTATCTCGCCAAATATCGAGGTATCGGTTAACTCGAGATGGATTTGACACGTCATTTTTATAACGAATTTATGACTATCGCCAAGATGACTGCAGATCATTGCAAAAGCTATGACGTCATTCTGAAAACGTAGAAGACGCGAGATATCAAAAACAATAAGCTGATAAAAGAGGCATTTCATAATACTGAAAGTTTCTCTATATCTTCCTAGAATAGGAGATCCTTGTTATGCGTACTTCAGATTTAAAATATTTATATTATTTCTCTTTTTTGAAAACACAAGCACATAGTTGTTCAACATGTAACTTGTTACTTATAATTCAAAGATAAAAGTTAGCTTTTTAATTTGAAAGGGTGTTGGTCACAGATTAATTGAATGCATAATGCAGCCATAAATATATATATTCGTTGCTTAAAACTATACTTGATTTTTTTTATTGGACAAACCGCTCTAATTCTGCAGATTAAAATTTTCCCTGTTATATTCTTATTTAAATGATTGTAATATTCGTCAGATACAATTCTGCCAATTTGCATTTAACAGCATTTTAAACTAAACTAACAATAAGCTCAGCTTCATGTAACATCCCATGCAAATGCAGTCAAGGACTTCCGCAAGATATTGCGCTCATATCTCCATGAAACATTCGGCCGAAACTATTAGTAACGCTCCGTGTGGCTTACAATCGTATCTGAGTAATTAGAAGCAAGTGAGGATACCATATCTGAGTAATTACACGCAGCCGGGATATCATATCAGGGCATGACTCACTCGACAGAAACCAACGTCGCTTCTAACTCATTCTGGCACTGATAAGGGAAAGTATGTATCCAGATGGCCCTCCCCCATCCTGAAACAATAGTTCCAGTCATAATTCAAGCCAAGACATGCCTGCCTAGCCTCACGATCGGGGAGCTTATTTAATTAGCCCCTTAATTGGATTTTAATCTATTTTTAATAGGTCGTGGACGGCGTTACAAAAGTGGCTCCGAAGCCCGAAAAGTATCGATTACCTCCTGAACACCCCGTTTTGAAGGCATAGGCCCTCAGCCACTACCCGCCCCTTTCCTTTTTTCCAATCTACAGTGGCGTGAAATTGTGCTACTTTGTGTTACAGCACTAAAACCTCTAGTATCATTTATCGCTCATGCTGCAATGTATAAGCGATCCCCCCACCCCGATTTAGGAAATTTAAATACGTTTTACAATTACAAGAATTTTAGCAAATTGCGTGTAGCACTGGTGAAATTGGAAATACGGCTTTTTAGTAAATTTATGAATTGTTCTTAGCTTTCGTATCTGGAAAATTATAAATACGTGATTTTAAAATTGATTTCACAAAAGCAAAGCTGGTCTCTATTCGCACAACACCTTGAGCGTTGTAGTCCAACCTTGTTCCACTTTTATTTATTTACTTATGTACCTACTTATTTTTGTTTTATTATAATTTATTTATTTCTTCATTATTTTTAATATTTTTCCTACCATGTTTGAAGAGTAGGTATTAATTAGCTATTTTTAACCATAAGTATTATTTTAAAATATAAGTTAGACGTCTAAACCAAAATTGTTTTTAAATAAAATGTCATGTGCTAACAAGTACTGTAATTTTAATGTCAAAAAATGTTTCCTGCTCAACGCATCCAGATTTTCCTAATTCTAAACTGATTCGTTCGACTAATCAGCACGCTGGCGGCGATTTGTCGCTTAGTGGTAACGTCTCTCGGAATCGAATGTCCCGAGTTACTGAGACTCGACCCGCCCTGTCACCTTCTAATAACTTTTGAATGATTTGTTCGATTCAGAAGATGTTTCTTTTTTTATTCAAAAGATCTCGGCAAGGATACCTCATTTCCAGATTTTACGTTTTATTTTAAAAACATATTTTCGTTCAATAATGAACACAAAATCTTAACATTAGCGTCAGTGGGCAAAAATGAAGCAATTATGTAAACTCTGGGCATAAGATACAAGGTCCTATAAACAAGCGCATTGGAAGGAGTTCTAGGCGTGAAATATTTTTTGATTTGATCTATTTCGCGCAATTTTGAACAGTTAAAACAATTTAACATTTGCGCCTGCGGAAAGTTTCAATCCGATATAAATCGCGATCAAACAAATGGATTTGCCTTTAACAATCTTTATCAGAAAGACGTTATGACATAGAACATGCACAGATAACCAGTTCCTCCCAGAACTAAACAAGGCTATTTTTGCAGGAAACTTTGGATTTTCAAGGATATTTCTGAATGAATAAATGAGTGAAAGAATGAATAAATGAATGAGTAAAAGAATACATATAAGCCGTTGGAAAATGTATATTTGTAGCACCTAAGAACTAAAGCTAAATGCGTAAGAGAGAGAGAGAGAGAGAGAAATAGTTGGATTATCAATTTGTATTGGTGTATACAGGCACAGTAGGCTCGGATAGTTCTAGACGGAATTTCGTGTTATAAGTTTCCTATTCTACAGTCAACTTCAGAAAACGATTTCCTCAACAAAATGTGTACCGGAAAAAAAAAATCTCTGTCTGGCGTAGTATATTACACCGTTGAGGTTCTGAGGCATTTACACACACAAAAAGAAGAAGAGTAGGAGGAGTAAGCATAAATAAAGTCTGAGTTTCACCGAATTCATTCCCTATTAAAGTTTATTTCATTGTTACTGCAGAACAAATGAAAGCCGGGCGGAATCAAATCTTTTTGCATTAAGAAAAAGAACGGGGATCTAATTTTTCTCCGGGAATTAGCACAACAAATACCCCTTCCTTTATTGTCCGCGGGGGAAGCTAAAACCTCTTTAAGGAAACTTTCTTGATAATGCTGTAAGAAACAATCGATAGTGCGTCTCGGAGGAGTTCTGACTAGACAAAGGGAGGACTCATTCAACGACCCTTGTCGAGAAGTGTCCGAACGTTGGTTTTCCCCAGGTGGGGTCATTCGAACAGAGAATAAATTTTACGAGATTTGGTTTTAGTACCCTGCCAATGCGGATTTTCTTTCTTGTACGGGAAAAAATTGCTATCATAATTCACTTCCCTTTTTCAGCCTACTTTAATGTAAAATTAAACAAAAGAAAGAAAAAAGTATCAAAGGTAGTTTAAAAATGTCATTAAAACGAAACAAAAAACCGGAAAAAAAAAAGTAGGGTTTTATAATGGGAAAATGTGTGTCTGTCCTCTTTTCCCTCAATAACTTTTAGGGGATCTTCCGATTGGATATATTTTTTGTCGCATTCAAAAGATTTGGAAAGGACATATTATTTCCATATTTAATTTTTTTGATTTGAACAATTTTTTGGTAAATTTTGAGCAGTTACAAAAAAAGAATTTTTAGAGAGGAAATTATTTGAATCCTACGTTCATCCTATCTAAAAGAAGGATTTGCTTGGAACAAACTTTATTAGAAAGAACTTATGACGTGGAACGTTGTACGGACAAAAAGTTCATCTAGAACTAAACGAGCCTATTTTCAACTGACACATTTTGATCTCAATTTTTGAGGATAATTTTGAACGATTGAATGAAAGAAAGAATGAATAAATGATTGAATCAATGAATAAATGAGCGATTGACTAAATGATTAAGTGATTTGATTAATGAGTAAATGCATAAAGAATTAAAGGCAGAAACGAATTAATGGAAGAAAACATAAAGAAAAAAAAGTAAAGGAAAGGAAAGAGATTATAGCAACGCTCATCGAAAGCAGCATATGACGTAGAGCATGTGCAAACTCGTTAATGTAAACTAAAACGAAACTACTTTTTCATGAAGCTTTTTCATTCATATTTTAGAGTATTTTAAATAAGTAAATGAGTGAATAAATGAATGAATAACTGACTGAGTGAATGCGTGAAGAAATTAACGAATAAATTTATAAATAAGTGAGTGAATGGATAAATGTATGATTGAATAAATAAAAGAATTAGAAAAAAGGAGTAAAAACAGAAAACTCTCCTCAACATTGATGAAAATTGACAATTCATCGGGTAGACTAAATCAAAAATGAAGAAAAATCAAAGCGCTTTAGTTTTCACATAAAATAATGATCTGCAAACGATGTTTTTAAGCAAATTATTATTAAGATGATTTTTTTTAATGTTTAATTTTTAATATTAACAATTTTTTGTTTTTTGGATTTAAACTATTACAAGGTATAAAAGGTAATATTTATATTTCTTACTAAAATATTTTTCGATATTAAGTGCATTAACAGTTAAGAAGATGTATTTGAAAATTTCAAAAAAATGGAGAATTTCAGCTAAACGAGTAAAAGAGAGGAAGATTACTTTATTTACAAATTATATGCTGGTACACGGAAAAGTAGGCTCGTACAGTTGTAGTCGGAACTTATGCCTTTTTAAAAATTATTATTACTATTTTTTTATATTTTTGATGTATGTTAATTCAAAGTTTGCAAAAGATTAAGATGTCCGAACACGTTCGGATGTTCTTTTGGGGGGAGGGGGCATTGTTTAAAAAGAGTATAACTAAATTTTTCGATGTAAGTTTACTAAAACATTATTTAGCAGAATTTACCAGAATTTTTTTTCATAAAAAATTAAATATTTCAGACGTCAAATCCTTTTTAGTAAGATTTTAGGCAAATTTACTACGTCGATATTAAAAGAACAGATCATAATAGTTGAAATACTTCAAAAATAATTATTATTTTTGATATATCTCCTGGGTACTGGTATCGAGACAAAGTTTGCAAAGTTTCATGAAAATAGGATGAGAATATTTTAATTCTCTGTGACAGATTAAAACAAATAAATTAATAAATGCTAGCTCAAACAGAAAAACAGTTGAAAACTTCGAAATATCTGCTTTAAAGTATAAAAGTTTCGTTATTTCCGTACCTGAGATCCATGGTATCTTAAGTCCATTTTTCGAGTTTTTGCGATGAGGTTCAAAAACTAAATGTTTCTAGTACTAGTAGTCTAGTCTTATGACTAGACTTTTCCGTGCAAACCTTAGAATAAAGATGTCCGATGGGAGCTGCAAAAGTTCAGAACCGTCATGTAGCTAGTGGCTTTGTTGTCGGTACTCTGTATGACCATTAAGTGTAAGCTCGGAAAAATTTTAAAAATGGACTGTGGCTCTCAGGTACAGATTTTATTATAATAAGTCTGCAAAAGCATGAAGGCTTCAAAAAAAAAAAATGCTTAGAGGCGAGGAAAATTTAAGGATACAAAATTTGAAAGATAACACAATTCTTAAACTTTCTAATAAAGAGAAAATCTTCTCATTTATCAGTAGTTCCCCCCAGTCTAACAAAAACAGTTACTTTGTAAGATTTTATTTTATAACCTTTACATTATTTTGTTTAATTTAATTATTATTATTATTTAAGTCTTTAGGTAAACTGGGCATCAGATTTTCTTATCCTTCTTTATCTTTTCTGAATTTTACAGCGTAACATTTCTGAAAATCAACTTGCAATTCCGCATTGTTTTTAAACGTATTGAAAGGTTTAAAATACTAAAGTATTGTTATTATATGTGTGTGTAGCTAATCATGACGCTTAAATATACATACAATTTGTCTTTTTTTTTTTTTTTTTTGTATTTTATACAAGAAACTATTAAATAAAGGTGGAATCGGATATATTTTTTGTAGATTATCATAATGGGTGTTTTTGCTGCATTTTCCAACGATTATTTAAAATTACTGAGGGTAGTTTTTTTATTCATGATGACATTTATTGAAAACATATCTCCTCTCAATTCCTCGAAGTAACGCACTGCCTTTCTTTTGTTTTGCGAAACAATTTTGAAGTTTACATTTGTTTCCTTGTAATTCTTTAATTTCTCGTATTCATTTCTTTTCTTGAGCTACATTATATTTTTCCCGCATAATTTGAAAATGTGTAAATACTTTTAAATGCTCAATATGCGTATTTTCAAGATAAATAAACATCTTACATTTCATTGTATTTTATTTATTTATTTATTAGCTGTACTTTTGTTGTCAATTGGGCTTCTGTTTTTAATGAAACTTAGATATAACTACATTTATACTATATTAAATGAATTGAAAACGCATAATTAATGTTTTTCTAAGCAGCTCGAAGTATATCGAGTTGATTCTAATCGTTTATTAAGCAACTGAAGAAAAGCTCAGAAATAGTATCAAATAAAAGAGTGAAAAAGCATACACGACCTAAACCACGAAACTATAATCAAAACATAAAATGAAAATACATACATATCAATCAGATTGTCTTTCAATTAGCTCTAATAATCTTTCACAAGCTTCTGTAAAAATCAGCAACGGTATTAAAACCTCATCAGTTGCTTGCATGTGTCCCACTATTTTAGACAGCGTTTCTTCTAAAAATCTAACAATCGATATCAAGTCTCAAAAGATTCGCAGGAAGACAAAAGAGCGTTTTGTGTAAGGAACATTGTCGACCCGTGTCCAAACATTGCTCTCAGCAGGTGGCACTACAGATAAGAAACTAAATTTGAAGCTATTGATGGACGACCGTATCCCTTCTGAAGCTTTTAGTTTCCTGTCAAGCAAGTAAAAAAAACGGGTCCTTTGGAATTTAGTTCTTTAGAAAAGTTTTCCTTTTTTAGACATTCTATACATTTTGGGAAAAAAAACTGTTATTGTCAAAGATATTTTTGAAACATTTGGCGCTTCTGAGTCAAGTTATTTGCATTGTTTTACTTATTGTAGGGTGAAATTACGATAGCGACAAGGCCATTTAAACTGCAGTATATTTTTTATGTATGAAATTAAAAATCAAAAGGAAAAATTGGAATACGTAAATTTATTTTACGTGAAAGGAGAAAGTAGTAAATGCTAGCAGAAATGATATCGAATAAAACAGTTTTACAAACTTTTTGGGACAGCAGACCAATGAAATTTATACAAAACTTTCACAAACCGATTTATTTACTTATTTATTATTACTTTTTTTAAATAAAAAAATCAGTACTCAATAAAAACTGCTTCATAACTTAATTGCAACACTTTAAATATCATTTACATGCGAAGATATTTAAATGCAAAAGAAAATAATATTTACTTATTTTACATAGTAACTAACTATTTAGTACGTAAATAAATCATTGAGAAAAATCCTTGAAAATTATATAAAATTATAACAAAAAAAAAAAAAAAAACAATGAAAACAAATGTGACTACACTCCCGTATTGTCAACCTTCAAAGATAAAATTACGGACGACATGATCCTAAAATGATTGCAGCCATGTAAAAAATGAAATAAATTTTATTATTCATTTATTTAATTATTTTTTTAATTTTCATTATTATTATTATTATTATTATTATTATTATTATTATTATTATTATTATTATTATTATCATCATCATCATCATCATCATTTTCAGAAACAGGTCCGTTCAAATTTTTGCGAAAACCAGCTGCTGTGAATTCCTGCAATCTCAAAATGTGCATATATTAATATTCTAGGATTGGCAATATGACTTAAAACCAAGGGTTCTGGATACACATTTTACCCCCAAACTCTTTTCGCTGACGCCTTTTGAAAAGACCTAAAACTATATGCTAAATTAGTAAGCATTGAAATACTAAAATGCAAATGTTCTCATACAATTTCTCCTATTATATGTTATATTTATTTATCGTAAACCCCCCCCCCCCCCTTATTAGGATAAACTGAAACAGTAATTTTACAGTTTATGTTCAGGGCTCGAAATTTAATAATTTACAAACACACATGAACATCTAAATCAAACTAAATCAAACACAATAAATACTTTTAAATTGAGACTTGTTTAATGCATGTGTGCGTGTTTCCAACAACATTACTAAAGCGGATGCTTGGCTAAGTTAGTGAAGTAAAAAATAAAATTAAAAAAAACTTGTTAAAAAAAGCCACACTTTTAACGATTTTTATTAGAAAAAAATTACTTAAAATAAGATATAAATAAGATGAGAATATGATGTCACAACAATTATGAAACACTACGTCATTTTTTGATTTTTGCTAAAAAGATCCTTTTTTTCCCTAGCCGATGGAAATTACATTACTCGCAGTTATTACAAAAAATAAATTATTATTCTCGAGCTTATACTTCGTTACGAAGCCGCTACTCAGACAAGAAAAAAAATCATCTCTAAACAAAACAACGGAACGAAATTCCTAAAAATAAAATTCATAATAAAGCAACAAAAATGAAAAAGAAATCTCATCCTTCGATTCGCACTCATAATACTAAGTGCCTGAAGATAATTATTTAATCGATTTCCCTGCAACAACGTGTCTTCCTTGATCAAAATCACCAACTGTGAACATAAAGCATGTGAGACAAAATTAGATTATGCAAATTAGGAGTTAATCAACGACAGACAGGATGTTTTCCTATGCAAAGCAATATAATAGACTCCAAAAAAGATTTCCAAGATTCTGACACTTTGCCAAGCTATTTCTTTTTTTTTCTTCTTTTGTTTCTTATTTTAGTGATATGCTTATTTTATCACGGGAAATTTTTGCAGAAATTTATTATCATATATTATGATGGGTTCTCTCTTTCTTAGAAAAGTCCATTTTCCCTTAATAATAACTTCATCATTATTTATATTTGCATTTGCATGTTTCGATTAATAAACTGCTTATGCTGTAAATGTTAATGCATTTTTCATACAGCTACGATTTCTGAAATTAATGTTAGTTTAAGAAATTCTTGTTAAAATGTAAATACTTTCGAGCTGTTAACAAAGTCTTGGAATTTCGACAACTTTTCTTTTATGATTTCACTATACATTACTTGCTTTAAATGATTTATTTACGCCGTGGAAGGGAAAAGTAAACAGAGTTATGGATTGACAAAGTTACAACACAAATAACATTGATGGATTGAACTCGTGCTTTCTACTCTTCATTTTATATATATTTTTTTCTTTTTAAATTTTTATTCACTTCAGTCAGAATCTCAAATGAAGTTACATATCTGGTAAAAGTGAGTATTCTGACCGATTTGGTATTGACTTCCTCTGCTCCGAAATGTTTGTTTATCAGCTGCATCTAAGGAACACTCTATCAGGAAAGAAGAATCTTTTCTGGAGCTAAATGGATGTACGGGTTGCAGTTGTTATGAACTTCAGCAATTAGAGTGAAACATCTGAAGTCTAATTGCACAAAAACATCATACATTTTGTTAAAAAATAATTACAACTTTATGCGTAAATAAAGCTATCACGCGCCGTACAAAGAATATGGACTTCTTTTAAAGGGTGTAAACAACTCTCCCGCAAGGCAAGACGGAATGTCCTAGCCAAAATTAATAAATTAAATCATTAGCATATATTTTTTAATGTGTTTTTGCCCTTTCGTTCAGTTAATTTTGAAGCTCTGCGTTAGATACGGAAATAATTAAAATTTATCTTTCTCAATTTCCTTTTCTCCTGGAAAGCATTGTTCCAAACGCTCTGCCCTCCGACAACAGCATTCAACAGCATTGATGTGTGTCAACCGTACTGAAAGGCCACTTTTTTGCTTTAACTTGAACATTGTCCACAACTAGGGATTTTACAGGAGGTAAATAGATACATAGAAATATTATATTCATTTAAACGTTTTTTTTTTTTTTTGCATCAAACCTCAATTACCTGGATATATAAAAAATAAAACCTTTTCTGTATACATTAAATCCATACCACACACAAAAAGAGCTATAACATTGCGCATTATTTAATTTGATCTCTAAAAAATAGCCACACCAATTAAAAAAAGTAACATCAAATATCAAAATGGAAACCTTTGTTTTTTTTTTAATCCATCAGTCCCACATGATAATATATCACCGAGCAAAAAAAATATTATATATCCAACAAATGGGCATTCGTTCTGCACCACTCCAACTGCAAACAACGCTGAGGAAGACCAAAAAAATATATAAGATTTTGAATGGATGCGCTGCATTAAATTCGTTTCGTATCAAGGCATCTTGGATTGCTTCCAACATTCTGTTCTCTTTTGAAAAATGCAAAGCCGCAATTTGGTACTGTTGCCAATGCAAAAGAAATTCGTCGTTAATCGTTTATAAAAACTTCCCCTAAATAAAACGAAAGCAATTATGCAAAGATGCATCCCTTTCCATTAGTAATAGTTTTTCCTTTTTCCTGTAATTGTTATCTCTTTTTCGAAAAATAAGCAAATTTCTCCAAGAAACAAATCCAATATAACTTATTCGCAGTAATTGGAAAACATGTAATTGTATTATTGATCACTTAGACAGCTCATGCAAAGAAATTTGTACACGGACACAGCTGGAACGCACAGCTTCAACAGGCATTTCGTTTCAAATTTACAATAAACGAACTTTCGACTTATCCATGCTGAGGCCTATTCTTGCTTAAAATTAACTCTCCTTAAAAGAAATAAGTTCTCTCTCTTGCCTATTTTGCATCAAAGACCTTTTATAGTTTTTACGTTAAAATAAAAAAATAAGAAATAAAAGCAGCCGGTGGTATATATATTTTAAATGTCATTCAATCAAGAAGGGTTTTAAAAATTTCCGTGGAACATGAGTCTCTTTTTCCCTATTAAGGCATGAAATTACACAATCAAATATTTAATTGTGAATAAAAAGAAAATTTTAAGTTTAAATGAATTCAATTCGTACTGAGTTATTTAACATATTTACATTTGCAAGCACTGCGAAATACGTAAATATTTATAATAATTGTAATTGATGAGTATTGTGTGTTTTTCATGTATTTTTCCCTACAGATTCTTATCTATTCATGTAATAACTCCGCACGAAACCTGTTTCATGTTTCTTGTCTTTTCTTCCTTCTTTTCTTTTTCTTTGTTACAATGTGCATTGTAGATACCTGTAAAAATTTTAAAGGAACATGTAAAATAAACCAAGAGATTACTTTTCATGTTATTTATGATTATGATTTAAGCACAAGTTTTCCAAACAAATCTTTTCTCAAGCAGAAATTGCCTGAAAATAAATCTTGTTTGCATTAAAGAGACCTTTGCGTGCTTACATTCTCAAAAAAGGAATGCAACGACCCTATATTACTTTTTCTTTTATCTAATGCTTACGTCATCCATGATTCCATCTCATTTGTGAAACGTTTGTATTAAAGCTTAATTATGTGCTTAAAAAGAGGAATAGTTTGAACTACGTTAATACACCTCATTTTTTTCAACAAATAAACTAAGTAGTTTATTTTTGTAATTTTTCAGTCAAACATTATTTGCATCGAACAACACAAATCGTATTGGTAACTTTTGATTCATGCATCAATGTAAATTAGTGGAGACTTGCAGCGGTTCTTAGTAAGTAGCACGCCGGATAAAAAAATATTTAAATTAAAATGAAAGCCACGAATATATCTTTCTTTGATCTATAAATCTGCAATTTAAAGTTGTTACATTAAAAAAAAAATGTGTAACTATAAGTGCAAGAGACCAGTTACAGTTGATACAGGACCAAGATGATACAACCTTTTTGTTAATGTTCGAGTGCGCATGCGCCAAGAAGTGGTCACCATGTCACGAAGCCCAACCGACTTATACTCATTCTACCTACGTAAGTCGTAGAACCAGGGTTGCCAAACGTCCCGGATTTTACGGACAGTTCCCTATTAAAAAAAAAAAAAAAAATTGCCCCGCGTCCCGGGGAACTTCCATGCGGGACTACAAAAGTCTCGTATTCTCGCCAGGGTACTAATTTTGACGGATATAGGACATCCTATGGCACTTATGTGCGGATTTGTCCCGAATATTCGGCTCCGATGTTGTGGTAGGTGTAAATTTATACAATTTTTAAACATCCCACAGCTTCCATACACGTAATAAGCTTTTAATTTACATATATTTTTAAAACATGCTGAATAATTTATTTTAAAAATCATAAATTGACATACTGCCTAAACGGATCTTTCGTGCAGTGGTCGGATTGGATTCTGGATAATTAAAAATCGGCTTGATAATCCGACGCCGTTTTGGGAGTCGACCGATCCCGTTGACTTATTGCTGTCCCGTATTTACTGTTTTTAAATTTGGCAATCCTTGGTAGAACCGGTCTTCACTCGGTTGTGATTTATAAATAAAAATATATTCTTGTGGTTAAACTGCTGTTCAAAGAAAACTATGATGAACTATCATACAAATCAAGAAACTAAAAAGATTTTAACTTTTCTCCCCCCCCCCCCTCCTTTACATGTGTGCTTTGTTTTGGTACTTTCCGTACATATTTTTATTTCCATTTTATTTCCCATCCTTTGTATTTTATATTATTATTTTTGCAATTTTCATGCATTTTCACATTAATTTTTGCGTATCATTCTTTTTTGCTTTGTTTTTATCGGTATTCCTTTTTACTTCCTGTACTTTCAACTGAATTAGTTTGTTGCTCTCTTATTGGTGCCTTCCCTGCTACTTCTACTTCCACTTCACGCTGTCTTTATTCTCATTGGTTTACAGATAATTCTTAGGCTATATAAGCTTTGTTTTTGCTGTTTTGTCTGCTTCATTTGGATATTTTGCATCTAGAAGCTTCATGTCCATTGAAAAAGGGATGACAAGCAATCCCGAAACATATGTCTGCATTCAAATGCTCATTTGTGCTTTAAAATCACGTGAAATTATTTTTATTATAATAGAAGTTTGCTATTCGATGCTGTATTTTCTCAGTTGGAAAGCGTAATCATGTTAAAGTAAAGGAAAAAAGGGGCGAAAAAAATGAAAAAGTTTACTGGAACTAACCTCAAAGATTTTTTTCCCCTGTTAATAGTTACAAGAAAATATATTTTACTATTTACTTCTCCAAAATTCGTATAGATGGCTTTGTTGCTAAAATCGAAATTGCAAAGTTCGTTTATAAAAAGTGTTAAAAGTGTTAAATTTAAAAACAAAAAGTTAATAATTCAAAAAGGAGAAAAAAGAAAAATAAAATTGCAAGTATTTTATTGAGATAGAATTTTAAATGTTTATTTAAAAGCATTTTTACATTATACAAAATTGAATTAAGAAAAAAAAAATACTTCGATAGTTTGGGCTTGAAATTCCAGGAAACGCTAAAAGCTAGTTTGTCCTCCTTATCCTTGTTAATTAATTGATTCTTAAGGACGCGATACTTTAATCGAAAATCGATGTCGATGAACTTGATTAATTATTCAAGAACTAATTAAGATTATATAAAAAGAGGATACATCATGAAAATAAAAACTTTTTTGCCTAATGAGGAAGTTTTCTTTTAAATAACGTAATTGATGAAGCCAATTTAAAAAAAATGATAAGATTTTCACTTTTTTGTAAAGAAAAATTAGTTTTTTGTTTTTAATTATAATTACAACCTGTGCAAAAAGTATTTTAAAAAAGGAAGATAATTATTTAAATCTAAAAGGTTTGAAACCTGTATCATGTAGCAATTATTATTCAAATGTGTTGAAATATTACAATTCAATATAAATTTAAATGTATTAAAGTATAATTATGTTAAAAGATTTAATTTACTATTTATAAATTATTTTTTGTATATTAAGGGCGTTAAAAAGCTTTTCATAATTTTATATATCGCTCTCTCACCAATGGCAGTAAAGTTTTTTAAATTTTAATACCAATACTTTGATAAGAAAATTATTGGTCAATCTGGCAATAAGAAATTACACACGATTTTAATTTAAACTTTTTTTTTTTAGAAGAGGCCTATTAAAACTTTAAAGCTTTTCATTGCACAAAACTCTTCTTCCTTCCAAATCTAAAAAAAAAAAAAAAAAAAAAAAATTTATGATGTAATTTTTTTATTTTCGCGAAGTAGAACAGATCTGATACTGTACTTGACCTCTCTTCAAAAATTTATCACTTAGGTTATGCCAATATAATTCTTTTTACAGTGCTACTTTGGACTACAAGAACGACTGAACAATGAAGTAATTCATATATCGCTGAATTCTCAGTTTCCTGAGTGCAGATTTGAGTGGCTAAAAGAGGATCTGAGTGGTGAAAAGTTTTTCAAAATTCAGCAGCGTCTAACATAATATGAAGGATTAAAAGAACTCGATTAGCGTTTTTAGTGATAAATAAATAAATAAAAAGATAAGAGGTGCAATTAAATAGCATAAATAAAGTCCAAAAAATATATAATAACAAAGCATTATACTACATTATTATTTTTTTTGAGATTAATGAACAGTAAAAATGAAATTTATCTTCATAGTTTAAGAAAAAAAAATAGTGCTAGGAATAAATTCTATTTTCATCACCTATGTAATTAAGCCTCTTCATTGCTTTCATGTTTAAAAGTTGTTATAAATCATAATAAACGCATGGAAATAAAAAAAATACTTTAGTTGCACAGTAATTTTTGCAAGGAATACGCGAGAACGACTAAACATTGATACATTTATTTATTCAGAATCGTTTCTAGAAGAACCATCAATTATAAATACATGAAAAGAAAAATATGTATTTATAAAAATGCAATGAAAAGAAAAAAAAACAATCTATCAATCTAACGAAAAATACATTAATGACTCCATTTAAAGTAATAAAATAAAATAATCCATATAAAAGAACACTATGTAAATGACTCCATTAAAAAGTAATAAAAGGGAAAAAAAATAAAATAACAATATGGAAGAAACTCCATTCAATAGAAATAAAAAGAAAAATTATTATGCAAGTATTTAAGGATTACCTTAGAATGAACAGTGAAGCTGGTAGAATTTCATTAATAAGGTGTTACAGTTTAGAACCTTTAAAGAGCGCAATATATCGCCAAAACCTCAGGGGTAGAAAAACCTGAAAAAATATGTAAATATTAAGCTCATAAAAAATACATGTTCATTACATTCTAGTGTACATTAAAATTTAATATACAAAAATATATATATATTTTTTTAAAGATACAACCGACTTCAAAGAAGCAACTATAAATTGCGCTGAAAGGTTAAAAAGCAAACTCCTTAACTCAACAACATCGATCTTTTTTTCAACATAACTTTTTATGACGGAGCACAATTATTATAGATAAAAGCTTTTGTAATCATGAATCAATTACAAATATAAATGGTCCAAAATTTTCTACAGTTCCTAGCTAATGTAAGTAACATATGATGTAATGGTAACTAGACTCTCATAGTTTTGAGCCGACTTCAAAAATTATGTTTAAAAGTAGCATCGATGTTGTTTAATAAATGACTATTTTTTATACTTTATTTTAGGACTTTTTAGCCCAATTTATAGTTTGTCTGCATTGCAGACGATTCTGCTTTTTCGCCCAAATATTGTTTTATCTATTTATTTATTTACGTGTCAATTCATTTTTCATGTGAATAATCTTCTTATTTCTATTCTTATTATTATTATTCTAATGATAAATTGCACACACAAGTTCAATGACTGGCACTAAACTAAAACATGTGTATGATAAATTCTG
This sequence comes from Octonoba sinensis, assembly GCA_038502835.1. Lineage (NCBI taxonomy): Eukaryota > Metazoa > Arthropoda > Arachnida > Araneae > Uloboridae > Octonoba > Octonoba sinensis. The sequence goes on along the minus strand of CM076599.1, from coordinate 21,810,383 downwards.
TTTTGAAGCTGACTTCAAAAATTATGTTTAAAAGTAGCATCGATGTTGTTTAATAAATGACTATTTTTTATACTTTATTTTAGGACTTTTTAGCCCAATTTATAGTTGCTCTGCATTGCAGACGATTCTGCTTTTTCGCCCAAATATTGTTTTATCTATTTATTTATTTACGTGTCAATTCATTTTTCATGTGAATAATCTTCTTATTTCTATTGTTATTATTATTATTCTAATGATAAATTGCACACACAAGTTCAATGACTGGCACTAAACTAAAACATGTGTATGATAAATTCTGTTTTGAAGCTGACTTCAAAAAATCACTAGAGATTCACTAGAGATCACTAGAGATCTCACAGATTTCATGAGTTTAATTCTTCTTTCAAAAAGTCTTCTAAAAAAGTCTTCAAAAGTTCTTTTACTATTACAGCTTAATGGCTACAAACTCTTTTTAACAATGCATCTTCTATTTATTAAAATGTACTCAAAAAATACACATTAAAGTAAGCCCTTCCAAATTATAATGTAATACTAATTTTTCACAGATAACGTCCTTTCTGAAGAAGAAAGGCAGTCAAATATTTGAAGTACACGATCTTTTAACTATTAAAAAAATATATCATTAAAAACGGTTCATTTAATTAAAAGTTATAGATGAAAAAACAAAAAAAAAATGCAAAATGTTCACATATATTTTTTTTATATTTATCGAATATGGTCAAACGAAGGTACAGGACCTATGGGTGACCACCCTCGATCGATAGAAAATATAATCATCAACATCTGCTTATTCGGTGAGAAGTTATCGATGTAAAAACAAACAACGCAACAACAAAAAGAAGAAAAAAACATACAAGCATACGGTATGCATTGATAACCGTCCTCCTGCTAGAATTCGGTTAAAAAACATGTATGTTTATTCTATACTTGTCAAAATATAAGCAAAAGGGGAGACTCAAGAGAACCAATCAGCACGGTCAGAACCCTTTTGCACAAACTTGTCAACATCTTGATACAAGGAATAAATAGGAGGGAGGGGAGGGGGGTATTTTCTTTAGTACATTAAAATATTAAAGAGGGGAAAAATGTATTACACTTTGGGTACTAATTTCTGGCACGGGTATTAGAATTTTCCGAAAACATATTTCTTGTCTGTTAAGTTTTAAAACATCATTGCAAAAATGTATCCAACAAAATGAAGCTAGATGGCAATATTTGTAGACTTTGGCTTTTGGCTGCTATTTGTTCATTTTTGTATATGAAATATTTTAATTTACACATTGTGATAGTTTTGAATATTATAAATACTAACAATAAAAATCCCCTTTACTTTATCATTAAACAAAGATTATTTTAAAGTAAAGTTTCAAACTAAACTCGTTGACTTTAGACTTTGTTGACATTGCTTTGAATATTCAAATGACTAATTTTAAAGGTTATATAGTTAATGGAAAATCCGTAGTTTTTCCAAGATAAATTCGTAGTTTTCTCAAGATTTCTCGAAAGAGATTTTGTAAAAATCTTTACAAAACACATCACTGTTTTAAAAATAAATATATTTGCAATGTTAGGAAGGTTATTACGAAGGTAATAGGAGGTAAATCAGGAAAACCCACTTCAAACCAAAAGGTTTCTCTCCCCCTCCCCTTAAAAGAAAAACAATTAGGCTTTTCTCTGGAGTAAGTCTAACGTGTATGCGATACACATTCGCAATAAATATGTGTTTCCAAGTTCGAGATAATCATTCTGTGCAAGGAAATAGAGAGCTTTTTATTTTAAAAAAAAAAAGCCTTTTTTACTGATATTTTCATTTTCTTGTATTGATGAACTTTTTAAATAACAAAAGCATACTTGTTTGATTTACTTATTGATAATATTGTGTTTACTAGTATTGCATTTCAAGCTTTCACTAAACGCAAAAGAATTGACATTTACCTTTCCAAAAAATATTAACAGAATATTCTTCATTCATTTAGATTTTCATCACCGGTTATAGTTTAAAGCATATTTATTATCTGCAAACGGACACATCATTGAGTTTGATAACTGCAAGATCTCAAGACGTCCACAATAATATTAATATTTTTTTTTTAATGTTATAACCAATACGAAAAAGTAAAATTTACTAGCGTGAATTATAAATTGTTCCAGATGTGCCATGTGAAATTCTGCGTCTAAAATACGCAACTTAAAAATAAGCTACGAAGAGTAATTCTAATACATTTCTACAAATTACATATGCATCCGATTCCAATTAAGCTCTCGTGAGTACCATAAATAAAGCCGCATTCGAAAATAAAAATCATTTCCTCATTAACAGAAATATATTTTAGATTCCCACTGCAACAACACCACCACCTCAGATTCTCTCATAAGATATTCTCCCATCGATTCCTTCTGCTTGCCTTGCAAGTCGGTGCTTTTGCTGAGATCTTCTTCTCTTCTTCTCTTGATTGCTGCTTTCTGCCTTCTCTTTCATTAGATCCACAATCCAGAAGCTTTTCATTTGCAGTGCCTTTATTTATCGCGTGACACAACTTCATTATCGGAGGAGCTACTACTACTACCATCCCACCCCACTTGCGTCTCTTATACCCGGAAAAATAAAGGAACAAAGAGAATATTGTATTTCTTAGGTAAGTAAAGTAAAAGGAAATATTTGCTACATATTTTTTGTCTTCTTTGTGGATAGTATCTGTACTAAAAAAAAACATCACAGCTATTTGTTTCCATCTTTTTTATCAAAACTTTTTAAAAAATCAGGCACAACAAAGCCTAATTTCGAAGCAACTTCAAGTAATCTTAATTTCGAAGCATTTTCAAGTAAAAAAGCTTAATGGGTATAATCTCGAGCAAAGGAGAGTTAGAGGGGACTTGATTTTGTTGTTGAAATTTACTGAAATGGAAGATGTTGACGGGCCATGTTTTTGCACGGAAGGTACAACCAGAGATCATTGTTTTAAGCTTTTCAAATACCAAGCCGAATTTGAAATTAAGGAATATTACTAGTTTATTAGGGTTATAAGCACTTGGAATAGTTTAGCGAGAGCAACTGTTGCTTTCAATGGGGTAAACAAGTTTTAACAGTGCTCTTGATTTTCATCGGGGCTTGATAAATTGACTGGACCCAACCTAGCAAGGCCTAGAGCCTATTGCGTCACTTTTGTATTTGTAGCTTTAAAATAAAGAGTATGTTATTTAAAGACATGTAAGAAGAACCTCAAATCACTAAAATAATAAAAAAAAAATCTTATCTTGTTTGCTCATTCCGGCCTTAGTCGGTTAAATGTCTTTAACCTAACATAATTGCAAATATCGAACAAGAAATAATTATTAACAAATAATTTTGATGAAACAATAATTTAAAATAGTAAATTCTAATCATATTCGTAGGTTAACCCAGCCCGTATTCCGTTAAGGAAACGAACATAATATCGTGGGAGTAACGGTAAAAGTCACCGAAATGTTTTGGAAACATCAGTTATTTCTACCAGGTTTGGGCATTCTAAACCTTGTTGCAAAAGAACAGCAGAAAAGAAATTTGTGAACATTTTTTAAGTATTAAAGACTCTTTTATCGCTATTTCTCTTTCTTAAGTTTAGTGCAAAAGTTGTTTATATATTTTGTTAATTTCGCTGTAATAATAATAATTGAAAAATACTTATTATTTAGGTTTTGCAGGCATGATTTATCAAATGTTTACTATTGAAAATTATAGACAGAAATAAGCCGTTTTTTTTTTACAATTTAGTAGATCGAAATCAAATTACGCCTCAAAACCTCATTTATAATATTACTGTACTATTTCACGTATTTTGTCGTGTGTCGACAATAAAAGTTTGTAGCAATTTAGAGGTGTATTTTGATGTTTGTTGCTTTCGGTGTTTAATTGTCGAAAATTCGAAAGAATTTCAATTCTTTTCCTTATTGTTCTTGATTATTTTTGTCTTTTCTTTACTGAGAAAATAAATGTGCGACAGAATGTGCGATTACTCACTCATTTTTGTCTTATATCTTGAAGCATAAACCAGTATGTTTATAGAAATATTACTATTTATTCCATTAAAGTTATTAAGCATACATTCTGTTTCTTTATCATATAAAACACGCATTCTAAATCCGCAGCAATTAAGTAAAAAAACAAGAAAACAAAAATTATATACATGTATTTATATACATAACAATGCTAAGAGAAATCCTACTTTTTCTTACATTTCTTATGACGACAGCAAAATGATTTTGAAAACACGCTTTTGTTTTGAAACACGGAGGAAGAGCTTTATTTTTTACAAAATAAAATGTTCAAAATAAGCACATGTAAGAAACTGTTGGAAGATAAATAAATGTCGGAGAAAGATAACATTTCTTGAATTTTAAAGAGAACGTAAAATCGATGCTCTTGGAAAAGTGCGAAATCGAAATTCTGTAACATGCCTCTTTTGAGAGAATATTTTGTTTCCATTTTTACTATATACTAAAAAGGAATGACGAAATACATTCAAATTTGATGTGGTAATCTAGTTAAAGTTTCTAACCTAAAAGTACTAAAGTACTTTCAACTGTAACTGACAAAAAGTTTCAGGAACGTTAAAGGATTTTACAGATAAAATTTATGTAAATTGAATGTTTCAATTCTGAACTAATATTAGAAAGAAAGAAGTATGGAAATGTACTTTTTGGTACAATTTATAGTTTTATATCATTTCAAAACACACACACATATATATATATATATAATATATATATATATATATATATATATATATATATTTCATTTAATATCTTGTGATTTGATGTGAAAATTGATTTCAGTGATAGCTACAATTATTAATCTAATGTAACCGCAAAAAAATTCCATCACATTTAACCGTTTGTTCTTTTCATTATTATTATTGTATTTATATAATTCATGGTGTTTTAAACCCAAACCAAATGTTCGCAATGTTGCGTAACTTATCATTTTTCCTTAAGGTGTCGATAGGTCCCACAACTACTTTGCTTCTCAATTTATTCATAAACATAGCTTAGAGACAGTAGTTTCAATTCCAGAAGGGTTTTTTTATTTGCCCCCCCCCCTCCCCCAGCAGCGTCACTTCCTTAATCGCAAATTTCTCTCGAAATGTATACTATTTTACTTACACCACGAATACTTTCAAGTATATAAAATTTGACTACCGTGGAAAAATATTCGGTGCAGAGTACGTCACATAAAAGACAAGGGTTATTTCCTCACATTTTGTAATTTTAGTTTGAAAACTGGTTACATTTTTTTAAATCCCCATATTTCCTGCAGTTTTTCATGATTATCTGTGCCGGAAACATTTTTATAAGCACCAGAAAAAATACCTCTCTCTACTTTTTTTTTCTACGTTATGTTATTGGTATTCCAATCATTTTTAACTTCGCAATAAGTTCGATACTTTTCGGTGCATTATTCTTATTTTACCACAAAACGATTGAATAATTTTGTTTCTTTTCTTTTAAAATTCCGAGCTTACTCTCTAGAAATAAATGCAAAATAGCGAAAAACTAAAAAATAAAATATTAAATGAAAAGGATAGCAATATTTAAATGTATAGTTACATTTTTACTATCAAGTATGCCAGGTAAAATTAGGCTAGAATACCAGCATTATTATTTTTTATTTTAGAAAATCACTTTAAACATGCCATGCATGTTGAATTATAAAACAGTCAGTGCCATTTTTTGGCAGATTTGGATATTTTAAGAAAAAATCTTCTGTCCAAAACGTATAACAAAAAATAAATGTGAAATAGTTTTGAATCGCAATTTACGCTATGCTACTTTTGTACCGATTGACGGAACATCAACGAAATACTAGTCAAAGCATTTCTGTGAACGGCACTGTACTTTACATAATTTAATTGAAGCGCCATACTGCTACTGTTATTGGCAGAGATTTATACCTGTTTTAAGCATTGTTTTAACCCAGAACAGATTTTCTGTTATTCTTTTGTCAAGTAAATGGAACAGAAAATTCCCAACTAATTTTCTAACGCTTTTACAATTTTTTAAAATGTTTTTTTAAGGTAACAAAGAACTTAAATACATAAATATCTGGATAGATCAAAAAGTAAACATTAATATGTCTCTAAACATTAGATGCCTTTTATACAAACATCACAAAATTTCAATTAATTGATTCAGTTAAATAAACGAAAATGACTAAGCACAATTTGTAAAATAAAACGACTTTTACCGCTTTTACGAGTATTATTTATATTATGTGATAACTGTAAACATTTTATCTGTAATGGTACTATAATGCTCCACGAAAGAAGTTCATGTCAATTCAACTCGTTTTAGTATTATGAATTGTTGATAGGCCATGACAATCTTGATTTCTGATTTCCTTACGTTACAGTCTTTAGTTTCATCACAATGAAATCACAAGGTATTAATTATTATTAAGTCTTTAACTTCAGGTTGTTTTCCGTTCCAGTAGTAAATAATACAGACACATAAAGAAAAGTAAATATGCTTTTAACAAAATCTTTTCTGTTAATTTCAGAGCAAACTTTATGATTGCCGAGTGATACGTGGTTCTCGGTATTTTTTTATTTCTTTTCCCGAGGGGTTCTGGCATCTCGAATAGAAAACAAAAAGTAAAAGCATTTTTAAAAACGCAATATTTTCTTCAAACATTAAACAAAAAATAACTGTATACCCTGCAGACAGTATCCAGCTTTCCTAATTGGCTTGCTTTAGATTTGCGATGCTCGTTTACTGGCTCTTTGCCCGTATATCCTTACCACGGGATGCATAGATACTTCCGTAATTGGCTAGATTCCTCTGATAAAACTTTTTTTCATTCCGCCTTTTTTTAACCAAATTGATACTCGAAAACTGTTTTTATTCCAAACTATGCATTTATCGACTTTTTCTTCAACGTTTCAAAGCGCCAGCTGAAAGTTTCCTCTGAAAGTAGTTAACTTTTGAGCTTTCGCGTTGGAGCGCTCTATTTGCATAAAATCACCCAATGTACTTACTTTCCTAGGATGCATACACAACATAAATTTATTAGTTTCTTTTGCTGCATTTTTAAAAGGAAACTAGATACTGCAAATGAAAAAGGAAGTCATTAAACTCTTGGAAAAGTTAAACGAACATAAAAAGTTCGTTTAACAAGAAATATTTCGACTGCGTTTTATTTCATAGAAGTGTTGACCTTTTCAGGATGCATGAACGTTTTTGTTTGGTTTTTGAGTTTGTTCACATTCTGCTGAAAATAGTAGTGCATTTCGATGATATGTTTTTTGTAAACAACTTCCTTTATGTTGAGTATGGTATTTTTACTGTCTTGATATCAAGGAATATGAAAGAGTTGTAGAAGCACTAAATTTTTCTTCACGCAACTCAACAGTCGTCTTTAAAAACGTATACAGCAGTAAAACAATGAAAAATGTTTTTTTGCTGTTGCTATTTCATTTACTAGGTTTAAGGATATTAAATTTGCTAGCTTTTATGGTACATTTTAGTATGAATTTCAAATACCCAAATATTTGGCATCGTGCATTTTATTCGTATTTTATTTAAATCAACTAAAATGGTTTTGGAAAGAAATTAAACAAAATGTTTTTACTTCAAACTATTCTAGATCTTACTTTCTTTTAAAATTTTGACAAAATATACAAAGTTGTTCACCATGTATAGCAGACCCTACGTACACGGTTAGTATTAAACTCTTCTAAAATGATATCGACCTAAAAAAAAAACATACACTGAGTTGTGAAACAAACGTTTCTTTCCTATATGAATCTAAACAACTGGTCGCCGCAGGGAACTACTTATAAATTTTTACTACGATGAATACTTTAACTGTTACCGCTAGCGCGGATAGATACAGGCGAGATATAACTTCAGGTACTACCCTATAGGTATGGTATCCTCCATTTGAAATTTTTTTTGCCCAAAGAATTTTCAAGCAATGTATACTACTTTAATAATCTATAGCAAAAAACTTTTCAGCATTATTTTATTTATTTATTTATTTATTTTTTACAATGTACACTGTGAATACAGTAAAAAAAATCTTAATGTATTTTAAGTTAATGAAGTTACAATATTATGGAACAAATTGGTATAGATATTGTACTATGATACAATATTTATTCCGACAGTACGAGATACAATTCTTTGTCTAAGGCAACTAAAGTGCATCCATGTCCCTTAGGGATGACAATACCCGAAATAAAATACGAAAGAGCTTTTCTTCTGATTGAATCTGCAAACAAAGAAACAGTGAAACTATTCCCTAATAAAAGAATACTTGTGGTCGTTTAAACGAGTATTCAGAAAAGGGCTTTTCTAATCAAATTTAGTTCATCATTTAGGTATTTTCATCTTAATCTATTATCCGAGCATTATGCAACTACGTTATAAATGTATATGGTCATATGGAAAATTGTAAAAAGGAAAAAGTTATATGCCAACATACTTTTTTGGGAAACTAAATGATAAAGTAAAAGCTATTTCCCAAAAAAAAAAAAAAAAAGCATGTACAAGAAGACAAATTTCTAGCAAAATTAATTAAATACAGAAAGAAATCTAAACAAAATATATAACTATAAGAAGTGAAAGCACATTTATTTATTTACGTACCAAAAATAACTCAACTATCAATTAATAACTCAATTTGAAAGGATTTGAAAATAAAACTAAATTACTAAATAGTTCATTTTAAAATATGCATTTCTATCTCAACACCCAGACCAACAGAGCAGTCAATTTTTATTGTTTTTTAAAGGGTTTGTCTCGTTCAACAATTAGTTTTTTGAGTATGTATTGAATTTCTATTAAATAATTAGTAAACTAATTTCAATCAAAAAAACCCTTTATGACTTTTATTTATTAACTTAGCAATTTATTTTTTATTAATATTATACGCATATATATATATATATATATATAGAGAGAGAGAGAGAGAGAGAGAGAGAAAGAGGGATAGTAACTGCCACTAATTTTATCTATTAAAAAAATCCTTTAAGTCATGTATCACTGAAAAAATATTGACTAACACAATAGTGTCAGAGCCCATACTGGCTAAAATTATGTGAATCAGTCGTGTGACATTTAATGCCAACTGACAAACGTTATTTTGTAAAATTCTAATTATCTACACATTATTTTATAATCATGGCTTTGAAATAGATTTCTGAAGTACAAAATCATTTTGTTTTGTTGGAATTCTCCTTAGCAAAATTATTTCATAACAGTGAAGCATAAATATCTTCTGTCTTGAAGTAATTTACTTTTCTAGACAACGTCAATGTATTCCAAAAGCTTGAAGAAGAAAAATAAATTTCAAGTTTAACGCCATATTAGTTGTTAACGCCAATTATTTTACACTCCATATTAATTACATGATTAACTGCTACTAACTCTCTAAACCTCTGGACATTAATTTGATCCTATTATAATTTCATATATTCCAAAACATAAAACAAAAAAATAATAATTTTTAAGACAGTTTGAAACTGCTATTGTATCTCTTCTCAGCATGTAAAAGACAGTTTGTGATCTCAGGTGTTAAATTTCTAACGGATAATTTCAGTGTAGGAAAAGGTTTGCTGCTTTGCATTGTCCAAGTTAACTTAGATTTTGGAAATATAACCTCTATTTCGGTTTTATCCAGAAGAAGTGTGAGTTCAAATAAAGTAATAAAAAGTCACCGAAAATTTTTGCATAAAGTAATAAATATACTGTTTATAAAAGAATAGTCAAGCATTAAGCGTATGATCTTTGCTAAGAGATTAAAAGGGTAAAGTATAATTAAAATGTGTAATTAAAAAGTCAAGATAATATTAGACGACTGACTGCTTAGAGTGCTTTGCTGTAAAAGACACTAAGGAGTGAAGGCACTATAGAATTTAAAAAATACAATTAGATCTCAGGAAAATGGAAAATGCAAATGACGTCGTTAAGCGTTAATGATTCGACATTTAGATTGCAAATCAGTGCATTTGTAATGGCAAATTGCACATTAACTGAATCCTTTGATCCCATGCGAAGAATTTCCTTCGATATAATGTCGGAGAATTATTTGTCTGATGTTTAAAAGCAATTTTCTACTCAGTCACAAACCTTTATTTATTTGAAAGTGTATTTTAATTTACACGGGCATTTATATTAGACAAATGTTTAATTAATTTGGTTGTTCATTGCTCACTCATGAAACTTGAATTTCCAAAAAATGCATCGGGCGTGTCATCGGTGTTTTCTTTTAAGCTATGTAAAAAATAAAAAAAATACATGCTGTAGTGTACTTGTGTACTGTAGCATACTAATATGAAATTCTTACATGAATAGCTTTTTCTGAAAACGTATTTGTTAGCAGTTAGTCATTGGCACCAAGGGTTCGAAATTAGCGGTCATTAGTCGTATTTTGAAACTAAAAGTTCCCGTTTGACGACCGCGATTTCACATCTGGTCGTCACCTTTGACGCCTAATCTCTCAAAAAACTTTTAGTTTGACTACCACAATTCGAACCAACTCGTCTTTTTTATTTATTTATTTATTTTTTAAATCTAGGATAACTTTATACAGTTATATTATTATATACATATTTCATCTAATCTTCTGTATTTAGAGTTTTTACGATACTTGGAAAGACTATCTCAACTTCTTGACCATCAAATTTGAAATTGTAAATTTTTATTTACAAATGAAGTAACAGTAGACTGCAAATAACACTTGTAAAAATGGTTAAGCCAATGAACTCATATTTTTTTAGGCACCGATTAAAATCGACGTTTTATTGATTCAACATTTAAGTAAAATGACTAACTTTCTTAAAAGTTACTAATAGAAATCGATTTTTGGACATTTTTATCTAACTTATCAATAATTTTCTCAGTAAGGTTGTGATGTGTTGAGATATTTTCTGACAATTGCCCAACTGACTTCATAGTTACCAGTTATCTCTGCCTAAACACTTTGAATTATTTTAAGAATACGCCTAGCAGAACATTTTTGGCAATTGAAACAAAAAAGCTGGGTGCCAATGACACCTAACTTTTACATGCTATTTTCGAACCTTAAGTTCACCATTCTTTGATTTTTCATTTATGAAGGAATTTATTATTTGACCACGGATTACACCATTATTGCCACAATCATCGTCAGCATCACACAAATATAAAAAATAATAACACATTTAAAGTGAATATTTGCAAGTAAAAATTCATTAATTAATTCATCACTTTTAACGTCAACGTCTAAAATTCACGAAAAATTGCATTCGCATTGAGCAAAACTAAATGCAATTTAAGCTACCCATAGAGAAGAACACCCAGATTCCGAAGAAATAAAAAGTTACAAAACAAAATTAAAAAAAAAAAAATCCTCGAAAAATAAGGAAAAATACAAGCAATCTTATATTTTTAACTTATGAAAAGAATCTGTTGTTTAATATTGTGACTCACATATACGGTACATATGTGATGATAAGCCATAACTGTTGAAACAATTTTTTTGTTCTTTGAGAATATAGGTTCTTTGTAGGAAATTTTGGAAGCTTTCTTCTGCTCAACCAATTTACTCAGCTCAAAAGATGCAAAGAAAAAGAAGCATCATTTAGTTGCTTTGCCCCAGTGCTCTGTTTAGAATGCCTTTATAAGATAACTTCTTAAACTGTCACAACGTCCTCTCGCTCCAGGTAGGCATTAAGGCATGATGAAACGGACATTGAAAAACGCAGATTCATTTTTACAAGTTCCAGTCATTTTTATTTTTTTGCTAGAAATAAATACTACGTGCACAAGACCAACTCCCAAATTTCAGAAGGATATTAGCATATCAAATAATCAAGGATTTTTATTTTTCTCTGCTAAACTAATTCATTTGGTTTCGTCATTACTGACCGCTTGTATATTTTCCACGCATCACGTGATAGTACTAGTTGGAGAATGATCTGTTAATCGTTCCTCTTCTTGCAGTAAGATCTTCAATAATACATGAAAAATCCAAAAAATAAAAATATTTTATGAATGCGTATGTGTATGTGGTTGAGTGTGTGTGTGTGGTTGTCTTTTTTCCCCTTTTTTTTTGTATATAGAATACAGATAAAAATTTTATCCCCAGTTAGTTTCAAACAACGAAAACTCAAAATGAGTACAAGGATTTTGGAAAACTTAATATATTGTCAATAGAAAAAACAACTTCCGATTCCACGTTCCAATTAAAAGGAGAGATAGCCGAAATTTTCCATTAGATTTCTTGATCACGAAATGGAAACCTAAAAGGTTTCTTTCTCTATGTCGTAGCACTGATTTCTATTTCTTTGGGGATAAAAACTTTTTTTTCTGAAATCTATTAAGTTATTTATACATACGCAGGATAAAACCACTCCGTAGATATATTTTTGTTTTTTGGGTTGCTTAGGTTACGTATTTTTCTTTCCGTTTTTACTTTTTTTACATATGCTCATAATAGGAATAGAATTTAAAAATATCTATGTGTGCACGACAGTTAAAAGTTTAAACTTCAGTTGTTTGACGATTGTGAATAGATATTATACATTAAAGCATGGAGTCAGCGAAATTCAAAATAACGTTTTTGTGTTATCAAAAATTTGACCTTGAACTCCTTTTTAGCCTATTTTTCCGTAAAAGTTAAAAGAAATAAAGCAAGAAAGAAGGCTTAATGTATCGTAAAGATATCGTTAAAAATAAAGAAAAGTAAGAAAAAATGAGGTGATTAAATAAAGACTGAAAAATAAAAATTTGAAAGTAGGGTTTTCAGATGGGGAAAATGTCTGTCTGTCCACACCTAATAACTTTTAAACGAATTGTCCGATTCGAAAAACTCTTGTTTGCATTTGAAAAATCTCGGCGAGGACAAGTCATTTCCATTTTAATTTTTGATTCGAACAAATTTTCCTTCAATTTTGAACAGTTAAAAAATATTTAACATTAGCGCCTATGGGCAAAAGTAAAGCAAATTATGTAAACTCTGGGCACAAGATCCAAGTTCCTAAGAGCAAGCTTATTGGAAGAAGCTCTCAGCGGGAAATATTGATTTGAACAATGTTTGGAACAGTAAAAAAATTGACACAAGCGCCTTCGGGGAAATTTCAATCCCGTATAAATCCTGATATACCTGACTGATTTGCTTGCAACAAACTTTATCGGAAAGATGTTATGAGGTAGAACACGTACATATACGAAGATCAACAAGAACTGAACGAGCCTATTTTCCTACGAAATGTTTTGATCGAGATTTTAAGGGTATTTCTCAATGAAAAAGTGAATAAATGAGTGAGTGAAAGAATGAATGAATGAATAAATGAAAGACGGAAAGAATGAATGACTTAATAAATGAATGAGTGATTGAATGAATGAATGCATAAATGAGTGAATAAATGATAAAATAAATAAATGAGTGAATGCATGAAAAAACAAATAAATGAGTGAATAAATACATGAATGAGCCAATGAATGAATGAATAAACAAATGACTGAATGAATGAAAGACTGAATGAGTGAGTGAATGAATATGTATTATCCGTTGAAAAAGGTATATTTGTAGTAATAAGGAACTAAAGCTAAATGAGAAAGAGAGAAAGAGATATCTAGATTTTAAATTTGAATTTGGTGTGTACGGGAAAGTAGGCTCGTATAGTTCTAGACGGAACTTCTTGTTTTTTCGTGTGTTTGTCTTGATTTTTTTTTTTTCATTCTGAATATGAACTTTGTATTTAGCGAGCTTTTAAGTATGGTTGGAGTACTTCAAAATATATATAATTCTCTAGAATTTTGCGCTGAGATCTAATTCTATCATATTCTACTATTTATTAATACTTAACAGAAAATAAGAAATTTGGGAAGAACATGCAACATCTTATATTCGTATAAAGTAAAAATCAGACTTATAGCAATAAAAACCTCAGTTTCTATATTAAGCAGGAGCGTTCCTGGCATGGGTGTGACCCGGAGCAGTGATTTGTGCCCAAACAAAAAAAAACGTTGTATTGCATAAACTTGCAGTTTTAAAAAAGTCCATTTTATTTATTTGGCAACTGTAAGTCAACAACATTTATTTTCAATTATACGTTAAAACAGTATCAATAAAATTGCATAATTAAAAAGTATATGAGTGAATGTATCTTTCAAAAACTCGTTTATCATTTTGGCATTTCAGATGGGGTGTCCTCGGAACCCCCCTCCCCCCGTAGTGGCATAAGTTACAGTTCGAAATACAGCTTACTTGCTAAACCACACGATTTGTTTTTGGAAATACATAGCATTCGTTTTTTATATCGAATCAAAAATAATACAGGAACAACAAAGTAAAATCTTCAGAATTAAAAAAAAAACATATTGCATGAACGCGCAATTGCTTTTGAACACCATTTGCAGCTTTTGCATCCTGTCAAAAACGTTTGTAGAGTTAAAAAACAATATTTTTTCTGCATGCTCTCGTTTTATTTGCATGAAAAATATAGGCTTTCGCACATTTAAAAAAATTGTCACTCTCTTTTTCGTGGCAAGGCTTTAAAGATTAATTAACGACTAATAAGCTAATGCGCATCAGCTCAATTACTGATAAAGAAAAGAAAAACCAGTTTTATAACGATCTCTAAGTTACTCTAAACTACACAAAACCACCGACAAAAATTGCAGAAAAAAGGGTTTTGAAATAATTTGTGGGAAGTGTAATTTAAGCGATTGGAGAAATAAGAAATTTTGAACCATGTTCTTTTTATTTTTTTACACTTTGTTATAGTAATAATAACTAATATTTGAGATAAACTTTGGTTTTGTTATATTTAGTTTGGATCTCCGGTTCCCTTTTTGCTATGGTTAAATTTAAAAATAACTCCTTCAGAAAGTGTATATTTTGGGTCAACATTCTCCAGTTTTTATGCCGTGGGTTAATTGCCATTTGTTTGAGCTGTTATGTAGAAAGTGAAGGGGGGGGGGAGGAAGAGGGAAAATTACATTTTTTTTGCATTATGCATGTGCTTCGCGACTTTATGAATTTTTCTTTTTATCTTAAGAATGAACACACTATTTTTAACACACAAAGTTTATGAACAAAAATGCAATTCATAAACAGCCCGCAACCATGCAAATGTGGTGTCTTTTACGCATACTGTTTAGTTCAGCATGCAGAACTTTTCTTTTAGATGTACCACTTTAAAAGAAACGAAATAAGTCTTAAATCTTTATGGGGCGTGACTCAGTAGCTATATATGGTTATTGAACCCCCCCCCCCCCAAAAAAAAAAAATATGGCCTTTGCAAAATTTGGTACAATCGCATATTAATGCTCTTTGATTTAAAAAATCTTTTTTCCTATATTATTATTATCTTTCTTTCTTTTCTTTTTCTTCACAAATGAAATAAAAGTCAAAATTTTTAGTATTCTCATAGCTTCTTTTTGTAGGATAGGCAAATGACGTGAAAATATCCTATTATGTGTGCCAAATAAAAAAAATACTATGTTGTGTAACAGCCAATTAGAGAGAAGAATAAGTAAATTTATATCTGGAGAGGGTTTCATAATCAGCTAGTAAATGTTCTGTGAAGAAAAGAACAAGGAAAATCTAGCAAAATATACCCTCTGAGCAAACATGTTTTTATCTACAAAAAAACCGTCGCAAAGAGGTAGAGAATTTCAGAATAAAAATTTATTTTCGTAGCCTTAAGGTTATAAAGAAAGAAAACAAGATGCGATAAAAATTCATCATATTATCCAGCGTGAAATATAAGGCGCTTTTTCTCTCACCTTTCTTTTCAAGTGCAGCGTTCTCATCTTTTGTGCTTCATTTTTTTTTTTTTTTTTTTGCATTCTAAGGAGTTATCTCCATAACATGTTGGATGACGAGGGGAAAAAAAACAGTATAATAGCAACAAAATAAAAAATTTGTTCACTGTTAAAGCACAAAAGAAATTTCAGATAAATGATATCGCAAATTAGTTCTTTCGAGTTGTACTAATGTTTAAGTTAAAAAAAGAAATTTTTGTTATAAGATAAGGCTAGCTTTACTATTTTGTAAAGGGGAACATATACTTAATAACGATACTTTTGTTGAATGTTTTTATATTCGTCTAATACATGTAATGGCATGTAATAAAACTTAAGGCGGTGAAGGGGCCTTAATTTCTTTTTCCCTGTTGGCAACAATCCATTTGTTTACAAAAATATCACCCCTAGCGGCGTCAAGCGTTTCACGATTGCTCCCCGGTAGATCAGTATGCTAAAAGTCGTTACTGATTTTTAAATTTATAATTTTAAAATTTGTTTGTTCCGGGCTCTAGAATAAAACTTGTGCGAACAAGAACAACGTACAAGGGAATCCCTTGATAAAAGGTTACAGCGGAGTTCGACCATAAATGTTGCGGAGAGGCTTAGGCGAGCCACAACACGCAGTGAGGTGCAAACAGCTGAAGTTGAAACTGAAAAGATAACAAGAACGTTTTTGAGCATGATTGCGGAATTGTGAAAGAAAAATGCAATTTGTTTCAAGCTCTAGGTTGAAGACAAGAACTTAATTCCGCGGTGGTACGTTTCTAATTATTTCTGTGATAGTAATAAAGCTTGACTAAACTATTTTAGTGCCTGATAAACGAATAATAACTTCTTTGCATTGCCAAGAGACCCAAAGAAACCAAGTAAGTAGTTCTGTGGGTTTGTGAGTTTTAATCAAATAAATAAAAGATAATTTTTTTTTTTTTTTTTTTTTTTTTTTTTTTTTTTTTTTTTTTTTTTTTTTTTTTTTTTTTTTTTTTTTTTTTTTTTTTTTTTTTTTTTTTTTTTTTTTTTTTTTTTTTTTTTTTTTTTTTTTTTTTTTTTTTTTTTTTTTTTTTTTTTTTTTTTTTTTTTTTTTTTTTTTTTTTTTTTTTTTTTTTTTTTTTTTTTTTTTTTTTTTTTTTTTTTTTTTTTTTTTTTTTTTTTTTTTTTTTTTTTTTTTTTTTTTTTTTTTTTTTTTTTTTTTTTTTTTTTTTTTTTTTTTTTTTTTTTTTTTTTTTTTTTTTTTTTTTTTTTTTTTTTTTTTTTTTTTTTTTTTTTTTTTTTTTTTTTTTTTTTTTTTTTTTTTTTTTTTTTTTTTTTTTTTTTTTTTTTTTTTTTTTTTTTTTTTTTTTTTTTTTTTTTTTTTTTTTTTTTTTTTTTTGGTGTTATCTCAAGGAGAAATACAGACGGTTGCACAAGAACCAAGTGGTGTTAAAAAGAAATTTCATTTGCCAAAGTTGGAATTTCGCCAGTTTTCAGGAAATGTTAAGGATTGGCTTCCGTTTTGAAGTCAGTTTGAGCATATTCACAAAGATGCCCAGATATAGCTCCAGAAAATAAATTCCAGTACTTGGTACAAGCAACCGTGAGCGGATCTCGAGCACGAGAGGTGGTTGAAAGTTTTCCGCCAACTGGAGCCAATTACGAAAAAGCAGTTGAAAGTTTAAAGTCTCGCTTTGGCAAAGAAGATCTTTTAGTTGAAGTTTACGTTCTAGAACTATTAAAATTAATCATATCTGTTCAAAAAAATGAAAAATTTTCTATGACGTCACTGTATGATAAATTGGAATCCTATCTCAGAGCCTTGGAAACTTTAGGGGTTACGACTGATAAATGTGCATCTATATTGTATCCTATGGTTGAGTCGTGTTTTCCTGAAGAGTTTCTCAGGGCATGGAACAGATGTCCCAATTCTTCCTCGTCAGTTGATGCCAAGGAGCGATTAATTATTCTGATGCATTTTTTCAAAACAAGTTGAAGGAGAGGAAAGAATTAATTTAGCAATGGCAGGATTTGGTTTGAATGAGAAAAATAATTTCCAAACTTTAAAAAAGAGACAATGGAATAACGGTCGCAACAAAATCTCCACAGCTGCCAATTTGTTGACGACTTCAGCCAAAGAGTCTAAACAGTCTTGTGTTTTTTGTTCAGGCACTCATTCAAGTGCGGACTGTTTCTCAGCTCAGAAAATGAGGTTATCTGAGAGATTCAATATCCTAAAAGAGAAGAACTGTTGCTTTGCTTGTTTGAACGTCGGCCATTCCGTTCGTAAATGCCGAATATTTTTAAAATGTGTTATTTGTGGTAAAAAGCATGTTCCTTTAATGTGTGAAGCATTAGAATCCCGAAAACTTGAGTTAAAGAAGACAAGAAAAAGAAGCAGTAAATGAAGTAAATATGTCCAGCATTAGTATTGGACCTAAAGTATTTCTTCAAACTTTAAAAGTAAATATGATTTCAGATAAGAAAGAAGTTTCTGTGAGAATTATTCTTGATTCTGGTTCCCAAAGGTCATACGTACTAAAAAGTTTTGCAGAAGAAATGGGTTACATTCCTATAAGAAAAGAAACTCTGGTACATTCTTTATTTGGTGGAGTTAAGTCCGAGAAATCTGAGCACGCATGTTACAAAATCAGACTAAGAAGCAGTGAAAACAATTTTGCCTGTAACTTTGAAGCATTAGATCAAATGACCATTTGCAATGATGTCACTCCCGTTAATTCAGGGCCATGGATGAAAAAACTCCAAGAAATGGACATATCCTTGTCAGATGTTGGCGAAGAACTTCAACCAGTTCAAGTTCTTATTGGCGCTGATCTTTTTGGAAAGTTTTTGACCGGTCAGCGTAGAGTTTTACCATGTGGATTGGTGGCTATTGAGACCTTGCTTGGGTGGACTTTGTCAGGAAAGGTACCCGATAAAAGAGTAACTTCCAGTAATGCCATGCTAGTTACTTCACTTTTCGTCAACGACCTTGACATTTCTGATTTGTGGAAGCTCGATTCGATCGGGATTACAGATTCTATTGAGAAACTTTCAAAAAGGGAACAGGAAGATTTAACCAAAGAACATTTTCTTCAATCTGTGAGATACAATGATGATAAACGATATGAAATTATTTGCCTTGGTTGGATAATTGTGCACCATTACCTGATAATTTAGAACTGGCTGAAAGAAGGTTGGAATCTACAACCAAGAAATTACTTCATGAAAATTTGTATGATGACTATGATAAAATATTTTTGGAATGGCTGCATGAAGGTATAATCGAAGAAGTTCCAGCGAATGAAATTAATCTGTCTGGAAATTATTTACCGCACAGACCTATTTTAAAAGAAAGCAGTACTACACCTATTAGGCCTGTATTCGACGCATCGGCTCGAATGAAGGGACATCCATCACTCAATGAGTCTTTGCACAATGGTCCCAACTTAATTGAGCTTATTCCTGATATTCTGTTGAGATTCAGAGAAAAGAAGATTGGTGTTACTGCCGATATCAGGAAAGCATTTATGCAAATTAGCATCTGCAAAGCAGATAGAGATTTCTTGAGATTTTTATGGTGGAAAAATAAAGATTGTCAAGAACACAAAGTTTATCGTCATGCTAGAGTGGTCTTTGGAGTTCGAAGCAGTCCTTTCTTGTTAGAAGCTGTATTAAAATATCATATTGATAAGAATTGCAATATTGACCCATTTGTAACAAAGTGCCTTTCTAATAGCTTCTATGTAGATAATCTTGTAACTAGCGTTCACAATCAATCAGAATTGAAGCGCTTGATTAATGTTTCAAATGAGCTTATGGGAAAAGCTAGTTTTGAATTGAGAGATTGGGAGTCTTCAGAGCCAAAAGAGGAAAAGTCAAGAAATATTGATTTATTAGGGCTGAAGTGGAATAAATCAGAAGACATCCTTTCACTTAATCTTAAATGGCTGAAAGAAGTAAATATTGAAATCATTACCAAGCGTACAATGTTATCTGCTACTCACAAAGTGTTTGATCCGTTTGGATTTGTTTCTCCAGTAATGCTTTGTCCCAAGCTCATGTTACAGAAAACCAGGAAAATGTCTTTAGACTGGGACGAAGAAATCACTGGACCTCTCAGGGAAGAGTTTCTCCAATGGTACCGAGAACTAGAAGTTTTGAAGGAAGTTCATGTTCCTCGTTGGCTAGACATTACTCCTGATTCCTCAAAGAAATTCTTTGTACACACCTTCTGTGATGCAAGTAAGGATGCCTATGCCGCCGTTTCTTATCTTGTACAGGAAGGTGGGGATAAAAATGTGCATTTTTTAGCTTCTAGATCTCGTATAGCTCCTTTGAAGGGTGCAACCATACCAAGATTAGAACTACTGGCTGCGCTAGTGGGAGCAAGATTAACAAAATCCATAGTTGATGCCCTTGGTTGGAAGACTGTCAAATGTTTTTATTGGAGTGATTCTACCACTGTTCTTACGTGGATAACTAAAGAAGAAAACTGGTCTGTTTTCGTCAATAATAGAGTGCAAGAAATAAGGAAAATTAGCCAGATTTCTTGCTGGCGACATGTGTCTGGGATTCAGAACCCAGCCGATTTACCTTCCAGAGGATGCAAAGCTAGTTACTTAGTCAAAACCAGATGGTGGGAGGGACCAAACTGGTTAAGTTCATTTCAAGACGAGGGACCCTCCGAAGATTTTGAACTGGACGAAGATGAGATTCTGAAAGAGCGAAAGAAAAGTGTACTACCTGCTTTAGTTGCTGTGGATGCTGAGTCATCAACGGAGTGGCTCTGTCAACGCTTTTCGAAATATGAAAATATGGTAAGGTTGGTCGGATGGATAGCAAGGTTTATTCAAAACTGCCGTTCCAGAAAAGAAAACAGAACGACAGGCGAACTCACAGCAATTGAATTTGGAAAAGCGGAGGTATTAATTTTTAAAATGGTTCAGAGGGAAACGTTTGATGGAGAAGGTGACAAGAAATTAAAGTTTCTTTCTGTTTACAAAGATGAAGATGGACTGTTAAGAGTTAAAACTAAAATCATCTATAGAAAAGACTCTGATAACTTTAGAAAACCTGTCCTCCTCCCATCAGAACATGAAGTAGTGTCAAGTTTGATACACTTTTATCATGAAAAGAATTGTCATTGTGGAGCTCAAACCTTGATAAATATTTTGAGAGAAAGTTATTGGATTTTGCGTGGAAGAAAATCTGTTAGAAGAGTCATTTCAAGCTGCGTTGTCTGCAAAAGATATAGCTCCAAAAAGCTCGAGTGTGTGCCATCCCCTCTCCCAGAAAATAGGGTGCGTGATGCGGCTGTTTTTCAAATTACTGGTATTGACACTGCAGGACCCCTATTTTTGAAAGGCAATCAAAAGGTTTGGATACTGTTGTTCACATGTGCAATCTATAGAGCAGTACATTTGGAACTTATGTCCGGACTTTCTACTAAAACTTTCCTGATGGCTCTAAGGAGGTTTGTAGCTAGACGAGGCAGGTGTTCCACAATTTATTGTGATAATGGAACGAATTTTGTAGGCGCCGCAAACATCCTACGTTCCCTGGACTGGGAAAAGGTTGCAAAAAGTTTGACAGTTAATGCAATCATTTGGAAATTCAATCCTCCAACCGCCGCATGGTGGGGTGGTTGGTGGGAGAGACTGATCAGAACAATGAAAGATCTTCTGAAAAGAGTGTTGGGTAGGGCCTACTTATCTCATGAAGAGATGATGACCGTCTTGTGCGATTGTGAGGCCATAATCAATTCTAGACCACTAACCTACGTATCAGAAAATGATACAGATTTTACTGCTATTAGTCCGTCCATGTTTATTCAAGACATCAGAGAGTGGGCTGTTCCTGACCTTGATATAGCTGACCATAATAGCCTAAACAAAAGGATTAAATACAGACAAGCTATTCAAAAAGGACTCAGAGAACGATTTAGGTCAGAGTATTTGGGCCAACTGGTGCAAAAAAGTTCCTGCAAAGCATCTAGACCAGTCTCTGTTGGAGATATAGTACTGGTAGGAAGCGACAACCTCAAGAGAATTTACTGGCCTTTAGGAAAAATCATTGAGGTTCTACCTGGTAAAGACAAGGAAATAAGGCTGGTTAGAGTAAAGACCGCTAACTCCATGTTGCTGCGACCTGTTCAGCGGATCTACCCTTCAGAAATTTCCTCATCTACAGAGCTCACTTCTAACTTTATTCCTCAGACCTCACCAAAGACCTTGACGACCAGTGAATCAGAACAATTAGAGACCGAAACAAAATTTGCTAGATCCGGTAGGAAGATCAAAATACCTGAAAAACTGAACTTATGAACAATTTAAAAATTTGATAATTTATTGTTTTTTTTTTTTTTTTTGCATTTACCTGTTTATACACTTCCTAAAATTGATTATGTAAGTTTTGATTATGTGATAATCAAAAGGTGGGAGGATGTTGTAAATAATGTTTAATAATATTTCATGTTAGTTTATATCTTCCGTATGGCAACAGCCGGTTGCGCTCGAGTTTGTTTTACGTCTGAAAACGAAAAATGGTGTTCCATGTCTTTTTTTTTGCTTTCTGCTTTCTCGTTTCTTGTTATGCTTAGTTAAGATATATTAGATAAAAATGAATAACCTGGAGAGCCCGGGGCTCAGGTGAAGTTTTTTGTAATAAATATTGTTGTGTTTTGTAAATTCGAGTAGCGTTTGTTTTGTGCTATATCAACAATATGTTTGAAACATTGTTATAACAAAGTGAATAATTAGTATTTGTACGTATAAATAATGTGACAACATTTTGATGAATGAGCAAAGAATTATATGATAACAGGTTTTCTGACATTGTTTTTGGTTGTTAATTATTTTTTATTATTATTTATTAGTTTTTATAAAAAATTTTTTTGACCTCTGCAACATGTATACAGCAGTTCTTAAAGCTAGGGATGAAAAGAAACAAATGTAGAAATGTTTTATACATAGTTTCTGGTAGTAGATAAACAAACAAACCAAAAAAAATCTAAATGACAAAAGCAAACATTTATAGCTGATAAAACGTAACAAAGCTAATAGCATCGTGTTTGAACTATGTGTGCTTAATGATTGAAAAATAGCATTCGTAGAATGCCGCTTTCAAATAGTCTACACAACCAAAACATAGATTGTTATAGTCATTTTACCTTTGTGCCACCAAAATTTTTCTCGAAAGTGGAGATAGTTTTAGAGGGGAAAAAAAATCATTAACTTTGGCTTGATTCGCGTTTAACTCTGAAAAATTGGAGACAATGCGAAAGATAAACTGACATTTTATTTCTGACTCGCAAAAGATGAGAGAGATAAAAGTTGCAGTATTCCTGGGAGAAGAAAATAAATTCTCTGGTTTTCCACACACAAAAGGTAATATGCGCGAATTTTCTACACAAAAGATATGACGTATTGTTCCCTAAGAGAAACTGCAGAGCCTTAACCTCTCGGGAAATACATCCCTGCTAAACAACTAGGTTTCACATTTAGGTTTCATATACGGCATGTTTGTTTCAAAGAAGAAATGTCAAAATTAACAGTAAAATTCTCATCTAAACACTCGTGAATTACGGTTATCTATGGCTCTTGGGGACGGCTTGTCTTTGTAGTCCACGTTATGTGTAGCATTGTGTAATTTCATTAGCTTTAGACACAAAATTTACCTAGTGCGTATTTAAATCTATTTGCTTCAGTAATTTAGATTTATGTAACATTAGTTGTGAAATATGTTTTACGAAAATACTCTTGTATTTGATTAAAGCTACTCTCAAAGTTATGATAGCAATTCACTTTAATGTCATAACTTTCGTACCATTTATCTTATTACAAAAAGGCTTTGTGTCAGTTATGAAACTATGTTTATGAGTCTAATGAAAGAGAGCAAAAAAAAAAAAAGAAAGAAAGAAAGAAATAAAAGAAAGCAGACGCAATAAGAGAAATGCTCGAATAAAAAGAATGTAGGGTAGCACGCTAGTAAAAGAGTTCAAAGGATTCAACTGATGTTGATACCTTTAATATTTCTTTATGTGTACCAAAAAATGAGCTAATACACTAACGCATTTAGCCATTTCTTTTTAGATTTCTGTATCTTCAAAGTGGAAATTTTTCAGGTGGCATGTAACAAAAAATATTATGAATAGGTTTTAAGAAAATGTACCCTACAGAGTGCGGTGTTAAATGTGTAGTTCAATCCGAAAAACTACTAACAAGAAATAAAAGTAATATTGTGAACATTTCTGAAAAAAAAAGCTACGATAGTTATGTCTATAGTTTTTGACTTAGGAAAAAACGGAGGGGAGAACCCGAGAATCATAAGTTACATAATAAAACAAGGCAGTATTGTCCTTAAAATATCATTATGCAAGAAAAGTATTAAACTATAAAATAAGGTTTTACCTATGCAATCGAGTTTTCAAGTAAGAAGTATGTTTCTCTTATCAAGGGCTTTATGTGCGTTATCTTCAAAGAAAAGTCATAACACTTTTAAAAAAAAAAAAGGAAAATAAAAGTGTAACGGAATATTTTGTATAGCATTCCCCCCCCCCCCCCCTCTCTACCCAGAGTCATCTATAATGACTAAATTTAAATTATATATGAAATAAATAATGACAAATAAAACAGATCGTGCGAGACGATAGCACGTGACTTAGGAAAAAGCTACTGTCTGGTAATTGGTCGTAAAATTACAATAAATTAGTTTCCTTTATTTGTCAAAAAAATAAAACGTTTCTTATTTTATGAATTTTATTCTACTTTTATTATTATTATTATTTAGAACTGAGGATTTAAAACCTTGTATGAACAAACTGTATTTCGATTGTATTTTATCTGAAACGATTTTCTTTAAAGCATTTTATGAAAGAAAAAGCGCTAATGCACAATTTTGCATAGCAGATGAATATTGCTTCTTTTCTTTTCTGTGCGTGGGTATGAAACTTTTTAGGTAAATATTCTTTATTACAACACTTTGACAAAGAAATATCATTTAATTGAATTTCAGACTCAAGCTGTAAGAAGATGAAATTATTCTAAAACTACATTCATAACAATTTTTAAAAAATGCATTGTTAAAATGAGAGTGAAGCAATCACAAAGTGTAGAAATTAAATATCTTATTTTTTTAAAGACGATTTAATTAACGCAATGAGTCATATTTCATTCTTTTAGATTCATCCTTTCACATAAATATTAATCATTTTAATTTTAGTACTTTCAATATAATAGTAAAACTTTTAGTCTTAAAATATTTTTTAAATAATAAAAAAGTTGGAATGTTATTTCTGGCGTTACTTGATCCTAAACTAAAGGCATTTGCAAGGTCAAATTTAGCACTTAATCAAAATTTTTAACTCAAAAAGAGAAAAAAGAAACGTTCAACTCTTCAAGACGATTTTTAAGAAAACTACACAGTTAGTCATGCTTTATTTTACTATTCATGAATACATAAGATGTCGTATCAAAGCTAATTATACCATTACTTCGTAATGAAGAAGACTCTCCTTCTCAAAGAAAGTATAACAAAACGGCAAAAACTTTTCGAAATTTATATTCGACAATTCAATAAAATCAAACTAACAACTTAAAAGTCAAACCCATGTTAATTTGTGTTAAGCATATTGTGTGGAATGTACCATATAAAAAGTTCTAAAAAAAAAGCCTATTCATTTTACTACATGTACTTGATCAAAAATACAAAGCAGAAAAAATGCGAATGAAGAGTTTTTAATAATGAATGAAATGATAGAATAATTAGAAATAAATATCCTCACTGAAGAAACGAAAACTAATGTCATATTTAGTTGCATTATTTTTCATCATATTTGCGAAACCATCATTTTCTTTTGAGTACTTTAGTTAAAAGTGCATTAATAAGCATTTCTACTAATTCCTAAATTAGCCTCATTTTAGCCACCAATGAACTTACGCGGAGGTTACAAACTTAGGTTTCGAGAAAGTTACCTTTAATGAGAAGATTTACATCACCCACTTCGAAACCCTACCTGAAGGCGAAACTTAACTGCAGTGAACAAAAATGAGATTCAAAAGCAATTTTCTCTCTTCAGAATAAATATAACAGACCATGTAATTCACAATGCGGAAGAAAGGTAACTAATTACAAGAAAGTAATTCTAGTGCTTTCGGGTTATACGTTTGCAAACTTATTACAAACTGAGGCGGTTGCTACAAAGCCTTGCCTTAAGCGAAACGGGTTAATTTAAAGTTTTCTACACTAAGTTCTTGTGAAAATGAAAAATTGAGGCAGGTATTCATAATATGTAATCTAACAAGTAAAGTGATTCATTAGCTAGACTTTATGGAATTTTACTTCATATCAAACAAACATGTTTATGCTTTTTCAATTTCTAAGTCGTTCATGTATTGCTGATGAATACCAAAGTATTTTGGGAAAGATATTTCCCAAACGCTCGGGAGCAGTAATGTCAAAAAATCTTTGAACCAGGGATGTATTGGCAGGGATGAGATGAGGAAGGTGGGGGAAGGCAAACAAAATCGGTCCCCTTAAAAGGCATCGGATGCCTTTTAAGGGGAATAAAAAGGGATCCGATATCCGACCGAATTTTTAACTATGCGGAATCTGATTCGGTCACTATACGAAGTAGCCGTTCATCTCGCACGTTAAATTTCATTTTTAAAATTTAACTAATTAGCGTATTTTGAAAACATACGTAAATTAAAATTTTGACACGTATTTGCAGGCTAAGGGATTTGTTTTAAATATGTACGAAATTACTGCGCTGAAATATTAAATGTTTCAAATTCGGTACGGGCCTGTCAGAGAAGGGACACAGGATATCTTTATCTGGTAAAACCAATATACGTTGCCTCCCTAATCCTGACCTCCCCCCCCCCCCCAAAGCAAAATCTTCTATACACTACTGCTTTGAACTATTGGAAGCTAATGCGACTATTGCACAAGAAAGAGAGTTTCAAAGACGTGAATGCGCTCTTTCTCATAAAAGTAAAACTATCAGTTTTTTTATGCAGATTAGCTTGCCATCTCCTCAAGAATTCTGTTCGAATGCAAATATTTAAAATTTTGTGTCCAAAAGGCGAAAAAGAAGTATTTTGATATTTAATGAACCTACTGTTTTTTTTTTTTTTTTTTTTTTTTTTTCTTTCTTTAAAAAACGAAGACTTTAAAAGAATGAGAATATTTTACACACCTATAGCATTTATGACAATAACGTGTTTTGAGAGTGCAATGTTTGGAAATAGCTAATGGCGTCTATTTATCTATCGCCAATATTATATTGTTTTTAAACACTCATTATCAATAAATCGATACATATAAAATTTTTGGTTAAAAAAATGTGAGTTTTTACAAGAAATCAAATGTTGATGAATGCACTTGTTGTTGTTAAATATATAATTTCGGAAAGCTGAAGAAAAAATGTGGGGTATGGCTGTGTCATGGACATGGCCGTGTGTTGTACGTGAATACGTTTATGCAACGGGTTATATATTTTAAATAAAATATTTTTATTTATGTATTTAGAATAAAAGCAAGGAAACAAATAATTTTTGTGTTACAATATCACTTTGTTAATTAATAACTTTATAGTTTTGGCTTTTCGATGCGCATAAGCCTACATTATGTATATATTTTTGATATTTTTTTTTATTCTAACACCTAATTATATTCACTGTCACTACTTTAAACTAATGTTTTATATACAATCGATAGATTTTGAAAACAGCTGATGATTAAAACTTAAACGAACATCGTAACTTCTACGAGTCAAAAGCTATATTAATTGCAAATTTTGATACGCAGCAAAATAACCTCAAAATGGCGCTGATTCCCTCTTTACTCCCCGCGATGCGTCACTGTTTTCGCTTATCGTAATGAATTCTTAGATCCTTTAGCTATCCAGTGGTATTATTTAATTTCGGATGTAAAGGATAGATCCGAAACTACAACGCCAAACTGTATCCCCCGATTTTGTTATCATTCGATTTTTTGGATTGCTCCCGTATTGTAGCAAATTTAAAGACGAATTCACGTCAAAAAATTAAATACTTATAGAAATACAGAAAATGACAAACGTCATTTTCTATACCCCCAATGGAAGTCAAGAGATCGCTTTTTACCCTATTTCAAGTAACAGTTAAGTTCTGTAAAATATTCCAAATGCTACAACCCTATTGAAGTACCCTATTTTCTAAATTTTTAGTCTGGTATTTGAAAAGCTTAAAACAATGACCTCAGGCTTTGCCTTGATTGCAAAAATGCAGCCTGTCAATATGTTCCACTTTAAGAAATTTTAAGAACTGAATCATGTTCCCTATGTATAACTGAGAAAATACATATTAACCTTTTGAAGGCTGATATCATAATCTAAACCTGAAAGATCACTTACTAACTTAGTAGGCTTCCTTTAAAGTTTAAGCCCTATACAATTCGTTAGTATCCATTTTGAATCACTAAAATGGCACACTATGAATGTGGTCAAAACAAACGTCTAGATAGACACAGAAGACTTTCCTCAAATCTGTCCTGGTACCATCTATTGATAATCCCTCAACAATTTTCATTCGTATAAAAATACACATATTTTGACATCTATATGTTGGGTCAATATATTAGGTTTTAAGAGTACAAAAATGAATAAAGGGAAAATGACTAACATTTAAAATTATTTCGTGTAAAAAATCAAATTAAAAATAAAAACTAAATGAATTAATAAAATCATTTATGAGTAAAGCAACTATTTATTTTTATTTTAAAAATGTTTCAGTACTAAATGTTACATTGACTAATGCAACGTCTTTTGTGTTAAATGTGACATCACATGGATTTTCAGATGATATTGAGTAATATTTCTATTAAATAACAACTGTCTTTAAACCGACTCCACTCTTTCATATACTCTCATCTGGAAACCCGTCCATGGATTCCGACTGGGAGGAAGAAGAGGCCATCACCATTGAGTAAATTGTTTTTATAAAGAATTCTCATTCTTAAAGAAGAAAAAAAATATTCACAGAAAGGAACTTGCAGAAAATTATTCTAATTGTCTTTAAGTCACTTTAGTTTAAATAAGAAAAATCAATTGCAAAAAGAACTTGCTTTACTCTTCTCTTATAACATTTCAAACAAGTTTCACACACAAAATTACGCCCTCGATAAAGGATTCTTAGCTGTGCTGTTCGGTTTATTAATGGTTGTTCGAAGCATCAATGGTACCATATATCATTGATACATTGTGAAAAACGGCTACAATAACAATTCTAGGACACTGAATGACTTCTCATTGCTTCATTGATACTCAACTCAGGGCCTCAAGAAGCCTAAACGCAATACCAAACACTCATATTTTTTTTAAATTTAAAGTCTGCAAAATCTTAATAAATATACAAACCCGTAAATTAGTTTTATTATTATATTGGTAAAAACAGTCGTAATTTGAATCAATTATGGCAAAAGAGCATTCTCGGGTTTCTGCCTGCACGCAGAAAGAAATTTCAATAAATTCAATTCACACTCCATTCAAAAGAATTTCCAACTAGACATTATCATGCAAAGAAAAAAAAGAAAAGGAACAGTAAGAAAATGAAGTGGAGAGAGGCTTTTGTCAATTCCTTCACTCATTCTATCATTTATCGACTGTAAGAAGAGTAGCTTCTTTAAATGATAGTCATCAAAACCAATACTCTTGTTGCTGAAAGTCTTTTCGTTTGTCTTAATGGAAACCCCTCCTGTCCACTCTGTGATTACCTTGGTCTCATCCTTTTGCAGCAGCTTTTGTTAGAGTTGCATCGTTCCCGGTGATTAATGTATTTTTAGATATGCAAATGAGTCTGTTCTTGGGCAATTTCCACTTCATGAATGTTAACGACCTTCTTCGCTGCATTTCTTTCAATCTAGCGTTATGCGAGAAGACTGATAAAAAGAGAAGGAGTTTTACTTTTTCTTTTTCTCATTCAAGTCGCTAAATGTTTTGATAACGTTGTACTGTATTCGACAATTGAGCCATAATTATCCAAAAAATTTCAAAAAAGAAAGTTCTTTTTTCCATTTTTAAATAAATAAGTCATTATAACATTCTGCTTAGCTTTTTTTTTTTAATTCTTCTATTCACATTTTTTTTTTAAACTCAAATACATGCTCACATGTAAAGACATATACAAAATATTTTTCGCACATAGCAAAAAACGAAATCTGCAAATTCAAGTAGAAACTATAAATGAATTTATCAACAAAAAATGAGATAATATAATCCGAATACCAACAAATACCAGTTTCGGAAGTAAATATTCCAGCTACAGTAGCAGATCCAGAGACTCGATTTGCGAGGGGCGGTTCTAGGTCCGTCATATAAAGGGCAAGTATTCGTGGTACGTATTTTGATAATCAAGGAAAAGCATTTTAACCTACACCAAATGTATTTATAAGCAACTTTATTTTTGGCACAGATAAGATTATAAGAAAATACTCATAAAAAAATCGGTGTGATATTCAAGAGTTATGTTTCCATCTAGATTTATAACAGAATCTCATTTGAATCAGTTTTTGTTGAGGGAAGTAAGCCACAAATTACAAATTTTTCAAGAAATACAAAAAACTTCATTTTAAAAAAAGTCTTAATAAAAAAAATTAGAAAATTAATTTGAAAGTAAGACTGGTTTTTATATGGTGAAAGTTTCATAAAATTTTGAAGAGTACTTTTTAAGTAATTAAATGCAAAACTATATGAAAAATCGCTCTTTTAACAAAAATTGAAAAATAACTAAAGTAAACCATTTGAACGAAAATAATAAATCACGTTTCTAAGGTTGATATTAGTCTTATTCATGAGGGCAACACATTTTGAACATATTTAGTAAATATTTGAAGGCAAAAAACAACAGAAACATAACAAGAAGTTCCGTCTAGAACTAGACGAGCCTACTTTCCCGTATACTCCCCCATTTCTAACTTCAAGTTTATAATCTAGCTATCTATCTCTTTCTCATTTAACTTTCGTTATTAATTACTTAAAACATACCCTTTTAAAAGGTTAATACATACCATTTCACTCATTTATTCATTCCTTTATTTACTCATTCTAGTATTTATACACTCATTTAATTATTTTTCATTTATTCATTCATTCATTCATTCAGAAATGTCCTTAAAAATCCGGATCAAAAAATATCATAGAAAAAATGGCTCGTTTAGTTCTGGTTGAACTTCACATCTGTACATGTTCTACGGCCTTACATCTTTCCGATAAAGTTTGTTCCAAGCAAATCCGTCAGCTGGATCAGGATTTATATAGGATTGAAATTTCCCCATAAGGCGCTAATGTTAAGATTTTTTGAAATGTTCAAAAATGAACAAAAAATGTTCAAATCAAAAAATGTTTCACGCTGAGAGCTTCTTCCAATAACTTTCTTCAAAGAAACTTGCATCTTATGTCCAGAGATTACATAATTTGTTTCATTTTTGCCCACAGGCGTTAATGTTAAGATTTTTTCAACTGTTCAAAATTGAACAGAAAATTGTTCAAATCAAAATATAAAATGTGGAAATGAGATGTCCTCGCCGAGATCTTTCGAATGCAAAAAAGATCTTTCGAGTTGGAGAGTTTCTCCAAACGTTATCATTGAGACAGACACACATTTTCCCCATCTCCAAACCCTACTTTCATATTTTTAATTTGTCAACCATTATTTAATCACTGCACTTATTTTGACTTGATTTTAACGATATTTTTACGATACATTAAGCCTTCCTTCACCCCTTATTATTTTTTTTAAAACTTTTACGGGAAAGTAGGCTAAAAAGTAATTATAATAACTTATTTTCATCATCAATTTCAATTTCATTCAAATAAGAAAAAAAAATAAACATGTCAGAAGCATATGATCATATGCATTTTTTTTCTTTCTCTCTATATCCGCGCACGATTTCACAAACCATTACCTATTATTTGCATGAATTCAGGAAAGTCTTTCAGTTAGGAAAAGCGAGTCAAATTCGTACTTAACAGCCTTATTTAACAACGTTTCGACAGGCAGTCGGACAGCGTACTCACATCCCGCTTTGGACTCAATCCCCAAATGGCATTCAACGAGCGATTTCGTGGCGCAGACTGTCGATGGACTTTACCGCAGGAATCGAACGGTCAGCCGCTGATCAAATCTACAGCGCATACACAGTCGTGCAGTAAACAAGCCATTTGTAGTTAATTCATTTCGAAGAGCAGTGCGAGATGTAACATGAATTTTTTAAATCAATTTTTAGAATTACGATTGCTTTAGAATATGGAAACTCGCAGAGACAGAGTTTGTTCTTGTCGGATGAATGACTTTGAAACTCAGGATGCAGAACATTTCCATCAGTTTCATCGTCTTCAATAATCCACCTTCAAGCTATTAGCAGAATACCTCGGAGACAAACTACCAACTAACAATGAAAATAATGCATTGTCTGTGGAAGAACAGCTACTAATAGCTCTAAGATTTTATATCACATAAACTTTTTATCGTCAAATAAACGGTGAACAGAGGAGCTGCGCAAGGTCACATGGGTAAGTTGTGCCAATCATAACATCGCTGCCTTCATTGCTGTCAAAAATTGAGTGCCTCTAAAATAAGTTCTAATTGGGTGGTAAATACCGATTTTAACAGCGGTATTGGCAGAGGATCGCCCGAGTAACGGTTGGGTTGGCTGTTCGACCGTGTTTGGTGAGGCCGTAAGTATTGCTAATTGTCGGTTCTTGTTAACTGACGGTGGTTAACAATGAAATCGGATTGGGTTGCCTCTTAAATTCCACACAAACATTGAACTATACTCTGCGCTGTGTAAACGTAGGGAAATATAAATGCATGAACTTTGAAAACAGAAATTCGCTTTATTATTATTATGTATCATTATTACTTTATTTATTTTTATTTACTTTTTTAAAGATATGTTTTTATGATTTTTTTCTATTTTATCTTTTTTTACTTGTTTTTGGAAAAGCACGCAAATTTAAATGGGAGTTTACTAATTTTATGAATTTTCTTCCTAAAAAACGGTGTTCCCCGCTTTACAATGAACCGATGATACTTTGTACGTTTTGAATATTGGGAGTACTTTTAAATAGGGGAAGGTGGTAATGCAGTGAATGAAATGGAGGCAAGGAGAGCTACAATTCAAAACTATTGTAAGGGGGTCATAATTTGCGATCTCGGATTTCTGTTTACAAAGTAGAACTTTTTATCTTTTTGAATGACATCCAGACTTGTTATTTTGGGAATTCAGGAGTAGGCGAATGCCTTCCCCCCCCCCCCGACCAGCTTGAGAAATGACCTCTTATCTTGAAGAAAATTATATTGACTTATTGCAGTGGTGCCACATGGAAGGTGGTCATGGAGCTGAGTGCTCCATTTAAAATTTTAGGAAAGGGGTTGTTTTAAAATCATTTAACGAGGGCTGTTGTGAATTTCAGTTTCCTTTGTTATGACCTCTATGTTTTATGAAATCATATTTTGATAAATGGTTACTCTGATTACGTTTTAGAAAGGAGAGCACCCCTGGTTATTGTTAATAAGTTCATTCATCATAGTATGTTTTTGTGACATGTCAAAAATATTTTTTATTAAAAAAAAAGTTTGTATATATCTTTTAAGTATATTTTTGCACACACACACACGTATATATATATACTTAAAAGGTTAACCGCAAACATATTGCACGATTTCAATTACATAGATTATTGTTCTTACATGAGTTAAAATTTTTTTAAAAATAATAAATTGGAAGGCTTTGGTCTTATTTGAATTTCCTCTATAATTAAAATAATAATTTTTTGAATAGATTACACACGTTGTTCCATGAAAAAGAATATTTTTTGGGCGCAAACATGTATATTAAATTTATTATACATGTACTCATATACATGTATATGTATATGAGTACATGTATAATAAACTTAATTTTGCATATAGCCTTTAAGCAAAATGAGAAAACTTGTTAAAAGCAGAATAATCACAAATAAAAGCCGAATGGCTTTAAACGCAAAGTATTTTCAGCACAGTCTTTTAGAAACTTATCTTGAATAATTCGATTAGGCAGAGGAACTTGAATTTTAAATGAAGTTTACTCTCGATTTAAAAAGAAAACACCGGTTTATAACACTAGTTTATTCAAATCGAAAAGAACAAAATGATAATGTCAGTGGTAGAAGCTGAAAACAATTCTAAAAATGTCCTTATTTAATTATACGAAGCCATGGAAAAAAGTAATATTGAAGAAGTTTAAAGATAACTTACAAAGAAAGAATAAAACGAATGCGTAATTAGATCAATTACGTACTTCTAAACCGTGCTCATCGTTTTGCTTCTGTTGAATCCTTAAATCAGCAGAGAAAATTTTAATAAACTAGATCTCACTTACATACAAAAGAATTTTCAAGTAGTCGTTTCGTTGGCGCAGGAAATGAATTACAAAAAAAAAAGAGCAGAAAAAAGTGTATGGATTCCATTTTAATTCTAACCTTTTTTTTTTTCTTTGCAGGATTTTGTTGTTAAGGTTCTTTTCCCACCTAAATCTCAGCGTCTTTTCCACGCTTAGCCAACTGACTTACCTCACATTTGCTACTGATCAAAGAGTCCCAGTTGTTCTGCAAGGTGATAAAGTTACTTTAATGATATGTTACTAGAAAATACACTTCTATGTGTATTTGATATTCATAATGAATAAAAGTTTGTAAACAAAATATACTTTCAACTGTAGAGAGTGTCTTACGTCAATCGTTTCGTAAAACAATTTCAAATTATTGTTCTAAATCAGTGGACTCTAAACGAAAATGTATTTGCGAAACCGTTTCAACTCTAATGCGAATCATGCGTGTTTTTCGCTTTTAATTTGATTTTTGCCAATTAGTCAAAACGAAATATCTTCTCTGCTCCAACTGCATATAAAGTAAAAAAAGTTTTCATTGTGAGACTAAAACAATTCATTCCTTCTCTTTTCAATAACGCATCCTCCTTGATCCTACAGAACTCCTGTTTTCGGTCAAAATTCTTTAGTTCGCTTCCATATTATAGAACTACTGTACTTGATCTTAATTTCGGAACCTATATAAACGTGTTAGAAGCATTGATGTAAAAACCTCAATAGCGCGTTTAAAAATTAAAATTAAAAGATACCAAATTGTTACTTTCTCTCTCTCTCTCTCTCTCTCTATATATATATATATATATATAACTTCGTAGTTAAAGAACATTTTAATGCATCAAAATATACCTTCTTGCATTCTTAAAAATTTCAAAGACAATTTAAACCATTGCCAAATTCCAGAAATATTTATTGCTTGACTTTCTCTCTGTATTCATTCATTTATTTACTTTAAATTCTTTGACGAGCCAGGAGTTGCTTAAAAAGCGTCTCTGGAAGATTTGCGAGACATAAAAATCATTTTAAAGGAATGAAAGCTAAGACGAAAAGAGTACGAAGACACTAGCGTTTAAAGTAGAAAAATACTCTTCAAAGGCAAATATATAGTCAGAGAGGAAAAGGGAAAGGGTTTCAACTTTTGTTCCGCTTAACAATGGGTTTCCGTCTCGGGAAGCAATGAAATTGAATCAAAGGAAGCACTGGTAATATACTCAAATAGTTTTCTTCGGTCGTAATTGTCGAAGAACGTGCACGATTGTGTTTCCGTTTTTTACTAAAAATTACTTTTAAAGATTGTTTTGTGTTTTGTTTCTGTAAATAGATTTGTAATAAATTTCTTTTATTTATTAATATTAAATAAGTAAATTCTGTCACAGCAGTCATTTAAACACGTTATCTCACAAAGTTTCACTACAGTAGTTGCTCAAAATCATGCATCCGAATTCAACACCATATTATCCAGCAGCTGATTTAAGAATACCAGTTGTTCAGCAAGGGGACAAAGTTACTTTAATGATGTGTTTTGTTAGCCGACACTTTCTAGGACATTGAACATGTAACCTAGATAAATTTAGATAGAGATAAATTTTGATGTTACCGGATTTTCAATATTAAATAATTGTTTATGTATCTTTATGTAGTATAAGTCTCAAAGCCCGCTGTAGACTAAGACATATAAAAAGCATTTATTTATTTTTTCTTTGAAATTTCTTTGACAATTTAGAAGGAGTACTGAAATAGAAATTTTTGAAAATATCAAGCTATTTTAATGAAATGTTAACTTCAGTATAGCGTTCCAATGTATAGCACAAATTTAAACAGGTGTTAAAACGCATGTACAAATGATTTAGCATGGAATACTTTTCAACTAGCAAGTATTTGCCTTAAATGAACCCTGTCAGTTGTGCAATGCGCAGATTCCTCCAATATAGTGTAAATCATGCATGAATTAGTCTATCACTCAAATTTACCATTATAAAAGACAATAATAGAACACGCGTAAACATCTTGGTAGATTATTTTTAAACACTGTAGAGAGCCTTGTTACACTGTAAGAGTTAATAAAAGAGCAATCGGTAATGAACTTTTGATACGTAAATGTGTTAACGAAATACATATGCGAGAAAATATTATACTGGGCATATTTTTAGACATGCATAAAAAAAGTAAAATAAATAAAAAAATGAAGTATTTCAAATTTTGTGTTTCTGAACACCAAAAATGGGGGAGGCGAAACACCAAACATTTTACAGTGCAGTAATAACGATCTTGCTGAGATTTGATTCAGAAAAATGTTACTAATAAGTTTTTCGTCACTAAATTGCTTTAACCCTTAGATATTGCAAGTAGGTAAGTCTAATGCTTCCTTTGTGAACTTTATTATTTTTATTTTAAGTTGATTTTAAAAACGTAATAGTTCGTTTTAGAGACAAACACCATAATATTCAAACACAACTCATCAGGGTATTGTTGTAAACATCAATATATAGATTTGAAAATTTAAGAAAAATATTTCCTTTCTTATGTAGGCACTACATATTCAAGCACCTTTGGAAAATTAAATAATATTTTTTTTAAATTTGTATGCACTCATATTTGTCAATCAATACTCAATAAAAAAGCAAAAATTAACCTTTTTTTTTTTCATTTTTTCTAAATTATCACAACATTTACCTTTTTACATCATTACATTCATTTAGTACATGCTTCAGAAAAAAAATTGTGATCAACCATATTAAAAGTATCAAAATTCCTACCATGAACTTTGCAGAACTTGGTTTAAAAATTTTATAATTTAAATACCTATCCAGTGCAGTTAACTAAATAGGAATTTTAAACATGCGCAATAAGGATTCGTGCATTAGTATTATTAAGGAACTAAAAACCGTTCAAAACTCCTAAAATTGCAATTAAACAACCATTTTTTCGAAACTCAGAAAAACCTAAGGTGTATTTATCTGATGCAAAAGCTGGGGTCAGCAGTAGCTATTAATAATATAAACTCAATCATAAATTTGTTAATTAAGTCACTTAAGTTTTCCGCTTAAAAACTAATTTTGAAGCAGCGATTTTTCATTTCATAGTGTGTTTAAAAGGGTTTTAATTTTTAGAAAACGCAATTTAAAAAAATTGATATTTTGACCAGTTTTTTAAGGTATTATGATCGCTTTAACTGCAATAGACCTTTACTACGAGAAAATATTCTTCTTCTATCAATTTCTATCACAATAATCCTGAAAGACATGCGGTACGGAGAATTTGACATGACAGGAAAAAATCTGCAGAGAAACCTAAAACGTCAAGCGTTATTTTTCATCACCTACAGAAGCAAAAAAAGAAAAATAGCTATCTATATGATAGTCATCACGCAAAACCGATGCCTGTTCCATAGAAAGTTCGCCCTTCTTTTCACACGACAACCCTCCCTTCTATTCAGCCCATGATTACCTCGAGGATCTTTCTTTCCACAACGGCCATTGTTGAAAGCATCTTTTTCTAGTGATTTATGTCTTCTCCGATATTCAAATAAAGCTGTTCCTCCCGAATTTCTACTCGGTAAATGTGAACAATGTTCTTTGTTATTTATGATTATCTGTTTTCTCTAAAAATTTTGTATTGTTATCGTGATTAATACTATTTGAAACATTTCTTTGAATATTCGAAAATAAATGGAATTTCTTCCAAACAGATTCCGTGTTTAGTACTTCAAACCATTCTTCATTTACGTTTTTGGAAAATCATTTTATACAGAGAGAAATATCTCTACTCTCATTATTAAAACTTGCAAGAATTAGATTATGATTTTCTTGGATAATAATTACAATGTTTTTAAAATTGTTTCTCTTATTTTGGTTAAAGAAATTGAGCATTAGAAATTTCTTACATTTTTTTTCCTTATTAATAGTGCAAATAATGCTATGCTTTTGTGCAAAAATAAGATATAAATATTCGAGTTATATTTTGATTTTTTTTCGATGAGAACTTGTGAAACTTGTTAAGAAAGTAACGACTACATCGTAGAGACAACAGGAAAATAAAGGATATATCCAAGAAATAAGTTCACCTTTCAATTAAAACATCTTTTAGGTACAATTTTGAGTAAAAAGAGCAGAATCGCTAGTAGTGGATAGGACGCTAGTTGTGAATCAACAAAAACAAAATAATGAATGCATATGTTGTTTTGAATTGCAAAAACTGGTTCGTTCAGATATTTAAAACTCCTGCATACAGAACACATCGAAATACATTGTTTGAGGATGAGAGAATCCTTTATGTATTACGTTTTTGGCAAATTTTAGGAAACGGCTATTAAAATTAGCTATATTGCAATAATTATACAAAATTCTTTTAAACGGAGTTAAAACAAATACATAATGAAAATTTTATTACTTCAGTACAACTTAAATTATTCATATTCACTGAAAGAATGCTAAAAACATGAAGATCACATTAAAAAATACGTGTCTTTATCGAGAGCATTTCGTTTTACTTAATGAGCGAATCATTAACAGAGCTCCTGCTAGGTGAACTAAAAAGAAAAAAAAAATGTTGTAGTAACTGTAAGTGGCAACCATTATAAGTAGGGTAAGAAGTTAAATAATAAGTTAAAATAATAGATAGTGAACTTTAATTTCAATTTCCGCGAGCAGATCATACGCTTAGATAGTTCCAAAATTTAGAGGCATTTCCATGCTGAAAGTCTCACCTTCTTCTTTTCTTTTATGAAGGTAATATAAATAAACAGATTAATTTATAGATACTAAAGCAGTATAAACAATACATCAACTAATGCTGAGCAGTAAAAACTTTGGCATTCATCATACAATTACAAAAATTGTGCACATTTGACATAAATTCAATGCAATCAATTAATTCTAAACACAGTAGACAAAATCCTTCCACAATATGAACAGCGTGCAGACCTAAAAACCAAAGAAAGAAAGAAATATTTTTTTGAGGTTTAAGCCTACCATAAACAGCTTGCACTGATAACGTCCCTCTAAATAGACGTGGAAAGATGGGGAGCTATTTTATGTGCTATTACACGAAATGATTAATACTAGGTAATGTTTATCTTCAATGGAAGGAGGCCAGGAATGACCTGAAAAGGATATTTTGTAATGCTAGGACAATTTAGAGAAACATTCCAATTTATTGGAGGGCTTAGTTGTAAATTGAACGATATAGAGATTGCTCAAATGGTTCCGAAAGAGCCATTATGAAAAAGAGATAGATATATTTCGTTCTATATAATTCATTTTGACGGATAATAAACTCATCCAAGTTTGAAAATTCTTAAAAACAATGAACGAAGATACAACTTTCTGATGAAAGTTGCTGGCACGTGCTTCGAAACTCAATTATAGACTTTCAACATAACGTGAAAGTAAAGGTTACAAGGAAAAGAATCATAAACTTCTTTTTCTGCACAATAGTGCAAGAATTTTTCAAAACATGGGTGTCACTACTCTGTTAAAAAAGTAATATTCCATAAAAATCCTCATTTGAAAATTGTAAAATATTCGTTTATTGTAAATGAACCTTTTGGATTAAAAATTTAAGCTGAAAATAGGAAAAGAGAACACACAAGTCCTTAAATAAGGATGTGCATGTGGATTTCAAGCGTGAAAACATTTACAGAGAGATGAGGAAACACATATACTATAGTTATAACTAAGGTAAAAACAACTTTAGGATTTACGGAACTTCCAGTATTAAACTCTAAAAGGTAAGAGAGAAAATAAGTATGTGTGAACATGTATATATGTTAGAAGTGTGAAACACAGCTTCGGATTTCTTCAAATCTAGATTTAATGTCCAATTCATTTCGAAACTCATGTAGTTGGAAAAAAAAATGCATTTATTATGCAGGACTACTTTTAGAATAGATGAATGTATTGTCAGAAGCGAAACGAAATTTTCCCGCTATTATAAGGCGTGATGTATCTAGTTCATCCATGACGTTTCTAGCTAGCGTTGCGGTTGACTGACATCCTATTAACCCCTCAACGTATTTGCCCGTGTCTGACACGGGCGAAAGGTACCAGCAAATTTGCACACGCCCGTGTTTCACACGGGTGATCTTGTAACGCGTTATCTTATTTCTAATGCCCGTCTGAGATCCGTCTGCACTTTGTTTGTATAATAATTTTTTATAGAACTTTCAACCCCCCCCCCCTCTCTAGTTAACTCCTGCAAGTGAAATTGCCAAAAACAATTTATACTATACATATATATATTCATTTTCTGTCAAAAAAAAAATCCATAATTTTTAATAGTTTTTCCGAAAAGAACTCGTGTTTCAATGGATTAAACTCAGTTAACGCAGCGAGAAGCAAAATGGTGTAAGTGACAAGAAAAAATTTCGAATTAAATTTGTGGAGAATTGGAACCGAATATACTAATACAAGACGTACAAGAAGAAATGACGTTAAAAACTTAAAAGATGCTTTGAAATACTGTGGTGAGTTAAAAAAAAAATTCTGATCAAAGGGGAGACTGAAGGGTTTAAAGAAATTAATGAAATTACTATTAATATTGAGAAGCAAGTTGGTTTTTGCAAAAGGATGAATCAAACTGTATTAACTGATTATTTTAAATAAAATAATTGTGTGATGTTTATAGTTACTAGTACGTATTTTGTCATTATTGAATGAGTATTGCAAAAAATTAATTGAATAAGTACTAATGATAATTATTAATTAAATTTAAATTCTTTCATAATTTAAATTTGTTTGCACTGTTGAATTTAGTTCTCTTATTTAATTAGCAATTGTTTTATCGTATAAGGTTTGAAAATAGCAAATGAAATTTCTTTTTAAAAATAGACACCTCCGAATAGCGGACAAAACCCCCGGACACAAAACTGTCCTCTATTCAGAGGTTTAACTGTAAAAAAATAATTTAAAAAAAACATCATTTATGTTTTGTATAATTATTTTATGACGATATGCTAAAGTTCATTTCCCTAACTATATTTTGAACGTAACATTGAAATGCTGAATAAAAATTCGAAAATCATGTACTTTTCCAATAATGTGCCGATCGATTGTAAAAACTTTTATCTTTAATTTATATTATCGTATTTCAGTTACGCCAACGTGCTCTGCATAAAATTTATAAATTCTTTTTTTACCCAAGATTTACTGAGCATTATATTTTATTCCTGAAAAAAAATAAAAGAATAAAAGAAAAATACTGCGAAAGAAAATGTCCAATCAAGGAATTCTAAAATTCGAAAAACTCTTCTCTTTCTTCTTGTTTAAATTGAAAAGACAACGCAGTTCTAAAATAGTAAGACGCCAGGGATGGATCTTCGAAGATCAAACAGAATTTTTAAAAGGATATTATGATTTGATTAGATTTCCTTGTTATATTGAAAGTTCAGGAAGTATTTCTGGGGAAAACCCAAGTTTTTGAAATATTCCTTTCTTTATTGGTAAAAATATCGATTTTGATAGAGTATAAGGAAGTACGTTTAATGTGAATGAAATATAAAATTCATTTTATTCTGAAATTTTCCAAGAAAAAAATGATCAATCAGTGCTGATTTTAAGAAACAAATCTCTTCTAAAGATGCCAGAAACTTAAAAACTATTGGAATATTCATAACAGAAATTTCTTCCACCCGTGTTTGAATGACAAAATGTGACATAACAATGTATGTCGAATGAAAATTTGACGAAGGAGAAGATTTTTATTTTTAGTTTAACTGGAATCTTTATCACGATGGTATTAGATATATAGTTTGCCTTTAAAAGGCCATCAAAGTTAGCCTGAGTGGCAAAAAATAAGTAAATAAATACAATAATAATGATGATGATAATAATAATAATAATAATAATAATAATAATTTTAAAAAAAAGCATTGACCATTCGTTTGTTTATTTATTTTTCTGGAAAAATTTAATTGAAGCCAAAAATGCATTTATAGCATCTAATAACATTAATGCATCTGCTTATTTTGATTTCTTTACTGGTTAAGATTAAGGATACAAAATAGATAAATTCTTTACAGACCACTAATTACAAGAAAGTTTGCAAATGGGCTCTAGCAACTACTTTTTTTTCTCATTGATCAAAGCTACGACTCTGAGAAATTTTACAAGTACATAAGTGTACACTAGATGCCAGCTTTAATTTTTCGGATATCTTTTAAATCTCACAGAATATTTTCCAAAAAGTAATGTTACTACAGTTCCTTTTTACAAAACAGTCAAGGAAGTGTTTTTAATTATTTGATAACACTGATGCTACGATGCTCCTATGAATTCTAATTAATTTTATTAATGTTATATATATATATTTAGCTTGACCAAATAATGCCTTTACCCATGTGGTAAAAAAAGCTTCTACTTTGAACGCAAAATATACCAATTGTATTGCACTAAAACTAGTAAGGAATTGGACAAGTTTATCAAATTTTATTTCTTCAAACATAGAGCCATTCGGCTGTTTATTTATTAGTGCTGTTAATAAAGAAATGAAATGATATGTTTTTAGCAAGATTTCTTTAATTGCGCAGCGTGACATCTATCAAAAAGGAGATCTCCAAAGTTCCTTCCTTTTTGCGATTAGTCAAAACAAAAATGGTATGGTTAATATATTGATGCAGATTATCTCCCATCCCCCTCTTCCACAGTATAGAATAGTTACGAAAAATATGAAATAATCTTAATTGCAAAATGTACACGAGGATGGGGTAAATGTGGTCAAAAAAACACCGTACCTTCATATTTTTTGAAGCAACTTTCTTGAACAGACGCCGGTTGCCTTTCTTGATGCATGTTTTAAATTGATAACAGATACTTTTTATCAACAACTGATACATACACTGAAGCAA
Organism: Octonoba sinensis; assembly: GCA_038502835.1. Classification (NCBI taxonomy): domain Eukaryota; kingdom Metazoa; phylum Arthropoda; class Arachnida; order Araneae; family Uloboridae; genus Octonoba; species Octonoba sinensis. The sequence goes on along the minus strand of CM076599.1, from coordinate 21,767,398 downwards.
TAAAGCATTTATGAAAATATATGGATCAATATATGTGCCAATAGAATTATTTCAACAAAAAAAACCAGCTCTTTTATGCTCAAAAGTACCTAACATGAAAGAAAAAAAAGTCCCTATTTTTGATGACAAAATTGTTATTTACATGTGCAAGATTGCTTTCAGAAAAATGATGCATTTCTACATAATATAAAACAAGTCATTAAAAATGCATTTCACAGAATCAAAATAATGCGTTTCTAAATAAAATCTTCAATCAAAAGTTTTTTTAAAAAAAGATTATTTCCTTTTATGAGTCAAAAATAAGAGGAAACATTATTTGCATCTAATTACAAATAACAAAGTTTTGAAGTAAAGTACAAAAATGTAGTTCAAAGAACTTTCTATTAAATTTTATTGAACTTGCCTGGAATGCTATCATTTGCAAATATTTTAAGTATTTTAAACAAGCTTCCTTAAGGAATGTTTACGTGGAAAAATTTTAAAATATAGCGATGGATTGGATAAGGTTTTCAGTTTGTAAAACTTTATCGAACAGCGCCAAAAAAAAAAGAAAGGCAGTTTGATTCTAAACGATGCAATTATTTCCATGTAATGAATATTTAGGATTTGTATATTTTACTGATTTTTAAAGGAGAAACAGAGAAATTTCATAACAGGAAATATTTTGAATTTTAGCAACCGCTCAAGTTTCAAGCAAAATTTCCCTGCTCCAGTTTTGCAGTTTTACTCTACGCTGTAGGTCTCTGATTACAAACTTTTCTTGGCTTTCCGTAACATGGGGTGAGAATGTTCCATCAGGAATTCAACAATCAAGCTAACGAGCCTACTTTCTTTATTACAACATTAATTTCTAACATCAACTAAATCTCTCTCTCAAATGACTGATGCTGCAAATTATTTCAAATACACCTTTTTAACGACAAAAATAATTTTCTGAACTCAAAATGTGTCTTCTATGCAAAAAAAAAAAAAAAAATAGTAGTTAATATAAAACGATACAAAATTCCTTTAATCGTTATGTTTCAGTAAATTCCAACTATGCCTGAATTTTTAAAAGAGAATATTTAAAATGCAAGCCCTATTTTTCCGATATTTAAGCGCGCAAACATGAGAGAAATAAATTATAGAGCTGCATTAAAACATTCTCCCGCAATGTACAATTTTGAATCTGAGTTGGTGAAGTAATAATAACTAGGAGTTCACAGAACAGTCGAGATTCGACCGTAATAATTAAATTTACCATTGAAAACATTTTGCTATTTATATAATTATATAAGTATTATTAGTCAAACTTGGTGATTATAGCATTGAGTATATTTTGATCACCCTCACTTAAAGCAAACGTATTGTAAATCATTGTCGCCGCAGGGCCAATTGCGCTCATAAATGTAACCGCTTGTACTACTGTCGATTCGTACTAAGTTGAATGGCAGTTGAATGAAACTTGAATGTTTGCGGCCATATACTTTTCTTATTGTCATTTCATTGTTTCAGAGAGAATTCCTAACTCATACGCTTATGATAATTGCTTTTAATATTGCTGTTTAATGGCAACAAACTCTTTATAACAATGAGTTTTACCACCTTATTGCTTAAAAATTTACTCAATGAAGACATATTGCCATCTGCTATCTATAACAATATAGCATTACAATTATAAATGAGGTTTACCTGACAAAAGAAAAGGGGAAATAATTAACTAATAATAAACTCTTTCCGTTTTTTTTTTTTTTTTGAAAGCACAAAACTCGTCAATAGCCACTAAAAACAAAAAAAAAAGGGAGAAAACTGTTCTTAACTGTTTTTTATTTGCATATTTATATATAGATAAAGACATAAAGATGTTTTATGAAATACTCTATAAAGCACCTATTTGTATTCCAAAAAAAAAAAAAACGTAATCTATTTTTATTAATTGCCAATATAAAAAAAATATAAAAAACATAAATAAAAATTACGATTTCAAATTACACAAAGAGACAACTTAATTTCATTCATAATAGAAAGTGAAACGTTTGTAGCTCTTTCTTTTAGGCGGAAAAAAAACGCTCCGATATTATTAAATGAATAAATCAATTTCTTAATCTTCGTTAATGCTACGTTTACACAAAATTTGGTTTCATAAACAACTTTTTGTGATTTCATGAAACAGAAAACTAAAAATATACAAAAGTATATTCAGACTTTCTGTAATTTTCTCGAATTTTCTATGCAAAAAATATATCTACATAATACTGCGAAATTACCCGGACCCCTTTATCATAACTTCTATCATACTACTTTAAATATATGTTTTTTAATTATTTAAAGCAGTAAAAGAATGAGTTATCCCGCTCTTGCGATGTAAAATGCAATGTATGATGTTTACTGCTAATTAAAATGTCTCAAAGGAAAAAACAACTTTTTAGTATAATAAACAAATATAGGAGTTTTATAGGCGTAAATTCTTTTTGAAAATCAGTAAATTAAATTACGTGTATAAAATATTTTAATGAACACCCGTCATTAAGCATATTAAAGTAATTTTATTTATGCAGTTGCTGTAAATTCTACTGAAATCATTTTTTCAACAAGAAACAAAAACGGTTTTGGGGAGAAAAAAAAGAAATGTTAAAGTTGCTTTTATTTTTATTCGGACACATAGAAAATATTTTTTTTCTTCTCTAACATGCTTTTAAATTTACTATTATTATTATTAGATATCATCGCTATCACCCTTTATCAGTGCCAAAATTTTACATTTTTCCCTATGCAGCCTGATTCGTGATACTAGCGATTCACTAGTGTGCAAGGCGTTGCCCGTAGCGTTGCCCGTCAGCCACTATGGCGACTAGTGGCTTTACCTTTATTACTTAAAAGAATATTATCGTTATGACGTCACCCATGGGGTATATTTTAACGAAGTCACTCCACGAGAACTTTCCAGAAAGAGGCAAAATTTGCACAAAACAAACAGAATTCTACTCCGACGCCGCAAACAGCAAAAAATTAAAAGAAGTCTCTCGCGCAAACATCGAGAAAAATTAAAAATCACTAAAAAAAATCTGTGTGTTTCTCTTATTTAATTACAAAAGTATAAACGTGCCTAAAAAGTATTCCCACCATGGCAATGCCCGTGGTAAGCATTCACACGAATACAAAAAAATTTTTTTTTTAAGATATGAAGAAGGAAAAAAGGAGATACCCGTTTTGCGTAGTAAAATCAAATATCATTGGAGTAAGGACAAGTCTATAAAATGATTGCTTATTAAAATCAAATAAATTTTAAATCATTTCAAATTGCACAATCCCGAGGTAAATTTGTGCAAAACTCAATGGTGTATAATGTAAAGTTCATCAACTAAATACTTATTATTATCACACAAAATGTTTACTCTTTTTTATTTTTATCTTATTTTATTTCTTATTTTTAGGAAGGTTTCATTTTCTCCTGCATGTACTTGCTAAATTTTATTCCCGAAAAATGAAGATAAAATATCTTGCTTCCATTTTGATATCTCAAAGATAATGCATTTTCTTTTTCAAGAACAGTTTTTTCTATCGTTGCAAATTTGATGTAATCTATTTTTCTTTAGAAAAACGCTGCTGCTATCCATTCTTTAATCTACACCTACAACCAGAGGGCTTACTCGTTCGATGTATCTCTTTATTTATTTACTTTACCGAAATTCTTCGTTGAGCGCAAAAGTTGTTCAAGAAGTTTCTGCAATTGCGAAACATAAAAATCTTATCAAAATAAAATAAGGGTATAAAGGAGGAGGTAGGGGCAGTACAAATATTGGAAAACGAAAATAAAAAGGTACTTCAAGGGAAAACATAGGAAGGTGGTGAAAAAATTGGACTCTGAATTGTTCGTTCCATTTTACAGTAGGATCTCTTCTACACAAATGTTGAAACTGACTCAAACGAACCAGTAAGTGATATAGTTTAAAAGTGTCTCAGGACGCTTCTTTTTTTCTTCTTTTTATTTTTTTCACACCTCCTTTTTTTCTCGCAATAAGAACTTAGAACAGTATTTTCAACGCATTGCATTTTTTAGTAAGCACTCTCTCTCTCTTCTCTGCAAGTTAGAATAACAAAATTCGTAAGTCAATGGCATTCACTTTTCTCTTTAAAAAATCTATTTCTTAAAGATCTTCGTAAATTTTGTCAATAAATTCTGTACAAAAGTTATAAGTAAAAATGTTCCATTCACATTTTTGGGAAGTATATACATAATTTAAACATATATATATATATATATATATATATATATATATTGCTATTAGATACATAAGGTTTGAAGTTATTTACTCGCATCTTTCAAATTAAAATATTTAATCCTGTACTGCCTGTATTTAATTACTTTTCATTACTTTACTACTCCAATTATCACAAAACCGTTTGATGAAAGGAATACGTATATATTCAGAACTCTCCTTTGTATGATTTGCATTTAGTTCCTCAATATTTCAATTAAGAGAAAAGCATGCAATATTTAACAAGAACATTTTAAGGCAACTAGTATTAAAGGCCATACATTTGCTCTTAATAATATCTCAAATTAATACAAACAACTTTTACACAGAATACTCCAACCACACATAATTTATAGAGATATTTATGGTGCAAGAAGGATTAGCAAAAAGAGTTTATTCTAAAATGCATTCCATATAACGCTATGTTAACATTCAATCTTCTAACATTTTATTTGATTTTCTTGGTTAATTTTGCAAAATTTGCCCTTTTTTCTACATATTTTCTTTCTTCTTATTTATGTTTGGATGTTTTGTTTTTATTGGAGGTTTTATTGGAATATATCTCCGTTCAATCTATTATAAAGAACCATCTCAATTGATTGATGGATACAACTAACTTAATGTTACAATGATAGTCTGTTTTCCAGAACCATATATATTATGTACGAGTAGATCAGTCAAAATCTTATCGTGTAATAGAACTGGTTTTCTATCGCAACAAAAGAAAAAGTTTATAAACATGCTAAATAATGGAACAAAGTTTGTTTTCTTTTTAGAAACTGAAATTGTATAGAAAAAAATCAATAAAAAGCTCCGACTAAAACAAATAATGAAAATATGGCCCTTTCAAAATCTCTAAAGCTTTACAATCCATTTCCTGAGCAATGACTTTTTTTTAACTAATGGCTTACTTTTGTATGTTTTTAGTTTTTTAATCTTAGTTAAAGCATTATCTGACTAGGGAATCAAATAACAAATGAAATTTTCTTCCCAACAAATTTTTATTGAAGATGAAAATGAAGTTATTAAATATTTTTTTAGTTAAGGATCTTTCATTTCTTTAAATTGTTTGTATTAATTGCGTTTTAAGAACTATTTACTTGTAGAAAATTACATTAACGGAACGTTATAAACAATAACAATATTCATTTTTTTTCTCCTTTTTGAATAATTTTCTAATAAAATGAATATGCTCAGTTTTTGCATTTTAAACTATTTGTTTTATTAAAAATTTGTTTACGAGTGAAGTTTCATGATAAGTACTTAGCATTATTAAACGGCCCAAGACAAAAACAAAATTAATGAAACGTGCGAAAAATTTAAAAAAAACTCTACTTTTTGAAATATTTTTTCATTAACACGCTAAAACTTGATATTTTAAAGCAAATAACTAATAAGAATGTACTGACAATACAAATAGTAGCACAGTTTTCAAATGCGTGTATTTTTTAGTCAAATCATACTTGTATTCTTCTATATAAAGACTAAAAAGGACAATAAAATAAAATTAATAATGACGATGTTCCTTAAATTATAATTAATTTTTGAAAGTCTTGTTATTTCCTAGAAAAACACTAAATTGGTCTCAAATTTTGTTCTTTTATAAAAATGCTTCAAAGAATGTATTTTGTTTCAATCAGACAATTTCATTTTCTGCATTAAAGATTGAAAAAGTGGTATATGCTAAATTCTTGAACAATTGCTTATTGTAGCTGGAAAAAGAAAACTGATTTATACCAAAGATGTAGAATATGTTATGTACCAATTTTCTAGTGCTTCAGAAAGTGCTCTGAAAAATAATTATTGATGCAGCAATTACACATCAACTGTTAAATGATTCAACATGATGTATCGTCATGAATATTCATACTGGACCCCTAATTACATCGTGCATGTGTATTCATTTGAATTTTCCTGTAACTTGGTAGTTGTAAACCGCACGCATTATGCTTCTGGCGATAGCAAAAGTTACCATTCACTGAAATTCAACTTATTGTGGCAGCATGATAAACGGATTTGCGTCCTCTCTAATGTTTAACATTTTCCAAATCGTTCCAGAAAGGTCTCGTTAGGAAATTGAAGCGCATTCTGTTACTTTCGATCACATTTTAAAGCCAAATAAACGAACAATTGGAGTGAGTAGAATAGAGTTTATCGCCTTATTTATTTATCTGCTTTTACATTATATATATATTGAAAGGAATCTGACTTGAAAGTCAAGTAGAAGCTAAAATTTTCCTTTCATTTAATGTGAAACATTAATTTTTAAATGTAACTAGAAAATTAATTTGTAAAGAAATTTTAAGCAGAAGTTTTGACTGTAGTCAAGAATTTAGAATGATTGTCTTAGCTCAAGGGATGCAATATCCTTCTGAAGTTTGTGAAAATGGATTTAAAATCTTAGTGTTTCTGTAAAGAACAAATTGGTTAATATCGCCAGAATAAACAGTTTCGTAATAAAAATTTAATTTAGAACGCTATTATAAAACTCTTGTAATTAAGGAGCTGACACTCCTAACGGCTAATGCACTCATCCGCTTTCGCGTAGAAACCATACGTTTACCTTTCCATCTAATCAGTAACACAGTACTAGCTAAAAAGTCGTTTGCAAAGGAAGTTTTAGTGCAACAAAATAAAATTCCAAATATTGTCTATTTTTCTAATGTAGAATTTTACCCATGATATTTTTTTTTCTCAGTTACCGATCATGAGACATATTTTCTTATTCTAAATTTAACGGGACATTATATTCCTTATTTCTGTTTTTGAATAAAATATCGTTATTTTGCTATTTTTTTTTTCTTAATTTTCATGTCTATAACAGACACTTTACATTCAGAACCTTTTTGCTGCTTTTTAAATGACTTTCAAAAGGGACAAACATTAAAATTTACGAATGGAAATGATCGATATATATATACACTTTAACCGTGTAAAAGTTTTAAATTCCATGAAATTCACAATTGAAAAGCAAAACCTGATCAGAATATTTATTTTGTATAAAGTGTGCAAACTGAAAATATCACTCAAAAAATTATCCAAATTAACGATATTAATTATTTAATTCGTTACCTATGAAATTGTCCGTTTTTTCTTTCTTTCTGTTTCAGACAAAAGGAAAAATCTACTCAGTAAAATTACCGTATTGGATTTCGACCCAAACACATCAGCCGCGGAAGGAGTATTGAGTAAAGTGAGTAAAAGTTTATAAAAAAAACGCCAAGAGAAGGACATAGTGCCAAACGATCTCCAACATTTTTAGAAGTTCGAGCGCAGAGTAGCTTTTCTAAATGACGGTAATCAAAACGGATGCCTGCTTCATTGAAACAGACCATTCCAATTCTTTCTTCGAGGCCCCTTCCCACCCCAGTAATGATTACCTTGGGACGGTGTCTCCTCGAAACAGCCATTGTTAAGAATGCATCGCACCCTATGATTAATGTGTCCCAGGATATTCAAATGAAGTTGTTTTTCTGCAGCAGTTTCAGCTTCATGAATGCAAATGACCCATTTTTGTTTATTTTTTCATGTTTTCAGTTTTCATTCTTTATCACTTAAAAGGAAAGGGTGGGAAATCGAAGGGACAGATTCTAATTCTCGTCAGTGTTACATTTTTGCTCACTGTCGTTACTCATTATTCCTCTGTTGATGGTTGAAACCAAGGGAAAAAATTTAATTTATGCTTTGCATATTTGATCTTATCTAATAAAGGACGAAATAATATGTATGGATTTTACTATTTTTAGATCGCAATTCTTCAGTCTGTAGTTTTTAGAATTTTCTTGACTTTCCGATTTTCAACTTTTATAATTGGGAAAAATTGAAATACTTCGCCAAAACGAGTCATTCTTCTGGTGAAATACTTCATCAAAATGGAGTATTCTTCAGGAATATTTTAAATTATATTTGAACCGCTCAGAATCCAATAAGACTAAATAAGTTAGTTTTTTATAATATCATTTTGTAAAACTTAACAGAATAAACAAAAATATTATTCTGCGTATTTATAAAATGTTTCAATTACTGCTTCACCTTTACTAAGTTATTTACTAAGCCATTTTTTTCGTACCTTCTAAATATGCTGTGTAATAAATATTTTCTAATATATACTACATTTTCTATAGACCTTAAAACAGTTACACAAAATATTGAGGGACTGTGACACTAATTCTATTGCTTAGAATATTATGAAACTATGATAAAAATAGTGAAAAATGATGAAATACTCTTTAAGATCGTACTGTGCTTCATTTTGCTCTTACTAAGTTAGTACATTCTTATTTTAAGAAAATTATTTCCTTTTTTCATATTTTCGTATTTTTGTTTCATGCAGTCTGTGTGTGTGTGTTTTAGGAAGTTTCCATAATATATTCATTAAAGGACAACCAATAAAACTACCTAGAAATTTTACAATTCGCCGTCGGCCTTATTTACGGTTTCCGTAATCTACACCCTCAACAAATGTAAATATTTTCCACTCAACAATTACTTAATTACTTTTAAGAGTGTTAACTACTCATTGTACTTCGTTAGCGTTCAGTAAGCACAAAGTCTATGCGAGTAAAACGCGTTCTACGAAATTATTTTTTTACATGATAATTTGCTGTTATAAATTGACAAAGTTATTCAAATCGGCCCTATAACCTTTTTTCTCCTTGATTAGCATAAAGCTTAGGTTATGGCTCATAGATGATTTTATAATGTTTTATCAAGGCCAGTAGAAATGGTAGATTCGTGAAAAACTAGATCTATGAAATGTGCAATTTATTAGTCTTATGGAATGTGCTCAAGTACCTTAATGTATGACGCTGCATATTCAGTTCGGAAGACCTATCGGCGGAAAATACTTTATATCAGAGGATATTTGGAGAACAGACAGGCCTATGCATTAAGAGAACAAAAATTATAATTTGATCCATTTTGACACAGGAAATTACCGAAAGTAATTATACCAACAGTGATCATAACTAATATTCATGTACATTTCAAATAGCATTATTCATGTACATTTCCCGTATGACAAAGGTGTCGTTGTGCTCAACAGAAATGGATATGAAATATTGGTCAATTTATCCATTAACATCCATCAATTCGTAACTGGCATTGCTCGTGACGTACATATTGCAATTATTAATTATTGCCACACTGGAGACTGATAATAGTAATTAATTAACTACTTCCATACCATTGTAAATGATTTAATTAAATAAATTGCTAAATCAGACATGTAGAAAAATACGGGAGCAAATAATAGCTGGATTTGTTAATAATTATTACTAAATTACAGTTTTGTTTTTATTTCTTTGATTTTAGCAGTTTTTGCTCAAAAGTTGCCATTAAATTTGCAAAAATTGTTATTATAAGCTAGCTCTTTATAGAATCTCTCCTTTATTTCTGCAGTTATTGTCGTAAAAATGCTTAATTTTTCTAACTATCTTGAATTTGGAAATTATTAAAAATATATTGTTGACCAAAAATATATTTCAAATGTAATGTATTTTTAAAAGCTATTATAAAAAATAAAAAATGTTTTGCAGAAGAAGGAATGAAAAAACACTATTTTATATTGCATATTATTTAGGCTATGTTCGTAAAAATTGAACATCTTATAGCATTTTTTAAGTGTACTGTCAGTAATCATAATTAAATAATAAATTAAATGTAAAAAATATCTTTAAAGAATAAAATATCAGCTCAGTTACTAAAAAATATAACTTTATGTTCGAATTTAAAGCAACATATTACAATGTATGGCTTTATGTATATTTTTTCAAAAAAAAAATATATATATAATTTTGACATTAGGTTTAACATACTTAACTTTTTATATGTTTAGCCCGATTTATTCAGTTTACTGTCGACTTTTCTTTAAAAAAAATTTGTTCTTTTTATTTTTATCAAAAACCCTTAAGTCTTTTTTGTGCCTTTTCTTTGTTGTTTTTTCGTCCTCTACGTTAACTGCTAGCCAATAAAATTTCTCTCCGCCATTAATTCTTTGCTCTCAAAGTTTTACTTTATTTTACTTTCCGGAAATCTTCCGCTATTGCTTGGATAACAAGGTTCGTAAATCAGCAGAATCCAAGCTTCTTCTTTAATACTTTCCAGAGAATCTAGCTTAAGTATTTTTCGTGTCAAAGTGAACCTGATACATCCTGCGTAAATGATAGGCTTAAAATGAATTGCTTGCAATGTTATTCGTTTTGAGGTAGTTACCTGTGGCTTGCTACTCTAAAAAGAAGTCTGGTTTTTTATCAGATGAATTTATTACCAAATAGTAAAAAATTTTCCTGTATGTTTATATTAACGTTGAACTAATGTGTGCATGCAAATTTAATAGTGCTTCGCAATGGCCTCGAGTAAGGAGAACAAGGCAGTGTTTCGCAATAACCTTGAATAAGTAGGGCATTTTAAAATTTATTATAAAAATACTAATATCCAATATAGTGTTTTTGGGCAAAACTAAGAAGTTTTAATGTCGAATGTAATGTCAGTTACATACCTCTAGGTAGTTTTTAAATTTTAGCACAAGAGAACAGTTAAAAAATTTATTTGCGAAAAGAAAAAAAGTTTTAATTATTAAAAACAGTTTTTAAAAATCTGTAGAAATGTTGGAAAACAATTTTAGAATTTAGATAACATCGACTGGCATTAACATAAGCAATAACACTCCAACTTAAATATATATGAGCCTTAATTTATATGGTTCATCTACTTAATCTAAAGAGAATATCATTCCAATTGGAAACAAGCAAAAAGTGTTTTTACTCATGACTAGTAATAAAAGATTAATAATGAAATATTTAAATATAACTAGTAAATTAACTGAAGTTAACTGTAATAAAATGGAAAAAAAAATGTAAATGAAAAATTTAATATCATGTGTTGCATGTATTGCAAAAGAAATTGTAAAAATCATTGTATTAATTGTATAAATTATTTTCTTTTCAATATTTTTTTTGACATACACTACGTACATTAATACATATTATTGCTTAGTGTTACATAAGTTTGACATTTTGAGAATGAAAAAATAATTGAATTAATTAGAATTAAAATGTAACTTTTTTATTCACCAAATGGCGTTTTAGTTTGCAGGTAATTAACGCGAATAACTGTACTGACTAAATTATAATGCTATAGATATTCCACTATTTATTAAATGTTACTTTTCATTCAACTAAACGCCAATGCATTTGCAGGTCGATGTTAGTCGTCGAAAGAATTAACTGGACCAAACACGTAGACGTAACGAATGCATTGTTTAGTAATTCTGGACAAATGTGAGCAGGTAAAACACCGTCAGGAACTTGTTTGCAATTTAGCAAGTCTCCACCGAATCATCAGACTTCTATGAAGTTCAACTTGAACAACCATTGGGGGCCTGCTTGAGGCAGCCGTTAAACAGGCGGCCTTTAATATCACACCAATTGTGCCCAAGGTGATAAGTGGATTTACGTCCCATCTTGTGTTCAACATTCCTCCTTAACAGTTTAGAGAGGCTTCATTAGAATTTGCTAACATCTCGAGAAGTGCCTTTCCGTCGTCATTCTCCCCAAGTTAATGCGCATGCAATTGGTTACTTCCTTAAGTTTAATACCCTAACCATTTGTCTACGAAGCGACCGACATTCCGCACATTCAGCAACAGTGTTCAAGCACATTAAAATGTTTACTCATACCTTGTCTCTTCCTTCAGAGGAGCGCCGATGCTACATAAAATTAAGAAATGTAAGTAAAAATATAAGAAATTCACTTCAATTTTTACTTTCAATTATGCATTTATTATCTATTTATATTTTTTCGCAGTTATTTCACTACAGAGAATAAACTTATTCCACTGTTATAGTGTGCAGTAGGAGCTGATTAAAATGCTTAGATGGTGATAGCAAATGTCACTTTCGCATGCAGCCCGAGCCTTTTTTCCTGACACAGCTCGAGCATTTTGAGACCCAAAGACAAAAACAGAACATTAAAGAAAAAAGAAACATTTAAATTTTTTGAAAAAATGTGGATAATAATGTGCGTGTCAAATTATTAAGTGATGCGAAAATGTGAAGTGTAATTATACAAGTACAAGTATTATTCCAAAATAGGAGTCCAAAAAAGCAATAAAATATTTTTAATTTGCATAGTAATTCCATTTGCAGTGTTAAATTGAGCAACCTAAAATACACGTTTTCAGATTATCATTTTTCCACATAACAGAGCAATTTTACTGAATTTACTTTGTGTATTTAACATTGTGCAGAGCTAAGACTGTCAGTGTACGAATTAACGCTGCTCGTGCAAATTGCTTCCAATTTCAATTGCTGACTTCAATGGTCCAGAAAAAAGAGTTATTTATATTTTACTGAAAGTGACATTACTTTACACGTTTTCTTTTTTTCTGAATGCAAATGTTTTTTTTTTCTAATGGGGGTTGCGTATATGGTCACTAACCTTTGCAGACTTGGTGCATCCCCCGGAAACCGGCATCCATTCTTTCACGTAGCACCACTATCTGCGGATGCCATTTCCCCTTGAGAATTTTAGACATTCAGTTTTCCCCTAGATGGCGGCACCTGAGCTGCAAAAGATGCGAAACTGCACTAGTAATTTATTTTAGCCGAGAGTACCAATGCTATACGGGGGGGGGGGGGGCACGTAATTATACGGCATGGGCGCTGACATTTTTCTGCATCTTGAAAATCCACCGACTTGAACCAGGTTTGATCCTGCGATTGGGCATAACGTGGCCAATGCCTTACCACTATTGCATATTAATGCAAATGTTAGCGAACTTATTCAGTGTGTTGTGTAACTTATTATCAAACCTACATTTAATCCATTTAAAGTAACAAATTATTCTAATATGACAAAAAAAAAAAAAAAAAAAAAGCTTGTAAAAATGGATGAAACTTGTGACGTTGTTTGATCTTGCCATTGAAAAAAAAAGAGTTTTGTAGTATACCTTAGGGTCTTAAAAGATTGTGGTACGTTTCTTGCTTAGTTACTTCATTGCCATATAAACAAAAGATGTAATATCCTATAAAGAGTGTCTAAATTTGAATTGTACAGTTTATTATTAACGATACTGAACACCAAGGATTCTAGACAAGACCCTAATAATTTAATTGCCTAAGTACATACGTAAAATTTCTGCTTTTATTTTTATCTATAGCGTTGAACTTTGAAGTTGTCTGATGGGATCTGAAAATATTTCTCATCACCTTTTAGGTAAAATAACTTTTTCTGTGGTGTCACCACAAACCAGAAACATTATTTTTACTATATATATATATAAGATTATGTCGTCCTGGTAATATTTTCTGCCTATAATGATGCAATCAATAATGCATTATAAAAGTCATTAGAAAAGCTATTTTTTTTTCGTTTATCGTATTTTAATTATGACAAATTTTTTTCAAAAGAAAGGATAGTTTTTTTTCGTTTACTCAAAGGAAAAAACGTATTTTTATTATATTCATTTATACCTGGAAAGGATAAGCTTCATGTTATCCAATTAAATTACAAAATAATGCAGTGAAGTTAAATTCGAAATTTTAATTAACGTTTCAGTAATGATCAAGAAGTTCCTTTCTCGCAATCAACTTTTCACCAAGGCAATTTCTTTCCTTTCTTAGTGCTAATTAATTAAAATTTTCAACTTGCAAAGAGCGGCGTTAATTGACTTTCGCTTTCGTACGCTACTCACAATAAATAATTGCAAATAAAGTCAATGCCTACGTTATATTGCAATTTAAATGTTTGTAGCGGAGGCTTATATTTCGTTTTGAAACATTCTATTTTATGTTTCAGAAACGTGGACCCAGTAAGTAGAATATTTTGTATTAAGAAATATTGGTAATAAAATTATTTTATTTATTTATTTTTGTGTGTGTGCTGATGATGCATGAATCCCAGAATAAAGCAAAATTTTTTAATCTCTTCCTTTTTCTCCCCCTCCCCCCACCCGCTCCCCCTTTCCATGTTTGATATGTTTGAGGTCTGGTTAAATGTTTAAAACATGTTACAGGTTGATGTATTTTGCATGAAATTTGTTAAAGATGAAATGCGAGTGTAGTGCATTTGTGAGAATGAGTCATATATTTAAATACAATGTATGTAACTAAACTGTAGAAGAAATATTAAGAAAAATACCTATACATACCCAATAAATATGACACAACTGTATAATGCATTTTAAAAAAATAACTGTGGGCGAAATAAACTTATGCATCAGAAAGCAAAAAATTTAAAGATGAATTAAAGAAACTGCAACAGTTACAAATGAATGTCATTCAAAGCTGAAACTCTTTTGAAACTGGTAGAAGGAAACACTTGGCTGCTGTGAGAATGATAAAAATGTGAAAAGGCGGACCTTCCTATTTCCTTTAGATTTTTAGTTTATAGAAGGTTTTAGTTCAGAATTTAAGGTGAAAAGGTTCAGCATATTTATTTCTTGAAATTCAAGATATAAAGTGTGGAAACGAACAGAAATGTAAAAAAGAAGAAAGAAATGCATAAAATTGTGCGAAGAAAAAATACTAGTTCTATATAGCTTAATTAAGGGCCCTTTTAATTAAAGGCTTTGTAGCTTAACATTTTTCATAAACTATTTCGCAAAAAACTTCGTTTCCTGTTATTTCTTTTACGACTTGCACCATATGAATAAATTATGTTTTTTTTAACTGTAAATATTACTCAGTGTATAAATATTTAACAACTTACGCAGTTTCTTGTGACACATCTGTTTTTTGTTGGACACGTTGTGCTTTAAGCTTAGATAAAAATACTAAAATCGGCATAAAAAGGCCTGGTGTGCAACCAACACTGCTTTTCATACCTGCACTTTTATACTATAAAATGTAGTTTCAATAACTTTTAAAACAACACTTCAACTGTTGAAATTTCAACAAAAATATCATTTTAATAATATTTTTTTTAACTTAAATTTAAATGTCGAAATTTTGACAAACATTTAGACACTCTTTCTAAAATATATATATTATTTAGAAACTGACAAAGGGATTTTATTACACGCATTCTTTCCAAACATTTTTTGAAACACATACATATTTTGAAGGAAAGCAGATTAGGTACATAAAAAAACAAAGGAAAAATTTCAAATTTTTCTCGAATGTTGCTTCAAAGAATTTAGTGAAACTAAAAGTTTCTTACTCCACGAAATATCAGTTCTCTTGAGCTAGAATGTTAAGTAAACATTGCAAATACTTTCCCGCGCTGAAGGACAAAGATGAAATAATGGAAATTTTCTTCAAAACAATTTTGCATTCTGAGACTTTGATCGAAAAAAAATATTGTTTTCTCGAAGAATTCTTTCCCCCAGAGATTTCCAACGGCTTTAAAACGCAGCATAAAATCTTTCTATCTAATTAAAATGACAGTCTTTGAAAATCCTGAATTAATGAAACAAAGGATTGCTGTCAAGACGACCGCCAAGACAAAACGGATGTTTCTGGAGTCTATTAAAATTCTTCCGTTTCGGTGGCGTTTAAGTTTTTTCATAAAAAAAGGAGATTTTTCCTTTCGTTATATTTAAATTTTTCAGCTCAGCTGCTAAAAGGACATATCTTTCAGTTGTTTTTTTTAAGGTTTAAATTTTACCTATGGAAAATGTTTTTTAAGCTAAAATTTTTAAATATATTCCACAAGCAAGAAAAAATAAAGTTCTTAAAGCCATTAGCCATGGACACGTTTTCTAAAAGGCATATGTTACGTACGTATAAAATGCTAAAGTCTGCCTAGAAAGCTTTAACTGATGCCTAAACAATAAAAATTATTAATATTTGTTTGAGTTTTTGACATTTTTGTTCCAGAAAACTTTTTTTTTGTGTAACTCTACACTTATTTGAAACTAGTTGATGTGCTCGAAGTTGCGCTAGCTATTATTCCCTAGCGGAGAAAACAAGCGAAGTCCCGTGCTGTATGCTTAATATTCTGTCGTAAATACATAGACAAAAACCTATTTGAAATTTCCTTTAGGATGCCGCCACTGGTTCTTAAACATCCTCATTCGATTATGGATATCAGTCCTTAGCAAGAAGTTTCGTTCTAGAACTATACAAGCCTACTTTCCTGTGTACACCGAATTCAAATTTATAATCTAGCTATCTCTCTCTCTGTCCTTCTCGTTTAGCTTTAGTTCTTAATTGCTTCAAATATACCTTTTTCAACGGTTAATACATATTCATTCAATCATTCATTTATTAAGTCGTTCATGTATTTATTCACTAATTTATTCATTCATTCATTCTTTTGCATTCATTTAATCATTCATTAATTCAAAAATATTCTTGAAAATCCCGATCAAAAAATTTCATAGGAAAATAGGCTCGTTAGTTCTGGATGAACTTTCTATTTGTACATGCTCTACGTCTTAAGAGCTTTCCGATAAAGTTTGTTCCAAGCAAATCGGTCCGTTAGATCAGACATTATATAGGATTGAAATTTCCCCATAGGCGGTATGTTATTTTTTTTTTTTAACTATTCAAAAATGAACAAAAATTGTTCAAATCAATATTTCACGCCAAGGACTTCTTCCAGTGAGCTTGTTCATGGGAACTTGGATCTTGTACCCAGAGTTTACGTAATTTGCTTCATTTTCACCCATAGGCGATAATGTTAAAAAGTTTTGAACTGTTCAAAATTGAACAAAAAATTGTTCAAATCAAAAAGTAAAATATGGAAATGAGATGTCCCCGCCGAGATCTTTCGAATGCAAAAAGAATTTTTCGGATCGAACAATTCGTTCAAAAGTTATTAGGGGGGACAGACCGACAGACAGACCGACAGACAGACCGACAGACAGACCGACCGACAGACAGACCGACATACCGACAGACACACTTTTTCCCCATCTCAAAACCCTACTTTCAAATTTTTTATTTTTCAATCTTTATTTAATTACTTAACTTATTTTTGAATTTTCTTGATTTCTAGCGATGTTTTCTCGATACATTAAGCCTTCTTTCATGCTTTATTATTATTATTTTTTTACTTTTACGGGAAAGTAGGCTAAAAATTAACATCAGAATTAGAACAACAGTCGCTAAACATTCACATTAAAAAAAAAGAGAGCAGTCCATAAAAGTCCCTATTAGAATACGATCAAAAATCCCTCCGAAAGTTCCCAAACATAAAAGGATAGCAGTCTCTTAAAATGTACATTAAAGAAAGGGCAATAGTTTCCATACATCAGCATTTCAATCAGGACTAGAAATGCAGCGATTATTCGGACGTAGTCGGTAATCGGCCAATTTGCCGCTTATTTATGATCGACTAATTGCTGTCGATTATTAAATGTAGAATTTTTTTAAATTAAAATTTACTTTTAGTATACCAAAAACAAGAAACCTAAGGGACTGAATTCAAAACCAATAAGCATTGTTGCCTCCCCTCAGGAGCGATGGAGTACCCTGCTCTTGGTGAGGTTTGATCGCTCCAAAAAATAACTAAGGAAAGTTAAAGAGTAATATTTATCGAAATATGATTTCATTAAAAAATATATTGAAGATATAACAAACGAAACGGAAATATTGCAACAGCATTGTTTAATTTGATTTTACAACACCCCATCTCCAAAATTTCCAAGGGCGTAATCTACGTCAGGGCTCCTTCCCCTTGTGGGCACTCTTCAATAAATATAATTTTCTGAAACATGACGTAAATGCACACAATATTATATTTCTCAGTCTGAGGGGCGGGGGGGGGGGGCAACAGCCTCCTCCAGAGCTCCCTAAATAACAGGCTTGGATGTCACTTAAAAATAAAGAGTTCAACTTTGTAAAACAGACATTCTTGGTCACAAATTACAACTAATTACCCATAGTTTAGAATTGTAGCTCTCCTTGCCTGCATTCCATTCGCAATTTACAATGTATCATTGACAAGCAGAAACACACATTTTTTAGAAAAAATAGGAAAAAATTAATCATTAATCTCAGAAATTAACTGTTAGATAATTCTCTGAAATTGAAAATTGTAAACAAAAGAAATAGTGATGGAGAAATGGCTGTATTAAAAATGACTATAATTTTAATTAAGCGGCTGCGATTAATCCGTATCAGCCGATTATCTACTGCAGATTAATCTCTTATCAGTAATCGGTAAATTTGCTTATCGGTGCATTCATAATCAGGACCACAGTTTAAAAATAACGTCAACATTCACTAGACACACCTATTATAACATGGTCAACGGTTTTACCAAGACGAGGGAAACAAAAAGTTCCGTCTAGAACTATACAAGCCTACTTTCCCGTATACACCGAATTCAAATTTATAATCTAGCTATCTCTCTCTCTGTCTTTCTCGTTTAGCTTTAGTTCTTAATTGCTTCAAATATACCTTTTTCAACGGTTAATACATATTCATTCAATCATTTATTTATTAAGTCATTCATGTATTTATTCACTCATTTATTCATTTATTCTTTTGCACATTATTTAATCATTCATTAATTCAAAAATATTTTTGAAAATCCCGATCAAAAAATTTCATAGGAAAATAGGCTCGTTAGTTCTGGATGAACTTTCTATTTATTTGTACATGTTCTACGTCATAAGAGCTTTCCGATAAAGTTTGTTTCAAGCAAATCGGTCGGTTAGATCAGGAATTATATAGAATTGAATTTCCCCGTAGGCGGTATGTTAATTTTTTTGAACTGTTCAAAAATGAACAAAAATTGTTCAAATCAATATTTCACGCTAAGAACTTCTTCCAGGGAGCTTGTTCATGCGAACTTCGATCTTGTACCCAGAGTTTACATAATTTGCTTCATTTTCACATATAGGTGCTAATGCTAAAATTTTTTGAACTGTTCAAAATTGAACAAAAAATTGTTTAAATCAAAACGTAAAATATGGAAATGAGATGCCCTCGCCGAGATCCTTCGAATGCAAAAAGAATTTTTCGAATCGGACAATTCGTTCAAAAGTTATTAGGGGGGGGGACAGACCGACAGACAGACAGACCGACAGACAGATCGACAGACAGACAGACCGACAGACCGACAGACACACTTTTTCCCCATCTCAAAACCCTACTTTCAAATTTTTTATTTTTCAATCTTTATTTAATTACTTAATTTATTTTTGACTTTTCTTGATTTTTAACGATATTTTCACGATACATTAAGATTTCTTTCCTGCTTTATTATTATTTTTTTAACTTTTACGGGAAAGTAGGCTAAAAAAGGTTAGAGGGGGGGAAAGAAGGAAAATATCAGTGACGTTACTTGCAAACCAACAAACAAATCATCCTTATTTGTTTATATTGCGTTTTAATTGCGTCCTAAATTTATTCTTAATAAAAAGGAAAATCTTTTTGCTTTACCCCATAGTCATTCTAGCCAGTGTATATATTTCCTTTTATTTTTTATTTTTATTTTCCTCTGATTTTTTATCTTATAATAGGGACAGGAAGAAAAAATACGAAAAGTTTTAAAACTTATACATTTCTATTAAATAGATGAAGGAAAATAAAAGCAAAACAAAGGGCAATTATTATTATTTTTTTGTACCAATAAAATGGTATTATGATAAAAACTCATCTAATCTTCTTTTTTATGGAGAAAAAATTAAAATGCAATATAAAATACAAAAACGCGTCGTAGCAATGCTGAAATGTTAAAATCATGGTAATCAGAGAGTGTAAACTTATCCTAACGTAAAACAAAGAAGTAAAAATAATGCAAAACAAGTAAAAATGAAGAAACAGCCAAATCTGAATATAAGCAAAGATAAAACATTCCAAATCCCAAATTTCGCCTCTTTACTTTGCTGCTTCAATTGTGAGGTTATAAAGGTAATTATATTTTTATGTAATGCATTTCTAATTTTAACGTAACTTGGCAATGTACCAATTAGAAAAAAAGTTTGTCAAGCTTGGGGTCGCTATCAACGTGAATATCAAGACATCATTTAACTACAACAATAGCCAAAATAAACATAAAGCTGAATTCCCACCACGCACCGCGTTTGTCAATGAAACTAGACAGAATGAAAAGAAAAAATGTTTCTCATCTATATCGTTCAGGAGTGGTCCTCAGGGGTTGAATGAATAGTTCTTGAACGTGTAAGACAATACAAATAATTCAAGTCCATTTTTAAGCTCCGAAGTCACTAGACATTACACAAAGTGTTAAACTCGCCAGACTTAAATGAACTACAATAGAAATAAAAGTAAAATGTAAAAACCATTTTTCCGCTCGTGTAGTCTGCTGGCGGGAAAACGAACATACAGTAGTAGATAGCAATAGCTATTCGGATTCCTTTTAAGTTGCCTTTCGGGATCTGAACAATAAGGTAAATGGTAATAAGTCAATTTTATAAAACATAGAGCTGTTTTAAATGAATAATTGGTGTATAAGTTCTTAAGTTATTTATTTATGCGAATGTTGCTGTTTAAGACCAAAGAATAAATATAGATGGGGAAAAAATAACGTGTTTGCATTTTCATTGGTTTAAAGATTCTAATTTATAAGTCAGATTTAATAACGCAGTCAATTTGTAAAAATGAAATGACATTTTTGTATAAGAAAAGTAAATAGTAAAAAACAAAACCGCTTTAGAGTAAATTTTTGAATCTCACACATCTCGCGAATTATGCACTGCTTTCCATCTGCCTCGCAAAGGTAAGTGGTAGGCATAAAATGTTTGGCTATTGTTTGCTAATTTATTCCTTAAAATCTTATGGACCATAATCCTTGAGAGTTTACATTGTATCTGTGTATCTATCTATCTATCTATATATCTATGTATATATATATATATATATATATATATAGATACAATGAACACACCCTATATATATACAGGGTGTGTTCTGAAAGTTGTAAGAGTTATTTTTGAAAAATATTCATCAGAGCAGTACGAACGATTAACATTTTTCAAAGTAACATTCTTCCTCATCCGAGTGTTCGCCCATCGGCCAAAAAATGCCATCGGTCGAGCCCTACTACTTTCAGAACACACCCTGTATATGCCAAAATAGAACAAAACAGTAAACTTAGTAGTTTTGAAATGCAAATGGCTGGTTATTGGTAAATAAAACAGCAAAATTTAAGGGAATACATGCAAATTAAACAGTCTTTTGGTCCTAAAAATCTTCCACAACAAATAATACAAAGCTTTAGAACATTACTGCCGTAAATAGGCTCGGCAAAAACAAAAATACTTCATGCCTTCATGCAAATACTTAGTTATATAACAATATTATCCACACAAGTGGTTATCAAGAAATATGCAAACATTTTGCAGAATAATAGGGACACATATGACACCACGGAATTAAATTACGCATTATGGGAAAAATACAGCAATGCCATTCTAAGAGCATTAAAGTCATTTTTCAAACAAATAGTTTTAAATACTTGATTTTTTTTAATAAAATGTTTCAAAAGCTTTAATAGTCTATGATACGTAAATTTTATTGCTAAAAATTGGATGTAGCCCTGAATGTAATCTTAAAAGTTACCCACAGTCCAAATCAGACATTGTGGAATTTATATATTTAGTCATCTCCCTTTTAGAGCGATAATTATGAACATATTCTTGTAGAACACTCATAAATACCAAATAATAGTTTCGTTATATATTTTTTTCTTCTGCCTAAGCCTCATTTCAGAAGTGTGAAATGAGAGTCGGCCAGAAATCTTTATTCGAAAATCCAACAGGAAATCTTGATAAACGCCCTGTCATTTTCGGCAAAACCTAACATAAAAAGCCAGAAGAAATAAATGGGCTCTAAAATAAAGAGCGACAAAACGTTCTCTTCGTCCATCCTATGTATCCCACAAGTAGAAAGATTCATTATTTTCAAAAAAGAGGCAAATTTTCGAGATAAAACACTTATCTATCATTCTGTCGTAGAAAAAATGAGGTAGAACTGTCGGAAAAAATTTAAAACGACGAAAGAATACGAATTTTGCCTGATGATGTAAAGTCAAAATTATGAAAGTTCTCATTTCATTTTTATTTTATAATAGTCAGACAGTTATCTCAATTACTAAATAAAATGAAATTGCGGATAATGAAAAATCAATCAATGGTCAGAATCAAATCAATAAAATAAAAATCACTCAAGTCTTGTGCGTAAGATGCATAATAATAATAATAGTATTAATAATAATAATAATAATAATTATTATTATTATTATTATGTTGTTGTTGTTGTTGTTGCTTCTCCTCATTATCTGACATTAGTCAGATCAACTCTCAAAAAGTTGTTGACAATCAGAAAGCCGATGACACGAAGGGGATCTGATGTTCAATCCACCCGGGATAGTCCGACGCAATCTAGTATTTGGCGCAATCTGTAGTTTGACGTATATTTTACTATCTGTATAGTTTGACGCAATCTGTGTTTGGCTGGATGGACACAGCATTTTCAACAAGAGGGGTAAGTTTTTGTGCCACGTTCGAATGATAGACATTTTAGGTGACAAGTTGAGAGCCTGGCCAAGGCGGTCCGGGAGCTTCGGTGACATTTGACTTCCAGAAGAGTGCCAGTTGTTCTGGTGTACCATTGATGCGTAGGTGGAATTTACCGGATCGGCTTTTGTCTAGATTTTTCATTGGAGTAAAGTTCCTGATAAGTAAGTGACGAACCAGTGGACATATCTTCCTCACTGCCCTCTTTGGCCAACCTATCTGCGACCTCGTTGCCACTAATATTAACATGTGATGGAATCCATTATTATTATTATTATATTATTATTATTATTATTATTATTATTTATTTAGTAATATTATTATTATTATTGTCACTGTCATCATGGAGTATTCTTATTGTTATATTATTTGCAAATATTCGAATTTTGCTTTTCCTAAACAATAGAAAATGTAAAAAAATACCAAGATACAGAATTACTTGCATTTCTTTCTTTCAACGTAGGGCAATGCATAAAATATTGAAAAAAAAAAGAGATATATATAGCGGAAACGAAGCAACAATTCTTTAACGCAAGGATTTTTATCTTCCCAAATTCGTATTAATTCTCGGAAGACATTCAATAATATATATCAGGAAATGAATGGTATTTTTTACTTTCAATGGAACTCAAAAAG
Organism: Octonoba sinensis; assembly: GCA_038502835.1. Classification (NCBI taxonomy): domain Eukaryota; kingdom Metazoa; phylum Arthropoda; class Arachnida; order Araneae; family Uloboridae; genus Octonoba; species Octonoba sinensis. Next base: position 21,744,092 of record CM076599.1, on the reverse strand, counting down.
CAATACAGTGGGAAAATTGCATTTTCTAAGAACGAAGAAACAGTCATACATAACTTCTTTTATCGTATTTTCCTGTTATAGTTTTTCAAGAAGGGAATGTTTGAGAGCTAAAATGGCTCCATAAAGACATATTTTGTCGCTATGCAAGAACACTTTCTTTATCATTTTATTAAGTCACGTGTTATGAATTTCCTTTCTAACGCTGTTAAACATAGCAGCAAGTTCAAAGGAGTGTTTACTCACAATCGGTTTATAATTTCATTACCAACTGCTATTGCTGCTCGTTAGCTACAATATTTGATTTCATCTGAACACCAAATCAACAGCTACGCTTAACACGATCATGTCCGACTAAAACATTAAATCTCATAGTAAAAGTTACTGAGTCCGTAACTCCATCTTTGAAACAGCATTCCCAATTTTAATTGCAAATCGTTATGAAAGGTACAACATTTCTTTTATAGACTCATTACTTCTAGAGTAGGTTTACTTGTGTAAATTTTAAATTGTGCAATTGGTTTATACCACGGAACGTCTAATTTTGAATTCCAATTAACTGCAGTTGTTTGTCGCATTTTTCTTCTTTTGGTGGGCCTTATAGTCACTTTTAGCAGAACGCCGATAATATAGTTATTTAAGATTTAGGGACTAAGTATTGCCATGGTGTAGTGTGACTTTAACTTATATACACTACTTTTAAATAGAATAAATACTTACATTTGCAGTTTATGATTTTATACATGATAATAGTATTGTTTCTACGTCGGACGTAGAACAAGAACAACAATAATATATTTTTTTTTGCATTAGTGATCTTCAAATTCTCAGAGCATGAATTCCATTAGCTCTCTCATATTACTATTCATACCTCAAGACATGCTTAGATCTTGAGTAAAAATTATTATGGAAATTGTATTCACTTTTGGTTTAACTTTAGTTCTTGAATCGAGATTCAACTTTGTGCATTACAAGTATATAATTCAAATAAATATGACACAGCCTGAAAACTCCCCCCCCCCCCCACCTAATCATTTTTTTAAGCATGAAGCTATAGCAATACATCGCGTTGCTGCATACATTCCAGCTTTTTTTTCTCGCCATAACACCCCATCGTTCAGCATGAAGCATTAGGAATGATATGCGATAGACAAACAGGGAAGATATATCCTAAATTTTATACATGTAGTAGTTAAATTTATACCTTAGTTATTTAATTATGCAATACTTTATGCTATCAAGGAGGGTCAGGTTCACAGAGCAAGAGATAGCAAGGCTGGGCTGGCTCCCGGCAAACCTATCTCGGCGCGGTGACACCAACCATACGCGATCGACGGACTTCCTCGCGCCCGGGTGAGGGCACCCCTAAGACCTCGTGCTTACAGGGGAAAGGGTTGGAGGAAAAAAGCCAGCTGGTGGGCTTCTTCATGAATCTTAGCAGTGGTTCTAGCCACAAGACTACAGAGGAGCTAGACCGTAAACGTTTTATCTTCCAGAACTCTCTACAGTCTGTTTCCGTCTTGTCATATACACTTAATCAAACATTTGACCAAGGATTAGTTAAGGAAGAGCAAAATTCTTAACTTACAAGTCTTAAGTTGTTCAAGGAGTATACAGTTTTATTCGTGGATTTATCAATATTGATATTACTATGTTTCTTACAGAAAATATGTAATAAAAGGGTAGAAATACAAGCTGTCTTTAAAAATAAACAAGTTTCTTTGTTGATGCTTTTTACGTAAATCTTTCTGATACCATTGTGTAACTTACGGAGTACCAAAGAACAGGCATTAAACGTTGCAGTACTAGATAAGTATGTCTTCAGCTTCAATTAATTTATATGTACATCTTAGCATTAAAGCATGTATTGTAAGTATGCTCGAGTTACAGAAAATACTGAAGAAATATTGACAGTAACACTGTTATTGAGCGCAATTTTAATGAATACAAATGTTTGATATTACACATGTGATTCTCGTAATAATCCCTAATAAAAATAACAAATAAATGAACGACAAATGTTGAGCAATAAAGAAGAAAACACAGTCCGATTAGTATCGCAAAATACTAAATACCTGTGTTTAATAGATATTAAGTTCTGCTATTATGCGAGTCACGTTGGAGCGCACCATGAGACACGTACGAAATTACAACTTGTGCTTGTCATCAAAAGATGTACCATCAATTTGTATTATAACCAATAAGAAACATCCACATTACGGAATTAAAACTTCAATGTCTTATAATCCAACAAAGGATAATAACGTAATCTGATAATTTGAACTATTATAGCAAAAGAAAAAAATATTAACAATGTAATATTTCGCGTGCAGCACTAGAGTACTTTAAAAGCTAGGTTTCCAAATTTTCATTAAATACTTTTTATTTGATAAACTTCGAATAATTTTGAAGATAAGATATTTCTCATTTTTTTATGAACAAATATTTTAAATGTTTGTGAACCAGGTTTATAATTTGTCTTCCTTTAGAATAAGCACGAATTTTCGAATTTTATAATGAGTGTAAATGTTTCACCCACTGCATCGTCTAAAAAAAAAATCTTGTTTGTGCGGAAAATGCTGCCAAAATCTTACCTCAAGGAATTCAAAGTTCAAAAATCTTTCAAAATCCAGAGACCGCAATGGGCCGTTTTAGTACTCAAGCATCTTTCACAGCAACACTCAGGTAACATTTTTGTCTCAGAAGCCGATACAAGATACGTGGATGGGATTTGTGCCGCCACACGGTACGGTTCACTATATCTCCCCAACCCGCTGAATCACTCTCTTTGCTCCAGACGATGGTATTTGTAGTGTTGGATTCGGATGGGCAAGGTGCTTTAAAAGAGCGTCGCGGGAAAGTGGGGTGCATGAGAGTATAGCGGGGAAATCACCACCGGACCAGTCGCGGTTGGAGCTATCGCCATCTTTTGATCGAATAGAGAACTAATTATTGGTTTTCCCACTTCGTGCAGATGAAATAAGAAAGAATAAATGAAATTCGGAAAGTTTTCCGATTTTGTGTCATAGATTCTAAGTGATACTCTCCAAGAATATTTTTTGAACTAAATAAAATCCCCTTCAAAGCTGGGATTTTCATAAACGAGAAAATTGCACTCAATTTTAATGTGAAATTTAATGCATCAAAAGAGTCCCATCGCTGAGCCCCTATTGACAATAACTGATATAGAGTTAATTTTAAATAAACATAGTATTTTTTTTCTAAATAAACTTTATTCACAAAATAAGTAGCTTGTAAAAATTTTCTTATCAAATAGGGTATAGCAATCTGAATTCTGTCGGCTATATTAAAAAGATGAAAACAAAAACAAAAACAAAAATATAATAAAATAATTAATAAATAAAAAATAATTTCTATGGATTCCGTCAAATTTAGAAGTAGATATGCCTGGGCATTCAAACATTTGTTTAATTACTTTTCTTCTGATCAGTTTTGTCATTTCAAACATTTATTTAATTGTTTATTTTCGTTTAAAATTTTATTTATTTATCACTTTTTAATATTTGTTAATTTATTATTTATTTTTTTCTTCAATGTTTATGCTTTGATTGCAAAATAAAAATTACAAAAAAAAAAAGAAAGAACGAAACGGATGAAAGAGGGAAACTCGTTTTTATTGCATTTTACACAATTAGTAACTTGGTTTCGTGATTTAATTTAACGGCAAAAAACTAATAAGATTAAATGTATACTTTGAAGAGGAGTTTTTTTTTATTTTAGGAACTAAAAATGTTTCATTATCGTTATTATTGCGATTCCTACTACTACTACTACTACTATTATTATGAACGTTTCGCTTTTCAGTGCATTAAAACATGCTACAAACGCGATTAACTTTTTGCTGAAAAGAAAGTAGGACAATTAAGCAGTATGCCTTACTTTGACGAGTCATTACCTTTCTCTTTTTCCGGCAAATTATATCGTTAATATTTCAGTCGCAATGTTTTCCTCTCATACCGTACATTAGGAGCGTCGCATAGTGAGCCCAAAACATAATTTAAAAAATAAAATAAAATAAAACATAAATGAATTTAAAAGGATAAAAACTTTTCTTTTTAAGTTTCCGAGATTTACATACGTATTGCTTTATTTAAGTTTATTTAAGGTCTGAGCGTTTTCTCTCTATCAAGTTAGGTATTACGAGAAAGCCGGGTCAAATGGCCAAGGTAAAATTTGATGATTTTTCAACGGACTTCGTAATCGATGTCAAGGCATCAAAATTGATGGTCAATATACTTCAACTGTTGCAGTACATAATGAAATCACTCTAGGAGAAAATTAAGCAATTGAAAAAGAAATCATTGAGAAAAAATATATCTAAATGGCCCACTTTGCCTGACTCACAAAAAAACCTCAAGACTATACCTGTACCTATTACTTTACCTAAGAACCATTTTATTTCAGATCAGACATAACGCGTTACATAATTGTTACATTTTTATCAAACGAAAAATACTGATAGCAATAAATGAATATATGGAATGTCCTAAAAGAATTTTGCTCCCCCCCGCCCCCGCACACCACACCACACTACAGCGCTATAATATAAGCGCACACACCAAAAAAAAGGACATTTTTTAAAAAATGGGTAAAAATTCATTTTGAAATGTGCAGTTTCATCAGTGTTTAAATTATTCAATTATTTTTTTCCTGTAAATAACCAAAGAATAATATATCTCTTAAGCATCGTATCTGGTTGGATTTATTGATTAAAAAAACATATTTTTGAGGTGGAAACATTGTATTTTTACCGAATTTATGACTTTTTTCCTGTGAATTTCTTTCCTTTTTTTAAAAATTGAACAGAGATGGAAATCTGAAATTATCTTATGAATGTTTCATACCATATGTTAGTGTAAGTTTAAGATGCTAACAGTCTTAAAAATTAAATAACAAATTTAAAAAGTTTCCAAAACTACGATTTTTGAAGTCAGATTATTTTTGCTTTTGTCAATTATTTTTGCTTTTGTGTTAAATCTGAAAATGGTCTTATTTGAACCCGTTTCATTGCTTAGCATATGCCTCTTATTATAATTTCTTTTATATATTACTGTATTACTGCTTAATGGCAACGTGGAATTAAAAAAAGCATGTTAAAATTTCTGCTGCGTTTTTGATAAAACTTCATCTACTCATTGAGACAAATAGCGCAATTTATTTCCCCTAGTAGATGTTGTGTGCGTCATAATGATAAGAACTTCTTGTTACCCAGAGGTTTTATTTTTTTTTTTTTTTTATCTCGCTACATGATAGGAAAGAGAAAAATGTTCAGTCCCCGATGGATACAGGATTGTGTGGGAGGGGGGGGGGGCATAGAAGACTCGTCGAACACTTTGCTAAAAATCGCAAATTTACGCATCGATGAAAGAAGGAAGATAGAGTTACGAAAGAAACAAAATGTTTCAAAGTTTTCTCACATTTTATTTTATTGGACTGACAGAGAATGAGAATGATTTGAATTTACAATTCTGACAATACAGAGCGTGGAATATATTTTGAATTTAATCGTCGAGAATGAACATGGAAAATAAATTTCTGATGTATGCCACGTTTAATCCCCAACGATTCGCATTTCAAGATTTGCAGAAAAGAACATTTTTCAAGTCATGCTGATTATGAAAATGGTAGCTTTCCGAAAGCAATTTTTCGAATAGGAATGCAAATGAATGAAATTTATTTCCAGAAAGATTACGCGCTTGTTTTTCTGTACATACAAATACAAAACCCTAAACTGTTTACTAATGTTTAAGCGATTTTGTTGCAGTTTAATGTTATTTAAATATGAAATACTTTTCAGAGGATTTCGCGATTATTTGATTCGAAGGTTTTTTTTTCATTTTAGCAATCAAATTCGAATGAATGTTTATATTGAAAAATTTTGAACTAATAATTTTCCCAAAGGGATCATTTTTCAAAAGGAAAATTTGAGTAACGTTATTTCTCACAAATGATGCTGCCTGTTATAACCAATTTCATTTTGTGTAGTTATTTTTTTTTTATTTTCTATTTATGCTAACTATGATTATTTAATGATTCTATACATATTTTCTTTTATTATGTTAAAAGAATTTATCACTAATTAGGAACAATGAATAATTAACATATTTTTAAAGAATAATGACAGCTATAATTAAAACATATTCCCTCCTAATTAGAATTATTTTAATAACACTGTCGGGGAAAGTCGGACAAAACCTGTTAGTTGGACAAAACAGGGATATAGGTCTTATATGGCAGGGTTTGTTTTTATACCTAGCCGAAATTTGTAGAAGAACATACAGGCGAGCGCCATAACAGTGTCCAGTGAGGTGAAGGCGTGTAAAATACCTGTTTTAAAGTAATGCCTCGTTAAATTATTTACAGTAAAAGGATAAGAATTAGGCGTCGATAATATTACGTCCCCAATTCTAAATATCTAAGGGTTTAGTTTAGGTGAACACAACATGTGCTAGCCCATTATTTACTCGTTATTTTATCCTTTTATATGGGTGTCTATGAGTTGTTTGAACATCGCTAGAGTAAAATGTATTCAAAATGGCGTGGTCGGACAAAACCAGGAAGCTCCCAGGTTTTGACAACTCATTTTTAAAAAATATTACTTGTTACGTCAATTGCAGCAACGCAGATGAACAAACGAAACTTTCATTTGTGATTTTTGTTCCTAAAATATTCGAGAACTCTTAGGGTATAACTTAAATCAATTTTGTTGTAGGTTTGATGTAGTTTCAAGTTCAATAATATTTACACGTGATATTCTGTAAGTTTTAGTTTAATAAATAGTTTTATTGCAACATATCAATGTGTATTTAATTATTCTTTTCAGTTCCCGGTTTTGTCCGTCCAAGTCGGACAAAACCGGGACATTGCAGCCTTTTATAGATATGGTTTTATAAACTTAATTGCAATTGGTCACCACTGATTTATTCCCTTTTTCTTCACAAAGGATCAGTTTAACACAAGTTTTTACTGTTTGATTCTCATAGTGAATAAATACTTTTAGAAAACCGTTATACCTCCGAGTTTCATCTGACTTTCCCCTAAATACCTTGTACGAAGTGAAGGAAGTATTAAACATTTCAAACTCAAAGTTCAGCCTACAGATCTGTTTTAAAATCCCACAAATAAATTTTTACAACATTGTCAATACGTCCGTACGTATGTTTGAGCCACTGAAATATCAGTTGTGTTCGTTGTCACTAGTTTTGTCACGACGCCTGTACAAATGTATGTACGTATCTTTTTTCCATTATCTTTTTAAATTACTATATTTTTATAAAAGTGAATCTTTCACGTCTAGGATGTCATACACGGGACAGCCATTCTTGATTAAAAACTAATATTTAGAAAAAGGTAAAAGACAAATTTTTTTTTTTGCCTAAGAATTCACACATATCTACGTAATAACTTAAGCAGATTTTTTTTTTTTTACATTACGTCTTTCAATCAAAATTTCTTAAATGAAATATAGTTGTTGCATGTGGAACAAAAATGCTTCTTTTACCCCCATATATATATATGTATGTATTATACATTCTACAATTTTAGCTTGAAGAAAGTTTTAAGTTTCAGTACACAATAAAAGCTTTGAAAACTTCGTAAACCTCTTTGCAGAACTGTATGCTAGACACTTAAGATATTTAATCATACTTCTCACGTTTTCTATTTATTTTTATGTCCTCTATTACGGCTCACCATCATAAAAGTGACGATGTCAATGCTTTAGAATAGAAAATAACTTATTACGGTGAATCTTCCCTGGTTGGAGCAGGAATTACTGGCCCACGAACTTATTGACGATAAATATGCAGTCCTGAAATCATAACACGATTCATATACCAAGCATATGCTCTATGTTGACGGAAATTGCAACTCCGTACGACTTGGGAATATATATGAATCAATTTCTAACTTGTACCGGTAATGTAAGCATTATTGTTTATTAAATGCTAAACTGAATTGTAATTTTATATTAAACTTTGACGTAGATATTTTTCTGTATTTTACTACAAGTCTGCTGTTTATCATTAAGGCGAGAAAAGAAACTGCAAATAACATAGTCAGTTTTTGTTTTTCTTTCTTTTCGTGTGTGTGTTTTTCTATATGTATTTTTTTTTATTCAAGCAGAAACAAAAAACCCTATTTGATATCATTCCAAAAATGTTTTGCATCAATTTTATCACTTAAGATATGGTATCTTTGCTTATAAACGTGTTATATTTTTGTTTTAATTCGTGTTCGAAAATAACAATGATCATTGATGTTTATTATTTCTTCAGTGTGTTGCATTGTATGCTCGTAAATCTCAGTTGAAAATCGATTTTCTAGACCCCCCCCCCCCCACCTCGATTTCAATGTAATTTATTAATTCGATGCATTAAAAAAGACATGAAAGCTTTTTCTACTCTTTTTACTCAATAATTTCACAAATTTAAGGTCTGATTTGCAAAAATCTAAAGTTGTCTTAGCCATCGTTAAAAATTAAACGTTACTAACTCATTCGATGCTTTAAAATTCAAAATCAACTTATTTTAACCATCGTCTCTCAAAAATAAAAGCCAACTTTTTGATTCACTGTCTAATCGTTTAACGTTATTTATTTATTTGATACGTAAATAAACGAGAAGTGAAATTTTCTTTTCCAGTATCCCTTTTTCGTTGTTTATTGATTTGATGAGTGAAACATGCAAAGCCAAATTGGGCTTGCAAAAACACAAGAGCTGAGTTCGAGCTTTGCACAAACGAGTGAAAAACTCTTCGAGCTATGGTAACGTGTCGCATGCTTTGCATAGTTCTTCTGCTTTTTGTGTGATTTAATGGTAATTATATGCTTGTTATTAAATGGTATTCGTTTGTTTACGTTTAAGTTTGGCTATCAGTAATTGATCAAATGCACGAAGTTTTGCTGACATTCAAGATGACTTTGTAAACAATGAATTTTTAATTTAGTTCCTCTGATTTTTAACTGGTGTTCCTCTGATTTTACAGAACTGTGGCGTACATTATAGATGTTGTGTACTATGTGAATAGGGAAGGAGATTATAACGGTGTGTTCCAATACTGAGATCTCTTGTTTGTAAATCCAGTGCTTTAACAGCTTTGTCTAAAGATACCGAATGCTCGAGGGCAAAGTTGGAACTCATTGAATGTTTCTCAAGTTAGTTTTTATTTAAAATTTTCTGCTGACAATTCAATTCAATTCTTTAATTATTCCGTTATTTTTTACTGTTTTATTTAAAGCAATTCACTTGTCACAATAACTTCATTTTCACAAATGAATCGCCCACACACAGAGAAGAAAAGTGAAAAACCGTAAATTAACAAAACGAAGAAAATAAAAACTCCAAGAAAATGCGAAGGTTCATTGAAAGACACATATTCAGTGTTCCACAATATGACTAAATTGTTTTAACAATTATTATTGTTATTTTTTTCTGTTAAAATAATTGTAACAAATAGAAATCAACTAAAAGTCTCTTCAATGAACTGACGCAGAATTAACTAAAACCAGCATAGAATATGTGCTAAAAATTCATCTGTTATTTTAAATATAGATGCACATTCAAGGATTTTAACAAATTTTGAAACAAAGACCTCTATGCCACCTCTCTTCCCAAAACGTGCGCACGAAACTTTATACGCTGTCCTTCCAGTTCCCATCTATTAAAATTCAGGCGGATCTTCCCCGCTGAGTTGGTAATGATTGCTTCATGGGACGTTAAACTGTAGCGGATGACGATGAGCAAGACTCATCGGCGTGACGAAGAATGATGCGGAGAAAGGAGGAACTAAACGGTATATCGTTGGGTTTGTCAGAGTATTTATCTTTTCTTATTTTCTGAGAGATTTTTCTCCCAAATATTTTGCTTTGGTAGAGAAAAAAATACCAACTGTGTAGCTCGGGACATCGTACATTTTTATATAATCTTTGAATCACTTATGGAAGACGTGCTGTAAAATATTTAAATAGAAAATTGTTATTAATGAAGATTACATAAACTTGTGAAGTAATTAGTGACACTATTAAATAAAAATATTACAGTTAAATGCTCATTTCAAGTTCGTATTTATTTGTAAAAACATTAAAATACCAAGTTTATTTTTTTATGTTCAATGGGCATGGACTTTTTTGATTTGAGATGAACATTCATTCTGTGGGATCATTCATAAATGATGTCACGCTTCGAGGGGGAGAAGGGGGTTCGTGAAATTGTGACAAAGGGAAGGGGAGGGTAGCAAGAAGTGTGACATCATGCATTACGCAACATAGCGTGACGCGTGACAAAGGGGGAGGGGGTCCGCTCAAGTGTGACATATTGTGACAAAGGGGGAGGGGGGTCAACTGTATGGGGGAAAATTGTGACGTCATTTTTGAACGGCCCCTGCTATTTAAACATAGTAACTTAGTAACTCCAGTTTGTCTAAGCACCTACTTTTTAAAAAAGTACACAATAATTGAAAGGTGATAATACCTAAAACATTGAGGAAGAACTTTTTTCCCCGGTAGGAATAACAAAAAATAATTATATTTCAAAGGCCATTTCTAAATGCATAAGATATTAGCATTTTAATTTATTATGCCTTCACTTCTGATTAAAAGGCTGCAAACAATTTAAAACATTTCAAAACAGTAGTGATTAAATAAGTATTTTTTTTTCTTTTCCCTGGCGAAGGGAGCATAAAAATAGAGTTTAAGTTGATATGGATACGTTTCATGTAAGTCAGAGACTTATGGATAAAATTTTGGTCACACAATTTAAGACCTATAACTATGAACAGACCCTATTGCTCATTTTATTATTTACGTATTATAACTTAGATTAATGACTTCTTTTTGAAACCCATTGTCTCGTTGCAAACCTTATCGATGACAAACGTACTGAATTCTTTTCTTTATTTAGTATTTTATAAAACATACTTTTAAAATTTTATTAAAGAGCAAAAAGTTTTCCTTCGCATGAAGCAAGAACCAAATATTTCTTAGATTTATGTGTAGCTATCTTCAGATGTATAAGCGCTGTAACAACAGAAATTTGCTCAAAAGTAGCGTGCCAGCAAAGTATCAAGCACATAAAGTTACATATACTCCCTGAGAACCACGACTTATGGCATATTAAGAGTCAACAAAAAACGTGAAAGATTTGAGTTAATATGTCGTGAGAGAATAAACTGGGTGGTCACGAAGCTATTACAGACTTCGTTAACAACATTTCCCCCCATAAGCAATACTTCTACTCCCATTCACGAGGCTGCTACTGCCTCGTATATTAATTTAAGAACAGCACATAGAAACTCTTTTCCACGAAAGCGTAACTTAGGAATAGCATTTCAAATTTTATATTTGAATTTTTCATGTAAAATTCAGTGCTTAAATGCATACCCGGTCCATGTTAAACATTTTCTAATAGAAAATTTTTAAATTATAATATAGGAACATTCTAGAAAATGTTCTAAACGAAGAAGGAAAATTAATGTTTTCATTGATTCGCCACTTGCATCGTAATATATATATGTATTGTGAAAAATAAAATTCCAACTCATACGATTATTTTCCTACACGTATTATTTTTTCCTTTGATCTGTTTATCAGACCTTTATGCGCATAAAAAGAAAAATTTTGAGTTCATGTTAATGCCTGTCTAAGTTCCTTTAAAACTCTTTGATTCCGATTAAGGTTAGGGCCAGATCATTGGCTTAATGTTAAACTGCTGAAAAATGAAAATAAGTTAACTAACTATTTTAGCTATAATTAATTTCTTTCAATCCTTCACTTTTAAAGTTACCTAAAGTTAATAAAACTTTGGTTCAGTACGTGAATTTCTTGAAAACGTAAAAAACGGTGATTAAAAGTAGGGTAAGAGCTCACGTAACGCAACCTAAAACAATAACTTTTATTTAGAACTATATGACCCTACTTGTTGTATACCAACATCAAATTTTTAAATCTAACTCTTTCTTTCTCTTCCTTATTTAGCTTTGGTTCTTAAATCCTTTAAATATGCCTTTTCAACAGTTAATACTTATTCATTGCTCAATTATTTATTCATTCATTCATTCACTCATTGTTTCCTACGATAATTGAATAATTATCATTAGCTTAGCAAACTATATCTTCAACTAGTAGGTTGAAGTGTAGTAAGTGTTCAGGTGGAAAATCGTAGGAAAAAGTGTTGCACTATGGACCGCACATGCTTTGGACCAGCGTAGATATTTCCTCCACCTAGTGAAGAAAATCTGCGTTCATTACAGGTAACAGATACCCGTAAGAACAGGTACCTGCAACTGCCTCACCAAAGTTACTGTAACCTGCAGTGAAGTACTGTAACAGCATGTAACTTTCTGTACTGGTGATCATTTTAGCTTTTCCTGGCATTAGCTGAAAATTGCTTTTGACTTTCTTATTTGCTGAGCAATCTTTTCAAGTAATTTAAGGGGAAAATGAACCTCACAGTACTCACCTTTGAAAACCTGAATTTTTATTTTTTACTAAGAGAGGTAACTATCTTAATTTCATTTTCTATACTAAATTTGTGGGAAAAACAAACTTTAAAAAGTCCGGAGATTGGCGTCCGACTGGGGACTATAGGTTTATTTTGCTAACGTAACAAAGTAGAAAAAGTGTACGCTAAATTTAGCCTAACAAAAGTTTCTGTTGTTTTTTATGGCAGTTGCCAACTTAATTTCTACAAATCAAACTACTACAAAAATTCAAGCGTGAAAATAAAGAGCGCCTGAAGAGCTTAAAAACACAGATAATTCAAGTTTAAATGAAAAGTGTCTCTTTAGAGCTTCATTCTATTCCGGGATACACAATAGGGTGGGCCGAAAAAACCTTTTTTTCGAAATCGCTATTTTAATAGTGCGGAAAGGGTTCTCTCTGGTTTCAATAAATACGATGCAAAATATTTTTTTGATTGTATAATATCTTCTGCCCCCGCATCGCACTTGAATTTTGGAACTTTGGGTAAAAATTGACAATTTTTCCTCAGCGTAGGAATTATAATTTTTTGTCACTGTTTGTATCCTAATAGTGCAGAAGAAGCTCATGCTAGGTTAAATGAGAAGTGTCTCAAATATTTTTCCTATCAAATAATGTCTTCTCTTTCTGTATTGCAATTAAAATTTTGCCGTTTTTGAAAAAAATTGAGTTTTTTTAAAATTTAATTTTATTTCTTTTTTTTAAAGAAACAAAACAAATAGGAAACGTATATGAGTACTAACACTTTTTAATACTACATTAAATTGTACAATCGATTATATTGCCTGAAAACTATTAAATAATAGCTGACACGCAATATAGTATTGCAATATTAATGAAGTATATTTTAGTCACAGAATGTTATAATCAGCAAATACCAAACTCTTACTTACACATAATCAACAGGAAGTGGCAAAAATCGACATTATGGTCAAATTCAGGCATACTTGATCGGGAAACAAATATGGATCTAATAAACAAGTTTCCATTAAGAAATTTGCCTTAAAGTGGAACGTATAATTAAGTGTAGAGTATCATCTTCCAATGGAAAGTTAATACGTTTAGTTCTCTGTAAAAAATTAATAAGTTTTGAAGCTGGAAATTATTCGGAAATCGCCTTTGTGTGAGACAGGAGAAATGCACAAATTCCATTCTGGATTTTCGTACAATAGTTAAATACAGCATCACGGGATTATTGGTGGAGAAGCAATCCTAAATGATGGCCAGTCAATCATTTCGAAATTGAATTTTGGTGTTAGAAATATAAGTGTAGACTTCACATTGGAAGATTATTCCACAGTCTTAATTATATGTCGAGCAGCAAATTTTTTGATGTGCGGTCTTTCACCCTTCAGCAAATAGGCAATATATCTTGGATGAGCAAACAACAAATTTTGATAAATTTCACTACATTTTTGAGGTCTGGCAAAAATACCTGGATCTAGAAATAGTGTTCCACAAATGCTTAGGTGCATCTTTCATCTAGTGTTTATATTTCATATTAACCCAATTTGGAATGTATTATGCTTTCATTACAAATAGTATTTTTTTTCACTTTGAATAGAGCGGGAGATTTGACTTACAGTCTTAGAACTGTGTTTGCTATTGTCAGCCAACATGATCATGATAAGGTATCAGGACTATTTGTTGGCCCATCCAACTTTCCAAACAAATGCCTCATAGTTCATGAAAATGCAGGACACCCACTGAAGAGGTTCGCCAACTTGGAATTCCAAACACCGAATTAATACGGAAGCGATCTATCGTCACAGCCATTTGCCGGAAGATCGAATTGAGAAAGATCTCTTGTGAGCATTTCAAAATACTCGATAATAGTCGCGGAAATATGTTTTCTGGTGCCAAATGATAGTCTCAAATGAATGAGTAACGTAAAGTGAAAAAAAGGTTCTTTAAGAACAAAAAAAGATGTTTTTGTTTCGCTTTTCTCGCGTATAATTTAGCACCTACTCTATCTTCTCTCAATGTTGAATCTTTACAACCATAGAAAAGCAGTTCCTTCAACGTAAAAGCCTGAGTTTTACTTAAAGCTTGAAATTTTAAATTCTTTATAACTTTAGCCTTTTCTCTTCAAAGCTTGTTTCAATTCACCATCAACTTGAAGTTGTTTCTAGTTATGAACCTGACATCATGAAGAACACTTGAAACAATTGCAGCCACTGTCTTATTCGAGACTCCAAACTTGTCGACAACCACAGTAGTTGAAGCGAGGCCAAGTCACGTTTGTGATGATTTAGATCCAAACGAAGTTACTTGTTAGAAAGAATCAGTAAGGAGACATTAAAAGATTCTATGCCGATGGTTTGTAAACGTTCAGATTTAAATCTTCTTTGGCTATATTCAGTGGAACAATTCGTTTCTTCGTAACCTGCACACCTTGCGTTAGGCATTACTTGTGCGTGATTTATGTAAACATATATATTGGCTTTTTTTTTTTAATCATAGCTTTGGATCATTTGCAATATTCGAGTACGGTTTACAATAGGAATTGCAGAGCTTGCTTTTGCCCATATAGACTTAATTTTAGTTACCTCATTCTTCGCAATGCTCGAGAAACTCGGTTCTTTGTTCCCAGTTTTGGATGACTGGTTTTACCTCCCAAAGAAGCAGAAACGCAACATATCTTCGAGTGTAAGAAGATGCATTTCATATATATTTTTGAAGTTCTAAATATTAAGAATTTAAATTTGTTCTAAGCACTAATGTATATTTTAGAAATCAATCAAAGCAAAAAAGGAAGAACTTAATTTAAAAGCTCTCAGAATTCCAATTTTGTGGAGCGAATTGTAACAAAAAACACTATGATGTCATTCTGGAGGAGCATACATACCCTCCTCCCGCCGATAAACCCTGTAAATTACTCAGCAGTACCGTGTGACACAACAATACGATAAATGATAGAACAGAACAATAAGGGCCGAGAATGCGCATGGGAAAGCCTTTCCCCTTTTTACTTCCTGTCATATAGAAGCAGTAAAAAAGCGTACTTTTTTCAGAAACTGCCCAACTTCAATTGCAATGCGGAAGCAAAAGATATTTTTCTACTGAGAAAATATTTTACGCCTATCATATTGAACCCAGTGGGCACCTTTTCTGCACTATTAGTTCAGCAAAATTAGGAAATAATTAGGTTTCCTAGTTAGAGTAAAAACTGCTATTTTTACCCAAATTTCCAAAACTCAAGTACGATGCGGGGGCAGAAGATATTATACAACCAGAAAAATATTTTCCAGCATGTTTATTGAACCCAGAGAGAACCCTTTCCGCACTATTAGAATAGCGCTTTCGAAAAAAAGGTTTTTTCGGCCCACCCTAATACACAAGTGGGGAGAGTTTGTTTTTTCTCGTATTCAATTTTTCGTTTTTCATTTCTCTGGGGCTGCCGCCGTTACTCATTTACCTCCAATTACAGTTCATGTGCAAGTTAAGAATGCTACGGACGCTAGTATAGCATTGCCCTCACTTCATGTAAACATATGTTAAAATGAACCAAATTGGAAAAAAAAAAATGATAAGGAAAATTCAAATAATCTGTTACAACGAGGCTCAAATTGATGACTTCAAATGCTTTAAAACATATTTGAAAATTTCCTATGGAAGATGGTTTTAATTAGAATTATTTTAACCGCCATGTGCAATAAAAATTCCTACTACGACACAAAAGTAATTTTCGGAAATTATTTAAATTAGTAACAATGAAGCATGTATCTACTTACCTACTGATCACAAAGCGAATAAAACGGTTATTTTTACTGATTTTTCCTCCCCTTAAATGTGAACGATATTTATGTATCATAAGAATGTTGAGATGTAAGATGTACTTATTTTTTAAAATATATGTATGACACACATTTTTGAAAGATCTGTATGATACATAAAAAATACGTATGTAAAAGACAAAGTTTCCTAATCCAGAACTTTGAGGGATAATGGGCTATACTTCCCTTTTGCAGATGGTTGTCATAAATTGCCCGTAATATGATAAAATTGAAACTAAACTTAAATTAAGCAAACACAAATTATTTTAATAAATATTTATTTTTAGTTTACGTCTTTGCAAATGAACAAATCATTTCTTCTAAAAAATGTTTTATTATTATTATTATTTGGTATTATTACTATCATCAGAATTTATGTGTGCTTCATTTATATATTATTCAAATTTAAATCTCCTAATGATTGCATAATTTTCTTATATTTTACTGGCAACAGATTTATGCCATTTTATTGCTTCATTCATTCGTTCGTTCTACTGATAATTAAGTCTAACTTTCAAGGACAAATTCATTTGTAATGAAACGACAATTAATATTCTCTTCCCGTTTAAGAAAGTGGAAAAAATATTTCATTTATTAATTGTTCCTCCATTTCCAACGAAGTCTCAAAAGCTTTGTTTTTCCATCGGACATGTATGAAGAAGGAACGCATCACACAGAGCGAATCGCAGAAGGGTGTTATAACTTCCATTAGCTGGGAGATCAGGAGAAGGCCTTACTTCTCACAGCGGTACCGTATATCGGAAAACATTCTGTTCCCTTTCGGTCCATTAATTCGGGGATTAGCCCTTTTCCCTGCGTCGTTGAGCGCAAGAGAGACAAAAGATTAAATGGGCGTTAAGGCCCGGACTGTTCCACGCTGTGGGGAAGAAAATCCCGAGAGCATTGAAACAAAAGGCAATCAAGAATACTGATCTGGGAAGAGTGCCAGTTGAGCAGCACACGTGGAGAAGATGTGATTTTTCCTTCCTATGCACCGATGAAAGAGTATTTTGTAATAAAACAGCCATAAACATTCAAACAGAATTATAAAACAAGTATTGTGTTTGGTTGAATGACGTAGTACACTAGACAAGAAATTATATGAATACTATACACATTAATTTAATCAGTTTTGATTTTGTGATTTTTAAAATCAACCAAATCCTTTTCCATGCACTGATGAAAGAATATTTTGTATGTAAACAGCTCTAAAAATTAAAAACGGACTGTAATACGAGTATTGTGTTTAATTGAATGATTCAGTTCACAAGAAAAGTATTTAAAATATTTTTGAGTTATAAATGAGTTAGACTAATTGGTTGTCATTTTTTCCACTAACAAAATTCCTCATGCATTGATAAAAGAGTATTTTACTTAAACATAGCTCTTAAGAGTCAAAAGGGATTGTGAAATTAGTACTGTGTTTATTTGAATGGTTCCGTCTACTAAATCATTTAAATACAACATGTTCTTGTTAAATCATATGGTTGTGTTTATTTCCACCAGTAATAGATTTACGTATTTTAAGGTGTAATAAGCACATTTTGACCAATTTTAGATAAATTAGAATTGGAGTGGATTAGTTCTTAACAAAAAATTGCTCCAAAAGGTTGGCACAACTGAACCTTTTCTTCAAAGATAACCTCTATATCTCAAGAACTAATTAAAGGATTCAAAAGAAATAGAAAAAAAAATAAAGAAAGAAAGAAATAGATAAATTACTGAACTGTAAAGCTTCATGTCTCAAAATGAGCGGACATGGAGTAGGATCACTATTAAAATAAGGGTTTCACGTTCATACAAAGCTTGGAAATACCAAAAATATTTCATTTTATTTATTTATTTATTTATTTTTAATTTTGAAATTTCAGTGCATTTCAGTCTTCTAAAACTCAGTAAAATAAAAAAAGTTCCGGAAACATTGTTCGAAATCTGTGCCGAATGCGTTTTTGTAATTGTTTAACTGACATCAAATATTTATCTGAGCATTAAATTTGCTTCCACATAATTTAAGAACAATGCTGACAAAATACTGTCCCTTTTGTAGATCTATTTTTAAATAATCTCATTTTTATTTTCTCCAAGATTTGCCTTCCTTTATTTTGGTTTTCACTTTTAAATTCTCACAATTGGAAAAAGCTCAAAAATGTATAAAAAAAAAAAAAAAAAAAAAAAAACAATCCGCATAGGCAAGAATTATATTATACTATTTATCAACTTTCTCTTCTACATACATTTGATGTATGTACTCGTTTTATGAAACTAATATGCATGCTCTATTTAGTTATTATTCACTGATTTATTTATTGTTATTTTAGTAACACATTTTAATTTTATCTTTGCTATAATCTCTTCCTTAAGAAAAGTATCGATTATTTTAACTACTGGCGCCATCTATACGTCCGTTTTATAGATTAATTAAGAAGATTTTACATACATAAAATATTTTCATGCAATTCAAAAATACATCTCCACCAACTTCAGTATGATCTCCTAGAAATGAAATTACTTTTATAGAAGGATGATATTCCTGGAAGTGAACGCTAACTCATATTAAATATTTTTCTTTCATTAAAAATGTATTTCCCTGAAATAAAATCGCAGTGCATTAAAAGGGAATAGGGAGGGGTTTAAGAGAAAAACCGTGTTTTATTGGATTGAATTTCTCCGGAACAGATTTTCAAGATATAGCTCTATAAAAATTTAAGATCTGCAAAAATGAGAAGTGAATGCTAAAGATGTATTGTGAAAGGAAGAGATGAGTTGCTCTTAACATTGGTAGGTAGAGGTAAAAAAACACTGTGAGTTTGTGATAAACATATTAAAAGATTTCAGTCACACAAAGGTTTCCTAACTTTATACTTTGCAAAATATTATTTTTTAAGAGCATAAAATAAATCTTTGAACATTTGTTTAAGATTTAAATTTTTAATCTTTAAAAAAATATTTGGAAAAATATTTCAGCTCTTCGCCTTTAAAACTTTGCCTAATTCAAATCCCTAAGTAGTAATATTTTCAAAAATTGAAGAGTTGTGAAAATACTTCCGCGACTGAAATGTTTTATTCATCCCTATTCGCCTTCTGTTTTTTACTTTATTTTATAGCTCGGAATGACGCATTTTATATTTAAAAATTCCAATTAATGCTAAACATTGCTGTTGATGAAAACCACACAACATGTGTAGTATTTATTCAAACGAATAGCACTGAAATTTTACTGCAGGTAAATCATACTTGAGGACTGACCATTGATCACCAGCTTTGATGAAATTTGATCAGCAGCAAACAATCTTTAGAGGTATCTCAAAGAGGGTAAAGTTTCATAATTGGACGAAATTCCGTGATTTTTGAATTTTAGGGAAAGATAAAAATTATGGTTTTGAATTATGTTTAACTTTTGTAACTACAATAAAAAGTCACTTTTATATGAATTAGCAAAAAATAAATATTTGTAAAATGCATAGCAAGTAGTTTTCCATTGAACAGACAGCATTCCACCTCATAGGTGGAATATCTGACATAGAGCTACTAATTTCAATATACCTATTTTTAAGCCTGACAAAAAAAAAAAAAAAATAAAAAAGAAGAGGGATCTGTTATAAATGTGGGGGGGGGGGGGCATGTCTTTAAGTATCATTTGTTGAATGCTTGAAAATGGTACGAATTTTTAAATGTATACGGAATAAAAAAGTTAATATCTTTATTTGTCAGTTTTACCTTCATGTCTATGCTTGTTTTTTGTGGAAAAAAGAATATTTTTTGCATTTTAAGAGCGTCCTATTGATATTTCTGTAATTAAATAACCGGCAGCAGTCTGTCCATCTAGTTCACCGTTAAATTTACGGTTTGGAACATTTTTCTATCTTTACGGGATCTAAACCATATCCAATCAGCTTGGTTAAAAAGCCGTAAATACAAAAGTTTACGGTTTTATAACCATTTAAAAATTGTTTCAAAACGAAACATTTACCGTTTTCGAACCAATTCAAGAGTAGAATCTTTGACAAGTAGAAGCCGTAAACGGAGTGCTTGGGACTCGAACCCCAAATGCTTGGTGTACAAGTCTTGCTCTCTATCCACTCGGACAGCGTCATCGCGTAAAGCTGCAGTTTATTTATCAATAAATCTTCTTTTCCAACAGGCAAAGTGCCTTAAAATTAAGATTTCAATTTTTTATTGGATCCAAAGTTATTTTTAGTCTGAATTTACATATATTGACGAAAATCATTTTATTTGCTGCAAAAATTAAAATACACACAAGTTTCAGCAGCTCAAATTATGGGTTCTCTCATTCGCAAACAGTTCGGGAACCCGATGTCTCCAGTTTTTGATTTACGCGTGTATGTCTTTCTGTTCAGTAACCACTGCTTAAGCCAGTGGCTTTTTTTCCCTTCTTTTTTTATATACACATTCAGATTTGAACTGATAAATCTTTATTCATATTTTCACAACAACGTACGACCGGTAAGGTATCGCAACCAAGATGGACGCCCGATTCTTATTGAGCGCTTGAAAATTACGGTTAGTTACGTTCTTTAGGATAAACAGAGAATAAACGATTTTTTTTACAATTAGCGGTTTGAGTACCTTCTTTTCATAGTTATTGAACTGTTGTAATTAAATATGTTAAAATAACAATCAAATAAATGGTTATTTTACTATTTTCTTACGGAAATTCTTAACAGTGTATTTAGAATCATTAATTTAACAAGAAGTTCCGTCTAGAACTATACAAGCCTAGTTTCCCGTATACACCGAATTCAAATTTATAATCTAGCTATCTCTCTCTCTCTCTCTGTCTTTATCGTTTAGTTTTAGTTCTTAATTGCTTCAAATATGCCTTTTTCAACGGTTAATAGATATAAATTCAATCATTCATTTATTAAGTCATTCATGTATTTAGTCACTCATTTATTCATTCATTCTTTTGCTTATACATTTACTCATTCATTGATTCAAAAATATTTTTGAAAATCCCGATCAAAAAATTTCATAGGAAAATAGGCTCCTTAGTTCTGGATGTACTTTCTATTTGTACATGTTCTACGTCATAAGAGCTTTCCGATAAAGTTTGTTTCAAGCAAATCGGTCGGTTAGATCAGGAATTATATAGAATTGAATTTCCCCGTAGGCGGTATGTTAATTTTTTTGAACTGTTCAAAAATTGTTCAAATAAATATTTCACGCCAAGAGCTTCTTCCAGTGAGCTTGTTCATGGGAACTTGGATCTTGTAACCAAAGTTTACATAATTTGCTTCATTTTCACCCATAGGCGATAATGTAAAAATTTTTTGAACTGTTCAAAATTGAACAAAAAATTGTTCAAATCAGAAGTAAAATACTGAAATGAGATGTCCTCGCCGAGATCTTTCGAATGCAAAAAGAAATTTTCGAATCGGACAATTCGTTCAAAATTTATTAGGGGGGGGACAGACCGACAGACAGACAGACCGACAGACAGACCGACAGAACGACAGACACACTTTTTCCCCATCTAAAAACCCTACTTTCAAATTTTTTATTTTTCAATCTTTATTTAATTACTTAACTTATTTTTGACTTTTCTTGATTTTTAACGATATTTTCAAGATACATTAAGCCTTCTTTCATGCTTTATTATTATTATTTTTACTTTTACGGGAAAGTAGGCTAAAAGGCTAGTGTTTTGCTTTTGATAAAAGCCTTAACATCACGTTATAATTTATGTAAACTAGAAACGGTATAAAAATACCCTTTCTCTAAACTATATACAAATTAATTGCTAAAAACCACTGATTCATATATCATTAATATCTACATTAAAATTTGTTCGCACCTGTCTGTCTGTAACTACATCTCCTCCGGACTGTCTGCGTGTCAGAAATTGAGGCAGGTGCCATCGCAGTATGGATGTCCAGAGAAAGCCTTTTAACCCGCTTTTATCCCCCGAAAGCTTTGCCAGTCGGCAATAAATTACTAACCACTTTTCTTCCGGACTGTCTGTGTGTTCGGGAACGAGGCAGGTACTTGTTATAAGGGATAACCAGGGAAAACCATTTAAAGCGTTCTAATCCTTTCAGAGCTTTACTTGCCAGAGATGAGAAGCACTATGGGCATGTACTACTAAATATATGTCTGGGCATCTGGGTATTTTATAGACTTAAAATATGAGAGTTGGCAAGGAAAGCGAGCAAGGGACAGAGCACACCAAAAAGGAATTGGGTGCTGTGGCCTGCCAAGAAATGCTAGAGTCACCACTACTTTTGAGATGTTAACAATTGTGACGTACCTTCAATAACCTTTGTTTTGCAGATTAAACCTCATTCTCTTTCACGAGTCAAAGCAAAAACAATTTGCTGCATTAGAGGGCTTCTCGTTTCGCCAAAAGAGTTCTTCTCGGATAGCTCTCCCAAGATATACTCTTGGATCAACCCACCATAGTGAATATCAGCGTTATAATTCGAGAAAATGTAGTGAACAGGTAACATAAAAATACTCACGGTTCATTTCAAATAGTTTTTATTAGACACGGATTTTCCCCATACTGCGATGTCACAGTTTAGCACAATTTCCTCTGGTAACTGACGAAAAATCGTTAGAAGTTGTTTGCATAACGGATCAAGAATTTTTTAAAGATTCTTAATTTCATTAAAAATTGTTTTATGTTTAAATCGCCGAACTTTATCCTGTTGTGGGACGAAACAGAAAACACTTGTCGGCTTCGAATGAAACGTCCATCGACTTCAAATCACATAAGTGAGTAACAATGTCCACAGCAGTAGACATTTGTAGTTCTTGAACAATGTCTACAGAACTACAAACCAAAGATAAATTAGGCTGAGTGAGAATTTATGTTACTCTTGAGCTCTCAAGTCACATTGTATATTTGTCTTTATTATGTGCTCTTAACTACCTGAAAATATTTAACTGATTCTTTTTTCTTTTTTTTTTTTTGGTTTTTTTTTTTTTTAACAGACGTTGTATTTTACAAAGCAAAAATACGTATCGGAAAAATAAATGCGATGCTTATCTAGTTTATTAGTTTTTTTCTCTAACTACCACCTTTTTTTAAGACAAATTTCCGATCAATACCAGTGGAGAATACAATGTATCATGTCATTAAAAACAAGTATCTTATAGAAATCAAAGAATACATTTATTCCTTTATAACGAACATTTCACACTACTCGTCAAAAACCACAAAATATTTACGCAGTGGTTTGTGGTTTGAATGTTAAGTCTATGCATAACGTTTGTGTAAAAAAATACCCTGATTTTACAAATTCTATTAAATATACGTATTACTTGAAATACTTTAAAAAATAAATGGAAAAAAATAAAAAATAAATGAAATACTTTTAAAAATTAATGAAAATTACAATTAAAAATTCGGAACGCCCTAATCAGACGTTTTCTCGGAGTGTGAGCGTTTAGGAGCGAGAGTTAAGAACAAATTTTAAAGGATGCTGCAAAAAGATCGCTACACCTCAGTTAAATTTGCGTTTACTGAATTGTTTAGGTTTTCCTTACGTAGGAGTCCCCAATATTGATTGAATTTTTTTCTACAGATTTGTTTAATATCAAAGATGTGTAATGCATTTTTATAAATGTATATTAATGTATTAAATGTCTATGAAAACGTTGACGCGTTGTTTCTGTATTGAAATCTTATTTTTAACCCTGAAAATTTATTTAAGCAAACTTGAGTGAAAAAGAAGTACATGTCCAGCAAGAATTAATATTTCATTTGAAATTGTTGATAAAACTTACAAATAAATTAGGCATATAAGGATATTCTTATGAGTCACGCTCACAATTTAAAAAAGATTGCATTATCCTAATGTTGACTGTATTATTACATTTGAAAATAAAAGTTGTTTTTGCGAATTATTCAGAATGAGTTTTTTGGACTAGTACTAATTTTCCATTCACAAATTCATTTATGCAACGTGTTGATTATTCGAGCATGCGCAGATGTACAAATGCGTCAATGGAGGTAAAACTCTCATTTTTATAGAACATTAGGACAATTGTGCACATAAAAACGTTCTATTGCAAGCATAAATGACACGTGGAAATCATGTCTTGCTCATTTACAAGTAATTACTTCCCAATGTTTTTTGAAAAGCTATTCAGAAAACGTGAAAAGGAAGTGTGATCTCGTTTGTTTTTCACTTAGGCCCCGCCTACTAGGAAGAATATGTTGGAGCAACACCTGTAGAATGCAAATAAGAAAACCTGGTAGATGACATAAGAACGCCTCGAGAACATACTTTTATTCCAATGGTGAAAATAAAATAATGTTTAAACAGAATCTTCTTAAGTTTCATGCATATTTAAGATGCAAAACCTTTTAAACACATTGTTAAAACTGAAAAATGAAAATCTTACTTTAAGTTTCTTAACGTTTAGTAAATATTTGTGAAAATGTACTAATTAATTTACCTTTGTCTATATGTTTTTTCTTTTACTTTTTATTTTTCTTTTCGCATGAATATTTTTGTAGCTTTTAAATCCTTGTAATAATCATTGAGATATTAGGGGATTCGCGCTAAAAACTAACCAGCATCACCTTCAGGGTCCATGCTTATGTACCATTTTTTTTCGACTCGTATCACGCATTCATGCACTACGTTATTACGTTTTGAGTTAGAGTGGCCACAAAAAAGAAAGACCACATACAAACACAATTACAGACATTTTACAAAATGGCCTAAATGGGCTTATCATATATTAAAACATGTAAATTCGAAAATCGAAAGTTTTTGAGATTCCAATATTCTGGATACATAAGAAAGTAAAAATATTCCTCATACAATAAGTTCTTTTTTTAGCACTGAAAGCATACCTCCGATGTAAATAACACATGTATGAATATGGGGGATAAGGGATCATTCATAAATGATGTCACGCTTCGAGGGGGAATGGGGTGTTTGGGAAATTGTGACAAAGTGTGACAAGGGGAGGGAAGAGGGTAACACGAAGTGTGACATCATGCAGCATGCAACATAGCGTGATGCGTGAAAAAGGGGGGGGGGAGGAGGGGGTCCACTGAAGTGTGACATATTGTGACAAAGGAGGGAGGGGGTCAAATATATGGGAAAAAAGCGTGACGTCATTTATGAAATGCCCCTAATGACAAAAGTCCAAAATTTGAATAAACCGAAATCCGGTGGATTCCGGATTTGAGACGTTGTGCTGTACAAATATAATTAACCAGTTAAAGAGCTTCAAGGAGGATTCAAGCTAAAGGAGCATGTTAAATCTGCATAAATCAGATGACATTGGCGGTCATAAAAGAACTAAAATGTAGATGCATAATGTCATCGTTTTGCTTCAACAAAAACCTGCTCTGTACAAACTAAAAATTAATAGTAGATAGAAATATGAAATTCAGCAAATGGGTATAGAAAGTGCCTTAAAGCATGCCAAAATCAATATGATACATTTTATAGTTGACTAATCTGTCTTTAAATAGCGTTATTTGTAACGCTTATAATAAAAGTACTCACACAAATTAACTAACTTTTAAATTCGTACATAAAAAGTCTCTAAATATTATGTGCGCTGGTCAGTCAAAGATACCGCACTTTTAAAACAGTTGCTGCCTTTCTTTTTTTTTTATTTATGCAATATGTAACACTTAAGAATTACCAAATGTATAAAAATTGCAAATAAATATAGTCCTGTTATAAAATGTTTACCGTATTAGGGAGAATTTAATTATAAAAGCTCTAGATGTTTTCAGTTAGCACATTCAAGAAATTTTGCTTGACGCTTTCTGTGCAAAGGAAGTATCCGCATTTGTATTGAAAACCCGTTAATAAACGTAAATAAAAATACTATTATATTGCAACCTTTCTTTAAATCTAGATTCTTATTTATAATTTGGTATTCAGAATTAGTTCATGTAATTTAATATCTAATTTAAAATCAGCTTCTCTTGCATGAAAAAAAGCGAAGTACCACTACACTTTTGTACCGTTGTACAAATTTTGTTTGTAAGTGAGAAATTTCGCGAATTTTTTGCTAATGAGCAAATCTTTCGTTACGTGTGTTGTATTTACACAGCATTTTTAAACTTGAATGTGTTTTTTAACCAACTTGTTGTGTATTCTTTAGGTTTTCTAGTTTTGTCTAATAACAGTACATGTGTATACATTTTTTTTTTGAAGTTATATATTGTTTTGCTGTCTGTTAAAATAAATTTTGAAGTTTCGTTAGGTGTTACCCTTTATAATCCATCATATTCAAAACATTGAATATATAAATTTATTTCTGTGAGCTATGTATGAGTAGAATTTTTTTTTTCTTGGAATGATAGCTGATAAAATATGTTTTTAGTAATTTGTTAAAAAAATTGTTCTTTTAATAAATATTTTTAAATTGGGGAAATAGGGATATATTACCAGAACGTTACGAGTGTTAAAATCACCCTAAATGTTTCACTCAAAGATACGAAATTTTTATTTATTTTATTTGTAATCATCATAAAAAAGTAATTTATTTTAACATATGAAACAGCTTATAGCTAGAATGAAAAATTAACCTCCGTTTTCCTTGGTTTAGAGAGTAAACAGAGTAAATTGTTGAGACATCTACTTTGTCGAAATCTTCATTCTCTTGAAACACAAAATAGGTTTTTTCCCACTTTTTCCCGTAAATATTGTATTTTCAGATTTTCATTCGCATTTTTATGTTCTTTGTCCATAATGTATCCAAGATAGAACACTTGCCGCTCAGCAATGGTTGGTAACTTGACAATTACATAACAGTTGTTATAATCTGAAATATAATTTAGTCGAGTACCACCGACTGTTATTTGGAACTTCAATATTAGTTGGCCTGCAATCTAGAATTTTAAGAGGAAATTCTAGCTAAATCGATTGGTTGTTGGCCATAATTTTGCAACCTGATCAGGGATACCTGTATCCCATGCATAGATTTTATGCCATGGATAACACTTACATTTTACCCTACATGGAATGTTTAAATTAATTCAGTAATTTTTATTCTTACTTATATTATGCAAAAAGTTGTAGCGGGCATTAATTGAGTGGCTAATTTTGCTAAGTCTTCACAACAATGCTGCTGTATGTAGAACAAAATAAAAGGAACTAATATAGTAATGAATCGCAAATTTGAGAAAATTTAAATTCATTGAGTTGTAGTTTTTTTTTTTTTCTCCCACACAAAAGTCAAAGTACTTTTCCCCACCAGACCCTAAACCTGTTAGCCGAAGGTTTAAGGCCTGCCGAAGAATGGAGCTGCTGTCCGAAAGTCAAAGTACTGGACAAGAAAATGAAATAAATAAAAATAAAAGACATTTTCGGGGTTACCTCAAATCTGGGCGCTTCGGGAAAATTCTCAATTTACCCATACGATAATCTTCCCTTCAATAATTTATCTTGAACCACCCCCCCCCCCCCCCCAACTCGGTTCTAATTTAGAAATAAGTTGTGGCTACATCTTGGCGAGGCTTTCCTTCAGTATGTTTTGCTTAAATTATTCTTACCGTAAATTATCTTTTATATTGAGTGGCTATACGTTAGTTAGGATTTTTTTTCTTTCTGCTTTCTTTAAACGCTCCCACCGCAGTATTATGGAAGTAGCGTTTTAAATTACTTTTTAAATTGAACAATATTGAGTAGCACCACTTTTCGGAACATTTTAGTAACATTTTCAATCAATGCAATCCATACATAAAAAATAGGCAAAGACAAAACAGTTAAGAACCATTTGCTCCTCGGTTTCTCAACCGATTTTCTCACTTTTTTTTTGTTTAGTAGCTATTCAGGAGTTTTAGTGATATCAAGCAAATTTTTTATGGAAACAGTTTATTATTAGTTAATTATTTCCCCCTTTTCTTTTATCAATCAAGCCTCATATATAATTGTAATGTTATATTGTTATAGATAGTAGATGGCAACATGCCTTCGTTGAGAAAATTGTTAGGTAATAAATATGAAACTCATTTTTAAAAATAGTTTTTTGCTACTAGGGAATAATATTAGAAGCAATTATAATAAGAGTTTGAGCGAAGGCTTCTCTGAAACAATAAAATAAAAAAATTAAAATAATGTATGGAAGCAAAAACATAAGTTTTAATTAACTGCCACTTCACATAGTACGCAATCAGTAGAAGTACAAGCGGCTACATTTATCAGATCAATTGGGACAATGATTTACAAAACGTTAGCTTTAAGTGAGAATGGGCTAAATAAATTCGACGTAATAATCGCCAAATTAGATGAATAATACTTATGTAACTATATAAATTGCAAAATGTTTTCAATAATATAATAATTTATTGTTTTATATTTGCATATTATTGTTTTGTATTTATTTGTTTTATAATTTTTCTCCAGTATTTTTATTTAAAAATTTTACTTGCCAAGGAAAACTTTATATTTGTTTTGAAAGCGCCAATTTTTGCTTATAAGAGCATCAACAGTGCAACAATTTAAGAATGGCTTGTATACTGAAAATCATCTTCTCATCAGAAATGTTTACTTTGTATTTCTATAATAGCAATGCATATTAATAAACACTGCGACTACAATCGCATATTTTTATCGATAAATATGAAAACTTTGAACCGCCTCCTATTCGATTAATGTTGTCCTTTTAAGGAGTGACACCCAAAATGTTTTTAAAAAATACTACATACACTTAAATTATACAATTTTACAGGTACATGGAAAAAGTACTGTAAATAAGTACAAATGTAGCTTAATGAAAGTTACACCAAATCAAAAAATTAAAATTTCTTCATATATATATATATATATATATATATTTTTTGCACTATTGAAAATAATGTAAGTTCAAGTTTATACCGACACAGGAACATTTTCATTTTCTTTTTTTTGGGGGTGGGGGGGGGATGCCACCACAAGTTCCACAAGTTACTGCCACAGGTGACCCTGTTTGAACTATGAACTCTAAATATGCACATTAATTGCCCACTCTTCACATTTCGTCTTAAATTATAATTTGACTAGTTCGTTTAATGCTAAGCGTGAATCGTGAAACATATTTATTTGCATTGCTTACTCATAATGATTATATTTTTTGATAAAATATATATTCTGATATTTACCAGATAATTACTGCACAATAAAATCTTTACCAAGATCACATGCAGACTTCTTCGAAAAGTAAGAAGCATGTAACAGGTGGCTTATATCATTTTAAGACTTTAGTAATTAATCGACAATTTTACACATTTTCATGAATTAAATATTTGTATAGGATTACCAGTGGAGTGTAAGATTCTTACTTCAAAAATAACACTTTCCTGGTTACTCCAATAAAGTTGCAGAACAATTTTATTTAATTTCAAACATGTTAATTTAGTTATCCTTTAAGAAGTTATTAAAATTTATTTTAATTATTTCTTGTTTTCTTGCAGGATTTCGTGCCGTTTACCACTTGAGGGAATACCGGCCTTGATTACATCAAATATTTCATAGCCTCTGAAACTATTGCAGACGATTCGTCAAAAAAAGAGGCATCATCTCGATAGTCGTCACCTGTATTTAATATGTAAATCAAAGCTGACAGAATTTCAGAGTAAACTTGATTAAGCATGTCACATTCAGACAAATCTGGCCTTTCGGAACTAATCAATCTACCCAGCTCAGAAACGATTGAGCCTAAGTTGTTTGAATTTATCTCTTCTAGTAAGAAAATTTCCGATATCACCGATTTAATTCTGCTTATGGATGACTCAGAAGATAGGCGAGATGCTCTTGAAAAAGTATCCGGTACAATACTAATCGCTTCACCAGTCTCTACGTCAGCGAAGTTGGATGGATAATTTTCTACTATGCTTCTTTCATTTGTAACAACATCATAATTTTCGACTGGAGCATTTTCTTTATTTTGAGTTTCCACATTAGAAGTACCGAGAACAGCTGTTAACTGATTTAATGGAGTTTCTTCGAGGAAATACTCTACAGAATCAGCATATATATAGGCATCATCATTAGCTGTCTCTGTTGTAATTATTTCATTTTTTGCCAACACTTCCGCTATTGCTGCAGAATACTGAATAGCATATTCTGAGGCATGGGTACTTGGATAAAGGAAAGAAACACTACTCTGCACTGAATCTATTAGCTCATTAACAATATCGTTAAGACCTAATTCCCCAGAAACTGATTGTGTCAATGCAATCAGAGCTGAAACTGCTTCTTCAGGGCTAATACCACCTTCAAATACATCGTAGAATATGTCAGAATAGTATAATTCATCGGACAGAGTATCAGCGAAAATTGAAATAGCTGAAGACTGAGAATCATAACTAGGACTACTTTTCTGAAAATCATTCCCTTTAAACAATTCTGTTGCAGTATTTTCTATCCCCGATGCCTGCTCATTAAGGCTTTCACCACCAGTTCTTGGTTGTGAAGTATCGAATGAAAGAACATCATTTGAATTTGTACCGTAAAGAGGTGGATGATTTTCTGAATTAATATCAGCTGAAGTAGAAACACTTGATGCGACAAATTTCTGCTGCGGCGAATAAACTTTTCTGGTTGCGTAATTAGGTCCTGTCGAGTCAGGTTGTTGTAGAACTTGTGTCCCAGTCAATACAACGGACGTTGAAAGAAATTCATCTTCAGGCTGCTCTGAATCAAACTTGTTAGGGATATATAGATTAATCTCATCAGCATCAGAAACTGAAGAAGCTGCACTTGATGAAAGGGAGTTTTGAATGACCCCTGAATCAAAACTCTCGCCTCCACTTGAACTGACAGATGGCTTGATCTCAGCACCGACAGCAAATGAAGAATCTATACTTGATATTTGTGAATTTTGAATGATTCCTAAGTCAAAACTCTGGTCTTTACTTGGACCGCCCGCACTAGGAAAATGTTCATCTTGATTAAGGAGTTGCTGATAGGAACTTTGAGATTCGGGGTATAGAATCCACCTACTAGGCGATTTTACTTCTTTCATATGCGCAGAATTATCTTGAATATTTACTAATGGACTGAAATAATTCTGGGTTTCTGGAGTAGCAGAATTGAAGGTTTCGGTCTGAGATGCTAAAGGAGTACCCGCATTTGTTGATGACTCATCTGCAAACAATGATACGAGTTCTTTTATTTCACTCAAATATACAGGATCCTCTGCTCCAGCTACATGCTTCAATGCGGCTTTGAAAGCATCGAATATTGCAGACTTTTTACGGTTAAGAGATTCTCCTTGATCTTCTCTTGAAATAAGTTTTGCGATACTTGACGCAAAAGCCAAATCTAAAGCTTGAAAAATAGCGCTGGAACTTTTCTTTCTTAAAATCATTTGGTCCAGTAGCATGGTTATAGTATCGCCAATCTCTTTTATTTCATTCATCTGATGGTTGTTGAACAATCCAGAGTATTCCAAGAAGTCACTGAAAAATTGTAAAACTGCTTCAGCTGTTTCGGCATTAGACCAAACAGCGTCATTAATTCCTTGAACATCTAATGTTTGCATAAAAATGGCAACAGCAAAGAAAGGAAATACAGTAATCCACTGCATTTTCGATTTCAGCCTGATTTAGCAAAAGACAATTTTTCGAAAGAGAAACTTCGGCGTTCCTCTTTTGGATTAAGTTATTGAATTTCTTATGAAAATCAGAACACAGGCAATACGCAGCTTTACAAATATGGAGTTCTTTATTAGCATTAAACGTTCAGATCTTGTTTAGCATACGCATTCAGAGATGTATACGCACCTGCTCAAACTTAACAAGAATTCTGGTAATTTCTCTCCAGAAGTTCTAAAAGTAAGAAAATAATTCTGGACTTTCAAACTCGCAAAAGAATAAAAATAAATAAATAGCTAAAATAAAATACAAACTTAACGGAAAAGAAAACAACTAGAAATATGTTTACTTTATTTGGTACAGCAACATTTGGCACTCAGCTGCTTTACCTTTAACGAATGCTCATTATTTACGTCCCTGCTTTTCTAACTTAAACTTATATCAAGCTTTATTTTTGTTATCTTATCTGTATTTATCTATATTATGTGCCATATAGACATAATAAGTGAAGCGAATATAATAAACAAAAACATTAACTGTTGAAATTACAACTCACCTCTTTGCAAAATGAAAATGAGTGCTGAATTTTCACACAGAAAGATGTGCCCCTGCTTTCTGCTTATAAAAAGTAAATATTTACGCTCACTGAAATTAAAGGGCAAACTTGTCAACCTCTAGTAACTTATAAACTCTGAAATATTCGAACCACAGAGTAACACCGAAAATTGAACAATATTGAGTAAGCGAATGATGAGTAAGCGAAGAATGGTGAGTAAGCGAAGTTTAAATGTGAATTCAGACATTGTATAAATTATCTACATCTATAAAGCAAACGACTTTTGTTTGTGCCCGATATCCATAACGTCCACAGCAATTAGTCTTTCTTAAAAAAATACTTGGGACTCTGGGGGGTGTAAATTACGAAGCGATTTTTTTTTTCAATTTATTTTTAAGCTGATTTTTTTGCATAAGCCGCCTAATAAAGGGGCGAAAAATAGTCTTGCACACCTTAGCATGTCATGTGATTTTATGTGTCATGTGAAACAACTTTTTTGCACAAGATGATGTTTATGTTCTACGTTGCTTAAGTTAATTAAAACACGAGTTCTAATCGTTTCTAACTTTGACGAAGTGGCATGGCTCAACTTGATGTATTTCCCATTTGACTGGAGTACTGATCACTTGTTGGCAATGTCGTAGTAGAAATTTTAATGTTAATTTGTTTAAACTTTTGAAGTACTGTCGCGGGTACAATTTTTAGAAAATGTTGTCATGAGTCAAATGATACTTTGAACGTGTATTTTCTCTACTAATAATAAAGCAGCGAATATGTCTGTCTGTGTGTCTTTGTCCGGCTTAGGGCCAAGACCGTTCAGCGGTTTCATGAAATTTGGCACGAAATTGGAACATGGGGGTGTGCACCTCAAAGAGTTTCCTAAAATTCGAATTTGTTGTTTTTTTATTGCACTTTATTTCCAAAAACAGCATAAAATGGTTCTTTTCTATAGGAAGAAATTATCGCATCATTTCGAATTTGGTGCCATTGAAAAGCCTGTAAAAATGTGCACCAGAAAGGTTTTTAGTCTGTGTGCTAAAATTTGAAGCCTCTAAATTAACTAGAAAAAAATTATAAGCGTTTTTCGTTGTAGCTCGAAATTATTTTTTCTCGGTACCTATAGTTTATCATTTTGAGGCGCAAACGAATTTTAATTCTTCTTTTCCTGTTTTTTTTTTTTTTTTTTTTTTTTTTGGGGGGGGGGGTTGATTCTTTTTTGTTTTTAAATAATTAAAAATGTATTTCCTGCAGCGGGGAATCCATAGATTTATTGTGATTTTCTTGTTTTGACAGGTGTTTTTACGTGACCGTTCTTCAAACTGTACAGGCGTTTATTAAAAATGTTATTCTCTATAGCGATTTTTCTTATCCCAAGTTGTTATTACTATTTATATTTTAATTTATTTATTTTTTGCTCCACGCAATTAGCACCCATGTTACTTGCCTATTTGAGATCGGATGAAAGGGTTTTCCGATTGAGGTTTTGCTTGCTGCTGTTAGTTTCTGCAAGCAGCAAAATTTCGCCCGTATATTTTATTGCCAATGAAAAATAGATACAAATTAATTATGTTAAACATTCATGAACTTAAGCTATTCGAAAGTCTTATAATCATTCTTTTTGTATGGGTACTTGAACTAAACAAACAAATTGGTTTTATTAAAAATAGTTTCTTATTCGTTTCTTGCTTTCTTTTTTTAATGTGTGTACTTTGTAGAAAAAAGAAGTTGCTTAATTATGTGGGATTGATCGCCGTGGACGGCTGTTTTTCAATTATGTAGAATGCTATACATTTTTATGAAATAACATAATTTACACATGAAAAAGTTACTACTGTATATATGATGGCGAACCGAGTAGTCTTTTTACTTTTTAACACCGGCATGGCCGAGCGGGTACCGCTAGTAAGTGAATAAATAGAACGAGCAATATATCTGTCTCTCTCGTTCTTCAGCATTTCTTGCCAAATTTCAAGGACGCAGTTATTGCATTCCGGTCTGTACTATGCGACCCTCCTTTTTCAAGGTGAAACTTTATATTTTATTTTATTAAATAAAATTGAAAATTGGCCTACACGGTGGGTGCTCATTTCACTTATGTCTCTAAGAGGATATTTTTATTTTAAAAAAATCATCTGTTGGGCCAATACTGTAAGTTTTAATTGTTTGCTTGGCAAAATAACTTACTTATTACTCAAAAAAGTATATTGGCCTGTAATATGAGTATTCACTTTTTTAAATCTCTTCAAGGAATATTTTTTTAAAATTACCTGCGCCTCATTACTTTAGTTTTATTAAGAAGCTTTGCTCATGTTAATTAAAAACTTTTGCATCTATTACAGCAGGTTGGAAACTTTGTGTTTATTATAGAAGGGATTTTTAGAAACTTGTTATCTCATTTTAACGAATTGTTCTCACTCGTATTTTAACTAAAACAATAAAAGGGGCTTCTTTTAAAGAAAAAGGGACCAAGGATCCACACGTATCTGCTAAAAATGATGCGCTTAAAAACGAAAAAAATATACCTTCTTTTTTAAAAAAAAGCTAATTTTTAGCTAAAAATGAGCAAGCGTCGTTCTCAGTTTTAAGTACCGATGTTTAACTAGAATTTATAGCTACAGAAAAGGCAATTATTGTTTTAGGTTTACTGCAATAGAATAAAATGTACATTCTTAGTTTGAGAAGCTTTCAGTATCGCTTCGACTTTTTCCGGAGTTTGCGGCAGTCCGTGCGCAGTTTCTTTTTATGTTTATGTACTCGCAAAACCATTTTCATGTAAGCTTTCGAAAACTTTGCGTAACCTTACTTAATGCTCTTTTATTGTAGAACCTTGAACCAAAATGTCCAAAATGCCATCATAAAATTAATTTACACCTGGTATGCCTTAAAGAACAGTAATAATTCTTTGCAGATAGCTGGTGCAATTTTGATTCCAAACATTAAGCGATTCACCTTATATACTCCTTATGGAGTGCTGACTTCTTGAATCAAAGCACTTTCATCATCCATTTCCATACCTAAGTAAGCTTGACTTAAATCCAAAGTACTAAAATATTTTCCTCCAGCTATGGTAGCAAAAATTTCTTCGATGTTAGTTACAGGAAAATGATCATATTTTAGATTAGAATTTACTGTGCACTTGTAATCGGCCGTAAGGCGAATATATCTGTTTTCACCACTACACGCGCACTCACACAGCCGCGGACAGATTTTAATAGTATTATTCCCTTAAAGCACGAGTATTTTTTTCGGAAAAACTGGTAAAAGTGATAGATTTTTGACAGAAAATGAATGTATAATTAAGTGCAACTTGTTTTTTTTTTTTTTTTTTTTTAATTTCAGCTGTGGGAGTTGACTTAGGAGCGAGGGTGGGATAAGAGCTATACATATATTGTATATATATTTGTTACAATTAAACATTTTTGGTATACCGTTAAATGCTATAAGAAAATAATTTGTAATCGCATAGTGGTATAAGAAAACATTCATGAGACCCACAATAAAGATAAATAGATAAAAGTATTGACTTACCAAAATTAATTTATTTTTCACAAAAATAACATAAGGGCCATTTCACAGTATTTTGTCCAAACATGTAGAGTCCGCAACATAACTTTTTTTGTTATAACTACGTAATTTACAGTTTAATTGCCACCAAATTTTATTTTCAAATAATGTGTTGAGCACATTATCTGAAAATAAAATTTAGTGATAATTAAACTAAATTATTTAGTTATAACAAAAAAAGTTATGCTGCGGACTCTACACGTTTGGACAAAATACTGTGAAATGGCCCATAATCAATTCACTTGGCCAAGCTTATTATATTAAATATAAAAAGGATACTTTGCACAGCCCTCTTGAAGATATCAAAATACATCTTTAATTAAATTTTCAGTACTATTCTCTTTGATCGTAAATAGTGGAGTTCATTGTAAGTACAAGATGAAACACGAAAATATTCCTGATTATCGTAGAATCATAATGATTTCACTCATTTTTCTAAATTCACGTGATCATGGCACATTTAGCTAAGGAGACTTCAACTAAAGGAAGATGCAACGCATGATAAGTAAAAATACGAAAAATGTAAAGTTGACTGCTGCACGTGGGACGGACATAATTATTCAAAATGAAACATCCATTTCAATCAATTATATTTCAAATGATCGAGATGACAAAATGTTGATTTATAGCAGACTCAAACAGGAGGTTTCATATTCCATAATTATTCCAGGTTCATCATCAATGAAAGTGGCCTTTTTTATTCCTTCAGAAAGATAGACATTTTTTTCGACGACGCGACCACGCGGTTTTTCGAGGAAGGGATGACCCCCAACGCTCACGTAGAACATGACGCCACACAAAATCACTGGAAATAGAACCCGTTCAAAGTCCCACGCTATGACGTGCTTGTCACGTGACAATGACGTCGTGCATGTCGAAGTAAACGAATTGTCTACCGGACTGTCCTCTATCGAGAAAAATTATTAAAGATGTAAAACTTGATTTACAATATTTTACAAGCAAAGTCTCATTTTCGTTGACTTTCGGTCGTGTCAGACAAGGGCAAATGCGTTAAGGGTTTATAGCTACGTTGCTGGGGCTATCTCGAGTACTAAAAAAGTGATGCCCCTTGACCCATGTTCAAATACCTATCCGAATAAGACAACAGCTTCTAAATAACATCAAAGTAAGAACAGCAATCCCCAAAAATCATTAAAGGATTAAGGTAGCATTTCTCAAATAACGCTGACAGTTCATGTAGAAATTCTAATTAGGATACGATCAACCGTCCCTTGAATTATTTTTAGAATGAAGGAAACTTCCGAAATAACATCAACAGTCACTATAAAAGCCTTATTCCAAAAAAAAAAACAGCAGGAAATGCTTTTTTTGAATAAGAACAAGTCCCTAAAAATCATGGATTGCGTAACAATGCTCTCAAATAGTAGATTTTTTTCTTTGCTGTTCGACTTCTATGCTAAGCAACCGTCGTCACGCCCGGTGCTGCGCGAGCTTAAATACAACACGTCATTGAAATTCTTTACTATCGATCGATACACAGACATACAGACCAGAACCGATATTAATAGTAGAGATATTCTAAAAATACACTTTTAAAATTCCAATACTTTTTCAATTTTACGTCATTTGCGTTTTATGCTGTCAGAATAATTATAACAATCTTTAAAAGTCCTCGCTAAAACACGAAAAGCAGTTTTTACTAAATAAAAAGAAAACTGCTTTCTGCTGCAAGAAATAAAATTTAAATCCTATAAAAAGAAAGAATAATTAAAAGCAGGAGGAAAAGACTTTAAAATTGTCTTCTCTTCAAAATGCTAAAAACATTACGAATATATATTTATTTAGCAACAACGTGTATGCAGAATGGTAACGATACGAATAAAAAAAAAACTGATTGAGCTCTTTATCAATCATCTGCGAAAGGAAATTACCGTGAAAAAATAATTTCGAATTTCAGAAGAAAAAAAACACTTATAATTTCCGTTCTATATGAGTTATCCCCTTGAAACAAACTTCATCTTATGCAGTAGAATTATACCTTTCGATTGGTGTA
Organism: Octonoba sinensis; assembly: GCA_038502835.1. NCBI lineage: Eukaryota > Metazoa > Arthropoda > Arachnida > Araneae > Uloboridae > Octonoba > Octonoba sinensis. The sequence continues at coordinate 21,706,172 of CM076599.1, read as the reverse complement.
AATATTTTGAATATGCTTGTGTTTCTTCCTCTCTGTAGTAACAGAAGTATGGGGGTCCCAAATTGATGGCCATTTTTACAATTGACGGCAACAGTTCTTCTGGACTGACAGTAGCAAAGTTTGCTAAGGATACAAAAGCTAATCCGTGAAGTGAAAACATAATTATTTTATGACCCTGCATTGCTGCGAAAGCGAATTATTTTATGCCCTGATTGCATGAATCCTCGCAACGCCTAACTCGTAAAATCACCTGGCAACGACTGCTGTAGGATGACATGGTTGTAGAAGACCGATGTGTGTGAAGTGGAGGAATCTAAATTGAGCCTGAATTATCCAATGCCTTTCGACAAATCAGGAAAGAGCTTCGGTGAAATAAAACCTAAAATCTCTGAGAAACACATCATATTTTTTCCTACGTTTGTGAAGTGGACGCAGAGACGCTCCGTAGAAATTGATGCGACGTTATCTCTAACCAATGTAGCTGAACTTTGGCTCTTCTGCGGTATGTAAAGTAGGCGCGTCAGACTTCTACGATTTTTTTCTGATGCTGTTTCCTGCCGAGGAGTTCTGTGCAGTACCCAGGAGCCACAATGATGATGATGATGACAGAGTAAGAGAGAACAACGACGAAGATGCGGATCCCCAAAACCATAGCATGGATTACGTCGTAAAATTGGAATAAGTACCCAGCTGGATCCAGACGCTTATGGTTCGTTCCTTGCACATTTCTTTACCTTTTATTATCGTTTCAATTGCAGTTAGTAGTCTTATGGTATCAATTAGTCAATTGTTGTTTTGCTTTGTAAATAATTTTAGATAGTAATTTACATTAAATAAATTAATCTAGCTTAATTAAAATAACTTGTCATTTTTTGGCATCTAAAACACCTTTTGTGGTTCCCAACCCTTTTACCACTTCACGAATTCACGCGTCTTTATGTCGCGAACCTGGCCGCGATAATCTCTAAATCGACAACAGAGTCCTAATTGCGTTTTTAATTAATATATCCGTTAATTAAAGCCCCACGTGAATGAGACCGGGTGAAACGTCTTCCTCGGAAAATGCCGAATCCGATGATGTCTGTCTCGACATCGTATTTCCTGCTGTTCTCGAGGAGATGAGGTAACAGATACACACACACACACACACACACACACCGCGGTCAGCTTTAAATAGTATAGACTAGCTGCGTTTTCCGGTGTTGCACGGGCTATATCGAGTATTGAAAAAAGTGACGTCACGTGGCATATGTTCAAATCTTCAAAAGAATAAGAACAACAATCCCTAAAAATACCTAACAGAATAAAGATAATATTTCTGAAATAACGCTAACAGTCCACGTAAAATTTTTAAGAGGTATAAGGTCAAAAGTCCCTTGAATCCTTTATTAAAAAGAAGAAAACTTATGGAATAATTACAACAGCCCCAATAAACACCCTATTAGTAAAAAGCAAGAGCTGGAAAAATAAAGCCTCTTTTGAATAAGAACAACAGTCTCTAGAAATCTTAGCTTGAGTAAGGGTTATACTCCCAAAAAGTCGAGTCTTTTTTTTTTTTTTTTTTTGCCAATCGATTTGTATGCTAAGCAACGGCCTTCGCTCCCGGCTCTGCGTCAACCGGAATAAGAGCAGCAGTCCCTAAAAATCCTAGATTGAGTAATTACAATTCTCCCAAAAAGGTTTTTTCTTTTTTTTTTTTCTTTTTTTTGGTGTTTGATATTTGTTATGCAACCGCTGTCACGCCCGGCGCTGCGCGAGCTTAAGTACAACACAGATTGAAATTCTTGAAATTGAATCTATCCATACACAGACGTACAGACCCAGACCGATATTAATAATACAGAATTTTTTTTAATTCTCTTTAGAATAAGGACAATTAACTATCACTTTCAATCCTTTTTCGATTTTACGCCATTTGCGTTTCATGCATTCAGAATAATAAAAACAATCTTCAAAAGTCCCCATTAAAATACGAAAAATAGTTTTTATTAGATAGAAAGAAAACTGTCAATCGGCTGTCTGCTGCAAGGAATAAAATTTAAATCCCTTAAAAAAAAGAATAAATTAATAAAAGAAAAAAAAACGTTTTAAAATCCAAGAAAGAAATGGAAAAATTCGGAACACAACGTATTTACCCAAAAACAAAAGCAAACTAATGTGTGACCGAAGAACTACTGAAATTTAAAAAATCAGTTACGTCAAGTAATATATATTTCATTAAGGAAATACATGAAGAAAGATTATCGCAAAAATATACAAATTAAACTTACATGTCATCAAATTACTTTGGTTCTAATGTAATAACATTCTACATAATATCCAGAACTAATAACATAACATAATTTGATGCTTTTCAAACAAAAGTTTTAACGAAACTGAAAAAAGATCGCTGCCACTCTAAAAAATATATAAAAAGCGCACACGATAAATAAATTTAAAAGAGAAAACGATTAAAAGCTAATGAAAAAATTATAAATCGTTTGCTTCTCAAATTGCTAAAAACGTACTCTCTAAATACCAAATTCTAATAGACAAAATAATGGCAACGATACGAAAAAATAAAAAATAAAATAGCGCTTTTATCAATCGTTTGGGGGGGGGGGGGGGGGAAAGCTAATAACAATAATTTCGAGCAGCAGAGAAAAACGGCTCCCGTTCTATATCAGGTAGAGGCTCAAAACAAACTCCATCTTATGTAGAAAAAGAAGACTTTTCCGATCGGTGAATATATTTTGAATATGCAAACATTTTGTCCCCTCCAAATCATCAAAATAGTGATACTTGCGTTTTTAATTAATATATTTGTTAGTTAAAGCCCCACGTGAATGATCCCGGGCGATACGACCTTCCTCGGAAAATTCCGAATCCGACGATACCTGTCTCGACATCGTTCTGGAGGAGATGAGGAGACAGACTGACAGACACTCACATACAGACGCGAACGACAGATTTTAATAGTATAGAAGATTGTAGAAGTAGGAATAAAATTATGACAATGACGGTACGAGTGGACGCCTTCATTAGCCAACTTCTTTCCTGGAAAATAGGTACCTTTGGCAAAGCGTAGAAGTACTGTTTTTCCACTGTGGAGGTCCAAGGTTCTATCCCCGATTCCGGCAGAGCTGCTTTACCACTCTCACCGTGTCCTCACACACGTCGTAAAAAGTATCTTAAAGTACGTTTCCTTTCTCTTTAGCAGCGTTTCTTAAACTGTGTTCCGCGGAACCCAGGGGTTCCGCAGTGATCACTCAAGATTTTCATATAAAACTTGCTGTATTTATTGATTAGGATAGGGATTCTCAAAAATCAGGAATTACAGGAGAGTTATCTATACATGAATACAAAAGAATCCCTCTTGGTTGCGCGCATGAAACAGCCGTCGTTGCACCCTCGCTAGCAACACTCACCAAAATTATTTAAAATTATTTTGCAAATTTTGTTTCACAGTGAAAAGATGGTTTAAAGGGGAACTATTTGCATTTCAGCTAAGAACGAGGTGCGTTCATTTTTCTGAGAATCATTATAAGATACTGCAGTTTAGTTTGTCTACGTTGATCAGAGACTGTTCAGCCGTACGACGATGAGCTTCCCAATTTCTGGGTTTCATTTTGAAGCCTTGACATAGGCATACAGCCAGTCGTTGAGGCACATTTGGCTTTACCGCGTGCACATCACGAGGAGGCCTTCTACTTTACACTCCAAGTTTACTATTCGACAGAAAAACGTTGATTAGAGGAATCTACTGTTTAAGCTTCATTTTCACAAAAATCATTGAATGTAATTAGGCCCTTCAAGGTATATGTGCTTTTATTGCTCACGAAAATAAACATTTCTTTAAAAGATAAAGAATTTGGAAACATATTTCAAGTACTTTGACTTCTTCCCAAAATTTGAAAACTGGTCAGAAAAGGGAAAAGTTTGAAATAGAGGAGGCCCTTATCCGACAATTTTTGAGCCCTGAAAGGTTTGAGTGAAGCTTCTTATCAGAATTCAACAGCAGAACTCAGAATTCAGAATAGCAGAGTAAAAATGCAAATGAATTAAAGATTAAAAACATTTGTTCTCGATGTACGATTTTTGGCTATGTAAATCATCATCCTTGCTGCAAAAATTTTTATTAAGCCTTTAGTAGTAGAATTCTGGCATACTTTATAGTACGAATACTTTTTCTCATTGTCACAAAAGACCGTGTCGGCATTTTTGTCATTTGCGAGCTACATACGTATGCGATCTCCAGCTATCAATGAAGTGGCCATACATCCTAGAATTTTGAGGACTTAGTATTACAATTTCTAACAGGCACCAATTGAGCTAAAAACATATGCATAACATTATGTAGAAAATATGTTTTGGATACCCTTTGAAAGATATTAATGAGACTACTTTTTCATAGTAGGAGTGTACATATATTGGTTTGTTATGTTTCCAAAACGTTCCCAAATTGTCTTTGGATTTGGGGACACATCATGAAATTGAATCTCAGAAATACGTCACCCTAGTTATCAATTTATGTGTTGACAAGGGATAAATGCTGTAAAATACGCTAAGAGTTTCTTTCATCCATAAAACCTAATCTTAAGACTGTCTGGTATGAAAAAAAAATCAATGATATTCAGCTCATTAAAATTTTACTTTTGGACTATGACATTTGAAGTTTTTAAGAGATTTTTTTATCAATTATTAATTTATGGAATTATTCTTTGAAGCCGCTAAATATTAATTGATACAATAATCATTTTTCTTTCAAACTATTCATGTATATAATGCTTCAATAATACCGTACTAATGAAGAATACAGCTGTTTCGCGGTAAAAGTCGACCCTAAAAGGGGTTCCGCGTATCAAAGAAAAGGAGAAACGCTGCTCTTTACCATCACAACTTGCTGTCCGGTCCACTATTATAGGGTAGCTGTTTATTGTAAACTTTGACCTGATTATTTAGTGTAAATTTGTGCGTTTTGCTTAGGTTTTCTCGCATTTTTGCGTTTGTTCTAATTCCTAGTTTACTACTCTATTACTATTACGCTTTATAGTCCCACATTTTTAATTGGACTAAATTTTACACCATTAGTTGCTCGTCTAGGTTTCAAGCTTAATAGGTAGTCATGAACAACTGTAATTTAGAAAATCTTCACTGTTGGAATTGTAGTGCAGAATAGGTATTGTTTAATAAGTAGTTGGTTTTTGCTATGCGTGTGACACAAGCATGCATGTTTTCTGAAACATTTTGAAGAAAATGTTTTGTAAAATCTACCATGTATGTCAATTCTTACAAGATTTTAAAATAAATTCTCATATAGTAGAGACTTCAGTTACGTAAGCAGCAGATGTATTTTTGCTCTCTTTGAGGTGATTCATTTTTAAAAGAAATGTAAGCAGAATAAGTTAAATAATTAGCAGAACAAAGAAATTATGGCTTGTGAATGTGTATCTAACTGAAAGTGCAAGATCATGTAAAATTTCAATGTTCCTAAATGAGATGAATTTTTCATAAGTTTGTCTCACTTAGACAGTTAAAGAAAAAAAGGATATAGTGCTTTTTTTATGTTAAAATAAGCTGGTTGAAAAAAAAATCTTTTAACTGTAAAATAGAATATATATATATATATATCACCATGATCCAAATTTGGGCATTCGTCTTGCAGTTAGGGAAGCTTAATCTAAATGAAGCATCTGAAGTGCATTATTGGGGGTGACAGCGCCATTTCATGCATCTCAGTTTATCTCCTTTCTATTAACTAACGTTATCAGCTGATTTTGAAATATGAATAACCACATATTATAACGAAAGGAAATATCTAGCTTTCATATTTAAAATACTTTTCTCTCTACTTCACTGACTCATTGGCAAGGTTGTTGGGAAATGTTAAGTGAGGTAGGTAATGAATGACTTTTTTTTTTTTTGCATGGGACGTTTCTTTACAAAAAAATCTTTAATGCGATGGCAAGTTTTCCGTTTTATCCCTAAAATGCAAATATTTCATTAAGTTGCATTTACGTAACCTTCTTGAAATAAAATTAAAATTAAAAGAATTTGTCTCATTTTAGGGGCTTAGTATTGACGTCTAATAATAAAAATAACAGATTCAATATTTTAATTGTGAAACCATTACCATCCCATTTTGAAATTTTATACTCTCATTTACAAAACCACTAAGTATTTGTGGAATTTATCTGAAAATTTTTAATAATGCACTTCGGGAGGAAAATTTTTTAACAAAAATTGGAAATTTTTAACTAAAATTGGAGAAAATGTTTTTAGTTTTAACATATATAATGTAGCATATCATTTGAAATACAGAGACAAGTTCGGTAAAATGAGTCTAGAGCTAAGTCTTTATATCAATTAAGAAAGCTTCTAGAGCAATTCCAATTCTTCCATTTACTTTTTTAGTTCAATTTTCGGAAACTTTACAGTTTTGTAAGTCAAACACGAGTGCACACTGCGCATATCACGGTTAAATTTAATATTTTCTTATATAATAATATTATTATTATTATATAATAATAAGTTTTTCAAGTATGTCCGACGCAATGAGATTTTAAGTTTGTCTTAATTCGATTTGCAATGACGCACACCTCAAATTAACCTCAAAACCAGAGTAAGCATAGTTTTCCCCATTAAACCGCATATTACCATGAGTAGTCAGTAGCAGCGTTTTTCCTGATCATTCAAAATTTAAACGTAAATTTCATGTCCTGTAAATTATGTACTTTTTACTTGCACAGTAGTATTTGATGTATATACGGAGTGCTGTGCTTTTTCCACATTTGGTGCAGATTAATTCATTTAAAATACATAAACTTAAAGTAGAAGTTAGTTTACAAAGAAACGAGGAAAATTCAATAATTAACCAGCGATGTTTTCGGATGGCCAAGAGGTATTTTAATTGACAGGATTAACAATTTATCATAATGACATACATAATTGAAAATTGAATATTACATTAGTAAGATCCTTAAGTTAATATCCTACTTTATTTGCATATAATTACCAAATTCAATTTCTTTCAATAATTATATCCTTTAGTAAAACAAAATAAATATCAGAAATATTTCGTATGCAAGAAAATTTTATTAAGTTCAATTCACACATTGGGGCAAAAAATGCTATGCTGTTTAGTCAACTATTAAACAAGAAAATGTTCATTTCATGAATTTCAAAAAGATTGATATATGTCCCCATTACTATAAGATCCGTTTGCTTGGCATTGAGAATAAAGTTGAACAAATGCTGCCAACAAAACTCGTAAAGCTTCATTTTCTCTTTCACAATCAGACAAAGCCGGTGATAAATCAGCGAGTATTCCATTCTTAATAGATCTGAGTGAACCCAAGTCAATTGCATTAGCTACGCTAAGAGATGATACAACATTGTCCACCCTCGAAATAGATTCTGTGCTGGAAGAACTGGATGAGCTTGCAGAAGAGGACGACGAAGATCCTGGTCCCCATCCTTGTCTGACGACATAGCCATATCCAGAACCAGAATCAGAACCAGAACTACTTGCAGCTGCAGCAGACGCAGCACCAGATCCTGATCCCCTGCCCGGTCCATAACCATTTCCGCCATCATAGCCTTGTCCAGAGCCGGCAGCAGCTGCAGCGGCAGATGAAGCTCCAGATCCTGATCCTCTACCTGGTCCATAACCGTTTCCTCCTCCATAGCCTTGTCCAGAGCCGGCGGCAGCTGCAGCAGCAGAAGAAGCTCCAGATCCTGTTCTTCCACCCGGTCCATAACCATTTCCTCCTTGATCTCCTTGTCCAGAGCCGGCAGCAGCTGCAGCGGCTGAGGAAGCTCCAGATCCTGATCCGCTACCCGGTCCATAACCATTTCCTGCACCATCGCCTTGTCCAGAACCAGCTGCGGCTGCAGCGGCAGATGAACCTGCATTACCACGGCCACGCCTTCTTCCAAACCTTCGTCCTGGTCCTGAACCTGAATCACTTGAAGAAGATGCAGCTGCAGCAGATGATAAATCTGTCCCAGAACCATACCCTGAACCGTTTCCTCCATTTGAACCATCTCCAGAACTGCTTGAAGCTGCGGAAGCTGATGAACTATCGTCTCCATATCCAGGTCTTCCTGTCGATCCTCCTCGGGAACCATCTTGTCCAGATGAGGATGCTGCAGCTGCTGATGATCCAGATCCTTGGCCTCCGCCATTATCGTAACCTCTTCCACCATATCCGCTTCCTGAACCATCTTGTCCAGATGAGGATGCTGCAGCTGCTGATGATCCATATCCTGAGCCTCTACCATTACCGTAACCTCTTCCACCATATCCGCTTCCTGAACCATCTCGTCCAGATGAGGATGCTGCTGCGGCAGCTGCTGATGATCCAGATCCTTGGTCTGCGCCATTACCGTAACCTCTTCCACCATATCCGCTTCCTGAACCATCTTGTCCAGACGAGGATGCTGCAGCTGCGGCTGCTGATGATCCAGATCCTTGGTCGGCACCATTACCGTAACCTCTTCCACCATATCCACTTCCTGAGTCATCTTGTCCAGATGAAGAGGCTGCTGCTGCAGCTGCTGATGATCCAGATCCTTGACCTCCGCGATTACCGTAACCTCTTCCGCCATATCCGCTTCCTGAACCATCTTGTCCAGACGAGGATGCTGCAGCTGCGGCTGCTGATGATCCAGCTCCTTGGTCTGCACCATTACCGTAACCTCTTCCACCATAGCCGCTTCCTGAGCCATCTTGTCCAGATGAAGAAGCTGCAGCTGCAGCTGCTGATGATCCAGATCCTTGGCCTCCGCGATTACCGTAACCACTTCCACCATATCCGCTTCCTGAACCATCTTGTCCAGAGGAGGATGCTGCAGCTGCGGCTGCTGATGATCCAGATCCTGGGCCGCGGCGATTACCGTAACCTCTTCTACCATATCCGCTTCCTGACCCATCTTGTCCAGACGAGGATGCTGCAGCTGCGGCTGCTGATGATCCAGATCCTTGGTCTGCGCCATTACCGTAACCTCTTCCACCATATCCGCTTCCTGAACTATCTTGTCCAGAGGAGGAGGCTGCGGCTGCCGATGATCCAGATCCTGGACCTCCGCGATTACCATAACCTCTTCCACCATATCCGGTTCCTGAACCATCTTGTCCAGATGAAGAGGCTGCAGCTGCAGCGGCTGATGATCCAGATCCTTGGCCTCCGCGATTACCGTATCCTCTTCCACCATATCCGCTTCCTGAACCATCTTGTCCAGATGAGGATGCTGCAGCTGCGGCTGCTGATGATCCAGATCCTTGGTCTGCGCCATAACCATAACCTCTTCCACCATATCCGCTTCCTGAACCATCTTGTCCAGAGGAGGATGCTGCAGCTGCGGCTGCTGACGATCCAGTTCCTGCTCCTCCGCGATTTCCGTAACCTTGTCCACCATATCCGTTTCCTGAACCATCTTGTCCAGATGAGGACGCTGCAGCTGCAGCGGCTGATGATCCAGATCCTTGGCCTCCGCGATTACCATAACCTCTTCCACCATATCCACTTGCTGAACCATCTTGTCCAGACGAGGATGCAGCAGCTGCGGCTGCTGATGATCCAGATCCTTGGTCTGCGCCATTACCGTAACCTCTTCCACCATAGCCGCTTCCTGAACCATCTTGTCCAGAGGAGGATGCTGCAGCTGCGGCTGCCGACGATCCATATCCTGGGCCTCCGCGATTCCCGTAACCTCTTCCACCGTATCCGCTTCCTGATCCATCTTGTCCAGATGAGGAGGCTGCAGCTGCAGCAGCGGGTGATCCAGATCCTTGGCCTCCGCGATTACCGTAACCTCTTCCACCATATCCGCTTCCTGAACCATCTTGTCCAGACGAGGATGCAGCAGCTGCGGCTGCTGATGATCCAGATCCTTGGTCTGCGCCATTACCGTAACCTCTTCCACCATATCCGCTTCCTGAACCATCTTGTCCAGAGGAGGATGCTGCAGCTGCGGCTGCCGACGATCCAGATCCTGGGCCTCCGCGATTCCCGTAACCTCTTCCACCATATCCGCTTCCTGAACCATCTTGTCCAGATGAGGAGGCTGCAGCTGCAGCAGCGGATGATCCAGATCCTTGGCCTCCGCGATTACCGTATCCTCTTCCACCATATCCGCTTCCTGAACCATCTTGTCCAGACGAGGATGCTGCAGCTGCGGCTGCTGATGATCCAGATCCTTGGTCTGCGCCATTACCGTAACCTCTTCCACCATAGCCGCTTCCTGAACCATCTTGTCCAGAGGAAGATGCTGCAGCTGCGGCTGCCGACGATCCAGATCCTGGGCCTCCGCGATTCCCGTAACCTCTTCCACCATATCCGCTTCCTGAACCATCTTGTCCAGATGAGGAGGCTGCAGCTGCAGCAGCGGATGATCCAGATCCTTGGCCTCCGCGATTACCGTATCCTCTTCCACCATATCCGCTTCCTGAACCATCTTGTCCAGACGAGGATGCAGCAGCTGCGGCTGCTGATGATCCAGATCCTTGGTCTGCGCCATTACCGTAACCTCTTCCACCATATCCGCTTCCTGAACCATCTTGTCCAGATGAGGAGGCTGCAGCTGCAGCTGCTGATGATCCAGATCCGGTGCCTCTTCTTCGGCCATTGCGTCTTCCTCGTCCACCGGCGGCAGCTGAAGATGCGTCACCAGAGCCATTTCCTCCATCATAGCCTCCTCCTGACCCTTGTCCAGGGCCGCTTGAAGAAGCTGCGGCAGCTGATGATCCAGATCCTTGGCCTCCTCGATTACCGTATCCTCTTCCACCATATCCGCTTCCTGAACCATATTGTCCAGACGAGGATGCAGCAGCTGCTGCTGCTGATGATCCAGATCCTTGGTCTGCGCCATTACCGTAACCTCTTCCACCATACCCGCTTCCCGAACCATCTTGTCCAGACGAGGATGCTGCCGCTGCAGCTGCTGATGATCCAGATCCTTGTCCTCCGCGATCACCGTAACCTCTTCCACCATATCCGCTTCCCGAACCATCTTGTCCAGACGAGGATGCTGCAGCTGCGGCTGCTGATGATCCAGATCCTTGGCCTCCGCGATTACCGTAACCTCTTCCACCATATCCACTTCCCGAACCATCTTGTCCAGACGAGGATGCTGCAGCTGCGGCTGCTGATGACCCAGATCCTTGATCTGCGCCATTACCATAACCTCTTCCACCATATCCGCTTCCTGAACCATCTTGTCCAGAGGAGGATGCTGCAGCTGCGGCTGCTGATGAACCAGATCCTGGGCCTCCGCGATTACCGTAACCTCTTCCCCCATATCCGCTTCCTGAACCATCTTGTCCAGATGAGGAGGCTGCAGCTGCTGATGATCCAGATCCTTGGCCGCCGCGATTACCGTAACCTCTTCCACCATATCCACTTCCTGAACCATCTTGTCCAGACGAGGACGCTGCTGCTGCAGCTGCTGATGATCCAGATCCTGGGCCTCCACGATTACCGTAGCCTCTTCCACCATATCCACTTCCTGAACCATCTTGTCCAGACGAGGATGCTGCAGCTGCGGCTGCTGATGATCCTGATCCTTGGTCTGCGGCATTTCCGTAACCTCTTCCCCCATATCCGCTTCCTGAACCATCTTGTCCAGAGGAGGATGCTGCAGCTGCTGCTGATGATGATCCAGATCCTGGGCCGCCGCGATTACCGTAACCTCTTCCACCATATCCGCTTCCTGAGCCATTTTGTCCAGAGGAGGAGGCTGCTGCTGCAGCTGCTGAAGATCCAGATCCTTGGCCTCCGCGATTACCGTAACCTCTTCCACCATATCCGCTTCCTGAACCATCTTGTCCAGACGAGGATGCTGCAGCTGCGGCTGCTGATGATCCAGGTCCTTGGTCTGCGCCATTCCCGTAACCTCTTCCACCATATCCGCTTCCGGAACCATCTCGTCCAGAGGAGGATGCTGCAGCTGCAGCTGCTGATGATCCAGATCCTGGGCCGTCGCGATTACCGTAACCTCTTCCATTATAGCCTCTTCCTGAACCATCTTGTCCAGAGGAAGATGCTGCAGCTGCGGCTGCTGATGATCCAGATCCTGCGCCTCCACGATTTCCGTAACCTCGTCCACCATATCCGCTTCCTGAACCGTCTTGTCCAGACGAGGATGCTGCAGCTGCAGCTGCTGATGATCCAGATCCTGGGCCTCCGCCATTGCCGTAACCTCTTCCACCGTATCCGCTTCCTGAACCATCTTGTCCAGACGAGGATGCTGCAGCTGCGGCTGCTGATGGTCCAGATCCTGGGGCTCCGCCATTGCCGTATCCTCTGCTACCATATCCGCTGCCTGAACCATTTTGGCCAGACGAGGATGCTGCAGCTGCGGCTGCTGATGATCCAGATCCTGGGCCTCCGCCATTGCCGTATCCTCTTCCCCCATATCCGCTTCCTGAACCATCTTGTCCTGATGAGGATGCTGCAGCTGCGGCTGCTGATGATTCAGATCCTTGGCCTCCGCCATTACCGTAACCTCTTCCACCATATCCACTTCCTGAACCACTAGCTGCAGCAGCGGCAGCTGATGATGAATCTCCAGAGCCTCTTCCTGCACCGTATCCTGTTCCTGACCCTTGTCCGGAACCGCTTGAAGATGCGGCAGCTGCGGATGATCCAGATCCTGAACCGCCGTTATTTCCATACGCATTTCCTCTGCCATATCCATTTCCTCCAGAACCGCTTGCTGCAGCGGCGGCAGCTGATGAGCCATCGCTTCCATATCCAGAACCTTGATTGTAGCCAGGTCCGTAACCATATCCTGTTCCGCCTTGTCCCCATCCTGATCCGTAACCATATCCTGTGCCGCCCTGTCCCCATCCTGATCCGTAACCTTGTCCACTGCTGCCAGCGGCAGCTGCTGCCGAGGAACTCGATGCGCTATTACTACTGTAATCGTTTGGACCACCGATAACAACAATTTCCACTCCTCCTGGGCTATTCTCTGTGCTTGAACTGGAGGAAGATGCGCTTGAGGCACTAGAGCTACCAGGGCCGTATGATGTCGGAATGCTTTGGCCGTATACAGAATTATATATAACGTCATTTGCACCATTAGAACTTGAGGAGGAAGAAGATGAACTACCTGTTGAAGAAACCGGGGTTCCACCTGGAGAATTATAAATTATACTATAACCACCTGGACTTCCTGATGTGCTTGGAACAGCCGAGGATGAGCTGGCACTGCTTGCACCGCTAGGAGCGTTTGGTGTACCATATTGTGGAAATCCTGTTCCGTAATATCCGTTATTCCAGTTTCCAGGTCCTGAATTTGCAGAGCTAGCTGAACTGCTGGTTGCGCTTGACGACGATCCAGTATTTCCTCCGTCTATAATGATAACACCGTATCCCGAATCTCCGGATGTACTTGAGGATGAACTGCTTGAAGAAGCTGACGACGACGATATATCATTGCTACTTGCATCTAGAATGAGCGTAGTTCTTACGTCTGCAATTTCTTTCAAAAATGAGTCTTGGCGATTTCCTGTACTTTGAAAAAAAGCTTCCCCAATCGCGTTCATCATGTAGTCAACTATTGCTACGTTTCCGGGTTTGTCTTCGATTACAGTTTCTAACATACCTGTACATAAACTCATTACCGAAGCACGCTGTTTACCTGCAGTCATTGTACTCCATTTCTCTGTCATAGCACTGCTAAATGCTTGACAATAATCATTGATATCGTTATAATCGCTTGGGTCTAATCCCGGACAAGAGCTCATTGAGTTCATCACAACATTGACGAAAATTTGAACCTGTGTCACTTGAGTAAACATTAGTTGATGTGCTCCTAATACGAGACTCTGCCCATTAAGTAAGAGCAGACATACCACTAAGTTTGCCAGCCACCCCATGCTTAAGCTGTCTAGAGATAGCTCAGTTCAAGCGAATGCTCTGAGTGTAAAATTCGGCTCCTTTTATATTCCATTTTGGAATGTATTTCGTCAGCAAAATGTGGCTCTAGCAGGTTTTCAAACATAATCACATATTCGATCGACTTTAGTTTTATCAGATGTATCTATCTCCTTTCTTTTAACGTCACGATTTCTTGACGAGAAAGCTATTTTCTGAATAATGCATTTAAATATTCATGTGTTGCAGTTATGAGGGATTTTTCTCGCCTGAAATATAATATTTCTCAGACTTGATACTTGTTACAGTGCTGAAGAAGACAAATCTTTCAATCCCTGTGAATCTTTATCCTCAATTTTTTCAAGCTTGATTTTAGTTGGCGGCAATGAAATGCAAGGAAGAATATCGTTTTTAAATAAGAGTAAAGAAACAATCCCACAAATGCATCTAAACAGCAGTTTTAAAGAGCATTCTTTGCGGATTTAGAAATCGATTTTTGCGTTGTAACTTCACCCCATCTATACAAGTGTCAAAAATACACAAAACCGTAATTTCTAAACTTTACGTCAAAATCTGAGAAGTAATTTGTTAATGCACTGGATCTGTGTTTTATTTTACTTTGCTTACTTGAAAGAATAAACTTGTCATTTGGGACGTATGCGTAAACAGTAATTTAACATTTTTTAACCTTCATTTATCTATATTTATTTACTTATCTATTTGTGTTTATTTATTTTTTTTATTCATTTATTTTTATTAATTTGTTCATTTCTTTTTATTCATTCATTTATTTAATCTTTTTTTTTTGGGGGGGGGGGGAGGGGGGGTACAATTTATTTAAGACACCACGCCACACGCTAAAATAGATATATCTCGTATTTATGGCTTTTATTTTCATTTCGTACAAAACTCTTTACTTTTAACTTTTGTTTTCTTAAACTTTTTGTCTAGTTCTTTATTTTTAATTAATTAATTACCTTTAAATTATGTTTACCTGTCACGTTCATTTACGGTCAATTGAGTTGTCAAAAAAATATTTTTAAAAGGTTATCAAGTAAACCTCAAAAATATTTTTCACAAAACTAACAATGTTTTCCTTTATTTCACCGATTCTATATTTATAGCAATAATAATATTCTTAATTTTTGGAATTATCTTTTTGAAAACTTTACTATTGCGAAATCGGACAAATTCTTTTCGGATTTTGAAATGCTTCTATATTAAATTTCTAATAAGGATTTAAAATTATATACTGTAGTGCAAAATCATTGAACTATTTGTTTGGGGCCACGGAATAGCAAAATCAAGCTTGGTTCTCATGGAAAAAAGTCCTACGGTAGGATTTTATAGCTTCAAACAATAATGTTCAATATTATTTGTTTCCTAGGTACAATGTACATCCTCTAATAACTGCCAAGAGAATTTATCTCTCGCCCACAAATTGTTTATTCTGCGAATGATATCAGTTTTCAAAACACTTTGCGTTACTCATGTCCAATTTCAACTGGATGTTATCAATTCGTACACTGAAACATTTTTGGTGTTGTTGAACACAATTTTTGGTGTAATTCAGCTGGTGTAAAGCTGAAAATTATTAATTTTTTTTGGTGTATTTTAAATTCTCTAGTTAAGTTTGTCTAAAAAAATACAGACAGAAGAATGTTTGTTCAGCATATGATGTTCTTTAACTCATCTACGCATAAAAAATTCATTACGATTTCTCATTTGTCTCATTTTCATAGAAATAAGCCATCGCAATAAAATTTCGATGTGCTAAGAAACCTTATAGGGTCAGTGAGGGTAATTGTAAACAAGCTTCATAACTACACTTGTGGTCGTTTTGAAAACGTAACTGCTTGTGAGTGATAAACTGGCAGCATAGGGAAGACATTGAAACAGTTTCGTAAGTTTCGAAACAACTGTGGAGGCTTTACTATTGTTTGAAAATGGCACAGTGAAAAAAGTTGTTTAACAAAATTTCGTAATCTTACACTTTCCTCTCCAGCTCAACTACAAAAGCGAAGTAAGCGGTTTCAAACATTTTTATTTGTCATATGGAATGCTGCTAAAAACATTTAGTTATGAATTTAATACTCCATGTCATTTTTCATGTGCAAATTAGGTGTTTACAATTACCCCATATTTTTCGTACTCTGGGGTAATTGTAAACACTTAAATTTATCCAATTTCCAATATTTTGGGGGGACAATAAGTATTATATTTTGATGTAAATTACACTTTTGTGTCTATTTTACATGAATGTTGTTGTTGTTGCTAATGCCACTTGGAAATCCAAGCTCCCCTTGCACGGCGACCATGAATTAAGGAAGCTCCTACTGATTATTAATGAGCTCCGCTAGAATGAAGTACAGTTGACTCAGAGGGGCTTAATGATTTTAAACTAGCTCCCAGATGAGAGATCGTCACCTAGGTTGGTCCCTCAGCGGAAATTATTTCTAACTTGGTGGACATTTGAAGCGACGATGTATTTTACGTGCACAGCTCCCTTTACGCGCACTCGGTCTCAGAGTAATCAGTCGCGGGAGGTGGTCACCCTCCCAAGCGTTGACCACGGCCAGTTGTGCTTCACTTTCGGTGTTCTGTGGGATCCAAGATTAACCGACTGATCCACTGCGGGACAAATTTTACATAAATTTGTCGCATTACTTCATTTTTTGCAAGATATTTCTCGTTAAAAAATCTCAGCCGACTCATAACATAACTCAGCGGACTACATGCGGCCTGTTGGCTGCAGATTGAGAACCATTATTCCGGAACATCTTAAGCCTTCAAGCAGACTGTGTATGAAACAATTTTCCATTTGCATCAACCTTATTCGAAAATAAATCACTGTTTACAATTACCCCATATCTCAGGGGTAATTGTAAACACATTGGGGTAGTTGTAAACACGAGCTCATTCGCTAACAAAGAGTCATAAAGTCAAAATTTTTGTACACATTTACTCACAAGAAGTACAGTAGTGGCTACCATGCTCACAATTGTATCTCTGAATTCATTCAAGAGGTAGGGAAGGATCAAAAGTTAAAACATTGAAAAAGCGTTTACAATTACCCCAACTGACCCTACTGTCCATATTTTTTTAGGTAAACACATAAAAAAAAATTTAAGTTCATCCAAAATGAATCATTTTCAACTTTACACCAACTGAATACCAAACATCGTGTTCAGTAACAGCAAAAATAGTGGCAACAGAGCGCAAAAGTTTTACAGCAAAAGTTTACAGGGGAGATTATGTTTTTGTCTAATTTAAGCGTATTACATGTGCATATAAATGTACATTCCTTTACTTTTTTGTCTGCTATTTATTATTTTTTTCTTATGGCTAATGGATGATTCGGTGAAGGTCTCGTGCCATATCTCATGCATACGTGTTTTTAAAAATATACTTACACTTTAAAGATTAAAGTTAAAAAAATAAATAAATAGTAGTTGAAGAAGGAAAGATAAACTGCCGTTCATATTATTGTAAATTGCGCTAAAATTTAAAAAGAAAATGACTCATTTTCTAGGCAGCATTACTTACTACCTCGAGACATAACACACCCTCGAGTCACCACATAAAATCAAGAATAAAACCAGTTGTAATTATAGATCAAGCACAAATATGAACTGAAGTTTACCGGATCATTCTTTCGATTAATATCATCATGCGACGATATTATTATTGTGTTTTGTTCAAGATTTCGTGTTCGCTTCAAAAAAGATGCGTAATAATGATGTTGTTCAGCTTGGAATCCACATTGGAGGCAGTGAGAAGCAAAGGGATTAAGTGACCAAAATACAATTCTGGGAAAAACGCCTTCAAAGTTTGGATTTTACGGGGATTTTGATGTTATTTTTTTTTCTAAATCATGTTAAGACGAAGCATCTGTTAAAGCAATCACTAACATCACTTGCCAGAGTATAGAATGGTGTTTCCTCTATCATTTGCACTAGTTATCTTCAACCTTTCAATTTTGTCACTTACATCCCTTTGCTTTTGGGTGCCTCATTTGAATTTTTCTGATCAGTTTATTACAATCATATGAATAGTAATTAAAATTATTCTCTCAAATCAAATTTGAAAAGTTTTTTTTTTTCAATATAGGTTTTCATATTGCTTTATGATTTTTTGTTGTTGTATATTTTATGTTGTTTGAAATTAACACTGAAACTCATTTACTATTAAATGATTATTCAAGCGTAAAATCAATAGCGTTCTTTTTAATCCACGTTTTATTCCATAACAACAGGGATGTTTATATATCTTTAGCATACGTGTTTATCAAGTATGAATAAATATAGCAGTTTTCAATCATTAACACTTAATATCAAAATTTCATGAATTGATGAAATAAAAATGCCGTTCTGATATCGGCCAATAAAAATATAAAACATTATTTAATTTTCACAAGCTATTTCATGTTCGTTTCTTAACCAAAAAAACCCCCGTTTGTTCTAATTAAACGCGTATATATTTTTAAAAAATATATAAAGTGCAAGATTCCGTGTTTCATTTCAACATCCATGTTTTATCTCTACGGAAATCTAAACTATTCTTTAACGAACTGATGGTTTATTTATTTATTAATTACTTTTATTTTTTATACCAAATGGAAGTATAATGGACAGTTTTCTTATACTTTGAGTTTCTACTGGCTGTGTAGAAATAAAAAATGGTACCGTGCTGGTCAGAAGGACCAGAGGATACCCCCCGTACTTTGTGGCGTTTAAGTTGGTATACCTAACAATGGTTTAACCCGTTATAAGGCGGTGGGAAGTATGCTTCTAATTAAATTAATGAACTTTGAAATGTTTGCAGGAAGCTGTTTTAGACCAGCTTGCAGGCTGATTGACAAAAGCATCTAAAGCTGTAGGAAGTATATTTATAACCAAGTGCTTCAATTTTTCAATGAGAAAGACATGCCCCCCGGGCTCCCAAAAAGCGGATGTGCTAAAAATTATGCCTTTTTTAATGACGCGTTATTTTCGAAATTAATCTACTTTAAAAAATGCACGTACAAAGGATTAATTCATGGAGAACCCCATACTCAGTAAATGCTAGTGGTAATATATAGTACTACATAATTACTTATTTTAATTTTCTGTTCGAAAAGTCGTGCAAGCTATTTTTCCCACAATGGCAAACTACTATCGTCTCTCTTAAGTCCTATTTAGGATCAATATATGTTTTTGTTCCTTTCATTAATTGATAATGTTTTTTACTTTCGTTTACATCTACTATATAGAAGAGTGTTGTATTAGATCCAATGCTGAACTCACTTTAATTGTTATTGACAGAAGCCTGTCAGTATGTGCATCTGTATGAGGGCGAGCACTTCGTGTGACCGCTCTAACTCAAAACATAATACATGAAATCAACCGATGTTTGGCATCTCTTTGAGGGGCCGTAGCATTGGAACGTTTTTCCCTGCAGGACTGCTCAACTCTCCAGAAGTAATGCAAGACTATAGATGAAGTTAATTATAAGCACAAAATTACCATTGAAATTATTTCGCTGTTAATATTTTTGCTTTGTTTCCTATCTCAAGAGCATCGGAATTTTTACAGCAGAAAAATGTTTAACGGTTGTATGTTGTAACAGTGTTTTGTCATTTTTTAAAGTTGTATGTTTCAACCGTTTTTTAAAATGCAACAATGATTTCAAGAACTACGCAGACATTCCTCGGTTTCCGAAGCAAACCAATGAATTGCGTCAACGTTCAGCAATCCGCGAACGTCAGTGAGTCATGCGAAGCACTCCCCATCGGGGGTTGCTTTTCGGCTACAGGTAATTACTTTTAATAACCCTACATTAAAGAGCCATTTATCTTAGTTTAACACGTTCGCGCCCGGTCCCTTTAAGGATGAGCCTTTACACTACGTAGTATCAGGATCAGGAGGCACGCTTAACATATAATGCGGATTGAAGCAGATTGAAGCAAAGGCGAAGCCTTCCCTCCCGCAAACGGGTGGCTGGTTACTGAGACATCACTCACAGCACGCTTAAGCCTCTAACGCTCGCTGACGGTCACTTAGGGCTGAGACTTTACACAGTAATTACACCTGAAATGCCCACTGCAGCGGAAAGCAATTGAAACAGCTCAGCTTTTTAAGCGCGAGCTTGTGTCTGGCCAACTGAGACATCACTCAACGCAACGGTGTAAACTCTCGCCCGTGGTTTGCTCGCACTGTGGCAAGAGTTTGAGATCACGCGCTGGCGCGTGGTCGGCAGCGAAACTGTTAAAAGTATAGAAAATGAAAAATTCTAGAATTATTCATTATGTCATTATATCAACAAGTATGTTTTAATAAAGCGGCAGATATTGTAACGCATGGTAAAAGTACTAAATAATAACATAACATTGCCAAAAGAATGTTAAAACTTCAGCTTTTTAAGTGGAAAAAAAGAATTGAAAAATTTCACTTCTGGAAGAAAGAAGTGCGAGTGAAAAGTAGATCTAAAATTTCTAACATAAGAGACATTAAGAACCATGGGTGTGTCCAGGGGTTAAATATCGGTATGTTAAACCCTCCCTCCAGTTCCGACTCAGTACTTTATTGCTGGCAATTTACAGAGCGTTCTCTCTAAGTTATCTGTTTTTTGTTCTTGTGACTTTTTTTTTTGAAACTATCTGTAATATCTTGTTTTTAATTCTCTGTAATTTTACTTCAGACTCTAAATAAATGATTTCTAATAGATTCTTCTGAATTTTTGGGCAAAATTCTTTTAGTGTACAGGAAGGAATACAATAACTGTTTAAAGTCTCACAAACTTACAGTAACAGTACATAGAGATTGTCAAAAATTAACGGACAACGAGCTTCATTTAAAATTGTCATTATTATTGTTGTTGCTATTTATTTATTTATTATTATCATTGTTATTATCATATAGTTTTAATACTTTACGACGTGTCAGATGCATAGATATTTATATTTCATAGTATAAGCTAAACGGTTGTTGAATTTTTTTCTTATACTGTGACCTTCAGCAGTTATAGAATTCTACGGATAAATAGGATTTTCTGTTTCATATGAAATTCATATCATGCAGCGCATCAATGTCCTATTTGTGCGCGTTATCTTATAGGCTTAGCTGTTAAACTGCATGAAATAACATTCAGATAGTGGGTAACAGAAACCTGCTCATGATGAAAAGATTATTATTTTCTGCTTATTAAAATACATTGCGCATTTACACCAACTATGTAGTCTGTATAAATACTTATGTCATAGCGAGGCACAGAAATCACGACTTTGAATTCCAGCTGCGTATTACGCAGAATGCTTGTTTGCATGCCTGCATACGAGCTTAAGAAAAGCAGGTTTTGTTAGCCCGTTTACCATAGATTACAGATTTCACAACTGAACCTATCTTGTATTATCAGTCGCCTTCTCACAACATAATAATGTACCATCACAGTTATTACGCACTTAGTCGACACTTGCAACTCCAAATTACGCACAACATAGCTTTTGACAATGCTAATGCAGAAATATAAAGGTATCCCTTGTACGGAACACTTGGTAAGAATAACGATAAAATCTACAATTTTTGGTTTCTCCTATTTCACTCTTTTCGTCTTTATATCACGTTTGCTAAAATTTTTTGCTAGCTTTTCAAGTTCTAAATATAAATGTAACTCAATAAATTTTGGTGTGCTTACATCATGCTTATTTTATTACATCATGCACCATGCCTATTATAAAAAGAGTTGAAGAAATTCAGTCTGAAACAATAATGTTTTGACCACCTTATTGAATTTTGATGCGCTTCCACATATTCATGCGTATTGTAAAAAGAGTTGAAAAATTTCAGTCTAAAAAAATAAATGTTTTGACTGCCATAATGAATTTTGATGTACTTACACATCTTTATGCCTACTATGAACAGTGTTGAAGAATTTCAGTCTAAAAACAAATGTTTTGACTACCTTAATGAATTTTGATTAACTTATACTTCTTCATGACTATTATAACAAGAAGTTCCATCCAGAACTATACGAGCCTAATTTCCTCCAACCTCAAATTTATAATCTAGCTATCTCTCTCTTTCTACATTTAGCTTTTGTTCTTAATTACTTCAAATATACCGTTTTCAACTGTTAATACATATTCATTCACTCATTCATACATTAATTTACTCATCTCTCTATGTATTTATACAATCATTTAATTATTTTTTCATTTATTCACTCATTTATTCATTCATTCCTTCATTCATTAATTTGTCTCTCGTTCAGGTATTCATTAATTCTTCCATTCATTCATTTTTTTTCACTCATTCAGTTATTCGTTCACGCATTCTTTCATTCATTCATTCAGAAATAACCTCAAAAATCCCGATCAAAAACTTTCATAGGAAAATAGGCTCGTATAGTGCAGGTTGAACTTCGTATCTGTACATGTTTTACGGGCCAACATCTTTCGGATAATCCGTCGATTAGATCAGAATTTATATGGGATTGAAATTTCCCCGCAGGCGCTAATGTTTTTTTTTGAACTGTTCAAAAATGAACAAAAATTGTTCAAATAAATATTTTACGTCGAAAGCTTCTTCCAGTAAGCTTACTCATAGGAATTTGGAAGTTGTGCCTAGAGTTTACATAATTTGCTTCATTTTTGCCCATAGGCGCTAATATTAAAATTTTTGAACTGTTCAACATTGAGCGAATGAAAAAGTAAAATATGGAAATGACATGTCCTCGCTGAGATCTTTTGAATGCAAAAAAAAAAAATCTTTCGATTCGGACACTCTCTTCAAAGGTTATTAGGGGTGGGGACAGACAGACCGACCACTTTTCCCCCATCTCAAAACCCTACTTTCAATTTTTTTTATTTTTCAATCTTTATTTAATTAACATATTTGTGACTTTTCTTGATTTCTAACGATATTTTCACGATACATTTAGCCTTCTTCCATGCTTTATTTATTTATTTATTTTACGTTTACGTTAAAGTAGGCTAAAAGAGTTGTCGAATTTTAGTAAAAAAAATAATGCTTAGACTACCTTAATGGATTTTGGTGTGCTTACACATCGTCATGCCTATTATGAAAAGAGTTGAGGAAATTTAGCCAAAAAAGTAAATATTTTGATTTATTAAATAAAAGCTGGCTGTGACGCACATGAGAAAACACCTCTGTCACAGAACGTTTTTACATAAGGCTTCAAAATTTTATTTCTTAGACTGAAACTCTTCTGATATTATGCATGAAGATGTATAAGGACACCAAATTTTTAAAGTAATTTTAATATTTTTGCATATGAAATGAAGCAAGAGTATACTAAATTTAAACAAACTCTTGCATAATATACGTGTTCATTTAGTTAGCAAATTAAACGAGGAAATCTAAAATGACGTAAGGGAAATTTAATATCATTTCAATACCATTTGCGATGGGACCGTTAAAACAAGGATGATACATACGAGAAAGCAAAATGTAAGGGAACGATGGATCGAGTGTGTACTGTATGCAATAACGTGGAACCGTTTTAGCAGTGAAACATACTGAAATATTGCATTTTAAGGAAGCGTTAAATCCTTTTCCATAATTAGTCATTCAATTTTGTTTTTTTTAGGAAATGATTAATCCCCAGTGTGCATTTTTTATCTAAGCTCCTGTAAGGATGAATAAATCGATTTGTTATTTATGTATGTATATTGTTGTTTTAGAGTTCATGAACCTCAAATCGAAGCAATGTTATATGAACCGGTGAGAAGAAAAAGGGAGTAACTCCACTTTTTGTCAATTTTAAACTGAGATAGCCATTTTTGTGCTGAACGCAAGACTCACAATTGAGTGCAAGAACGAAAATATTCTTCCGTTTTGTATGGTAGAAATAAGACATCAAAAAAGTCAGTTAGTGGAAAAAGGAAATCCTTCCAGGAATAATTTCTTTTTTCCTCTCATTATAGCTTTTAGCATGCAGCGCCATCTAACTGCAAAAATCCTAGCAACCCTTTCTTTTTTTACTTGGGGGGGGGGGGGGGCCGCAAGTAGACGCGTGCAGCCCGTGCGAAGAATTGAGTGTTAAAATAAAATCTTCGTCCCTTATATAAATCTTCGTCCCTGTCGATATCGTTGCAGCTTCTGCAACGATATCTGACGAAAGAGATGACGTACCTGCAATTGCAGTTGATTACATGCAAAACTTACCACTGCCATTCCTACCAGTGCAAGAAATTTTCTAATTAAGGAAACTGGCAATATGTCTTCTGCATACATAATCTTGCAGATAATGCAGTCAAATTCTATACCTATCAGGGGATTGCTGCACATGGACCGAATGAAGTCTGCAGTTTTTTAATGGATTACTTGTTGAATGTTCTTCCTTCATCAATAAAGGAAGTATATGTTTTTAGCGATGCGTGTTCTGGACAGAACAGCAACCATTCAGTTACTCAACTTCTATTAGCAATGACATTGAATGACAGATTTTCACAAATTCATCAATACTACCCTGTCGGAGGCCATAGCTTTCTTCCCTGTGACAGAGACTTTTCTGTAGTTAAGAGACAAGTGAAGCTCTTTGATCGAGTATATATTCCGTCTCAATACATAGATATGATGAAGGTTGCGCCAAAACATTCATGCACATCAAAAATACTCCCAGTAATGGGAGTAATTTTGATGTGCATGAAGTGACTAATGACAATGTAAAAAATGTTAAGGATTGGTGGCCCAAATTCTTCAAAAAAACCACAACAAGTGTGACAACTAAAAATGCTGAAAAAGAACCATTTACTATTAGTAAATACCGTCACTTGGAATAGAAAATGCTGACATTCCGGGATATGGAACAACAGCAACGTTCATTGACGGAATGGTAACGGATTCATTTGATTTGAGAAAGTCCAGAAATACTTTTACTATTGTATTACCTTTTGAGCTTGCATATGGTATTCACGGTGAGAAACCGATAAACTTTAAAAAGATTCAAGATATCTCGAAAACAATTCAACACATCCCTGGTGAACATCGATTATTTTTTGACGATATCCTCCAATGGAATGCTGACTCAAAAAATGAGAGTGATGAAGAATGACTATCATCCTGTAGTCCTTTTCGCTTGATAAAAGAAAATAAATTCACTTTAAAAATGGTCTAAAATTTATAAGCTTTTCGTAAAGTGTTATTTTCGGCTTTATTTTAATAAAATTATCCCCTGTATTCTTATTTCACAGTCCTTTTTCTTCACCCATGAATCAATAGCTGTTGTCTATGACTATAGAAAGCTTTTCCAAATTAGGTTTATTCCCTTAAAAATAATTTCCATACTGTTGACAAATCAAATTTACAATTGAGTAGAAAAAGGGAATAACTCCACGATATTTAGACCAATAAAAAGGGGTTAAAAACGGAGAAAATGTATAATATATATTCATTTACAATAATGTCGATATGAATGTTCTCTATCATTTACTAATGGTGAAGTTTTGTGTTACATCAAAAATAAAAGCACGAAATAGTTTTTTGTGGTTTTCTCGAAACAGAGGTTGATGGAGTTATTCCCTTTTTCTTCTCACGGGTTCATATGAAGTGTTTCTTTATCATTTATTCCCAATAACCTAGTATACATTAACAATCGATTGCTGGAGTGCTGTAGTTTAAAAACTTTTGTCCAATAATGTTCCTAACATCAATTGAATGCTTTATTTCTAAAAGGTAACAACTCAAAAAACATGAGTTTTTCGGTAAGAAAAAAGAAACTGACTTATGAAAATTTGGATGTTTTACGGGTCTGATATTTTACTAATTTTGTTTTTGTTGGTTATAGTTATATTAATATTCGTAATAAAAACGAGTTTTAATTAATTAATTATTATTATTATTATCATTATTAGGGATTGGGATGGAATATTAAGCAAGAGCGCGGAGCAGTTGAACAATGGGATTTTTCTCGAAACTGAAGCGGAGCAATAAAATTTAATGCCCCATTCTTTCTTTTTAATTTCATTTCACTTAGAATCAAATTTTAATGGGTTTCTTTCCTTCGTTCTTTGTTTTATTAATTTTGTTTAAATTTTTTTTTATTTAATTGCATACTGATTATTTCACGGTTGCGATTAGATTACAACATTTATATTGCCTCGTGTTTAGTATTGCTGTTATTTCAAAAGTCCTGTCCCAAGTAATTTTTTTAATACAGACAACTCAATTATCTTTCTTAAAATGGAATACCTCGCCTAGTTTGGTCCGTAATGGTGGGGGCCTCCTCGTGGTGTGGCCTCGGTAACGCTAAATCTCCACCAATTTGCTTCCGGCGGATGTTAGTCTCTCTTTATAGAGAGGCTGCGGCACCGGGAAAGTAAAGCAGGTAGGCAACGCTCGACTGCGGACGACAACTCCAGGACGTAGTTGGTGTTACATACCTGGCCAACTTTTCATTACATATAAACATGTTCTCAATTATTCTTTTCGTTTCGTGTGGTATGACTTCTCATTGCATAGTTACCATGGCACTTAAGAAGCACCGTGTAGTAGTATTTAATATGTATTTAGGCATGTATTTCCACAATATGCTGCAAAATACATATGTACTCAGCCAAAAGCTGATACCATGACACAGGACACGTGCGCAGTCTTTGCATAGATGAGCAAGTGGTAATTACAAGTTCAGAGGAAGAAAAAATTAAAAGTCAAATTTAATGCTAGTGGATGCGTTATTTTTCCGACACGAAATTGGTACGAAATATTAAATATTTATTGAAAAATTTGTTGTCCTTACACAACTGGTTTTTTATTTATTTTTTTATCGCATATGTCTATCTATAAACCAATGAAATAAACAAAAGGGATATATAGTATAATTCCTGTTGAAAACTTCAAAGCACGGAACATAGCTCAAGATTAATCATCTCTTACTCGGAGCAAGTACATAAAAGGCCGAGCGGAGCTGGTCAACACTGAAAATTGAGTGTTTGAGTATTATTATTATTATTATTATTATTATTATTATTTATTCTAATTTGAAAAATATACACACATTTTAGCTTTTAGGACGGCTATACCTAAACATGCGACGTGTTGCAAATACAACTTTTGCATAAATGCAAATGTTGAACAACTGGGATAAACGACAAAAGAATTGTTAAATAAAATGAAATGGGTATCATATCACGTAATTTTACAAAACAAAAGTAAATATTCTATTTGTGGTACCAAGGGTCATATTTTCAGATGTAAAAGTGCAGAGAATCAATACAGTGGGTAAGATAGCTAAGAAAATACTAATTAGGGTAGAAGTGAAAATACGTGAAAAAGCGATCGAAATATTCAGGGCTATCCTACTTTATTTAGCTGGCAGTAAACGAGAGGAAATGATACATGAATAAAACATAAGATTTAATGATGAGTTAAAGAGAACTCTGTTTGATCAAAATCATTGATATGGTTACAAATGCGCAAGTCGCTGTGTGTGTACATGCGAAAAATATATCTTTACTTAGTTAACGTCTTAACCCCTTAAAGCACGAATTGTTTTCTGAAAAAATAGTATAGTGTAAGTTATTCTTTGCAATTTCAGGTTGTGGGGGGTGACTAGGGTGGGTTAAAAGTTACATAGACAAAATATATCATATAAACAGAGTGTAAACGGATCTCAGACGGGCAATAGAAAAAAATGACGCACGTGCATGGGCTAACTCTCCGGTAACTTTCGCCCGGGTCAGACACGGGCAAATGCGTTTAGTGATTAAGACAAACGTGGTTTTAAATTCTGCATTATTGAGCCAGATTTTTTGCACCTTAAACCTATACAAGTTGACGCAAACGAAGCGTCAGAAGAAAGAAATGGGGGACGAAAATTGGAAAACCTAAGGCGCGGAAGAAAAGAAAAGAATTATTTTTCTTAAAGGGGCCGGAAGGAAAAGATAGGACCGGAAATACTTTGGTGAAAATATAATCGTTTCATATTACGTTCAGCTAACTAAACGTCGGCAGAGTAGTACAACTATAATCTAGCCTTAATTTAGCATAAGGATGAGAAATATACAATTTACGTACAATATACGAGTATAATTGCCAACAGAAAGTATCTATAAATCTTAACATATTGTACATTGGATTAACGGTAAAAGAATTTAGGGTATTTGTACAATCTTTATTTTATTTGCATATTTATAAAACATTACTGATGATTTTATTCCCCAGTTTTCTTTCATTATTTATAATGTCATCAGTTTGTACGTAAATTACTTTGAAAAGATAACAATATGACAAAAAGGATGAACTTCATTAAGGAAACAAAATATATGTATATATATATATATATATATATATCTTTTTTGCTGCTGAACTTAATGTGACTTCTTTGACCAGTGAAATTCAAGTAAGTAAGAAACGGTGTATTTTTATTATTATTCGTTAAAAATAAAGAAAGTAATTACGCACACGATATGAAATATGTTAGATATTTTCTTTTTTGTTTAACACATACATTTCTAGCGTAATCAACATATCACAGGACAGATAGTTTAATGCAGATCTTAAACCGAAGAAATGAGAAAATACATCCGGGGCGTAAGACGGAATCGAACCAGAGCCAAGTGCACGTAGACAAGATATTTTAGTCACTGCGGTCTCTGCGTACGATACTGTAGCATGCTTCATCATTAACAGTATAGTAGCATTACATATATGACGGGAATCTTTAAATCTCTATAAAATTTTCAATTCTTTCAATTTTGGAAAATAAACAGCTATCCATTTATTTGTTTGTGTGTTCATCTATAACAAGATGATAATAAACAATAAGTTTCGTCTAGATCTATGCGAGCCTACTTTCCTGTGTGCACCAACATGAAATTTATAATCCAGCTATTTTTCTTTGTTTCCCAATCAGCTTTAGTTCTTAACTTCAGATATGACTTTTTCAACGGTTAATACATGTTAGTTCACTCATTGATTCACTTATTCATTTATTCATTCACTCATTCATTCATTCCCTCATTCATTCAGAAACATCCTTAAAATCCAGATCCAAAAATATCGTGAAAAAATAGGCTCCTATAGTTCTGGATGAACTTCTACAGCACAAGATCCTTCCAATAAAGTGTGTACCAAGCCGATCCGTCAGTTATATCAGGATTTATATAGGATTGAGATTTCCCCGTAGGTGCTAATGATAAATTTTATGAACTATTTCAAAATTGAACAAAAAATTATTCAAATCACAAAATAAAATATGGAAATGAGACGATCTCGCCAAGATCTTTCGAATGCAAAAAAAAAGGAAGAAAAAAACATATTGATCCTTCAACGATATTCTTACAATACATTATCCCCGTCTTTCACATTTTTTAAAAACTTTTACTTTTACGGGAAAGAAGGCTAAAAACTGAATCATGCGGCAGATTAAAAAGAAATATATTCTGCAAGGGTCAACAGTTACAAGTACATAAACTACAGAATAAAGGTAAGTAAAATATTTTCTGAAACACCTCCCCCACCTCTTTCTATCTTTAAAATAACATATCGTATCGCAAAACTCATTTACACTGTACACCAACTTTTTAAAAAGAAATTTCATTATAATTCCTGTCTATATTTTATATATTTATGCTTTAGAATGGTATATATTTCATCGAATAAAAAGTATTTTAATTTCATTGATTCACTAAAATATTTTAGTTTCAAATGAAGATATATCTCAAACTCTTACAGAAATGCACTATTGCTATGTATTAAAACTTTAGAAGCAATGATTTTACCAGATAAATTTTATGTTGAAAAAAAAAAAAAAATCTTGACAGTTGTACTAATAATTCTTGTCACAATATGCGTAAAATCATTACTTTTTTGAAATTCCAAGGCGGTTGTTTCACAGATCACAGAGAAAATAAATGATATTTCCAGATTTCATAAATCAATTTACACAGAACAACATATTTTCTACCAAGAGAATTTTTACAAGGCATTTAAGTTTACCCCTAGAAATTGATTTATTGCTACACATGAAAAAAATAAGGAGAAGTAAACATAGTATAAAGAGGGAAAAAACATTTTTTTCTTATTTTCAATAAATCCAGATATTTGCATTACAACAAAAAATGTTTTCTTTGGGAAAAATGCTGATTACAGAATGATTTGTTCGCCTTTTTGTTATCGAAACAGAAACGAAAATATTGATTTTGAAGGAATCAATTTTGACGAAAATCGTGGAAGAAGAATATATGACTATTTAAATTTATATTTTACAATACATTTTACATATTTCTGAAATATGTTTCATTATGGACTTGTTAGATCAAAATTTTACTTAATATTGGTACAGGTTTGTTTGGCCTTTGATGTTTATTAAGAGTAAAGCACTTGTAAAATACTGAATTGAAAATTGACAGCAATACTGAGAATACTGAAAATTGACAGCAAACGAGTGCCAAAATTCAGTAAATTAGCAAAAATAATGTACCTAAAAGTCAGTAAAATGACGGAAAGAAATTGAAAAAAAAAAAAAACATATCGCAGCAGTGCCGCTCTATGTGTTCGCTGAATCACTATTTCTGTCTTACGAGGGCAAATAGGGAGGTATGAGGTCGTTTTAGAACTTGAGCCCACTCTATTGCGATGCCACTGCCTTAGACCTCTCGGCAAAAAGATCCCTCTGGGTTTGAGATCTTTCTGCGAGGGATCAGTCACGCATTTTTTAAAATTAGTATTCATAAATGTTAAAGGATAAATACAGGTATAAGTAGTAAAATATACTATTAGATAACGCTTAAATATAATGTATAATTTTTTTTTATAAATTAAAGATATTTTCTGAGCAATCTGGGTCATACACTATCCTGCCAATTTAGATTGTAGACATTTTTTCAAATATCTATAAACAAAACTTAATGAATCGTTTTGAAACTAGAAGAATGTATAAGACCTCATATATTGCAAGATATTGTCCCGATGGAACAACAAATTGAATATAATAATAATGACGATGATGGTGGTAACGACGACAACGATGATGACGACGACGACGATGTTGATGATGATGTTAATAATAACGTTTATTATCGCACTGTAAATAGTAACGCGTTAACTACGTTTTAACAAGGGATCTGGAGCGGCCCCTTTTTTGAATAACACCGCTCCAGCTCCGCTCCGTGCTCCAAACAGTTTTAATAAGAATTATATTATTCATGGCTATTTTTAGGTAGTTTATTAATGGGTATATGTAGGATAAAAAATTCAAGAAGTTACTTATTAATTATTTATTTATCAATGAGTAATCTTTTATAAGTACTGTATAGCAAAAATATTAAGTAAATAAACACCTCAATTGTTTATTGTCAATTTTATTTTTAAAAAAAGATTGAGTGTTCAAAACTCGACCCGCTGAAGACCCACTATGTGCACTTGGGAATACGTGCATGTGAAATTCGTGGACCCTGAAGTTCTGCGGCAGTTCCAAGGGTACCGGAGTGTGGAGAATTTCCCTTCCCTTCTCGCTTAGACCAAAAAAGGAAGGTGGCGCATTTGTGGTGAGGTCATCTGGTGTCATCCAAATGCATCATGTGCCCAGTCGTTTTTCCACCATTCCGGTATTTATCTATAAACGGAAGGCTCTCCTTACTGCCTTAATTCCTGGTCGCTTTAGAAGGGGAGCTTGGATACCCAAGTGGCATAAGAAACAACAACAAAAATGTAATTTCCAAAAAAATAAATAATGGAGCAGTGGAGCACAATAAATTTATAAACTTATTTGCTGCGGATATTCTACGATGAAACATGCTTAACAGAATACTCCCCCTGCATAAAAAAAATCGACCTTAATTGTCCAGCATATTGTCAGGAATCCCTGTCATAAATATTCCGAGAAACAATTACGTTGAAAAGGACTCTTCCAAAACATGGAAGAAAATAATACATATTTAAAAAAATGCTCGTGCTTTATGGCGAAAATAAAAGTATACGATAAAATATTAATACTTTGTTTTTCTTTACTTACGTCCCGAAAATACATACAGGAAGCGTTAGAAAATGAGAAAGTATGAGCACTGTTAAGAGACTAAAGCACTCCATTGGTTGCTTTCGCTTGTAGTTATTGAAAAAAGAACCGACGCGTCGTGCAATTTTCTAAAAAGTTCTGCTAAATTTGTGGAGCAGTTTGTCGGCCTGCTTTTATTACTCTCGACGAACAAAACTGAAGGTGGGGATTTTTCATCTTCTTAGCTTTATTTGGTATTTTATTCCCAACGTGTCTCCCATTTCTAGAAGAAAATATTCTCTCAGAGAATCGAACTTCGATGTTTTTGTTTTTAAGGAAAAAAAATTACTTTTGTTATCACACTACCTGAAATTTATTGCAAATGGTATTAGTAGTTTAATGTCAAGCTAAAGTGAACTTAAAATGTCATAACGATTGATTTGCACTAAAATAATGGAACTAAAAATTTGACATTGACTATTTTTTCCAAGATGAATTACTCAGCATTACAAAAATCACAACGACTGAAATGATGCATTCACTTCACGGCTTACGGCGACGGGCAACTTCAACGAACAATTTCATCGACTGTCATTGGTTCTACACTGTAAAAACACTTTGCCCGAAAATGCATGAGAATCTCCTTAAAATCATTTATCCGCAGTCTAACGCAAAATTACACAGACTTAAAAACAAGAAACGCAAAGTCTTTAAAAAGGATATTACAGAGAGAAAAAACCAGAGAACATTCTGTAAAAAGGTTGTGTGGCGCCACCTGTGAGTACGTTGAATTACTATTTCTGGTGCACAAAAACAAAAGCGAGTTCAGTCGAGCCCACGCTGCTCTCTTTCCTGCTCCCTAAGGGCCCCTCTTCCAATGATGCCTCCGGCGTCGGGAAAGCTGACTGCCGAGGGCTAACAGGCTGCTTGCTAGAGCTAAACTATACACAATGTATAATGTATTTTTGAACTTTTTTTATACTGGTAGTCATAGATCTCAAGCCCTTATTTATGCATTTGTTTTAAACTTTTGAACTGTATTCACAGATCTCAAGTGTTCCGTTTTACGTAACTTAGAAATCTTTCTCTGTAGTTTTGCAGAGTGTGGAAAAACAAGAAATTTAATGAGAAACTGTTATCAAGAAATTGATTATTTGGTTTAAAACAAGTTTGTCGTAAATTAAAAATAAAAAAAAATACACTCAATTACCTTTATGTATTTTCACAGAATTTTTTTGCAGTTAATTTGAACAACACGCCTTCGTTATAACTGTCAGGTAGATTTTATTGCGTCATTGAAAATTACTTTCACTCAGATGACCGGGATTTAAGGACTGCGTTATGATAAAGATAAATCCTCGCTGTTAGTTTAATAACCGGAACAACAGTTTGTTATAACAGAAGCAAAATATTTCATTGTCTTTGGCTTTCCAAAAATTACGAAAAATCCACTTTAGATTCCCCTTTACTTTTAAATTAAAAGGAAAAAACACTTCTCTTCCATAGAGGTTTAATGTAAAACTTTAAATGTAGCCAATTAACGTCTCAAAAAATGGAAACTTAGTCAGGTTACTGGTATATTTTTGTGGATTAGAAATGCCGATGGCTTTTAGGGCAGAAAAACAACCTTTTTTAAACCTGCCGATGAATACAGTCAATGTATATAATAATGACAGGCGAAAGTTAGTTTTTGACAACCAAGTTCTCAAATCAAATTCATGTAAATTTGCATGAATTCTTTAAAACTAAACACAAGTAAAGGAAATATAAGGCAGAAGTCAAATAAAAGCTAGGCATGGCAAAATAGCTTATCTACTTCTTAAAAATGGATAAGTGCTAAAAAAGTGACAGTTTGGCTTTACTTACTTAGATATTTCTATATTTCTATTACACTTGGTTTTAGTTAACTAAAAACGGTTAAACGTACGGCCAACAATATCACACATCTTTTTTTTCTGCAGAACTATGTTTGTGCTTTGCATACTATACAAATTAAAGGTTACCGCAGAAGCTTTGTGAATAAATAAATCTTAAAAATGCAGTAAAAGATTGTATTGATATATTAACGGTTCCCGGCTACGATTTTGCCTGTGTTAAAGATAAAAAAGAAGTCAAATATGGCAACAAATTACAGTATGCCGCACCGAAATAAAGTCACAGAGATTGTGTGTCGTAACTGGACATGAAAGAAGCCAATAAGAGCGAAACAAATGTATTAAGAAGGTTTACATACACATACATATTTACAAGGAGTATGTCACCAGCTGCCTTACCAAGACCGGAAAAAAATAACAAATGTGTAAAAAAAGAGGGAAAACCTGTGTTGCCGAAATAAATCCACTTCTATTAATATCTATTAATAGGCAATATATTCTGCCTGCTTATATATGACTTGGAATACACGATATAGCATACCTGTTACCAATCCATGGATGACGCTAACATCAATATTATCCATTGTAATATCCCGCGCAACTTAGCATACCCCAAACATTTTATTGGGGAATGAGATCAGGGGAAAGGGTGGGCTATTCCATCACATGCACCCCATTATCCAAAAACCGTGCCCAGGAAGAGTTTGCAACATGTAAGGGTGCATTATCCTGCTGAAAAATCCAACTTGTGCCACCTATTTTCTCAGAAAATGGTTATAAACTAGTTTCTAGCATTTTTTGGTAATCAGTAGCCTTCATGCGGCCAGAAGAAAATGCCATGGCTATGGTTAATTTTATCACCATAGCCGAAACCACCCCACATCATTAATGAGCCTCCATCTTGATGCCTTTTGGACAAGATTTCCTCTTCTTTCCTCATGTCATGCAAAGAGAACGCAAGACCGTCTGGGCCGTCTAAATTATATTTTTTCTCATATCTGGGAATATAGCACGATACCACTGGTCCTTCCAGATTTGATGTTATTTGGCCCAATCTACTCTCCTTTGCTAGTGGATAGCTTTCAGCATGGAACGTTATTTTCTTTTTTTATATAAAAAGTTGCTTGTACGTTTTACAATCCGTGGGAGGGTTGATTTTGTCATAAGGACATTATTTAGGAAACGCACACGTTTCTGCAACAAAATCTAACTCTAAGTATTTTTAAAACTTTTTTGTTGGAACTAATGCTTAAATCAATAATCGGTGCCTATAAAATCCATCTTTCTTTGCTTTTATGATTTTAGATTTCTACATTATGTTTGCTTTTCGTTTGCATCAGTTCTTTCTTCTGTTTGTTTGATATAATTTTTCTCGGGTTCCGTTTTCTGATAATAATTTCTTTAAGGTAAACAATGAATTTAGATTTCTGTTATTAAGCCTTTTTCAGACGTTTAGTAAGGCCATGACATCTCATCATCGGAAAACATCTAATTAACAACATTAATTAATATTTTTATCTGAACGTGTTTAATTTTTCGTTTTTCTCTTTTTAGCCTGCTTTCCCGTAAAAGCAAAAAAAAAAAGGAATGAAAGAAGGCTTAATGTATAGTAAAAATATCGTTAAATATAAGGAAAGGTCAAGAATTAGTGAAGTTATTAAATACGTATTGAAAAATTAAAAAAATTGAAAGTAGGGTTTTGAGATGGGGAAAATATGTCTGTCGGTCTGTCTACCCCCCCCCCCCCCGCCCCACCTAATAACGTTTGAAGGAATTGTCTGATTTGAAAGTTTTTTTTTTTTTTTTGGAATTCGAAAGCTGACGGCGAGGACACCTCATTTCACATTGTTCATTTTGATTTGAACCATTTTTCTCTAAATTTTGAACAGTTCATAAATGTTTTACATTATTGCGTGTGTGCAAAAATAAAGTAAATTATGTAAACACGGGGCTTACGATACAATTTCCTTTGAAAAAGCTTATTAGAAGAAGCACTAAACAAAAACATTTTCTGATTTGAAAAAGTTTTTGTTCAATTTTAACGGTTAAAAAAAATAACATTAGCACCTACAAGAAATTTCAATACTATATAAATCCTGTCCTAACAAACAGATTTGCTTGGAACACACATTGTCGAAAATATGTTAAGACGCAGGATATGTGCAGGTACGAAGTTCATTCAGAACTAAAGGAACCTATTGTGCCAGGATACTTTTTGATCTCCATTTTTAAGAATATTTCCGAATGAATGAATGAATAAATGAATACGTGAATGAATATGTATAAACCGTTGAAGAAGGTATATTTGAACTAATTAAAAACTAAAGATAAATGAAAAAGATAATTTCCATTTGATATTGATGTATATGGGAAAGTAGGCTCGTATGTTTCCATACGGTACTACTTGTCAAATTGTTTTTAGTTTATCTTTATATTGTCTGAGTTCTTAATGAATCGTTCATTCATAAAACCAACCAATTAATTAATTGCAAATATTTTTTGAAATGTATAAAAATTATATGACAATTAGATGCAAACCCTAACTCTAAAACAAGTTCACTATCAAGAGTGTGCGCACGTTAAAAACCGATTGTAAAGCTTAATAAAAAGTTGTATGCTCAATACTAAGTAATGTTTTAAAGTAGTATCTCATGTACAGTTTAGTTGTTTTGTTTTGCATATGTTATGCGTAGATTCAAGTATAACACATTCTACTATCTCATATCATCTGTTTTTACGGAAACATATACCTGACAGTACTAAATGTTATAAAACTATTTTCTCCGTTGCAAGTATTCGGTTCACTGAGTAGGATTTCCCTCATTTTCCTCCTTCTATTATCGAAGTTGTTTTGGTGATGCGTTAATCTCTGATTCTTGGGTTAATCGGTCGAAAAAAATCTCCACCTGCGTCCTTTATGTCAAGAATGATCCTGGGATTAGTTCCAAAGTTCCTCTTTGTTCGGAAAGATCCGGAAAGCTTCCAAAGGATCTCCAATGTTCTCAGCTCAATTAATAACATGAAGGTATCCACCGTGGTCATTTCGACGAAGAAATAAATAACGGGAACTTTTTTCCAAAAAGTAAAAGACAGACATTTGGGCAAAATAACCGTTTGCTGTCGTGAGGTGGGAATATCACTACAGCAAAAATTGTGTGGTACATCAATAATTGATGTTTAAAATTTTTATATCGAAATTTCAATTCCGAACTGTAGCTCTAAAAGATTCCAAATTTTTCTTAGAAAAAATAATTTTAAATAATAAATTAGACTCTAAGTAAATCGAAGTCAGCTATTTAATTGTGTTGTTCAATGTGATTTTTAGGGCTTATATCCTAATTCTAATGTGAATTTTTACAGAATGTTTTCCTTGTTTAAATAGACATTTTTTGGGAACTGTTGTCGATAAACTGTTGGAAATTTTAAAGACTGATGCCGTAAATTTTGAACTGCTGTCCTTATTTTTAATAGATAGTTCAAGAGATTTTTGTACTTGTGTTTAGGAACTGCTGTGCTAAAAATGTGGAACTTTTTAGAGACTGATGCTGTAAGTTTTGAACTGATATCCCTATTTTTAATAGACAATTCAAGAGACTTTTGTACTTCTGTTTAGGAACTGCGGTCCTAAA
Source organism: Octonoba sinensis (assembly GCA_038502835.1). Taxonomy (NCBI): domain Eukaryota; kingdom Metazoa; phylum Arthropoda; class Arachnida; order Araneae; family Uloboridae; genus Octonoba; species Octonoba sinensis. The sequence continues at coordinate 21,668,876 of CM076599.1, read as the reverse complement.
ACTGATGGAAATCTTTTGAGACTGATGCCGTAAGTTTTGAACTGCTGTCCTTATTTTTAATGGATAATTCAAGAGACTTTTGTACTTGTGTTTAGGATATGTGGTTCTAAAATTGTTGGAACTTTTTAGTGACTAATGCCTTACGTTTTGAACTACTGCCTTTTTTAAAAGATAATTCAAGAAACTTTTGTACTTGTGTTTAGAAACTGCGGTCCTAACACCCTTGGTAGCTGGTGTGAGCGCTCCACGATGGTTATTTTCTTAATGGTTCTTTCAACTTGGCGCTAGTCTAGTAATTATCCTGTACGTATCCTATTTTTTTAATTGAATATACGCTAGGAATAACTCTTTCAGGAATTATGCTTCAATAAATAAATGCAAAAAATGACATTGAGGCAAAAGAAGTTCATTCGACCATAAACAAATAATTACGAAGTACTGTACGTCTCTGGACGATGAGTTGTAAAAAAATGTCCTAACCAGTAATTTTTACATAGATATAAGAGGATATTTCTTTACATCTGCATTCTAATGTTCATAAAAATCTACATGTAATATAGGGTAAATGTGGGATAGTTGCCAAACTTTTTGAAATGTGCGATTAACATAGAGAAGATGAGAATTTAAAAATCTGTAACTTTTGTGATGGTTAGTGTACTTATAAATGAACAAAATAATTTGCATAATTTGATACTGTTTGTATTATTTATAGTTAGTTACAAATAAAATAAATAACCTTATGAATGAGGATAGATGCCTACTATGTGGGTTAGACGCCACTATGATATTTTGACTTGTGGGATAGTTGCCCTAAGAAATTAATGAAAGAATATTATGATTTTCTTAACTTAATTTAACATTTACTGAATAATACAATCAACTGAACTTAAATATGTTGTATTAATTATAATAATCATAATTTTTTGATAAAAAAATACGTCCTAACTTTACGCTAGATGGCACAATCATCTTTGGTGCTAAATTAAAAATAATTATCAAATTCTTATTAAGCAGTGCCTTGCACAAATTCTTAACTATATCTTTTTTTCTATTACATATTTTTTTTAAAAATATTTTAATGTGTTTTATTTTTTTTTTTTTTCCCAAATTTTTTTTTTTTTTTTACGCAATTTATAATTTTTTATTCTTTTTTCTTGACGTAGTTTTAAACGCTTACATTGATTACAGTAATCGCCGTACATTCTGCAGGTTTCGTGCAGCCAATTTCTACACATGATGCACTGAATCCAGTCTATTTTCGATTTTGTCGTTTCAAAATCTTCGCAGCATTCCACACATTCAGTTGTCGCACTCTGAGAAGAGTCTGACTCATTTAAAAGTGCCTCGTAGCTTTCCTTGGAAATTTCGCCAATTTTTGTTGTAGTCTGAACATTGCGAACAGAACGCTGAATTGTATTTTGAGTATTCACATTTTTATTTTGATTTCTTCCTGTAAACCATTGTTTCTTGGATATCTGTTCTTTTGACTTTATCTTAACATTAGATTCATTTTCTATTAGTAGAGAATCATCAGAGTCACAAGTCTCCTCTGAAGCTCATCTCGACCTTTTTTTAGTCATATTTTTGGCTTGTCTGCTGCTTTTACACGGTATGTTAGGAGTAGCTTCACCTTTATTTTTCTTAGCAGCAATGTTCGCCTTGGAAGTCAGAACTGTAGCAGACTGTGTTCATCTTTTGTTGAAAGGTACCGGAATTTTCGGTACAGGAGAACATTCTTACAAATACTTGTTAGGCGTATCCTTCTGTATACCTGCACTAGGCAGCTGAGAAAGCAAAGATGGAGAATTGGGAAGATCCCGTTCCGCTGTGTTAGAGCTACTAGAAGACTCGTGAATTAGATCTGGTTTCGGTAGTGAAGAACTTCCAGTTCGAATCAAAGTAGGCCTAACGCGAACCTCGTTGTCGTCTAAGCTTCGTAATGTCGGATTACTACATGAGGGGCCAGATAATTGTTCATCAGTCTAGATGGAATGCCATAACGACGTGATACTTCATTAAGAGAACTATTGTCTTGTCTCATCTCTTCAAAAGTGCTTTTAAGAGCGTCTTCGGTCCACACGCCTCGGGGCCGTGTTCCTTCTTTGCACACGTACTTGCGTGGCATTTCTAGAAATCAAGAAAATAATTAATTGAGTTCATGATACAATGTGGGATAGATGCCTCTAAGGGCATCTATACTCACAAAAACTGGGGCATCTATCCTTATTGCGTGGGATAGACGCCCTCTATTTTAACTAATAAATCGTGTTGAAAAATACTGATATAACATTTAAATGCTTGTATTTGATACATAAATAGATTATAAATACAAAAAAATGAACACTTACTTTATAGCATCAAAAGTTCCAGGCGCACAAAGATTATACGTAACCCAAATCCACCAATCTGTCGTCATTTAATTCGTTTTTCGCTGCACAACTCACAACACGTTCGTTTCAACAAAGTGCGAGGCATCGACTGACGGAAGTGAGGGGGAAAGCTTACATTGAAACAAAACACTGCGGGTGTAATTCTCGTACAGATCGCTACACGCTTACTTAGGCATCTATCCCCCTATGGCGTCTATCCCACATTTACCCTACAGATTTATTTTTAAAGTTTATTTTAAGCATAATATCACTTAAGAAAGAAATACAGCTTTGGAACAAAAAAGTAACTGTAAGAAAACAAATGTTGGACAAAGTGTTTTCTGTAAACTAAGAAGGACACAAAAAATTTAAGCCATAAACAAGATGAAACACAGAAGAAGAAAGAGCAGAGACACGAGAAAAACAGTCAAGTAGGGAAAAGGTGGCTTTGCCTGGAAACGTGTCTCGACTTTAGACGCTTATCTTGAATAAAACTGAACAAGGCTTTTCAAATCGAAACACGGACAGTAAGAAGAACTTCGTCTTTTCCTATTTCAAAGCTAGGTCAGGGGATTCTAAAGAAAGTTTAATAGTAAGGACTTGTGCAGTGAATTTGAGTTAAACTAAATTTCCATCATCAAAAATGTACGTTTTATTATTTAACTCTAAGGGAAAGGAAATAGCATTACGGATGTTGACGATTAGTACCATATTTGATTGTTCCCTTGAAAACAATGAACGTATGGCACCAAATTTCTTTATTTTCAATAATTCATTTTTAGGCATAACAAACTATAAATAAATCACAATGCTATAAGTTATCATTAAACTTCTGATCAGTGCAATTAAAAAACAACTAAACTTTCTACTTATTAACGACATATAAAAATTATAGAAAATGCCATTTCAGCCATTTTCATAGTATTAGAGTTCGCAAAGCGGTCGAAATTCAACCGTAAGTCATTAAGTTTTCTAAGCTCAGCCTCGAGCGTTTAAACAACTTCTAGACATTTTACTTTTTCTGTTTGACAACAGTTTGTTATGTTTAATAATTCAATTTTGCGGCAATCTCTCCTTAATTCTACTTATTTACCACTGAATTTCTCATTTAATTTAATTCATTTGTTAAACATACATAAATTTTATCTTTTTGCAATCCTTCTCCGGTAGAGAAAATAGAAATGGAAATTTTCAAGCTACCCAGTATTAATGAATTAATTGAAAATACGAACACTCACTTTCAAAATTTTCAAAACGCTAAGAAAATCAGCAAACTTACGAAACATTGATTCGAATCAAAATCCGCCCAGACTATCTCACTTTATATTATATTAGGTATTGTTATTTTCAAAATGTAGTTTATTTTGTTTCGCATAGTAATGGGCAAATAATCTGACTGACTTATCATATACATAAATATCTATCTTAGAAATGAATTAACTCACACCTTAAGATTAGTACTTTTTTGCTTCGACATTCATTTAGCAGATTACTGTTTCTCGGATTATGTTCTTCTTTAATTTCTTCGTTAAATTATAAATATGGTAAAATGCGTTGAGTTTTGTACAAATAGTGTAGATTGTAAATGTACGAAGTAGGATGAAAAGAGTACGACGAGTTAAGACTTCTAAAAAAAAAGACTTCGAATCTCCGTCGAAAGTAGGAAGAAAAAATTAACTGTTTCTAAAATGATTTTATTGATAACACAAAAACTCATCAATACCTACTAAATAACAAAGTAAGAAAATCGGTTTACAAAGAGAGAAGAAAATGGTACTTAAGTGTTTTGTCTTTGCCTATTTATATATAGACATGATATTATTTTTAAATGTCTACAACTGATAATAACTTGTTTTAAGTATCACAAAATAATAGTTAAAATTGGGCATTCGTTCGGTAAGATTAGATTAGGCAACAGACCTATGCTCGAATATAACTGAGGTAACGTTTGAGTATTTTTTTATTTCTATTTTCATTTTTGTGGGAAAGAGGGAAAGGAGCCACTGGAAACGTAATTCAAATGTAAAACTGCTCAACAACTAACATTTGTTTTAAAATGCTATGAATAAATTTTGCTTCTCCTAGGATTAATTTTTTTAAAGATTTTTTAAAAAGCTTATTTACTATTTTCTACTCTCTATTGTAATTTTCAAAAGAACAAGAGAATCTTGTAATTTTTTCCAATATTTGTTTTTCAGGTTCCTAAAAGAGAGAGAGAGAGAGAGAGAGAGAGAGCCGCATTGCATTATGCTTAAAAGCTGATTATGAAATATCTCATGAAATTCAAACCAAGATAACAACGTCCCAAAGTGACAAAAAATATAAATCTGAGAGAAAACCGAATGCATAAGTAGCAGTTGCCTCTTTCTCAGAATGTGATTTACTCGAAAAGGTACATAAATATTTCAGATCCAAATCCAGATGTTGGAAGAGTGCTGCCGAAATCAACAAAAGTAAGTCCAGTGACTGAAAAGGACACCGAGAACAAATATTTCGATCCGAAAATACTAAATATTTAAGAAGAAAGATATACATTTTTAGTCGATTTTTTCCTTTCTTGCTTCGTTTTATACCAAAATGTACTCTCGCACCAAGTATAGTCAGAACACTAGATCGTTGAATTTTAAATGACAAAACTATATCCCCCTAAAGGAGTGAAGTGCTTTCATTTACCCATAATATCTGGGGTATTTGATTAGGAACTAGCTTCAATTTCGTAAAAGCTTTCGAAATCCGGTAAATATTTTTATTCTCATCCTTTATTTAAAACGTCCGACATACTTTCGCGTTTATATACTATTTACAGCCGTTCATAAAATGTACTTGAATGAATTATTGCTTCTGTTGTAGAACTGCTCTCTTATATTTGAAAAATACGGAAAAGTATATTAAAAAAGTAGTAGGATTCAATGCAATATCGTTCAACATGGGTTACAATTTTAAATACGTTCTATTTAAAGCGTAACTGCCATCACATGCCTAGAAACAAGTACAGAAATAAAGTAGACGTTGCGCTGTAAATTACGTAACCAATTATAATCTACGCTTTAGTCAATAATTATACTTCGGTGCGGTTACGATTCGTTAAGAGTCTAAATTTTATTGAATGGGAGCAACGTAGATCTATCTCCACGTGGTGCTTCCTGAAAACGCTTTTGCGGTAAAGTGATCTACAATTTTTCGCACGTGGTCCAAATGAACATCATTCACTCCGGGTGTATACTGATGGTTATTGTGCTTAAAACTGCATTAATTCTGCAGTGGGTGTCTATTGTGACTTCAGTGGGGAGACACAGAACTGCTTTTGAGGGAGAGATAGAAGCCATTCCTATTGTTCTCTCTCAAATCCATTGTCACACCTGTCTTTTTTTTCATGTCGTTTTGTCACACTCGATAGCCGATTTGCAGGCAATTGATTCCACTACGGCCCCAAGTTCTGCAGCCATAAAGAACTGTCGATCTCTTAAGGGCTCTGTCTCAAAGAAAAAACAGACTATTTTGTATACGGTGGATACCTTTCCACTGCGGCACAGAAGGCAATGAAAATGCCGGTTCTCAGGCCAAAAATGGATCAGCAACCAGCCAAACTGTTAACGACAAAATTCCATTTCATAGTGCAAAGTTTATCTTTAAATCGATACTTTGAAAAAGAACTCTCAGAGAGGAATTCCTGGAAACCCTGGAGAGGAATTCCCGGAAACCCTTGGTTGAATACTATCTCAAATATTTTAGACTGTCCAAGGAGGAAAGCAGTGGCGGAATTCCGCGTAGCCACTGGAGACAACTAGAGGTTTTTTTTTTCATAAAGAAACTCTAGCTACGACAGCCTTTTAAGGCATTGATATCGAATAAAAATAGTGGATGACCCTTGCTGCAAGTTCTGCAACCTTCATGAACTCATAGACCACGCCCATTTATTACACTGTCCTGATCTCCGCTTAAACTTTGTAAGAATACTACTGTGAAGCGAGAGACCGCATGAGATAGAATTTCTTATGTTGCATTCCTTTTTTTCTCTTATATATTTGACCTGTTGTTAGTCTTTAGATTTCATTTGTAACCGCCATTGAAAATATATATATATTGAATTATCTCGGACCTATCAATTATGGGTAGTATAATATTCTCAACATAGAGTTTATTAGTACATAATTAGTAAAAAAGTTTCATTCAACCACTACTGAAACCAACTGACTTATAAAGCTCTGAAAATCACTACTTTTCGCATCCGCGAAAGCTCTTAGGAGGCATAAACATGTCATATCACCTTGCAAGTGATCTAACTAAATCATACGCTACTAATAGAGCTGACTCCCATTTACTTTAAATTGCTATTACGCGGGTTTAGTAATAAAACTGTTCAATTTCTTTATTGACTATATCAGGGTGTTCATTTTTTAAATTAAATATGATTCATAGGACCAAGAGTCGAAACCAATTTAGATTTTGTAGCTATCAGAAAAATATATTCATTGATTCAAACTGCATAGATTGTGATGTGCGTATGTATGTGCACATAGTGTCGCAAATTTAAAAAAAAAATACTAACAAGCTGTAGATTAAATTTGCACATTGCTTAAGGGAAAATCTGACAAGACGTTTTTGGTAAATATAAGGCTTATTTTAAGAGTTCTCCAAACCATCGCTACTGTTTCATAACATCTCTGAAAATACAATAAACAAAGACACAAATTTGAATAACACAGAAATAAGCCAGATGAAAATGGGTAAAAAAGAAAAACATAATATCTGGTGGATAGTAAGAATGCCTCTTACATAACAATACAAAATTGAAGAAACGCCTTCTTAAGGAAATCATCATCAAAGACCGTACAGATAGAAACATACAGAATATTAGCCGTATTATTTCTATAAATGCCATGTCTCCCTAACAAGATACTGCTATCTTTCTTTTCTACTTATTTATACTTGTTATGGCTACTAAAATTAAAAGTGACATTTAAAGTCGCAAAAGTCACTAGAAAATACGCTTATATTTATTAGAAAAATTATAGATGAATAATCAAGAACAAAAAAGGCATTTTTGCCTTTATTCAGGATATTCTATTTTCTTCACAACTTCATTAACAGGAATATTCAAACAACAGTACAATAAGCTCTCTACTGGTGTTATCTTTTAGGCTGTAGTTTGAAAACAAGAACGGTGAAACTTACAAACTTTGTTAATGTGGTTAAAGCTCAGACACCAGAGAAGAAACGCTGGTAACTCATCGAATGGGTTTTATATCTAAGAATGCAGTTTGAAAACAGGAACGGTGAAACTTGCAAACATTGTTAATGTTGTTAAAGATCAGAACCGTGAAAAGAAGGGATGCTAACTCTTCGGATATATTAAAATTTTCATGTTGTAATGCGTTGTGGAAATTCAAATTTTGCTCAGCCAAATTTCGATGTTATGTTATCTTTAAAAAATTTCCTGGTTTAATATTAAGTTAGATATTGGAAAGGGAATTGCTCTATGAAGTGAAATTTTTGTTTATGTACCGAAAAGATATGGCGATATTATCACTAGGCATACTGTTGATTTCATGTCGAATCTGCTAAATTACTGGCAAGTGTTATCACTGCAGATGAGAGTATTTTCTGCTTGAATCTTGAAAATAATTCCTGAGATTTCTTCCAACTGTGAAGAACACGTATTTCAGAGTTTGTCAGCATAACTTAAATTAATTTTGGTGTCTTTGGATGGCAAATACAAGTAAAAATATTTTTATACGTCAATTTGCTAATATGGCTTACATTTTGATTGAACTGAAGGAAAAGTTTGATTAAAATTGTTTAGCATCACACATAACGGTCCATTTAGTACGTGGCTTCTCTGTTCTGGAAACAATATATCTATGAGGAAAAGTTAGGTTTTTTTTTTTTTTTTTTGTCTCAACTATAACAGAAATTTTCGGACTTCATTACTAAATGAGCTTTAAGAAAAAAATAGTAATGTAGCTCACTTAAATACAATACTGTTAAAATAAGGAAGGAATGACGCCACAGTGAAATGTTAATGAGGAAGACTATTTTCTCGAGCGGTTTACTGAATTACTACTACTCGAAATTGTAAATTTCTACTTTAAAAAGTGGCAGTTTTGAAGCCCATTTCACACACACAGGTCTCTCTTCTTATCTACTGAGAGGTGCACGTAGCAAGAAGTCAGGTAAAATATGAACCACGGCGTATACGTAGCGTACGTGCAGATGCAATTTATAGAACAGAATCATATCTGGTCTCCAGAGTTAAGATGCATGTTTTCCTTTTTCTCATACATCTGAGTAAAAAGCTGAAGCGTAAAACTTGCGTTTCAGTTCCTATTTCACTTCAGTACAGACCTGAATCTATTCTCAGCAAACCACTGCTTTTCTGAAAATCACAATTTTCTGATGCTGAAGATGAATAGTAGTCATAGCAATGGGACCGTTCATAAATGATGTCACACTTTTTCCCCATACATTTGATCCCTCCCCTTTGTCACAAAATGTCACACTTCAACGTACCCCCTCCCCCCCTTTATCACATGCCATGCTATGTTGCATAAGCATGAGGTCAGACTTATTGTTACCCCCTCCCCTCCCCTTGTCACAACTTGTCACAATTTCACGAACCTTCCTCCCCCCTCGAAGCGTGACATCATTCATGAATGATCACAATGGTAAAATTTAACAGTCTTATTATATAGTGCCTAAAATTAAAGAGAGAAAGAGATTTTTTTTTAAACTGCCATCCATTTATTAATGTTTCAGTGTAAATAAAAAAACGGACGAATGTTACTTTTTCTCATGTAAGTGAAAATCGTCCACCAGCGACTTAAAGTTTTGAAAAAAATAATAATCATCGCCCTATGATTATCTCATTTATTTGTCTAAAAATGTGTCTAAGAAAAGGTCATATATTGTAAGCGAATAGAAATCGTTGTCTCTTATGACCGTCATGGAAAATAAAAATAACCTTTTTAAGTGCCAACTGATTATTGCCATGAATCAACATTTAGTTGCCATGTAACAATTTTTGTCTAGTAAACATTTTACCTTGTTATTCACCCCGTAATTACATTATTTGTTCCTGGTATTTGGTAAGCGTAAAAAGCAAATATTTTCAAACTCATTATTCAAAGCGACCAGGCAAAATAATTGGTGTCGTATAATTTTTGTTAAAAAAAGGAGTAAAATACGTTCGCAGTCGCTTTGTGTTTACATGCATTTTATACTGGGTGCGTTATAAACGTGATGAGCATGGCTTCATAAAAACTGATTTATTGATCCAATCTGAAGAAAACATCAAAACTCTTCAAAATATGAATTTCCCGCATCAAGACATTTGCGCAGTCGCTATTTGCATACCAGGAAGACACACTGGAAGGAAGATTCCAGGAAGATACACATTACACAGCAGTAAGAAATTTTGCAACATGGGCTTGAATGTTATGTGCAGACTCCCAATGTTTTACTTTTAGCTTTTTCCTCAAACAGAGAAACTAAAAAAGAGTCTGGTCGGGACTATTAGGTGGTCTTGGGAACAAATGTTTTCTTGCTCCAGACCAAATAGTTAACAATGGTAAATATCGTGTGGTCTGAGCTTCGCACAGACCTTCCGCATTTGCAAATCCACCGTCACTGTCCCATGTACTGCAAATATTGAACTGTTCAAAGTGTCAGCGATTTGTTGGATGCGCAACTGACATTCCGATCTCCAAACACCGCGCACACGCTCCACGTTGTCGTCAGCAGTGGCCGTTGTTGGGCGTTTTGAGCTGGGCTTGTCGGTGACGTCTTCCGACCCTTTTTGCAAGTATCGTGCCATTTCCCAACTTGGAACTTTAGCAAGAAATCATATTTAAAGGCATGTTGAAGCATATTGCACGTTTCCGTAGCATTTTCCCGAGCCGCACGCAAAATTTATGGCGTACGACCGTTGTTACCAGCATCGCACCGTGTTACAACCATGGTTCTAACGTGCAAACACAGGTTTCCTGGGCAACGACTTGCTGACGTTTCGGCTGAAAGGAGCAAGCAGAGTCCGATCGCGTTTGGGAGGACAACCCCTCACTTTTTTTCCACCAGCGGGAGTGAGCTACGACGAACAGTCACGTCAGAAAAAAAAAGAAAAAAAAAAACATGGTCATTACTTTTATATCGTACCCTTGTACATTCAGTCATTGAGTGATGTAAAGTACAGGCTAGCCAACTCTTTTTCGTATTGAAAGCCAACTTTTGACGTAATAAATTCTATTATTTCTTCATTTTTGACCCGTTCCCTCAGAAAGTTTTCTTCGTAATAAAAGAGAAAGCGCCTGCTGCGCTCCGTGGCGCAAATTGTACAATTGACATTTTTTGGTGGGTGCTGTATTTAACATAGAGTCGTATATATTTAAATATAACAGCACTAATGTAGCTGCATACAGCGCACTACAGCTTACATTGTAGTAATACATGACTACAGTACATAAATGAACAATTAATTTATTCTACATAAATGAACAATATACTATATACTCTTACATTAGTTATGCCGACAATTATTTATAAATAAAACAACCGTTTTTGCTTTAAAAAGATTCTTACAGAAAACTTTTGCGGGTGAAAATAATTAGCAAATATGTAATTTAAGTAAAATGTTATTTCTTTTAATCAGCTGTGTAATAAATTTTAAAAACCTTTTTTTCAATAATATTTTTCGGAATAGTAAACTTGAGCATTAGTTAGTTTAGGCAGCTTAAAAATATCCTCCACAAACAGAACAGTGATAAAAAATACACATTAAATGTTTTAACCCAAAACATTTCAACGGATAAAAAATTCGATCTTAAAAATATTAAATTCTACCTGTTTAGTATCAACATATTTTCTATCACATTAAGACATGCCTTTATGGGTTTCAAAAGATTTTTTTCACATAAATCTATTTATTAAGCCATAAGAACTCTATCGAGAGGAAAATTCTACAAGGGCGAAGTATTTCGTCATGCAGAAGTTCAAATTTTTATTCCTTCCCATTTCTCTTCTTTTACAGTTTGTGCTGCAGAGTACCTGTCAAAGTATCAGTTATTCACCAGCAATCTCCGACTCTATCAGCCTGAAACGCTGATAACTGGAGAGAGAACGTCATGCATTGGAAAATAATCTTTCCATCTGTCAAAAAGTACGTAATGGAGAAAAAGAATCTCTTGTTGCTTGATATTGCCTTGGAATTCCCTCTGCCCTGCCTTTTACCTCCGTTGGGAAATTTCTTTTTGTACTTTTCCGCTACAAACTGTATTTAAACTTGAGAAAAAGTTTTTGTTGCTAGACATAGATGCAGTTAATTTTACGAAAAGATACATTTTAACACAGAACTAACGTAGGGAAAGTAGAAATTAAAACTTTGCATAAAAGCAAACAACTGTTTTAAAGATTTGGAAGCATCCAAAATCAATCGAAAATTAATATGAACTCCAAAATAGCCGATCAGAAAAGAAGCAAAATTTTCAAGGACATTTAGTAACATAATTATTCATCATTTATCAGGATTTGCACTAAATAAAGTTACTGCGTTTGATGATGTAAATCTGTGTTAGTCACACATTGTTGAAGCGACAAAGTATTATTAAATATTGAGGGCACCAATTTAATAACAATTAAAACGAATGGAAAAAAAAATAAATTCAATTTTTAATCATAAGAGACGAAATATTTTTCTGTTAGACAGTCAAAGAATGTCAACAGTGAGTCAGTTAAAGCTCGTTCCTCATAGAACACCGAAAATGAAACAGCACCGGTGGTGGTCAGTGTTTAGGAGGGTGTCCACCTCTCACGATTGGTTGCCCTGGGACCGTGTACGATAATGGGAGCTGGTGCACGTAAAATTCGTCGTGGCTCCAATGTCGTCTCGTTCAAAATTAGAGACAGAGGACAAAAGTCGGAGTTCCACCCAATGGAGCCCAATTAAAATTGGAATGATTTTTTCCCCTTTGCCTCCCTTGGAGGTGTTCGACGCACTCCACAACAACAACAACATTAGCAAGAAATGTAGGAAAGGAAATTGTTTAGCTATTCAACATGTCAGGAACAGTTTCGTGAAATTGTCAAGGAAGCCCCGGGAGAAAATTTTAGAGCTGAAAAACAGAAGGATAGAAATAATGCACGACTAATTGAAATAAACACATTTCTAATAATTTTTATGTACATAAGTTATGCGAAAATCGTTTTAATGTGTTTTAAGTTTTTTCCCGTAATATTAACTTATTGGTTTCTCCTACAATATTACTAAAATATTTAGCAGCAAATATTATCTACTACCACAACTTAATCTGCTCGTACTATGTCTAAATAACATAACTGAGTGCATTACGTAAACGCATACAGTTATAGTTTGTATGCTTCAACATCAAAACTAATATCAATTTTCTAAAATGAAAACACACTGAAATCTATTTTCAGGTATTATGTTCTGTCCGAAACGAATTATGTAGAATGTTTTTACTTGAACGAGCAAAAAAAGGGCAGCTTCGCATTTTTGTACAAAACTCTCAACAGAAATTCATCTTTCGCTCTCCATATACAAAATAATAGTAACGAAGCTGAAATTGATTTTTCCCACATGACCATTCCCAACCGCGGATTTAATCTATCTCAGTGTCATTTATCATCGTGTCTGCATGTGATTGCGTCTGTACCTTAAAATAAAGCAAAGACAAATTTTAGATTCGCTTCTGTCCTGCAAAATAGAATAATGGCGGTGAAGAGTTTTCAGAATCTTTAAATAAAGCAATCATCGACCTCGGCTTGCGTGATGAACTTCATTCTGTTAACGTAATTATGTGAGAACAAGTCGTTTTTTTTTTCTTTTATACCTGACAGGTCGTAAATCTCTTTAGTATGTGGCTTTTTATTTTAAAAGTATGCTTTATTTTTGCTTGAATATTACACGCGTTCTGGATATAATGTTTCCGGTCTTTTTTTTTCTACAGATTTTCATGATCAAAGCAGGAAAGCCTTTTTGCCACTCATGCAGACACCGAATTTTAAGATTTGCAACAGTGAGCATTTTAAGGGATTTTAATGAAAAAAAAATGCTGTAAATATTAAAATCTACTTTTGTGCCAATGCAAAATTTGGAGCAAAAAGTCTGAATTTTGACAAATTTTTCAGTAAAAGGGTGTAGGTATGTTTTTCCTACTAATAAAAATATTTACATTTCCAATAAAATTGCGCATGATTTTTCCTATGATAATATTTGTTGCTTGTATATTTCCACATAAACTAAGATGTAACACCGCAATACATATGAGTATTTTTTTATCCGAAATTTCCGGAATTATGTCAGATTATCAAATTGTGCCAAATTGTGGGAAAGTTGAAACACCAGAGAGAATGAGTTCTCGCCAAAAAGAAGATAATAAACCGGAAAGGACAACCATGTGGAACACACACTCTGATCCAAAATGGTGGGTGCGTCGGCCTATCTATATCGGGGCTCTACTGAATTCGTGACGTGCGATTATATTTCAAGCAAATAAAGCAATCATCAACCTCGGCATGAACAGAGCTCTGCAAATGAATGTCTTCTCTAAGTCACCTATGGAAGTAACAATCTGAATAGCGTAAAACGAAAATAAACATAACAAGACATTAGCGGCGCAATTTTTAATCTCTCATTGCCTAAAAAAGGTGGAAACCTATGCGGGAAATGCAAACCTATAATCTCTCCGAATCCCTCTCTTAGAATACAGTTGAACCTCGTTAAAACGAACCCAAAGGGACTTACAAAATAAATATGTCTTAACCGTAGTTCGTCTTATCAGAAGAACAATGAAATCCGTTTTTTTTTTTTAGAAAGCAAAAGATCAATTTCACGCTATTTTCCAGCACACAATCCTCGATTTTAGTCCCTAATGCATATGCAAAATCAATGCAATAGATTTCGAATTTGTCATAAGAAAAAAAAAACAACTTATGGTTCTCAAATAAAAAGTTTTAAAAGTAAAAATTCAATAACTATAAACGTTTATTAGCTAAAATTTCATAACAAGAGAAAACCTTTCAAAATTATCGTAGATATACCTTATTGTTTTTTAAAATACTCAGTTATAACACATTGCTTCCTACTCTTTCATGAACAATTGCTCCAGAAGTCTTCTATGACATCTAAATTGTTTAGGCATTCTGCTAAGGATGGCGTTGTTACTTTGTGTTTTTCAGGCTCGTCATTCGATGTCCGTATCGGGCAGAGGTTCGAATTAAGCGTGTTAGTCTTAAACGAAGAAAATAGCGTTATTTGTTAATACGTTAGGATGGGGATCGCAAATGTAGTTTGTCTTTGCAGTAGTTCCTTTTAAGCGTATTTGAATTAACGAGGTTCGACTGTATCAGCTTAACTTGATTTTGACAAGACTGTAAGGTCGCCTGGAGCAAAAAATAAATTTTAAAAAATCATTTTTCTCTTCGTAATAATTGGATATCTATAATATGGAAAGAATGGCGATATAAAAACAAGAATATGCCCTCGTATCAAATAAAAGTATGTCTTCTTCGTGTGATAACTGTATTTTATCACCAAGGTAATTGTTAACTTTAAACTGAAAGACACTGCAAGTAATTTAAACTAAAAGTGGAGTTTGTATATTTATGACGTATCTGTTACGTTTCTTATGATACATTTTGCCTAAGTTAACAGATATGTTTAGTTTTAAAATATTGAAAATATGAAATATGAGTTATAATACTGAAAATGTTCTTAGTTTAGTTATATTGTTTCAAGTTGAAATTTCCATACTTTTATTATATTTTTATATATATATTTTTTCACTTAAGAATTTAAAAGGCGTAGTATTCATAAAATTATAGTAAAAATTACGCACTGTGTAACATAGCTGACAATTTAAAAATCACTACGGTTAACAATCACCATTTTGGAGCAGTCGTACGTAAAGTGTGTGACGTTATATCAAGTAATTCGAATTACCGCTCGCATATCTGTAAGAATAATTCTGAAGATATTAATCTTTAAAAAAATAATAAAATAAGGAGGAAGTGCTTTTATAATAAGCTAACGAATTAACGAAGTTTATAAGATAGTGCTACTATTTTGTGAAAAGTAAATGTCATGTGTGTTGAAATGAAACTTAAGAAAACAAGTCTTTGAAATCTGTGCAGAAAGTTAAAAGAAATTGGCGAAATGGAAACTGATGTTACTACAAGCAAAAAAAAAAAAGGTTTTTCGGCTTTGAAAAAGAGCTGTTTGACGAAGACGTAAAAGTGAAAGCTTTGAGTAACACATTATTGAAAAATCAAAAAGGAAAAGTTCTGTCATGAACAGGAAAAAGAGAACGATATGATAGCTATTAAAAAGTGTATAGTCTACGAGTTTTTTTAACCTACTTTCCCGTAAAAGTTTTAAAAGAAATAAATAAAGCATGAAAAAAGGCTTAATGTATCGTGAAAATGTCGTTAGAAATCGTTAGGGCGAAAATGAAGCAAATTAGGTACACTCTGGGTACAAGATCCAAGTTCTAATGAACAAGATCACTGGACGAAGCTCTTGGCATGATTTGAACAATTTTTGTTCATTTTTGAACAGTTCGAAAAAAATTAACATAGCATCTACGGGGAAATTTCAATCCTATATAAATCCTGATCTAACGGACCGATTTGCTTGGAACAAACTTTATCGGAAAGTTCTTATGACGTAGAACACGTACAGATAGAATGTTCATCCAGAATTAATGAGCCTATTTTCTTATGAAATTTTTTGATCGGGATTTTCAAGAATATTTTTGAATTAATGAATGATTAAATGAATAAGCAAAAGAATGAATGAATAAATGAGTGAATAAATACATGAATGGCTGAATAAATGAATGATTGGATGAATATGTATTAAACGTTGAAAAAGGTACATTTGAAGCAATTAAGAACTAAAGCTAAACGAGAAAGAGAGAGAGAGATAGCTTGATTATAAATGTGAAGCTGGTGTATACGGGAAAGTAGGCTCGTATAGTTCTAGACGGAACTTCTTGTTTATAAAGAGCACTGCACTAGAAAGCGATTCTCATGTATTTTCAGACAAAAACTTTTTACAGTGCATTTCGTAACGTTTTCCTGTCTAAATTATGCAATTTGACTTCGACACGGAAATTTTCAATTGCCGTTTATTATTTATTTACTTACCTATTTATTTTGAAAATTTCGTTTCATGTCTTCGCCTGAAACTTTTCTGAAGATTCTTTAATGTTCCTATTTTTAACGGAACTTACGTCCTTCGAACTGAATCTAAAAGCAAAATATCATTAGTAATATAACATGTATGCTAAAGCAAAATATCATTAGTAATATAACATGTATGCTAAAGCAAAATATCATTAGTAATATAACATGTATGTTACAGACGCTTATTTTATTATTATTATTACAATTATTAAAATTTTACAGATTTATCTTTTTTTTTTTTACAAATTTTAGCTTGAGGAAATGGAAGATCGTCTATGATCTAATTTAAAGTTCCCACAACTGTGAACGAGATGATTTATCGAAAAAATAGTACCAGGTAAAAGCAATTTCAGAAAATCTTTTTTGAAAAAAAAAAAAAAAACTTTTGGTTTGATGCGGCAAATTCAATCTTAAACCATTGAGCTGAAATTGAGTGGCGTTTTTATGAACCCTAATTGGGTTGCCCATCTCATGCTCTTCTCTTTGCAAACTATTTACTGAATTTATTCATTTAGTTTAGATGTAATAATTTATTTATATACATCCGTTATGTATTTATTTATTGCACTGATTTTTGTTTTTTCTGTGAGAGATCGATTTTACATTTGTCCTTATTTTATGATTTCATTTATTTGCGATTTTTTTTAAAATCTTTCTTTTTCCACGGAAAAATTGTCTAACAGTTATCCCGTAGTCTTTCTTTTTCCCGAGGAAAGTTGTTTCCATTGTACAAAACATATGAAATTCGAAAAAAAAATCATTAAATACTTATTTTTCGTCTTTTAATAAGTAAATAAATAAATCTGAAATATATTAATTACCAAAACAAAGAGAATTTTCAAAAATAACAATCCTTATGAGCGACCTTTTTATTTGCATATTGGAATTACAATTTTTCCCGTTATCTCTAGACGGAGTATGTGCAAAAGTTTCGTGTCAAAAATTCAACGCTTCAGCAGTAATCTCTGTTGCCATCACTTCCATCTTTGATAGAAGGAAGAGTGTCGCTCCTAGGAAATGGGTTTCCTTTTCGTCAAAAGCTGCATAATGGAGGAGAAAGATATCATGGCTCAAGATATTGCCAATATCTCTCTGCTGTTCTAAAATTTTATGAATGAAATTTATGCTTTCCTTTTAATTTTTTTCCTTATCTTTTACAAAACTTTTAGCTCATTTTTTCATTGTAGAAAAATTGCATTTTGCGAAATAAGTAGATATTTTGAAATTTATGGCAAGTGGAAATAAAATCTATAGGTTTTATCGTGGAATGTTGCCAAGAAATGTTTAACGTTATATTTAGACTTCAAATTTTAACTAAAATTCCTTCCATTATTCTGTTATTACATTTTAAACATATATCACAAATTTAACTCAACCTAATGGAGAAAAACTAAACAATAATAAACACAACTGTTCTAGTATGACTTATTGAATGAACTAAGAACTTTTGAATTTTTTCCATTCGAAATTTTTACTGCCATTTTAACAGCTTAAGTTATAAAAACAAATCTTAGGCAATTTTGATTAAAAACTTCAACTGCTTGACCAGCAAGGCATTTTCCAGCACTTTGAAATATATATTAGCTTTTGTTCAAATTCAAAAAAAAAAATAAATAAATAAATAAATAAAACATCTTTCAAGTACATTTTAACACCTAAAACTGCATTTTTTATTATTTATTAAAATATTGATTTTTTAAGGAACTCCAGCTGAGTAAAAAAATTATAGTAACACAAAAAATCCTCATAACAGCGTAAAAATATAATACAAGAAATCGCAATTTATAACATTTAAAACGTGTTGGACGTCCTTTCATTTGCATAATATTTTCAAAGTCAATGGGCGGGAATTTGACCAGATTCAAAAGTAATTATTTCGGTGAACGTAATATTACAGCGATTTCAAAGTTTGTTAAAGATTCAATTAAATTTTATCATATTTAGAAAAATGCGACATTTTAATGACATAATTTCAAATATAAAATAATGATTTCGACTCCGTATCAGTAAATTTATGTGAAAAGTTAGCTCAAAAATGTGATAAAAAGAAAACCGAATTGAATTTTAAAAAAAAATATAGTAAAGATACACGCCCTTGTGTATCGAACTATTTATTTTCCAAATTAACTAAAAATCTTACGCCTCTTGGTGCTAAATAAACTAGAGACTTAAAAACGTACAGAAGGGATTGTTAATTCTATTGTTACATCTGTTTGTTTACATTTATTTGTGCATTTGTAATCAGGTGGTCAATAAACTTTCCAAACATTATTTCGCTCTTATAAATTCCAAATTCTAGCAAAAGAAAAAAATAATAACAATAATTTTACTTGTTTTCGATACATTATATTTAATGGTGGAAATGTGTATTTGTCGAATGCTTAATCATCAACATCTAATCAAATACTTAGAATTCGTTTTCAAAAGAAATTACCCTATATATTCAATCCGTGTGAGAGAAATATTTTAATAGGATATTCATGACGTTTGTTTGCTTAGTCAGCATTCAGTTGGATCAATTGCTTTAGAAAAGTTTGATTTAAATGTATGGATTGTAATGTCTGCTTATGCCAATAATTATTTTTGTGGATATCAATGTCTTTCGTAACTATCGCTAACAGATATATTATTGTAATAACGTTTATTACAATATTCTATCAAAATTTGTCTGGGGAAAACATATGTGTAACAATATGTAATTATCATTAGAGAAGTTAAACTCCAATAGGAACGGACAAATCATTCTAATAGGGTATGAATACAAAAGAAAATATGCATGTTTGGTGATAACTTTGATAAAACATTGAAATCACTGCATTAAAAGCTACATAACAAGGTAGTTACAGATTTCAGGTGTTCAGTTTGTCGTAACTTAACAAATATTTCTCCTTAATTTTACATAGTGCTGAAAAAACAAGAATTTTACTGAGAAACTGTTATAAAAAACTTGATTATTTGATTTATAACAAGTTCTTTGTAAGTTTAAGCAAACACTCGTTTCCCTTCGATACTTTTACGGAATTTTTTTGCAGTGTAATGAATGTGTTGATAAGGATAAAGAAAACTCAAGCAGCTATACATCACAATGCATTGTGGTGTATGGCATTCACTAGAGAAAGGAGAAAAATGAAAGGAGAAACGAACAACATAGCTATCAACCTTCACAGATATCCATGCTAAATTAAGTGTAATGTACAACACGCAAATTTTGGTCTTTTGTACTTTTAACATCGTGTTGTTCAGATGTCCATCTGCAGCCCTGAATGAAGTTTGGAAACCTGTCAAACAAGAATGCGTCAAAATATTTCTTTTGATTCAACGAAACACCGTTATTTTCGGGGAAATCACACTACATAAGGAAGTCCGCAATAGGATGCAAAACTGAACATTTAAAATTTAAAAAAGATGATTAGAATAAAATAATTTAGAACTTTCGCTAAAATCCCAAACTAAAGATCAACACAAATAAAGCACAAATTAAAAACAAAGATTGCAAACGCGTGTTTCGTGGCTGCAAGGAATACGTTTTTCAATACTCAAGAAGTACGCTTCTTAAAGAAAAACATCCTCTGGCAGTTCATCTAGAAACGCATTTCTTTTTCAATGGAAAAGTGGTTCCGTGTAACTCGGAACACGTGCAAACTTCGTGCTTTTACTCTGAGATTTTTATCACAAAGGAATTCTACTTATTGATCATGAAAACCGTCAAAAAATATATGAACACTCTTTGTACTACTTTTGTAGGAACGAAAAAAAAGTTTTCCTCCGTTTTTGCTTGCTTTAACGAAAATGTTGTTTATTCTAACAAAAATGACCATTATCGTAATTTTACACCATGAAAACATCGGTAAAAATATTTTTTTAAATCTCATCCTTAACTAAAAAACCAGTATACATATTGAGTTGACTTTTTAAATATTTATCACTTTATTAAATGCGTATGTCAAGGCTTATATAGAACCATAAATTATACAACAAATTTGCTGTGTCTTAATGGAAACATTACATAGAGGCATCAGTGATGACATAATAATAATAATAATAATAATAACAATTGCACATAAGTGATATAACTAAAAGTTTGACATAATGTCTAATGGTTAACTCCACGTCTTCTGTCATGTCTGTCAGATCTTTTCCGTGTTTTTTTCCAGGAATATATTTTATGAGAAAATTTGGATGTGGTTTTCAAGAGATGCTTTTACATAACAATTTAAAACGTTATTTCTAAGACTAAAATTATTTCTCTATTTTTGAAGTAGGCATGAAGATATATAGGCCACACTAAAATTTCATAAGTTATTTTCATATTTAGTACCTGAAGCAAAACATAAAATGTGTGTTTGGTCATCAACCTAACCAGACATTGTGAAGTCCAATTTGGCGTCGTTATTTATGTTCTTTTGAACAAAGCAGAGTTCAAGTTTTGTCTTTATCGTGTTCTTCCAATGTATGTAAAACCCAATCGTAAATCTAAGAGGAAAAACAATTTATACCTTCTCCATGCATCTCGTACTCCAATATTTCAGCAGCGGGTTGAACCTTTTCCTTCTTTCGACACTCGCACAGCATTAAAATCAGTAATACGTGGCAATGCAAAGAACATATGGCCCACTCGTTACTCTTTTTGTTGGAAACTAGTGGGTGTCTTTTCGAGCAGAAAATTTACAACCTGCTAGGGAAATATAGGAAACGAAATAGATTTTTTGACTGTTTCTTTGTTATGCCACTTGTATAGTAAATATTTATTGTGGGTAACTCGTACTTTCCCATTTTTTTCCCTTTTCTCAAGCTCTTTTCTCCTTCTTTTTCCCCGCTAGTCAATGAATATTTTTATTTACACAATGTTACTGTGATTAAGCTATACAGATGTGTTTTCCAAGCATTATGACATTTTAGAAATATTCAAAAATGTACGCATTTTTGTCAGTTAGTGGCTCTTTAATAAACATTGAATTCTAAGCTTTTTCTTAATAATATTTTTAGAAATATTGAAAAATATATTACATTTCCTCAATAATAGGGTTGACACAAATCAATATTACAAATTAATTTTATAAACATTGAATTTTTATAGTTTTACCCATTTTCTTGTAAAAATGCTGTCCAGTAAGCATTTAATAAAAAAAATATATATTATATGAAAAATTTCATTTATTTCACAATCTCGGTATAAACTGACGCTTTTAAAATGAAGAACAACATATATACTTCTAGTATGACAAATCATTACAACGAATAAACTTTTCTTATTAAAATAAAATTAATTCTTACATTTAATTAGCGAGCTATTGTGGCAACAATGTCTCGGAGAAAAAGTACTTA
Organism: Octonoba sinensis; assembly: GCA_038502835.1. NCBI lineage: Eukaryota > Metazoa > Arthropoda > Arachnida > Araneae > Uloboridae > Octonoba > Octonoba sinensis. Next base: position 21,646,986 of record CM076599.1, on the reverse strand, counting down.
CTCAAAATCGCTGTGTTAACTGAAAAATTTTAGCAATTCCTTGAGTTTTATTAAATAAGAACCCCAAAAAAGTAAGGTTCATTTTATTTCTTTTTACGACGTACATAGGCTTTAAATCCAGCAAATATAATAGGATAAAGTATTGAATCACACCGTCAATCATCTGTGGTTGTAGTAACAGCATTGCCTTATCAGAGTGATTAATTAGTAATTAACTTAAATAAAGAATAATTTGATTACAATATCTAGACAAAGAATTGAATCAAATTAATTTATGCCAAAATAGAAAATTCCTGGTTGGTATTGCTGCGACCATTCCCAGTGATCTTTTTCAGTCGATCCTACTTAGTTAGAAAGCAAAAATCAAAGAAACGTAATCGGAAAACTAAACTTCACAATGTATCACAAAATCCCAAGAACTGCTACTTTGGGAAACGCAATTTAACGAGTCAGGAAGAGTTACCTAAATTGAAAGGAAGAGTCTTCTTCAAAGGATATTGCCGATTTCCCATTTCCTTCCTTCCCCCACAGAACATTTTACTTTTCCTTAGGGAGAACGGGGGAATCTTTTGCTTTCCCTACCCCTACTAAAGTCAAGAAATAAAAGCGGTAAACTTTTTTTTCCTTTTCTTTTTTTTTTTTTTTTTTTTTTTGCAGCAACAGAAAAAGAATCTTGCCTAAATTACTGTTTGCTTTAAGTGGACGATTCTAAATATAAGTTTATTTTGAGTAGACTTTCCTTTTTCTGATATTTTTATAAATTTCGAAACAGTTTCTCTTTCTATCGTTTTTGTCATCGTTGCTATGCCATCATTTTCCCCCTCTGGGCTGGCCAACCGGTCAAAATAACTTTCCCCTGAAGTTTCGAAGGGCCTTCTCATACGGTCCCCGTCGAATTCTAGGAATTAGGCATATCGCTTTTGCCAACTTTTTCCACTTTAGTTTTATATTCTTCATTTGGCGTTTCGCTCCTTTCCCTTTAATTTTCTCCAAGAATATAAATATACTGCATTCCAAAACATACATTCTAATTGCTTTTTCCCCGCCTTGTTGATTTGGAGATTAGAAAACCTTGTTAGAACACCTATATCCCTTCTTTCTTGACTCTCCGTGGTTTTCTAATATGTAGAAAAGTGTATTTTTTCCCCGGGAGTGCTTCGTATTAACATATGGTGAGAAGCTAACGTATTTCAGCCACAATTTTTTCTTATTTTCTATGTTTTCATAGATTTTTATGATGAGGTATTTTTTAAAATCATTTCTTTAAATTATTAGTTGTCAGTCCAGTAAATACGGCCATTTAACGCAGCGTGTGTATTATGTTATCTCAATGCGAAATTTCATTCGCATTGATTTTTTTTTTTTTTCTTTGATGATTAATTTTTTCATTGAAATTTTTTGGAAGTATCATCATCAAATAAGATTAAATTGATGGCTGTGACTTTGGCGAGAAAATCTTGAATTCTGCGAAAGTATGATTTAGGAGGGAGTTACATGAAATTAACTGAGAAAATACTTAAATTTGCGGAGCAAATAGGGGTTTATTTATATCAAACAAACAAATATATATATGAAAAATGAAATAAGAAAAAATATTTTTAAGTCAAATAACAAGGCTGATAACACATCTTCACGTTTGAGAAAAATAAAACTGCAGTTGTAAGGTTGTGTGAAATTCAGATGAGTAGAAAGCGTTAAACCTTAAATGTTTATTTCATAAGTAAAACTAGTTAGATGTATGCGTATCTTATTGAACATGTTTTTAATATTAAAATACTTGAAATTAGAAAATGATATAGTAATTTAATAAAAAGTATTAAGATAACAAACAGTATATAATAAATAACAAAATTAGTTTAGAATACTATATGTAAACAGGGTAAAAATACTTTTTTAATGTTTTAAATTTAAAAAAGTAAACCACAAAAAAAAAAGTATTCCGAAAATTTTATGTTCTTCTAAAATTTTTGAACTGTGTCTCCGGCCCAATTTTATGTTGCAGTTAGTGGAAAAAAACAATCATACTCTCAAGGAAAAATATTTATGAATATATCTGCAGTTATAGCCCTACACTACGGCGCAAAGTTTTAGTACGACATTTGTGTGCCCCATTAAATGCAGCAATAAGTGAAAAGGCGAAAAAGAACATTGATTTTTTTCTTTATGAAATGAATGTGTCCTAGTGCCATTTCTAGCGGAAAATTTACTACCTGCAATTGGAATGGAGGGGTTCACCATTTCTCCTAAGTTATTCCTTTCATTTTATTTATATGTTTGTTTGCCTTCCAGGTACATTCATAGTTTCTTTTAAGGCTACTTTCGATTTTTAAAGAACTAGAAGCTTTGAGAATGTAAGAAAATTATTTCTAGCTCTTGAGGATTTCATGATTTACGCTGCTCAATCTTTTAAAATGTTGTGTAATAAATTCATATCGCATAAAATTATTAATTTATTTCCTAGCATTTTAAAAGATAAAGCAACGTATCAACGTTAAACGCATTAACGTGATATTGTATTTTAAATTAGTATGCATCATTTTTTTCATAATAATATAAAAGGTGTACATAAAAAGGTCAAAACATATGGACAAAACATTTCTAATTTTTCATGTTAGTCAGTAGCTCCTTACGTGTTTTTTTTTTTAAATTATTATTGTTTGTTTAAAAAGAAGCGTAAAAAATATGCTGATAACCATTTTTTTTATTTCTTGAATAAAAGTGATAGAAAGTTAAAATTTTATTCTTTGAAAATGTGTGCACAAAAATACCGTGAAAGAAAGCGTTATTAAAAAAAAGTAGTTTAATAAAACAGTATCATACGTTTAAGAAAAAAAGTTTATGCGAAATAAAAACAAAAGTTCTTTATACTTTATATTCGCTGATATACTCTCAAGACAACAACCATTCAAGCAGCAGCCAAAAGTGTTGTCAAATATGCAAAAATGTACAACTATATACAAAATGCACGACTAATTGTTAAACTAAAAAAAGGGTGAAAAAATAATGTGGTAGTAGAAGTTTGCTGTCTAAACTCGAAAGCAAAATTTATTTTTACAAGTTTAATACAAGTCCAATATTAAGTTACAAATGAGGCGGCCAAATTAACAGCAAAATATTAACAAGCAGAAATAAGCTCTGCCTTTTTTATCAGCCATGTTATGTTTTCTTTTTTTCTTCTCGACATCCTAACCACTAGGCTACGACTGACCTACCTGCTAATTTGCTCTTAAATAGATGAGTTAACCTAGAAATTGAATTATTCAGATTTTCGTTTCATAAAATTTTTGGAAAATTACGTTTTCCTCCACTGAACTAAAGTAGGACGCACAATTTAAATAAAAATTGCACCCACGATGTTGCAAAGTTACAAGGAACTTAATCTTTTGCTCAAATGTGTGAATGAAGTTCAAAACTGATTCCAAAATGTGTGTATATGATATTGTTATCGTAAATATGTTGTTTTCCTCTAAATTGTCCAGACGTTACAAAGTTAAATATTTCTCAACTCAATAAATTTTTACCTACTGGTTCCTGTTCCGTTCTATGGAATTTTAAAAATCACTGAACGTTGGTGAATATGAAGAGTTTGCTCACTTGTTTAGCTTTATTGAACTTTTAGTTCAATAAAATGGTACGTGGTAGATTGAAGTTCTTTGGAGAAAAAAAGTCGATACTAATTTTAAGTTTTTAAGTGCGATTTTTTAATGGGTACATTTTTCATAATTAAATAGATATCACACACATCATTATATAAATTCTAATACAGTAAAAAATTATTTTTTGTATTTAAAAAAAGTTTTCAATTCGGAAATTCCTGCATTTGTTTTCACTTTTCTTCAAATTGCATTTATGGAAATGGAAACTTATATTTAGTACCGTTCTCAGATGCATTTCAGTGTCAATACTTTTCTCAATGAGGGAACATTAAAAATTAGAATTTCGCCTTTGGCTACTAACGAATGCTTTCTTTACACAACTCTTTATCTTCATCTTTCCTTTAGGGAATGGTTAAGTAAAAATAAGTGAAAAAAAAAACACTTGCTCTACGTGAATTATCAGTAAAAAAAAGTCAAGCATTTTTATTATTTCAGCACATAAATCTTTATCCAAATATTTACAATGTAGATTTTTTACCTGAATTTCAACATAGGCTGTTTGATTTCTCCATGGCAATTTAGCATGAATCAACAGTAGCTGATACTGATATATTTAATTATATATATTTTGCTGTGCAAATTTTGCTACATATATATTTTTGCTTCTACGTAGTAATAAATTCTGACTACCCTCTATTTGTTCAAAGAATGTTTTTGCGTTTTGGCAAAAAATAATGCAGAAGCAGAGTGCATATCAATTGTGGGCAAAATGTGATATCTCGTTTTGCTTGGAAATAATTTTCCATTATGAAAAAAGGATTAAAAAGTCAATATATATATTTTTCTTTTTTTTACGGAGTTTTTATTGTACCGATCAATCGGTTTAATAAAATTCATTTTACTACCGCACCGAACACAATATTGGCAAACAGCAGAGTGGATTAATACCAGGTGACTTTTTCCTACTTTTTTTTATTTTTAGTTGTGTTAAACATGGCGGCCATGATGATGTGGAATCTTGATTTTCTTCTTACGGACAATCAGAATAAAAAGTCAGTGAGCTTGAAAAAGAAAAACGGGCAACCTTTAGGACAAGAGAAAACGTTGGCAAATGCAGTTCAGATCTGTTGAGTAACATTACCGCACCGATCAATGAAATCGGTTAAATAACATAAATACTATTGAACCAAGCCAAGCTTATGCTTTGATTGGCGCTGTTGTCAAAAATCATCAAAATAGCAGTGGACATCTTTTACTGAAGATCGGTGCAATAGCCACGGCAGTGTTTTAAATCAGAACAAGGGTTGAGAAACAGTGGGAATGTTTTTTCTTATTTCTCATATAAGCCATCCTATTTGAAATTAGGCTGTTATCAAGTTTTTTATAATTTATATATATATATATATGTACATACATTCTTGCTACGATTTTTATTTTTCTTATTTTATTTTTATTGTATTTTTATGAATATTAATTATCTTTACATTGCATTTTAAATTCCTGCTGTATTTTTCCTATTAGTTTCTCATCATTTTTTATAACATAAAGAATAGGTTTTTTAGGTGAAGGTGGGCACTGTATTTCGAAAAATCGGACGAAAAAGCGATTTTTTTTTCAACCATATTTTCATGAAATGGTCCTTCATCATCATCATCACCATCATGATTATTATTATTATTATTATTATTAATGTTATTATTATTGCGGCAAAAATATATTCTTAGTTACATATAAATTTGGGCTAATAGTTGCAAGAGTTAAAAGTTTGAAAGTGGACATTGTTCGAGAAGAGCTCAAAATTTAAACAGTAAAACTTTTTTTTTTCAAATGAAATATTTTTACCTTCTTACATTTTCGTCTTGTCGTTTTGCTCCATTTTGATTTATTTAATTACTTGTATTTTTTCCCCACATTTTACAAAAGTAAAGAGAAATGCTCTTTAAGTCATTTCAAACGAGATAACAATAATAATTATTAAAAAATAAAACTGATAAAAAGTACGTGAAATTAGTATTCTTAAAGACATCGCAAATAAAAGATGGCAGTTGTTTAATGGGCATAGTTCATAGACAGTGGGGACATTTTGCTTTCGATTACTCTTGAAAAAACATGGTCTAATATATCTTAATTCCGTTTCTGTAATCTAAAATAAGACCCAACTCACTATTTTCTGATAAAGACTTTCAAATTCATCGACATCATTTTGGTTTTAAAAACGAAATTTCTATTTCAAGATCTGCTATTATATCTATTCGGTAAAACCTGCAATACCGTGCCTGCGTATACCACGGAATGGGATATAACGCGGTTACTATCATGTCCCCCGATGTTTAAACCATCCTTTATCATTGCCATTTAAGGGCGATTCCTTCAGTTATCGTTGTAAAGAAATCCAGCCAACAAAGTCTCTTCCGAGTAAACAAATATTCTAGCCGAATAGCTCCCCCCCCCCCACACACACACACAGGAACACATATAAAGCCCTATTGTGAGGCCTGATGTACCCTTGTTTCACACTTTTCTGTCTTTCAATCTAGGACACTATAACTTGATTTTCAAATCGGTTACATGGGCGGAGCTCTAACTGTCAGGAAATCTGTTGAATTCAATGTAGGATTCAATGCTTAACTATCTTCCGTTTTCAGAAATTTTATCGCGCCTGTTTTATAGCGTTATCTACCTTTATATTCCAGATTCTTCAAAATTCTTGGAAAGAAAACATATTCTCCAGTCCGAGTGAGTGTATGAAGGCTTAGAACATAGTTCCTTTGAGAGGTGCACTCCTCTCCTTCCGCACAAATCTACTTTTTACTTATAACCTCTCCCCCTTCATAATCCCATGCTGATAACTTAACGATATTTTTAAGCCCCCACTTTTTCTGAACACAATTGGTTATGTTGCAGTCGATATGGTTTTTCCTTAGAAGACCTCAAAGAGCAGAAAACTTTAATCTGAATAACCTCTCAATCGATAGACTGACTGCTCAGTTGAGAGTGAATTCCGTTGATTGTTTCTTGCACAGCAATTACAGCGGATGAAATGACAGCAAACAATAAAAGAAACAACTATACAACAGAAGAATAGGTACGAGTAATTGATAAAATTAAAAGTGGTGCAATAAGAGCGGGTATATTTAATGAATATGGTTCCGTGGTACAGTTTCACTATATCGCGGTTATGTTATAATGCGGGTGCCAAATATATCCCCCGACACCCGCGTTTTAATAGGGTTTTACTGTATTTTATTTGATTGAAAATTTTATTTTTTTTAAATTTACTTATTTATCTTTGCTATTAATTTGTAGGTTTTGCGAATGTAATCTATTGTGTGAATAACTTAAGTTTTGAAGTTTTACTTTCAATATTAAAATCGCTTATTAATTTTATATTGTTGATGCAAAGTTTAATTGATTACGTAAAAAATAAAGCCAGTCCTTTTACTTCCCACCGCGTAATAACATTGAATATATGCCAGATCTATAAAAAATGAAATTTAATTAAAAAACTATTAAAAAAAAATGAACCTAATTCATAGAAGTTAAGCTAGAAATTGTAACTTTACATACACTACACCTTTAAGGTTTTCGATCCTGTTACCTTTACAAAATGTCGCTCTATCTATTTGCGTCTGATTTCTCGCTCCGCTTTTACTACGGAATATTTTTCGAAGTAAAACGCTAACTTTTTCTAGCATCCACTCTCCGGATTTGAAATATTCATGTCCGGTTCTCCTCCGGACACATTTCAAGAATCAAGACACGATCTAAGCAAAATCCGGCAATTGTATCGCGACTTTATCGTCACTGTCTTCTGAAGCGTGTGCTTCCTGCCTCATTCTGGTTTCCTTACTTTTTCGGAGTTTATGCAGCCTTTGAGTTCTTGCCTCCTTTTCTGTACAAAAAAGACCGAAATAAGATGCAGACTTCTTTGTGCAACGTGAATATTATTTTCCCAAAAAGTGTACTATTAAAGTTAAAATCGGCACTGCATTCTTCTTTGCATAAAATGGATCTGAAACTACGTCGTATACATTGCTAAGTGCAATTCTGTAGTTTTTTTAAAATATATCTGATACTATTAATACAGTACAGGGGTACATAATATAAAACATATTTCTAATAATTATTCAAACAAACAAATATTTTATTATTAGTGAGAAGCAAAAAAAGAAAAAAATTATCCACCACAAAGAAAACAAATTTATATATGCATCTATTTATATCCGGCTGTCTTTTCATAAATTTGCAGTCCGCACTATGGAAAATTCCGGGGAAACCATTTCGCCCGAACTCATCTCCACAGAGCTTTAGTTAAATGGGATATTTTTTATGACCTAGAAATGGGACCCCTTTTTAGCCTACTTTCCCGTAAACGTAAAAAAAAAATATATTACTAAATCATGAAAGAAGGCTTAATGCAGCGGTTCCCAATCTTTTCATTTCGCGTACCGCCATTTTTCTTGCGAACCATTTTGCGCACCACTACTATATAACCTTATTGTATACAATAGAAGATCAATAGATTTTTTGCCTGCACGCGTACCACCTAGAGAGGCTTCACGTACCCCTAGTGGTACGCGTACCACTGTTTGGGAACCGCTGGCTTAATGTATCGTGAGAACATCGTTAAAAATCAAGAAAAGTCAAAAATAAGTTAATTATTAAATAAAGATTGAAAAATTAAAAAACTGAAAGTAGGGTTTTGAGATGGGAAAAGAGTCGGTCGGTCTGTCGCTCTGTTGATCTGTCTGTCCTCACCCCTAAGAACTTTTGAAGAAATTGTCCGATTTGAAAGATCTTTTTTTTTTTTTTTTTTTTTTTTTTTTTTGCATTCGAAAGATCTCGGCGGGGACATCTCATTTACATATTTTAGTCTTTGATTTGAACAATTTTTCGTTCAATTTTGAACGGCTCAAAAAACCTTAACATTACCGCCTACGGGGAAATTATGTACACTCTGGGAGTAAGATCCAACTTCTTATGAACAAGCTTATTGGAAAAAGCTCTCGGGGTGAAATATTTTTTCATTTTTGAACAGCTCAAAAAAATTAACATAGCGCCTACAGGGAAATTTCAATCTAAATAAATTCTGATCTAACGAACAGATTTGCTTGGAACTAACTTTATCGGAAAGCTCTTATGACGTAGAACATGTACAGGTAGAAAGTTCCTCCATTACTAACAAGATTATTTTCCTATGTAATTTTTAAGAATAATTTTGAATGAATGAATGAATAAATGTGTGAATAAACGAGCGAATGAATGAAAAAATAAGCAAATGAGTGAATAAATACCAGAATGAGTGAATAAATGAATTAAAGAATGAATGAATTAAAGAATGAAAATATGAGTGAATAAATATGTATTAACCGTTGAAAAAGGTATATTTGAAGTATTTAAGAACTAAAGCTAAACGACGTGGAGAGAGAGAGATAGCTAGATTATAAATTTGAAGTTAGGGGTGTATACGGGAAAGTAGGCTCGCATACTTCTAGACGAACTTCATGTTCATCACTTACTTGCTCCCCTAAAGCTTAGCGGGCGATACATATTCATATATATATATATATATATATATAAAAGTGACAAAATCAATAAATTATTTAGAGAAAAAAGAAGAAATTCTCAAGAACGGGGATTCAGAATTCCGTGTGTTATAATTTTACCAAGCTTATATATATATACAAGCTTACTATAAAAACTAATGATTGTTTCTAATCTCTTTTTAAATTCAGTGTAGATTTTAAAATATAAAATTAAAGTGCCCTACAGACAATTGTAGGCCCTTTATTAACATTCCCTTGACTTTTCTCCTTTTTTCATGGCGGGAAAGAACTAAAGTAACATGAGACCTAGATAAATTTTTCTAAAGAACCAACAATAAAATACTTGCTTCATCACGTGACAGACAGCTAAAAATATCATTTAAAGGCGGTTCGCAGGGGTTTTGCGGGGATTCGTAATATGTAGACAGAGTGTGATGTTTTGTGTTCGTCTTCTTGTTAATTTGAAATGGGTATGAACTATGTTGAAGCTGCAAATAAACAACTGATTAATGGATTTTGGCACGAATGATTACACAATTGATTTACAGACAGACATTCGATTAAGTGAAGTGATGCTCGTCACCTGATGCTACATATATATATATATATATATATATATATTTCCTTATGTCCTTATTCTAATGAGGGCTGTTAGGTACCATTGATGTTGCTTGGGAACTATTGACACCACTCTGGTAAGTATTTTTAAGAGCTGTTACCCTCAACCAAATGCTGCTTTTTAGGGACTGTAGCCTTTATTCTCAGAATTTTTAAAGAGATGTTGAGCTTATTCTAATAGGAACTTTTACTTAACTTTTTTTTAAACGGTTGTCTGTTCAGGAAGGAAATGAACAGATGCGAAAAATTCCGAGGGAGCTATTCCTCACCTTCTCATCTGAATGGGACTTTAATTACCGAAAATATGAATATCTTCGGTTATTAAAGTCCCACGTAAAAAAGCCTCTTTTCGGCATTGATTTTCAAAGAAATCTAATTGAAGGCTCATATGAAGCTGGGCAGGCAAGAAATGTAAAACATTGCAAATTAAAATTAAATTCTTAAGGATGAACTAATTGAGACTTCCACTTCTGAAAGAGGGATTATCAATTTCTTCAATGAAGGATAACATTTCTTTCTTTTCATTGCGACAAATTAATGCAACATTCCGATTTGTAAAAAGGGAAAATAGTTACTGGTCTGGTTCAGACCTGTTATGCGTGTCGTTATAGCAAGAGCCGTGTTAATTCAAGGTCGTTATATTGAATGTGAAATACCATCATTTTGAAATAAAAAGTAAACCTTTGTGCTATAAAGTAAAAACTAAAAATCAGCGTAAAATTAAGCGCAAGTAATTTTACGTAGATTTTTTTGCTTTTAACATCATATTATATGAAAATCAATCGACCGTTATAACGCATTGGGTCGATGTAACCAGACTCGAAATAACGAGAGCAGACTGTACAATCTTTCGAGAAGGGCCATCCTTTAATTTGATTGTATCATATAGCATTTGAAGAAGAAGATAAATACATAGAAATTTGTCACAGAAAATGCAACATAAAATTTCAAGTGTGTGGGTCTAATAGTTTTTGAGTAATGACGGGGTTGAAAGCAGCTCGAAATGGTTCGGGTAAATATACACATTGGCCGGTGTCGCCGTTTTTGAACTTTGCTGACACACTGCCGGGTGTCTAGATGTCATAAAGGCATTTTTTTTTCTCTGAAACAAGAGACTGCCGGGTGTCTAGATGTCATAAAGGCATTTTTTTCTCTGAAACACGAGACTGCCGGGTGTCTAGATGTCATAGAGGCATTTTTTTCCTCTGAAACAAGAGTCCCTCGACAGAAATAACAAGTATAAATTGCTATGAAATTACATGCTCAAGGTACAAAAAGCCCCATTTTAAATGCATAAATAAGTAAGCTCCTGAAAGTTTTTTCTTTATTTATTTCTTTAATAGTAATAACAAAAATTAAGCTAATAAAAATAATTAACTCTAAAACTTTACTTATGAATCTTAATCATACATGTGAGTTTATGAACCAGACTCAGCTCCTGGTTTGTTGCAGCCCTTCCCCCACCCCACCCCCATAGAGACAAAAAAAACTTCCTGCGAAATATTTCAATTTTATGCTGACGAATTAAACCCACTCAACTTCGAAAGATTTTATTTCCCTTGTCATTTATTTACTGCCCTTTCTAAAGTAAAATACTTCCTTCTGACATACATGAATGAATTTGAAGCATTCATTGCCCAATGCTAGCTCGGACATATTTCAGGAACCCAAACACGTTCTTCGAGAAAACTGGAATAGTATTTTATCTTTATCGTCACTGACTTTCAGATATTATATATATATATATATATATATATTTCTACGTCGTATTTTAAAAAAAGTTCTTGCTTAACTTTAAGTACTGCATAATCTTTGAGTAAATTTTGAAAAATCTGCAAACGCTTGACTTTGAGAAATTAAATAAACCTTTGAAGGCTACATTACTTTATTAAGATAAATTATTATGTAATTTCAACATGTTCGATTATGTTTGGCTAACTTAGAAAGGTCACATAAACTGTACTACGGTACACTGTTTACACTTTACGCTTCTACGAAGATAGAGCTTTTTGATTTAATTTAATTTATAATTTTTTACTGATGCTTACAAATAAATATGGAAAAAACTACATGTTTCAAGTTTACACATACAGTATATAAAGATAGACAAATGTATATGTAGTTTTTAGAAATGTCAGCCATAATTTTTCTAGCAAACATAAAATATGAAAACAGAAATTCAATGACTTCGAAGAGTAGCATAAATACTTATGCGGGAAATAATAATATGAAAAAGAATGTATGGATCATATTTAAAAGCTCTGAACATTTATTCCGAAAGCTTGCACAGAAAATAGAAGACTGACATTTTTAAAATAATATCTGAACAAAACATAAACCGGAACTTATTTCTTTACACTGAAAAAAATAGTTAGTCTTTCAAAAACCATTTATCAAAAGGGAAATATTACTAGTCTCACTTTCATATATTCTTCTAACTCTTTTTTTTTTTAAGTTTAAAGCAGATATTTTTGAGTAACATTTCAAAACTGCAAGCGAAGGAGCGAACGTTCTTTGCCCGTATGTTCAGCGCGTATGATCCAGTTTCAAGCAAATTAGATTTTGTAAAATAAGACTTTAAGCTGCGTAAAAAGAACTTTTTCAAGGATCAGCCTGCAAAGCATCAGAGAATTTCTTGCAAAATATTTCAGGGATTGTGTGTTCATAAATATTCTAACACAGTTTTCCATGCTACAACAAATTCTCAAATTTTATAAGATATACAATATTTTATCATTGCAGTTAGCCATCACAATTTAAGTAACTTGCTTTCAACGATTTTAGAACGTTACACAAATACCATGGTTTCAAATTTTATGTTTGAATGTAAGAAAATGTTTAGTGCACAGCAAAAAAATAAGAATATACATTTATATTTTTTTTCAAATTAAACACGCCATGCAGATTATATATATATATATATATATATATATATGTATGTATGTATTTATACTTATTTATTTCGTTAAGGCAATTGAAATAACTGAAATTGTCTAGTTTCCATGTCATCTGCTTGTATTTCAGAAGTGAAAACAAAATGTACGAAGTGATGATTGTACAATTATTATCTCGACTCTGTATCGAAATCATAAGTTTATTTTTTCAATAGTAATCTTACCATTCTATTTGATTTAACTAATTTCTGTTTGTTTTTTAACTATACAGCACTTTTTCTTCTTTTTTTTTTTTTTTTGAAACATTTGTTTTACCTTTCAGTATTGATAGATGAATTGCAGTTATAACACTAGTTAGTGAAAACAAATAAATGCGGGGGAGGGGAGCAAGTGCAGACAAAAATCGTGCAGAAGACCACAAATCATTGTAATAATCCTGGTATAGAGGACTCCTCTTTAAACCGTGGTGTTATTTAGAATGAAATGCGGCAAACCAAACGAAAAAGCTTTAGAATTCTGTTATTGTTGCCGTTCTGTTAGATTTGTAATTCTTCGTATATGTGGCATCGTGTTTTAAAAAAGAAGCATGCATGTAATCACAGCGCTCTTATTTAGAAAGAAATGGAACTAACTATAAAAAAATAATAAAACTTCAGTGTTATGTCGTTGATTGGGGCGGGGTAAAAGAACGCAGCAAACTATTTCTTAAAAAAGCTTTAGTATTATATTATTGTCGCATTTGTGTTACGATTTGCTATACGTTTTAAATGTGTATATATTTTTTTAAAAAACAGACGCAACCATTTTAACAACGCGGTCTGATTTCAAACGAAATGCAACAAGCTATTTAAATGAAAAAGTGGCATAAATTTAAAAACTTAAAAATAGTGTATTTACACCCCATCTCCTCACAAATTCATGCACCATTACACATGAAATACAAGTTTTATGCATTAATGGTACAATAGAAACTTCTGTGCTCCCCAAGCTACTATAATATATGACACATGGAAATACTGGATAGGACAACTTACAAATGAAACAATGGAAAAGAGTTTGGCTGAGTTAGAAATGCAACAACTAGAAAAAAGGTTGAGTTGAAAATTTTTCTCAATAGAAAACTATTCATTTCGTATGAATATTAACAATATTCTTAACAACACTATACCCTTAAACGTAAATATTAGCAAGAAAGAGACTTTCTGTATCGTTATAACCTAACAATGATAATTCATATCGAAAGAAAAATATACCTGGCAAGTGTGCTTAAACAATACATAAAGGCATTTGAACATTGTTTACAATGTTCGTATAAAACTGTTCTACGAGCGATTCATTGCATATTATTGCAGGTAGACCACTCTCAATGTTTTCAACCTTTTCAAGGCCTAAATCTCCTTTCGTAACACTAACATCGTGAACTACATAATTGTCATTTGCTTTTATATTATCCTCAGAAAGAACAATTTTCTTCAAAGTTAGAACCGGGGCTTCGACCAACACGCTTACTGCAAAAGCCACCCCAAAGGAGACACAAAGATGCCCGGAAAACAGCCATACCTGTAAAAGGAGCAAGCTACGACAAAATCTTAATCGATTTTATTTTTAGCATTTTATTAAGAAAATCAGAAAAAAAAAACCATACTACTAGGAATAGCGATAAATGCATCTACAGTAGATGCAAGTAAGACATTTACGTTATTATGCTAATGTACTGGATATTCAATTTTGTTTTACCCGAGCTTTTAAGATAAAGTTCAGAAAAAGTCGTGAAATACCAATTGACGTGTGGATTTTTACGTGGAATTTTCCAGTATATTGCATACACGTGTTTTGGGCGTTTAATAAAAATAATTTTTATGAATGTAAACAAGTTTTGAGTTCACGGATGCTAAAGATCCGTCACAACGAAACTTTATTTGTTAATGCAACTTGGCGTTCCTAAACAAAACACTTGCCACATGGAAAAAGGGTTTGCTGGTAATTCTGAAACCCGTGTTGGCATTTTTACATTGTTTTTAAGTTTTAAAATGTTGTCCATATTCTAATTAACTCAGAAATTTCGAATAAATTTAATATTGTGTAGAATATTTGGGGTTTTGATTGAGATAAACATTAAATATGTAAGAATTTTCCCTCCTGTATATTAGCGAGAATTTGTTTTTCGTTTTTTCATGTTATATTTTTAATAAAGAGATTTATTAAATGTCCTTCAATATATTTGGAATATCTTTTTTTTTCAAAGAGTTTAAGCCTACGACATGTTTCGATACAATTAATTTTCTTTTTTTATTTAGAAGAAAACAGTGAATCTTTTATTTCTAACAGTATTCAGAGAAAATGTGCGAGAAAAGCGATCAACTCTTATTATAATCGAAGGAAAAAAAGCAAACCATTTTTCCTCAAAAAAAAATAGTTACTCTTTCAGGAGCCATTTATCAAAAAAAGAGATATTACTAGTTTCGTTTTCACATGTTTTCCGAACTTTTCCTTTTTCCTAAACTTTACGAGAAAATATTTTTTGCCAGATCTCCAAGTTAGAAAGCAGATGTTCTTGCTTGCTGCCATATATTCAGTTCAAATGATCTAGTTTCAAGTAAATTAGATTTTGTTAGATAAGAACTTGAGCTTTGTGAAAAGAACTTTTTCGCGGATCATTCTGCGAAATATCAAGAAATTCTTCTGAAACATGTTTGCGAGATGGCGAGTGTTTATGTTAGTTTCAAGTAAGGAATTTTCGCGTAACCATTATAATAAATAAAAGCATTCAATACAGTACCGTTTGTCGCGCTTTTGCTGTAAACATACTACAGCGGAAGGTTTGCTAACAAATTATTTATATTATTTTTAAGCTTCTTTATTGTGCATTTTCTCCCATAGATTTTAATCAATGCCTTTAAAGAATTTCTTTTTTGTCTAGGACAACAGTTTAGAAAGCGATTTATGTCTTGCTTATAAGTTATTTGCTACATTTAATTTCATAACGGATTATTGAAATGGGCAACGTATATAAGAAGTTTACATCGCCTTTTGTGTTTGCAAAAGTATAATTTTTAGCATTGATTATGCTTCCAGTTTTGTTATCAAAAAACTGGTGGACATATTTTGTTCAACTTATCTTTGTTTAAAATAAAGCATTTTCCGTTATTATTTATTTCCCAATCAGTTATTTGCAGTTTTAATATGCTTATCATTGACTACATTCATTTGTCTGTACCAATAAAAAGAAAGAAATGTGTGCAGAAACAAAAAATATTAATAAAATCTAGCAAAAATCCTTGGGTCATTTTTTCAGAAATACTTTTCTGCCAGATTTTTTTTTAAGAATTAAATTTAGTTTATCACTTAATTTTGTTAGTGGTACTATAAGGTTTGACTACTATTGCATTAAAAAAGGGATTCCAAGCAATCCGAAACATATGTCTGCATTTTAATGCTTATTTGCTTTCTTAACGCGAAAATTTTTATTACAGTTTACAATCGAATGTTCAAAAGGAAAGTTATTTCTTTGCTTTTTTTTCCTTCTTTTTTCGGGGGGGGGGGGGAGAAATCACTGTTAACTTCAAGTCGCTTTTCGAATCTGTATATTTCCATTCAACCCCATTGTATATTTAAGTAAAGTAGCAGCCATTTGGCGTCAACTTGAGGATTTGATGCCAAAATGAGCTGCCAAATGGTTAGTTCAGTGATCCTGGCGATATTCGACGAGTTAACTGTCAAATATTGCCAATATCAAATGTTAAAGTATTGGCGAGAGTGCAACAGATCTTCATTTAACATATTACGTTACTTTTGTGCAAAGGCAACGTATTTCCAAAAAAAAAACAATAATTATAGCAAAAATATTTTTGTCAATGTATGTCTTTTCAATTGGCAATCTTGTTATATCATTTTTAGATTTTTCAAAAACTGCTTTAAATGACATACTTTATCTTCCGCAATTAAATCCATCTGTTGCAAAAAGGAAAAAGACACATGAAACACAGCATTAATCGGTGTATATGATAATATACTAAAACAAAAATTATTCCCTTTAGCAGCAGAACACCAACTTGGTGAACAAGCCTTTTCTTTAGTCATGCAAAAATGTTAAGCCTTCATTTTGAAAAAGTCCAAAAGAATTTTAAACTAAACACAGTTTTTCACATAAGAAATTCTTCGCAGTTCTAACACAGACCGTTCGCCTTACGCATACTTTTGTTTAGTGATTTGCAACTTTGCGCCTAACTCTTTACAGGAAGAACCTGTCTTAAAATTCGGAATTCTCTCATAAAAATTCAAACTTTCAATCAGTTCATCAGCAAGGGACTCGATTTCCAATGCGGTCTGGCAGCTTCTATCAGATGAGCAATAAAATATACAGCTTGCTCTTTCCCGCTGTGTTCAAAAATTTTAAAAGATGTGGATGTGCTAAAAGGAATGTTAGTTGTTTAACAGAGCCTAAAGGGAGACAGAACTTTTGAATACTTTAGAATTTAGTTAGCATTCATTTACTACCATGTGCCTAGAAGAACAAATTCATTGTTGTGTAAACCTTTCAAAACAAAATATTACGCTTCTAAAATAAATAAGAATTATTGCGAAAGTTTGTGTTGTAAATACTCTTAGCTTGTGCAAAGAATAATAATTGTAGCAAATATATATTTTTCTATGTATGTCTTTTCAATCGACAATTTTGTTATATTATTTTTAGATTTTGTTATATTATTTTTTCAAAAAATATCAAACTAAATGAAATAGGATTCTACTTTTCAAAAAATACACCGGAGTAGTGACGCAGGACAAATTTTTGTTCTTTGGCGACGTTCCTGCTCCAAGGAAAAACTCCTCGCTCCACAGGTTCCCGATCCTGCTCCATGTTCCGTTCTAGGTACCGGGAAAAAAAAAATCTGCATGCATTCAATTATTTGGGGGGGGGGGACGGAATCACTGTATTAACCCTGTTTGCTGAGGATTCAATAAAGTACTTCTATCAAAATTAGACATTTAAGTTCCAGCAAGAATTAGAAAAATCTCACTGAAAGGCTCTTTTCTAAATAAAACTGTTTCTTCATAAAAGTTCAAGTATTCTTTTCCCACTCAATAATAGATATTTACTACGCCTTTCTTTGTATTGAATTATTCTGACCCAGACTAACAAAACCTTCTCCATCTGCACATGTTATCAATTGAAATATTGATTTTCTTTGGGTAGAATGCATTAAAGGTGTACGTGCCGCTGAATGCATTATCGCTCTTAATGCTGAATTTAGAAGCCTTCAAACCAAACAAATAATAATAAAATATGTAACATATTTCATAATTAATAAAAGCAAGCACACTTAAGATTTAAATATAACCATTGTTAAGAATTAGTATCTCTTAAATTGCGGCGTTTGACAGTTATAGAAAGGAACGAAAACATCTTCGAAAATTAGAAGTTATTGAGTGAAAATGCAAATTCTGTGCATCGAAACAAAAGTTTGAAAACAAAGGAAATTGCTGCTTTTAATTGAAATAAATAATATTTGAAACATCATATTAACGAGAAATCATTTTTATGTCAAATGCAATTATTAATTGGTAGCTGAGTAGTCGCTGCAGAGCTAATGAAAATAAGCGTGTTTTTTTCCTTATTCATATCAAATAACCCGCCAGTAATTTCCCTAACATTTCATAGTTGTAATTTTCTTCATTCATTTTCATCTTGCTTTCATACGATGTTTCAGTATTTTTTTCCTTTATTGATATTTAAGCAACTTTTCTATTTTAATAAACATAATAAAACTTTTTTATTAATATAACATTATTAGTTGCAAATCAGTTCAGTTCAAGATTTGAAAATGCTATAACTATGCCTATCGACTTCGATCATATCGGGTCGGTAATAAGAATTATGTTCTTAAGGAAATGACCATCTGTATATTAAGAACACAAACAAACAAGAGTAATATTTAATACTATTTTAATAGCCTTATTATATTTTAATCCTTCGACCGTCCAACACATTTAACATTTAGACAAAAAATTTTTAATGTACAAAATTCGAAGCACCCGTTATTTAGTTTCAGGATAAAACCATTTACCACCCGACGTATAATGTCCTTTAAAAATTGAAGAGCATCCCTAAAGTTTAATAGCAAAAGTTTATTTGCATTTCCGAGACTTTCATTTTAAATAAATGACCGACATTTGCATACTAAATTCGGTAAAATCAGAATATTTCGAGTAACGAAATCAGCGAAATGGAATAAACTCAATGGTTCTATCTTTTGTCCTCTTCCTCAAAGTAGTCCTCAAGCAAAGAATGTGATAATCTTTAATAAGATCTGGTGGAGTTCGGTTCTTTTTTTCTGCTGAAAGAAGATGAGACGAAATGCAGAGAGAGCATGTGGGATGAAAGTTGTCAGACATTTGGGTCACGTGCCCTTTAAAAAGAAATGTTCATTTTCCGAAGGGGATGTGCTACAAATTGCAAGGCTGAACAGGAAGGTTTGTATTTGATGATTTTCTACAATCCCTGCAAATTAAATATTTTTGTTTTAACTCACTAGAGACACAAATAATTTTCTCAAAAGACAATCATAATTTTATATCAAATAAGTCAAAGCGGATTGAAAAGGTGGGGCACGATTAACACTAGAGTTATCAGGCAGTCTTTAAGCATTTTTAAACTGTCATTTTACACCAAGTTACTACTAATTATAATAAAACTTTCAGTCACATTAACTTGTCCCACTTACCGTGTATTAAGAAAAGCCAATGCAATTGAAAATGGCCCTATAATTAGTAACAAATTACGAAACAGTCAAAATGAATGGTCTGGTAAATCTAGTGTTAAAATTGAATAAGGAATAACTCGAATTTCGTTTGCTGCTACATTACTTTACATTTCTTAAAGCTCCTAAATAATAAACATGCCATAAAATATTGTTTTTTGCAATTGAAAAAATTCCAGAAGCGTAAAATTTCTGTCATTATCTATCATCATTTAATATAATTCTTGAAATATCTTTCCATTGGAAAAGAGATGAAGTAGTTTTTGAAAAAATGTAACAAAAATCCTTTTTAGTATTCAGTAGTCTTTTCTTTTTGGAAGTGAGTGGGCAAGCAAAACTTTTAATTACATTTGTAGCTGCTTCATTATTGTATTGGAGATAAGTAGTCAGGAAATGAACATCCCAAAAATGTTATAGCTGGAATTCATCTTGTTCTTTCATTTTTCTTTTGAAATACGTTGAAATCTGAATACATAAATAAATCCTTAAAAAACTTTCCTTCCTATTGCAAAAAAGCTGTTTAAAATAAAAGAATTTTGGATGTACAAATTCCTTCCTTTTCTATTAAAGTAATATCTTTTAAGGATATTTTCTCACAATTAATCAATTACGAGGAAATACATGTTGCAATTTTCATTCTTTTGCAAAAGAATGTTTGCTTAGCATGTTAAGGGGTCGTTATACAAAATTAAATAATCAAAGAGAACCAAATTACTACATTAAGTTTTATAGCTTTCTGTTGCGTAAAATAAGCATGATTGCTTAATTTTAAAATGAGTAAAATAGGCATTTCAGTGCTAAAGCTAACTAAGGCCTTTTTTTAAAAACCTTTACATGTCACAGAATATCAGCATGTTTCATGTTTTTGGTCTCAGTTTTCCTGCCTTTCTTCTGGCGTAATAAAGATCGTTTTTCCCCCTCTGAACCCAAAACATATTTTTATTCCCTTATTTATTTTTCAAATGTGTAATGTTTATAAAATATGATTCGCATAACTTACATAGCTTATAAAAACCTACTTAATAATTCCGACTGATAACATTGTAGTTGCACCAAAACAATTTTCCACTTCTGAGTGTTGCAAAATGTATGAAAATACGAATATTTTTTGCTAAATATCTTATATTGCTAAAGTTACTTATTTATTTATTTATTTTACATTATTTTATTTATTTATTTATTTATTTATTCTTATTTTAATTTTATTCAAGTTATTTGTTTATTTATTTAGTTATCTACTTAGGATTTATTTATCTATTTATTACTTATTTATCTAATTTACTTTCTGCATTTTACAGCTATTTAAGAACGTTTTCCTTGAAAAATAAGGTTGTAGGCTGATCCTAGTAAATTTGTCAATCCCCAATGAAGATCAAGAGCCCTTTAAAAAATTTCACCCCATTCCAAGAGACTGTTGCTTCCGGGAAACTGATCTAAATAGTTACAACTGAACCTTGCTGTAGTAGTACTTTTTCCTAATTTCAAGATGAACTTGAGATTTATTAAGCTTAACACAATGACTTCTGGCTCTAACTTCTGTGCAAGAACGCAACCATTATCTTCTATTTTAAAAAATTAAACAACTGAATAATGTCCCTTCTATTAATCCTTCGCTCGAAAATATACATATTGTGTCTCTAAAGTTACTCGAAACTATACATTGTTGTGGCGTCAAGGTACTTATGTAATTTAAAACATCATAATTTAAACCTAAGAGTACTTCCCAACGTAGTAGCCGTCAATAGTAGCCTGTATTCTTTCCAATAAAGTATTACGTTTCTTTATCTTTTCAACTAGCTAATAATAATAATAATATATTAATTATCATTTAATCATTTAACGTAAGCATTTCCACTTAAACAAAATGTTATTTTTAAGAAATCCTAGTGCACAAAGTTTGCGATTCCCCGAAGTTGGACTTAGTCTAAAGAGCTGTGTATAGCTGAAAAGGTTGAGAAATTGCGTTAGTGAACTGCGTGTACGAATCGCATGAGCTTTAACTCAGGATCGTGTTGCGGTTGGGAACAGCATAACTTATGTCAATGTTTAATAATTTACGTAGAATTGCCATTACTGACAGCCATTGTTCTTCAAGAAACTATCGCTTACGGCGCGATGGCTTCTACTGAAAAAATGCCATGATCTCGCAAATTGAATGAGATTTGTGAAAAAGATACAAGTGAAACACCAATAATTGTTAATAATATCTTCGTTATTTCTATTGGAAGCTTAACATTTTAAAGAAATATTATTCCTTTTTTAAAAAGATCCAATTGAAACACTAATTGTTGTTAATAATATCTTCGTTATTTCTATTGGAACCTTAACATTTTAAGAGATATTGCTAGTATAAAATATTATTGCGTCACTGAAAATGCTTTACTATGTATGAGAAATGAGGAGAAGAAAACACAAAATTAGTTTGCTACTATCTGCAGTTGGAAACAACTAAAATTTTCCCTTTCCTAAAATGTTTATTTCATTATCAGGGTAATATAAAAATATTGATTAATAAGCAGCAAGGTGATAAACGGTTTCTTTATTATAATGTACCTTTCAGTTGACTTATGTGTGCATGAAAATTTATAAACATAAATTTTCATGCTTTAATTAAATTGGTTAATTTATATGCGAAGTACATAAGCCAGGAAGTTTAATTTCTGGTTCATTGTGTTTGATCAGGGGAAGCTCTAGGTTTTTGTATACTTATTAGTTAAGTTGATAGCATAATTTATGTGACCAAATGTTTTTTTCCGTAAATACGTATGACTTTTGCAATGAAGATATTCATGTTATTTGACATATATTTTGTGATCATCAGATGCATATTTGACTGAAACCTAACAACTGTAGGCTCTAGCGAGCGCAACCAGAATTTTCACCTGGGGGAGGGATATAAAAGCCCTTACATACAGTTGTTATCATGCCAGAATTGGCATGATAACAACTGTTTTAAAACAACTGTTTTAAAACAACCTGATTTAAAACAACCAAGGGCTGTGAGTGGGTTTAACACCCCTCCCTATCGCTCCGCACTGATTTTTATTCAAACATAAAAATTCTTCACAATAGTTTGCAAATCTTATAAAACTCTGCGAACTTATATAAGGCATACATTTATCCCCTCCACCACCTGTAAATAAATGGGTAACCTAACTCTAATAGGTAATCGTGTATAAACGCCCTTGCGATTATTTACAAACATATACAATATTATTTTTAACCCTTTTAAAGCTGTCTCGGAGGATACGATACTTCGAACTGCCAATTATAGAACAAATGAAGAGGAAAATGTCCATTCATATCCGGTTGCCAACATTTTTGTTTATTGCAACACGATTAATGAATCCACCAACAACACGGACCACGTGCACTTTGAAGAAAGAAGTCTGTCGTGTTGGCGTAAGCTCTCAGGACCATTTTGGCAGACGATCAGGGGCAGGATGAGTGGTGTTATGGATGCAAAACGCAGCAGTGTGACAGATTTATTTCTCTCGGATATTCTTGTTCACAGTGAAGGATTCTTGTCGTGTCATAAAAATACCATTATACGAAGGTAAGTCAAAATATTTGCCCTTTGAGACAATTATTTTACCTGAAAAGCAACATCTAAGGGTTATCTTAAGCAATTCACAGCAGCTATCGTTTATTGGAAACATACCACTTTTTTTTTCCTTTGTAGAACATAAGTTTTGTACAAATTCATCCACTATTGATAATGTATGCAAAAAAATGATACACACGTATATTACGATAATACAGTTCAAATGTCGTTGGGAATTTTTATTTACGATTATAGTTAGTGACCAATGTATTCTTTGGATTAAAATAACCTCTTATGATTAATAACTGCATGACTGAAAACATGCTTCTTTAAGAAATTCAAAATTGAACTATACATATTGTATTATGTAACATTCCATGCTTCAAGACAATTTTTGAAACCTATTTGTATTTCTCAACTTTGAGTAAATCTCTGGTTACATTGTAAAATTTTTAATAATTTAAATAACTTTTTTTTTTAGCACAGGCAACGATGGGTGCCAATTCATGTCAGTTAAATGCAGTAATTTTTACTGAAAACTGTTTTACAGAAGATCTAGGTACTTTTTAAAAAAATTCCGTAAAACAGTTAATTTCTGGAACTTTTGGAAGTTAAAACAATATGTTTCAGTTGTAACTTTTAGGCCTCTTTTAAGCTTAGAGTTTTTTTGTTTTTGCTGTAATTTTACAAAATTGTAATCATACGGTTTTTACTTCAGAAATTTGGCGATGCATATGTGATTTTCAATTTCTTCAATTAAATTGTTGTTAACATGAGATGCGCAATATTTTTTTTTTTTTTTTCAATTTTTAGCAGCAGCACTTGATAAATTACATTAAATCGAGATCGTAGCGTACTCAAGAAACGTTCTGGTTATACCACAAATTTTTCTTAAACTTTATTTACAAGGCTTTTTGCTTAACCTTTAAAGAATATGATGATCAATTTCATTTAATAATATTCTTAAAGACTATTTTTGATAGTGAAAAAATATATATCTTCTCAATTAATTCAATATTTTTACAAAGTTTCCAAACATTGTTCATTAAAATTAAAACAGCCATGTAATCCCAAACAATGTTTCTAAACAGTAATAACTAAAGCATTGTTGATGCCATTTCATGCTTGTCAGCGTATTTGCTCGTTTAACAGATCCTTCAATCAAGACAGTAATTCTCATCTTCCAAAAGCTCCATTTTTATTCAGAAAGAACTAATTTAGCTGCGTTAATTTATATTTGAAAAAATATATTGGTAAAATTACGAAACAAAATTATTCAAATAACATCTTAGCAATTTTTTAAAAATGAACTGGAATAACATTCAAGAAAATGTTTAGAATTATCATTTTAATTTGAAAATATCTAAAATAATCTGTTTCTGACAGCATCTTTCATGACGACAGTTTCGTGTTATTAATGTCTTTCCCGAACTTTTAACTTTTAATACTACTAAAAATTTAGAATCAATTCAAAGGTTACTTCTTCTCAAAAATGTTTTAAAAAGTTTCAGAGTGGTTTTCATTTGACTTTAAATGCTTTAACAGGATTTTAATTGCCTTTAGAATTTGAATTGAAAAGCAACTCATATTTCTTTTTAATTCTACAAAATCAAATATGGATATAAAACCAAATGTATGAAAACAGATTGTCAATCGTTGCTAATTTGTATTTAAACAAGAAGTTCCGTCTAGAACTATACGAGCCTACTTTCCCGTATACACCGAATTCAAATTTATAATCTAGCTACCTCTCTCTCTGTTTTTCTCGTTTAGCTTCTTCTTAATTGCTTCAAATATAACTTTTTCAACGGTTAATACATATTCATTCAATCATTCATTTGTTAAGTCATTCATGTATTTATTCACTCATTTATTCATTCATTCTTTTGCTTATTCATTTAATCATTCATTAATTCGAAAATATTCTTGAAAATCCCGATCAAAAAATTTCATAGTAAAATAGGCTCGTTAGTTCTGGATGAACTTTCTATGTGTACATGTTCTCCGTCATAAGCGCTTTCCGATAAAGTTTGTTCCAAGCAAATCGGGCCGTTAGATCAGGAATTATATAGGATTGAAATTTCCCCGTATGTTAATTTTTTTGCGGTATGTTAATTTTTTTGAACTGTTCAAAAATGAACAAGAATTGTTCAAACCAATATTTCACGCCAAGAGCTTCCTTCAGTAAGCTTGTTCATTGGAACTTGGATCTTGTACCCAGAGTTTACATAATTTGCTTTATTTTCGCCCATAAGCGCTAATGTTAAAAATTTTTGAACTGTTCAAAATTGAACAAAAAATTTTTCAAACCAAAAAGTAAAATATGGAAATGAGATGCCCTCGCCGAGATCTTTCGAATGCAAAAAGAATTTTTCGGATCGGACAATATGTTCAAAAGTTATTAGGGGGGACAGACCGACAGACACACTTTTTCCCCATCTCAAAACCCTACTTTCAAATTTTTTATTTTTCAATCTTTATTTAATTACTTAACTTATTTTTGACTTTTCTTGATTTCTAACGATATTTTCTCGATACATTAAGCCTTCTTTCATGCTTTATTATTATTTTTTTTTTACTTTTACGGGAAAGTAGGCTAAAAAACGAAATAAAAATATCTTTCCCTTTTATACTCCAGATCATTAGAAAGTTGCAGATAACGTTAGCATTTCTACAGATTTGTCAAAAACAATTTATGAATAACTATTTCAAAACATCAATTATTTCAATCTGAACTATTTGCAATGTTTCAATGAAAGAAATATCTAAACCAGAACAACAGTATATTGAAAGCAACAGAACACAGAATTCACAAACAGAATATTGAAAGCAAACAAATTTACAGAAGAGAAATATCATGTTCGTTCTGAAATTAAAAATAATTTTAAACAACTATATTTCATTAAAATTTCTTCAAAGAATTAGACTAAATCTCTATCTTTTTTAAAAATTAATTATTATTTTATTATTTCATTTATCTATTTATCTATTTTCTTAAATTTGCAGGATAAAAGCATATATTTATAAATAAAATGGCAGATTATGCAGTAAACAGTGCAGCACACTTAACTCAAAATTCCTTCCTCCATGTGTTGCCAAATTTAAAATTGTCTGAAAGAAAAACTTAACATTAATTAAGACAAATTAATAAGTAAATAAAACTAAGTTGTTGTGTGGCCATCACGAGACCTTCTATAGCTTCCATATGAATCTTCCTTTCAAAATAATCACTGAGTACCGCTCTCTTGGAGCGAATGGTAAAAATCCTAATCAGTAACCCATTGGGGTACACCTGTATACCAATCTTTGCTTGAATCCTTTCATTACTTGTTGAGGTATTCGCTTAGCGAGAAAAATGTTCAAATGCGTGATTGTGTCACCCCCTTTTAAGAGATTGGTGAAAAGATGCATCAGAACCTTTCCCAATTGAAGTCCACCTTGGCGTAAAAATGTAATCAGATTTGTAAATGAAGAAATATAATATTTGCAAAAGTTTGTAACGCATTTTATGTTGTTTTATGTTCTGAAAAATCGTGTTTTGTTTTTAACAGATTCTTTAGAAGACAAATTCTAAGTCATACCCCATGACGAACTGTGTGAATCAAAAACCTACGGATTCAAATGGATAACAGAAGAGTGTCCTTCCATCACAAATCCCTAACCAGCAAGATACTAGACGGGCAACATGGCGATGAAGATATCGTCCCTTCCAAAAGGAAGGGCAGGCCCCCTCTGGAGAAGCAATATTCCAGATCATCCCTACGAAGAGCGTCCATGGTTGGCAATCGTAAGGGAAGCGCTTCCATTAGAAAGCTGTCCACGCATACCATAGCCTCCAGAGGGAATTGGGGATCCAAGTGGGAATTCTTACTTTCCTGTGTCGGGCTCTCTGTCGGCATTGGGAATGTCTGGAGGTTTCCCTATTTGGCATACGAGCATGGTGGAGGTAAAACTTTTTCTTTTGCTCCAAGTTTTTGGGTGATTCTACAAAAGTGGCAAAATTTGTGTTCCATTACAACATTTCTATTTTGTTTCATTTTTCAAAGAAACTTCTATTTGCATACTTTTTTATTTATTTATCACTAATTATCATGCTTAACTTTGCAAAATTTCAAATTTTTATGCCATTGAAAAGATTTTTTTTTTCATTGAAATGTCATCTACATGTTCTAACCCACAGCAAAAAATTTCATATTTAGAAGAACCTTGACATAAAAGTGGCTTAAACCTCTTTTTTTTTCCTTCCCTCCATCAAATACGTAGGCGCAAACAATTTGAATCACCAAAAAATGCAAATAGCGTGAAAATATTATCTCAAAAAAGTATTGCAAACATTGTCCCACGGATTACCTTTCATTAACATACCCCAAAATTGAAATTTTGAAAAAAGAAAAATTTTTTTTGCCAAAAGTACACATATAGAAAGAGGAATTTTAGCTTGTTCATTCAGCCTGAAGTTGTATTTTACTATTGTTCAAGAACTTTTTAATTTGCAAGAATTTTAATTTCCTTTTCAAAATTAGTGTTTTTAATCACGTGTCATTAACACGGCCTGCAGAAAGCAACTAAAATGTTATACTTACATTTATTTTTTTCTAACAAATTTTGTCAATTTGCAGTAATAAATCTTGCAATTGTAGGTTCCTGATTGAAATTAACCCCACAAAGCTTCACAAGTAACGTGTTGAGAAAATGTGAATTGCACTTTTTTCATCCGCATGCCTATTTATGTCATCCACCACATGATGAACATGTGATGATCAAGATTAATTGACCGATTCCATGTTTGTGCTGAGTAAAAGTGTCTTATATACTAGCTAAATGATGAATTATTTTGAGCAATGCAATGAGCCAAACTATTGATAATTACTTAGGTCATTTAAATATGTTCCCAATCGTTCTATGATTTGATTAATCATTTCTGGATATTTTATTTTATAAAAACCATTGTCGTAATTACTAATTTATTATTCCAACGTATTAATTAAATTATTGTAACGACTGTGCATTGTTTATAAATCATTCTCCCAATTCATATATTTAAAAAAGTGTTACTAAATGTCCATTTAACCACCAACATTACTATTTTGTCATTCCCATGCCCATGAAAAATAAGAACAAAAATACCATGAAATACAAACAGTTAAGCTCTGCTTCTGTTCTGTTTTAATTATTTACCTTTTTAAGTATGTTTCCCTTTTTTTT
This sequence comes from Octonoba sinensis, assembly GCA_038502835.1. Lineage (NCBI taxonomy): Eukaryota > Metazoa > Arthropoda > Arachnida > Araneae > Uloboridae > Octonoba > Octonoba sinensis. Next base: position 21,618,825 of record CM076599.1, on the reverse strand, counting down.
ATTTCCTCCAGATTTTTCAGATAAAAGGATTTTTTTGAAACGCAGGTGCTCCAAACTTTCCCACATCTATATAGTTACCTTTCACGGGACTTCATTACTTTTATTTTCTTCTTATGCTTAATAAATGTTTCATAAGGGGAAGCAACATACGAGGTGTGATTGGAAAGTTTTAAGAATGGGCTTGTAATTTCACAATGGTGGTACTTATATGCTGCTGTGATGCATCTCTTTCAAAATATTCCCCTTCTGACTGAACACACCGACTTCAACGGTGTTTCCACTTTTGGAAACATTCCTGGAAAAAAAATTTCTTGAGTGTGTTAAGGACGCTCGCCGGGTTTGCCTGGATGTCTTCAATCGAGCCAAATCACTTCCCCTTCAGCGAAAATTTCAGTTTAGGACACAGGGAGAAGCATTTTTGACCAAATTTATCATTCATGTTCTTCCACAACCGCCCTATTCCCCTGATATAGCCCCTGCGGACTCCTACCTGTTTCCTAAACTGAAAATTTCACGGAACGGGAAGCGATTTGACTCGATTGAAGACATCCAGGCAAATCCGGCGAGAGTCCTAAACACACTCGAGAAAAAAAAAATTACAGGAATGTTTCCAAAAGTGGAAACACCGCGGAAGTCGGTGTGTTCAGTCAGAATGGGACTATTTTGAAGGAGATGCATCACAGTAGCATGTAAGTACCGCCATTGTGAAATTACAAGCCCATTCTTAAATCTTTCCAATCACACCTCGTAATATTAGTAAGAGATCTAATGTTGTGAACTTTGTTTAATATAATGGTAATAATTTACTAATTTGTGCAGGTGCTTTTCTTATACCGTACCTCTTAATGCTGTTGCTAGCAGGAAAACCATTATACTTCATGGAGCTAGCTTTTGGGCAATTTGGAGGACTGGGTCCACTTGCAATATGGAACTGTTTACCCATTGCTAAAGGTAAAGAAAAATCCAGATTTTTCCACCATTCCTTAGAATATCCTAAATTTGGGAATTACATTTATTGTCAAACAAAAAAGATTGGCAAATTACAGTTTTAATAACCAAAACTGCTAAGACAAAATTTCAGAAAGAAATGAAACATTAATTGGCTAAGTAACGAACAAGGGAAATAAATAAGCAATGCCGGCTACAAATCACCATTTGTTATACTAACAGAAAAAGGTTATCTCGAAACACAAAATAGTTGGGACAAAGAGTTTAAAAAAATTAATATTTAAAGCAATGCTGCAAACTAACGGTTTGAATACGATATTCGCAGAAAAAATACATTTCTGACAGATACTTGCAAAGAACTTTTATAAAGCGGCAAGTGATGTGTGGTGAGTGTTTCCCAAAGCGTGCCCCTGGAAGTACGGGAAGAACCTAGTTGGGGTACGGGGGATACCGGACTCAAAACATCGGCCAAACATCTCTGTTTTAAATTTGTCTCAAAAGAAATTTCATTGTTTCAATATCAAGAAAAAGGGAACGCTAATTTGACAAAATTAAATCTGTAGCAAAAGTCAGTTGGTAACGGACTTGATAATTCATTTTCCTCTCTTCACATCTCATCACCTTCATTATAGCAAGTTCGCCTGGATAAACTGATCCAAATACTATGAAATGAATAGCAGAAGCAAAGCGTGTAGAGAATTTACCAGTGGACCTGAAAAACAATTTTTCGGACTTAAATAACAATATTCAACGGCTAAGATAAAAACATTTACATAACAACAACGCCCATGCCAGGTTTATTATATGCGCGTGGAGGAACAGTTGAAATTCGTTTCACGCTGATTGGTCGAAAAATAAACATGAGATGAGTAAGTTTACACCATTTTCGGGTTCAAATTGAACATGTGCATCCAGTTTTATCCGAAAACTTCTTCACAAATTATATTTATCTATCTTCTCAAAATGCACAGCTTTATCTTCTCATTGATTATAATTGATGTCATACATCATAACTTTTATTTATTTTACTTAATTTCCCGTTGATGAATTTTGTTTTTCACTCATTATTATTTTGGTATTTCGTTCATGCTATAAAAAAGGGATAACATATATTTTAACCATTATTAAAGTATATATATAGCTATCCTTGACGAGGAGTACTCATCATTTCAAAATTACAGGAAGGGTACACACACGTCGAAAAGTTGGGAAACACTGGGTTAGCCTAATGAGCCGAAATATATCAACAAGTGGGTGAGAGAAATAAAATAATGGTGCCTATAAATGCACGAAAAAATGAAGATTTATCACACCATCTAATGATAAAAATATCTTTTAGCATTCCTCAGATGCTTTTATTCATCGCTACTTAGTTAATCCATGTTCTTCAAGCTACATTTTGACTTCAAATGATTACTTTTAAAATAACAATAGTTGTCTAATAGGATAAATTAAAATCTCTTTAATTGAAAAAATATTAATTATTGAACTAATGCCGAAAACACCAGTATATTACCTTAGCAAATACCAGTACTGCGAAATTTCAAACTAGCACGAAATACCGGTATTCGGTGTACCGGTATTGGAATCACTAATTGGAACTCTGTTATAACGTCATTAAAGGACCCAGAATATTTTTGACACAATAGCCAAATGACGCGTAGGGGATACATATTAAAGTGTCTGAGCGAATACAGGGGCCAAAATTTCTTGACGTTATAACAAAGTTGTCACTGTAAACGAGGTCACTATAATCAAATTGTGTATTTTAGATTTATTGTATGTGCTATTTTCTATTTCTTTTTAAATTTTGCGAGTTTTTCATGCTTGGATGCAAATAAAATCAGGTACAAATTTTTCTTAGTAAAAATACCGTTGTAAGTGTAAATATGAAGAGGCTTATAATATAAAAATTTCACATTTGCTCGAGCATCGCCTAGGAGTTTTCTTTTGTTTTCCAATTTTATGACTATGTGTTGAACTAAAAAAAAAAGTAAATTCTCACTTTCTAATAACATTTTTACTGCAATTACAGGAATTGGTTACGCAATGGTAACCATATCGCTCATCATTTGTATATACTACAATGTCATTGTGTGTTACACTGTGTTCTATATGGCGTCCACATTTCAGACAACAGTACCTTGGGCAGTTTGTCCGTCTTATCCGTCTAACTTTACAAAATGCCATGTGAGAAATCAACAGGTATGTATATTTTCAAAATACGGCTAAAAAAATGTGATGATTTACTTGTTAAATTCTAGCAGCATGAAAGTATTACTTTTTAAATTTGAAAAATAATGTTCTCATGGTATATTTTTATATAGCTTATTTAAAATTTAAGAACTTACTATACATATTTAGCATAAAATTAAAATTTTTACTGCTTCGTATAATTGAGGGTCTTTTTTGAATAGTGAGTGAGTTCCGAGATTGTTCATTTTTTGATTCAGATTCTTAAAGTTGCTTACAATTCTGTGATCGAGATACTACCTTTGTTCACAGCAGAACTAATTTAAAGCTGTATTGATTTTAAAATACGAGTATGATTGAAATGAAATGTTTGAACATGAAAGTGAGGTTAACTAGAATTTTTTTAAGCGACATACAAATGAATTCTTCAATTTATTCCGAGACACCTGCTGAGTTTTAGATCTGAACAAAAATTCAAATTAAAAAAGAGGGGAAAGGGGTTAAACTTTTATTTTATAAAAAACATTTTAACAAACCCGGGTCATTTTGAGAAATGATTGCAACTAGGTCCAACGTTATACATATTATTGTGAGCCAGAAAGAGCGTGTTAGATGTCACGCGTATTAATACAACTGTTTAGTTGTTAACTAACCGATTTTTACAAAGAAGAGGTTATCAATTCATATTTTTTTTGTCGGTTTGTTCATCGATAACTTCTCGCTGGATGAACCGATTATGATGATTCGTTTTTTTTATTGATCTAGGGTGGTCTCCCTAACGTCACTATCTTTTTCTGGCATTATTTGAAAAATAGAGAAAATGTTATGGGTAGAAATGCAGTGATTTTTTTTTTTTTTTTGTTTGTTTTTGTTTTTTAATCATAACTTTTGCCTAAATGAGACGATTTTGGTGTTTTTTTTTAAATCGATAGAGGGTCGTCTAACTCAAACATCGCACATCAATTTGACTACATTTGTTGTGTAGAAAGAACGTTATCGGTTAAATAAAAGTATTTTTCTTTTAATTGGGAATCCTTGGCTTGATATTCCTTTGTGCGGAAAATTATTGATAAATATTAACACCATTCTTAAGAAAGTGTTTGTTGCCATGAATCAGTAATATTAAAAGCAATTATAACAAGAGTTTGATTTAAGGCTTCTCTGAAGCAAAAATTAGAGCCAATCATTTTGTTTTCTCTAGTGACCTTTTGAAATCAACTTCACAACGGAAATTATTGTACAAATGATTAGCTTTTAGTGCCGTTCAATCAAAAAAGGTTTCCCCTTTGTTTTGAAAAAAAATGAGTATTTGCATAAAAAATGTATTTACACTTTAAAGAATAAAATAAATTGATCTTTGGGAAAAAATAGAACCGACTTCAAATTATAAATTGTTCAAAAAAGTAAAAAATAAATTCATTCTTCAAACAGCATCGATACGACTTTTATACATAATTTTTGAAGTCGGCAAAAAATTATTACATTTTAAAGCTTTTGTAATTATAAATCAATTAGAAATATAAATTTCTCAGAGTTTCCAATAGTTCCTAGAAAAAGTAAGTAGCATTTAATATAATGTACTTAGACTCAAAATTTTGCGTCGACTTAAAAATTAAGTTTAAAAGTAAAGTCGATGTTGTTTAAAGAAGGAGTTTATTTAATAGCGCAATTTATCATTTGAAGTCGGTTCTATTTTTTTCGAAAACTATTTCATTATTGTAAGTTTTTTAAAAAGTTGGTTTTAAATAAATGAACTGTGTTGTTGCGTCCAAGTTTGGCTGTAATTTAAAATTCATCTTTCCGCTATTTAATTAATAAATAACCAACTGACAGAATGTATATTATATCGCTTTCACAACAGAAGAGGAAAAGCACCATGTAATGAAGACTAGAGTGGACCCATGGGCCTATGTTCTCTTGACTGTCCGATGAGGCGAAGCTTAGTTGAACACCTGATTCTAAGTATTCCTAGTACTGAAGGGAGTCAGATACTCAAAATGTTTCTTCAAACATAATACAGTGATCTTATTTGGGTTGTGCAGGTATAAGGAATCTCTGATCAGCCGGAGATGCTATAATTTTGAGCACTTCTTTACGTACGCTAGTCCACGTCATGTTCTTTGCTAGTCCACGGCGTATGCTAGTCCACGGCGAGCAAACCTCATTAAAAGTCTTAAGAAAGTGAATCCACACACACACACATTAGACTTATCCGTAGCCAGCAAAATCTCCTGATCTTAATCCAATGAAGAACTAATACGGTTGGCTAGAAAAAGCAATTGTACGGAAACTAAGCCTTCTCTAACTGTCTAAGCGTCTGACTAAAGATAGATGGTCCCTAGAAACTGTGACCGGATAAGTGGAAGATAGTCCTATAAACTGAGCTTAGCAACTTTGCCAGCCCTAAATCATGCTATGATGTGTTTCTGTACAAGTGAGGAAAAATAATTTCCGTATTAAAATCATAGGCAGTTACTTTTCGAGTTTTATTTTATTTGTATGTAATCATTTATTTTTACATATTTATTTATTTATTAAAGTATTTATTTTCCAACTTTCCCTGTCACAAATGGTGGCTAGTTATATTGTTTCGAGTTAAAGTTTATATTATATACATTGCTATTGAATATTTTATAAATATTTATATATTTTGTAATTTGAGCTAGGTTTTTAATATTCCAGCAAAGTTTTTTGAATTATGTTTCTTATTTTATAAAGCCGTTATTTTATTCAGATAATTTTTGGCGTGAGTGACACATTTAGCATTGGAAAAAAAATGTGACCATACAAAAATTGAGTATAGCAATTTTTTATTCGAAAATGAGTGGTTCCTCTGTAAATTTTAACTTTTTTTTCTTCTTCCTCTCTTAGGATAATATGAGTCATACTGGCTCAAAATTGTCAAGTGAGATTTATTGGAGGTAAGTACTCAATTGTTCTAAAAATATTTTGCGGTAAATTTCAAACCTCTATTTTAGTTTCTGAATATTTTATTTTATGAAAAGTATGAAGAAATTACTTAGAAATACTTTTCAGCCTACTTTCCCGTAGAAGTTTTTAAAAGAAGTATGAAAAAGGCTTAATGTATCGTAAACATATCCTTAAAAGTAAGTCAAAAATAAGTTAAGTAATTAAATAAAGATAGAAAATCTTAAAAATCAGCCCCAGGGACCTTCATGGAGTTGAAACACTGGGGGATCAAAAGCCCAGCTTGTTCTGTCGTGTAAACTGTTCTTGGTCGCTTTGGGCCCTTTTTTTTTTTTTTTTTTTTTTGGTGGGCCGGTCGTTCGGTTTTCCTGGTGGGCGGGATGCTACCTATCCTAGAACTTGCGAGATTTAAAAAAATGTTATTTACTTCCGTTGGTAATCCTGCTGTTATCAATTTATGGTATTTTTTTTTCTTTTAAAGAAACGTAATGTTTAATAAGTGCTATATGCATGGACTTATGGCATAAAACGCTTTTTTGTCTTTTACTGTGGCATAGCTAAGAATTTGGTTTCGTAATTGTAATTTCTTTATCGAGGATGAGGCTGCTATTTCAGCTAGTGTATGAAAAAACTACTAGATAATTGTTTCGTAACGATTTGATTATTTGCGACACAATTTAGGCACGAAAGTATTTAAAACGACGCAATAACTAGTCAACTGAGTATTAATTGAGTGGATTCTATAATCGACCATAGTGATGTTTAAAATGTAACATTTTAGAATCTTTTGAAAATCCTCCTGAATAGTTCCAGCATTTATTAACATATTAGTAAAAACTAAATACTCAGGTGCTTAATTAATTGTGTTAAATTCCCGCTGTATTTGGTGAAAAAAATTAACCATCACCCACAGGGCCGCAAAACCGAAAATTGCCAATATTCGTTTTAGACCATCTGTTTCCCTGAGTTTTTAGAAAGTTGGAAAGGGGGAGGGATTGTTTCTCAAAGCCTGTCGAAAATGCGAAAGACAACCAATAAAATTTAAGATATTAGGCTTAGGTATTTGTCAGTATAAAATGGTTCTGATAAAGAGCAATATGAATTCTAGCTATATGACGAGCAATATGAATTCTATTTAACACCATTTTTTAAAAAGTTTATTTACATTTTTAATGTGGTTTGTTGTAGGTAGTTTTTTCAAAGATGAATGTGTTAGTCAACATAAATTATATCAGTTTCGGTCGTTAGCCTTTCCAACGCTGAAATGAAATTTCATATTCACACAGAATTTGCGCTTTTAGTGTAATGAGTGCCAGATTTATCACTCAAACTGTCGTCTGCAAAAGAGTTTTACTGCTTTAAAATGAAAAGAAAGAAGAAGAAAAGAACATTTTATTGAAATTCAGAAACTGAATTTCTCCTCTCCGTGAAATTTCTAAATAAAGTATATCATCGAGTAAATGCGTTCGCAAAATGTTTCTAACTTTAGCTAGTGACGTTGTTCCAAAATTGGCTGTATGTCATATTCCTCTACTCTGGAAACATTGATATCTTTTTTTCCCTTGAAAATCTCATTTTTATTTACGAAGGCGGGAAAAACTCGTTCTCCTGAAAGTCCTGTAAGTTGAAAGAAGCATCCAACAAAAAATTCTGCAAATATGAATGTTTAACCTTACATTCTGCCAACTTAAGAGCTGGGATGGCTGAGAGCCAAAAGTATTGGCATTTCCCGGTTAGATTCTTCGCGTGTTAAAAATACAAATTCACTTTTTTTTTCTTACCTAGAATAGTGCCTTATTTTTCTCACATAATAACCTTTATATATTTAAAGACGGGAGTGACTTCTGTCTTATCTGAAAGTCAATTTTCTGCGAAAGATGTTTATATACTCAAGAGATTTAAATGCTTAGGAAAGATAAGGGAAAATTCTAAAATTCCTGGAGCAATCTACCCTAGAAGAGATAAATGGATATACCGATTGTGTTACATATGCATCATAGAATAAGGATAGAAATTCGATTCTCGCTTTAAAAAAGCGCTTTGAAATTCGAAATATTATTGAAAATTGTAAATAGAATACTTACCAATTTTCTTAATACTCTAGTAAAACACAGACACACACATAGAATTATATATATATATATATATATATATATATATATATATGTTTTAAGTCGAAAATACTCTTATGAAAATATTCTCGGAGAATATATCTTCTCAAATTGAAATTTAGAGAAAATCGTGAATATTCTTTTTCTTAAAAATAATTATAAAATTTTATAAACGTCATTATTATTATGAAACAATATTCAATTTTCACAAGTAAGGCAGGTACATACAATTATTTTTAGGCTTATTTATTCTTTTTGCTGATGATTTACTTTAGAAAAATTTTCTATGACCAATAAAAGATTTTGTTCGGTTGAATAAGCCTTTTATACTAAAATACAATTTAAACCAAATACGCTCTTCTTTTAAAATAATTATTTCTCTTCTTTTGGCCGAAGATTACCTTTTTATACATTCTTTATTATTATTCTTATTATTATCATTATAACAACATCATTCCGTGTACGCTAAAGGGAGCTGGTGCACGTTAAATAGGTCGTGGCTCCAATGTTCTCCAAGTGAAACTATACCTCTGGGGGCGCCAATCCCAGGTGACGGTCTCTCATCTGGGAGCTGGTTAAAAAAAATTAAGAGACTTTTCAAAGGGGCGGAAATCGGACTCCTGCCTATAAGGGCCCCGTTAGACTCAGGGGCAGCGTACCCTATCTTCCTCGCCACTCGCGAGGACACGACAACAACAACATCATTGGCAAGCAAAACGAAGCTAATGGAACATGGAAACGATGTTGTCATGGCGAAATGCATACTCGTTTTTTTTAAAGTATTATTTTGTTAAAAAAGAAGAATGTTGTCATCTAAGTAAATTTTATTACAAATATAGCCATACGCATTGTCAAAAGGAAGATTGTTTTCTTCTTTCCCGTAGAAATAATAGAAGAATATGACAATTTAATAAGCATAACAGTGTAGAAATAGCATTTTTAATTTAATTTTATAAAGCTCGTGCTTAAACGGTTGTACTTGTTACATGCTCAAAACTTCGATTGGCAGTAATGAATGGTAGGAAAGATTATCACAAAGCTTTTCAATTGAATGCCATTCATTAATGTGAGTGCATATAATGCATATGTATGTATGTATGTGTGCGAGTGTATATATATTTATATATATATATATATATATATAAAAACATATGTTGAGAGAGAAAGATTACAAAATAAACTAACAAAAAAAAATTCCATATGAGAAGGTACACGTCGAGGAAAAAAAAATATTTATCACTTCTTCGAACTGTAAAACTCCCTTCCCATTATTCTAATAAATAAACATATTTAGCTTGGCAATGATATTTAATACCCCTGTCACGAGGCTGAGAAAACTCTTCGAATGCTCTGGTAAAACAAACGAATGTCTCACAAAAATGTTTCCACAGCTTGCAATCGGCTAACTCCTCGTGCCGTGGTGAATCTACGCCATCACGACTTACGAAACAACAGTTAACAGCCAATCAAATCCTTTTTAATGCTTTCTCTGCCATTAATGCGACTTTCGTATTTGCAAAGATTTGGATTCCTTCTTCAAAGTCTTGTGTACATACTATGTTTCACTTCAGGCTCATAAAAATGTCATAAAATTTCAAGCTAATAGGCGAATTTACGGAGCTATAAATTATCTTGTAACATTTTATGTTCGGTTTTGAGTGGATATCGAGTATTTGCAACACGGGGAGATAAGAAAATAAGAATTTTGATGGTGGTTTCTTAATTGAAAGCAATGCATGCGTATTTATAAGAAAAAGCAATAATGTTATTCGAAATAATGCAAGATCTCTTAACAAAAGCCTTTTAAAATGACTGAATAGCTGACAAAAGAACTAGTTTCCGATACTTTATTTTTAAAAATGTAGACTTGAAGTGAATTAATTTATCATATCCCTTTAAACACATTATTTTAGGTTATGTATCACTTTCACGTACGAAGCAAAGGAAATATTGTATTCATGAAAACTTTCCTACTCAGATTTTAGCCCAAAATTACAATTTAATCACCCATAAATCCATTTTGACTAGTTTCTTTCACGATGTCCGTAGTTCACCAACGAAATATACATTTTTACCATCCCCATTACCATTTTGACCAGTTTTGATGTCTGTATGTGAGTATGTATCTATGTATCTGCGTTTGTATGTGTGTACGCGTCTCGGATAGCCTAAAAACGGTTAGCTGTAGAATGAGAATAAACTTTGTATGTAGGAATTGTGCAACAATTCGTTGCGCACCTCCCCTTTTCGCTGTAACCGGATGTTCCGAAGCGCTCTTTTCTCGTTTTTAGCTTACTTTAACGTAAAAGTAAAAAAAAAAGGTATCAAAAGAGACTAATAATGCATCGTAAGAATATCGTTAAAAATGAGGAAAAGTCAAAAATAAGTGAAGTAATTAAAAAAAATAAATAAAAAGCAAAAAAAATTTAAAGTAAGGTTTTGAAATGGGGAAAATGTGGTCTGTCAGTCTCTATGAATGTATCCCCTTAATAACTTTTGAGGGAATTGTCCGATTCCAAAGATTTTTTTTTTTTTTTTTTTTTCATTCAAAAGCTCTTGCCGAGAAAACCTAATTTATATGTTTCATTTTTTTTTTAGTTGAACAATTTTTCGTTCCATTGTGAACAGTTCAAAAAATCTGAAAATTAGCACTATTGGGAAAATGTAAAGAAAATTACATAAACCCTGTACAAAAGACTCAAGTTCCTTCAGACAAGCTTATTCAAGGAGCTCCGGATTTGGCACCACATTTTTGGCGCTAAATTTGGCGAATGTCTCCAAGTTGTAGCCGAATGGTTATCAGTTTACTTAATTAAATAAATGATGCCTTGTTGAAATTATCTTCATACGAAAAAAGATTTGCATTTAACATGATACTAATACTAACAAGAAGTACCGTCTATAACTGTACGAGCCTACTTTCCCTAACTTCGAACCACAACATGCCCTCCTAAAACGCAATGATCAGTTTGGTGATATTCACGATATTTGGCGACGTTCGCTCATTTATAATCATTATAACTGTCATAGTTTTAAGTGCCCTGAATTTTGGAATGTACACTCAGATTCTTCATTTGATTGAAATCAGTAAAGAAAAGGTATAAAGCGCGTTTTTTTACTTAAGGAAATAGCATAAAGACCTTTTAACATAGCATATGTTCCAAATTTATGTCACCAAACTACTGAGACTTGCTCTTCGTAAAAATCAAGTTGCATCAGAAACTAGAACATGACAATGATTTCTATATGGCGATTCAGTTAAGAAGGTACAAACCATTCCAACTTTTAAGGGAAAAAAAGGAAGAAGCAATGTTCTTACTAAAATAACTGACTTCCAGTTATTTTAATATCTTCTTTGAAATCAAGCCAAAGTCTGAAATGCCAGTTTATTCTTATTCACTTTTGTAAATGACTGAATCACGACCGTACAATAAAAAGGGAAACTTCTGGGTCCTTAATGAAATTTGGGCGTCTTTTTTCCATCAACTTATTTAAGGCTTGAACATTTCGTACAGTACATAAAAAGTTCAAAATCCACGCGTAATCCGTAAAAATAATTAAATTAATTAATTTATGCTTTAAAAAATAAAAAAACAGTTGTTTGAAAATTAGTTCGTTGGGTTAAAAATTTGTTGATTCTGCTTCTTTATAAAAAATACATTTAATTTTTTTGAAAGGGCAGTTACAATGCTTGGGACTCGCAATGGACTGGAAAATTTTGGAGTCAGAAAATCACTCCTTTCTTTCTTTTTTTTATAATTAAAACTATTAATAAGAAGCTTATGACGTAAATCTAAAGAAACATATACATAACAGTGTAAAAATTTCAAAATATATTTTAAAGTCAGACTTAGACATAGAAATTATATAGGTAAAATCTGAAATAGCAATCATTTTCATTTCTTGAAGTACTTACTCAAAAAATTAATTGTTATTATATATTTAAAATCAAACTCTCTTTAATATTGCTTTATTAATTTGATTTGATTCATTGTTAAAGCCTACAACTGCAGAAATGTGTTTCTTAAAAGAAAAAAGTAAAATTTTAATTGCTATCATTTCCCGACCCCTGCTGTTTTTTTATTGTTGATCTGAAGGAAAATAATATTCCCAAGTCTTAAAAGCAACGCATTTGCTAAGGTCTCTCACTAATTCAACACATCCTTTTCTTCCAGACAATACGTGCTGGATCTTTCTGACGGTATTGAGGATCCCGGAGGAGTTAAATGGGATTTGTGCCTCTGCCTGCTATTCAGTTGGATTGTAGTGATTGCATGTTTGCTTAAAGGAATAAAAACATCGGGCAAGGTAATTATATTTGTTTAGTAGCATTGCTAATTTATTCTTTCTCTTGTTCGGATTGAACTGTACTGATTAAAAGAATACTTCTCCATTGTAGCGTCGCATCGTTCTTTTAAAATATATTTAGTTATAAAATAATTGAGAAAAATTAACTTGCAAAATATATTGGAGCGAAATGCTTAACCGTTCCAGTATTTGTTTGATACAAAAATCGTAATTGTTCTAATATTTATTTTAGTAAAAATTCACAACTCTTTAGTTATTTTTGCATTTATGATTTATAATTGTATTCATTCTTCAATTTTGGTTATTACGAAGCTTCGTTTACAACCATTTATAAAAAATTGCTATTTTTAAATTTGTTCAGCAGTCTGCTATCATTGCAATTAATAATAAATGTTCCAGAATATCATTGTAAATAACCTACGCAATAAGAATTCCATTTTTTCTGCAGAATCAATTATGATAATTTGGAATGTCGCAGCGAAATTGTTATATATCGTCAACGATGGTAACAAACTTTAGGGATTTATCGAGGCGGAGAAAAACCAAAAAAGAAAAGAAACTAACTAAGTTTTCCAAAAAAAATTCCGTAATTTGTTTTAGATAAAACTAACGTATCATTGGGGATATTTGATTTTTTTTAAATTTGTATCCCTTTTTATTCTCCAGAACATGAGTCATATTTTGATAGCTGGACGGTTTCACATTTTTATTTTGCCAAAAAATATGAAACTTTTTCTGCGTTAAAAATTCTAGCCTTTAATGATGCACTACAACTTTAGGTGTTAAAAGCATTCATTAAATAAAGTTAACTTCCTTAAGTTTTTATGATCGTCATGCACAAAGTGGAAAATAAGGGGATAGGGGGGAATGGTCAATAAGGAAAGACACTAATGACTGGACTGGCTGATTATTGATTTTATTTACTGATGCATCCAGGTGAATACAGCTTCTAACTTGTTTTTTATCTGCAATTATGTTATGCTTCTTAAGTGGGGGAAGTGGGCACAGTGGGACAATTTTTACAAAGCTCTTTTTTTCCAAACTTTAACTATAACTTCAAGATGTAAATCAAATAAACAAACAAAAGTTGGCTCAAAATGTATTTTTGGTCTCTATTCATGGGGTATATTGGACAACATAGATTCGACTATGGGGCACATTTGGGCTACTACCTCGTTTTAACAACCTCAAATAATTATTTGAGAAAGAACACATATATGTAGAAAGCATATGTTTGTATACAGAGAAATTCTGAAATTACTTGTTAGACAGATGCAGAATGTATGTAAAATATTAATTCATTCACATGTTTATTATAGCAATGCATCGATACCTTGACCAAAAGAAGAAGATAAGATAAAGATAGATAGCTAGATCATAAATTTGAAGTTGGGTGTATACGGGAAAGTAGGCTCGTACAGTTCTAGACAGAACTTCTTGCTATTAGCAGAGATAGAGAAAATAAAATACAAAAATTGTTACCACACAAGAACAGCTAAACATGGGCTGGTCAAAAGTCTAGGCTTCTATATTTGTGTTCCAACATGCTTCATCAGTTCATTTTTTAAATAATTGATTAGACCCAGTATTCTAGAACGATTGGAGCTGTTATCTATAATTTTTAAAAACCTAACTTCTTTAAAAGAATGTTAAATATTGCCCGAATATTAAAAAAAAAATCATTAAGGAGCTTAACAATCTAATAAATATTACTTATCATAGCAGAAAACTAACTTTCTTAGCTCCTTAAGAAACAGGTTTCATTAAATGGTTGTAAATCATAGCTATATATAAACTTTTATTTCTAAATAATTGTAATAAAAAGGAAAGTCTGAAAATTTAAAAATTTCTAGACGAGAGGTATTGCCAGAGCACCCACGATATGCTCTATATACCATCTATTTTGAATTTTATAAATTTTATTTTGTACTAGTTGTGAAGTTATAGCCTTTGTCTTAATTTGTCCTATGTCTCAATGGGCCCCCTTCTCCTATATAAAACAAAGCAGCATATTAACAGGAAAATGTTTCCTAAAACTTTGTGATTAAAATTTTCACCACCAGTAACTTAAAATTACTCAGAGCTCTATCTTAGCAAAATCTATTACCGTCCGAAAGCATTTAAAAAAATTATAAGAACTCACATTTCTTTTGCAGTGTTATTTTAGAAAGCAATAAAATGAAAGCGCTACGAATTAATATGAGCAATTAAAAATAATTCCGTATCTTGTGTTTAATTACATCATAATTCAATCAATATAAATAAAGAATTAATATTTAATTTGCGAAATCATAACAAAAGGGAAACTAATGTATATAAATATTCTTTCAAAGAATATTTAATGCTTATTCTTGGGACGTGGCTTACAAATTAATTTTTATTGAGTTTGAAATGAAAATAACAAGCCGAACATTGAATGAATAATTTCGGCAATTGTTAAGATGAATTATTCATTAACAAAAATGTATAAAAAATTGGTTATGTTTATTCAAGAGATGCTAATTAAAACAATTTACATTTGCATAGTTCATCTAGTGAAGAAACGTAATTTAATTTGCACTTTTTGGAGCTACGAACTACGTTCCTCAGAAATATTCCTTGAAGCTGCTAAAAAGTTATTAAAGGGAGCATTTTATTGAATTAAAAATTTTCTGTCAAATTGGAAGACATGGGTTGATTTTTAAAAGAACTGTCTCGTGCTTGCAATAATAAAGTAATGTACTTTTTTATTAAACGTGACTGGGAATGCAAGGGAAGAAAATATTTTGAAATAAATAAAAATATCTTCAAGCTGTGAAAAACTATGCTTTGGCTACTTTTTAAAAGACACTCTTTTATATGACAAATATTGCTTATCTTGACCCTTAATTTCATTCCTTCGGAATACAGAAGCAGTTCCTTTAAGTTTTGTATGCTTTCTTATAGTTATCTATACCAAGATTTCCGTCGGTATTTTTATGCTTTTCCGTATTGCTCCCAGTGAAAAATTGATTATTTGTTTAATTTGTAAGAGGTAATCATTTATGAAGGCATAAATTATATATTTAAATAATTTAATAAATTAATTAATTTGCCCATAATAAAAACAAACACGCCTGTGAACGACAAGTTAAAACTCAGCGATTGCTTTTATTGCATTAATTGTGCCAGGGGTCGAATAAGAGAAAATTTGGGTTCGTTTTCGGACCCTTCACAAAATCCCAATCCATCGAAACGGATCGTTTGCAAAATTCAAAATGGAACCTTCGCAACATTCCGAGCTATTATATCGTACTTTTCACAGAATTAATTATTAAATAGGCGGCAAATAATAATAATACTAAAACATTTTATCACTATATGTTTAAATTCTGAACTTTCTCAAAATTATTTGATTTTTCACAAAAATACTTTTAAAAGTCATAGAAACAGGACCCGGTTAAAAATGCTAGATTGACCTCCGACATCACATTTTATTCATTGCATAAGTTATGACTCTCCTTTCTGCTTTTTAGCCTACTTTTCCGAAAAAAAAATTTCAAAAAAAGTGTAAAAGAAGGCATAATGTATCGTGAAAATATCGTTAAAAAGAAAAATAACTAAAAATAAGTAAGTAATTAAATAAAGATTGAAAAATCAAAAAATTAAAAGTAAGGTTTTGAGATGGGGAAAACGTGTGTCTGTCGGTCTGTCTGTCCCCTCCCCCCCCCCCTAATAACTTTTGGACTGTCCGATTCGAAAAATTCTTTTTTCACTCGAAAGATCTCGGCAAGAACATTTCAGCTACACACTTTATTTCTTGATTTGAACAATTTTTCATTCAATTTTATACAGTTTAAAAAATCTTAGCATTTGCGCTATTGGGGAAATGTAAAGCAAATTACATAAACCCTGTACAAACAACCCAAGTCCCTTCAGACAAGCTTATTAAAAGAGCTCTGGGCTTGGAATATTCTTGTTTTGAACAATTTTTGTTAAATTTTAAATAGTTCAAAAAATTTAACTTTAGCTCTTAAGCGGAAATTTGACTTCTATATAGATCTAGATCATGATCTAACATTCTAACAGACGGATTTCCTTGAAACAAACTTTATCAGATGGAGAATGTGGCATAAAACATGTACAGATATTTCATCCAGAACTAAACGAGCCTATTGTCCTATGAAACGTTTTGATCTAGATATTTAAGCATATTTAGGAATTTTTGAGTGAATAAATGAATGCGTGAAAAAATTAATGAATGAATGCATGTCTGAAAGAAAGAAGGAATGAATTTCTGAAAGAAGGAATGAGTAAATGAATGAGTGAACGAATGAATGAGTGAATGAATGCGTATAAATTGTTGAAAATGGAATATTTGAGTAATGGAATATAATCGGGAGCGATAGCTAGATTATAAACTTAATTTTGGGTATATACGGAAAAGTAGGCTCGTATAGTTCCAGACGGAACTTCTTGTTGTATATAATATGTGAATTAAATAGCTTATATTATGTCTGTATGTTTTGATGGTTTGATTATAAACAAATAATTGGAATTGAAATTCGAAAAGTCTCTTGCAAAGGTTTTTCTCGGGAGGTTTTTTTTATGTGTCTTATGAAATTAAAGCAATTAATTTTACTTGCAGGTTGTATACTTCGCTGCTACTTTCCCTTACTTCGTACTTTTGGTCCTTTTAGTAACAGGTTTACTACAAGAAGGAGCCTTAAACGGAATTTTATACTTCATATCGCCTAATTGGAAGAAACTGCTCGATATTAAGGTATATGTAATGAAAGTATTACTTAACATTTCACTTGAATAAAATTCACAAACTGTATTTATATTTGTCCCTGAAGATCTAATTTAATATAGTTAACCATTTATTTATTTATGCATTTTATTTCTTATGATACAGCAGTTTAATCTACGATTGCAATGTGCCGTTGAAAAAAAGCTTTAATCCATCTCGTGTTTCAACGATAACTTCTCCCGAATGGTATTCGTAAATCGGAACTAAAAGGTCTCGGGCTCGAATCCCAATTTTGTAGTAATTTGCTTGAGAACGAAAAAGTGAATTGACTGCTGTAACTCTCTATCCACTCATCACTGACTTTTTAAGTAGGAGTTTTCCTGTCAATATGAAAGTGCAGAGCAGCCATCTACAGAAATTCTATAGGAAACTTCCTTACGGCTCTATAGACTGAATGAATGTCACACGAAATATTAATTTCAAAACTAATATATTGATGTTTTTCCGCTATTAAGCCCAGCAGAACTGACATTTTATGACCCCCACTTGTTAACTCATTTTTTCTTCAATTCGGTGGCGCTTCATCTTGTTTTTGGAGAATACATAGTTGAATTTTTATTCTATGAGTAGGGAAAATTCCATTTAATGGAAGAAAACATGTATTCTACAGCAGAAATAATATAAACTAAGCTTCAGTTTTACTAACTTTTAAAAAATTACTCAAAATAAATAGAAAATAAAACGTTTTTGCTGTAAAGCTAGAAAAGGATCTTCTGAAACACTTGGCAATACAGTTTTACAGCATTACTTAGAACACATAGGGCCCTGAAAATACAGCATACACTTAGTTTATTTTATCATTGATGACGTATCTTAAAAGGATAGTATGAAAAGTCTTCTAAATCGTATAAAGTATTACTTTTAGAAAGCTCAAAACATTCGCTTTTCATTTCAGTAAATACTCAAATGTAGAAATAATTTATTCATAGTTTGATAATGCATGTAGCAGTTACTGAAATAGAGCACTAACATACCTAGAATTATTTACTTCTACAATTTCCGTGTGTGAAAGTAAAAATAGCCACAAAATTGTCAGTTTAAAGTTGACTTTAAAAAAAGGATAAACGTGAAATATATACTTTAAAGCAGATTTCTTTATAATAATAAATGTATCACAAAAAAATAGATTACGCCTCAGGAACACGATAAGGATAGTTAAATTATTAATAGTTAAATTATTGCTACAATTTGATGTGAAACATGGTCTTAAAATAGTTACTTTTTGAGATGAAACATAGTTAAAAGGTATTTGAGAACAGAAAACAGTAAAAAAATTACCTTTGTGAGAAATAATAATAATCAAAATCAACGTTAGATACTCAAATAACATATGGGTTAAATGATCTGGCAAAAGATTTTCCTAATTGCCTTTTCGTCCAAGCTCACTTTGCTCTGAAAAAAGGGTCCCTTGTAACCAAGAAACAGTGTGTGTAATTATTTTTGATAATTGTGCATTTAAAGTTGGTTTTGACTTTTATAATATAATCTTTCATTTTCGTTTCTTCATTCTAGGTTTGGCAAGCAGCAGCTGGACAAATGTTCTTTTCACTTGGGGTGTCTATGGGAGCTTTAATAATGTACAGCAGCTACAATGATTTCAGAAATGATATATTCAGGTAAATGTTGCTCATTTAAGCACAAATTAAAATGGGTTTCTTGATAAGCTCCTTTAGGTGTCTCCACCGAAATGTGTCAAAATAATAACAACCTAATTTTAAAATACAAGACTTTTAATTGATTGAGTATAGAGAAAACTGTAGTAAAAAATGTAATGTTCTACAATTTTTAAATATAAACCTCTTTGTTATAAGCTGAAAATATGCTTTGCATTTGACGCTAAAGGTTAATTTGCATATGAAATAGTGATGGTAGTGGCATCTTATATTGAAATGTTTTCCTGGGTTTGCCACCTGGGAAAAACACTTACTCTTAAAATGCAGAACGAGTGAAATATATTGTAAATATTTTTTACTCACTTATTTTTATAAACGTAGTTTTACTAAATAGCAACATTTTTTCGTGAATTTAGTGGCTTTTAACAAAAACATTGTCGAAATTTACATGTTGTGTTAGAAATTTATATGCGTTTTACTTAAAATCTTTATTTTGCAACCCATTTCTTCTCACTGCATCACATGCTTCTGCATTCCCCTTTATGTTCTAGGAAAATACTCACAAGAGTTGGCGGGAAAAAAAGAACTTTTTTTGCATTTCCGATGCTTGGTAGTGCGGAAAAAGTGCATTGGTGGCACATATCGCACTTTAAAAAAATTGAAGTTGGTATTATGATTTCTTAATTTGCCTCCAATGCGCTGAAATTAAGCATTTTTTTAGCGTATTCAATGTTATTTAAATATTGAACTACTATATTGGGCCTTATATTTTTTACCAAAATTTTTTATTCATTTGCTGCAAGTGAAGGAATAATAGCAGCAGTTCAAAATTTCTACATGAATTTATTGCCACTTAGGACATTTTCTCCGCGATACACAACCAAAAGAGGGGGGTGGGGAATGTAGATATTTTCTTAAAAAATAAAAATAATAACAGCGTTTGGCCGAAAGTTGCGGCAAAAGCTTTTAAAAAAATTATGTATAAACATTTTACCACCAATGGCACATTTTCTGCACTACTCATCATCTGGTAATAGATTTTAAAAAAAGCTTTTTTTCGGCACGGCCGTAATACACACTATCTGCTCTCCAGTCTGAGTTTTTATTATATTTATGCTATATAACTGAATATTCTTTTGTCTGTGTGTGTGTGCACGTTTGTACTTAAATGCAGTTTATTACAATATCTATACATATTTTATACATATACAGTGAAACCTGTGTAAATTGACTAATGGCGGTGCAACGTTTTAGTAGTCAACTTAGATAGGTGGTCAACTTTTACAGGGTGGAGATTTTTTTTATTTTTATTTTTTACAGTATGCATTTAACTCATTTGTAACTAATTTAAATAGTATGGGTAAAATTCATGTATTAACGTTACTTAAATTAGCTTTTTTTTTCACAATTATCTAAAATATCATTAGAAAAATTTTAACCGAATGATTTACGAATTATCTTACACAACTTTAAAAGTAAAGTACTCAGTTAAAATTAAGATAAATATCTTATTAATTATTTCAGTTACTTATATAATGATAAAGATTTCCTACAAATACATAATTTTTCAAATGGCTATATCAGATAGAAGCAAAAAGAAGAAACCTATTTAAAGAATAAAAGAGTGCTCATAGTAGTTGTCCCATTTGGTTATCAACAAAGAGATTTAGGCAAACTTTATATAAATGTTTTATCCACCCAGACAAATACTGGTCTAACATTATAGCATAAAAAATATCCTGGAGAAGCTATTTAAGTTTTTCTTTCTTTGCAAAAATAGTTAAAAAAATAAATATTAATTAGGTGGTCAACTTACAAAGGGTTTTTTATAATACTCCCACCCAAATTAGGCGTACATAATTGGTCAGTACAGACAGATGGTCAAGTTACAAATGTTTCTCTACATTATGTAATATAGGACTAATTCCGTTCCCGACAAAAGTGGTCAACTTAGACAGGTGGTCAGCTTGCAAAGGTGGTCAACTTTACAGGTTTTACTGTATATATATATATATATATAATGGATAGTATTAAAACCTTCGCACGGGGAACTTGAGGAAGATTTTTGTTTTATTATTCGAAACACAACTGAAATTCATTTATTACATTAATTGATACAGACAGGAAATGATGAACGATTTATCACAGTGGAACTCAAGTGCACAAATCTACTGCCATCTATCGGTGTTATTTACAAATAGTATTAATTCCTTAAATCCTTCGAAAGATCATTTCAACATTCGAAGAGTGCAAAATCTATGTGAATAAATTCAGCGACGAACGTTTGGGAAAACTTACTTATTTATTTTTCCTTTCCTTAAGGACGAATAGAAAATGCTAATAAAGTTATCAAAAAAAAATAAATAAAGTGAAAATAAAAACATTAAATTATTCGAATAGTAAGGAACGTATTATTGTATAATTGCATTTAAAACCAAGGAGATAAAGGCATTAAAAGGAATCTAAGTTCTTTAAAAATATGCTGCTCTTCACTAGTAAATTCTGAATAATAATGAAGTGTTACAACCTGTTACAACACATTTTTCGAAGTTTTCGCTTTCATAAACAAACTGTCTTTTAGAAATAGCTTTAGAGAAAATAATGATTCACAATTTCTGTTCATAAACTTTTTTTGTTGTTGTTGGCGTTACATGTATTTTTTCTGCAACTTACATTCATTGAAATTAAATCAAACGAAAGCCCGAACTACTATCTTAATTAATGAGTGAATGAGTTTTGAATTTCTTAGCAGATATTTTTTGAAAATTAATGGTTATGAATTCCAACTAAAAACATTTATCGCCGAAATAAATTAAGAAAAATGATTTTCATTAGAATTAAAATATTTTTTGAATAAAAACCATTAGACATTCCAAAAAAGAAAAGAAATCGTGACCTACACGTGACGAATAATGCACGTCACGTGTAGACAGTGCCGGATCTAGGGTGGGGCAAGCCGGGGCCCATGCCCCGGGAGGCACTTCTGGGGGGCGGCAAATTCAACTGTGATGCACAAAAGGAAAAAACGAAGAAGAAAGGAAGAAAAAAAATGTTTAATTAAGCCAATTTAACTTTTGGATCAAAATTAAAATCTTAGTTCGGAGCTCCGATTTGATCATTGATCAGCTATTTCGTTACCGATTAAAAGCGTTTAATAAAATTTGTATAAACTGTTGGCAACTCTAAAATTGAAGTTAGGGGGCGGCAAATTTCACAATGTCAAAATTAAGAAATTTAAATTTTAAAAAGTCCAGGTTTTTCTTTGTTAAATACGTCATGCTGTGCTCAAACAATACAATAGTTTTTTATTAAATTTCAAAGCACACTTTTATTAAGAGGTGGGAGCTTGTAACTGACGTTTGAGAGGGCAGACATGTCGTGACTGATATGGGCGTTAGTAAGAAGAAAGGGAGTGGGTCCTGCCCCCTGGTTTTAAAAAAAAAAAATTGCCAATTTTATTCTGCATTTTTATGAGTAAAAGAGTTTAAATTTAAACAAAAATTGTTTCCCTTTTTTCTAATAATTTTGCAGTCCCAAATGCATCTCTTCAGGCCTCAAAAATGCACCAATTTGCATATAATTTTCAAAATTTTTCCGGGGGTGAATCCCCCGGACCCCCTATCAACTGTCATCAGAATTTCATATCTACAGTAAAGAGGGAACCTTCATATAGCTCTACCCCCTAATGTTGAGCTAAAATGGACGTGTCGTGAGAACATTAACGAAAGTTTATTAGTGACCCAAAAGTGAAAAATCCTCAAAAAAATAAAAGAAAGAAAAAGCTCAACACATAAATATTATATGAAATATCAACAATGATTGGATGGAAGGGGGCGGCATTTTAAAGTTTTGCCCCGTCTCGGAAAACTCAAAGATCCGGTACTGCGTGTAAACGTGCATTACACTTTTTTTTTTTTTGCAATTATATTGACATTTGTTTGACATTCACTGAAGCTAATTAAAGGAGTAGGTTTTACTCATAAACATAAAAAAAAAAGATTGTAGCGAAATATCTTGAAATATATTATTTATAAATTTTATGCATGGTTGCTCTACACGCGAGAATGGAATGCCCCACACAGGCTATAATGCTTCTGATTTTGATTTACATTGAACGATAACGCACAGAAGGTTGAAAAAGCGAAAAAAGTTCTATCAAGATAGGACCAATCAATCTGCAGCAGACGAAAAACTTCTCTTGGAGTAAACTTCGTACGGAAATTGATGTTTCCCATCAACGGAAGTGCACGCGATTTATATTTCGCTTATTACATTTTAAAAGATATTCATCCAATTGGAATTTCTCATCGTGAATCTACGTAACTCTTGTTTCTCCAAATGCAGAACAAATACGTTTATATAAATGTCATGCAAAGTTTTGATACTTCTAATATGAATAATTTTTATGTGAATGCATAGTTTATTTGTGCATTTTGTTTTTACTTATAAGGAAGGAAAGGTTCTCTTTTTACGGTTTTTCAGTGTTTTCCCGATCATGCAGCATCGTTTTTATTGAGATAAAGCACACAAAAGGGCTTGAATGTCAACCGTTAAATCAGTGGTCATTTTATTTTGCTGGAAAAAAAACTAACTGAAGTGTTGCAAACAGCCCCCACAGACCCCCGAACGGAAGTGCGTATCAAATTACTACAATGGGTTGTATGTAAAAATGCCCCCTGAAAACATGATAGCTGTATAAGTGATGAACATGGAGAGCGGTCCCATCAGGACATTTCAGTTATGGAAAAGATATATCAAGGGAAGTGGAGTGCAACTATGTTAGCAGATAACTGCTGGACGTTAAAAAGCGACATTCCTGAGGTATGCCAGAACATGTCAAAATCGATAACGGTAAATAAAAAATTACTTGGTCTTTTGGTGCAAATGCTTCTAATATAAAAATTACAATGCCCTTAAAAAAAGGGGGAGGGATCCTGAAGATTTTATTGACTGATCTTAGAAGTATTTTCGAAGCTGAATTCGAAAATGAAAACTATTTTCCTTATCAATTAAGGGTTTTGCTTGTAAGGTACTGCAATAATTTAGGGTAAATAGTATCAATGTAAACTATTACATCACCTTGCACGAAAAATCCTTACGTGATATAGAAAAATGGTTTTCATTTTCGTGTTCAGCGTGAAAGGTACTTTTAATATCAGTTAACAAAGTCTTTGGGGCAGATATTTTTTTTTTTTTTGTAGACAACTGTAATAAAATTTAATACATTATTTTATAATTTGAGGCATTGGTTGTGCTTTTTTTTTCTTTCCATTTTCATATATTTTTATTATTTTCACTTTCTTTTTCGTCAGCTGTAAGACAGGATAACAATTTTTTGCTTGTAACAACAGGTGCTAAAGATAATTCTTAATTAGTTACTTATATTTTCTCGCACTCATTTTAAGCCTACTTCTCGTAAAAGTTTTAAAAAAAATAGTATGTGAAAAATTCATAACGTATCGTAAAAATATCCTTTTAAAAAAGAAAAGTCAAAAATAAGTGAAATTACACTGTGCAACAAATTTGAACTTTTTTTTTTTTTGTCCTTTAGATGAAACTATGTGATTCTATATAAACAAAAGGTTCTTAATTCAAATATCCAAACCAAAATGATCCATCACGTACCGTTTTTGCTGGAGACCTACTTCTCATATTTATACAATGTGGTTATAGAAGAATGTAACTGCGGCTTACTTATTGAAAACACAAACACAAAAAACATTTTTTTTTGGCCGTTTCATCTTGTGGGCATCTGTTGGTGTGCTCTGGTAACATATTAGCAATATTCAATTCATATACGTCCATTCCATCGACCGCTGAAACGCTTTTCAAACACAGAAATGTCCTGGTGAAACCTTTCCCCATGCTCATCATAAATTGCACCAAGGTTTTGAGGAAAGAAATCCATATGCTAGTCCAAAAAGTGTAGTTTTAATGAAATATAGCAACCTAATAATGCAAAAGCCTTTTACCATGTCACCAAAAAGATTTTCGTAGTTTTCAGCTTTCTCATTTCCAAGGAAACGCGAGCACACTGATTCAAAGGCCAGGCAGGCAGATTTTTCGGCTTCTCACTGTTTGTTTTCATACTCTTCATCATGAAAGGACTTCCTTAAGTTGTGGGCTAATAAAAATCCTTTCTTTTAGTTTTGCCTCACTTATTTTTTAAAATTTTTTCCTAAAATTCAAGAAAGTCACTTCTTCTCTGTCCAGAGTTTTTACAAATATTTCGATAAACAAAGTTTAATATACAATTTTGGGGAAAAGGCACATTGTAGATTTACAAGTGGCTAATTTAATATGCTTTTGCCACTCAAAATTTTGAAATTTCCTTTGTGTTTGCAGAATTTGCTATAGGAATGAATAGGAAAACAATATTTAGATGGAAGAGCACCTATAAACAAGCGCCACTCTGCTGAATTGTGCTCATGTCCTAATGCTTGAAGCACTACATTCACATCACAGCAGCATACTACTTTTTCTTTCTCCGCAAAATAGTCTAAAAAATGTTTTTGTCGCCTTGTAAAAAACTCGAAACTTCGAGAAGTAGATAAAGCTTTTGTTGCCAAAAAATGTCGCTAAAGCAACCCAAGTTCATTAAAAAGGTCTCTAGAATGGCAAAGAGTTCACTGTCAATGATAAAGATATAATTTATAATAAATTAAGTCGATAAATTACGAAAATTGCACATTTATCCAGAAAATACGTAAAAAGCTAAAATGTGGAATTTTGGAAAAATGGTACGTGATATGCAAAAAATAATTGCAGATTCGTAATTCTCAGCCAAAAATACATGAGAAACAGACATTTTCATCCAAAGGACATTTTTCGTGTTGCACAGTGTTATTAAATAAAAAATGAAAAATAAAAAAATTACTTGGATGGGGAAAATGTGTGTCTGTCGGTTTGTAAGTCTGCCCTAATAACGCTTGAGGGAATTGTCCGATTCGAAAGTTTTTTTTTTTTTGCATTCGAAAGATGTCGACGAGAACATCTTTTTTATTATTTTTTTTTTTTTTTGTTTTGAACAATTCAATTGTGAACAGTTGAAAAAAATTTGACACTAACGCCTACGGAGAAATTTCAATCATATATAAATCCTGATCTAACAGACGGATTTGCTTGGAACAAACTTTATCGGAAAGCTCCAATGACGTAAAACATGTACAAGTAGAAAGTTCATCCAGAACTAAACGAGCCTATTTTCCGAGGAAAGTTTTCGATCGGGATATTTCTGAATGAGTGAATGAATGAATAATTAAATAAACGCATGAATGAATACATGAATGAAGGAAGAAATTAATCAAAAAACGCCTGAAGGGCCGTGGTAGCCTAGTGGTTAGGATGTCGGACTTCCAATCGGAAGATCGGTTGAGGATACGTGGACCTTGAGGTCCTGGGGCAGTTCCGAGGGTTCCGGAGGGTGGAGAACTTCCCTTCCTTTCACTCTTAGGTCAAAAAAGGTGGCGTACTTGTGGTGGTTCCATCTGGTGTCATCCAAATACATAATGAGCCACATCGTACTTCCGCCGTTGTGATGCTTATCTATAAACGGAAGGCGCTCATTACCACCTTAATTCCTGATCGCTCTGCGAATTAGAGCTAAGGTACACAAGTTGCATTAGAAACATCAACACATAAACGAAAGTGACTGAATAAATGAATGAGTAAATGAATGCGTGTTTACCATTGAAAGATGTATATTTGAAGTAATTAAAAACTAAGCTAAATGAAAAAGAGAGAGAGAGACAGCTAGATAATAAATTTGATATTGGTGCATACGGGAAAGTAGGTTTGTATAGTTCTAGACGGAACTTCTTGCTAGTATTTCTATTATCTTCACTTATTATAATTCCCTTTCGCTCTATCTCTCGATCGAAAAATTTGTACTTTTGGAAGCGTTTTGAAAAAGATTGTTTGGAGTTCTGGAAAGATGCTCGAGTTAACCTTAATTGCTAGATTGAGAATTTTCCATCTGCGCAAATCTTCTTCCTTAAAAAAGAATTCTTAAGAGTTAACCTTTCCAATATTTAGGTGCTCCTTTAAAATACTACAACTATGAATAATCAGTTAAATAATAATCAGTCTCTGCTTTTCAGGCAAAAAAATTTTATCATTTCATTGATTTAAAAAAAAATTCATTGAAAACTCTTTGTTGTAAATAAACCTTCAGACAGTTTAAGCTGGGTATTAAATTAGCAATAGGGATTTTATCTAAATTTCAATTAACTGCGTTAGAAATATTTCATTTTTATTTCTGCGTTGAAAACTAAATAATAATAATAATAATAATAATAATAACAATAAATTTCCCAATAAACCTTACTGAATGACATTTGTTATTCACATGTTTTGTTTTCATAACATAATTAAGCGAAACTAATTATGACATCAAATTTCAATTAGATGTCATAATTAAAAGCAAATGAAATATTCGTTTTATTTTCGTGGAGTAATATCAAGCATTAAGTGAACAATGCGTTGCTTACTTCATTATAAGCGCCATCGTGCTCTGAGACAATTACAAACATAATTTCAATAAGTAAAATGATATCATAATGCGCATATAATTGCATTTTTACTTTTCCATTGTCTTGAGCATTGTTTTGAACAAAATTGAGTAAACAAAGAACTTGAGCATGAAAAGCAAAAAAAAAACATTTCATTTAATTATTATGCATGATTAAAGTGCTATCGAAAATTATTTTTCTGCTGGCGATGGAGAATTAAATTTATTTACCTTATTTATGTTTTGTAATACATATTTTCAATCAGAAATTTATAATTGGAAAATTTTATTGAATAACGAAAAATAAATGAAGGAAAACGAATATTTTCTAAAAAATAAATTAATTTTCCAACATAAGAACAATTATATTTATGGCAATGTACATTATTCACAGATACAAATCTAATTGTTACATGCTTTAATTTTATTTACTGAAGAAAACATTGCAAATTAATTTAAGATTCCACTCTAAAATAAGTATATATTGTTTCTAGATCAAATGTGGTACGTGCATACATATTGATTCATCATGCATGAATGCACAAAAAATGTTGCTCAATGTACGAGTTAAAATCAGAAATTAAAATAAAATTCTCTGATTCGTTCATTTTTTCAAACCCTGCTATGAAATACTTAATTTACAGAGGAATGAAAATGCCTTGATTGTTTCTCAAATAACCATATGACGTCACGTTTGGGTAGTAGCGCAATCCGATTTTTTTTATATGGGCCGGGGGATATAGGATACAACAACTTTTATTTGTTTATATCATACGTACTAGTGTTGGCACTAAAGGGTTAGTACCAATACTTCTATTATCGAGCCTTCAACGATTCCTACAATAAATCATTAATTATTGCGTAAATCAAACAAAGTAATATTTTTATTTACTTCATTTGATTCATGCAATAAATGACTTTTGCCGGCCGCATGGCGTTGTGGTAGGGCACTGGCCTCGTACGCCCCAGTTCGTAGGATCAAACCTGGCACAAGTCGGTCGATTTTTAAGATGCAGAAAACCGTCAGTTCCCATGTCGAATGATTATGCGGCACGTTAAAGATACCTTGAGTGTCCGGTTGGCTTGTATGCTCCCGCATAAATTAAATTCTTAGTGCAGTTTCGCATCACTCAGAGTTCAAGTCCTGCTGCCATCTAGAGGGAAACTGAGAGTCAAAATTCTCAAAGTTGTAATGGCATCCGCTGATAGTTGTGCTACTTGAAAGAATGGATGCCGATTTCCGGGGAATACACTAGGTCTGTAAAAGGTTAGTGACCATACGCAGCTCCATCAAAAAGAAAAAAAATTGACTTTATTACTGAACACTAATCAGTAATAAATTTCTCAGTAATGTATTGTTTACCTCACACTGCTATATCTACTTTAAGGGATGCAATGGTTGTTAGTATATTGGACACAGTGACGAGCATTATCTCAGGAATGGTCATATTTTCTGTCCTTGGAGCTATGGCCCATGACCTTGGTCCCGACACAAGCGTCGAAGACGTAGTAGCAAGTGGTAAGTATGCATCTTACACGATGCGCATGGTTGAAGATTATTTTGATAGTATTTTAGAAAATTTGAATCTAAGTGAAATATGTTCAATACCAAAAAGGAACATAAAATGTATAAAGTCATTCAGAAACACCTCGTCTCTTGATATGTTTCACAAAACCTCTTAGAAGCATGGCCTGCACCCTAGTGTCGCGGGTGGAAACCACTGCATTGAAATAATCTGGGAGGGTATTAGTGCATCGTTGTGAGTCGAAACTCTTGAAAATTCAGAGATTGTGCAAGAAAATAAATATTAAAAGTCTATCAGGCAAGTTCTTGGTAGTTTGCAAAGCTTCAAGTGTAGGACGGGTATTGAGAACGGCAAAAATTGCTGAAGGCTTTGGTTTTTTGCGATTTCATGTGACCGGCTAGTAAGATGAGACATTCAAGGAACACGGCTGTACACTTTGACCGTGAAGTTCTGACTAAGGATGTAACGAATAGTGATTTAGCCGAATACCGAATATTCGGCCACCGCTTCTAGGCCGAATAGGCTGAAGCCGAATATTCGGCCAACGTCTTAGGTCGAATACCGAATATTCGGCGGCCGAATATTAAAAATTCTAGAAAATCGTTGTAATAGAAAGAATTTGTCAAATTTAAAAATAATTCACAAAGTCAAGCACCATTTACACACAAACTATGATGAACTATTTAATTATGCTTTGTTAAGAATTAAAAAATATTTAAAATTAATCAATTTTCTGTATTGTTTTGTATGAAATAAAACTAAGAATTTCACTTAAAAGTGGAATAAAAATGACAGGTTTTATGGTAGTAAACATTAGCATTATTTTACTAATCATTTCATTCAAATGAAAGAACTACTATTGCTTAGTGAAATTTTACCTTGCTCAAAACTGTTATATGAAGATATTTTAAAAGTTATAAAAGTTAATATTTTTATTTTATTTGGTTTTTTACATACCTATTTTTAAAAGATCTATTAAAATTTAATACACTTAACTGGAATATATTTTTATTTTCAAAAACCCCAATAACTTACGCTATCTAAATATTCATGATATATTCTAGGGCTTTTCTCATTTCTCTCTTGCCCAATATTCACAATAAATCAGTCTACACAAACAAAGTCTGACTTCCACTTTGTTAATAATAATAAAATTAATTTAGCATATATCATAATTAACTATTGCCAGATTTTGGGAGCAAATGCTAAATATAAAATACAATATTACAACTTTAAAACCTGTTTTTGTTCGGTCAAGCCTAAAACAAGGTTTAAAAAAAGTAGTTTTTTCCCAAATTATTTTAATTTATTAAAACTATATACTAATGTAGTCTTCTGCAATAATTATAATTCAATTTTAAAGGTTTAAAATCTACTAATTTCTTTATTTTTTTACATTTCTATTGCGACAGAAGCATTCGGCCGAATAGTCCATCAATATTCGGCCAGGCCGAATATTCGGCTAGGTGATGAAATGACTATTCGGCCAGGCTGAATATTCGGCCAAAGGGCCGAATACCGAATAGTGGCCGAATATTTGTTACATCCCTAGTTCTGACGCTTGGGCTATTCTGAGCATGGCAGAAAAGGAACAGAAAATTCAAATATTTTTGTGAAAATTCAAGATTTAAACAATAAGTGATAAAAAATTGTTTCTTATTTTTTTGCCACTTATTTACTAAATAATTCTGTAAAAAATACGATTTGGTAGATTGGAATTTTGTGAAGGGTCCGAAAATGGATCTGAATTTCCCCTGGCGCGACACCTATTGAGTATCTATTTTTCGAAGTAATATGCCGACCGTATTATTTAACTTTTTTTTATCAAATAAGTTTGATAATAGTGTGGACCAGTTTTATAAATTCTGAGGGGGGAGAATTAAATACCATTTTTAAAATATTAAGCATTTAGATGAAGCAACTTGATTTTTTCATATGACTTTGCACTTTTACCTTTTCTTCAGCTGATAAAATAAATTAGTTGACAATATGGTTGCTTAATATTGTATGGTTTTTTAGTATGGATGTTTAGTATGCTTGTTTAGTATGGTTGTTTATTATGGTTGTTTAATATGGTTCTGTCATATGGTTGGTTATGTCTGCCAATGTCAAACACAATGGCAGAGGATCCACATTTCAAAGTTATCAGTTAGCCAAAAGTATTTTAATTTCTCTCTTTATTTAGACAAAACATTTGAACCAAACTTATGCATATGAACGCTGATGAAAATCACTCATGTGTTTATCTAAATTTAAACTAGTAACACACTTTTGCAGTAAATGTTTAACAGCCTAAAAATTCTAATGTTCATATTGCATGTAATGAATTGTTATTGCCTTTAGAAATTTCGAAAGCGAAAATTTATTTATATCTAAGGTCTATTATGTCTATTTATGTATAGGTCCTGGATTAGCATTTATGGCATATCCAGAAGCACTGAGCAGACTGCCGATTCCTCAACTTTGGTCCGTTCTTTTCTTCTTCATGCTCTTTATTCTTGGTTTGGATAGCGAGGTAAATTTCACTTTGCAGTCTATGAGTAGAGTAGAATAGAGTACACTGTTAAAAATTTCCTTAAGAAAATAGTAAAATAACCATTTATTTTATTGTTATTTTACCATATTTAATTACAACAGTTGAATAACCATTAAAAAGATGATACTCAAACCGCTGATTGTGAAAAAAATCGTTTATTCTCTGTTTATCCTAAAGAACGTTTAACTCAATAAGAATCGGACGTCCATCTTAGTTGCGAAACCTTACCGGTCGTATGTTGTTGTTAAAATACGAATAAAGATTTATAAAAAAAAAGAAGAAAAAAAAGTGACTTAAGCTGTGGTTACTAAATAGAAACACATGCACACGTAAATCAAAAATTGGAGACATCGGATTCCCGAACTGTTCGCGACTGAGCGAACCCATAATTTGAGCTGCTGAAGCTTGTTTGTATTTTAATTTTTGCGGCAAATAAAATGATTTTCGACAATATACAGTAAATTTAGACCAAAAATGACTTTGGATCCAATCAAAAACTGAAATCTCAATTTTAAGGCAGTTTGCCTGTTGGAAAAGAATATTTATTGTTAAAAAAACGGCAGCTTTACGTGGTGTTGATGGCCGAATGACTAGAGCGCAAAGTTGGTATACCATACACCTGGGTTCGATTCCCGCAAGTTTCGTTTACGTTTTCTACGCTTCGAAGAATCTACGCCTCGAAATGGTTCAAAAACGGTAAAAATTTTGTTTTGAGACCATTTTTAAATGGTTATAAAACCGTAAACGTTCGTATTCACGGCTTTTTAACCAAGCTGATTGGAAATGGTTTAGGTCCCGTAAAGATAGAAAATGTTCCAAACCGTAAATTTAACGGTGAATTAGATGGACAGACTGCTGCCGGTTATTTAACCGTAATTTCATGAGGAAATTTCTAACAGTGTACAGTAAAAGCTGTCAATGGAAACTTAGTCCAAACTATATAAAAGCAGAGTGATGCGTGTATGAACACGGAAGGGGCAAGAGCTATTCTATTCTTTTGCCCTCCATCCTGAGTAAATATATATTCAACTAAAATAGATCTTGCACTCGTTGCCTTTCTTTTTTATGTAGTAAATCTTCTCCAAACGGACACCCCTCTTACGCGGGCAGTTTTTAATATCCTGCCATTAACTTCTCCGCACTTGTTCCTCCGCATGTGGGTGGGGCTAGTGTACCAAAAATAACATTTTCCAAAAAAAGTCTTCTTTAAACAATCATATTGTCAAATAACTTATTTTATCAGCTAAAGTAAAGGTAAAAGTGCAAAATCATATTTAAAATTCAAGTTGCTTTATCTAAATGCCCCCCTTCCTAATTTATAAAAATGGTCCACTCCACACTATCACCCCTTCTACTTTCTGCTTATTTTTCAAAATGTAATGTTTCATCTTGCAATGACTTTAGAGTCTTATTTAATGTACAAATTATGGTAATTTTAGGCCTGTGAAGGTTTTACTTAGTTTTAAAATGAGCAATTTATACTTTAATAAAATATATTTTTGTTTCTTTTTTTTTTTTTTTTCAAAGTTCGCCGAAAATATATTTTTTGTTAAAAAAGTTATATTTACGGTGTTCAGGTTTTTTTTCCTTTGTTGATATATACACTTCTTAGAGCTATTATTGATAGATTTTAAAAGATAGTACATGTTTCGTTTAAAAAAAAATTATAAACACAATGAAATTTTTTGTAATAAATAAAATTAAGTTTGTAGCTTTGAATAAAATCATTACACTTTATTTATATTATTGGGAAAGTTAACAAGATTAATTGCCCATAATGAAATTTATTTTAAGAATAAAATGTATAATCAGTTATTAAAGTCGAAACCGTTTTGCTTGCTGTGAAGAATTTATAATACAGCCTTGAATCTCTATTTTGATTTATTCCTTCTTAGGTAAATTATTAAATTCATCCACTTTTGAAACAATCCGGACAGATATCATCTCATACATAAGCTTAAACACGTATGATACTATTTGCGTACTCGACTGCATTTACAATGAGGCATACAAGCACTACAATAGTTCAAAGCAAATAAATAAATAAATGTTATTTATCTTTTTTCGCATTTCAAAGTTCTAACAGGTTGGTTTAATTTTTTATACTACAATCTAAAAATTTAAAAGCCGCAACATATAACAAAATTTTGTAATGATAGATGAAAAGTATTGCAGTTTTTATGTGCTATTGGAACGTGTTATATTGAACGTGTAATTTTTCGTGTTATATTGAACCACTGGCAAGGTATGAACCACTGTTATCGGGGGCATTGCTTATGACTTTTTCAAACTGTACCGCTGTTCTTAAGGGATTCAAACTTGTTGCACTGGGCAAATATTACAGTAATGAACAAATTTATCTTGAAGTGATTTTCTGCTTCACCGGAATTATTGCACGATGCATGTAGCGACGCAAATGATCTGTTTGTTCAAGAGTTGATAAATTTTTTCAAAACTAAAATGTGTTTCAAGCTCATTTTTACTTCCCTCTGTGTACACGGCAAATACTTTTACTTGTTTTATAGCTTCTTCAAATCAATGTGGTCAATTTTCGCATTTTGTCGATTATTTTCTGACAACATGGCTTTTTAACAATTTATTTCAACTTTACTTTTTATTTTTATAACATGCAACCATCCATTATGAAAGCCTGATTCTTGAATATATTTGAATCCTTAGTCGTATATTCTTGCATTAAATGGATGCTCTTAATACATTCAAAGATACATTTAAATGTTTCTTGGCTCAAACTCTTTTTTTTCATATGTATCTTCAAGTTTGCACTGATGGAAAATGTATTAACCAGTTTTTGTGATGAATACCCACGACTACGCAACCACAAGGCCAAGTTTTGTACATTTCTGGGCATTGTTTGCTTCCTATTAGGTCTCCCGTGTGTTACAAAGGTAAGAGCCATTTAATTCTTATAACAAATTTAGGTCTATAATTTTCTTTTGCCACTATTTAAACAAGCACTTGCTAAACTTTTTCCCTTTGTTTTGACAGTTTTCAAGATTATTTTTAAATTAAAAAAAAAAAAGGATATTTTCTATTTGAATCATGTTTTTTTATTTAAACCGGTTTTTCTTTTTTTTAAAAAGATTTGGAGTTTTATTTAAAAAAAAAAAAAATTTGGATTTTTTTATACTACATTTATCAATGTAATGTGACTTTTTTAACAACATATTTTATGCTATTTTCAAAGCAGTAGTTATTTTGGTACTCACGGAAAATTCCTCCGACCAAAAAAGTTCGCCAAAAGTTTGGCGAATTTGGAGCACCAAGTTATAACTAAAAAATGTTCTCAATGCTACACAAATTCACGTGTATTCGAAAGAAGGTTTTTTGTTTTTAAGCGAAAATTGCCTTGTTTGAAGCTTTTGTCTTCATTTAACGAAAATATTGGAGGAATTTTCCGTGTACAACTGCAAGATTCAAATCAAATTAAACCTTTTAAAAAGAATACCCTTAGGTACACTCTAATGTGCCATAAGTTTTCAGAGACAAAGATGTGAAATGAATGAATTTCACATTAAAATTGTTTCAGATGGAGGATTAAAATAGAATTTAGAACTCTAGTGAAGGCCATAAGTAAACATATCTTCCTAAATATTTGATTAAAGAATTTTATTAATTTCAGTGTTTCTTTATAAAAGATGTTAACACATCATCCCAAAACACGTACATTCCTTGAATTTTCCCAAAATAAAAGTCATAAATTGTTTTAAAATTAAGTGACTCTTCTTGTTTTCTTTTATTTTAAGGGTGGCCAGTACGTTTTGGAGCTCATGGATAAGTATGGCGGAGGTACAGCTGTTGTATGCATAGCGGTTGTGGAAAGTATGGCAATGGCTTGGCTTTATGGTAAGTTTATTATTAGAAAGTTAAATATCAAAACTATGTGCTTTTTTATTGACTTTTAAGATATTTCGGTAGTTATTTGTGCACATTTAAGTAGTTTTCTACTAAGTGATACAATTTTCCAGGAAGGAATAACACATATCTGCAACATTTTCCTCAATGAAAAATTTGCAGTTATTTTCCTAAATTTTATCAAATTAAACTGCCTTCATACTAAGAAATATACTTTATTATCATTTAATAAAAGTTAATTCCAGAGAAAAGTAAAATCCTTAAAATAAGTATTTTTAAGAGATAGTTGAACATGGACGTAAGGATTCCCTTGGACTTGGACATTTTCAACAAGGGTCCGTAAGAGTAAAAAGATGCGAAATTATAGTATGTAAAATGAATATGAATGCTTTTGCAAGGGATTTTTCTTTTCCAGGTGTTGATCGATTTTGCGAGGATATCAAATTTATGCTCGGTAAAAAGCCTAGTTGTTACTGGAGGTGGACATGGAAAGTGACTGCCCCAGCTATTCTCATAGTAAGTTCCAGTTCGTAATTTTTTAAATTTTTCTTCTCAAAGTAAGGAGTCATGCTTGAAGTTGTAACACATTTTGAGTCGAGAAATAACACTGTGCAACAGATTTGAACTTTTTTTCTGTCCTTTAGATGAAACTATGATTCTATACAAGCAAAAGTACGCGATGAATCATTTTGGTTTTGATATTTGAATCATTTTGGCTTGATTCAAATAACAAAACCAAAATGATTTCTCGCGTACCGTTTTTGCTGGAGAACTACTTCTCACGTTTATAGAATGTGGTATAAAAGAATGTACCTTAGACTTACTCATTGAAAACGCAAACACTAAAATTATTATTTTTTTTTTTTTGCCGTTTCTACTAATAGGCATCTGCTAGTGCACCTGATAACAGACCAGCTATATTCAGTTCGAATACTTCCATTCTATTTACCGCTGAAAAGCTTTACAAACACAAAGATGTCCTGGTGAAACCTTTCCCCATGCTCATTACTAATTGTGCTAAGGTATTGAAGAAAAAAGTTCATATGGAAGTGCAAAAAGTGTAGTTTTGATTACACTTTTTTTCATATGTGCAACATATAATACAAAAGCATTTTATCTTGTCACCAACAAAATCTACATAGCTTTCCGCTTTCTCGTATCCAAGAAAACGTGAGCACACTGATTTGAAGGCCAACCAGGCTGATTTTTTTGCTTTTGACAGTTTGTTTTCAAACAAGAATTTGAATGATATGTTTTTGGTGTTAGGGATGAAGTTTTTTCTAGGAGACCACTGTTTATGGATGTAGTGTTTGTTCCTCTCTCGACTCCATTCGCAGAGAAAGCAGCAGAATTTAGTGTATCCCTGTTAATATTCCAATGAGTTTCAAATCTCTAAAATTGTGTCAGTTAAATAGTGTTCTCAATTAACTTCAGTACAGCACTCATAACTTCGTAAGTTTCCTTTGTGTTTGGAGAATATGCTACAGGAGTAAATAGGAAAAAATTTCTTATATAGAGGAGCACTGATAAACAATTGACACTGTATAGCCCATTCACACTGCAGCAGTACACGATTTCTTCTTTCTCCGCAAAATAGTCTATAAAAAAGTAGTCTGCTAAATAACTCGAAACTTCGGGAAAGAAGATAAAGCTTTTATTGCCAAGACTGTCGCTAAAATAGCGAAGTTCTTTAAAAAGGTTACCTGAAGGGCAAAGATCTCACTCTCAATGAGAAACATCTCATTTATAAGAAATTAAATCAATAAATTACGAAAGTATACAAATTTATTGAGAAAATACGTAAAAACCTAAAATGTGGATTTTTGGAGAAATGGTACGTGGTAGGTAAGAAATAATTTCGGATTCATAATTGTCAGCCGAAAACACATAAGAAACACACATTTTCATCTAAAGGACATTTTTCGGGCCGCACAGTGTAATTAGTCCACTTCATGTTTACGAAATTTTTGCAGCTGTAGTATAGATGTTTTCACTGACAAAATGCTCATATGTAATAATTGAAGCGACAGATATTGTTAAGTTACACCATAATTAACTTCACTAGTAAATATCTTATCCTTATTTTATGTCTTTACTGGTGCTTTTATACTAAAATCATTAACTTGAATATGGGCAAAAGTTAAACGTATTTTCTTCTCCATGAATTTATAATATGTAGAATTTTCCTTCCTACATACTGATTCAAGACCTGACACTTTTACGGCTAATCAACATGATTAATTAACTCGTCAATAACAAAACTATTTTTATGGCTTGTAGTCTTTGGTTTATCTAAAATGTATCTGGCTAATACTTCACCTAACACAACTCATGTTTCTACAAAGCTGAAATGAATTCGAACAAGAAGTCTTGTCTTGTCAAAGTTCTATCTGTGTATTGATCTATCAGAGTGGCGTAGAGATAAGAAAGGGGCCTCTTACGCCCAAGTTTGCAGGGGGACAGCTCAAACCCGGCCCATGGGTTGGGATTTTCAAGACTGAGAAAATCTAGAGCGTTCATGCCGCATGATGCATGTAGAGATCCTTTAAGAAACCATTAGACCATGGATGCTCTCAGATAAATTAAATTCCTAGTGAAATTTAGCATCGTCAGAGCCCAGGTGCCTCCCTCTAGAGGAGAAACTCGACGTCAGCGTTCTCAAATGATAATGCGACCCGCCGATAGTGACGCCACGTGAAACAATGGTTGCTA
Organism: Octonoba sinensis; assembly: GCA_038502835.1. Taxonomy (NCBI): domain Eukaryota; kingdom Metazoa; phylum Arthropoda; class Arachnida; order Araneae; family Uloboridae; genus Octonoba; species Octonoba sinensis. Next base: position 21,580,797 of record CM076599.1, on the reverse strand, counting down.
AATTCTGACAAAAGTACGAGATCTGGAAATGGTGAGAGCGTAGCCGAATTAGAAAGAGAAAATAAAAAGAAGGATGGTGTCTGAGCTCTAATTAGACAAAGCTCTAATTTCATATTTTTAACAGCGGTGCTTTATATAATCTTCTCCTGTGTGGTCTTAAATGGATATCTGATATCTGAAGGGTTTGAACATAAATTGTTTTCTGAAGCACTGAAGCCTAGAACTTCTGAAATTTTAAAGTTTGCGTTTTTGTTGAAGGTATTCGGCAGGTATTATTATTTAAAGAATGGGTGAGATATATCGAACGCCATTAGCTTTTTTTTTTTTTTTTTTTTTTTGTGGGGGGAGGGGGGAGGGATATTAATGAAAGCTATAGGGGAAGTTTGCGTGAATCTGAGATACATTTCTGCTGATTTTTTAACGGATTTTAAAAGCTGTTCAAAACTGGGAATTATAAATTGTGTCGGAAGCAGCTGCTTGGGTGAAAGCACGCCTACTTCAGAAGTAGGACAAGGAGATGGCGAAAGCCTTAGACCAAAGCCTTTAAAGTAATAAAAGATAGTTTTCTGCTAAAACTATTTTTTTATTACTTTAAAGAAATAAAAATAAAAGCTGAGCTTAATTCATTGAAATTATACTTGAGGATATTATGGAAACAACTACCTTGAATAATTGACTCCCCTTGAAAATACTCAAGGGCAAGAACTTCGGTGTTGCTCTCTTTATGACTAAAAACCTACCTGTGGGGGAAAAACTTTTAGTAATTATATGTTTTTACACTTAAAAAAAGCAATTCCTTTAAGTACCTTTCACGAACGGAACTGACTATCCTAGGGCTTTTAACATAAAAAACACTTTCTGAAAACTTTCTAATCACAGGCCCTAAACTTTGCGATAACACTAAATATGCTCCTTTTTCACGAAAAAGGTAGTAGTTTTTTATTTATGAAAAAAAAACTTTTCTTCTCCTTACGTAAAAGGGTGAACATATAAGTTTTACCCCAGATAGCGCTTATACTAAAAAAGTTCTTTTTGTCTATAGAATGGTAACCATGGGAGAGAATATCTATTCATTCAAGGGTCATTGACGCCAGAAAGCGCTATTCTTCGAGAGAGCTCCGAATATAAGAATAGCTTAATAGGTCCCTTGGCGCACAGAAAGGCAGCATTTTGCAATTCCATTTTGAATAAGAGGCATTTCGCTTCAAAAATCGTGGCGTTAAATCTTTTTATCAAAGAAAACCCGATTATAGTGCTAAAGATATTGGGGCATAAAAATTGTTTCTACTAGATAGAGGCTACAGATTCAGTAATGTTTTAACTACTTTCATAGAGATACGTTACGTTTATGTTTGTTTTAATGTACGATAACAGTTGACAAGCAGTTTCAATAGAAGTTTGAATGCAAATCAAACTAAAGTAAGCTTCCATTTTGTGCCATTTGTTATCGCCAAACACTCTCTGTTTGTCCTATCGCCAAACTCTCTTTTGTTCTTTTTACTAGAAAATAATTATTTAATTGGTGAACGGAAAAAATGGAGCTTTATGCAAAATAATACAATCATTAGTTACTTGCGAAATAATCTCAATTTAATTTCCATTATTTATAGTTACTTGATAAGTTAATTTAAGAGGAATTTTGTGATATACAAAAATAAAAATAATTCAGTTCTTCATACTGAACATAAGAAAAAAGTAATAATAACAGATGTACATTATGGCGATCATACCCCTTAATCGTTCAAATAAATACTCTAAATCTCAAAATTTTCATAAGGCTCCACCATCATTGTGAGTTCAGCACTAAACAATTAACGTCTCTCCTTTTGTAGAACAAATTTTGTGTGATCAAGAAGATATATAGCAATCATGTTTAAGTGAAAAAAAACGTTCTATTTCAGCCCCCTTCCCTACACACTCACACACTTTTTTTTTTTTTTAATGATTGCCGGTTAAACCAGTGATCTGTGTATTTGTATTTTCATATGTGTATAAAAAGTAAAATTTTTGACAGTAATGTATCTAATAAACAATTAATATGATTCAGTATCTTTTCAATCATGCTCGTAGATTTCAAAATATTGAACTTTAAAAATGTTATGCTTATTAATATTTGCAAACACTTTTTCAGTGTTCATGTTAGCATTTTCCTTACCTTATTTTTGCAGCCTTCTTTTATAATTTTAATGTCTGAATCAGTTGGTACGAATATTTGTTTTTTTAAAACAACTTTAACACTTTATAGAGACAATTTTTATTCCGTTTCCAACAGCAATAGCATTTTCCCCTCAAACATAAGAGTGTTGCGGAATATAAGATTACGTTCATATTTTATTTTATGTATCTATAATTTTACGAATTAAAATGAATCATTTTTAATCTGAAGTCACTTGTTCTGTAATGAAATTTATTATTATAGTTTTTATCCCAGTAACTTCTCATGACTCACTTCAACTTTAAAAATTCCCGAAAGAAATTCAACGTTTAGAAACATAGTTTCAAGTATAACAATTCCAAAATGTTAAAAGCACTGTACTTGGAAAAGTAAATTGCGACATAAAAAACTTGTGTCGAGTTTCAAGCTAAACGTGACTTTTTCCTAATTTACTCGATTTTCTAACTTTCGAAAACAGAAATATGTTAACAATTCGAAATTTTACTCGTGTGTTTACAATATTTTTCTATGTAAACTTCTGTATTTTCCTTTGAAACCTGGTACATGCTATCTGGGAAATAATATTTTACAATAATATTTTATTATAAGCAGTTTTAAAATATTTCTCTCTTGAAATTCTTTTCAAAGAAATAAGAAGTATACAGAATTCTACTTTGAAGCAAAGATGCATGATTTAAAAATCCCGTTTGGTCAGGAATTTACGGGCTTATATATTTTGCAGTTAATGTACAACGGTATGGCCAGAGGAAATCTAGGACTCTTCACAAGTTTCTGTTCACAAGTTTCCTTTCATAAGGGTCAGTTGACAGACCCTTCGAAAATTTCCGATTAACAAAACCGGAGGTTTCACAAAAGAAAATTTTAGCAAAGCGTTTGGCAAAGTGAAATTGTTTTAAATTCGTTAGTAAGCATAAGTAACTTCTAATGCCGAATTGTTAATGTACTGATATATTACAATACGTTTCAGTTTTTATATTAGTTATTTTAAACAAAATGTTAGCCCGTGAACTATTGCATTTGAACTTTTTGCTTTTTTTATGTAAAGAAACAGTTTCAGTAAATTTTATGAGTACAGTGTTAACGCAAAACTTTACACGAGTCACTTTAAATAAAAGAACGGGAAAATCAACATTTTCTCATACATAATTATGTTAGAAATTTATTTTTTTGTTTACCCAGTCCTAGATCAGAAATAGTGTTTTTCATACTTGCAAGAATATTTCCATAACGAATGTGAGCTTAAAAACTACCTTCCCTCAGCGGTGGATACAAACTTTTTTTTCATGCTCTGATAGAACACATGTTTAGGTCTCATGAAATAGTTTTCCGCAAAGAATCCGTCATAAAACATATCACTGTATGCTAATATCCATGTTTTCAATTTTTATGGCTGCTATTCCATTTCGCTCAAAATATGTTTTGCATTCTTCTCCTTCCCCAAAGTAAATACAAAGGAAATGAACTGGAAGATACTGAGGTTTCTTTGCATGTTCTGGATGCGTGCGCTGCTGTTGAAGAAATGCGGATTCAATTCGTTGCACGGAGATGTTTCTTCCACGCTCGTAAAAAATAAAATATAAATAAAAAGATTTTACTACGTTCCATTAACCTAAACGAATTTCCTCGAGATGTTATTGTTTTCGAAAATTTCCTAACCAATTTCTTTTAGGATTACTTTTATGGCCGTTGCTTACTTTTATTAGTTTATTCTTTCACTCAGATATGTTTGCCATTTTCATGTTAGTTAAGTGTTTCTCATATTCGTTCTTAGATTTAAAGTTATCGGAAGACGTCGGAACCGTATTCGAATGATACAATTGCTCACATTCTTGAATTTATGAGAAAATATATTTTTATCATACAATTTGATTTTATTAGGAAATATTGTAAAAGTTTTATCAAATACACAGCACAATATGAATAAGAGGCAAAACTTTGTACCATTTTTACCCTTTTTACGTCGATGTACATAAAAAAGACGTTTTCAAGTTGACCTTCCAGACGTAGCGCTCTACACCAACACGAAAGGTCATGTGTATTTCCCTGACACGCTTTTCTGAAATGTATATATTCATGTCTAAATTAGTGGAATTATTATGAAAATATTATATTTTAAATCATGGTCTCACTCGAAGTATACTCACAATCGCTAAAAATGACGGAGAGCGAGCTGTTTGCTCGCAGTGCCGATAGGGGAGCTTTCTCAGACCAATTTGGCGCATAAAATGACTTTTGGGGCTCTTGGCATCTACCATCTATTCTTAAACGTGTCATATGTTTTATATCGTGCGCAGATAATGATGTCGTTTGACGACGATTTCAATTTTAAGAGAATAGGTAATTTCGAAAAAAAATACTAATCAAATAGAAGGGTTTGCGTAACAGACTACATTTCCATAATTATAAGATTTACCTTGTTTACTAAAACTTTTGCAAACAATTTCCATACGTGAAAACGAACAAAATTATTCACATAATACAAACTGAACAGTCTAATCAACATACCTTTCAAAAAATCGTGCACAGAGCATTTTTTCATAGATAAAAATTTTTTTTTAAATACATTTCTGATATTTTGTGTAAAATTCGCATAGAAAACTATTCTATGTAAATGTAGTCTACGAAAAGGTCACTTGTGTTATATTAGTCGAGAGCAATAAAAGTTTTTGATCAAACATAACTTCATCTGATAATATAAAACCGAGCTTGAAAATATCTCTTGGGAAAGGCACTCCTGTTCTAGGTTTAAACGCAACACAGTAAAAATAATGTTAAAAAATCACTAGCTATCACTTATTTCATGAAGAAGGTTATTTAAACACAATTTTTCACAAAAATGATAACATTTAAATTCACACAAAATGAGCATTTAACAGTTCTTAACTGAGCAGAAAACTTATTGAACTAAACGAACTAAAAACCTTTTCGTTAAGAGTGACAATAAGAATGTTTTGTTGAATGAAAAACGGAAGGAACTTACTTTCATTTTTAAAAATATGTTGCACCAAAAAAGCAAGTGGGTCACATTCAAGCACCCACAGGACATAATCTTAAGTGTACAGTTAAACTTCAGGCACTATTTTGTGTCATTTTATTATAACTTCTTTTTTTTTTGGATTTTTAGGATCTGGATTTTTATAAATCCAAAAGAATTCGACGAACGTACAGACCTTTCGGGAAGCAGAAGTCTCCAAACATTTCTGATAACTTTTTCCTGAAATCGTCTATTCTTCTATAATTTGACATATCATTCGGGGCGATGCGAAACAATATTGACAAAAGTAATTTGCTAAGTGCACTCGCCTTTTTATCAACTAAAGCTTTCTTTACTTTATTTAACAACTCTTATTCTTTCATTAGAGACAAAAATTACTAAAAGCCTGTCTCTTTTTTTTCCTTTCCAAAGCCAGCGCAGCAAAAAATAACGATATTCTCTTAGAAGTAAGCACTATTAATTTAGTTATCTAGTTTTGGCAGCAGGTATATGAAAAATCGGATTATAATTGAGATCTTAAGTAAAATTTTTCAGACATAAATCCGCTTATAACTTAATTAACTGTAACTATATGTAAGCCTAAGAGTAAAACCAAGATTCGAAATTTATTCTCTAAAAAGTTGGATGAAGCTACAAATATGAAGAATATCACTATATTGTAAAGAATTAAATTTCTCCTTTTTACAAGATAATTAATTTCGAAAGGAATTTGTTTCATATTTTCTAATAGAACTTCATATCATTTTAAAAAGATTTTATGAGTTAAAAAAATCATCCATTAATTAAACTTCGTGGACCAATATATTTTTGCTGTTTTTCAAAGCTTAAAGGTTAATTTCACGCGTAGTGAATAAGCAAGAATATGCACTAAATATTGTAAACGAGAAGCTCTTTACTGTAACCAAAGCATTATTCTCAATTAATGAAAACTTCTTTTTAAAAATGAATGCCCAAAAGAGATCAGTTTCAATGGTTTGTAATAATATATGCGTTCATTTAAGCCCCAAAGAAATACGATCGGGATATATGCCTTCTTCTGAATTTGGCGAGCAACTATCATTGGTAATCCCAGACTTCCAGTCAGTCATGAGAAGATTGACTCACACAAATACATATTTTTTTTAAGCTGGAATTTTTATGGTGTAAATTGAATTTACGCTACCGGATACAAAACAAGTAAATTCCAGCAAGATTCTGCTTGTGCAACTGTTATTTCTTTTAACGGATTTTTTTTCTTATAAATTACGAGTATCCAAATGTTGCTTCGTAACGTAAAGATCTTCGTAATGTAAAGATTACCAAATTATAGGGGGTTACTTGAGCCCTGAGGGGGCGAGGGAAGGAATAAGAACCTATAAGAAAAAAATATTTAAATCTATCCTGGGTCCATTTTTTTAAAGATACTTACTTCATACTTCTGTTTCTGTACTAGGTAGCAGCACTACACAGTACCCATTCTTAAAGAGGTGAATTTTAAACTTGTCAGCCTACTTTTCCGCAAAAGTGAAAAAAATAATGAATAAAGTATGAAAAAAGGCTTAATATAGCGTAAAAGTATCGTTAAAAATAAAGGAAAGTTAAAGATAAGTGAAGTAATTAAATAAAGATTGAAAAGTAAAAAATTCGAAAGTATGGTTTAGAGATAGGGAATATGTGTGTATGTCGGGATGACAGACCGACAGACACACATATTCTGCCCCCAACCCCCTAAGAGCTTTTGAGGGAATTGTCCGATTCGGAAGATTTTTTTTTTTTTTTTTTTTGTATTCGAAAGATCTTGGAGAGGGCATCTCATTTCCATTTCTTACTTTTTGATTTGAACAATTTTTCGTTCGAATGTGGACAATTCAAACAATCTTAACGTTGAGAATGAGACCCAACTTCCTAAGAACAAGCTTGTGGGAAAAAGCTCTCGGTGTGAAATATATTTTGATTTGAACATTTTTTGTTTATTTTTTTTCAATCCTATATTAATCCTGGTCTAACAGACAGATTTGCTTGGAACAAAATTTATCGAAAAGATATTACGCTGTAGAACATGTACAGATACGAAGTTCAACAAGAACTGAACGAGCCTATTTTCCTATGCAGTTTTTTGATTGGGATTTTTACGATATTTCTGAATGACTGAATGAACAAATGAGTGAGTGAAAAATACATGAATGAGTAAATGAATGAATCAATAAGTGTATGAATGAATGGGTGAGGGAATGAATATGTATTAACCGTTGGAAAAGGTATATTTGAAGTAATTAACAATTAAACTAAACGAGAAAGAGAGGGAGAGACAACTAGATTAATAAATTTGAATTTGGCGCGAATGGAAAAGTAGGGTAGTATAGTTCTAGACGGAACTTCTTGTTTCGTTTTAGTTTCTAGTAATCTCCAGGGCTCAACCCATGGTTCAGGGCCAGGCCCGCTATTTAGGAGTGTCAGGAACGGGCAATTGCCCCCAGACTTTAGAATATAATGGATTTTTATGAATTTGCATGTATTAGTTTGTTTTTTTTTAATGTAAAATACGAGGAGACTACACCCTTTGCCCCCCCCCCTCCCCCGAAATTCGAAAATGACAGGTGTGTTCATGGTCACTAACCGGTACTTGAGATATAAGGCATTGCAAACTGTTGCAGCGGCATTGGGACCTTACAGTTAGAACGAGAACTCCTTTTGTTTGATTCTTTATTTTAGTTTTTATTTATTTAATTTTTGTCGTTGTATTAGAGGTTGATAAATGTCAACCTTCCAATAAAATATATATTTACGTATCTTAAAGAAAAATTAAAGTAAGCCTAAGTTTAAGTTTAATCATTAAACTTTATTGCTTAATAGGTTTTTTTTTTTTTTTTTTTGAATGAAATGCTCGGAAACAGTATTTTTTCATATAACAGCGCAGGGAAAATTACGAATCAACTATTTATAGCAATTCTCTTATTTTTTTTTAATGTGCTTGTTTGAGAAAAAAAAATGCAATTGAATTAAAGTATTTATAATGAACTAAATTTAAAGGGAAAAAACAGCAGGAATCTTTCTTGAAATCAGGTGGCAAATGTGTTTGGTCTTTGCGTAAATTTTGTTAATACAATCGTCAGCAGAAAAAAGACATCAGATGCAAATGCTACAATTTTTTTTTATTTTGTTCAACCTTATGTTTTCTTCTCTTAACAGATAAAGTATGTAGAATGCAAACGCAATCCGAACTTTAAATTTTTATACTCATCTCTTTTATAAAATTAGAAATTCTCCAATTTAAAAAAGAAGTAGTGACGAGCTAAATTGGGTATTGTACAATGTCGTGAATAAAAACTGGATCAAGAAAGCTAAAAATAAAGAACAGAGCTGGAGAGCTTTTTGAATAAGAGTTAGAATTATTCAAGACATGCTTCCCCATTCTTTTATGAGCACTGGAATAAATTTTTAAAATACACGAAATGACTTGAGAAAGAAAGCATTACATTTTTGTCTCATTCATGAATAATTTTTAAAAATCCTGGTTTGTGGAGACTCGCGGAATACGTTGTAGCACTAGATTTCATCTCTCTACTTAGCATGATTAAATTAGTCCATTTTTCACTGGATTTAAAAGATTTCTTCACGTTTTCGCTTTATAATCTTGAAAAGAATCTTTCATTTAGTGTCTTACATTTTTGCGAATTTGCTACAAATGTACATGTATACGTTTTTAATGAATAAAAAGCACATTTCTAAGTGAAAAAAAAAGTTAAGTAAAGTATATTTGAAATTGTATATATTAAACTCAGTCTCATTGAATTATTTATTTCATTTATTCCTTTCTTGGTTTATTTTTAGGAATAAACGGGTGATTCTTACACTGTTAAAAATTTCCGTGACAAAATAGTAATATAACCATTTATTTTATTGTTATTTTACCATATTTAATTACAACAGTTGAATAACCATTAAAAATATGGTACTCAAACCTCTGATTGTGAAAAAAATCGTTTATTCCCTGTTTCTCCTAAAGAACGTTTAACTAACCATAATTTACAAGCGCCACAAGGTCAAATAGTCAGTAAGAATCGGGCGTTCATCTTGGTTGTGAAACCTTACTGTCGTACGTTGTTGTTAAAATATGAATAAAGATTTATCAGTTCAAATCTGCATGTGCATATAAAAAGCAGAAAAAAAAAGTGGCTTAAGCAGTGGATACTAAATAGAAACACATGCACACGTAAATCAAAAATTGGAGACATCGGATTCCCGAACTGTTTGCGAATGAGCGAACCCATAATTTGAGCTGCTGAAGCTTGTTTGTATATAAAATTTTGCAGAAAATAAAATGATTTTCGCCAATATACAGTAAATGTAGACCAAAATTGACTTTGGATCCAATTAAAAACTGAAATCTCAATTTTAATGCAGTTAGCATGTTGGAAAAGAAGATTTATTGATAAATAAACGGCCGCTTTGAGTGGTGTAGATGACCGAATGATTAAAGCGCAAAAGGTTGGTACACCATACAACCAGGGTTTGATTCCCGCACGCTTCATTTACGGTTTTTACGCATCGAAATGGTTCAAAAACCGTAAAAATTTAGTTTTGAAACCATTTCTAAATGGTTCTAAAACCGTAAACTTCTGTATTTACGACTTTTAACCAAGCTGATTGGAAATGGTTTAGGTCCCGTAAAGATAGAAAAATGTTAAAAGCCGTAAATTTAACGGTGAATTAGATGTATATATATTATATATATATATATTATATATATATATATATATAGTCATATTTTAGTAATGCTTGTTGTAACAAATGATTTTATGGTACGTTTCCATAAATACCATTTATACGCTGCATAAATTAGATAAATTGCTTCGTTTTCATTTTAATTGTCTATCATTAGTTTATTTATAGAATACCTAGTTATTTCATAGAATAACTAGATAAATTGTCAAATTAATAACATATTACACACTTTAACGGACACGATCAGTTATTTCATGGAATAACTAGGTATTCTATGAAATAACTGCATTATATACTTTAACGGTAACATATATATCGAAAATTACACTGAAATAAAAATTAGATTACTTTGAATATTAAATGTAAAATATATATATATATTATATATACATATTTCCTGCTACAATTTAAAGCGAATATAATGGCATTCAAACACAAAATCACCCTTTTAAAAAGCAAATAATATGGTGATGATGATGATGATGGTGAGAATGATGCATCTTTTCATTGTCAAAAGTGCATTTACTGAAGTGATTTTCACTTTGAGGAATAATTTTTTTTTTTTCGATGTAACAGTCGTTGAAGTAAACTAAAAGTTTTACTCAACATTTTAAACTACTGTTAAGTAAACCTACTGTGAATCTACAGTAGAAGCTACAATAACTAAGTCACCACTTTGATGAAGATAAATTACACGGGCGTCATTGAAAAATATATGTACATGTAAAATCTGCTTTCCATAAAGCTCCAAAAAAATGAATGTGCATGTTTCTACCTAAGCCGGAATCTCATAAAAGGAACATAGTTGCTTAAATTTTATTTTACTCTCATATACCAAGAACAGGTAATATAATACAAAATACTTAATAAAGTTTAACGACTCCAAGATTATAGTTATATTTTGAACGAAATGCATATTTGATTCCACAAAAGACGTGATTGCTTGTATCTTTCTTAGCTTGATAATCAACAGTATACCATTATAAAAGTCATCATATGTTTTAAATTTTATTGCGAAATAAAGTAAAGCACTTCCATTGAATGAAAGCCAAATAACAACACATACTGCTAAACCATTTATACGTCAGTTATCTAATAATCTTCAGTCATTTTCTTTGTTGGAAATAACATTTAAAATCACTTTCCATTTGCTAAAAACGATTTGAGGCTAAAGTAAATTTAATATTTTAGAAACACCAGTTTTATTTTTACGCGAGAATGCGAAAAAAGAGCTCTTTTTATGCCCTTACTATCGAACAAAACTTTATGATTGCATGCATTATTTCACGAAAGTGGCCATTAAACTCAGTGCATGCTAATATCCATGTTTACAATATTTATGGTGGCCATTCAAATGCATTTAAAGCGGTAGTCTTTTCTTTTTTCTTTCTCTCGAAGAAAAATGAGGATAGATATTTTGGCTAGCGTTTTTCACTCTAAATGTGCGTGAACTGTTAAAATAAACGTTTTATTCTTTTGCGCTTTATAATTTTGTTCAAATGGTTGCTCCAACCGTTCCTCTTAATACGTGCCATTAACTTTTGAGCGATTTTTCAATGCAGCATCATTGTTTCCAATTTTCTGCTCAGTTTCTGCTGTTTTTTAAGTTCGTGAAACCGATGAATCCAGTTTATTGTATACTTAGCCGCTATGCCATTCAGCACGCTTATTCAATTGAAATTTTAAAATAATTGCTCATATTTTTAGTATGTATTATTACAAACAAAATCTAAAACGAAAATAAATTTTAACAGATAAAATTATTATGTTTATTAAGGCTTAATTTTTCTGTTTAGAAACGCCACAGTTAAGTCATTTTTAAGGCAATGATTACAGTGATCTTAGAACTTACAGCAAACATTAATAAAATGTTTTTAAATGGACCTATTATTTTTGACTAAAATATGCAATATTACTCATTTTTTTCATATTTCTAAAATGAACAAAGTTACGTGAAAGCCGAGTAAATTATCGAACAAGGTGGTACAGGCAAACGAAATTATTTTTTCGTAAAATGAAATATTTGTAAGATACACAACGAAAAACCCAATTTATTGATGCGTTTTTTTTTTTTTTTTTTTTTTTTTTTTTTTTTTTTTTTCAAAGTTGAAGATAGACCTTCGTCTACAACGAAGGCTTGAGAAAATATAATTATATTAATTGAGCGATATTCAGATTAAAAAAAGCACATTAACAAGAAAATAAGGTTTGGTGAAATTGTCATTATTACATAAGTATTCGAACATTCTTCAATATTTGCATGTTTTTTTCGGCAGCTGGGGAGGATAGTTCTTTGTGTAAATAAGTACGCTATTGAAAGACATAAAATCAATCACTTTTCATCATTGCAAATTTTACGTTTTACTTTGTTGTATGACAAAGTACTTATGCGAGTTGTATTCTTACAAAGTCAATAATCTAATATGTGACCAAACATGCTGTATTAATTTCCTTTATTTCCAGTTTGTTTTCGTATATTCCTTGGTGGAGCATGAGACTCTTAAATACGGAACTTACGATTTCCCAGACTGGGCTGATAACGTCGGATGGGGGCTTGCATCCGTGTCTATGCTACAGATTCCTTTCTGGGCTATAGTGGCGATTTTCTCGCAGCCGGGTTCTACTCTTAAAGAAGTAAGCAATAAATAATAAATTTCTATTGAGTGAAATTTCTACAGTTTAGTTATTGTCGATAAATACTGTTATGCATCGGGAAATATTTTCTTTCTTTTTTTCCGTTCAGATAATTTAAGAATGTTAACATTCCGAGATTTAGTCTGTGACGTCAGTGACCAATTATGAGAATATCTCTTCCAACATACATGTCCTTCAGAAACTCAAACTAAATTGATTCGTTCAAAGTCAACTGATCCATTTTCGAAAGAAAAACGGGAATATTTAATTTCATGAAAATGAACCCCTTTCTAATCCTTTAAAAGTCATATCTCCTAGATACGGACATCATACTGTTGTGAAGAATACTGCAAGATATACGTTGAAATTAAAGCTTTCAGTTGCTAAAGCAGAAATCAGTATAGGAGCGATTAACAATGTCTTGAATTTTATAGGTCCTATCAAGAGTCGGAAGAAATTAGCGCTATAAATTTAAAATCGTAAATTTGTATTTTTTCTTCTTTGAATAAATATTAAAAAAATATTTATTTATCATTATTTATTTTTAGCGAAAGAGCTTCCATTTTTTCCCTAACGACTTTACAGTTGTACATACCATTGGATTTTTTTTTTTTTTTTTTTTCGTAGAGTGCCTTACTCAGATTTTTACTTATTGGCTGATTTAAAATTTAGCATGCAGCACGGTATTTACCTGTCTGTACCGTTCTGCTTGTAGCCCAGCGGGGCAGGGCTGCGGAAGCCAAAAAAGAAAAAAACTAAGGAAAGAACGAAAGAAATTTAAACTGCAACACAAAATGAAAACTTTGAAAATGTTTCATCCAAAAAAATTGAGCAATCTTTAAGTTTTTAAAACAAGTTTTGTTTGATATATTTTATGTGTTTCTTAATTGTAATTAATAGGGAAGAGTGTCTATCACTCCTTAAAACTGAAGAAACTGGAAAACCGGTTGCAAAAACATTAAAAATGACCGCAATATGAAATTCTTTGCAGGAATTTTGTCCGGTGTATCTCTCCCACATCGCGGTCTTTTTATTATTATTATTTCTATTATTATTATTATTATTGCTGTTATAAAAAAGGTGCTCTCAGTGATCAAGGTATTTATTTATTCCCATTTGGTACACGTATGTTCAACAGCCGGGCGAGAGATATTTATTAATCTAATAAAAGTGATATATTCGCTGTTAATATTCAGAAACAAAGTCACTTATAGAGTTAACTCTAGATGGCAGCACCATGATATTCCTTTAAACTGAACGAAGTGTAGCATTAAAACTCCTTTTTTTACACAGAACTTAATTTTAAAATATTATTTTTACACTATTATTACACTTCATAACTACCAGTGTACTTTTCTAAACGAAATTTAATGCTTTTTATTTTGTCCAGATCTGAATTTCACAGAATACTTTTTAAATATTTTTAAATTAATCAAATGAGAACAGGGAACAGGTCCATCATTCCAAAGGAGGAGGGGGGGGGGGGGGGAAAGGTTGTGATTTCAACGCATGTTATAGGTAAGTCTGACCCCCCTAATAAATTTTGAACGAATTGTCCAATTCGAAAGATTTTTTTTTTTTGCATTCGAAAGATCTCGTCGAGGATATCTGATTTCCATATTTTACGTTTTGGTTTGAATAATTTTTCGTTCAATTTTGAACAGTTAAATTGAAAACACATTAAAAAAAAATAACATTAGCGCCTATGGGGAAATTTCAATCCTATCTCAATCCTGTCCTGACAGACAAATTTGCTTGGAGCAAACTTTCACGAAAATGACGGAGACATGTACAGATACGAAGTTCAATCAGAACTAAACGAGCATATTTTTTACCAAAACTTTTTTTTTTCCAGGATTTTTAAGGATATTTCCGAATGAATGAATAAATGAGTGAGTGAGTGCACAAATGAAGAAATAAATGAATGAGTGAATGTGAATATGTTTAATCCGTTGGAAAAGATAAATTTGAAGTGATTAGAAACTAAAGCTAAATGATAAAGAGAGAGATATTATCAGTTTGATATTGGTGTATACGAGGAATAATGCTCGTATATTTCTAGACGAAACTTCTAGTTAATCTTTAGAAATATTAAGTTATAAAGAAAACAAAGGAAGCAAACATTTTATTTTACATTAAAGGAACCACGGTAAGCGTATCTGATAATGCATATAAGGGTTCTTCATTTCATTGGAACGCTAGACTTTTATTAAAACTATTGTACATTTTTAAGTGCATTCATTTAATTTGTGTGTGTGTTTTAACTATTTATTTACTTTTAAGATTTAAGAGGTACGAGACACTTAACTCTGGTTACAATTCATACTGATGATTGTATAGTTTTGATCAAAACCTCCGTTAAATGATACAGACCTGTCCATTTAAAAACTTTCCTACGAAGTAATTATGCGCTATTTTTGCTCGACGCATAACGCCATCTCTTATTGTAGATTTTCTTTTTTGTTCGCAAGTTCTATTTATTTTGTGATTTTGAAGTAAAACTGCTGTTGTAATAACTTTTATTAATCTCACAATTTTTCATAACTTAATTAGGAGCTTAGTTTGAAATAATCACTTACAATAGCTATTAGGGAAATTAATTTAATACATTTAGCTTTCTTTGAACTTGCCAAACGATTATTTTGGTTCATAAACACTTCTAAAACTAAAATCTTCACTAACTAAGCAGCATTTCTTTTTACTATCCTTTTACTAAAATCCAAAATGAAACATCAACAAAACAGCACGCTTTGAGTGAAAAGCACGTTTTGCGGCACTATGCATAGCGGCCTCTAGCAATTACAAGCTGACCGGCAATATTATCAAACGAACAGGTCTGTACGCTACCTCTGTAATACCAACGATCCCCCTTTTACCATCTTTGGTAATACTACCACCGTTAGTATTATGCAGGTAGCGGTCTGTATTATAACGGAGGTCTCGGTTTTGATCGAATAATTGGAAAATAACAACTAAGTATAAACTTTTGTTGATTTTTTCCAGAAATTTCTCCTGGCCTTGAAGCCTACAGAAGATTGGGGTCCAAGTGATGATTTAGCTAGGGAATACTACAGGCAACACCTTGCTAACATGTCATCCAGTGAAGTAGCCACAAATGAAGATGATACATCGACTAAATGTTTGGCAGACAGCAGCAATAATGAAGCTGGACTTTTTGAATATTTATAGCTATTGGACATTTTGGGGTTCATACCAGTTTTTGTTTGTATCATTTTAAACCTGAGCAGTGTAGGCTCCTCTATGTGTACATATGAGCACGTGAACCCCCGAATAAAAATGAAGAAATAAATTTCTTAACTACGATTTTTGTAATCACTCCCATTCCCTTCCAATGCTCTAATACGCAGCTAATGGACTGTATTGTATTACAGCATAATCGTTTCTGTAAGAGTCGGTTACTATTACAGCCCGCAATCTTCCCCAATCCCTAGTGCGAAGGGAAAATAAATCTTTAAGATTCAGTTGGGGATCATTCATAAATGATGTCACGCTTCGAGGGGAGAGGGGGGGTTCGTAAAATTGTGATAAGGAGAGGGGTGGGGGTAGCAAGAAGAGTGACATCATGCTTATGCAACACAGCGTGGCATGTGACAAAGGCGGAAGGGGGTATGTTGAAGTGTGACGTTTCGTGACAAATGGGGGGAGGTGGGTCAAATATATGAGAAAAAAGCGTGACATCATTTATGGACGGTCCCTTGTGGGGAAAGTAGCCGTCAATGAGCATGAGATAGCGGCAGCGCATATGGGCCTGCCGTTCGTATTTCTTCAAGTTGCGAAGAAATACGAACGCCAAGTCATCAGCGCCGGAGCAAAAAAAGGGTCGCTATATTGCCTATATATCAAATTCTTTGGTAATTGGCCCTCGATGCCATTTTGCCGCTGATCCACGAAGCATTTTCGAAGATTTGTTTCCTCATTTTTTTACTGTTTTCGTTTCAACAACTTTCATCTATATTCCTGAAGATTTTACTTAAATATAGTTAAGTGCTCCTTTAATGCTATTGCGTTTTTTAAAATATGTTTGTGCACCCGAAAAATCATAAACCGATGAGATGTGACTTATAATTGATCAATAACGGATTTCTGAATAAACTAGATAGGCCATGGGTAGGCAAACCGCTCCGACTTCTAAATTCTTGCTCCGTCACCACTCCTGCTCCGCTCCATGTTCCGAAACATTTTAATTGATTTCAGTTATTTTTCACATGATAAACAATTGAATTATTTTTAAAAAATCGGCGCAGTGGAGAAAAACAGATTTCTTTGTTCCGGCTCAGCTCCAGTTTCAGCACAACCTCGTTGCTGCACTCCATTCCAGATCCCTGGAGAAATCTAAGTGATATCGCAACATTTCAAACTCTCATTTTGCTTAAATAGTTCTTACCAGTTGTATTTTTAATTTTTAAAGTGTTTACTTTCTAAACGTTACTCCAAGGAACTGGAGCAACCACTTTTTTAAGTTGGTGCTCTGCTCCGTTCTCTGAATAGTTTGAACGAAATCATATTATTCCTCATCTCTATTAATTTATTTTTTAAATTTTATTTATACTATTTTCATTCTAGAAATAAAAATGGGTCTTATGTATGTTCATCTTTGGTTTCTTTGAATCGAATTACAAATGAAAAATTATCTTTCTTTCTACGTCGTTGTCAAGTTTTGATACGGAAAAAGCATTTTAGAAATTTTAGAGAAATTCAAATGAAAAAATATGGGCGCAATGGAGCACGTAAATGTTTCGTGCTCCGACTCTGCTCCCGATCCAAATAAAAACTCTTTGCTACTACTGCTTATTGTTTAACAATAAAAAATTAATTATCCTTTTTTGTCAGAATTTGGTATTTTACGGTTAATTATAAGAAAAAATAGCTCAATTAAACAAATGTTATATATCTGACGTGCAAATAACGTTTATTTATTGCATAGGTTCCTAAACGTTTTTCCCCGTGAACCCCTTGACAGTGCTTTTTGTTTTTCGTGAACCCCTTTTCTACGGATCATTGTAAAAGGAGTCAATTAGTGCAATAATTATATCTGAAAGTTCCAAAGCAGAGTACACCTGTGAGTTAAGTTTTTCCTAAGGAGTTCTAAAACAGTAGGGAAATTAAAAAAAAATTCTGAAATGTCACGTGAAAACCACGAAATGGAATTTAAAAGGAAATATTAAGAGAATTATGTTTTATATAATGTGAAATTTTACTTTTATACAACAACATTTAATGGCGAAATCTTCCCGACTATACTGCTTTTCTACTTTTTACTACGGCTTCTGCATTAAAGGGGAAAAATTTTACAAGCAGAAAGAGAACGGGTACCTACTTGCACAAGCTATGAAATATATTTCACAAATATATATTTAACAAATTTATATGCTTATTATGTAACTAAGTAAGTGACGTTAGTAAAACTTCTGCTAGGTGCATTAGGTCTAAAATTTGGCGATAACTTACTTAAATGAGATCCCATCACATTGACCTCTATTTTCACCTTATGCACCCCCAATTTTTTTCTTTCTTTGAGGTGGACTCCTCGTAGGTCGCAATAGACTCCTGGCGGTCACTTTGGCAACCATAAAGTGTCATAAGCCGTTTTCACGCTCATCTCACGTCATCCTAGCAAAATTCCATTTCTTTCTTGACGGCAGGAATAAAAAGCAGCAGTGTGACAAAAAGTTTGTCAAAAATTATTGATTACTTTTATGCTTATACTTAAAATAATATGCGTTGATTTATGGTGCTAATTAAGGCCAATTTATTAATAATATATTTAATTGATCTTGAATTCCTGATCATGTTTATGGAAAACGCATCATCGCAAGAAATTGGTTACGTATTTCTTTTTGAAAGAAAAGGTTATGTGTACCATCAGGTTTGCTCATCAAATGAGATTAATTAACGTAATTATTCGTTTCACGTGCAATGTCACAAAGACTATGTACGGTAATAATAACCTAATCTAGTTTCTATGGCTATAATTAGGAAGAGACGCTAGTAGATGGTGACGTTCATAAAACTAGTCATGTAAAAACCCATAAACATGCACGGAATGCGGAAGACGATTCTGAAGTAAAATGTTGTTGACAACTCAAACTTATAGCTTAACCGCTACTATGAGAAAAAGATCTTACTATAAAAAAGTTTTATCACTGAATGATGACAAAGTATGGCGTCTGAAGTTTGGTTTCTTCCTTGAAATATGCTGCAAGTTTTTTTTTTTTTCCTGGTGTCGTCAGTCACAATATATGATATATTCCGTACAACTATTTTCAGGTTTGAGTACTCAACACATTTTATGTACCAAACCCTTATCCCAAAAAAGAAACGCTGTTTTGACCCATTAATTGCAGTGAAGCTCTATATGTTGTCGCTTAAAAACATATCCCTACTTTTCTAGAACATGGAGAATACATTGTTTTTTTTTTTTTTTTTGTTTTTTTTCGGAATGTTAAGGTACACCCTAAGCTAGGAATCTTCAACCTTTTACGTCCGAAGACCACATCAATAAGTTCATAAAGATCGGTGGGCAACAGTAGGCAGACAATTTAAGAATAGAGAGGGAGGTAACATATTACAATTAATTTTACCGAGATGGGTGGGGTTAGAAATTTTAAAATGTTCCAATATTTTCTCTTTTTGTTCAACATTGTTTTTTTTTTCAATGAAAATTGAATCAATAATAATTTGGACTTTTTTTAATGTTAATTCTTCAGATTGTTCCGGTTTTGATTTTGTGTTCTTCATTTGACAAAATAATTGTTCTCATACGTAGGTACTACCAAAAATAAGAGATATGAACAATGCATGTCTAGATAGTCCTCGATACTTGTCTTCAGGCACATACCTAGAATATAAGTCGCTTGATGAAGGTATTTCTTTTTATTAACTTTTTGCTGCAAGAGTCACACTGAAAATCTACAACTTCTAATTGAAGTTCAGATGGAATACTGTTCTTTTAGCCCCCTCTCCTTTATTTTTTTGAAGTTTCATCTTCATCTCATCCAAAAGTCTTGACGGGCCACTAAAATATCTTCGGTGGGCCACTAGTGATCTGCGGGCCACGGGTTGAAGATTTTACCCTAAGCGATCCTAGCACGGGTGTCCCCCGGGGCGGTATTTTGAGGTGCCACCCGGCTCCATTTTAGTTATTTACAATATAAAAGCAAAGTTTAGAAAAATAAATTGTCTCCTTAGACTTAACGACGAAGGTCAAATTGTACCATATCCTTCTGTCAAAAAAGAAACGTTCTTTTGACCCATTATTGCAATGCAGCTCCACCTGTCGAATTATTCGCCCGAAGCAACTTACAAAAATGTAAATTAACAATTATAGCCTTTGAAGGTATAATTCAGAATGATTGGTGTAATATCGCGAAGAAGAGAAAAATGAATAGCCGAAACTCCTAGCGATTTTAGTATTAAATGAGAAAATTCGAATAGGAAAAAATCATAGAATATTATTAATGCTCAAAGTTTTTCTCGTCATTTTTGAGTTTTGAAAATTTTCTTAATAGCTGTTTTAAAGCTTAATTATTTTTTTAATATATGCATGAAAAACAGCAAAAGTACATTCCGTTTTTCGGCCCGAATAGAGCTCTCTTGTTCAGCATTTTTCATATGGAGTATTTGTTTATCTTCACTGTAAAGTCTAGTCACTGAGCTGCCCAAGCTTTTGATTCGCTCGGAGATTATAGTGACTTTGGTACTTATCGATTAAAGGGAATACCGTACTAAGCTCGCCAAGACAGATATATTACACATTGCCAAATCAACTGTAAAGAAAGCAATTTTATTGAATTTAAATAGGTGGCGCTCAAGGCCGTAGCCAGAAAGGATTTTCGGGAGGGGCCCTGACTTTGAAACACTAGTGTTGAGGAAAGTTTCAGGGAGGAATATATGCTACATTGCGAAAATTTTCGGGATTTCGAGGGGGGGGGGGCCGTCTCCCCCACCTCTCTGGATGCGGCCTTGGTGGCGCTTATGTTGTAACATTAAAATATTCATTTTGGTAATCATTCGGAAAACTATCTCCAATTTCGATCTAAGCGAGAATTACGGTGACATTTTAATAAAAGTATACTGAATATCTATCTATGTATATAAAAAACTAATATGTGGTAAAAAGAGGGCCTTTATTTGTCTTTCCTGGATGGCAACACTCAGTTTGTTTACAAAAATCCCAATCCTATCAGCGTCTAGTGTCTAGAGCGTCGTGAATCTGCCCGGTTGACCTATGCGCGAAAACAACATTCATTGCTGTTTTTAAAATTCATCATTTTAAAATAATTTTCCAGAGATCTCTAGAATACAAATAGGAAATTATCGGTTTACGGACCTAACTCAACAACGGTTTTAGAAATGTCGCATTACACCGAGCTACGAAGTATTTTAAACGAATGTTGAAGAAACTTAGTCCAGTAAAATAGTATTATTAGTAAAAAACATGTAGTGAATCGTTTCGATGAGAAATAACAAGTTTGTGCAAAAAACCGTAAAGCTAAGATCCCCCTCGCCCTTTCTATAGAGTATTTTAACCCAGTCCACCGACAACCTATGTACTTTTCGGGTGTTTATACGACCGAGCACGAAGTGCCTTTATGGATCGATGATCGAGGGATCTGTAGCTTTAAGTTGGATCCGAAGCACTATGAAGGGAAATAGTGCAATGACAATCGAAATATCTATGCTATTGCCCGGATATTAGCCTATAAGTCCAGGGACGAGAGCGACGTTCTCTACTGCATATGTCATTGGACGGCATAGCAAATTACAATGTCCAAATTCACGTGATGAACTTTTACCTTCTTAAGCATTGAATTTTTTGTTACAAATACATTTTTATTAACATTCAAGTCTTAAAAGCAATTGTGTTCTAGAGCTTAATAGTCTTTTAATTTAATCTAAAAAAATTAATGAATAAGTTCTCCATTTTAACAGCAAAAAAACTATCACGTTGAAGAAACAATTTTTCTATAGAATCACCGTTCTTTTACATTAAATACGCCATTTTATCCTTCGGAAGATGTTGCCCGCACGTATATTATGACATTTGTAAATCAGCATTATCTCAGCAGGAACAAAATGCTGCATAAGTGATCACAAAATAACTCGATTCTACCTTAATTTCATTACCGAAACATAACATTTCGCGCATTCAGCATCTTCAATTAACATAAATAGCCAGTTGGAGTAAATCTTCCCAGGAACACAATTTAGACACAACATTGGTATCTTTATTGTTCTTTAACGCTATTCATTCTGTATATTGTTTTGCCTGCGCGCGCTGCATTTTTTCATCTGAAGCTTGTTCGGACTAAAATCGTCCATCATTCCATCGCGGTGGAATCTGGCATCAAGTTCATGTCACGTGTTCGAATAACGGGGAAATTTTGAGTGGACGTTCTGTTCGCAAGTTTGTGTCACAGGTCACTTTTTGCTCGTATGGTGTATGACTACAGTAGGACTAATTGAATTTCGAAAAGGTAATTAAGATTAGCATTTTTTGTTTCTCATTTTGTTAAAAATTGTTAGTTGAAAATGCGCATTATAGTTTCATGTAAATATGCTTATACATTTTCTATAAGAATATGAATTTGTTGTTGGAAAGAAATTTCAATATTTTTTACTAATGGTTACAAATGTGTTTATTTGTAATGACGTAATTAAATTCTATTAATGTATGAAATTATTTTGAAATTCACAATTTCGCCATACAAAACAAAATGGAAGATATTGGATTGCAAATTTCTAAGTTTTAAAATTTTGATGATTATTAATTCTAGTGACTGTGAAATGTAATGGTGCAAAATACACGAGTTTTATAGAAATGTGAAGAAATTAGGATATGAGTACGCTTATGTGTAGTCATATCGTAACAAACAATTGTACAGAGAAAGACCACAGGAGCAAGGGGAAAATGTAGACTTCACCCCTTACGATATTATAGAAAGCGTTTATAAACCTACGAAGAAAATGAAATTCCAAATATTTATTCTTTAATTATTTATTTTAAAAAATCTAATGCGATAAGAAAGTAAGATAATTTTTTTGAGAAGTTTATAATACAAAGTTTTAGTATTATATACCAGTGCTTTCGTACCAATCGTATCAAAATTTTGTTAAAACTCTTTGTTCTCATTCTAAATTTACGGAAATAAGTCATCAAATATTATGAAGTGCGCTATATAGTCGTAAATCTATCGCATAAATTTTATCTTTTGTAAAATTGGTTGATTTCTCAATACCAAAAAGATAAACGAATTATTTAATGTTTTCAAAACTGTTCCCGTTTAGACTGTCTAAAAATTGCAAATATTAAAAAAAAAAAAAAAAAAAAATTGAAATCTCATCAAACCTTGACAAATCCTGCTCATAAAGGGTGGGTCATTTAACTTTTGGAATTTGAATCGGCTATAAAATAGTAACTAATTAGTGTTTTTTCCAAAATTATGACTTTATTAGAAAGATTGAACATTTTCATTTATGAATGAAACACATCATTCAAATGACTGCCACGGCTGGCTTGACAATACCCCATCCGATTAACCCAATTTTTTAGTACATTTTCGATTGTTTGGACTCAAATCGCACGAATGGCAATATCGATTTCGTGTTTCAAGTCATCAATCGTCTCTGGGTGGTTAGCGTAACATTTATCCTTAAGGGTTCCCCACCAAAAAAAAAAAATCCAACGGGCTCAAATCACAGCACCGAGGATGCCAATTTACATCAGCATTTCGGCTGATTATTCGATACCCAAAAACATTGCGCAAAAGATCGAGGGTTACGTTGACTGTGTGGCAAGTGGTCCTGTTGAAACCAAATGTTACTAATGTCGTCCTCTTCGATTTTTGGAAACAAAAACTCGTTTAGCATGGCATAGTAATGTTCGCTATTGACGGTAACGGTGGCTCCTTGCTCATTTTCGAAGAAAAATGCCCAATGCTGCCACCGGACCAAAAACTACACCAAACAGTTACTCGTTGTGGATGCATAGGCTGATCAATAGTCAAGTGGGGATTCTCTGAACCCCAATTGTGACAATTTTGCTTATTAACATAGCCTCCGAGAGGGAAGTGAGCTTCATCGTAAATGCCGTTTCGGTAGAAGACCCACCACTTTGGAAGTAAGTTTTCAATATTTCCCAACTTTGTTCAAGCGTAAACCGTCCCATTTCGTAAATATCAAAAACTAAACTAAATTTCTGTCAACTTACAACCTTTATTATAACCTTTCAAATTCAAAATAACTTAAGTTCAAATTCCAAATGTTAGATGGCCCACCCTATAATTAAATAGAACAGTCACAACAGAATTCAAAACTTGCACTGTCTGTTGCAGAGCAGACGTTGATCTCTCTGCTGCAGGTTAAGATCAACCAAAATGTACAATAAGAAAATTTTTGGGTCAGTGGTATATTCAATTTGGTTATTTTCGTAACTTCGAACTTACTCCTCAAAATCGTTTCTTGAGAAAAGTAGTTGACTCAACAGAAAAATTATCCTTCGCACAACACTTACGGGTTTATTGCGTGCTTTAAACGCCTTGATCACAGCAATGACAGACTGCAAGCCCCAAGAGGGGAAAAGTTCTCTTCAAATCTTCTCTCCTTTTCGCACGGTGAACAGTTTTGCAGCGGCAAATAAGTTTTGTGAAAAGTTTAATTTCGTTGCTCAACAATCTTAAAGTAATTTTGGGATTAACAAATGCCATTTTGTAGTTGTGGATTAGAAGTTAGATTTTATCTTAAAATGCTGCGTTATAAATGTTTACTTTTACTTGCATTTTTAAATTTACATGCAAAAAAAAAACAGCTAGTTTTACGTAATCTTACTATGTTTCTGTTTATTCGTCTGATGAAGAAATAATAAGTGGAGAATTTGAAAGCGATTTTTTAATTACGGATTCAAAGGTTAAAAATAAATCTTTTTATTATCTATTTTTTAGTAGTTTCTTAAGTGAAAGGGACGCCTTTTAGAATGGAGAATCTGTGTCTGATTGAGAGGGGGCAAATCCAAAAAAAAACTCGACACAAGGTAAGGGAATGCGATAAATGAGTCTATTGTATGCCAAAAATCCACAGACCTCTTTTTTGCACCAAGAAAGAAGTAAGAAAAATATTTTGGACGCTACAAACGCGTTAATATATATGGCATTATAAAGCATTCTAAAGAGCGAATGAATATATATTTTGTTTATATAATGTGACATAATCTATGACAAACGTCATGCATAGCAGAAAAATCGCTCTATTGTCAGGTTTACGGGAATGCTAATGATGCGCACCTACGTCTAATAATACGCAAAGATATTTTTTCTACTCATAGGGTCTAATGCAGTTCAAATAACACTTTAAATGAACAATAAAATAGAAATGGCACCAATTATGTATGTTTTACAAAAAATATCTTGAATTAGTAGTCCGGTTATCCATTAATTGCAGTGGGTTTCTGAAGCAGCTGATAAGACGGGTGCCCAGCACCATTGAGATTTGGGATGAGGTACGTTTCAGGGGCTTTTGTGGCTGGGGCTTTGTCAGATTTGGAGGGGAGGGGGTCTGTAGTTTTTCATGGGGAGGGTGGACACCCCTGGGATATAGTTATATTAAGCAAACTTTCAATAATTGTCAGGTGATGACTTTTTGGAATTTCGAAAGCCAATTTCGTTCTATAAAGTAATAAAAAATATTACTTTTTTAGTCTGGCTTTGCAGTCTATCGGTATACAAAAATGTTAAAAACGACATTTTCCTAAAAATTAAAGGTAAAGGTTATAGTCTGTAAAAGACGGTTTGTATGTATAGATATGTATCGTGCATACGATACCGCTGTATGTATCGTACATGCATACTGCCGTATATATCGTACATACATACCGCCGTATGTATCGTACATACATACCGCCGTATGTATCGTACATACAGCTCACTACCCCCACAAGTGCAAATTTTCAATTTTGCAATTATGGCGGTTTTGAACTGGATTTACGATATCATGGAGAGGTATTATAAGTCTAGACGGCGGGCGGCTAGGGTGCCGTGAGAAAGTTCTAATTCTTCCAAGAGTGCCACGGAAAATTTTGAAGATTTACGCGTTAAAGAAGCAATTTAATTTTAATGCTTTAAGTCATTTGAGGTATTAAAATACTAAATCTTATACGCAAAATTATTTTCAGTTTTGTATTAAGCAGAACACCCAAGGATTTAGTGCTGCCATCTATTGTGTAAATAATTATCCAAAATGTGTTTAACAGATTACAATTTACAAAAGTGGCAACCAGCAACAGGCTCTAAGCCCAGCTAGGCTGGCCCTAAGTATACGGCAAAGGTTCTTTTGAAACAACAAAACAAGGTTCCTATTCTTGTTTTAATTGTTAAATCGCAAGTTCTCACTAATGCGAGAGCGTAACTAGTATGATGACGACCATTCAAACGCAAAGCGGTCAAATATAGACATAACTTTCTATATACTAAAAATGTGGAAGGGCCATATGTTTACCTAGTTATAGGCGCTTAAGTCTCCAGGTACATTTTTGCGCTGAACATTTTACAGAAAGACTCGATAAATTTATGTAACTGTTTTCTTCAGAAAAAAAGTTCAGAAAGAAACGAACAAAAATTTCTTTCACGGGAACACTCTTTCACGAGTTCTATCACGAGACACACGTTTTAGTCTCATAAGCCTATTTTTAAACTTTTAATTCTCAAATATTCATAGTTGACTTATATCAGACTTTATTAGTGATATTTTTTAGTCATTTGAAGCCTACATGTTTAGTTATTTTACTTTTCTTTCTTTTTTTATAGGAAAGCAAATTACTTGTAAAAAAAATAATTAAACAAGCTGTTATTTCTAATAACGTAACATCAATAAATTCATAATTAAGTATCAACGAACAATCCTTTCCTAAATTACCGGCATTTTAACATAAGTTTCACTGAAGGATGTAAAGGAGAAAGTGTTTGATTGCTATATTTCGTAACAGAAGCGAAGTATACTGCTGAATTAGCCACCTGAGGTCATTCGCCAAGCTTCGTGTCATCTGAACTCGTGCGGAACGATTGAGAAAGTATTTCAAATATTCAAGTTCTAAAAATTTGCTAAACTAGCAGAAATAATGGGAATGGTCGGTGTAAGTTAGGAATCAATTGAAACCGCTCTCATTTTTTCTCAACATTTTGCATTGTAAGGTACTATTTTTTAATGAAATATTTTTGAATCAAATTAATCCAGTTATTTATTTGAATATTTATTTTTTTTAATTTTATTTTATTCGTTTATTTTTCTTTTTTTACTTTTATTTTATTTGTTTATTTTTATTTTTATTTTTTACTTTTATTTTATTCTTTTTTTTTATCTTATGTATATATTTTTTTGCTTGAGAAAAAAAGACTATATTTAGAATTTATTCGTTATATTATAAAAACC
Source organism: Octonoba sinensis (assembly GCA_038502835.1). Taxonomy (NCBI): domain Eukaryota; kingdom Metazoa; phylum Arthropoda; class Arachnida; order Araneae; family Uloboridae; genus Octonoba; species Octonoba sinensis. Next base: position 21,553,849 of record CM076599.1, on the reverse strand, counting down.
AAATTATTTTAATGTAAAGCCACATAAAAGGGATCCTCTTAATTGGAAAAAACTGTAGCTTTTGATAAGTCATTTAACTTGAAAGTACAGGGTGGTTGAAACTAAAATTAGCCAGCTAAGTAGAGATTGTTCTAATAGCAGAGTGACATCGAAACTTGATGCACGCGTTTTGTGGACCATGTGGGAAATGAAATATGGAGGGAGAAAATATTTCAAATTTTTACCTCTGGTAAAATTAGTGCATGAAGAACGAAACACAAAGGGGGGGGGGGGGGGTTAACTTTAGAACTAGTTCATTTGAGCCTTCCATTTGCGTCATTCACATGGGCAAAACGTGCTGGTGTTTAACGGTATGGGAAAGGTTTCTCCTTTAACTGCAGCAACTTGGAGATGAGAATATCAAATTGATAACGAAGACGGAAGCCTTCACAAGGTGGTAAAAAATTTCAACTATATTTCTAAAGACTGTTTATTAGATAAATTTACAAGAAAATGACTCTAACAAATTAGAAAATGAATTTTACGTAGTTTTCGTACAACAGAGTAGTTCTATCGTTTTTACAGGAGAAAAAATGGTATAATGTTTTGAACCAAGTATTATAACCGGTGACATGAAAGATAGAAGAGTAGAGTATAGTATATAAGTTAGAACTGTAAGATAGCTGTAAAGGAGTTAGGTATAAGAGTTAGAACTGTAATAACTAATGGCACAAAAACAAGGTTCGTACATAGTAAAGATTCTTTAGTTCTAGTTAAATTTGGGTTTAATTTCATAATTTAATGTTTCCTAGAAAACATTCATTTCATACTTCTTACATTTTAGCTTTATAGTTAATTTGCGTAAAAGTAGATTAAAAACGAAAATAATACTAAAATAAATTTGAGTTTGAAAGCGACTGCAGTCACTTTAAATTACTTGTGGAATTTCAAAAACTTCATGGAAAATTAAATTTCTATCGTCACTATTATAGCATTAATTTCAGCAAAAATATTCAATCAAGGTTTAATAAACGTTTTAAAAAAATAGTAGGAAATGAAGTGTTGCAATATAATGTGAATAACGCTGCATATAAAAGAAACAAACCTTATGCAAGACATTTTGAAATATTTCTACTTATTACGTATAAATAGGATCCATTTTTTAATGAAAAAAAGAAAATTTTAAATTGAATATTGTATTTCAGCGATTATACCTAAACGAAATCTGTTTAGTTGATTTTTGAGTTTATTTTATAATTTACGCGTGTTTTGTACCCAGTTTTATCACAGTTTATAGTTTGTGAATTGAATTAATACTGATGTAGTAAACTAAGCTATTAAAATATTACCTTTTAAGCAATGAAATGTTTTTGCAATCTAAATTGAAAATCATAAATCATAAGCTAAGGTTTCATAACAAGTATAAATTTTAGAAAAGACTTTATTTTTTTTCATCTATACTCCACGTAATCTTCGGTGGCTGTTTTAATTACACTTTTTAAATTTTTCTTGTTTGAGCTCCTGTTTAACTTTATCAAACTAAACCAGTTTTGTAAAGTAAAAAACTTCATTTGCGGACACAGAATGACCTAGAAAAAATATCCTTGATTTATGAAGGAATGAACTTTGAGCATACGTCCCAATTTTAGGAATAAAATCGTCAACTGTTTGAGAGGGAATTCCAAAGTAGCTTTTATCATCTTCAGACCAGACGCTTCGACAACGACACAAATGCCTTTTTATGATTTTTTACACATAGTGATATATAAATAAATTAAATCTTTACAAAATATTAAAATTAAATAAATTGAAATTTACGGCATTTTACATGTCTAGATTTCAGGTCGCCATAGGCCCAGAATACAGTTCTTCGGTAAGAAATAATTGAGCAGTTCCTCCCTTGAACATGAATGGATTCTTCTTGGCACCCTGCCAGGCAGATCGCTTTGGTTGATGGTAGAACTGTAAATGCTTATCAATTAAGGGTATAATTAAAATGATTCTTAACGTATATTACGCAGCGAATACCTTAAGTTTAAAAATAAAAAGTTTAATCCTATCATTCAAAGTACGGTGAAAAATAAATACTAAACATGATTAGTTATGATAATTTACGTATAATTGATTCTTGGGAATATTATTTATAATTATTTCATTCGTGACTGAATTGAACATAAAACACTCATAGTTGTTCCTAAAAACAATTTATTTCAATTCTCAGAACAACCTTGAGTTCTGAAACTTGTTTACGAACGATTCTGAATGCTCGCGAACAGAAAATGTAAATGCTTAATTATTAAAACAGTCGCTTTTTTTGCTTGCAAACCACTTAAAACCGTTTTGTTGAAGGCGGTCAGTTTGAAATGTTTAACTAAATGCTTATTCCGTAAAGGTAATAACTTTTCTTTATTTAGTTTTTGAGCATTTACATGTAAAACATGCAATGTTTTGGTATTATTGTAACTAAATTTTCTTGGAATATTCTCGAATATTCTCCATCACTTATGAGTACATAAACAGCTTATTTGTCAATACATATTTAGCAATACTAGAGTTCGCCGGTCGAAAATCGACCTTAACTCATTACATTTTTCAAATTCAGCCCCGAAAGTTTAAACAGTTTTTATATAAATTTTTTTTTTTTTTTTTATGTTTGAAAATAGCTTGCTTCGTTTAAATATTTCAATTGGAGATAATCTCTCCTCATGTGCGACTGATTGAATACTGAGTTAACTATTTAATTTAATGCATTTGTAAGCACAGGGTTCGCGAAAGGCCACGGGATGGCGTGAATCCCGCAATATGTTTTAAAACCCATTAAAAAAAAGTTAGTTTGCTCGCTGGTCCAGAAAGTAGTGGACACGCGTTCAAAAGATAGCGAAACTGTTATAATCTGATATTAAATACAAACTGAAAGGTGTATGTTCAACTGCCATATTATTACTAATAATGACAAGATGTATTTAGGAACTCTATTTGTCATATAGTAATATGGGGAAATATTGACAAATTCTTTATTCTTTGGGATTAATGAAAACTCAAATGCCTGGGAATGCAAACTTGTCTCCATTCATTCTATTCCCAATTATAGATTATATAAACATATTTTATTTCATAGCTAGTATTAAATAATGTTGGACAATTTAGTAAAACTTTTAAAACTTAAAAAATATAAGTTCGAAGTATATATTTTTTTTAATTCCCCCTTACATTTTGGTGTAAGTGGGAAAAACTCACCTAGTATTTCTCCCCAGTGTAAACCCTGCAAAAAATTTATTTTTCTGCATACCAACTCCAGTAAAGAAAATAGAAATAAAAATTTTCATTTATTAATTATTATTCAATACATTAAAAATACACTCACTTTCAGTTTTAAAACGTTCATTCAAATCAACCAACGAACGAAACGTTGACTTGGCGCAAATTACACTTTAAAAACTGTACCGCTTAATTAAGAGGCACATTGGGGACATTTTTGACTCTTAATTTCAGAGTTACGTTGTACCTCTTAATTTTAAGCGATAAAAATGTCGTTTTCGTGCCTATTATTTTCAGAGGTACATTGTACCTCTTAGTTTTAAGAGGCACAAATGTCGTTTTTGTGCCTCTTAATTTAAGATGCACATTGTCCCCCTTAATTTTAAGAGGCAAAATGTCTGCTCTGTGCCTTTGAATTTAAGAGGTACATTATTTACATGTTTTCTCGTAAATTTCAGAGGCACGTTGTAGCTCTGAATTTTCAGCGGTAAAAATGCATTATTTTTGCCTCTGAATTTAGGAGACACATATACGTCTGAAATTTTAGAGGTAAAAATAGCCTTTTTTAAAACTCTAAAATGAATATTTTAAAGGTACAATGTAAATCCCATTTTATACTCAAGTGATGGTGCTTATAATATGTTTTACTTAAAAAGATACATCCTAAAAGTCAATCAAAAACGAATGCCTTAAGTATTCACGGTCAAACGTAATCAAAAGACCATTAGGATTTCTCCCCCCCCCCCCTTCCGGTGTTTTTACAATCCAAGATTACAAGTTTTGTATCAGCACATTTGTATAATCGCTGCAATTATTTAAAAAAAATACAATACAAAAAAATGTATGAACTTTGTTTTTTTTTTCTTTGAGGTATAAATGAAAGCATACTTATGAGGAATTAAAATTAAACATACGTTTATTAAAACCGTATACCGTTTAAGATTTACTGTACAAATGCACGCAAGAAATGAATTAAAATTGATTTTTAATAAGGTATGACATCTTTTTAAAAAGTTTTAATGGTGTAGTGTTCTCAACAATAAATAAGTATAGATGCATAAGGTTTCACGCTAATTAAGCTACCAATTGTTATACATTTTACTTAAAAGTTTATTGTTTGGGTCAGATTTCAATTACTTTTAAACTAAAACAATTTAAGCCCTTAATTATATTTTCTTGAGAAATATGTAATACCCAAATTAGCTTATGTGTCATTTTAAATGAAGATGAAATTTTTGTTGATAATGATACACAGTATTGTCCTAAGTGATGTTCAATAAAGTACCTTGACCAAAGTTCTAAAAATTGTCTACACCAACACCAGTTTGCCTTATAATATATAGGGGAGATTGGGGGCTAATGGGACAAGTACAATGGTATGACAATGTATTTATATTTAAAAAGAAACAAATGTTACCTCTTCCAAGGCCGTATCCAGAGGGGGGCACGGGCCAGCCCTCTCCCCCCCCGAAATTTTTCACAATGTAACGTATATTACTCCTTGACTGTCCTCAACATAAGTGTTTCAAAGTCAGCCCCCATCCCCCCCAAAAACAAATTCTGGCTACGGCCTTGACCTCTTCTAGTTATGTCTTTTTAAAAAGCCAATTTTTCTCTTTTTATGTACATAAAACAATTGTACAGAAATTCGTCTAGTTCATTTTTAGTTAACATTATAAACATATTGTCTCATTAGTCCCTGTCTCCCCTATTTTATAGCAGCAAAAAAAGTGAATCAAAAATATCATCCGTGTATTAAACACATTAAAAAAAATTATTTAAAACTATACAGCAAATCAGTCTATGTAATGGTTAAGATTAAGATAAAAATTCAAATTTTTATTTAAAAGAAAATGCACTTTTTAAATTAAAAACTTTTTGGCTAATTTAAAAAAGAAATCTCTAAATTCCCTCACTTTATTCTCAAAAACATCATTTGATAAATTACGTTTCTTAAAAATAAATTAAACATGAATGTGATAGACTAATCAAACATGATAAGTTACATTTCCATTTAAAAATAAAGTATTCAACGAATTATTAACCTTCATAACATATATTAAACATACAAAACAGTGGGAAAATCTTAACATTTTAGAATCCTCCTCAACACTATCTTAACAAGTTCTTAGTACATGTTTTATCTTAATGAATAATTATATCCTCAATTAAACTTAGATATAGTTTACATTTAAATTTACATTGCATAGCTTACCATTCATATCTTTACATTGTTAGTAATTCCTATTTTGCCTCGCCTTGAAAAGCCTTTTTTTAAAAATCAAATAATAAAACATATAATATACTTCATATGAAAAGGGTTTACTTACCATCTTTCTACGTGTTTTTAATGTGTTGTGTCGTCGCAAGTGTTGTGTCACAAGTTCTTATCTCTCATTAAAACACAGATTTGCAGACACAATATTTAATGGTAGCTTGATATAAAGACCTTTTACGCATTTTGTTAAAAGCACTTAACTGCACGTACACCGCTGGGACGATGAGGAAGTAAGTTCAGAATACAACAGTTCTAATGTCAACAGTCAGTATTTCTTTCTGGCCTGTCCATGACGTAATTCTCAAAATATACTTCTATTAAATTTTATTTTAAAGAAATCTCATGTTTATGAAATCGATCATTTTTGATAGTGAAAAGGTTGTTTTCGCACTCTTATACGTAACTTTAAAAACGGTAAGACAAACGCACAGCGTTAGAAAATTTACAACGGAAATCACGAACAACAGAATGTTATTGTTTCACTGTACTTTAGTCTATCTCCGTGCGCATGCGTGGGCCGAGTTTCTTGCGCCCAAATGTACCACTGAAAATATAAATCGCTTCTTCAGAGGCACAAAAGCGCGGGAAACTCATTTTGTACCTCTTAATATGTGATAAACCGTTTTGGTGCCTTTGATTTCAAGGGTGCCTGTTATTTTTAAAAGGTACACAAGCGGCGTACCTCTTAAGTGATGAAAATAAAGGGTACAATGTGTTTGTAACTCTTAAATAAGCGGTACTGTTTTTACAGTGTACGCATCACCGAAAGTATTATCTCAGTTTATATTATATTCTACATTATCTTCAAATTGTATTTTAATTTGTTTGACACTGTACTGGAAAAACGATGACTTGTTATATATATATATGTATATAGGAAATGGACTAACTGACACCTTAAAAGATTAGTATATTTTTGCTTTGATATTCTCATTTAAGGGAGTATTCTAGTATAGAGGCAAGAATTTCGCCCGGTTTTTGAAGCGCCGTACAAAGAAAACAAAAAATATTTTTATGATCCATTTTTTATCATTTGTTTATTGATGTTTTATTATTACATACAAAAATTAACCAAAAAAAAAAAAAATAAATTAAAATTGACAAGGTTATGAGCAGTCAAAGTGGAGGGTCCAAAAAAAAGAGGGTGTGATGGCGTGCATTATTCCAACCCTCCTCGTGATCTGAAAAATAAAAACAGACGGATTCTTAATTATTATAGATGCCGCTATCGTATGATTCTTGGACAAGTTAAAAAAAAATTGCAAAATGGCGGCTGTTTGAAAAAACAAATTTTGCATATTTTTTAACAATTACGAATTTTTTAAAAGTACTAAATGAAAAGTTACATTTTTGGGAAAGGTCCACACGATAAAGGGATGTATAAAGAACATTCTCTAAAAATTTGAAGTAAATCAGTCCATTAGAACTCGAGATATCCTTACCGCCAGCTCGAAAAAAGTAGTTTCGAGAAAAACGCGTTTTAAGTTTTGGGAAGTTTTCGGCAGTTTTACTTATAGAATGGTATAGAATACTTGCATATTTTTATTCGGTGATTCCTGCTCTATATAAGAAACCTTCCCCTACTTCAAAATGCTCATTCTCCGGTGTTCTCTGGTGAAGAGGAGCAATTCTACCTCCCTTTGACGCCTCTGAAGTCCGGAGTATACGCGCTTCGTCCCGTCTTGCTGCAAAAGCATTAGCTTCTGAGCCAATCGTGATTCCCATACCATCTAAGATTTTTAATATCTTATCTAGACACACAGTGTGTCCGCCAAGTTCAGAAAGTCAGCCAAATTCTGAAACGGCGACACCGGCCAATGTGTATATTTACCCGAACGATTTCGAGCTACTTTTGACCCCATCATTACGCAAAAACCATTAGACCTACATACTTGAAGCTTTGTACGTCTGATAGAAATCCCCTTAACCCCTAGAATATCAAATTTCATTGAGGTACCTCTTATGGTTTGGAATTATTAAGGTCTGAAAAGTGTCATTTTTATCACTGATTCACTCATCAAAAACCTAACCCACTTGTAAGTGACTTAGAAACTTGAAACTTGGTATGAAGGTAGACAATTTGGCATATATAAAGAAAAAAAAATCTGAAACTTCAAAAAATTACATTATCTTTGAGGTTACTACCATACTAAGTAGCATCATACCTAATAACTTCAAACGGCAGCCCTATTTTTCTGCCGTTAACATAATATACTCTCTCGCGCTAGAAGGAAAATAATTGATGCATTGAAATTCACTTTCCGCTTTAATTTTTCGCCTTAAGGCTAAACTCAAGCTGAGTACAAAGAATCCATTGGTAGTAGTTACACAGAACTTTTTAACATTTAAAAAAAAAGATTAATTAAGTAAAGATGGATTTACGGACTTATTACGTTGAAATGTAAAGAAACGAAAAAATATCTTAAATAATTAATAGCGACTATTTAACTTGGTTTAATTTAATGTAACTTATCGTCAATATAAAAACACAAATTTTAGCTTTTCAAAAATTAATGATATCCCAACAAAACATAAATGTGAAAAAAGGGCCAAGTTCGATAGAACAAAAACGGCCTTCGGAATAGTTGGTGTCAGCGAGAAAATAATTGATATCTAACGGGTGCCAAGTTCCATAGCAGATCCTTTAATCATAGCTGTAAGAGTACAATGTTCTTTAATTTATTTAAAAACATTTTTTTATCGGATTCCTAACTTGGCGTGTTTTAATTAAGATAAGTTACGTTCAAGAAGACGATTAGAAGACAATTAGAAATTAACTGTAATAGTAGCTTTAAACATGATTTTACTAACTATTAAAAATTTCTAATTGAAGAAGTTAAATTTTGTGAATGTAATTTACCTTAATTAAAACTTGCCAAGTTAGGAATCCGGTAAAAAATGTTTTTAAATAAATTCAAGAACATTGTACTCTTACAGCTATGATTAAAGGATTTGCTATGAAACTTGGCACCCGTTAGATATCAATTATTTTATCGCGGACACCGACTATTCCGAAGGCCGTTTTTGTTCTATCGAACTTGGGCCCTTTTTTCACATTTATGTTTTGTTGGGAAAAAATTTAAACGAGCAATTCTTGTATATATATATATATATATATATATATATTACGTTCTCCGAAACGGCTCTAACGATTTGGATCAAATTTTGTATTTAGGTCAGGTTTTGTTTTTTAAAATCACCTACATAGGGGTTTTTCCCAAAAAAAACACGATTTTACACGAAAAAAAACATTTTTTTAATAACGCAATTGAGTTACTTGTAACATTGAACAAACATCATCAACTATAGATATTTTATTTCAATTGAGATTGCAATACATAAGTGGCAACACCTAATTTTTAATTTACCTTTTGTTGACTGAAATTTGTAGTTACCATTTGTGCAATTTAAAATGCTAGGAAACCCATTGAAAAAAACAGTTAATAATTTTTTGGGTGCAACTTTAGTATTAGAGGCCTGTTAGCGACTTTTTTTTTGGAGAAAAAGTGTTGGTTACGATTACAATTAGTTATGTGTTTGGCGTGTAGAACTTTAGTTTGATATATATTTGGTTAGTTCTGGGTATATCAGTTTTTTGGCGATATCTTTCGTCCCCAATAAATTTCCAACACAACCGGTCTCTATACGAAAGCTGTTTCTTAGTTTCCTTGCCACGGCACACAAGGTTGCCGTGACATTTTACTGTCAAACTTTCGAATTTGTTGGAGTAGATTTTAAATCATCAGTTTCAACAATGACATTTTGTATGTAGAATTTTCCAGAGCAAAGCGACATACTCCTCCCTAATAAAATTAATCGATATACCCGCAACATAGTATGAAGAAAGTATTATTACATTAAGACCCGATTTTACGACCCTGATGAAACTTGGTTTAAGTTCAAAAACTTATAACTAATGATAGGTAAACTAAAATAAAAACCATTTTACAGCGTATTTTTAGAAATAAAGTGGGTAAAAATCCAATACACATGGTTTTTTCTTACTCTAATGAAGTATATGTAAGTAGTATTGCTAAATATTCATATGCAATAAATGTAATGCGAAATACATTGTCTAAATAGATACCTGATCTGTCGAATCTTATATTGATTGATCAGAATAGGAAGAGTTATAGGTAAACCGTTCCTATCCTACTCACTAAGTAAAGTATCAACCTTTAACTGGCTCGTATAAATAAATAAATATTTATATGCAAGTCCCTCAAAGTCGCCCCAGGTGAATGTCTATGGTGGAGGCCCATGTTCAGCAGTAGACGTCTTACGGCTGAAATGATGATGCTGATGAAACATTTATATGTATCTATTCTATATATCTCGCTTATTCTCGTGTCTCGGAAACAGCTCAAATATTCGGCATGACAATTTATTTTGTAAATACTTTATTTGTACAAATTTATCTAAAGTATCTTTTTCTAAAAAATACAGCCGAGGCAATGCTCGGTCACCCAGGTACTATATATATATAGCGTTCTCGAAAACTGTTCTAACGATTTGGATCAAATTTTGTATTTAGGTCAGGTTTTTTTTAAGTTTACCTATGTAGGTGTCTTCCCCGAAAAAACGCTATTTTACACAAAAAAAAATTACTAACACAATTGAGGTACTTGTAACAATGAACAAACGTCATTTGCTATAGATATTTTATTTCAATTGAGATTGCAACACTTAAATTTTGATTTACCTTCTGCTGATTGAAAATTGCTGTTGTAACCATTTGTGCGATTTAAAATGCCTAGGAAAAGCCATTGACGAAGAAAAGCTTTAATAATCTTCTGCGTAATTTGAATGTATAGAAAGGTCTATGAAATGGACTCATTAGCACAAGTCTAAAAGTAAAAACATGATAAAGGGAAAGTCCTTTATGGTGAAGAATCTGGCAAGAAAGTACACATGCATGTACCTATATTCACTTTTTAGGTACAACGTTAGTGTAGACGCCTGTTGGCGATTTTTTTGGTTGGAGAAGAAATTGTTGGTTACAACTGCAATTAGTTGTTTTCTGTTTGATGTGTGGAACTTCAGTTTGTTATATATTTGGTAAGTTCTAGATAGATCACTCATTTGGCGACATCTTTCGTCCCCAACCAAAATAAATTGCCAACTGGTCTCTACACTAAAGCTGTTTCTTTGCCATGACAGTACACGCATCTCAAGGTCAAATTTTCGAATTCGTTGGAGTGGACTTAAGATCATCAGTTTTCATTCATGGCCATATTGTTTGTAAAATTTTGCAGATTAAAGCGACTAGCTACGTTAAAAATACCCCACCTAAATGAAATTTATCGACGTACCCGCAACATAGTATGAAGAAAGTATTACGTTAAGAGCCAATTTCCCCGTGGTGAAACTGTGTTTAGGTTCAAAAGCGTATAACATCTTGTATCCTCACATCTCGGAAACAGCTCTAATAATCGGCATGAAAATTTACATTTAGTGAACACTCCAAATTTATCTAAATAAGCATCTTCTTCTAAAAAAAAAGCACAATTTCAGAAAAGAAAATACTTCCGAGAGTAAAGCTCGGTCTCCCAGGTACTGGGTTTAAATAGGGTACCCCAGGTACTGGGACCTTCATTAAAAATACTAACTGCGAAGGTTGGTACGAAAGTTGGCTCAAAACCTAACTTAAAATAAAACTAAAAGGGGAATATTCCAACAAGTTTCTATGTCCTTCAATTAAATATAGATTTAAAAGGGATACTATACAGATTTTATAAGGGATATTCAACCGTAGGGACTCGGGAACGCCTACCGTCTTCAGTTGACTTGTAGCGGTCGGACCGGGAACCGATGCCACGTCATTAAAACGGTTATAACTCATGAAATAGTAGGAATTTTGAAAAATCCTTTTAATGGCATGTTCTTGAATGTCCAAATTTTGGAAACATGAAAAAAAATTCGATTTTTCAAAATTCTACACTAGAATACCCCCTTAAGGGGACTTAGCACCTTTTGACAATTTTTTTTAATTTAAGAACTTTTAACTATTTCATTTGTATGTTATGATGTGCTATTGTTCAACAAAATGATTTTCACATGAAAAATCAAAACTCAACTAACAGAAAATTTTAAAATTTAACTTTTTTAAAATTATTTAACAATTTTAAATTTCCTTCTTTTTCATTTCTTGACTTTTTTACCAAATTTTTTTAAAGTACTTATTATAGTATGGTTTACAATTTTAGGGATGGGTTTTGCTATTAATTAATTAGTTTTTGAGAAAAAAGTTTTTAAAGTTACATCGATGGTAGAACAGAGAAAAAAAAGCGACTTTTGTTAAATTTTCACTTTTAAAATTTTTTTTTGAAAATATATAGCAAATTCCATCCATAATTTTATCAAGCACATCATATCGAACACTCACAAAAAATTTCAAGTTGCTACATGAATATATGAAGAAGTTTTAGCATTTTAAGTACTACAATACGGCGAAAACACACAAACCGAGAAAACGCAGTTTAAAGAATACAAAATCCTACTAAAACATCAGAAATATTTCAGTTCTCTTACTTCTTAACTACATTTATATTGCTTGTATCGCTTCAAAACTTCGCTCAGATATACTAGGAGAGTCAAACCACATTTTAAGCAAAAAAATGAAAAATCGTTATTTTCAGCCATTTTCTACATTTGAAAGGTGCTAAGTCCCCTTAATAGTTACTTTCTTTTTGTTATTAATATTTCTTCTTTCTCACTTCTCACTGATTTCAATAATATGAAGGTCAATCTTGATAAGACATTCGTAGTATCTTTTTCTCTCACGCACCAACCTTTCCACCCAAAGATTTATTACAAGGGTCGACAGATACCACCATCTGAAAATTTTAAATATTTGGGTGTGGTCTTTGACAGAAAAACTTACATTTAAATCTCACGCAGAGGACATTATACGACGCGCTCTAAAAAGACTAAATCTTTTAAAAATATTGGCTGGATCCAAATGGGGCTGCTCAAGAACTACGTTGAATTATACTTATAAAACGTATATATTACCCATTCTTGTCTACTGTTGTGAGCCATTGATTACTGGATCAGAGCAAGTTCTTGACCTCTTTGAGACTTTTCAAAATCAGGCTTTACGTTTGATTACGGGGGCTGTGAAGACAACACCCATTGACTGTATGCTGCTCAGCACAGACAAGACCTTTCAAGATGATCGTTCAGGAAAGAGCCAGTCTCCTTTGGGAGAGAATACTCAGAACTCCTGGGTGTCTGTCCCTGTGGAGCCATACTCTCCCCGTTTCTGAGAGAAATTTGAAAACACAAAATGGATTCCTGCAGGGAGTTGCTGAAATGGTATTTAAATTAGACTTGAATTTCGAAGGCGAACAATTCCCTCCTCCCATTAACCCCATTGACATTAAGGGATTTTTTACCAGCCTTGAGCTTATCAAGGACGTCTCAAAAGCGGATACCAGTGAAGAAGTTTTGAGAGCACTAGCCCTCGAAACAAGGGATTCCTTTTACCCCGAGAAGGACTGGTTGAGAGTATATACTGACGGATCCAGAGTGAGCGGTTGTGTCAACGCCGGTGCTGGCGTTTACTGTGAACTTTTTGCCTTTACGCTCCCATCGGTAGCTATGGATCGGCTTTTGATGGTGAGATCACGGCCATTCACCAGGCCCTGCTACAGTTACAGCCACGGCTAGACTTTTCCAAAAGTTGTGTTGCTGACTGACTCAAGGGCAGCAATACAGGCAATCAATGCACCCAGTCACTATCGAACTTTAACTATCGATAATTGCCTAAATCTGCTCAACTGCCTTGCCAGTAAAAATAAAAGAGTAGTTCTTCAATGGATTCCGGCCCACTGTGGAATCCAGGGTAACGAGGCGACTGATTTCTTGGCAAAAAAAGGGGCCTCTGTTTCACAGACATCAAATCCCAGACTTCCTTTTAAAAATATTAAATGTCTAGTAAAGAACATCTTTAAGGACTCTTTCCTCGAGGAACTTAGACGTCGTAATTCCAATAAACCGTGGCTAAACCAAATTCTAGATGTCCCTCAATGGCCTAGAATGAAATCTGTTGCCATGTTTCGTCTTTTATCTGGCCATGACTGCCTAAACAAACATCTATATCGCATCAAGGTGGTCACTGAGCCTTTTTGCACCTTGTGTGACCTTCTCGAAGAGATGGACATGTCTCACCTGTTTCGTTGCCCCGCCCTTCCTCAGACATCCATCTGGGAGCGATACTGGACTGCTCGCTATCATTTATAGATTTATTGTTATCGTTTGATTTCCAATTATCTTTTAATGTGCCATTTGAAATAAAAAAAATATATTTCTTCTTTTGTAGTAAAACATGTATTGAATATTTGTGCAAATACTAGATTTTGGATGTAAGGAGTAGTATGAAAGTACGACGAATAAAGAATTCCAAAACAAGGCTTCGAATCTAAGTCGAAAGTAGTAGGAAAAAAAACTATTTCCAAAATTTGTGTATTGATAACACCAAAACTCATCAGTAACTACTGAATAAAAAAAAGGTGAACTTGTTAACAAACAGTGGATAAAATGATACTTAACTATTTTGTCTTTGCCTTACTGTCGCAACCCCAACAAATGCTTACAAATGCTACAAAGTGCAAATAACTGAAAATTGTGAAAATTGTCAACAATATTGAATAAAAAGAATGTTTTCAATTAAAGACCTAAACATTGAAGTCCGCTTAACAGTACTACATGTAGATTGCGCTGAAAACTAGCAACATTTCTTTAAAAAAGTATCCCTTCCCCCCCACTCCAGGAAAAAAGCAATGGTGAGATAATGGGCAAGTCAAGTCGCAATTTTCATACCTCCTCACCAAATTCCTTTGTTATAGTGGTACTGTTCTAGTAATTCCTTTCGAATTGCTTTTTATGGGGAAGGGCCAATTAGTGGTATATTTTTTTCGTATATTACATTAAGAAAAATAACTAACTACATGCACATTCGTAGAAATCCATTGTATTCTCAAAGCCTTGGCAAAGCTACTATTTTAGCTGTCAAGTTATTTTGATGCTTTTGGTACATAAATTTTCAATTTTTTTATTGCAAAAATCAAATGTTTAGTACAAAATAAAATACACTTTTAGTTAAAAATTGATATTTTGAATTACATGCATAAAAATTAAGGTCTTGTAGACACTGCTGTGCCCTAGATAATCTTGGGTGGGACGTTTTGGAACACCAGTGCTTTGCCCAAGATATTCTCGGGCATGACAGTTAAAGGGTTAATCCCTCTAAACGATGGGCTTGGCACTGTTTCTCCTTAGACCGTTCCTTTTTGCTTGATGGCTTCGGATTATCATGAGATGCTGCATGGTGTAAGTAGAAGAACAGCTTATGACACTAATTACAATTATTATTTTTGCAATTCATTGTTCAGCAGTTTCCAGGCATTGACCAATAGTACTTAACATTAAATTGTCTTTTCAGAATGAAGGAAGACATTCCATCTTCTGGAGATGTTCCAAGCACTCCAACAGACAAGAAACCTTGTGAACCGGGAGAATGCGGTTCTCCTTCTGCCCAAAGACAATCGGAGATCTTCAAGTCTCCATCCTCCTCTATCTCTGCAGAAAGTGGAATAGATATGAAGTTTTACTCATTCCGTTGCACCTCCAATCCGAACGGAAGACGCAAAGCCATACTACCTGTGAATTCGGATGACTTCCATGATACGTCAGTAGACAGTGAACTTGCTGAGCCATGCATCAATTCCATCACTTCCAACATGAAAGGAGATGTGAAGTAAGTGCTTTCCATGTAATTCTACCCAACTTTCTATTTCAAATTAAGCCAAAGAAGTGAGAAGTAGTTCAGGAAAAGTTCTTTCTTTCCCCGACAAATCCTTTCATAACTGCACTAAATTTTCTTAAGGGAAGAAATGAAACAATTTTTGAACTCGTTCATTCAAGTATAAAATTAATTTCAAAAGGATTAATTTTATTTCAGCAATTGTCAACTAAAGCCGAGTGGCCGAGTAGTAACCTTCCGTGCCACTATGCCACAAGTACTAGGTTCAATCCCCGGGCTGGGCAGTATTAACTCAGCCCCTCATCCATTCAATGGATCGATGAACTGGGGCCCAAGCATGATTGAGAATAAAACTGGAGGATACGCGTCACGCTGCGCACCTGAGAGGAACATCTACTCCTACACCCCAGGACCCTTGGTCTCGCAAGTTGGGACGGGCTATCGTGCTATTGTTTTTTTTTTTTTTAAATTGGCAATTATTTCATTTACATTCATTACTTTCAAAATTTGTCGTATTTCTTCTGTTACGGGAGATAAATATGCATATTGGCCGTGTATTTCTTAATCTAAGCAGCGTATGAAATGCTATTTATGTTAATAGGACTATTCAGTTTTAAGACGGTAAAAAAAATTGTCTGCCTTTTTCTTAGAATGATTACAGATCTTTGTACTACTTTGTTCAAATTTTGACAGGCTTCAAAATCATGAAATCATGGTTTTTGATATGCCTATCTCAGACTTCATCTTCCTTCTCGTCATCAAAAGAAGTATAAAAGTTATGTTTATTACTATTTCCCAATTAAGTTTTTACCACATTTATTATTCTGTTCTGCGGCTAGCCTATCAATCAACCACGACAACGGAAATCTTCCCTAATGCGTGCATCATTCTTATGTCGTGAACTTCATTACAGGTTGAAATAGTTGTGCATCGTGTCAAACCAGTTGATAAAGAGGCAAACTACAATTTTACCTTATTTGTATGTTATCATAAGATAGACCATTCTCTTGAACTTTGAAATTGTACTACATTAGAATCAATAATACCCCCTCGCTGATGATTCTGTTTGAGTTATCCATAGTAAAATTTAAATCATTCCAGGTTTTGAATACTTTCGGTGCATCTAAAAACCATGCAAGTCATTGTCCGAACATCGAACGAATATAAACAATTATAAATGTAGTGATATATTGGTGGAAAAGCTATTGGAAAGTGGAATTGTTTCCTTGCAAGCACTGAGTCACGTGACTTGCGACTCATTTTGCAATTTAGAGATCGGGTTGTTGCTAATAGCATGATTTTTGCAACTCATCCATTTGGGTTGTTCATAAATGTTATCACACTTTTAATCAATATTTTTGACTTCTTTCGTTAAAGACACGAAATAAAATGGAAGTATTTTTTGGTATTTCATCTTGAAGGAGAGGTGAAAAGGGGGAATAGTTTCTGAAGGCATGAACTTCCTCATAAAAATTTAATTTGAAAATATAGGAGGGAAAAAAACTAGTTTTGTGGCCCTTTTTATTTGCAATGAAGTCAATGTGTCTGCCTGCCTCTTTCTTCGGACCTCTCGCGTGGTTTGATGATATGATACAAAGTGTAATCTCGACTAGTAAATAAATTATAAGAAATAAACATTTAAAAAAATGTTTTAGGTCGGAATAATTGTTTTGCAATTTTTAAAGTTGAAGATTACTAAGAAATCTTGGGGAACGGTGGAAGTGTCATTTTAGCTTTCAGCGCCAAAAAAATACGCGGGAACCAATTATAAAAATATTAAACATAAATACATCGCAGGCTTGTTATCCAAGGTAAATAGGGCAACCACTTTCAATGAGAATAATATGCAAGTAATTCGTAGTATCTATCTAAGGGATCATTCATAAATGATGTCACGCTTCGAGGGGGGGAGGGGGGTTCGCGAAATTGTGGGAAAGGGAGGGGAGGGGGTAACAAGAAGTGACATCCTGCTTATTCAACATAGCGTGACATGCAACAAAGGGAGGTCCGTTGAAGTGTGACACTTTGTGACAAAGGGGAGTGGTCAAATATATGTGACGTCATTTATGCACTGTCCCTAATGGAGTTTTTCAGTGTAAGAAAATGGAAGTTTCGTTTTTCGCATTCTTTCCCTTACAGTCAGTTTTTTCACTGATGAAGAAATTTAATGAAACTCCCGTACACGTGCTCTAATTTTAAGAAATGTCCTTTCTGTTTAAACTTTAGATTTATTCAGGTCTGCAACAAAAATTAATTGAAAAGTTACCCAAAGTGATGAAAGTGAAGAAATTTGTGCCCAGATTGGATCAATTCAAAGCATTGAATTATTAATAAAGATTTTGGACAATAAATGTTCTGATGAATTAATTGTATCTGTTTGTGATTGCTATTTGCGCGACTACTTGAATTTTTTATGATGTTTCGGTGTCAGGTTACCCGCTGACGTGACGTAAACCTACTGTAGAGGTTTGTAAAATAATTTGTGGCTATTTCACCCACAACGATTTGAATATTTAAATTCACAATAACTCAAAGTGGAAAATATGGACTTTAGTTCTTGTACCAGAACGCCGAGGATATGTAGTTGTAGAAAATTCGAGAAAGGATTTTTTTTAAAAACAAGCAATAAAAATGAAACTTACACCTTGAATGTTAAGCAGATGTAGAGGCTTTCAAATAAGTTCATTACGATGAACAAGTGCTAAATGACAGCATAATCTTTACTTTTCGCTTTTCTTCCTTTCAAAATTTAAGTAATCTAATTTAGTTTCAGACTTTGAGAAATGTTGTGACATAACGGCTTCTGACATAATTTTGTTCACTTCTTTTCGTTAATATTCCCGAACAGTATCTCGAAACGATATTATATAACGTTATTTCCTTAATGAAAGTCATTTAGAGATAAAGATCTGTACGAAGAGATTTTGTAAGCTTGAATAATTGCCGAAAGTAACTTTGAAATGCAATTTTATGTTTTTTATGGTACAGAAATTCTACCATAAATTTGTTCACAAGAATATATTTTTAACTAGGTAAAACATCTACTTTTCAGTGATGAGCTTAAAAAAATAATTTGTATGATTTTTGGAGAAATACGAATCAAATAATCATTTTTTTTTCTCAAAAGGTTGATTTTATTCCTGGGATAATTTAATACACAACTTTACTTTAAAAAGAAGCAACAATATTTGTAATAAGTTTAATATCAAGGTTTCAGAAATAATTTTGAAAAAAAGAAATAAAACTTGTTTTTTTTTCTCTCATTGTGTAGAATCTCTTAGAAATATATTTTCATTTTTTTTTTCATACGTTCGTTGCGAGACATCAAATGAGAATTTGAAACAATAAAACGGTAGAAAATAACGGTTCTATATAGTAATTGTTCTTTTAATTTAAACTATTATTTAAATTATATTATTTTTAGTACGTATACCTTTTGTCAAATGCTTGGTTTTTTTTCACTACGTATGTGTATTAAAATTGGCTCGAAGTACTAATGTATATAGATATACTTTAATCTTAAGAAAATTACGCTTATTCAACCCTTTGAGATACAATAATGACGTCTCGGAGAGTCAAAGAAAGGCACGTGAAATCGTCGGCACAAAGGTAAAGTTGCGAATCTGAGAAAATTAAAGTTTTCAAGAGAGCAAATAGTAACTTATATGTCTATTTAATCAAGTTTTTCTTTGGGAATTCGTTGTCTTATTATGTTCTTCCAATTATCTTTAACTATTGAAGGTTAAATTACATTTTAACGTTATATATGTTAACATATTTTTATACGTTCTTTGTTTTAACTGCCTAAATGCAATTTCGCAACTTTACCATTGTGTCGACGAAATAAAGGACATCTTGGCGGTCTAAAAGTTTGCAATGCCACAATGAATAAAGTCTCTAGACGTCATTGTACGTCAAGCAGTTAATTGTAAGAAAGTTATCGTAATTATAAGTGATTTTAATAGTATCTGAAGCGGTTAAGAAAATTATATGCACTTTTGAAAATATTTTTCTCATTTTGAACTCTAAAAGAAATATTTTACACATTGTATAATACACATTGTTAATTACGATATGAAACACTCGTATATGTTCGTGTTCCAAACAAAATTTAAAAATTCAGGCATTTTTAAGTGCAAGGAACATTTTTAAGCAATTTTAAGTATTGTTAAAAAGCAAAAATCAATGTAAGAAGCACAAAACTGTAGTAAAAATTACATACACGTGTTTTTAGATTACAAGGACCGTTTCATTGCAAAAGATGATGTGAGTTTTAAGATAGACTTCGGTGAGAGCGTATTATTTATAATTCTTTTCATCGAAAATCTCCCATCGTTTGCATTGAAAAAGAAATCCCTTGTAATCCCGAAACATGTGTATATACTCACATTGACTGATTGTTTTTTTAGTATTCCACTACAAAGCATTTTTATACTTATTTTTTAAGTTTGTTTCTAAATTGTAAAGCGTTCTTTTTGTACTTAATATATTTACAAGGAAGACTTTAAAAGAAAACTTCTGAAACGTATACTCGGTCTTGTGGTACTCCTTATTTGAAACATGTCATGTTTTTCCTATTCTGATACTTCTTACATCTCAGCAAGTGTTTGTTAATTAAAACAATCTTTTTGTCCCTTCAAACAAAGGAACAGTTTTCCTTGCTACATTATTATCTTAATTGTACTCTAGTTCTTATTAAACTATTTAGTTGCATAGACTCTTTCTTCGCTTTTTCTACTTCCAATTAGGTACCTCTACTAACAAAACTCGGTGAGTAAAAACAATTGTTATTTAATCGATGAGACAATGCTACAAAGGATCGTCTTTCAAGTATGTCAGCACCGCGCAACGGCCATTTTCTTTTTCATACCGGGACAACGCTGCATCAATCACGGCGTTTTTATTTTTCGATCTGTTAAAAGTATTTTTTTATTGTCCGCCAACAATTACCACTTCAGACTACAGTTCCCAATGTAGTGATGTTGAATGTTCGCAGAAGTACGCAAGCGGTTATGTGGCTCGTGTATTTTGTCTTTTACTTGGGGCATTGTCAGGATGTTTGATATTGAAGTAAAAATACCCGGCACATCCGAACAGAATGGTACAAAACCGTAAGAGCCTTTTCGTTTTTAATTAATGCTAATTTTAAATTTTGTCTTTAGAAATTCTTCAGAATCTCTGTAAATTCCGTAGTTGCGGAAAAAAAATCTCTCCATTTTAAAATATTTATAATATTGCGTGTAACTAATTTTTATGTGACCAAGAACTTATTTCTTTACTCAAACAAATATGCTGCAAGTAAAACGATTTTCATCTTCCTAATAATTGTAACAGCTAAAATTCGTTTTTGATTTTAAAAATATGAGTTTCCAAATTCGCTTTGTCGAATGAAAGTACTTTGAATTCTGAATTGCAATTGGATAAGTAAAACTGTCTACATTATTTCATAACGCAAACTATAAATAGCTCATACATAAAATCTTAGCTCTGTTTTAAAGCGATTTCTCAGACAGGTAAGTTTTACTTTCAATTTTTTGCATTGGAAATTGCTTCTTTAAATCTAAATCTTTCCATATTAAAGAAAACCTACTTTTAATTCCTCTAGAAAATACTTACTTTTGCTGAGTTAAACCGTGTCCTGTCATTTACCAAAGCAAACAAATTACAAGCATTTTTACTCTAACTTATTGAAAATGTGTTACTCTGCGCCATAGGTTTCTAAACTTTTTATCTCGTGAATCCCTCGTCTTTCATTTCTGTTTTTCGTGCATCACCTTTCTACGAGATCATTCTAAAAGAAGTCTATTAGTTTAGCCTTTATATTTGAAAGTACCCAGAGTTGAAACTGAGCATTGTTGTTTCTAAGAAGTTTTAAAACAGTACGAAGATTGAGGAAAATGTTAGAAATGTCGCGTAGAACTTATGAAATATAATTTAAAACGAAATCTTAATTATTTTGTCTATCATGTGAAATTTTACTTTCATACATCAACATTTAATGGCGAGCTCCTGCTTGGCTACGGCCTTTCTAGTAACATTAAAAGTGCAAGATTTCACAGGTTACAAGCACAAAGAGAAGGGGTATCTACTTGCACAATTTGATATGTTTTACGATGTAGATTCATATGCTTATTATGTAAATAAGTGACATTGGCCAAATTTCTATCGGGCATCATCTCTAAAACTTTGTGATAACTTACCTAAATGAGATCTAATCTAAGAGACCTCTATTTTCCTCTCGTGCACTTCCAATTTTTCCTTTCCTTGACGTGGAGGCCTTGTAGGTTTCAACTTTTGCGATCTACAAGACCTTCTATGTTCTCTGGGAGTCCATATGGACGACTTTGGAAACTGCTGCTCTACACGGTAACATCAATGTTACTAAATGTGAACGACAAAAAACTGTGGAAGAAAATGATGTAGAATTTTTTAATACCTTGTTAGGTACGTTCTCACTCTCTCTCTCTCTCTCTCTCTCTATATATATATATATATATATATATATATATATATATATACTGTCATAATTCCATAGAACTAAAAGTTTTAAAATATTGTATTACTTTTTTATGATTCAGGAGTTTCTTTTCGAAAATTTTTACCCAATTTTATAAATATTTTTTATAAATATTTATTGAGTATTTTAAGGTATTCCCGTATGCACATAAAAAGCAATTTTACATCAATCAAAACGTAAAACTAAAAAGTTAAATCAAAAAGTTGTTTTAATGCTACAGAAATGTTATTTTAAAAAATGTATTATGTACACTGAAACCTGTTTAAGTTGACCACTTGCGGTAGTAAGTTGACCACTTGCAGTACTTTAGTGGTCAACTTAGACAGGCGGTCAACTTCTAGAGGGTGAGGTAGAAGGTGAAGGGTTAGTTCCGTTCTTGACAAAAGTGGTCAACTTCAACAGACGGTCAACTTACAAAGGTGGTCAACTTTACAGGTTTCACTGTATCTTTAAAACAATACTTTTTAAAAACCACGAATATTGTTTTTTCCAATCTGTATGTGGCAATTAAGCGCATGAAATTTTAAAACAGTTAACTTTAATTAAAAAATATCATTTAATCTTAAGGTTTAATGAGTGTTTTATGACTCGGTGCATTTGAAAAGTCGAATCAAAAATTCAAGTGTTGAAAATTGTAGGTAGATAAAAGATTTTTGGATCTCATCTCAATTAATTTCAATGCAATAAAATTAAGCGAACGTCGGAGTTAAAATTATTATTATTTTAATACTTATGATTTGCACTTAAACATAGAAATGCAAAGTCTCTTGCACCTCTGTCCTCTTAAAATTGAGCTCTTAAAGTTAGTTTCGACTTCGTTACTTTATTAGCGTTATCTTTTTTGAAAACAGGTTTAAATATTATGCGTTATCAGATGATTTATTTTTTGCCTAAACTGGAAATCATATAAATCATTAAAAAAAACACACGAGGGCTACAAAAATGCAAGTATATTTTTTAAATTTTGGAACATGTTTAACAAAAAATAGTTGCTGACAATTATAACTATTTTAAATTATGTAGTTTTAAAATTAAGGAAACATACTGTAGCTACTTATAAAATTTAATAGCAATTAAAGATTATATTTGATAATTTAGGAAATAAATTTTGACAGGTAATTTTAAAAGTTAGATTTTTAAGGGGTTAATGTGAAAAATTAAGTGTGATGGGACGCGACTAGAGAAAGCCACCTACACATTTCCATCACCTAAAAAGCGACGTTTCGACCTTTTATTTTTTTAAATTCTAGTTTAGTTTTTGTTCATTCATTTATTAAGGTTCAACATTTTCTCATGATTTTACTTTTTATTTGTTTTCTACATCTGACTAGAATGAGCTTAGGATAGCAATCATACTTTTAAAAGCTCATTCTTGTAGTCGCCTCTTATTTTAGAAAAACTGGTTTGAAATATGCTTATAAAAGTTTTGTTTTGTCTATCCAGTTGAAAACCATGCACCTGCTTTAAGAATTTTCCAATTAATCTTTTATAGTCTGACACATAATACTTGTTTGCGCGCAAATTCAAGGTTGAACAAATCAATTTTGATTATTTTTAAATATTTTAACGATCTTTTCAAGTAAATGTCTAATGTATTTATTCACGCTCTGAAGATCTGATTTGATGATTGTTCCTGGTATCCCATCGTAAAGTGTTAGATTTAGAATTGAGTTGGGGTGTTATGGAAGTACATACAATAAATTTTCATTGTTATCGTTAGACGACAGAAGTTAAAACCATTAAATATATGCCTGATTCTTATATCTTTCGACCAGCACCGAGGCTTAGTGGCTGCTATCTTATCTTAAACTTCTCATGTTAATTTTCGAGTTGTTAATGCTTCCGAAACATTATTCCCAGTTTGATTTCAACATGAAAGTGGTTATAGAAAATCCCTCTCATCCATCAATAAATCGGTGAGTTAACTCTTGTTTTCTTCTTTTTTAATCAATTCTCAAATGGAAGTGAGAGAACTATGTTGAGTCATATGCGGTAGTTCAACTTATATCTGTGTGATTGAATATTAATATCTCAATTGTATTTTGAATGTTTGGCATCGATGAAGAAGTGAAGTAATAATTTCGAAACGCAACCCAGCCCTTTCTCGCAGAACAAGAGAACCGAACTAATACTAGTTACGATTTTGTGCAGTGTGGTATATTTTGACAATTCTCCATTTTATAAAATTTTGTCCTGACATGCATACAGAAACATAAAAACGGATGCAGTAAATATTTGTCTTAGTAATTTATATTGTTCGATTTTGAGTTTTCGTTTCGTAAGGGCTAAGTTTCTTTAAAGGTTTGCTAAATAGAAGAAAAATATATCTTAACTATTTCCTGAGCTTTTAAGCCGCGATCAATCAGCTGGAGATCCTAGGAGTCCAGACCTGTATTTACTCAGTTTCCCGTTGTACTGAACATCGGTCTGTAAGAAACCGTATTGCAGCGTTTTCATCTTAAGTAAAACAAAATCTTTATTTTTCAAAAAAAAAAAAAAAAAAAGTAGTGACATGAAATAAACACGAAGTACATCTTTTTAAAGAGACCCTTGAAGACATTCCGGATAAAACTGCTTCTGAGAAAAAAAGAATCAGTAGATTTTCACTCCTTAAATGATAAATGAGAAAAAAAAAATATGTAAACGTTGTCGGATGTGTTTACTTTAATAAAATAGCTGTAAAGTAGCTAACTGTAGTTTACACGCATTTCTTGTGCATGACCATCGATGATTTATAGATGCCAATCCACCAAATGTTTTCAAACACAATTTTGACACGATTAACACTAAAATTAATTTTGCCAAACAATTTTTGGCTGTCTGCCTATAGTTTTTCACTCTTTACCTGCATCAGTCTAGTTCAAAAACAATTAGCCGATGAGAACGCGCATCGGATTCAAGTTCTATTTCAAGGAATAATTTTACCCACTCAATAAGATTAGTCGAATTTAACTGTCTTAGATGCATTATAGGCCTTCTCGGCATTGATCACAAGAATTTGAGAAATTATATCTATTTTCGCAGACTTTTGTATTTTGTCAAAATACAAAAAATGATCCACCAGCATAACACTTCTTCGCGGATTAAAGAATTGACTCGCAAGAAAAGAGGGAATGTTTAGTGTTACGAGGAAGGCTGTTTCAAAAATTAAAGTTTTATATAAAAGATGTAGTAATAAAGAATTATAAATATTAATATGAAAATTTGAAAAGGAAGAATTTTCTACATGCAGAATAATTTTACGAAAGATCAGTTTCTACAAGAATAAACCGTACTAATGACTCATGTGTTAAAAATCTTCTTAAATAGAAAATCTTAGAAAATGATTTCACTAGTTTACAACTTCATTTTTTCACGTATCACAAAATATTTCTAATTGCCTTTAAAAACAAATTATAATTGGAAAAAATTTGTGCGGAATATGGAAATTTATTTTTAATTCTAACGTAGATTTATAAGTGTTACTTCACGAAATAATTTATTTTCCGGATTTTGCCTGCTGCCAGACAAGCCTCATTATTGTGTTTAAACGAAAATCAAATAGCCTTTTGAATGTGATTCATTTGCTTGGCAGTTTAGGAAAAATAGTTTTAAATGCTGTCCTTGAAACAGCTATCTATTTTAGAAACGTAGATCTTTTGAAATATTAAATAACTGTGTGATTATTTTTAGTTATTTGCATTGTTTATTTTGAAAATGCTTCGATTTTATTAACAAATTTTTAGAACTCGCTGTTAGTGTTGGCTCTACAAAAGCATTGGAGTTCGACTTTAAAAGGTTAAATTGAAAGAAATATATAATTTAAATACGTAGATTTCCTTTCAACAAATGTAATTCGGTAAAGAATGGAATCTGAAGCGAAGTAAAATCATTTTTTGTCTGTTTAAGATAATTACATAAATGTTGAAGATAATAGTTAACGCAACGTCAAAGAATAATGATGAGGGAATAATATTCTGTTTACCGTTATTGTATTAAAGCGTAATGTGGAATCTTATATATTAATATCAAATTTAAAAAGAGAAAAAAAATTGGTCCGGATAGAATCGTTATAACGCGAGTCGACTGTACTTACGCGATGGAAAGGTACACTGCCATGAGTTTTTTCAAATGGTATTTAATTTATAGAGGTTATAGCAACGGGAAAACATAACTCCCATATTTAATTCTAAATTTGGCATCGCGACAAGTCTTTGAAGATTCAATCATTCCTTGTTCCAGTTCTCGACTCCATCATTTAGGAACCAAATCAGACTTGCGTTTTATGAGGCTGGATGATGAGCCTGGAACATTGGTTTCGTCACATGACTTCTACTTTGACTTCACTATCAACAACATGAACTTAAAGTGTAATGAATTAGCTTTTGTTAAATGTGCACGTAGCACACTTTGAATGTATGATTTGTATTATCCTTTCCAGTCTGCAGAATGATTAAGTCAAAACTATTGTCAGTGTTTAATATGTGAACTGATTTCCGATTGAATATATTGCTCCAGTTATATTTTTTGTCTTTTTTCATACTTATAAATACTTATGTCCCAACTTTTAATGCGTCTGTGATACTGCGATAACGCGTAACTTACGTATGCTTGTTTAAAATGCTTTCAATCAAAAGAAATTGCTTATATGGTTCAATTCAGTGAACCCTCATAACTTCTATACTTTAACGTGTTCAGCTAGGCCTGCACATTTTTATTATTCCTCTTGGGGAATTTTAGAACATATATACCATGTCCAGATCCGGAATCGTTGGTAAAGAGCGATTACTCGTAACAATAATAAAATTTAAATCAATGATATTTATAAACATTTGCACACAAAAAAAAGGTTAAAAGTGTCTACTAACGCATTCTACAAATTATACCGGATGTGCAGCTTACTTCCTCCCAAAATATATCCATCTTTACGTAATGATGAAGTAGCTGAAATGTCTTATTTTCAGTTATGTATGCATATGCACGCCATTGGAAGCTGTTGAATAACTCTGAAGATTTAAAAACGATTGAAACTTTTTCTGCAAGTCATTTTTTCTTAAAGCACGATGAAAGATTATTCGCTTTAGCGTTGAAACTTATTTTTCTCCAGTAAAAGATTTTTTCCACGGGATATTTGGCTCTTGACACAAAATTGCTATTTTCGAAATCTGTGAAAACCGATTTTGGTGTTAATTTCAATTAATTTTGCTATTTAAATATTTTGAGAATTTTATCTTTAAAATATAGCAAGACATCTTCCACATAAAATTGAAATGAGTAATGATTCGGGAAAAAGGAAAAGTTTCGTGAAACGAATCAGGTAAGTGTTTTGAATGATACCAAAAAAAAAAATGTACTAATTTTTTAACTTGCCTCACTTTGAATAGATCTGGAGTGGAGCAGGAGCGCGAAACTGTGGAATAACGAGCTGTTGCTTGGAGCAGAAGCAGAGCCGGAACGTTGTTGTGCTCCACTGGCCCGATGTTTTAATTAGAATTTCATTAAAATTTTCATAATGACGTTTTCCAGCATTAAAATTAGTTTTGACTGCTCAACGAAAAAGAAAGAGGATTTTTCTTCTGAAAATAAATTCTGTAGAAATAACTTTTAATTTGTTATCACCAACGTAAAATTATTAAATCAAAAAAGTATTCATGATAAATAAGATTTCTATTAAAACTATTCCAAACGCGGAGCTGGAGCAGAGGTGGAGTAAGTATTTAGAAGTCGGAGCAGGAACAGAGCAACTCAAGAATGTTCTTGCTCCAGTTTTCTGTTCAATAGTTCCTTGTGCATCAAAATGTAGTTACAATACGTATTTGTAATTTTGTTTCTCACTTAGTAAATGCATGATAGTGTTCTCTCTGTTTAAAAAGTGAGCACAAGCAAATGTAATTTTGGAAATTTCCTTAACATTTTTCACGTTAATATTATAATCAAAAAATCTATACGAACTTGTAGTTCCGTGTGCACTGCTCTAAACAAATGCTTATGTTAATAGAGAAAGTTAAAACATTTAGTGTTCACTGTTACTTCCAGTTTTTCCTGTACAAGCAGTTTTTCTGCTCAATTCTGTAGATTTATAACGCAAATTTTGCATTTGATGAATATTCGAAAATTATTTTTTTTTAATATACTTATTAAGCTGTCTTCAAAACTCAAAGTTTGTTGGATTCGTGTACCTTTTTTATTGAATCTTAAGCAAGATCTTTATTAGAAAAGTTCTTAGAACATAGTTATAATATTTTCGAGTCTAAACAAAATTGAGTAGGTTCAATTTTTTTAAGAAATAAACAGAAAAATATTGAAATTGTCGGTATGTTTTGATAAGTATTTTATGATGAATATTTATCTGCATATCTTTTGGAAAACTGGCGAACAGCTCTTCTCAGCCTCCGATGACTTAAACATTGTTGAAGCACTTTCATATTTGTAAAATTAACTACGAGCTGAAAAGAGAACAAAGTCTTACATTGATGTATTTTGGAATGAATTCGCAGCCCTGCGCAAACAAGTTACCTTTTAAATAAGAACTTATAAACGGTCTGCAATGAACTTAATGTTAAGTTTTTTTGCTGTTTAAAATGCAACTAAAAATCGCTCAAATCAAAGAATGAATCAGTGGATTTATGTTCTAGCCGAGAAATCTCAAACAAATTAAAGTTTTGCTATGTTTGGATAATCCTTTAAGAAAATATTAGGACAAACACATATTCTCGTATTTCCTAAGCCTATGTATGTTTTTACTTTTTAATATTTATCGAATAAATTTATTTTCGGCTGCTTTTATGTTTTTTTTTTTTTTTTTTTTGCAATTCACGGAATATTAGGTGTTAATGAGTTCATTTATGGGTTTAATTTTTGTGTAGCTTTGTATAAATTTTCAAATTTGGGGAAGTAGGTTAAAAAGGCTGCCTAATAAGTTTCATCTTTAAATGTCTATCATTTGCTGCAAATAATGTCATTACTGGAGAAAATATTTCTGAGTTAACACTAGCAGTCATAATTGTCGATGATAGCAATTTTTTTGTAGTATTAATTCAGAAATCTTTTCGAGTTATGGCGTTGTTACTGCAAATGAACGATGTGCTAAATTTTAAATAGCTCCTAAACACTTTATTCCGTAATCTCCTCAAAAGTTCCAGTTATGGTGAAGTAAAATGAATCTCTACCCGTTAATCAGAGCAAAGACTTGTAAATATTATTTCAAAGGAAATGTCTCTTATCAGTGAGCTTAAGAGACTCATTGTAACACATGCAGAAAATAGTTCAGGATCTCTGTTGTTCTTAGTAAATGTGACAGCTAAATGCGAAGCACACTGTTTATGTCAGTGTGTAAGGAAACCATAAATATTGATTTCGTACTGAAAGACTCTTTTTTGTATGCTGTATGATTGCCACGTTATTACAGGAGTTTCTTCCCTGTTTTATTACATTGGTCTTGCTGAGTTCACAAATTTTGTCTTGAAGCTATATATTTACCTAGTATAAATGTTCAGTGATTTTTCATCTGATGCAAATGCTCAGTGCTGCTACCATTTTTTATGCGGTTTATTTGTCATGTAAAAATGCACTGTGTAAAAAGGCCTTTTTTACTTTAGGGATTTTTAAAAATTTTCTATGTTATGTCACACCCCAATTTCCAAGATGTTTTCTTTGAAATACATTGTTTACTCAATACTACAGCATTCTTATTCTTGTGCACAAACATTTTATGATATATGCTGCTAGGAATACAATAAAATTGATCTTTATGCTCAAATTCGGTTATATATTTTTCTTTAAAAAAATCGGTGTGCCATGTTCGTGCAACTTCAGTTAATATATATTAAAGACTTTCCATTTTGGTCGAAAGTGGGAAGCATAACAGTAAAGGAACTTTTTACTATTTAATAATTAACCACATTAGTCATTTCCAAGTATATGCCAAATATGGAATTGCCCCGATCGTTTGTTTTGTAATTTCTGGAAAAAAATTCAAAGAAAAAGACCCTGATAAATGACAAGTTATGCACTTTCAGACGAGTCGCAGATACAAGGGGGAATGCAATGGGGAAAAGTCCTCTATGTGAGTCATAAGTACCTATTGTTGAAAATAATATTACTAACAAACAAATAAATTATAAATTTTTTGCCATTTGGAACGAATTTCCCCGGGGACAGACAAAATCGGAAGAAATTGCCCCTTCTGCAAAATCCTGTATCCGCGCCGACAGACACTTTCCAACACCCAAACCAAGTAGTCGATCAGGCATGAAAGATAATTTTAATTTTCTGTTTGCTGATTGTTGGCTGATATCTTACGATTCAAATTCACGACTGAAGAAAGTCACATACTGTTCAATTTCGCAGCTTATTGCAGAATTCGATTTATAAATAATTCAGCTTCGAGAAAGAATTGAATCGATAAGTATCAAACTTGATGTCTGAAGATAGCATAAAATTTATACATTTATATGATATAAACAATTACCAGAATGTATACGGGGAGATTCTTTTACTAATTTTCATAGCAATCAAGGTAAAAAAACTTTTTAATTGTCAGTTTTGGTCAAATTTTCTTTTTACTGTCTCATTCTGAGAATAACATTTAAACTGCCGTGAACTCTATCCGGCACATTGTACAGGCATTTTTAAATTTTCACATCTTCGCAGAACCACTTGGGTCAAGGCGTAGCTGCTATTACAGGATTTTTATTTTCTAAGTGTCGCAGGACTGAGCTTGCGTATAAAACATTTTGCACTTTGCCTCAATATTTAAATCAAAATGTAAATAAAAGAATGAACTTTTTTTATTGCTACAAGCTTTTATTAAATTAAAATCACGGAAATTCAGAAAAACAAAATGCTACCAAATATTAAAAAATCGCCAAAAAACATTAAGAACAAAATTTTCAAGCACGTGTTTTGATTAGAGATAGCAGGCGAGAATATTCTCTTGAGAATAATCTCGGAGAACGAGAATATTCTTCTGAAGTTGAAATTTGGAGAATAATCGAGAATATTCTTTTTTCTTACAGATAAAGTTTAAAAAAGCATGTAAATCATACTTGTGTATGAAATGTAGTCCATTTATTATATAAAACAGATAATAATAAAATTACATTTAAGTATAATCATCATATAATAGATAACTAGTAGTTTTGTTATCTCAAGAATATTCCCTGAAATATGATTCTAGCAGATTTTATTTTAACTGAACAAATGCTTTTGGTTTTTTTTTTTTTTTTTGCTTTGAAACACAAGCATTTAAAACAGATAAAGATTAAAAGCTTTTAATGTAAACTTTATTTGACAAAAAAAAAAAAAAAAACAAATACCAAACAATATGAAAGAAATTCAAACTTCGTTAAAAAAAAAAATGACAAATTTTTAACAAAATCAAAGCTTTTTTAAATTTTTTGAAACAAAATTTTATATATTTGAAAATTAAAAATCCTCTTCATGCTCTGAAGATGAACTTTCATTTTCTTCAGTACACTTTGTGTCATCTGACTCTGTATCACATATGTTTCTTTGAAACTCAGCCATGCTGCTTTGACTTCCTGGGGATCATTCATAAATGATGTCACGCTTCGAGAAGGGGGAGGGGGGGGGGTTTGCGAAATTGTGACAGTGTAACAAGGGGAGGGGGGTAACAAGAAGTGTGACATCATGCATTATGCAACATAGCGTGACGCGTGACAAAGGGGGGGGGGGGGTCCGCTGAAGTGTGAGATATTGTGACAAAGGGGGAAGGGGGGTTAAATATATGGGGAAAAAGCGTGACGTCATTTATGAACGGCCCCCTGGTTTTAAAAGCTTAATGGGACACAAATGTCAATTTTCCGCTTCTTTCGGTAGATAGCCGATTTCTTTTTGCTGTATGTATTAGTCCATCATAAGTACTGAAGCTTCGTTCAGTTGCAACAGTTGTGGAAGGCATAGGTAATATTATCAATGTAATTTTTGCCAAACTGATTCCAATACAAGTTCCTTTCCACCATGTAATAGCATTTATATTTTCAGCTGACTTCAAAACATAAGATTTTCAAAAAAAAACCCTCTTGAATTCGATATTCAGCTAATTCTGATAGAATTTGCTCTATTGATATATGTTCTACAACTTCTGCTAATTGGTGAATGAATTCTGATCCGGTTATTTGCTCTTCTGTTGTGAGATTGGCCCCTTTAAATATAGGATCCAAAATGTAAGCTGCAATGGGCTTCAATGTCATATCTTTTCTTCTTATCTTTTCTTTTATTTATGCTTATTCTTAATATATTTTTTTAGAAAACTAATAGATATTTTTTACAACTCTAGTTTTGATTAATTAGAACGAACCCATTTTTCAAGGCAGAAAAAAAGGGATAAAGACGATAACCTTCAGACGAATGTTTTACATCTTTATGCTGACTTTTGCATTGAAAAAAGGGCTCCTTGTAACTTCAAAACGCATTGGTAATTTTTTGCAAATTTTGTGATTAAAATTTCTCTTTCCCTTTTGGTTTTTAGCACAAAAGTACTTTATTTTCAGGCATAAAACTAGTCAAAAATAAAGAAATTTGTCTTTTAACCTCCATCGCTAGTTGTCCTTTCCATTTTTAAAAGTAAAAGTCCATTGTTTCGTACAAAATACAAATTTTATAAAGCGTAAAGAATAGATTTTCTAACATGAATCAGCTGGGAAAAGACTTTTAAATCGACAATGTTCTGTTTTTCTTCCTTTTCGATACGGAAAAATCGATTTTAAAAACTAAAATAAAGGAAACTTTTAATTTCATCGCCGAAGCTCCCATGTGTCTCAAAAGTGTTGGCATTGTTTAACAAAATTAGGTCATTTAATTATTTTTCACTCTCAGATTGAAATACAAAAGACAGGTTCCTTGACCTTACTCGGAAGAGGAAAGTTGATTTTCTAAATATCATTGAAGATGACAATTATAAAATACGAAAGTTCGTCTCTAGAACACTTTTCGGGTCATGTCGCAATTTAAAGGTCAGCGCTGTAAAAAACCCAGATCCTGCCAGAGCAACCATGTCTTAAAACCAGTGATCAGCAGTAGTTCTTCAGAGTTTCTAGATGTGATCATGATAGCTGAGAGCGGATTTTCCGTGTACGATTTCAACGTGTTAAAAAGCCTTAAATGGCCTATAAGTTGAAAAAAGTATTTAGAAGTGCTATTTGTTTTGAAATTAGGAAATTATCGATGTTGTACTGAAAATTAATATAGTTACAAAGTGTGAATTAATGTCGAACGATTAGTAGCCCAGATCGATATTCAACAAGAGTTCAGTCTAGAACTTTATACGAGCGTACTTCCCGTCTACACCAACTACAAATTTATAATTTAGCTATCTCTCTTTCCCTCTTAATCATTTAGTTTTAGTGCCTTAATTACTTCAAATATACCTTTTTTCAACGATTAATACATATTCATTCACTCATTCATTTATTCACTTATGTATTTATTCACTCATTTATTATTCTTTTCATTTATTCATTCATTGAGTTTAAAATTGAACGAAAACTTGTTGAAATCAAAAAGTAAAATATGGAAATGAGATGTTCTCGCCGAGATCTTTCGAACGCTTTTGAATCGAACAACTCTCTCAAAAATGATTAGGGCGAAGGGGACCGAAAGACCGACAGAAGCACATTTTCCCCATATCAAAACCCTACCTTCAATTTTTTTGTTTTTTAATCTTTATTTAATTATTTATTTCTGACTTTTCTCTATTTTTAACGATATTTTTACAAGACATTAAGACTTCTTTCATACTTTATTTCTTTATTTTTCTTTACTTTTACGGGAAAGTAGGTAAACAAAGGCGTTGAGATTGTGACTTAATAATGAGACTTAATAATGAGATCTGGCTAAATAAAATTAGAATTGCTCCGTAGTTGAGTCGAGACCGGATATCCGGTGTCCCTTGTGTGACAGCACCGAACCATATATCAGGCTCTGGTGCTTGGCAAGTTTGGATCATGTATAAGCTTCCAAACCCGATCTCAGCTTTTAATTTACTTTCAAATCATGCAAATTAATTAAATTTTAATAATTATATTTTCGTTCGAGTCAGATTTCCTCTACGGGTGTCCACCTTGACATGCCAGATTACTGGATCGTTATACAAAAGCGGCCGGTTCGGATTCCAGTTATTTAAAATTAGGACGGATACTGGATCTGATGAATTATTGCGGGGGGGGGGGAGGCGAATGGTCGTTCGTCCCTTCCCACCGCTGCGCCCCTGTTCGAAACGTAAATTAAAATGTGCATTGTTTAAAATTCCCGCCATCATTCTACTAGTCCCTGACATATTTAAGTAAGTAGAATGATGACAATTTTCCGAAATTTAAAGTCAGTATGGTTTTTCCCATAATTCTTTAATTTGTCCTTGCAATGTAACGATAAATGTTACGTTATTTTTAATGAAAATTGCTTACAAATTAAAGTGTGCATTGCAGTCCTTGAAATTCAGTGTAAATGCCAGGGGTGACCACCTTCCCTCAGAACGATAACGCATTCACCCTCAAAAAACCACGACCCTCCAAATCGGCCAAGCCCCCAAAAGCCTTTGAAAGGAACCCCTCCAAAATCTCAATGGCAGTGTGAGCAATGACCCCCCCCCCCCTCCCTCCTGGTGTTTATGCACATTTAAGTATTTTTCTATCACGTGATTCAATCCTGAAAAAAAATTAAAATGAAACTCCGATATTTTTCTGAATTTTGTCATGACAATGTCTGTCATTACGTACTTTACAAAATTATGTAATTAGCATAATTATTTTGTACCTAAAAAAATGTAATGAAGCGAAGAAAAATTCATACACGCACGTGTATATATATATATTTGTATATATATATGTGTATACTAATACAAAAAGTTCGTGTTTTACTTTAAGAATCAATTTCACTATTTCTGTTTTTTTTTTTTTGCCTCACCAAGGATTCTTAATTTGATCCATAAGAAGAAAGAAATTAACATTTAAAACAGTCCCTTAAGATGCCTTCTACCGTAGTGGAAAGTGTTATTTATTACACAAGTGCAAAACGCGGGGTGATAGTGTCACTACACTTTCACACACTTTCAAAATTCGCAAGTCCGTGCAGATCAGCGTCATGTTTTTAATCCTCAGCTTTTCTTGCAAAACGTGGAAAGCTAATCGTGCGTTCAAGGCCGATTTCCTTGCTCAAGAAAATAAAAAGGGACGATTTTCCTGAATATAGCGTTTTAATCCAGTGATCTCTATTAAGCTTCATATTGATAGTTCACCTGCTATTGGCGTCGAAGAGTCACATGGTGTCGCTGATCGTCTGCGGAAATCTGTCTCTGAATCGGCTGGTCAGTCAAGTTTTGTTTTAATGCTCGAAGAGCTTCTTTCGCGAAAGATTTTTCTTCTCTCAGCTGTACGATGACAGATGTTCCGCCTAACGAGCATCCTGGAAATATTGCCCCAAAAAGCCGATGTAAGATTTCTTTTCTTTCTCAGTTTTACTATGTAAATTTTTTTTCGATGGATAAATTGAGTAATAGTTTTCTAAATCCTTAAAAATTGATTATGAAATTTAATATTTTTGCAGAATAATGAATACTAAATCTGACTTTAAACATAGAAAATGGCCCAGAAATGATCTCAAAATATTAGAACAGGCTGTAATATTTTCGTGAATACCATTACGAGTGTTATAAACCTTTACGTTAAAAATTTCAGGAAATTTTCAGCTCGTCATTTTATCGTTAAAAAATTAAATGGAATTGATAATTGCATATCATTATATTTTTCTCTTAAGTTTGACTATTATTCTCATACTGAAATATTTCATTTATGTGCGCATGTACGGCTATCAAAATACGCTATCTACTGTAATTTAAACACTTTACTTTTAGGCGATTGCTTGACTTTTTAAATGTTATTCTGAATAAGTTGAAAAAACTTTGTATTTATTTTGCTTTGGTATTATTCACTTTCACGTTTCTAATTGCTCAGTTTTTTGTGTCAATTCAAAAATATTTTCCCCCTTTTATTTATATATTTGCACATTTAATTATTTTTATGTTATTTACACATTTAATTCTTTATTCTTAGTAATTTATTGAAACATTTAAATTTGCCTCTTGGTACATTAACTCTTTCATTTTATTTGCCGTTTTATTGCTTAAACATTTGAGGTTTGCATAACAAGTGAATGTTAGTTTTCTTAGTAATTTAATGATTTAAGTTTAGAAGCTTATTAAGTTCGTTTAAGTTATCGAGTGCGGGTTCAGGCAAATTTTTTAAATTTACACTTATTACAATTTATATCTTACTTTTCCCCCTCCTTTTCATTTTAAATCTCATCAGAAAGTTTTCAACCTCAAAATGCCGCCT
This sequence comes from Octonoba sinensis, assembly GCA_038502835.1. NCBI lineage: Eukaryota > Metazoa > Arthropoda > Arachnida > Araneae > Uloboridae > Octonoba > Octonoba sinensis. The sequence goes on along the minus strand of CM076599.1, from coordinate 21,517,721 downwards.
AATACATACAATAAAATGAATTCAGTTAGTCACTTTAAAATGATATATATATTTCAATTTGTTTAAGTGAATGAATTTAAAAACTAAACCACTATTGTTTTTACTTTCGCATTTGTTTTTGGTCTGACTTGTGGCCCACTGGTAACCAATTTGACTCAGTAGCAGAAAATTCGGGGTTCGAGGCCCCGGGGTTAGTGTTTTTCTTTTTTTTTCCCTTTTCCCAAGATCCAGTATGAAAAAAAAATATCGTGAAATAAACTACTCAGTTTAGCATTACCAGTTGAGGCTGTTGCATCTTTAGAACCAATAACTAATCAACTTTTCTGCAATTGTTAGTTACTGTATGAATTTAAATGTATTGAACCTCAACGGAAAAATCGAATTATCTTTACTGGGGACATACCAAGGTCAGGATTCGACATACATTGAATTGTAATTTTGCCAGATATCCAGTGACCCTTGTCTGATGGATCCGTCCCGGATATTCGGTTAGGGTGCTTGAAACCAATAAATTCTATACATATTTTTAAACAGCCCACAGCTTCCAAATAAGTAGTGCGTTTGTAATTTGTATTTTCCAAACATGCTAATTAAATTTTAAAATTCAAATTTAACGTGTCGGATATCCGTATTTTTCGTGCAGTGACCAGATCGAATTCTAGATATTTAAAAAACTGTCGGTTGCCGGATGTCCGATGCCTTCTGGCGGAAAAAGTCCCATTGATCCTTCCCCTTCCTCTCGTGGGTGCGCCCTGGATCTTTCGTGTTTACTTCTTGTGGAATTCAGTAAGGGGGGGAGCTGTTATTGGCGTTAAACTGACTTGGGTTACTTTGGAATTTTAACGCTAATAACACTTTTCTCTTTCTCCGTAAAATATGCACTCAAGTCCGTTCCGGAGCAGAGCTTTATCGCTGTTCTTCTCCTGCGTAGGAGCGAGGGGCTCTGTGAAATCAACAACGTAAGAAATGTACAAATCGCCGTAATACGCTAGTTTTGAGCCTACTTTCCCGTAAAAGAAAAATAATGAAAGAAGACTTAAAGTATCGCAAAATATCGTCAAAAATAAGTTAAGTAATCAAATGAATACTGAAATATAAAAAAATTGAAAGCAAGGTTCTCACGTGGAGAAAGTGTCTGCCCCCCCCCCCCCCCCTAAATTGCTTTTGAAGAAATTGTCAACTCGAAAGATTTTTTTTTTTTTGCGTTCAAAACATTTTGGCAAGGACATCTCATTTACATATTATACTTTTTAATTTGAAGTTTTTCGATCAATTTTGAACAGTTCAAAAAATTGAACCATTATTGTGCCTATGGGGGAAAATGAAGCAAATTATGAAAACCTGGGCATAAGATCCAAGCTCCTTTTGAATAAGCTTATTGAAAGAATCTGTCAACATGAAACATTTTGATTTGAACAATTTTATTTCATTTTGATTTGAACAGTTAACATTACCGTCTACGGGAAATTTCAATCCTCTAAAAATTTTGTTCTAACAGGCGTATTTGCTTGGAACAAACTTTATCGGAAAGATCTTATGACGAAGAACATGCACAGATACGAAGTTCATCCAAAACTAAACTAGCCAATTTTCCCACGAAACTTCTTGATGTGGATTTTTAAGCATATTTCTGAAGGAATGAATGAATAAATAAATAAACAGTGAATAAAGTGTATAAACCGTTGAAAAAGTATATTTGAAGAAATTAAGAACTAAAGCTAAATGAGAAAAAGATTATCAATTTGATATTGGTTTATAACGAAAATGTAGACTCGTATAGTTCTAGATGGAACTTCTTGTTCATATTTCAAATAGAACCGCTCAGAATTTTTTACGAGCCCTTAAGTGACTAATTCTGCTTATGAGAAAGGATGAAAACAGAATCCTGAAGAGATTTCCTGCAGCCATGCAAAGTTGCCTCCTCATTATTTTTATCTGGGGGGGGGGGGGGGAACTCGGTGAAGTTGATAACTCAGCTGTGAAACAGTCTTGCGATCTTTCCCCAACACTTTTACTCTTTGCTCAACCCAAACCGTGGTTTTTTTTTTTTTAAATTTTTAGAGCAGTACTACAATTGCAGAAATATTGAGCAAAAGGATTACCTTTAGTCTAAAGGCCCATCACAAATCACTGTACAAGTGTAAGCATTAAATGCAGAGTTCATTTAACTTTTAAAAATAAAATTAGTTTAATTCTGAACCTATTGCCAATCAAAAAAAAATAATAACAAGAAGTTCAGTTTAAAACTACACCGGCCTACTTTCTCGTATACACGAATATCAAATATATAATCTAGCTATCTCTCTCTTTTCTTATTACTCATCATCTTTTCTCATTTAGCTTTAGTTCTGAAATACTACCAACATGTATTTTTCAACAGTTAATAGATATTCATTCACTAATACATTCATTTATCCATTCGTTCTTTTACTCTCTCTTTTTCTAAAATTCAGATCGAACTTCATGCGAAAATAGGCTCGTTTAGTTCTGGATCCCCTTCGCATTTGTACATGTTCTAGGTCATAAGATCCTTCTGATGAAGTTTGTTCCGAGCAAATCAGCCTGTTACATCAGGATTTATATAAGATTGAAATTTCCCCGTAGATGCTAACGTTACATTTTTTTTTTTTTTTTTGAACTGTTGAAAGTTGAATAAAAAAATTTTCAAATCAAAAAATAACATATGGGAGTAATCTGTTCTCACCGAGATCTATCGAACGCCGCAAAAAAAAAAAAAAAATCAATTTTGGCAATCCCTTCAAAAGTTATTGGCAACACACACCTTTTTTCCATTCTTAAAATCCTACGTTCATTATTCATATTTCAATTTTTTTTAATTGATTTTCGATTTTTTTTTTTCGTCTTTAATGATATTTTAAAGATACATTGAGCCTTCTGTCACACTTTTTTAAAATTTACTTCTAGTAGAAGCAAGCTAAAAAAAGAGTAAATTATTTAAATTCGAATTCTAATCTGTAATTAAAATTATCATTTTCAACTTTTTCTTTGGAATAGTGTGCCAGGAAAACTACGGCGTTTTTACTTTCAGGTGTACAGTGTGACACTTGTTATATTTCCTTTCAAAAATCGCCTTTAAACCTACTGCGATCCAAACTATGGAGTTACATTTTATAAATATAACTACAGTTGCTCTGGTTAATTACTAACTTCCATCAAATGTAAATTGAATAAAGCAGTAGTTAAAAAATATTTCAGTTTAAAATTAAGGTAAAGAGTACTGAGCAGAGACCCTTTATTGTAAGCGAAAAAATAAAATTAAGGAAATTAATGTTAAATATTAATTTTTATAGCATAAAAAATTGTGATGTATCTCTTGTTAATTGAATTTTTTTTTTCGCTTAAAAAACGGGATCCTTTTTTCATGAGCCGGATTTTTTTTTCTTTTTGGAAGTTTACGATTTATTGAATAAATAAAAAATAATGGCTCTCATTTCGAACTTTAGAATACAGTTTTTTCTTCACTGCGACTCCAGCCAAGAAGTAAAAATACGATATAAGTCTCCTTTTTGATGCGAGAGCAGTAAAACTACGAGTAAATAGTCCAGTTAAACATTTTGTCGAGAGAGCAATATGTAAAACGACACGCATAACTACTTCACGTTAAAGACAAAACCTTCGGGAATTTCAGGAAAAAAAGATGATTTTAAAACATTTTAGGATGCTTACTTTTTTCTTTTACCTGGGAATTCGAGGACAAGCACTTAAATGAAAGTGAGAAAGTATATATGAAATGGAGGAACAGTGCGACCCCTGCGCCCGTTTTCGTATTTTGATTTCTGTATCCGCTTTATTTTCATGATCACTGGCCTTGGAAATGAGTTACTTTTTGCTTATCTTTTTTTTAAAGCTGCTTTTCTCGGTAACTGAATAAAATTTATTAAATATATACTTGTGTCGGTGCTACCGATATGGATGTCCGATGCCGCCTACTAACACGCGCCATAAGTTCATCTCTGGTCTACGCTTTTTTGGGCAATGAATCTTCTGCGCAAGGGGGGTAGGGCACATTTTAACAATCCTTGCGTTTCAATAAATATAAATTTAAATCAATGGCTACTAAACAGCTGACTGCATTCCGGATGAGGACTTCCGCTGTGTTTGGTGCAGACTTTAAGCATTCCTTAAATGTTGTCAAATACAGTGTTTTCCAAGATCAATTCTATCAAAATTAAATTTTGATCACGAAAACCGATGAACTTCTCCAGACGTTCTTGGCTATCACTTGTGAAAACTTATTTTGGGGAAAAGTCTGAAACAAAAGAAAAGTTTTTTGTCACTAAAATTCTGTTAGTTACTATTCTACGTTGTAGTATTTGTGATTCATTTACTGAATAAAATTAAATTACATTTTGTATAGCTTTACTAGGGCTGTGTGAGTCAAAAAGCTAGGACAACAGTGATACTCTACCTACTGGAACAGCCACAAACTTAGTTTTGGAACAGAACGCGATAAAACTAATTTGATGACGCGGGATTTAAGAAAATGATTGATAAACAATTTTTTTAATTGATTTTTCGTTTTCACTGAATATCAACCGATAAAATGTCTTGAAAAAAGAGATTTCTGATCATTACGAATACAACTTGCTGTGTGGTGCACACATCAGATCTTTAGTAGTCAGGTGCTAAAGTTTCCAGTGGAGGGAAAACTTCCCTCCACTGGAAACATCAGTGGAGGTTAATAAATATTCATCCACATTTTAGAGGTTAGTGTTAAATATTTAGACAGAGAAACTAATTCCTGTTAAAGATGCAAAAAAGATTGCCCTTTTCTCTTTGTAGGTCTTGTAAAAGAAATAGTAAAAAGTTGAGACGGGCTTCAAGAAAATTTGTTTATCTATGCTATAGATACATATAATTCATAATTGTTTAACAATATCTACATACATTTCACGCCTGATTTATGATTTTTTTAACAATATTAATAACTTTGTATACAAATAGGGGAAAAATGCAAATTTTTGAGTTTTCACTGATTTTTTTTTCAAATTTTCCGCAGGCAGTAGTTTTTCGTCCAGTCTATTTTCGGAGAGGAGATCTGGGAAAATTGGGCATGAATCCCGCCATCCCACCACTCAATTCTTGCACTGAATAGCGTACGAAAAAGTTATTTTTATCTTAGTAAATTTTCTTATTGATAGCCTTATTGATTGCTCTTTATGGTGCATTTATTTGTTGTGCTATTTACTTAACACAGAATATCGTGTAATGTTTACGTAATTATAATAAATTGCTCAATTTACTTCTGCTTACTATGATGGGCAACGAAGCATAGAAACATAATTAGACCAAATTGAAATGTGAATTTCAGTTACGTAAGAGCGTCCCAAGCGTAATGACAGCGAAATTATTTTATGTAGTCTACCCAAACATTCTTTTGCATATGTACAGCTTTTTAATTATGTCAACAAATTTTAAATTTATAAGCAAATTTCACCTTCTCACAAACAAATCTAATATTATTTAAACCATTAAACCGCATTTCTAATAAAAGCGAATTTGCTGAATATCTGAGCATGAAAACTCGTTTGTATATTGAATGTAATAATACAATACTAAAGGCAAAATTTTAGTCTTATACTTTCAGAAGAGAGGAGCAAAAATAATTCCACAAGAAAAGGAGCAAAAATAATTCCACAAGAAAAATCGCAATAGAAAAAGTGAAAGTTTTTACAAAAATCACTATTCAGAAAACGAACCATTCTTATACACCAGTTGGAAATTACTTAAATTTGTTTTTTTAACTGCAGTGTAGTTAAAACAACGCGATTCCGAAAAGTGTGGAGTGTTAGTAGTTCTTGGCGTAAGACATTTAAGATTTTTCCGCTTTACAAGTGCAAGCGAAAATATCAGATTGGCGAATGTTATTGCCGTTTCTTGACTTTTTGTTTGTTTGTTTCGGTTTTTAGCCTACTTTCCCGTAAAAGTAAAAAAAAATAATAATAAAGCATGAAAGAAGGCTTAATGTATCGTGAAAATATCGTTAGAAATCAAGAAAAGTAAAAAATAAGTTAAGTAATTAAATAAAGATTGAAAAATAAAAATTTGAAAGTAGGGTTTTGAGATGGGGAAAAAGTGTGTCTGTCGGTCTGTCTGTCGGTCTGTCCCCCCCCCCCCTAATAACTTTTGAACGAATTGTCCGATTGGAAAAATTCTTTTTGCATTTGAAAGATCTCGGCGAGGACATCTCATTTCCATATTTTAACTGATTTGATTTGAACAATTTTTTGTTCAATTTTGAACAGTTCAAAAAATTTTAACATTAGCGCCTATGGGTGAAAATGAAGCAAATTATGTAAACTCTGGGTTCAAGATATAAGTTCCCATGAACAAGCTCACTGGAAGAAGTTCTTGGCGTGAAATATTGATTTGAACAATTTTTGTTCATTTTTGAACAGTTCAAAAAAAATTAACATACCGACTACGGGGAAATTTCAATCCTATATAATTTCTGATCCACCAGACCGATTTGCTTGGAACAAACTTTATCGGAAAGCTCTTATGACGTAGAACATGTACAAATAGAAAGTTCATCCAGAACTAACGAGCCTATTTTCCTATGAAATTTTTTTATCGGGATTTTCAAGAATATTTTTTAATTAATGAATGATTAAATGAATAAGCAAAAGTATGAATGAATAAATGAGTGAATAAATACATGAATGACTTAATAAATAATGATTGAATGAATATGCATTAACCGTTGAAAAAGATATATTTGAAGCAATTGAGAACTAAAGCTAAACGAGAAAGACAGAGAGAGGGAGATAGCTAGATTATAAATTTGAATTCGGTGTATACGGGAAAGTAGGCTCGTATAGTTCTAGACGGAACTTCTTGTTCTCTCACTCTTTTTTAAAAAGATAAAAACTTGTGAAAGATGGAAGACACCAAACCTTTTTATTTAGTGGGGGGGGGGGGAGAAATACCAGCCGATGTTGGAAAATACGGACTTTTGCTTTTGGTGTGTATGCCTTTTGGGAGTGTAGGGGTATGCTTAATGGATAATGTAGGAGTAAATACATATTCTTAAATGATACAATTTTAATGGCTATTTCAACGTACCATAACTGAAAATAAATGTAGTTTTCTGAAAGTTATATAAATAAATAAAAATTATATTTTTCACTACTGAAAATATGAAGTTTATACAACACAGCAAAGGTTTTTTTGGGGGAGAGAGGGCGTGATATCACAAATTACCGACCTGGGTTCCACCCATACTAGGACCCCACTGATATATATATATATATATATGTGTGTGCGTGTGTGTGTATTAGTTCTCTATATCACTTTTAGAAAAAATTTTGAAAGTGTTTGTGCTTTCTTTTCAGCCCTCATGTCTTTATTTATTTCTTTTAGTTTTAGCTTCTTTCCCTTTCCTATATCTGGAACAAGAATGGCGAACCAACCGTTTTCGATTATGCGCCAGTTAAATTACGGTACACTCACTATTTTCAGGTTCTCCAGTGTGCCACTAATTATCTTCGTTTTAAAAAATAATCTTTGAATATCATCTATGTTCTCAAAATCGCCGCTAGTCTTGGAAGTTTTTTCCTCTGGTTCCCTCCTTTTTTGAAATGCTGTTTGTTGTGAATGCGAGTGAATAAAAGTAATTTAATATGCACCTGTGGGCGTTCCACTAAAATGCCTGTTGCTTGCCATAGGTTCGACATCTCTGGTCTAGAATGAACTCTGTAAAAGCCATTGGAGCTAATATACGTTACATTATAAAAATGATACACGCAACAAGAATCACAAGTGGTAAATGCATTTCTAAATAATCAGAATAACTGATGAGAATTATTTATAAGTCGGATTTTAATGAGTACCAATACATATTTTGTGAAGTGTTCGGAACATTCAACGATGATTTTTAAGAAACCTTCTGCATTTTTTGGAAGTTTCACAATCTCATTAATGACTTGACGTTTATCCATTTAATTCTGGTGTCAATTTTGAAACATTTTCCTGAACTGATGCCCAATTTCCAGTTTAGGTCTCTCGTGCAGTTGTTTTGTATCGGCGAACAAACAATCATTAAAAGCTCACTGGGGAAAAGAATTCACGGTAGTCTGTCATTTTTATCTTCCTGTCCCATTGGTGAAAGAACGAAGTAAATAAATCACTGCGCCGTCAGTGTTTGGATGCTTTATGTGGGAACTCGAGAGAACTATTAATTGGATAAACTGAATATGATTCAAAAAACTTCAAGGCTATGCGAATAAAGGGCATAATAACGAATTCCTGTCCCTTTTACGATTGCAGTAAAAAAGCATTTTCACTTCATATGATGAGAAAACTCTTGTATTTACTATTTACTTCAATGCACAGTTTCGTTTTAATAATAAGCATTAGGCTAAGAGAGAAAGTATTCTCGTAAATATCCTGGAATTTGTGAGAAAGGATGTTGAGTTTTTTGTGTCGGCGATAATAACAAGTTCGTCATGTTTTGTGACGCGTTGAATGGAGAATAAAATTTTCATTCGGTAGAAGTAAACTTTTCAAGAACATTTGTTTTGTTTTTAATCCTAGACATCCTGATTTATTAGAGGTCTCAAATTTTTCACAATAAAACAAGTTTCTGAACTTCCATCAAGTTCGCTTCAAAATGAAAACAAAATTTATATTTTTCTTTACTCTAAAACGATTTTTCGAATTCGTCGTACTAGGTGTGTAATTCAATTATTTAAGCAAACCTACAAGTGACTATTAAACAAGTGAAAGAAAGTATTAAAATGATAAGAATTAAGATAAAAGTAGTTGTTTCATTGCCGCGAACTTTCCGGACGACACATTAGAAAAAAACTCTGGAATGTAAAACTTCTAAAATCAGCACACGAACTGACAGTTACGTTTTTTAGTTTGACTAAAACTAATAAACAGTATTTGAAATGAAAAACGTAAGTTAAACGGAACTGACGTACTTAATCAGAGAAATTTGATTGTGTCACTCCCAATTTGAGAGTGTAATCTGATCTCATAAAGTTATTTTTATTGAATTCCATTCTTAAACTATTATAAATTATTTCACTGGATCACAATTTCTCTAACATTCAGTCAAGGGACACCTTTGAAATTGTAAATCTCTCACGCCACTGTATTTTGTATTTAATGTTAATCAACATTTTTGTTTAAGCATAATAAAATGAAAAACAAGAAATATCCATACAACAAAATGGTTTCCGTAAAATTCATTCAAATTATTAGAATAAAAATAAAAAGTATTTGTTCTTTATGATGGAAAATTTCGGAAAGGCATTAAAAATTTTTTGTAAAATAATACGAATAAAACTTTTAAAAAATGCTTCCTGGAGCACGTTTGGAGAAACTCTGCACTAGGTGATAATTAAGAGTAAAATAAATCCATAAGGCCGTGGTATCCTAGTAGTTAGGATGTCGAGTTTCGGATCGGAAGATCTCGAGCTCGATATCCGAGCCGCTGAAGATCCATATGTACACTTGGGGATACGTGCATGTAAAATCCGTGGACCTTGAAGTCCTGAGGCAGTTCCGAGGGTACCGGAGGGTGGACATTTTCCCTTCCCTTCACTCTTAGGTCAAAAAAGAAACATGGCGTATTTGTGGTGGCGCCATCTGGTGTCATTCAAGTACATACTGAGACAAGTTGTACTTCCACCGATTTGGTGCTCATCTATAAACGGAAGGCGCTCCTTACTACCTTAATTCCTAGTCGCTTTGCGATGGGGAGCTTGAATATCCAAGTGGCATTAGAAATAACAAACAACACAAATCCATACTTTTATTGTCATATAGAGACGTAACAAACTTATCACGAGTCACGTGACTACAGAAACAATCACATGATCCTAGACGCGTCGTCATACCACTCTTCAAAATATTAAGGACCTAAAATCGTTTATAATAGAGGATTTTAGCGGCACTTTAAAAGTCGCTCTTAATTAGTTCGCGCCGGAATTTATGTCGTTTCGAATATTACCAAATTAGTCGCCAAAAATTGATTTCATGCTTTAATGATCGTGCTAATTTAATAGTTAAGGGGTTTCGTGCAATTTTGTTTAATGTTTTGTTAAATACAGTACTAAAGTAGAAATGAGTAATTAGCGGAATTTTTTCAATAAAAGTTGAAAGAATTCTCGCTCTTATGCTTGATGATATCTCCTTCACAGTTGGCTGATTTTCGGTGTAAAGGTCTTAAATGTTCTTCACCAAAATCTATGCATTCCCTTTTTTCTGCATTGTTTTTATTAGGAAATTATAATATAATTGAAATATATGAAATAAGAATTTTTGTGCTGTTTTGTCACCATATATCCCTGAAAATTAAATTACTTTTGCAGCTTCCAAATTGGAGGATATTCTTCAGACTGTAGTTGTAGTGAAATACCCCAAATCTAGATTATCATGGTACGATTTTTTTTTTTTTTTTTTTTTTCTTCAAAAATGTCATGTCTGCTTTTCTTCTGAATTTTATAACATTGCATTTATTGTATCTGCTTTAGAGGGTTTCTAAGTACCTGGCTTTTCTTAGTGCCTGGGTTTTCAAAATGCATGTTTTCCTGCGCTTTTATTGGAATTCATCTAAATCCTTCTTGTTAAATTACATGGCAGTCCACATTATGTTTTTTAGTAAACTATGCGCAGCAGTAAATACCACGTGATGCATTCAAAAAAGTCACTAAAGACTAGGTCTTTAAGCGCAAGTTATCCTCCACCTAACCATACCAAGCAGCCCTGAAGGACAGTTCGACCACGGAATTTCGATATTTGGACGCTTCTGCGCATGGCAGAAAAGAATGAATCTATTCGACTTTTAGGGAAGTTGGTTTTGCTAGTGCGTTCGTTTCGTACGCGAATCAGAATGTTGTTCTCTGTTGAAAACAGCTAAATTTATAAACTGGCACATAGATTCAGTTCGGAAGAAATCAAGTATTCTAAACGAACTAGAACGAGAGCAAAAACGACACATTCTAATACCAGCAGTTCCTCCCTTGAACATGAATGGATTCTTCTTGGCCCTCTGCCAGGCTGATCGCTTTGGTTGATGGTAGAACTGTAACACGTTCTCTAGTGCACGTGTTCTAGATACTGTTATCACGATATCTGAAGTATGCGTATGTGACGTCAAGGCGATCTCTGATGTTCGCTTAAAAGGCCACACGACACATTTGATGGACTACTGTAGTCAACTATAATTTTGAACTAGATATTTCATGATGTAAACCGATTTCGCAAATTTAAAAGTTACATAAGTAAACATATAAAATTTAAAAATCTGGAAAATATTTCCTTTTTACATAAATTCAAACGATATTGATATTGGCAATATCGAAAAACTAGAAGTTTAGATCTAGTGCTCTCTCTTTCTTTCTTTGAAATGTACCTCTTTCACACACATTCCATTCTAAAAATAATAATTTCGTTGTTATGGAATCTAGCAGAGTTGTTTTTCCCACCCATGACTTGTTTACGATACCATCCGAATCGGAACTTGTTCAAGGCTTTCTTATTTTTCTTATTTTTGAAAAAAATCGTCATGCTTACTGCTTTACGTTGCTCCAATGAACATGCAATGTGCGTTTCATAAATGTAACCCTTTCGACCGGCAAAAATAAATTTCTTAACTAGACTCTTTTTTTTTCAAAAAATCTATACTAATATTATAAAGCAGTAGAGTTTGTTTGTTTGAACGCGCTAATCTCAGAAACTACTGGTCCGATTTGAAAAATTCTTTCAGTGTCAGATAGCCCATTGATTGGGGAAGGCTATAGGCTATCTATCATCACGCTAAGACCAATTGGAGCGAAGCTCCGAAAATTACACAAAATAGTCCTTTTCTATCGGAACAAATTATCACATCCTGTCGAGCTTGATACCATTGAAAAGCGCGTAAAAATCTACTTGAGGTAGAGTTTTTCGCTACGTGCTAAAATTGGAAGCCTCTAAATTAACTAGAAATGAAGTTATAAGCGTTTTTCTCTGTAGTTTGAAATTATTTTTTCACAGTAATTAAACTTTAATTTTATTTGACACAGATGATGACCGTTTTATTTTATTTGCATTGTTGCATCGTTTCAATAGTTGTTACAGTTGCTGTGTGAACAAACAATCAATGCAGTTGCCATTGTTAAACAAATAAAAAAATACTAATCAACGTTTCTAGCATTTTGATGAGGCATCGCTGTATTCGCAAAATATAATTCAAGATAGACCGTGCAACGCCGGGCGTCGCAGCTAGTGAATAAATAAAACACAGTTTTTGTCACAACTGCAATAAAATTAATTATTTAAACTTTTGTTCTTCGTTTTTTTTTGTTCAATCTTTTTTTTTTTTTTTTTGCATAAAAAGATTACTTAATTTTTTTTTTTTTATATACTATGACTTGAGAATCTTGACTTGAGAATTACTTGTCAGTGAAGCGTTACATAACTGAATCTAGAAATCTCGCAACCTTATTTTATGCTCAATGCAAATAACATTGAAATGTCATTTCTTTTTTTAAGATGAATATCAGAGAATTCATAATACTTTATTCCAGTAAACGTTTGATGAAAAATAGCGTCGTTGATGTCGAAATAAAAGCAACAAATGCTTATAGCAGATGAAAAGTATAGGATATGATTAAACATTTTCATTTAATTATTTTACTGATTTAAAAAAAACACGAAAAACAAGTTCTATAAAAGTTAAAAGCAAGAATCAAACGTTTGCAACTAATTACGTATAATTTTGCAGCATCCTAATCTTTTCTCCTAAGATGCGAATATATGTAAAATGTTTTAGTTGTAACCCCTTGCCATGAATTATGCTTGCGTATTTTTAAATCTTTGCTGTTGTGATTATTTTCCTGAATTTCAGAAGCAAATGCCTCAGAACATTTTATGTTAGCAAACAGGGGATTCACCTTTTTAAAGCAGGACCCATTCAGTAAACTTTGACTAAACAAATCCGTCGCTAAGAATTTTTGAGACGAAAGCTTTGAGGAAAATACAAATCGCAAAATGGTAACAAATAGAATTACTTTTTATTATTATTCCCTAAAATTTTGCTTAATTTTTGGTATGTCGACGCCAAAATTGTCAACATCGTCTCTACAAGCGTTTATACCAATATTTTAACTATGTTTGCAATGGGTGTAGCCATTTTCTTAGTTTTTCTAGAATGAAAATGAATTTATTTCCTAATCTCTAAGCCAGTTTGTTACTTTTAATTATACCTTTGTATCAGTGCTTTTTTATAAATGCGGAAAACTTGATGCAGGCCTTGAGTTGCATGACAGCTTGAGATTTTCCCTTATTTCACTTTCAGCATGATGAATGGTCTTTTGATGCAATGTGACGACTGAGCGCTTTCCAATTTCAACATAAATTTAATTTGTAAACATTATTGATATTAGTGAGAAATATCCGACTATGTCGGCCTTGATTAGGAGAAATTTCGAATTTTCTATTGACAATAAATTACTAGGAGATGGATAAGATCCATTATTAATTCCAGATTCGACCACAGACTTTTGACATTTATTTAGACGATTCTGCGCATGGCAGAAAAGAACAAATCCGTTCGCGTTTTAGGGAAGTTCGTTTTCGCGTTTTTTTATTACCCGAATCGGAATATTTGCTTCTCTGTTTGTTGAAAGTAACTAAATTCATGAACTGGCACATAGCATCAGTTCGAAAGAAATAAAGCACTCTGAACGAGCTAGAAGGAGAACAAAAACGGCACTTTCCTTGTACCAGCAGTTCCTCCCTTGAACATGAATGGATTCTTCTTGGCACTCTGCCAAGCACATTGCTTTGGCTGATGGCGGAACTGTAACACCTTACTCTACACAAATTTGGGGCACGTCTGTTGTTACTTCTTTTCTTCGAACCTAACTTATCCCCTTCTTTAATGCGCATTGCACTTTTTTTGGCTTAACCCCTATTAAAAATTTCTCTTCGCCTCTCAGCTTAATATATGTATAGATTCAGGTCTTTATTTTTCTTTAATTAGTTAGTATATTAACCTCTTTTAACTTATGTACATACTTTAAAATTTAATTTTTGCTGAGCATCGCTGTTATAGTCATTAGTCTGATCGCATCGGAAATAAGTTTAATGAGTAGTGTAATGTTTTGTTTTTCATTATTCCACTTGTACTGAAAGGGAGGACAGTTACTAGGGAAGAAAATATATTAGTTTAATCACTTTAAAAATGGGATTTTCTCTTATCGGGTCAACAAAATATTTCATGTCTCATATGGTCACAAAACATTGTATTTAGGAAAAATGAGTGACACAGAACCATCTGGTGGCAATAAGTCAATTTCGCCAAATGTGCAGATGTGACTTTTGTGTCATCGCAGTACACCAAATTTGATCTTTCTAAGCTTCACCGTTTTCCCGGGACGCGGCACAAACATACTCTGAGAGGTTCTCTGTTCTTATACTTCAAAGAAGAACACGCAATTTTAAAACTAACACTTTATTTACAGCTTCATTGCACGGAACTAGACAACAACAGACTGGATGAAACCCGACTCGACAACACCAACACACAACTATACACAAGCTCCGTTGTCAGATACACTCGCTTCATTTGCAAATACCTCACAACTCTTTACTTTATATATAGCCAGCACCCAAAATTATTGAAAAACACTAAAAATTTTGTTATTGGCTTAAGTAGTAAAATAAATCTTTAAAAATGTTCCCTGAAAGTTTCAGAAAAATTTAAGCAATATTTATTGATTTATCATTGATTTTATTACGGTGTGAGGTGCCTGCTACCTTTCCATTCTGAAACAGTAACTGTGCTGAATATAAGCCGCATATTTATTTTTTTAAAATAAAATAAGCGAGAAGAAGCACTTTCATCGTGACTGTAACTGAAAACAACAAGTTCCTTACTTGAAATTTTCATAAAGAAAGGATTTAAGTTTTTGAAAGCCAAAAATTTAAAATGCTGTTTCACTCACTTTGTTTTTTACGCATTTCACCTCAATTAAAATGCAAAGGCTTTTTTAAATTTGGATCTATAATGTGGATTTTTTTCCACATGTTCCTGAAACAAGACATAACAAATTTATGCTCTACTTTTATGATAACTTAAGTACTTTTTTTTTAAAGAATTCTTTTTGTAGGTTTTTGAATTTTTCGTTTTTTCTGCGTTACTTCAGTTTTTTTTTTTTTTTTCAAAAACTTTAAAGCATAAAAGTTTTGCTTTATGAGTAATGAATCAATAAAAACATTTTTGAGACTTTAAGCCAATTTTTGAAAGAGAAGATGCACTTTTAAAAATTACTAAATTTCGTCTTAAAATTTTCAACTTAATATTAAAAAAACTGGATTTCTTAAATATAACTTTATTATGAAGTGATATAACATGACATGAGACAAAAATTGTAAATAAAAATACCATAGAGGAAAAAAAAGTCTCATGGTACCGGCTCCCCTTAAAGATAAAATAAAATCTTCTTATCAAAATCCAATCGTGATTTTTAAAAGGGGGTTTAAATGAGTTTCCGAATGTAGATCTGACGCTAGTAATTCTTTGAAAATTTTAACTTTGTATCCATTGGGTTCCGTCTCTGTTTTTGATAAGTAATCGCTACGTAACGGTAAATATACTTAGTGACTGCCCTTGTATTAAAACATATTTGCTCTCTAGTTCATAGGTTTTTCAAAACAAATTTCAGCATTAATATTTTATTGTGATTCGAAGTCCTTGAGAGTTGTCAGGTGTACGTACTTATGAGACCGATCAAATGTTATTTCACATCAGAATGAAAGTACGGGCGTAATAATCGTGTTGTGGAAAGAAAGTCAATCTTTCGCTTGTATTATTGATTCATGAGAAACTAACATAAAGTGTAAATGTAAAATTAGGTTTAGGGATACGCACTTCAAATATTGAACCAGACATTGCATATTTGGTAGCCAAGAAACAGCTGCAACCATTGAACAACAATCGAAAACTGAAGTTTTAAGAAGAAAATGTGTCGAACATTTTTTGATCTTATTGAAATGAGTTTTAGTAGGTCTTGTAATTTTATTTAAACGAAATTTCTTATAGTAACAATGTGTGTAGTTGAAAAACCCCCCACTACTGAAAACACACACCGATGTTTTAAAACGTTAACAGATCCGGAAAAAAAGCCTGAAAGATTTTTTTTATCAAAATTTGGGGCAAATTTGAACAGTTTAGAAAAGACTAACACCATTCTGTACGAGAGTAGTTAAATATTTTAGGACTATTGACCTATCATACGAATTTGGATCAAACAAAATTTATCAGAAAAACGTCTGATGCTGAACATGTGCAAATAAACTTATATAATTGTTATTTATTTGGTTATTTTAAAAAGGTCGTTCTAGTTTTTTTAAAAATAACATTACTTCTTGCGAGAAAATTTTTAACTTTTTTATGCACGAAACTAGAGCAAGGCATTAAAATCATTCCCTAAAAAATCAAAGAAATGCAGATTCTGAACGTTATTGGCAATTTATTGAATGGAGTGCCTAAATAAATTTACTATATCTAGTTTTTTTTACGCAAAAAAAAAGCCGCAACCGATTTCGTTTCAGGGGCATTTTACGGTATTTGGGACATAATGCAGAGTCCGTAACATCTACATATATACTTGTATTTTCTGTAAATTTTAAGTAAATCTGAAAAAAAAATGGCGTTAAACACATTTACATGTATTTAACGTTTCTGTACATCAGTTATTTTTAATGTACACAAAATATAACCGTGTTACGGACTTTACATTATGTCCTAAATGCCGTGAAATGCCTCTTTGTTTTTTGTTTTTTTTTTTTTTTTTTCTTTTAATTTTTTTTTTTTTTGTTTGTTTTTTAAATCATCTTAAAACTTTTTGAAGAGTTCAAAATTATTTATTTAAAGTTTTAGAATATACGGGAGAATTAAAATATTTTAAACTGGAAAACCAATAATGTCATTAGTAGTTTAACGTTTTCAGTGGAAAACTGCAGAAATGATTATTCTTGCTATTTTTTTATTTGTAAAATAAAATTAAAAAAAAAAAGAAAGAAAAAATTTACTGGAAATAAAAAAAAGAAGAAAGAAAAAAATATTATGACTGTACTAAATGGTAAAAACGTTTGAATTTCTCCTGTTGGTGCTAGTGTTAACAAATTTTTAATTATTCAGAGTGCAAAGAAAGAAAATTCATTTCGTAAAGATATTTATGTATAATGCTCTAGCGTCAGCCTTCCGATAAAGTTTGCTCCAATCAAATTCGCCCGTTCGATCTGGATTTATATAGGATTCAAATTTCCTAGTAGGACGTAGTGCTTTTTAAACTGTTCAAAATCGAATGTTCAAATTTAAAAAAAGTATAATGAAATGAGTTGTAATTTGAGATCTTCCGAACAAAAAAAAGTTTTTCGCATCGATCTATTTCCTCAAAAGTTATTGGTGTAGAGTGGATGGCAGAGGAACTTTCCCACCCAATATCTACTTAATTTATTTTTCACTTTTCTTTTGAGTGATATTTTTATGGTACATTAAGGCAATTCAATCTTGTGAATTTGACGGGAAAGTAGGCTAGAAAAGGAAAAATAAAGAAGCTGATGATGCCAAATGGCATCACTGGGACTGAGAAGGTTAAGTGCAATTGTAATATACGCGCCTCTCAAGTCAAAAGGAAACGAGGAAGAAAGTCTTAATTTCACTTACACGCATCGTTTGTTTGCAACGAATAAATAATGAGCATTTCCCGATCGAACACTTTTAATAGACATATTTATGGAAGACAGTAGAAAGCACACAATCGCGGTATCCACTCTCGAATTTCCTCACGTTCTTCCATCTTCCCCCGTCCGGTGCGGAAGAATTGTCTCTCAGCACTTCTCCGCGGCGACCTAAACTAGATACTGTTAATGAGAGCCATTCTCATGAATGATTGACCCCGGGGCGACGAAGCCAGCCTCGATTCGTCGTCGTTCTCCGAGCCGCTCACACTCCACGGTTCATTGTTCCTCGATGTACCTCAAGTATTTTCGTCTCTCCTTGCGTGAAGATTCGAAACTCAGACGTCGACAGGAATGGTAAGTTTTGATGAGATTTTTATCGTTTTGGGGTGTTATTTATACCACTAGAGAGTGGGGATTTAAATGTGCGTTTGTGGTTTTTTTTTCTTTTTGTAGATATGTGTGATCCAAGTTAAAGTACTTCAAATATCTTTCCAAAACTTTGAATGGTTTAGAATTTTCACCAGACCTTTTTTTTAACATTAACTACTTTTTGAAATCGTACGACACTACACTCTGAAATTATTTATTAACTGATTTAAATTTTCTCATTAAATTCCATTCCCCAAGTTGATTACTGATTATGGCAATGGGGGGGGGGGGGCGTCCTAAAGTGACTTCCACTGCACTCAGCGACGCCACATGGAGAAGATGAGAGTTGTCGTGAGGCGTCTAGGAAATCCACTTTTTGCAATAGTTGACAAGAGCACAAATTGTTGAAAAATAAATGTCGAGAACGAAATGTGCATGCCTACATCTATTACTTATTCTGTGATTCAAATAACTGAGCTATGAGCATCAAGCTCAGTCGTTGCACAAAACATTGTAAAAAAGCTTGAATTGCTATGCTCTCCTTAAGTTTAATATTCTTGCTATTGGACCAGCCGTACGCATGTCTCCTTGGGTTGGTTCATTAAAATACTTACATGCATACATACCAAACTAACCATACTAGAATATGGGTTAAAACCAGGGGAAGAGTTTAGCTCGTCTTGAATTGCAGGTTTGTGCTATTAAAACCTTAAAATTGGGGAACGAAATTTAGCACAATTCCATTTTTGTGGACGCTCTTAAAAATTTAAACGATAACTACTCCATTATTTTTAAATTTAGTATAATTAAAAAAAAAATTATGTGTAAGCACTTTTCTGTTACTTTTAAATGATTCATAAGAATTCCTTAAACATTAAGAAAGATTTATTTCATGAAAAATTTCCTGTCAAACGAGAATAGCATCGACCATTCATTGGAAGGTGTAACCTTCCACCGCAAAGTCCTGGAAAAAAGACGGAACACCCCTAACAATCATACGCAATAGAAAAATACGTTAGGTGTCGATCGATACCGATTAAAGTCTTTTTTTTTTTTTTAGATTATTGAATTAAAATTTCGATTTAGAGCCGTATACATATTAAAATGAACACTTTCACAATTTGATTATAATGTTTTTATTTTTGACAAGAGAATTGAGTTCAGCATGGGGAGGGGGAAGGGGGCTCAAATTAGCCTAACTACCAATGTTGACAATATTCTGATCATTAAAATATCATATATTGGCAAAAGGACCACATTGTTTCCAACATGGTCATTTACTGATCAAGGCTTATGATGCCATAAAAACCAGCATTTAGTTTTAAAGAACTAAGATATATATTAATAGTTATAAAACGTAAGTTTTGGGAAGCTGCTTATCGAAATACTGTAGTTTTGCTAAGATTTTTATGTCAATTATAAATTTTATAAATTCAATAACAGCCCCTAAAGTGGCAGTAAAATATATTGTTAAGCATAGCAAAAAATGTATATGTATTTATTTTTAGCTGAAATTTTGAATGTCCCTATGAAATTTTCTCCAAGTTTTTCATAGAAGTGCAACATTATTCAGGATCAAAAATTTTTAACAATTCACCAATATTAAACTAGTATTTTTTGACACGTAAACATGTTATTGTTGGGTTCGTTCATAGCTCCATATAAAAAAACGAGCAGTGTAAGTAACCATCTTAGTTTAGATATTATAAGCAAAATATTAAGAAACGTTTAAACGTTATGAGGTAGATTTTTCTTAATTGTGAAGCAATGGCTGATCCAAAATTGGTATACAATGTTACATTTTAGTTCTAGTTACAAATCTGCGATAAAAAGAGGGATTACTATTTGAAAAGTAAACATTTTAAAGTTTATGTTAATTTTAAAACATAGAAGACCTTTTACCAAAACTTTTACAGTTGACATTTTATACTGTGCATTGTTGCTGATAAAATGGCATGGTTTCATGTGTCTCTAATGTAAATAATATTCAAAAGAGAAGGAGTCTTTTTTCCTTCCGGGACTGTGCATGGCCATATGAACTTTGTACATGGGGGGGGGGGGGATTCAGGAGGGGAAATTTATAATTGCTTTGGCCCCACTAGGTCAAAACTTGTTTTTAACAGATTCAAAATATGGCTGCTTTTTCTGAACAGGTTTGCACCTGTTTTTTAAAGATCACGTTGAAAAGTCATATGAATGGATTGTTGTTCGATTTTAAAGCTAATTTGTTTACTTCTAGTTACATTGTAAAAGTGTGAATCACCTGAAAATTCAAAACAAAGAAAAAATAAAAACCGGCAAAATCCATGTTGAATTTTAAAAATGATGCGTTCTTATACCTTAAACAAGTTTTTCATTGAAAAGCAAAATTTCTAAAGAGTTTCGTGCGGAAAAATAATTATATGCACGTGATTCAAGAATCGCCTGCACGTGTCAATCGTGAAATGCTGAAAACGGAGCTTTCGCTCGCTTCACTTCCTTGCCTAAAGCTGGTTTTGTCTTCATGTCATTAAGTTCTCATTCTCATAATTACTCATTCTAAAAGAATTGCAAAATACAATACGGAAACTATTTGCATTCGAATTTGTCGCTTTGAAATTGGAATTAAGCTGAAAATCGTTAATTGAACTAAAAACGGAATTGAAGAAACCAGATCTTCCTGCATTTTTTCACATATTTTCACATTATATTAAAGTATTAAAAAACATCGATGGGGTTTTTTTTAGTTCATGTTCACACAATTGAAAGAGAATTATTGAGGAAAGAAACATCCCGTTCAGAATTAATTTTTCTTTGATTTTTTTTTCTTTGATTTTAAAATATTGTAATACAATGAAAAATTGTTCATACGATTGAAAACAATAAGCAATCCTTGTTTTGAAAATTGTGTGTTATTAAGTGAGCGATACTGAGGAGAGAAAAAATAATGAAAAATAATTAACTGAACGATCAATATTCAACGAAATGCACAAAAACCACTTGGCAAATATTGAAAGTATAGATCTTGCAACATTCAATCGAGTAAACCTAAGATAACCTCTCGATCGCTCGAATTCAATAGCACTGATGCAGTCAAACATTTCCATGAAAAGGAAAAACTTCCCAAATGGACATTATCCTTTTTTAGGAGACGCTACGTTTAATCAATCAATAAGGTAGTTTTCTGACTCAAAAATGTTAATTTAATACTTGCGTGTAATCATAAATTTTTAAGCAATTAAATAATTTAGCTGTTTTATTTCTGATATGCTTAGAGCTAGAAGAGATAGACAAAAATACCACGACTGTTTTCATGAAGTGAACACAGCGAAGACATTTTCTGTCCAATATCTACATTAGGAGAAAAGAGCTGCCTCATTTCTAACCCCTTTAATCAACGAATAGTTTTTCAGGTCTTTAATCACCTGACTTATTTGCGTGCTGTTTGCTCCGCCCACTTGTGGTTTCAAGATCTATAATTATATGCTTGTTATATTTATTTACTTAATTGCGTTGAAAGCTTACAGTTGCAAGTGATCACTAAACTTATTTTGTGAGCATAAAATACAGAAAAAATTAGAAAAATTCCAAAGAATCGTAGATGTTTAAAAAAAAGGTTTTTTTTTTTTTGCTTTTGAATATTACCGTAGAAAAGAGTTCATAAGACCTAGTCACTATTGGTAATTTCCCGTTTTCGGTAACTCAGTATCGTTTTTTCTTTGTTTACTTAGTATGTAGAAATTTGAATATGACTATACATTATCATATTTTTGATCCGATTGCTTTAAAATGTTGAGGGTATAATGTGGTTAAATGCTAAATTTACTCATCCTCATTATTTCTTTTATTTAAAATTTTTATATCATTAGTAAAATGTTCCATCAAGACTAAATTGTATAATATAAAAAATAATTGCTTCCGGAAAATAGCACGCCGCTAGAGATAATCTAAATTAGGAAGCTCGTTCATATTAATAATAGATCCTCTGAGAAGATTCCATTTCTTCATGACATTCACATTGTTCTGAAACTAACGAGCATCTGTCACTTCTCATGAGAAAGAAACTCGTGCATTTAAAAATGTATTTAGTAATTTTCCGTTCGGACTTTTGGCTTGGCGATGGTTAAATTTGTTTAGCCAGATCAAATTCCAATTTAGCACAATTAACCCCTTGAAGCATGAGGTTTTTTTGACAGAAAATGAATATATAGGTATAGTATAAATTTTTTTTTTAAATTTCAGTTGTAGAGGGTGACTAGAGAGAGGGGGGGGGGGGGAAAAGTTATATAAAAAAATATTATACAAAGTTCAAACGGATCTCTGAGGGGCATCTCTACTAATAACAAGAATTTCCATCTAGAACTATACGAGCCTACTTTCCCGTATACACCAGCTTCAAATTTATAATCTAGCTATCTCTCTCTTTTTCTCGTTTAGCTTTAGTTCTTAATTGCTTCAAATATACCTTTTTCAACGGTTAATACATATTCATTCAATCATTGATTTATTAAGTCATTCATGTATTTATTCACTCATTTATTCATTCATTATTTTGTTTATTCATTTAATCTTTCATTAATTCAAAAATATTCTTGAAAATCCCGATCAAAAAATTTCATAAGAAAATAGGCTCGTTAGTTCTGGATGAACTTTCTATTTGTACATGTTCTACGTCATAAGAGCTTTCCGATAAAGTTTGTTCCAAGCAAATCGGCCCGTTAGATCAGGATTTATATAGGATTGAAATTTCCCCGTAGGCACTATGTTATTTTTTTTTTTTTTTTTGAACTGTTCAAAAATGAACAAAAATTGTTCAAATCAATATTTCACGCCAAGAACTTCTTCCAGTGAGCTTGTTCATTGGAACTTGGATCTTGTACCCAGAGTTTACATAATTTGCTTCATTTTCGCCCATAGGCGCTAATGCTAACATTTTTTGAACTGCTCAAAATTGAACAAAAAATTGTTCAAATCAAAAAGTAAAATATGGAAATGAGATGTCCTTGCCGAGATCTTTCGAATGCAAAAAGAATTTTTTGAATCGGACGATTCGTTTAAAAGTTATTAGGGGGGGACAGACAGACAGACAGACCGACAGACACACTTTTTCCCCATCTCAAAACCCTACTTTCAAATTTTTTATTTTTCAGTCTTTATTTAAATACTTAATTTATTTTTGACTTTTCTTGATTTCTAACGATATTTTCACGATACATTAAGCCTTCTTTCATGCTTTATTATTATTTTTTTTTACTTTTACGGGAAAGCAGGCTAATAAAGCAGCAAGTATGTGTGTGTATCTGTCTGTCTGTGTCCGGCGTAGGGCCCAGACCATCCTTCGGATTTTCATGAAATTTGGCACAAAATTAGTTTTTAACATGAGGGTGTGCACCTCGGAGAGTTTTTTCTGAAATTCGAATTTGTTCTTTTTATATTCCAATTTATAGCCGAAGATTTCATAAAATAGTCGTTTTCTATGGGAAGGAATTATTGCATCCTTTCGAGCTTGATACCGTTGAAAAGCGGGTAAGAAACTGTCCCAGAAAGAGTTTTGTTCTTTGTGCTAAATTTCGAAGCCTCTAAATTAACTGGAAAAGAAGTTATAAGCGTTTTTCTTTCTAGTTCGAAATTATTTTTTCACGGCAATCAACTTTAATTTTATTTGAATTGTTACCATGCCAACTGGCTTATGATCATTTTTTTTAATGAATTAAAATTTATTTCTTGCGGTTTTTAGCCTTTTGAGGAGCAAACGACTTTTAATTTTTTTTCCGGATTTTGATTATTCTTTTTCTTTAAAACGAATTAAAATTTATTTCCTGCGGCTCACAGGTGTTCGATAGCTGTTTTTTGATTTACTATTTTGACATGCATTTTTCGGGACGATTCCCCATACTGCACAGGGTTTTTTAAATAAATGTTATCCTTTATTGCGATCTTTGTTATTCCAACTAATTATTACTAATTATATTTTTATTTATTTTATTATTCTTTCTCGAGTGAATTAGCACACATATTATTTGTCAATTTGAGCTCGGCTGAAAGGTTTTTTCGCTTTCAAATCTTTGCTTGCTACTGTTAGTTTCTGCAAGTTACAAAATTTCGTCGTTCTGTTTTACTGTCAATGAATAATAGCTAAAAACTAATTATACTAAAAATATATGTATTAAAATTATTCTAATATATTGTAATCGTCCATTCTGTGTGGGTACTTGAACTAAACAAACAAAATGCGTTTTCTCTTAATTTTTTTTTTTTTCGTTTCTTTCTTTTCTTTTTTCCCTTTTTATTGTATGATTTTTTTTTATTTATTTTTTTTAAATGCTTAAATGTGTACGATTACTGATTCATCGCCATGTGCGATAGTTCTTAATCATGTGGAATGCTATAACTTTGTAATAAAATAACATAATTTACACATAAAAAAGTTACCACTATAGACACAATGGTGAATCGACTGGTCTTTTCATTTAACACGATCATAGCCGTGCGAGTACCGCTAGTTAGAAATAAAATAACGCGAGATACAAGATCGCCCGTTTGAGACACGGGCAAATGCGTTAAGTGGTTAATTACGCATAGATTCCGTTTGTGTTTGGAGATTTCTTACGGCGGAAAAGTACCGTATATTTTTTATGACTTAACTCTTAGCTTCTAATGATACTTTAAATTAATTTAATAACGATCGTCGTGATGTAATAAGAAAGATTATTGAATGGTTTTCAGAACAGAAAATAAATAAATTTCCTAGTTTTAATATTTGTAAAAACTTTCTGTAAAACAAATTGATAGTTGAAAGTTGAAAGTTTGAATTTATAATATTATTATTGTTGTAAAAAATTAAACTTCGTACATTAGAGTAGTAATTACTTTTACATCAACAGAATTCCATCTTGTGAAAATTTTTACAGTTCTATTGAGAACGAAATGCCTACTAAAAATAAGTTGAAGCACAAAATTGCATATTAAATTGCCATTTTTATTGAAAAGTTGTAACTGTTTATCTTTATTTTTCGCTCAAAAGGATAACTTTTGTCGCAACTGTATAACTCTTGTCGGCACAATTTGAAATATAAGGTGGTATTATACATTTTTATGTATACAATAAACAATTGCTTTGGCATGACAATTTCCCTCTTTTTCTTTTTTCTTTTGCGCCAAAAAAAAGCAAAGTTAATACAAGCACAAACGAATAAATCCAAAGAATTTTACTTCTAGACTGTTTGTAGTGCCTTCTGTGTGCGAAAATCACGCACGCTAAAAAACTAATGATTGTGATAAAAGATTAAATTGGTAGAATCAAGTAGATAGAATTGCATAAATTAGTGTATTTGGAAGTTTTAACTTTTCTGTAGAATAAAACATAGCTCATACTTACCTTCTAGTCGAAAGTTTTGGAAGGCTTGTCTTCATGTAAAATGCATTAAATTTAAATTTCTTTTTAAATTTTCTATTTTTAATTAAGGTTTTTTTTGACAATTTATCTATGATACCGCAGAATGTTCAATTGTATAGATTGTCTAATAAAAATTTGTATTTAAAAAAATGTTAATGAGAAAAGAAAAGAAATCACACGTCTTACTTGAATTGACAATTTTTTTAAAAAATTACTCGAGAAAACTGGTGCAGTAGGACAGCAATTCTGATCAAAATACGATGTCTCATTAATTCCCTCTTTTCCCCCCGAAACTAGTGTTCTTTTCATGTATTTATTTTCTAATTTTACGCAACCTGGAATTTTTAAAGAAAATAACTCCGTGCTTTTTGTTCTTGCTTAAATTTCTAATGGTAGAGCATGAAGGCGTAAAGGGAGAAAAATATTTAATTTTTTTCAATGTTATGAAAATTTATACTTGAAAAGCAGAAAGTTCTCATTATTAATTGAACCTAGCAAAAAGGCGGGGAGTAGTGAAGAAAGACACAGTTCTTTGCATTTCTCACTTCATTTCTTGAGAATGTAAGCCGTTGCGTAAGAACGTCACTTTTGAAATCGCGAGTCGTTCCAGCAATTTAATTTTGAAAGAATTGCTCAAATCATAGCGTTTCATAACTTAAAAAAACTATTATTGCATTACAATCGAGTTGAAATTTTTCTGCCAACTATTCGAGAAAACGCAAAGTAATGCTTTTGTAAGACTTTTTGAAAATCTTTAAATACGAATATAAAGCTAAATAAAAAATTGTTTCAATACTTTAAGCATGGCTTAATTTTTAGCGAAAGAAGTGCGAAAGCCTCTCAGACTAATTTAAATGCGAAAATATTGAGAATTACGTTTAAAATGCAGAAATTCGCATAAAATTGATAAGAAGTGAAGTGGAGCTAATCTCCTGTGCAAACTAAGCCCTGACTGTGTGTGATATATTTCGTTAACGGAAAATATTTTTAAATAACACATCAAATGTAAAATTTAGTAATGTATGTGCTACGCACACACAAAGATTAATTTACTTTTGTTTAAATAGATTATTAATGAGACTCATGTGTCGGTACGTGTTTTTTGAGGAACAAATTATTTCTTTTTCAGCTTTGCATTTTTGACACTATTCTTCTAGAAATAATAATAAAAAAATTGACTCGGCTGCGTTTTTGAGCGTCTTGTGCAAACGACTTCTATCTGAAATTAAGGGTGGTGTTGCAAAATTAAAAGTAATTAAAAAATTAGAATTACATTAGCATTCTAATTAAAAATTCGAATGCTAAGGTTAATTATTTTTAATTTAAATTTAAAAAAATGTTTGACATTAACCTCTAAAGGAAAAACTTGAACGTTCATCTAAAAGTAATTCTTAAAATAAATTTTTACACTATAAAAGTACTGAGACTTTAGTTGAACCAGGTCCTAAGAAAATTAAGCTCTTTTTTGGGATACTGATTCTTCAGCAGTATGAAGCAAATTCGCACTAGCAATGCGTATTGTACTGGACGTATTTTCCAGAAGACTTGAAAGATGTCTGAACAGCACATACATCATTGCTTTCCATCAAAATATTTTATTACTGAAGTTCACATTTTTCCACGTTTTGTATTTAACATTTGTTGAACGTATTGTTTAACCAAACATAATCGAAACCGACTGAGTTACATGAAAAAGTAACTGTTGACCTTCCCAACTCGGTTAGACATTTCATAAGTTCCGCAGGTGATCTAAAAGAATTTCAGTGACATTCCAACTCAATATTGATTCTCATAGCAGGTGGGTTGTAAGTTTGTGGAAGTTGAGGGTGCATAGCCAAATATTTTCCACATCCGGTAGCGTCCGGTACAAAGCAGTTAAAACTGAAAAGATTTTTATAAAAAAAAACAGTTTTTAAGTTTAGATAGCTGCTTCATTTTTCAGGCCCATGCAATCTTCTGCTACCCTTGAACTTGTTGCGTCTTTTTTCTTGTCAGAGTTCTTTGTTCAAGATCGTTTAGGCAGCTGTGTTCACTTCAGTAGCAATGTCTTGCAGTTATTATCTTGATCATACGGCTATGGGATGTCATTTTTATCACCTCGTAAAACGGAGCTAATCATTTCCATTTGTTGTGTGGATTCAGGGTCTTCTCTACACTGTGTTCAATTTTCAGATCCGTTTATATGTTAAGAAATTTTATTGATCCATTTACTTGTTAAATTTTTAATTGAATAGTTACATAAATATTCGTTGGGTCTTCAAGAGCTAATCATAAGTAATAAATAAGATTTAGTTTACCAACAACGTCATATAAGTAGAAACGTATTGCAAGCACCATGTAATACTAATAGAAAAGTCAGATTCATGCGTTTGTAAGTTAAAATAAGTTATGGTTCTCAAAGAAATGTTTGATGAATTTAAATATTTATAATTTTCAACTTCTTTGTTTTATACAATTTTTGTAAAACTCAACAATAAATTTCATCTAGAACTACACGAACCTAATTTTCCGTGTGATATCTCTCTCGCTTTAGATTAAGTTCTTAATTATTTCAGCTGTACTCTTGGCCATTAAACTTCAGTAATTTTCTATTATCTATCAATGTTTTTAATCGGAGGTTTTTAAAGCCAAATAAAAAGTTTCAATGCGTAAGAAAACATAAAATTGAATTTCAGCAAAAATGGTTTCCACCACAAAAGACACTACTTAAGTAAAAATGAATAAATAAAAAGCGAAAAAACTGTTTTTACAAGATACTATAAAAAGGCTCTTAATGTTTAGCCGAATATATGTTGTTGTTTTCGACTGGGATGCGTATATTACTTCTTAACCATTGCAGACCTAGTGCGTTCCCAGAGATTGGTACCAACTCTTTCAGCGGCACCACAATGAGTGGTACCATTGGCACAATTTTTTAACGCTCAGTTTCCCCCTTGATGGCGGTACCTGATCTCTACTTGATCCAACCTATACTAGGAATTTAATTTAGCCGAGAGTATCCACGCCAAACGGATACTCAAGGGATCTTTAACATGCCGCATAATCATACCACATTATCACGGTCGATTTTCTGCGTCTTGAAAATCCGCCACTTGGGCCAGGTTTGATCCTACGAACTTGGGCGTACGAGGCCTGCGCCTTACCACTACGTCACCCTGTCGGAAATTAGACGCATATATAAAGATCGAAAGCTTTTTATTATGCCAAACCTATATATATTTCTAATCGTTGCAAAAGAGAAAAGGAAAGTGCTAATATTAATAAGAAGCTCTTTTTAGAACTATACGAGCCTTCTTTCCCGTATACACCAACTTCTTGATAATATAGCTATCGCTGTTTCTCTTTTAGCTTTAGCTCTTAATTACTTCAAATATATATTTTTCAACGGTTAATACATATTCACTCGCTCACTCATTTATTCATTTACGTACATTCACTCATTCTTTCACTCAAAAATACCCTTAAAAGTTCAAATCAGAAAATTTTATAGGAAAATAGACTCGTTAATTTTCGTTGAGCTTCGTATATGTTCATGTTCTGTCACCATAAGATCCTTCCGATGAAATTCGTTTCTAGCAAATCCGTCTGTTAGATCAGCATATAGATAGGACTGTAATTCCCCATAGGCGCTAATGTAAAAAATTTCTGGACTGTTCAAAATTGAGCAAAAATTGTTCAAATCAAAAAATGTTTCAAGTCGAGAGGTCCTTCAAATAAGCTTGTACAAAGGAACTTGGATTTTATTTCCAGGGTTTATAAGATGTGCTTCATATTTCCCCAATACCGCTAATGTTAAGATGTTTTGAACTGTGCCAAATTGAACGGAATATTGTTCAAATCAAAAAACAAACCATGGAAGTAAGATGTTCTGGCCGATATCTTTTGAATGTAAAAAAAAGAAAAAAAACTCATTCGAGTCGGGCAATTCCCTTAAAAGTTATTGGGGAGGGGGGGGGGAGGGAACGAACCGACACATTTTCCCCATTTCAAAACCCTACTTTCACTTTTTTTATTCTTCCATCTTTATTTAATTGTTTCACTTTTTTATTTTTAATATATTTTTACGATACATTAATCCTTCTCTCATACTTTTTTTATTTTTTTACTTTTACGGAAAAGTAGGCTAAAAACTAATCACGAAAAAACCAGGGATCTGGAGCAGTAACCTTTCTGACCAGCTTCCTCTCCTTCGCTCAGAGTTCTACGTACTTGTTGCAACTCTGTTTTCGCTACGCTCCATGCTCCGAATAATTTTAATAGATAACACCGTCCGCACTCCAAACAATTTTAATAGACTACAGTATTTCTCTCTTTTGTTTGTGATTTTCTTACATGATAACAATTAAAGTTAATAAAAAGTGGAGCACCCCCAATTTTCTTTGTTTTGGCTCCGCTCCAGTTTTAGCAGAATCTCGCTACTCCACAGACCGACAGACACACATTTTTCCCCATCTCGAAAGCCTACTTTGAACTTTTTTTTTTTTCAATCTTTAATTATTTAATTTATAATAGACTATTCTTTGTTTTTAAAGATATTGTTATTATTCATTAAGCCTTTCTTGTTTTTTGTTTCATATACTTTTTGAAAAAAGTTTAGTCCTTACATGTTTAGCTATATTTGTAATTTATTAGAAACTCTATTCGAAATCTACACAACTATAAATATTTCCTGAGTGTTGTCAATATCAGTTGTCTCAAAGGTACAGCCTGAGGATGCAACTTAACTCGGCAACGAGCCAAGTACTTCTCGTCATCTGTTGGCGTTGCTTCCGAGAGCATAAGCCATATTTCACACTTTCATGACTATGACCTGGAAAAAGGTGCTGTTTGAAAAACAAACATGAGAAGCAAAGAAACTTTACTTTTTGCAATTGAAGGACTTATATTTTGTATTTACAAAACATACTATGTAAGCAAGAGCACTTCTGATAAGGAATATTAGTCTGCAACTGATTTCCGGAGACAAATTACTTTTATTAATGACGTAACTAATTAGTTAGTTGATTAAATACGAAAGTAAAACCCTAAGATTAAGTTTAAGATTCTTAACATATTTAGTTTAAGATATCTAGTACATAATACCTAAATATGCTTTATTTTAAATTTTAGAAATGAGTAGCCAAAACAATGTTAATTATTAAAATTGGAAATTTCTTACTTTGAGACATATTTTGAAGATATTGGCACGATATTGAAAAGGATTCCATGACTTATTGTCTTGTTTTAGTTTTTACTTAAGGAACTGATGAATTAAAACTTTTTAAATATTCAAGCACAACAATCACACATGCAATATGGTTTTTATTTACGCACGTATAATTGAGATGGAATTTCGCGAAACTGCAACCCCGCTTCTTTGATTAGGAATAAGGAAAGAAATGTAACTTGAACTATGTATAGGTTTCATTCCTTCTGGTAGCAATTATACTTTTATGCAAAAATTATCTGCTTCACAATAAACGGCAGTTTTCGGATGATTTTATTAAATAACATTTAGATAATAGTTATTAGGTTCATATAATTTCTATTTCAATTTCATTGAAACAAAAGTTGCTGATTCCCTTTTTCTTTTGGGAACCATGTTTTGATAGAAACAAAAGTTAACGCTTAAAATTAACTATATATTAAAACTCAAACTATTTGGATTTTTAAAATATGGTCTTTATAAAGTAAATAGATTAAGGGCATTGATATTGCCGCTTGCTTGATCAGCCAAAATTACGCTTAAAAAGTGATAAATACAATTTGTTGTTAAATATGTAACTCGAATCAATTTAACGTAGAAATAGAGAGAAGCAAGAGAAAAAATAACAGAAAAAAAAGTCTCATATGCGGCTATATAAACCGCATTTTCCTAGAGTCTCCTTTGTTTCTTTTACTGGGGGGGAGCAGGTTTTAGCCGAATTTTATTTGGGGGGGGGGGAGGCTCCGAAGGAGAGGTGGGCATCCTGCGTTTCTATGTGTATTTTTCTAAACCACATTCCTGTCGTTTGTAGTTACGATTCTTTGACAGTTAACACTAGTATGGTTGCACATGCACATTTGCATTGTGAATTGCTTTTAGCAGGGCAGAAATCATAATATGAGAATAATGGTTATACAAACATAAACAACTCATCATTGATTTGATAGACGGTGACTGCGTTTTCTTTTTATGCACTCGAGTGCCGGTAGGAAAAGCCAATTGCCGTGTGGTTTCTAAGCATAGTGTAACAATCTTTATTTGACAAATGTCAGTTTCAGACAAATGTCAGTTTGTTTATCAGACAAATGTTCAGTTTCGGTTGGCTCTTCCTTTCTCATTTCTTTTCAATTTTACTTCAACCGTTTGGCAGGGGTACCAATGCGTTTCCCGCCCGCGTATCAGAAAAGCAAGAACTAACAGGAAAATCAAATGAAATAAATACAGAGATATGGTGGAATTTATTCCAGAGGAAGGGGAAACTTTTCACATTCTTTTGGACGTGTTAGTTATTGAGCATCAAATGGTTTAAATAATTATTTACTTTTTTACCCTTACTCTATGAGTTTTTCCTCAAGTTTAACTGTTTGAAAAACTGAAAAAAAAAAAAAAAAAATAAGGATACCATTGTCCCTCTTTCTTTACCCTGTTAGCAGTAAGCACGAGCGCATAATTAAAAAAAAAATGTCAATCGATAAAAAGAAAAACTGAACAGAAAGCAAGATTTAATGTAAAAATGCATAGTACTAAAGTGATAGTATTAAATAGTCTTTAATTTATTTATTTTTTTCGCTATTTGAAATTGATTTTTTATATTTTTAAAAAAATCTTTTATTTATTCATTCATTTATTATTACTATTTTTACGCATAATTATTTGTACTATTTTGTCTTCTTTATTATAAATTCTAAAAGAAAATAACTAAAATACCGTAATAATCTTTGCGCTTTTGTTGCAGAAAAAGTACTAAAAAATTTTAAAGTATTTTCGAGGAAAAGCCCAATATATATTCGCCTTTTCTGGCATTTTAAAATTCTTGTCCAATCCGACTCACTCTTAACCAGTGATAGTCTGGGACTCCGTTGGACCCCTTGCTCTTGGTACTTGTTGGTGATCTGTGCTTCCCACCTTTCTGAAAAGAAAGTATTTTCGGAAAAAAATACTGCAAAATCGTTCACTTTTCTGGTAATCGACGGGGGGGAGGGGGGGGGGGTCATGCTGTTCAAAATGAAAAATTTACAGTTACAATAACATTGTTCAGTGGTGTGTATCGTATGTGCACTTCTTTTACAGTGTATCTAATACTCGCTTCAGTTGCTATTTAGAGTAGTAATTCTAGAAAAGCAGTTTTGTTTTATATACACTGCTTTTAACTCGCACTTGCAATTCTCAACTCGAAAAATTGCGACAGAAAACGTTTTTTTTAATTTGAATAAAATCTGCTTATTTAGTTTTAGCTTTTTCCTTTTCAAAATAAAATCATAGATATGTACTTTTGTTATTTATTTTATTAATTTCATCATATATAAAATTCGCAAATTTTTATAAATCAAATAACAAATGGTTTTAATTGAAGTAAGAGATATTATTTTCCTAAAGCTTGTAATTATCAACAGATGGCGCCATCAGCATAAATGAAAGTTATTTTTTCACTAAAAATGATTCCAAGAAAATACATCCTGCGGGTAAAAAGCAGCAGTGTTCTTATTTCCGCTTTCGCACAAAAACTAGAATAAATGTAGATCACTGAAGAATGACTGTGGATGACGTTAGCAATGCTATTGTCTTCAAATTGCAATCAATGGCCGGTTTCTTCGTCCAGCGGGGATTTCGGAACAACATAAATACGCTCGAACTGTAAGTTCAAGTTTTCTGTTATTCTACTGTGTTAGTGGTCATGCAAAACTTTTTTTTGCAAGAAAAATAATAATAATTAATAAACAAATAAATAATACATTTTTAAAAATGACATTTTTAAATTAAAGTCCTTGAGTTCTCCCGAAATTATTTTTGGAGATTTTCATACATATTATGGATATTTCTCCTATACATTCAGTTTTCTCATCTTAGGATTATGATTTGCAATTGTAGTATTATGCTTAAATAGTTTAAAAAATGGCTATTAAAAAATCGCGTGCTGTCTTAGTAATGCAAATTTCAATTTATCGTTTGACCCGATCAATACACACATTGATTAACTCTACAAAACAAAAAGTAGAGAAACACGATGAAATAATGTACATTGATTTTTAAAATGTTCTTTATAATTTAAATTCAATCATGCAGTATAGAATGTATAAATACAGATGTAGCTTTCATCTAATGACATAAAATATTGATAAGAAAGAATAGCCAGAGTATATCAGTAATATCAATTTTTATGTGACTGGTGGAGTTAATCGTTTTGGCTAGTGAAAAAAATAATGTTAAATTCTGTTTTCATTTTTGACGTTTTTATAACTGAATAAGTTAATTTTTATTACAGATAATCCGCAAAAACGTATGTTATCAATTTTGTTATAATATATTTGAATACTTCGTGAGAAATATAAATATAGGCTCTTGATTTGGGTGTCTAGGGGTTTCTAAAAATCATCACTCACCATAAAGATATAAAAAAACTGACTATATTTACACTTTCCTATTTACAAAACTATATACAGAACAGCTTCAATTACGAACAACAACATCATCCGAGCACCGCAGCGCTTACGTCCACACAGAACGGAGTCTTACTCAAAACTGACCGCTTACGCTCCCTATCGCCAGATGGCGCTGCTGTCAATGTCTCTTCGCAGTCGCATCCTACAGCTCGGTCATGCTGACACTTTGGCTGTCCTCAGACAAACCTGGAAAGACATTTAAAAAAAACAAAAACAAAACAACATAAAACAGTCACAGGAAAAATGAAAAAGAAAGTCAATGTCTATTGGTCGATGCTCAGTCGAAGTTGCGGGACCAGGGCTTCATGAAGTCGGCTGCTGTTGACGTTTTAATTGGCCCTTCGTGCTGGCCAACTCTCTGAACCTCATATCGGTCCCTACCTTTCGCATTGACCACTCTGTACGGCCCCAAATAGTCTGCGTGCAGCTTCAGCCCAGGCGCAAACTGGGTTCGCTTGATTGCAACTAAGTCTCCCGACTTGTACTGATTCGCCTTTTTCCTTTTCCTGTCGTAGTATTTACGATTTTCTTCCTGAATCTTCAAGATATTTTGCTTGGCTTCATCCCTAATTGCCATTCGGTTTTCCGCAAAGTGGTTCTCACTTTCTTCATCTAATAGCTCTTTAATAGCAATATCTTCTTTGTTGCGCATTTTTACCCCCGTTAGAAGCTCAAAAGGGGTCCATTTAGTGCTGCGCGAAGTTACACTATTGATCATTCTCTGTAGGCGATCAACATTCTTGAACCATTTCTCGGGTTCCTGTATAGACATTTTGGTCAAAACTGTAACGATGGTGCGGTGGACTCGTTCCACCTGTCCGTTTCCCCTTGGAACTCCGGAGGTAATTAGTATATGTTTAATGTTTTCTTCTTTTATAAAATCTTCAAACTCTTTTGATCGAAATGCTCCGCCTCTGTCAGATATAATCCTTGCTGGGTTACCAAAGGTTTTTTGCTGGAGTCTTAACTTGTCTATGGCTGCTTGGGCTGTTGTGGATTTAACGGGGTATAACCAAGTAAATTTTGTGAATGAATCCACAACTGTGAATATATGTTGGTAATTTTTATTCGTCGAGGGTAGGGGGCCTATAAAGTCAATATGGTACGTATCCAACGGACTATCATTTTTTGGAATAGGATTGAGAAATCCTTCCTGCTTCCCCGACTTTTTGTTTACAAGTATGCATTCTACGCAGTTAGAGATTACAGTCTCAACGTGCTTTCTCAATTGCGGAATAAAGAATTCCTCTTGAATCATATCCATTGTTTTTGCAATAGCGAAATGTCCTTTTCTGTGAATCATCCTAATTATTTCATTTGACATCACTTCCGGTACCACTAACAGTTCCCTACCATTTTCACCTTTATACAATGCATTGTTTTTGATCAGATAATCGTCCCGTTCTCCCTTCTGAAGTGATGTTTTCATTAGTTTTACATATTCGTCTTCCTCTTGAGCTGTAACGATTTTAGATGTTATTTCGTCTTGAGAGCGGGTTACCACTAAAACAGTATTGCGGCTAAGCGCGTCTACGTGTTTCATCTGGGTTCCAGATCTATGAACGATTTCGTATTGAAATTCTTCTAAAAACATAACCCACCGGGCAACTTTCGGTGTTAAGTCCTTTTTTTGAAGGGTTTTCTGAAACGCGGCGCAATCTGTTACTATTTTAAATTTTGAACCCAGAAGGTAATTTCTAAATTTCTTTAACGCTTCAATCACCGCCAACGCTTCCAACTCATAGCTACTGTACTTCTCTTGCTGTGGTGTCGTTTTCCTACTGAAATAGTGTACTGGATAGAGATGACCATCATCCGCTTTTATCAACAAAACTGCGCCAAAACCATGGCTACTTGCGTCTGTGTGCAACTCTAGTTCTTGACCCTGCTTAAATATGTGTAAAACTGGTTTTTCTGATAGAAGACTCTTTAATTTTTGAAACGATTCGATCTGTTGCGCACCAAAGGAAAAGTCAGATTCTTTCCTCAAAAGATCACTCAATGGTTTGGCTATCAATGCATACTGAGGGATAAATTTCCTGAAATAGCCAGTCAATCCGAGGAAACTCTGAACCTGCTTCACAGTTCTCGGTTCCGGAAATTTCTCTACAGCCCTTGTTTTATAACTGGATGGTCGGACTGTGCCATTCCCTATTTCGTATCCCAAGAATTCTATTTCTCGTTTAAGAAATTGACATTTCTTAAAATTGAACTGGAGTCCATAATCAGACGCTACTTTGAACACTCGTTTTAATTTTTCTAAACCTTCTTCCTCGTCTTGTGAAGGAATGACAATGTCGTCCATATAAATGACCAAGGTATTGTCATTCAGCAGTTCTCTAAACACCTGGAAAATATAGCGCTGAAAAACACTAGGACTATTAGCCAATCCGAAGCTAACCTTGCAGAATTCATACTGCCCATTATGGGTAACGAAGGATGTATATTTTCTACTCTTCTCATCAATGTCAACATGGAAAAAACCATTCTTTAAATCGAGCGTTGTGAAAACTTCTGCGTCACTGAGACGGTCTAACACATCCTCAATAAGTGGTAGTGGGAAATGATCCCTAACTGTCTTTTTATTTAATTTTCTGTAATCAACACATAGGCGGTGGGTGCCGTCTTTCTTTTTTGCCAAAATAATGCCGGAATAATAATCGCTACACGATTCTCTAATAATTTCTTCCCTTAACCATTCCGAAATTTGTTTTTCCACAACTTTTTGTTCGGCGAAAGACATACGCCTAGCTTTGGAACATACGGGTGTTTCATCTGTCAATATAATGTTCATTTTTAGATTAGTGTCCTTTGTTTTAAGCGGTTTATAGCAATTTATCAACACTTCTACTTCATTACGAATGCGACGCTCTGAAATGTGGCCAAGGTCAAAGTCCACTTCTCCCACAGCATTTGCTAAGTTAATCAAAAAACTATCCATGAAATTTATTTCCGATTCCGAATTATTTTTTTCTTTCTCGATAGAAACGCTTGTATCTTTTTCTTCAGTGATCTTAGGTAAGCAAACTTCGCTATCCGTTATTAGGATGGGGGGGAAAAGATTCTCACAGCCGCTTTTTTCTTTTTTCATTGGCGCCTTGTTTTTGTCTGGGATGCTTTGCAAAGCGTTTGAAAGGCTCGAATATTTCTGATTCGTTTGACCTAGTATTCTAATTCCGTTTTCATCTATCTTAACAATTAACTGCTCTAGTAAATCTGCACCAATAATCATATCTGTACACACATTTTTTAACACATAAAATTTTGCTGAAAGCACATAATTATCAATATTTACATTAGAATAAAAATAGCCCATAGGAAATATATTTTCACCGCTTATACCACTTATTTTCGTTTCATCGAAGCACATTTTAGGAGAACCAATTTTTGCATAAAAATCATAAGAAATCAAACAAATTTCGCTTCCGGTGTCGACCAAAGATGAAGTGTTCTGTCCATTTATATTTACATTAATTTCAAATTTTCTCTTGTTTTTCGCACGGGTAACCATTGTTTCTTTCACGACTGGAAAGGGACATTCACTCATTATATGACCAGACCTGTCGCACTTTCTACACGTCGGAGTTTCTTTTTTGTTTTTACAGGCAAAAGACTTATGGCCGTAGCCGTTACACGAGTAACATCTGATAAATTTTTTATCGGTATTTTCAAAATGGTTTTTGGACGGCTTATTACTCTCAGTTGCTTGTCGTGCATGCACCGGAAAGTTAGGTTTCGCATTTACGGCAGGATATTTTCGCAAATTATGCCTGGCGGCCTCGTAATTTTCCAATTTCTCAACTATTGTTTCTATACGGTTCCATTTATGCCAATCATCCAAATAATGTTCGCGGATATTTTGTGGTGTTCTTCGTTTCAATTGGTCCGTAACTATCAGTTCTTTTAAGCCTTCGAAGTCATTTGTGTTTGAACCGTTAATCCATTCTTCAAAATAATGATTAAGTTCAAAAGCGAAATCTCGCCAAGTAGAATTGCTGTCCTTATTATGAGACAAAAACTTTTGTCGAAATTGTTCCGGCGTTAATTTAAATCTTTTTAGTAACACATTTTTGACATGATCATAATCATTTTCGAATTCCTTTTGCACTCTTGCTATTACTTGCGCGATATCCAGGGGAAGTAATCCCAACAAATGTGTCACAAAATCTTTCTTTTCTATGTTTACTCTTGTCGCTTGTCGTTCAAATAGTTCCAAATACGTACTAATATCACTAGTAGAACAAATCGAATCGAAACTCTTGATTATTTTCGCAAGATCTTTACTTTTACTCTCAACAGAAATAGATTCGGAAATGTTACTTTCTTGACTTTTAGGATTTGAATTATATTCTATTCTCAACTTTTCCAATTCAATTTTTTCAATCCGTTCCGCAATTATAGTATCAATCAAATTTTTAGTAAATTCTTCATCAAAATTTTCACACTCTACAATTACTTCTTTAAGTTTTAATATCGTAGGATTTTCAGGAATATTTAAACCTAATTCCGAAACTAGTTTTAATAAGTCTTCCTTGCGAGCTTTGCCAAGAAAAGACATTATGCACAAAAATTAGAAACAAAGTACTCACAGTTTAAGTCCGATGTCTGCTTCAATTAATCACAATGAAGAGTTCTAAATTAATCCACCGGCAATCACTTTATCCCGGCCGAGCCCCCACATATAGGCTCTTGATTTGGGTGTCTAGGGGTTTCTAAAAATCATCACTCACCATAAAGATATAAAAAAACTGACTATATTTACACTTTCCTATTTACAAAACTATATACAGAACAGCTTCAATTACGAACAACAACATCATCCGAGCACCGCAGCGCTTACGTCCACACAGAACGGAGTCTTACTCAAAACTGACCGCTTACGCTCCCTATCGCCAGATGGCGCTGCTGTCAATGTCTCTTCGCAGTCGCATCCTACATAAATAATGCCTCCTTTATGAACTTGTCATTTCGTTTTGTTGTCAAGTTTTTATAATAATCATGTTTAACAAGAGGAATAACTTTCAACAAGTCCATCACGTCTCTCTCTCCTTTTTTCCCTTGTCACCAAGGTTGCCAAACGTCCCGGATTTTATGGGGCAGTTCCGTATTTTGCGAGATTGTCCCGTGTCCCGGGGAACTTCAATGCGGGACGGCAAAAGTCCCGTATTCCTTCCGGGATATTGATTTTGTCGGACATCCTGTGACCCTTGTGGGAGAGGTTCGTACCAGATATCCGGCCCTGATGTTGAAAGCATGTAAATTCTACACATTTTTCAACACCCCACAGCTTTTAAATCTTGATTAAATTTTCAATTTACATAAACTTTCAAAATATGCTTATCAATTACATTTAAAAAATCCAAAATTGACATTCGTTATAACCGGATCTTTCGTGCAGTGACAGATCGAATTCCGGACACTTTAAATTTAGTCGGCTACCAGACACCTCCTGGAGGGACAGATTCCGTCGCTCTCACCTCCCCCCATCTGCCGTCGGTGCGCCTCTATTGTCCCGTATTTGCAGTTTTTAAATTTGACAACCCTACTTGTCACACTCCTTGCTTTAGATTATAATAAAGGATGAGCTACAATTTTCGGGCTTGGTGATCTACCTGCTACAGATTTACGTTATATTATTGGCATTTAATTTTGAATCTTCATTAAGAACAGTCGGATGATAAGCACTGCTTTTATTCCGAAGAAATAAAGTATGCGAAACGAACTTAAACGAGAACAGAATACGGCACATTGTTTGTAACAGCAGTTTGTCTCTTGAACATGAATGGATTCTTATTAGTACCCTGCCAGCCTTTTTTTTATGGTAGAACTGTAACTCGAATGCTCTATTTCCTGTGGAATTTCTATTAACCCTCTCATGCACATACATTTTTGCTTCAAATTTTTATGCAGATTCGTTTTTGTGCTGCAATTTGCATGTCATCCTCATCTAGGCACTCCAAACAGTTCTTGGAAACCGCAAAATGTTTCATAGGGTATTCAAGATTGTTAAAAAATTAAGATATATTTGGGAGTCCATGGAGGATTCACGAAAGAAGAGAAAATCTTAGTTTCGAATCAAATTCTGTTTAGTTATTTTGAAGAGTGTTTTACATTACCGGAAAGTTTGTTATTTTACAGCTTCTTATTCCTTATAAATGAAGTTTGAATATTCAATTTTGCCTTGTTATTATTATATTGAATAAATATGGCAAAAAAGCATAAAACGTCTTCATACAAGAACACGAATTTTTGACTATACAGGACAAAATTTCTAAAAATAAGTTATTACAAAACAATCGTGAGATGCTAAATTAGTTTGCTGCATATAAAGTTTTTGTTTATAACACAAATAAATAAATGCATGCATGAGAGGGTTAATGAAAAGTTTGTTCGTTTTGACATTTCAATGGCTATCAAAGTGTTTTTGTTATGAATTTTATTCGTATGTTCACGAATTTTACACAACTTTGACATTAAACCAGAGGCACCCCTCAATCTGTAGTGTACGGCGGGCATGCGGCCCGCCGAGTTCCTGAGAGTGACTCAGTAAAGGCGGTCAAAAAATTTAATGAGCTGTGATATGCAGTTATTTTTGTTCGCTGCATATCAACGCCCTAAAAAGAGCACTTACCTTTTCTTCAGCATTTCTTGCTTGCTCTGAAAATTGTTGAATGTTCGAATTTCAGAAACATTGTTGCGACCCTTGCTAAAAAGCTGCCAATGTTAACCATAAGGGGTCATTCATAAATGATGTCACGCTTCGAGGAGGGAGGGGGGGGGGTTCGTGAAATTGTGACACTGTGACAAGGGGAGGGGTAACAAGAAGGGACATCATGCTTCTGCAACATAGCGTTACATGTGATAAAGTTGGTAGGGGTCTGTTGAAGTGTGCCAAAGGGGGGAAGGAAGTCAAAAATATGGGAAAAATGCGTGACATCATTTATGAATGGTCCATAAGGAAAACAAAGGTTGGGTATCCCTGTATTTCATTTTGTGTTAATTGAACCGAAAGCGAAAACTATTTCGGTATATTTTATACGTGCGAATTTCTTAATGTAACCGAAGTAGTGCTCAAATACGACCTTCAAAATACCACCTGTCATTACATTTTCTGCATTGTCATTAAATTTAATGCAATCCTTTCGATATTTGTCCTTGAAATATGTGTGTATGAAATATCTGTTTAGGAATTTGTTTTAATAGCTGTTGCTTTTAAAATTTCGAATTTTTCAAAGGAACTTCGTAATACTAATCTTCCATTCAGGTACAAATCAATCATAATTTTTCTTTTAGGTTTAACATGTTTATCGTGGGCCAAAATCTGCTTTTATTTGATGCTAAAATGCTGCCAAGAATCTGGCGACAAGAAACAATTCAAATTATGAGCGAGATTTATATAAAACCAAAGATTTTATTTATTTATTTATTTTAATTCGAATTTTTTTGCCATAAAACATTTTCCCCGAAAGATAAAATTATTTCTATTTCTCAAATTTAGTGATTCCAAATCACTAAATTCGAGAAATGGGGGAAGGGGGGTCAAATATATGGGAAAAAAGTGTGACATTATTTATGAGTGGTCCCTTGGTGAATTTTTGATGCACTTTTTCCTTTGCTTAGAATTTATTTTTTCCCTGAACCTTAGTAACCGATCGCCTGCGAAATAAATGATACTTATTTCCATAGTCTTTAATTGTAAAAAATTTAATTATTTCCTGCTATCGATTAAAATAAGAAAAGTTACGAAATACTATAAAACGTGTTTTTTAAAAAACGGAATATACCACTCATTTGTAGTAGTTGTAAATCTTTTGTCCCCATTACACACTTTGTTTTCTTTATTTTGAATTTGTTTGAAAAACAACTTGCGTTTTTTAAAAAGTAATTGCATTTGAAAATATCAGTATAATCAGTATAAGGACTATTTGATATATATTTTTTTTCTAATTTTAATGATGGTCATTTTAGTTTTTTTTTCCTCTGTCTCATTTTAACCCTTTATCTCTCATACTAGACTGTTGTTATCTGCTGCTATATTAAAATTATTTGTATCTTAGGATTGGTTTAAAGAAAGAATACATTTAGGCGGTTAAAAAATTTAGTTTTTTAGCCGTCCATAAAAATGATGCATTAGCTGATAAATACTTTCCTCGGTAAAATAAAATACTGTAGACATTTAACTTTGTTAAATTGGGAAGAAAATTGTCTTTTACGCCTAAAAAAAGATTAAATTAATGTGCTCGAAGCTCTAAAATTGTATTTATAGCTTAATTACATGTATTCTATTTTAATTCATTTATTTTTTGTCTCATATGTATTTGGTTTTAGAGGAAAGATTGGTTTTCTGAAAACTCGAAATGGTTTAATTTTCTGAGCCTACATTAAAACTTGTAAAATATCATCTTTACTAATAATAAAAAATAAAGTGCCTGCCTGTATTTCTCGTAGAACCAAGATCATTCGAGGTATTCGAATAAAATTTAACACCGAGGCTGTTTGGAGCATGAGGATGCGCATCTTAACATTTTTTATAACTTTCAGGTTTGGTAGGTACTAGGATGGGGAAAATCAAATGTAATAGGAAAAGAGGAATGGTAGAGGAGTAAAATCTGCTTATAAAAATAATTTACATTTGGCTCATT
The DNA here is from genome assembly GCA_038502835.1 of Octonoba sinensis. Lineage (NCBI taxonomy): Eukaryota > Metazoa > Arthropoda > Arachnida > Araneae > Uloboridae > Octonoba > Octonoba sinensis. Next base: position 21,475,004 of record CM076599.1, on the reverse strand, counting down.
ATAAATATAAATAAATCAGTCGAAATGAAACCAAGCTCTCGTCGATACACCAAATATTCAGCTGAAATTAAGTTTCGTAAATCGCTACGGTATCTTAGAGTTGGCGTGGAAAAATAAGGGACTTTTCAAATTTAGCATCGGGACCATTCAATGCGTCTGACTGTCCTAAAACGGCTGCTTATGAATGAAACTAATTTTGATTTCCCACCATCAGCGACAGCCACAAATTATGTCGTACCCAGGCTTACGACAGCTTTCCTGTTTCATTTTACTTCATTGCGTAATCAACAAATCATAATCCTCTGGATGAAAATTGTATTTAATAATAGAAAAAAATAACAACTAATTAGCGATTGACAGCATGAGAGCATATTGAAGCTGTGTGGTGAGTAAAAGTTCTGCGGCTAAACATTTTGTCGCTGTCCCAATTTTTGCGAAATTAGTATAGTGTTAGTTTATATCCCATCAACGAGAGAATTCAATCCTAACTACTAAATATGAGCATCTTATTAAAAATTTATTTTTTACCCTTTATCACTCCTAAAAAATATGCGGATGCCTGTTGTATGTAAATATTTTTATAAACAAGAAAGATTAAAAACCATTCATCATGAGAAGAGGGGACTAGCAAAAAAGGTAAAAAAAATGTTTCATTCAAATTAAAATGTATCTCAAATTTTTAATAGAAATGCTTCTGAGAAGAAGAGCACAAAAACTTGCCCGGTCCTCGGAAACTTTTAGCACTCAGTTTTAGTTTTTAATCAAGTTGCAAGTTAAAAACTGAAATGTGTAGTGATAAAAATAAGCTATTATTAAGTTGATTTTTCTTTTATTTTTTTGAAAACCGAAGTTTTAATTTTTAAAAATCTATAGGACTCCATGGGAAGCAGTGTACGCATTTCGGCAGGGCCGAAAACTTGTGAAACCTACATTCCAAGGAAGAGTTTACAACTTTCTAGAAAGGCCAAAAGACTGGAAGTCCATTTCATACCACTGTTTTATGTAAGTAGGAAATTTTGAGTATTTAACGTGACGTATCTTCCGTTAGTTACTTTTCTTTCGGATCGATAAAATCAAAGATTCATTCTTTCAAACCGATATCGATTATAAATGAAATAAAATACATGTATGGTATAATATTTAATAGGTCCTGCTTGGTGACAAAAAATTCAAGCCCATAAATTGTAATTTGAAAGGAATCAACTGGTAGAATTATCGGTAGCAATTGTTACGCAAAAGAGCTTGAGAAGCAATGATACTAGTTTTGAATTTTAACCCCTTAATTGCCGCGGGCCTATATATACGCCTTGCTATGGCGATGCGTTAACTACCCCGGGCGAATATCTATACCTTCGCCAAGTGCGATTTCCAAAGCATCGGCCATAATTTTACTGATAGCAATACAGGGTAAAGAATTGCACTTTGGCAAAAGCCTAATGCAGTTAACGCATCGCCATAGCGAGGCGTACCGCGCCAGCTAAGTGGTTAACGTACTTCCCTCTTTTGCATTTTTTTGTAATTTTAATATTCAGCAACATCAGCATTATATTTAAGAGCCCTTTTCGAATCGTGAGTCTCTTTATGAGTGGGAAGTATTATAAATACGAATGTGATAAAGTTATAAAAAATTTTAATGGATGTCATGTCGCAAATGTTATTTTACTGCTACCAAGGGTTAATAGAAGTATATGCCGTTACAGAGGGAAATCAAGTAGGAATGCGGGGTGGATGAAAAATTTTAAATGGAAATAATATCTTGAAATTGTTCATATGTTTGACTATTGAATTCCTAATTTTTCGTGCACATTATTTTTCCTCCTAGATATTTCACTATCGTCGCATCAATGTTACTGAGTGTTTTGACAACAGTAGCTGAAAACAAAGTGCCATACTCCAAAGCTGTATATGTTGTCGTAAGTAGATTTTAAACTAATTTTTCTGATTCTGTGTCAACGATTTTTTTTTCTAAGGTATACTAACTGATCGCTCTGTAAGCATGAAGAGAGCAGTTTTCTTCGATCACCAATAGGGAGGGGGCCTCAGCATTCTAAAAGTCGTGAAAGTGAAGAAATATATAACATTGTTTAAAATTGCTGTATTTAAATGGTTGGCCAATATGCCTGGGTAGTTTAAAACGTTCTCTGAGTGGAGCAGACAAAAAAAGCTTAGCTCAATGGAAGTTTTTTCCCTATTTTTCAATGTAGTCCCCATATAACCCCCCTGCTCTTAGTATTGCGCTGCTCCAACTTTTTAATTTCATCTTAAAAATTAGATTCTACGAGGACTGAACCGAAAATTTCAATGGTTGATTGCGAAACATTGTTATCATAATTGTTCTGAATGACAGACTGCTCTAGCCTTTAAAGCCTTTCAAATGCAGCTATTTCCAGTAGTGCCACCACATCCTGCATGTGTTCACGCAGTTACATAATTAGCGCTTTTATCGCACAGTGATATAATTAGCGCTTTTATTCCCCAGTGACATAGCTTTTTTATTTTTTCAATGATTGTCCCTGCATTTATGTGAAGTAACAGAAGAGAGTAAGCGAAAACTTTCTATAATTTCTGATTTTCGATGTTCTTTTCTCCATCAAATTTATATATTGGTCGCATGACATCTTCATCCACTAGACTCCTCAATTGGTCTGAACTTTAGCATGAAGATTTTCATTATCACACGGTATCCCACAGAATTTAGGTTTAACACTTTTTGTTACTTTACAGGAGTTTCTGCTTGTTGTAATCTTCAGTGCAGAATATCTGGCCAGAGTATGGTCAGCTGGATGCCGAAGCAAATATTTAGGATTTTGGGGCAGATTGAAGTTTGTTACTCGACCGATATGTATCATAGGTAAGTTGAAAATTGAATAAATCCTGTTGAGATTTGAAAATTTGTTGAAATGGACATTGAAGAAGCTGATACAGTTGAAACATTGAAATAAAGTAGAAAAAAAGCGCTAATGAAAACTGAATAGTAAATAAGTCAAATACCGTCAAACTAATGACTGATATTTATAATCAAAATTTTTTTACATAAAATGAAAAAATGATGAAAGGTAAAAAAATAAAGTATTAGCGAAGTATTCCTACAGCTCAACGGGGTTCTCTCCGAAGAGAACAGAGCACTTTCTCATTCTTGCTTCTTCATCAGGCGCGTAAAGAGAAGTTTTAACATACTTTTTTTTTCCCTTGAAAATTTTTAAATTTTGTATTAGCTTTCTTTTTTAAGAAAGAGGAATAAATGTATGATAGTAATGCATATGCATACCAACAAATGTTCGAGATATATATCGTAATAGTTCTTGCTAGATGGACTAACATAGAATTTCATTTTGAAATTTTTCTACACCGATGTGGTCGAAATCGAATAAAAATTCCCCTGCGTACCAAATTTCATGTTTCTAGTCCTTACCGTTCGTTCTCCCCATGCGTGCGCCACAAACATTCACTTTTATTATACGTATAGATAGCAATTTTGCCGCTATTGAAATTAAGGTTATGGGGGGGGGGGAAGCCTTTTTTATAAAGTTTCTTTTAGATACTCATAAACGCTTTTTGAATCTTCAAACTCTAAGGTATGAGAGAAAGTGAGTAAAAATGAAATCTAAGAATTCATTTCAATGATTTTTATGAGTACTTTTTGTAAATGGGATAGAATAAAACTTTGTAAAGAAAGAACCATCGAACTCCTGGTTCTTCCCCCCTCAATTACCAGTATCGTCATAAACGTGTTAAATAATTTCGAATACGTTCAGTGTAATTTCAACAAAATGGCGAATTGTATTACCAATACGATTTTTAACAAAATAGGCGCATTATAGCTTGGGTAAATCTTTAACAAAGTTCTGTTCGCGGATTTTGTGCTTCTTCGAAATTTTAATATTAGTAATTTATATAAATATGCTGAAAGCAATTTAGAACCATGATTGGATTGCATATACTTCCGTGTATGTAACATCAGTTAAAATAACTCCATGAAAATGTTTATGAGCTTCGAATGTTTTCATGTAAATTATCAGATGAAGCATTTCTACTTCATCAGACAACGAATGCGATCAAGACAAATTGTTGAATAATAGCGGTTGAAGCGTCTTCACTCCTCCAGCCTTGATGTTATCGGTAAAAAATCAGTCAGTTATAAACTAGAGCAGTGAACCATCTCGTTTTCTCAAACAAGACAAAGGGAAAATAATTTGAACACGTAGTTCAGATCGAATCCATTGAATAACAGGTCGGGGTGCGCGATTTTTCATAATAGTTACAGCAACGTTTCTCAACCTGAGGGTTGAGTTCAGGTATGAGGAGTTCGTAATTTGACCGAAAAAGTAAGAAACTTCATTTATTAATCGAAGTATTTTAAATTAAATCAAACGTTACAAAATTAAATAAATGTATTGTACCAAGGGGGTCGGTACTAAAAAGATCAAGAAACGATAAGTTACAGAATTGTTTTCTACTATCACGTTATATTTAATCACTCTTGTAAGTTCGAAAACACAGTATTGCTGTCACAATCCTTTCTCTTTTCGCGTATACTTTGTCAATCTGCGAAGGAATGTTTCACCGTAACACAATGTGTTGTAGAGCATCGTCATTTTTATTTAAATTACATGTAATAACTATATAATGCATTTTTTGTGAAAAAGTACTTTATTGTTTAAAATATTTTTTTACAGATCTCATCATAATCATTTCTTCTTTCTTTGTGATAATTATTGGATCAGATGGGAGCATGTTTGGAGCTCAAGCAGTTAGGTACGAAACAACATTAAAGTACTCGATTAAATTATTTCAATCAATAAATCATTAGAATACTTTTTTAATTTTCAGGTGCCACAAATATCCTTTTGAAGATTTTTTATTTTGTCGTTCTGTTGTTACAATACTTTAGCAATGTCAAAAACAGTTTCGGGGAAGCTTTACTGTTCTAAAGATATTAACCCATTAATGCCGTCCCTTTTTAGGGACAGTCTGAAAAGTACGTCTGAAGCACCCAAAAATAAACATTTCAACAAAAAATTGTTTTATTGTATGCCTAACCTTAAAATAACTGGTTAGGAATTACATTAAAACAATTTTTTGTTAAATGTTTATTTTTGGGTGCCTCAGACGTACTTTTCAGACTGTCCCTAAAAAAAAAATCAGGGCATTAATGGGTTAACGTAGCAAGCATTCTATCACCCTTGTTATTTTCTTTCACCTTAGTTGGCAGAGGGTCTCAGCGGATGGCGCTACCGATATTAGCTGTATGAATTGAAACTACCTTTCAGTAGCTCCATCTATGAAATAACTAAGGACTGGTAGATCATCTGCTTCATCAAAACCGTCCTAAATGGTGACGAAAACTTTCTTTTAAAAGAACCAATATACTCTGTGTAGCTGCTTGTATCCGCCATTTTGGATCTGAGCACGTGTTCTAAATGGTTATCTAACTTTCATGAATCGTTTTTTGGCGACGTTTCTCCCTCCCTCTGGCATTTTAATTCCCCAATTTCGCCAGATTTAGTAATGTGACATAACGACAAAAACTTCACTCAAGTAACCCTAGCTTTTTAACGATAAAATTCTAATTCACATTGCCTGATGTGTCTGCTCGTATACATAAGTGGCTTTAAAATCGCACTTAGGGTGCTTTCGCACCAAAAGCGAGAAAAACAATATTCCTGTCTTCTCATCTGCGCAAGCGCAAGGCATATTTTTGCCTTCAAAAATATGCTTTGCGGTTTTACTGATGAGAAAATACAAGTTTTTTGTCTTTTTCTTCTTCGGCGTGAAAGCACCCTTTATCTCACGAATTGAAAAGCAAATTACATCGAAGTATTTTAAAAGGAATTACATCGAAGTATTTTAAAAGAAATTACATCGAAGTATTTTAAAAGAAATTACATCGAAGTATTTTAAAAGAAATTACATCGAAGTATTTTAAAAGAAATTACATCGAAGCATTTTAAAAGAAATTACATCGAAGCATTTTAAAAGAAATTACATCGAAGCATTTTAAAAGAAATTACATCGAAGCATTTTAAAAGAAATTACATCGAAGTATTTTAAAAGAAATTACATCGAAGTATTTTAAAAGAAATTAGTTTAGCATTTTCCTGAGTATTTTTTTTAGCGCAGCATTTCTTAAGGAAGGTACCTTAAATTTTAGGAAAAAAGAAAAGTACTATATGTTTGTAATGAATAACCGCTCTTATGGCAGTCGCGTCCCCAGTTTTCTACTGGAAAACTATCACAGTCGATCGTTAAAAATTACTAAATTACTTTCAAATTAAATTGATAGTTATTTATCCCTATAGACACTGTAGGAAAAAGCGACATATTGCCCAAATGATCAAAGGACTGTTTTTACTCATAGATTAAAGTTAAATGCTCTCTTTCGCAAGTGAACACTTTTTGTTTTAGCAACTTTTTTTTTGCTTTTCCTTGATTGCTTAAAAAAGGCAAGTATAATTTTGAGGGAAACTTAAATTTAAAAGTTTAAACTCTTCATTCCTCTTTGTGCAGTACTACTATGATGTTAGAATTAAATTATATAATTTTAGTGTTTTTCTACAACATTTTGACAGTTTATAACATTTTACATGCAGTGTTGATTATTTCAACAAAAGGAAATAAAGACTTCAGGTTTAAATTAACGTTAAAAGGGAACTATTTTTTTTTTTTTTTAAAATTATATAACGCAGCAACCACATCAAGATGTTAATTTGGTGCATTTAAGAATTCCTTGAGGTTGAATCGGATTGTAAGGTAATATAAAATACGTCATTGGCAATTAACCAGTTTATGTAAATTCGTTCATACGTGATTTCACGGCAAAACCAAATTGCTTTATATTTATGTTATTGCGTTTTCAAATTGTGGATTTCTCCATTTTTTATTTATTATTTTCTTTTTTAAAACATGATTTTATACCAACTCTGGTGTTAATGTCAGTAAAATAAAATGCCTTTTTTTATAGGGGCATACGTTTTGTCCAGATTCTCAGGATGCTACATATAGACCGCGAAGGCGGCTGTTGGCGACTGCTAGGATCTGTCATAATGGAGCACAGACAAGTAAGTTGAGAACTAACTGCATGAAATTCATCTAATTAACTGCTGAGTTGCAATAAAGGACTCTAATAATAATCGTGAAAGTACTCGGGCTGATTGAAATACGTTCAGTTCTGTTTGAAAAGTGCAACAGTGGGAAAGAATCGTCCAAATCAAAGAAAAGTTTTAGAAATAACAGGTTTTCTATCAGAATTTCGATCATGCATGTATGGCCCCTTAATAACTTAAGCTCCTTTAAACTTTTAAACTTCCAGGTGAGCAATGAAGAGAAAGCATATTATAAAGAAGCGTTCACAAGTTTGTGCCGTCGTTTGCTTGATGTGATTAGTTCTTGCAATCAGGTCAGTTAAGCTCAAAAAAAAAAAAAAAAAAAACTGATGATCACGGGCGGATAAAATTTCTGGTATGGAGCTAAGGTACGAACTTAAAATTTTGGAGGGGACTCTCCCCCGATAATTTTCAAAGTTGAAGTCCCCAAAACGTAGTTTTTGGTTGTCTTTGGTGGCTTTAAGGGGTCATGGAATCCATGCCCCCCTACCCCTTGTATCCGCGCTGATTGAAACATCATAAATGTACAAAAGAAACATATTTTGTTTACAAAAAAAGTACCATTTTACGGTCTTTTGTAGTACAGCCCCCCCCCCCCCCGCTCCAAAAAAAATCCAGAACTCGCTCCGCGTGCTTACCGTAACATTTTTTTAACTGAACAGTATTGCAGGTCCAACAGGCATACAAGAAACAGTACCTAATTTTCTTTCATAAAAATTTTTTCTTGGACTAAATGTGGGAGAAAAAAGTTCTCATTGTTCGTTGCGAAAAAGATGTCTTTTCCCCTTGCACAAATCTGTCAAACGTAATTGAAGTTTATGTGAACTATGTTCAGTTCATAATATAAATTTTGCATAACAACTTTTTCAAATTTTTTTTTAGGATGTATGTATAAATAACATTCTTAATTTTAAAATAAGCTCTACCACACCTTTTGTCAAGACAGCATTCAATCTTGAACGTCCTGGTACATATTTGCTCTTCTCTAAAAAGGAAAGGAAATTTAACTTTAGCGTAGAAGTATGGTCTAGTCGAGACTATTACTCAGAAATATGTTGATAACTGTGAAACTTATTAAATTGATATTTTTTAAGAGGTAGTTAAGAGGTTCGTAGTATAATTTTTATTTCTTTATAATTCTGTTTCAGGAAATGTTCACTGCTTTGTACATAGGATTTTTAGGTTTAATATTTTCATCCTACTTCATGTTCCTCATCGAAAAAGATGCTATTATAGACAACATGCCATCTACACAGTTTGCTACTTATGCGGATGCTTTATGGTGGGGTGTTGTAAGTAAACTCTATTTTCAAACTTTGTTAAAAACTTAAACATCAATAGTTTTATTTCACGTAAAAGTACTTTTTTAATTTAATTTATCATTTTTGTACGTATCCGTTTTGTGGATAATTTCTAATAAAATATACTTTTTATTGTATAGTATTATTTCGGGAGATTCGCAATGTAATTTTTGCGAACACTTGTTTGCCTGTTTTATTCAAATGCTAAATTAATAAAGTTAAACTTACGTAAGATTTAATTAAATGCTAAAAATAAGGTATTGGATGCGGTGTAAGTTGATTTGTTGTTGAATTATTCTCGATAATTTGCGATCTTGTTTTTTTTTTTTCAATTTCATTTCAGGTAACAATGATGACCATTGGATATGGTGATAAAGTTCCTCTAACGTGGTCGGGGCGTTTATTAGCTTGTGCTTCGGCTCTACTCACAGTTTCCTTCTTCGCTCTTCCAGCTGTAAGCAAGTTTTAAACTTAACTCTTACTTCTTACTTACGTGAAAAAAATTTTGAATGCTTGGTTAGAATGTATGGTTCAAATTTAGTCATAATTTCTTCGAGGGACCCGCATTTTTATATCTTGAACTTTCAAAAAAAAAAATAGGTAAATTTAAATAAAGTGCATATAAGTATTCCAAAAATCAAGAAAATGCCTCTAATTTTCAAAAAAATTATTTTTATTTAGCTCTATTTTTGCACAGTGAACTTAGACTATTACAAAACTGTATCTTGACAATCTATGACATGTACGGATATGAAAATGTAGAATTTTTACATAAGCTGGCCAAGTAATGCAATCTTTCATACTTCCGGAAATCAGCAGTCTAATGTCGAGGCTTATTTTTAGCAATAAATTTATTAAATTGTTCGTCGTAGGAAAAATAAAAAACATTTGTATCATTCCGAACTTTCAACACGTAAGCTGTTGTAAAAACGTCAAAAAAGGACTTCGCTTAACTTGTATCTCACGTTTATTTCATAATTACGGGATGATTCATAAAATAGTTTTATTTATAAAATTCTAAGACAATTTTGTGTACGACTGTATTAATGGAACCAAATTAAACATAATATTCGATCTGTAATAGTGTGAAATGTGGCTCACTTAAATTCTAAAAATATTCTTATAAAATGTTCATGGCAGTTTTGTGCCTTAAACTGTCTTAAAAGTGATTGTCTTCGGATTAATCATGGCTTCTTTAACTAATTTAAATACGACAGCTGATCAAAAATTAATAAGACTACGTTTCCGTCAGTACTGAATCTTGTGGAATAGAACACATTTTAAAGTAATGGCTTTTATTGCAAATCTGGCCGAAATATGGCCTTTAGACGACGTAAATATGCAGTGTAGCAGAAGCTTACAGAGCACTCAGAATACTTTTCTCCACCAGACCCCTACCTGTTAGCCGAGGCAGTACTCAGAATACTAAGTCAGCTTCCGCCTAAGAAGAACATAGAAATGTTGTTAGAACAATGCTTGCGATAAAATTTTGCATTTCAAAGAAATCGGCTGAACATCTTAAACGCAATTCTGCAAGTACTTTAATGAAGGCGTTATAATTTCTGTGAATGCCTTTAAATGGTATACACAGTTAAAAACAGGAACGTGCTGCATGCTCCTTGGACACTGCCCACCTTTTCTACCAAGTATTCCTCCACTAAAGGTCCAAATCTTTCCGAATTCTCCATTGATCAGGTTCCTTGCGATCTAGATAATTCCAGTATCATGAACATCTTCAAAATGTGAGTGACTAGATGGGACAAGTGCATCGTATGGGAAGGTGCTTACTTTGTAAAATGAGGCGTCAATATGAATGATTAACACTATATTTGCGGAATAACAATTTGTCTGATTAGTTTTTAATTAGCTGATCGTTGACGGTATTTCTCTAATTCTATGATTTGCTTAAAAGATAAGTTATTTATACATTGAAGTGTGGAATTTTTATTGTAAATTTTGTGCCTTAACCATGTTGCTCTTCCCGCAGTCTGCAACTGGTTTAAGTTACGTTTGTGGGAATTTTTAAATGATTCTTTTAATATTCCAAAATAATATCACCATTCTTAATTTTATTGTTGCCAGTTTCCTCTTCATAATATGTAAGTAGTTTGTTCTGTAACTAATAAAATTTTCAGGGTATTCTTGGCTCTGGATTTGCTCTAAAAGTTCAGCAACAACAGAGACAGAAGCACTTTAGTCGTCAAATTCCTGCAGCAGCAACTCTTATCCAAGTAAAGTCTTTATTGTTATCATTGTTTGTATATAACTTCTGCATATTTCTTATTAAATAAGTCCGGCAGGGGGTCAGTACTTTAAGCCCGCTTCCCACATAACGCTGAAGTCCACATAACACCATAAAGTGAAGCAGAACTGGCCGTGGTCAGTGCTTGGGAGGGTGACCACCTTTTGTTGCGTGACCGTGTACGCTAATGGGAGTTGGTGACGTAAAACCCGTCGTGACTCCAATCTCCTCCAAGTTGAAAAAAAAAAAAAAAAATTCTGGTGGTGCCAACCTAGGTGACGCTCTCCCCTCTGGGAGCAAGCTCAAAATTAAAAGACCACCTTGAGCCGTCGTGTTAGCAGCAACATCTTATTCAATAAAGTTGTTGTTGTTTCTAATGCCACTTGGACATCAAAGCTCCCCTTCGCAGAGCGACTAGGAATTAAGGCTGAAAAGAGCGCCTTTCGTTTATAGATGAGCACCACAACGGTGGAAGTACGACTTGGCTCATTATGTACTTGGATGACACCAGATGGCGCCACCACAAATACGCCATCTTCCTTTTTTGATCTGAGAAAGAAGGGAAGGGAAAATCTCCACCCTCCGCTTCCCTCGGAACTGCCTCCTTACTTCAGGATCCACGGATTTCACATGCACCGTATCCCCAAGTGTACGTGGTGGGTATCGAACCCAAGATCCTCCGATCCGATGCTCGACATCCTAACCACGAGGCTACCACAACCTCTTCAATAAAGTACTACAATAGACTATCAAATATGGTAAATCTGAAGCTAATATATAAAACACACGCTTTTGGATATGCAAACAAGCGAAAATTTTCGAAAAACTTAACTTTTTTTTAAATTGTCGTCTAAGCACTGTCGGGGGACAAGATGTCTAAAACATTTCTTTAAAAAATAATAATAAAATCGTATTTTAGATTGTTTTAGCATGCTATTTAAGTACGTGCATTTCGAATCTTTGCACAATGCACGTGGTATGGCTATATTTTTTACCAAGAAGCATCTTTTAAAATTATCTTAAAATAAAGTATTTAACGATCTAAAAAGTGTCACAAAAAAAGTTCATTTGAGGCAGTGAGAAGCAAAGGGGTGTAAGTGACAAAATTGTAAATTTGGAGATAACTAGTGAAAATGATAGGGAAAGTACCATTCGATATTGGGACAAGAAATGTTAGCGATAGCTCTAACAGGTGCTCCCCTTCAACGTGATTCAGATAAAAATTAACAGTATAAGATCCGAACTTTGAACGCATTTTTCTCATAATCGTTTTTTGGTCACTTACATCCCTTTGCTTCTCAATGCCTCATTTAACCCTAATCTAAAAAAAAATTTCTGTTTAATCTAGTTTCATTTATTCATTTACTTTCGTTGGGGCTCAAGTAATGACGCTTTATTTTTATTATTTTTTTAAATATAAACACCTTCAATTCAAAAGGACCTATATAAAAAGGGACTTCTTTTCACAGTACCACAATGTGTGTACTCCTTATAAAAACATATTATTTCATTTATAACTTCGGTACAATTTGTACGATCAGCTTTTGACATTAAGTGATCTTATTAAGAGTCTATCATTTTTGTCACCGAATAAAGACTATAAATTCCAAAATTTAAGCACAAGGAATAACAACGTTAAATTTTAACATACGTCCTTTTGCACTTAGGGTATCGACGCATATCTTCTTACCATACTTTCATTTTTAGACGCTATGGAGATGTTATGCAGCTGATAAAAGTTTTACATCTATAGCTACCTGGAAAATACACTTAAAAAGCCCAACGAGCTCAACTAATAAGGTAAATTGAACGTTTTTCTAATGTTTTATCCATTTAATTTTATGACTGTGCCGATTGAGTTGTGACAAATTTCATTTTAAGTATATTTCAGATCTCGGGTTTAAGTTTTTGTTTACTTACAATTAGAAAATAAAAACGTAGCACAAAAATGGTGCATACACACAATGGCGATGAGACACTTTGCGTCTGTCGTAATGGGCTTGCTATGGTTATCAAAGTAACAGCTAGGAGTCATCAGTTCAAAGTCACAGCGCGTCACAGCGCAATTAACAAATCAAGGTCCTTTGGAATAAAGTCTCTTAGTAGTTCGATAAAAAATGCCATTGAGTCAACACAGGGTTAATAAATTATGTAGAACCAATGACGCGCGCTGAAACCTCTCGTTGCTGTACCCCTAATGCACCTTAAACCTTCGGTATATCGCTCCTATCCTAAGACAGCAAACAACTGAATCATGTCCCCTCTAACTCTTTTCTGAAGATTATACATATTGAGCCTTTTAAGCCTTCCCTCATAATCTAAGTCTGAAAGACCACTTACCAATCTTGTAGCCCTCCTTTGAACCCTTTCCAATAAGGTAATATCCTTTTTTAGGTACGGCGAACAAAACTGAACAGCATACTCCAAATGAGGTCTTACCAAACTTCTGTATAATGGCAATACAACTTCCTTAGATCTGTTCAAAATAGCCTTATTGATAAAGCCAAGCATCCTGTTAGCTTTGTTACTTACTATGCTACACTGCTGACTGAACTTGAAGTCTGGACTAATCAATAAAAAATACCTTTGCTCTAAGTGCCGAACTATTGAATCCAACTATCGAAATTTTATGGCTTGAATTTCTTAACTTGCGTTTAATTTCTGTACATGAGAGCCATAGTATTTTACGTCCATTTTTCGATTTTTTGCGAGTTAACACTTAATGGACATACAGAGTACCGGCGACAAAGCCACTTAGCTACTTGAGGGTTCCGAAATTTTAAAGCTCCCATCGGACATACAATACAATACAATACAATACAAAAAGTACACCAACAACAGGCGCTAGGCCCAACAAGGTTGGTGAATAGATGAGCAATTCCTGCTTGCAAACTGAGCTGTACATCTGTACTCGAAGGTTCGCATAAGGCTCGTACGAGATTGTCTAGTCTTATAGTCTTACAAATGTTTATTTTTTACCTTCATCGCAAAAACTCGAAAAATGGACTTACGATACTAAGGCTCTCTGGTACAGATTTTACTCGTTCTTAGATTGAAAACCCATCTTAAAAAGCTTAGTTTAAAAATGCACGTATCACTTCAGTTTAACATAATAATTGAAGAAATGCGAGCGCCAGAGATGTAGACTGAAAGCTTTTTTTTTTGTGTTGAAAATATTTGTGTGCATATTTTAATAGAATTTAGTCTTATGCTATGTGTTTCATTTTTTAGTTCTAGCTTATGTGCTTGTGCTAAATCGGAAAATAAATAAATAACGGCTCTATTCGACTTATTTATAGAGAATTCAGCTTATTTTTATTTACCTTGCACATGATTTTCTTTCTAAGAAAAACTAAAGAAAGAAAAAATTTTAAATTGCTAAAATATCCACGATAAAAAAAGAGCAAAAGCTCAGTTTTTAATTTAGGTTAATCATGATTTCAAGCATATCAAATATAGGTAGCTACTATTTGATATTTATATATATAAAAAAAAACTATCTATAATCAATAGTGCTATCGGTGGTTGCACAGTCCGTGAACTCCACGTATTCTTCCGTGAAAAATGCACTAACTGAGTAAACATTTCCGCATCTATTCCCAAAATAAAAACAAATGTTTATTAAGATTTAGCGCTGCAGAGAAAACAAATGCAAGCTCATTACTACAAAATATTGAATGAAGGAAAGGTTTTAGCACGATTGCAATACAAAGTACCGCTTTTTTGCGTGATGTTATTTGCAAAATCTGCAATGTTTTAGAAACCATTTAAATGGTTTTAAGAATTTATAAGTCAATTTTTTAATTCAAATCTGAATTTTCTACTTCCAACAAGCCAAACCATATTTAAATTGGCGTGATGAAATCTTGTTGCAGGGTCATCTTGGCGAATGTGCCATTTTGCTGATAGAGAGGGCGGTAAGCGCATTTACAACATAGAATTTTCTATTTTTACTGACAGATTTTCTTATAACACATTAAGTCCAGTCGCTCTCAAAGAACGCCATTTTGTATTATAGTAGCATACTATTTTTCCGTCCAGAGAAGAATCTAGAAGACGAGTTATTTGTATTTGCAACTTTTGTTGTACTAATCAGTTCACTTCATTTCGCTTACGCAAGTTGTTAACACAGAGTGATCATAAACCAGAGGAAGACCTTAATGTTAATTCCTATGTAGTCGAAACCTGCGTTCAGCGCCCCCACGGAGAAAAACAGGAACTACTTTTGACAGTTTTGCTGTTACTTCAATTGTTGTCACTCCCCATTCTTGGCTATTACGGTTATTGACGTCGCCCCCTATAACTAATATTCATTTCTGTTATTTGTGAATAATTGTTAGTAATTTTTATGGGTTGTAGAAAAAGTCTTCTATTACTTTGAAATTTTGCTTCACTTAAATAAAATACCACTTCTACCAACGACTTTTATATTCTAACCTACATGTTTTTTGTTTTAAATTGATTTCAAATATTCTTACCTTTCTCCCTCCCCCTTTTATAGAATTAAACTGCAAGCAAAATGTATTTCACAGTGATGTTTCTTATCCAAGTCATACTCAAAAATAACGCTTTCAAAAAATATTCAGAATTATAAATATTTGTCTGCACTTTTCTCGTTATACCTTCGCCTAGAACTAATTTCACTCAGTTTCTTTTAATTTCATTGATATAGTGCTTTATTCCATACACCTAAAAGCTATAGCTTTGCATGAATTTAAGAAACGTTTTTGAGATTACATCTTGTTTTATTCAACCTATGTAGTACTTACTGTTCTTTTTGAATTAAATATAACATTAAATATACTACGAAAAGAGCGCTAACAAATTGGGTACTTTTCCGTTTCGGGAAGGGGGAGGGGGGAGATGGCGATGTTAATTTTTTTTTTCTTCCGCCGAATCAAACTACTGTATCATTTTGGGTTGCCGCTGCCGATGTTTAAATATTTTTCCAAGAAAAAATTCCACACACAAAACAAATTGATTTAGCGAAGAAATTAATCATCGCCAGTCTCCTGAAACGGGAAAAGTACCACAAATCAGAGCAGAGGTTTACTCATAAAACAACATACATAAAAACAATCCTCACTTAATTTTTTTATGTAGTACGACAAGGTGCCCAAAGATAAAATATATCTTGTTAAATAAATTCCAATATTAAAAAGAATAAATAAATTCCAATATTAAAAAAATAAATAAATAAAATATTTATTTTCAACAGATAAATATGAAAATGTAGAGCATGTTCCAAATACGTTCAGTTAAATACATTTGTTATCAAGAAATCCTAAAGCTAGATATTATTTTAAAAAGTACTCCTTTTTAACTACTGTAAATAAGCTTTAACGTTGAAATATGTTCCAGAAAATAACGAACAAAAATAATAAAAGTGTAAAGATATTTCAATCTGAAAGAGCTAAGCAAAACTGCAAATCAGTGAACTGATTCTAAAGACCATATGCAATTTCCTTTCAAAACAAGGATAATATCGTCGTAGAAGATAAGAGATATAAGTTGAACTTATAATGCGAACTCCTGTAATTTAGTTCATGTTATTTCCCGTGGTGCGCTAGTGAACTCGCACTACAAAACGGCACGAGAGTTGAGTCTCTGGTCTATTCTATGATTACTCCGTGTAAGCTTAACACGTTTTCTTTATGTGATCCTGTTCACATGCAAGATAAATCTCATTTCATGTATTGTGCATATTTTACGTCATCTCGTATGATCGTGCATTTACATCTTGATATTTTTTTAGCAATTAAATAATTTGAAAAAATATATTTTCGTTCATTAACAAGAAATAATAAATACTTCACATCTTCTGAATTAGATGATTTGTGGCAGAGATTAACACCACGACGATAAGTACGATTTTGACTAGTGGGGAGAAGGAGAGAGTTTATATTTTCGACGAGGGTCGCGTGGAAGAATAAACTTCCAGAAGAAAGCGATGACAGGAAAAACTACAGAAATCGCCTACAATCTCGCCATCACTATTTATCCGTGAATAACTTGCTTGGTTAAATGCAGATTTTTAAAGTTGTATGTGAATAGGGATTACATATATGAACGGTAAAATGCTTAGGTTGTGCTATCCACTTTTTTTAAAAAACTGACACTGGGCTGTAAAAAGAAAAATCCAGCCCAGACGTCATTTTTTTGTAAAATGACTTCCTGAATCTGAAGATAACATCCATTTGCGCGCCATATCGATGGATCGCTATAGAAGAAAAATGAGGGGGGGGGGGGGGTCAGAGTGATTTTAGCAGTTAAATTTCTTTTAGGGGACAGGAGGGGTTAAAAAGCTGTAACAAATTCAGTCTTTGTAGCAAGGAGGGAGATTTGGGTGGTGGGGAGGTACCTTCTTAAACATTAAAAATGATCGTTAAAAAAACAATAAAAATAATCGTTATTTCTTTTTCCGCACAGTTTTTTACTGTGGAAACCGAAGCATCCGCACTCACGTACGCGCTGGATTCTAAACTTTTACAAGCCCACTGCTCTAAGAAAAAAAAAAACAACCGTGACACTAATCTAGCAGATTCTGTGTAAACAAAACCCCTTTAATCCAAATATAGAAGGTTTGCCCACCGATTTCTGGGAACGCCCCTTCCCCACCTCTACATATTTACCACTTTTGGATTGCGCGTACGAAAAGTGTGGCGTTAACGCGCTCCCCCCCCCCCCCCCCGTTTTTTGCTCTCTCAACTTACACATAATTTGAGATGCGGCGCAAACGTATGTGCCGTGGCTTCGATTTTTACTGTGGGAAAAAAGGTAATAAATCTCCAGGTTGGAGAGAGGGGGGGGGGGGACAAAGAATATTTAATCACTTTTTTTAAACAATGTTTCGGGTAAATCCACTTCTCCCTCAAGTCTCCTTTCTTGATGCAAATGTTCATGTTTTAGAGCTTTCAACCTCTCTAGTCCCTCAGAAGAAATTTAAGGGTTAAATTAATCTTTTTCACCTTTCCACACGCCCCTCCTCCCTAATTCGACACATCAATTGCAATGCTCAACACCAAATTAATGGAGAAAGCCTTCCACTACTGTTGAACTCATTGAATATGTGATTAACGTAAATAGAATGCGCATTATATAAATTCTGTAATCTTTTTTTTAATTTCAATTTCTTTTTTTGTTTTTTATGTGCCGCCTACTCACCAAGAATAGTAGAAATTATTTGAACTGTTTTCTTGCTGCATATTCCCCCCCCCCCCCCCCCATGGTTCGTACAATGTATATAGCAAACCTCAATGACATATGCCTATTGGTAACTCTTAAAATAACCACCTTGTATATTTGTTTCTTATAAAAATGAATCTACAGGTCCTGACCATATTAATAGACGCACTACAGAGTTAGAGTTTTCGTAATTTCATCCTTGACATTCAGTCTACTGCAAAAACCTGCTTTTTACTTATTTGTTCACGTTTTAATATGCAATGTTCACTTTCCAGTAAAAATTCATTCGCTCTTGCACCGTCAAAAAATTGAAAAAGGAGAAAAATGTTTCTATTGATCCTGCATCACAAGAAGCTGAGAATAAGCTGTAAACTTCAGAAAATACTTTAATTGCCATAAAATTATACTGTAAACATTTTCGTAAAAATTGCACTTATACTCACAAAGATATAGGCATTACTTTTATTTCCTTCACTCGTTTTTGTCTTATAACACGGAAAGTTTTTCCACAAAGCATTACCAAACTTTCAGAAAACTTGACAGTACACAAGTAAAGCATTATACTGAAATTTGAAATTAAAATGTTGCGCATTTGATAAATTATAGGCATTTAAAGGAATTATTTTTTTACTGCGCATGCGCGAGAGGTAGCAATTTTTTAACTAAATGCCGAAGTATACAGGGCAACTCATTAAACAATGTCAGTTAAATATCTTAAAAATTCAGAAAGATATCGGCAATTTATTGAGGTGTATTTCAACATTTTCTGGAAAGAGTATTTCTTAAAGTGATGTTCACAATCCAGTCTCACGTGCTTGCAATCATTCATTGCATTTATGCTGCGGTTTTAGAGAAAAACTTGAGTATTTGTGTAGAATTCCTTACCATCCTTACCAAGAACATGGATGCAAAGGGTTTGTTCCAAAAATTACATTTTTATCACAAATCACAGCATAAATGCACTGAATGAACAAATCAACGTCTGTGAATATTGAGTTACTTCATTAGTTTTTGTTTTAATTTAATTTTTAGAAGTAAAATCAAAATTTGAGGGTTCACTTTCCATCTTACATGTATTTTTTAATAATAATCTAAATTTTAAACCCTTTTTTGGTAATTATGGGAGGTTAGTAAAGTTTACAAAATTTTCAGTTCTTGATTATTTTCCCTGCTTTTTAGTATAACAAAACTATGGCAGCTTTAAGAAAGAGGCGACCGAAGTTGAAAATTGAGATAGAAAAAAATGATCATAACGAGCGAAAAACGTATGGAGAAATAGCTGTAAATCTTGAAGCTCCCAAATCAGGTAGCTATAATCATTCATGTTGTATCTTTAAAACTGTCATATGTTTCTGTTTCTAAATTAAACTATACATGACTTTTAAAAATGCTGTTGAAGGTCTTTCTTAAATGTATTCTTATTAAATTAAAATTTAAAAAATAAGAGTAAATTTTGTATTTTTAAGAAAGAAAATAAACTTAATTACTTTTTGTCTATTCTGAAAATCATGTTTTTAATGGGGCTGCCCGGCTGTGTATTGGTTCCTCACCATTTTCAGACCTAGTGTGTTCTTCTAGGAATGACAACCATTGTTTCGTGGCAGACTTTCATTGAAACCCTGCAATTCACCAGCTTTACAATGCATCTTGAGAAAGCAACAGCCTTTTCATTTGCTAAAGAACAGGGTGAAAACTGTACCTTTAATTATCCCCCTTTTCCCCTTACTATGGGTAATTTTCTTACTGATGTTTGAAAATACTCCCAATGACTAGGGTTTTGGGTTAAATTAAACATGGCCTTAGTAAATGGTACAACAGTTTCTAAATGAGAGAGAACGTTATATTTTAGACTACCACATCCTTTATATAAATCAAATTCCTTTTTTAAAATGCCCTTTGTTTTCTCAACTACTTAGTTAATTTCACAGCAGCTGAAAACATTTTTCAATATTTAGGTCTTCACCAATCTAGAAGTGTGCCTGATATGATGATTTCACTGCACGATGACTTGCTAAAAAAAGATGGTAATAACATTACTTTTGGTTTAAAATAGTATGTTTTAAGAAAAGTTTGATTTTACTTAAGATGCTTTCAATTCAGTGATGCTTAATCAGTGGAAACACTGATAACCAGTATGTATTTTAGGCTCACCAAATTCAAAGATGCAAACTATGTTCAGTCCTGAGGAGTATCCTTCAGACAATGTATTTGATGATGACCCTGCGGATCCCAGGAGTTTAACTCAGTAAGTTGCCAAAAATAAATTTCTTTTAATTAAAATTTCTACTTTGTGCTTTACTTTTCTTACTGGAAAAACTTATGAATTTTTCAGAAAATTACCTTTTCATTCCACTATTAAGACCATGTAAAGCTACTACTAAAATGCCTACCAGTAACCTTTTTTTTTTTTTTCATTTACCTTGCACTACTTGTTATTAAATATGAAAACTTCAAAAAGCCTTTAGAAACCATAATATTCCAATAATTAAAATGTATAAAAATGTTGTGAGTGTATTGTTTTTATTGAAATACGTTTAATTCAAAAAATGTTCTATATTTATTGTAGGCTTTCTGAAGCACACAAAAATGCCATACGTGCTCTGAGAAAGATTAAATACTTTGTTGCCAAAAGAAAATTTCAGGTATGTTATTTTGAAATGGATTTGAATAGCATGGCTTTGACAAGAATTTGATTATGTATTATAAAAAATAAATTATTTTTGCTTTGCATTCATTTGGAATACAGTAAGTACTTAACAGCACATTTATTATTTTTATTTTTATATTTTTAGTTTTCATCAGTTGAAAATATTTTGTCTATAAATATATAATTGTTTTCATTCTATCAGCAAGCTCGTAAACCATATGATGTTGGTGATGTAATTGAACAGTATTCTCAAGGTCAAATAAGTATGAATGTAAGACTAAAAGAACTTCATAGAAGGTAATTTTATATTTTTTTCTTTTTAATTTTTTTATGCATATTATGTTGTAAAATGTGGTTTCACATTGTTTGCAAATTGCACTAAAAACTATTATGTGAATTAATTGATAAATGTTTGAATATTTTTCGATCAATCACTGGGCAACTGGTAGCGCTTTTTGAAAAAGAAAAAACACATTTTTCTGCATTTTTCTAATGCAAAAATGCAAAGAAAACTGGACTTTATTTTATCTCATTTTAGTACCTTCAGAACATCTAGGGTCTTTTTTTATTTTTAATTATAGATCATGTACATCTAGAAAAACATGTACAGAAACTTATTTTGCAAATTAAAACAATGCGCTAAAAGTAAATGTTTACATCATCATAAATTTCTTTAGTTTATCTTCTATTGAAACAAATAAATAATTAAAAAATACAGAAAGAAAGTTGTAACCGCTGCAGAATGATAACAAGATTTGATTACAGAATTGGACTGCATAGCTGTTAAGACATTCTTTAGCAGTATTCTATCCTTTTAACCACCTTTAGCAATTCCTTCATACTTTCCTTTGTTGAGAATTTTGGTACTTTTGGAACAATTTTTTTAAGAAATCCAACTTTCTACAAACTTCATTCTTACAGGTAATAATGTGCAATTTATTCGATAGTCATTGGATACCTGATGGCTTTACGGAAGGAGGGGCATGGACTGGTTCCGTTTGTCCTTCCGCGTCTATGCGTTTCTGGTTAGCAGTACCTCTAAAAATCTAAACTACGTATAACAATAAAAAAAAAAAAAAAAAAATCATGCCCTCTCCCCCTATTCATTGAATGTAGCCTATAAATTGGTTCCTGGTAAGTCTTTATATTCAAAGTAATAAACAGTGTTTCATTAGACTGTGACTGAAAAGGCTCTAAAATGCCATGATTAATTTTTCTTACGCTATGATTTTCTAAAGCTAAACATGAGTGTAATTCTGACAGTGTTGGTATTAGGAAGCATTTTTTATTAGAATGGCCATTAGTGCACTACATTTATTATTTTATTGTGTTCTGAAATTGTCCACAACTTTTTTTTTAAAGTTTGTAGAAAGATTTTACTATAAAATTATAGGTATGGGCTCCATTACTAACTTCTTTCTTATTTAAAGACTCATTAAGCTAATTTTACTTTAAATAAGTAGGTATTGAACAATGTAATTTTAATATAATGTGAGTATTTAAATATTTTCCTATTTCAAATATGTAAAAATATTTACGCTAAAATGGCATTTCGTTATTTGTTACCTGAAAAGCAAATTTTGATTATTTTTTTACACTTGTACCTTCTATTTTGATATTATGGGAATTACTCTTAAGTACATGCATTGAATGAACAATGGACAGATATTGAATGTTAGTAACAAGTGATTGCATGTTTATTCTTTTCAGAATGGATCAGATGCTAGGTAAATCTGGAAGCCAGTTATTAGGTAGAAACGGAAAGCCTATAACAATTGGGGAAAAACTTCAGCAACTGGATCAACAAGTAGGTTTACCTTTTTTCAAACTTTAGGACTTTCAAGATATTTAAATTTATTGCACGGCACGAAGTGAACTTAATAATCTAAATTTGAGAAGTTCTTAAGATTAAATTTTTTCTGATGCATATTGCAGTGCATTGAAAGTGTAGCCAGGAGAGGTTGTTTTCTCTGTACGTGTTGACACTGTGCAGAGAAAAAACTTCTACAGAATTTAAATCTTGATTGAAAATGTACATGTGAAGGGCTTTGGTGATAAGAGAAGGGAGGAAAGGTTCTAGTACTTTCTTTCACGAGATAATTGTGTTGTCTAAAAAACCAGAATGCTTATTTTTGTAACAGGCAAAAAAGTGAAGTACAAGAGAGAAATGAATAAGATGAGATCGAGGTGCAATTAGCTTGTCTGTTTGACTGAGACTTTGTTCTGAGTGATTTTAGTCTGTTATGGTTAAAACTAAAGAAAAGTCTTATATATTTGTGTAAATGTTTAAAAGAAATTAGTACAAATATTTTTAATCATTTTTACATTAAGAATTAGTCTTACTTTTGATTCAATACCTTTATATTTTAACTCTTGTTAAAAATATTAAAGGTTATTACAATGATTCAGTTTGAGAGACTATATTAATTGACCAGTATTTTGAGATTTATGACGTAAGCTTATGTAAAAAAACCTTTTCATCATTTTCTACTAAAAAAAAAAAGACTTTAAATCTTTTTTTTTGTCACTTAAAAGGATAACTGAAAATAAAAATGGGGGGAAGCTTATTTGAGAGTTGGCAATTCGTATATTCTTGAACTTGATTCTTACGATTTGTTTAGGCTAGTCAAAAAATTAGTTTTAAATACAAACCTCTAGAACTGAAACATATTGCTTCATATTGTATTTTTCCCAATCAGGTTTCCTTGAAACCGTACAACTCCCTGAATAATTGCCAAGAGCTCCATAATTGAAGTAAATGTACTTTAGGGTACAATGGGGCAGTCATATCTTTATGTCAATCAGCCAAACAACTTTTTTTTTCACATTAAAAATATAATGATTCAACACAGAACACCTACCACTTGTTGAAAATAAAATCAGAGCTAGAACCCAATGTTTAATACAAAAAATGGGTGTAGATTTTATGCTAAATCTGAAAAAATTTACTAATTACATATATATATAATGATATCAATTGTTTTTAGTTTTTATAAACAGACAATTGGAAATGAATTTCTCTGGTTTTATTAAATTATTGATTATTAAACAAAATATTCTTTTTTTTTTTTTGGAGGTGGGGGGGGGGGGAGGAGAGAGGTGCAAGAACAAAGATCCTACGTATGTACTTTCCATTTCTATACGAATTTAAAGAAAAATCGCAATAGCCCAAGAGGCAAATGTCCCTTCTTCATCCACCTAAATGTCGGGCAAGCTCAATAGTCTTTTAGAACTTACATTGTCAAAAGTTAAGGGCAAGTGAATAGGATACCTAGTAATTAGTGTGTTGAAAGATAAAAATAAAAAAAATATTAGTTTATAATATAAACTATATCTCAATCTTTTCTCCCTTTTGTTTAGATGCAAAACATGGACAGAAAAGTGGATAGTATTAATATTGCTGTTCATACTATTGCCAGAGAACTTCAGAGTGTTATGAAAGTTGAAAAATAATCCACTGCTTCCAGTAAGAGGAGTGGAAATAACTGGATTTTTAGCATTAAGGATGTTGATCTGGATGTTTTGAGTAGTAACAATTTTCAGTATTTTACTGGTCTTATTTCTAAAATTTCTTATGTTTGGCCATTTTTAAAAGACTGAATTTTTAATGTAATTTTGAATTTTGAACAATGCAATTTATCTGAAAATGTTGAACTTCACGTGTAATGCTTCCCATTTACATTTAAGAGCTAGAATTCTGAAGTTTTCACATATTTTATAGCTGTGATAACTAATTTTGCCATACATCGTTTTGTATTTGTATAATTTTAAACCACAAAATTGTGATTTATGAAATCATAGTTTACACATTGTGTGTGTCTTTTCATAACAATTATTTGAAGAATTGATGTATATATGTAAGTGTATTAAAATTCCATTAAATGTGATTTATTTATAGTTGTTCAGTATTTATTTCATAAAGCTAAAAAAAATAATAATAATAATGAATCGTAAAAAAAAAAAAAAAAAAAAAAAAAATCAAGGACTACTTTGGACCATTGTTTGGCAAGAAATAGGCTAAGGGAGTTTCCTTATACCCTTCTTCAAAACAGTTGAAAAATATTTAATGTAACTAACTCTGAAGTAGTCTACCTTTTTTCTGGTCTACCACAGCATAAAAGTGAAGAGGTAGAGTAATTAGTGTGTTGAAAGATAATTTATAACATAAGACAATATTTGATAATGTTGCTGAATTTTAAGTTTGTCCTTTTCCAAGAAAAAAAAACAGCAACCAGTTGCAAAACAAAAGATTTTCCAGGATATACCTAGATCAAAAAATGTTATTTATTATTATGGCTTGTTAAAGTCTATTGACTGCCTTTATTAGACCACAAGTACAATACAAATACAAAAGTGACAACCAGGCACAGGGACCGGCAAGGCCGGTCCTAGTCGATTTAACAATCCCTAATGAACATCAAGAGCTCTCTTAAAAGTTTTCAGCCCACTGCAAGTAACAGTCGCTTCCGGTAAACTATTCAAACTGCCTGCAACCCTATTGAAGTAGTAATTTTTTCCAAATTTCAAGATTAGTCCGAGATTTGAAAAGCTTAAAACAATGACCCCTGGTTCTACCTTCTGTGCAGAAATGCTGCCCAACAATATTTTCCACTTTAATGAATTTGAATAATTGAATCATGTCCCCTGTAACTCTCCTTTGCTCTAAACCAGCATGCGAGGTAAAAATGGGGTTCGCACAAAGAACATTGCAATAGCGAAATTTTTAATTTCTAACGTAAAAGAAGGAAAGAAATTAATAAATTTTCATACATACTAGGACTGAGAGTAACGATTATTTTGAATAAATTGTTTTCCGGATAACACAGAAAAATTGTGGACGGGTATAAAATTTGAAATGTATTTATTTCTACCTTTGCCTAATGTTGAAAATTTGGATCATGAAATGGTTCATTAATCGAAAAATATTCACCAATTCAGTTAAAATTTTAAAAGCATGTTTCTCCTACCATTTCTCACTTTTTACTCCTTAGTACGAAGAAAGAGTCGAATATAAAAATTTACTAAAATGAAAAATTTTGCATTTTTGGTTCATTTCTCATGTATTTACCCCAAAAGTGAAACCCCAAGTTAGAAGAGTTACCTTCTGTGAAAACTCTTCCTTTTAAATTCATGTTGCCAATCCTAGTATAATAATACATGCATGTAAGGATTGTTTTGATACCCACCCTCTCCCACAAAAGAAATTTATGGTTTTGCCACTGTATACCATTCTGCTATAAGTAGAACTTATATTTCACTATGATTTGAAAGCTTTCACTGTAGGAAAATACAAATGGTGTTGAAATAGTTAAATAACATTTCAAATTTTTGGAAGGGAGGAAAAAATAGCTATCTCTTCCCTCCACTTGAAAATTTGAATTTCATCTCTGGTACATAGTATGTGTATTAAATTTTAAAGAATTGTAATGATGCTTTTAGACAAAGTTCAAATGATGAAAATCAACATGAGGCTTAGTGTATGTACATTGTACAGGCATAGCTACTGAACAGTTCTCTGCTTACTCTGATTAAAAAATTTTCTTTAAAGAACAAAGGTTTAGGCATTGAAAATGCTGAGCTAGATGTAATTAATTAATGTTCAGATTTTATCAGGTAGTGCAGCTGTTTCAATTTAAAATGGGAGAAACAAAATATTCTTAATTTTATTAATCATGGACTTAATCTTATTTCTCATAGAAAGGTATGATGCATCTAAATAAAATCTATCTGTAATTACAAAAATGTTGACATGTTAGTTTATCTAAAATTAATTTTTTCTATCTTGAAAATGCTAAACACAATCACAATGAAAAGTTATTTGTAAATTACAGGTGATTAAGAAAATAATAATTTTCGCAATTTTAAATAATCGCTTAGCACCCCCCTCTTAACTCAATGTGACATTTTATTTATTTAATAAATGATTATTTTAAGTCTTTTCTCAATTCATATGATCGTTCATTATTAGTAAAGGATTTTTTATTGTCAGAAAAATATTAATAAACTCTCAGGTGGTTGGAGAAATTTTTGTTTTTGTGGCAACCATATAATTAACTATTCTACATGTTCTTTGTATTGCAGTTACATTGTTCATAAAATGTACCTCTAACAACTGATTCGCGATTTGCAGAACTTATTAAACCATTCATGTTTGGTAAAGTTCGTTGCTACTTTTTATGAAATAACTTTCTGGAAATTGTTTTGAATTATAAAATTTCTACTTATTTAGAATATTCATCTAATATGCATTTCCAATTGAAGCTATGGTTAATTGAAAACCCAGTTCCAACTCTAGAGATTTTCAAAGTGAGTTCTAGATGTAGTACACTACTGTAACATTTTTAGGAACGTAATATAATACTAGTTTAAAGTGAAAATGTGGATGGATACTATTTAAGAATTAAAGAAAAATAACATTCTTCCCTCTTTCCACAACTTTTTGCCTTCTCTACTATTGTGCTGCCTAAGGAGATGACAGGGAGTAGATCTATGACAGCGGCGGACTGGCTATGCGGGCATTCGGCAAATGCCCGGTGGGCCGGTAGCAAAATATCTATCGATCCCTTTTTTATACATATTAAGTACAATGTTAATAAAGAGAAACGGGGACCAAAATGCCGTAATCCGGGCTTCAGAGAGTGCAATGCAGCAATAGGACAAAATCTCCAGGGTCTGGTTCAGCCTACCGGGCCACATGTGGGGGGGGGGGGCAGAGAATTTTTCAGGGCCGCTGATCCGCATAGACAACCTAAATGGCTGCCTGAGGTGCAAAATTGATTATATTTTATTTTTATAATGTTGAAAATAAATAAAATACATCAGTTTTGCAATTTTTTCTATGTATTTGTAGTACATGGACGAGCTCTCGATGCCAGCTTGAGAAATTATCAGGGCTGGCTCGTCCATATAGAAAACCTAGGCAGCTGCCTGGCATGCAAACTTTTGAGATCTACAAAATTGATGTTTTTGTTTTTAATTTTGAGTAGTGCCGGCGGGGAGGCAATTGCCTCAGGGCGCAACGCCCTAAAGGGCAGCAGCTATTAAAAGCTAATTAATATATTACGTATTATTGCCCTTCTATGATGAAAAAGAAAAATTAATTTGTCTTATAGACATTTTATATTATTCAAATATCAAATACATATCTACATATTTACTGACAATATTTTTAATCAATACAATCCACGAAATACGGCCCTGAGAATTTCTCAATCCAGGTGATGCAAATTCTCAGGGCCGGACCTAAGAAATCCTCAAGCGGGCCCAGAGAATTACTCGCGGACGGATGACTCGGTCGATTGCCGAGTTTTTCTATTTTAAAGCATATTAAGAACAGATTAAGAAGCAATTATTTAATTCAGGACAAATTGGAATCATTCATGTAAATGTCGTGTGAAAACGACATTAGTAAAGCTTGACATGGAAAGTCTAATAGATGATGTAGCAAATAAGAATCCCTTTTAAAATACTAAATGGCGTTCAAAAGGAAAATAATTTTTAAGCAAACATTGCAATGTATATTTGATTGTAGGTGAGTTTTTTTTTTTTTTTTTTTTTAAACCTGCCACTATTTGTATGTCATAGGTTTAGTACTGGAAACCAGAACAATAAAGATTGCTTTTAGGGATGTAACGAATATTCGGCCACTATTCGGTAATCGGCCCTTTGGCCGAATAGTCATTTCATGACCTAGCCGCATACTCGGTAATTTGAAATTCGGCCTGGCCTACTATTGATTTACTATACGGCCGAAAGATTCTGCTACAGTAGAAATGTGAAAAAATAAAGAAATTAGTCGATTTTAAACATTTAAAATTGTATTATACTTATTGCAACAGAAAACATTAGTATACACGTTTAATAAATAAAAATAATTTAGAAAAAAAAACTACTTTTTTAAACATTGTTTTTAGGCTTGACTGAAGAAAAAGACTTTAAAGTTATAATATTGTATTTTATGCTTAGCATTTGCACCCAAAAGCTACCAAAAATTATTTATTATGGAGAATATGAGACTTTTTTTTTTGTTGTTGTTATTATTAAAAAAGTGGAAGTCTGACTTTGTTTGCGTTGACTGAATTATTGTGAATACTCGGTAACAGAAAAATGTGCAAAGCCTAGAACATATCATGCGTATTAAAATAGCATAACTTATTGGGGTTTTTGGAAATAAAAATATATTCCTGTTAAATGCATTAAATTTTAATAGGTCTTGCAAAAATAGGTATGTAAAAAACTCCATAAAAAAAAATTAACTTTTATATAATGACTTTTAAA
The DNA here is from genome assembly GCA_038502835.1 of Octonoba sinensis. Classification (NCBI taxonomy): domain Eukaryota; kingdom Metazoa; phylum Arthropoda; class Arachnida; order Araneae; family Uloboridae; genus Octonoba; species Octonoba sinensis. The sequence goes on along the minus strand of CM076599.1, from coordinate 21,446,249 downwards.
ATATCTTCATAAAACTATTTTGAGCAAGGTAAAAGTTTACGAAACAATAGTATTTCTTTCATTTGAATTAAATAATTAGCATGATTTCACTAATTCTTACCTTAAAACCTCTCATTTTTATTCCACGCGTGGGTGAAATTCTCAATTTTATTGCGTTCAAAACAATAGAGAAAATGCTTTAACTTTAGATAGTTTTAGATTCTTAACAAACAAGGAGTAAATCATACATCATATATTATTGTGTGGAATTGGTGTTTGATATTGTGAATTCTTTTAAATTTGACAAATACTATTAAAAATTTATTTCCAATCATTTTATAATTCGAAAATGATTGTAATTTTTATTGGAAGAAATGGCCGATTATTCGGTATTTGGCAAAATCACTATTCATTACTTTTGTAACGAATAGTGATTGGGGCTAATTTCTTTTAACTTTTTCATAACTAGAACTAATTTTTACTTGATGTTAACATACTAATTGTAGCACACTCAATACACACAGAATGCGATGGGTACATAATTTTTCACGTTTATTCTTCAACTCTACCTTTTTTCATGTAATTCACAACAACTTTGAAAGCCAAAATTCTTTTTAAATATGCTTTTAAAACTCGTTGTTGTCATTGAGCAAATTTCAGGGGGGGGAGGGTGCATAATATCTGATTAGTGTTCATTTTCCGTTCCTTGGTAGTGCCCCCCCCCCCCAAGGGGCCGGTCTGTTTGAAATATGCCCGGGCCGAATTTTCTTCCCAGTCCGCCCCTGATCTATGAAATAGTATTACTTGATATTTCATGCAGCTTTCTTGTGCAGTTAAAACCTCAGAATCAGGCCTGAATGGTCTTAACTTGATTATATTTAAAATGTCTTTGAAACTCATAAAAACCAAGAAATTCAATAAGTCGCACATTAAGACCTTGAAAATATAAATAGTAATTTTACTCCAGGTTTAAAATATTTATTTTTTCAATTTAAATAAAATGAGTGTTATTTACAACATGGCACAAGAGTGACAAATGTTAACAGTGTTAAAATCGAATACAAATAACATTGATAAAATGTCAAGTTCATAAGAAATATTTAGTTTGTTCAAGGCATTCACTCGGCTAGGCACTTCCATGAATAAAGTCATCAGTTCAAGTTTTTATACTTGGTAAATAAATTGTAGAGCACTCGCAAAGTTGATTTCAGATCATTATTTACAATATCTAAAAATAATGCATTTAAAATTAGTATTTCATAGGTATGAAATAAGGTTAATAGTATTGAATATTTATTGTAACATTTTATTTCACAAAAATAGTAATAAATACCTTCTGGTCTAGCTTTCGGTTTCTGCAACCCAGCATCCATCATCAACTCAAAAGCAAATGAAACGTTATGAACTTGATGGTCAAAAGTAATGGGAGTTAAATTGAAGGAATACAGTGGTACAAAGTACCCTTCTAATAGTCCCATAAGTAAAGTTAAATATACACCATCCTTAAACTGAAAAAAAAAAGTGAATCAGTATTATTATTAGAAATGTAAAAGTTTTGGTAATAATCTCTTGGAAAAATAAAGGAGATATAACCTCATAAAGGAGAATGTTCCAGAATATTTTCCTAAAACTCTCTGATCTACTATAATATTGCAACATTATGCAGTTTAGGTGTAAATGAGAAACTTCAAAACAAAACAACTTAACTTCGAAAAACATTTTTTAAGAATAATACAGTTAATTTAATGCTCTTTCTGTAAAGATTCTTTTGCAAGTCAAGTAGTTATTTAAAAAGACGTTCATTCTTTGTTTAAGGATATTCAGAATTTTTAAAGTTTGTCCAAAACTGTTCCTGAAAATAATATTGTCCTCAAACAATTCTGGGACTTTTTATGTACAAATCTGGTGAAAATGAGAACTTAAAAAATATTCTTAAGCTGTTTTATTATAATTTATTCTTAACAATAGTTTTAAAATATGCACGTAAAACAATAATTTTAATTTTCCTTTAATTGATGAACATTTACTCAAGCGCTTTATTACAAGGAATGTATTCAACTGAGCTCTTTTATACATTGTTCAGAGAAATTCTTCAACGTGAGGATATTATGAAGGATAAATACATCTTAAAATAATGTTTACATGTTTCAAAAATGTGAATTTAATATTTCATAACATTGATTATAAAATATTAAGTTTAATTTTAAGAAAAATTATCCTCCATCATTCTCAAAATTTCAACTTTGGGAGCATATTTTCGACTTGCATCGATATGATATAGTGCGCTTGAAGCAAACAAGATGAAATAAACATTGTCTTCTTATTGCAAGTCAACTATCATCCACTCTCTCTACTTTGTCATAAGAAAATTTGGTTTATGAGGAATTAATCTCTAAAATTTCTGACACATAACTTTGTTGCAGTTTTATAAATATTGTATTACTGAATTATATTACAGAACTCTTTTTCAATACAGAACCTTGATTCCCTGATGATTTTGATACCCATATCCAATTAGTAGCAGCTTGTCTATTTGGGCACATGAACACATGAATTCCCAAAGGAAAACGAAGAAATATTTTTTTAAAACATTGAATAAAATATTAAATACATTTCCAGAATTTCATTAATTTCCTGCATGAGTTCCTCCACCTTCTTTTTTTAATATGCCAATGTGTAGCTAACATACTGTTGGTTACCAAAAAGCAAATTTAATCCTGGGTTGCACATGTGAATGAGAAAAATGTGCTTAAGAAACAGCTTTGCGTTATGGTTCTCATGCTTATGTATTGTGCACACGCAAAATATTTGAATAAGCAGAATTTTTGAAATAGAATGCAGTTGAATGCATACTATTTGAACTACAACCAACCTAATTAAACTCCTGGGGGGGGGGGGAGGCAGGGACGTAACTACGTCATTTTTTAACTGAGGCAAGACTAGGCTTTAGCGCTCCCTCCCCCCTTACATACACAAAAAATATACCTATGTAAACACACATTTAGTCATTTAGCGCTCCTAAAATAATCTGGCGTCCGGGACATAAGCCCCGTCTACCTCCCTTAAGTTACAAACCTGGAGGGGACTGATCAGTTGAATGAATGTTAAAAGAAAATCAGATGTTGAGAAATGTTTGTACGCAAGTCAGTTTGTTGTTTCAAAACTATGTTCATCAAATTTCACTTTATTAAATTGTGACAGATGTCGTATTATTTCTATTGTTTTTACCAAAACCTGAAATGTAATATTAAAGCATCCAAACATCTGCTTATTAAAACTTCATTTTTATAAAATTCATATTTAATTTGGATGAGTGGAGTTAAGACTGTAATTTAAAAAATACATACCTGTGTGTCTAGATCCGTAACTTCTAAGTTTATCTTATTTAAATGCTTGTTAACAAAGGAGACCAAAGACTGTTAAAAAGAAATGAGAAAACATATCAGTAAATGGTATTTTATTATTTCTTTTTAATACTAAATAGTAGCTAAAATGACTCATTTGACTTTTTTTCTTTCATTTTCAAATTTTAAAGTGAAGTGCAAATTCAAAAGAAAAGTTTTTTCCAAAATTCTGGAAACCTTTTTGTACAGAGCAAATCAAGTCTCTATTGGAAAAAAATACACAAAAAAATATTAATTTAAAATGTAGCATAATTTCATAATAAACAAATGGGATTAATACATGTGCACACATACTTCAAAAAAAAAAAAAAAAAACATACAGTCGGACTTCGAAATAAGGTCACCCAGCATTAAGGTCACTATTCCAAAGTCCCAGCTCATTATGTAAAAATTCCATGTTATGCATTAACGGATATATGATCAAATCTTAATACTGTGATCGCTTACAACTTCGCTTTGGGTTGCCTTGCCTTGGGAGATTTTTCTTGCTTACTGATTCAATTCCAAGAAATTTCTGTGGTATTACCCCTTCTCAAGCTTCGATTTCCAAAATTGTTTTGCAAGTTTTAGCTTCTAATGCAGTAGACTGAGGGTTATGAGAGCGGTATTGACAAGATGAAAAGTACTCGGAGCATTTAAAGTTGTGAAACATGTTTTTACAATTCATGAGGGGAAGATTAGAAACATTGTACAAAAATTAAATAAAAATGGAAAGTCTTGTATTATGGATTATTTTAAGTAATGCAAGCTGTTCATGAGTATTTTACTTGAGCATATTTGCACACAACTTTATTCTGGATTAAGATTATTTTGAAATAATTTTATTATTTCTTATTAATTTCATTTATTTCAGTTGGTTTGACCGAGTTAAAAAATTATAACTAAATAAATTTCATTTTTAACATAATGAATTTTACAAAGAATTGTACTTTTCAAATCCATGCTAATTTATTGACAAATGTGTATGAATTTGTTATAAGGTCACCCACTTATTAAGACCACTTTCACAAAGTCCCCAGGGGTGAGCAATATCAAGGTCCGACTGCATATTTTTTTTTTTTTTTTTTGCATTATTTACGAACATACTAAAAACTAAAGAAAAATTATCAGTATATGCAAATATGGCTATTTTATTTCATAGTATTACTTTTAGTCTATCATGTTTTGTGAAATAAGCAGTATATTTTTTTTTTTTTTTTAAATGAACAATAAAATTTTTATCATAAAATTGAGTTTATTTGAGAAATATATCAGTACCTTTTTCACTACTTGCAATTTATCAGGAGCATGATCAAAAAGTGTATCAAATGCATCTCTTTCTATAAAATAAAACACATTTTATTAAGGTGGAACTGAAAAGCAAACCGTATGTGTTTAAAACAAATAAACCAAAAAATAGTTACTTACCAACTCTCATTCCCAGGTCACTAAAAGTTGAATAAAATTTCATTAAATATTTTATGATAAAATTAAAAGAAAAAAATACATTAATAATTTATCAATGATGCAAACAAGTTCATGCATAATAATAGTTAAGCTGATTACTAAAAAAACCATTGATTTTTTTATAATATATTTTAATTTACACACACACACATATATATGTATACATATACATGTGTAATACACACAAATTCAGTAATATTGCTTGGATTTTTTAGGTAAGAGTTTATTTTAATTTTTTTGGGTAGGGGGTCTGCTCATGTGTCATTTTTGGTTTTTGAACTGCGGCATGGACAAACCCCATGAGCTTTCTTTTTCCCGTGTCATCTTGTTGATTCTAGTAATGTATTTTTAATGTTTGCTTTAAAATTTTGAACCAGTAAAAAAATTTTTTTGTTTGGTTGCTCAACACTGCCTTTGGCTCTAATGTATTTTTTCTTAACATTTATGAGGTGTGCTCCATTTCTCATTCTTTTTGACGAACCAGCACTGATGATTCCTTGTCTCTTTGTAAACTTATTTTACTTCATTTTATTTATATATTAACTTTACTTAAATTTTTTCTGCTTTGCGCATGTTTAGGTGATTAGTGTCCGTTTTTCCATTTTTATTCATTTTCAAATTTGTCTTCCTATATATATATATATATACATATAATTGCATTTTAGAAACTGAAAACTCAAGACGTATATAAATATCTTCAATGCTCTGAATGTTTGGAAACTTTGTTAGAAAGAAACAAGACTATATAAATCTTTTGGTATATATATTTCTTCTCTTCTTCCTTTCAGAATAAAAACCGACACATATTGCTAAAATAAACAAATACATTTACATTTAGGGTGGTCTGACTTTCCTGTGTAATCAGAGTCGATGCTTTAACTAACAGGTAAAGAAATCCAATAAAAATTAATGAATCTATTACAAACTGAAGGAAAATGAAACAAGACAAGATTATATGCAGAAAAGGCAATATGCAAGAAATAGTGCCTGCTACAACAGAAGGTGCTGTGTGAAGTATATCTGTAACCATTTACAATTATTCACTTAATAATAGCAATGACAATGAAACATCAAAAGCGAAACATATAAAATAGGATTAATAGCATTGAACCAAGGCATTGACGTGATGAAGAGCAAAAAAGAAAACTTCACAAAAGTTTTAGATAAAATATATCCTTACATAAGCAAGCATAATATGCTTGCTTATGGTGTCTCATATATTATATGAGGTACCTAAAACCAAAGGGGTGTAAGAGACAAAATTTAAAATTTGGAGATAAATATTGAAAATGATAGGGAAAACACTATGCTATTTTGTGTAAAAAGGTGTTAGGGATAGAGCTAACAGGTGTAGCCCCCCCCCCTCCCCCCAACATGATTTAGAAAAAAAAATAGCGCTAAAGTCCTATAGCATTATATAGCACTAAGGATCCAAACTTTGAACAAACGTTTTTTTCGGAATTGTTTTTTAGTCACTTACATTCGTTTGCTTCTCATTGCCTTACATGCGAACACATATTTCAGAAATAGTAATCACAAACAAATCCTATTATTATTATGAAATTATTGATAAGAATGGAAGAAAAAGAAGGATGAGGGACAAAAAGTTCAAACATTGCTTCAATTTTGTTTATAAGATTAATTTTGAACTGGATGTCACATTTCGAGAATAGGAAAGAAAGGTGGAAAAAAGAAAGAACAGTGAAAAATTCAATTATTTTTACTAAAAGTAAACCGAGAAATTTACAAACACTACACATCTTTTAAATTTCAACATTTTACTAATTTATTGAACAATTTGTTTATTTCTCGAGCAACGATTTTTACAAATTGAACTGTTAAAGAAAATACCATTATAGAAACTAATTTATTAGTTTGCAATGTTTACACTCTTGGCCTTATGCTAAGGTACATTTTTTGAAATATATAAAGCGATTATTTAAATTGTGAAAATGAAACTTTTTCATATTTTGCTAAAGCATTTCACTAAATGTTTATATAAAAACTCATAGATTAAAAATCAGATCAATCAAGTTTGAGCAGCTTCACTGTGCCTCAATTGATCTGTGCAGATGATATTCAACATTGATATAAGCCCCACAATAGGCACACCACATTGGGTAACTTCTACTGTCCCAGAATTAAACTTGTGTCCTCTTCACGATAAATACAAATACAAAAGTGACGACCAGCTACAGGCTCAGGGACCAGCTAGGCTAGTCCTAGTCAATTAAGCAGTCTCCAATGAACATCAAGAGCTTTCTTAAAAGTTTTTACCCCACTGCAATTAACCAGTTGCCTCCGGTAAACTATTCCAACTGCCTACAACCCTATTGAAATAGTAATGCTTCCTAATTTCAAGAATAGCCTGAGGTTTGAAAAGTTTAAAACAATGACCTCTGGTTCTACTTTTAGCAAATAACTGAAGCCCATCAAGATTTCCCATTTTAATGAATTTAAACAACTGAATCATGCCCCCCCCCCCCCCAACTCTTTGCTGAAGACTATACATATTGAGCCTTTTAAGCCTTCCCTCATAATCTAAGTCTGAAAGACCACTTACCAACCTAGTAGCCCTCCTTTGAACCCTTTCTAATAAGGTAATAACCTTCTTTAGGTAAGGAGACCAAAACTGAACAGCATACTCCAATTGAGGTATTACCAAACTTCTGTATAATGGCAATACAACTTCCTTAGACTTGTTCGAAATAGCGTTATTGATAAACCCAAGCATTCTGTTAGCTTTGTTACTTAATATGCTACACTGCTGACTGAACTTGAAGTCTGGACTAATCAATACTCCTAGATCAACAACTGTTTCCGCTTCACTAATGACTGAAAACCTTATAAATAATAGCTTGCATGTTTATTCCCATGATCAAAATGAAGCACTTGACATTTCCCAATATTAAAGGATGTACCCCACTTAATTGCCCACTTATTAATCTTATTCAAATCCTCTTGAAGCTGATTGACTTGCTCATCCGTGTCAACAATTCCCATGATTTTGACATCATCAGCAAAAATATTGATGTTCTCAGATATACTCTGACTAATATCATTAATAAAAATAATATTGGCTCTAAAACTAAACCTTGTGGAACACCACTCAAAACATCAATCCACTGAGAATAATTGCCATTCACTACTACTCTTTGTTTCTTCCCAGTCAGCCAATTTTTAACACAAGTTAAAGTTTTCCCACCAGTACCAGTATAAGCAAGTTTACCAATCCCCACCAATACCAATATAAGTGCAGTTATATTAATTAATTTTTCAGTTCATTCAAGTTTAAAAAGCCTATATTAATCATGGTATTAATATTAATCAAAATGTTGCATCACTAAGTTTAAAAACTTAGTTTATGAAAGAAAATGAGACACTTTGAAAGAACTAAAAAAGAACTTATATTCATAAGATAATGCATTTTAGCCATTTGATGAAGTTCTTTTTTTATACATGATTTCAGCTTCTTTTTAAGAGAATCTTTGGGCTCAGATTAAACTCCTTTACATACACAAACACACATATATAACTGTATCATTACTTATAAAATTAATATGCATGTGAAATTATGCTTACTCATAAGTAGCTGTTAATTCCTCAGCAATTGTTCTGGTGTGTAAAATTCCTTCTCTTTTCTGAAAAGTAAATGACAATAATAACATGATTATCATATTTTACCCAGACAGTTATTTTGTGCACAATACTTCTTAAGCAATAAAGATCACTTTTGAAATGAAAAACCTGATAACTTGATAAGCATATAAGAAAAGCACTGGAATTAAAGCTCACATTAACCCTAGCGTCAATGACCAGGTACCCGGGTACCTTTTTGCGACTTTCATTGTAATTTTTATAATTTCTAATAAAGCTTTGGCAAAACCAATTTCAATCCTCATTATTCACATGAATCTGAACTCAACCTATTATTGCAGCCTTTTTTGGAAAAAATTTTTTTGGCGGTAGCCGGTCATTGAAAGTAAGGGAAACGTTTGGTCATTGACGCTAGGGTTAAAAAAATACAACAGACTTTATGCTCTAAAAAATTGTCTCAAAATGGTAATTGAATCAATTTTAATATTAATTTACTTTTATTGTGAACACAAGGTTGAAACCAGAAAAAACATTAAAGAAGAGGGAAAGAGAAGAAACTTTTATTCTTAACCAACAAAAATGGCTAGGACAGGATAAAATCATATATATTGTTGGAGATTATGTTGAAATAAAAGTAACTTTATTGTAATTAGCTTTTAAATTATCTTCTGAAACATGGCAAAGTTAATAACCCTCCAATGTAAACAAACCAATTAAGCAAAATGTGCAATACATGGTATTTTAGACAAAGTAAACTTAACAATGTTCTTGAAGACCTGTTGTTTATCTGGTATTTTATGCAGTTTATTTGTCAACATAAGATGACCTTACCTGCACAACAACTACATTTACAACCACATTTTCTGGCAAACGTACAGGAGCCCTGAAATGACGAGCTAAGGCAACCAATAAGTGGAGAATAGCAACAACATTTTTTGAATGAACACCTATACGAAATAGAATATCATGTAATCAAAAAATTCTTTTTTAAAAAAGCAAAAAAAAAAAAAAAACAATACAAGAGAAATCAGTTCGGCAAATTACTTTCAACATTCCATTTTGGTTGATTCCAAGAAGTGACATTGAGAGTATTGTTTGCAGCATCCAGAACTCGTTTTAATTTCAATTTTTGACCTTCTTCTGATTGTGTAACTTCAACAACATCAAGTTTAACCTCTAAGAGTTTTTCTGAAAGGAAACCATTTTTCAAAATATGAAATGTTATTTTCATCACTATCTTTTATGACTTTAAGACATAACATTAATAGCATGCATACAATGATTTAAAATTATTATCTCCCTTCTGTGAAACATAAATTACTCATTCAGAACAACATTTTCAAAAAGTAAATTACACATATGTACAGAAACAAAACAACATAGCCAGAACCGGATCTTGAACTTTTCCGAGACGCCGCAAAACTTAAAAATGCCAACCAATTATTGTTGATATTTGATATTTCATATAACTTTTAGCGCGATGGCCTTTTTTTTTTCGAGGATTTTTCCTCTGGGGGGCAACTGATGAACCCCAACCCCAACTTTCGGTAATGTTCCCACACATGGCCGAAAACATATGCACAATTTTGTTAGTAAGTTCCCATTTGTAGCCAACAGTTAAAAAAGCCCAATTTTAGCTCACATGGTCATTTGTCGAGTTATTTGGCATCAAGAATGAACAACACATATGCTTTCTCTTGGCCATAATCATTTGTTTCTCTGCAAGACTGCAATCACAGTTTAATCCCGATTTAATGACTATCTGTGGACTTTTAAATGCTATGAATGGGAATCATTAAATCAAGAAGAAAGAACCTTCATTAAGTTCAACCCCAAATTTAAAACAAATTGCTAATTTGAGGAAAATGTTAAATGGAAGATATACTTTGTTATCGTTTTTCACTGAAAATTGAACCGATATCTCACTATTTTGAAAAATAAGTTTAATAATGAAATGAAGCTGCACTATTCACATGCGGTTGAGGAAACTGGTAAATAATAATTTGGATTGAAGAGAGCTTTAAGAAATCAAGCCAAAAAGCTTATAAACTGCATTCTTATTGACATAAACTGCATTCTTATTGACTTAAAAACTTGCAGAAAATTCCATCATGTGAAGAAAAATCAGCGCTTTCGATTGATATGTTTTATTAATATGTGCACCATTTTTCCTCCCTCAATATGGGATATTTATACGGAAATTTCATGTAAAATTGGAATAAAAAAAGAACTTCCTGTTGGATTTTTTCCTAACAGGTCTATATAAACCTGCTCCATGCTACTAGAGACCAAACGAAGCGGTCAGAAGCAAAGGGATGTAAGTGACTAAAGTATCATTTTGAGTAAAACTCGTTTGAAGTTTAATTCCTATACTAAATTCTAGAGGTTCTATGTAAATATTTTTTTTAATTTTCGAGTCCTATATGTATGTGTTAGTTTAAGTATGAAGTGTGAAGTGTTTCTGATTACTAGATTTGGCGTAGGATGTTTTTAAAAAATAGCATATTTTTACTTACACCCCTTTGCTTCCAACTAGTTAACTAAAATCTCTTTCCTGCAAAACAGAAGGGTGTTTAATTTATCATTTGCACTAGCTATCTCAAAATTTTCATTTTGGTCACTTACACCCCTTGGCTTTTAAGTGCCTGAAATGTGCAATTTTCAGCGAAATCCGACAGGCAGCTTTTGAGATTAATGGTGGCCATTTATTTAAAATAATATAAGGTAAACTAGGCCCCGAATTTCGTATTTTATAGGAAGTTTCCCTGATATTTATAACGTTTTGTGCAAAACAGCCTATTTTGCGTAGGTCGGGGTTCGAACCCACTCCATACGTCACTCTGTTCCCGTGCTTTGCCTACCAGGCCAATAAATCCTTGAAGGTTGGGACCTAAATTACCTTCATTCGGTTTTATGTAGAAGGTTCCATAATTTATCGAATCTTCCAGCATTAATCTTAATAATAATAAATTGGGCTTTATTCTAAAAACGGTGTAATATTGTCATAAAACGTCATAATGGTAAATTAGGCTCAGCTTTGCACAGCGGTTATAACTTAGTTGGCAGAGCGCTGGAGCGGTGAGACGTAAGGCGCGAGTTCGGACCCCTATAAATCCGGTGATGGCTTTTGGGATTAAACTGTTACATTAAAAGTCCTTCTACTTTAAAATAATATAAGGTAAACTAGGCCCCGAATTTCGTATTTTATAGGAAGTTTCCCTGATATTTATAACGTTTTGTGCAAAACAGCCTATTTTGCGTAGGTCGGGGTTCGAACCCACTCCATACGTCACTCTGTTCCCGTGCTCTGCCTACCAGGCCAATAAATCCTTGAAGGTTGGGACCTAAATTACCTTCATTAGGTTCTATGTAGAAGGTTCCATAATTTAACGAATCTTCCAGCATTAATCTTAATAATAATAAATTGGGCTTTATTCTAAAAACGGTGTATAATTGTCATAAAACGGCATAATGGTAAATTAGGCTCAGCTTTGCACAGCGGTTATAACTTAGTTGGCAGAGCGCTGGAGCGGTGAGACGTAAGGCGCGAGTTCGGACCCCTATAAATCCGGTGATGGCTTTTGGGATTAAACTGTTACATTAAAAGTCCTTCTACTTTAAAATAATATAAGGTAAACTAGGCCCTGAATTTCGTATTTTCCAAGAGCTTCCCCTGATATTTATAACGTTTTGTGCAAAACAGCCTATTTTGCGCAGGTCGGGGTTCGAACCCACTCCATACGTCACTCTGTTCCCGTGCTTTGCCTACCAGGCCAATAAATCCTTGTAGGTTGGGACCTAAATTACCTTCATTAGGTTCTATGTAGAAGGTTCCATAATTTATCGAATCTTCCAGCATTTTTCTTAATAATACTAAATTGGGCTTTATTCTAAAAACGGTATAATATTGTCATAAAACGTCATAATGGTAAATTAGGCTCAGCTTTGCACAGCGGTTATAACTTAGTTGGCAGAGCGCTGGAGCGGTGAGACGTAAGGCGCGAGTTCGGACCCCTATAAATCCGGTGATGGCTTTTGGGATTAAACTGTTACATTAAAAGTCCTTCTACTTTAAAATAATATAAGGTAAACTAGGCCCCGAATTTCGTATTTTATAGGAAGTTTCCCTGATATTTATAACGTTTTGTGCAAAACAGCCTATTTTGCGTAGGTCGGGGTTCGAACCCACTCCATACGTCACTCTGTTCCCGTGCTCTGCCTGCCAGTCCAATAAATCCTTGAAGGTTGGGACCTAAATTACCTCTTTCCCGTGCTTGCCACCAGCCAAAAATCCTTGAGGTTGGGACTAATTCCTTCATTGGTTTATGTAAAGTTCTAATTTTCGAATCTTAGATTTTTAATATAATAAATTGGTTTATTCTAAAAAGGTAATTTTAAAAAGCATAATTTTACTCACTTTGCCCGGTTATAACTTTTGCAACGGAGGGTGAGACGTAAGCGGTTCACCCCTTAAATCCTGATGGCTTTTGGGATTACGTTAATTAAAAGTCCTTTATTTAAAATAATATAAGGTAAACTAGGCCCCGAATTTCGTATTTTATAGGAGTTTCCCTGATATTTATAACGTTTTGTGCAAAACAGCATTTTGCGTAGGTCGGGGTTCGAACCCCTCCATACGTCACTCTGTTCCCTGCTTGCCACCAGGCCAATAAATCCTTGAAGGTTGGGACCTAAATTACCTTCATTGGTTTTATGTAGAAGGTTCCATAATTTATCGAATCTTCCAGCATTATCTTAATAATAATAAATTGGGCTTTATTCTAAAAACGGTTAAATTGTCATAAAACGTCATAATGGTAAATTAGGCTCAGCTTTGCACGCGGTTATAACTTAGTTGGCAGAGCCTGGAGCGGTGAGACGTAAGGCGCGAGTTCGGACCCTATAAATCCGGTGATGGCTTTTGGGATTAAACTGTTAAATTAAAAGTCCTTCTACTTTAAATAATATAAGGTAAACTAGGCCCCGAATTTCGTATTTTATAAGAGTTCCTGATATTATAACGTTTTGTGCAAAACAGCTATTTGCGTAGGTCGGGGTTCGAACCCCTCCATACGTCACTCTGTTCCCTGCTCTGCCTGCAGCCAATAAATCCTTGAAGGTTGGGACCTAAATTACCTTCATTGGTTTATGTAGAAGGTTCCATAATTTACGAATCTTCCAGCATTTTTCTTAATAATATAAATTGGGCTTTATTCTAAAAACGGTTAAATTGTCATAAAACGCATAATGGTAAATTAGGCTCAGCTTTGCACAGCGGTTATAACTTAGTTGGCAGAGCGCTGGAGCGGTGAGACGTAAGGCGCGAGTTCGGACCCTATAAATCCGGTGATGGCTTTTGGGATTAAACTGTTAATTAAAAGTCCTTCTACTTTAAAATAATATAAGGTAAACTAGGCCCGAATTTCGTATTTTAAGAGTTCCCTGATATTTATAACGTTTTGTGCAAAACAGCCATTTTGCGAGGTCGGGGTTCGAACCCACTCCATACGTCACTCTGTTCCCGTGCTTTGCCTCCAGGCCAATAAATCCTTGAGGTTGGGACCTAAATTACCTTCATTGGTTTATGTAGAAGGTTCCATAATTTACGAATCTTCCAGCATTTTTCTTAATAATATAAATTGGGCTTTATTCTAAAAACGGTTAAATTGTCATAAAACGCATAATGGTAAATTAGGCTCAGCTTTGCACAGCGGTTATAACTTAGTTGGCAGAGCGCTGGAGCGGTGAGACGTAAGGCGCGAGTTCGGACCCCTATAAATCCGGGATGGCTTTTGGGATTAAACTGTTACATTAAAAGTCCTTCTACTTTAAAATAATATAAGGTAAACTAGGCCCCGAATTTCGTATTTTAAGAGTTTCCCTGATATTTATAACGTTTTGTGCAAAACAGCCATTTTGCGAGGTCGGGGTTCGAACCCACTCCATACGTCACTCTGTTCCCGTGCTTGCCTCCAGGCCAATAAATCCTTGAAGGTTGGGACCTAAATTACCTTCATTCGGTTTATGTAGAAGGTTCCATAATTTAACGAATCTTCCAGCATTATCTTAATAATAATAAATTGGGCTTTATTCTAAAAACGGTGTAAATTGTCATAAAACGGCATAATGGTAAATTAGGCTCAGCTTTGCACAGCGGTTATAACTTAGTTGGCAGAGCGCTGGAGCGGTGAGACGTAAGGCGCGAGTTCATTCGGTTTTATGTAGAAGGTTCCATAATTTAACGAATCTTCCAGCATTAATCTTAATAATAATAAATTGGGCTTTATTCTAAAAACGGTGTATAATTGTCATAAAACGGCATAATGGTAAATTAGGCTCAGCTTTGCACAGCGGTTATAACTTAGTTGGCAGAGCGCTGGAGCGGTGAGACGTAAGGCGCGAGTTCGGACCCCTATAAATCCGGTGATGGCTTTTGGGATTAAACTGTTACATTAAAAGTCCTTCTACTTTAAAATAATATAAGGTAAACTAGGCCCGAATTTCGTATTTTCCAAGAGCTTCCCCTGATATTTATAACGTTTTGTGCAAAACAGCCTATTTTGCGAGGTCGGGGTTCGAACCCACTCCATACGTCACTCTGTTCCCGTGCTTTGCCTCCAGGCCAATAAATCCTTGAGGTTGGGACCTAAATTACCTTCATTGGTTTATGTAGAAGGTTCCATAATTTACGAATCTTCCAGCATTCTTAATAATATAAATTGGGCTTTATTCTAAAAACGGTATAATTGTCATAAAACGCATAATGGTAAATTAGGCTCAGCTTTGCACAGCGGTTATAACTTAGTTGGCAGAGCGCTGGAGCGGTGAGACGTAAGGCCGTTCGCCCTATAAATCCGGTGATGGCTTTTGGGTTAAACTGTTACATTAAAAGTCCTTCTACTTTAAAATAATATAAGGTAAACTAGGCCCATTTTTTTTCAAGTTCCCCTGATATTTATAACGTTTTGTGCAAAACAGCCTATTTTGGCAGGTCGGGGTTCGAACCCACTCCAACCACTTGTTCCCGTGTTTTGCCTACCAGGCCAATAAATCCTTGAAGGTTGGGACCTAAATTACCTTCTTAGGTTCTATGGAAGGTTCCAAATTTACGAATTTCCAGCATTAATCTTAATAATAAAAATTGGTTTATTCTAAAAACGGTATAATTGTCTAAAACGTCATAATGGTAAATTGGCTCAGCTTTGCACAGCGGTTATAACTTAGTTGGCAGAGCGCGGAGCGGTGAGACGTAAGGCGCGAGTTCGCCCCTATAAATCCGGTGATGGCTTTTGGGATTAAACTGTTACATTAAAAGCCTTCTACTTTAAAATAATATAAGGAAACTAGGCCCCGAATTTCGTATTTTATAGGAATTTCCCGATATTTTAACGTTTTGTGCAAAACAGCCTATTTTGCGTAGGTCGGGGTTCGAACCCACCCATACGTCCTCTGTTCCCGTGCTCTGCCTGCCAGTCCAATAAATCCTTGAAGGTTGGGACCTAAATTACCTTCATTCGGTTTTATGTAGAAGGTTCCATAATTTAACGAATCTTCCAGCATTAATCTTAATAATAATAAATTGGGCTTTATTCTAAAAACGGTGTATATTGTCATAAAACGGCATAATGGTAAACTAGGCTCAGCTTTGCACCGCGGTTATAACTTAGTTGGCAGAGCGCTGGAGCGGTGAGACGTAAAGCGAGCGTTCGGACCCCTATAAATCCGGTGATGGCTTTTGGGATTAAACTGTTACATTAAAAGTCCTTCTACTTTAAAATAATATAAGGTAAACTAGGCCCCGAATTTCGTATTTTATAGGAAGTTTCCCTGATATTTATAACGTTTTGTGCAAAACAGCCCATTTTGCGTAGGTCGGGGTTCGAACCCACTCCATACGTCACTCTGTTCCCGTGCTTTGCCTACCAGGCCAATAAATCCTTGAAGGTTGGGACCTAAATTACCTTCATTAGGTTCTATGTAGAAGGTTCCATAATTTATCGAATCTTCCAGCATTAATCTTAATAATACTAAATTGGGTTTTATTCTAAAAACGGTGTATAATTGTCATAAAACGGCATAATGGTAAACTAGGCTCAGCTTTGCACCGCGGTTATAACTTCGTTGGCAGAGCGCTGGAGCGGTGAGACGTAAGGCGCGAGTTCGGACCCCTATAAATCCGGTGATGGCTTTTGGGATTAAACTGTTACATTAAAAGTCCTTCTACTTTAAAATAATATAAGGTAAACTAGGCCCCGAATTTCGTATTTTATAGGAAGTTTCCCTGATATTTATAACGTTTTGTGCAAAACAGCCCATTTTGCGTAGGTCGGGGTTCGAACCCACTCCATACGTCACTCTGTTCCCGTGCTTTGCCTACCAGGCCAATAAATCCTTGTAGGTTGGGACCTAAATTACCTTCATTCGGTTTTATGTAGAAGGTTCCATAATTTAACGAATCTTCCAGCATTAATCTTAATAATAATAAATTGGGCTTTATTCTAAAAACGGTGTATAATTGTCATAAAACGGCATAATGGTAAATTAGGCTCAGCTTTGCACAGCGGTTATAACTTAGTTGGCAGAGCGCTGGAGCGGTGAGACGTAAGGCGCGAGTTCGGACCCCTATAAATCCGGTGATGGCTTTTGGGGGCCCCTACACATATATACGTTCCAACTTCTTCTTTTACACATATAAATATAAAAAATTTTAGATTATAATTTCATATATGAAATACTATATACATATATATTACAAATTTAAATAAAAGACAAAACTTTAGAAAAATATACATACATATATATGTATATTTTTATTTCATAAATATCTTATTTTGGAGAAAATATATTTCATTTCCAACTAAAAGTTCAACATACATGTTTAAATAATATCAAAATACTTAGCATGTACATATATTATCTACGATTTGAAAACCATCTGTTGCACAGGTAGTCATTTGCAAGAAAAAGAACGGTTGACACTTGCACCAGCAGGCCATGGTAAACTTATACGCAAATTAAAGGAATACTTAAAACACTCTTTTGGAGAAAATGCCTTGATATAAAATAAAGACATTTTAAGGGGCTTTTTTTCCAAAGCAAAATTAAAGTTTTTTTAAAACGTAAAAATACTGCAAAGATTATAATCATTTCTAATTTTCAAGTGCTTGTCATACACTAGACAGAGAAGGGAGGGAATCTGTCAATGTTGCTTCTGTAAAATATTTTTTTATCTGAAAGTTTTATTTTATAATATTATGCACATGAAGAGAGAAGCAATATACAAAAATAAAAACAATAATAATAATAACTGACCTAGCAACTTTTGTAGTACTTGACCATCATATAAATCCTCTTCAATATCTTTCACAATGATTCGATGTCCTGCTAGTTCATCATTTATCCACTCAATTAAAACATTTATGAGTTCCTTTAATTTAGGATCGTCATAAGAAGCAGGCTCAATCATGGATCTCTCTTCATATTCATCTGTGAACAAATTCAAAGTTACACATCACTTAAATTAAATTATGGGGAAAATTCTCAATCTTCCTAAATAAAAAATGTGTTGTTATCAGAGATACCTCTCTTAATTGCTTTTCTAAACTAACTCTTTTATTATTTTTATTTTCCCTTTTTTTTTTTGGAGGGGAGGGTGAGAAGTAAAATCATACAATTTGGCAGATGTAGCACAGGTACAAAAGTGCTCAGCCAGTCTCTAGAAGTCGGCCACAGCAAGAAATTTTTTTTAGAAATAACTATGTATAAACTTTATAAAATGAAGCATGGTGCTTTCCCTTGTTCACTAGTCTATCAGCAATCCTCAAGAAACAATTGAGAACTGTGCAAACTTCTTTTTTTAAATCAGTAATCTGCCACATTATTTCGGATAATGTGATCATCTTCCTAGTTTGGGATACTATCCAATTATTTTGCTAAAAGAAGCACTATCCTGTAATGGAAAGTACATTTTTCTTTTTCATTCTTGTGTCTACATCAGGCTTGGAGTAATCGCGATTACGTAATCGTAATCGGCTGTAATCGATTACATTTTGAAAAAATCGTAATCGTAATCGTAATCTGACGATGGCATATTCTCATAATCATAATCAAAATTGTGTAATCCCGTAATCCTTTTTCTCCTGTAATTTTAATCGTAATCTTAAGGAAAAAATCCGTAATCTGCTGGTCCTGCAATCGTGTAATCTTGACCTGCTGAAAGCTGAAATTTTTAGCTCTACCATTGGATAGAAGAGATAAGATTACAAGAAAAAGGATTCAATCTGTGTACTGAAGTCCTATCCTAAGCGGTCTGTAACCTACGGGCGATCATAATATAAAAGGTTCTGTGTGGCGGTCGCAGAGCCTTGATGGCAGGACGATATAATAGTCTGCTAGAGACGCTTGTTGTCCAACTTGTTGCGGTCTCTCAGAATTCTTAATTGCGGCTCCACTCTCCACGGGGAATGGCTGGAGAGCCCGAGAAGAAAGAGAGTCTGGTCTGGATAGTCACTCGCATCGCCTTGGGGCTCTCGGGGGGGGGGGGGGTCTCCGGTGTCCTCGTGTCGTCCAGTTTCGGTAAAAGAGCGGTAATCTGTCTGCAAGTCAAAGATTTCGGGGTAGATAAGAAAGGGGAAGGTGTCTAAGGACCAAATGCATTGGTCATTTTGCTTCCTTAATTACCCCTTCAAAACATATTCAAACGGTTGGGCAATAGGCGAGAGTCTGGACGGGATCGCCGCGAGTAAAAGAGAGTTCCCCCTTTCTTCTCTCCGCGGGGTCCCGTTCAATAATTGAAGCAGGCTGCCCCCTGAAAATCTAGTGGAAAGAGTACTATCACCTACACACATAAAAAAGAGACACGAAATGCCTTTTGCGTTTTCGCCTTTCTTTAACGGCAGAAGTGAAGAATTTTTCTAAAGAATAGCACATTTACACTTTAGCAATTTAGGAGCTGGCGTTACATGATGCGCTATGCTTAAGAAGCATGAAATCTTAACCCTGGTACGTGTGATTATTATTTTTTTTTTAAATATGTTCTTCGAATATTTAAAAAAGTAAATACATTTAAATCTTAAATTTATTTATATTTTAATGCTAATATTCTTTTTAATTAATAGGTACGTAAAAGAAAAAGCGATTTATGTTTAGACATTCTCCCAATTGTTTTCTACATGCATGAATTAATATTTAGGAATTATTTTTAAAAGTTAATTATTTTTTTCTTCTTAGAATTACCTCAACAGAATTTTGTATTTCCCTTTTAATCTTGTACGTTAAATTTGTGTTGTAAAATTACTTGCACTTTATTTTTTATTAAAACAGTTAGTACATGGAAAAAAATTATATGCTCGTGCATGTTAAAAAAAAATACCACAAAAATCATATTAAAATATTATAGTCATTCGTATTATAATTATTCTTCATATTACTTTTTAGCGATTACTAATTTTGCTAAGAGTTATTTGAATGTTCATGTTCAAATTTTTTGAAATTATTCTAAAATGCAGCTTTTTTTTTTTCAAAAGATTATTTATCTCTTACACTATCTGAATACTTTGTTATCCCGTGCAATTCATACACATCTTATAAGTGATTTTATAAAAAATCATACAAAATTATTATTTTCAGTAAACTAATTGGTGTTATGTGAAATATTTGCACAATTTAAACTAGAAAATAAATACAATGGAGAAATTATAATATATGGAGATATTACAAATTTTCATTTCCGCAACGACATCATAATTCCAGAACTGTGAAGTTGAAATTATTTCATTATAATTGCATTCATCATCATTTCAGTTATCTCTAATTAAATCAAAAATTTAATTAAAAATCATAACTTTTTGATTTATGACACTATTGTAAAAATGAGAGTTGTATGCATAATATCGGATAATTTTATGCTAATCTAATCGTAATCAAAATCGTAATCGGATGTCATAATCGTAATCGATTACATTTTTCAACGACTGTAATCGCTGCCGTAATCGTAATTACTTTTTGGCAAAGGATTACAATCGTAATCGTAATCATAATCTCTCAATTTCTCCCTTTGTAATCGTAATCGTAATCGATTACGTTTCTTTGTAATCGACTCCAAGCCTGGTCTACATCATTATTAATGAGCAAACCAATGTTGAAAGGGGGGAAAAGGAATGAAATGTCAATAAAGTAAATCTTGTAAAAAGCTATTGACGAGTCTCAAGGTTAGAAGAAGCCAGTGTTTCAAATCCTTGAACAAATTATATGCTTTTATTATACATAAAATATATGTATAAACCAAAGTACTTGAATATCCAACTGCAAAAAATACATAGGTATTTATGGTATACAAAGTACTAGTTACAATGGGAAAAAGTTTTGAGTTTCCAGATGCTGGGCAGCAGTCATCATGAAGTTGCTTAGATTTCAATGAAACAGCTGTTCAGCATCTGGAAGCTCAAAATCTTGCATTAGAGAAGTTGTTGGTTGTAACTCCATACATCATGGTTATTTTCTGAAAATAGTGCTGTAACAAAGTTAATTTGCTCATGAGTTGATTCTGCACAAATAGAAACATTTATCATTATCAAGTAACGACAAACAATCTCCCACAATCCATTGAATTGCAGAGCAAATTTTGAGAGAAAAATGAATACATTTTTAATTCTTACCTAATATGTAATCTTGCGGTAATGCATCAAGCTGTGCTGGACTGCCAGGTGAATCAATAGCGTTTTTGCCTTCAGCTGTAAGCTCGGTAACTAAGAAAAGGAAACATTTAATTTATTCATTGTGAAAAGCTCATTCTTTTATTTAATCATGAAAGTTTTTTCATATTTCAAATCTATTTATGCGATAAGTATCGATACTTGAAAAAATAAAGCCATGCCATAAAAACCGCGAAGCAGCTTGAGATTTTCAAACACTTCCAAATAAGGCAACGCCATACGTAAAATACATCAAAAGAAAACATCGTCTAAAAATGTGTCCAGATGGATTTGATAAGAAATAATTACCTTCTTTGATCTTCTTTCTTCGTCCTAGAGTGCCTAAATATTCCAAAAACGACTCCTCTTTTTTCTTTTGAGGAGTTACAGGTCGCGGAGACTTTGGGCGTGGAAGAGCCATGACACAAGTCCTCTTTTTTCTTCAATCACAGCAGCAACAAATGTTTTGAGTTTTTCTTCTTCCGGAAGTTTGCGTAGGACGTAATTTCCGGTCGTCTATCCAAGTTTGAGTTGTTTTAGTATCGAATGGAGATGCAGATAACATGGAGGGAAAGCTCAATGGATTTCAGATCACATTTTCTTTTTGCTCTTTTTCATAATACCTTTTTTAATTCTCGCACCATAGGCGTAACCAGGGGGGGGTTTTGGGGGTTCAAACCCCCCCCATTGGGTATGTACTTATTTAGGCACACAGAAAAATTTCTGGCTGCGGCCTTGCAAAGCACAATTTTTTTTCCCCTAAGAAAATTAAACACATATGCTTATGATTTTTTTCTCCTTTTTCTCTGAAGGGTTGCGATCATGGCGAAAGTATGCAGCTCATAATAAAGAAGACTTTTCATTTGGTTATAAGGTTATAATCAACCCCCTTATCACCTTTGGGGGGGGGGGGGGTAACAGCGAAAGGTGGCTTCAATCACCGTACCACACACAGACAGAGATCCTTTCAATCACTCCAGAGGGTTTTCTTTCCTTCTTGATGTCTTTTTTACCCAAAGGCAGCAATCTGGGAATACAATCGCACAAGTAATAAGTTTCCTGGAAAATATTCTCTAGTGTGATGGAGTCCTAAAGTCCAATTGTCCTAATGGGTTAAACCCTCAAGCCAGGAAGGGATGCTCATTAAGAAACGTAAAGAGCAGTTTGTATTTATTTATGACTTCCTGTCCAAACACCCATTTTGGTAAAATCTTTTTTGTAGATGAGCTGATTGGAAAACTGATGAACTGTATTTGCATTGCATTATCATTTACAGATGTTCTCTCATCTCTTATATTTTAAATGTTTTTTTTTTCTTATTATGGTCCATCACTGATTGCATTACGACTCTGGAAATCATCCGTTCAACGTTTCCAATCTCACTGCTACGGTTTAATGCTGCATTTTAATTTACAATCAAGTATTATTTATATGTTAGTTAAATTTTTAATTATTTTCGATACATAATAATGTTTGCACTCCAGCGATGGACACGTTCGTCATCCAAAAAGAAAAGAAAATTTGATTCAGATGCTTCCACTTCTGACGTATGTTTTGCTACAAATTTAACAAATTTTTTAGAAATTTATTGTGGGAATAAGCATTTTTGTAGGGGAATTTGGATTTTTTTCTCTAAAATTCGACTATTTTCCGGTTTTAATATTATGAATGCCTGGACATAGAAGATTGCTTAGCGCTAAATATTGAATTTTCTATTGCGTTTGAATTAAAAAATAAACTAATAGATCTAGTAAGGAATGTTTAATGTTTTTGTGAATCAAGGCCGTATCCAGAGGGGAAGGGGGACCCACGGGCAGCCCCCCAGAAATCTTTTGCAATGTATTATATATTCCCCCCTAAAACTTTGCTTTAGATAAGTGTGTCGAAGTCTGCCTCCCCCCCCCCCCGAAAAAAAATTCTGGATACTGCCTTGGCTCCGGAGCAGGGGGAGAATGTTAAGAATTAGGAAGGGCAGTGTATGCTTCAAAATCATATCCTTTATATATACATATATATAGATATATATGATTAGAAATGATATTGATATGAATTTTTTTACATATATGATAGCTTTTTGATGTATATACAGTAGATGTATGTTTAGATCTTTGGTGAAGTTAGAGGAGTGGGTGTTTGGGGCTTCTGCAACTTAAATTTTTGTAACTGGTCTTTTATGTATAATGCTTAGTATAACTCTGAAGGCAAGGCTTCGAGGTCTCTCCCCAGGAAACTTTTTGAAATCTTCTTAGCAATGCAACTTCGGGATACTTTGGTAATGTTAGAGGAAACAGAAAGGAGTTAGGTTACTCATCCCCCCGCATTTTTTTTCAAAATAAAGTCTTATATCTTTTAAGTACTTTTGGTGTCGCTCGTGATAGTGTTCAATGTCCTTTCCCTGAAAGTGTTTCTGAAAGTAAAGTCTTAAAAGCGTAATTTCTCTTTTCTTTCTTTTTTTAAAACTTGTGATCTGAATTTTTTGCCGGGGGGGGGGGAGGGAGGAGTTGACTTGCTCCGAGGGGGTAGATCCCCCCCCCCCCGGGGAGATGCCTGAAATAAACACGGAGTATATCTTTAGAGACATGTATTTATGACTAGTAAATTTTCAACTCTTTTACACTTCGTATTGGTGTTTAGTCTGTACATTTTTAGGGTGACCCCCCCCCCTTTCTCCCACTCTAGTTACGCCTATGTCTCTCACAGCTGCATATTTTCAATAAATTTCAGTTCCGATTCTTCGATGTTGTTTTCGACTCATGCTCTTTTACTTTTTTCCCCTTCTTTCTGTTTTTTATTTTTTCTGTTTTTGAAAAGTATTTTATTTTCCACTTACTATGAATGCTTATAGTGTATGATGATGTTATGACACCCTAAGCTGCATAATTTTATACGCAGCATGATTAATGGCATTTCGAGAAACAATTTTGAAGTAAAGCATTTTTGTTTCTTCTTTTCAATTTCATTTCGTTCCTTTCTTCACTTTTCGAAAGAAATACGGCATTTTATTATTTTTCTCTTCTTTAACAAATCGTATTGTTCGCAATTTTTTTTTAATAAATAAAAGATTTAAGTTGTAAGAACATGTTGGATACGCACACAGTTGATTTTTTTTTCTTTTTTATCAATATTGATTTTCAAAATCCAACTTTTCTACAGTAGATCAGTGGTTGTGTGTTTAATGGCATTTTAGCGTGAAAAAATCATATTAAACTAAATGTTAATGACCTAATTGAGATTTAATAACTGAATTAACATAATTTTTGAAACATGATATCTTAAAATGTAATTTGTTTAGACATACAATTCTAGTTGGAAATTACAACTAATATCATTGTTCATGTTTTGTGCCTCAATCTGAAGAGTATAGTTTTCTTTATACAAATATTTCTAATGTATAAAATATCGTGATTTTTTGAAATTTTACTTTTAAAAATTCATTTAAAATGTATTTCTTCATTAAAAACTCAGATTGAGCAGAACACATAACACATCCACTGTATTATGTAGATTTTAGTGGTACAAAAATAATTATGATAGCTTAATTCATTGTTCAGTTATCTTGTTTGAAGTTACGCGTCACATAGCTAAAACATGATTCTTCAGAAATTGACTACAAATTTAAAGAAACGCGGATTTTTGCACAGTAGTACCTCGAGAACATCCTAGTTACTAAAGAACTATTATGAATATTTGCAATATCTTGGTATCGTTTAATAGATAAAGAATTAGAAAAAAATTTAGTAATATTTTATAAAAAATATTTTGGTCGATTTTAGCGATTTTAAGTCTGTATTATGTACACCTTGAATCGACAAATAGAACATTAAGTTTGAAAAGCAACGTGTAAAATTATTAATTGAATAGGGGAGATGGGGGTACAGTGAAAGAAAAATTATAAAATTTAAGAAATTGGGGGAGATTGGTACTATAAGAAAAATGTTCATGTGGATTTTTAATGCAACGTAAATATGAAATCTTCTAGAAATAATTCTAGCTCTTCAAACCGAAAAGGTAGATCTTCACAGATATGTCAACATGGTATGATGAACTGTATCACACCATTTAGTTTCTACTTCCTCATCAGCTGCGTCATCTTGGCCTGCATTTTTTTCTCTCCTATGTTTTTAACAAACCCATTCATTTCTCTATTTTTTGTGTTTTTTTCCTTCTAAAATATGCTTTCCAGGAGCATCAGTTGCAATGATACTTGTCTTTTTGTTACGTGCTTCCTTGATCACTCTTCGGCCTTTGAATGTTCTCTGAAATTATCAGTGCCCAAAAAAAAATATTCCATGCTGCATCTGAGCATTAAGGCTCATTTGTATCAGTTTTATCTACAGTTGATAGATTATCTAGACACACGGCAGTGTGTCATGTGTCAGCCAAGTTCAGAAACGGCGACACCGGTCAATGTGCATATTTACCCGAAACATTTCAAACTACGTTCGATCCCGTGATTACTCAAAAATTATTAGATCTACATACTTGAAATTTTGTACGCCTAATAGGGGTCTCTTAACCCCTAGAATATCAAATTTCATTGATGTAGCCCTTATTGCAATTATGGAATTATTAAGGTCTGATAGGTGTAATTTTTAGGAATGACTGACTGACTAACTGACTGGCTCACTCACTCACTCATTAAAAACCTAACCTACTTCTAAGTGACTTAGAAACTTGAAACTTTGCATCAAGGTAGGCAACTAAGCATATATAACGGAAAAAATCCGAAACAAAATTCGAACATAATCCAAAAATTGCATTATGTTCGAAATTACTACCTGAAAAGAGCCACGGACTGACTCACTCATCAAAAACCAAAGCTTACTTCTAAGTGACTTAGAAACTTGGCATCAAGGTAGACAATTAAACATATTTTAAGGCAAAAATCCGAAACTTAAAAAAATTACATTATATTCGAAGTTACTAGGTTACTCATGAGTAGCATCATACCTCACAATTTCAAACGGTGGCCATATTTTCCTGCCGTTTCTCGCGTTTTAAGGAAAATAATTGATGCATTGAAATTCCCATTCCGCTTTAATTTTTCTCCTTAAGGCTAAACGCAAGCTGAGTACAAATAGTTCAGTCCAGTTTTATTAATACAGAACTTTTCAACTTTTTAAATGATTAATAATTAAAGATGGACTTATGAACTTATTTCGGAGAAATATAAACAAAAGTAAGAATTAATTAATTAATTACTTAATTAATAACGATAATTTAGCTTAGCATAACGTATCGACATTTTAAAAACACAAATTTAACTTTTTAAAAATTAATAATATCGCAACGCAAACATAAATGTGAAAAAAGGGCCAAATTCGATAGAACAAACGACCTTCGGAGTAGTCGGTGTCAGCGATAAAAGAATTGATACGTAAAGAGTGCCAAGTTCCATAGCAGATCCTTTAATCATAGCTGTAAGAATGTACAATTTATTTAAAAACAATATTTCAAAAAAATATCGGATTTCTAACTTGGCAAGTTGTAATTAAGATAAATTACGTTCAAGAAGATGATATAGGAAGACAATTAGAAATTAACTATTATCGCTTGCCACGTAATTTTACTAATTATTAAAAATTTCAAATTAGATGAATTAAATTTCTTGAATGTAATTTACCTTAATTAAAACTTGCTAAGTTAGAAATTTGATGTTAAAAAAATCGATTGTTTTTAAATAAATTGTAGAACATTGTACTTTTACAGCTATGATTAAAGGATCTGCTATGGAGCTTGGCACTCGCTAGATATCAATTGTTTTATCGCTGACACTGACTACTCCGAATGTCACTTGCTCTATAGAACTTGGCCATTTTTTCACATAAATGTTTTCGTTGCGATTATGGTTTACTTTATCAGCAGTGTCACTTAGAATCAGATGGTCAGTTAGAGAGATATAAAATGTCCGCGACAGTGGTGGGGGTTAGTAAATTTTATTTGTTGAAAAATGGGTCCTCGAACGTGTGATGTACAAGTTTAAGATTCTCTAAACTAGATAATGAGACAAAGCGAAGCTTTTTCTGGTGTATATTTTTTTCTTGATGTAAAATTTTTTGGCTCTGCTGTTATTAATAACAGATATGTGGTTAGTTGTTATCTGCATGAGAAGATGTCGAGTAAAACGTTACAAAAATGCCTGTAGTTCAGCGTTGTCAGAAAGTTAAGACACAATACTTTTATTCTCACCCAGAGATTCTTTCAATCACATGAATAGAAAATGATAACATTTATACTGAATATGAAACAAATGAATTAAGATACAAACGTCAGATAATATTATTTTTGCAAAACATCGGCCTTATACAGCAAAAAAAAAACAGCTCCTATGCCGAAGGCACTTACTGTTTCTCTCTTACTACTGCCATTCCTCATCACCAAGGGAATACTGAAAGAAAGGAAGAAAGAAACAAGAAGTTTCTTCTAGAACTATACGAGCCTACTTTCCCGTATACACTACCTTCAAATTTATAATCTAGCTATCTTTCTCTTTCTCGGTTAGGTTTAGTTCTTAATTGCTTCAAATATACTTTTTCAACGGTTAATACATATTCATTCACTCATTTATTCATTAATTCATTTACTCAATCATTCCTGTATTCATTTACTCAGTCATTCATGTATTCATTCATTCACTCATTCATGTATTTATTCACTAACTTAAAAAGAATTTTTCGAATCGGAGAATTCGTTCAAAAGTTATTAGGTGGGGACAGACAGACAGACCCCGACAGACCGACCGACACACAAATTCCCCATCTCAAAACCCTATTTTCAAATTTTTTATTTTTCAATCTTTGTTTAATTACTTAACTTATTTTTGATTTTTCTTAATTTCTAACGATATTTTCATGATACATTAAGCCTTCTTTCATGCTTTATTATTATTTTTTAAACTTTTACGGGAAAGTAGGCTAAAAAGAAAAAAAAACAATGGCAAATTAAAATTAAAGAGACCGTGGTCATATATTGAGTTCTAATAATATCTGGGGTGACATGTGCTCGAAGCGGAAGAAAATGACAGAAAACAAATTTAGTAAAAAGATTTTATTCCACAAAAAACCAGGAAGAAATTGTCCATCCAATTGAAATAGTTTTCAGTAGGATCCTGTATTATTCGTTTCTGAAATCGACCATAATTTGCATGTTCCTTGAATTGCGTTTTGAGTCAGCAATTCACCTTTATGAATATTAAAATTATTCAGCGGTGTAACGTCAATTTGTCGAGTCCTTTTTGATGAAAATACAGATTTTAAAGACGTTAGTGGCATTTCCAACATCATGAATAGAAAATATCCCAAAATGTAGGAAGCCATGATGTAAGAACCTGCTCTTAGCATCTGTAGGAAGAAAAAAAAGATTCAATTAATTTTAAAATGTTTAAATGTTTAAACATTTATGCATCTGTAAAATTAAAAATGAAGTTCAATGAAATATGTCATTTCGATTAGAAAGCAACATTAATTATTAATAAATTTAAAAAATGAGAAAAAATAGAACCGACTTCAAATGAAAAATGGCGCTAAAATTCAACATCGATATTACTACTTTTAACCATAATTTTTGAAGTTGGTGCAAAATTAAGACATTCTAATTACCACTACACCATGTGTTACTTTACATTGGAACTGTTGAAAATTCTATCACATTTATATATGTAGTTGGTTCATAATTGCAAAAGATTTTATCCATCATAATTTTGCACCAACTTCGAAACTTATGTTTAAAAGTAGTAGTATCGATGTTGTTTAAAGCATGAATGTATTCTTTACTTTTTAGCGCAATTTTTAATTTGAAGTTGGCTCTATTTTTTTCGTTTTAATGCAAATGCATTTTTCAAATAAATTCTCTATTAAAAAAAAAAGCATATCAAATGGCACACACACTTTGAATGGCTGTCACTGAAAAATAATCATTTGTATGATAAATTCCGTTTTGAAGTTGATTTTAAAAAGTCTAATATAACTTTCTAACTGAAAGAATTTAGTTTTTGTTTAAGAGAAGCCGTCACTCAAGCTCTTATTGTAGCTGCTTTTATTAAAAATTACTGCTTAAAGGCAATCGAGAACACCCTTGATTGATTAAAAAAATAATAATCAAAATCGGTTCATCCAGTGAGAAGTTGTAAATGGATAAACAAACAAAAACATACATACGCTATGAATTGATAACCGTCCTCCTGAAAGTCGGTTAAAAAGAATAAATTTGTATGCCTTCATTTTGACAGCTGATACAATATAAATAAGAATATCAGATAGTGAACTTTACTTGAATATGAAATATATGAAATTACATAGTGTGAAAATTATATTTAATTATATTGCCTCACCTACAATAATTTAACTTGCATAATACTCGTAGATGTCCGCACCAAAGCAGAAGCGTTGCTTTTTTTTTCTCGTCTGAATTAAAATTATGATAGGTTTATATTTATTAGCAATGTTAGCTATGTAGAAAATAAAGGGAATATATAAAACATGTATTAGAGATTTTTTTTTCTTTACGTAATTTCAAATCCTCCCGGGTGAGAAAATTTGGTGCAAAAGTAAGTAGCAAAATTTCAAGATGATCTGACAATCAGGTAATAAGTAGATGTAAAATTTCAAGACAATCAGATAAAAGTTTCATACTTTGCATGGGTTGTCAAAGCTCGCTGACTGAACCCCCCAAAAAAAGATATATTTTTTTGTTACGAATACATGCTTTTTATATACATATATATATATTGTAATCGGACAGGGTTAGAAAAGTTGCGCAACGTGCCTTAATAGTTAGGGGTAAAATTGTAAGTCAATCAAAGGAAAAAAATTATCTGACGAGTATGGCCAAAGTTCGCAAATTTGAATTCAAAGCGATATATTTTTCACTAAACAATTTATTCATTTATTTATTTTTGAAATTGGCTACGGGGTAGAAAAGTTAGTTAGTACGATAAATATAATTCACAAAATAATTCCAGAATATGCAGTTACATCTTCACGTACTCACCGAATGCCAAAAATGTAATTAAAGGAGGCGAGATATGCTTTCCCACCGGATGCAACGACAGCGAAAAATTTGTCTAGCCTTTCTGCGCACGTCATTGCTTCTACATTATTGAACTAACACGCCCTGGTACTAACGATTGTTTATTTTTTTGGCTGTCATTTATTCTATCACTGCAAAATAATTTCACCCAGAAGACCATGATTTTTTAATTACACTTTGACGTTAGATGGATCAATATTTTTGTTTAGCGAACCAAGACCAAATCGATATAGTAAATATTGAATTCAAAACGCCTTGTTCTCGGTAACATATCTCTTTAAAAAATACCACTACAACTTATGTTTCTTTTAGTATTTAATATTGATATTTTAATCAATAAATAAAAGTACAGAAATTTTTTCTCAGAAAAAAGCTATTTTTGAGATTCTTAGTAAAAAATGGATTTGAGTTTTGGGAGCATAATACATAATGCTAGTTTAAAAATCATTTAAGGACGAACGTTACAAAACATGCTTCCAAAAATTCTGCCCTCCTACAAAATGAATAAATGTAGTGAACTAAAATTATTTTTTCTCTACATGATCGCTAAAAATTAAAAAAAAAAAAACTTTATACATGAAAATAAGAAGAAAAATGACCAAGGTCTGGCATATGTTTTTCAAAAATTTATTCTATAAGTTTTCTAACACTAATAATACAGAAATATCTCTATAAAAATTAGTTCGCTATTTCACTGGTGTTCCTTCTAAAAGTATAACAAATTTGGAAGAATGAAAGAATTCCTTTTAAAATGATACCTAAAGTATATGCATTACGCTCCGAAAACGAAAATCCATTTTAACTAAGAATTTAGAAAGAATAAAAAAAAAACTTTTTGGCTGAAAATTTCTTTTGTACTTCTATAGAATGATAAAAATATTATTAATTAGCACAAAAAAAAAAAAAAAAAAAAAAAAGCAAGCTATACTGGTAGTATATAAAGACATACGGCGCATAGGACAAGGAGTCTTAAATTCGATTTGTACTCATTTGTCAATTTGTCTTGGTCCCTTCAAGCTTGTATATATGCAGTTTTTTGTGGAACAAGTATGTGAAATGGTCTTGTTAATTGATGCATGTTGCTCTTTATTTGGTGAATCTGATTTATTTCAGCTTTTGATTGTTATCCTTATGTTGAAGACTTTAACAATATTCTAGATTAGCAAATAAATATTAAACTGCGATACGAACGCCAAACTGGTAACCATACTATATCTTTGAGGAACTCCTGCTTTCATGCGACAGAAGATGGCGATCACCCTGGTTGATAAGATCTTTACTACGCATCAGCTAACATTATTTTATCACATTACTATATCAATAAGAACAAAAAATATGCTTACTAATTCCCAGTGGTCATAATAGTAAATTGTTCTAGCTGTTCCAAGTGTAAAAGCGATGATGACGACATGAAGAAGGTAGGAATAATAGCTGAGTTTATACAATGGGTCAAATACTCTCCAAGAAAATATAGCATTCACGAAACCTAAAAATGAATAACAAAATAAATAAAAACATTTATACTCCTTAAAATTTTAACAGAATTTTAATAGTAATTTTATTCTTTTAAGAATCAAATCAATAATGAAAATTAAGTTTTACCAGCAGGAAAAGTTAACTTTCACAATTAAGAACAATAGTGCCTTTGTACAATTAAGAACAATAGTGACAATGATAGTAATAATATCTTCACCTAAATTTGTAATACGAAAGGAAATTTTTTAAGCAAGTGGAATATTTTTTAGTTCCACTTGCAATGCATTTTGCCACACCAATACATTTTGTTTTATGTATCGAGTTTAATCGACACTCCCGGAACTCAAATTCCGGGGGTGTCGGTTTAATGGGGAAAGAAAACTTGAGTTTTAAAACAATTGGGAACAAATTTTGAAATAAATATCTTTTAACACTTAAAATATTGATTTAAGGCTGCGATTGACGGGTTGGGCAGTCGCTTATATTTTTTCTTTTTTCCACACTAAAAGAAACAATTTTATAATTGCAAGTAGTACACCTGTTACATGCATACCAAACATTCTAAGGCAGCTTACCTCCAGTATCAAAAGCACAAGCAATCAATACCCAAGCTATACAGAGTCCAAAAAGCGTCCTGTGGTTCCCAGCATAGATCGAAGACCAATAAGCTCCCAATGCGTCAATCCGATGGACATACACCACATACATCAAGCCATAGATCAATGCTATGCAAGCGATCCACATAAGTCCAGACAGACACTGGAAATAAAAGACCAATTACTAATGTTTAATGATCTCGGACACCAATGAGATTTCAATAATAATTAAATTAGCATATTTATTCTTACTTAATGAAGATATTTTCAAATACGGTCGAGTTTTAATGCACCTTTTATTTATTCCCTTTTTAAAATATTTTCATTAGGGGGAGTACAATATCGTAAATATTAAATCGTAAAATTTCAGTCAAGCATTTTAAGCCAGGTAAACAAGACACTTAATTATTTGTAATTATTACAAAATATTTATTTCTGGTCATTGTTGTAATCTATTTTGTCAATCAATTTTAAATGAGTGAAAGCTTTCAGAGGAGTCAAACTATTTTAAATTCTCTGGGCACATTGTAAAAAAAAAAAATGTTGATGCGACTTCGGCTGCTGAATTTTGTTTTAAAAATAAATATTGGAAACTTACAGTTCTTATTTTATAATGAGCTCCTTTAGCCACAATAATTCCAACCAACATGCCAATCACATAGGGTCCAAAGTGACTCAGAGGTAATGAGTAATTTATCTTCCAAAACAAATTTGATGACCTGAAATGAAAAGAAAATGTCGAAAGGAAATCGCAGAAATCCTAAATCAGCATTTGGACATAATTTTTACTATTCTTAAGAAGAATCTTTTACATTATATAACTTACACATCTATAATAAGTCATGTTTTCAGATTCACAGTTTCAGTTTATAAGGTAGTTAAACAAATAATGATGCATTTTCCTGTAGACTGTGGGAAAAATTTAATTAATAACATGTAAAGACTTTTAGGCGTTAATATCGTAACTTATCGAGTGCTGTACATGAGAATACATGACTAGCTAGCTGACTAGCATTCAAAGTGCAATTGAAAGAAAATTGCTTTATGTACTCATAAATGCACCTAGAATATTATTCATTGCCTGTGTAAATGCTCTACACGTATATAATTTCAATCGACGAATGTGTGTAGTTTAGAGTACTTGTTTAAGTTTCAAGTTTCAGTTTGCGCATTTAGATACACTTTTCGCGTTTCATATAAGTTGCATTGCTCTTTCTTTTTGCCATATTCTTTTCTAAACGAATAAAAAATTGGCATATATAAATAACAAAGTTGGACTAGCCAGACGTTTCTTTCTTTAGCTTTCCTTAGTTATTTTGCTTTCAATTAAATACTAGTTCATCTATTTATAGTCAACAAATCAAAAAGAAACATCATATAAAATATAAAGTGCGTAATTTTTGTAAAGAAATACATCCATTTTGCAAAATGCGTTTATAACTTACTCCTCCGTAAAATATGCTACGTAAGAAGGTGGTAAATCATTTCTGTGAGTAATTACCGCCACCACTGCGTTACATGCTGCGATTCCTAATAATATTAGAAATACTCCAAGCTTCATACTCCTGGAAGGAAAAAAGAAATGTCAATATAAAGTGCCATTCTGTATTAATTATAGCAGAATATTCATTTGAATAGCTATTTTTCGATTAGCTTTTATGTATAAATTTAATTTTAATCTCACTCTCTTAATGTTACAAATTTAATTGAAGAAACGACACGAGAGTATATACTTATCACCTATTCAATTAGCTTTGCAGTGGATATGCTTTAATTGATTCTACTTCCCTATCTATGGAAATAAAGCAATTACGTTATTCAAAAAATATGAAATCGACAAAAAGATCATAAGGAAAATAGAAAGAATATCGATATAAAAATGTTGTTCAAGAAAATAAGAAGACAAAATTTTAATTTTGTCTTTGACTTCCGAGGAAATTTTGTCCTTGACAGCTAGAATTTGCTTGTCCGATTTTTTTTGGAAGTTCAGAATTTCGTGTGTCTTAGTAAAAACTTCATGAATGAATCTATGACCGTGTGATAAGGAAACATACTCGCGTTGAAAAAAACTTCTATATTTGTTTATTATGTAGTTTATGCTTTTGAAATTCAATGTGTATTTATTTTAAAAATTAATTCTGTTTATACAAGAAAGAAAGGAATAGTTGAAAGGTGAACATTGGATTTAATGAGGTGTTTAGTTAGTTGAGTGCAACCTTAGTTTGTTTTATTTGCTTTTAATAAG
Organism: Octonoba sinensis; assembly: GCA_038502835.1. Classification (NCBI taxonomy): domain Eukaryota; kingdom Metazoa; phylum Arthropoda; class Arachnida; order Araneae; family Uloboridae; genus Octonoba; species Octonoba sinensis. The sequence continues at coordinate 21,411,787 of CM076599.1, read as the reverse complement.
AAAACGATCAAATTTATCTCCAAATAAAATAAATAAAGTATTACTTTTTTAAATACTTATTATTCCTTTAAAAAACGGATTCAGAGAATTTGGGGGATAATAACTATTCTCCATTCTTAAGCAAATCTCACAATATGTAACTAAGATGTGTTTGCAAATGGATCTTGCTCTAAATGCATGACTCCTTGCTGATGCATTTGTAAAAGAAGAAAAATGCAAAAATATACTTGCTTAGACAAAATCCAGCTCAAAATAATTCCAATTAATGTCAGCTGAGATAAACATGAAACATACCAAAGATGAGGAAAACACTGCAATGAAAAAGAATTGAGTCATTATAAAAATATTCTTCTGCAGTTCATGAAACATAAGTAACATATTATAATCGGTTGATTTTTAAGGAGAAATAGCCGGTGCTAGTAATATATATATAATATATATACACATACAGAGCGATAGAGATTCTCTAGTTGTTGAAAAAATACTTTCTCTTGCTTTTCACAATTTGTATTCATAATAGGTATTTTATGGATAAAAGCAACTGTATCAGAAAAAAATATAAATTCATAGCAATTAGTTTAGCACTGTATTGTAGCGAAGCTTGATTGTTTTTTTTCTACTGACATTCGCTTTTATTCAAAATAACTTATGTTGTGTGTAAATTGTTTCTACGTTTATTAAAGTGCCCTTATTTTCTAAGATTGAGCTCTGCTTTTTAATTGTTGCCAAGTTTCAGGAACAATTTAAGACGCAATAATGTATTAACATTTTCTTTATAAAAAAAGGCAAAAACTCATATTTAAATCACATTAATGTATCATTTATAAATATAAAAGTGTATTCATAATAAAAATCAACGAGTGATGAATAAAATTTACCTGCTCATTAATGTCAAGAAAATTGCTATACATTCCAACATGGGCCCATATGTTGTTTCGACAGCGGGAAATGGCCCCAGTAAGAAAATCTCCCCACATAGGTCCCGAGCCAATAAGTGGTAGTAGAATAATTATTCCGATACACATCAGCAACGGTAAGCAAAGCCTAGAATATTTACGATTTGAGATTAAAATCCATCTCTTAAACATTGGCAAATTTAAAATTATACGTTTGGCTATTTTGTTGAGAAATAACATCAATGTAGAAACTCAGTTGTTCAAGACTTTAAGAATTGATGTGGAATCAATTGGTAAAAAGGATCTGCGTTGATTGAGGCTTCGTCAAATATAGAACATTTGGAAAAACTCAGAAGGTTGTTGCTGTTGCTGTTACTAAGGCAACTCGGAATCTACGACCTCGGGTGAGTTCATTTGGAAGGTTCGTTAATACTGGCCCATACTGGTTGAACCGAGTGTATTAATCTAGGTTTTAGTCAATCCATTATAAGCATGGGCTTAATTAAGCATTGACGAACCCTCTATCATTCGTAGTTCCATTAAACAATTTTTGTCAAACGATTCTCTATTAATCAAAACCTTCATCAAGGAAAGTCTTTGATTGCGAGATTTTATTTTTCAAGTCTCTATTGACCGACTATCTATCAAGTGCAACCTCTACTTAATAGCTTAATATTAACCAATGATTCTGGTAAATCAAGAGTTTGGTTATAGTTATAGCAAGGTACCAATCTTCACATTTTGAACGTGTAACGGAAGTTATGCACGAAATGTACGACACCATGAAGTTAGTTTTTTACTAGTGTTTCTAGATCCTTTAAAAGAAATTTTTGAATGTAGTTTATTATTGTGTCTTCCAGTGTGATATTATTCTTGCAACTATAAGTTTATTGGTAGTTTATTGCGACGAACGTTCTTAGCACTAAAATGCGGTGCAGTTAGTGGTTAGAATGTCGCAAAGCACCCGGATAGCCCGGGTTCAAATCCCAAAGACAAATTTCTGTGCTGAAGGATCTTGGAGCTGCTTCGTTTGATTGAAAAACTTATGATGTCCTCAATAATACTAAAATAAATATAATTTTATTGTTTTAATATGGCCTTTTGAAAAGAAATTAAAAAAAAGACAAACTTACTTTATATAATGCTTCACAACAAGGAAACAGAAGTTAACTTTTACATTTTGCGACTTGCTCGAAGAATACCACAAAGCATATGTCAAAAGAAATCCGCTGAAATTGATAGACATGTCATTAGTAAAAATATTTTTTCTCGGCAGGAAACATTGCTAAGACATAGTAAATTGAAAAACAAGAAAAGTGTTCGCATTACGTATTTAAAAGTACACATTTCGTACTCACCTACAAAGAAATAAAGCATCAATTGCTAATGGAAAGTTCACAATATAGGAAAAGTACTCCTGTGACAAATAATCATGTAGATTTTGTAGAGAGCCTGTAAGAGAAAAGTTGCAATTCGCAATTAAAATACAAGTGATGTAAATAATAAATAAATATGTCTTAAGATTGCACGATTTTAGACTCCTCAAATTGCTCTTATTTCTCGAAATGCTGCAATATGATACTAAATCGAAAAACGTATCTCCGCTGAGATTAGTCTTTTTAGAAAGGAGGGAGATACCCCTTTGTGAAAATACCATTTAAGAGAAGTGTTCCTAACTTTCCATTCCTCCCTTCTTCTGTTTACACCAACATCGATCGTGTTCAAACATTTCTATTTTCTGTTATTATTATACTTGATTCCAACGGACAAAGCAATCAATTATTTTCAAATCAAGAAAACGTAACAAAACTTAACATTATCAATCTTAATTTCTCAATTTGCTAGAAGACCAACTTATGTTATAATGAAAGTGAAAAAAATAAACGGTAATTAAAAGTAATGTCAGTTACGATGCTGATTAAAAGAAGGAATGAAAGCAGAACGATTCTTTTTAGAAAGATATTAGATCATAGCTTCTTCTAAAACTTTTGAATATTACATTTTGTTAAGTCTGTTGGTAATTTAATTTTGATCACAAGTTCTTATAATAATAACAACAACAGCAAAAATAATGGCAATAGTAAAGTTGAAGCACAAGTTAGCTTTTAAATGTATTTGACGTTTTTTTTTTTCTAGAATTGTTGTTTAATTAATTATTTTACAGATAAAACTTTCTTCTACATATTTCTCAAAATTACTATAAAGAAAAAAGCTGTCAAGGGGGTGGGGTAACTTGCTTGAGTCATTTCTTTCAAAAATTATTTAGAACCATTAACTAGAGTTCCACATTTTGTATTAAGATATCATGTTTTGCTCCATCCTCTAAATTACTTTTTGGCCCATAAGTCAAGCTTAACGAGAAAAAGTTCAATTGAGCCACTTATCAGTACGATTGGCCCTCAAAACGAATTAGCGCCAGTTTCGGTCACGAATTAGATGCTTTCCCCTATATACTCAGAACAGAGAAGAATATAAAAACTAGTATCGATCAAACACATCTTAAAACAAATTCAGTTGTTAAAAAGGTAATTGAAAACTTCTATGATGGAAGTACAAGTAGTTCCGGATGATTTGAAAAAAATACAAGGTTTAACTTGGTGCTACTAATTTTCATGAATATTGTCAGGGGTATAATATACTGTAGCACTGAACAGTGCTATTACTTACTTGACTGCACATAAAATGCATCGTATGGAAAAAGATATGTGTGTCCCAAAGTAATCCATGCAACGGATGCAACAATGATGCCGCGAACACTTTGCCCTGATAAGGTTCCTTCAGTGTCGTCTTCAATGCTTTTTAAAAAGCTCTTATTGTTGTTGCAAAAGGAAAAGCAGACAGTGACAGACACACATCTTTCTGGAAAAAAGGATATTAAAATAATATAAATCTTTCATACTTTTCACAAGCAACTCCATGAGCATAAGTTGCTTTTGGGTAAAACACACCACTTTTTTAAAGCCACATATTTCGTGTCCTAAGGACCTGATTGTCATTTAATTAATCCAGTTGTGCAAAAATACTGCAGCATAAAAATGCGCCTCTGGTGGGGTTAAAGAGCACTATTCCTTTAGTATTTGTTTTTTTAAAACTGAGCAAATCTGTTGATATGTAAAAGGGTAAGCTCACTTTAGGTGTTGTGTAAAGGTACAAAATTGTAATGTAGCAGCAAATACGCATTATAAATGAAAATTCTATATCTGTGTTAATGTTACCATTCATTACCCCAAGAAAAAACAATTGGTTGAGATGAGAATTTGGTACAAAACCATCCGAGCATATTGAAAACAGCATTCAATTGATTAAGTACGAAACAGAAAACCTCTCTAAGAAATGAAATATCTGAAGATATGCTTGTAATTGATATGTATTTAGAACATTCTCCAAAGTTTAAAAATTTATATGAACCGTGAATTTTAGGAGAAGGAAAAAATTTGATCGGTGCTCCCCTAGTGCAGTGGTCCGCAAACTTTAGAAGCTAAAGAGCCAATTTTACCGATTAAAGAGTCAGAAAAATTTTGAAAGAGTCAAATTACCCTTTGATAAATAGTTTAATATCATTCATTGGGATAATGGATACACTATCATACATACATAAAGAATATCTTCATAAACAATTCTCCTGTAAGTACTAAATATGTTAATTAATGAAAGCAAGGATTTGAAGCCACTTAAAAGGTTTTATATTGCATGAGTAATTTGTTGTTAACTTCCCACATGAGTTCTAAATTCTAAGTTCTCAATTAGATTTGGTAATGAAGACAATTTAATCTTTATTTCATAAGTTTTGATAATGTTTAAAAGGCATTTTGATTTTAAAAAAAGCATTTTTCTCTTTCCTAATTCTGAATTTCAGTATACAGTAAAACCTCCATGTTGACCACCTAAGGGATTGCATCTACGTGGTCAACATACGAAGGTGGTCAACTTAGGGAGTTTTTAGAAAAAAGTTCGTGCAATACAGTGAAACCCCGATTTTACGTTTCTCAAGGGACTGGGCAAAAAAAAAAAAAAAAAACCCGTAAAATACGGGAAAAACGTAAAATACGGGAAATACATAGAATGCAAAAATCAAATAGAAAAGAACTAAAGGTAGTAAAGATGACTCTTTCAAAAGGTATTATATCTATATTTTACGAAAAGAACATTATTATACATACCATTTTAAGATAATTTTAACACATTTAGATGCGATTCCTGACGTTTAGGCTGAAAATAATCCGTATAGTGGATTGTTTTTTAATCGTTGAGTTCAAAGTGAATGCAGCATCTTCTAGGATTGAAATACGTTGTAAGTTTTTTCCCTGGTCTTTATAAGAAAGAAAATAGTCTTTCACTATTTGTAAGCTCTTCATTGCAATAGTGAAAGAAGGGACGGACTGTGCTTCCGGTTCTTTTTGTTGATCTTCATCGGCTGACGGAAAGTACAGACGGAAAAATATTGCTTATTTTAGAAAATTTTTTTTTCACTTTCCAGGGAAAACGTAAAATGCGGGAAATTTCATATATAACAAACTTACAATCCGGTTTAAATTAACATTATTAGGGGGGGGGGGTCATCAGGTCCCCCCATTAAACTGGGACCTGATGAAAAAAACGTAAAATGCGGGTAAAACGTAGATTCGGGGGAAGTAAAATTTTTGTTTGAGTCCTTATTTTGTTCATTAGGTAACTGTCAAAACGACTTGTACAGTTTACAAGTTCATTAAGCATGCTTGCACATTTTTCCGCAGCAAAATCTTTAAGTTGCTCAAAAGCGAGAATAAAGAACGGAATGTGCGAGCGATACAAGTTGTTTTGAAATTCTGCTTAGTTCAATTCTACGCACATACCCCACAGACAATGTATGCAGTCCAAGAAATTAAAAAAATTCAATAGGCTAGAATATCATTTCTCCTTAACAAAAGGCTGGGCACAATCTCCGGCATTTCCCTCTTATTCTATGATACTGGAAGTGAATAATGAATTTAAGATGAATTTAGGGGGCGAGTGTTACTCGGATAAGCCGAATGACTAATAAAGAAATTCCTGGAAACCAGATGGAAAACAGACAGGAGAAAAGGCAAATTCAAGAGAACATTGGTGGTCAAGTTACAGAGAGTAAATTAAACATATTTATTTCAAATAACCTACTAAAAAGTGGTCAACATACAACTCATGGAGGTGGTCAACATAGAGAGGTAAATCTCCATTGAAAATGCATTGTGACCATTCAAACTATAAAATTTCGGTCAATATAGAGAGGTGGTCAATGTAGGGAGGTGGTCAACATTGGAGGTTTTACTGTATTTGTGAAGAGAGTCGCATTTAAGAAGCTAAAGAGCCACATAAGGCTCGCCGGGCACGCTTTGCCGATCCCTGCCCAATGTACCCAATCAAATCTTGAGAGAAGTGGCACCCACATACACTCATGATTATTTACCCCATGATTTCAATTAATAGATACTTTAAATTGGGAAATTAAAGCTTTCTACTTACTATCGCCTTTTTCTAAATTATTTCTTTTCCTTCCCAGATGAAGTAACCAATCGACGACTGTACTGACAGCAACGAGGCAAACCAAGAACAGGAAGAAGCATCTAAATGAAATGAAATTCAAAAAGTATGTTACATATTTTTCTAGTTGCACACATAAAAATATGGACAGTAATCTATCACTTATAAATCATCGCTTTTATGCGTTTTTTTCTTTTATGCGTCATATTTTTCATAAGTTTTTTTTCTTTTATACGTGAACTCTTTTATGCGTAGATTTTCAAAATTTCCGAACATAAATACATTAAAAATTAATGTTATTTAATTTACATTTACGTTTCTCTGATTCAGAGGTGAGTAAAATTGTTACAATGCATTTCTTTTCTTCTGTTTGATTCATAATTTTTGTAATTCAGAAAACATCAAATTATTGATGTGACTTCTTTGGCAAATTAACGTTTGAATAAGATTGAACAAAATGTAGTTCAAAAAATTTGAAAAAAAAAAAAAAAAAAACGGAAGAAAGAAGGAAAAGAAGATAACCTCCTACTTTGAAATGCCTCTCGAAATTGTGACGTGTAAGTAATGTATTTTTTTAGTATTTTTTGTTCTGTTAACATTGCTTTTCATTGGAAAATAAATTCTTTATAAAAATCACTGCAATTTGTTTTGCATTTTTCTCTGTTATAGTCAACCGGGTCAGTTCCTTGACAAAACGAAACACACCGAACTGTTACAATATATATCAAAATTCCAGTTACAAAATGAAACATGGAGAAAACACAATATAGCATCTTTACCCCCCTTGCCCCCCAAAAAAAGAAAAAGAGAGATAGAGAGAGAGAAAATACTACTGCAACAAAATTTTAGGCAATTATCAATAATTAATGACAATGATCTGCTCCAAGAATGGGCAATCCTTGACACTTCTGTGGTACTGCTTGGACAATGACATCTAATGTGAAAGGATTTTTGTTTTAAATGTGTGCTGTTAATATAATCTAAGTAGAGAATGCAATTATTATCTTTTATCATCAAAACAAATTACATTTTAACAAAAAAGAGAGAAATAAAAATATTTCGAGTTTGATCTGTGATTACAATTTTTGTAAAAATGCATCACAACCAAGGTCAGCTCTGTACGTACTACAGATGTTAAGTAAGCAGTTGCACAAATATTTTATTTTCCGAAGTAAGTAATAGTAAACTGATTCTTAAGCAATAAATGATAAAGCAGATAGCTCAGAGTAACTAGAATTTGTTTCAGTTTGTTGAAGTGTTTTCCTACTATAAAAGGTCTGCATTCAGGAATCACCCCAAAAAGTTGTTGTTCAGGTATTTACCGGGGAAATATTTCATTTGCACATCTCTCACTTACGCGATTTTTCTTTTAGGTCAATCCCTTGTGCGGACGCATAACTGAAAGATAATTACTCAACAACATGAGCTCTGACGAACGCTTAGAAAATTCTGAGTAATATTCAAATTTTTATACGTGTATACCGTGGAGAATGTTTCTCCATCAAGAACTTCATATATTAACATACATTAAACTAGAGGGTAAGAAAACCAAGTTCTTGATGTGCAACACAGTGAACAAAATTTTTCACTATTGCAACATAATATAATAATCAAGTGTCTGCATAGTCAAATTTTCGAAGCATAATATCGTGGTCCGCTATTAATCGGATTAAACTAATGCAGCAACACGGTATTGTAAAACGCTTAATTTAATGAACGTTATTTTCTTAGCTCTACATTAAAATGGCCGAGTTATAGATTTTAAAAATACGCTCTGGAGCTGTTATTTAAAATACGACATATTTTTTTAATTACTGTATTATACGTATAAATTCAACAACGGTTGAAATTTATTTTATTCATTTTAATCTTTGAGAGCTTAAAACTTCACAAAAATTCATTCCCCTTTAGGAATTTCATTGCAGTTTTGATATTTTGGTGCACGTTATACGTTGATATCACGACCATCAAGCTTGAAAATCAAACTTTATAAATCAGCCTGTTTCCCTTGGGTTGATTTGCAAACTCACCAAATTTCACGTTGACAACCTCACCAAATTAAAAATTAAACATTAAAAACAATTCAGTCGAAAAATAGATTTAAATGTTAGTAATGTTTTTAGAACAATAAACGTAACAGGAGTGACCTATAGGAACTTTGGAAATATAACAAAAAGTCAACTATCAGCAGCAGGAAATACATCGATTAGGCTAATGTTCTGCCGTCCTCATTAGTTCCCTGGCATCCCAATATCTGCCAGCAGTACAGTTACTTGATGATATTGCAGGGCACAGCATAAAGAGCTGTACGTCCAAAACTACATCCTCCCCTTAAATGGTGCAGTTTGGTCTATGTTAGTGATGTCTTACGACAGAATTTCATCAGCTTTTCTCAGAAGTAAAAAAAAAATGTTTTGTTGAAATTAATTGTCCGAAACTTTAAAAGTGAATAAAGTAGGTACTGTCGACAGGGTGTCTTAGTGGTAAGGCGCAAGACTTGTACGCGCAAGATCGCAGGTTCGAACCTGGCCCAAGTCGGTGGGTTTTCAAGATGCAGAAATTCGTTTGCACCCATGTCGCATGATTGTGCGGCATGTTAAAGATTCCTTGAGTATCCGTTTTTCTTGGATACTCTCGGCTAAGTTAAATACCTAGTGCAAGTCGCATCAAATGAGAGCTCAGGTGCCCCTTTCTAGGGAAACTGAGCGTCCGAATTCTCAGTGGTAATGACATCCACCGACAGTGGTGCTACTTGAAAAAATGGATGACGATTACCGGAGTACGCACTAGGTCTGCAAAGATTAATGACCATACGCAGCCCCATTAGAAAGAAAACAAAAAGAAAGTAGGTACTTTCAATACAGAAATTTTTATGTTGCGTCGTTAATGATAAAAAAGCTCATGGTAGCAGACTTTTACAAGTTAGTTTCCGGGATTATTATTTCGAACTCAATCGAAACCGTTAAACAGTAGAGAACTTTTAAATGAACCTTAAAGATATTTTATAGCAGAAAGAACACAAGTATTAAAGTCATTGTTAAAACATAAAATCTTACAGAATAATTAATTGAGTGTGGTCTGGTTCGGTGTCTTCTTTTATGTCGCAACGATCAACTGTAGCAGTTCCAGGAAATTCGACTGTTTCAAATAAATAACTGAATAAATAAACAAATAATAATCATAACAATACTAATAATATTGTGTAATGCATATGAAAAGCACTCAAAAATGTTTACACTCAGGAAATTACATATAATATCACACTGAAACCAGTTACAAAGTTTAAAAACTCAAATTTGTTGCATTGCAGTCCTGAGAAAAATTTCTAGTTCTCGTATTATTTTAAATTACCATTTTTTTATTACGTAGATATATCATATGAAGTTTATGAGTTTCAGAATTACTGAAGAGAGTTAGTGCGATTCCACCAAATCTGTACTTTTCTTGAATTGCTTGAATAATTGGGGTTTAAGTAGGGAGAATTTAGTAGATTTTTCAATCGATTACAAAAAAAAAAAAAAAAAATTGTTGCAACATTTTTTTATTACTGATTTTTCTTTATAAATATTCATAGTAATATCGCACATTGAAAACTAAATCAGAGATAAATACTTTCATCAGAGCCGATCCATTGTTAACTTTAATCACCAAATAGGGAAGTATTTCAAGTATGAAATGTCCCACAGGAAAATATCCATTCTTTAAACAAATAAAACATAATTACCAGAACGAATTGCAACAAAGAAATCGAGGGTATTAAGCATTAATTAGTATTAATAACTTAACATTTAATTGCCAAATTATTTAGAAAAATAGGAACAATACAATTTATTTTCTAGTCAACAATTTTGGATAATGTTTCATGTCGTCACTTGGAGTCGAAGTTATGACACGTGAACGCCATGAGCATTGATAAAGCGTTAGCATGGTGCAAAGCAGAAGAAATAAAAACATGAAAAAAGAAAGTTAAATAGATAAATAAATAAAATAAATTAATAAGAAAGTAAAAAATAAAAGCATAAATTATCCTGCAAATCGTAATTCTCTATACGTGTCAAAGGACTAGAATGTTTTTAATCAATTAATCAATACTTACCTACTTTTATTAATTCACTCACATCGTCCAACGTACAAGTAGATGGGAAACATAATCCAATAAAGTGATTCATATACTCAGTCATAAATGGTATGTAAGGAATTGTTTGTATAAGCTGGAATGTCAGGAATATTATTATTGATATATCAAGCACAAAAGAATATATATATATATATATATATATATATATATAGGAATGAAATTATTCAAAAAAATAATCACTTAACATTTACGATTAACAAGAATATGGGTGCATCTCAATGATTTATTATTAATTTTATTACGAACTAACCTGCTTCGTTCTTCACGCCCTTTCTAGATCATACTTAGTTTTAAAGACCCCCAATTGCAGTTCCTGACATGATAAATAGTATAATTGTTTATTTTCTATATCTGAATACAGCAGAAGATTTAAGTATTACCACATTAGAAATTATGAGCTATTCAACCCAGTAGTATTTAAAGGAGGGCAGTGGCAGCCTAGTGGTTAGAATGTCGGACTTCCACCTGGAAGGTCGCGTGCTCGATACCCGCTGAAGACCCCCAATGTACACTTCGGGATAAGTGCATGTAAAATCCGTTAACCCCATTATCTCAACTACCTCGCCCGCGGATGCAGAGCATCCTTAAGTCCTAATGCTAACAGGGAAGGAGGTTGGAGGCGAAAAGAAGTATTTGAGTACAAAAGTTATGAGTGACTCAGCTAAGTGATAACCGAACGAAGCAAAAATTACAAATGACTCAATCCGGTAATAGTTAAATAAAACTACTCTCCTACTAATAAGATAGTTGTACTTTTTAAATAAAATTTTAACAACATGAACGAGTCAGCAGAATCATAGGCGTAACCAGGGGGGGGGGGGTTCAACCCCCCCCCCATTGGGTATGTACTTATTTAGGCACATTTAGGCACACAGAAAAATTTCTGGCTACGGCCTTGCAAAGCACAATTTTTTTTCCCCTAAGAAAATTAAACACATATGCATATGATTTTTTTTCCCTTTTTCTCTGAAGGGTTGCGATCATGGCCAAAGTATGCAGCTCATAATAAAGAAGACCTTTCATTTGGTTATAAGGTTATAATCAACCCCCTTATCACTTTGGGGGGGGGGGGGTTAACAGCGAAAGGTGGCTTCAATCACCGTACCACACACAGACAGAGATCCTTTCAATCACTCCAGAGGGTTTTCTTTCCTTCTTGATGTCTTTTTTACCCAAAGGCAGCAATCTGGGAATACAATCGCACAAGTAATAAGTTTCCTGGAAAATATTCTCTACTGTGATGGAGTCCTAAAGTCCAATTGTCCTAATGGGTTAAACCCTCAAGCCAGGAAGGGATGCTCATTAAGAATCTTAAAGAGCTGTATTTATTTATGACTTCCTGTCCAAACACCCATTTTGGTAAAATCTTTTTTGTAAATGAGCCGATTGGAAAACTGATGAACTGTATTTGCATTGCATTCTCATTTACAGATGTTCTCTCATCTCTTATATTTTAAATGTTTTTTTTTTCTTATTATGGTCCATCACTGATTGCATTACGACTCTGGAAATCATCCGTTCAACGTTTCCAATCTCACTGCTACGGTTTAATGCTGCATTTTAATTTACAATCAAGTATTATTTATATTTTAGCTAAATTTTTAATTATTTTCGATACATAATAATGTTTGCACTCCAGCGATGGACACATAAAAAATAAACTAATAGATCTAGTATGGAATGTTTAATGTTTTTGTGAATCAAGGCCGTATCCAGAGGGGAAGGGGGACCCACGGGCAGCCCCCCAGAAATATTTTGCAATGTATTATATATTCCTCCCTAAAACTTTGCTTTACATAAGTGTGTCGAAGTCTGGGCCCCCCGAAAAAAAATTCTGGATACTGCCTTGGCTCCGGAGCAGGGGGAGCATGTTAAGAATTAGGAAGGGCAGTGTATGCTTCAAAATCATACCCTTTATATATACATATATATATAGATATATATGATTAGAAAGGATATTGATATGAATTTTTTTACATATATGATAGCTTTTTGATGTATATATAGTAGATGTATGTTTAGATCTTTGGTGAAGTTAGAGGAGTGGGTGTTTGGGGCTTCTGCAACTTAAATTTTTGTAACTGGTCTTACATGTATAATGCTTAGGATAACTCTGGAGGCAAGGCTTCGAGGTCTCTCCCCAGGAAACTTTTTGAAATCTTCCTAGCAATGCAGCTTCGGGATACTTTGGTAACGTTAGAGGAAACAGAAAGGAGTTAGGTTACTCCCCCCCCCCCCCCCCGCAATTTTTTTCAAAATAAAGTCTTATATCTTTTAAGTTACTTTTGGTGTCGCTCGTGATAGTGTTCAATGTCCTTTCCCTGAAAGTGTTTCTGAAAGTAAAGTGTCTTAAAAGCGTAATTTCTCTTTTCCTTTTTTTTTTAAAACTTGTGATCTGAATTTTCTGCCGGGGGGGGGGGAGGGAAGGGTTGACTTGCTCCGAGGGGGTAGTTCCCCCCCCCCCCGGGAGATGCCTGAAATAAACACGGAATATATCTTTAGAGACATACATTTATGACTAGTAAATTTTCACCTCTTTTACACTTCGTATTGGTGTTTAGTCTGTACATTTTTAGGGTGACCCCCCCCACTTTCTCCCTTTCTAGTTACGCCTATGAGCAGAATTGCAAAATGTTTACTCCGTAATGATCAAGATATACATACGTTTGGAAAACCTTAATACAAGCCGAAACTGACTGTTTAGTGAGACTGCCACAGATTACAAGTAAGTACTTTTACAAAACACGACATCAAGCAAAACATATTTTGAAAAATTATATAAGAAAAGTGCCATGTTGCTTCTATCTGAAACCAAAGTTTATTTATAGCAACTACGGAAAAAAGCGGCAAGAGCGAAACGTTATCCAAAGAAATCACCAAAAAGTTTAACATGCGGAATATCCATACACAAGCATGCCAAGAAAAATTTAAATCTACAGTGCTGTAAATAAGTTTTGAACGTCCTAACACTATGTGAATCGGCACTGTCTTATGGAAAGAGGCTATATGAAGGTGTTGAAGAAAGGGGGGATTTGTAACTTTTCTGATGTTTAGATTGCTGCCGGGAACCCCCGAGGCCCACTACTGTAAAATACCCACCGAGTACATGCGGAGAACATGCTAATTAAACCGTGGGTTTGAAAGTCCTGCATTCGTCTTTAGCAATTACGTTAGCAATAACTGGAGTGCAGGCTACTGGAGATTTTTCTTCCCTTTCAGTACTATGCCTAAATTGTGGAGGGGGAGATAGATTGGTGATACCATCTATAGGTGGAGGTTACGGTCGGATTCCTCCTTTTACGGTGCCTCGCAGGAACTGCTCAATGTTTTTTTAATTCCTGATTACTACGCGAGTGGAGCTCAGGTATTCAAGTATAGCATTAGTGATAACAACAATAACGCGACTTCTTCATCCTGTTGGAATATTCGCAAAGTAGAATTTCGTTCGTACATTTAAAAAAGTTCATCTATGTAAAATTCGAAGTTGCAGAACAATTGTGGGGCTAAATAAGGGGTTTCTTCAGTATAAAAATAGGAGTACGAAGTTTACATTTGTGGAAGTGAGAAGCATTGAGATGACCAAAAAACGTATTTTAAAATACCTCTTTTACAGAAATGTGATTGTTATTTAAAAAATAGCAAGCAATTCCTTTAGAAAAATAAAAGGCAAAAAAAAAAAAAAAAAAACTTTTGAAAGGTTTTACGAACGGAAAATATTTGTCATTCTGCGTGATTTATTTTAATTTACTCACATAAAGGATTCAACAAAATTAAGTAATTCCTCGAAATGTGACATTTTGTCGGTGTTCAAAATTTCACTTAAAGTAATTACTTTCAAATGCAACTTACTTCTTTCAGTTTCCCAAGATCTGTAGCGTTGATCTTTCCTTTGTTATAATCCTTTGACGTTTGGATGATAATGTTGGCGAATCGAATTTTCACTTTGCAGTACATGCCTCGGAACATTTCTTCACTGGGGTCAGTTGTTTCTTTGCCTCTGCTCGTCACTGACAGGTCAACACACTGATCATAATTACCCATCGAATGGGAAGTTCCCTTCAAAATTCCAGCAGTAGGCTTTCCCATGCTGTCAAGCACTGACAAAATAAAAGTAAATGAATAAATCTTCCATTTTAGATCAAGAAAGCCCTACACTGCGTAAAAAAGTACTGAAAAACCAGAGAAAAATAATGTTTTGATCTAGAAATGTGTTCGAGTCAAAAAATCTTGAGTCATTCGAGCTAAAGATTAGGCATCATTTACTTGGGATCTCGACTCTCGTAAATAATCCAGCTAATTTTCATTCAATCCAAAACTTAAAAAAAATATAGATCTTTTCATTTTCATATTCATTTCTGAGATTTAATGTCATTTTTCATTTATAAATTGTATTTTCACTTAACCATTTTTCTGCGTTACTTAATATTACTTTTATTAGGGGTATTAAAAGGTCGCCTTAATTTTTAACTAATGTTATTGTAATATGATATTTATTTCCAAAGTCAACTACTCTTTAAAACAAAACCAATCTGATACTGAATCTGACTTGAATTTCGACAGATATCACGTATTGCAGAACTTGCGAGCCTTCGGACCCAATTTGTCAGCAAGCCCCTTTTCAAGTTGGTCTGTTTTCCAGAATGACAATGTCCCTTAAAGAGCCAAAACCGTTCACCATCGGTTTGAGGAACATTGTTTACAATTTTAGTAAATGATATGGCTATCTAGAACTGTCAGACCATGAATTTCAATGAACATATATGGGGGACATGATCAAGGGGTAAGTTTGTACAAAAAACTCATGCACCATCAACAGTTTCAGTTTTGAACGGAAGCAGCATGACTGAAGTAGTGACTTGTAGAAGCAGCATGACTGAAAATTTTTTGAAACAGGATTTCCGACGACTTGTTGATTCAATGAACTGTCATGGAATAAACATCGGGCAAAAGAAGGTCCCATGTATCAGATATCACATTATTTCTGGTATTTCAGTGTATGTTGAATACCCTCTGTTCAATGCAATATGCATGCTTTCTGCATTTCGAGCGAAAAATTAAAACTTAGAAAAATTAAAACTATCATCCTTTCTTGTGTACTGCTTCCAATATTTTACTATTGAGCACAGTGACAACGTAAAACCATACTGATATGATTTTTGCTGCCGTTGCGTCCGCTCTGAAGTTAGCATCAACCAATGTTAATTAGGCAATTTATTTTAATAAATTTGAAGTAATATTCTATAATACTTTCACAACTTGATTAGGTATTATTTTTAACTTTAGAATACTTAGAATACAAATAACTTCTTTGGATTAAGATGCACTTTGTATTCGTTCTATTATTTCAAAAATGAGCAATTAGGTGGTATATATATTTTTTTACGATCTGAAAAATCTGAAATTCATAATAATAGGACAACTAAAAAAATATATGCATGTGGCAATTGGAAATGTCTTGAAGAATAATGCCAAAATTAAAGTTTCGATCACAGATACAGGAGAATTGCGAAACACTAACTCCAGGCCAGCGATTTTATTCTAAATTTATACCTTAAGGCATAAGCTTTAGAAAACTCTGATAGGATCTGGAATTAAAATACAAATAAGATGTGTTACGGAAAATATTCCTAGTAAAAATTTTACATATATTCGCATTTCATAAAAAAACTCAACACGAAAAGCAATGTATAGTTTTAAAAAAATGTTTAAATAAATAGTTCTAATTAATAAAATTTTACGAAGAGAAAATTAACATAAAATTTAAGGTCCTCATTTCATAGCTTCAGATATTTATTCTGAACTCAAATTAGTTAATAAAAAAATCTTTCAGGATGCTCATATGTAATTTAAATCCTTTGAAATTTTAGGAAGAAAAACAGAATTAATTTATTATAAGAAAAATTAATTTCAGTTTCTGGATATTTTTATTTATTATTTTCACATTTCATCATCATACTTAAACTGAAACAACGTTTTTAAGCGGATGAAAGCAAATACAAGAAAAAATTACTTTTTCATGAGTTTTAATATTTCTTTTCAGTCTTACCTTTTTAAAAATTTTTTTTATCGAATTCATATGTTGAATTTTCAATAGCAGTTATTTCCTTTTACTTTAAATGGAAAAACACTTTTTTTTCCATTGCGCTAGAAAAGGGAAGTTTTTAAATTAAACTTTAAGAGCTTAATAAAAATTGCTAAAATTAGGAAGGCTAATGGATTCGGAGATATTTTTCATTTTACTGGGCATTAAAAATGAGAAATATTTTCAAGCTGTTCCTTCTTACTTCTCCCTTCAAGTGATAATTATTTTCTCAAAAAACTACTAGAAATTGTTTATTTATATGTGAATGCGTTTTTAATTTGAAAACAAATCCATACTAATTAAAAAGAAATGATTAGCCGCACTTTAAACAATTTAATATTTTTCAAACACTAGGTTATTTTCAACGTTAAACACCAATAATATTAACATGTTGACGCTTGGAATTCCATTAAAGTATGCTTTGAAAAATGAATTTCAGTCACCAAAAAAAAAAAAAAAAAAAAAAAAAAAATTCGTCGTAAATGAAAGTGGCATTTTTTTAAAAACAGGAATCATTCTTGGATTCAACCTAATCCAAAATTAAATTTTTAGGTGATATTATTCTAGATTAACTTGGATTTTAGCTAAATCCTCGAAATTAAATCTAGAATAGTTTAGGTACTCAGTTTTGGATTTAAGATTAGGTTTAACATAATCATAATAAATTAAGAATGTAAGCAACAGGTTTCATGCAGTAACCGATCACTTAAAAAATATATGAAGCGGAAAAGCATCCTGTGTACACATTTATATTGACAGTTAGAAATGGCCCCCACATTTTTTACGGGATCCCCGTTGCCACTCATGCACTCTTCCACTTTTGTTAAGTTAAAGATATCTATGTAAAACTGGGGGAGGGAGATATAAAACTATGCATGTAAAACCAGGGTTCGAGGTTCTTGTTGGCCCGGGCCTTATTGGTGTGGTACCCCCCAGAAGCCCCACGAGGGGGACAACGGATTTATACTTATGATTATGAGTAATATTTATTTACTTACTTTTTAGTGTCCAACCTTTCAATCGCCGTACGTTCCCAAAAATTTTCATCATTGCTCCCGTGCATTTTGGACTTAATTTTGCTGTTCCAGATCCTCCGATAATTTTTGGTAACAAACTCCGAAGAAGAGAATTTATAAAATCCGTAATTTCCTTTTCAGCTTCTTTGTAAGTTTGTTTCGGAACGACAGTTTCGTTGCTGAAAGCTGTGACATTATCAGTCACGTTAGCAACAACGGAAGTTTCACTCGCTAAAACACCCGGGATCACTGTTACGTTAGCAGCGATATGTGCTTTTGATAAAATATCTGTTTTCGCTGTTACATTAGCAGTTACATGTTCTTCTGGTAAAACATCTGTATTTAATATTACATTAGCAGTGATAGGTGCTTCTGATGAAACACCTGTTTTCGCTGTTACTTTAGCAGTTACATGTTCTTCAGGCAAAACATCTGTGTTCAATATTACATTAGTAGTGATAGGAGCTTCTGATAAAACATCTGCGTTCACTGTTACATTACCAGTGATGTCTGCTTCAGATAAAACTTTTGTTACTAAAAATCCTAGCAAGATATAAAATCCGAACATTCTGAAGGCGCAAGATCTGTGTGGAAGTCGTTGTCCATCTAAGAGTTCAAGAATTTTCTGTTGAAATATCTTTGAGGAAAATATGAATTTCCTCTCATTTTCCTTCTTGCTTACTGCTTTGACTCTGAGAGCAGACCTTGAATTGTTTTCTCTTTATGCTTCGTATTTCCGCAAGCAGTATTCTATATGTCATTTGTCATTCAGAAGCAGACACTTAAGAAACAGGCTGCCACTGAGCATAAATGCCGGTCGGGGTCAATAAGTTGGCATAGGAAAAAGTGGTGAAATTTTCATTCAAAAGAAGATGAAGGTATTGACAGGAGCGAAATCACGTGTGTGAATCATCCCGTTAAGCTAATTCTGCAGACATATTTTCTTTTCTTCATTTTATTACTTTCTCCTACATCCAATATAAAGAAGAAAGTACTGGATTCGTGAAAACTTTTGTTCGAATTTCGTCGGATTTACAAATGAGCTGTGCTGAATCCATTTTGACCATTTTTAGAAAATGTCTGTCTGGGTCTGTATATGGAGTTTTGTTTGTGGCCGCTGTAACTAAAAAGTAATACATGGAATCAAACGAAATTTAGCGCACACATGGACCCTAATGGGAACTGTAGCTGATTATTTTTTTGTGCGAGTCCATTCGAAGGCGGCGGAGCAATCGAGCCTTTTTCTCGGATGGCGTGAGTGCTTTATGTCAAGAAGTAATGGAACAATTCGAACAAAATTTGAAAAAATTTGACTTACAAGTGGACCTTAATAGGAACAGGTGCTGATTACTTTTAGGCACTCTTTGCTCCAAGGGAGATGGAGCAATTGAACTTTTTAATGTATTTTTGTTGGCTCTGTAAGTTTAGATGTAGAGCATTTTATTAAACGAGACGTGGTCCACATACATCCTGATAGGAAGTAATGGGGGTGGGGTTGGAGCAATCGATGGTTTTTCTCGCTAAACGTATACTTCAAGAATCCAACAATTCAAACAACTATGTTTTGGGGCCAATTGCTCCAAAGGAACAAAGAATTTGTTTCGTATTTTATTGATACCACTTCACCTACACGTTAAGAAATATAATTATCAGCAATATTTTTAGCATTTCGAGGCTTCTCTTGTATCAGAAACGTTTTACTTAATTTATCTTGATTTATAATCCTCTTTTTACACAATTTATTAATTTATTTATTTGTTTTCAATAAGGATTTGTATCATAATAGATTGGCGAGTAGTTTATTCATATAAATGATACACAGAAGAAAGTTCCGTGATGGTAACAATATACTAGTTTTTTATATCTATATTTAGATAGCGTAAGAAAAAAACAGACAATGTAAATTTATGTAGTCAAGTCAGTTCTAGGAAACACAATTTTCCGCTAAAATAAGTCATCTGTGGGAAAGAAAAAAAATGCACCACCAATAAAAACTTAAGAAGCAATTCTTTCATCATTTATGTAGCTACATTTTCCTTGCAGAAAAATCTTAAAACAGCTTTTTTAAAATAATAATAATAATAATAATACATTTAATTTAATGCTTTTCTATAAAATGTAATATTTATTATCTCTAAATGAATATTATCGAGAATTTCAGATCTCTTTTCTTTTTATAAGAAATAGTTTCATATAATTTATATAGGTCCACTCAAATTAATATTAACGTCTTTGGGGATTTATATGCTCTGACTTCCATATTCGCTGTTTATTTCGAATACTTGTCGAAGGTAATTTTTTATTACAATATTTTACACAACAAAAGAAACTTATACATTGTTTTATTGCAAACGGAAATAGTTGACGCTTCGCTGGTTTTTTGTGCTACTGCCCAGCTTTTTTAATGAAAAGTTTTATGTGCTGCCATCTATAATTGAAAGTTATAACTATTATAAGTTCTACTTTCAGGAATTACGAAAAAAAATCATTACTTTTGAAACAATATGTGCGTAAAAACATCAAATTATCTTGAAAACTAAGCAAATAAATTATGTTTCTGCCCAGTTGTTATGTTGCAGATTTTATGAACAAATTTTAACGTAAGTGCAAGTCAAACAAAATTGAAGGATTCATCAAAATAACTTAATTTACTTGAAATTCATCAGAGATTTAAAAGAAAAAAAGAAAAAAAGAGAGAGATTTGAAAATTTGGGGGGAAAATGTGAATGATTCTAACAGAATTATTACCGAGGCTTCAAAACCCTTAATTAAACACTTTGTAATTTACTTGTAATTATTCGACCTCATATCATATGCAAAATCATATTTTCTTCCTCTTTCGACGTTAATGCGTATAAATGCATAAAAAATTCGAATAAAAAAATAATCATAAGGCAAAAATTAAAAATAATCATTGTAAGCTGCCCTTTGCATTTTGTTAATTACAGAGATGGAAATCTCGAGCGTCTCAAGGAAAAACAATTTGGTGAAAATAAATACTATTGCCCATTCCCGTATTTTTTTTGTCTCGGAGAGCAGCAACCTACTCTTAATCATCTTTAAGTCAAAAGTAATACATTTTTGAGAAAAAATAATCCTCGTATTGCTCATTGAGTACCACTTGTTTCTAATGAAATGTCCAGAGTTACATCAGTAAATTCAATCATAATTATATCTGAATTATACTGTACACAAATAAAAGGGGTAAAGTTTAAATTAGTATGAAAATTATGAGTAATTTTAAGTACTCGAAATTAATGCTCTAAATGGATGTAAAATTTTAAAAACTTGTCTCATCTTTCAGAAGTAGTTTATGAAGGAATATTTTATATATTTTTTAAGTACTCTGTTTTTTTTTTTTTTTTATGAGCTATCTAATACGGGTTCACAGAAAAAGATAAAAATGTTTTGTCAATACTATATAATTTTTGTTACATTTCTTGCTTATATATGTAAAATATTGAAATGTGCTAAAGATTTATTGCATATACATGAAGTGTATTGACCTGTAGCCTAATATATATCTCTAGTATTGAATATTCATTAAAAATTTTAATTGCTTAGTCATATTTTCCTAAAGTGAAGATTTGAAAATAAATTATAAATATTTTCAAAAGTAGTTATAGGGAAATAATGGCTATGTAATTATAATTTGTAATGGAGTAATTTACATTGCTCAAATGTATGTTATGCTATAGGCTTTGTACTCTTTTTGCATATGTAATAAATCTGTAGCATATTCTGATGTTTTATAAATACCTATAAACCATTCATTTAAGACCTCCTATGGATATCCAAGCTATATCCCAATATCCAAGAGATGGATATCTCTTGGATATCCTAGAGATAGCCTTATGACGTTAAGATGTCTAAGGGATATCTGTTGGATGTTTTCAGGATATCTATGAGATATCCTGGATATCCATGGGATATCTAATACACGTCGCGATATCGCGACGTCTCAGGGAGGTCCAATAGCTGCAACCTTTTTGACGTTCTGTGGATATTCAGCAGATATGTGGATGTCTCAGGGATATCTCATGAATTTGGTTATATCTACTGATCTTATCCAAGAGATATCCTATGGATGTAATTTGGAGATTCATGGCTGTCTGGGATACTACTGCCCATTCCCGGAGCCAACAACAAAAGAAAAACATTTCAGAGGATAGGTCACAAATTGAAATCAAAGCACAATGAACACGACATTTTCTAATTAAATAACTCTTTTAATGCATATTTATTTCTTTGAAAACAAAATTCAAGGACTGACAAGACAATCTTTTTTTTGAAATTCAGATGTACAATTTTTCTTTATGTAAGTTTTACAAAAATCCTTGGTGCATTTTTTACATTTTTAGTGCACATTGTAGCATTTTTAACGAAAATGTGCATGCATATTTTAATGATTTTTCAGTATATTTGATCAAAGAAGTATTATTTTGTTGAGAGAATAAAATAATGCTAGAAAATAAAATGCATAACATTGAACGCTGATGAAGAATTTAGCAACCTATAAAAAACCCATCATTAAACTAGTACATTGTTGAAATACAGGGTTGTTCTTCGGCAAAAGAATACTAAATTTATAATTCATTAAACTGAAAGATATGAAGACATTTCTGCGTCGTGACACATTATCTCCTTGAAGTGAAAATACCGATGGAGACATACTGTAATCTATATATAAATACGCAAAGACAAAACATTTAAAAATCATTTTGTCCTCTGTTTTTCAACCGATTTTCTTACTTTTTTGTTGTTTAGTAGCTATTGACGAGTTTTAGTGATATGAATTATTAAGAAACAGTTTATTATTAGTTAATAATTTTCATTGTTATTTTGTCAGGCAAGCCTCATTTATAAGTGTGATGCTATGTTATTACAGATAGCAGATGACAACATGTCTTGGTTGAGTAAATTAATCGGTAATAAATATAAAACTCATTGATAAAAAGTGCTTGTTGCCATTAAGCAGTGATAGTGAAAGCAATTATAAATAATTCTTACTTTTTTGTTGTTTAGTAGCTATTGACGAGTTTTAGTGATATGAATTATTAAGAAACAGTTTATTATTAGTTAATAATTTTCATTGTTATTTTGTCAGGCAAGCCTCATTTATAAGTGTGATGCTATGTTATTACAGATAGCAGATGACAACATGTCTTGGTTGAGTAAATTAATCGGTAATAAATATAAAACTCATTGATAAAAAGTGCTTGTTGCCATTAAGCAGTGATAGTGAAAGCAATTATAAATAATTCTTACTTTTTTGTTGTTTAGTAGCTATTGACGAGTTTTAGTGATATGAATTATTAAGAAACAGTTTATTATTAGTTAATAATTTTCATTGTTATTTTGTCAGGCAAGCCTCATTTATAAGTGTGATGCTATGTTATTACAGATAGCAGATGACAACATGTCTTGGTTGAGTAAATTAATCGGTAATAAATATAAAACTCATTGATAAAAAGTGCTTGTTGCCATTAAGCAGTGATAGTGAAAGCAATTATAAATAATTCTTACTTTTTTGTTGTTTAGTAGCTATTGACGAGTTTTAGTGATATGAATTATTAAGAAACAGTTTATTATTAGTTAATAATTTTCATTGTTATTTTGTCAGGCAAGCCTCATTTATAAGTGATGCTATGTTATTACAGATAGCAGATGACAACATGTCTTGGTTGAGTAAATTAATCGGTAATAAATGTAAAACTCATTGTTAAAAAGTACTTGTTGCCATTAAGCAGTGATAGTGAAAGCAATTATAATAAGAGTTTGATTGAAAGCTTTTCGGCAGAAGTACAAGTGGCTTCCTGTATGAGTGCAATTGGCCCTGCGGCGACAATAATTGGCAATACGTTTGCTTTAAGTGAGGTTAACTAAAATAAACTCGACGTTATAATCGCCAAATGCGATGAATAATACTTATATAAATAGCATAATGTTAAATTTAATTATTACGGTCGAACGCCTGTTGGTCGAAAGTTAGTAAATATAAATTTACTTAAAATATTACGTTAAATTATTTGCGATAACGGATCTTTACACACAGGTACATAGTGTCGCAGTACTCCTTAGTCAAACATAATTTTAATCGCCGCTCAATCGCATCTACTATTATATCTCAGAACCGCTCTTTTATTAATGAGGACGAGTACCTTGGAAGATTCTAGTGTACATTGCATATCTCGGGTGAGGAATATTTTAGAGATTTCTTTCTTCATGTGGGCATAACAAGGTTTTTTCGCCAAGTGCCCCAATTTGGTGACCCATTTCGCTGTTATAGATTTCTGTAACAGGTGTTTCTCTGCCAGCACAGTGACAAAGCAGAGGAAACAACCTGTGGTAGCCACAGAACATAACTTTCTTATTTCTCTTCAAAACTTTTTGAAGTTGGATTTTGAATGATGACAAGTTTTCAGTTTGAATATCGAAATTAACTGCAATATCTGAACCTTTTGAGCATAAAATTACTATTTAAAATCTACATGAGCTTTACTGTTGCCAAGAAAAAGGGCACAACAAACACAGGTTTTTTAAAGAAATTACTTCTTATAAATATTTATTTGATATCGAAGGATTCCTGCTAGAAATAAGCTCTAAAAAGGTTTTTATTTATTTCTTTACAGCTCTAAAAATGTTTTAATTTATTTCTTTAAAACTCTGAAAAGGTTTTAATTTGTTTCTTTAAAGCTCTAAAAAGGTTTTAATTTATTTTTTAAAGCTCTGTCTTGACTCGAAAAACAGACTTTTTCCACTAACGCGTTGGGATAATGTTTAACAAGTGCCGTAAATAATAAAAAAACTAAAAAAAGGAAGAAAAAAAATTATAAAGAATTTTTAATGCCTTTTCCAAGCTAATAAACTGCTTCAAAGTATCCTTTCGCTCGGACGAAATGGTCGCCGTGAAGGTTATTAAAGATCTGTAGCTTTGAAAACAGGTTGCGCACTGATCCTAATTTTTGAAAACCGATTTTAACCGGCTTGAAAAGTAAATCATAATTATAAATATATTTAGAAAATTGTTTTAATAAAAAAAATCATATAATGAAAAATAGGAATATTGAACAAATGTGCATTTAAAAACCGTATATGTTCACTTTCCGGTCAATGTAGAAAAAAGAATTTAGTTAAGTATTTTCAGTGTAATAAATATATTTTAGTTAACTGAAGTGAGTATAAAGCTTTTTTCTCGGGAGGTGGGGGGTGGGGGGTGGTAGTGATCAATTTTTTTTTTGTCAGAAATCTAACATCACTTGTTAAGAGCTGAACTGCTTATCAATAGCGGATTTGATAAAATAACACACAATGTTCAATGTTGTAACAAAAAAAGAAAAAGAAAAACGGGCTGGAGGGAAAACAACAACAACAAAAAAACACTACCTTAGAATTGTAGATGTCCTTCCTCTATAATGTATATAAAATAATAATAAATAGGGGAAAAGAAAAAGAAAAGAAAAACTCTAAAAGACTAAATAAATTATTAATTCATATTTAACGTCTGATTCTCAGATTATCTTTAAGGTTCAAATATAGTTTCAAATGCGAAAATGCATAGTTGGAAAAAGATAATACTGGAAAAGGAACAAAAAAATATCAGAAATAAAAAAAAACAGAGCACCATAATTAAGAGTGGCTTGAGCAAGAGGTTAAATTGTGCTTCAACAGAGAAACATTAATGAAAGGGTACAAGTCAAATGTGATGAATTTTTAGTGTCCTCTAAACTTATTAAGAAGAAATTTGGAGTAATTGAAGTTTGTCTCTGAAAGGAAGCAGTGACAATTATACATTCAATTTCTTTTTCAAAAGTGTTTTCTCTTAAATTGAGCGGAAAGTAACCGCTGCATTTTATCTCCACCTGCTGAAGTGATTTAGTAAGTTTTCACTTATAATTTGAATTTCTGACCAGCCAGTTGTTGGCTCATCGTCTGCCTCATTAGCATAATATAACTATCTTCATAACTTCGTCGTTTACATATGAAAATGAAGTGAGTGACTGAAACAAAAGCTAATGAAGGGATGACTTATTTGGGTGCTTGAACACGTTTATCTTAAGCGCGTTCAAGACTAATGATTTTAATAGCCAGTTGCTTATTCCCAAATTGTATATCCTGCCGGAAATGCATCTTTTTAACCGACTTCACAAAAGAAGGAGATTATACATTCGTACTGTATGTATGTCGTTTTTTTTTTTGTTTGTTTGTCCACTCATAACTTCTCACCGGATGAACCGATTTTCATGATCTTTTTCTAATCGGTCGAGGGTGGTTCCTAATAGGTCCAGTACTTTCGTTTGACCATTAATCGATAATTAGAAAAAAGTTATGGGCAGAAAGATAGTCATTTTTTAGTTTTTTCATTCATAACTTTTGATTAAATGAACCGATTTTTTAACCGACTTCACAAAAGAAGGAAGTTATACATTCGTACTGTATGTATGTCGTTATTTTGTTTGTTTGTTTGTCCACTCATAACTACTCACCGGATGAACCGATTTTCTTGATTTTTTTAATCAATCGAGGGTGGTTTTCCATAGGTCCCCTACCTTCGTTTGACCATATTTCGATAATTAGAAAAAAAGCTATTTGCAGAAAGATAGTCATTTTTTGGTTTTTTCATCCATTACTTTTGACTAAATGAACCGATTTTTCTAATTTTTTCTTTAATTGATAGAGGGTCGTCTAGCTCAAATATCACACATCAATTTGACTACGTTTGTTTTTTAGAAAAAAAACGTTACGGGTGAAAAATTAGCATTCTATATTTTAATTGGAAAGGCTTGGCTTGCTTTTTCTTTGTTGTTGGGGAAAAATATTAATAAATATAAAAGTCATTGAGCTAAAAAAAGAGTTTGTTGCCATTGAGCAGTATTATTAAAAGCAATTATAGCAACAGTTTGACTGAAGTACTTCTCTGAGGCAAAAATTAAATCCAATCAGTTTGTTTGCTAAAAGCGACTTCTAAACGGAATTTATCATACAAATGATTAGTTTTTAGTGTCATTCATCCAAAGAAGGTTTGCCCTTTGAAATGAATTTTTTGAAAAATAAAGTATTTATAGAAAAAATATTTACACTAAAAAGAATAAAATAAAATAATTTTTGAGAAAAAAATAGAACCGACTTCAAAGCAGAGCAACTATAAATTGCGCTAAAAAGTAAAAAATAAATTCATTCTTTAAACAACATCGATGTGACTTTTAAATATAGTTTTAGAAGTCTGCAAAATTAGAATAGATAAAATCTGTTTTAATGATTAATCAATTACAAATATAAATGGCCCAGAATTAGCAACAGTTCCAAGATGAAGTAACACATCGTGTAATGGTAATTAGACTCATATTTTTGCACCGACTTCTAAAACTATGTTTAAAAGTCACATCGATGTTGTTTAAAGAATGAGTTTAATTTTTACTTTTTAGCGCAATTTATAGTTCTCTGCTTTGAAGTCGGTTCTATTTTTTTCTCAAAAATTATTTTTGTTTTCTCATCTTAGTGACAGTCAAATGAATAATATGTTTTCTTCCCCGTCTGTTTGGAGGCACGGAATGTGTCGCATGTTTCTCAAGTTGGAAATGTCAGAAATTTAGGCCCGCGTGGGAAATTTTGTTTGAGTGATCTTGTTACATCTAGCTACTGTTTCGATGAAGCAAATTTCGATTCTGATTAACATATGAGTAAAAACATGTAAAAATATATTTAGTTGCTAAAGTAAATAATTTTTACTATGCGTTTGAGTAAGAAAGAAACGTTTCTGAAGATTGAATCTGGTTTCACACAAGCTGCGACAACAACGAAATCTTTGTTGCCGTCTTGCTACTTCTATGCCTACAGTTGTTTCTACTAGCTTTCCTTTGTTAAATCGTTGGCTGCCATTTATTCTGTAATTAAAAATTATTTTCCCCCAGAGTTCCGTCATTTGTTGATTGCGTTTTGATGACATGGCAACAATGTATTTATTAATATTCCCAAGCATGTAATAAACAAATTAAATATTTATAAATATTTTCAATCAAAAATCAACTCTCAATGTAATATCGTATCTTAATTTGCAGTGATACAGCACGTTGTACGTAAATCATTGCTGATCCATTAACACAAGCTCTACAACAATACACAAGAGAATGCAAGGGGTGGTTTTATCTCATCCAATGAAAGAATTGGGATTTAAAATTTACACAAAGATCATCTTGCTTATACAGCAATACGAAAGTAAACGATGCAATTTGAAATCAAATATATTGGAAAGAAATGAAAAACGCGTAAGGTTTTATTTAAGAACTTACTGTAGCTTCAAACGTTAGTAAAAGAATAAGTTATCTGCTACGTTAACCAAGACGAAACTAAATTACGCTATTGGAAACCAATATCTGTTTTTTTACTTTTTAGTACACTTTATTTTTTTATAATTTAGTAAGAAATTTGATAAGTTCTAATTAATTATTGTAAATAGTTCAACTCAATGAGAAAGGAAAAATAATTTACTGTTACGAAAGTATGATTTCCAAAGTCTAATTAATTCCTTTTCATGAGAAAATAGTTTTGATATGGATTTAAACAGAGCTAGAATTGAATTTTATTGAATTTATTTTTTAACAATCTTACATCGGCTAATTACGTCCATCATTTGATCTTTCCCCAAATGTTGGAATGCCATTCCCTTAACGGACTCTCCAAGCCACGCTTTCAATTCGGTCCAATTCAAAATTGTTCTAGAAATTCTTTTTTAATGAATTGTAAGTAATTGCAACATCTATCTTTCTATCTATTAGAAGGCAACTAATTAGGAACGGAAATAGAGTTGGAATTTAAATTGCTTTGAAGTGAAGTAATTAAATATATTTTACTAGTTTATCTGTATTACTTTCAATGTGATGAAAGAACTTGTTAACAGTTCTCAACACTTTTGAAATTAGTTCCTTGAGATCAGTTTTTCCAATTATATGAGAGTTTACGATAAATTATTCCAGATGCTTGAAATAGTTATATGTTTTGTTTGTTCTTATAATTCCTGAAGTAGGATCTCGATTTCGTCAAGGGTAGTAATTGTAAAAAGTGGGGAATTCTCATTACACTCTACGACGTCATTTTCCGCCAACTTGTTTTTGTCGGCTTAATAAATAACGAAATAACAAGTAACGAAATCAATTACAGAAATGTAATAAAGGTATGAAGATTTTATAAGTAACGAAATTTATAAAACATGAAAAATATCCACCGAAGTTTCTGAATAAACTAGAAAATAAACGGTCTCAAAATTTCGCCAAATCATCTCGTACCGAATGTTAGGATTAAACTGAATGTCTTATAGTTGTTAAGCTGTACGCGCAGTTGCAGTTAAACTGTAACTCGCTGCTGTGGCTAAACTATATCTCTATAGTGGGGGCGTCGAGTCTAATGTTAATTCAGTGGCAGGACTCGCTCCAGTTAATTATATAGCTCCTTGATGCACGTAATAGCGGGTTGCAGTTAAAACTTTGTTGAGTTTTCGATCAGTCATTCGAGTTTAAATATTGAGATAGCTATTCCCAACCGATTTTGTCTTCAAAAAATTATGGCGAATCCTAGAACAAATAAGGTGATTGATTGTCCAAGTCCAAGTAATTTGAGAGAAATATCTGATGCTGATGCGTATTCCCGTGCTCACGAAATGACTGCTCCCCATCCTTTATTACGACACAACATGACTGTTGGATATACTGGTCATATTCCTGGTAGGAAATTTCGATCGGGAGAAAAATTCTGCGTTGAATCGAAAGAAGGAATAGCGGATTTTGTGAAGAAAAAGATTAAGAGATCCCAATTTACTAACAGCCTCTCAAAGAATCTTATGGAATTACCCAAATGCTTTGAAGTATGGTATGAAGTACCCCGATATCCTTATCATATATGCGGAAATTGTGTGGATCAGAAGCATAACCAGTGCAAGACTTGCTTTGACAATTTTTAAACGTAAAAAATAATGATAATTGTAAATAAAAATGTAAAATTTATAAAACTTATATTTTTGTCCGAAAAAAATAAGAATATTTCATAACATGGTAAAAGTAGAAAATGGGTGCATTGGCAATTGGCGATTATTTTTTAATTTATACTTGGCGGTAGTAGAGAAACATAGTTCAACGTGGCCGCCATGATTGGTCATAAAGAAAAATAAACAAAGTATAATAATGTTTTTAAACGTTTTGACTAGTTCAAATGAAAATGTAATTTTTTTTTTTCATAAATATTTAAACTAAATGAATTATTTGCTATGCAGGAACTAATTTAGCCAAATCATACAAAATGATAAAAATACAAACACTTAAGAATAAAATTAAACTCATATTTTTTGTGTCACATTATATTACCTCGCAGCATAAAAGATATAAACTTACACCACATGAATTTTCTTTTGTCATTTTAAATGTAATAAAATAATTTTTGGGAAAAAATAGAACCGACTTCAAACTATAAATTGCGCTGAAAAGTAAAAAATAATATTATTCTTTAAAAACTTCGATACGACTTTTAAACATAATTTTTGAAGTCGGTGCAAAATTATGACAGTCTAATTATAATTACACCATGCGTTATTTTACGCTGAAACTGTTGCAAACTCTACGCTATTTATATTTGTAATTGGTTCATAGTTATAAAAGGAATCATGCATCAAAATCCATCATAATTTTGCACCGACTTCAAAAATTATGTTTAAAAGTCGTATCGAAGTTTTTAAAGAATAATATTATTTTTCATTTTTCAGCGCAATTTATTGTTTGAAGTCGGTTCTATTTTTTTCCAAAAAATATTTTATTTTATTCTTTTTAGTGTAAATACATTTTTATATAAATACTCTATTTTTAAAACATACATATCAAAGGGGAAACTTTTGAGGGAACGACACTAAAAACGAACCGTTTTCCATTTGTAAGATAAATTTCGTTTTAAAATCGATTTTAAAGGGTCACTAGAGCAAGCAAACTGATTGGATTTAATTTCTTCTTCAGAGAAACCTTCAGTCTATTTCTTGTTATAATTGCTTTTAATTTAACAATGAGTTTCCAATAAAGAAAAATCGAGCCTAGCCTTTCCTATTAAAATGAAAAAATACTCTTTTTTCACCCATAACGTTTTTTCTAAAAAAAAACAGATGTAGTCAAATTGATGTGCGATATTTGAGTTAGACGACCCTCTATCGATCAAAGAAAAAATAATCAAAATCGGTTCACTTAGTCAAAAGTTATGGATGAAAAAGCAAACAAATGACCACATTTCAGCCCATAACTTTTTTCTAATTATCGAATATGGTCAAACCAAGGTATGGGACCTATGGGAAACCACCCTCGATCGATTAAAAAAAAATTCATGAAAATCGGTTCATCCGGTTAGAAGTTATGAGTGGACAAACAAAAAAACAAAAACAAAAAAAAAAAACAAAAAAAAAAAAAAAAAATCGAAAAAACATACAATATGAATGTATAACCTTCTTCCTTTGTGAAGTCGCTTAAAAAGAAAAGAACTCTTCTGATAAAAGTTAATTTAAAAAAAAAATCATTGGTAAACGATGAGTTAAAAATGTGCTGAATATACAAAACAATAATTAATTTAAACTGCGCATTAATTAATAGTCCAAATATTTATAAAATAAATTGAAATTTGACAAAATATATAACTGTAGCCTAGCCATAATCCTTAATGGCCTATTTTATACCTTAAACCAATATATCTTCCACAAAATAATGACCTAACATGGCAGAAAACACTGGAGTATAGAATGTCGCCAAACTTAACAAAGTCACAGGTTACCTAACGATAAATTCAATATCTCGCCCA
The DNA here is from genome assembly GCA_038502835.1 of Octonoba sinensis. NCBI lineage: Eukaryota > Metazoa > Arthropoda > Arachnida > Araneae > Uloboridae > Octonoba > Octonoba sinensis. Next base: position 21,380,341 of record CM076599.1, on the reverse strand, counting down.
ATGCACCCCTAAACTACACTTTAGCCCAGAACATAACTGAATGTATTATAGTGTAGGAAATTAGCATTTATTTCAGGTATTTAACAGTCATTAATAATCTTCTTAGTAACTTGTTCCCATGCGACAAATTTGTTGGAAAAAGCTCTTCATTTGGCAAGTTTATCGGTTTTAATGTTCTGTAAATAAACAGCCAAATCTTTCATGAAGACACAAGGAGACATTGATTTTCTAGATTTTCTAGTACTTATTGATTATAGAGACCATGTGTTGGCGACGTGGTCGCCACCACGAAAGGTAGCCATTTGAAAATCAACGCTACCTAATTGTTACATCTAAAACCGGTTTAAACTAAGGCTCCTAATAAACAAGAATTTGCCATTGTTTGTATGAACATAAGCAGATTTAATGCTTTACTATTTTGTGATAAAAATAAGGTTCATTTTTAAATCTCGCTTGAGCTTCTCTAATTTCTTTTTTTGTTATTCGATTTGTATGGTTCTCTAGAGCTAAAATATAACTAAAGGAAATTCTAATTCTAAAACTAGTGAATTAGTGTAGTTGTTTAGTGAATTGCGCTAAATGTTCAAAAACTTAGGTTCCTAGGCTGCGTTATTGGGCTCACAACTTCAGTTTTAGACGGTTACATTTTTTCCCAGCAAATACTTATTTATTGTTGCTCCAGAAATTAGTGTGTTTTTAAATAGTTAGATAATTACCTGTTTTAGTGATATTGAAGCTCATTAAGAAAAAGGTTATGAGATAATTTTTTATGACGATTCATTTTTTAATCTTTTGCATTTTGACACTCATTGCAGAAATTTAAACTATCTTTTTTTTTCTTCTATTCCTGGAAGTTATAGCTACTCGTATTTATGATTCACCAAAGATGACATTATTGCCGATAATGCATAAAGAAGCCGACATTTATAGAACAAATATATCGTATTTTTCTATATATATATATATATATATATATATATATACATATTTTTGTAAAACAGTTCTTAAATAAAAAAAATCAAACGAATGTCCAAAACCTAACTTTTCACATCACAATATTGTGTTATTGCAATCCATTATTATTAGTAATCCAAAAGATAAATGATTTGTTCGAAGTTATCTAAGGGAAAAATTTTATTGAAGATTATTTCTCCAAATACAGAAGAAATCTTTTCACTTGACTTCACATGCATTATGGAGTCTGGAATATCTGTCGGTATTGAAATCGCATCCGTAACGGATGACAGAAGTGATGGATTACAGATGTTCTTTAGTTACTTTCGAGAAATTGTGATTAATAACGAAAATAGTTCTAGTATATAATTTGTATGCAATTGATTCAATATGTATTGGAATCAAGCTCAAAAGTGGCTTTTGGTTGACTTTGCGTTTCAATTAGTAATAGAACTGAAATAACTGTTAACTAAGGGGGGGGGGGGGGGGACACATTGGTTCCCGAAGTCGCCTTTTTATTAATAAAGAAACGTACCTGAAAAATTCTAAAAAAACTGATCTAATATTAAACTACATTTATTTATTAGCAGTTTAATTCTAAATGAATTTGGAACTTTTTGCTATGTATTTCAAGTTTTATTAGCGCTATAATTTATGTTTTTTATTACTAATAAAATTACTCAGCATTGCCTGGGACAAGAATAATAGTACTGTAGGAAAATTAGACTTATTCATTGTTTGCGATCAATCGAGAAATGCGAAACTACTGAAAAATATCTTAGCCAAAAGACAAAAGTTAATAACTATAAATCGTTTGAAATCCATATTTTCAAAATTTTAATTACCCAACCACGTTTAACTGTTTGATCCTCATAATCAGTGGGTGCATGGGTTTCCCTTCCGCTTAAAAGAGCCATAACCCCCACAAATAGTATGTGCATCAAGTGCGGTTGAGACTGCTTTTTAGAAGTTTCATAGTTACACCTGAATAAACACACAGGACATCCAGTTTTAGCCTCCTTTCATGTGAATAAAGAATCAATGAATGAATAAAGGAATAAATCAATCAATGAAGAAATTTAAAAAATTTAAAATTATGGTTATGGGATGTAGAGATGTGTGTCTCTCTGTCAAAGCTCGAAAATTATATTAAACGACATGCCCGAGGCATGTAAAATTTCCGAGCGGGCATGAATCTTCTACCCTTACATGCTCGGTAGAGCATGTAATTTTTTAATCAAATATTTCTTTCCAAAACTTTATTTCGAATTCAGATATAAAGCTGTTAATTTAAATTTATGCCTCATTAATGCTATACGACAAATTCCAATGTTTTATTTATGTACAATGAAACAACTTTTGAGTATGTAAAAATTTAGTTCGGGCATGTATTTTTTAGACAAACGTGCCCGGCAGGACATGTAAATTTTTAAAGATTTTCTTAGCTCTGCTCTCTGTCCTATTTCGTTTCAAAGAAAACCTTTTGACATAAAATCAGTCAAGTTTTTATTCTTCTACATGCTTGAGAACTGACACTATAGAATCATTGTTTTTATTTTTTTTGCTATCTAATCGAAATAATATTTATCTTGGTTCTTTATACGCACTTCGTTGAAAACGTTCTACAATTTCAAAAATTAAATTAAAGGGAAAGAAAGCGTAAGAGCCAAAACAAAATTGCTTCCGGGATAAGAACGAAATACTGCTTTCCATTTACATAAATCAGTTTGAAAAGAGAAGATTAAAATAACAAATCAAACTAAAATTTTAGATCTGAAACAGAGTAACTGAGCGGGGAGAAACTGAAGAAAATCTTTCTATTTCTTGATAGTAATTACACAACAAAACATAGCTTCCTCTCTTTCATTGTTGTACGTTTTCTCTTTATGGAATAGAAATATTTCAGTTTGTTTTCCCGTATAGAGTAAGAAGGTAATGGAATAATTTTTACTGCATGATTTTCTTAAATACAAATGCAACACATTGTTTCGGAATTTGAATTATTCATTTGAGTACTGTATAAAGGTTTGGTGATCAACGGGATAATATATTACAGTTTTTTTATCGATAGCATTTTCACAATACATGGTTTACGTTTATTCCCAAAAACATGTCCCAATGAAATGTTTACAACAAATAAAAACAATTCACACACTGATTTATGATTTGCAAAATAAATTCTGAATTTCTCTGAAAAGAATTTTTTCCTGTAATGAGAGAGACAGATAAAAAGTCTTTCAATTGGTTGAATAAGGGAAAAACAATTTTCGTAATTAAACAGAAGGAACAATACGGAAAAGAAATATTGATATTTGTGGCTGACGTTTGAAACAATACACATGATTTACTTGGAGCTCGCCTAAAATTTAAATAAAGAGCGATATTGTCTACTCGTTAGTTATTTTGAATGAGATTTTTCATTGTTGAAAAGCTAGGATTACCAGAACGAAGTTTTTGGCATTATGTCAAATAAAAATCTCGCCGAAATCAGAAATATTTAATTGCCAGAGAGTATGAAAGATTATCTAAAGACAACATATAACAAAAAAGACAGCCATGCAGTACACTAGCCTAGAGAAAAAATGGCGTGCACATGAGGCTGTTTACATACCTAATCTAATTCTGGTAAGATGCAAATCTAAGTTTGACAATATCCATTTATTCTCAGAGAGCTCAGTGAAAGAGGTAAGTTTCATTGGAGCGGAGGTGAGTTTAGTTGCCTTAGTACTACTACTGCCACGATCAAAAAATCATTAAAATTGCAATGTACCAGAGAATGTTCTGGCTATGAAAGCATGACAAAATACAATTTTCATGAGATGCTAAAAGGAAAGAAATTTCCCCGGCATACTAATAGAGTTGACTAGAAAGCAAAGAGCATTTCACAGAAAGGACACATCACTCATTAAGCTCTCAGATATTTCTTTTATTAGAAGCTAATTTATTTAGAAACAGCTTTTCAATCAGATATCACTGTTACTGATTAGTGAAAGAATTTCAACAAGAAAGCAATTTCCCTTCGCCGATAAAGTAATTAAATCTGTTTTGAGAATTCTTCGTTAATTATAGTTTTCTCACCGGATTTATTTTCTTATTGAAATTTTTTTACTGTTTATGATGCTTTTAATGAATAGATTTAAGAAGATAATTAATTAAAAGCAGTTTGCTTTTCAAAAGTAATTTTTTCTCATCAATACTTGTTGAACTTTTATCATACTACCCGTAGAGTCTATTAATTCGAGAAAAAAGTACGAGGTAGAAATCCGTTAATCTGAGCTCTATTACATGAGCCATTATTAAAAGTTTTTTAAGTGTAAATATTTCTGGAAATCACCATCCTCTTTTAAAAGTAGTAGAAAAGCAGTTTCATTGTCCCTTAAGCAAGAATGAACAATTACTTAAAGTTAAAATTGATGTCTTCGTTCTTCTTTTATGAGCAGAAGAAGCGGGGATTCTCACATACATCACAACCTTTAGTCACTCGCTCTCTGCAAGGTTTTAAGAATCTTTAAGGCAAAAATATGTGGTACTTGTGTCCCTGTTCATTTTGAGAGATTTTCAACTTCTTTTTAAATGCGTATATATTTATTTGGCGAAAATTTAAGTTTCTTAACGACTAACATTCGTACTTGTATTTTGTGAGATATTTGACCCTTTCAGATTAAAACCAGTATAGAAAATTTTTAGCTTGTTCATTTGGTACACTTTTTTTTTTAACGCGTGTTAAGATAATATTTTGCTGCTTTTAGTTTGCTTACTATATATGAACAAACTCTTTCGAGTTTTGAGTTCTCGAATCAATTTAGGGAATTTTTTAAAATAAAAAGTCTTCTGCTTATTAAAAATGTTTAAATAGAAACAAGACGCTTTTTTTCAGCTTTATTATTCATGGTACAGAATAAAAACTCGACTAACATGTTTTTTATTATCTTATTTTATAATTTTTACTTTATTTCCCTTTCTCTTTAAAAGTTGCATTCAATTTTCTTTATTTAACTCCCAAATTTGAAAACTCTAGAAGATTCTAGTTGGAAACTAGATAAAGTAACTTTCTGGAAACTTTCGAGCGAGAAACTTTAATGCTACAGCACTAATTTGGTAACTTAAATGCATAAGGACGGAATGATTCTGGGCCTTACTATTGTGGACTTTCTAATATTTTTAATGTTAAGCTTTTTTTCCTTTTTAAGTTGGGCTGAAAGTACCTTGAAGTCTTAAAAAGGAAGGATACGTAAGGATATTTTTTTTCAATATTTGGCAAGATGGTGGACGATTTAATGATTCCGTTTCATGTAATTAAATGGAATCGACCAGTTACCTTCAGCACAATAATTCGTGCTATTCTAAACAGATTTGTTTAAGAATATTAACATATATTTTAAAGGTATTTTAAATACTAATACTTACTTACTTTGTACTAAATATGAAAAAGGAAGAAAGTATTAATTGGGTATAAAAATTATGATGTCCAATACTCCTGAAAATAATGCTGTCTTAGCGATAAACAAGAAGTTTCGGCTAGAACCATACGAACCTACTTTCCTTATATACTAACATTTAATTAATAATCTATATGAAATACAGCGTACAAATACAGCAAATATGCTTCGTACTTGCTTGAAGATCCAAAACATTTCGTATTACCCTTGAAATAATGCAGTTTATAGTTTAACATTATTTATACAATTCCTTCAAAACTGTTTCAATTCTGCCATTTTCTGGACTACGTATTTACCGAAGATGTCTTTTAAGGCAAGGAATCTCAATAATAGTATTTCTCAAACATCAAGTAGAGATAAACAGTATTTCAATTTAGCCAAAGATCAATACGCAGCAGAAGGCAAAAGTGATCGAATTGGAAGTTCCGAGGAAATAAATACCAAGAATGTTTGGGATGTAAATAAAAGCTACTAAACTTTATGGTAATCGAGGAGAAGATAAATTTGAGAAACTTGTTTGAAATTGTATTAGAGATCGTCAATGTCTTTTAGATCAAATTTCAAAAAATGTGATTTAAATTATGTGCGATGGTCAACACACTGGCGCTGAATGCTGTTATTAGTTTATTTAATGTAAATATTTCGCGCCAACATTTGTCATTCAGTACTTTCGTACGTAAGGAAAACTGAAAAAAATCTGAATTTTCTTTTAACCCTCTGTAGCATATTTTAAAGTACCGTCCGATAACTGCTTTCTTCGACGACTAGAAAAAAGGTAATTTCTCTGAGCCTTTTTTGTTATTCTCTATACAATTTTATCTCTTAAATTAGAACTTATATTTCTTACTATCGGTAACTAAAACATTTTTAGTTTCTAAATTTTCTCTTCTTTTTTTAAGGGTAATTATTATTTCCGATCCCTCAAAACTAGTTTTAAAATACCAAACTTCAATAGCCAGTTGCGAAATTTCATTTCCTAAAGGACCGCTACCTAGCTTTTACTAAGACAACTTTTGTGTGATTGCTTGTGCATTTTTGTTGAATGGCGACGAAAATGACCACAAAAACATTTCAAGTTGTTTCCCATTTGGAAAATAGTTGATTCCAAAAGAAAAAGTAGTGTGTATCAAACTGGATAGCTATTTTAATTAAAGATGAGTGCTTATCTTAATTGTGTCTCAATTATTTTTATTTGATTTTCGATAGCTCATATTTTTAATGCCTCCGAATTAAGTTCTCTCCCCTTCGATTTCGAAACAGTGATATTTTGGTGTATAAGATTATAGTGAAGAAAGAGCATCCTGTTTGAAATCAAATTTATTCCAAATTGTTGAGTCGAAAAATATGCTTTTGAGGACAGTAATTTTTGTATAGAAATAAAGATCACTTACAAGGTAAAGAATAGTATACCTAAACATAATAGTTAATTGAGTAAAGACATCACCTTTTCTTATTAAATTCTTTTTCTGATAGATTATTATGCTTCTCTGGTTATGCAAGTATTACAGGGAGATACCCTAATGAGGGCGGCTATATTTACACAACTGCAGTTCGGCGAAGCACATTAGGGAAATAATGGTCAAATCGATTCAGAATCATAATAGTGTTTTTGATCAGTGTTTAGTTTCTAAATATTTTCTGAGTTGCTTCTTATGAACAGTTGGCTACATTATTTATTATTCAATATTATTTTCAATAACTCTCTAGGGAAAAGGCATCTTACAATAATTAATGTTTTTTCTATAGTGATTTTTTTTTCTTGATGATCCTTTTCACAAGTGGCAATTGCCAAACAAAAAAACAAAGTTAAGCCAAAACTCAGCTTAAAAACTGCTGATGTTTCGCAAACCTACTCTGGAATTTTATTGCATTTCATCTGATACCACTTATATCTATATGTCTTCTGAACTTGTTTTCATAACAATATGATGCATGCTATTATCTAACATTGATTTTTAATAAATTTTTATTGGTGTTTAGAAAAAAATCATTCATTCATCTAAGTTTTAATGCTTATTACTGAAATTTTATTATTGTTTTGAAGACTTTAGCTCTCATTGTAGCCTATTATATTTTACAATTTTAATCAAAGTTTTCCTCGCTTCCTCATCCCCCTTTTCAAATGAAATCAAAGTATGAAAAAAACAAGCTTAATGATTTTTAATTATGGTTTTTAAAAACAAAGAAATAAATAAAGAAAGCAAAAATTAAAAGATAATTAAATAAAATTGAAAAACTTGATGCAATAAATGAAAAAGTAAAATTAAAGAATAAAAATAGGCTCACGAGATGACCCTCTTAGTAGAAAACATAAAAAGTCTTAAAGCAGAGTTTTAACACGTAAGCACATAGCAGTATGAAAAGTAAAATAAAATTACGTCAAAATTGCGCACGGTTAAAAATTTCCAAAGTTAAAAAAAAAGTAAAATGAGTAAATTTCATGCAATATACTTTTCCTGGCTTCTAATTAAAAATTAAGGAAATGGTGAAATTGTTCTCGTTTATTTTTTAAAAATTCTTTTATTCTTTAATCGATGCCAAATAAAACAAAAAATAACAGTATATTAAAAATTAAAAGGGAAATAAAACACTTGCATCTCAATCGTCATCTGTATCAAAAATGAAATCGTTTGCGGAATTTTTTTCTGTGGATTGAAATTAAAAAAGTTTCGTGTTTTAAGAATTTCACAAGTTGAATCTTGCAATCAGTAAAGAAATAGACAATTTGTTATTGTGTCTACGGTTTACTTGTTTACTATGATAAATACACAGCATTGTTACATTTTAGAAAACCTATTTATAACATATGAAACATTTTTCAAAAATGCAATTCTTTTTAAAGCATCAATTTTTAATCATCAACTTTCTAATTTCATGAAAAAGCATTTGATAACATATTTTATATAAATTTCACGCAATGTCATTTCTAAGCAGAAATTCCTTTAATTCCCCATTGAAAGGGCATTAAATATATTCATGGGCTTCAACTTCAATTTGGTGAAGATGATATTTTCCGCGTTTCGGTTTTGACATTAATTAACTTTAAAGAAAGGAGATTTATTTTTGAGAATGCTGGTTGATGATTTAAAGCTGTGTGTTCGATACTTATACTTCCTTAATGTCCTCCCTCTTTGCTACTAAATTCATATATTACAATGATAACGCCGTGAATAGAGTTTAGGTACTTGACTTTAAATGGAAATTTTGTTTAAAAGAATTTTATTAGGTCTTTCTTTTTATCATTTAGGTAATAAATGTGTCATTGGTAAAATATTATTTTTAAGACGAAATAAATGAGGTTAAATGAGATTTAAGACCAGTGTGCACTACTTTTTGCTGCATTTTAAAGTTATGTTTCAATGAAACTTGTTGCATAATTATACACTGTAAAAAAGTATTTCAACCTTTCACCAAAAACAGGAAAACATATGGTGAAATTTAGTTGCAAACAATATTTGGTACTAAAGTTGACTCATTATAATGATGTAGTTCTACTTAGTTTCAGCATGAATGTGAAACTTAGTATCAAATGTTCGTTGCAGCTAAAGTTTACCATTTTTTGGTGAGAGATTGAACTGGATTTTTTTTACAGGGGGAAGTAAGAAGGTACATAAGAATTTTTTTTATCTTGTTTGGAATACATTATGCAAAAATTAAATATTTCTGGAAAATTGCCAGGTAGCAGTTTTTGATACACTGATAGTATTTTAAAGCTTTGAAATTTAATATTTCAGTGTTCTACTTCATTTTTAATCATCAAAATAGCAAATAAAGGTGTTTATTTTACTTTTTTAGATTAAGCTCTGGTTTCCAAGGTAAACTGGATGAGAAATTAACAGATATATTGAATTTTTAGCGTGCAATTATAAAAGAAATAAATTTTTGTGCTTGAATCATATGGAAGGTTGTTGTTTCAAATGGGCTGCATGTACTTATTGATTCTTCGTATTTGAAAATCTAATGCGTTCTTCAGGGATTGCCAACCTTTCTTTGATGTGGGTCTACTATCGGCGGATACCATTATCATCTGAGGTTGAATTTTGACGCCCTGTTTTTTTACAAACCGGGAGAATATGCGAAATTGCAAAAGGGATCGAAATTTTCCGAGAGTATCCAATCCAAATAGATGCTCAAAAAGATCTCCTTGAGTGCCACATATTCATATGATATGGATGCTGTCAATTTTCTGCATCACGAAAATCCATCGATTTGGCCCGGTTTTGAACGGGCAAACTTGGGGTACGAGACCAGTGCCAAACCACTACGTCGTCCTCCGCTTCACAAAGAACATATATATGTTTGTGATCCATGTGTTACAAAAAGGTAGTTCATTGAAAGATTAAGGTTTATTTCTGCACTACACGAAAAACGCTTTACTGCTCTTAAATGCACGCAATAGGTTCCTCTCTGCACGGGAACGGATATGGCGAACGCGACTTACGCGCCATCATACGGCTGCAAAATTGTTTAGTTAAACGAAATGGAACTTTCATCCATCGAGCAACACGTTCGATTCTCTGCTTCCGAATCACGCTTATTAAATGTCTCATCGAAGGTGTATTATTATAGTTTAGTGAAAATTGTGTGAAGTAAAGAATAGTGCACATAAAATGCATCAAAAAATTAAAAGTATGTTTTTATAATGCTTTGGTCCTCCTTCGTGGTGTAAAGGCCAATCGTGTGCATTACTTAAATGAATATTTTTTATGTGGAGGAGGGAAACAGCTCAACCCTTCTCTACAATCTGATCACGAGCGCCCTCGCACGGAGAACGCAGACGAGACGAGAAAACCGGAGAGGCGTGCAGACTGTGTTGAATATCCGCTGTTTCGACGTAGACGTAACGGTAACGTTTAGACGAACTTTCACCGGCCTTGACGCGGCCAGAATTCTCTATCTGTATCTATGTTTTTATGTAATTGTCTCAACTGTCCTGTCTTCAATAAACCTGTGTTCGTCTGAAAACACGGATGTGGTTCTTGCTTCATGGCTGGGACTACAATTTAGATGTATACAATACACTGAAAATGAAAAAAATAAATAACTAAATAAATACATAATAAAAATACTAAATCAATAAATTAAAATAATAATAATAAAAGAATAAATAAATAAAAATAGTAAAAATAAAAAAATATATAAATAATAACAATTTAAAAAAATAATAAATAAAAATACGTGTGAAATATACGAGTTAAATGTGTAACAGAAAATGTATTACAGAAGAAAATATTTCTAGTTCGATTTATAACTCTCAGGGTAAATTTACGAAGTCTTCTAAAATATACGTAATTTTAACTCTACCTGTATGTTTATTTAGAATAATTTATGAAAGAGAAGAAAACTGGAGTAAAAGTTCAAAAACATTGCAGTGAGAATACGTTTTTCACTACGGTAATCACAAAACGTCTAAGTAAACTCAAACTCCTTAAACCATACTTGTGAGAAGTTAATTAATCCAAGCGATTTAAGTACAGCTTATGTGATGAATAGCAAATTTCGATTTCGGCAATAATTTTTTTTTTTAATTCATCGATACGTGAGGAATCAATCGTAATTTAACTCATTTTAGATATTCACGTGCCGGTATTATTTCTAACAACTACGCTCAACAGAAGACTTCGAAAGTTATTAGTTCCCAGAAAAGTGTCACGGAATCGTTCCAAGCGATTAAATTTTACACTTCATGCATATTAATGGCGTTGATTCATTCTTCAGAATTAAAAGATAAAAACTTTAGACATATATGAGAACAACAACCTTACAATTAAAAATGCATTCTTCCTATACGGAAAGCTGCTGTGATTTATTATTGCCTCATGATTCCTTTGTGAGTGGAAAGTTTTGCATCAGTGATTTCAATAAAATATAAAAAAAATGGCAACGAAAGTGAGGGGGAATACTGAGACTCTCTTTCAATTTCCATAAATCAGGCTTTCATTTAAATGTGTATATGTGTTAAGGAATGGGAGAAAAATATCCTCACTATAAATGCCATTTTAAAACGCATTTAGGCAGAAATTTTTCAAAGAACGAAAATATTTCTGAGATTTTTTTTGTATTTTGAAGAGATCTATCATTTTGCAATTTAGTTTTTTGAATGATAAAAAAAATGCATTTCCATTCGTTTTAAACTACTTTCATTTTCGAAAAATGGAACATTGTGGAGGAAAACAAAAAAAAAAAAAAAGAGTAGGACAATATTAAGAATAGCAACAATATTTCAACTGCACCACTCAGTTCCTTATTATTATTAATATTATTTTTTTTTTTGAGGACACTTAGAACTTAAATTCCGACACAATAAAATCGTAGGATAGCAATATACCATTTTAAAATGTCGTTCCTAGTTATAAATATTTTAGTAAAATCATTTAAGAGATGCAATGAAACATAAACAATTTACATCAGTGAAGAATTATGAAGTTTTGGGGCAACTGGAGGTAAAATAAACGTGGATATTTCCCCCTCCCCCCAGGAAATTCAAGATTAAATTCATTGAATTGAAAAGGAGATTTCCGACCTTAGTTAAGCTAAATAAAATAAGTGGAATACAATCTGTGTCGTGAGGCTCTCCTATAGAACTCTCGACAATGAAAAAAAAGGGGGGAGGAAATTTGAAGTAAGGAAGGAGCCCCTTATAAGGTCGGGGCCGGTGCCAGCCGCCATGTGCGCCAACCGTTCAATCCGCCCCGGACTTATATAGAAATTTTGTAAGATATTTTTTTAACGTTTGCGCCAAACTTATCGGTTCACCGAATATTGTTTTCTCTCAGAAATGGGGAGCTTGAAAATTCGAGTGGGATATTTAAAACAGCGGTTATTCTCTTCACGACCTCTACACGTTCTAGGCAGAAAGTATTACATTTAGTATCCTGTTCACGATTGTTGCGAAATCGCTTTTGGAGGACGGGCTAAAACGTGCAGAAGAATCATAAATTAAAAGTTTTAACATTTGAAAATGCCTTAACCTTATAACTATGCTGTAGTTAGAAAAATATTTTGTTTAATCATCTTGTTGTGGATTTGTTGAAAAGTACCCTCTAACTTTGAAATAACCGGCAGAAGAAGTATCTGTTTTGCTAGAATGAACTGAATGCTTTAAAAAAATAAATATGAAAGATTATAAACTCTAATTAGCATAGATTGAATACATTTGGTAGAATCTGACAATGAAATACTTCTGCCAAATTTTTAACATAAAATGACGTAATGAAAATAAAATGATATCAATATATATATATATATATATTTCATTATATATCCTGTTGCAGAGAACTTTCTGGTACTGGCCATTAATTTTTAATGAAATATAACTATAATGTTATTATAGTACTTAGGAGATGTATTTGGGATTCACCAGGTGTTTCCAAGCAGTATTCGTCAACTCGTATTAGAGGTTTAAACTGGTTCGCCGATGCTCTGAGTAATTTTGTTCGCTCGGGAGGAAGAGAAGTTACTGAAATCGAAGAGAAAAAAAAAGTTGCAATTCACATTTTCTTAGAACATATTTTTTATCATGTTTACATTTTCTTCTTTTATACAGAAATTAAAGGGAGAGAGAAAAGAAAAGAAATATAAATTTTCTTGAAACCTACTGACTATTGTTTAAGAGTTATTTTTACAAAATATTTTAAACAACCTTTTTTTTCTTATTTGGTTGGTAACTGCAAATGGAAGGAAAAAAACGTACATTTTCTCAAGGTACACTAATTATAGAATAATAATTAATATTAACAAAACTTATCCAAAACATGCCTAATGCGTAAATGAAAAAAATGCATAAAAACCATGTTTTTTGAATCTTCACTAATGAAATTGAGTAAAACTGGTAACAATAAATAAAATTATTTTTGCCATAACTCGATCAGTAAGCTCAATCTGAAAGCACGTAAAATGCTTTCAATCCATTTTTCATTTAACTTGTTCATTTATCTTTTCTTATGCTGCTAATTATGTTCTCTTAGCTCTAATTAACTTCGTTTCTTAATTTTGTTGTCTTTTATAATAACTTCCGTCGAGTACGTCAATTTCTTTTATAAAAACTGTTGGTTAGTTTTTACTGCATTAGCATTTTCTTCCTTCCTAATGCGGAAAAAAAAGACGTAAAAGTTTAGAAGGTGATTATTGTTTGACAAATGACGGCCGAAAGCTCTTTTCACTGTATTCGCTTTTAGCAAAAATTAATAGCAGCTGGTGGCTATGCTTTTATTGTTAATGAAGTTTTCTTTCAGATAAAATTAGCCGTTATTTGTAACATGCATTGTATTACGAATTCGACAGCCTAAACACACCTCGCCAAGATTACCCTGGAATTTTCGAATTATCATGGAGAAATATTGTTTCAAATCAGCAAAAATAAAGTAACGATAGTTTAAATTTTTTATTTAATGTGTGTATAATTGCTTTTAATTAGTGGTTTTGTATATTTCTAAGACTAAATAAACGCGAGATATGCCCGTTGCTTGCCAGTCTGCAATACAAGTAAACTTTTCTCCTCTTCTCCTGTACTTTTCGCTTCAACGCATCTAGTGAGGAGGTTGTGAACTAATACCACAGGCGACATTTCGCACTTGGAATAGGAGCCGAGGTCCCTTTATGACAGGGATGCCCCCACCGAGGGGGGGGGGGTGGAGTTGTCATGACACAGACTGTGTTACTGAAGTTTTTAGGCTGGGGTTTTCAGGGACTTAGCTTTTCATGGGGGTGCATCAGCGCATTGATGAACGAGGTCAACCTGACTTCATGATGAGTTATTTCTAAAATGCTAGAAAATTCGCATATCTTTATAAAGAACTATTCTTTGATACTACTCCATAAATCTAAATATACCCAACTGCCATTTCAACATTTTTATGTAAAAGACTGCTGAATGTTTGTGGAAAACCAAAATCATTGCAATTACATTTCCGTGTGCTGAAAAAGGGATTCCCCGATTAAAAAATAAATAAATAATAAGTTATATAAATAAATAAAGAAAAATAAAATGTCAAGCTAGCTCTTCCCAACATTCAGACAATATATCTTATGTGAAAGAGCAATATATATTTCCTGACTAAAATATGTTTCTTACTTGTGTATAGCTTACTTAAAGTTTTGAAAAGAAAATTTGCTTTCCAGAAAATTACCTCAGCATTGTCATTAAACTACTTTTTGCTTTATTCTCAGAGTTCAAATCTCATAACTTTTCTTTCGGAAAGATTTACATCCTTTTGGGAATCCTGTGTAAAAGTCACTACTTTCATATCAAACTCATAAACTTTATATTCCTTTTATTCTCCACTGGAGATCCAAAGAAAATTGGTTAGTTAAAAACGAGCCTTGGAAGAGAACAAAGAGAAAGGTCAAAAGGTCTAAAGTTTTCATTTTTGTTCTTATTTTTCACAAACCACAAATTACCTTCAAAAGACATTTCTCTAAACTGATGCAAGAACAATCTTGTCGTTGATCTCTAAAAATCTTTTCTTTATATAATTGTTACTCAGCGGAATCTTCTAAAATAACCTCTCGTCTGAAATTTTATTGATGTGGCATAAAGTTATTTATTTAAGGTATCCTAACTCAACTTAGAGAGTATTTGATGTCCTAAGACAGAATTGGTTAACTGATGGGGATAACGTTTATACTAGTTGTTTTAAAGAAATATCTTTAAATTAGTGACCTCTTGCATTTTTTTCAATACATGAACCACGACTTAAAAACTTTGTGTTTTTTCCTCTGAAACTAGCTTTCTTTCAATTTATTTTAAATTTATTACTATAATTATTTTTTTCATTTTTTACTTATTTATCGCGTTTTTATCAGTATTTATTCATTGGTATGTTAATAAATGTCAAACTAAATTCAACGGTTATAATCATGTTTTGCAAACAAAACAAAACTTTTGGCTTCATAGACTCGTAAAAGGCTTTACAGACTGTAAGCTTTATAATTCTGTGCCTGAGAGCCAGAGTATCTCAAGTCCATTTTTTAAGTAAGTGCGGGTTTACACTTAATCGACATCCACAGTACCGACGACAAAGCCACTAGCTACATAAGGGTTTCGTACTTTTGCAGCTCCTATCGGACTTCTTTATTATAAGGCTCGCACCATAGATCTTATAACTCTAGATACCGCTTGGAGGGGTTCCAGTGTCACAAGGGCGGGAATCGGTCGACCTCACGTGTTCAAGAAGAAAAGCCAATCTCTGTTTCGAATTATTTTCTGCAGTTGATAAGCGAGCGTTTCGAATTCCACTCGAATTGGGGTCCTCACAAATTTGCCGTAACGAGCACAACCGCACAGGGGCTTTTTGAGTTACTTTACCAAAAGGGTTTTTCTGGTTCATTGACGTGATTGTTTTAGCAGGCGCAAGTACGTAAATAGAATTGAAATAGTTGATCACTGATTGTGTAAATGTTATAAATTTCTTTTATAAAGAAAAGTTCATTAAAGCGCAGGATTTCAAGTTGAATTCAAAGGTTAACAGTTCGCTTAATAAAACTAAATAATTATTTTTAAAAAAAAATCTTAAAAACAAGTATATTAAAGTCAATTATCCGTTGTTACCAATATTTTAATGTCTATTCCAGGCATGCCATTTAGAGCGGCCAGTAGGATGCCACTGCCTACTGGCTTTGAGGATATAATGTATTTTTATGAACGCAAATGTGTTTTGCTTCCTCAGTATAAGATATCAAAAGAATATACCCTTTGCACTCCCCCCCCCCTCCTCAGAAAAATTCGAAATGACGGGCCTGGTTTGCTCTTAATGATAGAGGATTGATTTATAATTCACTAAAATTCATAAAACATTTTTTTTTAAATATAAAACAAGAGGAAACAGCAAATAACTGAAGATTATTGAAGATATTCGTTTCTGTTACAAAGTGCTAACAATCGGAAAAACTTAAGAGGCATTTAAATTTTAATTTCTATTCTTTAGACTTATTTTAACAGTTAATTACCCCTACTTAATACATATATATATATATATATATATATATATATATATTAATATATATATAAAGCAAAAACTATATATATATATAGTTTTACGCGTGTATATCATATATATACACGCGTATGTGTATGTATGCGCATATTTTATTTTGATTGCATTTTTAAATTCATACATTTGTTCCTAAAATAAGTGTAAGTTTAGGTAAAAGTTAAAAAGAAAAGACTGTAATACACTTATTGCTTATTTTTGCAGGGCATTTTAAACTCATTAATGCATTAGAAGTATTTGCATGTAACTATACTTTCATAAACCGACTATACTGCAGATATAGCAGTCAGGTTGATTGATAAAAACGTTCTACTACACCTCCATTTTAGAGCAGTTTGTTTCAAAAAGTGGTCAGTACCAGTGGCGTAGCGAGAATTTTTTCATGCAGGGATGGAGGCTTTGCTTTTCAAAGGAAAGGTTTTCATTTATAACACATACATTTATACACACAGACATACAAACAGTTTTAGTGCTTCATTGGAGGCCCACTTCCATTCTTCCCCCCGTAGCCCCATTCCACGCTCGCTACGCTACTAGTTAGCGACAGTTTATATAAATGCCAATTTGCACATCGAATTTCGTTACCTATCATGCATCACTTTTTGAGTTGCAATTCCAACAAAAAATATTCCTTGAGATACACACACGCATTATATAGATACTTTTCCGAAACGCCTCATTTATATTAGGATAAGCAACAATCTTTATTTTGATAGGTTCCAGTGATAAATTTGATTTTTAATTTTTAAAAAAGTGAAGCTTTTAGACTTTTTGAACTTGTAGATGATTATTTGCCTTTAAATTTCATTAAGATTCTGAATATCGAAGATTTTGTAAGTAGTAACCCCCCCCCCCCTTAACCTGTGTATAAGTTCATTCTTTTTCGCCTCCAAATTTTGTCAAAAATACTTTGACTCATGCATGGGTACGGTGTTTAAAAAGCGTCAGATTATATTCAAAATTTTCCTCTCAGAAAACTCAGTTTATTTTACGAATAAACCTGCCCTTTTCCTTTTTTTAAATATCCTTTATATTTCCTTCCATTTGTTTAAAAATTTCTTTACAATAAAGAAAACCATTTTTGAAGATTACATCGTAACACAGAATTAGATGTAAAAAAATATTAGACTGTGGATAGATTAGATAGATTTCATGACATTTTATTCAGAATTTAGTTTTATACTTATCAAAGGAAGGTCCTCCAATCTTGTTCTTTCGGTACAAGTTGCCGCGCAGCATACTCCCATCTTGAGATACTTTAAAATAACAAAATTCCCCGCCGCCGTGGGAAGAAATTAAGGTAAAAGCAGATAAGGCGAAGCGAGGTAAGACAACAGACGCTAATTTGGTGGTCGACGTCACGTGACGTACTCGCCCCTCAGACACTCGCAAAGCGAAGGAAAAGCCAGATGACTCCGTCTATGCTAATACGTCTATGGTTCGCACGAAAAAGTCTGTCTTATAGTGGTTTATTTTTTAACTTCGTCGGAAAAACTCAAAAAATGGACTTCAGATACTATGAATCTCAGGAACAGAATTTTCAGGTTTCAATTCAGGTACAGTAGCGCAAAGCAGCTATTCTTCTGAGAGCATTCATATTAAGCAATAAAAATACATAACTAATTTTGAAACATATTTAAGTCACTTTAAAGGTTGAAGCAGTATTTGACAGAAGCGGTGAGTCGAACAAGCAGGTGATTAAGAAAACTCTTTATTTCTGAAATGTTTAAATGGATTAGCGTCTGCTTAAAATGAAGGCTGTCAATGTATATACATAAACAGTTGACGAACCGTAAATCGATTCAATTATGAACACGGAAACAATGCGAGAGTATTTTAAAACGTTGTCACATTAAAAGCCTTCGGAGTCACCTTAATAATTTTAATGCTCAGAAGAGTGAAATGTGTAAATAAATGATCGATTTAGAGAGCATAGCAAACAAATGCAGTTAATTTTATCATGAGCCGTTAAATGTAGAACACTTTTATCTTCTAGAATGTTAGTGAATTCCTTTTTTGCAATTTATGCCAGAATCTCTTCAAAAATTTAACTAATGCAGTTTTAACAAACATTTTTGGAAATCGCGATGAGAATAACTGTTACCTCAGAGCTTAAAATTTAATATGCTTGCTTGTCAGGGATCATCCCTGACATAAATATGCGAAGCAAACTATTTTTGTTCAGAAGCGAGAATAAATTTTATATTTTGAAGAATGTATTTACGGAATGAAACTAAGAAATTAATGCATGTAAATACTCGGGAAAGATGGTGTACCTCGAGCGTGTTTGTACCTTAAGCAGATTATCTCGTGGGGCCCCTTAAGTCATGATAATATTTATATATATTGTTCATGTTGGCATCATTGGTAGTATATTTTACACTGATAAATAAGGGAATGTACTACCAAAACTGGTATTATGGTAGTTTGTCACATATTCCTAAAGCCACATTGCATTTTAAAAAAGACATAAATGTACATACTCGTATTTTCTACACTGTTAGAAATTTCATCATGAAATTACGGTTAAATAACCGGCAGCAGTCTGTCCATCTAATTCACCGTTAAATTTACGGTTTGGAACACTTTTCTATCTTTACGGGACCTAAACCATATCCAATCAGCTTGGTTAAAATGCCGTAGGTATAAAAGTTTACGGTTTTATAACCATTTAAAAATGGTTTCAAAACAAAATTTTTACCGTTTTTGAACCGTTCGAGGCGTAGAAATCGTAAACGAAGCATGCGGGAATCGAACCCGGGTGTATGGTATACCAACCTTGCGCTCTAGACATTCAGAAATCTACACCACGTAAAGCGGCCGTTTATTTATCAAGAAATCTTCTTTTCCAATAAGCAAACTGCCTTAAAATTGGGATTTTTTTTATTGGATCCAAACTTAGTTTTGGTCTAAATTTACTGTATATTGACGAAAATAATTTTATTTGCTGCAAAAATTAAAATACAAACAAGTTTCAGCAGCTCAAATTATGGGTTCGCTCATTCGCAAACAGTTCGGGAATCCAATGTTTCCAATTTTTGATTTACGTGTGTATGTGTTTCTATTTAGTAACCACTGCTTAAGCCACTTTTTTTTTTCTTCTTTTTTTATATACACATGCATATTTGAACTGATAAATCTTTATTCATATTTTAACAACAACGTACGGTCGGTAAGGTTTCGCAACCAAGATGGACGCCCGATTCTTATTGAGCGTTTGAAAATTACGGTTAGTTAAACGTTCTTTGGGATAAAGAGAATAAACGATTTTTTTCACAATCAGCGGTTTGAGTATCATCTTTTTAATGGTTATTCAACTGTTGTAATTAAATATGGTAAAATAACAATCAAGTAAATGGTTTTTTTACTATTTTCTTACAGAAATTTTTAACAGTGCACAAATGCTCACCGATTCGACTTTTTCCTACTTTTTCAGCTTCATTGCTGCAGTTAATAAGCTATAGTTTAAATAATATTGCTACACTAAATAATCGAAAATGCTTAAGTTAGTTTTCTATCACGTGGAGGAATCTTCAACACAGTTCATTTGTTCATTCATCATGTACCTCGTAAAAACACAATAGACGTCAACAACTTTCTGATTACACCACACGTAAGAATGTTTGAAACGTTAATTCACTAACTTTTGATGACTGAAGTACGAAAAAGAAAATTACTTTCAGGCAATGAATTTTAAAAACAATGTGAGTATTTATTAAGCTTCTATTATATGCACTCTGAATTCAAAGCTTCCTTGAAATGTAAGATGTGCTTTGAATCTCGTTTTAATTAGACAAAGTAATTAGTCGAGAAGTACAGAAAAATTCTTCTTTTCAGCCAAAGGCGAGAAATGTTTTTTTGAAGAACATAGAATGTATTCTCTCAGGAAGGAATGAGCAAGGAGCAATACTTGAGAATGTTTTGTAATTTTACTTCACACTTTTGTTTTTACTTTTGCTTTAAACATAATTAACCAAATTTAACAAATAAACAAAATATTTTCTGCAGTTGTTATGCAATGTTAGTAAATTATTATTCATAGATAGAATTAATTTCATGAAGTATTACGTAACCTTTTCTCTAAGCGTTAAAAATCTACTTAACAATTGAAAAAAAAGAGAAGTTTTTAAAATTTGAAAGGTAATAAATATTACAAATAGGTTTTATTAAAACTATTACTACCACAGTTAACGTTTGGGAATACTGAATTGCATTATATTTTACTCGTAACAATTAAATATAAGGCGCCTAGTTTTCTAGTTATATGAGACTTCAAAAAAAAAAAACTTTTGTGAAAATACAGAAAAGAACTTGATTATTTCTGTAAAATTGCCTAAGAATTTGTTTAAGATCAATCGAACAAGTTTCTTCGTAACAGTTTCCCAATAAAATTCCTGTTTTCCCGCATTGTGTACAACTACAGAGAAAGAAGCAATCATACTGTCAAGTTCTATAAGTACTTACTAAAAACCAACGAATCAAGTCTCTCAGGAACAGGCTCTGTGGAAAGGTGCTTCCTTTTTTTTTCACTGTCATTGATTTTTGAAATTCACACAGAAAACATCACAAGGGGGGGGGGGGGGGCGTTCCCAATCCCTGAGGCATGTTTGGCTGAGTAGTCAAAGGCACCGGAATCGTAATACAGTGCGCTTAAGATCTAAATCCACCACATATCGTATACTTTCGACTTCGTATATCAGGAATAAGGATTCCGCGAACGCACAGATGGCGCCATTACTGTGACAGTTTTTTTTTATTATTATTTTGTTTTGTTTGATTTCGGTAACTTTACGGAGTCTTAGCTATTTTATTTTTGAGAACTTACTGAGTCTTGAGTACTCTGTTGCTGTTAATTTGCAGAATGTTTAATATACGTTGTCTACTTTTAGCCTACTTTCCCGTAAAAGTAAAAAACAACAACAACAGCAACAGCAACAAGTTTTATATAGGGATACTCGAGTCTACTTTCCCGTATACACTGACATAAAATTTATAACCTAGCTATATCCTTTCTTTATCATTTAGCTTGAGCTCTTAATCAATTCAAATTTTCCTTTTTCAACAGTTACTATATATCCATGCATTCATTCATCTATTCATTCATTCATTTCTTCATTCAATTCATTCATTGCTTCATTCATTCATTTCATTCGTTTCTTCATTCAATTCATTCATTTCTTCATTCATTCATTCATTCATTCATTCATGCGTTTATCATGCGTTTCCTCACATTGCAGGAGTAGCTGAGTTACTTCCAATTTAAGCATTCGATCTTAAGTAGACTGCAAAAAAAGAGGCCGGGTTTCCGACCACTGGAACAGTTGGAGATCCTTACAAAACAAAATGCTAACCTTGGTCACAAAGAGAGCTTTTCAAATTTTAACAGTGTCAAGCTGTCATTGGCCCAACTTGAAAATTTTTTCGTAGCAATAAACTTCAAGAAATAATTAAATATGAAAATAATTAATGGTTTTTATAGTTTTTCCCCCAGTTTAAATTCTGAAATTATTTTCATCAAGCAATCGGTATCTGTATTGAGTAGTCGAAAAATAATCAAGGGAGAAGATGCAACCAGAAGTTCACTAACTAAAATTTTTATAAACATAAACCTATAAATTTGAAATGTTTTGCACTGCAGCAGTTTTTAAGAAATTTAACGAATCATCAAATATACACCCATAATATGCGTATGGATTGATTTTTAGTCCGAAATTAAGTTTCAAAATGTAAAGCAACCAAACCATGCTGACCCCCCCCCCCCCCCCAAAGAGTGCATTTTAGAGAAACAGTTGCTTATTTTAATTTCGGTTTTCTCAAATTTAGTTTTGTCTGTTGCTATGGTAAACAAATGGTACAGCTGTCGGTTTTGTATTGGGGCTTTGGATCAATACGACACATTGTGCATTTCTTTATTTTCATCCTATTTTTATCTCACTATTGATTTCAAAAATCAAGTATTAGCGCTTTCTTTCACTTAGTTTCGCTTGTTCCCTTGTTAACTGAATTTTTATTTTCCTTCGGTTTAGGAATTCCATAACATAAGAATAAATAATTCATGTTTTGAGGGAACTTTCGCAAATATTATTGGGCTGAATTT
Source organism: Octonoba sinensis (assembly GCA_038502835.1). Lineage (NCBI taxonomy): Eukaryota > Metazoa > Arthropoda > Arachnida > Araneae > Uloboridae > Octonoba > Octonoba sinensis. The sequence goes on along the minus strand of CM076599.1, from coordinate 21,357,860 downwards.
GTGTTCAGAGCTTGTTAAAGATTCCGAGTATGACGTATAAGTTTTTTAAAAGGACTTTTGCGAGTATTGGAATATTTTTGAATGTTTAAAATGCGAAAGTATTTTGAAACTTTCTTGTCAAGTAACAATAAAAATGCTGCGCTGTTAGAGCATAATATTAAACTCTACACTTTAAAAAAATTTTAACAACAGAGTTTTCTCCTCATGTAAAAGTCTCAGTTGAACATTTTAAATTTGACTAAAAATCTTTTCGCAAATACTGGTGTTAAATATATGCATATATTTTTGGGGGAACTGCTTTAGTTTCCTGCCTTCATTGTAAGTATCTCCAACAAATGTTAGAATTACAATCTCTTTACCTACTCACTGCTTTATGGTCTAACAAAAATTAATAAAAATGCTGCCGTATTGTATGAAATGTCTAATTCAAAAATTGAGCAAAGGAATTTGATGTATTGCTCAAGAAATCCACCAAGTCCATCCGTAATTCTGAACAAATAGCTATCAATGTGCTTTTCGAAGTTAAATATACTTCATTTTCCTAGAGCATTAATGTGTCTTCGATGTTGGAAAAAAAGCCTTCATTTTTATCCAGCAAAATAAAATAAAATTTGTTCCTTAGCATGTAAAGGGATTATGAGGCGTTACAGATTCCTACCATGTATTGCTAGCAATTTCTAAAGTTCTTTCTAAGACAGAATGCTTCATTTTTAGAAATAACTAGCTTCGTGTAAAAGTTTATTAAGATATTTGGATTACTTATTGTATTTTTAGCAAAGAATAAATTATCAAAAATGAAACATTTTGTGTTCTTGTTTCGTTCTTTTTTTCTTTTTTTTTGTTTTGAGAAAAGCAATACTTTGCTTTCGATGTATATCAGCTAACTTTCCAGAAACATTTTATGTTTAAAAATATTTGATAAATCTTTTACCCAGAAATTTCTTGTGATTTTCGATCGTCATTTATAGAACTTTAAAAAATATAGCATTCAAAACATCACACTATTATACTTAAGCATGGATTTTTAACAAAGAATCAAAGTTAAAATCATAATAAATACACTTCATGAAACCACATTAAAGAAAAAAAGAAAGAAAAATAAAAAGAGAAAAAAAGCATTTTTGCTTCTCTAATGATATCAAATAAAAGAAAAAAGATCATTATAAATTAAGAAAGCTCATAAATTGCCATCATTTGGAAAAGAAATGTAAGCACAAACATAAATACTTCAGAATTCAAATGTTTTCTTCTGTTTTTTTCTCCGAAAATGGAATAAAAGCAAAGAGACGTAATGCAATCAGCGAGAGATTTAAAAATGGAAAACCGCAGCAAAGGTTTTACAAAAGAAAATTTCATTAAGCATCGGGAAATGAATTGCAAATCCTGGATCACATTTCGATTTAATGTACGGAAAGGAAATTGTCTCTTTTTGGATCCATTTATCTTTACAAGAATAAGGTTTTTATGTGTCATACATTTTATTCTCTTTCTTTTTTTATTGTTTGTATTTTCGTTTAAAACTCGTTTCGTTTTAAAGTGAGTGCTTCTACGATTTTGGATTTTTTTTTTCTGCTACCTTAAAAGAAATCGTTCTTGGTTGTGCTTTGGAATATCACCAATAAGTTTTTAGCATACTTTAAGAATTTTGAGCTGTTATACTGTAGTTGTATAGTGGCGCACCCAGGATTTTGCTTTGGGGGGCGGGGCAAGGTCAAAATTAGGGATAAGCCAGATATTTATTTTCCGGATACCGGATATCAAGTTTCTCTCGTATGACTTATTGGTACCGGATATTCGGCTTTGGTGTTTCATACCTTTACATTATATGTACAAAAAATCAAATTTTTTCGTGCAGTGACCTTTCCATCCCTCTCCCTTGTTAGCACGTGGCCTCAGGCAAGAGGAAGTATCGGGTTCCGGATATTTAAAAAAAATCGGACGGATACCGAATATCCGATGCTTTCTGGGGGGTCCTATTGGTCCCCCCTCCGTCGTTGCGTGCCCAGTATATTATTATAACCTATTACTTGAAAAAAAAATCATAACTTCTAAATTTCGTTCACTTTGGTTTTAAATGCTAATGAAAAGTTTTTGTTCTTTTTTTGAACTGACTACTCAGTTTGATAAAAAAAAGAGAAATGATTTCAAATATCACTTAATTTTGATGGACTACTATACATATATATCTCATAAGCCTTCAGGGGAAGAAGAGGTTTTAAAGTCACTTCATTAAGCGTGACGATCCAGCGAGCTATTTAAAATTAATGTTCTTACATTTTTGTTTCCAAACGAAGTCACTTTTAACATTTTCCTGAAAATTTGTTATTAAAAAAAATAATTCTTCTTTTTTTGTATTATTTAATACAAAATAAAAAATAAAAGCATTTTTATTTCATAACGTAAGTTGTCCTGTATGGTAAAAATGCAACGCCCATCTGAAAGATTTGAGGGTCGCATTCGTTGCTGACCAACCTTGCGGCGCTTATCCTTTCATTTTTATTTCTAAAGTATTTTGAACAGAAAATATTTAAAATTCTCATTCCAGATGTATAACTCAAAAAAGTAATTAAAAGGATATAGTATAATGTTGTCCGGAAATCGGTTGGTTCCAGTTTAACAGTTCGCTACAGAGAGAATTTCATAGTACGGATATGAGCTATTTCTGCTGTTATTTAAGCAAATGCTACAAATTGTTCAGTAAGTGTAAAATGTTCAAAACTTCTTAATTGCGACTGACTAAAAATAAAGTATGATAATTATTTATTAAAATTATAATATTTTTTACTGCAAATAAAAATTCAAAAGCGAAGAAGACAATTCAACAATTTAGACAATAATCTGTAATTACGTTTCTTTTACTTGAAAAATTCAGTTATTTTACATTGTGCTACGACTGCATCGGTTGCTCTGAAACTAGCAACTTTTTTCAGAAATGTCAAAAATCGAAAGATAAACGTATGAAAAAATTTTTTGTATGAAGACAATTTCAGCATAAGGAGAATATTTTGAGTGCTATTTAACATTACGGTAAAACATTTCGTTATAGGGGAGAGTTCGCTGTAGAAAGACTTTTTTAAAGGGAGATTCTATCGCTCTGCTTTATTAGACGAAAAACGTGATAAAATTAATGTTTGCTACAACTCAGCAACTCTCTATTGCGAGGACTTGATGTGATGCAACTGGAATCGAAAATTATTTTTTCTGTTAATTCTGACGCTTTTATAATTTAAGATTTTAAATGATAAAAATGTCTTAAGCAAAGAATAAGACGGATTTCTAATGCAAAGGATTTGCACCGTTCAGATACATAAGGTTACCCTCAATTCTAAAGTAAACATCCGCATATGTTTCCATAATTTACATGGATTTCAGTTAAAATTTTAATTTATTATGAGTGCTGACTACAATGCTCTGATAATCTCAGCATAACCCAAATTTCCGACAATTCAGGAACAGTTATCCCTCTCTAGGTATAAATTAAGTTTCTTTGTTCTCTTACGCAGCCGTTTATCTCCATTTTGCGAAGCCCAATAGGCGAGAGAGAAAATCCATGCTCATTTGTTTTCAGCTTAGCACGTAATTGTATCGCTCTAGTTGGCTTCTTCGAGCTCTTGGTAGCTGCCCATGATTCAACCGAATTTCTCTCTCACTTCAGATGAAATGCTAATATTGTATTTTGTAATAACAGTATGATATCGAAAATAATTTTATCGTTGTAGTTATAATTTTGCCTTCTTTTCTTATTTATCAGCAAATTTAGATAAAAGCATCCATAGCCTTAAAACAAACTCGAAGCTTAAAAAAAAAAAAATTTTATAATATAAGTTGTTTATTATTATTTTCTTTTTTGACGAGGGTTTTACTTTTCGCAACACGTTTAAAAATTGCCGATGTGACTTTCATAACGTCTTCATGGAGCAAAAGAAAAATCGAGGTTTTCATTCAAGCACAATGCCTCTCTTGCCTAACTTCCCGAAAAACTGGATTTAAGCTCTAAAAACCTTAGGGTTGCTCTGTTGCAAATCAGAATTTTTTGCTTTCAATATATAATCAAGCCACAACAGTTTTGTGTTATGTTTCTGCGATAAGCAGTGCATGTACTAGCTGAGGGGGAAAAAAAAGTTGAGTTTTGACTATAATACTTCATTTTTTGTAATTAATCTTAAGATGAAAGACATATTCCATATTTCTACGTAATTTATTCACTTTACTAAAGCCGTGATAACTTTTTATAAACTCATTTATTTCCAAAGGTGTAATTAACTGAGGCTACAAGTATGTCACAGTCAGGGCCTCAGTGAACGAGAGGTCTTTCAACCATTTTCCGTTGGCTGCTTGCGCGCAGTGAAAGAGGCGTGAGTTCGATTCCCACTTTCCCCTGGGTGTATATACTTTTTTGTATTGTAATATACTATTGTGCCGTATTGTTCTATCTGTCCTAATGGACGAGAGTTTGAGGCATATCCATGAAAATAGCAAATAGACTCGAAAATAAATGTGACCAGAAATGGTCGTTTACAAATACAAGTATGTCACAGTCAGTTAGGAAAATTGTGAGTACAAATACAACAAGTCGATGTTCATGTGTCACAATCGTTACATTTGCTTGAAAAATTAGCAGTATCCATATTCAAAAAATCCAAAATTTGAAATTTAAAATTTTCAAGAATAAAAAACTATTCAAAAACTTTTTAAATTATTCGTCGAGAAAATAGTAAGGAATTGTAATATATTTAACTGAAAATTGAAGTGACAAACTTTTTGAGAAGGCTAGTACTAACAACGAGTTTTTGGTATAAAAACTTTGATACTAATTAGCAGTCTGCGGGAAATCTTTCGTTCTACGGATAGAACTGAAACTGAAATGCTTTTACGATTTATGTGTTTTGAAATGTCACGCTTTAATTTTCAAAAGCAAATACTTATTAAGCAATGAAAGTGTTTTTCCTTCTATACAAAGACTGCTGCTTTAGTTAAATTAAAAATCTTATTTTTCACGTCACTCATAATGAAGATATTTTAACTATTTCATAAAGAGAACTCTTTAATGAGGGAACTTGAAAATCCTTTACATTTTCTTGGAACACAATCCAAATACACGAAAGAACAATAAATCGTACAAAAGGCATTTGGAACTGTAACTGGCAGAACAGACAAACAAGCTCCTTTGAAGAGTTACAAGTGGCTTCCTTGCGTGTGGAAGACAAAGGTAAAAATTTATAGAAACGAAGAAATATTTTTACATTTTAAACCACGTTCAAATGATAAACTTGAACAGAACAGAAATGGTAAAACTGAATATTTATTGATGACTTTTCTAAAGCATTATTTTTCTGAGCATTGCATTTTCTGAACTTGCTATTTTTCAAACATATGAATTATTCAAAGCTTCTTTTTCATTTTGAATGTAAGTGGATCATGCAAACATAGTTACTGCGTGTAATGCATTAAGTGGTGTATTGCGAACATGTTCAATGATAATTTATAATTGAGTTTTAGGATATGTGTTTGTTTATAAAAGACTTTTATGTCTAAATTTCTGCTTTTAAAAATGCAGGAATAAAATTTAAATAAACATTATTTTAATTTGAAACGGGAAAAAAATGATGGCAAATCAGCATTTCCCGAAACAAACACAACAACAATAATAATAATAATAATAATAATTTATAAAGTAAAATTAACTAATAAATAAGTCGTTTGATAGGATTTGACTAAAAAGTACAGATCCATAGATGCAATGTAGTTGATTTGTTATGGTGCCATTTGGTTATTTCCAATATTTTTAACCACAGCATCGCGCAAACATTTTACGAACGCAGTCTCTTAAAGATTGCCACCATTGGATCAAACCCAATAAAAATCCTTTCAATGAATGCGAGATAAGAAGACTGCCACTAATGAACGAAAACCCAATAGCTTATCTTTAGGCAAACGCAATAAATCTTTCCAATTATTCATGACAATAATACGTGGAATGTTTCATGAATATCAATAACACATTTAAAGTATCCAGCAAACCTGTTTCTGACTGTTACCTTGCCTGTTTCCGCATTTAGAGCTGAAGTCAAAATGAATAAATAAGTTAGTAAATAAATAAAGTAATAAAAATATAAATAAATAAATAAATAAATGCATGAAAATGAAAAAGACGCAAATAAATAAATAAATACAAATGGAAAAAAAAATAATAAAGCAGTGGTTCCTTTGCTTAAATATGGTTTTGAATATTATTTTTGCTTTCTTTCATAAAAAAAAATACTTGCTTTATTTTTTAAAAAGGCATTTCCTTAAATGTATTATAAGAGCTAATATTAAATATATTGTAAGGGGGATAAACAAGAAGAAATGAGCACTAAACAATTGATTTGACTAATAAACTGTCAAGCATGGAAGGAAAAATAAGTCAGATTTGGCTTTACTAAAGATTTACAAATTTTCTTATTTGAAAACTTAAACTAAATTCCAAAACTACTTCAAGGATAAGGTATCGTTTTTAAATTTTTACTTTCCATCTAGCCTGGAGTGGTGTTGACAGTGAAACTGATATCTAAGCTACGAAGATAGAATTATGTTCCCTTCGAAGAAAATTGCGTAAAACTTTCAAACTTTCTTTCCTAGATTCAACCCACAAAACGCGTTTTTTCGCAATTTGATTTACCAAAAAAAAAAAAAAAAAACTTACTGCATTTTTACATTTTTGAAGTTTTCTAAATCTTCTAAGACGAGAGATATCTAAAATTAGATTTTCGCAAATTTTATTGATCTTATTTTTGGAAAGCTGTCTAAATTTAAGCATTTATTTCTGGCACAATTTTTAAGGTATACAGTAAAGAATAATAAATATATGAATACGCCTCATCAGCAAATAGCGCAAAAAACTGTAAGTTGCAGGAGCAAAACATCATATTACATTTGCGAAACCATAGTTAAAAACTTCAATTAAAAAATAATTTTATCGGAATACTATGGAAAATAAGAACATAGTTTTTGTTTTAAGGAATTCGTTAAAATATAGCGCTAATTAAAAGGGCGAAATAAGCGAAAAACAATCTTTTAATCAATATGAAAAAATATTACTTAACTGTGTGGAATAAAAACTAGTGCTAGAAATAAATTTTGTAACGCATAAACATTACCAAAAAACCGAAAAAGTCGAGTCGTTGGTATATAAGATTAAAATTAGCGTTCAGAATTTTGACTAAGTATCTTTTAAAAAAAATTCTTAAAATGCATTAATAAATTTAGAAACTAGTCAAAAGCTTATAGTACTAAAAAAAAAGGAAGAAAATGTTGCAATAACAATTAACTTCACAATAGCGATTAACCATATTGTTTTTTTTTATTATTTTATTTATTTTTGTAATCCGGTTATTACTTTTTGTTTATATGTGTGATTTTGCATATTCTTTTCGTATCAGGAGTTTTATATTTTTTCTGTTAATTTTATTTGTAAGGGCAATTGTACAATTGTCATTTTATTTGGCATTACAACGCGATTTGGTCTTTTAAAATTTATCTGTTCCTGCTTTTATTCTTTATTGGATCTTAGGTTATATTAGTTGCTTTTATTTAATGTCCATTAATACTTTTAGTTTCAGACTGAAATGTTGTTTCTTTTGATGTATCATCTTTCATGTATTTTTAAAAAGTTATCAAAAAAAATCTTTAAAAAAGATAAATATTAAAGAAAATATTATTTTTTACATTTTAAGAGTAAACTCTCATTTAAAATTCTTCTTAAGGTAGAATTATGGTTTTGGTGAAAAAAGTACATTAAATGAGGTGCTTCGTGAAACACGTATTTCCAGTTGCAACATTTATTTCGAGATGCGATTTTGATTCAAATCTGATACGCATAAGTGTGACACTGGATTTTACACGTGATATATAATTTAAATGCAGAAAAAAGCACACGAGTTGCAAAGCACATACATAATTTCAAGTAGTTTTTGAGGGCTTCAGAAAACCTTTTTTTTTTCTTTCTATAAATAGGAGGTTTTTTTTTTTTTTTTGTCGCGAATACACCGCTATATCGTTTACATAAATTTTTATGCTAAGTTTCTCTATATATATCAATATTTTGATTTTAGCTACTAACAAGCAACATACAGATAACGTTTATGCAAAAAATTTTTTTAGGGTCCTAAGTATAATAAAATAATTGAAAGATTTTTACATTTTAAGTTATTTCCATCCGACTTGAAACTGAAGTGTATAATTTCATTGAAAATAATAATTTTGATGTACGCTTAATTTTTATGTTTGTTGTAAAATATTTCGAAAAACAATCATCAGGAACAGCTTAATTTTTGTAACGTGTTTGGAATAAAATCACTCTTCAAGTTCTCTATAAAATAATTTTAAGTAACAAAATAACTGGTCTGCAAAAAGTTGCACAGCATTTATAATCAGTGTCTTCGCTATAGTTTACCTTCAGTTATATGATCAAAATCAAATTGCAGAAGAAAGTTTCAAATCCAGGCGTCCAAATTTCGAAATTCTGTAAAATCCGGACGCTTTGGAGATCTGTCGAACTGATGTCGTTTTACAAAATATAGACAAAAGCTATTGGCCTAAAATCAAAAACGCAAAATGAAAAAAAAAAAAAAAAAACTCTTTTTTTTTAATATAAATTTTTAAATACTCTTATTTAATGAACATGGTGCTCCTAACTTAAATATAGTGTGCGCAAACACGCAGGATGATAATATATTATTGTTATCTTAAGAAAACTTCAAATGATCTGAAATCAGGAAGGAAAAGTCTGAATTGTAGTAGAAGTCTAAAGTATTTCGGACTTATGACTTTGTACCTTATTGCTTTGAGTAATAAGTTTTAATTGTCATTAGTTAGCTTTCTTAATATTTCATTTTTAGATCTATCTTACCTTTAAATATTTGCTTTTTTTTCTAATAATGGAGTGTAACGTTTCTACCATAAGTGTGTATTATTTACTCACACAGTGTGTATTATTATTACACGCATTCCATTACTCACGCAATGGAATTTATATACTTGCACTTTTTTCTTTGAAATGCAAGAAAAAAATACAGCTTATTTTTCCCGAATAAAATTGGATTAACCGTAATAATTTTTAGATTCAATGAAGGGTGATCGATGAAACCCAAGTCTTTTGGAATTAAAAAAAAACAAGTTTATTCATAAGACTGGAACCCTACTCTAATTAACAGAATTCTTCAATGGCTTTACCATCATTATTCATCACCGCATTATAGCTTATTCATCTGCATAGAAAATGTGTTTGCATCAATCTTTTCGAAATAAAGAAATCGTGCGAAATAAAGCAGCAACAAAATAAAAGCTCACAGTGTCTGAAAAAATCTCGATGCGTTCTTTACTCATTTTCGTAAATTCAGCTCTTCATTTTTAAATGTCAGAAATTTTCGTTCTTTATACACTATCATTTTTTTCGAGAAACTTTTTCTCAAGTTACAGGTATAAAAAATGCTGAAATGAAGAACTGATGGCATTCTCTTTCGGTTTAAAGTTTCTGAGTCGTTTCATTTATTTTTGAGTTGCTTTGAGTGGAAAAGAAAGAGTTCTTATCCCCGAAACGATTTTTGATAAGTAATTTAAAGTCGGTTTCTACTTTTTTCTGTTAATAAAAGTTTTTAGAGTCGCGTTTGCGAGATAAAAGATGAGCAGCATTCATTTCGCTTATACTCTTTTCAATTCTAGAATTTTTCATTTACTTCCTCTTGTAAATATATTGGGCTTGTCGATAAACCTTATGTTTAGAATCGACTTGTTTGAAGGGCGCAATTGTTAACAGAAACATTTACTAAACATATTTTTTGAAAACAATCAATGTTTGATGTGAAAACTTGGCAAGCAGACCTTTAGAAAGTTGACGCAAATTGTAGCGCACAATAAAATTAGTAAGCGGTACAAATGGTAGAAAAGGTACAAATGGTAGAAATAAGAGTGTCATAAACCCTTGATGGGCTGATGCTATGACATTTTTTAGCGTGCATATCCTAAGTACCAGGATTTAATTAAAGGCATATTATGTTTAGGGTGCTGTGCCATAAGCAAATTACATTTTGTTAGATAGTTTGCTTGTACGAAGCAAAAAATGTTATTAAAACTTGCTTAACTAGACGCAATATAATTTAAAAACCAAATAAATACTTGTGTTCTGTAATTTCTTAAAACCTCAATGAATTTTTGAAAAATGTGTTTATGAATACGAACAATTTAAGACGTTCTCATGAAGAAAATGTTCTCAAAATCCGAGTTAAGCTTGTAATAACCGTGTTTTATGTAGGACTTTTGGCATTAAACCAATCATTTATTGAAGTTTACCTCGTTAAACTCTAGTGCTCGTTAAATCCGGTCTTGCAATAACCGAGTTCTACTGTACTATGTTTCTTAAAGCCAACCTTTTATTTTACTGAAGTGTGTGCAGAAAATATTCGTATTTAAAATTGTGGTTTTGAACGAACAGAAATGCATCCAAATTAATTTTGTTTTAATTCTAGTTGGGAAAATGAAAAGAAATTTAAACCTTTTCAAACTTTTCCAATTTTTATTAGCATTAACACTACATTTAACTATCTTAACAAAGTGCAATCGTTATATTAATTTGGAATTTCTCAAAAAATTAAAACAGCTTATGTAAAAATCATGAATACGACTTAATTAAGTAATGATTTCGTTGATTTATCCATAAAAAATTATCACTGCTTTATAAATCTTTTTACATTACAAAAAGCGTGCTTAATTAAGCATAGAGGGGAGAAAATACAACGGGAGAAATTAGGAAAAGAATGAAGCGATAAAAGCAGAAAAACATGAATATCTAAAAATAAAAAAAAAATGCCTCATTTGCTTTCTCTTTCATAAAACGTTCCTTAATTTATGTCTACTGACTTTTGTTTCACAAGCGAAGAGTTTTGCTCTCTTGGCCGCAGAGCTCATAGCTCATATCTTACACGTAGATAAAAACAGTACTATAAACGAAAGCAATTTTTCGTTATTTTTCTACATGAATATGATACGCAATTGTAAGTATTAATTGGGCAATTTTTCTATACGAAATTTATGGCAACACGGTCTTGACTACAGTGTAAATTTCATCCTCCAGAGGTTTGAGTGTGCGTTTGAACCTTTAGAAGAGAAATGCTTGTTCATACGTTAAATGTTCAAATAAGTATAAATCAGATTTTTATGTAAGTAAAAAAAAATAACATTTCAAATTGTGTTTCATGTAGTCTGATCGAGAGAAAAGTATTAAATTACGTTACTGCGTTCCTTTCGAAATTGCACAAAGCTTGAACCATTTTTATCATGGATTTATTTCACTCCCTAAATGCACTCTTCTATTGCATAAAACAGTGTTTCCCAAACTTTCGACATCCGTGTAATAGCCCTTACAATAATTTATGTAATGCTAAGTACCCCTAGTCAAAATTAAATAAATAAATAAGTATAGTATATATATACGGATATCATTGAAGTCAAACTTTATTTTCCCCCTTTTTAAGTGAATGTAAGCAAAATAATAATACACGGAAAATAAAATTCGTTCATGATAAAAAACCAAATGAATGAACTTTGTATTAAGCATAATTCATAACAATCAATAAGAAAGATGAAATTGTGTGAAGAATAAAATTGTCTCAACAATTTGTCAAGATTTTCTTGGTGGAAACTGTATGCATATGCTCAATTTTCAACCAAAATGGTGCTAAGTTTACGCATATTGTTTTTATTTTTCAAGAATCCGCCTGAAACTAATTCCAATTCTTCCGAAAGAATATGATGAACTCTCTTGCATGGATATTGAATTAGGCAACGATGGCACCTTACAAGTGTTGAGTTTTAAAAAAATTTCATGAAATATTTTGAAATTTTTCGTACCTGAAAATGACTCAATAAATGCACAGAACTTTTTTCAAAAAATTGAAATTTCATTTTGAAATTTTAAAGAATTAAAAATCATTTTTTTTAAAAACTATAATTAAAAAAATAATACATTTTTAAATAACTTTCAAAATGATCCTTCGTTACAGTTGATTTTTTTTATCTGTGTAGATGAAGTTGTTATTGAAGACATGGAACGTTAGAAACAAATATTTGCATTCATTTAAGGATCTGTTGGTTAATTAGTTAAATATAGTTTTTTTTAATTCTTTTGCCATGATTTCTTCGAAAAATTTAGCATTTCCTGAAATGTTAGTAATATCTTTAAGGTACTTAATAAATTCCAATCACATAAGGGATACGATATTTTGTTTAACTACATAAAAACTAGTAAATCACTAATTTTCAGCCACATTAAGAAAAATTAAGTAGCAAGGAACGTTTTGAAATCTCAATAAGCAAAAAAATTTAACTCCGAGAAAAATGAGTTTTAAATGGCTATTCGTGCTCAACCCACGTCCACTTTCAAACTTTATCCTTTAAAATTAGCTCAAACTTTACAGTAATCACATTTTATTTTTATCACAATGAAAAACAGGTCCAATGCAATAAATATATGCTTGAAAAAAAATCGATTTTTCGAAAAGTAACGTCTAGCTTCGCCTTAATGTTAAAAATTGATATCTTAGCTTTTCAATATTTTTACTTTAATCTCGAAAATCGTTTTTCAGGTCCACGTCTAAACTCTTAGCGCTGCCTTTTCCATTTCTTCGTATCAGTATCAATTTCACGAATCGATCTTATTGACTTCTTCGAATATTAGATTTACGTATTTAAGTAAAGTTACTTTAATAATAAAATTACACGTTAATTTAAAGCACAAATGAGCAAAAAAATGCAGACATATGTTTCGGGATTGCTTGGAATCCCTTTTTCAATGCGACAGGGAGCTTCTAGATGCAAAACATCCAAATGAAGCAGACAGAACAAGAAAAACAAAGCTTATATAGCCTAAGAATTATCTGTAAACCAATGAGAATAAAGGCAGCGTGAAGTGGAAGTAGAAGTAGCAGGAAGACACCAATAAGAGAGCAACAAACGAATCCAGTTGAAAGTACAGGAAGTAAAAAGGAATAACAATAAAAATAAAGCAAAAAAGACGACAGCATTTGCAAAAATAATAAAATAAAATACAAAGAATAAAATTGAAATAAAAATAAGTACAGAAACTACCAAAACAAAATGCAAAACAAAGTACACATGTAAAGGAGGGGGAGGGGAGGGAGGGGGGAAGGAGAAAAATAGACACAAAAAAGGAAAACAACAAGAAAACCTAGAAAGAACAACAAATTAAAGAAATTTATGCCAGACCTGTGAAAAATAAGGAGTTGAGGAAGAATCATTAACCAAATTAGAACTATTCCTGTTAATATGATAAGCTTCCCAAAAGTCAAGCTCTAAAGGGGAAGAACATTTTTGAATAATTTTACCAGAATTGAAGTCAAAAGAGTGGTTGGAATTCCAACAATGTTGAGCAATGCTAGACTTATTTAACTCTTGCTTTCGTACATAACCTTTATGCTCATTTAAGCGAATTTTCAGAGCACGTTTTGTCTGCCCAATGTAAGAAAGGCCGCAACGGCAACTAATTTGGTAAATACCCCAAGTGTTAAGGTGATCGACAGGATCCTTAAGAGAAGAGAAGGAAAGTTTGTTACTAGGAGCAAAAACGACTTGAAATTGAAACCTTTTTAGGATTTTAGCAATACGGAAACTGACAGAATGAAAGAATGGTAACACAACCAAATTCTTTCTAGAAACTACATTATTGGGACCAGAAGTTTTCTTAGAAAGTTTGTTATGAATAGAATCAATTAAAGAGTGAGAAAATCCTCTATCAACAGCTACAGCTTTCAGATAGTTGAGTTCAATCTTGAGAAGCTCAGGAGAAGAGCAAATATTAATAGCACGATGGACCAGAGCATTAAAAGCCGAATATTTTTGGTTGGGAGGATGAGAAACCCTCCCAACCAATGAGGATGAGAAACCCTCATCCTCCCAACCAAAAATATTCGGCTTTTAATGCTCTGGTCCATCGTGCTATTAATATTTGCTCTTCTCCTGAGCTTCTCAAGATTGAACTCAACTATCTGAAAGCTGTAGCTGTTGATAGAGGATTTTCTCACTCTTTAATTGATTCTATTCATAACAAACTTTCTAAGAAAACTTCTGGTCCCAATAATGTAGTTTCTAGAAAGAATTTGGTTGTGTTACCATTCTTTCATTCTGTCAGTTTCCGTATTGCTAAAATCCTAAAAAGGTTTCAATTTCAAGTCGTTTTTGCTCCTAGTAACAAACTTTCCTTCTCTTCTCTTAAGGATCCTGTCGATCACCTTAACACTTGGGGTATTTACCAAATTAGTTGCCGTTGCGGCCTTTCTTACATTGGGCAGACAAAACGTGCTCTGAAAATTCGCTTAAATGAGCATAAAGGTTATGTACGAAAGCAAGAGTTAAATAAGTCTAGCATTGCTCAACATTGTTGGAATTCCAACCACTCTTTTGACTTCAATTCTGGTAAAATTATTCAAAAATGTTCTTCCCCTTTAGAGCTTGACTTTTGGGAAGCTTATCATATTAACAGGAATAGTTCTAATTTGGTTAATGATTCTTCCTCAACTCCTTATTTTTCACAGGTCTGGCATAAATTTCTTTAATTTGTTGTTCTTTCTAGGTTTTCTTGTTGTTTTCCTTTTTTGTGTCTATTTTTCTCCTTCCCCCCTCCCTCCCCTCCCCCTCCTTTACATGTGTACTTTGTTTTGCATTTTGTTTTGGTAGTTTCTGTACTTATTTTTATTTCAATTTTATTCTTTGTATTTTATTTTATTATTTTTGCAAATGCTGTCGTCTTTTTTGCTTTATTTTTATTGTTATTCCTTTTTACTTCCTGTACTTTCAACTGGATTCGTTTGTTGCTCTCTTATTGGTGTCTTCCTGCTACTTCTACTTCCACTTCACGCTGCCTTTATTCTCATTGGTTTACAGATAATTCTTAGGCTATATAAGCTTTGTTTTTCTTGTTCTGTCTGCTTCATTTGGATGTTTTGCATCTAGAAGCTCCCTGTCGCATTGAAAAAGGGATTCCAAGCAATCCCGAAACATATGTCTGCATTTTTTTGCTCATTTGTGCTTTAAATTAACGTGTAATTTTATTATTATTGTTTACTTGCACAAAGTTAAATTATTTTTAAAGTTACTTTGCCAGGTATCAAGTTAAGTCTACTTTTTCGAAATTATAAAGGTTTTAAACGCCTTAGAAGGAGAATCTCTGATATGAGCCATAGCCGAGCTATAGAAAAAATGAAAAATCAAATAAATAAATAAATAAATAAATAAATAATAGAATTAAACTTATAAACAGAGTACCTGTTGTAAAAATGTACCTGTTGTAAAAATGTAGAAGTATTAGAAATAAATCGACGTCACCATTACCAATTTATCTTTTGCTACAATTTCTTTTTTATTGTAGCGTTCTTTTTATCTCGAATGTGAAATAATGAAAATTTGAGGAATGATCAAGAATGCTTTGTGCTAAAATCTGAGAAAAAGGGAAGAACTTAAAGCACTAACTTGTAACAAAATAATAAGAAGCACCACTGTTTTGACAATTTGGGCTTCATTGTTGATTCTACCGTATACTCATGAATTTTCATTGCATTGTAACAATAAATTAAGACATTAAAGCAGAGACTCTAACCGATGTTCTCAGCCCGATGCGCCGTGTATCCCCCAAAGCTCTTCCCGTACGTCCAGGGGTACGCGTACTACCCTTTGGGAAAGACTGGTATACAACAACAGATATAATAAATGTAATTTATCATTATAGCATAAAGTACAATAAACGGAGTAAAATATTTATTCACATAAAGTACAATAATTTATAATTATTGCATAATGTACAAAATAAGAGCAATAGTTATACTACTTTAATTACCTTAAATACGATTTTTTCATTTATTTATGCATTAGAGAACATTTGTCTGAACTGGACTGCAGTGTGTTTTGACAAAAATGAATGCAAAATTGTTTTTAAAAGAAAAATTAGTAATTACTGTGGAACGAAAATAAATCATTTAATCTTTCCTTATAATCCAAATCATTTATTCTTTTCATAAATTAAATCGTTTACCGAGTAAAGAAACTTAAAGACTTTCGCATTAAGGTATATTATTTTGAAGTTTCTAAAGGTTTTTCTCAGTATTATAAGCAAAATACAAAAATTCTTCGGTAAAAGAGGTTATTTTTAGTTTTATTTTTTACTTTTTTTATTCAGTAGTGTCCAATTATTTTCTTGAATGAAAACTTTTCTTTATCCGAAATCCTGACTTAGGTTTCCGATTCGTAGAATTAAACTACTATATGTTTTTCTAACGGTATAGCGAAGTTTGCTTTTTTATTCCTAAAACAGGTTACAGATATTCGATACCAAATGCTAAGTGCTTATTATTTTTTGAAATCTTATTGTTTTGTCGCGTGCTTCATATTTCATGCGTAGTGAATTATCGATTTTTACACAAAAAGATTGCTAAAATCTCCTTCGTAGCGAATAGAGTGGTTGATGTTTAAATGCTACTTTCTTTTTGGAATGTAAATTATTATTATCCACTTCAAGTTGTTAGTTGGAAAAGTTTTAAAGATTATTTAATCCCCAAACTGTGCAATTTCATGTAAAACTCGAAAATAAATAAATAAATAAAAAACCTAATAAGTTTGTTTTCATATTCAAGTTTTTCTTTACAAAAAGTGAAGTTAAAAACACGGATTTTTCTTACGTTCCCCTTACAATCTTGAATCGAGTTCCTCTTCATAATACCAGAATTACTCTCTATAATATTTCCATCAAAATAATAAATAATTAAAAAGACATGTCTATTATTCAAAGGAAAAAATTAATTTATTAATTTTTGTGCTATTAAATGGAAAATCAAAATATATTTTTCAGTTATTTCTCAAAGCTTCTGTGTTTTCCTTAATTATTTAGATAAGATAGAGCAGCTGCTTTGATTTCTCGTATCAATCTCCAATGTGTCCCTAATCCTGACCTTGCCCCCTCCCCTCTCATAAACCCCCCTGACTATACGTCAAGACTCTTTTTTGATTTTAAATGCCACGAGTTCAAAACATTTTGAATAAGGTGAAACAAAATAAGTTTTGGTTGGGCTTAAGATACGAGTAGTTTATAAGAACTTGAAAGTTTTCTCTTGAAACAATTTGTTATTAGATTTAATGAAGTTAATGCATTAACATTGACGAACAATAAAGTTTGCTCACACATGAATATTAAATATTGGAACAGTTCCTTCCTCACAAATGACAAATTGCTTACTTGAAATTAAAAAACAAAAAGTCGAGGATGCTAAATATCTGAATGGTAAGGGTAACTGAAAATAACTTATTATTTTAATAATTAAGTATTAACTTAAGGTAAACAGTATATTTTAGATTTTAAAATATTTTTTCTGTTTTGTTGTTTTAAATGTGAAGCGAAATTTTTCAATAAGGAATCTACACTTTCCATCGCCATACCTTTCGATTTTCCATTTCTTTTCTCGCTTAGATCTTGGTTGACATGGCGACTGATCCAGCATTGAATTATCCTCCTCCTCCAGTCGAAACAGATAAAAGCGGGTCTCTATATATTTTTCCCACTCACCAATTCCAAAACAAATTTTCAGACTGCCTGGTAATAAAACTGCAGGTGAAGCATCGTTGAAGTTAGGTTGGAAAAAGTTTAAGTTCGAAACGAACTTTATATGTATTGAAATCAAACATATATGAGACAAGAACTTAGTATGGCAATACCAAAACTCATATTTATGTACTTTAAAGCTGTTATAATAAATAAATATTTTCGAATTGGTTTGCAGGTGCCTATAGTTTGGAGACTAAATATTTAATGAATATATTGTTATGCTTCCTTTGGGGGGAGAAAAACTGCCACCTTCGTAAAATCTCGGATTTCACATTTTATTTTTTTCTTTCCTTATTCATACTAAAAGGCTTTTTTCTTTTAGTGATATAAAATTAAACAAGTAATGACCCAGCTCACGTAAGAATAACTGGAAATGAATGGGCTGTAAACCACAAATAAAAAAAAGAAAAGAGGGGAACTAATATTTTGCAAACAATTTATTGAGAAGTACCATTTGCATTAATTAAAGGAATTGTAAATGTACTGAGGGGGTAAATTATGATGACCAATCAATAGAGAAATTAAGAATAAGAAGTAGATGGATTCGATTTGTAAGAAACCAGACTTTCCTTAATCCGTCGCAATAATAAATATATTGGCGGTAAAAATTATGATGACAAATCATTAGAATAAATTTAGCATAAGAAGTGGAAGGATTAGATTTGTAAGATACCAGACTTTCTTAGATCCATCGCAACAATAAATATATTGAGGGCAAAGATCATTATGACAAATCATTAAAAGAAATTAAGAATAAGAAGTGGAAGGATTAGAATTGTAGGATACCGCACTTTCTTAGATCCATCGCAATAATAAATGCATTGAGGGCAAAAAGTATGATCACAAATCATTAGAAGAAATTAAGAATAAGAAGTGGAAGGATTAGATTTGTAAGATACCAGACTTTCTTAGATCCATCGCAACAATAAATATATTGAGGGCACAAATCATTATGACAAATCATTAAAAAAAATTAAGAATAAGAAGTGGAAGGATTAGATTTGTAGGATACCGCACTTTCTTAGATCCATCGCAATAATAAATGCATTGAGGGCAAAAAGTATGATGACAAATCTTTAAAAGGAATTAAGAATAATAACTGGAAGGATTCTAAGAGTAAGATACCAGACTCTCCTAGATTCATCGCAATATGGGAGGGACATGACTGCTTTCCTAAACATCCACATGCACTGGTAAATTTAACAGATCTCTGTGCTTTTTATGCAACCAGGACTCTGAGATGCACCAAAGTTCATTTTGTTAAGTTGTCCATCATTAAATGAAGATAGCCTATACAGTCGATATTGAGGGGATAGGACTACCATAGAACATAGTCCTAGACAACCTATAGAACATAATTTCATTATTATTTTCGTTTTGCTGTAATTTCTGCATTTTCATTGCATTCTGCATGCATTGATGTATGATCAAAATTGCTGTTGCAACTATAATAAAGTAATATAAATAAATTTAAATAAAAGTTAATAATAGACGCATACACTGCTGTTCAATCAATTTCACGGGTACTCCAGCTAACGACAATTCATTGTACTGAACTATTGAACTTGAATTTTCCTTTATGGTAAGTTGAATTTTATCATTTACGGTTGTTGTTAGCTGTACCCGGAGAATAGGAAACGAAAGGAGAAAAAATTAATATATATATATATATATATATATATGATTAGGTTTATTTTTCTATTTATTTTCGAGGTTACATAAAATTGGTCCTCTTGTGGAATGATGCATGATTTAATTCTGTTTGTTAAGAATTTAAAACTATTTAAAATTAATCTATTTTCTCTATTGCTTTAAATGTAAAAAAACTAAGAATTTCACCCACAAGTGGAATAGAATTGACAGGTTTATATGGCAGTAAGCATTAGCATTATTTTACTAATTATTTAATTCAAATGAAAGAACTACTATTGCTTAGTGAACTTTTACCTTGCTCAAAACTGTGTTATGAAGATATTTTTAAAGTTATAAAGTTAATATTTTTATTTTATGGGGGTTTTTACATACCTATTTTTAAAAGATCTATTAAAATTTAATACACTTAACTGGAATATATTTTTATTTTTAATAACCCCTTCGTGAATATTTGGATAACTTCTATAATAATAGCTATCTAAATATTCATGATATATTCTAGGCTTTTCACATTTCTCTCTAACACAATATTCACTATAAATCAGTCTACCCAAACACAGTTTGACTTCGTTAATAATAACAAAATAAATTTCTCATATATCATAATTAACTAGCGCCAGCTTTTATGAGGAAATACAACATAATATAAAATACAATATAACAACTTTAAAACAACTTTTTCTATTTTTGCTTAGTCAAGCCTAAAACAAGGTTTAAAAAAAGTAGTTATTTTCTAAATTATTTTTATTTATTAAAACTATATACTAATGTATTCTTTTGCAATAATTATAATACAATTTTAAATGTTTAAAATCCACTACTTTCTTTATTTTTTTGCATTTCTACTGCAGCAGAGCTATTTGGCCGAATATTCGGTTAGGTGATGAAATGACTATTCGGCCAGACCGAATGCTCGGCCAAAGGCCGAATAGGCCGAATACCGAATAGTGGCCGAATATTCGTTACATCCCTAATGAAAATACACCTTCACTGCTTTTTGATCTTTTCCATAAGAAACATGTTAACATACTTTTTTTTATATCTTTTTTTTTTTTTTTTTTTTTTTTTTGCCTCCTAGTGGAACTTTTCTGTAAGTTAAATTTTATTCCACCTTCTCGTTAAAATGCTAATAATGTTCTACTATTCATCACTTCTTTTCTTTAAATTTCGATTAGGTAAATTAACAACAATAACATCTACCTCTGAGATAATAGACAAAGAAAAAATTCCCCTCGGTTATTTTATTCCTTGCCGAAAGTGATGCTATCCAAGTAACGTCAATCAGCAGATTTTGTTCAAAAGAAGAGCTCGACTGAAACATTCCGTATTTTATCGTGTGCAAAGTAAGGGGGAAAAAAGCAGGTGAAAGAATGTTATTATGGAGAAAACTTCCTGGCGTGAAAATGGATGAATCTCTAAAAAGACAATAACCTTCTCCCCAGTGAAATCGGGAAGTGCTCCCGGACCGGCAATTTATCTGTGGCTAGCTTACGAATTCGCGGTTATTTGTAAACTCTGTCACGTCGTGGTTTCTCGGCCATAAATCTCACGTTGACTCAGCTAGTCTTTTTTAAAACCTTTATTTCATTATTAGACGAAAAAAGAAAAGTGCTTTATTTTTGTAAACACGACTTCCAGAATTTTCTTCAAATGCTAAATTCATTTTTTTTCTTTCCCATGTTTTTATTTTTTGGCAATTACTTGCACTTTGTATTTTTTGTTTAAGATTTTACACGGGATTTCATTTTTTAACTCTTTAGTGGACAATGATTTTTTGCATCTCTAGAGAAGTATTGTGATCAAATTCTCGCAAAAATAATTTCTCTATTTTAGGCAGCTACTGTTGTAGAACAATTAACAAGTCGCTTTATTAGATACTGTTTTTAAACACAATATCTGTCAGTTTTTTATATACATATATATACGCTCCTTAAAGAAAGACGAAAGGAAAAACAATTCAGTTTCCGTCATTAGCGCCAAGGTCAAAACTCCAGAAAAGCTAAACATTGCTTTGGAATGCCTAGAAAGGATTTATAGCAAAATAACAATATATTTTTGGGCCAAACTATGCTTCTGCACATTGTAGGACTAAACAAGATATAAAACTGAAAAACATCTATTCACGTAAGGAAAGCACAAATGAGCGTTATGATGCAGACATATGTTTCGGGAGTGCTTGGAATCTCTTTTTCAATGCAGTAGTGGAGCTTCTAGATGTTGGGAATTCATAACATTAACACAGGTACAAGCAAAAACCATCACAAATTGTTTCATGATGTTTTGTCTTTAGATTTAAAGTAATAGTGGCCAAGATTATCTTTAATACTTTATTGAAGCAATGGTGATTTTAAAAATTACAAAACAAAATATACTGTGAAAGTTATATCTGATAGAAGTAAACAAAATTAAGAGACACACAATTGAGCTAACACATGTTATTAACCTAAATTATGCATGCCACCATCGGTAGTAAACGGCCCATAAAGGAGAAGGTTAATCGTAACAGAAAGATGACAATAAATCCTTGAAGGCCAAATTTCCTGTAGTAGCAAGCAGCGGGATTGGCCCCTTTTGACACCACTCCTGCTCTCGCGATAGCATAATAATCATTTATCAAGATTTCGTCTTCTGTCTCGCCCACGTTTCCGGTCATTCCTGATCTGGTTATCAATTTCCGGACATAACTTGTGTTAACTCTTACGTTCACTTTATCATTTATCTTCATGGGCTGCAATCCGTCAGCAAGACATGATGACACAAACTATAAATGCAACAATTTCAGTAAAAATCTTACAGGAGAGTAAGAAGAATTCTACATATCATTTTCAAATCCTTGAATATGCATAAAAACGTGCAGTTAGATTAACAGTTAAAATTGTTTAGCTGTACTAAAATAATACGTGTCACATGCAATCATATAAATTTGTCTTATATCATCGATTTGAAACCAATAATCTAAAACTTAAAGCAGGATAACGTTTTCTAAAAAAAATTTCATTATGCGATGTAAAAAGCTTTTGTGAGAATACGGGACAATATCCCGGAAATCATTTATGAAAAGTCTAACGTAAAATTACTCAGACTTAAAAATAAGAAACTAAAAGATCTTTTAAAACGGAAATTACTGAGAATACAAAATAGAGAGCATTCTGAAAATTGATAGCAACAGATAATGTACAGCAGTAGTAGCGCCATCTATGAGTGTGCTGAATTATTATTTCTAATACACAAAGTCGAAGGTTAGTTCAGTTAAGCCCAAGCTGTTCAAATTCGCGCTGCCAAAGTTGCCTCCGGAGTTGCCCGCTAGAGCTGCGAATAAATTTGTACTGCAACTATATATAATGCATCTCTTGAGAATTTAAAACTGGTAGTCACAGATCTCAAGCGCTTATTTTTGTATTTGTTTTCAATTTTTAAACTGACAGTCGCAGATCTCAAGGGTTCAGTTTTACGTAACTTGGCAAATCTTATTCTGCAGTTGTACAGAGGGTAGAAAAACAATAATTTTATTGAGAAACAGTTATGAAGAAACTTGATTATTGATTTGAAGCAAGTTCTTTATAAATATTCAGAAACACTCAGTTTCCCTTTTGTACTTTAGTAGAGCTCATAAAGTAATAGTACATTCAATTTTTCATTTGTTAAAATTTATACATTGTTTTTGAATTTATTACTTACTCTTCAATATTTTTTTCCATAAAAGAATATGTATCTACAGGAATTGTTATGCCAAATTTCGTTGACCATATTTCTTTTCGAGAAACGCACGCTCTTGAGAAAAAAGAAAAAAAGGGTTTTTAAATGAAAAGAATGGAAAAAAAGAGTTATCTTTTGCCACATTATTGTTACGAAAGAAAAACATAACATTTTTGAAAGAAATGTGTTTTTTTAAGTACCTTTAGGTTGTTATGTTGATACAATTTCCAATATTTTGCACTATAATGCTACATTGTGACAATGCATAGTTTTCTATGTATATATATATATATATATATACACACACACACACACACGCATATATATATATATATATATATATATATATTGTACGCAGAGCATTTTTATTGTTCTGCATTATATCTTTAAAAACATGTTAGATAAGAAATAACTTAATCGTATTATTGGAACATAATTTAAAGTTCACAGTAGCTAAAAACTGAACAAAATATCCATTTTTATTCCCTTTTCTGAAATATCCAATTATTTTAAGCAACCTGAAAATAATTCTTCGCTCTAATTGCCTTATTTAAAAATTTATGATTAATTTCATGTTAATCTAAGCCTCAAAATAGCTATTGCTGATCACACTTTTTGAATCCCATAAATTCCCCCTTGCTAGGTTTTTCTAAGTTTCAAAAGTGTCTGTTTAATTGTATTATTTAAAGCTTTGAACTATTATTTAGAAAAAAAAAGCAGATTTAAAGTTCTTTTTATGATTGATTATTTATGTATTTGGTTACATGTCACTTGAATGCCTAAGATTTTCCTAATTAAGGTACAGCTTTTCAGCATATTTTTGGAATCGTCTTGTTATGTTTATTGAAACTCTGTATTCTATAAACAGTTTTATATTGTTAACATTTTTAAAGCACGTTATACAAAATTTATGAA
Source organism: Octonoba sinensis (assembly GCA_038502835.1). NCBI lineage: Eukaryota > Metazoa > Arthropoda > Arachnida > Araneae > Uloboridae > Octonoba > Octonoba sinensis. The sequence continues at coordinate 21,333,955 of CM076599.1, read as the reverse complement.
AGATGTTTACTATAATTGACCAGAGAATCTTTTCTTATGCATACATATACAACTAAATCAATGCACAAATATTTACATAATATTAGCAGAGGTGATTATTGTAATAATTTGAAAAACAAAAACTTTGTAAGCATCTACAAAAACAAAAAGATTTAAAATTTAAAAATATGTATTTTTCGTTAACTTTTTAAATTTTTGCTACAAAAGTTGGAATTATTTTTAAGTTTTCGAAGTTAATTATTGACTGAGAAATGAATGTGCACCCAAACCTTTCAAAACGTTAATTATTTAACCTTAACTTTGAGGAAATGTGTAACTCGGTTATGCGACCTTTTGAAGTATTAAGCATATCATCTTGTAACACCTGATGGGTCACTTTTTGAATACGAAAACAAATAAATAAACAAAAATGGAAATAAAATACAACGAAAATAATTTTTAAAAAAAGAGAAATGCGGGACAAATGTCATGGCAGTATTTCAGCTCTCTTAATGAGATTTTATGTAAGAATAGGAAATGCATTTCGAAGGGATAAACTATCAAATATTTGGTTTGATATTTTAAATTTAAATCGGCATTAAAGTGATAATGATTGGCAGTCACTCCCCCCCCCCCTATTTTTAACAAGTATTCTTGTACTGTAACCTCATCAATCGCTTTGAAACTTTTTCGCGCAAAACTCAGTTTATTTACCGAACAGTAATAATAAAAAAACACTTTTAAAAATATTTTATGATGTTTTTAACATAAATAAAGACACCCTTTATAAATAATAGTTATGAAAACCTTTGTGGCAGGAATTTTGCTTCTAAGTTTAAGTAATAGGAAAGCTGCAACTGAAATAAAGGAAAAAATTAACACGTATGTTTATGGAAGAAAGTGACAGCTCATTTAGCCAATCTGAGAGAAGAGAGGGGGGAAAAGTAACCATGATTGGGTCACTAAGAAAATATTTACCTAGAGGAAAACTGCTAATTCTGAAAGAAAAAAAAATGGGACGAAATGTCAAATTTTTGACAAAAAAGAAGGTATAGAACCGAAATCTTTTATCAGTTGTTGAAATATTTCAGATAATATTTACGTCATTAGAAAATGAGCTTCATTGTAAAATTCTGCAAAAATATTCCAAATACTTCCACCAAAAACGTCCCCAATGAAGGTGTTTATGACATCTTAAACAACCCTTTGCTATAAAAAAAATCTATGCCTTCACCAAGGTTTTTTCTTCCTACTTAATTTGTCTTTCTTTTAAGACAGAAAACTTGTTTTCTCCGAACAAAATAATTTGGATTCTTCATGCCATTCCTTAGTTTTCTTTCTTTTTAAGCACATATCGGTTCCAATTGAAACTTCCTTCTTTACGAAATATAAAATAATATTCTATTTCAAGAATTAGTATTTAAATACACAGTAATACCTAAAATTAACTTTTAACATACTGCAATTTATTTCGGCGAAAATATATCTTGACGAAAATGTTATTTCTTAGGTGTTATTTTCTGCAACATGAACATTACCTCGGCCATAATTGCTCGCTGGGGATTGCTGGAATCCCCTCAGTGTAATAAACGTGAGTCAAGCACATTAATTATTCCCCGCTGCTGGAAAGATGTTTCATTTTAAACCACTTTAGAAATGCATATTTTTCAGAAACAGGCAAGTTATTATTAACTCTTTTTAAAATTAACTTTGCATGAAAGTTTTAATTGATTTTAATGCACATTAAGGATTTGTAACGCCCAAACCTAACTAAAAGTTGTGTTCTGGCTCAGTTAAGTTAGCGACAAACAAATTTCTGTGGGTTATTTAACACAGGAATTGGAGTTTTAAAGTTATGTTTCTTAATTATAACTAATGCGCTGCTTGTCTTGTTTCAAAAGTTTTCCATATCATTTTCGAATATCTTCAGTATTTACGACTTTAAGTTAAGTGATGTCTTGTTCTTTTCATCAGATGTTTAAAATAAAGTGACACATCCTAAGAAACAAGCTAACGTTAAGTCGCAAAACATCACGAACAACACTCATAACACAGAAAAAAATGCCGTACAAACATGATTCTTTTACATGAATTATTTCAGCAATATGCACTAGAGAAAACACTAAAAAGTTTTTAGCAGAAAATACATGAGAATCTTCTGGAAATCATTTCTGACATAAAAGGACATCGTGTCTGACATAAAATTACAGTGACTTAAAAAGAAGAAACTGCAAAGTCTTTAATATTGGTAATTACAGAGCATAAAAAACAGAGAGAACATTCTGTACTTTGATTGCAACAGATAATGTGCCACTGTAGAGGCTCTATCAAAGAATAAGCTGAATCACTACCTCTGATACAAAAAGACGAAGGTAAGTTCAGTTGAGCTCACGCTGCTGTGATCCATGTGCTCTAGGCGAATGATGTATCCGGAGTAGGAAATTATTGCTTCGCTTTAGTATATTCAGATTAATTTCATTTTGGTGGAAATGTACTTCTAGTTACATGAAAAGAATGTCAAACCGTATCATTTAACCCTATCGGTCTCAACTTATTCTAACATTGTATTATGTCCAATGATGTTTATTTGCATCAAATGCAGCTTTATAGGCTAAACAAAAGCGTAATGAATATGAAGATTCTATTAAATTTAGTGTTGCTCCTTTGTTAGCAGACACAGCAGTCAGACAAATAAAAGGCAGAGTAAAGAACATGCTGATTTTAAATGACATCACTGAACATTAAATGTTCTCTTCAAACAATCGGGATTTGAACATGGTATATATGGTCTGAAACTACCACCTGAGTAATACGATTGTGGAATTCCAGAGGAAGACGTCAAACGGTATAGAAGTTATGAGAGTTTTTAGGTAAAAATATAGTCTATAATGGAAGAAAATGCACCTGCCATAGATGAACAATTTATATTAATTCAATCATTTTCAAACAATTCTACTTAAGTTGTTAGGCACCAGAAGAAATTATCACGTATAAGAGTTTGACACTAAAAACATTCAAACAACAAAAAGTTTTATCTCAACCTGGAACTGAACACCAGGGCGGAATTTAGTTCACGCGTTGAAGCGGAAGCAGTGTGGCGAAATCCATGTTCCAAGCTCATTAGTCCGTCATTATTCAGCGTTACAAATGGAAATCTGATCTTGATCAAGAATCGTGGGGTCAAGTATTGAAGTATGATGAATGATTGAGCCTTCAAATCTTATTGCTATGCCAGATTTATTCCGACTTCTGAAATCGCTGTCAGTAATGTTCTACCTGACGAGTGCCTTTATGGCGAAATAAGTGAACTTCGCTATTCAGTATGTTTTCGCCATCATCAGTTGCTCCTTCAAAACAAGCTCGAGTATCGATCTGAAATAAAACTTTTTGTTTTCTGATTTTGAGTGCTCTTAATTTCTCTCTCTAATTTCTCTTCTTCTTTAACTCTTTTGATAATGTATTTCGGTGTCTGGTAACTTAAATAAGAGCTTGCTTAAAGAGATAAAACGCAGTAGAAATTGTTCGTGTGTGGCAAATGCGTTTTCCTGCAATAAAGACTAAACTTTGACCCACAAAGCGGTATAACTTCCATAAAGTTTGACGCCTCAGATTCTAGAACTCCGAGTTTATACCATTCAGGTGGTATAGTTCCAGACCATATATACCATGTTCAGATCCCCGATTGTTGGGAGGGAACGTTTACTGTTGAGAGTGAAAGGTTTAAAATAAGAACAGAACTGTTTGAAAGATCTCGATATGTTCCATACATGTTTCCTTTTCATCATTGTGTAAGGGAGAATGACCATTCCACTAAAAGAAAATTATTTTTAGCTCCATATTACTTAAAAAAATATACTCAAGTAAAACGCAAGATATTTACGTATTGAACTTTTGGAATAAATGGTTCTCTAGGTAAGGATGCAAGAATTCCAATTCCAAAATTCAACAAAGCTGAATAACGTAATTTTAGGATATTTTTCACGGTATATTCTGTGCATCGTCAAATAATTTTTAATTTTAGCTAACTACTTAAACCAAACAGTGACCTTAGTTTAGCTTCATAGAAAACATAAAAGCGGCAAAATGTTCAGTGGCTCAGAACTATGGCAAGCGACGTTCGAACAGCTGCATTACATCCTGATCCTCACCCAACGCATGATTAGAACGTTAGTTGGAACTGTCGTGAATCGTCAGTTAATCCACGCTTCTTACACGTGGGGAGCATCCCTTTATCATACTAAAAATATTTTCAGATACATTCAGAATGATTTTAGAATATTTAATGCTAATAAGGGGAGCAAGTAATATTACGAAGTACAAAGCAGGGTCTTCAACAGAACTCAATGTAACCATTAGCTATAACTGTCAGCAATCCGTAGTTTAACCACACTTCCTACAAGTATGCTGAATATTATTATGGTAAAAATATTTTCAAATACATTCAAAACATGTTCAGAATTTTACATGCGCTAATAGGGGCTGCCGATTTCATTTACAACACTATTTTTCAACACTAGCTTTCAATATTAAGCCTAAAAGTCAACTATTGGCTGAATTTTTAAAAAGAAAAATAAGTTTTACACGTTTGACAGTCACTGATTTAAGCTTATTTTTTTCTAAATGTAGTTTCTAGTTTGTATCAGTATTAAGAGACACGTTATACGATGCCACAAGGAGATTTGATAAATGTCTGTAATTTAATACAGTAGTTTGTGTTTTTCAACGACGCGGCGAAATCCAAACATAATTAATGCGTGAATCCACATCTGTTAAGGAAAACCGGAATATTTCTGACTAAAATGAAACGTATAAATATCAGCATCCTCAAGGCTAAGCGATTGTTTGAAAAGTTTTCTGTTCGAACTGTCATGTTCACGCGCTCTTTCATAAACAAGGAATTAGCAAGTAGGGGAAATAATACAGCAATGTTTGTTGGGAATTGTTCTTAGAAGAGTAAGATATTTCCCAATTGCATTAGTGGATCCCAATAACCTAAGGTTATTTTTCTACAGGGAATTTAATTAATTTTACTAAATGATACATAGCAAGAGATTGCTGATTTGTTCTTTTAATCTCCTTTTTTCTTCAGGATATTCCATTTTTGATGTCTTTAAAAAAAAAAATACCATATGAAATAATCAACCTATGTACCGGCATTTATATAAGAAAAAAATATTTACTAAAAAAAGATTTAAAAGACTTAAAATATAAATAATACTAAAAAAGTTATAAATAAAGCTGCTTTTAATGACATTGTGAAACACAACAATATTTACTGAAAAGTAAGTTTTACGTCCATTGGATGAGTAAAGATATGCATTTTTATTAGTTGCTTTATAATGTAATCCGAAATATGAAGATTGTTTTTTTATTATTCAATTAGAGCATAATTGATTTCTACAGACTGGTTGTAATTGAAGTGAACCTGCTAACCTGTTACGTACAGATTTTCTACATATGATACTGAAATTTAATATGTACATTTTACGGAGAAAAGAAAGCTGTATTTAGCAATCATTAGTTCAAATTTTACCACCTGATGAGAAAAGGGTGCACGGGAGATTTTTTTAAATGGATTTTGTCACGAATCTGTTGAATGAACGTCCCATTCACCCTAATCACAAGCTTAAAGCCTGTAAAAGTGTATTTAACGCTGTCTCGAAGGGTTTTCCTTTCAATTGCAGAAACTTGGCTTCAAGAATTGCAACTGATAGAGAAGCAAGAAGTGATCAACTGGTGGTAAAAAGTTGCACTGTTTTTTTCTTATTATACATTTCTTTTTCTCACTCTATATAACGTACATACCAAGTTTTAATAACATTACGTCCATTAGAACAACTAGTACTTATAAACGAGGTTACTTTAACCTTCCTGTACACATTGCGTATATACACGAGACCTAATGTGTTCCTTTCTCTCGGGGGAGCCTGTAACCCCTAGAGAGCGCGTCCCCAGGTGGCGGATAGGGGGTGCCTCCATTGGTTTTACCTTTGGGTGGCTGAGGGGAAATAAAATACCCTCCGTGGACCAACAGGCAGAAGTCCAACCTTTTTTTAAGGCTCTGGCAACCCTCTTCTATGGATAGAACTACGTTTGTTTTAAGCGATAGAGCTACCGCGTCCGGGGCAGCCGACGCGTCTGAATCTGCAGTCCGGGATGAAGACGATAAATTTATCTACGAGGACTTTTAATGTACTCCAATTGAATATAAACGGTACACAAAAAAAGAAAAATGAATTGCACAGCATCCTGTTGGAGAATGAGATACACATAGCCAGTCTGCAAGAGACCAAGCTAAATAAGAACCTTAAATTTGACGTCAAAGGCTATAAAACAATAAGAAAAGACAGACCAAACAGACGATAAATTTATCTACGAGGACTTTTAATGTACTCCAATTGAATATAAACGGTACACAAAAAAAGAAAAATGAATTGCACAGCATCCTGTTGGAGAATGAGATACACATAGCCAGTCTGCAAGAGACCAAGCTAAATAAGAACCTTAAATTTGACGTCAAAGGCTATAAAACAATAAGAAAAGACAGACCAAACAGATCTGGTGGAGGACTTGTATTTCTTATTAAAAATAATATCAAGTACAAAGAAATTACGGTGCCTACCAATGATGATCCACACACGTACACTGAGATGCAGGCCCTCCGAGTCTTCTTTCCTGGTCACACGATACTCCTGATCAATGTTTATCATCCTGAGAACTCCAATGTTAACACACAAATGCTGGACAGTATCTGTAAAAATAACCCTGACCCAGTGATCATGCTGGGAGATTTCAATGCAAAGAGTCCGACCTGGGGCTTCTCTACTCTGGATGAAAAAGGGAAACAAATCGAAGACCTACTCATCGATGCTGGACTCTCTATTCTAAACGATAAACAGCCCACTTTTCTCTCGAAGACAACAGGCACGGAGTCAGCTTTGGACCTGACTGCTGAGAGCTACCAAATATCAAACCGGTGCAGTTGGAAAGTCTTGAAGAATGCCATGAGTGATCATCAACCCATTATCATATCTTTAAATGAGCAACTCGAACCGGAAGAGCAAATTAAAAGATCATGGAATTTCAGAAAGGCAAACTGAACCGAATTTACCTCTTTCTAGGACGAGCTATGCAGAAATGCGCTAACGCAGACACAACTTGATCAGAAGCTACAAAACTTGAATAAAAACATAAATCTAGCTGCTAAGAAAAATATCCCAAGAGGAAGGAGAAAAAAACATTGGATACCATACTGGAAGGACGCTGAGATCGATTCCCTGATAAAGGAGAGAGATGACACATACGACCTTCTAAAATGTAACAACACTGCAGAAAATAGGAAAAAACTCTCGGACTTAACCAAAAGTGTTGAAGATAGAATCGCTGAATGTAAGAGACAAAAATGGGCGGAGTTCTGCAGTTCTCTAGACCCTAAAACAGACACCAAACACTGGAAGGTGGCCAAGGCTTTGAATGGTGGTGTAACAAATACTATGACCCAAACGTCAAATATCATTATCTCGTCAAGTGAGACAGCTGACACCAATAAGGAATCTGCAAACTTACTTGTGGACCACTACTCCAAGATGAGTAAACTTGTTTTCAAAAAAGAAGACAAAAAGGTTTAACAAAAAAGTTAGAGGGATCCTTCTACAAGCTCGTGTGTACAAAATCTTTGATAATTTCTCCAAACCTATTGCTAAGCATGAACTGGACTCTGCCATTCACCAAATCCCGAATGGGAAATCACCAGGTACTGATCTTATCTTTGGAGAGATGGTCAAGCACTTCGGTGAGGTTGCTAGAGACTGCTTTCTAGACGTAATTAACATATCATGGAGTGAAGGAAAACTACCAAAAATCTGGAAAAATTCGACTATTGTCCCCATTCCAAAACCTGGAAAATCTGCGGAAGAATGTAAGAGCTACAGACCAGTAGCTCTGACCAGTATTTTGTGCAAAGTAATGGAGCGAATCGTGCACAACAGACTTATGGCAGAGCTATAAAAGGAAAAGAAAATAAATTTCTACCAGACTGCATACAGAAAGCAACATTCAACAGAAGATCAACTACTTTACCAATGCCAATCCATCATTGATGGTCTACAAGCTAAACCACACAAAAAGACCACAGTGGTCTTCCTGGATATGACTTCAGCCTTCGATACTGTCTGGAGGGGAAAACTATTGAAAATTGCTCATGAAATGGGAATCCAGGGCAATGCGTTAATATGGATTTCTGATTTTCTCAAAAACAGGAAAATCAGGGTGCGCTTTAACGGAGCCTACTCACGTGAAAGAAAGACATGGGGTGGCGTTCCACAGGGATCAGTCCTTAGCCCCCTCCTGTTAGTAATCTATGTCAACAATATCCACCCACATCTACACGAAGAAACCAAAGTTGCATATTATGCAGACGACATCGCTATTTGGAACACTGCTGTAAACATGGAACAATCCGAGAGAACTCTGAACTGCTCATTAAAAGGAATCCTAGAATGGTCAAACTCCCTAAAACTAAAAATCAACCCACAGAAGACATCGTACAGCATTTTTTCTACAGATGGAAAACATAGACGCCTCTTCTCATCACATCTGGTCCTAAATAACCAACCTCTAATGAAGACTGAAAACCCAGTACACTTAGGACTCACTCTCGATGCGGAAATACGTTTTTTAGAACATATCAAGAAATGTGCCAACAAATCTCTTAAAAAACTAAGGATCTTGAAAAGTGTTTGCGGCACAGACTGGGGCGCAAACCCCAAAACCTTAAAGACCACATACACCACGTTAATCCGACCTTCATGGAATACGCCTCACCAATTTGCTCTCACGCCTCAAAATCAGCACTAGAAAAGATCGATAATATTCAAGCCTCTAAGATCATTACTGGAGCTGTCTCTTCAACGAACAACATCAAGTCACAAAAGGAATGCGGTCTGCAGCTTCTCGAAAACAGAAGAAAATACAGTGTCGTGAAACTCACTAAGAAGATCAGAAGTTATGAAGAGGACCATATTGGCAATCGAGTCACTCAGAAAAAGAACGAAAATGCAAGACTCAAACGATCCTCTACTTTACAGTATGACAAAACGATCAGACATGAAATTGAACTCGAACGTAATACACACGAGATCCTACAGGAGCCATCTCTCCCATCTCTTCTTCTCCAAAATACCAAAATTGTAACTAATCTCCTTGAACCATGCTCCAAAAAAGAACTTACATCCACCATCAGAGCTAAAGGAATTAGAACCATCGAATCATACTCAAGCAGAGGTTTTGTATATGCCTTTACCGACGGATCGTCAGACAAAACCCTGGAAAATGGATTAGCGGGTATTAAGTTTATCTTCACAGATGGTAGTGCTAAACAATTTAAAAGTGGTGCTGGTAAAATTGCATCCAACTACACATGTGAACTCCTTGCCATCCAAGAAGCTCTAAATGTATATTCCTGTTTGCAGGAAACTGAGAGAACTGGAGGATTAATAATCTTCAGCGATTGTAAAGCTGCCCTCCAGGCAATTCAAAAGGGCTACACCAAGCAAATAATCAACATACACAGAGTCCTGGAGAAACTCCATGATATGGGCAAACAATGTACTCTACAATGGATACCTGCACACGTGGGTATAGAGGGGAATGAGACAGCAGATGTACTGGCTAAGGAAGCGAGAGACCTCAATGAAGGAAAATTTCTCCTTGTCACCCTCAATGACATAAATGCAGTGGCAAAAGCAAAACTCAAGGACAAAAAAACCATAAAACTGAAACATCAGATCTGCGAATTAACAACAAGCAGATCACTTGCCAAAACACTAATAAGACAGAGAACTGGACACCTTAGGGGTATGAAAATTCAGCCGGATGGAACGAGAGCATACCCCAGCTGCAAAAACTGTAACACGGAACTAAGTCCTGAACACGTCTTCTCTTGCCCGGCCATCTTGGCGAGAATTCAACAGATTAGCAACTCTCCCTACGAGGACCTTTTATCGGATAATTGCCTTCGCATTGCTGAGACTGTGTGGACTGTACATGGCCCTATTTGACATTCCAAATCTACTATCCATAGACACGACAACAGCAATGTGTTCCTTTTTAAAGAAAATTGAAAGTAAGCAACTGAGGAAATTGAAAATATTTTGGCGTGAAAATGAGATGATTACAGAGGTGCGTTTGGGTATGAAACTGCACAGGGATGTTGAAACTGACCGTTTTATAAGCTATGGAATCTTTCTCTCACATACAGTTGTGTTTATAAAGTAGTAAAAATATCAATACACGTTTATTAAAAAGGATATTTTAATTACTATTACCTTGAGTTTAATAAATCGATAATCTTGGAATAATCACTATTCAGCATCCACGTAGGGACACTTTTTATTTAAAGCAAAGCCAACCAAATATAATGTCCACTCTTTCCTACTACTAAAAAAATAGTTGTGTGTCAAGAAACATAGAAGGAGAAGATTCATTAAAGAAAAAAGAAAAGAAAAGAAAAAACCCTGTGCGGTCATTTTTAATTTTCTCGGGACCCATTTTTCCTATTTTCGATTCTATACTCTAGGGAAATTTATCCTTGGCTACCGGCCTAGGTTATAGTTCAATTAACAGATACGGCACTGTTTACATTTAAGATTCTAGTTATGCATCTTCTTTCAGCCACAGACTGGGATACAGGATTTTGATAAGTAAGAGGTAAATATTTTGCGATTTTACCTGTCTCCTAGAAAACTGTTCCAAAGGGGGAAAATATAAAAGTTTAAATCCTTAGTTGTGTAAATTTTAATCATACTCTTACGGAGGGACATAGCCTACGTTGTGCCTCGACCCTGTATCAGCTTTCGATCAATTTAAATGAGATATATACGTTGAAAAGAATTCAGTATGCACTTAAAACGAGCAAAAAAAGCTAAAGGCAACAGAAGTTAAAACACAATTATAATAAAAAAAATACTAAGGTATTGGGCAAGTAATCGGCAAGCTAAAGGGATAAAATCCTGTTATATAAGTAGCATCAGCACCTGAACTGGATTAAATTCAGAAAATTAAAAAGTGGTTCCTATTCCATACATTCAACTGGAAAGTTACTCACTCTTTTCTTAGTGAAACTTCTTCAAATAAAATGTTATATTTAAATTTTCACAACATTTTCTACGTCTATAGAAGTGGGAAAAAGAAATGTTTCTGCCCAATATCCTAATTTTTTTACGAAAAAAAAACGAAAACCACATCGCTACACTTTTTGAAATAAATTTAAATTTTAACATTCATTTTGTTTAAAACAAAAGCTCATGAGTAAAAAAAAGTCAAAACACAGCACCTTTGAATCAAATTTAAACCTTGTACTATTTTAGACTAAAACAAGACCTCACGAGCAAGCAATCAATTTTCTCGCCCCATAAAACTATTGAGGAAAAATAAAACATCTGTAAAATGGCTTCTCCTGCGTACAGAACATATTTTGCAGGTGAGCAATAAATTGACGTTATTGTTACATCACTTTTATGAAAGACATTTTCTTCAACTTCATCAATAAATTTTAATTAAAAAGGTTGATAATGCTCTCATCGCAATTTTATATAGTTGAATGATCGCTATGAAATTCACATTTCTTGTTCCCCAATTTTTAAATAAAGTTATTCTTTTATTCAAGTTATAATATTAAAAGCTGTAAGAGGAAAAGAAAACTCAGAATCCCTTTTAGCTTAAACATAGATGTGCGTTTGAAGATTTCTCCATGGGGTTCAGAGAGTAAACGGATGTTCTAATTGGGTTTGTTTTCAGACAAACATTTTAACTTGATAATTTATTTCGTTTTCGATTTTTATCTTTTACTTTTTAATGTAATTTAAACTAAGACTGGCAAATTTTCAAAATATCTTCTACTGCCTAGAATTTGAAACGAATGAAAATAAAAATTATCAGCTAAGGATTATCGTTGATACGCACAAGTTCAGATAAAGAATAATATGGTAATTGCGAAAACAGAAATAAACAGCTACTTTTATGCGGCTGTTTGGCAAACGCTTCTTCACCTGGCAATAGTATGTGAGGGCGACTCATTCATATGTAAACATAGTAGTTACTTCCCAAATAGAAACCACTAAAAGAAAATATCCATCGAATTTATTCCAAATTATTTTCGAAAAACCATTCAACGCATATCTCTATTTTATTTAATAATGTTCTTTAATAACTTTTGGTATGTGTCAATGGGAAAAACGAGGAGACAAATAAAAAAAAAGAACTAGACACAGAACAAGTGCAGGTTAAGATTCCCATGACTGGGCTTAGTTACGAACAAATCCTACTTTATTTTTAAATAAAAAATACAGCTAAATACGTAGCAAAAGTACTCTTATTGCGCCGCAACATTTGCCAAAGCTAACAAGTTTTTTTCACTAGCTTACACGCGGTGGTCTATCTTAAATTTGCATAGACACATCCCATAAGCACAGAAAAAAGATGTATTGACATCAAAACTAAAAACCTAATATTTTTTTTCTGCTAGAAATTGCTCCTAAATTAAATTAAACCATGGCAGGAAAACGAGCAAACAAGACGATAACATTTAAAACAACTTTCACCAAAATGTATCTTTAATGGAAGGAGTTAGGAAGAATGATTTTTTTTAGATGCTGATTTTACTGCATGACAGTTTCATAATGTCCATTCATTAGCACCTTTGAGGTACTTTTAATTTTGAATTAGTTTTCTAATTTTCTATTGCTTTCTCTCTAATTTTGAAGAAGATACTTCTTTAGAGCTTCAAACAAGTGTCACATACTTTTCTTGAGAAATAGAGTTTTATACTAAATTTTTTTTATAGTGTGCTTAAGGATGTCTTTCATGCCATCTTAGCATGCCTATTCTGCACCCATTCTGTCGGTCACAATAAAAAGCAGCTCTTGATAAACATATGTAAATTTAAAACTTTATACAAAATAAAGCGTCCCTATTGGAAAAAACTCAAAATACCGCTATCAAAATCCTACCAGAACCAGTAAAAATAATACCAGAACCAGTAACAACATACCGGAAATTTTGAAGCCGGTAGGAAATTATACTGGAAATTTTGAAGCCGGTAGGAAATTATACTGGAAATTTTGTAGCCGGTATAAAGCTAAACTGGAAATTTTGAAACCGGTAGGATACCATACTAGAAATCTTGAAACCAGTTTGAAGTCATTCTGGGAAATGTTAAGCCGGTATCAGGCCATTCTGGAAATTTGGAAGCTAGTATGAAAACATACTGGAAATTTTAAAGATGGTATCATACCATATTAGAAAATTTTAAACGGTATGTAACCATTCTCGAAATTTTAAAGCTGGTACGGAAGTTTTGAAACCATAGTGAGGCTGCAGCAGCCTACTGGATAGGACATCGGACTTCTACCTGGAAGGTCGCATGCTCGATACCCGCTGAAGATGCTCAATGCACACTTGGGGATACGTGTATGTAAAATCCGTGGACCCCACTATCTCACCCTGTGCACAAGCAATCTTAAGGCCTCGGCTAACAGGTAGGCGTCTGGTGGAGAAAAGTGTGAAGCCATGCTGGAAATTTTGATGGCAGTTTCCAAACATGCAGTTTGCAAATGTACTGATAATTTTAAAACCATATATAAATATCTTGGTAATTTTAAAATCAGGATGAAAATATACCAGAACTACTCACATTGTATACTAGTGTAAGCTCTTGTAATAACTGCGTCAAGGAATGCACCAACAGGGGGGGGGGATTAGGACTAACAGGACTGTTCCTCCCCTCCAGAAGGTGTCAGATTTAGTTTTTAACCGATATTTTTTAAATATCCGGAACTCAAACCGGTCATTGCATGAAAAATCCAGATATCTGCGGCATATAAAATTTTACTTATGTATAGAATTTACAGGTATCAAACACCAGAGTCGGATATCTGGTATGGATAAGTCGCACGAGAGACACCGATTATGTGGTATCCGCAGTGGCGTAGCTAGCAAGGGTGACACCAGGGGCGGTTATTGATGGTGTCACCCCATGGAAAAGATTAAATAAAAAAAGTTATGTAAGCGTGAATTATGCATTGTGATGCAATACGTTTAAAAAAATCGTCACAACTTTGAAACAGAAAAAAAGGGGGAGGGGGAATGTCATTCTTATCATCCACATCATAATATTTAAGGTATTTCTTAACAGTGATGGTGTGTTTAGCAGTTAAAAAACACTTTGAATTTATTTTGGGAAGGAAACACTTTTCTAAGTTGAAAATAGAAAGATATTGGCAGAAAAAATTATCTAATTTGAAGTATTTGCTTTGTTCATTGGAGCTTTTAAGGGTTTTTTTTTTCGCGGTGGCTGTATCAATATCCTAAACATCATAGAACAATTTACTTACAATTTGTTTGTGGACCTGTAACCAGTTTCGGATTTTAGGAGGGGGCACAAGGGGCCCGTTCCCCTCCCAAAGGAGTAAAAAAAATATGTAATTAGCTCATTAAGGTGATGTTTGCTTATTTTTCTGTAATGTAAAGTAGATAAACTAGTTTTAAGTGACAATTAAAAAACGTAATTTTTTTAATGAGAACTCGATTACAAAAAGTTTTACAAAGGGCTTATAAAACTTTTGATTGATAACCCACTTGATTTGATTGATAAACCACTTGATACTACATATTGTCTCCCCCCTAGCCTGTAACTCTCTGTATTCAAACCTAAATCATATACTTTCTTTAAGGATATTGTGTTAAAATAAAGAAGATTCCCACTATGGGTTTTAATTTTAAGTTCACAAAGCCAAAAACACCACTCAATTTTATGCCCCATAAACTAAGAGACTTGTAAATTAATAGACATATAACTTGTAAGAAGGTAAACAAACAAAGCTATTAACCAATCACAGTTAAGAGCTGAAGCTGCTATAAAAAAACTGTACATGAAGTATTTTACTGCTCACAATTTAGGATAGTATATATTCTTCTAATTAAGACTCTTTATCGCTAAGTTCATATGAATTTTAAATTAATGTTTTTACGTAAAAACATTTATTTAAAAAAAATCAGTATTACTTATTTATATAATAATTTAAGTCACTCACATTTTGTTGTTTACGTCTTTTACTTAATGTCTATCACTTTTTATTTTAATTTAAGATATTTTTCACTAACAATAAGGTAATGCTAAAACAATTAAATGCCAATAAATTACAAATATAGTGCTAATGAATTATCAAGAAAAAATATTCACAATCAAAAAAAGGAACAGTTTTTTTTTTACTTGAAACTATGCTTACGAACGCATTATTACAGTTCAATTATATTATAGAAACATTCTTCCTATTTTGAAAGAGACAGTTCGAATGCGAAAACGATTTCCAATTCAAACTAATTTTTCAAAAGGGCACCAAAATACATTTCTCACGTTACTAAGCAACGTATATTATTCCTTCAAAACAATAACTTAGTGGAGGAAATTGTCTTCTGAATCAAGTAATTTTATGGCATGCTTCTGAGAATAAAAATACATGAATCTTGATTATCACGAAACCCTTACGCTCTTTACGATAGTTCTGAATCATACGAAACAACAATTGCATCTGTTTAACGGATAATAATATAGCATTAGGAACATTTATTTCAAACATAAAAGCAATAACCATGTCATGAAGCGTGTTTTTGATTTAATGTTTTCAATCGAGAACGATTCGCTGAAACATTTTAACTTAGGGGGAATAATTAAAAGGTTTTTACGGCTATTTTTTAAGAGTCGCCTAAGCAATATTTAAAAATGAAATGAATTGAAGATATGCAAGAAAAAAACAAAAATTACCCTTTTTTGCCTTAATTTTCTTTTGCAGTGAGTTTTAATGTTATGACTTTTCATTGCTTAAAATTGTTTGAAGGATGCGGTTGACAATTTTGGTATAGGTACAAATGAATAAAAGTTAAATAACTTGTAATTAGGCAAAATTTTAGTTGTTGTTCTCATGCTTTAAGTTAGCGTTTCAAAACCAGGATTTCTCTGAACCCTAGTGTTACGCTACCAATTGTAAAGTCAACGTCCGCTAAAGTCAACAATTTGTCCCGCAGTGGACCAGTCGGTAGAAGCTCGGTTCCCCTCAGAGCACCGAAAGTGAAGCAACATCGATTTAGGTCAGTGTTTGGGAGGGTGGTAACCTCTTGAGGATGG
This sequence comes from Octonoba sinensis, assembly GCA_038502835.1. NCBI lineage: Eukaryota > Metazoa > Arthropoda > Arachnida > Araneae > Uloboridae > Octonoba > Octonoba sinensis. Next base: position 21,317,796 of record CM076599.1, on the reverse strand, counting down.
TTCCTGTGGGCCGTGTACGTGAAAGGGAGCTGGTGCACGTTGAATAGGTAGTGGCTCCAAAGTCCTCCAAGTGAAACGATACCTCTGTGGGTGCCAATCCCAGGTGACGGTCCTCAACTGGTTCAAAATTAAGAGACCACAAAAATTTGAGGTCAAGTCAGTCTTCAGCCCTCGTGGTTCCTCACTCTAAAACGAAGCTGCATATCACCCTAAGCCATTGGATTATTGATCTTCAAGACATGGTAGCAGGCTTTTCGGTGCCAGGGGGATTAGTAACAACAACAACGCTACCAAAATAATTACAATGATGGAGTATTCATCGAAATTAGAGTAAAAGTACAAAAGCTCAGAAAGTACTTTGCTTGATAGCGGCCATAATCCTAAAACAACATTATTTGTATAAAGCATAAAATGATAGCCTTAACACGGCAGCGAATGGAGGTGCTAATACATTTTAAGAAAGGGTTTAATATAGTATTTAAACCTAAAGAAATGTAATCGAAAATGTTTCTTTTCTGGAACAGAAGTTTTCAAACTTCAAAAAATTGCAATGCACTTTCAGAAATTTGTCATGAATTCTGAAAATTTGTGCCTTGAATGTTTTCACAGATGCTTGTTCAGTTTTACTTAATTATAATTGTGAGCTTCACACACAAATTATCATATGAAACGATTATATTTAAGGGTTCTTTTAGCTTAAATCAAGTGTGGTACTTGTTATTTGGCAAAAAAAAACAACATTAACTTCAGTTAAAATGAAGTAAACATATTGGGAGTTAAATTTATTAGAACTTATTCAAAAAACTCGCTATTTTAGAACATTCGTTACTTAAAATAGTATTTAACAATAACTTAAATAATAATTCGTTACTTAAATAATACAAATGCAGTAGCAGCTAACGTAATTTAACGATGAAACGTATGATGTATAAAGTTTAAACAGAAGAAACTGAATCTGAAATATATCATTACTTTTCCTTAGCTGTTATCATTTCGCAGACATAACGAAGTCTGTATTTTATTTTTGGTTCTCCAGCTTTTCTTGGACACTTTTTTTTTCAAAATTAATTTTAGGTATTTGTGTTTCTAAACAATCATCTCCCGGTAAGACTGAACAGATAATTAGAGTGTATCGATCTAACAAAAATTGACTAGATTCACGCTGGAGATTTTGAGAATAACTGATTCAAAGACATCAGCTTCTAAAATATAATACATTTTTATTAACAATCTAAAGTTGAGAAAATTAGTAAATACTAACAAAAGCTGTTAGCAAAAGGGCAGTTAAAAAATTTTGCAAAATGTATTTTGTTTCTTTGAAAAGGCAATTATAAATGAAAATTATTAATATTCATCGCAAAAGTTGAAATAATAGAAATAGTGGAGGAAGCTTTTACTGCCACAAATCGGAAGATAAATGGGACGCTTGTAAGATAAAAATTTCAACTAATTAACCTATTCAAATTAGTTGAAATTTTACCAAAATATTATTATGATCAAAACCACTTCATCTCACAAAATATTTATGTTCGTGTTTTTTTTCTTTATATCAGTTTATGAATATTAAACGAAATTCTAATGAATGTAAACATATTTTAATAGTTAGGAGAAAATTCATAGTTGAGAGAAAAAGTAAGAATCAAAGTCCACGTAAAAATTTTAATGACAACAATTGCTTTTGAAATTATGTTTTTCAATAATAAATGCAAAAAGAACGCGAAGTTTTGTGCTCATTATTAATTCTTATAATGTACTTATATATTTAAAAAACATATACTTGCCCCTTTCGAAATCATTTCTTATTTAGTGGGGAAAAGAAGCACACGTGCACACTGCTTAATGAACTCTTTTTGTTTGCACATAAATGAAGTAAATTTGTGCTGAGAAGAACATACATTTTTATTCTCTCTCCGTCTCTTTTTGTTAACGGTAATTATTTTTACTGCTTTCTCTAATAAATTCCAAGAAAAAATTAATAAATAAAATAATACAAATTATCTGTATAAATAAAACAGAAAGTTTTTGTATCACTTTGTATGTGTGTGTGTGTGTCGATAGCCTCCAGGCGAGATGGAATGGTCTAGAAGCATGAAATTTTGGTTACAGGTACCTTGGGTCAGGTCCTCGTGCACTTCGAAGCGTTTTTCCTGAAATTCGAATTTGTTCTTTTCTTATTCTAATTTTAAGCAAAACTGTTAATTTTGGGATTATCTCATCGCAGAAATGCCCCAAGTTTTAGATTTTTGCATCATATTATTCACCGTGAAAACCTGCCGAATATGATGTCTTTCTGAAGTTCATAGAACAAACAGAACACGCCCAATATTAATGTTAAGTAGTTTTCGAATTTTAAAACGAGGCTTATCTCTGAATTTATTCGCTCAATTTAAATATTTTCGCCAAAACAAAAGGTATTTTTGTCGCCAAATTTCTGTTAACGTAAGATTGAAAAATGCTATTTTATCTTTATTTATGCCGTTTTATCAGCGGAACAAATTCTAAAAATTCATTTCATTTTTATGCATATTTTATGGAGTTTCATTCTTCTTCTTTTTGGGAGATTTTATATTTATTTCTTCGGAAAAAAAACTAGCTTGGAAAGTTTTATTTAAAATTTCGCCAAGTGGTAATTCTTTTTTTTCGCCCCCCCCCCCCCCCCCATCCAGTTAAATTTTGTCAATATATTAGTTTGTGCTTCGTAACTTTTCCAAAATGCGCCACTAATACTTATTAGTAATATTGTTCTCATTTAATTCAATAAGTGATTTTCACTATAGGATCATGGCGCATTCGCGTTATGCTTTCATTGCTATATAGTGCAATTTGGCGATCTTCTGCTTCATTTCAACTTTTTTTCGTAGCGGTTTTGGTTGATTTCATATTTTACTTAAATGATTTATTTTCCACCATTTATTTAATTTTTTAACTGTTTATTTGGCGCCATTTGGACAGAGTTTAGTTATTTCTTTCTATCAACTTAAACTCCACACTTTAGCATTGGTTCAGCACTGAACATTTTCTAACTTAAATATGCATTTGCCTTTGGAAATAATGCTTTTCTTTTTTTCGTTTTTATCCGAATTTTATAAAAGTGCTATATAATTGAATTTTCTGGAACTTTTTTGACGATTTTGTAAGCGCGATTTTTAGGAACTGGTGCCCTTTTTTATGGGGAATTTAAGATGGACTGTTGGTAATTTTAGAAACAGTAGCTCTTAAAGGTCCGTAGTCTAATGAATGTTTTTAGTCACTGACGTCTTTATTCCAATGGAGATTTTTTGTTACTAATATCCTTATTCTAATAGGGATGTTTAGGAATCGTTGTCTGTATTCAAATGGGGGACTTTAAGGAATGCTTTTTATGGTAGCAGAAATATTCAGGGACCGTTGTTTTTCTATGCGTTATCTATATTGTAATTGCGATTTTTACGGACTCATGATATCATTTTGGAACAATTATCCTGATGCATATGTGCATTTTAATTGCTGTTGTCCTTACTCTAATGGCAGTTTTATCAATTGTTGTTAGTAGTTTAATGTGGATTTTTACGGACTGTTATTTTTGGTATACAAGGACTTTTTCGAGGCTGTTGTTTATAATGCAATCGTGATTTTTAATGAGTTTTACTATTTAAATGGAATTTTTAAGGACTGTTGCACATCTTATACTGCTTGGATTTTTTTAAAAATCTTTCCTTATATATTTACAACAGAATTTTGGACATGTGTCACTTGGCCTGCGATTGATGCAATATTATCCCGCGCAACGCCGGCATGTCAGCTAGTTAATAATAAAACACGTTATGTTAAAAATACTAACGAGAAGACAATTGATACGTGTATCTACGCTTACAGAAGACGATCATCAGATATGGTCCTTTTTCGAAAATGGCGCTTTTTTTTTTCTTGTGTACTATACGATAGCATTTATTCGTTGTTTGAATTTATGATTCAATAAAAATAGCAAACGTAAAACAATAAAGCTTATTAAAGTATAACTAATACTAAAAATCTAAAAAAGAACAGACAATGGCTGTTTATTTACTTGTCTGTGCGAGATGCTCATAAGACTACACAACGCTTAGTCTTGAAATTTGGTACAACATTACTTTGGACCTGGGATTTGCTACGAAGCGTTTCTTTTTTTAATTTTAACTTATTATTATTATGAATATCTGTCTATCTATCTATCTACCTATCTATATATATATTCCATCTATACATTGTTCCTTCTTTGAAGTTAAGTAAATATAGATAAGGATTTTTTTGGCACCATGTTTGTATTAGTAATATGATCTCACTTACATTTTTACTGTAAATGTATTTCAAAATAAGTAAATACAGTCAGGCAGATTTAAATGGCTAACCGCAGTCATTTTGATGTTTGAAATTGATTTAGCAAAATTTCTAGGCTCAACTCCATTTATTTTACACTTCGTAGAAACTGTTCCTATGATTACTATAGATTTATCCAAGGAGCATGCATTTTCATGTTGATAGAAACTGTTGTTATTAATGTAATGATACTTTTAGCCTATTTTAATCAAATACGTAAAAGGTTTTTTTTTGACTGATCTTAAATTAAGGTCGCCGTTATGGAAATACTCTGTAATCAATTAAATTGTACTCTGTAATCAATTGTAAATACTCTTTCATCAATTTTGGAAATACTCTTTCTAATCAATTTTGGAAATACTCTTTCTAATCAATTTTGGAAATACTCTGCAATCAATGCATTTATTGATGCCACTATGGAATGAATGCCTCCTTATATGACAACCATAGCAACAGTCTGTTACGATAGACACAACAATGTTTCTATCGCCCTTTGTTAATGCTAATAAGGCTTGTTCGACATATTACAAGACATTTCCTGGCATTACCATCGAGAAAAAAATGAATAAGCCATAATTAAACCCATCTTCTACGGTACTATATATAGATCTAAAGAATATAAAAACAAACAAAACCTACAGACGGAAGAATTTGAATTTGAAGCATTCAGTTTCTTTTCAAAATTTATTAACTGAAATAACTGAAGATGGACTGATCGAGAAAAAATATGAACAAAATAAGCGTTTGGTATTTAATATCCAAATATAAATAAATAATTAAATAAAATTAAATAATTCATTATTTAGTACCAAAATAGATCCTTGTTCTATTTCATTTATACCTGAAAAATAACACACAGGTCACGTTGAACTTGATCTCTTGTACGAAATTATTCTAGTGGATCGATGAATCTTTAGAGATAGATGCTTCTAAGAATAATCCTCCGACAGAATAATTTATAGATCGCAAATCTCGTTGATCGTAAATGGTTAGTCTAAGCGACTCCATTCCCAACTTAGTGCGCACAGGATTTGAAGGGTGCAAATGATTTTCTCTCCCGAATTGAAACATTATTTTAGACGTTTAACAGTGGATATCAGTGAAGTAGGAGACTTACTCTATCTGTTAATGCAATTTGAAATGAATGTGTTGGAAAACATGTTTTCAAATAATTATCATTTACTTAAGAAAGTTATTAATAGAATTTATGAACTCAATAACAAATTCATGAGAATTTTTTTTTAATACACTGTTAAAACTTTCCTCATGAAATTACGGTTAAATAACCGGCAGCATCTAATTCAACGTTAATTTTACGGTTTGGAACATTTTTCTATCTTTACGGGACCTAAACCATTTCCAATCAACTTGGTTAAAAAGCCGTAAATACAAAAAAATTACGGTTTTTTAACTATTTAAAAATGGTTTCAAAACAAAATCCCGACCGTTTTTGAACCATTTCGAGGCGTAGAAACAGTAAACGAAGTGCTTGGGACCCGAACCCAGATGTGTGGTGTACAAGCCTTGCTCTCTATCCACTCGGCCGTCTTCACCACGTACAGCTGGCGTTTATGTATCAATAAATCTTCTTTTCCAACAAGTAATGTGCATTAAAATTGAAATCTTACAATTTTAATTGGATCTAAACTTATTTTTGGCCTAAATTTATTGTATATTGGCAAGTCATTTTATTTGCTGCAAAAATTAAAATACAAACAAGCTTCAGCAGCTCAAATTATGGGTTCGCTCATTCGCAAACAGTTCGGGGATCCGATGTCTCCACTTTTTGATTTACGTGTGTGTATTTCTATTTAGTTGGTTTCTATGTAGTAACCACTGCTTAAGCCACTTTTTTTCATCTTTTTCTTTCATCTGAAGTGATAAATCTTTATTCATATTTTAACGACAACGTACGACCGGTAAGGTTTTGCAACCAAGATGAACGCCCGATTCTTATTGAGCTCTTGAAAATTACGGTTAGTTAAACGCTCTTTAGGATAAACAGAGAATAATCCATTTTTACACAATCAGTGGTTTGAGTACCATCTTTTTAATGGTTATTCAACTGTTTTAATTAAGTATGGTAAAATAACAATCAAATAAATGGTTATTTTACTATTTTCTTACGGAAATTTTTAACAGTGTATTAGAAAAAGTATGAAAATATGTCAGAATAAATTTACAGAATAACAAAGTTAAAATTTTTCACAAAACATTAATTATATTATAGAACATTATCAGTAAACTTGTGAGACTGATAAAACTCATACGCACGAGTCTTCTTTTTTTCTTCTTTTTTCCCTTTAATTGAACTTATTTATTTTTAAAGAGTCATCATTTCATCATAATGTATGATTATACTAGCTTTTGTTAAAAAGACTAAAATAAGCTAAAAAATACTAAAATCTTAGTTGCTCAAGTGCTTAATTCAAATAGCATCGGTTGAATACAACATGAAAACAACTAATGCACTCGTACATACAAGAAAAAACAATATTACCTATATTAGTCTTACCTAGATTATTTTAGTTTTCTTGTCCATGTAATTTTTTTTTTTAAATAACGAAAAACTTGCACATTAGGCAGAGATAACTAAATTTTACGAGTAAAACGATGCTAAATACAATTAAAAATGCTCAGATGTAAAACAATTTCATTTTAAAGGTATTTCCAAAAGTGTCTTTTTGCAACTAACATAATGTGAGACAACAAAATAGTAGTATGAAATGTTAAACAATTTTTAGTTTTATGGAAATATTACATATTAAAAGAAAGACAAAAATTACTCTCATTTGCGAAAAGAAGCAGGTGTAAATTATTCGACTAATAAGTTAAAATGTGTTTTTTTTTAAATCCTAAAGGTAAAATAACGTTAAGAAATTTAAATCTTGTTTTTAGTTAAATGCCATGCAAGAGAGCCATAAAAATGCTTCAGATGTTTCTTGTGAGATAAACACTGTCTTTAAATTGCCAAAACCGTTTTAACTCACATAAGTTTCTTTAATGATATTTTTTAATGTTTAGGATGCTATGGGAACTCATTATAGTCTGGAGCTAAATTTTCGGTCTAACTTTATTACACTCCAGTAAAGAATGCCTAATATTTCGTGTTTGATGCATTTTCACAGAAAGGGAATGGAGCATCATAACATTTTTGAAAAAATTGTTTGTTCTTTACTGCTATTTACACTCTTAGAAATTTCATTATGAAATTACGGTTAAATAGCCGGCAGCAGTCTGTCCATCTAATTCACCGTTAAATTTACGGTTTGGAACATTTTGCTATCTTTATGGGACATAAAACATTTCCAATCAGCTTGATTAAAAAGCCGTAAATGCAAAAGTTTACGGTTTCATAACCATTTATGAATGGTTTCAAAACTGTAAATGTAAATTTTTACGGTTTTTGAACCATTTCGAGGCGTAGAATCTTGAAAGGTGTAGAAACCGTAAACGAAGCGTGCGGGAATCTAACCCCGGGTGTATGGTGTACCAACCTTGCGTTCTAACCATCCGGCCATCTACACCACTCAAAGCGGCGACTACGAGACCTAGTGGCGCTTTTAAATTACGGTTAGTTGAACGTTCTTTAGGAGAAACAGAGAATAAACGATCTTTTTTCACAATCAGCTGTTTGAGTACTATCTTTTTAATATTTATTTAACTGTTGCAGTTAAATATGGTAAAATGACAATCAAATAAATGGTTATATTACTATTTTATGACGGAAATTTCTGACAGTGTATAAGTAAATAAAGATCTTAGAAATAGATAAACTATATACATTCTATATACAGGGTAAAAACTGTGACTTTGCAACTATTCTAGTTTCTTTGTCATTTTTCATATCCATAAATTTACTCTTAGCTATAGGGGAATTCAGTTTCAATATTCTATACAATGCGTATAACTAAAAGCTAGTATTTAGATAAACAGTTAAACAGCGAATTATCGGTATTTCTCAAAAAGTTATTAATTACATTTTGATAGGCGTTAGGCTTGAAAAATTTATTAAAAAGATTTCGAATCTCATAAATATATCGAAATATTATTGTCACACATTCATACAGTATGTCTATACTCAGTTCAGAAGATAATAACAATTGTTTTTTTTAATGTTTGACCATCTGCATTATTTTTCTGGAATGCATCGAAATGTCCATGATAAAAGGAATTTTTGCAAAATTTCCAGTAATATCGACTTTCATTCCTCTTTACTCTTAAGTAAAAGCTGTTTTCATCAGACGAATGAAACAGTAGCAAAAAGCGAATAGTCAAGAAATAGCGCAGGCATACGTCGGAAAGATGTATATACCTCCCGTTATTTTATACTCACTATGTACATGTTCGGGGCCCTAGAGCACGTATCATCTAGATTTACAAATTTGATGTTGGTACACGGAAAAGTAGGCTGGTCTAGTTTTAAGCGGAGCGCTTTGTTCCTCATCGTTTTTGAGGTATGAATAAAAATATTTTTCTTATAAAGGCGCAAAACTCATTTTTTTCAATGCCCATCTTGATTATGTGAGACATTTTGGAAAAAGAAATTTGAAAATAGCAGAATATATTTTGCATTTTAAATAATCAACCGCGTGCCCAAGGAGTTAGCAGCAATAGCGTTGCTAATTTTCTTAGTTATTTATTGTAATTGTACTAAATATATGCGAAAATGCTGCGTATTTAAATTCATAAAGCCTGTGAAATATTAAAAGACGAATGATAAATTTGAGGGAATTAAGGAATAAAAACTATTATGTAGAAAATAGTGATTTTTTTTAAATATGCAAAGCTTCGAAATAACCAATGTAGAAAGGAAATGGGTATTTTCGCCCAATTTTGTCTGAATTAAAATTAAAAGTTCGAATGAAAATACAAAGATGCGAAGAACCCGCACCTTTACTTTTATATTTTCATAAGGAAAATTTAAAGAACAAATTTATGATGGCACTTTTTTAATAAAAAATATGAGTTATTAATAAGTTCTTACCTTCTGAACAGCATAATGTAATGAAAAATATGCATATTATCTAAATATTGCATATGTTTTAAACAACGTAGTTTGTTGACCCATTTTGGGGAATGACTCTTTTATTTTAAACATATTAAAAAAACACTTTTTCCTTCCTTTCAAACAAATTCATTTTCTTATACTTTTTTCTTTATAGATTTCCTTAGTTAATTAGCGTCATATATCAATTTTCGTCTAGCGAAAAAAATACGTGTTTTCGCAAAACAGTTGGAGTATTTATTTTAATGATAAAAGTTGATGGGGAAAAGATATTATTTCAGAATCATCGTGTCAGCTCACAAAACAATTTTTTTTTTTTTTTTAAAGAATACAGCAACTAATTTTAATTTAAAAGTATGTATTAGCTCCGTTTTAATGATGTACTTTTACTGTGATTCTTCATTTTACGCATAATTAATGTAATATTTGTTAGTTTACTTCTTTCTACTTTTTGTAAAAGTTAGGATGTTTTATTTTTCTTTTCAATGGGGGGGGGGGGAGCTACATTTGTAATTCTAGTATACAAATATAATTTGAGGCGTTTTCAATGTGTTATTAAATTCGATTTAGACCTTACATTTTTACCCTCCGCAGAAACTAACTTTTATTTTTAATAGAAGTTATTGATTTGTATGTTTGAATTTTAATGTTCTAAATCAAATAAATTCCCAAATATCAGCCTTTACTTTGGCTGATATTTGCTTCTTCTGAGGAAACTGCGCAACAATGGTATAAAAACAGTAAGACATGTTCGCGCAGTCTTCATTTTAAACCATGTAATGTACAGAAATTATTCCATACAATCTAAGTATAGTCAGTCTGAAAGTTAATTAAAGAGACAAAACTACAATTAAGCACATGTGCTTTTGACTACTTAAAAACGATTATTTTCGGGTCATCAAGAGAATAAATTTCAGTGCAATAAATTTTGTTACGGAAATATTTTTACACACTATCAATTTATTTTTGATTTCATTTATAAGTGTTGTGTTATTAGAATGGAACTCAGTTGTGAATTAAAAGAAAAATCAATGGCGTTCACTGATAAGAAAAACCCTTTTGGGAGTAATACTGAGGAAACATATTGCTGGAAATAAATATGGATTGAACAAGATATTTTCGCTCAGATAAGAGAATCCGAACGTGTAGGATGTCTAATTCAATAAATAAAAATGACAGTTGGGTATATAATTTGAAGTCAATTCTCCTCTGAGTTCATTCCCTTTTTTTATATTTTTAACGCCATGAAGTTCTTTGCAAGAACTATGCTCCTTCTGTTTGTGCATTCGTTTCAAGAAAGAAAATTTCATATTTTTCGCTAGCAATTCTGAATTATAAATTTTGAAAATTACGTTACATGAAAAGATAAATTTTTATTTCCTCTACTTTTTTCGGCGGCAGAAATAAATGAAGCCGACATCTAGATATCAAAAATTATCAAAACTAATCCTAGATATCAAAAGTTAATTTAAATAAAAATGGTACAATTGTAATAACATATGCTTTATCAAAGAATATTTCATTGGATATTTTGAATACTTATTTTAATATTTATTGTGTTCTTTTAGAATGTAAAGACGTCAAATATTCTTCATTTTTCTTCTTAAGTACACTTCCAAATTTCAACGCTGATGATAATTTTCTAAAAGAATTTTCTAGCTCAAAAATAAATTTTCAGTTGATTTTTTTCCAGAAAACAAATTAAACAAAGGTAATGAAGGATACAAATATACTTTCTTTATTTTGAATTTAATCTGCTTGAACTTATATCAATAAATCTTGAATTTTAATACTTAAATAAATCTCGATTTATCTTATTATATTTATTTATTATCATATATATATATATATATATATATATTCTTTCTCCATGTAAAATGAGAATTGTTTACCACTAAACATAGAACAACATTTGGTGATATTAGCTGAATACAATCGCTCCTACCCAAACGAGTGATTACTGTTCCTTCATCCCAAGCGTCATAAATTATGAAGTACCTCATCAACAATAATTAATAAAGTTTTCGAGTCTCACTTAAAGATAATTCTTATACAGATAGCACAACACAACTTAAATAGAAATCGTTTGAAACAGTTTATCCCACCACGAATAATTACAAGAATTACTCTCGCATCTGTCCTAAATGAAATATTTTACTTGATTACAAAGGGTGTACTCATATGTCTGAAAATTTTCATTCATAATACCAAGGTCTAGCTTATATCTAAGTAATACTAATAAAATTAATTATTTCATAAATTTCAAAGACTTAAAAATGAGTACGACATGTGTTATATTAAATTACACAATGGACTTTAAATAATATAGTTTGAAACAGTTTCTAACACCACGAAGTTGCAAAAATTATTCCTTCCCAAAATAAGTAGTACATGCGTTATTTTATTTGCTATCAATGTTATATGTCTGAAAATATTTACTCGTTATTGTAAATTTTTACTTGCAGCTAAGTAATGCTAATAAAATTATTAAGGGATGTAATGTTTTAAAAATTACTAGGTGCGTTTCATTACATTCAGCATTGCGGTGTTGTAGTCTACTGAATATTGAACAAATAAACAAGAAACTTTTAACTGCGGTTGATTACAAAACTAGCATTACACCAAAACAGTAGATCATTAGATCTCAAATATTTACTTCGAAAACGATTTTCAGGCGAGTTAAATATCATAGTCTTTTGGGGGAAAATGAGCAAAGATTTGTATTTAACAGTGGTGTGTTTCAAAAGAGATGAGTTTCTACGCACTCATTTCAAATAAATTACGAATGAAATTTCAAACGAATTATGTACAAAAAAAAGGTCATATACATTAGAATCACAGTTGCTCTCAGTGAAATGACACGGAGAACGCTCCAAAAAAATAAACAAATAGAACAAAATAAAAATAAATTTAATTGCGCCATGACCTCTTGCCCCATGCAGACAAACAGTGATATATATGTATGCTCTACAATTTTATAGTTTTCGTATCACTACAAACTTATGACGCATTTCTTTCTTTATTAACAGTCTGAACGATTTTCTCTTGCTATCAAACATTTTGCCCTTGGGAAGTGAACAAACTATTATAATTTATTATGCAAATTTTATGCAAAGCACGAGGATCTGCAGTTTACATATCAAGCACTAGTCAGTAATAGACTTCATCGTAAAATATATGTGGACGAAATTAAGATGCTATACAAGTAATTAAATAATCTTCTCGGTAATCTATTGAATTAATAATACAGAAACTCATATCTTGAGTCTTGTAAACATGCATAAATCTGATAAGGATTTAGCCTTACGCGAAATAAATTTTGCCTTTCTATGTAAGTTACTATATCCTTATTTTGTAAGTTTCTATGTCCTTATGAAGCATGAACCACATATCGGAATAGGGAGATTCTTCTTATTATAAGAAAATGCCTTCCGTTCCATAAAATTCGTTTATGTCGATAAGGAAATTACTTGTTATTTACTTGTCACATAATAATTAGTGTTAATTATAACGTTAATAATTTATTGTGATGCTTAATTAATTAATGCTAATTATAACAGCATCGTCTCCGCATTTTCGGTACAAAACAAGAGAAGCGCTATCTCGCTTCTCTGCATTTTCGGCACATAAAAAGCGAAGCTCGCTAGCGCTTCGCTGCACTCAAATGGTTAAATTTAGCATAAATAACCATCAAACGCAGTGAGAAACTAAAAGAAAAAATAATTTAGTAAATTTAAGTAAGGAAATAAAGAAAATTAAAGTAGGCTTCTGACAGGGAAAAAAATTGGCGATGTTTGTCTGCGGATTTATATCTCAATCCAATCATTTCTGAAGGAATTATCCTATATGAACAGCACATTTTTGCTCCAAAATACACTAAGACAGCCGCTGAGTCCTATAGTTTTGATCTGGAAGAACTCCGATTTTAATTAATTCATTTTGAGTTGTGTGAAATATTGAAATACATTTTTTCTGTCGTGTTTCTCTACGATTACGCAAGTGTAGGGGAAAAGGGGGATACTTGGTCCACACTTTGGTTTTCAACTGTTTTCTCTGTGGCAAATTATCAGTTTTCAGACATTTTTGACATGAACAATGTTCATTTTTTAAATCTCTCTGAGTGTTTTTTTTTTACTTGAAACTAAGCAAATAATTTTAGTAAAAAGTTATTTTCAGTATTTTGTAAATGGATCATGTATCCTCATTCCAAGGGATACATGATCCTTTCGAAACGGATATTTGATTCCACTCTGAAATTACACAGGCTAATCAATAATAAGTAATTTACCAGTTTATTTTAGTTTACTAAATAATGTTTCTAATAGTTCTATTTTTTTCTTAGGTATAATAACAATGTAAACATAAAAATATCATTGTTGCTTTGAATTAAACTGCAGTTTGTAGAAAAACGTTATAAATATGCAATAACACCTTTGACCAGTTTGTTACTCTTCGATGCAGTTGTGAACAGTATTTTATAATTAAAACTAGTTTTTTTCCTTCTCTGCTCAGTTTTATTAAGGAAGCTAAAATTACAACAAATAATACAACAATCAACTTATTTACTGTTTAGTAGGAGAAAAGAAAATTAATAAAGAGTTGTAACAAAGGAACTTATTTCAGGAAAAAAAGTGGGTGCATATTTAGGTACTACCATACTTGAAAAAAAAAACATAGGAAGGAAAGAAAGTTTACTAAATGTTCCCAACTTGGCATCAAATGTCAGACATGGCCAATTTATCAGGAGACGCATTTAAAAATGGTGGTAGCCTTCCGTGTTACCATGCCATAGGTCCGGGGTTCAATCTCCGGGCTGGGTAGTGTCGATTCAGCCCCTCATCCCTAAAAGTGTGTCGATAAAATGAGAAACATGAATGCTTGGGAACTAAACACTAGGGGTTCCACGTCTGTCTGATCATCTGACCGGAACTAGAGTTCCTTTATAAGACGTAGTCTTTAGAGTAACGACAGATCGGGGGAAAACTGCCTCCGGTCGAAAAACAGGGTTGCCGCCGAGTGCAAGGTTGGCTTCATATTTGCTCCCGAGGGCTTGCACTCGGGGGCATCTAAAAATACGATAGGCCAGAAAATGGCAGGTGCGGGGGGTTTCTGGGCGCACTACTCGCTCAAGGATTTCCGCTAAACGATAATCGTAAACGGGAAATTTTCTGCACTTGAAAGCAAAATTTCTGTTTGAATTAAAAGCTACTCTTTTCGTAAGCCACAAACGTTTTTTAAAAATATATTTGTTCTCAATAAGTCCAGGATAGTTTAATCATTCGCAGCTTTAAATTACGTTATGTTAAATATGAGAACATGGAAATTGTTACTCTTTAATTGATTCAGAAATAAATAATGTATATAAATTTATAAATTTATTACTTTCGATATAATTTCTTGGATTTTTAATTCTGAAAGTATTTTTTTTTTTTTTTGTGTGTGTGTGTGTGTGTGTGTGTGCGTGTGTTGATAATATTGCATTAATAAATCATTAAAAGATTACTCGTTTTTTTCCATTTCTTGGGGAAAATAAAAGAGAATTTAAAACAGTAATGCTAGAAATATGTGAATGGCAAAATAATGAATTGGTAAAAAAAATTTTGGAATTATTATTTAATCAGTGATTATTTTTTTTATAAAACTCAGTTATGAAAAAATAAAAGTTATGTTAAAAAATGTACTGAGAAGAAAAAAAATGTACTTAAGAGACCGTTCATAAATGCACGCTTTTTTTTTTTTTTGATACATTTGACCCCCTCCCCCCTTTGTCGCACTGTGTTGTATAAGCCTGATGTCACACTTCTTGTTACCCACCCCCTCTCAAAGTGTGACATCATTTATGAATGATCCCTTATGCGAAAAAATGTATTTCCCCATGAAGGTATTCATTAAATGAAAAACAAATACGGAAAACTTTCCGATGCCGAATTCAGCTCCGCATATGCACCCCCCCCCCCCTCGTAACTCCCTAACTTCAAGTAATTTAGTAGGAAAATGAAGATGCCATTATAGAACATTTTTGAAATTGATAATTGGTTTTGAAGGGCAGTAAAACTTGGCCTCCTCTACACAGTTATCTACCCTGCCTATTTTAAAATTCGGCTCCGACTTTCTTCTCTCACAATCAGTTTATTATTTAAATGATTATTTCAAGAAGAATTAAGTGTGAAGACAAGTCAGTTATATCATACTAACAGGTGTTCAGGTAATTAGAACATGACTACAACACATAATGAGAAACATTACACATTTTAAACACGTATGACAAAGAAACAAAAACCTACATTGATTTTTTTATTTACCAGCATTATGCATCAATATTCAAATACAAAATAATCAAGAATATTTTCGTAAGAAAAGAAAAAAGAAAGTTTTTTCTTAACAAAATAAAAGTCAAAGTCATAAATTCCGAGCAAAAATTTTGAGTTATTTTAAATTTATGTGGCAACTATAATTGTCTTCAAGTTGCAACAAAAAACAAAGTTTACATGTTGTGTGATTTGTTAAATATAATAAAATCTCAAAACATTCAGATTTGTGGCGGTCGACGTGGCAGGCCATGAAGGTGACGTGGTGTTCTGCTGATAATAGTAACGCCACAGATTCATAAAATGATATCGCTATGAAGAAATAAACAAGTTCCCGAATTTAATTTACTGCCACTCAGAAATATATTCAAACAATTCCATTATCAAGTTAATAGTAATATTCCTATGATACAAAAGGCCTTCACAAAGCAAAATTGAATACATAAATTTCTGAAAATGCTTTAGGGCAGCTGTTTAAATATCAAAACAACTAAATATATTTGCCTAAATACCATATGAAGAAAAAATAAATTAAAAAAAGTACAAAATTCAAAAATACGGCATAGTTTGTTTCAAGAACATCAAAATGGTTGCATCAATTGCATAGCGGGAGTGGGAGGGTATTTAATAAAATCCAGTCGTAACTGACTGACAACAATGCGTGGAAGCGGGCGATATGTTTACATTCCACTAGTCGCCAAGCATAAGCAAATCACGCCAAGTCGAAGATACAAAGTATTCGTTAAAATAACTTAATTTTACTAAATTTAAACACTTTCTTAATCTTAAAGCGATGTTTTTTAATTACTATAGGATACTGGCTATTTATTTATTAGGGAAATTGACAATTAGGGCCAAAATAACGGGTCAACATGGTATATTAGCATTCGGAAAGCATGCGCTTATTTTAACAAAGATATAATTAAATAAATAGGTGCATATGGCCCAAAATAAAGCTACATTCCTATATTTTAAACATTTTAGAACAATAATAAAATAATTTTAAAAATATATTTGCCTTTAATTTTACGGATTCCCGTGTTTTTTCATGGCATTTAATCGTCTCCCTATGGGACGAAAGAAGGCACTGCCTCGGGCGGAAGGTTCAAACCTTCCACCAATAGGAAAATGATACCGTTTTGACGCTACTCTCGCCTGAGATACAGGGACTCTAACCGGAACAACTGATTCTGCACCCCAGGGTCCGTCCGTCTCGTCAACTGGGACGGGCACAGCAAGCCTTGGTCCTCATGGGCTGTCACGCCATTGAGAGAGTTGAAAGCATTTAAAATTGGACCATCATATTCACCATTTTCTGCTGATGGCTGTGCACTAGATTCCCGAGAAGTACTCCTCTCTTGCGAGTTTTTTTTTTTTTTTTTCATTGTGTTAATATAATATTGTTATAGGGATACCAGATTCCCAGGATCACGTATTCCTAATTCGATATTCATATGAAACATACATTTTGAATTAGAAACAATCAAAAATAGTTTACTAAAAAAATACCTGTTTTATTATTAAAGACTATTTTTTAAAATGACACCTAATTAAGTTTTTAAAATTGTATATAAAAGACAATACAGACATTAAAATATTTACCGTGAGAACAGTTGCCCTTGCCACATACAGACAATCAGTCCTTCAGTTAAAACAAAATAGCTGGGGTAAAAAACAAGTGTTGCATTTTTGTGTGTGCAAGTATAACTTTACATTGCAGACAGAATTTAATGTTTTACTGATTGATTTTGGTACATGTTTTGCAAAGGGTTCGAGTATCCCCAGTCTCCCCTACATCCCTGTTAGATACACCAGAACCGATTATTAGATTCATTAGTTGCCAATTGATATGTACGCGGCTTGTAAACTTTCTATGATGCAAAACAGTAAAATTAAATTTGCATTCACGTTTCAAAATCTTATCTTCATAAGCAACATACATTTATACTACATTTATTTCTAATGTTTGAAGCTGTATTTTAATGTACGTTTTGAAGCAAAGTTTTGATTTTTCCTTTCTCCGTTTTCATAAATAAAATATAAGTAGCGAATGAAGAGAAGAGAATAGCAAGCATTGTTGCCCGTCAAATTGAAAATGCTTTAATAAAAATGCCTTTTGTTGTGAATACGACAGTTTGCAATTGACATATGTTATCGAAAATTCTTTTCGTTTCAAGCAAATGTCACATCTGTTTCAAACATTATTGCAAAATTCTACTCTATATACACAAAACTAAATTCAATAAAGAATTCATTTTTTTGAGCTCTTACAATAAAAGAGAACTATTTGACCATGGAATAAATCGCAAACTAAGCATTTCAAAAACTGTGTGCAGTTAAAAAGGAAAATACGTGCAATTTTTTCTTTTTTTCAAAATAAAATGTAATCTAGTGTCATTTACATTTAAAACTGCCTCGTGTACTTAATACACCCTCCAAAGTATGAATAAATGAACTATTTAGCGAGCAATAAAAGGGAAAGGTTTGGGGAATAATTAGCTCTAAATGTTGAAAATAAAGCAGCAAGCTTTATGAGATCCGATTCAATAAATAATTAAAATTATGTGTTTGGTAACTTTTGGGAAATAAACCGTGGGCAAAACGTGCTATAAGAAGTTAGTTATGCTTTAAGAAGTTAGTTATGTTTAGTGCAGTTATCTGACGTGTTATTATTTAAGAAAATCGAGTTTTGAGCATGTTTAATGCTGTCAACATTAAATGCAGAGATTAGATATTCACGCGGAACATTTAAATTTTACAATAAAAAATATGTTGTTTTCAACCTCGTTTCACAAATATCGTCTTCTAGCATAACTGTGACTACACTGTAAGAAATTCTACTTTCCCATTTCACCAAAAAAAAAAAAAAAATGGTGAAATTTTGCTGCAACCAACATTTGGTACTAAAGTTGAACCATTATAATGGTTCCTACTTTCATATTCATGGTGAAGCTCGGTGAAACTACACCGTTATAATGGTTCAACTTAGTACCAAATGTTGGTTGAAGCTAAATTTCACCATTTTTTGGGAAAAAGGTTGAACTAGAATTTTTTGCAGTATTCACACCAGATTCAAATGCGTTTAAAACAAAATTACCCATTTTCTTGCTAAATTATTGCAATTGATGTGTTGATGCAGCATATTTAAATTCTCCCCTTTTCCATTTCGTGCAACAACACAAACGCTGGCTGTAATCAATCCTTGACGACACGATTATACATTGTATGAAAGATCTATATATACCACGCACCATTTTGAATTTGTTTTATTGATCATGGACAACGGCAATAAAAACTGAAAATGGCTCATTAACAGCAATAGCAGGGCAGCTATAAAGCAGCTTGTTCCTAAACCGAGTATTTTATTTATCACATTTCATTACTGAAATATGGAATTATCACGGAAGGAAGGTTATAAAATATAAATTAAATTTATCTTTCATCTAGATATTGCTTTCATTTCCTGCCAGAGAAACAGAATATTATTTCACAAAAAAGAAGTGTTATTTAGGAAACTTTATGGATCGGAAAATATTGAGCGTTTTAATGTGCTTGTTATTTGTCACTAGAATTTATTCGACAGATTTATATCCCCAAAATAAAATTCAATTAATTCATAAACGAATGTAATGATTGGTGTTGAAGGTGACATTTATAAAATAATTCAACGATACTGGGAATATTAATGTTGCTCAAACTATGCTATTCTGAAAAGAGTCCTAAAATATAAATAATTAAAAGTAGTGGATCTGTAGGGGAAGTTGGAGAAAAAAAAAGGTTATTTGTTATGTATATATTAATGTTAAAGTCCACATCGTGCTTTTTCAGTTGGCAAATTTCTTAAATGTCAGTTCACTTTAATTTAATTTCGTTCTTGAAAATATTTATTTTTTTTCTTCATTTCATTTTTTCATATTTTTATTTATTTATCTAGTTAATTTTTATTTCTTTATTTATTTACTTACTTTGCCTCAAACAAAACAAGCGAGACTAAAATTGGAAATACGTCATTTCAGGACAGATGGAAATTTTAATAGAAAAGTTACTAAATAAGGATTTACGAGTATATTTTGTTTCACGAATGTTTCCTTTACACATCCAGCATACTAACATGAACTTTGAAAAATTTATACAACAAAAAAAATCGTAATTTCTTATACTGTGCAAAATAATAGTAGACAATAAATAAAACTTACCTCTCAATCTTGCTTTCTGAGTCTGCTTTTACGACTTGCCCTAAAATCGGCTGTGGTTGCTTATATAGTATAATCCAATTTCAGAAGTTCCAGTTATTATTTGAATTATCTCGAATAACTTTAAAAAGTAGTGCAAGTAGAGGCATGTCATTAGTATAAAAATAATTTCTATATTTAATGGCATTTTGACTTTTCTTTGAAACATGGCCGTCTAGATTCAAAGCACAGCAAAAAAAAAAAAAAAAAACCCGGAAAATCGGTTTTAAACTGGCAACTGGGTTGGTAATGCAATACCGTATAAGTTACGAAGTTAAATCCGTAATCGCAACAATATTTAGCTTACGAGAAAACGTTTTAAAAAAATCTCGTTCGGTAAAAAACCGTTGTGACTACGGATTTACTTTGTAACTTTTATGGTTTTGCACAACCAACTCAGCTGCCATTTAAAACTATAAATTTTACGAGTTTTTTTTAGTGAGTGAGATGTAAGTGAAGAAAACGTGCATTTAATTATTAACTTACTTACATATGCTGAATATAAAACGTCTTTCGGAACACAGTGAATGTCATTTGCTTAGTCCACTGGTGTCTTTCCATACCCACAAATATTTCAAAACATGGGGCATACATGAATATGCATGGGATAAAAGACTAAAAAAACTTTCATTGCACGATACTGCATCTTAATGATAAACTTATCAAATATAAAAATGTCAACAAAAACTAGAAATACATGATTCGATTTCAATTGAATAATTTGGTATTTTGATCTATCTTCTAATAATATGCGTTGAATTTACTTACTCACATACTTATATTCGGGAATTAGAATTTTATTAAATTCATCTCTTCTTGTCAATACATTAATTTTTATCCATACCATTAGTATCAATATCCATCGACTTATACTGTATCAGTGCATTCAAACGGAAGTTTTCGAATGAAGAGAATGCGATTTAAAATGAAATAAAACGCCAAGAAATAAATATGTCAAACAAATGCACTTCGAACTCAAATTCAGTGGATTGGAAAATAAATAATATGTAGCGATATCTTTAACTTCCAAGTCAAATATTGATTTCAACATCTTGATGGAAAAGTGAGCTGCTAAAATGGGCTCTATTATTCTTTTCACCTTTGTTTATAAAAAGAGAGGCCTACCATAATGCACCACCAGATGTCGCCTTTCGCTTATATGAATAGAATTCGCGATGGGGCCACAGATGTTATCGGCAAAATGTCATCTTGACACTGAAAGACATTTTTATTAAAACATTTGCTGATTTGTTGAGTATCCATTTCAGTACCTTCCTCCGTCCAAAAATATAACTTTTATTTTGAGGAATAAAACTGAAAAGAATTATTTTCGTTAAAAAATGTTTGCATTTCACTTCAAGTGCATTTTCCCGAAATTTGGTAAATTTTATTTAAAAAAAAGAAAAGAAAAGAAAGAAAAATAAACGAAAAAGTTGAAATGATTGAATGCAGCTGTAAATATCTAGAATAATTTGAAGCTAATTTCAACATGATTAGCAAAAATTAAATTACAATAGTGAAACTAAAAACAAGGCGTTTTAAGCAGGTTTAAAATTAATTGCTTATAAGAAAACCAATGCTCAGGTCTTTCTTTTTAAACGGTTAAAATTTATAAACAGAAAATGTTAGCTGAACAAAACGCTTTCCCTTAAGGGAAAATAACAACTTACAACATATACAACAATTTATAAGTTATCAAACACCTCATACATATTTCAGTGATTTATTCGCTTAAACAAAACAATTAGAAGGTGATGCTTGCACCATTTTAAACGGTTTTTTTCCTGTTGTTCGACTAAAAGGTCACATTCAAGCTCGAAAGACGAGCACTGACTTGCCTTAGTAATGGAAGTTTTTTTCATCGTCATATATAAACTGTGACACAAAGAACCATTTTACAGGATCAATGTGTGCAAAAAAAAGATGGAAAGTTAATAGTCCACTAATGTGCTTTTCTTCAAGTACCCGGTAATCTATACAAGACTTCAGACAAAGAAGGCATGAGATCTCTGGTTACGTAACCAGTTCACAAAACTGCCGTAAATAGTTTTAAGAACAAGATACAGTGAAACCTGTAAAATTGACCTTTGTAAGCTGACCATATACCTGTCTAAGTTGACCACTTTTGTCAGGAACAGAATTATCCCTATGTTATATATAGTAGGGAAACCTTTGTAACTTGACCACGTAATTTGACCACCTGTCTATATTGACCACTTATGTAGGCCAAATTTGTCTGGAAGTATTATGAAAAACCCTTTGGTAAGTTGACCGCCTAATTATTGCTAGATTTACTTGATTATCTCTTTTTGCACAAATAAAAAAAAACTAAAACAACTTCTCTATGATATTTTTTATGCTATAATGTTAGACCAGTATTTTTTTGCAAGAATGAAACGTCAATATAAAGTTTGCCTTAGCCTCTTTAGTTAACCATATGGGAAAAACTACTATAATCACTCTTTTCCTCTTTAAGTAAGTTTCTTATTTTTTTTCTATCTGATGCAGCTATTTCAAGTATACATGTATTTTTATAAAACCTTTACCATCATATAAGTAACTTGTATAAATTAAATAACACGCAAATTATATTCCTGTACTTATAATACTAACATTTTATTTCTTATAGCCAAAATATATTTTATTTTTCTCTTTATTTAAAAAGGGTTTTATAGATAAAAAAAAATTAACAAAGAACATCATATGTTTGAATCCAGTCTTTAAAAAGCACTAAAAACTTGTTCAAACCAGTAGATTTTTTAGTGATTACCTTTAGAAAATAAGCGTTCTAATCATACTAAAAAGTTAAATAATTCTTCATGTCAAGGAGTCTGAAGAGCAAGAATTTAAAAAATTGCTAATGGGTATGTATTTCTCTCTCTATTTGCAGTTTTTTCATCCATTATTCATTCTCCTTCTTTTCTAAGCTATAATTTCCTTTTCTCTCGCTCTCTTTGTTTTAACGTGTACATATTTTGGGCAAATTAAGCGTAATAAATCCACAATGGTCACTTTCTATTTCAATCCTTTATTCCCACACCATATCTCAGCATTCTCGCACTTATACAGTGTCTTCTGATTTTAAGTGTTTTTTTTTCTTTTTCATTAATATAATGATATATTTATATGTTCAAATATAGTATATTATCATAAATTGGTTAATAATGTATTAAAGTATGAACAACTTCTGATGTTAAGTTTTTGTTACATAAATCTTCTGTATTCTTTTTCAACCTTGTTTTTACATTATACATAGGGATCTCTGATACTAATAAAAGTATTTTATGTATCTTAAGGTTGAATTAAAGGATTTCAAGAAATGCTTTTATTTAGATGGTTTACATCCATATTTCACGTCCCTAAATTTTATGTAGACGTATGGCTCTTTCATGCATGAATCCCCCGAAACGCGTGTTGTGGTTTCTGTGATTACGGCGACGTTAAAACTCTAATTAGATGATAGATAAAAGCACAACGGACGCGTGAAATATGAGGTGAAGTGAGAATGAAAAATAAGGGCCGAATCAGGAAAATATTCCGCCTCGTTGTGATGGTGTCATAATTTTGCTGCCATTCTTCAATGGACATCCATAAAAAGAAGAAAGTGGTGTTTTTGACAAAAGAAAATCCTTTCACTGGTTTATGTAATATACATAAATTTCCTAGTTTAGTTTAGATGGTTCAATTCAATATGGGGTATTTATATAGCCAGTACTAACTTTATGTGCCGTAGATTGCCTTTGGCAATGCGAAATGTTATCGTACATTGTTTTCCTTTGTTGCCTTAAGGGGAAAAAGTGAAATATTTCGCATGTTTTTAAATATCTATCTCCTACTTGATTTGTATTGTTGTCATGATGAACAAACTTGACATTCTACAATTAGGCTTTTAAAACTAGAAGAAAGAGAGTTATCTATCTATTATCTGAATAAATAAATTGTAAGAAAACTTTGATTCAAAATTCAACGTCTTCTTAAATTCGCCCTTTCATGAAAGGGTTGAATTTCGTCATGCATTGTACAATTAACTGCGACATGTAGGGATAAATTTCAGTATTAATTTGGTAATTGGTTCAATGAATTTAAGCACGCGTTCAGAACCAGAAACTGTTTTGTATATTGTATAACATCACTAATTGGCTAAACTTCACAATTCCAAGAATTTCAAGGGCGTGGATCAGATATCTGAAAGAATAATTAAATCATAATGAATCAGAATAAGCATTTAAAATAAAATATCTAAAATGTAGTTGAAGTTTCATTTAATAAGACTTGTTACAATAAAATAGGAGTGTATTGAATAAAGGAAACTTTTCATTAAGGCAACAACTCTTTATTTACACAATGCTCAACTCAAGTACTTTCTATATGAGGCTGCATACGTTTTTTTTTTTTTTTTTTTAATGAATTTTTTTTCTTTTCCATGCAAAATGAAGATTTTTTTCGGAGAAAAGTTCTAATTTTGAAAGTCTGCTGCTTTCGAATTGATTTATAATTCTGTGATTACGAAATAACAGGAATTTGAGAGAATTAAAATTGAAATCTGTTTTGAAAGCCAATTTAATCTTATATTGCTCTTTTTTACGACTTATGATAAAGGCTGCAAATACATTTTCATTAGATGGGAAATTTTTAGAGACTTAAATTTTTGCTGGGAAAGACAAAAACTTAAATTTTGAACTTGAAAACGGCAGATTAGCAATTTTAAAATGTTGTATAATCATTTCAAGCTTTTGAAATGCATTGTGCAAAGGCAAAAAAAAGTTATAACATAAAAGAAATGAAGTTGTTTACAAAAGATAGAGATTTATATGAATCTAAAATTTTAAAAAATCAAAAACAATGAATACTCAGAGAGAGAGAGAGAGTTCAAAGCATTTCTTAGTAAGCGAACATGCAGATATAATCGCTTTTGTGCTATATTACGTTCTGATGTATGTCAACTGCAATAAAAGCAAACTTAACTTACAAATTTATCATTTTTGCCATTGAAATCAACTATACTTTTTAGAGGACGCTATTTCTATTATTTCAAAAGCATTAAAAGACAACAGAAATGAGTGCAAAGTAAAACCAAGTTTATTTATAAAGTGGAAATTTTTAAATATACATAATTTTCGGATAAATTGTTAAATATGTTAAGAAATAGAAATGCACTTTCATATTTATTTAAAGAACCAATAATTTGTTTTCTCATGCAAAGCGATAAAAAATGCATGAAAATTATTCTCGGCAAAAGAACAGAATATTTCCTTCATTACAATCACATTAACCAATCGATTATGGACTACTTTATGTTTATGTCGTCTTGAAGAAAATAAACGCTCATAACAAAGCCTCTTTCGCTCTTCCTCCCTTCCCCATATGTTTATTCCACTTCCCTCCAGCTTTATTTGTTTGTTGCTAGGCAACAGCAACCATTTTCTCTCAAAACAATAATTTTTAAAAAAATGGAAACTTAGAAAAGTGAAAGGTCTTGCATGGAAATATTTTTTTTAAAAACATTTCCTTTAATATTAATGATTTTGTAATAGCAGTTCGGTCTGCAACTGTGCATCGATGGGTAGAAATTGTATACATAATTTATATAGGAGAATCAAATTATTATGTAGGTGTTAAAAAACAATCGTATTTTCAGCCAGCAATATTTTTATAAGCAAAATAAGGAAGAAAATAGCGAATATATGTTATTGTTATTTAAAAACCAAAACCCAAGCAATATTGGTATATTGGTAATAATAATTAAACTAATTAAAATTATGAGCATTGCGTTCGAATAAAACACGTTCTACTACCGACAGTTGCACAATAATAAATAGTTTAACATGGTAAATAAGTAAAAACATCTTAAATTTTACTAGAACTTCTTTAACGCAAAAATTTGCAGGATATTAAAAAAAGGAACGTACTGAAACAATTGTCAGAGGTTTATGTCCTAATTAGTATAATTTTAAGAAAAGGAAAAAAAAGGCTTATAATTTTAAAAACAATCAACATCCTTTAAATTATCATCTTTAAGTGGTTAATGGCAAACATTCAGCAATTGCTTTTTTCGATAATGTTTTTTTTTTTTTTTTGAGTGTTTCCGCACTAAATGATGTACAGAATCTTTTTTTTTCAGTAAAAAGTTTTCGGCAACTGATTGGAAATTGCCTTTTAAAGATAGCTATTCTTTTGAAGTACTTTTCCTACTGGATAATGCGGAATCAGTTCTTTTTAAGAATTAATTTCAAATCACTGATCTTGTTTCGAGATAACAAAAATCTTATAGCGTCTTAATCCATTCAAACCGACTCCTTTTTTTTCGATCGATTACACCAATTCATCAAAGATTTTTTGCTTTGAGTTTGGTTCGAATTGACTGCGAAGTTCGCGAGGAAAATTTTGCAATACAATATCACTATGGTGCATTGATTCAGGTTCAACAGGTTATGTGCAAGAAAACGTTTGCATTGCCTTTTGATTGGATGTTCGTATTAAACTGAATTTTGGTAAGCTGAAATTCCTTTGATTCGGTTTGATTTTGATTTATTCAGTACAAATGGCTCATGAAAAGATATGGAATTCCTTGTTCACTATGCCATTCTAATAAATATCAGTTTGCATTATTACTATTTTTCACATCTTAAAAAAACATCGTGCAGAATTCAAAGGTTAATGGATGTGATCAATAAAATGAATTGGTTTTCCTTATCAAAATAGTATCAACACTCTCAAAAATAGAATCCTCATTTTCGACGATTCGTCAATCGTCAAGAAAAATTCGTCATTTACAACGATTCTTTCCTCGCCCGATCACATGACTTGAAAAAGTTACTACACAATTTTCGGTAATTTGACGAAAGGTTTACTCGGAGCATTTTTCACGAAGCCGTTTCGTCAAATACCACGAAAGTTTCGCGAGATTTGAGCATGCGTTTCTGGGAGTGAAGTAATCTATTGTCAGTCTCTATGCAACCAAGTAATAAATGTTCTTTTAAATATAATTGTGCAATTATGGTGCCAAATTTCATTACCAACTCCATACATTCTGTGTCCTCCAAGTGAAACAATACCTCTGGGGGTGCCAATCCCAGGTGACGGTCTCTCATCTGGGAGCTGATTCAAAAATTTTGAGACCACATAATTGAGGTTTAGTCAGTCTCCAGCCCTCATGGTTCCTCGCTCAAGTGAAGCTGCATATCACCATTAGCATGGATTAGTCGAATTCAGCGACATGATCTCCTGGACCTGGTGTAGACCTTCCTACGCCAGGGTGATGAGAAACAACAGAAATTCTGTGTAACGATAATCTGTCAGTTTTTCAATTGTGGTAATTGGAAGTGTATAGCGGTATTTCAAAATTCCCGAATAAAACTGCAGAAAAAAATTGCATTTGCACCCTAAAATTTTAACAACAAATTATGCTTAAATTTACAATCCGTGCTGAAAAAGTGATTTTAAAGGATATTTTTAGGTGTATGAGATTTGAAAGTAGACATGCGAAGAGAAAAGCTTTTACCGTTACATCAATCATTTTAAGTTTCTTATTTCGTACTGCTCAAAAAGTATTGCACCATATCTTACCCCCTTTTATGAAGTTAAATAAATAAAATTACGAAAAGTTTTACATAAAATGTATACATATCACCAAACTTATGATATTCTTGGATTTAAATTAGCAACTAACTCCTTTTTGCTTCTTTTTTAATTCAGTAACAAACACACGTGGCACTTATTTGAACAAACACTAAATTTGAGTTTCGCAACTTAGATTTCTTGGATAATTTAAGACTAGACTTATATATTGCTTTAAGAATCTCGCAGATCGTCATCATGAGCGAAAACTTAAGCTGTTTCTTGATGTACTTCATTAAGACATACTGTGAAATTCAAGTGCGAAGTACATAATGGCATGCTCAAGTCAGCAGAAATAATAGAAAGTACCATTACGGAGGGAGTAGGGTGTTTAAGTACAGCTGAAAACGGGCAACGTCTATTTCTAATTTTACGAAGTTCATTTCGGTTCTTGCTAATGCATTCTCTAAACTTTGCTCATGCATCTTCGTAAAATTTTGTTGAAAGGAAAGGAAGTTTTGAAGGTTCTTGAGGAATAAACAACCACACACTGCATGAAAAAAAAAATTTCGTTCCTTTCTTGTAAATCCATTGCACACAAACGTAAAAAATACGAAAACTCAAATACTTACATGCATAATTCCTGTAGATACAGTCGAAGTAAGAAATTCCTGTAATTTGAAACTTTTGCATCAAAATATATTATAAAATGAAAAAGAAAATTAAGTCGAAGCTGAAGATAAACTAAGTAACAAATCTGTAAAGCGTGATCTTTTAAAATTTACCATCACTGTGGTTACTCTTATTGCAATTTATGTGCAGTCAAAAACTCCCTAGAATAAAAGCATTTTTCTTCTGTAAATTTCTTATTAAGCATAGTTTACTGTCTTAAAATGGATTTCCGACATTTTTTATTGGTAACCAAATCAGCAATAGAAACAACTTTTAAAAATAAGATTCAGTGAGAATAATATGTATATGTATTTTGAATAGTGTTTGTTATAAAAAGATAATTGTAAATCAAAAAGCAAATTTAAGCGCAGTTAGTTTTGGTCCAATCAGACATTTATTGATGTCAAAAATCTGTGTAATGTGCGCCGAAATTTCCCAACTTTTTATACTACAATTACACATTATGCATAACCCAAAATATCTTAGAACACACACATTTTTTTCCGTACCTTTTTTCTTCTTAGGCATAGTTTACTCAGTAAACTACGCATAACATGCTTACATAATTTTTCTCCTTATCTTTTTTCTTCTTAGGCACAGTTTACCGAACCTAATATGACGTTCTTCATTGTTTAATAGGTATTTTCAGCAAAAATGATCATGTAGAAATCGTGAGAAGTAAAACCATTTTCCTGATTAACAAGCAAAAAAGGTATTGTTAAATATACAAAAAAAAAAAAGAAGAAGAAAATGCCTGCACATGCTTCGGGAAAACAACCCTTATGCAAAAACATAAATT
Source organism: Octonoba sinensis (assembly GCA_038502835.1). Classification (NCBI taxonomy): domain Eukaryota; kingdom Metazoa; phylum Arthropoda; class Arachnida; order Araneae; family Uloboridae; genus Octonoba; species Octonoba sinensis. The sequence goes on along the minus strand of CM076599.1, from coordinate 21,288,885 downwards.
TATGAGACTTGGAAAGTGCGAAATCGGGGAAGCTCGGGATTGTAAATTTCAGGAGTTTATTGTCCATAATATTTTTTTAAATTTCGAATGCAAATACTTTGCTTAGCTCTTTAAACGGCAATGTTTCATTCTTAGAACCAATTCTAAACGAAAGGGAATAACAACATTATGTCCGTTGTAAGCTGTATGTAGGACAAGTGCAATTTTAAATTGAGTTCTACCGCTGATAGAACGTGAAAAAAAAAATCCTATTCAGAAAATTTTCCACCCTGTAGGAAGCAAAAATGAGAGAAAATTCGTCAAAAATAAAGTGCTCAAATTTACTTCTGATCACTTGTATTTGCGGTAACATTGCTTTTGCGTGTATGATGAAAAGAACCTACTTCCTTTACAGAGACATCTTGACTGTTTTGCTTCAAAAGGATTTTTAATGTTAAAACCTTTATGACGCGTGGAATTTCTAAGAGATTTATTTACCAACAGGTTCGAGTGGGGAGCACCATTTCTCTTCATCACAGTTATACACAATACTAGAAACATTGGCCATGCAGCTATCCAACGCCTCTAGCCACAGGGACGACAGTTAGTTGCAAACGGTTTTATTTCATGTGTGTCTCATTAAATTAGCATTAAACGTTTTTAAATGAATCGTTAAAAAAATATTTATCAGAGAGTTATACAGAAATACTTGAACTGCGGAACACATGTTCCCGAGTTCAATATTAATATTATTTCTGAAGAAATCAATTGCAATTTGAGTTCTTTAATGCTCATACGTTTCACAAAAGTATTTTGAACTGATGTGTTAAAACCAATATCATCTATCAGAAACGCTCTGTTTTCAATTAAATAGGAAAATAATTCAATTAACTAGTGGAATAAGAAATAATTTTTAATTTAATTTGCAGCCGTTAACAAGACATATCCTTATCTGGTTCTTCCCTCGACAGCATAAAAGAGCCCAAGATTTCGATTTCGCTTAGTTCCGGAGATTTGCATTTCGCTTTCCAGACCTCTCCTCAGTGAATCTGAAGAGCGTGGGGATAAAAAGGGAAAATCTTACCTTTGCAATTGTGCTTAAGGGGCGGAACGTGATATTTGATGACTCGGCATATCTCTGCATTCTTCAGGAAAGAGTTGCAACACTTGCATCTTTTTTTCAAAAGCGCAGAGGCATATTTTAATTTTAAAACAGAGTTTCTTCTTTTAAACATTATTAAATTGTAATTCACACAATACAGAAAGTGCTTTCCTGAAACATGTGTCACACTGTTTCTTAAAAGTAGAATTCTGAAAATAATTGTTTTTTTCTCATCAGTTCGAATTTTTTTGAATTGCTAATAACAAGATAGAGACTTTATTCCAGGAATCAGGGAATAGATTTTACCAATATTAAAAGTGAAAGAAAATCTGATTCGTCTTTGCAAAGAACTTTAAAAAATCACTTACAAAAAAGAAAAAAAAAAGGAAAAATAGGATTTTTTGAGATTTGCATCTCCATGTATTAGTTACAAAAAAGAAAATACTCTTCATTTATTTTTCAAGTTTATATCATGGTAAGATAATGTTTGATTTGTAAAGCTCATTTATAAAAGAAAATCCTAAGCTATGCGTAAAAATGAATATTGAATTAATTATTTCTTTACATACTAATGGAATTTTGAGAATATGTTTGAGGAACAGTAATTAACTATGTCTCCGACGCATTTTGTTTAAATTTTTTGGGGCTTGAAGTTGCGTTTTAACAACTATTTCGGTTTTCCATTTTAACTTTGCTTACATTAGTTTCCTTCGTTCACGGATTTGTTTGACAAACTTTTCATACTTCCGCAGAAAACCCCTTTTTTTAAAATTAAATATTATTAAAAAGCTTACATTTGCGATTATTATTTGTCTAATTAAATTATAAAGCGTTTTCTTTAATCGGAAATTTAAGGTAAATATATACATGCCATTGAAAACGTAGCACTCCATCAGCGCCTCATACCGTTTTTTAAAATTTATTTAACACATTAGTTAAGTTTTTTTTCTTTTTTTGAGTAAATTTTTACTAAACTTGTGTTTTATTTTAATAATGTTTTCGTTATTTGCCTCTATTTTTTTCTTTCATTTTCTTCTAAGAAAGTAGACTATAAAAATCTCGTTTTCAGTTTGTATATACTTGCAAATTTTCAAAAATAATTTTAACTTTGCAAGCGATAACTAAACTTGCAAGTTTGAGCATTGAAGTTTGGTAGCTTTAGACGTTAAAAACTGCAAACATCTTATAATGAGGACGACAAAAAAAAATTTGGATTGTCTGCTGAGTTTCGTTTTATCGTACGTTCTTTAGTGCAATCTGATGATAAGAGAAATAAGTTAGAAAATCAAAAAATATTTGTGGAGGTTCAAAAACTTTAACATCTCTTTAGGAAAGAGATAAGCGAGGAAGGGGCAAAAACTATCTGAAGAGATCGAAAGTAAAAACGACAGATAAAAATTAGAAGAAAAAAAAAAGGCACGTGGTGTAAGTTTTTTTCTTCCTGTGTGGGTGTCGATTTTTTAATGTTCATTAATTTGCTTTTTTTCATTATTATTTATTTATTTATAACTATGCAAGGATGAATACTACAGTATTTTAAATGTAGGATATCAAGTTTGTTCTAATAACCGAAAATTTGAATGACTTCGTCAGAGAAAAGACACTAAGAGGAAAAAAATGAAAGTTGTACATTTAAAAAAAGTAAAAGGAGTACACACCTCACTATTTATTAATAAAATAAAATATCTTGAGCTTAAATAGAGATTTTCATTGAAATTGGCGCACATAAAATTCTCCAAATGCATTGTAAGACTCGTCATTTCTGAATAAATCTTCAACGTTTATAACTTTTCTTTTCTTGAGGTCATTAGATTCTCTCGGAAAATCGGCAATAAAGTTGACTGGGATAAGGATAACTGGTATTTTACTGCATGTTGTTTGCGCTGTAATTTTTCATTGAACCAATTTCTTCAGGGTGCTGAATTCATTTTCTCAAGTACATAAATAAAACAACACATAAATAAATTAGATGGCAATCACTGTAATGCTACTTTTAAAAATTGACCAAATTATGACCATTTTTGAACGATCCAAACAAAATACCATCGTGATCCATCAAAAAGTCAAATTTGGAGACGTATCTCCAAGTTGCCACCAAATAGTTGCCAATTTGCTACATGGGCAATGCCATGAAAACAGGGACACCAACATAAAAAAAAAAAAATCTTGCACATATACAGTTTTTTTTCCTCTAATGTAAAAATATGTGAATTTTTATAAAATTATATTTAAAAAGTTAGCAGTACCTTTTGTAAGTTTTATAGGCAATGTTTGGCAACGTTACTTTTGTCACAAGTGTTGTTGTCTTTAGAGAGGTTCGGAAAGTTCATCTTGTTTTCGTAAAGAAATTAACAGGTATGTATAAAATCTAATTTTTTATTAAAATTTAGTCCATATGTGAGGTTAGGCCAGTAAAGAATCTTTAAACTGTAATTATTGTATTGAAAATATTTTTTTATAAATTAGGCCTCATAGTGATGTAACATCAGTCACAAAAATTTATCAAAGTTAATATTACTTAAAGACAGTTATTGTTAAGAATATAAAAAGCCATATTCTCCTCATTCATGATAATATATTAAATATCAATTACTTAAATAGTTAATAACAGTGCAATTTATGAGTTAAAAACTTCTTTAAAATATGTAACATCGAATTATAACATGTTAAATCGAATTACTTTGCTACTTCACATGGAAAAGGCACAGTGGACGGCATTGGTGGCTCTGTAAAGAGACAGGTATGGGAAGCTGTAAAAAAGAGAAAGAATTTCGTATACAGTGCAAAAGATTTTGTAAATGCCGCAGCTTCAAGCAGTGTGAAAATCTTTGAGATCTCATCATACGATTTACAGTTGCCTTATAAAGAGCTAAATTTGAATAAAATATTTTCTGATTCAGAAGCTATAGCTGATATCACGCAGAAACATTTTTTGGAGGTGGTAGACAAAAACACAAAACGCTCCAAATTATCTAAAACAGGGGTCTCCAAACTACGGCCCGAGGGCCACATCCGGCCCGCGGACAGATTTTGTCCGGCCCGCGGAGAGCTAGCATACTTGAAAGAAAACTCCTTCTAGAGAACATATTTATTTTTTATAGCAAATTAAATTAAGTTTACTGAAGTAATCTATTTTTATGTTGAATAATTATTAATATGACATCTACATTGATATGGTCATGGGCTAACTACTCATAACATTGTTGTAGGTTATTATTTACTAACTAACAAATTATTGAAATGAATCCAACTAACATTTTATACATTTTAAATGAAAAGATAACTTATAACAAGCATAACGACATATGAAATACTAATGAGATTTATGTAATTGAGATTTTCCACTGACAATAGTTTGTAGTTGTGGACTAATTTTACTTGTACCAATTATTAAAAGAGATTTAAGATGCTCATCAGTTAATTTAGATCTGTAAACATTTTTTGTGTACTTCATTTTGGAAAAGGTCTTCTCACACAAATAAGTAGTACCAAAAACAGAAAACAGCCCACGAGCAAATTTATGCAAATTATCAAATTGTGTCAGTGGAAGACACTTATAAAATTCCAACAAAGATAAGTTTTGATATTTGTTCTTAATTATATCACTGCACTGTAGATCAATCATTTCCATTTGAAGTTCCGGGGCTAGGGTTTCAATGTCAGTATCAAAAGGATTCTGAAAAATCTTAATTTGATTCGCAATGGCATCAAAGTCCGAGAAACGAGTATCAAAATTTATTTTCAAAGCACTCAAAGTTTCGATTGCAAAATCGATAGGAAACTCGGTCTCAGTGGTGTGGCTAAATATTTCACATGTTTTAAAATGTGAAAAACATTTACTTCGTAGTTGTGATTGAAACAGTATCAATTTCTTCCGGAATGATTTGATATTATTGTATAAATCAGGAAGATGCTGGTTTTCTCCTTGCAATCTCAAATTCAGTTCGTTCACATGTTTTGTCAAATCAACATAGAATGCTAACTTCCACAGCCATGCGTTGTTTTGCAATTCAGTAAGAGGGCGATGCTTTTCATTCAAAAAAAATTCGATCACTGCTCGAAGTTCAAAAAAGCGCTGAAGGACTTTCCCACAACTAAGCCAACGTACGGCAGTATGATAAGGTAAGTCATTTTCTCCAATCTCTTTAATAAATTGTACGAATTGTCGGTGATTCAGCCCAAAAGATCTGATAAAATTAACAGTTGATATGACTGGTTTCAGAACTTCAGACATATCCAAACATTTTCCGCACAAAGACTGTTGATGAATGATACAATGTAAGACTATTGGTTTTGAACCACCGTCATTTTCTACAGCCTTTGACACAAGAGCGACCACTCCTTTATCTTTCCCACTCATGTTTTTGCCTCCATCAGTTGTAATACATTTCAAGTTTTTCCATCGAAGGTTCTTTTGCTTAATGGCCATTTCAACTCCTTTAAAAATATCTGAACCAGTAGTTGTGCCATGAATACTATACATATCAAGAAGTTCTTCATGCACTTCATAGCTTTTATCTACTCCTCGAATATAAATCAACACCTGAGCAGTATCTGACACATCCGTTGACTCATCCAAGGCCAAAGAAAACCACTCAACATGTCCATTTTTGTTGAACAGTTGAGAGGATATATTTTCAGCGATGTCTTCTACCCTTCGAGCCACAGTGTTTGCTGACATACTGACAGTTTTTAATAAATTTACCTTTTCAGGGCACATTTCTTCGGCTACTGCGATTATGCATTCTTTGACCATTTCTCCATCGGTGAATGGTTTTCCACGTTTTGCAATTTCAAGAGCCACACGAAAGCTGGCACGAGTTGCAGCCTCTTGTTCAGTTTTGAGTTTTGTAAATAAAGATTTTTGCGATTTCAATCCGCGCTTCATAGCTTCGAATTTTTCTGTCCGCAAACTTCCTGTATATTTTGAGTAATTTTGAAAATGTTTTGTTTCATAATGACGTTTAATGTTATATTCTTTGAGAACGGCTATGCTTTCATTGCAAATCAAACATAGCGCCTTGTTACTGGACTCAATTACGAAATACTAAAGTGTTCCACTGATCTTTGAATTTTCTGCATTCACTATCAATTTTTCGCTTCTTTTCCATTCTACTAAATCACACACAAAAGCAACAATTCAAATAAAAATATTGTTACAAAGATGTCTTAAACTTAAACACGCACAAACACGTTTTAAGGAGGTACGCACTATTTTATTTCACAGCAGTGTCATAGGAACTGACTTGTGGTTGCGCCACTAGCCTTCTTATATATTTCACTTACTTCCATCTAGAAGTGAGTGGAAGACACCAGAACTTTATCGAACCAACGAGATTATTCTGTAAGTGCTATTAGCGCCATCTGTTAGGGATAGAAGGTACTACTTATTTCTGCTTGTGTCCACCAGATGTCCTGTCACGTTACTCCTCATGGCTCGCTCGTACTCTACGACTAATCTAGAAATTACAGATAATGACAGGAAAATTAATAATATGCAGTGTTGCCGTTTTGCGGACTTTAGTTCGATTTGCAGCCTTTTTTAAACGTGGCGTACTTTTTCGGATTTTTTTTTTTCATGTAAAAAAATACTCATTCGTTACTTGAGTACTCGTTAGGAACCGAAGTAACGATTACTGAAGAAAAAAGTAATCAATGATTACTTGTGTATTTCATTACTTTTGTAATCAATGATTACTATGGCGATACGATGCGGGTACCCCATTATAACGGATACCCATACGATACAGAAAATACATCAGCTTCCCCGTCGCTAATGGCATCTGGCAAAAAAGTAATCATATTTTACACCACTAGTGGACTGATTCAACTTTTTACCACCGGCAACAATTAATGATAATATGGTTTTGGCCCTTGGAATTTACTGGAGTAATCAATATGGCCCTAAGGCTGGAAAGTTTGGAGACCCCTGATCTAAAACATCATTTGCCTGTTCAAAACCAAGAGAACAAGTTCCAGAATTGATGGTCACAATTGGAGAGTAGGTTCTTGTGGAATACGATGGACAGCTATATCCAGGTAAAGTTAGAGCCATTAAAAACTATGAATACTTGGTCAGTTTTATGGTTCCAACAGGGGAGCACTGGAAATGGTCTGATAATGTGGATGAAATTTATTATTCACAAGAAAAAATAATAAGAAAACTTAGTACGCCAGATGTAGTAAATGCACAAGGACACTTTTCATTTCCTGAATTGCACTGACTAAAAACATTACTTGTATAATTATATTCATTTACTATTGTTTATTTTTTATCATTTAAGTAGATTTGTGTAGTTTTGTAAAAAAAATTGCTAATTTGACTTTTAAGGAGAAATAAATTATAATTTGCACCAATTAATGTTGTTGTAACATCAGTCACAAAATGTTTGTAACATCAGTCACGGTAATTAAAGTTTCCTCCACTGTAAATTTTGAAGTTTTTAAAATGAAACAAAGTGTATTCATAAAGTTTGAAATCTCTACTAGACTGGAAAAAAAAATAATTTTTATCTTCATGTTCTTAGTTTGAAGAGAATTTGAATTAATATAAAAGTTCTTTTTCCTAATGTCTCTTCTGTGTAACATCAGTCACAAGTTTTGATTTCCCTTAAATGTACACAAGAAAGCTTTTTATGTCTAAAAACAGGTATGGGTAGTATTATTGCACTCTATCATGGTAATTTAGATCAATTTCAGGAAAATAAAATTAAATTTCAAGACAGTGTGGACTTTAAAAGTTAAAAAACTTCGTCAAATTGTAACGTCAGTCACCGTGGAATGACCCACTTACGAAATTTCTACCTTCTACGAATAACCGCTCATGAGTTATGTGAGACTAACATACATGCATACATATCTGCACAGAGACCCAGCCAAAAGTCGCCGAAAAATATTTGGGGAGGGTAGAAATGAATATTTCGGCGGCACATAAGCATTACGTAAGTATTACATACGTACGGACGTTGTGAAAACACAAGTCAAAATTAAAATGGAATTTTTGCTTGAAATTTGAGTGCGCAAAATTTCAGGAATGCCATGCTATCTTTATTTCGTGTAAGGAAGTAAAAATAGCGGAACTATTGCCACAAATTCTTTAGGAAGAGAAAAATTTACGTTACCCACATTTTCTGTTTTTACAATAAACCCTTGTAAGTAGTATGGTGCAGTGAACATAGTTTATGTTACAGAGAATGCTTTTTTTCACATACACTATGTCTAATATAAGAGAAAAGGCTCCTTGTAACTGTAACACCGTTTATGTAATTTTCACTACAAATTTTGTTGCAATTATACCAGTTTCATTCCAACTTTCATGCAATTTTGAATGCTTGCTGGGCTCGCCACCCCACCCTTCTCATCCAATGAACAAAGTGTCGGTTTAAAACAATTAAGTACAATTGTCTTGAACCGATACTCTCTGAAATGTTAACATAATAAAAGATTAAATGAATTATGAAAAGCAATACTTTAATTATAAATTAATAATATATTAAAAACATGAATATGCGTACATTCTCATGCGGGTTCAGTTGACTATTCAATAACTAACCGGCTAACCCTAAATTAGGTAGAATTTCAGACTCAACTGTTCATGAATTTAACGTGAAATCCCTACCTGTGGCATAAGATTCTTCGAAGAATTTCCAGTGAATTAATTCCACGGTTCATTTCAAGAGAATTGTATTTCTAATATATTATCCCCATTATCGTTTCTATGGAAATTGTGCGAATCCAATTTATCAAGATTTACCGCATACCAACTTAAAAGCATTTATCTGAGATCGCATCTTCGTAATCCAATTTTGCTTTAATAGAGTTCAAGAGGACCCGCAGATTCTTTTATGTTTTAGAAGATGCAGAAATGTAACATTTTCACGCATCAATCACATTATTTTGATAGGTAATTTGTTTGTTATGAAAACAATGCTTCATTGTAGCAAGTAAAGAAAATAGTGTCTTAACATAAAACGGCTTTTATTTTGGGTTATGTATACACAATTAAACCTTTTCAAAATTCGAAAAGTACTTAAATAATATATTCTATCTATAAAATGAAAGAAGCAACAAAGAATTAACAGTTTAAATTAAATGATTTAACATTTTATCGAATGTGCTTTTGAATAATCTCAACCCTACATGGTACAAATTTAAAAAGAATGTTGCAAAACGCGTTGCGCAGTAACAAAGAAATTCTTTTTCTCTGTATAAGGCAATGAAATGCGTCAGAAAAATAGTATTGAGATAGGTTCGAATGGCCATATTGCCTTTCTTTAGTGTAAGAATGGTTTAGGCCAGGAGTCTGCACATTCGAGGAAATAGAACCAAATTTTCAAACAAATAAGCTAACGAAGACATCAAAAAGCCACATATGTTTCTTTCTAATGGGGCTGCGTATGGTCACTAACCTTTGGAGATCAATCCATAACCAGAAACTATACTATGTGCAAATATATAAAGTACATCCTGGAAAACTGCACATAAAAAAAAAAAAAAGAATAAGAAGTTCTCGTATACACCAATATCAAAATGAAAATCTAACTATATATCTCTCTCTCTTCCTCATTTAGCTTTAGTTCTTATTTGTGATCTATTTTTGAGAAAAATAGAAAATTATGTATTTAACAATTTATGAAAGCCGACAGGGTGGCGTAGTGGTAAGGCAGCAGGCCTCGTACGCCCAAGATCGCGGGTTCAAACCTGGCCGAAGTCGGTGGATTTTCAAGATGCAGAAAATCGTCTGCGCCCATGTCGTATGATTATGCGGCATGTAAATGATCCCTTGAGTAGACATTTGGCTTGGATGCTCTCGGCTAAATTAAATTCCTAGTGCATATTGCATCAATGAGAGCTCAGGTACCGCCATCTAGTGGTAACTGAACGTCAAAATTCTCATGCGGCGAAGGTACCACACTCATTGTGGTGCCGCTGACAGAGAGATGGTACCAATTACCGGGGAACGCACTAGGTCTGCAATGGTTGAGGACCAATAGCAGCCCCATTGGAACGAAAAAAAAAAAAAAACAATTTATGAAAAATTACAGAGCCAAAAGCGTCTCTTTTGGCGAAATTCAAATAGAAGAAAATTTTTGCTGGGGGGGGGGGATAAAACTCAAGAATCTTCAGAAAATTTTAAAATAGAAAAGCAAAAAATACCTGCAATTTTAATTCGCACTCTTGCTATTTGATAAATTTAGTTTGTCTCTCACTGTATAAGAAAATTGTGTCTCACTTAAAAAGAAAACAGTTGCTTAGTGCCATAATGTTCCTGTTTTTAAGTCATCGACACCTCAAAGCCGTTTCATTTTGTTAAGGACTTCTGCTGCGCAGATATGCAGCGCCCAAAAGGACGCCTTTTACAATGCTCGCCCACATTGATTACATTTTGATCAAGCCGTCAGATCTCACACACACATCAAAATTTCCACGCGAACGAAGTTGTGGGAAGCAGTTTGTTATTACTAAAAACATTTTTATTGACTTCAGCAGAACTAGCTAAGAAAGCGTATTGCATGATATAATAGTTCAATAATTTAAGAATTTCACATAAAAAAAACTAAGGCAAAAAATAATAGGTAATTTCCACTTAGAAATTTATTAAATTCTTTTTAGATTCGGACAATAATTCGGTAGAACAAATCCAACTTAATAAAAACGTGTATTGTTCTTTTACGTTCCTACAACTATCGATTGCTTTCTCTGTTTGAAGTTTGCTCTTTTTCCGTTAGAACAACAAAAGGAATTGGGAATTTCCTTTCTTAGAGGAACCGTATGAGACTTTACGAACCTCAGAAACTACTCATATCTCAAATATTTATTGCAGAAAAAGCTCCAAACAATTCACTAAAGACTCCGAGTTATTATTTTTCCCCAGAAAAATATTTATGCTTCAAGTTTAAAGAAATGTAAAAAAAAATCAATTGTAACCAATTTGAATTTTGTTCACTATCGTCGTCAGTTCATTAATGTTTGTGTTGTCTTCACACATTTAATATAAATATTAGAGTCATTAGTTGTGTAATAAAAGTAGTGCAATAAACAGTTATAAATAGAAATATATATTTGAATAATATCACAATGAAGCAATAAATTTTTTTTAAGAAAATTGTATGAGCAAGGTTTTCTGAATTACAAGTACCACACTTTATCTTTACTGCAACTCCTACTTGGTTCTGCAGTTGCAATCCAAAAATAACTACCATCTTGGGCACACTAAAAGAAATCCCGTAAAATTTACGGTTTTAAACAGGCAGCTGGGTTGGTTGTGGGAAACCGTAAAAGTTAGGAAGTAAATCCGTAGTCACAACGGCTTTTTACACAGCTATTCCCGTACGGTAAAAAACCGTTGCGAACACGGATTTATTTCGAAACTTTTACGGTTTTCCACAACCAACCAGCTGCCGGTTTAAAAGCGTTAATTTTACGGTATTTTTTTACAAAGTACAGTGAAACCTTTGTAAGTTGACCACTAGCAGTGCTGCACTTTAGTGGTCAACTTATATATATATAGACGGCTTATTCCAACTTATAGAGGGTGAGGTAGAAGGTGAAGGCCTAATTCCGTTCCTGACAAAAGTGGTCAACTTAGACAGGTGGTCGACTTTACAGGTTTTACTGCACCTATATTTGGTTAAACAGGTAGAGCATGATTAGCCTCTATGTATCGATGGGGCATCTACACTATAAAGTGGGATCCGAACCACTAAGACGTGATCGGAGGAAGTGTTATATCAATCAATAGCATCCACGACCCTTGCAGGGATCCTAGTCCTCAGTGTGAGCCACCTGCACTTCCGATTATTACACCGAAGTGAACGGAGCTCACTCGAGAATTATTCCATAGCAAGTATTCACTTGCTCTTATAAGATCATAACCCCAAAAAATTAAAAAAAAACTTATAAAGTTAGAAATTAACTTACATCGTTCTTAAGAAATCTAAGATTTTTCCATTTGAAGTAGCAAAAAAAAAAAAAATAAATAAATAAATAAATAAACAGTTGTTATACATTTGATTCAGATAACATAAAAATGAATCTTTAAAATGCTCTCAGATCGTGTCTTTTTAAAGGATGTAATACTTAAGAACCCACCATTGTAAGACAATACTTAAAACATAACTTAATTTTTAAAAGATATGACAATTGAAAATAATGAAATGAGTCATTCAATTGATGCTGCTTAAGAAATAAAATTTTGTATAAATATCATAACGAAAGAAATAAAATAGACAGATAGTAAAGTGTATCACCCAGCTCATAAAATGTGCAAACATATAAGGTTAAATATTCAAGTAAACATTTGAGAGAGTAATTGAAGATTCTAGGGTTTCAAAAATCCTTCCATTCGGTTAGATTTTGACAAGATTTGACGTGCGCGCTTGAAATATTTTATAACGTACGCTGTAACTTTTATTTATTTATTTATTTTGCCGACCGGGCTAAATTAAAAAGAAAAGTCAAGTGCGCAATCTTAGTTAATAAATTGAGACATTTTCCTTTTTCTAAGCAGATCTACATATTCAGAGCATTAATAAGAGCACAATCCCTCAGAGAGCAATTGATTGGAGGATTTTGGAGCATGATCCTTATGTGATCCTTTTCTCCTTTTATGAATGCCTTTCATCAGTACGCGGCAGGGTATCTCGCCTCCAACAGTCATCTCATCAGTACAGGAGGTGCTTCAAATGACAAATCATTATTTGTAACCAACAAAAGGGACTCATATTTCAATACCAAATATTTTCTAACAATTCCACTTCATAACACTATCGCAGATGTTGTTTATTTATTTCTCTTTTTTTTAAACCTTCTTATAGACATGAAAGAAAGAGCACGTAACTACATTAAAATGTAAACTACATTAAAATGTTTGAATTTTTAACAACAAGCAAATTTTTCCATTTCGGTATGAAAAGGACCTCTCAACGCTGCGAATTTCAAAATAGAAGTAATCTGAGTGAAGTTTATGGAAATTCTTGCATGTGCATGCAATACATACTTATTGAGGTATTGCCAACTTATTTAGGTAGTAATTTAGAAAGGTTTTCGCAAAAATTCAGAAGAATTCAGAAAAAAGAGGAGAATGGTGAATATTATTCTACGACCAGAAAAAATAGCATTCATTAAATACGCATCGATAGACAACCTAAATTTTCTTCTAATCCTGTGTTAAATTTAAATGGCCCAGTGATGATGATTAAAGTCCAAATAAACCAATAGTAATCGTTAAAGTCATTTTAGCCATTAAAATTTAGTGTAACATTGCTGAAATTTTATAAAACATCGGTCCAGTTTTGGCTATTAATCGCTAGAATTTCACTAAACATCCACAAAATCTAAAATTGATTGTAAAACAGGAAAACATCCGGGAAAATGGAATACGAGCGTAAAATCGTAAAAATTGACCAAATATCGTTAAAATTACGAAAAAATCGTAAAAGAGTACAGGTATTTTGGCATCGTTAAAAGTACGAAAAAATCGTAAAAGTTTACAGGTATTTTGGTAATATGTTTTGCTATTTATGCGGTAGATCAGTTACTTTGCTCAGCTTTGTTTCACAACGAAAGTAAACGTTTTACTTTCAATGTCCATCCTTTTTAAACTTTCAGTGTGTGTTTTTGTCACAATAAATAATGTGCATCGAGTATACAAAAATCTCTTCAGTTCACTTTAAGGTTCAGCGTTTTTGGAAAGTTTCTTTGTTCATTTACGAGGGAAATATTAATACAGGCAAGGTAGGAATACTCCAACTCTGGATATTAAACTTACTTGAGAGTTTTATAGAGAGTGAAATTCAAAATAAGAAAACAATTTTAATGGTGTGTTCATAAATCAAGAAAAGTATAAATACAAAATTTATTCTTGCAAGAGTTATTCGGAGCAATAATAATAACCAGAGACATCAGTAAATTGAGATATTCTTTTCATGTCACATAAAGAAAACCATTTTAATACCCATCGTTTATTTCGGGAAATCCGCAAGAGAAAACAAAAATTTAAGCGGAATTTTTTTTCATATTTCTCCTCCTGTTTTGCACAATTGCCCTTAATATAACAAAGTTTAATTCCTAACTTTAATTATATTAAAAGTTTATTCACACAGGTGGCTACAATCGAAAACAAGATTCGGTAGAAAACATAAATTTATGCGGGTCTGTTTCCTTTTTTTAGCCTACTTTCCCGTAAAAGTAAAAAAAAATAATAATAAAGCATGAAAGAAGGCTTAATGTATCGTGAAAATATCGTTAAAAATCAAGAAAAGTCAAAAATAAGTGAAGTAATTAAATAAAGATTGAAAAATAAAAAATTTGAAAGTAGGATATTGAGATGGGGAAAAAGTGTGTCTGTCGGTCTGTCGGTCTGTCGGTCTGTCTGTCGGTCTGTCTGTCTGTCGGTCTGTCGGTCTGTCCCCCCCTAATAACTTTTGAACGAATTGTCCGATTGGAAAAATTCTTTTTGCATTCGAAAGATCTCGGCGAGGACATCTCATTTTCATATTTACTTTTTGATTTGGACAATTTTTTGTTCAATTTTGAACAGTTCAAAATATTTTAACATTAGCGCCTATGGACAAAATTGAAGCAAATTCTGTAAACTCTGGGCACAAGAGCCAAGTTCCTATTGCAAGCTTATTGAAAGGAGTTCTCGGCGTGAAATATTGATTTGAACAGTTTTTGTTCATTTTTGAACAGTTCAAAAAATTAACACAGAGCTTACGGGGAAATTTCAACCCTATATAAATCCTGATCTAACGGACCGATTTGCTTGGAACAAACTTTATCGGAAAGCTCTTATAACGTAGAACATGTAAAAATAGAAAGTTTATCCAGAACTTACGAGCCTATTTTGCTATGAAATTTTTTGATCGGGATTTTCAAAGATATTTCTCAGTGACTGAATGAGTGAAATAATGAATGAATGAATAAATTAAAGAGTGAAAGAATAAATCAATGAATAAATGAATGAGGAAAAGAATGAATGAATAAATTATTGAATAAATGAAAATATAAATAAATGAGTGAATAAATACATGAATGCGTAAATGAATGAATAAACACTTGAATGAGGTAACGAATAAATGAATAAATGCATGGCTGAATAAATGAAAGAATGAATGAGTGAGTGAATGAATATGTATTATCCGTTGAAAAAGGTATATTTTCAATAATTAGAACTAAAGATAAATAAGAAAGAGAGAGAAAGAGATAGATTATAAATTTGAATTTGGTGTATACGGGAAAGTAGGCTCGTATAGTTCTAGACGGAACTTCTTGTTTCCTTCTGGTTACATACAGCAAAGTTAAGTTTTAAGGGAAGACATACTGCGGAGGGGGGGGGGGACGAGAGCACAAAGTATAGATTCTTGAAGGGAAATAATAGTTGTTTTCTTGGATGTAACATGCATACTCATAGAGGGGGAGCGGGGCTGGGTAATACGCTTATCGGTTGGTGAAATTGTAATATTTTCCATTCTACGAGATCGTTGTGATGCATCCCCTATCAGTTATCAGTTTAATCGGCCATATTCAAGGAGTGTGAGTTAGTTACATTCGGATGCATAATAGTCAGGGGTGTAGTGGGACGCCGGTTCGATGATCTGGTACTTTTCTACTAGGCGGAACGCCATTCCGGAATTTTATTTCGGATAATACTTACTTTATGTGAAAATCTTAGTTTCTTTCGAAAACAGATGTAGTTTCTGTGCCTCAGTGTCATGCTAACGTAAAGCACGTAATCACAACTTTATTAGAGAGCGTAAACACTGAAAAAAAGGACTTCGTTGCCTAGTAACAAAGCTGTTATGTGAATTAGGCTGCAAAACATGATTGTTAACATTTTTAAAAATGTGGATGTTTTGTCCTTTGTTGGTTAGTTTTGGCACAATTAAACAATATCTGAAAATTACCATTTTTGAACTTACGTTAGTCTGATCCTGAGGTTCAGATTTCACTATGCTGTAATCTTAGTCCTTCCGAAAATAGACATAAGTTAAAATGTCTTCTCATATAACAAAGGACGTTACTTTAAATTATGAAAACCTGTGTAGATCAAAAAGGAAGCGCTCAGTGAAACAAAAGTAAAAACCCTTGTAAAATGTGCTTTGCTTTCTTTTTAACAATAGTTTTTACAATCTTTATTTGGGTTTTGAGCTTAATATGTTGTATGTATTTAAAGCGAAAGCAAGGATTTTCTATTCTAAACGGAAAATCCTTCCAAAAAAAAAGAACATTCTTTCAAATCTAAAGGGAGAATCCATTCATCATGTTGTCTAGTAACAGTTGTTTGAAGGCCTCACTTGACCTTTACTCACCTTTACAAGTCAAAAATGGCAAAGGTTAAAAACTACCTCCCGATTTCCATTTTTAATAAACAGAGGGAATTAAAATATTATGATCCTTTTTTCCGTAAAGGTTCTCTCTCTGTATGCTATGATTACCAAAATAATATCGATGGTATATCTGTTCTAAATGACGTCGTAACGTTATCAATAAAAGATGGTCTTCTGGATGAAAGTAATTTTTTACGATCGAATAAAAAAATGCCAACGAGTTAACGATTGACAACAGGAGGGCGTGTTATAAAATTATGAAGAGTCAATTAGCTTCGCAGAATCTCCACAATTAAGTTTTCGCTATTGTCACATTTAATGCAAGCCCACCATTACTGTTTCTACTCGTTTGTTGTTGTTGTCGTGTCCTCGCACGTGGCGAGGAAGAGTGGGTACGCTGCTCCTGAGTCTAACGGGGCCCTTGTAGGCAGGAGTTCGAATTCCGCCCCTTTGAAAGGAACTTTTTGAACCAGACCCCAGATGAGAGACCGTCACCTGGGATTGGCACCCCCAGAGGTATCATTTCACTTGGAGGACATTGGAGCCACGACCTATTTAACGTGCACCAGCTCCCTTTAATGTACATGGACCGCAGCAACCACCGCGAGAGATTGTCACCCTCCCAAACACTGACCTCAGTCAATGTTGCTCCACTTTCGATACTCTGCGGGAACCGAGCTTCTACATACTGGTCTGCTGCGGGACGGCACTGCTGCTCGGTAAAATTATTAATTAAAATGCTCATTCAAAGATTGAAGCAGAAACACAGGAAGCAAAATTCATATTCCTCTTTGATTTTCGCACTTTCCTTAGACTATTAGTTTCGTTTCAGTTCATTTCTTTTAATTACAATAATAAAAAGGAATGTAATGATTTTTTTGAAAGTATTCTACATAGAAATTTTTGAATAATTTGTCTAGATAATGGATTTTTATGCTGTTATAGCAAACAACGTGTAAGTTTAAAGTTATGATGTTTGAAAATACTGAATTCTTGCGAAATAACAATAAGAGTATTAATAATTTTATACCCGAGTCATCTGACATTCCCTGAAATCTTCTGACATAATTCGATTTTATCATAAAATTTTCTTTTCACAATTTCCTTGCAGTCATATTTCTGAGGCGTAAACCTGTGGCCTTCAGAGCAAAGGGAGAAAGTCTTCAAAATAAAACGACAATTTTCTAAGGAATTCCGAAAACTAATGGCTTGGAAAAACATTTTAACGACTTTTACACATTTCCAGCAAATTGTCCACGAGGGAGTGCGAAGGATGGTCGAATAAAAGAAGTTGATGTTGTTTTCGTGACGAAGATGGCGGTTTTTTTGTTTATTTCCATTCTATTTCTGAAATCGTCTGAGGTATAAATTTATATATCACGCACTTATTTATCGCAGAAATGCTTTTCGTGTAATTTTCAGATCAATTTACTAAAGAAAAAAATCCAAACCCTATGCGTATACAAAAAGGCGTGAAATAGCTTCACGCTGCAACAGCATGTGATATGCAGATGAAATGTTCACGTGACTGACTTTTAATAGCTGTTAGCGCTAATTTTAAATAGATGATCGTACTTCTTCCACTGCACGTTATTATACAAATGTAACTTATACCCAAGTTTTGTTGAGGACTTTTGTTTTGCTTGTAAGCTTTTTATTTTTTTAGGTATTTTATAATGGTATTCTTATTGCACGATTTGAACGTTAAAAAAAAAGTTGTACTTACAAATTTAAAAATCTTACTTTTAAAAATCAACGCTAAAAAAGTGTTTCTTTTGTTTTAGTTTCAATATTTTATACTTTGAAACTGTAGGTGTTTCATTTGTGCTAATTTACTGAGTCCTGGATATTTTATTGCTCCCAATTATATATGTCTGCAAGTAATATGTTCTTTATTCCTTGTAATTTCCTTTTTTAAGCCTCTCTAGTTTTTTATTTATAGCATTTGTGGGAGATCTTTTCCCCTAAAATTTCGGAAAGATTCGACCCAGTTTGGAAGAACCACAATAAACAGCAAGACAAAGTTTTGGAAAGGAGAATCGGAGCTCATGTATTAATGTAAGCATTGATTGTGATTTTATTAATTTAAAAAGAGACTGCTTTTGCTGAAAGGAGTGACAATACGTAATTTCACAAAGTGCTAATAAAAAGAAAAGTGCTGAAGCTATCAAAAATTACTCCTTCAGCGTAAATGAATGGTTTATTATTTTGTATTTTCCCATGTTCATAACTGTAAAATTTGAAATCATTCTTAGCAACATTTCTTTCGAAAAGAAAAGCTTTAACCATGCTTTCTGGAATTTAGTTCGCCAGCAAGGTGGCATAGCGGTACGGCACTGGTCTCGTACGCCCAAGTTCGCAGGATTAAACCTGGCCCAAGCCGGTGGATTTTCAAGACGCACCGGCATATATAATCGTCAGCGACCATGTCATATGATTATGTGGCAAACATGATTACAGCGCCATGTAGAATGATTACAGGCAAACAGAGTTA
This sequence comes from Octonoba sinensis, assembly GCA_038502835.1. Classification (NCBI taxonomy): domain Eukaryota; kingdom Metazoa; phylum Arthropoda; class Arachnida; order Araneae; family Uloboridae; genus Octonoba; species Octonoba sinensis. Next base: position 21,269,981 of record CM076599.1, on the reverse strand, counting down.
CTCAAGAGATCGTTAACAAACGATCACTTGAGTATCTGTTTGCCTGGATACTCTCTGCTAAATTAAATTCTTAGTGCAGTTTCGCATCAATTAGAGCTCATGTGCCGCTATCTAAGGGGAACTGAAGGTCAAACTTCTCAAGTGGTAATGGCATCCGCCGATAGTGGAGCTATTTGAAAGAATGGATGCCGGTTTCTGGGGAATGCACTAGGTCTGCAAAGGTTGGTGACCATACGCAGCCCCTTTAAAAAGAAAAAAAAGAATTTAGTTGCAATTGAAGTTATCCTGGTGTATCTTTCAAATTCCTTTTCAATTAGTAAACACTATTTTTTGACATTATTCAAATAAAAGTGGTTGTGAGAATAATTAACATTGTTATTAGGGAATACCTTATTTCTCTCTGATTCAAATAGTATACAGTTTATTATAACTATTCCACCTAAGAAGAAAAAAAAAACATCTATCTGCTATCAGCTAATTGAAGAAACACGGCTAGTCGTTACGTTTAGCCATTACTAGAAAACACTCGTAAATATTTCTTTTTTCCTTTTCTTTTCTTGTCTTTATACTACATACAGAGGAATTTCTGATAACAAAAATGGGTTGGTCATATACTGTAGCATCAAAGCGCAGAGACAAATCTAGATCAAAGATATATGTCTCCAAAGCTGTTCCTCTATACGAGAGCATCCATTTTTGTCAACGAAATCCAGTTGTTACGTCCGGCGATGACACTTTTACGACAATAGAAAGGAACAAAGAAATAAAAAGTGCTAATCTGCGCTAACTTTTTCATTTCTGTCTGATACTAGGTAGAAGAAACGTCAATGTTTTGAATGGGAATGACAATGCTCAAAGAAGAAAGGCATATCAGTCCGTTTTCTTTTATCAGAAACGTCATCCATACTATATAGTTTTCAATGAAGAATGAGTGTAAAAGGGAGAATTCTTGACTTTGTACTTGTTACAGTTGAGAAAGTTACAAATATCAGATCTTTTCATGCACAAAATATTACAATGCATACATTCCAAAGCAACAAATATAATGAATTTGTATTAAAGTAATATTTTTCATTATAAAAGTTGTGATCTGGCTCATTTTATTTACGTTAATAAATAAATCATCTTTATGACAAATTACAACAAATTACTTTCAAAATTCATTTGAAAAAGGTTAATTTCATGTAAAATTTAGTCACAAGGAAAATTTAACAATGTGGATTTTGAAAGCGAAAATTAAAATCTATTTGGCGTATTGTATGTCATCTTAGGATAAAGCAGCACAACATTCTTCTGATTCAAGCAGCCTTGTTCTCAGCTTCATGCATGTATAAATGGACTCTGAAAGCAATAAAGTAGTTGGGACGTATTTTTTATTGAATATGGAAATGTTCCACTAAGAGAGGATCAAAAATTGTATCCTAAATTCAATGTTTTGACGAAATGATGCTCAATCTTCGATTGTCAATTAGAGAAAAAATGAACAAATCATATTTATATCATATTTATTTCCTCCGACGAATTGCATTTCATAATTTACTCTTATTGATGGCGTATTTTTATCTACAAGAGCAAAAGGGATGTTAAAAAAAGTCAGATTTTAGAGTTAAGCCCTAACTTGATACTAATTTTTGCACTGGGTTCTGCAATGGTAGTTTTTTTTCTTAATGCTCGGTAACATAAGCAGTGCCGAGTTTCTAACAAGGCAGAGTAGACAATAACATATATATATATATATATATATATATATATTCATTTATTTGTTTATTTATTTATTTACTGACCTCAAAGAAACATCAATGCCATTTTATTTTAATGTAAGGATATGTTTTCCTATCATGAAGTAATATTTATCTTGATCCATTTCATGCCACTGGGATATGCTTTAAAATGGTCTTAGATCAGTCACGTAATACCTCTCCTGAACAGTATTTTAACCTTCCACTACTTAAAACTATTACTACATACAATATTATAAAAACTCAGAGTTTCTTATTAGCCTTTATTCTTTAATTTTTGGAACACTCATGGCTGCAAGGACTAGGTACATTCTTCTGCATATCGCTTGCGCGCACACGCACTCTTTCTCACAAACACACATTTACTTTTATATAAACAAAGGCATAAATTTTTATTTATTGAACTAATTATCAAAAGCTCTATTCAGTCACAGAAATATTTTTGTTTAGGTTCGCAACGATAACAAAAAAAAAAAAAAAAAAAATCGAACGAAAACTGCGAATTCTGAGACGTCATTTCAGACATATTGAAACAGCTGCTGCTTTGGTGCCCATTAAAAATATTGCGTTAAAAGCATTTTACTTTAATTTTTAAATTTAGCCTTACATTACATATGTTTTATGTTAACGCGTGTACATACGCGAACAGAGTCCTAATATTACCAATTTAAGAAAGAAAAAAAATAAAATGATGATTTGCAGTTACGTATCATATCCAAGGAAATTAATAGACACTTGGTTTTCTCAGGAAGTTAAGTCATTTCTATTTATTACTTTATTTCCGGCTGTGTATATGTTTAAGTTTGACATTAAATATCCTGAAGTATGTTTAACATACGCATGTGTATAAAAGGAGCCTTTTTCTTATAGCATTAACACAAGGTCATCCCTATACTCACAGCTTTCTTTTTGTGAGAAATACTACAGACAGTACTGGAGAGGTTTTACCATACTTCATACAAAATTTAAGGATGCCTCATGAATTATTCGCTTTGTAAATCTCATTAGCTTACCTTCGTCTGCAAAACAAAATAATAATAATAATAAATTAACAGTATATATTCATTTTATACTTTTTTACACTAAATAATTTAAAATCTTTAAATCACTACACTTCATCTTGATAAACTGCACTTTTTCTTGTGAAAGGCATCGTAGTCCGTATTAGGAAGGTTTTACTATGTTTTATTATACGAAGAAAAGATAAGTACCAACTGATTAATGTTCTTTTATAAGTTTAATTAGTTTACTTTCCTAGGTAAAGCAAAATTGCTCAAATAAAGTATGTAGGAAAAGAGGTATATTTTAAATAACTTAGAATTTAAGTATGTAAGACAAAAAGAGAAATAGCTAGTTTTACAAATTCGATATTGGTACGGAAAAGTGGGCTCGTTTAGTTCTGGATGAACTTCTTGTTTTATCAAAGAAAATGTTCTCAACAGTCAGTACATGCTGCAAAACATCCTGACACTTTTCAATATCGGTTTTATTGATTTTATCGGAATAGAGTTCAAAAATATAGCAAATGGACCCTTCTAATGAAATAATACTACTGATAAAAATCGTTTAAATGTTTGCTTTCTCTAGAAAAAGACTAATGCGTGTTCATATAATCTAATTTAAAGTTTTTCTTCTCTTTTTATATGAACTTCTACGGTTTAATTTATGCTATTAATAACAAAGCAAAATAATTGAAGTAATTTTTATTTATTTATTTTGTTTAATTAGCAATCACGGAGAGAATATTGTTCGATCAGCATAACGACATAATTCCTTACTTTAAAGCTTATGGGCAAAAAAATGATACATTGTCTTGATGACAAAAAAACTTGCATCAATTATATTTTATACTCAAAATCGATTCTTGCTTGAACATTATTTTAATACACATTATTTGCAAATTAAATATAGATATGTGAATTAAATGTCATACATTTAAAATATTAAGCGAATTAAAACACTGACAAGAATCCTATAATGTCCACAATCGCATACGCATATTGATGAATTACAAAAAGAAAAAAAATCTGTGAAATATTTCATTAAGGCTGCAGTATTCTTATTTAAAAAATAGATGTTCCTACTTTACGCCGTACCGTTGGAATTGGAAAAGTCCTCCAGGATCAGAAATTTCTTTATTTATATGTCATGTTATTCCATCGTAAAACTGTCAGGCTTGGCCGTAACGACCAGTTCTCTCGGATAGAATGGATGTAGGGAGGGAAGGGCTGATTGTGATCGCACCGATACTTATTTTTCTTCTTTCCAGGGAGCATGTCCACTTATTTTGGTCGAGACGTAAAGGTTCTGGCAGCCGATAGATATGATATATCTCGAAGGACGATGGAAATAAGAGTCTTGAAGAAATCCTCTTATTACTGAGTGGTGCAATTCTGGGGATAGTTAATGGGTTACGTGGTTTGACGTCATACTTGTACAAATAGTATATGGAAAAATACGATCCATTGACTCTTGGTGTCCTATTTATTAGTTATGTATGTTTGTAGGTATTTTGTAGGAGAGAGCTTCGACAAAAATAGATGTTTTTGTCTGCTATTACGAAAATATGCATTATAATGTGGTTACACAATGATATAATTGAAGATAGTTAAACATAGCAGGACCTCGTTTTTATGCCCAGACTGATAGCGATTAAACGCGGTTCGGAAAACTCTTTAGATTAATAAACATCCATATATATATATTTTACTTTACGTGGACCAGTTACGGTTTAATTTTGTGATACGATACGATACTGACATCATGCAAAAAACAAACTGTGGTAAAACGATATTTAAAAATTTGTTTATTGAGTAGTATAGAAAAGTAACATTATATTTATATTTATTATCGTAACTTACGGACTTTTAACGAATCTATTTATATTTATTAACAAGTATTTTCATCCATACTCGATTTTTAAATTCCGATTCTTTGGAGAGGCAACACCTTAGTTTGTTTATATCGAGCGATCATTCTCACATTTATATCCAGCGATCTTTTCTTAAGCCTTTTGAGTTTTAAAGCTTTTTTTACGACTTTAAAATGGTTAATTTCCGATTCTTTGGAGTGGCAACATTTTAGTTTGTTTACAACGAGCGATTAATCTCGTGTTTAGTTTGAGTGCTGAACTTATAGCCCGCAGATGTTCTGCAGGGGATCAGCTAGTAAGGTATATTTCCACTCTTAATACCATGCTAAAGTTTATTAACTGTTAAAAAAGAGCGTTGCTATGCAGGTTGAAATACAAAGGTTGAATTAGAATTTCTAACAGTGCATATTTAAAGCAAAAAATTTCAACAAAAGTTGCAATCACGCTTTTCGGAATAAAAGGGGGCGCCTTTTTATTCCGCTTTGCATCGAAAAATATGTTCCCTGTAATTCTAAAACACCGAAACTGCAGCTATTATTATTTTATTACAGTTTTGTGCTTATCACAATTTTTTGACTATTTTATTTCATTTTATTCTTTTATTATTTTCTTTCTCACACAAAAGAAACCTAACAACCACGCCATGAGCAAAGATTTTTTTCTCAAGAGTCCTTTTTGTTTATTTTTAATGTACATTAGGATCCAAATAAATAAGGTATATAAATAAAAAATGAAGTGTTCATTTGCAAAAAAAATAATAAATTGCCTTTACGAAATTTGTTAATTAATCGGGGAAAAACTGACTTTTCGCCAACTTCATATTAAATATTTGCTGAATGCAAGGAATCACAGGATGCTATCTTGGTTTCGATTTGGAATTTCCACTGCGCACTTTATTGTTGGCCTGTTTTTTTTACCGAAATTAGTATGCAATACATTCCTCTCATTGATTGAGACACGTGTTGGATCTGACTTTCTTGCCTAGCGATCTGCAGAGAGATATAATTTAGTTTTGAGAATCGATTGCTCTACCGCATATTAGCTCAATACTGCACTATTCCCAATAACATAGGAACGTCCGTGCTTGCATATAAACGTTTTGCAATTACAGAAACGTTTGCTTCATTTTTACTTATTTACCATAAAAATAAAGATCAGAAATCCATTTTAATGGAACTCAACTGAAGTAAATAAGAAAAATTTCCCGTTTTAATTCTATTTACTTGTCTTTTAAGTCTTCTTGCATATATACTTTTCAACATCTCTTATACATTTTCCCCTTATTTAATCTCCTTATTGATATAAAGATGATGTCACGAAAACATTTTCAAGACGCGTAATTTCCCTAAAAGATTCATCTAGAAATAGTTTCAGTATCATATGGACTATGCTCTCACATTTTAAACATTTCAGTTGAGCAATTTAATTAATTCAAATTGATATATTTTGCTTCCTAAATTGAACGCATTACTATCACTTCATTGCGTCAAATCATGTGGGGGGAAAACTTTTACTACCGAAGAAACCTTCAAGATTTTTTCTAACCTTTTCTTTGCACAATATTTTTATTCCTTCGGCATTTTTTCCTTTATTTTCATTTTTATATCTTCTTTCTTTCATTCTTTTTTTACCTTACTTTCAATCCCCAATTTGCCGAACTCATCCAAAAGCTGAGTAGTCAATAAAAGAATTAAAAAGAAATCAGAACTTTCCTAATCATCTCTTTTGTGTGGAAAAGATTACTTTTTGAAAGGCAAAGTTTTTTTCATTCTACATCTAGTTCAAAGAAAATTTAACCATTCAAATATATGACAATTTTTTATTAGTTAAAATTGCTGTAAAATCAGTTTTTACTAATGTGTAATAGATAAAGCATGCGTAAATTAATTTTTATAGAAATGAAGCGCAACTTTTTATTTATTTTTTTTTTTTTTTTTTTCATTTGTTCTTCAGAATGGTTTACCACATTTTAAGCAATTAACTGAATTAAAATAAGCAACACCGAATTCCTTTGCGAAATTTATCCACAGTACACATTCGTTAACATTTAGGGGGTAAAATTCAAATGAACCAAATCTCGCCTGCATTTCAATAAGTTTAATTGTGATTTTTTAGCGTAATAACTTTAGATTGGAAACTGTAAACCAAGGTTACTTTAGAAAAAAGTTAGCAACAAGCTTGTGAAAAGAGTCGTACAAAATATGGGTTTTAATGAACATTTAGGTCGATTTATTTTTAGTGAAGTAAGAAGCTCCGAACATAATAAATTCAATTTCCCTTTAACTCTCAGAAAAACTCTTAATACACATTCCCCCTCCATATCGCACATTAATATTAGGCAAAAATAACTTCCAACACTTTTTACGTTGCTCATAACATAATAATGAGAATAGTAACTTAAAAAATTGGGTGTCAGACATAGGTTTTCATGAACTATACCGAGACCCTTTTATCCCTTTTTCAATTAATTCGACCTTATATGCATGTCGTGCTATAATACGAGTTCAGTAGATATTTCTACTCACTTTTGCAGATAACACTTAGAAACGAAATACTATTATCTTAGAAGATTATTTTAATCTGAAAACAGAAGTTAGAAAAAAAAAATGATCACGAAGCTTAAAAAAAGTACTATTGCACAATGGGAGAACTAGTATTCTGTTACGGCCATCGCGGAACTTTCTTCTATATCCTTGATATGAATATTACTACTCGCCAAATATCCCTATTATAACACAAATCCTTATTTAAAAAATGCATAAAAAGAATTATTTTAATCTAAGATAAACTAATTAAAAGGTTTTGCTACCAGCGAAATGCGAAAAATACTGCTAAGAATTTTATTTCTTAAAGTGCAGGTCAAAGTCTCTGCTCCTTGGCACGACGGGAACCAAAATGTAATTGTTTGAATTGTTAGAGGTCTTGAAAATATATGCTTAGCAAGAAAAACGATCGATTGCTTCACCCCCTTGGAGCGAAATGCACCAAAACGTAAAAAACACCTGTACCTATTGTAGTCAACTTGTAAACCAAATTTTGATCCAATTCTTCCATTACGTCTTGAGGTATAGCACACACGCTAATAGAGAAAAACGTTCGATTGCTCCACCCCCTTCTAATATATTTGTGAAAAACCTAATCCGCATCAGTTCCCATCAGGGTCCATGTGTGCACCAATTTTTGTTTGATTCCATGAGTTACAGAGGCCACAAAAAATCACATACAGCCAGTTTCTAAAAATGGTAAAAATATGTTCAACACGCTTTAACCCATTAAGACTTGAATTCTTTTTATTCTAAACATACAACAAGTAGACAAAGCTTTCGGAGATGCCTGAAAACTCAAAATGGTACTTGTTGAGGAAAATGGGTCATCCTTTCAATGAACCGCTACGATCGTTCGTTTCCGGCATTAATTACGCAGGAAAGTTCAGAAAAATGACATTTTACTTAATTTTTAACCCGCACGATCGTCTAAGCTAGGGCTTAAAGGGTTAAAACCTGTAAATCCGTCGAAATTCGAAATTTTACACGAATGCAATACTTTTTTTCTTTTCATAAGATATAGAAGAAAGTAAAAAACTGGTGAAGAAAACAAAGAAAATATTTCGATATTTGTGAAATAACAACAGCTTCCTGTAATAAAACGTGAAATAGCTGCATTGCGCTTCATATTCTTTGATCAATCAAAATGGAACTAAGACAGATAGATAGTTCCTATAGAAGCAAAAGAACCATCTGCTACAAGCAAGAATAACATGGGGAACAAATTAGAACATTTGTTAAATTAAAGTTGTTGTAAAAATAAATGTCATTCAAAAGGAAGTAATGATAATTTCTGCTTATTATCATATAACTTAAAATCCAAAACAAACACTGTCGCGGCCAGGTTCACGACATCAGGGCGCGTGATACGTAAAGTGGCATAGACAATAAAACACAAATTTTTTTGGTTAACTAGATTAATTTATTCACTTATATAGATATTAACTTAGGCCCATGAGACTACTACTATTAAAAAGGAAATATGCAGGGAACGAACCATGTCCGGATCCAACGGGCAGCACTTGTTGTGAATTTTAGTCCATATGTGTCGGTGGGCGATCCTTCCTCGTCCGGAAGCGAATGGTGATCATCATAGTCCTGCTTGCAGAAGAGGTCTGCCGCGCCTATTTTATAGACGGCAGATGTTGTCAATCAAAAATTGTACAGAAGGGGCCCATCTCTGCCTTGGAAGATGAAGTGGTTTCAGGGAAAAACTGATCACCTCTGTCCAGATCTGATGATGCTCTGATGCAGTTCTTATGTAACTCTGATGTTCTCTGATCATCTCTTTTGATGATGTTTTTGGTTTTAATTCACCAAAAGCCCCTTGCTGATTTGATGGGAGGACTTGACCAATTCAGGCTCTTTTGGCCTCCCATCTTTTCTTAGATTTCTCCCAACCAGGGCGCTTCCCGTCGGCCGTTGGCTGGCGAGTTTATCTGTGGGGCGGTACGAAGATCCACGCAATCAGAGCGTTTTGCTTCTGGTGTTCTCACGGTGTTGTTGCCTCCTCCGCCATCTTGAGTTATAAAATTTATATTTATCTTATCCCTCCAATGGGCCTTTGTTGAGAAAATCTCTTCAGCTATTGTTGGTCCAGACGGACTGTCGCCGCTGGTCGTAAAAATGCCTATTACATTGTAACCCCCCATCTTTCTGTTACGACAGATTCCTTCCCTTGCACATCAAAAAAAAAGCAAAAAAAAAAAAAATTAATAACTCATCTTATTTGCTAAGGCTCATGGGTCAATATTTACAATACATTAATATTTACAAGATATTTACAACTCCTTCCACATGGGTTGTTTCCCACCTAGTCATGGGAAACATGGTGCTACAATTGACAATAACAGCAATATGACAAACCTGGAGAAAAAATTATATATATACATCACACTTATAAATGGGTAGTGGTGAGGATGCCTAGAGATCGGTTGCACCACAAAAGGTCGGGAAGTAAATATTCGTTTAAATTGCGTAAACGCATTCTGACATTCCTCATTCCAAGCAAACTTCTTCCCTTTTTTCGTCAGCTGTTCCAATGGGTCAGCTAGTGCGGCGCAATTCGGGATCAGATGGCGATAAAAATTGACCACCCCTAAAAATTTCTTCACTTGGCGTGGTGTTTGAGGTTGGGGAAAATTCTGGATCTTTTCCATATTATCGGGGGTCGGTTCCACCCCTGTTGGTGAGAGGTTAAATCCCAAAAATTTAATTTCGGTTTTTAGGAACCGTGCTTTTGCTGGGCTTAATGTCAGGTTAAATTTTCGTAGTCGCTCAAATACTACTTTTATTTTGCGAAACATTTCTTCAATGCTATTTGCAGCTATAATTATGTCATCCAGGTAAGCATGAATACCCTCATCTTGCATGTCAGCCAGCACGTGTTCTAACATCAATTTCATCCAAAAGGCCCCACTATTTTTTAAGCCAAATACGAGACGCGAATATTGGAAATTCCCGTACATTGAGGTACATGCCAAATATTTGCGTTCCGATTCAGGAACATGAATCTGCCAAAACGCATTGGAGAAATCTAGTGTAGTATAATACTTTGCGCCCGCCAATTTGTTTATCAAATCTGCTATCCGCGGTATGGGAACCGAAAACAAATTAATCTTTTCATTAAGACGGCGAAGATCAATCGCCATCCTATATTTCTTTTCAGGTCCGCCTTTTTTCACCAGGAGGACTGGAGCTGCGAAAAAACTATTTGTGTATTCTATGATGCCACAAGCCCTCAGATCGTCTATTTGTCGCTTCAGTTCCGGCTGTAACGCTAAAGGAACCTTATATGGTTTCGCTGCGATTGGTTTTTCATCACTTACGTCAATTTTTACTTTAACTGCGTCGGTTTCCCCCAATGTTTTTAAGCTGGACGTAAAAACGTCGGCATAATCCACTAGTAACTCTTCTAATCTAGCTTTATTTTCAGTATCAATATGCTCCAACTCAAAATTATTTAAGTCGAATTCTGCCCGCCGTAATCGTAAGACTTCAGGGGTTGCTTTAATTAAATTTATTGGCTTCGATTCTAGCTCTGACTCCTGTATTTTAATATCAGTATGTAGTAACCCAATCTTTTCCTGCTTATTGATCGTTATTATTTGATCTGTATTATTGGTAGCAATAACATCAATTTTCCTCTTATTTGTGTTCACAACAGACTGATCAATTTGTACGTTAGAGGTATATTTCTCAAAGGGGTTAAACAAACCTATGCTTCCCTCCTTAATTTCTGGCTGACAAATCAACGACACAATGTGGGTACTCCCTGGTTCCAACCTTACTTTCTTCTGAGAAATGCACATTATCCCCATATCCTGTCCTTCATTACTGTGCCCCAACTCAAATTTAGCTTTTCCCGCGCTAACCAATCCTGAATCAAAATCAATTTTCAATTTTAATTTTTTAATAGCGGGGTAACTCAATACCAAATCATACGAATCAAATACTATGTCAGTGATAAAAATATTCTCTAAAATTGTACAATCCCCTATTGTGATCCAGGCTTTAATGCAAGTTTTGTAATTAATGCTTTCACCCGTCAAAGTTTTTAATATAACTAATTTTGTTGTATAATTTACTTTACCCTTTTTAGACAACGAATTTAATAGAGCTGTTGAAGCCACAGTACAACACGCCCCCGTGTCGGCAAGAAAAGTGACCGGTTGACATCTATCTTCCTGAAACAATCCGATGAACCCGTGAAGTATTGGTAAGTCATTATTCAACTTATTTTTCGATAACGTAGTTACTGTTTTGACCACTTCATTACATTTTATCTGGTTTTGCTCGTGAACCAACTCGCATATATTTTTAAATCCCGCTATCTGCTTATCGCTCATAGTATTTCCCTTCGAGTTTTCACTTCCTGTGTCGCGAAATTCTTGTCTCTCTTTTTGAGGGTTCCCCCTCTTTGCGCTTTGATTGACAAGTAGGTGTGTTTCTGACTCTTTCCCTGCTCCTCTCTCCAAAATGGGGGATTTTCGCACTAGCCCTTCTGGTTTTTGTTAGATTCCCCCCTTTGATGACGTAGTCTCACAAGCGATTGGTTCTTGTGTCGAATCGGGAATAATGCTCCTTTTCATGTATTGCATCGCTAATTTATTTTCGTCTACGTTCCTATGTTTTGACGCCTGTCTTGCTCGTGTGTTTAGATTCACTCTTTGCTGGGGACTACTTATTTTATCTTTCGATTCCTTTCCGCTATTATCACGAAAGCTTACTCTACACAACTCGTCCTTTTTATTTTTATTTCTGTCGTGAGCTACCAATTCTTTCTGAATTTGACGATTGTTTTGTACTTCGTTTGAAATTTTCGTCCTTTTATTTAACTGCCCCTCATTTTTAAATTCTCTCTTCGTATGCTCCCAACGTCTTTTAACAAGCGGACTCCTTGCTCCCGAATGCTGCCAATCATTAGCGTGATTCCCTTCCATAGGTTTACTATTGAACTGCATACTTTTTAATTTTTGGTAGCCGGGGCATTCAGTTGTATTATGACCTACCTCTCCGCAAAATGCACATACTGCGGTACATTGTTTAATGTTACTTATCTGCTCTGTCGTCTCAATATTATCTTCTTGCCTTAACGAATACGCGTTGATTGCGTTAACACGTAATTGCGAGCATACCGACGATACTTTTTGCAAAGTTTCCGCGTAACTAACCGCCTCGTCAAACGAACTAGGATTTTTCAATAAAATTTCTCTTTGCAAGTCCGGCGTTAATCCTTCAATGAAACGGCCTAATAGTAACTTATTTGCAATTTCGCACTCCTGTGGTGCGCTCATTATTCCCAGAAAATTTACTCCTGCTTTTCTTAACCTCTGGGCATAATTTCTAATCGGCTCTTCGGCGGACATATATATGTTTGAAAATTCAATTTGCCACTCAAGGAATGATTTTTGACGTGAGAAAAATTTTATGAATTTTGCCTTAACCTCCTCATAACTTTTGGATTTACTTAATAGTGGATCATCAATCAACAACTGTTGCGCGTCACCCTCTAACTTTGCCTTAAATATGATTAATTTTTGCAATTCATTCCAGTTCGCTAAATTTGCGATACTCTCAAATTCCTCAAAATAATACCTACAACTCTCCGCTTCTCCGGAAAAAGGTTTAACAAGGGAAATTAGATTCGGATCCATTTTTGGATATTCTAACAAACGATTGCTTCTAAGCTTTATCGCTCCCTTCTGCGTTCAGTTTCCTATTTTCCACCATTTATCCGCTAACCAAAGTTGACAAATTATAAATTTCCCACACAAACCAATACTCCTATTACGTTGCACATTAAACTATCTGCGTGACTATTTCCGCCTCACCAAAACAAATAAGTTGTATACCGAAATATTTATCCTTGCTCACATCCATTTCACTACCGTTAACTACTAACATTTTCTCTGCCCGCCGCATTTTCCAAAATTAATTTTTACTTTAACACCAATCACACTGAAATGGGACATTATCCCACCTAATTCTGTAACTTGGAAAAATCCAAATTTGCCCACAAGAACAAACTGCCTCAGCATTATGTGCGATTTCCCCTAACCGCGGCACAACAATCATAAACTTCAAAGCCTAAATTTTTAAACATGCTCCCCCAAAATAATTTTCACAGCGAATTGACTCTACAATATCCAGTTCGTAAGAGCTTGCTTGATGGAGAACTATACCAAAACATAAAGCAAGTTGCGAAATTTGACTTTTGAGTTCGAATTAAAATGCATAAATTTTGTTTGATATTTTGTACTATCAAACCAAAAACAAACAAACAAATAATTTTTTTTCTAATTCTTTTGATACTCACACTCTCTGGATATCATAAAATCATTTTACACAAGAAATAACAATTTTTTTTTTGACTGAAAAGAAAATTTAATTTTGACTAAGTGATTGAATGTTATACTTCCTCGAAGTTAGCAATAAAAATAAAACTTTGAATACATTTCAATTAGAAAGGCATTAATTTTCAACTTCCTCATAAGTTCACTACTCCCAAATTATTTGAGCTCATGGCAGCAAAACCTTAAACATGAACTATCATACCACTGATCACTGACTGCGCCAATATAGGACCAAAAGTGACCCTGCTAAACACGGAACCATTATCTAGACCACTAGTCACGGCACCAATATAGGACCAAAAGTGACACTACTGAACTCGGAACCATTATGTAGACCACTAGTCACGGCACCAATATAGGACCAAAAGTGACACTACTGAACACGGAACCATTATCTAGACCACTAGTCATGGCACCAATATAGGACCAAAAGTGACACTACTGAACACGGAACCATTATCTAGACCACTAGTCACGGCACCAATATAGGACCAAAAGTGACACTACTGAACTCGGAACCATTATCTAGACCACTAGTCACGGCACCAATATATGTCGCGGCCAGGTTCACGACATCAGGGCGCGTGATACGTAAAGTGGCATAGACAATAAAACACAAATTTTTTTGGTTAACTAGATTAATTTATTCACTTATATAGATATTAACTTAGGCCCATGAGACTACTACTATTAAAAAGGAAATGTGCAGGGAACGAACCATGTCCGGATCCAACGGGCAGCACTTGTTGTGAATTTTAGTCCATGTGTGTCGGTGGGCGATCCTTCCTCGTCCGGAAGTGAATGGTGATCATCATAGTCCTGCTTGCAGAAGAGGTCTGCCGCGCCTATTTTATAGACGGCAGATGTTGTCAATCAAAAATTGTACAGAAGGGGCCCATCTCTGCCTTGGAAGATGAAGTGGTTTCAGGGAAAAACTGATCACCTCTGTCCAGATCTGATGATGCTCTGATGCAGTTCTTATGTAACTCTGATGTTCTCTGATCATCTCTTTTGATGATGTTTTTGGTTTTAATTCACCAAAAGCCCCTTGCTGATTTGATGGGAGGTCTTGACCAATTCAGGCTCTTTTGGCCTCCCATCTTTTCTTAGATTTCTCCCAACCAGGGCGCTTCCCGTCGGCCGTTGGCTGGCGAGTTTATCTGTGGGGCGGTACGAAGATCCACGCAATCAGAGCGTTTTGCTTCTGGTGTTCTCACGGTGTTGTTGCCTCCTCCGCCATCTTGAGTTATAAAATTTATATTTATCTTATCCCTCCAATGGGCCTTTGTTGAGAAAATCTCTTCAGCTATTGTTGGTCCAGACGGACTGTCGCCGCTGGTCGTAAAAATGCCTATTACATTGTAACCCCCCATCTTTCTGTTACTACAAACACAAATGCTAAACCTTCATCTCAATCAAATGAAAATCCATAAGTTGAACAAAACATCTTTCAACAAACGCAAAATAAGTGAGACGAAAATAAAACGAAAAAATATTAACAACATATTCGAGACAGATTTGAAATGATGAGCTATAAGTAAAGATTAGTATTTAAAAACTATTCATGAAAATTTTTGCTCATTTACTTTCCAATCGATACAATAGAATTGATGATTTAACCGTTATGGCATTTGTGCTTCCATAATTCACTTCTTCAATATTTTAGTGTTTGTTGTTCTGCAGTTAGAGCTTCATACTTTTATTTTGGATCTGAAAAACATTAAGAAATATTTGAAGCAAAAGAGATTTATATAAAAAAAGGAACGCAGTCTTATTAACTTTTTTGAACGGTGGATAAAAAAAGTTCTCTCCATTTTTTTCTCGTTTATAGGATCTTTCGCTTACTTCCGTGAGTTCCTGTCTCATTGATTTTCTGTTGTTCTGTCATTCAGATTTAACTTTTCATCATCCACTTCATCCTTCGAAATTTTTGATCCTTTCATTTTATTTTTTTGTCTCGCAATATTCAAGGTGTTCTTATTGTACCAATGTGCTGCTTTTGGATTCCTCACCAGTTGCAGACCTTGTGCATTCCCCAGGAACTGGTAACTTCCTTTCTTTCATGCAGCACAACCATTGTCAAATACAACTAACATCTGAGATTGTTCACGCCCAGTTTCATCGAGAGCAGAAGGCACCTGAGTAATCACTATGCGAAACTGCTCTAATATCTTATTTTAGCTAGGAGTATCTAAGACAAATCGATACTCAATGGTAACATGCCGAATAATCATACGACATGGACACTGACGACTTTTTGCATCTTGATCCACTTGGGAAGGGTTTGAGCCTACAAGCGTGGGTGCAAGAGGACATACTACTGCTCCATATTGCGGTTTCAAAATGTCTTAATATAAATTTTTCTTATTCGAATAAAAAATCAATGCTTTTTCTTAACCGTATCTTTTCATAATATTTGACTTGAGCTGTGAAGTTAAAAAAAAGAAAAAAACAGTTTCTTCCCTTTCGATGTTATTTACTTTTTTTTCTTTTTTCTTATTTCTTTTTCTATTCCGCTGCTTATTCACAACGACAATCATTTTTTATTACAATTTCTACAGTAGCAATTCTTTGTGCATTGGTGGGAAAAAAAATCTCATCGAGATTAGAAATTTGATTGTAAGAACGAAGTTTAGACAAATAAAATATCTCTCATATCAAAATTCAATTGAACTTAAGTAAGGGAAAAAAGATATTTCAATTGAGAAATGGCTGCCCAATAAAGGCAGCAGCATTGTTCAGGCAGCATCGTGCTCAACTCTGAATCAAAATAGTGCAAGTGTACAAGCACTGTGTTGCCTAGGGCCATATGTCATTCTGTCTCTGTTTTCGAACTCAATGCCTGCTGGACTTGGCCAAAAAAAGTAGCAACTTTCCTTTTGGTTGTGAACGATGCTTTATTTTTTGTCCATTAATATTTCCGTACGTACTAGAAGGAAGAAAATTCGAGCAAAAATGACACTCTCTCCAGTCTGACACGTGAATTTGCTGCAAAGGTACTTTTTTCCACCAGACCCCTACCTGTTAGCCGACGCCTTAGGATTGCTTTCGCACGGAGCTTGAGATAACGGCGGCAGGGCCCTGTTCTGAGATTGCCTAAGAAATCACTCCTCTGGCTCTCACTCCTGCTGGTGTAAGTCCTTTATGCACATACACCGCAGGAACAATCTGGTCTCGAGCACTAGCCTGGTTTCCTTAAAACCTACAGGCGGCCGTCACAGGTGGCAAGACAGAAACAGCTCTTTTCTAAAAAGACAACAGATATGTCTCTATCCACCAATGAACTTTAACCTTGACACCCCTGAAGTTGCAAATGATAGTAAGAAATGTCTAAGCCAAGCTTTTACGCCTCTCAGTATGGTCCTTTGTGTCCGATAGAATTCAGGTCTTCTTGACACTACTTTCCGGGTCATTTCTTGCCAACAATCATGCACAATGAATACATTTCACACAGATGTTTCAGTAATATTCGAAAACGGAAATTTCTTCCTCATAGCTCTATTATACGACTATGTTTACTCAAAGTAAGTTACTAAAATTGTCTTCATTTTATTTAAAGGCACTGTTGTTGAAAATTTGGCAAACGCCAAATACAAAAAGCACGTACAGCTGACTAAGTTTAAATCGTGAAGTTAAAACGAACATGATTTTAATGTTCATTCCAGCGTCTTTGTTATTCGTTTACAGGAAATTTTGAAAAATACGTAATTCTTTGAATATACAAAGAACTTCAAAAATTTAGTTTGTTTAACACAATTCCTTAGTCTTGAGATTTTAATTTTAATCCAGTGAAAACCAGAACCCCGACGTGCATAAGGGAAATGTATGTCCTGTTATGTGACAGGCTTGAATATACTGCAAAAACATCCATAAGATTTAAAAAAAAGACAAATAGATTTTAGAAAAAAAAGATATTTTAAACTGGATGGTACTCATCTAGGAAATGATAATTTAAAACTTGTTTCCATAAATCTGTTTGCATCATTCAACAGAACATCATTTCAAGGCAGAAGATATTATATAATCTCATTCTCTTCAATAATAATGAAAATCTATCAAACCGTAATTAATCAACCCAACAAGTTTTCCTTTCAAAAGGAACAATCTTGGGAGAAAAATTCTGCTAGGGATATGATTAATTGATGCATAGTGAATTCAATATTTCCCCTTCACTCAACATTAATCTTGAAATTTCAGTCTTGACATCTCCTTCAATTTAACGTGAATGACAATAGCGTTAAAAGTTGTAATAAATTTGTTTCCAACAATAAATAGCGAATCTTGTTCAATTTCAGTTACGTTGTTAAAAAAATTTCCGAGAATAAAGTTTTATTAGATTACAGGGATTTTTTAAAGGAATATTTTATTCTAAAAACCAAATTTTTTAACATTAAAATTTACTTATTTTTCACTACTGTATTTCGCCGTTATGACCTTTAAATAACTCGCTGAGTTCTTTCCTCTTCAAAACCAAAGTATATCATGATTAAATCAAGTCTAATTATCTTTCTTCATGAAATTATTTTCAAACATGATAATGCTTCTCAGAAGCGTCTTTGTCCTTTAGCATAAACGTATTGAAATCCATTGGAGAAACACAATTCGCAGTATTCTTTCAAATATTTTGCTTTTCATCTATTATGTAATTTTGTTACCGTAAATAAACTATTCCATCACTGAAAATCTGGTTAGGGAGAAAATTCTCTCAGCTAGTACCTCAGCAAAGCGGATTCCTGTATCGATATTTCAAATGCAGAAATTATATCCTAAACGCTCTTTTATTTCTTTTTATACTTTGAAACTATAAAGTCATTTAAACTAAACTCAGCGGCGTGACAGGTCATGCGGGCCAAGATCTGCTGTGCCCATCTCAGCGTTCAAGACTAAGGACCCTGGGGTGGAGAAATGGATGCTCCGTTCAGGTGACGTGGAACCGCCAATGTTTAGCTCACAAGTATGTTTGAAGGGCTGAGTCAACCCTGCTCTGCCCAAAAATATAAAGTCATTTAGGTATTTGAATACGTAACTTTTTCACTGTTATATGACCTGAGTAAAATTTAGGAAACAACTTTGCTCTTGACCTGAAATTTGACCTAAAAGAAACTACTTCAGAAAGACTTTTTTTGAAAAATATTTTTGATGAAGTACCCCCTACCCCCCCCCCCCCCCCCTTTTTTTCTTCAGTCTCACATTAAAAGATAAAAATTGATCAGAATGAAATGAATAAAAGAAAACGCTATTACCATGAAATATTAAATTCTTAAATAAATTTTATTTCCTTATTTTCAACGAATATTTTTTAAGCATTTTTTTCAAAACTTTTGTTATTATTATTCTTATTATTAATATCTGTGATATTAAATGCCTTTGTTAAAAAAATGTGTATTCATGCAAAATATTTTCAAATGCTAGAATGAAATTAAGTATGCAAAATTAAAATGAATCTCAGTTTAGTCAACAAATTGTGTACCTAATTAGCGACTTCTCATTTCAATGCAAGTATTAAATAGTAATGCATTAATATAAAAGAGCTATAGAAGTTTTGGAAAATACAAATGGTTTGCTCTTTCTAAAACAGCAGAGTAAAATTTGTCCTGTGGAAAACAAGACAGGACTGCAAGCAAAAGCCTCTATAGTGTCTGTAACCAAGTGAAAAGCAAAAATTTTACAAAAATTACGTTTTGATATAACATTAGCACTTACTATATAACTGTGTTAGAAAGCATAATTTCGGTGAAATGCTTCTACATCACCAATTTGATTTTTAGCAAGCAAAATGTTATTAAAATTCTTCTCTTCACCTAACTTTCGAGTTAATCTATGTAATGTTCTTTTATTTTTCTTTTGTTCGTAAGAAAAACCATTCGAGTTAATCTGCGCTATGTTCTCTTTTTTTTTTTGTTCGTTAGAAAAACCGTTTGAACTAATCTATGCTGTGATCTTTTTTTTCCTCTTTTGTTACAGATTTCCTGTTAATAATTTGAAGTCTCGACACTTCCCCATGTACAGTTAAAAAGAAAAAGAGCGCACCCTTGATTTTGTTATTACTATGGATCGGCACATGAGCGTAAAATAAAGAGAAGGAAAAATATTTTATCTAATTAAAATAAAAGAGAAGACTTCATTGAATGTTTGTTAGAACTTGATTTTAAATTCTTAAGCAATGCAATTAATATTTCCTAATGTTTTGCGACTGACAAAGTATAACTTTTCCAAGATTTCTAATTCCGATTCATAGGATGGTCTTCATTTTACTACAATACAGCAACCGTTTTTCTTTCTGAGTAAAGTAATTACGTTCGGAAGCTATTAAAAAGATATATTTTCTATTAGTGAAAAAACAATAAGAAGTAATCATTGAACACCTTTCAGAAATGAATTTTGTATTCCTAGACAGTTCAATCAATATGCTTCAATGTTTTGCCATTCTCAAAGTAACACTTTTTAAATTTTTTAATCCTCACTTATGGAGGATGGTCTTAGTTTTACAACAGAATAACAATATAATTTATTTTCTAAGCAGAGTAATTACGGTCAGTAGTTATTTAAATTGCTGTAAATAATTCCAACATGCTCTCCTATCTTTTCCCTATATCTTGAACTTTCCGTTAAGCAACGTAAAGGTCACGATCGAAGTGAAAAAGTAGTAAAAATGTTCATTATCCGGCCCATTCTATCCGGACAGTCAGGCCTCCCTTGGCTGGTCCCTCCGTTTCCACCGCAGTCCACATCGAGCCACCCTAATCCTCGGGACGTGTGCAGGACGCAGGCGCGGGATTAACGGCTGCTTGCCCGAGCCACTGCCGGGCGAAGAGCAGGCAGAGCCGGCCGGAGAAGACACACGCAGGAATTCCGCTTCCCCGCGATACACCGGGCGGAACACCGGCCCACCAACAAGGTAAGACTCTCTCTCTTTTTCCTCCCAAATCTTCTTCCTCTTTCTGTCATTTGATTGGGACCTGCCACATCGCACGTCAAACTTAGCAGTTTGACATGCGAGAGAGAAGTACTTGAAACATTGTTTGGCGGACTTCGTGTAAAGTTGCAATAAAGGGGAATTGGGGAAGCATCCGAAACGGGGAAATGCGTGTTGATTTCTGGATAGCTGCGTTATAGAAATGGACGTTAAAAGCTATGCATCGTTGATTTTTTTTTACTTTAACCCACTGAAAACGTTTCAAAAAAAAAAAAAAAAGGTTAATACGCAACAGATAAAGTTTACAGTGGTTGTCGGTGTTTATAAACAATGTAACTGTAGTTTTATAAAGATTTTAAAATCCAAGCACGTAATGCATCGCTCATTTTCTGATTATATAATGCATCAAAGGTTTTGCAAAAATGGTGATAAGCAGCCGAATAAGTTTATAGTTATTTTTGGCGATTATATAATTGTAATTGTTGTTTTAGAAGGGAAGACTCTAAACAGTACTTACATATTCTTTTTTCTAGGAAAAACTTGCATTTGTCCCGTTATGAAGATGCATGGAGCATTTTTATTGCATTACTCTTCAAGCACTATGAAACTCTTTTATTAACGATTTCCAATATTTATGAGTTTATGCAATGGACATTTCCTTGCAGTCACGCCTCAAATAGATCAGATTCATATGGGATAATTTTTCTCCAGTAAAAACCATTAAAAGAAGCTATATTCTCTGGCCCCTCTTGAATCCAGCTGAAGAAAAGTATCTCATTTCTACAACCTAGAATAATTTCTAGACTAAAAAATCGTGCGAAATGTGAAAAATTTGACAAGTCAAAAAATCAACTTTAGGACTTTAATAGCGTACAATAATTTCTGGAATAAAAAAAGCTCCTTTAGTTGTTTATTTTAGGTAACCAGAAAGCCATTTCTCCTCAGCTTTCGTCGTTTTGTTTTATCGTTATTTTTAAGAACCAGTAGTTGGCATCTCTTCGCTACAAATAAAACATGAATTGGTTGTTTTGAATTACTCTATTACAGCTTAAGCAATGACAAAGCTATATTATTAACTTACTGAGATTGTTAGAAGAATTAATGCAAGGCATGGGCAGAAGTTTGAATCTCAAAATGGTTTAGTTTTTAAACAATTCGTGGCGTTAAAATGGTAAAAATAACTGATATCTCTCATAATTTTATCTATATATACATATATAAAGGTTTTACGGTTTTTCAGCTTTTTCGATTGTACTTAGCGTAACTCTTAACAAGTTTTATTTTTGGCTGAGACTAATCTATCTAATTCATTCAGTAAAAGAACTAAGCATATATAAACATTTTTTAAAAATATTCGCCTGTAGTGTATGTTATCTTCACACCCAAGTGAAGTTCAACTTTTAACTGTATCAATTTTTTACATTATTGAAACAAAACTAGAGGGCCCTTAAATTAGATTTCCGAAATTCCTTTATAAATTGGGACCTTTCTACTCCATCCCGCCCCCCTGTTAGATCGAGGCCTTAATAGGGTTGCCATCCTCCGGGCACGGGGAAGTGAAGTCCGACGAACGCTCATTACTACTCCGAGATAGTTAGGCTGAGCTGGCAAAAAGCAAACCTAACTCTTAGGAAAACAATCAAAAATCAGTATCTGACAGTAACGGAAGAATGATACAACAATTTTATTGAAATTAACTGTAAATGTCATCATGCAGAAATTACTGGTATACAAGTAACGCAGTAGGAACTTGATGGTAATCGAAATATATTTAAAAAAAAAAACATGCGTTATTTTGAAGTTGTACATTGTATGAAAATATTTGAAAACAAAACTGACATATATATGTTATTATAATAGCAAAAGGGAACCAGAATGCAAAAAATAAATAAATAAATAAACAAATAAAAAGTAAAAAACACTATTCTGTGGCGCAATTATTAATAAATAATGATTATTTCATTAACCATTAAGTCATATTTACAATCTTTGATTAAATTTTTCTAAACATTTGAAATGTTTTTGTAAATACTAAGTCGGTCTGGTGAAGAAAACATTAATATTTTTTGTTTATATTGATGTTACTGTATTTCGAACAAAAATTCAAATACACCAATGATTAATATCTACTTCCTTTATGCCTGGTTTCATTAAATCAACATAATTTTTTTGAAAAACGTGAAATTTTTGAAATCAATTCTAATTTGATAGGATTTTTCCTCTTAAAGTTATAGTTCATAACCATTTCTTTTACATTCTTCCTTATTCATATTCATCGATATCCTTCTGTTTGCACATATTTTTTTTGTTATTTATCTTCATATTATGAATGCATTTTAACCGTTCGGTTGGTTAACTTTACTGGGCGTAATGACGATGGATTTTACTCAATACGCTAAAACGCGAGTTATTTCGTGATAGAAAGATCACCTTAGTGCAGTGGTTGCCAAAATGGGTGTCGTAGAACCCTGAGGTAAAAAGTGACGGTTATAGTTAAAGCAATTTTCCTGGCTTCTAAATTTGAGTCATAACCTTTGGACTCAAACTTTGGACTAATTAACATTAACTAAAAATAACTTATTTCTTTAATTACAAAGCAGAATACAGAAATAAGTTATTACCACTTATTTCTGTAGTTTTGTTTTTTCAAACTAGGATTACTTGTACTGCCGCATAGCACGTAAAAGGTGTAAAGTTCTCCCATGCTAGTGGTCGAGCCCTGGTTTAATAGGTGAAAGAGGTACTGAGCAGTAGACCGTATACAGCCTAGGACGGTATTACACCAGTCGAGTCAAAGCAGTGTCTCCCATCAAGCACTGTACTTATGGTATTAGGGGCAGTTCCCAGTCCCATCAGTACGGGTTCAAAGACAATCTCAACTGTAACCCGACCAGTCTCTTCCCAGCAACACTTGGCAGGTATAATACCAGTCGCACTTAGCTACTTTACATAAAGTAGACCGTAGCTGCGAAATTGTACTTGTAATACGCATACACAACAAGCCATAAAGTGTGCAAACACAAAATTTTGTGCTTTCTTTTGCTTTAGATTCAACTTTTTTTTTCCTGTTGTCTTCTTTTACGCAATTATTCTTAGAAATACATAAGGGTGAAAATAATGACTACTTCTACATCATTTTCGATTCTAATAATAATCCTAAATGTTAACTGCCTGTTTTCTTATTATTCATGCTGTAATTAAAATAAAGCAACACATTGGAAAGATGCCCTTTAGTTGATGCAGAGGAAAAAAATGTTGAAGATAAGTTAATAAAGCAAATGTAATTAAAATAAAGAATTTAAAGAGGAATAAGAAGGATATGAAATAAAAGAAATTAGAATAAAGAAATAAAATGAGCAAAACTAACAACAACAACAAATAAAATAACATCATAAACTAACAACAACAAATAATACTAACAGGATATATAAAACTAGTGCACTTTGCATTAATTACTTACTAGAACCAGAAATTCAAAAAGCAATCATAAAAAGAAGTAAGAAATAAGTAAGTAACAAACGCAATTAAAAATACAAATGAAAAAGAAGTAATGATTAAAGAGAGAGAATACCTTTTAGCTATCTTCATAATAAATGCTTTGTAAATATATATATTTATATTCCTACAGATAAATGGTTAAATAAATAAATAAACATATTCAACATCGAATGCGGCTTTCTTTTATGATAAATTCATAAACTGAAATGAAAAAAATACATATATATTAGCAAGACAATTCAAATAAACTGGAAAACCTTCATGCAAGTTCCATTTCTTCAGTGTCTGATCTCAGAAATCAATGGCTTGCTCAGAAAATGCTGTTTGTTTAAGCATGGAAATGTTTTTCACAATACCATTATTGGTAGTGCGGAAAAATTCAGCTTCTCCTTAAATTTTCCGAATGGCTTTCCCCTTTTTTTTATGATCCGAAGTGAGTTTGGTTTTTTCCCCCCGCTGCAATGGAAAAGGGCACTCGTGAAGCATGAAAAACACACTTTGACAGAGACTTCAGTCAAACGGTTTGAAACGGCTGAATAAAATTCCATGCAAATGGACTAGCAATAAAACAGATAATTTTTTCTATGAAGTTGAGGGGATAAACCAGGTGAGTCGTTTGGAAAAATATTTTGTTTGATATGGATTTCAGGAAAAGGATCGGTTTTAATAGAATGATGTTATATATTAAGGATTACATGACGCATCCTTGTATTTTTATTTAGAGAACAAAATAAACGAGATATATATATAAAAAAAAAATCATAAATACAAGCAATATTTTTTTTACTTATTTTATCACTTCATAATACACTTCTGTAAATAATAGATACAATGAAAAATGTAGAATAAATTGAAGGATGAAATGAAATTCAATGAAACCTTTTACAAAACGTTTTCTCGGAAAGTGCTCCATAGATTTTTGACGTAAATATGACGGAAAATAACAATAACAATATAACTTTGTGAATTGAAAATACTTGTCGAAATTACGTAAAAAATCTGAACACACACACACACACAACTAATCATTGAGTAAAAAATAGGTTAAGCAACTACAATTTCTAATTTTTTATTTTATATTTAAAGTATTTATTTGAAAACATATTTTCTGATTTAACTTTGTGATAGACTTACGGCTAGAAAATATTTTAACAATTAGTGACGGTTAAAAAAATGATTTGATAGAGATTGATGCTTAACTTGGGACTGCGGGTATACTTTTGAAATTACAGATATATAAATTTGACTTTATTGCCTTTAAAACTACATTATACATTTTATTTTGGACAAAAAAATATGATCGAAATATATATTTTTTTAATTTTGTGTTTCGAGATTACACCCGCCCCAAGGTCTAAGGCAAAAGTAGCCTATAGCGCAAGTATCCATATTTTTCAGTTATCACTGAGTTCAGGACTATTGAACTTATTAAAACATGCTAAATTTTGCTTAAGATGCAAACAATTTCGCGCATTTTATGAAACGCAAAACTTATGTTTACCTAAAAAAAAGGTGCAAAAATTAACACATAATGGTGCTTACATGATTTATTTAAGCTCTACAAAAAAGTTAGACGAAATAACTAACCTAAAAACTGACTTATTAACTCTTCGTTTTGTATTCAAATTTTAGAAAAGTGGTATGACATCACCGTTAAAGTCAACTTTAAGAAACCTCAATAATAAATTAACCCAAATATTTGTTGTTTTTCTTGTAATTTGAAAGGAATATGTGTTTAATTCCATCTTATGCCCAAATTTAAGTAATCTTCTATAATTACAATCAAATCTGAAACAAAAATCAGAAGGTGTAAGCTAACACAAAGCAAACATTTTACAGAGGCTAAATTAGTTCTACTTATGTTTGTTTAAATTAAATTTTTACGAAATAACCAGAAATAACAGCAGAAACAAGGCAAATAATTAATTTTATTTGTGCAACATTTTGTTGGGGAAAGTTTAAAGCCCTGGTTATGAAATGAATGATACATTTGAGATCTTCAGGCAAAAATTCGTTTGACGACAAAAAAAAATTGAGTTATCTTTACAAAAGCAAAGATGAAAGACAATCAAGTTCTTGAGCATGTGCTCACTCATAGAGAAAAAAGTAGTCTCATTTTTAACAATAAAAATTAATTGTCATTTTGTGTCAGATTTAGATGTTGATAGTTAATTATAACAAGGAAAGGTTTGATAAACATGTGGGGTGGATTTCACGGACATATAAGGCTTACTGTCAATCTGGGTGACTTTGTAATTTTTTAAAGTTAACTTTTAAATTTTAAATATTTCCCGACGAGTTTTTAAACAAAAAATAAATTACCCTATTTGTGTGAGAGTAAACTGAAACTACTGGTATCGTATTTCCCCTCTTTCATCACTAAACTCTCACTAAATTAAAAACGATCAAACTATTTTCTCAAATGAAGCCTTTAAGTATAGTTATAAACTATCTAGAGAGATGTTTTTGACTCCCCGGAAGAGTCAATTTTATATTCTCATCAGCGCCATTTATAGTTTTTATATACCATTCTTGTATAGTAATGAAATAAATCTGGAGACACCGACAAAATGTTTCATAAAACAAAATATACAAAACGATTAAAGATTATCGACTGATCAATCGCTCAGACATGGGGCTGATATTTCATCGATTTTTTCTTTTTAACTATAATAATATTATATTGTGTATTTTATATATTTCCATTACTAATACATAACCCATAAATACTTCAATGAACGTTATAGAACTACGACTTAAAATTAAAAAAAGATAAAAAGGGGGAGAATTAGAGAGAAACCGGCAAATGTGCATGTTTCCATTCAGTTTTGATGACATTACACCCAACTGTTGCTGTAAATTTATTTAATAAAATGATTCTGGAAAATAAAAACATTTTCTTTTACAAATAAAATAAACGGATTTAACATTTAAGTTTTCCCCTTTTTCTGAAATGTTCGCTGGCCATCAAGAACTAATGGACAGAACAGCTTTCATTTAAAATACGAATTTCAATTTCCATACCAAATAAAAGTGAAAAGATACATTTTTTTAACAATAAATAGAAAATATTTTATAAACATCAACACTGATTTTATGAAAAGTAGAAATGATATCAATTGCAAATGTACAATCTTGTTTCAAAAGGTTTTTATTCAGTAAAATAATCATAAAAGCAGAGCAATGTATATCGTTAAATGAAAACACAAATTTAACCTGATTTTCTTGATGGATTCTATATTAAAGTGCTAAAATTTATGTGCTCTTCCGAAAAATACGATTGGTTTAAGCATTCAGAATGTTTTTCAACAAACTGTTGTTGGTAGTCCAGAGCAATACGAAATCTCCATAAATTCTCCGAATTGCTTTTCTTTTTATGATCCCCAACGCGAATTCGTTTTCTTTTCAGTGGAGAAGAACAGATTTGAAGAATAAAAACACACTTTGACAGGACCTTCCGTCAAGCGTTTGAAAAAGAATGAATAGAACTCTACTCAATGTGGAAAACGGACTTGAAATAAACGTATTATTCTTTTCTTTTTTATTTTGACAAAATGAACGGTGGTAAAATAGTTGTTTAATCAGTTGAGTGTTTCTTTGTGCAAAAATAGTCGTATCATGACAATTGCTAAAGCGTAAACATATATATGATTTGAATGATTAATAAAACTCGCAAAACACTGCCCGCCATAATAATAATATTTAGAAAATACATGAACCCAATTCGTGGTAAACAGTATGAAGCCTGGCAACAGAAAATTTATCAATTAAATTAAAATTTAAACTCAAGGATTTAAATAATGAATTAATGAACTTTATTCTATCCTAATTTTTTATTTAAGATTAAGGCTCTCAATTCTCTTTAGAAAAAATACTATTTTGAGCAGCAACTTATTTTCATTTTATTCTATAGTTTTATTCTAACTAACGTAGTTTTTTATCAAACTCGGAATGACATAAACTTTTAGAAATGGTTTTCATTTTTCACTGTCAGAACAGATTTTTAAATTAGAATAAAGAAATTCACATTAAAATATTTGAATGGGGAGTGATTCCATACCAACACACCTAAAAAAAGAAAAGTTGGTCGCATGACCAACTCGGATTTTTTCCAAATTTGATGCACAGATTGATGATATAGAGGCATGGAAAATTCCAAATTTTTAGCTACCTGCTCCTTTTATTTTTAAATATACAGGTTCTCAAAGTTTGTCTGCCACCTCAAAATACTCAGAAATTGATGTTTCTTATTTTTTTTCTCTAGGAAACTCTATTCATGAAATATGAAAGTGTTGGATATCTATGGAAACTAAATGTTTCAGGCATTCAGAAAAAAAATACTACAATGTTCATAATGAAAATTGTTAAGGTACAGTACTCTTAGAAGTTGCAACTACAAAAATTCGATTTTCCCGATTTTGCTAAAATTGGGGATTTTATTCCAAGAAAAGGAAAATAAAATCAAAGGTTTACTGACTTTCTGGTAGAGTACATGTGTTCACCATAAATTTCTACACAATAAATTACTTGGGTAATTTATTGAACTATTATTTAGTTACTTTTAGAAATAGAGTTATTTGGGGAATGAAGCATTGAATTATGGAGCAACAGTTTGCTTTTACTACGTTCTGGCATTAAAACAAAACTAAGGTTATTTACTCAATTTTTTTAATTTCTTAAAGCAAGATCAACCAATAAAGCATCAAGTATAAAGCTATTCTCCTTTCTTTTAAGCCAATAAATGAAAGGGAAATCGCCTAGCTAATTGTTAATAATAGTGTAATCTCACTTTTACTGTAACCCTTTCCCAAACATGTATGCAAATGTATAGAGTGTAATCTGATAGGGTGACCTTGGAAACAACCAAACTGTATAAATACCCGACGCATTTTTTGAATAAAGTCTCTCTTTTGCGATCCACACGTGCCTTTGGTTTCTGTCTTTCAGCAGAGCGTGGTTATTTTGTGTTTGTGTGGGATCGGTGCTTTTGTTTACGCGATGGAGCAGAATTTAAACTTTGGTATTGCTCCTTTGGATGGGTCCAATTACGTACTCTGGGCCAGGCGCGTCAAGGCCGTTTTCTCCGCAAAGGAGTTGGATAACTTTTTGAATGAAGAATTGACGGCGGCAGCCACACCTGCGGAGCGGATTAAGGCGAGCAAAGCTTATGCTCTTCTTCTGTCTTTGCTTGGGGGACGAAGTGCTCGCTTCTCTTCAAAATGAAACTACAGCATGCCAGGTTTGGCAGAAATTGGAAGCAACGTACGTCCAGAAAGGAGCGGTAAATCAAATTCTCGCTCGGAAGAGACTGGCTACTTTAAAGAAAACAAGTGCAGTGACTATGAGACACCATATTGATGAAGTGATTCGTTTGGTATGTGATTTGAGGCTCGCTGGTGTAACAGTGGACGATACGGATATCATTGTTTACATTTTGATGTCCCTCCCAACGGAATACGAGGCGGTCAGAGTTGCTCTTGAAAATCAACCTAGTGGCAATCTGACCGTCGACTTTGTTACTCAGCGGCTTTTGGATGCGGAACTTCTTGTGAAAAACTTCAAAGACACCGATGATAGTTCCAGAGATGAAGGTGTTGCTTTTCCTGCCCGTAAAGACTTCTTCTGCTTCAACTGTAAAAAGAAAGGCCACACTGCCAAGTATTGCCGGAGGAAGAAAGTTTGCTTCAAGTGCGGAAAGCTGGGGCATATGAAGAACGATTGCAGGGTGGCCGTTTCTTCCTCAGGGAGAAGTGCTGCGGCGGCTGTGTCGTTTGTTGCTGGGAATGCAGGCAAGGATTGTTTTATAATAGACTCCGGTGCGACCTCACACATGTGCTCTGTGAGAGAGTGGTTTTCAGAACTAAAATCATCTAGTGGATTGATCAAGTGCGCTTCAAAAGATTAAAACCTAAAAATTGAAGGTGTAGGTAGCATTACAGGGACTACTTCCCATGGTAAGGAAGTAACTTTGAAAGATGTTCTTTTTATACCAGAACTCAATGGACAGCTCATTTCCGTTCAGAGAATTGAAAGTGCTGGATTTACTGTAGAGTTTAAAGATAGTACTGTTACACTCGGCTAAGAGGACACAGATGGTTTTGTTTTGGGGCACAAAAGTGCCTCAGGACTATACATTGCTGATTTTGTGCCAGTTAGTGGCAGTGTTTACTTGGCATCTGACTTGTGGCATAGAAGGCTGGGGCACCCTGGCGATGATGTCCTTCTAAGAATGGGACTACCAAGTCCGACGGACTTTTGTGACGTGTGCCCCCTAGCCAAACAGACTGCCACTCCGATCGGTAAAACACCGAGGAAAAGAGAATCAGAGCCTTTAAGGCGGATTCATACTGACGTATGTGGACCTGTAACTCCAGAAACCTTTAGAGGTGAGAGGTATTTTATGACTTTAATTGATGGTTTTAGTAGATTTATGGAAATAAGATTGTTAAAAAGTAAAAGTGAAGTAATTGAAGAGTTACAATGTTTTCTTAAATTGAACCCTACTGTGAAAAATGTACGATGTGATAATGCTAAAGAATATGTGTAAGGAATTATCTGTGTATGCTAAGGATACTGGTGTTTTAATTGAAACTTCTCCTCCTTATACCCCTGCATTAAATGGGGTTGCAGAAAGGGCAAATAGAGCCTTGTTAGATAAAGGGCGGGCAATGCTTTTTGAATATTCTTTGTCAGAAAAGTTTTGGGCTTTTGCAGTTTTGACTGCAGCTTACATAGAAAACAGGTTACCAAATAGTTCAATTGAGTTTTTATCCCCTTACTTCATGAAATATGGTAAAGAACCGGATTTGAGCAACATGCATGTGTTTGGGTGTGATACTTATATGTTAATACATTCCTCACAAAGAAAGAAACTTGACCCTAAAAGTAAGAAAATGATTTTTGTAGGTTATTCTCCTGTTGGTTATAGGTTAATGGACCCGGAAACTAAGATAATTACTGTATCTAGAAATGTAAAATTTAATGAAACTAACGTAATTAGTACTAATAAAGTAGAAATAGCCGAGGATGCGAGTGATTTAAGTTCTAATGATGAATATTTATGTGATAAAACTGATCAAATAGAACCTAGAAGGTCTGCAAGGGTATCCAAAGAACCGGTTAGGTATCCTAATCCTGAATGCTATGGGGCTATGCTAGCTAATGAATCTTTAACTTATGATGACATTGCATCGCTTTCAAACAATGAGCAGGCACTCTGGAAAGAAGCAATGGATGAAGAAATGTTAAGTATGAAAACAAATGATGTATGGGAACTTGAAAATTTACCCCTGGATAGAAAATCTATATCTTGTAAGTGGGTCTTAAACAAAAAGAGAAATGGTAACTATAAAGCTAGATTAGTGGCTAGGGGCTTCTCACAAATTGAAGGGTTTGATTATACTGAAACATATTCCCCTGTCATTAGTATGCCTGTTTTAAGATTGGTTTTAGCATTATTAAAAGAGAATTTTATTGTATTTGTTTTGGATGTAAAGACTGCTTTTCTAAATGGTGATCTTTTGGAAGAAATATTTATGGATCAACCTAAAGGTTATGATGATAATAGTGGACGTAAATGCAAGTTAAATAAAAGCTCGTATGGCTTAAAACAAGATCCACGTCAATGGTTTTTGAAATTATCAGAATATCTTATTAAATTAAATTTTGTGCAACTGTTAAATGAACCTTGTATATTTGTTAGATTTAATCATCAAAAGAAAATAATTTTAGCTTTGTATGTTGATGACTGTTTGGTTGCCGGTAATGATGTAACTGAAATTAATTGGGTCATGTCAGCTTTGTCAGACAAATTTAAAATGTCAAAATTTGAAAATGCTAATGAGTTTTTGGGTATTAGATTAGAATTTAATACTGGAATATTGTTGTTAAATCAAGAATCATACATTTTGAAATTATTGCGTAGGTTTAATATGTCAGATTGTAAACCTAGTGTTTTGCCTATTGATTGTAAATTGTTTTAGTCAACTTCAGGAAAATCCCACTGAAGCGGGATGGAGGGGATTAAAGACTTTTAAGGTATTTAAAGGGTACTAGTAATTATAAAATTCTATACAGTAACAACAGGTCGGAATGTGATATGCAAATGTTTGTAGATGCTGATTGGGGGGTAGACCCTAATAATAGAAAATCAGTTTCTGGTTGTATTATAAAATTTTGTGATATGCCTATATTTTGGTCCTGTGTAAAACAGAAATGTGTGGTTCTCTCTTCAACAGAGGCAGAAATTTTGGCAATGTGTAAAGGTATTAAAGAATTGTTATGGTTGTATAAAGTTGCCACTGAAATTACAAATGTAGATGCTCTTATTATATTTGAAGACAATCAATCCTCTATTAAATGTGTTAAAAATGAAAATTTTAATGGGAGGTTAAAACATATTGACAAAGTTAAAATTCCTTCGTGAAGTAATAAAAGAAAATAATATTAAAATTGAATATGTACCAACTGAAAAACAAATTGCTGATGTGCTTACAAAAGGACTGCCTAAATCTAAATTCACTGGATTATTGTCTTTTTTTTTTTTGGTTTCAAAGTGTATTAGTTTTTCATGTTTGTTCTTCAAGTTGTGTAAATGTGAGATTAAGGGCGAGTGTTAATAATAGTGTAATCTCGCTTTCACTGTAACCCTTTCCCAAACATGTATGCAAATGTATAGAGTGTAATCTGATAGGGTGACCTTGGAAACAACCAAACTGTATAAATACCCGACGCATTTTTTGAATAAAGTCTCTCTTTTGCGATCCACACGTGCCTTTGGTTTCTGTCTTTCACTAATAACAAGGGGATTTCCCACCCAGATTATATTTATTTTTGATTGTATAAACTTTAAACCATTGAAAGGTGAGTTTCAAGAGTAATAGTTTTTACTTGATATATTTACTCATCATACAAAATGAAACTTCATTTTGTAGGAGGATTATATACAGGGTGGGGCAAAAATAATGACCCGGTTTTGAAGTATTATATAATAAAACTATTACAACTCGAGACTTAAAACTTTTTATATTTTGATCTGTATTTAATACCATTTTTTTACATTAAGTTTTGAATTCCACTTCAGTAAGGTGGGGACCTTCTGCAGTAATACACTGATGCAGTCTATTTTTCCACGCAGAGAGAATAGACTGCATCCTTGTGGGCATTCAATATCCCGCGCAATGTTACGGTCACTAAGATTTTTTTTTTTTTTTTGTGGGGTTATATAAAAGAGAAAGTTCCCCATACTTTAGAAGAGCTAAAGGCCGAATCATCGAGGAAATCTCCATACCCTTGGAATGTGCAGAAAAGTCTCCCAAAACTTCAGAAATGAACTGCAACAGTGTATTGGTGCTGAAGGCAGCTATCTTGCTGAAGTGGTATTCAAAACTTAATGTAAAAAAATAGCATTAAATACAGATCAAAATTAAAAAAGCTTTAAGTCTCAAACTGTATTAGTTTTTTTATAACACTTCAAAACCGGGCCATTACTTTTGCCCCACCCTGTATATCCAGAAGTATTATTAAATTAAAAAAAAATAACAATACTGGCAACTGTTATAATCTCTTTTATTTGGTTTAGAGATGGGGGGGGGGGGCCTCTATCCGTTAAATATCGTATTTCTTCACTAAATACTAACTTACTTTTTTTAAATAAAAAGTTTTGTAAGACAAATTTATTTCCTAGATCTTACTTTAACACATCACAAAAATAGATGCTTTAATGCCAGAACGTAGTAAAAACAAAATGCTGCTCCATTATTCAATGCTTCATTCCCCAAATAACACTACTTCTGAAAATAACTAAATAATGTTCAGAGGTTAAATAAAATTAAATACGTAATATTTAGTAAGTTTTTTTTTAAATTAATGCTAAGATTGAGAGGGGAAACACAGGCATATGGTATTAGAGAAAAACATGCATATACTATCAACAGGATATCTCTTTACAAAAAATATAACCAAAACAAAATTCTTTTCCTGTGATTAGCTGACACATCAGTAGCTTATTTAAAAAAAATTAAATATTTTCTAGTGCTTGCCCTTTATGAGAAAAATGACTGACAAGTTATCCAAAATTGCATGTTTTTGCCCCATGGCTTGTTTTTAAGCTGAAATATTTCCAGGAAAGAGTGAGAAACCCAAGATTTTATTGTGCAGAAATTTATGGTGAGCAGATGAACTCTACCAGAAAGTCAGTAAAACTTTGGTTTTATTTTCTTTTTATTGGAATTAAATCCTCAACTTTAGCAAAATCGGTAAAATCGAATTTTTGTGGTTGCAACTTCTAAGAGTACTGTACCTTAACAATTTTCATTATGCACATTGTAGTTTTTTTTTTTTTTGAATGCCTGGAACATCTAGTTTCCATAGATATATAACACTTTCATATTGCATGAATAGAGTTTCCAAAATAAAAAAATTTTAAAACATCAATTTCTCAGTATTTTGAGGTGGCCGACAAACTTTGAGGACCTGTATATTTAAAAATAAGTGGATTAGGTAGCTAAAAATTTGATCTTTTTCATGCCTCAATATCACCAATTTGTGTACGAAATTTGAAAATAATCGGAGTTGGTCATGCAACCAACTTTTATTTTTTTAGGTGAGTTGGTATGGAATCACTCATATGGTATTAGAGAAAAACATGCATATACTTTCAGCAGGATATCTCTTTCTAAAAAAAATAACCAGAAGTAAACTCTTTTCCGGTGAATAGCTGACACATCAGTAGCTTATTTAAAAAAAATTAAATATTTTCTAGTGCTTGCCCTTTATGAGAAAAAAGGCTGACAAGTTGGCCAAAATTGCATGTTTTTGCTCTATGGCTTGTCTTTAAGCTGAAATATATCCAAGATGGAGTCCGAAACCCAAGTAATTTATTGTGTTGCAACTTATGATGAACACATGTACTCTACCAGAAAGTCAGTAAACCTTTGGTTTTATTTTCCTTTTCTTGGAATTAAAGCCTCAATTTTAGCAAAATCGGGAAAATCGAATTTTTGTAGTTGCAACTTCTAAGAGTACTGTACCTTAACAATTTTCATTATGAACATTGTAATATTTTTTTCTGAATGCCTGAAACATTTAGTTTCTATAGATATCTAACACTTTCATATTGCATGAATAGAGTTTCCAAGAGAAAAAAAATAAAAAACATCAGTTTCTCAGTATTTTGAGGTGGCAGGCAAACTTTGAGGACCCGTATATTTAAAAATAAGTGGAGTAGGTAGCTAAAAATTTGGACTTTTTCATGCCTCTATATCATCAATCTGTGTACCAAATTTGAAAAAAATCCGAGTTGTTCATGCGACCCCCATTAGGTGAGTTGGTATGGAATCACTCTGGGACATACCAACAAACACGCAGACAGGCTCTGGTCCCAGATAGGCTGGTTCCAGTTAATTAAGATCAAGAGCCATCTTAAATCTTTTTAAAAAACTTTTACTGGAAAGAAGGCTAAAAATGACTGTGTATGTGTCTGGATATGTCTCTTATACAAATCTACTATTTTCGTCGGATTTTCACCAAATTTGGAACAGAGGCACTTTGGCACCCGGGAGTGGTCAACGTTACAAACGTTCCAAACCGATCAAATTTTAATTACAGAACCAGGAAATTGCCAATCATGGCTTTTTCTACATGAAGAGCTTACTATATCGTTTTGAATTTGGTACCATTGAAATTTCTCCGGCGATAGCTAAAGTGTTTTATTTTTTACTTTATTTCTACCGTTGCCATTTTATTTACATATACATTGGCTAAATAAAATTCTATTCACAAAATAGTTTTAGCAGTTTGAGACGCAGCCGATTTTCAATTTATTTCTCTCGTTTTGTGCTTAATTCTTTCTTTCTAAACGATTTATAATTACAGCATACAGGCGATCAATAGATTTATTTCGATTTCCTTTTTTGAAAGAACCGTTTTCCATATTCTACAGAAGGGTTTTTCTTTTTTTTTAAATGTTATTCTAATAAGGATGGGAATGTTCTGGATTATAGTCCTTTTTTTTCATTTGGGACATTTCGGAAGGCGATTTTTAGAAAGACAATGTTATTCAATAACTTATATCCTTTGTCTAAAAAGGATTTTTCGGGATTTTTGTTATCTTGACAAGGAATTTAAGAGGGACTGTTACTCAGTTGGTTTGTATTATAACATTTTTTTTAAACTACAGAATGACTATTTGGCAAGTTTTTGTACTTTGAACTTTGAAATGTTTTACTGGCACACACGAATTTTACTTTAATTGGTGCACTGAATTTGGTTTCTCTTTCCTTGTTTCCAAACTATTTTACATGTTTAATATTAAGCAACATTTTTCAAATTATAGATATCTATTTGCCTTAAAAAAATGATGCCTTCATTTCTTCTTCCCTTTTTTTTTTTTGGCGCTGTAGTATTTATTTCTTTGATCGACATAAGCGTATGAAAAAAATAAAACACCAAAAATGTATCTCCTCTGAAGTTTCGGAACCGATTTTTTCATATTATATTGGAGGATTTTTTTTTTTAGACTTCTCCTTAATAAGATGGGTATTTTTAAAGGGAGTATGGAACTTACTTTAATGGAAATCTTTAGAGGGACGGTTGAAAAGGGGGTAATAATACCATGTTTGAGATAGGCCGCGCTACGCCGGGCACGTCAGCTAGTTTAAAATAAAATACACTATT
The DNA here is from genome assembly GCA_038502835.1 of Octonoba sinensis. Lineage (NCBI taxonomy): Eukaryota > Metazoa > Arthropoda > Arachnida > Araneae > Uloboridae > Octonoba > Octonoba sinensis. Next base: position 21,233,382 of record CM076599.1, on the reverse strand, counting down.
TCACGAAAAGATGCACAAATGTATTCAACTGATGAAAAGCCATCTCGAACTTCTTGAGCCACCAGAGATTTCGTAAACATGAGATCCATTAATAGTACTATACTGTCTATTCTTTCATTAATCTCACGTGTCATCAAATGACATGCGTGACGCATCAACAGTTGTGATCTATCCCAGTGTTGTTTACATTTATGGTCCTCTCTTGTCCAGAGAAAATTGCACAACTTACATTAAATGTCTAGCGATTTATTTTCCACCCTGTAGACAAGCACTTCTTTTTTCACAATGTTGCTTCGCAGTTGATAAACACTATTTTCTGCGATTTTGTTATTGGTGTTTTCTGATATGTTTCGCAACAAGCACACTATCTTAACCTTTCATTAATTCAAAGACCATAGTATTCAAATAACCACTGGGAGTCTAAGAACTACTCTTGCTTTCGTGGTGTTGATAAATATATTCATAATCTAAGCCAAACTGAAATAATAACCCTACATAGATTTATGATGCTCCTAATTTAATCAGAGAACCAAACTTATTATTTGAAACTTTAATGTTTCATCATTAAGAAGTTTATATTTTATGAATGACAAAACTTCGTGCTATTATTCTAAATTTCAAAAAGTATAATAAAACTACAGCATTTAAATATTTGTAAATATTTCATTTTAAGAGGAGTCACACATAATTTCATTACAAAGTATTCAATACTTATTAACCTTGTGTGTCATACTATAATAGACTATAGGCAATATACCGTTCAATCGCTGTTTTTGTAAAAAAAGTATCAAAATTTTTAAATCCTGATATACATATATATATATATATATTTTATCCATTTATTCCTCCTTTTGTTATTATCACGAAGCAAAAAAATAACTAAATCCTAGTTTGTAGTCAGTGATGAAGGGTAAAAAAATAAGACCTGAAGTACGTGAATTTTATTTTCTTATTTTACGTATTTATTTGTGTTTTTATTTAGTGAATTAATTATTTATTTTATTTTATTTAATTTTATTTATTTACTTGTATACTTTGTTATCTCGCATCCAAAATATACAATAAATCCGACTTTATGAGAGATGGAGGGTTAAACATGGACACGAAACTCCCCCAGAAGTAAAATAGCAAACTTTCCTGTGTCATCAATTAGTTAACATTAGTTTTTAAAAAAATCTACGAAAAAATTGTTTTTATTCCAAAGAAAACTGTTAGTTCATATAAAAATGATTTCAAGTTCCTTTTCCTAAACTGTTAATCATCATGTTTTAGAAATTTCACCTACAAATGTTCTTAAAAAAGTTCAAATTCATGCATATTATTTTTTTCACTAGACGTACTAAAGTAGGGGAAAAAATGAGATGGCACAAAATTACAATAAAAATCCCCCCCCCCCCAAAAAAAATACCAATTTTTCTGTGTAAAAAATAAAATAATGAAGAAAGTACGAATAGTTTTTCAATTGTTTCCAATGTACCAAATTTTAAACAGGTAGTATTAAAATTACATGATTATTCCATAAAAACATTATTTTGATTGTCAATTATTGCCAAAAACGCAAATCTATTTAAATAAAGAAGAGCCTGTGTATGTATCCATGTATGTATGAATATATGTATGTACGTATTGGATACAAATCCATAGCTTACGCGTCGGATTTTCACCAAATTTAACACGGGGTAGTTTAGCACTCGGAGAACGTCGTAGGGGGTTTTCCGAACGTTAAACAAATTCCTAATAGTTTTTTTTTTATTCCATAAAATGGCTTTTTCTGCACGAAGAAATAATTGCATCGTTTTGTATTTGGTACCGTTGAAAAGGAAGTACACAACTGCCTCAGAAAGAGTTTTGCTCTTCGTGCCAAGCATTAGTTAGAAGTTATAAGCATTTTTTGCAATAGTTCAATTTTTTTTCACGCTAATAACCTTTTTTATTTTCCGCACACGCCTGATAAAACGCTTTATTTTTATTTCATTTTTATCGTTGCCAATTTATCTATATGTATACTTGCTAAATAAAATTATATTCACAATGTGTTTAGCTTTTGATTCTTCTTTCTTTTAAAGCAATTTAAAATTTACTCAAGTTTTTCTTTTAATTCGTTCTTTTTAAACGATTTAAAATTTATTTTTTGTAGTACAAGCGACAAGGGCACTCGATGGTTTTATTTTGATTTCTTTATTTTGAAAGGTAGTGACCGTTGTCTATATTCTACAGGGCTTTTCTTTTAAAAAACACCTGTTTTCCTCATTATTCTAATGGGTCATTTTCAAGACTGCTGTCCTGTTTTCTTTCCAACCGGGATATTTCTGGTGTCAATTTTTAGAAAGACTGTCGGCGGTGTTATTTAACACTTTAAATCCGTATTTCAAAAAAGGTTTTTAAAAGAGCAGTTGTTGGCATCCTAGCTAATATTTTTAGAGGGGTTGTTGACGTTGTCTGATAACTGATACCTTTTTAAAAATTATTCTGATGAGGATTTTTAGCGGGACCGCTAACGTTAATTACGAATTGTTTTCTTTATTCTAACGGGAATTATGTGTTACTTATGTCGTGGATGTAAAGGGAAGTTTTAGGGACTGCTGTGCTTTCTCAAACGGCGATTTCCAAAAATTGTTGTCCTTATTCTAACGGGATTTCTTTAGTAACTTTCTCCTCATTTATGTACAACATGTTGCTTCGAAAGCCATAAGCAATCTCCTTGATTGCTTAAAAACAAGCATCCAGTTCCGAAGTTTACTAAAATCTTCAACCCAGCTTAGTGTTAAAATATAAAGATCTATTGATCCATTTTTAAGCGCTGTTTAAGGACTTGCCTCTCTCGGGCAAAGAAAAAGATCTCTCTCTTGAGTGATGAAAGAACAATGCTCCTCAGTCACGTGGGGCTATTGTGTTAGCGTTCTTCTAAATATCAGCTGAGTGTGGGATATCCTTTCTAACTATGTCCATTAGAAGAGCATTTATCTTTAAAGCACAAGAACAGTTCTTTTTTTTTTCTTCCTTTGAACAATATTATTTGACGTCGTAGCGTTCCAAAAGAGCAATGCTTGAAACGTGAAGATAAATTAAGTTGAATAGATATTTAACTACTTTTCGTGTATGCGATTAGTTTTTTGACCACGAATTAATTTATTAGATAACAATACCTTGTGGGCACATCACTTTGCCAACGGATAGACTTATTTAAAGATCAGATTGCTGTGCTAAATTGCAGATTTTGTTGTAGTATTGCATTGCGCAGAATTTCTTTTTTTATTTTTTTTTTTTTTTTAACGCTGAAAGCTGTACAACATGAACATTTGTAGCAAGGGAGCTTTGAAAAGTTGTCAAATTGAACAAAAGAAAAAACTAGATAAAAAGGGTCGTATTCATCCCCTCCTCCCTGCAATGTTTAACTAATTCTTTACTGAAAAACCCGATGATGCATCCCACTCTCAGAAATAGGAACTCTCACTTTCCAGGATTCTTCAATCGTCAAGACAAATTTCGTCATTTACAACGATTATTTCCTCTCGCTCTTACGTGATTTAAAAAAGTTACTACACAAATTTCGTCATTTTGACGAAAGGCTTGCTCGGATCATTTTTCACGAAGCCAAATCGTCAAACATGACGAAAGATTCGTGAGATTTGAGCATGCGTTTCTGAGAGTGCGACAAAGCGTCGGTCAAGCAAGTGCTACATGCAAAACTATTTTCACTTGCAAAAGAAAAAACCCTAGAAAATTAAAAATAAAAAAAAAAAACGCGGAATTGTCGCACCTTCCATATGAGCACATTACTCTGCAAAAAAACAATTGTTTTTCCGAGCACTCGAAATCCCTTGCTCATTCTTATGTGAAATAATCTTCAAAATCGGAATAAAAACCCCGTTTTCTAAGGACCCGTTTTCCTTCCATATTTGTAATTTTCGACACTCCACGCAAAGTTGCGCCTACGAAATTTCTTCTGTATTTATTTATTTTCAGCGTGAATTTTGGATGTGGCGCTCACGTGAGTGCAGATGCTTCGGTTTTTCAGGAGGAAATAAGGGAAAAAAATGTGAGGGGGGTACAGAAAATCATTTTTATTTATTATTATTATTTCTTGATTATTTGGTGCGTCAACTCCCCAGGAAATGCCATCTCTTGATACATGTTTTAGAGCTTTCAACTGCTCTTGCCGCTCAGAAAAAAAAACCGCCCCCGCCTTCTTTCCTACTGAAATTCGGGGCCAAAATATTATCGAAAAGTACTAAACACTGTAACAAATATGAAAATATGAGAACAATATTTTAAACGTACAGTTTTGATTGAAAAATTGCATTTTATAACTAGGAAATTTTTTCAATACGAGAAAAATTATTCACCCAAAGTGAACAAAATGAACGCATTTTAGGGGTATAAAACTGCCATTTAAGTTCATCGAGTTGTTGAGACAAAACTTCAAAACGAGTGAATGAAAATTTTGAAAATACCTGTCTCTTATTGTACAAAGATTACTTAGTAATAAAAATATATAGTAGCTCATAATAAGCTTTAAATAAATCCAGAAAACGTAATGAAAGATATTTGTTCTGTTTTAATATTTGTAAAGCAACATCATTGATAACTTTTCACGGCCATTCTGGTTTAGAAACCACCTTAGAAAAAGCTTATCATTTAAAAAGCAATAAATACAAGAAAATAGTGAAAAATCAATCTGCTCTAAAATGTGTCTGAGCAATCAAGACTGGACCAATTTATTATCGTCATTATCTATTCATGCTTCTTTCGGGTCGTGGCTAAGACAAATTATCGCCCAGAGTGAGAAAAATTTGCGTTTTTTAAAACCTCAGTTTAGGAAAGTTATGCATTAAACTTCTGAAATTAGAGTCAGCATGCAACTTCATTAAGTAAACATAGTTGAATAGATAGTAACGAACGCTACTGCCGATAACGAAAAAATGGGGGGGGGGAGGGAATTTTTGAATAATGTATGTTATGCTTATGTAGCAACAATTCCGTTGGAACAAATTAATACGTGAATTAATTAAGAGTTCATTTTCTGCCTTTAATTATAATATTGGTTTTTCTTATTATGCAGGGTACTTGTCACTTCCAATGTACAAGTTTGTAAACTTTCGCCATTATTTAAAACAACATAATTATCAAACTTGCTTAAAGTTATAATATTTTTGTTCTTCTTTTGCATTAGATTGTTTCAGTTCTAAACCGAAAGATGCCGGTAGCAACATGCTGTAGATAATTTAAAATTCTTAATGTTAAGAGCTGTAGAATAGCTTATAGGTGTAATTTTGAAACAATATATGTACTAGAATCTCTACATCTAAGAATTTTCTATTTCCAAATTTAATATATTTCCTAAGCGCTCTTAGATAATGCACTATAGTTCCAGATTTTAAAGAAATAATTCGCTGTTACAACGATATACAGACCATTTTTATCGTTACTCCAAACATTTGATAGAATGCTACATGTTTCCAATATATTTAGCTAACAAAAATTTTTAAAAAGAAATGAAGTCGTAAAGATTTGTGACCATTTGAATGAGTAGAAGGATTAGATTCAGTAAACAAACATTGAGTATCAAAAGGGTGGCGTAGTGGTAAGGCACAGGCCTCGTACGCCCAAGTTTGCCAGGCTCAAACCTGGCCCAAGTCGGTGGATTTTCAAGATTCAGGAAATCGACAGCGCCCTTGTCGTATGATTATGCGGCATGTTAAAGATCCCTTGAGTATCCGTTTGGAGTGGATACTCTCGATTAAATTAATTTCTAGTGCAGTTTGCATCAAGTAGAGCTCAGGTGCCGCCACCTGGGGGAAATTGAGCGTCAAAACAATTGCGGCAATGGTACCACACTCATTGTGGTGCCTATGAAAGAGTTGGTACCAATCTCTGGGAATGCACAAGTCTGCAGTGGTTAAAGACGAATATGCGCAGCCCATTTGAAAACAACAACATTCAGTACCAAAGATTAAAAGAAAAATACAAGGAGTACCTCAACGAAGGACGTAACGACGAAAATCAACGTCGCTGATTTTAAATTCTAAGACGACTGTATGACCGTATTAACCGAAGACGAGCTATGAAAGGATGCAAAGTGTTTTGATTAATCTGTGTGGTCTATAAATAATGCTTTTATTATGGTTTTGATCTTAAGCGTTGAATTTTTATCGACTGTTTATATAAAAAGGCACCAATGCCACCCATATTTTCATGTATAAGCACATGATTGTAGACCTGCTGGACTACAAGGAAGTAGTAATTGGCGACTAAATGCAATGAGCTAGAAACGCGAAGCGATTCGAATGGTACTGTTTGCAGTTCCAGTGGAGGGTTGGCGAGCGATAGCGAACAGAGGGCGAGGCCCTTAGTCATTAGTAAAGTGTGTGTTTGTACTCACTCAATATTAATGTACTTTATAGTTGCATTTTTTTTCTTTCGTATTTTTAATGTTGAAACATCACATAAACGAGAATACTCAATATAAATTCAACAGTGAGGAAAAGAGCACAAAGAGAAAAATATGATGCGAAAGTCTGAACAATGCACATTTTTTAGCAAACTTATGTTTTTAAAATAATCTGTGCAGCTACTTACGAAATATGTTTTCAGTGCAACTGATTTGAAACCATTTCTTTTAATCCCTTGAAAAAATTATTGACCTTATCATTGTAGTTTCCTTCACATACCATTTATATCTTTTGAAAAAAAATAATCAAGCAATAAATAAGCAAGGGGAAAAAAAAACAAAAAAGCGAGGGATTTTATGTCTGTGTTTTCCTTACTTACTGAAAAAAAACCTCTATGTTTTCAAACTATTAATTAATAAACTGACGACTCATTTTTCTCTCCAGTTTTAATTAGTATTCTTTTACCAGAGTAATTTTTCTTTTATTCCTACTCTTTCAACTGAAAACCGACAAAATACTTCGGCGTTCGTTTTTTAATTCGTTGACAATAATTAAAAGCTATTTTTGTCACCATTTTTGTGGTTGAAAAAATATAAAAATAGTATTTTGTTTGAGGGCGTACAAAAGTGCTTTAGCGAAACTTTACCTTAGGGTGTTTGGAAACAGGTATCCCCCCACCAAAAAAATATCGAGCAATTTAAATCATTTTTGTCATGTACATGGGACCTTTGTTCAGCCGTGTTATAAATTTTAATTTTTTGTTCGCATGTTCTGACACAGATAATGGGGTAATTAGCAAAAGTTTTCAGGCTGAAATGTCTGTCTTTAAAGGTGCTTTCCACATCAGAGGGTTTCTAGCGCTCTCAATGACAGTGCAATTTGCGCCGCATTTATCAAAGCTCGACGTAGCAATTAGGGGTGGTGTGGGGCTGGTATGGAAGAGGCAAGAGGAAAAGAAACAATACTTTTCGAGAATTAATGATTTCTTGAGGTTATCTTCGGGACTGGAAAGTTCCCTGAAGTATAAAGGAATCGTGATCAAAGTTTCGTTCTGTCTATTTCACGTGGTATTCAGTTGTTTTTATGTTAAGCAGCCTTTTTCATCCAGAAAGGACCATTCAGTGTGAGATCGCATCTTACTTTAAATTTTTTTCCGTGCTAATATTTGAATAATAAAAATTAAAGTTTGATTTAAAAACGAAGGATCAAAGAAGAAAACTTTTTACGTTAATATTTACTTTTGCATTGTTTGTGCATGTGAATAAATCCAACGTAAATAAAGCAAAAAGAGTTTTAAAGCAAATTTCATGCAATTCTTTTGATTTTCACCCCTTCTTTATCAAATAAAATTAGTCAACAAGTTTCTCTTCTTTTTTTCTCTTCATCTGCTTTCGAAAGTTTAAACCCGCCAATTATTGTTGCAGATGATTTAAATATGTTTTAGTAGAAAAGTTTTTCACTTATCTCGCACTATTCCATTTTTTTTCACCAACTATTTTGGAAATTCCGGAACACATGTATGAGTCTTTACTTCAAATTTGTCCTTATTTGTGTTGGGTATACTTGCGTGAAGATGAATTTATATTTAAACAATTTCAAGAAAGAGTTTTGCATTCAGGGAGAAATTATGCGTTTTTCCTGTATTGGGGGATATCTAACAACTCTAATTCATTCTTTTAACCCAATCCGCTATCCTTTAGCATAAAGCTTTAGGATTACCTTGCGCTGTAGTGTAACCCGGTAAGAGTAGCCTGTGTTTTCCATTGCCATTAATTATCGCCTCTAAAACTACATAAGACTTATGAATGTCTGATATTGTTATAGTCAGAACGCTAATGTAGCACTTTCCTTTTCTTTCTTTTTTTTTAAGTTGAATTCATTTGGAGAAATATCAGTAAATCGCAAAATGCACGTCTGCTTACAATTACTTATAATTCTTCCCAAAATTCTTGCGTTTGAACAAACCTGTTGCACGTTAAGATATTGGGTATTTAAACGGGATGTATACAGCGCTGATCAATCGTTTTTACCATCTTTTCTTATTTTTTAGAGCCTTAAGAGATTATTTCTAAAACTAAGGTGTCCAAAATTCACGCAAGATTTGAATTAAAAACAGAACACCAGTTATGTTTCCTTTTCACTTGTTTTTTTTATTATTTTTTTTTTTTTTTGAAACATAAAGTAGATATGATAGGAACATGTATGCAATACCACATTGGTTGGATGAACTCATCGGCTTTGATGGTACAGCCACACTCCTTTGTCGAAATTTTCCATGACCATTTTGCTTAAATGTGGCTTCATTTCGTTGATGCAGCGTTGAATTTTCCTGCAACGTACGGGGTGGATGCGGGCTTGCTGACATAGACGTTTAACTTTAAATAGTCCCACAGAAACAAATCCAATAGTGTTCAGTCACATGACCTTGGGAGCCGATTCTGATCGCCGGAAACGAGAGAAACAACGCGTTTTCATTTTTGAGCAATGAGAACGCGTTGTTCTTTCGTGTAGTGGTCAATTTTTGACAACCCTAAACTGACAGCTGTCAAACTGTTTTCTCTCATTGGTAGCCAACACTAAATTAATTAATTTTCTGTTTAATTCAAAAATTGCGTAAATTGTGAGTCCCGTTTATGAGTCTTTGCATCTAACATAATCTTTAACAAATCCTTTGTAAGGTACAAATTTAAATCTTCTGTTAAAAATATATTGTTTTAAAATTTTAGAAAATCTTTCCATTTGTGTTTTGTCTGCTTTTCGGTACCTTTTAGTTTTGGTTTTCAGTATTACGTCCTTATACTACTGCAGTTGAGAACATAATATTTTAAAGTTTGAAAGTCCAAAGACCATCTAAAAATATTTATTTGAGGATTCAAGCAAAAGATAGCCAGGCTCTATTACAGCAACTGTCTGTTTCGATAAGAAGTACCACGTAAAAAGCGGTGGTCAATTTTTCTTCGGAAATGAACTGCAGAGGTAAGCGTATGTGATTATTTGGATTCCAATTAATTACTAGTTACTTAATAGGACTTTTTGAAATAGAGTACTAGCAAAATGATCGCATTTTCAGCAGTCTTGGGAAAAAACTTCAATTCGATATATTTCTAAGCCGGAGAAAAGAAGATGGCTCCTTATACAGTATTTTACCTTTTGTTTTAGTGATAGGAAATAGTATTATATACGGTTGAAGGGAAAGAAGTCAAACAAGCAAATAGTAACAATACTTTTTCGTTAAGCTTTATATAACGTTTGCTAAAAGTATACTTTGTAGAAATAAAACAATTGGTTTCTGCAGAGCTGAGGAAAGAGCCTGCTATCTCATTAGTAGCAGAAATGTCAACGCCGACATCGATTTCTCCTATTTCCTGGGGAAGACATATAAAATAATAAGAACACGTAATGAGAGGAATTCTGCTCCTAGTGACAAAATCAACAAAAAGTCAATGGAAAAACCAATTACCTCCTAGTTCAAAATATCAAAGCTTCTTTGTTACTTGCTTGCTTAAAACTAACTTCAAAGGAAAATCAATAGTTCAATGAACAGGAATAAAAAGACATCTGTACTCCAGATAGCTGACCAACTGGGATGGAAAGAGGGGAATCAGAAGAAAGACAAAATCCTGGACCACTCAGTCACAAAACGGATTGGATTATATTGGTCCAAAGAACACACCTTTGATTGCGTCTCCCAACTTTTGTGGTCATTTGGTCTTCGCTGATTGGCTAAAATAAAAGAAGAAGCTTTCGAGCGTAGAGAAACTGATTAAGGTAGCAGCAACCTGGCTTTGGCAATTGACGTTAATTGACAACTTCCTAGGGAAACAGAATATCTGAAGTGAAACGAGTAGGTAGAGTTAATTAGGTGTAATTGCTTCTTCACGGTAACTTTTATCGAGAATACTTCAGCTGCTTATTTTGTGAGAACGCCTTTTTATGTGTTTGGGGAATCCTATCTCATCTCGACTGCAAGGAAACCTGGAATTGCTTCAGACGCATCGCCTACTAAACCTGTAGAGCACTTTTATTATTAACAAGGTTTCACAAAGTAACGTGTAATTCTGTACTTTGTATCATCTTTAATCTTATGTGATGTTAATAAAATCGAAGGCAAATTTGAGTATGAGAAGTACTTTATAAAATGTGGTTTTAAGTAAAACGTTTCAGCCACTTAAAAGAAGCATAGAATTTTTTTAAACTTTCAACATATTTCTAATTTTTGAAAAAACATTAAAGGAATACATAAATTGACTGATAAACTTCTTAAAAAATAAAAAAAAAATGCCACAAAGCTAAATTCGTTGTCTTCTAGTATATTAATTTAACAATAAGATCTAACACAAAGGTAACACATTCTTCGCGTGTTCTATTCTTCAGTTTTTTTATTTCACTTTGTTTTCTCCCCGTGCATATAATGACACAAAAAATTAACTCAGTAATAATAATTATTATTGCAGTTATTCTTTTTTATTTTAGCCTTGAGTTGGAATATATCTGAAGTAATATTTTTTGAATAACAGACAAATATGAAATATAACAGAAAATTCGAGTCAAAAATTACATTTAAATGAGAAATATTAGCAAATATTAAATTTAAATAGTATTTTCAGGATCTGACACATGTAACAAATCATTCCTTTAAACTTTTATTTCTTTTTTCAGCTTTTTTTTTTTAAATTTAACTTAATTTTAAAAAAGATCCTTCGTTAAAGAAACGTTACATTTTTCATATTAGATATAGCGAATCTTTTTAATATATTAGCCGCTGAAATAAAAGGAAGTAATTAACTGCATAAACCATATGCAGTAGAATATTAGAATTTATTTTAATTTAAAATTATTTATTATTTTCTAAGCCCATATTTTTGAAATATTTTATTTTGCACAATTATTTAATAACTAACTTGAAACGTTATTCAATAACCACACACGCATACAAAGTTACTTTAATGTAATAGATAGAATTAAATTTTCCTCATAAATATTGATGCTTTTTTTTTTTTTTTTTTTGGTTTTTGGTTTTTAAGTCATATTATTACGCATCGTCACCGTGTTTATTGTTCAGTTACTCTGAAAATAGTAAATAGTTTCATTAATTTCATTTTAAGAATACAGTCAAACAGATACAGTAAAGGTTTGTTTCAAATGGAGTATGTTCTCCTAACGAAGACTTAGCGAACACAGCCAATGCTAGTGATCTTTATTATGACCTGGAACACAAATAACTTAACATGAGTTAAGTGCAATTAATGCTTCAATCAGAAAAGGGACGCGCATCCTGTCGGGAAATAGAATTTAGGCGCAGTTCACCATTTTAGTACAATTAACTCCATTAGCCAAAGATATTTCAAGCGGTTTCATCACGCTACAGCTTCAGCATTCGCTGAAGGACAAACTAACATGTCTTACTTGTAGTTAAAGACACCAAGTCGGTAGTCTTCCACCATTCGGAATATATTATTACTGCCAATAAAATGTATAGAATAATTCATTTTTGTGGGATTTTAAGTTCATGTGTACTTGGAATGAAGCTTTAAAATGTAAATATTTTCAAAATGCATCATTTTAGCGCCCGCCCCCCCCCCCCCCCCCCCCAACTACGGCCTCAATCAAGTAAGATTTTTCATGAAAATTTAGCTTTATGAACTTCAAAATGACTTAAAATTTTAAACACATAAACACACAATGTTACAAAAAATGTCTAAAATGCAAAATAATAGGATGCCTAAAAGGCGCAGACAGTAGCATGATTGTTAGCTGGTTATGTGATATACAGTATAATAAAATACAGACATAATAAAGTTCACAAGCACAAGCTAAATTAAAGATTTGTTATCTTCTTAACGATATAAAGTTATATTTCATCAGTTTTTTTTTAAGTTAATTTTAAGAAAAACACAAATTAAAATGATAGATGAATGTTCTTTCACTTAATTTCAATGGAAATAAGATTTAAATTTATGTTAAAATCACTAAACTAAAAATAAACTTATCTGATATGAGTAAGAAAAAATGTGCAAAAGAAGTGAGATATTTTTTTTAATATTTTCAAAACTTGGGGAGTTAAGTTTAAATTTCAAAATCAGAATGATTTCAAATATATTGTTTTTCTCATGCTTTTCTTCGGCATCATCAGCAATTTTTTGGAAACATACTAGAGAAAAGCATGGCGAATTGACAATTTATTAGATAAAACTTTCGTTGCTTTTAATTTTAAAATTTTTGAATTACAGACGATATTCTAACGGATCCTTGACATTAATTCCAGCCAGAAGTGAAAGAATTTCGCATCAAATATTGCTATAAGGTTGTGGAACTGTTTCGTGTTTAAAGAAACAAATAAATAGACTGACATTGATAGAAGTGACGCAAGTTATCTTTTTAAACACCTCGAATACTTTTGCAAAATTTCCACTCTGAAGAAAATGTGTAGTTTTAGTTTTAGGAATCATCCTTTTACTGCAAAATGTATTTTTAAAACATTTCCAAAACAGTAACTAAAGCATTTATTTCAAGCGTTTTCCATAATATACAAATCCATAACCATCATTTACAATTATGAGCATTATTAAAAGTTTTGCTCCCGCCCCCCCCCCCCCCCCAAGCCATCAATACAACATAAACAACCTTCTTTTCCACCAAACTTAAATTTTTAAAGGTTTAATCTGCGTGAGAGAAGCCCACAGCGAATTTTTTACTAAAAAAAGCCTTATTTTTATCTCATTTCTATATAATGATTCGAGAACATTAATGTAGCGTTGCAATTTGGTTTCTGGCCAAAATTTCGGGATAAATTACAATAATGAGATTTTCTAAATGGACTATACAGTATATTCTTTCTAAATATATATACATGACCTTGATGGTCATAATAATGAACATAAATAGTTACAAACGTGGGGAGCAGTTTTAAAAACAACACTATAGTTGAATTCTTACAGTTGTAGAAAACTACAAATCTCTTTCAGTAAAAAATAACAGTAAAATACAGAACAATGCACTGTAGTCTAGTTACAGCTAATTTATTTCAATAATGAATAAAAATAAAGCATATTCAGAATTTCTAAATATGTTGTTGATCACGAGTTTTTGAATGTGTCCCCACACCCCTACACATTTACATCCCTAATAATTTTTGACGTCATATAGGCTAGCAACGTAAGGAAAGTCTCAAAAATAACAGTAAACGGAATGTACTTCATTATATTACTAGAGAAAAAATGATAAATATTTCAACAATATTTTGTTCATTACATTCGTTTACTTTTGTTTTGGTTATACTTTTTTTTCTTTCATAGATACCATTTCTTGGCTGTACATACAGCAAGAATGTAGCTGTAAAAGCTATTAGGGTCAAGATGTCTTGCGTGTTATTCAAGTAATAACCGACATGCCTCGTCGAATTACCCCCAAAGTCTTGCTTCCTTTTCGTTTCTTCTCTAAATGAACAATTCTAGAAAATAATTGTTTGAGGCATATGTCTTCAATAAAGAAGCGAAGGATGAACGATGTTCTTAAGTATTGAAAGATGCATAACGTACATCTTTAAAGTAATTATAATACAGTAATTTCAATTGTAACTTCACAAAATTATTTCTGAGTAATATTTGAAGGATTTAAAGAATTATTAGTTGTTTGAATTCCATACATTTTTTATTTTCAAAGGACTACTTATGACATCCTTGTGCTCAAATATCCAACAGTTAATCAATTTCCAAGGAACTGTGTACTTGAAAGGCATCAACTTCCAATGGACTTCTCCCTCCACCCTCTCTCTCTATCTATCTTCCTGCAAAATTTGCGGTTGTCTCATTAGTAGCATTTTACAAGCAATTTTCATACTTTTATATCATAAAATGGAAATTCAATTTTGTACGAATATGCTCAGTAATTATTCTCCCCTTTTTGCGGAAATAATTATTAATTTCAATCCTTTATAAATATTTTTATATGTAATTTTTTTTTTTTTTTTTTTTTTTTTTTTTTTTTTTGAGCTACATTTAGAATGTGCGTAATACGGTAGAAAAATATGGTTATATATTGAATAATTGGAAACTACACTAAGCATAGATTACGCGTCAGACATGATACTCTTACGAACATAGCATCATATTTTTGTTTTTCCGCAATTAATGTTAACAAATACTACAAATACAAAGAGCAGCGCAAGTTGCTTCAAGATTGACCTATCGCTAATATTGTTCCTATTTATGGAGTTCTTATTAAGTTTTTACATTTTGGAAAACTTTTACTGTCAAACACATAAATTGTGCTGTTCGTAAATCCAGGCCCCGATTAAGACTTGTATGCCCTAAGCTCTAAAAAAGTTTGGTTCCCCCATACATTTGCATATTCAAAATGCAAAGAAAATTAGTAGAAAAATCTTACAGAATATTGAAAATCAAACTTAGAACAATTATTTCTTCTAATTAATTACATCTAGAGTTGAATAACACTCTTCTATAATTTTCCTTGCACAGTCATTGGTTAAATCATCCTAATAATTCAGGCTCAAAATCTTCAAAAAAATACGTACGCTTATAACGCCATTTGAACAGAAATATTTTTATCACTTGCGCTGTTTCAAACATGCAGATATAAACGAAATAGGCCAGTACTTTATTTTGCAGGATAAACACGATGAGATAAAACAGAACGTTTTATGTAAGCATAACTTATTAATTTTACAATAAACTTTGAAAATCCTTATACATTTAATTATTTTTGCTATTTAAATGGACAATAATGAGATTTCTGAGATGCCCCTTGTTCTCGTGGCGCCCTAATCAGGTGCCTATTTTGTTTGCGGCTGCTTAAATCACATAAACCACATACGCAATTTTGAGTCTATAAAACTTTTAGTCAAAAAGTATGTATTGCTTTCAAAAATCGAAAAAAAAAGATCAAATTTTTAAAAAAAAAGTAAATATTGCATAGTCATTAGTAATATATATATATTCATTAGAAAATACTTTAGTAAACATTCTTATTGTTTAAATTCTTGAGTAGCATCTCTTGAAAGCTTAGATTTCCAAATAACTTAATAAATCGATGTTTCAACTGAACGTCATCCCATAAAATGTTTTAAAAGTAATTTTACTTACAATTGGAATTGAGAGATCCTTACAGGTAATTTTTCTACTTCCACTTTTCTTCCTTTGCTGCTCGCCGGTAAGCCCTTAGCATTCGAAGATTTCAAAAACTGAAATCATATTTATTCAAGCCACTTTTCTTTTATGGGATCAAATCATGACTGAATGTTCTTTTCAATTTCATGTTGTGTGTCTAGTGAAACTCGATTGCTATAATCTAATATTTCGTTGCTGTCTTAACTTCGGTAGTAACTAAACATCTGATTGTATTTAAATACTAACAGTGCAGTGAGTAGCTGTGCAACTGTCAAAGTAAATCTCCAAAATTTCATAAAGTTAATCTCCTGAAGTCAGGGCTCAGGTACAATGTATTTCTAAAGTACTTAGACTTTTTTAAATCAGTTATTTTTTTCATTTCTTAAATAAATATAAAGACTACATTCACCATGGCCAGAGCGATATACATGTATAAGCTTAGCAGATGCTCCAGATTAAATGAAAGCACAGAAAAGTATAATTTAACCACAAATGGCCACAAAAGCACACTTTGTGGTACACGAGGAGTTCTTAATTTTGCTTTAAATAAAAAAAAATTAGCCTCAAAACTAAAAAGTTAAAAAGGTGTCAATAGAAGATTAAAAATGGAATTTTCTTAACAAAGCTTTTAAAAACTAATAAACAATCAGATTGAAAATAAGTCTTAAAATGTTTCAATTAAAGTTTTAAAACGGAATTTCGTCAACAAAACTTTTTAAACCGAATATTACGTCCTTGAAGATATTACTCTCCATTAGAAATTAAAACCCCGTAATAAAAGGGGTTTTTTTACATAAGGGTTCCTATATGAGAGTTCCTACATGAGGGTTCGGAACTTTTAAAGCTCCCATCAGGCATCTTTAAGGTCTAAGGTTCACTTCTAAGGTTCACTTGGTAAAGTCTAGTCTTATAGTAGTAAAAATATTTTTTTTTTAACTTCATCGCAAAAACTCGAAAAATGGACTTAAGAACCATGGCTCACAGCTACAGATTAATGTTGCAAGTTTGCGCGTTACAGCGTTTTTTTTTTTTTCTGCTACGTTCAAAAAATAAATACTCAAAACATCGTTTGTATAATTTTTGTACTTTTAGGCCTTTTCAGGCCTGGAAGAAATAGTCTTGATGCCCGAGGGGAAATTGAATGACATAAAAAGTACAATATTTTAACTTTTATTTAATTAGCCATTTTTTTTATTCAATAAGTTCTGGGTTTGATTAGATTAACTCTGGAAAACTTCTGTACTTTTATTGTAAACATTTCCTTTTAGATTTCCATAGATATTTTTATCAATATTAGCGCACTTCAAGATGTGTTTAGAAAATTGACTGAAAAAAAAGTTAATTTTTGGTAATTACATGCCTCTTTAAAAATATTCTTACCTAACAAATGCACATCTTTACTGCCAAAGGTAAGTAAAATTTTAAGTTTTATACAAACCTTCGAGTCTTGGCGAAAGCACGCTCGCAAGAGCAGATTGAACCAAATAAATTTCTAGAGACAATTTATCTAAGACTCAGTTTGTAAAAAACCAAATTATCTGGATACGTTTTCCTTTTTCTTTCTTTTTTTTTTTTTTTTGTAAATAAATCTCTTTCATTTTATTATCTCTTAGAATTTCTTACAGCATTACATTTTGAGTTAACAAGATTCAGTGTTAAGATGTTTCTACAAAATAGTGAAGATAATTTAATAGAACAAGCACCATGTTTCATTAGAGCTAAATGATTTTTGCTAGGAACGGACAACTTTAATGTTAGAGAAAATACCAATGGCTTTCTCTCATGTTTCCATTTTCTTTTCTTTAGTTAAAATATATATATATCGTCCAACAGAGTAAGCAATACTACCACACAGCTCAGCATTTATATTAATCCTTACATGTGAAACTCCTGAAGTAGAACAGTGCAAACTTCTAGTAGTTCAATAAAATGTACCTGGGTATAAAAGCAAAAACAGAAGTTTTTTCTTAGAAAAAACAACTAGTTTCAATGTTAAGATATTTGTATAAAATGGCCAACACTCTTGAGAAGAACAAAATCATTTTCCATCAGAATTGAATTATTGTTACTAGACACGGACAAATTTATCATTAGACAAAATGCTAATGGCTCTCTCCAGGCCCCAGATTTCTTTTCTTTAAAAAAAATCCAATAGAGTAACCAATGCTACCTCAAAGCCTTTACACTAATAATCTTACACATTGGACATGTGAATTAAAGCACTATAGTTTCTTGTGATTCAATAAAATGTGCCTCCCGGCTGGGTGGCGTAGTGGTAAGGCACTAGCTACGTACGCCCAAGTTCACACGATCAAACCTGGCCCAAGTCGGTGGATTTTCAAAATGCAGAAAATCGTCAGCGCCCTTGTTGTATGATTATGCGACATGTTAAAGATCCTTGAGTATCTGTTTGACTTGGATACTCTCGGCTCAATAAAATTCCTAGTTCAGTTTCGCATCACTTAGAGCTCAGGTGCCGCCATCTAGGGGGAAACTGAGCGTTAAAATACTCAAAAAGTGGTAATGGCATCCGCCGACAATGGTGCTAATTGGAAGAATGGATTCTGGTTTTCGGGAAATGCACTAGGTCTGCAAAGGTTAGTGACCATACGCAGCCACATTATTAAGGAAAAAAAAATATTCTTAAGGTATAAAAGCAAATACGTAGGTTTTTGTTGTGAAAAAAAGCAGACTTTATTGGTAACAACTTCATGATTTACGCATGAAACCTGCATTATAACCCAGCTGAGCATAAAACCACAAGGTAATACATACTTGACTACGCAAGAATTTTGAATATTTCTCTCATACTTATTTGGATCTCTAAGAGAGAGCTAAGAAGGTAAATCCAAAGCAGAAAGCAAAGAGGAGTTAAACATTTCCTTTTATTAGCTTTGCACAGCAATAATTTACAGAGTAGCTCAACATTTCATGTAAAATCTGCTATAAATTTGATTAGGGAAAAGTTGGAAACTGAAATTTTATAGGAAATGAGAGTTAAACAGAATGATACAATTTTGAAAAATATTAATTTTTCCTCAAAGAATGGGGTTCTTCGGCCCTGACTCGCTGTGATCTTGAAAGCTCGAGATATTGAGAAACTCAGGTGGGTAATTAGTTATTGATCGGAAACTCGTTGAGGTTGTGACTGCCTATGAACACGCAATATCTCCCAGAAGTCTTCTTTCGGATCCCGCGCGAGTCAATTCAATCATATTATTGCACGGAGGTGTACTTAGAAAAAGATAAATTATTGATTTTTCGTTGCAGTTTGGAAAGTTTTATGGAATTGAAGGGAATATTTGAGAGAAACTTTTTATTAAAATATTGTCGCTTCGAACCTGGTGGTGATGGGTTTTAGAATATGAAAAATTTGGAAGAAAGGGTTTGGTAACGGATTACGTTATAATAATACGTTACTTTCTCCGAAAAAAGTGCTTCTAAACCGTAGTGCTTAGTTGCAAAGCATAAGCTAAAATTCTCTGGTCTATATCTTTCTAATTGGTCTACGTATGCTCACTAACTTTTGCAAACCGTGAATTACCCGGAAACCGGCATCCATTCTTTCAAGTAGCTCCACTATCGGCGGATATCATATAACTTGAGAACTTTGACTCTCAGTTTCCACCTAGATAGTGGCACCTGAGCTCTGATTGATGCGAAACTGCACTAGGAATTTAATTAAGCCCAGAGTATCCAAGCCAAACAGATACTCAAGGGATCTTTAATATGCCGCATAATCATACAACATGGGGGCTGACGATTTTCTGCATCTTGAAACTCCACCCACTTGGGCCAGGTTTGATCCTGCGAACCTGTGCGGACGAGGCCAGTGCCTTGCCACTACGCCACCATGCGGGCTTCTCTTATCTATATGTGTGTTGTTTAAGCTGCTGTAGAACTTAGAACATGTTTTTAGGGTGGCTTTCTTATATCAGACGATTTAAGCGAGCTAATTAGTTTGGAAAAACATTAAAGTTATGTTGAACCCGTGACGGCAAATTGAGTTGAATATCGTTCAGCATTGTAAGACTATCAACCACACGTTGGCTCTAATTCAGATAACTTTTTCCAGAAGTTCTCATGGTATTTAAATCGTAATTTTGAAGAGTGTCGTATGTATACATAGGTGTAATTTCTATTGTGATTTAATATCAAATTCAACATTCGTTCTTGTATTTGTCCTCACTTTTTCTTTTTCACCTTATAAGTTTTACAATGTCGTGCTTTGTAGCATTCTATCTGATTTTGTGCAAGTCTTATCTTTAAACCTGTTTTTCAGTAATTCGACTGTATACTCGAATAGCCAAGATTTATTTCCGCAGATCGCATAAGTCATTTTTTTCACATATTTTTTTTTACAAATTCTTATTTACAGAAACATTTTAATGCTCTTCAATTCAAAGAACTTAGTGTGCTTCCTAAAAATACTGTTAATTAGAAGAAAATTAATAAAACTAAATATTTAAATACTGGATACCAGCAAAACAACCCTCTAAAAATTACTTCAAAAGAGATATTTCATTATATTCTTTCAAAATTTGCAGTCAATTAGATATTTAAGTCACATCCCGCTTAATGCGCAACCAGAAACTCGATCCTTTTTTTTTTTCCCCTCTTTTTCTTTTTTTTTTTTTCAATCCAGTGCAATTTACTTCTACATATGTCACGACAGCTAACAGCTCTACTAAATAAACAGTAAAAAAAGACTTTTAAAGAATTTTTTTTTTTTTTGAAAAGCTTGCTAATATTATTAAATAGCATAGAATACGATCTTAGCTCTGTGATAAAATAAAATTCTTCTAGATCTCACTGGATAAATTAAATCAACCTTTTTTTAGCGTAAATATCACTCTTTCCACTAAAACGCATATAATACTCACTTAAATGCTGGAATTATTTATGAATTGTGTTATGGCAACTCGAGACAAAATTTGTTTTGACCTTTTGAAGCAGCTGCAGCGATCACGAAATGCAGGTGCGATTTCACAAATATGAACTATTCCATATGTATTCTCAGCCAACTGCCAGCTTGTCTAACTTATTGGCTTTTTAATAACTAGCAGCCGTGATAATAAATTCTGCTAGATTTTTAGAATTTAGTCTAGTTCAGTTTAGGCTACTGGAATATAACAGTAAAAATGATTAACTCAGCGTCTGTATGATGGTTAATTCAATAAATTAAAAGCTCGATATATCAGCTTGTAACGAAATCTTTTGCTGGAAGAACTATATCGAGTGAATTAACTTTTTTATTTTATTATTTTTTATTTACATCAATTTACACTTTTTACATCAAATAATCCATGCTTAAATACAAATAAAGTAACGCCCTATACATCACAGGATAACATATAGGGCCGGAAAGTAAGTAACACAAAGCACAAAAACAAAACACAAAGTAAAAAAGGAACATCACAAACAAACAACCAAACGAACTATAGAACTAATAAAACGTTTTAAAAGATTAAAAGTTTCAACGCTCTGAACTAGAGAAGATGGAAGAGGAGGTCAGGTAAAAGACAGCTTCCTCAGTTGCTGCACAAGAGTTTCTCTCTGGGATCTTAAACGGTTACATCAAAACAATAGATGTTCTGGATTCTCCTTATCTAGGCCGCAATTACACAAGCTACTTGTATTACGACTAAATATATGCAAGAAATTTTCAAAATTACCATGACCAGGAAGGAGTTAAGTTCCCAAAACGTCCATTCTGAAGTGTTGCAGCTTCAGTCAAAAAAGACAAATCAATTCAAGTCTTTTGAAAGATCTTTTAATATTTGAACCAGATAAGAGACGGTCTCCTGGGCTGGCACCTCCCTGGTAGTTGGCACCCCCAGGGTGTATTTGGAGAACATTGGAGGCACGGCGGATTTAGCGTGCACCAGTTCCTTTAACGTGCACCGTCCCAGAGCAACCAGCCCCGAGATGTTGTTACCCTCCCAAACAATAATTTCGGTCAATGTTGCTTCACTTTCGGTGTTCTGCGGGAAGTGAGCTTTTACCGACTAGTCCCTTTTCTCTGTTGATAGCAGTTTAAGAGAAGAAAAATACATTTTCAAATTTCGCCCTAGTTTTTACAATAAGAATGCTTTCTAAAGAAGCTTTAGTAAAAAAAAAATTTTGTAAACATATTACCAAACAATAAATGACAAGTCTTATCACGAATTAAAGAAAATTTTATTTACTATACCCTCATAAAATCGGAACTTTTTTTCAGTATAAATGCCTTTTCCTTACTCAGATGCTTAAATGAAAATTTGAATTGTCACTAATGATTGAAAGGACCAAGGGATTTGCAAAATGATTTGCATTCGGACACCATTTTTGGTCTTCTCTTTAGCGTAGAGCCAAGTAAAAATGGTTGCTAAGCAACGTACGCTTTATTTGCATATTCATTGACGAGTTCGTCGCCATAGGAGACTGTCGGCGCATAAAGTTGCTTTTACGACGAATCCCCTCCTCACCTACGCCACTCCTACTATCCAAGAAAAGAGCTAGGGTTCTTTCTGGGAGCGTCTTACAGATTCTTTGGAAGTTTGAAATCGCATTTTAAAGGGAAGCGAAAATTTACAGAATTCGAAATGAGCTTTCAGTCAGCTTTAAGACTGAGGTGCGAAATGTTATGGCCATTCGTTTTGATATTAAAGTCTTTGGGAGCGGTGTATTGAATTAGGACTATTCGAAGCAATTTGTCGCTCCTTCTATGGCAAGTCTGCTGGTTCCCAGATAAAAATAACTTTCATTGAATAATGACAATTTTTAGAGTTCATAGCAGTAGTTTTTAAAGGGATTTTAAGGTCATTGCAAGATAAATTATCGTTTAGATTTGATTTTGAGAAGCAAGACCTTACCACTTCTCATTTTGATTTGATTTTGAGAAGCAAAAGTTTATCATTTCCCATTTTGGTTTTAAAGATTTGACATGGGCGATTTCTTAATACGAGCCGGCCTGAAAACTAAAAACGGTTCCGTTTTTGGTTCCTTTTGTTAAGTTTCGTTCATTGTGCGAAAGGATTTTTTTGCTTATTATGTCCCATGTTTTTTATTTCTGTTTTTTAAAGGAAATTAAATAAAGAGCTTTTTCCTTATTATGTAAGCTTAAAAAGTGGGAGAAACAAACTACAGAACTAAATGAGAACGAAAAAAATGCCACAAGAACGAAAAAAAGAAACTGAGCCAAAACTTGTTTAAAAAAAGAAGTAAATGAAAAATAGCAAATGTGGAGCAATTTTTATACTACATTGTTTTACAAAGGTTGCTAATTTTAGAAAGATTATATATTCCTTAAGAAATTAATTTAACTTTCAATTGTTGCTTAATCAAAAGAAGAATAGACGAAAAGAAAGAAACGTTACAATGAAAATGAGAACACTACCTCTTAATAAAAATTAAAAATTAAATTAAAATTCATCAGTTAAATGTTTTTTATCTAGAAGCTCACTCTTTTGCATTGGAAAAAGGGTTCCTTGTAACCTCGAAACACGCATCGGTAATTTTTGCAAATATTTTACTTAATTTTACGTTGATTTTTAGTTTTTATTTTGCGGCACAAAGGTTTACATTTTATTTCTTTACGCTTAATAATAATTTTTTCCAAAAATAGATAAGTACTTACGTTTTTAAATTTAATAAATTTAAGCATGCATCATGTTAGTTGTGCGGTTCCACATTGGTCATTCAATTTAATTTAAATGTTTTTAGTGCGTTTAAGTCGATTAAATTTAAAAAATCAGCAGCGTCTCAAATGCAAATTGCGTCATTTCAATTGTATGTAAGAAGAGGGTTCAAGGTGAAACGATGGCAGAAAGTGTCTCGGCTATGCGTAGTTGAGGTTGGTTTTTACTAAACGCTGCTGGGGGCATTTGTATCATCCGTGTCACTTATATCATTTTACATTTTAGATATGTTAGATTGTAGAATAATAGAAATAAAATTTCACGTTAATTAAAGCACAAATGAGCATTAAAACGCAGACATATGTTTCGGGATCGCTTGGATCCCTTTTTCAATGCGTTTAAGTGCGCTTTATTTTGTGTCTGTAAGTGAATTCGTCCTTAAATTTTTATTTTACTTTGAAACAATCTTTATCATTGAGAATAAGTAATACAGTATTTTACAAAAAAGTTCCTTTTTAGAAAAAGCTTAAGTGAAGAACAATGTAAAGGCTGTGGTAGCCTAGTGGTTAGGGAGTCGAGCTTCGATCAGAGGATCTCGGGTTCGATACCCGACCCGCTGAAGACCCACCATGTACACTTGGGGATACGTGCATGTAAAATCCGTAACCTTGAAGTCCCGAGTAGTTCAGTCATCATAGTAAGTTCACCTCGGAATTCGAGATACCCAGCTGTAAGTCTGTAAATACTTGTATATTGACACCCTAAAAGTTGTCTCAAAACCTACATATGGTAGGGTGTACGCAACTATTAAATTTCAAGGTCAAAGGTCACCAAAATCGTTTTTTTTGCGCTTTTTTTTTTTGTAAATATCTCATTTCCTATGGGTTTTTTGCTATTTGTATTTATTATCAATATTGTAGAATACAAAATTCTCTACAAATTTTGTTTAAAAAAAAATGTTATACGGTGAACCGTTTTCGAGATGTAGGGCGGAGAGCGCGCGGTCACAGGATCACTTCAGGTCAACCGGTGCCTCTGGTCGAAAACGCGCCATATATAGTTGATGAACTATCGATAAATCAATGATTATAAGTATTTGTCAATTTTTATTAACTATTATATTATATTTTATCATTTTCTTCATGCATTAAATCTATATCTATTCAATAATACTGATAACCGTTTCCTAAAATTGTATTGTATAGTTACGACCGTCTTCTCTTTATTGGCGGATTTCTTCTTCATTATGTTGTATAGAGCAGAGAAGATACTTTTTCTATTATTTTTAATAAATACATGAATTATTTACAAAGGCATTACAGTTCCAAAATAATTGTTGTATTTGACGGATATTACGACTACAGTAAGAACGTAAAAGCTATGGAGCAGCAGAGAAGAACTGCTGCACTTTCAAAAACGTATGAAGTCTGTTTCGATGAAACAATGGTTGTACCAATTACTCAAGAAAAATTCTTATCAAATCGAAATAACAAAGATATGCTCATTAATATGTTAATTGAAAAATTACAAGCTGCAAATATTACTACTAAACAAGCCAGAGATGATGCGGATGTTCTTATTGTTGAAACTGCAATTGAAGAATCAAAGTCTGAAAAAACTGCAGTTATAATAGGACAAGATATTGATTTACTTGTCATTTTAATTGGGCGTACACTGTCTTACGAACAAGAAATTTTCTTTAAAAAAGTTGGGAAAGGAAATGTAAAAACGGAGATATACTCGACTAAAAGTTTTGATAATTATCCTCATTCCGAAACACATATTTTATTTCTGCACGCATTAAGTGGCTGTGACACAACTTCTGCGCTTTTTAAAAAGGGAAAAAAATCATTTTTATAAGTTTTTGAGAAACTGACAAATTTGGATGAACTAGCTGCAGCATTTGAGGAAGAAAATTGTTCGGCCCAGAGATTATTAGAGAGTGGAACTCAAACCTTATTGGCAGTCTATAATGCTCCGAAATCTGAAAAGTCTCGATCATCTTTGTTATATGCATTACGTCAAGTCTACAAAACTTAATAAACCTGTGCAGCTTTCAAATATTCCACCAACAAGTGCAGCTGCTCATCAACATTTCAAACGTGTATATTATCAAGTTCAAACTTGGTTAGGGCATGATTTGGAACCCCAGGTATGGGGTTGGGCAATGCGAAACGATTTCCTGGAGCCTATCATGACAATTTTACCACCTGCTCCAGAAGATTTGCTAAAAACAATTTTCTGCAACTGCAAGAGTGGTTCTGGTGCGCGATGCGGATGCAGGAAAGCGGGCTTGCAATGCTCTTTAGCTTGTGGCCAATGTAATGGGCAAGCTTGTCTCAATGCTCTACCATATCAGAGCGACATTAACGAAGACGTCCCGAAATCATGGAAGAACTTGAGACAAATATCGTTGAAGACGATAATGAAGACCAGTTTGAAATTTACCAGCAGCCGGAAGACGACGATGAAGAGGAAGAAGATGATTACAATTATAAATTGTAGTTTTTGTACAATTTATTCCATTTTTTTTACTTTTAATAAAAATAAATGTATTGAATGATATTTTTTAATAAAAAGGTTAATTCATAAATTATTTGTTTTTTTTTTTTAATCATGTAAGAAGTTATTAATATTAATTAGGTTAAAATTCAAATATAACTGCTATATTTTCATTAACAATTCTGCAATTACATGGGCAGGTAAATGTTGTTAAATAAATTAATACTGAATAAAAAGTGGATAGGTTAGGAAAAAAATGACAAAATATAATATAATAGTCAATAAAAATTGACAAATATTTATAATCATTGATTTATCGATAGTTCATCAACTATATATGGCGTGTTTTCGACCGGAGGCACCGGTTGACCTGAAGTGATCCTGTGACCGCGCGCTCTCCGCCCTCTATCTCGAAAACGGTTCACTGTATAAAAAAATTTTTTAAGCGAAATTTGTAGAGAATTTTGTATTCTACAATATTGATAATAAATACAAATAGCAAAAAACCCATAGGAAATGAGATACTTACAAAAAAAAACGCAAAAAACCGATTTTTGTGACCTTTGACCTTGAAATTTAATAGTTGCGTACACCCTACCATATGTAGGTTTTGAGACAACTTTTAGAGTGTCAATATACAAGTATTTACAGACTTACAGCTGGGTATCTCAAATTCCGAGATTCTTACCTAATTTAAGCTTAAATGACTGAACTAGAGGCAATTCCGAGGGAACCGGAGGGTGGAGAAATTCCCTTCCCTTCCCTCTTAGGTCAAAAAAGGAAGGTGGCGTATTTGTGGTGGCGCCATCTGGTGACATCCAAATACATAACGAGCCAAGTCGTACTTCCACCGTTGTGGCGCTCATCTATAAACGGAAGGCTCTCCTTACTGCCTTAATTCCTAGTTCTGCGAAGGGGAGCTTGGATTTCCAAGTGGCATTACAAACAACACAACAATGTAAATTTTACATTAATGAGCCCACATGACGCTTTCAGCTACATCATAATGAGCTAGAAATTATGTTAATGCTTTCACAGATAGATGTTTCAATAGATGTTTAAAACATTGCAGCCCGTAAAATCCTCTCTAACACAACAATAAAATTTTTAAATGATTCACTAAACATTTCAAAATACTTTTTTTTTCTTGTTCTCTGAAATGTCTAAATTAATCTTTTTGAATTCTTCAAACCATAAACTACCGGCTAAAGTGCTTTATTTATTCTCATAGTTAAAAAAAAACACTTTTCGCCAAAACAAAAAATAAAACGATGCATATTACATCAAACCTTCAATCTTAGGACATTACGTAGTGTAAAAATTCTACTTTCCACTGTAGAGTTTTTTACTCCTAGAGTCACGTTGTTTAAGGAAAACTTTTTTAAGCAAAATTTGTAGAGAATTTTGTATTCTACAATACTGATAATAAATACAAATAGCAAAAAACCCATAGGAAATGAGATATTTACAAAAAAAAAAGCGCAAAAAACCGATTTTTGTGACCTTTGACCTTGAAATTTAATAGTTGCGTACACCCTACCATATGTAGGTTTTGAGACAACTTTTAGGATGTCAATATACAAGTATTTACAGACTTACAGCTGGGTATCTCAAATTCCGAGATTCTTACCTAATTTAAGCTTAAATGACTGGACTAGAGGCAATTCCGAGGGTACCGGAGGGTGGAGAAATTCCCTTCCCTTCCCTCTTAGGTCAAAAAAGGAAGGTGGCGTATTTGTGGGGGCTCCATCTGGTGACATCCAAATACATAACGAGCCAAGTCGTACTTCCACCGTTGTGGCGCTCATCTATAAACGGAAGGCTCTCCTTACTGCCTTAATTCCTAGTCGTTCTGCGAAGGGGAGCTTGGATTTCCAAGTGGCATTACAAACAACACAACAATGTAAATTTTACATTAATGAGCCCACATGACGCTTTCAGCTACATCATAATGAGCTAGAAATTATGCTAATGCTTTCACAGAATTGTCCAATAGGCAATTTATTCATTTTTTATTTATCTTTATTGATTCAGTTTATTTATATTTTATTTCCTCACTAACTTAGAATGCTCAGTTCAAGGTTTTTAGTCAAGAACTCTTCGGGAGATATAACAAATGCCGTTCCCGAAAATTATCAAACATGAAACGAAATTCTGAATACTGAGGAAAAAGGAAATAAAAAACTGCCGCAATGCGAGATGAGGAAAAAATTTCATTTTCATTTCCTTTTTTGCAGTTAGTTCTTTAAATGTAGCAAAATCTAAAAAAATAGAAATTACGTTCCACGTTATTTCCAAAAATGCATTGTGCCTTTCATTTTTGGGTTACTTTCTCATATGCGCTGAAAAAAAAAATTATAATAGATGTTTAATGCATTGCAGCCCGTAAAATCCTCTCTAACACAACATTAAAATTTTAAAATGATTCACTAAACATTTCAAAATACTTTTTTTTTTTTCTTGTTCTCTGAAATGTCTAAATTAATCTTTTTGAATTCTTCAAACCATAAACTACCGGCTAAAGTGCTTTATTTATTCTCATAGTTAAAAAAAACACTTTTCGCCAAAACAAAAAATAAAACGATGCATATTACATCAAACCTTCAATCTTAGGACATTACATAGTGTAAAAATTCTACTTTCCACTGTAGAGTTTTTTACTCCTAGAGTCACGTTGTTTAAGGAAAACTTTTTTAAGCAAAATTTGTAGAGAATTTTGTATTCTACAATACTGATAATAAATACAAATAGCAAAAAACCCATAGGAAATGAGATATTTACAAAAAAAGCGCAAAAAAAACGATTTTTGTGACCTTTGACCTTGAAATTTAATACTTGCGTACACCCTACCATATGTAGGTTTTGAGACAACTTTTAGGGTGTCAATATACAAGTATTTACAGACTTACAGCTGGGTATCTCAAATTCCGAGATTCTTACCTAATTTAAGCTTAAATGACTGGACTAGAGGCAATTCCGAGGGTACCGGAGGGTGGAGAAATTCCCTTCCCTTCCCTCTTAGTCAAAAAAGGAAGGTGGCGTATTTGTGGTGGCGCCATCTGGTGACATCCAAATACATAACGAGCCAAGTCGTACTTCCACCGTTGTGGCGCTCATCTATAAACGGAAGGCTCTCCTTACTGCCTTAATTCCTAGTCGTTCTGCGAAGGGAGCTTGGATTTCCAAGTGGCATTACAAACAACACAACAATGTAAATTTTACATTAATGAGCCCACATGACGCTTTCAGCTACATCATAATGAGCTAGAAATTATGTTAATGCTTTCACAGATAGATGTTTCAATAGATGTTTAATGCATTGCAGCCCGTAAAATCCTCTCTAACACAACAATAAAATTTTAAAATGATTCACTAAACATTTCAAAATACTTTTTTTTTCTTGTTCTCTGAAATGTCTAAATTAATCTTTTTGAATTCTCCAAACCATAAACTACCGGCTAAAGTGCTTTATTTATTCTCATAGTTAAAAAAAACACTTTTCGCAAAAACAAAAAATAAAACGATGCATATTACATCAAACCTTCAATCTTAGGACATTACATAGTGTAAAAATTCTACTTTCCACTGTAGAGTTTTTTACTCCTAGAGTCACGTTGTTTAAGGAAAACTTTTTTAAGCAAAATTTGTAGAGAATTTTGTATTCTACAATACTGATAATAAATACAAATAGCAAAAAACCCATAGGAAATGAGATATTTACAAAAAAAAAAAGCGCAAAAAACCGATTTTTGTGACCTTTGACCTTGAAATTTAATAGTTGCGTACACCCTACCATATGTAGGTTTTGAGACAACTTTTAGGATGTCAATATACAAGTATTTACAGACTTACAGCTGGGTATCTCAAATTCCGAGATTCTTACCTAATTTAAGCTTAAATGACTGGACTAGAGGCAATTCCGAGGGTACCGGAGGGTGGAGAAATTCCCTTCCCTTCCCTCTTAGGTCAAAAAAGGAAGGTGGCGTATTTGTGGGGGCGCCATCTGGTGACATCCAAATACATAACGAGCCAAGTCGTACTTCCACCGTTGTGGCGCTCATCTATAAACGGAAGGCTCTCCTTACTGCCTTAATTCCTAGTCGTTCTGCGAAGGGAGCTTGGATTTCCAAGTGGCATTACAAACAACACAACAATGTAAATTTTACATTAATGAGCCCACATGACGCTTTCAGCTACATCATAATGAGATAGAAATTATGTTAATGCTTTCACAGATAGATGTTTTAATAGATGTTTAATGCATTGCAGCCCGTAAAATCCTCTCTAACACAACAATAAAATTTTTAAATAATTCACTAAACATTTCAAAATACTTTTTTTTTCTTGTTCTCTGAAATGTCTAAATTAATCTTTTTGAATTCTCCAAACCATAAACTACCGGCTAAAGTGCTTTATTTATTCTCATAGTTAAAAAAAACACTTTTCGCCAAAACAAAAAATAAAACGATGCATATTACATCAAACCTTCAATCTTAGGACATTACGTAGTGTAAAAATTCTACTTTCCTCTGTAGAGTTTTTTACTCCTAAAGTCACGTTGTTTAAGGAAAACTTTCTGCATACGAATATCTCGAATATCGATCAATGATAACTGAGTGCAAAGGAGAAAACATCTTGACAAGCGAAGACGAGAAACGATGCAGTACGTAACCTCCAGGTATATTTCAAAAGTATGTCAAATTCTGAATGATTTCAGTTATCTAGTTTTCCGAAAAATCATATTTCTATGATATATCGTTACGTGGAGCAAATATGAAAACTTTAAGTGCAACGCAAGGCTGTAGTGGTGAAATATTGAAAGAAAAGTATCTTATTTTATATTCTCAAACATACATTCCTGTATCTGAAAGATCTGAAAGTAGGAACATTCCTTCTACATCCTTCTTCAAATATTTAAAATGGTCGACTACCACTTTCTCGCTCTGCAAATATCCAATTTATATACCCAGTATATGTATAAAATTTGAATAGACTAACTTTTGTTCAATCTAGAGGGAAATTATTTCAATAATTCAACGGTGCTTCAAAGGATGTTAGTCTTATGGTCTTCGAAACTAGAAGATATATAAATTTCTCTGAATTCAAGCCAAATCGAAACATTTTGCAGTTAAAACGTAACCAATTTCAAGATATCCTTTTGAAACTATGAAAATTCGGTCGTTTTAAAATTTATAAATTTTCCTTACTCTTAGGCAATAAAAAAAATAATAAAAGACATTTTCATTAATTTGAATTTACAGTCCCTGAAGAGCACAATTTCTAGCTAAAGCTGAATCTGTCTTAATTATCTTTAATCTTAAACGGAAATAAATGAAGTGCTGAAATAATATTTCTTTGAAACTAAGAAAACTTTTGAATGTAAAACGTCAATATCATTTCTTGCAAGATACTGGAAAAAACTTCTTGTTTGTAACATTTGAATGCATTTTTCATCTTGATCAACCGTGTTAAATACAAAACTAAATTGTTTTTAAGATGGTAAGTAACTAAGAAATTTTTTAACTTACACTATTAAAGAAAAAAAAGAATACAGTAAAATGTAACAAAGGAAAAAGAAACAGTAATTGGTGTACCAATAACAAAAGCAAATGAAAAATTTGAAAACTAATTGAAGATATCTATTGTTAACTTAGGGAAAAAAACAACAAATTTAAAGCTTTAAATTTGAATTGAGGAATTGTAAAAAGACCGATACATTACACAGAATAAAAAGGAAAGAAAATCCGTGTCTTTACTTCATATGATAAATAAAAGGCACTACTGCCCAGTTTTTAGACAGCCTGGAACCCTAAATGATGTGTATTCTACCGAAATTAAATTTGTGATATCTGAAAGAGTATGACATAATTTATTCGACATATTTATTTTTCACCGAAACGCTCTTCATTTATAAACTAAAATTAATGCATAAAATAAATGGGCAGGCATAATTCGAATTTCCATGAAATCATTTAATATAAACGATAAAGATTATTAAAATTTAAAAAATGAGAGAGAGGTAAATACCGGAAATGGGAACGGCGAAATGGATGGATTTGAAATTAAAAGTAATTTCATTTGTAAAGGATTTTTTTAAAAGTACTACTTTGACACTATTTAATGGTCATTTATGGAGGTTGGCAAAACAAGTTCTATTTCCCTAATTTTAATTGTGGGATTTAAAAAGGAAAAGATCGTATCTGAAAGATCCGATCCCAGAAAGCATCGGATTTCCGGTAACCGATTTTTAGATATTCGGACTCTGATCCACCACTGCACTAAAGATCCAATAATACAGCATGTCAAATTTAATTGTCAACTTTAAAGCCTGTTTTCTAGTCTTTTTCTATTTTTGTACTTAAAGTCATATGAATTTTCTCCTTCAGAAAGGAAAAAAAAATATATAAATTATATATTCCGGATGCCTACTCTTCTTTAAAAGGGAATCCAAATGTCACGTTCTCGAGTTCTTGCGTTGCAGACGTTGCTTCAAGAAGCTACATAAAATGGGTGTTTAGAAGCAAATTTTATGCCCCATAAGTTTTTATATAGAACTTATCATATTTTATCCGACTCTTCACGGAAATGCACTGTAATCGCTTTTAGTAGTTCTCCTGGAACTCAGCACACTCTGTAAGGGGTTTTCTATTCGGTAGTTATGCGAAATACGTTGAGTTCATTGAGCACCTATCAATTTGCTTTCTATAAGTTTGGGAAAGAATATAAAAAATGTGTCCCTATTAATCCAACTACTCTGCTACAAAATTCAGTCAGAAAAACTACTCGTATTTTATGAATAAATTCCGGCGAGCTGTTTTGGCCTCAGGATTTATGCTAAGGGTCTCATAAAACCGCCTAAATAATTCAAATATGTATCACTTTGAAAATATTTGTTTCAATATGACCAAGTTCGGATGATTTCACACTTTTGTTAAAGCGATAAAAAGTGAAAGAAAGGTTCAGGTTTTGACAATGAACATACCCAAAGTTATAAGGAGGGGGCTTACTGTAAATGAAAGGGAATAAGATAATCATCCTTCTTAGATTGTGTTAAATACAGTCTAGAAAATTTGATTTATCAGTAAAGGGAAATAAGGTAGGTGGATCATTCTACAGAAAACCTGCAATTTGACTACAAAATTTTCAAATTAAAAAAATCAAGATAAATTCTTCAAAAAAATCTGAAGGTTGGCTTATGATATGTATATATCTATAACATCAGTCGCACAGATCAACTCCGTTTTGATTTTGTGAAAAAAAATTAAGAAGAATTTAGCAGTCCACAGAAGTGATGACTATGTCCACAGAAGTGATATCGCTGAAAACATACAATTTCTGATGGGGGGGGGGGGGGAAGACAACGAGTTTATGCAAAAAAAATTTGGTATTTAATAATCAGACAAAATTTATTGACATATACCAGTAATCCAGTTGTTCTGTGACGAAAAAATAAAGTGTGAATAAAATAAAAAATAAAGACAAAACAAATTTTGTAACATTAAGTTACACTAATAACTACGGAAATTTATTCTAAGTTTGGGAATGGTGTTAAATCATCCTCAAATATATAACAACCTCTTCTGTTCCTGGTTGGAAACTTTAAAATATTAATTACGTTTTTCCTATCAACTATTTCTTCATCAACCTGTTGAGGAAAAGAAAAAACTTTATTTCCAGATCTCCTTAAAAAGTTCACTTTGCACTCAGTCTGATGCTCTTCTGTAACAACTCCTATATAATGCTTCTTAAAATTTTTCTTTCCTTCAAAGCAGACAATCACATATTTATTTTTCAATGCTTGAAGTTCATCTAAATTGGAGCTGTTATGATCATCATCAAAATGAACAGGAATTTGAGAAATAAACACTTTTCTTCAGGTTTGCACGTTCAGACGTCTAGCATCTAGAAAGTGCTTGTTTTTCTTTGACCAAGTAATCTGATGTATTCTCATTGTACCTTTAAATGTTACGATATTTATTTTTTCTAAAATCTCATCAATTTTCTTCACTTCTACATCAGCATCTTTAGTGATATCAATCACATTGATTCCAGGGCATCTTGTTTTTAGCAGAGAAACAAACTCATCTTGTCCAGTAATATCATAACCATGTGCAATAACATTATCCGCAGTTCTTTTTAGTGTTCCTCCCACACCATCAGGCGCCCCCTTGCCCTGACTAGTTTCTGAGAAATGCCAAACACATGTACTTGCTCCTGTTTCTTTTGCAATGAATGCTCTCAAGCGATTAAAAAAAATTTTATTTCGATATTGAGTGCTTGGCCCATCACTTAGTATCTGCAGTGTTTCTAGTTTAAGTTCTTGAAAAATTGGTTTCAGATGAATATATATAGCTGCCGAATCATGGCGTAAATTTTCTGAGACAGAAGAGATGTCCACAGAAGTGACGAAAATTTCTGATTTATTGAATAATTATATTCGGGTTAATTCTATAAGTTTGTGCCATTTATAACATTTAGAACATCATATTCTGTTTAATATGGCGCGTTGAATAAAAAATAAAATTTTAAATTGTTACTTTAAAAAAGGTCACAGAGGTGATGACATAAGCAGAACAGATTACGAATGAACATAAATACCAAATTCTTACCCAAAAGATTTCAAACTTATTCAAAGCAACTTGCTTACATTTCCAACATGTCTGCTTCTCCTTTTATTTGCTACTACAAAAAGATAAGTACCGCCATCTAGAGAGTTGTTTTTTAAAATGTTTTAATTGTCCACAGAAGTGATGCAAAACCTTGTGACAAGCTGTATTTTTGAAAAATATTCAATGTGACAATAAATAAGGCAAACAATTCGTATGTAATGTTAAATTCATACATTTTCTAATGAAAATGCACATACTTAATCTACGTATGTGGTATAATACATCATCTACAACTATTGAAATAGTACAACTCTGGCTTGTGACAGTCCACAGAAGTGACATATCACCCCCTGTGGATAGATTCTTTTACTATTTATTTTTTCTAATTTCTAAAATTTTTCAATTATAACTCAGAAAACATTGTATTTTTACATTTTAAATAAAAAAATAAGCAATGTTAATAATAATTTTCATTTTATTGTTTTGTGACTTAAAATGCAGGTTTTCTGTAGAATCACTCAGAAATGGAAATTCTGCATTAAAATTGTCATCATTAATAACTGTTATTAACAAGTGATCAAGTGATAATAACTTATGATTAACAATTGTTCATTAATAAATTATACCATCAAAAATTTTCATCATTTACAATTGTTCAGTAATATTGGTATCATTAACAAGTGTTCATTAATGATTGCTATCATTAACAATTGTTCATTAATAACTGTTATCGTTAACAAATGCTCATTAATAATTGTTATCATTAATATCATGTTGTTCCGGCGCAGTTAATTTAAGCGACACGTAATATAACTAATACTAATGCGTCGTAAGTGTTATATAATATTTTTTTAAAAAAGGCGACTAGGGGTCTTCAGGATTACAATAAATGATTAACTAATTGGATCATTTTTTAAAGTTTGTCAACTTTTGAGTGAGCTTAATTAAAGAATCACCTGTCGCGAAATAAAACTAATATTTTGGACCAAAACTTCAAGAAAACTTGATAATTTTCCGCAAACAAAATTCTCAATAATTATTTACTTTGAGCTATTTGTATAATACTAATTTAAGAAAATCGCAGCATTATTTGTTTTTTATGTATATTTTTTGCCCCTTTTCCCCTTCTGTAACTCCCCCGCCCACCAAAAAAGCACGGTTACCTAGTATATGTACGTGCCCTAAAATAAATACATATCACTAACTAATTGTTGACACTTTATGAAGATATCATTAAGTTCAAATAACGAGGATCAATTAATTCTGATTAACAAATATACCGTTTTGAAACATAATGACCAAACACAAGAGTTAACTGAACATATAATTACTACTCACGATGAGATTTTATAAAGGGTTGCAGGATAATAGATCGATTTTATATTAGATTAGTTACTTTATGGCTAGCTCCTTGCTTTGTTACAGTAAGAACTTCTTTTGCTTAACCACACTTTTTTCTTTATTTCGAAACGTTGAGTATTTAAACCACTTAGCTTCAAAACACATTTCATCATATGACAGTGTGATTTATTAACTGCTGATTGCACATGTGACGTCCTACATGATCCAATTCCAAATGTTACTTCGCATGATTCTTAAGAATTATTAATTGACTTTTGGTTTTAAAAAATGTTACGTAACCTCAATTCAATGTACAAGGTCATCGAAATTTATTTTCCGACATCTTAATTTTTAAGCCTTGAGATTAGTTAAGATTAAATTTTGAAGCAATGCTAATGCATGATAAAAAAAAATATTTTTATTTCAGGTTAAAACAGTTCAAAGCAGCCTTGAGCTATAAAAGTGTTTGACGAAATCATCAGAGATCTAGAACTCTTTGTTACAAAAAGAAATACTCAGTTTTATATAATGCTTTTAAGAAAATAAATAAATAAAATTTAAAAAATATTTCTAAAACAAGTATGTTCAATAGAGAATAAACACCATTCAAGTGCAATAATGAAATATATTTTAACGTATTTTTACTTGATTAGTTTTTTACTTTATGTTTTAACAACTGATATCGTCCGAACCTGCCATTTGGAGCTTAAGATTTAAGATGAACGCTGATACCAGTGGGTGTTTAAAACTGAAAACGCACTTGATGCTGGGAGCGAAATGCTATCTCAGGACTGTACATAGCTATTGCAAATAATAACAATGATAATACAGTGAAGTATATTATATCATAATTTAAAAAAAATAATAATAATAATTGACAAAAAATAGAAATAAATACAGGACCATTGGCTAGTGAATGTAGTACACTCTATCAATTAGCAAGAACATTTAAAAGCACGCTGTACACATTTACTCAACAAAAAAAACTGACTGAAAACAGAAAAACGAACTATATAAGTTTCGTTCTCGCAGCAAAATATGAAACGATACTTCCAATATTTACAGAAGATAGAATAAATCAGCTCACTTACTTACAATACAGGAACTCGTGGTGAAAATGTATAAATTGAAAAGGTCAATACTATTCTCTCTTTTTTTCTCTCCCTTTCTTTTTTCCAAAAAAAGAAAATATATAAATCCTGTACTTTTACCCTTTAATCAAACTTAAAGCTTTAAAACATTAATTTTGTTTCAACGTCAAAAAGAAACGGAAGAAAAAATCAAGTAAATGATCGAATGTGAAAAAGGAACTTTTCTTCTCTACTTTACTCGAAATTAAATACACATTTCAATGTTTGCTGCTATTTTTCTCTAATATTTTTTTTCTAACTTCCTTAAAGTTACTCAGAAAATTTCAAAGATGTTTAAAATGTGTGACTTCACATTTGAAGAATTGCGTTTTAACGCAGCTTTCAAACATCAAGAGAGTTTATGAGATGTTTCGCAGAATTGATTTCTTACATAGTTGAGACTTTCTACATGGTTCATTGTACATAGTTTCAGACAAAACGAGGGGCTGAAATATTTTACAGCGCAAAGACAGATAACATTAGTTAACATTGTTGAAAACTCTCCTTTGATCGCCCGTTATTGAAAAAATCTCCATTGTTTAACATTGTTCAATACCGGTATTAAAAATTCGACTTTATTATTATTATTATTATTATTATTATTATTATTATTATTATTTTATTATCATCATCATCGTCAACATTATTAAACTTTTTTAATACACTAGAGATAACCAAAACATTTTCAGCATCTCTTCATATCCATTTTGAAAGGTTTTTGTTACCTTAAGAAATATTCTTCAAGCTTTTACTAATGCCAGTTACCTGATCATATTTTTTGAAACATTCATCCTTTCCTATAACTTTTCACGTCGTCAAGAAACTTAGCGTCAAGAAATTTCTGCCATGGCAGATCGTTTGGTAAGTGAAGCAATCATGATTGCCAATTTCTCTCTTTTCTTGATTGAATACTTTAGCAACTCTTTTTCTTTTATACTTATGTTCGTTTCTTTTATTGCTCTTTTGTCATTTTCGCTTATCTCTTTAAAATAAAATTTTTCACTTGTGCCTTCTCCACATTGGTTTTTACGTGTGCGGACATTACCTTTATCACAAGGTGATGATACAGGAACATTACCTTTATCACAAGGTGGGAAACTTCAGGCCAAGATTGCAACATTGTGACACACATGGTTTCCAGAGATCAGTGCATTCTAGCGGTAGTATTAATGCAACTAGAAGTTTGAAAAAATCTTGTAGTTAGTGATAATGATGTTGAATCAAAATGAACATGTAATAACCTAGTCAGTTGTGGTTTTAAAAAAAATATTGCTTGATTTTACAGTGTTTGACGACTTTTAAGATACCAGCAGAATCTCATCTGGATCTCATATCATCAGCTGTTCAACTAGTTAATTTTATTTCCCTATTCGTAGCATAGTAGAGGAACTGAGTGTGACGAAAAGCAGGGTCAAGATTGTGCCACATTAAGTTTTAATGTGTTTTAGAGGCAGAAAAGAGAAAGACACAAAGATGTACCCTGCTGATACAACTTTCTGCCCCACAAAAAAAATTTCACCTCCCTAGCCGAGATGTGTAAGTATTCTGCATCAAAACTTCAGAGTAATTGGTGCATAACATGAGAGGTATATTCTGGAAAACCCTCAAACAATTGCTCAAATTTTCCCATTTTTTTGTACAATACCGTTTCCTGAGTATTTAAGCTTCCTATACACAGTGTTTTTTTTTTCTTTCAACGCTAGGCACTGACGAAGCGGACGTTGGCTCCAGCAACCGGTCTGCCAATTTTAAGGATTTTATTTGCACCAATGAACGTTGTTCTCCATTTTACTACCTTTCTAATTAGTTATGAGTACTCCAAAGAAAAGAGGCTAAAAAATCATTAAAGTATGTTAGAACATTATACTTACCTTTATACTGTTTACACACAAAAAACCGCCAACCTTTTTTTAAATGCATCAAAATTTTAGCGGGGGAAAAGGCGGCCTCCGCCCCCTTCTCATCTTTTTAAGTTTCCCATTTGTGAGTTGGAGATCTCCATCTGAATAACGTCATTACTTTTATTCTTCAGGGTTAAAATCTAAAAGTAAAATCATTCGTATTCTTATAAAACAGCCAAGCAGATGTCTGAATACTTATCTTCATAATCGTATTCACAAAATTTGTTCTTTCGTTCAGAAAGTTACACGAAGTGCAACTAAAAAGTCAAGCTATTCTTTTCCTTTCTTTCTTTCTTTCTTTTTTTTCTTACTCCTTGTTAAACAGTCTAACCTCATTGATATAAAGAAGTCTTTCAGGTTACCAAGTTTGTGCGGAAAGTGAATTTTCAAAAAAATATACTTCTTGGCATCATCATTAAAACTGCTCATTACAAAAGAATTGAACTGCTATTGTAATAACCAATTTTGATACAGACAATTCCGAATTCTTTGAGGTTTATTTTTATTGCGTTAGTATTTAATAATGAGTTATAATTTAAAGAATCCATTGTACTACATAATATACTTCAACAACATTGTTTCATTTGGACGAGAGAGAAAGAGAGAAAAATTATAGGTCCCCGCACCCCCTCTTCCAATTCCAAGCAAGCACTAAATAAAACTAAAACACTTTAAAAGCAAATTTTGTTCAACTATTCAGAAAAATCTCCAACTTAGTTTTAAGCAGAAGTAAAAGCTTCTTTGTGTTACAGTTAACGTTGACTTGTACGATCAGGGCAGACAATGCTAAGAAAATCGCTTGGACTTACGTCGCCGTGCGCAGACGAATTAGCAACTATTGCGAATTAGCAACTACGGAAATTGAGTCGGAGATTAACCACAAACCGTTGACATACATTGAAGAGGATTTGGAGTACCAAGTGTTAACTACCTCTTTTCATCCTTCGAAATAAGACATCAAACTTACGCCTGTGATAACTTAAAATTATGTGCCTTACAGCAATAAGAAAGTTTTGTTAAAAATTCATCAACACAGGGAAATGCACTTGAATAACATTTGAAAACTATTTTGCGAAGATTATTTGTTGAACTTGATATTTGGCATTGTGTATTGACTTGCAACAAGCGTAGAACATAATTAAAGGTAAATGACATTGTTGTGATAAGTGAAGAACTTTTACCCCGCAATATGTGGAAGTTTAGAAGAATGATTAGGACTTTCGCTTGTAGGGATGGATTAATTCGAAGTTGTGAACATTCTAGTTTTTTTATTTATTGAGCAGTATGTAGAATCTTGAAGTTCATGAACAAAGTAATTACTATCAAGACCGATAAGGATTTATGGTGGGAACGGTGAACTAAAAATAAAAAATGATTTACAGTGGAGACGAATCGGAAAAGAGTGCGGCGGTCTTCATGATTGCTGGTTGAACTGTATTACTATAAATAAATTACAGCAATAAAATTGAAATTAGCAAAGCAATAAAATCATATTCTTTTCTCATACTTTCTGAGCATATGTATTATAGTGAAGTTCCGATAACCCGAACTTCGATGATCGGAATGTTCATCCAAAACCGAAGGAACTTTGGAACAGATATCTTGTATTCAAAAAGACCTAAGGTTAATTCAAAATTGGTCAATACTATTACTGAAACTTATTAACAAATTATTGCTGAATTATACGAGTTTGAAAAATTGTAATCTTTCTTTTTTTCCCAATGACGAAGCTCAGAAAGGTGCCAGCTTAGTCTTTTTTTTCAGCATTTTAGTTGTGTGTTTTTATTTTTATTCTTTCTGCTATTTTTAGATATATATATATATATATATCTGGAGGGGAGAGAGAGATAAGGGATAGAGAAAAATATATTGTTTTGACGGAATAATCATTATTATTTGTATAGAAAAATAAATAATGACAGCTATGGGTTGTAGTGTAAAGAAAAATGTTTATTAGAATATTGCGAACCGTTTTATTACTTTATTAAACTTACTCTTACTCAAACAGTTTCCTGCCTAAATTGATACTTTCAATTAAATTGTTAATTTTCATAAACATTTTTCAATCAATTCGTTTCAATGATAAGAGTTTAATCATAATCTAATTCGAAAGCTTAGCTAAATCCCATTCAACCATTATTGCATTAGTATGTACAATATAGTCTAATAAAATGCATACAACGTATCCATATCACACAAATACAATTGCTTGCCAATTAATAATGAATTCCTCGTCATTAAGTGAATAATGCCTCCTGTGGTTGCACTATCATCGGGTAATAGTAGTATTTTCACGCACTGAATGCGACTTAGTGGCGCTTGAAACCGCTGCAAGCTATTATTATCACATAATCATTGAAGCGTTAATAACCAACCAACTCAGTACGCATAAATTATGTTTCAATCATAATTATCCTTGCGCTATTTCGGAGATGTGTCCTAACAGCGGTGAATTGGACGACATCCAGAATGATTACTTCAAAATGATAGATAAACATATTTGATGAACATTATGTAAAGAACTTCTGTAATTACAGTGCTTAATTTTTTTAAATGAGCCATTCAATAGCAATTAACGTACTAAAATGAAAAAGTGCGCTAGTATTTTAGATAATACATTTCAATAGATTTTTTTTCTCACAAATAAGTACGATAGCGTGGGTGCGTATGAATATGAATGAATTTCCAATCATACGATACGTTAGAGAGTACATAGTATTTTATTATTACTCACATTTTTTTAAAAAGGCCCTATACTCACGTACGAAAGTTAAAAAAAAAAAATTTAGCCTGCTTTACCGTAAAATAAAAATAAATAAATAAAACTATAATTATTACTAACTAATATACTAACTATTTGTGATAAATAATTATTTTGAGGCTTAAATAAGAACAGATTGGTTTAAAGTGCATTCAGAACTGTATAATTATATAAAATTTTGCTTCAATTTTTTATCAACAATGCAATTGTCTGCAGAATCAACTATTTCCTTAATTTAATTCATTTAAAAATGTCCATCTTTATATGTAAATTCCTTCCAAAAACCAATTTAATGAAATTGTCATTACTTTAGCTGAATCACAATCCAAAAATAAGAACAGGACGTTTTTCTTCTTTGAGAATCTTTCAAAAAAATTTTTTTCAATAAAATCATTCTTTATTTGAAATAAAAATATACAATGGAAGAAAAAATATGTCAGCCTTTCAATTAGAAATAAATTGCTGACACATTTATAATAATAATAATAATTTCAAAATAAAATTCCAAAAAATCACACTTAACAGACCATTTTATTATTAAGCGGACACACGTAGATAAACTATAACTAAGGTTACAAGTTTGTAGCGCCACGAATTCCCGCGATGATTTTCAGGAATTTTAAAGCTTTTTCCTAAACTCCGAGAATTTTTCTTTTTAATTATTAACTCACGAGCGGTCCGAATTTTTTAAAAATTCCGAAACCAAGGATAAAATCTGTGAGCACCTGAAGTCAAAAAAGGCTCTAAACTTGTGCCAAGAAACAATTCAAAATTATTTTTTTAAGCATTAACAATAAACATAGATTTCGCTAACCAGCCTCAAAATTTTTTAAAGCATGCAGAGTTTTTGAACCTTGTCAATACAAATATTTAAATGTTTTTAACGAGGTTGATAATCCTTCCATTTTTAACAATAGCCTTATGTTTTAGGATGAAGAATAACTTTCATTGCAGATATGCTATGAATATTATATGTATTCGTGTTCTGGCGACCATTTTGTGAAATTTGCCGCGAATTTCGCGCTCTTTTTTCCGCGACAAACTTGCAACCCTAACTATAACACAAAGTAAAATGTGTTTGCTTTTTACCCTTTTTGGAGGAGGCCCTTAAAAAAAGCAGGAAGGATAACTTTTATAAAAAATAATTTTTTTTGCACACGATTTCTGATGGCATTTCATACACATTGAACAATTTTATTTTTCCTATTTACTTAATAATTTGGTGACGAGAGGTTTAAGAAAAATTATGCAAATGCATAGTAAATTATTACATTTGTCAACCCTGAAATCAAACCATAAAAAAATATATTAGGGCATCGAAATGAATAACATGAAATAAAGATGTAGCACTTCGTGGATATCAAATTTCAGGACTAGAAGAAATCATTTGTGAAAGCTGCAGGCTAAACGCGCTGAACATTTCGATCACTGGTACATCTGCGACTGGCCTTTAGGTCTTTTCCCCCCCTTATTTGCGCTTGTCTAGCAAGGTAAGATTGGCCAAGTCGAGGGAAGGAAAAGCCAAAATATTTGACTAATCAATGAATTTCTTCCTGCCTGAGGACATAGTTGCTGAGGGATCCCATAAGGTCCCTCGG
Source organism: Octonoba sinensis (assembly GCA_038502835.1). Lineage (NCBI taxonomy): Eukaryota > Metazoa > Arthropoda > Arachnida > Araneae > Uloboridae > Octonoba > Octonoba sinensis. Next base: position 21,190,404 of record CM076599.1, on the reverse strand, counting down.
GCAACTTCATAGATTTTATGTAGAGCGAAGGTGAAGCCTCTCTGAAAAAAATCATTTATCTTCATCAAACAGCTTTCGATCCAGCAAATATATAAACGATGCATTCGCATAACTAACAAAATGGTATTCGCATTAATGAATTTGTGTATTCATCTTTTGTATTCAGAATATATATACTTTTTTTTTTTTTTTGTATTATGAAGTTACGGATAGAAATAACAGAAATTACTAAAATTAATTGAAACTTTCTCATATTCCTTCATTTGCTTTAAGTAGGCATAATTATGTCGTATAACTTTTATTTATTCGTTTATTCCGAAGACAATGTTTTTAATTACTCCATTGTTGAGTGCTTTAGAAGCTTAGTAACTCCATTCAGTTTGACATAGTGTCTAAATTTGTTTGCGATTTTTTTTCCATACAAAGCACTTTACGGAATTGTTGTCTTATTGAAAGGATTCTAAGGGTGATTGCCCCGCATTTGAGGAAGGTAGAGAAAACCAAGAAAACTCCCAGAAAGGAACTCTGTTATGGTTAAACAACATGTCACTGCGACAAAGATACTTTTTGATTTATTTCTTTATTAATTTATTTTTTCAACGTCTGGAATACAGAGAGTCAAACTGGGGGCCTTCTGGTTTCCAATTGAGTGCGTTTGCCGTTTGACGACGAATACCTCAGCTTTAATGAGTTATGAACTTAAATCTGGATAAAGACAACTAAGAGGAAATAGTATTATAAAAAAAACTCATGGAACTAAATCGCACTTCATATTCTCCATTTTCACGTTTAATTGAACTTTTTCAACGTGTATACACAATTTTCGAAAATGAATGACAAATATTTAAAGCGACGCTTTGACTTCAGATTAAATTTATGAGGGATATCTGAGGGTACTTCAGAGCATTTCTGCGTTATATTTGATTATATTACGGAAATTACTTAATTCCGACAAAAGTATTTTAAAAAGGAATTTAAAGTAATTCTTAACCCTACACTGCGCCATGTTGTTTCTAAACACCACCTCTATTTTTCGTTCACTAAGCTCTAATTTTGTATTATTTTTAACAAGTGGAGCATTCTTTCATTTTATTTTGTATGTAAGACCATATTAGTTAAATAGTTTCCCCTAGATCTTATAAACTGTACTCAAGGTTCATCTTTTTTCACAAAATCGTATGACATGTTTATCTTTTTAAGATAACAACTTCTTGATTTTGTTTTACAAATTTTAGGCAACAATTTTATTTTAAAAGATAATTTTTAATTGCTTACATAGTTTTAAAATTTAAAAAAAAAAAAAGATGCCCGAAAAATTTCGTGAAAAATATATATTAACACGCCTTTGTTTCTTGTTTTTGGAAACAACAACCACAAAAAAAAAAAGCGCAGTGTAGGATTAAGCAACAAAAAGGGACTTCATTGGACGCTTGTAAAACATTATGCAATTGTGTATGTAATTCTTTTAAAACATTGACTTTAAAAGAAATGTTTTGCTAGAATTTTAAAATTTGTTTCAGTTTCCTTTTTCAAACGCGATGCAAAACAAATCCAAATAATTATAAAATATAATATTTCAATGACATTTCGTAAAGCAATCATACATAATGTGAACTATTGCGAAATTATATCTTGATAAAGCTGATTTTCATCACCGAAAATGTTAAAGTACCTAACCACATCACAAATGTTTTCAATGGGCGTTTTTCCGCAAAAACTATGAAAGGGATTTTTGAATGCAACTCAAAATAATGTTATTTATTTAAGTTCATTCTTGATACATATTATCACTTCAAGAGGTATGACTGTAAGTGGGGGCCATGTATAAAAAAAATAATGTTTCAGTTTAGTTTTTTGAAGAACCAGAAAATAAACGAGGCATTTAATCCGGGGCTTGGGACATAAAGTAAAGTCCATAGCAACCAATCCTTGCATTTTCTTCTTTTAATTTTAATTAAATATAAAAACAATTTAGTGCTAAATCATCTACACTTAATTATGTCTTAAATCAATCTCTTTTCAGATTTGTTTAAAATTTATGGAAAAAACAATTTTTTTTTTGCATTTTGCGGACGTTACATTATGTCTCAGCTATTGTAAAATGCCCCAAACTTTGAATACCTTTATTAATAAATTTATAAACCGTGAATAATTACATCTATTAAAATTTTCCGTCCAATTAATCATAGTATATTAAGCAAATCATGTCATCCTTCAAAATTTTATGCCCTCTCATTAATGTTAAAAAGAAAGAGAAAGCGATACAAGTTGAAGAAATCAAGGATAATTAATGTATCGGGTAAAATATTAGTTCTAATTTATTCGTTATGCAGGTGTGTGATATTTAAATTTCTATTTATTATTTTATTAGGAGATATAACCAGAACACATTCGTGATTGCGCAATTGCTGCTTTAACGACCTTCCGAAGCAAAGGAATCAAACCACCCACGCATTTACGAAATCACCACTGCACGATTCGACTCGTGACTTTTAATGAATAAAATATAAAGTCATTAAAAATAGCACGTCCGTCAAAAGATATGAGAATAAATTCGTTTTCTTATTTAAATATTGCATAAAAATGTATGTTTCAAAATCATTCGATGTTAACCTGTTTTGATTGCTGGAAGAAGCTTAAATATTTCATATCATCTACATACTACGTGAAAGTTGAAGAGTTAGTGTACTTGATTTTGCTATAAAATACTAGCAGTAGAATAGCGTAATAAGTCCAATTAGGCACAGTAGAGTATTTTTTTGAAAGTTGCGTGATAGTTCTTTTTAATAATAATGCAGGCTCTGAAATAAACATTAAGTTATGCTACAGAATGACTTTCTATGAGCATTAATCAAATCTAATAATTTAATAAAAATTAAATGCTGCATTGGATATTCGTAATTACCGCAAAACATTAGCTACATTAAGACTGGTGAGGGAGGTGCTTCACAATGCAAAACATTTTACTCGCTCGTAATAGAAAAATGATTTCCAATACACCATAACAGCTTCTACTAGAGCCAGTGTTGTTGTTTTTCGAGCAAATCTTTTTCAAGTCTTAAAATGCAACGCTAGAGTATCAGCTAGGCATTTCTGTGATATGATTTTTAATTGATAATGTCACAAAGTGGACCTATTTATAAAAATTCAAAAATAAATTTTGACAAAACTATACAAAAGTATAAGTTTCAAAAACATCTGAAGTGCATATGATTTATCCGAATTCGTACCACAAGTTTCTCGGGAATTTTATCTGCAACTTTTCTAAACTTCGCCAAAATGATAAGGAATTAATGTGAGACACTTCATAAAATATTTTGTGTTTTGTTAAAATGCTGAATTGCTTCCGTTGTCCTTTTTGAAGCAAATGAATGCCACGTACTTTCATTCTTCAGAATAATTATTTGATTCTCAAAACATATTTAGAAGATTCCTTAGTTATAGCGTTTCAATCTGTACAAAATTAATGTGTGAAAAAAGCAAAAAACTTCTTTTTTCTTGTCCCGCAGAACACCGAAAGTGAAGCAACATCGTCTTAGGTCAGTGTTTGGGAGGGTGACAACCTCTCGCGGCTGGAGCCTCAAGGGACCGTGTACACTAAAGGTAGCTGGTGCACGTTAAATAGGTCGTGGCTCCAATGTCCTCCAAGTGAAACAATACCTCTGGGGGTGCGAAACCAAGGTGACGGTCTCTCATTTGGATCTGGTTCAAAATTAAGAGACCACAACATTTGAGGTAAAAGTCAGACTTCAACCCTCGTGGTACCTCGCTCTAAATGAAGCTGCATAATTACCCTAACGCCAGTGGATTATTGATCTTCTGTACCTGGTAGGATTTCCTATGACAGGGGGATTAGTGACAACAACAACTTTTTTTTTTCTTTTAAATAGTTACCAATAAGTTTCTCTATTTTTTTTTTTTTTTTTTTTCCAGTTTTCCTAATTTATCAGTAATTTATATTTCACTTTTCCTAACATTATTTCTCTTTTCATAAATTTCTTTAATTAATTATTAGAAGTAAAACAATCAATCATTTGAAGCATCACAAATAACTATTATAATTATGGAACTGCAACCCACAGTGCAAAAATTTCACACTAGCCTTGCAACCAACCATATTTCAAAACGCACGCAATCAACTTACTTACTACTACTAGATCCTTATGTACCCCCACAGAAACAGCATGAATTCTCTTAAAATGTCACTTTAACTCCTCACATAGTATTCATTAAATAGAAGGCGTTGCCACAGGCGAAAATACTTCCCTGAAATTAGAGACAAAAAAATCTTCTTTCCAACCACAAAAACAAAATTAGTCAGTGCCGTCATAAACAGTTAATCAGTGTTCTAGCTTTCACATACAATGACAAACGCAAAACAAAGAAATACTTGTTGACATCGAAATTGTCAAAATAACGGCGTAAGCAAACTTCACAAAGTCTCTTTTGTTGTTTTAGTGTCCCTTCAAAGGGCGGCGATATTCGGTCATTTTTATGAGTGATTTTCGCTTGAATGTACATCCGGGATTTTTGTAATTAGTTTCAACAAGCATGGTTTCGTCAGACGACATGTAAAAATTTTTTGTTTTAAAACAATCTCATTACTTGCTGGTTGAAAAATTGTTCATTTTTCATGTGCAATTTTAAAAGTTTTCACTATCTGGAATTCGGAACAATTCTTGAAGGTAAGAAACACGTAAATTAGTAGCGGCATTTATAGTTGATTTCATTAAAGTTGTGAATGTATTCGTTAGAAATAGTTTAACTTATGCTTAACTATTAATGTCAGAAATTTTTGTAATGTGTTTTAGTATATTTTTATTACATTTGTTAATAGCTAATGAAGTCGTTTTCTATTTTAATGAACTGATTTACTTCAAGGCATTCACATAATTTGATTTTCATCTCATTTCATTCTGGTGAATTTTCCATGTTAATTTATTAATTTCAGTCATAGGAAAGATTTATTTCATGCAAATATTTATGTTTTGCAAATAAAAATTTTAATTACGTTTTAATATTTTAACATTTTAATTTCATGCGAAATATTTTTAAAACTTGCTTCTCTGAGTTGATGTTTGCCAGTGTCAATATGTTCATTAAGCAATACACAAACCAGGCGTATAATTAATTTTCGAAATTTCTTAACAAAAAGCAAGAATTCATTTGTGGTTCAGCTTGAAAGATTTTCAATTAAATGTATGAAATTATTCGAGGAAAAAGGAAAGAAAAACATTTTAATTTACTTTTAAGGACATTCCAATGTTATTTTTTTTCTTTTTGAAATGTCTCTTGCAAAAAGAGTTTTGGAAAAAGATATTCGTTCCAACGAAAGTGCATCCTTTGCTGAAACAATCACTCATATTTGAAATATGCTTTATTAAGCTGCTGCAGAACGTCGCCATCCAGGGAAATATTCTACAATTTTTAGCAATATTTTCTAATGAACAATATTTTTTAGATGATGATAAAATGCTTTTAATGGCAACACATAAACATCTGGCGGAGGAAAAGTTTAAAATACGTTTTAAATAAACATTGATATTAGTGATAGTATAAGCTTACGGATAGAGGAAAATTAAACATTGCTTCTTGAAGAAGATTTGCAAGATGAAACGAAAACGATTTTTTTCATACTTTTTTAATTATTGTTATTATATTACTATATAATTACATGATTTTTAAAAACGAGAACTCGAACCATTTTTTAAATTAGGTTGTACATTCCTTAACTATTTCCCTTTATTCTTGTCCCCGTTACGGTTGCGATCGAAATATTTATTCAGCAATGAATTCAGCACTAGCTCGATATTGATATAGGAGATCTCCCCCCCCCCCCCTCTGTCTCCACTGAGTAAATTTATCCACGGGTTGGAAATGGGATGAATGTTAACATCCGATATTAGTAGAGCATGTGGAGATGCCTCCCCCATTAGATCACAGGTGCCCATATATTATCCAAATGGAGATCCCGGAATCATTACTCAAACAAGCATTTGATCTCAAAATCGATTTATTTAACTGACAGCGGATAGCTTCGATATCGTTGTATATTGTTGTAAATGGCAAATAATGGAAGCTTCGTTTCGTTAGAAAAAAAAACGAAATTCCTACATTGGAATACCATTATTGGCTCATTGTTATTATGTCTAAATTAGTGTATAGCGTCTAATTTGCAACATAACATGTATATTGCTCACAAAATAAATTTATCTGAACTTATCTATATACATTTTATTTAATGTCAGAAGTCATTTTTGTGGTTTAATTCAGGATTTCTCAACTGGAGCCATATGGCCCTCTTAAGGGCCAAAGAACAAATGGGGGGGGGAGGCACAGGGGAAAATAATAAAATAGGAAGCCAAGAGTCATAGAAAGGAGACCACAAAACGATCATTTCAAATTGATAAAATATTTTACAAAATGGCAAAAGATTCTACATTATTTTGACCAAATATTACAAGTCTATATATGACAGGTTGTATTCATTCCTGGAAGCAAGAATATATTAGTTGAATAGTGTGTTATTTACACACATTATATCAATACTTGAGTTGTACGTTCTTGTGTAGGCAAATCAAACGAGCTCTCAAAATTAGCTTGAAGAAGCATTACAATGAAACGTTCATAAAGCCGAGTAAAAATTTTAAAAATTGAAGTTTATGAAGCCAATGAGTGCAATACTAGAATTTCAAGAGCAAATTTGTTTTTATTCAACTAAAAGCATGCAAAATCCTTTCTTTATTTTTCTTCAGAACTTCAAGACGCGCTTCACCTTTAGGAGAATTCGTCTATTCCTGAACTCCCCTATCTTCCCTCTGTGTGCTTTTTTTTTTTCTTTCAGATTTTTAAAATTCAATTTTTTTGCAATTTTTCTCCGATATTCCCCCAATCATTATTAGTTAATTGTTAGACTGTCCTCTCGGAGTTTATTTTTGCCAGTGTCCTCCGCTTCCTTTTCTTGAATTGAACAAAAGGCTTTGTTCCGTTGAAATATTTTTATATGAATTTTCTTTGCATATTTAGATTTTTAACATAAATTAGTCAATCGTATCATTTAAAGAATTTTCTTGTTCTGAAACCGACAAATATTTTTGACCCTATTTTATGTGCGTAAGCGTATTGAACCTGGGACCACCCACAAACACCTGAATAAATAAGTCAACATACAATACATACATATACATGAGGGGGGTCCGCGACAAGATTTGGTACCCATAAGGGGAGCTACAAGCCGAAAAAGGTTGAGAACCATTGGTTTAATTCATACCAATGTTATTATAGATAACAATATTGCAGCATTTTGTTTAAAGCATAAACGTGAACTACTGATCTCGAGACATCCATTATCAACGTGTTTTCAGGTAGGCTTAGTCCAAGTCCATCCATAATGCTCAATAACGTAAGTCGATTAGTAAAAAATTGTCCATGAAGCAATTGTAGTCCCGTGCAGCTTTTTGGATGCTTATTGTGGAAAAAATTATAGAAACGTTTTAGCACGTAACGTTTATTCATAAACCGTAGTTTCTGTGTAGCAGATAAATAAATATATTAATAATAGTAAACTTTTATCTTAATTTAAATTAATTAAATTTATAACTATAATTATGTAAATTGTAATATCTCTAAACCTGTTATAATTTTATTTATATAATAAACCTTGGAGATGAAAAAAAAAACCATTACGATTTCGCAACTCGCAATTGACAAAATAGAACATTAAAAATAAATACATTCATCACACAACATATCATTGATATACTGCTTTATAAAAATACATATAAAACTTTTAATCAAAAGTATGTAAAACGTTTTTTCAAATACTTTTAATTTTCCATATCTTATTTTATTTCCCTCTCTGATTCAAAGCATCATTTGTAGAGTAGACAGTTATGTTTTTTAATGCAGACTTCCTTTTCGTTTAAATTTTGAAAAAAACCCTTATCTTTAACTCGTTAGGAGATGGCATCCACTATAGTTTCCAAATATTATTAACAACGCCTACTGCATATATTTAAAACTTACTTTTGTCCACTAAAGTTGAGAGAACGAAGTATAACATATTTTTATGCAATGACACACTTCTGCAAATGATTCGAGACGTTTTTTGACGCATTTCTTGATTCTCAAGATCCAAAATCAAGATTGATATATTTTAAGAGTTTGAATCAGATACGGGCGTTTCTCATCAGGGCAAATATTCCGTATATTAACCTAATGAGATGGTCTGGAAAATCATTATGCAGACAGATTTGCATCTGGCAATCAATATATACTCACTAATAGGATGCCCGCATAACTGTGACCGCTTTGATGATTTCGGTAATGACGACGAAATGCGCACTCGAGCATCTAGTCCCTCCGATCAACTTTTGCCCATTGTGTGCGCTTGCACTACCTTGAATTTAATTGGGACTGCAGTTGTACTTAGAATTTGAACATGGCTTTCACCTGTTGGAAATTTTACGTATAAATAAACTACATTTATATTATTATTTGATTTTAAAATTCTGCACCTAATTCCGATTGAATTACTTAATTTTATAATTTTATTTATCCATTTGTGCAAGCACTGAAGTTCATCGATTTTAATTTTTAAAAATCCCTTCGATTTTATAAATATATTAGAAGGCACCTAGAAGCAAATGGGTGTAAGTGATAAAAATGAAATTTTGAAGATAATTAGTGAAAAATTATAGGAGAGCAAACAAACTGTTTTGTAGAAATAAGGTATTAACGAGAGCAAAGTTGAAACTTACCGCTGCGTGAAGTTGATAGATTTTGGTAGTTAACGGCATTTGAAAAAATTACAACATTAAGCATTTCGCACCTAATAAAATATGCACCTTTTTCTATCAATGTATTTATATATTCATTTTCATTCTGTAGAAGCACATTAACAATAAACCTTCATCCCCATGTTTACTACCGACAAAACGCATTTTACTCGAAGTATTAATATATATATATATATATATATATATATATGGTTGAGTTATTTAAAGATAGTAAATGTTTACATTCTATATGAATTATTGTAATTCCTTCTGTTTCTTTTGCTCCGCAGCCACTTGGCTTTGGAAAAAATCAGTAAGAGAAAAAAAATGGCGCCAGACCCTGCACTTTGATATGTATTTGTGTACGTACTGCTTCAAGTTGTGTAAAAGTTTTTACTCATATATGCGTATTTTTTCGTTAATAGTGAACATAAGCTTTTAACTGACGTTTGAATCACTCAGAAAGTATCAAACATTTATCGTTCTTTGTATACTTTTGAAGAGTAAAAATGCATATAAGATTCGTCTTTCATTGTAAATTAATGCGAACTTTTGAAAACATTTACTACAAAGACTCAAAACAGCAAACTTACGTACTAAACAACAAAGATGCTTCTGTACGAAAAGAAACCTGTCTATTCTATACCGTAATCCTTAGTTTGAACTACCTCATTTAAGTTCTGAGTAAAGTTACAAGACTGTCATTAGAAACAAAATACCCGCTAACTTTTTTTTTCATCAAAGTTCCTTTTCTTTCATCTTTATTTTAAAAAAAAATAAGGAAATGCATGAAAGATGTGACAAAGGATATTTATTACTTTCGTTCTTATTCTTCTTTAATCTCAATTTTTTTTATGCGTCTGCAGTCTTTACCTTGATTAAAACAAAAAGCTTTTGAAGATCTTCGACACTTTAAAAAAAGGGGAGAAATTTTTTTATATGTAAGAGCCAACTTTAACATTCATGCTTTGATATTCGACTTTGCAATAAACAATAAATTTTTGAATAAAAAAATTTATTGATATGAACAAAATAGTAATGTATTTAAGCAGTTTTGTAAGTCCGAATGAAATTCCAATCTTATATCATTTGTAGACGTAGTCATATTATTTAAAAATAGCTTTGTCTGAATCAAACATGAGAGTTTTGATTTGTAATACAATTTTATATAACTTAATGCACTCTACTACAAATCACAGATATAGAAACAAAATCTTGTTTTTGAGACGCAGCAATCATTGAATGCATTCTGGAAATAAAATAGTTAGATATTCTGTACTAGTATGTCTTATAATCTTTTGACCAATCGTGACTTGAAGCAAAGTTATTTCGAAAAGCATAGATTCAAAAGAATAAGGTTTAACTGTAACTTTTTGAACTGAATTCTTCGTTGAAAGCTCGTAAAAATAGCATTAAGGCTCCATAATTATTTCCTTTCTTTTATCTGATCTTTGAAAATATTATCGTCTGTGGCAATATTTTTTCCGTAGTTTCTTATTTTATCTTTTGTAAAACACAAATGACACAAAGGTGTTTTTATTTGTTCAGAGTTTCTAAAGATAAAATAGGCCGCATGTCGATTTTTTTATGTTGCAAATTGGTCAGGAGTATACAAAACTGGCTCAAATTAAAGGACAAATTCAATGTTTTCTAAAGTCTGGTTAGGTTCTTTAAGTAAAGTATCTCCAGAACATGTTATTTGTTTCATTATTTATTTATTTATTTATTTATTTATTTCTATTTATTTATTTAATCATTCATTTATTTGTTTCTGTTCATTTATTTATTTATTTTGACTTAACAAAAATTTATTTAAGCTGAAGATAAACCTACGGGAAAAATAAACGCTTATGGCATCCGCACATTTTATTCTAGTAATATTTTCCTAGAATAGTCTTTCAAAAGATTTCCTTTGCGCCAAATGCAATTACGTACAAATTTTCAAATCCAGCATTTTTAGAAAGACAAAAGAGATTATAATTACATATACGTGTTTCCTTTGTTCTTGGTTGTAAACAATGTATCTGCCTAAAAAATGGAACTAATTCTTTAGCATAAGTCAGTATTGCGTTTACTGTCTGTTTGTCTTAGCCGAGACTTTCCTCGAATTTGCTCATGGAAATGCGGTCTGCTCCTATTTCATTGAAATAGGGGTGAAAGGATGAATAAAGATTAGGAACTGTTTACTTTCTATAAAGAATAATAAACTCGCTGCGTCTTTTTTTTTTTTTTTTCGTTTTCTCTTTTGCGTTAAAGATTCAACTTGAAAATTGAATATATCATCATCGGGGAAAAGCAAAATATCACAGTGCAAAAAATTATTTTGAAAAGTGTCCATCTCAACGCATGCAAACCCTTTTCCGGATAGAATATTCCCGACAGATAGTCTCGGCTTTCGTAAACAAACAGTAGTTGTCGATTTCCCAGCGAAAACTCATGTCGCAACGGAAGTAGGTGTTTGGTACAAAGAGCGGAGAAAAGTTTCGTATACTGGAAAAATGCACCTATGTCATGTGCAGAGCAAATGTAGAAAATTCTAGTTGAAGCAGATTATCCTTTCCCGGTAGAGTTCGGGCGACAGAGTTGCCAATTCTTGCCGTGATGCTTCTCTTTTCGGGTCTCAATTTCTTACATCTTTAAGGAATACCAATTTTCTCGTGCATCTGAGCCGGTAGAGGCACAAAATAATTTCCTTGCACGGACTATTCTCTCTACTGCCGGACATTGTCAGAATAGCGATACATTTGAGCGTTTCCAAAATTATTACTCTTGCACTATAGGCTTTACTATAAATTTGTAAATTGTAACGTTAATTGTAACACCTGTGATACATTCTTTTTGTCACCTCGACACCAAACTGGGCTTCACAATTTGCATTATAATTATAGTGTCAAACAAATGCTTTTTGTACTTTTTAATTAAACTAATTTGTACATATTTTTTATTTTAGCGTAATTTTTCTTGTACCCATAGAGTTTCGTGAAATATTTTGCACATGTTGTAAAGCAAACTCTTCTGTTAAACGAATTTTTTCCATTTCGTTTTCACTCCTTCCATAAATATTTTCTCGATTTCGCCCACTAAAGATATTATAGCCCTTTTTGCTTCTCTTGCCTATACCTATCATGACATAAATGCCTTGATGCCTAAAAATGTTAATTTTTTCCTCACTTCAACAGTACAACAACCTACACATGCTCTGAACTGAGTTTTCCACACTTCAATATTAGAGCAACCTGCAGATGGTCTGAGCTGAGTTTTCCTCGCTTTAATAGTACAACAACGTGCACATGGTCTGAGCATATAATTCAAAGTTTCCTCTCAAATTTCTTAATATTTTCCGGCTAGAGTAGGACAAAATACTTAATCATTTCCCATTGTATTAAAGCTTTTGGGCTAAACATTCCTGATTACTGAAACTGTACTAAATTCAATGTTTAGTTATGATTCAAATATCGCAACAAAAACGTATATTCCAATGTAGAGGGGAAGAGGTGAAAACAAAAGATATTGAAAACAGACAGCTGTTGATCAACACAGAGATTAGGACAGTATTTAGTGAACATTTTTCAATAATGTACTTGCGAATTGAGCTCAAGTGATTTCATGAATCATTTGACTGAAAATGATTCATGAAACAAGTCACATCAAAATGGTTTAATAATGTGGTTGTGATGCAGTTCCATAAGTAATCACGTCACTCTAACTCACCACATCTAAAATATTCTCACATTCATACACTTCTATACTTGTAAAGGAGAAATCCTTATACTATGTCCTTTCACCAGAAACTTAAATTGCGGGAAGATAAGATAGTAGAACACATGTTCGGATTCTTATTAGCATAGTTTCAGTAGGCCGTAATTACACTTGCTTGAAAGATTCACTGATCGTTGAGAAACTCATTATGAAGGAATTTTAAGAAGCGACTAAGAGTAAACATCAGAGAATCAAATATTCATTGATTGTCTTTTCAAGTAAACGGGGTGATGAAATGACCTGAGACAACGCAACAGATTTAAATTTTTCTGAAATATTTTTGCGCCAAAAGCTAATCTGCGGAAGTCCCGGAATCGCAAACATCTTACATAATTACATGAGCTTCCAAAATCATATGGTTTCTCGTTTCTCATTAGATTGAAATTTGAGAGTTGCTAGGATTATAGCATTTTAATGAGAATCTATAACATTTGTGTTGTTGCTAGATAGATTCGCAGCATTTTCTAGATTACTAAAAACTGCTTAAATGATTAAAAAACTTCATTTTTACCTTTTTTTTGATGCTTTACACTTTCATTATAACTTTTTTTTTTTTTTATTTCATTCAACCATTTATATGAATTAAAATTTCGCACTTGAACTTAAAAACGGTTTGCGCTATTTCCTTAATATATGAAATATTTATTTCTAATTATTAAGCAACAACAAAAGTATATGTTATTTATACGTTACAAGTGCATTTTTAACAAGTTTCTCTTTTTTTTAGGTGAGTGCTTTTTTTACATCTGTACGTTCTAAATGCGGTAAGTTTAGAAAATCACATTCGTTGATTTTTGGTCCAGTTTCAATGCACCTCCTCTTATGAAAAACACGTATGAAAATATATTATTATCATTATTATTACAAATAAAATGACCAGAATCATTAATGTAGCCTAAATATTTCGTAATAATCTCATTAGGTGAAAAATAAAAATTAGACTGTTAGCCCATTGATTCAGTGAAAAACAAAAGTGCATCCCCCGCTCCTTTTTTTTTCTTTCGTTTCTCTTTAAAACTGAAAACAATTGCTTTTTAAAAAGATGATAATTAAAAAAGATAAAAATGATAAGGATAATTATAAAAGATAAAAAATGAAATCAGAAGTAAGTACAATGAGTCAAATTAATCTGCGACGATGTTTTATAATTTATTCAAAACTATGTTGTTCATAAAAATGGGAAACTTAATTGAATGAACGCAATTTCATAATTATTGAAGACATTTTACACTGATAAGAGCAGTTTCGTAATTCATAACTATCATAGACAATTATTTATATGGAACCGAAATTCGATAGATAAGTGTGAATTTAGATTATTATGCTGGTTTTTTTTGGTCCAACAGTCTCCACTAATTAGGCCGCATTAGACAAAGTTAATTTTTTTATTGTTCTGGTGCAGTTAGATTTTTGTTGAAAAACCTTCTCCTTGAAGAACTTCTAAGAGTTGGTGCTATACCGCTTACGGAACCGAAATTCAATAGAGAAGTGTGAGTTCAGATTATTATTCTGTTTATTTTCTGGCTTCTTCTGTTTATTTATTTTTCTTTTTTCTTTTTGTTCTATCTTAGTTTCTGATAATTTCTGGTAAAATTAGAAAGATAGTGAGTAACGTCAATAAGCACAATAACAGCAAATGAGAATGGCAGCAATTGAAACCACGTACAACAAACTGTTTAGAATACATCATGTTATTTTCCACTTTTCTCCTCCAACCTCCTTCCGTGTTAGCGCTGGGCTTTAGGGATGCCCAGCCCCGGTGGCGAGGTAGTGAGGTCCACGGATTTTACCATGAACATATCCCTAAGTGTACATGGGGGGTGGTCTTCAGCAAGTATCGAACCCCATTCTAACCTCTAGGCTACCACTACTAGGCTTATGTTATTTCCCACTGGATGACATTTTTCTATTGCATTATACTTGAATTAAATAAGCATCTTTTCATTGGGAACTCTATAATTTAGCGCTAAATATACTTGAACAAATACTTTTTTTTTTCAAAAAAGCAACGTTTTTAAGGATTATAGTCTAAAACGCAAAAAAACAGCGCGAGTGCTGTCCTCTGTGTATGAAAACACATTATTGAAAATTGTCCATTTCTTGGCTGAGGTTTCTTATTTCAACCTTTATCATAGATGACACTGTGCTAAATAGAAAACGAACAGAACAATCTTTCTCCATCGTATTGGAAGAAACATGAGAAGAAAAAGTTGGTCCATATCCAAATGCAGTCATTTCTTTCCACATTTCTGCTTTCCGCAAAGTTTGTGTCCGCTTTTAAAACCAGTATAAAAATTGCCGACTATCAAAATGTCTGTGAACGAGAAATATGGAAGAGAAAGTTATTCTACTGCGATGCATTTGATAGCCTATGTGACTTGAAAGAAAAGAGAAAACTAAACGTACGTATTGATCCAGAAGTGACGGCTTTGTTTCCCAGTGCCCCCAGCGAATACTCTATTGCCCAAAAGTCTTTAAGCGATGGATTAGGGCTCTCTCTCGGAAAACGTTGTTTCAATCAGTTTTCTTATGCAATAGAAAGATAGAAACAATGCAAGTTTGTATTTTCGGAAGGAAGCTTGAAACTTCATTGTAGTTGACATGTTGAACTGAGTCACACACTTTGAGAAAATATATTTTTCGAGCGTCAAATAAATGTTAAAGTTTCTATTGCTATGAGGACAGATTTTTTTTGAATTCCAACACAAAACTTATCACAGCATTTTCACAAGAAAGGTAAATGCTTATTTTAAACTATGGGAAAACTTGCTTGAAAAATAAAACAACAAATAATAATAATAACTTGTTGGTTGCTCTTCTTTATGGCTCGGAAAGTTAAAGTCGCCTTTTTAGTAACTTCCTGAAACGAAAATAAAATTTTATTTGAATATAAAAGAATGCGTATTAGAATGTGTAAAAGTATAGCTGTAGTGATTTTATTTCTTGCCAAGAAGCTCCGTTGAATAACGAAATACTTACAAGCGCACCTGTTAGAAAAAGAAGTTTGCTTTCTTATGTGAAAAATTTCCTGATGCCCTTGAGAGGATTCTTTTGAAGTAGTGAAACCATTCCATCATTGAAATATGAGTTAAAAACTTATTTGGAAGCCAAATACCACTCTCAAAGGTGATAGAACGCAGGAAGTTAACTGTTGAAAAGAATTATGAAATGATATGATAACACATTTCGAAAAACAGGACTTTTATATTTAGAAATCTACATCGTTGAAGCGTTTCCGTTAACTTGGAATTAAGTTTCATTCACCAGAGATGAAACCACTTGTGCGAAAGGCCGCAAGCCGAAACTCAAAAATGAATACATGCAAGAGAAGAATTAATAAAATTTATAAGAAATTGATGCACAAAAAAAGAAAAAATATACAACAAATCTTTCCTTTCTTTGAAAGCAACTATTATCTATTACTTGAAACACATATAATGCCGGGATTAAGTTCCGAAAGAGAACGAAAACAATTCTATAGGTGCAAGAAAGCCTTTATTATTAAGTTTAAATTCTAAAAGAATCATTAACGAAGTTCAAGTATTTAGAGAAGAAAATTGAGAGAGTAAAGTAAAATACCTTTTAGGATATCTGTACAACTTTTCAACAAGAATATAAAAACTGATATGCAGTTGTCTTTATTTTAATTTATTATTATTTTTTTTTTTTTTTTTTTTTTTTGGAATAGATAAAACTGAGTTTATGAGAAAACAAATACCTCAATCCTGTACAGGAAAAATTAATGAGTATATTATAATTACAAAGTATATACAATATACTTTGCAGTTTGTGCTGCGCAACATTGATCGCCTCATAAATTTTACAAACTTAAGTTTCCCTCACTTTCTAAGGGATGCCATTAAAAAGCTTATAACCTAATTGAACGAAGGCTTTAAAAAAGGGAATTGAGGTGGGTTGCTAAATGCTGTTCCCTGCAGCAGTGCGGTATTTACAGTAGTTTAGTATTTTTCTTTTTTACTTGCTGTAGCTTGAGAAAACTCTTTTTATAAATTATCCGAGTTGAAACTTGTTTTCTAATAGTTCTTTTTTAAGATCAAGTTAAAAAGCGATAAATATTGAAAGATTCTTGAACACGTTTGAATGTCCTAGGGATTTAAGAATTAATAGAACCGTCATGTTCCTTGCCAACGTTTTAATCTTTATGTAGACGATAATAACATTCTTAGAAAACAGAGTAGTTTGTGTTGAAATTAACGAAAGCATTCACGACACCGAATAATGTTTTCTTTCGAGATAATTTAATATCAGCTTACATCCAAGACATTAGAAATGAATCAATTCGCCTAGTTAATCATCAAAATTTATCATTGAAGCTTATGTCTCAGCACAAACACAAAATGCCAGCAAAGATTATTCTTTACTCAGCGTACCTTATTCGCGTAACCTATAGGGAGACATCTGTATTGAGTTGTTGAACCTTGTCTAGTTTCACAAGGCAGAGCTAATCAGTCGCCATTTGTGGATCAGAAGTATCATGTTCTTCCGTAATCCAGTTTTTGATGATTGATACTACATTCCCCCATTTGCTATAAATAATAATAAGTAATAGTCATCAATCGAAGTTCATTGCTTTAGATTTTTAAATGGAGCAGGAATTTAAAATCACTTTTCTCGCTACATATCAATCACATTCTGAATTATTGACTAAGGAACTGTCTATAAATAATATCTTCTTTCTTTTCAATAATTTGGCCCTTCTCCTCCCACCTTCATTTTGCGACTAAGTCTTATTCACCATACCCCTACTTACCACATCCCACACTATATTTATGTAAACATCTCCTCACAGTTCAGAACCGAAGCGCTACTTCACAGATCATATTCCAAATTTTAAATATTTTTCTATTTTAACCAATTGTGTTTTAAAGACATTTGTGAACGTAATATAATAATGATAATGAGTGTACTTATTTTGCATGAAGTAATATTAAAGATGAAAAATATATTTAAGATGAAAATATTTAATTCGGTGATTGTAAATGCTCTTTCAACTGAAATTTATGGTCTCCCACTCTTTCTTACCCTCATCCTCTCCCTCTCCCTCTTTTGTTTACAAAGTGTCCCAATTTCACAAACCTTTCCTCTTTTCTCAAAGCGTAACATTGTTTGTTATCTGTGGACAGCCTCTGATTCACTTACATGAGTCGAACAGTTTCCAAACCGAAAAAATTTAGAGATGAAAATTTTAAAAATTGAATTTAGATTATATTTACCAGATTTTTTTTTTCCTTTTCTTTCAATATTCGATTTTATTATTGTTTACAATATTAATGTTAGTTTTGATGAAATCATTTTCTAACATATTTTATTTTGCATTACTTACTGATACGTAATCAGTAAGCAATGCAAAGAAAGCTGTTGGAAAATAATTTAAGCTTTCATTTGACTTGTATCCTGATATGGGTAAGTATTATGTTTCATAAATTTAACGCTGTGATGAAAAATCTTTAATAGTCAAGTACACATGACTTAAATCTCCATCTAAAAAGAAGAAAATAAGCTATAAAAAGCAGACATAATAAAGAATAATAATAATAAATTTAGGAAAAACGTTAATTCTAAATTTAGAGAGCAAAAGGAACAACCTAATGCATATAATAAATAAAATGTAAATTTTAACAAGTAACATTTGAAATTTTAAAACATCAAATTATGAAAACAAATAAAATATGAGCAACATAAAAATACTGAATGAAACAGCACTAGAAATATGTTAAAATGACAAAATTGTGCTTCTAAAAACATTGATCACAAGAGGAAATATTTCTCTTCTGATGTTTTTTGACTCAATTTTACAACTTAGCCCTAAAAATTCATGAATGTTTTTTTCTCTTTTTTTCAATGCTGTTTTAATACTGAAACAGACTAAAAATGCTTGAGAGACCAAAACTCAGTTATTGCTTTTCAATCTATGCTAGGCAGCAACGGAGTAGTTTAACAATGAAAGGGCGGTGCTGAAACATTATCAAGCTCATTCTCTTACACAATAAGGAAAGCTATTCGTAGTAAGTGATGGTCACAGTGAATAGAGTAAGTATTAACAGTTGTCATTGTTTTGATGCCATCCCCATTCTATGGAGAAAAGAAATTAGGCACGTTTCAAGAAAACTAATTTATTATACTTGAATCTCGAACAAAATTAATATTTCATTGTATTTTCAAAATAAATTGTGTCTGAAAAGCAACATATAAGTAGATAGAGAAACAATCGTAATTGCGTCATTTTTAGTATGATCCTTAACAAAATGAAAGAATACATTTTATGTTGGTTTTACCCGAATCTTGTGACGTAAACAGAATACAGGATTATAATATATCAGGTTATTATGACTTAAAATCAATTTGCAGATATCCGGGAGTATAAAACAGGAGAACAATATTATTTAAAAACAACTTATATAAAAACACCACATACAAGAAAAATTACAATTACATCATATTGGTTAAAATTTTGCGAATGCCCCTTTATCTTGGATCCACATCGTACATTAACGTGTCGCTTCTTTCCGAGCACGTTTTTAAAGCTGATCTTTGGATAGTTTTCACTCACTCAAAAACATAATTCGCTTAGATTATTTTCCCGTTTGGGGGTCTTCGTATATTTCTTTTACTCACTAGAGTGGGATTCAACTCATCTAACGAAAAGTACTCGTTTTTGCTGAAAACTTACGTTTTTAAATAGTTATTTTAATTGATAGGTAGGAATATTTTAAACCAATTAATTTCAAGACAAAAAAATAGAGCAACTATTTGAAACAGTAAAATTTTTTCCGATAGACGCGAAAAAATTGTCTTTTTAATAAATAATACAAGAAGCTACATCAATAAATATTTGATAATATGGTCTTTAACTGAATTTCATTTTTCCTTTTTTTTTAGTATGTTTTCTAAATTTTCACTAACCGTAAAATATATCACATGCTCGAGACCGTTATTCTAAATTTTATTTAGTCTAACAAACTAGTGCAAGAAATCCAAGTACGAAATCTACTTCTCTCATGCAACTTCTATAGGCACTAATATAAACATTCTACTCGTTAGAGCGTTTGTTGGTGCTTTATATACACTACACAACGCTACTTCACATGTTGCAAGCTAATAGTTTAAAAAAAAAAAGCTTCTTGCAACCGCCACATTGATATATGGGGCCTATAGCTTCACCTTTGTCAATATGCGTAGAATTATACTGATAACTACTGTCAAAAGTCAGGTGAAAATCGAGGACTTATCTGCTATTTATGTCAAATTTTATGGGCAAAAATGGCGATTGATGACAACGTCCTGTACCTTTGCATTCGTAACGGCTCATTTCTCCTATCGACAGCGATTTTGCTTCGCATCGTCATTATCGGAAAACCGACAGTTTGGGTTTGTAGATTTTTTTTTTCTACCCCAACCCATTCCCCTAAATGGAATAAATTCTCCTTTCTGACTGCTAGTTTAAATCTTCCTTGTATCTCATTTCTAACGTTCTTTGAACTGATAGCTGAGGCTTTATCAAGTGCGTACATTCAGGAGCGATTTTTATTTTGCTTTTCATTGAAGAAACCTAACTTCACTTTACATTCAAAAATTTAGTAAGCGTTTACCTTCGTGTGGAAACATTATGGAAAGGAGTAAGGCACAAAATTACAAGATAACTGCAAGACTTGTTTCAGTTGTATAAAGAATCCTTTCTTCACCAAAGTGGTGTGCTTCTCACAACGGCGCCAACTCAGACAGCAGTCGTCACAGTGAAGCCCCCACTGCCTGCTGCTTGGGTTCGATAAGCACATAACTTACGCATTGAAAAAGAGGTTATGGGGAACCTTGAAGCAAGTGTCACATTTTTAAATATTAATAATAACAATATCGGGTTTTATTATTAATATACAAAACTTCATTATATGAAAAAAAAAACAAATAGCATGTGGCACTCATTGACTAAGTGCATTCGTTACTATAATTAAAATCAAATTTGCGCTTCTTTTCCTTGCTCTGAAATGTTTTGGAATGCTGTGTTAAATACTTCTAACTTGAAAGCTAATTTTTGTTTCAACCTTATTTCTCAATGACAAATGGTACAGGGAGATTATAATTAAAGTTACCTTATTCCGACCTACGTAGAGCACGTTCTAGTAGACGTATGTTATTCAAACTTGATATATACCTTTTACTGAATATGGAAAAAGAAAACTACAAAAAAATGTAAGCTCAGTTTTTCTTGAGACCAGGAGAAAAGGGAACGAGCGAAGTACAAAAAACAAATTTGAAACAACATCTTTGTTTTATCACAGAAAGTGGTCGATGTGCATTTTATCTGCTTCATTCACTGTTCAAAGCGTGCTGTCAGGTGTTCAACAGTAGCGCAAAAAATTTCTCTATCAATAGCAGCTACTTGGCAATGAGACTTGCAAGTGATTCGCGAGAAGTCCTTCCCTGGTGGTAAATTATGAACTATTAGTCATTTTTTCTGAAATTTTTTTTTTTTTTTTTGAGTCAATATAGCGTATATAAAAAGCTTTAAGGGCATACCATCCGAACAAGCTCTGGGTACGTCTAACAGGGTTGTTTTAGTTATAATTACTATGTATTTCGGTGTACTACAAAATAAATTAGATTCTGCAATATGTGTTTCCAGACATATTGCAGAATCAAATCAGACCTCATTACATATTGAACGTTACCATTAATTATTACATGGATGATAGAGTAAAACTGATGAAATGATAAAACTATTTCTTTATATGAGCAAATTTACTTTATCTACCTTTGAGACAATTAACATAGCGTACAACGCACAAAAAAATGAAGACTAAAATAATTAAGTGGTGTATAAACTACAGCAACATGACTACTTATTGAGCGTTAACAGTTCATGCTAGGATTCAAGATTATAAATTCGATTCGACTAGCATTAACACATTGAGCTCTCCACCTTAGAAACGTGTTTGAACCTAATCCTGCCGTTGCACTTGTCGTTTAAAATAATTAAGTGGTGTATAAACTACAGCAACATGACTACTTATTGAGCGTTAACAGTTCATGCTAGGATTCAAGATTATAAATTCGATTCGACTAGCATTAACACATTGAGCTCTCCACCTTAGAAACGTGTTTGAACCTAATCCTGCCGTTGCACTTGTCGTTTTGAGAAACGCCATTGTCATGTAACCTACTCGAAAAATCTGATGTCCGTTTTAATGGAATTCTTCCACTCAATCAGTAAGTGGTGCAGCAGCAACTCTTAGAAGTTCTTCAAGGAGAAGGTTTTTCCACAAAACACGATCTGCACCAGAAAAATCACAAAATTAACTTTGCCCAACGCTGCTTAGCTCGTGGAGACTGTTGGCCCAAAAAGAATTAAACACAATAATATGTTGCATTACCAGATACAAGGCAAAAATGAATAAATAATAAGAAATAAAACAGGATAAGACGCTGCATTTATTTCCTCTTAACAATATCTAAATTAAATAAAAATTATTTCTTTACTTAGGAGACTTTTCATCGTATTAGGCTTTAACAATTAAGTTCATTAGACAGTTCCCTTGATGATAAATCTCTTGGTGGTTCATGATGCAATTAAGAGATGAATTACAAAAGATGCCAATCATGATACGATATTTTTGTAACTACAATTTCTTACGCATTAACATAATTATGAGTACAATCGAGTTGTGTCGCTTCACAATACATAAAGATCCAAAAAACTAACTATATGCAAATGTAATAAAAGAATTTACGCGTAACAAGAGATATGAAACGACCATTTAATGAATATTCCTGTTTGTCCCACACCTGGGAAAACTCATCGACTTGAAGCACGAACAGGAAATGAGATTTTTGTAATCACAGCAAACGCATTACCTCTCGTTTATAAATTGTTTTTCGAAATATAGTGGCTTTACGTTGTGTGTTTAAATGTTGCTTTCCGCGCTCTCTTTGCATATGCAAACGTAATTTGCTTAAAAGATATTTACGTCCAGGAATCTTCATCATTTATTTTCCTTTAATAAATTTTCCTGTGTTATCTGCCGAATTTTAAGTAAATCACAATAGTAATTTTAAAATATGTGTTGGCCTTAATTACTTACTTACAAAGTAATTTATTATATATATATATATATATAGGGTGAGAGAGAGATAAAGAGAAGAGAGACTTAAAATCGATGTAATTTGTACTGCATGTAATAAGAAGCTCGCTATAACAAGAAAATCAAAATATAACGTCAAATAAATAACATTATAATTGGGAAAAATAAATTTTGATAGTAAGTTTCGGAGTTTTGATTAGAACCAAAGAAAATTTATTGAATCTTTGAGATTAAACGTTTTTAACCAGTGAGTGCTTTTTCTTCCTTCAAGAACGTCATGTTTACTGAAGTCAACTATATTATCGAGGTTTTTCCGTAAAACCAGCACAAATGACAGTGTATAACAACTGTACGCTAAAAATCGCTCGCAAAGTTAGCGGCCTCAGAATGTCAGATAAATTATCTGTACAAATTACACCCAAAACAGTAAATTGATACTAACACGGTTTTGTGATTAAAAACTCAGAATTAATATTATTTGTTTTGTAATGGGACTATAACACATTTTTTACTTCGTTTGCACATCCAAACCAACTACTAAGCGGTTTGAAACCGTTAATTTTACCTCATATCGTACTTAGAAATCGTACTTAGAATGTAAATTGAAAGAAATGAGTTTCAAAAGAGAATTGATCATCGTTGAGAGAAAAGTATCTCCAGGTGAACTATTGAAAGCAAGTTGGAAGACAATTGAACAGATTCAATGTAATTTTATACGTCCAAGAAAAAACATTTGGTCGGATGAGATCAGAGACTTCGGACACAAAGCTTCATTAGTAAGAGAAGTCTGACATTACAACAATTCCCTTAGTTATTGCTGTTATAAAGGATTAGTATTGAATATAGTACTAGGGATGTTTTTTGCATATATATATACACAGTGTGTCAAAGAATTTCTAAGACTAGGTTTATAAAATAAAATAAAAAGTAGTAATTATATTTTTTAAGTATTTTTGTTCAAAATAAGCTGCTTCGACTTCAATACATTTGTTACAGCGGTTTAACAACGATTCGAATGCCTGTACCAGCTCACATTGTGGGACTGCCTCCAAAGCTCGCGTCGAAGCTATTTGTACACAGTGTGTCAAAGAATTCTATAGCTGGAACTAAGCTTACAGTGGCGCTATCTGTGTTATCGAGCATTCGTAAAACTTCTTAACTATCAGCTGATCCCTCCTCAGTTCCTATCAGCTGATGAATCTCAGTTCATTTGTTTACTTTTTTTTTACTTTGATGACATTGACACGATTCAAGTAGCTTCGACGCAAACTTTGGAGGAAGTCCCACAATGGGAGCTGGAACAGGCATTTCAATTGTTGTTAAATAGCTCTAACACATGTATTGAAAAAGAGGGAGCTTATTTGAAATAAAAATGCTTAAAGAAATAAAATTTCTAAGTTTTATTTTATTTTGTAAACCTAGTCTTAAAAGTTCTTTGACGCACTGTGTGTATTTATATATATACAAGGTGTGGCTATTAAATAACGAGACTGATGCTGTAAAATATTTTATTTTAATTTCATATATTTTTACTAGATATCACCTTCAATATACACCTCTCCTCTATCCCTACATCGCTCCATGAGAACCTTCCATTGTTCGAAACAGTGCTGGAAGTCTTT
Source organism: Octonoba sinensis (assembly GCA_038502835.1). Classification (NCBI taxonomy): domain Eukaryota; kingdom Metazoa; phylum Arthropoda; class Arachnida; order Araneae; family Uloboridae; genus Octonoba; species Octonoba sinensis. Next base: position 21,166,149 of record CM076599.1, on the reverse strand, counting down.
TTGTGTCAGGTCCTTCAGGACACGTGCCGCTTTCTCCTTCACAGCTTCAACTGACTCAAATCTTGTTCTTTTTAATGCAGCTTTCACTTTAGGAAACAGGTAATAGTCGCAAGGCCCAAGCTCTGGCAAGTAAGGCGGATGGTCCAACATTGGGATGCTGAACTTGGCTAGAAAACTCTTGACTAACGATCCGGAATGAGGTGGCGCATTGTCTTGGTAGAGAACCCATGACTTGTCCTTCCACAATTAGGGTCGTTTTTTCCTTATTTTCTTACGGAGGTCAGCAAGAACTTGAAGATAGTAATCCTAATTAATCGTTTGACCTCCAGGAACCCATAGAAGGTACACAATCCCACGAATAATCGAAAAAGCAATCATCATTGCAGTGAATTTTGATTTGCTCGTTCAAGCTTTTTTGGCTCTCGGTGAAGATGGGCTCTTCCAGTGCATGAATTGGCGCTTCGTTTAAGGATCATAAGTAAAAAACCATGATTCGTCACATGTTATTATCTTTTCCAATACGTTTGAGTCATTTTCAATGGCTTTCAAAGTGTCAATTCGAACGTTTTTGCGAGCTTCATGCTGTTCAAATGAGAGAACTTCAGGCACCATTTTGGCACACACCTTTTGCATGTTAAAATTGTTGTGTAAAATCTGTCGTACGGATTCTTTATCAATTCGTACAGTTCCAGTAATTGCACGGATACTTAGCCGACGGTCAGCTCGAATGAGATTACCGATTTTTTCGATGTTTTTATCAGTTTTTGACATGGTAGGGCGTTAATCATCTTCGTCTTCCCTGCCATCTTGGAAACGCTTGAACCACTCAAAAAAGCGTGTACGCGAAGAACATTCATCCCCATACACTTCTTTTTATAAATTAACAGTTTCAGTTGCAGTTTTTCCAAGTTTCATGTGAAATTTCACAACAATTCGTTGCTTTACTGCTACACTTAACATTTTTCCGGCGAAGCAGAAAAACAACTCCTAATACAAACAAAGGCTACAGCTATACTAAGTCGTTTACAGAAGCGAGGTGTATTGCATTCGAAACAGAAGGCTTCAGAATAACACCTGTCGGTACCTGACGTTTGGCGCATGCGCACTTTTTCTGTAGCAGCCTCAGTCTCGTTATTTAATAGCCACACCTCGTATATTGCACAGATTGCATTGATCATTAAATAAAAAGGGCGATCATAAATTAAGCAGCTTGCTTAACAATATTTAAAAGGAAGCTTATTAGTACAACTATTCGAATTTAAAAAGTAATAAAAAATCTTTGCTTTCATTTTTATGAGCAAAGTATGTAAATTGGGCTGTTACAAAACTGCACTTTAATTCTTAGGTCTTCATCTTTTCAGGAAGATTTTAGGAGTCAGAAATATTGCCGAAGGAAACTTCCTCACAGCCGACCCATGCAACGTCAAAGTAGTCTTACCAGCAACATCCTCATCAGGCAGCAGTTCCTCTCATCTCGTCGGATCCGTGCCATCCTCCGACGATGACGATGTCGAAAACGTCCTTCAGGGGTGGAGGTGGTCTCCCTGCCTCCCATCTGTTCGGAATGGCCAGTCTAGTCCTCTTGTACTTCGGCTTCAGTCATGGAAGAAAAGCCATCATGGAAGGCGACGTCATGCTGGGGGGCCTCCACCCTATTCACCAGAAGGGAGGGAAGAAGATATGCGGGCTCATCAATAAGGACAGAGGCGTGCAGCGTCTGGAAGCCATGCTCTTCGCTCTAGAGAAGATCAACAATGACCCTACATTGCTCAAGGACATCAAGTTAGGAGCTATCATCCTGGATACCTGTTCCAGTGACAGCTATGCGTTGAATCAGTCGTTGGAGTTCATCAGGGCTTCAATCAATACGGTAGATGCAACGGCTTTCGAATGCGCTGATGGGTCACCTCCCACACTTAAGTTCAACACCAAAGCCATTACCGGTGTCGTCGGAGGATCTTATAGTGAAGTTTCTCTACAAGTAGCGAATTTGCTCAGATTGTTCAGAATACCACAGGTGTCTCCTGCTTCGACTGGAACTTCGCTCAGTGATAAAACCAGGTAAGTGTCTTCTTTAAAGTTTCTGAATATGCATCAGATAATTTTATGCGGCTTCTAAACTTCTGTTGGAAATTGAGCGATAGTATATATTTTGGTTAAATGTTAGAAAGAATGTTAAAAAAATGTTGTTTTGTTAAATGTTAGAAAGAATGTTATAGCATTGATTACAGTGTTAAAAGAATTGTGCTGTCAAATAGAAAACAAAACTAACGTAAGTAACACACGCATAAATTTTTCTATAAAAGCTAACAATTTGTTCAAAAAGGCGGAAAGTTGCTTAAAAATTTTGTCCCCTTGTTATCTTTTCGCTACTTATGTCATTTTAAACGTTGAATAAAATTTGCGATATCTAGAAATTGTTACCCATTGAGGCAAAATTCTGTATGTTTTGAATTGAAATGACGAAACACTTGAGCTGAGATTAAAAAATCTTACATAAATGTTTTCGGAAATTTAACTGACATTGACAACACTGGTTGTACTTGGAAAAGTCAAAACATCACGAACAAGAAAATTAGGATTTGTTTCTTTCTTGTCCTTTGCTGTATTTTTCATACCCAACACAGAAATTTTAACGAGCTATGAATTATTTGCTGAAATTATTATATCATTCTTTCTATAACAGAAAATTATAAAAGTATGAACCCTATAATATTTTCTACCTGTTTTTTTCCGTCGAATACCTTGTACGTGTCTTCTTGGAGAAATGAAAGTTGCAGGAAGTCCTCTGTAAAGAATAAATAAACCTAAATTAGGAATAGTTGCTTTAGTACTGTTAATCTTTCTAGGCACAGCACAAGCTGCTCATAGGGCTGTCTATTCTATGCATATACGTATTTTTGTTTTTTTTTTTTTTATTTTAAAAAAGTAATATGTGGCTTTCATTATTATTATTGATAATAATTTTATTTATTTATTTTCAGTATCAGTCACTTAAATCTTAAATAAAAGAAGCAAAATGCTGCCCGATATTGCTATAAGAGATAATTAACTTACATATAATAATAATTTAAGTTACTTCTCTCTTGGCATCAATTTCTATCTGGTGTCGATTTTTTTTTTTTTTTTTTTTAACAACAACGTAGTTTTCAAAGCCCGTTGGACACTGCATATAATGCTTACAGGCAAAACAAAATTCAGTCATATCACGTAAACCCTTGCCACAATATAAAGGTTGTCACAAAATGTATTCTGATGTAAGTTCAAGTTGAATTAATGTATGAGTGTATTGCTTTTTGATCATATGACGCAGTGCTAAAGAATATTTGAAATTTTGGAATACCGCGCTTTAAAAATCATGTCACGCAAAAAATTCATTATTTGCGGGGAACCGCAAATTCCTGCTTTTGAAACGGAGAGTTGCTGAAATACTTTCACATTCTTACAAATATCTGAAATTTTATTTGTCGTTAATATTAAAGTATATTCTGCATCAATGTGCCGAATATATACTTTTGACTCATATTTAAGAAAATACCTACTCCATAAGCAGTGTAGGTTTCACATTGATTTAGTGAATATGACGTGCTAAATCACACCATTTTATATTTTATGAAATTCATTGAAAATTTTGTGAAACAGAAAAATAACATTCTATGCAATTGAGTTGAAAATTGCATTTTGGAAAAAGAGAAGAATGAAATCTCTCTACGGACTAATTTTTAGAGCAAGGGTTTACCTGTTATGCGTTTCGTATTCAGACATGCCATAAATACGGATTGCACGTAGTCATTAAGGAAAATAGCAAAAATTTTCAGTTTACTGCGGACTATGAGAAATACCAAATTTTCTACGGAAAATCAAGTATTTTTATTAATCACTTTTTCGAAAATAATAGCATAGAATCTGCTATTTAACCGTTTGCGAAACAAAAGCGTGTACATGAGTTATGTTAAATTTCATTTTAAATTTAAAAAAATAGGACTTAAAAGTATTTATTGTTATAAACAGAAAATACTGTGTGGTTTCTTTTGAGCTTTCTCTTAACGAGTGTTTTAAATAAAATTTTGTGAATTATACAAAATTCCCGATTCCAACTACAGACAATTCGCAGAAGAATAATGCATATATAGTCTAATTTGCATGTTTTATTGCCTCTTATATTATCTTTTATTTAAAATTTCTCTATATGAAACATATTAAAACATTTTAAAAAATTGAATTGCAAGGACGTAGCCTTTTTCTAGTGCATTAAATGTTGTAAATTATATTTCAGCATTGCAAGTTGATACCAGGTTATTTAAATTAATGGACTTGTTTAAGGGTTTTTTTTTTTTTTTAGTGCGTGATATGTTACTGTATGTTATGATGAATACAGTGCGGTTTGGTTATTGTGAGTTGGAAATCTTACATCTGAATCCAGAATTTAAATTAAATGCACGACGCTAACTTATTTATATGACTACGGACAAGAAAGAGTAAAAAACTAAGGAAAATTGCCTCACTTGCTAGTAAAATCTATTTTTCCTGAGTGACATCTCTGTTTTCTGCAGTTTGTTTTTTAAATGATCGGGGATCTTCATTTGAAATTGTTGGTGAACAGATATGCTTTTCAATATTCATTGCAGTCTTATGGTACTTTAACACCAAAGGCAATATTCCTGTCTTTTCTGGTCTACGCAAGAGCGGAGCGTATTTTTGCCATCAAAAATATCCTCGGCGTTTGCGCAGATGAAAAAAGACACGATTTTGTCTTTTTTCATCTGCAGACATTGCAGAGTATGCATTAATATTTCACTTTTAAAGTTTATGATCAATTAGTGATTAAGTATGCAAAGTTTTTACGGTAAAGGGCTGAATTGAAGCAACCATTAATAATTATGTGATTAATTTATAAGCACTATTCATTTAGTAGTTAACATTTCTTGTTTAGGTACGACTTTTTCGCCCGCACGGTTCCTCCAGACACTTTCCAAGCTGTTGCCCTTGTAGATCTTGTGCAGCGTTTCAACTGGTCCTATGTTTCCCTAGTATCTTCCGAGGGGCAGTATGGTGATTCTGGAATGACCGCCTTCCAACGAGAGGCTCGAAGCCGAAACATATGCATCGCTGCTTCTGAAAAAGTCCCCCATTCTGCCACGAGTGAAGTTTTCGACACCATATACCAGAACCTCCTTCAGAAACCCAACGCCAGAGGCGTCGTCTTGTTCACCAGAGACGCAGACGCTTCTGGGATCTTGAAAGCCGCCAAGAAGCTTAACAAAACCCATTTTACTTGGGTCGCCAGCGATGGTTGGGGCAAGCAGGAAAAGCTTGTTGAAAATCTTGAACAGGCAGCTGAGGGGGCGATTACGGTTGAACTGCAGTCCACGGAAATTGAAGAATTCAACAAATACATGAAGAGCCTTACTCCAATGAACAATCAGCGCAATCCATGGTTCGAAGAGTATTGGGAAAGCGTGTTTTCGTGCGTATTGCCTAAGAACTCAAACAATTCCAAACTGCCTATTTGTTCACCGAATTTGAGGTTGGACGAGAGTGTTGGCTATAGACAGGAATCAAAAGTACAATTTGTGGTGGATGCTGTGTACGCCTTTGCTCATGCGCTAGACAAAGTATGGCGTGAACTTTGTGAGCACAAAGGAGAGGGCTACTGCCATGAAATGCGAACTCTAGACGGTGGAAAACTGTATCGTAATTATCTGCTGAATGTATCTTTCACAGGTGAGAATTATTTACTTTTTATGTAAATACAAAACGAATTACTCTATTTCTTTCCACAATTGATTTAGAGGTGCATTTTTAGAAACATTCCTTGAGAAAACCTACATATTTTCGACGAGAAATATGCTTAACACTCATTGTATGCTATTACCTTAACTTATAAGACCATTACATAAGACTCAACCTGTCCTTGCTGATTCCATACCTGAGCTCTGTAGGGCTTAAATAGTTTGGTGTGTGCTAAGGAAAACGAGTATCACACTTCTCCCAAAGACTATTCTTAGACAGCATAGCAATGCTACACTGTGCAAGTGTTGGGAAGATGGCGGGTACAAGTAAGGGGAAAATAAGTAGATGTATGCGTTGAATTCAAAATTGCCTTCCTTTCAGTTATAAAAAAAAATTCCAACCATTTTGTTCGCCTCGGGATTTGGGGACACTAAGTCGCTAAATTCATTGCCATTGATTGAAATATTTTCTTAAACATATTTTTAACAGTACACCTCCGTAACAAAGTATTAAGGATATCTCCGTAAGTCGCAGTAGGTCTCTAAATTGCACGAGACGTTAAAAACCAAACTAACGCCAAATTGAAACAAGAAGAAACTGATTTAAAACAATGATTTTGTCATTTTTAATTTTGTTTCTAGTAGAAAGCTATTTTTGAGCATCCTCTGCTACAGAGTTCTAGTATTTGTACAGTCAAGTAAATTTGATCTGACAAAAATTGCACTAAAATTCATTTTGATTCAAAAACAAAAATGAGGTTTCTTTATTATGAAATACAATTTCGTTAATATCGAACCACAAATTTATGCAAAACGAATAGCACTCTAAATAATCTTGTGATTTTATTTTTAAATTACTAAATGAAGTGTGTTTTTAATATAAGCACAACAAAGGGGTTCCTTGCATAGTCGATATAAATTGGTGCAAAACACAATCTTCAATATAGAGCGAACCCCATTTTTGCTATTTGAATATCGCTTTTACATTCTTTTATGCACTGAAAGAAAGTTCCTCAAATCTTAGAAATACGTGAATATATTTTTATTGCTATGTTGAATGTGAATATATGGTTCATTGTAAAGTATTTTGACTTTCGTAATTGAAAACACGGAGGTAAAATTATTGTTATTGCTTAGCATGCATGCTTCATTCCGGCTCAAAAATTATCTTTTTCTTTAAATACTTTATTTTTTACTCGAAACACATTCTTTCTCAAGCGCCAGGAATTCCGGAAGTTCATGCCATATTTGGAATTCAGCAGGAATGCGGATAAAGAATTCACTCTTTCTGCAGTTACGTCACGAGATTTCGAATTAAATTGAGATGTGTTGTTGATTTTATCGCTCAAATTCGGAAAATAGTGACGTCTTGAGTATTTGGTAATTTTTTCGGAGCAACACGATTTCATTAAAAAATGTTTCTCAATTATACAATATAGTTAGAAGGAAAAAATGATATTTCGAATTTTTTCCGAAGGCATTTCATATACGTATATTTTCACTATTGCTGTAACATTGGCATCTGGAGCTGTGAAGAACTGGAAGCATCAATTAACAGAGCTGATATTGTTAAGTGAAAGTTACTTGATGCCAGATTCGTTTGCCACGGTGGGGAGTGATGGTTTATAATGATCTTTGAAATCGTTACGTATCATCAATGCGGAATGACGTGAATTGTCGAAGTGAGTTATGACGATGCACTGCCTCACTATCTCTCTGATGTTCAATTTTAATTCCCAGACAATTTGCACTGTACTTGGGTCAAGTCTCGAATGTTGATATCGAACTTGTTCAAAATCGATGTTAAATCGGTGGAGATTTTTTTTACTATTTTTACTTCTACTGCATGGAGGAAAAAACTTAAAAATAGCTTCTCTCTGCAGTTTTTGCAGATTTGTTCAGGAGAAAATTATTTTCTCGCGTCACAATTTACACCCACATACGCAATGTCATCTAGTTTAGAGCTTCTGCACGAAAAAAAAAACCTTAAAACAATCAAAGGAAAAGAAACATTTCGCGTGCAATTCTGCGTAAAATAATCTTTTTAATAATGTTTATCGGAAGTAGATTCCTCTGTTACATGAGCATTCACAAAGCATCCGATTTTACTCTCAGAATCCATTGCTACGTTTCTTGAACGGTTCAAGCTTCAGCAAAAATGACTCAAAAAGGAAACTTGGATCCTCGGCCGAAAATCTGTTAGAGAAAGAGAATGTTTCATATAATTTGGGATTATTCTTTCCAAATTTATTATAACTGCAAAGAATAGGCCGAAAACATACTTAGATTTTAGCCATTTATTAATGTTAAAGGACATTATTTAGTAAATTTCGGCTTTATTTTCTTTATTTGTTCATTTATTTGTTTATTTATTTTTTAACAATAGGGGGATAAGCCTATTTCTAATGCTCCTCAAGGAATCAGTTTAATAGTTTCAGTTGTAATTTTTGGCGATTTTGACTCAAAATTTGACTGCATAATGCTACTCTCCATCATGGAGCGTGACGAGCCACACTGACAGATGTTCGCCCAAATTACTATGACATTCCAGACTCAGAGGTGACTCCCGTCCTTTACCCTGCGAAAGCGAAACTAAGGCCTACCACTTCCAACGCTGCGTTTGGGCGAGAAAAATTCAGTCCGATTACGTTCGGGACAGACCATATATATGTGTATCTATATATATATATATACATATATTGCTTTACGTTAAAGTAGTAGCTAAAAAGTAATAGTCAATTCAGTATACATATTGCTTTAATAGTTCAGTTAGCAACTGGTTTTAAGGAAATCAATTTCAACAGAATTTATTGCAAAATGCATTGCACGCACTTGTTTCGCTATTACAAAGGAATCGAGTTTTAAATCTGAAAACGTTTTGAGCTTCCGGACATGAAGCAGCAGTCGTTATGAAACATTTCATAGGGATTAATAAGGTTTCATTGGGATTTCTGAAAAGCCTCGTTAACTATATAGTGCTGAAGAGAATGTAACTATTTTTCATGGAAGCTAATCGTTACTAATTTTCTTTCACCATGTCAAAAGCACTTCTCAAACAGTCTCAGAGAGCTCTCATAAAGTGCTCTAGTATTTACTTTCTTTAAAAGCAAAGCTTCGCATAGTAGTATGGTGTTCTTTGTATGCGTTACATTTGCAGCTTAACACTGCATCGTAAACAAAAAGAAAAAGAAACATGAAATCTGTGGTGAAATTACAGCTGTTTAACAATATTTACTTCAGTAATTATGTATTTTCTTTTAGATGAGTATACATACCGCTTTTTAGTAAAACGCAGTTTATTTTTTAACCCAAACGGCGTTAAATGTTTCATGATAAAACTTTTTTAAAATATTTTCAATTTCACTGAAAAGCTTATTTTCACTTTCAGTTCAACTCTTGTGATTATTTTCGTTCGGAGCCTGGAGGAAAAAAATATGTACAAGAATATAGGGCATGCTAAAACGTGGTGTTATTTCGAAACTCTTGAATTATATTTGAGACACCAAGAAGCAAAACGGTGTAAGCTACTAAAATGAAAATTTGTAGATAACTAGTGCACATGACAGGAGAAACTGAGCACTCTGTTTTTCAGCAAGATATGTGAGTAATAGATAGCAACATCTATCACTCACACATCAGCATAGTAATTTCTATCATCACAGCAAGATATGTGATGATAGAACTTACTATGCCGATTCAGATCCGCCATTTGATACCAGCACGGTCGGGATACTACATTGTCACAGCTATCGCTTTTTTCATGCGCTTTTGTATTCATGACAGCAAAATCTCTTGCAGTTTCTTTCTGATCCACTTGAATGCAACCATTGGACACTCATAACTAATCCAGCCAGTCAAATACGGATAGCCATCAAAATGGCGGATAGATCAGCTCTTATTCATAGGTACCTAAGCCTGTACTACTTAATGAAGCGTTAAATGTGCTGCTTGCAGTGCGATGCGGCAGCACTACTAAATAAAAGCTACTATTTTATTCGAAAATTTCACTTGTTTTATCCAAAATCTTTCTTTTGTCACTTAAACTATTTTGCTTCTAGCCGCCACATATCCGACTTAGTATGTAAAAAACTCTGTTTTGTCTTCCTGAAATTCGCGATGTACCGTGGGCTTAAAGTGTTATGAAAAGAGTTTGGAGAGTCCTCCCACCGATTATATTATAGTATATATATTAAAATATACCGATTATACCATATAGTTATATAGATACGATATCCTGAATCATAAGGGATTCTTTATGATTCAGGAAACAAAGATGAAAGTAATAATAACATCAACACAGAATTAAAAATAGAAAAGACATTTAAAGGCACATGAAGAAGAAAATGTTACTATTTTGTATTAGAATATCACTCCATTACCGTCCCCTGTACTATTTTATAAGTGGAAAATATGACACTTAGGAACTCGATATTCGCATGACAAGGTAAAAGCCCGAAAATGCAAAAAGATTTGAAATAACCCGTGAGAAAAGTGCAAGTGTTTGTTTTGGACCAACCATGCCCATAAGAAAAGCTTTTTTATCCATCGTTTGCCTTAGAATATATTAGTAAAAAATATTCTAAGCGGCTCAGAGTTGCGTCCCTGCTCAACTATTTGAAACAAACGAAATGGAACAAAGATGCAAAATGGAAGGGACAAGAAGAACACGTGGCAAATCTCTTTTCTAAATCGGGAAACTTTCCTCTATCGATTTTGAGGCGTATAAACTGGGAGGGCGGTTCACAGTGGCCTTGTAATGCAACATTCCACGCAAGTGGTCTGCGAGATTTCTCTGCCATGCCAAAGCGATTTGAATTTACATTATCCGTCTTGATCTCACTCCGGATGAATGCGCATTTCTCTACAAGAAAAGAATCAAATACGCCATTGATTCGAACTAAATTCAAGTATTTCTGTACGGAAAAGACTTTTCGAAGGATTCCTTCGTCACTCAGGACTAAATATCACACAGCAACAAAGTTCGAAAGTTACAGAAAAAGTTTCCAATTTGGTTGTATTTAGGAAGATTTCAGAGGAATTTGGCCCCTTAGTTGCTACTTTTACACAGAAAGCAACTTATTAGAATACTTTTACACAGAACGATACTATGGGAAATCCATTTCTCAACTCCTTATTTAATACACATTGGCAAATCGAACATTCTTTGGTAGAAAAGTGCAACGAAAATTGCACACATGTGTTTTCGAGTTGAAAGAATGCAAAAATAAGTGAAGTAATTAAACAAAGATTGAAAAATAAAAAAACTTGAAAGTAGGGTTTTGAGATGGGGGAAAATGTTGGTCTGTCTGTCTGTCTGCTACCTCCCCCCCCCCCCCCCCCGCCTAATAACTTTTGAGGGAATTGTCCGAATCAAAAGATATTTTCCTTTTTTTTTTTTTTTTTTTGCATTCGAAAAATATCGATGAAGACATCTCATTTCCATATTTTACTTTTTGATTTGAGCAATTTTTCGTTCAATTTTGAACAGTTCAAAAAATCTTAATATTAGCACCTATGAGCAGAAATGAAGGCTTAACTAAGAAGCTGGCGGCGTGATACATTTGTTGGTTTGATCAATTTTTGTTCCTTTTTGAGCAGTTCAAAAATAATTAACATAGCGCCTACGAGGAAATTTCAGTCCTATATAAATCCTGATCTAACAGACGGATTTGCTTGGAACAAACTTCATCGGAAAGTTCTTATGGCGTAGAACATATGGAGTTCAGCGGCGGACTGGCTATGCGGGCATTCGGGAAAATGCCCGGTGGGCCGGTTGCAAAATTTCTATCTTTTTTCATGTAAAGTATACAGCTTTTACAATGTCAATTTAAAAAATCGGAGGACCTAAACTTTGGTGTAATACGGGCTCTTTAGAGAGTGCAATGCAGCAATGGAGCAAAATCTCCAGTGTCTGGCAGTTCGACCACATGTGGGGGGAGGGGACAGAATTTTTCAGGGCCGGCTGGTCCGCATAAACAGTCAGACTGAGGTGCAAAATTTTAGGATTTGCAAAATTGCTTATATTTTCTTTTTTTTTAATTTTGAAAATAAATAAATAAATAAATTAGTGTTGCGCTTTAGGCTGCCGCCTAAGTTGTCTATATCGATGAACTCTCGGGTCCGGCTTGAAAAATTTTCAAGGCCGACTCGTCCGTATAGAAAATCTAGGCGGACGGCTGCGGTGCGAACTTTTAAAAGCCGCAAAATTGATGTTTTATTCTCCGATTTTTTTTTCAATTTTGAGCAGTGCCGGCGGGGAGGCTAAAGCGATTGCCTCACGGCGCAACGCCCTAACAGGCGGCAGCTATTAATTGCTGATTAACATATTACGTATTATTGCCCGTCTGTGATGAATGAGAAAAATAAATTTGTCTTGTAGACATTTAATATTATTGAAATACATATTTACATATTTACTGGCAATATTTTTAATCCCTACCATCTACAAAATACGGCCCTGAGAATTTCTCAATCCAGGTGATGCAAATTTTCAGGGCCGGCCCTGAAAATTCATAAAACCGGCCCTGAAAATTCTTGAAGCCGGCCCAGAAAATTTCTTAGTGCCAGTTGTCTCTCTGCCAAACGCCTCACTGCGTAACGCCCTAAAGTGCGGCAGCTATTAGCAGCTAATTAATATATTACGTATCATTACACTTCTGTGATGAATAAGAAAAATAACTGTACTGTGAACACTTAATATTATTTTAATACATATCTACATATTTACCGACAATGTTTTTAGTTCCTGTAATCTACAAAGTACGGCCCTGAGAATTTCTCATGGCCAGCTTGTCCATATAGACAACCTAGGATGGAAAATTTTGGGGGGCCGCAAAATTTATTTATTTATTTATTTTTAATTTTGAACTGTGTTGGCGGAAGGCTGAGGCCCTAAAGGCAGTATTTACAGCATAAAAAACAGCTTCTTTACTTAGCGCATACCTGGGAAAAAATAAAAGCTTCTGCGCTTGAAGAATGCGTTTTGGAAATGGAAGAGCACAGTGACGGTGAAGAAGAAGAAGCAGAGCAAAAGGAATTTTGGGATGAAGTCAAAGTAAAATCTAAACTTTGCAAATCCTACAATAATTGTTGTATTTGTTGTTATAAACATCTGAGTTATTATAATTTACTGACAGGTTCTTATGGGGTTATTGGACTGGCTTTTAAATACTTGTTAAGTTTATTTTTCTCACAAGTACGTTCTAAACGAAGCTTTTCTATTTTAAAGTATATTAAAAACATATTAAGAACAATTTAACTCAGGACAAATTGGAATCATATATGTTAATGTAGTGTGAAAAAGACATTAGTAAAGCTTGATATGGAAAGTCTAATAGATGATGTAGCAAATAAGAGTCCCCCTGTCAAAAATAACTGTACTGTGAACACTTAATATTATTTTAATACATATCTACATATTTACCGACAATGTTTTTAGTTCCTGTAATCTACAAAGTACGGCCCTGAGAATTTCTCATGGCCAGCTTGTCCATATAGACAATCTAGGATGGAAAATTTTGGGGGGCCGCAAAATTTATTTATTTATTTATTTTTAATTTTGAACTGTGTTGGCGGAAGGCTGAGGCCCTAAAGGCAGTATTTACAGCATAAAAAACAGCTTCTTTACTTAGCGCATACCTGGGAAAAAATAAAAGCTTCTGCGCTTGAAGAATGCGTTTTGGAAATGGAAGAGCACAGTGACGGTGAAGAAGAAGAAGCAGAGCAGAAGGAATTTGGGGATGAAATCAAAGTAAAATCTAAACTTTGCAAATCCTACAATAATTGTTGTATTTGTTGTTATAAACATCTGAGTTATTATAATTTACTGACAGGTTCTTATGGGGTTATTGGACTGGCTTTTAAATACTTGTTAAGTTTATTTTTCTCACAAGTACGTTCTAAACGAAGCTTTTCTATTTTAAAGTATATTAAAAACATATTAAGAACAATTTAACTCAGGACAAATTGGAATCATATATGTTAATGTAGTGTGAAAAAGACATTAGTAAAGCTTGATATGGAAAGTCTAATAGATGATGTAGCAAATAAGAGTCCCCCTGTCAAAAATAACTGTACTGTGAACACTTAATATTATTTTAATACATATCTACATATTTACCGACAATGTTTTTAGTTCCTGTAATCTACAAAGTACGGCCCTGAGAATTTCTCATGGCCAGCTTGTCCATATAGACAATCTAGGATGGAAAATTTTGGGGGGCCGCAAAATTTATTTATTTATTTATTTTTAATTTTGAACTGTGTTGGCGGAAGGCTGAGGCCCTAAAGGCAGTATTTACAGCATAAAAAACAGCTTCTTTACTTAGCGCATACCTGGGAAAAAATAAAAGCTTCTGCGCTTGAAGAATGCGTTTTGGAAATGGAAGAGCACAGTGACGGTGAAGAAGAAGAAGCAGAGCAAAAGGAATTTGGGGATGAAGTCAAAGTAAAATCTAAACTTTGCAAATCCTACAATAATTGTTGTATTTGTTGTTATAAACATCTGAGTTATTATAATTTACTGACAGGTTCTTATGGGGTTATTGGACTGGCTTTTAAATACTTGTTAAGTTTATTTTTCTCACAAGTACGTTCTAAACGAAGCTTTTCTATTTTAAAGTATATTAAAAACATATTAAGAACAATTTAACTCAGGACAAATTGGAATCATATATGTTAATGTAGTGTGAAAAAGACATTAGCAAAGCTTGATATGGAAAGTCTAATAGATGATGTAGCAAATAAGAGTCCCCCTGTCAAAAATAACTGTACTGTGAACACTTAATATTATTTTAATACATATCTACATATTTACCGACAATGTTTTTAGTTCCTGTAATCTACAAAGTACGGCCCTGAGAATTTCTCATGGCCAGCTTGTCCATATAGACAATCTAGGATGGAAAATTTTGGGGGGCCGCAAAATTTATTTATTTATTTATTTTTAATTTTGAACTGTGTTGGCGGAAGGCTGAGGCCCTAAAGGCAGTATTTACAGCATAAAAAACAGCTTCTTTACTTAGCGCATACCTGGGAAAAAATAAAAGCTTCTGCGCTTGAAGAATGCGTTTTGGAAATGGAAGAGCACAGTGACGGTGAAGAAGAAGAAGCAGAGCAGAAGGAATTTGGGGATGAAGTCAAAGTAAAATCTAAACTTTGCAAATCCTACAATAATTGTTGTATTTGTTGTTATAAACATCTGAGTTATTATAATTTACTGACAGGTTCTTATGGGGTTATTGGACTGGCTTTTAAATACTTGTTAAGTTTATTTTTCTCACAAGTACGTTCTAAACGAAGCTTTTCTATTTTAAAGTATATTAAAAACATATTAAGAACAATTTAACTCAGGACAAATTGGAATCATATATGTTAATGTAGTGTGAAAAAGACATTAGCAAAGCTTGATATGGAAAGTCTAATAGATGATGTAGCAAATAAGAGTCCCCCTGTCAAAAATAACTGTACTGTGAACACTTAATATTATTTTAATACATATCTACATATTTACCGACAATGTTTTTAGTTCCTGTAATCTACAAAGTACGGCCCTGAGAATTTCTCATGGCCAGCTTGTCCATATAGACAATCTAGGATGGAAAATTTTGGGGGGCCGCAAAATTTATTTATTTATTTATTTTTAATTTTGAACTGTGTTGGCGGAAGGCTGAGGCCCTAAAGGCAGTATTTACAGCATAAAAAACAGCTTCTTTACTTAGCGCATACCTGGGAAAAAATAAAAGCTTCTGCGCTTGAAGAATGCGTTTTGGAAATGGAAGAGCACAGTGACGGTGAAGAAGAAGAAGCAGAGCAAAAGGAATTTGGGGATGAAGTCAAAGTAAAATCTAAACTTTGCAAATCCTACAATAATTGTTGTATTTGTTGTTATAAACATCTGAGTTATTATAATTTACTGACAGGTTCTTATGGGGTTATTGGACTGGCTTTTAAATACTTGTTAAGTTTATTTTTCTCACAAGTACGTTCTAAACGAAGCTTTTCTATTTTAAAGTATATTAAAAACATATTAAGAACAATTTAACTCAGGACAAATTGGAATCATATATGTTAATGTAGTGTGAAAAAGACATTAGTAAAGCTTGATATGGAAAGTCTAATAGATGATGTAGCAAATAAGAGTCCCCCTGTCAAAAATAACTGTACTGTGAACACTTAATATTATTTTAATACATATCTACATATTTACCGACAATGTTTTTAGTTCCTGTAATCTACAAAGTACGGCCCTGAGAATTTCTCATGGCCAGCTTGTCCATATAGACAATCTAGGATGGAAAATTTTGGGGGGCCGCAAAATTTATTTATTTATTTATTTTTAATTTTGAACTGTGTTGGCGGAAGGCTGAGGCCCTAAAGGCAGTATTTACAGCATAAAAAACAGCTTCTTTACTTAGCGCATACCTGGGAAAAAATAAAAGCTTCTGCGCTTGAAGAATGCGTTTTGGAAATGGAAGAGCACAGTGACGGTGAAGAAGAAGAAGCAGAGCAAAAGGAATTTGGGGATGAAGTCAAAGTAAAATCTAAACTTTGCAAATCCTACAATAATTGTTGTATTTGTTGTTATAAACATCTGAGTTATTATAATTTACTGACAGGTTCTTATGGGGTTATTGGACTGGCTTTTAAATACTTGTTAAGTTTATTTTTCTCACAAGTACGTTCTAAACGAAGCTTTTCTATTTTAAAGTATATTAAAAACATATTAAGAACAATTTAACTCAGGACGAATTGGAATCATATATGTTAATGTAGTGTGAAAAAGACATTAGTAAAGCTTGATATGGAAAGTCTAATAGATGATGTAGCAAATAAGAGTCCCCCTGTCAAAAATAACTGTACTGTGAACACTTAATATTATTTTAATACATATCTACATATTTACCGACAATGTTTTTAGTTCCTGTAATCTACAAAGTACGGCCCTGAGAATTTCTCATGGCCAGCTTGTCCATACAGACAATCTAGGATGGAAAATTTTGGGGGGCCGCAAAATTTATTTATTTATTTATTTTTAATTTTGAACTGTGTTGGCGGAAGGCTGAGGCCCTAAAGGCAGTATTTACAGCATAAAAAACAGCTTCTTTACTTAGCGCATACCTGGGAAAAAATAAAAGCTTCTGCGCTTGAAGAATGCGTTTTGGAAATGGAAGAGCACAGTGACGGTGAAGAAGAAGAAGCAGAGCAAAAGGAATTTGGGGATGAAGTCAAAGTAAAATCTAAACTTTGCAAATCCTACAATAATTGTTGTATTTGTTGTTATAAACATCTGAGTTATTATAATTTACTGACAGGTTCTTATGGGGTTATTGGACTGGCTTTTAAATACTTGTTAAGTTTATTTTTCTCACAAGTACGTTCTAAACGAAGCTTTTCTATTTTAAAGTATATTAAAAACATATTAAGAACAATTTAACTCAGGACGAATTGGAATCATATATGTTAATGTAGTGTGAAAAAGACATTAGTAAGGCTTGACATGGAATGTCTAAGTAGATGATGTAGCAAATAAGAGTCCCCCTGTCAAAAATAACTGTACTGTGAACACTTAATATTATTTTAATACATATCTACATATTTACAAAAATATGTAGATATGTATTAAAATAATATTAAATGAAAAAAAATTTAAAAAATTTTAAAATTTTTTTAAAAATCGCTTTTAAAATACTAAAAGCGATTTAATTCGCTTTTATTTTAAAAGCGAAAAAAAAAAATTTTTTTTAATCGCTTTTAAAATACTAAATGGCCTTTAAAAGGAAAATAATTTTTAAGCATATATTGCAATGTATATTTGATTGTTGGTGAGGTTTTTTTTTTTTAATCTGTTACTATTTTGTATGTTATAGTACCGGAAACCAGAACAATAAACATTTCTTTTAACTTTTTCATAACTAGAACTACTTTTTTACTTGTTGATAACATACTGATTGTTGCACACTCAATACACAAAGAATACGATGGGTACATAATTTTCCATGTTTATTCTTCAACTCTTCCTCTATTCATATAAATTGCTGCAATTTTGAAAGCTGAAATTCTTTTTAAAATGCCATTAAAACTCGTTGTTGTCAATGTGTAAATTTCAAAAATGGGGGGGGGGGTAGGAGTGCACAATATCTGATTCGCGTTTATTTTCCGTTCCTGGGTAGCGCCCCCCAAGGGCCGGTCTGCTTGAAATATGCCCGGGCGGAATCTTCTTAACAGTCCGCCCCTGATGGAGTTCATCCATAACTAAACGAGCCTATATTCCTATGGTTTAATATATTGTTTGAATGTATGAATAAATTAAGTTCTGTCGATACAAAAGATAATGTTGAGATTAAGTAGTGAACATCGACACTTGTGTGGAATCTTACTTTGAACAAACAGCGCTGGAAATGCATAGAAGTTACCTTTGTTTTTTTCTTTTTAATTTCTTCATTGAGTTTTATTATTTAACGAACAATTTGATTGTTTCATTACATTTATTTTGATAATTCAACACTATTTCTTCCCCACTATTTAATGTCTTTTAATTATGTGAAAAAATGTTGCTTTAATTTTTTACGGTTCAGTTGGCTTTTCTAACTTCTATCATTGGTTGACTTTCTACGCTGCTGATTTTGAAATAAATTGCTTTTTGCCTTCCATTTTTATTTCTTTCTTTAAAGTCTCGAACCACCCCACTTAGCTCTTTTCGAATATTGTGTGCTTTACGGCATTGTTTTCTAACATTCAAGTTGAAAATGTTTCCTTTTATTGCTTTATGGAAGATTCTTCTAATCATAAAAACCGTAGATATCACTTGAACATGTAATCTAAAATATCTGATTGCATGGAAGTGACAAAGGAAAATTTTATCCAGTATTACATCAGTTTTATTATTGTTCAAGATTTTGTTTCGTTTTGCATTACATTTATAGGATACTTTGTGTTGATTTATACATAAATACATTTGAAAAAAGCTCTTTGATTTTTGCATTTCAGCTTCAAATCGAAGTCACTTTTATCATATATTGCGATTATTCATCATTCCGATCACACAAAGGGTCTTGTACATACCAAATTCCCTTTTAATGGTTTCACCTCTGGCTACCACTTCATAGAGCCCATTCATTTCAATTTTCAAAATGGCCAGTGGGCACAGTCACTCCATTGACAAAGCTTTCCGCTATTGCCAGTTTGTTTTTAAGAGAAATTCAACTACGGTTTTTGTAAAACTTTTTTTGCTTATTACTTCTGATTTCTTTCATTAATTGTTTTTTCATCAATCAATTGGTTTTCAATTCTGCGTTTCATCATTAAAAAATTTTTAAAAGATGCAAAATGAAGTACATTTACTATATAAACTGAAGTGAGAAGACTTACTACCTTCGCATCTATCTCCCGTGCTGCTATGTACGGAGCGAGTTGAAGAGAGGGGAGAAAAAATACGAAATTAACTCCATCTGTGAACTTCAATGTGACGTAAAAATGAAAAAGTGAAAAGATTTCTTCAATTCCATATTGTTAGTTGCTATGAATAATCTGCATAAAACTGGTTTAAAAAAAGAAGAAAATCGACATAGAAAATCTCTAGAGGCATTCTTCTGCACGCCTTCTTGCGCCAAATCTATATGAAATTAGTTGTATGATCTCGGCATTACGTTAGCTACAGATAGATAAAATATACATTTGATTTCGTTAACAACATTGCTAAAGTGCCTACACTTAACTAATTATTTCCATCGTATGTTATTCTTCTAATAATTATCATCGTCTGTGAATAAAAACTAGCATTATTACTTTTCACATATTTCAAAAACAGGTGGATAAACAGCGAGTTCAAAGTAAGTAGAATTAACTTTTAAAGGTTTTTGGAAATTGGTTTTCAATTCACAGGCTGAAAATTCGACAATATAAATCATAGACTTAGTTAAGGTTGATACGGCATCTACATGTGTTCCAACTATACCAGTCGACAAGCTGCAAGAACAAAAAGCGTTTTGGAACACTTTATAAACATTTAACGCGATCTAGGTAGCATAAATTCCTGGGTTTTACAACGAGGCAATACGTTTCCTGGTAGTCAAAGGGTTAAAAGCCATACCTTGTAAACCTTTTTGATAGTAAAAGGCAGCAGTTTTACGCATATATAGTTGATTGACTGTTTTTTTCGGCACACTAAATTTCTTTTTTTTATATTTTCGTGTAATAAGACTCATGTCTGTTTTGTTTTAGACTTCAAGAAGCTTCCCGCCGTGCTCACTGATCTTTCCTGCACATGCGATGAACAGATTACAATGCATGTGCGGCATAGTTAATCAGACCTGCATTGGATCACTGTTATAGCCAATCCAAAACCGTCATAATTAAACCAAAATGAAGTTCAGTTTTCACAACGTTCTCCAAAATGGAGTAGCCCCTTTGGACTTGATGTGAGAGCATTGGAACGGAAACGTGAGAAGCTATGGTCAGAGTTGTGTGGGCAAGAGTGCATGAAAGGGATTATAATTAGAATCTCTTGCCTTGCACAACGCGAAAATGAATAGCTTCAGGCTGAGAGGGGTTAATACGCCACTCTACTGGCAGCTTAGAGCGGAGTGTTACAAGTGACTAAATTTGCGTAGTTCTGGAAATTAGAGCGGGGAAGCATTAATTCTCTACCGAGCTGACAACAACAAAAAAAAAGGTTACAGCCGCAATTATAGAGCACTTTTCGTTAAATATAATATTGGAGAAATTAAACGATGCTTTTAATTTTAGGTTTGCATTCTAAAAAGCATTTTTTGTTGACTCAATTAAACGTTCCTCTTCTTTTATACATAGCTTGAAAAAGGCGTCAAGACATATTATTTTCTGATTTATTTTATAAAAATGATAGCCGGCGAATTTCGTAGCCCTTTGTCCAATACTATACTGCTCATGGATAACCTATCTTACAAATTTGTATGCTCATGTACTAAAGAACGCTGAATATGTAGGAAAGTAATTTGATTAGTTCAAAATAAGAATTCTAAATTCTAAATTTTTGTTTTATATTAAAAGTTTTTTGTTTTATAGGAAAAAGCGTTACAAGCAATAAAAAACAAGATAACATCAATGAGAATAATGGAAAAAACAATCATACAGAGGTTTCTAGGTAATACTCTAGATCAGTGATTCTCAACCCTTTCAATGAAAAAGTTTTCAAGTCCCCCTTTGGAAAAACCCGTAATTTCGGGGATGGGCACGAGGGACCCCCTTTCTTGGGCAGGTGTGTACAAAATCCCTTGTAACTGTGGAAAGGTGTACAGAGGCACCACAATGAGGAGTATCAATACAAGAAAAAAAGAGCATGAGAGACACTGCCACCTTAAACATTCTCAGGTGTCAGCCACTGCTGAGCATACTGTTGCTACGGGATACCAGCCCCTGTTTGAATAAACTAAAGTCCTCTCTACTAATATTCATAACTTTGCTCGCCTTCATGGAGAAGCTGTTGAAATACATAAACATCCTTACAACATAGATTGAAAAGAAGAAATTTTGAAAGTGAACAAGTTATGGGTTCCACTGCTTCAGAAAGCACCAATCAATGCCAAGAAAAAAGATGAGGAACCAATAAGAATCAGTCCCAGCAAGCCTCAGATTGGTGGCTTATCCAATGAGGTTTAGGCACATGTGATGTTTGATATATAAGGACCAGACCTCTGCCTTGACTTCATTTTCACTCTGAAGAAGACTGAAACATGTCAGGCGAAACGACAGCCAGAAATATCTAGTTGGACAATGGCCTATAAGCCCGGAAAATATTATCTTTGGTACTCACTTAATTACTCACAGATTTTGATTTTGCTTGGTTTGAAACTTTGACGTTACTCGTATCTTCTGCATGGAAATGTGTTTCAAAACAATAGGGCGGTATAAGACTCGTCAGCGAATAGCGAACAACAAATGACTCTTATAGCATTACCGAACACTAGCCAAGCACCAGAGAAGTATCACAATAATCGCCAAAAATGTTTAATTTCAAAACCAAATTTACATTTGAAATTTAGCACATAATAATTTACCTTTTTTAGCCTACTTTCCGGTAAAAGTAAAAAAAAATAATAATAAAGCATGAAAGAAGGCTTAATGGTATCGTAAAAATATCGTTTGAAATCAAGAAAAGTCAAAAATAAGTTAAATAATTAAATAAAGATTGAAAAATAAAAAATTTGAAAGTAGGGTTTTGAGATGGGGAAAAAGTGTGTCGGTCGGTCTGTCGGTCTGTCCCCCCCCCCCCCCTAATAACTTTTGAACGAATTGTCCGATTCGAAAAATTCTTTTTGCATTCGAAAGATCTCGGCGAGGGCATCTCATTCCCATATTGTACTTTTCGATTTGAACAACTTTTCGTGCAATTTTGAACAGTTCAAAAACTTTTAACATTAGCGTTTATGGGCAAAAATGAAGCAAATTATGTAAACTCTGTGCACAATATCCAAATTCCTATGAGTAGGCTTACTGGAATAAGATTTTGGTGTAACATAATTATTTGAAAAATTTTTGTTCATTTTTGAACAACAGTTCAATAAAATTAAAATTAGCGACCACGGGAAAATTTCAATCCCATATAAATCCTGATCTAACCGACGGATTTGCTTGGAACAAACTTTATCGGAAAGATGTTGGGCCGTAAAACAGGTACTGATACGAAGTTCAACCAGAACTAAACGAGCCTATTTTCCTATGAAAGTTTTTGATCGGGATTTTTGAGGTTATTTCTGAATGAATGAATGAATAACTGAATGAGTGAAAAAATGACTGGATGAAAGAATGAATGAATGAAAGAATAAATAATTGAATGAATGAAAAAAATAAATGAATAAATAAGCGAATAAATGAAAAAATAATTAAATGGGTGCATAAATACATTATATAATGGGTAAATAAATTAAGGAATGAATATGTATTAACCGTTGAAAACGGTATATTTGAAGTATTTAAGAACTAAAGCTAAATGATAAAGAGAGAGAGAGAGAGAGATAGCTAGATTATAAATTTGAGGTTGGAGTATACGGAAAATGAGGCTCGTACAGTTCTAGACGGAACTTCTTGCTTTTGTAATATATTTGAGGAGGTTAAATTTTGCACAGAACTTTAATATTTTTGTAATGTTGGCATTTTTAATGTTTAATTCATTTGCATGTATTTATATTTTCTATTTTTATATTATTATAATTTATTCCAAAATATTTCTCAGTAATGTAGTGAAACATTTTCGCAAACCGAATGTGCTGCACAACATTTAAATCAAACGATCAATAAATAATTAACACTGTATCTTTACACAAAACTCATCTGTACTCAGCTTCTGATTAAAGTTACATCCGATATACTTTATTAACGACAGTGGCAACGTTTTTTCATTCCATCTTCGACATAAAGCGAAACGCATGCTCTCTATTAATGTTAAACATAGATTAAGAGCCTCAGTTAGGACATACAAAGACTGTATGAGTAAATGTAAAACAAAAGGCTGTTTTTAAAATCTAATTATTTTTGGTTCCGAATGCAATATTTCTGATTTCCTTCGAAAAATTTACTACGAAGTCCTATTAAAAACCGTTAAAAGTACGAAAAATGTATAGGAAAACTCATTTTAAGAACTTCCGGTTTTGTTTGTGCTACGAAAAACAAATGTTGAAATGAATCCGAGAAATTAAATTTAATGTTATTCGTGTCAATATGCTATCTCAAAGAATAGGAAGCAGCTAGAAAAATTATACTGAAAGTAAAGAAGAAGGCAATTTTATGAGATTTTATTTTGAATCTCGTTAGATAAAAACGTTTGCAAATTACAATTCTTTTAGCTCTGATATTTCAACTTCCGACCAATTTACAAAAAGAAAAAAAAATCTCTTGTTTGATTAAAATCTACTTTATCGTAGACTCGCTGCGTGAAAAGAAATTTTTTGATAACAGAAATTGCTTTGGGTCTTTTATCGCAAAACTTTGATATCTGCATTGCAGAGCGGAAAAAAATACAAGTGAATGCGTATTCAAAAATTTAATTCTGAAAACGGAATCATTTTCAATAACTGAAACTGAAATCCTTTGCATCTCTCGAATTATCAATGTGTACAAGAAAACTTCAGCCGTTTTATTAGAGTTTGTAAGATGAAAGTCGCAATTTATCAAGTATTACTTTGCTAAAATTAAATTTTGAATGCTGTTGGATGTTTTTCCTCTATCAGCCGTTCCTCAATCGCAAATGTAAAGACGTTTTTGAAACGGCTAAAGATAAGTTCTAGAAATGAAATGAAAAACCATGTTGCAAGAACAGGAAGTGAACGTACCACTGGATGAGAAAGATGAGCAGAAAAAATGCGATATCAAGTCAGTAAGATTTCTACGAAATACTTTTTTAGTTAGGAAAATGAATTGTGTTAAAATTAAAGTATCCAATGTAAATATAGAACAGACGATTATGGATTTAGAAAAACAGAAACCATTACTTTATTACAGATTTCAAACTAACTTTCTCTCTCTCTTTCTCTATGCACTCATTTCTACTAAGAGTAGAAAAATAAAAATTAATTATTCCGTAATGTTATGTTTATTATATTAAGAAATGGATAATTTTATTACCTTAATTTCTCTTCTTCGACTTCCAAACGGCTTTCAGAAACTAAAATGTGGAAAAATTAGCTCCCCTCACCCGTAAAGACAAAGTGAGGGCAGTTCTTGATGTACCACTATTTTTTAAAGTTTATCGTTCTAAACTTTTTTTTGTTAATTTATGATTTCGAGTAGAAAAATTAATTTGAAAATAACAAATGAACATGATTAAAGTAACGTGGAATTTTAAAAATGGCAAAAATGTTTTGGCAGAACCTAAGTTAAAAAGCTATGTTACTGTCGTTTCTAAGAGTTAACGGAATAAACTGATATAACTTATACAAAATATAGGTAATGGATTTTCAGGTACTCAAAAAAGATTACCAGTAAAAAAAAAAAATTTCTTCTATTCAAAAAACTCACAATAAAATCTCACTAGAAAGCTTCTCGAAAAGTTCTATGTTCTTTAAAAGATTCTTTTGAAGCTATTATTAAAACCTGTCCAGCAGTTAAGCTATGTCAGGTTTCTTCTGAGATAATCGAATACAAAAAAATAGTTATACTCTTGTAATCGATTTGATCGATTCGGAATTTTAAAGAAAGTGCAGCTGGCTTGACCATCTTCTAAAGTTTCGTTCGCCAGTTTTACATGATTCTACGGAAAAAAACCTTTTAAAAGGATTTCGCCTGAGAATTTCCTCTATTAAATTGTCTTCTCTCCTTTTTTTTCCTCCTTTAAGATTCAAAATATTGAAAAAATGTTCTAGTTATTTTAAAAGTTTTAGAAATCTTTATGTAGAGAATAATATGTTTCAAACAAAATAATAATGTAAGAATAATGATGTTTTTTTAATGGCAACATAAAACAAGTAAATTAAAATACAAAATGTCTAAGATAATAATCGCTTTAAGGCCCTATGTACAACTGTTTTACAACTATTGTCGGAAGTATTTTCGAGAAAATCAATCAAAAATCTTACACATATGCAAGACCACATAAATAAGAAATATATTCCATATAATGCCTATAAATATCATGAAAATATGTGCAGATGCTATGTATAAAATATGTCATATCTATGCAAGAAGACACATCAGACACTGTAGTTGATATGTAACACATCAGACAGTATAGTTAAAGTGAAAGTGCGTATATTTACTAATATGCCGTATGGCCACCTTCTCGCACGGATTTAATGCAACTATCACAACTGAAATGTACTCATGGATTTATAAGTGGTAAACATATTTTTCTATCATTTTGAATTCGCTTGGAAGAAAACGTATGTCAACTACTCAGTTGTATCCCTGCCTGTTGCCTCCAAATGAAGTCACTGTAACATTTAGTAGATGGTAAAAATTTAATTAAGTTTTCTTGAATATATCTTTAAGTTAAAATTCATATTCATTCTATGAAGAAATCCATTTATCTGTCGGTCAACCTATTTTTCTTACGAAACGTGTGTAATCAATCGTTTAATTAAATAGCTGGTTTTTTGAGAATTTCTGCATCTAATAGCTTTCTTATTTCACTGAAATTTATTTACATTTTGTTGTTATTTATTCTTTTTTTTTTCATTCTAAAAAATTGCGTAGACACAACGGTGTATATCTTCAGTGATTCCATCTTATTTTTTAAAAACACTTCACTTCATTTCATTTTGAGAGGACCAACTTCTTTCAATGTAAAATATTTCTTACACTTCCAGGAAAATCGTTTGATAAATGCATTGGTGTAGTTAAGGTGGTAAGTTCTAAAGAAAGAAAAGTTATTGCTTCAGAATAAAAGCTACAGTTCTTTTTACTGAGACTTTTCTTCAAATAAAAGCAATGAAAAGTATTCAATGTAAATGCCTTGGAGGAAATTGATTCACGTCTCTATTCTTTAAAAAATCCGAACTGTTCTTCTTTCTTTCCCTCAAACGATGAAGATGTCTACAGTAAAAAAGAAAGACAGATATCTCTCATGTTTTTCTTAGATTTTTTCAATCTGTTTTTTCGTCTCATAAAATAAGAGAAAAACTCTGATAAAGACACCAGACGTAAGAGAATGAAGGGGAAAAGGCAAAAATCGAATTTTAACCCTAGGGGAAACCTGTAAAAGTAGAAACTGACGAAACAGGCAAAAAAAAAAAAAAGAATAGCACAAAAATTGAGAGCGAGAGTAAGTGATAAATTGGGTCAAGTATATCCAAGAGCTAATCTTTAGATGACATAAAATCTATGAAATCAATTTTTATTTTATCGTATTTCACCGATATCATGACTTTAGGGCATGTTGCAAGTCATCCGTTCTTTTTCACGTTGAAATAAAAATTGTATAGCAGAAGTTGAAAGTCAACATTTGTGGTGTTCAATCTGCAACGAAGAAACGGTTTTAGTGTTCCAGGGTTAAAAATCACTAAGAAAATATATTTCCAAATTTTTTTTTTTTTTTTCTTATTTTCTGAGTTTAAACCTGATTTTTACATTCATGATTTTTATCAAAACGTAACTTTTTGCAATAGAGGTATTGTAATTTTCATTTTAAAAAAGAAAAATTTCGCCTTTTTGCTTTTTTTTCCTTATAATCTTTAACTTCTTTATTATTTTTCGTATACACGCTGTAAAATCAACGAATTATCGACTAATTTTTTTTTAAAGTTTTCAAAATTCGTGTTATCATCTGAAATACCTAATTTAGGCTGCAACTAATCAGCTAATTGAAGAACTGAATAGAATTGGACTTCGAAGCCTCTCTAGATTTTAAAGCGTTCAAAATAATGCAGCAACACGAGAAACAGACAGAGCCGAGAAGTATAATCAGTAAGTAAAGTTGAAAATGTGAAATGAACTGTAAATTTTCAAAGGGGAAAAGCTCTTAGAAAAGAATCCCGTTATTTAAGAAAACTTAAAATTTTGGTTCTTATATCTTAGAAACTTTCGTACTCCATCTTAAAAATTTCGGTTTTACGCTCTTTTTCTAATTTTTACGGCAGAATTTTCCCAGTGGAAGTCAGACTCCTGCTAATAATAGCCACATTTCTC
This sequence comes from Octonoba sinensis, assembly GCA_038502835.1. Lineage (NCBI taxonomy): Eukaryota > Metazoa > Arthropoda > Arachnida > Araneae > Uloboridae > Octonoba > Octonoba sinensis. The sequence goes on along the minus strand of CM076599.1, from coordinate 21,138,823 downwards.
TCAGCAGCTGCGCACCGATTCTTCCTCGCTTCTCGAGGACACGACAACACAACAATCTGTTGTTGATAAATGCTCGAAAAATTTTGAGTCATTAGTGCGGAATAAAAACATAGAGAAATGACAGTTTCATAGTTTCTAACTGGAAATAGTTCGATAAACTCTCAATCGTTTTTTTAGATTTCCTCAAAACCCATAAGGATTTTTAATTCAACTTCTTTAAGCGTTATTTTTATTACTTAACGACAAGCGATTGTGATGACAGCTTTTTAAATGCTCAAGTTATGCATGGCAGAACCCAAATAACTCTTGGAATGAAACTGTCGGTTGGGTTGGACAAAAGACTTTTTACATTTTTTTTTTCTTGGATTTTAAGGGGACCGCTTGCTAAAAAGGTTAAAAATCGATGTTAATAGCTTTTTAAAAAAGGAGATTTAAATAACCAAATTTAATGGAAAAATTTCAATACGTCCCTCAAAAAATTTCAATATTTTCAAAATTTATTTCGAAGATTTTTTTATGGATCACGCGTTTGTTCCCAAAAGAAACGAATTCAGTACTTTTTGCTTCAAATCCCTTCATACTCTAATGCGTTTCGTAAGCAAAGACACTCGATTTAGCATTAGTGCTCACCAACAGACAAAGGCCGTCTTTCATCTGCTTGTTTGTTCCACCCCCGAGGCTACCACTGGTAACGAGGTCTTTGATTAAAGTGGCAATTGTCTGAATTCATGCTCGATGCGGTGTTGATCGCATCGACCGATGGGAGTCGCTGTTGTGGTTTGAACCGTTGCCAGAAATAGGTGGCCTCAGCTAAATTCCTTAATTGATGGCCTGTGGTTGCCACTTTCTCTACGGCAGGTGGAAAAGGGAATGATTTACTTCTCTTGAAGCTCTCATTGGGGTGATGTATTGAGTGCTACTAAAAGCAACATTTATTTCTTTTCTTACGTCTCTTGAGAAAACTTCCCATCTTTTTAGAACCTTGAGTCATTTATTGTGCCGTAACTGTTGCGTCGATGGTCACTTGGGTTTGCCGAAGAACTCAAAATCAAATTGTTGTTGCTGTTTTTTTTAATTCAATATTTGTAATGCTCATTTCGAACAGAAAAAAAAATCTACATTTCCCCAGCTTTCGTTTTAGGGGGGAAATACGTGTAAAGGTCTGAAAAAATGTTTTTCTTCATAAATCGATTCTACAACTATTCAATAATATACCCTGAAATTTTCAAAGCAAAACTCCAAGTCGTTTAAAAGTTATAAGCATTTGCGCGAGCGCCCCTTTAGGAGTAGTTGAGCAGGTAGTCCCTCATGAATGACCTGAAGGGTATTAGCAAGGCCGTATCCAGAACGCAAGCCGACGGGCCCGGCCCCCCCGCCCCCCGAAATCCTGAAAACTTTCGCAATGTAGCATATATTTCTCCCTGAAACTTTCCTCTACACTAGTGTTCCAAAGTCAGCCCCCCCCCCCCCCCCCGAAAGAAATTTCTGTCTACAGCCTTGGGTATTAGAGAACGTTAGCAGATGTCCTTTTATTTCTTTTAACAATTGAGACCTCGGATAGAAATTTCTATAAGTATTAGTATCTATAAGTATAAAAAAATTGATTCATAACTGCCTCAAATTTACCTTAAATACCACTCTTTTTTTTTTTCAAACGCGTTTTCCTCGAAACTACTTTTTCGAATTTGCGTACACTCTAGCTCGCAGAGTTTTTGATCAATCGTTAACAAATTTAGCACACTTTTCTTTATATATACACGCTTTAGTTGAATTAGAATCATAAACATATCTTTATTTTTACTTTTTTTTATTGTAAAAAAAAAACGAAAAAAAACGATTAAAAATCGTACTTAATTTTCCCATTTAAAAAAAATAGAAATTTTCAATAATTTGTGATGATTTTAGTTCAACTAGAAGAGACATTTATTAAAAAAATCGATTTTTAAAAAATTGATTTCAGATAAGAACTACAGAGTGCAGCAGCCGAAATCTCCGGGATTTTTTAAGAAAAATGTTTCAAAATTTCAGTAAATGTTCTTCAATATATTTCAAAATAACCTCAAAATCTCAATAAAATATATTTATTCTTTATACGTTAAAAAAATTCATGAAAATGGCTCTTAATACGCCGTTTTACACGTATTTCCCCCCTTAAACAAGAACTACATTTTCGCTACAGAAAAAAAAATTCAGTACTGCACCCATTGTTAATGCAAGTAAAATTGCCACTATATGTTGGCCACTGCGTTTGTAAACATTTTTCATAAGCGTACCCGCCAAACAGCATTATTGAGTCGGTGCACATCTTTATTCGTTAAGCCTCATCCGGAGAAAGTCATGTTTAGTGAAAGTACAACTGAACACATGCCGATTTCAGATAATATTGGGGAAATAATGTTAAGGCTGTAGGGTAATCAATAATAATAAAATTACACGTTAATTTAAAGCACAAATGAGCAATAAAATGCAGACATATGTTTCGGGATTGCTTGGAATCCCTTTTTCAATGCGACAAGGGGGCTTCTAGATGCAAAAAATCCAAATGAAGCAGACAGAACAACAAAAACAAAGCTTATATAGCCTAAGAATTATCTGTAAACCAATGAGAATAAAGGCAGAGTGAAGTGGAAGTAGAAGTAGCAGGAAGACACCAATAAGAGAGCAACAAACGAATCCAGTTGAAAGTACAGGAAGTAAAAAGGAATATCAATAAAAATAAAGCAAAAAAGACGACAGCATGCATAAAAATTGCAAAAATAATAAAATAAAATACAAAGAATAAAATTGAAATAAAAATAAGTACAGAAACCAAAACAAAATGCAAAACAAAGTACACATGTAAAGGAGGGGGAGGGGAGGGAGGGGAGGAAGGAGAAAAATAGACACAAAAAAGGAAAACAACAAGAAAACCTAGAAAGAACAACAAATTAAAGAAATTTATGCCAGACCTGTGAAAAATAAGGAGTTGAGGAAGAATCATTAACCAAATTAGAACTATTCCTGTTAATATGATAAGCTTCCCAAAAGTCAAGCTCTAAAGGGGGAAGAACATTTTTGAATAATTTTACCAGAATTGAAATCAAAAGAGTGGTTGGAATTCCAACAATGTTGAGCAATGCTAGACTTATTTAACTCTTGCTTTCGTACATAACCTTTATGCTCATTTAAGCGAATTTTCAGAGCACGTTTTGTCTGCCCAATGTAAGAAAGGCCGCAACGGCAACTAATTTGGTAAATACCCCAAGTGTTAAGTTGATCGACAGGATCCTTAAGAGAAGAGAAGGAAAGTTTGTTACTAGGAGCAAAAACGACTTGAAATTGAAACCTTTTTAGGATTTTAGCAATACGGAAACTGACAGAATGAAAGAATGGTAACACAACCAAATTCTTTCTAGAAACCACATTATTGGGACCAGAAGTTTTCTTAGAAAGTTTGTTATGAATAGAATCAATTAAAGAGTGAGAAAATCCTCTATCAACAGCTACAGCTTTCAGATAGTTGAGTTCAATCTTGAGAAGCTCAGGAGAAGAGCAAATATTAATAGCACGATGGACCAGAGCATTAAAAGCCGAATATTTTTGGTTGGGAGGATGAGACGACAGTCTGTGAGGAGGTAAAGAAACAGCAAAAGGTTTACGATAGACAGAAGTAGTGAAACCAGACTCACTCTTAGAAATAAAGACATCAAGAAACGCGAGGCTACTATTAAGTTCTTTCTCACAAGAAAACTGGATATTAGGATCAATGGAGTTCATAATAGAAAGAGCATCATCAATACCTAACAAGTTACTGTCCGTTAGGACAAAACAATCATCCACATAACGAACATAAAATTGAAATTGCAATTTCTGGAACAGTTTTTCCTCAAAATAATGCATATAGAAATCACTTAAAATAGGACTAAGAGGACTTCCCATAGCCAGGCCATCTACCATAGCATAGAATTTACCATTAAATACAAAAGTGCTCTGTTGCAAGCACACACGAGTAAGGAAAACTAATTCCTCAATTTCCACAGAAGTAAAATGGAATTCAGAAAGCCTTTTCCTGAGGCAAGTCAAAGCGCCATCAACAGGAACATTAGTAAACAAAGAATTAACATCAAAAGAGGCCATAACTGAATTATTCGGAACGAAGTTATGAAGTTTCTTAACAAAATCGGTGGAATTTTTAACAGTGAAAACATTCTGACTTCTAAGTGGAGAAAACACAGAAACTAAATACTTGGAAAGTTTATATGAAGCAGTGCCAATATTGGAAACAATTGGTCTGAAAGGAATACCTGCCTTGTGTACCTTTGGTAAAGCATAAAAACGTGCACAATTAGCAACAGAAGGAATCACAGACCGTTTAGCAATCAAAGGAATAGAATGAACAGACTTAACAGCAGAAGAAATAGCTTTTAACTCTTTGTCACTAGGATCTTTATATATTTCAGAATAAGGACCAGAAGCAATTAAGTCATCAGTTTTTTCAACATAAGATGATTTATTAAGAACAACAATCTGACCACCCTTGTCTGCTTTGGTAATGACCAAATCAGAATTGGAAACTAAATTATTGACACATCGTTTCACAGAATGGGTAAAACCAGTATTAGGAACTTTTGAATTGAAATCAACATTGGAAGCAATAAGATGCCGAACCGACTCTTTTTGAGTGGAAGTTAAGGCACTAAATTTGAAAGCTTTTTCAACCGGAGCAATAAGTTCAGAAAAAGAAGGATTTTTAGCCAAAGCAAAATTGTTATTACATTTCAGAGCATTGATTTCATTACTATTCAAAGGAAATTTCGAAAGATTTACAACCGTGTTCCTATTAACAAGAGGCAAATCAGCCGGAACAGGAACATTTGAATCGTTACACAACTTAGTAAATTTCTTATTTAAAGTGATTTTGTGACTGTCGGATGAACGAAGAGCTCTTGCCCATGACATTCTATCAATAGACTCAAAATCAAAATTAGAATTAGATACAGAAAGATGTAAATCATAAAGTTCACGTTCTATGAACGAAAGGTTTTTCCTAGTTTCTTGGATAGAAGCTCTAAGTAACGCTAATTTAGAACGAAAAATTACCTTATCAACCCTAACAGAACGCGGTAAATTACACTTCAAGGTGATAAACTTAGGAATAACTTTCTTGCGCCTGCAAGACTGGAGAAATTTTAAATGGTTCAAAAACCGAACCTTTTTAATCCGTAGATTACAAAATCTGTTAACCTGAGACATAACCAGAATCAAAACAACCAAAACATAAGGGGAAAACAATAGCTAAACCATTCAATAAATAAAAATAAACAGAAAGAACAAAATTCAAAAACAAGTGCGAAACATACACAACGTAACAATATGCGGAATGAATGTCAGAAAACAAAAAAGCGAAAACAAAAAAGCAAAAACAAACACAGTCCAGAAAGGCAATGAAGAAAAGAACAAAAAACAAACACTCACCAAGCAGCGAACAGATGGAAGAACAAAAACAAAAGAAAGAAGAACAAAATTCAGGCACGTTAAGCCTAACGGATAAAAAGCCGGTTGAAAAAGCTTTCAAATTTAGTGCCTTAACTTCCACTCAAAAAGAGTCGGTTCGGCATCTTATTGCTTCCAATGTTGATTTCAATTCAAAAGTTCCTAATACTGGTTTTACCCATTCTGTGAAACGATGTGTCAATAATTTAGTTTCCAATTCTGATTTGGTCATTACCAAAGCAGACAAGGGTGGTCAGATTGTTGTTCTTAATAAATCATCTTATGTTGAAAAAACTGATGACTTAATTGCTTCTGGTCCTTATTCTGAAATATATAAAGATCCTAGTGACAAAGAGTTAAAAGCTATTTCTTCTGCTGTTAAGTCTGTTCATTCTATTCCTTTGATTGCTAAACGGTCTGTGATTCCTTCTGTTGCTAATTGTGCACGTTTTTATGCTTTACCAAAGGTACACAAGGCAGGTATTCCTTTCAGACCAATTGTTTCCAATATTGGCACTGCTTCATATAAACTTTCCAAGTATTTAGTTTCTGTGTTTTCTCCACTTAGAAGTCAGAATGTTTTCACTGTTAAAAATTCCACCGATTTTGTTAAGAAACTTCATAACTTCGTTCCGAATAATTCAGTTATGGCCTCTTTTGATGTTAATTCTTTGTTTACTAATGTTCCTGTTGATGGCGCTTTGACTTGCCTCAGGAAAAGGCTTTCTGAATTCCATTTTACTTCTGTGGAAATTGAGGAATTAGTTTTCCTTACTCGTGTGTGCTTGCAACAGAGCACTTTTGTATTTAATGGTAAATTCTATGCTATGGTAGATGGCCTGGCTATGGGAAGTCCTCTTAGTCCTATTTTAAGTGATTTCTATATGCATTATTTTGAGGAAAAACTGTTCCAGAAATTGCAATTTCAATTTTATGTTCGTTATGTGGATGATTGTTTTGTCCTAACGGACAGTAACTTGTTAGGTATTGATGATGCTCTTTCTATTATGAACTCCATTGATCCTAATATCCAGTTTTCTTGTGAGAAAGAACTTAATAGTAGCCTCGCGTTTCTTGATGTCTTTATTTCTAAGAGTGAGTCTGGTTTCACTACTTCTGTCTATCGTAAACCTTTTGCTGTTTCTTTACCTCCTCACAGACTGTCGTCTCATCCTCCCAACCAAAAATATTCGGCTTTTAATGCTCTGGTCCATCGTGCTATTAATATTTGCTCTTCTCCTGAGCTTCTCAAGATTGAACTCAACTATCTGAAAGCTGTAGCTGTTGATAGAGGATTTTCTCACTCTTTAATTGATTCTATTCATAACAAACTTTCTAAGAAAACTTCTGGTCCCAATAATGTGGTTTCTAGAAAGAATTTGGTTGTGTTACCATTCTTTCATTCTGTCAGTTTCCGTATTGCTAAAATCCTAAAAAGGTTTCAATTTCAAGTCGTTTTTGCTCCTAGTAACAAACTTTCCTTCTCTTCTCTTAAGGATCCTGTCGATCAACTTAACACTTGGGGTATTTACCAAATTAGTTGCCGTTGCGGCCTTTCTTACATTGGGCAGACAAAACGTGCTCTGAAAATTCGCTTAAATGAGCATAAAGGTTATGTACGAAAGCAAGAGTTAAATAAGTCTAGCATTGCTCAACATTGTTGGAATTCCAACCACTCTTTTGATTTCAATTCTGGTAAAATTATTCAAAAATGTTCTTCCCCCTTTAGAGCTTGACTTTTGGGAAGCTTATCATATTAACAGGAATAGTTCTAATTTGGTTAATGATTCTTCCTCAACTCCTTATTTTTCACAGGTCTGGCATAAATTTCTTTAATTTGTTGTTCTTTCTAGGTTTTCTTGTTGTTTTCCTTTTTTGTGTCTATTTTTCTCCTTCCTCCCCTCCCTCCCCTCCCCCTCCTTTACATGTGTACTTTGTTTTGCATTTTGTTTTGGTTTCTGTACTTATTTTTATTTCAATTTTATTCTTTGTATTTTATTTTATTATTTTTGCAATTTTTATGCATGCTGTCGTCTTTTTTGCTTTATTTTTATTGATATTCCTTTTTACTTCCTGTACTTTCAACTGGATTCGTTTGTTGCTCTCTTATTGGTGTCTTCCTGCTACTTCTACTTCCACTTCACTCTGCCTTTATTCTCATTGGTTTACAGATAATTCTTAGGCTATATAAGCTTTGTTTTTGTTGTTCTGTCTGCTTCATTTGGATTTTTTGCATCTAGAAGCTCCTTGTCGCATTGAAAAAGGGATTCCAAGCAATCCCGAAACATATGTCTGCATTTTATTGCTCATTTGTGCTTTAAATTAACGTGTAATTTTATTATTATTGTTTACTTGCACAAAGTTAAATTATTTTTAGCTGTAGGGTAATGTTAAGTTCGGTTTACTATTGCAAAAAAAGTTCAGTTTATGCCTGTAAAACGGTAAAATTTAGTAGTAACGAGTTGATCGTGACTGGGACCTGCGTTCGAATGAAAAAAAAATGGAAACCGATTTTGGGGATCTGGAGGAAACATTTTCCCAGTCTTTATAACTTTTATTTATCCCTTTTCAGCAAATTGGGTCTACATCATTTGCAGACCTAGTGAGTTACCATAGTACAGGCAACCATTCTTTTTGTAGTACCACTATCGACAGATGCCAATGCCACTTGAGGATTTTTACACCCAGTTTCTTCGCTGCAAAAAAAATTACGGAATAATGTAACCGGAAATTAATAATTACAGTGTCCGATAGGCAAGATCAGAAAACGTAGACACACATTTTCCCCATCTCAAAACCCTACTTTCAAATTTTTTATTTTTTAATCTTTATTTAATTGCTTCACTTATTTTTGACTTTTCTTTACTTTTGTCGATAGTTTCACGATACATTAAGCCTTTTTTCATACTTTTTTATTCTTATTTTTACTTTTACGGGAAAGTAGGCTAAAAAGGTATATCTTGTACTCTTCTACTTCGGGATCATTCATAAATGATGTCACGCTTCGAAGGGGGGAGAGGAGCTCGTGAAATTGTGACAAAGTGTGACAAGGGGAGGGGAGGGGGTAACAAGAAGTGTGACATCATGCATTACGCAACATAGCGTGACATGTGACAACGGGGGGAAGGAGGTCCGCTGAAGTGTGACATATTGTGACAAAGGGGGGAGGGGGGTCAAATATATGGGGAAAAAGCGTGACATCATTTATGAACGGCCCCTTCAGCGTTTCCCAACCGGTGGTTCGCGAACCCCTGGGGGTTCGCGTGGTGTCGAAAAGGGGTTCGCGAAAATAATTTTTCAATGGCGGAATTTTTAATTGTTAACATAAAAGAAAAAAAACGAAATAATAAATTTACATGTGTATCAGGACAGAGTGTAAAAACGATTTTTTTAAATAAATTTTTTCCCATTAATGCACTAAAGTTGTGGACTGGCATAGAAAACATACGTACAAAATTTGAATGCACTTATTTCCACTATGCTCTGATTTGGAAAATTTCAACTACAAAGTTGTATTAAAAAATCCAGTGATTAATATTAAATTTTGACCGTCTGTTTCTCCTACCATTTTCCATTTTTACCTCGCTAGCGCGAAGAGAGTCGGAAATATGGAAATTTAGTTAAATGTAAAATTTTGCATTACTCCTGGCTAATTTCTCCCATATAGAGCTCAAAGCTTAATCGAAGATATTTAATCATTAATTTTAAATTGTGTATTCACATTATACACTTTATTCCAACCGTTCTGCATTTACGCAATGAGAAATTTTAAAATATGTGAATTTTAATGTTGTAAATTTTCACAACTTTTTGCGAATTTTGAACCGAAGGATATTTATTGATTGATTCAAAATTTCCACAAGAGGATCATAAAGCATATAATTAGGATGTTAAATCAAAACTAAATTTATCTAAAAAGCATTTTTTATTTCTTTAAAGATGCTTAAATAACTAAAATGATCATAATATTTCTTTTCCAATTATTTCTGTGTGTTTATTGTTTTTAACCTTTTTTATGCTGGTGCTGTATAAAGCACATGATTCACAAATATTACAATTTAAATATCCTAATGAGATGAATGAAATTGTGATTTCATTTTTAAAAGTTCCTTATATTGAGGTTCCAAGTGAGATGTCCTTATTCTAAGGAACGAAGCTAAATGCTTATCTGTCAGTCTACTTCTGAAATAATTCTTTCTAAGGATCACAGTTGAAAACACTTGTTAACATATGTAAGATGAAGCAAACGTAGCACTGATTTTTTGGGCATGAGATATTAAATTTGGGAAACTTGCTTTTGGTAATGATTTGTAAAATTCTAACTTTGGCATACTTAGAAACAACTGCGCCTCAGTGGTTGGTGCCAATCTAGAGCTATAACTAACAAAGAACATCCGCTTTTAACACTTTACCGATTGGAAGCTGTTTGTGATTGCATTTCCGTTGATTTATGTTTTGTAGAACAAAAAGAGATAGTAAAAATAACATCAGACCTTTGAAAAACAGGAAGAAAAAAAAATAATATTTAAATAAGGTAGAAAAGGGAGATGAATATATAATACATATACATTCCTTTTAATTCCCGATCCGAGTCAACTTAAAATTCAATCCACGGGCCAGATTGAACCTTCCGACGGGCCGGAGTTATCCCGCGGGCCGTAGTTTGCCAATCCCTGTCTTTGACTGTTGCCAAGGACGTTTGCTAGTCAGAGTAGTCAAGGGTGAGTGTTTTTCTCATCCTGCGACTTCCAGTGAAACTTTTTTTTTTTTTTAATGAGAGCGTTTTTCTCATCAAACGAGTGCTCGTGGGATTTACCGGAAATGATTTTTTATGTTTTGTTTCATCAAATATTAAACCAGACGTGTACCTAAATGGACTAAAAAAATAAATAAATTACTTAGTATAATTATTAAAATTTCTTCGTACTGAAAAATTGTTCTTATTTTTGAGGATGACTTCCCGAGGAAAGTTGTTGTTCAAATGGCTGTGGATAAAAATGCTTCTTATAAAAGCTTTAAAATAGAGATAACACATATTTTACAAAAAAAAATCTTTGTTTTCATTAAGAACATGTTTTACCCGACAAATAAAAGTATACCTAAGTTGTGTGACATAATATTTCATAAAAAATGTACAATGTGCCATATATTTTGAATAGTAATATTATTCTGGGGTATAATTTGGTGATTAGAATAAATAAAAATCCTTTTTAGTTGGAAATATTTCGTTTTTATCTTTTTTTGAGGGAAATAGTTGGTGTGAGAAAAATGCTCACCTGCAACTTCTCAGGTTATTCATTTTTACTCAAGTTCTGAAAGCTTAATGAAAAACAAAATTCCCAAATTATTGTGCACACATGTTTCGGGTTTACAAGAAACTCTTTTGCAATGCAATCCTTGTAACCCCGAAACGCGTGTCTTCAACCATTTGCTGATATTGAGCTTTATGATTGTAGTTTTATCGTTTATATTTTCATTTTCAAATCATCAAGGGTATATTTTAATTTTTCGTCAACATCAACGAGACTTTAAAATGAAGCATATTTGAAATTACATTATCATGTATAATCACTCAAATTGTGTTCGAACTAGCGACAGGAATCGTTAAAAAGGGAATTCAATGTTTTCATCAGCATCAGAATAGTAGTAAAGTTCAAAACAAACAAACTTCAGTCTTACATACGCAGTTACTCTCCTTTCGCTCCTTAGAACAGTTCTTCATTCGAAAACTATCATTATGACTGATCTAGTTGCAGAAAGAAATGCCGCTGATGCGATCAGAAAAGTTTCTTCCGAATTGGTAGGAAAAAAGGTCATTGATGGCTAATTTGATTACTCCAAACTCCCTGTTGAACGACAGATGACATCTTGCTAATTACTCGTAATTGATTTTAGCCTTTTTTACTGCAGCACAATCTTTTTCATTCAGAAGATATATTACGCTCATTTACAGTGACGGAGATCTCATTCTGTAAGTTAATAGCACGCTATTTCTGAGTATAAAGCTATGATAATTTAGTGTTTTTGTAACAGCAAAATGAGTTGGACGCCTCCTAACCCACTACTTGCAGGTAGGTGATAATAGTATATTTCAATCTGCTGTGAAAAACGTATCAGTATATTTAATTGTATGCGGATACGTTTTAAATATTTGTTCATTTTCACTTAAGCTCAAGCAACCATCAGAATCTAATGAAAAATTATCTTATCTTTAACAGTTTCAATTTAGTTATCACCCGGGCTTAATTTCTAACAAAAACAAGATTGACCCGACTTAAATCCATGCTGAAATAGTCTGAAATTCCGTCTAAGCTGTAAAAGTTTAACCAAAATGAAAGGAGCTGAGTTCAAGCGATTCCCGACGATAATTACCAACTGGTTAATGTAGTTCATTCTCTAGAAATTTATAAAAATCAACGCAATAAATTTCAATCTATGTGAGCAAAGTAAAACCTTCTATAAAGAAATGTTAAGCTTATACGTTTTAAATATAAATATTTGGCATTAATTAATTATGAAATAGTTAGGCGGTTTATGTAAGCAATCCTGACTAGAACACCTTTGCTGCGACACATTCCATGTGAGGTGGTTGAATTAGATTTATAGGCTCAAGAGCTTGATTTATTTCTGTCAGTGCAGAGTATGTTGGAGGAGAGCTTACCTTTCTAGATTTCCAAAAGGGAATGCTTCACATTTATCGCATTGAATAGAAGAGAGCCAGTAAAGCATATTAGGAAACTCGTTGACGGTTAGAAAATGTGCCACAATTTCATCTCCTCGTTTCTCAAAGCAGTAACTACATGATAAACTCGACCTGTGCGTCAAGAATATATTTTAAATAATTTCTCTATTTTTTTTTACTTTATGATAATCCTGTATTCCGTAAAACTTATCCCAAAGTATTACTTATTGCACACAATACCGCACATTAATACGAAAAACCACATTAAGACTGAAAAGGATTTTTTTGAACTTGATAAAAATTTTACATCATAATTACCAAAACTCGGCATGTATTTTAAAACGATATTTTAAATATTTTTTATAATTGAAATTAATTTACCTAATAACATTTACATTATTGTCACTGTGCATATGAGTGAGAGAGAATGAGAGATATTCCGTATTAAATGAATCCAATTTTTATAAAGTTTATTAAAAACTTATTGTTTTCGGAATATAATGCCACACTTATGAAGAAAAAGGATTTAATTAACTTGATAATCATTTCACTTGACAATCACCAAAACTCAACGCGTATTTGAGAACTATTTTTCTTTAAATCTATAAATAAAAGTACTTTCTTCGTTTTGTAATACTTCTGTCTTTTCCGGTGTGAGAGAAAGAGACAATTAACAAATACAACTTTCAATAGTTTGTTGCAAATTGTTACTGAACACTTTCGGAAATCGTGCTATCAATTGCACGCACGGAGAATGTCTTTACAAATTCTTCATAAAGACTCCAGGCATAAAATGGGAGGAGATATTTGTCTCCACAATCCCTGAGAACAACCACTAGTTTTTCCGAACAAAAATTCCATCTTACAAGCTGTTCGTAATTTTGCTCACGAGTCGGCCAGAAGATACTAATCTGCAAACATTGTTGCTGGACAAGCGCTCGTGCCATAAATAATCAATACCAAACTGCTGACCAAGTTTCCAAGCTTGAAGGCGTGTATTGCGAATTCGATGGGGCGCTATCCAGATAGCTTTTAGCGTAATAGCCTTTGGAAGAGTTTCTCCAGATAGCTGTTTGGGTGCCCGAGGTGAAGTGTTTGTTTTGCTTTCCCATAAACAGTGAGTGATTACGCAAAGTTAGAGAGTACCATATGTATTCAGCTTTTGTGATCACCAACGTATAAGCAAAGCACGTGAGCGTTAATTTTATTACGTACGGAGCCTCAAATAAAACCTATTTTATTTCTAATTTGTTTTATGCTAAAAATAATTTGCTATCCGAGCAAGATCTGAAAAGCCATCTATTGTACCAAGACCGATTTGGAAATCAATCTCCGCTGTTTGCTCTTCTTTAATTTCGATGTATAACTTCTGCAAAATAAATAGCTCAAACTTGATTTATGTCTCAATATTTATCGAAATATCTGCCCTTTTTTCTCTCTTACTTCCTCCTTTCTTATTGAAAAAATAATAATTATATCAAGAACTTTAAGAATTTTGAAAAGTTAACCATCTCCGGAACTTTGAAAGTAGACTATTGCGCAATATATACTACGCTAGTGTAGCAAATTTTTAAAAAGGATTTTATTGACATATGTGTTTTAGTTATTAGCAATGTGTTGTTCTATCGAATAAACTCAAGAGGAAAGCGAGAAAAGTTAATCAATTAAATTGAGAATTTTATTTTATTTCAAAGAAGAGAATTTTTATTTAAATGCACGCAATTTGTAACTTTCACTAACCAAGTTCCAAATTCATCTCATTTGCTAGAACAATTCTCAGAGAAACGAAACGTTTTCTTGGATTCAAAAAAAATAAAAAACCTCCAAAATGGAGGTACGCGTGGCTCAACCGGAGGCCGGTAGAATTATATTCTCTTAAAAGGTCAAAGGCAAACGGATAGCTCTGGAAGTTTATTGCAAAGTGCACTAGATGAAAGTTTCCAAGGACTAGAGTACAAACGGAACTATCCTCTCAAAAATTGATTGGAAAGTGCTGGAAGCGAGGAGTCTAGAAAGTAATTCTATTTTCGCACAGTTCTCGCTCACAGTTGACTAGATTTCATTTCGTAAAATAGTGGAACAGACGTAAAATTGGGTTGAAAAATCACAGCATATCGTAATTTGTTAAGATGACAGTAGAAGTATGAGGGGGGAGGAGATTCGAAAGAAATAAGACTTTTTGTTTAAAAAATGCACGCCTGCAAAAATTTAGCAGAAGAATATTATGCATTTACAAATATGCTGTAGAAATGCAAATGTGTTGTGTAAAATATTGATGCAAGATTTTTTGTATTTAAAATATATATTTAAGATTGGTAAATACTGAAATAATTTATCATATTTTTGTCCTTTAAAAAAATATTTATTATAGTAGGTTACTTTGTGCTTAGCAATAAGATGCATTTCAAACTACCGAGCAGAAAAAATAAATAGGATAGAGAAATTTTGTTGTTTGGGGGTGAATTTTAATGAAATTCAGTTGAAAATCTTTTTCTTTTAAGTTCAAAATGAACTTAAAAGAAAAAGAAATTTTATTTGAAATATTAGTACTACCTTTAAACGTAATTTTTGAAGTCGAAAATTATGAAAGAAGTATACTTTCTGTTAGATTAATATATTGTCAGCAATGCAATGCATGCCAATATAATTTAAGAATGAATCATTGAACAATTGCTGGTTACATTTAAATTTGTATTTTAAATGGATTCTTGATGTTACATATGCTTTTATGTACAATTTTCTCTCTAACTTTTAAAAAGTTTAAAAATCGTATTGATGTTGCTTAGAAAATGAATTTGTTATATTTTAGGGCAGGTAAAAATTGTGTAAATATATATATATATATTCGAAATATGGAACGAGACCTTTACTGGTCATATTCTATCGATAAAACAAAAGTAATCTGAACTCGGCTCTTCCTTAGATAATCAAACAAACAAACAAATTCATACGCACATTACGAGTTGATACTTTTCTCTTCCTTTTTTTTCTTTAACTTTGTTAAGAATGTCACCAGAGCGAAATAACTAAACAAAACTAAACTAAACATGTACATCGGCAAGAAAAGAAAAAATTATAATAAACGAAAATAAATAATACTGAAATATTTACATATATTTTTTAAAAGACGTAAATGGACAGAGAAAATAATGGGAGTAGTAGGCAGTAGCATATAAAATATGTTACGTGCGCACAAACCATTACTCGTCTAGCAAGGGCAGATATATTTATTCGAATGTCCGTCTTGAACGAATGACTGCATTGAAATGAATAATGGCAAAAAAAAAAAAAGGGCGAAGAAATAGTTGATATTTCAATTTGATTGTTAAAAAGCACCATTTTCGAATAGATAGGATTACAAATTCTGGTTCAAATAGCTCTCAGAAGTAATCCTCTGCAAACTTATTAAAATACTAGTAAGAAATTCATATTGTTATTAAATGTTTTTTTCTTTGCTTAATGAGTGATCTATTTGAAGTAGTTTTATGGCAACATAAAATTAATTCCACGAGATGTAGGAAGGTCCTATCTAATCAGTGATTCTCCGCTATAAGTTAAATTTAGCGAAAGAATGAATAGAAATTTCTCCTGGGAACTAGCGCTGATTACAGTTCGGAGAATTGAATTTCTTAAGGCCTCTTAATCTATAATCATTTAGGCAGCGTCGTTATCATCCTATGAGGCGCTTTTAGAAGAAACTTCTTTCTCATATCTTCCTGAAAAAAATTTCGCCCATATTAAGATTTTAATTAAAGTCTCAAACTATCTCCTTCCTAATTTTTACAGCATAGCTAAGACAGAAAATATGGCAGTGCGTTCGAAAAAACATTCATTCCATATAGGACTAGGAAACGGAAAAATTTCTAACCTTTCAGTGTTCTACAGAAATTCTTTAATTTATTCATTATTGCTGTCACGTGATAAGTTGCTAGTAATAAATTTTTCTTTCTTTACACTTTGGAAACGTAAATTTACGCGGATGTGCAGAATCTTGTTTAACACTTGCAAATTTAATTAAACCATATCACAAAGAATGGGACACATTTTTGGGAGGAATTCAGGAATTAGAAATATTGCGCAAAAGAAGAAATGCAAGCTACATTGTGCAATCATGCAATAATAATTGTTAGATAATTAAAATTCAAAATATATAAATGTACTCTAAAGCTCAAATTTTTAAACTAAAATAATTCATTAAAATTATCGGTCAGACAAAGAGTGAACTATTTGCAGTGTAGATGCACAATCATGGGAACGGTTCAAATTGTCGCCTTACGCACAAAGGATGGCGTTGTCCTACTTTTTTCTCTTTAAGCGTAACTACGGGTTGGGGCAAAAGTAATGACCAGGTTTTGAGGGGGTATTAAAAAAACTAATACAATTTGAGCCTTAAAACTTTTTTTATTTTGATCTGAATATAATCCCCTTTTTTTGTATTAAGTTTTGAGTACCACTTCAGCAAGATGGAGGCCTTCTGCAGCAATACACTGATGCAGTCCCTTTTTCCACGCAGAGAGAATAAATTGCCTCTTTGCTTGCATTTCAATATCCCGCGAAATGTTATGGTCCCTAAGCTTTTTTCTGTGGGGTTATTTGAAGGAGAAAGTTTGGAAACATCACCCTCATACTTTAGAAGAGCAGAAGGACCGAATTATCGAGTAAATATCCGCCATACCCCTTGAAATGTGCTGAAATGTTTCCCAAAACTTCAGAAATGGACTGCATCAGTGTATTGCCGCTGAAGACCGCCATCTTGCTGAAGTGGTATTCAAAACTTAATGTAAAAACATGGGATTATATACAGATCAAAATATAAAAAGTTTCAAGTCTCAAATTGTATTAGTTTTTCTTGTACCCCGTCAAACCAGGTCATTACTTCTGCCCCACCCTGTACTTTATCTTAAGCAATGCCCCCCCCCCCCCACGCTCCTAAAAAAGGGAAAATAGATAAAATGTAACATGCATAAGGGGCCAAAAGGTCCGAAAGAGATTAGTGCTGATCGGTTTCTGACGCTAATCGCTCAAAGGGGGCTCGGCTAATTTTAAAATTCGTGATATTCATTTTAAAAAAATTTCGTGATGGACGTAACGCACTGATTAATGTAATGTAATGCAAGGCAAAAAGTTCAACAATAATTAATAGTAATTAACTCTAACGTAATGTATTTCTGAATTACAATTTTAATTAAAATTTCAAAAGAGATTAATTTAATTTCTCATGTAGGTAAAATTAAGCAACCGATTTTTGCACTTAATAAAGTAATAAATCTATGTACAACAACAGTACAGTCCCGTCAAACTTGTCAATCTTTAAATATGCCAAATGCAACCAATATTAATAACGCATAAATGAAAATTTTGCTCAAAATGAAACAACTGTTTAATTAACTATTTTTAAATAATCAAGCAGTTAATTTAATTTTATTAAATTAACTGTAATTAAAACTAATTTGTTAAAAATTGGAAACTTAAAAAATAAAATTATTCACGAATAAACTTCAGTTTATAGTTAATAACTCTGAGTAAAAATTAATGTAAATCATTTGTTGCATCACAAATTGATGCGACTAAAGAAAATTATATCGAAGCATACTGTAATTAACGTTAAAGTAAATTTTCCGATGATGATTTATAAAAATAGCTTTATTAGATATTAGTATATTTTAATAAAGTAAGGTAAAATAATTTACTAGGGCAATTATGGAAGACTAACAATATTATTTAGACATTATCTATTATTTAGTCACCTATATCTAGTAATATTCAGTAGTAGGAAAGTAGTCAATAATATTTAGACCTATATCTGCTCTTGCTGCCTTCGTCATTGCATTTGTATACCGAAAACTTTCTTTATTTTCACGATTGTAATTAGCTGGAAATTATGATTCATCGAGCTGTTTTCAAAGAACTTGTATTAGTTTTTGCTCTAAGCTATATTTTTCAAGCGAAGTCCTTTTCTGTAAGAAGAATGATCAGAAAAGCTAGATATGAATGCAGGGAAAAATCAATGTATATAAAGCACAAATTGTCCAGAGAATAAATATTTCGAGGCTATAATGGAGCCTCTTCATCAGTGCATGAAGAAAAAAAAAGTGCTCAACACAACAACAAGAAAGTTGTGAGGGAGCGAGACAATTTGGGTGCTTTATGTGAGTTGTTTCTTCCTTGTACTCAAAGTCTTTTTCGTCGTATAAAATCGTAGAATTTCGCATAAAATCAGAAAGAATCATGAAAGACTGATTAATTAACCACTTCGCGAAAAGATAAAGATTTCAAGCTTCAATTTCTCTCTAAAATCATTTCTCATATCATTAGGCAGGGTTTCAAATTTTTGATGGAAAACCATTCCTAAGAAATAAATGACCTGACACGATAGATGTTGTGCTGTCAGTGAATTGTGAATGAATCAGTGCTCTTTCATGAAGAAATAAAGTAATATTTCATTTCCAATCTCAGAGATTTGATGAACTTAATTCGAAATAATGACACTTTAAACGTTCAAGTATGTGACAATTTTACGATAATCAGAGCCCTAGGCAGAAGATATGGCACTTCTCTCTGAAAAATAAAAATGAAAAGTTTTCAGTTTGTAAAGAACCCTTTTCAAGAAATGTCCAGGCGTCAATATAACAAGTTAATGCCTTATTTATTAATTAATATTGACGCATAAATTTTAACTTATAAATTATTTCTTTCTTACTTCGCTTTAAAAATGAAGGTTTATAACCTTGTTTTGCATTCGTAAATTTATTTAAGTCACGTAGAATTAAAGATAGTATGTTTACTTCGATATGCTTAAACCCATTTTGAATGTTCTTCGAGTGTATGATTAAGGCTACATATTTCATTTCAACACTGCTCATTATAACATTTAAAAAATTCAAAAATAATATATGTATATATGAATGTATATATATATATATATATAGGAATAGCTAGTTAAGTGTATGAAGTGGTCAAAGTTTGCGCCAGGCGCTAAAGCAGCACTGTACTGCTAACTTAAATATAGTAAAATATAGAATCTATATTAATCTATATTTTACTATATATATGTATATATATACATTTATATACAATCTGCATATGTTTTTCCTTTAGGCAAGTAGGGTTCAATTTAGTAGCTTTTATGATTTTACAGTTCTTCCTAAAATTCTACAATTGGTTGAGCTACACTGACTGACATTTACAAAATGATTACCAATGCTCCAATTTGTACTATGTAGGTTTTACGGTCATTAATGTATTCTGAAATATATTAATTTGGATGTCCAAATTATGTTAGGTAATAAAAATTTTTAAAAAAATCATTACAAATGCATCTCCGCTCACCTCAAAGTCGTTCGAAAAAATTGCAGTACATTACATAAAAACTTATAAATTATAAAACCATATTTCATTTATAATTTTTAAAATCCCTGTACAACAACGGCAGAACGTTGTATACTTGAATAAATCTAATGTTAGAACAAAATTGCAACTTAATGAAGCTGCAAAAGTTCCTGTTCTTTAACCCCACTGAAAAAAAAGGTTCCCTAATACGTCAAAGTACCCGTATGCAATTTTAATTGAAATTGCACGCTTTATTTACGCTGGATGTATTCCAATGCATTATCGAGCGCTTTATTTACTTAATGTACTGTAACTGTAAACCATTGGCAGTATATTGTATTTGCAGATTTTTCCTTTCATTGTGTAAAAGTCAAATTTTGGGAGGAATATCAGATTACCCAAATTGCTTATGGCTGAATAAAATTTTAATAAGTACGTAATTGTAAAATATGGTACTTGAGACAAATTCGCATCATATATAGATAGAATATCTGCCTTTGACTTCTGTGCAAAACAAATACACGTTTTAAGTAGCTTTTCTAAGTGCGCTTCATAAAGTTTATTATTTAACATAATTTTCGATTACATATAAATAAATTGTCTTTAAAAATATCTAAACGTGTGTTTCATAGAATGATTCAAATTTTCTTCACTGTGAACTTAACTGTTTAGAGAGACTTTTCTTGAAAAAAAAACGGCAATGGTTAATTACCATTTCTAAATCTCACTAATTCTTATGAGTTCAAACATATCTTAAATGGAACAGAAAGATTACTTTTCGTGTTTGTTCACACTGACGAGAATTAAACAATTACCAAAAGGCAGCTGCAGAACTTGCTCAGAGAATAGCAATAAATGTCCACGTTAACGTTCAATCGATGGAATGAAATGGTCTATTTTAAGTCATTAAAAGACAAAGAAGTGTTATGTGTTTTTTTTTACGTTCTATCCTCTTCTAATGGACGGGCAGTAAAAGAAGTCAATTCTGGAGCAAAATGCCTCGAATTACGTGAAGGCGCTGCCCTAATATCAACAAGACCTAAGAACTAGAATTGCCTTATCTCTTTTTATTTCGAAACGACGGAAAACGTTATTTGCTGTTGGGAGCCATTTCTTGTTATTTGTATGATTTCAGTTCCAATAATGTTGATTTGCAGTTATTTAAGCGTATAATGGGCAGATACGTATGCCAAAGATTTAAAGGATTTAAAACTCCCCAACTCCCATAGAAAAAAAATGTTAAAAGAAAAAACTTTGTTAAAACTTTAAAAAAACAATAATTAAAGATAGAACATGTTCGAAACTTCTAAAAAAATGCACAAAAGCAAGAAGAAGTGAGATATGCGAGTCTTATCATTAGGAGGTAGCAAATAATTTCATTATTTGCTACCTCAAAAACATAATATAAATTTTCAAATACGTACAGTTTATTAGCATTATTTTTATTAGGAAAAAGAACTAATTTTGATTGCGAAACATTAGTATTCATTTTATGATCTGTTTTATATTTATTTTTACATCCGTCACTATGGAATTCACCTCCATTCAAGGGTCGTTTCTAGTAGGGTGCAAAACTTTAAGCGGAAAAAAGCCAAAAAATATAAACCAAATTTTTTAAACAGTAAAATAATATATTTGTTGCCTGCTCTGCAAATTTTTGTTTTCATAGAAGTAAGAAATACTTTCATATATTGCTCAGAGTTTAGATGCAATAAAAATTCCATAAGCCATCAGCTTTTCTTTCTCTCTCTCTCTCTCTCTCTCTCTCTCCCTCCCTCCCTCAAATTGTATGGTCAAATATGCAGCTATATAATCAGAACTATTAATTCAAGTGGAACCGTGATTGAAACAAATTTTTCTTAATCAAGATTTTGTTAAAACCCTCAAATTCATTCGATGAGAAAATTAACATTCTTAAAGCACAAATCGCACAATATATTGAATAAACTTATTTAAGGCGTTATAAAGAAACTTCTTTTTTTTTTTAATGCAAAAACGCTTTAAGCTTTGGGACGCTAATCAGAAGATATAAAAAAAGAAGCTACAACAGTTGCAATGAAGCTTCGATCGTCAAAATGATGCAGTCATATAGTCAGACTTTATTTTGACTATTTTAGCTCCCTGAGGTCAAGGCTTTTTCTCACTGAAAGAGGGATTACCTGTAACCCCAAAATACGTGTATAAAATATGTTTCCAATTTGTGCATCAATAACGTCTGTCGCAAAAATGTTTCGTGTAAAACCAATTTTCAGACGAATTTCAGTACAATGTTAATAATGAGAAGTTGTGATTATTTATTTATTTGTGACGTGTACAATGTTTTTGGCAAATAAAAATTGCCGATTCATAATATTTTTATGTCAATGATAACGTCTCTCAACTAAATTCTCTGTTTTCACTTAATCGTCACTTAGCTTCTAATGAATAGAATCCAAGCTTTTAATGGACTAAGCCCTTGTGCATGTGCTCATTAGAGCAATCACATGCTTCCTGCTCGGTTCCAATGCAACGCATTCGGGCCGCTACTTCCGCAAACTTCCATTAGCAAAGGGCCATTATTCCCCACTGCCAGTCCGAACGATAGTAGACGGAGACACCATATATTCGACAACTCCAGCACATTTCCATCACATTGATATACGGTCAACATTCGAAAATGGATTCTAAAACGCGCACTGTTTCCCCGATTGTACAAATCCTAGGTGCATTAGTCTTTTGAAAGCTGAAGTGCTGTTGTCGTGTCCGAAGGTATTATGCAAACGTCGAAGAGAAAGTCGTCATTTGGACGAAGATATTTGATCGTCAAAGACTGAAAAAGGTGTTTTGAATGTTGATGTCATGAAAATTACAAGAAGAAATGTCAAGATCGCATTGGAATATTAAAGTCGTGTTAAAGTTACATTTCTACTATCATGAAAAATACAACGATAAATGGAAAATCTAAATTTGAAAAGATGGACTAATCTATTGAATTCGTATTTTTAATATTTGTGCTATGAAAATTAATAGTTATATTAAAGGAAAATTCCGACGGAAAGAAACGGAGCATTAAAAGGATTAAACACATTAAAAACTCACATTTTGAACGATTATGTCATGAAAAATACAACGAGAAATGTTAAAACTAAATTTAAGAAGAAAGTATTAATACATCAAATTCATGTCAAAAGCGCTCTTTAAATATTTGTACCATAAAAAATACAGGAGTTATATTAAACTAAATTTTGAAA
Organism: Octonoba sinensis; assembly: GCA_038502835.1. NCBI lineage: Eukaryota > Metazoa > Arthropoda > Arachnida > Araneae > Uloboridae > Octonoba > Octonoba sinensis. The sequence goes on along the minus strand of CM076599.1, from coordinate 21,116,110 downwards.
GAAGATGCAGGATTATTAAGAGCATTAAAGACATAAAATCACACTTTGAATGTTTATGTCATGAAAAATACTACGAGTAATTTTGACGCTAAATTTGGAAAGAATATATTGAGTTGAGAATTTTTAAAGGCTCCTTAGCTTAATATTTTATGGTGATGGTGATGACAGTATTCATATTAAAATCTCATTTTGAACGTTTATGCATTTTTATGTCATTAAAGTGCAAAAAAAAATAAATATTAAAGCTAAATTGGTAAAGAACATATGTGGAGAGATATGAACAAAAGGACAAAGACGAACAACATGCAAAAGCACGATAAAGTAAAAAAAAGGGCAAACAACATAAAATATATTTATCTTTATTTTAACTTCGTACCGTTTGCGACATAAGCAAAATATTGGAGTACATCGCCATGCAAGATCGTTTCAGTTTAAACTAACGTTTCAACGATGTTGATTTGATAATCAGCAATATAACAAAAATATAATGGAGGTAAACTAAAATATAGGCAAATAAAATTAGTGCTCTACTGAGACAAACTATTAAGGCTTGAAGTAACCACAGGAATTGGGAAGATAAATTAAAATTTAGATAGACAAAATGTGGTACTCTGCTGAGAGTATAAATAAAATGGAATAAAAAATGTGATGGAGGTAAGCTAAAATATTGGCAGATAAAATTAGTGTTCTGCTGAGACAAAGTATAAAGACTTGAAATAACTAAAAGAATTGGGAAGGTGAACTGAAACATAGATAGACAAAACGTGGTACTCTGCTGAGAGTATAAATGAAATGGAATAAAAAAGTGATGGAGGTAAACTAAAATATAGGCAGATAAAATTTGTTCTTCATAGACAAAGTATAAAGGCTTGAAGTAACTAAAAGAATTGGGAAGGTAAACTAAAACATAGATAGACAAAATGTGGTACTCTGCTGAGAGTATAAATGAAATGGAATAAAAAATTTGATGGAGGTAAACTAAAATATAAGCAGATAAAATTAGTTCTCCTCTGAGACAAACTATTAAGGCTTGAAGTAACCAAAGAAATTGGATAGGTAAACTAAAATATAGATAGATAAAATGTGGTACGCTGCTGAGAGTGTAAATGAAATGGAATAAAACATATGATGGAGGTAAACTAAAATATAGGCAGATAAAATTAGTGTTCAGCCGAGACAAAGGCTGGAAGTAACTAAAAGAATTGAGAAGATAAACTAAAATATTGATAAAAAAATGTGGTACTCTCCTGAGAGTATAAGGGCTAGACATAACTAGAACAAATGTGATGAAATATAATTCTAAAATTCACATTTTAAAAGTTGTAAGAGGCATGAAGAAGAAATATACCAAATCATAGCTTTAAAAATTTTACTAATTTCAATGATATAACATTTTAAAGTCTACACCATTGATATGAGAAGTCACTTTCGATTGGTTATTGAAAACACTTTCAATGAAAAAAAAATGTTTGTCTTTTGTGTGAACAAGTCTCCTCGAAACGAAGAAAAAATATCCCGCTCCAAATTTAGTTGCTTGTTATGAATACATTTTCATTTCATGATAGACCTTCATTTTAAAAATTACTTATTCAGTAGCAGTAAAAATTACTTCTTTAGTAGAAGTGATTACGAATATCACCACTAATTGCATTTTGCTTTTGAATCGATCAAGCTTTTTGAGTTTATTGAAAAGTTTGCTCTAGCGAAGGACATGACAAGGTCCTTCCCGTCATACTTCTACTGAACGCGGTTTCTGTATATTCAGCGTAAACAGCAGATATCAGAAATCAATGAATTGATTATAGAGAGTTTGTTAAGGAAAAAGCTTTCACCGATTGCTAAAAGCTCTGTAAAAATAAAATAACAATTCCAAAAATTCAAAACAGGAGCGCTGCTTTTGTTAAATCTACAGTTTGTTACAGTAAAACAAACTATGACTTTATGAGTTTTAAAGTAACAATAATTGATTTATTTTTACAAAACTAGTTTGTGTTTGGTATTATTAGAGAAATGGCATTAAGAGCTCTTAAGAAGTGTAGGCTGGAATATAGTGAAGACTTATCACAATGTTATCATTACCTCGTATTATCAAAGTGATAACAATCTTAGCAATAAATTATTAATAAAATGATACACGTCACAATAAGTGCATTTTAGTATATCAAAATTTCGTCATCAAAAAGGAAAGGAAATAATATGGTTGACACAATTTTAAATGTATATAAATCAACTCGTGTTTCACAAGAAGTTCCGTCTAGAACTATACGAACCTACTTTCCCGGATACCCCAACTCAAATTTAAAATCTGGCTATTCCTCTCTCTTTCATATTCAGCTTTAGTTCTTAATTACTTCATTTATACCTTTTTTAACGGTTAATACGCATCCATTCACTCACTCATTCATTCATTCATGTATTTATTCATTCATTTGTTCATTGATTCTTTTACTCATTCATTTATTCATTTATTCATTCAGAAATATCCTTAAAAATCCCGATCAAAAAATTTCATAGGAAACATGTTTAGTTCTGGTTGAACTTCGTATCTGTACATGTTCAACGCCATAAGATCTTTCCAATAAAATTTATTTCAAGCAAATCCGTCTGTTAGATCAGTATTTATGCTAGACTCAAATTTCCCCACATGCGCTAATGTTAAACTTTTTTTTAACTGATCAAAATTCAGAGACAATTGTTCAAATCAAAAAGTATTTCACTTCGAGAGCTTCTTCGAATAAGCTTGTTTAAAGAAACTTGAATCTTAAGTCCTAGGTTTATATACTTTGCTTCATATTTCCCCAGACTCCTTGTAAACCATTGAAAATGTATATGAAGTTACGAAGTAATGTGCTTACTTGGAAATTTAAAGCAAAAATAAATCGTATCCTTAGGACAAAATTCTAAATTCTAACAGAAATACACATATAAAAGGAACATAAGAACATTTTATTAATTTTTATGACTCTAGCCGAGGACAGGAAGAATTTAAGTACTCATCCCTTTGTTGCATGTTTAAAGATTTGTGTAATGACGATTTCATGTTTGACGATAATGAAATCACTTCTAAAGTTTAAAGGAATGTGATATTTTTCTTGGCGAAAAATTTTTTTTAATGAGAATGCATGTGAAAAAGTTAGTGCAAAGTCTCAGTTAATGAAATATTTCCAAAAGTGTTGCTATTCTAGATATTTAACTGCAAAAGTAGTTTTTAAAATCAAATAAAAGAAAAAAAATAACAATTGTGTCAGTTGTCAAGATACGCCATTGGTTATGAAACAGGTGCATTAACAATTTAAATGCGAGCACCGCTGATGTGATCTCGCTTCTGATTGGCTGTTGTTATTAACCGTTACGATTTCATTGGCTCTTGCAACATCATCATTAGATTCTTATATACATTTTATACTAGCTGACATGCCCGGCGTTGCGCGGGATAATATTGCATCATTCTCAGGCGAAGTGACACATGTCTAAATTCCTGTTGTAAATACATAAGGAAAAATTTTCTTAAAAAACCCAAGTAGAAGATGGGCAACTGTCCTTTAAAATCCCATTTAAACAGTAAACTCATTAAAAATCACAATTGCATTAAAAACAACAGCCTCGAAAAATTCCTTTTCGACCAAAAATAACCGTTCATAAAAATCCACATTAATAGGCCAAAAACAGTTCATAAATTTGCCATCAGAGTAAGGGCAACAGGAACTAAAATGCACATATACATCAGGATAATTGTTCCAAAATGGTATAAGGTGTCCGTAAAAATCGCAATTACAATATAGACAACGCTACATCTAAAAATTTCTATTAGAATAAGGGTAGTATTCTCTTTGAAAATGCCCATCAGATGAAGAACAACATAACAACCCTGTATATCTCTGCTACAATAAAGAAAAAATTCCTTAAAGTCATCCTTTGAATAAATTTAACTATTCCTAAACATCAGTAACACATAAGGACATTTGTCCAAAAAAATCCCCATTACAATAAAGACGTCAGTGACTAAAAATACCCATTAGGCTACAGCCCTTTAAGAGCTGCTGTTCCTAAAGTTAACAAGGCCAGCTTAAATTCCTTACCAAAATAAGGACACAATTTCCTAAAAATCCCGCTTGCAAAATCGTTATTTCCTGAACATACCATTAAATAGCACTTTTTTAATAAAATGCGGATGAAAACGGAAGAAAGAAAAGCATTACCTCCAAAGGCAAATAAGCATGCACATTTAAGTTAGAAAATATTCAGTACTAATTCAATAGTGACATGTGGAGGAGCCATTCCATTTCAGATCAGGCAGAGGGTGTCACACGACCCTCACCGATTTTTTTTGAAAAAATTACAGTAGTTACAACTAAGGGACATATAAAATATCCCAAAAGGATTTTGCAAAAGAAAAAAAAATTATTTCTCTAGTTACAGACGTTTAAAATTTGGTACAAAGTTGGCCGTTTTCAGAAAATCAGCAAAACACTCACTTTTAAAATGGCCACTGTTTCAAAAGTTTTTAACCGATTCGAATAATTTTTTTTCTATAAATAATGAAGAGATGATATTTTATTTAGACCCTAATTTTAAAAATTTAGTTGGCTTCATTGATAAAGAAAAAAAAGTGTTTCTGAAGTGAAAAAATAGTGTTTGTTCCGACTTCATGATTTTTTTTTCTTATGAAAGAAATTTATTTTTGACAAAACAGACGTGGCGATCTAAAGTGCTGTTATGGAAGTTTTGTATCAAATTTTATTGTAAGCATGAGATGCATATCCTCTCAGAATTTAAATTTTGAAATTTGAAAATGTTCAAAAATTACGATTTTTGAAGTGTGATTACTCAAAAAAGCCATTTTTTAAAAATCTGAAAACTTATTGCCCTTAAAATGCTTAATGAGCTGCTATCAATTATATTGTGTACTTTTGCCCCAGATATTTTATATGATTTTTCAAAAATGGCCTTTTGTGCGTTTCTCAAAAAAGCCAGAAATTCAAACTCGTTTTTATTTAATCACTTTAATATAATATTTAATCAATATTTATTAAGAAATATACTGTATTGTTACACAATTACTGCAGATAAATTGTACTTAACCTTCTTAGAACTTAAATAGTTCCTAGCACAAAGCGTAGCTACTGTGATTTAATGCATGTTATTGTGTTGAATCCAATTACTAGTTTTAAACTCGCACACTTTACATCAAATATGTTACAGCACTGATATACATAGTTTTAAAAACATATGAAATTATGTACTTAAAGCAAAATAAGTAGAATCAAGTTCTTGAATCATCTTCTAATCGTTATTACCAAAAAAATGCGAAGACTAGGAGGGTTCAGATGGTGTTATATTTCTTGTGGTATTATATTCTGGCTATTAAAATATTTGTTCTAGATTACCTGTGTACAAATTATTCGATAGTGTCCCTAAACCATCGGTGATACATTCTTAATTTGCCCCATTCAATAATTCTCAGTCACACTTTTAATAAATTTTCCTATTTAGAAATCATGCATTGAGTTATATTTGTTTAAGAGGCTGTTAGTTTTCTGTTTTCCACTTCTTGTTTGCTCGTGCGTCCCATGTAAGTATGTAATAAGCATTACTATTTTAGGGATTTTTACTATTTAGCAGTATTGTTGGATAGCCAATAATGTTTTGATTGTATTCCTACAATAAATTTTACATTTGCTGTTGCTTGGTATTTGATATAAAGCGCGTGAGTTTGAAACTAGTAATTGGATTGAACAGAATAACATGCATTAAATCATAGTAGCTTTGTGCTAGGAGCTATTTAAGTTCTAAGAAGGTTAAGTACAATTTATTTGTAGTAATTGTGTAAGAATACAGTATATTTCTTAATAAATATTGATTACATGTTATATTAAAGTGATTAAATAAGAACGCGTTTGAATTTCTGGCTTTTTTGAGAAACGCACAAAAGGCCATTTTTGAGAAATCATATAAAATATCTGGGGCAAAAATACACAATATAATTGATAGCATCTCATTAAGCACTTTAAGGGCAATAAATGAGCAGGTTTTCAGATTTTTAAAAAATGGCTTTTTTGAGTAATCACACTTCAAAAATCGTAATTTTTGAACATTTTCAAATTTCAAAATTTAAATTCTGAGAGGATATGCATCTCATGCTTACAATAAAATTTGATACAAAACTTCCATAACAGCACTTTAGATCGCCACCTCTGTTTTGTCAAAAATAAATTTCTTTCATAAGGAAAAAAAATCATGAAGTCGGAACAAACACTATGTTTTCACTTCAGAAACTTTTTTTTCTTTATCAATGAAGCCAACTAAATTTTTAAAATTAGTGTCTAAATAAAATACCATCCCTTCATTATTTATCGAAAAAAAAATCATTCGAATCGGTTAAATACTTTTGAAACAGTGGCCATTTTAAAAGTGAGTGTTTTGCTGATTTCTGAAAACGGTCAACTTTGTCCCAAATTTTAAAAGTCTGTAACTAGAGAAATAAATTTTTTTTGAAAAATCCTTTTGGGATATTTTATATGTCCCTTAGTTGTAACTACTGTAATTTTTTCAAAAAAATCTGGGAGGGTCATGTGACAAGTTTCAGACCTGCCTGCCTGATTTGAAATGGAATGACTCGGAACAATATTCCATATATATATATATATTATATGTATTATGTTTTACAAATCGTTTAGTTTTTTTCAATGTCTTCCTTTTTTCCTTTTTTCTTCCTCGTAAGCAAAATACTTCCAGAAATGCCACTTCAAAATTATCTACAGTTACTCCGAAAACAAGTTTGCTCCTTCCATTGCCTGCAAGCCTATGCTCAATGCTCATATTCGTAAATTTACCATTAGGTGGGGCACATTTCTTCATTTGCTCGTTTTCAACATACAAAATTAATTTACTATTTCCTCGAAAATAAGGCTTTTAGCTCAATGTGTTCCAAAAATATTAATGAACTAATACTTTATTCACTTGCAGAAGATATATACTTCCCACTATTTCAGTTATTAATTTTTTATCAGTGATATCCTGTTAAAATATTTATCCTTATAAGTCACACAGTAAAACATTTCTGAAGTACAGAAGGAAAACTGAGTGTTTCTTTAATTTTCGAAGAATTTGCTTTAAATCAAATAATCAAGTTTCTTGATAACAGTTTCTCAATAATTTCTTGTTTTTCCGCATTCTCTCCGTACTACAGAGAAAAATTTATTAAGTTGCGTAAAACTGAACAGATGAGATCTGTGACTACCAGTTTAAAAGTGGTAAATAAATGCATAAAAGAACGCTTGAGATCTGTGACTACCAGTTAAAAAATTGTCAAAAATGCATTATATAATGTTGGCGTACAATTTAACTTCAGCTCTCGTGAGCAGGCTGCTAGCCTTTGGTGGACACCCTTCTTGACTCTGGAGGCCTTATTAGTGTGGCGTGAGCTCAGCTGAACTCACCTTCGACTTTGTACTAGGGATGTAACGAATATTCGGCCTATTCGGCCCTTTGGCCGAATATTCGGCTGGCCGAATAATCATTTCATCACCAAGCCAAATATTCTGCCTGGCCGAATACTGAGTAATGTAAATATTCGGCCGAATAGTTCTGCTACAGTAGAAATGTAAAAAAATGAGGAAATTAGTAGATTTTAAACATTTAAAATTGTATTATAATTATTGCAAAAAAATACATTAGCTTATAGTTTTAAAAAATAAAAATAATTTAGAAAAAAACTACTTTATTTTAAACCTAGTTTTTCGGCTTGACTGAGCAAAAACAGATTTTAAAGTTGTAATATTGTATTTTATATTTAGCGTTTGCTCCCAAAGGTGGCAAGAGTTAATTATGATATATGAAAAATTAATTTTGTTATTATTAACAAAGTGGAAGTCAGACTTTGTTTGGGTAGACTGATTTATTGTGAATATTGGGTAAGAGAGAAATGAGAAAAGCCTAGAATATATCATGAATATTTAGATAGCATAAGTTATTGGGGTTTTTGAAAATAAAAATATATTCCAGTTAAGTGTATTAAATTTTAATAGATTGTTTAAAGATAGGTAGGCAAAACACCCCATAAAATAAAAATATTAACTTTTATAACTTCTAAAATATCTTCATTAAAAAGTTTTGAGCAAGGTAAAAGTTCACTAAGCAATAGTAGTTCTTTCATTTGAATTAAATAATTAGTAAAGTAATTACTACCATAAAACCTGTCATTACTATTGCTCCTGTGGGCGAAATTCTTAGTTTTATTACATTCAAAACAATAGAGAAAATAGATTACTTTTAAATAGTTTTAAATTCTTAACAAACAGAAATAAATTATACATCATAGATGTGTGTTATTGGTGTTTGACTTTGTCAATAATCTTAAATTTGCCAAATACTTTCTAATTCAACGATTTTCTAGAAATTTTAATATTCGGCCGCCGAATATTCGGTATTCGGCCTAAGACATTGGCCGAATATTCGGCTTCGGCCTAAGACATTGGCCGAATATTCGGCTTCGGCCTATTCGGCCTAGAAGAAATGGCCGAATATTCGGCTTCGGCCTGGGAGAAGTGGCCGAATATTCGGTATTCGGCTAAATTCGGCCAAATCACTATTCGTTACATCCCTACTTTGTACACTATAAATAGCGTTTCAGCGTACTCACAGATGGCACCCCCATTGCGGCAATCAAGTTACAAAATGTTCTATGCTTCTTATTCGCTGTCATTTCCCTTTTTGAAGACGTTTTCTGTTTTTAGTATTTATACGTTTTCGTCATACTCCGAATAAAAGACTTCCAGGAGATTTTCATGTATTTTCGGACAAAAATATTGAACAGTAAATAATTTGCAGTGATTAAACTAGCATCTGTAAGACCTTGTCTTCAGCATTCGTAATTAGTAACTATTACTTTAAGTGAACCCTAACAAATAAAGGGATGAAAACATTAATATATAATGCTTCAAATGTTACCACAACGAAGAAAACATTTATGTAACCATAAAAAATCCAATAAAGGCATTTAAAAAGTAAAATACGAAAACAGCAAACAAAAAGGTTTGTAATTACTGATCATTGACAGGCTCATTCGAACATTATATCCAAGTAATAAGAGTTGCTTTTCTTCTTGAAAGTTAATGGCATTCTGCCATTTAATTCAGCTAAAACTAATGGCATCTATTTATGAGTGTGTTCTGAAAACACATAATTATGGATCTTAATTTATAAAAACATTAAAAGAACGTTTTAAAAGAAAGAACATTTTCTACTAAAAATTCTCCACGTACAAAAAAATTTGTTTTAACCTTTTAATGTTTTTTTTTTCTAAGGAATATGTTTTCGTATGTTGTGATAAGTATTGTTACACAACTTATTAATTTTGTTAAATTAACTAGTTAGCAAAAGCATACACTTACTTAAAGAATTGAGCACCTAGAAGCAAAGGGGTGTAAATGACAAAATTGAAAATTTCGAGATATCTAGTGTAATTGATAGGAAAAGCACCATTCTAGAAAGCACCATTCTAGACGTGTGCTTTACACCAACATGGTTTAGAGAAAATTAACATTGAAGCTCCCATAAGATCCAAACATTGAACGTGCTTTACTCAGAAGCGTCTTTTGGTCACTTACATTCCTTTGCTTCTCACTGTCTCAATTTTGCAAGATAGTTTCTTATATGTTTATATATAAATGTGTAACTTTTTGTCTGCCTCATCTTTCGAAAAAAGAAATTAAATTGAAAAGTTATTAATAAAATAAATAAAAACAGATGAATTTGACTTAAAATAGCATTAAATATCACAAGCAATAAACAAACTATTTACATAAAAATAAATAAATATTGTTTCCAGGCTATTGCAATAATTTTTTAGATTAAAACAACAATAAAAAGTATAAGAAATGCTTAATTGCACCTAAAATATTATTACAAATGACAAGTAATAAGTTACATGAAAGTAAGGTTGCATTCATGCCAACGGCGACGAGCGACATATGATGGCAAAGAAACTTTTAGCGTGCATCATTAGTTCTCCCTCGTAATGACCGATTGACATTTTTCATTGCGCCATTAAAAAGGAATTTCTCCCCGACGACCGTGATTTTTTGATCACACTATGATGTTACTGACTTGTCCATTTTCAAGTGATTCAGCCATTTTGACCTTATAAATGTTTGGTAACTTCTTTTAAGGGTTTAAAATTGAATTTTTCTTGAAACCTTGTGTTTAATGCGGTGCTGTTTGTGTTTGGAATTACGGAAACTTTTTTTTAATACAAAAATGAGCAATGTCTCACTTTCTGCTAGGTGCAGTACACAATGAGACAAATTTTGATGTTATATTAACATTCACTCTTTCCAGCTTATGCTTATATATATATATATATATATATATATATATATATATATATATAGTATTATCACTAAATTTTATGTTAGAGATACTAAAATAGATGAATAAACTTAAGAATCCAACACCTAAGCATCCAATATTTAAAACTGATTTATTCCAGCATTTTAAGCTTTTAAATTGATCTCGTATTTTTCGCTCCTGTTTCTATGAAGTTATTTCATGAAATAACCACGCGAAGTATTCCAGAACTTCATAAGAACAATATTTGTTAACCTCTTTAATACTTGGTGAGAACTTTTCTTTTTAGACATTGCATTCTGACATTGTATTTTATTTGATGAAGGAAAATCAGTTCTATTTCTATGTAATCCAAGTTAAATGTATAAATGCACATATCTTTATTAATATATAATTAGAGAAAAAAGGGTCCTATAATGCGCAATCACCTTTATGTTGTAATCTAAAGGTTTACATGCCGACTCAAAACGGATAATTTTGGCGTCACAAATTTTTGAAAACAATCGTGAAGATAATATGTGGCTTAAAAGCGCAGATAACAAGTTTTAGTTGTCCAAAATACCGTATTATTCAAAAAAGATTAAAATAACTGTTTTAATTGGTGGTTCTCATACGGCTATTCATGAGCGAAAAGTGATGCGTCACATAATAAGTTAAATAAATAAATGGTAACAACATCAAATTCTGTTAAAATACGGTATTAGCTACGGCTTGAAAAACGAATATCACTTTTTTTCAACTGATACGGTTGTGATACAGCAAGTAAATGTCTTTTTCCATTAAATCAAATACGGAACCAACCTTTACATTTGTAGCACTGAATCTGCCCTTCTCTTTTGACATCATCTGAAATCAGTCCAATCTCAGAAAATGCATACTCTATTGGTTTGTCACCAGCTCTATCTCTTCCAAGCACCAGATTCGAATGCAGTCGGTTTTTAGACCTGTCCGTACTTTAAGATGCTGTTTTCCGCAGTCATTGTAAACCCAGGGATGCTCACAAGGTAGGGAGGCATTGCACAGATCGCACCATTAAAACTTTTAAGGGCGGTTTTTTTTCTTGTGATTTCGCCTTTTTGAGGGGAACATCGTTCTTGGGAGTTGATTTCCTTTTGGAGGATGCGTCATTGCTCTAAAGGGGGAAAGCATCCCTGGTAAAACAAGTATATTTATTTAAACTGATGTGAGCTTGGCTCATTTATTTTGCGATGACATGGGACAAAATCATTTACTTTACAGAAAAAAATGAAAACGGAAATTATATTTCACGGCACCTAGAAAACATTTTAATTTTCGTTCTTATTTCTATATGACGGTATTTCCTCGATATATTACACTGATCATCACAACCATTGTAAGCATTAGAAAAGAAATTTTCAATGTGAAACAATGCATAATAACAAATCTGAAACATTTGAATTGTTCGATCTACATAAAAAAAAGTTTTGCTATTATATTAACAAGAAGACTGTTTTATTTAAAGATTTAAAGACAATAATTAATGTGAATTTGCAGAGCATTTACTTTTAGTAAATTAGCCTAAGGAGTTAAAATAATAGGTTTTAAATAGTTATAAAATATTTTACTAAATTCCATTGTAGTAAGAAGTAAATTTTCCTCTTTTCTCAGATCTTGGTGGAAATCAAGTCAAATTCGATCAGCAAGGAGACGGTCTCGGACGATACACTATCTACAACTACCAAAAGGACGACAACTCCAGCAACTACTACTACAAAGTGGTGGGCAAATGGTTCGACGGATTGCACTTGGATCTCGACGACGTCAAGTGGCCCGGAGGGGGAAGCCTCACCACATCCGTGTGCTCCCATCCCTGCGGTGCGGGCGAGGTGAAGATCACGCAGTCGGGCGACGTCTGCTGCTGGATATGCCACCGCTGTGACCCTTGGGAATACGTCGTGGACGAATTCACGTGCAGGGACTGTGGTCACGGCAGGTGGCCCTACCCCCACAAACAGAGCTGTTACGAATTAGACCAGCAGCACATGCGTTGGGACTCGCTCTTTGCCATCGTGCCTATGGTTGTGGCGAGCGTCGGTGTCTTACTCACTTCTTGGGTGATGATCGTTTTCTTCCGCAACAACGACACCCCAATCGTGAAAGCTGCTGGGCGGGAACTCAGCTACCTGCTACTGACGGGCATCATGAGCTGCTATTTCATGACGCCAGTCATGCTCGCCAAACCTACCCCCATCGTGTGCGGGTTGCAGAGATTCGGCATCGGCTTCAGCTTCGCCATCATCTACGCATCTCTGCTCACCAAGACCAACCGCATCAGCCGGATCTTCGAGAGCGCCAGGCGCTCAGCCCGCAGGCCAAGCTTCATCAGTCCAAAGTCTCAGCTAGCCATCGCTTCGGTGCTCATATCCGTCCAGGTGATAGGGACAGCCGTTTGGTTCCTCCTAGAGCCTCCGGGTATCAGGCAGTACTACCCGGACGGAAAGCGAAACCAGGTGATCCTGAAGTGCAGCATCCGGGATTCTTCCTTCCTCCTCTCGCTCATTTACAACATGCTCTTGATCACCATCTGCACCGTCTATGCTGTCAAGACCAGGAAGATACCCGAAAATTTTAACGAATCAAAGTTCATTGGATTCACTATGTACACTACCTGCATCATTTGGTTAGCATTTGTTCCGATTTACTTCGGGACAGGCAACTCTTTCGAGGTATGAGCTTTAAACATGCATCATTGCTTCTTAAAAAAGTGTGGTTTTACATTTAGAATTCATTTTAGTAAATCTAGATCTTTAAGCCTTTTAGCCAAGATGAATTTTTACCTCTGGTTCGGAAGCTTAACCTTTGTATTGTTCTAATTTAAATCGCTCTTCACTTTTACAGAAGCAATTTAAATTGTATTGTACTCTTTTGCGATAAGGCGTTAAAAGTGGAATTTGACATACGAAATACGCATAAGTTTGAATCTGAATCGAAGATGGAAAACACCTTTCATGATAGTGATAAAGCTAATTGGAGTTCAACTTTTATTCTGATCGCCGTGCTTGTGAAAAACTGAGTATACGTAGCGGGTATGGTCACGGCGATAGACAGTAGTATTGGTCAAGTGGAAAAGGATATCAGAATATCTGTCTGGTTTGATTCCACGATTTGAGGGAAAAAATCCTTAACTTACATGGTCCCGCATATCATTAATCATTAAATTACTGTTAGTGACTTTTTGGGTTCTGATCCTATTCTGATATTTTCCCAAAACCATCCTCTCTCCTTCCTGCCATGAAAAGCAGATATACGATTTTCAGTTATTGGCTTGGGAGCGCCTTAAAAAAGGCACAGTCGAAAAAGGCAATCTTTCCTTCCGATAGGGCAACAGGGAGCTGCGTCTAGATAAAAACCACTAGTCGTCACTAATTATACGAAATAAAATTTAAAATCTGAGAGGAAAAGATTTTTTTTCTTTTTTCTATTTTAACCGGATACAAAAATATCAACCAGACATTTCCGTACACAGAAAAGGAACGTAAAGCATGCTCTAATATTTCTTTCGACAACCTTAACACATGCTTTTATTTGTTCGGACGTCTGCATACTTTCAAAGAACATTGCTCGTTTCCTGCGTCCTAAAATAGAATATTGAGTGCAAACCAGAATTATTACCCGTCTCCAGTGATAATGCTGTCAGGAGGCATTGACAAATTCTTGCATCACCGTTCACCTGCCATTAAGGAGTAGAAACTCTTTCTATGAGAAACCCGGATGTAACATAAATCACCCCCAAAACCCTTCGAAAGGAGCATTCCGAGCTCTTATTCAATATCCACTTCCTTTTAAGAACTCGTGAAGTAATTGATAGTCTTTACGAGCGAAGGAAAGAAAAATGTCTTTTAATATCCGATCGCACATTTTCTACAAATGGATAAAATGGTCAATACAGGAAAATGAATTTGTTGGTGTCTAATTTTATCGAAGCGGATTAATATTTGAGTAAATATTACTGGCGGTACTCACACGGGCATGTGTGTTTTAAGTGAAGTTGCATCCGAAGTAACGAATTCATACCTTTTACCGATCTTTAAAGCCATAAACAACTGAACTGTGATCTGCTGTTCAAATTGAACTTTTTTCAGTGGTTAACTGGTCGGCGGAACTGTTACTTTTTACCTTTTTTTTAAATTGCCTACGCTGTCAAACGTTTGCATTACACGTTACGTACATAAAAGGTTATAAAAACCTTTGATTTCTTACCGAAATCTTTTTAAATTCAACCCAGTTTCTAAATTTTCAATTCGTCATTTCAACGTGTCTTTGAAAAGTAACACAGTAGAGATAGAAAATATTGAAAATTATAAATTTTAGCTTCATTTTGAATAAAAGCATTGCGTTTATCTCCATAATTCATTCAAAGCACGCACTGTGTTATAATTTCAAAAATAAATTTTCAATAATGAATTGAACGTGAAAAAAATTTTCAAGACTGAAAAAAAGCAATAAAAATATGTTTTATGAGCCCTGACTTCATAATAAAAACATTTATTAAAATTTACGAGGCAAATTATTTTCCATTCATACGTTATTTTGCTTATTATGCCTTAATAGACGTTTCTGACTGTTTCCAAATACCTTCGATTCTATTAATCATAAACTGTGATTAGAAATCAAAAAGAAATAACATTTGGTTCAACATTTCGTAAATTGCAATTTTAGTAAATTACAATTGCATGAATTTGCACGCTTAATAAATTACAATTGCATAAATTTGCATGGTTAGTAAATTACAATTGCATTAATTTGCACATTCAGTAAATTGCAATTGCATGAATTTGCATTTAGTAAATTGCAATTGCATGAGTTTGCCCATTTAGTAAATTGCAAATGCATGAACTTTACATTGAGTAAAATTCGTGTATAGCATGAATCAATTATAATATTAATAAAGAACTCAAACTTCCTTCACAAGACACATTTCTTCAGACATCATTTTCAGCAAAGATATATTTTACCTTTTTTACATGGTTTTATTTAACTTGACTTGTCACGGAATTTTGTTAGGTGGTTTTCGACCACTATTACTGCGTAAATTATCTTCAAACTTTGCACATAAGCTTATCTTCGATGACAATACAATAATCTGTCCATTTTATAATTTAATATAACGTTAATTAGGAAAAAAATTAATAATTTTGGCTCTGAGGAAATTATCAGAATTATCATATGTCGTTTGGCAACAATAGTTTTGCTTGGATAATGCAACGATGTTTTGAATTTAAATAAAACCGTGTAACTTAAAACATTTTTGGCGATTTTATTTTATTCTTGTTGCACGCAGTTCATTAAAAATACTGCTATTATGCAAATCACAAAATTAACTTCCTTTCAGTTTTCGAGGAAATTTTAATTCAAAATATTATACGCTCTAGACGTAATTGAGATAGTAAAGAAATATCACATTTAAAATAAATTAAGTTTCTAAAATTGTATCTATTATCACGTTGTACTAAAAATAACAAAATGATGCCTTAGATAATTCAGTCATCGCTCAGTAGAAATTATTTCTGTTCCGTCACAAACCTCATAATTTGGTCTGAATAAAAAACATCCATGTTTCAGTGTCCGTTCAAGACATCATTATTTTAAAATATGTACTTATATTGATTTACTTTATAATCCTTCACAAAGTTTTAACTTACTGAAATTCGAATAAAAATATTTGACACTTTTCTTCAGTATGCCTTCGGTAAAAAATGTCACCTCCAGGCATCTTTTTCCAGAACGTAAAACTGTTCATGGAAGTAAGCCATAAATTCTCTAACAAACAAGAACTGTAATTCTTTTTGTCCATATTTCATCGTCCCATCTTGTTAAGTTTAATAGAAAATACACTCTGTAAAACGCACTGACAAGTTTATATCTTTTGATTGTGTTATTAAGTTTAGGAAACGAAGTGCAGAGTCTTCCAAACGGGACAGAAAAAAGCTTTATTTAGAAAATAGGAAATTTATCCATTTGGTAAACTGGGCACCTTAAAAAAAAGCCTTTCCCTTCCTTTTACTTTTGTCATTATTAAGATATTCCTCTTGCTCTAACGCTTCAAAAGATTTTGGGGGAAACCGGCTTTCGTTAAAGGATCGCCGAAGTGTATGAGCTGATCAATATGGCTCTTCCTTCTAAGGGTTGAAAAGGATACGCAGGCAGTTTTTTTTTCCTCCCATTTTATTCTCATCCCATATCTCCGGCTCATATTTTTCCCGAGAATTGGTGCAAGCTTTAGTCAAAGAGTGCACTGGGCCATTGCAGCCACACACTGATACGTTGTCCATCGATCCAAACTGATGGATTTTTTTTTTTTTTTTTTTTTTTAAGAAACAGAGAGAGAGAGAAGACACTGACTGTGGGGGAGCTTGCAGTTTCAACGTCCTCCACTTGGAGGTTCATCTTCGTTTAATTCTTCCAACATAGTTTACAGCAAGAGTAAATCTTGGATGAAAGAAAATTTTTATTCAAAGTTCAAAATATTTTTTTGTATGGTTTTCGGAAAAGTTTTAACAATAGAATTTTACATTTTAACCCTAGCGTCAAACACCGTGGACAAGGTTACCTTTTTGCGACTTTTTCATTATGTAAGATACTTTGAACCAAAGAGGTGTAAGTGACAAAAGTAAAAATTTTGAAATAACAGAAGCTAATCATGGAGAATGCTCCATTCTATATTGTGACAAGAGATATTAGTGGCAGTCATTGAACAGGTGTTTCTCCCCAATGCGAATTAGAAAAATTTTAAATTAAAGCCCCCATAAGCTACAAAGTTTGAAGGAGCTTTCCTTGTTCTATGGTCACTCACATCCCTTTGCTTCCCATTGCCTTAAGTGTACTTAATCCATTGAAAAATTGTTTTTAGTCCTCGTTATTGCTTTTAATCCTCGTTTATTTCTGAGAGGTATGTTTTCGAAATTCGGTGCGGGTAAAACCTCTTCGTCGAACGTAAGGGGAGCGTTTGGTCATCCACAATAGGATTAAACCGAAGAAGGTTTGCCGGCTTTGGTCTCTATCATTCCGCTAGACCTATTTGGGCGTTAAGATGAACATTTGAGAGTAATGCAAACATAAATTTAATTTTCTATTAGTTTTATATCCATGACAAAAACAAAACAAAAAAAAATTTTTTTTAAGTGCAGCAAAGTATAAAACAGTAAGTAAAAAAGACAAAAATAAGTACCTCATCAAGTTTGATCATCTAAAAATAAATGAAGCAAACTGTACTATGCGTATTAAATCTAATATGGGAGAGTTTGGATGCGGATAACAAACTGTCTACAAGCTGAACAATGTAGAATTTGGATAACAAACATGCAGATAAATCCAACGTACATCAGTTCTTGCAACAAAAACTATTGCTTAAGGTAATCAAGCGCTCATCAAAGTTAATAACCATTCACTAATCTACAGAATCATAAAAAAGCAACGAAAATATGAAAATAATATTCTTGAGGAAGCACAAACTAAGAAGACATCGCTTATTTGCTGCAACAACGTCATAGTTTGAGAAATTATAATTTTTAAATTAGCATTACAGGATAATTGCAATCATGGCTGCAATTAATCATGTAGTATTAGTTCAATAATCATAATTGTTTGAGCTATGACGTCGCTGTAGAAAATGAGTGATAATGTATTATAACTCACGCTTCACCACAGCGGTTGCAAAAAGTGTGTCTTTGACGCGCAAGGCATTTAGGGCGTATGCACACCAAAGGGGACGGAGACATTTTCAGTCTGTCGTAATTAGGGATGTAACGAATATTCGGCCACTATTCGGTATTCGACCTGGCCGAATAGTCATTTAATCACCTAGCCGAATATTCGGCCTGGCCGAATACTGGGTAAGGTCAAATTCGGCCTGGCCGAATATTGATGGACTATTCGGCCGAATAGTTCTGCTGCAGTAGAAATTTTTAAAAAATTAAGAAATTAGTAGATTTTAAACATTTGAAATTGTGTAATAATTATTGCAAAAGAATGTATTAGTATATATAGTTTTAATAACAAAAATAATTTAGAAAAAAACTGCTCTTTTTTAAACCTTGTTTTAGGCCTGACTGAGCAAAAACAGATTTTGCAGTTGTAATATTGTATTTTAGATTTAGAGTTAGCTCCCAAAAGCTGGCAATTTAGTTAATTATGATGGAGAATATGATAAATTAATTTTGTTATTATTAAAAAAGGGAAAGTTAGACTTTCTTTGGGTAGAGTGTTTTGTTGTGAATATTGGCTAAGAGAGAAATGTGAAAAGCCTGGAATATATCATGGATATTTAGACAGCATAAGTTATTGGGGTTTTTGAAAACAAAAATATATTCCAATTAAATGTATTACATTTTAATAGATCTTTTAAAAATAGGTATGTAGAAAACCCCATAAAATAAAAATATTCACTTTTATAACTTTTAAAATATCTTCACAAAACAGTTTTGAGCATGGTAAAAGTTCACTAAGCAATAGTATTTATTTCATTTGAGTTAAATAATTAGTAAAATAATGATAATGCTTCCTACCATAAAACCTGTCATTTTTATTCCGCGCGTGGGCGAAATTCGTAGTTTTATTGCATTCAAAACAATAGAGAAAATAGATTAATTTTAAATAGTTTAAAATTCTTAAGAAACAAGTAAATCATACATCATAGATTGTGTGTAATTGGTGTTTGACTTAGTGAATAATTTTAACTTTGACAAATACTTTCTATTACAACGATTTTCTAGAAATTTTAATATTCGGCAGCCGAATATTCGGTATTCGGCCTCAGACATTGGCCGAATATTCGGCTTCGGCCTAGAAGAAATGACCGAATATTCGGCTTCGGCATAGATGAAATGACCGAATATTCGGCTTCGGCCTGGAAAAAATGGCCGAATATTCGATATTCGGCAATTCGGTCAAATCACTATTCGTTACATCCCTAGTCGTAATATATTGTTTCTATGGTTATCAAACTAACAGCGAGGCGATAAGCGACATCACCGCGAATCAACAAATCACATTCGTCTGGGTAGAAGATCTCTTTTAGTGATGGCATAAAAAATCAGTCAACAGTCATGTCGATCAGTCAACACGAGGGCGTGGCCATTGAATTAAGAAGAACCAATGATGAGGGCTGAATGTTGTTTGCCCTCGTACGTCACTTGTCCCGTTTGTGTGAATGCAGCTTTGATTCCGAGTACAACCGTAATCCAAAACATCACCTCTCATAACTATCCCCCCCCCCCCGATGTTTCGATATATATTGTGATCAGAGTAGAGCAGTTTCCCTCATACTGTTTCACCTTAAAATTCTGAGGGAAAGAACCTCAGGATGAAATCACCCGAACTGAAAACTCGCTTGTAATAAAAACATCTCTCTCCGCCGGAATTCTGGTCGGAAATAAACGGCAAATCATACGGAAAGCAAAATGCTACAGAATATATCTCTTTCGTGAGTTTAACTAAATTTCAGCTTTGACATATTGGAATAACTCGACCCAAAGTTTCTGCATTTGTTTTACGCTTGATTAACTCTCAGAGAGTGGCACATTTTTCAGAAGTGTTCCGCCGGAGATAAATTAGTCAATAAAGAGTCGTGCTCACTTGGATTCGTTTCCATTTCTCTTCCCCAGCATCACGTAAACCGAGCGAGCAAGATGGAGCTGGATAAATAAATGAACTAACTAGATGGGATGCTGGATGACTTTCATTTGTGGATGATGTATTCAAAACGAAATCTGGTGGATGGAAAAGTTTAAGTTATTTACGAAACTTCTCGGATTAGTCTCAAATTGCGCATTAATTTTCTATAGAATGTAAGCTTGGTATGTTGCAAGTTTCACCGACATTATAAAGGCTAACATGGGATAAACACTTTTCTACTCGAAAACGTTATTTCCGATTACACTTTTGAAGAGTGAAGATTTATAATTGAACAATTCTAACGACATTAAGCACATTTTTAAAAAAAACTCTAAATTTCTTAACCGTGTTCGGAATTCACAAGCAAACTTCCATGCAAGGAAATTGAGCTAAGCGACAAAAATAGCTACTTTTATTGCAAAGCTCCAATTTCTTGTATTAAAAAGTAGTTTTTTTTTTCTTTGTGTGTGTGTTTGAAGCCAAAAAAAAATCTCGCAATTTTAATTGATACACTGTAAAAAATTTCTGTAAAAGGACAGAAATTCGGTGCGGGTAAAGCCTCTTCGTCGAACGTAAGGGGAGCGTTTGGTCATCCACAATAGGATTAAACAGAAGAAGGTTTGCCGGCTTTGGTCTCTATCATTCCGCTAGACCTATTTGGGCGTTAAGATGAACATTTGAGAGTAATGCAAACATAAATTTAATTTTCTATTAGTTTTATATCCATGACAAAAACAAAACAAAAAAAAAATTTTTTAAAGTGCAGCAAAGTATAAAACAGTAAGTAAAAAAGACAAAAATAAGTACCTCATCAAGTTTGATCATCTAAAAATAAATGAAGCAAACTGTACTATGCGTATTAAATCTAATATGGGAGAGTTTGGATGCGGATAACAAACTGTCTATAAGCTGAACAATGTAGAATTTGGATAATAAACATGCAGATAAATCCAACGTACATCAGTTCTTGCAACAAAAAAAAACTACTGCTTAAGGTAATCAAGCGCTCATTAAAGTTAATAACCATTCACTAATCTTCAGAATCATAAAAAAGCAACGAAAATATGAAAATAATATTCTTGAGCAAGCACAAACTAAGAAGACATCGCTTATTTGCTGCAACAACGTCATAGTTTGAGAAATTATAATTTTTAAATTAGCATTACAGGATAATTGCAATCATGGCTGCAATTAATCATGTAGTATTAGTTCAATAATCATAGTTGTTTGAGCTATGACGTCGCTGTAGCAAATGAGTGATAATGTATTATAACTCACGCTTCACCACAGA
Source organism: Octonoba sinensis (assembly GCA_038502835.1). Lineage (NCBI taxonomy): Eukaryota > Metazoa > Arthropoda > Arachnida > Araneae > Uloboridae > Octonoba > Octonoba sinensis. Next base: position 21,094,839 of record CM076599.1, on the reverse strand, counting down.
GTGTTTTCTTAAATTTACAAAGAAGCTTCGAATCAAATAACCAAGTTTCTTGATAACAGTTCATCAATAAATTCTTGTTTTTTCATAAAATTAGAGAAAGATTACAGAGAAAGATCCATTAAGTTACGTAAAACTGGACACGTGACTTTTTAGCAGTGTACTCTGTCTCTTACTACAATAGTTTTGTTCAATTATACGGTATTTTTTTTTGAATACCTAAATATCGTCGAACATTGCGTCCCTAATTCCTGAATGTATAGTGGAGAACCAATTTTCCGGAATGCTCGGTCCGATCGCTATCCCGGATATCTGAATTTACCAGTTTTCTGGTTCGCTAAAAAACTTTGCAAACCGATAGTTTATTAAACCAAAATTACAACGATAAATATCGTTACATCTCAAAATTAGAGGAAAACAGTAAATAAATGTTTATAAACATAGAATGATTAAAAGAAATAAATTTTTAAAAGACTAAAAATTAAGTACAGTAGGGCCCCGATTATCCGAGGTAATGTGGACTGAGGGTACCTCGGATAATCGAAAACTCGGATAACACGGACTCTGTCCAAATCGAGAGGGAAACTTGGGTAAACTAATGAAATGAATGAAAACATCGTCTAAGACAGGAAAAGAAAGCATTTACGGCACACATTATAAATTGAAAAAAGGACGTTACTCACATACAAATATGTAATTGTACATACATACGTAGATTACATGTTCCAGTTAAAAATCGTTATTTCATTATTTCTTGAAGTAATCCATAAGTGTCTTCTGTTTAATGGAACTCGCTCGCTTTTTTGCCGCTGTTTCATGCAATCGTCGTAGCAGTAGAAGGTCTGTTGAAGTTGTGTCCAACTGTTATTCTAGGTACTCGATGGCCTTTTCTATCGCTTTGCATCCTTCACTGTGGCCTGATTTTCTCATTGTCCATTTCAATGTTTCCATCGTCACTTTCACTTTCATTTTCTTCAGCCTCTACATTGACTGCCTCTACTATCATCTCATCGGTCACTTCTATTTGTTCGTCGGCGTTGATCCACTCGGCTATATCGTTTTCCGTGATTGTTTCATTTGCCAATCTTTGAGCTAGCAGTGCAAGGCTGAGGTAGTCGTCGTCGTCATGCTCTACGGACAAAGTTTCTTGATTTTCCGTGATATTTAACAACTTCCTCCACGACTTCTGAAGAGTAGAACTTTTCACCTTGGTCCAAGCTTCAGCTGACATGTAAACAACATCTTTCAAAGTGATTTTTTTAAGGGTCTGTACGACGTCGTTTCCTTCATCAATTGCACTTATGAGGTTTTTTAAAAGTTTACGTTTATAGTTACGCTTCAGGTTTTCCAACACACCTTGGTTCATGGGCTGGAGAAGAGATGTGACGTTTGGGGGTAAAAACATGGTCTTAATATCACCTGAAACCATTTCGTCTGTATCAGGATGAGCAGGGCAGTTGTCCATTACTAAAACTGCTTTTCGAGGCAGGGTGTTTTGCTTTAAACACTTTTCCACTTGTGGCACAAAGTCAGTGAAAAACCAGTCTTTAAAAATTTTAGCGTCCATCCATGCATTTTTCTGACTTTTGTACAGCACAGGAAGGCTAGGAATAGACACATTTTTGAAAGCACGGGGCTTTCCAGATTTTCCTATCATCAATAATTTTAATTTACAATCCCCGCTCGCATTAGAACAAGCCATGAGTGTAACCCTATCTTTTGACCTTTTAAAACCAGGAGCGGAAGCCTCTTTTTTAGAAGCAAGTGTCTTTGTAGGAAGCATACGGTAGTTCAACCCCGTTTCATCTGTTGAGGTGAAAAATCTCCATCTTTTATCAGAGCTTCAAATTCCTCCTTGAACTGTAGTACGATGGCATGATTAGACGGTAACTTTTCACCAGAAATGTTTAGCTCCCTGATTCCAAACCTTGTTTTCCAGCGATGAAGCCACCCTTTGCTTGCTGTAAATTCTTCCTCTCCGTCTTCAAACTGTTCGTGGAATTCAACAGCCTTTTCCTGTAACATAGGCCCACTCACTTTACTTCCTTTGCTTCGAAGCTGTGTAAAGCACATAAACAATGCAGTTGAAGTTTTTTCAAACTCTCCTATTTTCATAGTTTTGCGTTTTCACTCTCGTTGTCTTTTTGCGAACACCATTTTTTGATTTCAGCCCCTTTTCTTCGCCAGTCTCCTACGGTGATTTCTCCCACACCTAAATCTGAAGCCACTTTATCGAGTCTGTTGATGGCTTGCAATTTAATCTCCAAAGATACAACAGTTCGTTTGCGCTTAGAACTCATGACATAACCTATACAGTACAGTACAAACGAAAATTAACAAACCGTAAACGCACAGTAACACTCGCAAAATGAAAAAAAAAAACAAAAAAACAACTGACGCCATATCCTCCGCTGACTGAGAACGCAGACATAATTATTTAGTCAGAGGCGCCAATAGATGACTGACACCAGTCAGTGACAGCGCCATCAGGCCGCTCAAAAACAAACAAACAAAAAAAAAAAAAAAATATCCCTCGCCGAAGGAGCTTTTTTAAAAGGACTTATGTACCTCGGTTAACCCGGAACTCGGTTGATCGGGGCTCGGCTAACCGGGGCCCTACTGTACTGTATTGTATTTATAGTAAAGTATAGGGATGTGTATATTTTTTTGTTTTACGATACATTTTTATCCCTACTTGTAATGGAGAAGTGCTTATTTTTTGAGATATTTCAGGAAAAACAGCACTTTATGAAACATGAACAATAAGTGAAAAAATGTACACGGAATCCTCAACTCACAAGTTTGCAGCAGTAATATTAAATAACTAAAGTGAAAAAATGCATAAAGTTATGCATGAATTTTGATATGAAAATAGAAAATTCTGCTAGCACAAAAATTAACCAGTAGAAATAAGTTTTATATTTATGTGTTTTTATTTATCTTTGATACTTTTTTCTTGAGTGAGATTCTAGAGTAAAACTCACGGTTCATTCTTAGTCTTGTTCGCTGAAAACTAATTTTTCTGAGGAAAAAAAAATATTTTTTTAATTTTTAATGACATACTATAAAAAAAAATATCGGAGTAGTGAGCATGACGAATCTAAGTGCTCCGGCTCTGCTCTTGCTCCAAACAAAACTCATTGCTCCGCTGCCCCACGAACCTACTCTCCGTTACGCTCCAAATCTCCCCTACTTAGTGTTACAAATGACTCTGCGAAATAAACTCATAGAAATTCAATTTTTTGATATGTGAGATGTTTTTGAGGTATTTTTTTCCCACCAAACCTTGTTTTATATCGATAAACTATGGCAAATATATGCTAATTTCTCGAGCTGGCATTTCTACTGTGGCGAAATCTGTTTCTATGTTCGACGTTCATATCTTCCTCAATTTATGCATCTTTCAAGAAACTTAACTGCATAAATGCTTCAAATATTATTCCAACAAAACTAAAAACTAAATAAACTAGAAATTTTCGATATGTTATCCGTCAAATGAGCTCGTAAATAATGCATGTGATGTCGAATAATGTAAAAACATAAATGACCAGAGCGCTTTCTGATGAAACAGTCAAATAAGTAATTCCTGTGGCATAAAATTAATGTCCTCATTTAGTTTTAATGTTTAATATTTTCTATATGCTTTGCTAAGCAACATCTGTTTAAAAGTAAGTGTTTCGGCATCATAAATTTGCATATCTGCAAGCAATAAATTTTATTTTGATTACGGTTATTTAAGCTAAAAGATATGCATTAAATTCCTTGCTTCTAAGTCGCAAGTTCGTTTGCTTAAATAGGGAGTCAAGGTTAAAATAAACGTGAGAACAATCAATAAATGTGCCAAGAAAACGTAAATGTTCATCAATACTATTTGCTTTTTTGTGTATTGGAAGTTCAATGTTGTGTTCTTACCAGTTTATTTTCGCACTATAAGTCTACTATATACGTACACACACACGCGCACATATATATATATATATATATATATTGGGTGTTTTTTTTAGAGGCAGAGAAAGGGAAATAAAACACAAAAAAAAATGTATTTAATATTCATTTGAAAGATGTTTTCATCAACTATTTGAAAGATTAGGGCATTAATGATTGAATGAGAAGTCGAGCATGTGGCTACCACGGCTGGCGCGTACATGGCGTAACCTGGAGGTCCAGTTATCACACATTTTTTTGCAGTAGATCTGGTTGAATGTCGGCAATAATGCACCGAATCTTGACTTCCATGTGCTGCATTGTTTCTGGTTTATCAGCGTAGGCAAGGGACTACACATATCCCCAGAGGAAATAATCCAAATGCTTCTAATTGCAAGAACAATGTGGCCAGTTAACAGATCTACTGGGAAAGGTGTGGAAACTGGTCCAGTATTCACACACAGTTTTCCAGGTTACGTCATGTACGCGCCAACAGCGGTGTTCACATGCCCGACATCATATTCGAACATTAATGTCATAAAATTATTCTACAAATAAAACAAATTACATGAATATTAAAGACATTTTTTGTGTGTTTTATTTCCATGTCAAGTTCTCTGCCTCGAGAAAAACACCCTATACATATATACACACATTATTAGTTCTGACTGTTGATTAGCTATCTATCGAATGCATAACATCATGAAATATAATAATGTTAAGACACAAGTTTGAATTCAAAAGTATAAACTAGCAGGTATTTGTCGTTATTTACATTTAAAAATTATGTATACATCATATTTTAAATATTTTATTTGATTCTAATTATTTCATCTCGAGAAATACACATTAACAGGTTATTTTAAATTTTGTCCAAAATAGCTCTTTTGTTTTTGTTTCGTACTGCAAGAACGTTAGCCATCTGTCATAACAGTTGCCTTTTTCTCTAAAAATCTCGTTTGTGGAAAGCAGTGTAAATCAAAAGATTTGATGTTACATTTTTTACATTGCCTGGTTATCCTTCAAATGAATCGGAATTTTGATTGGTTTACAAACACAAATACGAAAATAAATGTGACGACCAATTATAGGCTCTGGTCCCAGTTAAGCTGGTGATGGTTAATCTTACAGGGTGATGCTTGAGAACACGAACTCTTAATTAATTTGATTTTCATGATGAATAAATCCATATACTAGTGTCATTACTCTGAACTGTCCAAAAGAAACACGCATGGATATGGCTCGGCTTCCGTACTTATTAAATTTCATGTCATGCGACTTAAAGAAATCCTCAAACGTTCAAAGAGACCATTTAAGCTGCTGTGAGGCAAGCATGTCCACTTCAGTAAACGCATTTACAGAGAGTGACCTTCACAATTTCGTCCTATTATTTGCATCGTCTTAGTTCTATACATGATGGCCATATTGAACCCATTGTACTGTAGGGTGAATTAAGTTCGCGGAAACCAAAATCCTCACTTTCTAAAGAACATTGCATTGAGACTATGTCACGCTATGTTAAGCAATCTCGCTACGAATTTTGTAAAATGGTGTGTTTAAAACTGCATACCTGCGTATCCAACACACCACCTTTCTGTCTTAAAAGATCATGCATATACATAGATAAAAAGATTGACCGATAAATAGATAGATAGATTTAGCTAGAGATGTACAGCTCGACCACGGACTTTTGACATTCGGACGCTTCTGCGCATGTCAGAAGAGAAAGAATACATTCCAGTTTTAGGGAAGTTCGTTTTACCGCGTTTATTGAGTACGCGAATAAGAATGTTTTCTTCGCTGTTTGTTGAAAGCAACTTAATTTATAAGAGGGCATATAACAACAGTTCGGAAGAAATCAAGTATTCTAAACGAACTGGAACGAGAGCAAAAACGACACATTCCAATACCAGCAGTCCCTCCCTGGACATGCATGGATTCTTCTTGGCACTCGGCCAGGCACATTGCTTTGCTTTGGTTGATGGTAGAATTGTATATATTCATAAACCTGTGAATTCCTGGAGATGCTAAATCGCTTCTAAGTGCCTTGTCTTCGCCAAATTAATTTAATTAATTCCTTTATGGCGATCTAATTAAAAATATTTTTTAATGTATAAAGTAGTAAGAAAGCTCACATTTTTTAAGGAAAAAAAATTGAAAAATATTGCAAGCTAATTCGTAGTTTGTAGGAGCAAGAGAAGTCTAAAGCAGCAAAGCGTTCTTTAAAGGCGTTTTATTGCTGGAGCAGAAACTATAATATAAAAACTCTGTGACAGAGAAGAAAAGTGAATATTCTTCCAAAAGTTAATTTCAAAAGTTAATTAATCTGCACCACTTTGTTCCTTTCAGTGGCAGCCTGACTTCTAACCATTATTAAAGTGAGAACGTCATTCTTCGTCAAATGAAACTATCGGCAATTGCGAGCGGAAATTTAATATCATGGTGTGGAACTCTATCTCTAAGATGGCGGAGTAAAGGATTTCCAATTACTTAATTACATAAACCTTCTATCAAATCACGGGGAGCAGATGAGAGATGGTCTCTCGAAATCAGCGGAGAGAAGTCTGAAAGTATTCCTGCCCCGATTATGAATATGGATGTGGAGTTGATTAAGGCTTAAATTGGTGACGAAATTAAATCCAGAATTAATCACGCAACAATTGCTCTTTGAAAATGGTCAGAATGACATAAAATGAAGTAATGGTTTGCGTTTATGTGAAGCGCCATTTTATGCAGCTACCATTCCATTAGTGGACAAAACTGAGCAGTAATCACCTTTCATTGCGATTGCGCATACATTTCGCTTTTCTTATCACTCACCAAAATTTGCATCTAGAAGCTCCCTGTCGCATTGAAAAAGGGATTCCAAGCAATAACGAAACATATGTCTGCGTTTTTATGCTCATTTGTGCTTTAAATTAACGTGAAATTATATTTCTATTACTACGTAACTTACAGTTTAATTATCACTACATTTTATTTTCAAATAATGTGCTCAACACTTTATTTGAAAATAAAATTTAGTGATAATTAAACTCTAAATTACGTAGTTTTAACAAAAAAAGTGTCATGTTGCGGACTCTACGTTTGGACAAAATACTGTGAAATGGCCCTCATTGGTTTCATTAATTTGTAGGGTAAAGACGTCTGGCACAGTTGTTTCGTCCGGTCAGCACAATTGTTGTAAGGACGAAACGCCTTTTAATTTTTTCTTTTTTCGTGTTTATCTTATATTTGATGACTGACAGTGAAAAGTCCCCAAAGTAATATTCAAATTCTATTTTTTTTTACTTATTTATTTTCTAAATTTTATATGTATATTTATCATTCTAATATTATCACTTATAGCGCTTGTTTGCTTTTTTTGAATTATATATATATGTATATATATATGCATAAAAAGTAGAGCATCGATGCATCGTTTCTGCATCTAACGGTTAATGGTATCATATGCTCACCCTCATGCGTTGTTTTCCCATATGTCGTGTAAGAAACGAACGATCAAAGTTTTACTGCATATGTATAAATAATAAACAAAATTTTAAATTAAAAATTGATAATACTCTTCAGAATTTTTAATAATTTATAGATTATTTTTTTTCATTCTAATATTATGTTTCTTTAAATGGCAGGGATACATCAGAAATTCAAAAGTATGTTCGATTCTTGAAATGATTGATAAATGAACAGAGAAATAATTCTTACACGGTCTTTAATACTTCATTTTCCCCTAAATTTTGCAATTAAATGACTTTTTAATGTTTTCTTCTCGTGTCAGGTGCAGATAACTACTCTGTGCGTGTCGACTTCACTGAGTGCGTATGTTGCTCTGTTCTGTCTCTTCTCTCCTAAGATTTACATCATCATCTTCCACCCGGACAAGAATGTGCGGAAGCTCACAATGAACAGCGCCACCTACAAGAGGGCACCCACAAGCAGCACCTGCGGAGGTACTTCCCTCAACCAAGGAAACGGCAAAGGTAATTTTGAAAAAAACAATCCAAATAGTTTCAGTTCTATATATATGTTCTTCCCCCCCCCCCCCCGAAACATGCGTCTGCAAAGTTTATAGAACGTTTATGATTTAATACGTTATTTTTCGATTTTTTAAAAATTTTATTGCTTAGAAATACCTTTGAATTATTCAGAGCGCCGTCTCTTAAACTGAAGGTTTTGGAATCAAATTAGTGTCCAAAACTTCAGTTTAATCATGTTCTGCTTCTTAAACATTTCTCCACTTTAACATGGATTATTATAAATAGTTGATGATATATCTAAAATTTCATTGATTCTACACGGTTTTCTTCGCAGCTTCGTTGGTTATATTGCTTTTGAAGGCTTTCAATGCGTCATAAATTTTTTGAGGCTTTATTTCATTTAGTAAACAAGTGATTAATTTCTCAATATTTTCTTACTCTGCTTGCACAATTTCTTTTATTCTATTAACCTAAAATTTAAATAATGCTTTGTTGGGTCACAACGCTCTTCAGGATCTTTAGCACTTTACACTTCAACGGAAACGATTTTCTCTTTCTATGCAAGTTGTTAAACTTACAGAATGCCTCAGACCGTGCATGCATACATGCACTTTTGTTCTTGGTAGATTACACTAATATCAAAGGTAATCCAAAACTTAAACAATTTTTCTTTTTCTGTAAAAGCGTAAAAAATATTGAAAACATATTTTGTTTTAAAAAGACAGTTAAAAGGTAGTACAAGAATTCAATTTATACTGATGCAAAGGTGCTGAAACAGATATAATTTTTCTGATAAAAACTAGAAAGATGTCAAACTGCCATATGCAAAAAATAAATTCAAAGTCTTCATTGCGAGTAAAATTTCTTCTTTTCCGCAGCACTCGCAAGGTTCAAAACGTCCGAGAAGAAAGGGGCGCAATTTCTTCTTTCTAGCGCCTTGCTTCTAACAAAACAGAATTAGTGTATCTGATTAAATCCTAAATTAAAATCCTAATTTTAGTTCAAGTTGTTAATTTAAATACCCCATAGTTAGAATAGTTTAAAGCGAAAAAAATGAGATTCTTTAATATTGTTGTAGTTGTTCCTAGAGAGACTGCGTATTGGTCTCTTACCATTTTCGGAGTTGGTCCTCGGGGACTGGCATCCCTTCTTTCATGTGGTACCATAATAGGCAGATGCCAATACCAAAGACATTTTAAGATGCCATTTTGAAAAAATTTTGCCGCCCAGTTTTCTTCTCTGGGAGGAGGCACTTGACTCTGACGAAGCTAAATTGCACTAGGAATTTTATTTAGCCGAGAGTATCTAATCAAAATTGCTACTCAAGGGATTTTTAACATCTCGCATAACCATTCGACGTAGACGCTGACTATTTTCTGCATCTTGAAAATCAAACGACCTCGGTTGAGTTTGAACTCAAATACGCCACCCTGCCGGCATTAATATAATTCTTCTAAGCATTGTTTTCCCATATTTCGGCAAAAGAATTTAAGTCCATAATTGTGAAAGTTCTTGGTTCGAAAAATGTTTTTGAAAAATTTGCAAAAATATCTCATTCCTTTTTAACCATTAAATTTGCTACCCAGATTTCTAACTAAGTATTTTTCTGCGTCTTCACCCAGTTCTTCATTGAAGTTTTTGTTATGAATAAAAAGGAGAAGACAAGAGCTTCATGTTTATTTAGGAACAGATTAAACAAGATAAAATCGTGTTTATTTTCTTCAAACGCAGCCATTAAACGCATCATCTTCTGCCTGAAGATTTTAATGAGCAAACAGATTTTTTTTCGCTTGACGAATGCCAAATATCTCTCTTCTTTTCTTCTCCATTATGTTCCGAACCAGACTTTATTACGAATTTAATGACAAAAACGTTCGAAATAAAAAAATGGCAAAAGCAAAAAAGTGCTTTCCGCTGCCGCAACTCACATAAGAAAAAAGGAAGTCAAATTGATTTTTCCTTTAACAAATTCATGACATTTTATAACAACGTAGACAGTAGGGAGACATTTTTCTGTCTTATCTACGAAGAAAAGTTCAACCCTTGTATTAATTAAAAAAAAGTTCAAAAAAGAGATATTTTTGATGCAAAATCTCATAAAAACTTTTATTAGAATAAAAGATTCCCTGCCTCTCGTTACTTTTTTATGACCCAAAATAAGTGCTGTCTTATGTTCGTCTATCTTCTTTTACAGACAAAACAATAAATTTAAAAAAAAAAAGCAACGTAATAGTATGCAGAAATATTGATAAGGATGCTCACAATCTAAATATTCAAGTTTGTAAAATTAACCTTTTCAAAACATTTTTCTTACATTTAACAGCACTCCTCGTTAAAATATAACAAAATTCTTAACTTTTTTAAAACCTTTATGTAATGTCGTTTACTTTTACCTCTTCTGAAGATATTTTAGTCTCTACAGCGACCATCTTGTGCACTAAATTTAGCCAAACAGGCCAAGCCCGAATTGTCTTCGCGGGGGTGGGGAGTTCTATACCGATCAATAACATCCATGCGCTCTCCGGGATTCGACCCTGAGTCGACAACGTGCAGGTAGTGACAAGCGGAAAAACCGTCTAAGTTTCGAGACACAAAAGTGATGATTTTTTTCATGACGTAACAACTTCCTCAGAAAAAAAAAATGTACCCAAGAGAAAGGTTTTAGAACTTAGTTCCTCCCACTGAAAAAAAAAAAAAAAGAAAAAAATGCCTTTTAAATATAGCCCTAAAATTTTCCTTTCAAATATAGCCTAGGTTTCCATATTTTTCTATAATCGTTCATCTGAGTAGTAACATCTGAGGTATCAGGGGTCATCCCAACGACGAAAAATATTTTTAAACTCCTCCCTTTTAAAAATCCGGGGCAGAGCCAATGCGTTTTGATCAGCTAATATACAGGCATTAATTTTAATTCTTAAATAATAAGAAAAAGTTATTTTTTATGAAATACAGCGGTACCTCCTTTAAGGGACACCTCTAATTAAGTTATACTTTTTCTGGTCCCAATCCCTTTGAATAGGGACTTCAATGTATTTGCCTCTGAATATTTGTGCTTTAAATTAACGTGATATTTTATTTCTATTACTGTTAAGGGACGTTCACAAGAAACAATTTTCAAAATTCAAGTTACATAGATAAGAAAAATGTACTGAAAGCTGAAGTTCTTTTTTTTGTTTCTAAAAATTTACTTCGGAAAGTTGGTAAGAGTCTTAAAAGCATGCACAAAGAAACAAGTATATTTTAAAGTGCTTGCCAAAACTTACTTGTAAAGGCTTTTCCTTCTTTTGTACTGTGGACTACATGTGTGCTCAACATTGACAGACAGTACCTGGCTACCAACAAGTATTTTATGCAAGGATTGCAAAAAGTACACTAAACGTAATTTATACTGTATTGCCAAAACTACGTACTTTAAAACAAACCCATCTAATAGATTACTTCAAATAAATTTATGTAACATACAAAACTTTGCCAATACTACATTTATGCTAAAATTCCAGTTTTTCAATGAAAATTTTTTTAATTTCAATAATTTCGTCTTATATTTTGTATGCATGAGATATTTTACGTATTTAAGCTTAAATGGTTACACATGTTTATTATTAAAAAGTTAAATTAAGTTAATACACTATACGCATCAATTTATGAGCCTCCGAAGAAGGGAAATCTCTATTTAAGGGACAAAATTTCCAGTCCTCTTAGTGTACCTTATTGAGAGGTTTTCCTGCATTTCCCTTTTTTTCAATGACCTCTATAGACAACAGAAACTTACTAGTTATTTTTTCAACAACAAAATTTTTAAAAACAATAGAAACTTTAAGTAAAGTATGTGGGATAAAGTATATGTGATAACTCTACTGTATGGGCCTTGAATACAATCTTTATTATATTGCATAGATAAGAATGTCTCGCTCTTGCCATCTAGCTCCAGAGCATTGCAGTTCTGAGACTTCCTTTCTCAATTCGAACCGCAAACCTGATATTAAATAACATATAATTTCTAACCATTGTCGTGGGTGCCATGAACTATAGTGTCATTAACACGTTAATTGCCATTACCAAGTTTCAAAAAAGTTAAAAGGGAATGAGATCCTAGAATAATGGTTTAATGGTTTTAAAAGCAATTTGGAAGTTAGCACTATTTTAAATTTTTATTTTCAAAATTTCCATATTTCTGTGCGTGCAGTACATCCTCTGATGGGACGCTTACGACTGCTTAACACTCCGATCTAAGCAGTCGTAAGCGTTTCTTCTTAAACTGTCTACCAATTGTTTTCAAAAACAAAAGACTGTGCCCAGCCTGTGACTATAATTACTATGACAGGCATATATCCGTTGGTCCCATAACACCACTATACTAGAAGTAAAACGTTTTTGCTTTTAAAACTTCTTGGGGGGGGGGGGGGGTGCGGAACGAAATTGATTTTCATGTCTTGTTGTTATAAACTTATTGGCCCTAAATTTCTTGAATATCATTAATATTATAAAAACATGTACTTTTATTTTAGGAACAGCTGTAGAACAAGTAAAGTTAAGCGTCCAGATGACCCCATCCAGAGAACAAACCACAGAAACTGACAAGGACAGCTTGGCTTCCCTGTGATGGAAATCGCTCCTAAACAAATCAAAGCTTTATGTTTCTTTATTTTTTCATTTGTCACAGCTATTTCTAACAAAAATAGGTGTTATGTAAAATGTTTAGAGAAGCACAAACACTAGTTTAGAAGTTAAAATACTTTTTTTTCAATCAAGAGGAACTCCATACGCTCAGGACTGTACTGATCTGCCTTTCAAATTCTGTATTTTAAAAGCGCCAAATGTGCAGAAGTGAAGGAGAAATTTCCGTCGTGTTAAAAATTGTGACTGATCCTTGAATGAATTGGACGAGAGTGAGATTGTGTAAATTATGTAAAGACTTAGTAAAGAGTATCCGAAACAAGCTTTACTTGTACATAATGGTTTTTACGCAAGGATAGGACGAGTTTGTTGTACATAGCAAAAGAGCGTGGTTTTGTGCGCCATATTTTGGATTTTTAAACTGACTTCCTTACTTTGAAATATTATTTTGATACTGCAGTGGAAAGGCAATATACATCATATCATTCTGACTTCTTAAAGCTGCCAGTTGATGATCTTCTGAGGAGACGAACAAAGACATAAAAAAAGAGAATATATGCGGAAGCGGATGGCTTTCGCGCTTTTGTTTCCAATTTTCTCTCGGGCTTCCCTATATAATCCAAGAACTGTCTACTCTATTTTGTGTTGTCATTGTTGACAAAAGTAGATTAGTTACAAAGTTCGAACAATACGAGTATCGTATACATAAATAACAAAGTTACGTGTTCTAGGGAAATGCATTCCTCTTGCAGAAACAAAAGCCGTTTCTCAAGTGGGCGTTTAGTTTTCCCGAATTTAAGCCCAATGTTTAGGTTTATGTCTTTAGACATAGATCTATGTCTTTAGACATGTATGTTCACTGTAATAAATGTTATATCAGAACTGACGGTAGTTTAGATAGATGAATAAAATAATGCACGTGTAGCAAACTATATTACTTAAATTGCAATGACATCTTGCTTAAAATATAGGTATTTAGATGTGCGCAAATCGTAGCAACGGATCTACAATGTTCATGTAACGCAAAAAGGCGATTCATTTTATTTCTCAAATAAGAATAAATCACGGGCAATATAAAAACTTTTGGTGTTGTTCATATATAAATCGCGTTGTTTTAACATACTTTTTCAGGTTTGCGTAATAAGCTTGATTTGCTGCATTTTCTAACAGTCAGATTTATAGTTACTCATTCTAAGTTCCTAATGGAAAAATATTGCCCTTTAGATTGGAAATCTTTCAGTCGTCGAACTCAAACATGGGAATATAAAGTTTTCATTTCGTTTGCAGACTTTTTTCTAACAATTTTATATTCTGGACCTACTTTTTGTCAACTAATTTACTGCATCAAATGAGTATCAGGAGAAATTTATCGTCCACTGTTAAATCATGTAGAAACTAAGCAAAAGGACTCTCTCGTATATGTGTAAAAGAGCATCAATTTAAAAAAAATAAAAAGATTTTGAAAGCCGTATTTTACAGATTGTAAACTCTACGTAGTTCCTTAACTTTTCAAAAAAAAAAATCATTTTTCATTAGATAAAGTCAGACAAAGAAGAATATTTTTTATTAGTTTATAAAACCGAACTGACCTTTAAAATTCCCAGAAAATCGTTCTCTGGACTTTCCTCATATCCCTCTTCGTCCTCTTCATTTTCCTCGTCATCAAATATAAGATCGCTTTCCCTGCCATCGAGAGGAATTCCTAAGTTTAAAAATGTCATTACTCACTCAAGACCGCATTGTTTTTATTCAATGATAAGCTTTTCACTTGTTTGATTGTAGGTCGTTTAAAAGCGCCATCGAATATGCGACCATTGCAGAATTTAAAATCAATATCAGTTTCGAATAAAGGACGCATCTGAATTTTTCAGGTACTTATTTGAAGGGAAAAGTCCGTAAAATATGGTAAAGTAACCACGATTTTAATATTGGGTGCACCATGAAGGTTATAAAGTGATTATCTCTTTTAAAATGAGAAAGTCAACCTTAAAAGTTGAAAATATTCCCATGATATTTATTATAGAGGAGGCGTCATGCAATCATGCAAAGGGTTCCTTGTAATGGTAAATAAAGAACCCCGGTTGTCCGAAAAGCACGGGACCGTAACATTTTCGGTTAATCTAGGTACCATAGAAATTTTCGGATAATCGAGAATTATAGGCAGAAGCCATGTTTAAAACCAACATGTTCCCCCCTGCGCAAATAACTTCTTCCAACTGCAGAATACAATGGATTGCCAAGTAGATTAACCGGTTCTGAACTTGAATGTAACATAATTGTTGCAATAAATTCTATACAAAATATTAATATTTTACGTTTAGTCATTCAGTATTATAGATTTATCATGTACTGACAATTTTTTTGATAGTTATGGAAAAAACGGTCCATTTGCCCTTTATGAAAAAAGAATTTAAAAAACGGAGCATTTTCCCGTGATGGAAAAAAAACGATCCATTTGCCTTTTCGGTTAAGCCGATATTCGGATAAACGGGATTCGGATAACCGGGGTTCCATTGTATATCTGAATCGGTTCTTCAAAATACGTAAGTTCTGAGCGCAACTATTGTTTTATAACTATTGTTTTAGTTTTAGTGCTGACCAAATAAAAACTTCAACTTGAAGATGATGTGATCTTTAAAATGAAATAAACTACTAGGAAGCTGAAAGTATTTCTATGCGTAACAGAAGATGATCAGGAAAAGATTACAAAAGTAATAATCAATTTCTAAATTGCTTTTTAAAGATTACAGCACAAATAACTATTTTTCTATTAAATATAAGAACAGATAACTGTGTAATTGGCGATCAAATGAAACCCTAGAGTTTGATGAATTAAGACGTTACCTTAAAATTTAAGATGGTTCCACACTTGTGTTTTAGTTCCGATATAAAATCGCACCATCAATAGGCAAAAAAACTATCACTAACTTGCCTAACCTTTCTTCGCTTGATTTTAAAAAAAATGCATATTTCTTGGGTATATACAACTCTTGAAATAAAACATAGTCATTTGCGCACATCTTAATATAAACTGACTTAGAACAAGTTTTAAGTTAAAAGGCAGCTGCAAGTTGTTAATTTTAATGCTTTTAGCAATTTAATATCCAGTGCGAACGAGAATTATTTACTTTGATAAATTCTTGTTGGTATAAAGTATTTACACGAGACCAATGGGTAACTCTTGGAAAAGGCCATTCGTAAATATTATGGGGCTCATTTACCAATGGTACTTCCAGAGAAACCCACAATTTTCATATATTTTTTTCTTTTTGAAGTTTAGTCTGTGCTTTAACTAACAGATGGCGCCATATAGCAGTGTTGAATTCACTGTCACTGCAAATGTTCAGCGTTCTTCCAAGCTTTTGTGTAGGTACGCATAGAAGTTGTTGTTCAGGGGCCGTTCAAAATCTGCGTTACGCAATTAATAACTCTCCTTTCGGATCCCACTTTTCCTCAAATGATGTCTGCCCCTTTTCTTGTTAACTGTCATACCATTTTGTTATTGTGTTTTAACAATGAGCTATGTTACACGTCTGAAGCGGTAAAAATATTTTTTCTGGTATTTGAAATTAAATTTATAAATGCTCTTTTTCATAATAAAAATAATAAAAGTGATAAAAGAAAATTTGTAAAAAATAATCTTAAGTTAACGAATCATCTCGACAAGTTTTTATCTGCGATACATAAGTTTTATTACAATCCATAACATACGAAACATAATTTTAATAGTATTATTATTTTCACTTATTATCAATAATAACAAATAATAGATATTTTTGGTTAAAATCATCTATAGGGAAAAAATAACAAATGAATAATTTTATTTCTGCAGCACATAAATTAAATTTAATACGATACAAGTTCAGTTATTTTATTTTTGTCATGTATTAATAAATATTTTTGCTATAATAAATAATAAACAATTTCTATAATTAACAAAAAAAACTGAAGTTAAAACAAACAGACTATTTCTTAGAATTTACAATGCATAAATTTAATGATAATTCATAGCAAGCAGCACATGATTTTTATGATTTTACTTTTAATATTTTTATTACAGATATTAAAAATAATAAATATACAATTTAGTTTAGATGAAAAAGAAAAAACTTGAGCAAATCAAACAAAACCAAGGCGATGCATTAGAAATTCTTAATCTTGGTTCAAAATCTAATTTTAATTATTTATTTTATTTTCCTTGATATACTTACTTAACAGGGACTTTAAACACATTCATTTCTTTATCCAAAATCTCAAAAAAATAAAGAAATATTAACAAAAAAAAGGTTATGTAGAGCCGGATGATTTAAATAAATTTCAGTTTTTTAAACCAAATCTGCAGCCTTAACAAAAATTTCTCTCTCCATCTTTTTTTTTTTTTTTTTTTGCATGACGCAGTGCTGGAATGGTCCCTTATGCGTCTGTTACCTGCATATGTTCAGCTACAAGCAAAGCAATGAATGTTACGTATCACTAGTGAGTCACTAGTTTTATTTGTACATAGACTTTCAAATACTTGAACAGATTTTAGTCTTATCATTATTGTTATTTCCATTTTATTATGCACATAAATGAAATGCTTAGAACTTCATTAGTAGAGAAACTCAAATACTGAAGAACAAATAAAGGATGCTCTTTTTTCCCGAATGTTTTTGTTCTATATCAAGATTTGTTTACTATGTATATTTTTTATTTTGTTTATTTTTGTAAAATGCTATTTTATAATTTTAACAGCATGTATACTTTATTTACACTGTTGTATAAATGAGTTTATTAATTTTTTATAGTAGAAATGTATTTGTTGAACAAATAAAAAGGATATAACATGCAAATTGTTTTTGATATTATTTCTGTGAAACGAGATAAAATTTTGCAAAAGAAATGCAAGTGAAAATGCTCTTAAAAAATTATAACCGATAGTCTGGAAAATGTAACATAACACAACACATATTGGAAAACAGAACAAAAATGCAATATGTTTCTGAAATAAAATATTGAAAAATTCCATTTGCACAATTACGTTTATTTTATAAAATTCCATCTTTATTTTAAATCTTTTATTATTATTGCTGTTATTATTAATTTAATAAGACAGCTAATTTATGTCCCACTCAGTTTTTTCACGTATTGACGAAAAAAAATTAATGAGCTATGCCCGAAATACCTAACAAATGTTGTAAAAATAGGTTTTAATTCAAAAAAAACCACCTTACATTTTAATTATAAAAACCAAACATCATTAATGTAAATGATTTACTTCACAGTTAAACTCTTTTATAAAAAAGAAATTATCCTAAATATTCAGCAACATGAGGTGCCCAAATTTTAAAAGATCAACCGGCAATTTTTCGAGGTGTACTATATTTTCATTATCCTGAGACCCTGTAACCTGGGGGAGGCTCTAAACATCATGTATCTTACAAGACATATAATAAATGGCTCAACAACTTTTCTGTCACTTTGTCATTGTTCTATTCTGAGAAATGTAAGTTTTATTTTGCAATATTGTTTTGAATTCGGAGAAGATATTAAAAACGGAAATGGGTAGGATCCGTTCGACTGTACTTCCTCTTAGATAAAAGAGAATACGCAACCTTAACCTCCGCTAAAAAACTTGCATGTGAGACTCTGTAAAGGTGTTATGAGTTAAATGAAATCCGCAAAGAACACCCAAATTGAGTATTTATTGCATTTAAAAAAAACTAACCTTTATTTTCCATACGATCTATTTAACTGAATGAAGTTTTTATTGGTAAGTAACATGTTTTTTAAAACATATCTTTTGTCTTTTTGTCTTCAATATCTCTTTCCGAGTAGACTTGGGAATACAGGTGCGTAACCAGAGGGAGTGGGGATATTTTTGGATCAATTTTCTAAACTGAATCCATATCTGCAAACAATGCTCTCATTACTTTCTTATAAAGTACAAAGAAAATAATAATGTTATACAAGCTGTTTTAGTATGCAATTATTAAATAGTTAATTGTAAAAACTAACTTTTATATAGGTACATATTTATATATATAATTTATATACTATATACATATAAAATTCGTGGCTCCTCTCCTCCTTTGAACCTGAGACCTTTCTATGCTCAGACATTTGATTATACACATGCAATTGTACATGTGATTGTAGACAGTTGATGATCACCTGCGATTGTGCAGTTTAAATTTTTGTAGAAATTTCAACTGATCCCTGAAAAATATTTTGCTCTTCATCTACTTTTCATGAACTTATTGGACTTGTAAACAGTAAATATAGTAATATCTTACTTATTCTCTCCAGGACTGTACTATACAGTAGAAAATTACATTTGGTAGTAATTACATTTGGGTGGCTTACGGCAACATGTGTTGATCTAAACCGAAATATTCAAAAAGTTTGTACAGGAAAAAATTATTTCAAAATTTCAGTCAGAATAATTATATCGTACTCTTTCTCCAACACTCCCAAAAAAATTACGTTCAAATACTAAATTTTACTTGTTTTTCTTCTAGGTGAGCTTTAAACTACTTTTGTAGCCCGATTTCCTATTTTACAAAAGGATTAATTGACTTTTATGAACTACTAATCGTTGCGGTTATTGTTTGGGGAAAATGTTATCAGATTTTCTGATGAAAGTTTGAGGAAATCGATTATATTTGAGAAAGATGTTGGATCACTTAAACAGCACAATTTTTTTTAAAAAAGGAGATTAGAAAATTTTTCTTTCCAAAGCTCAAGATGAGGTGAAAATTATAGAAACTTTGAATATCAATTGAGTCCAACATACTGCAGTTTTGTTCAGAAAAATTTTCGATTTCCAGGAAATAATGATTTGTTGTAGAAGCAAATTCCCGTTTCAAAGTCTCGCTTTCTTTGCCACGATTTTATATATTATGATCTGTAGTACAAAGCCTCAAAATATTAGGTTTCGTCAAGCGAAAAAGTTCATCATTGGGGGTTTATTTCCTGTGCATTTCAAGGGATCCTCCAATAGTTCAAACGCATGTGGACCAATTTCATTAGAAAAAGGAATACAGCGATTAGAAGCCATGCTATTCGCAGTGGATCAAATCAATCGTAACGAATCCTTCTGGAAATTCAACTTAGAAACCATTGTCGTTGATACTTGTTCGTCAGACACTTATGCCCTTGAACAGTCTCTACAATTTTTGCAAACTTCATGTAAATTTGAGTCTGATAGCAAGAAAGTAACTGGAGTTGTTGGTGCGGCCAACAGCGATGTGTCAGCAGCACTTGCAAGCATTTTCAAGCCTTTCAAGGTAAAAGCTTTTTTTAAATAACAATTTTTGACCAAACATTTCTTTTTCATTCGAACTGTTGCAATACTTTGACAATTAAGAGAAGTATGAATAAGATAAATACTCACATCTACTATATATCTATACATGTAATAAAATAACATGTTTCTGTGTGTTTGTCTGCTTGTTTATTTGTGGCGTGCATCCCTAGACATAGATGAAATTTGTTATGCAGGTGTAGTTTTTGCCGTAGTTGCGCACTTCGGAGCCGAAATTTTGATAAGTTGGTCTTAAAAAAAGTTGTTAATTATTTTACACAATTTTTAAGGATAAAAATAGCAGACATCTTCGGACTTACTTGACACAAACCAACATGTTATTGTTGTATGTTGCAACAATACTTTAAAAGTGCAACAATGCTTCAAAATGCAACAATGCTTTAAAATGCAACAATTTAATTATACAAACCAAACATCATTAATGTAAATGATTTACTTCACAGTTAAACTTTTTTATCAACAGGAATTGTGAAAGCAACCACAGAAATCGTGTCGTGTGCGCCGTAGGCACCACTAAAAGCGCAGGCTTTCATAGAAATGGGAGAAATAGTTTTGTGATCGCCGAGGGCGCCACTAACCGCAAGCGCGTCCCTCAAAAACAGTAGGGGCTAGAAAGAGGCAATTTGATACCCAGGTGTAATTTTTGCCGCAGGTGGGCACCTCGGAGGCCAAATTATGACAAATTAATTTTTGAAAAGTTATTCACTATTGTATACATTGTTTAGCAAAGACGAGGGCTGCCATCTATCGAATTATTTTGCAACAATGCTTTAAAAAATGCAACAATACTTTAAAATTCAACACTGTTTACAGGATTTATGTAAGCAATTGAAGAAATCGTGTGTAGTGCGCCATAAGTGCCACTAGCCACAGCCTAGTATTTAAATAAAATCCCTTTTTTTATTAAACAAATAACTTATTGACTACTGTTTTGTTTTTTTTGTTTTGTTTTGTTTTTTAATAATACAGATTTAAAAACGACTATAGCAGTTAAAAGGTACAAAAACACAGAATGTAAAAATAAAAGGAATCAGTAAACTTTAGCAAGTAGCATAAGAACCCCAAATTCCCCAGACCTCCCAGTAACTATCCACAAGAGGATAGCATGGTCAATGCATGGTCAATGCATGTCAATGCATGGTCAATGCATGGTCAATGCATGATTTGCATGGTCAATGCATGTAAATAGACCGGATGGTCACCTTCAATGATTCGTCCCAGATTACAGAATCTGCAAAAAAAGACTAGAATCTACGCTGAAGCGTTGGAAATGTATGATGAGACAGTCGTAGCCCAGTAGCAAACCTAAATTCAGCACCATCTTATGTCTGGCCATTTTGAGGCAGCAGATAATTTGTTTTTCCGAGTCTTTTGAGATGTTCAAAGAGTGTCTTTTTGAACTCCTCAGCCACTGTAGTTTGATTATTCTTTTAATCGTTCTGAAAGAGTGGTTGGGAGAAAACGTTTGCAGGCATATTTTTGGCCAATACAACAGCCATCTCATTGCCGTAGACTCAACAATGTCTAGTGAAAGCATTTATTTAGAATAAATTAAAAGAATTTAATTTGCCCATTTTATGCCTCAGCATTCACCCTGTAGTTTATGTAACATTTTCTTTGAATCACATAAGGCAACTTTTTAATATAATTACAAACAGTTTTAACATTTGGTCTTTACAGAAATCATGACATAGTGCTTTGATACGTTCGTATTGGAAACGGAACAATGAATTATTCATTGCTCTTTAGAATTTTGTCTACCACTACGCTTCAAATATCGTTCTTCTTCCCTTAAAATATCAGCTGTTTCAGACTTCCCAACCGATGCCAACATCCCTGTAGAACTTTCTTGCCTCTAGATCAAAATTTTACGAATCTCAGGCTCTGACCACCAGGTGGTACCTTTTCATCAGTTTAAAATTTAAATAAACTTTAAAGCAGTTTTAATGACTATATTAGAACGCATTTGCATTAAATGATACGTTTCATTTGAATTTCTTACGGCCTAAGAAGAAAGGAGTACTTCTTTGCTCCGCTTTCTTTAATAACTGCATTTTTTAGCATTGAAATTGATAGTACCATTATACATTTTTTAAAAGTTATTTGCACTAGAAACCATTAACAATGTTACATAGAAAAAGAAATGTTTAAGAACAAAAATATGAGATATAAAAATTCTTGTTTAGGAAAGGTTCATATAATTTTTATTTATTTTTTGTTTAATTCCAGTCTTTATTATAATATTGTTTTCTCTAATTCATTCTATTATTAACTATATCATTCAATTTTGCTACAGATACCACAAATCAGCTATGCCTCAACTAGTGAGAAACTGAATGATCTAAATAAGTACCCATATTTCTTTCGGGTAGTTCCATCTGACAAATTTCAAGTGAGGGTGATTTTAGATATTTTGAGTGAGTTCAAGTGGTCGTACATATCAGCCGTCGCTTCTGAAGATGATTACGGTAAAAGTGCAATCGAAAATATTCAGAAATCAATCGAGAACACCAGCCTTCCATATTATGAAGGTAAGTAAGAAAAGGACATTTTTAGAATTCAGTGTTAAAGATTCGTAACGAAAATAGTAGGATATCTATTTTTAAAAAAAAAGAATGAATGAATGAATTTTATACTGTTTTCATAATATGATATTTTTTTGTTCACATTAAAACTATTATCAAGTAATTGGAAAAAGTTGCGTCGCTTTTAGATAAAAAGAATTGTAAAAATCACATTAATTGCATAAAGAGATCATATATGCATGTTCCATACATGTTTATGAAGAATCTTTTGCGATAGCAATTTTTAAATCGTCATTTTAGACGATTGGCGCTCCTAATCATGATGCATCTTACAACGATTCGTCTCAGAGTGTCATGTATATTTTTTATGATGTCTCCAACAGAGCTTGTACCCACTTTGTGCTCGCATAAGAAATACGCCCTAGTAACATTCCTATTTATTAGTTCATTTTTCGGATTGAAAAACTAAATGGAAATCAATTAAATCGCCTGGAAAGCAAGTAGTACCTATAATCCGTCTTATCTAAAGCGGCAGGTTATTTTTTGCATTGTTTTAATAAATGAAATAATTTTCTAGTATTCTCTCACTTCATAATTCGTATTTTTTTCAAGAAATCTGTTTTGCCGAGATATTAACGATTCCCAGCGACGCCGAGGATGAACATTATGACTGGGCAATGAGTGCCCTCTTACAGCATGAAAATGTGAAAGTTGTCGTAGTATTTCTACACCAAGATAAAGTGAAGTAAGTTTCTTTGAAAAAAATTATCAACAGGTAGCTTGTATACCACCTCCTCCTTCTTTCCTTTTTTTAACGTTTATGTGATGATTTAAAAATTAATTGGAAACATAAAGTGTCATTACAGTTCCTATAGGTACTACAGGGAGATTTATATATGCCAGATCTCCCAGTTATGAGCTGTTTAATGTTTTTTTGCTTTAGTATGTAGACGGAATATATACTTGTCACGAGATGGATTCTGGAATTATACATGAATAGGCAAAGACAAAACAGTTAAGTAGTTAGTTTCATACTACTCCTTACATCTACAATATTTTTACAAAGCTATACATCAAGAACAAAACAAAAGAGAAAATGTAATCTATTAAATGAATGTCAAAGCAAAGTAATATTAATCTTAATGTGCCATTTAAACCATTTCCAATATATATATATATATCATAAGTCAGCCAGATTGGTTGTCCAGTACAATGCCAAACGAAATAAAATGCAATTTGAAACAAACAATATGTAATATAATATAAAGTGAGATAAAAAGTGCGGTGACGCGTTATTTTGCTTCGAATCACCCTTTCGCACGTTCGTTGATTTGCATTAGCGTTTTGAATTCTTGATTAAATTAAAAATGAATATTTGTTGCTCTAATTTATTCAGGATTCATAGAGCGGCATGAAAATTTTTATTTCTATTTTCTTTGCAGGAGAAAGAGTGTAAAGGTAACATTTACGTATAATATGTGTTACATTAAATTAAATAGCTCGGTGGTCAATCAATCGCACTGAGTAGAGATTATCTCTAATTGAAATATTTAAACAAAATAAACTGCTTATCAGACAGAGCTCTGGTTTTGTATTATTTTTAACAAGTGGCGCATTCTTTCGTTTTATTTTGTACGATCATATTAGTTAATATAGTCTCCCCTAAATTTTGTAAAATTGGCTCCAGGTTCATATTTTTCACAAAATCGACAACAGCCGAAAAAAAAAATTTGCGCCATGTAGAGTTAAATGTACAGTCGAATTACGGCCGCTGGGCGAACTCTAGTTATCATGAAACAAAAGTAAAACAAATGAATGCAAGGTTTCTAACTCTCTTCGGGAGAGAGCCAAGAAGAAGGTATGGTTTCAAATTACCCAACTTGAAATTTTGAAATTGCTATTAACGTTTAATGGTCCCTACATTTACAGTAACAATACACTTATTAAATTCCCAGACTGCGTTTCGTTGTTGAAGGAACAAAATATCATCATGCATAAATTATACAAATGTCTTTATTTCCTTTTAGGAAACTATTATCTGCCTTTAAAAGAAGTAATGCACCGCTGAACAGATTCGTTTGGCTTGGCAGTGACGCCTGGGGAGCGAAATTACAACCCGTAAGGGGTAATGAGGGGTATGCCGTAGGAGCAATAACAATTCTGCCAAAGCGGTTTCCAATCTCAGGTAAGTAAAGCCATAATACTTTGCATCATTTTTATAGTACAATCTTTCAGAATTGATTCCATTCACATACTTGGGATGCGCTTCATAAGACGGTTTTAAAGCTGTGGTATGGGATTTAGATCGTACATTGCTTTTCCCGTATTTTTCATTTGTAGCAGCTTCATCAAACAGGTTTTCTTTTATCCCTTTCCAATAATTTTTATGTGTCATAACATTTAGAATATTTTGCTGCACTTATGTATTTTAATGTTTTATATGTCTAGGTCATATTTTATGTAAATTTTAGGGCACAATAATAAGTCTAAATCACAACTTGTCAAGTTTTCCGATTGGTATATCAGACTGTGACCGCAGAACTCACAGAAATTCGACAGGCGGCAGGTTAAGTAAAACTATTTTAAGCATTAAACTTCGAGTTCAAACCTAAGAATAATATGAATCTAAAAACAGGCAGCCTCCAACTAGTTACACAACTAAAATAGCACAAAAGTTATGTTTTCACATAATTCTGACTGAATTAGCTCCCTATACTACAAAAGATCGCATCAAAGTAGCTCCACCCTCCCATTACTTGGAAATTTTATTTAGATATCTACTTGCAAAAAATTCCCCTATTCTCACAACATTCTGCCGTTAAAAAAATTTAGTTTGAATACCTTTTATGCGAATATGCGATTATATCTATGTGGGGTTTCTTTCGGACGACTATAAGGTTTCCATAAACATACACTTAACGACTTTTCTCAATAATACCCACTATAATAAAAACTAAACTAACCATATATTTACAATGTCAATGTACAGGTAATTTTCGACAATTTACACTGCATCTGTCGGAACCGCCTGTTCCGAGGATTATAATAACTAGCAAAGCACACACAGTGTAGCTCGCGTCCACTCAGAACCACATCTCCTGTCTATCTGCCTACTTGCTCTGCTTATTCACCAAAAGGCGCTGCAGTCGATGCTGAAACTTTTTTTTTCTGTCTGTCCTCAGCCAGACCTGCAAAGAAAAACAAAGACAGGGAACCAGGGTATTATTAGGTATAACCAGGGCTTCATATAATCTGCTGCTTTCGGATTGGGTGGGGCCATTAGCCCAAGCTAGTCTACGAGAGTCAGTAGATCATATTTTCTGCTTTCGAATACATATTTAAGAAAACGAAGAATTGAAAAGTAAAATGAACACAGCTGAATTTTTAAAAAAAATAGTGATGCTTACTTTAAAATCCGAAGAAAAGACAATTTGGATTGGAATGACACTAGACTGACAGGATAGTATATGAGAAAGTAACATTGGGTATTTTTGTGAATTTCGGCCTTTCTAGACCATCATGAGAGATCTAATGAGCACAAATAGACCAGTTGAGCTAATAATTCACAATCCATTCAATAGTAGTTTTCGTAAACATTGATTGATCAATATAGTTATTGAATCGATTGGAGGGGATAGAATTGTGACAGTGCGAAAGATGTTGGGGGAAAATTACCTTCTTCAATTTAAAAAGGTTCCCAGGTTACATTATGTGAGTTAAACTTCAGAGGAAAAAAATAGTTGTTCCAATATTTACTAGAAGCAATACATCAACAGTAATAAGTGAAAGCGTTGTGTCTAATCTTCTGCAGTTGTTGGCTAGGATTGCTGTTGTTTTCAAGTTAAACAAAAATTTACTAGAATACCTGGAATATGAATCATTATTATTCGGTTATCAATCCACTTTTTGTTCAGGTTTCCCTGAAAAGAATGCAGAATCAAATTTGGAACCTGTCATTAAATCAGCTGAGTTTTGTGTATTGCGTTAAGCTACCACAAATCTTTTCGTCTTCTACAGATGGAGAATTTTTTATTCCTGCATACACATGGGATGAGTTTGACGGTATTTCACTATTTTTAATCATGTTCTACTTATCTGACCCAGACACCTACCTGTTAGCCGAAGCCGTAGGATTGCTTGGTTCAGATCCCACTTTAAACTATAGGTTCTCCAGTGATTCTTAGGAACGCTGTTGTTCATACAAAGATAGAACAAGCAGTTCGTGATCAGCCTGTTTAGCAAAATTAAGTATATGAGATGGTCCGTCGTTAGATTTCAACCAAAGCTTGCTTTTCAAGCACTGCCAAAGCCGCTTTTGTCAGCTTACCGGCTGCAAAAACATTATTCATCCTCTGCTCAATATTTTACTCATTTTACAACTAAATTAGTATCATTCAGTACATTCACGAATAAATATATCCCTGACTTTGTTTTACTCGCAGGATATCGCAAGCAGTCTTGACTACCAAAATCCAACTAATGTGAAATTCAATAGAATGTAAAAACAAAATCATGGAGAACCGATTTTTTTTTTTGGCAGGACAATCCTAAAAGGGCACTTTCCTTTATTATTAATTTTAATAGAAGAGAAAGAAGTCCATCAGTCTAAGGAACTTCTTCGAAATTCTAATTTAAAGCGAAGAGGTTTTTTCCTTCCTCTACAATAAAGAAGCTGAATAACGAAATTAAGAATGCAAATTGAAAATGGCACGCAACTGCGAACAACACTAGAGCTCAAAACTTGAATGTCCTTTATTTTCTTACTTGCATTTATATGGTAAATTAAGTTGAAGAAAATTCAGTTTACTCTTTTGTACAAAATATAAAATTTAATTACAATTTCTTAGCCCAGAAAAAGATAGTAATTTTATATGCTCAAAAAGTTTAGAAAAGAAAATAATTCTGATATTATCGTCAAGGATGTTTTAATTACTCTTATTTTTATTTTATTTACTTTTTCCAAAACCACTTTAAGCTGACTATACTGGTTGATTGTAAAATAAATCGTGCGTAAATAAATTCGGGATTCTGAATTTAAAAAAATTAATAATAAGGATTATTTTAATCTATAGAAAATACTTATTGTGTTATGTGGCAGTAGTCATTAAAAATTTTCAAAAAACAAAAACACTTAGTAATTTGTAAATTAAATATAAGAGACTTTAGTAATTTAAATATAAGAGAATAGTAGTAATCCAAGAGCAGTCTAAAAATATAACAACTTTCTTACTGAGACATAATATTGCAGTTTAATTTTAAAAAAGTTATTTTTGAACGCAAATTATTAATAAAAATTGCAGGCATGTGTTTCGGAGTCATAAGGGACACCTTTTATCGTATGTCTTCGCATCCATCTTTTTGTATTAAAAAGGGGGTTCGAGTAGCCTTGAAATAAGTGTTTGCAATTTTTCTGATATTTTGTGCTTTTCACGTTGTTTTTAATTTCATTTTTCACACAAAAAATAAACTTTTTAATTCTCCCTTTAGTGCTACATTATAGTTATGGCTTTAGTGATATTACACTTTATTCCTTTGAAGCATATTAAGTATGATATTATATTAATGTACAGTGAAAGGTCACCGGACACTTTCAATGTTTTAGACATTTTTTCGAATTTCTGGGTAAATGCATGACGAATAGTTCTGTAACTTCGGTCATATAAAGGGTATGTTTCTTTTACACTTTAAAGCAAATTATAAGTCACTCGTGTACTTAGGGGACACTAGCAAGTAGAAGAAACACAAAAGTTCTTCTTCATCTTGTATCTATCTTAATAAGGCCAGAAATAGGCTGTAAATTTCACATAATATTTGATATTTTATGTGCAATTGCTGTTTGAATTTTTGAAAAAATATCATTTACATTTATGAAAACAGAAACATTGATATAAAAAGGCCACTTTATTTCGCCTGTTTCCTCTTGACATGCATAGCTTTGCACCAAATTTCACAAAACATTTTAAAAATTTAACAGCACCCATGAAAAACATTATAGCACTGAAATTTGAAATTAAAAAAAATAATTTTTGATCGCTTAAAGGAATCAATGCTTTACTGCGCATGCGTGAAACTTCGAAATTGTTAACTTTGATAATTTCTGAAATACAGACTTTTTTTATATGTATATTTACTTTGAACTTATTTATTTATTTTAATTCATTTTACTTATTTTTTGAAATTATTTATTTATCTATTGAATATGTATGACGGTTTAAAAAAAAATTCCAGTTGAATAAAGTAAATATTCAGAAAGATATGGACGATCCAGGAAGTTGTATTTCAATAATTATTCTCAGCAAGGAAATCAATTGCAAAATATTGCCCTTTCTAATAATGTGATTATACATTTGTTGTGTGCCCACACTAGCGTGCTAGCGCAGAGTTACATTTAACAGCTACCTCTAATAATACGGAGGTAGTGATTTAACACTTTAAACTGTAAAAAAGTTCTGTGAAAATCCAAAAAAAGAAACTGAGTATTTTCGTAAAGTTGCGTAAGAGTTTGTTTAAAACCAAACGATCACGTTTTTTGATTAATTTCTTCTTTTCTCGCAGTCTTCACTGTAAAAAACTCTAGTTCAATCTTTCACCAAAAATAAATGGTGCTTTAATTTAGCTGCAACCAACATTTGGTACAAAGTTGAACCATTTTAATGGTGCAGTTTCACCATAAATGTGAAACTTGGAACAATTATAATTGTTCAACTTAATACCAAATATTGGTTGCAGATAAATTCCCCCCCCTTTTTTTTTTTTTTTTTGATGTGAGGTTGAACTAGATTTTTTTATTTTTTACAGTGTGTACAGCAACCGAGAAAAAAGCAAGCATATCTTTTAAGTTACGTAATAACTCGTTCAAAAGCCACGAATCAAGTTTCTCGGCAACAAAATCTACGGAAAATTGCTTCTTTTTTCATACTGTAATTAATTTCTGTAAAAATACAGAGAATAAATATTATAAACGGGCCGTACGTTTCACGAATCTAAAAAGCTCTATTGATCTAATAAGCTAAGGCAACGGAACCCCAATAGACCGCAGCCTGAAGCTTCAAAACCTACTTTTCTCCTAAATCCCATTTTCCTGTTAGCACGAGGTTTTTTAGGAATCGCTCCTTTCCCGGGCATGAGGAAGAGTTCTAAACATTCTGCTCGGAGATCATATGCCCCATCGTGTGCCGGTAATATGATTCAGCGAAAGCACAGATGGCCACACTACTGCAGCACAATATTTTTATTTTTACTTATTTCTTTACCTTCTTTTTAATTTTCGGTAATTTTATTGATTCTTAGGTACTTGCTTTATTGTTGTGCATTTACAGTGTCATCTGTTAGTTATGTTTCTCTCTCTCTCCGTGTGTGTGTGTGTGTCATTTCCTTTTTTTAAGCTTCCGTAGTTTTTACTTTTAATTCTCTGTAATAGACTTCGGATAAATGATTTTCAGTAGATTCTAAAGTATTTTCGGACCAAAAAGTTTTACTATGTATCAAAAAAAACACACAATTTAAAATGAAGATTTTTTCCATTGCTTTCATTTTTATCATTTATATCACAAATGAGCTGACATTCTTTTCGTCTAACAGAACCTCGAGGAATTCTTCCAATAAAAGGAAGCTCTTTCAAGAAGACAGCACAGTTAAAAAATAATAATGCAAATTGAAAATGGCATTCAGTTATGCGAATATTAAAGCCATTCCTTCCGATGAACATTTTCCCCATACCTACTAAACAATAAAGAATGGTTTCAGATTAACAGAAAGAATTTCTTCTTCAAATTCGTTTTTTTTTTTTTTTTTTTCATCACGCAGAAAATTAATTAGTTAAGCGGCTACCTCGGGATGCAAAGAATTTCGTTTACCTACGTATGATGTTTTGTAATTAGTATGTAGTTGAATCATTTATTCATTAGAAACGCTACAAGTACTTGCTTTTTTTTATTATTATTAAATTGGGTTTAAAAGACCTAAAGGTGTCAAAGTTTCGTAGTAAAAATTCAATGTTTTTGAGAATAAACTATGTTTATACATATAATTAACACAAACAATATAGACTATACTTTCTGTGGTTACAATGCATAAAAAATTGCTATATAACAACCGGGAAGAGTGCAATTTAAAAATGTTAAAAATTATGGGAAAGATTTTTTTTCCCAAATTTTGACTAACTTAGAAGCACATGCGCGACAGGAAGATGTAAAAATTTTAATTTATTATTATTTTTTTTAGTCCTAGACTCCCCAATTCGTCATTTTTCTAAGGCTTGATTTTTTAATTATTTATTTATTTTTTTCCTTTTTTTTTTTTTTTTGACGTTTTTGACCTACCTGATACATATTATACAGCCTCCAGAGTTCCCGCTGTAAATTTGTTTATTTTGCAATGTCCCTCTTGATGCAGAAAAAATAAGGAAGCAGCCCGCATATTTTCTCTTTTTTTTTTTTTTTTTTTGCCAAAAATGTCAAGATTTAAAAAATCGACCTCAAGCACGTGCAAACAAGACATTAAGAAAATCAAGAAATCATTTCTACCCAAAAAATATTCTTTTCTTTCTCAAAAAAGAACTTATTTTGATAATGCCATTTAAGAAGAATATTTATAAAAGTTGATAAATCCTACTGCAAAATAACGTTTCCAAAATGAATAATAAATTTTCCAGAACAACTTTCTGTCACAAAGATTTCCTTTCTTTTTATTCTAAAAAAAACATAGAAACTAATTTATAAAATCAACCTCAAGCACGTGCAAACAAGACATTAAGAAAATCAAGAAATCATTTCTACCCAAAAAAGATTCTTTTCTTTCTCAAAAAAGTACTTTTTTTGATAATGCCATTTAAGAAGAATATTTATAAAAGTTGATAAATCCTACTGCAAAATAACGTTTCCAAAATAAATAATAAATTTTCCAGAACAACTTTCTGTCACAAAGATTTCCTTTCTTTTTATTCTAAAAAAAACATAAAAAATAATTTAACTAATTAAAACGACATTTTCTGGAGGGTTCCGCTTTATTGCAACATCGTGAATTAACATTCTCTTACTGTGCCGTCTGCAATTTAGATATGCAATCTGAGATTAAGGGAAACAGTAAACTGATTTTTAACAAGAATAAAAGATTAAGGACAGCAAAGCGAAGTTTTCCTTTTCCGTGACATCAGTTGAGAAGATTTACGTTAATAAATCTATTTAAAACGGCGAAATAATATTAAAAATGTACAGACAAAGAAAATAAAGACGGAACACACACACACACACAACCACATGATAGAAAAACGACACTAAAAATCAAATTTGAAAAAAAAAAATCTTCCGAAGGAAAATGTCGCCTAATTCCATCATACATAGCTGAACTTGAATGAAGAACTGGAAAATGAAAACGCATGTAGTAGTTGAAAACTTAGACATTGAAAAGGATATACGGGCAATGCTTGGGTATTCTAATGCTAAACGTCAGTGGACTGTACTGTACAAGATATAAATGAGTTTCCATGTTTTTTTTTTTTTTTTTTGATGCAGAGCACCTTAGTATAGAGGGAAGGTGTCATTGTGGAGGACTTCAAAATGTGACTGCTCCATCTTTACGTATTTAACAAGAAAATACCAGAAAAGCTCCCTCCAGTCGACTTGATGAAGTATAAATACCGTTCCCCAACAAGCACTTCACTCCTCGTTTTCTAAAACCAACGACAGCTCAGTCGGCATTTAAACCCGAATCTACTGGTTCTCAGTTTATATATCCTTGGGCCACGAGAACGAAGATCTATGGTTCCCATTTTACGAGCTGCATCAGATTGCTGATTCATGATAAAGCAAATGTTTATGTTCGAATCGTGTGGGACACCAATTCAAAGTCAGGATTCGAAGCCTCTAGCTATCGAAACTATCTTCTATCGAAATTCGATGCATTGGAACCTTCTTAAAAAACTGGATGGAAGGCAAGCTTTTGTAGTTTTCTCCATTTTGGACTGATGCCCTGTTTATGCAATTATGGAGGATTTGACGTAATGTAATTCGGCAACTTTATGTGCTTAATCAGCTTCTCCATTTCTATTGGTTCGCCACTGCAGGACTTCGACGTTACGCAACTCTAGTATTTTCTTATAGCATTTGTAAATAAAATATACTTTTCGTAACAAAATTTTTGTTGTATTCGGTGTTAATTGATAGCCAACTCGGCACACTAGAAGCGCACATACAGCACTTTTTTTTTTTCAATCCTTAATATTTTTATTTAAAAACTTTTTCCACAGCGACGCAGTTGAATCATATAAATACTTTGCTGCCTAGTGTTGTGTACACTTTACATATAGAGAGAGGTTTTTTTATTCATTGTGGTTCATTTATTTGTTTATTTATTACTTTGTTTTTATTTATTTATTTTATCTATTTTTATTTAATATCTATTATTATTTATTTATTGTGTCTATTTTTATTCACTTATTTTTTTTTACTTAAACAACTGTCAGTGGTTCTTCATATTCTAATTTAGATCCCTGCTTGAAAAATTTCGATTCCACAGAATGCCACTGAAAGATGTCAGGATATATGAAAGTTTCTTCCATGATTATTAGAAACACTTTTATCCGAATTCAAGCATTTTTTCTAACATTTGAAGAGCCCTTGAACTATAAAGCTTAAATACAAACAAATAAATTCCTACATACATTCCAACCTTCTTCAAAACCGTAAAAATAGAAAATTAATTTATTTTCTTTTCGATAAATAAGTTTATTTTAAATTACGTTTTCTGGCATTTTGTTCATTTTAAAATTAATTTCCTCGCAACGTGAAACACTTCTTAAAGTTTTTTCTGCTGAATAAATAAACAATGGAAAAGAAAAGCAGAAACACACTAAAGCTACTCCTTGAAAAGTGTTCGAATAGATCTCTTCAATTAATTTTGAAGCAAACGAGAGATTTGGCAAAAGAACCCAAGTGTTGTTTCTTTCGTTTATTATTTCGGCCTTTTATTCCTTTTACACAGAACAGTTTGAACTGATTATGTATATACAGTTGATTACCAAGTATGGACTGGCCAATTAACTATTTAATCAGTTAAACCGAATAAAACGTAACTTACGTTTTAACTCCTGTTATTTCTGTGTTAATATGCTGAAATATTCAACATATATAGTATATATGTAGCAAAACCATTATTTGTTTTGTTATTTCTTAACTTAAAACCATCTTAAATAACCTCTGAAACATTTTTAAAATCTATTGGAGGGGAGCTACATTTGTAATTTTGAATGTAAAAACATACATTGTATAATTTTGAATTTTGCTTGTAAGATTTTCCAGCAACTAAAACGCGAAACTTTATTAGTGCATTTATTATTACAACATGAAGCACTAATTTATTATTGGTTCATTTTGGGCTCAAAAGCATAGTATTACAATTTTTAACTGAAAGCGTCTTTCGTTGCATAAGTGCTTCAAGTTTACACCGGTTTATTTTGTACTTTTGAACTGAATATTTCTTCTCCCAGAAATCTACAAGAGCTTATTGTATTTGTGTTGTAACTTATGCCGGTTTAGAAAGCCAAGACCGAGTAGCATGTACTTTTCTCCACCAGACCCCTACCTGTTAGCCGAGGCCTTAGGATTGCTTACGCACGGGGAGAGGTAGTGGGGTCTACGGATTTAACATGCACATATCCCCAAGTATACATGGTGGCCTTCAGTGGGTATCGAACGCGCGACCTTCCAGGTGGAAGTCCGACGTGCTAACCACTAGGCTACCACGGCCCCCGAGTAGCATGTACTACCTAATTTAAGACTAATCGAGCATCGTATATTTTAACATGAGTAGCATAAAGTGAAAGTCTGAGCTTTCTCAAACAAAAAGATGTACAACTATAGATGAAAGCACCGTCTATCAACATTTCTTTTTTCTTTTTAAACCCATAGCAGAGGTCGAACAACTCCTGATCCATTACTCACATAGACGTTGCTTTGTAATGAGAGCTTGGAGTTCTTTTTTGATTGCGACATTTTTGACTGCGCCACGCAACAGAATTATGCATAAAACAACCGTTCCTTTAACGGGCAGACAAACTGGAATATTTTTTTAATAGCTAGATGCATATGAATTATTTCATTTCTTTCATAATATATTTTTTCGCTATTAGCAGGATTCGATGAATATTTTCTGTCATTAACACCAGAAGGAAATACAAGAAATCCGTGGTTTAAGGAATTTTGGGAAGCGCAGTTCCATTGCGTCTTTAATGAAAATTCTGAGAACAAATGCACAGGTAAGCATTTTTATAGCTTTATACAAACAACTCTTCTTTCAACAAAAAAATTATATAGCCGCGTACATTAAGGTAAAGGGATGTATTTCGATATCTTATTTGGAAAACAATTTCTAATACCCTAATTTATTAAAATATGTTATATTTACGAAGGCCAATACTTTCTTCTACTGTTTAACCCTCCCTCCCCCCAAACAGAAAGCCGCAACTTCGAAAATAAGAGAAGTGATTTTATAAGATCGGGAAGTGATCTTTGAGCCACTGTGTAGTGTACCTTCAGCCATGAGTGAAATTTTTTCAGGTTGGAAACTCTTCTCTTTAGAAATAGTTCTAATAATTCTTGAAATGAAATAATATTTCAGGATTGCCTTATTACAGCTTTGTAAAGCTGAACTGCATATACCAATGTTGCATTTTGAACTGCTTGATTACATCATATGGTATCAAATATAGAAGGATATTTAAAAAAAGTAGGAAGATAATGTATCTTGAGCCAGTCCCAGGTACGCTAACCTGGGTTGGCTCAAGGCACATCACATCGTACATCAGAACAAACGAGATTTTGTACCTAAATTATTCGAAAACAGGCAACTATAATTTCCACAAGACCTTGATAAGAAAAAAGAAAAGCTTTTACTATAATAATATTGCAAAAGTTCTCAAATTAATTACTGAAACCATTAAAGTAGATCAGAAGTAGAATGAAGAGAATTTATTCTGAAAGCCTTATTAACTTGAAGAGGAAAAAGTGTTCACTATAGTTTTTTTTAATGTAAAGTAAATGTACTACCAACTGACTGATGCCAAAAACAGAAACATAAATAAATCTTATTATATGTTTGAATAGTAGCCTCGCAAGACAAGGTGGCTCAAGGTACAAACACACCCAAGGTACACCGCTTTCCCCTATTTATTTATATTCACGAATCTTTATTCGAAATTTACTTGTATGTAAGAAATGAAAATCGTTGTCTAGACTTTTATGTACAATACATATACAGCAGTGTATTTTACGTATTATTTAACATCTCATGGTTTAGAATGTATTTGCTGTGTAAAAAAAACTGATGCCAAAAACATGCAAAATAAACTGATGCATTAATATATTTTTTTTTTCACGCAGGTAAAGAGAACTTAGCTTCTGAATACAGGCAAGAAGGTTTCGTACCGATGGTTATAGACGCTGTATATGTTCTGGCTACAGCAATAAAATCTCTATGCAAAGATTATCCGAAACTGTGCAGAGATGCTGAGAACAAAGACCTCGAATTTAGGAAACGCTTGAAAGATTACATAGAAAAAGTAAATGTTGCAAGTAAGATATCTGTCGGGATAATTTTTTATATAACACATTTTAAATACAATTAAATCTGTGAATGCTTAGGCATTATCTCCACAAGTGTGTTAATTAGATAATAACAAGTGTGTTAAGGGGAATCGCAACAGGCCTCCGGCAATCTTCGTCTCCCATGTTATCTCTACGGAGCGGGTTTTCCACATCTCCTGAGTTTATTTTTTGGAGTATTCTCATGCGGTTTTTTGCAAATGAAGCACCAAGAAAAGCTTTTTATCTTTGTCTTTCGAATTTTTAAGTAAGGAGTAAAACTTTTTCAGAAATGAGAAAAATACTTGCGTTGCTAACTTTAAAACGCTCTCAAATACGTCTTAATCAAAATATTTTAAAAAAATGAAAGTAATAGACGAAATTTACACTGTTTAGCGTCTGAATCCACAAACAGAAGTTCATTTCGTCCAATATTTCAGCTGGAATCTTTAAAACAAAAACAGTGGATTTATCGCAAAAAATTGAGAATTTATTCACTGCTTTGCAGCGCCCTCTGGAAAACAGGGAATTTTAGACGAAAAAAGGGAAGAGTTTCAGAATGAGGCATCAATCAACTGTCATCCTTTAGGCAAAAAGTGATTAACGGTTGATTTACTAGAGTTTACTGTTTGAGTGGGAGTTTCCCCGGGGTTTTCAGGCAAGGGACACAAGACGATTTTATTTTGCTTCCTTCTTGGCCTTTTGAGCGAAAAGATCTAGAATTGAAATAAATGTTGGGCCAGCGTTTTCCGTAACATATTTTAACCCATAGTTTTTTAATGTCTTAGTTATTGAAATTTGTTCTATGTAATGGCAGAATCAAGATATAAAAGTAGAAACTTTAAAATTTTACTTTGCTTAAATAAAATAGGTTTTTAAGCATTCCATTTAGAAAGAGCCCTACAAAAATACAAAAAAGTATTTTACGCATTTTCGATATAATATGAGAAATATAAATACAATAAATGAGTAAAATAACGGGTGGAAGAAAACATTTAAAGTTCCTATAATTTTTAAGTTAATCATACTTTTTAAATGCTTTGTATAAAACATTTTTAACAACAATAATTTTCAAAAAGAGAAATGGTGTGTTTTAAGAGGATACGACAATTTTTAAGAGATACAACAGTACTGTAATTTGACTAGTTGGTTGGAAAAACGAAATATTCGAAACCCGAATATTAATTACTACTAAAAATATTTACAAAAAAAAGGGGGGGGGGGATTGCACCTGACTGATTTTATGTTACAAGCTCATTGATAATACACAAAGTTTAAAAAAAAACTGTTATGACATTTTTATTTATGGAATTGTTTAACGTTCTAAATGGAATATTCATTTGTTTTTCGCTCGACAAGTGAGTTTTATTTATTCATATTCATTTTTATTTATTTGAAGCAAAGTAAGGCCGGGAACACACTTGGCGTTTTTTTCCGATCGAAGTTTTTACTGTCGCCGTCGTATCAGTAGTGGCGTAGCTAAAAAAAGGTCTATAATATTCATTATAACTTGATAATAAATACGAATCAATATACCTAACCCTACCTGAAAAAAATATATATATCTCTTCCAAAACCACGTTAAAAGCAAAACGCAAGGTACTTACATAATAATAATGGCCACGAATACAATAATTTCAAATGATGCATTTTTACCAAACAATTCGAAAACACAATGAAAAATAAACTATTTTTATCTAAAGTTATTGAGGCCACAATTTTTTTTTTTCTGTTTTTTTTCAGTAAATTTAGCTATTTTGAGATTTTTTTAAGCATGCAACTCTTAGGTCTTAGTAAAGGCGGTCACCCCAAAGCCCAAAATGTCTTGGTGGCATACCGGTCGATCGCGATTAATTTATTGCCCATCCCTGCTAAAAAGCTAAAAGCCCTCTAAAAAGCTACGGAGCGAACGATGTTACCAATAAAATTCCACAAATCCTCTGAAAACACTCCCCCCGTAAAAATTTCAATGGCAGAGTCTGCCCCATGCTCCCCCCCCCCCCCCCTCCGAGCGACGGCGGCATCACCGTAAAAAGCTACGGATACAAAACAATGCCCCCTAAAAATCCGCCAACCTCCTGAAATTTCAATGGCATAGTCACCTCGAGCCCCCCCCCCCCCCCCGATAGGCATATGATGTATCATAACATACAGTAAAATAGGTTCCGTTATTTTTCTTCTATGGTTTTGACAGAGAAAACCTTCGTCCAGCAGCAATATATTGGGATGGGACGAAAAAACCCTATTTTTGTTTTCCAAGTCTAAATCATGACCCACTCTATACTATACATTAAGTTTCTCATTATTTTGAACCATTATCAGTCCACTGAGTTCACTACACCTCAAGATCTTCTCTTGCAAAGACGCTCTCAACGGCTTGTGGCCCCCTTGTATGTACCAAATTTGTCGTGGCCTCAAGTTTATGCATATACTAGTAAACTTGGCGGTCATACGAAATGGCCACTGTTCTAGATATTATAAATTGTAATTAAAATGATTTGTGCAAAGGTGTCTGCTAATTCAAACTGAATTACCCAGGTCAGACGCCCCTTCACTTACTGCCCCACACTACTTTATACGTATTTACTACATAATCAAATTGTTTGTGAAAATTATACATTTACCATCGAAAGAACTTATTGAAAATTTTATTATGCTTTTCAAAACAAAAGTTTTAACGAAACTGGGAAAAAGAGCACTGCCACTCTAATAAGAAAAATTTATAAAGCGCAGACTATTAATAAATAAATTTAAAATAACGAAAGGATTAAATTAAATTCGCGTATACATTAATTTTTAGCGTAGATTGAAAATACAGCGGAGCCTCACTCAATATGCTAGATGAACGTTTTGATTATTATTAATATATTTGCTACATTTGTTACAATAACAATGACATTGATTTGTTTGATCACACGGCAACTGTAATTATATGGTTGGAAACGACGGCAAAACAATGCAAAAAATAATTTTTATAAAAAAAACAGAACCGACTTCAAATTAAAAATTGCGCTAAAAAGTAAAAAATAAATTCATTCTTTAAACAACATCGATGTGACTTTTAAACATAGTTTTAGAAGTCGGTGCAAAATTAGGATAGATAAAATATTTTGTAATCATGAATCAATTACAAATATATATATTTCCGCAGAATTAGCAACAGTTCCAATATGAGGTAGCAAATGGTATAATGGTAATTAGACCCATAATTTTGCACCGACTTCTAAAACTATGTTTAAAAGTCACATCGATGTTGTTTAAAGAATGAATTTATTTTTTACTTTTTAGCGCAATTTTTAATTTGAAGTCGGTTCTGTTTTTTTATAAAAATTATTTTATTTTATTCTTTTTAGTGTAAATACATTTTGTATATAAATACTCTATTTTTAAAAAAATCCATATCAAAGGACAAAACTTCTTTAAATTAATGGCACTAAAAACTAATCATTTGCATGATAAATTCCCTTTTGAAGTCTATTTTAGCAAACAAACTGATTGGATTAATTTTTGCCACAGAGAACCCTTTAGTCAAACTCTTGCTGTAATTTCTTTTAATATTACAGCCCATGACAACAAACATGTTTTTAACAATGCTTTTATATTTATTAATAGATTTCCCAACAAAGAAAAATCAAGCCAAGCCTTTCCAATTAAAATAAAAAATACTTATTTTTCACTCGTAACGTTTTTTCTAAAAAACAAATGTAGGCAAATTGATTTTTAATATTTGAGTTAGACGACCCTCTATCGATTAAAGAAAAAATCATCAAAATCGGTTCATTTAGTCAAAAGTTATGGATGAAAAGACAAAAAAAATACTACATTTCTGCCCATTACTTTTGTTCTAATTATCGAATATGGTCAAACGAAAGTACGGAACCTATGGGAAACCACCCCTGATCGATTGAAAAAAAAAATCATGAAAATCGGTTCATCCGGTGCGAAGTTATGAGTGGACAAACAAACAAAAAAAAAACGACATACATACAATACGAATGAATAACCTCCTTCCTTTGTGAAGTCGGTTAATAATTATCGAATATGGTCAAACGAAAGTACGGGACCTATGGGAAACCACCCCTGATCGATTGAAAAAAAAATCATGAAAATCGGTTCATCCGGTGCGAAGTTATGAGTGGACAAACAAACAAAAAAAAACGACATACATACAATACGAATGTATAACCTCCTTCCTTTGTGAAGTCGGTTAAAAATAAAATAAAACGGATAAAAAAAAAAGCATTGAAACATTTAAAAAAAATAATTTAAAAAAAACTAATTGAGTCGCAACTTTCATTTTTGCAGCGATGAGTTTCTCGGGTTGTAAATATTAACCGTGCTGAATGTGGTCCCGATCTGTAAAACGGCCTGGGATTCTATCGCGGACAGACAGACAAACAGAATAAGCCGCTTATATATAAGAAGATAAATAAATTTATTTATTTGCGTTTAAGCTAGTTTGTGTGGTCCCGGGTCCCGAGTTCCCACTTGTATGTGCACATAAAAAAGAACAAAAAATTTTCGAACGATAAAACAGTCTTACGGTCTAACTATAAAACTAATAATGATTGGGCAGGGGGGGGGGGAATTAAAATTGCAAAACATTTGAATTCTAAGAATCTGAGGAATAATAATAATAAAATTAATAATTATAAAAATACACAGAGGGAAGTAGATGAGAGGAAAGGAGTAGACAAGTTTTTCCAAAACGTGAAAAGCTTTTTGAATATAAATTTCGGAAGGAAAAAAAAAGTAGGTACTGTTGCGTACTTTTATAAAAGTACGCAACAATTCATTCAAGTATACTTGAATGAAAACAAATACGTGTGCGAAACTCTGGTATTACACTCAATGTAATACTCAACTTTATAAACTTTTATTTTTTATTATGATTTAATTACTATTGATTTAATAACTACCTAAGTATTCAACTGATATACGGTATAATCGAGTACAGTAAACATACTCTTATTTTCAGGGAAAAATACAAACTGTCATATGTAGACTTTCAATAGATTTGGTCAAAATAATATGCAATATTTTGCCATTGCGTGAAATATTTTATCAGTAGGAAATGATTGTACCATGGTCTCCTTTCCGAGACTCGTGGGTCTCCGATTTTACTATTTTCTCCTGCGGCCCCTCAGATTTGTTCTGTGTCCCCCAAGGTGGCCACATGGCTCATGTTGTAAAACCCTGCTCTAGCATTTTCCAAGCAGTACGATCTACTGCAGTAATGAAAAAAAAAAAGAAAAGTATGGAGAGGCTTGTGTTAGAATCAAAAGACTTTTAATAGAATAATAGTTAGACGCCCTGCCCTATTCGCATTAGATGCGAAAATAAAAAATGAGGAAGGGACTGTTGTTACATACAGCATTTTGATTACAGGGATAGTTGTCAAGGTGGTTTGAGGAAGAGCCAGAACTCCCCCCACCGCCCTCCACACACACACTGGACGCGATCTTTTTTTTTTCTTTTCACGGTCAGAGTCGGCGTGTTTGTGTGGACAATAATTTCAGCCGTTTTTTAACATCATCAAAGATATCCTAATATACGTTTTATGTCTTGAATGTCCAAAAATTAAAAAAAAATAGCCTTGAATCCTCCACCTCTCTCTCTCTCTCTAACATCATCAATGGACGTTCAAAAATGCGAATTTTCGAACCGAATTTAGAAAAAAATTCTGCGGAAGACTACATGAATCCATCTGTTTTTGGTGTCACCAAGGAAAGTCTAATATGCGTTTTTAAAATTTCAATTTCAAAAAATTTCTGGGGGGATCTCCTTCCCCCAAAGCCCTTTCCGTCCCCTCAAATCCTTGAAAATCATCAAAATTGTAGTTTTAGAACTTCATATTAGAAAATTTTTAACTGTCTTTTAACATCACCAGAGATTGCCTTACGTGAGTTTTATGACTTGAATTTCAAAACATTTCTGAAAAATAGCCTTGAATCCCTCCTTGGTCTAACAGTATCAATGGATGTCATTGCGAATTTCCGGGAAGGAGCCCTGAATTCTGCAAATCTTTTATTCGATGTCACCAAAGAGAGACCACCCCTAGCCGTCCCCCTAACGGCGTCAATGATAGTATAAAATTGCGATTTTCGAATTTAATTTTGAAGCTGAACTCGCTCATATTACATGTATACATATACATATATATCAATATTAAAACAATAAATTATTTATAATAACTATATATGCGCTATATAGGGGCCGTTCATAAATGATGTTACGCTTTTCCCCCATATATTTGACCTCCCTCCCCCCCCCCCTTTATCACAATATGTCACACTTCAGCTGACTCCCTTCCCCCTTTGTCACACGTCACGCTATGTTGGATAATGCAGAATGTCACACTTCTTGTTACCTCCTCCCCTTGTCACACTTTGTCCCAAGTTCACGAACCCCCCTCCCCCCCTCGAAGCGTGATATCATTTATGAATGATCCCATACATGCTCATATATCATATACATATGTATACGTTTATAAAAACAATAAAGGGGCCACCAAACTCATAGTCCCCCTTGATTTTTGACGGCCAACGTTTAGAGTAGATATATCATAGCAATTTTGTTATTCAGTATACTTGCTCTTTGCGTCTAATCTGAAATTAAAATTTTCGGATGGTTTTTCTATTCTTGTTGCTTGTTATAAACATTTTTATAATTTGGTAATCACACTACTATGAAAAATAACTTTCTATGCATGAACTCTGTCCGTCAGTGTAAATTCAAATTTGCACTTAATGTCCCACGCCAACAAGCGAATGAGAAGAGCAGAAGTAAAAAGGAAAGTTGAATACTAAAAAAAAAAAAAAAATCTTCTAAATGATTATGTCTATACAAGACATCCCCCCAAGTGGGATGGCGTACCTTCGTCTCAAAAAGAATCCTCTCTCCTTCCTAAAAATGCCAATGGCGCAGTCGTTCAGTTGACACAGCCAGTTGCAATTTCGTTCAGTTGAAAGTTATTAAACTAAATTTCCAAACATTTAATGAATATGATTTTCGTTTGTTTGTAATTTAATAAATTAAATATCGCAATTTCTTTAAACAGAAACTTGCCGAAATTCATAGCAATAAAATTTGTTTAAGCACATCTGCTTAATGCATACGTTAATTGAATTAATAAAAATGCATATTCATTTCCTCCCATGATGTACTACTGCAAGGTTTTTTTACCTTGTTAAAATTAATACGAACCGGTTGAGAATAATATTCTACATCTACATTAAGAGGTGGGAGTGGAATTTTAAAGAATTTTAGACATTAATTTAAATTCAAGTTTATAATAAAGATAATTGAAAAACATTGAAAGCAACTAACATAGCAAACG
Organism: Octonoba sinensis; assembly: GCA_038502835.1. Lineage (NCBI taxonomy): Eukaryota > Metazoa > Arthropoda > Arachnida > Araneae > Uloboridae > Octonoba > Octonoba sinensis. Next base: position 21,051,577 of record CM076599.1, on the reverse strand, counting down.
AACAAGAAAACTAGGCACCGCTACGTTTCGCCTCTTGTAATAAGACACATATTTCCTTTGAAACATTTTAACAAAAAATCAGAACCAGATGTCACATTTTTAAAGATTCTAAACGACAGTCTGTAATTGTACGCTAGTGGAGGGAGATAATGAAGAACGCCCCAGAGGAAAGAAACGTTGAGGTTGAGAATAGGGAAACAAGGGAGTGTGTGTGGGGAAAACCAAAACAGGGAATTTAAACCAAAACAAAAAAAAATCCCCAAATTAGCTTTTGATTGCAGCGCCATCTAGATGTCAGAATTCGCTACATCGGGAGCTTTCAATTCCCCTTAATTCTCGAATTCCTTGCAGTCTTTGTTAAAAATAAAACACCATTGAAAAGTTAACGAATTTGAATATTTATATAATGACCTCAAATATTTTTAAGTTAATTAACTAAATATTCAAATAATACTCAATTAATTGATCTAATTAAATCCTAAAATGGTCCCATGTTTTCCAGTCATATTCCTGAGAAATAATCTATAAATGATTTGTATTCTTCAGCACCTGAAATGCTCCATTCGACGACGTTCGAACGAAAGTTGAACGACAATCTTTAAAGTTTCAACTCTTAAATTCATTAATATAGAATAGGAGTGGGACATCGATGTCTTAAAACATTGAGGTTTTTGTAAAGCATCGGTGTTTTCACCCTCAATGTACTGTCTGATTTTCTTAGCTGAAACGTTCCTTGATTTTGCGCAAGCGGCAGGTCTGCTTCAATTTCATCGAAATAATGGTGAGAGGGCAAAAAAAGATAAGGAATTGTTAATATTTATACAAACATGATACAATAATAAGATAACAATAACAAACATACTTTTTACACGCCAGTCGCGTTTAAATCAACAAAGCAAAATATAAATTTATTATCTTTAAACACCATCCAATAAAAAAGAAAAAAAATCGAATCAGCTAAAATGTTTCAGAGGCCATTTTCACCCACCCCTAGTTTAACAAGTAGAATCGTTTACCTCCTCACCCACCGGAAATATTCTGGTTAGAACAAAACAGTACCATGGTTGTTTTAAATTTCGAACATCGATATATTGAAACACAGATGTATTGTCATCGATGTCACATCTTTAATATGCATCGAGAAAATGTCCGAAATACATGAATTGGGTTGAGCAGGACATTTTTGATTGCAAGAATCTTAATAAACTTTCATATACAAAGTTGAAATACATTTTATTTTATTAGAATGTAACAGATGGGATATTTTCTTTAGGTGTTCAAGGAAATGGTATAGAGCTAAGTTTTGATTCCAATCGTGACATCGAAGCAAAATACAACATTTACCAGTACCAACGGATTTCAAACAGCAGATCAAGTTTTGATTATAAACTCATTGGTGAATGGGTTAACGGCAATAGCACAAGGTAAGTAACAAAGTAATCCCATTTTCTGTAGTGATTAGGACACCTGCCTTTCACCCCAACGCCCCTGTCCTATCATCGGCATGGGAATCTCAATTCACCGGCGCAATGACGCTATACATAGCAGTCCTAAGGCTTTATACTAAGAGATAAGGGAGTTATTGGGTAAGACGTACGGGACAAAGTCGCTGATTAATGGTTTCGCTCAAACAAGACACGGTAAAGATCAAACTCTTTGGTAAATTAGTTAACAGTAGTGACAAAAACTAACATTAAGCTTATCGGTGAATGGATTAACAGTAATATACAAGAAAGTGATCTAGAGCTAAACGTGCCCACTTTTTCGAATACCAACATCGATTTCCTAACAGTAGCTATTTCTGTCTATCAATTGACTTAAGCTTCAAATGATTTCCAATATTCCTTTTCAACAACTAAAACATATTTTTGTAAAGAAAATGTCTATTTTACTTATTAAAGAAATTGCGATATTAAATTTTTTCTCTGATAGGTTTTAGATCCTAGTAAAATCGGAACATGTTTTTTAATAGACACATACTTATATTAAAGACATTTTGTATAAAATGTTTCTAAAAAAATATTTATTTTAAACTCAGTGGCGAGCCAGCCCTTTTGGAGGCCATGGCCTACTGTGCTCCTCAAAGTTTTCAACGAATTAGATTTTTTCTTTAATCATATAATTTTTAATAGTACAAAGTAAGATTGTGGTAATAAGTATAGCTTAAAGCGGAAAGGTCACTATCACGAAGGATGCAAAATGCAACATCAGCTGATGTTCCTGAAAAGAAAAATTAAAGTTTATCGAGTATGTACGAGTTCTTACACTAACAATAGAAACAACTTGTTCATCCTATATATGTCCGAAATTGTTTGAGCAAAGTATAGAAAATATTCTCACGCTGTTAGCTTGTCATTTTTTTTCTCTTTTGGTTCGCACTAATATAAGTACGTTTTCTTCTGGGTTTGAACATCTAACAAGTTTCAGTAGTGTCAAAGTAACTGGTTTCAAAAAATGGAACGTAGTGGGAATCCACAACTTTGATTCCCAAGACTTTCTTGAAGTTGATGAAGATCGTCAACTTCAAGGCAAGCTTACGAATGAATTTTCAAGCCCGAATCGACTGAAATGAATCGGTCTCATTCTCCAGCCAATTCGAACTTCTGAACTACATATGAAAGCTTTCTTCAACTTGTCAGAAGGTAAATAAGATCGATGGTTCGTGTGCCTGACGGAGGTTTGAATCGGTTGGCCATTAGTGTTGGTCAGAGCAGTCAAATGAAGGATAAATTTCTATTTCTGTGAAATCATGCATTAATTAAATATCCACTAGAGCAACAGTTTTTTCTAGACGTGAGTTAAGGCAGTGAGAAGCAAAGGTATGTAAGTGACCAAAAAACGATTCCGAGAAAAACGCGTTCAAAGTTTGGCTCTTATGGGACCTTTAATGCTTTTTTTTCTAAATTATGTTGGGAGATAGTACCTGTTAGGGATACCATTACTATATCTTGCCACAATATAGAATAGTGCTTTTTCTATCCTTTGCACCATTTATCTCCAAATTTTTATTTTTGTCACTTACACCCCTTTGCTTCTAGGCGCCTCAGTTGCCATTATAACGGGTTTTTACAGAATGTTCTTGCCTTACCTTGCTTCTAGTAATTGTATATACAGTAGAACCTCAATGCACCGTTCTCGCATCTATCACTCTCCCGTATGTATCTTTTTTCATCGAACGGTTTTACGGTATCGTCTTGCTTTATGCTAATTTACATTCTTCGGTTTCACGTATGTATTGTTCAAAATGAATGATCGCATGAAAAACAATCGCTCGAGGCTCTACTGTACATCGATGATGTTTTATTGCAGAGTGAACAAGTTATCCATAACACAGAGTCCAATCTGGGAAGGTAATCAAGAAATTACATCTTTCTGTGGCAAAGAATGCAACATTGGAGAAGAACGAATCTACAGTAGAAACAGAAAACGTCGATGTTGTTGGGTATGCAGACGATGTAAAGAAGATTTTTATCTTCCAGATCGTCGTGGCAACTGTCAGAAATGTTCAGAAGGTTAACCTTTTTTTTTTTTCAATTTCATTCAATTTTCTTCTAACAATAGAGTTGTTTTGATTTTTTTATTCATAATTAAACTTTTTTTAGATTTCACGAAAAAGAAAAGAAAGAGTAAATTTTCCTAATCTTTTCAAATTTTACCGAATCTTCATTCTCTTTCTAGAGTTATTACTTAACATTTATTTGTTTCTGGTTCTTATATATTTATTTTAAACTGTGTTCTCTCTCTTTTGAAAACTTCAGGTCACTTGAGTAACAAAAAAGATACGGCTACTTATGTGGCCTGGAAATGGATGAGAAATTAAAAATTTTGAATTTTTATTACATTCCCTAGACATCTTTCCTAAAATCAGCAAGTGGATAATTATTTGTTGGTCATGTTTTCGACCAAAAATTATTATTCACTTGTTGATTTTAGGGATCAAATCTAAGTGATTTCAGAATTATCGTCTAAATTTTCAAGTATGGAACTTTCCTGATGTGGTAGTGACTTTAGAACTTTTAGTTTTCTTTCGTTTTTTTTTTCCCTGCAAGGATTGTATATTTCATATATTTGTGCTATGGATGCCGCCCATATCATGCACTGTCCTGCTCTGCGCAAGTCTTCTCAAGCTGAGCGATATTGGGAAGCCCGAGACCTGTTAAATTAATGGACTCGAGTTGCTGCACTTTGTTTACAATCTTTTTTGTGCATTCCACTTTATTGTTGTGCTGTAACTACTCCAATAAATTTGCCATTGAAAATCAAAAAAATATATATATTTGTGCTATAGTATCGAATATTTTTACGTATTCAATAGTGAATCATTGATCAGAAGTCAAATACGTCGGCTGTAATGCGTTCAAATCTTCCCAACACCCTAGTTCGTGTGGAATTATGCGATTAAGCTGAGAGTTAGCAAGATTTGTTCATCAGAAAGTACCAAAACTGATTAGCTCTCTTTATGTTTCTTCTCAGTTGAGAAAAGAAATCATTCCTAAACTACCTATTTCAAATATATGATAAACACAAGTGTCTCTTCTGTACTGTTTATATGCGATATCCTCTCATAAAACCACTGGTTTCTTTTTGCAGGACGAGTTCCAACGACAGATATGAGAGAATGCACCGACATGGAGTTGAAATATATTGGTAAAGATATTTTGAGTCCTTGGGCACTAACGCCATTGAGTTTTTCGATTCTTGGTCTTCTCTGCACATTCACGATATTTATTATTTTTTTATATTTTCGAAACACACCCATCATCATGGCATCTGGTCGTGAACTCTGTTACGTCATCTTGATTGGAGTGGCCCTCTGCTATTGCTTCACTTTCTTTGCCATATCAAGACCAAGTAAGGTAATATATAGCTAGTTAGCGAGTTTAAATGATTTGAAAATAGGGTCATAATTTTTTAATGACTTATATATATATATGTCGGCGGCGGAGGGAGCCCACCACAATGGAGGTGGAGCAGGTCTGCTGGAGATGGGAACAGAACCCTGGACCTCCACGGTGGAAAGCCCGTACTTTGCTGCTTTTCCAAAACACGTCTAATAGCCAGCGGCAAACGCGTATTATAAGCTGTTGACCGCCCACCTCATAGCTTCCCCCGAGCGAAAGACCATGGAAAGTGAGCGGTTCCGTTATCAGATGAACCGTGTAATTTCGACCCGGCTGTCTTGAACCTTTTTGCCAGTTTCTTATCCGAATGCACAGTTTATGCTCAAACCTCCTCCGGCTGCGTTTGGACATCACAGTGGAAGGGTTGCCCGCGGGGTTCCTGTAGTGGTCCGGAGCTATGGAACTTGGTTGCAGCATCGCTCCTTTCCATTGACTGGCCCGGTCACACTAAAATACAGGCCTTCGCGGACGACTTTCTTCTGCTAATTCATGGCCGCACGAACCAACTGCTGGAGGCTAATGGTCGCTTTTCTCTTTCTTTACTGGATGCTTGGTTGAGGGAGCACGACCTCGAGGCCTCGGGCAGCAAGTCAAGGGTATTGGTTTTCAAGGTACCGCGGGACCTGGTGCGACCACCATACTTACGCATCGGTGATTTATCAATTAAACGAAGCCCTACTGTAAAATATTTGGGCGTGGTATTTAACCAATTTTTGACTTGGGATGCACACATTGATTACATAAGGAATAAAGCAATTTTCATTCAAAGTGGTCTCCAGCGTCTCACGGGGGGGTAACTGGGGCTTGAAAATTCGCCAACGGGTTCTCATCTATAAACAGGTCTTTGAGACGTCTCTCCTTTATGCGCCGGGACTGTGGGGACGCACTCTAACAGTCCGCCAGACGAAAAAGGTTCTCACTCTCCAACGCAGAGCACTGCTCTCAGTAACCGGGGCGTACGCAACGTGCCCCCACTCAGCACTATACATTCTGGCGGGAGTGCCCCCTATAGACCTGACGATAAGGGAGAAGATCTGGCTCACCCAGTTCTATGTAGAGAGGAGGACCATCGTTTTAGATGGGGTAACATTCGATCCCTCTTTGTATGAACACGCGGCACCAAAATGGTTTCAGCGTTCGTGGGTGCAAATTTCTGACTATCCTTGCAGTGTTGACCGTGACCCCCCATCTTTATCATTTAATCGTTTTTATACCGACTGATCCAAAACGCCCGTCGGCGTGGCTTCGGCGGTGGTTCAGTACAAGGGACACCGTGCAGTGGGGGAGTGTGCAATGAGGCATGCTGTTGGTAATTCAATTTTTCAGGCGGAACTTTTTGCTATTAAGTCAGCGGCGAACCTGTCGTTCACAATTTCATCCTCTAACGTTCAAATTTTTTCAGACAGTCAGGCTGCTATCCTTTCTATCAAAGACCCACTTCAGCGCAGTCCTCTAGTAAATTCAGTACAAAGCATGCTAATTTCGACTCCTAGAATTTCAATTCACTTGGTCAAGGGTCATTCAGGGAATGTAGGAAATGACAAAGCTGACCAATTAGCTCGTACGGCAGCTGAGGATCCCGCATTTTTACCCTACACGGCCCTTCCCCTTCCTAAATCCAATTTCATACAACAAATTAGAGCCAAAACTAGAGAGGATTGGCAGTACCGCTGGAACGAGGCGGATACTGGTCGCCGGGTTTTTGAATTCTTTCCAATCGTTCGTTTTTCTCCAAGGGTCAGCCAACGTTTTGAAACAATCCTGGTTTCTGGCCATGGCTCTTTCCCGAGCTATCTTCATCGCTTTGCTCTTTCTGATTCTCCTTATTGCTCCTGTGAAGCGATGGGTACGCCTGACCACTATGTTTTTCATTGCCCTTTAACCAGTAAGTATCATATTCGGGCTAGCAGCCAAATTTCACCCATTCAAGCTATTCGTAACGCGTTCCAGCATCCCCATGCACGCTCCCTCCTTGCTTCTTTGTTTTTGCATTTATCAAGCGAGGGGTATCTATTTCAGGGAACTTAGTGTTTGTCTGTTTTGGCTATTATCTTCTTTTGTTTTTGTGTATATTTTGAGTGTACCATTTCACATTGTTTTGATATTGTATGATTGATTTTGGTACTTTTTTATAGTGTTGCACGGTTTCTCATTGTTGTCTCATGTCATATAGCGCTTTAATGCATACTCTTAAAGTTTTGCATTCTACTGTGATTTAGTGTTTTACAATAACTTGTTTTTTTAATGTTTTTTTTTTATTATTATTTATTTATTTTAATGGTTTTCATAAATTTGCGGTTGGTCGAGCTCTCCCGGAACCCCATTTGCTCCCGAGGGCTTGCACTCGGGGGCATCTAAAAATACGATAGGCCAGAAAATGGCAGGTGCGGGGGGTTTCTGGGCGCACTATCAGATGAACCAATGGATGAACGCCAGCGCGACGGACGTCAATCGTTCTGACGTAAGCAGCGAGGTGCCAGGTGCATCGTCCGGCAGTCTAGCAATGAGGGCGAATGATTTTATGTGATGCAGCGAGTGGCGGCTAGCGAGGTGCCTTTTTGATAGCTTTTGTGTCTCCATCTGTGCGTAGTCTGAATCAGTTTTTTTAACACATGAAGGATGTGTTGTCTCATGCCGGGTCACCAGTTTGCGGCGGAGGGCGCCCACCGCAATGAAGGGGCCGTCTGCTGGAGGTGGGGATAGAGCCCTGGATCTCCATGCCGCAGAGCCAGTACATTAACCGCTTTGCCAAAAGACGTCTAATGGCCAGGGGCAAAGTCGAATTATAAGCTGTTGACCGCCCACCTCATATATATATATATATATATATATGAGGTGGGCGGACGGAGATACATATTTATATACATATATATGTATGTAGATGTATGTATGTATGTATATATATATATACAGGTGCACTCGGAACTTCGGCCACTACACGAAAGATCCGGTTATCCGACATGTGAAATTTGATTTTTTAAATTGAAGTAATAAGCATGTTTTGAAAATATATGTAAATTAAACACTTACGACGTATTCGGAAGCATTGCAATCTTTAAAATATGCATAGAATTTACAAGTTTCAAACACCAGAGCCGGGTACCCGGTACGGATACGTCACGCAAGAGACCACGAATATCCTGGAAAATCAATCATCAAGCGAATCATAGAAAAACAGAATAGCAGAAAAAGTATTCAATATATACTAAAATTTAAAAGTTAAGAAACAATAGGAGAGAAGGGGTTTCATTTTTGTCAAAGTCATAGACAAAAGTTCGGCACATCAACACATTCCTGTTTGCAAAAGCGAAGTATACTACTATTTGCCTTTATACTAACATCAGTATAAAAATACATGTCTCACTGGTCAAAACAAACCATTTCTCAACATTAGTACTAAGCTAAGTGGTTCAAAATTGAAAAGAAAAAACTCATAATGAGTCCAACTATGCCGTACATTTTTGCTTCAGAAGAATCCTGAGGGATATCAAAGAGTAAAGTCCTAGATTTACCACAGCCACCGCCAATTAGGTTCGCACTCAGGAGATCTTATTGGTCATATGACACATTTGATCGCGCAAAACTGCGTACAGGCTAAATGCGGGACATCTCTTACTGAACGCAAAAGAAGTGGAAATCTTACCCGGGACTCTCTTTGAAGATTCTCTGGCTGGCGTAACGTTTTATGTGCAGAAACCGACTACGCATGGGTCGAAACTGGCTTGCATAGCTTACGGTTCAGTCTTTATGCAGCTTAAGGTGGTATTCTAGCAGGCCTGGACTGGCCAGGTCGGATGGTCGGCGATCGCCGAGGGCCCCCGGAGTAGGGGGCCCACAAACGAGGAGGCAAAAAAATAATTTCTATCTGAATTTTTTTTCTACAGATTTTTCATTTTTTCTTAACTATTTGCACTGCTTCATTACTTTTGAACAGGATGCTTCACTATCGCAATCTTACAAAAGTTTTAAAACTTTAACATAACAGTGGTCGATGGCCCAATCGGACTTGCTTTGTGTGAGCCTGTAAAATCAAAACTAGCTAAATGAGGCACTTCAACATGAAATATTATTGCTTGCTCATTTGTTGGAGCTGCTAACGTGAGGGGATTTGATAACGGCTTAGAAGCGAATTTCAAGAAGAGAAACAAAGATCAGTGGGCGGACATGGCGGCGCCAACTAAGTGGGCCCCGAATTGAAAAGGCCCCTTCATTATTTTAAATTTCCTCTCCCCATACTGTAGAACACATGGATACAAGTAGGGCCTCGCAATAAATGATGTTTCATGCAAATTGTACACAACAGTAATTGGATGAAAAAATGAGCAATTCAAATACCGGGCAACATTAATGTTTTCAAAAATATTTTAAGGAGGGGGGGGGCATATTTATTTTACCGTCAGGGGTCCTCAAACTACTCATTGCGCTCTAGACGAATATTTTATTTCTACTCATTAACTCATTGCATGACCCATCAGGATAACATATTTTTTTGTTCGCGAAGCAAACAAAAATGTGTGTTGGTTACAATTAAAGGCTTCCGTAAACTTAAAATACGAGTTATAATATTATACCGTAGGCAAGAAGGGGGGGGGGGGAATAATTTTGTAATTTTTAGCTTAGTCTACAATGTATTTCCTTTATTTTTTAATTTAATTAATTATTTTTTTTGTTGACGGTTTGATATTGTACTTCACTGCTCTAAATTGCGATATTGCACGGGAACTTTTTATATGTATAAAAACATTTGATGACAACATAAAGCCATTGAAAGCAACCAGAGAAGAGAAAGAAAAAAAAGCCGGGGCACGTGCCCCGGGTGGCGGGCGGCACTTCTGAGGGGAAGCATATTCAACTGTGATGCACAAAAAAAAAAAAAAAAAAAAAAAAAAAAAAAACGAAGAATAAAGAAAATTTAACAAAAAAAGAAATATTTACATTTATTTTTAAAAATTTAACTTTTGGAAAGAGAATTAAAATCCTAGTTCGGCGCTCCGATTTGATCATTGATCGGCTATTTTGCTAACGATTAAAAGCGATTAATAGAAGTATTTATTTGTATAAACTGTAGGAAGCTTTAAAACTGAGTTATACTGAATAATATTGCGTCGTTGATGAGTCGGCTGGCTCCTGTGGCAGGCAAGGGCTCCTGGGAAGGCAGTTTTAAGGGGACGGAAAATTTAAAAAATTGTCAAAATTTAAAACAATGTTAAAATTTAAAAATTGAATTAAAAAAAAAAAGTCAAGGTTTTTTCGCCTCTATATATATAATCATGCTATGCTCAAACAATGTAATAACCTTTCTTTTACAAATTTTAAAAGCATCCTTTCGGGAAAAGGCGGGGAGGGGTTAGCTTGCAAGTGTCGTTTGAGAAGTCAGAGACGTGTCTCTTCGATATGAGCGTTAGTACGAAGAGGGGGGGACGGGATTTTAAAAAAATGCTAATTTTACTCTCCATTTTTATGAGTTTTTCATGATTAAAATCGTTTAAACTTTAAAAAGTTTTTATTTGCTTCTTTTTTTTCCTAATATTTTTGCTGTCCCAAATGCGTCTCCTAAGGCCTCAAAATGCACCAGTTTGCATATAGTTTTCAAAATTTTCAAGGGGGAGAATCCCCGGACCCCCTTCAACTGGCAGAATTTCATATTTCCAGTTAAGGGGTACCCTTCATATGGCTCTATCCTCCTAATGTTCAGCTGAAAGGATCTGGCCATGGAAACAGTTTTGAAAATTCTAAGGGTTTATCAGTGGCCCCCAAGTGAAAACTCCCTTAAAAAAGTCATTCAGTTAATAAATGGTAGTTCATTATTCAGTCAGTGCTCTTGGCTTAGATATAATAAGTGAGTGAGATATAATAAAAATAGTATTAAATTTCGGTGTACTAAACAGTTAGTCAAGCAAAACTAAAAACATTGCTTTGATTTTTTTTCTTATTTAATATAAAAATTGCTTCAGTTTAAATACTGTATAAGACCCTAAAAAAAGCAAAAGACGGTTTCCAGACACATAATCTTCAAAAAATTTTACTCTAAGGGGCCCCGTTTCAGTACCTGCCCGAAGGCCCCAGAGGGAGCCAGTCCGGATCTGTATTCTAGTGTAGAATTTCGAAAACATCGAAAAAAATTTTTTCAAGTTTAGACAATCAAGAATATGCCATTAAAAGGATTTTTCAAAATTCCTATTATTTCATGAGTTATGGCCGTTTTAGTGACGTGGCATCGGTTCCGACACGACCGCTACAAGTCATCAAAAGACGATAGGCGTTCCAGAGTCCCTACGGTTGAAATAATCCCTTATAAAATCTTTATTGTATAGTATCCCTTTTAAATCTATATTTTATTAAAGGACATAGAAACTTGTTTTGTTGGAATACTCTTCGTTTAGCTTTATTTTAAGTTAGTTTTGAGCCAACCTTCGAAGTTAGTATTTTTAATGAAGTTTTTATACCCATATTAAGAACCTTAGATGTTATTGGAATCACGACTGGCCCAGAAGCTAATGCTTTTGCAGCGAGAAGGGACGAAGCGCGTATCGAGCGTTCAGAACTCTTGACTTCAGCGGCGTCAAAGGAGGATAGAACTGCTCGTCTTCACCAGAGAACATCGCAGAATGAGCATTTTGAAGTAGAGGAAGGTTTCTTATATGTAGCAGGAATCGCCGATTAAAAGTATGTAAGTATTTTGTACCATTCTATAAAATTGCCGAAAACTTGTCTCAAAACTTTGAACGCGTTTTTCTCGAAACTTCTTTTTTCGAGCTGTTGGTAAGGATATCTCGAGTTCTAATGGACCGATTTGCTTCAAATTTGGAGAGAATGCTCTTTATACATCCCTTTATCGTGTGGACCTTGCCCAAAACTATAACTCTTCATTTAGTATTTTTTAAAAATTCGGAATTGTTGAAAAAATATGCAATTTTTTTTCCTAAACAGCCGCCATTTTGTAAAAAAAAAAAAAAATTAACTTGTCCAAGGGTCATACGATAGCGGCATCTATAATAATTAAGAATCGGTCTGTTTTTTATTTTTCAGATCACCAGGAGAGTTTCACAATGCACGCCAGGACACCCTCTTTTTTTTTTGGACACCCGACTTTGACTGCTCATAACTTTGTCAATGTTAATTTTATTTTGGAAAACATCAGTAAGCAAATGATAAAAATATGGATACTAAAAATATTTTTTGTTTCCTTTGTACAGCGCTTCAAAAACCGGGCGAAATTCATGCGTCTACACTAAAACACCCCCTTAACCCTGACTGACTTAATTATCGTAAAACGCAAAATAAAGGCACTAAAAACCGATCTTAGTAACCACCTCATTGTACAAATAAAGCACGGGATCGCTAAGCTAAGTTTCCTGGCCAGTAAAAATAGGTAAATTTGTAGTTGGCTGTGCCACTGCCGTATGCCCAAAAACATTTATTTTATGACACACAGTTAATTCTATAGTTTCTCTTTAACATTTCATTTTCCTTAGTTTATGTGCAGTGCTCTTCGTATCGGAATGGGCCTAGGCATATCCGTTTGCTACTCGGCGATCATAACCAAAACTAGTCGCACATCAAGAATATTCAACCGCAGTCTGAGGACAGCAAAACGGCCATCATACATCAGTCCAGAATCTCAACTCGTCATATGCCTGTGCCTCATCCTGATCCAGATCACGCTATCCGCCATGTGGCTCTTCATCAAGCCACCTTCAACAGAGACGAAATTCATTGAAGTGGCTCCTGCAGAATGGATACTCAAGTGTGGATTTGATAAGATGTCAGTTCTGTTTGGACTCCTCTATAATATGGTTCTGCTTCTTTTCTGCACATTTTATGCATTCAAGACGAGAAACATTCCCGAAAACTTCAACGAATCCAAATACATTAGCTTCACTATGTATTCATCGTGCATCATTTGGCTGGCCTTCATACCGATCTACTGCAGTGCTTTGGATGATTATAAGGTATGCTTTTGGAATACAAAGGTGATAATAATGATATTATGATAATAAGATACACTTTGGTTGCATCAGAAACAAGCAGTTGAAACTTGTTTTCATACTTAAATGAAAAATTTACTGGAAAAGTAATCTGCAGCTGAAGAGCTCTAAATTTCCTAAAAAAAAATAAATATCTACAAGAAGTTAAATCATAGGAAAAGTTCACTGACAAATCGAATCAATAAAGAATATACGTCAAGTGAAAACCATGATGAATAATAACAATTCAAAGTTACTTAAGTGTTTTAATCTGAACCTTTGGACTAACATATTATTATGTATCCTATTTTGATGTAAATTATTATGAGAATTTTCGATTCAAGCTGTGATAAGCTAGGGAACTGAAATTATTAGTATAAAAATTCCACTATATCTTTAATTTTTAACTTAATCTTTGAAAATATGTCAGTAAAAACTTTTTTTTTCTGCTTATTAATTTTTTTTACAATGTGTGGAGTTCTAAGATAACTTTTAATTCTTTGACAACAGATTTTTTAATCCATAATTTTTCGTATGTCAAGATAGAAGATATTTAACTGTTCTGCGGAACTCTCGCTCTTCACAACTGGAGAGCAGTTCCGTAAGTCGAAATAAAAATTCGGAAAAAATACGTACAAAGCTCACACTGCCTTGAGTGGCGTTCAATAACTAAAGCATACCAAGAAGAATGAATGCAAAATACCACTACAAATAACATCAACAAGACAATGCTTTTCTATTTTTGTATAAATACAATAATTTTCCTTAAGGGGGGAATACGTGTAAAGGTCTCAAAAAAAAAATTCTTCATAAATCGATTCTACAACTAGTCAATAATATACCCTGAAAATTTCAAAGCAAAATTCCAAGTCGTTTAAAAGTTCATTTGAGCGAGCGCCCTTTTTGGAGCAGTTGAGCAGGTAGTCCCTCATGAATGACCTGAAGCAGTGGCGTAGCTAGACCCGGATTTTTGGGGAGGGGAGGGGTTCTTCGGTAGAAGTGATCTAATTTCATTGTTTTACAAGAAAAATTGGACACATTTTAAACAATCTTTACCATTTCAGGTGGGGTTTTATCCCTAAAACTACCCCCTTATCTACGCCAGTGACCTGAAGGGTATTAGGGAACGTTAGCAGATGTCCTTTTATTTATTTTTTAACAATTGAGACCTCGGATAGAAATTTCTATAAGTATTAGTATCTATAAGTATAAAAAAATTGATTCATTTACTGCCTTTAATTTACCTTCAATACCACTCTTTATTTCAAACGCGTTTTTCTCGAAACTACTTTTTTCGAATTTGTGTACTCTAGCGCGCAGAGTTTTTGATCAATCCTTATCAAATTTAGCGCACATATTCTTTATATATACACGCTTTAGTTGAACTATAATCATAAATATATACCTTTATCTTTACTTTTTGTATTGTAAAAAAAGAACAAAAAAAGTTAAAAATCGTACTTAATTTTCCCATTCTAACAAAAAATTGAAATTTTCAATTTTTTGTGATGATTTTAGTTCAACTAGAAGAAATACTTATAAAAAAGTAGATTTTTTAAAGAATTTATTTCAGATAAAAATTGTGACCTCCAGGATGTACGCAAACTGCCGACCCAGGTGGCGACTTACAGTGTGCAGCAGCCGATATGTCCGCGATTTTTCAAGAAAAATGTTTGAAAATTTCAGTAAATGTTCTTCCCAATATATCTATAATATAACCTCAAAATCTCAATAAAATATATTTATTCTTTATACGTTAAAAAAATTCATGAAAATTGCTCTTAATACGCCGTTTTACACGTATTTCTCTCCCTAATTTACATAATTTACAAAAAAAAAAGGTACAAAACGTTAAACTACTTTTTTTTTTTTTTTTTTGAAATTCATTATTTATTCATTTTATTTATTTTTTTTATTTATATCTAACGATATGTTTTTCTGAAAAAGGAATTGTGTTCCCCAAAAAATCTCTTAGTTTTAAGGGTTCCTTTAGCGGACAAAGTGTGAAGGTCACTTGTATAGATTTAGGAACTTCGCAAGAATTACTTATCAGTAACGGTGTCAAAAAATAAGTTATGCTACTTTTTGTTTGACATCGTCAATTAAGTATCTCACTGTTGACAAGAAAAATTATAATTGAAAAACAATAAAATGTGCAATGAAAATTGCGTCAAAATGAAAACCATAAAATACAGCGATGCTGAAGACATAAGCAAAACATTTGAATGATCACTTACTCCATTTTTCTATCCTTTCCAGGTGCAGATCACAGTATTAGCAATGAGTGTCAGTCTCAGTGGAAGCGTTACTCTAGTTTGTATTTTCTTGCCGAAAATTTACGTCGTCATCTTCCGACCTGATAAAAATGTTCGTTACCCAAGTTCTAATACAAACAGCGGGGCAACAGCAACATACATTACTCCAGCCCCAATCCTATTTAAGAGAGCAGCAAAAACCAATCATACTCAAGCTGCGTCAGAAGACTTCCAAAATGATTTGCTTGCGAACAAAAGCTCGAATCATCCTTACGGTGATAAGAAATAAACATTCCATATACCATTATGAAGTACAGCTTCAGCATGGCAAAAAAATCTCTGAAGCTGAATTCCCCGATTTCTAGAGCTTTTTCCCAAAATTTCCAAGCCTGTATATAATTCAGAAGTGGCTCCAGGAATCATTTTTGTAAGGACATCAGGAAGTAAAAATGGTTCTCCCTCGTAAACGTGTTCATAATAAAGCTCCCATTATAGTTTTTCTGTTTTTTGGCTCCCTCAAAATCAAATAATGAACTATCTTGAAGTGCAGAATATATGAGTATATATGTGTATATATATATATATATATAATGAATAAAAATATTTTGATGTAATGATTACCAATCTTTTTTTCTTTTTAAAGAGAGCACGTGCCGCTTGTGTCCCAAACATCAAATAGGGCTGAGGCCCTAAGAACCACCAATGGTATATTTTATATATATCGTTCCCCGGCAGCAATAATGGCATGTCGTTAAAAGAAAAGAAAAAAACTTGAGGAAAATCAAAGTTTTAAATTATACTCAGTTTAATAGATTTAGGCAACTGCAACTATGCTACTTAAAAAAATATATATGGTATGATTACTGGTTGGTTTTTTGTGGTCTCAATTAACTCCGCATGATTAAAATATGCAAATATTTGTTCCAAATTTTGAAATTTAAAGATGTGCAGGTACTGTGGCAAGAAATAGCATAAAATTCAAATACTAAATCAATAATTATGGTGTTTTTTAAACAGCATGGTCCATGACAAGAAGTCATGCCATGCATTAAAATACGAAAATATACATTTTAAACACAAAAAATCTAAACAATAATACTTTAACGTCATTAATTTAAAACAAGATGTAAAATACTAAATAAACCAATAAAAATCCAAAAAAAGAAAGGCCATCAATGAAATGAAGAAATAAAGAAAAACATGCATGATGAGTGATTAAAAGTTAAAAACTTGGCGGCCATGATATCCCACTATAGTAATTACATATGTATACAGCTCACATCTACTCGAACTAAACAGCGAGCAATGAAATAAAATGTGTTTCACACTTTGAATACATTGCTGATCGCAGGAACAGAGTGGGGAGTTTACATGCTTGAATATTATTTTAGTCGGACGTGTCCAGACAGTATTTGTGTCAGTTTAAAAGTGAGAAAAGGTTTCTATCGAGTCCTTCTTGCACCGAAGGAAAAAATTGCTTTGTAATACTGTCTATTATTTGCTGATGTTTATGTATTTCAATAAAAGATTTGGAAATCTGTAGAGCAAGTTCTGATAGCGCAGCCACTTTTGCTGATTCGCTCGCCTTTTTATTTCCGATTTTTCCAGAATGACCTCGAATCCTTAGCAGCTATAAATCTTTTGAAGGAGAACCTCGCGACACCCCTGGTACTTGCTGTCTGCGGTCGGACCTTTGGGCACAGGAGAGGAGTCCAAAACACCTACCCTTTTCCTCGAAAAAGAGACTGTTCCTGATGACCCTCAGGGCTCCACTGATGCATACGTACTAACATCTGGAAGTGGGGATTCATTCTACGCTCTCTTTTTTTTTTCAACCTCGGAAAAATCTTGACTCTCCTTTGTAACGAACAAATTGTTTCTTGAAGTTTGCACTGTTGAAGCCGACTTCTTTCTTTCTTCCTTTTTTAGCCTACTTTCCCGTAAAAGTAAAAAAAAATAATAATAAAGCATGAAAGAAGGCTTAATGTATCGTGAAAATATCGTTAAAAATCAAGAAAAGTCAAAAATAAGTGAAGTAATTAAATAAAGATTGAAAAATAAAAAATTTGAAAGTAGGGTATTGAGATGGGGAAAAAGTGTGTCTGTCGGTCTGTCCCCCCCCCCCCCTAATAACTTTTGAACGAATTGTCCGATTGGAAAAATTCTTTTTGCATTCGAAAGATCTCGGCGAGGACATCTCATTTCTATATTTTACTTTTTGATTTGAACAATTTTTTGTTCAATTTTGAACAGTTCAAAAAATTTTAACATTAGCGCCTATGGACAAAATTGAAGCAAATTCTGTAAACTCTGGACACAAGAGCCAAGTTCCTATTGCAAGCTTATTGAAAGGAGTTCTCGGCGTGAAATATTGATTTGAACAGTTTTTATTCATTTTTGAACAGTTCAAAAAATTAACACAGAGCTTACGGGGAAATTTCAACCCTATATAAATCCTGATCTAACGGACCGATTTGCTTGGAACAAACTTTATCGGAAAGCTCTTATAACGTAGAACATGTAGAAATAGAAAGTTTATCCAGAACTTACGAGCCTATTTTGCTATGAAATTTTTCGATCGGGATTTTCAAGGATATTTCTCAGTGACTCAATGAGTGAAATAATGAATGAATGAATAAATGAAAGAGTGAAAGAATAAATCAAGGAATAAATGAATGAGGAAAAGAATGAATGAATAAATTATTGAATAAATGAAAATATAAATAAATGAGTGAATAAATACATAAATGCGTAAATGAATGAATAGAAACACTTGAATGAGGTAACGAATGAATGAATAAATGCATGGCTGAATAAATGAAAGAATGAATGAGTGAGTGAATGAATATGTATTATCCGTTGAAAAAGGTATATTTTTAATAATTAGAACTAAAGATAAATAAGAAAGAGAGAGAAAGAGATAGCTAGATTATAAATTTGAATTTGGTGTATACGGGAAAGTAGGCTCGTATAGTTCTAGACGGAACTTCTTGTTTAATTCAGTTCACATGATCACATGACTTATCGTAAAATACAGCGTTTATATTTCCGACGTACTTTTTATTTCTTTCAATCTACTGCTAGAATTAGCAACTGTTAGCGGTTTTAGAATATGATTTTATCTTGTAACACATAGGAAGCTTAATGACGCGTATATATCTTTGAATATTTTACATATTTTAAACAAACCAAAAAAAAGGGCATTCAGAAATAAAAACAATTATTTTTTAAATTTGGTTAAAATTAATAGAAAATGTAAGAGGATATATGGGTAATTCTACAAAAGAGAGAAAGTCTGTTCCATATAGATGTTTTAGTTACGTTTCATTTTTTAAAGAATATCTAGACACACGGCAGTGCGTCCGCCAAGTTCAAAGACGGTGACACTAGCCAATGTGTATTTTTACCCGAACCATTTCGACCCCATCATTACTCAAAAACTATTAGGCCTACGTACTTGAAATTTTGTACGACCAATAGGGGCCCCTTCAACCCCTAAGTATTAAATTTCATTTATGTAGCTCTTAGAGAATTATTAAGGTATGAAAAGAGTAATTTTTATCACTGACTGATCGACTCATTCATCAAACTTCTGCTTCTAAGTGACTTAGAAACTTGAAATCTTGGTAGACAATTAAGCTTATATAAAGGGAAAAATCCGAGACTTTAAAAAAATACATCATCTTGCATTTCTTGTAACAGAACGACAGTGTGCTAAATTGGAATCATGTATGTCCAAAGATGGCATAAAATTGTTTTCTTTTGCCCCTCTTTGTTTCTCTTATAGCAAAACAAAATAAGTTCAAAATTTGACTCCAAACGAAGAGCACTTTCAATTTTACTACCCCGGATAATAATACAAAAAATAAGTAGCTCATTAAGATAAGTTACGTGCAAGAACAGGATAAGAAGGCAATTAAAAATTAACTATTATAAGCTTGCCATATGATTTTACTAAATACCTGTTAGAAATGTTTCTATTTGGGGGAGTTTTTTGAATATAATGTATTGACATTTAAAACTTTCCAAGTAATAAATCCTATACCAGAGAAAGTAACAACTTGTTTTTGAATGAATTGAAGAACAATGTACACTCCTACAGCTATGATTAAAACATCTGCAATGGAACTTGGCACCTCTCATATTTCAACTCTTTTCGGTGACGCCGACTATTCCGAAGATTGTTTGTTCAACCGAACCTTTTTCACGTTTATGTTTTTGTTCATATATATATTACATAATTTTAAACCTGTTTATTACAGTAATTCTCATATTTAACTATGCCAAAATTAAAATTTTTACTCCGCTAAAAATAATTTTTTTTCAGTGAAATATCATCCACGTGCCCTATCCCGCAGCTATATTTTTTCTATTCTAAAAGCTCTGGACATGAAATGGTTAGTGATTGCAGCTGGCATTTTTTTTCTATAATTAAATATATGTACATTACGAAAGTTAATCGTGAAAAACCCAAAACAGTGTGAAAATTCATCTCAAAAAATAAATGTAAACGTTGGCCCAAGACCTAGTTCCAGTCATTCACATGGCCGAAAGATAAATACTTCTTTTTGTCTCAGAAAATAAGTTTCCAAAAACGGCAACAAAACAGGCAAAGATGCATTTTAGTTTGCTCATTCAGGCTGAAGTTGCAGGTTTAAATTTTTCAAGCATTTTTAGCCTACTTTCCCGTAAAAGTAAAAAAAAAATAATAATAAAGCATGAAAGAAGGCTTAATGTATCGTGAAAATATCGTTAAAAATCAAGAAAAGTCAAAAATAAGTGAAGTAATTAAATAAAGATTGAAAAATAAAAAATTTGAAAGTAGGGTATTGAGATGGGGAAAAAGTGTGTCTGTCGGTCCGTCCCCCCCCCCCCTAATAACTTTTGAACGAATTGCTCCAGATCCCTGTCTTTTTGCGTTTTGAGCAAATTTATTCAAAAGTTCGTGAACATTATCAGATGAATAAGGAAATCATTAGCGATTTAAAAAGTCTTAAAGTTTTAAATTTGTTTTTATAACAACATAGAAGGAAAAAAAGACGATTTAATAGCTACGGCGATTTAATAGCTAATAGTTTGTCACGAAATTGCGTTTACAAGGCAATCAAAGAGCTTACTTCAGAGGGGGAGGGGGCCGGGTTGTTTAAAGAGTGAATTTATTTTCTACTTTTTAAAGCAAATTTTAATTGTACTGCTTTGAAGTTGATTCTATTTTTTTAATCATTATTTTATTTTATTCTTATTAGTATAATAAATGTTTCGTATGAATGATCTGTTTAAAAAAAAATATCAAAAGATCACCCATTTTCAGTGACTGGCCCTAAAAACTAAACATTTTTTTATTAATTCCGTGTTGAAGTTGATTAAAAAAGTCACCAGAGCAAACAGGGTGAGTGAATTTAATTTCTGTTTCAGAGAAGTCTTTACTCAAAACTCTTATTGTAATTGCTTTTAATGTTAATGTTTAAAGGAAAAACATTCTTTTTAACAATGAGTTCTATATTTATTAATAATTTATTCAGCAAAAGGACATGCCTTTCCAAATTGAAAAAAATACTAATTTTACACAGAGAACGTCTTTTTTAAAGAACAAATGTAGTTTAATCAATGTAAAATATTTGAGTTAGACGACCCTATATCAATTTAAAAAATCAGTAAAATCGGTTCATTTAGTCAAAAGTTTTGGATGAAAAAGAAATGACTAAATTTCCGCCCATAACTCTTTTTCTAATCATCGAATATGGCGAAACGAAGATATAGGACCTATGGGGAACCACCTTCGATCGATTAAGAAAAGAATAATCAAAACCGGTTCATCCAGTGAGAAGTTATCGATGGACAGACAAAGAAAAATCATACATTACATAGGGTATGAATTGAGAACCATCCTCATGGAAGTCATTGGTTGAAAATCATTTTGACTTAAGGCCAGTATTATTGTATTGCTTTACCCCTGTGACAAATGAAGTGAACGTAATGACTTCATATTTGAAATATTTTGCATTGTAAATCCAGCAATCCAGAATAGAAACTATTAAAATTTCTTGGAATGCCATTCAGTACACATTTAAGTGCATCTCTAAAATATTTGGAATGTTATTATGTTGTACTCGAATATATATCCCCTTTTTAGCCTACTTTCCCGTAAAAGTAAAAAAAAATAATAATAAAGCATGAAAGAAGGCTTAATGTATCGTGAAAATATCGTTAGAAATCAAGAAAAGTCAAAAATAAGTTAAGTAATTAAATAAAGATTGAAAAATAAAAAAATTGAAAGTAGGGTTTTGAGATGGGGAAAAAGTGTGTCGGTCGGTCTGTCGGTCTGTTCCCCCCCCCCCCCCCTAATAACTTTTGAACGAATTGTCCGATTGGAAAAATTCTTTTTGCATTCGAAAGATCTCGGAGAGAACATCTCATTTCCATATTTTACTTTTTGATTTGAACAATTTTTTGTTCAATTTTGAACAGTTCAAAAAATTTTAACATTAGCGCCTATGGACAAAATTGAAGCAAATTCTGTAAACTCTGGGCACAAGAGCCAAGTTCCTATTGCAAGCTTATTGAAAGGAGTTCTTGGCGTGAAATATTGATTTGAACAGTTTTTGTTCATTTTTGAACAGTTCAAAAAATTAACACAGAGCTTATGGGGAAATTTCAACCCTATATAAATCCTGATCTAACGGACCGATTTGCTTGGAACAAACTTTATCGGAAAGCTCTTATAACGTAGAAAATGTAGAAATAGAAAGTTTATCCAGAACTTACGAGCCTATTTTGCTATAAAATTTTTTGATCGGGATTTTCAAGGATATTTCTCAGTGACTCAATGAGTGAAATAATGAATGAATGAATAAATTATTAAATAAATGAAAATATAAATAAATGAGTGAATAAATACATGAATGCGTAAATGAATGAATAAACACTTGAATGAGGTAACGAATGAATGAATAAATGCATGGCTGAATAAATGAAAGAATGAATGAGTGAGTGAATGAATATGTATTATCCGTTGAAAAAGGTATATTTTCAATAATTAGAACTAAAGATAAATAAGAAAGAGAGAGAAAGAGATAGCTAGATTATAAATTTGAATTTGGTGTATACGGGAAAGTAGGCTCGTATAGTTCTAGACGGAACTTCTTGTTTTTATTTGTAAAAATGTTAACTTCATTTTCAAGGTTCATTCAAGTTTTCATTGGTTCTCCCTCGTAAATATTTCATAATAAAGTTGCCATCGGAGGTTTTTATGTTCCTTTAGTATCCTTTAAAACTAATTACAGTAAAACCTGTAAAGTTCACCACCTTTGTAAGCTGACCACCTAAGTTCACCACTTTTGTCAGGAACGGAATTAGCCCGATAATATATAATGTAGAGAAGCTTGTAACTTGAGAAGCTAATTTGACCACTTGTGTGCGCAAATTTAGGAAGGAGTATTGTAAAAATCCCTCTGTAAGTTGATCGCCTAATTTTTACTGTATTTATTTGTTCCAGTAATCCAATTTTCTAAGTTTGACAAAACATATTCTTACACATTTGGAAAAGTTAGAGTTTGAGTTGAAGTAGCTTAGTTCCCTAGTTGAGAACTTTGTGACAATGGAGCCAGCACGAAAAAAGTAATAAAGCTTGTACAAAATAAAATATAGTTGAAAGGCATTTCAGTAACCCGCATTTCAGTGAGCGACCGCGCATGTCATTTTATAAACTTAACTTAGTAGTAAATGATGCAGCGTCTTTTAATGCAAAAACAATTATTTTTCCTTCTATTATACAAGACCTTTATCCTTTATATTTTTGGTTCTACAAACCACTAGAAACCGTTAAGTTTCACACTTAATTCTAAATCCAGTTAGTGTTGCTATAATTAAAATCTTGAAGTCATACAGAGTTGATTCGTTAAAACTTCTATGATTACGTAGTGAAAGATATGATCTGTTATTCCAAATAACAGAAAATGTAAACGCAGTTAAACTAATGTTCAAGCAATAAGATTAGCAAAAACAAATTTACAAAAGAAATTTAGACAAAGTTAATGCAATCCTAACAATTTTTCATGTTATGTAAAAACATTATCATAAAATAGAAAACAAAAAACTTTTAACAGATGAGAAAAATGTTAAATATTTTATTTTTCAGTTATATTTTGACAATATTCTTTGGACACTGGACATTCTTTCTTTTTTTGGCAGGGATGCCCACCAGGGGGGGGGGGGGGAATCATGGTGTAAACTGCGCCATTGAAATTTTTAGGGGGACGTTACCAAGGCTGGATTAAGACCTTTAGAGGCCCTAAACACTAAAAATGATTTGCCCACAAAAATTGCAGATTCAAAATGCAGGTAAATACATAAAACGTTTTCAAACTAGTAGAAAAATCTTATAATAAATTGATCAAAGTTTGAACAAACAAACATTTATTTTTTTAGCTTATATGTTGCCTGGTTGAATAACTCTTGGGATCATTCATAAATGATTTCACGCTTCGAGGGAGGGAGGGGGGGTTCGTGAAATTGGGACAAATTATGACAAGGGGAGGGGAGGGGGTAGCAAGAAGTGTGACATCATGCTTATGCAACATAGCGTGACATGTGATAAAGGGGGGAGAGACGTAGGGAGGTCAAATATGTGGGGAAAATGCAAGACATCTTTTATCGACGGTACTAATTCGACCCTTGTGCTAATTTTCCCTGTAAAAGTCTGTGATTAAATCTCCCCAATCAATTCTGGCTGAAGATATTCAAGAATTTGTGTACGCTTGTAATGTCATTTAAGAAATATTTCTCATTTTCGCTGTTTCAAACATGCAAATAGAAACGAAATAGACATGTACTACTTTATTTTTCAGGATTGAGATAAGACAGAAGAAAGGAATGTTTTATATAAAGAGCTTATCCACTTCACCCTAAAATTTGAAAATTCTTACAAATTAAATTAATTTATGAATTATTTATTGGACAATAATTTTTTTATGAAGTGCTCCTCATTTTCTTGGTGCCCTAAGAACGTGATAATTTTGCTTACGGGTTACTACAACACTCGACATTGCTCAGGGCCGGCCCTAGGGCAAGGCGAGCAAGGCAGCCGCCTTGGACCTCGCGCCTGGGCAAGTCTTGATTGTGGTGCTGTATTTTTTAAAAATATTTTTTAACATTTCTTTGTTCATTGTTTTTTCCATATTTTATATTTGTTTTTATTGTTATTTATTCTCGTAATTCTTTTCTTCTTCTGTTAAGACATGTGCATTAGAAAAATATTTTCTGAAATAATTCAAATAGTAATACTTTTGTGCTGATCTACATGATTTCCAAACTCATGCGTAAATTTTCTTGAAGTTGAAAAAGATAGGGGCGAACACGCTTTTGCCTTAGGCCTCACAAACTCTAGGGCCGGGCCTGACACTGCTCAGAGGGGGGTGGGCATTCGGCAACCCTCTGTTTGGTAATATACAAAGACCAAAATCTTTAAATTATTCTCCCGGTCTCGGTTTGATGTATAGAGTATGGATTAGGGGGCACTTGCATGTAATGCCATACATCTCTACCAATGCCTTATAATCGTGCTCTATGTGTGGGTACGTGAATCACAAAAACATTACGCGTTTTTTTAGTTTCTTTTTGCTTTTTTTATGTTTGCGTCTTTGTCAAAAGAAAATAAAGTTGCTTAATTAAATATGTAGGATCGCCGGTTGATTGTCGGAATGCTATACATCTTAGTAGAATAACATAATATATACACATTTTAAAAAATACCAGTGTATATATATAATGGTGAACCAACTGGTCTTTTCACTTCTTAACGCGGGGAGGGCCGTGCAGGTACAGCTAGTATTTATTGTTCTATAGATATTTCGTTGGTTCTTTTCTTGAATTTTGTTCATTCAGTCTATTATTTAATATCATTATGCTGTTAAATTACAATTTTATAAGCACTAAATGAAATAATGAATTTTTTAACCTTTTTGCTTTTTGTAAGTAAGTATATTTCTTTAACACCCCAAATTATTTTTTGAACACAAATACATAAATGAAAATATTTTTTTCATCTGCACTTACAATATATCGATATTTCTTTAATATTATACTCTTCAGCATTTAATTTTCAAGTTGAAAATAAAAATATTAATGAGCATAAAATCTTGATTCATAGTAGTATATTGTAACAGTGGAAGAGCTTTATTGATCGAACTGCATTTTTACAGTTTACTTTTTACTACGGTTTTTGCTATGTTAAAGACGCAGTATTCGCTTTATCATAGAACGATTTTCTTCATCAAGCATCAAGGAAATAAAATGTAATGAAAAAACTTCTTTTCCGCTTGAACTCAGAACCGAAAACCAAACCGGTATCACAAAACATACAAAGCGATCGGTAAAGAATGAGAATGGTTATACCTCTTGGCCAACTTGTGAACAAGAAGACTGATTGCTTATCACTTTAAAGGGAGTGGGGAAAAGGTCCCTCGAATGGGCGGGCCAAGGTGTGGTTCACAAGGGCGTGAATTTTCGTAGTTTTTCAAAAACAACGCTTTTACTCCTACTAATAAATAACTCGTGAACAAATTGTCCCAAATATAAACTTAAAATATGGTTGTAAAGAGAAATATTCAAGATTGGTTTGCTACTTTTCCGTTTCTCCGTATATTTTTTCGAAGTTTTAAAAATTATGAGTCGAAATTTTAAAATGTTATAGAAAATTTTTGAAGTTCACCACAGTAAAAATGAAAAGTAGCAAACCATTAACTAGGTCCACTCTATTGTTTAAAAGAAACCGCATGAAAATATTCAAATAACTCCTCGAGTTGCGAGTAGGACGTTTAGCACATTTTCCCATAGAGATAGCATTAGCGCCGAAAAGCAAGAAGGACGGTAGCGAAGAGCCTTAAGGGATCATTCAAAAATGATGTCACGCTTCGAAGGGGGAAGAAGGTTCGTGAAATTGTGACAAGGGGAGGGGAGGGGGTAACTAGTGTGACATCATGCATTATGCAACATAGCGTGACACGTGACAAAGGGGGAAGGAGGTCCGCTGAGGTGTGACATTGTGATAACGGGGGGGAGGGGGTCAAATATATGGTAAAAAAGCGTGACGTCATTTATGAACGGCCCCTAATGCAAAGATATTATGTCATAGGAATCTTATAAACAGTTAACCTTTGGAAAACAATTTTATTTTTTTTTAATTTTTGGAACAGAACAGGTTTTTTTTTGTGCCAATTTATATCAACATTCCTTTTAGAGTACTATTACATCATTTAAAGCAGTATCCTAGCTTATCTACACTTATTCTACCACATGAGGCAAAGCAACTAAAAAAACATATACAGTTGAACTTTCTCAATACGAACACTGTTAATACAAAATCACGGCTAAAACGAACATTTTGTTCACTAAGTTTGATTTATTATTTAATTACACCAAATATCTCGCACATATTACAAAGGCTAAAATACAAATTTCAGCTAAAACTAACAACATTTCTGACCTATTCACGAAAAATTTTCTCGATAGCATATATATAAATATATATTTTTTAGAAATTGACCATTAAGTTTTTTTTCAACATTGTTGAATTTTAAGGCAAGTTCACTATTTCTCAATGTACTATTAAAATTTAGAAGTTTATATTAGTAAAAATAGTAGTAATTATTTTTAAAATATAAACATTCACTTTTAATACTTTTTTTTACACAATTTTACTTGTTCACGGTTATTATAAATAATGGCTAATACAAACAATTTCACGAGTTTTTAGCATTTCATATTAAAAGTAAAAGCAATAATTTTTGTAACAATCAAATACAGGGTTCCCACCAAGAATATGATACAGAAAAAGTGACCATTTAAGAAAAAAGGTGATCAATTAAAAAAAAAAAAGTGACCAAATGAGAATAAGCTTTGCGTTACCACTAAAACACATGTAGAAAAAAGGTTTATAGGTTTTTAAGCATAAAAAAATATACAATTACATTTATTTTCTTCACATGCAAAAGTTCCATCTAAAACTATGTGAGCTTACTTTTGTACATTCCAACTTCAGATTTAAACTCTTGCTATCTCTCTCTCTGTCTAAATTCTCATTTAGCTCTAGTTCTTGATTACTTCAAATGTACCGTTTTCAATGGTTAATACATTCATTCCCTCATTAATTAATTTACTCGTTTATGAATTTGTACACTTATTTATTTTCTCACTCAGTCATTCTTTCACTCATTCAGTTATTCATTGATTTATTCTTTCACTTATTCATTCATTCCTTGAGAAATATCCTTCAAAATCCCGGACAACAAATTTCATAAAAAAATAGGCTCGTTTAGTTCAGGTTGAACTTCATATCTGTACACGTTCTTTGGCCTAACATCTTTCCGATAAAGTTTGTTCCGAGCGAATCCGTCAGCTTGATCAGGATTTATATAGATTGAAATTTCCCGTAGGCGCTAATGTTAATTTTTTTGAACTGTTCAAAAAGGAACAAAAATTGTTCAAATCTAAAAAAATATTTCACACCGAGAGCTTCTTCCAATAAGCTTGTCCATACGAACTTGGATCATATGCCTAGCGTTTACATAATGTGCTTTATTTTTGCCCATAGGCGCTAATGCTAAGATTTGTTTAACTGTTCAAAATTAAACGAAAAATTGTTCAAATGAAAAAGTAAAATATGGAAATGAGATGCCCTGGCCAAGATCTTTCGAATGGGCCAATTTCCTCAAAAGTTATTGGGGGGGGGGGGGGGGGGGGACTGACAGACGCACATTTTGCGCATCTCAAAACCCTACTTTCAAATTTTTCATTCCTTATTTAATTACTTTCACTTTTCTTTATTTTTAATGATATTTTTACGATACATTAAGCCTTTTTTCACACTTTTTGGGAAAGTAGGCTAAAAACAGCAGAAAGTTCAATCCTTAACTAATCTTCCATAATAACATCACTATCATCTTAAATAAAAAATCATTTAAAAAAACCAATGGTTTTTCATCAGACACAGAAAGAAAGCAGTCATATATATATATGCCATGGGTGACGGATAATGCTAGCAATCTACAGAATCAACTTTATTTTTTAATGTGTGAAACAAAAATTATTTTAAATGTTTTATCACCAAAATAAAATTAATTACAGGTAATAAAAACATTTAGAATATCAGAGAAGCATGTGTGAAATATTTGAAACAATTAAACAATTAGATAAATTAAAGGTATGTATATACAATGAATATTTAAATCCTTTATTAAAAAATTTAATTCAGAATGAATTCTTTGATGCCAAAATTAAAACACCAAAGCTAAGTACAGTGAAACCTGTGTAAGTTGACCACTTGAGGTGCAACAATTTAGTGGTCAACTTACAGAGGGTGAGGTAGAGGGTGAAGGGCTGATTCCGTTTCTGAAAAAAGTGGTCAGCTTAAACAGGTGGTCAACTTACAAAGGTGGGCAACTTTACAGATTTTACTGTATTTCAAATGCATGCTAGTGCAAGGCTCTAAAGAGAAAAAAAGTTTAATATTTCAAAATTTGCTTTCATTGGGATTACTATAGAAATAATGTTAATTCGAATATTTATATTTATGACAAATTACATATTTTAGAGCAAGTAAAAATAAAAATCTTTTGGTTGACAACTAAAGAAGCAAATAAAATCAATTACTATAAGCATGAAAAACAGGAAAAGGATCAATGCCCAGTTAAATCAAGCAAGGAAATCGCTTAATTAAATGCATTCTGTTTAAATCATTCTGAAAGAAATGATTTTGATTATAATCCTTTGTCCAAAAGCTGATTTAGAAAGTACAGATACCAAAAGTTCAAAAATAAAATACTTGAAAAGTATACTTTAAGTGCTTACTTATCCTGTAAAAAAAAGTTTTTTAACTTGCAAATCATTCAAAGGCTAAAATTGAAAATGATATGATAGAATAGACCTTGAAAAGCAAAAAAAAAAAAAAAATCAGAAAAAAAATTCAATACAGTAGGAATGCTTAAAAATTTTAAATGTTAATATAAAAATCTCAGAAAAGAATGCTTCAAAAATTTAGAGAACTGTCGCCCCTGGTATATAAATGGCAGCCCCCCCCCCCCCCCCCCATTTTGTAAGAATTCCAATTTAATCAGCCTTAGATTTCTTTTGAAAAAATGTTCTGATTACGGAATATTTTTTCTTCTCTGATTTTTTTTTTTTTTTTTTCAATTCTATGTGCTCCTTTGCTCTGTGCTCACCTTCATCAGCTTTTAGATTTAGCACCCTCTATCATTGCCCGAGCAAGCTGTATTTCTGTAAAATCTTGATTTCTAATGCCCTCCTTTAACTTTTCATTTGCTTCGGCAAGTAGCTTTGTGGAAACTATTTTATTAGCATTTTTCCTGGCATTTGTACTTTTCCTAGTGTTTATAAGAAAAGGTTGGTGGTTATTATCACTTTATGAGATACCCCATAAAAAAGGTGATTTTAGGCGACAATTTGCTACAAAAAGTGACTTTACACCAATGCAAAAAAAAAGTGATTTTAGGTGACAATTTGCTACAAAAAGTGACCAATGAAAAAAAAAAAGATTTTAGGTGAAAAAAGTGACTTGATGGGAACCCTGCAAATATAAAACTTGGTGTAAAAAAATGTGTTCCGCATTTTGATTTTTTTGGCAACATTCACAGGCGTTAATCCAGAATAGCGTAACAGGGACCTTTTCTCGTGAATAATCAAATAATTGTGAAAATTTAAACATATAATGATGAAAAATTTCATTATTATTTACCACTTTTATAAAAATAATGGTGTGAAAACTGCGAATTGGAAACTTGGAAGTTTTCTGAAGGACCATTTTAAATCACTGAAATATTGTGAAGGGTTTGAAAACAAGACTCGAATTTCATCTTGCTCGACCCCTGTTTTATGAAAATATTTCACATTAGGATGCTATCTCCCCATTTAAGAAAGAATTATGCCTGAATCAAAGTTGGCTTCTGGCTATGTGTTCTGAGAACTTGTTCTGTACTTCTTTCAATAATTAACTTAACATGTTATTTTAATACTTTTTTTTTTCTGTAGAAAAACCACCCACGTCTTGTATGAAAGCAATACCAGCACTTTTGAGTCTGATAAACTATGGTCATTGTAAAATAAACAGATTTACAGTGGAGTTGAACTGGAAGACTGCATTTTTACTTTGACACTTTTTTGTTTTGTGTTCATTATATTATACTTAGAATGGAACTAAATTTGGCATACACATGGATTAGATTTTACAATAAGGGTACTTTGAATAACTGAGTTTATGTTTCCATGACACTAACTCTCACATATATAACTTTTTACTTTTGATTGAATTCAATAGTTTAAAATTGAAGTAATAACCGAGTTGAGTTTATACACAACAAAAGACAAAGAAGTGATGGAAATATTTTTTAATTGATCCAATTATTTAGATGCACCAGATGCAGCAGCACCATGCTTTTGAGGCTTAGCTTGACCACCTTCTCGAAATCCGTGTCTGAAAATAAAAATATCAAAACATCAGAGGATAAAACAATTAAAAAAAAACATTAATATAATTTTAATCACCTAATACTGTTAAAGCCTTTCTCTTTGCAAGGCACTTACGACAGACAAACTAGTTACTAGCATAGAACATGTTTTTCATGGGGGAACAAATTTATTTTGCAGTCCAATTTCTTCTTGTTTTTTTTACATTAAGTATATAAAATTATTTTATATAATAGATGATGGATGAAAAGCAATTTTAATTTAAACTGCTTTGGACATTAAAATATAAGTCAAAATATGAAAAAAAAATCATGCATTGATGCAGTAAAAATAAAAATTTGAATCTCATACTAATGCTAACAATCATAAATGAGACATCTTCAGTATGTACCTCGAACACTTTCACAAGCGCATCATGAATTTAAAAAACACAAAAAGACCTTACATGCAACAGCAGTTTAAGAAAAAGTATAAAATTATTTGATATTTATACTCAAAAGAAAGGTACACAAACAGTGGAGTCCTCTAATTGACAGATGGCGCCAAAAATCCATTGAATGTATACTAACTGGTCACTGTCTCAAGAGACATAGAAGGATAATAGGCATCCTTGATGTACTATGCAGAGAATGTCATATCGCAGAGGAAAGCTTAACACGCACTTTATGGAAATGTGACCACTTTTCTGCTGAGATTTTAATATTTAGGATGTCGTTACATCAAAACATGGGAACTACCCAGTTTCCCTGTCAAATTAATGCTGAAATTTGTTTCAGCTATTGGTTTGTTTCAGGCACAATAAATAGGGTTGTTAGTACCTGTGGTAGCAGATCTAGTGTTCCTTGGAGCCCCCCCCCCCCCCCAACAATTCATTCATTAATTCGGCAAATCTTAAATTAAAATTCTTTAAATTTGTTCATCGTGATCTATTATGTTCACTATATCAGAATTGAAATTAAAAATGAAAAGCAAATGCAAATAGGTTGAGGATTCAAGTTTTCCTACAGGCTGATGAAGAAAAGAATCAAAATAAGAATGAATATAACTTTAATACGATTAAAAAAATTACTTAATAAATTGCTATTTTGGTGATGCCATGAAACAGTTGGGCCGAAGCGTTGAATATTGAACATGGAAGCTTCAACTGCTGTACATATTAAATTTTAGACCTCAACACTTATAAATGTATACATGCTCCTTATGTTACAATATTCTTAGTTTCACACATTTTTAGCTTACTCTGTATTTAAAGTAATGTCATCAATTTCAAAAAAGTAGAACATGAAAAGCAGATGTTTATAATAACCAGCTGATATGATGAAATAATAAATCATAATGATCTAATTAGAAATTAGCTACTATTTATGCTATGCCTCATCATTTAGACCTTGGGATTCTTTTGAAGCCAAGCTGAATTTGTTAAGAGTAATGTACATGCATTCCTTCTTGCATCACTTTGTACAGTATGGGGCCTCAAATCTGGAACACTAGGGGCAGCGATCTTTCCGGGTTTTGGGTCCTCCTTCAAAAAATTTTGAAGTTGCATCAGAGCCCATATAATTTGCTATGAAACTTTTTATTAGCATTTTGCTTATTTATAGCGCTTTTACTATCATATATACTCGACTATAAGTCGCGAAATTTAGCACAAAAGACTAAGTTAGAGTAGGCTTACATTTGAGGCAAAGCAAAGCATAGATACATCCAGACTTTTCCCGTTTCCCGATTTTATTTTAACCTCTTTAATTAAATAATAATAAAAAAAGAATTATATCAAATTTTGATATGATTTTATATTCTCTAGCCACTAAATTGTAGTTAAAGATCAGACTATCGGGAAAATGTGAGAAACGCAGATATTCTAATTTTGCAAATGTTCTGTATTGCGCAAAAAACTAGAGCTCATTTAAAAAATAATTATAAGAAAACTACAAGAAATATAAAAAAGCAAAATTTAAAAATATTAATTCAGAATTAAAGCAACAATTAAGAAAAACTAAACGCAAAAACAAACCGTTTTCAGAAAATCGCGAAATAATTTTTTTGAAAACAGCACATTTCCAATCTTAAACATGTTCATTACATTTTATTTTCCTTCTCCTTAAAACGCCTTTTTCCAAAAAAAAAAAAAAAAAAAACCGATGCAAAACATTTCCTGATTTTTTTTTTTTTTTAAAGCAAAAATTACTAGAAACTCAATGCAAGCCTTTTTCAGAAAATCGCAAAATAATTTTTGAAAACAGCAAATTGCCGATCTTAAATATGTTCAATACATTTTATTTTCTTTCTCTTTAAAACACCTATTTCCAAAAAAAAAAAAAAACGGTGCAAAATAGATCCCGATTTTTTTTTTTTCCCCCCAAACCTAACAGTTTTCAGAAAATCGCGAAATATATTTTTTTTTAAAACAGCACATTTTCGATCTTAAACATGTTCATTACATTTTATTTCCCTTCTCTTTAAAACTCCTATTTCTAAAATCAAAACAAAACTTTTTTTCAGCTGCCGATTTTTTTGGAAAAAGTTCTGGGTTTTCCGGATTTTTTTTTATGGATTTCGAAATTGGGGAACTGCATTAATATACTGCATTAAATTCAGTAAGCGTTTTTTTTTTTTTTTTTTTTTTAAAAATTTAAATGAAAAATTATGGATTTTCCTTTAAAATAGCACATGAAATAAAAACTTTATTTACTTTTCTTTCATAGTCATCAATGTTCATTTCTGCATAATAAAAATAATATTGTAGGCTTTTCTTTATAGTACCTTATTTAACTCATAAAAAGAACTTGCTACTCATTATATAAACTATTTAATAATTACACTGAATTAAAAGCATTGTTGACAATGGTAAATTAAGGAAGCACAGGACCTCAATTTTTTTTTTTAAAGAAATCTAAAAGAATCATATTTCGATAGTTAAAGCTGTTTCAAAGCCTCATGCAAAATTTCAAACTTGTGATAGCAATATTTTAAAAGGGTTTTTTTTTTTTTTTTTTTTTTTAATGACTAGCTGCTGTCATTCTGCATTTAAAATCATTAAATGCATGTTAATCTTGCTTTTTTTGACCAACTACTTGTAGCAAAAAATTAAGGCTTTTTTTTACTAAAGATACAGCTTTGAAACTCTACATTCGTATGCTTAATGAAACTAAGCATGATAAGCACTAAGCTTGTAGTTTGTTTTTATTTAATTGTTGAATCCGTTTTTTCCCTTCCTAAAAAATTTATTTAAAAAACTTACTTTCTTTAAAATTTTTAATTAATGGTTGGTTATACCTGCCAACCCTGGGAGACAAATTAGGAACACTTCGCGGAAAAAATAGGAACACATCATGAGTAAAAAAAACTTCTACTAATGATTGAGCATTTCGCTATGCATGGCTTTTCTCATGGTCTGCTTATAAAATATTTTTCTCAGTTTAGAATGTAACCTTTTGTTGGCTAGGTTTAGAAAGTCCCTTATTATTTTTGATTAATATTTTTTATTTCATAAAAATATCATACGAGTACTTGACATGAAAGAAAAACTGTTACTCAAGTGGAAGAGCAAAAACTATTTTGAGTAAATATTTTTAGAACTATAACATTAATGACCTCTACAATATTTAACAAGCACAATAACCAACATGATTGCGAACATTTTAAGAAAGACTTAAATAAAATGTCTAAAGCCCCAGCTGTAGCCCAATCTCTCCAGTATAGGATCCCCTTATTTGCAGACTCTTAACACCATCCAAAATGTTTTTAACAACTTTTTAGATCTATTTCATTTTCCAAATTCTTCATTAACCAAATAAAAAGCCTGCTAAAAATTAAGGTCAATTCTTACAAAGTGTTGGTTTGAATGAACTCAGATGCACCTCGATTGCAATTTCCGAATAGGGTGCTGTAAGTCCTCTATTACAAAAATAAAAGAAAGAACAAAAATAATGGTGAGCACAAAATTATTGACGTCTAAGTGGTCAAAATATGCAGTAAAAAAATTAGATTGTTTTTACTGAAGCGGATGCAGTTGGACTTCGGAAATGCGTTAAAAAAAAAAAAAAAAAAATCGGTAATTAGAAGTATTTCCTCCATTTGGTGCAGTTACCTTAAAACATCGCCGTTTCGGCGCATAAAACAGCAGAATTTGAGTTTTAGTGCGAAAGACATAGCTGTTTCATCACAGCAAAACAGGGGGAAAAAAAGGGGTACAATAATTTTCTTTCTTCCAAAAAAAATCTGATTTTGGTGGAAGAAATCTTATTTTCGGAACACGGTAAAAAAATCGGGACGAATCCGGATAATTCAGAACACTTGGCAGCTCTGTGATGATTACAATGAGGTTCTACTTTGTAATTTCATTTCTGATATTAAGTAGAATGAAATATATTTTTATCTGATAGGCTAAATGTGAAAATTTTTGAAAGAATTACTGTGCCTCCTTAAAGAATGAATTTTTATGATATATTTTTTATGTTGAATGTTATAGAGCAGGGGTCTCCAAACTACGGCCCGAGGGCCACATCCGGCCCGCGGACAGATTTTGTCCGGCCCGCGGAGAGCTAGCATACTTGAAAGAAAACTCCTTCTAGAGAACATATTTATTTTTTATAGCAAATTAAATTAAGTTTACTGAAGTAATCTATTTTTATGTTGAATAATTATGTTGTAGGGTAATCAATATGGCCCTAAGGCTGGAAAGTTTGGAGACCCCTGTTATAGAGTACAAAAAATTTAAATGGAAAATCTTAATGTTATTGTGGAGTAATAAAAGCAAGAGATAACAAAAATACCAACTGCAGAAATTAACTGTATACAAAAAATACGGACCATTTTCAAACACTAGTATAAAATTTATATATACTGTATCTTCTATCAGGAATGGAATTATATTATATAGAGGGTATCTGCTACACTTTTCAGTTCCATGACTTACAGGCCACAGTTGTGTTCCTGTTTTGAATTTTTCAAAGGGCGCGGCACCCTGTTCCTTTTTGGAAAACTGTGGATGCGCCCTGCCCTTTTTAGGGAAATTAGGAAAATACCTATTCTCTTAATAAAAAAGGCCCTTTTTCAACAGAAAATGCCCGTAACATTGCGCCCTGCCCCCTTTTTTAAAAAATGTGAACACTAGGCCACAGTCATACAGTTTTGGCATTTTACTTTTCTTGTAATTTATTATCACAAAAAAATAATTGCAATTTAATTCAGTACACCAATATATCATACCTTTTTCATATTTTACAGGGTTGCCACAGAAGAAATGGAACAAAAATAGTAGCCTAAATAGTAGCCATGGCTTAATGACAAACAAGCCTTAATTAACTTGTTCAGTGATGGGTACTTAATTATTACATTCGAATCATGAACTATGAATTCAGTGTAATTTATAAAAATTAATTGCATTTTTTAAAAATAAACACGTTTCCGAGCATTAGCTTTTTAAACTGAAATAACTATTTCATATGTACCAAAGATTAAAAATATCAATGAATAAGGAGTGAAGTGGGAAAAAAAAGATTGCAATATGAGAAGAGCAAAATTATTAATATAAAATAAACATACTTGAGATTTAAACACATATTGAGCTACTTGATTAAGGAAATTCTAAGACCAAGAGGCGGCACTATCAAAAACATTAAGTTTACTTTTTCTCTCAAATTTAACATTGTTTTATAATATTGGAAAAAAATCAGATCACCCAATAGACAATAATCAAAAATTTTAAAAACTCCATTTTAAATTACATGGCAAAGAAAAAAATAATAATTTTGGAAACAATATTTTGTAAAACTAGATTATTAACAAGGCTGAAATATTTAATTTTTGTAATTAACTTGTATGATCACTAAAGCTTCCAAGAATTTTGTAAAAAAGCATTTTATTTTTTCAGCCGAATTTTTCAAGTGGGTGTGACAAAATGACGCCCGTGCAAGTTTGTACCACAGAAGTTAAAACGCAACAAAGATTTAAAATTATGGTAAGTTCAAAGTTACTGAGCTCCAAGAGGTAGAATCTGATAGTAAAAGAGCACTAGGAAGTTTTTCCGAAGCCGATGCAATCAGATTTCAAAATGCGTAAAAAATCGAGACCGAGTCTGGAAAGAGCGAAAAACAGAAAAAATGCATCAATTTTACTCGTAGTTTGTAAAAGTTGGCAGGCTAGGCTACTTTCAAAACTTTACACTGAAAAGAAAGAAGGGATTTTCGTGGAAACGAAATTCGTACTTTCCAAAAATACCGAAAAAACATGTGCCTGTCTGTGTGATGATTGGGTGTTTCGGACATATCGTTGCTATTCTTCGCCGTGCAACATCGTGGATGTTGTGATCAGGAACCACTGCCACAGAGAAAAGATGAGGTTTACCGGAAAATAAGGAGAAAAGGCGCATATCGCGACATTGAAATGCATATCGCGCGCACACGGGTCAGCTTTCGTTGACTACCAAATCACCCATGACAAAAAACTAACCCCTTTCATTGGCAGCAGTGTCGGCTCCATTGGCAGGAGCTTCAAAGTCAGTATGAAGTATAGGGGCCAAGATGGAAGTTTGAAAAATTACGGCACGATTTTCCGTGAAATAAAAGAAAATATTTTTCTCAAAAATATTTTTGGGTACATTTGAATAAAAGAATTTCAAGAGAGGCCAAAAAAAAAAGTCTCCTAATAGTCGCCTCTTAGTAAAATCAGTTGCTTTTTTGCCCGATTTCGACGAAAATAGTTGCCATAGTCTCCTGATGCTGAAAATAGTTGCTTTTTAGTCGCCTGTGGCAACCCTGTGATTAACAATTTTTGGGAAAATAAGAATACCTTAGAATTTTTTAAATGAATTGGCCTGTTTTTTTAGATTGCACAAGAGAATAGGGCGACCACTCCTCCCTCCGGCCGGCCCTGAAACGGGAAATGGAGACCTTTCTCCTTCCTTCAAAAAGGCTTATTTAAAGCCCTTTGGGGGGGGGGGGGGGGGTTCCTCCTTAAATAATCCCAAGTCCATCAATTTTAAAAAGCAACTTTGCTCCAAACATCTTTCCAACTCACTTTATACCAAAATTATTCTCTTATATTAATTTTTTCCTGACATTAATTTAATCTGCAATTTTACACCCAAATAAATTTTCTGATCAAATTATATTCTTTGTATACAGATAAAACGGGTATGTAGTAGATACATAAATGCGAGTACGATTAGACAAATAAATTACGGAATTAATAATTATTTTTGTGCTCTATTTTTATGTTTATATATATAGCAAGTTGGAACTGATCTAGGGGCTTGCCCTCCATCCACCAAAAACGTTTTAGGGAAGCTAATGCTTCTGAACACATACGAGACAGTTTAAACTGAAATTAGTTTAATTATTGACAATATTTTTTTAATATGATTATAGATATGTATTAAGCAAAATTAAGGAATGCGCACTGTGGATACTGAAAAAAAAAAGAGAGAAAGAAAAAGTAAAGATTCATTCAAACTGAATTATCAAACACAATTCAAGAAATTATCAAACAATAATCAATTCGTTTAATAATGTTCAGACTTGGGATTCACGAAGGTTCAATAACATTACCGCAACTGAACCGAACACCAAACTTATGTGCTGCAGTTTAAGATCGGTTGAATAACATAGCCACTATTGTACCGAGCAAAGAAATCGGTTCAATAATGAAACTGCTATTGAACCCACCAAATGCTTGGATTAGTTCTTTTAAAGTGGCGCTGTTGTCACTGTTCGGCAAAATGGTGGTGGAGCAATTTTACCGACTGTTCGGTTCAATAGCCACGGCCAAACATCAACGCTAATATGCGCATTTTTACTTCTGATCGCACTGTTTTCTTAACTCGTACATAAGTAAGTAACTTTTTTTTGGAAAAGGTAATATAAGTAAAGCCATGTGTTAAGATATTTTTATCAAACAAAAAAAAACTTATTCATGGATTGAAATAAAACGTTCCAAATTACAACACACAATTCAGCAAAAATAAATCATACCCACCATGGTAGTTAACCGTTTCACTGAATCACCTGCAATTTCATGAAAAAGAAAATAGAGCTACATCTTAAAAAAATATTAGCAGAGAAGTCAAACTAAAATGCCAGGCCATTTGCACAAATTGCAGGGGTTACTGGGCACCATTTATGACCACAAAGAAAAAAAATAGAGCGAGTTTCTTTCTTTTTTCTTTTTCCAGGGAATAAAACTTGAAACAAATATATCTACAAAATTGCTTCTATTTGCATCAAAATTTACTGAAATTTATTAATTTGACAGATTCTTACATTAATATTTTTCTGAATTTACAAAAAAAAAAAAAAAAAAATTCTGAAATTTTCTGGAAAAGTGCCGAATTTTAGGATTTTACGAACTTTGGGATTCGGTACTGTAATTTAAATATTTGCAGGATGCAAAAGGATTGAACTAATGAAAAAAGTCAACAATTTTTCACGAAACATTTGTTAAGTGTTGTCACGGTCCCAAAAACGAGAGAATTTTACCTACACAAATTAGATATTGTGATTAAAATAATTTAGATAATCTTTAAAAAGAAATCAAATTCTATGAAAAACGTTAAAATGTCAGTAAGACAAGTCATTTCCTACACAGGGCATGTTAATTTATTAAAAATTACCTTAAAGTTATTATAGTTAAATAATAACTCAAGGGTCCACTTAGAAGAAAACTAACGTCATATTTATGGACTTTTCCCATCGAAAAAACGGACCTTTCAAATTTTCCAAACCCAAAAAATGAATCTTTTACAAAGTTATCAAATCCAAAAAACGGAACCTAGCTATCTTGCTATCTACGGGCAAAAGATTTCTATTTTCTGAGCAGTTTTGAATAAATTTACAAAATTATTATTTTATTTCTAACTGTAAATTAGTAGTGTACTGTATTCAGTAAATCCGGTTTTTCTTTGCACAAGAAATGCATTGTCGTGCAGTTTACAGACTTGAATATAGAAAAACGACGTTTTAATTTTTATCATAGGTTCCAGAGCCTAAAATCCTTTCAATTTTCTTGACTTTTGAGATTTTTACTGAAAATCATGATTTTCCATGACAAATTTTGGTCACAATCGAAATACATGACTTTCCAGGTGCATGGATACTAGGGTGGTGCTTATTTTTCAAAGTTTTAAACTTTCAACCTCTTACCCTCTAAATTTGTTCCATTATACCAAAAAATGATTATGATAAAATTTTATCACCAGCAAACACTATTTAGAGGTAGCTCAAAGAGGGTAAAGTTTCATGATTTGACGAGATTTTACGCTTTTTTGAAATTATGATTTTTAATTATGTTTAATTTATGTAATTATATTAAAAAGTAACTTATCTATGAATAAGTAAAAATTAAACACCTGTAAACTGGAAAGCTATAATAAAATAGTTTTCTTGATAAAATATACAGTATTCAAGTCTGCCTCATAGGTGGCAACAATTATCTAAATGAGTGATTGCCAAATTTATGGACTCACTGAACAATAACACCTTTTCCAAAGTTTACCTATGAGCTATTCTTACCCCCCCCCCCCCTTTCCATAGTAAAGAAAGACAGGTCAAAAAAGTAAGAAACTTTTCAATTTTTAGCTTTTTATATATGCCAGAATGAGACGAGAGGGCTACTATAATGGCAGTTACTGCTTTTTCATGGACTTATGCCAAAAAAATATTCTCTATTTTCCCTCTGAACCATACACTTTCAATGCAAATATTGATGGAAAACGGAAAATCCACTAACAGTTGTTAGTGTAATTATGTGCAGTTTAACCACCTGAGTATGACCGAGTACCTAAGATTTCCTTGTAAGTTAATTGTAGCTGGTGATTTACTGTTTGGTAATGACTGGTCTAAACTACACGTACGGAACAATTTTGCTCTGAAATGACACAGTGATCTTGGCAGGTGGTGAAAAGGTCACCAGTGCTCCCACTGGCCTCACAGAGTTTGTATCAGATTTTGGAGCAGATAAAAATGGGCTTTTGTATCAGTTTGGAGCAGAAGAAATCTACTTTTGTATCAGTCTAGGAGCCGAAAATATTAACTTTGTACAATTTTTGGAGGATTTTTTTTCTTTATTTATTAAACATTAAATGGCTGTTTTAAAGCAATGTTATTTTCATACATCAAAATTAAGAGCAGTTTCAAGTCTTCAAAATGATAGGAAATGTAAATTTCGGTCATCCTTCAAAAGCTGGATTATTTTTATATATTTTAAAAAATTGATAACCTATTCAATAGGACTAATTAAACCAATAACCCTTATAAAGGTGTTTTTCAATACTT
The DNA here is from genome assembly GCA_038502835.1 of Octonoba sinensis. NCBI lineage: Eukaryota > Metazoa > Arthropoda > Arachnida > Araneae > Uloboridae > Octonoba > Octonoba sinensis. The sequence goes on along the minus strand of CM076599.1, from coordinate 21,010,706 downwards.
CTCAAGAAACGGATTATATAAAAAAAACTTTTTTTTCTTCTTCTAATAGTTAAGAATAGCTGGAAGAAAGCGTAAAATTTTCTTTTTAAAAATCATTGCATTTCTTCCTTTTGTGTAATAGCTAAAACACTATTCTTTCAAGAAAATAAGAAAAACTAACTAACATGAAAGGTTCAACTATTTTAAACTATTTATCATTAATTAAAATTTGTATTTTAAATGGTACTTATTTAGGTATACAATCATTGTGATTATAGTAACAGTAAAATTTTGAATGAATTAAATATAATTTCATATTTCATCAAAAAATTTATTTGAAGTCTATCCTATTTTCTACTTGCAGTAATATTTATTATTTTTCTGATTAAGAAATATTCCTTTAAATTTCAATCCTAAATAATCCCTTAGATGCTTTGGAAGTAATTAATGGCACTAACAGAAAATTGCCGAGTTTCATAATTTTGCAGCAAGAAAATTCCAAGAACCAAATTATATTTTTCAGTTCTCTAACAGAAAAGCGAAATGTACTTTTTGTTATATGTTTATAATTTAACGTCTAATGATTTATTTTTTTTCAACAATTAATTTTTACATCTTTTAAAAATTGTGTAATAGTTACAATTAAATTTTAAGAGCCCTGGGATTACAGCAATTGGATGCTGAAAGAAACTAAATTGAAATAAAAGAAAAAAGAAAACCATGATAATTTCATAACTATCAAATCTAATTGAAAAATATAAACTTTAAGCAAGAGTATTTATGAGGTTGTTCATCTACACCAAAATTACCATTTTCTCTAATAATATTGCTTAACATGTTTGCTAAAGATCATCAATAATTCATTAAGATATACATGCTTTTTTTAATGATTTTTCTAACTTAACTGTATTTTTTTTTACTTATTTTGTTCTTTATATTTATGTTTTCTGTTTTTTAATTGCTTGTGGTTGTATGATATAGATTACAGAACTTAAAGAGTATTGAGAAAAGAAAAAAAAGCTGCAATTCAATGTTTAATTTTATAGCGTTTGAAAGCCCATCTCTAAACTCTTTCGGGAACAAATAGATATTTTCAAACAATGTTTTTATTTAAAATAAAAATAAATTTTGTTTATTTACTTTGAGAAGAAACATTATAAATGGTTGAAATGAAAAAAATCCGATTTTCGTAGCGGATGCAAAAAGATTGCAGAACGTACGCGCTCCTTTGCTTGCACGTGGAAAGTAGGCTTGAGGAATTTTAAAGAATCGTTATAATGAAGCAGCAATCTTTTTAACATCTGTTACGTTATTGATTTTTCAGATTGATTAGTATTTCCTAAACATTAGAAAACAAAGTGCACTGAGGAAAAACGGTAAGTTTTTTTTTTTTCACATTCCAAGAAATTGTAAACTTTTTATCTATTTTAAGGAAAACTTACTAAATAAAATGTTTAATATAAATAGTGATAAGATTAATGATTTTTCTCTCTATGATACTGCAAAATATTAGAAATCGTCTCACTGTTTCTTCTACAAACATGGGATACATAGCAATCTGCTCAATTTTTCTCATCCATATTTGATGTTCTTAAGAGAGGGTAGAGATAATATTCATTAATAAACTACTACAAAAGGTAAAAAATTGTTGACTAAAGAAAAAATGTAGCAAATGATGTCGATTTTAAGGTGAGAAAAAATATATAAAATTTTTTCCATTTTTTTCCCCGAAAATCGCGATTTGGCGCAAATTTTCCCAAAAAACGCATTTTGTAGCAGCATGTAGCAGAAAAATTGTTTTGGCGCAGTTTTGCGCAGGCGTGGGAGCCCTGGGCCACACAAACAAAATTTGAGAGCATTAGATATAAAAAAAAAGGAAACAAAATATTGCTTCAATAACACTATTTAATCCCAACTGCATTATATCTAATTGAATTAGACTAAACAAAATATTTATCTGACTATTATTCAGTATTTATAATATTGATGCTTCTGATTTCAAGGCAGTGCAATGAGCATATTAGATAGTTTCAACGAAATTTGTAAAGCATAAGTAATGGCTAAAGACAAAAAAAAAAAAAATTGTAAAGCATAAGTAAGGGGCTAAAAGTTTTGAAATTTGAATCTCTGAGCCACTTCCTTTGAGGGCAGAAATAACAATAAAACTAAAAATTGCTGAAGCTAAGGGGAAAATATAACCTTGAATTAATTTGTGTGTTATTTTTTATTAATCTGGTAATGGCATGCCGCCTAATATATGCTAGGGGTTTGCAGCTAGCCTGTGTATGTTATACCATGTTTATTACACATAGGATATCGCTAACCCCAAGCAGCCAATTTAATGCGTCTCGTTTCAAAGCTAAATGGTTCCCCACCCATGGTTTAGATCAGTAGTCATCAAACCATAAAATGCCAGCTACAAGTAACTCACACAGAAATCTTAAGTAGATTGAAGTGGTAATCATGTGATTATTTTGCACATAATTTCACTAACAACTGTTGATTTTCCATATTTTGTTCATTTTCACATTAATAGCTCATGGCTCAGACAGGAAATAAAGAATATTTTGCTGGTATAAATATAGAGGACATGAAATGTGTAGCTGCCCACTTGCATATATCAATAACTGAGAACTGAAAAATTTCTAATTTTTTTTGTCCTCTTTTTTTTTTTTTTGTCTTTGTATTCTATTTGGGGGGGGGGGGGACGACGACGTGGGCTGGAATATCTCATAGTAAAATGTGGAAAAGGTACAGTTGCTCAGAGGCTCTATAAGTTGGGCAATCACTCATTTAGACAGTAGTTGCAACCTATGAGGTACAATAGAATACTGCATTTTTTATTAAGAAAACTAATTCATTATAGCTATACAATTTACAAATGTTTATTTTTTTTTTCTGAGTCATAGAGGAGTTACTTTTTAATGTAATTACATAAATTAAACATAATTGCAAAGCATAATTTTTATCTTGCTTAAAAATTTAAAAAAAATCGCAAAATCACGTCACATTATGAAACTCTTTGAGCTACCTCTAAATATTATTTGCTGGTGATAGAATTTTATCATTATAATTTTTTGATATAATGGAACAAATTTAGAGGGTAAGAGGTTGAAAATTTAAAACTTCGAAAAATAAGCACCACCCTAGTGGATACCCTGTATATAATGTAGGGTAACCTTTGTAACTTGACCACTTATGTACGCCAATTTGTGTGGGAGTATTATTAAAAAAAACACTTTGTAAGCACGGTTCGTAGATTTAAATTAAGTGGTTTTTTCAAAAAAAAAAAAAAAACACTGATCTTGCAGTGTTAGAAAGTGATCACTCTTTTATTCCTTACATAAGTTTAGTTTTCTAGAGCCATTTTGAAAAATTAAATATTTAGGAAATTTTAGAATACATCGCAAGTCATTCAGGTTAAATATCTAATGATATTTTAGATAATTGTAAAAAAAATAGCTAATTACTATTTTAAAGTAACATTAATACATGAAACTATATTTCAATTAGTTACAAATGTATAAATGCATAGTGTACGAAATGACAAAAAGAAAATCTCTACCATCTAAGTTGACCACTTAAGTGCTCCACCACAAATGGTCAACTCGCACAGGTTTCACTGTATACGAACGGAAGTTTAGATATTACACATAATGTATATATAAATAACAGACATAAAGCTTGGTAAATACCTGAAACGCCTCCAAACTTTTCTTAAGTGCCTAAGGCGACCAGTGCCAGTAGTCTTCCTACGCTTTGCTTTTATGCTCCAATTATCTATAAAAAATTGAAATGAAATAAACCTTAGAGAATTATGAAAAAAAAAAAAGATCTTAAGTCTGGAGAGGGAAAAATAACCAAAATTTAAAGAATAAATGCCAATTTAATGGATCTTCTTACGAGTACATATGAAAATGAGTTAAGTCAGGAACTAAAGTTAAGGGCGGAAAGGCGGTATTTCCATCTTTGTTTCTTCGAACGCCTCGTTGAAGAAAGACTGGTTAGGAGCATCTCGGCAGCAATGATTTGAAAACATTTTCGTGAAAACGCAAAAACCTGCATTTCTTCAATTGCGTATGTTACCATGTAAAGTATTTTCTCCCTTAAAAACTGCATAGATAAATTTTTGACTCGAGTTTTCGTTCCATTTGAATATAACAAAAACAAAATTGCTGGAAATAACTTGATACTATTCAATACAAATCTTAAGAATGATTTTAATTCAAAAAGAGCATCAGTAAATAAAACCCCCTTTATGGAAAGTTTCTTATTGCCCAGTAGCAAAGCATCCATACTATTGTAGTTAAATCTTTTTTTAGCACAGACGTGACAAAGTTTGATAAAAATTTCCAGAAAGTAAACTAATTTGAACATTACTTAACTTTATTTTTCACCTGACAGGTAAAAATATTTAGGCTTTACATTAAAAAGTATTTCTATTATGAAGTTTTACTTGCTGCTGTCTTGTTTAGATCTGGACCACAGCAATTTTTGCCCCAGAAATGCAAAGCATGTTACGGAAAAATTAATAAAAACAATGTTATGTGCAAAATCGTATACATAAGTTTTAAAGTATTTGTCTGGTCAATTTCAATAAAAATAAATAAAAGTTTATATTATAACAACTCATAACAATTGAAAACTTATCTCCCTAGACTTCCGGAGGTAAACACAATAATTGCACTAGAATGTACTTACAATGTCTTAATCTTTGATGAGGATATCCACACTGGGCACACAATGACTTCTGTATGTGATAGCTACTTCTTCCACACCTGCGACATAATGTGTGGGTTTTATTTCGCCTTTTACCAAAACTAGATGTACCTTTCGTCTGAAAACAAGAGATTTGCGTTATCAAGAGAAGCAATGAGTGGGGGGGGGGTGGGGGACCTTAAGAAATGTATAAAGCACTTAATGCACTAAACTAGAATAGCTATTTTGATTAAAAATAAAATGTTTATTTTTGTTACTCTTGATAAACAATATTTTCAAGAAAAAAAATTCTCAGTAGAAGTTTATCCTTAAATTTTAATATTACATAAGTTTAGAAGCGTCGGACATATTACAAACACATATCAATGGCATTCATTGTAACTTCGAAATGCATTACTCTATTTTATCGCAGATCCATCCAGAATTGGTTCAACATAGAATTTTTGGAAAAAAAAAATAATTTAAAATATAGATTTTTAATAAGAGTCTTAAGTGAGAAATAAGTATTTAATTGTTCTAAAAGTGAGTAGTATAACAATAAATTAAGATTGAAACAGATTATACTTACCATTGCGAATTTTTAAGGTACACCAATACACTGAAAAAGTTAAACGAACATCCAATGGAAACTAGTCACAGTTACAGTTATCAATGCATATAAGTAAGCTGCGTTTATTAGTGAAATAAAAATCATTTATATTGGAAAATGTGTATAGATCTAAATTTTTCATACATTTTTTTAATATTATTTAAAAAATCTGCTATTGTCTTGCTTGAAAATCTGCTATTGAACATTCGTAATGCCTTCAGACCATCGGCAATGACCCATGCAGTTTTTAGTGATTCAACGGTGGAAACAGAGGAGTCAAGCTTTGTATGTAAACAAACTTTTCTTGCTTTGGTCGAGAATTATACTTCTCGTGGTATTTCAAACTTAACCAATTCCAATTCCAATAGAAAAAAATTGCCTAAACTAGTTCGTAAATTCAGAGGTTTTTTTTTTCTTTCTTTTCAACTTCTATATCACTTTCGTGTTTTATTTATTACAGAGATTAAGTGCACATTTTCAAACATTTTTCCTATATTATGATGTAATATGTGTTTATGAAACATTCTACTGCTATTTAAATCAGGCATTAAGCTAGAAGGGCAACTTCCATCTCGTATCAAATCTTTAAAAGAGATAAGAAGAGAACAATTTTTAATACTTACAGCCCTCTTTCTTAGAACCCTTTCCAATAAAATAATATCTTTCCTTAGATAAGGAAACCAAAACTGGACAGCAAGCTCCTTAGGAGGTCTCATTAAACTTTTGTGGAACGCTGGAAGAACTTCATCAAAATTATTCCAATTAATTCTTTTGATAAATCCGAGCATTATCTAACCAATATGTTTCAGTAGACGATGCCTAGACTCTGAAGTTATTAAACATTTGAACATGCTGTTTGTAATCTTATTTCTATCAGTCTTGAAAAAATAATCCTGTCAACTAAGGCCAAAATAACTCAATTTCACCAGTTATGCAGAAAAAATATATTCTCTCAGAGGTAGACGGTGCTCCATTATATGGGCTGTGGATTCGAAATTCGGCAAATGCATGTAGGAATAAGAATTTTAAGGGAATACCCTTTTATTAAGTCGGATTACTAAATCAGATCCCGTCGCATAGTGTAGCTCCGTGCATGGGTCGGAGGTTTGAAATATCGTAGCGTTGGTTTTGAAATATCGTCAAATGCACACTGGATCTGGAATAATGCACTAAGTTCTGATTGAATGACAATTATACATCACGCATTTCATTTTTATATGAATTTTACTCTTGTTTTCTTTTGATGAATGCAGCACCTGGTATATTTTTCTCCCCAACAAAACATAAATTAAAAAAGGGCCAAGTTTGATGGAACAAATGGCCTTCAGAGTAGTTGGTGTCAGCGATAAAAGAATTGATATGGAACGGGTGCCAAGTTCCATAGCAGATTCTTTAATCATAGCTGTAAGAGTGTACCATGTTCTCTAATCTATTTAAAAGCATTTTTTTACCGGTTTCCTAACTTTTCAATTTTTAATTAAGGTAATTTACATTCAAGAAATTTAACTCATCCAATTAGAAATTTTTCATAGTTAGTAAAATCATGTAGTAAGCTATTGTAGTTCATTTCTAATTGTCTTCTGATTGTCTTCTTGAACGTTTTTTATTTTAGTTAAAACTTGCCAAGTTAGGAATCCGATAGAAAAAGATGTTTTTAAATAAATTAGAGAACATGGTACAGTCTTACAGCTATGATTAAAGAGTGCTATGGAACTTGACACCCATTCCATATCAATGTTTTGTTCGGAAATCATTAATTTTTGAAAAGCTAAAATTTGTGTTTTTATATTGACGATAAGTTACATGTACTAAATTAAACCAAGCTAAACGGACATTATTAATCATATAAGATTTTTTTTTTTGTTTTCATTTCTCTGTAATAAGTTTGTAAGTCCATCTTTACTTAATTAATCTTTTATTTAATACATTGAAAAGTTCTGTTAACTACTACACTGGATTCTTTGTATTTAGCTTGAGTTTAGCCTTAAGGCGAAAAATTAAAACAGAAAGTGAATTTCAATGCGTCGATTATTTTCCTTCAAGCACGAGAGAGTTATGTTAGTGGCAGAAAAATATGGCTGCCGTGTGAAGTCGTTAGGTATGATACTACTTATGAGTATGCTAGTAACTTCAAAAATAATGTAATTTTTTGAAGTTTCGGAATTTTTCTTTATACATGCCAATTTGTCTACCTGGATACCAAGTTTCAAGTTTTTAAGTCACTTAGAAGTAGGTTAGGTTTTTGATGAGTGAGTCGGTGATAAAAATGACTTTTAAGACCTTAATAATTCCATAACCATAAGAGGTACATCAATGAAATTTGATATTCTACGGGTTAAGGGGGTCTCTATTAGACGTACAAAATTTCAAGTATGTAGGTCTAATTGTTTTTGGGTAATAATCAGGGCTGGCAAGTTTCTGCCGGGGTGGTTAAAACCAGTGGTTATAACCGGTTTAAACCGGCATGGCAGAAACTAGTTTCTGCCAGTAAGTGGCAAAAACTGGCAGAAACTAAGAAATAATACTAATAATAACTTTAATCTGCAATGATCCATAATTCACACATGTATTTGATATGTAAACAATTATGTTAAAAATGATAACTAAAAACAATGAATGTTATTCAAAGTTGCAAAAAGTTTCAAAATGATCATATAAGTATACTTTGTTTATATAATACTAATTTTCTTTCATTTGGAAAAAAAAAATTCATAATGGTAATCTGAGGCTGTACAAGTTTAACTATTAATATTATTGTTTACAGTTGAATTTCTATTTAAAGGTAAAAAAATTCTATTATATTTTAACAAATCGCTTTTCAGAGTATTTTTAAATAAATAATACAATGCAATGGCAATAACTTTAACGTTAACTATTATATACAAATAGAAATTGTTCTTGTAATAATTGTGCATAATATTGTGCATAAGTAAATAATTAAAGCACAAAAAGTATCAGAAATTTTTTAAAATGAAATATCTTTTACAATTATTTTACAAAATTACCACTCGAACTCAAAAATACTATCTCTTTTTATATGGAGAATTCCATAGCATACGACACTAATTTTGCTAACCTTTCTGAACCCAAACTGTTTCTTAATTTGTTCTGAATGAAATAAAAGCTTGAAAATATTCTTTCTTGTTGGTAATGTCATTATTGTAGATGCAAAAGTTACAAAATTTGAAAAATCTTCATTTTTACCAGTATTTGTTTTAAAAGACGACATTACTCATTTTTCTAATACAAATTTATTTTTAATTAAAACTATCAACAATATTTTTTATTTGTTATTTATTCTGAATAAAATGTACTTCGGGAAATTAATACTACTAAAAAATTTTCAGATAATGTCACAAAATGTGTTTGTGCCAGTTATTGCCAGTTTCTGCCGGTAAAAACCGGTTATAACCACTTTCTGCCACTGGCACGGCAGAAACCACTTTCTGCCGGCAAAAACCCAGCCCTGGTAATAATGGGGGTCGAAAATAGCTCAAAATAGTTTGGGTAAATATACACATTGGTGGTGTCGCCATTTCTGAACTTGGCAGACACACTGCCATGTGTCTAGATCTGGTCTTCTTCATGTGATTGCCCGCATATAATTCATCCAAACTCATAGAAATTCATTAAAAGTCACCAAGTTCTGATTGAATTGCAATTATACATAATGCATTTCTTTCTTATATAAATTTAATTCTGTTTTGATGTATGAAACACCTAATGTACTTCAATCTGCCATATATTATTCATCCAAACTCTTATAAATTCATTAGGTCGGTTTGCTAATACGGGTCAGACACATTGCAAAAAGCGCCGCTCTGCTCACGCACAGGCAGTGGGTGGAGCACCGTTTTGTATCTAGTGGTTGGATTTGTAACATCTGCCTTTTTATTTTTTAATGTTTTGACAACCTATGAGCTCATTACATTTAATTAATTCTGCTTACATTTTATATTAAAAAGAGTTAACTCGAAGAAAATGACATATCAGTAGCTCATGAAATAAATAGTTTCTTTGTTTTCAGCCTCTACTATACCAAAATTTAATTTTACAAAACTTTCATAATTTTGGTACTAGGTACCTTAAAAGAATTTATGTTTTAAAATTTTCCAGAAAACCCATTTATCTAATGGTAACCCTACAAAGAGAAAATATTCTTTTATTCTTTTAATATGTTTTCTTTTACACTAATGATATCTAAAGAGTTGAATTGTCATTTTCTTTTACTTCAATAGAAAATGGCAAGAAATCATGAAAAACAGTATGGGAGATTAAATAGACTGTTCCTTTTGAAAGAAAAAGAGGGTATGTTATTTATTCTTTACTTTTTCTAATTTTGATGTTAGTATGTGGAGTTATTATTTAGACATGTGCTTGTTCAGGGATACTTTTTGAATTACTAGTATAAAGCTTCTGTTCGTTGTGATCAGAGAAATTTTCAATTTGGTAACCATGTAGCAATAGGAATGTTATCAAAAGCTTCCCTTTACAATTTATAATCTTTCGTAATTACATATCCAGAGCTGCCAACCAATATAAATTGCATATGGCCAGTAAATAATTAAAAATTTTTGTTTTGTATGGAATATGGATTATGGAAGATATAAAATTTTAATGGAAAATTAAGTATTAATAGCTTTTTATCTACACATACTACTGGATATTTATAATACGACTATATCTGACCTTGATTTGCTTTCAGTTATGTTACAGGGTACTTAAGCTTGGAGTCAAAAGTGCAGGGGGGGGGGGGTGTTCAAAAGAAGATTAAATTTTAAAAAATAAACACATACTGTGGATATTTTTTTTAATGAAAAATAGCTTGATGGGGAAAAATAAAAATTGTTGCATTAAGTACTCTATTTTCAAAGTATAAATAATGAGTGCAAGCAAAAAAAATCAGATAATTAAAAGAAAACTATGTTTTAACGAAAAAGTTTTAAGAAGAAGCCTTATATTATGGAAGAATAATAGTATAGGTTGTTCTTTGAATAATGAGATTAATTGTCATCCCAATCAGTAGATAAATGCTGCATGATTTGGCTATTTTTCTTTTTATTCTCATATGTGCCCCTACGGCAGCCAGAATTATATTTGGAGGAGCCTAAAAGTCCTTACATACATATATATGGCTATAATAGTATACATCATAACAGTAACATCGCAGGACAGTAACATTGTCGCGGATTATGAAATGCTTTTGTGACCAGTTTTTGTCTGCAATGGCTTGACACTTCTTTTCCCCGTAGCAGTACAGATCAGGGGTGCCCACAGGGGGGGAAGCATGGCGCAACTTGCGCCATCAGAAAAAATTTTGGGGTGGGATGATAAAAGTAGTGAAATATTCGAAAAAGTTGTTTGCATGTTTAAAGAGGAAGTTCATTGTAAAATAAGTTATATTCGTCCCTTTCATCAGGGTTGGTAAATGCTATAGCTCCTTAAACCCCAAACCGCCCAAAACCCGACCGTCCGTGGTGGAATCCGACCTTCCGCCCCGATCTTGGGCGGGTAGCCGGGTGAAGGTATTTTTGACATTTCTTCAGGGGGGAAGGGTCAGTTCGGTGAAAGAATCAGGACGTGCCAATGGGATGTCTGTGTCAGTAAAATTCATTTTCAAGCCTACTTTTTGCCGCTACACAAACATTTAAAGGACAAGTTCAGTGGGATTATCGTTTCAACACTTTACCAGTCTAAATCCCAGATGTTTCATAAACATTACAATACATTTTTAGAATGATGGGACTTCAAACAAAGAAAACAGTATTCAATCTTTACACTATGGTCTTTCCTTAGGAAGTGAAATCTTCAATTGAAAGGTTTATCTCAAGCGAGCAAAGAATGCACTTTGGAATGTAGCATTTATAGTTACCGTTGTCATATGTTTACTCTTTTATTTTTTCCTTTCTCTATAAGAGCCCCCCCCCCCTACCCCATAGACTACATGACAATCAGCTGGCCCAAAATAAACGTGTATAATAACTACAGAAAAGTCATAAGGTTACATCTAATTCCACATACATTTTAATAATATTTCACATAATAATTAGAAGAACAAACCGTTGTTCCATGGAATGCAGATTTTAGAATAATGATCACTTGAAGCAAAAATATATATATATATATATAGATGGAAGAAAAAATTAAAACTGAAAACAACAAACAACATCCTACGAAGATAAAATAATAAGCAACATAGTAATAAACTGACGGATCACGAGACGTAGAAAACATTTTCATATATTCAAAAGTTTATAGAAAAGATTAAAGTTCTAACGACTGCATTAGACTGCATTCAAAATTGGGTATATATTTACATGCCCAATGACAAAACTTTTTTTAAATAAAAAATTAGCGGAACCAATATTTAAATAAAAATTCTAATGAATTTTTACGCTTCACATCATTGATTAAAATTTTGATATTTTTATCGGTCTCAATATAGGAAGAAGAATGAAGGTATAATAAAATTATTGCTTCCCCCCCCCCCTTCATAAAGAACAAAATTCCAACAAAGTAACTCAAGTACCCAACAAAGTTAATGTTTTTATCGTTCTGGCATTATTGCATGCCTAACATGATTTGTGCAACACTCCAATCAAAATTCGAAATATTTATAACAAAGTGAAAAGTGTATATTTATGAACAGCGTTACTAAACATATAAATCATTTCAAAAATCATCTAAAAATTAGGAAAAAAAAATAAGTTTTAAAGGCTGAATAAGAAAAAATTGCCAGTTCCAAGAAGATATATATATTTAAAAAGGGGGGGAGGGGGAGTTCGTGCTTATGCACATTCCTGGCCCAAAAAGAAAAAATCAAATATAAGGGAACTCTTTTTGAAACATTACAAAACGGAGACCAAAGAAAAAAGGAACCACGTGGAAGATTTCACCCTGGCGGCTTTGATTAAAGGGATTAGTGAAAGGTATTAGTAAGGGATGAATCTCCACTGAATGCAACCTTTCTTTCTCAGTCAACGGGTGTTTTGCCCCCCCCCCCCCCCTTTCCTTGCGATTTCGAAACGCTGGTCGAGTCCATTTCTGATTTTGTGCTTTCATAGTTACTGCGGGAATTCTGAACAAGAATTTCGGTGGCAGCGGGTGTTAAAGAGATAGATCAAAAACATGGTTTTCTTTTCTTATCTTTTGACACTGCCTCCCATCCCCTGCTGTTGTTGGAATTCCTCTGGAGCCAATGTCATGGTCAATCAATTTACTCATCGTTCCCTCCCCTTTGACAAAAGGAATACGACTCTTCTGATGTTTTGTGCCAACCAATGACCAATCACGAATCAGCACTTTCCTTTGTATGGATGGATGGACTAGTTTGTTTGGAATAGTGTTATTCTCGTCTCGAAAAGTTTGTTTTGAGCAGTGCATTTTCTTCAAACGATGCCTAGAATACTTTAAAAAACGTTTAAATATAAATGCATGGAAATCATGTGCGATACGGTGCACCGGCAAGACAAGTGGCCCGAACATTGCAAAAAAAACACGCGTACAAATTTAAGAACAACGTGAACATTAAATACAAAGTTGTCGAAGTTAAAGAAGGCGATGGTCTATTTATCCCCTACACTGAGAAAAACCAACATCAGGAGGCATCAGGAAATCTTTTACAACCAAGAACCGAGAAGAGGTGAGTGGAATTTATTTTTCAGAAATAACCCTCCCTTCCAGTGGCGTAAAGTTTCTGTTTGTTTGTTCACGTATTTTTTGAGAAAAAAAATTATCGTATGCGTTTTATCTTTTAATATATCTTTAACTTGACACCTATAACACCTTTAACTTGACCTTGACCCTTAACTTTAACTTGATCAACCACAGAATTATTTGAAAATCGCAATACAATTTATTTAATCAAAGGGGGAAATCAAAGTAAAATGGACCTATCTAATATATTTTGGCCACCGAGGAGGGCACTTTGGCCACCAGAATCAAAAGGCTATGGCCATTTTTGGCCTCTAAATAAATGTTCTGTATGTAACACAATAAGTGAAACGCCTTTAAAAATCTTTGTGGATAAATATGCCACAATAAGGGTGACAACTGAACCTGGAAATCAGGGATTTATCATGGAATTTTTTATTTCTGGAAATATTAGGAAACAAATCAGGGAATTTGAAAAAAAATCAGGAAAATTACTCAGAAAACTATAAAAATCAAAGTTTTGTGATGGATTTCTGAAAAAATTCTGTCCAATATCGGATATTTTAAATTTGAGCTGTAAAAAATTCTTACTTATAGTATAGAGCAGGATATTTATATTCAAAATGCTCAGCAAATTTTATGCTCAACAAATCAAAATGTCATATTAAATCAAGTCACAAACTTTTTATATACTCATTTGTAAAATCGGGGAAATATCAGAGATTTTTTCCCTTGGATTTTGTTGCCCCCCTGACAATTTTAAGGGAAGCGTCTTTCTCTGTACCCAGTTCTTTTAATGTAAAGAAAAATAGATATTTACTAACCGTTCGTTCTTGTTGCCATTTGAAACTTGAGTTTTTTTCTTTACTACTTTATAGATTATTTGAACAAGGAAATTCGACATCGTCTCCATCTGCGGCAAATTTGCCTGATACAACACCAGTTACTGATGCCGATGTGTGGGAAGAACCATTTCCTCTTGTAGCTGAACGGGCTTTAGAAATCAATACCAACCAACAGCAGCGACAGCATGTTGAAGAAGACCCGGCTTACTATGCCAATAAAAAACTTTCTCCAGAACAGATAAACGAAGCATTAAAATTGGAGCACCAAACTCTAATTTCAACAGACTTTCCAAGTTCATGCGGAAGGAAATTTAACCCGAATGTAAAGAAAGTTATATTACCAAATGGAACAAGAATAGAGAGAAAATGGCTTGTGTATAGTAAAACTAGTGATTCCGTCTTTTGTCTACATTGCCTCATCTTTGGTCTACCCAGGGAACAAAATATATGGGGTACAACAGGTTATAGGGGGTGGATAGACCACAGGGGTGATAGGGATATAGAGCTCCATGAAAAATCTAAAAACCATATATCCTCTCAAATTGCAAGGCTTCAGTGGATTGCTAATCAAAGAATAGACAAAAGTTTGACGGAACAAACCGATAAATTGGTTCATCATAACCGAGAAGTTCTTTCTGTGATTATAGACTGTTGTCGTTACCTAACAGAAGAAATGCTAGCATTTAGAAAAAAGGACACTTTGGATGGTAAATTTCATAACCTTTTCAGGTTATTAGCAAAATATAACCCAGATGCAAGAGTGTATTTAGAAAAGGTGGAGAAAGCAAAAAAAAAGAAGACAAAACTTGGGTCCAACCTTTTAAGTTACCGAAATATGTTTGATTTAATCACCATCATGAGTGACATGATTGTTTCAAAAATTGCCCAAAACGTGAAAGAAACGAACACGTATTCCGTTATTCTGAACTCCACTCAGGATGTGAACAAAAAAGAATGCACAGCTGTGTTAGTTCGTTATGTGGAGCTTAAAGACACTCAAGGATTAATAAAAGATAATGTCAAACTGGAGGAGCGACTCATCAAAGTGTTTACGGACAAGGAAACAACTGGCGAACATTTGTCCTTCAAGCTATTTGAAACCCTGAGGGCTGTCGGCTTTGATACAACTGGTATGGTGGGTCAGAGTATGGACGGGGCAGGAAACATGCGAGGACAATTTAAAGGGTTGAAATCTTTTGTGCTTAGAGAATGCCGAAAGCCTTTTATATTTGGTGTTGTTCACACAGATTCGCATTGGTTGTCGAGAAGTCAATGGATATGTGTCGTCAAATGAGAGACATGTTCTCTATCCTTCAAGAACTTTATGTGTTTATGTCCGGCCACAAAAGACATCACACATTTATTGAAAAGTTGCATAAAGCATCAACTCATATTAGACAGAAGCGCTTGAAAAGAGTCCATACAACTAGGTGGTCAAGCAAAAGTGATGCGATAAATACAGTTTTAAGTTGCTATAATGTCTTAACAGAAACATTGGAAGAAATATCTAAAAGCGAAAATACAGAAAGAGACACAAAAATGATGGCCAAAGGTCTATTGAACGCGATATCAGATTATAATACCATTGCAGCAATGCAAATTGCCGCCGAACTCTTTAAAATACTTTCACCAGTAACTATTTGTTTGCAATCAAGAAATATCGATTACGGAATAGTACCTACTGTTGTTAGTGAGACCAAGGCAAAACTAGAATCCATAAGAAGTGACGAAGAATGGAACAAAATAACAGGCCGCATTACAAGTTTTATAAAGGAACACAACAAACCGCAAATCCAAAACCGAAGAAGTCGAAAAATAAAAAGGTTCATGGACGAACTCTCGATTGATGAGACACTAACCGACCCAATTGCGAAATTTAGAGTAGAGGTATACTTTCAATTACTCGATTCTCTAATACTTCAGTTACAAGATCGGTTTCCTGAAAGCTCGCTGAATATTGTCAAACAGATGACATACTTTTCTCATGAAGGGTTGATGAATATTGCCGAAAATGTGGAAGGAGCTCTGAGCTCAATTCAAATCAACGACTTGTGCGAATTCTATGGAATTGATGGGGAAGAAGTTATTGAAGAAATAAATGTGTTCAGTCGGCTTTATAAAGTAAGTTACACTACCATTGACTTATCAGATGTGCTCAGCTTGCCTGACGAAGATACAAGTCATAAAAGTGAAGAAGACGACTCCCCTGACCATGACTGCGACGACATCCCGGATAAGATGTCAAAGGGAAGATTTCTTGATCAGTGGATTAAGAAGGGGTTGATTAGACCATATAGGTGTGTAATAAACATGTCAGGCTTCCCAAATCTAACAATGCTATACCAAATTATCCTTTTGCTGCCAGCAACAAGCTGTTCTGCTGAAAGAACAATGAGCAGATTAAAAATTGTTAAGAACAGGCTGCGAAGCAGCATGGGAGATGTTTGGTTGTCCAACATGCTCGTTTTAACATCCGAAAAGGAAATTCTGAAGGCAATCTCTAATGTTGATATAATAGAAAAATTTGCTTCAACAAGCGTGCAAAGAACAAAATTACTTCTCTTTAAAGCACATCAAGATCTTAAGAATTAATGTATAATAATCTATAAAAAAGACACCACTTGTCAAATATTACTTTTTCTGAGTTTTCATTTGTAGTTTTTGTTCAACTGACATGTTTGATGGGATTTAACTTTTCAATTGCTAAGCTTTAGTTGTGTACCAGTACCTAACACTTAGTATATTATAATATAGCTTAAGTGTAAATATATATAGTATATAGATATTATATACATATATTATTTTTTTCTTTTTAGTGGCAAATATTAATGCGAGTATTAGTATGTATACTTAGTAGTTGCAACGACGCAATTGGTTGGCCGATGTCTCCAAGGTAGAGGACTTATAATCGAGTTACCTCAGGCATTTCTTATGTCTATCAGAAATATTGTTAAAAGTTATAAAAATAATTACTTAGCTTAGAACCATTTGCAATTCTTTTACAGCAATTCGTAAGTAAAATCTTTTAAAAAGAAAATACTAGAAATTGAACTGTTAGTAAAACCCCCAATTTTCACCATAATTCCCCCCATCCCTCATATTCAATAGAATTGCGAAAGCATAAAGGAGGCCGTTAAAAAACCACGTAAAATGTTCTTATTTTGCCATTTTCACCCCCCTCCACCCTCCACTTGAGGCAAATTTGGAAAAATTTCTTATAAACGTAGTTTACGTGACGCTGGCCTGTACCCCCCTCTCCCTTCAAGTGCGTCACGTGGTTTTTGAACGGCCCCAAGGGTATGGTAAGATTTCTTTTTTGGGGGGGAAATGCGCCATAGCCTTTGGAGGGGATGGGCACCCCTGGTACAGATGCTTGTGACGCTTTAACACCATATCAGCGAGAACTGCAGGATTTTTTTTTAGTCTTTAAAAGTTCAGAAAAGTGAAGATTTTTCATGCCTAAGGCTAGAACCTGACATCAACATGAAAGGACACAAACCTCGTTTCAAAGAAAATGATATGAAATTGTTAGCTAAATGCATGATTTAGTCATTAAATTTATACATGAAATTTGCTGATATATTATAAAATTATAAAACCTTGTCACATGCAGCTGCAAAATTTTCTGCCACAGGGCTAGTAGGATTGCCAATAGGCTCAAAGCCAAAGTTTCTCTGTCTGCAGTTGGGCTAAAGCTGCATATTTTTTATGGTTATAATAATGTGATTCTTTATGTGTTAACTTTTCTTTCTTACTATAAAATAGCAATATTTTTAGGTATTACTTTTTAACCTGTTGTAAACTATTTTTAAATTTCTAAAAAAATACTTTCTCCCAACATAATATATATAATATATATATATATATATACATATATACTTAAGTTCAGTACCAATGTTACCTAGAATGCTAGTTACAAGGAAACTTGACTAATCTTATTGAATGAATAACTCATTCTAAAATAACACCTCAGGTCTTGTAGGCCCAGCACAAATGCTCACGGATTTTTAAAAAAAAGTCTTTATTTAAGTATAAAATAGAAGAAGCACTTCAAATAATAGTTTCGAGAATATATTCAAATCATTATATAAACTTAACAAATTACTGATTTTATTTGAACGGGCAACATGGTTTTGTCGATGTAATCTTTTTGATTATTTAGATAATGTACTTTAAAAACACTAGTAATTAAATCTGGATTTTAATTCAATTAATAAATTTATATTACATGATTTTTTTTTAAATTGTATTTATTTTATTTTATTTATTTACTTATTTCTTTTGTACTGACTGAAGTTCTCTTTCTATCCCAAGAATTTGAAAAAGCTAATCCAACAAGGCCAAAACTTGTAAGTTTGTACATTTTTCACTTGCATCTTGCTTCCAAATATGATCATCTTTGATTTCGTTTCATGTTTGCTGTAATATAATGTTGAGCTATTGAAAAAATGTTGATGAAAATATGGTTAATTTATATGTACAGCAGAGCCTCAATTATCCAAAGTAATTGGGACTAATCTCTTTCAAAAAATCAAAATTTTCAGAAAATCGAGAATATTTCAATTTGTTGTTTTCAATTACATTATGCTGTTTCTTAATACAAAAATGGTTAACAAAATTTAAAGCCATAGAAAAATAAAAAAAAAAAGAATAAATTAGTACACATGTGGCATACATGTTTAGTTAAATTTAACTTTTGAACGGCCTTTTGCATGCAAGTAGTAGTTTAAAAACCTTAAAAATGAATTATGGTAAGCTGAGTTTGCATTAAAAAAAATTGTGTGAGGGGTCCCACTATTTTATTTATGATGTATATTATTATTTTTGAAGCTTTTTGTTAGCTAGAGCTGCATGCCTTTCCTAACGTAAACATATAGATGCAATGATCGTAAGCCACTGTTGCACATTTGTAAAATATGCGTCTAGAAAGGGGAAGGATGCTGGTTCTGATCGCGCAGAGGGAAATTTTGCAAGAGCTGCTGTATTATCTATTTCTTTTCTTTAGTTAAATTCCAAACGCTACACACTAGAACATTCTTCATTGTTCCAGAATGGGTTTCTGAGACACTTTCTCAAGGTATATGAGCTCAGCGTTCCTGAAGGAGGCCAAGGGTGGGGGAGTTAGTTGGCATTAGGCAAGGCTGTATCCAGAGGGGGGACCATGGGCCCTCCCCCCCCCCGAAATCCCAAAATTTTGTGCAATGTAGCATATATTCTTCCCTGAAACTTTCCTCAACATAGTTGTTTCAAAGTCAAGGCCTCCCCCCCCCCCAAAAAAAAAAAAAAAAAAAAATCTGGCTACGGCCTTGGCATTAGGCATCAATAATTAGATTTGAAACTGTTTGTGACAATAATTTTCCTTTTTAAAATTGTATATATTATACTTTTTAAAGCTTTCTATAATATGTTATTATAGTACTTGTTATTTCTTATTTTCAAATTTCTTAGAGCTCTAAAAGTGATCAACTGTGAGTCCAATGACTTATGTTTACTGGTTTGAAAGAAACTTAAAATGTATAAAAACTTTTATGTAATTAAAGTATTATCCAGGCTTTAGCTAAAAATTTAGAGTCATTGTAAAGCATGTTTCTAATTGTAGTTTAAAAATTACGGGCACACTTTTCCTACTCTTAATGTTGTCTTAAAAATATAATAACAAAATATTTGAAACGTGCTGTACATGCATGTTATAACTGTTTTTCATTTTGTTCATCATGCATGTGCCTTATAGTTTCCAATTATTATTCATGATATTTGTATCATGATTTTTTTTTTTCCTTCAGGATCTTTTGGATACTCCTGAAGAAATACAAAAATGGATACCAAGTATTAAAAAAGACATTGATTTTTATTTGAAAAAATCTAAGGTTAGTGTCATATTTTTTTTTATTAATATTTTTTGAACCATATTAGCAATTCTTTGCTACTTTGACTACTAGCCAATTCAGTAAAAATGCTTTTTATAATTTAGTTGCATTGCTTTTACCTATAAAAATTCTTTTAAAAGTTTTAGTACTTATATGCAACTATGAAAAATGAATTTATTTTTTTATTTCGATTGTTTTTTAATTAGTTGTCTTGAATGTACTTTACTTTATATATCTTTACCCATTCATATTTTACAAGTCATTAAAATTCTTTCAAAAATAAAAAACTTGAATGCTGAATTGCAGGTTTAACTCTATTTTGTTTCAATAATTTTAAGTTTTGCAATATATGCATAATGTGTCCAATCATTCTAAAGAAATTCAAATGAAGGATGAAACTGATAAAAAGCTAACATTACATTTGAAAAAGTCTGAAAAGAAAAAATTATTGTTTTTGCACATTTTGCTGTTTATTATAGCAAAAATCACCTTGAACAAAACCCTTTATTTATTGCAATGCATTTCAAGGATATATTAATTATCTAATATTCATCTCAAAAGTTAGCCCACATCTTTATTAATAAACATATGAAATCTTTAAATCCATTCTCATTCTATGGATTAGGAAAGTTTTTATTGCTTCACATAATTTACACAGTTATATAGTTTTCCAAAAGTTTTATCTTGAACCTTCTATTTGTAATCCGGATGAATTGTTTTTCCAATTTTTAAAATATGTATAATTTCTAAAATGCATGTTGAATTAAATGCGTCAGAGGTGAAATTTGAGAGCTACTCTCATTTTAGATTCTTCCTTCAGGCCAAGTAATTTGTTGCCATTACCCTTTTATCCAAAGCTTACTTATGAACAAAATTAAGGGAAATATGTTGACTTAATATAAAAATGTCAATATTAAACTGCTCACATGGTTAATAAAGGCATTTTATCTTTCTATAATTCTGCAAATACTTCAATACTTGCCTTTTCCTGCTACAAAATTGCAAAGCTTCCCTAATATTACTGTGTCTATCAAAACCAGATTTTGATTTTAGAATTTTAGAACCTGCTGTTATAAAAGATGGAGATTGTTTTTAGAACTATATTGCAGAATATCTCTTTTTTGATGCATTATAGTTATTATTATTTCAAAAATTGAATCGATAGCAACATATAAAAATACTAGGAAAAAATGCTTTGGGGACCCACAATTTTCACATATCCCATAAGAGATAAGACTCACTTTTTTTTTAAACTGTGGGTCCTTGGGACTCAGTTTTCTGAGTACTCAACAACTTTAATGTATAAAACTTAATCTAAAAATTATTTATTGTGAAAAATTACAAATTTATCTGAAATTTTTACATTTTATCATTCAATTTTACATTTCATGTTTTTCATACAACTTTTGAGAATTATTTTATCTATTTTTTGTGTCTAGGTACCATGTTACTCTGACCAGCAAATTGCAGACTGTAACTTAAAGATAATTCAACTTGAAAAAGAATTTAAAGCATTTATACGTAAAATAAAAAAATTGACACCTGGAGTTCTTGATGTTATACCATGGACAAGTCGTCCGTACAAAAAGAAAAAACTAGGTAATTAGTTTTAGAGATCTTTTACCAATTCTTTATCGCTATTTTTTAACTTTGATTTTAAAAAAATAATAACAGTTGTTTTGCATTGAATTAAAAGGTACATATATTAGATTAACCTTAAATACGTCCTCTCTGTCAGAGGAAAAATTATTTTTTATTTTTCTGAAAAAATTATTCTCCAAAAACTGAAGGAATTCACTTTGTCTGCAGTGGATTTGATTAGTAATATACATGACTTCATTTCTATTGGACTGACAAAGGAATTCTGTGAAACCCTGAGTCACACGTTTTCATGTGTAACTACTCATTACACATTAATTTTTTGAAAGTATTTCAGTTCAAATCGATTTTCCAAGAGCCTTGTCAGTAAATGACATTTTGTTTTGTTCCTCATAATTGACATTATGCATTTTTTTTTTCTTTTCTGTAGTAGTCATCACAGCTTGGAAAATTATTTTATATTATTTTGCAGGTTTATGATTTTATTCATACATGTAATAAATCTTTTCAACATATATTGCAAGATTAAAAATAGTTCAATCAAGAGAGTATTACCCTTAAAATTAATGTTATTGTTATTTATTTGTTTTGGTTTTTCTACAGATGTCCCATACGGAAATTCGGGTTCATTTTTGGACCCTTCACAAAATTCTAATTACTCAAAATGAGTCCTTCACAAAATTTCAAACTATCAAAACAGACCCTTCATGAAATTCTAACCTATAAAATCGTACGTTTTACAGAACAATTTTTAAAATGCATTTGTCGCTTGTATTTGTAACATGCATTCATTGATTTAAAAAATATTTAGATTTTTAGATCTTTTTCGCCTCATCACTGCAAATTTGCTTTAAAAATATCTTCACAAAATCTACATTTGCAAAGTGAAGTCTTAGAGTTATTTTGAGTTTCATGGTTAGATATAAGTGCCACGCAGTATCCATTTTTGTATTGGTACGTAATAAAGGGTCAAATCGTTTTTTTAATTGTTTTTTAAAACCGATATAATGTTGAGAAAATTGTCAACAATTGTATTCATAATGGGTGTCTAGCTATTATCAAACACAAGAGTTAGTTTAAGGGAGGGATATAATTACATCATAGTGCGTGGAATAATAATTATTTAATTACACGGTAATACTCAAAAATTGAGAAGTGTATTTATATAGTTCATTGATTAATAGTCAGAGATAATATGTAACCCACTCTTACTGATTTTAGCAATTATGTAGTCTGTATTTGCTGAATTTGTTAGAGTATAGAGAATGCAAAACCTGAAGGAGTTTTTGTTTTTTATTTATTTATTCATTTTATTTATTTACATTTATTTATTTATTTATTTTTACCCCAAGTTACATTTCTATTGCATATTATTTTGGTTGTAAGATATTTAAATACTTTTATAAATAAAATATTTTTAATGTTTCAGATTGAAATGCATAATGTCTATGTGTTTCCTTCAAATATACGGGTTTCAGCAGGAATGTAATTGACATTGCTGCTTGACTCATTTAGGAGGGTCAGGAGGGGGCAATTCCCCCCCTGACTTTAGAAACAAAATGTATTTATTGACATGTATGTATATATTTCGTCATTTTCACCCCCTAAATATTATTTAGTATGTATCCTTTGCCCCCCCCCCCCCCCGGCCCCTTTGAAAAAGTTTGAAATGGCAGCTCTGGTTAAAGTCTTTAATATTTGGTGTATGTTTTACAATATTATTTTGTTTGCGTTTTGTAATATAAAAGACAGGACATTGTAAATAAAGAGAGAGACTTAATTTTCATTTTCTCACTACCTCTAGTAATTAGTTTGACCTTAGAGGTGCCCATCATTTTCTTTTTGAGTTTGAATTTGAGAATCCAAGTAAATCATGTGCAAAAAAAAAAGTTCTAATTTAATTCGTACCAAACTTATTTAAAAGCAATAACAGTGGTCAAATATTCAAATAAGTAGTATATTATATGAACACGTATTTCTATTCTAATTTTATTCCTCCATTCGTTTCCAGGTTGAGTTTGTTATTTGTTTTAATGAATGTGGTTAAATGTTTATAAAAGTTTTTTTTAATTACTAATAATATTTGCCTTCATTTCAGACTCTGTTGAAGCAGAGCCACAAGAGGAATTTGCTCCAATTGCCACACCCTTGTTGAATGAAATCAAAGGAGAGGAAACAAACATCAAGATCTTAGACTCTCCTTCTATGAATGAACCACTGATATTTAATCCAGCTAGTATGTCCAATTTAAACTCCAACCAATTTTATTCTTCAGAAATAGCAAATGTAAATATAGCTGGATTGGAATCAAATTCAGAAGTGCCTTCTAGGCAAAATATTAGAGAGAATGTGTCATTCAATAACAGTGATTCAACTGAAAATGAAATTTTATACCCAAAATATAATGAAGCTTTCTCAATGTGTTTCAAAAGCAATTCTTTGCTCAATGACGTGAATAATGTTTTGCCGAGTTTATTGTGTGAAAAAAGATCTTTCTCCTATGGTCTGGGCGATACCGCAAGACTGAGCATCATGGGAGACCCTTTAGATGATAAAAGAGAAAGTCACAAGAAACGACTGCGTACACATACTCCTTCAAACCAAGACATTGTTGAACGTGTCAATAATTTAAGTGAGAAAGAATGCGAAGCCTTGGACTCGAAGAATTCTAATTCTGAACAAAGCCATTCTCCTCATGTAAAATCTGATTCACTCTTAGAGGTTAATGTAGGCAATGAGAAAAACTTTGAAAATAAAAATAGTTCAATTGATTTATCAGAACCAGTGAAATCATCTAATCAGTTGTCTATGAAATTAGTTGATTATAATTGTAGTGACAGTGAGAGTTACAGTGAATAAATGTTATTTCATTAGTTTTCTTGTTGTTTTAATTATTTTAATAAATTATTTAGATTTTTTTTACTATTAGTTTAAAGCAAGACCTTATTTCTAACGAAAGAAGCTCTGGAGCTCCATAGTGTTCAGATCATTCTTTAATGCACAAATACTGTCGTACAAATTAAGGTCTGTTTTAATGCGTTTCTCTCACTTTTTAATGCCGTAGAGATTTTTACACCTTATAATATATTTTTTATTTTATTATGCCGTATTTTTTACACCGCTTATAAAATTTTGCATCAAACTTTTAACATAAACATGGAAAGTTACTGAGCAACAAGTTGTTTTTTGTTATTTCACAGATAAATTTAGCCTTATTTTTACACTTTAATAAATACATTGTTAGTAGGGCACAGAATTGCAATAAAAAACTCAAGTTTAGTTGTTCAATGTATGTTTTTGTGTTACAAACGGGGAAAAAAAATTAAAAAGAGCTGGTGCCAGAAAGTATTTTTCTAAGAAAATACTTAGCAAATTGATTATTCTTTTGTTTTAAAATTGAGACACTTAAATGGAAGACAATATATTAGGTAGGAAATTTGTAGAGTTTTTATAAATGCCAATAAAAATATAAGGATTTTAAGTGTTTTTTGTTTGTTTGTTTTTTTAACGCATCCCTTGGTAATTAGGTGATGCTATAAATACCACCTGAAAATATTCTATTGTAGGTATATTGTTATTTTATTTCAAAAGCACACCTGGGATTTTGGCTTTTGGTTGTGTGTGGGGGGGGGGTAAGAGGAGGGGCAAAATCAGGATGGTTAGAGAAGTCTACAAAACCCTTAAGCAAGATGAGTATAAGAGCACTGTTCTTACACCCCCTCCCCCCTTTCCAACCCAGAAAATTTTCGAAAAATAATACTCTGAAGTGTTTTGAACCCATTTATTAAGGAATAAGAAGTGGTTCTTTAAGAAATCATGTTTTATTTTATTGATGTACCCGTACAGATAATTAAATTAAAATCACAAGATCCATGCTTTATGTTAATCAAAAGTATAGTTTGCACACATAGCAGTCATCGAGCTAGTAGGTGAGTGAAAACGAGTTCCCTAGTTTATAATAATAATATTTTTTTTCTCTTACCTTAGCTTTTCTTTATCTTTAGGAGAGCAAAAAGCTAAAGCACTAATCTGTTAATTTTCCTAATTTTTCTGAAATTCGCATCTTAACGAATGAAAAATAATGTATGTATGGTAAATTTTACAAAAAGAAAAAAGTTAATTTCGAATTTTGTGAAAGTGCTATTTTATTTTTAATTGTTTCAAAGAGAAATAGCATCAAAGAGAAAAAAAAGGGGTGAAATAATTAATTTATTAAAAAAAACATGAAGTTCCGAATTGGTGTCATTAAACAAAAGAAAGTAGTTCTAGGAAAACCTTTCAATCTTTTTTTTTTGGTTTTAAGTTGAGAAATATTTGTCAAAGGATTCTTGTCTACTTGACATTGTATTTAAAAGACTTATTATCTTCATAAATCGCATTTCTTTATTTGACAAAATGCGAATAGAAATAGAGATTAAAATAATGAAAAATATTAGCTACTTTTCTAAAAGTACGGAGAAATATTGCGACCACTTTTGTGCCATTTCATCGGTTTGGAGAATTTTAATTATGGCGCTACACATGGGGAGAGTGAACTCTCCATATGCCAGATTGAAATACAAAACTTGATTATGGAAAATAAATATTTAGAACAAGGTTCTAAAATATTACTGAACTAAAGCATGTTTTGAATGCAAAATTTGTGAAGTAAAGATAATTTCTGAAAAACTATCCACTTTACCGCACTACCCATTTTACCCTATCACACCCTTAAAAGGCGGTCAATAGAAAAATTCTTTAATACATCTTTCCGGAAGTGTAAAGTACGTTCACCACGTTTTTGTGTTACTTTCAGTAAAAAGGTCTCCCCAATGAGGGTGGGAAAGATCGAAGGATAAGAGTTTGTGATCTTATTGAAACTATTATCCGGCATTGCCATTTATAGTTATGAAGATTCACGGAATTTTATTTGATTTTATTCGGCTTTTCTATGACGTTGAACTCGTGGCACATTCTTGATTTTTTTCGGCGGGGGAGGAGGGGATTGCTTTAGAGCCGTGTCAATGCTTGCTTTTTTAGTAATTTCTTTTAGAAATTGTAGTTTCGGGGAGGTAAGGAGTTTCGGAGGGGGATAGGAGTTTCAGTGGGGATGTGTACCAATAGCCGCCCCCCCCCCCCCTCGGGAAATCTTCATTGTTGAACTGCCTATTGCACTTCTGTATTTTTGAGTTTAATTAACTGCAGCCTAAGAAATTTCTAAAAATCATTTTCTTCGGAATAATTTTGAAAAAATATACGATGATGATCGGTAATCTTTGCCCCCCCCCCCCCCCAGTAAGCACTAAACAATTTCCTTATTTATCAGGTAAGAAATTCATCAGTGGTAAGAGATTCATCAGTAATGGGTTCAATAGGTGCTTCTACACTGTGAAACCCCCATGCGCCAGGAACAATTGGAGATAAGTGCTCTTTCGCACTACACAAGAAAACTGTTGCTCGTCAAAAGCTCCAACTAACGATCGATACCTTCTCGTGTTCACCAATCATAACCGAGCGTACGTAGAAAGTAATATCTCTGCATGAATGACTTAGTAAAAACTCTGATCATTCTGTTCTGGTGAAAGAGGCGCTATTGAAGCGCTTTCTTTTTTCGGAGGAAAAAAAGAGATATTTCAAAATGTTTTGTCTTTTGGGAGCATTAACGAAACAAATTGGCATTTGAAGGTTTATTGTGAAATTATGGCTCCTGAAACGTAAGTAAAATTTTTATTTTTTGAAATTGAATTTACCATTAGTTCAGCATATAATTTTGTTTTCGAGGGTAAGAATTAAAGTTTTGTTTTCGAGGGTAAGAATTCCATGCCCGAAAAAATTGAGAAAAGTCTAAATTTTTCCAACAACTTTAAATTTTTGATAAAATTCAAAATTTATGTTTTAGAAATTAGAGATTTATGAATCAAATAATTATTAAGCTTCATTCATTTCAACTGGCCTTTGTTTCAAATGTTTAGCTAAAATTTCATTTTTTAAAATTATTAATTAGTTTCAATTTTGGTATTATAACTTCGTTTATTGAAATAGTTTTTTACACACGCACATGAATTCGAATTCCATGCATCCCATACCACCTACCCCACCACCGATACACTACCTAGTAAATCAAATTTCCATTTCTCTTTTTTTATATATATAAGATCAGCAGTTATTTTAACTAACAGCTTCAAATCAATTACTATGGTTAATCACTTCCTTTATTTATCGTTATTTATTTTACCTTGTTAATGAATAAAAATTTAATTTATCAAATATTTTAGTCGTTTCTATTAGTTAACTAGTAGTTCTTTTGTTCAATTGTTATTTTCTAATGTACTACCTAGAGTAATTCTGTATATTTTATTGTTTTTTATTCAGATGCAGGTTTTTCTATTTAAATATAACTTTTTCATTTCCGTCTATAATGTGTGTGTCCCTGAAATTATAAAGTTAAAATATTTTCTCGTTTGATTAAAATATTACATTAAATTCAATATCAATGCAAATGTACAAAAAATCTGTCTTTTCATAGCATCTTCAATCAAAAACTGGATAGAAAATTTTCATTTTTTCCTTTCTTTTTTGACTCAAATGCGTTTATGATGAACAGTCAGAAAAAATTTGCTGAATAAGGAACATTTTTGGGGTCATAGCGACCTCCCATCCGGATGACTTTCTTACGACTTGCATCAACAGTAAAAAAAAATCAGAATTGTTATCGTCCAAAATGTTCGCAAACAGTAAAAAAAAACGTGCATTGAGAAACTGAACTATTTTGGATTGTTTTGCCTCTGAACTCTGCTCTTTTTACTGGAATATTCAGTCGAAACTATAACTGGAGACTTCAGATAAAAAAAATTTTGCAGAGACTTCTTAAAAATCTCATTTTTAGGAAACTTTAGTCCATTGCTCAAAATGAATTAATTAAATGAAATATAAATAAAAATAATTAAAGCCTTAGAGCTGTTCTACTAAATACGCATTTCCATTAGTTTTTCCTAAATTGCATCAGAATTAAAATTAATTTTAGCACATAAGTTTTTTTTCTTCATTTTTTCTTTTTTCTTTTTCCTTCTCTCTCTCTCTTTTTTTTTTTTTTTTTGTGTGTGTGTGTGTGCGTGCGTGTGTGTGAATTTTGATTTTATTTTCAATTTCTCGAAAACTTTTCTGTAAGTGTTGCTTCTATTATACTTATTTATTTTTATGAAAATGTATCATCAGCCTCTTAAATTTATATGTAAAGAATATTTAATATAAAAAATCTGGGAAAATCGCAATTTTTAATGGGAAAAATATTAAAAATCTCAGTGCCGCCGCCTAGAAACTTGGTGTACAGACGTTCTACTTACGCAAGAAAGCGAAGAGATCATCTTCGAGAGAAAAATTAATTTTTAAAGAAGTTCCATTAAATAGAATGAAGATTATTCAGTTTTTAAAACTGTATCCATGTGCAAACATTGATTTTTTACTCCTCTAACATTTGTAGTTATTTTCTAGGATTACCACCCCTGTTACAAAACCAGGCAGTAAATGGAAAAGGAAGAAAACGTGTGATGGCTCTACATCAGAGGCAAATGAAGAAGTGAATTCGGGCAATCCAAGTGATGCAGTTTCCAGTGATGGTGGATTATCTTTGGACCGCAAAAGAACTGCCACTCTCACTAGAAGAAAAACTTTCCATGGACAAGTAAGTTTTTGTCTTTAATCGTGATAATCGGGAAGAACTTTGATCAACACAACCTTTAAGATACAGACGGAGCTACCGCAATTTCCTCTTAGTTTCGCAAGTGACCTAGAAGTGATCTTGTGAGACAAAGACCATTATTTGACTAATCGGCTATGAAAGAAAATAGCTTCCGGAATGTTTGCCGCTCCCTCCAAAGTTGCTCTTTTTGCTGCGATTAGCTCTTCGGATCTTGCTCACGTGATTTACTTTTGTACCATCTACTCTACCCACTTGCGGCTAGTTTTTTAACCCTTTAAAGGACCTTTTTTTTTTTTTGTAGTATCGGTAAGGTAAACTATTTTTCAGATTTTGTTTTGTTTCAAAAAAGAAATTCTTACAGGACAGTAAATAAGATTAGTATCATTTTTTTCCACCCCCCCCCCCCTTTGAGGGGGGATAGTTATAATATTTTAATATTGATGCATGTGATGGTAAATATATTTCCCAGAGTCTTTGCTAGATTCTGCCAATCAGAAAGGGTAAAATAGCTTACCATAAGCATCTATAATTTGATGAATTTGGTGGGAAGCATACTTCCCATCTCCTTAGAAAGGGTTAAAGTGGGCCAATTCATTGAAAAGAATTTTCAGCTTACAGTAAAACACATAGAAAAACATGGTTGTTGTAATGTTAGAATGTCCACACACTAATGTTATTAAGATAAAAATACAAGGTGCGGGTTTTTTGTGCGGAAAAAGTCAATCGTATGTCCCGAAATAAGTTGACTTAATTGGAATGTATAGCAAATATGGTGCTACTGATCAATTGCTGATTTGGAAATTTTCGTTCTCTGGGAGAGTGTTGTGTGAATGAGAAATAAGAGAATTAATTTTGAGGTGCGCGGTCTGAAAAAAGGGATTTTTACATACGTTGTAAGTATATTTAAAATTACATGTGCTAAAAAAGAATATTTTTCTTTTTACTTTTAATATCATGAGCGATATGTATTAAAAGCACACATGGACGGGTGTACTCATAAAATAATTGGAAGAAAACTGGCGGAAAACTTCCAGGTGCTCGTTTGAGTATGGTAAAATTATTTCGTTAAGTGAAACTGAGGAGGGCATGATGATTTAGTTATCTTGTACCTATTAAGATAATTTGGCAAATAATACAAAGAAAGCCTTTTTTTATTCGTCTCTTCTTTCATTCTCTTGTTTTCTTCCCTTATTTTATTATTATTATTAAATTTCAAGTAAAGATTAAAAGTTTTTATTGTAGGAAGATTGTAACAAACGGAAAGGCTGTTACAGTTACACGGTTTAAATGTGTTAAACGATAATTTGTAAGAAAATTATTTATCAAGTTTTTTCAGAAAATTTCTTGTAATATTTGATATGGAAGTTAAATTCTTCTTTTTTTTTAAGCAGAATTAACCGAAGAAGTTATTTTTAAGAACTTAAAAGAAATTACTGAATCAAGCATGAAAGGAAGAAGAAACAATATCGGTATTGAATGAATCCATACACCATGTATCACAAGCTACGGGGAACAGATGGCTTAATACACTGTAAAAAAACTTAGTGGTATGTTGTACCAAAAAGTGGTGCAGATTTGCGTACTAACTTGCTTTTTGCACCAAAATATAGTAAAATTAAGCACCATCAATTACAGTAAGCTATACTTTGCACTTTTTTTTATGCATTTGGTATTAATTTGCACTATATTTTGGTTCAACATGCTGCTAAATATTTTACAGTGTGCAATTCCCCATCAGCTAACAAATATAGAGTTTTTTTGAAGCTTCAGCAGAAGTGAAAAAGTTCATCACATGCACTCTCAAAAATAGAATCCTCATTTTCAACGATTCTTTCCTCGTGTGATCACGTGACTTTAAAAAGTTACTACACAAATTTCGGCAATTAGACGAAAGGTTTACTCGGAGCATTTTTCACGAAACCATTTCGTCAAATTCGACGAAAGTTTCGTGAGATTTGAGCATGCATTTCTGAGACTGTAGGTCTTGGATAATATAATATTCAATGATATTCAAAAATTAAAGAAAAGATGAACAAGAAACCCGCCTTAATTATTTAAGTTTAAGAAAAAATAATAAATATTGGGATTATAGTTTTATGTACCTCCAAAAACGATAACTTGGTGTATCGAGCGTTCTGTTATACACTGTTAAAAATTTCCGTAAGAAAATAGTAAAATAACCATTTATTTGATTGTTATTTTACCATATTTAATTACAACAGTTGAATAACCATTAAAAAGATGGTATTCAAACCGCTGATTGCGAAAAAAATCGTTTGTTCTCTGTTTATCCTAAAGAACGTTTAACTAACCGTAATTTTCAAGCACTCAATAAGAATCGGGAGTCCATCTTGGCTGCGAAACCTTACCGGTCGTAAGTTGTTTTAAAATAGGAATACGGATTTATCAGTTAAAATCTGCATGTGTATATAAAAAAAATTTGGCTTAAGCAGTGGTTACTAAATAGAAACACATGCACACGTAAATCAAAAATTGGAGCCATCGGATTCCCGAACTTTTGCGGACGAGCTAACCCATAATTTGAGCTGCTGAAGCTTGTTTGTATTTTAATTTTTGCAGCAAATAAAATGATTTTCGTCAATATACAGTAAATTTAGGCTAAAAATGTCTTTAGATCCAATCAAAAACTGAAATCTCAATTTTAAGGCAGTTTGCCTGTTGGAAGAGAAGATTTATTGATAAATAAACGACCGCTGTCAGTGGTCTTGATAGCCGAATGGCTAGAGAGCAAGGCTGGTATACCGTACACCCGTGTTCGATTCCTGCAAGCTTCGTTTACGGTTTCTACGCCTCGAAATGGTTCAAAAACGGTAAAAATTTTGTTTTGAGGCCATTTTTAAATGGTTATAAAACCGAAAACTTTTGTATTTACGGCTTTTTAACCAAGTTGATTGGAAACGGTTAGGTCCCGTAAAGATAGAAAAATGTTCCAAACCGTAAATTTAACGGTGAATTAGATGGACAGGCTGCTGCCGGTTATTTAACCGCAATTTCATGGTGAAATTTCTAACAGTGTATCACCTGCATTATTTCCTGTCTATTCCTTTAAATCTGTGTTTTCTCACATTTTAAGTAATTATAAGTTTCAGTTTTATATTAATGTCTTATGCATATATCTTCTTAAATTTATATTTTCATTTAAAATGCGGTTGCTTCTTAAATTGTTTATATTACGAACACGTTGTATAAAGAAACAATGAAAATAGAAATTTTTTATGAATGCTTTATCACGAATGAAATTGTATATAAGTCCTGAGGTTCACGGAAACTACTTTCAGTAGATATTAAATTTTACCCAAGAATCCCCAGCGACGTTTTTTAAATTTGATTAGTTTTAAAATGGAAAAGGACGGTTTGGACGCAGTGCTTGGACTAGAAACAAACATGTCGTGTTATAAACAAAATATTTTACTCCTGAGAGTTGAGGTTAACTTCTATATGTTATTGTTATATAATTCAAAATTTGTGTATACAAATAACCTCTGCTGTTTCTACAGATATCTTTGGAGTCGAGGAACATTGCCACACCACCTAGCCGGTTTCGTAGACCCCGACGTTCGATTTCAGACGAGAGTAGCTTGTCCTCGACATCTTCTCTCATGATACCAACTGGAAATCGGAATTTGTACCAAGATGCAGTTGCCAAGCTCACCCACGACGATCGATGGTTGAAAGAAATAACGTTAGGAACTCGAATAGGATTTTATAGACTGTACAGAGATGTTGGCAAAGGAAATTTTTCGAAAGTAAAAATGGCTGTACATTATTTGACAAAAGGTAAGTTATCCCCCCCCCCCCCCCGCTACTCCCCGCAGAAAAAATCTTGACCATTATAATGCAAATATCAAATAAACCAAGTCTTTTTTTTTTTTTTTTTGGATTAAATTTAAGTAGAGCGCAATCGTAATGAAGGGCATGAGCAGCCACTCAACACTATGCCTTTTTTTTTTTTTTCAAGACTTGATTTAATACAATAATATGGATAAGTTATGAAATTGCAGAAGCATCAAATCAAATAGAAAAGTTAACCGAAATATCATACAGACTAAATGTTGACGTTGTAACGTCAAACTTTTAAAAAATGTAACCTTACCTTTTAAGAAAATTCTTTGACTTAATTGTAACAAAACTTCATTTTTAAAAATTTAATGTGACATATTACATCGTTCTTGCGTTATTATTTCCAACTAAAATTTTTCACTTCATATGTATTGACCATTGTAGTGTACATATAGCATAATTAGCGGGAAACACATTATTTGCAGCGTTATGTATTGTTTTTAAAAATTTCCATCTGTTTTTTCCATTAGGTCAACCAAACTATAAAAAATATTTTCTGGTTTTTAAAATTTAATCCTTCAAAAGGAAAAATTTAAAAAACGCGAATTTTGAATTTTGAATCAATACTTAAAATGACTTCAAAGCAACTTTTAATTAATATATAAACAAATTCTGAAATTTAAAACTTGGTTGCACAAAAAAAGCTTGAATAAATTCAAAGAATGAGTAAGTTTTCTATATAGAAAAACAAACAATTTTAACTTTCTTTGAAAAATATTTGAAACACCCTTCATTAAGTTTGCACCTAAAAATGCAGCTGAAAGGTTCATTTTACTTCGATCCTGCTATGAATAAACAGCCAGCCAATATAACAGCAGGTATTTATAAGACAAAGGAAATTCAGTGTAAATATATTTTATTGTTATCATTAATGAAGTTACATTTAGAACATCTGATGAACGAAGTTTGCTACCGTAAGTTGCACGAAAAAAAAAGCATGGCCGTCGCATCTGCACTCTAACTGATCGGGGGTCTCAAGACTTTTACAAAGCCCATATCAATGTAAAGGCTGTTGAAATGCGCCCCGGGCGGAAACTTCTGGGGGGTGCCAGAGTCTGGGTCCAAGAGTGGTCATGATCCCTCTTAATGTGACTAAAGATAGCCTAAAATTGCACCTTTAGGTTTATAACTTTTGGTATCTATCTTTCTGTTCAAACAAAAAATTAAATGTAAGGAATTTAGGAGTATTAAGCTTATCTTATGTTTTATAAATGCACTATTTCTCGTTTTTTTTTTTTTTTTAATAGTTATTATTTTTAGAATTAATAGAGAAATTTGAAGGAGGATGGGTAAGCGGGGCAGTTTAACTCTTCGTCCCACCTCGGAAAAATCGAAAATCTGTCGCTGCACCATGTATCAAACGTAATGAAGCGTGAAAGTTCAAATAGCATACTATTTTCCTCCTGCCAGCCTTAAAATGGTTCTTTTAAATTATTGTACCAAACTGACTGTAACTTGCTAACGTTTAGGGATGACCACCGAAGGAAAATTTATTTACCTTGTGGCGAGTCCAACAAAATTTCTTGAAACTTTTCCGCAAAAAAGGGGCCCCTTGGAAAAAGCAGAAATTCTCAAATCAGGCACCTCCTTCTCTTTTCGAAAACTATCATTTTTTGGAGCTTAAACAGACACCAAAAGACAAGTCGAACATTCACTCTTGGAATCCTTTTAGTAGTTATTATCTTCGGGAGATTGGAGTCAAGACATGGATTGTAATTTAAAATCCTCTTCAACATTACTTTTGCCGGATACTTGAAAATCCTGGAATTTCAAAAGTCCCGGGAGTAAGGATTTTACTGTACACACATCTTTTTCAATATTTTCTTCAATGTGTAACAGAATTAGCAACAAAACCTGTATTTTTCTTATCATTCGTTGTTTTTATTCCAAAGCATTGATATGTGCGCAAATTTTAAAAACAATCCATCTTGAAATTTCGCTTATTGATTTATTTTTCAATACAGAGAAGGTTGCAGTAAAAATCATCGACAAGTCAAAACTACAAGCGAAAAACAAGCAGATGCTGAGCAAGGAAGTGTCCGCTATGGAATCCATCCAGCATCCTCACATAATTCGGCTTTTCGAAGTGATGGAAACACCGTCAAAACTGTTCCTAGCCATGGAGTTTGCGGAAGGAGGCGAACTATTTCACAAAATAGCCACCGGTGGTCGGATTCCCGAACAAGACGCAAAAACGATATTTGCACAGTTGACATCCGCTGTCGCTCATATGGTAAGTTCTCTTAATCAAACGATGTAAACTTTATATTTCAACAACCCTGATAGTTTGGTCAGATTTTTTTTTCGTTTATTATTATTGTTTTTTTTGTTTGTCGAGTTCTGAGTCAAAGTGAAAAAAATGAAACCACTAAACTAAAAGCTAGTTAGTGAATTAAAAAATATATGTTAAAAACTAAATTGACTAGTTGCACTAAAATTTTATAATTACTTCAAAAAATTTTAGAAAAGTAATTCATTATGAACAAAATAAATTATTACAAACATAAAGATAGTGTTGTTGAAATATGTTTTCAAATGTATAGATGTTGCTTGTGGGAAAAATCAACAAATTTGATATTAAAAATTTTTAAACACACAAGAATAACCAAATTTCTCAAAAATTCCACACAGACACACATATAAAGTCAACGTGTGGCAACATGGCTTAATATCATCAGAATATACACATACAAATGTGTATTTGCATTCTGCTAACAAGAAAGCATGAAAAAATTTAAATAATTCACCGAAACACTTCTGTAAAATAATACTTTACTTATTAAATTAAAATGCTAGCATTTTAAAAATGACTCCAAATAAAGTAAAACATCAACGCTGTTCAGATATTTCCCGATACATCCTTTTCCAACAAAATAAAATTAACTTACGATGCATTTTTCCTATCTTAAGGATTGCAAATGAATGCGTGAAAAGTGCCTTACAAAACATTATCGGAACAGAATTAATGAAAATAAACAGCAGTATCTAAACATAGCAAAAAATCAGAACTATCTCATTAGTACTCATTATTTCCCTCCCATTTCTTTTAGATCGATAGACTCTTCCGACGCTTTCGTATCTTCAATCTTTCCAGACAAAAGAGCAACGACCTCGTTATTTTTCATTCCCTTCAGGATGCGGTAAACGCCCAATGCGACTATGGTTACTGCAATAATTGGGTCTTTCACAAAGAACGAATTTAAATGTGGCCACTTCCTATAAAAGTTCTTGTTTAATATATTCCTTTTCTACAGAATATTTTACCCACTATATTAACATGATCTATGATGGACTACTATATAAGTACAAAAACGAACAGAGCAAACTATAATTAGAAATTTAAAAAAAAAAAAAAACTTTTTGTATGGAGATTTCGTTAATGTTTTTTTTTTTCTCTTTAAATCTGCTTTTCTAAAATTTAATACCTCTACAATACTTTTACATTTTACGTCCAATTATGTAGTACTAACACAATACCTACAGTAAGAGCAATTTAACTATTATGTAGAGTTACAAAACTCTACATCCTGCTCTATATTCATTACCCCTCTCAGGAGATGTTTGGACTTTGAGAAATTTCACTTCAATTCGTCCATTAGTGGGGCTTTGTATAGCAAACATAAACAACATACAAACATGCACACAAACGAGTTCTTTTATGCATATAGATTATTAAACATTTGTCAACCCTCTACTTCGATTGACGCCTTATTAAGACTGTTATGCGTTTACCACGAGAGAGGTGGTTCAGGTTCTTTCCATGACACATGTAGTCCAACACTACTAAATATTTCTCCCCCCGCAGGGTACCTTTTATTGGGTATCCATACGATTTTCATCCCTTGGCACATTGTGCAAGGTGCACTATATATATAAGGACAAAAAAAAATGTAAATCCACAATCAACAAACCCAAAACAATATATCAATCCCGGAAAATAAACCAAAAATAACCCTAATTGACCAGGGTAAATGTCTTGTGCTTGAGCTGCAAAGAACGGGTATAAGACAAAATATAGAATAAATAAAATTTAAAGAAAAAGTAATTGCAAGTGCAATGACCATCGATCGATTGCCATCTATTTATTTATTCATTTATCTGTTTTATATCCCCCCCCCCCCTCTCCTCACAGACACTTTTTTCACTTTTTTATTTTATGTGCAGAGCTTCTACAGATGTGTCCCAAAACTTCGGGACTCTGAAAAACACAGTTCGAAAACTACTGCTCTAATCTAATCACCTCTCTTTTTATATCGGGCAGCCTAAAAGGATCAAGCGAAAATTAAGTATCTCAACTCAAGAAGGTTCCAGAGACTTCTTTTTGTCATCATATAAGTTCGTTTGTGTCACGAAATATCAGCAAGTTTCCATTTTAGTGAACAATTCTTTCGTCAGACCCTTCCTCCGTATTTAAATTCTTCAATACGGTACTGAACTCTGCAAAACGTGTTTCCCCAGCGCACTGTCAATGCTGAGAAAACTATGCCTTCTGTCTTTAAAACGTGAGTCATTGCCAGCGCACGGTCAATGTTGAGAAAACAACTCTTCCTGTCTGTAAAACGTGCTTCATAGCCAAAGCCCTTTAAATGCTAAGAAAACAACTCTCCTTGACTGTAAAACATGTTTCATTGCTATTTCACCGTCAATGCTAAGAAAATATCTCCTCCTGTCATAAACGTGTTTTTTTTTTTTTTTTTTTTTTTTTGTGAATGTTGAGAAAACAACTCTCCCTACCGTAGCTACCTTTAGTGGAGATTTTCCTTTGAAAATCTTTTGAAACGTACACAAAAAGCTACAGCTCTAAAATACATAAATAATTAAAAATGCATGCCGTAACAAGTAATCGTAAATGTTAAGGTCATTATTTGTGTAAAAATTCGCCTCCAGAAACAAAAATAAATAAGTAAAAAAAATCTATGATAATAGCTAAAATAAATAATGGCACTTGAGCTTAAGTTGGTAAAAATTTCAATAAACTTGTTAATTTGATGCAGTTTTTAAATTAAAAAAAAATATATCGTTTTACTATTTGCACGAAGTTACGTGTATAATATGATTGACGATATAAAACTAAAAAGAAAAAAAATATTTTATAATATGAAGTGTTAATTGAACAATAATTGTCGTGACTAAATGTAATTTATGATTTTTGCTAGCACCAAAATCCTTTTAAAATTTCGTTTAATACTGTTCTCAAATCTAAGCTTTAGAGGTCATTTACCCAACACTATTCATGGCACTGTGCGTGATTTGAGTGGGAAAAGGCAGAAAAAAACTGTGCCTTTGTAAACACGAATCCATGTCAGCACGCTATCCTTACTCATTCTTCCAAGTCCAAATACCTAGCTTCTGCGCCAACCATTTTGGGCCACAGTTCTCCATATACTTGCAAGGTAGTTATTCAAATTTCCGGTTAAACAGCCATTTTATTTCGTTTTAAATATGGTTCAGAAATCAGGAGTTTTGTCAGCTAAGAAAACTGGACAAGTTCATTAGTTTTACATTAATTAACTCTTTATTAAAATTTATATCTGTTGGTGCTACATTCTCTACTTGAACAGCAGCTAAAAATGGGGATGAGGGTGCACCCCACTTCCGGTAGTCCATTTCATTCAATCACCGGAACTCGTTTCGTTCACCGAGGAAGATAAAACGTAAACACAATCTGCTTAATCACTTTTTCTTATGCTTAGATGAGATTACATCTCTGCTCATCAATATAGATGCGAGGAAAGAGAAATTAGGAAAATTCCTTATATATATATATATACACACACACACAATATATATATATATATAATATAGTGTAAAATTCATAGGTGCAAATTCTATGTGAAAGGATCTTTAATTTTTGAACAAAACGTTTTGAAAACTTAGTAAACTTCGTCGTTTTTCTTTTCTTTTTTATTTATTTATTTATTTATTTTTTAAATTTTCAAGCTGTTTTATAATTATTTCAAAATTTTCCATTTGATTACATGTCAAAAGGAGATTTTTTGATTATTTAAATGTTTCTAACTCATCGTTCCGCAATATTTTAACTTTACAGCCCCTTCAAAAGCTAAAAAAATTACTAAAAATTCTTCTGACCCTATTGCCTCAAGATATAGGAATACGAAGCAAATCGTCGCATTAATAATTATAAATTGACTATTTAAAAGAACTAGCTATTAGTTTATTGTATGATGTTTATTTGGCTGCCGTGTTTACAAAGGAAATGCAGTGAGCCGACTTAAATCAAATGGCTGGGACTTTGGAGAAAACCATACAATAAACTTGAAAAATCAACCATCTTCACACTTGCTAAAGAACAAGTTCAAAATTTTCCTGCAATTAACTTTCTTTTCCCCTATCGTGGGGATTTTTTTAATCAGAGTTTAAAAATACCTTTAATAAGCTGAGGTTAATGTAAATGGGGCCAGTACTGTTAGATTCTACAAAGCTTGATTTATAGTTTAAAATATTTTATTTAATAAAATGATGTTTCGTATACAAGTCTTACTTTTTTGGACAAACTGTGACCTTCCTTATCTCTGAAGTTTTTTCCAGTTTGAAAAATTACGTTCTAATTGAAAAAAATAATAAGTGAATAAGGAATCAGTTCGAGTTCGTAGTTAGTCATTTAAATTCGAAATTAAAATTCATGTGATTGTTTTTATCTCCAGAAACTCACTTATCTTGGGTGTGTTATCGATATGAGAGTTTGAAAAGAGTTATGTAAGATTTTAACTTTAAAAAGCTATAGATTTTAGCTATTGTCGGATACTTTTGCATCCATAAGCTCACTGCTTTTGCATTGAAACTCCTTGTTGCCTCGAAACACGTGTTTGCTATATACATTGTTATTTTGCACTTTTTTGTTTTCAATTTATTTATTCATTTTTATTTATTTATGTATTCCTTTCTCTATAGCTATTTTTTATTTATTTATTATTTTTATTTATTTGTTCGTTTATTTCTTTTTTGCCGCTAAATAATCAAGACCAATTATCATCGAGGCACATCTACGAGGTTCATTCTAAAAGTAAGAAACGTTTCTTTCTCTAGACATATGTTTTCTAGATAATGAACTCAAACTTTTTCTACAACATACTTTGATATCTTACTTATTTTTCCATGCAGTCGTCATTCAGATTGAAACACTTTTCATAGTTCGCTACCAGTTTTCCTATTCCTTCTGCATAATCACTTGCCGCCAAGTTTTCAAACCAAGTTTTTCTTTCAATTCTTCCCCGAGTGATTACTTTCTTTCCCCCCACTTTTTGGGCGGAATTTTTTCGGTGGAAGGATTTTTCAGGTGAAAATCACTATGGAAATGCTGACGAATTGAAAGAGAAAGTTGGTTCGAAAACTTGGTGGCAAGTGACTATGCAGAAGGCATAGGAAAACTGATACAGCGCTATGAAAACAATTTCAAGTTGAATGACGACTTCATGGAAGAATAGGTAAGATATCAAAGTATGTTGTAAAAAAAATTTTATTTCATTATCTGGAATAAAGGTGCCT
Source organism: Octonoba sinensis (assembly GCA_038502835.1). Taxonomy (NCBI): domain Eukaryota; kingdom Metazoa; phylum Arthropoda; class Arachnida; order Araneae; family Uloboridae; genus Octonoba; species Octonoba sinensis. The sequence goes on along the minus strand of CM076599.1, from coordinate 20,970,410 downwards.
AGAGGAAAAAAGTTCCTTACTTTTAGAATGACCCTCGTACTCATTAATGTTTGTTTGATTCTTTGCGTTATTTCTTGAGAGATAACAACCGCACTTAATGAGAAAAACGTTCGTTTTTGCACTCCCTCCTGGGATCGATGGCGCTGAAAATTATTTAGCACCATTTCCCATTACGGTTTATCTATATACCGATTTTTGCTGGACTCCTTACATAACTTCTTGAGATATAACAATCGCGCATAACGAAGAAAACTTCTGATAGCGTTGACTCAACGGAACAGATACGCCAAAACCTAATCAGCATCCGTTTCTATTCGAGTTCATCTGTATACGGAATCCCCCCTTTCTTGCATTATTTATTTATTGCTATTCATTTAATTTATTTATTTTGAGTTGAAGCACCAACAAACCCATACAGATACATACACAGTGTTAGACATTTTCTTAAAATCTGAAATTTGAAATTATGCTCTGCACCTTTAAAACATTTAAATCTATGAAAAGCGAAAAGTTTTTATTAAAACACATAAATTTTAACATTTAAATCGTCAAAACATGCGAAGCCAACAAAATTAGAAAAGCGAAAGTTATTCAAAAATTCAGAGGGTTTTTTTTTACATCCATACAAAATTGTTTAACATCATATTATGTTTTTGCATGTCTAATAACAATAAAATATATGACGTATGAAAAATGATATATTTCCAATATTAATAGACGATGTGCTAAAAATGAATGGAGTTAAATTGGTGTTTTTTAATACATGTCATTTTTCTGCTTGAAACTTTGTTCTCCGAACGTATTGCGTGTCTTCTTTTACAGCGAAGTTACAGTTAAAATTTTCTACAATCTATCTAACTGGCCAATGACCTTCAAAAGGACAATGACCTTTTCCAACTTCCTTTAATTCAGTGGGGGGAAAACCATGCTTATCATAGAAGATTTTGAATCAATATCTTTAGCTGCTATCGACCACATTGTTTACCTACTCTCATTCCATCAATATTCGCTACTGTATCGGAAGTAAAAACTAATGGTCAGATAGAACAAAATAGAATTGGAAACATTATTTTGAAAGTTAAATAATGGTATTATATATAAATACAATATGAATCACTAAATAATGTACTTCCGCAAGTGAGCTGAAATTAACATCAAATGTCGTTTAATATAAGGTTTACAAATTTTCTTTATTCATTGTTAAAAAAGGAAAACATTAAGCTATAATTATCTGTCTTTCCATTAGGTTTTTTATCTTTTCTTTCAAAATAAGTTTAATACAATGCTGCAATACAGTTATCATCCTATCGTTTCTGTACCGGGAAAAATATTTATGCCGTCACAAGTATAAGTAGGTTTCAACTTGCAATTTTTTACCAGAACTACTTGAGACATACTTTTCTTTTTATATGACCCGAGCATTTATCGTTATTGAATCTACAGGCGGAGTATTATGCAGTCAACTTCGGTTCTAACGCCATTGAAGTGTAATTCATGACGTTAAAACCGAGGTGACTTTATAAACAAGGCTGATTTAAGAAATTGCGTACTTTAATACAATAAAAATAACTTACCTGTAAAATTTTTATACAACAAACAAATTGCTCAATACATTTTCCCTGTAATTTGTAACAACAGATTAGTTGTTATTTATTTTCTCTGGTATTGTAAAATTGTAACACTATTTTTAACGAATTCTAAGCTTCTGTAGCAGAAGGCATTTAGAAATTATTATGCTCTATTTCAATGCAATAATTACATGTTACTTGTTGTCTCGTCGCACTTGGTTTTTGTTACACGTACTAAACGAAATCGTGTTGACAAATCCTAAATCTTCTTTTTAAGGTGGTTATAACAAAAAAAAAACTGTTTAAACGACTTCCGCCAAACTAACATTTTCCTTATTTGATTTTTCACCATTGATGTGTTGCTCAAAGATTTTTCCAAATTAAGTCAAGATTTTCCACAAAAGAAATACGGGGGAGGGGAGAACTTTCGTGGTTGCCGCACTAATATTCTCTTCAAAATGCAAGACTTATTCGTGGAACTCTGTAAATAGGTAAATAAAAAAATTAAAGTTTCATAGGAATAAATAGAGAATTTTGTTTTTCAAATATTTATTTCTTGGCGCCATTAAAACAGCTTGAGCAGTGCCGTAAATGTGGTTTCTCTGCGAAGTTAGCATTGTTGCAGTAAAGGACAAATAGCCCTGACTCAAATCATGCATACATCATAAGCCTTATGTAAGAACATCTGATGATTAACGATAAAACCTTCTCGAACAAAGTTATGCAGTTTTTATTTCATTTCCTTTTGACCCCCTAAGAACGTTTACAGACTTTTTTTAATGACTGTTTCGTCTTGAAGCATTTTAAAATGATTAAATCATTTTACAAAGTTGAACATATTAGTTGCAACGATTGATTTTTATCTTAGTTTCACAATTAGGCTGTCATATAACGTCATAGCTCAATCAAAAACTCGTGATCTTCTGAGTGAAAGAAATTCTTTGCAATATAAATAACAGCCAATGAGTAAGCAACTGAGAGCGTGTTTATGTAGAATAATATCGTGGGTAGAAAGTTTGATACAAAGATTTTGGGAGTTAGGATGTCTGCCTTTCATCCAGGCGACCGGGAATCGATTCCCGGCATGGGAAGAATCTTCCCCCCTTTTTCCGCGCCGTGCACAGCGAGTGTTAATCCCTAATAAAAGTTAGGAAAATGGGGAGAAAAATAAAACCAGTGTTATATTCACCTTATTATACCAGAGATTGCAGACGACAACTGCAATCTTTCTAGTAATAAAATCAAACTTTAAGTGGTTGACGGTTGCCCTGTTACGACAGTCGTTTGCCAGATAAGTGTTGCTTTCATATTCAAACTGCTTTCATTTGCCTTGATTTTCGAATAGCATATACCTAACGTCTTTTTAAAACTATTTATTACTATAACATACATAAAAGAAAACTTTATAAACTAAATTTATTACTTGTAATTGAGTTTTGCCAACATTGATTATTTTTATTACAATCAAAATAATACATAAAAAATGAATTATTTATTTAGATTTTTTCTATTCGTATCAGCTCGGATAATCGATTATTCTCAAGAAGTAGGCAAAATTATCATCGCTTGATTTGTTTTTCTAATAATATATTCCTAGAAGTTTTACAAAAATATTTTTGTCCATTTCATGTAAAAACGATTAGTTGTAAAAGATAAATTATTTTCTATTGATCTGTTTGGATTCCCTTTTCTTTAAGTAAAAAAAAAGGTTCTTTTGCACTATATTTCTACTATTTACAATGTTTTTTTGTTTTTTTTCAGCATAAACATAACATTGTGCATCGAGATCTCAAAGCAGAAAATGTTTTCATCACTGGGAAGAATGTGAAGATCGGGGACTTTGGATTCAGCACTCATGTACAAAACCCGAAAGAAGTTTTACTGACATTTTGTGGATCACCGCCTTACGTGGCCCCAGAAATCTTTCAAAACGAGAATTATGTAGGCCCAAGCGTTGATCTTTGGTCTCTTGGCGTTTTGCTTTATTTCATAGTAACCGCTTCTTTGCCTTTCAAAGGAGACACTGTTTCCATTGTAAAAAGAAAAATTCTCATTGGGGAGTTCCCGCTACCGAAATATGTTTCTAAATCTTGCAGTGATCTTATCTGCGGTTTGCTGCAATTGGATCCAGCTAAGAGGTTGTCAACCAATCAAATTAAAAATAGTGCTTGGCTCAAAGATGCTCGGCATCCGGCAGCGAAAAATGGGAAAAACTCTTTTTGCGAGAAGGAAATAAAGGGAACATTAGACAAGATGGGAATTACGGAAAAAATGTTGGAGAGCAGCTTATGTAAAGGAGTGAGGAGTAACGTAGTGGGAACTTATCGCATTTTATTGCATAAGTGTGAAGAGAAACACACTGCCGAGGAGAAAGTAAAAAAACCGAAAAAGATAGTGATTTCTTGTCCTACTTTCAAATCAAAAACCTGCAGTATTCTTTGAAAAATCATAAAATAATTTTATTTGTTATCGATATAAAAGTAAAGTAAAAAAGAATAATTGTAATTTAAAACAATACTTTTGTACATTTTCTTTTCCAAATAATTTATTTTAATTTTTATATCGTGAACTAACATTTTATTTCTAACTATCTAATATTTTTAGTGACACTAGAATGCCATTATTAGAACTGTGTAAAAGGTGAATAACGTAGTGCTTCACGATATTTAGTCAATAGCTCCAAGTTATTGTTGAAAACTATTTAAATTTGGTAAGGGAACTTTGTTGACCTGCTATGGCGCATAATACACATTCCCTGTTTGATACACATTTAAAACAGACATCAGCTTTGTGAGCATACTTGATTATTGTTATGGATTTGTTCAGAAAGAAAAAAAAGTGAAAGGTAAATGTAGAGTGACCCGGGTCAATTCCAGATCACTGTGTTCCTGGGGTAAATATTGATCACTCATTTTTATGAATAAAATATTAATCTTTGTGTAATTTGAGATACAGTCAGTAATTCTTAGACATTTTGCTAAAATATAACTCCATTTACTAAATAATTACTTGCTTTTTCTAAACTGCACTCAGAACTTGCCGTTTCAAAGATGGGTTCCTAAATATGCACATTTTTACAAAGATCCTTCTTCCTCTTTTATTGGAAAGTATTTTGTTCTACTTTGGTATTCATATTATCTAAAAATAGTGTAAGGTTTTGATTAATTGAATACAATCTTCTGTAAACATTAAAATTTATTATTTAAGGTTGTACCAAATGTTGCCCCCTGTAGATGGGGTAAATATTGATCACTGGGATAATTCCTGATCACTAGCTAAAAATAATAATTTCAGTTCTTTTTAATGACAGATCACCACATATCGAAGACTTATGGAAAAAAAAAGTATAGAACAAGTTATGAACTGAGAGGATAGCAAATCATTAGTGGAAAATTTACAAATTGATCAAATAAATAAAACCACCCAATTGGATGATGCTAAATTCTTGTTGGATGATATTCACAAGAATATATCTTTACGCATCTATTACGCAGTTTATTATGATAATGATCCAATGTACATTTGAAAAGCTTTAAATAGAGACGGAAGTCTGATTGAAATGAAGTTTTTAGAAAAAGGTGCAAGCAACTATAGATGGCCAAAAAGGAACAAAATTGAAAAGATAAATGTGAAATTTTTTTTATGATCCTGTGACCCCTAAATGGAGCTGACCCATTTATAGTTGGTGACACTGCCTTAAATAGCTAAGTGTTACAAGAAATCTTGTAAAGATTTTTAGAAAATATAGTACTTTTTTAGAAATAAATCAACTTGTCAGCTGCTAAATTATGTTTTGCCTATTTATTTATTTTTTATGTATTAGTTATTAACTACTTTCATATATTTATTTATGAAATGCCTTTCATTAAAAGAAAATTGGGTGATCAGTATTTGCTCCAGAAGTGATCAAGAATTACCCCGTTCTATGAATAATTCCTAATCACTAAAAATTTTAAGTATATGCAAATTCTCTTTTTATTTTCAGAAAAAAAGAGTTGCAAATTAACCAGTCCATAAGTCAATAAATTTTCAGAAAAAATTAGAATTCTACTGCAAACTTTTTTTTATAAAATTGATGTTTGTACTATTTGATCGGGAATTACCCCAAGTCACCCTAATCTTAATTTTATGACTGAAATTCTCAGTTGTTTTCATAAATGAAAACAGACTTGATGAAGGCTCAGCAAAAAACACATGTAACTCAAAGTATTTTTCAAAGTACTAGAAAGGCTTGCGAAAGCCCTTGCGATCGAACTATGCTTTCAGTAGCTATATTTTTCAGTTGCGTTTTGTGATCCGATTCTAAATGTTGTGTTCTAAAAGCAATCAACACCAAACCATCCGACTTTGAGATTTAATGTACCGTTTTTGGCTCTGATTCCAGGTGGACGAAACATTAAAGGATTCCATTTGTTAAAATAGAGTTGGGGAAAACAGCATACCTCACCAATAGCATACGATTCGACCACGAAGTTCCGACACTTGGTTGATTCTGCGAATGACAGAAAAGGATGAATCCATTCGAGTTTTAGGGCAGTTCGTTTTGCAGGTGCGTTTATAGCACGCGAATCAGAATGCTTGCTCCTCTTTTTGCTGAACGCAACCAAATTTATAAACTGGCCAATGGCATCAGTTCGGAAGAGATCAAGAATGTTAAATGAATTAAAACCAGAACAGAATACGGTAGTCCTTATACCAGTAGTTTCTCAACATAAATGGATTCTTCTTGCACTCTGCCAGTAAGAGATCTTTTTATACCGGTAGAAGTGTAGTATAACGAGTTATTAGCTCTGTGTCAGTATAAGAATTCCTCATCTTTAGTACTGGTTCTCTCAAAAAGAAATAAACTCTCAAGTTTAGGAGTCTTCTTGTCAGAGCTACACTGTAATAGAGCTTCTATATAAAAAGGTCGACGCATCCGTCATTTTGCCGCAGAGCACGTGCAGTGCACGGTTGTCCTTTCATGCATGAAACGTCTTTTGGCAATGTTTCATCCTCTCTTTGGGGAGATTTGGTAGTGTGATATAATGCCAGAAATCTTGCTCTAATAACCCTAGCTTTTCAACAATGAAAAATCAGAAATGTTTGGTACGTATCAGACATTTACAATCGCCACCATTAAGTACTCCTTACACTCTACTCTACGTCATACCACTTGTTATAAGTCCTTCCGTCCGCGCAGTGCGGTAGCATTTTGCAATAATTAAAACTTTAAAATAAAAGGTAGTTAATAGGAGAGAAAAGTACGACTTGTTATAAAAACACGAAAATTTCCGTACTTCTAAATAGACAAGCGCGCTATAAATTTAAACGTTTGAGTAAAATCACTGAAAAAAAATATTTTAGGCCTATGCAATTTTATGGTTTTTTGTAAACTTCTGGATGAAAGTATGTTTAGTGAACACAAAACATCACGACGTAAAAGTAATTAGAACTTGTGTTATGTGTAATATAGGATGTAAGTGAAAACTTTTCCCAGAATAATCGAAGACTCTTCGTTATTTTGTAAATAAAATCTTAATTATTCATACAAATGAATGATAAAGAATTTGTTCTGCGCCATATAAGGAACTTAAGTGCTGTTTGCGCGGTCCGTAGTCCATCTGCTCAAACCAAATAACACCCCAAAAGAAAATCCTCCCTTCTCTTTCAGCATTAAATTTCAAAATTTTATCGTTATACTTACCGTTTTGAGTACGAAAGCACTCTTGCGTGTATGCAAGAAAAAAATTTATAAAATTGAAATATAAGCATGCAAATTTTGTACCAATATTAGGCACAGATTCAATAGAACCTTGTAAATAAAGAAAATTTAAAAAGGTAAAACAAAACTGAATTATATCTTACAAAATGCTTCACTTGGGGAAATTGTGCTAGGTTTACCTTTATCAGATGGTTTGAGCAGTCATACAACACATGATTTCACTCGTATTAGTTTTGCTTTAAAACTATCGGTAACCGCACGGCGTCGTCCGTGATAAACGTATATTTTCGCTGAAAACGCATTCCCGCAACGGCGTTTCCCGTGCTAAGAATTCAAAAGAAATAGCTTGAGACAGCCCTCTCCCTTCCCCTGAAAAAAAATTGCGTGTTTAATTAATTTTTTTTTTTTAATAAAGCATACTCTGCACAGCATTGCTCGTGAATTATGTGCCAGTGTTTATAACGCATACTCGTTAGTAAGAGAAACAATTTTCAGAAATGATTTTAACGTATCCATTATGATGTTAATTGACTGCATTTTAATGCATTAGTAAGACAGAGAATAGCCTACCTTTTAATGAAAACTATGGAAAAGTGTTCCAAAACAATGCCCTAATCGTGAAAATAGTATAGTCAGTCAAGTAGGTATTTCTGATGTAAAATAGTGCGAACTATTTATAAAATAAAGATCTGAAGCTCGTATTATAGTGATGTAATGTGTGGTAAAACGCTTAAGAATAAAATGTTCATTTAATTTCGTTTGCTTGCATGTGATTATAATGTATACTATAATTTACTTGGCAATTAAAACTTGTTCATAATAATTTTGTGACTACTTGCTTTGAAAGAGAAATCTACAATAAGTGAGGACTGTGGCAGTAATTAATCTTATTTAACTCAGAATTAAAAATAAAGTTCCTTTTTTCTGAACAGCATAGACACGTAACAGCGCCTCAATTATGTTATGATTGTATGAAATCAATTTTATAACTATATGCTCTCTTGGAAAAAAAGCGAAGCACCTCCACAAATGTCTATTCTATCATGAGTTTTGCGAATAAGGTATCAATCGATATCGACTAAATACTTCTTACATTTTTTTTTTAAGTAAACATGTGTTAAGTTGCTGTATGGGCAGTGAAATGGAGGCTAACTTCCAAATTTTCATAGAAATCCCCCATTTTTGATCCATCATTCCATCTGATCACCGATGTTCATCAACTACCAAATTGGAATGCATTCTTATACATTTTAAAAATATGACATTCACAAAAAATACTTTACAGATCATTTGTCTTTATTTCGCCATTACATTTACAAAGATGCTTTCAAGTTGGAGATTTATCAAATAATCGGAATGAATCTAATGTAACGAAATATTAATCTGTGTTCAAAGGAAATATTCACTGTAATACGTAAATTTTCAGTAATTCCTTGAAGCTTACTGAAAATTCCGAAAGTTATTTTTTCATAAATGACCATCAGGGTGGAGTAGTGGATTTGCATTGGCTTCCTATGCCCAAGTTTTCAGGTTCAGAACCAACCGAAGCAGTGGATTTGCGAGGTGCAAAAAATCGAGTGTCTTTGTCGTATGATTGTAAGGCATGTTAAAGATCCCTTGAGTACTTAATTCGCTTGGGTACTCTCGAGTAAATTAAATTCTTAGTGCAAAATTCGTATCGTCAATACTGCAGTGTCCCCCTCTAGTGAGAACACTTGGCGTCATTTGTCGATGGTACCACTGCGATAGTGATGCTGCTGAAAGAGATTGTTAACAAGAAGTTCCCTCTAGAACTATACGAGCCTACTTTCCCGTATACACCAAATTCAAACTTATACTCTAGCTATCTCTTTCTCTCTCTTTCTCTTTTAACTATAGTTTTGAATTACTTCAAATACACCTTTTTCGACGGATAATACATATTCATTCACTTATTCATTCGTTTATTCATTCATTCATTATCTCATTCATGTATTTACTCATTCACTCACTCATTTATTTATTTTATCATTTATTCATTCATTCATTCTTTTACTCTTTCACCTATTCATTCATTCTTTCACTCATTCATTTATTCATTGAGAAATTACCTTAAAAATCCCGATCAAAAAAATTCATAGGAAAATAGGCTCGTTCAGTTCTTGTTGAACTTCGTATCTGTACATGTTCTACAACGTAATAGCTTTCCGATAAAGTTTGTTGCAAGCAAATCCGTCGGTTAGATCAGGATTTATATGAGATTGAAATTTCCCGTAGGCGCTAATGTTAATTTGGTACCTTTCCATTACCACGGCGCAAATCTCGCCAAGCAGACATTTTGGCGGCAGCGCACGAAAAAGGTTACCTTTAAAGGTTACCCAGTGGCGATATTCCGTTTGGAGTTGATTGCATCATTATTGGCGAATTTATCGCCTGCGCCGAGATAATGGAAAAATGACACGAATTTATTATTATTATTATTTTTTTTGAACTGTTCAAAAATGAACAAAAATTGTTCAAATCAATATTTTACGCCGAAAGCTTCTTCCAGTAAGCTTGATCATAGGAATTTGGATGTTGTGCCCAGAGTTTACATAATTTGCTTCATTTTTGCCCATAAGGCGCTAATGTTAAAATGTTTTTGAACTGTTCAAAATTGAACGAAAAATTGTTCAAATCAAAAAGTAAAATATGAAAATGAGATGCTCTCGCCGAGATCTTCCGTATTCAAAAAAAAAAAAAAAATCTTTCGAATCGGACAATTCGTTCAAAAGTTATTAAGGGGAGACAGCAGACCGACAGACCGACCGACACACTTTTTACCCCATCTCAAAACCCTACTTTCAAACTTTTTATTTTTCATTCTTTATTTAATTGCTTAACTTATTTTTGACTTTTCTAGATTTCTAACGATATTTTCACGATAAATTAAGCCTTCTTTCATGCTTTATTATTATTATTATTATTTTACTTTTACGGGAAAGTAGGCTAAAAATCCCTGAAGATTGCTTCAGTTCAGCAAATTGTGGTAAGCCAATGCGCAGCACCATTAGGAAAAATAAATAAATAAATGAAATAAAACTTCTAGGTACCGATTTAACAAGCTTCTCAATTTTACATATGGCATTTTTAGAGTACCTTTTCCTACTAAAGTGACACATCTGTGTTCCGTGCGAAATAGTTTTTAAAAAGGAAGTGTTTCGTTTTCTTATTCCAGGGCTGTGCCATGTGTGTTATATTTTCGGCTATAACACAAAACATAATGAATTATTGTATTAAAAAATTAAATTTCTTGAGTTAGTGAGACCACAATAAATACAAAGAAGTATGTAACCATTTTTTTTTTTTTTTTTTTTTTTTTTATGTCTCCGTTTGTAAAATATTGTGCATGAAAAACTGATGTATTCTTGCTAGTTCAGTAAACACATTAATAAAACTTGTTACTTTTTTGACTTGAGTCTTAGTCTTAATGCAGTTAGTATGTATGGAATAGTGTTCCTTCTTCTTCTTCTTTTTTATAATTTTTTTTTTCCTGAGATTTTTTCAACCTTCTTCACGTTTGATTGATTTCAACCGCTGCTTGTAAAATTATTCTCAACTACATACCCGCTATTTATACTATCCTATTAAAAATATATACATCTTCAGCCACTTACAAAAATAACTCAATCGTACATTTTTTAGTTACGCGTCGCAGCTCTCAAGAAATAATGGAAGAACTCAAACCAAATTGCTAGTGGCCATATAATGAAAGAGACTGCTCAGATTTGATTATTTCTGTAAATTATTAGAATTTATTCAAATTCTGTATATAATTTGAGTATTTTTCGTGCATTTCTTCCTTTTAAATTGTTTTGATGAATTTTATTCTGGCTATCTGACGCAAATTGCCATATTACTAGATTTTTTTTTTTTTTTTTTGTAATTTATGCCCTTAAGTTTAGCACAAAAAAATCAAAACGAAATTTAGCACAAGAAACAGTGATTTTCTCTATGTGATAATTTTTTTAAATTTAAAATTAGAAATATTATGCGGTGACTCCGTGAAAAGAACCACCACCCCGTCTCTGTAGATGGGGTGGTGGTTCTTCTCACGGACCCACAGGTCTTCTCTCGTGACCCACAGGTTGGGAACCCCTAATGTAAAGTATACTCAGATTTTTTTTACAGCGTACATGCAAAAGTATATGGATTTTTCACAAACTGAGTTTGAAATTTCAATGGAATTATTCATAGCATTATGCCACATAAGCGGAAAAATAAGAGCGCTATATGTGATTGTGATTTAAAAGTGTTTTATGAAACGGTTGAAATATTTGTAGCATGAGACAAGGAAATTTTAGGGGGAAAATCAGAAATATGAACTAAGAGAGGGGGGAATATAAACCTGACGTACACATATACAAAAAATACTCTAGAATCTATATAGCTTCCGAAAACAGCGTAAAACTAATATGGATTCCTGGCCACTCAGGCATAGAAATGAATGAACAAGCAGACAAGCTCACCAAGGAAATTATCAGATCGGACACTTATCCAAATATGCCTGTTCCACTTGTTGGAAAGAATGCAAACGCCACATAAAAAGCAACAGAAGCAAGGAAAATGAGAACTCGAAAGAACAGTATTATTAAGATAGATTCAAACACAGAAGTTTGTTTCTCAAACAAAAAACCAAGAAGCAATCCCCGGCTAATAACGAACTGTTTTTTTAACCAAGGACAAATTGTTTAAACTAAAAAAATGGAAATTTCTCCTAATGCAACTATTGCTCATCCAATGATCCCATTTAGCTAGATCTTCAGATTTGAAAAAAATGAGAAGATCAAAGACGATCCCTATGCAATAAATTCCCAAAAGATCTATTAGTTCACAGTGAAGATTTCCCTATCATTCCGCTACTCAATTGCCTGCAGAACGGTTCTGTAATTTTTTGTGGGACTGCCTCAAGCTGATATCGCTGTGTATATTATTTGTCTTCTGCAAGTCCGTATCCAGAGGGGGGGGGGGCCACGGGCCTGCCCCCCCCCCTGAAATCCCGAAATGTTTCTTAATGTAACATATATTCCTTCCTGAAACTTTCCTCGCCTTCAAAGTCAGGCTTCCCCGTTCCTCCCCCCCCCCCCCGAAAAAAAAATTCTGGCTACGGCCTTGGCCTTATGAGTTAGGTCCTCAGGGTTTGAGGTTTTGTACGTTCCCCTGCAGTCGCAAATCCCCTTTATTTATTTTTTTTTTCTAGTTTTAACAGAGACAAGGCCACACAAAGCGCAGTCCTCTGATTTAATGTGATGTTGATAGCATCTGAATAGAATAGAATAGAACATATATCACAGCGTAATTTAACGCTATCAATAATGTCGTCAATTATAGTTTGGGAAATTAACTCTTACTCCAAAGGCATTGTGTAGTGGTCTTCAAGGCAGCTTGAAAAGATCAATACCGAAAAGACTAACCGAATCACTTGTTTTTGACAAGCCACTTTTTCAACAGCTTATGAGCAGAATGCAAAGGGGTCGTTCATAAATGATGTCACACTTTTTTTCAATATCTTTGACCCCCCACCTTTGTCACAAAGTGTCACACTTCAGCATACCCCCCTCCCCCCCTTTGTCACATGTCACGCTATATTACGTAAGCATATACCCTTGCAGTTTAGAAACAAAGCACTACATTACAGATCACATTTACAATTTTATATTTGAACTTTTATGACATTTATGAGCATATTTAATAATAATTATTTGTCTGTTTAATTTGTGTAAAATAAATTTAAGGTTTACAATAAAAACAATTAGCATGTAATATAATATTAAAAAATATATTAATACAAAAGAACAATTGAAAACAATGGAATTTTAGAGCTTGATCTAGTTTGCTCTAAAAACGTTATCCTTATTTTATGTACACAAAGTACTCTTAAGAGATTAACTTTCAAAATAAGAAAACCCTGCCTCGAAATGACTTTTCATAACTGAACTGCCTTCTTATTTCATTCTTCACATGAATTTATAATATATATAATGTTATGTATTGTATATAACATAGGTACAAAATTTCAGACTCGCAGTTAGCTCTCGAAAGAATAGTCTCTGTTTGTGCAAGCGCCAACTCATATACAGGCCCGCCCCTTTATGTATTTCAAAAGCCATTAGACAAACAACACCAGACTATCTCGGGGAAATCAAATCCAACAATAAAATTTTTTCTAGACTAAACAAAAAGCAAGCTTCTCGAAATCCACGCGAGCTCAAAAGTTGATAAATTCTCTAAAAATCTAGGCGACAGGCAAAAGAGTAAGGAGCCAGCTCCCAAGTGAGTATTGAGAGGGGGGAGGGGGTGATAGCGGAATTTACCCCTCAAGCTTCACACATTTTGATATCTAAATAAATCCATTTAGAAAACAGGCATCAGTAAACAGCTTCCAAGTGATACCCCCAACTAACCAAGTAGATCATCCAAGTGATGACAGCTCATTTAAAAGAATTGCAGAATAATCCTCGTGTTTTTGGCGCCAGCACTGAATGACTGAATATCTAGTCGGGGCTCAGTATTTATCGAGCCATGCTTTTAACTGTTACGCAACCTCGTCGAGTGTGGTAGTTGTAATGCACAAGGGGAAAAAAAAACAAAGACTGTCTACTACGCCATAAATAATTTTTTTCAATCTTAGAATTTAGGCAAAAGAAAAGTTTGAAATTGAATTCGACAGCTTGTGTTAATATCAAAACGACTTGCTTAAAAAATGAATGAAATAATACTATTTACTTTAAATTGGTATTGAGTCTATTCATGTAAAAGTGTTTGTGCAAAAACCGAATTAGGGGATATCATACTGTCTCGATACTTTTGCTCATACGTGTGGATTTTATCAAAATAGTTATGAAAGGAACCAAAGTTGAGATGATGCTTATTTTGGGCTCAGCTGCTTTATTGATTTTTTTTCTCTTAAGATTGTTCGAAGTCAGTAAAAATGAAACACGCTACTTGGTCTTAAAAATCTGAACACCCAAGATTTCCTTTTAACCTCTATCTAGAAGATAATTTAAACCCTAATCAGCATCGATGTTATCGATATAAAATCAATAAAAATACAAAACAAATTTTAAAATAATAAAAAAAAATAGTTGATTTGCTGATGTTAAATACTTTTAATTTAACCAAAATGGGTGATGTCACACTTCTTGATAACCCTCCTCCCCCCCCCCTCGAAGCGTGACATCATTTATGAATGACCCCAAAGAGACATAGAAAGATATTTTCTACTCCTTGCATTCCTCATCTACATTATCCCCAAAAATGTACGACAACAAAAAAGGAAGGATTTTTTTTAATTACAAGCAACGTACGCAAATGCGAATAACATTATCACCTTATCACGTGCATTTTTTTCCCCATAATACAGGTAGGTGTCACGGTGTTCTTCTTCTTGATGTGAAAGTTTCATTGATTTGATTTAGTACCACCACAGGACACATAAAAATGGTATGAAATTGAAGCCTATGTTTTCCTCCTTTGGAATAGGGCACTAAAATTTTGCTGAAAAACTTTGCTTCCGTGAAATACGCGTTTTTGTAAACCCCCTCTCGTTTCTCCTGTGTTAAGTCTACGAGAAGTTTCCCAACAAGCCCTGAGGTGGTTAAAGTTGGCGTTTCTTTATTCCTGCATATGTCAGGTCTCTCCTTATAGCGTCTCTACTTCTATCGAAGCTGTGAACAGCAGCTCTATCTAGCTCAGACTCCGGAAACAGGTGTTGATCAACGCGCCAGTTAAACAGCTTTTAGAAAATAAAATTCAAAAAAATATTGAGTAAATTTTAAATTTTCCCCAGGATTTTCACTCAAATACTCCACCAGCAGACCATAATATCGCAAAAACATCCAGACTTTTTGTCGGTTTAAGTAACATTGCAGCATCGGACCGTTTCAGTCAATGTTTCAATAAAGGCGAAAGTGATTTTCATAGGCATTTACTATCATCACGAAAATAGCACTAGTATTTTATTTTGAGTTTTAAAAATCAGAATTTCAGTTGCCGTGCATGAAATCACAAAACACGAGACTTCTTTCAAATGCATTTTATTTAAAAAATTCATTGCATTTGTTTGTTTCATAGTATATAAGTGTCACTCAAAAATGGCGAATCAGACTAGGGCGGTCGCGATTCGATTACCAACTCGGGAAGGAGCTTCTATATTTCAGTATCGAATGTTGTAAATATCAATAGAGCCCTAGTAAATGTGATAAGCGGGCATAACAACGCTTCAAGTCAAGTTACTAGTAGGCGCCAGCCACGAAGATATACCCCTGTAGTGAACCGTTCTCACCCTTAGGTGGCACTGCCATCAGCTTTCGGTTTCGTCATCAGTGACGTAGCCATTACGAAAACAGTTCCGAGTCTGTCAGCGAGCTATGCACATGCATCTGTGCCGCTCCATTGTTTTGATTTTCTGTTATGTGATAATAAAGTTTATTTTGGTAATTGATGACTCCAGTGCTCTCTCATAACTGATAAATTCAGTATCTGCAACTCCAACACCATAATGGTGACTGGAAGTGAACTAAATCCTTCTGTGAAATATCCTCTTCTTTTGTTAGACGAATTAGTTTTGATTCTAGAAATGGCGGACGCTGTGTCAGCGGTAAAAATTCCGAACTTTATTTCTACTGATCCGCAACTCTGGTTTTCAATGGTCGAATCTACATTCGAACTGGCTTCACCTAAACCGATTACAGAGAGTAAAACCAAATATAATCACTGCGTTGCAAGTTTACCGCCGGATATTGCTCTTCTAGTTCGGGATATTATTTTAACTCCTGATTCTACCGACCCTTACTTGAAACTGAAGGAAGCAGTGATAGCCAGATGCGGCGAATCGTCGACCCAAGAAATTCGGCGTTTATTGGCTGGCGAACAGCTCGGTGATAGAAAGCCGTCCGAACTGTTACGTTTGATGCAACGGCGGGCCACTTCACACAAAGTAAGTGACTCCTTATTGTTGGAACTTTTTCTGCAGCAATTACCTAGCAATATTCAGACCATCCTAGCGTCCATCGACCCATTGACTCCGGAAAAGGTTGCCGAAGTAGCTGACAAAATCATGGACATTACACCACTGCAAGTCAACGCTACAACCAGATCGGCTCCCGCTGAATCATCGGAACTATCTTCGACATTGCTTGCTGAAATTAAACATCTCAGAAAAGAAGTTGCCGCTCTTAAAAGATACCGCAGTTCATCTCGCAGTAGGTATAACTCGCGGTCACGAAATTCCAATCCACCTGCTGGCGCACAGGACATTTGTTGGTATCATCGTACCTTTAAAGACAAAGCGACAAAATGTAAGCAGCCGTGCTCTTACACGGAAAACACGAACCGGCTGGCGTAGCGGCGACGTACACCATGCCTCGCAATTCTCGTCGCCTGTTTGTTCGCGATAGAGAACAAAATATACAATTTTTAATAGATACTGGGAGTGACTGTTCCCTTCTCCCTGCTACAAAAAATGAACGTAGTTTACAGCCAATTCAAATTTTTACAGCTGCAAATGGGACACCAATTCAGGTATTTGGTCAGAAACTCCTTTCACTTGATTTAGGTTTAAGGAAAAAGTTTGTATTTCCATTTTTTATTTTCAATATTTCTACTGCAAGTATTGGTGCTGATTTTTTACATCATTTCAATTTAAAACCCGATTTAAGAAATCGGACGTTATTTGATATGTGTACTAAAATAAAATCGCATGCTCACATTAATGCTACTGATATATTTTCTGTAAAAACTGTAAATATTGAAAATGACTTTCATAAACTTTTATATGATTTTCCTGATATTGTAACACAGCCTTGTGCAAACCAAGTTGTTAAGCATGATGTTATTCATCATATCGATACTTTCGGTCCTCCAGTTTTTGCTAAACCACGTCGGTTGGCTCCGGACCGGCTCAAAATTGCTAAAATGGAATTTCAACATATGTTAGATTTAGGTCATATGCGGCCATCTACTTCTAACTATGCTTCTCCATTGCACATGGTTCCAAAAAAGGGAAGTCAAGACTGGCGACCGGTTGGTGATTATCGTGCTTTAAATGCACAGACAAAAAAAGATAAATATCCAATTCCTTCAATTCTTGACTTCACCAGTGAACTTCACGGAACAACAATTTTTTCACACATAGATTTCGTTAAGGCTTACCACCAAATTCCGATTGCTTCCGAAGATGTGCATAAAACAGCAATTTGTACACCTTTCGGTCTCTTCGAAAGTACTCGGATGCAATTTGGTTTGTGCAACGCCAGCAGTACATTTCAAAGATTTATTGATCAAGTTACTCGTGGTTTAGAGGGTGTTTATGCTTTTATAGATGACATTTTAATCGCATCTGCAAATAAACAAGAGCATTTTAAACATCTTAAAGCTCTTTTTGAAAGACTAAATTATTATGGTCTTACTATTAAGCCGTCCAAATGTACTTTAGGTGTACCGCATATAGAATTTCTTGGTTTTAAGGTTTCTGCGGAAGGACTTTCACCGCTCCCTGATAGAGTTGAGGCCATTGTAAAATTTCCTAGACCCGAAAATCTAACTCAATTACGTCGATTTCTTGGAATGTATAATTTTTATCGTAGATTTTTAAGAAAAGCTGCACATATTTTAGCACCACTAGTACAACTTTTGGAGGGTCATAAAAATAGTAAAAAATCCCCTCGTTCTTCCACAAAATCTGAGATACCTCTTCATTGGACTGATGAAGCAGAATCAGCTTTTCTCGCTGCTAAACAGGCGCTTACGGATGCCACATTATTAAAGCATCCAATTCCTGGTGCCCGTTTAAGTCTCTGGTGTGATGCTTCAGATTTTGCAGTTGGTAGTACTCTCATGCAAAATAATAATAATGTATGGGAACCTATTGCATTTCTATCCGTCAAACTTTCTAAAAGTCAGCGTAATTGGTCGACCTACGACAGGGAACTTTTAGCTGTGTATACATCTATTAAACGTTTCAGGCATATGCTTGAAGCTAGAGATTTCTCAATATTTACTGACCAGAAACCTCTTATTTATGCTTTCAAGCAGAAACCTGACAAATGTTCACCCCGTCAGTTGCGCCAACTGGATTTCATAAGCCAATTTTCTACAGACATACGGCATATCAAAGGATCTGATAACATTGTGGCGGATGCCTTATCAAGGGTAGAGATCGACGAAATTGCACTCACCCATCTTGACTTTAATAAATTATCACAAGAACAACTTCAGGATCCAGAACTTCAAAATTTCCTTTCCCAATCTTCAACAACTCTTAAATTGCAAAAACATTATTTTCCCCTAGAGAATGTTACTCTCTATTGTGACCTTAGTACAGGTACACCCCGTCCTTTCATCCCGGAATCTTACCGTACACTGGTTTTCAACCACATTCACAATCTTTCTCATCCAGGTTATTCGGCAACATCTAAAATGATATCAAAAAGGTTCGTTTGGCCTCATATGTACAAATTCATTAAAAACGCCGTGAAATCTTGTCAAAACTGTCAACGTGCTAAAATCCATAGGCACACTAAATCCCCAGTAGGCACTTTTTCATCACCTGATGCCAGATTCTCACATATACACATCGACTTCATTGGCCCTCTTCCAGTATCTGATGGTTATCAGTACTGTATGACCATAATCGATCGATTTACTCGATGGCCAGAAGTCATACCAACTAAAGATATGACAGCTGTGACTACCTGTAAAGCCCTCATTAACAATTGGATATCTCGGTTCGGATGTCCAGCTACGATTACAACTGATCAAGGGCGAAATTTCGAGTCCCAATTATTCAGAAAACTTACTTGCATCCTTGGAACAAATAAGATACATACCACAAGTTACCATCCATCTTCGAACGGAATCATTGAACGTTTCCACCGCCATTTAAAAGGCGCCCTTATGGCCCACAATACACCCCAATGGTCAGAAATTTTACCAGTAGTGTTGCTTGGCATACGTTCTGCCATTAAGAGTGACATTAATGCTTCACCTGCTGAACTTGTATATGGTACTACTCTGAGACTGCCATCGGACATTCTAAACTGTAGTAACACTCCAACCTCACCAACAGAGGATTATGTTGCACAACTTAGACGCATGATGAATGATTTAACTCCTGTTTCACCTGTCCGTCATGGCAAACCACCTATTTTTGTGCACCAATCATTGCACAACTGTACTCATATTTACTTGCGCACAGACAGCATAAAACCAGCATTAACACCTCCATACACCGGACCTCATTTGGTAATAGAACGTTCAGACAAAACATTTGTCATAGAGCTAAATGGCAAACGTAGTACTGTATCAATTGATAGAGTTAAACCTGCTTTTCAAATTTCAGAGGAACCACAACAAATTCCTGCACCTTTAAAAGTTACCGCAAAGGAATTGCCACAATTGAATGAAAAATCAACCATTACCAGATCAGGCCGGCGCGTGCGTTTCCCTAAGATTCTTGTAAAAGAATATATCATTTAATTTCATGTTCATTGATTGTTTATAGTATGTTGTATTTGCATTGTGTATTTCATTTTCTGTACTGTACTTTGCATATTATGTTTAAGCATTGTGTTTCATCATCAATTTTTGTTCAGCAGTGTATCGCATTGTGTAATATTTGTGCAACACATTGTTACTCTGCCCCATTATTTTTTAAGGTTGTATCGTTCCTCCGTCACTGGGGGGATACTCTGTAGTGAACCGTTCTCACCCTTAGGTGGCACTGCCATCAGCTTTCGGTTTCGTCATCAGTGACGTAGCCATTACGAAAACAGTTCCGAGTCTGTCAGCGAGCTATGCACATGCATCTGTGCCGCTCCATTGTTTTGATTTTCTGTTATGTGATAATAAAGTTTATTTTGGTAATTGATGACTCCAGTCCCATACAGCCAAACTCGTTCAATTTATATCCATGTGACGTATTCTGAACCTAGTTGGCTCGTCCATGGATGTGCAGTTTATGTGCAGCGGCTGTACATAGAACGTATTTTCGACTTCTTTTGTTACACCAGCGACCACCCATAGGACGTGCATTTGACGTAGAATGGAGATCGATCGGACGTGCACTGAGAGCGTAAAGCAGACGTCGAATATTTCATTGAATAGGACCTCATTATATATTTACTTGTATTATTATTCTTGAGCACAAAACTACGAAATAAATTAATATTTCTACCCTTGTGAACAACAAAATATTTGTTGCTGCTATTCAATTTTAAATAGAATTAATGTTGAAGCAAAAATAATACTATACCTATGTTAGAGCCATATTCCTCGATTGTTATTAAACTAATGCTTTTATAAATTCCAATCCATTCTTACCAATTTTTCTACCAACAAGATCATTCACAGGGGAGAATTTTAATAGCAAACTCTGACTCTGAGCAAATGATCCAATTAGTGATGTAAAAGAAGTAAGAAGGAAATTTGTTCATTTATAAATGCTCTTTCTTCTGAAAATTGGCAAGAAAATAAAATTACAGTACAAAACCATTGTATATTTAACAATCTTAAGTATGACTTTAAGGCTTTACATTGCTATTTAAAAATAAGACATTTTCAGTAGCAAATGGAACACATTAAAATTAAATAGAAAAGGATACTTTTCTCCAAATTGAATGTTCTTTGAAAATATGTATTAGAGCGTTACGCTTTGTCGGGGGGGGGGGGGATGAACATTAAACTAATTGTGGATATGTGGAAAATGAATAAATTAATTGAACATACAGCAAAATAAGATGTTCAGCAATTAAAAATTGATTTATTGCTATAAGTATTTAAACTAATAATCAACGTATAATTTTTAAAAAATAGATCAGTAAGATGTTCAGCAATAAAAAGTTGATTTATTGCTATATTTAAACTAATAATCAACATATGATTTTAAAAAATTGTAATATTAGTTAGTAATCCTACCAATGAGAAAAATTTAACTTATAAATAAACTAATTTTTTAAAGAAGTGATAATTATTAAAAATTTCAATTACTTCATCTTTTAAATAGAAATAAAAGAACTATATCACACATGAATTATTAAAAACAGCATATTATACTATACTTGACTTGCGTTCGAGAAAAATTTATGAACATTACGACTAAAATGCACCGATTAATGATGAAATAACTTACTGTGCAACTAGAAGCTTCAAACATTTTATTCATCTTCTTTCATTTCTTCGGTAACTTAGGATAAATGATCGATGATTTTCACAGCAAGAACCACGTTTCCAATTTTCAAGTAATATTAGCACGTGCGTAGTACACAGCAGCTGCCACGGTATTTTCTTCTCGGCGTGAAAATATCCCATTGTATATTAAAAAAATAGAAAAGTGAAGCACATAAGTCTGAAAAAAAGTTAATTTACTTACATTTCACACAAATAAAACTAATGCTGAACCCAAATCGTACGTTGTCATCTACATATCAAGCAAAGCACAAAATGGCGTCCGATCCGATCCGATTTCTTGATTCTTGATGCTTTGCATGAAAGTGTAGCGCTGCTATCGCTTTTGTCCCTGAATAGAGCTTAAAAGTACATCAAAAACATATCAAAAAGGGACAAAAACTGGCTCATCCCTTTTACGTGCAGAAAAGACGTAATGTTGACATCCATCATGGTTTATTCCAGTTGATGTTCTGATTCGACCTCATATTGACGTCTTTCTTGGCCGCAAGACGTCATATGGATGAAATGGCTGTATTCTGGATGGTAATTGGATGACATTGGTTGTATGGGGTGCTCTCTCATAACTGATAAATTCAGTATCTGCAACTCCAACACCATACCCCATACGTCCTCCTGATCCTGAAGGAAGACAAGAATTTCGCCGATATACTGAAGAAACGCTATATGCAGGACAAAGATCCATCGATACGCAGCAAAGAAATCGCCATGAACAAGAAAGAAGCAGAATGGAACAAAACCACCTACAATTCCGTTATACACGGATTTGATATTGTCCGTCGACGGACATTCCTGTTCGGTAACCCTGACAACGGGGTAAAGCCACGTTTTTTCCGTCGGATTTCGTCCGTCCGTGGCGCTGTGTGAATCCAGGCGGAGTACGACGGCCCGTGGTGGATCAATACTTCAATAATCCCTACGTTTACCACCCCGGCCAATTTAATGTAGAAGCCCGCGGATTAGGTGACGCAAATCGTCCAGTGTATTATGAGCAAGTACAACCAAGGGATATCGAAAACAGTCATATGGCAGAAGAAACAATTTCTACAGCGTTGAAAATGACAAGTTTTTCGATGTGGAATTAACAGGAAAAGGAAGAGGGCTTACGAGAAAGGCCCTCCCCGAAAAAATGGCTCCGTAGCCTTTATTTTCGGGGGGGGGGGGATGAATACGTCATCATGCTTAGAGTCCCCCGAAAAAAGAGCTGCACACCCCGAAAAAAGAGCTGCATAGATCTTATAACAAACTTGCTTATCATTCTTTGCAAGTGGTTGCAACGATGTTTTTCCTTGTGAGTCACTCTTTTTAGAATGTTTGCAAATATACCGATGGTTAATAAGGAGGCATTATCGGGGGGAGGGGGGGCACAGAATGCATCACAATGAAATTATTATAGGGGACGGGGCTGCGTTCAGGGGAGCTAAGCTGACCTTTTTGGGGGGCAGGGGACTGCGAAATCGCAACTAGGGGAAATAATGTGTAATCCTGTTTAATATGTGTGTTTTAAGAGATGATTTATCAATATTCATCTGACTGAAGATTAAACCCTAATGTCGTAGTATAGCAAGAAAAAGGCCATCGTTCAAAATTTGCAGTCGTTCAACAGAAAAACTATTTTTAACACAGCTAAATGCATTGAAATATCTAATTTGCAACCTACTGTACAAACTGAATGCTTTTGTATTTTTGAATCCCGCTTTGCCTTTGTGTACGAGTTTCCTTTTATATTTTCCTTTCTTTTGCTGTAGAAGGCAACAAAGATACGTACTAGTCCCTTTCCCCCATGCAACAATGCGCCACATAGCGGAAGTTTAATGCAAAAGCAAAAACTTCCTGCTTATGAGATGACTTCTTTGCCGCAGGGTAAGAAAAATTGAAGGTTATTTAGGGCACGATTTGTGTTTGTATACAGTGGCTCGTGCTTCGCTGTACTACATAATAATACGTCAAAGTGATATTGTGTTTACGCTGCAATTTGTTTGTTTTATCAGAATTTGTGTTTTTATTGTTAAAGTTTAATATGGGAGTTATCAGGAAGTCAAATATTACCAATACCTATTCCGATTCCATTGAAGATGTGTTAGATGAGTAAGTTATATTTCTTTTTTTTTTTCGTTTGTATAAAACATCTGGTAGTTTTGTGATGACACAACTTTTAAACTGACTTCCGATCGAGTCTCTCTAGCTTTATGATTTTACTGTTTTGTTCCGTGGTATTCGTAACTAAATGCTCCGACTAATGTTTTCTATAATATTTTTATCCGAAATTAATTAATTTTAAAATTGACTCAAATGATCGCTTTAACTTCTTCGAAAAGTCGTCATCATAATCTTTCACTATCATTCAATTTATATTTTCACTTCTCGAAATTTTGAAATCTCATGTGTGTTGCAGAAACAGGAAACTTGCTACTTTTCCTTGTTAGAGTTCCTTTGAGTAACATAAAAAAGCGGGAGAAGGGGACGCTGGTGTAAAAAATTTAGAAAAATAGGATGCTTGAAATAAAATAAAAAAGTGGTATGTTTTATCCCAGGTGCCCCTTCGACTACATGACTGACTTGTAGGTATATAATCAGGGCAAATTTTTAGAACGCATGACATAAATCAATAAACATTTGCAGCAAAATATAAAAAGGTGTTTTTTCTTTTTCTTTCTTCTTCTTTTTCAATTTTCCACTTTAGGTCTAGAACAACCAGATATTTATCTTGAAGAGTTTACGATGGGTTATTATGAAATTTAGCTTAAGGTTTATCTTTACTTTGTAAGTATTTCTCAAAAATTTTGAGTAGTTTTCCCCATGAATTTATGTAAAAAAAATTCCCTTTTACAATAAAGTATTATTGAAAAATAAACGTGCATAAACGGTTCTGTTAATGTTAAATATTTAAGATGATAATAATGTTTATTTTAGTAAGCACACTCAGGATGGAATAACCCTTAAAGGCGAACTTTTAATATCTGCTTGATATCCTCTGGTTCTAGGAATTTGGAAAGTCAAGTATATTTATGTTTCAGTTTTTTTAACATAATCATTTATAAGCAGTCATATTGTTCTACTTTGTGAACTCCAAGTATATGAATGAAGCTTAGATTTTTTTTTTTGTGTAATTAAAGATTATTAGGAATCTAACTGAATAGTAATGTCAAAAACAAATTTCAAAGGTTGAAGTGCTGTTTATCCCCATTACAGCATTGGGGGGCAATTGTTTAGAATCGCCAACAGTTCCCTGATTATGTAACAGTTGGTGACTTCATCACTCAGTATTGGTATTTGGGGCTAAACGACGCTTTCACCATTTAAAAGTTATGCAGTGTTTAACTAAGAAATTTAATATCCTCCCTACATCTCCCCAAATCAGTGTAATGGTCATTTCATTAGCTTTGCTTTCATTTATCTTTGCATTGTTTTTAATTTATCACATATATATTTTGAAGAAAAATCTTTAAATAATTTCTAGGATTGAAAATACTGAACAGAATCAAGAGCCTGAAGTCAGACGTCCACGTAAAATAAAGCATCGCTCATCAAAGTTGCTTGCGGTTGGAGGCATCAACAACACCAGTGGAAAAAGTGGCAAGAAGAAAAAAAGAGGTGAAAATTGTAAGTATATTTTGATGTGTTAACACTTTAATCATTTCTCAAAACACAACTGATACTTTTAAGGTAATTTTGTTTTGTAATTAGTTCTAATGCTTGTTTATTTAAATTTTTCTTATAAATCTCATTGTAATTACAAAATAATGGTTTTGTCTGCATTTTGAACATTTGGACCGAGTTCGTGGTATTTTTCTGTTCTAGTTGTTTTTACTTTGTTCTACAAAATGAAGTATTGTTTTCAGGAAATTTTTCCCCTCTGATTTCAACCTATTTCTATTTTAACCACCCTTGAATTTTCACTAGTTTTTCCATGACTTCTGTGTATATCTAAATGTATACATATTGGCAACTGGAAAGAATATGTTTTGTCGTGATGTACGTACATATGTGTGTCGCAAAACTCAAAATAGTTAGCTATTGCTAGATATATTACTACATTTTCATTACTTTATTGAAGGCAGTTGAAAAAGCTTTACAATTTTCAGTATTTTTTATGGAATAAACTGTTTTTAATAGGTGCAAGTCATGTGGGTGTTCACATCAGATTTTTTACTTTTTATCAAAATATATTATTTGGCTTAAATAATACACTTTGACAAAAGTTGAATATATCTATGCTTATATTTATGTGTCTTAAAACTGTACGAAACAGTGCAATTTCTTTTCCAAGCATTACTTTGTAGCTGTTTAAGGACTTTCTTCACTATAAGCGTCTATAAATAAATCCTTTTCACAAAGCTCACAATTGTGAAATGGATTTTTCAAACTTTGAGTTAGTAAAAACTGACCACCAATCATGAAATTATTAGTAGCTAACAAGACTTCAGACCGCGCAATGATGGATAACTGTTGCTTCATTATTTTATTGAAGCAGTTTTTCCTTGCCATTTAAAATGCACCAACCAGTTCTTTTAGTTAATAAACTTTGTTATATGTACGTACAAGGATAAAACAATGTAAAAAAGCGCAAATTCGGAATAAAAAGTATCTCCAAAAGCTATTTTGAAGCTACAGAGGAGCCAGTGCAGAAAAGAAGCACTCAATACACAACTAGAAAGCTGTGAGTGAACAAGATAAAATATATTTGCGATACTTTTTATTCTGAATTTGTGCTTTTTTACATGGTTTTATCTCAGTACTTACATTTTAGCACAAAGCATTTTGATGATTTATCTTATAAACTTTGTTATAGTGCTTCATTTGCTTGTAATATTTATTGTAAAAGGTAGTGGGTCCCTGATTCGATTTTTATCATGTTGCAGAGAAATTCTTTATATTCAGGGCTTCTACAGCTGCACAAAACTGCTGCAAAACAATTTTTCTGCTACACGCTGCTACAAAATGCTTTTTTTTTTTTTTTTGAAAATTTGCATCAACTCTTGATTTGTGGGGAAGAAAATCAAATAAGTTTTAGATTTTAGATTTTTTTTTCATTTTAAAATCAACATCATCTATTACATTTCCTCCCAAATCAACTAGTTTCTAGCCTTTGAAATAGTTTATCAAAAATTATTAGCTCTACCCTCTTTTAAGAACATCAAATATGGATGAGAAAATTGGGCAGAATGAATGTTGAAACCCATGTAATGATGTATGCCCATGTTTTATGCTCCAAACTGATGCAAAGCAACATTTTAATATGTATCAAAGTGCTATCTATACAAACTCAAATTCATGGAAACACTGTATATTATTAGTTAAATGAAAAACAAAATTTTTTTACTAATTTAATGAGCAGGATCAATTTTGCTGAGAATTGCATAGCTTCTTCTTAAACTTTAAAAAATATTCTTTTGCAGGGGAAGTTCATGTAAACAATGCATATTTTTCATGCCCAGTTTTCTTTGAGTATTAACTTTTCATTATCATATTTTCTATTCATATACATGAGTAAATCTGGTGAAAATAAAAAAAAACACAACAAACTTACATTTTCCTTCTGTTCTTAAAAATTATTTTTTCTTAGTTGCTCTTAAACACCACTTGTTCAATTATGTTTGGAGAAAACTGGGTTATCAACCAGCTATGATATTAGCTAGAATTAATTTAAAAACTTGTATAGGAAGGCTGGCCATGACTTATTTCTAAATGGCAGAATTATTTCAAAATTGATTATCAGCTTATTCGAAAAGTAACATCTAAGTAAGATTTATGACATTTTTGAAGCTGCTTTTTTTAGCAGTTCAGCTTTCATTTTACTATTGTGTTACTTGAAACTAAAAATCTTATTGTGTAATTTCCTAGGGCTATTTAAAAATATATTTATCATATTCTGTAATGTTTAATGTAGCCAACTACTTGTTATCTTTGGCTGATCCTGAAGAAGTACAGGAACTTTCTATTCAGGACTTCATTCCACAAAGTGTTTCAGTGTTTACTCAAATGTTCATTTACAGAGATAATATAGAGGTAATATTTAGTGCATTTTATTTTCTGTGGCTGCATGTATACTTATTTGTTTTGGCACATTTAATTTTTTATGCTTCAACAATAGATATGGAATGAATTTATAAATTGCACCAAAGACAATGAAAAGTGGTTTCAAAAGCACATTGGAGCAGAAAATATTGATGATTCCCATCAAGTTGTTCATGAAAATAGTGATAAGCGTTTGGGTGAGTTTTGTTTTGTTATTTATTTATTGTAATTCAAATGGGCTAATAAGATTAGAGTTATTTCATTTTTAGCTTATTAGAGTTGGTAGAATTTGGTCTATTATTATCATTTTAGTGATAAATATTCATGTATACACAAATGACTTCTTATGTTTGTGTGTACTTGCCTACTTTTAAATATAAAAATCCTGTTGAGTGAAAAAAAAATGCTTCATTTAGAATGACATAAATTACAAACTCTTGTGTAATTTATGTCATTCTGAATAGAAACTTGCTACTTTTCCAAGTTAGAGCTCCATTGAGTAACATAAAAAAGCGGGGAAAGGGGACGCTTGTGTAAAAAATTTAGAAAAATAGGAGGATGCTTGAATTAAAATAAAAAAGTGGTAGTCTGTCTTACCCCAGGTGCCCCTTTGTTCTGCATGTGTGGTGAAGGATTACATCAGGATTATAAGAATAAAACTTAACGAACATTTAAACAAAATATATTACAGTTAACAATTATAAGTCAAACTTAACAAGTTTCATCTGGAACGAAACAATAAACTGAAGAATCATTTTATGGTCTGCTACACACCTAGCAAGACCTGCAATTCTCATACCTCTTGCTCCTTTTAAATTGGCTGTGTTAAAAGCCCGGAGGGTGAGATTTTGCCTTTTCGCGCTTTTTGCCCCAGCATGTAAAGATATGGTTACAATCAAGAGCATACTAAAGGGAAGTGTTAAGTATTCAGCCTTCAAAATTATTATTTTTTTTTTGTATTTAACACATTGACTGCCAACTACAAAGTAACTCGTAGTTGTTAAACTTTTACTGAGAGACCAAATTACAAGTTGCCTCGTAGTTGCTGACTTATTTTCACTCTTCAATACATTTATAGAAAGTTTTTAATTTTTTACTCAATAATTTGAACAATATGATGTGATTAAATTAATTTCTCCTCTGGAGACCCTGAAACTGGAAACAGAGTGACAGTCAACGTGTTAAGAAACAAAATATTACTAATTTTCCTCCTTTTTTCCTTGCAATTGCAACATTTCCATTTAATTTGAAATGGATATATCCTACCCTGCAGTTGGAAACTCTCACATTTTGGAAAATTGTTTGTCAAAATGGGAAGGGGGACGAAAGAGGCCCTATTATTGTACTTATAAGTATAAGTACGTATGCTAGTATATTTATATAAAGACTTATTAGATGCTGAGATTTTTAAGTTGAAATAAAACACAGAACATCCATGTAATTGTTTTTTTTTTTTTTTTTTTTTTTTTTTTTTTTTGACAGCTAATTTTACGGCATTAATGTTTGCATAAAATTTTGTGCATGTGGCCACCATGGTTGTCGTGTACATGGCATAATCTGGCGTTTCAATTTTCACTCACTCTTATAAATACTTAGTAATTTACTAGCAATCATGAAAAGAATTTTCCAACATTAAAATTTCCCTAGAACCCAAAATTTTTGTCCAAAATTTCCTTGAGCTTTATTTGCTCTATATCAAAAAATTAAATTAATTAAAAATTAAATTTTAATTCAAGTCAGAAAATTTTGTGAATAAAAGACCATTCTATAAAAATTAAAAGGTTTAACTGATTTAAAGGCAAAATATAGTTCTTCAAATTCTTTGAATAAAAATTCTGAAGGCTTAATAGTACCTTGAATGTTTGTGAGATTTTTTAATGACTTTTCCTAGTTGTAATAAAAGTTTACAGCATTAGGCAGTAACAGTAATATTATACATATATAATATAACTCACTTACAAAATTGTTTCATAATTAAGTTTGCATTACAGAATAAAAGAAGAACTCGCAGTATTGTTGTTTATTATGCTAAAGTTGATCAGCAGTTGAAAAAACTTGGCTAGTATGTGGTCATTATTTTCTTAGCATTTGGTCAGTTTTTTTTATAAATTTTGGTCAATAGAGTCAGTATTTTAAACCTTCTTACTAGTTTTATCCTGTGCTTTGTTATGATACATTCTTAAAAAGATTGTGCTCATAACTAAAGCTTTAAGTATTTCTCAATTCTCCCATTTTGGTTGATTTATTTATTTGTTTATTTCTGAAAAAGGAAATACTTACACTTTTTTAAATCTTTATTTATTTATTCAAAAAAGATTTGATTCAATTTACTGACATATATATATATATATATATTCATTTATTTTGCATGAAAATCATGAAGGTATTTTATAGTTTTGACTTTACAAAATTATTAGTTTCTGAGTGGCTTCATGTGCATCTTTTTTAAAATGCATTTTACGGAATGTGTAGAGAAAATTTTATGTCTGTGCCAGTTATGAATAAAACATCATGTATTGCATATGTTGCTTGGCTGTAAAACTTATTTTTCATTTTAATTTAATTAGATCATCCTGCTTATACAGCCGCTGAATGTTTTCATAAAATAGATGGAGAACTCCGATATATGTTGAAAAAGAAACATATTCCTATGGTAAGTACTATGTAACTTACTGTATAAAATTCTTATGTTTACACACGAGCACAATGTAGGGGGAGTTGGGGCTCGTGGGATCTATGGGCATGTTGGTCCTGTCTCAATTATTTTAATATCATTTTTTATATTTTTTAAAATTTCATTTTGTGATCAACAGTTAGCTCTAATAGTCCTTCACATAGTATAATGAAATCACATTGCACAGTGGTATTGAGTACCTTTTATTCCAGAAAGTTCAACTGAAGCACAGCTGAGTAGTTTTCGAAGTTAACAACATTATTTATTTTTTTATTTTTTAGTTTCAGAAAGACTGTAACATTAAATTAAATTTCTAAAATTCCTAAATAATTTCATAAAGTGACTCATTCTACTTCATAATTGTTTATAGTTTGTTTATTTTTCATGATAAACAAACCAGAAAAGATATATTACAAAACTTTTGTAAATCTAAGAACATGGCATACATTGGTTCAGTTTTTTTTTTTTTTTGGAGTATGTTAGTCCATGGTCCAACCTACCCCAAATAATTATTTTTTTTAAAAATAACCATTTTTTGCTCTTTACAATAATTTATCATTATTCTAATTATTTGTTTATTTATTTATATCCGTATACGGCTATTTATTTCAAGTTATGTAAGCTTGACATTAATAATAATAAAACTTTTGAACATATAAGTGGAACAATATTTTAATGCAAATTCATTAACAAAAATTATTCCCAAATATTTTTTTTTCCAAATACCCACTGTTGTAGTTACTCATCTATCATTTTGGAAGTCAATTTACTGTTTCAAAACAGACAAAATTTCTAGAACATCTGCTAAAATGCAGATAATAGGCAACAAATTTGATTAAAAAAATTATTGTTTGATTGAAAATAAATTTTTAGCATTAGCTTGTCAGAATATTTTTTATCTCTCTGAAAAACTGAGCCAAAATTGAAAGTAGTATAAAATAACTTCTTGTATAAAGGACATTTTACCTTTAAAAATGAAAAATCTGTTAAATCTGAAAATAATCACTTTTTCAATGTAAATAAACAAAGGGAAAATGAAATTCTCAGAATGTACATTCCTTTTAAACATTTTTTACTAATGAATCAAATTATGAGATTTATATGAGATGCAGTGGGAGAAAATTCCCCTATCAGTTTGATGAAGCAACAGAACAAAAAAGTAACATAGTCCTTATTTTTCCATAACATTATGTCTACTTAAAAGGTAGGCTTTCTATTTCACAATTACAGTAAACTCCCGATTATCCGCAGAATAGGGTGGCAACCGCGAATAAGCGAATTTGGCGGATAATCCACAAAATGGGTAAAAAACGATACTAGTGTATACAATAGCGAAAAAA
This sequence comes from Octonoba sinensis, assembly GCA_038502835.1. Taxonomy (NCBI): domain Eukaryota; kingdom Metazoa; phylum Arthropoda; class Arachnida; order Araneae; family Uloboridae; genus Octonoba; species Octonoba sinensis. The sequence goes on along the minus strand of CM076599.1, from coordinate 20,938,904 downwards.
ATCCATAACACTCACATACATTTAAACTATAGCTGAAAACGATAAAAGTGTACGCAAAAAATGTGTACGTAAGAAGCTAAAAAAGTAAAATAACTTTCTCGTTCATATATTTAAGCTTTTTATTAATAACCACCAATATAGAACCTAATACATACCTTAAATCCTTACAAAAAAGTCTGTTAGTTGTTTCTGCTTCTTCATTTTAAAACTCTTTATCCTTATTTGTGACTGAATAAGTTATAACAATAACGTTTTGTCGTGAAGAGATGCATCATCCTGTTCCTCTAAGTATTTTATTAGTATAGTTTTATTATTAACTTCAACTAGTTAGATTTTGGTGACCTTGGAATGCTTGATGTCATTGTAAGGGAGGGGAAAGAAAAAAAATAGGAATTTCTAAAAATAGATTTTGCACCTGTTAAGTTAAAGTGGGTATATTTTTCTACATTCAGTAAATCAACGCTGGAAAAAAAAAATAAAGCGAAAAAAATTTGCTCGAATAATCAGCCCGCGAATAATCGAGAGTTTGCCGAGTTCAATACTTTAATTTAACACTCTCTATCATCCTTTAAAATTTATATTTTTAACTTCAAATACAAAAGAAAATAATCTAATTATGGTATTAATTAGCATTTACCACCAATTTTTCAACAGAAGCTCTTCATTTGATGTGGTTCAACGTGCCTCGTAGGGTAGACCAAGACTTAGGGCACATTGATCCACTTTGTTTAAAAATAAATATAAAAAAAGATTATAAGCAGAACAGGTAAAAAAATTCTTGGATGATAAGAAATGTTTAATTTACCTTATGGTAAAATATAAAACTGCATATTTAACTTTTTGATGACATTAAAAATGAAAACTTGAAAAGTGGACCAAAGTACCCCAACTCCTGCTTATATATATTAAGTGGTGTTTAAGAATAAATCTCCTACTTTTACAGGCAACTCTGCTGAAATTGTGCACTGCATGGAATAAAACATTAAAATCTAATAACATAGCACTCACTACAAGAAAGGCAATTTTATTAAATGTTAACATTGAACATATATGCATTTGCTAAATAAAATTGAAAACCAAATTTCCTTATTAATTATTTTAAGTTCTATTTTTCTTTTTTAAAATTTTAAATGACATAAATATTATCATTTATTATGCAAATTATCTATATATAAGCTGTATTTTATGTTGGTACTTAAAATAAATCTTGTTTTATTATTTTTTCCAGGGGGTATTACTACATCTAGAGCAAGAGTTGGTGACTTTTTTTGTTAACCGTCCAGATTCAGTTTATCACTGCTTAATTCCAAACAGTTATGAGAGACTTATGGTTCATGCTCTCAGCCAATACATGGATTTGTCCTCATTAAGTAAGCTTTTTAGATTTGTTGATATTTCTATTTAAGAAGGAATATTTGCATTAAATAGAGTGTATTATATATTGTAAAAGAATTAAGTTAGCACACTTAAATCTTTTAAGCCAAAAGAGTTTTGACTTGTCACTAACTTGTTAAACCCATGTACTATATATTGTAAAAGAATTAAGTTAGCACACTTAAATCTTTTAAGCCAAAAGAGTTTTGACTTGTCACTAACTTGTTAAAAGCCAATTTAGTGTGACATACTGCATTGTGGGATTAAACTGTTGAACTATTCTCATTTTTATACCGTAATATTTAGCAGCCTCAACAAAGCTATGACCCATGGTTTAACAAGTGACCTATTTCAAAATTTTAAGTGACACACTTAACTTTCAAAAATTAAATATAATATGTAAAAACAAATTATTAAACAAATATAAAACAAACACTTGAAGGATATATAAAAAATAATTAATAACTATACCATTTTTGTTTGATTACAGAGTTATAGAGATGAACATACGTTTATTTAAATAAAAATTACAAAAATTAAATAGCGTTTACTTCTTACTTAACTTCTTAGTTTTTTCCAGATATTAAAGAAAATGTTCGTTTAAAATCATAAATGACACTTTCAGAAAAAGACATCTTGTTATGTTAATTCTAATAATTTCTTGCTTAACAATTAGTGTCTGATCTTGAAGTGTTTTCCATTTAAAAAAAAAAAACAGTTTTTTAACGTTTAACTGTTTTGTTGAAACCCTTTTTAACTATATATATATATATATATATATATGATATATATATATTTGATTTTCAGTTAGTTAAAAGAGTTCCAATTGATCTACATTATTAATTTTAGGCTACAACAGAAGTGGTTCACGTTGGACCAGAGTGAAAAATAAAAAGCCCATCTTTTTGTTACCGCCTGTGCTTTTATCATCATTTTTGGAAAAGCGTACAAATCATTCATTTCATTAAAATACATGTCATCTAATCTTGTTTTAGTCATCCATGTGTAACTCATATGGTATTGTACATTTATTATATTTTTGAGTTCATCCACAAAATTTTATTTTTATGTGATAAATTGTAAAGTGTGTACGTTATTAAGTTTGTAATTGTTTTGAAATCCATGCTGTAATTCTTTGTGTTTATATATTTCCTAGAAACTTGGTTTCTAGTTCTAAAAATTGACTTTTGTTTGTTTTGTGCTATATGCTCCATTATAGCGGCATTACTTGTTGCGAAAAATCCAAACTTAGACTTTGAAACTTTTTCTTTTATTATTGGACTTTAAAAATATTGTTTTTATGCTTGAAACTCCTATTTTTGTAGGTAAATAAAAAAATTATGAAAATATTGCCCTCCAAAAGATGTATCATTAATAAATACTTTATTTGAAACATATTTTAAAACTTTTTTATATTTAATTACCTTAACTTTACTTGGTAGTGGAGTTAAAAATACTTTGGTGAATAATTACTTTAAAACTAATACATTCAAACTTGGTTATTGTAAACCTAGATTCAACGAGCACCCGGGTTTAACAAGGGAAATTGAAATTAGTGGTAGCTTCAATGTTGAAATGCCATTACAAAATCCGCTTATTACAAGCATGATTCGGATTTAGCTCACATCTTTTTGATGACAACGTCTTCAAACTTTTCTCTTTGGAAATAAGTTTTGTAAAATTCCATTGATATTTTAAGAGAATCGGACAGAAAGAGGTAGATGAAGGTATTTCAAAACTTTTTTTTCTTTTCCTTGAATGTTTCATGCTTGAATTCATTATCTGAGTAACATATTTTAAACATCTGAATCTTGATTATAAACTTTTATAGAAGTAATGGTCTTGTGAGTGATTATACTATGCAATTTTTATCTATTGCACTGCCAATATATAAGCACTGATCCATTCCATCCATTTTGCGAAGAAGAAGTTTTGCAACTAACAAAAGTTTTTGTTTGTTCTTAGTGAAGTAAATAAATTTTTAATGTTATATTGCATGACTGTTAATGACTTACTGTTTCAGCGTACACCATTTGTTGTCTTGTTTGTTGTGGGAAACCAAGCCATTGTCAAATTCACTTTAAAAGAAAAGGAAAGAATGTATTACTTCCCTTCCATTTTTATTTAAATGTTAGAGAGAGAATTTGCGGGATTTTAATTTTCATTATAGGCATTTCATTTTGATTGCAGAATAATGAAATGTATTCTTTCGTAAGGAATTTTAGTAGCAAGGTGTTTTAATAATTTTTTTATTACACTGTTTCTTAAATGTTAGGGAGGATTGATTCAACATTTATAATGTGTATTAAATTATTAAATTTCTTCAAAATATTTGTTTAAATGTACATTTTAGTTAAATTTAAAACTGTAACAATTTAGTCATTCAAATGATCTGCAATGATGTTTGCATGCATAATAAATCATTAGTGAAACTGTTATGGTATAATTTTTCCATGCATAAAAAGAAAACTCTGCAAGCACTCTCTCTCTCTCTCTCTCTATGTATATATATATATATATATATATATATATATATATACTCTTTTACTTCTTTTTTTCTTTATTGTTGCTATTTTTATATACTTGGAATTTATATGCATGTAAGTACAAACATTACCTAATATGCAAAATAACAATGATTAGTATGTGCAAAACATATATTTTTGTTAAAATAAGAACAATTGTACAGTAATTCAAATTATAAAGTTATTGATCATGTGTGCAAAAAAAAAGTCGCACTAAATAGTGGTGGACATCACAATATATTAGCTGGATTTGTAAGCCAGCCAGTGAAAACACATTTGGCAGAGAACCAAATGACCTCTTGTTCTAATTCCATTTTTCCAGTCATGGCCTGATTATTGCATAAATCTCCAGGATCGAAGCCCTCCATCCACTAAAATTTGGGGCCCTATAGTGAAAATAATCTTTTTTCCATCCCACACTGAAATGATATTTTGAGCAGTTAAGGTGCTTTTAAAAAACTGTTACAAATTAACTACTTTGTTGCTATTATTTATTTAATACTATAACTAATTTTTTAATTGCTTATTTTCGTTAAGCACGACATATGCAATACTGACTCTCACGCAATGCAGTTGGAAGGAACCCCAAGTAATTCCAAACTTCTGGCCACACCAATCAGGCTTTGTTTGTAGTTGCTGCTTTGAGAAATGAGGAGGTGACGTTGTTACATATTGTCTAACCCTCATTGAGTTGCCTGATAGGAGCTTTTTCTCCTATTCAGTACACAAATCCAGAGTAATCACCCTTCGAAGTCCTTAAAGTTTACTCATAGTTCTCTCAAGGTACTCTGCACCGGAAAAATCTTAGAAGGAACTTCCCTGGCGCAAGATAACCAATGAGGGTCCAGTATGGTCAAATGGCTATGACTCCCGCCTTTCATCCAACCAGTATGGATTCAGTCTCTGGCATAGTATGAGCCAGACCACTTCTATTTCATCATGCAACAATACAGGATAATCTTGACGCTTCACACTATAAGGTTAGGAGCTGGAAACTAAAGTACAATGAGCCTCTTGAGGCATTTAACACAAAGAAATAGATTATAACTCTAAGTTGACTTTTTACCTGCTATTTGGTAGAATCGATGAGAATATGATAGCTTGCCTACTTCAAATAGTTAAAGATATGCTTCATAGTGAATCAAAGAGTATGTTTCTGACAACAGTCACATATAGATTAAGTCTAGAGTCTATGTAAAACATGCTTTTTTTTAGGATGAAATATATACTTCGGTTTGTAGAATTTATTTCTTCATACCTAACACACACCATTGATTTAGGCTATGAGCAATTTGATTGATAATTTTGTAGCACATAAAAATGAAATTCTGGCAAAAAGTTCAAGTTTAAATTTAGTTTGTGAGGCTAATTTTACAATACTTTTAGAAGCCATTAGGGATTTAAAATAAAAATGACAACTCATTGAATTTTCATTCTTTACTATATACGTGTCCTCAGATTAACCCTTCCCATGTCCCCCCCCCCCTCTTCTTTTTTTTTCTTTTCTGTATTTTGACGGTACCATGTATGATTCTGATCCGCAATTCTCCGAAATTTCCGAGAATGTTAGGGAACCTGTTCCGAAAATTTAAAAAGAAAAGGAAAGAAGGGGGGGGGGGGGAGACAAAATGGATTGTTCGAAAAATTTTAATTTATTAATCTTGATATTTATTTGATGAATAATATCAGTGCTTTTCTTTCTATTTTGGGATGAGCAAATTATTTAATAATTTAATACTTTAAAACCAAGAACGTTTCTGGAAAAAAATGACTTCTGGTATTAATATTACAGTACTTTCGTTAAATCACTTGATTTTTTTTAGCTTATATATACGTACGTATTTATGGCGGGCTTATATTATAGAATTTATATTTTAAATTCGCTGTGGTACATACGTTTTCCGAAAATTTTGTGTGAGGGTGCAGTTTAGAAAATGTTTTTGTTCCGAGAATCACCCATGGAGGATACAGAGTTTAAAAATTTCTAAGGTGTCTACATCTTGCTATCAAATATGTTCAGATTTAAATACATACTGGTCAATGCCAACAGTCCTTTCAGAATATATATATGTAGTATATATATATATATTATAACTATGAAATTTAGATGTCCACAGTTCATACTAAAATATGTAAAGACGCATATCTGTTTCAAAATGATTTAAATTGGTTACATTGTAAAGTACTGCTGGTTTATTGTGTTGTTAAATGCAAATAAAATTTTCTTCTCATCTTTGACATGTATTCTTTGTTAATGACATTTGTACCCAAATACTATAGATCTGAATTGTCTGTTTTTTAAAGGAAATATAGGTTTTTTAAGCAGCAAAATTAACTAAGGAAAAAAATTACCTTCCTACCAAACTACAGTTTGAAAAACAATTCAACAAAAAAGTATTAAGTATATGTAAACTAAATAAACGAGTTATATAATATTAATACTTAACTCACTTCCTAACTTACGTTTTTCTTAGAATATATTTTAATGCAAAGATAGATACACATTAAGAACGAGTGAATGCTATTTCACATAAATTTTTAATTAAAAAAAACAAGTTTTCCTTTTTTATACTTGTATTTTTTTTTCACTGATAAAAACACTCCTATACTTGCAATAATACTTGTCTTTTTTTTCCTCCTTCTTCAATTATTTTTGTTTTTCGTCGTTAATTATCTTCAACATAAAGTATACATATAACTTGATCTATTTTAAATAATATTTTATGGTATATATTGTTTGAAAGTGGGATAGGGTTCCACAGAGTAATCCTTTCTTTCGAAGGGTTCGGCTTGCCGAGGAAGTCTGAAGACTGCTGATTTAGAAAAAATGTTGAGAAGATATTGTAGTTTACTCTTTTGTCTGATACAGTAAAACACTATAAGTCATTACGTATCCCACGACTGCTAGAATGATTCCATTATCGATAAAGAACATTCCACATGCAGAAATCTCTAATGTCGAATGCATGATGTTGTCGGACAACAAGGTAAATAACTGAACTCCACGCAAATTTTCTGAAGATCGTGCAACAACGGCAGAACTTTCCAAAATAGTTTTTTTCAATTTTTCTCCTTCCTCATAAACAGAATTTCCACTCAGTGTTAAAACGAGTAGTGTCAGTAAACTAGATGCGCAGGTCATCACCGTGAAAATGATTACTGGTGGTTGCCGGAACGAATCTCGATCTGTGAAAGCAACGCATACTGTGCAGAAAAATCCACTCATTATTATTCCAAAGAGGAATAAAATGCAGGGACCTACAACATTGTTGGCCATTGTGATGGTAGAAGTAATTCGATGGAATAGAATGAAATTTCTTTCCATGATCTTTCGATCAGTTATAAGATTTTGCTCTACGGTATACTTTATTCTTTTACCATAAGCTGAAATGCTTTTCGAAAAAGATACAAAGACTGAATAGCAAAATATCAAAAGAAAATTGCAGGTCACTACGCTGAATATGTAAGAGGTTATTGTCGAAAAGCAAATCATCCATACATAGGTTTCTAAACAGGAATCAAACTCCTTAAATGGAACACGAATAATTGTGAGGGAGTAATCCCATTCTTCATAAAAATAAAATTTGATGGCTATGGCGAGCCCTATTAAAGCGGAAGAAAAACACAAACACAACTGCGGTTTAATATTAACACTTCCGATAAAAGCCTTAGGATTCAGACTTTGCGATAATACACATATAGCTTTTATGATTTCGCAAACTGCTTCATGCTTAAGAAAGAGGTAAAGCATTGCTGCATGAGCACACGCCTTGTAGCAATATAAACTCAGAGCTGCGGAATAGTTCGGTAACATTTTATACACATAAAATGCGCTGAATAAGTAAGCAAGCATTTTGAAACATAACGAAAACAGGCACCAGATCCGAATGCTCATGTGTCTTATTTTCGTTTGTGCTTTTTTCTCTACACTTTCATGCGATGGAATCCCTAATAATAGCATTAATTTCAGCAAAACATTGAAAGCATTCTTTCTCTTCCGAATACTATTTACCACGTGTTCATGCTGTACAGTTTTTCGAACTTTAAAAAATTCTTCACCATTAAAGTTCTGACATTTCGGTTCTCCAAACAAGCTATTCCGTTTAGCATAATCATCCATATTTTCTTTTATAACAATTAAATTTGGGATTGTCAGTTTATCCAATGTGTTTTTGGCTTGACTTCAGAAGAAACTTCGTTTGGAATTGTAAAAAGTATTCCCATTAAAGGAGATGTATCATCCGAGAAAATCCGCTGGAGACCTCTGACTCTCTCCACTAGTCCGTATATGCAATTGAATTCAATTTTAGTTGCTGTCGCATTCATTAGCAAATATCTCAGCTAAAGTTTAAAAAGGTAATAAAAACAATCGAATTTGAAATATATTTTGTTTATTTCTTGAAGTAATATATGAGTTTGATTTTAAGTTGAAGTAAAATATTTTTCTTTCTTCATGTAAAATAATATTTCTCAACAGTCATGCAGAATGCCAAACGGGAAACAGTTATCTTTACATTAAATAAAATAAGACATTTAAATTGTATTAGATGATGAAGTTTATTAACGTTCAGAAAACAAAATATTTTGTTGAAAGCTTTTAAAAACTTAAGAGTTCGTATTTCTTTTCAAGTACTCATATTTCACAGCACTAGGGACTTTTTATCTACTTCGATTCATTCTTTCTCTTTCTTATTTAAATTTGTTTTCTATCCAACGCTATTTCAATTATTATTGTGCTACCTGAAAGCAGTGCTGTTATCTTTTACAAAGAAAGAGATGAACTAAAAAATTTTACCGATTGTGTGCGATCCACAGTACAAACATAAGTTTTCTAATGCTATTTTTAAATATTTTTTGAACAAACTTTCTTTGTAATAAATAGATGCTTTTTGCTTTATAAATAGATTCTAATATTTACTTCAAATTAAAATTTTAATGTATTTTTTAGCAAATTAGGAATATCCAAACTTTTTATCATTTCACTCTAAAAATATCCTACAAGAATCGTCTACACCATGAAAAAATCGTTTTCGTTTTAGAAAGTATTTGCAAAATAATTTCAAAATGTTTTTCAATTAACGTCAAACATCAGTTCACTGCTTGAAAAAGGAATCGTTTGCTTCTTCGACAATTTCGAGTAATTCAAATTCCAAATTTTAAAACATTTATCTAAATTTCAAATACCACCACTTCAGTTTTAAACACAGCAGAAATTTTTTAATTTTTATTTGTAGGCTAAGAACTTCAAAAGCATTCTTTTACAATCTCGAGTTTCAATACAGATTAGCAAATATGAGCGAAATAGCGTTATTCATAGCTAAAAAACAAAGTGAGTACTGCGTGCTGTATTTTGTATTGGCTGAAAGCTATGTCGATAATGTCATGCAAATAAATACTTAAGTGATATCAAACAAGGAATAAGAATATTGGTTTTATAGAAATCAATGAAATGCAGATATAAAGTTAATAAATAAAACATGGACTAATTTTGTGTAATAAATAACAAGCAATTTAATGATGTCACTGTTTTTCAATATTTTTATTCCATAAGTAAAGTGTATCCTTGAACATTAATAACAATCAATTTCTTGTATGCCTCAAACGGTACAAACCGCGCCTTCCTAATTGTATACCTATAAACATTATCAAGTACCTCTAAAAAAGTTTTGATTTTTTAAAGTAAATAGTGATTTGTTTCCAATAAAGTACATAAGGCAATTAATGTTTAATACGTACTAGATCATTATTATTGAGGTTGTTATACATAATATATTTTGTTTATCTTTAAGTACATATAACCAGCCAGCTTTACTAATACATCTTAAGTACATATAACCCCAGTATTATAACCAGCATGGGGGTAAAATTAAAAGACCAAGTTTTATAAAATGTATTACAAATTTTGTACAATGAACAAGCAGGTGATAATTAATTTAATTAAAATGTAATTACTTTTTACAATTACTAATTAAATGTAATTATTTATTTTAATCTAGTTACTTAAATAATTAATTAATATGATGAATCCCCACGGAACCCTTAGTCGCAAGAAATGCTTTCTTATAATTTAAATCAATAAAATAATTCAATTTAAAAAAGACTAGCACTAGAATAACAAGGGTCTGCTTCACGTGTAAGGCGTGCTAAGACGCGCAGGCACTTCCAAAGAATGCAATTTTTGAGATGTGCCCCCTTCATTCTACTTGTGCGATATATGCTACAGTTCTACCATCAACCATAGCGATCTGCCTGGCAGAGTGCCAAGAAGTATCCATTAATGGTCAAATGAGGAACTGCTGGTATAAGGAATGAGCTGTTTTTGATCACGTTCTAGTTCGTTTAGCATATTTGATTTCTTCGGAACTGATGCTATATGCCGATTTATAAATTTAATTGCTTTCAACATACCGGGGGGCAAACATTCTGATTCGCGTACTAAATAAACGCACCTGCAAAACGAACTTCCCTAAAATTCGAATGGATTCGTTCTTTTCGGCCATGCGCAGAAGCTCCCAAATGTGAAAATTCTGTGGTCGAGCTCTTCACTGTCTCCCCTCCCCCTCTTCGTCCCTCGATGATTGCTGAGTTTAGCTCAGAACCCGAGCTATACTTTATGTCATGATTGCTCATTCTCGTACATAAAATACGCGCCATTTTTATTTCTATTTTATTTAATTTTTATTTTTCGAGTTCAGTTACTCCATAGAGAAAAAAAAACTTTTATACTTTTTTATTTTATGGCTGGGATTGACAAAGAGAGCTAGGGGTAGGGGTAATATTTACTGGGAAAACAGGAAAACAACTTTAAAGAAAGATTTAACTAAAGGAAATAATCTTTATGTTCATTTTTCGTTCTGTTTCGATCGCGTTCGAGTTTTCTAGAAATTTCTGTAAGTGCACTTGACGCGCCCTTTCTAATCGTCCAATGCGGCACGGCACGTTGACGTCTTGTCCACCTATAGTTTATATTGACATGGTATTAAGACGATAGTTAATGAGGTTTTGAGGTTCGCTTAGATTCGTGCAAAATTGCATCATAGCAAAAATTGCCATGAAGCAAAAGTTATTGCTATTTCGTTAGACCAATTTGTAACTTGATAACAAATCAGACTACTCACAAAACTTAAATATATATATATATATATATTGTATATAATTAAATAACTATAAAGCCTTAAAATACGCCAAATTAAAAATCAAACAGAAATTTTTAAAAGTTTCTGTTGGAAGTTATAGTTTAGTCCTGAAAAATGGAATTGAAAGCCAGGTGGTTTAATATTGTTTTCATGAGAATCTGCTGGGACTAGAGATTTACTGACGTTATATCCGATGTGATGTTAAAAGCGGATCATTATAAACGAGTTCCACTGGAGATATACTGGTTCGTTGAAAAAACGCATTTAGCAATACATTCTTCTTGAGAAAGTTTGCTGAAATTTACTAAATAGGATCAAAATAGTTAGTGATTTAATGATGTTAAAACTCGTTTTGGTTTGAAAATAATGTGAATCAAAAAACTTCCACACTGAAAAAGATGCAGTTTTCTTTTAAAAATAAATTTATTCAAGAATTATGTTAGCAACATACAAATAAATGTTTTTTCCTCAACTCTTGTAAAAATGCTTTGTATTACCAATGTAAAACTATCATATAAAAATTATGGGTACATTTTAAAAGACAGTTTGATGAACGTTAAGTTTTTCACTATTACATTTAATGAAATTAAATATAGCTAATAGTTAATTTTTAAAGCTCTTTATTATGAAACAGTTCTATTTTGATCTCTTCAGGTGAACTGTGTTGCCCAAATCTCTGATGGTTAAAGACTTTGGAAGTATAACTTTCCCAATGTTCTTCGCTATCATTCGATTTCAGCTGCAAAATTCTGTCCAGCAGTTTCTTTTGCGCTTCGTCTAAGATTTTCTTTTTCTAGAATGTTATCAAGAGTGTTCCCTAAAACAAAAAAGAATATAGTGATATTTACAGCTTTAATAATTTTTACATATGTTCCAAGTTAACCAAATCATGGGGTGATGTTATCAGTGACTTATGCAAATTAGCAGATCCATCCACCAAGCGTTTTTTTTTTTTTTTTTTTTCTCATTCTTAAAGTTTTCTATCACAGAAAGAAAAAAATGATTCAAATCTTAAATTAATTACTAAGAAAAGAACAGAAAGTCTTTACTTGTTTTCCAGGATAATCGCAAATACTGTTCACATAACTTTGGTAAATTGCTGCATCTATGCCACATTATTTCAAAAATATTTCTGCCCATTTAATGGTCCGCAACTAAACGCCATTAAAATTTGGAACATTAAAACAGGAATCATTATCTTTTGCGAAATAATAGCAGTAACATCTACAATCTACATAGGCAATGACAAACGAGTTAAAACCATTTTCTTCTGTAATAAAAAATAATTTCACGTTAAGAAAGCACAAATAAGCATTAAAAATGCAGACATATGTTTCGGGATTGCTTGGAATCCCTTTTTCAATGCGACAGGGAGCTTCTACATGCAAAACATCCAAATGAAGCCCTCTCTATTTTTTAATATAGACAGGGCAATATTTATCTTGAACTCTATTTTTCAACCGATTTTCTTACTTTTTTTTTATTTAGTAGCTATTGACGAGTTTTAGTGACATCAGTTAAAAAATTGGGAAATAGTTAATTATTATTTCCCCTTTTCTATTATCAGGCAAGCCTCATTTATAATTGTAATGCTATATTTTAAGTATTTCAAGATTTACCTTCATTATTCTTTAACCGACTTCACAAAGGAAGGAGGTTATACATTCATATTGTATGTATGTCGTTTTTTTTTTTTTTTTTTTTGTCCACTTATAACTTTTCACCGGATGAACCGATTTTCATGATTCTTTTTTTAATCGATCGAGGGTGGTTTCCCATAGGTCCCGTATCTTCGTTTGACCATATTCGATAATTAGAAAAAAAAGTTGTGGGCAGAAGTGTGGTAATTGTTTTGGTTTTTCATCCATAAAATTTGACTAAATGAACCGATTTTTTCTTTAATAGATAGAGGGCCGTCTAACTCAAATATGGCACATCAATTAGACTACATTTGTTTTTTAGAAAAAACGTTACGGGTGAAAAATAAGTATTTTTAATTTTAATTGGAAAGGCTTGACTTGATTTTTTTTTTTTTTTTTTTGGGAAAACTATTAATAAATATAAAACTCATTGTTAAAAAAGTTTTTGTTGCCATTGTGCTATAATAAAAAATGCAATTACAGCAAGATTTTGACTGAAGGCTTCTCTGAGACAAAAATTAAATCCAATCAGTTTGTTTGCTAAAATCAACTTCTCAAAACGGAATTTTTCATACAAATTATTAATTTTTAGTGTCATTTATTGATATGGATTTTTTAAAAATAGAGTATTTATATAAAAAATGCATTTACACTAAAAAGAATAAAATAAAATAATTTTTGGAAAAAAATAGAACCGACTTCAAATTATAAATTGCGCTAAAAAGGGAAAAATAAATTCATTCTTTAAACAACATCGATGTGACTTTTAAACATAGTTTTAGAAGTCGGTGCAAAACTATGAGCCTAATTACCGTAACACCATGTGCTACTTTATATTGGAACTGTTGCTAATTCTGGGCCATTTATATTTGTAATCGATTCATGATTACAAAAGATTTTATCCATCCTAATTTTGCACAGACTTCTAAATCTATGTTTAAAAGTCACATCGATGTTGTTTAAAGAATGAATTTATTTTTCACTTTTTAGCGCAATTTATAATTTGAAGTCGGTTCTATTTTTTTCAAAAAATTTTTTTATTGATTTCTTCAAAATGATTATGCGTAGAACTCTAAAAATAAATTTCAACGTAATTTCCTCGTAAAGTAAAGTTTCTTTTCAGTAATTTTCTCGGAAAGAAAATTACTGAAAAGAAAGGACTTACTTTTCATACCTTGACGGTGGGTTCAAAATCGATGGAGTCGACAAATCGGCTGATCTCACCGAACAGGAAGAGTAAATGCCAGTCACGTGATGAAGAGCATCTTGCGACAATAAACGATCTTGCAATAAGTTTGTACTTCCCCTAGCATCGAGTTCTGAAAATATTAAGTGCGGTAAGGCAAACATAAACAAGTAATATATATGCCCCCTTTTAGCCTACTTTCCCGTAAAAAGTAAAATAATGAATAAATAATGGGTGAAAGAAGGCTTAATTTATCGTAAAAATATAGTTAAAAATAAAGAAAAGCCAAAAATAAGAGAATAAATTATAAAAATTTAAAAGTAGAGTTTTGAGATGAGGAAAATGTGTGTCTGTCGGTCTGCTGTTTCCCCTTAATAACTTTTGAACGGATTGTCCGATTCGAAAGATTTTTTTTTTTTTTTTTTTTTAATACGGAAGATCTCGGCGAGAGCATCTCATTTTCATATTTTACTTTTTGATTTGAAAAATTTTTCGTTCAATTTTGAACAGTTAAAAAATTTTTAACATTAGCGCCTATGGGTGAAAATGAAGCAAATTATGTAAACTCAGGGCACAAGATCCAAATTCCTGTGAGAAAGCTTACTGGAAGAAGCTTTCGGCGTGAAATATTGATTTGAACAATTTTTGTTCATTTTTGAATAGTTAAAAAAAATAACACAGAGCCTACCGGGAAATTTCAATCCCATATAAATCCTGATCTAGGAGACGGATTCGCTTGGAACAAACTTTATCGGAAAGAACAGGTACAAATATTCGCCATAGAACATGTACAAATACGAACTTCAGCCAGAACTAAACGAGCCTATTTTCGTATGAAATATTTTGATCGGGAATTAATTTCTGAAGGAATGAGTGAAAGAATGGATAACTGAATGAGTGAAAGAATGAATGAATGAGTGAAAGAATAAATGAATGAGTGGACGAATAAATTAATGAGTGAAAGAAAGAATGAATGAGTAAATAAACGAATGAATGAATAAATGAGTGAATCAATGAAAAATAATTTAAAAATATGCGGATATAATTCGTAATATTTCATGCTACTTACCACGTGGTCGCACGGATGGAACATTTGGCGAAGAGCGCATTTTTGATACATGTCCTTGGATGTGAATTCCAAGACTCTGCATTTGTGGCGGTACTGGCGTTATGGGTGGGAGGACAGGAACACGAAGACTGTTGTTGTTTGCTGGCAATTTGTCGCTGAAAAATGATTTTCAGTTCATCTTATATGGCTTTCATACTAATTTTAAGACATGATTTTCACAATGTAATTGATTACATTCCGGTTTCTTTCATGCGTGTTCAACTTTTGACGTACAAAACATTATACAGTTCAAAGGAAGAAAAAGGAAAGGAAAGAGAAAAACTGGACAAATATTTGGCGAATTAAAATAATCTTAAGCACGAATGCAGTCTGCTATAAAAATAAGGTTAAAGATAAATTTATAATGATCATAATTTTGTACATCAGGCTTAAGAACATTCTGAAAGGAACAGCAGAAAAAGCTCCGAAAGCGGGAAAACATTTTGAATCGGAAGTAAATAACAATGAAAAAAAAACGACATACATACAGTATGAATGTATAACCTCCTTCCTTTGTGAAGTCGGTTAATAAATAAGTTTAGCTTTTTAAGAAACATATGTTTGTTGTATTTAGCATTTGATTCAAAAATAGGTTGTAAATAATGATTTCAATAGCTTATTATTAAGTCTCATTTCTAGGTTTAAGTCCTCATTCCCATCAACTTCAGAATGCTGAAAATCTAAAAAAAAATCTGTATTTCCGCAAAACATTTAATTTTTGTAAAAAAAATTGAATGCGTTATCAACTTTTTACTTTCTTTTCCCTAATTTTTAATGTTATTATTAATGTTTGTTTTGTTTGGAAACTATTAAAAATAATTTTAAAATATTTCTGATGGAATAAGCAAATTGTATCAGTATTAACTGCTTTCAAATCGTTGTGACAGCCCGTGGCTGTGAAAAGAAAAAGAAAAAATGTCTAAAACTTATTTCTACCTAATTTTTCTTCTAAATTATTCAATTTTAAAATTTTGAATTGAGGCACTTTCATTAAAATTCAGCTTAAAATTTCATTTCTTCTCAATTAAAGCATTGCGTATTAATTACTTCTCGATAAAAAATTTTGATTGTTAAGGGGTCGAAGAACTCTTAAAATGTCATAAAAGCGACCGTGCAGCGCTAATATTTAAATGCTTATAACTTTTTTTTCATTAGTTCAAAAACCAAAATTTTTTTTCATATCTGAAAAAAAAGCAGCTTATTACTGCGCGCAGAGTTTCCAGCTGAAAACAGGCCCTATAATTTTGTAATTGATGTTGAACAAAAGCTAAGAATTTCTCTCACAAACTGAACCAAAATTTAAAGTCAAAGTAATGACCAATTTAAAAAATAATAATAATGATAAGTACAAATTATTTGTGAATTTAAGGTTTTTAATATTGAATTATTTCCCAAAAAAAATCTGTCGATTTTTCTTTCTTTTCTTCAATATAAAATTATAGAAAATCGTTTTAAAATATTTAACTTGTATAGACGTACATTTTTTCCTTTTTAATTTTTATACGCATGACTTTACATTACCGTTCTATTTGAGCTGGAGGACTGCTGTGGTGACTAGATGGTGATGTATGGCAACTGCTTCCTTGTGCTGTCTCGCTTCTGCCTGCTGCTTCGCCGGTGTAAATTATACCTATTAAAATTTTTGCCATCAATCTTTGGAAATGTAATAGTTTAAAACTAATCGTGTTTTGTGTATGGTTAGTAAGTTGTTTTATTTCGTACATAGAATCATCTTTTAAATTAACTAGACAACTTGTAAATGAGAACCTGATTCATAAAAGGAACTTTATGCACAAGTAAACTTTAAAAAATGCTATTTCCTTTTTGATTCTTTGTATTTTATTTTACTGTTTATGCATTTTTTTTCATGTATTTTCGCATTTTTATGCATGTTGCGGTCTTTTTTGTTTTATTGAATTTGATATTCCTTTTTCTTTGTGTGCTTTTAACTGGGTTCGTTTGGTGCTTTCTTATTGGAGCCTGCCCGGTTACTTCTACTACTTCTACTTCCACACTGCCTTTATTCTCATTGGTTTGCACATAATTCTTAGGCCATATAAGCCGTGTTTTAGTTGTTTTGTCTGATTCATTTTGATGTTTTTGCGTCTAGAAGCTCTACTATCGCATTGAAAAAGGGGTTCCAAGCAATCCCGAAACATATGTCTGCATTTTAATGCTTATTTGTGCTATAAATAACGTGTAATTTTTTAAGAGAACCTGATTGTTTTACTTAAAGGACAGGTATTGAGGTTAATCATTTCTTTACAAAACCCGCATTTGACTCTCCCCTTGGTCAAAACTTTTCTCTCCTCGCGATCCCAGATACGTTTGTCCGATCCATAACTTCGAACCGGATAAAAGTATTTCACATCGAAACCGATATTGTCCGAGCTTCTTAGAGTTGTTAATAATATTACAGATGGTTTCAGGAATAACAAGCAAGGTCTTGGCCTTTTTTTGGACATCAGCAAAGTTTTCGATAAGGTCTGGCACCAAGGACTTATTCATAAAATGATAAAATTAAAACTTCCAGCTTATATTATTCGATTTATAAAATACCTTCTTACTAAACCGAACCCCCCCCCCCCCCCCCCCAAGTGAAGCTACACTCAACCCTATCAAATAAATTCAGCATTATTGCTGGATTACCACAGGGTTCGAGTTTAAGCCCCCTATTGTACAATATTTACGCATATGACATGCCAACTAATCCCAACACTACTATCTCAATGTTAGCCGCTGATACTGCCATAATTTCGACTCAGGCAAACATTAAAGATTGCCATCAACATCTCCAAGATCACACTAACCAAAATTAAATGGTTTAAATTCTGGCGTTTTGACGTAAACTCAGATAAAACTAAACTAATACATTTTCATGACTATAACACCAAAAATAAGCCAAAACCTATAAAAATGCAAGGTCAGGAGGTATTATATTCAAATGAAGTTAAATACCTAGGTATTTTAATGGATGAAATACTAAATTTTAGTAATCACATTAAAGAAATTGTTAATAAATGCAAACAAAAATTAGTAATTAACTACCCCTTCTTGGCTAGTGACAATCTGACTCTTGCCACCAAGAGACTTATATATTTACAAATTATTCGACCAAAACTACTATACGGTATAGAAATATGGGGTTATGCTGCAAAAACCCACATAAATAAAATTCAAGTGTATCAAAATAAAATGTTGAGGTTAATAACCAGGGTCCCCACCTACGTTAGGAATAGAAACCTGCATTAGGATCTACGTATCCAAACCATAACTGATTATATTCGCGAAAATGCAACTCAATTCTTTACAAAACTGAATCCTCAAGCAAATCCAAATATTTGAAATCAAGGCGATTACATAAGAAATATAACTTTACGGAAAAACCCTTCAAACACTATGATTCTGGGATACAATTCGGTCCCAGTTAAAAATGTTACTACTGCTCGCAGGGCAACTGACGACATCGCGTTCCAACCACCGTAAAGTGTTCATTGGTTGCACGTCGGCCTCTCATTGGACGACTGTTTTCATCCGCTAATCCGATTCTCTTGTCTACTGACAAGTTTCTGTACATAATTATTTTGATTCTAACTTGTTTTTATTCTATTTGGCTCACTCGATGAGACCTGAAGATTTATAATTAAATTTTTTACAATTTAATTATTTTTAAAATTTAATTTATAATTGAGACTTGGCAAAAGTGTTTCCTACACTGCCACCGACCCCGCAATTCGAAGAAGCGCCGATATTGTCCGCTAACATTTATTTTTATTTATTTATTTATTTTAAGATATGCGTCGTTCAATTTGCTCGCTGATGGCCTCACAAAAATATCTTCAACATACGAAAAAGTCTGCTTCCGCTCCCACTCATTTACGAAGACTGTCAATGTTTTGTTCGACAGACTTTCAATTTTCAAAAACAAATTTTTACTACCTGCCCAACTAACAAAAATATTCTATGCAAACAATAAAGAAAAAATTGTTACTTTTGAGTGCGAACCTATTCACCCCCTTTTCTTATGAAATCTGAAACTGAAAGATGAAAAAAATCATTAAAAAAACGTATAGTGAATGTGCACCAATTCTAATGAAATAAAACTGCGCTGGTTTAACATTAAACAGAAAGGGATACAAAACAAAACACTGATCACTGTACCTTCACTGGTTTAAAACTGAAGTTTTGCAGGGACTGCTAACAGCTGTGAACCCAACCACCAATCTTACCACAGCAGCGTTGTCACTTTTAGAAGTAATATAAGTTTTTTTAGTATTTTAGTTAGGTCACCTTTGCACTATTGAAAGAATTTTGAACATACTTTAATCTCCTGATGTTTTACAACATTTTAAAGAATTTTCTCCGAGTTTACTTCTATTTACCCTGATGATTTTATTCCCCTCGTTTTACGGTAATTTATTTGCTGGCAATAATATTGCATATCTGTATCATTTGTTTCGTGTCTAAAACTACCTTTTGCTGAAATGTGAAAACAAACAATGTATGTATACGACTATGATAACTTAAACATATAGCGCCACATCTCAAAGCTTTTAAAAATATGTTTGCTATTAAAAATCTTAAAAACTATTACATTTCATAAAATTTAAAAATAGTACATTTACTAAACTGATCAGTGATGCTATGGCTCTTGTGAAGTTTTTAAAAAGGTGTCTGTTTATTATTGCACGCCAGTGTTTACTCAAGGGGGATTTTGATCCGAAATTTCCCAAAATTTTTGAGAATCTCATCCGAAAATTAGTTCGGTTTTCCGAAAAATTTTCTATTAATAATTCTTAAGATTTGTTTGATGATGCAGAGGTGCCAACTCTCCCAATTATTAAAGGAGACTACTGCTTTTCAGCCAATCACCCGATCTTCCGTTTTTTAGTTTATTTCTTCCGATTTTCAAAATTGTTCTCAATCATTTCCCAATGTTTTAAAATTAAGCTTAACATTTTAATTTATGAACAAATTTCTTGGCAATCAATATTATCGCTTCGCAACTGTTCATTGCGTATTTTACTGTGTGAGAAAATGCGTTTTTTAGAAGCCCCTCCCCCCTTTACCACCGATCACGTATTAAGCAAAATTCGTTATTGCGGGGTTTTCTTTCAATTGCAAATTGAAATTGGCGACAAATTTGCATAAACTTTTAAAGATCTCTAATATTTTAATTGAATTTTCTTAATTTCTACAAGGTATGAAAAAATCTTATATTTTGGAAGCATGGCAACATCAAACACGTGCTTCGCTGAAAATTAGCGTGCCGTGCGTTACAATCCTATTGCATCCTATAAATATTTCAATTGTTTTAAACTTAGAGGTTATTTTAACATATACCACCTTAAATAGACACCTAATTGCATATTTTTTATTTTAAATTCGTAATATATACTTTTCCCGAAAATTTCATGTTAAGCTCAGAATTTTTTTTTTGCTCAGAACCACCCATGTACTTACTATTATTTACTGTGCCCGTGATTTATAGTGATTTTATTGTTCCAACTGTTAACTAAAAATGTTTTTTGCACCTGGGTAATGATCCGAAGAAGATCCTGGCTGCGAACTTCTTGGAGATCGGCCCAGTCCACTGTCTGTTGGTTCCGGCGGGGAGGCATCGCATAAGGTGATTGGCTTGATGGCTTGGATCATCAAACACTCATTCAGATCTTTGGGATCCATTTCTTCACTTACACCTCGAATCTACATATTATGAATAAATTACATTACTCATCGAAAATCATATTCAAAACTTCTAACATACATTCCCTAAAAAGTTGGACTATTTACGAAGAAAAAATATATGCTGTTCAGGGGTGATCTGGTAAACTTTTGGCCAGTCTGCAAAATTATATTTTGGCCCTTCTTTGTACACACTAAAAATAAGTTGTACACTACACAAAATATGAATTGTATACTGTACAAGTAAAGCGACATACGCCACACTACAGGATAAATCAAAAATATTTACGATTGACAAGAAACATGTGTATGCATATGTAATAATTAGAACTTTGAAATTTACTTCAAACTTTTTTTCTTCTTTTGTGTTTTCTTTCTAATGGGGCTGCGTATGGTCACTAACCATTGCAGACATAGTACATTCCCCGGAAACCGGCATCCATTCTTTTAACTGCTATTGACGGATGCCACTAAAACTTGAGAATTTTGACGCTCAGTTTCCCCCTAGTACGCGGCACCTGCGCTCTAAGTGATACAAAACGGCTGCACTAGGACTTTAATTTAGCCGAGAGTATCCAAGCCAAGCAGAGATCTTTAACATGCCGCGTAATCATGCGACATGGGCACTGACGATTTTCTGCATTTTAGAAATCCACCGACTTGGGCCAGGTTTGATCCTGCGAACTTGGGCGTACGAGGCCAGTGCCGTACCACCACGCCATGCTGCCAGCTCGTTTACTTCATACTTATTTTATACTTATGAAGGATTTAAAGTTTTTAAATGTATGCGTAAATTTTAATTACAGAGATGTTTTAATTAATAACAATTATGAATTTGTTTTAAAGGCATTGAAATAGGGCGGGGGAATTATTTTACAGTCCAACATCGAGCCGCTGAGCTAGTTCTGCCTGCCATGGCTGCCTGCGATCCTATAGCGGCTGTCCAAACGCGGAGCCAGAACAAAGGAATAAGCGTTCAAACGATAGTTATCTCTTTCCTCTCTGGTGCGCTGCAAGCATGTAAATTTTTAGTTTATGCCTTATTGATAGGAAATATGTCTCCCGATGTTTAATTGTGTCTAACATATATAAATTTATTTTAAAGAAATTTTTCATCGTAAATGAAATAAAAACGAAAGAAAGCAATGGAGTGTTTTTTCTAAGCATTAAATTAGTGATTTCATACATTTTATAATTTTAGGGATTTACTAATTTCACGTTTAGTTTTATATTGCATATATTTTAATTGTTTTTTTACTTCCACATGTCACGTATTCACTTACTCTACAAATAGAAATTGTGAGTTTGATGCTTTAGATGATATTTCTAATCAGTGAGGGCTGACATTTGCATGTTCCCCATATGTCTCGAACTTTACTGGTTTTATTTATTTATTTATTTGTACATCATAAAAAAACTAAAAAACTTCAAAATTTGGTACATTAGGAGAAAAACTTGTTGTCAGCTATCAGGATTGATTTTAAAACTTCATCATAATATTTTCCAAAACTATTCTATAAAATAAATTTTAGAACGATGAAATTCTTGATTTACCTGAAAAAGTTACGTATGGAAGAGATAAAAAAAAAGCACAGAATTTAGTTCACGCAGCATATAGATACAAATAAAATAATACAAATTATTTTATTGATAAAAATTATCCCTGCTGTCGCGGGATGTAGAAGGCATGCATGCTGCAAGTTTTTCTGTGTCTGATAGTATGTCAGTATCACTGATAGTATGTCAGTATCAGACTCACTATCACTTTCCAGTTCCTTTGAAATCTCAAAACTATCATCATTATCTGAGAACGAATCATTCACTAATTGGGTGTATTCCTCTTTTTTAAATATAGTTTTCTCTTTGCCGTTTTATAACAAAGCATTTGCAGCGCTAGCCAACTCCGAATAGAAATGAAGACAAGGAAGCACACCACTGAATATCTTTATATCGGCAAAAAAAGAAATAAAAGTATTTGGAATGATCCGAACCATTTGCATGTGTTAATATCATCTGATCCAGTTAAAGCGCCAGCTTGTTTATTTTCATTACTCATTGCCCCCGCTGCACTGTCATAAATCCTTCCTTTCATCCCGAACCAAGAAAAAAAGATTTAAAAAATGCTATGGAAATGAAGGTCAACATTCTCCAGGCTCATCATGAAGCGTTTTCTTTTTCAAGGCCTAATCTTTGACCTTTCTTACTTAATATTTTAGGATTTTATTCTAAATATTTAACTAGTGTAATTGCTTTACATGAGATCAGCAAAAAATGTCGCCACTCTTAAATGATAATCCATCTGATGAAGTTAACTGAAGTCAGCCACACTATACAATTAAATACTAGTTATTAGTCTATTAATAACAGTAAAAAATTGTTGCATTAATCATTTACTTAATGACATAATTGTTCAACTGATCTTTATTTGTTAAGTCACTTCACAACCTAACTGTTCCACTTTCCTAAAATAATTAAAGTTGCAATAAATGGAATTGAAATAATTCAATTAACACATATATTTAAAATAACTTTATCATAAATGTAATAAAGTAACTAATAACCATTTAAAGACTATTCAATACGGCTTTCAAAAACCTGCTAGCCAACTTATTTGAGCTACACAATATGAGAGGATAAATGTATTTCATAAAATTATGCCCAATTACTGTCGTTCAAAATAAAAATAAATCTGAAAGCATAATATAATCAGCCAATTGCGAAGAAAATTTTCTCTGTGTGCATTATATATAAAAATATACGTATGTAAGAAAAGTTGTATCTTCACGAGCAGCTTCAAAGTCTGCATGTGTTACTACCAAGAAAAACGATATTTTTATTATTTCCTCTATATTAAAAACGTTTTAATGGCAAACACATAACCCTGCAACTTATTTTAATAGTTACTTTTGTCCTCAACACTTAAATGTTTATCTGTCTTGAAATTCAAGCCTTTATAAGCGATGATATTGCTATGGTTAGCCCTTTAAATCCTCGCTTTTAAGTACATGCTAACAGCGCCAATTGACTGAAGTGGCAGAAAATGTAAGTTCTGCTTGCACGCACTTTTTCGCCCGTTTGGACAGCCGCTATAAGATCGCAGGCAGCCATGGTTCTGCTAAACTGGAAACTATGCTATACTTTTCGTAGTCCTATAAAATTAACTCTCCACATGAATCAATCAGTATGAAGTGCTAAAGAAAATCTTGCTCAAGGATAGAACTAGAATCTGATTTTTTATCTCTGAAAAATGTCCTTTACACGATATATGAGTGGAAAAGAGAATACGGACATATTTGTATGTTATATATATATATTTTTTTAAAAAAATATTTTGGCTCTTAAAAATTTAATTCGCGAAAAACCGCAAATTCTTTACAAGTGTCTTTACAGGTCAACATACGATCACTAGCTATATTTCGTAACATTATTTGAAAGGGTTGGGGTTCGGCCGCTCTCCTCCTCCTAGGGCAAAGATTCCGGGAAATATTTTGAAATTGACGTTCTAAAGACGTAGTGTTAAGCTGTTTGGCGACATTACAGAAAAGAAAAAAGAAGTTTTCCGCAGATTTTTTTTTTTAACTGATAGTCTAAAAAATGTATTTTAAGTCCTAAAAATGCATTTTTAGACTATCCTTAATAACGTTAGATGAGGCGGGAGGTTGAGTATTCGGAAACTTTTCGAATTTGAAGTCGTAAAAACACCATTTTGGGTCTTCTTTGGTCACGTTGAAGGGACCTAATACTCTTAGATCCGTTCTCGGGCGCCGCACTTAGATTGATGCTCCCCGAAGTTGATGCCCGGGGCAAGGGCAGGCTCGCTCTAAGCGTGATTGGCGCCAACGTGCGAATGCGTAATGAACGCTCTTTTCTTATTTTTTGGGCTGAAAAAATACCCGGATTTTTTTCTGAAGAGCGCAACCTAATGATTTATTCCACTATCCGCAGGGCCGCCGAAAGAAACGATGGGCCCCATATGTCAGTTTTGTCGCCGGCTACCTCCTCCCATTACGCTTCTATCTAAGCCACAGAAACATTTTCTCCTATGCCAAATATGAGCCCTTCCAAAGCCAGGGCCCAATGAATCAGCCATTCCTGACACCCCCCTCGATGGCTCTGTAATCCGGCACTGGGGTTGGCCCATTTGGGCACTTGGGGTGATGGCCTACTCGGGAATAGCCGACCAGCAGCCCAGGCCAGTCCGCTACTGATGCTGTTTATGATCATACAATTTTGGACCTTCAGATTTCAAATTGCTCTATTATACATTTCGTATCTATCAAATTAAAAATTCTTTTTGCACATATTGTACTTGGTTTGAAATAGGAAGTGTACCAATATATTATTATAACAGCATTGGCAACTTATCGCGAAACCTAAAGTTCAGGAAGGGAGGAACCTTAAAAAAATAAACGTTCGTAAAATATCAGTCAAATTAAAGGCACTGTCGGTGATACGTTACTGAAATTTTCTTACATTATTACGAAACTTCGTTAAATATTGAAACGACAACCATTTTTTAATAATGTCTCATTCGTACCTTTTTCCGATCTGGTTCTTTCTTGTCGGGATGACTTTTCTTGACATGCTTTCGAAGAGAACTTGGATCCGTATACCGTTTTCCGCAACCAGCTACTTGGCAAACATACGGTTTCTAAAGCAATACAAAAAGAAAGAAAACACAAAGTAAATCTAGACTTCGTTTCCTTCAAAACATTATCAAATATGTATAGTTTAATAATTTATTTTGCGTGCAATTTTAGAATGCAGAAAGATTTTAACAAAGGCCAAACATTTCGTCTATTAAATTCTAAAATGAAGTAAATTAATAAGAAGGAAAGAACGACAACCCGATTATTCATGAACTAAAAATTAGATTCCTTTAATGAAATTGTGAACAATTTGTTTCCACGTCATTCATTAGAGCTTTTTTTTTTAGGTAGGGTGACGAGCTTCTTATTTTCTTCGATATTTTACAGGCACAGGGGAAAATATCTTACATGATTAAATGCAGTATGTACAGCAGAACCCCGGTTATCCGAATCCCGTTTATCCGAATATCGACTTAACCGAAAAGGCACATGGGTCGTTTGCTTTTTTTCCATAACGCGCAAATGCTTCGTTTTTTTTTAATTCCTTTTTCATAGAGGGCAAATAACCCGTTTTTTCCATAACTATCAAAAATATTGTCAGTACATGATAAAATGTACAAAACTAAATGACATAAACGTAAAATACTAATATTTTGTATAGAATTTATCGCAACAACTATATTACATTCAAGTTCAGAACCGGTTAATCTGCTTGGCAATCCATTGTATTCTGCTGTTGGAAAAAGTTATATTCAAAGTGGGGAACATATTGGTTATAAACATGGCCTTTTCTTATAATTCTCGCTTCTCCGAAATTTCTATGGTACCTCGATTAACCGAAAACGTTACGGTCCCGTGCTTTTCGGATAACCGGGGTTCTCCTGTATATAAAACATATACTGGAAATTTCATTAATGTATACAAATGATTAGCTAACCATTTGTGCATATTATAGTACTTTGTTTAATTGTCCGAATATTACCGTGTCATGATGGGTTTTCTGGTGCTTCGTTCGATCTGAAGAATTGCTAAACGTTTTCGTGCATCCCAGGTGCGTACAAGAATAAGGTCTTTCTCCAGTGTGCGACCTTAAGTGGATCTTTAAGTTCTCCAGTCTTGAAAAAGCCTTTTTACAGCCTGCATACTGAAAAAATTAATTGTTTAGATATCATATATAATACATATATCCCGAGAAAACTATTCCGTGTTTGCTTTTTGAACTACTTAGTAGCCCTTTTTCAAGAACAAGACACAGTGTTATTGCCCGATCACACTTCCCACTTAATGGCTGATCCTCAACAACTTTAATAATTATGCATTTAGCCAGTTTACTTTTCTTACCGCAATCGGTTCATCAATAATATACACTTTCTCTCTTTGAACTAGAGGTAAAAATGTTCATTTAAATACAATAAGACTTTTAGGAAAATAAAAATGCTTTTCTTGCATTTTATAATTTACGCACAATTAAGTACATTATATAGTTCGTTTTTTTTTTCTTTTTGTCTCAAAGAGTTTGAATACTCTTTGTATAAATTCAGAATAAAATCATTTTTTTTTTTTTTTTTGCTTTACGTGAATATATGTGGCGGATACTTATTTCATGAGAACTCAATAATAATATAGAAGTGAAAAAGCATATTATAATCAAATCAAAGTATCAAAGTTTAAAAACCAAGGGTAATACTTTGCTATGCATCCTGCCCTTTCCTTTTTTCCTTTCCAGTTAATTTTATACACTGTTTTAATTGCAGTACAAAAAAAAATTGAAAATAAAATAACAAAGTATTTCATCCAGCCACGCATTCTAACAGAAAATATTCTTCATTTCAGTAGAAATTACAGCTGTAATCACTCATTTTTTTAGAAAATACAAATCTCATTTCAATAGACATCCAACAAAATGTCTAATGGACACATAAAACAGATACATTCATTTTTGGGCTTATTAGACCAAATAATTTAAGATTGACACAAGAACAATTAATTTATATAAAGAAATTATAGTTAAAGATTGAAACTTAGTGAGGACAAGTGATTCATAAAACTATGTAATTAAGAATAGAACGAAAGAAGTGCTGATGTTATGTGATGTGTACTTACCGTGCATTTGTTCGGTTTATCACCCGAATGAACCCTCATATGGACTAACAGTTTGTATCTAGCGTTGAATGGATGAAGTCGACGAGGGCAGAGCTTCCAGTAACAAATGAATTCATCACCTTTTTTCTGGTCGATATGAACTTTCTCGATGTGCGTTACGAATTCATCCTGGTCCTGAAACACAGCGGTGCAGTCTAGCCATCTACAAGCGTACATGCGATTCGTTTCTGTGTCCGTACTGCTGCCCGCGACCGTTTTGTCACCTTCTGAACTCTCAAAACTGGAAGAGTTTGAAGGCTGACTGCTTTCAGAAGAACTGTTCTTCTGCAAAGTCGCCTTTCTTGCCATATGCTGGTCATAGGTCGGGGGCGGTTTGTTGTGCTTTTGGCTTACTGTTTGCAAAGTCGGAGATGGAGCTGTCTGATAATGAGATTGCAGATGAGTATGTACAGGAGGGAGAACAGATGGAATGAAAGGAATAAAATCTTCTGTTGTGAAAGCAGCAATGTCTTGAGGTAATACTTGGAGATTCTCGGATTCAGGTATCATTTGTGCGGGATGCATAATGTTACTACAAAAGGAAAAACCAGTATTACCATTTCCAGCCATCGCTGCTCCAGCTTCGAGCTCTTGCATAGCTTGCATGACTAGTAGATTTTCATCAATTGTCATGAAATCATTTTTGATATTTTCATTGCTGCAACAAACCTCTGAAACATTGCTGTTATCACTTGCCACATTGCTCGGATTACTGCGACTATTGCTCATTCCAGGTGTAGCTGTTTGTGGTGTGTATGACGTACTGCGCCTATTACTGGATGAATTAGATCCGGAATTGGGACTGGAACTACTATTTCTTGCAGATAAATGCCCGTAGCAACCAGTTCTGTCACCAGCAGAACCGGGTGAAACACATGAGGATGAGCTTCGTGAACCATTGATGTATGCAATGAGCGATGTGGGTGACATTCTAATAATGGAATTCAAGTCTATACCTTCTGCGGACAATGGAGAATTTGATAAAGCTCTTTTATTACGAGATCCTTTACCAGAATAAGATGATCGTCCCGAATAGCGTGGACTTGATGCTAAAGCCGAAGAGATATTATCTGGAAAATTTACAGAAAATGGAGTATAATACATCCCCATTTGAGGAGAATTTTGTGCGTTGTTTGGGAAAGCATTGTAACTTAGAACGGATATATTATCTCCGTCATGTTGGCATCCACCTAAAGGTGTTGCGCTGGACATGACAGGAGGTAAAACCGAAAATCGGCCCCACGTTGAATCAGATCTGTTTTGGTACTGAAAGTTTGAAACAGAATTCTTTACTGATGATGTAGTATTTACATATGAAGCTGTTGTAGCAGATGAGAAAGAAGTTGTAATGTTAATGGCTTGATAAACACCACTTAATGTTTCACTGTCTTGTGGCGGCATAAGCAGCGACAATTCGTTGAGTACTACAGACACGTCAGTGGAAGTTGAAGTTTGGTCCTCGTTTGTTGACATAGAAGTTTGCGCTTCAGAGGATGGAATTACATTTGACGACTCTGTTGCAACAATAATGGATGAGTCGGAACATTTTCGTTCAGGTAATACTTGACCGCCATTTGTAGAACTTGAAGATGTGTGCTGATATGGTGTTATACTTCCGCGATCTAGCATTGTGCATCCTGATGATGTAACGTCCATTGCAGTATGATGATTAACATTTGATTGTGGCATAGTTAATTGCTTCCCACAAGTACTTCTGATGAATTGTTTTATGCTCTCATCTGGTTTGTTTTCCGAGGTGAGTTTTTGGTGTCCTTTCGAAAAACTGCTATCGGGAGTTATGTTTTGTAAGACGCAGTAATCCTCATCGCAGGGACAGTTTTTGACAAGTTCATTCATAGATGTTAGAGGATGACACGGATAACTTCCAACATAACCACACGCAACATAAGCTTCATTTTGTTCTGTAGGTATTTGTCCAGTTAGCTGTTTATCTGCAATAGGAGCATTTTCAGCTGAAGAAGAAATAAAATCGTGAGTGATGTGATTTAGTAATGATATCATACATTAATCTGATTTAAAGACGAAAAGCACATTTTTAACAAACTGTCTTCTCAACCTCACGAAGAATTTTAAAAATATTTCTTGCTTTAAAAAATAAAACTTTGATTAAGCATTAGCAGATTTGTTAATTTTTTTCATTTTTTTAATTATTATTATGGTCATTTTATTTTTATGGTGACTTAAACTTGGGCGAGGGAGGGGGAGGGGGGTTGAACACCGCAAAATATTGCAAAAAATGTTTCGAAAAAATTATTCAGAAGTTAGTTTGGAGATTTATCTGTTTGGACAAACATTGAAAATGATGATTTTTAGCAGAAAATTTATAATTTATGTCATTTTTAGATTAAAATAAAATTGGCTCATTGTTTAGTTTTTATTTATTTTTTTTTAATTTATGGCAAATAAAATATAATCGATAAATTAAAATCGATAAATAAAGCACTGAATTGCTGACAATACTTTTCGAAGATAAATTAGCTTTTCTTATGTCATACAGGATATACATTAGGGATGTACCAATAAACAAATTGGCCAATTACCGATTACCGATTAATCGGCTGCCGATTAAATATAGAAATACTTATTTTTAATTCTACCATTTCTCCATCACTATTCTTTTTGTTTACAATTTTCGACTTTACAGAATTAACTAATAAAATCACATTCTATTAACTAGACCTGAAGATTCGAATATTTAGATAGTAGCCATCAGGGGCCAATAGACACTTTAAATTTAGATACAAAATTATTCATACAAAATTATGATAGATTAAATCTTTTGTAATCATAATCATGAATCAATTACAAACATAAATGGCCCAGCGTTTGCAACAGTTTCAATGTAAAGTAACACATGGCGTAATGATAATTAGACAATTTTGCGCCGGCTTCAAAAATTATGTTCAAAAGTCCTGTCGATGTTGTTGAAAGAATTAATTTAGTTTTCCTTTTTTAACGCAATTTTTAGCTTAGATCTGTTTTATACTCTTATTTTTCAAAAAAAAAAAATCAATAACGACTTGTGTCATAATAGGGATATTTGGCGAGTAGTAATTAAATATTCATATAACGGATATAGAAGAATGTTCCGTGATGGCCGCAAGAGACTAGTTTTTAGTATAGAGAAATTTCCAAATAAATTGCTATTTGTACTTACATTTGACGGTTTGGGGCATGAAATAGCTAACCATCATATTTTCGTATGCCAACTTCATCTCCATGAGTGAAGATTTATTGTAGTCCTCCTGGTATCCCGGCCTACTGATCATTGGTGCCATTGGGAGGATGTTGTTGGGCGGCATACTGATGGCGTCCGGTGCAGAAGAAGACTTCGTCGAAAGGATTGGTGGAAGTTTGAGGTTAGGGGATACGGCGGAGCTGCGCACTTCTTTTACTTCAGATACACAGGGTGGTGAAAATGAAGATTCCTATGGAAGATAATGTTCTTAAAGAAAACTAAGTAAAAGAGAAAAAAACTAAAAAGAAAACAAAAAATTTTAAAGTTAAAAAAGTGTTATTTTCCTACAAAATGCTAAATGATCTGATAAAATTCAGATTTCCATTAAAAATACTTTGAAAAATCCCTCCCACATGAAAATTTTAAACTCAATAATTACTTTACTGTAAGCATCAAAACCATTTCAGTTTTGTAAAGATGTTAAGTTCAACTCTTTTATTGAAATTAATAAATAAAAAGAAGGCAAATAGAAGTAAAAATTATACTTTATAAGATGGCGTACGAAACTTTTAAATTTGTCTACGTTACAATCTAGGCGCTAAAATTCAGGGATTTCCTCAAAAATTCTTGGATCCTCTTCTTTGATAGAATTCGGGCTGTAAACTCCCGCCTGTTGATGATTTTTTACAAATGTAAGAGGATAGGATTTAAAACGTTTATTAAATTTTAGAATATTTAGGTAATTTTAGTAGAAATAAAGTAAGAAATTGTTAACAACATGGTTAAAGTCTTAAAAAACAAAGCCAAGACATCAAACGCAAAATTTTAGAATGGGATCATTTACAAATGATGTCACGCTTCAATGGGGGAGGCGGGGTCATGAAAGTGTGACAGTTTGACAAGGGGAGGGGAGAGGGTAACAAGAAGTGTGACATCATACATTTTGATTTTTATTAAAACATTTCAAAACAGCAAATTAAACCTATTTTATGCTAATGTAATATACCGTGACACGTGACAAAGGGGGGAGGGGGGTCAAATATATTGAAAAAAGTGTGACATCTTTTATGAACGGTCCCAATGGGTATACACAAAAGGTTAAAATTGTAAAGTATTGCTTCTTTTTTGTCCCTCCCAAAAAGTTTGTGATCCCTCCCATTGTCCTCTTCAGCTCAAAAACTCCTCTCGACAATTGGAAAGGCAATAAATATTATACTTTGATATAAATTATATTTTTGTGTTTAGTTTACATAAGTGTTATTACTGTTGCTAATGTCACTTGGAAATCCAATCTCCCCTCGCAGGATGAGCAGGAATTAAGGCAGATTAATAAGATCCGGTAGAAGTACAACTCGGCTAATCGGTTCAGACTGACCTACTAATTTTGAACGAGGTTCCAGGTAAAAAATTGTCATCTAGTGGAGGCATTATTTCAAACTTGGAAGACATTTGGATCTATGACGGATTCTTCGTGCACTAGTATAAGCGTACACGGTCCCATAGCAATCAGTCACGAGCGGTAGTCACCCTTCCAAGCATTGACCACTGCCAGAACTGCTTCACTAACAGTGCTCTGTGGGAACCGAACTTAACCGACTGGTCTGTTGCGGGACATATGTTACATAAATTGACCGCATTACTTGATTTTTTTGTAAAATATTCCTCATTAATTGATCTCAGTGGTCTCAAAAATAAGTTAGTGGACCACTGCGACACACAGAGCACAGATTGAGGACCACTGCTCCAGAACTTCTTTATCTTCCAAGCGGAGTGTGTACTGTAGCAACCTCGTCGGAAAATAAATCGCTGCTTACATTTACCCCAACAACTCTGGGGTAAATGAAAACACACCGAGGAAATGTAAACACTGATTTCATTCCCTAACCAAATAGTCATAAAGTCAAAATTTTTGTACACATTTACTCACGAAGAGTATACTCTACCCCTATGCATACAATTTCACCTCTCAATTCATTCAAAAGTTAGGGAGGGATCAAAAGTTAAAGCATTGAAAAAGCTTTTACAATTACCCCAACTGACAGCTATACTAACATATATACATAAAGATAGAATGATCATGTTCAGCCTTCAAAGTTTAAACAACTTTTTGGAGTCTCAGTTTTTCTGTTTTGAAGAGTTTGTTTTGTTTAAATGCCTTTTTTCCTAACTTTCACTTATGCACCTTGCTGATACGTTGTTTTTAGTGGTTGTTTTCGTTAAATTCAGTACTTTTTCCTTCATTTATTTGCAACTAGCGGTACCAGCAAGGCGCTGCTCGTGCTGAATTTTAACCGTACCTAAAAAACGTAAGCACAATTTCATTAGTGTGTTCCGATTTATCGCCAATGACTAATTAAAAAAGTCAAATTGTAGCGTGTCATATTATTATTCTCTTTCATTATTTGAATTCTAGTATTAACCATACGTATTTGTTTTCTGGCGAGATTTTTTTTTAATGCTATTGCTAAATCAAGGAAATCGTTAAATCAGGGAGACAATACTTTTATCAAGTTCAGTCTCGACTTTAAAACCTATTGCTAATTTGAGAAAAACGTTAAATCGAAGGTATGCTTTATTATTGTTTTTCCGTTGATAACTAAACTGATGTCTCTCTATTTTGAAAAAAAAGTTTTATATTGAAATTAAGCTAACACTATTCACCCGGAGTTGAGGAAACTGCTAATTATTATTTTTGGATCAAGGTAAGTCTTAAGAAATCGCACTAAAAAGATTATAACTGGCGTTCTTAATGACTTAGAAACTTAGTACAAATATCATCTTGTGCAAAAAGATTAGCGCTTTCGATCGATATATTACAATAATATGTGCAAGATTCCCCCCCCCCCCCATATTGATGAATTTATGTGGACAATTGCGTAAAATTGGAATAAAAAAATAACTACCTGTAGGATATTTTTTCCAGAAACCCTTCGCAGGAATGTACTCAACAACCTCCCAAAGTTTCATGGCGATCGAATAAATGGTGTAGTAATGCATAAAGGACATAGGACAGACAGACATACATTCATTTATATATATATAGATATGTACTCCCATTATGCCTCGACATAGAACAGTGCCGACTCGGCATGAAAGAAAAAGAAACAAGAAGTTCCGTCTAGAACTATACGAGCTTACTTTCCCGTATACACCGAATTCAAATTTATAATCTAGCTATATCTCTCTCTGTCTTTCTCGTTTAGCTTTAATTCTTAATTGCTTCAAATATACCTTTTTCAACGGTTAATAGATATTCATTCAATCATTATTTATTAAGTCATTCATGTATTTATTCACTCATTTATTCATTCATTCGTTTGCTTATTCATTTAATCATTCATTAATTAAAAAATATTCTTGAAAATCCCGATCAAAAAATTTCATAGCAAAATAGGCTCGTTAGTTCTGGATTAACTTTCTATTTGTACATGTTCTACGTCATAAGAGCTTTCCGATAAAGTTTGTTCCAAGCAGATCGGTCCGTTAGATCAGGAATTATATAGGATTGAAATTTCTCCGTAGGCGGTATGTTAATTTTTTTTGAACTGTTCAAAAATGAACAAAAATTGTTCAAATCATTATTTCACGCCAAGAACTTCTTCCAGTGAGCTTGTTCATGGGAACTTATATCTTGTACCCAGAGTTTACATAATTTGCTTCATTTTCACCCATAGGCGCTAATGTTAAAATTTTTTGAACTGTTCAAAATTGAACAAAAAATTGTTCAAATCAAAAAGTAAAATATGGAAATGAGATGTTCTCTCCGAGATCTTTCGAATGCAAAAAGAATTTTTCCAATCGGACAATTCGTTCAAAAGTTATTGGGGGGGGGGGGGGGGGAACAGACCGACAGACCGACCGACACACTTTTTCCCCATCTCAAAACCCTACTTTCAATTTTTTTATTTTTCAATCTTTATTTAATTACTTAACTTATTTTTGACTTTTCTTGATTTCTAACGATATTTTCACGATACATTAAGCCTTCTTTCATGCTTTATTATTATTTTTTTTTACTTTTACGGGAAAGTAGGCTAAAAAGGGGATATATATTCGAGTACAACATAATAATATTCCAAATATTTTAGAGATGCACTTAAATGTGTACTCAATGGCATTCCAAGAAATTTTAATAGTTTCTATTCTGGATTGCTGGATTTACAATGCAAAATATTTCAAATATGAAGTCATTACGTTCACTTCATTTGTCACAGGGGTACAGCAATACAATAATACTGGCCTTAAGCCAAAATGATTTTCAACCAATGACTTCCATGAGGATGGTTCTCAATTCATACCCTATGTAATGTATGATTTTTCTTTGTCTGTCCATCGATAACTTCTCACTGGATGAACCGGTTTTGATTATTCTTTTCTTAATCGATCGAAGGTGGTTCCCCATAGGTCCCATATCTTCGTTTCGCCATATTCGATGATTAGAAAAAGAGTTATGGGCGGAAATTTAGTCATTTCTTTTTCATCCAAAACTTTGGACTAAATGAACCGATTTTACTGATTTTTTAAATTGATATAGGGTCGTCTAACTCAAATATTTCACATTGATTAAACTACATTTGTTCTTTAGAAAAGACGTTCTCTGTGTAAAATTAGTATTTTTTTCAATTTGGAAAGGCTTGGCTTCATGTCCTTTTGCTGAATAAATTATTAATAAATATAGAACTCATTGTTAAAAAGAATGTTTTTCCTTTAAACATTAACATTAAAAGCAATTACAATAAGAGTTTTGAGTAAAGACTTCTCTGAAACAGAAATTAAATTCCCTCACCCTGTTTGCTCTGGTGACTTTTTTAATCAACTTCAAAACGGAATTAATAAAACAAAATGTTTAGTTTTTAGGGCCAGTCACTGAAAATGGGTGATCTTTTGATATTTTTTTTTAAACAGATCATTCATACAAAACATTTATTATACTAATAAGAATAAAATAAAATAATGATTAAAAAAATAGAATCAACTTCAAAGCAGTACAATTAAAATTTGCTTTAAAAAGTAGAAAATAAATTCACTCTTTAAACAACCCGGCCCCCTCCCCCTCTGAAGTAAGCTCTTGGATTGCCTTGTAAACGCAATTTCGTGACAAACTATTAGCTATTAAATCGCCGTAGCTATTAAATCGTCTTTTTTTCCTTCTATGTTGTTATAAAAACAAATTTAAAACTTTAAGACTTTTTAAATCGCTAATGATTTCCTTATTCATCTGATAATGTTCACGAACTTTTGAATAAATTTGCTCAAAACGCAAAAAGACAGGGATCTGGTGCAGAGCGGGGAGCAGAGACCCGAGCAGTGGAGAAATAAGATTTTGTTCGAAACTGCCGTGGACAAGGAACAAAGAAATATCTTGCACTTCACTGCTCCAATTTTTTAAAAATTAGATTGATAAACCTGAAAATAAATAAATGTCTTTACTTTTTCTTGGTGTGTGGGTTTTTTTATTTTTTTTCCTGCAATACAGTTTATGTAAAATACCACATAGTTATTGATAAATAAATAATATATCAGTATCTTTTTCAAACTTTTTTATCACAGGTTTACCTATTTGTAAATTGACTTTAAACAAGTAATATAAAAAAAATAAGTAAATTCCTACTTAGGTCAACAAAAAAAAATATTTTAGTTACTTTTTATTAAAATTATTAACATTTTATCGTTTCTAGCTTATGAAGCTAATGGTAGTCTATAATTTCTCATTCTATCCATTTTTCTTCAATATTTCTAATGGAATCCATATAAAACAGAAATTAATAACTGTTAAATTTAATTAATGAATTAATATTTGAAAAAATTGTATTGACACCAAGTGTCATCCA
Organism: Octonoba sinensis; assembly: GCA_038502835.1. Classification (NCBI taxonomy): domain Eukaryota; kingdom Metazoa; phylum Arthropoda; class Arachnida; order Araneae; family Uloboridae; genus Octonoba; species Octonoba sinensis. The sequence continues at coordinate 20,902,489 of CM076599.1, read as the reverse complement.
CTACAAGTTTTAAAAAAAGAACAATATATAGGGAGAGTGTGAACTAATAGTAGGAATTGAATGAAAAAGAGGTAAATAATAAGTCAAAACTGCTACTAAAACTACTAAAACTGTCCATTTGATGTCGGAGCAATTACGTAGAAATCTGAGGAGAGTAATTCAAAACAGTGACTGATAAAGATCCCTGCAAAAATGGTTTAATTAATGGAAATGTATTTATTTAGACGTGACTTAATGATACTGAAAAAATGACATACCAAGAATGATGTAGGAACTTTTCTCAGCGCAATGCTATCTGAAATCATATTTAATCCCTTTAAAGAGCAGTACTCTGCTGCATGTGAGGCAATCCAGACATAGTTCAACAAAAGGCGACGAATAAAACGGACATTTAACAGCCGAGAATTCTTCTCTGGCCAAGAAAAATCTTTTACATTTCATCTTTAATGTCGGTAGCAATGTCGATCGTGCGAAAATCATGTTTCTTCCACTGGAGCCTGCCGCGAACAACCTTGGTCAAATCGAGCGAATGAGTGACGTAGGTGTGTGTGTGTGACACATTTCGAGGGTGGGGCCTGAAATATTTCCGAAATCGAACGCTTATTGAAGACTAGACCCATTAAAAATCAAGTAGATTAAATATAAACGTAACAGGGTAGCCATTGGGCCAGGAAGAGATAAATTACTGAAGCTACAACCCAAAATATAGGACATCTTTATTATTCAACCTAGATAGCCCCAAATTGTCCTTTCATTTATTTTTTAATACGTAGAGCTGTATTTAATTGCATGTCTTGTGCCTTTATGTTTGTTCAAAAAAATGTCAGTTCTACCAAAAAATACAATTTTTTTTTCTGAATCATTAGCAATTCCCCTGCCAGATAAAAGATATAATAGACTTAAAAACAGGTCGACATAACAAAACCGGAAGTAAAATAAAACAGGAAACCTTGCTGATTTTGTTTATACTTTTCTTCGATAAAATTTAGAAAATGGATTACATTTATTGAAAATTATTTTGTTTTACTTCTTAGGTCTTAATGTGAAGCAAAAAGGAGCCAAACAAAATTAAATAATTTCTTCATTTATGTATTGGCTATCATTTTATTTCAAGCCTACATTTATGTATCAACCATTTAGTGAGAAAATGCAGCTATGTGTCACCAAGGCATTTTGCTTACTTTTATACCAGAGCCGAATTTCTATATAAACGTAATAGGCAGCAGCTTAGGGCGGCAAATTTTTAGTGGCAGCAAATGATGCTTCTCTATTTATTTAATAATTTTTTATTACACTTATCAAAACATCTGTACTTTTTTATATATTCAGTAACAACATGTTTTATGCTATTAGCATGAAATGGATTTTATTTTTTTCCATCTCAGGAAAATCATATTTTTAAACGGCTAAATATTTAATAACGTGTCTTAAACCAGTATTTGCCCAATATAAATAAATAAATACAAAAATTCAGCATTTCTGCATAAGATTGATTTTTTAATATTGGTATATGTTTGATATTCTTTCAAAACACTGATGGGAATTGTGTTCACATACGATTTGCGTGGAAAAAGTGAACTTAAAATCAATTTACATGTTCAGAAACAGCAGTAGATGAATCCATTTTTGATGTAAAGGACGTCAGATGATATTGTAGGATATCGACATGGTTCTTTATGGTCTATATGTGTTCTCAGGAAATTCATGGACGTTCTTCAAATGTGTCTTTCAATATTTCATCATTAAATTTTAAAATTCATTGGTTTCAACTTATTTTCACTTAAATTTTTTTTTATTTCATTGGTTTCTTGTTTATTTTGATTTCCTTTAAATTTTGGTAATTTTATTTCATGAAAATGTTTGCATTACGTTCCTTAGACGAAAGCATTATAATAAAGTGTAATTTCAGGGGAGGGGGGTGTAATTTATATTAATTTTACCTAGGTTGGTCCTCTGTGCCCCGGGAATGGGACACAGTGGAGCGCTTTGTTGAGTCCACAAAACTTATTTTTTTTACTCATAATGCATTGCGCGTATTGTTGTGAAAACTTTAGGACATGACAATAAAGGAGGATGTCTAATTTTTTCTCTAGTACATAGCATTTTTCCTTTTTCTTAAAAAGAAGTGCAAAAGTGGTCGACTGTGCCCTACAGTCTTCCCTATATATAATCTATTGTCTCGTTGTTAGATGTAATGAGCGCAATACTTGCTGAAACTCACCCGATAAGATGATCGTGCTCTTGGCTCCAACGATGGGATTTCAGCGAAGGATGAGACGCACCTTTGCCCCTCTGGTAAATGAGAACGTGGATCAAAACCAACGATGCGAGGCAACGAAGCGTCAGTGGGATTCTGGTTTTGCAGTGGAATGCCTGACGTTGTGCACGGGTACAGAGAAGAGTGGCGGCCTTGGTATGCTGGAAAATATCGACTATCTTCTGATCTTTTTCCGTGCTCCGATTGCTCCATACAAGCGAGACGTCCCATCATTCTGAAAACAGAGAAAGCAACGACGTTTGAACTTGAGCAAATCTGAACAGTGAAAGAAAAATTTTAAGATAATTTCATTAAAAATCATGATTTTTTTTTTTTTTTTACATATAGCATTTGATGCATGACAATAAAAGCAGTTTTACTAATATGTACATTTATTGTTTAAAAAACCGGGAGTTTTAAATGTTACAACAAAAGTGGTAAATGACCAGTAAATAAACGCAAAATTTTTCAGTCAATAAACATGTAAGATTTTGATTCTAATGGGCATTCAGGTGTCAGATAGCTTGGAACTGCATGGATGGAAACTACCTGTGGCCAATCCATCTAGAAAAAAAATTTTGAAAACAATTTCAAAATGTTCATGCACTGGGGAAATTTTTAGCTCATGAAAATTTTCTGAATGTGCAATTCATAAGTATCAACTTAATCCATAACTCTCGAAAACTAAAACCTTCATAACTACTATAGCACTGATGGCGAACCTTTTTCGATTAGTGTGCCATTTGAATTACGGTTTATTATTTTCATAAATATCCTCTTTGAAGACCATGTATTTTCGCTAAGTGGCCGAAGTATTTAGTGTCCCATTCGCACTTATATACATGTATACAGTTCGATGACGGAATTTTGACATTTGGACGCTTCTCCGCATGGCAGAAAAGAACGAATCCATTCGAGTTTTAGGAAAGTTCGTTTCGCATGTGCGTTTATTTAGTACGCTAATCAGAATGTTTACTTCTATGTTTGCCGAAAGATACTAAATTTATAAACTGGCATATAGCATCAGTTCGGAAGAAATCAATCAAGTATGCTAAACAAACTAGAACGAAAACGGCACTTTCCTTATACTACCAGCAGTTCCCCCCTTGAAGATGAATGGATTCTTCTTGGCATTCTGCCAGACAGATTGCTTTGGTTAATGGTAGAACTGTACGTACTTATGGACGACGTAAAAAAAACTTGACAAAATCGATTCACGGGCGATTAAAATAGAAATGTCGACTGGAATTTGAGTGGGAAATATTTCGTGAATACAATACTTCCTTTACTTCGTTTAAGGAACTAAAAACGTTTTTATAAAACGTTCTAGGAAGTAAAAACGTTTTTAATAAAAACGTTTACAACCATCGTAATTGCAGACGTTACGAGGTTGCTTTTTCTTAATTTAATTGTGAAGCAGCGGCTGAAATACTGATAAATTGATATACTGTATACGTTCGTATAAGTATAAGCACGGTAATTTTTCTAAAGGCTTTGACGCTCTACAAAATAAATGTTACATGCCATTCAGTGTCATTTATTTCATAACTTTAGCACATTAACTCTTTCTCCAGAGGGTAAAACAACCATTTAGCCACGTGCGATTAGCAAAGGCCAAGGATATCCATTATTTCCACAGCTCAGGAAATCATTATTTTCAGAAAAGGGCTCTGTAAAACACATTTCGCGCTTATTTTTTTACGAAAATTAATGTTGAGAAAATACTCTAGAACGAAAGTAAACCCAACATTTTACAAACCTTCTACTCATGTGTAATAATTAATGTACAGGTTCTGCGCTAAGCTCATTTATTCAATGAGTTCTAACTGAGCTGTACGAAAACGAAATAATAAGAATAATAGTAATAATATATTATAATAGAACTCATAAAAAATGCTTCACTAAAACTATTTGAAACGCTGCTAAGAATTAGGCAATTATAAGAGCAGGGTACCTGATTTTCGATGAAAATCAATTTCAATTCAGAGAAGAGTTTAGCTGTAGTCAGAAAATTGGTGTTGATATGCGGTAGATATAGCCATCTGTTCTGTCCTCCGCAGGACGAACTTTTTGTGCTTACAAATGTGTCACTCACGATCTACTTTCAAAATTTTTCGTTTGATGGAGAAAGGAGAATTAGGATTAAGACATTTAAAAAATAATGGTTCAGCTGCATATTTATTAAATAACTTGTAAAAGGGCTGCACAATCATTACACAAATCGCTAATCGCTCCCTGGCGATAATAGAGGCACACCACAAAAAAAAAAAAAAAAATCTGATTTGAGAAAAAAAAAAAATCAAGGTTTTAAATTATATTAATTTTAATTGATTTGTACCCAAATACTACAATATACTCAAAAAAATGATGTGGTTTTGTTTTGTGATCCAAATTAATAGTATATTAAAACTTCGCTTCAGCAATATTCGATACAATGATAAATCTCGCTAAAATAGTTACATTCATGAATTCGTCTATAGCAGCGTCTCCCAACCTTTTTTCCTTTAGAACCCCTTCCAAGATCCGAAAGAAAGTGGCAAACCCCCTCTTCTGTAGTCATTAGTAACGCGTAACAAAAATATAAAATTTGCTAGCACATTTATTTTCCATATAGCCCCTAAAACGTAAAAAGAAATAAAAATATAATTGCAAAATATCTCCGTTTAAATAAATGCTAAAATTACTTTTTATTATTTGTTCTTTTTGAATTATTCATGGGGCTGTAAACATATGCATTCTCAAAAAATATCGCTAAAACTTATTTGCCCAATAGTGCGAAAAAGTTATGGAACGGTAAGAGAAAAATACCTAAATTTTTTAATCAATCAATGAATATCGCTCGGTTCCACTTTCGGGTTGAAATGTACAAAATTCTCAAAAGTTGGAGGTAAAGTGGGATAAATGCAAGCACGAAATTCAAAATTAATGAATAAATATCTTCCGTTTCCATTTTGAGGTCTGTATATGAAAAATTAGCCGAAATAATGCAAAATTTTTCATTTAAGTAAATTTTCCTATTTCCAAGCCTTTCTTTGCGCTAGCTAGGAAAAAGAAAGAGAAGCATACATTCAAAAAGTAAAATAAATCAATGAATAACTTTCGATATTATCAACAGTAGAAATAAGTGCATTTCAAATTTTGTAAGTATGCTTTCTTCGTCAGTCCACAACTTGCACGTATTATCAGGTAAACTATTTTTAAAAATCAATTTTACCCTCCATCCTAATACGTATGTAAATTTATCTCATTTTTTCTTTTACGCCAGCAATTCAAAATTGCGCCATTGCAAAAATTTTCTCACGAACCCCTCTCCTCTCTACACCAAGCGAACCCCTGGGGGTTCACTTGGTGTAGAGAGTTCCTACCACCGGTTGAGAAACGCTAATCTATAGAATAATGTAAGTCGTCCTTTAACTTAACGATATTGTGAACAGTCCTAAACTATGTATACATTTCCCTTAACCTATAAAAGAACGAAAATTTCCTTGTTTTATACTATTTTAATCAGCTCTGTTCCAATGCAAGAATTCTCCCCAAGAAGAAATGAACTCTTTCAATGTGAAGGGCGTTCATGTCAGAGTTACACTGTTGAATCTTTTAGTTTTTGTTGAATTTTCTTGCTTGTTTTTTAAATCGCCAAGTTTTTGAAGAAAAAAATCCCTGTCAAGTACACGAATTATAATCTTAGTGAGTTCTGTAGAATCAAAGCTACAAAGGATAAAATTCTCAAACGGCGATAATCATAAAATATGACATTTTTCGATTTATAAATTTACTTTTTGTGTAAAATTTAATTGAATTTTGTCTTTGAAACTCCTCAGAACGTCCTATACGCATATGCAAAAACGATGACTCATCCATTTCTGCATTTTTTACGTTTGCAATAAACGAAACTAGAGCATAACAAAGTTTTTTCATTTGGTATAAGCAACCTTACAATACCCAAAAATAACATTAATATTTTTTGCAAAGGATTTTAAACGAATCTCTTAAAAGTTCCGTTCCATTTTCCGTCAATTAACAATGTTTTGACAATGCTTTCGTAATCGTTAAATGATCAAAGTTTATTTACAAGCAGTGGTGTGAATGCTTGTTTTTTCCCTTTTCTTACTGCCACTATCAAGAGAAGGTAAGAAAAAGTGTCACTGAAAAATACAGATGAGTAACGCCCTTGAAGAGCGAAGCATTTTTCAGTTGGAGCTCGTCCAAACGATTCTAGTCTTTCTAAATTTGTAAGGAGCTTTTTTTTTTTCTTCTGTCATCACGTAACCCTGATGCACAAATCATGAATGGCGCTTCGTAAAAAAACGATGTTCCTTTAGTCAGTAACATCACTTCTTTAGTTTTTTCCTTTCCAAAGAACCCAGCTGACTAGTAAACTCTCTGGAGTGTGGATCATGGATCCAGTAAGGCGGCTTGCGCAGTATCTTGTAGTTTCATGTCCCAATTAGACTGATTTTAGTGCGATATTGATTGATTGCGTGCAATTTTCTATACTGCTTAGATTCCATCAATAGACTAATCAGGTCGCAAAAATCAAATATCTCCGAAAAGATCCACCTTTCCCAATAGAAGATGCTAAAGTGTCAATTATTCTTCGAATTAGCTTTAATTTTTTCTTGCAATGAGTGCTCCTCTAATTCTTTATGCTTTTGATATTCCTCATGAAATAGTATTTATTCAATAACAACATTGAATTTATTTGACAGTAGTGGTCAAATTGTAAGACTTTAGACAGATGGAATAATTTTTTGACTACCAACAGTGGCACACCTCAAAAGAATTTTAAACAAGAAGTTCCGTCTAGAACTATACGAGCCTACTTTCCCGTATACACCAGCTTCAAATTTATATTCTAGCTATCTCTCTCTCTCTCTTTCTCGTTTAGCTTAAGTTTTTAATTGCTTCAGATATACCTTTTCAACGGTTAATGCATATTCATTCAATCACTCATTTATTCAGTCATTCATGTGTTTATTCACTCAGTTATTAATTCATTCTTTTGCTTATTCATTTAATCATTCATTAATTCAAAAATATTCTTGAAAATCTCGATCAAAAAATTTCATAGGAAAATAGGCTCGTTAGTTCTGGATGAACTTTCTATCTGTACATGTTCTACGTCATAAGAGCTTTCCGATAAAGTTTGTTCCAAGTAAATCGGTCCGTTAGATCAGGATTTATATAAGATTGAAATTTCCCAATAGGCAATATGTTATTTTTTTTTTTTGAACTGTTCAAAAATGAACAAAAATTGTTCAAATCAATATTTCACGCCAAGAACTTCTTCCAGTGAGCTTGTTCATTGGAACTTGGATCTTGTACCCAGAGTTTACATAATTTGCTTCATTTTCGCCCGCAGGCGCTAATGTTAAAAATTTTTGAACTGTTCAAAATTGAACAAAAAAATGTTCAAATCAGAAAGTAAAATATGGAAATGAGATGTCCTCGCCGAGATCTTTCGAATGCAAAAAGAATTTTTCAAAATCGGACAATTCGTTCAAAAGTTATTAGGGGGGGACAGACCGACAGACACACTTTTTCCCCATCTCAATACCCTACTTTCAAATTTTTTATTTTTCAATCTTTATTTAATTACTTAACTTATTTTTGACTTTTCTCGATTTCTAACGATATTTTCAAGATACATTAAGCCTTCTTTCATGCTTTATTATTATTATTTTTACTTTTACGGGAAAGTAGGCTAAAAAGAGAGAGAGAAAATCAAGATTTTAAATGGTAATAATTTCAATAATTGATTTATGCTCAAATACTACAACATATTTATGATATGATGTGATTACTGTTTGGTTTTCGTTGTCTGAATTGGTAGTATCTAATTAAAGTTTGCAAATTTTTCTTCTAAATTGGAAAATTTTAAAGATACGCCACTTTTGATTATGACATTTATACACCAACACGCACCAGTTACTTAAATCAACTTTGCCGATATTGCGACAAGAAAGAACCATAAATTCAAATCTTAAATCAAGTATTTTTATTATTTTTATTCGTAATTATAAAGACTTATTGAAGCTTCAAGTCGATATAAAGAAAAACATATAAACTAGTAAAAAGATATCGATGCCATTCTCAAGAGTCTACATACTTGTTTTTTTCCTTAAACATTTTGCTTTGTACTATTATAGAGAAAATAATTTAGATTTTATTTTTGAAAAATCCGGTAAAACTTAAAATGTAGAATAAAAAAACAAGTGACAAAATAAAGAACTAAAGTGCAAAATCTGTCTTTTTCTCGTATAAAACTATGACTATAACCTAGCATTATTTACTCAATTTTGTAAGATCTAAAATTGATTGTCAAAGTACTTTCGTTTATAATTCTTCTAAGTAGAAATGTCATGATTTGATTTTAATTTACATTGTTTTAGACTTAGAATTTAATTTTTAAAAATGGTACATTTTATTAAACATGTTTCTATTCATTATTCTACTTTGTAATATTAGCTTATTAAGCATGTAATAAAAAATAATTTCACGTTAAGAAAGCACAAATAAGCATTAAAATGCAGACACATGTTTCGGGATTCGTTGGAATCCCTTTTTCAATGCTACAGGGAGCTTCTAGATGCAAAGCATCATAGGCTTCATTTGGATGTTTTGCATCTAGAAGCTCCCTGTCACATTGAAAAAGGGATTCCAAGCAATCGCAAAACATATTAATGCTTATTTGGGCTTTCTTAACGTGAAATTATTTTTTATTACAGTTTACTTAGCATAAAGTTAAATTATTATTATTAAGCATGATTAAAAACTTATGAAGCATGATTATCGAAAATTGTTTCTCGACATTCTCAAATTCATTGTTTGAATACACATCATTGTGTACATATAAGATACCTTATTATCAGCAAGTGATTCACACCTCGTTTTGTTTACGATCATTTGGTACCATGTATAACAGGTAATTGTTGTGTTTGACACAGTCACTTTACTGTTATAATTTTTCACAATCAAAAATATTCTCACCAGTAATCAAGGTCTTGCCCTTTCTAATTCTATCTCGGAATCAAAGGGCAGAGTTTGAAAAAGAAAATACTTTACCATATCTTCAGGATAAGAATATAAAAACACGCCTTCAGTTGATAACAAGAAGTTCCGTCTAGAACTATACGAGCCTACTTTCCCGTATACACCAAATTCAAATTTATAATCTAGCTATCTCTTTCTCTCTCTTTCTTATGTATCTTTAGTTCTAATTATTGAAAATATACCTTTTTCAACGTATAATACATATTCATTCACTCACTCATTCATTCTTTCATTTATTCAGCCATGCATTTATTCATTCATTCGTTACCTCATTCAAGTGTTTATTCATTCATTTACGCATTCATGTATTTATTCACTCATTTATTTATATTTTCATTTATTCAATAATTTATTCATTCATTCTTTTCCTCATTTATTTATTCATTGATTTATTCTTTCACTCTTTCATTTATTCATTCATTCATTATTTCACTCATTGAGTCACTGAGAAATATCCTTGAAAATCCCGATCAAAAAATTTCATAGCAAAATAGGCTCGTAAGTTCTGGATAAACTTTCTATTTCTACATGTTCTACGTTATAAGAGCTTTCCGATAAAGTTTGTTCCAAGCAAATCGGTCCGTTAGATCAGGATTTATATAGGGTTGAAATTTCCCCTTAAGCTCTGTGTTAATTTTTTGAACTGTTCAAAAATGAACAAAAACTGTTCAAATCAATATTTCACGCCGAGAACTCCTTTCAATAAGCTTGCAATAGGAACTTGGCTCTTGTGCCCAGAGTTTACAGAATTTGCTTCAATTTTGTCCATAGGCGCTAATGTTAAAATTTTTTGAACTGTTCAAAATTGAACAAAAAATTGTTCAAATCAAAAAGTAAAATATAGAAATGAGATGTCCTCGCCGAGATCTTTCGAATGCAAAAAGAATTTTTTGAATCGGACAATTCGTTCAAAAGTTATTAGGGGGGGACAGACCGACAGACAGACAGACCGACAGACCGACAGACCGACAGACACACTTTTTTCCCATCTCAATACCCTACTTTCAATTTTTTTATTTTTCAATCTTTATTTAATTACTTCACTTATTTTTGACTTTTCTTGATTTTTAACGATATTTTCACGATACATTAAGCCTTCTTTCATACTTTTTTTTTTTTTTTACTTTTACGAGAAAGTAGGCTAAAAAGGGAGAAACAATTGCTGATGTAAACTCGCTTTCAGTATTGAAATATTTTCCTTAGGAGCCAAAGCTGCTCAGGAAAAAAGTAAAAGTTTAAAAAATTTAAAAGACATACAGTTATGATTAACCACAATAAGGTATCATATAACAAATTTTGCAGGAAATGAATTTGAAACTACTTGTTTAAATACTTTATTTCATTTTCACATCAAAAAATGACCATTATCGTGGGCCAGGGTTGCCCGGTCAGTTAGGCCGGAGTTTTTGAAAATGTGGTCCGCGGACCCCTGAGGTACTAGCCTGCAGAAAAGGGAAAAATAAGTTAAAATACTTGCAGTCGAATCAATCACAACGTGTAGCTGTAGATATATAACTACCGCGATATATAACTACAAGTAGTATTATATTCTTTAATTTATTTCAACAATTCTCCCAAAACCTCGAATACAATCAAATCCAAGAAACAACTTCATTCATCCCATTGATTCATCTGTGAAGCCTGAAAGGTAAGAGTACATCACTGACATAACGATTTGTGAAAGGAGGCCTGCTGAATATTATTATAAAATATAAATAATAAGTTCATAAGGGATTAACTTTTTAAATCTTTGTGTAATTAAACGCATTTATGCATTTCCGTATTGTAATTTAAAATTAAAATACGTCACGGTAAATGGTCCTAATGCTCATATAATCTCACTTAAACAGGGCTAAAATTGTTTTGCTCTCAAATTCCACGGTTCGTTATTAAATTTAAATTGATTAGGACCAGCCTAGCTGGGCCCTGTGCGTGCTGCTGGTTGTCACTTTTGTATTTGTATTTGTATTACTAGTAAACATTTAATAGAAAAAAATTCCTAACATTTTTTCGATATTGATTTTTGAATTAGTTTTTACTTCCACAACCCAAAATAATAATGCTAAGTAACGAAAACTAGGCAGCAATTCTACAATAATTCGTAGGAAAAGGAATAAATATACATAGCAATTTATAAATATATACTAGAAAATAAAATTTAAATGTATTATGTAAAGTTGTTGTTTTTTTTTTGGGCAGGGAGGCTGATCAGCAAACGTTTTCGGGTGGGGGTCCGTGGTGGCCTGAAGTTTGAGAACCTCTGAGTTAGGCACCGAGTTTGTTTCCGAAGATTCGACTCTAGCCGGTAGAAGCATCGAATTTAAGAAGTTTTATTATTCTTAACTGTATGGGTCAAAGACCGTCCTTGCACGCTAATAGTAACTGGTGCACTAGAGTGGTCACAAGAAACATGGGAAAAAAATTTTACTCATATCTTTCGCGGCACCCCCCCTAAAAACAGAATGCAAAACAGAATCTCACATAGGCAACTTAACATACTGCCACCCAAACAGTACTGACTGTAAGCACAATTATTTTTATAGTTTAAAACAATAAGCTCTTTATTCACAACCACAGAATAAAGAAAAGCAGAACAAACGTTGTATTTATAACAGTTTTTGCAGAAAGTGCAGTGTTGCATTTTGCTCTTTTTCGTACTACTTTGAGAAAGTTTGCAATGGTTAATTGAAAATACTTAATTTCTTTTGATGCTGTATTCATTTTAGTTTTTCTTTTTTTACCTTTACATAAGCAGGTATTTTATTCTTCCAGTAAACAAATGGTTAACAACACAACTAACATTAATGCTCTCGTACTTTTGGAAAATGTATCCTAAGTAATGCTACTTTATTGAAATGATAATTTAAAATTATTCATCAATATTTTCCCTTTTTAAAAAAAATCAATGGAGATCCACGGGCCTTGCTGCTATGGCAGTAGCAATACCGGGTATCTGGGAGCCTTGATCTCAACTCAGAGTAAGTTCCGTTATCATTTTTCGATTACTTTGGGCGGGAAAATCAAAATGAGCATGAGAGGAAAATTGGAACCCAAAGTAGGAAATGATGAATATGATTGTGATGATAGGAATGCAAAAACAAAGTTGAATATGCGAGAAGTTAATCATTTATATTGGACAGAGGCGTTGGTTATTTTGTTTCTCCTAGAACGCTAACTTTTTCAAGAGATTTGAAATCGATACTGATTTTTTTAATTCTGAGCCAGATGAATGTATGAAAATCAACATTATTTAAAGGCTAAGTAATAAATAGTGAACGGGTTAAGGGTTGTAAATGACACAGCCTAAAGGAAGAGTAAAATTAATCCAAAACTTCAATTCGACGAAAGAGGAAAAACAACGAGTTTCTGTTACCAGTTGTATCTGAATACACACTGTAAAAAGAAATCCCGTAAAATTTACGGTTTTAAACTAGCAGCTGGGTTGGTTGTGCAAAACCGTAAAATGCGTAGTTGCAACGGTGTTTTACCAAACGAGAAAAACTTTTATAAAATGTGGGTAAAAAACCGTTACCTCTACGGATTTATTCCGTAACTTTTACGGTTTTGCCCAACCAACTCAGCTGAAAGTTTAAAACTAAATTTTACGGGATTTTTTTACAGTGTAGGATCATATTCCCAAACTTTTCAAAAATTACGATATGTAAGTCATTACCACATTAACTTGTATTGTATAGAATAATGGTGTAATGACGCATAATGCAACAACATAATTAATAAAATAATATTTCAACTCTTTATTGTCATTTTTACTCCTTCCTTCCTTCTCCTCTTCAACTGCAAATATTTTCATTTCAAATCAGATCGTTGTTGCGTTTATATTTGAAAACACATCTAACTAAATACTTTTTAAAGTACAAAATGAAAAATACAAAAATTCTGAATAGCAGATGTAATTGAACATTGTGATATTTTTACGTTTTTGCATGAAAATTAATATTTTATGATACATACAATGCAGCTTGACATAAAAACACCGAATACCACTTTAACAGTGGTAGCAAAATAGTGGATGAGACTAGTCTTCAAGAGAATAAAATTTACCATGAAATGAGACTAGAGCCAGGTTTTTAGGGCGAATGGTTTCGTTTTTATGGAACAAAAACTATGATTTTTCGCTAAAAATCGCTATTTTTTCTGACTTAACTTCAAAGAGGCATGAGTTAATATTATCAGAATGAATTAAAACTTTACAAAACGCATTTTCTAGCCTATTAGCACATTGAGGGAGGGTGCCCCAGAGGAAATTCGACAGTTGATTTTTTGTGATCACGCTGCTGGTATGCGTGAAATGTGGCGTGGTTACGAAGTCTCCTAAATTAAAAGTCAAGTTAATACCTTTGAGGGGGCTAAGAGCAGGGGTTGACTGAAATTTTATACATCGTTCAGAGAAAATTTCGCTAAATGAAACAATCATTGCGAGGGTTAGATAAACCTCAAAATAATTGTTTATTTACATCCTTTCACAATGATAATTAAACATTATTTCATAATACAGATGATATTTATAAACTTTTTAGTTACTTTTCAGAGATAAAATAATATTCTCGATTATTCACCATTCAACTTCATTCTCAGAAAATTTCTCGTCCTTTGGGAAAATTCCTGTTCTCCGAGAATATTCTCGATTTACATCTGTATACCATTTAAAAGTAATGTTTAAACCACATTTGAAGGGGGAGAATAGAGATTTTTTGAACACTGTTGTCGACTACATTGAAAATTAGGGGATTTACATAAATAAAATACTCAACTTACGGGAATTAAATTCATTATAGTTGATAAGTACCACATTCAACTGTAGAATCAATTTTGTACACTGTTCACTTCGGTTTCTAAGTTCTAAACTGATTCATTAAAAAAAGTAGAGATTTGACTCTTAAACTGGTACTATTTTTGCGGAACAAAAATCTGAAAAGGTGGACAATCTGAGCAAAATGGCAGCTCAAACTACAGCAGTGTTTTTTCAGCTATCTTTTCCCTCGCTAAAAAACTCTTCATAATACTATTTCCATAAAAGTGAAACTGAAAGATTGTTCCTGAAAAGTACCGTCCGAATATTTGTCAAAATGGTTCCTGGGTGGAATTTTAAAGGAAAGGTACTTATAAGTACCTTCAGTGTGTAAAGGACTAAAACCCTATACATAATGATTGTAAATAAAACACTATATACATATACGTAAATAAATTGAAGAAGTAAATTATCTCACGTTATAATTTTCAGAAAAGAATATCTAATGGATAGTTTTTCAACTGGTGCTGTCATTTAAGTTATTTTAATTAACACCATACTTACCAGATCACTTTATTTTGACTGTTTCGAAGCTTCCGTTTTGTATAATTTGTTGCTAATTATAGTGCAACTTTCAATTGCATTGGCTTTTCCTAACACACGGTAAGTAGGACGAGTTAATGTGACTGAAAGTTTTATTATAATTAGTAGCTACTTGGTGTCAAATGAAAGTTTAGAAACGGTTGGAAACGGCCTGGTTAATCCAGTGCTAAATGCTCTACTGAGGAAACGAAAACTTGGTAATAACAGTAACAGCAGCAAGAATAATTACTTACACTACTATGAAAAAATAAAATACATAAATTAGAGTTTCTTCCCACTATTTTCTTTTATTGAAATCGCTCATCACATCGTGTATACCAAAAGTGTTCATATACCCCCCCCCCCCCCCAAAGGGCTCAATTTTCCTCCTACACTATCTTCCTCAAATATGCGAACATTAATTAGAATACTTTTCCGCAACTGAAACATTAATTATACGAAGTAGTCTAGTGCTCAAAATGTTTCAAATAGTTCCAGAAATTTTCAAGTACTAATTCGGTCGTACGTTTTGAATTTATTTCGAAGCATAAAATAAAAATGGGTTCACGACAAGCATTAAGTGTTAGTCGTTTTGTTTAGAAAAAAAAAGGTCCAGCTAATAATTTAAAATGTTTCATAAAATATTTTAACTGTATTGAAATCCTTGTAACCCCAAAACACGTGCATGTCATCATTTGAAATTTTATGCTTTATTTCAACAGTTTTTAGCATACTTTTTCTTAATGTTGCTTTTTAAACGCAGTATCCGAACTAGGTCGACCGTTTAAATTTGTTTTCTGAATTATCAACAAATACTCAACAACCCCAAACAGACACTTAGGTTTTGATTTTTCCCCCTCATAGGGGATGAATTCCAACTTTTATCTCCCTTCCTCTCTTTACTCAATAAGATAAGAAAATTTTTAGTTGTAAACATCATGTTGCTACTACTTGAAAATTTATTACTTCTTTTGTTTGCAATGTATAGGCAGCATAATACTATTTTGGCTTTTACGAACTGAAATTCAAGGTAATAATCGTTCTCTGAATTGACCTATATTTACATACTAACTGCGTAGCCCGGTGTTGCACAGGCTGTTTCAAATATTGATGATTTCCCCAGGAAGACAATTTGCAAATATATATTACACAATAATGCATACAAATAATGGCAGGCACAACCAGTTAAAAATCAATAGTAAAACTGATTCAAAAAATATCGTCTGCCATTCCTAATTAATTAGGAATGGTTGGCTTGCCTCGCTCGAGATTTCTTTGGTCCTTCCTTTACAAACGTTACTACAAACACAGAGTATCGGTAAAGGTAAAACGTACAATATTTTTCAAACCTTTTTAGCTCATTAAACAATAAACCAAACGAATAATTTCACCAATTACTGTAATAATGAAAGATATTAATTAGAATCATAGTTCTTTCTTTCTTTCTGAGCTTTTGCTCTATAGTTTGTTAAGGCCTGCGATCGAAGCGCCTTGCCTTAGAATCATAGTTATGATGATTATAAACTTAGGGCTAAGTTAGTAAATAGACTTTCAGATTTGGATTATTTTTCCAAATTTTAAAAGCTTAGTATGTAGAGTTTCGAGCAAAACAGAGCCTGAGGGAACATAATTCAGTTCTTTGATTTTATTAAAATGTTGGAGGACTAAATTTTTGCCCAAAAGGCAGGACCAGAGCACATTATTTGATCACTGCTATGATTGCTGAACAATTATTCAAATATGTTTCATATTTTTTAACACAATAGTTTTAAAATGTTGCTCGTGTTATCAGAAAAAAATTACTAAAAATTATTTAATGGGATAATTATTTCAACCCAATGAGAGGGCACGTGCACCTTGGGCTCCCTAAAACCAGCCACTGATCTTAGCGTAATATATTCAGCTGTTGTGAGCCATCATCAGTAGCCCATTGAGTAGTCCATTTTCCATGATGATGCCGTCCTTCTTTGAAGTCCTGATACAATTTCCCACTCCTCTTTTAGGTAATGGAACCTAGGCTTTCTGGAAAATAGTTCAAATGTGAATGCAAAAGTGTGAACCTTCAAGCTTATGAAACCTATATATTAAATGTATTATAATTATTATTGTTGTTGTTGTTTATTGCATTCATTATTCATTAAGAGAGGTAACCGGACCCACTCTATAAGCGCGAAAACTTTCCTCTTGCAGATACTTTTCCAGTTGGGTGGCCGGAATAGTTCAAGAGATTTTACTTTGCTGCGGACACTGTGAACGTGGATGTTCTATAGAGCTCTCCTGTCTCCCATATTTCCGCTCTTACTACTTTATCTTTAATCTATACTGTAAGCGTTTACCACATCGTATTAATATAAAGTTACGCTTGTCGAAAGAATTCATATCATGTGGAGGGCGACTGTTATGCACTCTCTAACCGCTCAGTCACGGTTTTTTTTCCCCTGTGATTATTTTTCTTAAAATGTGTAAGAATGTTTTTTTTTTTTTTTTTTTTTTTCATTTTTAATATCTGACTCCCGAAATGTGCTGCTTTGCACTTCTCTGCATGGAAGAAAACGTAATCCATTGAAAATTGGAATTTAAAAAATTAAAGGAAGGCATCTTATAGAGAACAAAAAAGAAAAGCGCGAAGTAGAGCATGAGTGACCGACGAATCTTTGACGTAGTAAAATTAAAAGCATTTTACGTATCTCATCATCAAAGGGATTTAAAAAATTAAAGGAAGTGGGGAGTGTTTTTATTGTAATTATTAGTAGTATTTTTTATTTATTTAATTTTACTTTCATTTTATTTTATTTATTTTTCTTATTTATTTATTTGTTTGAGTTATTACCTTATAAAATTAACGAAATAAGCTAATTCAAAAATTCACCAACCAAGAAATTTACGCTAGTTTTATGGCAATTTCTTTTAGAAGTTAAGGAGTCAATGAAACACCCCGTTCTTTTATTCAGATTCCTCACCTGCTTAGATATAATTATGTATTGTGTAATTCGAAAAAAAAATGAGCAAGTTGTAAAGGGGAATCGGTTGTGCTTTTTTTATTTATCTATTTATTTTTTTTGAAAGCCGAAACTTATTGGTTTTTGCAAATTTTGGAAAATGTGTAAACATGCAGCATAATACATGGTGAGACATTTTTAGTCCCACCTCGAAATTGCAATAGAGCTGCATGCACATAGGTTTATATTTCGTCTTATTTACGTAAGTTACGTAAAGCAGTTGGAAATATTTTCAAAAAAATGTGTACATGTATTCACTTTTGTTGGGAACAATCAACATGCGAGTTTAGGTTCATTAATTCTTCCCAGTAAAAGATTTACCATGATGCAACCATCTTTTTTTATCCTGTTTTTTTTAATCGTAAAAGTGAGGTAATATGTAAAAATTAATTCGTTCTACATAAGTTAGTGAAAAGTTTTATAATAATAACTAAAGTTTAAATTTGTTTGTAAATGATGAAAGTGTGGTGAGATTTTATTTGTCCTAGCATGCAACTTGGGAAGTAATATTACAAAAAAAAAAAAAAGGGAGAAATAAATAAATAAACTTGTCATGCTTTGACTGCGGATTATAATGACAATATTAATGTTGTTAATGCATATATTTTATGTAAATAATTGGATGAAAAGTTCAAATTAAAGGCCTTTAACCCTTTAACTACGGGTAACATCAATAGACGATTTGGCGAAACTTTTCTGTGGTGCGAGTAACGTCAATAATCGATTTATTGACGTTAATTGACGTAATTTACTTTTTTTATTGGTTAGCCAATAACAAATGCTACGGCGAAAGTTCATGTAAGAAACTCATGACATATACATAGAAATAGATGTATCGCCAGTTATGCAATTTTTGGATCCTTTTTTTTTTTTTTTTTTTTTTGCGTTCAGACAAACAGATTTGTGAATAATATATTCCGGTAGTTAAAGGGTTAAACGTCAATGTGCCGAAGAATTTAATAGTCAAACATTAATAAATAGTAACGTTAACTACCCAATGAATTTAATAAAAAGTCAGTTTCAATCCAAATAAGCAAACACATGCGTAATGTTTCATTAGAAATAAGAAGAAAAGATAAAAAACATCCGTCAGATGTTCGAACATTTTACAAACAATGCTTTGTAAAATGTTCGAACACTGTAGTCTTGTTCTGTGCGCCTCTTTGCTTAGTGAAAAGGATATGGTTCAGTAAGTATCAGTGCTGAACCTATTTGGTACTATGATTTATTTGAATCTTACCCCTATACCAACAAATTTAATTAATTTTTTTTATTATATTAACCGACTTTCCCAAAGAAAGACGTTATCCATTCATACCGTATGTATGTCGGGGGCTCTTTTTTTGTCCATCTATAACTTTACATAGAATGAACCGATTTTGATGATTATTGTTTTGAATGATCCAAGATGGTCTCCCATAGGTTCTGTACTTTGGTTTGATCATGTTCGATGATTAGAAAAAAGTTATGGGTTTAAATTTAGTACTTTTTTTTTGTTTGATCATCTATAACTTTTGACTAAATTAGTGATTTTTTTTCAAATCGATAGAGGGTCGTCTAACTCAAATATCGCACATCGATTTGTCTACATTTGTTCTTTAGAAATGATGTTATCTGCCAGAAAATAGTATTTTTTTTTTCATCTTTAAAGGGGGGCTTAGCTTGTTTTATCTTTGTTGAGTAAATTATTAATAAATATAAAACTCATTGATGAAAATAGTTTGTTAAGCTGTAAGAGTAAAAGCAATTATAACAAGAGTTTTGAGGGAAGACTTTTCTGCAACAAAATTTAAACTCATTCAATCTGTTTGCTCTAGTGAATACTTTAAATCAACTTCAAAACGAAATTTCAAAATTAATTAAGTGGAGTTTTAAACGGAGTGTAAGTCACAGAAATTGGGTGTGTGCTTTAACATTAAAAAAATAATAATAATAATATGAATTAATGAAAATAAAATTCACATAAAAATGAATGTACTCGAAAAAAATAATAACTTTTAGAAAAAAAAAAAAAGTAGAACCGACTTAAGAGCATTGATTGCGCTAAAAAGTAAAAAATAAATTCATTTGTTAAACACCATCGATACTACTTTTAATTATGATTTTTGAAGTCGGCGCAAAGTTATGATACATAAATTTTTAGTAATCATGAATCAATTACAAATATAAATGGTCCAAAGTTTGCGACAGTTGCTAGATAAAAGTAAATAACACACGATATAATGGTAATTAGGCTCTCATAATTTTGCGCCGACTTCAAAAATTATCTTTAAATTAGTATCGATGTTGTGTAATAAATGAATTCATTTTTTACCTTTTTGCGCAATTAATAGTTGCGAAATTGCTCTGCTTTCAAGTCAATTCTTTTCTTTTTCCAAAAATTACTTTTAGCATCTGAAATCCTGTGCCGCCATGAGTTTAAAATGAAGAGTATTTAAGTGAAAATTATACAAGAAAGTTTCGTGTTGGCAACAAACCTATATTTTCCTGCACAGATGAAATAAAAGCCACTTCGCTTTCCATTCCCAACCAGTAAACTTCAGCAGTAAACCAGTAAAATTATACCTCTGTCCATCTGGTAAGTATTTGAGAAAACTTTTCCAAAAACTGGCTCATAAAAAGATAATTGAAAAACCCCATAATGATTGGCAGTTTGCCTCATGCAAAATTCCCTTCTGCTCTATCATTAGAAGACTATTTCGGAGAAAGACATGTAGAATAAAAATGAGAGGCACACAAAAATTGCTGCATAGATAATTATTTATCAGAACAGAAAAGCCCCCCCCCCCCCCCGTCTTTAAAATATTTCAGCAGCAGATAATGAGGAATTCGCCTCCATCTTTGGAACGTTACTTTCTCTCTTGGAATTTCTGATAACATTCTCGCATTCCTTAAAATTTTATGCTAAATTGCGAGCTATGTATGGCATTTATTTTGGAATTTATGGCTTTCGTAATTTTGCATATAATTCAAGGCTGAAACCTACAAACAAGTAATATTTTTGATGAAGAAATTTTTCTTCGTGACAAATAGCTGAAATGCTTTACGAGCAAGTACGCTTTATCCATTTCAGATAAAGTACGAAAAGAAAAAACTAATTAATTAACTAATTTTACATTATTTTCTTGATGAATTTGAAATTTGATATTTCAAATGCTGGGGGGAGGGGAAGTGAATAAGAAATTAACTTTCGCATTCATTTGCAAGTCTTTAAATGAGAGCCGCAGACATGAAAGTTAAATAGCATTACTTTTTGAAAAAAAAATTTGCTTGAGACTTTTAAAATTAACTTACGACAGAGACATGCATAAAAGAGGTGACATATAAGCAGAGGTCGCGCCAGGGGAAATTCGGGTCCGTTTTCGGACCCTTCACAAAATTCGAATCTGAACCTTCACAATTCAAGTACTTTTTTCCACCAGGCCCCTACCTATTAGCCGAGGCCTTAGGATTGCGTGCGCATGGGACGAGGTAGTGGGGTCCACTGATTTTACATTGCACGTATACCCAAGTGTACATGGCGGGTTTTCAGCGGGGATCGAAAGCGCGACCTTCCACGTGGAAGTCCGACGCTCTAACCACTAGGTTACCACGGCCCAAGTTCAAGTCCTGGTCAAGGTCAAGTACAAGTTCCAATCGCACTTTTCACATCATTATTTATTATAAAAGCGGCAAATATTAATAAGATGTTTCATCACTGTATGTTCAAATTTTCAATTTTCACAAAATTATTTGATTTTTCAAACATCTCTTTAAAATTCACTTAAAACGGATCCTGCTAAAAAATGCTGGATCGACCCCTGATAAGTGAGGGTCAACTTCATATTTAATAAAATCGATGTTTTTTAATCGTAGTATTGTTATTTTTAAATTTCTTTCTTTGTTTTTATTTCGAACATCGACGTTTTGCTATCGATACGTTCGTTTCCAAAGACAAACGATTGCACCTGGAAATAAATAAACTTTTCGTACGTCACTTTTAACAATAAAATAAGACTCCATTCTCTCACTTAAACAAGTCTGGGGGGAAATGCACCTACTGCACGTGATAAAAGATTTCTCAGAATTTTGTAATGCGCTGATAGGAAAGTTTTCCCTCACTTCGTTTCAGTTATTTTCACAACGATATCGTGTATTGATAATAAAATAAGCATATTTCTCTTCGATTACAGGGAATGAAACTCAAATTTATTTTTGTTGTTTTTTAACATGATCTCGACAACGAAATCAAAATTATATAGTATTCTGCTTTAGCTAAAGATGCGATGGTTGATGTCGATGTTTTAAAAACATCGATTTTTTTAACGTGAATGTATTAGAGTTGAGATATTTAGTGATTGATGTTTTTACGATGTCGCTGTGTTATTTTTAAATAAAGGTGTCATCGGAAAAAAATCTACGATGGTGGTCCTTATGAGAATTCAGTAAGAGATGAAAATAACACAAGAATGTAAACCAATTCAACCCAGTAGAAAATTATATGGACACTTATATATATATATATATATATATAATTGAGAAAATTCTTTTATCTTAAAAGTGTATATAAATTTTAACACATAATAATCCTCTAGCATCATTGTGAAAGAATTTAAATAAAATTATTTTGAAGTTTATTTACCCCTTACAACGATATTTTCAATGCAGATAATTTCCTCTAAACAATGTTAACGATTTCGGTAAGTTAAGTAAATGCTTTGTAATAAAAATATCGAAAAAATAAATCTTTATAAATATACAATTAAGAAAGATAGATGTAAAAGTGAACAAAACTATCTAGTTTGCATTCTGTTTAACAAAAACATGTATGTTAAAAATACTAAATCTATACTAATATAAAATAATTTGTATCAAAAATAGAACCAACTTCAAATTATAAATTGCGCTGAAAAGTGAAAAATGAATTCATTGTTTAAAACAACATCGATGTGACTTTTAAACATAGTTCTAGAAATCGGTGCAAAATTAGGATAGATAAAATCTTTTGTAATCATGAATCAATTACAAATGTATATATTTTCGCAGAATTAGCAACAGTTCCAATATGAAGTAACAAATGGTATAATGGTAATTAGACTCATAATTTTGCACCGACTTCTAAAAATATGTTTAAAAGTCACATCGAAGTTGTTTTAAACAATTAATTTATTTTACACTTTTCAGCGCAATTTATAATTTGAAGTCGGTTCTATATTTTTATAGAAATTATTTTATTTTATTATTTTTAGAGTAAATTTATTTTTTATATAAATATTCTATTTTTAAAAAATCCATATCAAAGGGCAAACCTTCTTTGAATGAATGGCACTGAAAACTAATCATTTGTATGATAAATTCCGTTTTGAAGTCAATTTTAGCAAGCAAACTGATTGGATTAATTTTTGCCTCAGAGAAGCCTTCCGTCAAACTCTTGCTGTAATTGCTTTTAATGTTATAGCCAAATTGCAACAAACAATGATTTTTATATTTATTATTAGTTTTCCCAACAAAGAAAAATCAAGCCAAGCCTTTCCAATTAAAATAAAAAACACTTATTTTCCCCCCGTAATGTCTTTTCTAAAAAACAAATGTAGTCAAATTGATTTGCAATATTTGAGTTAGTCGACCCTCTATCGGTTAAAGAAAAAATCGGTTCATTATTTAGTCAACAGGGGTTATGGATAAGAAAACAAGGAAACGACCATCTTTCTGCCCATAACTTTTTTTTCTAATCATCGAACAGGGTTAAACAAAGGTACCGGACCTATGGGAAACCACCCCCATCGATTAAAAAAAATCATGAAAATCGGTTCATCCGGTGAGAAGTTCTGAGTGGACAAACAAACAAACAAAAAAAAAAACCGACATACATACAGTACGAATGTATAACCTCCTTCCTTTGTGAAGTCGGTTAATTATAAAGCTGAAGAGTTTGTTTGCTTGAACGCGCTAATCTCAGGAACTACTAGTCCGATTTGAAAAATTCTTCCAGTGTTAGATAGCCCATTTAGCGAGGAAGGCTATAGGCTATATATCATCACACTACGACCAATAGGAGCGGAGCGCAGAAAAATGCATAAAATAATCCTTTCTATCGGAAGAAATTATCGCATCCTGTCGAGCTTGAAACCATTGAAAAGCGTGTAAAAAACTACTTCGGGAAGAGTTTTTCGCTACGTGCTAAAATTGGAAGCCTCTAAATTAACTAGATAAAAAAAAAAGTTATAAGCGTTTTTCTCTGTAGTTTGAAATTATTTTTTCATGGTAATTAATTTAAATTTTATTTGAATTTTAAATGCACTCAACATCGAATGCCCCAGCTATTACATTCTAGAAGCATTTATCTCACTCCATCCCCTAAAGAAAGATTAATTATCCTTTATTATTCTTTTCGTTCTTTACCTTTCTCTTTTTCCTTAAACCAATGTTAATCTGAAAAATATCTTACTCTGCCACTACTATAAAGCTGTCCTCTTATGAAGGGTCAAAGCTCCTACCCAAAAAAAATTTAAATTTTCAATTAAAGTAACATTAAAATTATTTCCAAATATCCATACATATTGGAGAAAGTAACTTAAAAGGTGAGAAGTATTGCTGAAAAAATCCTATTGTGGAACATAGGTTATAATTAAACAAGATTAATTTTAATTTAAATAATTAGTTTTTAAGAGTATTCTTAAAAACTTAATTGTATCGAAATTGTACATAAAAACAGCAGCTCTAATTTTATTTTTGAACGCAGTTTTTAACACTCATACTTGTTCAAGAACATTCAAATGTTCTTAAAAAAGAAAATGTACTAAATGTTTAACATAAATTGTTAGAATAGCTATTTATGCTAGCAAAAAGTAGTCTCAAAAACAAAAATATAAGCACACACACTAATCATAGTTTCCTCCGATGTAGTTAAAGTGTCCAATAAAGTAGTTGAGGTAACTATTTAAAGAATAATTACTGTTTTAATGTATGTCATTGTCCGTAGTACTTGATTTATGAAATCGATAACTAACAATCGGATGTTTCAAAATATCAATTGTCCGTGTTAAAAACTCAATGTCAGTAATACTTCGTCCCAAAAATCCATTTATGTTTAAAACATCACTTCTCTACTAATAATAAAGCAGCAAGTATGTTTGTGTATGGTGTCTGTCTGTGTCCGATGTAGGGCCAAGACCGTTTGGCGGATTTGCATGAAATTTGGCACGAAATTAGTTTGGAACATGGGGGTGTGCACCTCGGAGAGTTTTTTCTGAAATTCGAATTTGTTCTTTTTTTATTCTAATTTATAGCCAAAGTTTTCATAAAATCGTCGTTTTCTATCGGAAGGAATTATCGCATCGTTTCGAGCTTGATACAGTTGTAAAGCGCGTAAAAAACTACCCCGGAAAGAGTTTCGCTCTGCGTGCGAAAATTCGAAGCCTCTAAATTAACTGGAAAAGAAGTTATAAGCCTTTTTCTCTGTTGTTCGAAATTATTTTTTAACCGACTTCACAAAGGAAGGAGGCTATACATTCGTATTGTATGTATGTCTTTTTTTTTTGTCCACTCATAACTTCTCACCAGATGAACCGATTTTCATGATTTTTTTTTTTTTAATCGATCGGGGGTGGTTTCCCATAGGTCCCGTATCTTCGTTTGACCCTGTTCGATAATTAGAGAAAAAGTTATGGGCAGAAAGATAGTCATTTCTTTGTTTTCTTATCCATAACTTTTGACTAAATGAATCGATTTTGATGATTTTTTGTTTAATCGATAGAGGGTCGTCTAACTTAAATATCACACATCAATTTGACAACATTTGTGTTTTAGAAAAAACATTACGGATGAAAAACAAGTATTTTTTTTATTTTAATTGGAAAGGCTTGGATTGATTTTTCTTTGTTGGGAAAACTATTAATGAATATAAAAGTCATTGTTAGAGAAGCTTTTGTGGCCATTAAGCTGTAAGATTAAAAGCAATTATTGCAAGAGTTTGAAGGCTTCTCTGAGACAAAAAATAAATTCAATCAGTTTGTTTGCTAAAGTCGACTTCAAAACGGAATTTATCATACCAATAATTAGTTTTTAGTGCCATACATTCAAAGAAGGTTTTCTCTTTGACATGGATATTTTTTAAAATAGGGTATTTACACAAAAAATATATTTACACTAAAAAGGATAAAATAAAATAAGTTTTAGAGAAAAATAGAACCGACTTCAAATTATAAATTGCGCTAAAAATTGAAGAATAAATTTATTCTTTAAACAACATCGATGTGACTTTTAAACATAGTTTTAGAAGTCGGTGCAAAATTAGGATAGATTTGTAATCATAAATCAATTACAAATATAAATGGCCCAGAATTAGCAACAGCTCCAATATGAATATATGGTGTAATGGTAATTAGACGCATAATTTTGCACCGACTTCTAAAACTATGTTTAAAAGTCACATCGATGTTGTTTAAAGAATTAATTTATTTTTCACTTTTTAGCGCAGTTTATAATTTGAAGTCGGTTCTATTTTTTCTAAAAATTATTTTATTCACGGTAATTAACTTTAATTTTAATTGTTACCATGCCGACTGACTATTAATGCTTTTTTCTTTCAACGAATTAAAATTTATTGCTTGCGGTTTTTAGCATTTTGAGGAGCAGCCGATTTTTAATTTATTTCTTTCTTTTTTTTTTTTTTTTTTGGATTTTGATTATTATTTTTTAAACGAATTAAAATTTATTTCCTGCGGCTCACAGGCGATTGATAGATTTATTTTGATTTCCTTATTTTGACATGTATTTTACGGGACCATTTTCCATACTGCACACTGGTTTTTAAAAGAAATGTTATCCTTTATAGCGATTTTTGTTATTCCAACTTATTATTGCTATTTATACTTTCATTTATTGTATTTTATTTTTCGCCAGTGAATTAGCACATACTATGTTTATTTCGTATTTGAGCTCAGATGAAAGGTTTATTCCGCTTTCAAAGCTTTGCTTGCTGCTGTTTGTTTCTGCAAGCTACAAAATTTCGCTTTTCTGTTTTAATGTCAATGAATAATAGATAAAAATTAATCATACTAAAAATTTATTAATTAAAACTATTCTAATTTATTAAAATCGTCCTTTTTGTGTGGGTACTTGAACTAAACAAACAAAATTTTTTTCTTTTAAATATTTTCTTTTTCCTTTTATTTCGTTTCGTTTCTTTCTTTTTTCCTTTTTTATTGCATGTGTTTTGTAAAAAAAAAATGCTTAAGTGTGTAGGATCGCTGGTTGATTGCCGTGGGCAGCTAATTTTTAATCATGTGGAATGCCATACATTTTAATAGAATAACATAATTTACGCCTAAAAAAGTTATCACTATATACACAATTCAAACCGACTGGTCTTTTCATTTTTTTAACAGGGGCATAGCCGTGCGGGTGTAATGTAATTTCTATAAATGCGACAATTGGAGATATATCGCCAAGTAGAAATACCAAATATGAAATACCAAATCCAGTGTCAGTTTGGCGATACTGGCGACGAACAATTTTATATTTTAAAGTAAGAATCAAGATTATTACATTTAAAGAATGGTGTCTCCACTTTTCGAAGAAAAAACAGGGGACTGTCGACATGTCTCTTTTTCGGCAGTTAAAAATTATTACTTAAATAAAGCGCATATTTGCAATGGACATTGCATACATGTGTTTTAGAGCCTCAATAAAACTCGCCCCTTTTCAGTGCAAGCAGAAGTAAGAAAAGAAAGTGTTTAAGAAAAATAGTTATGCCAAAAAAATGCCTTTTTTTAGGACCCATTTTTGTCGTATAATTTCGTCCCTTTTCTTTTGCTTAACAAATGAAACTCCGAGATATGTGAATAATATAGTTCAAAAATAACTTAAATTTAATATTAGGAATTCATGGTTAGGTATAGTATAAACCAGCGGTTCCCAAACTGTGGTACGCGTACCACTAGTGGTACGCGAAGCCTCTGTAGGTGGCACGCGTACGGCAAAGAAATCAATCTATAATCTATTGATCTTCTATTCTATATAATAAATTTATATAGCAGTGGTACGCAAAATGGTTCGCAAGAAAAATGGTGGTACGCGAAGAAAAAAGATTGGGAACTGCTGGTATAAACAATATGATTAATAGTGATACTTTTTTAAAGTCTCCGAATTTTTATAAAAAAATGGAATTTTAGTTATACACTGTTCATTTAAATTATAGGCAGTCCCAGCAAGTAATCATAACATATTATTAATCTGTTTGGTACTTTATAATCTATATAAATAAAAATGTAAGTGTTCGTTTGTGCATAGCCGCAAATCTCCGAAAGTACTTCACCGATTGCTTTGAAATTTTGCCAGTAGACAAAGTGATTCAACAAGATGGTTTATAGACCCGTTCATAGGCGTAACTAGGGTTGGCGAAAAGGGGGGGGTCACCCTAAAAATGTACAGACTAAACACCAATAAGAAATGTAAAAGAGTTGAAAATTTACTTGTCATAAATACTTGTCTCCAAAGATATACTCCGTGTTTATTTCAGGCATCTCCCGGGGGGGGGGGGAGCTACCCCCTCGGAGCAAGTCAACACCTCCCCCTCCCCCGGCAAAAAAATTCAGATCACAAGTTTAAAAAAAAGAAAGAAAAGAGAAATTACGCTTTTAAGACACTTTACTTTCAGAAACACTTTCAGGGAAAGGACATTGAACGCTATCAGGAAAGACACCAAAAGTAACTTAAAAGATATAAGACTTTATTTTGAGAAAAATTGGTGGGGGGGGGGAGTAACCAAACTCCTTTCTGTTTCCTCTAACATCACCAAAGTATCCCGAAATTGCATTGCTAGGAAGATTTCAAAAAGTTTCCTGGGAAGAGCCCTGGGAGTCTAAGCATTATAGATGTAAGACCAGTTACAAAAATTTAAGTTGCAGAAGCCCCAAATACCCACTCCTCTAACTTCGCCAAAGATCTAAACATACATCGACTATATATAAATCAAAAAGCTATCATATATGTAAAAAAATTCATATTAACATCATTTCTAGTCATATATCTATATATATATATATATATATATATATATATAAAGGGTATGATTTTGAAGCATACACTGCCCTTCCTAATTCTTAACATGCTCCCCCTGCTCCGGAGCCAAGGCAGTATCCAGAATTTTTTTTCGGGGGGCGGGAGCAGACTTCGACACACTTATGTTAAGCGAAGTTTCAGGAGGAATATATGATACATTGCAAAAGATTTCTGGGGGGCGGGGGGGGCGGCCCGTGGGTCCCCTTTCCCCTCTAGATACGGCCTTGATTCACAAAAACATTAAACATTATTAGTTTATTTTTATTCAAACGCAATAGAAAATTTAATATTTAGCGCTAAGCAATCTTCTATCTTCGGCATTCACAATATTAAAACTGGGAAATAGTGGAACTTTAGAGAAAAAAAACAAATTCTCCTACAAAAAGGCTCATCCCCACAATAAATTTCTAAAAATTTTGTTAAATTTGTAGCAAAACATACCTCAGAAGTGGAAGCGCCTGAATAAAATTTTCTTTTCTTTGGATGACGAACGTGTCCATCGCTGGAGTGCAAACATTATTATGTGTCGAAAATAATTAAAAATTTAGCTAAAATATAAATAATACTTGATTGTAAATTAAAATGCAGCATTAAACCGTAGCAGTCAGATTGGAAACGTTGAACGGATGATTTCCAGAGTCGTAATGCAATCAGTGATGTTCCATAATAAGAAAAAAAACATTTAAAATACAAGAGATGAGAGAACATCTGTAAATGAGAATGCAATGCAAATACAGTTCATCAGTTTTCCAATTGGCTTGTTTGCAAAAAAGATTTTACCAAAATGGGTGTTTGGACCTTGGACAGGAAGTCATAAATAAGTACAAACAGCTCTTTAAGTTTCTTGATGAGCTTCCTGACTTGAAGGTTTAATCCATTAGGGAAATTGTTGGCTAGGGCTTAGACCATATAGTAACTAGACGAGCCCTGCTATTCACTCGCCATTGTTAGTTCCTAAGCAGGAATGGTGGGGACCAGTTTGACTGACAGGGGGCGGAGATCAAAGATTTTCGCCGCCGGTGACCACGTGGGTGAGTCTTCTCAATTTCTGAACTTGCTTCTGATCTGTGACTGAGCTGAAATTGTTTTCAGGCAAACGATCAAGAGCCATCCTATGCACAAACCTAATTTATTAAACATAACAGCAATATTAACAATGAGAAGCGTAAATTTTTATTTTATTTTTAAATCTCTGGAGTATCTTATTCTTGATTATGAAGAACAAGAAAATCATATATATAAACTAAAGCAATTGTTGAAAAATACTTAAAAAAGAGGCTACACCATTTCTTTAAAATGCCAAAAAATGCGTAAGAAATTAACAAAATTAATTTTATTTAAAAATCAATAGCAATATTCAATAGAAGTTAAACAATTTTTTTTGCCAGTAATTAAATTATATTCGGCTTTATTAATAATGCCCTGTCGCCTAAATAATAAATGCAACGTTGAAATTAACATTGCAATAACATTAATCTTAAAAGAAATGAAAGATGCTTGAAATATAGTCGCAGAAAGGCCGAACGTTCGTTGCATCACCAAGTATGCATATGTATGCGTTCGCTCCAGTTTATTTATTTTTTATTCTTTACTTTTAATAATGTATGTAGAATTGTTAAATTTTCAAAATTATGCATAAAATGCATTTCATGCTTTAATCTTACCAATATTATATATTGTATTTCTGACTGTATTGTTCAACATTTGGATTAAAAATTAATTTTGTGCCTTTTATTTGTATGTCGTTTGTTTGCAATCTTCGAACAAATTTAACCTTGCGTAATTCATTAAAAAAAAATAAAAAAAACTCGCAATTTAATTAAGAGTACAATGGGGCCGTCCATAAATGATGTCTCGCTTTTTTCACATGCCACGCTATAATGCATAAGCATGATGTCACACTTCTTGTTACCCCCTCCCCTTGTCTCAATTTTACGAACCCCCCTCCCCCCCCCCCTCCAAAGCGTGAAATCAGTTATGAAGGTTATCAAACCGATGTTTTCAGTCCTACTGGCTAATGTCACATGACTATTAATTTTAGATTTACGAACTTACCGGAGAAAAATTAAATTTTTAACTGATAATTTTGTAAAGTAAGCAATTTTCGGAACTTAAAAAAATTTAGAAAACAATTTCTAAACTAAAATTTTTTCTTCATGTTGTTGATTTATTTCAGATTTTGAAAAGAAAAACAGCTAAAACGCTTTTGTTTTTCCTTCCTTATTTTTCAATGAACTGGAAAAGAAAAGAATTTAAGTAAATTTTATGTTTGTGTTTGGCCTTTTAACGAAATATTACATATATTTTTATTTTTCGCATTGATATCTCAAGAGCGAGACATAATGAGGATGAAGTCAGTTAAAAACCTTGTAAAAGCAATACGAATTGTATTCATTGCAAAGAGATTGAGTGTATGTCATTGCGTTTCGAAAAAGTAAGCAAGAAACTAACTCTCCTTCTCAATGAGCTCAATATATAAGATCATTTTCAAATCACTATTACTAATTAAATATTGATAGTATCAATAAAAAAACGCTTGTCCATTAATCTATGAACTGTGTTCTTGCGTGTGATAGAAAATAATTGTGCTAAAATGTTTCTGTCATATAATAAAAAAAAATAAAATAAATCACTCTTCAAATCTCTACGAGAATTAGCATAGGAAGACGAAGCCCTCTCTCGCCGAAGGACTCCGTCAGCTGTTTTCCGGGGAAAGACTCTTGCTTACCGACCCCGCCCCCAAACCTTGTCTATCTAGTTTATGGTCTAAGGGCTAGGGTAGGGGCTTTTGGGTAAAAAAGACATCAAGAAGGAAAGAAAACCCTCTGGAGTGATTGAAAGGATCTCTTTGTCTGTGTGTGGTACGGTGATTGAAGCCACCTTTCGCTGTAAACCCCCCCTCCTCCCCAAGGTGATAAGGGGGTTGATTATAACCAGATGAAAAGTCCTCTTTATTATGAGCTGCATACTTTGGTCATGATCACAACCCTTCAGAGAAAGAGGAAATAAAACCATATGCATATGTGTTTAATTTTCTTAGGGAGAAAAAAATATGTGCTTTGCAAGGCCGTAGCCAGAAATTTTTTTGTGTGCCTAAATAAGTAAATACCCAATGGGGGGGTTGAACCCCCCCCCCCCCGGTTACGCCTGTGGACCAGTTAGAAAAAAATCCGACAAGTAGTTCCTTTTTTATTCCAATTTTAAGCAAATTTCTACATAAATTTCCCATTGTGGGGGTGAAAAAAACCTTGCACATATTAATGTAATATATCGATGGAAAGCGCTGATTTTTCTGCACAAGATGGAATTTGTTCGAAGTTTTTAAATCAAAAGGAACGCCAGTTATAAGCTTTTTAGTTCGATTTCTTAAGACTTACCTTGATCCAAAAATAATAATTAGCAGTTTCCTCAACTCCGGGTAATATAAGCTATATAAATAAAAATGTAAGTGTTCGTTTGTTCATACAAGGCTGAACGTGATCCAGTTTACGGTTACGATCAAGTTCAGCCTTGGTTCATAACCTCAAATCTCCGTAAGTACTTCACCAATTGCTTTGAAATTTTATCAGAACACGTGTTTTTATATATCACTTTTAATTTATTTCAACTTTGATTTAATTATTTCGTTTTTAGCCTACTTTCCCGTAAAAGTAAAAAAAAATAATAATAAAGCATGAAAGAAGGCTTAATGTATCGTGAAAATATCGTTAAAAATCAAGAAAAGTCAAAAATAAGTGAAGTAATTAAATAAAGATTGAAAAATAAAAAATTTGAAAGTAGGGTATTGAGATGGGGAAAAAGTGTGTCTGTCGGTCTGTCGGTCTGTCTGTCTGTCGGTCTGTCTGTCGGTCTGTCTGTCTGTCGGTCTGTCCCCCCCTAATAACTTTTGAACGAATTGTCCGATTGGAAAAATTCTTTTTGCATTCGAAAGATCTCGGCGAGAACATCTCATTTCTATATTTTACTTTTTGATTTGAACAATTTTTTGTTCAATTTTGAACAGTTCAAAAAATTTTAACATTAGCGCCTATGGACAAAATTGAAGCAAATTCTGTAAACTCTGGGCACAAGAGCCAAGTTCCTATTGCAAGCTTATTGAAAGGAGTTCTCGGCGTGAAATATTGATTTGAACAGTTTTTGTTCATTTTTGAACAGTTCAAAAAATTAACACAGAGCTTACGGGGAAATTTCAACCCTATATAAATCCTGATCTAACGGACCGATTTGCTTGGAACAAACTTTATCGGAAAGCTCTTATAACGTAGAACAAGTAGAAATAGAAAGTTTATCCAGAACTTACGAGCCTATTTTGCTATGAAATTTTTTGATCTGGATTTTCAAGAATATTTCTCAGTGACTCAATGAGTGAAATAATGAATGAATGAATAAATGAAAGAGTGAAAGAATAAATCAATGAATAAATGAATGAGGAAAAGAATGAATGAATAAATTATTGAATAAATGAAAATATAAATAAATGAGTGAATAAATACATGAATGCGTAAATGAATGAATAAACACTGGAATGAGGTAACGAATGAATGAATAAATGCATGGCTGAATAAATGAAAGAATGAATGAGTGAGTGAATGAATATGTATTATCCGTTGAAAAAGGTATATTTTCAATAATTAGAACTAAAGATAAATAAGAAAGAGAGAGAAAGAGATAGCTAGATTATAAATTTGAATTTGGTGTATACGGGAAAGTAGGCTCGTATAGTTCTAGACGGAACTTCTTGTTTAATGTTTTATTAAGGAGAATGAGCCACTGCAACAATTGGCAGGGTACAGCTATTTTCATTTTTGATTTAATAATTTTTTGTGTTTGTGTTGAAGTATTTTTGTACTCGACGAGTAAGGAGAACTTTAAAACAAAGATTACTTATTTTGAATAGCAACAGTTTAATTTAGCTATTTTCATTTTTATTCAAAAATTTTGTGTTTTTTCTGTTTGTATTGATGTATTTGTTAGTATTTTTGCACTCGAAGATTAAATGGAACTTTAAAACAAAGATTACTTATTTTGAATGTTAACAGTTTCATTTAGCTATTTTCATCCTGATGTTAAAATTTTGTGTTTTTTCTGTTTGTGTTGAAGTATTTTTCTAATATTTTTGAACTTAACGATTAAGGGAACTTCAAAACACAGATAGTTTATTTTGAACGGCAAATTTTTAATTTAGGATTTTTGTGTTTGCGTTTCTTCTGTTTGGATAAGGCTTATGTTGGAATTTTTCAATGTGCCGAGCCAGGCAATATCAAAATTTTCAATGACAATGGAAAAAAAATTAAAAAAATGCCCGCAAGCATTGTGAAAAAACATAAAGTTCAAGACCAATCAATCAAATTGAGCAGTTTAGGTCTTCTCATGTGTACAATTATATATTGCGTGTTCTAGAATGGGTAAATCAAACAATCTATATTTTCAGACAATGAAACAACAAGCATTGTGAAACATATTAGAAATATGTGCTTTTTCTTGCTTTTCCATCGAACCAGACTGAGCCACAGCAAAGCGTGGCCGGGTACAGTTAGTATTTAAATATAAATGAATTAAAATTTCTAAATTGAAAACTTTTATTTTCTACCACAATCTTTTTTCTTTTCTTTTCTTTTTCTTTTTTTTTTTTTTGAGACTTTAAACTTTAAACTATTGTTGCCTGTGGTGAGCGATATACCCCAATCATGTATTAGGAGAAATAAATATGTTTCTTAAGTAGCAAAAAACTAGGTTTCTAAATTTTTAACATCATTTAGATAACAAGGTGGAAACATACATTTACGGCTTGGTTTTACGTCTTGAAATTATGTTGCTCATTTGCTGCAACAAAACGTTCGTGATTTTCCAGTCAAAAACTATAACTTTCAAGTTACGACGTTGTTGCCTGAAAGCTGATGTCTAGTAGTTAGTAGTCAGGTTCTGAAGAGTAAACTTAAAAACAATGGTTGGTCATCAAAACTGCTTTTATAATGAACATAAAACCCCATTAACTTATGTATATATGTACACATTTTCCATTTAAAAATGAACAATTGGCTTCATTTACAATATAAAAAAAGAAATCGTTTTAAATTTTAGACATAACGTCAAAATAAACAAGAAACAACACAGTGTACAGAATCAACTAAAACAAGTGATGAATCGACCTTTGATACGATGTTGATAAGAGAACTAGAAAATAACAAAGTAAACAGTAGAGAAGAATGTAAAAGTAAGAAGAAAAAACTGTTCACTAACTTACCTTCTTTTCTTCTAAGGAATGTGATGTATGTTAGTTTCCGAACGCTATTAAACCTTAACTTATTCCCGAACATGTTAATCCTTTGAATCTTATTTCAGGAGCACAAACCGTTCAGGAGGAAGCGCAAATATATGGATATTTTTTCCAGAAGCTAAAATTCCCCTTTGCAGGCAGTTTAATGTCTATCTCACATTTTGACGTGAGCTGTGAGGTGAACAAGCATTCAACTGCGGATGCTTTCATGTTCTGATTATCTCACTAATAAAAAGCGATATCCTTGCCGTCAAAAGCGAATTATCCGTTTACCACAACAAAGAACCAAGCTATTTCTTGCATCGAAACCCATCTTTACCACGCATTTAATGACGAAAGGGCTTCAAGCTCAAACAGAGAAGTTCTTTGGGAAGTTGCCCAAAGAAAAACGTCCTCTCCAAAAGTGAAAGATTTAAATTTAACCCACAGTTGTATGAAGTAGATGTCGTTCTTGATTTGCTTATTTTTGCCTTATTCTTTGGCACTTTTCTTGAACGGGGGAGTCGGGTAGTTTCAACTCGGGTTTGGGAGCGATAATAGCTATAACTGTTTCCTTCTGTGAAAGGATGACAATGAGAAGCAACGAATTTACGTGATTCGCGGAGCGTTATTATCTCATATGACACTTTTGGTACTTTTTTTTTCTCCCGTTCCTTGTGCATTATTTCGTAGCGAACTTCTCGGCCTCTACGGTCACACCTTATCTCTTGTTAGATTATGGATGGTAGTGTGCTTTTTGAAAGCTTATCTCTACAATCGAGAATTCCAGCTTGATATTACGGAAGTTTATATTTTTCAGGGATTAATAAAAAATTGTTTCACGCAAGACCTTTGACAAAGATGAATTGCTGTAAAGAGCTTTTGATTCATATTGCTGTTAGAATATATAAATTATGTCTAAAATTTAGCATGGAAAGGTGAGCGAAGGGAAACTTTTGTCTTTGTAATCATCAATTAATAAATATTTATTAATAACTTTATTATAAAAGTCATTAGTTCATGTAGTAATAACTTTAACTGGTTGTTCAAGGCAGTTGTATACATTCAAAAAGAAACCAAACTTTTTTTGGTGCAATTTTCAATGAAATATGCACACACGTGTTTTAGAGCTACAAGAAGTGCGAGAACGAATCAGGGAATGTGTTGTTTTGCACTGGAGCAGCAGACAGCGGCGGATACAAGGGAAAGGTCATGTAGGTCATGAAACTCCCCCCCCCCCCTGCCCCTTCCCTAAACCATCAACAAAATTTTGTAATGAGGAAGAAATTCTAAAAAATATATTATTAACATTTTAAAATAATTAGTTATAATTTTGCATTTAAATTAAAGTTATAAGGCACCAGTGGCAAAAGGATATTGTTAGTCCCAAACGCAAAACCAAGTGATTGATTTTTGGCCGAATGCCAGATGTGCGAATTTTTTGCAATGTCGCTTACATGGACAGCAGCACTCTTTTTTAAAACAGTGACTGCAATTAGGCTGTAACAAATTAAGTAGGAAAATTTTATTGATTATTTTAATTCCAAAAGAAAGCCAAGCAAATATCGTAATCGTGAAAACGAACCCTTTACGAAAGTTCGCAAAAACGAAACTTTTTTGCAAAACGCAGTCGCAACAACGAAACCTTTTCAAGCCAGATCAATAATAAAACGCATATTTCCGAAATTATTAAACATCCGGTTGTAAAATTCTTTAAGGAAAAACTTTGGGCATTGAATCGACATATTGTTCAGTAGAAATCAGTTCTTTTCAGAGCCACCTGTATCTTTGTCCGCGGCAACGTCGAAGCACAGGGGAGGAAATGGGCGTCAATGCGAGCTGGGCGCCGCGTCGTTTCCCTTCTCGCTCGTCATATTTAAAAAAACTGAAAGAAAAATGCGGATTAAGGAAGAAGCAATTAATATTTTTATTTTTTAAATATTTTACTCAATTATAATTTATTTTCTGCGATAAAAATGTACCAGTGTAATCTGTAAAGTAAAAAATAAATAATTTGAACAACTGTATATTGTGAAAAATGCACTCCCAAATTTCAAGTGCTCCTATTTCTCCAACAATTACGTAAACTTTTAAAGTACACTGCTGTTTGTAAAAAATGCAACACCATGAAGAAATCATGAGAATTAAATGAAATTTGCAGCAAATGTCAATTATAGGATGTTATGCAAAATAGTAAAGTTTCAGAGCCACCACGCATGCGTGGCGTGCGCAGCGCCCTCTGAACCGGTGCTGAAAGCGTATAAATAGAGGACTGCAGCCGGAAGTTGAAAATAGTTACTGATTATTTGTTAGTGGCGTACGTTTAGTGAGACCTAAGTATGCCTCTACGACAGTAGAAAGAGAAATTCCAACGACTTACGGGGTTTGAACGGGGGAGGATTATCAGCCTTCGAGCAGGAGGATTTTCGTATCGCGCAATAGCAGCGCGTATGCAGTGGAACCCTTCCATAGTAATGTGAGTTTGGAGACAGTGGACCGAGGAGCACCGAACAACTCGAAAAACTTACAGTGGACGACAGAAGGTGACGTCAGCACGCGACGATCGACACCTGCTCCACATGGCGGTGAATGACCATACAGCTTCCTCCAGGCAGTTGGCAGCACGTTGGTCTACTGCTACAGGTGTACTAATGTCGGCTTCGTCAATTCGTCGACGTTTGCTGCACCGTGGACTGCCTGCAAGGATGCCTTTATACAGGATCCCCCTCACGGCAAACCATCGACAGCTGCGTCTGCAATGGGCTCATGAGCACAGAGCCTGGCAAGCTGATTGGCACCAAGTTGTCTTTTCAGATGTATCACGCTTCAATTTGTGGTACCATGATGGCCGCGTTCGTGTAAGACGCTATGCCGGTCAGCGCTGCCTTCTAGAGTGCGTTATCGAATGACATAATGGTCGCACACCCGAAGTTATGGTCTGGGGTGCAATTTCATATCATGGACGATCCAATTTGCTATGAATTGAGGGTAATCTCAATAGCAACAAGTGCGCCCAGAAACCCCCGCACCTGCCTATCGTATTTTTAGATGCCCCCGAGTGCAAGCTATCGGGAGCAAATGGGGTTCCGGGAGAGCTCGACCAACCGCAAATTTATGAAAACCATTAAAGAAAAAAAAAATTTACAGGTCATTGCAAACACTAAAAGTCATAATGTGCGTGGTGCGGAATACGAAAGATTGCATAGTGTCTGTAAATCAACATCAGATAACAAAAATTGTTACACTACAAGCATTAGTATCATTGAGCAATTGCGCACAACCAAAGCCGCACCACACTATAACAATATAACTCAATATAACTGGATATAAATTGATAGGGTAATACACTGATGCGAAATAAAGTACACAAAGTTTAAGCCATGCTACATATGTCCACAATACTACAATTTGATGTCTGGATGCGCATTAAGAGAGTAAAACACAGTAGAGAAACAGTATACAAAATTTGATGTTTTGTTTTGAAGAATACAAAGTTGTAAAAAAAAAATGAAACAAAGCTTGATCTAATATTATGATGTCTGAGTATACATAGAGTACTACACAGTAGAGAAACGAAGTATACAAAATTAAGCCATGCTGAAGTTCCCCATCTGCATAGTGCAGCCTACTACAAGAGATTACAAAGTAACCGTAGTACAGCTGACGTCTACATTACCACAATATGATGTCTGGGTATACATAGACAAAGTTATACTCCGTGATGAAACAAGGTATACAGAAAGTAAGCTATGTTAAAGTTCATAAATTACGTAGTGCAGCCTACTTCAGATTGCAAAGTCACTGTTGTACAATAGATGTCCACAATATTACAATATGATGTCTGGGTATTCATTGACAGAGTACTACACAGTTGAGAAACAAAGTATACAAAATTTGATGTCTTGTGATGAAGTTTACAAAATATGATGTCTTGTGATGTAGTATACAAAAATTGATATCATGCGCTGAAGTATACAGAATTGACAAAGTGATACAAAATTTGAATTAATAATATGATGTCTCAGTATACATTGTCAAAATAATACACAGTAGAGAGACAAAGCATATAGAATTTAAGCCATGCTAAAGTTCATTAAGTTCAAAGTGCAGTGTACTAGAGAATGAAAATCACAGTAGAATGTAAAACTTTAAGAGTATGCATTAAGCGCTATATGACATGTGACAACAATGAGAAACCGTGCAACACTATAAAAAAGTACCTAAAACAATCATACAATATTAAAACAATGTGAAAAGGTACACTCAAAAATATACACAGAAACAAAGGAAAATAATAGCCAAAACTTAGACAAACACTAAGTTCCCTGAAATAGATACCCCTCGCTTGATAAATGCAAAAACAAAGAAGCAAGGAGGGAGCGTGCATGGGGATGCTGGAACGCGTTACGAATAGCTTGAATGGGTGAAATTTGACTGCTAGCCCGAATATGATACTTACTGGTTAAAGGGCAGTGAAAAACATAGTGGTCAGGCGTGCCCATCGCTTCACAAGAGCAATAAGGAGAATCAGAAAGAGCAAAGCGGTGAAGATAGCTCGGGATCTCAATAGCAACAGGTACATCCGTGAAGTGCTGCAGCCCGAAGTCGTTCCCTTTCTTCAAGGCATCCCTGGAACTATCTTTCAGCAGGATAATGCACGCCCCCATGTTGCAAAGACTGTTCGAGACTTCTGTTCAGCCCAACAAATGCAACTTCTTCCTTGGCCTGCTTATTCGCCGGATATGTCGCCTATTGAGCAAGTGTGGGATTTGGTTTGTCGGCGTCTCACTCGTGATTGACATCCTGCAGCTTCAAAAGACGAACTTTGGCTGCGCATACAAGAAATATAGAATTCTCTTCCACAAGCAGACATTCAATATCTGTTTGACTCCATGCCACGTCGTATAGCAGCACTTATCACAGCGCGTGGTGGCTACACCAAATACTGATTTCGGACCCTTAATGTTTATGTTTTGCTTTGAAATTTTCGTCATTTATTCGTACCAATACGTCTCTTGTGCATTAAATTTCATTTAATTCTGATGATTCCTTCATGGTGTTGCATTTTTTACAAACAGCAGTTTATTTATTTTATTTTACTCCTCATCCCTTGACCAAGTTATACTACTGTGTACAACGAAAGTCTGCTGAACAATACTTTTAAGTATACCTATATTAGGAACAAAAGTTACTTTTTCATAAGTAAATTCTTATAATATTAAACAACAAAAATATTAAAATTCGTAACTTGATTTTTTTCATTCAATTAAAATTCTTTTTAATTTGTGGCAAATACAAAACAGCGTAATTATTAGCAAATGCATATCACGTTAGAAACTTGTAAAAATATTAAGATAATTCTAGGTAACATACAATTTCAATGGAAACTTTAATGGGTTTACATTTTGCCCGTTTTGCAGTCAGGATATACAACATTTTACGGTTTTTATGTGATTGGGAAGTAAAAATCACGAAGTGATTTCAGAAAAAGTTATTATCTTCAGGTAAATATCTCATACAATATACATACAGAAAAGCTTTTTGTCAGAGGTCCTTACCGAAACCAAAAAAAATGGAAACTGGGTTTAAAGAAATAGTTTCTGAAGGTTAAGGGCGGAAATTATAAATGTTTTTTTTATGCATTTAATACGAATCAAGATTAAGACATAACTACTCAATTTTTAATTAGTTATGTGCCTACAAAGTGTTAAATTTAACCTCTTAGCTTTCTTTTTTTTTTTTTTTCAAAGATGAAATTCCCTAAAATTTCTGACGTGTAATGTAAAAAAGTACTTTTCGCAGGAACACGGATTGAAGAACTTATGAAAAATAAATCTTTTGAAGGAAGACTAAAAGAGTAAGGAAAAGGCGCATGGGTTTCTTTGAAGAATGCAGTGAAAGTTTCTTAAAAATAAATACATGAATGAATATAAAAAGGTCTGACATATAAAAGCGACATATAAAAGAGGTACTCTGAGAGCATTTGAAGTATTATGCTGCAATATGTCTCTGAAGAGCCCCCTTTTAATGGGAAATTTTGATGGGCTACAGTTATTTGCTGAAAGTAGAACCAGAGGTCATTGTTTTAAGCTTTTCAAACCTCTGGCTAATCTTGAAATTAGGAAACATTACTACTTCAACAGGGTTGTAGGCAGTTGGAATACTTTACCGGAGGCAACTGTTAATTTCAGTGGGGTAAAAACTTCTAAGAAAGCTCTTGATGTTCATTGGGGATGCTAAATTGACTAGGACCAGCCTAGCTGGGCCCTGAGCCTGTTGCTAGTCGTCACTTTTGTATTTGTATTTGTATTTTTTTTACTCTCACTTGAATTTCCTTAACAACAACACGTGCAGCATAAGTCATAAACCAGCTATGGAAAATTCGCTAAATTTATGGAAACTTACAGAACTATTAAAATTTACATATTTTTTAATTTCTCGTTGTGATAGTGCAGAAAAGTTGGAATAAAGTATTATCAAATTTGAGTACAAAATTTGTTAATAATTGTCT
This sequence comes from Octonoba sinensis, assembly GCA_038502835.1. Taxonomy (NCBI): domain Eukaryota; kingdom Metazoa; phylum Arthropoda; class Arachnida; order Araneae; family Uloboridae; genus Octonoba; species Octonoba sinensis. The sequence continues at coordinate 20,861,038 of CM076599.1, read as the reverse complement.
TTCAGTTACACTTTGAAGTCTATACATGAGAAATTAGCCGAAATAATGCTAAATTTTGCATTTTAGTAAATTTTCATATTTTTGACTCTTTTTTTTTTTTTTTGTGCCAGCATGAAAAAAAAGGGGGGAGGGGAGAGAAGGGGGAGAAACGTACTTTCAAAATTTCAAATAAATCAATGAATACCTTTTGATCAATAAACCGTTTCATGATCAAAATTTTCAAAACCAGGCAAAAGTAGAAAGAAGCGCATTTTAAATTTTATACGTATGCTTCCTATGCCAGTCCGCAACCTACCCGCATTATCGGGAGAACTATTTAAATACAAAAATAATCGTTTTTACACTCAGTCCTATAGTATGTAAGGCAGTGGTAGCCTAGTGGTTAGCACGTCGGACTTCCACCTGGAAGGACGCGCGTTCGATGCCCACTGAAGACCACCATGTATACTAGGGGATATGTGCATGTAAAATCCGTAGACCCCACTACATCTCCCCGTGCGTAAGCAAGCCTAAGGCCTCGGCTAACAGGTAGGGGTCTGGTAGAGAAATGTCCTATAGTATGTATGAAAATTTAAAATTTCGTTTCCGTTTCTTTTAAGTTAGCAGTTAAAAATTCCGCCATTGCAACGTTGCAATATAATTTTCGCTGACTCCCTTCCTACGTCATGCGTACCCCTGGGGTTCGCGAACCACCGGTTGGGAAACGCTGTTTTATAAGTATTCAAAACAAAGCGTAAAAAAGACAGGGGGGGCCCAACCCCTCAGAGGGATGGCGCACCCCCCTAAGAATTAGGGAACTCTCCTAAAACGATGACCTTACAAATCGGCCAAACAGTTGACCAAGCCCCCCCCCCCCTTTTAGTGGTGCAGTCTGCGTCTTATGACTCCCTTCCTGCTGGTGGGCACCCCTGTATAAATAATGGTGGACGCATTACTGTTAGCGGAGTTTATTTTTCCTCCTCACTGCTGAAGTGTTAATAGGTTCTAGCAGACGACACTTTGTCATCAGAACTAGACATGCAAAAAAACCCGCTGATTTTGAGACACGGGACACGGGAATAAACCCGGGAAATTTGGGGAATTAACCCGGAACTTTAATTGTGAATTTTGAGATTAAACGATTGCCATCTTAAGGACTGTCCATAAATAATGTCACGCTTTTTTCCCATATATTTGACCCTCCTCCGCCTCTTTATCACAAAATGTCACACTTTTTGTTACCCTCTCCCCTCCTTTTGTCACAATTTCATGACCCCCTCAAAACGTGACATCATTTATGAATGATCCCTGAAATTAGTGTTCAAACCATATAATTCGAATTTGTCATTGGATGTCCGAATACTAAGGAATCTTTAATGTCCAAATATTTATGCAAATATGAAAGTGAAAATTTTAGCTTAGTACTGTTTATGAAATAAAATAATATAACATAAGTATTAATCGTTTAAATATTTCATTACAGATCAATAAAAAAGTGTAATTTATGGTTAGCTGCAAAGACGTAGCCATATAAAGAATTCACATTTTATGTCGCCTAAATTTTAAGAAAAGTTAAGTAATTTGCGTTTACATCATTTAAAGCATTAAAACTGAGATCGCAGATGAAAAGGGTTAAAATCAAAAATGAATTTTTATTACTTGAAACTGTTTGAAAATTCCCAGGAATTTTCAAATTTTCCTCCCCCAAACAACCTATTTATTTCTGGTCTTTAACTGTTAATGTAAATCATCATATATATTATTTCTCAAAGCCTTTTTTTGGTCAGTACGCCATAACTTCCTTAATACTTCGTCAAATTTCATGAGTGAGGCACCCCTTTAAAGCTTTCCTTAACCGCTACACCGAAAAAATAGACACGCGGTCTAAAAATGTACCGATTTTCTTAAATTTGAAGTTTAAAATCATTTAAGAAGAGGTCCTTTAATGGATGCCAAGTCGGTGTTGTGTTTGCTGGTTAGAGGCCGGGTGGCCGAGTCCCGCATTTCGTTTTCTCCAATTAATTGTCTTACTGGATCGTTGATTTTTGATAAACTAAATTTAAAAAGGGATCTTTTATATTTTATTTGGCGTTTTTATTTTCAAGCATTAAATTAAAAAATAGTAGAAAATATACTATTGAAATTATTTTTCATTGCATAAAATGCGGAATTCCGCACGGGTCGACTAGTATATATTATTTCTCAAGACCTTTTTTTGGTCGGTACGCCATAACTTTCTTAATACTTCATCAAATTTCATGAATGAGGCATCATTTTATAGCTTTCCTTAACGGCTACACCGGAAAAATATACAATATACAGTTATACGTAAAGCGCTTCTTAAATTTGAAGTTTAAAATCATTTAAGAAGAGGTCCTTTAATGGATGCCAAGTTGGTGTTGTGTTTGCTGGTTTGAAGCCGAGTGGCCGAGTGGTTAGGAGCGTAGCAGGGCCGCTGTAAGCGGGTGTGCAAGGGGTGCACCGCACGCGGGCGCCATGCAAAAGGGGACGGCAAATTCAGGCTATCAATCCTAAATTTCATCAGATTTTTTTGAAAATAGAAGAATACTTTTTTGCCTCACATGGGATCTTCCTCCAGCTGTGATACTTGATAAGCTTTTGCTTTCTAAAAACGACGCCCCCCCCCCCACCCCCTCCACTGCAAAAAATTTAGACCACGGTCTAAGACAAAAAGAGAACTCTTTTAACTTATCGGACTATTGCCGAAATATGAACATAAGGCGGACCTTATGACTTGGGTTCAAAGAAGGAGACACACTCGGAGATTACCCAAAGGCCCTGCCCTTTAATGACCTCTGCTAGCGATTCTTTTGTTCTCCGTGGTTATTCCAATGTTCTCCCTCGGGATGTCCAATTTAAGATTAGGACTAGATGAGATTCTAATGTTCTTGAGAAGTTTAATAAGACCTGTCAACTTCGCCAGGGCGGTCTGTCAGTTTGCCGCCCCTTCTCTTTGGAATTCAGGCAAAGGTAGTAATGTACAAACAGGTGTGCTTCCTACAGAAGAACTGATGGCTTCGTCTTGTAGATGGTATAAAGTTTATACCAAAATCAGGAAAATTAATAAAGCGTCGCCACTGAAAATGTACTGCCCGGCGCGGGGTGCACTTTGCCACTAGTGTAACTAAAGATTCAATTTAAAATACTGAAGTCATTTTGATCCCCATTTGCATTTATTTAAAGGGCATAATCATTATTTCATACCCCTTTTTTTCTTTTGACAGGGCTGCGCTGTGTTTATGAAAGAAAAGATCAGATATAGAAAAGAACAAAATTAAAAAAAAATCTTTAGATTAAGAATTTTTTTTAAATGTAAAAGTAGAAACTTGCAATTCAAATGAGCATACGATTCACTAGCGTTTTGAGATAGTTTGGTTATGTTCCAAAGCTTATAGAAGCTAGTATATAGAAAATGCTGTTAGTTTAATGCTATATCGAGGTTCTCTTTGAAAGGAATAGGGATCAAGACTAAAAGCATTATAGAACTGTTAAAGTTATGCAAACAAATAAATTTCATTTACCACCATGGTGATCAATGATCAAACGTCCCCCTTTGTGGGAACGGTCCGAAATTAAACTTTGACCACATTTAAAAATAGCTTGTCGGAACCACAGTTTGCGAATTTTGAGCTCATTTCTCCCCAAATTAAAAAAAAAAAAAAAAAAAAATCAACCAAAATATTTCATATACCACTTGAAATGAGAAATAAACAAAATATTTTTTTGTAAAAGAAAGTAAACGATAAAATCAAACTACGAAATCTGCACAATTGGTGCATATTATGTGCTTCTAGATTACAAACAATCCAGTTTTTAGCAAAGAGGAAGAGATTCCTTGTAAATTCGAAACACATTTGCGTACGTTTTTGTAATTTTGTGCTTTAATAACCTCCAGTTTCTCAATACGTAAACATTTCTTTTATATTTTTCATTAGTGTGTGCAGTGCATATAGTAGGGTCAGTTGGGGTAATTGTAAACGCTTTTTCAATATTTTAACTTTTGATCCTTCCCTACCTCTTGAATGAATTCAGAGATAAAATTGTGAGCATTGTAGTCACTACTGTACTTCTTGTGAGTAAATGTGTGCAAAAATTTTGACTTTATGACAATTTGTCAGCAAATGAGCTCGTGTTTACAATTACCCCAGTGTAATTACAATTACCCTAGAGATCTGGGGTAATTGTAAACAGTGATTTATTTTCGAATAAGGTTGATGCAAATGGAAAATAGTTTCATACACAGTGGGCTTAAGGCTTAAGAAGTTCCGGAGCAAAGGCTCCCAATCTGCGGCCAACAGGCCGTCTGTGGTCCGCTGAGTTATGTTATGAGTCGGCTGAGTTCATTTAACGAGAAATATCTTGCGAAAAATAAAGTAATGCGACAATATTTAGGTAAAATTTGTCCCGCAGTGAGTCAGTCGGTTAAGCTTGGATCCCACAGAACACCGAAAGTGAAGCACAACTGGCCCGGGGTCAACGCTTGGGAGGGTGGCCACCTCCCGCGACTGATTATTCTGAGACCGAGTACGCTAAAGGGAGCTGTGCACATAAAATACATCGTCGCTTCAAATGCAAACCAAGTTAGAAATAATTTCCGCTGAGGGACCAACCTAGGTGACGATCCCTCATCTTTGAGCTGGTTCAAAATCATTGAGCCCTCTGAGGCAAGTGTACTTCATTCTAGCGGAGCTCATTAATAATCAGTAGGAGCTTCCTTAATTCATGGTCTCCTTGCAAGGGGGGCCTGGATTTCCAGGTGGCATTAGCAACAACAACAACAGTTATGTAAAATAGACACAAAAGTGTAATTTGCATCAAAATATAATACTTATTGTCCCCCCAGAATATTGGAAATAGGATAAATTTAAGTGTTTACAATTACCCCAGAGTACGAAACATATGGGGTAATTGTAAACACCTGACTTGCACATGAAAAATAACAGGGAGGATGAAATTCATGACTAAATACTTTTAGCAACATTCCATATGACAAATAAAAATGGTTGAAACCACTTACATCGCTTTTGCAGATGAGCTGGAGACGAAAATGTAAGATCATTAAATTTTGATAAACAACTTTTTTCACTGTGTCAGTTTCAAACAATGGTGACGCCCCCACAAATGTTTCGAAACTTACCAAAACTCTTTCAGTGTCTTATCTATGTTGCCAATTCATCACACACCAGCAGTTAAGTTTTCAAAACCACCACAAGTGTAGTTATGAAGCTTGTTTACAATGACCCCAACTGACCCTATATACTTTTCACTTTGAAAATGTGGACATGTTCCCATTTTGGAACTAAAAAATTTGGCAGCGTTAGTCATCTATTCCCTTTGTCAGAAACCAGCGCGAAAGTTTTATAAATCTACATTTTACTTGGATGTGCTTAAAACACTTTTTTAATTTGGAACAAAAACCTGCAATCCATTTTTTTTTAATTTTTTATTTTATTCATTCAGATTTTTATTTCGTCTTCCGTCATATATGTGAAATAAAACATGATTTATAGTACGTATTTATTTAGATATAACCTTTATTAGTATAATAAAAGTGTAGTTCTATAAATTAATTATTTTAAACTTTTAGCGAATTTACTGAAAAATTATGCTCTAGAAGAATGTTCTTTGTTCTTATTATATTGTTTAAAGAGCAAATAAAACTTTTTATTACTTAATTTAAAATAAGAAACATAAAGAAACATCTTAAATCTGCTAGGGAAAAGGCTGCTTTTAAGAGATTTCACTGAGGCGTAGAATACGAGTATATCAAAATTACCATTACCTATATCAAAATAACGTTTTCGGATCACCCCCCCCCCCCCCCCCAATTACAGTCAAGTTTTTATTGTCCATTTTTGAAATCTTTCGTTTTGGAGGCTGCTCATAAATGAAACACTTTTTCCATAATTTTTTTGATTCCCCTCCCACCTTTTTCCGTAACATAACTAGAGGCATAATAGTGTTCTGAAGGTGGGGTCGATCATGACCTTCGAGGGTCGATTCCCTCCTCTAAATTTCGCCCATATTTAAACTTAAGGTCAACATTTTCTAAGTTCTCTTCTGAGTCAAAGACACGACAGCTCAAAATAGTCAATTTTGAGCTGTGTCTTTTTCTTCTGTGCATTGCAGCTGTGGTACGTTCAATGCTTGATTTATGGCAGAGTAGGTTAAGTGACACCAATCGGGGAAAAAAAAGATGCTAGAAAGGTATGGATGCAGAGCAGGCTTGGAGTAATCGCGATTACGTAATCGTAATCGGCTGCAATCGATTACATTTTGACAAAATCGTAATCGTAATCGTAATCTGATGATGGCATATTCTCATAATCATAATCGAAGTTGTGTAATCCCGTAATCCTTTTTCTCCCGTAATTTTAATCGTAATCTTAAGGAAAAAATCCGTAATCTGCTAGTCCTGCAATCGTGTAATCTTGACCTGCTGAAAGCTGAAATTTTTAGCGCTACCCTTGGATAGAAGAGATAAGATTACAAGAAAAAGGATTCAAACTGTGTACTGAAGTCCTATCCTAAGCGGTCTGTAACCTACGGGCGATCATAATATAAAAGGTTCTGTGTGGCGGTCGCAGAGCCTTGATGGCAGGACCATATAATAGTCTGCTAGAGACGCTTGTTGTCCTACTTGTTGCGGTCTCTCAGAATTCTTAATTGCGGCTCCACTCTCCACGGGGAATGGCTGGAGAGCCCGAGAAGAAAGGGAGTCTGGATATGTCACTCGCATCGCCTTGGGGCTCTCAGGGGGGGGGGGGGGGGTTCCGGTCTCCTCGCGTCTTCCAGTTTCGGTACAAGAGCGGTAATCTGTCCGCAAGTCACAGATTTCGGGGTAGATAAGAAAGGGGAAGGTGTCTATAAGGACCAAATGCATCGGTCATTTTGCTTCCTTAATTACCCCTTCAAAACATATTCAAACGGTTGGGCAATAGGCGAGAGTCTGGACGGGACCGCCGCGAGTAAAAGAGAGTTCTCCCTTTACGGCAACTAATTTGGTAAATACCCCAAGTATTAAGTTGATCAACAGGATCTTTAAGAGAAGAGAAGGAAAGTTTGTTTCTACGAGCAAAAACAACTTGAAATTGAAACCTTTTTAGGATTTTAGCAATACGAAAACTTACAGAATGAAAGAATGGTAACACAACCAAATCCTTTCTAGAAACCACATGATTGGGACCAGAAGTTTTTTTAGAAAGTTTGTTATGAATAGAATCAATTAAAGAGTGAGAAAATCCTCTATCAACAGCTACAGCTTTCAGATAGTTGAGTTCAATCTTGAGAAGCTCAGGAGAAGAGCAAATATTAATAGCACGATGGACAAGAGCATTAAAAGCCGAATATTTTTGGTTGGGAGGATGAGACGATAGTCTGTGAGGAGGTAAAGAAACAGCGAAAGGTTTACGATAGACAGAAGTTGTGAAACCAGACTCACTCCTAGAAATCAAAACATCAAGAAACGCGAGGCTACTATTAAGTTCTTTCTCACAAGAAAACTGGATATTAGAATCAATGGAGTTCATAATCGAAAGAGCATCATCAATACCTAACAAGTTACTGTCCGTTAGGACAAAACAATCATCCACATAACGAACATAAAATTGAAATTGCAATTTTTGGAATAGTTTTTCCTCAAAATAATGCATATAGAAATCACTTAAAATAGGACTAAGAGGACTTCCCATGGCTAGGCCATCTACCATAGCATAGAATTTACCATTAAATACAAAAGTGCTCTGTTGCAAGCACACACGAGTAAGAAAAACTAATTCCTCGATTTCCACAGAAGTAAAATGGAATTCAGAAAGCCTTTTCCTGAGGCAAGTCAAAGCGCCATCAACAGGAACATTAGTAAACAAAGAATTAACATCAAAAGAGGCCATAACCGAATTATTCGGAACGAAGTTATGAAGTTTCTTAGCAAAATCGGTGGAATTTTTAACAGTGAAAACATTCCGACTCCTAAGTGGAGAAAACACAGAAACTAAATACTTGGAAAGTTTATATGAAGCAGTGCCAATATTGGAAACAATTGGTCTGAAAGGAATACCTGCCTTGTGTACCTTCGGTAAAGCATAGAAACGCGCACAATTAGCAACAGAAGGAATCACAGACCGTTTAGCAATCAAAGGAATAGAATGAACAGACTTAACAGCAGAAGAAATAGCTTTTAACTCCTTGTCGCTAGGATCTTTATAAATTTCAGAATAAGGACCAGAAGCAATTAAATCATCAGTTTTTTCAACATAAGATGATTTATTAAGAACAACAATCTGACCACCCTTGTCAGCTTTGGTAATGACCAAATCAGAATTTGAAACTAAATTATTGACACAGCGTTTCACAGAATGGGTAAAACCAATATTAGGAACTTTTGAATTGAAATCAACATTGGAAGCAATAAGATGCCGAACTGACTCTTTTTGAGTGGAAGTTAAGGCACTAAATTTGAAAGCTTTTTCAACCGGAGCAATAAGTTCAGAAAAAGAAGGCTTTTTAGCCAAAGCAAAATTGTTATTACATTTCAAAGCATTAATTTCATTACTATTCAAAACTTTTACTATATTAAACTATATATAACATACTATACTTTTCGAAATTTTCTTTGAATAGTAATGAAATTAATGCTTTGAAATGTAATAACAATTTTGCTTTGGCTAAAAAGCCTTCTTTTTCTGAACTTATTGCTCCGGTTGAAAAAGCTTTCAAATTTAGTGCCTTAACTTCCACTCAAAAAGAGTCAGTTCGGCATCTTATTGCTTCCAATGTTGATTTCAATTCAAAAGTTCCTAATATTGGTTTTACCCATTCTGTGAAACGCTGTGTCAATAATTTAGTTTCAAATTCTGATTTGGTCATTACCAAAGCTGACAAGGGTGGTCAGATTGTTGTTCTTAATAAATCATCTTATGTTGAAAAAACTGATGATTTAATTGCTTCTGGTCCTTATTCTGAAATTTATAAAGATCCTAGCGACAAGGAGTTAAAAGCTATTTCTTCTGCTGTTAAGTCTGTTCATTCTATTCCTTTGATTGCTAAACGGTCTGTGATTCCTTCTGTTGCTAATTGTGCGCGTTTCTATGCTTTACCGAAGGTACACAAGGCAGGTATTCCTTTCAGACCAATTGTTTCCAATATTGGCACTGCTTCATATAAACTTTCCAAGTATTTAGTTTCTGTGTTTTCTCCACTTAGGAGTCGGAATGTTTTCACTGTTAAAAATTCCACCGATTTTGCTAAGAAACTTCATAACTTCGTTCCGAATAATTCGGTTATGGCCTCTTTTGATGTTAATTCTTTGTTTACTAATGTTCCTGTTGATGGCGCTTTGACTTGCCTCAGGAAAAGGCTTTCTGAATTCCATTTTACTTCTGTGGAAATCGAGGAATTAGTTTTTCTTACTCGTGTGTGCTTGCAACAGAGCACTTTTGTATTTAATGGTAAATTCTATGCTATGGTAGATGGCCTAGCCATGGGAAGTCCTCTTAGTCCTATTTTAAGTGATTTCTATATGCATTATTTTGAGGAAAAACTATTCCAAAAATTGCAATTTCAATTTTATGTTCGTTATGTGGATGATTGTTTTGTCCTAACGGACAGTAACTTGTTAGGTATTGATGATGCTCTTTCGATTATGAACTCCATTGATTCTAATATCCAGTTTTCTTGTGAGAAAGAACTTAATAGTAGCCTCGCGTTTCTTGATGTTTTGATTTCTAGGAGTGAGTCTGGTTTCACAACTTCTGTCTATCGTAAACCTTTCGCTGTTTCTTTACCTCCTCACAGACTATCGTCTCATCCTCCCAACCAAAAATATTCGGCTTTTAATGCTCTTGTCCATCGTGCTATTAATATTTGCTCTTCTCCTGAGCTTCTCAAGATTGAACTCAACTATCTGAAAGCTGTAGCTGTTGATAGAGGATTTTCTCACTCTTTAATTGATTCTATTCATAACAAACTTTCTAAAAAAACTTCTGGTCCCAATCATGTGGTTTCTAGAAAGGATTTGGTTGTGTTACCATTCTTTCATTCTGTAAGTTTTCGTATTGCTAAAATCCTAAAAAGGTTTCAATTTCAAGTTGTTTTTGCTCGTAGAAACAAACTTTCCTTCTCTTCTCTTAAAGATCCTGTTGATCAACTTAATACTTGGGGTATTTACCAAATTAGTTGCCGTTGCGGCCTTTCTTACATTGGACAGACAAAACGTGCTCTGAAAATTCGGTTAAATGAGCATAAAGGTTATGTACGAAAGCAAGAGCTGAATAAGTCTAGCATTGCTCAACATTGTTGGAATTCCAACCACTCTTTTGATTTCAATTCTGGGAAAATTATTCAAAAATGTTCTTCCCCTTTAGAACTTGACTTTTGGGAAGCTTATCACATTAACAGGAATAGTTCTAATTTGGTTAATGATTCTTCCTCAACTCCTTATTTTTCACATGTCTGGCATAAGTTCCTTTAATTTGTTGTTCTTTCTTGGTTTTCTTGTTAGTTTTCCTTTTTTTGTGTCAATTTTTTTCTCTCTCCCCCCCTCCCCCTCTTTTGCATATGTACTTTGTTTTGCTTTTTGTTTCGGTATTTTCTGTACTTATTTTATTTCCATTTTATTCTTTGTATTTTATTTTATTTTTTTGCAATTTTCATGTATTTTCACATTTTTATGCTGTTGTCTTTTTCTTTGTTTTTATTGATATTCCTTTTTACTTTCTGTACTTCCAACTACATTCGTTTGTCTTCTCTCCGCGGGGGTCCCGGTTTGGAGCCTGCATTAAGAATGGGCGCCCCATTTTCCCTTTCAATAATCGAAGTAGACTGCCCCCCTGAAAATCTAGTGTTGGTACTATCACCTACACACATAAAGAGACATGAAATGACTTTTGTGTTTTTGCCTTTTTTTAACGGCAGAAGTGAAGAATTTTTCTAAAGAATAGCACATTTACACTTCAGCAATTTAGGAGCAGGCGTTACATGATGCTCTATGCTTAAGATTCATGAAATCTTAACCCTGGTACGTGTGATTATTATTATTTTAAAAAATATGTTCTTCGAATATTTAAAAAAGTACATGCATTTAAATCTTAAATTTATTTATATTTTAATGCTAATATTCTTTTTAATTAATAGGTATGTGAAAGAAAATGATATATGTTCAGACATTTTCCCAATTGTTTTTTTAAATGCATGAATTAATATTTAGGAATTATTTTTAAAAATTAATTATCTTTTTCTTCTTAGAATTACCTCAACAGAATTTTGTATTTCAGTTGAATCTTGTACGTTAAATTTGTGTTGTAAAATTACTTGCACTTTATTTTTTCATTAAAACAGTTAGTACATGGAAAAAAATATATGCTCGTGCATGTTAAAAAAAAAAAAAAAAAACACAAAAATCATATTAAAATATTATAGTCATTCGTATTATAATTATTCTTCATATTACTTTTTAACGATTACTAATTTTGCTAAGAGTTATTTGAATGTTCATGTTCAAATTTTTTGAAATTATTCTAACATGCAGCATTTATTTTCAAAAGATTATTTATCTCTTACACTATCTGAATATTTTGTTATCCCGTGCAATTCATGCACATCTTATAAGTGATTTCATAAAGAATCATAGAAAATTATTATTTTCAGTAAACTAATTGGTGTTATGTGAAATATTTGCACAATTTAAATTAGAAAATAAATACAATGGAGAAATATAGATTTTCAGAAATTGCGGCCAACTAAATTTTGATTGTATGCACACAAAATAACAATGAACCAGGTAAATCACTTATGCATTATATATACATTTAGTGCATCGCCTTTGCTTATATACAAAATACGATCAATGTAGTTATTCCTCACATGTGTTTTAAATATTCGAAAAATACTGAATGTGCCTTTCCTGATTATACACACATATATATATATATATATATAATGCAAATTTTTCATTTCTGCAACGACGTCATAATTCCAGAACTGTGATGTTGAAATTGTTTCATTATAATTGCATTCATCATCATTTCAGTTATCTCTTATAAAATCAAAAATTTAATTAAAAATCATAACTTTTTGATTTATGACACTATTGTGAAAATGAGAGTTGTATGCATAAAATCGGATAATTTTATGCTAATCTAATCGTAATCAAAATCGTAATCGGATGTCATAATCGTAATCGATTACATTTTTCAACGACTGTAATCGCTGCCGTAATCGTAATTACTTTTTGGCAAAGGATTACAATCGTAATCGTAATCATAATCTCTCAATTTCTCCCTTTGTAATCGTAATCGTAATCGATTACGTTTCTTTGTAATCGACTCCAAGCCTGATGCAGAGCCATTCAAATAACATTTAAATTCTATCTTTTTTTGTCTCCAACAAAATAAACTGTTATCTATATAAAACAATAGTAATAATGATGATGAAAGAAACCTCCCCCTTCCCCCCTCTTTAGCATCGAAGGGGAGGCACTATAGGTTTTGCACGCGGGCGCTCAGAGGGCTAGAAGCGGGCCTGGAGCGTAGGGCTGGTATACTCAACACCCATGGTTCGAGTCCCGCATTTCGTTCACGTTTTTACCAATTAATTATTTTACTGGATCGTTGATTTTTGATGAACTAAATTTAAAAAGGGCTCTTTTATATTTTATTTGTTAAAATTAATTTTATTTATTAAATTAAATATTCATTGCATAAAATAACTTTTTGGAATGAGCTCATATCAAGCATACTCTATTATTATTAGTTTATTAGCTGCTAAATTTAAAACATTTTATGTGAAAACAAGATATTCTTTCACATTCATTTATATTATGAATGGGTAGAGCTTAACTAACCCAACAGTAACTATATTTTTATTAATGGAAGTTTCTCGTTAGTGTATTTTAATGCAATAAATGCTACTAATAAAAATAAAATTATTATTATTATTGTGATTATTTTATTATTTTGAATATCTGAATAATAGTGGGGAAAATTTGTAACAGCTATTTGTACTGATGTGTTCAATTACATGTCTTCTTTTGTACCAACACCCTTTTGCTTTTTTTAATCTTCATAATGTCCTTTCAAATTAGTGCGAAATTCCGCACAAGTAGACTAGTAGTATTTTATTTTAGTTGTACGATTTTAGATAGGGAAACCTGTTGTACTATGGACTATGGACTGTGCTGTGGATTGTACTGTGCTCCTAATAGTGCCAATATGGCACTGTAATAGTGCCAATATGGCCTCCTATATAATCTCCTAATAATTCCTCCTATATAATCTCCTAATAGTGCCAATATGGCCTGTATGGATTGTACTGTGCTCCTAATAGTGATGGGCATAATCGAGTGATCATAATCGAGAACTCGATTATTCAGGACAACTCGAGAACTCGATTCAGACGACCATCTCGAGAACTCCGATTGAACATCTCGAGAACTCGATTAAACATCTCGAGAACTCGATTCAGACGACCATCTCGCGAACTCGATTGAACATCTCGAGAACTCGATTAAACATCTCGAGAACTCGATTCAGACGACCATCTCGAGAACTCGATTGAACATCTCGGGAACTCGATTAAACATCTCGAGAACTCGATTAAACATCTCGGGAACTCGATTAAACATCTCGAGAACTCGGTTGGTTTACTTCTCGGAAGATAGAATCGAATGAATGTCTCGAATGATTTTCTTCTCGGGTAATACATTTGGATGGTTCATAATAAGTCACGTGATTGCGAAAACTGCTATGTGTGTGAGTAGGTAACAAAGGCGGATAGTTGCTTATTTAAGAGGAAGTCATTGCTATAAACAAATTTAGAGGCCGGGAAGCACTCCCGTCCTTTCGAAATCAATGCATTTTTTTAAAAGTTGACATGTTTATTTGATTCGCACCTCTCGTTTTTTTATCTTCGCAGAATTGCTTTATATCTAGGTGTGGTTACATTGAATAGTTTATGGAATTGAAGTTCTAGAGAAAAGGGGTTTCACGGGGGAGTCTTTGAGGATAATTTTCTGAATTTTAATCCTCGAAATATATCTTAAAGCTATCGCTGGTGACATTTAGGGGAACGGGTTCGTACAATTTCTCCGAAAGTTTTAGAAATTTAGACGCTAAAATCGCAGTTTTATGTTGCATTTTGCAGATGTTAGTAAAAAAGGGACCCCCCGAGAACGTTACTCTAGGCTATTTTTCCTGGGAAAAGAGGGAGAGGAAAAATTAAAAATTTCTAGAGTTCAGTATATAAAAAATAGAAATTGAGACTATTTTTATCATGTTAACGGAAATAAAAAGTGACGGAAATTTTTCGAAATTGAAATCCTGAAAACACAATTTTGGGTGGTGCTCTTAGTGTTAAGGAGGGATTTTTATGGGGCATTACTTTGAAATTGGCAAACGTTTTGAACTCTTTGATGGCGTTTGGGGGGGGGGGGGCATAATTCTAGAATTTTTTTGAAATTTAAGTGATAAATTCGCAACTTAATGCTGTATTTATAGAGCTGTTTGGGAAAGCTGATATTCGAAATTATCTGCGGAAATGTGCATTATTTTAGTATATTTTTGGTGATGGGAAGTGGTTGAGGAGTTTAGGGGACTTCCGGACATCTCCCGGAAATTGCAGGAAACGGAATGGTAAACTGTTTTTGATGACGTTAAAAAAACGGGGGAGGGGGGGGTTCCCAAAATTTTTCGAAATTTAAGTTTTACAAACGCATTTCTAGGTTATCGTTAGTGTGTCATCAGGGGTAAGAGCATAAGGGGAGGGGGGTTCGGTTGCTCGTCCACTGAAAAGTTTTTTAAAGTGACATTCTAAAATCGGGGTTTAAGGGACCGTTCATAAATGATGTCATGCTTTTTTCAATATATTTGACCCCCTCCCCCCTTTTTCACTAAGTGTCCCACTTTAACATACCCCCTACAACCCTTTGTCACAGCTCACGCTATATTACATTAGCATAAAATAAGTTTTATTTGCTGATTTTAAATGTTTTTATAGAAATCAAAATGTGCGATGTCAAACTTCTTGTTACCCCCTCCTCTCCCCTCGTCACGAGCTGTCACATTTTCTTGAACCCAACTTCTCCCCTCGAAGCGTGACATTATTTATGAATGACGAGTAAGCTGTATTGCGAAATGTTAGGGCAACGGTAGGGGTTTGGAAGACTTCGCCGGTTCTTTTACTGAGTAGGATGTGTGTTATATATTGTGTTGCAATAACAAGTTCCTCTCCTCAGTTCCAAAGCAACGACTACAACGATTGAATACGTTACCACTGGGCCCTGAGCTTTATTAGCTTCCCTTATCAGGACTGACACTTTGAATTTTTCCAGTAGGAGGCAAGGGGTATATTCTCCTTTTTATTAGATCAAAAAAAAAAAAAAAAAAACACATGCATTGATAAATACACAGATACACACTATATTTCTCAAAGCCAGGGAAAGGCAATTGCGTATTCCTGACCCCCCCCCCCCCCTAAATGACAGTCCTGCTCCCAAAAAATTTGTACCAAAAGGGGGAATTGCTAAATTTTTAGCTTGTTAATCATATAATTTCTAATTCCAGACCTCCGTAACTCCATTTTTTGATCCTTCCCTGTATTCGCTCATGAACCACTGTTCAGAAAAACGGACTTTCACAATAGTTTAACATATTTATATATATAACTATTATTTTATAAACAAAATATCATTAATATCTTATTTACTTAATCTATTAGTTTTATATTACAAGTAGTTTTGTGAAAGAGCTAAAAAACGTGATACAGTTCATTATTACTGAAGTCTTTAATACAGACCCGGACTGGCTCGCTCTGGGGCCCTCGGGCAGGTACTGAAACGGGGCACCTTAGAGGAAAATTTTTGAGGATTATGTGCCTGGAAACCGTCTTTTGCTCTTTTTAGGGTCTTATACAGTATCTAAACTGAAGCGATTTTTATATCAAATAAGAAAAAAATCAAAACAGTGTTTTAAAGTTTTGCTTGTCTAACTGTTTAGGACACCGAAATTTCATACTATTTTTATTATATCTCACTCACTTATTATATCTAAGTCAAGAGCACTGACTAAATAATAAACTACTATTTATTAAATTAACGAATTTTTAAAGGATTTTTCACTTGGGTGCCACTGATAAATAAAATTTTCAAAACTGTTTCCATAGCCAATCCCTTTCAGCTGAACATTAGGGGGATTAGAGCCATATGGAGGGTACCCCTTAACTGGAAATATGAAATTCTACCAGTTGAAGGGGGTCAGTAGATAGAAAAGGAGAGTTCTACAACAGCAGGCGGATCGCGGATCGGTCACGCCCCCTTACTCCTCCTGCCACACCTCCTCCACCTCCTGCTCCCCCTGCCTCCTCCGCCTGCCGAGTAGGGTTGAGTAGTAGGGTTTCCTCGTAGAAGATTACGAGGGTTTCTGAGTGGAGTTGAGTTGTTACTCTGCGTCTGAAGTTTTGTTTTTAGGAATGGCAACGGTGATATAGCGGTTGTCATGACAACGGTTACCAACTAAAATTGCTCATGGCGCCATCTAGTGAGAGAAATATTAATTATTATTTTTTTCAGACTTGCTCGTTTTCTGATGTTATACTCATGGCGCCATCTAGTGAGATAAATATTAATTCATTCATTTAAATATATTTTTCGGACTTGGAATTAATTTATTTAATTTCTCTTTCCTAGATCGGGAATCGAACATGCAACCTCCAGCTCCAAAAATCATTTGGCGCTCTGATGAATTGCGCGCTTTATCCATGAGACCACCAAATGATTTCAGTAAAGTACAGTTTAAATCAATCCTAATATAATTATCTTTCAGATGTTCGAGAAGACTGCCATCTAGCGAGAGAAAACTTTTTTTGAGCATAGAATATTTAATGATTTCCATGACAACGTATTTTTACGAAAAGCCTCCTAGTGACAAAAATAGGAATAATTATTTTTCGGTCTTAGGCGTTTTCTGAAGTTATTTTTTATTTCCAACTTAGATTTTCACAAATGGCAACATTATTTTTGAATTGGCAACATGTTTTTAGTTTTAATTCCGAGGTTTGAAACGCTCATGGCGTCACCTAGTGAGAGAAATTATTTTTTGAACTTAGTCGTTTTCCGGTGTTATTTTTAATTTCCAACTTGGGTTTTTCACGAGTGGTAACATTAATTTATTTTTTTTTTTTAACTTCAAGAGTTGAAACGCTCATGCTATCATCCAGCGAGAGAAATTATTTTTAGACATAGAATATTTTATTTAATTACATTTTCTTTCAGATATTCGAATTCATATACCACAAACCTCAATGTTGTAAAACTCATTCGATCAAATCATGATTACTATGTTTTTTTTTTTTTTTTCCTTGCGTTTGTATCAGACATAACCGAAGTGTTCTAGTGATAATTAATTAATTATTTCCATCAGAATTAAATTTCACTATTTTTAATCAACTCATAGCACTATTTTAATCTCAATAATGTATAAATAGTAACTATCTCCTAATTTTGAACATATTTTTTCACCCTAAAATGTCAAAGACAGGATGAATTGCGATCCAATCAAATAGCTTCTTGAGAAAGTGTAGATTTAATGTGAACCAAACAAACCAATCCTCGAAATTTACAAAATTTAAGTCAAAGTTAATTATAGAAATGTTTAAGACTTAGAAAAAATTTTTAAATCTTTTTTCCTAAAGTATGAAAGACAGAATTAAATGAGAACTTATCAAACAGTTTCTTGAAAAAGTGTAGACTTAATATGAACCAATCAAATCAATCCACTCAATTTACTAAATTTTAGTCAATTAAAAGTTTTGTTGAAATATTTGGAACTTAGAAAATGACCATCAATAGGTTTATACATACTAATTTAACAATACTTTTACAAAAAGTGGCGATTTCTTCTATACTTAAACAAGTTTACATCCATTTTACTGTTTTCTATCAATACAAATCAACGAATTTATATCAACTAAGACTATATTTACATTAGATAATCATCCTCTAATCAATATTATACCACTAGATTTTTTTTCAAAGTTTAAGAGTTTGCATGAAATAGTGGAAGTTAGAGCATGTTCAGCAACTTTATTTCACATAGAATGAGAAGCGAATTTTTCGTGCATTTCAATATTTATTTATTTTGTTTTTAATTAATATTTTTTTTTACACATTTTAACGTGTCAAACGAATACAATCTCAGAAATTATTGTGATCATATATATCATGATTAAAGAAACTTTAAAAACAGTCAAGAGCATATTGCTAAATAAATGATTAAAGAAACTTTAAAAATAATCAAGAGCATATTGCTAAATTTGTAACTGCGAAGCAATTCAATAACCTGATTGACGAACAATGCAATACATTTAACGAACATTTCAACTATGCAAAAGAGTTTTAAAACTTTGTCTTTAACATTTAACGAATTTTTCATTTTTTCAAAGAGTTATTTATTTTCAAAACTCTGTCTTTAACATATTTTTACGATTTACACAGAATAATACAACCGTAACTAACCAACCCCAAACTATATATTTTCCTCGAGACAAATATATAGTTTTGGGGAGCCAGTGCTTGGTTAGGGCTCCCTTCACCGCCGGTTAGTTGCCACTTTGTTCGCGAGAAGAATATCTCCAGTTGTAACTTTAAGATTAAAGCAGTTTTAATTTTGAACTTTTTCTTTTACATGCTTTGTTGTGTTGCACTACATATATTTAGTTTTTCACAGTTTTAGCATTTTTGTTCGCAGAACTTTAACATTTTTTATCAAGATTTCAGTTGATGAATCTATGGTTTTGATAATTTATACTTGTTATTTGTTCATTTGTATGATGTTTTAACATTTCGTGCTCAATAATTTTATGAGTTCAGTCTAAGTTTTAGTCGACAGATCAAAATTTTTTTTTTTTTTTTTACGCTTTGTATTTAATATTTTGATCTTTTTGTGTTGCTTTAATATATTATACTTAGTATTTTTACGTCATCATTGCAGGTTTTAGTAGATAAAGTTAAGTTTTTACATTTTGAAAGGTGCATAACACTTTTACTTTGCAAATTTCCGTACTATTATTTTTTCGTTCTAAGTTTCTCTGAATGCATTTAAGTTTTGTCATTGAAGTCAATTTGTCATTTAAGTTTGAAGTTAGCACTCTTTCATGCATTATTGCTTTGTATTGTGTATTTTTTAATATTTCACAGTATTAGCATTTTGTTCTTCGAACTTTTACATTTTTCTGATTAAGATTGCTCTAAACACATCTACGTTTTGAAGGTGAGTCTATGTTTTCAAGTTTTATTTGATAACTCCAAATTTTTTATGTTTAGTAATTTGTACTTTTACAATTTGTGTTGCTTCAGTATATTATACTTAGTATTTTTATATCTCCATAGTACTTTAACATTTTCGTTATGTTTTTACTAAATTAATGTATATTTGACGTTCTGTGCTTAGTACTTTTACATTTTCTATACTAAGTTTTACTAGATGAATCTAAGTTTTGATGTTTTGTACGTAGTACTTTTACATTTTAGTGTTGCTTTAATATATTATACTTAATATTTTTACATCTTCATTCCATGTTTTAGTTAAAGTTTTAACATTCGTACACAGTACTTTTTACATTTCGCAAGTGCATTTCAATGTACAAATCTATGTTTCGATACTTTATACTTGTTATTTAGACATTTTTATGATGTTTTAACATTTCATACTTAGTAATTTTACTCGACTTCAGTCTAAGTTTTAGAAGATCTCTAACTTTTTTTACGTTTTGTATTTTGTACTCTTAAATTTTTTACATTTATAGAATGTTTGAACATTTTGTACTCATACTTTTTACTATTTTAGTTTGAATTTTTGTAGATCCATCTAAATTTTTTAAGTTTCGTACTTAAACTTTTACATTTTCGTACAAAGTTTCACTTGATGAATACGTTATATACTTAGAATTTTTACATTTTCATGTTGCTTTAATATTTCATACTTAGTACATTTGGTTCAATTATATTGTTATTCTAAGTTTTAGTAGATAAATCAAAGTTTTAACATTTTGTACGTAGTAATTTTTACATTTTTTCATTAAGTTTTAACATTTTACAAACGTATAACACTTTTCTTTTGAAAAGTTCCTTACTTTTACATCTTTGTTTTGAGTTTTGCAGCTTTATACTATTTGAGGTTCTGTCCTTAGTACTTTTACATTTTTATACTAAGTTTTACTAGATGAATCTAAGTTTTAATGTTTTGTACGTTATACTTTTACATTTTAGTGTTGCTTTAAGATATTATACTTAATATTTTTACATCTTCGTTTCATGTTTTAGTTAAAGTTTTAACATTCGTACACAGTACTTTTTATATTTTGCAAGTGCGTAACACTTTTATTTTTGAAAATTTTCGTAGTTTTACATTATTCGTTCTAAGTTTTACTAGATGACTCTAAGTTTTGATGTTTTGTGCGCAGTACTTTGACTTTTCTTATGGCGTTTTTAGCAGGTTAATATAAGTTTTGCATTGGTAGTAGTAGTTGAAAGCTATGGTTCTTTATTTCAGTTAGTAATGCAAGTCTTTGAGTATAACGTTTCTAACTTTTTTTTATATTCTGTACTTTATGTTGCTACGATTTTAACCAATTCTATATTTAACTTGAACTCTGTATAAAATTGTTTGCAATCTTACTTTCAAAGTAAAGATTTCAATTTTGTATGTAGGTAAGTAGTAATAGACTTTTTCAAAACACGGAATTTGTAACGTAAATAGCTTGAAAGTTTTCTTTGTACTTTAGTAATAAACCTTTTCAATGTGGGAAAAGACGCGTTGCAAATAGTTTTGATAAATATTTTTCTCGGTTGTATATCATAAACCCTATGTAAATTATAAAAATTGTGTTAAAGATTAAGTTTTGAAAATAAATAACTTCTTGAATAAATGAAATGATCGTTAAATGTTAAAGAGTAAGTTTTGAAAGTCTTTGAATAGATGAAATGTTCGTTTAATGTGTTA
Organism: Octonoba sinensis; assembly: GCA_038502835.1. Taxonomy (NCBI): domain Eukaryota; kingdom Metazoa; phylum Arthropoda; class Arachnida; order Araneae; family Uloboridae; genus Octonoba; species Octonoba sinensis. Next base: position 20,840,051 of record CM076599.1, on the reverse strand, counting down.
TGTGCTTGATTATAATATTAAAGGTGTGAACAAAGTAAAGATTTCAAGTTTGTATGTTAGTAATAGACTTTTTCAAAACATGAAATTTGCAGCGAAAATAGCTTGAAAGTTTTCTTTGAATTTTGCTAATAAACCTTTTCAATGTATGAAACACGTATTGGAAATAGTTTTGTTAAATATTTTTATCGGTTGTATTACTCTGTGAAAATCTTAAAAATTGTGTTGAACACTGAGTTTTGAAAATAAATAACTCATTAAATAGATGAAACGTTCGTTAAATGTTTAAGAGTAAGTTTTGAAAGTCATTGAATAGATGAAATGTCCGCTTAATGTGTTATATGCTTGATTATAATATTAAAGGTGTGAATAAAGTAAAGATTCCAAGTTTGTATGTTAGTAATAGACTTTTTCAAAGCATGAAATTTGCAGCGTAAATAGCATTTAAGTTTTCTTCGAACTTTGGTAATAAACCTTTACAATGTATGAAACTCGTGTTGGAAATAGTTTTGTTAAATATCGGTTGTATATCATAAAATCTTTGTAAATTATAAGTTCTGTGTGAGTCATAAAAATATATGTTAAAGATTGAGTTTTGAAAATAAATAACTCTTTGAATAGCTGAAACGTTCGTTAAATGTTTAAGAGTAAGTTTTGAAAGTCTTTGAATAAATGAAACGTTTGTTAAATGTATTGTATGGCTTGATTATAATACTGAAGGTAAGAAATTCTTCACTCGGAAGTAATGAATTAAAGGGTTATATCTAGGAGAAAATGTGTTTAAGGAAAACTGTCTGAGTATGGTGAGTTAAATACATAGGTCTTCGTAAAATTATTAAATTTATATGTATGTATATGTTTGCATGTATGAAATATTTTTTAATTAAGACTTACTGTTACATTCATATTAAACTTCAATTGAAGTCAAATTGGTTTATCAATAGTGTTACTCAGCTTGTAGCATCATGTTTGCATGTGTCATTCTTCGATTGGGGCGGCCAACGAGGTATTGCCACCTTATCTTCATCAGCTGATAAGAGCTTGAAGAGTCATTTCTACGTTGTGGTTTGGAGGGGAAACATTTACGCTCTCTCTGCTCTGTGAGTACATGATGTTTTATGTAATTTGTATTTCGACTTTAAAGTATTTCTTAGATTGCATTCTGTTAAAATTAGTTTCATGTAAGTTTGAATAATTGAACTATAGCTATATTGCATGAAAAAATTCTTCGATTTTCAACGTGTGAATGATATTATTTTAAGTGCATTCTCTGTGTTCATTCACTAACTGTATTGCTAGATTTTGCCTAGTTGCTTTTGTGTTCGTGTATAGGATAACTGAAAATTCGCAACGATTGCTTTGGTTAGTAGGAACTCGGTGGAGGAACTGCTAAAATTGTCCTTTATTTCTAAGATGCTTTTTTAGCATTCATTCTTCCAAGTTCTGATAATGGATGTTATTAATTATTTTTAATGGTAGAAGTTTCAACAGATGTTACATCTTGTGTATGTTTTTTATGTCTTTGAGTATAATATTTCTAACTTTCTTTTTTATTTTCTGTAGCTATGATTTTCAGCATTACCGTATTTAAGTTAAATTGTACTTCTGCGATTTTAGTTTCAAAGATTCTAAGTTTGTATGTAAGTAATAGACTTTTTCAATGCATGAAATTTGCGGTGTGAACAGTTTTAAAGTTTCTTCGTGCTTAAGTAATAAACTTTTTCAGTTTGTGAAAATCGTGTTGTAAATAGTTATGTTAAATATTTTTCTCGGTTGTATTATTCTGTGTAAATCGTAAAAATATGTTAAAGACAGAGTTTTGAAAATAAATAACTCTTTGAAAAAATGAAAAATTCGTTAAATGTTAAAGACAAAGTTTTGAATAGCTGAAATGTTCGTTAAATGTATTATACGTCAATCAGGTTGTTGAATTGCTTCGCAGTTACAAATTTAGCAATATGCTCTTGACTATTTTTAAAGTTTCTTTAATCATGATGTATATGCCCACAATAATTTCTGAGATTGTATTCGTTTGAAACGTTAAAATGTGTAAAAAAAAATAATTAAAAACAAAATAAATAAATATTGAAATGCACGAAAAATTCGCTTATCATTCTATGTGAAATAAAGTTGCTGAACATACTCTAACTTCCACTATTTCATGCAAACTCTTAAACTTTGAAAAAAAATCTAGTGGTATAATATTGATTAGAGGATGATTATCTAATGTAAATATAGTCTTAGTTGATATAAATTCGTTGATTTGTATTGATAGAAAACAGTAAAATGGATGTAAACTTGTTTAAGTATAGAAGAAATCGCCACTTTTTGTAAAAGTATTGTTAAATTAGTATGTATAAACCTATTGATGGTCATTTTCTAAGTTCCAAATATTTCAACAAAACTTTTAATTGACTAAAATTTAGTAAATTGTGTGGATTGATTTGATTGGTTCATATTAAGTCTACACTTTTTCAAGAAACTGTTTGATAAGTTCTCATTTAATTCTGTCTTTCATACTTTAGGAAAAAAGATTTAAAAAATTTTTCTAAGTCTTAAACATTTCTATAATTAACTTTGACTTAAATTTTGTAAATTTCGAGGATTGATTTGTTTGGTTCACATTAAATCTACACTTTCTCAAGAAGCTATTTGATTGGATCGCAATTCATCCTGTCTTTGACATTTTAGGGTGAAAAAATATGTTCAAAATTAGGAGATAGTTACTATTTATACATTATTGAGATTAAAATAGTGCTATGAGTTGATTAAAAATTGTGAAATTTAATTCTGATGGAAATAATTAATTAATTCTCACTAGAACACTTCGGTTATGTCTGATACAAACGCAAGGAAAAAAAAAAAAAACATAGTAATCATGATTTGATCGAATGAGTTTTACAACATTGAGGTTTGTGGTATATGAATTCGAATATCTGAAAGAAAATGTAATTAAATAAAATATTCTATGTCTAAAAATAATTTCTCTCGCTGGATGATAGCATGAGCGTTTCAACTCTTGAAATTAAAAAAAAAAAAAAAATTAATGTTACCACTCGTGAAAAACCCAAGTTGGAAATTAAAAATAACACCGGAAAACGACTAAGTTCAAAAAATAATTTTTCTCACTAGGTGACGCCATGAGCGTTTCAAACCTCGGAATTAAAACTAAAAACATGTTGCCAATTCAAAAATAATGTTGCCATTTGTGAAAATCTAAGTTGGAAATAAAAAATAACTTCAGAAAACGACTAAGACCGAAAAATAATTATTCCTATTTTTGTCACTAGGAGGCTCTTCATAAAAATACGTTGTCATGGAAATCATTAAATATTCTATGCTCAAAAAAAGTTTTCTCTCGCTAGATGGCAGTCTTCTCGAACATCTGAAAGAGAATTATATTAGGATTGATTTAAACTGTACTTTACTGAAATCATTTGGTGGTCTCATGGATAAAGCGCGCAATTCATCAGAGCGCCAAATGATTTTTGGAGCTGGAGGTTGCATGTTCGATTCCCGATCTAGGAAAGAGAAATTAAATAAAATAATTCTAAGTCCGAAAAATATATTTAAATGAATGAATTAATATTTATCTCACTAGATGGCGCCATGAGTATAACATCAGAAAACGAGCAAGTCTGAAAAAAATAATAATTAATATTTCTCTCACTAGATGGCGCCATGAGCAATTTTAGTTGGTAACCGTTGTCATGACAACCGCTATATCACCGTTGCCATTTCTAAAAACAAAACTTCAGACGCAGAGTAACAACTCAACTCCACTCAGAAACCCTCGTAATCTTCTACGAGGAAACCCTACTACTCAACCCTACTCGGCAGGCGGAGGAGGCAGGAGGTGGAGGAGGTGTGGCAGGCGGAGTAAGGGGGCGTGACCGATCCGCGATCCGCCTGCTGTTGTAGAACTCTCCTTTTCTATCTACTGGGGTCCGGGATTCTCTCCCGCGAAAATTTTGAAAACTATATGCAAACTGGTGCATTTTGAGGCCTTAGGAGACACATTTGGGAAAGCAAAAATATCAGGAACAAAGAAACGAAACAAATAAAAACTTTTTAAAGTTTAAACGATTTTATTTATAAAAAAAACTCATAAAAATGCAGAATAAAATTAGCATTTTTTTAAAAATCTGGTAATTCCCCCCCCCCCCCTTCTTACTAACGCTCATACCGAAGAGGCATGTCTCCGCCTTGTCAAACGACACTTGCAAGCTAACCTCCTCCCCGCTTTTCCCGAAAGGATGCTTTGAAAATTTGTAAAAGAAAAGTTATTACACTGTTTGAGCATAGTATTATTTACATCTCACTATTACAAAGCCTCACTATTACAAGGCCTGCAAAAAACCTCGACTTTTTTAAAAATTTGAATTTTTAAATTTTTACATGCAAAATTTGCCGCCCTCTTAAAACTGCCTTCCCAGGACCCCTTGCCTGCCACAGGAGCCTGCCGACTCATCAAACGACGCAGACGCAACATTATTCAGTATAACTCAGTTTTAAAGCTTCCTACACTTTCTACAAATAAATACTTCTATTAATCAGTTTTAATCGTTAGCAAAATAGCCGATCAATGATCCAATCGGAGCGCCGAACCAGGATTTTAATTCTCGTTCCAAAAGTTGCAGTTTCAAAAATAAATATCTTTTTTTATTGTATTTTCTTTCCTCTTCGTTTTTTTTTTTTTTTTTTTTTTTTTTTTTTTTCATCACAGTTGAATATGCCTCCCCTCAGAGGTGCCGCCGCATGGGCCGACACCCCAGTTCCGGGCGTGTCGCATGGGCCCCGGCTTGCTGCCCCCCCCCCCCCCCCCCAGATCCGGCACTGCTATTGAGCTTGGAAAATGACTTTCTCACGGTTCCTTAGTCAACTTGTGGTATAATCTGCCCTGTTCATTATATTGTCTATCTATTCATACATAAATACCGTGCTTTACAAAGTATAAGAAATAAGATTTACCTTTTATTTTTTAGCAATTTTTAAGAAAAACGTAATTTTTAACACTTAGTCTGATATATTGCAAAAGGAAAAAATTAAAGAATTTTTTACTACTGTATAAAACCAAACTGCCCTTTAAAATACCAGAAAATCGTCGCCTGACAATTATTGAAAATTTCAGCTTAAAGTATTGATTTTAATGTTCTTTATTTGAAATTGATTATGAGTAAAACGCGATTTCGGGACGGTTTGAGGCAATTTACCACAGAAAGAAGTGAGTCTAATATTCCGAAAAATACGGAATGTATATGTAAATGTATATTGTATCTGTCTGATTTTGAATAAAAACAATCACAGAAGTAAAGTAAGAACGCAAGGCCGTAGCCAGGATTTTCTTTCGGGAAGAGGGGGGGGGGGAGGGCACCGAGCATCAGGGACAAATGCGATGTCAAAGAAATGGGGGAGGGGAGGGTTAAAAATTTGAAAGTATATAGTATACATATAGATAATATTATCTATAAATGTATGTGGTGTCACTCATTTCCCTACACTAACGTCATAAGTCGAAAATTTACGATGCTTGAATTCATAACTGCTGTAGCGAACACAAGAGCTGAAAAGAACTGATAATTATCGGTTTTCCCCCAGGGAATTTAAATGAAAGTCAGGCATTTTGAAAATTACCATTTTCAGTACCTTCCAAAAAGATTTCCTGTCCAAAAAAAAAAAAAAGCTTTTTCGCTGATTTTTTAATTTGTTTTGAAGCGCTACTTTAGCTTTAAACCTTCAAGTATTTCCTTACATGTCGTATACTTTGTGTGTTATTGCTATGAATATATTTTCAATGCTACAAAATATTTTAAATACTCTTTACAATTTAAAGTTAACAAATTTGTTACCTTTTTAAGCTTTGATAATATAGAGAGCGATGAAAATATTCTTATCCTCCTAACCCTGGGATTGCGTGTGATATGGGTAATCTATTAATGAATATCTTTTGAAGCACCTTTGAAGTTCAAACGGAATAAAAGAAAGAAAAAAGATAAAAGAGGTTCTCAGCATATGTGAAGGGGCCTGGCGTATTATTGTTTTGAAAATATTGCATAGAAATATTCATACCTATTCTGCTTTATCTCTGTAAGGTTTCTTCCCAGCTATAATCTAACTCGGGATTTGCGCGCAAATTTCTTACTGCAGTGTTCGAATAAACGTCTTGTGCTATACAAGAACCCACTGAAATTCCCTCTGCCAATGTCCGGCAACCTGTTTTATTGCAACTTGCAACTTTTGCGAAAAAGAATATGATTCGTGAAGAGGCAAGCCCTCCTCCCCCCCCCCCCCTCTTCCTCATCGGAAGCGTATGTTAATTCCATTTTGTCAGTTTCTAGGTTTCAAGGCGTCGTGTCCCCTACTTCTACAATATGGGTAATTAGTTGATGAATGTCACTTCCAAGAATGCAACCTTCCGCAAAAAAGATCACAAAGAATGAGAGGACCGACAAAGCCCCTTTATTTAAAAAACTTGTATGTTTGTTGTTCTTGTGTGGTCGAGCGATAAGAAGGTCCTGCCATGTGTCACATGTGTAACCTTAGGCTAGAAATCAATCATTATCTGCTGATGACTCAGAGATCCTATTGCCTGGTTGCCTCGAGATAGAGTCGCTTTGAGGGAACTGATCTTTTTCCGGTTTATTTTCAAATGTCCCCTTTTCCAATATGTTTTTGAAGCGTCGTCTTGTCGTTAGACACCCCTCCTGTCCTCTCTCCACAAACGGGTTGGTTATCGAGAAAAGGACGTTCTTTTTTTTCCTCTTTTCTGGTGGCTTTCAATAGCTTTTATGTTGTCAACAAATATTTTCATGCATATAAAAAGTTCCTGTGCAACATCGCAATTTAGAACAGTGAAATACAATACCAAACCCTCAAAAAAAAAAAAAATAATAATAATAATAATTAATTAAATTAAAAAATAAAGGAAATAAATTGTAGACTAAGCTAAAAATGACAAAATTATTAACCCCCCCCCCCCCCTTCTTGCCTACGGTATAATATAATAACTCGTATTTTAATTTTACGGAAGTCTTCAATTGTAATCAACACACATTTTTGCTTGCTTCGCGAACAGAAAAAAAATGTTATCCTGATGAGTCATGCAATGACTTAATTAGTAGAAACAAAATCTTCGTCTAGAGCGCAATGAGAAGTTTGAGGACCCCTGGCGGTAAAATAAATATGGGCGCCCCCCTCAAAATATTCTACCTGTATCCATGTGGTCTACAGTATGGGGAGAGGAAATTTGAAATAGTGAAGGGGCCTTTTCAATTCGGGGCCCTATTGGTTGGCACCGCCATGTACACCCACTGATCTTTGTTTCTCTTTTTGAAATTGGCTTCTAAGCCGTTATTAAATCCGTTAATGTTAGCAGCTCCGACAAATGAGCAAGCAATAATATTTCATATTGAAGTGCCTCATTTAGGTAGTTTTGATTTTACAGGCAAAAGCAAAAATACAATTTACCCAATTGGACAAAGCAAGTCCAATTGGGCCGTCGACCACTGTTATGTTAAAGTTTTAAAAGTCTTAAAACTTTTGTAAGATTGCGATAGTGAAGCATCCTGGGAAAAAGTGTAATGAAGCAGATGCAAATAATTACAAAAAAAAAAGAAAAATCTGTAAAAAAAAAAATTCAGATAGAAAATTATTTTTTCCCCTCCTCGTTTGGGGGCCCCCTAGTCCGGGGGCCCTCGGCGATCGCCGACCAGCCGACCTGGCCAGTCTGGGCCTGCTTTACTATGTAAAACATCATCAATGCATACATATATTATCTGAGCTAAATATGCAACTAAACGACATGAGAAAATTACCAAGGCTTAAATTTGATCTTCATAGAAAAGAACTGAAAAGTATAAATATGTTCGACAAAAACTCTCTCTAGGGGCATTTTCTTTGAGCAGCAGAGATGGGAGAACCGGACGCCCGGATAACCCAGGAAAGGTCACTTGAAAAGAAGGAAAAGACAAATAATTCTGCGAAGTCAAAGTGTCCCATTTTACCCTTCAAAGGGAATGGTAGCTAAAAAAAATGCAAGCTAAAAGGGTTGCTTTTTAAAGCTATTTATCATTTAGGAAGTATGAAAGTTTTTTAAATTCCTTTCGAGGGGCGCCCCGAGGGGTGTGAGGGGGGGGGGGAATCTGGTAGGAGCACCAGATTTTTAGAGTAAATTTGGTGTTGCACATAATATATTAGTAACCAATTTTTCAACTCATTTTGAGGGTAGAGCAGATTTAAAATGCTCTTTTAACAATTAAAATTAGTTGAAATTGAATATTGCTTTTAGTTGCTAATAATAAATACTGATTTTACTTTGTTGTGTTTCTAACATTTTCTTATTTACACCGACGTATTTTTATGCGGCAGTATCTTATTTATTCTGAGGTATTTAATGTTGTATTTTCATGGAGCATTTAACCACGCAACGGGATTGGCAAGCGAAACGAGCAAATGCAGAGTCCCTAGTGTTTTTAAATCATACATTATTGAAACACATTGATTTATGTCAAACGAATTATTCACTCTAAATGGATAAATGTAATAATAATTAATACAAACAATAATTTTAAGGATTTAACGTTATACAATCTTATTTCAGACTAAAGTTCGTCAGACCGCCGCAGCTCTTATTGGCATAGGCTGTTTGTTTCGACTTTCACCATAGCACATCTGTGATTGTCGACACACAGTATTGAATGTCCAAATGTATAAGGATAAAAGTAAATGTTCGGACTTTCATGAAATTCGTTTTTTTTTTTTTTTTTTTTTTTTTTTTTTTTTTTTTTTTTTTTTTTTTTTTTTTTTTTTTTTTTTTTTTTTTTTTTTTTTTTTTTTTTTTTTTTTTTTTTTTTTTTTTTTTTTTTTTTTTTTTTTTTTTTTTTTTTTTTTTTTTTTTTTTTTTTTTTTTTTTTTTTTTTTTTTTTTTTTTTTTTTTTTTTTTTTTTTTTTTTTTTTTTTTTTTTTTTTTTTTTTTTTTTTTTTTTTTTTTTTTTTTTTTTTTTTTTTTTTTTTTTTTTTTTTTTTTTTTTTTTTTTTTTTTTTTTTTTTTTTTTTTTTTTTTTTTTTTTTTTTTTTTTTTTTTTTTTTTTTTTTTTTTTTTTTTTTTTTTTTTTTTTTTTTTTTTTTTTTTTTTTTTTTTTTTTTTTTTTTTTTTTTTTTTTTTTTTTTTTTTTTTTTTTTTTTTTTTTTTTTTTTTTTTGTCTGTAAACTATAATCAAGGTCATTTTAAGTTACAAATTTACAAACATGCTCTATTTAGAAAAATACCGGAAATAGCGTCCGCTGAATACGGTCGCTGTATTTCAGACGATACAGGACGGTCGTTATACCGAAAGCAAATTAACATCGATTTCATAGGGATAAAGTTGGGACTTTTATCACTGGTCGTTATAATGGAATGGTCTTTATAATGTGTGGTCGTTATAACGAGCGTCGACTGTATTTGCATTATTGATTCGTCAATTTTTGTTTTTCTTACATTGTTTTTTCCTTGTACAGTAAAACCTGTACAAGTTGACCACTTTTGCATAAACGGAATTAGCCCTATATTATATAACTTAAGGAAACCTTTGTAACTTGACCACCTCATTTGACCCCCTGTCTGTATTGTCCCCTTATGTATGTCAAATTTGGGTGGGAATATTCTAAAAAACCCTTTGTAAATTGACCTCCTATTTATTACTAAATATTTATTTGTTTATCTATTTTTGCAAGGTTAAAGAAGACTACAATAACTTCTTGAGGATATTTTTTATGCTATAATGTTAGACCACTATTTGTCTGGTGGATGAAACATCACTACAAAATTTTTTAGTTTGGTTTAGGATTAGAAAAGAAAGCAGAAAACCATGCCTAATACTTTTTTTTCTTTGCTCCTGGCGTTTGTTCAAGAATTGATGGTTTGCTCGTTGTTTTGCTGACCATGTAAAAATGACATTTTTTGTATTGTTAACTTTAGATTCCTCAAGAGATTAGATGAAATTGAGGAGAAACTTGGGACCATAAGAAGTTGATAAATACAAAATCAGATTGCATGTCTACAAATTCATACTTTTTAAGAAAATTTCTATCTTTATTTATCATGTCCTCAAAATTACCTCATGTTTATTTTAAGGTAATTTTGAATTTCCTCATCATGACACATTGCCAAGATGTCAAGGCCAACCCAAATCATTAATTAAGAGAAGAATTGTATGCCAGTTTTTTTAATAATGTTCTGCATGTATCGGTGTTCAATACATTGCTCACCCTTAATATATATAAGATATATATGTACTATGATATATATGTATAATGATATATACATGATGATACATATATGTTACCGTGAATGTCCGAAAGTGAAAAATGTCGACATACACCTAATACTAAATGTCGACAATCCCTGCGATTGTCGACATTTACCATACATCGAACTGGAGACTGTCGACATTCTCGAATTCCGAACATTCACAGTATCATATATATATATGCCACTTTTTAAAAATATACACACATGCAAAAGGTTTAAAAAGATGTAATTTATATGAAGACTGTTAAAATAATGTGAAATAATTTTGACATAGCACTAAGTAATATTCTGGAATAATTCTGGGTATCATGGCTTAATTTCAAAATATTCCATGTGGTTTTTGTGCAAAATCAACTTTCCTTTGTTATGGTAATGTACAAATCTGCAATATTCGAATAATAGCTATTATACAGTACCGAACCCCAAATTCGGCATGCTCGGGACCGCCGCCATGCCGAATTTCGGAATCCGATCCAAAATGACGGATTTGCGGGACCAAAAATGGCGGACAAAAGCATACAACACTGATGGGCCATTATCCCTTCTAAAGGACCCATTATTTTTGCTAAGAAATAATTCGAAGCTAATACAATTCTTAAAAGAATAGCAGAGATTTATTTATGAAAAATATTTCAATAACTTTACAATACAACGTTAAAAATATTACCTAAAGCCATTCGTAAAAAAAAATAAAGTTGACTAGATTTTTATATTTTATGAATAAAACTTAACTATCGGGCATTTCACACAGAGTCGATGCAGCTCGAGAAAACAACTATCCCTAAGAAAGTATTCTAAGGCACATGGTCCATCTCACCGGGTAAAAACGTCAACTTCCCGCTCGTTCTCTGAGCGAACGTCTCAAGAGAAGTTCTAAAAGGATTAAGAGAGAGAGAAGCAAGCGAGCACTACGCTTAAATACCGGAGGGTGATTTGCGTATACCGCTGAGCACGTGTACGCACATGCGTCGATGACACGTGATGTGCATTCCAGAAAATTCTCGATCGGGAAAACCGGCAACGCCCCCAAGTGGCGGATTTAGCCAACTAATCAGTTTGAGAAAGATTTGCGAGTCGGGAGGTACGTCGCAACTTAGCTGACTTTTACTGTCTACAATGTTAAAGGCTTAAACCAAATAAAGTAGTAAGTTACCGAAGTTAATTTTTACTTTTGAATTAAGTGGTGAGAATTTAAAAATAACATTTCCTATCAATGCCTCCCCTTCTCATCATCTTAATGAAAAGTAAAAACACTATTACTATAAAAAATATCACATGGCTTTAGGCTTTAACATATGTTAAATTCCTTTTACAAAAAAGTGAAACTTGTTAATATTAACACCAGTATTTTTCTTTCAATGGGTAAAATACAGAAACACCCATTAACATTTCTAATGTATTGAAAAATATGAGCACTTGATGATCACAAACAGCAACATGATCACATCAGTAGCACTTCCAAGTCCAAATATCGAATTAGAGTCACTAATTTCAAATCCATAAAGTCCCAGGGAATGAATGTAGATAATCACATTTAATCTGCAATACAATAATAAATACTACAAGTAACAGTTCAAATCAGCATATTATACACAATTCCATTTAAAAAAAATTTATACATCAGTTATTTACACTTAATATACTTTTACGTTTATAATAACAATTTTACTTTTAAATTCAATCATAAAAATTTCTCATAACAATTTATATTAAATCTTGTATAAAAGTAAAATAAACTGACTGATGTAAAAACAAGTACTTAGAACATTCATACAAAAATTGATATTATATTGCACTTATTTAAAAAAATTTTCAACAAATTTCTCTAATTCGGCTTGGGTCGGCGGTTTCGTGAAAATATCCGACAAATTATCTTTACTAGAAACATGTCTAATATTAAAAATATTTTTATACACTAAATCTCTAATGAAAAAAAGTTTAACATCAATATGCTTGCTTCGGTGGTTTTCTAATGGCGACTTTATAAATTCAATTGAAGCTTGATTATCAGCAAAAAGTAAAGATTTAGCTTTCGATCTATTTATCATTTTATTTTCAAAGCATTCGTCCAAAATTCTGTCGAACCATATTAACTCCTTCACGGCTTCAGTCATTGCGATAAATTCGGCTTCCATGGTGGACAAACTTACACTCTTTTCTTTAAAGGTTCGCCACTCAATGGGTGAATTATCAAGCAAAATTAGCTGACCTCCGATTGAAGTTCGGTCATCACGATTTGCCGCGTAATCGGAATCAGTGAACGCGATAATTTGAACTTTATTGCAATTTAGAAAAAGTTTTAAATCTTTACTTTGATGAACATAGCCTAATAATTTTAACAGTCCATTCCAATGAACAAGTCCTGGATTGCTCTGGAATTGACTAAAGATGTTAACTGCATATGATATGTCAGGTCTGGTTCGATTTGCAATAAAAGTTAAACATCCTAACAAATTTCTATACGGTATGTTTGACATTTCTTTAATTTCTTCATCGGTTTTCGGACAATTTAATTTAGAATAAACAATTCCCTTACTAATAGGTAAAGATGCATTGGGAATACGAAAATTTTTATATCTCTCACATACTTCTTCTATGTAAGAAGTCTGATGCAAGTGTAGGCCCTTTTCGTCCTCGCCGAATTCTACGCCAAGTAATTTTTGCTTTAAGTCAAATTGTTCATTCAATAATTTTAAAGCATTACTAATGTCCGAATCCTTTCTTCCAAAAATTACAATGTCATCAACATATAACAATAAAATTACGTTAGAATTAAAATAAACACAATTGCAACTTGAAAACTTTTTAAAACCTAACTGAATTAATACACTGTTAATTTCATAAAACCACAAGCGGCCACTTTGATGTAAGCCATAAATTGCCTTATTTAATTTACAATATAATTTCTCTTTTCCTTTTTCTATAAAACCTGGGGGTTGGCACATAAATATTTGATCATCTATAGGAGCATACAGGTAAGCATTTTTAACATCACATTGAACATTTAACCATTTATGACACACAACTAATAATGAAAAGAAAAAACGAATAACACTGAAATTTACAACAGGGCTGAAGGTCTCCTCAAAATTTAATCCTTTTACTTGAGAACCCTTGAGCACAAAGTCTAGCTTTAAATCTGACAATTTCCCCTCTTTCGTTTTTCTTTAATGTATAAACCCACCGACATCCTACTGGATTAGCATTTGCCGGTAATTTGGCTAAAGTCCAAACATTCCTTTCCTGCATAATTGCAATCTCTGATTCCATTGCTTTACGCCATTCCTCCCGTTCTGTAGATTTTAAGGATTGTTTATAAGAGTTAGGCACTTTAATTTCGCGGTCTAGTCAGGACTCGCTAACACTTGAACTAACAGAATTACTTGGAATTTCCCCTTGAAAAGTATCCCGTCCACTAAAAGAAAAAATTTGAGGATCATAGGATATATTCTTATTTTTACAGTATCGTTCTACATCATTTAGGCTTCTTAAACGGATGGTGTGACCTTTTTCAAAATAATAGATATCGTTACGTGATCCATCCGGTCTTGGGACTACCTTTCTGAACCATATAGTATCCCTTTTAGTCTTAAAACTATTATCTTCATCAGAAGATTCCCCCTCTGAATTTGATTCTATCTCAGAAGTCGATTCCTTACAAGAATCGTCCGAAGTTTCAGATTTCTGATTCTCCCTCGCTTCTTTGTAATCCGAATCACTTTCTTGCTCAGAATTATTGGGGGTTGTTAGAGACCAATTTATAACATTACTATCGGGTATACTATTGAAATCATCCTTATAAAAATAATTTTCTTTAAAAGAAACATTGATGGTTTCCAAAATTTTTCCCGTTTCTGGTATCCAGATACGATAGCCTTTTGTCTTAAATGCGTATCCCACCAAAACGCCTTTTTGTGCTTTAGCATCTAATTTATATCTACGTTGGCGGGGAATTCCTGCAAAAACTATAGTACCGAAAGGTCTCAGATGTTTTACTGACGGTTTATTGCCTCCATATAATTCAAATGGGGTTTTATCCAAGTTACTATGGCAGACCCGATTCCATGTATAAGCAAAATACAATACGGCGTCTGGCCAAAATTTCTTTGGTAAACCGCTTTCTTCTATTAGAACTCTGATACAATCAGCAACGGTGCGATTAAGATTTTCGGCAACTCCGTTCATCTCAGGAGAATATACATTCGTTAATTCAAGTTTTATCCCATGATTATTACAAAAATTATCAAAATCTCTATTTACAAATTCTGTCCCGTTATCAGTTCTAATACATTTTACTTTTCTGCCAAGAAACCTCTCCGATCGTAAAATATGTTGCTTAAAGATCTCAGAGACTTGGCTTTTATTTTTAAATGGGTATAATGAGCATCTTCGTGAAAAATCATCTATTATAGATAAATAATATTTTTCCCCGTTCCTTCCTTCAATGTTGCAAGGACCCCAAACGCCTGCATGAAGAAGTTGGAGCGGGTACTTTGATCTTATACCGTGTAATGATTTGAAACTGACTCTTTTAAATTTTGATATTTTACAGTCGTCACAAAATATATTTGAATTTTTAAATTTAGGCAAGCCGTTAACGCTTCCTAGATCACTAGTTTTCTTAATACTTTTAACGTTAACGTTAGCCAGGCGCTTGTGCCAAAGTTTCAAATCATCCATTTGATTACTTCTCACTGGAGTTTCATTATTTATATGACTAGAATTTATAACAACTTGACTACAATTTAAAGGGAGCTGACTAGACTTAATAGAATCTGTAATATAAACACCGTCTTTTAAAATCAACTCGTCATTTTTGTCGGAAACTCTCACGAAACCTCCTTCACCCCAAAATTTTGCACCACCCTGGTCAAATTTTGCACCTGATAATATGTTTCTTCTCAAGCGTGGAGAGTACAGGACATCTTGTAAAACAACAGATCGATTGCCAAATTTAACTTTTATCTCCCCCTTTCCCTCAATTGGAAAACATTGGTCTTTAATTGCGACCGCAATTTTTACATTTTTAACAGGGGTAAAAGTTCGGAACCAATCTCGATTAGCACAAAAATGGTGTGAAGCTGCAGTATCGAAGATCCATTTTGAGGGTTTTTCATTTACCTCACTAATGTTGGATTCGGAGATAAAATAGTCATGGTACTCACATCGTGTACTGGATGGGGAACGGGCTCGCTCCTTGGAGAAACTTGGATTTCGCTGTGGACTCCCACGTCGGCCTCTGTATCTCTCGTCAGTAGACTCCGGGCTCCTCGTTGTCCGTTGATGGGAAGAATCCTTCCAGAGTGGGCAGTTCCTTTTTATATGACCACTTTTATGGCATTTGTAGCACTTTATATTTCTTTTCCTTTTGGTATGCGAGACTTCAACTTTACACCGATTACTATCGCGTAATTCAAGGCGATTTTCTTCGACTATCAAATCAACGATGATTTTATCGAATCTAAAAGTTTCATCTGGTCGCAAAAATATTCCTTGTACAACATTGTCAAATTCTTCAGGAAGACTACGTAATAGCTGGTATATAATAAAATCTTCGGGAAAATCCTTATGAGCGATTTTTATTTTTTCAAAAATACGCCTGAGGCGGGCTGCATATAAGTTCAACTTTTCGCCAGATTCCAATTTACAATTATTTAACTCTGCGTAAAGTTGCATACGAATGCACCGATTGTCGGGATAAAAATGCTCTTTTAACTTTTTCCAGGATTCTGAAGGGTTTTCTATATTTTCAACTATTTTTCTTAAGTCCTGCTCGATATTTAGAAAAATTAAGGATAAAGCCATTCGCTTTCTGGAAATAAATTCTTTCACATCCCTTTTGGTAATTTCGGCTTCTTTGCTCACTACCGGAAGTTTTTCCGTGCCCTCGACGATTTCCCAGCAGTCCTTCTCCATTAGAAGAAATTTCATATTTGTGCTCCATTCTGTATAATTTGTGCTATTCAACTTTTCGATTGGGAATGACGGACTTGCCATGACGAAGTTGCTCGAGAAGAATTTTAAAATTTGACATAAAAAAAAAAAAAAAAAAATACACAATTATAAACACACAACGTATTGACGCTTTACCCAAAGACAGATCCTCCTTTTACTTATTCCAAAAAAAATTTCTTTGCTGGCCTCCCCGACTCGAAGCACCGATTTTTTACTTTCATACATGTACTAGTCAACAATGCACAGGGAAGGGCATCTGGGCCCATAACCCTTGATGGGCCATTATCCCTTCTAAAGGACCCATTATTTTTGCTAAGAAATAATTCGAAGCTAATACAATTCTTAAAAGAATAGCAGAGATTTATTTATGAAAAATATTTCAATAACTTTACAATACAACGTTAAAAATATTACCTAAAGCCATTCGTAAAAAAAAATAAAGTTGACTAGATTTTTATATTTTATGAATAAAACTTAACTATCGGGCATTTCACACAGAGTCGATGCAGCTCGAGAAAACAACTATCCCTAAGAAAGTATTCTAAGGCACATGGTCCATCTCACCGGGTAAAAACGTCAACTTCCCGCTCGTTCTCTGAGCGAACGTCTCAAGAGAAGTTCTAAAAGGATTAAGAGAGAGAGAAGCAAGCGAGCACTACGCTTAAATACCGGAGGGTGATTTGCGTATACCGCTGAGCACGTGTACGCACATGCGTCGATGACACGTGATGTGCATTCCAGAAAATTCTCGATCGGGAAAACCGGCAACGCCCCCAAGTGGCGGATTTAGCCAACTAATCAGTTTGAGAAAGATTTGCGAGTCGGGAGGTACGTCGCAACTTAGCTGACTTTTACTGTCTACAATGTTAAAGGCTTAAACCGAATAAAGTAGTAAGTTACCGAAGTTAATTTTTACTTTTGAATTAAGTGGTGAGAATTTAAAAATAACATTTCCTATCAAACACTAAACATACGCAATTTCCATCAAATTGCAGTTTTCTTAACTGCTAGATAAATAAGCAGGGTTCGCGCGAAGCTGCGCTGTTCCCGCAACTAGCAGACACGCGTTCAAAACATCGCGAAATGAAATTATTCTAAACTGATAATTCAATACAAACTAAATAGAGTATGTTGAATTTCAACTGCCATCTTATCCCCATTAATAAAACGAAGAATCTAGGAGCCCTATTTATCATATATAATAACATGGGGGAAAGATTGACAACTTCTTCATTTTTTGGGATTATTGAACAATTTAAGCTCTTTGTGAATGCAGACCTCTTTCATTCTATTCACAGAGGACAAAATCAAGAAAAAGAGTGGAAAAGGGAATCTTCCTTGGTCACTGAAAAGGTTTGTAATTATAGTAAAACAAATACAAACCACTAAAGAACCAGTTATTTCTAATGTTGACCTGAGAGCAAAAAGGTGGAATGCATACACTTTTTAAAATAATCTTCTTCTCCAAAAGGGCATTTTATTTATGTTCTAGAATAAATTCGTTTCAAAATTTACGATCGCAAAAAGTTAATCTTTCCATAAAGCCAGGATCGAAAAAAAGATGCATATGAAAGTACCAACGCTCATTAGCATACCTCCTATGTCCGAATTGATCACCCCTCATTCCTCCCCCCCCCCCCCCCGAAAAAAAAAAGAGTAACCATTGGCGAATTAGCTCCACGGGAAAGAAGGGCACAAGTAGCTAGAATTTCGTCCTTGTGTTCACTATATGCTCTAAGATAAGATCTTCATCGCTGTAGTACCAAGTTCATACGCACGTGACCTTGCTTCATCGTGAAAGCAGAAGTGTTGATAAATTGATGAATAGGCATTGCAATCCCCTCTTCCTATCCAAGAAACCTTATTTTCGCTTTTCAACATGGTTTAGGAAAAGGGTTCTCAAGAACTAGCTCGGTCTCCTACTAAGTTTAGCTTCTGTAATTTAGCAAAATATCGGCAAGATCGCTTCTGTTTGAATGAAAATATATTGGCATTTGTGTGATATTGCATCACATTTTTTTTCTATTTAAAATATTTTTTTTCATTATTAATTAATTTATTTTTATTTTTCTAATTTCTGTTTTTTATGTAATGCTTCCTTTCAATTAAATTATTCCAAATTATTTTATTTTCCACGAAATCGGTATTTTTTTTTGGCACTAAATTCATTTACATCAAAATTTCGCTTGTTTTAATTACCGATTCGTAAATTCTTTTACCATGCTAAACTTTTTTTAATATAAGTCTTTTTCATTCCTTTTTCCAAATTACCATTTTTTTACCAAATAGCCATCTTGTTTTCAACGAAAGTGTCGTCCAT
Source organism: Octonoba sinensis (assembly GCA_038502835.1). Taxonomy (NCBI): domain Eukaryota; kingdom Metazoa; phylum Arthropoda; class Arachnida; order Araneae; family Uloboridae; genus Octonoba; species Octonoba sinensis. The sequence continues at coordinate 20,821,488 of CM076599.1, read as the reverse complement.
CTTCGAACATCCTGTCTTGAAGATCTTATCAGGTTGTTTTCGATGCGTCATAGCGATGCCTATCTTCGGTTTCGATTCAGAATTCGCGAGTCACGCTTGATTGGTTCCCGCCGAAATTCCTCCTGCGCTCTCATTGGCGCACGTGACGTGCGCCGTTGCCATCGGAGAAATTGCGTGAGGAGAAAGTGACGAAAAACGACAGAGAGTCGCCGTGAGATCCGTGCCGTAGAGTCATCGGCCCTGTGCGCTCCTGTAAAGCGAGCGATATTGTTGGAGACATGGATGGATGCTGGGCGTAGCTGTAGCCAAGTCGTCATTTGTTAAATTTATTTAAAACGAATTCTTGCATCCTTCATCGATGCCCCAACCTTTTCCCGCCTAGCGACTCCCAATCCCGGGTGACGTCACGTCCTTATGATATCCGAGCCGAGCGGCTTGTGGTTAATAAATCAGAGCTGAAACATCAATCTCATTCGCATGCTACAAAGTACCCCTGAGGATCCTAACCAGCGATGATTGCGAGGAGTGTTCACCTTCGTTCGGCTTCCTGCCTGCACTTTCTATAAAATTTTCATCATCTGAACATCCGCTTGTTATTCACCACCTTTCAATAATGGCAACTGTACGCCAGTTATAATGAGTAATTAATGCATTCTGTTTTTGAACCATAGCAAAATATTTTTATCTTTTTGGTGATCACCTAAATGTTTTTTTTTTTTATAAGATGTGACCCTCCAAAATAAATTCCTTGCTATTTTTTTCTGAAAAATTGTTACGTATTTTTTTTACAATGATATACACACCAGCAACTAATGGGTAAGTCGAAATTTTTTTCTTTTCATGTAAATCTGTAAACGCATTCAAGGTAGTCGTTGATCCGGGGAATTATTGTGGCACTTCGCGATTAAAAACATTATTATGTGCTACCACTATTTCGGCCTAATCAAAATTTTTCTGGGAAACTAAATTCTAAAAACATTAAATAAATGAAATCTTAATTCCAACTGGGGGGTGTAACAACACAAATTTGTGCCGCGAATAAATTTTTACTCGATTAATTTTCAACGTTGCACGGTTAATACCACAAATTGGTGCCTTTGGACCAGGTCTTGAATGCTTTTATAATAGTGTAAAATGATAGTGTATGCCTGTTTTGAAATATATGCATATGTTGGTGATTTTTTTCAGGAATTTATTTTATTTTTTATATGCTTAAATTTTTTGAAGTTTATGATTTTTGCATACACTGTCATTCCTTTATAGTTTTCTCATGACTAGGCATTGCAAATAGTTTTTTTTCAAGTTATTTCTTTTGTTTGTTTCAACTGATGAAATTAAATTTTTGTGCAACGGTTCGAAACAATTCTTTTATTGCCATGGCCTCACAGGGTACTCAGACTAATGTACTCGAGAGTAATGAAACTAGTGAAATTTCCCCTGTTCTGTTAGGTGTGAATCAAGCACCACAGAAAATTATGTCAAACCACAGTGCAAATTTTAATTTTCCGATTCCACCATATTCAGGAGAACCGGAAACTGGAATTTTTCATTTCCCAAATTTCTGAGCTTCAGAAACTCAACAATTGGGATGATGCGACAACCTTGATTTTTTTCAAATCTAAATTGGCCGGGTCAGCTTTGTATTTTTTTGCAACCAACCCAAGTTGCATTTCCAACCTGACTTTTCAGCAGGCATGTGATAAGTTGAGGGCATTCTTCAAGATTCATACCCCTTCTGCCATGTCACTGTCTGAATTTCAGAATATAAAGTTTGAAGTAGGCGAAAGTATTCAGCATCTTGCTCATCGTATCGAGCGTGCTGCACATACTGCTTACAACTTTATTCCAGACATGGCCTCCTTGACTCAAATAAAGTCTTTACAATTTTTGGCGGCATTGCCAATTAATATCAAAGACAAACTTATTGATGTGGACACAGCAAATTTTGAAAATCTGGTCGATAAGGCCAATAAATTAAATTGTCTTCAGGCTTGTTATCAGCCAAATATGGCAAATGCAGTACAAATAAGTCCTAGTGTGTCTAACACACAACAACAGTTAGACTCTTTAACAGAAAATGTCAAAATTTTGAGCAATCAACTGAAGACAATGATGACTTCTTGTCGCATATGTGGCGACACTCAGCACCCTCTTAAGGACTGTCCTCTTTTTGCTAGGGTCAGTACTTCTGCCGAGGCAAAATCTGTTTCACGGACCAGTGAACAAAATTCAATTCAACAAAATCAAAATTCTGAATCAACTTTTTGTCTCTTTTTTGGTAAATCTAACCACTTAATGATTAATTGCAGACTGTATAACAGATCTCAAATTCCAAGTTCTTATTCTCAACAACCTAATTCATCCTTTTTCACTCCGCGTATTCCATTTCGGCCTCGCGCTAATTTTAATTCATCAAATCAAGCTTTTCCTGCTCCGCGTTTCCAAAATAGAAACAGATTTCAATCGACAGGAGGGCAACAAAATTTTCAACGACCACAGTCTGGTCATTTAAACTGGCGAGGAGGTCATCCATGAGGGACGGCATGGCCTCTGTTGTCAGACATTCATCTCAAGTTCCTCAAACTAATGATTTGGGTCATTCTAATGTATATTCAACTTATCCTGATATTGACAAATATTTAAATGGTTCTATAGATACCACAACAATTAGAGAATTTTTACAGGATTTTTCAAAACCAAAGCACCCAAAAGTTGAACTCAACTATAATGTTTTCACAAATCATGATTTACCAATATTAAATGTTTCTATTGCACATGTAGAATATCCTATGCTTTTAGATTCTGGGTCTAGTATTTGTTTATTGCCTAAATATGTATTCAACGAGATTAAAACCCTGACCAAATGTCGTTTTCTATCTCGGTCAGTGACTATTCGCACTGTTAATTCAAATTTATCATTTTCTGCTTGTGCGGAAATATCCTTTAAAATTGGTAAACATTTTTTTAAGCACCCATTTTATGTAGCAGATTTTGCTCCTACTTCTTTTTCAGCAATTCTTGGTTATGATTTCATCAGTAAATTTAATGTTGTAATTAATTCAAAAACAGGAAGTGCTTCTTTTGACAATTTCAAAGCACCCCTGATGTCGCAAACAGATCTTTCTCAGCATTTTGCTAACATTAAGTCTGTTAATTCTGTTGAAACTTTTTCTGTTCATCTCCAAAATAAGTTAATTGTTCCTCCAGGTGAAACTGCAATAGCCAAATTTAATGTCTCTCAAATTCCCATAAATTCTTCTGAAATTTTTTTCACTCCTAGCATTGCTGATTTCACTTGTGAAATTCATCCAGCAGTTCATAAAGTTTTTAATAGTAAATTTTCCTCCATTATTAGAAATATTGGGCAAAATCCTTTGCATTTGAATAAGGGTATGAAAATGGGAGACATCACAGCCAATTATGAAATTGTTGATGATCAACAAAATGATTCTGTTGATATGGGGGGTACAAAATTTTGTCATCAAATTATTGCTTCTGATGAAACTCTAAAGCTCAGACAGCAAGAACTTCAAATGTCTGATTTCAATTTATCCCATTTGACTGAAAATCAAAAAGAGACTCTGTTACCCATATTGATGCAAAATTTTTCTGTTTTTAGTAAATCTGTAAAAGCATTGGGGTGTACTGATTTGGTAACTCCAAATATTACATTAAGAAACTCTAATCCTATTAAAGCTTTACCTTTTGAAATTCCACAAGCATTAAAGGGGCAAGTTAAAGAGGAATTAAATGAATTAGTGGAAGCAAATATTATTCATCGGAATGTCAGCCACTGGAGTTGTCCAATGCTTATGGTTCGAAAAAAGGGGGATCCTACCAAACCTGAGGAACCACCTAAATATAGAATGGCATTAGATTTAAGGTTACTAAATTCTGTTATTGAAAATTCTACCTATCCACTTCCCAAAATATCTACCTTGATTAATGAAGTGTCCAAATACCAGTTTTACAGTGTTTTAGACTTGCACTCTGCCTATTGGCAAATTCTTTTACCTGAACATCTTCAGGATATTTTAACTTTTTCAACTGAATTTGGCTCTTTTGCTAATGACCGCCTTCCTTTTGGATTGAAAATAAGTTCCAATTCATTTCAAGCTCTTGTTGATTTAATTATTGATGAACTTAATGCTCAAGGTATTGATGGTATACATGCTTATCAGGACGACTTTTTAATTGGAGCTTCATCTTTTGACGAAATGGTCCTGAAGCTCAAATCTATTTTTTCTGTGCTGAGTAAGCATAACCTGACCTTATCTCCATCAAAATGTGTATTTTTCCAAACTGAAATAGATTATCTGGGTTTTCATATTTCTCATAAATTAATTCGGCCTATTACTTCCAATATCGCCAAAATAACAAAATTTGCTCCTCCTCGTACTGTACGCCAAGTAAAGAAATTTTTGGGTTTATGTGGATTTTACCGTCATTTAATTCCTAAGTATGCTGAATGCACTCATGTTTTAACTCAACTAACGTCTAAGAATAAACCTTTCTTGTGGGAAGATATTCATCAGCAAGCCTTTGATAAACTACAGTCAATATTTTTCAACCAACCTTTTGTCATTCTTCCAAAATGGGATGAAAAATTTTATTTAAATACTGATGCAAGTAAAGAAGGTATTTCTGCTGTATTATTGCAAATGCATGATGGGGTTCTCAAACCAGTATCTTATTTTAGCAAAGCTCTGTCATCTTCTGAACGTAATTATCCAGCTATTAAACTTGAATTATATGCCATTTATAAGGGGATAACTGCATTTAAGACTTATCTCTTTAATCGTTCCTTCGTCTTAATGACAGATAGTAAGCCGTTGCTTCACTACAAAAAGGTCACTTCACCTGCAGATATTATTACCCGATGGTTGTTGGAAATCAGCACTTATACTTTTAAATATGAATATGTCCCTGGATCCCAAAATGTGCTTGCAGATTTTTTTTCACGCAGTCCTGATCCTAATCTTCATGACTCTGCAATAAATCAAAATTCACAGGATAAATTGATTCTTCCTTTTGTTGATTTAAATAATCAGATATCTGTTGCCTCTACAAGTAACTCACCTAATGAGAATAGTACTCCCACTTCAACAGGGTATGTGTGTTCAATTACTGACTCACCTAATGAAATTTCAATAGAAACATTTTTCAAAGAACAATCGAAGGATCAATTTATTCAGGAAGCTATTGCTGGGTTGCAAAAACCAAATCTTGCAAATGCTCGCAAGTTTAAAGATTTTTTTGTTTGTCCTTCAACCAATTTGTTAATGCACGTACGTAACAAATCTAGTTCTCCAACTATTGTAGTGCCAGACTCTTTAAAACCTAAAGTGCTAAAAATTTGTCATGTTTCTCACACTGGTATAAAGAAGACCTATGAAATTTTAGTCAGTAAGTTCTTCTGGGTAGGAATGTACCGAAATTTGGCAAATTATGTTCTGTCCTGTGATGTTTGTCTCAGATTGAAACCATATTCTATCAAGCCCGCACCCTTCCAGAATGTCTGGATCCCAAGACGTCCGGCCCAGTTTGTTTCCATAGACCTTCTCGGGCCAATAAAACACTATGGTCACCTTTTGACAGTGGTGGATCATTTTTCACGTCATGTGGTTCTGTACCCTCTCAAAAATATTACTGCCAATACCATTGTAAAGCATATGTTGAATTATATTTCTCACCATGGCAGAATGTCATATCTTCTTTCTGATTTGGGTACGCAATTCAACAGTGATGTGTTTCATTCATTAAACAAAGCTTTGGGTGTGACAATCCAGCACTCTTCTCGTGCTCACCCTGAAGCGAATGCCATCTCTGAACGCATTAATGGTGCAATAAAATCTTCCCTTTTGTCGTTATTAGAACAAAATGTCTCTATAGAAGTAGCAGTTATGGTGCATATGTCTATCTATAATGGGACTACCCATTCATCAACTGGTTTTACACCTAATATGTTGCATTATGGAAGGGAACTATCCCTATTTTTTGATACTTTTGATAATGATGTTCAACCTCGTTTTCTTGATACTTCCCATTATGTACAAAATGTTTTGCAGGATCTTCGCTTAATTTATTCGGAAGCTTATTCCTCATTAGAACGTAAACAAATTCAGCAAAATAATAGGCAATTGCCTTCATCACGTATTCGAAATTTAAAATCAGGAGATATTGTTTATGTTAAGTCTTCGAACACTTTTAAACCCAGATTTTCGGGTCCTTATTCTGTAATCAAAAAGTTAGGCGAAGTTAATTATGAAATCAAACTTTTGGGCGACGATACTGCACAACCTTTTGTCATACATATTAATCGTTTGCGTCACGCACCATCTCGTAATAGCAAATTAATATCTGTTGAATCACCAGTTAATCCTCCACAGCAGACACGTTATTTTCTCCGCTCTCGTAATTAGTAATTCTAGTGTTTTTGGTGTGCTTGCTCTTGCGAAAGGCAATCGTGCTGGTCGTGATTGTAATTCCGGAATCTTTTTGCAATTTGCTTTGTGCTCTAAAATACTTCTAGTTTTATATATTTACGTAAATTTTTTAAAATTTTTTTTCATGTATTTGTTTTTAAAATTTTTCACCCTATACATTTTTTTCATTCTTCGTTTTATGGCCATTTGTGGAACCTTGAGATGATTTCTGTCAAACAAATTACTTGCTGATCTGCTCTTTTTTTATATATGTCAACTTTTACTGTGTATTCAAATTTTTTTTTCACTTTTCAAATGTATGACAGGACGCTGTCTTATATTGTGTACCAAGAATTACAAGACTGTGTCAAAAATTTTCACGGATCACTCTGATTATGTCTGCAGACGATTACAAAATTATGTAATTACCTCAATTATGTCACGAAGCGAAATAGTCTGTTAATGATCAGACTAACAAGTCAATTTACTGGCTCTATGCGAGCATACAGTAAATTTTTTTCAGCCAAGCGATGATGAACTTTTAATGAAAGAGAACATTATATTGGTAGATTGCCATATGGTACAGAATGCCAAATAATTGCTGGCAAATTTTTTATGTTATGTGTTGCTTTAGGAAATTGGTAACATGTGATATTTGTCATAAAAATGTGTTATGACATAATTTTTTTCAATGTGCATTGATAATGTGCGTTAGCCATTAGGGCAAATTTGTTGTAGTTTTTTTGTGTGTAGTAAATTTTATGTAAATTTTTTCTGTTGCATACTAGTTAGGTATGAAGGTTGATGTGTGTAAATGTACAGATACAATTGCATTCTCTGTATCTAATTTGAAATTTTTTTGAAGTTTTGTTTTTGGTGGGGATTTTGCAATGCATTTTCATGAGAAACACTATATTCTGTTTCGGCTTACCTTATTTTTTTTCTTTTTTTAAATTTTGGAGGGAATATTTGGTTTTCAATAGTTTTGTTATGTATGTATTCATGTTATGCAATGTGGTATGCTTACAGTCATGTGTAAAATTTTTTTGATGTAGACCCGTTGAAAAAAAGTTGGCTACTGGACTTCCCATTTCTTTTTTTTCTCTTTTTTTTTCCTTCGTTTTGCCGGTGTATGTGATATTGCATCACATTTTTTTTTCTATTTAAAATATTTTTTTTCATTATTAATTAATTTATTTTTATTTTTCTAATTTCTGTTTTTTATGTAATGCTTCCTTTCAATTAAATTATTCCAAATTATTTTATTTTCCACGAAATCGGTATTTTTTTTGGCACTAAATTCATTTACATCAAAATTTCGCTTGTTTTAATTACCGATTCGTAAATTCTTTTACCATGCTAAACTTTTTTTAATATAAGTCTTTTTCATTCCTTTTTCCAAATTACCATTTTTTTACCAAATAGCCATCTTGTTTTCAACGAAAGTGTCGTCCATCTTCGAACATCCTGTCTTGAAGATCTTATCAGGTTGTTTTCGATGCGTCATAGCGATGCCTATCTTCGGTTTCGATTCAGAATTCGCGAGTCACGCTTGATTGGTTCCCGCCGAAATTCCTCCTGCGCTCTCATTGGCGCACGTGACGTGCGCCGTTGCCATCGGAGAAATTGCGTGAGGAGAAAGTGACGAAAAACGACAGAGAGTCGCCGTGAGATCCGTGCCGTAGAGTCATCGGCCCTGTGCGCTCCTGTAAAGCGAGCGATATTGTTGGAGACATGGATGGATGCTGGGCGTAGCTGTAGCCAAGTCGTCATTTGTTAAATTTATTTAAAACGAATTCTTGCATCCTTCATCGATGCCCCAACCTTTTCCCGCCTAGCGACTCCCAATCCCGGGTGACGTCGCGTCCTTATGATATCCGAGCCGAGCGGCTTGTGGTTAATAAATCAGAGCTGAAACATCAATCTCATTCGCATGCTACAAAGTACCCCTGAGGATCCTAACCAGCGATGATTGCGAGGAGTGTTCACCTTCGTTCGGCTTCCTGCCTGCACTTTCTATAAAATTTTCATCATCTGAACATCCGCTTGTTATTCACCACCTTTCAATAATGGCAACTGTACGCCAGTTATAATGAGTAATTAATGCATTCTGTTTTTGAACCATAGCAAAATATTTTTATCTTTTTGGTGATCACCTAAATGTTTTTTTTTTATAAGATGTGACCCTCCAAAATAAATTCCTTGCTATTTTTTTCTGAAAAATTGTTACGTATTTTTTTTACAATGATATACACACCAGCAACTAATGGGTAAGTCGAAATTTTTTTCTTTTCATGTAAATCTGTAAACGCATTCAAGGTAGTCGTTGATCTGGGGAATTATTGTGGCACTTCGTGATTAAAAACATTATTATGTGCTACCACTATTTCGGCCTAATCAAAATTTTTCTGGGAAACTAAATTCTAAAAACATTAAATAAATGAAATCTTAATTCCAACTGGGGGGTGTAACAACACAAATTTGTGCCGCGAATAAATTTTTACTCGATTAATTTTCAACGTTGCACGGTTAATACCACAATTTGTTGTTTTGACAACTTTTTAAATAATTTTTTCCAAAAGAAATTTTTTTTTTGAAAAAAGTGCCGAATTTTAGGATTTTTCGAATTTGGGGTTTGGTACATTTTAGAATGCTTATTATTAATAAATATATATTTCTTCTAGATTCAATTTTAAGATCATTAAAAAACCATTGTAATGGAAAAATTGCAGATGAAGCAAAAGAGCTGTGTAAATATTGGGAGTTACACACAAGCCTCAAATGTCAACCAACTTTTGAAGTTAGATACGACAGTTTAACTCGTCATATTAGGCGGACATCCATACGGTTTTTTGCAGCTGAACTTGGAGATCGAGAAGTAAATATTTCCTCCTTACATACATAGTAATTGCTTTTTTTTTTTTTTTTGCTATGTCATGTTTTCACAAGTTAACTAAATTTCTCCCATCCATTATAAGAAAAGAAAACCTTCTTTCTAAACTACTTTATTTCATGCACAACTGAAACAATCATTATTTTAATAAACAAATAGGCCTTATTTATGTGAGTAAATAATAAGTGGGAACCCTGAGCTTTCTATTCAAATAACAAAAGGTTGTTTTGTTATGTTCTATGCAATTCTAATTTAAAGTGATGTATAACATAGGACATGTAGAAGGTAAATGTTCTCTCTATTAAGGGACCATAAAGTGCGACAGAAATGATCAAAAGATCCCCTCTCCCCAAAAGAGGTGTGTTTAAACTCATTTGTTATCCATAATATAAGAGTCCTTTGTTAGTTATCCATGCACTGCCAAGTATGAGTTCGATAGTTTACACTAAATGAAAAACGAAGTGCAGTTTCCCTGCATTCTGTTACCTTACTAAGTGATGATCTTGGTTTTATTTTTTTAACTAGTGTCAGGTTGCTTTAACTTCTGCTATCGGAATGATGCAAAAGGTGGACAAAAATATAAATTAAAGATAGAAAATGGTAATCTTAATTAAACTATTTACTATTTTTGTATTATTTTGTTTCACGTCATGGAACAAAAAAGTTTGAACTTAATAATTTTCTACATGAAACTATTTATTAAATTATAATTTTGAAAGCTCGTACAATCCCGGTATATCTACATAATGCTTGTTAATCTGCTGAGATGCACAAATGATGAAATTGAGCCTATGAGTTTTTAATCTATATATGTACACAGTAGAACCTTTATCTATTGTTCCTGCATGGATCATTTTCTCATTATATATTCTCTTTTTTAATTAAAAGGCATTGTTTTGCTTTATTACTAACCTGCATTAGTCATTTTGTTGTATGTATAAATTGTTCAAAATGAAGGCTCCCATGAGAAACAATCAATGAAGGTTCGACTGTATTCTGTAAATATGATTCTAATGATTGTTTTTAAGATGTCAGCAAACATAAGGAGTAACAACTATTGAATAAATTATCTTCTAAAATTAAATGAAACATAATTCAAATTCTTTGAAACTATTCTTATTTACAGGAAGATGAAAAAGTTGCTGATGTTTTAGAAAAAGAAATATTTCATAAATGTAATCGATTCATTTCGAAGAGTTACAGAAGGACTGTGCGGAAAATAACATTTGTGCTTCGACATAACAGCGCCGAAAATGAAGCTTTTAAAAAAGGAAAAATATCTCCTTCACAGTTCGTTTTGAAATATCTCAGATGATGTAACCTTCAATAAATTATGTACTCTTGTTTTTGTAAAGGTGCATAAAGATGAATAAATTTGTCTTTTAAATGCACCTGCCTTTAAATGCCTCTGAAAATTTAAAATTATATCACAAATAAATAAAGAAAACAAAATTAACAAAGTTCTAAGACTAGCAGTCACTTTTCGAAATTGAATATTATTTAACGATGATTTTTCTAAAAAGTAAATTAAGAATAGGATGTAACGAATGTTAACCCTTTGGCCGAATAGTTCTGCTGATGTAAAAAAATAAAGAAATTAGTAGATTTTAAACATTTAAAATTGTATTATAATTATTGCAAAAGAATACATTAGACCACTATAGTTTTAAGAAATAAAAATAATTTAGAATAACCTACTTTTTTTAATCTTGTTTTAGGCTTGACTGAGCAAAAACATATTTTAAAGTTGTAATATTGTATATTATATTTAGCATTTGCTCCCAAAAGCTGCCAATAGTTAATTACAATAGATAATATGATAAATTCATTTTGTTATTATTAACAAAGTGGAAGCCAGACTTTGTTTGGGTAGATTGATTTATTGTAAATATTGGGTTAGAGAGAAATCTGAAAAGCCCAGAATATATCATGAATATTTAGATAGCATAAGTTATTGGGGTTTTTGAAAATAAAAATATATTCCAGTTCAGTGCATTAAATTTGAAAAGATCTTTTAAAAATAGGTATGTAAAAACCCCATAAAATAAAAACTAACTTTACAGTTTTGAGCAAAGTAAAAGTTCACTAAGCAATAGTAGTTCTTTCATTTAGAATTAAATAATTAGTAAAACAATGCTAACGCTTACTACCATAAAACCTGTCATTTCTATTCTGCTTGTGGGTGAAATTCTTAGTTTTATTACATTCAAAACAATAGAGAAAATTTTTTAAAAATAGTTTTAAATTCCTAAACAGAATTAAATCATAGATTATGTGTAGTTGGTGTTTGACTTTAAGAATAATGTTAATATGACAAATACTTTCTATTACAATGATTTTCTAGAAATTTTAATATTCGGCTTCGGCCTGGAAGAAATGGCCGGAAATTCGATATTCTGCCAAATCGCTATTCGTTACATTCCTAATTAAGTGGCACACTGGACCTTTCAAAATAAACACCGACACACTAATAAAAAAAAAGTTCATCATTCTTGTAGTATGTTAAATAAAATTGAGTTACATGGATGTGCTCTTTTGATTATTATTTGAAAGATAAATTCTAAATTTTGAGAAGGAAGAAAGATTTGAAATTCTGGCTATGTCCAAAAAAACATCACCTGCTTTTAGTGCAATTTTACGTACTATTTCGTTGGTAAATTTAAATCACTACAACTACTTTTTAGCTTTCAGTGTAATATTTTCTAAAAATATTTATTGTTTTGTACTTAATTTACATTTTTATAACATCCTCTGGATTTTAAAAAAAATCACCATTTTGTTTTTTTAATTCAGACTTTATTACAGCACAAGAATTCATTAACAAATCTCAGAACAGCAAAAACAATTTGATGAACATTTTTATTAAGGGAATAATGATTCATGAATTGGAATTGGGCCCTTTTTTCCTTCCAAATGTAACAACAACATTAACAAATCTTCTGTTGAATTGCATTCTTCTCTTAGCCCGTCCAGTTTTCCTTTTCTTTTTCTCTTGCTTTTCAACCTGTTGAAAAATTTAACACACAACAGAATACTATTAGGTAAGAAAAGCTTTTGGTTTTATTATTTTCTTAAACATTGTCATGTAGAATGGTTTAAAATAATATGTATCATTTGCATTTTTTGAGGCTATTTTGCTTAGCATCTCACATCACCATGCCCCCCCCCCCCTTTTTTTTTTAGCATGATACAATACCAAGTCTTAACAGGATGACGCTATTAAATACTTCTCCAAAGTCACAATGTATAGCTGGCCAGAATTAAAAAAAAATTTATGTATACATATATATGTGACAAAAAAGTAACCTATATCTTGACTCCATGTACTAGCTACTCTCGCTTTATTAAGTGCTTATCCTATGCTATGCATAGGCATTACCACAGATCCTCCCAATGCATCACTTTTTTTTTTTTTTTGGAAATATGTCTGGGAAACTCTTTGGTACGCTAGATAATGTTATCAAAGGGCTCTAACAGCAAAGCTTTTTTATGGAACAAGAAATGATGTCTGTTTGCAAAAAGAGAAAATTATTGCCAAAAGACATTTGATGAAGCAGCCAAAAAAAGTCATGTTCAGTGTATTCAGGGGTAGAAAATCAAGAATTCTATTTTGTATCAGTAAAAGTACCAGTTTGTATCAGAAGTATCAATTATAATTTTTCAAACGGAAATCTCACTTTTGTATCAGGTCAATGATAATTTTGTATAGTTGGTTGGGGGGTGAGAGAATATGAAACACTCCTTTGTATTTGGATACTATTTACACTAGATATTCATAAAATATGTCACTTGGTGAGGAATAATGTACTCTATAAAATTCTATTATTAGAATTTTGTCAAGGGGTCATCAATTGTAAAATTTTGAATGACACCCCCCCCCCCCCTTTCTCATGAAATATTTAAGTGTAGGGTTCAGCTGATTTCCTCTGGAAATTTTTTTTTAACTGAAAGTCAAAACATAGTTTCCAGATTGAACCACATTTAAGGTGAGGGCGGGGGGGGGGGGGGGTGAAGGTTTTGACCAGAATTATTAACTTTGCTTCACAAAGTAAAAAATCAGGAGGTTTATGCAACATAAAAAATTAATTTTCAAGCTCTTCTGCATGATTTAGAAGGTTGGCTTTAAACACACCAAAATGAAGAAAAATTTAAAAATTTTTCATTTAAAGAATTAATGACAGCTTATTGGTATATTTTTCATTTATTTACATTTTGTAGGAAGAGAGCTGTAAAATTTCCCAACTATAAGTTTTAATTGCAACAAGGTAGTTCATTATATTCTGGCTTTAACAAGGTAAACAACATTTAATATACATCTATTTGTTTTATTATTTTTCAATGCAAGTTAGGCCTGACACAACACACGTCTCATGTGCTTCAAAGCAAATAAATTTATTCTACAGCACCATTATATCCAACTGAATGTTGATCAACAGAAATAACTTCATTTTACTTTATGACATAATACTTTAATAAGGACATAGTCCTTTTCAGCAAAACAGAAGAAAAATAACAATTAATAATATGAGGGGCTACAGTCAAGCGCAGTATACTTTGAAGAAGAAAAAAGTAACATCATACTTTTTTTTTTTAATGCAGTTTTGAACTTCTGCTCAGGGATTGTTAATGCAATACCTTGTTTATAACTTTAAATTTTAATGCACTTAGTAATTGCCGATTCCCTTCCTGTAAAGTTTTAAGCTGAAAAGAGACCTAAAATATTATGATTTTAAATTTTACATAAGTTTCTTCTATTTACTTTTCTGCTTAATTTCTACTTTTTTGGAAGAACACAGATGTACTCCTGTATGAACTTTAACAAACAATAACAAGCTAAAATACAAAAATAATGCTTCAACTTTATAAAACTTATTTCACTATAAAAGCAAATTAAAATTGAAACAATATGTAGTATATATATTTAAAGGCTATTATTTTCGCAAAATATTAACAAATACAGTCGAGCGCCACAAATCCGCCGACCTGAAATCCGCGTTGATTTTGTCCCAAACTGGTTTTGCAGAAAAGTCTTTTTGCAAACGTAAAACTAATATAATTTTGGGCCACAATCTGCCGATGACAAATTTAGGCATGTTAAATCCTCAACTATGGAGTAAAAAGATACTCCCAACGTTATTACAGTACCGAACCCCAAATTCAGAATTCCAAAATTTGGAAAATCGTAAAATTCGGCACTTTTCCCGAAAATTTCCGATTTTTTTTTTCTTGGCCAATTTATAAAAATATTAATCTAAGAAGCTATTAAATTAATAAATACCAGTAAATTTTGATTCAAATAGAAGCAATATTGTAAAAACAATCAGAAAACCCTACTATATTCAAAGATGAAAATTGATTTCTTGAGCTCAGTTAAATATCTTTTTTCCCTATAAAAAATTACTATTTTTTCCATAAGTTCTTAAAAGTTCACTTTTCAAGTTTTATTCCCTTAAAAAAAAAGAAAAGAAAGAAAGATAAAGGAATTTGCTTTGACTTCTCTCGTTTTGGTTTGACTCTGTTAATATTTTTTTAGAATTTGATGAAGCTCCTATTTTCTTTTTCATGCAATTGCAGGTGATTAGTGAAATGATGAACTACCACGTGGGTATAGTTTATTTTTGCTGAATAGAGAAGTTTCCACCTACAGAATCTTCCTATTTTGATGCTTAGATATTGTTAAGACAGTTATAAAACTCAAGAATTCACCCATGCCGAACAAAGAAAATTGAACATTGATTTTTAATTAATTTTTAAAAATCCCATCCACGAAAAACGAGGCGGAGCTTAAAGCTGCATTTCCATATCGTCCGTCCGTCGAGGTTCCGCACGATTTTTTCACTCGAAACCGGTTTCCTCTAGTCGTTGCCATGACAGCAAGACGATTTGACGGGACCCGTTTTGTATCAGGAAATATTGATATTTGACGGACGCCCAGAAAAGAACAGCCAATCGGAGACAAGGTGGGCGCCGTTTTGTTATTTTGAGTAGCGGCGCGGAAGATTGTTTTTTTTTTCCCCCCAATTTAAATTGCAGCATCTAGTTCCGTTGATCTATCATGCAATTAAAATATTTTTACACTTAAAATAGATTACAAGCAATACATACTTATTTACTCCCAATAAATTAATAAGCAAGATAAACTTTTGTTTCCCTTTTCATAGAAAATTTATGTCCAGTATGCATAATTGGGTATGGTGACATAAAAATGTTTGTCAACATAAAATGTAACTAATAGATTTAATCTATATATATAAAATGGAAGTTTGATGAACTTTCGAGTTGGCAACGCCCTTGTGGCTATACGCTCTACAGCAAAATCTACGCAACGTACGATTACGAAAAGTGGCACAAAATTCTATAATATCTTGGTGGTTTGCACTTCGAAGCTGTTTTTTTTGAAATTCGTTCAATATTCTTTAAATTCAACAATTAAAATATTAATCCTCCAGCATTCTCTTTACTTCACACGAGTTCTTGAAAGTGAATTAAAGTGAAGTGAGTTTCAGAAATTCCGCGGACGAATGTAAACAATAATGGCGCCGGCCTTGCATGTAACGAAAATCAGACCGTTTCAGAAAGTCTTTTCAGATTCGATTGATTATTTCAATGAAATTTATTTTTTAAAAGATGCAATCCATTAAAAATTGCAGCTGCAATTACATCAGTAGCAAATAATAGCCCTGCATGGGTGATTCTGATCCGACATTTCCGAAAAACTTCGAGCACCTGTTCCGAAAGTTAAAAAAAAAATCCGAAATTTTAAAAATTTACTTATCTTAAGGTTTCTTTGACAATTAATATCTGTGTTTTTCTTTCTACCTATTTTGTACTACTTTAAAATACTTTCAATACAATAATTCTTTCCAGGAAAAAAAAAAAAGACTTCTGGTATATAAGACCTTTCATTTAATTTCTTGAAGGATTATTTTTGAGCTTATATATATATATATATAAAATATATATATACAGTGGTACCTACCTTAAGGGACACCTCTAATTAAGGGACACTTTTTCTGGTCCCAGTCCCTTTGAATAGGGACTGCAATGTATTTACCTCTGAATAAGGGACACTCTATTTAAGGGACATTCTTAGAGAAAATTTGCCAAAATTCAAGTTATATAGATAAGAAAATTTACTGGAAGCTGAAGCTTTCTTTCCTTCTAAAAATGAACTTCTGAAAGATGGGATGAGTCCTAGAAGCATGAACTAAGAAACAAGTGTACTTTAAAATTCTCTTTTCAAAACCTACTTGTAAAGGCTTTTCTCTCTTTTGTACTATGGAATACATGTGTGTTCAGCAAGGACAGACAGTACCCGGCTACCAAAATTTTTTATGCAAGAATTGGAAAAAGTACAGTAAACATAATTTACACTACTTATTGCCCAAATTACGTATTTTGAAACAAACCCATCTAACAGATTACTTCAAATAAATTTCTGTAAGCTCCAAAACGACCTTTATGCTAAAATTTTAAGTTTTTTAATGAAAACATTTTAAATTTCAATAGTTTCACCTTATATTTTGTATGCGTGAGACATTTTCAGCATTTAAGCTTAAATGGTGACACATGTTTATTATTAAAAAGTTAAACTTAGTTAATACACTATATGTGTATGCATCAATTTATGAACCTCCGAGGAAGGGACACCTCTATTTAAGGGACAAAATTTCCAGTCCTCTTAGTGTCCCTTATTGAGAGGTTTTACTGTATATATATATATATATATTTGCGTATATACTGTGTGTTGGGGAAAGGGGGGGGGGGGGGGGTCGTTAACCTATATAGTTTTTCATTTTAAATTGATGGTGCATACTTTTTCTGAAAATTTTTTGTGAAGTTCGGAACAATTTTTTCAGATTTGAATCACCCATGGTTATTGGAGAGGTGGAAAATTTGATTTTCTTTTTTAGAATGTTGTTGGGCCTGCTTAAACAATATATATCGATTTCAAGCATTATTATTCAATTAAGCGGCTCGCCCAACCAGTTTAATTCAACTGGGATGAAAAATTTTAATAAACTTATTAGTAACATAGTATCTACTCATAAAAATAATATTCATTAATTACCAAAAACAAGTAGCGAACAACTTTCACTGGAGCGGTGAAGAATTCAATTTTTCTTTTGAAAATGTTGACAGGGCACTACTGCAGTGCCGGATTAATGGAGGGGGGTTGCAACCTTCCGAGATACACACATTCACAATAGAATAAGTACATTGTTTTTAAATAAAGAAATTTAAAAATAGTTGAGGTATTTATGCATTTTATCGAATGTAAACATGGTTTTGTACCGATTCGAGCTCGTCGATTTAATTTATTCATCCTAAGCATTTGCCTTTTTTCGAATATGCTTTTAGTATTTCAATTTGTAACAAATACAGGAAAGAGCTGGGGCAGTCCACCTTCCGCTAAACGCATCGAACGGCAGCCTATTCAAGTTATTTTAGAACTTCGAATTCAGCTAAGGTCGAGAAAGATCCCTTTTTCCCCTCCCCTAATCTTACCAAAAATAGTGTAAAATTGAGTTTTTCGAATTTCAATTTTGAAAAACTTCTATGGAAGAGCTGTTGCCGTCTTTCTTCCTTTTACATAACTGACAATAACCCAAAGTTGTTTTCCCAAAGCTACTTCAATATTGAAAACCATTTCATTTGGAGGGGGCGAGAGGCAGGATTTTCAACCACCGCCCCTTGACTGGACTGTAAATCCACTCTGCCCTCATACAAATATCATTGGTTACAATCAGTATTATGCAGTTAAGTGTTGTATTTGATTGTGGAGGGAAATTTAATACTTTAGTATATTGGTTAACTCAATTAATAACACAATAGTAAATACTAATCTGTAATTACTGTTATTTGTTAAGGGAAAAAAATCTTGAAATAATTCAGTCAACAATTTTTACCTTTCTTTATCTTTTGAGATCTAATGAGAATTTTTAATGCGTTAACATCCACTTGCTTTGAAAAATAATGGAAGAAAGTAGGTTGCCAGCATAAAACAAGAAATAACTTGATGCCGCTGCTAAAGTACACATGTTGAGAAATTTGTTCATCTTCAAAGAGTCGTTTCAAGGTATGTTAGATAAAAAGATCTTTTTTGCATTATATGAGGCTATTTTATTATTAAGCAGGGAGTGAACAGTGTCTATGGGAAAATTTTTACTTTTAATCTTATACACAGGATATTCCATTATCCGTTACCAAAGAAATGTCTCTTTGACTTCAGAGGTGACACGCAGTCACGACGGAGAAAAAAAAAAAGAACCTTTAAAAGCTCCATAGAATAAAACAAATACTTTAAATTGGATATTTTTTTTCTTTTTTGAACTGAGCAAAGTGTTTCCTTAAAAAAATCTATTCGCAATGTTTTTTAACTGCTAATCATAACCGTTATCGTCAACAAATACTTTAAATATTATGAGGCTCATGATACAAACGGTGTTTTTATTTTTCAGCGATTTTAAAAATATATATATATATATATTATATTTCATTAAAACTCCTACTTCATGCTTACATGATTTTTTTTCTTGGAGGGGATAATCTTTTCCACAGGTGACACCTATCACTACCCACCCCGGGTATCGCGCATGCTAGCTACAACACTGCATTCCATACAATTTTCCCTATCAACATACTTCACATCAAGCCTCCACTGATGTTTTTTTATTTCATCAAACTGCCTACATATACATAGTCCAGCATCTCTTCGCCACAGCTTTCGCTTTTTTTTGAATAGGCTAAGGATATCAGTAACTGTAAGATTTTTCAGATGAACTTTACTAAATGGCTTTGCCTGATCAATGTATCAATTCTCCATTCAGCCTACTTTAATTTGTAGCAGTTAAAATTTCATCTTTAAAATTGTATCAATTCATTTCTCTGATTTGATTTCAAAATGTAGGTTTATGTGTAAAACTACTAATACAATTATTTTTTTATTTTTTCGTAGCACAATTTACCCTTTTTATTGGTTGAAATAAACATTTATGAAATAACATTTATATTTTTGAATTCAGACTCAGAAAGAGTGTACTGCTATCTATCAGATTCAGAGTTTAAAAAAAAAGCTATGTAAAAGTTTTGATGATGTAATAAAGATACATATGCCACATGTTACAAATATAGATCAATAAATATAGGTTATTAGTGATAGATTGAAATAATTTTATACCTAACTCAAAGATACATTTGTGGAGAAAGACGGGCTGAAATAAGTTTTTTATCGGCTCAGAAGTGACTTAAGAAGTCGCCTTCGGTGTCTTGCTTGGGGGAAAAAAACAAGTTGCGCCGCAGTTGCCGCTATTTTAACTTTGCACGGGCAACGCCGTTGCGGGTACCGCTAGTACAAAATAAATGCAAAAATTAAATTTTGAGAAAAACAGGTAACTACACCCTTTTGAAGTTAAATTATATTTTCCCTGTAAAAGAGTTGTGGGCAAAATTTTTACATGCTTGGTTTTTTTTTCTTTATCTCAAAAAATTATTTATATTCGTTTTTCCTGTTGAAGAATATATTTTATACTAGCAGTGAAATATGATTGAGTTATAAATGAAAAGCAAATAAAAAGTATTTAGATGTATATTATTAAATAAGTTAATGGTATTTTATTAATATGTTTATTATTGTTCATTTATTTATTATTATTAACTTATTATTTATATATTTAACTTATTTTTTATTTTATTTTTTGGAGCAAATGGTATTTTACATTTCTCTTTTTTTTGGGGGGGGGGGATTGGGTATTTAAGCAGCTTTTAAAATTCAATACATTTAAAGGTTTTTTTTATTATTAAATGCCTTACTTTTTTGAGTAAACCCTGAAGTATGTGAAGAAAGTCACCTGGTCTTTGGCTTTTAAATCTCGGACTAATAAAAGTGATAAACTCGCCTCTTGTGTTGCGAGTTTGAAGGAACTCTGTAACCCAAATCTTCCGCATTAAAGACATTGCTTTATACTCAGTCAGAGCTTTCGCCGTTTCTCTAATTTTTTTGCTTGTTATTAATGTGCCTCTTTCGTTGTTTTGTTGTATATATTTTCTTAAATTTGTAAACAACTTAATATATCAAATTCTAGAAAGATTTATCACTTTCTTGTTATACTGCCGCTCTATCTTTAATGCTTTGCCTGGCACATGTGCATCATTTCCACTAAACATCAACAATGATAGCCAAGTAATCTTGATTGCAGTGGCGTACATAGACTTAGGTGTGCCTCCCCACAAGATTTAGAAGTGCGCCCTATCTTTGGCTTATTACAAAAGATTGAAACAAAAACACTGCAGTGACGGTATATTCGAGTATTTATAACCATTAGTTTTCTTTAAGATAATTAAAATCATATTTATCATTAAATGGCGGATTTTCGAAAAAGTAACGAATTGAAACATTGAACACTTACTAGTTTGGAATGAAATTTATTTTAATAATACGAGAAAATAACACACTATTTTAAAGTACTAAAATTTAAAATTTCGTTAAGGGTTCTGTTATTTATTTATAAGGTGAATTAAGTAACACTAATGATACAAGGGAAACTATTTGTTCTCAAAATTAGGCACAAATTGGACAAGAAAATCAATGTTATATTAATCTGTGCTAATAGATTTCCCTCTTCGTTTTTTACAATTAAGAATTTTTTGAACAAGTTCATCGATGTTTAAATTAGGAATCCTGACGCCTTTTATGCTTAAAACAGCAAGACCGCTCAATCTTTCTTCTTTCATCGTACTTCTGAGGTAAAATTCGATTAGCTTCTGTTTGCATAATGATCTATCTGATGATGCTGATGGTTACTGGTAAAGTAAGAAAAATATAAAAGGCAATGCGAGACTTGTCTGGGAGACTTGGATGATAAAACATTGTTCTCGATCATTACTAAATGAGCAACTTCAGCTACATTTATTTGTCAAGTTTCTCTCTCCTATTTCACTTTCCAAAATGTTTCGCAAAATGATAATTTGTGATGCAATTGAGATTGCTACATCGTTTTGGTTCTCACAAAATTTAGTCACTGATTCCACAAGTTCTTTATTTGTGCAGTCGAAAGCGTTAATAGATCTGTTAATGCTTTGGGAGTTAAAAAATTGAACATATTGTTAATTGAGGACATGCTCTCAAACCTTTGATGAATTTGGTTTACCATTATGCCCAATAGCAGCATAGAAAACTTTTACTTTGAAACAGTGTTATGGGGCTTTAAACTGAGAAAACATTTAAAACAAACTTTTTCTCTAAAAGATCAATTAATGCTTTTTCGTAGCAAATGATGCTATCGTAGCATTATACTTTTAAATCGGAGCTTATTTGCATGGGGGAACTCAACTCCTCCCCCCCCCCCCGCGAGCGACGCGGGGGCAGCTGGTGCGTTATGTACGTCACTGCTTAATTGATCTCTTAACAAACGAGGAATGCAAAAAATTTGCGCTTAGCACTGAAAGTAATGCTACCGCGTTAAATAAATTCAGCTTCATTATTAATTAGTAGCTTCAATATTGAACGAGAAAATTCGGTGGGGAAAGAGCGACGCTGAGAATATGAATGGGATGAGCGCATAAAAAATCTCATTTCATTGGTTTCCGCCCGATGAGCGCTCTTTCTCTTTAGTGGGTGAAAATTATCATGTGTTTGATGAACGGACGCAGTATGTGAATGTCCCTATATCTGCGTCGGGTGCCCGTCCGTTCGGAAAGAGTGACGGACGGACGATATGTGAATCGACCTTAATACGTCACTGTCTGACGTCAGCGGGCACCTCGTGCCGTGAACGTCTTCGAACTCCTCGTATTTTGCAGCGTTCATTCAACGATTCATTTAACTAAACGTGCGTCCATTTAATTAAACTACTGTCTATTTTTTATATTTTTCTTATTCATCATGGACTGTAGAATCCCTTTTAGACAACAAGTTTTTGATTACCCATTTCCGAGTTAAAATTCGTTTTATTTATTCAGTTACGTGTATTTTTGTTGGGCTTGGCGACTTTTTGGTAACCCCAGTGAAGTTCATCATGCTATTTAGTGTAGTGCATATTACTTAGCTTATCGCTTTCTTGGCAATTAATCTTATATTTTTGAAATGAAGAATATTATTATGCTACAAAGGATTTCCGATGTTTAATTTTTTTTTACTTAAAGAAAATTCCGTTTTTTTACTTGCGGTTCAAGTGTGGAACTCAAAAAAAAACATTGGTGAGGTTTTTGAATTGATCATGCGTTTCCTTTTCATGTGAAAAAACACCTACAAACAATGGCGTAGCTGGACCTGGATTTCGGGGGGGGGGGGGGGTTCTTCGGGAGAAGTCTGCTAATTTCATTGTTTTCCAAGAAAAATTGGTCCAATTCTAGACAATCTTTACCATTTCAAGGGGGGGGGGGGTTGGGTTATTCCCAAAACCACCCCCTTATCTACGCCAGTGCCTGCAAATTAGAATAGAAAAAGCATTAAGCCAAACAATGTTGCAACTTTTATTGACTTTAAAATACGGGTAGTGCAGTTAAATGCCATACAGAATCTTTTAAATTTCATTTCCCAGTCGTGGTATATCATGTTTAACTTTATATTTTTCTGTTTAAGTCTGGAATCCCTTAAAATGGTTTTAAAAAAATTCTTTTAAAAAGGGTTATAAATATTATATTTAAATTCATTCTATTATTTTGAAAAATACTTTAGTCCTTGTTTAATCTTTCAAAAATTATACAGAGAAATGGCTGTTCATAAATGATGTCACGCTTTTTCCTATATATTTGACCCCCTTCCCCCCTTTATCACATGTCACGCTATGTTGCATAACGCATGATGCCATACTTCTTGTTCTCCCCTCCCTTGTCACACTGTTTTCACGATTTCAAGAACCCCCCTCCCCCCTCGAAGCGTGGCATCATTTATGAATGATCCCGAAGGTAATTATGAGATTTTTAATAAATAGGAGCTCTTGCAGAGAAGAATATATATGGTGATTCAGCTGTTGGGTATGTACAACTAAAAAGGACAGCAGGAATTAAGCACAGTTAAAAGTCGTGTATGTCCTGGGCACAAATTAAAGAGCCCTAACCAAGTTGTTATGGTAGTCAAAGAAGCAAAAAAATAAAATTGAATCAGCTGAGAGTTGCACTGCTGCCAAAGAATAATGTGTATTTCCTACTTGCAATAATACAAATTTCAATTTACCTAAATTTTTCGATGTCTTGAATCAAGTTATTTATGTATACTTTCATTACTTTTTAATGTAATTTTATCCCTTGAACAGGAAAATTTTCTTTCTCGTTTTCGATAACTCAAAATATTTTCTACAGTCCAAGGCCGTATCCAGAAGCGGGAAAGGGAGTTTCCCGAAAATGTTCGCAATGAAGCATATATTCCTCCCTGAAACTTTTCTTAACACAAGTGTGTCCAAGTTAACCCCCCCCCCCCCCACCCCCCGAAAAAAATGCTTTGCTGCATTCAAATTATTTCTTTCCGGTTCTCAGGGTTTGTACGCTTTTGGCAAAACCAAAAATAAGGACTTTTTAAGGACCTACAAAAAAATTTAAGAACCTCACAAATTTTTCGAAATATACAAACTTATATTTATTTAAAAATGAAGCATTATCGAAACAGGAAATTGATTTAACATCGTATTTTTATTAGGAACAAACCCACAAACACTTTTATGGAGCTCTCTTTGACTTGTTGCTCTTCTAATGTCCAATACAGTCAGGGAGTTAAGTAATTATTGGAGATAGTAATAAGAAGCACACAACACAAGTATTAATCATTATAAGCAAATTATAATGATAAGAAAAATTATCAAAAATGGTTAGTGCTATAAAATACAAGTTAAATACAAAAGAATTTAAATAAAAAAATTGTTAAAGAAAACGCTCAACTTTGTCTTGAGAATTTGTGTTAATTTAGATTTTTTTTTTTTTTCATTTTACTTAACTTATGTTGCCAGCATCTCAATTTAGCCTTACTTAAATTTTTATCTCTGCCATAAATAATTTAAAATTATTTAGAAGAGCTCGCCAAAATTCAGAAGAAACTTTTTCAACTTGAGAAAAATATTTCATTTTGGAAACAGCATACATTATTCGCTTAAAACTTTGTACATTACCCTCAAATAGTAATTAACAAAATTTTACTAAAATAAAGTTTCAAAAAATTGAACACTTTTTTTAAATAAAAAATAAAACAAGCAGCCTACAGGCTGCAAATACTAAAACAACTGTCAACTTTTTAAATAATTGATATATTTACAGGATGCAAAAAGATAGAAGTCTCAAAAGCTGCGTGCAATTTTCGGCACTGCACATGTTAGATGTTAGCAAGTTTCCGAAAAATAGGTTTTTACATTTTCGCGTTATAAGTTATGAAAATTTATGTAAAAACTTAATTATTATTTAATTGTTAATTAAATTTTAAAAATACATGTCTTTTTTAAAAAGTTTCTTGAAAAATTTTCTTTCTTTGTAGTCAGGGTTCGTTGATTTAAATCAGCTTGATTTAAATCATGATTTAAATCAAGTAATTTTTTTAAAAAAATCATTGATTTAAATCAAGTGATTTTTTTTTTCTCAAAAAAATCATTGGTTTTACTATGTTAGAAAGTGTTGTAAAAATGAAATATGTTGCAATTACAACTACTGTTTGAAACAAAACTTCTTAGGTCCATGTCTGTGTGCATAACATATTTCATAAGGTTAGAATTAATTACTATTCTTTTAATTTGACAATATTTTTTTTTAATTTTACAATATTCTTCAAGCATCTTAACAGCAAAGCATAATTCATTCAATCATTCAAATTACAATTCATAATACATAATGATGAACCATTATGTGTTTTTTATCTAAAAAATAGTATTTTAGATCAATTTAATCAATGCCACACAATAAATAATTTGGAATGATAGTGTTTAAAACAACAATTGTTAGAATTTAGAACATATATCTTAAAGTTTCATCCACGTCCCCTAATAGCTTAAGTTTTTTCCCTTCTAAATTATTTTTTTATCATAGAAGTTTTCAATAAATATACTTGATTAAAACAAAAAGTTTCAGTTTTAATAATGGTGTGAGCATATGATTTTTCGAAATGGACAAAAATATTTCAGGCTTTTTTATTTATAAAACTGAAAAATGATTAAAGTACATTCAATGTAAAACTTAAGTACACACAATTGGTACTTTTTTCAGTGTTAACAGCAAAATAATTCAGATTAAATTTGTTCATTTTCTCTGTACTTATGAGTGTACTATTATTCCTGGTAGGGTTAAGTTTCATTTGAGTCATGCATTTGTATTCAAATTTGTTTATCATTATTACTCTTAAAAATATTTATTGCTGTGAAAATAGCTTAAAGTGTGTTTTTGCATATTGATTAAGATTCCATATTGTTTCTATGAATGTAACGTAATAAATATCCAAAATATATAGGGTCTTTTTAAAAAAATAAAAAAAATCCGATTTAAATCAAAAAAATCACAAACCCTGTTTGTAGTACAATCCCTTTAGATAAAAATACTTGTACATCAGCTTGAAAAACCGAATCTTTTTGCAAAAAATCGAATTTTCGAAGTTCACAATTAAAAACAGAGAAACTAGGGGAAAATGAGGGCGTTTGGCAACTACGGTGTATAGGTTTAAAAAGAGGTCGATTCCTTCAATTTACTGCAAATTAAGGAATTTCACAAGATACAAATTTTGATTAACACAGCAAATATCCATCATCTCCCACTCAACAAAACCCCACAGCAAACGATCGCGAAGCCAAATTGGTCGATAAAAATTTACTAAATATTAAAACATTGCCTTTAAAACAAATTTTCGATACGGGAATTTATTTGATCTAAAAACAAATAATGGGAGAACAAACTGTTTATCGAAAGGTCAGCTGAAAAGCGATCGGGATAGTTAGCAACTCGGCGCTTATTATAGTGTAAGGCATAAGAAAAATGATAATAAAAATAAATCATTCTTTTACCTTTAACAGTATAAATAAGCGAATCATACACGCCATTGGTCAAACGCAAAACAAGCTGAAAGTTTTTTTTTCCTTTTTTGCCTACATATTAGTTAAATGTATCTGTTTTATTGAGCTAGATGTCAACAATATGCTTCTTTGAAGTATACCCCCCCCCCCCTTAAATTAAAAAAAAAAAGTTTCAAAAGCAATATTTATTTATTGATTACTTGTTAGGAGCTGCTCCTACTTGCTTTATTGATAATTGTTTAGAATTGATTTAATAACAATTTTCATGCAAAAAAAAATATATATATATTTACTTTGTAACTAAACTTAATAAATAGTATCGAATAACAAATTTGAAATCCCGAAATTTGGCCCTTTTTCGAAAATTCCCGATTTTTGTTTATTTATTAAATTTTTTCCCCTTGAGCCCTTAAAAGTCTGTTTTTCAAATTTTATTCCTTTTTCTTTTCTCTTTTAAAGCAAAATGAGGGAACTTGTGTAATTTATTTCCTGTGGTCTTAAAGGGTGCCCAGTTACTGGGCACCACACTGTTAAAAATTTCCGTAAGAAAGTAGTAAAATAACCATTTATTTGATTGTTATTTTACCATATTTAATTATAACAGTTGAATAACCATTAAAAAGATGATACTCGAACCGCTGATTGCGAAAAAAATCGCTTATTCTCTGTTTATCCTAAAGAACGTTTAACTAACCGTAATTTTCAAGCGCTCAATAAGAATCGGGCGTGAATCTTGGTTACGAAACCTTACCGGTCGTACGTTGTCGTTAAAATAGGAATACGGATTTATCAGTTAAAATCTGCATGTGCATATAAAAAAGAAGGGAAAAAAGGTGGCTTAAGCAGTGGTTACTAAATAGAAACACGTAAAACAAATACACACGTAAATCAAAAATTGGAGACATCGGATTTCCGAACTGTTTGCGAATGAGCGAACCCATAATTTGAGCTGCTGAAGCTTGTTTGTATTTTAATTTTTGCAGCAAATAAAATGATTTTTGTTAATATACAGTAAATTTAGACTACAAATGACTTTGGATCCAATCAAAAACTGAAATTACAATTTTAAGACAGCTTACCTGTTGGAAAAGATTTATTGATAAATAAACGACCGCTTCACATGGTGTTGATGGCCGAATGGCTAGAGTGCAATGTTGGTATACCATACACCTAGGGTTCGATTCCAGCAAGCTTCGTTTACAGTTTCTACACCTCGAAGATTCTACGCTCGAAGATTCTACGCCTCGAAATGGTTCAAAAACGGTAAAAATTTTGTTTTGCAACCATTTTTAAATGGTTATAAAACCATAAACTTTTGTATTTATGGCTTATTAACCAAGTTGATTGGAAACGGTTAGTTCCCGTAAAGATAGAAAAATGTTCCAAATCATAAATTTAACGCTGAATTAGATGGACAGACTGCTGCCGGTCATTTAACCGTAATTTCATGATGAAATTTCTAACAGTGTATTGCATTTTGTACAAATACTTGGTATTTTGATTCGACTTCTCTACTAATATTTAATTTTTTTTTTTTTTTTGATGTAGCTCTTTTTTCACACAATTGCAGGAAATAGCAAATTGGGAGCTGCCATGTGGGTGGGTACAAGTTCTTTTACTGAATTGGGTGTTGTAGATTGAAGCATTTTATCAAAATCCATGAACATTTTTCTTTTTTTTGTAAAAATATATAACACATCAATTTACTTATACCTTTTCAAAAAAATTAAAAAAACAAGAGTTAATTATTTATCAACCAGTTGAGAGAGCACTGCAATTTGTAGTAAAAATGCGATGATGTTTATGTAAATCCGCCATTTTTGGTCCTGTCAATCCGCCGTTTTGGATCCGTCCGAAAGCCGCGATAGTACCGGACCCGAGCAAACCAAATTTGAGGTTCGATTAAGTAGTTGAAATGAAAGAAGTTTGATTCTTGTGAAGAATTCATAAGATAGCAAAACAAATAGAACGCATGGGTACCTTCTTATTTTAACAAAAAAAAAAAAAATAATAAGCACCTGGAATAAAAAAATAAGGGACTATTTAAGGACTTTTTAAGGCCTTATAAATGAAAATGAACATTAAGGACTTTCTAAGGACCTTTAAGGACCGTACGAACCCTGGGTTCTGTGTTATTTCCATTGTATTGTAATTAATCAGCTCGTGTTGTTCTTACACTAATATCATTTAAATTTTAAGATAAAAATAATCCTAAGGGCCTTAATTATGCCATTTTTCTGTTATATGTATTATATATATGTATATATATTTATTTATTTATTTATTTGTGTTTTGAAAACTATTAGGCACGAACGAAATGTAAACCGGTACTGTAATTTTTAAGTAGATATGTTGTTATGTCTTAGTTGTACTTACAGAAATGATCTTCACAGCAATGAAAATTCAACTTCATAGAAACATCGCTTCTGCATTTAAATAGCCACGCTTTTTGAACTTTAGTTAGGGTCCCTTTGAACATTAATGAAGCGTTTGCCTGTAGTTTTTTTAGTCGTTGATGTGCATCCAGGTACAAAACAATACTCGTAATTAGTATTTGACATATTGATCGAACGCAAATGTAAGAAAGAGCACAACGACAAAAGTATAACACAAAGAAACAAGAAATCCCCCCGTATATATATATATATTCAGAAAGAATATCTTGTATCCACATAAAATGCTTCAATTTAGCAACTAATAAATTAATAATAATAGAGTCTGTTCGACGAATTCATTCTAAAAAAATATTTTACGCAATGAATATTTAATTCAATATATAATAGTTTATCTTTTAATTACCCCCCCCCCCCTCCTGCACGAGAAAAAAACACCAAATAAAGCGCCCTTTTTATATCTAGTTTCAAAAATCAACAGCAGCAATCAGTGCAGCAAAACATTTGCTGGAGAAAACGCAAATTAAATCCCCGGGACTCGAACCACGGTTGAACGGTGTACGAGCTTTCTTCCCTAACCATTCGGCCATCTTCACTGCGTTAAGCGGGGTCTATGTATCAATAAATGTTTCTTTCCAACAGGTAAACTTCATTATAGTTGAGATTTGAGTTTTTAATTACATCCAAACTCATTTTTGGCTAAATTTATTGTATATTGGCGAAATTCATTTTATTTTCTGCAAAAATTAAAACATAAACAAGCTTCAGAAGTTCAAATTATGCGTTCGCTCATTCGCAAACAGTTCGGCAATCTGATGTATCCAATTTTTGATTTACGTGTGTATGTGTTTTATTTAGTAACCACTGCTTAGGCCACTGTTTTTTTAATTCTTTTGTTATATACATGCAGATTTGAACTTGTAAATCTTTTTATCCAAATAGATGAGCTCCAAACGGCTTTGCTCCACATGGCTCGCTTGTGAATGGCTGGCTTTACGCTCGCCAAGCTATATACATCATCCAACCTGTGACGCAAATCATGCCCGATGCGCAGAAAGTTTTTTTCGCGATCCCTGACTGCGCATGAATTTAAAAAATTATTTAAAAAATAAACACTAATCGTATAACAAAATTTTTTGCACAGATGGTGTTAAAATATGCTATTCTGTAGATTAAAAATTAAATTAGAAAATCGAAAACTTCCCTATTGTGTGCTGTAATTTGGAGCGTTTCATTAAAATCCATGAACAAGTTATCTTTTTTGTTTGGTAAAATATATTAACACATGGATTTACTTATATAACCTTTTCAGAAGAAAAAAAAGGTACCTATTTATCAACCCTTTGACAAAACAGTGCAATTGAAGTAAAATGCGCTTATTAACGTCGATGTTTACATAAATCCGCCATGTTTGGTCGGGCTCCAAAATTCGGAAAATTCCGAAATAAGGCCTAACGCTACCTTGTGGTTAAAAAATAATGTTCTTAAACATATTTAAGGGTGGGGGAAACAAAAAGATATCACATTATTTGCTTATAACTTGTGAACTTTTTAAATCATAGTTAACTAAAGTGGCCTGAAATCCACAAAATCCTGAAATCCGCACAACCACTTCTCTCAAGTTGTGCGGATTTTTGACCCTCGACTGTATTGACAATTAAATAATAACAAAAATCAAATGATAAAAAAATATTAAAAAGAAAAATAAAATAAGCTAATTTAAGGTAGCTTATGTCAAATTCACTTCCAACTTATAAAATAATTGAAACATGTATAGGATGCAAAAAGACATCTCAAACACTCCATGCAACTTTTGGCGAAGCACATGTTCAATGTTGGCATTTCAGAAAATTGGTTTTAAATGTGTAGGGTTGTCCTAATAGTCAATTGATAACCCTAAAAATGCACAAAACCACTAATATTATTTATTTTTTATGTAGCTTTTAATTAAGAAGAGAACAATTAACTGCTATTTATTACCTTTTAAAAAAATTAGAGCTTTAAAATTGCAATTTTGGTGCATTTAAGTAGAACTGTATTGAATGTATCAAGAATTAAAAATTGGTGCAAATTTTCCACCCCTGTGTATACCTCAAATAATGTGATAATACCTTAAAAATTTGTAAATGAATGCTTTTGTATTTTTTAACTTTTTATCAAATAATTCTTACTTAAGAATGTTTTTATTAGTATTAGTTTAGCTCCAAGTCTGTAAAACATATTGACAAGTTCACAATTTACATGCTTTGATATGAAATTGAGAAAAGTCTAAATTTTTTTATTTCTGAAGCCTAAAGTGCGGAAGGTTCCAGATGACTTAATATTATTACTTTGGTTTTTTTTCTAATTCATTCTCCATGCAAGATTTTAAATTCTGCTACTCTAATTTTCCTTTCATGGAAAAAAATTCCAGATTTGGTCATATTTAGCTAATAATGATAAACACTTAAATGAAAATAATTATTCATTTAAGTATTGTAACTACCATTATGGCAAAAATTGAAAAAGATATAATCAAATATTTTTAGTTTGAAAATGTACATAAATAAAGAAATAAAAAGCTACAGCAATGGAAATCACACAAGTTCTATAGTTTTTATTTAATTATTTATTTTTTTGGTGACTGAAGAACTTCAAAAATTTTGTCATTAGTGTCAATACATTTAAGCTCTCCTACCATTTAAGGAAATGAATCCCATTTTATAAAAGTTTTGCAGTTTAGAATGAAGGAAGTTTTGGGTGCCAGTTTTCATAGTCAAGATCATCAATAATTTTTCAGTTAAAATAATTGACCAACACACATGAAAGAGATACTCAATAGATGCTGAGTACAACAAAAGACAGGGACAGAGGAGTAATACCATGCTCCCAAAAAAAAGATAATTTATGACAACAACATTGGGCTGTGCCTCTGTTGCCCTCAAATAAGCCAATATAAAATACAATAGAGTCTCGATAATTCAAAAGTCAGGGGTAAAACTCACTCAGACCCAAAACCCTGAAAAACGTTATGAGCATAATGGTTCATAAGCCCAACGGGGCCTAACAAAAATAGTTGACTTAACCCCCCCCCCCCCCCCACACACACAGACATTTTCCAATAAGGAAGCTTTTATTGGTTGTTTATATTATGTAAACTATAATAGAAAAAAAAATCCGGGAGCATTTGTACTAATACAGAAGCGTATTTGATATGTTACAGGAGGAGAGTTGATCTCCAATGATGCAGCATGCAGCTTACATTCATTAAAGGTACTAAATTATGTCTTGAAAAATGGTAATTTTGAATGTTGCCAAAATATTCTCTTTTTTTTTTGACAAAACCAAAAATTATTAAAGCAATAACAATCATATTACAGCATATCTTCCAGTCCTTTTGGAAAAGACATGCATACATCTTTGTTTGCTGGAATTTGAAACCACCTCTTCCTAATAGTTGAAAACCTTACTGCATTTCCAATGAACACGTGCTATTGCATTAATTGAATTTTATGTATGTAACTCAACGTATGTCCGAACACCGGAATTCCGGGTTATTGCCGATAAAAAAAAATCCAGAATTCCGGTAGTCCCAGAAAAGTTTCACCCCTGAAAAGTCTGCTTAATTTGAAACCAAAATATACATTGTTTTTTTTTGGAGACAAAAAGAACTAAGTTACAACAAAACTTCAGTGATCCTAATCAGTATAAAGTATATGTTTTGTAAGGAATTTCAAAGTTAGGCATTATACTGAGCTAAACATTATTGAACTACAATAGTTTCAAAAGGACTGCTACTGCTTTGTCGAAGAGAAGAATGTACACCCTTCAAGTCAAATTGCAGCAGCAGCCAAGAAAAAGGGTGTTTTGCTGAACATCGAGATTCTTTTACAAAACTATTTTAATCATTTTCCTATGTTGTTTAATACCTACATTTGAATACAGACATAATAAAATTAACTATAATTATATCGTATGATATTTACAAAATTTAGATGAGTCCTAGGAAATATTTTGTTTGATCCAAAAAGGACCTAGTCCCAATCATTTCAGAACATCAGGACTGCACTGCCCGGTAGCAGAAATGCTGCAGCACGTTAGCGAGCGCTGCAGATTTATCTTCAAGCTTGCAGATTGATTAGCCACCTTACTTTTTTCTAAAAGCGACTGGGGAAAAAAGTTTTTCCAGTTTAGTTTAAATGATTATATTTTTCCCCCCCCAGGATAAATAATCACACATTTCTTCTAATTGTAAGAATTTATTTATAAATTGAACAATTATAATATTTATTTATTGTCTGCATGTATTATTGTTATATGTCAACTATTTTAAAATGCATAGTTTGCTATTTTTTATGATTGTAAATTTGGTTCCACATCATTTGTTGCTACAGATAAATTTTGACTTCTGAAACTAGTGCTGCAAATTGATACAGAACATTCTGCTACTGGGCTCCACTATGCAAACTAACGGGGAAAAAATGCTCACATACAATCTAATTTGAATGTACTTTTATGATTTACCATGTTACATCACCTGGGACATTTTTGTGATTACTCAACTGTTAAAAACACCAACACATTTAAAAGTTAGAGCTGTTTTTGAAATAACTTAGCCCACCTAATCTCCCCCCCCCCCCCCTCCACAGATGACTTTTAAAAACTCAACTTCTATTTAAATAATTAATGCATCAAACTATTCTTTTAGAACTTTTTTCCCTTCACATTTGATTTATGTGATTTATTGGCCACCAGTTCAACCTGACACAGCATTAGGCAACTAGTCACATTATTTATTAACATTGGTTCAAGAACACAAGGAATTCTGGGACTTTTAGCATTCCTCATTAAGTGAAAAAAAAACATGTAAATTAGATTAGGAACAAAAATCAAAACACAAGACAAAGTGTTTAATCGCATAAAAAATATTACTTTAGGAGTTTGGCCTTTGACTTTTCCAGCTCGTGCTAGGGAACCATGTACTTTTCCTATACATCAAAATAAAGAAAATTTTATTAAAGGAAAATAGGCTCATTATTTTTCAAAAGGAAGCTAACTAACAAAAAACAAATAAATGAATACCTCCTTTTAATCCAACACAAACATCCACAGTTGAATCATCATTCAGAACATCAATTATATTTTGGTTATCTTCTAATGGCTTTCCACCATAGTACATAATAAGTTCTTCTCTGGGAATACCTTCTGCATTTTCAATAAATTGCTACAACATATAAAAACTTCAGTTTCTTAAAGTTTATTTTACATATTCAATTACCAATGAATTTTGGCACACTCAACCATTGAATAATAAATGCATTTATGCATTCATTAATTAAAATTAGATGCACAAACAATGAAATATTTGACAAAAAAATTATCGCATGTCTTAAAAACGTTCTAAGACAACATAAATCACGAAAGGAAACAATTATATATATAGTGGTCGGCAGTAGTTAACTACTATTTGTAACTACTTTTGTTTTGAACTAGTTAACTACTAGTTAAACTACTTTTTTCCCAACTACTTTCAAAATTCCAACTACTTAAAAAAAAAATTCTAATCTATTTTTTAAACATTAAGTTATTTAAATTTTGAGCTTATCAATATTACTCACACAAATGTATTTTTTTTACCCCCTCTTCTGAAACTTGCCCAAAAAGTGTACACTGTACCTAAAACACACAAGTTCTAGTTTTAGCAACAATGTACAAAATGAAAGCTTGAACAGTGTACCAACAAAACATGAACTTGTTTTTAAAATTTAGATGTACTGTCCGATTTTCTAAGCAGAAACCTTCCTTGAAGCGCCACATGAGTCAGGCGCTATGATTACATTAATACAGGGGTAGGAGAAGTCATGAAATAAAGAGATGACAAATGTTTTATTTTTATGAAGCATTACAAACTAGCTGCACCTTCAACTAGCTTTTTGTGTTAAACCTTCAAATCAAGAATGGAACAGCATTGTGAAAAAACAACAAATGTGCGCCAAAACCTTTATGCCCTATAAACTAATGGTTCAGATTAGCGGTCGCCACTCGCCAACTGGAGACCAAAATGTTTTAAATGGCGACCAAAAATTTCATTGCCGATCGCCACTTTGGCGATTGTATTTGTACCAAATATTACATTTCTTCTAAAAAAATATCTAAATATTCTTCATTAATACACTTTAACTTATGTGCTAAGGAGAAAATAATAAGAAATATCTAAAACCGGAAACAGATGCAAAAAGATTGCACCACAATTACGGCAAAACGCTAATATCGCGCTTGACATTTGACGATCGAAGAAACTTAAAACTAAGCTAAAAATTCAATGTTTTCAACATAGAAAAGGTAAATGCAAATTATTTTTATAATTTAAATTAAAAGAATTGCTTCTAGCATTGAAAATTTGAAAAATATCAAAATCAGCAAAATGGCGCCTTTAATAAGTTTTTCCGATCCTCAAGGCGGTAATTGATTCCAAACCAATTATCACATTCAGATGAAAAATATTACATTGCAAGGTTGTAGGTGATTTTAAGTCATGGTACTCAAAAGCAAAAATTTTATTTTTTATTCAATTTACTTTTAAAACTTGATACTGATTATTTTATTTTTGGCCTGTAGTATTTATTTTTGGAAAAGCCCTAAGCTTTAAATGAATTAGCACTTAATTGCATAATTCAACAAGATTCCCCTTGACTTTAATATTTGCTAAAGTCAATACAGGAGTAAGTAATATTGCTTAAAATATTTTTTTTAAAACAAATTACACAAACTTGATGCAAGATAAAATTAAATTTAATGGTCAGAAAATAGCTAGCATTTCACTAGTACTATAAATTCACAGTGCCAGTAACAGCTGTCAATTAGCACTTGACAGCTGGCGGCTGAAGGTGCAAAGATTTTGCAGTCTGAATCTGAACAGATTTTTGTTTCATGTTCTTCAAATGTACTCAACTTTTAAACTTTTAAAACAAATTCTTGTTAAACAATTAAATGCATAATAAGCATTTAATTGTTGAATGTTGAAATATCGAATTTTCGACCGTTTCTCGATAAGCTATTGTTCTGAAACTTTACATATAGCTCAGAACCAGATGACAATGCAATATTCTACCATCCCTAAAAAATCCGACAGGTAGTCCTTTTATTATATTTTGACATCAACAGGGGTACCCCCCTAAAGCCTAAAATTTTAATACTACAGTGCAAAAGTTGAGACAGGAGCAAATATGTATATTACTTCAAATAATTTTTTAAAAAATCTTGCTTTAGAAACTAACAGCAAAATTGAAAATTGAATTTTATGATTGATCTCATCATTGCTGTAACTCGTGGTGGCAGGTATCAATTAAAAATTTGTAGCTCAAGGTTGCAGACTAAACCTGGCCTGAGTCGATGGATTTTCTAGATGCAGAAAATCGTCTGCGCCCATGGGGCCCGTTCATAAATGACGTCATGCTTTTTTTCCATATATTTGACCCCCCCCCCCCTTTGTCACGCGTCACACTATGTTGCATATTGCATGTTGTCACATTTCTTGTTACCCCCTCCCCTCCCCCTCGAAGCGTGACATCATTTATGAATGACCCCCATGTCGTATGATTATGTGGAGTGTAAAAGATCCCTTGAGTAGACATTTGGCTTGGATGCTCTAGGCTAAATTAAATTCCTAGTGCAATTTTGCATCAACAGAGTCCGGGTGTTCGCTTTTTCCGTTGGAGAAACCGGACGTCAAAATTCTCTTGCAGCGATGATACCACACTCATTGTGGTGCCTCTGAAAGAGATGGTACCAATATCTCGGGAGTGCACTAGGTCTGCAATTGGGAGAAGCCAACAGCAGCCCATTAGAAAAAAAAAAAGGTTGCAGACTAAATCTGAATGTCAGATTTTTGTTAAATGTTATTCACATTATACCCTAATTTTTAATTTGAAAACAAATTTTTTGCTTTACTGAATTTATTTTTTGACTAAACGTAACTTGTTTTGTGATGTTGAACATCCTTCTTAAAAAAATTAATTTATATTAACAAACAAAATTAATTTATTAATTTTGTTTTTTAATTATTAAACAAAAATAAATTTATTAATATTTCTTGTTTGAATTTTAACAGGTGTTTTTGACATTACTATGATGCTTTATGTAATTATTGGTTCTACATATCAGTCGTGTAACTAGCAGTAGCAGACCCGTAACTGAGGAGGGGGCACAGGAGATTAAGGGACACTTGGGGGAAGGGGCGGTCAAGTTTCAAGTACATAATTTACGACTGAGGGGGGGGGGGTGCAATATTTCATGTCAAAGAAGGAGGTGCTGCAAAGATGTCATATTACGCCACTGCTGCATAATAAATCTTAATTACTTATGACAATTTAAAAACATTTCTTTTTTCTACTTTAACAAAAAGGGATGTTGGGGAAAAAACTTTGATTAAAAGTGACCTCACTACTAAAATTTTGTAATATACACTTATACGTTTTGTATAACTTAAAATTAACCATTATCAAATAAACTTTTTTTATGTATCAGACATATAGCTTTGTGCACAGGTGGCAAGATAATTTACGAATTTAATCTTGTGGCTACCTAATATTTTAGTTTTAGTTCAGCCAACCAAAGAAAAATCATGGTCAAAACTGCACCTGATGTAATTAGGAAATATTCCCTGAGAATGAGAATATCCTGCAATTGAAATTTTATATTTAAGAAAATTCTTTTTTCTCATAAGTACATGAAAACTTTTGTTCATAATATGATTAATGTCTTAAAATACTATTTATTCATTATTAGCAAAGCATGATAAAAATAAAAAAATTGCCATACGTATTTTTCAATAGTGATTTTTAAGATAATTTTCTCTTCAGAATGAAAAATAATGACATTAAATTTCCCGTTTTTTAAGATGAAATCCAAAAAACCGCATTAAACTAGTAAATTAATGCTGTAGCTACCAAAAATTTGAAATGGCTACCAAAGTTTTTGGGGTTAGTAGCCACTGGCTACCAAAAAAAATTCCCAGTCTACACCATTACTATAAACATCCTGCAATTCCTCATTGTGTAGGTATACATATCAAATCCCCTTATGTGGGTATTAATAATATGAAATAACGCAAGTAAATTTAAATAATTTTTTTAATTGGGTACATTTATTTAAATTTTCAGTTATAACTTACTTTTAAAGTAGAAACAGTCCCATCATTTAGGTGAATAGAGTGGAGATCTTGACTTCTCAAAAATATTCTCATGGTCGTGCCTAAAAAATTTAATTTCATACAAATAAAAATGAAATTTAAAAAAAATAATAATTAAGTATTTGAAAAAGAAAAAAAAGAGGAAATATTAACTTTCAATGTTCCTACAATGGGCAAAAAATATCAACTATAATTTTTTTGAATTTATATATGTCTTAAATAGTTTGAAAGGTTTAAATCGAGAAACACGTGGTTCGGATGAGAGATCTCGGGAAAATAATAATAAAAACAATTTTTAAATGAAAGATGAGTTGAGTCTCTTCAAGCTGAAAAATACAACTTCCATATTCCTTTTTTAAATCTTTATGAGGAAGAAGGGATTAGTTTTCAATTTATGGAAAAAATTCTTCGTTTTTCTTCTTCTCAGACACAGGCATTTTTACCAGGAAAAGGGTCTTTGGTTTTGGTTTCTTGATTCACTGACTCGGCTTTGGCATTAGTTTGTTAAACGAACGGTTAAAAAGCACGAAGGTCTGAATCCTTAAATTTCCCCAGTCTATGCGCATGCGCCTTGGCGCACATTCAGAAACCAAATAGCGATAAATGATTGCCAATGGCTGCATTTGGTTTGGTACTTTAATAACGCTGTAGATCGCAATGCTGCGCAATTATTTACCGTTACGGTTGTATTGCAGAATATTTAAAAGACATATTATTTGGAGAAAACTGTTTAGATATATTTGTTTTTGAACGTGATTAATAAAAGCAAAACACAATTACATTTTTCAAACAAGTTGATTAAGCAAACTGATTTTCGTAAAGAACTGAAAAATAACGTTAAGCACTTTAAACGATAAGAATTGCAGACACGTGTTTCAGAGCTTAAGGGGACCTCTTTTTTTCCAACGCAGCAATAATAATAACTGTAATAAAAAAATAAACGTATAGATGAAACGATGAAAAAACTTAGATTTAAGGTAGCTGCATGTTATTAATTTGACCAAGATTAGCCTAGCTGGGCCCAGAGCCTGTTTTTCTGTTTGCTGAATCCCGTTTTTGTATTTGTATAAGCTGCTTTTGAAAAATCTTCATTTCTATCACTTTAAAAAAAATTCCATTTAAAAACACCAAATTAATGAGGAGTAGGAACCACACTTTCTGCCTTCCCAAAAGGGCCACACACATACATGAAAGACCCAAGACCCATAGTCAAAGAACACACACAACGTCCTAATTTTTTTTTTATTTTGCCCCCCCCCCCCTCCCAATTACCTCTTTATTTATTAAAGAGGTATAAAAGTTTATTACTACCCTAAAAAATATGGTTGCGCTTGTGAGAAAAAAAAAGCAAAGGATTAAGTTAAAATAAAGAGCAACAGAAGGCATTCTGCCAAAAAAACAAGTCTGATGTACAGTTTTTCAATTGAGGTTGCAACTATATGAGCAAATATAGTCATGGACACCCATATGGGGGGGGGGGGACTCTTGCCGGACACAATTTCAGCTTTTTGGCTCAATATATAGCTCAAATGTTAAACGCAAGAAAAGTGACACAATTCAAAAACGAAACAACTTAGTAAAACGAATTTATTGTTTTTCCCAATACAATACATTCTTCATTCAAAAGAGTGACATATTGAGCTGTAATTCAAAGAGTTTGCACTTATATACAGAGAAACCTGTGTATCATGTCCAGTTGCAGTGCAGCACTTTAGTTATCAACTTAGTTAGGGGTTCAACTTTATAAAGGGTGCAGAGTTTTTTTTTTTTTTTTTTTTTCATTTATGTATTTATTCATTTGTAACTACTTAAAATAATTAAAATATAGCTTTATGTATTAACGTTACTTTAAAATAGTAATTAGCTATTTCTTTCAATTATCTAAATAATGCTTAGAAAAATTTTACCTGAATGACTTAAAAACATCTATCCTATACAACTTTAAAAGTAAGTACTTAGAAAATAAAGATATATATCTCATTAAATATGTAAGTTACTTATACGAAGGTAAAGATTTCCTAAAAATAT
This sequence comes from Octonoba sinensis, assembly GCA_038502835.1. Lineage (NCBI taxonomy): Eukaryota > Metazoa > Arthropoda > Arachnida > Araneae > Uloboridae > Octonoba > Octonoba sinensis. The sequence continues at coordinate 20,781,601 of CM076599.1, read as the reverse complement.
ATAATTTTTCAAAATGGCTATATCAGATAGAAGAGAAACTTATTTAAAGAATAAAGAGTGTTCATGGTAGTTTTCCCATATATGTGACTTACAAAGAGCCAGGCTTGGAGTAATCGCGATTACGTAATCGTAATCGGCTGTAATCGATTACATTTTGACAAAATCGTAATCATAATCGTAATCTGATGATGGCATATTCTCATAATCATAATCGAAATTGTGTAATCCCGTAATCCTTTTTCTCCCGTAATTTTAATCGTAATCTTAAGGAAAAAATCCGTAATCTGCTGGTCCTGCAATCGTGTAATCTTGACCTGCTGAAAGCTGAAATTTTTAGCGCTACCCTTGGATAGAAGAGATAAGATTACAAGAAAAAGGATTCAAACTGTGTACTGAAGTCCTATCCTAAGCGGTCTGTAGCCTACGGGGGATCATAATATAAAAGGTTCTGTGTGGCGGTCGCAGAGCCTTGATGGCAGGACCATATAATAGTCTCCTAGAGACGCTTGTTGTCCTACTTGTTGCGGTCTCTCAGAATTCTTAATTGCGGCTCCACTCTCCACGGGGAATGGCTGGAGAGCCCGAGAAGAAAGGGAGTCTGGTCTGGATATGTCACTCGCATCGCCTTGGGGCTCTCAGGGGTGGGGGTGGGGGGGGGGGGGGGTCGCTGGTCTCCTCGCGTCGTCCAGTTTCGGTAAAAGAGCGGTAATCAAAGATTTCGGGGTAGATAAGAAAGGGGAAGGTGTCTATAGAAGGACCAAAAGCATCGGTCATTTTGCTTCCTTAATTACCCCTTCAAAACATATTCAAACGGTTGGGCAATAGGCGAGAGTCTGGACGGGACCGCCGCGAGGCGTTACATGATGCTCTATGCTTAAGATGCATGAAATCCTAACCCTGGTACGTGTGATTATTATTATTTTTTAAAATATGTTCTTCGAATATTTAAAAATGTACATACATTTGAATCTTAAATTTATTTATATTTTAATGCTAATATTCTTTTTAATTAATAGGTATGTAAAAGAAAAAGTGATATATGTTCAGACATTCTCCCAATTTTACACGCATGAATATTTAGGAATTATTTTTAAAAAATTAATTATCTTTTTCTTCTTAAAATTACCTCAACAGAATTTTGTATTTCAGTTGAATCTTGTACGTTAAATTTGCGTTGTAAAATTCTTTGCACTTTATTTTTTTATTAAAACAGTTAGTACATGGAAAAAAATTATATGCTCGTGCATGTTAAAAAAAAAAAAAAAAAAAACACAAAAGTCATATTAAAATATTATAGTCATTCGAAGAATAATTACTCTTCATATTACTTTTAAACGATTACTAATTTTGCTAAGAGTTATTTGAATGTTCATGTTCAAATTTTTTGAAATTATTCTAAAATGCAGCATTTATTTTCAAAAGATTATTTATCTCTTACACTATCTGAATATTTTGTTATCCCGTGCAATTCATGCACATCTTATAAGTGATTTCATAGAGAATCAAACAAAATTATTATTTTCAGTGAACTAATTGGTGTTATGTGAAATATTTGCACAATTTAAACTAGAAAATAAATACAATGGAGAAATATACTACATTTTCAAAAATTGCGGCCAACTAAATTTTGATTGTATGCACACAAAATAACAATGAAGCAGGTAAACCACTTATGCATTATGTATACATTTAGTGCATCGTCTTTGCTTATATACAAAATACGATCAATGTAGTTATCCCTCACATGAGTTTTAAATATTCGAAAAATACTGAATGTGCCTTTCCTGATTATATATATATATATAATACAAATTTTTCATTTCTGTAACGACGTCATAATTCCAGAACTGTGATGTTGAAATTGTTTCATTATAATTGCATTCATCATCATTTCAGTTATCTCTTATTAAATCAGAAATTTAATTAAAAATCATAACTTTTTGATTTATGTCACTATTGTTAAAATGAGAGTTGTATGCATAAAATCGGATAATTTTATGCTAATCTAATCGTAATCAAAATCGTAATCGGATGTCATAATCGTAATCGATTACATTTTTCAACGACTGTAATCGCTGCCGTAATCGTAATTACTTTTTGGCAAAGGATTACAATCGTAATCGTAAGCGTAATCGATTACGTTTCTTTGTAATCGACTCCAAGCCTGCAAAGAGCTTTAGGTAAACTTTATATTGATGTTTCCTCCATCCAGATAAATACTAGTCAGTGGTCAATGGCATAAAAAATATTCTGGAGAAGTTATTTTAGTTTTATTAAAAATCTTTTGCAAAAATAGATAAAAAAAATAAATATAGTTGCAACTAGGCGGTCAACTTACAAAGGGTTTTTCATAATACTCCCACCCAAATTTGGCTTACATAAGTGGTCAATATAGACAGGTGGTCAAGTTACAAAGGTTTCCCTACATTATATAATATAGATCTAATTTCATTCCTGAGAAAATTGGTCAACTTAGACAGGTGGTCAGCTTGCAAAAGTGGTCAATTTTACATGTTTTACTGCATAAATTTAATACCAATATATATAAATTTATGAAGCACATATATTTAATACCTTTGCACCATGAGCGACTGCATATTGAAAAATATCTTAAGCGGAACTACTGTTAGTACAGCAGTTTAGTATGAGAGCTGTATGTTGATTCTGGCCAGTGGCGTACGCAAGGGGGGGGGGGGTTAAACCCGCCCCCCTCCTTGAGCCCTAAATAATAGTGCTTTATTACATACTCGAATTTCTTTTAGTAGATTCAGAACATTATGAACCCCCCTCCCTGAAAAAATTCTGCGTACGCCACTGATTCTGGCTATTTGCAGATGGGGGATTTAAACCTGCAAGCTTCCCCCTAAATATGCTCATTTTCTGCACAATGTACAAACATGCAGAAAAAAAAATTGATGGCAAAATATGTAAATTGATAAAATGTACAAATCTGACACTGTTGCACTACAGGGGAGACCCAGGGCAGTGGAGCCCTTGCCCTTATTTTTAAAAAAAACAGGAAAAAGCTATGTGCTTGAAAAAATTACAGACATTTTTCAAACTTTTGTTGTAATGATCTAATTTTTTTGCAACAATATCTGGAATGCATTATGAGTAAAAATATAAGTTGTGTGGATTCAACAAAATAGTCCACTGTGAACCATTCCTGAGATACAGTGGACCATAGACCATCCTAGATTAACTTGATATAAATTACATTTTCTTCTGAGATTACTTTCTAATGCATTTTGGTCTAAGAAACATAAATTACCAAATTTTAAAGGAAATCAAAATAAAAAAGAAACCATTGAAACTGAAAAATTTTATTAAGTGATTATTGTAAGTTTTAAAATTTAATGATGAAATACTGTAAACCACATTTGAAAACACATCCATGAATTTCCTGAGGACACAAATAGGTCAGGAAGAAGTATAACAATGTCCTCCAATGAATGTGATGTCCTTTATGTTAAAAATTTTCGCAACAAAATAACGAATGACTTTAGTGTTTCTGTATTATTCAAATATTTATTTTATTATTGAGAAATTTACTATTTTCATTACCATTATTTTCATATAAACACTTTGGAAGTTATGTGTACATGTGAATTTAAGTAAACTAATTAAGCTGCAGTTTTAAACAGATTGATGTTCCACTGTGCCTCATGTTGAAATGAAACAAATAAAGGCACTAAAATTATATATAAACTATAAATGTGTAAATAATTTCTAGAAACTTAAATACAGCATGATTTTACCTTTCTGGAAGGACTATTTAATACTCATAGACATTTCAGGCATGATAAAATTTAAAAAAAACTTCAAGATGGAGAAATTATTTTTAGCAGCTCAAAATATAATATTTTCTCATAACGGGTACCCTAGTATTTCCCATATGATATTTTTGGCATTTTAGTTGCAAACAACCATAACTAAGCTACTGTCTATGAGACTTCATATGAATGGATAGTAACATATTTAAAGGGAGAATCCATTATGCACCGGACGCCCCATATATAGGAAATAATATAATTACACTTCATTTTTAATGGTAGATATATCTGGCATGTTGAGCAGTAATTCATACAGTTTGTACTCCGTAAATCTGAAAGCTTGCATTTAGTGCATCACAAAATTTAAGAATGTTTGCATTTTAAATTATATTATTATGACTCAGTATTAATATTTTAAAACTAAATAGCATTTTAAATTTCATTTTCATTGATAAACATAGTATTTGAAGAGAAGATGCTTACTTTCATATAATCAATGAAACCTAAAATAACAGCTTTTACTGTCAAATACAGTCATATCTATTAATTAAAATTCAAGTACATGTAACTTCTGACATTGCATGATAACTTTCCCAATGCACTTCAATATCATTATTGAAAAATATTACTTTAAGAAACACAACATAAACCTTAAAAATCAGGAATTGAATTTAATTAGATCACTACAAAACCTGTAAAAGGATTGCCCAAGTCCTGAAAAAAAAAAAAAAAAAGCAAAGAATATTAATATAATAACAAAACAATCCCCTGAATCCAAACTAATAAGTGCAATATATGTGTAAATATATATATACACACATGTATACGAATATAAATTCTATATATATATGCAGAAGAATCATACTTGGAAATATATGTATAGTGCTTGTGTATCAACACATGAATGTGCTTTCTTTATTAGAATAAATTAGGGACAAGAATAATCATTTGCAATTTATTAACTGATGTAAATAATATGCATTAGAGGGTACAATAAGCTATAAAATAGTTCTACTAGATAAAATATTCTAATGCATTTTTTCCGCCCACACACAGAAATGACATATTACCAAAGACATAAAAAATCACTTTATTTCTACCAACACTTTTTTAAAATATTCATCAGTGAAATTAAACCCTTGATGCAGTTTGGAATATCTTCTGCTGTCTATAGGGCTAAAATTCACCTAGTTTAGTAAGGATATTTTTTCACTTGCATTTTCTAAAAGCATAGAGATCACGAGCAAATAAAGTATAAAAACAGAAGAGTGCAAGCTGAACTGCAGGCAAATAACAATGAAATTTACTGAATAAAATTTTAACTTCAATGACTTTTTTTTCATGTATGCACACATTAGTACATTATCAAGAGAAAATTCTCAATTTCTTTGTCAGCTTCAGATTACCAGTAAAATTAAAACCATGATGCAGAATTTTAAAACATCTGCACCAGGGCTAAAATTCAACTAGAGCTTCACATTTCTTAGTTCGCAATGACTCTCTAAAAAAAAAATAATAAAATCCATAAGAAGCAAATAAAGTATAAACATTTGATTCAAACTATTGGACAAATTTTGAGCTCTAAAACATCAATTTTGTTAAAAATTCAACATATACCTAATGCCTAGGAATTAAAGAATAAATGAAAAATATAGTTCACTACAAACGTTATATTGAGCTGAAATTAGAATGATAAATTTTGAAATTACCTTGGTTATAAGCATTAAGGCATCGTTGCAAAAAAACACCTATCTAATTTTAAGCTTTAGTCATTCTCTAATTAAAGGTTACACAACATAGGGTGCAAAGTATTCAAATCGCAGCTAATATGCTTTTTTCAGCAGGATATTTGAAATTGCATTACACTTAAAACACTAAGGAAGAAACTGCACTTATATTCAAGAGAACATCCTATCATGTACAGGATTTAGCAGAAAAGTTACACATTTCTAAGATATTTACGATTTGAATACAATTCCTAGTTACACAAACAAAAAAAATTCCTGAAATATATACCAGAACAAGAAACAAACTTGAACAATAAAATGGAAAAGAAAAGAATCATGTTTAAAACTGGATCACCTGATTGATTAAATACGCATTAATTGAAAAAAAGATTTTAACAACATACCCTACTTCAGGCATCTTCATTACACAAAAGAACACGTGCAGAGGAATAAATCCTTTCTCCATGATTGAAGCAAGAAAAAGGTTAATATAAGATAGCAGAAAGTTTGGCGAGAATTGATTTGGCGAGTTTGTTCCTAGCGCATGCGCATAGCATAGGGGAAATTTAGTGACGTCATATTCATGGTTGTTAGCAGCATGGCACGGAGTAAAAAGAAGGAGACGAATCTCCATAGTAAAAGTTTGTCCGGACGATTTCACTGGCGCTAGATGGCGCGCATGTAAAATGTCTTGCCATGAGGGTGATTCGCAACATAATTTAGTGTTACAAATAAAATTATTTAAAAGGGTTTTTTTAAGAGTATTTAAATCGATATAGTCAATTTTTGAGAAGCTGGTTATAGGATCATGGACTACTTTTAGATTCAGAATGTGTTTGTGATTTCTTTTTATTATATTTGGTTCATTTTATTTTAGTTCGATGGTTTCGGTTTGCGACTGATGGTTTCGGTTTGCGACTGGTTTCGGTTTGCTAAAAGCCCGTAAATTTTCGGGAAGAAACTGGGAAATTTGGGAACATTGGGAATTTTGAGATGTTTTCAGTCTTAAAATATTGTTACAGAACATATAACATTGTAACGCTATATTATTTTTATTTTAGATACATGACCAAGCGTCAGACAAAACATTTTATATCAAATCTATAATTGAGAAAATTAACTAGTAAATTCAATAGGCTTTTTTATTGCAGTATTATTGATTCTAAAAATTTATTTGATTTGGTTGCTTTCCAGAAAATAAGATTAACCTTCAAAATATTTTTTTTTCTTTACTCGTTGATTTAAATTATTATAAGCAATAATATATCTGTTTTATTCATAGCATTTTATTACAACTTTAACGACACATTTGAAGGGGTAATTTTTTGACAAGAAACACTGTTTAAAGCACTATTATACATTTCAACAATTTTTTTTAAAGGCAGGTTTTAAATATTTTTATGTGTTATTTTGTTTTTTATTGATGACTTAAACAACTATCAAGTTTCACAATGGGGCCGTTCATAAATGACGTCACCCCCTTTGTCACAATATGTCACACTTCAGCGGACCCCTTCCCCCCTTTTGTCACGCGTCACGCTATGTTGCATAATGCATGATGTTACAATTTCTTGTTACCCCCTCCCCTCCCCTTGTCACACTTTGTCACAATTTCACGAAACCCCCTCCCCCCCTCGAAGCGTGACATCATTTATGAATGATCCCTATGTAAATAAAAAATATTAACAACTTCCTTTTTTTCATTCTCAACAGAAACATTTTTTACAGGTACCAACATTACGAAATAAATATGTTGTCTGTTTTAAAATGTTTTAACAGTAATGTTCGGGAAAATAATTCTATTATAATGAAAATTTCATAAAAATGTATTTATTTTTGATGTGTTAAAATTAGTATTTCAAAAAAAAAAAAAAAAAAACGATCCCAGTTTTTAGAAATTTGAAACTTCCCGATATTGCTTTAAATTCTCGGGGGGGGGGGGCGGTTTTTCCGGAAATAAAGTAGGCGCTTAGACATCCTTGCAAAGCTAATTGTAACTTTAATTTAACTAAAAACGGTTTCAACTTTAATGTAAAGTTAAGTAAAAAACATGTCCATTAAATGTGATAACGCACGCCTCCCCAAAAGCTGTGGACCCTCCCTCTCCAAGGCGTAACAAAGTCAGGTCCCCCCCCCCCCACACAAAAAAAGGATGCGAGCTCCAGTGGTGGTGGGCATTGTGCAAACCGCACGCCATTGAAGTTTTTAAGGGGATTGTTTTAGGTGTCTTTGCTTCTTTTAAGGGGTGGGGAAGGCTTCTTTTTTTCAGGGGTGAACAATTGGGGGGTAAGTATATATTTATTAGGGGTGCCCTTTGGGGTCATGGCACAGATTGCTCCATTAAAATTTTTATAGGGGTCGTTTTGGCTTTGTTGAATTTTGAAGGGAACATCGTTTTGGGGGATGCACCATCCTCTTGGAGCGGAAATGGTATATACATAAATATAGTATATATCAAGGGCGCACACGGAAGGAAGGAGGGGGACATGTTGCCGATTGCTCCATAGAAAATTTTAAGGGGTTGTTTACGAAGGGTGAAGGTGAGCCGAATTTTGAGAGGGGTCATCGTTTAGGGGGAGTGCACCGCAAAGGCCGTATCCAGACAGGGGCCCTCGGGCCGGCCCGCCTACGAAATCCCGAATTTTTTTTCAATTTAGCATATATTCTTAACTTCTGAAACTTGCTTTGACATATATAAGTGTGTCGAAGTCAGTTGCCCCACCCCCCGAAAAAAATTTCTGGGTACGCACCCTCGCTCATAGTGGAATGTTGAACGATCACCCTAGGGAAAGTTCATAAATGATGTCACGCTTTTTTCCCATATATCTGGCCCCCTCTTTCCTTTGGCACAAAGTGTCGCACCTCAAAGGACCCTCCCTACCCCCTTTTGTCACAAATATCGCTGTGTTGCATAAGCATGATGTCACACTTTTTGTTACCCCCTCCCCAGCCCTTGTCTCACTTTGGCACAGTTTCACGAACCCCCCTCCCCCTCGAAGAAGCGTGACATCATTTATGAATGATCCCATCCTCTATATGTATATATATAGGGTGATCATTCCCTCGATGAGCGTTATATATGTATACAGTGGCGTTCCTATCATGAATGCCACCTGCCGGGGAGGTAATTTGTAATTTGTGGGACACAACCCCTTTACACGCAAAAAAAAAAAAAAAAAAACTCCACATTTGTTGTGTTGTATAAACTTATAGTTCATATATTTTCAATCGTGCAAAAAAGAATCTTAAGAAATTCAATTTTATTTATTTGTGCAAATTTTAGTTCACTACATTTATTTGCAGTTATAATGCGTTGAAATAGCATTAGGTGCCACCTTCAACATTCAACAAAAGGGTCCCCCGCGTAGTGACGCCACTGATATGTATATATATATGTTTTTAGATTGGGTTTTTATGGGATCATTCCAAATGATGTCACGCTTCGGGGGGGGGGGTCGTGAAATTGGGACAAGGGGACGGGAGGGGGTAAAAATAAGTGGGATATCATGCTTATGAACATAGCCTAGCATATGGGACAAAGGGGGGAGGGGTATGTTGAAGTGTGACATTTTGTGACAAAGGGGGGCAGGGGGTCAAATACATGGGAAAAAAGCGTGACATCATTTATGGACGGCCCCTTAGCAGAATTTTGAAAAAGGTCATCGCTCATAGGTGCGGGCGCCATTGCTCTGGGGAGTGGAGGGGAGGGGGCATCGCCTCAATATATTTATATATAAAAAAGCATGTGTGTGTGTGTGTGGTGTGTTGGAAACCGCTCAAAAACATTTACATTCCTGAAGTTTATGAACTAACTGATTCCAGATTATTAAGAGTATAAATAATGAAGTACAGCAAGCGTTAGATAAAAGAAACGACGTGCGGAGCTCAAAAATCGGGTGCCCAACAGACCCGTTGTGTTAGGGGGATCAATTGCACCTCCCCCTCACTTGGAAAATAATTTAATGTATTTCTTCGTATGTACATGTATTTTGTGTTTTTTTAATGCAACGTACAATGAGTTTTTACTTCCCTCCATTTAAGAGGGTCGGGGTGGGGGGGAGTGCCCCCTGGCCCCGACATTTTCCTCGCATTCATTATGGCACGAATACCAGCTGACCGTCTGCTACCCCTCTTTTAATCCTAAATTATCTAGTCACTAGCTAATTACAGTGATTTTTTACGAAAGCAAAAAATGCATTAAATAAGATACTAAAATAACCTTCTGATTATATGTTTAACTTATAATAAAATGCAATAAAATATTGCAAATAATAATTTCAATTGTTGGAACAACGAGAGACTAATGCGTGCCCGAACGCCCGAACCGCCTGTTTGCTGCCGCCAAAACGAGCTGATTTTCCGCTACCTTTCTCCGAATACTCGAGGGTTAAACGAAATTTCTCTTTCCCTACTTGATCAAACGGCAAGACATTTTACTCTAGCGCCATCTGACGGCGGTGGAAAAATCGCGCCATGTTTTCGGCCCGTTCCCCGCTTAGTTGAGGCTCCTTCCTTTTAGACTCCCTGCAGCATGGTTATTAGCAGTCAAAAATTAGACTTCGAATGCAGCATTAATGCTGCCATCTAGCGGTTAACTATACAAATAGTCATCTTAAAGTTTTTATCAAAAATTTTATTGGTTTTAAAAGTATTTTATGAACTGATATGAAAAAATGAATTTTAAAATATTGGGAGAATTTTTTTATTATTAATTTATTTACTTCTTCTTTTACAAATAGAATTAATATTAATAAATCTGAATGAGAGGCGAAGAAAATAAGTAAATGCAAACCGTTTAAAATCAAACAACTATATTAGTTTATTGATAAACGTAGTTTTTGAAATAATAGCATTGAAATATTATTTAAATCCCTGCCACAAGAGAGAAAAGAAAAAAAGAAAACACACATACAGTATTTATGATTTATTCTAACTACGAAACAGAATAAAAATAAAAAAATGAAAATGAACCTTTTTCAACAAATTTCTTTATTTTTAAAAATTATCAATAATATAAATAAATGGCTTGGGAAGTGAATAATTAAAGTATGAACGGTATTTTAAAAAATAATAAGAACAATATTAATAAAAATTTAAATTAGTTCGTTTATAACTATATCTTCTAAAATGATGAATCCTCTGATAAAAATTAATTAATTAATTAATGTTTCTAAAATGATCAAAAAAAATTTTGAAAAAAAAAGCAAATATTTATTATCATATTCATTTGCAACGTTTCACAATACATAGCAAACCCAAAAGTCACAAAGTTAAATGAAAATAAAATAATTTTTGTAAAAAAACAGAACCAACTTCAAATTATAAATTGCGCTAAAAAGTGAAAAATTTAATTCATTTTTTAAACAGCCGGTAAGAAGTTATGAGTGGACAAACAAACAAACAAAAAAAAAAAACGACATACATACAATATGAATGTATAACCTCCTTCCTTTGTGAAGTCGGTTAAAAATATTCTTACTTGCATAGCCCCCCCCCCCCCTTCCAAATCTTTTTACTTCTTCATTTGACTCTATGGAATAAATGGCCTTCAAATGACATAAAAAGTCAGATTGGTAAGATGCTTTGAAAGAACAGTCATCCTCCTGGCAAACATAAAAACCGTGCTTACTTTCAATCTTCTGTTTCGGAGTTTCAATGAATGTGCATTTTTTCAATGCTTGTAAAAATATGATCGTGAAAAAGTACGTCCACATTTACAATCATAAGACTTCAAAACTTTATTAGAAGATGGATCGATCTCCGCGCTGTGTATCGCGATGAGTACTGGCTGATTCACTATTATTGCGCGCTTTGGGAAGATTTTGCGCCAAAAGGTCTCAATGACATAATATTGCCAAAATGAACAGCGTTGATTGGTCAAAGCACACAATCCACTGTCCCTCTCCTCCGGATCATACATGAAACAGCTGGGTACTACTATTATCTCCAGCAATCTTCGGATAAAGGGAGTTGGCCCATGGGGAGGAAAAATTGCCAACTCTGCGGTAGCCAGCCTCATTTTGGTGAAATTGAAGAAAATGTGCAATCGGAAAAAAAAAATCCTCATTGAATAAGCATGAAAAATTATTCAATTCTACTGAAAAGCATGTGAAAGGAATAAAGATAATAAGCCAGATGAAAAAAGTACATTTGAAACATGCGATATTTACAAAATGATGATCTGCTTGGGCAGTGGCGTATTCAGGATCCCAGCTAGCAAAATTTATTGCCACAATCTTGTTATCGCCTTGTCAGCCTTGCAAATGCATTGAAAGCGTCAATATTGATAATTGCAATATTGTTAAAAGATTGCATATATATTTTCATGGCAATATTTACGTGACAAAACACAGACAAAATTTTATTTTGTTTAAAATGTAAATATTGATGCAATCTTGCCTCATTCATCTTTCCTGAATGTTGTCACAATCAATGTTAAAAAAGCACAGTTGATATAATATTGAGGCAATATTGTCACCGACAAGACATCTGAGAACCAATCAGAGATGATTGAGGGGATGTTCGTCGTAACTACGCATGCGTTGGAATATGGTGCACTTCCTTTTAGCCGCAGCGCGCAGTGTATCGACACAGAAGAGAGATCGCCTTGCCTCGTGTTTTGCGTTAGGGTTAAACGTAAGGCAAGCATCACAATGTATTTCCGCAATTATAAAGTGACGTAATTATTTCAGAATATAATAATAAAAAAAACTGCGTGGTTCCATTTTGAAAAATTTCCAGTGCTTTTTATAAATACTCAAGCAAGGTATGTTACTTTTAGAGTTCCTTTTGAAATATAAATCAAAGCATCATCTGAATTTGAATATGTTCATAAAATCGTGAGAATGAAAACAAATTTAAATTTAAAAGGTTAATTCACGCATTAATTGCATTTTCCTTTGTTATATGCACATTCTATACGTAATTTGTTGAATTATATACCCCCACACTTAGAACACAGGGATCAACCTATTGTTTTATGGAACATTATTGTTGTATTGTTTCACGAAGAAAGAAAAAATGCAATATAATTCAGTTAACCAATTTAAGAATCTTTCTATGTGTTGCAGAGAGTATAATTAATGTGTGAATAAACCTTTTGAATTTAATTGTTTTTTTCATTCTTACATCATTATGTATATCCAGTTACATTTCATTCAAAATTTTAATTCAGATGATACTTTAATTTATATTTTAAAAGGAGCTCTTAAATATACCTTGCCTAAATATTTTTCAGGGATTGTTTTGACAATGTACATTGTCATGACAAGAATATAACAAGTTGGCTGCAATACTGCAAAAAACACATACATTACCTAAATATTTATAAGGGATTGTTTCGACAATGTACATTGTCATGACAAATATAACAGGTTGGTTGCAATACTGCAAAAAACACATACATTGCCTCAATATTTGTAAGGGATTGTTGCGACAATGTACATTGTCTTAACAAGTTGGAAGCAATATTGCAAAAAAAAACATACATTGCCTAAATATTTATAAAGGGTTGCCTTGTCAATAAATTTTGTCATGTCAAGGTGTATGCAATATTTCAAGCATAAACTACCTTGCAAGGATATTACAGGCTGGTTGATGTGTCAATGTACTTTGTCAGGACAAGATTTATGCAATGTTTTCATTTCAACCTATCTTGCCAGGACATTGATTTTTTCTCTTGCATACACATTGACGTAAATATTGTGGCAATCCGCTGACAATTGACGGGGAGTAACATGTAAAGATTTTGGCAATCTTTGTGCAATACTTCTGTATTGGCGTGAAAATCTTTATGCAATCTTGCTACAATTTATTTTGCTAGCTGGGATTTCTTTTCGCCGAGTGATTTCCTTGGGATTTTTAATGCCTGCGTTTTTAATGGCTTCTATTAGATTTTGGAGTTTCGGGAGGGTATATTACCCGATATCTTCCCCCCTGAATGCGCCAATGTCTATTCGTATGCATCAGTGATCAATATATCATCTTTTAACGTACGAAGAAAATAAAAATGGGAGCAAGAACAAAGTTTTTACTCATTTATTAGTCTTAAAATGTTGTTTTTCTTTTTTATTTTTGCAAACATTAAGAAATAAGTACGATGATGTTCCATTATTTTTACTTATCATCTTTAAAATTCGCTTCAGAAATTTTTTAAAACGAATATTGATTTACCTTAACACAAACTCGTTAGCGATTTTTATTTACTGCGCTATTTCGTTTCCTTTTATTTCTTTAAAACTTATGAGGGTACATAACATTAGCGCATATTTATATACGCATACCCATATTATGCGCTTACATTAATATGAATTAAATGTTTTTCGATCATTTTAGAACCGAATGGTATTTTGCATAACATTTGTCATTATTTTGAAATAAAGTACCCTTTGCCTAATAAAGCCTTTATGTTTTGCGTGCCGCTCATTTATTTACATTATTGTTAACTGTAAGTGAATAAGTAAATAAATCATTCTGTATATGTTGTTTACATTAAAAATACTTCGACGTTGACTTTAATTTGCAGTAATATAGTTTATTTTTTACTTTGAGATTTGCAAATAATTATAAAAAATACCCATACCACACACATACATGCACATCATATGGACAAACATTACTACATAAACACACACACCACACACATAACAAAAAGCATTCCACCTCCCCCCTATCATTTTAAACACACTTTGGTAATTTTCATGACAGCTGTCTAATGTAAAAGCTGAGCTTATCAACGAATTAATTTAATTCATTTTATTTTAATACTACATGTATCGAGTTATTTTTTTCACCTTCCATGTCATTCATTTAAATTATTGTCAATTGTAAAGACTAAAAAAATTTTGTTAATCATTTTGTATTATTTGTTCAAGTTTTATCCCAAGGTATATGAATATATACATTGAAGGTATTAGAAAAGTAGATTTAAATTTTCCCCCTCATTAAATAATGATATTTATCGTAACTTTATATTAAAGGTAACCAACATTTATTTTAGAGTTAACCACTGACCAATAGATGGCAGCAGTAAGGCGGAATCTCGGTCTCTTTTCTCATGGATATGACGTCACAGAGTAGGAGACCGGATGCTTTTTAACCGTTCGTTTTGTTAATATCACGGAGTAAAAAGAAGGAGACGAATCTCCATAGTAAAAGTTTGTCCTGACGATTCCACTGGCGCTAGATGGCGCGCATGTAAAATGTCTTGCCATGAGGGTGATTCGCAACATAATTTAGTGTTACAAATAAAATTATTTAAAAGGGTTTTTTTAAGAGTATTTAAATCGATATAGTCAATTTTTGAGAAGCTGGTTATAGGATCATGGACTACTTTTAGATTCAGAATGTGTTTGTGATTTCTTTTTATTATATTTGGTTCATTTTATTTTAGTTCGATGGGTTTCGGTTTGCGACTGATGGTTTCGTTTTGCTACGGATGGTTTCGGTTTGCTGTGATTGTAACTAGAGATGCAAAAAGCCCGTAAATTTTCGGGAAGAAACTGGGAAATTTGGGAACATTGGGAATTTTGAGATGTTTTCAGTCTTAAAATATTGTTACAGAACATATAACATTGTAACGCTATATTATTTTTATTTTAGATACATGACCAAGCGTCAAACATAACATTTTATATCAAATCTATAATTGAGAAAATTAACTAGTAAATTCAATAGGCTTTTTTATTGCAGTATTATTGATTCTAAAAATTTATTTGATTTGGTTGCTTTCCAGAAAATAAGATTAACCTTCAAAATATTTTTTTTTCTTTACTCGTTGATTTAAATTATTATAAGCAATAATATATCTGTTTTATTCATAGCATTTTATTACAACTTTAACGACACAGTTGAAGGGGTAATTTTTTGACAAGAAACACTGTTTAAAGCACTATTATACATTTCAACAATTTTCTTTAAAGGCAGGTTTTAAATATTTTTATGTGTTATTTTGTTTTTTATTGATGACTTAAACAACTATCAAGTTTCACAATGGGGTCGTTCATAAATGACGTCACGCTTTTTTCCCATATATTTGAGCCCTACCCCCCTTTGTCACAATATGTCACACTTCAGCGGACCCCTTCCCCCCCCCTTTTGTCATGCGTCACGCTATGTCGCACAATGCATGATGTTACAATTCTTGTTACCCCCTCCCCTCCCCTCCCCTTGTCACACTTTGTCACAATTTCACGAAACCCCCTCCCCCCCTCGAAGCGTGACATCATTTATGAATGATCCCTATGTAAATAAAAAATATTAACAACTTCCTTTTTTTCATTCTCAACAGAAACATTTTTTACAGGTACCAACATTACGAAATAAATATGTTGTCTGTTTTAAAATGTTTTAACAGTAATGTTCGGGAAAATAATTCTATTATAATGAAAATTTCATAAAAATGTATTTATTTTTGATGTGTTAAAATTAGTATTTCAAAAAAAAAAAAAAAAAAACGATCCCAGTTTTTAGAAATTTGAAACTTTCCGATATTGCTTTAAATTCTCGGGGGGGGGGG
Organism: Octonoba sinensis; assembly: GCA_038502835.1. Taxonomy (NCBI): domain Eukaryota; kingdom Metazoa; phylum Arthropoda; class Arachnida; order Araneae; family Uloboridae; genus Octonoba; species Octonoba sinensis. The sequence continues at coordinate 20,765,585 of CM076599.1, read as the reverse complement.
GGGTTTCGAAAATAAAGTAGGCGTTTAGACATCTTTGCAAAGCTAATTGTAACTTTAATTTAACTAAAAACGGTTTCAACTTTAATGTAAAGTTAAGTAAAAAACATGTCCATTAAATGTGATAACGGACGCCTCCCCGAAAGCTGTGGACCCTCCCTCTCCAAGGCGTAACAAAGTCAGTTCCCCCCCCCCCCCCACACACACACAAAAAAAGGATGCGAGCTCCAGTGGTGGTGGGTATTGTGCAAACCTCAAGCCATTGAAGTTTTTAAGGGGATTGTTTTAGGTGTCTTTGCTTCTTTTAAGGGGTGGGGGAGGCTTCTTTTTTTCAGGGGTGAACAATTGGGGGGTAAGTATATATTTATTAGGGGTGCCCTTTGGGGTCATGGCACAGATTGCTCCATTAAAATTTTATAGGGGTCGTTTTGGCTTTGTTGAATTTTGAAGGGAACATCGTTTTGGGGGATGCACCATCCTCTTATAGCGGAAATGGTATATACATAAATATAGTATATATCAAGGGCGCACACGAAAGGAAGGAGGGGGACATGTTGCCGATTGCTCCATAGAAAATTTTAAGGGGTTGTTTACGAAGGGTGAAGGTGAGCCGAATTTTGAGAGGGGTCATCGTTTGGGGGGAATGCACCGCGAAGGCCGTATCCAGACAGGGGCCCTCGGGCCCCCCGGCCAACGAAATCCAACGAAAAGGGTCCCCCGCGTAGTGACGCCACTGTTATGTATATATATATATATATATATATATATATATATATATGTTTTTAGATTGGGTTTTTATGGGGTCCTTTTCTAGGAGTTTAGGGATCATTCCAAATGATGTCACGCTTCGGAGGGGGGGAGGGGGTCGTGAAATTGGGACAAGGGGACGGGAGGGGGTAAAAATAAGTGGGATATCATGCTTATGCAACATAGCGTAGCATATGGGACAAAGGGGGGAGGGGTATGTTGAAGTGTGACATTTTGTGACAAAGGGGGGGAGGGGGTCAAATACATGGGAAAAAAGCGTGGCATCATTTATGGACGGCCCCTTAGCAGAATTTTGAAAAAGGTCATCGCTCATAGGTACGGGCGCCATTACTCTGGGGAGGGGAGGGGAGGGGGCATCGCCTCAATAATATTTATATATAAAAAAGCATGTGTGTGTGTGTGTGTGTGGTGTGTTGGAAGCCGCTCAAAAACATTTACATTATTGAAGTTTATGAACTAACTGATTCCAGATTATTAAGAGTATAAATAATGAAGTACAGTAAGCGTTAGATAAAAGAAACGACGTGCGGAGCTCAAAAATCGGGGGCCCAACAGACCCGTTTTGTTAGGGGGATCAATTGCACCTCCCCCCTCACTTGGAAAATAATTTAATGTATTTCTACGTATGTACATGTATTTTGTGTTGTTTTAATGCAACGTACAATGTGTTTTTACTTCCCTCCATTTAAGAGGGTCGGGGTGGGGGGAGTGCCCCCTGGCCCCGACATTTTCCTCGCATTCATTATGGCATGAATACCAGCTGACCGTCTGCTACCCCTCTTTTAATCCTAAATTATCTAGTCACTAGCTAATTACAGTGATTTTTTACGAAAGCAAAAAATGCATTAAATAAGATACTAAAATAACCTTCTGATTATATGTTTAACTTATAATAAAATGCAATAAAATATTGCAAATAATAATTTCAATTGTTGGAACAACGAGAGACTAATGCGTGCCCGAACGCCCGAACTGCCTGGCCGCTGCCGCCAAAACGAGCTGATTTTCCGCTACCTTTCTCCGAATACTCGGGCTCAAACGAAATTTCTCTTTCCCTACTTGATCAAACGGCAAGACATTTTACTCTAGCGCCATCTGACGGCGGTGGAAAAATCGCGCCATGTTTTCGGCCCGTTCCCCGCTTAGTTGAGGCTCCTTCCTTTTAGACTCCCTGGTTAATATACAAAAATTCCCTAAAATCATCAACAAGCATGGGGACGTGCTTAAAGTCGTTTCGCTTGAATCGCATATCTTTATCGTATGTCACCAATGTTGTTAATTATATTTTTACTTTTGTATTATGGCGAATTGAGGAACACTTTCTCTTTCTTATACAACTTGATTTTTATTTTATCTCAATTGTCTGGGCGATCAGTACTTCAGCTGAAATTCAGTGCTATCCTATCTGCCTTTCATGGAATTAAATAATTGTTCAATATTGAAAATTAAATTATTGCTTGTTAATGTCTAAATATGACACAAGAGAATTGTTGTCTTTCTGATAACTTTTAAAAAGACTAGATGCAGTAACCTTTATTTGAACAATTAATATTTGAACAAATCATGGCTTTCTGAAATATTTTGTAATGGCAAATTTTTATGTCATATCATTTTATGGTTATCTATTTATATTTCTCAATCACCTACGTGAAAGCCGCTAATGTTTACTATTTTAAGGTTAAACCTCAAAAGTGATTGGAATACGGCCTTGTTGCCACTCTCCTTGCTTCTGTAAATCAATAACAAACAAAACCATGCGATTCATAATAATCTCATTTTATAAAAACCATGCTGTTATCAATACCAAATAGGAAAGTCTTAAAGACCTAAAAGTACAAGGGAAAAAAGATTAAGCTGTTACAATAAAGTGGCAAATTTTCATTATGCTGGCAGTCTTTATTCTGGCACATGATTAAAAAATATATATATAAGGGTCTTCAGCCAAAATTAAAAACAAAAAGAATAGAGTCAGAGTAGATCTGTCTTTTCCTTGAAATCTACTTTTTTTATAAGTCTCTTCTGGTTGAACTAAAATCATCACAAAAAATTGAAAATTCCCATTTTTTTTAGAATGGGAAAATTAAGGAAGATTTTTAACCTTTTTTTTTTGTTCTTTTTTTACAATAAAAAAAGTAAAAATAGAGATATGTTTATGATTCTAGTTCAACTAAAGCGTGTATATATAAAGAAAATGTGTGCTAAATTTGATAAGGATTGATCAAAAACTCTGCGAGCTAGAGTGTACGCAAATTCGAAAAAAGTAGTTTCGAGAAAAACATGTCTGAAAAAAAGAGTGGTATTGAAAGTAAATTTAGGCAGTAATGAATCTTTTTTTTTATATACTTATAGATGCTAATACTTATAGAAATTTCTATCCGACATCTGAATTATTAAAAGAAATAAAAGGACATCTGCTAACGTTCTCTAATACCCTTCAGATCATTCATGAAGGACTGCTCAACTGCTCCAAAAGGGGCACTCGCTCAAATGCTTATAACTTTTAAACGACTTGGAATTTTGCTTTGAAATTTTCAGGGTATATTATTGAATAGTTTTAGAATCAATTTATGAAGAAAAGACCTTTACACCTATTTCCCCCCTTAAGGAGCTCCGACTTCTTTACCCCAAAATTTGCCCTGGTTGCTGCTGTTGCCCTTGCTGTCCAGTCACAGGTGAAAGATATAGAGTAATATAATTATATATAATAATTGATCAGGGGCGCACCAACAAGGGTGTAACAGAAAAGGTCTCCCCCCAAAAAATGCACAGATATCCAGTATTAGACCATTTTTTAAATATCCAGAATCCGATCCAGCCACTGCACAAAAGATTTGGATATCCAGCATGACAAGTTTGATTTATAAAGTTCAGTTGTTAGCATTTTTTGAAAATATTTGTCAACTGCAAACTTACTGCATATTTGAAAGCTATGGGATGCTTTAAATTATGTATTGACTTTTCTGGTTTCAAACACAATGAGATGTCCAGTACAAATCCATCAGACATTGAATATCCAGCAAAATCAATATCCGATGTATCCCAAATCTTTACCTTGCCCCCCCCCCCCCCAAAGCAAAATCCTAGGTGTGCTATTGAACATTATTATATATTTTTTCATTTGTTTAGTTTCCCAAAATGTTCTTAATTCTTGCATATTTAGAATTACCTCAAAATATAGACGTGGGAAACTTAGCACTTAGCAACCTCATATCAGATAACAGGAACTCTTCGTTATAAGCACCATGTTGGCAACATTTTTCGAAATTGTCACCAAAATACAAACTTATAGGTTTTGGGGACTATGTGTTGGCAATGTTACCTGATATGATTGAGTCATATGTATATTTAATTGCATCTAGGGATACAGAAAAGTTGGCATCATGAGCCCTATAACTAATAAGCAGGGTTCGCACTAGGCCGCGCGATTCCCGCAGTATTTTTTGAAATCCCACTCAAAAAAAGTTCGTTTGCGCGCTGTTTCCACAACTAGCGGACACGCGTTCGAAACATCGCGAAACGAAAGTACTATTCCAACTGATAATTCAATACAAACTAAATGGAGTATGTTAATTTTCAACTGCCATCTTATCCTCATTAATAAAAAGAAAAATCTAGGAACCCTGTTTATCATATATAATAATATGGGGGAAAGATTGACAACTTCTTCATTCCTTGGGATTATTGAACAATTTAAGCCCTTTGTGAATGCAGACTTATCTTCATTCATTTTATTCACAGAGGACAAAATAAAAAAAAAAGAGTGTAAAAAGAGAATCTTTCTTGGTCACAGGGTTACAAAAGAATGCTGGTTTCTAAAATATACAGTTTTCATTGAAAAACATCAATAGATAAAATGACATATGATCAGAAAAAATAGAGGAAATATAAAACTAATTTTTAGGATTTTTTTGGAAAAATCACATATTAAAGAATTTTGGTTAAATAACCAAATACCAGAGGATCTTTATCATTAACATTTTATAAAGCACCCATTTTTGCGATCGCGACTTTTAAGAAGGATCCGTTTTGTGTGAACCTTGTTGATTTTATTCTTTCTTTGCTGAGCATAGCTTAGATAATCATCTTTCATTACATACTTTGTATTGGACCATGATTGCACAATTTAGTAATATTTTTAAAGATGAAACAAAAAGAATAGTTTCCACTTAAATTTTAAAAATCCCACTTAAAATTTTGGTCAAGGTGGGAAATCCCACCTTGTATTTTTCTCCAGTGTGAACACTGCAATAAGTATGATCACCCTCCAAAAAAACTTCATATTTGTTTTACAATACATCAATTCTTAATGTTTATTATATTTTCCATTTGCTTAAAATTTCTTATTTTTTGTATATTGATAATTTACAGTATTAAATATTTTTACAGTCCAGCATCAAAATATTATTATTTGCAAGTTAAAAGATGTCGTTCAAGTCAAAGTTCTGCCTTGAAATCTTTATGGAAAACTTCATTATCAGAGCCTTTACCATCAGCCCCTGTTCCCATTTATGCGTCAAGTAAAACCACCAAACATGAAACAAAAGTTGAAACTCTTTCAAATGGTCTTCGTGTTGCTTCACAAAATAAGTTTGGGCAATCTTGTACAGTTGGAGGTATTTTATTTATTCATATTTGAAGTAAAAGTTTATTTTGTAAAAAAGTTTTATATAATATTTTGTTTGAATTATCTGAATACTTAAATAATTATGAATCTATATGTATAAAATGTTGAAAAAAAATTCAAAAATATTTTTTTTAAATGTGCAACTAGATAATTATGAATAAAGATGTAAAAATCACTGAAGGGGGCTGTGTGTAGCATTAATGGAAGACTTTTTCAGTATTGTGAACTTTTAAATATCTCACCTACTTTTATTTTCGTGTTTTACACCTATGAGCAATGAGCAATGATATAGTCCTGGAGAGAAAGATGAGGGAACGCTTACATATCTAAAAGTGAGGAGACACCTATGTTAAGAAAATTTTAATGTCGGAGTATGCTTGTGTTAAAATTAAAAAATACGGAGACACAGTTCAACCGTTTTTCCCCCTTGTCCACCACTTATATTAGTTGAATGCAGTTGAACCTGTCTGTCTCGAAAAGCTCCCTATCTCGAAATTTTATATTTTCCCTGCATTTATACCCTTAATTCAATGTTCTTTCCATGTTTATCTCAAAATTTTTTCCCCAAAACCTCTATAATTCCAATTCTGGGTTTGCTGCCATTTTCTAATTTGAAGCCGAGTGACCTTTCAGCAGCAAACAAAAATAATGCGGAAATCATAGAGAACGTAAAAAGTGATTCGGAAGAAGAAGAAGAGGAGGTTGAGGAAAATAAAAATGTAAGAAAAAGCAGAGAAGGGTATTGAAACATTTAACAACTTTCCTCGAATTTCAGGAAAATTTCGGTCAAGGTTTAGCAGCAATTGCTACACTCAAAAGTATAATCAAGTCCAAAACAACCAGACGACAAAAAACACTGAAAGACTTTTTCTTGTACTGGTCTTGCTTTTTGAAAGAGTTGCAAAAAGGTATGCTGAATACTATTTCTTTATTATTGTCAATGTTATTTATACGAGCATAAAATTTGTTAATGTTATAGTAAAATTCTTAATAAAACTAACACAGAAGATTTTTAACCTACGACATATAGTCTTTGTTTCAATTGCAAATTTTAATAGTTTTATCAAAACCTCTGTATCTCAAAACCTCCTTATCTCGATATTTTTTCCTTCCCGTGAAATTCGAGATTGACAGGTTCAACTATATAGCAGAAAAATAGGAGTTGTTGATAATAACCCCTCCCACACAATCTGAGAAGTTACTGTTTAACAGCAAGTGAGAGAAGCTAGTAAGGCAAGAATAATTTATCTCCTAAATTTAATTGTACTTCTCAAATGCTGGAGAGAGGTTTAGTACGGTATTAATATTGTTTGAATGGGAACAAATTTCAAGCAATAATATCAAGTAGTGTTATCAAATGCTGGCGAATAGATGACTAAGAAATAAAAGAGTGCCAGGAACATGGAAATCATTATTTTCGCTTCCTTTGAAAAGGTAAACTAATTTATAATTTCATTTTATTTTGTGATGAAAATGTTATCTTTGTGTAATTTTAAAACTGAGAAAATATTTAATGTTTTTAAACAACCCTGATAATGGGGAATTTCATTATGGCTAATCGGAAACTACCACTTTTTAACATAAAAAATTTAATAGGGTAGCATAATTAAAAAGGAGATATATCTTTTATCAAACAAAGAATCAAGTTGTAGCTAAAATCTAAAATTAACAGGATTTTCAAACATGAACTTGACAATTTAAATTTGAAATGCTATTTGTGATTAGTTCTTTTATATTTATAGTTGTAATTGATTCTGGTTCAAGATATGAAGTAGCTTATCCAAGTGGCATCTCACACTTCCTGGAAAAGTTAGCTTTCAATGTAAGGTTATAACAGTTTTTTTAAATTCTTAATATTTACTTATATATATGTACAGTCGAACACACTTAAGGGAATATTGGTTTAAAGAATACCCCGCTTAACGTAATAAATTTTCGATGTACCAAACCATAGTATGCTGTTTCTGTGATCCTGGATAATATCATATCCTACTTATTAGAATACATTTTCATAGCAAACTGGCTGTTCCATTAAGCAAGCTTGACTGTATATCAATGTAGCTTTTTTTTTTTTTTCATGTAAAATAATATGGCTTCACAAAGCATTATTTTTTAAATAAAATAATGTGGCATAGCATTTTATGCTTGTGCTTTTTGGTGTAAACATGTGTAAGAGAAATTTCTGTACCAAAAATTAATTCATAAATTTAGTGGTGTTATTTTGATATTATTTCATTTATTTATTTTTAAACTTTGTTTAAAGCTTTTTTAATTTTTTTAGTCAACGGCAGAATTTAAAGACAAAAATGCCGTTCTAGAAGAATTGGAAAAATATGGTGGAATATGTGATTGTCAGGGTAGCAGGTGTGTCCTGTTTTTAATCTTTTTATTATTGTTATTAATATTTCATTTGAATTTGATATTTCAACTTGATTTAGCATAAATATGCTTTTTCGCAATTCATCTATCACTCGATTTCTAGCAAAGTACTCTTTTTTAAAAATACATAAAGTCAAACTTAGCTTCTTCTTCTTTTTTTTATGGATATTTAATGACGTCCTGATTTTTGGCAAAGTAGTCTTTTTTTTATTTTTTTTAATACATAAAATCAAACTTAATTTTTTTAAGGGTATTTAATCAGGTCCGTCATTTCAAAACTTTACTGGAGGCAATCTTTTCCTTTTTTTTTTGAAAGTTTAATTAATTGCCTCACTTACTCAATATGGGAAAATTCAACTCTGGCATGTTGAGGAGTTCACTGAATAGGGGAAGTGTTTTTGGCACTGATTTGCACTAGGTTGCTGTTAAAGGTCAAGATTCGCGGTCGCCACTCGCCACGTGGCAACCTTGTTTGAAAAAGTGGCGATTCAAAAAATTAGGTGCGATCGCCACCTTTCCTTTTTTTTATTTTCTAAAGTAAATCCCTCCTTTTCAAATACCATCTATAGAATTTACAACTCTTGCTTCTTTCATGCATACAAGCACAATAAAAACGCATCAATTCATCATTAGTAACCGAATTTCGGCTGATAGTCTTCATTTCCCCTTTCACAAGAAAAAAATGGCGAAATTTTTTCCGATTACGCTATTGTTTTTTTTTTTTTTTGAATTCCTTCTTTCTGCCTTATAAATCTTTTAAATATAGTAGGAAACAATCTTAATCTTGATATTTTTTTCATAGCTTTCATTTCACACTTACATTTCAGATCGGCCATTTTCGCTTAAACTTATAAAATCGCTTAAGTGTCGCGCCATTTTGAAAATGGTGTGCAAACTTTAAAAAAAAGTTTTGAAAAGAATAAAAATAAAATGTACTGAAAAAAACTAGAACTGGAAATATACATGTTTTTATACTTGTGTTCGAAAATGGTTCGTATTTGTGATCGCGGTTTTTGTAAAAGGTTCGTTTCTGTGAGGGAGATTTTTGTTGTCTGTTGCTTCTGTGATGAAACAATTAAAATGTTGCATTTACATCTTTTGTGCTCTATAACATCATTAAACATGAAAAACTATATTGCAAAAATTCATATTCCCTTAATTTACCATCGCCAAGGAAGCAAGTTTTTTCTTTTTTCAATTTGAAAGTCATACATTTTTTAAAGACTTGATAGTTTTAACAAAATATTCTGTTTTTTTTTCACTAAAAATAAGCGACGTAAGGAATTGTAGTGCACTGATGCACCATTCCAACCCCCCCCCCCCCCCCCCCGCCCGCTTTGTCCTTTTGCTTTATGACGCATAGGTGGCCACCAAGTTAATCAAGTTTAGTGGCCACTGGCCACTTCCAAAATTTCTGAGTCTTGACCTTTAGTTGCTGTCACAATATCACTGGGAAAGAAACCCTACTCGACTTTCCCCCACTTGCCCTTTTCACTGAACTCCTCAAGAAAAAATATACTTTCTCAACATCAAACTTCAAGTGGCCAGATCCAAACTATAAATATAGTTGTAATGGAGTTTTTTTTTTTAATTCAAATTATTATTTATTTATCTTAATTATTTTTTGCATAATTCGTACATTGGTATATAAATTTATTTAAATTAAGCTGTTGATTTAAGTCATAGTTTTTATAATGCGAAAACTTTTCTGTGTTCTTGATCAAACGGTATTTACAGTTCAATTTTCATTCAAAGCTGCTGTTATGGGTAAAAATGGAAGAATAGCGAATAGAAATAAATTTTAAGGTGTAAAGCATTATATAGATTTTTAAATATTTCTTTTATATAAATTTTAAAAATATGTTTTTCTGATATAGTGAATTTATTTTAGGGATACATTAATATATGCAGCTTCTGCAAACACCACAAGTTTGGATCCTGTTATAAGTCTTTTATCAGAAGCTGTCTTGAGGCCAAAGTTCTCCTTACAAGAAGTGAGTTCATACATTTTAATTAAAATTTATTTGATTAGGTTAGAATTTTTATTTTAAAACAGAAATTTTTTTAAATAGATAGAAAAAGCACAACAAACAATTCAGTTTGAGTTAGAAGATATTGAAATGAGACAAGATCAAGAACAGCTAATGATGGAAATGATTCATGCAGTAAGAATTTTTCTTTGCATGTTCTTACAATATTAATGCTAAAATCACAAATTTTGGTAACTGTGTTGTTTGCAAAATGTTTTATTGCAATCTCTTATGTTTATAAATTAAAACTAGTTTATTTCTTAAATTTGTGGCATTTAATTCAAGTAGCTTTATATATATTTGCTTTTGCTGCCCCTCCTCTGAATTATTTTAAAATTTATTGTTTTATGCATCACAAAACATGTAGGTTATGCTTGTGAGCCTTTTGCCTTTTGTTTCCATTTAAAATAAGGAAATTAGTTGCTTACGGGACAAAAATATGCACTGAAAGCTGCTTTTTAAAGTTTCATGTTTGTTGCACAATAATTTATTTTTTTAAAGGATCAAACCATAAAAGGTAGAAATTAGACAATAGATTGTAACCAACGTGAATTTTTCCCTAGTTCCAGAAAGAAACATGGCCTTTCGACAATCTAAATAGATTTAGCACTAAAAAAATTTTTGGTACAAAAGCAGGAGGGGAAAACAATGTACTTTCTTTTACCAATATTTTGAAACTGAACCACAGTTGCAAAAGTATAATAAATAGAAGTCATTCTTGAGAAAAACATCTCACGCAGCTTCAAAACTGCGCAGAATATTGTTAATTTGAAGGGAGAGTCACTTTTTTTTCTATGCAATTTCAGGGGATCCCCAAAATGTTATTGTTATACTAGGATTTATCATTGTATTGAATATTTTTGTGCTAAGGCTTTATTGTGTTATTGAGTTAACTGAACTGAAGGACAAAAAACAAGTGTAGAAGTAAAACTTAGAAGCAAAATATCTTTGAACTTACAAAATCTTTTAATGTAAGCTAGAAACAAACATAAACTATTACAGAGATTTTTATATTAAATCATTTTGATTTAACTTCAGTAGATTATTTGTTTCACACATGTGTATTGGTTTTCTGGATTAACTTATCTCATATTTTATAGGCGGCTTACAATAATAATACATTAGGGCTTCCAAAGCTATGTCCACCTGAAAATATCTTGCAAATAGATCAAAAAATGCTTTTCACATACTTGAAACATCACTTTGTTCCGGAAAGGATGGTTGTTGCTGGTGTTGGAGTTGAACATGACGCTTTAGTTGAAACTTGTCAAAAGTAAGTGAAATTATTCCTTGAACTGTAGTAGTTTGATGCATAAAAATTTTCATTAAAATTTAGGAAGTAGTTTTTTTTCCACTAGGAGAAGCAAGTTTTCCTTAAAAAATCATTGTTTCATTTTTACCAACTCATTGTGTCTTTGAAAATTGTTTTTAATTTGTGTCTCTTAAGTGTCTTTTAATCACAATTTGAAAATTGATAGTGCTATTTTCTTCTTCAGTTTTTTAGCTCTGTGTAAATTAACTTAAGAATTCAATATCTACATTTATTCTGTAGTCAATGTTGGCAATCAATATGGTGCCCAATTTATTTTAAAATGTTATTTTAATTGAAATCCCTGGATATCCTTAATTTTGGTAAAAAGTTTCAGTCATCGAAATTTCCAAAATTACTTGTTTTACTTCACAAACTTGTAAATTTTGTTTGCAGAGAGAGGAGCTTAAATAAAATTAGCTTTAAAAAATATTGTGTTAATTAGGAAGCAAAAAGTTGCCATACCATTTATAACCGCTTTCCATGTATGACTAAGATAGTTGTAGCAGTCGGTCGGTGCATTAAAGAAATATTTGACTGGTATTTTTCTCCCAGATTTACCCTATTATCAAATCTTTGGAGATTCAAGGCATCTCCATTGGGTGCTTGCTAAATTTTGCTTCAGCTACTGTCTCTGTTAGATTTCTGTTGGGTTTAGGATAGGCCTCTCCTTGCAGTGCTTGATTCTATTGAGCTCCTTTTTCTTGTGTTTCATTTCAGTATTTTGTGGCTTTATTCTAGTTGGTGAATATAAACATGCATGCTGAAAAGTTTCTTCCCAAAGCACTCATAAAGTTCAAATTAAAAGAGCATTCCAACTGTTCTGAATGCTTAATGTTCTCATTTTCCAACGATACATCAACAGCCTGAATTCAATGTAGTCTACCTCATTATCATTCATAAAAAGGGAATTTTGTCTAGTCTAGTGGCACTGCTAAGTACACACAATTTCTTCTTCAAAATTAAGATAGTTTAAGATAGTTTCCTGCTTTCCTTGTGGTACTTATTCTATGCAATTTTTCTGATCTGCATAATTTGCTATCTTTCTTTATTACCTGAATAAAGTATATTTTATTTTTGTCCTCCTCTGTAGTAATTTATGATCATATTATCATACAAATGTGTTTCTGAAGTTTTTGTTTATTTTTAATATGTTGAATATTTTGTTAGATACTTTGTAGAAAAAAAGCCTATTTGGGAAATGGAAAACTTGAGCTCCGATCAGACAGTACCAATAGATGAATCAATAGCTCAGTATACGGGTGGTTTAGTAAAGGTACGTTTTTTAATGAAAATAATAAAAACAATATTAATAGCTATTAGCATTGATGTCAACTTGTTCCTGTCAAATTTTTTGTACTCACTTTGTAGTTTTTCTTGTAAATTATTGCAACAAATTTGTTTCTGTTGCAGTTAAGTGGTAAAAAAAATGACATTTACAATAATTATGTGTTTAAATAAGTACTTTTTATAAAATGTAAATAAAATAGTGCTTTTTTATAAAATGTTTTTTTTTTCAGTTGGAAAAAGATATGTCTGCTATCAACTTTGGCCCCTCCCCTATGCCTGAACTGGCCCATTTTGCATTAGGTTTAGAAAGTTGTTCTCATCAGCATTCAGATTTCATTGCATTTTGTGTTCTCAATACAATGATGGGTGGAGGAGGCTCTTTTTCTGCTGGTGGTCCTGGAAAGGGAATGTATACTAGGCTGTATACAAATGTTCTGAATAGGTTAGACTTTTTGCATTTTGAATAAGCATAAAAAGTCATTGCTTTGTTCCTTGGATTTTTTTCCCCTCCATTTAATTTTCATGAAATGTAAGGGGGAGGGGGGAAAATCTTTACTGAACATAATTAGAACTTCTGTGCATAAATAGAATAATTGCTTATTTAAAATGCATCCAAAAATAAAATATCCTGTACTCTTTAGTTATAGTCTGTGTAATTGGAATTGGCGTGTCAAGATCACACAACTCTACCTTTTTCCCTTCTGGTTGCCATAGTGTCCGTGCTAGAAACTTTTCTCCCACTTGGTTTGGCGAACATAATAAGTTTTGTTTTAGTTATAATAATAATAGATTTATTTCTCAATGGCAAAGATAGATTGCATTAAAAAAGTATTCTAATATTTTTAACCAATCTAAAATTTAGATTGGTTAAAAATACTGAATCGACACGGATTATACCATATAAAATTTATATGGTATAATCCGTGTCGATTCAGGCAGGGGGTACCTTCATGGTCTCAGAAGTTTTTGAATTTCACATATGTTAAAATATGGAACTATGTGAGTTAAAGGTATGTTTTAGTTTTGCTTAAAAAAATTCCTGGCCCGAGATACAGGCTGCCAAAGATGGCGCCTTCGGTGCAATTTTTCACTTGCGATTTTCGACAAAAACTTTCAAGCGCTCTATTTCCTGAACGGTGCAAGATATTTTTATGCGGTTTTTTTTTATTTGAAAGATAACTATATTCTGTTTAAAATAAAAGGCTAAATTTTAAAATATCTATTTAACTTTTTTTGCTGCAGCCTTTTGAAATTAAAAAAAAAATATCTTTTATATTTTTTTTCTCAAAAGAGCCAATCTCAAAAATTTTTATTTTTTTACTGTTGGTTAATACCATTAAGTACTACAGTCAAACCTGTCTATCTCGAATCTCACGGGAAGGGAAAAAAATTCGAGATAAAAAGGTTTCAAGTTATACAGGTTCACAAAAAAATGCAAAAAAAAAAAAAAAAATAATAATACTTACTTTTATTGTAGATAAATACATACTACTGCTGAATGATTTTTCAATGAAAATAGTCCTTCAAAGTTTTTTGATGCCTAACTTTCTTCACTTCAATTAACTTTTTAATATTTGCAAGAGCTGCAAAGCTGTCAGAGCCAACATTTTCCTGAGCCTCAAGAAAATTTGTCAAGAGTTCCACGGCCTTCTCAGCTTCTTTCGCTGTCACTTTAGGTGAATCGGCTTCGGTTTCTTCGATTTCGTCTTCTGACATGTTTTTCACATTATCGATGATCTCCGCGTCTGTCAAGGTTCCACATGTTGCTAGTGTATCATCCACTTGCAAAAATTCTTCTAAAGAAATGTCAACATTCAATCCTGATTTCAAGGTTCTCCATTCTTGAGAATTAATTTCCACCGCTTCATCAACAGTTTCTTCAGCTTCTTTTCCGTGCTCATCGCTGATCTCTTTCTCTTCTTCGCATTGATTATCGAACCCCGCTTTCTTGAAACTGTTTTGGATTGTTTTCTCTGTGACACATCTCCATGCATAATCGGTCATTCTTATGGCGTCTAGCACGTTCACCTTTGGAAGAACACTTCCCTCATGAATAGCATCGATTAGCTTACGGATTAATTGTCTTCTATAGTTCGCTTTAAAGCTTCTTATTACCCCTTGATCCATAGGTTGTAGTTTGGAAGTCGTGTTAGCAGGGAAGAACTTTACACATACGTTTTTCAAAGAAGGCAAGTTGTTATGTGCGCTGCAGTTATCTACAAAGAGTATAATTTTCCTCTTTTGGGCACACATAGATTTGTCTAAAGATTTCAACCATTCACCAAAGATTTCACTAGTCATCCAAGCTTTTCTGTTTGCTTTGTACTTGAAGGGGAAAGTCTTAACTTTAGCAAAACACCTAGGTTTTTCTGAGCGTCCGATCATCAGCGGTGGAAGTTTTTCTGAGCCGTCTTCATTTGCAGCGAACAGCAGGGTTAAACGGACTTTGCTTTGTTTCCCCCCCTTACACTCTTCATCCTTGAACATGGCAGTTTTTTCTGGCAAGCACTGATAAAATAGCCCTGTTTCATCAGCGTTGAAAATGTTTTTTGGTTTGTATCCTTTTACGAGATGAGGAATATTTTTTATAAACTCTTCACATACATTTTCTGGGACTGATGCGCTTTCTCCACAAAGCTTGCGGAAAACAATGTTGTGCCTCTTTTTGAAACTTTCGAGCCATCCATTGCTGGCTTTGAATTCTTCTGAATCATGTCCAAGTTCTTTAGCGAAATCTTCTGCTTTTTTCTGTATCACATGCCCACTGATAGGGATTCCTTGGTCTCTGCACTGTGTAAACCATTTCAAAACGCATGCGTCTACATCTGGAAAATTGCATTTTCTCCTTTTTTTTCCTTTTTTGTTGCTTAGAAACTTTTGCTCTATACTTTCACGGTTTTTGATAATTGTCGAGAGAGTGCTGGCTGGCACGCCAAACTTTTCTGCGATTTCGCCTTTTTTCATCAACGGGTTCTCATCTAAAAATGTCAGAATTTTCATTTTATCCTCATTTTCTAAAACATTCAATTTTCTTTTTACTCCTGCCATATTCGCATTTGCCAACCACGTACCACGGAAGAAAATCAACAATAGGAATGAATTTCAACTTTCCAGACTTCTTATCTATGTGTGTGGAAGCTGACCCCCTAGTGGTCACATCCTGCTTAACCAAACCCTCCATTGCACTCTCGCTTCTTGGAAACGCTAAACAATGATGACTGGAGGCGTCCCGGGAGAGATGACAGTAGGAGAGAGGTAGAATAGTGATAGTGACCAGAATTCCAGGAAAAGTCCCCTCCAGCTTCCTTTATCTGTGCGGCCACAGAATTTATGTTTTCCTAAACTCTTTTGCAAAAGAGGCTTCATTGTTTTCTGTAACTGACCCTATTTCCCAAAATTCGAGAAACACAGGTTTCGAACAAAATTTTTTCGAGATAAAAATGTAAAATGCACTGAATTTAGATAGTATGCGAAGGAAATTTCAGAAATTTCGAGATATAGAAGTTTTCGAGATTTACAGGTTCGAGATAGACAGGTTTGACTGTACATTCCCTGAAAAGGAGAGCTTCCACTTTTGCGTTTATCGGTTTTTACAAGCAATTTAAGATTTTGCCATATATTTTATCAGTTTTGTTAATAACATAGTCATATATTGGTCTCATTAAGTCAAAATTATATTAATTTAAATTTCTCTGACATGTCATTTAATTCTTAATAAATAATATTAGAGCGAAAAAATCATGACTTTTTTTTAATTAAAAAAAAGTTTTTTTTTTTTTTTAAATTTAAAACCAGATTGCTTAGCATAACCATAAACATAACTTAAGATTCACATTCTGAGTAAAATGCAATGAATATAGTATTTATTTAAGTGAAAATAAGAATTTTACATTGAAAAGTGTATATTTATGCTAAAAATTTAGAAAAATAAATGCAATACACTGTACTTTCAACCCAATACGCATGTGTAAGAAAAATTAATTACTGCACATTCGCCAAGTTGTTAGCAAGTAATGTAAATACAATAAAACCTGCTACATCCGGATCAATGTGGCGACCGACCGGTCCGGATATCAAGACCATTTCAAAATATATAGCTGTAAACAGGACTGAGATTATGCTGAAGCACATAGACGTTAGAGAACTAGGCGCAGCGCCGTTCATATCTTCTTAAAATTATAAAACTGTTCATTGTGATACTTCCATTTATTATGTGATTTAAAAATAATTAATTTTGACGTGCTTCTTTTGTATACTTCATGTACACTGACAGGCAATAAACAAATTCTAATTCTTTCGCCCGTCGCACAGTTCGAAAGAAGCACAGTACTTTGACTTTTGCTTACTCAAAAATATTTGTTCCGCAAGCCGTCCGGATGTGGCAGGTTTTAGTGTATATGTATAACAACCATTAAAATTATTTATGTATATCATTTATTCATAATCACAAATTGATTAATAATTAAATTTATTTTTATATAACACATACAGTTAGGTATTTTCTTGATTCCATTTGCCATCAAGTATTTTGAAAAAGAAAACAAGTTTGGCTGTCTTTTCTACCCCAAGGGTTATTTTTTGAGCTTGTTGTGAGCAAATGCAAATGTAGAAAACTTAAGTTCAATTGTTGCTGAAATGAGCATCTGAATTATTTTTGGTTGTTTATTACCCATGAATTCTTTTACAGCAGTTACAATTTCCCACACTCAACTGTTGACATAGACTGCAATTTCTTTTTCAAATTAAATTCCACAAAAAGGAAGTGCACAAATTATGAGCTTCTGCACAAATTATGAGCTTCAAGCCATTACTTTATAGTTCAGTGTTTTCTTTAACCAAATTTAATTGGCTCTTAAACCACTTACTTTATATTTTGGGGTTAGAGATGGCTAAAAAAAAAAGAAAGATAGGTGTCAATGCATGTTCATATATTTTTTTTTTAAAGTATTGTATAGTTACTTTATCTTTCTGGTTTAGGTTATTTTCTAGCTTTTTCTGAATACTGGTAACAGCTTCGGCTAATTTAGTTATGTTCTTCAAATTATTTAAAGCCATTAATATTGGTTTTATTTGATTAGGCAGATCCTCAACATTCTGTTCCATTGCCCCATTGAAAATATTTTGATATTTATTTCGATATTAAATTTCTATTTCCTTCTTTAAATACCTGCATAAAAATTAGCCAATTGCTTATGTAACTTTTTATGGAACGATATATTAAATTCCATTGTACCTGTGAAGGTAAGATGAATGCCATTTCGTTACTATCAGGACAACATAATTAATGAAATTATTTTTTCTTGTTTTGAATTGAGAAGATGTTATTTGTCCCCATACCTCACAACTCACAATGCGAACTGAAATTAATAATAAATTCTTTAACATTTTGTTTGATTTGCTTTTTGTTAGAACTATTGAGTTAAAACAATGTTGTTTTTTTTTTTTTTTTTTTGAAAAAAAAACATCTGCTTTAAATTATGTACAATCTGATAAATATTAGGAATATCTTTTCAAAAAAGAAAAATAGGGAAAGAAAAAAAAAGAAAAAACTAATATTTTACAACCAAAAACATATTAAAGCTTAAAATATATCGCCATGTTCCAAAGCATACCATTTCCAAAAATTATGTCGTAAGTTATAGATAAAGCAATTAGTGGTGTTTTGTGCATGTGCTTTATTTTTGTTAAGTTCCTTATGAAAGAAAAGGAAGAAAAATGCAAAGTGATTGAATCCTAAATTGATCTCTTGAGAAAAAAAATGAGGAATACTACTAGGGGGGGGGGGGGGAGGTAGTAGTATTCCTCATTTTTTTTCTTAACATCAATAGCAAGATATGAAAATCAAATATAAAAAGCTATGTTTTACTGAATAACACATGTATTAAAATTAAGAACTAATAGATTTGAACTCTAGCTATGAAAAAATGAGAAAATGATATTTAAAAAAAATAAAGGAAGTCAATAAATATTTTAAAGTAGCGGTCAATAAGATTGGGCAGTGTATGTCTGTCTGTTTGTCTACTGGTAAATTTCTTTTGTGGGAAGAGGGGATATGTTTCTAATATATATTAAGGAAATTAAATTAATATAATTTTGACTTAATGAGACCAATATATGACTATGTTATTAACAAAACTGATAAAATATACAGCAAAATCTTAAAATGTTTGTAAAAACCGTTAAACGCAAAAGTGGAAGCTCTCCTTTTCGGGGAATGTAGTATTTAATGGTATTAACCAGTAAAAAAATTAAAAATTTTGAGATTGGCTTTTTTGAAAAAAAATAAAAACTATTTTTTTTTTTAAATTTCAAAAGGCTGCAGCAAAAAAAAGTTAAATATATATTTTAAATTTTAGCCTTTTATCTCAAACAGAATATAGTTATCTTTCAAATAAAAAAAACCTGGATCAAAATATCTTCCACCATTCAGGAAATAGAGCACTTGAAAGTTTTTGTCGAAAATCGCAAGTGAAAAATTGCGCCGAAGGCGCCATCTTTGGCGGCCTGTATCTCGGGCCAGGAGTTTTTTTGAGCAAAACAAAAACATACCTATAACTCACATAGTTCTATATTTTAACATATGTGAAATTCAAAAACTTCTGAGACTATGAAGGTAAGATTTTATTTTTACCTGCCTGAATTGAAACGGACTATGCCATACTAATATTTTGATGTGTTGCAGAAAGCTATTGTCTAGCTAATTTATTGTATTTTATATTTTGTAAATATTGAAATCTTATCTAAACATTCTAGATTTAATTTATGAGAAATTTAATTACTTTTACTTAGTATCAAAAATTAATAAATGGAAAATAAATTCTTTCTTATTACTTTTTCTCAGTTATTCTAATATTTTGAATTGGAGGTGTAGTAATGCAATTGCTTTAACTGCAGTACAAAAAAAAAGTGGCTCTGTTATCTTTCTCGCAGTTGCCATGGTGACAAAGCAGGAAACGCAACCTTGATGCGCCTATTCTAATTACACAGACTATAGTAATTTAAAATTATAAAGAGAAAAAGAATGGTAACATTTATAAAATATAAAATTTGTAAAACAATTTAACCACTCAATGCATTTGCTCATGTCTGACACGGGCGGAAGTTACCGGCAAATTTGCACATGCCTGTGTGTCACACAGGCGATCTTGTATCTTGCGTTATTTTATTTCTAATGCCCTTTGAGATCCGTTTGTGCTTTGTTTGTATAATATTTTTTATATAACTTTTACCCCAGCCCCAGCTCTCTAGTCACCCCCTACAACTGAAATTTCCAAAAACAATTTATATCATACCTACATATTCATTTTCTGTCAAAAAATAAAACTCAATCATTTTTTGTTAGTTTTTCTGAAAAAACTCGTGGCTTCAAGGGGTTAAGCACGTGTTTTGAAGTTCTAAGGATCTTGAACTTGCCCTTATTCAATGAAAGTGAACTTGTTGATGAAAAAAATCTGTAAAGTTGTATGTGTGCATTTTTTTACAAATTTTGGGCTTTGTTTTTCCCTTGAATATTTTTGGGATTTTTTCAGTGCTCATACAATGCCCATGATATAACTTTTGTTGCCAAAGATGACATGTCATTGATATTTGTGCTCATAACCCATGCTGAATTCTTAAACTTTAAATTGTTTTGATGTTCTATTTGGTATAACTGATTCTTACTAAAATGTGCAATATTTAAAGGTATCATTGGATGTATAGTGCAACTGCATTTAATCATTCGTACTCTGACTCTGGGTTATTTTGCATTCTTGCCAGTGCACATCCAAATCAAGTAAGTAGAAAAACAATCAAAACCTTAATTGTTTTATTAACTCCTAAACCTAAAAGTGAAAAGTGTTTTTTTTCTTGCTTAAATTTTCTGTTTGTAAAATTTAAGAAAATTTTTAAAAATTTTGTTAGTTTTACCAAAGTTGTTGAGATTCATTTATCTTAAATTTTGATTTCATAAATGAAAGCAAGTCTCAGAATCTTTAACAGAGCATCTCAATGTATTAAATTTTAATTTTGAATCTGCTTGACTAGAAATTGCTGCATGCTTTATCAATAAAAAAATCAGGGTTGCCACTCACCGGGAAAAACGGGAAAACCTGGAATCGTCAGGGAAAATGAAAATGGCCTAAATTGGTCAAGGAAAATCACATTTCACTGAAATTCCTGGAAAAGTCAGGGATTTTCTTTCATCTTCTGTTAGTGCAGGGTTATTTAAGGATGACTCAACAGATGAATAAACCTACAAACATGTGATTTTTCCGCATTTTGACGGAATTTCGTATTTTCGGTAATTTTGGAAATTAAGAATTTCGTTTCCGCGAAAATCCTTAACTTTGGAGAACTCTCTATCTTTTTTTTCTATGAAAATCTTTGAAAGTAGCCTCCCAACATTTCACAAAATACGAGTAAAATTTATGCATTTTGTCCGTTTTTTGAACATTTAAGCTCGGTCCCGATTTTTTATGCATTTCGAAATCCGATTTCATCGGCTTCGGTAAAACTTCCTAGTTCTCATTTACTGTCTGATTCTGTCTCATGGACCTCAATAACTTTGAGCTTATTATTATTTTTATCTTTATTAAGTTTCAGCTTCTATAATAGTAAAGAACTTGCACGGACATAATTTTGCCACGCCCACTTGAAAATTCGGCCGAGAATTTTAGGAATTCTTCGAAAGTTATTTTAAGTTGTAGTGATCATATCAGTTTCTTATAATTAAATATTAGTTAAAAAATATTTTTGCCTAAAATGTCTCTCCCCCCCCCCCCCTTGTATGTAATTTAAAATGAGTTTTTAAACGTTTAGCTGTGTTTAGCATTAGGGTTTTTTCCTTGCAAGTACTCATTATAATATTCTTACAAAAGATATTATCAATACTTTCTGTTTTTATTTAATACATAATTAAAATGCGTGAAAAAATTCAGTAATCGTCTTTTGAGTAATTTTTTCAATATTATAAAACAATTGTTAAGTTTGAGCAAAAATAAGCCTAAGGTTTTTAATAGTGCCTCTTCTTGATCTTAGAAGTTCATTAATCCAGTTCAGTGTTATACATATAATCTAAATAAAAGTACTGTGTGTTTAAATCTCAAATATGTTTATATTGTTTATCAATAATCTTGTTCTTCTCAAGTAATCCTTTGGTACTTGGCAACCCTTTTTTTTTTCACTTCACACCTTATTCATAATATTTTTAATAATTGGTAGATATGAAGTAGTTACTTCAGTTTTAAAAGTTAATGCCTGGACACCTGTTTATTTCTTTAAAAAATGGAATTAGTTTTTTATAGATTGCACTGAATTCAGACTCTTTATGAATATAAGTTACAAAGAATGTAGGAAATTTGCACTATTTTTTTTGTTAGACATTAAACCCCAATTACTCCATTATATTAAAGTGTAAAGTAATGACTTGACTTTGCTTTGTGTTTGATAATTCTGTTGCATAGCAATGTGTGTTTGTTATATAAGCTTATGTTTTGTCGTGATATTTCAGTACTTTTCCCCTCAGTGAGTCACATGTCTGATAACCTATAATTCACCTCCTTTTTTCAATTTTTTATTTCTTGCTTTTTACATCTTTGTGCGATTTAAAAGTCAATTATTAAAAGTAAGTTTAAATATATAAATATATGCACACATATATTTGATGAATTTTTTAAAAATTTATTATTATTATTATTTATTTTATTTATTTATTTATTTATTTTTATTATTATTATTTTTTTTTTTTTTGAAGCACTGCCTGTACTTATTGACACTAAACATAAAACTTATGCATTCTTCACCATGTATTAGATTTAATTCGATAAATTTTACAATGTTACCTTACATTTAGCAATTATTAGCATTTCCGAATGATAATGAATGTTATTTGAGGATTTGAAATTATTTGAATCCTGAAGTTATTTTATGCTGTGCAAAATTTTGCTATTTCCCAAATTTCATTGACTATGTTTACAAATTAAGTTAATCGATTTGTGACAATACTAAAATCTACAAAATATAAGACTTTGGGCTTCAAGGTGTAATAAAATTTTCTACTGCATTCCAACTTTTACTGATAACAAATATAAGTAAACTTTGGATTATTTCAACTTAACCATTTAAAATTTGGTAATCATTATTGATAATTTTCATGATCATTTTTGAAATAATAAGGTAGGTTTTTATAAACAACTAAAGCATAGTATATTATGTTAATATTTGATAATGTTTGTTGACATTGATTAACCTGGAATTTTTCCTGAAATCCCCTGGAAAACCTGGAAAAGTCGGGGAATTTTATTGTCTAACATGAGTGGCAACCCTGAAAAACCAAAACTTAAGCTACTTCAGGAGACTAAAAGACTTCTTGAAAAATTAATACTTTGTGATAAAGTAATCTAAACCAAAATGAATCTAGTAAATGAATTGTTATATCAAGAAACATTTTGTTGTTATTGTCTTTTATACTTTACACAATTTGAAACACTTTTAGCTATTATACTTTTACTTTTAGCTGAAAGACTTGGCAGATGTGATTGTTAATGAATTTAAAGCTATGACTGGGCAAATCTCTCATGTAAGATATTTTAATCTCAGCTTTTTTTTTACTTATTAAATTTTATACAAATGCTATATTTATGCATGTATGCTCCACATAGGCCTCTGTTTACTATCTATTTTTTTACCTTAGAAGTTCTCATCTTAAGATTTTAATAATCTGAGTAAAATTATGACCATGAGTTTTAAAAACATTGGATGTCGTGATGAATCAATTATATATATCATTTAAACTTTGATTTCCAATCCAAAAAAAAAATAGTTATAATGTTATTGAAATTTGGATGTCACTAAGAAAAAAAAGGGCAGCACTTCATAGCCAAAAAAAATGCAATTGTTATTCAAAGGCAAAACTACTTAAAGCACCTTATTTGAGCATTTTGCCATTTGAAATACAAACTGGATTTAAATAGCATTTGCTTTGTTGTTCTGCAGGTATTATTTTAGTTTCTTGCACTCAATAAAATTGTAGTTTTTCTGACATATTGAAGTTAACAAAAATAACTAACAAAACAATTTTCAAACCACAGCAAAGAAAGAAAAAAACTGATGATATTAAAATTAAAAGTAGAATTATTTTTTGCTTTTTGTTCTATGTTATGTCAGGGAAGGACTTACTTTCATAAAATTTAAATACATTTTGTCTGTATTCATTTAAAAATAACTTTATTTCAAAGTAAAGAGTTTATTCTTCCCATATGGATCAAAGTGTTGTTTAGATGAAATTTTTTATTGTTTCCTTAGATCCTTCCTCCAACATGTTTTACATTATAAATATTTTTGAAAACAACAAAATAAATTTTATTCATCTGTGTATGTGTGTATTTTGCAAAGGTAATAAGGATTGATTGTATGATGTAAAACAAATTTTTCTAATTAATCAAAAAACATTTTTCCAGAAGAATAATTTAATTTATTTCCTATGTTCAAAATGAAAGAAAGAAAGCAAGGAAAAATAAATAATAAATAATTTTCAAGTAAAATTGTTTTAATTGCATTAGTGTAGGTTTGTGCTCTTTAGTTTGTGAATTTTTTCAACATGTTAGATTTCAACTTCACATAAGAAGAGGTTCAAAAGTGCTCAGAACCAAAACTAGGTTATTGTACTAAGGAATAACCAAGTGAATGTATTATAGTATAATCTAAGTGTCCTTTTTTTTTTTGAAAGACATGGTTAAATAGAAATTTGTGAATGCGATTGCTATTCTAGACACCCAGTCAAATAAATAAATAATAACTGCAGCTAATAAATGAGTAGCTTCTTGATGAGAAAAAGGCATTTTGATGCTTATACAAAGATATTTCATGTTATTTTCATATTCATCTATGCCAAGAAACATTGGACACAGATTGTTCCACATTTTTTGTGCTAATTTCTTGTATTTTTCCCAGTCTGAATTGGAACGTGCAAAAACTCAGTTACAGTCGGTGCTTCTCATGAATTTAGAATCTAGACCTGTTATTTTTGAAGATATTGGTCGACAAGTACTTGCTACTGGCACTAGGAAAGAGCCAGAATATTTTATTGATGAAATAGGTTTGTATTTATTTTTGATTAATGCTTAACTATAGAGCTCCAAATAGTTCTTCACTGCTAACATGTACTATTACAAATTTGGTCTTTCTGTATCATAATGTTCTTAAACATCTCTTGCACGTTTCTTTTAATATGGTCAAACCCCGTTAAACCATCACCTCTACGGACAATATAAGTGGGTTGATAGTTAGTCCAAGTGCTGTGGTTTTTAGATATCTGAATGTAATGATTCTTACTGTAATTACCATGACTACAAGAGTAAAATTTATCGCTAAAATTTTACAATCTATTTTTTTTAATCTTTAAGTAACAAAATATGCATTGATTTATACATAGTATTGTAAAGAAAAAAAAATAAGTTTTTGCACAACTAAAGATATTAAAATCTTGTTAAATTACACTAAATACATTTAAAAAAAGCATATATTATTTGAAGAAATTTTTTATTAATGATTGTTTTGTTGTGTTCGGTTTTATTGTGTCAATCACCTTTTCTAATTTTGTCAGAACTGCAGAATCAACATCTATTGTCATTTCTAAAGAAACCATAAATTTTTTATCACTTTCAAAGAATTTAGGGCTTCAGGGTAAGTCACTTGGGACAATTCTTCTCTTGGTTCTTCATCATCGATCTCACTGTCATCTCTATTTTTTAAATCATCGCGATTTCTCCTATCACTACCTCAGATACAATAACTGGTATTGAGTTCTGCTAATTTGTCACAATGTTGTCATCGATAATTTTATAGCAATCAACTCAGAGCATCCATGTTTTCCGTGTTTGACAGCTAATGCAGATAACGGCAAATTACCTTCAGTTAGTGTCGCTCCCTTCTTCAACAACTTTAGATGAGTCCGTTTTAAATCCGGCATTTCTGAAGCAGTTGAAATTTTTTTGCATAACCATGTTCTAGCTTTTCTCCTCGTAAAGAATTGCTTCTAACACCAACACTTGATCCTTTTTTTCGTAAACTGAAGCAATCGGGTCTCGCAGAAGGAGTGTTTTGTAATGTAATTTAGAGGTTCAAATCACTCCCAGATCTGTTAGCTGTAAAACGCTTGTCAAATTAGGAGGCATAAATATTAGTTTTATAGCTTTTAGATTGTCCACAGTGTAATGTGCGGTCACAGTCAGGGTTCTGCAAACATGTCAAACTGTTTTGTTAATTCTTAGTTCATTTCGGAAATTTTCATTCAAAGAATTCTTTTTTGCCAAAAGCTAGTTGCATGGTTTTTATTGCTTGATAAATTCAGCTTGTGTTCAGGATTTCTTTAAAAATGTCACTCTCGCAATACATTGGCAAAAAACATTAAACTGGTTTGAAATAGAAAATTTGTAGTACATTTTAAACAAATAATCTTCAGGTGATTGAGTCTAAATATACCAGAATCCTTTAACTACTCCTCAATAAAATATTTTATTCAGCACATATCATTTTTTAAAAAAAAGTGATACAAACTTGATTGTTCAATGGGGGTTTTTTTATGTCTTGTTTAAAGACAAGCATTGACTGTTTTTCAAACAAATTTTTAAAAAATTTTTTGAATGGATTTGTAGTACATGTATACATAGTTTTTATGTACGTATGTAAAAAAAATATTTCGGAAGGAGCTAGTTAGTATAGCATTATAATGTGAAATCTTGCATGTTGCTTCTGACTAATATTGGCTAATATATGTTGATTTTATCAAGTAACAGGGAGAGCAAAGGCTTCTTCCTCTCCCTACCTAAGCTCATGAATTGTGTTATAAAAAGGCAAAACTGATTTCACTTTTATAACCAGGGTTCATACTCCACCTGGAAATCATGTAAAACCTGGAAAAGTCATGGAAATTGATATCCTTTGCAAAAGTCAGGGAAAAACATTAATTTTTGACAAAACTTGGAAAAGCCAGGGATTTTTTTTCTCCTCTTGGAGGGAGCCTAAGTTCGTCCTGATGTGAGATTACCAAGAAAATAAAAAATTGTTTTAAAGAAAACGCGTCTGGCGCAACATTATGAACTGAACAAAAAAGAAACGGAGAAATACAAAGAATTGAAACAAATAAAAAAATTGAAAAGGAAAGAAAATTATAAACTTTCTGTGCAGATAACTGAAAACCTTAATATCAACAGCAAAATTTCTGAATTGCCCAAAAACGTGTGAGGTATACTGACTTTGATTCTATTTAACATGGAGATTGATTCCAGTTTTTCATAATTTAATATTTTTATTTACATATTGTACGTATGTATATAATACATAATTAAATGTTCTTTAAAAATAAAAATTAAGTTTTCTTTTATTAACTGTTATTTTTATTTGAGTTTCAAATTTATTTCTTCAATGCCATGGAGCAGTTGTCAGTCAATGGATTTTATTATCAGATCATTTTTAAGTATTGAATTTGTTTTAAAAAAGAATAAGTCCTCAATTAACTCCAATTCCTTATCTTATATAGGTTTTTTCTTTATTTAATGGTGTTTATTATATTGTCATGGCATAAAAGGGCCCTACATCAGCATTTCTTTAAATATTTGCTTTCATGCATTAATATAGAGTTAAAAAGCTGATTTGTCCCCACTGGGATCTTCTTAATTTTTATTTTATTTTATTTATTCTTTATATTTTATGTTTTATAGTTTTAAGTTAGCTTTCTGAAATTTAAATAAATTTAAAAAAGGATGGATGCAAATATAAAAGGTAATATCTTTTGGCAGTGGTATGTCACAAAATTTTGCTTTTGTAATTCCATTGTATAAGTTTGTTATCTTAATGAGCATCTGTGTAGAATTTCTTAATATGAGGATAATATAATTGTATGCATAAAATGTTATGGTGGGCATATTTAATGTACAAGTAGTGAATTTGCTAATAAATATTTTTACTTAGAACGTTAACCTGGAATTCTGCTTTGATCTACCTGGAAAAGTCATGGAAATTTTTTTGGCTATTTGAGTACGAACCCTGTATAACACAAATTCAAAATTTTATGTGTATTATGTTTCTGCTTTAAAGAAATTTCCTGTAAAAATTTATGATCTTTGAAATTAAAATCAGTTTGATTTTGTTGTATTTGTGTTGAAATATATATTATTTAATCGTTTGAAAATGTTTTTTCTTTCCCCCCAGCTAATGTTACAGCTGATGATATCCATAAAATCTCTACTCAAATGTTAAAGAGCAAAGCTTCAGTAGCTGCACTAGGTGACTTAAAGTATCTCCCTTCTTTACGAGAGATAAATGCAAATCTTATTAGCAAAGAAAGACTTCGAGCTCACCGATTTTCATTGTTTTCTTAGCAGTATGAAAATAATTTTTCAATATAATTTCATTTGTTTTGTAAAAAAAAAAAAAATGTGGTTCCATCACAATAGTGTATAATAAATTCAGAAAATAAATAAAATAGTGAAACTCAGAAAGTACTTTTTGTGTGCTAAAAATATTATTAGTATTGTATCATATCATTTTAGCAACTCATTGTAGCCATGCTCATGGAGGTCACTAGGGGTGCCCTATTAGTACCCTCCAAAAATAAAAAAAGTTCATACAAAACTAGTAATGTTTTTGCATTTTGAATTTACCATTTTTATAGCTCAGACCAGTTAAAAGTTATTCTTTTGAACTTAAGTCGAAAGGTTTTCTTGGGAGACAACTGGAACCCATCTTTTTCTCCACATATTTGTTTCTAAACCCCTAAACCATTGGTACAGTGATACCCACAATAATAAAGCGTTCTGCATGCTTGTACAACTAATTTAACTGTAAAATAATGAAAATAATGCTGCTTCACAAAATGCAAACATCATTCAAACATTCAGAAGAACAGACAACATTGCCAATGATATTGTTAGATTGCAAAAAGAGGGAGAGCCATTCCATTTCAGATCAGGCAGAGGGTGTCACATGACCCCCGCAGATTTTTTTAAAAAAATTACAGTAGTTACAACTAAGGGACATATAAAATATCCCAAAAGGATTAAGCAACAAAAATAATTATTTTTCTGGTTACAGCCTTATAAAATTTGGAACAAAATTGGCCGTTTCCAGAAAATCAGCAAAACACTCACTTTTAAAATGGCCTCTGTTTCAAAAGTTTTTAATCGATTCAAATAATTTTTTTTCTATAAATAATGAAGGGATGGTATTTTATTTAGACACCAATTTGAAAAGTCTAGTAGGCTTCATTGATAAAGAAAAAAAGTTTTTGAAGTGAAAAAAAAATGCATTTTTACCAATTTTATGATTTTTTTTCTTGTGAAAGAAACTTATTTTTGAAAAAACAGAGGTGGCAATCCAAAATGCTGTTACGGAAGTTTTGTATCAAATTTTATTGTAAGCCTGAAATGCATATCCCCTCAGAATTTAAAGTTTGAAATTTGAAAATGTTCAAAAATTACGATTTTTAAAGTGTGATTACTCAAAAAAGCCATTTTTTAAAAATCTGATCATTTGTTGCTCTTGAAGTGCTTAATGAGCTGCTATAAGTTATATTGTGTATTTTTGCCTCAGATATTTTATATAATTTTTCAAAAATGGCCTTTTGTGCGTTCCTGAAACAAAGCCAGAAATTCAAACTTGTACTTATTCAATCACTTTAATATAAGATTTAATCAATATTTATTAATAAATATACCATATTTTTACACATTTACTACAGCTAAATTGTACTTAACCTTCTTAGAATTTAAATAGCACCTTGCACAAAGTGTAGCCTCCGTGAATTAATGCATGTTATTCTGTTCATTTGAATTACTAGTTTCAAACTCACACGCTCTACATCAAATACCATGTAACAGCAAACGTGGAATTTATTGTAGGACTACAATCAAAACATTATTGGAAATCTTAAAATGCTGCTAAATAGTAAAAGTTACAGCACTGATGTATAGTTTTAAACACATATGTAGTTATGTACTTAAAGCAAAATAAGTAGAATCAAGTTTTTGAATCATCTTCTACTCGTTATTATCAAAAAAATGCAAAGACTAGGAGGGTTCAAATGGTATATTTCATACTTTCAACATTACTTTATATTGGTCTAGTTTTTTTCCCCCGGATTCTTCTGGCTATTGAAATATTTTTTCTAGATTATATGTGTACAAATTATTGGATAGTGTCCCTAAACCATCGGTAATACATTCTAATTTGTCCCATTTAATAATTGTCATTCACACGTTCAATGAATTTTCCTGTTTAGAAATCATGCATTGAGTTTCATTTGTTTAAGAGTCTGGTAGTTTTTTCTAACTGCTTCCCACTTCTTTGTTCGTGCACCCCGTGTAAGTATTACTGTTTTAATGATTTTTACTATTTAGCAGCATTTTAAGTTTTCCAATAATGTTTTGATTGTAGTCCTACAATAAATTCTACGTTTGCTGTTACATGGTATTTGATGTAAAGCGTGTGAGTTTGAAACTATTAATTCAAATGAACAGAATAACATGCATTAAATCACGGAGGCTACACTTTGTGCAAGGTGCTATTTAAATTCTAAGAAGGTTAAGTACAATTTAGCTGTAGTAATTGTGTAAAAATATGGTATATTCATTAATAAATATTGATTAAATCTTATATTAAAGTGATTGAATAAGTACAAGTTCGAATTTCTGGCTTTTTTTCAGGAACGCACAAAAGGCCATTTTTGAAAAATTATATAAAATATCTGGGGCAAAAATACACAATATAACTTATAGCAGCTCATTAAGCACTTCAAGAGCAACAAATGATCAGATTTTTAAAAAATGGCTTTTTTGAGTAATCACACTTCAAAAATCGTAATTTTTGAACATTTTCAAATTTCAAACTTTAAATTCTGAGGGGATATGCATTTCAGGCTTACAATCAAATTTGATACAAAACTTCCGTAACAGCATTTTGGATTGCCACCTCTGTTTTTTCAAAAATAAGTTTCTTTCACAAGAAAAAAAATCATAAAATTGGTAAAAATGCATTTTTTTTCACTTCAAAAACACTTTTTTTCTTTATCAATGAAGCCTACTAGACTTTTCAAATTGGTGTCTAAATAAAATACCATCCCTTCATTATTTATAGAAAAAAAAATTATTCGAATCGGTTAAAAACTTTTGAAACCATGGCTATTTTAAAAGTGAGTGTTTTGCTGATTTTCTGGAAACTGTCAATTTGGTTCCAAATTTTAAAAGGCTGTAACCAGAAAAATAAATTTTTTTTTGCTTAGTCCTTTTGGGATATTTTATATGTCCCTTAGTTGTAACTACTGTAATTTTTTTTTAAAAATCTGTGAGGGTCATGTGGCAAGTTTTGGACCTGCCTGCCTGATTTGAAATGGAATGACTCGGGAAGAAGTTATTTTTTTTCTAATTTCATTTAAACTTTATTCTTTTTGAAATCATTGGTCAATGATATGTGTATGTTTCTGCCTGTACTCATGTATGTATGTTAAGGGGGGAAATAGGTGTAGAGGTTTCAAAAAAATTTTCATAAATCGATTCTATAACTATTCAACCCTGAAAATTTCAAAGCAAAATTCCAAGGCGTTTAAAAGTTATAAGCATTTGAGCGAGCGTCCTTTCGTCATTCATGAATGACCTGAAGGGTATTGAGAGACAGAAGAACGTTAGTAGCTATCCTTTTGTTTCTTTTAACAATTGAAACCTCGGATAGAAATTTCTATAAGTATTAGTGATGACGTTCACATTTTATAATCAGTCTTAAATTTATTCATTACTGCCTTAAATTTACCTTCACTACCACTTTTTTTCAAACGCATTTTCCTCGAAACTACTTTTTCGAATTTGCGTACATTCTAGCTCGCAAAGTTTTTGATCAATCCTTATCAAATTTAGCACACATTTTCTTTATATATATATACGCTCTATTTGAACTTCAATCATAAACAATATCTTTATTGCAAAAAAAAAAAAACGATCAAAAATCGTACTTAATTTTCCCATTCTAAAAAAAGTTAGAAATTGTCGATTTTTTGTGATAATTGTAGTTCAAATAGAAGAGACACTTATAAAAAAAAAAGTAAATTTAAAAACAATTGATTTCAGGTAAAAATAGTGACCTCCAGGATGTACGCAAACTATCGATCCGGGTGACGACTTACAATGTGCAGTAGCTGATATCTCCGGGATTTTAAAAGTTTGAAAATCTCAGTAAATGTTCTTCAATATATCTATAAAATAACCGCAAAATCTCAATAAAATATATTTATTCTTCCTTAAGTTATGTCTCTTTAATTCATTGCCATTATTTTCCGCCGACTTCTAAATCTGTTTAAAAGTCGTATCTATGTTGTTTAACAAATAAACTTTTTCTTTTCTTTTTTGCGCAATTTTTAATTTGAAGTCTCCTATTTTTTCCCCACAAAAATTATTTTACTATTATTATTATTATTTGAACTTTTACTTTTTTAGTTAACACTTGCATTTCTTGTACTTTCTAAGTTTTACTAGTATTTAAAACCTTCTCTCCCCCTCTGTCTTTTTTTTTTCTACGTTGACGCATTTGTAAATGTACTATATCCACGCGCGCTGATAATTTCGGAATTCGTTGGTTCGTAGAAGTGAGTTCAAACATCAACAACACAGCGTACGTTCAACAACTTCTTTATTTTTCGAACTGCCTTGGCTTCTTACACACCATTCAGCATCACAAAGGCGCCCTCTTGCGGCAAGCTCTAATTGGCTGCAACAGACTCCCCCCGATGAACCGAAGGTTCATCTTCATAGTTATATTTAGACAATAACCAAATTTTTTATCAATATTAAAATTCTATTACTATTATTAAAATTCTCAATATTCTTACTAAAATTCTTAATATTCTTACTATTCTTACTAAAATTCTTATTAATCCAATTAAAATTCTTGTTATTCTTAAAAATACCAACTATCTTAAATTTCACAAAATTTTAACTTCAATGAAAATATTAACTTCAAACATACTTAAAACAGTTAATAACATAACAAATCAATTAAACACTATTAAACACTGAAAAAGAACACTTTAGAAACATGATTAATCACAATAAATTCAACTCAAAAATTCAGTCATTAATTTCCAGTTTATACAGAAGTTGGACCGGACGTTTCAACAGCCCTGTTGATGTTTTAACGTAGCATGACCTTATTTTTCCATCGCATCCTTTAAACACTTCTGTTACCTTACCCATTTTCCACATGTGTCAAGTCAATGTTCACGAGATCCACTTAAGAGCACAATATCATCAATTTTTATACTTGGAGTATGAACAGATGATACCGAATGACTAGATCTCAAGGTTAATAAATACTGTTCTTTCCACCTTCGCCAAAAGTGCTCGATCAACGTTTGTTGGTATTTCAGTCTTTTACGCAAATCACACGAAGATGAGTTGCATGGAAGAGTTCTTGCAGGAAGTGAAGTCAAACGTCTCCCTATTAAGAGATGCGAGGGTGTCAACGGAGATGGTTCCATAGCATCATCGTTCACAAAGGTTAAGGGTCTTGAATTTACGACATACTCAACTTCCGTCAGTACTGTAGTCATTTCTTCATAAGATAATAGCGCTTTGCCCAATATCTTCTTTAAACAAGTTTTGACTGTTCGAACCATCCGTTCCCAAAACCCTCCCCACCTGGCTGCTAGGGGAGCAATGTACTTCCATTCAATTTTTCCACTGCTGAAATAATCTTGCAATTTTGACTGATCAAGCTTACTCCAATGTTCTAATTCCTTTTCCGCTCTTTTAAAAGTAGTAGCATTATCAGAATAAATCGTTCGAATCATTCCTCGACGGTTGATAAATCGTTTAAAAGCCAAAATAAAAGTCTTTGTACTAAGATCCAGTACAAGTTCAAGGTGTACCGCACGACTCGTAGCACAAGTAAACAAACAAATGTATGCCTTTCGTGTCGTTTGTTTATCCTTTATGTATATGGGTCCAGCAAAGTCCACTGCTGACTTCGAAGGCGGCAGACTTCATGATGCGATCTGCTGGCAAAGGAGCTGTAACTTCACAAAATGATTTTGCTCGATATTTTTTACAAATCAGACACTTTCTAATGACGTTTTTGGCAATTTTCGTCGCTTTCAGTATCCAAAATCGCTCTCGGAGGTTTGTTAAAGTTGCGGCTAAACCACAATGAGCAACTTTTTCATGGCTATCATAAATTAATAATTTTGTAATTTCATTGTTGTTTGATAATAAAATTGGATGTTTCTCTTCCTCTGTCAAGTCTGAAAACTGTAATCTTCCGCCCAGTCTCAGTACATTCTTCTCATCCAAAAACAGACTATAGCATTTAATTTTAGAACTATTAGCTATTTCTTCACCCTTCATTAATGCCATTTTTTCCGAGAGGAAAGTAGATTCTTGTGCATTCCTAATCCAATAAAGCTCAGCTTCATCAATTTCATCAACACTTAAAGAACCAGTTCTTTTATCTGTATTTTTTGCATTGTGAATAAATCTTTTTATATAAGAGAGTCTTAGAGTTTTTCTGTAACTTCGGTATCGCTTCAAATCAAATAGATCTTCCTCAACCATAGCCAATAATGAAATCTCGTTTTTTTCGCCTTTCCAAGTTTAAGGCTTCACCGTTAAGATCCATAGATGTTGGTTTTGGCCAGTTTTCTTCATTCTTTAACCATTCTGGTCCCGTTAACCATAATTCACTTTTTTTCAAATCAGAAATGCATTTTCCTCTCGTTATTACATCAGCAGGATTTATCTGACCCGGGCAATGCTGCCAAATGCTCGGTTCCGTTAAAGACTGGATTTCAAGAACTCTGTTTTCTATAAATGGTTTCCACTTACCAGAAGAACTTTTGATCCAACAGAGTGCAACATTACTATCAGTCCAACAATGATAGCTGACCTTGGATTGGAATCTTTCAAAAATAGGTTTGATGTGAGAAATCAAACGCGCTCCTATTAATGCTGCAGTCAATTCAAGTCTGGGAATAGACAATTTTTTAAGGAGTGCTACTCTGCTTTTGGAAACAAGAAACGCCACTTTAGCAATTTTACTTCCATCTAGGTACCAAATAAATATCACGGAACCGTAAATTTTTGCGCTGGCGTCCGTGAAACAATGAATTTGCACATCACTCAGATTTTCAATTTTATCTTCCCCAAAACAATGTCTGGGTATCTTCAATGTATTAACTAATGGCAATTCTTCGTACCAATTTTTCCACTCCCGAGCTATATCTTCGGGTAATGTTTCATCCCAATAAATTCCTCGTTCCCATAATTCTTGAAAAAGTAATTTTACCCGAACCGTGTAAGGAGAGACAAATCCCAAAGGGTCAAAAATTCTGCTCGCAGCTCTTATTAGCGTTCGTTTAGTGCTATCAGATTTCTCAATAAACTGAATAAGATTTAAAGTATCAAATCCAAAAACATCATTTCGTGAATCCCATAAAAGTCCTAACACTTTTAAGGAAACCTCAGAATGTTCCAAAGTACTTATGTCAAATTTTAAATTACTCCATTGACATTCCAAAAAAGACGAGTTACTCTTCCACTTTCTGAGTCTCATACCTGCTTCTTCCATTATAAGTTTCGCTTCTTTAGACATTTTAAGAGCTTGCTCCTCATTTGAAGCTCCGGAAACTAAATCATCGACATACATAGATTCTTTCAGCATTAAACATGTTTGTGGATATAAATTAGAATACTGATGAACATGATATTTTATAACGGCTGCTAACAAAAAGGGACTAGCTGTAACGCCAAAGAGTACCCTAGTTAGTCTGAACACTCTCGGTACTATTTGCGACAGATCATCTAATAAATCATCAATCCATAAAAACCGGACTACATCACGATCAGTCTCTGCAACAAATACGATTCTATGGAATCGAAATTCTAGAATTAAATTTAAAATATCGGGGTTAAGGTGTGGTCCTGCGTGCAACAATTCATTTAGTGAAGGAGCATGAAGGGAATGCGATGAGCCATCGAATACAATCCTCAACTTGGTTGTATCTTTATCCTTTCGTATAACGGGAGAATGCGGTAAATAATACGTAGGTTGCCCTGTATTACAATTCTCTTTAACCTCTTCCACAATTCCCAGTTTAATGTACTCATCAATTACAGCTTTATATTCAATATACAGCGAAGTGTCTTTATAAAATCTTCTAATTAGTGAATTTAGTCGTTTTCGGGCATTATCGTAATTATTAACCAAGTTGCTAACATCGTGTTTCCACTGAAATTCAACTACATATCGACCGTCCTTAAAAGTCAAAGTTTTTTCAAATTTTCGAAGAGCTTCTTCATTCGAAATAGATCGTTTAGATAGATTATTCTGGATTCCCAAAGACTCCAACTCCCAAAAGGCCTTTTAACTGCGTTGATAATTCGGCATCTTGATCATTCGTAACTATAGAGCTCAACACTCCAATAGATGACGTTTCAAATTTCAAGTTAGAAACAGGACCATGAATTATCCATCCCATTAATGTATCAATTAACATTACTTTTTCATTTAAACGCTTCGTTGTACCAGAAACTATCTTCCAAAAGTAATCCGAACCAATTAAAATATCAATGTCATTATCCCTATATTCTTCTCCGCAATCTGACAATTTAATGCCCAAAGACTGAATTTGTTTACGCAATTCTTCATTAATTAATGTATTACATATTTCTGGGGATTCTAATGCTTCAATATTTAACCACTTATTTTCGTCTTCTACATTACGCAAAGAAAATTTCACTCTACGTCTTGTAACGTTAATTGGAGTACTATTACCAAAAGTGTGTAAACTTAATTTTTCACTAGCAATTGATGGCAAATTTAGTTTCTTTGATATTCTTTCATGAATAAAACTTCGTTGGCTTCCTGTATCAAAAAGACAGCGACAGTGTATTTTCATTTTACACTCCGGATCAACTATTATAGCTCGAAAAGTTTGAAGAAAAACAATTTGTTTATGTTTCTCAAATTCTCTAGGATGAGGAATAACAGATGTCAATACTGCTTCGGAATTATTTACTCTATTTTTCCTCATCCATCCAACCACGGGGGGAGTCTGTTGCAGTTTCTGCATCCCCTAACAAATAAGATTTTAAATAATTAAACTTTTCAACATCATGCAAGGATATGTTATCATGGATACTACTCTTAAACTGTGCCCAAAAATTAGGCCATTTGCAGATATTTCCGTTAAATTTCTCTATTACTAACCTTGGAAGTTTGACAGAGGTAGAAACATTTAATCCAGAAGGGTTCGAATTCACGGGATCAGTTCTTGCATTAGTATCGGGTCGTAATTTCTTGAGATACTTGTTTACCTGGGCTTTACACATCAAAATATCCTCTTCATACTTTTCAGTTTTAAGTATTTCTGCTTCTAATTGTTTTTCATCATTCATTATATCTTCTATTACGCTATTTAGCTTTTTTAAACCTTCTTCCTTTTCAATTAATAACTCGAGTGTTAGTTCAATAACATCAATGTCCGATATTTCTTGGCTTATTAATGCTTCTATCTTTTTAATTACTCTAGTCGTAGCTCCTCTAAGCGAAGTACGTTTCTTAACACATTTTTCCAAGGACTCCATAATGATTCAGAATTTGCTTACCTTGTAAAATTCTTTCAAACTCAAAAATTCTTTACTCACTTCAATCTAAAATTCCCGGGTTTCGGCACCATTTGATAATTTCGGTATTCGTTGGTTCGTAGAAGTGAGTTCAAACATCAACAACACAGCGTACGTTCAACAACTTCTTTATTTTTCGAACTGCCTTGGCTTCTTACACACAATTCAGCATCACAAAGGCGCCCTCTTGCGGCAAGGTCTAATTGGTTGCAACACGCGCTTTTCGCCGCATGAGCTCGCGCGCAACGTGTCAGCTCTATAACATCCAGAGCCTTCGCTAATCTGGCGCGTTGGTGGTCTGGAGGTGAGTTCGAGAAATTGTGACGAGGGGAGGGGATAGCAAAAGATTTGTTAAGTTAGACAATTTGGTGGTTAAAAAATAAAAACATTTAAAATTAGCAGAATAAATATTTTTATATTATTTATTTATGTTTTATTACATGTATAGTTTTGTGTGAGTGCTCTCATTGTTCTTATTCTGTATCGAAAGCATCGATGCTGATTAATATTTAAAATAACTTCCAGTTAAAATTTTAAACGGAAATCTTAGGCATTTGCTCTTTTTATTTTTTACTGTTATACTGTACGGATTACGTTTTTTATTGTAAACCTTAATCTCCATTTTATACTAATTAAGTACAAATATAATCATTATTATTGTTATGTTCACTAATGTCATTAAAAGTTCAAAAATAAAATTTGAAATATGAATCGATAATGTAGTGTTCTGTTCCATAATTGCAAGCACATATGCTTATGTAAAATAGCGTGACATGTGACAGGGGGTGTATGAGGTATGTTGAAATGTGACCCTTTTCCAAAGGGGGGTGGAGGGGCCAAAATGAAAAAAAAAAAAAAAAAAGATATCATTTATGAGTAGTCCCTTATATTAGTAAAAGTTTTAAGTTAACGCTTAGAATTTTAACGGAAGAGAGAGGAAGATTGAACAGTTGTTCTATTTTTACTCGATTTCGAAACACTAGTTTCTTAGTTATCAAAATTTTGATCGTTATTACATCACGAAATAAAGTACCATAATTTTTTTTTTTTTTCAACCAATGAGTAAACACTAAATTAGCGATTGCAATATCGGTATTACGTGCAATTTCATGATACCGGTATTTTCAGTATTAGCTAGGAAAAAAATAGTTTTTTAAAACCTTGAACTTATTAAACGTTTATTGGTATTAAAATTTGTTTTGTTTTTTTTAGAAAAAATTATAATTATCTATCAATGAAAATAAGTTTTTATTATTGTTATACAGTAGGGACCCGCTATTCCGAACTTCGGTAATCTGAAAGATCGCTTAATCCAAAACTGAAATATGTATTTTTGAATCACATTATTTCCTTGCCCTCATTTATAAACATATCAACAGTTCAGTTTATGGGTAAATCACGGTATTTAAAGACAAGTTTGTTTTTAGACGTTACGAAATTCTCGTTTAATGCGGAATTTAAGTTACCAAAAAAACAATTGCCATTTTCCATTTTTCGAGATTCCGATTAGGTAATGCTTCAGATGTAATTACTACCGCACATTCCAGTGTAGGGAGCTCTAATAACGCGCGTTTTTAATGCAAAAAATAAGATCGAAATTTACGTATGCGCTTTGTAAACCGGATAAAAAAAATGAAATAAAAGGTTTTCGCTGGGATCGTCTTTTTGAGTAATGTAATCAGAGCTGACGAGTTTTTAGGGGTTTTAGCCGGGTTTTCTTTTTTTTCGGGGGGAGGGGGGGCTTCGTACCTTGTTAGAGAGTTGCGCGATCGCTTTTATTAGGGTGGGAGGGGGGTATCTGTGATGTAATAGTGAGTTACTCTTGTTTATATGTGTGCTTTTTCTTTAATTTCTTTTCATTCACAGAATTAAGGAACAGAGTTTAATAATAGGTATATGATATAGAAGTCGGATTTTCTTCAAAAACTCTTTATTTCACAATGATCTTTTATGCAAGGTTTTCTGCCCCCCCCCCCCCCCCATGAATAAAACTATCATGTTACTTTCCCAACTAGATTTTCAGACATAAACTACACTTTTTAAAAGACTTGAATTATGTAAGGCTTAAATTTAATTCCTGAATTACGTCAAGTCGGTGAAGAATGCGCATTATACGTACACAGCGAAACTAAAAATTTTAAAACGTAGTTTGAAGTTATAAGTGCGCGTTATGCATTGGAATGTACGGTAAGTGATTTTTAATTAGTATTCGTAATTATTCATTTCCACGAACGCAAATAAGCAAAGAACTCTTCGTGATTTTTTTCCGCGTAATATCTATATATGTATATGGGGAGTGGAAATCGGAGTCTAGGGGATTTCCAATAACACACAGTAATAAAATAATTTTTGGAAAAAAAAATAGAACCGACTTCAAACTATAAATTGCGCTAAATAGTAAAAAATAAAATTATTCTTTAAACAACTTCGATACGACTTTTAAACATAATTTTTGAAGTCGGTGCAAAATTATGACAGTCTAATTATAATTACGCCATGCGTTATTTTACATTGAAACTGTTGAAAACTCTACGCTATTTATATTTGTAATTGGTTTGTGTTACAAAAGGAATCATGCATCAAAATCCATCATAATTTTGCACCGACTTCAAAAATTATGTTTAGAAGTCGTATCGAAGTTGTTTAAAGAATAATTTTATTTTTTACTTTTTAGCGCAATTTATAGTTTGAAGTCGGTTCTATTTCTTTTCCAAAAATATTTTATTTTATTCTTTTTAGTGTAAATGCATTTTTATATATATACTCTATCTTTAAAATATACATATCAAAGGGGAAACCTTCTTTCAGGGAATGACACTAAAAACTAACCGTTTGTATGATAAATTTCGTTTTGAAATCGATTTTAAAGGGTCACTAGAGCAAGCAAACTGATTGGATTTAATTTCTTCTTCAGAGAAGCCTTCGGTCAGTTTCTTGTTATAATTGCTTTTACTATTACATCTTAATGGCAACTCTCTTTTTTAACAATGAGTTTCATGCTTATCAACAATTTTCCCAACAAAGAAAAATCTAGCCTAGCCTTTCCAATTAAAATAAAAAAATACTTATTTTTCACCCATAACGTTTTTTCTAAAAAACAGATTTAGCCAAATTGATGTGTGATATTTGAGTTAGACGACCCTCTATCGACCAAAGAAAAAATAATCAAAATCGCTTCATTTAGTCAAAAGTTATGGATGAAAAAGTAAAAAAATAAACACATTTCAGCCTATAACTTTTTTTCTAATTATGGAATATGATCAAACCAAGGTATGGGACCTATGGAAAACCACCCTCGATCGATTAAAAAAAAAAAACAATCATGAAAATCGGTTCATCCGGTAAGAAGTTATGAGTGGACAAACAAACAAAAAAAAAAAAAAAAAAAACGACATACATACAATATGAATGTATAACCTCCTTCCTTTGTGAAGTCGGTTAAAAAGAAAACAAATCAAATATATTTATAAAGAATATACAATATTTACAGGTAATTATTCCTTTACACTACTTCGGCCGGTTGATTATTCAAAACCTACGACACATATAAAGCCACCCACGTCCACTCAGGACCAAATCTCCGGAGCATCTCACTTGCTTGTTCTGCGAAAAAGAAATTAAATGAAAAATGTTGCCATGTGTATTTATTAAAAACATTTGCATGAAATATTCTTAGTGGTTTAGGTAAGAAGTTAATGAAATAAATTTTTAATCACGCTAACAAAAATCGTGAAAAGAAAAAAAAACTACCAAGGGGTAAATTAAGCATTCCAGTGCCTTGACACAAATTTCAGAAATGGAGCAGTTTTCAGTGTTAGTCACGGTAAGGTAACGGACAGTGCGAGTGACTTTCATTATAAGTCCCAAGGCAGTGGCCTAGAGAATAGAAAGTACATTAAGAGTGACTCTTTCCAATCTAACTTTAATATATATATATATATATATATATTAATTTATTTATTGGCAGTAATTTTTTTTATGCTAATCAGCAAAATCCGCTTGCGAACTTTCAAAATTCAAAAGTTCTTTAGTTTTTTCTTAAACTTTCTTTCTTTCCTTTTTATTACTATTTCTTAAAAGGAGCAGATAATTATCGCTGAACTTGAGTTGCGTCACTTCCTTATCAGACTTATGTCATTTATGATGCAAGGGTACATAACGATGTTGACCTTCACTGAACAGTTGGAGTCCACGGGAAAAAAATATGCAAATGACAAGGTTATGTGATTTTGATGCTTTTATTCTAGAGCAAAAATTTGGAGAGATAGAAGGTGACTTGTCACTTGTATGAATACATACATTTCAATGAAGCACCGAAGGATTTTTCACCATTTACGGTTAAGCAAATGCAAACTTTGTGTACTGTCAAAACTTCAGATAATAAGCGATGAACTTTGCCCAACCATAAGACCTAGTTGTATAACAATCGGGGGAATGATAGAAGAGGACAATAGGGTCATTGACCCATTAATTTCTGATAAAAATTGCAACAAATCTACGCTAAGTTCTATTTTAGTGCATTTTAAAATTAAATTGCTTAAATTACTTTTTTTGGGATATATCGGGGCTTTTATAAACCTTTCCGCATCTTTCACTGATGAAATATGTAGGAAGGGTTATACTCCAGAGAAAATCCGAATTTTTTGGAATCGCGGTTCGGAAGTTTCAAAATGTCTACGATCTTTCGTAAATCCAATTGAACTCACCATTCATATATGAAACTCATCTTTTTCCACAGAAAACATTACAATAATTGAAAGTGAAACTTTCCATGTTTTTATTTGTGGTGTTCGTAAGAAATATAGACCGTTGGTAGAAGGACTTTTGTTTTAGTTAGGTCCTAGGCATGGGCACCACATTTATTTCGCTCTTTGTATCTTTGTCAAACTTAAAAATAGGTATATAAGAGTTTTAATCTTTTTTTTTTTTTCGAACCGTACTGTCGTGATCTCCCCTTGGTACGCTCCCCCCCCCCCCACCTGTGGGGGTCAAAGCTCTACGAAAGAGAAAGAAAACGAGTTATATGAAAAACAATGTCAAGATGTTTCTTCGAGAATGATCCGGGTTTTTGAACTCGTTTTACAATCATCCTTGAGTGTGTAAAATAATCGGAGTAACTTCGACATATGTCGAAGTTGCTTTTACACCAATATCCAGGAACAGTCAGCCACCATCATAGTTGATAATTTTTCTTAATAACTCCACCTCTTTGCACTTTTTTTTTACGTCATGACATGATAAAATCTCTTGCCAAGGCCGTATCCAGAGGGGGGGGGGGGGGCACGCCCCCCCCCCCCCAAATCCCGAAAATTTTCGCAATGTAGCATATATTCCTTCCTGAAACTTTCCTCAACAAAAGTGGTTCAAAGCCAGCCCCCCCTCCCCCCCGAAAAAAATTTCTGGCTACAGCCTTGTCTCTTGCCTATCTCTTCACAAACGGCACATAGGTTTTTTTGGGGGAATCTAAATCTGAGTCTAGAAGACCAAGTGTGAATTCAAGAAATGAACCTTCAACCGCTTAAACAGCCTAAAGTTTTGAACCTGTGCACAGTAATTGCAATGGTAAAAATAAGTATCTGGAAAATAGCATGAAAATCCTACTCTACCGCTTTATATATCTAATAGAAGATAGTGTAAAAAAAAAGAGAAACACCGAACTGCAAATATATTTTTAAATCCTAAATATTTTCAGGAAACACAAATTTAAAAAACAAATAGAAATGCATAAAATACAGGAATAAATAAAGAAAATATTACTCACACAACTAACCGTAAAAATTTACCACGGATAAAAATATTGTAAAACATGCGAGAATTGCTTACAAACAAGAAGTTCCGTCCAGAGCTATACGAGCCTATTTTTCCATACACACCAACTTCAAATTTATAATCTAGCTATCTACTTCTCTCTCTTTCTCCATTTAGCTTTAGTCCTTTATTACTTCAAATATACCTTTTTCAACGGATAATACATATTCATTCACTCACTCATTCATTCTTTCATTTATTCAGTTCTTCATTTATTCATTCATTCATTTACGCATTCATGTATTTGTTCACTCATTTATTAATTTTTTTGTTCATTCACTCATTTATTTATTTTATCATTGATTCATTCTTTCACTCATTCATTTATTGATTCATTCATTCTTTCACTCATTCATTTATTCATTGAAAAATATCCTTAAAAATCCCGATCAAAAAATTCCAGATCCGCCCAGAGTTTACATAATTTGTTTCATTTTTGCCCATAGGCGCTAATGTTAATTTTTTGAACTGTTCAAAATTGAACGAAAAGTTGCTCGAATCATAAGTAAAATATGGAAATGAGATGTCCTCGCCGAGATCTTTCGAACGCAAAAAGAATTTTTCGAATCGGACAATTCGTTCAAAAATTATTAGGGGGGGGGGGGGGGACAGACCGACAAACAGACAGAAATGGCGACATAGACCGACAGACACACATTTTTTTCATCTCAAAACCCTACTTTCAAATTTTGTATTTTTCAATTTTTATTTAATTACTTCACTTTTTCTTTTTACTTTTCTAAAAAAAAATTTAACGATCTTTTCACGATACATTAAACCTTCTTTCATGCTTTATTATTATTATTATTTTTACTTTTACGGGCAAGTCGGCTAAAAGCTGTCAAGCTCTCAGAATATACTTACTTCTACACTTTTACAAGAATAGAAATATGACACCCAAATTATCGTTAAAAGCATGAAAAGATAAGAGTGAAGTGTTACGTGTTTAGAAACATTCATATCCAAGAAACTGAAACTGTCTTCTGCGCTCAAGTGGTTGTAAGTTAGTTGCTCTATTTAAAGATGTAATTAGTTCTTCTGGGTGATTTAAGAGCTCTGCCCTTCTGCTATTTAGCCAGTCGGTCAATATATCATGTCCAGGAAGAAGTTGTGCTGAATGAAGAACCGATGAAATAGTGATTGTCAGTTGACAGCTTATTTGTCTCCAAACTTTAATGCTTGAAAAATAAGCCAATCGCGGTTAAATTAAGGGGGGAAATTGATGAATGAATTTAAAAATAGACTGGACAGAAATCAGGTGAAAGCATGAAGTTTTCATAAAACCTTACAAGTTAAAAGTTGTTGGAGAGCGGGAAATTGATCTCCCCCCCCCCCCCAATACATGAGCTTCAAGGGATGGGAA
Source organism: Octonoba sinensis (assembly GCA_038502835.1). Lineage (NCBI taxonomy): Eukaryota > Metazoa > Arthropoda > Arachnida > Araneae > Uloboridae > Octonoba > Octonoba sinensis. Next base: position 20,721,376 of record CM076599.1, on the reverse strand, counting down.
ATAGAAGCTAATTGACTTGATCTAAACAAATAAGAATGAAAATAAAACGTGTTCAAAAACAAATCAAAACTAAATCCTTGCTTAAAATCAACCAATGAATACAAATTTTATCGTTCCACGAAAGGGAGAAGGAAACTATTTAGTTAGTTTTAAATAGGTAAAACCACCTTGCGTCAAAAAGTAACCCAAACACAAAGGTAACCTTGGCCCAAATAAAAAAACAATAAAATGGGTAATACCACTTTGAAAAAGAAAAAAAAACTGTTCAAAACTTAAATTAAGAGTGATCTAAGATGTGCAAAAAGGTTACCACAGCTTTAGAAGTAGGAAAAGTAACAAAATTATTGGGAAAAGATTATTAAAAAGTTTCAAAATGGGCCAAAGGGATCCTACATAATGATGTCACGCTTCGAGTGGGGAGGGGGGTTCGTGAACTTATGACAGGGGGAGGGGAGGGGTAACAAGAAGTGTGACATCATGCTCAGGCAACATAGCGTGGCGTGTGACAAGGGGGGAGGGGGTCAAATGTATCGGAAAAAAAGCGTGACGTCATTAATTTATGAACATATGAGTGTATTATTTACATCAAACTATCTATAGATGGATTGGACTGGTTATTCAATAAATTATATTAAATTAAAGTGGACGTATTTAATTTTTCTAGCGGAAATTTTTTTAAGAGCATATAAAAATGGTATGTGGCTTTTTCTTTTCTTTTTTTTCCTTTGAAAAAGTGTTTCAGATCTGACGTAGTATAATAAGGTTAACGACAAACAACAAAGAGATCGTTACTGTTTATCAAAAATCTCGATCTGCTTATTCAGAACACTTGAAGAGTCCTGTTTCTTTTTAATCTAAAGACCATCGATAATCAGCTAACAATAAACAAATATTTACTTGAATTTTGATTTTAACTGGAAAGATAAGTTTTATATTAGCATCAGATTGCTCGAAGGTTTTGAGAATTTCAAAATCGTAAAGAAAAATATAATATTTAACGTTTCGATAAATATTATAGGTTATTGCCCTCAGAAGCAAAAATAAAATTAAAAAAAAAAAAAAAAGAAGAAGTAGTTTTAAAGTTGCCAAAGCAATGCGATTCATCCCCTTTAAATTTTACTAATTCAAGATTGTATACTATAAGCACGCCTGCCCACTAAATAATTTCGTAAGAAATGCAATGGGTCAAGATACTTGTTTTGGCAGTGTCATCAATTAAAGTAGACATAAGAACTAAATTAACTGCAATTTTAAGAGAATGTAGCAAGTCCAAAAGTAGAAAAATTATGTTTGTGTAATTTTTGTATTCGTAAATAATAATAAAATTATTATTTTTTAATAATAAACTTGAAATTTATTTAAAATATTTATTTTTTATTATTTGATATTAATTTATGATAAATAAACTTGTAGTTTTTAATTTAATTTGCAGTTTATCAACAAATGTTTAAAAAAATCACAATTAAATCAATTATTTCAAAGTATTTAAAATCATTTTAAAAAAATGTACATTTATTTCCACTGATTTTAAGTTTTTCTGCTTACAAAAAAGTACGAGGAGCTAGTAGCTCTTATTAAATTGTTAAAAATTCAAAAATTAAAATCCGCTTCGTGCTTTTATTTTTTATTTGGGGAGATGGGTTCCCAAAATTTTCTAGTCCGCGCTCAATTTTGTTCTTGCGCCACCGAGCAATCTCTCTGTAAAAAGGCAATGTTTATGTGTACGATATCCAGACAACTCTATAGCACTTACAGACTTGAAATTTTGTACACAGGTAGTTTAAAATATCGGACGACGCACATCGAAGCAGGTTTTTTAATTTCTCATTAATTTTGTTTTTTGTAATTAATTTTTAATGAGGGGGTAAATGAGGAGGAAAAGTTTGAAATGACGGTCCTGAGTGCCAACTTAGAGGTCCGTTTTGAAATCAGTCTCCCATCCAGCACTCGTTTGCTGTAACGTTTTAGCCAGTATTTTAGAAAATAAATGTTTTTAAAAAATTGAGAAACCTGTGAAGATTTTTGTAGAAACTTTTCATATGTTTTATAATGTGGTCATAAACTTCTCTTTCCATGAAATGTTTGGCATAATTTACATTCAATTTAATTACAATTATTTATTTTTTAAGTTGAATTTTTCAGTTTCAAGGAGAAGATTTGTTTAAAAAATTGTATTTACCATCAACCAGCGTGACTTTGCCATATCCGGGATTGAATTTGCCAACTCTTCAAATGCTAGTTTGTATCATTTCTAAAGCTTGGCAACTTCACCGTAAATGGTTGCAAGCTGTATTGAATGAAAGGTTTATCCCTTACGTTTTTATCTTTACGTTTTAATGATACAAACGAACAGTTGACAAGTGTGCCAATTCACCCCGATTGACGTTATATTTTATGAAGAAAAAAGAGATATAAGTATGTTCCTGCATTAAATGATCAAAATAGGAGAAACATTTGATGTGAGTTTCTATAATTACTTCTTGTGCTCAATCCATAAAACCTGATATATGTGTGTGTTTTATTCATTCAAAACAAGCAACAGACTCAGAAAATGATCAATTTATTTAAATACAAAGATCACATGATAATACTAGAGTCCCACACACATATTTACAAATGAAAATGATACTATTTACAAAAGATTTTTTTTCAAAGTTGTAATGAAATATATCTCGACAAGTATATATTAAACAAATCAAGCATAGAGGTCGTGTAATTTCATTATTTTTCATTTTCTCACTTCAATTTTTTTAAAAATGTTTTCTATATTATGTATTAATATAGAAAACATTAATCAAGACTGAAAAATTCCCACATCCATATTTCCTTTTTCACTTAGTTCCCATCTTTACAATGCTTAAATTCTTATCATGTTATGTCTCCACATGTGAAGTTTTTAAAAATTTCTTTGTGGCATTTCAAACATTTTTGTTTTGTTCTTTATCTCCAGTTTTTATACAAATATTTTTTAATCTGAACTTTTCATTTTTATTCAAATAACTAAATGAATTAAAAGTAGAAAGTTTTCAGTCAGGTTTTATTCAGTAATTGATGAAATTATGAAACATAAAGGCAAGACTTTTCAATGCATTCGCTTTGAACATTCCGTTTCCGTGTTTCCAAAAATATCTAAATTTTCTGAAGAAATAAAAAAAAAGTTTAGAATTTGAACTTTGCAGAGACAGAAAAAGATATCGTGCAAACATTTGCAGAAAGTGGGGATGGAAAAGATGACTAACGCGAAAACTGGGTGAAACCTTTTGTTTTAAGTTTATAAAAAGAATATTGAACTTTCTCTTGCAATTATATTAAACACAGAACTGGAGCAAATCCTATTCTAATTAGCTCCGCTCCGCCTCCAAAGTACTTGTTCCAACTCCACTCCATGCTCCTACAGTTTTAATAGGAATCTTATTCTTAATATCTTTTCTTAAATCAATCTATATATAAATAAGCAAAGACAAAACAGTTAAGAACCATTTTTTTCAACCGATTTTCTTACTTTTTTTTTTTTTTTTTGTAGCTATTGACGGAGTTTTAGAGATATCAATTTAAACAATTTTGGAAACAGTTATTAGTTAATTATTTCTCCTTTTCTATTGTCAGGCAAGCCTCATTTATAATGGTAAATGCTATATTGTTATAAATTATAGCATATGGCAACATGTCTTCGTTGAGTAAGTTATTAGGTAATAAATATAAAACTCATTGTTAAAAAGAGTTTATTGCCGTTAAGCATTAATATAATAAAATAATTTTTATAAAAAAATAGAACCGACTTCAAATTATAAATTGCGCTAAAAAGTGAAAAATAAATTCTTAAAACAACATAGATGCGACTTTTAAACATAGTTTTAGAAGTCGGTGCAAAATCAGGATGGATAAAATCTTTTGTAATCATGAATCAATTACAAATATACATTTTTTCGCAGAGTTAGCAACAGTTAAAATAGGAAGTAGCAAATGGTGTAATAGCAAATAAACTCATAAGTTTGCACCGACTTCTAAAACTATGTTTAAAAGTCGCATCTATGTTGTTTTAAGAATTAATTTATTTTTCACTTTTTAGCGCAATTTTTATAATTTGAAGTCGGTTCTATTTTTTTGTAAAAATTATTTTTTTTTTCTTTTTAGTGTAAATACATTTTTTATATAAATACTCTATTTGTAAAAAATCCACGTCAAAGGGCAAACCTTCTTTGAATGAATGTTTTAAAAACTAATCACTTGTATGATAAATTCGGCTTTGAAGTCGATTTTAGCAAACAAACTGATTGGATTAATTTTTGCTACAGAGAAGCCTTCAGTCAAGCTCTTGCTGTAATTGCTTTTGATATTATATCAATGCAACAAACTCGTTTTTAACAATGACTTTGATCTTTATTAATAGATTTCCCAACAAAGAAAATCAAGCCAAGCCTTTCCAATTAAAATAAAAACTACTAATTTTTCACCCGTAACGTTTTTTCTAAAAAACAAATGTAGTCAAATTGATTTGCGATATTTGAGTTTGACGACCCTCTACCGATTAAAGAAAAAATCATCAAAATGGGTTCATTTAGTCAAAAGTCATGGATGAAAAAACAAAAAAATACTACATTTCTTCCCATAACCTTTTTTCTAATTATCGAATATGGTCAAACGAAGGTACGGGACCTATGGGAAACCACCCCTGATCGATTAAAAGAAGAATCATGAAAATCGGTTCATCCGCTGAGAAGTTATGAGTGGACAAACAAACAAACAAAAAAAAAAAAAAAAAAAAAAAAAAAAACGACATACATACAGTATGAATGTATAACCTCCTTCCTTTGTGAAGTCGGTTAAAAAGCAACAGGGTTGCCACTAAAGTTAGGGAACGAAATTCCCTGACTTTTCCAGATTTTCCAGGTGATTACAGAAAAAAATTCCAGGTTGATCGAGGTCGATCTACACAATATTATTGCAAGATATTTTCTTCTGAATATCTACTTACTACAGTTACAATGTCAACATCACATCTAATTTTATTTTATCTAATCGACCTTATCACATTCAATAAAAGTTGTAATTTTGATATACTTATTTGTAGTATTATGCTGTAAGTTTTTTGGCAAAGCAGGGATTGCCCCAGAGGAAATTCAGGTTTGTTTTCGGATCCTTCACAAAATTCCAAGCTATCAAATTGTTTCACAGAATTTTTTACCAAATAACTTTTCACAGAATTATTTACTAAATAACTTTTTCACAGATATATTTACTAAATATGCGGCAAATAAAAATTTAAAAAATTTATTATATGCTTAAATTTTAAATTTCCACAAAATTATCTGATTTTTCGCAAAACTCTTCAAAATTCACAAAAGGACCTCATTAAAAATGCAGAATCGACCCCCGCAAAGTAAAGAAGAATAACACTGCAAAAAAGTTGGCTGATTAATTTGTCTTTAGTCTAAAAATGAAAGGAATTCCCTGACTTTTCTAGAAATTGCAGAGATTTTTGAGTTTCCCTGACTTTTCCCTGACCATTTTTGGTCATTTTAGTTTTCCCGGACAATCCCATGTTTTCCATATTTTCCAGGTGCGTGGCAACCCTGAAGCAATTATAACAGTTTGAGTGAAGGCTTCTCTGAAACAATGGAATGAAAATGAGAGAATAGTATATGAAGCAAACATTTAAGTTTTATTCAATTCAATTGTCAGAACGAAATCGGGACAAGGACAAGCGGCTACATTTATGAGAGCAATTGGCTTTGCGGCAACAATGATTTACTATACGTTTGCTTCAAGTGAGGATGATCAAAATAAACTCGACGCTATAATCGCCAAATCTGATGAATAATACTTATATAATAAACATAATGTGTTCAATGATAAATTTCATTATTGCGGTCGAATTTCGACTGTTGGGCGAACTGTAGTAGATATAAATATGATAAAAAAATTCAAAAGTTACTTTTAGACAATTTCTTCATCATAAATACTTAATAATGAAAACTGCGTTTCATCGCAATCACCAAAAAATGTATTTGAAGAAACTGAAAAATAAAGTAAAAAAAACCGCATTAAGTTTTTTTTTCTATTACCTTGAAGGCAATTCTAACAATAATAATAATAAAATCTGCGCAGAGGGGAGTACTAAAAATTTTCTTGCGCCTGTTCCGCTTTGAGCCAAAACACGTTGCTCTACTGCTCCTCTCTTTTAAACTGCACAGAGCACATTAAACTGCTTCTTTAAACTCTACAGCTCCTGCTTTAAACTGCACAGAAACACATTAATAATTATTCAACATTAGTTTCCAGAAACGATTTTTAAACGAGATTTTAAAAACATCAACAGAAGTGCAAGTAAGCTTTTTAAACGATAAAGACGGTATCTGTTAGATACCTCTCCGCGAAAAATAAAATAAAATATCAATAAATGTTTGATTTCCCATGCATATCAAGTAACTTTTATGAGCTGAAAATAGATAAATATATGGGCGTGCGGGGACGAAAGATCAGAGGTATTAATTCAGAATCTTTAAATGACACGTTTGGTTACATTAATCGCAGCAGCTTGAAGGACATTTTAGTGCGCAGTTATTTTCCGGAAGTAATTAAAATCATCCTCGTAACAAAACTTTTCAAAACGCTTTGTCAAATATTGTATGTTTCACCTCTTATGATAGTTTCTCTTGACTAAATTTTGAAGTACAAATGATGCAGTTTTAAATTTATAGTCTGGTACTTTGTTCTAAAAGGTCATCTTCCCTAAAGAGTTTCTTAGAGTATGTGTACCTTGTAGTTGCGTTTTTAGCAATAATTTTTTAGATTTTACATTTTATTGAAAATATTTCCCAATGAGATTATTTCTTAGACTAGAATAGAAAATTGGTTAACTTATGTAAAAAAGAAAGCCCACCATGTTCAAACGCTTTTCCCAATTTCGTTGAATATCATTTGAACGTTACTGTAGACTAGAGACTGCCATAACTTCAAGATTAATCTTGTATTCCGTGTAATGTGCTGTCTTTAGCTGATATCCTATATGGCAAGGGGGCCAACATTTCTTTCATTAAGACAGACTTTATATGTTTATATCGCTATCTACCTTCGAAATTTTTCGTCTGTGGACGAGCGGAAAATAGGAAGAAGCATATAAAAAGTATTCGTTTATCAGTGAATTTATCAAATAATACATAAACATAAAAATAATAATAATAATAATAAAAACATTATGCATATGCACATAAAGATATCCTTCAATGAGAATTTAGCGCTTTTCCACAGCTAAAGCTATACATAATGGGATATCCTATATGGCATCCCATTATGTGTAGCTTTAGCTGTGGACAAATATAATACATATTAAATATTATCTACGGTGTGGGAATCTTTTCAATCAAGAACAAAATTTATTCTTGGTTTTTTTTAAATAAGAGAACACAGATGCACATAAAAATAAACTCTAAGACAGTTCATGATTCACTTTCTCAAATCGACAGTGAGGACGTGTAAACAATTAGGAATGGGCTGAAATTAATTAATAAAAATAAATGAAATGCTCCCATTAAAATGTTAATATCTTACTTAAAACTGGTTGATAGTTCTACATCTAGATTCTAGAACAATCATACAAACTCGAAGTTAATAAATAATATTCTTTCATTCAATATTGCCTTTATAATTCCCATCAGTTCGATCAGAATGTATATATATACATTGATATCACGATATTATTTTTGTATGTTATTTCTGGTACTTTGACGGCAGAACAAAATGTAAGTACATAACAATTTGAAATTAATACTCTAATATAATGACTTGATATGTATAACTAAAAGTACTAAATGCGGAAGATGCAACTACTGTCATCTAATGCAACAATGTATCAATTTCCGAGCATTACTTAAAACAGCACTGATGTCAAATGAATGTGAAAAAATATTTACTTCTTTGTAGATGATAATGTTTCATGCACTGTAAAAAAAAAAAAAAAAACTGAAAATTTAAGGTAAAAAGTACTGGCTTCTATGTTGCAGTACTTTTCCCGTTAAAATTATTTTTACTTACAGTAGAAAAAAAAGTTTTCCGTAAATTTTACGGAAAACTTTTTATTTCTACCGTAATCTTTGCTGTAAAAAGTACTGGCAAGATGGATGGCAGTTACTTTTTACCGTAAACTATCTTGAACTTTTTACATTGTATAGCATATTTTTTTTAATAACAATAAGTAAGTTGAGCATCTAAAACACATAATACACGCACAAACACGCACACTGTCAAAGAAAACATGAAATCACAGAATGAAATGATGCAAGGTGAAATGCAATACCCGTTTCATTGTTATAATGATGATGATGATGATAGCCAAGAGCGAATTCGTCACTCAGATTTTAAGCATGATTAGAAGCTCCTTTCTGCAATTGTGAGTGAACAATATTAAGAACTAAGTTACTAGGGTTTAAATTCGGATGAAATTTACAATTTCCATTTTTGAAGTCAACCAATTTTGTCGCAAATTGAAGAAAAAAAGCAAAACATTATTAAAAGCACAAAAGTTCAACATGTAATAGGTTCGCTACCACTGTGCTATTAAATTGATCAAATAAATAATTTTAATAAATGCAAGAAGCATACGTTAAATTACACCAAAAAGGATAGAAATTATAATAATTTCACATTTCTTTTTAAATTCTAAGTTTGAAAATTTTGAGATTTTCTAGCTGATTGCAAAGTTATGCCGATTTCAGAGACCACAACAGACACAAAATATGTTCTCGTCGTCGATGATGCTATGGATTTGCTCTAGCAGCGGCAGCTTTTTCTGTTATATTTCCCGCCATAGCACAATCAAGAAATTATGATCCTCTGGGTGAAAGTAAGTTTCAATGATGGAATAAGAGAGCCAATGAGTAAGCTCGAGAGCGTGTTCATTAAATTATGCAGAACCAATGACGTGTGCAGAAATTCTGCGGCAAAAGTTCCGTCAACAAAATTTTTTTGTGACAAGAAACAAAAGAGATCAATTGTTCAATGGTTAAGCTATCAGAGATGTTTTATAAGCATACGGAAGGGCTCCAGGATAACGATGATAAATTGGGCATCGCGGTTCCCCATCAACTTCTATGTTTAGTTTTTCCAGTTCATGATAAACAGACTCTTGTTCGATGTCACAGATCAAAGGATTTTCTAGAAAGAAGTATAAAATTTTAATAATTAATACAATGAACCACGACCTAAACCTTACAAAAAACTTCCAAACAAATACTATTTTAAAGTAAACAAATATTCACATGATACGTAATTAAAAAAACTTTGGAACTTGAGCACAACTTTCAAAAACGTTATTGAAAAATCGAAAGGATTTCTGATTAATTACTTTTGTCGATTTTCATGAACATAGCACTTACTTTTTGCAATTTTCTTATTTTTAACCCCTTAACGCATTTGCACGTGTCTGTCACGGGCGAAAGGTACCGGCAAATTTGCACATGCCCGTGTGTCACACGGGCGATCTTGTATCTCGCGTTGTTTTATTTCTAATGCTCGTCTGAGATCCGTTTGCATTTTGTTTGAACATAATTTTTTTATATAACTTTTGCCCCACCCCCTTTCTCTATCCCCCCCCCCCCTACAACTGAAATTGTCAAAAACAATTTATACTATATATATTCATTTTCTGTCAAAAAAAAGTCGATCAATCACCAAGTCCTGGTCAAAGTCGACCAGTTTTTCCGAAAAAATTCTCAGGATTTTAAAGGAGTCATTAACTAACTTAATTCTTTGTAAATCTGCGCTGGTACAGCAGCTACTAGAAGAACTTAAATGTCCATATTACATAAGTCTTACCTTGAAAGATAACTAAAGCTCACCAAGGTTAGCTTTTTTTTTTAACTGCGTAGTAAACAAGGAGAATTTATTTGTAGCTTTCAGTTCCCTTTATTTTTAAAGAACGTTTTTGAATATTAACCCTATTTGTCTCAGTTTGGCACAGAAACCGCGATAGTTGCCGTTTTGTGTTTAGGATGCATCAAATAGCGAAATTAGGCGCAATTTGGAGCAAGCCTTCCACCCCTGTAAGGTGCACATACAAACAGACATTCTGCTTTATGTACATGATGCATGTAAAGACGATTATATACATTTATACAAAGAAAGATATACGTATACAATCATTTATTTATTTATTTGTTGCATACATTTTTCTTTTCCTTAAAACGATTTCTCTCTCTCTCTCTCTCTCTCTCTCTCTTTTTTTTTTGCATTCTTCAGTAAAAATAAAATAACATCGGTACAAATATTAAATAACTAATGTCATCTTTAAAAAATGGAATAGATACTCTTCATCTATGATTTAATATTTTCTTTAGAGGTTTTTTCTAATAACTGAATAGAAAGGGAAGTGATGTAAGCGAGTGAAAAGAATATTCAGTTCATTTTTATTTTCTCTACAATTATTCCTTAATTAAAGTAATATTAAGATCAAAACAAGAAAAGCAACATCAATTTCATCAATAAAAATTGAAATCCAAACTGACACATACATTTTGCTTACATCATGTGCCAATTTCTAAATCGCCGCATAATTTTATGTCATCCCTTTTTAATACTATTTTATACCTTAGCACATGTTGTATAACTATGGCTCAGTTTCATTACATGGTAGAAATATCTTTTTGAGCAACGGCCATTTTTCTAATTTTTCCTTAAATTGTGGGATAAACCATATAACAGGAAAAGTTTCAATTAATGTTTTTATTTATCGATTCGCAATATTAGAAATTGCGTTTTTTTTTCTTTGTTTTTACAATAAACACCAAATCTGGAGAAAAAGATCAAACGATAAAAATACTTATTTTAAGCTTTGAAAAAAAAAAAAAATCATGCGTGTTACACAAATTTTGACTATAAATGTTTGGTTTTAGCTTATATCATTCATTCTAAGTGCAGTAAACAGATAGATGATTCTTCAAAGTTTTTCGTGACTTGATAACTGATAATGATAACGGGTTTCATGAATTTCAAAACAGTTTAATTCTTTAAACAGTTATTACTTTATCATTCTAATCACAGTGATACACTTCAAGATAAATTTTAGTTGCTACGTAATAAGTGTAAGTAGTACCAACTAACGTTTCATTTTGTGTTGGTTTCTTTGAATTTCGCTTTGTGCAATTTTAAAAGAACCCTCCCTTTCCAAATTAAGGATGCAACATCGATGTTAATGAAAATACATGAAAAACTCCTGAAATCATTTATCCGGAGTCTTAAGTAAAATTACATAAAACTAAAAACAGGAAACTACAAATTCTTCAAAAAAAAAAAAAAAAAAGAAGAAAAAGAAATTACAGTGAATAAAAAACAGAGAACATTCTATGAAATGAAAGCATCATATAATGTGTCGCAGCAGTGGCGCCACTTGAGAGTACACTGAATTAAGATTCAGTTATACAAAGTCGAAGGTTAGTTCAGTTGAGCCCACGCTGTTGTGATTCCTGTGCCTTAGACCGCTCGGCCAAAGATGCCTCGGAAGTTGGGAGGGCTGGCCGCCGAAGGGTAGGCTGCTCTCTAGAGCTCGAACTAAACCGTACGCCAACAATGTGTAATGCATTTCTCGACAATTTTAAAACTGATAGTGCATTCGTTTACAATTTTTTAAACTGGTAGTCACAGATCTCAAGCGATCAGTTTTACTTAACTTAACAGATCTTCAGAGTGTGGAATTTTACCGAGAAACAGTTATCAAGAAACTTGATTTGAAAAAAGTTCTTCGTAAATTTACAAAAACACTCAATTTCCTTTCTGTATTTTTACATATTTTTTTTACAGTGCTTCGATGTTTTTAATATCGGTGTATTGGAACCGATATTCTTTGACCTCAATGTTTTTTTTGTACTCGATTTTTTTTCCTTTTTCGCATCATAAAAAAAAAAAGAGTTGTGATAGTGGTGTTCGTGAAAACTCAGTTCTCTCACGCAAAAGAACGATATTTATTTAAACGCATTGCTGCGATGCGTATGAAGTTCTAGTTGTCATACGTTTAGGTTGGGCTAAAAAAAGGAAATAAATACTCCCCCCCCCCCTCTCAAGCTCTAATACCGCAATTGTGCAACTTGAAGAGACTAAAAATGGTTAAAAAAACAAAAAAAATCCGCAAAATAAACGAATTTACAGTGGGATTGGACTGAAAAGTTGCATTTTTGCTTTAACACTTTTTTTGAACAAACAGAAAATATAATGCTTATAATGGAGTTAAATTTGCTACACACTGATCCTAATAGGAAGTAGTGCTGATTAGTTTTTGGCGGTAATCCTGTCAAGAGGGATGGTCAATTGAATGTTTTTCTCGTTACGTGTAACTGCTCTCAAGAAATAATGGAAGTATTCAAAAGCTTTTCGCTATGTAAATAAAAGAGCTGCTGCTTTTATTTGAAAATTTCCGTAAAAAATTTGAATTTATTGAAATTCTGCGTATCATTTGAATATTTTTCGTACATTTCTTTCTTTTTAATATTTTTGATGGATTTTATTCTGATTTTATGCCCCATAAGTTTACCACAAATTAATTCAAAAAGATATTTAGTACAAAAAAAGAATAATTTTATCTACGTGGTAAAGTTCTTTCTTTCTTTTTTTTAATTTAAAATTTAAAAAAATATATGTACTGACACCTTTTTTTGCGAGCTATAGCTTGCAAGATAAGATGAATCCACACTGAAAGTTCTGATTATGCCAGTTCAGAGACAAAATGCTTAAAAGTTTTTTTTTTTCTTAAATTTTAATTGTGAGCAAAATCCATTGTATTACACTCCGTTTCATAATGATATAACCACCTTGTTGAAAACAGAGACAGAGAAGTAGTTAATAGCTTGTAAAGATTTGCTATAAGAAAAGTTAAAATGCTTGGACGAAAAAAGATATCTTAGGAAAAGAAATTGCGAGGGAGAAAAATTATTAACTGTAAGAAATACTTTTTAAAAAATCATAACTGCTTAGCAATATTACGTTAGAATACCACTAATGTATTTCCCCCACCCCCAAACCGAAAGAAGGCACTGTTACCAAGCATGTTTCAAATATGCAAATCACATTGCAGTTATAAGCTAACGTTTGAACACCACGGACGGATACAAGGGGAGGGTCATTGGTAGTGGCGGCTCGAGGTTCGAAAATTTGTGGGTGCTGCGGCATTAAAATGTGCTAAATCGTTACACGCCTAATTTAATATTTATCTGTGATCCTTATATGCATAATTTCTTAAAATTTATTATTTAAAATAAATAAATAAATTTTAAAAAACCCATTAAACTACGAGTGAAATGCTTACCTTGAACATTGATATATGAAAGTCTTGCGGAGCTCGTAAAATCTCCAAGCCTCAAAGTGTATAATTTATTGCAACTGATATCCAACTCTTCCAACTGCGGAAAATGACTGAAAAAATTACCGAAATCCATCAGTTCGTTTCTTTGGAAGAGAAGGCTTGTAGAAGGAAGAGTAATTAAATCCGGTTCGCAACTCAGGTAAATCAAATGGTTATTACTGAGATCTAATACTTTCAGATGAAAAAGTGTGTTGATTTCCCAAAAGGAAAAATTTTGCAAAACATTATCAGCAAGATCTAGAGTCACTAAGCATGATAAGTCTCTCAAGGCTCCATTTAGTTTAGATAGTTCATTTCCCGATAGGTCCAATCTTTCAATAGCTGTTAAACCATAAAATTCTCCATAACTTAAACGAATCAAGCGGTTCATAGATAAATCCAACTTTTTTAACTTACCCAGATAATGAAGAGAAGTGCCTAACTCTCGGATATTATTGTGCTGCAGATTCATAGTCTCTAGTCGTTTTAAATTTTTCAAAGCCTGGCCCAAAGTGGTGATTCGGTTATTTGCCAGATTTAGATGAACTAAATTAACCAGTCCATTCAATTCACCTCTGATTCCCACGAGTCGATTGTTGTCGACGGACAGCCATTCCAAATTCGCTAAATTCCTGATGGATCGATCTAATCTCAGAATTCGATTATCCGACAGAGATAAGGTGACTAAACTGACTGGGAACGACCCATGAGCCAGGTGTGTGAGCTGATTTTGCGCAAGCGACAGGTATTTGAGTCCACCAGTTACGTGCAGATCTCGGTCATTCACGCTCAATAAACTGTTGCTCGGAAGAAAAAGCGTCGTGAGAGATGATAATCTATTTAAAGATTCCGAAGGAAAAGTAAGCAGTTTCACATTGTGTAGGATAAGGATTTTGAGTTCTTCCAAGCCGGCAAAAGCCTCTGCTTCCACGTAGCGCAAATTAGAGTCCTTGATCTGCATTCTTGTCATATTGATTCCCGCGAAAGCCCTGCAAGGTAAGCTGACGAAACGAGCATGTTGGATTTTGAGGAAAGGTATGACCTTGTGGCAGAAGACAGTACCGAGAGCCTCTTTCACAGTCTTGATGCTGCGGATGTTATCACAATGGATACTGGGAACTGTGGACAGCGCGGAACACACGCACGGCCGAATTTCTTCGTTCAGAGGACACGTGAAGTTCTTATCCGTCTCGAGATGTTCCCAGCTATGTTCAGACAGATGAGCCTCCACCACTACGAACGAAGCGAGAATGAGCATTTGAAATTTCATCCTGTTATCAGCGCTAAACCACTTGACGCAGCGTTTAAGAAACTTCATCCTTATACAGCGGCAACATTTCGAACATTAATGAATTCGATATATTCGATTATTTACTTCTTAGCGATACATATCGGACCAAAGATCTCCGCTGTATGAACTTTAATCTTCAAGAAAGTTTCTTTTCTTACATTTAAAAAAAATGCAAATTAACATTTATAAGGACGAATGGAGAACAACTGCACTAAAACTTAGAAACCGGCTATGTTAAATGAGCGCTTCCCTGCACTCAATTAAATCACATTTTTGGATGAGGTCCAAAACATTAACGATACCGAAGAAGATGAATGCAAATTTTACGATCTTATGCTCCAAGGGAGAAGAAAAATCTTCAATAGATTAACTTCTCTGCACTCTCGATGTATTTTAACAATCGCTGACCTCATTGGACCTCTTTATCTTTCGAAAATTGATTTTATATCTTTAAACAAAAGGAGATTTCAACTTCTTCAAGGGCAAAACCAAGAATAACTTATGTATTAGCCATGTAAGACACTTAAACTGTTACACTAATATTTATTTTAGAAAGGGTGGAATACTCCAAGCGATAAAAGTCTCTCTTATTATGAATCGTTTCAAATATGTTTGCATAATATGTTATCAAACAGTTGTGCATTACGTAGTTTGAGAAGAACTGTGGACATAAAGGGTTATTCCATACAGATTGGCTTCACATTTTAGAAAAGTAATTTTCCCCCCCAAAAAATAATAAATAAATCTTGTGCATGATTTTAAAGGTTCATGTCTTAATATTCATATATTTATTCTTTTTCAGCATGTAAATTTACAAATACTTGGTTGTGAGTTTACATGCTGTTTAATTTTTGTCTTTCAACCTAGTTTCTTGGTTGTAAGTTTACATTAATAATAATTAAATTTTAATAATAATATAAAAAAATAATTATTGTTAATTTCATTGGAAATAAGTAACTAGTATTTGCATTGAAATTAATAATAATTAATTTTTTTATAATTTTGTTGTTTCTCACTAGATGGCATGTAACACAAATAAACAATGCCATTTATTAATTTGATAATTAAAAGAAATAGTCTTGATGTGTTTTTAAAGAATGTGTAGTTATGTATCAATTAAAAAAAATTCATTATGAAAAGTTTCACAAATTCTGAGAGTGGTTCCATTGTGTAGCACCAAAGAGTTAAATATACACAGCAAGAAAAAAAAAAAATTAAAAGATAATGTATTGAGATTTTGGTACGAAACGAAAAGTATTTCTTATGGGATACGTCAGATTATCAATGTTTGTATAGTAAGAAAAATGATGATAAAACGACATTGTAAAGTATAAATTTGCAAAATACATTTCATACACGTATTTAGGGGGGGGGGCAAAAGAACCCCTTTTTCCAGTGGTGTAGTCGAGGGGGGACGCGGGAGAACGGCGTCCCCCCACCTCTTTATTTTCACTCAAGCGTCCCCTCACCTTTAATTTCCAGGTGGGACGCTGAGGACGTGAGGGGACGCTGAGCTTCCTAACTTATTTAATATTCAAAATAGGCACTCATTAGTAAATTAACAGCTTTATGAAATAAGACACAAGCTTTTAAAACTATACATAAAGGCTGCTTGCTACTTATACTTTAAATTCGTGAAAAAAAAGGGATTCCCTGATTCTCTCAAACAACAATTAACAATCGCAGGTTAATATTACTCTGCAAAATAAGCGCGTTAAAATATGAGTAAACGGGAACTACACAAATTCAGAGAATTAGTTTCAGCTGTGCTGGCCTGCCTATAAAATAGGTGTGCGGGGGGGGGGGGGGGAGAGGTTTTAAATATCGTCATAAGTTTTGAAATCGAAATATTTACACTGCTTGTACTGATTTTTTTTTTTTTTACAAAACAGTGAGACGCTGATATTATTATAGTAAAAAGGTTGGGGGACAATGAAAGTCCTATTTCGTCCCCCTAGACCTCACCTTAAAAAAAGTAGCTTTCCTTTTGGTATGCAATGTTTTTCTTTTTCGGTGATTATCAGGCAATTTTATATAAAACTAAAAAAAAATTATAACCACATAAAAGGCCTATACTTTCACAGTCAGAAAAAAGTTCAATAAGACTGGAATGAAGCAAAAGCAAACTGATTTTTCTCAGTCCCACGCTTTTCCATTTATTTCCTATTGTTAACAAACTTTGCTATTGCCAGCTAATTGAAACCATCTACATGGGGAGTGGGAACCGGCCGAATAGCTTTTCTCTGTCGTGACCCTACATGTTGCCACAGTTCATCAAATAGCCGATACCCAGTTGAGTATTTTATGCTGTTTCCAAATTGCTGCTTGCCCAGGGCTACAAGGCTTCAATCATCCGACCAGAAACCGCTTTGAGACAAATAAACCATGCTGTCTTACGGTCCCTTCAAGATAATTGTTTTCGTTTTTCGTGATCGTCGGTTTCGACCGAACTCCCTCCCCCAAGCCAAAAAAAGAAAACAGATTCATAGAAAAAGTCTGGAGATATGGGTCTGTTTAAATTGCTCTCGAAAACCAATACTGTCTACAATTGCTGAACGACATCACATGTAAACTAAATTCTAAAAGTGACTGACATAACGCACAAAAATATAATCTGTCTGTCCTGCTGGTAGTGGTACGCTACTCTATCCATTGATGCATTGATCACTCGTTATAGATCGAACAAGCCATTTCTAAAAAAGCAGGGGGGAAAAGAAAGAATGAAAAGATTTAGGCAACAAAATCTGTTGGAAACATTTTTAACCCCTTCCAAACGCAGAAATACTAGTACGGAGTTATCAACTGAAATAAGAGATGAAACATCCAATCAAAGTGAATTGTAAGTACTTTTTTATGATTTATGCACTCATGTTTAATAGTTTTCGATTATAAAATTAAGCTGAAATATCGTCTCGCTCATTTTCTTCTCGCTCCGAATTTTAATAAGATTGAGTAGTTAGAATTTTGGTTTGTGTTTTTTCAATTTGAAGTTTCTTTCCTTCTTCTTGGCTAAGTCTTTAAATAAGTGAAACATGAAAAGCTGAAAAAATAAATTTGAAGTTAGTTAACATAAAAATAAATTTACTTTTTTAAAAGTTTTTGCATTGAAATATTGTATTTTAATTAAATGAAGTTTTTAAAATTTCTCAAACTCTTTCTCCTCGGCATGAAATAAACACACACATATATAAATATGATGAATGTCAAGGCCGTATCCTGAGGGGGGCCCCCCCCCCCGAAATCCCGAAATTTTTCGCAATGTAGCATATCCCTGAAACTTTCCTCGACATAAGTGTCTCAAAGTCAGGGTGCCCCCCACCCCCCGAAAAAAATTTCTGGCTACGGCCTTGGTAAAAGTTAGCTCCTATTGGCCTCCTAGCAAATTTCCAAAGAAAGAAAAGATCCAACGACACTACATTTGGTTGCCCTCGTTTGTTCGGCGCCTATTGATGTCTATGATGTTATGCAAATAAAATACACAAATTGATCTCTGGTTTTAATTCAAAACAAAAATAATTTCTTTCTCCCCAATGCATCAGGTATCCTTATGTTAACCGAAAATAGTAAAAACCACTGAGAATAATTTGTATAAGATTTCTTTTATGTTTTTAATGTAATTATTAATCATTTGTTTGTTGACGAACTGTATAGTTCTTCAAATTAGAAAATAGTTTATTATGAGTCACTTAATAACTATTAGCTAATGTGTAACTTGCTATCTTCCTAAAAATCCCGTCTTAACTCTTTATAAGGCTGGTCCAAAATTTCTGGTTTCCTTTTAGTAATGGTAGATCAATATATTTTTTAAAATATAAATCAAAAAATAAAATTCCTATTGGTCATTAAAAATTACAATGCGTTTTACCTCCCTACCCGCTAGAATAGTTTACTATAAATTTTTAAGTTGGTGAATTTTGTGTGAAGTATACTTTAACCACCGCCCTATTAAAGGGTTAAAAAAAGTTACATATTTATGAATATGTGAAACAAAAGAAATGTGAAGTTGTTTTTAAGTTATTATTGTGATTATTTAAAAATTATTATTTCAATTAATCAAGGTTAAAAAATCATAACATATGGTGTTTTAATACATTGTTTTTAAGCACTTCAATAGCTAAAAAAATTGAAATTTTGTAAATATAAATACCTTATTTTTACAAGATACATGTAAAATTCATTCTTCAGTGGGGGGGGGGGGGGGCACTGCCTGGGTAGTTGTTTTTACTAAGAACTGTCGCCCTTTTTGCCACCAAAAGACAAACCTAGACTGAATGGCCAGTCGTTCCAAAATTTTCCGGGGGTATATATTCAATGCATATTAGGGAAAAAACAACAAAATACATAATCACACGTATCAATACAATGCGTTTCTAAAAGTCAAGGGGGGGGGGGGATTGACCTGACCCCCAGGGCAGGCTCGGCATTTGATCAATCAGGAGGATTGATCAAATGTCGAGCCTGCTGAATGGAGGGAAACGACGCTAATTTTTTTTTTTTACTTTTTCCTTCCCAAAACTCATATAAGTAGCTTCCATTTTTTCCCGTTATTTCTCCAATGCAATACCGGCATAGGAGAAAAACAGGGAAAAATTGGAAGCGACTTAGGGGTCATTCAATGCAAGTGATCCAAAATCTGAGAAAAAATTTAACTCACCCTCAAGAAAATTAAAAATCCAAATTTTTAGATCTTTATCCTGTTTTGTTTCTTAGTTATCAGACTTTGATTTTGTAAAAAACTCACATTTTTACATGGTATGCTTCAACACAAAACAGGCAACAAATAGAAATAAAAAGTTCTAGTAAAAAGCATAATGAATGCCGTTTCATATGATATGCATCATGACTAATTTTATAAAAATTTTAAATTTAAAAAAATGACCTTAAAATTTAAATTTTAAATTTCTCGAAAAACGTATAATGGAAAATTTTCAAAAAATTCTCACATATTTTTGTCTATTTTATCATCGATTATGCAAAATTTCAACTTGGGATCTCAATGGGATCATATTTTTTCAACCTTTTAAATGTAATTTGATTTACCAAAAAATGAACATTTTTGTGATTCAAGCTATTTTAAGACGATGGTTTCTTAAAGGCCATGATTTAGTTAGTCTACTAAACACATCTATGTATGCGTGAACAAGCATGGATATGTCTGTGCATGAAATTAACAAGTTCAAAATTTATTTGGGGGGAGGGGGGCAACAAATACATACACATTTTTGTCATATCATAGCTCCCTATTTTAAAAATATGGTTTACAAATAATTCAATAATTATTTTAAAATGAACAAATTGACTTATTTTATGCATTAATAATAATTTTTTTCTGACTTATTCTTTGTTTTCAGACGTATTTTAATGATATGTTAATGATATGAAGGGAAAAAAAGTATTCAAGCCAGCCCAGCTGGCTTGATTTTACAACTTTTGGTTGTTAGTCTTGATTTGCGCTTATTAGCATCCATTAGACAAAGCAATACAAAAAAAAAAACTATGTAGCTTACCCTCAAGGCCGCCGCCAGAAATTTTTTTTCGGGGGGGGGGGGGGGCTGACTTTGAAACACTGGCATTGAGGAAAGTTTCAGTGAGGAATATTTGCGACATTGTGAAAATTTTCGGGATTTCGGGGGGGGGGGGGGTGAGCCCGTCGCCCCCCATCTCTGGAAACATTTTGAAAGCAAATTGCTTCGGGTGACAAAGATATATGTTCGCATTTGAAAGCGTCCCCCCACCTCTTTTTCCAGGACTACACCACTGCCTTTTTCAATGCAAAGACGTTTCGAGTTTCATGGCGTTATTTTGACGGCTGACTCCCTACATCATTTTTCAAATGATTTGGTAATAAGAGGTAAAAGGTTAAATGCTATTTTTAATAAGTAAAATCATCAAAAACCCACCGTACGATCACTCGGCATTTCCCAAATTACGGAACAGTTCTAAAATATTACAGGTGGAGTAAATCAGTCGCTGTGAAATCTCCTCCTTGATTGCTTGATAATAATAAAAATCTCCGCAATCTCATTTTTTTAAAACAAACTCTTGATTTTCTAGTATGAACAGTTAAAAAAATAAATAAATAAATTCCAAGGAAAAATCTAATTTTTCTAATTTCCGTTTAATAGGCATTTTTTGGTTTGGACAAATTGTTTCAGAAAAAACTTTTGACACGCAATATGTGTGTACGTACACACACACACACACACGCATACACATACACACACACACACACACATATATATATATATATATATATATATATATAGGTATGTAAAATTTTGATCATATAACTATAAGTTACCTTATCAGAATAAGGATACCAGTTCCAAAATATATCGGTTGCAAAATTGTCAAAACCTTTCCTGAAAATTCAAATAAAATAGCGCTTTTATGAAAGTCGGCAAAAAAGGAACAAAGAAAAGCATTATTTCCAAAGACAAATAAATATGCACATTTTAGTTAGAAAATATTCAGTACTAAACCGATAGTGTCGTGTGAAATATAATTTGATAGAAAGAGTTAACTACATTCGGTCCAAATAGCGTCAAATACGCAGTACAATAAATAAATAAATGTTGTAAAATAAATCACCTGAAGACAATATGGAATCAATCTAAACCTCTACGTAAACTTAAAATGAAGCAGAAGATCGCCAAATTGTAATAGCCTATGGGCCACAGAATATATCTGGTGGGCCACAGAGGAAAATGTGAAAATAAGGGAGTATGAACCTTATGAAGGGGGCCATGGCTGACTCATTTCAAGCTTCTAAAATATTTCACCATGAAAGTAAAATATTCCATTATTTTACCAAATCTTTCAGAGGTTATATATACAACACAAAATTGTATATGTTAATTTAAAAAAAAAAAAAAACTGCAATGCAAAGCATGAAACTTCTTATACGACTTTGTTTTCATGGGGAAAAAGAGCAAAATAAGTTTCAATTAAGCAGCCTTTACACACACGTTCTTAACCGCGGTCCGGACGGCGAGCCATTCAGATCCGCGGTCAAGAGCGTGCGTGTAAATGCAATTTTAGGACGCTCAAGAACGCGGTTAAGAATCACACTCAGATGCGCGCTCATGATCGCGCTCCAAGAAATGATGCATACACGTTCTTAACCGCGCATCAGAGTGGGAGGATAGGACAATTCTGCACGCTGTGACTTCTGTAATAAAAAATGCCTTTTGCTAGGTTTTATGCCTGAAATAAAGTGATGCATGTAGTATTATGTATATATTATTGTGATGCATTTTTAAATTATTTTTCCTTTATGTATTACATTTTATTGTGTTTAGAATGTTACTATACAAAGAATTAAAGTTATCTAACTATTGAAAAGAAAATGTGCATACGTTACTTTTAAAAACTATAAATGAACAAAAGAAAAAGATGATGAAAGCATTCTTTGTTTCCTTTCATTTTCGTTTCACATATTTGATTTTTTTTACTATGAAGGATTGTAGATTTATACAATCAATGCAAAATTTGTTTCTTTTCAAATTCGAAGCAACTTATGTTATATGCATTTCTAGTGCAGCAGACGACAAACTTATGTATGAAATTATCGTTGCTAGACTTTTTTTAGATTAAAATTATCTTTTCTTTCCAAAAGCAGACGATAAACTTATATGTGAAATTATCATTGCTAGATTTTTTAGACTAAAATTGTTTTGTCCTTTCAAAAGCAGACGATTCAACTAGATAAAAACAATTACTCTTTTTCGTTAACTTTATTTTATAGCATTTCGAGCTAAATTGATCAAAGAATAAATTAGGTATGGCAGATTTTTGATGATCAGAGAATTTTTATGCGAGTTCTTAGCTCTATATAAGGAATTGTCTTCCCTTTGGAAGATAAAAAGCAAGGAATATAGTGACAAATAAAAAATGTGGCTTACTACATTCTAGTATCTTTATGCAAAACAGTTTTCTCGGAAGCGAATCGCGAGTTCGTAGTTAAAAAAAATCAAAGTATGCGTAGTGCTTTTAGGAAATAATTAAGAAAAGTATCTGAGAGTAAACGCAGTGTGCTCTTTACAAAAGACAAAGAGACTCCATATGAAAGCATCAGTAATTTAACAACCGATGATCTGCGGAATTGGAAGTCGGTATGAATGAAAATTAAGTGCAAAGAAAGTACGAGTACTAAGGAATATATTCATTATTGTACACCGACTAAAGGGGAACATCAAGAACAAGTAAGAATACTTTATTTGATGCATTATTTACAATATTTACGCGCTTATGCAGCAAAGATATGCGATTATATTTTTCTCTACTTTTTTTCACCCAAATACGTCGTTTCGGTTGTTTTTCACCACTTAAAGTAATTGTTGCAATACATAATGCCGCAGCAATAGTACGATTTGAAAAATTGACTTTTCTGGAGAACATTGATCATTATTATTTTTTTTTTTCATAAATCATAGCTTGAAACGAGGAACGTTGTTAGTTCCGAAATTCCACACGCCACTCTGTAGGGAAGTATAATGAACGCCCCGCATCTGAACGCGATCTTGCGCGCAGTTAAGAATGTGGTGCATTTTTCAACACGTTCTTGAACGCCACGGTTTTACTCGCGTTCTTGAGCGTGGTTGGATGCGCCGCGATCAGTCGCGCGGTTAAGAACGTATGTGTAAAGGCCGCTTTAGTTTCATGTTTTTCTCGGTGTTTCTACTAATAATGAATTTTAGTTATGCTGAAATACACTATAGGGATTCCAAAATCGTATGGTGTGTTGAACCTTCAGCTCTTTCCCGTAAAAGTTGTTTTAACAGAAAATAAATATATATATATAAGTAAATTAGAACATGAAAGAATGCCAAATATCCTGTAAAATATTCAACAAATTAATTTAAGTCAATAAATATTAATAAAAAAAAGCATGAGAGCAGGCTTATTAGGCGGCAATGATGTATGTCAGTTAACACCTCCCATTTTAATGGCTTCGGAAAGAATAATCCGAAACAAAGGATCCAGGAAAGATCAACATATCTCACTCATTTTTCACTTTTTGTACAATTTTGAGCAGTTATGAGCAGGGCCTTATTTACCATTAGGCCCGTAAGGCCTGGCCCTAGGGCCCCCACTTTGAAGGGCCCCCATAATTTTTTTTTTGGGGGGGGGGGGTTGTAATTTAAAATTTTTTAGAAAAATATTTAAAAATAGCATCTTTCAAAAACAAACTATTAGTGTTCTGCTGCTTCACAGAAAATTTGTATTATTAAATTATTTTAAAACCGCAAGGAATATTCACTTTGGAGGCCCCTAAATTTTGGTCTGACAATTTGAAATACAAAATCGATTTTGCACTTTGGGGGCCCCCAGATTTTATTCAAACATTTTTTAATTTAAAAACAAAATCATTTTGCACGTTGGGGGCTTCCAAATGTTAGTCTCACTCTTTGACATTTGAAAAACAAATTAGTTTTTGCGCTTTGGGGGCCCCCAAGTTTTACAAACATACTGAACGTTATGTTTAAAAAAATTTTGTTGCGTGAAGGGAACCCAAACATGAGTTGTGCCTATAGTGATTCAAAATGTAAATCGGGCCCTGGTTATAAGAAATAGCATTGGGTTTTAGGAAGAAATTTGGATTCTTTATTAATCCTAATTTAATAGTGGGATTAGCTTTGGAGTTTGGACTTACCAAAAATAACTTTTGATAAAGAACGTGCTCATGAAAGTGTTTTTTGATTTAATTCTTTTAAAGCTACTTTTGAACAGAGGAAAATGTTTAACATTAGCACCTAACGAGAGATATTAAACTTTTACTATAAAACCAATATTGTTAAAAATAAATGTTCGAGCGAAAAAAAGCGAAAAATTTCAGAGATTCTAAAAGCATTTTGGGGGGGGGGGGGATTATAGGCAAAAGCGAAAAAGAAATATCTTAACATTGATGACTGGACGGTTTGATTCAATTAACGAACTCAAGAAAGTTAAATCACGTTGTTATTACTTGTCTTGGTGCAAAAGAACCTGGCCAAAGGTACCTGTAACCAAATTTTCGTATACTTCTAGACCTTTTATTCATCTCGGCAAGAGGCGAGCGACACCACACACAAACTGATTTTACTCCGATTGTTGCCATTCTGCCTATCCACATATGTTATTCAGAAAGTTTTTCGCATTAAACGATTTTTATTATTTTTTATTTTGCTTTTAATCTTTCTTTCTTTTTAATTTATTTATCGTCTGCGCTTTTATATATTTTTTTAGACTTGCAGTGTTTTTTTTTTTTCAGATTTAACAAAAGGAACGAACGTAGTGTTTGCAAAAGCATCAAAATTTCCGAACTTCTGATTGTTACATAAAGTAAATATTAGTATATTGGAGCCAAAGAACTTAGATATTACGTAAGTTTCATTTTTATTCTTTCCCCCTTATTCAATTAAGTATCTTAAGTGTGTCAAAATGGAAGAGTTAGAACAATATAGTATTTTAATAGTTTAAATCTATTTTTTTTAAACTACACTATCGCTCTCTCTATTTTTATTTTGCCTTTTAGTAATATATGCATTTTAATTATTATAAAATTAAAAATATGTTTTGTAAGTTATAATAGTTGTTCTGACGCACATTAGTTTCTTTTATTGATAAATTTTTTACTTTGATTTAAAAAATATTTTTTGGTACTTATCGGTTAAACGCCCTACATTAGCAAAGGTCTTCGAAATGTCACCAAACTGCTTTTTGCATCTAATAGCATCGTTCATGGCCTCACTTGATTTTGATGTATACTGGCCGTCACATTCTCAGACCAATTTGGCGCTTATAATGATGAGTATTGGCCTCTTGGCATCGACCATTTATTCTAGGACTTGTTATTTATTTGGTATCTTAAGCACATAATTATGTCATTTGACGACGATTTCAATTTTAAAACAATAAGTAATAATGGGGAAATGACTAATCAAATAAAAGAATTTGTGTAAGAGACTACATTTCTACAATTCCTAGCAATTATATAAGATTCATCTTACTTACTAAGACTTTTGCAAAGAATTTCCACACACTACCTAAATAAGTGGTTACTATCACAAACATTCCTTGAAAATTCCGATACCTTATCTTTTCCACCAAAATTGGTTTTAATCTATATAAATAAAACCGAAAGTTTGTGTGTGTATCTGTCTGGTCGATCGCCTCCTGGCGAGATGGAACGGTCCAAAAGTACGAAATTTTGTTTGCAGGTACCTTGGGTCAGGTCCTCGTGCACCTCGAAGCGTCTTTCCTAAAATTCGAATTTGTTCTTTTTTTATTTCAATTTTAAGCAAAACTGGATTTTGGGTTTATCTCATCGAAGAAGCATCCTACGTTTTCGATTTTTGCAGCGTATGAATGCCCGTAAAAAACTGCACAAGATGATCTTTTCTGAAGTTCGTAGAACAAATAGAACACGCGCAATATTCATTTAAAGCAGCTTTCGAACTTTAAAACGAGGCTGAATTTATCACAGAGTAATCATAAACCAGAGGGTCAACTCTCAAGCCGTTTTGTAGTGTCGATTTCACTAGCGCACCACGGGGAAAAACATGAACTAAATTACAAGCGTTCGCATTGAAGTTTAACTCATGTCTCCTCTACGACGATATTATCTTTGTTTTGAAAGGAAATTGCATACTTTAGAATCGGTTCGCTCATTTGCAGCTTTGCGTAGACAGTTCTTTCAGATTGAATCATTTTTGCAATTTCATTATTTTTGCTCGTCATTTTCTGGAATATTTTTCAACGCTAAAGTTAATTTATGGTATTTAGAAAGGATTACTTTTTAAAATTATATCAAACTTAAGAATTTCTTGATACCAAATATAGTTAACTGAACTTATTTAGAACATGTTCTACATTTTCATTTTTATCTGTTGAAAGTTAATGCTTAATTTATTTATCTTTTTTATATTGTACTTTATTTAACAGGATATATTTTATTGATTTTTACAATTGTGCACCTTGTCTTACTACATCGAGAGTTTAAATAAAGATTTTTTTATGTATATTGTTTTATGATTAAACTTCTGCTCTCTAATTTTTTTCCCCCGATTCAGGGGGCTGGTGATAGTTTTTTTTTTTTTTTTGCTTAATCAATTTGTTTAGTTTGTGGAGTTTGTTTTTGCGAAAAATGAAAAATATATAAACATCGCCAACGGCAACCCAAAAACGATATAGTAGATTGATTTAGCTAAAATAATAATAATAATAATAATAATAACCATCGCCAGCCCCCCCCCCCCCCCCGAAATGGAAAAGTACCCGATTTGTTAGATCTTTTTGTATGATATTTCATGTTATTTTTAATTCAAAAAGAACTAAGTACACGTTGAATAAAACAAGATGGTAATCCTTAAAACTATTCTTAGATTCATGCAAAGCTATAGGTTTTAGAAGTATAGAATAAAAGACTGTATCAACGAAATTAAAAGAAACCGAGTCAACAAATATAATGCTAGGCGAAGTAAAAACGAGAAAAGGGCAAACAAATATTTAGAATTCTGAAATAGGTTAATATGTTTTGAAAGTGTTATTTTAAGTATGCCTGTGATACGAAACATCAGTGTGAAATACATCTTACTTGCAGTTTAATTCTATAAAAGGGGGAGGAAGAAAAGGAAAGAGTATTTTGAAATCAATTTTTAAAAAAATGTCGGTTAGAAAATTAAAGCCGTTGGTAGAAATTGCATTTTATTTATACGAAGCAAAATTTCAAAGTAATAGAAGTAGTTTTCCAAAACCGATAAAAATTACTGACAATTATTCACAAATTAAAGAAATGAGCAATGATTATAAGAGGTGACGTCAATAAGCGTAATAGCCAAGAATGGGGAGTAACAACAATTAAAGTAACAGCAAAACCGTGAAAAGAAGTTCCTGGTTTTCTCCGTGGGGGCGCTGAACGCAGTTTTTGACTACATAGGAATTAACATTAAGATGTGTCTCTGGTTTATGATTACTCTGTGGAATTTATCTGCCTAATTTGCGTGTTTTCGCCAAAATAAATACTACTTTTGTCGCCAACTAGATGATTTTTGTTAACGTAAGATTGAAAAAATGATGTTTTATCGTTATTCATGCCGTTTTATGAGTGAAACAAATTCTAAAAATTCATTTCATTTTTTAGCATACTGCAGATGATTTTTAATTACTTCTTGAGATTGATTCTTCTTTGTTTTTTGGCGATTTAGTATTATGGTATCAGTTCAACAATTTCATGAAACATTATTTCTTATGGTAGAAGGTAGAGTGTCCGTTTTATCAACGAAACAAATTCTAAAAATTCATTTCATTTTTTAGCATACTGCAGACGATTTTTAATTACTTCTTGAGGTTGATTCTTCTTCGTTTTTTGGCGATTTAGTATTATGGTACCAGTTCAACAATTTCATGAAACATATTAGTTCTTATGGTAGAGTGTCTGTTTTATCAACGAAACAAATTCTAAAAATTCATTTCATTTTTATGCATATTTTGTGGATTATAAACTGCAGCCGATTTTCAATTACTTTATCTTGAGGTTGATTTTTCTTTCCATATTTTACTCAAGTGATTTATTTTATAAAACATTTACTTAATTTTTTTTACTGTCTATTTGGCACTATTTGGACAGAATTTAGTTATTTCTTTCTATCAACTTAAATTTCACACGTCAGGATTGGTTCAGTACTAAACATTTTCTAACTTAAATGTGCATTTGCCTTTTTAGCCTACTTTCCCGTAAAAATAAAAAAAATAATAATAAAGCATGAAAGAAGGCTTAATGTACCGTGAAAATATCGTTAAAAATAAAGAAAAGTCAAAAATAAGTTAAGTAATTAAATAAAGATTGAAAAATAAAAAATTTGAAAGTAGGGTTTTGAGATGGGGAAAAAGTGTGTCTGTCGGTATGTTCCCCCCCCCCCCCCCTAATAACTTTTGAACGAATAGTCCGATTCGAAAAATTCTTTTTGCATTCGAAAGATCTCGGCGAGGACATCTCATTTCCATATTTTACTTTTTGATTTGAACAATTTTTTTGTTCAATTTTGAACAGTTCAAAAAATTTTAACATTATCGCCTATGGGTGAAAATGAAGCAAATTATGTAACTATGGGTACAAGATCCAAGTTCCCATGAACAAGCTCACTTGGAAGAAGTTCTTGGCGTAAAATATTGATTTGAACAATTTTTGTTCATTTTTGAACAGTTCAAAAAAAAAATTAACATACCTCCTACGGGGAAATTTCAATCCTATATAATTCCTGATCTAACGGACCGATTTACTTGGAACAAACTTTATCGGAAAGCTCTTATGACGTAGAACATGTACAAATAGAAAGTACATCCAGAACTAAGAAGCCTATTTTCCTATGAAATTTTTTGATCGTGATTTTCAAGAATATTTTTGAATCAATGAATGAATGAATAATATTAAATGAATAAGCGAAAGAATGAATGAATAAATGAGTGACTAAATACATGAATGACTTAATAAATGAATGATTGAATGAATATCTATTAACCGTTGAAAAAGGTATATTTGAAGCAATTAAGAACTAAAACTAAACGAGAAAGACAGAGAGAGAGAGAGAGAGATAGCTAGATTATAAATTTGAATTCGGTGTATACGGGAAAGTAGTTCTAGACGGAACTTCTTGTTAAATAATGCTTTCCTTTCTTTCGTTTTTATCCGAATTTTATGAAAGGGCTATTTAATTGAATTTTCAGGAAATCCTTTGACGATTTTGCAAGCGGGATTTATAGGAACTCCTTATTTTGATGGGGAATTTAAGACTGACTGTTGGTAATTTTAGGAACAGTAGGTCTTGAAGGTCAGTATTCTAACGTATATTTTTAGTCACTGACGTCTTTATTCTAATGGAGATTTTTTGAGACTATGATGTCCTTATTCTATTAGGGATGTTTAGGAATAATTGTCTTTATTGAAGTAGGGGGATTTAAGGATTTTTTTCTTTATTGTAGCAGAAATATTCAGGTATAGTTGTTCTTCATCTGATGGACATTTTGAAACAGAATACAGCTCTTATTCTGATGGGAATTTTTAGATGTATTGTGGTAGATATTGTA
Source organism: Octonoba sinensis (assembly GCA_038502835.1). NCBI lineage: Eukaryota > Metazoa > Arthropoda > Arachnida > Araneae > Uloboridae > Octonoba > Octonoba sinensis. The sequence continues at coordinate 20,691,692 of CM076599.1, read as the reverse complement.
ATTACGATTTTTATGGACTCTTGATATCATTTTGGCATAATTATATCGCTGCATGTGCGCATTTTAGTTACTGTTGCAATTACTTTAATGGCAATTTTACGAACTGTTGTTTAAGTTGATAATGTTGTTGTCATTTTAATGTGGATTCTTATGGACTATTATTCTTGGGCTAAAAAGAATTTTTCTAGGCTGATCGTTTTAACGCAATCGTGTTTTTAATGATTTTTACTGTTTAAATAAGGTTTTTAACGTCTGTTGCCCCTCCTACTCTTGGATTTTTTAACAAAATTGTTCCTTACATATTTACAACAGAATTTTGAACATGCGTCACTTAGCCTGCGAATGATGCAATATTATCCCGCACAAAGCCGGGCATGTCAGCTAGTTAATAATAAATCATTATCCATCATTTCTTTTGTTGTGCTAGCATTTAAAAATGAAGAAAATTGTTTTATAACATTGCTGTCTTTGATGTAAAATCCTTCGTCGAGAAAGTTTATGAATGACATTGGAACTTTTTTTAACAACTGCCGCAGTTGGGCAGAAGCACCCCCTAAAAATTATGGACCCCCTAAATCATTCAAACAGTCGACCAAGCTCCTCCCCCCCCCCCAAAAAAAAAAGTCTCAACCACGAGCCCCACACTGGGTTAACCGATACCTCCGTCGGAGGTATCGGTTTGGGGCTCACCGACGGAAGCGACAAAACGGGATCGATCCTTCTCCCCTTCTCCTAGAAGACATCGGATATTCGGTGTTTGACCACTTTTGTGCCGATCTTAGTGTTGCAACCGGAGTCCAATCCGGTCACTGCACTAAATCCATAGCTAAATCAGATAAATACTATAACACGTCGTATAACAATAACATATCATACAGTTAACAGTTCAAGTTTGTCGATTAATGTTAACGATTTGTCAAACCAAAAAAAATATTTTTCCTTTGACTAGGAGTATTACGTATCTCCAGTTAAAGGGGCTGGGGCTCTCTTCATACGGCCTTCCCTCTTTAAGGTTGATCTGAAAGGGCCGCCCCAGGGGAGCCTTCACGAAAAATGCATGAGATTATTAGTAACCCCCCAGTGAAAAAATCCTTAAAAAATTGCCTGCCGTTGCACATGTAATCGAATTACAGAAGAGACGATTGCCTCATATGCACCTGCTTTTGATTTTAGTGGAAGACATAAGAGATTCAGAAAGCATCGACAGAGGGTGGTATGTGCTGAACTTCCGGATCCTGCATATTGCATGACATGGTTACATCATCAAGGATTCATGGACTCTGTGAAGAATTAGATCGAAACTGTTCCTGTATGATTAGCGGTGAGCGTTCAAAAAGTTTTCCGAAAGCCCCCTTCAAAATGAAAATATCGAAAATGTATTTATGCGCTTTACAGGAGGATGGAACACGACAATGGAAATTTCAATATAATCAAGGATAATATCATCGACAACAGATGGGTCGTTCCGTACAACCCGTATCTAAGAAGTACAATGCTCATATAAATGTTGAAGTATGCAGATATAGGATAGAGTCTTGAACATTTGTTACGTGATATTACTTTTTTTTTTCGTCTGCAAGTGAAATGTTGTAAGCAACATCTGTGAATCTCCGCGAAAAAACTTTTTCGGAACTTCACACAAAATTCTCGGGAAAAGAATGCACCATGAATTTAAAATAAAAATTATATGGTTACGGGAACACCCCCTCCCCCAAACACAATATATTTGTATAGATATATAAGCTCAAAAATAATCCTTCAAGTAATTAATCAAAAGGTCTAATATTAATACCAGAACCTTTTTGAAAATTTTTTAAAGTGGTACAAAATATTTCGCTTGTGACTTGTTTGAAGGTAGAAAGAAAAGCAGATTTTATTCGTCCAAAAAATCTTGAAATTAATAAATTTTTAAAAAAAAGTTTTGTTAACAGGTTCTCGAAAATTTTCGTAAATGTCGGAGAATTTCGTATCAGAACCACCCTGTACTAGCAACTTCGAGATAGCCCGTGCAACGCCGCTAGTCTATATACCAGCGGTGCACAAACCGGGAATCGCGAGAAAACTTTTGGGTTTCGCCAAATTCAAAGAAATTCAAATTTGAGAAACATCTACAATTATTCATTTCAAAGAACGAGGTAATACGAAACTGACAATGGGGCATGCTTGGGACAAAACGGTACCCAATGACAAATAGGTACCAACGTCCAGATAATGAAAATAATAACAATACAAATGAAAATGATAAATCAACATATAATAAACTTGGAAAAACTGTGGATGAAGATGAAAACCCAAACAAATATGAATCCAGTGGCACTGTTTCTACTTCAAAAATATTGAATGAAACGCGTTATTTAATAAAAAATTGAGAAAATATCAAGAGTTTATTAAATACGGATTTACATTTTGCGTTGTTATAGGGGACCAACGTCCGTTGTGTGTTAATTACTCGGATAAATTAGCAAATGAGTTTTAAACCTGCTAAATTAAGAATACATTTGGAAACTAAACATAAAGAATTTGAAAATAAATCTGAAACATTTTTTAAAAGAGGCGCTGAACGTTTGAAAAAGCAAACTGTATTTATGAAAACATATGCAATTCCTGAGCTAGCTTTATGGGCACCTTTAGAAGTTTCATCTTTAATAAGGAAAATTTGAAACCACCACAATTAGAGAATCCCTCATTCTTCCTTCAGCAATCAAAATGACATCAATTACACTGCGGAACAAAAAAAAAATCTGTGGTATTTATTTTGTTAATGGTTTATTTTGTTAATGGTAAACACTTGCATTAGACATTACACACTATGCATTTACTTTTTTTGGATTGACTCTGGTTCTTGAGATAAACGAAACACAAGAAATCAATGAAAAAATTTAAACTATCCCCCTAAATATCAATTAGTTCGATTACCACCACTAAGTTTTATCATATATTCACGTATATAGGTACAACAATTTTACGTATTAGCTATTAGACCTCGAAAGTATCAGTTCGTGTCTTATTGTAAGTTTAAAAGTGCTTTTTGTGTTGAAAAATATGAGTTCGTTACGAAAACGTTGTGTTAACAACCCCAACAGTTTTTGTTATATATGTGGCAAATTTTGTTTACAAAAGCAAAGAAGAACGATCACGGAGTTGTGATTAAAACCTACGAAGCATACTTTGGGAGAAAGCTTGTACAAAAGAATAAATATTAGGCGTCCAATATCGTCTGCAAGCCTTGTGCAGAATCTTTGCGATACTGGAGTCAAGGAAGCCATAAAGGGCTTCAATTTGGAGCGACGATGATATAGACTGAGCCTACTAATCACTTAAATGACTGTTACTTTTGTTCAGTGAATGTACAAGGTATCAACCGGTATAAAAAATTTACTTGGGTTTATCCTAATGTGGAATCGGCCAAACCCCCAGTATTGCACAGTGATGATTTACGAAATGTTGCTCTTGCAAACAGTGATGATGTTGAAATGTTAGAGGGATGAGACAATCAGACGAGCAGCAGTGTAAGTGAGTTCGAAGAAATTAGTTCTACAAAACAAGGATTGTCTCAAGAGAGACTTGTTTCGTGATTTGAATTTATCAAACAAATCGGCCGAAATTCTTGCTTCGAGATTAAAAGAAAAACACTGTCTTCAACCTTGGTGCTACCATTTAGGACCATAGAGCAAGACCTTCCTTACTTTACCGAAGAAGATAAGCTTGTACTTTGTAACAATGTTTCCGGACTCTTAAATTGTATGGGCCTTCCCGAAAAGTCTGAAATGTGTATTGCTGCACAATGGAAATAAATTCGCTTTAGTTCCAATCGGTCATACTATCAAACTATAAAGAAGAATACGAAAATATTAAAATTGTTTTAGAAAAGATTTCGTACGCAATACATCAGTGGTCAGTATGCGTCGACTTGAAGATGGTGAATTTTGCATAGCCATTTGGACAGATTCCCGGATAATCTGGGCGATCACAGTGAGGAACAAGGAGAACGGTTCCACCAGGACATCAGGATAATGAAAGGAAGATACCAAGGTCGATAGGTTCGCCACATGATGGCAGACTACTGTTAGACTTTAATAAGGGATTGTCCTGAGCAAAACCATAACAGAAAAGCTTACAGAAAAAGTTTTTTGTAATTTTTGTTTCAATTATTTGATGAACATCATATATATATATATTGTTTTTACATCGTTCTTATAAAGGATCTTAATAAAAATATTTTTTCAATACATATTGGTATTTATATTTAGGTTTTTCAGTGAAATAGCTAATAGTCTTTATCTCAAAAACTAGAGCCAATTTGACAAATCTAATAATTTTCTGGTATTCAGCACACTAGTCTTATACAGAATTGTCTTTAAGCTAGAATGCCGCAAAATGACTGCTCCCCGGTGTTATGCACACTCTCAGAAACGCATGCTCAAATCTTACGAAACTTTCGTCGTATTTGACGAAATGGCATCGTGAAAAATGCTACGAGTAAACTTTTCGTCAAATTGCCGAAATTTGTGTAGTAACTTTTCAAATCACGTGATCGCGCGAGGAAAGAATCGTTGTAAATGACGAAAGTTTCTTGACGATTGAAGAATCGTCGAAAATGAGGATTCTATTTTTGAGAGTGCATGGAGAAAAATATGGTAACGATTTTAAAAACAATACCATTATCAAGAGATATCCTTTCTCGAAAAATTTCCGCCATATCACGTATAGGTAATATGGAGTCGGTCCTGTTAAATGGAATACAAAACTCTGCCGTGTTTTCTCTACTACTTGACGAAGCTACTGACATTACTAAAATGTCTCAATTAATTGTTTATGTGAGAGACGTGTTTGAAGAAGACTTATTGGAAGATCTTTCATGTTGTAAAAGGTTAGAAGAGGGATCAACTGGAGATAAAATATTTTAAATTATTAATACATATATATATTTTGAGGAAAATGACCTTACCTGAACCCACTCTATCGCGGTTCGCTCTGATGGTGCTGCAGCATTAACAGGTAGTAACAAAGGATTAAGAGGGTTAATAATGAAAATTGCTCCCCATAAAGTACTCAACCATTGCATGAGGCATAGACAAGCTCTTTTTGCTCAATGAAGAAGTCGACGTGGCGTAGTGGTAAGGCGCAGGCCTCGTGCACCCAAGTTCGCAGGTTCAAACCTGGGCCAAGTCTGATTTTCAAGAAGCAGAAAATCGTCTGCGCCCATGCCGTATGATTATGCGGCATGTGAAAGATCCCTTGAGCAAACATTTAGCTTGGATGCTCTCGGTTAAATTAAATTCCTAGTGCAATCTGCATCAATTAGAGCTCAGGTGGCCCCACTAGGGGAAACTGAGCGTCAAAATTCTCAGAGTAGTAATGGCATCCGCCGACTGTGGTGCAACTTGAAAGAATGGATGCCGATTTCAGGTGAATGCACTAAGTCTGCAAAAAGGTTATTAACCATATGCAGCTCCGTTGGAGGAAAAACATCGATAAAGAATTGCACAAGATATTATATGATGTTGTTATTGTAATCAATCACGTTAGAAGCAACAGCCTAAACAGTCGTCTCTTTTCAAGACTCTGTAATGAGATGGGTTCTCTGGTGTCTACCTACCGAAATCAGATGGCTCTCACGCGGCAAAATATTGGGATATATCTTCGATTAGTGAAACGAAGTTTACATATTTTTGGTGGAAAAGAAACATATAATTGGCACGTTCATTCATTAATGAAGATTGCCTCGGAAAACTCAGTTACATGGTTGATATTTTCGAAAAACTGAACGCGCGCGCGCGATCTGGATATGGGCCTAGGGAGAGGGTATAAAGATTTTAACATTGAATAGTAAAATTAAAGCTTTTAATAATAAGCTAATACTTTGACAAGGGGAATCGAATAAAAACAACAGACATGTTCCCATGTTTTTTAGAATTTACTAAGAAAATAATATAAATTTCTCGTTATTTAAAAACATCAATTCCCGACATTTGATAAAATTGGTTGAAAACTTTACGAAAAGGTACGAAAACCTTTTAGAAAATGAATGAGGTTGGATCCGTAATCGATTTTCGTTTGACCTTATTAATTCCAATATCCCTTTAAATGAAAAAGAACAGTTAATTGATGTTTCAAGCGATGAAACAATACGCATTCTTTTTAACTCTCTGACTTGCCAAAATTTTGGTTATAGATTGGAAACGAATATGCCGAGTTGAAAAGAAAGGCATCAATATTTTGATTCAGTTTGCATTGACCTACTCATGTGATCTGGCTTTTCAAAATTAGTTTCCAATGAAACAAAATATCGATCTCGATTGGATCCAGAGGATGACTTACGGCTTGCGATTTTCATTTTTCAATACAGATCCGAACATAGAAGCAATCATGAGCTCTTTGCAAGCACATACCGGAGGTCGCGACAAAATTTTACACAAAAATGGGGTGTCACAAATGAAAATAGTTTGCGCACCACTGGTCTATACTATTAAAATCTGTCCGCTTCTTTCTGTCACCTTATCTCCTCGAGAACGGCCGGCGGTACGATGTCGAGACAGGCATAATCAAATTCGGAATTTTTCGGGAAAGACGTATCGCCACGCCTCATCACCGTGGGACTACAATTAATGGAGATATTAAGTAAAAATGCAATTATCACACTTTCGTTGATTTGAAAGTGAAAAAATGCTGACATATCCGAAATATTTATACCAATCGAAAGTTCTTATCTTTCTGCATAAGTTGAAGTTTGTTTGGAGTTTCTAACTCATATAGAATAAAAGTTATGACCGCTTTCCTCTATGGCTCGAAATTATTTTTTCACGGTAATTGGCTTTAATTTCTTTTCGCAGTCGATTGATAAAAGCGGTATTTTATTCATATCGTTGTCATTTTGAATACACAATTGCTAAATAAAAATCTATTCGCAATGTTTCTAGCATTTTGAGGAGCATATGATTTTTAATTTTTTCATCCTACTTTTAATTATTCTTCTTAAACCATTAAAATTTTACTTCTTGCAACAGCAGCAGAGAGCCGATCCAGTTTTCTTTCAATTTAATGAAAACTTTTCGCATTTTAACAAGGACTAAAAAGCAAATTACGTTAAAACGAAAAAGGACCTTAAAGGATACTCGTCTTTATCCCATTGCAAATTTTTTAAATTTCTATTATTAAAATAGGTCCGAGTCTGTATATCGCAGGAGTGGCCAACCTGCGGCTCTTTAAAGGTGCAACACTGTGCAAAAAATTTAAAAAATTTTGCACAGTGTTTCACTTTTTTCAATGTTCACTTTTTTTTTTTGTCCTTTAGATGAAACTATGTGATCTATATATATAAAAATGAATGTATGTATGTGTGTCTTTTATGCATTACTACACCATTCATCCGATCGCCATGAAACTTTGGGAAGTTGTTGAGTACACTCCTGCGAAGGTTTCTAGACCCGTTAAAAAAAAAAATCCGACAGGTAGTTCCTTTTTTTATTCCAATTTTACGCAAATTTTTACATAAACTTTCCAATATGGGGGTGATAAAAACCTTGCACATATCAATATAATATATCGATCGAAATCGCTGATTTTTCTGCACAAGATGAAATTTGTTCGAAGTTTCCAAGTCAATAAGAACACCAGTTATAAGCCTTTTAGTTCGATTTCTTAAGGCTTACCTTGATCCAAAAATAATTATTCGCAGTTTCCTCAAGCCCGGGTGAATAGTGTTAGCTTAATTTCGATATAAAACGTATTTTTAAAAATAGAGGGACATCAGTTTAGTTATCAACGAAAAAACAATAATAAAGCGTACTTTCGATTTAACGTTTTTCTCGAATTAGCAATAGGTTTTAAATTCGAGATTGAACTTGATAAAAGTATTGTCTCCCCGATTTAACGATTTCCTTGGTTTAGCAATAGCATTTAAATAAATATCGCCAGAAAAGGAATATGTATGGTTTATTCTAGATTTCAAATAACGTGGCGAATACGACAGGCTACAATTTGATTTTTTTAATTAGTCGTTGGTAGTGTTCGGCAGTAGTAAACTAGAAGTAGTTAACTACTAGTGGCAACTACTAGTTAACTAGTAGTTAACTACTAGTTACAACTACTTTCAAAATTCCAACTACTTTCGAAAAAAAATTTTAATTTATTTTTTGAAAAAAATAACTGTTTTTTAAATATTGAATTATTTACATTTTTTAGCTTATGAATATTACTTACACAAATGCATTTTTTATATTATGTTATAGAATGAAAAAGTACTCATAAAAAATCATAATATTTATTGCAGTATTTACGCAAATTAGAAAAAGCTTTCTAATATAGTTAATAAATAGCGCCCGCACCAGCACATGCACAATGAAGTTTCATTTAAAAACCAAATCTTCATTATGGGGAAGCTATACCTCTACTCTAGTACCATGCATGCGTTTGGGATATCATAAAGCACAAAAAGAAAGAAAAAATACTGATTTTTATGATTTATTTAGAAAAAAAAATGATTTATATCATTCTTTTTAAGACAAAATATTGATTTTTATGATTAAAAAAAAACTATTCAGCTTCTTCCAAATTATTAAAATATAAATATTTTTCATTATAAATTTTAATATATTCTGGGTTCAAGTAATTCATCGGAGTTTTAACTCTCTATATGGTAACCTTAATGCATCTGGTCCTCTAGGGAAAAGTGGAATAGCTTCGTTCAGGTGTCAAAGGATGACATTTTATCAGATAACATTAAGTTTCTGAACATGCTGACCAGGGCCTATTTACCATTAGGCCCTTGAGGCCCGGGCCTAGGGCCCCCACTTTGAGGGTTAACTAATTTTGGTTATTATTATTTATTTATTTTTGTAATTTGAAAGTTTTTAGAAAAATATTTAAAAATAGCATCCTTCAAAAACAAACTCTTAGTGTTCTGTTGCTTCACAGAAAATTTATATTATTAAATTATTTTTAAACCAAAAGGAATTTTCCCTTTGGGGGCCCCCAAATTTTGCTCTGACAATTTGAAATTTGAAAAACAAAATCGATTTTGCACTTTAGGGACTCCCAGATTTTATTCCAACATTTTGTAATTTAAAAACAATCATTTTGCTCCTTGGGAACTCCCAAATGTTAGTCTGACTCTTTGACATTTGAAAAACAAATTAGCTTTTGCACTTTGGGGACCCCCAAGTTTTGGTGTGACTCTTTGAAATTTGCAAAACAAATTAGTTTTTGTGCTTTGGTGCCCCCAAAATTTTATGTTTGAAAATTTTTTGCTGCGTGGGGGGCCCCCAAACATGAGTTGTGCCTATAGTGATTAAAAATGTAAATCGGGCCCTGATGCTGACTATAGAAAAAGCATCAACAGCACTTGTGGGAAGGATTTTTTCTACATTCGGCACTCAAAATCAAGAAACAGATTGGGGGTTGATAAGGCATCAAAACTGGTATTATTTTTAAAGAAAAAGTTTGTGTCTTTATTCATATTCTCTTTATATATTAATTGTTCAGTGTTATTTGGAAATATTCAATCTTTGAATGTTTTACAGAAATTTCTTTAAAATTGTTTTAATGAATAAAAATAATATTGAGTTGAATTATTAGGATTAAATATTTAAGAACAAGCTTAAAAATGGAAATTCAAATGAATTATACTTGAAAGTAGTTAACTACTTTTGGAGAACAGTTAACTACTAGTTACAACTAGTCTCAGAAAAAAGTAGTTAACTACTAGTTACAACTAGTTTTGTTGAGAGTAGTTAGTAGTTGGTAGTTAACTACTTTTTGACGAGTAGTTGCCGAACACTAGTCGTTGGCGATAAATCGGAACGCATTAACGAAATTGTGCTTACGTTTTTTAGGTATGGTTTACAGTATCATTTAATTATAGGCCAGATGACACTTTTTTAATCGCTTAATACGGGAAATGCTGACGTTTTTTAAACTCTTTGCATAGGCTATGTCGCCGTCGACGTTTACTAAACGCTTAGCACGTAGATCACCATGCGGGTACCGCTAGCTAAGCTGTATTTTATTATGAAACTTATTTTTCTGTTTGCAATTGTACTGTTCTGCTTTTCTGGGTGAGTTATTCTGTTTTTCTGTTCTACAATTTGGCAGTTTTAATTACCCTTTGTTTGACAAGTCTGACCCTACTGACGGAATTTTTCCCAAGTTATTTTCGACGTTTTTTATATTCGTTTGGCTAGAACAGCGCATCGGGTGACGTTTTTTACATTCTTATCAAGGACATTGCGGCAGGCGACGTTCTTTATAATCTTAGCAAAGACAGCGCCGTAGGCAAAGGTTTTTAAAATTCAGCATGGTCAGCGCCGTGCAGGTACCGCTAGTTCTATATAAACAAAAGGTGCTTGATTCAAATATTCAAACCAAAGTGGTCCATCACGTACCGTTTTTTCTGGAGAACCACTTCTCATATTTGTACAATTTGGTTATAGAAGAATACCTGCGGCTTTCTTATTGAAAACACAAACACTAAAATGATTTTTTTGGCCGTTTTATCTTGTGGGCATCTGTTGGAGTGCCCTGATAACAGATTAGCAATATTCAATTCGTATACTTCCATTCTATCGACCTCTGAAACGCTTTTCAAAGACAGATGTCTTGATGAAACCTTTCCTCTTGCTCATCATTAACTGCGCCAAGGTTTTGAGAAAAGAAGTCCATATGGGAGTCCAAAAAGTGTAGTTTTAATGAAATATAGCAACCTAATAATACAAAAGCATTTTATCATGTCACCAGTAAGATTTTTGTAGTTTTCAGCTTTCTCCATTTCCAAGGAAAAGGTGAGCGCGCTGATTTAAAGGCCAGCCAGGCGGATTTTTCGGCTTCTGACTGTTTGTTTTCATACTCTTCATCATGAAAGGACTTCTTTAAGTTGTGGATCCAATGTCCAATAAAAATCTTTTTTTTTTACTTTTGCCTCACTTAAATGTTTGAATTTGTTCCTGAGATGCAAGAAAGCCACTACTTCTCGATTCGGAGCTTTTACAAATATTTCGATAAACCAAGTTTAATGCGCAATTGTGGGTAAAAGGGCTCATTTGATATGTTTTTGCCTCTCATAATTTTGAAATTTCTTTTATGTTTGCAGAATATGCTACAGGAATGAATAGGAAAAAAATACTTAGATGGAGGAGCACTGATAAACAAGCGCCACTCTGCTTAATTGTGCTCATGCAATAATGCTTGAAATAGTACTTTCACATCACACCAGTATACTATTTTTTCTTTCTCTGCAAAATAGTCTACAAAATGCTTTTGTAGTCTTGTAAAAGACTCTAAACTTCGAGAAGTAGATAAAGCTTTTGTTGCCAAACATGTTGCTAAAGTAACACAAGTTCATTATAAAGGTCTCTAGAATGGCAACGATCTCACTGTCAATGAGAAAGATATAATTTATAATAAATTAAGTCGATAAATTACGAAAATATGCACATTTATCCAGAAAATAAGTAAAAAGCTAAATTGCGGAATTTTGGGAAAATGGTACGTGATAGACAAAAAGTAATTGCAGATTCGTAATTTTCAGCCAAAAATACACTCATGTCCAAAATTATGTTTACATGCATAAATTCGCGGATTTCTCAGAGACTATGACTTATAATTTAATGAATTTTCGTGGAATGATACATAACATTATGACACATAAATGCAAAAGAAAAAATTGAAGATCACCTCATATGATATAAAATTGTAGTATGAAACAATAAAAATGGTAATAAAGTGTGACAAAGAGAGTTAAGAAAAAAAGGAATGATTCAGAAAAAGAATTAAGTCTTACGAATTTAATATGGAATATGATCTCCCCTGACTTGTACACACATATCACAACGTGTTTTAAGGCTGGAAATAACGTTGTTAATCACAGTTTGGGGAATTAAACTCCACTCTTCCAGCAATGCCGTCTTCAGAGCATTTACATCTCTAGGAGGAGGATGTCTACGTGCTATGGCTCTTCCAAGGTAGTCCCATAAGTTCTCTATCGGGTTAAGGTCAGGAGAGTTTGGTGGCCAAGGTATTCGCTTAATGTCTTCACTTTCAAGGAATTCATCAACGAGGTTTGCTCGATGTGGACGGGCATTATCATCCATAAATAAAAAGTCAGGTCCATATGCACCCCTGAAAAGTCTTACATGAGGATCTAAGACCTCATCCCGATATATCTGGCCTGTCACAGATCCGCTGCTGAACACGTGTAGGGGCGTACGTCCATCGATCATTATTCCACCCCATACCATCACACCCCCACTACCGAAACGGTCACGTTCCACAATGTTCGAGGGATCATTTCGTGTTCCTGACTCCCTCCAGATGTAAACACGTTTAGAATCACCAGTTAAACTAAACCGCGACTCATCAGTAAAGAGAACATGGGACCATTGATGTTCAGTCCAGTTTTGATGTTCTTTACACCAATTAAAGCGATCCTTCTTTTTCTGTGAAGACAGTAAAACACATACCCTTGGCTTTCTGGAATAAAGGTCTTTTTCATTAAGCCTTTTGTATATTGTTTGCCGTGATGCAACAGTTCCAGTGGCGGCTGCAAGCTCTGAACTTAATTGGCGAGCAGTAGCATTTCTGTTACGACGGGCAGTTAATGCCAGATACCGATCTTCAGAAGCAGTTGTCATTCGTTTCCGACCTTGTCCAGGCCTCCGTACAACATTTCCATCATTTTGAAACTGTTTCCATAGCTTAGAGACTGTCTGTCTTGAAATATTCAGACATGTGGCTGTTTCCGTGATTGACTGCCCTGCTTCTAAACGGCCGATAATTCGCCACTTTGCAGACTCTTCCAAATGATACTTCGAAGCCATAACAAACCGCTTTGAGTCCCTACACACTGAAATCAAACGCTATGTTGCAGAAATTCACTCAAATATTCAGTTTGCGCAAAGCGCTTGATTCACCCTTGGAGGACGTAACGCCTAGATTTGCATATCACAAACCGTTTGATTACTTTTGATTGGATAATGCTAATTAGGCTTGGTTTTCACCCATTCCCTGCAAATACGGATCACATTGATTGGATATTTCATTGAATATCATCATTTTTGGGTATGTAAAGATAATTTTGGACATGAGTGTACATAAGAAACAAACATTTTCATCTAAAGGACATTTTTCGTGTTGCACAGTGTTATTTGTGGCTCTCGATAAATATATCCGAGTTCCCTTTTCATTTTTGTGCTATTATATTTTTAAAAAATATTATCGTTCCGTATGTGTTTCAAAATGTCTTTTAAAATACTGACAACAAATATGAAAGACTAAGGGCAACATTGTAACAAATTTCATTTCCGTCCAAATCAAGAATGATATGATTCATCGAAAACTGCGCGAACGAACATAAACGATTACGTCACGTAATCGTTGCACTTTTGGCGCTAAATCTAGCCCTTTTTCAGCTCGTCCAGCCCCCAAAACGAAAATTTATCACCAAACGAAACGGCTGTCCCATGGTTATGAATGTTGCATTTTTCAGATTTTGCTTTCCTTTGAACATTTTAACCCAGATGATCGACGTCCTATGCATTTTACATGGCTTTTCTCGCAGAGCACGAGGGCTGATGACTGGGGGACCTACTTCTTAAGGTGGAATCGAAACCACTAGGAGCACAATTTTTTTCACAGCATCTCAAAAAGTTACTGAGAATAGCTGTCACCAATTATTCACCAAATTTTAAAGAATTATCAGGAGAAGTAAAATAAATGTGTTTAATTTTTAATATTTAAATTCAATACACATATTTTGGACTATTATTTCTATAGTAATAATTAACTTTGTGCAAAGTAATAGAAATAAAATTTCACGTTAAATTAAAGCACAAATGAGCATTAAAACGCAGACATATGTTTCGGGATTGCTTGGAATCCCTTTTTCAATGCGACAGGGAGCCTCTAGATGCAAAACATCCAAATGAAGCAGACAGAACAACAAAGACAAAGCTTATATAGCCTAAGAATTAACTGTAAACCATTGAGAATAAAAGGCAGTGTGAAGTGGAAGTAGAAGTAGTAGGAAAGGCACCAATAAGAGAGCAACAAACGAATGCAGTTGGAAGTACAGGAAGTAAAAAGGAATATCAATAAAAACAAAGCAAAAAAGACAACAGCGTGCATAAAAATGTGAAAATACATGAAAATTTCAAAAAAATAAAATAAAATACAAGGAATAAAATGGAAATAAAATAAGTACAGAAAATACCAAAAACAAAAATCAAAACAAAGTACACATGCAAAAGAGGGGGAGGGGGGGAGAGAGAGAGGAAAAAAAAATGACACAAAAAAGGAAAACTAACAAGAAAACCAAGAAAGAACAACAAATTAAAGGAACTTATGCCAGACCTGTGAAAAATAAGGAGTTGAGGAAGAATCATTAACCAAATTAGAACTATTCCTGTTAATATGATAAGCTTCCCAAAAGTCAAGTTCTAAAGGGGAAAAACATTTTTGAATAATTTTCCCAGAATTGAAATCAAAAGAGTGGTTGGAATTCCAACAATGTTGAGCAATGCTAGACTTATTTAGCTCTTGCTTTCGTACATAACCTTTATGCTCATTTAACCGAATTTTCAGAGCACGTTTTGTCTGTCCAATGTAAGAAAGGCCGCAACGGCAACTAATTTGGTAAATACCCCAAGTATTAAGTTGATCGACAGGATCTTTAAGAGAAGAGAAGGAAAGTTTGTTGCTAGGAGCAAAAACAACTTGAAATTGAAACCTTTTTAGGATTTTAGCAATACGAAAACTTACAGAATGAAAGAATGGTAACACAACCAAATTCTTTCTAGAGACCACATGATTGGGACCAGAAGTTTTTCTAGAAAGTTTGTTATGAATAGAATCAATTAAAGAGTGAGAAAATCCTCTATCAACAGCTACAGCTTTCAGATAGTTGAGTTCAATCTTGAGAAGCTCAGGAGAAGAGCAAATATTAATAGCACGATGGACAAGAGCATTAAAAGCCGAATATTTTTGGTTGGGAGGATGAGACGATAGTCTGTGAGGAGGTAAAGAAACAGCGAAAGGTTTACGATAGACAGAAGTAGTGAAACCAGACTCACTCCTAGAAATCAAAACATCAAGAAACGCGAGGCTACTATTAAGTTCTTTCTCACAAGAAAACTGGATATTAGAATCAATGGAGTTCATAATCGAAAGAGCATCATCAATACCTAACAAGTTACTGTCCGTTAAGACAAAACAATCATCCACATAACGAACATAAAATTGAAATTGCAAGTTTTGAAATAGTTTTTCCTCAAAATAATGCATATAGAAATCACTTAAAATATGACTAAGAGGACTTCCCATGGCCAGGCCATCTACCATAGCATAGAATTTACCATTAAATACAAAAGAGCTCTGTTTCAAGCACACACGAGTAAGAAAAACTAATTCCTCAATTTCCACAGAAGTAAAATGGAATTCAGAAAGCCTTTTCCTGAGGCAAGTCAAAGCGCACGCCATCAACAGGAACATTAGTAAACAAAGAATTAACATCAAAAGAGGCCATAACCGAATTATTCGGAACGAAGTTATGAAGTCTCTTAACAAAATCGGTGGAATTTTTAACAGTGAAAGCATTCCGACTCCTAAGTGGAGAAAACACAGAAACTAAATACTTGGAAAGTTTATATGAAGCAGTGCCAATATTGGAAACAATTGGTCTGAAAGGAATACCTGCCTTGTGTAATTTCGGTAAAGCATAGAAACGCGCACAATTAGCAACAGAAGGAATCACAGACCGTTTAGCAATCAAAGGAATAGAATGAAGAGACTTAACAGCAGAAGAAATAGCTTTTAACTCCTTGTCGCTAGGATCTTTATAAATTTCAGAATAAGGACCAGAAGCAAGTAAATCATCAGTTTTTACAACATAAGATGATTTATTAAGAACAACAATCTGACCACCCTTGTCAGCTTTGGTAATGACCAAATCAGAATTTGAAACTAAATTATTGACACAGCGTTTCACAGAATGGGTAAAACCAATATTAGGAACTTTTGAATTGAAATCAACATTGGAAGCAATAAGATGCCGAACTGACTCTTTTTGAGTGGAAGTTAAGGCACTAAATTTGAAAGCTTTTTCAACCGGAGCAATAAGTTCAGAAAAAGAAGGCTTTTTAGCCAAAGCAAAATTGTTATTACATTTCAAAGCATTAATTTCATTACTATTCAAAGGAAATTTCGAAAGATTTACAACCGCATTCCTATTAACAAGAGGCAAATCAGCCGGAACAGGAACATTTGAATCATTACACAACTTGGTAAATTTCTTATTTAAAGTAATTTTGTGACTGTCAGATGAATGAAGAGCTCTCGCCCATGACATTCTATCAATAGAATCAAAATCGAAATAAGAATTAGATACAGAAAGATGTAAATCATAAAGTTCACGTTCTATGAACGAAAGTTTTTCATAAGAATTGTATTTAAAAATCAATTAATTGTTTTTTAAGTGCACAAACACGGGTTTATTTTCTGATTCTGCAGGAAGGGTTTTAAGTCCTAAAACACATCTTTTGCTGTGCCCTGCCAGTACATTCTTGAGATGCATTCTATTTGTAGAATATTTCATGAATGTGAACTGATAATAAACTATGATGTAACAATTTTTTTAATAGAAATTGTCAAACACTTATTTAATGAATCATTTTATTGTGAATGCACACTTTTAATTTCTTTCAGCAAAGATGTACAGTTGATAAATCCTTGATAATAATTATATTTATAGTAATTAAAATTGTGAAGGTTTAATTTATTATTTTTCAGAAAAAAATTAGATTTTTGAACTTTTTTATGGATAGAAGCAGAATCCATCACAATTAAAATCTAATGAAGGTATGTACTTTCCCCCGGATAGGGCATATTCAAAGATGCTTTCCTACCAGTAAAAGGAGATATTGACACTAAAACAGCTTTTCTTAATTTCCCCCCTGTATTCCTGTCAAATATGCAAAAAACTCACACCAGAAAGAGATACATGTAAAAAATTGAAAATTAAGTCATGAACAAAGAAAAGTATATAAATTTCTATTTAATTATAATTCAATGTATACTAAAACTAAGGAACATTATAATTAAACAAATTCAATGCTGTATCTTGCTATTATTAACAGCCTTCTTTTTTTATTTTTAGCGTATCTAAATTATATTGGGGTTTTTGACGGTTTAAAACTATGTCACGTCAAAACTAGTTTTTGACGGCTAAAACCCAACCCTGTTTTTAGGGGGTTGTTCTACATATTCTGATGGGAATTTCAACATATGTCACATGACATCACTTTTTTTCAATACTCGAGTCAAGGCCGTAGCCAGAAATTTTTTTCGGGGGGGGAGGGGGGGGGTCTGACTTTGAAACACCAGTGTAGGTAGAGGAAAGTTTCAGGGAGAAATATATGTTACATTGCGAAAACTTTTGGATGCATTTTTCATACATGTGACTCACAGAGGAAAAAAAATACTGAAAAATCCCGACAGGGTTCGTACTCTTTTGGGAAAACAAAAAATAAGGACTTTATAAGGACATTTTAAGGAGATACAACAAATTTTAAGGACCTCAAATTTCTTTCATAATATAAAAACTGTTATGGTTTTATCTTTTCAGAGCTAATTAATTAGCTAATCATAGCATAATGGCATAGGCTAATTATCATGTTAAATGAAAAATTGTCAAAGAAAATGCTACACGTTTTCATGAGAATTTGTTCTTTATTTACTTTATTTCTTTTCCTTTTATTCAACTTATGTTGCCATTATCTCAATTTAGGCTTACTCAAGAGTGCATAAAAGTACAGATACTATAGCAAAAGCGATTCACATTTGAATAAAAGTTAACTTTGTTAACTGAATTTTTTCTAAATCATAAATCATATCAGCTTTTTACTCTGTCTTGTGCAATCGATAACACGAACTACTTTGAACTCTCTATCGTCTATCAAACCTTCATTCCCTGGTGGAATTTGTGCTTATAAGGTTTAAACGTAAAATTTTTATCTCTGTCATGAATTTTTTTTCTTCTCTAAAGAATTTTTTAAAATTATTTAGAAAAGCGTAAAAAATTTGTTTTTATAACCATAAAAATAATCTGTATTTTGGTTCCAGTAAAACTATTATTGAAGTAAAAAAAACGTTTATATAAAAACGTTAACTCTATTTAAAGATAATAAAAGTCCAAAAAA
This sequence comes from Octonoba sinensis, assembly GCA_038502835.1. Taxonomy (NCBI): domain Eukaryota; kingdom Metazoa; phylum Arthropoda; class Arachnida; order Araneae; family Uloboridae; genus Octonoba; species Octonoba sinensis. The sequence goes on along the minus strand of CM076599.1, from coordinate 20,673,507 downwards.
GTAAAAAGAAAAAGAGAAACAGAAAACGGGGTGGGGAGAGAATGGAAAAAAATAAATAAAAGAAAAATTGCTATACTTAAATCTATGATTAAAATTTAAATCTCTTTTAAAAAGTTCTAAATTTGTTAGCAAAATTATTCTTTTCCTTTGAAAAAAAAAATTAAAATTTGAAAACAAAATCATAAATCTTACAAAATCTGCAATCCACACATCATATGACTAAAATATACATACTGACAGACATAACTTACTGTTTTAAAATAATATTTTTATTACTTATTTTCTCTTCTGGTATTTCTTTTCCAGTTTTCGACAAGCAATACATATATGGGACACTTGGAAGCAAAGGGGTGTAAACACAGTGCCTGATTTCCGCAAAGGCCAACTAGGCCGCGACCCCCAAATTGTAAGAAAAGATTTCTGAAAATATATCTCTTAAAAGATAATTTTTTTAAATTTTTCGTACCATAGGGGCCCCCAAAATAATGTTGTGCCTTGGGAACCCGACTGTCTTAATCGGGCCCTGGGTGTAAGTGACAAAATTTAAAATTTAGAGATAAATAGTGCAAATGATAGGAAAAGCACTATTCTATATTGTAGCAAAAGATGTAAGGAGTAGCCCTAACAGAGGCTGCCCATCCCCCCAAGATGATTTAGAAAAAAATAGCAGTAACGTCCCATAAGACCCAAACTTTGAACGTTTTTTTCTCGGAATCGATTTTTGGTCATTACATCCCTTTGCTTCTCACTGACTTCTATACACCCCAATAGGACTTTTAGCAGACTTCAAAGTCAAGTTAAAACAAAAAAAACTTTTTCACCTTGAAAAAAAATATTTGATTTTGAAAACAACATCCAAATGAAAAATTGCACAGTTATGAGCTCATTCGCTTAAAAAAAACTTCGTACATTACCCCCCAAACTACCTATAATTTAACTAAAATAAAACTTAAAAATAAAAAATATAAATAATATTTAAAATAAAAAATAAAACATGCAGATTACAAGCTGCAGATGCTAAAATAACTGTCAACTTTTAAAATGATTGATATATTTACTGGATGTAAAAAGATAGAAATCTCAAACGCTGCGCGCAATCTTCGGCGAAGCACGTGCTGGATGTTGGCAAGTTTCCAAGAAATAGGTTTTTTTACCTACATGTGTAAAACGATATGAAAATTCATATAAATTTCCACATATATTTTTAAGAAGGTCCTTAAAAGTTGTTCTTGCCTTTAAAATTAATCAACGTTTTGTAGCACAATCAGTTCAGATGAAAAATACTCATTGCATCATCTTAAATCGGTTTTTCGGAGTCTAAAAATATAAGAGGAAAAGAACTAAAGGAAAATGAAGAACTTGGAAGATATGGTGTAAAGGTTTCAAGAAGCTGTTGATTTGTTCAATTTAATTGCAAATTAAGAAATTTTGTGCGACACAAATTTTGATTAACACAGCAAATATATCATCTCCCACACAACAAAACGCCGGAACGAACGATCACGAAGCAAAATTGGTCCTTAAAAATTTACTAAATATTAAAACATTGCTTTAAAAAAATAATAGATGAATTATTTTTTTCGAAACGGAAATTTATGTAATCAAAGAAAAAAAAAAAAAAAAAGAGAAAAAACTGGTCAGTAAAAGATCGGCTGAAAAGCGATCGGAAGAGTTGGCAACTCAGCACTTAACACTTTACCAGTGGCGTAAATAACACCCCCGCAACCCCCGCGGCGCGGGGGGGGGGGGGGCGCACGAGGTTTTAGGGCGCACACTCCAGAAAAAAACCTCCATGAGTTTCAATATATATACATAAATATTTTTATACGTATTTTTTAACATATGTTTTCTACTAATGCAATGTCTTTTCTACGCTTTCTGAATGAAATTCTTCGCTAATACGTCCCATAATGCATAATTAATCCCCTCCGCCTTACTTCCTCTCTCCTGCGTACCTGTATATAAAGAGTACTGTGATCTGTCACTTATGTGCCGGCTCAAGGGCCCGCGGGAAAAAACGCGCCAAAGTTACCACAACAATGACCGAAATCAGGACCGGCGCTGGGCTGAGGCGGTGAGGCGGCCGCCTCTAAGCGCGTCGTTCTTAGGGGCGCATTGGCCATAAATATATTGACTGCTTCTTTTCAAGTAACAAACAATAGCTTTCTCAAAAAAATTAAATAATATTTAAACTATTTAGTTTTACAAATGATGCATCAAAATTTCATTTAATTTCATTTTTGCATTAATATATATTACACCGTTTAATTTTGATAAAATCAAACACAGAAACACTTCAGGAACATCTTGAAACGTTTCCGTTTCATTCTCTCCTTTGTTCAAAGTTCTCTATTTTATGACGAGCCAAAATGCAACCAATTGCTTTTTCTCTTTTTAACCGACTTCACAAAGGAAGGAGGTTATACATTCGTATTGTATGTATGTCGTTTTTTTTTTTTGTTTGTTTGTCCACTCATAACTTCGCACCGGATGAACCGATTTTCATGATTTTTTTTTCAATCGATCAGGGGTGGTTTCCCATAGGTCCCGTACTTTCGTTTGACCATATTCGATAATTAGAACAAAAGTAATGGGCAGAAATGTAGTTTTTTTTTTTGTCTTTTTATCCATAACTTTTGACTAAATGAACCGATTTTGATGATTTTTTCTTTAACCAATAGAGGGTCGTCTAACTCGAATATTGCAAATTAATTTGCCTACATTTGTTTTTTAGAAAAAACGTTACGAGTGAAAAATAAGTATTTTTAATTTTAATTGGAAAGGCTTGGCTTGATTTTTCTTTGTTGGGAAATCTATTAATAAATATAAAAGCATTGTTAAAAACATGTTTGTTGTCATGGGCTATAATATTAAAAGAAATTACAGCAAGAGTTTGACTGAAGGCTTCTCTGTGGCAAAAATTAATCCAATCAGTTTGTTTGCTAAAATAGACTTCAAAAGGGAATTTATCATGCAAATGATTAGTTTTTAGTGCCATTAATTCAAAGAAGTTTTGCCCTTTGATATGGATTTTTTAAAAAATAGAGTATTTATATACAAAATGTATTTACACTAAAAAGAATAAAATAAAATAATTTTTATAAAAAAACAGAACCGACTTCAAATTAAAAATTGCGCTAAAAAGTTATAAATACATTCATTCTTTAAACAACATCGATGTGGCTTTTAAACGTAGTTTTAGAAGTCGGTGCAAAATTATGGGTCTAATTACCATTATACCATTTGCTGGCTTTTGAAAAATTACCATTATACCATTTGCTGGCTTCATATTGGAACTGTTGCTAATTCTGCAGAAATATATATATTTGTAATTGGATTCATGATTACAAAATATTTTATCTATACTAATTTTGTACCGACTTCTAAAACTGTTTAAAAGCCACATCGATGTTGTTTAAAGAATGAATTTATTTTTTACTTTTTAGCGCAATTTTTAATTTGAAGTCGGTTCTGTTTTTTTTTTTATAAAAATTATTTTTTATTCTTCTTTATTCAGTCCATTTAGATCAGCGATTGCTTCCCTTCAGCTTTTTGAAAGTTAAAATATCTATAATTAAAGTTTGTATCGATCATGTTTAATCTCTATTCTTCCATAATATATAGTATGGGTGGAAAAAAGTTTTTGCGTCGTCAGGGCGCCATCGTGCTAGCGCCTGCCCTGATCTAAACCCCAAAAGGGAACCCCCTAAACGCCAAAAGGGAGCTAAAAGTAAAACATCTGTGTTCAGTGTACACAATAACTGCTAATTAATATTATTATGCATACAATCATATTGAACAAGAAGTTCCGTCTAGAACTATAGGAGCCTACTTTCCCGTATATACCAGCTTCAAATTTGTAATCTACCTCTCTCTCTGTTTCTAGCTTAGCTTTAGTTCTTAATTGCTTCAAATATGCCTTTTTCAACGGTTAATACATATTCATTCAATCGTTCATTTATTCAGTCATTCATGTATTGATTCACTCATTTTTTCATGCATTCTTTTGCTTATTCATTTAATCATTCATTAATTCAAAAATATTCTTGAAAATCTCGATCAAAATATTTCATACGAAAATAGGCTCGTTAGTTCTGGATGAACTTTCTATCTGTACATGTTCTACGTCATAAGAGGTTTCCGGTAAAGTTTGTTCCAAGCAAAGCGGTCTGTTAGATCGGGATTTATATAGGATTGAAATTTCCCCGTAGGCGCTACGCTAATTTTTTTTTAACTGTTCAAAAATGAACAAAAATTGTTCAAATCAATATTTCACGCCAAGAACTTCTTCCACTGAGCTTGTTCATTGGAACTTGGATCTTGTACATAGAGTTTACATAATTTGCTTCATTTTCGCCCATTGGCGCTAATGTTAAAAAATTTTGAACTGTTCAAAATTAAACGAAAAATTGTTCAAATCAAAAAGTAAAATATGAAAATGAGATGTCCTCGCCGAGATCTTTCGAATGCAAAAAGAATTTTTCGAATAGGACAATTCGTTCAGAAGTTATTAGGGGGGTGGGGGGTGGGGGCAGACCGACAGACAGACCGACAGACACACTTTTTCCCCATCTCAGAACCCTACTTTCAAATTTTTTATTTTTCAATCTTTATTTAATTACTTAGCTTATTTTTGACTTTTTTTTTTATTTCTAACGATATTTTCAAAGCAATAAAGCTCTAACACTGAATATTTTGTTAGCAATCACTGCCATGTGCTATCAGGGACGTAACTGGGGAAGGGGCGCGGGGAGACGGGTCGTGTGCCCCGGGCGCCAGATTTTAAGGGGCGCTAAATCAAATAAGTGTGTGTGTGCTTGTGTAATTTTTTTCTTACTAAAACTAGCGGAGGGAATCCAGTTTTAATTTTGTTAAAATAATTAAAGAAAAAAAGTTAAATTCCGAGTTAAATTTAAGATTGGTTTAACGCGAATAAAGAGTAGATGGGATGGACGAAGAGAGAAAGAGGGGGTAGGAGAGCTCAGTAAGTAGCGCAAATGTATTTGTATTTCTTAGGACAGAGACCAATATTAAATGTTTGTATTTTGCCAATGTTAAATGTTTATTAAAGAATCACCATACTCGGAGAAGGATTCTGCGAACGTTGGCCCTTGGAGTTAGCGATACAAAACAAGGCAAATGCCCCGTTTCCGCAATAATACCATAAAACTGTCCCAATATTGTTGATGTCTTCCTTTTAGCTTATTATTAGTGACTGCTTTTTTTTTATCTTTCTTACTTTGCCAGTAACATCAGCATCAGCAGAGAGATCATTTTCCAAATTGAAGCTAACAAAATCTTACCTCAGAAGTATGATGACAGAAGAAAGGTTAAGTGGTCGTGCTGTTTTAAGCATATAGCAAGCGCCTGTGGGTTCATAATTTAAACCTCGGCGAACTTGTTCTGAAGTTTCTTAATTGTAAAAAACGAAGAGGGATATATATTAACACAGATTAATGTAGCATTGATTTTCTTGTCCAACTAATGCCTAATTTAGGCACGAATAGCTTTCCTTGTATCATTATAATAGTTTCCCTTGTATTATTAATGTTTCAACTCGCTAATTTTTCGAAAAGCTGCTTTTTCAGGGTTCATACAAGATTTGCTTAATAAAAAATAAGGACTTTATAAGGACTTTGTCAAGGCAGAAAATAAGCAGTGTTAGCGAACATATATATCGTGACATTTAAAAACTTATCATGATGTATTTTTACCAAGCTATGAACTCTGCACAGAATTCTTATTAAATGTATCTTAGACACTCCATTGACTCCCTTCTAAAAAGCTTGTGGTAAATGCAAAATATTGAAAAATTTAAAACTGATTATTCTACAAAAAAATACGCATAAACCAGTTAAACAAATGGGAAAAAGAATTATGACTATAAAGAATTTAAAAACGAAAATAATGAGAAAATCTTCCTTCTCCTTACAATCATATATTTCTTCTTTACATACAAGTGGAAACAATATTACTTAAAATTTATAGTAGTAGTATTATTATATAAAAATACTTACATTAATGTTACTTGAAAACTATTAAAAAAATACAAGTGTGTTGTAAATGATAGCGAGATCCTTTCTTTTGAGCTGACAGACAAGTAATGCACTGAATTAAGACTAATTTATAATTTTATAAAATTAAGTAATGATACTTATAAACAATACATTATTTTTCCACAGAAATGATAAAAGTAGTTATTGCCTGCATCAGTTATGGCTTTTGTTACTTCAATAAATAGGATAATTTTTTGTTTTAATCCTGCTTGTAGTCTTCCTTCCTTCACCTATTATCACCTAACTATGCAAAAAGCGCAGAAAATTGTAACTGGATTAATGAACTTCTAAGATCAAGAAGAGGCACTATCAAAAACCTTAGCCTTTTTTTTTTTTCAAACTTAACAATTATTTTATAATATTGGAAAAATCTCCAAACAGAAGATTGCTGATTTTTTTTCATGCTTTTTAATTATGAATGAAAGCAGAAAGAATTGCCAATTTATTTTGCAACAATATTATAATGAGTACTTGAAAGGAAAAACCTCTAATGCTAAACACCGCCAAAAATTAAAAAAAAAAAACTTATAAAATTACATACAAAGGGGGGGGGGGGGGGGCCATTTCAGATGAAAATATTTTGTTAACTAGATTATTAATAAGGTTGTAATATATAATAATTACAATTAACTGATATAATCGCTAAAACGTAAAATAACTTTCGAAAAATTTCTTATATTTTCGGGCAAATTTTCAAGTGGGCGTGGCAAAATTACGTCGGTGCAAGCTCTTTACTACAGAAACTAGAACTTAATAAAGATAAAAAATAATGGTCAGCTCAAAGTTATTGATACCCACGAGGCAGAATCGGGCAGTAAATAAGAACTAGGAAATTTCACCGAAGCCGATGACATCGGATTTCGAAATGCATAAAAAAATCGGGACCGAAACCTAAGCGCAAAAAACTGACAAAATGCTTTTACTCCTAATGTGTAAAAGTTGTTAGTAGGTATGTATGTTAGCGCGTTACTTTCAAAGATTTGCATAGCAAAAAGAGGAAGATAGTTTTCCAAAATTATGGATTTTTCACGGAAACTAAATTCTTAATCTCCAAAATTATCGAAAATACGGAAAAATCACATGTCTGAAGAAGTAAAACGCAAAACCTAATTTTTATTACTTCAGAATAAAAGCAACCATTTACAAAAAACATAACTGAAAAACGGACCCTTTACGAAAATCGCTACGGCAAAAATCAAACTATACGTTTTCGATTGTAATTACATTTTATTTCCCTTCTTTTTAAAACATTTATAATATCTAAAAATCTGCGGCAGAAACGTTCCCGATTTTTCTTTGAAAGTAGGTTAGTCTACTTACACGCGGGTTTCCGTTTGTTTGTCTGAAAGTTAGGGGTTCGGTTTACATGCGAATGGATAATACGCAAGTATATACGGTAAGATTTTCGTAAAAATAAAAAGAAATTTTATTTGTTTACTCCATAACTAAACTTAAAAAATAATTTAAAGGAAAACAATATGATTCTTGTAAAGGATGCAAAACGATTACGCAAAGAAAGGAACGCATGAGTTTCTTTGCTTGCACGTGGAAATTAGGAATACGTATTTTTTGCTGCAATGACGATGAACTTTTACGAGAAAAAAGGACTGTAAATGAAAAATAAGGACTATAAGGGTGCTTATTAAGGAGTACCAGAATGCAAGGACCGTGCGAACCCTGTTTTTAATAATAAATATCTCTTCATCGTAGTGCTTTTGTTTTAATATTTTGGGGTAAACCAAAGATAGGGCGTACTTATAAATCTTGCAGGGGGGCGCACCTAAGTCTATGTACGCCACTGCACTTGACCGACCGGTAGCGGTTCGAACATACTATGGCCTTTCATCACCGCCCGCTCAGCCGCAGATCGTCCTAACCAAATCTAATAAATAGAAAGATCAAAAGTCGATTAATCGACGACCGGTCGGTAAGCGCTGGGGAGCAAACGTCGAATAATTGACGGCCGGTCGGTAAAGTGTTAATATACTGTAAGAAAAATGATTGTTAGCTTTAAATTTGCTTTATATGTGTTTTTTAATGTTTATATTTTCAAAATACAATTTTCATGAATATATAAAAAAAATTTCTTTATTTACTTTGTAGCTAAACTTAATTAAAGCATCGAACCCCGAATTCGAAATCCTACGATTCGGGCCTTCTTCAAAAATGCCTGCTTTTTTTCAATTTTTGTAAAACCAGAAAAAATATGAATTAAAGAAACTGTGACAGCAATAAATAGCAGTAAATTTTGATTCAAAAAGAAGCAATTTTGTAGATATATTTGATTTACATAAGCTAAACTCAGGAAGCCAAGACAGAACTAGAAAAATTACTACTATGTTAAAAAATAAAAATCGGTTTCTTAGGCGCACCTTTCACTATATTTTTTTTCTTTCTTAAGTCCTTAAAAGTCCGTTTTTCAAATTTTTGAAATGACAGGTCTGTATCTACCAGTTGAGAAAGCACTGCAATTTGAAGCAAAAATGCGTTGATGTTTACGTAAATCCGCCATTTTTGGTCGGGTTCCGAAAGCCGGCAAAGCGCCTGTCCCGAGGAAGCCGAATTTGGGGTTCTGTACTGTAGTTGAAATGAAAGAATGATTGTTGTAAGGGATGCAAAGATTGCAAAACAAATAGAGCGTATGGCTACCCTCTTATTCTAACTAAATAAATAAATAAGCACATGGAATTTAAAAAAAAAAAAAAAAAGGACTCTTTAATGCCTTAAAAATGAAAATGCACATTAAGGACTTTCTAAGGACCGTACGAACCCTGCACAACATCACGACGTAAATTTAGTAAATGGACAATGATGCCAAAACTTACGGATCCCGAGCTAATTAAATTAACTCCTTAGCTAAACCCAGGGTTGCCAGGTGTGACTAAAATTGGCCATTATGGCTAGTATTGGCTAATTTTAAATTTAGTTTCCCATAGTAAGATTTGTTTTCTTTATGTTAACCAAGATTTGCTTGCTTTGGGATTTATGTACATTTATAGGTATAGCATACATTAGGTGTCAAACTGCACAAAACAAAATGCACTAGCATAATAAAAAATGTAGTGAATTCTAGCCTTTACATGCCACGGCGGTCATATATACATATGCAGGGTGCACCGGTGAGGGTGGACAAGCCAGACCGGTTCTCCCTTTCAGAAGGCACCGGATATCTGGTATATGTGTTGAAAAAATATGTGAAGTGAAAAACTTGTACGTGTTAGGAAGCCGTGCAAATATACACGAATTTATAGGCTTCAAAACATCAGAGCCGGTTATCCGGTACAAATCCATCAGACGAGACACTGGAGATCCGATGATTGACATTATAATAACAGAGTTCGCAAAAAATGGCTAATTTCTTTCTCGCAATTGGCTAAAAGGAGTCCTAAAAATTTGGCAACCCTGGCTAGATCAATTACTACAGGGGCAAACAGTGAAAGGGAGGCTATGTTCAGCCAGGGTACTAAGCACCATAGCTTGATTGTTAAAGTACGGTCAGGTATCTGCCTTGGGAAAATTTTTCCACGTTCTATCTTTAAAGCTGGGTTTAACCCATACACTGTTTTGAGAGCAGGATCAATAGAAGCACCAAAAAAAGGAACTAGATAGAGCATAATTGGTTAATCTGGACTCTTTCTTTAACATGTTTTTTGCTGACCATATGCACTTCAATATTTTTACACCTTTTATTGCCATAGTCAATTTTTTGATTGCAAAAAGTACAAATCGCTTTAACAGGTTATCACTTTTCCAGATACATTCCGACAAAAGCACTTCTGTTTTCCCGTTCTTTAGTGACAAAGTCAGTTTTATCTAACCAGTTCCATTGAAAATTATTTTTTCGGCCGTTATCAACATCTTTCACTTTGACATCAGATTTGGAACGGTGTACAATAGACATTTCAGAAAATTATCGTTTTTGTGTCAAAACAAGCTTTTCAACAAAACAAAATTGCCCTATAAACATTTTCATCAGAATATTTAATTAAAATTATTACCAAATATGATTATCAAATCCATAAGCAAAAAGAACATTCCAAAAACTTTACTGAGGGTGATGTCGACTTCCTCGTTTAAGTACTCTAAACGTTCTAACACATTATTTCACCACCGTGCACACGATCCATCGCCATTGGAGCAGACCAATCATGATGCATGAAAACGCTGTGACGTCGTCTACCCGTTTGTTCCGCAGCGGATCACTCAATGTGCAGTAAAGTCTTATTCTTCCAAAATGTGAGGAATACAAAGTCACATGCAAAAAAGGAGCCTGTATTTTTTTTTAAGCGATTGCGAATTTCAGAATTACCAAAAATATGGAATTCCATCAAAATCTGTAAAATACATATGATTTTTAGATAAATGTTGAATTACAGTGTGATATATAGTACTCTTTGCACTTTTATAGTCTCAAATGAGAAACATAACAAAGAGAACCGACTCTTCAATGCGGCAGATGTGTATTCTTTTTTGAATAATTAATTTTTGAGGAAAGACAGGAAAAAAATTTTAGTGTTTTTTTGGAAACAGGGCATTATTAGTAACCAAACAAACAAAAACGCTACCCTTCAGTAGAAATAGTAACTTGGTGGGAAGCCACTAAGTAGTAAAGAGTCAACTAATTATGACAAAAAATAGCTGGATATTATTGCAAAATTTTCTCAATTTTAAAGCTGAGCCCCCATATTTACTCGTAAGACTTCACAGAATACTCTAGTAGACTTTTATTTTCCCTAAAGTCTAAAAAAATCTAGATCTTGGATCTGATGTATGGAGGTAAAATAAATATTTCTTGACAATTTTTAATAACCAGAAGTGATTTGATTATTACAATCAATAAAATATTTAATCTTAGCCAATTTTAATTCGGAAAAGTAGGATATACTTGTACCTGTGATATATACATCTAACATTTTTATGATAAAATGCACTTATCCATACTATATAGCACAAAATTTTGTATAAAGAAAATAAGTTACACTGAATTTTATTCACTTTATACAAGGTTTTTTTTTTTTTTTTTTTTTTGCCAGCATTACCAAATATGTTTATTTTAATACTGTCCCCACACAACGGTTTTTCATTCATGGGATGGGGAATCATCATATATTACATTTAGTGCAAGTGTTTGATAAAATTGAAGGAGGAGGTATTGCATGAAGATTTTATTTTGAATGTTTTAATAAAGGACAAGTGTACATAATTTTGAAACAATGTTACCATTTTAAGAAACAGAGCTTTTAAATAAAAGCTTGCAAAAAATTAAAAGAGAAAGAAATAAGTTTATAAAGAAAAAATATTGCCTCACATTACAGAAACCAATTATCCCAGGTAAACATTTTATACAACTTTTCATAATTAAATAAACTTAAGCAAAAACATAACAATTTCACAAAAATATTACTTACATAAAAACAAAAATACAGATCTAAATTTATTTTATATTTTACACAAAAGGAACTATTTTTTACAAGTCACGAAAGTCGTAAAACTGAAGGAAAAAGCATAAACACTACTTTTCCATATTTTTTGTTAAATAAATAAATAAATTATGTTTGAAATTTGCCCACAATAGAAAAATAAAAGCAAAGAAAACAAGCTTTCATGTTAGAAAATGATAAAACAATGCAATATTGAATATTCTGAAATATTCAGAGATAATCTTTACAATTCATATATATGCCCTTGGAAATGCAGTTCATAATTTAAGGGAACAGACAATAATCATTTGTTAAAAAAAGTCTGAAGAAATATTTAAAGAGGCTTTACAGCTCAGAATGGTAAAAGTCGATTCAACTACACTGACAAAAATTAAGACTTACACAAAAAGATGAACACTTACAAGTTTTATGATTAATTTACACTGTTTGGTAAATGAAATGTACATTGAATAAATGATAATGATAATTTACAATGGTATTAAAGAGAGCCAAGTATACAACATGTTAAGGGAAATGAGTATCATGAATTTTTTTACTATGTACAAATGGTCTTCTCCAACTTGTCCATTCTTGGCTTTCTTGTGAGATGGAATAAGTTACACTGATCCAGCTTTTATTTGTCACAATATTTGTGATCTAATGCACAGACTTCAAATATCTTTGCAAGTGCAGTCACGATAAAGAGCACAGTATCAAGTATATTTAAAGGCTATTTAAGAAACTGAGAACACAGCATAAGGAAAAGTCCATAAAAAATACAGACAAATTTTTAACACAATAATGAGCTTCATTTCATAAAAAGCACATTTAAAATGCCAGTGGCTGAGTCAAAAAGTTGCTAGAGATCCTGAGCTGTGTTCTTAGACATCTCCATAATTTTGTGCTTATGGCTCAGTGTTTCCTAAGGCCAGATTTGGTAAATAAGGTAAGTAGTTAATCTGTTCATTCTGAATCACTGCTGTCAGAAGAGCTACTTGAGCTACTGCTCGTGCTGCTGTCACTTTCTGTAGTACTGGTACTACTGGCACTAAGGCGACTTGGGCCACCGGCAACATCATTATTCGTACTGTCAACATCTGAAGAAAAAAAAAAAAGAGCATTTTATTAGGACCTGTTATTCCAGGCTTCACTGATTACAGTCAACTGATTTTCATTTTTCAAAAAAATCTAAATCACATTTTAAAATGATTTTCCAAAACATTTTGTTTGCTCTAAATATATGGGTGTAAGAAAGTTTTTAACTATATATATATTATTTCTTTTGCCTGTTTTTCTGTAGCCCGTGAGATCTTCTTTATTCTTTTATCAAATTCTGTGATTTACCCCTCATTTAAAAGCTTATCGTGCCGGCTAATGGTGAAAATTAGATAGACGGTCTAAAAATGTACCACTCTTCTTAAATTTGATAATTTAAAATCATTTAAGAAGAGGTCCTTTAATGGATGTCAATTTGCGTTGTCTATGCTAGTGCCATCTGTTATCAAGTAAACAAACAAGAATTCCGTTTCTATTTTGGAGCAAATTGGACAGTTTTAGCTGCGTGTGTGTGTAAAGTTATTCAATCGTTAGGCTTTTCATTCATTTTTATTATGAATGTGTAGAGCCTAACCAACCAACAGTAACTAAATTTTAAGCAATGGAACTGCTTTGTTATTGTAGTTTAATGCTATGTACACTAACAAAAATAATTATCATCATTATTATTGTGACTATTTTATTATTTTTAATATCTGAATAACAGTGGGAATAAAATTGTAACAGTATTTGTACTGAAGTGTTAAATTACATGTCTTCTTTTGTACCAACACCCATTAACCTTTTCTATTCTTTTATAATGTCCTTTCTCCCAAATTTTTAAAGAATGGAATGACAAACAAAACAATTTGGTTAGCAATGCAGAATTTTGCACGGGTCGACTAGTATAATGTATTGCATTTGCAATCCTTAATTAGCAGAGCTATGTCTAGTGTTTTGATCAGGGCTGTGGAGTCAGTTGAAAAAAGGACAGACTTGGACTCCTGGAATTTTAAAACTTTGACTTCTTTACAAATATATATTAGCGATGTAATGAATATTCGGTACATTTTTAACACACTTCCTAACATCTGATTGCGTTTGGTTCAAAATCAAAACAACGCACATGCGGCAAACACCGAATTCAAAATGGCGGCGCACACACTTCGATGCAAAGTTATGCATTTGGTGGAAAGTAACCGCAAGTCATCTCAAAAGCGAAAGCAGTTTTTTACCCACCTGTTTCAGATTGATTACTAAAAATAAAGAAGTTAGTTTTAAAGCGTTTCTTTAAAAATTTATGTTAATGAAAATCAGAGAAATCGAAATCATCCGTAGAATGGGTTATCACTTGCGTAGTCCGCAGTGAAGGATGAAATTCCGTAGACAAACCATAGTAGTGGGAGTCTTTGCATTCTATTATACAGCAATAAATTGCAGATTTATTGATTCATTTGATGCTGTATAGAGTTGTTCATAACTTCTCAACCTTGACAACTGATGGGATAATTCATTTCAAAGCACACTGAAAATACATCTCAATTCTATAACCTATAGAACGATTAATTTAACTGGAAAAAGAGGAAAACTTTAGGATTATTATTAGGGTATCTTATATGGACCTTAATATTTCTAATAGGGTTCATACTCTATTCAGAGTGGGAACAGAATCTAAGAAAAAAAAAATACGGTAATTTAGCTTCAAAAATTTCCCCGATTTTATAATTTTAGTTGTGACAGTTACATGGTGTCGTAATGACATTATTACAGTGGCAGGGGAACTAAATAAAAGAGAAAATAATGTAATTTTCTGAGTAATATAATCTGAGATTGCTGAGAATTTGAAATATGAAGTTTTTTAAAAAAAGAATTTAGAACCCCCGACCCCCACCATTTCTTGACAAAAATATAACTTTATTTTTTCAAGATGCACATTGCCTTTCGTTGATAAAAATAATAATTTTGAAAAATGTTTTAAATCACTTGGGGGGGGGGGGGGGACATGCCCACTTTGCCCTCCTTGTTGTGCCACTGCAGTATTATGTACAATACTGAACCTCAAAATGTAACATACTTCGCACCAGCTCTATGTAGAATTTTAGAACACTACCAAAAATGACAGATTTATAGAACCAAACTAGCGGATTCTCCGAAGCAACTACATGTCTTTTTAAAAGTTTGCAACGTTTTCTTAACTCCTAGACAAAAAAAAGTAACTTGTTTTTGTTGCTTGGACGGAGAAAGCGAGATCTCAACCAATTGGCAATCGAGCTGCCCACGGCCAACAAAAGGAAATTCCGCAAAGGAAACTCCGGACGCTTACCGGTTTGGTGAATAAAAACAATAATTTTCCCTGATATTTGGGGAAATATACCCCAATATTTTCCAGAGCATAAAACTTAACCAGGAAATTAGGAATTTTTCAGGGTATGTTTCTAACCTCTGTCTATTGGAATTAAAAAAATCCCATGATTTTTCATGACTTCATAAAAATTTACATGGTCTTGTTACATAAAAACCAATTTGCTTTTTTTTCTTTCTCATTTACAGATGGAATTTATTTGAAAAACTAATTGAGAATTTAATTATCATGATACAGAGCGTTTGCTAAAATTGAAAGTTGCATTTCTCGCATTTTCCCGATAGTCGGACCTTTTACTGCAATTATAAGTCTTTAGTAAGTAGCTAGAGAATATAAAACATATCAGAAATTGAAAGAATTAAGTTCTTTTACTGTTTATTTAAAGAGGTTAACATAATATCGGGAAAAGTTGATATCTTTCGATGTTTGCCTCGATTGTAAGCCAACTCCAACTTAGTTTTTTGTGCTAAATTTCACGACTTATAGGCAAGTATATACGATAATAAAAAATGCTTTTAATTAGCAAAATGCTAACAAAAACTTCCAGAGCAAATTATATGGGCTCTGATACTACATACAAAGTTTTTTTAATAAGGACCCAAATCTGGACAATTCCAAAATCCAGATATTCCCTGCATTTCTAGGTACAAGATTTATTATGCGACTTAATGACTACGAGTTTAATACTGTTGCAATTTTCATTGATTAGTTTTTCTTGTCAACAAACTTCATTTTAGTCAGATAACAAAATTGTGAAAAGCAAATTAATTGCAAAACATACATGGCATGTATGTGCTTCGGAATTATTAAGAACACAGCTGATTTTTCAATGCAAAAATTATTATTTACACACTTTGTTTCTCCACAGAAGGAAATACTTACTACTACTTAAATTGTCATATTTTAGCCAAAAAGAACTTTTGATAATATCTCATATAAACATATAATTGCAGGGTTCCCATTGTCCCATCTGATTAAAAAAATAAGGCCTTTTTCAGGCCAATTTATAGCTATATATAGGGCCACTTTACGTACTATTACATAGTAATACATTAAAAAAAAAAAAAGATTAGGTATACACTTAGATAAAAGTTACACACATATAATTCATACTCTCACTTTCATATTTAATGACCACAGAAAAGATTACAAATGATTTCATTTAAAATATCAAAATTTCTACTTTTAAATTACACAGGACACAAAAAATAACAATAGTTTACTTTTTGCCAGGTTGATATGAACTAAATTATTTTGATTAAATTTGCCCTATTTTTAATAATAAGCATTGGAAAAATCTTTTTTATTTAAAATGTTTTCTTTAAACTTCACTTATTATGGAAAAGTTTATCAAGAAATAAAAACAGTATTTGTAAACATTTTTTACTAAATATACAATTAATTCAAACATAAAACTTCAAAATAATCCATGGGTAACATGCCCTTGCAAAAAAAAAAAAAAAAAAACGAGTATAACTAAGAAGATTTAGAAAAAATTAGAATTATTGGGTAAGATTAATTTAACTGGGAAGCAAATTGGTCGATTTTTTCCGTCAATTTTAGCAATTGCTGTGATTTACATTTAAGATTCAAACATAGTACAATATGGTGTATTTTTATTCAAAACAGGGCCTTTGATTACTTTTTAGGCCTTTTATCTACTAAATATGGTTTATAGAGGGGCCCCTGTAAACCAATCTCAAAAAAAAAAAAAAAAAAAAAGGGCCTTTTTTTGGAACGTGGGAACCCACCCTATAGTTTTTAAATCATTTTCTCTTTAATTTTGAGAATCTTTTTATATAATTAAGTAAAACATAGATGCATGATTTAAAAACGATTTACAGCTCGATAAAATGTAAAAATGGCCAAACGAGCTTTTCATCAAGAATTCAAGCAGGCTAGACTTTTCAAATCTACCCTTCCCCTGGGTTTTTTTTTCAAACCCAGGGATCTTGCCTGATTCCGATCACGTGGGATTGGAATTGCATTCCCTTGTGCTGACCAAACATGAGGCTCTTGTTAGCGAAGACAATTTTGAATGGAACAAGAGCTTTTAGCGTCTACAGCAGAAAAACAGGATTGGATTCTCCCCCTCTTGAAAGTTCTTTATTCTTTTCCTTTCAAGGATTTTCATGATTAGATGCACTCTGCTCTATACCCGTACGCTTTCTCTACGTAATAAAATTAGATTGATTATAAAAAGTTATTAATTTTTTTTTGTAGATATGATTGGAACTGCATTTGTTCCAAGTTGTTTAAATTTTGGCTCTTTTTTTTTTTTTTTTTGCTTCACTTGGATTTCTTTTTTGTCTCCAAAACTGGCAATGTATCTGAACAGAGAAGAAATGCATGTGAAACAGCAGGAAAAACAGGAAATATTTTTAGTACAAAAGAAGGGTTGAACATTGTTTATATCAACTTGAAAAACAATGCTAATTATTTTTAATTTATAGTATTCACTAAAAATACCTTTTTTATTGGACTTTTTTGGTGGCTGCCCTAACTGCCCACTAACATCTTGCAATCTCTTCTCCAGTTCCTGCTTTTTTTCTCTCATGTGCTCCTCCTTTGATTTTCCAGCAGTTTTATTCCTTGCTGCTACAAGATAAGATCAATCATACATGGGCATGGGGAATGAATAAATAAAGTACAAATACAGTGAACTCTCCCTTTCTGAACACTCCCATATTATGAACACTTTTCAATGGATTCAAGACTTCACTAAAGTAGGATGACCTCTTTGTACTCCAAAACATCTCAGTAATATGAACATCACTTTTGATCCCCATTCATCTTACCTCTTTTTACACTGAATGTAATCACATTCAGAATCCCCTTCCCCTTTTAAATCTACTTTCCCGTAAAAGTAAAAAATAAGAAAAGTAAGTAAATAAAGAATAATTTGAGATGGGGAAAATGTGCGTCTGTTGTTCCCTAATAACTTTTGAGGGAATTGTCTGATTAGAAGTTTTTTTTTTTGCATTTGACAGGGCTCCCACCGCCTTAACAGAATTTGTAGCAGCTTTCGGAGCAGGTAAAATGTCCTTTCTGTATCAGTTTGGAGCAGAAGAAATCGACTTTTGTATCAGTTTAGGAGCCGAAAATATCAACTTTGTACCATTTTTGGAGGATTTGTTTCTTTATTTTTTGAATATTGGCTGTTTTAAAGCAATGTCATTTCCATACCTCAAGGGTAAGAGCAGTTTCAAGTCTTCAAAATGATAGGAAATGTAAACGTCAGTCATCCTTCAAAAACTGGATTATTTTTATATTTCTTAAAAAATTATTTATAACCTATTCAAAAAGTAAGACTAATTAAACCTATAACTCTTATAAGGGTGTTTTTTAATACTTTGGGGCCGTTCATAAATGACGTCACGCTTTTGTCCCATGTATTTGACCCTCCTCCCCCCTTTGTCACATTATGTCACACTTCAGCGGACCCCCCCGCCCCCTTTGTCACATGTCACGCTATGCTGCATAATGCATGATGTTACACTTATTATCCCCTCCCCTCCCGTTGTCACACTTTGTCACAATTTTACGAACCCCCCTCCCCCTCTCGAAGCGTGACATCATTTATGAATGATCCCTTTTCTTAGGAAACAGATTATTTTAAAAAATGTTTTGTTGTTTTTTTCTTCTTCTAACAGTTAAGAATAGCTGGAAGAAAGCTTAAAATTTCCTTCCTTCAAGAAAATAAGCAAAAACTAATATGAAAGGTTCAACTATTTTAAACTATTTATTATTAATTAAAATTTGTTTTTTAAATGGTACGCATTTAGGTATAATCATTGTGATTATAGCAACAGTAAAATTTTGAATGAATTAAATATAATTTCATATTTTATCAAAAAATATATTTGAAGTCGATCCTATTTTCTACCTGCAGTAATATTTATTATTTTTCTGATTAAAAAATATTCCTTTAAATATCAATCCTAAATGCTCACTTAGATGCTTTGGAAGTAATTAATGGCACTAAAAGTAAATTGCCGAGTTTCATAATTTTGCAGCAAGAAAATTCAAGAACCAAATTGTATTTTTAAGTCCTATAATAGAAAGGCAAAATGCATTTCTTATTATGTGTTGATAATTAAATGTCTAATGATTTATTTATTTTTTTCCAACAATTTATCATAACATCTTTCAAAAATTGTGTAATAGTTACAATTAAATTTCAAGAGTCCTAGGGTTACAGCAGTTGGATGCCGAAAGAAACTAAATTGAATTAAAAGAAAAGAGGTAATGCGTAATAATTTCATAACTTTCAAATCTAGTTAAAAAATTGAAAAAAATAAATATATATTTTATTTATTTACTTTGAGAAGAAACGTTATAAATAGTTGAAATGAAAAAAATCCGATTTTTGTAGGGGATGCAAAAAGATTGTAGGACGTATGCGCTCCTTTGCTCGCACGTGGAAAGTAGGCTTAACGAATTTGAAAAAAAATGGTATAATAGAGCAGCAATCATTTTAACATCTGCTCTGTTATTGATTTTTCACATTGATTAGTATTTCCTAAATATTAGAAAACAAAGTGCACTGAGGAAAAATGCCAAGTTTTTTTTTTCACGTTTCATGAAATTAAACTTTTTTTATCTATTTCAAGAAAAACTTACCAAATAAAATGTTCAAAATAAATAATGATAAGAGGATTGATTATTCTCTCTGTAATACTACAAAATATTAGAAATCGTATCACTGTTTCTTCTACAAGCGTGGGATACATCACTCATTCTGCTCAAATTTCTCATCCATATTTGATGTTCTTAAGAGAGGGTAGAGCTAATATTCATTAATAAACTGCTTCAAAGGTAAAAAATTAGTTGACTAAAGGAAAAATGTATCGAATGATGTTGATTTTAAGGTTAAAAAAAATATAATATCTAAAAATTTTTCGATTTTTCCCCCGAAAATCGCTATTTGGCGCAAATTTTGCAAAAAAAACGCATTTTGTAGCAGAAAAATCGTTTTGGCGCAGTTTTGCGCAGCCGTGGGAGCCCTGCATTTGACTAACCCACTCAACCTGAGATTAGCCAATAGCCGCACTTGATTTCATAGGACCCATAAGCCGATTCCCAGAACACCCCGTCCCCTCCCTCTCTCTGACAATGGACTGTCGCTTTTGTCCCAGGAGATAAGGATTCCACAAAAATATTCATTCGAGTATCACAGCAACTGTTTCTTCTATATATCTAGCGAAATTAAAAGCCATTTTTGTATTTTGAAAATATGGGCCGGATAAAGAGAAGGCCGGTTAAGAGAGGTTCTACTGTATTAATAAATTATTGTATTTTATAATGTACACTACCAATTAACATAGTTTTTAAAGATAACAAAAATATATTATAGAACATAAACAGTGTGCATAGTTGTCAGGGGATAACCTTGGGATCCCTTAATTAACTAGATTTTCAAATAAAATATGAAAGTATCATTATAAATATATCGTCAAAAACTCAGAAGTATAATTTTCTCCATTTTTTATAACTCAACTTATTTAAAATACATGCCTGCCCCCCCCTTTTCTAATGAAACATACATATACAAATACAAAGTTAATCCAGAACTTAAACAAGCCAATTTTAAAATGAAAGTTTTTTTATGTGGATTTTTAAGGATATTTCAGAACGAATTAATGAATGAATGTGTATTAACTGTTGAAAAAGGTATTTTTTTGAAGTACTTAAGACCTAAACCTATATATTTGATGTTGGTGTATACAGGGAAAGTAGGCTCATATAGTCCTTGATGGAACTTCCTGTTTAATATAAACTTATTTAGGAACCACACTAAAAGGCCTGTATGCATTGTTAGAAAACCAAAGCTGAAAAGCATAATTGAGAAAACTTTTTGTTTAACAACTAATAGATAAAATTCCAAAGTATTTCTTTTAATCGTGAATGTAGCAAGAGCTATTAATTCAATTACAGTTTTGCCCCCTTTTTATGCTATGAGGGGTTGTTCTTAAACACTTTTTCCTAATCATGGCTTTAAAGAGTAGATCTACTTCCTCTAGTTTTCAAAACTTTGAAAACAAATTTAAAGCTATATAACTTTTTCAGCATTTATTTTTATTGTTTGGGGGTTGAAAATTTTAACTTTTCAGATAGAAAACTTTCAAAGTGAGGCTTTGAAAAATGACTTACTGTAAGGTTTTCTAGGTTTCTTGCGCAAACAAGATGCAACGTAAGCTTCTAGCTCTCTTAAAGTTGAAGGCTTCAAAGTTTCAAAATCAATTTCAATCTCATCAGGGTTAGAATCTCGTAAAGAAGGTTCTCTTGATTGTATGATATGGACTACTCTTCCTAATTTATCACCTGAAAGAATAAAAAAAGAATAAATAAGAGATGACATTCTTTTTTCCACAAAAGAAAAAGTTCACAAAAAACGCCCTTCTGCCAAGAATTTGAGAAGATTAAAAAATACCAGTTTTAGCTTTGAATTTACTACATTATTGAAAACTTTATGTGCAATGCAATCTAAGTAGTCCAGAAAAATCCAGCAAGTTTCAACTGCATTTGAGTAAAACAAACAGAATGTGCAAAAGAAAAAACCAGCTTTTTAATGATGCAGAAGTTGCAGCATATACATTAAAATTATCCTAGTCAGCATGAAATATTTATTTTATTTCCTTCAAAGGTGAATTTCTTTTACTATATATGCTTATTTTAAATGATTTTGCTTCATGCTAACCCTATGCACATCTGCAAACTAAGCGAGCAGGGCAGAAAATGTCGACATTATTTTGTAAAAATTGAAAATTTAAACATATAATGGTGAAAAATTTTATTATTTGCCGCTTTTATAACAAATAATGGTGTGAAAAGTACAATTTGGAAGCTTGGAATTCCCTCTGACACAACCCCTGTACACTGAGCAGAGACTATTGTATCAGCTAAAAAAAAGTGTAAGATTGCTTCATTTGATAACACCTGAGCATGATTTCAGTATGTAAATGAAAGGCTGCTTCTGGTCTTGACAGAAATTCTCTACACTGCCAACAAATATCAGGGGTGATTGTGAGACAAAGTAAAACACCCTGGAAATTTTTTATGCAAAAAGTCGGTATCCCTTTTTATGCACCATAAATTATATGACAGCTTTTACACACATATAGTTACAATGGCATGTTTAAAATAACTTTTGAAATTACAATTTATATTTTACTTACCTACTTTTAACTAATAAGAAAAATTTAATTTATTTATTTTTTGCAAATAAATTGTAATTTATAGTAAAACATAATGAATAGGAATTTCCCACGACTATATATCTTTTGCCAAATTTTTGCAATGAAATACTTTTCCTATTTAGAGTTATTCTTTTTTCATTTATTTGTCAAATATCTGCAGCTTTTAAAATAAAAGTTAAGAAAATAACTCCAAGTCCAGCACCGATTTCAGGAAAAGGACGTAAAAATGCGTTGTTATCAGGGGTGGTTGTAGTAAGGATTTGAATTTCCTGAACGTTGAATTTTTTTCATAGGTACAGTATTTTCTGGCCTATAAGACGAAATGTAATTTATCTAGTTGACATTTATGAAAACGACTCGATTCAGACAGAAATGGAAAAATACTTATTTTAACACTGATCGCAATGGAAAATGTATAAAATGTAGGACAACAGGAAAATGGTATAAAAAGGGTGTTCTATTTTAATAAAATGTGTGGATTATTAAAAGAAATAATACAATTTCCTCTAAAAAATCATTTTGGCTTTTGCTGCTTCAATACCTTGGATGATTTTTCGTTTTAATCCTGTTGCGGTTCTTTGCTCTTCCTTCATCTATTATCACCTAACTATGCAGAAAACACTGATTTTCAGATTCGCGAATTTTGCGTAAGTGATCGAGTTGAAATTAGAACTTGTTAAAAAAAAATAGACTGCAATAAAATGCTCAAATAACACTGCAAGAAATTAAAACCCAAGAGCTCATTTTTATTGATTCAGAAAAAAAGCAACAATTAACAATCTAACAGCAAAAAGGAACCCTTTACAAATATCGCGATCGCAGAAATGAAACTACATATCGTAGCTACACACTTCCAATTGTAATTACATTTCATTCCTTCTTTTTAAAAACATTTATGTTTAAAAATTCGCGGCAAAAACATTCCCGATTTTTCTCTGAAAGGTCGACTTACACGCAATATACGGTAAGATATTGATAAAAATAAAAAGGAATTTTATTTGATCACTTCATAATTAAATTTAAAAAAAAGAGTTGAAATGAAAAAAATACGATTCTTCAACAGGATGCAGAAAGATTGCGCAAAGAAAAGAACGCATCAGTTTTCTTGCTTGCACGTGGAAATTAGGCCTACGATATTTTGAATAATTGCATAAATTAAGAAATATGTATTGCCGCAATTTCATAGGTAAAAACAAAATAAAGGCGGAAAATTTAGGGTCAAAGAGCAAAATAAAATTTCCGGAACTTCGGCAAAAAAAATTCCGTTTTTTTTACTTCGGAACTCTCCACACTTGTATTATGCAAAATACAAGGGGGGGGGGGGGGAAAGAGAGGAAGTTCGGAAAATGAGCAACTTATTGCGATGTTTATCCGGAAAAATAACTAAATCCAAAAAAAAAAAAAAAAACCTACAAGTTTTTTTTTAATCGTTCTTATTAAAATAAAAATGAAGTCCGGAAAAAAATTTACCACTTTTGGCGATGTTTACATCGGGAATGTAAACATCGCCCACCCAGGGGTTTGGGGCCGAAAAAAACTTCCAAAATGGCGCCAACGCCCAGTTATCCGTCACAACGAACGCACGTGGGACGTGATACAGGCATTGTTCGTGTTCGGAACAAAGATGGTTGGCGCCGTTACAACCCTTGCTGCATGAAGGGTCGCTACAAAGGGAATGGTTATCGCTTTTCGAAGTATTTTTTGTTCCCATCCGCTAAATTTTCAATTTTGAAGACTAAAAACTCCGATCTATAAATCACGGAAGGAGGGTATGAAAAACCCGCAGGGGCAGAAGTGAAAATTTGGAAGAAAAAAAAGGAATCTTGATATGAAAGAAGTTAATTTCAATATGAAAAAAAAAAAGGAATGGTTCTGATGCTTTTAAGGCATTATGCATATGCATAACGGCATAATTTTAAAACAAAATTAAAAGAAAAACCCTTTCAAAGTTGATATTTTGAAAATTGAAGAAGAATTGACTATTCAAAAAAAGTATTAGGAAAACAAAATTGCATCTTACTTAAATACTTATATCCTTCCAAACCATTTGCAGGGAGAAAACCATTAGTTAATGTCCTCAAATTTTAGTTTGGCACAAAGGAAAGATCAGACTGAGAAAGCTTTCAATCTTTTACATTTTTTCAACCAATATTTTGACATTTTTTGCTTCATAAATTAGCTGCTGAAAAACTTTGAAAAAATATTTTTGTCCCAGGTACCTATGTTTTCTCTGCCTGAAATTTTACTAGAATCATTGCAGAAAGTTAAGTACTTCCAATGAAATTTCAAGGTATTTGTTTGAAGAGCAATACATATACACTTAATTGTTATGTATTCAGTTTAGCTAGTACTGCTGATAAACTAGTAAACACTTTTAAGGGCTGAAATCCAAATTTTTAAGCAGAGGGGAGAGCCCCTCAGAGCTTTATACATAGTTTTACATATTTTCAGAAGGGAGACATAATGGCAAAATAATTTGATTTTTTCAAGCCTTTTGTGTAATCCTTGATTGTAAAAGTTTTTACATCCTAGTCAAGAGTAAATTCGACCACTAGAAAGTGTACATTTTGAAAAACAGAATTTTCTCCTTGTGGAAGGGGTTATAACAGTTCTTACATATATATTTGTTACTATACTAGGATTGGCAATATGGTTTTAACCAAATAGTATATAATAAAGTTTGTTTAAGCCAAAATTTCTCTCTTCCATGGATTGGAGTTCACCAACTTGTCTATATCTGTCGGGGATCTGAAAAATTTGGGATGTAATCCTCTAATCCTGCCATCCTCTCTCCCTGAATTATAAGTCCCTATTTAAGCACAAATGACAAATTCAGGAAATTGTGTTTAAGATTTAAAAATTTTAATTTATATACACATATAAACAGTCAGACCTTGATATAAGGCCACCCCTCGGGACTTCACGAAAATGACCTTATAACCGATTCATACATATTTGATATTCAGTGAGCCGGGACTTTAGAAAAGTTTCCTTATATTCAGGGTGACCTTATACCGGAGGTCTGACTGTATGTATATATATATATATATGTATATACATATGAAATGTAGTAGGTAATTAGTTTGAATGCAGATAATGCTCCTAATCAAGTACCAAGTAGCATGCAAAAAAAGCAAGAAAGAAAACAAAAAGAAAAAAATCAAATGCTAAGTAAAACTATAATCTTTTATTTTTGTTTTGAATTTAAATTTATTGCAAGTACTTTATCAAGCATATTCTTTATTTCTTTTACTATTGATGTTTCAATCATCGTAGAATTAATTTTCATATTATTCTTATCTTTAGATTTCAGTGATTTTTAATCGCTGGTTACCTTCAGTTAAACAGATTTGAAGAGGTATTTTTGTAAATTTTCAATTTTTCAGAATAATTTCTTTAACTTATACTAATTTTTACTTTGGCTTTGTTTCTTTTCATTTTTTACCTTCTCTTCTTATTTTCTGGAGCTATTTCAAGAGCTCAACCCCACCCCGCCCAGGATTCCCCTGAGCTTCCTTTGCAACTACATATGAACAATGCTTAGTTTCATGAAAAAATATTTTAACTTTTTAAGGGTAAAAAGGGGGGGGGGGGGGTTTGTCACTTTCATTACTTTTAATGAAGTGATATATAGTTCTTACTTCTTAATATAACAATAAAAACTCTATCTTTTATAATAGTGGGTGCTAAATTCAAATATCTTTTCCCTGTAATTTTGAAAAAAAAAAAAAAAAAGACTTTTGCGCTTTAAAATTGATAAAGTGTTTTGAAATCAATTCAGATTGCAGTTGCTGCTTACTTGGAAAATAATTTAATGGGAGGTACTTAGCAAATGTTCAAATCTATACAATGAGAACTGATTTTCAGATTTAACATTCTTATTAATCAAGATGTGTGCTAGATGAATCTGTTTGCTTGACATGAATTTAAAATAACTATTTTTACTTTAAATGGCTTATTCATCATTGCAATGAATGTGCTTTAAATATAAATGATCATTGTTATGTGATGAAACATAGACTTGTGTGTAGTCACTGATTCTGATTTTTCAAACGCAATTTTTAAAATGTTATCAGCTTTATTTCTTATTTATTTATATAATTTTTTTTAGTATTTCAAATTTTTTGAACGCTTGGAGATATGTATAAATTACAAAAATTTAAATAATTGACGCAAAAAAAATAAACCTAAATTAAGCATTTTTCAACTTTCTGACAATTGAGAACTCACATTCCTACCAAGCAAAGAATGTCGTTTAAAAAATTTCAAATCAAGATTTTACTGAAAAAAAAGCAAATTTTTTTTATTTTCCCTTTAATAATTCTTAATAGATATCAATTGTGAAAAAATTTCAATTCTAAGAGCGGGAGCAAAAAGATCTCATTTTTTAAAAATGAAGGTATCAAAATATAGGGGGAAAAAAAAAGAATTTCTACAAATAGAATAACATTAGGATGGCATTAATGGGGATGATCAATACTAATAAAACCAGCGTTATGGTAGGAAATTTGAAGCAAATTAAAACAAGGAAAATAAAATCGCCAATTTTCGAAATTTTGAAAGTAACGAATTTCCGGTGTTAAGATCCAAAAAAATACAGAAATTTCGGTGCATAACCGGAACACAATCACCTCTGAATTGAGAAAGGGGCATTCTCAATGTACATATTGTACCCAAACCAAGTCTCTATATTGAATGTTCACTGTAAGCACTGCATCCAATCCAAACCTGCTTAAAGCCATGCTACTTAGCAGCTGTGCTTAGCTGGAAAAGGGAGTATTCCCAATGTTATCAGACACCATTAGCTGTGGTCTTTTAGCTGTCTATACTTTTCAAAGCGATCCAAATTAATGCTTTAATATTTGAAAAATCTTTATACCCTGTAAGTAGCTGTTTAAAACAATGACAGAATAAAGAATTGAGAGTTTATTTAGTAAAAATTTAATAAAAATGACTAATAACAAAAATACATTAAATAAAAAGTAAACAAAATTAGTTGATTAATTATTTAAATAAAAAATAAAATACGCTACTCTTCGGTAGAACATGTTAAAATAACTTCCAAACATTACAAAAAATTGAAATATTTAAGAGATGCAAAAGGATTGAAATCTCAAACACGGGAAGCCATTTTCGGCGAAATGACAGCCGCTCATCCAAAAACCTTTAGGATTGGTTATCCAGTTGACTTTGAAGAAAGGAATCATACGATGCGAGTTGAAATTGCCGAGAAAACAGCATTCAGGACAATTAAGAAACAAGTGCTATCAGGAGAAAACAAAACAGGAAAAAAGGAGCATGTTTTTTAAAAAAATATTTAAACGAGGGGAAAAAGGAAAAAAGGAGCATGTTTCAAAAAAAGGGGGGGGGGGGGGAAGAGGTCTGCGACCCCTGAACCCAGATTTCCGGGGTACACCCGGAATACAATCACCCCTGAAATATATATTCTCAAAAGGGAAGATGTAGATAATGCAAAGGGCGAAGAAGTAAATGCTAGTTTAATTTTTTTTAATTTCTGAGGGTCAGCAAACTTGACCAGGAGAATTCCATGCAAAGCGAAAAATAAAATATAGTACAAGAACTAGCACAGCTTGTAACTGAGAGAACAACTTTTTGTGGTTTGACTTTGACCTTCGACTTTTGTGTGTGACAATAACTTTTCGTTGTCCTTGAGCCTGTTTCAAAATGTTATTGCAATGGAGGTGGATTGAATTAATCTCTTTCTCAGGAAAATGATACATTTTACCTGATGCTTTTATAACTGGAGGGTGGATACAGGAAATTATGTTGCTTATTATAGGAATATAGCAAACATCTTCTTTTGTGGGTCAGTGAAAAGGTGGAGCTGGTCCTTGGGAATGCATAAATGTAAATTTACAAGGTTAATAGTGTTAGTAAAATAATCAAAAAATAAAAACAATAAAAAATCTGAGACCATGGGTTTCATAGCGTGGTTGAAGTAGTATGGATTGATCCTGTAAAGATTTCACTATATCACAATTCATTTTTATACAAACTTATTAGTCTACAGAAAATTGAAAAATTACCTATAATTTTCGATTTTGTGCTTAAAAATCAATATTTACCTGGTAGTTTATTGATGTCTAAGCTAAGTTGTCTTTTTTCGTCATAAGACATTGGTTTTGCATTATCTTCATCTTCACTATCAAACTGAGGTAGAGGTTTGTTCTTTTTAGAAGATTTATTATTAGTTCGTTGCCTCTTATTTTGATTTTGAACTTTATTATTAGGAGTTGGCATTTTATTAGTATTGTTTTTCTTTGCAGCTTTGGTTTGCTTAGGTACAGGAACAACAGGGGATACTGCTGCTGTTGCTTCCACAGGAGGCAATTCTTCTTCTACTTTTATTTCTTTTACTTCTTCCTTTATTTTCTTTCGTCGTTTCTTTTTCTTTTTATCTCTTTTCCTACTTTCAGCTGCCAATACACTAATCTGTTCTGTCACTTTTTTCAACTGTAATAGCAAAATTTTAATAAAACACAATATTTTACTTTCATTCATATTTATAAAAAAAAATTCTTAATTTCTATATATAGTGCTAATTTAGAAGGAAATGCATTGATAAACAGATGAACTAATTCTAGAAAAATGCAGCGACCGTCTTCAGGCTATTAGTGTTAGCTTAATGCGTAAAAAAAATTGAACGCTTTAGAAATTTTTAAGCTCTCGAACATATAGCAAGGAAGGAGGGAAAAACAGGGTATGCTGAAAACTAGACTGTCTAATGAAAGCAAATTATAAAAAACTTAAAAGTCCTCTTAAGCTTTATTAAGATATTTTTCTTGAAAAGTAATGAAACTAAAACACATTAAAATTAATTAAGAAACCTCATTCAACATTTTAAAAGTAAAGCAATTTTGCTAATATGATGAAATCATAGAAAACAAAATGGACGTCTTTATAAGATAAAACTATTTTTTCTCTACTGTTTATGAACCTTTGGAATTAAAGAAACTTTTAAAATCACATAAATATAATATATATGTAGATTAACCTAAAGAAGTTTATCTTTCTTACAAAATGAGTTTCTGGAGTCAAATCAAATGACAAATTCAAAGTAAACAAGAGACAATTTCAACTTAATAGAACTAAATAGATTATAATAACAAAATAAGGAGAAAGAAACGCAAAGGAAAACAAACTCGGGTTTCCCATCTGAATATAGTATTCTACAACACAAGATTTTGTGAAACCACAAAGTGGGCCCAATTTGTGCCTGGATCGATCTCTTTGTGGAAAACCGATAATTTCTTGTCTCATGAAAAAACGGAACAGTTAACCACAAATAAATTTAAGGACGAAAAAATAAAGAAGGAAAACACTTTTCTTGCTGTGTTCCTTGGAAGTAAAACGCAGGAACTGTCTACTTCTTAATAATCCCTAATGTGAAGCATTTTATGTTACTTGATGCTCCCAACACATCAATTTTAACTTCCCAATGCTTGTTGACTAACAATCTATATTCAGGGTTCCCACTCTTTTTTTATAACTAAAAATAAGCACTTTCTAAGACTTTTCAAAGTCATTTTCTAAGACTTTGAATAAAGTATTGTGGAGCACACACAATACATTTTTATGGATGATAATCAATTTCGATCAAGTTGAATGTTCTTACAGATAAGTTAAACTTAAAATTTTAATATATAAGTGTATCTTCCCAAACATTATACATAAAAACACATAAACCCAGTCTCTCTTTTACAAGTATGCATATTGTGTATACATATAAGTAATATGTAAAGAAATATTAGAATAGAGATATCAAGAAAAATGCAAACTTACTACAATCTTCAAGGTTTAAACACTAAAAAATATTGACTTAATACGTAATGATATTAGCCATTTTTGAGGTTTTTTAACTTGTTGGCTATGGCATGGATAAACCCTAAAACTATAATTAATGTTTCCACGGCGGCCATATGAAGAGTCATTCCCAAACTGGAGATACGAAATTCTGACAGTTTGAAAACTATATGCAAACTGGTGAATTTTAAGGCCTCTGGAGACACATTTGGGATTGCAAAAATATTAGGAAAGAAATAGCAAACAAAACCATTTTAAGATTTAAATGCTTTTACTCATAACAAGGCAGAACAAAATAAGCATTTTTTAAATCTTGGGGGCGGCCCCCCCTTCTTACTAACGCCCGGGGGGGGGGGGGAGAATTAAAAAATGTGACTGATGTTACTTTTGCCAGTCACTTGTAAGCTTTATAAATCCGCTTAATTTCACACAAAAAATCTCATGCCAAAAAGGAAGTGGGGTACCATTATTATAATTCTATTATAATAATTTCGATCAATTTCAGAAAGAAAGGCAATTTTAAAAGTTAGAAACATAATTAAATTTTAATGTCAGTGGAATTACCCATGAACTTGAACTTTTTGATCTAAGGTTAAAAAAAATCTTCAATTATATGAAAGAAAAATAAAAGTGGTGAGGGTTAGTTAAAAATTTTATGAATGAATAAATGGTCAATTAAAAATACATCAAAAGCTTTGCAGATAATACTTAAAAAACATTTACATTTCAATTAACTTCTTTTTCTTTTTCAGAAATCTGAATGTCTAATTCTTTAATTTCAGATGCTTTTTCTTTAATATCCCTACAAAGTGAATTGGCTTTCAAAAAGGGAAATGTTTTTGGATGACTCTGCCTTATTACACAGTTCTGCTGAATTTTCCATAGCTGTGACATCAGCTTGAAGAAAATATTTTTTTGATTTTAAATAATTTAACTCTTCTTTTTTTATTGTTATCAGAATTTTTTTTTTCTTTTCAATTTTTCTTTCTTTTTTTTGCTCTTCCAAATGGAGCATACATTTTTGCCTTGAAGAAGAGACAAACTTTCTCATTTCTTTCCTAATGATAGTTTCATGAATTTCATTACAATTATTGGCATTCTCAAAAATGAGCCTCTGAGCAAAATAAGATTCTTCTTTCAAATTTTCCACTTCTAATGACTTATTTACACTAAAGCCAAGTTCTACAGTCGTTTGACCGTGTGATAAAATCAAAAAAATTTTAGTACCCTCCATAATTTTTCACTTTCTGAATCTTTGTTGAAAAAAATCACATAAAAAACTGATCAGAAATTGCATTAAAAAATACGGCAATTTAAAAATCGACTTTAGTATTAAAAAAAAGCACTTCTAAGCACCTTTGATTGAAAATAAGTACTTCTAAGGGCTTTTAGAAATGAAAGGTCAAATTAAGCACCTATAAGCACTTATAAGCACCCGTGGGAACCCTGTGTATTAAGTTATTTATTTTTTAATGTTTCTTTGGCATTGCTTAAATACACAGATAGGTTTATTTCAGGGTTGTAAAAAACCCTGGTTTTTTGGGTAAAAAGGGCAGCAAGTTAATAATGTATGGTGTATTGTATATATTTTTATATCAGAATATGCATAATTTAGCAAGCACTAAAAAAGTTTATCAAATTTTATTTACTTTTTATTAAAACAAAAGTAGTTTTTTTTTTTCAACTACCTTACTTGAATGTTGCATTTAATTTCATTTGATCTTATTTCATGTATATGTACGCACACTTTTTAAATTCAGTATTGGTGACATAGTAAAAAATTAAATAACATTCACTCTAAACGTTTTTCTGATTGATCCATTTATGATCAGAGCATCCTAGGCAAATTATTTAATGGTGTAGAATTATTTATAAATAAAAGTTGGGGACAAATTATTGTTGGGAAAAATAAAACATATGTGCATATATTTATGTATATACACACACATATAGATAAATTACATTTTATTGCTTGTATAGGTTTATTTCATGATTTTTCTTCTATATAGTTAATACATACCACATATTTTTCATCTTCTAACTATCACAATTATAATCTATTCAACAAATCTAAGCATAATTTTAATAAAGAAATATTTAAGAAAGATAGAGGGTATTAGCATCTTACAAATTGAAAATTTAGCTTCCAAATTATTTTTACTTTTGAAAAGTACAAAAAGAATGCAAATTTATATATTTTCAAATAAAATATATGATGTCTTGAAGAGCTTTTTTCATTTTTCATTATAAATGTAACTAAAGCTTTAACTTCAAATCTAAACCAAAGCTCTTTTTCCACTAAATAAATTTTGGTCTGATCAAAACAAAAACTATTCTTATATATAGAAGAAAATTCTAAACCAAAACTGCTTTTGTCCAAAAAGTACAGAAAATGTCAATTTATACATTTTTATATAAGATGTCTTGAAGTGTTTCTTTCATTAAAAATAAATCTTTTTTAATGTAACTAAAGCTTAACTTTTCCAAACTTTCATGTTAATAATAAAGATAAATTTTTGCTTTCTAATTGTGCAAGTTATTTTCCTCAACTATCTTGTAATTGTTATTTCTTCTTTATTATGACATAATTTTGCATTTTTTTCTTTTTTATAGCTATGGAAATTAAAAAGAATAAATTAAATATTGAATAGTAATGACATTGTAGAATTTTCATCAAAAAGAAACATTTTACAAGGGATTATTTGTTTTTAAATTTTTTAAAACCCAGCCCAGCATCGAAAACGGGTAGCTACCCGGGCAGCAAATCTGATAACCCTGGTTTATTTAGGTATTTTTTAAAGAAAAATTTCACATGGAAAATCCATAATCGAGGACAATCATACAATTTTCAAGTACAGTGTTCCCTCGCCACTTCGAGCTTCATGTTTTGCGGCTTCAGTACTTCGCCGGTTTTTCCAAAATATTCATCAAGAAATAAAAATGAAAAAATACACCCATGTCGGCAGCCACACTGCGTAAAGGAGCGTTGTTGATGAGCAAGAGAGAAGGATCTGTGCATAATCGCAGCGTTACCTAGCATCTTTTCTTGTTGTATCTCGCCAGTCTTATCCATGATGATGACCGTCTCGCATACTGTATTTTAGTATTGTGTTGGCGATAACTTTTTTTATTAATTAAGCCCTTATAATGTCGCCTAAGCGCTGTGCCCCTGTGAAAGCTTCCTCCGGGATGGTCATCATATTCTTCCAAGAGGAAGAATATGATGACCATCAGCGAAAAAGTGAAACTTTTAAATATGATCAAGAAGGCATGCATATGTGGCACGCCATTACGGGGTGAATGAATCTACAGTGCGGTATATCAAGAAAGGTGAAGCAAACATCCGCAAAACTACTTCAATAAAGAAGCAAAACATGTGGTAACTCCGCGTAATAACAGAATTGTGAAAATGGAAGCCTGTAAATAGTTTACATATTTAAAACATTTGCGTGCTCGCATACAGGAAAATTCCTAGGGGCAAAACCTACTTTGCAGTTTTTCAGCTATCGCGGTAGGTTCTGGTCCCCATTAACCGTGAAAATAGAGGGATCACTGTATATGTTGAACGGTTAATCTAAGGACATACTGAAAATTTTGGAATTAATGTTACGAAAGAGTAACCTTATCAAATTCCCTTGAGATCCTCTTCTTTTTTTTTACATGATTTAAATCTCCATTTATTTCAAGATGACACCAAGAGATGGCCGTGTTAGCCTAGTGGTTAGGTTGTCGTTCTTCAGTCGAAAGGTTTGGAGTTCGGACCCACCATAAACCCACCGCTGAAGACCCATCGTGTACACTTGGGGATACGTGCATATAAAATTTGTTGACCTTAGCTCCCGAGGCAGTTCTAAAGGTAATGTAGGCTGGAGAAAAATTTCCCTCTTCTTCAGTCTCCGGTTCAAAAAAGGAGGTGGCGTAGTTGTGACACCATCTGGTGCAATCTAACTACAGCGTGTCAGGGTTAATGCTGGCCAGCTATCAGAAGACCCTTCAAATGGCCAGCAATTCTTGTGGCTTTGAAATAGGCAAATGCCTCCAGGTTGTGGGAAAAAAATTAATGAAACTGATTTTTTTCTTCTCTTTTTTGATATAACGATGAAATTTTTATCAGGACCATTTTATCTAAGACTTCTAAGAGTAAAGAGTCCTTGGCGGAGATCACTAAGTGGATTGTTTTAGTCTTATATTTAAGTTAAATTTCTGGAAATTGCATTCAAACCATGATACAAATTCAGTGTTTTGATTTTCCCAAATTCCCCGTTAACAAATCTTATTCCACAGTACTTTTAACACATTAATAACAAAGGTTAACTTATTACAAAAAGGATTAATTTACTTGTTCCTGAAGCATTTTCAGTTTCTTTTCTCTTTCTTCTTCACTATCTTCGGATCCACTTGAACCAGAAGAATCAGATGACGCATCACTGGACATGCTTTGCATTGAATCTTCCGTCTTTTCGTTTTGGGAATTCATACCAACATCATTGCAAGGTGGTTCGTCAGGCATTTTTGCATACTTCATTTCAAACACATCCTAATGAAAAGCAAACATTAAAGCTAGGGATGTATTATATGAAATAACGATTTTGCAGGGGTTGATCCAGCATTTTGAACAAGGTCCTATTTTTGTGAAAAATCTAATTTTTTGAAAATTCAAACTTATAGTGCCATAAAATTTAATTATTATTTGCAGCTTATTTAATAAAAAATTCTGTGAAAAGGGGGATTTGGTACCTTAAAATTTTGTAAACGGTCCGAAAATGGACCAGAATATCTTCTGCCGCTACCCGTTTTGCCATATAGTCAAATGCACTGCTATTTTTTAAAAATCAGAATATGGAGTACTCAGCCACTCACTTGCATCCAATAACAAAATTTCTAAAGATTCAGTCTCATTAAAAGTAAATTATTTAATTTTAAAACAAATCATAAGGTAGGATTGTTGCTGCAAAGCTTGTACACTTTTTCCAAGGAAGAAAAGACGATGTTTTATAAACAAATATAGATGCAAAATTTATAACCAATAACTATTGTGTAAAATTGCAATACACAGGAAGAAAATTGCAAAAATGTGCTTGCAAAAAGGAAGTTTTCGCTCCAACATTTTAAAAATTTATGCAATAAAAAACATTATCAAACAAAGTAAATTTCTCACATTTTCTGTATGTTTTGAATAGCTTATGGCGATATTGGTAGGAAAAAAAGGTGAAAATCAAATGTGAAGAAATTTGGAACAATTTTCCTGATTATTTTTCAAACAACAGAAAGTATAAGATACAGGTCAACTGTGATTATTGTACAAGTAAAGTTGTGGCATACAAACATTTTAAAAGTAGCAATATTCCAAAGAATAAAAGACCTCAGTGAAAATTTTCTAAGTATTTTTGAAGTGAGGACAAAAATAAGGACTCTAAGTCTTTTATTGTCTGTGATGAAATTTTTTACAGGGTTCCCATTCTTATCTCTAAGTCAAATTTAAGGCCTTTTTAAGGTCACGTGTAACTTTTCTAGGGCCACATTACATTTTACATTTAGAATGACTCTTCTTTGAAGAAATAAGAATGATATCGTATGTTGTGTAACTGAAATTAACTTTAAAAAAAAAATAATAAGAATTCTGGAAATGACATTAAAACTTTGCTATCACAACTAAGGAACTAATTTTTTTCCCTCCAATGGATTTTACTGTACATTTAATGCATCTTTATGCACGATCAATTCATAGTTATGAATAAATGCTTTCCTAAGAATGATGATGAAACAGCAACATGAACATCTCACTGAATTAAATCTTTTACATATGTCAACTTTTTCAAATAGTTATATTTCCTTCAGAGTTATAAATATTATGCTTAGTTAAATTTTCAATTTATAAACCATAACCAGATCAGATTTTATTTTGCCTCCAACAACATTTCTCAGCACATAATCTGCAGTGCATCATCTAAATTATATGATATGTCTTATGATTATGCCTTTTATACATGTAAATCCATGCAACTAAAATTTTTGAAAGAGTAAAAACAACATATATTACGCAAATTTTGCAAAAGATTTTGGGGCTGCAACGAACTTCTTTTTCAATGCAGAAGAAGTGCACTTCTAGGTAAAAGCATCAAACTCTATCGAACTCCATCCGAAAATCTATCCAAAAAAATATAACTGATAATTTTTTTTTTTTTTTTTTTAAATTCAGATTGTACTTGATAGCTTGGATGGCATTGAAAGTTGAAACATTTAGCCTACTGGTCTGTGGGGTAATAATATTGTTCATATGGAACTGAAACTGGATTCAACTTGAGGGCCATGAAAGCATGTAAGAAAGGCTAGTGCCAATTTGGACAGTACATGATATTTCAAAAAGTTCCTCACATTCATCCACCAAACATCAATAGTGTCACTTTTAATTGGCTCAGCAAGAGAGTCAATACTTATGATATTTATTCTAAATCATACTGCTGTTTTTCATCTACATTTATGATATTTGTTGAAAATACTGACAGTTCTTTCATAAGCAATAATGAAGAAGAGTGCTGCCTATACCTATTATATTTATGCACTTGTAAATCATACTGCTGTTTTTCATCTACATTTATGATATTTGTTGTAAATGCTGACAGTTCTTTCATAGGCAATAATAAAGAAGAGTGCTGCATATACCTATGATATTTAGGCACTACTAAATCATACTGCTGTTTTTCATCTCCATTTATGACATTTATTGCAAATGCTGACAGTTCTTTCATAAGCAATAATGTGGAAGAGTGGTTCCTATACCAGGCTTCAGTCAAACTGAAAATATATTTCTAAAATAAAATGTGGGTTCAAACTTCGTGCTCATGGATTGTTGATACAATTTTCATGTCATTCATATCTTTACTTTTTAGAGCTCTCATTCTTGCATGTATTCCATTACTGCATGATTTTATAAGTAATGGGAAATTGAAAATTAATAAGAGTGGAAGTTTTAAATAATTGTCAATTATTTCAATCAAATGAGTTTGCAGACATTCTCAAATATCAAAAAATTGCGCTAAATCTTTTAAATATTGAAGGCAAAAATTCAGGAGTTGCAAGAAAACTTTTGTATTTCTGCTCAACAAGCTATTTTTTTTCCTTTTTTTCTGTCTGTCGATTAGGAAATAAAAATCAGATGCAAAAAGATTGAAACTCAATTAACGTATTTTCTGAAGTATAATCTGCGGGTAGTATATTTGGGGGGGGGGGGGGGGGGGGTCTACAGTAATGTGCCGATGCAATAAAAAATCATATTCCATAAAAATTGCTTCGTATATTTTCTTGGTAGGCTTTGTATTTTGCACTAATGCGAAAATAATAAGAAATATATTAAACTGAAAGCAGATGCAAAAGGATTGCCGAAAAATTTCAGCAACACGCTAATATTGCACAAACACATGGCAACGATATAAATAGTAATAATTAATTCTGAAGACAAAAGTTCAAACACTTAATACTTTTTAATTTGATTAACAAAATGTTTACTCGTTTGCATTAAAAGGAAACTCAACTCAATAACTTCCGCCATTTTGAAGAATGCTACTTTTGCATTTAGATGTGCGATTTGGGATAAAACACGACTTCCTTTATATAAAAAAAGTAAGTATCAGCGGTGCTTTCGACCTTTGTTCTTGAAAAATCTAGGTTTAAAAGTTTACTACAAAAAACATCTTATAATACGCAGCCCGAAGTCATGAAGTTAGGAATGTCCAAATGCTGTTGGAAAGAATTGTACTGGCTGTTGTGTTCTCCAACATCGCGATTTCAGTGCGTCAATCACCAGTGTGAACGAACCTAGTTTTGCGGCGTTTGTGTGCAAAAAAAGGAAAACAAAAACGAATGAAACAATTTTTAGATAAAATACAAAAACCGCGGAATCTACAAAAACTAAAAACAGCGGAAAATCGCGGATCCGCGGAAGAATCTCATGCCTGAACAAAGATAATCTAAAAATGCAATTTTAGGCTTGCTTGCGTTATGTTAGGGTAAAGAGGGTTTCCGAGTTCTCTCCCTAATTTATCTATGAAGCTGAACTTCATTTTTTAGGCTATCTAGAATTGACTTTTTAAAACTTTAATTACAAAAAATTTAATCAGGAAAGCCTCTTTTGTTCCTCCCTCCCCTATTTTTGAAAAGACAGTCAGGAAGGAAGGAACCCCGACTCCCAATATTCTCAAAGAGAGCTGACAATTATGTTTTTATGACGTCAATTTTGGAAAGTTTCTTTGGGAAAACTGCTGGCTAGTCCTTGCCCCCTCCCCTATATTTTTTGGACTTTAGAATTTAA
The DNA here is from genome assembly GCA_038502835.1 of Octonoba sinensis. Taxonomy (NCBI): domain Eukaryota; kingdom Metazoa; phylum Arthropoda; class Arachnida; order Araneae; family Uloboridae; genus Octonoba; species Octonoba sinensis. The sequence continues at coordinate 20,635,303 of CM076599.1, read as the reverse complement.
ATTTTTTTGGGATTGGGCCCTCTTCCACTCTTTTCCCAATGGCCTGAAGGATGATGAAGACTGCTCCAGAGGAAGATTATGATCATCATAGTTTTTATTGATTTCTATTGATATTAATTGATGCTAATGTTTAACGTTACAAAAATGACCGAGAGAAACTGACAAACTATTGGATCAGTGTGTCGCTTGTCTGTCCGGCAATCTAAATCAATTTAAAAAAAAAAAACTTTCGATCCCCATGAATTTCTTTATCCTTAGTCTTATCAACTGAAGCCTACTTTAAGTTTGATTTGTCAATATTTTTATTTCATTAAGCGGGAAAGTAATCTTTAGATTAATTTGTGATTTAAACATTTAAATAAGGTAAATATGGTGGTTGGATATATATTCACTAATGCTGCCTACAAGGTGTTCCATAATGGACAAAAAAAGTCGACGTATTAGTTGTTTTTGTGAAATAAATGTGCACTAAGTTCGCCTTCCTTCTCTCTCCTTCTCTAATAGTACAAATCTTCAGCAACAGGAGGCACTTCACCTACGTGATAAAGGTCAAGACTTAGAAATTTTGGAAGTGGCCAGCGGCCACTAAACTCAATTAGCTCAGTGGCCACCTATCTAAGCATCATAAAATAAAAGTGCAAAGGGTGCACAGATGGTGCATCAGTGCACTAAAATTCCTTATGTGTCAGTGAAGAAAACATAATAAGGGAGGATGGGGTAAAATGGGTCACTTAATAAAAAACCCAAAATAATGGAACTTGAAATTGAAAATTTTAAACCAATATTTTTAATGTTATATTTCAATGTGTTGGCAACATTTTTCATTCTCAAAAACGTTAGGTTCTTAAATATGGAACCACAAGAATTTTTTTTTTTTTAAACTTTGGATTATAGTGTGCTAAACACCTGGTTTACCAACTTCTGAAAAGATCTATATTTTATCAAATAACAGCCCAAATTTGAAGGATTTCCTCACAAAGAAACTTTGGAGAACAATTCCCGCCAAACATGTAAAATTTTTTTTTTAAAAATGTCTTTTTTACATGAGTTTTCCTTGGATGAGGATAAAATGGGTCATGGTTAGGCTCTGGGGTTAGTAGTTCTATTCTATTTTTTTAAAATTTACTCTGTTGAAAGTTCCTAAATTTCAACAATTTATGTTGTTTGTTTACTAAAATTAAATATATATATATTTTATGTTTCCCTAAAAAAGAATATGTTGATGTGGTAGGGAGAAGTGAAGTTTTGAAGTGTTATGTGAACCAATATGTATAACAATCTAGAAGAATATTATTTGCTAATATATGAATATGTTAGTTACATTTTTTTTTTCAATTTCAAAGTAATAAATAACTGTTTTCAGCATTATTTTGCATTATGACCCATTTTGGTTAACCCTACGGGGTAAAATAGGTACAACTTTATAAGCTCAGTTAAACTATTTCATAATTAAATTACATATATTTTTCATAATATTAAAATTACATAAAATTGATCTAAAGGAGTACAATGTTAAGATTCAATTGAAAAGAAATATGCAATGTTTTTGGTTTTGTTGCTATGGAACTTTAAATATGAAAATATCTGAAAAGTGACCCATTTTCCCCCACCTACCCTATTTTGTCAAAATTATCAAGTCTACAACACAAAATAAATAAATAAATGTGTGTAACTTTTAAACTGGAAAAAGAAAAAAAAGGAATGAGGAAAAACTAGCGTCATTGGCAATGGTAAATTAAGGAAATATTAATTTTTGCGATTTTTTCATGTTGAATGTTATTTTTTTTTCTATATCATGTTTGAGCGGAGCACCTATTAGAGTTATCAAAACATTCCTTGTCAGAATATAAAATGGTACTTTCACTATCATTTGCACCAATTATCCCCAAATTTTCAAATTTGTAACTTACATCCCTTTGCTTCTGGGTATCCCATATGTAAATACAAGAATGAATTAAGGTAACAATAAAATGAAGTTTAGGTGTGAATCAGAGTACGCATTAAAGCAGGAAGAAAAATTTATATGCATTATCAAATAAAAAAAATTATATACTTATCACCAAAAAATATTTAAAACCACAATTAAAATAGCACAGCAATAAGTTTCAGGTGTAGCAAAAGCTACATGAAGAGTGACGAAAGAGTGAAAAGAAAAGAAAGAGATTAAACTTAAAAAGTATTTTCAAAAAGTCATAAGACCTGAAATAGCAAGAATACAAAACTAAAAGCAAAACTTACTTGCAGTTTTCTCGCCATGGCCACAACTTCATGATCAGGTGGATTATATTTATAACAATTTGTAAAGATAAGCCTAACATCACTAGCAAAATCATCTGGAGAATTATATTCATGATTGTCCAATTTTGTCTAAATTAAAGGTGGGAAATAGAAACAGAATATTCAATATCATGGCATACAAATCTAAAATATACTTAGCTAAATATTTGATGAGTTGAAATTAATAACTAAAATAATTAAAGGGGACAACAATTATGAATTAAATAAGTATATATAAAAATCATCATACTATTGAATTAAAGAGATTTGTTTTGTCATGATTAATGTCTTCAACATAAAAATATGGTTCTGCAAGTAAAAGAAAAATTAATGAAAAAGTGAAAAATTGGCTAAATCTTTTGCTCTATGTTATAAGCTTTTAAACTTCCAATATGCCATAACTTTGAAAACACCGCAGACATAGTATGAATCCTTCTCTTTCTCTGCATATGAAGCAGCATATTTCTCGGGAGTGTATAACTATATCTTTTGCATCTTGGGGGGGGGGGGGGGGGGGCAATGTATTCTTGTAACCAATGCTACAGAAAATGCGCTTGTGATGAAAAACTAAGACATGGATATATGAGGAGGTAAGAAACATACCAGTGTAAGTCAAGCGATAAGTATCAAGGATGATTGCGACACAAAGTAAAAGACCCTGAAAATTTTTTATGCAAAAAGTCGGTATCACTTTTTATGCACCATAAATTATACGACAGCTACAACTTTGGAAATTAAAATTTATATTTTACTTACCTACTTCTAACTAATAAGAAAAATTTAATTTTTTTTTTAACAAATAAATTGTAATTTATAGTAAAACATAATGAATAGGAATTTCCCATGACTATAGTTGAGAAAATAATTCTTAAGTCCAGCGCCGATTTCAGGAAAAGGACGTAAAAATGCGTTATTATGCAAAAAAAAAAAAAAAAATGAAGTTCGGAAAATGAGTTCAACTTTTTGCAATGTTTATCAGAAAAATAACCAAATAATAATTTAAAAAAAAAAAAACGCCAAGTTAATTTTTATTTTAAAAAGAACAATGAAAAAAAGTCCGGAAAAAAATTACATAGGGAATGTAAACATTGGCAACCCCGGGGTTTGGCACCAGGAAAAAAAAAAAAAAAAATGCCGCCAACGCCCAGTTTTCCGCAACAACGAACGCACGTGGTAAAGGCATTGTTCGTGTTTGGAACAAAGATGGTTGCCGCTGTTACAACCCTTGCTGTGTAAAGGGTTGCTACAAAGGGAATGTTTATCGTTTTTCGGCGTATTTTCTGTTCCCATAAGCTAAATTTTCAAGACTAAAAACTACGATTTTTAAAACACGGAAGGAGGATATGAAAAACCTGGATTTCCAGGGTACACACGGAATACAATCACCCCTGAAGTATTTTGAGAAAAATGACACTTTGCATCAGTTTAAATATTACGGTATTGAATAATAAAAAAAATAATTTGCAATATGTTGATCAAGTATTGTATAGTTTACAGCAAATAAATGTAGCCCACATCCCATATTAATAAAAAAGGGTTTAAAAAGGGTTTATAGAAAATCGAATTAACTACATTTTCAAAGAAATTTGACTTACACCAGTTACGTTTCTCACCCTCTCATATTATCATTTCACTCCAGACAATTGTATAATGAATATCTTGAAAGGCATTTGGACAATACTCTATTGCGACATTGCATGTACAAAATAAATGCAATATTTTTCATCCCTACTAATGGCAGTGGGAATATATGTTTCTTTCTAAGTAATGAATTCAACTAAGCATCATTCTTATGACACCCATAGTTTCTTAAAATGATTTGAAATTTCCCACATTTGCACCATTTATGTGAATTTAAGAAAGCATATGAAATGTTTTAAATAATTCTAAAATGGTTTACGTTTTACAAGTTTTTGGAAATTCATGGTTCTCCATGATTGGATGGAAAACCGAAATGTTCTTTAATAGGAAATAAATTATTCTTGGCTCTTTGTGAACCAATGTTAATAAAAAAATTTTAATTTATACTTTTAATACGTAAAGAATAAGCGTAAAAAGTTATTTAATCCTGTAAGTATCTGCTAGTGGTCAAGAAAAAATTCTGAAGTGGCAAGATGAAATTTTTTTTAGTGAAATATGGAGTTATGGAATATCAACAAAAAGAAAAAGCATAAACACGAAAATCCCCCCTCCCTCCTTTTTAATTTACTTCAGAAACAAAAATAATTAAAAAAAAACTGGAATACAGCAATTTGGCTTTCAAAAGTATGATAAATAAGCATTATTGGGTAATGCAGCCAAGATTACACACTGCATGCTGATTTGAGGGGGCTCATGGGTTGGAATTTACTTTTTCCTTTTTTTTTGCTTTTATGAACATTTAGAAAATGCATAAGCACATAAACCAACAAACATTGTGAAATGTAGAAAGCAAAAATATTAAAGACAGAGATATAAATACAGTCAACTCTCCGAAATCCGCACTGCTTGGGACCAAGGGTTCTGCGGTTTTAGAATTTTGCGGATTTCGGATCATCGATCTGTGTATGCAATTTGCGAGGTTATAATGTTGCATTCACCTTTTTACTTATTACTTTTAAAATGTTTTGATAAACCACAATTTATAAAGGCACGAATATATAAAAAAGATTGATAGAAAAGAAAGAAAAATTATGAAAATTAGATACAATATATATATATGTAAAGCTCTAATTTTTTTTTTTTTTTACAATTCAACTACTTTTGTTAAAGTGCAGATTGGTGGTCATCACTCGTCAACTGGCTACCAAAAAAGTGACCAAAAGTTTCACTGCCGATCGCCAAGTTGGAGACCAAAATTGTCTCCATTAACTAGATCAAGGAGGAAGAACATTTGCACCATAAAATCGATGCAAATCTAAAATTTATACTATATAATAACTTAATATTTTTGCTGAATACTATTTGAATTACATACTAATGAAAAAAATATCCCAAATCGAAAACAGATGCAAAAAGATTGATGTCCAATTACAGCAAAATGCTAATGCGCATGGCATGGCTATAAAAAAGCAAAAATAAGCTAAAAATACATTGTTTTCAACATATAAAAGACAGATGTGAGTCATTGTGAACATTTCAAGTAAAAAAAAATGCTTTTTGTTTTGGAAATTTAAGAAATGTCTAGTTTTTTGACCAAGTTTCACTGTTTACATCGGAATTCTTACACGGTTTTTAGATGCTCGCAGATTTGAGAGAGTTGCGTGTATTGTGTGAGAAGGCTTGGCTTTTCTTCTTCCAATTGCTTCTCACTTAGGATTGCTAACTAAAAGCAGCTGGAAATTACTACTACCTTAAATAAAGGTTATAAAAAAAAACCCTGGGCTTTACAGTAGCACTAAATTTAGAACAATGTGGAAATACGTTAATAAAAAAATGCAATTAAATGGTTATAACATAAAAATTTCAATGGTTTGGAAAATTTAAGATGTTCGAAAACCCCTCTACTGCCATCCTTTGGGTCTAATATTTTGTTATTTATCAAATGCCGGCCTGTTGACCACTAGGCCATAAGACCACGTGCTCTCCAATATTTCGCAACAATACAAACAAACATAGATAATGCAGGGCATTTGTTGATGTGAGCAGCAGTCATTTCTTGTCCAGTTGAACATAAAGTACACACAGGAGAGCTTACAACATTAAAATGAAAAAGATGGGCACGAAGACAATTGCGCCCAGTTAAAAGTCTAAAAGTGGCAGTCACAGCTGCACAAGGAGCAGCAGGAACACAATGGGAGTTGGAGGTGAGGACACTCCAGGACTTTTCATGAGAAGAGTCGGCAGCCGCTGTACGGAATGAGTGTCTGAAGATTCTATTAATCTCTAGTTTAGATGAATGAAAGGACAAATTTCTCTTCAAATTCTGAATTACATTGCACCCCTTCTTTGCCAAACTGTTTTCTCGTTTCCCTTGATACCGCAATGGGAGGGCACCCACTGGACAGTCTTTTTGTTGGATTTCCCACGAGAAGGAATCTATTGTTGGATGCGAGGACTTTAACTCTCTTGGTTAGAAGAAAGAGCTTGAAGGGAGATGTGGAATCGGAGAGAGGATCATAGTTTTCCCAAAGAAACTCTGACGTATGAAGAGCTGCTGAAGAGTAACAAATATTGATTCCAATTCTCCGTCGAAATGGGTTGAAAAATTTCCAACTGGCAGGTAAAAACAAAAAAGTTCACAGAAAATACCAGCACCAGCTCCTTGAGAGAAGTCCATAAGAGTTTGGGGCTAATATACCTTTTTTCCAAACTTGTTGAGGATTTGACGTGAATTGTGGCTTTGTAAAGTAACATGCACACATTTTTTATTTATTTAGAAGATGGGTAGCATTGAATTTATTTCAGGAGGCACCTGGCCCTTAAATGCACCCTTGCTGTATGATAATGTGTAAGTCATTTTTAGTCAAGGGAATAGCATAAAAAAAATTATGTCTCAATATAACAAAGCTCAAATGCAAAAATCTAAAATTCTGTAAAATGATATGTCAATCAGCTCCTTTGTTCTGTGAAGGGTAGCCACCAGAACATTTTTTCTCTTGGTGTTTTTATTTACAATTTTTGTCTCATGTCGTGGAATATCACTTCCTAAGAAACTTAATTTAAAAAAATGGATTTTTAGAATATAATTTGAAAAATTTAATTAAAAAAACTCATCATTTAAAAAAAATAATCTTTTTTTTTCAAAAATTGGCGTTAAGTCAACTTTTTTTTATTGATTCATTACTCAAAAAGCTAAACTTCAATGCATTGAATTTTTTAAAAGTCAAATACTTTTTAAGAAAAAAAAAAAAAAAAAAAACGAAAAATTCAAAAAGCCTACTAAGATTTTTTTTTATTTTTAAAAGTACTTAAGCTATTATAAAAGTAGTTATAGTTTCAGGGGCTTGTGGTGAAAAAATCCACGTTATAGATACAAATTTAAAAAAGCCTTTGCATTCTGATTCAGATGAAATGCATAAAAAAACAAAGCGAGAGAAACAGTATTTTAAGTTTTCGGCTTGCAATATCTTTAACAAAATTTCAAGTAAGGAATTTTTTTTTTTTTTTTTAAGTTATAGATATGGGGAAATTGCTTCTTGTTTATTTTATTTTAAAAAATAAATATGTAGCTTATATTCAGCATAGTTTCGGTTTTGGAATGAAAAGGCACCATAAGAAAATCAATGATAAATCAATAAATATTGCTTCAATTTTTCTGAAATTTTCAGTAAACATTTTTGAAGACTTATTTTACTATTTAAGCCAATAAAAAAAATTCCGTTTTTTCGACATTTTTGGATACCAACTGTCCTAAAATGAAAAAATATGATGCATGCACACACACGATGCTAAAGAAAAACATGTCAGGGATGACGAAACTTTTTCTGTTAGTGTGCCACTTAAATTAGGCGTCTACTGTGCCACTTGTTATATTTCTTATCAAAAATAATCTTTAAACCCTTTTTTATTAAAAACTAACGAATTTTATTTGGAAAGTGCATTTGCTGCTATGTTATTAACTTGCAATGTAAATTTTCTAAAAAGTATTTTACAAATATTTCAGTTTAAAGGTAAAGTGTTCTAAAGCAGACATTCTTTATTCAAAGTTAAAAAGTAAAATAAAAATAATTAATGCTAGATGTTTTTAACTATTTTAGTGTGAAAGCTTGGATGTATCAATACAAATCAACATATGAGTAATGGCCTTTATCTTTTTCATTAAAAAAAAAAAAAAGGCGTCGACTTTTAAACTTGAAAGCATGCCGCTGAAATGCAAGTCGTATGCTACTTAATGGCACGCGTGACATAGGTTCACATCTCTGGCATAGGTTTTTAAAAAGGGTGCTTCCTCACCTTTTCCTCACTTAGCAAATAACAAATATTCCCCTGTAACAACTTTTCTTTTTAAATATTAAAATTTCAGCTGTTAACATACTTTATAAAAAAATCTTAACTGTAAATGTATACTTAATGTGCATTCACTAAACAAAATTACTTATTACATTACCTTAACAGTACCTAAATCCATTGGATGTTTAATGACTTCATGATAGTCTGGCAAATCAAGAAGTTGTGCATCAACTGGTTTATAAAATGGCCAAGCATATCCCTGTAAGGTATTAAATATTTTCTAAGAAAAATAATTTAGAACAGGATGCAAGTGCAGCATTTCTATAATGAAGGTAAATCAGTCAAGTCATTAAGATGCTTACAATAGAACAGAAGCTTATCACAATAAGGCTTAGCAAATGTAATCATCTAGCACAAGGGATGAATCAAGTTTTTCAGATTGCCTCCCCCCTCCCCATAAATCGGGACAAATAATTGGAATGAGTTAATTTTCATAAGAAATATTTTTTAAATCCAAATCTTCACTAAAACTAAGCTGAAACACAAATGTCGGAAATATTAAAATCCAGCAGTTGCAACTAGAGTTTTTCAAATTCTTAAGCTGTTACCCAGGTCAACAAACTTAAACATGGAAACTTGAAGGTTTAGCAAACTCATGAGGAAATAATGGCAACACAAATTACAAAATAAAATGTCATGAACTGAAAATATTACCTACTGCTACAAAAACTAAAACACTTAAAATCATCACAATGTAATTTACTGATAATTATTTTTTTAGATATAAGAATGAAAACATTTTTTAAAATTCATGCTTGAGACATGTGTTCAACCTCAATTTCAAAAAAAATGTGTTTCAAGGATTGAAAAAATGTTTTACTCTGATAACAAAAACAAGTCCTAAAAAAGACCCTCACCTAAGTTCTTGAAAGATTGGTCTGAAAAGGAAATATTTAATAATTTAAAATTCGGTTTCAATCAATGAACATTAAAGATAAAATTTTTTATTTCTCTATGGTAAATCAAAAAGCACTTGCCTGATATAAGAATTTCAATTTGAGTACATGGTCTCAAATTTTTGTTGGTATTAAATTAATTTTTGATTCAATTTTTATCTGCTCTTTTTACCTGCTATGTAGTCCATACATTTTTGTGAAACCTCAGTATGATAAGGGGGAACAGGTTCTCAGCTCCAGATTTCAGGAAGGATTTTTTTTAATTTGTGGGGATTTTCCATTGTTATTATAATTCAAAACCATGCTTACAAGTATTTTTCAATAATACTATTAAGAAAAAGACTCTTTAAAAGCACTAATAACGCATCAAATTACTGGTTTCATGAAAAATAGAATGAAAGAACTTTGCATAAGAAATAAAAAATGTCAGAAAATTAAAATTTTTAAGTAGATTGTACATTGTTTTCATACTTCACACATGAAATTGAATTCTGAATTTATATAAATGAAATTAAAATTAAAGCACTTTTTAAGCACTGCACAAATCCTGTGCTTGTGCCATTCAGCCAAATATACGGGCGCAAGATGGTCGGCCGTTGGGTTACAACTGGGGTTGTTTGATTTAAAACATGATTTTAATCACAATTTAAATCAAGTGATTTTTTTTCTTTTTAAATGCTTGTTTGAATTATTTTTGAAATATTTTTTAAAAATTGATTTTAGCATTAGAAAGTGTTGTTCTAAACATAAAATATGCTACATCCATTTCATAAAAAATTTCGAAGTTCCCGTCTCTGTACATCTACAGGGTGGGGCAAAAGTAAGAAGTTTTGAAGGGTTACAAAAACAAAACTAATAGTTTGAGGCTTAAAACTTTTTATATTTTGATCTGCATTTAATACCATTTTTTTGCATTAAGTTTTGAATACCACTTCAGAAAGATAGCGGTCTACAGCATCAACACAATGATGCAATCCATTTCTGAAGTTTTGAAAAAAAAATTCTGCACATTTCAAGAGGTATGGCGGATATTTCCTCAATAATTTGGTCTTTGAGCTCTTCTAAAGTGTGGGGAACTTTCTCCTTCAAATAATCCCCCCCCCCCCAAAAAAAAAAAAAAAACGTAGGGACCATAACATTACGCGGGATATTGAAATGCACACAAAGATGCAATCTATTATTCTCTCAGTATGGAAAAAAAGACTGCATCAGTATTTGCTGCAGAAGGTTGCCATCTTGCTAAAGTGGTATTCAAAACTAAATATAAAAAAATAGTATTAAATACAGATCAAAATATAAAAAGTTTGAAGTTTTTAATTGTAATATTCTTTTATGCAACCCTTCAAAACCGGATCATTACTTTTGCCCCACCCTGTATAACAAATTTCATAACTAATAATTATAATTTTTGAATCTTGCAATAATATATTCTTCGACAGTTTACCAACAAAGCATAATTCATTAAACCATTCATATTGCAATTCAAAGTACTAATTACAACACATTTTGTGTTTTTGGTTTTAGTAATAGTATTTTAAATAGATTTACTGAATACCACATACTAAATAATCCAGAATGATTGTTTAGAATTTAGAATACAGGTCATTAAACGTCCAAATGTAACAGGGGTCCCTGCTCGACCCTCTCGAATTTTGATGAAATTTTTATGGCATGTACATATATATCTTAGATGGAGCCATGCCAAATTACAGCTCCATAAGTTGTATAGTTGGGCCACTAGCCATGGTTTGTAAAGGCACCTTTTTTCACGTCGCAACTGAAATGACTAAATCCTCAACTTTGTGTTCTTATTGCTCATGACCAAAGAGGACTACCGGACAGAAAGTTGGTGATCCTGCTAAACATTTGAGATATAGCAGCCTACTAGTACAACAAAAACTGAATGTATTTTAGATTTTTCACATTTTGCTGCCAAAGTAGCTCATTTGTGCCAATGTGGCGGATTTTGACCACTTTACCAGCTTGTATCTGTTGATAGAAATATTTTCTGAACTGGACTTTATCATCATTTACACCGTACTGGCATCTCATAAAGGTGTGCAAGTGGCATCTTGATTGCTCAATTAACTGCCGAGTTATGCTGGTTCAAAATTCAGTTAAAAATTTCATGCCTCAATTTTGGCTCATTTTCAAAGAGGGGGATTTTTCATTTTTTTTTTTTTACCTCAAAAGGGGTCATTTGGATTTGGTTTTTCTTCCTATCAATGAAAAGAGCTCACTTTCCTCTATTAGGAAATTTCTTTTGAATTTTGGAGACAACGCAGTTTTATACACAATGTAGTTCAAAACAATGTATAAAATTTTGCTAATTACAGAAAATGATATTATTTCTTTTATTTATACATGACCTAAGAGGACTACCGGACTGAAACAACGTGATTCTGTTAAGCTTTTGAGATATGACAGCCTACTAGTTCAAAAAAAGCTCAGTGTATTTTAGATTTTTCACCTTTTGCTGCCAAAGTAGCTCATCTGTGCCAATGTGGCGGAATTTTACCACACTTTGCCAGCTTGTATCTGATGATAGAAGAATTCCCTGAAGTTGATTCTTTTCTCATTTGCCCCCTTCTGGCATGTTATGAAGGTGTGACTGGCACCTTGATTGCTCAGTTAACTGCCGAGTTATGCAGGTTCAAAATTAATTCAAAAATTTCATACCTCGATTTTGGTTTATTTTCCAAAAGCTGTGCCTCAAAAAAGAGCACTCTTAAGTGATTTTCCTTTATATCCTTAAAAGGTGCTCACTTTCCTTCACCAGGAAAATGTCTTTTGAAGTTTTGAGACAAAGCAGTTTTTTACGGATAATGATGTTCAACAAATTTTAACTCTAAAAAGCGTACTGAAGATGTACAAAATGAATAAAAAGGAATGTTTAGTTTTAGAAAACAGCGCTCTTTTTAATGATATAAATAAAAACACCATTCGTGTAATCCCTTTGAGGTATGGCTTTTTGAAAATGAAGCAAAATTGAGGCATGAAATTCTTGAATGAATTTTGAACCAGCATAACTTGGCTGTTAATCGAGCAAACAAGGTGCCACTTGCACACCTTTATGACATGCCAGCAGGGTGCAAATGAGGAAAGAATTCAGTTCAGAAAATATTTCTATCTACAGATAGAAGCTGGCAATGTGTTGTCAAATTCTGCCACATTGGCACAAATGACCTACTTTGGCAGCAAAATGTGAAAAAATCTAAAATACATTAAGCTTTTGTTGTGCTACTAGGCTGTTATATCCAAAATGTTTAGCAGGATCACCAAGTTTCAGCCCTGTAGTCCTCTTAAGTCATGTATAAATTATGCAATAATCTCTATTTTATGTAATCAGTGAAATTTTTAAAATCATTTAAAACTCTATTATCTGTAAAAAACTGCTTCGTCTCCAAAATTCAAAAGAAATTTCCTAATAGAGGAAAGTGAGCTCTTTTCATTGATAGGAAGAAAAACCAAATCCAAACGACCCCTTTTGAGGTATGGCTCTTTGAAAATGAGCCAAAATCGAGGCATGAAATTTTTAACTGAATTTTGAACCAGCGTAACTCGATGCCACTTGCACACCTTTATGAGATGCCAGTACGGTGTAAATGATGAAAAAGTCCAGTTCAGAAAATATTTCTATCAACAGATACAAGCTGGTAAAGTGTGGTCAAAATCCGCCACATTGGCACAAATGAGGTACTTTGGCAGCAAAATGTGAAAAATCTAAAATACATTCAGTTTTCGTTGTATTAGTTGGCTGCTATATCCCAAATGTTTAGCAGGATCACCAAGTTTTACCCCCGTAGTCGTCTTAGGTCATGAGCAATAAGAACACAAAGTTGACGATTTAGTCATTTCAGTTGAGACATGAAAAAAGGTGCCTTTACAAAGCCATGGCTAGTGGTCCAATTATACAACTTTTGGAGCTGTAATTTGGCATGGATCCATGTAAGACTTATATCTACCATCTATAAAAATTTCATCAAAAATGGAGAAGGTTGAGTGGGGAACTTTCCGAAATTTGGTACATTTGACATGGAATGCCCCATACATAATAAATATCCATAAAGATGTCTCTTTCATCTATGTTTTGCCCTTATAAAATATTTTTTCCATCTTAGAAGTTTCAATAAAGATATTTGATTGAAACAAAAAGAATAAGTTTTTTAAATAATGGAGTGAGCATATGAACTTACTAAATGAGTAAGTTTAACAATATATTTCAAGTTATTTCATTTATAAAATGGAAAAATGATTAAATGGCATTCAATGCAAAATTAAGTGCACAGTTTTTTTTTTTTTTTTCAGCTTTCAGCAGCAAAAGAATTCAGATTGAATTTTAAATTTTTCCTGTTCTTTAGAGTGTATTATTATTATTGGCTGGCTTAAATTTCATTTGAATCAAGCATTTGTATTAAAATTTGCTTATCTATATTATTAAAAAAATATCTACCATGAACATAACTTAAAATGTGTTTTTGCATAATGTTTAAAATGCCATATTATTTTCATAAGTGTAACATAATAAATATGCAAAATAGTTACGGTTTGTTTAAAAAAATTAAAAACATCCATTTTTTTTTAAAATCATGAACTGGGTACAACCAAACAAATTAAAATAACAAACATATGTGCCTCATTCTACATTACTAGCTTAACTGAAACTAAAATGAGAAGGAAAGTACGAAATAAAAGAGAAAACACAGTCAGAAAGTCTGAAGTAAAAATTTTGTTTTCCAAAGTCATAATAAAAGCATTTTTTATGAAAACAATACCAAAAAGCAACAATTGAAAAATCATACATTAAAAATAAAAAAATATTTTCTAGTCAATTAATAATTAAAATTTTGTTTATAGTTTTGATAATTACTCAAAATACCTAGAAAAACATGTTTCATGCAATCATGTATAAAACAAAGCCGAAATTCATTCAAAATTTTAATCACTTTTCAAATTCTGAGACTTCTAGTAATGAAAGTAAATGTCTTAAGACAGCCTGATAGCACATTAAATGAATAAAAAAAAAAAAAAAAAAAAACACAGAAAAAAACATACAGCATGTTTCTTGGCAAAAAGCTCTTTTAATACTGTGCTGCAATATTTAATTTGCTCTGTTAAACGTCCTTTTTTAGACTTCACACATGGTTGCTGAAAGAAAAAACATTACAAGTTACATTATATATATATATATATATATATATACACACACACACAATAAAACTTGTAAAGTTGAGCATCTTTGTAAGCTGACCACTTTTGTCAGGAACAGAATTAGCCCTGTTATATAATGTAGAGGAACCTTTGTAACTTGCCCATTTAATTTTGACCACCTGTCTGTATTTTTGACCACTTGTGTAAGCCACATTTTGGTGGGAGTATTATGAAAAACCCTTTGTAAGTTGACCGCCTAATTAGTACTATATTTATTTAACTATTTCTGCAAATATAAAAAACTACAATAAGTTTTCCGGGATATTATTTATGCTATAGTGTTAGATCAGTATTTGTATGGATGGAAACATCAATATAAAGTTTACCTAAACCTTTTTGTGAGATAACCATATGGGAAAACGACCCCCAAATAACTTTTGAAACAATTATCCAATTCGAAATTTTTTTTTTGCATTCGGAGAAGCTCGGCGAGGACATCTCATGTCCCTATTTTACTTTTTGATTTGAAAAATTTTTCGTTACATTTTGAACAGTTCAAAATTTTTTTAAATTAGTGCCTAAGGGCAACAATGAAGCAAATTATGTAAACTCAGGGCATAAGAGTCGAGTTGTTATGAACAAGCTTACTGAAAGAAGCTGAATAATTTATTGATTTCAGCATTTTTTGTTCATTTTTGAACCGTTCGAAAAAAATTAACATAACGCTTACGGGGAAATTTCAATCCTATATAAAACCTGATCTAACAGACTGATTTACTTGGAACAAACTTCATTGCAAAGTTCTTATAACATGGAACATGTACAGATAAAAAGTTCATCCAGAACTAATGAGCCAATTTTCCTATGAAATTTTTTTTATTGGGATTTTCAAGAACATTTTTGAATTAATGAATGATTAAATGAATAAGTGAGAGAATTAATGAACAAATGAGTGAATAATTGATAAAAAAATAAATGGGTGAATAAATACATGAATGACTGAAAAAATGAGTGAATGAATAAGTATTAACAGTTGAAAAAAGGTATATTTGAAGCAGGGTTCGTTGATTTAAATCAGCTTGATTTAAATCGCCATTTAAATCAAGTGATTTTTTTTTTTCAAAAAAATCATTGATTTTACTATGTAAGTGTTGTAAAAGTCAAATATGTTGCAATTACAACTACTGTTTCAAACAAAACTTCCTAGGTCCATCTGTCTCTGTGCATAACATATTTCATAAGGTTAGAATTAATTATTATATTTTAATTTGGCAATATTTTTTTTAAATTTTACAATATTATTCTTCAAGCATCTTAACAGTAAAGCATAATTCATTCAATCATTCAAATTACAGTTCATAATACATAAACATGAACCATTCTGTGTTTTTTAATCTTAAAAATACTAGTATTTTAGATCAATTTAATCAATGCCACACAATAAATAACACAGGTCTGCGATGAAAAAATTGTAGCATATTTAACTAGTGGGTTTAACAGTATTTCTTGTGCTGATTACGGAAAAAATAGTGAAAAAATTCCATCACCCGTAGATAAGTCAGAAATTTCAACTGAAGTTTTCTTATTTTCAGGGGTTTTCAGGTTCAGTATGCGTACGATTTTTCAATATTATAGCCTACATAAGTGGTAAATTTAGTCTGAATTATGGAGCTTTCATGGTGAACAGGTAACTAAACAATGTGAGTATGTTATTTGCAAAAAAAAAAGTTTTTATTCTATTTATTTGAATAAGACAATGAATCTAAACTGGGAAAATCTAGTTTCTACTGGAACAAGACATGTCTCAGTCTGTCTGATTAATCTGCAATCCTACTGTCTGCTAGACCTCGGCGTAGTGAGCCGTGACCTTGAATGCAGTCAGTGACTCAGTGTGGAGCTAGCCAATGTGGTGTACACATCAAACAGTTTTGTGCTATTTAGAAGAAATGGCTACCAGAGGATGTGTCAACTCTCCTAACTGTTTCTGTTATATTTGTGGGTCTTATACCATCAAGAAGCAACAAAGGAACATTTCTAATTTTGTTCAGAAGGTGTATTTTGCATACTTTGGTGTTAAATTAGGGGGACCAAGATAAATCTTGGGCTCCCCATATAGTGTGTTCTGTGTGTGTTGAAGAACTGAGACAATGGTTTCAAGGTAAGAAGAAATCATTTCGTTTTGGAATACCCATGATTTGGAGAGAGCCTAAAAATCAGTGATGACTGCTATTTTTGTTCTTGTTCAGTGCAAGATTTCAATTCAAAAAACAGGAAGGACATTTCATACCCAACGAACATACGTTCGGCTATTCGCCCAGTTTCTCATGGACCTGACTTGCCTATTCCTTCACCTACAGACACCCTGGATAATATTTTAGATGATTTAGACCAAATGTCACATAGTAGCAGCGATGATGAGGACAGCTACGATCCAGGTACCAATGACCCTAAACTTTTCTCTCAATCAGACTTGAACGATTTAGTACGAGATATGGGCCTCCCAAAGGATTCAGCGGAAGTTTTAGGGTCTAGACTAAAAGAAAGACATATGTTAGCCTCCGGTGTTTCATTTTCATGGTACCGATTTAGAGAAAAGGAATTTGTCCCTTTTTTTACACAAGAGGGTGACCTAGTTTTCTGCAACAATGTACCTGGGATCATGGAAATGTTCAAAATCACGTATGAACCAGAGGAATGGAGACTTTTCATCGATTCATCAAAAAGGAGTTTGAAAGCTGTACTTCTTCACAATGGTAACCGATATGCTGCTGTGCCTGTTGGACACTCGGTCCATTTGAAAGAATGCTACGAAAATCTTGAGTTTGTTCTCAATAAGCTTGGCTACTCTGACCATAAATGGACCATTTGTGGGGATTTGAAAGTTATTTCCATGTTACCAAGTCAACAAAGTGGTTACACAAAGTTTCCATGTTTAATCTGTGAATGGGATAGCCGTGACAGGAACCATCACTATGTCAAGCAGTACTGGCCAATCAGAAAAGTTCTTATTCCTGGAGTTAGAAATGTTGAAAGACAAAGTTTAGTGGATCCTAAAAAGATCTTACTTCCACCACTTCATATCAAATTGGGGCTAATGAAACAGTTTGTGAAAGCATTACCCAAAGAAGGAGAGTGTTTCAAGTATCTTTGTGAACAGTTTCCTGGTCTATCCGATGCTAAGCTAAAAGAGGGAATCTTTGTTGGGCCTGACATCAGAAAACTTTTAAAAGATGAAAGCTTTATCACTAAAATGGAAATGAAAGAAAAAAATGCCTGGAATTCATTTAAACATGTTGTAACAGGCTTTCTTGGAAACAAAAAAGACCCAAACTACAAAACTTTGGTTGCTGAATTGTTAGAAAACTACAAAATGTTGGGCTGCAACATGAGTGTGAAAGTCCATTTCCTTCACTCACATCTGGACTACTTTCCAGAAAATCTTGGGGCTGTAAGTGAGGAACAAGGAGAACGTTTCCATCAAGATATGAAAGAAATGGAGCGCAGATACCAAGGTTGATGGAATGTCAACATGATAGTAGACTACTGCTGGATGTTAAAAAGGGACAATTCACAAGAACATAGCCGAAAAAGTACCAAAAGAAACTTTGATGGAAAAAGAAAACGTTATTACAAAGACTTATAATATCTTTGCAACACATGTCCATCACTATTGTGCTCATTTTAGCTAGGTATCGTTGTTTTTTTTTTGCTTTTATTTCATGTTAAAATAATAAAAACAAACCCGAAACTTTCCGGTATTTGAACTTTTCCCAAAAACTTCAACTTTATTTTGTAGGCAAGCCTTACGTGATAGAAAAAAACCAATGTGTTTTTTGAAATCAGCGCAAAAAACTACATAAAGATCAGTTAACTAAATCAAAACAATTTTTAAAAAAGTTTTTTTTGCAGACCTGTGTAATTCAGAGTGATAGTGTTAAAAATATCAAAAAAAAAATAATAATAAAATAAATAAAAATAATAAATTTTAAAATATTTTTTTATCATAGAAGTTTTCAATGAAGATACTTGATTAAAACAAGAAGTTTTAGTTTTTAGTAATGGTGTGAGCATATGATTTTTCAAAATGGGTAAAAATATTTCAGGCTTTTTTATTTATAAAATTGAAAAATGATTAAAGTACATTCAATGTAAAAATTAAGTACACACAATTAGTACTTTTTTTTCAGCTTTCGACAGCAAAACAATTCAGATTAAATTTGTTCATTTTCTCTCTACTTATGAGTGTACTACTATTCCTGGTAGGGTTAAGTTTCATTTGAGTCATGCATTTGTATTAAAATTTGTTTATCATTATTACTATCTAAAAATATTTATTACCTGATATTTGTTTTTGCGATTGTTTCTCAGATTTTACGATAGTCTGATCTTTTATTGTGATTAAGTGGCTACAGAATATAAAATCATATCAGAATTTGACAGAATTCTTCTCTTTTATCGTTTAATTAAAGGGTTTAAAATAATATCGGGAAAAGTCTACATTTTCCGATGTTTTGCCGTAAATGTAAGCAGATTCCTAAAAAAGCTTTGTTTTTCGTGCTAAATTTCGCGACTTTTCGGCAAGCATATATACAATAATAAAAAATGCTATAAATGAGCAAAATGCTAATAAAAATTTTCAGAGCAAATTATGCAGGCTCTGATGCTACTTATGAAATTTTTTGGATGAGGACCCAAAATCCAAAAAATTCCGAAATACGGAAAAAACGCGGCCTCGAGCGTTCCGGTTTTGAGGTCCCATACTGTATTTGCCTTCTAACAAAGCTTGCTAAGTATAAACAATGAAAATCTTCCAACTTCCAGAGCGGATGCAAAAAGATTGCATTTTTCAAAATGCGATTGAAATAAAAAACCGGCAAATAAACGAATTTCTCTGAATAAAATAATTCTAGAATTGCAATTAAAACATTTCTTTGGTTATCTGAAGCAATAACTGTCAACATGATCGTACCAAATTTGGAGAACGTTTAGAAATTTTTTTCCCAAGTACCTGAATTTCGTGTTTAACTGGAGCACAATCACTTCCAATACCGTTTTAAAACTATTAAAGAGCATGCGTAGAACACTCGCGGACGTCCGAGAGTTGGCGACTGACACGTGAATGTCGTAATGAAAGGGTGAGGGAGGGGCTTTGAAAGGAAAAGAGGAGATATGACATGTTGTAGGGTAAGAAGCAACCAAGAGTGAGATTTTACCCTGGAGACAAAGATTGGGCCCCCTGTGAGGAATAAGTTCCACAGGGCGGATTGTGTATAGCGGGAATGAGTGAAACAAAAATACTGATAAGGAAGGTTGTTAGGGAGATTGTTCTCAGTTTATAATGGACTTTTCAGGTAATAGTACATTGTCAGCGACACCCCTGCACTTCCCTTCAATATCTCATTTTCTCTTTCTCATCTCTCATTCCTCCTTGTATTTGCGCCTGGTTGTTAACAAGGCTTAGGCTACAGCAGAGAAAAAAATACATATCCAAAAATAATGTAAAAGAAATTCAAAAGTAGCAGTAAACTCACAGGAAGTTCTGGTAAATCTTTTGAAGGTTTTTTTATTGGTCGACCACTCTCCCGTCGAGTTGAAAGTTTTGCCACTTTAACATCTCTAGGTGGAGATTCTTCTAATTCAACTTTGACATTGGATACTGGAGCTACAACATCAGCTTTTCTTTTTACCCCTCTTTTTCCCTATGAAGAAATAACACTGTTAGTGTGTTCAATTAAAATCAACAGTAGAAATGAAGCAATATGCATATTTAGGAGATAAAATAAAATTCTAACATAGTAGCAGAGTGTTTAGATATTTAAAAGTAAAATTTCATAACAATTTTAGTTGCCCGATATTTGTTTAAACATTCCCCACTCACAGCTTCTTTGAAATATGTGCAGTGACCGGATCAGATTTCGGGCATTTCAGAATCTATTGGATACAAGATACTTGAAGTTTCTTTTGGGGGGGGGGGGGGGGGGCATTGGAAATTTTTTTGTGTCCAATTCATAATTTCCATGACCTGTAGACACCCTGAGCAGGTGCGTATTAATTGAAAAAAATCATTATTTTTCAAAGCAACCTACATTTTAAATGGATCACAAAAAATAAATAGGTGAGGTTTGGACAAGAAAATATAAGTAAAAAGGTCCATGTGGTTTTAATTTTTACTGTTGAAAAAATGAAACCCTCATTCAAAAGCTGTTTAAAAGGATGTTACTGTTGATTGGTCTACTGAAAATCAATGGGTAATAAAATTTCATGCTTGTCTGCCTGAAAAAGCCATAATTCTTGATTAAACATGCAGTAAACATCTGATCACAGCTACGGACGATAAACATTGCAACAGTAAATTCTTACCAGTACACAAAGAATTTCAAACAATCAAATGAATATTTTATTGTGTTATAGGCCACCTGGAGCCAATAAATTGCTCGACCACATACCTTGCACACAACTGAAAGGATTCTTTGAAACCGCTTGAAGTTTGAGCCTCCTTAACTCCCCAAACTTGTGCATTGTGATTTTCCTTTTATTCCTCTACTCAAGACAGCTTTTAAGAGAAGACATTACACTTCAAACAATAATTGTGAAGGCAGTTCCAAGTTACTTGAAATGTTGGAGAATTTTTCAGTGTGAATACACAAAATGTGATTGGCCCAATGATGATTATTTGAAAAACAAATATATGATTTTGAAGTTTAAGAATTGTACTTAATGAGACTTTTGTCCGAACTTGCTATTTGTTTTCTATAAGCATGTGTGCATTCCTTACAGCCTACCTACATACTCGGGTTTAGTTTTGGATCCATCACAAAATTTCAATTTATCAAAATGGATTCTTCACAAAATGCCGAGCTACGAAATAGTACCTTTGATTAGAACTATCCATTAAATGAACAGCAAAAAAGAATGAAATTTTTTAGCACTATACATTTAAATGTTTACAACATTATTTGATTTTTCAAAAATCTTTTTAAAATTCACCAAAAACAGACCCTCTTAAAAATCGACCTTCTTCATACTCATGATTATTTAATACTTACAACTACTCGGTTCCAGATTTGGTATTTTTGACTGGACGGTGGCAAAAACTAAACCAGGACAAAAATGAAAACAGCAAAAATGCTCATTCTTAAATAATTGTAGTAAGGTCCTAAACAATTAAATTAATTTTTGGGTATTACTGAATACTTTTTGTTAATTAAAACAACAATTTAATGAAAGTAAGTTACAAAAATCAGGAAAAGAAAGTAGTTATTAAGTACTCAAAATTTTACAACGAAAGAACTCACGTTATATCTTACTAGAGTTTGCACGGCAATCTAAATTCGGACAAAAAAAAAAATTTAGCATTGAAAACATTATGCTATTATGTGTCTTTACTATTCAAATACGGTAAAACCTGTAACATTGACCTTTGTAAGCTGACCCACCTGTCTAAGTTGACCACTTCAATCAGGAACAGAATTAGCCCTATATCATATAATGTAGGGAAGCCTTTGTAACTTGACCACCTCATTTGACCATCTCTCTATATTGACTACTTATGTACGTGAAGTGTGAAATGTGAGTGGGAGCATTATAAATAACCCTTTTTAAGTCGACTGCCTGATTATTTCTATATTTCTTTGTTTATCTATTTTTGCAAAGATAAAAAAAAACTGAAATAACTACTACAAGATGTTTTTTATGCTATAATTTTAGACCAGTATTTGTCTGGATGGAGGAAATATCAATATAAAGTTTGCGTTAACTTCTTTGTAAGTTAACCATATGGGAAAATTACTATGAAGTCTTTTATTTTTTAAATAGGTTTCTTCCATTGACGTAGCCGTTTTGGAAAATCATGTATGTTTACGAAATCTTTACTATCATATAGGTAACTTACATAATTAACAGGATATTTATCTCTATTTTAACTAAGTACTTTACTTTCAAAGTTGTATAGGATATTCAGGTTAAATTTCTCTAATGATGTTTTAGATGATTGTGAAAAAAAAAGGCTAATTACTATTTAACGTTAATGCATGAAGCTATATTTTCATCAGTTACAAATAAATAAATGCATAGTGTAAGAAATGACAAAAAAAAAAAAAAAAACTCTCCACCCTCTATAAGTTGACCACTAAAGTACTACACCGGAAGTGGTCAACTTATACAGGTTTCACTGTACTGGAATTCACCAATGGCATTGCCAAATGCCTACATCACCAACATAAGTTATAAGAGAATGATCCCACCCCCCTCAACTGCTTTGAAATTGTTCAGTAGAAACTGGAAAAGTAACTCAATACACAGGAGTAGATAATGGGGAGGTTTGGGAAGCAAAGGTTAAAATAGTTTCACGGAGGCTACAGAATCTTTGAAGCAAAATTCCCCGCCTTTTCCCTGATTTCCAGAGATTTTTCAGAAAATTTCCTTAGTTTATTATTTTGTATATTATACATATATACACGAAAGTTAAACTTATTCAAAACACAAATGAATGCTACATTAAAATATGAGAATAGCAACATTTAATGCCACGTAAAATTTAATTTTTTTATTTTTAAGAAAAAAAAGCAACATTTTCACCGCAGTGAAAAAATTTTGCAGCACAAAAATAAAGAATCAAATTACTTTAATAGTAGTTCTAGGGAAACACAAAATTCATTTTTTAACCACTTGCTACTTGTTAGCAATTTAATGTTTAACAAGCAAAATATTTCTCTTCATTTTGCTTCTATTCGATTGAATTTTATGCTATTCAACATAAATAATTAATAAATATTTGACATGTGAAAGAGTAATTGCTTGAAAGAAGAATGAACAGAACATTCATAACTTTCAAACTTCTTTCCTGAAATACCTAAATTTCAGTAATTATGCATTTTTTTAAAGATTAAAAAAGCATTTATCTCTATTAGGAAATACCAAATGCTCCAGAAAAAGAGACTTGATAAGGAATTAAACATTTTAGGATTTATGTTAGTACATCAAAAAATTGAACTGTGCACATGAAATAAATCTCTTAATTCTACAGCATTAGAATAAATTCCGAGGTTTATACATACGTACCGAATAAGAAATGAAATAAAAGATTTTTTATTTTGTTTTATTTTATTACTTATTTGCTATTAATTGCTGATATTATAATGATGCCTCCTTAGCAGAATCAATTTATATGATGAATGAATATGTGAATAGAAAAATGCTATTGCCATCATGAAGCCAAAACTTGTGTTTGTGCATAGTTAATGATTTTTTTTACTTTTCAAATTTAAACATTTTTTAACAGTTTCATTCTTCGTTTCAAGTATGTTTTAAACGATCTGAATAGGTACGCATCAGGCTTGGAGTCGATTACAAAGAAACGTAATCGATTACGATTACAAAGTGAGAAATTGAGAGATTATGATTACGATTGTAATCCTTTGCCAAAAAGTAATTACGATTACGGCAGCGATTACAGTCGTTGAAAAATGTAATCGATTACGATTATGACATCCGATTACGATTTTGATTACGATTAGATTAGCATAAAATTATCCGATATTATGCATACAACTCATTTTCACAATAGTGTCCTAAATCAAAAAGTTATGATTTTTAATTAAATTTTTGATTTAATAAGAGATAACTGAAATGATGATGAATGCAATTATAATGAAATAATTTCAACATCACAGTTCTGGAATACTGACGTCTTTGCAGAAATGAAAAATTTGTAATATATGTATATATATATGTACATATATAATCAGGAAAGGCATTCAGTATTTTTCGAATATTTAAAACTCATGTGAGGGATAACTACAGTGATCGTATTTTGTATATAAGCAAAGACGATGCACTCTAATAATGCATAAGTGATTTACCTGGTTCATTGTTATTTTCTGTGCATACAATCAAAATTTCGTTGGCTGCAATTTCTGAAAATGTAGTATATTTCTCCATTGTATTTATTTTCTAGTTTAAATTGTGGAAATATTTACATAACACCAATTACCAGATGTGCATGAATTGTACGGAATAACAAAATATTCAGATAGTGTAAGAGATAAATAATCTTTTGAAAATAAATGCTGCATTTTAGAATAATTTCAAAAAATTTGAACATGAACATTCAAATAACTCTTAGCAAAATTAGTAATCATTAAAAAGTAATATGAAGAATAATTATAATACGAATGACTATAATATTTTAATAGGATTTTTGTGTTTTTTTTTAACATGCACGAGCATATAATTTTTTTCCATGTATTAACTGTTTTAATAAAAAGATAAAGTGCAATAATTTTACAACACAAATTTAACGTACACGATGCAACTGAAATACAAAATTTTGTTGAGGTAATTCTAAGAAGAAAAAGATAATTAATTTTTAAAAATAATTCCTAAATATTAATTCATGCATGTAAAAAACAATTGGGAGAATGTCTGAACATAAATCACTTTTTCTTTTACATACCTATTAATTAAAAAGAATATTAGCATTAAAATATAAATATATTTAAGATTTAAATGTATGTATTTTTTTAAATATTCGAAGAACATATTGAAAAGAAGTAATAATAATCACACATACCAGGGTTAAGATTTCATATATCTTAAGCATAGAGCATCATGTAAAGCCTGCTCCTAAATTGCTGAAGTGTAAATGTGCTATTTTTTAGAAAAATTCTTCACTTCTGCCGTTAAAGAAAGGAGAAAAAAAAAAAAAAAATGCCAAAAGGCATTTCTTCTTTTTTTTTTTTGTGTGTGTGCGTCTCTTTATGTGTGTAGGTGATAGTACTCTTTTCACTAGATTTTCGGGGGGCAGTCTGCTTCGATTATTGAAAGGGAAAGTGGTCCATTCTTATTATGCCATCGCCAGACTCTCGCCTATAGCCCAACCGTTTGAATATGTTTTGAAGGGGTAATTAAGGAAGCAAAATGACCGAGGCATTTGGTCAGACACCTTCCCCTTATCTACCCCGAAATCTTTGACTTGCGGACAGATTACCGCTCTTTTACCGAAACTGGACGACGCGAGGAGACCGGAGACCCCCCTGAGAGCCCCAAGGCGATGCGAGTGACATATCCAGACCTCTTTCTTCTCGGGCTCTCCAGCCATTCCCCATGGAGAGTGGAGCCGCAATTAAGAATTCTGAGAGACCGCAACAAGTAGGACAACAAGCGTCTCTAGCAGACTATTATATGGTCCTGCCATCAAGGCTCTGCTACCGCCACACAGAACCTTTTATATTATGATCGCCAATAGGTTATTTACAGTTAGGATAGGACTTCAGTACACAGTTTGAATCCTTTTTCTTGTAATCTTATCTCTTCTATCCAATGGTAGAGCTAAAAATTTCAGCTTTCAGCAGGTCAAGATTACACGATTGCAGGACCAGCAGATTACGGATTTTTTCCTTAAGATTACGATTAAAATTACGAGAGAAAAAGGATTACGGGATTACACAATTTCGATTATGATTATGAGAATATGCCATCGTCAGATTACGATTACGATTTTGTCAAAATGTAATCGATTACAGCCGATTACGATTACATAATCGCGATTACTCCAAGCCTGGTACGCATGCAATAAAAAATTGAAATGAAAAATAAAACTAGACATGTTACCTTCGACGTTTGAAAGTTTGCCCTTACGATCACGATTCATGATACAGTGAAATCTCTCTCGCCGACCACCTCGATTAAATGACTATCTCTCTAAACGACCAAAATTTGCTGGAACAAAATTTCCCCGAATGCATTTAATGCTAACTTGACCTCCATTAAGCGACCACACTTAAACAGTTCCCATCTCAAAACGACCGCATTTTCTTCCAGGGGAAAAAAAAACCCTACTGTCACTTTTATTATTTCCACACCATTCAATTGCTACAATCAGTAAAAAATGGTGCTTTAGTTTTTGTGTTGTTTTCTACTCCCCTGGAGGGACATGTGACCTTCCAATTCAGATGTCAATTGTTGGGCATTTTTTTCAGAAAGTCTTCGATGAAGTTAGCTTTCCCAACACATGTGCGTTGAATGGCTCCTGGGCAGAAACACATTAGCCCAAACAAACAAGTTTACCACACTGTCCCCTTGATGAGATAAGGATAGAGTGATATCCCAACACATCCTTTCACCGACAAAGCCTGGGGTACGTTGTTCTTTACCCCATTTCTTAGAACCCTTGGTGGTGACCGAGCGGTGGGAACACAAGCCTTTTCTTTCAGTAGAGAATTCATTTTGATAACCAACAATCAAAATTGAAAGAACATTTTTTCAACGTTTTACAAGTGGCAGCTAACAAAAAGCAATTCTTTACTTCAAAGATAGGATAAAGGAGTATGAAAGTAGTAAATCCGAAAGGAAATTGGCAGAAAAATTTAAATGTGGGAAAACTCAAATTCATGCAATGTAAAAAAACAAGGAAATGCTCATCAAAGAGTGGGTACAGTCAAAGAGAGTCAAGATCAGAAAATTTTTCTTTTCGTCATTTCTCAGGTTATGATGATAAAGGCATTTATAATCTTGATGAATATGGAATAATTTTTTGTGATTTAACCAACGGAAAGTTCAACAGAAAAGTCGGAGGATGCAAAAAAGAGGAGGGGGATCGAAAGAAAGCTTAACTTTAGTTTTTTGAGGGAAAGCGTTAGGGGAGAAAGAAAAAGCTCTTGCGATCGCAAAATCTTTAAAATCGTGTTTATATTCATTTATTTAATTAATTATTATTTCTTTTGGACACTTCTAGATATCTTTAATGTTATTACAGGGCTTAATCCAGGTTTTCAATCCTAGTACCTATTTTTTTGGAAAAAAATTATTTTTGTGAAAATTTAGTTTTGCTTAAAAAAAAAAAAAAAAAAAAAAAACACGACTGTATTGTTAAAAAAAAAATGCCTTTGTATTGTTAAAAAAAAAAAAAAAAAAGACTTTCAGACAAAAAAATGTTTTTATCGATTTCGTTCCTATACTATTGATCGTGCGTAAACGCTTCATATAATAATCGCTATTCCATGAGCCATCCGCTCCACTTAAATTTCTTCCTCGCTTCATTATAAATACTTTTCATAAATCTTATTAAAAATAAGAATAGAACACGTTTTACACTAAATCATAACAAAAACACTAGTCTGGGAAAATGAGTTGAGTTGTTTACGCACTAGCTCAATTTAGCCGGTTGCCTAGTATAAAAACTTCACCACTCACTCCGATTGAATGGCGTACTTAGAAGTGACGTCAGCATATCAAGCCTGTTTTCAAGCTAGTGCGGTTGCGCGGAAGGTCGCCCGATGCTGAACTTCGGCCTGTGAACACTTTTCCGTGAACAGCTCGGAAAACTAGTCAGCACTTTAATTCCTTCAAACTTTTTTTTTATTTTCGTGAAGCTGCATTTTTTTTCAAAGTTTGTTGAAATACTAATTTTTTTTTTTTATTTTGTGAAGGTACCGATTTTTTTTTTTTAATTTTGTGAAGGTACCGATTTTTTAAAAAAAATGTTGTGAAGGTACCGAAAAACGGTACCAAAATCGACCTGGATTAAGCCCTGTATTATTGAATATTTTCAAGAAACCTCCATTGAGCGACGACCTCCCTGAACGACCACTTTTCGGCGGAACGAGAGGTGGTCGCTTTAGAAAGGTTTCACTGTATTTCGACTAAAAATTTCAAATTGAAGTTTTAATGAAAATAAAAAGGAATTTTATTTGTTTACTTTTTAACAAAGCATAAGAAACATCGAAAATTTGAAAAGCTCAGTTCCCATTACGGATGCAAAAAGATCGCATTTTCCGATATGTGGGCCACAAATTTATAAAAAACGGCAAATGAAAGAACTTTTTTGAGTAAAATGATTTTAAAATTGAATTTTAACAAAGAAACATTGATTAATATTAATAATTACAGTTAAGATTGTTGAAACTTTGGGATGCATAAAAAACAGAAAAAATTTCCCGATTTCTGAAAATTTTTGCGAATTTCCCCGAGTTTCCCAGAACATTAGAACACCCCGATACTTCCCTGATCTCCCGGTTCTGTCGCCACTCTGACTTTTTTTTATTTAGATTATCGAGGTATACAAACGCTTACCAGTTTCGTTGGAGTTCAATGAATTAAATGTTTTCATTAAAAAAACTTATTAATTAAAATAATGTTAAATTGGTAAAATCCCAGATAAATTTCTTCAAAAAATTCCTGAGATTAAAATCGGGCAAAGGTAATTTTAAAAAGAAGGCAATCTTTACATTTTACTGCTTGTCAACCTCTGATTTCAACACTACATCTATCTTGCAGGTAAAATTAACACATTTGTAGTTCATGATGGCTGCTTCAACTATAGATGAATTCCTTTCTCTTCCTTGCGCTGAAAAAATGTACATTGCATAACTTCACTAATTCCACGATATCATTCATTTTAAACCTTTCTATTTAAAAATCTAAACACCATCTCTATTCCGGTCAGGTTGCAGACATTCTCCCGGCACAAGATTTCGTCACGCCTACAGTCAAAACGGCGCTTCAAGAAAAAGACTCCGCAAAACAGATAGCTACCAGGTTTTTAAGGAACTTTTAAGTCATAGTTAAAGTAATCGTTCCTTTACTTTAAAATATAATTACACGCCCCTCCCCAAAATTGTGAAGATTGCCTAGAATTTGACGAAATGTTTTTGAACAATGAAATTAGCTGCAAGCAATCTTTCTCCTTCTCCCCCAAAGTAAGGGTCTAGTTATGCCACTGAGACAATGATAGTTCATTTAATTTTCTCTTTATTTATTTACTGTAAATTTTGTCTATAGATTTCCTTTAAATTTTGCTAGAAGTTGAGTATTTTTGATAAAATATATTTCTAATACTATAAGCTTTATATATATATTATTATCTTTTAACTTAATTCCTAAACTAAGTATAAATATAAATTTGAAACTAAAATTTTTTTCAGATGCTTCAGTTTAGCTGGCAATTTGGAATATTTTTTACCAGGTTTTTTCTGCCTACGGCAAAAACTTGACTGGTACTGGTCAAAATTTGGACGAGTACCGAGTACATAGAGGACTTGTATAGCATTGTTAAAAATTATGAAAAATTAATTAAAATACATTAAATATTCTTCATAAGTTTACAAAAATTATTCCAACCTCTGAAATAAATAGAAATTATGTGGACTAAAAAAAAAGTTTCAAAAATTTCATAATTTTCTTCAAAAATACTGATTCTTAACCCCCCCCCCCCCCCCAGAAAGAATAAATGGGAAAATATTTTTAAAAAAATTACCCGTCAAATTAAGAAAGCGGTAATCTGCCGAAAAGCAGCAATTCTTATCCTTTGGAAACATGGGGTATTTGATGCATTGTCATAACTAAAAACTTTCTTCCAAGAGTTACATAAAGAACATTTGAGTCTGCGACATCTGCAACTTGTTTTTTTTACATCAAACAGTACATAATACTAAAAAGGAAACTTACTTTTGTTGCTGGGCTCTTTTGATTAACTAATCTTCCAGGGGATGTAGCATTTGATAAAGGTGTTGTAGAATGACTTTCTGGTGAATGCATCGAGTTAACCTTGACATTAGGCATGACTTTATTATCTACAGAGTTAGTTGCTTTTTTTGGCAAAGAATTTCCTGCAGCACAGCTGTTGGACCTTAAATTTTGACTGATGCCTGTTGAGGCAGATAGTGTTGTAGTAGAGTTTGTACTCCCTGGGACTGTAGAAGGACATGAATTTTTGCTGGATGATGAAACAGGTGTTGATAATTGGACGGGTGAAACTGAATTGGTGGCAGATTCTTTTGAAACTGAATCAACTGAATTCACTGAAATGTAAAGAAAGAAATGACACATTATAATTTCGTAATACAGGGTTCCAAATTTCCCCCTGAAAATTTTAGGGAGAACCCCTAAAACCAAAATGACTTTTTAGGACCACTTTTAAAGAATTAAGGAGCTGAAAAATACAGTAGAAAATCTCAACGGAATGCACACTTAAAGCCAGATTGCTAATCAATGCTGCAAGTGCGAAGTGAATGCAATCCCAAAAAAAATAAAAGTTAAGAAAGAGCCAAGTGCAATAGAACAATCAGAGTATTCAGTGCCACCGATAAAAAAATCGATATCAAACGGGTGCCGAGTAGAGGGCAAAATTAGCGGTCGGCACTCGCCACAGGGCGACCAGATGAAAAGAAGTGGCGACTACAATATTACCTAACAATCGCCACTTTTTTCTCCCCTTAAGAATTTCCAAGAAATACACTGACAGGTTCAAAAACACGTGCTTCCCTTTCCCATCTTATTACAGTACCGAATCCTAAATTTGGCATGCTCGGGACCGGCGCTGGACCAGATTTCGAAATTTGCTGAATTTCGAAACGCGACCCAAAATGGCGGATTTACATAAATATCATAGCTGATACGTGCATTTTTACTTCAAATTGCACTGTTTTCTTAACTGGAAGATAAATAAGATATTCTAGAAGGTAATATAAGTAAATCCATGTGTTGATATATTTTTACCAAAGAAAAAAATAACTTATTCATAGATTTTAATAAAACGCTCCAAATTACAACTCACAATTTAGCAAAAATTAACCATACCCACATGGTAGCTTACCATTTCACTATCACCTGCAATTGCATGAAAAAGAAAATAGAGCTACATCTGTAAAATATTAGCAGAGAAGTGGAATCAAATCGCCAGACATTTGTACAAATTGCAAGGATTACTGGGAGCCATTTATGACCACAGAGAAACAAGTACAGCAATTTTTTTTAAAAAGCAAATAAAACTTGGAAAATGGAACTTTTATAGGAAAAAAAGTTACTTAACTACACCCAAAAAACAGATTTTCACTTTTTAACATAATAGGGTTTTCTGGTTTCCTGAGTTTAGTTCATATAAATCAGAAATATATCTACAAGGATTGCTGCTTCTATTTGAATCAAATGCCATTTGTTAATTTAACAGCTTCTTAGATTAATATTTTTCTGAAATTATCGGGAAAAAGTGCCGAATTTTAGGATTTTCCAAATTTAGGGTTCGCAATAAGTTTCGAAACCCATAAGCCTCATTTATCATAGTTTTCTGTAATTAATCTTCGTTCATAAGTTATATATTAATATATAATTTCCTTTGCTGTAAGTATTGACAAAAATCCCTTAATATTAAAAACAAAATGTGCTAAGTTTTTATCAACTGTTTCAGTGTGGTAAGCAATATTTCGTACAATAATCTTTCATTTTTGTATAAGTTAATGTATGTACAATAGTTTTTAATAATTGGGAGCAAAGGGAAAATATTTTTCCTGAAAATCAAAGCAAGATTGAACCTTTGCGAGTTCATCTTTAAAAAAATTAATTTTAATAACTTTAAAAAAAGTAATTATTTTTATAAATATTAGCACATTTAATATCATTACTAATCGATACAAAAAGTTTAAAACACGGTTGGGCATTTTTCACCGAGAAAAGTGGCCACTGTTTCAAAAAACAGTGGCCAGTACAAAATCTATCTCTACTGGCCTCTAGTGAAATTTCCCCAGTTTTGCCCTCTAGTGCCAAGTTCCATTTAATCATTCATCGCTGTAGGAGTGTACAGTGTTATCCAATACATTTAAAAACAATTCTTACTTCTTTTGATATTGGATCTCAAACTTGTTAAGTTTTAATTGTAAAGTATCTCAAAACAGTTCAGGTAAAATACACAGTGGCCAGTATTGCCATTTTCGAACTTGGCAAACAAACTGCCGTGTGTCTAGATTTACACAGCAAAAAAGTTAGTATCATCCTGAAGAATGATAAGAGGAGAAGTGGTGCAGTTAAGGCACAAATTCAGACACTGGCATTTTTGGCATAATATGGTGTTGGAAATACATTTTAGGGTCAATCCATATAATTTCATGGAGCGATTGTGCTCGCTAATTTTTATTTCTCGATACTCACATGTGTGAAAAAAAAAAATCAAATAACTTTGTAGAAATACATATAGAGATAAAAAATGTTATTTGCTGCTTTTTTACAACCCCGGTAGCAGAAATCGCACAGCATGGCAGAGAGCACTGCAGATTTATCTTAAAGCTTGCAGATTAGCCACCTTACAAAAATTTTAAAAAATATCAACTGGGGAAAAATATTTCTGGTTTTTAAATGATTATATTTTTCCCCTAGGGATTTATATTTTAAAATGCATAGTCAGCTTTTTTTTATGAATGTAAATATGGATCCACATCATTTGCTGCCGCAGATAAATTTAGTAGTAGCAGAAATTTCTGCTACTGGGTTTACAATGTAATTCTGAGAAAAGTATGCTTTCGTAGCTCAGGACGTTTCGTGAATGGTCTGTTTTGAGTAACTGCGTACTTGCCAATTTTTGAAAATGTGCCTCGGTAAAACTTTTTTCCATGACTACCATAACTTCACAGAAGCAATATTAGGATTTCTGATTTGCAAAAAAACAATAAACACTACAAATAACTAAACTATCTTTTATTCGCCTTTAAGATACAAACTTAAGAAAATAAGTTTAAAAAAAAATATGTATTTAAATACTGATGATTCATGTGTAATTAATATTTCATAATTATGGCAGAACAAAACATAAATGGGAGAAGTTGAATGACCTATTTCAATAACTATACTACAAAGAAATTTCCTATTGGGGTAAAAATTAAAAGAATCACATACCTAGTACCAGGTTCATCGCATTTTATTTTCCTTCTTTTTAAAATGTCTATTTCCAAAAAAAAAAAAAGAAAAAGCTAGGTTTTTTTTCAGCTACCGATTTTTTTTTCCGAATGTGGTGTCCCATACTGTACTGAAACATTGCGATATTATTTTGACGATCGTGGTATCAATAATTAGACATTGCTCAGTACTAATGCATACTGTTGCTAGTGTAGTCAAAATAATAGGCAACGCAAACCGTAAGGTAAGGAGAAATGATGTGATTCTCGGAATTTAGTAGAGGCTTATCGAAACCAAAACATGTACGTTCATTATTGTTCCTGAACAGAGGAGCTGGTGAAAGAGCATTGTTTAATCTTAGCATTTCACAGGGTACTTTTTATCATTTGAAGTAGCAGATGATAGAAGGAAAAAATGGGAAGACGGGGCACTTGTTCAGTAATCCAAAATCAAAAGAGTAAGTTTGAAAAGGGCAAGAAAGGTACTTTCACGAATCAAAGGGCAGGCAGGGCACAGAATCCTCCTACCAAACCCTGGGGTTTTGGCTTTATGCTATTTATATAATTATATAAGTATTATTTATGAAATTTGGCAATTATAACATAGTTTATTTGAGTGTAAAATATATGCACATTATGTTAGAAGATATGTATTAATATTTTATCCCAAAGACTTGTTGCAATACAGAACGTCATGTCTGACAGAGAACCAATTTTTTCCATGAAGCTCTCTAAATAGCTCAGTTTTTAATGAGTGAGCAAAGCAAGTTCAAACTTGCGAAGCGATCCGATAAAGAGCAGGGGGCGGGAGAGCCCTAGTACTTACAAAAAAAGAAAAGTGAAACTAAGTTTAGGCAAAGAAAAAATAAAAGAAGATTATCAGTGCATTTTGGCACAGGAGCTAAGCTGAGGCGCACTTTAGTGCAGATTTGCCCCACTCCTGTATTGAGAAACACGTGAAAGGAAATACCACAAACATGAACATCACACAAATGTGCAGTGTGAAAGTTATTCAAGTACTTACACACATCAACAAGAAATCAATATATAATTAAAAATAACAAACTGTCAAATATCATATATTAAACTGGAATTTCTAGTGTTGTGACAATATCCAGATTATATTATAACCAAGGAAAAAATATATATATATTGACAATCTTAAAAAATAACCTATATTAAAAATCCAAACTATAATTACCTCGCCCTTTGCCTCTTTTTCCTTTTCCACCCACTGGTTTTGGTGGAGGTATAGGCATTTCAGTTTCCTAAAAATATTTGAAAGAAAGTAAGTTAACTCATCATTCACCAAAAATCTTAATACAAATGTTGTATTTAAAGCAACTTACATCTTTAGGCATTTCTGCAATTTTGGTTAAAAATAACTTTTCTAGAGTTGAAGCCATTAAAACAACATCCTGCAAAAAATTATATGATAATAAAAACTATAAAGTATCAGAAAAGGAAATAAAGAAACTTCCACTTGTAAGCATTTATTAAAGTTCAAGAATTTAAATTTTAATTTTTCAAGACTGATAAAGCTGACAAGGCTAATAAAGATGAATGGTATGCGTTCTTATTAAAAGAGCAATTGTAACATGAAAATTGGCAATTTTCACAGGAAAATTCCAAATGCAGCCTGTACAGTATTTCCCTTTAACATTTACAACTTCAAAATAGCTTATGGTAAATAGGACACACTCAAGGAATGAATAACAGTGGCACCACTAGCATGGGTATACCATACCCTAGCACCTTATTTTCTTTTACTACTACAGTGTTGACAGACATATATCATAAAAAAATTACAATCAAAACATGATTTGTATTTTTCAAAGTTGAAATCCTTTAATTATATCTTATCAGACCCCCATTGACTTAAAATAAACACTAGAGAGAAACAAAGAGAAAACTGCAAAAGTATGGTTTTTTTAAAATGAATGAACAGAACTGTGGAGTAGGTGGGAAAGATGACCAACTTCCTTACAAACAATAGCACACCCAGGATTTTGGTTTGGGGAGAGGGAAGACCAAGATCAAAATTAGGATGCATTGGATGTTATTAGCCTCCGATATTTGAAACTAGAAAATTTTGCACATACAGTACAGAACCTCTTATCCGTATGCTCGGGACCATCGCTATCCCGGATAACTGAATATCCCGGTTTTTTGGATTGCTAAAAAGCGACGATTTTTGGAGGTTTATCGAACCCAAATTACAATAACAAATGGTAATAATACTTCAAAATAAGTAGAAAATAGTCAAGAATTACTTTAAAATTAAGAAAAATTGAAAGAAAAGAACTTTATAAGATAAAAATAAATAACATTTACAAGTCAAAACGAGAGGGGGGGGGGGGTTGAAAATGACATAAATGATTCAAATATATAAATAGTATTTATTTTTTAAACATTTCATGAAGTTTTAGTTGGTGAAAATTAGGCTTTTGCTGTAAAAACAATTGCTGGATTTTTCGAACGATGTGCATTTCATCTATAAAAGATTTTTGTTCCATTCTTGCTATAAGTTCCTTAGTTAATTCAACGCAATGTTTGTTAGATATAGCAGGCCAAATTTCATTATTTTCGTCTTCATTGCTATCTTGCTCTTTGTCACTGTTTGGGTGTAGCACCATTTGAAGGATTTCAGAGTCTGACATCTTTATCTGTATCATCGATGTTTGTTTCTATTAAAAGATCCCGTTCCAGCCACATTCTAGAAGAGTCCCCAAGTTCAATTTGGAGATCTTTTCTTTTAAAAGCATGTTTACATGCAGAAACACGCAAATTTCATACTTGTGGGTAACAACTCCGGCTTTGCGAACTGGATTTTAATAAAGAATTCATTTTCACAGTTGCAATTTCTATTGCCTTAATATCAATTTTAAATTTAGTCCGTGGGCCGAAGTCTCAAAAAGAGCTTAAAATTAATTTTCATTCCGACTCTTGAGGGGCAATTTTATTCTGCCAAAATAAAGCATAATATTGGCTGGTAAATGTAAATTCATAAAGTTCTCCAAAATATGATTGTCCATTAATTCACAGTAACCAAAGTTATGAGGAACTATTTCATTTTCACGTTAGCGCATAGATATCCGAAGAAGATAGCACTGTGACGTCACTAAAAAAGAAATTGACCAATCAGAGCAACAGGAGCGGCCCGCTGTTTACGTTTTAGTAACGCGTTCACTGCCTGATTCTTTGGAGTTATACAATTCTTTTTGCTTTCACGCTGTTTTTTTTTATGTTAACGCTTTTAAAAAATTGTCACTTGCAGTTTTAATGTAAGGGGGTATGTTAGTTCATTGACAGTAATTTTTGAGTTGTTCATGCAACTTCAATGATTTATTTAAATAATTTTTATTTAAACTTTTAATTCTGTAGGGGAAAAATAATAAAATCCCCTTCATAAAAAATGTCAATTGATTTTTTTAACAATTACTACGTCACTGAAAATATTCTTCCTTTTAAAAAAATCTGGGGATATTCTATATCATTCCAGACAAATATGCATCAAGGACGTAGCCAGAATTTTTTTTTCTTTTGGGGGGGGGGGGGGGGGGCTGACTTTGAAACACTTATGTTGAGGAAAGTTTTAGGGAGGAATATATGCTACATTGCGAAAAATTTCCGGATTTCGGGGGGAAGGTCCGAAATCCGGACACACAATCCCGGCCCGTGCCCCCCCCCCCTCCCTCTGGATACGGCCTTGATATGCATTAAAGGGAGACACAATCTCAGGGCACAAATCGGCTTTTTCACTTTTTATCTCTTCAGAAACCGCTATGACCCGTTTATAAAAATTTTGGGTTTTAAGAGTTAATATAAGCAGTAGTCATAGGGGGTAATTCCTGGTCACGCCTTTTTTAGTTTTATAAACTGGTATAACAAAGTAACTGCTAACTGAAATATTACAAACCCTTCTTAACCCTACACCGTGCAATTTTTCGTTTCTTTGTAAAGAAAAATTGTGTTTGTATGTGCTAGTTATAAGTAGAAAAAATAGTAAAATTTTTTTAATTAAATTCGGAAGGATAGAATCCGAGGAAATTTGACATGTTTTTTAAAAACAACACCGAGCATTTAGGGGTAACGTTAATAATTTTTTATACAATCATTTTAATAAATGAAACAAAATTAATAATAAATAGATATGCATTATAATCATAAAATAGCAATAAAATAGTAAAATTTATTAAAATAATTTATTTTATTATTTAAAAATTGAAAAAATATATCAAAGTAAAAATTTGCCCATGTAACTTAATTATTAGTTACATGTGCAAATTTTTTTACTTTAATTACCAATAAAGTTTAATAATTTCACTAAAAGGTTTTAAACAAGAAACCTAACATCTGTAGGGGGTTTGATGCAATGTTTGTTTCTTCTTTGGTTGAGAGTCAATTGATTTTAAAACAAAATTCCTAAAAAATAATTTAGTCAACCACTTTACACTAATTTGTTATATAATTACAAGAATAATCTTCCAAAAGATACCAAATAAAGTGAAATAGAACAACCAGAGACACCTGTTCTTGTTTACACTGCAAATAATGCAGGAGCATAAAAAGTACCCCCGAATGTGCGGTGTTGTTTTAAAATAACAAGTAAAAAAGGCGCCTTAACATGTATTTTTCACGAAAATTTTCGGACAACTTATATTTATCTTATTTTAACACTATGTAAGCAACTAAAGACTATTTTTCAAAAAAATGTTGCTTAAAATTTGTAAAAAAAAAAATCAAGAATTAGTTGTTTTTGTACAAAATCAACATGTGTTACGATATGTGAAAAAAGATGAAGCTTGAGCCCAGTTCACAAGACCTAGGGGAAACTGTATTAACTAATACGATCTTACATACAAAACGAAAGAATACACCACTTGTTAGAAATAATACAAAACAAGAGCTTAATGAACGAAAATTAGAGATGTTGTTTAAAAAAAAAACAGTGCTGTGTAGGGGTAACTATTCTATTTCATGTTGGAAGAAAAGATTTCTTCCTCGCCTCGATAAGTGAATTAGTGGTATCAGAAATAAAGTTCAAGGACATGAACAATAATAAACTTTGCTTTGATACCACATGTGTCAAACGTAAAGCTCTAAATAGTGCCTTAAATAAGATGGGAAAAACCCCTACCCATTTCAATACCAAATGCATGTATATTTATGTGTCTAAAAAAAAACTCTCTCTTGCTAACATATTTCCGTTTAACAATGTAGTGTAAAATTTAGCTCCCAATGTAAAAGATGCAATATTTTATTCAATAATGGAATGGATACTTAAATGGAAGACAACAAGGACTGAGGCAACTGTGAGGTAAGTCCTCTGATGCGTACCCACTATTTAAATTACTGCTGAATTAGAAATGTACAATACAAATATAACACAGAAAGCAAGCACTCCATACGCACGTAAAATACCAATATAACACATGTGCTAATAATATATCTTTCTATTATTTTATTGTGCACGGGATGTAAAAAAAATATAGATTTTCAGAAATTTTGGAGGAAAAAATAGTTACTTACTACTACAAAAATATTTTGAGAATAGATTGTCTCCAAAAATTATATCTTTTTTAAAGATCCATACCAGTGCTATATTTAAAACAAAATAATTCTTTGTTGATGCTGTTTTATATTACAAATAGCCTATGCTTTTGAATCCAGTGCATATATTTTGTCTATATTTAAATACATTGGTCGCAAGAATTGATTACAAGAGCCTTTTTTAAAATGAAGTTTAAAATAGAATGATAGCAAGGGTCGAAACCTTGTTTACAAACAATGATGTCAGCGACTGATGTTACAGTCGGCGTGATTGGTTAACTTCGCGGAGCAAAAAATAATTCGATGATTTCATTGGAGCAGAGTACGAATACATCGAAAAAAGAGTGCAAAAGGAAATCTCTTGTTATTAAGTTATGGCCAAGCATTTTTTGGAGAACTTAATAAAATTAGAATTACTAGAACATTTTGAATAGTTTCCTTCACAGAAAAAATTGCCCCCAGAGCATCGGAACGAACTTGAACGATAAATGCATTGGGCCCACAGACTAATTCTTATTACCTTATTGCAGCTCTTAAATAAATCAAAAAATTTATAAAACAAAAATAAACGAGGTCTAATTTTCACACGATCAGCTATTACGGAAAATTCGCAAATCTGCGGCATTAGAAATTTTCCGAACTTTCATATAGTCTGACTTTTGTTGCAATTCTTTTTCAAATACTCTCCAGACAATTAAATAAATATCAGAATTACATATTTCTTTCGTACTTAATTATTGAAATAAAAAGAGAAAACGTTGGGGTTTTCTCAACTGGGGTCGTTGGAGAAATTTTTTTTTTCTAATTTTCTTCTGCAAGTAAGTTTACGCTCCGTCCCCTACAAAAACATCGTTTTTAGATTAAATTATTCGACTTGTAAACACTAAACATGTTACTTGTAATGAAAATGCGTATTTTCAAAAAATTCGTATTTTTATTAAATGGGCAAAAATTACCGGTTTAATTCACTAAAAATTACTTGCTGTTTATTACATTAAGCAATTGTTAAATTGCACTCAGAACTTGCCATTTCAAAGATGGATTCCTAAATATGCACATTTTTACAAATATCCTTCTTCCTCTTTTATTAAAAAAATATTTTGTTCTACTTTGTATTCATATCATCTAAAAATTGTGTAAGGTTTTCATTGGTTGTTTCACACCTTCTGCAAACATTAAAATTCATTATTTAAGGTTGTATCAAATGTTGACCCCTTGTAGATGGGATAAGTATCAATCACTAGGGTAATTCCTGATCACTTGCTTTTTTTTGGCATAAATTTCATTAGAAATAGCTTTAAAAAAATTGTTCAGTTCTTTTTAATGACAGAACACCAAATGTTAAAGACTAATGGAAAAAAGAAACAAAAAGTATAGAACAAGTTATGAACAAAGAGGATAGCCAATTATTAGTGGAAAACTAAATAAATAAAACCACCCAATTAGATGCTAAATTCTTTTAGATGTTATTCACAGGAACATGGGTGCAAGTCCTGGAAGTTGCCAGGACTGAACAATTTTTACGCTGACTCACGAGAAATTGTTCGTGGAGGGTTTGAGGGGTATTTATTATATACATGCAGGGTTTTCAAGCCAGAGCAAATTCCGGTCCGCTTTAGGACCTGTGGCGGTTTGACTGGAAAATAACTGTAAAATGGACAACTAACTGTAACCGCAACTGACCAGAGGCGGTCAATGTTTCTCTTCTCTGGGGTGTGTGTCAAGCGATGTTCAAAGAGTTCAATAAATCTTGTTCTTGTGTTACGCTGTCTTAACAAGATATAATTTTAATTTATGCAGCATTCAAAACAGAAGGTCTTTGCTTATAGCAAGACAGTAGTGTTCGAGCCCGAGCTCCGCTATACTGGTGACCTGCATGTTGGATAGTGCACGTGGCTTTCATCGTTAACATCCGTTGGCATTTTATGTA
Organism: Octonoba sinensis; assembly: GCA_038502835.1. NCBI lineage: Eukaryota > Metazoa > Arthropoda > Arachnida > Araneae > Uloboridae > Octonoba > Octonoba sinensis. The sequence continues at coordinate 20,594,906 of CM076599.1, read as the reverse complement.
CGAATTATTTGAGAATATTTTAATTGTTATGTAGGAATTATTCGCGAGTATTTCAGCTTCGTTTACGAATGTTATTTTTTAAGGTAAATATTTTAAATCATTCTTTTAAAACCTGCTATTTTTGCAAAAGCATGCCGAAATTCTCTGTCACTGGTGCTTTGTTTTCGCTCGTGCGAAACACTTTTTAGGGCAATTTTAGTTAGCATTTTTATAATTGTTCCTCATATTAGCGTATTTTATGCATAGCGTTTTATAATTGTGTATTTTCTATTTTTATAAATACTACCCGTATTTCCGTTATACATATGTATATCTTTTCATATGTATTCCTTATAACCTCGGATTAATATCTTTCATAATGTCCGAACCCAGCGACAACAGTGGTAGTCAGGTGGCATATGTCGGGGTAAAACCACCCCCATTTTGGAAAACAAATCCGTGTCTATGGTTCCTACGATTAGAAGCGCAGTTTTCATTAGCGAGAATTACATGCGAGGTAACTAAATTTAATCATGTTGTTGCCGCAGTCGACGCCGACATTCTTACTTCGGTTAGTGATCTTATAGTCATACTCCCAACTGAAAGACCATATGAAGCTCTGAAGAAACGCCTCGTTGAGTCTCACTCGGAAAGCGAGGAGTCGCGAATTCGTACGTTACTGCAAGGTTTAGAACTTGGCGACTCGCGCCCATCTCACTTGCTTACACGCATGCGAAATTTAGCGGGAAATTCTGTGGGGGAAGCACTTCTCAAGTCCTTATGGCTCGCGCGTCTCCCTCCAACTACGCGAAGTATTGTCGGTGCGTTGAGCGAAGATGTGTCAAAGTTGGCGACAGTGGCCGACAAAGTGCACGATTTATCTTCATCTCCTCAGGTTAATGCGACTTGCAGTGCTCCGCCTGCACATAGTTCATCGCTGGAAGCAAAAATTGAGCAGCTTTCTCAACAGATGAGTGAATTGCCTGCCATCGTACACCGACGAGAGCGTTCAGGAATGGGCAAATTCAGCCATTGTAATCGTAGTCATAGTCGTTCGAGGGGCCGGTATAAAAAGCCTGCAAATAATCAGTGTTTTTACCATACCAATTTCGGCGCTAAAGCTAAAAAATGTAACCCTCCATGCTCCTTTAGGACTTCGGAAAACTAGATTGGCGTTCGCCTATGGGCCATGATCGCGACCGTCAGGTAAATAGAATTCTTTTGGCCGATCCTTCGTCTAAATTAAAGTTTTTGATAGACACGGGAGCAGATATTTCTGTCATACCAGTTGGCATCACTAGACGCCCAGTGGTCAACGAGGGACTTGTTCTTTATGCCGCAAATGGCACAAAAATAGACTTACGGTACCCAACGGCTCACCCTCGATTTGAACTTACGGAGAACATTTACTTGGTCTTTTGTTGTTGCTAAGGTCAGTCAGCCGATTATTGGCATTGATTTTCTCAAAAAATTTAATTTACTGGTAGATGCTAAAAATAATAGTATCATCGATAGCGAAACGAAGCTATCGTCGCGGGGGAAAAGTGGCTCATATTTCTTCAGACAGTTGTGGCGCAAGCATCCTTTTTGGGTCTTCCAAATTCGATCGAATCTTAAACGATTATCCGGAGCTCACTAATCTTTCCCATACTCAAAACCAGCAGCCGGATCACACTGTTTTCCACCATATTGAAACGAAAGGGCCTCCGGTTTTTTCTAAACCGCGTCGGCTATCACCTGAGCTTCTCGCGGCGGCTCGTCAGGAATTCGAGTTCCTACTGGCGCAGGGGATCGTGAGGCCTTCCAAGAGCGCTTGGGCGAGCCCATTGCATATGGTTAGGAAGGCAAATGGTGGATGGCGTCCTTGCGGGGATTACCGTCGATTGAATGCCATTACGGTCCCAGATCGTTACCCACTCCCCCATATCCAAGATTGCACACAAATGTTTTATAGGAAAAACATATTTATGACTTTGGATTTAGCTCGTGCGTACCACCAAATTCCTGTTAATCCCACTGACATAGAAAAAACGGCAGTAACAACGCCATTTGGCTTATTTGAATTTTTGTTTACTCCGTTCGGCTTACGTAATGCAGGGCAAACTTGTCAGAGGTACGTCCATCAGGTATTAAGCGGCCTTGAGTTTTGTATTCCTTACTTGGATGACATTCTCATTGCATCGGCTAATGAAGAGGAGCACGAGAATCATCTTAAACAAGTTTTAAATCGTCTCAGGCTCCATGGACTTAAGCTAAATCCTGCTAAGTGTGTCCTAGGAAAATCTTCCGTTTCTTTTTTGGGGTGCCTTATAACACCTTCCGGTGTGAAACCGCTCCCTGAAAAAACTCGGACAATAGCTGAATTCCCAAAACCCAAAACTATTGTGGAATTACGGCGTTTCTTAGCAATGCTTAATTTTTATCGTAGATTTATTCCGAATGCCGCCAAAACCCAAGCCCCTTTGCATGAGTTGTTAAAAGATTCCAAAAAGAATGACAAACGCCCAGTTCCCTGGGATGATACCTTGATTCAGGCATTTGAGGCATGTAAATATGATCTAATTCATTCTGCAACCTTAGCTTACCATGCACCCCATCAACAGCTCTCTCTGATGGTTGATGCATCTGACATTGCCATCGGCGCTGTTTTAAATGTCTCAAATGATAGTAGTTTGCAGCCTCTCTCATTTTTTTCGCGTAAGTTGAGTCTTACTGAGCGTAAATACAGCACCTACGACAGAGAGCTCTTAGCAATTTATTCTGCTGTAAAATATTTTCAGCACAGTCTGCTTGGAAGACACTTTATCATATATACCGATCATATGCCATTGACTTTTGCTTTTTCAAAAAACTCAAATTCAGGGTCTCCTCGCCAGCTCAGACATCTGGACTTCATTTCCCAATTTAGCACCGATATTCGGCATGTTGCTGGTTCAGACAATATTGTAGCCGACACCTTGTCACGTATAAATGATATCCAGCATATCTCTGCAGACTTTTCAACAATGGCTGCAGAGCAGGCTACCGACAGACAATTATCTGATCTCTTGGCCAAGCCGGATTCATCCCTTCAATTTCAAAAAATGGAGATAAAAAAACCCAAGGTGCAACTTTACTGTGATGTTAGCACTCACAAAGTGCGACCATATGTCCCAGAGATGTTGCGATTTGCAGTTTTCAGAGATCTTCATTCCTTATCCCATCCGGGGGTTAGAGCCACCCGTAAACCGATTCAACAAAGATTTGTGTGGCCAGGAATGCAGAAGGATATCTCATAATGGGCACAGTCATGCATCGACTGTCAAAAGTCCAAGATTCATCGACATACTCGTAGTCCTTTGCAGCAGTTTCCTGTCACCTCCCAGAGATTCGAGCATATACACCTTGATCTTGTGGGACCCTTACCTCCTTCTGAGGGATATACATATCTGGTCACTTTTATCGACAGATTTTCTCGTTGGCCAGAAGCAATACCAGTGCAGGATATTACAGCCGAAACTGTCGCCCGCACTTTGGTGACACATTGGATTGCGAGATTTGGAGTCCCTCGAATTATCACCACAGATCAGGGACGACAGTTTGAATCCCATTTATTTTCCTCCCTAATGAAGACCTTGGGTGTGCACCGCATTCACACCTTTCCGTATCACCCATCAAGCAACGGTCTGGTGGAACGTTTTCACCGCACTCTTAAGCAAGCTTTGACGTGCCATAACAGCCCTCATTGGACAGAGGTCCTACCTATTGTGCTCCTCGGACTCCGCGCCACATTCAAAGAGGATCTTGGTGGCACTTGCTCCAAAATGCTCTACGGAACAACATTGTCTCTACCGGGTGAACTTTTGCAACCGTCTGCGGAAGGATCTCAGGCGGACCCAGCACTCTTTCTACAGCGGTTGCGGAATGCCATGCGAGAGTTAGCTCCAACTTCCACAGCCTCACATGACAGACCTTCATGTTTTGTTCATCCGGCATTAGAGACTTGCACCCATGTTTTTGTGCGGAACGATTCCGTAAAGCCGCCATTGTCACAACCATATAATGGACCTTATTTTGTTATCAAGCGAGCTGTTAAACATTTCACACTCCATATAAATGGAAGAGAGTGTGTTGTTGGCATTGACCGCCTTAAGCCGGCGGTCATCACACAGGAGGAGGTGCCATCAACACCACCAGTTAGTGCTGCACCAAACGCTACTCTGTCAGACGAAGTATCCAGTGAGGAACCAAGTCCCTTTCCATACAAAACTACTCGTTCTGGTAGAGTGGTCAGATTCAGATTCAACCCCCGCTATTTGTGATGTGTTCAGTACTTCCAGTACTTGGGGGGGAGTACTGTGGCGGTTTGACTGGAAAATAACTGTAAAATGGACAACTAACTGTAACCGCAACTGACCAGAGGCGGTCAATGTTTTTCTTCTCTGGGGTGTGTGTCAAGCGATGTTCAAAAAGAGTTCAATAAATCTTGTTCTTGTGTTACGCTGTCTTAACAAGATATAATTGTAATTTATGCAGCATTCAAAACAGAAGGTCTTTGCTTATAGCAAGACAGTAGTGTTCGAGCCCGAGCTCTGCTATAGACCCTTAGCAAGATTCAAATCAATCAAAACCGACCCTTCACAAAATTCCAAGCAGCCAAATTTTACTTTTTACACCATTATTTTTTATAAAAGTGGCAAATAATAATAAAAAATTTCATCACTGTATGTTTAAATTTTTAATTTTCACAAAATTATTGATTTTTCACAAAATCTCTTTAAAGTTCACAATAAAAGACCCTGTTGAAAAAATGCTGAATCGACCTGATATAAGCAATAAGATAATACACATATTTACATATGGTAAATTTTACTATTTTTTTGGGGGGGGAGGGGGGGGCTGATACTACTTACAAAATTTTTACAATTCTTTTCCTTTCAAATATACTTTATGAGTTAGTTAAAATTTGAAATACACAGTATGGGACCTCGAATCCGAAACGCTCGGGGCCGCAATCTTCCCGGATTTTGGAGCCTCATTAAAAAAATTTAACATCAGAAAACGTAAAAGTAACATCAGAAATCATATAATTTGCTCTGGAAGATTTTATTAGCATTTCGCTCGTAAAAGACCAGACTATCAGGAAAATGCGAGAAACGCCAATTTTCAATTTCGCGAATAGTATTCTGTATCTCGCGAAAATTAGAGCTCGTTTAAAAAAATAAATATAATAAAACTACAAGAAATGAAAAAAAGGGCAAAATTTATTGATATTAAATTAGAATCAAAGCAATAATTAATAAAAACTCCTAATCGTAAAAGCGAACCATTTTTTAAAAAATCGCGATATAACTTTTTGAAAACTGCTCATTTCCTATCTTAAACATGTTCATTACATTTTATTCTCCCCCCCCCCCCCCGTTTTAAATGCCTATTTCCAAAAAACAGTTCAAAATCTTTCCGGATTTTTCTTCAAAGAACAAAAGCTTTTTTTTTTTTCAGCTGCCGATTTTTTTGAAAAAGTTCGGGATTCCGAATTTTCGGTCCCATACTGCACATTTATCACTTTTTTGTACTAAAAATAACAATTATTATAATTAATAAGTAAACACATGACTGATTCAATCAAGAGAAAGTAAAATAAAAAATAATAAGGAAAAGTACTTTTTAAACGACAGTAAAGGAAAAACTAGTTTTGATTATAAAAAAAGGACTTCAAATTTAAGAAAAAAAGGGGGAGGGACTTTTAGGGAAAAGATCAGTTGTGACCAGCTTATTATGGTTGGTTAATAAATTAAATGAAATATCTTTGCCTGATGCGTATTTTCCCACTAAAATTTAATGGCCGATCCAGAAAACCGGGAAAATTTTCGCTCGCCTATTTTCCCCGGCATTTTTCGCAGTTTTCGGGGAAATCTTTAAGCTTTCTTCATTAAAAAAAAGGGTATCTGTCCAAAATATCTACTGAAGAAAAGCATTTTTCCGTTGTAAGTAGCAAAGAATATCTGAAAAATACCGTTATAGACAAACCCCTTTAATTCTTGCAGAAATCCGAAAATTTTGGAAGGCTTAAAGAGTAAAAGTGATAAAAAGTACATATTGAACGTCCTCTTTATGACTAGTTGAAGGATTTAATGCGCTAAAAAGTTATTTATTTTTCCAACCTTTTTTTTAAATCGAGCTAAATACAGTTCTGCTGTTTTTTCATTCGCTTTTCTCTTCAAAATGAAGTAAAAATAATAAGTGCAAATAAAAACAAAAATAACATCAACACACCTACAATTGGCCTTTAATCTTCTATACTTAGTGAATCATCCCTAATTTGTTGAAAGTAATGTTTAGTATGATACAACTAATTCATTTCAAATAGGATATTTTCCATTAGTCAAAAAGAGGAGCAATGGCGATAAACCCACAAAGTCGTCTTGTAAAGTAAAACGACGCATGCCATTTTGAAAATGAGTTGTTTTAAAAAGTCCGAAAGTTAGAAATTCAAACAAAGATTTTGAAAAGAATGAAAATAAAAGCTAATGATGGAAGTTAATAGCGGAAATTTGTAATTTTTGTACTTGTGATTCTTTTGCGAACGGTCCATTGAGATTGCGATTTGTGCAAAGGGCTCGTTTTTGCGTTTGTGACTTTTAATTGATGGCCATTATTAATGGCCAAAACAAAATGGCGATCATTCTCCCAACCCCACGGCACTACGAATGCTTCGAGAAGCGTTATTGGCGAGATTTGACGAGCGTCCTGAGGCGAGACGCGTTGTCCCGGACAACGCGGGAGGAAAATTCCTTAGCGGATATAAAAAAATTTTCCTTCCTGCCTCGCCATCTTTTCGTATTTTTTTTCCCCGTCCTCGAGTATTTTCAAAAGACGGAAATCCGTCCCGTGGACGGAAGTCTTGCACCCATGCAAGAATATACACAGCTATTATGCAGTTTATAAGGATAATGATCAAATGTACATTTGCAAAGCTTTAAATAGAGAAAAAGAACCAATTGAAATGAAGTTTTTAGAAAAATGTGCAGGCAACTACAGATGGCCAAAAAAAGGGACAAAAATGTGATGCTATAAATGTGAAATACATTTTTTATGGTCCGGTGACCTTAAATGGAGCTGATCCATTCACAGTTGATGACACTGCCATAAACAGTGCATAAGTGTCACAGAAATTTTTGGGAAATATAGTTTTTTTAAAAAATAAATCAACTTGTCAGCTACTAAATTATGTTTTGCCTATTTATTTCATTTTTAATGCATTAGTTGTTAACTACTTTCATTTAATTATTTATGAAATGCCTTTCGTTAAAAGAAAATTGGGTGATCAGTATTTGCCCCAGAAGTGATCAACTACCCCATTCTAAGAATAATCCCTAATCACTAAAAATTTTAGATATTGCAAATTCTCTTTTTATTTTCTGGAAAAAAAAAGGTAGCATAGGAATCAGCCCACAAATCAAATTTTCAGAAAAAATTAGAATTCTACCGTAAACAGAGTTTTTACAAACTTAACGAGAATAACCGAGAAGATTTGGAAAAAATTACAATTATTGGGTAAGATGATTAGTTTAATTGGGCAGCAAATTGGTCGATCTTTTTCATCAATTTTAGCAATTGCTGTGATGCACATTTAAGATTCAAACATAGTACAATATGGTGTATTTTTATTCACATGACTCAAGCAAATGCTAAAAAATTGGGCCTTTGATTAGTTTTTAAGGTTTTTATCTCCTAAATATGGCCTTTCGAGGGGCCCCAATAAACCAATCTCAAAAATAGGGCCTTTTTATGGCCTGTGAGAGCCCTGTTGATTTATGATTTATATATAACTTAGAAACATGGATTCAAAAAATGTGCGTCGTCTTGTTCATTTTCATATATAACCAAAATAAATAAATGAAAATGAAATACATACCTCACCAGGCTTATTATATTTATAACAATTCATAAACATAGTGCTGCAATCCTGGATACATTCAGCAGAAGAATAGTAATAATAATTTTCCAAACGCTTTTTTATTGTGCCCAGATCCATTGGACGTTTAATTACTTTATGGTAGTCCTGTAAAAAAAAAAAGATTGCAAACAGTTACTTACAAAATATTAAGTAACTGAATATTAACATCTTAATATTGATGGTGTGGTAAACAAAGTTTTGTTTCTTGGACAAAGTTGTTACTGAGTAACATTACTGTTAGTATTTTTTTATGCTGTTTTTAAATCCATTATCAGAAAACATCAAAACAAGGCAAACCTTTATCTTGCTATTGTTTTTGAACTACTAAAAAATTATGCACCTTTGGATCAGATTAAAAATATTTTTTTTTTTCAGAAAAAATATTTTTGATAGGGTCCCTGGTAGCAGAAATCGCGCAGCACGGCAGCGAGCGCTGCAGATTTATCTTGAAGCTTGTAGATTAGTTAGGCACCTTACAATTTTTTTAATGCGGCCTGGAAAAAAAGTTTTCCGGTATTTAAATGATTATATTCCCTCCCAGGATAAATGAATAATTATAATATCTATTTATTGTCTGCAAACTGCATGTATTATTGTTATATGTCAATTATTTTAAAATGCATAGTTCGCCATTTTTTATGATTGTAAATTTGGTTCCACATCATTTGGTGCCGCAGATAAATTTCGACTTCTGAAACTTGTGCTGCAGATTGATATAGAAAATTCTGCTACTGGGATAGGGTCATACCTGCCAAACCCAAGACAAAAAAATTAGGAACACTTCATTCATTAAAAAAAAGCGTCAGTAAAACATTTATTTAATACAATCTGTTTTTATTCTTTAGGAATAAAAATTTATCCTTGGGAAGAACATTTAAAAGCAGTTGCTGCTACTAAATGGATATTATATCAGTATAAATCACTCTCATTCATTCTTAGTTAAATTTACATTTGATAGAGCTAAGAGCAGTTTACTATGCATAGCTTTTCCCATAGACTCTTACTAAAGTGGATTTAAAAAGATAGTGCGGTTTAAAGTACACATGAATATACATAAAAAGTGGAAAAACAAAAATTCCTTTCAGTAAAATATTTTACCATAACATTAATAAGGCTCTAGAATAGTGATGGTGAACCTACAACCCCCATGGGTCAGTCTGACATCGGTCATCATCATAACCGATTTTTAAGTGAGCCACGATTGCTAGGCAACCATTTGTTTATTTATGCAGGTCTATTTAAAATTTCTAATTTGTGTGGATAATTTGTATTTTATTTGCACTTTTCAAGCTCTGCATTGACACAAAAGCAAGTTAAATGCTGATTATAACCTTCAGTTTGATCATTACAGTTTCTAAGTTACGCAAATGACAACAAATGCATTTGTAGTATTTGAAATTAAGCAAAAGTGTTTACAAATAAAGTGTAATTTTGCTCACACTTTGTTTGTTGAAAAAAAAAAAAAAACCCTGACAAATCAAAGCAAATAACAATATTTAAAGCACTTTCTTCAAATAAAATGTATGTAATTTTTGTTACTCTTTGTTCATTCAAACACTTATCGCCATTTGCACCAAACACATAAGAATTTTTAAACCCACTAAAATTTTTAAACTGTCAAACCACGCTCAGTTTCACCAGTTAAGCTAATTGAATTTTAAAGATATTTAGTTTTTAAAATACTCGGTTAAAAATTTTAAAACTTAACTTTGGAGCAAATGGCCATTAGTGATCCACAGAGCTAGTACTAAAAGAGTATGAATACAAATTGGACCCACATCTCAAAAAGGTGTTTTAACAAGGTGCCAAAGCCCCGACCACCTTTACGCCTTGATACCCTTTACGTGTGACCAGTTAATTTTCGTAGGTCATCAGTTACCTTCTCGGTGCTCTAGAGCCTTTTTTCAGAAGCACCCTACAGCTACCATCACACCATTTCAAATGCCCAAAAAGGCATATTGCCCTTTCAAGAACTATTTTTGCCCTCCAATCCTTGAGTAACAATAATTGAAAATTTGTGGTTGAATGTTATCAATACTGATCTATTAAAAATTGTTATATAGTTCAATTATGCAAATTTATCTATCTGGACAACATTTTTTTAACTTAAAGCACAACCCACTTTCACACAAGCATGTTGACACAAATATGAACATCAGATCCCATGATAACTCAAAGTCCAACTCCACTGTACAATTTTATATTTTATGATTTCCGAGGATACTGAAATGAAGGGCCTGCGCTTGGAATTTCAAACTGTTAGCTAGTAAATTAGCCAAACTTTCAAAGTTTTATCCAAAGACTAATTTCAAAAAATTTTAATGAAGATTTTTCTGCAATCAAGAAAAGTATAATTTTTTAAACAAAATGCAATCGCTTACTTATAATTTTTCACTGATGGAAATTTTGGAGAATTTTTTGTTCACCAAGTCAAAATTTACTTTGCTGAATTTACAATTTTGTCGAATGCTTAGCGCCGGCACTGGTAATATAAGCAATTACATAAAGTCATTTCATCTTAAGTGTAGTTACCCGAGTATACAGTAGTAAACTGCTATTTAAATTAAGGATACATAAAAATGATTTAATAGGTGCCAATACGATTTAAATACATAGTAATTAACCAGCAATGAAAAAAGACATTAAGAGCATTATGAATTGCTAAAACACAAATCCACATTGCTTTTGTTCCCTTTAAAATTTCCAATCAACACAAATAATCAATTAAGTTTCTTTTAATAAAATATGGCATAAAAATAAAAGCTTACTTAAATTTATAAAAATTTGCATTAATAGTTTACTTACCGGGATATTAAGTTTCACAGCATCTACCGGCTGATAAAAGGGCCAAGCAAATTGATGTTTCCAAACAGCCTTCATAACTGTTTTCAACAAAAAATGCAGTTGATTTGTATTCCTGTGGGGTTTATTTGGTGGTGGAATAAAAGGTGGTTGGACAACACCATTTACTGGCTCTAAGACTGGTTCAACGTATTTAGACATTACGTCACCACTGGTGCCCTGAAAGGTAAATAAATAATGTTTCAAAAGAAATCCAAGAAGGAACACAGTAAACATAATGAAAAATCACAAAAGACATAACGAAACTGAAAACATACATAAAACTTACATTTTCATTTTCATTTTGAAGGGCACCCATACTTCAAAAGGCATTAGGAAAATAAACGGCTTATTGCAAGTTTAACTGACACCTGCAAGAGTTTAAAATGCAGAAAAAGAATTTAAAAATCAATCAACTAATCATACAAAATGACGACATTAAACAAAATATGGTGAAAAGCTATCAAAAAATATCTTAAAGTAAACATACGTTTTCAAAAAAAACAAAAAAAAAACAAGAAACTTAACTTATTACAATAATTTAAGCATAAATTCTATCATCAGCTTAACGCCACTGCATAACGAATATCGTAATCAACCAACAAAATTACAATAAAATAAAAAAAGAAAGAAAAAGACTTAGCAAGTGGCTTCGTCAGCATTACGTTATTGGAATATGAAAAAGAACCTTCGCTTTGAAGGACTGTTTTTAATGACAGAAATCTCAGTTGTATAGTTGATAAGACTTAAACAAAAGATGATTTTAAATTTCTTCAGAAAAGTAGCATAAAGTTTACAAAACAGTGCTTAATTTTTTAGTTAAATGTTATGTTACTTCTGTACGGACCTCATGCATATTTTTCTAAACACATATTTATTATACCATTACATATCCGATTGTTTATAAGCACAATGCCTGATAGAACTCCCCGCAACTTAACGATTGGATAACATTAATAGTAACAATCTGAATTAAACTCAGAAGTCAATAAGTAATTTCTGTCAAAACGATCGCAAGACCGGTTGTAATCACGCCAAATTCATTGTTTTCTCTAACGGTTTTGATATACAGCGCCATCTCAGTCTAGGCACCGAGAATAAACAGGTAGGAGTCAGCGCCATTTTCACTGAAATAGTATGATATAATATTTAAAGTATTACTACAAGGTTGCTTCAATAAGCTCAATTATCGATAGAAATATAAGATGCTGTAATATTAGCCGGAGAGCAACCAATACGTTTAAGACTTAACCAATGAAAAGTATAGTTAGCATTACTTCTTTGGACGGCATTCAACAGACACTGTAATTTCAATGGATTTCAAAGTTTATTAGGAATGTGGCATCTCTGAAATTTTAAAGTAGTGTTTTTTTGGGATATCTATGTATTTAGTTTCATTGTATTTCCTCGTAAAATTGAGCACGATGTTCTTTAAACTTTTATGAATATGGGCAACTAAGTCACATTTAGAGAAGAAATTGAAATATACAAGAACCTTACGAATGAAAATATTTAATACTACCTCCAGTTTCAGATTTGAATTAACCACACGCATTCCAACAAATTTGGATGACATTTCATTCACCTTATCAGAAAGGATTGCACTACAGACTCAGCATAGCAATCACAGGGATAGTAATGGCTACTCTCATGTACGAGAACTAAGCTTTATAAGAGAACCAAGAAAATGGGCAATCCTATTGGCTGTTAGAAGTCATATGACCACACCTTAATACTTAGTTTATCAATATTTGTTATTGTTGTTAGAATTTTAATGTGTTTCGTTTAGATAAACCATTTAAGAATACTGGATATTTAAGTCTTCCGACTTTTACTCAGTTTCAAAAGAGCATTACTTCCTCTGTTCAACACTAAGGTTTCAGACGCTCAAAATGGAGACCTAACTTCCGTAATAACAACAAATGCTCTCATCGGGAAAAAGATTCTTGGACCAATCAGAGCAGATTTGAAACAAACGATAACGATTAGGATGAATTATAATATATGAAACTGATAAAAACTAAAATGGAAAAGACTAATATTGAATAATCGAAAGATTTAGGTTTTTGTGAGATAGTTTTAGAATCAGGCTTTCAAATTATGAATTTTATTAATATATATATTTTTTTATTTTAAATAGTCAACATCGATAAAGCCTCTTGCCTTGCCTGCAAGCGATTCTTTCAAATTGAAATGTGGTAAATTTTTGTAGTAGTACACTTTCTGGGAAACAATCTTATTTTTGAAGGAAATCAGAGTTATGTAGCTTTCGTATTCAACATTATTTTCTGCATTTATTCGTGCTAAAATACTGGTTATATATTTTATGCAGCAAAGCCATGGCTTCCTCGTGCAATGGAAGAGACGACAGCAAAGTTAAGGTTGTCTGAAATTTTGTTTACATTTGTATATTCTGTTTGTTCTGCTATTGTACATACTATTTGTTGTCTAAGTGTATGTTACGCAGTTCATGTGTCGGTTTTAGCTAACAGAAAAAGTTGTTTAACGTCGTTTGCGCATAATAAAGGAAGATATGTTGAAACCTTTTCTTCCCCCTTTATTCCAAGAAAAATAAGATTCTTTTTCCGTTTGACATGGCTTGTTGTCTAATAATCCGTTTTGAGTTTGGGAATATATCATATCTATTTTAAGAAGGTCTACACTTCTCTTTAGAAGACTCTACAAGTTATAACATTACCTATTTAGTCACTTAAGTCATAAAGCATTCTTTTGCTTTTTGAAGCCATGCAGTTATAGGATTCATAGGCGTAACTGGGGTTGGGAAAAGGGGGTGGGGGGTCACCCTGAAAATGTACAGACTAAACACCAATAAGAAGTGGAAAAAAGTTCACGAAGTTTACCAGTCATAAATACCTGTCATTAAAGTAAAGATCAGGGTTCCCACCAAGTCACTTTTTTCACCTAAAATCACTTTTTTTTTTCATTGGTCACTTAAAGTCACTTTTTGTATCGAATTGTCATCTAAAATGACCTTTTTTTTTGGGGGGGGGGGGGGTATCTATTGAAGTGATAAATAACCACCAAATTTTTCCTATAAACACCAGGAAAAGTACAAATGCCATTAAAAATGCAAATAAAATAGTTTCCACAAAGCTACTTGCCTAAGAAAATGAAAAGTTAAAAGAAGACATTAGAAATAAAGATTTTACAGAAATACAGCTTGCTCGGGTAACGATAGAGGGTGCTTAATCTAAAAGCTGATGAAGATGAGCACAGAGCAAAGGCACATAAAATTTTTTCAAAAATTACGGAAGAGAAAATCTTCCGTAATCACAACATTTTTTCAAACGAAATCTAAGACGATTAAATTGGAACTTTTACAGAATGGCTGCCATTTATATACCAGGGGTGACCGTTCTCTAAATTTTTGAAGCATTCTTTTCTGAGATTTTTATATTAACAATTAAAATTTTTGAGCATTCCTACTGTATTGATTTTCTTTTCTGACTTTTTTTTTGCTTTTCAAGGTCTATTCTATCATATCATTTTAATTTTTAGCCTTTGAACAATTTGCAAGTTAAAAACTTTTCGCTACAGGATAAGCAAGCACTTAAAGTATGCTTTTCAAGTATTTTACTTTTAGTATCTTACTTTCTAAATTAGCTTTGGACAAAGGATTATAATCAAAATCATTTCTGGTACAGAATGCATTTAATTTAGCGATATCCTTGCGTGATTTAAGTGGACATTGACCTTTTTCCTGTTTTTCATGCTTATAATTGTTTTTATTTGCTTCTTTAGTTGTCAATCAAAAGATTTTATTTTTTACTTGCTCTAAAATATATAATTTGACATAAATAATACATAATATTCAAATTAACTTTATTTGTAGTAATCCCAAAGAAAAGCAAATTTTGAAATATTTCTCTTTTCAGCCTTGCACAAGCATGCATTTAAAGTATTTATTTCTGGTGTTTTAATTTTGGCATCGAAGAATATTCTGAATTAAATTTTTTAATAAAGGATTATAATATTCCTTGTATATACGTGCCATTAATTTATCTAACTGTTTCAAATATTTAGCACATGCTCCTTACCTATAATTAATTTTATTTTTGTGATCAAACATTTTGAATACTTTTTCTTGGTGTTAACATGTGTTATGTTTCACACATTAAAAAACAAAGTTGATTCTGTAAATTGTTAGCATAATCGGTCACCCCTGGCATATATATGTATGGTTGCTTTCTTTTTGTGTCTGATGAAAAACTATTGGTTTTTTAAAAAATGATTTCTTTTTTGAGATGATAGTGATGTTTATTTCCGGAAGATTAGTTGAGGATTGAACTTTCTGCTGTTTTTCGCCTACTTCCCCAAAAAATAAATAAAGTGTGAAAGAAGGCTTAATGTATCGTAAAAATATCATCAAAAATAAAGAAAAGTCAAGAAGTAATTAAATAAAGAATGAAAAATTTGAAAGTAGGGGTTTGAGATGGGGAAAATGTGTCTGTCGTCCCCCGCCCCCTCCAATAACTTTTGAGGAGATTGGCTGATTAAAAGATCTCGGCAAGGACATCTCATTTCAATATTTTACTTTTTCATTTGAACAATTTTTTGTTTAATTTTGAAAAGTTCAAAAAATCTTGACATTAGCGCTTATGGGCAAAAATAAAGCACATTACGTAAACACTGGGCATATGATCTAAGTTCGTATGGACAAGCGTATTGGGAGAAGCTCTGAAATATTTTTTAGATTTGAACAATTTTTGTTCATTTTTGAACAGTTAAAAAAATTAACATTAGCCTACAGGGAAATTTCAATCCTATATAAGTCCTGATCTAGCTGACGGATTCGCTTGGAACAAACTTTATCAGACAGATGTTAGGCGAAGAACATGTACAGATACGAAGTTCAACCCGAACTATTTTTCCCGAACGATTCTATTTTTTATGAAATTTTTCGACCAGAATATTTAAGGATGAATGAATGAGTATATAAATAAAGGTGTGAAAGAATGAGTGAAAAAATAAATAAGTATAAATTAATGAATGATTAAATGAGTGAATAAATACATGAATGACTGAATAAATGAACGATTGAATGAATATTTATTAACCGTTTGAAAATGGTATATTTGAAGTAATCAAGAACTAAAGCTCAATGAGAATTTAGAGAGAGATAGCAAGAGTATAAATCTGAAGTTGGAATGTGCGAGTAAGTAAGCTCGTATAGTTCTAGATGGAACTTTTGCATGAGAAGAAAATAAATGTAATGTTATATTTTTCTATGCTTAAAAACCTATAAACCTTTTTTCTACATGTGTTTTAGTGGTAATGCAAAGCTTATTCTCATTTGGTCACTTTTTTTTTAATTCATCATTTTTTTTTAAATGGTCACTTTTTTCACTTATTTTGTATCATAATCTTGGTAGGAACACTGAAAGATATACTCGGTGTTTCTTTCAGGCATCTCTCTGGGGGGACTGCCCCCACGGAGCAATGAGACTGCCCCCCCCCCCTGGGAACAATTCAGATCACAATTTTTAAAAAAAGAAAGAAAAGAGAGATTATGCTTTTAAGACTTTAGTTTCAGAAACACTTTCGGGGAAAAGACATCGAGCACTATCACAAGTGACACCAAAAGTAACCTAAAAGATATAAGACTTTATTTGGAGAAAATTAGCGGGAGGAGAGTAACCAAACTCCTTTCTGCCTCCTCTAACATCACCAAAGACTCCCGAAATTGCATTGTTAGGAAGATTTCAAAAAGTTTCTTGGGGAGAGCCCTCGAACCCCTATCTCTAGAGCTAGCATTATAATTGTAAGACCAGTTACAAAAATTTAAATTGCAGAACCCCCAAAAACCCGCTCCTCTAATTTCACCAAAGATCTAAAACTGCATATGTAAACAAAATTCACATTATCATCATTTCTAGTTGTATATATAAATAGTATGATTTTGAAGCATACACTGCCCCTCCTAATTCTTTACATGCCCCCCCCCCCCCCCCTCCAGAGCAAAATGTCTGAAAGAAACACTGGATATACTTTCCGCGCATAACCAACATATTTATCTTTTTTATGTGCATACTTATCAGCCGACGATTTCGCTGGTGTATGTTGTTTAGCGTCTGGTGCATCATTTCTTGACTCTTCATTATTTCCAGATGGAGATTTGTCCTTTTTCCGTTTTCTGAAAAACGAAAATAATTTGGCTTTTGCTTTAACGTTTAGTTTCTTTACCTTAACTTCATTCATTTTAATTGAGCTCAGTAGCTACCCTATAAGAAATTAGCAATTTGCTAATGACCTGCTGGGAAAAAGTAACTGAAATACAGAGCTTTATTTTTAAAAACACCTTGCAGCGCAAAGATAATGATTGACAGATGCACCCCACCCTCATTACCACATGACTCTCCGTTTCAGTTTCTCAAGAATGTGCTCCGGGCCCCGAGGACGATTTTGCCTAAAGCATAGCAGAGTTTAATTCCCTCGCCTGTCTCCTATGTTGTTGACACGAAGTAGGAAAATATTTTTTAAGTGACCAAGAAAAGCATGATGATTTTTCCAAGCCCACATCCCGATTAACTTGACATAATTTCCCAGTTGAGGAAAAAAAATATAAATGAATAATTAAGTAAATACCCAATGGGGGCAGGGAGTTTAAACCCTCAAAACACCCCCTGGTTACGCCTACGATAGGATTGAGCATTTAATGATCGGAGGTCCAACACACGATTAGGAACTCTGTTTAACATCATTAATCCTAAATGTGTTACAATTCTCCATCAGTTGTTATTAAATACTATTTGATGAAAAGATTGGAATTTATTCCTTTAATCTGACCTCTTTTGATTTGAAGAAACCAAATTTTTTTAAAAGTCTAAATATAGATCACTATCAGATTGTCTCAGAAATGCTTATGTTCTGTGAATATCTCTGAACTCTAGATTTTAGAGAGACATGTCCCCATTTGTAACAATCCTTTGTTTATTTTGAAAATCTTAAGATGAGTGTACGATTTTTTTTTTAATCATTAATACTTTTAGAATTACATTTATCCTTGTGCCTATTTAACATCTTCCTGCTTTGAATGTTATTCATTATTTCTGGTTTTTCTTCTGTATACTGTTAGTGTTGTTTCTTCCATTTGTATTATTTATACAAGCCTATTCACCATGCTTCAGGGTTGGAAATAACCCTGTTTTTTTTTTCAGAAAAAAACCAGCCCAGTGGGTTTTTTCGGGTTTTATTGGGTTTTTTCGGGCTTTTGCTGGGTTTTTTCAAAAATTTGAGGCATTCTTAACTTTTGTTTGTAAGAGGTTGCCTACACATAATGGTATTAATAAAAGGGAAATACAAAAATTACGTATTTCTTTTAATAACATTTTATGTTTTAATAAAAAAGAATTTTGAAAAGATAGAATAATTTTCTTTTAAATATTAATTTTTCTATTTTGTCCTTTACAACTATAAATTAACTTTTTAAAAGTCAATTACTTAGCCCCTTGTTTATTCTATTTTTAGTGTTCAATAAAATCTCATCAAAGGGTTTAAGAAACAAGTTATTTTTAAGTCTACTTAAGTGAAATTATTCTATGTTTAAAAGAGTTTAAGCTAATTACTTTCAAAATTACTACAATCTCTAACATAGTGATGCCGCGGACGCACTATAGAGTGTCAAATACGCAAAAATCGGCGGTGGAAACTCAAAAAAAGAAAAAATATTACGCATCCCCCGGGACACATAATTTTTATCAATTTTCATCACAGAAAAAAAAATAAAGTCAAATCTATAAAAAATCAATAAGCAAAAATATTTTTGCACGTCATTGACCAGCATTTTTCTTTCAGCTTTTTTACAATATGGGGCAAGTTTTTCTATCTAATAAAAAGAAAAAAGTAAACATACAAAAACAAGTCCATTAGAAGTAAAATGTTCTATTTAATTTAGAATTTTGTATAGTATTGAATGAAATTTTATGCTCCAGATTTATTTCTTTAAAATTGATAAATATGCTCTCTGGCTAATATTTTGAATTAGTTGTTAATAATACTTAGGCATAGAGATGTATGGGTTTTTCTTCTCTTATTCAGCCCAAGGGGCATAAGTCTGCTGCCACTTTTGAGTTTCTCTTAAAACATATCTATCATTTTGAGCGAGATTCTGATTTTTTTTCTTTCTTTTGGGGAAAGCGGTGTTGGGAGGCATTTGTTTCTATACTTTTCTAAATAGAGAAATATTTTGCGAGAATTTTTTTTTATTTTGATTATGTAGAACAATTTAATACCCATCCAACATTTTCGAGTTTCCATCCATGATAAAAAAAAATATTTGGTTTAAGTCAGTATATTTTTTTCTGTTTACATCACTGGAGTTCAATTTTGAGCATGAAGTTTGAAAAAACCCACCTGCAGGTTTTTTTAAGTGGGTTTTTATTGTTGAGCCAACCCTCAAAATTTTATACCCATGACATATAAGGTATATATTATGAAAGTATGTTATTATGTTTGGTCGAAATTGGTATTTTTATTTGTTTGCATAAGTAAAGTTCAATTTTAATCAAAAATTTTGAAAAAACCCACCTTTGGGTTTTTTCAAGTGGGCTTTTGTTTTTTAGCCAATTCTCAAAAAATTTTAGCCATTACATATAATGTATATATTATAAAAGTATGTGTTATGTTGGTCAAAATCAGTATTTTTATTTATTTACATAAGCAGAGTTCAATTTTGAGCAAGAATTTTGAAAAAACCCACCTGTGGGTTTTTTCAAGAAGATTTTTTTTTTTTTTTGAGCTAAATTTCAAAATCTTATACCCATGACATATAATGTATGTATTGTGAAAGTATGTATTACATTTGATCTCCATCAGTATTTTTATTAGTTTACTTATGTAAAATATAATTTTAAGTGAAAATTTTGAAAAAACCCACCCGGGTTTTTTCGGGTTGGGCAAAATCGAACCAACCCTGCCATGCTTCTACTTCTAGCATTTTTATTCAAGTAATTCCGAATATGTTTTTCTCATTTTTCTATAGTATTACAAAGGGCGGATTGGTCTGGTTGACTGGTCGGCTATCCCCGACTGGGCCATCCGCCCACGGTTCCAACACAACATTTTATTGAACATTTCAAATCTGAATTCATTATGTTTATTTATCGCCTTGATTGGGATGTGCCACTGAATGTAGGATTTGTTGGGAAAAGAGTCACCTCTAAGAAATGATCTTTGCTGTTTTCACAAAATTAATTCCTTTCAAGGAAATACACCACAAAAAGCACACTGTATCCAGTCGTAGATCCCGACACTCGATTTTTTTTTGGGGGGGGCTGGTGTGCATCCTAAATTAACATGTGTTTAAACAGTTGTACCTATCCCGTAAAAGGCTACGAATACCCCCAATCGGCCAAGCCAAGCCTTTTTCAAAACCCCCTTGCCAATGGTGCAGTCTGTGCACCATGAACCCCACATTCCCCCAGTGGTAAGGGCATAGAAGCTGTTTAGTGGCAAAATCGATTTTTGGTCTGTTTAATTGTAATTTACAAATAATAACCGTTTTTTATTACTTCTTTTCAATTCAATCTTGGAGTAGAACACAAAATGTTCCTATACGAGAGTAAATTTTCATTGGAGTGATTTATCAATAAAGTAAGCAATTAAGATTAAACTCGTCAACGACACATTGCTGTACTTTAATGTTCTTTTAAGTTACAGTAGCTAAATTTATGAATACACATCTTTTAACATAAAATGGAGTTAATTATTTAAAAAATATTAAACTTATCTTATTTATATGAGAACTTAATTTACAGTATGGGACCTCAAATCCAGAACGCTCGGTGCCGCGATCTTTTCGGATTTCGGAGTTTTCCGAATTTTTGGTCCTCATTCAAAACATTTTGTAAGTAGCATCAGAGCCCATATAATTTGCTCTGGAACTTTTTATTAGCATTTTACTCATTTATAGCATTTTTATTATCTTATATACTCGCCTATAAGTCGTGAAATTGAACACAAAAAACGAAGTTAGAGTAGGCTTACATTCGAGGCAAAGCATCTAAACATCTAGACTTTTCCCAATGTTATTTTAACCTCTTTAATTTTAAACAATAAAAGAAAAGAATTCTGTCAAATTTTTATGATTTTATATTCTGTAGCCACTAAATTGTAGTAAAAGATCCGACTAACTGGAAAATGCGAGAAACGCAGATTTTCTAATTTCGCGTATGTTCTGTATCGTGCGAAAATTAGAGCTCATTTAAAAAAATAAATATAAGAAATTTTTTTAAATCAAAATTTAATGATATTAACTCAGAATTAAAGCAACAATTAAGAAAAACTAATCGTAAAAACGAACCCTTTTCAGAAAATCGTGAAATAATTTTTTGAAAGCAGCACATTTCCGATCCTAAACTCTAAACATGTTCACATTTTATTTTCCTGTTCTTTAAAATGCCTATTCCACAAAAAAAAACCCTGCAAAACATTTCCCAATTTTTTTTTTTCAAAGCAACAATTAATCGAAACTCTAATAACAAAAACGGACCGTTTTCAGAAAATCACGAAATAATTTTTTTGAAAACAGCACATTTCCGATCTTAAACATGTTCGTTACATTTTATTTTCCTTCTCTTTAACCTGTCTACTGTGTAAACCTCTTCGCCAAAAATGGTCATTAAATGTGTAAGCATTTCGGAAAGCATATCTTTACTTCCCAGCAATGCACGCTTTGGCCCCCCTTTACTTTACAAAGGAAGTCCATAGAAGTATTGTATTCATTGTATTCAAGCCCCGATTCAGTAAAGCATGCTAAAGGGTTCTAATCGTTTTCCTAGGGGGAATGGGGAACGCGGATGGAATGCACTGTCTTTGCACGCACTGAATTCCTTTTGTATATGTTTTTTTCGTCGAAAATTAGAGAGAGAGACGCAGCGTCAAGCCTCAGAAGACTTTCCACGCTTTTTTTTGCTTCATTATGTTTCATAGCAAGTTAACTAAATTTAAATGCTATTTTATATTCGGCAATTGCAAATTAACTTCTCTAGCTTTAAATAGTGCCTTGATCGTTTACTTTAATATTTCATAACATTTAGGTAATAAGGAAAAAAAAAAAAAAACAAGAAAACGACATTATGAATAGTCAAATCCTTTTCTTTGTTTCTTTCAAAGCTGAAAAGCATTAAAAGCACATTCATGAAATTCAAGTTATGTTTAGAAACGTACTGGGAAAAAAAAAACGGAAAGTGAACCTCATAAGGATCGAAATATACCGTCGGTCTTTTGGTCATGGAACTTATGTCCGTAATTTTTTTGATTTCTGACCTTATGTCCGACATTTTTTCCATATGTATTTCCTAAGCAATAAAGTGTCCCATGGTTACCTGATTGCTTTTTAGCATCATGAGAATCTGATAAATGCCTATGAAATGTTAATCCATTTTCTACAAGAATATGAGAACACATTATGAATAAAAACATATATAATGCCTCAAATGTTGTAAATAACGCAAAATCTAATCGATGAACTGTTTTATAGTTTTGCCTTAAAAATTTGTGACTAAAAGCAGGCCCCGTCATATACATGTGAATCGGGGCAAACCAATCTCAAGTATAACCCGGAATTTAACCAAAATGAAATCTAGGTTTTCGAATAACAAAATTCAAACTAATATATGCTTATATTAATAACTATAAATGCGCAATATGTTCATAATTATAAGCATTTATAACACTAGAAAAAAAAAAAAAACTTTGCAAGTTTTACGTTATAAAGTCGTCTCAAAATTATTCGTGACAGGGTGTCACTGAACTCATGTTTCGAGAAGTGGTTATCTGCACATTCTAACTTGTTTCTTAAATTAAAGTCATATGAATTAGAGGGAACATGCAGATGTGGAGGTCGTTAACTTGAAAGAGAGGTTCAATCCACTTCAAGGGAAAATTTTTTTTAGCTATATCTTACATTAAGTATACAAATTTTACATTATTTAATAAAATTATTGAATAATCATTTCTTGTCAATCTGAGGCTGAGTATAGTAATCCGATGGCACGATTTGCTCATCTGACAAATATATAAATCCGATAACAAAGAGTGTTAGAGGAATATTTTTTACAGCTATAAACACGCAATAAATTACTAAAATTGGTTTAAAACAGTTTAGATTTCTCTAAGTTATTAACTTACTGATATTGCGAATACTGCTTTAAAAGGTCCCCATTTTCTGTGGGGCTCCGGGTGGCCGCCCCATACCGGGCGTATAGGGCAACTTTTGCTGCTTCAGGGAGCCTCTGATCTACCCATAGTAAAAGAAAACTGAGAAATGGAATTCAGTAGTTGAAAATTTCTATTTAGAATCACGTTTAGAATAGTACATGGAAAGAATTAGGTCACAGATGGGGAAGTTTGATTTAGTAAAATATGAAATTAGCAGTATGCATTCTTTCGGGGAAAGAGCATGTTTGTAGAAACCAATACACGCTCTAGAATCTAGATTCATAGGAAACTTTAACCGGGTGTGTAAGTGATAGCGAGGATTTTTTTTGAAGTACAGAAAATTTCACGAGAGAAAATGTTTCTCTAATCTACGAATGTTTTTGTAGTAGAAATGCTCTTTCTGTACGGAGATTCCAAGCAGAATTTGATTGCATTCGCGAAAATTTTCATCGCACTTACTTTGCTAAATTATTTGCTTATTTGATGTGAATTACTTTTTTGAAAACAAAGCATATAGTATTAAATTCTTTTTTTTAAATACAAGTATTTTGTTAGCGTTTCTGACAATTAAGTTTAGCATTATTCATCAAAAAAGTTCGTTAGTAACATAGAATTTCAATCCTGGTTTTCCTAGGAAAGGAAGCCATGATTGTATTTTGTGAAGTACCGATCACCCATCGACTTTACACCATCCGCGAACGTTGAGTACATAGTTTTCATTGCTATTTTGATTTCCTTCAGAAAATTGTTCAATGTCAGAAAAAACACTGAAATCAGAACTGTCATTACTTTGACTTAATGTCTGACCTTATGAAAGCATCTACAAGTATTCGCTCCAAATGCAGCAACCGCAGACTATACTAAAAGCAGGGTTGCCAAATTTTAGCCAGGCCAAAAAAAGGTGTTGCCGGCTTTTTTTGGTCCTTCTACCCCCTTGGGGGGGGGGGGGGGGGCAAAAATTCAGCAGCGTACCACCCCAATTTAAATCTATTAATATTAAATTCCTTTCGTTCATAGGAAGTCTCAATGCCGGTAGCAAAGGTTTAGTTATTTGCAGCCAAAAATATCATATGGGAAATGCTCAGGTATCCGTTTTGTGTAGATTTTATGCTTTGAGCTGCTAAAATTAATTTTTTTATCTTGAAGTTTTTGAATTTTTATCAGGAGTGAACAAGGGTCCTCTAAGTACTAAGTAGTTCCTCTAAAAAAGTAAAATCGTGCTGTTTCTAACAATTATTTGTTTATTTTTAGTTCATGCATAATTTCAATGACTATCGTTCATATAATTGTAAACTGCTCTAAAAAATTTTAAAATAAATTCATTTTCCAAGAAGTATTAAGGCTACATCTAAACATATGTTATGAAACAGGTGCAAAATTATAAACCAAAATATATTACATCGCTGGCCTAGTATGAGGATACCGCCTGAAGCTAACGTAGCTACGGGATTGCTTAGAATTCGGCATTCGGTTTCGTAAAACAATAAAATTAGTAGCGAGCTATCTAGCCCCCCCCCCCCTGTCCTTGAAGACCTTCCTCCCTTCCAAAATTAGGGTCTTGCTGCTCCAGTATATGACATTATGAGGCCGTGGTAGCCTAGTGGTTAGAGCATCGGTTTTCCAACTAGAAGGTCACACGTTCGAAACCAAATTAAGTTTTTTGATAGGGCATGAGCTCTTATAGGAAGCTATCCAAAAAATAGTGTTCAATTCCTCCTGTTCAAATGAAACTTCTGCAATAAATGCTACTGTGCGATTAATGTATGCAGGGGTTGATCCAGCATATTTTAGCAAAGGCCGTGGTAGCCTAGTGGTTAGCGTCGGACTTCCAATCGGAAAATCGCGTGTTCGATACCCGTTGAAGACCCACCATGTACACTTGGGGATACGTGCATGTAAAATCAGTGGACCCTACTACCTCGCCCCATGCGCAAGCAAACCTAAGGCCTCGGCTAACAGGTAAGGGTCTGGTAAAGAAAATATATGAAATTATTACATAAACTCTTTGTCCGATTTCGTATGATTCCTTACACTGTATTGTGAATTCGGGCACCAAAAAAAAAAAGTGTTCATCGATAAACGCAAATGCACAGACTACAACAATACCGGATCTTGGAGTTTTCCGTGGCGGGGCCAAACTTAAGAATGTCGCTTCCCCCCTCCCTCCATACAATTATTCTTCATATTTCAACTAAACTTTATTCAACTCAACATTAGGGGATAGAGCAATATTGAGAGTCCCCCCTTAACTGGAGATAAAAAATTCTGACAGTTGACGGGGGTCTGAGGGATTCTCCCCCGGGAAATGTTGAAAACTATATGTAAACTGGTGCAATTCAAGGCCTTAAGAGGTGCATTTGAGACTGCAAAAATGTTAGTAAAAAAGGAAAAGCAAACAAAAACTTTTTAAAACGTAAAAGTTTACTCATGAAAATGCCCCCCCCCCCCCCACCTTTCTTACTAACGCCCATATTGAAGAGCCACGTGTCAGCTTTCTCAAATGACTCTCCCTCCTCCTCGCCCCTTTTCAAAAGGATGCTTTGACAATTTGTAACAGAAAAGCTATTGTATTGTTTGAGCATAGCCTGATTTATATTTCTCTTTTACAAGGGGGAAAAACTTCTGTTTTTTAAATTTTTGACAATGCGAAATTTGCCGTTCTCTAAAACTGCCTTCCTAGGAGCAGGTGCCTGCCCCAGGAGCCCGCCAACTGATCAACGACGCAACAAATTCATCATATTTCAATTTCAGAGTTTCCGACGGTTTATACAAATAAATAATTACATCAACCGGTTTTAATCGATAGCCAAATAGCCGATCAATGATTAAAGCGCCGAACTAGGAGTTTAATTCTCTTACCAAAAGTTAAATTTTCTTAATTAAATACTCTTTCTTTCCTTTCTTTCTTCTTCTGTTTTATTTTTTTGTGTGTGTGCATCACAGTTGAATTTGCAGCTCCCAAAAGTGTCACCCACGGCAAGGGCCCCGGATTCCCATCCCCCACCCTCCCTAGATCCAGCACTGGACTATCTGGACTGGAGTCAATGTATTTCAAGTTTGTTTTAACAAAGGTTCATTCAAAACTTTTATGATAATTACTGTTAATACTACTGATGCAAAACAACGGATTGTTTTAAACAATGCGATTCCATGTTTAATCATTTATTTAACAGGGAAAAATCAATGCAAATGTAATTAATTTGCATAAAAATCAGTGAATTTTTATTGTAACTTTCTTTGTTAAAAGAAAAGTGGTTAAACGCTGGTTTGGGACTTAAACGGGGCCGTCTTTCTAATCATTTATCATCAATATGAGTTCATTCAGCTGAAAGTTTTAGGTAGAAGGAAAAAAACGCAAAGAAACTTTGCGAATCGATAACTATAAGTCGCGTGCTTTTCAAGATTTCTTTAAAAGGAAATTCTGCCCATTAAAATTTAGGAAATTTCTCAATTTATCTGAGCTGGTGTTTTTTCATGGCATGTAATATGTATTCTTTTCTGTAATACACATCCCCCAAGTTTCAGTGTAAAGCGCCCCCCCCCCCCTCTCCCTTTTTTTGCATGAAGGAGTTCAAAATGATCAAATTAAATTTAAAAAAAAAAAAAAAAAAAAGAATATATTTCTTTATTTTTATATGTTTTTTTATTTATTGGAGAAGCTTGTTCGAATTTTTAATCCAAGGAAAAACAATGTTAAATAAGAACTTCTTTCATTTGATCACAAATTTCATTTTCAGATACATTATATTTTGCGACAATATATAATTTCGAGTTAAGTTTTCCATCACCTTTTACAGAAATAATACTTTCCAACAAAAAATATTTCTTACTGTCGTATTAGTCACACGAGGTCAAATTTACCGCTGTCCCACGAACACGTGCGCACAGAAAATCCGGTGAAGTGTAAGTAAATCTGACTGACAATTTGACGCCTACCCGGTCTTGACCATTCCTTTGTGCGAAGCTAATCTCGGAACACCCGCCGCGCAAGAAGTTTCAGGGAGCAAGAAGTACTGTAAAAAAGCCCATTGCCCCTTTTCCAGGAGCTCGGGCTACACAGTTAACGCACATAAACCTCCACCCGAGCTCAGTTCGGGCTACACAGTTAACTGATTAAAACGCCCATTTCCAAAAAAACGGTCCAAAACATTTCCAGATTTTTTTTTTTTTTTTTTTCGAAAAACAAAAGCTGTTTTTTTTTTTTTTTTTAGCTGCCGATTTTTTTTAAAAAAAGTTCCGGATTTTGGGTTTTCCGGAGTTTGGGATTCCGAAATTGGGGTCCCATACTGTATATAAGAACAGACTCATCATTTGGGTAATCATGAGGGGGGTCAGTTACCCCTCCCCCCCTTTGTTTTTTCCTCCTATAATATGCATTGAAAATATATCTTTTGCTCTCTTCCCCCCCTGAAAAAATTTAGTAATGACGAGCTTGTATAAGAACTTTTTTTGAAGCATAGCAGAACTACATTGTGTCAAGCCTAGCTTGTATTGAAAGTTTAAAAAAGACAATTGGTTGTATATTATACATAGTTTACCTGTTAACCAAATAAAACAATTAAATGCCTTGTTGCCTTTGAAACTTATAGGTAGGAAATTTTACACCCTATGCATTTTAACAAATTAAAAGAAACCAATAAGCTGTCATTAATTTTTTAATTGATAAAATTTCTCATTGGAGCTTTTTTTTTGGTGCATTTAAAGCCAACAGCTTTCTTGCATGATGCAGAAGAGGGTGCAAACTGGTATTTTATGTCACGAAAATCTCCTTATTTATAACTTTGTGAAGTTGACAACTGTGGTCGTAACCTAAAAACTAAAGGAAAATCCTGAAGAATATGAAAGGCAAAGGCTAAGGAGAGAGAATGTTAAAAAAGCTGTAAAAAGGAAAGAAAATTGAATTGCAAAAAATTGCTGAAAAATCAAAGTCGTTGAATATATATATATATATGTATCTGTGTGTTAGAGAACCAGTAAACGAGATTTTGTGCATCATTAAAGGACCCGCCCCTTTGATTTCTTATAGATATTTCCTTTTGTCAGATGTGGAGAAAAATTTTATAAATTAGCAGCATCGATATAATTGCATAAACACAAAAATAAAGTTATCTGTAAAGAATCATTAATTTTGTTAAATATTTTCTTAAAGATGTTTCACAAATGGTTCTGTCATTACTATCCTACCACAGTCATTATCATCCATGCAATGCAATTGCTTGTCATCACACTATTTATGCTTGAATTTTTTAATGTATGATTTTTTAAGTGTTTAGTTTCATTAGTATTTTTGGACGCAAACATAATTTGAAGTGTGAGACTTTAGTTTACTAAGAAAAAATGAAATGTGCATTCTGTATTTAAAAGAAAGGCAATAAACAGATTTTAAAAATTTATTTAAAAAAAAACGGCTTAAAATTACTATTTTTTATTTTTTCCCCCATTAGATTACTACTAGTATCCTATTATAAACCTTAAAACAACTCATAAAAGTCATATTTATAGAAGCTCTGCATGATTTATGTCATAGGATGGTAATCACCTTCTCTGTCGAATTTTTGAATTTAAATCTAAGTGTGTCTAAAATAAATATAGATGTTACACAAACTTTTGTAGTTTAACAATAATCCATATCTTGTCTTTCTAAAAAATGTCAAACTGCACCCCTAGTGAATTTCTGGAGAATGACCCAAAAAAGAATGTATAGCAATCTGCCTTTGAACTTTCATGTTGAAAAGAAAGATATGAATAAAATATTTTTTAAATACTAATAAATAGAAAGTGATAAATAACTTTTCCCACTATGACAATTAAATAGCACATATAAAATAAACTATTGCACAATAATTGTTATGCATACAAAAGAGAGCAATCACTGAGAACTTAGAGCCTTCCCAATAGAAGGATTATGTTGTGGTATATGTGTTCAAAAAGAAAATCTGAACAAAAAAAAAAACATGTGCCAAGTTGTCAAATAAAATGCCTTTTATTCTTTTTAGGGACATTCCATGAATAACAGGACATCAGATGAAAAAATTAAAAGCGTTTTTTTCTTCAAATCTTGCATATCATTATGTTCAGAAACATCTGAAATTTTGTAATTTAATATGAATTATCCAATTTCTAAAAAAAAAAAAAAAAAAAAAACCTTAAACCACTGCAGAAAATATCTTTTTTTGCACCACCATTGGGTGTTTATATGATGTTCAAAAATGCTACCAATTACTCGACTATGATCCCTCATCTGTTTTCTTAAAAATTCAATGTAGAAATTTTTGCTATTTAATATTTTTACTGTCTAAAAAGATAATGAAGTAGATGACATGCAAGTGTCATTCAGTTGCCGAAAAACGGATATTTGTATGTCTTACGATTTGACTTTTGCGGATTTAAACTAAAGCTTTTGGTTTTAAAGTAGGTTTTGGGTCTAAAATACTGTGGTAAGTTTGTGTTTCGAAAGCTATTAATTTTTATGTAGTATTTATAGGTAACAAAATGGCAAAAAAAGTAACGGACACAGAATCATAGTAACGGAATGACAGTAGAAAATTGTAATCACAATCCATTTTTTAGACACATATATAGAATATAAACTCATTTAAAAATGAAATGTAAAGATAATTATAATCTTTAAAATTACTGATATTAAAATATCTTTTTATCAGTGCTTCCCCCAGGCTTGGGCGGGAGGGCGCCGCGCCCTGCCCGCCCTTGGATTCGGGAAACGCGCCCATCTTGCCCTTTTGTTAGTGAAATTGCGCCCTTCTTGTAGAGCTCAAAACTCGCGATCGCCAGTCGCCAAAGGTGACCAATTTTCACGTCTTTGCGACCATTGTTTTCATTGAAGTCGCCAATGTGGCTACCATTTGCTAAAGCTAAAACCCTTTCCCGAACTTTTATCTTGACACGTGACCTTTTCCCAAACTCTCTTATCCACTAAAAATTAAATAAAGAAGAAAGAAATAGGAGTTAATTTTTGGGCCACACGGAAACTAGTTTCTCCTCCGATTTTTACCGGAAATTATTTACCGTGTTTGAAATTTCAATCCTTTTCCATGCTGGAATTATTTCAATTATCTTGAAAGTTGTAAGATATTTTTTGCATGCACTATCTTAAATCTGCTTATTTGTCGTTTTATTTTAACAATTAAAAAAGAAAAAAAGTATAAAGATAGAAACAGCCAAAATCGTGCACGTGCTTCGCCGAAAATTGGATTCTATGTTAGAGATTTTAATCCTTTTGCATTGGGTGCAAATTTCAATTATTCTCTAAATTAGAAGATATTTTTCCCACATGCTACCCTAAATCTGCTTATTTTGCATTTTATTTTAATAGTTTCTGGCTTTTTTTTTTTTGAACTGTGCCGATATTGAACACGTGTTTGTCGAAAATTGCGTTTATCACTAATTATTCACCATTATTAAATCACTATTATTGTTTCATTTATTTATTTACTTCAAATTTGATTTTAGTATTGACAGCTACTTACTTTTTAGAAAATACTAAATTGTGGATAAGTAAGAAATATTTAGAAAATTGTTAATTTACCTGGATCCAACTTCTTTAAAAACAATAAAGAATTATTGAAAAGAAGTAGTAGTATCACAAATCATAAAATAAATAAGGAATTTTTTTTTTTAGTTTAAACATTTTACAAAATTAATAATGATAATAATGACCTCTTTCAGGGCCGACAGTTGCGAGATTTTTCGGACACTTTGAGATTTTGGGGAGTTTTTTTTTTTTTTTCACATCATTTTATGTCTCTTTTTTGGCTTTGGGTAATTTTTTGTGTGTAGTCTGAAACTCTTCCAATGATTATGTGCTTGATTATATTGCAACTCTTAAAAACTCTCTATCTCGTAAAATTTAGAGCAGTAGGTTCCCAAAGACTAATAAGAAAATTCTTTTTTTCATCTTTATAAGGGACCCATTTGGGTCAAATATGCATTTATTATCATCTGTAGACGTTGAGAAAACTAACCGAAATATAAGAATGCTCTTTCAAACAAGAAACTATTTACTATTCAAAATATGAAAAAGCATTTAATAATCCCAATCTAATGGTGCTTTCTAGTTATTTCAAAAAAAAAAAAAGTTTGAAAATGTAATACAACTTGCGGGAAAAAAGATGGCAACGTGTGAGCAATCCATATATTAGACATTTCCTTTTTTTCTCTCTTTATTTTAATAAACATTTATTTCAATCTTTAATGAAAATGCATCAATTTTGCTTCTTTTAAATTAAAAAAAAAATACTATTGTCATTTTAAGCTAAACCATTGCTTTCAATTGGTATTCTTGATTAATTATAATGGCATTTTTGCAATTTTGCTGTTTTTAGGACATGTTAAAAATTTTAAAGGGCGTTTTCAGTGATTGTTTAGGTCATCAAAATCCGGGCTCTAATTATTACTGAAGCTTTATTGTATTAAGAAAAGATATATTTTTATTTTCTTATTATTCCTCAGAGGTGATCAGATTTTCAGAAGTACTGGAATGAACAGAAACCCTCCTAAATTAGTAAAATTGTATAACTCAGAAAATCCTTGCTAGATATTTTATTGAATTTAAAATCATTATTGGTTGATGTTGCCTTGAATATACAAGCAGAATTTTTTCATGCTTTACTTCAAATATTGAAAACGATCTTAAAAATGAATATTATCAAATTAGTTTATATATATTTTTCAATGTTCAGTTTCACTGTGATGCTGTTGATGTTTGACTAAAGTGTTAAATTATGGCAATAATAAAGTATTACTACGGGAAGATTCATAAATGATGTCAAGCTTCTAGGGGGAAGGGGGGTTTGTGAAATTGTGACAAAGTGTGACAAGGGGAGGGGTAACAGGAAGTGTGACATTCTGCTTGTGCAATATAGCGTAACATGTGACAATGGGGGAGGAAATTCCAACATGGAAAAAAGTGTGACATCATTTATGAACGGTCCCTACTTCCAATTACATGTGCCCTTTATTTCGGTAAAATGCCCTAAATTTGGAAAAGTACCCTTTTTTTACAGTAGCACCCTGCCCTTTTTCAATCCTGGGGAAGGTCTATTTTTATTATATATATATTGTTCAAAATTAGGTTAATTTTTGTTAAATAGCTACCTGTTTTAACACAACTTTTAACTTTTGCTTTTTTAACGAATCAAAACCTAAAGTAGTTTTTATTTTATGTAAAAATTTTATTGTGACCAGATGATATTTTTTGGCAAGCATTAGAAAAAAAAGAATTTGTAGTAATATGCAAAAAGGATTCTAAAACCAAAGTACAAAAACATTTCTTACTTTTTACTCTAAAAGAAATGTATGCCTTTTTTAAGCAAGAAACAGAAGTCTTTTTCAAAGTTTTGTGACCTTTTTCCTCAGTTTGTAATGTTGCAAAAAGATATGCCTCATAATGTATGTATTTGTGTCTACAACAAAAATAGACTTTTATTAGAAAATTTGAGTTCCTGCTTAAATAGTTTTCCTAAAATGATTTTATTTCTGCATTCGTATGTGATGAAAATTCTGAACCATGTATGTTTTCGCATTGTGAACAATTAAAGATAATTTTAATTTATTGTATTTACATATGTGAGACAAAGCATCTAATAAACTACTTACATGGGAACAATGTTAAAAAGTCAACAAAAAGTGTATGAAATGCAAACATACAGATACTGTAGAAAATTGCTTGAAAATTCTTTGCAACAAAACCCCATATTTTTTAAAACCAGAGCCGGCGCTAGGCTGAGGCAGTGAGGCGACCGCCTCAGGACATTTTCCATAAATATTGACTGCATAGTTTTAAGTAACAAACAATTGTTTTTATCTGAAAAAAAAAAAAAACAATGTTTCAACTATTTAGTTTTACCAAGGCTGGACTTGATCCAATTTACTGTTTAACTGTTATCATTAACTTGCATCAAAACTTCATCTAATTTCATTTTTGCATTAATATATATTACACGTTTAATTTTGAGATAATCAAACACAGAAACACATCAGGAACATCTTGCAACGTTTCTGTTTCCTTCTATCCTTTGTTGAAAGGATGTATTTTTTATTGGGTTATTTCTTGCACATTATCCTTTTCTTCTCTACAGCAACAGGCGGCTTCAATGTATCTGGAGGGGGTGCTTTATAAGTGTTTGCAGTTCCAGAAAGTGGCTTCTCTATTTTATGACGAGCGAAACGCAATCTGTTGCTTTTACTCTTTTTTATTTTTCCTTATTCAGTCTATTCTGATCAGAGATTGTTTTCCTTCATCTTTTAAAATTTGTATCGATCATTTTTAATCTCTATTCCTTCATAATATTTAGTAAGGGCAGGAAAAAAGTTTTTTGCCTCAAGGCGCCCTTCGTGCTAGCGTCGGCCCTGTTTAAAACATTAGTTTATAAAACGCCAGCAACAGAATTTCTTTCATGAGTAAAAAAGAAGCGTCTCAAAAACAAAAGCTATGGTGCAGGTGAATTTAGCAGAAAATTTTATGCTAAAATTTCAAAATGAAATTCAGAGTGCACAGTGGGACAATGATCATGTTCTTCCTCAAGTTTAGGGTTGTCATCACTCTGAACGACGTCATCAGTATTACCATTAGCAGAGTTAGGTTCATCAACACTTATAGTTTCATCATTTGATAGTTCAACATCAACAGCAGGAAAATTATCATTTATTTCTTCAGTAGTATCCATATCTTCTTCTTTTAACTCAACATCTCCAATATTCTCAGATTCTTCTGAAGTAGACAACGTTGGCAATTCAATGTCTTCTTCTTCTGCAACTAGATCAGTACACCGATGAATTAATTTAAAAAAAAAAACTTTTGTCTCTCTCACTCTTAGCCATTTATGGGTTTTGAAAAAGGTATTTATAAACATAGTTACAGGTATAAAAATTCTTATTTTTGAATAGGCTATTAATTTTTTTTGTAAAGTTGGGTAAAAGCTCTATTTATTCAGGTTTAGTTTTCAAAAGATGTTGAAACTGCTCTTTTTCAATTTATATTTAGTTTAAATAAAAAAACACACACACAAGTTTACATTTTAATGGTCACTTTTTTTAAAGCTGTTTCCACTTTTTTTCACTATTTTGAAGACTCCAAAGTGTGCCTAGCCCTGCATTGAAAAAGAGGACAAAAGTGTTGGGTAACAAAAAATCAAATTAAGGAAAAGCTGACAGAACCATCATTAGTAATTTATGGTTCAAACACTAGAATCAGCAGCAGATTTGAATTTGAAAAATGTATTTGTGCTGAGTAATGTGTATAATCAACACTTGTGAAATATGACCCTTTCTACATTGATTATAATATAATTGCATAATTAAATTTCAATAAAACTTTTTGTCATTCCATTACTGTTATTCCATTACCATATGATTTTATTAAGCTTATTTAGTTTCATAAGTAAAAAGTATTATTTTTGTATTGAAAATGACTGAAATGTTTTCTAATGAATCCAAACTTAACTTGCTGAGGTACTTTTTTGTTTTGTTCCTGCTTAAGTCGGCTGAATTTTTAAATGAATGCTGCACATTGCAATATCTCCAGTTTGGGAGGGACTCTTCATATGGCTCTACCCTCTAATGTAGAGCTGAAAGGGCTACGCGGTGGAAACATTAATTATAGTTTTATGGGTTTATCCATGGCCCACAAGTTAAAAAACCTCAGAAATGGCCTGTGCATAAAAGTTTATCAATAAGGAACAATAATTGGATGAAGGGGGGGCTTTTTTTGTCCCGCTACGGAAAACCCCAAGATCCGGCACTGCGGGGAAGGGGGGGAAGACGCCTAATAGTTCTCATTTCTTAAATTCGTCGTGTATAATTTTTCGGAAAATTTTGTGTGAAGTTCAGAATTATTTTAAACTGAGAATGCCCTATGGTGTGGCCCGCCAATTTTCTTGAGCTAATGGATGTGGCCCTTGGACGTAAAAGGTTGAAGACCCCTAATCTAAACGTTGGTGGTTACTCATTTTTACTTTTCCGTTGTGAATTTAACCCATTGCCACAAGATAACACCAAGAAATTCTCCAAGGTGTGCTCACGAATGAAATTCGTCTTATCCTCCACGCGCTTATAAAGCCTGTTTTTCCGCTGGCTCCGCGTACACACACGTATATGCTTGCGTACTTGCTGTACAATATTTGCATTTTCATCTAGAAGCAGTATTTTTTGCTTCAGTTCAGTTCTTTTCATGCAATTCGATAAAATATGCAAATTCTCTTAATTTATTTCACCAGTATTTTGTGAGTTTGTATAGTTATAGTAATTGTTTTTAATAAGTAATAGTTTTTAATTGTTTTGTTGTGACAAAATAAATAAGTTTCTCTTATTGTTTTTGCGGGGTTTTACTGTATAATAATGCAGACTCTGATAACTAATGCTGATCAACTACACATTGTTCCAGGAATGACTTGATGGTCAGTTCTGTTCTGTCAGATTATACTAGAAAAAAAGAGCGATGGAATACCTTATTCTGTTTAGTTGGTATTAGTGGGATTATGTGATACGCCATTTAAGGATTCTGCAGAATGGTAAGGTAAGGAGAGAGAAAGGCAAAGGCTAAGTCAGGGATTTTATTGATTTTATTGTTGGGTTGGTTTGGTCTGGTTTTTTTCAATGATGAAGCTAATAAGAGAAGAGGATTAAAGTGCAATATTATAAAGGAACTTGTAAAAGATAAATAAATTGCGGTTTTAAAATTGTTGTTGAATTAAATTTATTAAACGCCAATGTAATCTTTTTTTTCTTTCAAATGGGGTGTACAAATATATCCTTACCATCTTCTCCACTTAACTATTGTCCTGCTGACAATATTTTTTAGTTTTGATGGTAATACACATAAAAAAAATGGCATTCTAACCTTCCACAATATTTTGTTGAGGACTTCATACTAATTCATGTAGACAGAAACTCATTAGGACTATGAGAAAGTAATAGATATCATAGTTTACAGTTCTGCAGGGCTAGCTTGACCGTTGGTTGTGGGTACTTGAGTGTAAAAATTTATCCCCCTTATTTCAGTGCTTTAACAACTAATTTGTAATTGTAATTAATTGCATAATTAAAACTGAAATATTTTTTTAAAATATCGTTTATGTGTATAAGATATGTTTTAGTTATTACATGCTGCATACACATGTTTCTTGTCAACATAAAATCTTTTGATTTATCTTTTGGAGATTATGTTGCTTTAAGCATTTCAAATTTTAAAATGCATTATAAATTCCTCCTGTTACTTTTAAGAAAAATTATTTGAAAATTCAATAATTTGCCATCCTCCCCAAATTAGGAATACAATGTATTTATTTATGTAGTTTTGTTGTTTTTTTACCTACTATATGCATTGAATTTTCAAACTTTACCCCCCCCCCCCCCCCACCGTAAAATTTAGAAATGATGGACCTGAATACACACAATCCATTGCTTGAATAATTAAAACTGACTGTAGTTTCATCCTGTTCTGATACTGAAACAAATTGATTAAATTACTTACATTTGTATTACAGGTATTTTCAATTTTTTTTCTTTTTAGGGTCCAAATTATACTTTGAAATTCACTTTAGCTGGTCATGCAAAAGCCATTTCTTCTGTAAAATTTAGTCCAAGTGGTGAATGGTTAGCTAGTTCATGTAAGTTTGATTTCTCATGTTTTTTAAATTTCCAGACTGAAGATTTTATTTAGGTTCCTTTTTCAGCCTAAAAATCAACCCTTCACATAATTTGTCATCCCTTTAAAGCAAACTTTTCAGAAATTTAATTATTGCAAATATTGACGCTTGACAATGAATTAAAGCTGTTGCCTATACATAAATAAAACTCACTTTTGTGTCCGCGTATGTTTGAAATAATGAAACGCACAAGCTATATAACGTACAGAAAAAAGTAAAATACTGTTGGATTCAGAATTTCACCAGAAGACATACCAGACAAAGCATATACAAATTTCAGGTTTGTCAATCCCTTGCACCTTTTATAAATTTAATGCTATTATTAAAAAAAGTAACGTAAAAATTCCATGCCAAAAAAAAAGAAAGCAAATGGTGTTCAGAGTAGTGATGGCACAAAGTGCAGTTTGGCCGAACAACAAAACTTTGACCCGTTTTTATTTGAAAAAAATTTAATTAAAAATTAGGCTTTTCCTCTAAAGTAACAAATGAAATGAAAACTTGATATCTTTATCTTTTCCTTCATATTCTTATATCAGTACAGTAAAACCTTGTTAAAACGCGGGTGTCAGGGGACATGTTTGCATCCGCGTTATAACTTAACCGCGGTATAGTGAAACTCTACCGCGGGAGCCATATTACTAAATAATACTCGCTTTTGTTGCATCATTTTTAGTATTACCAATTACTCGAAACTTTTCTTCTATAGCATAATTTTTCTTTTTTTCTTTGCTGCTGTTTTATTCATTATAATTGCTGCGCCAAGAAGCACATCTCAATTGCACAATCGCAATCAGTCTATCGAGCGATAGGGTATAAACCAACTGTGTTCCGAGAAAAAGGGGGCTTAAAAATATCTTTATGTTGTTAACATGGGATTGTGAAAGGGGGGAGGTCGTCAGAAATAAATTGGATTTGGAAGAGAAAAAAAGGTACTTCTCAAAGAAACAATGTTTTGAGCAAGGTCGTAGCCAGAAAATTTTTTCGGGGGGGGGGGGGGGGAGCCCCAACTTTGAAACACTAGTGTAGAGGAAAGTTTCAAGAAGGAATATATGCTACATTGCGAAAAATTTTGGGTTTTCGGGGGGGGGGCAGACCCCCCCCCTCTGGATACAGCCTTGGTTTTGAGCCTTCATACACTGGAGAATATGTTTACTTTTCAGGAATGCTAAATTATTTGGAATACAAAGGTTGATAACACTATAAAAGAAGCATAACTGGACTTTCGAAAATGGAAGACAGTTAAGCATTGAGCTGAACAGTTCCTGACATATTGAACTTCGCCCACGTCAAGAGAAACAAGTCGGGGAGATTGCACCTGATTTTGAAATCAAGCTGCATAGTGTCATAGATTGAAAGACAGAAAGAGAGCAAAAAAGGGATACCTCAGGCCTATCACGATAGGGCTTTATCTGTTAGAAGGGGGGGGGGGGAGCCCTTTGGCTAGAATACTTGTCTGCTCGGGCTGGCCTTATTTACAATTGTAAATAAAGAATCACCTTTAAAGGGCAATGATAAAGGGTGCTTTAAACGTAGGGGGACATGACTGTCACCGCAGTATATCCAATTGTGCAGTATACTGAGGCGTGATATAACAGTGTTTTACTGTATTCATTTTGCATAATAAGAATTATAACATAGGCCTTCTCTTTTTAGTATGTATTGTAAATACGTACTAAAAAGACAATGTTATATTTTATTAATCAAAATACTTACTACTTATTGTATAAGTGATTTATAAATATATATAATTATTAGTTTGTATAAGTTTTATCAATTTTTTTTTAATATCGGTGTCAGTTCACCTTTTTTAGCCTACTTTCCCGTAAAAGTAAAAAAAATAATAATAATAAAGCATGAAAGAAGGCTTAACCCTTTTGGGACGGGTGCCCCAGTCAGCGAGCTGCAGCCACCAGCCGGGGTTCTACCAGAATACATTGTCACTTGCGGACGGGCGATTTGCGCTGCTAAGCCTAACTTTGGAAAAAAAAATCATAAAAATTAATTTTTTATTCAATTGCTTCAAAATTTGGAACATTATAAGAAAAACTTGTTGTCAGCTATCAGGATTAATTTTAAAACTTCATCATAATATTTTCTGTAAAAATTCTATAAAATAAATTTAGAATGATGAAATTTTTGACTTATTTCAAAAAGTTATGTACGAAAAATATCCAAAAAACATTCACAGAATTTAGTTTTATGCAGCATATAGATACAAATAAAATAATACAAATTATTTTCTTGCTAAAAATTATCCCTGCTGTCGCGAGATGTATGCATGCTGAAAGTTCTGTGTCTGATAGTATGTTAGTATCAGAGTCACTTTCACCTTCCAGTTCCTTTGAAATATCAAAACTATCATCACTATCTCAGAACGAATCATTCACTAATTGGCTGTATTTCTATTTTTTTAAATATAGTTTCCTCTTTGCCATTTTAATAATAAAGCATTTGCAAAATGATACAAGAAAATTTCCTCTGAATGCTAGCCAAATCGGAATATAAATGAAGACAAGGAAGCAAACCACTGAATATCTATATATGGACGAAAAAAAAGAAATAAAAGTACTTGGAATGATTCGAATCATTTGCATAGGTTTATATCAGCTAATCCAGTTAAAGGGCCAGCTTGTTTATTTTCATTACTCATTGCCACTGCTGCTCTCTCATAAATCTTTACCTCCAACCAGAACCAAGGAAAAAAGAATAAAAAAAGCTATGGAAATGAAGGGCGACATTCTCCAGTCTCCACATATTACACCATAACAGTCATAGGGCCCCATCTAGCCCATCCTCAAGACTCTATTAGAACAGGGAGACATATTCGTCACACCCGGCTGTGAGGTGGCTCTCGCTGGCGGCTCGTGTACGTCACACCTGTCCGGAAAGGGTTAATGTATCATAAAAATGTTGTTAAAAATAAAGAAAAGTTTTTAAAAAAAAAAGTGAAGTAGTTAAATAAAGATTGAAAGATAAAGAATTTGAATGTAGGGTTTTGAGATGGGAAAAATGTGTGTCTGGCGGTCTGTCTGCCCCCCCCCCCCCCCCCCCCCCCCCCCCCCCCGCTAATCATTTTTGAACAAATTGTCTGATTCGAAAAATTCTTTTTGCATTCGAAAGATCTAAGCAAGGACATCTCATTTCCATATTTTACTTTTTGATTTGAACAATTTTTCTTTCAATTTTGAACAGTTCAAAGATTTTCAACCTTAGCAACTGTGGGCAAAAGGGAAGCAAATTATGTAAACTCTGGGCACAAGAGCCAATTTCCTATCAGCAAGCTTATTGGAAGAAGCTCTCGGTGTAAAATATTGATTTGAACAATTTTTGTTCATTTTTGAAATTAAAAAAAAAAAAAATAACCACGCCAATGGGGAAATTTTAATCCCCTATAAATCCTGCTCTAACCGACAGATTTGCTTGCAACAAACTTTATTGGAAAGACATTACGCTGTTAGAACATGTACAAATACGAAGTTCAACAAGAACTGAACAAGCGTATTTTCTTACGAAATATTTTATCGGGATTTTTAACAATGTTTCTCAATGAATGAGTGAAAGAATGAATGAATGAATAAATGAGTTAAGAAATGATAAAATAAATAAATGAGTGAATGAATGAAAAAATAAAGGAGTGTATAAATACATGAATTTGTAAATAAATGAATAAATACATGAAGGAGTGAATGAATGAATAAATGAAAGAATGAATGAATGAGTGAGTGAATGAATATGTATTATCCATTGAAAAAGGTATATTTGAAGTAATTAAGAACTAAAGCTAAATGAGAGAAAAAGAGATAGCTAGATTATAAATTTGAAGTTGGTGTATACGGGAAAGTAGGTTTGTATAGCTCTAGACGGAACTTCTTGTTAAATTCTTAACAAAAAAAAAAAAAATTAAAATCCCACATTTTACTTAGAAGTGTTTGTTGTTGTTGTTTTGTTTATTTTTTTGTTTGCTTCAAAAGGGAGAGAGGAAAGACCTGTTCTGATATTCTTATAATTATTGATATAAATCAGGTTCATGATTTTTTAATATCTTTTTTTTTAAAAATTCAAAAATCGGATTTTTAAATTTTTTTTTAAAGACCTTAAATATTTTGGATATTTATTATGTTACATTCATAGAAACAATATGGCATGTTAATCAATAGGCAAAAGCACACTTTAAGCTATTTTCACAGCAACAAATAATGGTAACAATGATAAACAAATTTTTTTAATAATAATAATGATAAACAAATTTTAATACAAATGCATGACTCAAATGTAACTTAACTCATAAGTACAGAGAAAATGAACAAATTTAATCTGTATTATTTTGCTGCTAAAAGCTGAAAAAAAGCAACAATTGTGTGTACTTAATTTTTACATTGAGTGTACTTTTATCATTTTTCTATTTTATAAATGAAAAAGCCTTAAATATTTTTACCCATTTAGTAAAATCATATGCTCACACCATTACTAAAACCTGAAACTTTTTGTTTTAATCAAATATCTTTATTGAAAACTTCTAATATTTTAGCAGGAAAAAAAACCTTAAGCTATTAGGGGGACATGGATGAAACTTTAAGGATACATATTCTAAATTCTAACAATTGTTGTTTTAAATACTATCATTCTGAATTATTTATTGTGTTGCATTTATTAAATTGATCTAAAATACCATTTTTATGACAAAAAATACAGAATGGTTCATGATTATTATGAATTCTAATTAGAATGATTGAATGAATTAGTGATGTACCAAGTAGCACTTTGGTCGAGCAGCCGAGTACTCAGCCATTTACTACTTGGTACTTGGCCGAGTACTGAGTATTTGTGAATAAAAAAAAAAGAATATTGATGTGCACATGAAGAATTTCGTATATATTGAAATGAAAACATACATTTTAACTACATACACATATAAACTAATGGAAGAAAATAAGTGTAAGAATTCCAACACAGAATTCTTTAAACATTATAACTTTTTCTAAAAATCAGCTTATCAGAAATGATTATTGGTTGTAGTAAAAATTCATTCAATAATGTAAAATGCCTCATAATCTCCCAGGAAAAAAGTCTATATTGACACTATATTTTTATTTCTTTTCTTTTCATTCTTTAATTTTTTGTAAGGAATAATAAGTGATATTTTTATACATAATTCTATTTTTAAAATCTATGATACAAAATTATCAATGTCAAATAATTTTAAGAAAATACTTAAATTTCTATGTATTATG
Source organism: Octonoba sinensis (assembly GCA_038502835.1). Classification (NCBI taxonomy): domain Eukaryota; kingdom Metazoa; phylum Arthropoda; class Arachnida; order Araneae; family Uloboridae; genus Octonoba; species Octonoba sinensis. The sequence goes on along the minus strand of CM076599.1, from coordinate 20,553,072 downwards.
ATATAATTTAAGATGCACTGATTTAAAATTGATCACTAAATGGCACTGGCTAAATGTATTAATATTAATTGTTAAAATATTTATATTTGATAGAATTTTTTGTATTTTCTTTTCTTGCTGCTAATTTCTTTACTTTAAAGTCATGTTTTTTTTTCTTCAGTTTTATAAATGGAGCTTTTATATAGCTAGATTTTGATTTTCATTTAGAATTTTATATATATATATATATATATATACATACATATTCATTTTTATATTATGTTCAGTTACCCAAAAATCATATTTAATGCAAATAAGTTGTTAAATCAAACATGTTGGACGCTACTCGTACAGCTTAAAAAAGTACCAAACAAAATATAGAAAATGGAAAAAAATAGTCGAATTAGCATATGAAATTTACCAATATATAAGTTGTGTAAAAATATTTTATATACTTCATAATTTTTTTTAAATTATTGCATATTACAAATTTATATTTGCATATTATTATACTAATCAGTTATAAATTTATCTACTATTATAGTAATCTTAAAAAAAATTACGAAATTTTTAAAACTACTCGGTATGTTTCGAGGGACAAGGACTCGGATGTATCGATAATGGTGTAGACTAGGATTTTTTTTTGGTAGCCAGTGGCTACTAACCCAAAAAACTTTGGTAGCCACTTCAAATTTTTGGTAGCCACAACATTAATTTACTGGTTTAATGCGGCTTTTTGGATTTCATCTAAAAAAACGGGAAATTAAATTATTTTTCATTCTTAAGAGAAAATTCTCTTAAAAATCACTATTGAAAAATCTGTATAGCCAAAAAATTTTTTTTATCATGCTTTGTTAATAATGAATAAATGTATTTTAAGACATTAATCATATCATCAAAAGTTTTCATGTACTTATGAGAAAAAAGAATTTTCTTAAATTTAAAATTTCAATTGCAGAATATTCTCATTCTCAGGGAATATTTCCTAATCACATCAAGTGCACTTTTTAACCAGGATTTTTCTTTGGTTTGCTGAACTAAAACTAAAATATAAGGTAGCCACAAGATTAAATTCGTAAATTATCTTGCCACCTGTGCACAAAGCTATACGTCTAATATATAAAAAAGTTTAATAATGGTTAATTTTAAGTTATACAAAACGTATAGGTGTATACTACAAAATTTTAGTAGTGAAGTCACTTTTAATCAAAGTTTGTTTTCCCCCATCCCTTTTTGTTAAAGTAGAAAAAAGAAATGTTTTTAAATTGTCATAAGTAATTAAGATTTATTATGCACCAGTGGCGTAATATGACATCTTTGCAGCACCTCACTCTTGGGTATAAAATATTGCACCCCCTCAGTCGTAAATTATGTACTTGAAACTTGACCGCCACCCCCACCCCCCCAAAGTGTCCCTTAATCTCCTGTGCCCCCTCCTCAGTTACGGGCCTGCTAGTGCTAGTTACACGACTGATATGTAGAACCAATCATTACATAAAGCATCATAGTAATGTCAAAAAGACCTGTTAAAATTCAAACAAGAAATATTAATAAATTATTTTTTGTTTATTAATTAAAAAACAAAACTAATAAATTAATTTGTTTGTTAATATAAATTAATTTTTTAAAAAGGATGTTCAACATCACAAAACAAGTGAAGTTTAATCAAAAAATCAATTCAGTAAAACAAAATATTTGTTTTCAAATTAAAAATTCGAGTATAATTTGAATAACATTTAACAAAAATCTGACATTCAGGTTTAGTCTGCAACCTTTTTTTTTTTCTAATGGGCTGCTGTTGACTTCTGCCAATTGCAGACCTAGTGCGTTCTTGAGATATTGGTACTGGTACTATCGCTTTCACCTGCACCACAATGAGTGTGGTACCATCGCCGTATGATAATTTTGACATCCGGTTTCTCCACTGGAAAGGCCGAGCACCCGGACTCTGTTGATGCGAAATTGCACTTGGAGTTTAATTTAGCAGAGAGCATCCAAGCCAAATGTCCACTCAAGGGATCTTTTACATGCCGCATAATCATACAACATGGGCGCAAACGATTTTCGGAATCTTGAAATTCCACCGACTCGGGTCAGGTTTAGTCTGGAACCTTGAGCTACAAATTTTTAATTGATACTTGCCACCACAAGTTTATAGTATTGATGAGATCAACGATTAAATTCAATTTTCAATTTTGCTTTTAGTTTCTAATTAAGATTTTTAAAAAATGTTTTGAAGTAACATACATATTTGCTCCTGTCTCAACTTTTGCACCGTAGTATTAAAATTTTAGGCTTCTAGGGGGGTACCCCTGTTGATACCAAAATAAAGGCAAAATATAAAAAAGGTATATCTATTTCATCATTCAACAATTAAATGCTTATTATGCATTCAAATTTTTTTTATGGTAAATATCAGTGTTTTAAACTTCAAGTCAAAAGTGTTTTTAAAATTAAGATTATTGGAAACACAGGGCATTTAATATTACAAAAGCTGTCAAAGAAATCTAAAATTTAGTGAAAAAATAAGAGCAGCAAGAATTTGTTTTAAAAGTTAAAAAATTGAGTACATTTGAAGAACATTAAACAAAAATCTGTCATTCAGATTGAGGCTGCAAAATCTTTGCACCTTGAGCCACCAGCTGTCAAGTTATAATTGACAGCTGCTACTGGCACTGTGAGTTTATAGTATTAGTGAAATGCTAGCTATTTTCTGAGCATTAAATTTAATTCTATCTTGCATCAAGTTTACAATACAATACAATACAAAAAGTACACCAACAACAGGCGCTAGGCCCAACAAGGTTGGTGAATAGATGAGCAATTCCTGCTTGGAGTTTGTGTAATTTGTTAAAAAAAATATTTTAAGCATTATCTATTTACTCCTGTATTAACTTTAGCAAATATTAAAGTCAAAGGGGAATCTTGTTTAATTATGCAATTAAGTGCTAATTCATTTAAAACTTAGCACTTTTCCAAAAATAAATGCTACAGGCCAAAAATAAAATAATCAGTATCAAGTTTTAAAAGTAAATTGAATAAAAAATAAAATTTCTGCTTTTGAGTACCATGACTTAAAATCACTTACAACCTTGCAATGCAATATTTTTCATCTGAATGTGATAATTGGTTTGGAATCAATTACCGCCTTGAGGATCGGGAAAAATTATTAAAGGCGCCATTTGGCGGATTTTGATATTTTTCAAACTTTATCAATGCTAAAAGCAATTCTTTTAATTTAAATTATAAAAATAATTTGCATTTACCTTTTTTATGTTGAAAACGATGTATTTTTAGCTTAGTTTTATGTTTCTTCGATCGCCATGTGTCACGCTCGATGTTAGCGTTTTGCCGTAATTGTGATGCAATCTTTTTGCATCTGTTTCCGGTTTTAGATATTTCTTATTATTTTCTCCTTAGCACATAAGTTAAAGTGTATTAATCAAAAATATTTAGCTATTTTTTTAGATTAAATATAATATTTGGTACAAATATAGCGATCTGGTGCAACCTGGTCGCCAAAGTGGCGATCGGCAATGAAATTTTTGGTCGCCATTTAAAACATTTTGGTAGCCAGTTGGCGAGTGGCGACTGCTAATCTGAACTATTATGTATCGAGTATATTCTGAGTACTCGGTACATCCCTAGAAGGAATTATGCTTTGCTGTTCAGATGCTTGAAGAATATGAGTAATATTGTAAATTTTAAAAAACAGTAATTAGTTCTAAACTTGTGAAATATATTATGCACACAGACAGATGGACCTAGGAAGTTTTGTTTGAAACAGTGGTTGTAATTGCAACATATTTAATTTTTACAACATCTTGATTTAAATCACGATTTAAATCAACGAACCCTGATATAAATATTAACTAATTATAATCTAATGTAACTCATTTATTTCTGAGAGACTTTGAAATTAAATAGAATATATTATTAGTTATTGCATTGTTTGACCTTGAAAGGGAACACAAACCATTATATACGCATCATATAGACACAAACTTTTAAATTAAATATAAATTTCTACTATGTTTTATTATAAAGTATACAATTGTGCATAACTTAAAAGAATATATTATATAATAATATTTGTAAAAAGAATATTCGCAACATAAATTGCTATAAGCCGAGTCACAGCTTATGGTTTGGCCAGGCCGAAGCTTCGTTTCATCTCTAGTTCAGACGTAAGAATTTTTTATTTTGTGTATGAAACTCAAAGATATTTGAATAAGTAAATTGTGGTTATAATTAAATTTTCAAATTAAGTTTGTATATTTATTATTTATGTATTTTTAGCTGCTGATAAGTTGATAAAATTGTGGTGTGTTGCTGATGGAAAATTTGAGAAAACAATTCCAGGACATAAGCTGGTAAGTAGTATAAGTAGTAGTGGTTACTACGGGGGGAGCAGTCCGCAAAGGGTGACCCCCTTTTAAGGGTGGCTGGGGAGTTCATGAAACCCAAAACAAGATAAAAGATATTTTTAAAAATACATGTACTTGAAATATTTTTTAATTACATTTTTGAGTACTTGAAATATTGAAAGATACAATTTTAGTGATGCTGTTTCAACGTATCATAACTAAAAATAAATCTAGTTTACTGAAAGTCACACCAGATAAATAAAATGGAATTTTTTATATTTTTTATCTTTCTTTTCTTTTTTTCACTACTGTAAATAATATGAATTACAGATTTACAAGTTTATACAATACTTGTATAAAATTAAATTTATTAATTTAATTTCATACAAGTAATATTGTAAAAATATAAGTTATTCTAAAGATTGTATTACAAATTGCATTTTTGTTTTAATCTTTTTTTCAAATACAGCATTTAATCAAACATAAAAAGTGTTTTAAATTTTTTAAATACAAATACGAAAGTAACAACCAGCAACAGGCACAGGGCCCAGCTAGGCTGGTTTTTACCCCACTGCAACTAACAGTTGCCACCAGTAAACTATTCCAACTGCCTACAATTCTATTGAAGTAGTAATTTTTTCTAATTTCAAGATTAGCCTGAAATTTGAAAAGCTTAAAACAATGACCTCTGTTTCTTCCTTCAGCACATAACTACAGCCCATCAACATTATCTGTTTTTATAAATTTAAACAACTGAATCATGTCCCCTCTAATGCTCCTTTGCTCTAGACTATACATATTGAGCCTTTTAAGCCTATCCTCATAATCAAAGTCTGAGAGACCACTTACCAACCTAGTAACTCTCCTTTGAACCCTTTCGAATAAGGTAATATCCTTCATTAGATAAGGAGACCAAAACTGAACAGCATACTCCAAATAAGGTCTTACCAAACTTCTGTATAATGGCAATACAACCTCCTTAGACCTGTTCGAAATAGACTTATTGATAAACCCAAGCATCCTGTTAGGTTTGTTACTATACTATGCTGCTGACTAAACTTGAAGTCGTAACTAATCAATACGTACTCCTAGATCAAAAACTGCTTTTGCTTCACTAATAATAGAATTTTGTAAATAATAACTTGCATGTTTATTCTCATGACCAAAATGAAGCACTTGACATTTCCCCAGTAGCGGATTAATGGGGGGCCCAGGCGATACGTGCCCCCCCCCCCCAAAAGGGTTTTTTCCCCTGTTAAATATTCTTTAAATTTCCTTACTGAAACTATTGAAGTTTTAAAATATTATGTAATAAAAAAATAACATATTGGAATAAAACAAATTTTGTTCGGCAATCAAAGTAACTGCTATCAAGTGCCTCCTGGCCGTGCTTCCCATAATATGACTTTTCAAAGCTCTTTTAGCTGCTGAAAAACAAATCTTTTCTTGTCTTCGGAATGGCCCGGCTGTGAGCTATGAATACACGTATTTGAACTTCAGCAAACAGATGATCGTCGCTTTCTTATCAGCAAGAAAGCTAAATAAAAGGCAATCAGGGCCGTCACCAAAGGGGTGAGGTAAAAATTTTGCAGTAAAAATGGGAAAAAAAGGGAAAAGGAATGGATGATCAAAAATTACATTTTTTTCCCTTCTGTAAAATTTAAAAAAAAATTGCAATCTTAAAACATTATTTAAGAACATTGACAAAACTATTATTATTATAACTTAATTAAGGGCCGCCAAAATGCACGCTCTGTTTCAAACCTTTCTTAGCTGAAAGAAAAAGAAGTATTCAAAACATTATGGAAATACAATACAAGTATGAATATAGAAAAAATAATATAGATAAATAAACATAATAATTTCCTAGTCGGGCAGTCGAAAGTTTTTTATTTCTATATAAATATATATGAATTTTAGCACAGCAAAGAGCATAAAAATGCATGGGCCGCCGAAATGCGTTACAAACTGATGGATAAACAAAAGAAAGAGAGATCCAAAATATTGTAAGGAAAATTCACACCAAAAATAAAACTTCAAAACTGAGATTCAGGAGGCATGACATAAAAATGTTTGAAAAATTACTTACAGTATCACTGCAAAATAATATCGCAGTCTGAAATGTTATAAGTTTTTTGCAGGGTCCGAAGACGTTGTTTGTATTTCAAATAAATAAAATTTGAGTTGAGAATTAAAAATTAGAAAGACTAAAGCAATAACATGTTTTTTGTAGAAAAGAAAAAAAAAGAAGGGGCAGTTACTAAACTTTTATTTGAAATAAATGAAAGAAGGCAGGGAGAAGGGTAGCCAAGGTGATTTGAAGAACAGTCAGAACTCCCCCCACTCCACACACACTGACACAATCTTTTTTTTTTTGTGCAGAGTAATCGTTAAGATGCTGCGTGTTTGTGAGACTTGAATTTGAAAAACAAAGGTTAGAAAAATAACCTTGAAACCCCCTTTTCTCTTACGTCATCAATGAATACCCAAAATTGCAAATTTAGAACTTCAATTTCAAAGAATTTCCAGTGGAGAGCCCCTGACTCCACTTATCTTTTAACGTCACCAAAGATAGCCTAATATGCAATTTTAAGATCCCAATTTCAAAAAAATTCCGGAGGAGAGCCTCCGAACCCCATTTTCTCTTCTCACAAATCGTCAAAATTGTATTTTTAGAACTTCATCTTGGAAAAATTTCAGCTGCCTTATAATGTCACCAGATATATCCTTGTATGCTTTTTAAAACTTGAATTTCACAAAAAAAAAAATGAGAATCCCCCTACCCCCTTTCTCTAACATTATCAATATACTCAAAAAATTACGAATTTTGAACTTCAATTTCAAGAAATTTCCACGGGAGAGCTGTTGAATCCACCTGTCTTTTATCGTCACCAAAGACAGCCTAATATAGGTTTTAAGACTTCAATTTCAAAAAATTACCGGGGGACAGCCTTCGATCCCCTCACATCCTCGAAAATCATCAACGTTGTATTTTTAGAAGTGCATCTTTAGAAAATTTTAACTGTCTTTTACAGTCATCAATGATAGCCTAATATGCATTTTATAACTTGAATGTTAAAAAAAATTCAGAAAAAGCCCTGAAACTCCTCTTATTTCTAACATCAACAATGGAAATCTAAAATTGCTAATTTAGAACTGTAGAAAAGTATTGAAATCACAGCATTGACCTTGTATTATTTGACAGATTGAAGTTTGAGAAAAACAGTCGTAATGTTTAAAAAGCCGCTTGACCAGCTACTCATTCTCTGGCATTATTATAATCTTCAGAACAATTTTTTTATTAGTACGAATTAGTTATAATGGTATTTCGCAAAATTATCTGAAGGGATTGGCGTTTAATTGTCTTAATATGTAAAAATGTATTGTACTTTTCCATTTGATGTAATTAAGTATGTTTTTCGTACTTTTAAAAATATTAACTGGTGTTAAGTGATCTTAAAAAACGCGAAACAAGCTTATGAGTTTTTTATTATGCAAAATTTGACAATGGTCAACAACATTTTACACCCGGTGCCCCTCCCAGAAATTTTTCCTGGATCCGCCCCTGCATTTCCCGACTTAATTGCCCACTAAAGATACCCACTTAATTGCCCACCTAGAAATTTGATTTAAATCCTCTTGAAGCTGATTGATTTGTTCTTCCGTGTCGACAATTCCCATGACTTTAACATCATCAGCAAAAATATTGATCTTTCCAGAAATACTCAATAATATCATTAATAAAAATAATGAATAATAACGGCCCTAAAACGGAACCTTGTGGAACATCACTTACAACATCAATCCACTGAGAATAATTGCTTTTAACTACTACTCTTCGTTTCCTCCCAGTCAGCCAATTTTTAACCCAACTCAAGGTTTTTCCACCAATGCCAATATAAGCAAGTTTAGGCTAAGAATAGCTTCATGCGGTACTTTATCGAACGTTTTCTGGAAGTCGATATAAACTACATATCAGGCACTTAGAAACAAAGGGGAAGTGACCAAAATGAAAATTTTGAGATAGCTAGTGCAAATGATAAATTAAACCCTTCTATTTTGTGGGAAAGAGATTTTAGTGGTAGCTTTGACAGATACTGTAAAAAAGCGCAGTTTAAAAAAAATACTAAATAAAAGCTGCATACCATTTGGTGGCAAAGGGATGCAAGTGCACTTAAATCTGTTGCCTCTAAATAAAATTATTTGATTTTTCAGTTAGTTTAAATACGCAATACAGACGATCTATTTATGAAACTTAAAGCGGAGAAGAAGAAAAAAAATAGGAAAAGAATTCAGAATTGTTGAATAATAATAAAAACAAGGGTTAAGTCGTCTGCAGATTTTATTCTTGTCATGTTTTGTTTTCAGCAATTTAAATGGCAATGATTTTTAGTTTGCTGATAAATATAATTATTCGAAGTTTATATTATGCAGTTTTTAATAAAGTTTATATCACTAACAAACTAGCTTTATTACTGTGCAAATTAGCAAAATGAACAAGACACAATTTTCGTTTAGTGGCAAAGGGGTGTAAGTTAACTAGTTGGAAGCAAAGGGGTGTAAGTAAAAATAAGTAATTTTTTTTAAAAAATCCTATGCCAAATCTAATCATTAGAAACACTTCACACTTCATAATTAAACTAACTTACATATAGTACTCGAAAATAAAAAAATATTTACACGAAGAACCTCTAGAATTTAGTATGGGAATTAAACTTCAAACGAGTTTTATTCAAAATGATACTTTAGTCACTTACATCCCTTTGTTTCTCACCGCCCCATATATGCACTTTTTGTTATCTAAGCCATGGTAACCTTGTCATAGAAATGCAACATATTAGTTGTACAGGACCTACCCTTCCTAAAACCATACTGAAAACCAGTTAACGCTTTATTTGCCTCCAGGAAATTTAACTTGATTTTGATCAGAGTTTCAAAAATTTTACAAATTACTGAAGTAATGCTCACAGGCCTATAACTTCCTGCCTTAGCTTTAGACTCTTTCTTTAAGAGCAGTGTTATATTTGCCAGCTTCCAATCCACTGACACAGTCCCCAAGTTATATGAAGATTTGAAAATAGTTAAGACAATGTCCACTAATTCCTCCGCTTATTCTACTAAAATTTTAGGGTAAACATTATCAGGTCCTGGGGCCTTGTTTGCTTTAATCCTTTTCAAATGAAACAACAAATCATCCCTAGAAAATACAAAATCCTCAAGCTATGTATTAGCTTATGTCAACCATTGAAATACAGTTTCTGTTATATACACTGGCAAAAAAAAACTATTTAAAATATCAGCAATGTCCCCACCATCCCCAATGGGAATTAAGTTCCCATTCTCATCCACTAGTGGGCCTACCTGAGTATTAGGAGCTTTCCCTGAAATTGCATAAGCAAAAAAAACTCTTAAAATTCCTTTCAATGTTATGTGCAAGTTTTTGTTCCAATTCCCTCGTCTTACTCCGTACCAAATACTTGAAATTACCTCTAGCTTCATATTACAAAATCCTCTCAGCATGACAGCCAGTCTCTTTAAATCGCCGAAAGACGGCTTGCTTATAATTTAAGCATTTTTCACCTCCCTAGAGTACCCCATAGGCCAATTTTTTTTAAAATCCCCCTTTTCCCTTAAGGGAACATGATCCCTCACCGTTTTCTCTAATTTCCCCTTAAACTCTTCCCACTGAAGATCAGCTTCACTATTCTCCAACACAGAAGAAAAAAACCTCTTTCAAACCCTGCCTAAGTGCAACATAATTAACATTCTTGAAGTTAGGTACAGATCTGAAATTTTCACCTTTGTAAGCATTAAAGTTGGTCCAAAATCTAGTAGTATTGTGATCACTATCTCCAATATGATCCCCTACACTCAACTCCTGAACAGAACTTCCAACATCACAAAAAACTAGATTCAAAATAGCATCATGTCTAGTTCCCTCGGTAACAACCTGATCCAAAAAGCAGTCACCAATTACTTGCAAAAAATCTTCTTCTTTACCATTGCTGGCGTAAAAAGTATTCCAGTCTGTGCCTGGAAAATCCCCCATCATGATGGTAGAGCCCCTACCTAATAACACTATGCATCTCCTCGTCTTGACCCTGATTAACATTAGGCAGCCTGTAAACATTCTCCAAATGTAACGTCTTACCCTTATTGCTCAACAACTCCATCCAAACCATATCAATATCCTTCGGCTTATTATTAATGACCAATTCATTGCAAATAAAAGTGTCCTTATTGTAGAATAAAACCTCTCCATCTCTCCTACCCAGCCAGTCTTGCCTAAACAAGTTATATCCAGCAATACTTACTAAATTCGTATCATCATCTGTAATCCATGTTTCCGTAATCCCAATAACATCCAACTCCTCACCTGCAATAACACTTTTTAATTCATCCATCTTATTCATAATACTACGAGCATGATTATACAGAATCTTAAGCAAGCCCATTTTGCTTTTCTTTAACATTTTATGATGCCTTAAATCACTAATAATGTTACAACAGTAAAACCCCGCAAACCCGAACTAATTGTGGCTGTAACCTGTTTGGATTTCAATTTCTTCGGATTAGCCGAAAACTTTTCATAACACAATGAATGAACCCTTGTTACGGTATAGGACTTAACATTGAGGGAGGCAGGTTGGTTTGGCTCGCAGAAACTTGTTCCTTCAGTGAAAAATTTAACGAAGAAAATGGACTACTACCTCGAGCTCTACTTCTGATAGACAATGCCCCTATTCACCCATCAGACATGTGGCTGATATTCGGGGACATAAAAGCAGTTCTGTCTCCCAATATCACATCACTGCTGCAGCCCATGGACCAAAATAAAAGTCTGAAACTGCGGAGATCTTGGAAGAAGCTGTGGGCTAGCCTCGAATTCGAGGAAACACCTACCCCTACACCCGTCACACAAGACAATAACACTGAGCTACTTCATCTTGTTCACCAAGTACCAGATTGTGAGGATGCTGGAGAAGGTTGTTTAGAGGAGTGGGCAAGAGTTGATGTCGATAAAGAATGCAGAGAACATAAAATAGTGAGTCTGGTCCTAAGGCAACATGACGATAATGTTGCTACACTGAGGAAGAAGAAACTCAGACAGTCCATGTGACTTATACTGAAGAGAACAACACACAGCTACCACGCCAAATGATGTCATGTTTATGCGACGCTGGCATGCAATTGCCTCCACCGGAAGGTTTTCGTCACTTCGACAATTGAAGTTAACCGAATTCAAGTGAAATTGATATTTTGTGAGTTTGTATTGTTAATAGTAATTGTTTCATAAATTTAATAAGTAATGGTTTTTAATTGTTTTGTTGTGACAAAATAAATAAGTTTATCTTTTTTTGCGTGTGTTTTTCAGATTTAAATTTGTTAAAAAAACTTGTTCAGCTTTCCCAGGATTTCGGATTTTCTGGGTTCGGATTTGCGGGGTTTTACTGTACTCTTTAAATTTTTACTCCCATTTTTGAAACCTCCGGAAGATGTTGACAGAGTGACATTTCCCAATCCCAGTAAAATAGTCCCCCTCCAGAATTAGTTTTTTGAAAACATAGCCTCCAAAATCATATCATTAACCTTAACGACCCCCCTAGAACTAAGATGCAGACCAACTTTAGCAACCCAATCACTTTGACAACAACTCCAAACATCAAGGAACCTGATAGAATGTTTTTTGCAAAGTTTCTTAAGAACCAGGTTCATGCTCCTAGCCCGCTGATTTAACCAGCCGTCATGCATCCCATACCTGGGAAGCAAACCAACTGCAGTAGAGCGCTGATTATCCGGACTTGTCGGGACCGAGGTAGATCCGGATAATTGGATTGCCAACTTTAAAGCACATATAGCTATAAAGCACATCACTGTTTTTTTAATATTTGACACAGTTGATGTACCGATGCCATATTCAAGGGCTATGTTGGGGACCGTTCATAAATGGTGTCGTGCTTTTTTCCCATATATTTGACCCCCCCTCCCCTTTGTCACATGTCACACTATGTTGCATAATGCTGGATGTCACACTTCTTGTTACCTCCTCCCCTTGTCAAGCTTTGTTGCAGTTTCACGAATCCCCCCCCCCTCCCTCGAAGCGTGACGTCATTTATATGAATGATCGCTTGCTTCCATTTTCTCCTTTGTTCAATCTTTTCACAATTTCTATTTTTTTATCAAAAGATAACACTACTCTATTGCGCTTCCCAGACACCTTCTACACTTACAGATCGCAATCGGAAAAATGGGTTCCTTTAGCTTTGTGTAACACGTGTCCAGTATGAAAGTGCACAACGACATGATCATTTCGCGAGGTGCACGATCTATCTTTTATTCAAGTGACTTTCTCAAAACAGTTTTCTTGGAAATTTAGTTAATAAAGGGCAAGATTTGCAGTCGCCACTCACCACGTGGCGACCTTGTTTGAAAAAGTGGCGACTAAAAAATTAGAAGCGATCGCCACTTACCCTTTTTTTAAAAAAAATCCAAAGTAAATCCTTCTTTTTCAAACATATCTATAGAATTTACAGCCCAAGCCTCTTTCATGCACACAAACACAATATAAACGCATCAATTTGACATTCAATTAACCGAATTTCGGCCGATTATTTCCCATTTTCATAAGAAAAAAAAATGGCAAAAATGTTTCCTGTTCACGCTATTGCTTTTCTTTTTCTCTACTAATAATAAAGCAGTAAGTATGTGTGTGTGTGTGTTTGTGTGTGTGTGTCTGTCTGTGTACGGCGTAGGGCCCAGACCGTCCAGCGGATTTTCATGAAATTTGGCACGAAATTAGTTTGGAACATGGGGGTGTGCACCTCGGAGAGTTTTTCCTGAAATTCGAATTTGTTCTTCTTTTATTCCAATTTATAGCCGAAAGTTTCATAAAATAGTCATTTTCTATAGGAAGGAATTATCGCATCGTTTCGAGCTTGATACCGTTGAAAAGCGCTTGAAAAACTACCCCGGACTGAGTTTCGCTCTACGTGCGAAAATTGGAAGACTCTAAATTAACTAGAAAAGAAGTTATAAGCATTTTTCTCTGCAGTTCGAAATTATTTTTTCACGGTAATTAACTTTAATTTTAATTGTTGCCATGCCGACTGACTATTGATCCTTTTTTCTTTTAACGAATTAAAATTTATTGCTTGCGGTTTTTAGCATTTTGAGAACCAGCCGATTTTTAATTTATTTATTTATTTTTTTGGATTTTGATTATTATTTTTTTTAAACGAATTAAAATTTATTTCCTGTGTCTCACAGGCGATTGATAGCTTTGTTTTGATTTCCTTATTTTGACATGTATTTTACGGGACTATTTTCCATACTGCACAGGGGTTTTTAAAAGAAATGTTATCCTTTATAGCAATTTTTGTTATTCCAGCTTATTATTAATATTTATACTTTCATTTATTTACTTTTTTTTTCTCCAGTGAATTAGCACATATGTTATTTTCCTATTTGAGCTCGGATGAAAGGTTTATTCCGCTTTCAAATCTTTGCTTGCAGCTATTTGTTTCTGCAGGCTACAAAATTTCGTCTTTCTGTTTTAAGCCGGGTCCAGACGCTACGTTTTGCACAACCTTTTTTCTGCGCAGTTCAACACATTGCAGATAAAACGTTGCATGTAGATTGGAAAAGTGCGCAGTTTTGAGTCCGGTGCGAAGACTACAGTTGCAGTGATAACTGAGCTAGAAAGCATATGTCTTTGAACTGTGCAGACAAATCGGCACATGTAGACGGTAGCACCCCTTTCCAATTCATTTTGTTTCTCAGTTTCAATTCGTCAGGCGACAATGGCCGACTTTCGGCAATGTTCTCGGGAGTTTCTCACAAAATTTATTGCATTATGCGAAAGTTTCCCACGCGTTTGGCGTGTAAAATCCAAGGAGTGTAGTGACAAGGATAAAAAGGGGGAGGCTTATGAGAGTTTAGTGGAAAAAATCAAAGACATTGATGCAACCGCAAACAGAGAAACATTTGTAAATAATTAATTCTTTGAGAAGTGTTTACCGGAAATAATTGGCAAAAGTTAATAAATCGATTCGATCTGGGGTTGGAGACGAAATTTACAAGCCATCTCTCTGGTACTTTGATTTGTTACATTTCCTAAATGATCAGGAGACACCAAGGCAGTCTAGGAATACCATGGATGAAAATAAAGAGATTGCAGTTGTCGAACCACCAGAACAGGCAACAAAAAAATATTTATTTTATGTAATCATTTGACCACTTTGAACGCCGGGTTCTTCTGAGACGTTCCAGTCTTTTTTTTTAACATGACACCATGTCATAATTGACCAGAGTAGTACCTCCTTCATGACGATATCGCACAAAACTGAGTGAAATATACAGATATCTCTGCACTATGTAGACGCATAAAAAACTGCAACGTTTTCATTTAGTCTTAAGACTGCGCAGACAAAAGGTTGTACAAAACGTAGCGTCTGGACCCGGCTTTGTCAATAAATAATAGATAAAAATTAATTGTACTAAAATTTTATTAATTAAAACTATTCTAATTTATTATAATCTTCCTTTTTGTGTGGGTACTTGAGCAAAACAAACAAAATGCGTTTTTTTTTTTTCAAATATTTTCTTTTTTGTTTTATTTTGTTTCTTTCTTTCCTTTTTCCTTTTTTATTGTGTGTTTTGTAAAAAAAAATGCTTAAATGTGTAGGATCTCCGGCTGATTGCCGTGGGCAGCTAATCTTTAATTATATGGAATGCTATACATTTTAATAAAATAACATAATTTGCACCTAAAAAAGTTATCACTATATACACAATGGCAAACCGACTGGTCTTTTCATTTTTTAACACGGGCATAGCCGTGCGGGTACCGCTAGTATTATATAAATCTCTTAAATGTAGGGAACAATCTTAATCTTGACTTTTTTTGCAGCCATAACACATTCATTTCGATCAGCCATTTTCGCTAAAACTTATAAAATCGAACTTAAGTGTCACGCCATTTTGAAAATGGTGTGAAAGAGAAGGAAAAAAGTTTTGAAAAGAATAAAAATAGAACATACTGAACAAAATTAAGATTGGTTCTGTCGCAATCTGTTGCTTCAATTAATAAACAATAACATTTAAATTTTTTGTGCTCTATAACATTCAACATGAAAAACTAGATCGCAAAAATTCATATTTCCTTAATTTACGATCGCCAACGACGCTAGTTTTTCCTCATTCCTTTTTTCTTTCCCTGTTTGAATGTTTCTCATTCATGTATTTTCACTTGTGTTGCAGACTTAACAGTTTTGGCAAAATATTATATTTTCATAAGGAATTTTTGTGCACTGATGCACCGCCCCCCCCCCCCCTTTGCACTTATGTTTTATGATGCACAGGGCGCCACTGAGTTAATTGAGTTTAGTCGCCACTGCCAAAATTTCTAAGTCTTGACCTTTATTAGTTAAGCATAAATAATTTAACTTGACCCCTTGACAGTGAATGCAGTACTTCCACTATTTTTCTTCTGTCAGTTTCAGTACTTGACTTCCGCTCTAATGCCTCTAAAAAGAATCTTAATCTGTTTGTTCAGTTCTTTCAGTAGGTACAATTCCCCATGCTGAACTGAATCGAACATACCTGAGGGGAGGGGGTCAGGGGGAGGGTGATCCCTCTTTCTTGGAACTCCAAAAGGCAAAGGAAGGTGGTTTGCGACCTCCAATCTGAAGGATTGGACTTTAGTGTTTTATATATATATATTTTTGCAGAGCACAGGGGGGGGGGGACACATGATCCCTGACCGATCTGGTTGATTGGACATCCGGATAAGCGGCGCTCTACTGTACCTGGACATCTGTTGAAAAGTTGGTTGCTTTATCCAAGAGGCTCTCCCAATCCTCAACGAACTCCTTGTTTGTGCTGTTACCAATGTCATTAGTCTCCATCCATCGAGTAACTGAATCTCCCTGTTTAAACATTCCTTTTTTTTCTACAACCTTATTAACATCCTTCACCCTAGCCCCTGATAAGCAGTACCTAGCCACCTTGCGCCTCGTTCTCCCGACCACATTACCTATCCTGCATAGCATTGAATCCCTTAAAATGACACCCTCCGTTTTTAGGTTCTACAGTTCTACCTCATACCACAGATTCTTCTCCTGCAACTTCACTCTCTCCAAAAAGCCCACCACAAAAAGCTCCCACCTCTTTTTTAGAAGTTTCACCCAGGTTACTTCCAACTAATTGGGCTTCCAAAGCTGTCACCTTGTCATGCAAATGTGCCAACTCGGAACATTTTGTACAAACATAATCTTGCTCTGTAGCTGTAACAGTATCTCCCTCAAATCTACTAAACATCTCACACCTGTCACAGCAAACCCACCAACTCCCATAGCTGACCAAATGTAATGCAACCAGAAAGGAGAAGCAATACAATCTACCACTGAACAAATTTGAGATACAAATGACATAGAAAAATGTAAATCACTTGATTTCCATTCACAACAGTAAACAACAAAACTAGGTTGTTCCCCACACTTACCAAATGTGAACAATCACCACATGGTTAGGCTTAACTAAAAAAACTGAATAACACCCCTAAAAAACAAATAAAATAAATTTCAGCCTTTCAAAATTAAAACATACTAAATTACATGAAAAATTGCATCAAATATACAAGTAATTAAACAGAAAATATGAAAAAAATATATAAAAGATACTCAATTGTGTCAGGAGGAAAAACATCAGCATGCAACACTTGTCCCCCTGGTGGCCAAAAAGAAAAATGCTGCAATTGTTTTCCAAAGCAATATAGAAAAGGTATTAGTTTTAGCTTTTCATTTAATACTTTAGTTATTGATCAAAAATTCATTCCAAAAAATAAAAGGTATCCAATTATTGTTCAAAACATTGTATTTATGTTCGGATGTATCTTACAAGGCATTATTTTATTATTATTAACTTAAATTGCTCATGGGGCATCCTTTTAATTGCTTCCTTTTGATGAAACGAGCTGATGCGTCCAGCACATGAATTCCTCGTACTGCACTAAATATCATACACCTTTTTTAGAGCTGAAAAACAAACATGCAAGTATCATTCATGTTAAAAGTTATATTTCTTAGTTTCATTATTTTTGAAATAAGTTTTTAGTTCACAATTATTTCTCTACACCTATATAGTATAAATATAGAAAGTAGTATTTTCAAGATTAATGGAATATGTTATTTTTATTTGCCTGAGAAATCCGAAATTAGAACACTACAGTAACTGAACGGAATCTGCAAAGGAAAAATCATAACAAAACGGAAGCATGTCTTAGGGTGAGTAGAATCCCTTTATAGAAGCTACGTTTCAGAGTCCTGCAGTACGAGGGGAATTTCTTCCAAAGACGGTTGCTTCCGGCGAGGCGCCCATACAGCGTGGGCAAGAATTGGCACGTAATCGCTCATTTCACTCTGTTTTTAGCTTGCTTTTGCTTACCAAAACCCCATACAATACATATATTTTTCTTTCTTTTAACAAATATATCCTCAAACTAGGCTATAAAGCTTCACTTGATTGTATTTCTGCAGGTTTTTTCTTGTGTTTTTGATGAACAAAAAACAAGTGTTTTTTTTTTTTTTTTTATCTTGGTCAATATTCCTGAGAAAATTTCCTCATGTCTTAGATGATAAAAAAAAGAATTTTGTTCACTTTCTTTTAATCCCCCCCCCCCCCACTCCCACCCCCAACCCTGTTTTAATAGCGGCAATTCTATTGTGTGCTACACACATGACACCATTCTTACTTCATATGATACTTATTCATTTAAAATATCTGTAAACTGATTTATATTTTAATGTAAAGCCCTATCCCAAGCAATATTAAAAAGTAAGTGTTTAAATAAAGCATTGTAAATAATTTTTTATGAAGTTCATAAAAACATCAATGGGTGCATAAAGCAAATAACTAGACTTTTCAGTTGTCATAAATTACTTAAAATGGTGCTTATTTAAAATGTACTATTAATTCATGGAAGTATAGTTGTAAAATAAAATACATAGTTATGAAATAAAATAGAATATTTAGTTCAGAGTTTAACTTACTTTAATACTGTATATTTTAGTGTCTACTTATTAAATACCAATTAATGAAATTTTATTTTTAATTACCTTTTAGAAGAAGGGAATTAAAAAATACATCACCCTATAAATGTAATTATGAGCTTTAACTCAAAATTAAGCAATTTAAATTTCTCTTTGTATCAGGTCACGGAAATCAAAAAAGCGCTTTGAAGATTCTTCAGGAACCTGGTCGGTAGTATTTAATTTTGGTTCAACCCTTTATATGATACCTCCATGACCCTCCCTTGTATTCATGCTTGTCTGACATAACAAGAAAACAATACAATCGTATTGTTATTAATTTTAATGAGTAAAAATCATACAGGATTTTATAACTCGGTATTTTTTTATTTTTTGGCAATTAAAAACATTAAAAGGGGATACAATCAATTTTTGTAGTGTCAAAAGACTTATCGAAAAAGCAGGTATGAAAAATAAAGTTACTTAATACACAACATTACAACAAATTAGTTCAAATGAATCAAGATCAAATTCTGTGATGCATCAATTTTTGAAAAATTGCGAAACAATTTTCTTAATTCAGTTTGAAACATTGTTGTACCAGTTCCGCAGGGAAAAGGTTAGTAGTAATTACATATAACCTTCAATTCAAAGAAGTTAGTCACTTTTACTTTATATTCCTAAACAAATAACAAAGTAAATTTAAATCCTTGTTCGTTACTTCTAGCAAAAACTTGGCGAGCATTTCTGCTGCCAAATGCATTACAAAATGTACAGGAAAGAAACTTACCAAACTGCAAAACAATTTTGAAAAATTATGTCAAAGATCACAATAATGAAATTTAGATGAATGTTAAATTATACAATGGTACATTTTATGAACACATGCCTTGTGAACACTTCTATAGATATATGCACTTGATGAATTTGTTAAAACTGCAGATAATTGAGCAATAAAATAAGTGCTTTTAGTAGATTTAGAAAAAATCCATATAATATTCTACCAGCATGTGCAACATGCTTTTGCTTATGGACCCATTAATGACGTTACAAACAAAAGAAAATGACTTTTAAATTTACTTATCAGTTTTATCCTTGTTTCAATCATTAACTTTAGTTTTGGAGGGCATTCTTTGTAAAAGCTTTTATAATGAAAATTATTCTCCTTCATACATTACTTGATGCATTTTATATATTTATTTTTTGTCTATATTTGGTTAGCATAAAATAATATGTTAAAAATGTATTTTTATAGGGCATATCGGATGTTGCATGGTCTACTGACAGCCGTTTATTAGTTAGTGCTTCAGATGACAAGACTCTGAAAATTTGGGAAGTTTCTTCTGTATGTAAATGTATTTTGCTTAATGTGTTTTGTACTTAAATGCAGAATGTAGGTGTGTAATTATCATTTTGACCACTTACATGCAGCAGTAAATTTTTAAAATGTACTTGTGAAAAGATAATCTCATGTATAGCATTAATTATATCAGAAAATATTTTTATAGGTTTTCTTTATTCAAAATCATTCATGGAATCTACCCAATATTTTTTATCAGTATTCATAATATGTTTTTTAAAGTCATATTTTCATTAGAAGATTAGTGTATTAGTTAATACTACACATAAACTTATAGGTAATAAAGCAAAAAATTTTACAGTATGGGACCCCAAATTTGGAATCCCGAAATCCGGAAGACCCAAAATCCGGAACTTTTTAGGGTAGAAAAAATTGTCAGATGAAAAAGAAACAGCTTTTGTTTTTTGAAAAAAAAATCGGGAAATGTTTTGCATCGTTTTTTTTTTTTTTTAAATAGGCATTTTAAACAGAATGAGAATAAAATGTAATGAACATGTTCAAGATCGGAAATGTGCTGGCTTTCACAACATTTATTTTGCGATTTTCTGAAAAGGGTTCGTTTTTGCGATTAGAGTTTTTGTTAATTCTTGCTTTAATTCTTGGTTAATATCATTAAATTTTGCTTTTTTTATTTCCTTGTAGTTTTATTATATTTATTTTTTTTAATGAGCTCTAATTTTCACTCGATACAGAGCATTCACAAAATTGAAAATCAGCGTTTCTTGCATTTTCCTGATACTCTGATCTTTCAACGGCGGATTTAAGGGGGGGGCGAACGCCCCCCCCCCCCCCTGGGCTGATTCAAGTGGATACTACACCAACACAGTTTTTACTTTTTCTGCCCCGGGACCAGCCATTTTTTTATGTTCTTGGAATCCCAGTCTAATAATAGCTCAGTTTCAAGTTCTATGCTTTCCCCCTGTCTCTTTGTCCTCTGAGTTGCTAATCCTCGGAGTAATGGGAAAGAGTCCCTGCTCTTTTCTTCTACCTATCAACTGGTGACAGCTAGCCAACCCTTAGCACATGGTGTAAATTCCTGCAGCATTTACGCTAAAACCTGAAGTCTGAAACGTTTCATTGAACATTCATAATTACAGATGTTTAGATAAATTGCACATACACATTGATGGTTTTTTAGTACATATTTAATATTACATTTTAAAAATTTTAGAAAATATATTACTAATAATTGCTATTATTTTGTAATTTAGACATATCAACTCAAATTTAGAAAATGTATTTACAAGCCTACATTTTTCTTGAAAAAGCTTGAAGGAAATCCTAACTTGGTTAAAACTTGGCTAAGAAGTGGAATGAGTGATGATAGACTCACTGGATTAGCGTTATTGCGTATCCATAAAGATATTACATTGGACGTTGAAAAAATTATAGACTGCGAAAGCAAAAAAATGGCAGCTTGTGTTCCTTTTATAAGGGCTTTGAATAAACGTATTATGCATTGAAAAAATATGTTAGTAAAATTTTAAATATCACTACACTAGCATTTTCTTTTTTGTTGTTCCTGCTGTTTGAAAAAAAAAGGGGAGGGGGGGGGGACTGTTGAAAAGGTATGAAGAATCTCCTCCATCCATCCTTACATTGAACCCCGAGATTTCCAAAATCGCCCCGCCCCCCCCCTTGAAGATTTTCTAGATCCGCCCTTGTGATCTTTTACTGTAATTTAGTGGCTAGAGAATATAAAATCGTATAAGAATTTGTTGGAATTCTTTTTTTTTTTTGATTATTTAATTAAAGAGGTTAGAATAATATCGGGAAAAGTCTAGATGTTTCGACTCGAATGTAAGCCTACTCCAACTTCATTTTTTTTTTGATAAATTTTGCAACTTATATGCCTGTATATACGATAATAAAAATACTTTAAATGAGGAAAACGCAAATAAAAACTGCCAAAGCAGATTATATGGGCTCTGATGCTACTTACAAAATTTGTTGAATGAGGACCGAAATTCTGAAATCCGGAAAGATTGCGGGCCCGAGCATTCCGGATTTGAGGTCTTATACTGTAATTTCTAAAGTTGAGGGGGTTTTTTTAATGCTGCAGACAGCAGATCAAAGTTGAAGTTGTGTTTAATATTCTCAATTTAAGAAATGTTTTGTAATAAGAAAGGTAAATCATAGTTTTACGCATTTACTTTGCTGTTCTGGAAATGTTCTTTTAAGGATTTCATGCCTCTGATGCTTCCTTCCTCCCCCTATACTATGACTTAAAGTGGACAAAGAAAAAGTGCATTTATTTACTTAAAATGTGGAGAAATTTTGGCTTGTGTGAAGTTTTTCCTTCTTAAACCAAAAATTGTTTCAACATTAGTACCTTACTGTTAGGCATGTGTCCAGGTGTTGTACCAGGACATTTGCCCCAATTTAAAAATGCTAGTGCAGTGGTGGGGAAACTTTTTTTAAGACGGGCCATTTAACAACTAGACAATCGTAGCGGGCCAAAGAATAATGCTTAATCGTTAAAAAATTTATGTGTTCTATAAACATATACATATATTATTACATACACTTATTATTTTAATAGTAAAAAAGCAAAAGGTAAGAAAATTATAAGCACAAAATATAAAATGAATTTACTGTAGTTCTTGATGTGAAGTATTATCACTTTATTTTCTGGTGTCATTACTGGTTGATGGTGCATGAGAAAAATGAAATTGAGACTGTTTCATCAAAATTTCATCATAGTCCGGTTCCATTTGCGAAGCAGAGATTCTTAAAACTGATGAAAGGTGCTCATCTGTAATTCTGTTTCTTAAAGAAGTTTTCCTAAGCTTCATTGTTGAAAAGATTTATTCGCATATATAAGATGAGCCGAACATTGTCATTATCTTCATTGCATGATTAATTAGATTTGGGAAATTATCTGGAGTTAAATTTTTATAAAATTCTAGTAATGGTACTGTATGAAAAGTTTGTTTCAGGAGAGTATCAGAATACTATTGTGTTTTGGATATCGCCGCAGGTAGTTTTTATGCGGGTCGTCACGTTACGAAGTAAGAACGCGTTCAAACATTCTCACGACGGCACTCTTAAACGGGCCAGATTAAACCTTTCCGCGGGCCGTAGTTTCCCCATCACTGTGCTAGTGCATTTGAGAGCACTGGGTCCAGCGTTTGCAATATTTTTGATGCAAATTGTGCTTGTTGTCACTAGCGTATCGCTTACGCCGGGTGTGGTGCTTACTCCCAAAAATATGGTACAGGGTGAAAGCAAAAAAACTAAATGAGCACAAGGATCTAAATGAGGAGTTAATTATTATTGAAAATGCCTGATGATTTTATGCAGGGAAATGCTTGTTTTAGCTGAGAAAATAATTTCCTGATAACTTGCATCTAAATAAGGAATTAACTATTATTGAAAATGCCTGATGATTTTTTGGAGAGAAATGCTTATTTTAGATGAGAAAATAATCTCCTTGTAATGTTGAAATCCTAAAGTGTCATAGTCTTGCATATCAGCAACTCCTATGCTAGAAGAAATTAGTGCCCATTTTATTTATGTATTTTATCTTTTTTTTATTTAGGGAAAATGTGTAAAGACTTTGAAAGGACACAGTAATTATGTATTTTGCTGCAACTTTAATCCTCAGTCAAATCTAGTTGTATCTGGATCAGTAAGTTTTACATGCATTATTTATTGTTTTAAGTTAGTTGCTGTTTCATATAGTGAAACAGATTTTTAAAAGAAATAATTTCTCTGTATTGCATTTTTTTTATAAGATTCATTTTCCTTTACTTGATTCTTGTATTGATTGTAAGATACATGTTAATCATTATGCAGGTTAAAATAAGCAATAAACATTTCTTTTTATTATTGCAATAGAAATAAAAGGCTGAATAGGGTTGAGCCTAACTCGAACTGTAAAATGAAACTCAAAATCTTGAGCTTAAAAAGGAAATAATAAAGTTAGAGGGGTATTAACAATTAGGGATGTAATGAATAGTGATTTGTCCGTATACCAAATACTGTCCCAGGCCAAAGCCGAATATTCAGTGAATGTCTTAGGCCAAGTACCGAATATTTGGCCATTTCCTCTAGGCTAAAGCCGAACATTCGGCGAATGTCTTTGGCCGAATACTAAAATTTCTACAGATTTTTTGTAATATATAGTATTTTTCAAATTTAAAAGTGTTCACAAAGTCAAACACCAATTCCACATTAATCTATGATGTATGATTTAATTATGTTTGTTAAGAATCTGTAACTATCTAAAATTAATGTATTTTATGTATTGTTTTGAATACAATAAAACTGAGAATTTCACCTACAAGTGGAATAAAAATGATAGGTTTTATTGTAAGCATTACCAGTATTTTACTAATTATTTAATTCAAGTTAAAGAAATATTACTGCTTAGTGAACTACCTTGCTCAAAATAGTTTTATGAAGATATTTTTAAAGTTATACAAGTTAGTATTTTTATTTTATGGGTTTCTTTACATAGCTATTTTTTAAAAGATTTATTAAAATATAATGCATTTAACTAGAATATATTTCTATTTTCAAAAACCCCAATAAATTATGCTACCTTAATATTCATGAAATTTACAAGGCCTTTCACTTTTTTCTCTTGTCCAATATTCACAATAAATCAGTCTACCAAACAAAGTCTGACTTCCATTTTGTTAGTAATAACAAATAAAAGTCTCATATTCTCCATCATAATTAACTATTGCCAGCTTTTGGGAGCAAATGCTCAATATAAAATACAATATTATAACTTTAAAATCTGTTTTTGTTCAGTCAGCCATAAAAACTTTCTTTTAAGAAAGTAGTTTTTTTTCTAAACTATTTTAATTATTAAAACTAATATACTAATGTATTCTTTTGCAATACAGTTTGACCACAGAATTTTCATTGTTGGATGCTTCTGCGAATGCCAGCAAAGAATCCATTTGAGTTTTAGGGATGTTTGTTTTGCAGGTGCTTTTATTTAGGAAGTAAATCAGAATGTTTGCTTCTATGTTTGTTGAAAGCAACTCAGTTTATAAACTGGCATATAGCATCAGGTCGGAAGAAATAAGGAATGCTAAAGATACCAGAACGAGAGGATAGAGGTGCATTCTTTATAGTAGCACTTCCTCCCTTGAACATGAATGGATTCTTTTTGGCACTCTGTCAGCCGGTTTGCTTTGGTTGATGGTAGAACTATAATTGCAACACAATTTTAAATGTTTTAAATCTACTAATTTCTACTGTAACAGAACTATTTCGTTGAATTGTCCCTCAATATTCGGCCAGGCCACATTTGATTCACCGAGTATTTGGCTAGGTCGTAAAATGACTATTCAGTCTGGCCGAATATTTGGCCAAAGGGCTGAATACCGAATAGTGGCCGAGTATTTGTTACATTCCTATCAACAATAATATCCCTCCAAACTTTACATTTTAGATGAAGCTCTAATATTACCCAGGTGTGCAAAAAATTTTCCGAGCATAATTTTTCCCCAATTCCTTCAAGTATATATATAACAGAAATGTAGTAAAACATTTTTGAAAGGTTTAAAAATCAAAAAAAATTTTTAAAGGTTTGAGAATGAAACAAGGACTCATCGGTGTTGGTTTGTCTCTAAGACTTCCTCTTCTGTCTACACAAAATGATAAAACTACATTTTAAGACTAAAGTCTTGAAAAATTTTTCGGATAGAGCACTCTTATCGTCTTTTCCTAATGGCCCAATAGTTAATAAAAACAACTTTTTCTGGAAATTTCTGAGGGAGAGTGCCTGAACTCTCCATCCTCTTTTCTTCCCCTAATATTGCCAAAGTTAAAACTAAAACTGATTTTAGGAATAGCAAAAAATAACGCATAAAATTTCTCAGTATTAAACTTATCTTGAGTTTTATAAATTCGCTCTATTTCTGTTATCTTTTAATTATTATCACTATTTAAATTGATAGAGAAAAATGAACAAGGATGTTTTCCCCGCCCTTAAAAATTCAAAGATCCGGCAATGAATTTTAAATGATGTTTTTAGGAATAAAGAGTGTCAAGCATAGTTGAAACTAAATGAACATTTTAAAAGGAGTTTTTCATATGGTTTTTTTTTTTTTTTTTTGAGTGGGAGGGTCACACCACAAATTACCGCCCCAGGTGACACCCATGCTAGGTATGCCACTGTATATGTATAGGTGTGTGTGTGTATATTTATAAAAACATTTTTTTAAATAAAAATGCAAAAAATTAAAAATGAGACGGGACTTATTAGTGCTGGTTCATCTCGAAAAATGAGAAAATGTAGAATACTCTCATAATTTAAGAAAAATTAACACTATAACAAATGAAGTGTCGCAGAAATGCACCAACCAACTACCAATACTTTGATAAAAAGACACAATGCAGTTCTTAACCACGTGTTTGCTAGTGTTGTCAGATTTGCTGCCCGGGTAGCTACCCATTTTCCCCACTGTGCTGGGTTTGTTACCTTAAAAACATGCGGGTTTTGGGGGGAAAATGGGTTTTTTAAAAATTTAAAACAATTAATTCTCTTGTAAAATATTTCTTTTGGATGAAAATTCTAAGTATGTTAATACTATTCAATATTTAATTTATTGTTTTTAATTTCCATAACTCACTTCTTTTATTTCTTCTAACTTAATAAAATCATCCATTAAATGACAGATTAAATGGCAAATCCAATATCAGAAATTACTAAGCTATAGTGCGTTCACAACAAGATGGCACTTCGGCCCGCCTTCGTCACGCGGTATCGGACGATACTATTTTGCATTTTTCGGTAGGAGAATGTTAGTAAATTTCGAGAAAGGTTGCCAGTTGGCAATTGTTATCTTATTTTCTTTATAGATACAAAATTATTTTAGTTCGACATTATTTAAAAGTAGCAGTAGTTGCAAAAAATGTCTGTTTGATTTTAATTACATGTTGCGTAAGTTTGATAATATCCCATTATAATATTCACATTTTTAAATGAAGATATATTTCGTCTCTATTAGAAGTTCATTAGCAATATTTTGATATTTAACAATGTGCATAATGACTCTTTTTATGCTGAGCCACCTGCTGTTTAAATACATCCTTCTAGTTTCATTTTGAAGGTAATCCAGCACATTTTGTGTGAAACAGAACGGAGCAAATGTTATTTTGAATATCAGATTAAAAAATATATATTCTGATTTGTTGTTAGAAGGGTAGTAATGCAGTATTAATGTTAATTTTAATAGATTTTTAAAACTATTAATTTTTAATAAGAAATCATTCATAAATGATGTCACGCTTCAAGGAGGGGGGGGGGAGGGCGGTTCAAGAAAGTGTGACAGTTTGTGACAAGGGGAGGGGGTAACAAGAAGTGTGACATCATACATTTTGATTTCTATAAAAATAAAAACTTAAAATCATCAAATTAAACCTATTTTATGCTTATGTAATATAACATGTGACAGGGGGGGGGGTCAAATATATTGAAAACGTGTGACATCATTTATGAACGCTCCCCATGATGAATATGCAATATTTTTACATAATACAGTAGAATACAGATTTAAATTATTTCATGAATAGAAATAGTAGTTTTCAAATATTTTATTTTATTTTCAATGTCTAATTTATAATGGAATAAGTATTATTAAATATTTACCTGAACTGATTGAAAACATCATATTTTTAGTTTTCATAAAATTAATTAATAAAAATTTTGCACAGAAAACGATAAAAGAGTTCCAGGCACAAGAGTTCAGACTTTAAAAAAACAAGTAAAGTTAAGGTTCTTCGTCAGAACTATCAGTATCACTACTTGAATTGCTCTCCGTGTCGGAATCAGAACCAATGGTGAAACAAATATTTTCAACAACTTCTTTGACAACACCGTCAATCTCCCAATAATTATTTTCAATGTGTTCTATGTGTTTGCAATGTCTTTCTCACCTCTCATTTATTCCGATATCTTGCATGGCTTCTGAAGCGAGGTCTTGAAGACGTTGGCAAGCTCATATCTGCACTCGTATTTCTTTCCCTCACGAATCGTTTTATATCCGCCCAAATAAGTTCTATTGGATTTAAGTCACAATGGTATGGGGGAAGTCTTAAGACATCATGTCCTTTTTCTTTTAAAAGTTCATCAATGGAATTTTTTTTTTTTCGGAAGGTGCATTCGCTGAGATAAGTTCAATTAATTGAACTTTTCACATTTTTTTTATCATGTCGAATCTGCTTTTTCTCTAGCCAAGGGCACCTTTTATCCTTTGTAGAACTTTTCGTGGGTACGGGATCTTGCACTTTTGTGTGGTAGGTCGCATTATCCATAACAATGACTGAGTTCTGTGGAATATTTGCTAGCAACTTTTTAACAATCCATTTTTTAAAATTATCAAGGTTCATCTGCCCGTCATAGTCTCCAGAAGCACATCCAGCTTTAAATATCAATCTGGCATTTGGAATAAAACCTGATTCGCTTCCAGCATGAACCACAATCAGACAATAGCCTGTGCTGTCTTTGATAGCAGCCCCAATTTTATCATCCATCCAACATTTGGAAAGAAAGATTGCTGTCCAGACACATTTCATCTATATAAACGACTTTTCTTTTCGCTTGTCGAATTTTTTTCATTTCTCTAAGAAAACAAAATCTCCATGTGTGATCTTTCAACTAGGATCCGCCTTTGGTTTTTGCAACGTTTTTACCTGAAAGCTGTAATGCGAAGGTACTTCCAAAGAGTTCCTCTTTTCCATGTTAAATTAATCGCTTCTTTTACCACGGGAAGCAAACGGGATAAATATGGAATTTTTTTAGCAGCATAAAATTCGTTCACTACTTTTCGAAGAACGCAGATATCAAAACTATCTAATATCGCGTTTCTAGCATCTGGACGCTTGCGATGCTTCCCCAGAGTAGCTAAATGTCCATCTGTTTCAATAGCTTCTTTTTTGGTCCGCTTAATTGTTCGAAGCGAAACACCAGTGGCTGCAGCAGCATGTTTCTGAGCTTGAGATATGGGCATCAAAAGTGTTCCAGCTTTGGCCTCGTCTTCACAGTACTTAATTACATTATTTATTAAATTCCTCTCTTTCAAGTGAGTCGTTTTCCCTTTGAAGGACATTTTGCTATGAAAACAGTAGTTTTTTAAATAAATATAGTGAACCAGCTAGAGTGTAGAATGATGACGAAAGAAATAACAGCAAACGATAAAGCAAAGCAAGTGAGAAAAAGAAAACAACAAATGGTTTGGCGCGCTGTAGGGTTGTTTCATTTATAAGCTAAGGGATGATTTTTAACGGACACCCCTGCCTTGAAATGAACTCTGCGTCTCATAAGGCGGGGGCGAAGTGCCATCTCGTTATGAACAAACAATACCTATCTTTCTTTTTCAGCTGCCCAATTAAATCTTAGGCAGGTGCTTTCTTGTTTTGCTTATTTCTGTCTCCATCATCCAATGATATTACACTTTGGAAAAGTTTTGGTTTAGACTTTTCCGACAAAGGCAGTTTTTGTTTAGATTTTTTTTCCTTTATATGATAAAAATATTTTTTGTTTTGATCTGATCAAAATTTATTTAATGGAAGAACAGTTTTGGTTTAGATTTGGAAAAGTTAATCTTTAGTTACATTAAAAGAGTATTTTTAATGAAAAAAACACTTCAAGGCATCATATATCTTATGTGAAAATGTATAAATTTACATTTTCTGTAATTTTCAGATAAAAGAAGTTTTGGTTTAGAATTTTCTTCTTTTTTATGAGAAGAACAGTTTTTGTTTTGATCAGACCAAAATTTATTTAGTGGAAAAACAGTTTTGGTGTAGATTTGAAGAAGTTAAAGATTTAGTTACATTTTTAAAAAATGAAAAAAGCATTTCAAGACATCAAATATTTTATATGAAAATATATAAATTTATATTCCTTCTGTAATTTTCAAAAGTAAAAATAATTTGGAAGCTAAATTTTCAATTTGTAAAATGCTAATAACCTCTATTTTTCTTAAATATTTCTTGTAGAATAGATTATAATTGTGATAATTAGAAGATGAAAAATATGTGGTATGTATTAACTATATAGAAGAAAAATCATGAAATAAACCTATACAAGTAATAAAATGGACTTTATCTGTATCTGTGTGTGTATATACATAAATATATGCACATGTTTTATTTTTTCAAGCAATAGTTTTCCCCCAACTTTTATTTATATATAATTTTAAACTATTAACTAATTTACTTAGGATGCTCTGATGATGAATGGATCAATCAGAAAAATGTTTAAAGTAAATATTATTTAATTTTTTACTGTGTCACCCATACTGATCACTGAAGTTAAAAAGTGTGCATACATACACATGAAATTAAATTCAACATTCAAGTAAGGTGGTTGAAAAAAAACTTATATTTTAATAAGAAAAATAAAATTTGATCAAAAATGTTTTTTAGTGCTTGCTAAATTATGCATGTTCTAATATAAAATATATACAGACATACCATACATGCTGGAAAAAGAAAGTTCATTTTATCCAAAAGACACTGGTTTTTTACAACCCTGGTGTTGGCATACTGCCAACTGTTTGATACTCTGTCATGGAACCTCCAAAATAAAATAAATACTTTTAATTGATTTATTTTAATGTTTTGCTTTTAGTTATTTCTTATTGCAGTATTTTTTGTCTTTTTTGATCAAAACTTATCAATGCTATTTTAGTTTGATGAAAGTGTCCGCATATGGGACGTTAAGACTGGGAAATGTCTGAAAACACTTCCTGCTCATTCTGATCCTGTTTCTGCTGTAAGTTTTTAAAACCATTTAAATTACTATGATTATTTCAATATAATGGATTGTTAACTTTAGAAGTTACCTCTGTAAATCAATTGTGCTCTGACTCCATTTTTGAAACGAACATTTATTAGTTGAAGCAAAGGTTAAACATCGGTAAAAAAGGTTAAAATCTAGTAATAACAAAAGGCTATAACATCATAAAAACACAAGAACTAGGAGCTACTGCCAGCAGCCTCTCAGCTTCCATTTAAAGGTAAACAGGTAAGGAAAACTCTCTTCACTTCTTCGTTCATTAGCATAAAGATGGTTTCTTCTTCTTGCTGGCTTGGCTGGATTAATGTCACGCCACATCACTCCTCTCCCAGTGACAACGCGTTATGATCCGTAACGGTCTGGAAAGTGCACCTGACGACCAGACCTAGTCGTGTACCAATGTCGATCTGGCGTACTTGTGGCCTGTGGTTGTTGCAAATCAGTTGTGGACCGAGACGGTTGTACTTCATGGACAGGAGGAGATGGGAAGAAAACTATAGGATGTTGATCTATTGCATCAGGAACTACATCGAAGAATGCCAGCTTGAGACGGTCTATGTTGACAGTCATCTTGTTGACACCATGTTGAATTACAAAAGTTTTTTCGCCCCTAGTTAGCACTTTATATGGGCCTGTGTAAAAGCGTTGAAGACTACTGCGATGACTAGAACTTTGGTGGAGAAAAACATGAGTGCAAGACGTTAGGGCATCATGTACGAAAACACTTTTTCCGGAACGGAGGTTAGTTGGAGTAGGACGCAGGGTTGACATAGTGTCCCGAAGCTTGCCTACGAAAGACACTGGGTCAATGTAGCCTTTCGACATCGAAAAAATTTCTCCAGGGAGGCGAAGTGGTTCACCATATAGCAGCTCTGCAACACTTGCTTGGAGATCCTCCTTGACGCAGGATCGCAGGCCAAGGAGTATTGTTGGAAGAACTTCCACCCAGCGTTCGGTAGCGTGACAACGAATAGCTGCCTTGAGGCTTCTGTAGAACCGCTCGACGAGCCTGTTCGATGCAGGATGATATGCAGTTGTATGTATGTGGTGGGATCCCATAATCTCCGTCAGCGACTTGAATAGCTGTGATTCAAATTGGCGTCCGCGGTCAGTTGTGACACGAAGAGGAACACCAAATCTGCAAATCCATTCCGAGTAAAATTTTGAAGCAGTTGTTTCAGCAGTAATGTCAGGAACTGGTATGGCTTCAGGCCAACGCGTGAATCTATCCACCATCGTCAAAAGGTATTGGCATCCTTTTGAAAGTGGTAAGGGCCCAATAAGATCCAGATGAACATGTTCAAAACGAGACCTGGGAAGGGAAAATTCTCCAATAGGGCTAATTGTATGGCGAGAAACTTTACTGCTCTGGCAAGGGATACAACATTGTGTCCATCTGGTGATGTCGGCTGTCATAGATGGCCAGCAAAAACCCTGCTTGATGAGATGTAAGCTTCCTTTAACGGCAGGATGACACAGACCATGTAGACCATCAAAAACCTGTCGACGCATGGACTTTGGGAGAAAAGGACGAATTGTAGTAGTCTTTGTACCACAAAAAAGTTCTAGGGAAGAATCTTCTTCTAAAGGAAACTTTTTGAGTTCTAACTTTGAAGTAGACGGATCGTTCGCCAACTGTCTCAATTCTTCATCGTTCTGTTGCTCCTGGGCTAGGACTCTAAGGTTGATGGCTGGAGGATTACGAATGCTATATACTCGGGAGAGTGCATCAGCAATGCTGTTGTTGCAACCACTGACGTGACGAATATCCGTTGAAAACTGGGAAATAAACTCTAAATGACGGAGTTGTCGCGGACTACACTTTTCAGCTTTTTGAGAAAACACAAAGCACAACGGTTTATGGTCTGTAAAAATAACAACAGTTCTTGTTTCAACCATGTATCTGAAGTATTTTATGGCCTCATAAATCGCTAGCAACTCACGGTCGTAAGCAGAATATCGCTTCTGAGCAGCTGAAAGTCTCTTGGAAAAAAATGCTAAAGGTTGTAGTCCTTGGGGAGAATTTTGATGCAACGCTCCACTGATAGCAGTGTCAGACGCATCCACGTATAAGGATAAACTGGCAGAAGGGTTTGGATGAGACAACATGGTGGCATCAATCAGCTTTTGCTTGCATGTTTCAAAAGCCTTGGTAGCATTATCCGTCCACTGAATCAAGCGTTTATTGTTTTTGGTAGAATTAGCGAGAAATTCATTGAGTGGAGCTTGACAGTTAGCCATATTAGGGAGAAAACGTCTATAAAAATTAATTGCACCTAAAAATCTTCCAAGTTGCTTAACAATCTCTGGCTTGGGAAACTCTGAGATGCACTTAACTCTCTCAGGTATGGGCTTGCAACCCGCATGCGTCACGAGGTGTCCCAAAAATTGCACTTGGGGAACACAAAAAATGCACTTAGAAACATTGATAGTTAAGCCGTACTTGTCAAGCTGCTTTAAGACTTGTTTTAAGTGGCTTTCATGTTCTTGAGACGAACTAGCAATTAAAATGTCATCCAGGTATGGGAAGCAAAAATCCAGACCTTGTAAAACCTCATGGATAAATCTTTGAAAAGTCTGGGCTGCATTTGAAAGGCCAAAAGGCATACAGTTGAACCTCGAAAATTCGGAATCGGCGGGACCGCGGCGATTCCGGTTTTCGGAAATTTTCGGATTTTGGAGGTATATTAAAAAACGATGTTTAACAATGTAAAATCATAAAAAATGCATTTTTTTTTCTTTTGTAAACATAAACTACGATGCAACTGATGAATTAAATAATAGAATTGAAATAATTAATTAAAATATAGTACACACACCAGGTAATAATTTAAAATTATTTATTCATTTAAAAAGAAAATAGAAAACTGTAAAGGGATTTTATGTTGCTTTTTTTTCAAGCATTTCAAAAATTGTTAATTGTTTCATTGAGTTGCGCTTGTGGCAGATCAGTTTGTCTTTCATTTTAAATAAGCACAACATTTCGTGTTCGGTAACGATGTCCCGTTGTTCTAAACCTGTGATTGCATTCTCGAGATTTTTTACTATGTCATCGATACTCATTTTAGGATCTGATAACTGTTCATCTTCATCAGGCTCACTTTCTTCGTCATCAGTGTCAGATTCCTGATTTAAAGCAGCTTTGAGAATTTCACCGTCGGTTAGTGTATTCATGATCGGTGATTCGTCATCGGCATGAATGACCTCGCTTATGTCGTCGGCGGTTAATGGAATTACCGACGTACTTTCTTGGCAATATGATAGAAGATTATTTATCAGTTCTTTCTCTTTAGGTATGGAAAAACCTTCAAATTCTACATCTTCGTTTTCGTCGTCATCAAAAAATATCATAACTGGCATTAAATTATGCCAGGCATGAATTAGAATGTTCTTTTCTACACTACTCCACGCATTAGCAGCGCACCAAATAGCATCTTTTATTGTGAATTCTTTAACAAATTCTGTGATGTTTTTTTCACTGTTCACAAAGTGCAGCATTCTGTTCAAGAAATCGTTTTTATACCTGCACTTCAGGGCTCTCAGTACGCCCATATCCATTGGCTGAATTAATGAAGTGCAATTCGGAGGAAGAAACATTACCTTGAAATTTTCTTTGCTTAAAATTTCAGCGGCTGGGTGAGCGGAACAATTATCCAAAATTAAAACAATCTTTTTATCTTGGCCAACTCCATTCGACTTGGCATGCTCGCGCACTTCGGGGATGAAGTGATTATTAAACCAATCGGTCATTAATTCTTTCGTTACCCACGCACGTTTATTTGCCTTATAAATGGCTGGAAATGATTTTATATTTTTTAGAGCTCGAGGCCGTGCATGTTTGCCAATTATCATGAGTTTGCACTTATGAGAGCCTCCAGCGTTTGAGCAAGCTAGGACTGTTAAACGTTCTTTTGAATTTTTCGTACCTGATGGATTTTTTTCATCAGCTGTTGCTAGGGTTCTTTGGGGAACATAACGCCAGAAGAGTGAAGTTTCGTCGGCATTGTATATCTGTTCTGGAGTTAATTGTTCTTCTGTTACGAACTGGCAGAACTGCTCGACGAAATGCTCAGCGGCTTCTGCATCGGCGCTTCCTTTTTCTCCGTATATTTGGAGCTGGCGAATTCCATGGCGCTTTTTAAACTTGTCAAGCCATCCACATGAATATTCACATGGGCTTTCTATGTTCATTTGAGCATGAAAAATCCATGCTTGAGCCATTATTATCGCACCAGTTAAAGGAACATTTTCGCTCCGTCTTTCACGCACCCATTGAATCAGCACTTTATCGATGTCTTCATTGTTTGCAGGCCGAATCGTTTTTCGTTTTTTCATCTCCAAGGGGGTATCGCTGTCAGCAAAAAACTGAAAAATTTTCATTCTTTGCTTCTGCAAATCATACACGGTAGATTTCCCTACTCCGTATTCATCGCAGAGTTGTAGCACCGACGTCCCTTTCTCTAACTTGCGCAGCAACTCCACTTTCTTTGCAATCGTCAAAGAATTATGTTTTTGCTTTTTTGCAGTCGAATTCCTGCTAGACGAAGCTGACGATAATTTCGAAAACATTTTTATACTAATCTAATAGCGAATAGAGCAATTGAGCATAGCAAATTAGATCACGTGGAAATAGTTACACGGTAAGGAACGGAACAAGTGTTGAGCGCATATGCGTTGCCAATTGGAATAATGCAATGCTTTTACTTTAGTTAAGAGATAACAGGTGCGTTAGAAAAGGTTGACTGGTTAAAGCTTGGTTGCAAATTAACTGGGAAGATTTAGATTCATACTTTTTGTCTAAGCAGACGAAAGAAATGGTCATTTTCGTAAGCGGGGTTTAGTGGCCAGATGGCATAAAACTATGTCAGATATGTCTATATTTATTTATTTGGTCCTCAATTAAAATAATTTGGAAATGGAAAAACATTTTTAGTATTTTTTTTTTTTTTTTTATAAAACTCAAATCGGAAAAATGTCCGGATTTTGGAGGTTTCCGGATTTTGGAAGTCCGGATTTTCGAGGTCCAACTGTATATACAAATTCAAACAATCCAAAAGGGGTAGTGATTGCTGTTTTTGGTATATCACTGGGATTCACGGGTATATGATGAAAAGCCATCACTATATCGATTTTTGAAAATATCTTTCTGCCGTGTAAATTTTGAGTAAAATCCTGCAAATACGGAACAGGATAGTTATCAGGGCACGTAATTTTGTTCAAAGCTCTATAGTCGCCTGTTGGTCTCCAATCCCCTGAACCTTAAGGTGCAAGGGTGAGGCCCAATTCGATTTGGAAGGACGACAGATGCCCTGATCTAACATATACTGGAATTCGCGTTTAGCAACGGCTAGCTGAGCTGGATGCAATCTCCTAGGTTTAGCAAAAACAGGCGGTCCAGTAGTTTCAATGTAGTGGTACGTGCTATGAGCAACCCTGGCGTTGAAAGGGCGGGGACGCGTAAGGTTAGGAAATACATCCAGAACTTTTTTGACAGATAATTCGTTTGATATAGTTTGGATTGAAGTAAATATACCCTGAACATATTGACCTTTTGTTGTTAATTTGGTTAAAGGATCAATGAGGCATTTGTTTTTTAAGTCTATTAGTAAACCAAAATGAGCCAAAAAATCTGATCCAACTATGGGCCGTTTAACATCAGCAACAATGAATTCCCATTTGAAACTTCTGCGTAATTTTCAATCAAGTTCAATTAATTTTTGGCCAAAAGTTGAAATTTTAGTATTGTTTGCTGCGAACAGGCAGAAGGATACCGGCTTATTTTTAGTGTAATTAGGAATAACCGATACATCAGCGCCAGAATCAATAAGATAATTTGTTTTGCTAGAAGGGTCATAAATACATAAGCGACTGCACAGAGTAGGTCGTATGCTATCACACGTCGCTACTGTGATGCACTGGCGTCGTTTCCCGAAGTGAAAAATGAGCAAGGTGGCTCGCATTTACGAGCACGATCTCCGAAACGATTGTGAAAAAAAACAAATACCATTCCTATGTGTCCTATGACCTCTAGAATTGCTGCGATACCTAAACGAATTGCTCCGGTACCTACTACGAAAAGGTGAGCGAGAACGGTTACGCAAATTTTGAGCGATTGTTAATTCTTCAATTTTTTTAGAAAGTTCCAAAATCTGCAATTGCAAAATTTTGTACTCGCTACTCTCAGTTACGGCAGCAATTGTATTAGCATTATTGTAAATAGGTTCACTTAACTGAGACACTTTGTCTGCAAGTAAGGCTAACTTATCAAGCTCATCTCCACTAACAGCAAGGACAGTTTGAATAGTTGTTGGCAAGCGTTGAAGCCAAAGATTTTTCAAAAAATCGTCTGAAACTTAACCCGAAGCAAGCTCTTTTATTTTACGAAGTAAGACGCTTGGCTTCTGATCACCTAACGTAAGTTCCTGCAGTAAGGCTTTAGTATTTTGTGCAATGGAGTGCTCAAAAGTTTTTAATAGCCTATCTTTTAACGTTGTGAAAGGATTCTCAGTCGGGATTGTAAGAATCAAGTCACTAACAGTAGACAAAATATCTGTGTCGAGGATGCTAATCAAGTAATTATATTTAGTCTTTTCATCATCAATTTTGTTAAGAATAAATGTTGCATCGAGCTGTACGAAAAATAATTTAATATTATGCTTAGAAAATGCTGGCAGTTTAGACTGCATTGCAAGGATTTCGTTGCACTTTTGCGACTGCATATTTGAGTAAGACAATTTAATAAAATGCAAATAAATAATTGAATTTGCCTGAACAAATGCACGATAAAAGGGGGAAAAAATTAATTCCTAGTAAAAATCATTAAGCAATGAAATACAATATTAAAAAAGTATACCGAACATAAAAATGACTAGGTAACGCAGGGTTTAAAATGCACATATGTTGTAAAAATAACTACGCAATTCATAAATCACTCATTACGGGCAGTCAGCAAAAAAACGATAGCTTTCAATTTGAACAGCACGCTAACAGTATAAGTTTAAGGCCTGAATACAACACACATTAGATGCACTAAAACTGGATATTAAGACCAAATTGAAAATATGCATTGAAAAAAGGAGAATTCACAACCCATACCTGGAGACAAAATTGCAACAACAATAGCCACAAGCTCGAAAACTAATGCCAGCCACGCATTCTAGAACAGGTCACCACTGTTAACTTTAGAAGTTACCTCTGTAAATCAATTGTGCTCTGACTCCATTTTTGAAACGAACATTTATTAGTTGAAGCAAAGGTTAAACATCGGTAAAAAAGGTTAAAATCTAGTAATAACAAAAGGCTATAACATCATAGGAACACAAGAACTAGGAGCTACTGCCAGCAGCCTCTCAGCTTCCATTTAAAGGTAAACAGGTAAGGAAAACTCTCTTCACATCTTCGCTCATTAGCATAAAGATGGTTTCTTCTTCTTGCTGGCTTGGCTGGATTAATGTCTCGCCACATGGATGTGTAATCAGGTCTTCCTGAATTGCCAAAACTTTATACTTTTTAGCTTCAAAAATTGATCACAAACACGTAAAGTTTTTTTTTTGCATAAAACTGCTTTATGACCTGTATGTGTAGACAAAGCACATAAAATTAAAAAACTTTATAAGGGAGGAAATGAGTGCTTCCAGATTATCCAAAAATTCCTCTGGAATCTATATTAAACAAAAAAGCTTGGGTCCGATGCTTTTTGGACAACCAGAAGAAGTGTGTGTATATGCAGTCAATTCTCCGAAATCCGCATTGCTTGGGACCAAAGGTTGTGCGGATTTTAGAATTTGACAGATTTCAGGTCATTGGTCTGTGTAAGCATTTTGCGAGGTTGTAATTTTGCATTCACCTATTGACTTATTACTCAAAAAATGTTTTGATAATCCACTAATTATACAGGCATGACTATATAAAAGAGAAAATTTATAAAAATTAGAAGATTTTTTTATTCAACTACATTGTAAAGGTGCAGATTGGTGGTCGCCACTCGCCAACTGGCCTTCAAAAAGAAAATTTTTAATGATGACCGAAAATGTCATTGCCGATCGCCACATTGGCGACCAAAATTGTCTCCATTAATTAGATCAAAGAGGAAGAGCATTTGTACCTAAAAAACGATGCAAATATAAAATTGATCTAAAAAATAACTTAATATTTCTGTTGAATACGATTTGAATTGTCTACTAATGAAAAAATAATAAGAAATATCGGAAACCGAACACAGATGCAAAAAGATTGATGTCTAATTTCGGTAAAACGCTAATATTGTGCATGACACGTGGCTTTCAAAAAGGCATAAAAGTAAGCTACACATTGTTTTTAATGTATAAAAGGGAGATGTAAGTTATTGTAAACATTTCAAGTTAAAAAAATGCTTTTAGCTTTGAAAATTAAAGGAATTTCTAGTTTTTTTAACAAAGTTTTTCGACTGGTTTTTTAACCAAGTTTCACTGTTTACATCGAAAATTTTTCGCGGATTTTGGGTCTGCGGATTTGAGAGAGTTGACTGTAATAGGCTTTTATCCCTCTAATATAATCACCATCACTACAATTTGCTTACATAGAATATCTTTAGAACTAAAACAGTTTGGAGTCCTTTAATTTTCATGCAGCATTTTTTACCTTTGTACCAAAAGAATTAAATTCATTTATGCCAGTTCAATTGTCATGTAGTAGTCATCTATATATATAAAAATGAATCCCTATTTCCCTTGGTCACGCCATCACGCGTGAACAGCTGGACCGATTTCACTAATTCTTTTTTTGCTATGTTTGTTATTGTCAGGAGAAGGTTCTTATGAAAGAAAAAATTAATAAAATAGCTAAGTTAGTGGAGATATTAATTAAAAACGCAATCTTTTGCAAGTTTTATTTTATTTTTGCATTGTTGCTTCCTTCCCACAATATATAATACAGTTGCCCTGTGAATTGAAATCAATGCTGTTTGCCATTGTTGTTACAAATGTCAACAATACTAATAATCAATGTCTCTCTAGCATTTAGAGTGAGGGTTCGCTGTATTTGCAATCTCCATTAAATTTAATCCTTCTTTCTTTTTAACCAACTTCACAAGGGAAGGAGGTTATACATTCATACTGTATGTATGTCCTTTTTTTTGTTTGTTTGTCCACTCATAACTTTGCACCGGATGAACCAATTTTGATGATTTTTTTTTTATTCGATTGAGGGTGGTTTCCCATAGGTCCCGTACGTTCGTTTGACCATATTCGATTCATAGAACAAAAGTAATGGGCAGAAATGTGGTATGTTTTTTGTTTTTTCATCCATAGCTTTTGACTAAATGAACCGATTTTGACGATTCCTTCTTTAATCGTTAGAGGGTCGTCTAACTCAAATATCGTACATCAATCTGACTACATTTGTTTTTTAGAAAAAACGTTGCGGGTGAAAAATAAATATTTTTAATTTTAATTAGAAAGGTTTCCCTTAATTTTTCTTTGTTGGGAAAACTATTGATAAATATAAAAGTCATTGTTTAAAAAGTGTTTGTTGCCATTGTGCTATAATATTATTAAAAGCAATTACAGCAAGAGTTTGACTGAAGGCTTCTCTGAAGCAAAAAATAAATCCACTCAGTTTGTTTGCTAAATAGACTTCAAAACGGAATCTTTCATACAAATGATTAGTTTTTAGTGCCCTTTATTCAAAGAAAATTTGCCTTTTGATATGGATTTTTAAAAAAAAAGAGTTTTTTTTATAAAAAATTTGAACCGACTTCAAATTATAAATTGCGCAAAAAAGTGAAAAATAAATTAATTTTTTAAACAACATCGATGTGACTTTTAAACATAGTTTCAGAAGTCGGTGCAAAATTTGAGTCTGATTACCATTACATCATTTGCTACTTCATATTGGAACTGTTGTTAATTCTGGGAAAATATATATCAGGCAGTTAGAAGCAAAGGAGGGTAAGTGACCAAAATGAAAATTTTGAGATAGCTAGTGCAAATGATAAATTAAACACCCTTCTGTTTTGTGGGAAAGAGATTTTAGTGGTAGCTTTGACAGGTACTGTAAAAAAGCGCAGTTTAAAAAAAATACTAAATAAAAGCTGCATACCATTTGGTGGCAAAGGGATGCAAGTGCACTTACATCCGTTTGCCTCAAAATAAAATTATTTGATTTTTCAGTTAGTTGAAATATGCAATGCAGACGATCTATTTACAGAGCTTAAAGCGGAGAAGAAGGAAAATAGATAGGAAAATAATTCGGAATTGTTGAATAATAATAATAAAAACAAGGCTTAAATCGTCTGCAGATTTTATTGTTGTCATGTTTTGATGCGGCAATTTGTCTAATGGCAATGATTTTTAGTTTGTTGATAAATATAATTATTCGAAATTTATATAATGCAGTTTTTAATAAAGTTTATATCACTAACAAATTATCTTTATTACTGTGTAAATTAGCAAAATGAACAGGACACGTTTTTCATTTAGTGGCAAAAGGGTATAAGTAAACTAGTTGGAAGCAAAGGGGTGTAAGTAAAAATAAGCTATTTTTTAAAAAAAATCCTACGCCAAATCTAATCACCATAAACACTTCACACTTCATATTTAAACTAACACATACATATAGGACTCGAAAATAAAAAAAAATATTTACACAAAGAACTTCTAGAATTTAGTATAGGAATTAAACTTCAAACGAGTTTTACTCAAAATGATACTTTAGTCACTTACATCCCTTTGGGTCTCACCGCCTCATATAATTGTAAATTGATTCATGATTACAAAAGATTTCATCTGTTCTAATTTTGCACTGACTTCTAAAACTATGTTTAAAAGTCACATCGATTTTGTTTAAAAAATTAATTTATTTTTCACTTTTTAGCGCAATTTATAACTTGAAGTCTGTTCTAGT
This sequence comes from Octonoba sinensis, assembly GCA_038502835.1. Classification (NCBI taxonomy): domain Eukaryota; kingdom Metazoa; phylum Arthropoda; class Arachnida; order Araneae; family Uloboridae; genus Octonoba; species Octonoba sinensis. Next base: position 20,511,693 of record CM076599.1, on the reverse strand, counting down.
TTTTTTATAAAAATTATTTTATTCATTTATTTATCGTCTGCTATCTAAGAAAAACTATTTTTCGTATTTTAACAGGGAATTTTAAAGATTGTGTTAATTATTCTGAATACATAAAACGAAAATGGCGTAAAATAGAAACAGGATAGAAAGGGATAATTAATTGTCCTTACTCTGATGTGAATTTTTTGAATTTCTCTATTATTAATATCGGTTTGTGTCTGTATGGATAGATAATAAGGAATTTCAATGTTGTGTTGTATTTAAGCTCACTGAGCGCCGGGCGTACAACGGTTTCTTAACAAAAATCGAACGCCAAAAAACCCCTATTTTTTGGGAGCATTGTACTTAATTAATCTATGATTTTAGGGACTGTTGCTCTTATTTAGGCTCTCGTGACAGCCATTGCTTAGCATAAAAATCAATTTGCAAAAAAGAAAAAAAAAAGACGTAGCTTTTTTGGGAGTATTTTCCTTAGGATTCAAGGGACTGTTGACCCTATATGTACTTCTTAGAAATTTTACATGGACTATTAGCCTTATTTCAGAAAAAAATAAAATAAATGCCGTTGCCATTGTTGTAACAAATCAACAATACTAATAATCAACATTTCTAGCATTTTGAGTGAGGCTTTGCTGTATTTGCTCTCCATTAAAAATTTAATCTTTCTTTCTTTTTAATTTATTTATTGTCTGCTATCTAATAAAGACTTTTTCGTATTTTAACGGGGACTTTTACAGATTGTTTTAATTATTCTGAATGCATGAAACACAAATGGCGTAAAATCAAAAAAGGAAAGAAATCTTAGAAATTTTACATGGACTATTAGCGTTATTTCAGAATTGTCCTCTTTATTTGTTTAGCCCTTGCAATGCCGGGCGGTACGCCTAGTTTAGTTATAAAAGAGGGATAAAATTAAGGAGTAACAGTAAAAATGGCTTATTCGAGATTTGATGAAATGAATGAACCTACAAGATTTTCTGTTTGTTGTGATATTAATTTCTTAAAAATGTATGACCCAGTTTTCTCCTTCAATGTTTGAATTACTTTATTTTTGTTTTTCTTTACGGATTTGAGTTATCATACATAGTTCATTATAAGGAAAAGCACAGTGAAATAATTTTACTTGCTTTGAAATTATTATTATAATACGTTTTTGTTCTCTTATTACATTTTTAATACTTTATTCATTGTATGTATGAATTATAATTTGTATTCATTGTTATGATGTTCACAATACTTGAATGACTTTCTTTTATCAAATGCTGTTTTGAAAAAATACTTAAAAGCATAAAACATTGTGGAAACTTTTTTACATTGTGCTAAGTATAAGCTTAATATTATGCCATGATGAGAACTTGTAGATACAATTAATTTTCATGCAACATTTTTTTGGATTTGTACCAAAAGAATTTAAAAAAACTATTTATGCCTGTATAACTGCTTTTTTTTAAAGAAAAAGAAGCATTTGTTTTCTTCAATATCCATGTTAATAAGTGATAATTAATAGAGGAATAAAAGTGAAAAGAACTATTTCAGTAATGATGAAATAAATCCAAAATTTTCTGTTTTTCTTTATTGTGATATTTTTTTCATAAATCTATAATCCAGTTGATTTTTTCCCTTCAACGTTCGAATTAGTTAGACATTTTTATTTGTTATTTTTTTTAATTTGAGCTACCGCACGCCATTTATCATTATGAAGAAAATGCGCAATGAAATCAGCAACATATGATAGCCAAATAAAAGCAAACTTTTAATAAGTCTTAGTATTTTAATATTTTTATTGAGTTGGTTATCCATTCATTGTACATACAAATACTACTAATCAACTCAGCACCAAATAAGAAGTAAAATGTTTGTCCCCGTTAAAAAATATTGTGCAAAATCAATTGTAAAAAAGCTAGCATTAAGAAATCACAAAAATATTGTACATATGCTGTTCTGGGTCAAAAGAAACTTATTTATCGACTCATAAAATTGTGAGTTTCAGGATGCATAGGAAAAAATGGTCTAGTAACGGGTTAAGAATTGATTAACATCGTTCATAATCTTTTGTGTTCATTTTATAATGTTTGTGTTTGCAACCCCTTTTCACACTAAACTAGAGTTATCACTTTCACTGATTCATTATACCAAATCTCTTAAAAATACTATTATACATAATTTTTAACTGTTGGCACTTGGCAGATACAAAACTGTTGCTTCATTTTTTTTTTTTTTTTTTTTTTTTTTTTTTTTTTTTTTTGAGTGGAGTAATTTTTTATATTGAATTGAAAGAAATAGTTTTAATTACAAATAGTCTTTCTTAAGTCCTCATTTTTAAGCATAAATGGTGCTCCAAAGTACTCTTGCAACAATAGTTGATCCTCTTATACCCTTTTCTTTGGCTAGAATATATTGGGAACATTGATTTCAAAGCTGTGGGGGGGGGGGGTAAAAAGTGCTTAGAGTTTACAACTTTTAAATATCATAGCTGGATATCCGGTATACATTCGTCAAACAAGGGATACCGGATATCTAATAACCAGCAAAATCAATATCCAATGGATCACTCATAAAGTTACTTTTGAAAATCTGTAGACACTCTAACATTAACTTGCCTCAGAAAGGTAGGGGAAGATGGGGTAAAGTGGGTCATGGGGTAAAATATGGTCACTTTATAAAAAACCCAAAATAATAGAACTTGAAATTGAAATTTTTAATGTTATACAGTAGTCGCCGCTTCTATGGATCAGTGGTTATATGAATCAGCCAGCTATATGGATCAAAACACGATAACCAAACCCGAATCATACTTTTACATGGAAAATCCGCCGTTTTTTTGGATCAAAACCGCCGTTTCTATGGATCAGATCAGCGAGAAATTCCAAGAAACTTTGCTGTTTGTGGTCTTTTGTATTGCTTGTTTGTTACACACATTTTTCTTATCTATGGAGAGACAAGTTTTCTCACTCCTGGGAATTTTCTATTCTTTTATTCTTCCCCATTACTAAAAATAGCTCAGTTATCCGTAAACGAGGGAGGGGAGTTGAATAGTCGAGGGGGCGGAGTTTCCACGTAGGGATTTCACATCTCTTGACGTCACGAGTTACTACTCACCACAACACTCTTTGAAAATTTTAGTTTGAAGGAAAAAAATGAACTCTTTAAAAATTTGATCCCTTCCCAAAATGCGACCAGAGGGATGCCGCTCTGAAATTGGGAATTCCACAATCATCATTGTATCGTCTTTTGAAACAAAGAGAGGATGCGCTTCATATAATTAGAGCAACGTTAGAACAGAGAGGTGCTTGCAGTTCAGATTATGACTCCTATCACAATCTTGAAAATATTGTATTAAATTTAATACGCGCAAATACTAGACAAGAGACTTTGGATATGTATTTTAAATGAGTTTGAAACAACAGTTATGTAGTAATTTCATTTGAATAAAAAACGGATTAATGGATTTTTGTGTCATCTTTTTGTTTTAAATGAGAAAAAAATAAGAATATAGCTAAAAAAAAATAACAATAAAATAAACTTATAAAAGTATCTGTATGAACGAAAAAAATTGAAATCCATAGCATCAAAAATAATAAGCTTATTTCAATCAAGATTTTGCTAATTTATGGCCGCCGCTAATATGGATTGGCCAGTTGTATGGATCAAGATGATCTGACCCAACAAGATCCATATAACCGGCGACTACTGTATTTCAATGTATTGGCAACATTTTTCATTCTCAAAAAAGTTAGGTTCTTTAATATGGCACCACAAGAAATTTTTTTGTAAACTTTGGATGATAGTGTGCTAAACACATGGTTTACCAACTTCTGAAAGCACTATATTTTATCAAATGATAGCTCAAATTTGAAGAATTTTCTCACTAAGAAACTTTGGAGAACAATTCCAGCTGAGTATGTAAAAAATAAATAAATATAGCCTTTTTTACATCAGTTTTTCTTGGATGGGGTGAAATGGTTAGGCTTAAGTAGTTCTATTCTATTCTTTTTTAAAAATTTACTCTTGTTTTTCACTGCAGCAAGTTTCTAAATTTAAACAATTTATATCGTTTATTTTATTGAAATAAAATTTTTAAAAAACATTTTTATGTTTTCCTAAAAAAAGATGTTGATGCAGTATGATGTGAACCAATATGTAACAAGCAAGAACAATATTATTTTAACATTTCAATGTAATCATAATTCAAAATCTTGCTAAATATGTTACACTTACACATTTTTTTAAAATTTCAAAGTAAAAAATAACTGTTTTCAGCATTATTTTGCATTATGACCCATTTTACCCCACAATGGGGTAAAATAGGTCACAATTTTATAAGCTCAGTTAAACTACTTCGTAATTAAAAAATAAATACTAAAAGTGCATAAAATTGATCTAAAGGAGTTCAATGTTAAGATGCAATTGAGAAAAAAAGGGAAATGCTTCTGGTTTTATTTCTATGAAATTTTAAATATGAAAATAGCTAAAAAGTGACCCATTTTCCCCCACCTGACCCTATAAAATGAAAATGAAGTTTGCTATAGTAGTGAAGTATGGTCTCTATCCCATGAGAACACTCTTGTACCTTATGAAAGATGACTAACCAAAAAGTCTATTTGTTTCTTTTAAAATAGATTATTAGTAGTACTGTATTACTTAACCATTAACCTGTGTATGTAGAGACACTATTTTAGCATGGAAGACGGGCACATAATGCATAAGCAGATAAGGAGTTTTTCAAATGTTTTTTCATGTCAAAGACTATTATGTTTTATTGCTTTATTTTTCATCTTGTATCAAAATTGAAGTTCTTTTTTTACTCTCTCAGGTTCATTTTAACAGAGATGGATCTTTAATAGTTTCCAGCAGCTACGATGGTTTATGGTAAATTGTTTTTGCTTTTTAATATTTTCTTGTATGATAGGGTGAGGCTCTAGAGGTTTCAATTACAAACATTTTTTAAATAGATGTGTAGATATAGTTTTTTTTAAATAAAAAGTACATAGATTTTGTTTCAAACATTGATATAACATATTTTAGTGAGTGAAATTGTGCCAGCGTTCTATAAACTATATATTAATACTGCGCATTACTTTTTCTGCGCACAATTATTTGAAATAAGTCTTTTGTACTAACATTAAAATCCATTTTCTTCAGATTAGACTAATGATCATCAATAACTATCATAATCAGGGTTCACACTGGGGAAAAATACAAGGTAGGATTTTCCCTCTTGACCAAAATTTTAAGTGGGATTTTTTAAGTTTAAGCCTAAAAATTTTTTTTTTTTTTTTTAGTGGGATTTCAAAAAATATTGCGGGAATCGTGCGATTGCGCAGCCTAGCGCGAACCCTGATAATGTAGGTGAACCAAGTCATAAAGAACAAATGAAAACTTTTTTTTTTTTTGTTATTTTGAATACAACTAACAATTTTATTTAATTTTTCATACTTACCATTTTTTTTCCTTTCCAAAGCTAAATGAGATTGTTGAAGTCAACAAACTTTAATTCATTTTATTTATCATTTGTCTTTCTGACTCTTCACTACCCGCATAAAATCATACTCTCTAAACTTTTGTTCATTCAAAAATTTTGTTTCACAATTAAACCACGCACAACCAAATACAGTAAAAGATTATACCGCTCCTCAGTATACGTGGAATCTGATATAATGCTGAATATAGTACCTCATTACTATTCAATGTTTGTAACGCATATGGAACGATCTATATTAATTAAAATGTGTGCGTGTCTGTCTGGACATCTCAGGACAATCAGTGTTGGGGAAATGCTATTCACCTCGCCTTTTCCACTATAACTTATAGGCTAGCAGAGATACTACAGTCAACTCTCGATAACTCGAAATTGAAGGGAAGAAATAAAAAATTCGAGTTATCAAAAATCTAATAAATTTCATACTTTCATTCTAAAAATAAAAATTTGAAAGCACATAATATTAAAAAACACATACATACCAAGCTTAACCCAGTTTCTTCTTTATTTAAAATATTTTTCTAGTACAGTTTGTTTTTTATTAATTTTCTTCTCGTCATCAATGACCTTTTCTAAAAGGGAAAGCGCTTGAAACGTGCTTGATGTCATATCAGGCCGGGACTCGATGAATTCCCTCATCAGTTCCATTGCCTTCTCTGCCTCTCTGCACGTGATCTTCTTTGGCTGCTCAAGTTCTTCAAATTCGTCTTCTTCTTCAGAAAGCGGTCTGCATTCTTCAACAATTTCTTCCTCTGTCATCCTTCCACAAACTTCCACGTTGTCGTCGATTCCTGAAAAATCTTGGAAAGTTGTTCTTTGGTCTATCATTAACGCTTTTGATAAGATGTTCCATTCTTCGCATTCAGAAGTGCTGTTTCCGTTCTGATCTTCTTCATCAGGCTGGTCATCTTCATCTTCAGGTGGTTGCACAAAACCTGCTTTTTTTAAGCAATTTGCTATAGTCTTGCTCTCAACACAATTCCAGGCTTTATCGGCCATTCTCATTGCCTGAAGTACATTTACTGATGGGATGATTCCTTCTTCGATTTCTGTTATGCATTTTTTTACAACTTGATGTCGGTATTTAATTTTAAAATTTTGTATGATCCCTTGGTCTAGCGGTTGCAGTTTTGATGTTGTGTTGGCAGGCAGGAACTCCACTCTTACAGATTTCAAATTGGGTATGACGCTGCTTGGATGGGCTGTACAGTTGTCAATAAACAAAACAATTTTCCGTTTTTCGAGCATCATTTTGCGGTCTAAGTTCTTTACCCATTTTCCGAAAAGTTCGGCGGTCATCCAAGCTTTCCTATTAGCTTCATAGTCCATGGGGAAAGATTTAACCCCTGAAAAACACCTTGACTTTTTCGATTTACCGATCATGACTGGCTTGAGCTTTTCAGATCCATCCATGTTTGCGCATAATAACAGAGTAACTCTTTCCTTGCTGTGTTTGCCGCCACTACAAGTTTCGCCTTTCACAGCCATTGTTTTGTCAGGAAGGCACTTGAAGAAAAGCCCTGTTTCGTCAGCATTAAATACATTTCTAGCATCATATTCCTCTAAAATTGGAGGCAATGTCTTCATCCATTCTTTGCAAACTTCTTCACTAACACTGCCACTTTCGCCACACACTTTGTAAAATGTGATGTTATTTCTTTTTTTAACATTTTCAAACCAACCGCTGCTTGCTTTACATTCAGTGAGTCCTAGTTGCTTTGCGAAATTTTCCGCTTTTTCTCTCAGAATACTCCCACTAAGTGGAATGTTGTGGGCTCGGCAATCAGTTATCCATTTCATCAGACACTTCTCTACTTCAGGATATTCAGCACTTTTCATCCTTCTTCTGTTTTCTTGATTTTCAGAGAAGTTTTTCAGAATAGTCTCTTTGTTTTTCAAAATTGTTGACAATGTGCTTGCTGGAATTCCAAAGTCCTTCGCAATTGCAATCTTTTTCTTTCCTCCTTTATCAACGGTATCAATAATCCTTTTTTTTTCTGCAATTGAAAGGGTATTGCATTTTCGTTTAGTGGACATCGTCAGCGAAAAATGAGCACTAGCAAACAATCAGATGTTGACTGGCAAAATGGCATTTAACTGAACAACGGAATCTAGACAGTGAAATTTTCTCAGAATGCATACTCGCCCACAATAATATCCAATAGGCTTCAGATCCTTTGTTCATGCCCCCCCCCTCCCTCCCCCCCCCCCTCCAACTCTGAAAGAGAAAACACCGGTGCCAGTAAGGCGGACTAGCAACTTCCAAACAAAAGAATGCGTCATAGGTGGAATTCCGATCTCAATTCCTATGACAAAAGAAAATGAAAATAGCAATAGGTAGAGGTTTTTGAGAGAAAAAAATTATGTGAGTGTATGTTAAGAAATTCGAGTTATCGAGAAAAAGGAATATTAAATTCGAGTTAAAGAGATAAAATTGCATTATAAAATTCTGAAGGTGAAGGGAAAATTTTTTTTTTCGAGACATCGAGAAATTCGAGTTATCGAAATTCGAGTTATCAAGAGTTGACTGTACTTTAAAAGTTTAGCATTAAAACCCAAGCATCCATATGAAAACAACCATTCTGAGAATGCAAAGAGGATGGGGGTTAGCATTTACCTTTATGCCGAATTTTTAAATAAACTTTAAAAGAGTTGAATATTTGTGTGAATGTAAAGGAATTTAGAGAGAAGTGAATAAATCTACTTGTCATCATTTAAATGTATGTGATCGGCTAGTTAGAATAAGTATATATTGAAATTTTTGAAAGTGTTGCCGTATTTAATGTTTTGGGAGGAAAAGAGTTTGGCCTTTGTAGTCACTTAACCAGTAAATAATAAGAAATATAAATAAAAGATATTGAAATATTGCCAAATCAGAAAGAAAGCTAGAGCCCCTGGTTTTAGTTAATTTCCTTAGTCCTTTTTCATGCCCTTGGCGGTGCGAGAGTGGCTGTGAAGTGCCGGAGTGGGAAGTCAAACAGAGGTCTTTTTGGTGGTAGCCTTGTTCTTTAATGCTTTCCCAAAAGGCGTGTCCGCTGGTTAGGAACAAAGATGGCTATTTGAGCACTAACTGGCATCGCCACAGCACTATTAAGGATTGCAATATCAGCACTAGAGTCTTTTTATCAAGATTATCCCTTTCTTTATTGATGTTGTTTAATTTTCATTAATGAATCAGGTTAATGGAAAGAAAATAAGTGTGAATATGTTTGTATATTCCAAATGTCTTATTTTTATTTCCTTCATATTAAGATATTTTTAAGCTATAACATGGGGAAAATATGTAAACTTTTCCCTACTACAATGACTTCAAACACAAGGACTTGTTGAAAAATTTATTTATTTTGTTATAAAAAATAACGAATAGTATGCAGTAAAACAAGAGGGAATTGAAATTCTTATGTTATAACCGTAAATTTGCTATATACGACTTTACTGTAAACGAGCATGACTGTATTTGACTAGCATTAAATTGATAAAATAAGTTGTTTTTGAGCAATTCAAAAAACAACTGTCAATAGGAAAAATTAAATATTTTTGTTTTAAAAAATCGTCAATAATACAGTTTTTCAGTACTAAAAAAATCAAAAAGGTTCTAAATTCATTTTTTAATTTTTGAGAATTAAAACTTAAAGTATTATTAAAGTTTGAGCTTACTAATTTTTTTAACGAGAGTAAACAATATTTTATCCTGTTTATAGATTTTTTTTGTACTTTGTTAGAAGAATTTTACGTGCTTAATTTTTAATTTGAACACTTTAAATGCATGAGGGGTTTTAATGGGTTTAATTGGTTTGCACCACTAAAAAAACCAAACAATGAAACACATTAGTTAGTAACAAAAGACTTTTTTACTTTAATTTATTGCTGTTTTTATTTTCCTGCATGTGTATGAACAAAATGTGACTAAAAATAAAACTATATGTGGTTTAAGAAGCTGTTAAATAATAATAATAATTAAAAAATACCAAATTACTTTTTTTTTCCGTTTTGTGAAATTCACCATAAAATATTTTATGCAAAATACTGCACATATAAGACTTTTTAAAAAATTGCATTAAACCTATATTTTTCGGAAAACACTTCCACATTAGCCATACATACAGTGAAACCTCAATAACTCGACACCCCAATGGGACAGAAAAAGATGTCGAGATAATCGGGTATCAACTTACTGAGGTTCCGTAATTTCAATTGCTAATATTGGTCTGTATTGTTATTTACTTACCATTCAATTTATAAAAGCCAATTCCAGTGAATGAAAATTATCTCCATTATTTATTTATCTATTATTATTATTATTTTGAAACGTTGTACATTACAAAAAAATAAATGTATAAACATAGTAGAGTACTTCATGAGAAAAAATCCATAATTATTCTTTGTTTTTCCCTCTGAACAGAAAACATAAATTCCTCAATGCTATTAAGCTTGCTAATTTGCACTTTTTTTTCTGGCTTTCCTAGAAAGCGACGAATGATATCTACAGCTTTCAATGCTTCCCACTTAGACGGAGCTGCAAATTGGTCATCTTTGCCCAAACTTGTTCCGTTTTCAGCATTTAACGGATTTACAGTTTGGTTTACAGCTTCTAAGATAGCTCTGTCTTCTAGGGGTCCAGAAGTTATTGGTTCAGAGTAAATATTCACATATTCCTCACAAATGGTTAGGCTTCCCAGGGTACAAGGGGAATCGGAGAATCTTCCAGGAACACTTTCCAGAAAAGAATTGATTTATTGACGAAGAAACATCACTAAAATTCTCAGAACTGTCAACCTTGAAAAAATACCGGGGAAAAAAAGTTTAAAAAGAAATACAAAATGGAGGTCGAGGGGGGGGGGGCGCTTACAGGGGTTCCTGGAAGTTGTGTGTCAAGTTGGAGAGTTTTTGCCCATTGAAATTATTTGCATTAGGCCAACCATTAAGGAGGGAAATGTCAACTTACCGAGGTAGCCGACTTATCTGCATGTCGAGATACCGAGGTTCCACTATATATCCCAAAACATTTTATTTTTTAAAGTTTGTTTCTTTCAACTTTTGTAAAAAAAAAAAAACATTGTTTTTATGTCTTATATAAAATGCATTATTAAAATACACATAGATTTAAGCATACAGATGGTTTGAAAAAAAATGTTTTTTTGATATATTAAAAATATTTTAGAAGAAATGATGAGTGCAGCATGTTTCTGATTTCTTGTTTTGAGGTTGTACTGTACGAAAAAGTGTAAATATGTAACGTAACTGAAAGTAAATCATAGCCGGATAGCTGACGAAAATCCAACCGAACTACGAATAGATTGAACTCTGATATTAGTCTCCAACAGAAGAAAACTGCAGGATACCCTGCATCCGATATCCGGAAAGATCACTATCCGGTTCAACCCTAGTTGAAATGTTGATGTTTTATGTGGGTTGTGAATGAAAAAAATATATATTTTGTAAAATATTGAGTTGCTATGCTAATTTTATTAGCATTCTCAGAGTATGTAGACTAATCATGTTTAGGTACTAGATATGTGAATATAAGATTTGTGCTGTATTTCTTTCTTTTTTTAGTCGAATATGGGATACTGCATCAGGACAGTGCTTAAAGACACTCATTGGTATGTGTATCCATAAAATAATCAATTATTTTGTAGTAAATTTAATATTTCATTCGTAATATTTCAATAATTTATATTTTTATATGTGATTTCTTTTTAAATAGCAATAATAATTAATTAGACTATTCTATTTGTAATTAACAATGTTATGTCATGTTTTTTCATCATCACTAAACAATAATTTTCGTTCTATTTTTTTTCCACTTGTGTAAATGGATTGTTCTCAAAAAATGTTAAAATTCCAACATTCTGCAATTTGAAATATATATATCATTTGTTTACAAATAACTTTTAACTATCTTTATCTGAAAAACTATTTAATTGCTTACTGAAAAGGAGGGGGGGTGTCCACGCTTACTGCCCATTAAAAAAAATAAACATGTTCAGCAAAATGATTTTTTTTGTCCTGATCCATATTATACAGCAGTTAATAAGTGCTACTGAATTTTTCAAAAACTTTTAAATTGGTAAAATCAACTATTCATTAAAATGTACCCACTCATGTTCAGTAGGGTGGTACTTATTTTTCGAAGTTTTGAATTTTCAACCTTTTACCCTCTAAATTTGTTCCATTATACCAAAAAATGATCATAAAATTTTATCACCAGCAAACAATATTTAGAGGTAGCTCAAAGAGGGGGAAGTTTCATAATTGAACGATATTTTGCAATTTTTTGAATTTTTAAGCAAAATAAAAATGATGATTTGCAATTATGTTTAACTTATTTAATTATATTAAAAAGTAATTTCTCTATAAATCGGTAAAAATTAAACATTTGGAAATTGTATAGCTATAATGAAATAGTTTTCTTAATAAAAAAATGCAGTATTCAAGTGTATCTCATAGGCGGCAACAACTATCTAAACCTGTGATCGCCAAACATATGGAGCCAATGAGCAACTGTACCTTTTTCACATTTTACTATGCAATATTCCCGCTCATCCCCCCCCCCCCCCCCCCCGAATAGAAAAAAAGTAAAAACAACCAGGACAAAAAAAGATAGAAACTTTTCAGTTCTCAGTTATTTGTGTATGCGAGTGGACAGCTACATTTTTCATGTACTACCATAATTTCCTGCGTATTATCCGCGGCGGCGCATAATCCGCAGGTGCTATTTTGGCCCCTTACCAGAAAAAAATCGGCAGGTGCATCGCCGTATGGTCCGCGGATTATATGGCAATTCGTTTTACCAAGCAATCTCCTTTTATTTCTGCTGGAAATAACGTAAATACACGATATAACTTTAAAAACACTTCAAAAAATAATGTAATTATAAACTTTAAAATGATTTGAAAAGCACAATTGATAAATTTCATTGTGAAGACAGGATAGTTTATTTTGTATAGCTTGTATGCCTCGCCGAAATGGCCGTCTCGTACGGTTGCTCGCAACTAATTTTTCTTTGTTTTTTCACCACAGTCTCGCGTTTGATTCGTCCACATCAAAAAGCCGACCGGCTTCACGGTTTCCAATTTCTTCTGCTTTTAAAATTACTTTTACTTTAAATTCAGCTGTGTAACTGACGCGTTTTTTAGACATGCTGATAGAACCACAGATGAGAAATGACGTCCTTACACAGAAAACACGAGGAGAGCACGTTTTTCAACAGCCTGCCTGTTGCCAGAACCATATAGAAAAAACAACGCATTCTAAAGCTCCTCCTACCGGCAGAATCTACGTAGAAATGCTGAATGACTTATGGCCGAGTCGACTGCTCTCCTCCACTAGCGCATGCGCAGTATCGACTCAAATGAGCTGTTGTAAATTTTTACTCATTCTGCCATCTAGGATTTTTCAAACGAAGTTTTAATACCGCACTTTAAAATTTTTTTTATCGCATAATCCGCCCCATAAAAATTTCCACTTTTTTAATCGATAATCCACAGATTATGGGCAGGAAATTACGGTATATATTTATGCCAGCGAAATATTCTTTAATTTGTGTCTGAGCCATGAGCTATCAATGCGAATATTAACAAAATACGGAAAATCAACAGTTGTTGGGGTAATTATGTGCATTAACCACATGAGTACCACGGCAATCTACTAAAGATTTCTTTGCCAGTTACTTGTAGCTGGCACTTTATGGTTTGATGACTACTGGTCTACTACATGGGTGGGGAACCATTTGGCTCTGAAAGAAGACACATTAAATTTGCTGCTTGGGGTTAGCTGTTATCCTATGTGTAATATACACCGGCTAGCAGCAAATATTAGGCGGCGTGCCATTACTAGGTAATATTAGTACTAAAAAAGAACACACAAATGAATTGAAGGTTATTTTTTCCCCTTAGCTTCATCAATTTTTATTTTTATTGTTACTGCTGCCCTCAAAGGAGGTGGCTGAGAGATTCAGATTTACCCAAATCATCAAACTCAAAACTTTTAACGCCTTACTTATCCTTTACAAATTACATTAAAACTATCTAGTAAGCTCATTGCACTGCCTTGAAATCAAGCAGCATCTATATTATAAATACTGCATAATATAATATAAATATTTTGTTCGGTCTTATTCAATTAGATATAATGCAGTTGTGATTCAATAGTGTTATTGAAGCAATATTTGCAGTTTTTTTTATGTCTATTGCTCCTAAATTTTATTTGTGTGACCTTTCACCACCTGCCATGTCACTGTGTCATTTCAGAGCAAAATTGTTCCATACTTGTAGTTTAGACTAGTTATTACCAAACCTAGTCGTTACATCACCAGCAACAATTAACTCACGAGATCTTCAATAGATCGCGGTCATACTCAGGTGGATCTGCACATAATTACACTAAAAAAGTTAGTGGATTTTCCATAGTTTGTCAATATTTGCATTGAAAGTTTTTTTCTCAGAAGGAAAATGGAGAATATATTTTGGGCATAAATCCATGAAAAAGCAGTAACAGCCAATATACTAGCACTCTCATATCGTTCTGGCATATATAAATAAGTAACTGAGAATTGAAAAGTTTCTTACTTTTTTCACCTGTCTTTCTTTACTGTGGGGATGGGGAGGGGGTTAGAGAATAACTCATAGTAAAACTTGGAAAAGGTATTACTGCTCAGTGGCTCCATAAGCTTGGCAATCAGTCATTTAGACAGTTGCTGCCACCTATGAGGTAGACTTGACTACTGTATATTTTATTCAGAAAACTACTTTATGATAGCTATGCAATTTACAAATGTTTAAATTTTACTTATTCATATAGAAGTTACTTTTTACTATAATTACATAAATTAAACATAATTGCAAATCATCATTTTTACCTTGCTTAAAAATTAAAAAAAAAATCGCAAAATCTCGTTCATTCATGAAATATTACCCTATTTGAGCTACCTCTAAATAATGTTTGCTGGTGATAGAATTTTATCATAATCATTTTTTGGTATAATGGAACAAATTTAGAGGGTAAGAGGTTGAAAATTCAAAACTTCGAAAAATAAGCACCACCCTAATGTTCAGTCAATAAAGGACATTGTTCATTTCTGAAAAAAAAAATGTAAAATAATAATTATTAAAAATAGCAGTTTGTTGTCATTGTTATATGACTAAGTTTTGCACTTCAGATATTTCAAATTTCAAGTTAAATGAGTATTTTGTTTGAATAAACGCTGGGTAACAGAGGGACACATGTTAACAAAGTGGATATAAGTTAACAGAATGGGAAAAAATAATTAGCAATAATCTATAACAGCAAAAATACATCTTTTTCTTAATATTTATTTAACTTAGGGGTAGATTCAACTGAAGCGAGTTGGATCAAGTCCAAAATGATCGAATTTTCAACTCGAATTCGATCATTTTCGAACTGATAGAATATTGCCATTTAACTTGTTTCCTGGACTTCGATCAAATCGTGTAGGGCTGCCATTGACAGATTTTCTCTCTCGGAGTTTAGTCACATGACCGAAACTCTAAGAAGAACCAATGAAAAAATTGAATGAGAAAGCTAAGCTATTTTAACTGCAACATTATCTGTTGGGGTTTTGTTTATTGTTTTGGTTTGATCCGTTTGTTTTGCTATGCTGTTCTCTGTGTTGTTTTCTGCTTATTGTTAATACAGTTTCAGTTGTTAATAATTTAAGCCTAGGGACCTAATGAGGGGGAGGGGGGCGATCGTATTCTGGCAGTATCGCATCAACAAGTGCCATTGTCACTCTGGCAATTTTCCTCGATACTGTTGATTATAATATGTAGTGAATATTTCAAAGGTAATAATAGTTCGTATTCTTACTGAATTGTATCTTTCTAGAGGAGAATCTATACCTTTCTTTACTCGGTAAATTCGTTCAATTCTATTTTGTATTTCCTCCCAATAGTCAGTTTTTATGAATGGCAAATAGCAACAGGCAATGAAATAACTTTATCATACATTTAGAATTGTTTAATTCAAATAACATATAGGCTATTTAAACATGGGCAAAGAAAAAAAAAAGACGCCTGCAGACGATTTAATGATTTTCAATGTTTTTTCAATGACAAATTCGCATTATTTTTCTTTTTTCCTGTCAACAAAAGTATTGAACTTTTAAAAGCACTTTCCAAAATGATTACTCAATTGCATTATAGTTAAAAAATGGTCCCTTGAAATTCGATCGTTTAGATTTTATTAAACTGATTGATAATCATTAAGTTACAGCTTTATTTATTTACTTCTTTACACATATTTATTCAGCATTTATTTATTTCTTATACATTAATAAAAATGAAAAAAAAAAAACTTCTGGTAACTCTACGGGATAGATAACCTGATGATTTTTGTGTGCCAGTTTTCCTTCCAGCTTATTGCACAAAAATAGAAATGTCTCTCTTATCTAAGCGATATCTTTGAATAAATTCTCGTTCACTCAAATTTAATGTATTGCTTCGGATTTGCAAATATCATGGAACTCTTTGACCTCTGATAGCCAAAATGGCCGCCATTACTGTAAGACAATCAATCGAATTGCGAAAATGATCGAATGAAAGCAATCATGTTGGTCACCTGGTTAAAAATGATCGCTGCGTTTCAGCTGAATTGGAATTACATGATTTTGATCGAAGCATTCGATTGAAGACGGCAAAATGATTGAAAAGCATTTCAATTGAATTTTTTATTTTTTATTTCAATTGAATTTCTGCTTTAGTTATATAAGTGTACAGGGGAATAATATAGAAAACAAGTGCATAACACTAATAATTACCAAATATCAAATTAGTAATATGGAATATTTTTCTTTGACATTGTAAGTTGCAAATGAGCATGTAAAAACCAGCGAAATAAATTGATTACTTTTCTGTTTTGCAATAAATTTATCAAATAAAGTACTTATGCACCAAGTGATTTAAATTATGTTTAATTTAAAATCTTTTCTTTTCAAATTTATAAATTTTCACTAAAATGCCCCCATTTTTATTAAATTAAGAACTCTTTAATATTTCAGTCAATATTTTTTTCCAAAAAGAACATAATTATCCAAATGAAGTAAAACTAACAGACACCTCAAGGCTGTGGAAACCTTGGTAACATAGTGGACAAATTCAAATCCCAATTTCACGACAAAAGATATTAAAGTTTTACAAAAATTATTTTATGATAAAATTAATCATTAAAATATAGATAATTTAAAGAAAATAGGCTTTCAGAGAGTTTTACTGTAATAATGAAATATATTTTTGGAATGCCTTTTTCTTACTTGCTTGTTTTTCTTACTTTGTGTAGAGTGACAGTCAAATTTCCTTACTCATTAAAGTTGGTAGATGTGTTTTTTGAGTTTTTATAATGTTTTCAAAGTTTGAAACTAATGGAATTATATCTTAAAACTGTGCCCTTTTTAACAGAATAAATACAAATATTGCAATGAGAATAGGAAAAAATCTGAATGATAGGGAACTTGAAGGACAGCATTCACCATTCAGGAGTCGATCCAGCATTTTTTTTTAACAAGGTCCATTTTTTTTGTGAATTTTAAAGAGATTTTTGTGAAAATTGAAAATTTAAACATATAGTGATGAAAAATTTATTATTAATTTGTCACTTCTATAATAAATGAGGGCGTGAGAAGTACGATTGGAATTTTGTGAAGGGTTCAAAAACGGCCCCAAATTTCCTCTGGCGACTCTTGGCATTTGTAACATTTTTTGAGAATGATCCAAATTCTATTTAAAAGATATAAAAACATTGTTTAAAAAAATTAAGACTGGTTTTTAAATGTCAACAAATTGGAATTACAGTAAGATAACAAGCAATTTCTTGTGGGTTAGGCTATTGCTCACAGCATTATTATTTATTAATTTTATTTCATAAGTATAAGAATAATTTAATACCCTCTATATTTCTCTTTTTTCGTTCATAAATTCTGAAGTTGTTCAAATCAATATATCGAGAGATTAGATAGTTTTCATGTTGTTATTACTATTATAATGACAGAAAATATGTAAGTAAGAATCCCAGAATATATGAATATATTTGTATGAAAAGAGATGACTTTCAAATAACATGCTCAACAAAATGGTGCATTCAACAAAATCACATTTTGTTTCATCTGAACTATGTATTTGTCTCATTTTTGATTGTGTTTATTTTAAAATTTAGTTATAAACTAAACTGTAGGTATTGTTTTCCCCCCTTCGCTTTGTTGTTTAAACTCATTACATGCTATAATTCTTGCATTGGATATTTCTAAACATTTCAGATGATGATAACCCACCTGTTTCTTTTGTTAAATTTTCTCCCAATGGAAAGTACATATTGGCTGCCACATTAGATAAGTAAGTATAAGTTAATTAACTCTATCAACTCGCCCTTTTATTTTTCATGCTCATTTAACCAAAGAATCACGTGGTATCGACAACCGACATCTTAAAACTAGTCTGTGGCGATCATAAAACTTCTTCTATATCTTTCATCTTAATACTCTTCTTAATATTATCAAAGGTGCAGCTTCTTCAAAATGATTGGCACCAAAATATAACCAACACCTCTTCCTTCAATTTTGTTTGAATTCGTGGATTTTTAAGATATATCCTTAGCAAGAAAACTCTTTGATTTCTGTACTTAAAAATTATGTTACCCCCCCCCCCCCCCCCCAGAGAGAACAGTGTGCCAAAAACAAATTGGAACCTGTTTTTGTTGGGATGTACTTCTCTACCAATATTTGCTTTGATCCTTGGATTGCATCTAGAGATATATGCTTAGCAAGAAGAACGTTCAATTTCGTATTTTTTCCTCAACCCTTAAAGCGAATGGCACCAAAATTTAATCACCTGTTCCTATTCAGGTCTACCTGTGTGCCAATTTTTCTTGAAATTCCTCCATTACTTCCTCAGGGTATAGCAGTCAAGACATTTTTAATGTATCAAAATGAATAAATTAAATATTAACATTGATATTGTGTTATCAAAAAGTACATTTTGCATGTATGGCTCTATTAGGCTGTTTTGTTAAGACATCAAGATTTACTCGGCACCTGTCCACTTGTATACCAATTTTTGTTTGAATTCTTTCATTGCTTCTCCAGATAGAGCAACCACGCAAATTGAAGAAAACATTTGATTGCTCCATCCCCCCATAAATGAATTCACATGAAAAACTAATTAGTACTCCTTCTCATTAGAGTCCATATGTGTTCTAAATTTCATTTGATTCCATGCAGTATGTTTTGAGTTACAGTGGCCAACAAATAAATAAATTTCCGCATGCAAACAGACGGACATTTTCCAAATATGGTCGAAATAGGTACCTCACCTCTTTAAAAATCCGTGAAAATCAAAAATTTAATGAATCTAGTTCTTTTTTCTACATATTTTTGAAATCGAAGAAAGTAAAAAGTGGCATTAATACTTCCAAATAGAATGTTTATATTATTCATTCTTAGTGTTTAGACAAAATTTCTTTATTTTAATTGCAAATGAAATACATAAATAGCAATATATATATATTATATATATATATATATATACAGTAAAACCTGTAAAGTTGACTACTTTTGTCAGGAACGGAATTAGCCCTTCACCCTTTACCTCACCCTCTATAAGTTGACCCCCTGTCTAGGAGACAAACCAACATTGAGGAGTCCTTATCTCATTCTCAAACGTTAAATTTTTTTTTGATTTGTTAACCTTTCAAAAATATTTTACTACATTTCTGTTATATATATATATATATGTATATATATAGACACACACACACACACACATAAAACTGCTGTAACTCTTGCATTTGTCATTGCTTGCACGTCATTTTCAATGTCACAAGTTTACATATTACTTTTATTTTAATTAAAATTATAAGCAATGTAATTCATTTTTAATGCATCAAAATGCATAAATTAAATATTAACATTGGTATTATGTAATCAAAAAGTACATTTTGCATGTATGGCTCTATTTGTCTATTTTGTTTATATTTATTATGAGTTGTGAAAGATTAAACTAGTTTATTGCAGTTACTTTAACCTTTGTATGACCTGAATGATTTAATATGACTTATAGTTATCCTCTTAATTTATAAAAGTAAGAAGACAAAATAGAAAAAGTTTGGAGGGAAAAAAGAAACTATTACATAATTTTTCAATTACAATTTTCACTAAAGATGATGAATATATAAATTGTTAAAGTAATTACTTTTAATGTAAACATATCTGTTACCATAGTTTTTGTCTGAAGCAAAATATTTCGATAAGCCAAGTAGACCAAACATTCTTCTTCGGGCAGATATTTGCATTACTATTGCAAATTCTACTGTTGTTCCTTAACACTAGTTAATTTTTTTTAATTGTTTGAGACTTTGGAATCATCCTAATACAATTGAGATTTAATATTATCTATTATATTTCTGCAGAGTTTTCATTTCAGGTTTGAGCTATCATTAGAATGTCAAAATTGCAATACAAATTGCATTAGATGCATTTCTTCTGCATCATATGAGTCTACTAATTGCTTTAAATATTCTCATTTAGAAATTGTATGCTAATCAAACCAGATGAGCGCATCTGGTTTGAATTTCATATTTATCTTATTTATTGTTAATTAATTTAGCAATAATATATTATTGTTAACTTAATATTGCAATAATGTAATATTATTTTTTAATTACTTTGTTTATCATAATGCTTTGAGAGCTTTTTACTATCTTTTCTCTGATAAAGTACATGCAGTGTGGCAGTTCTAAATTGAACTAAATATTTGGTACTATTTTGGGATTAGTAGGCATTCGCTATATTGTAAGTGTGATTAAAATATTAGTTAATTGTTTTAACACTCAAAGCTGTTTTTTGACTTTATTCTTACAGCTCTTTTTCTATAAGAGTTTTGTGGTTTAGTCGATTTCTTAATTTTGTGTTTCTTTTTATAGCACGTTAAAGTTATGGGATTACAGTAAGGGCAAGGTAAGTCTATGTGCTTATATCTTTTAATGCATTTTTCAATTTCTATTTGTATAAAAATCTAATGATATCGCAGGAACCGATGAAATAGTAATGACTAATAACAGCAGCCATACAGAAGCGAGATCACATCAGCAGTGCTTGTGCGTTTATTGAATAAATTAATATTGCAGAAGTGCCATCAGGATGATTATGCTTTTCTTTTATTTAGTTCTTTTAAAATACTTTTACTGTTATTTATCTAGAGTGGCAACACTTTTGGGAATATCTCAATAACTAAGACTCATGGCACTGTCTTTTTCTCATGCATTCTTATTTTTTTCGCCAAGGAAAACATTGCTTTTCTTTAAGCTTTAAAGTGATTTCTTTGTTGCCAAATATAAAAACGCCTTTACACATATCTTAAAATATACAATAAAGATTGAGTACTAAAATTCTTCCTGTCGTCGCCAAGAGTCATAAAAAAAAACTCGTGAATTCTTAATAAGAATCTCGCTAAGCTTCTGAAATTGTGTACAATGAGAATTGAGTGCAGAGTTGTGTGCAAAATTAAACCTTATTTCTGACAGAGAACTGATTCTTTCCATAAAGCTACTCTAAAATAGTTGAGTTTGTAATAAGCGAGCAAAGCTATATGAGGAGCAAACAGTCAAACCGTGTTTTCTCCAAAAAAAAATAATTAAAGTTACTGGTTTTTCTTTGAACTCCTCATTAACTAGTACAAAAGTATGTTGTTATTTCTAACCAAAACAAGTTTAAAGCTTGTTTTGGTTATAAATAATAACATACTTTTCTACCGATTAATGAATGAGGAGTTCAAAGAAAAACCAGTAACTTTAATTTTTTTTGGGGGAGAAAACACGGTTTGACTGTTTGCTCCTCATAGGGAAAAGCTGCATAAGTAGTTCCGTGGGTTGGAGAGCAGTGTGCGGAATCCCCTAGTTATGTGACAAAATTCCCCACTTGACTTTGTTAATTGGTGATTCTGATCCGAAAATTTTTGAGAACCTATTTGAAAAATTATTTTTTTTTTTTTTTGAGTTTATATGAATATACTTATGTGTGTGTAGGGGAATACCAAATTATATAATTTTTATTTTAAAATCATTTTGCATACTTCTGAAAATTTTGTATGGAGCTTGGGATTTTTTTTGTTAAGAATCACTTATGTATTCATTGCTTATGATATTAAGCATCTCTTTACACTATCTTTTTTATTATTTAAATTATGAAGTACCCTGTTATAGTACTGATATAGTTTTAAAAACATGTGAAGATATGTATTTTTATTTAAGTAAAAATGAGCAGGATCAAGTTTTTGAGTCATCTTCTACTCCTTATTATCAAAAAATTGCAAAGACTAGGTGGATACAGATGGTGTTGTAGTTCTTACTTTTAGCTTATAGATTTTTTTTATGCATTCTTCTGGCCATTGAAATATTTTTTTTAGATTATTTAGGTACAAATAATATGATAATGCCCCTAAACCATTGGTGATACCTTCGTAATTTGCCCATCGGATTGTCATTAACGCGATCAATTAATTCTCCTATTATTTGGAAATCAGGTATTCAGTTATATTTATTTACAATTCTGGTAGTTTTGTAACTGCTCCCACTCAATGTTTGATTGTGTGTTCCATGTAAGTTACTATTTTAGGATAGCCAATAATGTGTTGATAGATTGTATTCCTACAGTAGATTTTAAATTTGCTGTTACAGTATATTTGATGTAAAGTGTGAGAGGGCAACTTGTTAAGCACCTAAGAGCATCATCTGAGCATATTTTCAGATTTTTAAAAAAATGTGTGTTTTTTTTTGAGTCAAAACACTTCAAAATAGTTATTTTTGGAAATTTTAAAATTTCAAACTTTAAATTTTCAGGTGATACGCATCTCAGGCTTACAATAAAGTATGGTATAAAACTTCCATAACAGCACTTTAGGTTGCCATCTCTGTTTTGTTCAAAATAATTTTTTTTTCATATGCAAAAAATCGTAATTTCGGTAAAAATGCAATTTTTTCTCATCAAAAACTTTTTCCGTTATCAATAAGGCCAACTAGGTTTTCAAAAATAGTTTCTAAATAAAATACCGTCCCTCAATTAATTATAGAAAAAGTATTATTTGAATCGGTTAAATCTTTTGAAACTGGCCATTTTAAAAGTGCCAGCAAAAGTGCTCCGCCTGATCTGAAATAGAATAGCTCCCCTGATATTATAAATTTTGGGCATATAATAAATTGAATGTTTAAAACTTTAGTTGGTATTTATGTTCAACATTTCCTTTCCTGTTTAATAATGTGTATTTTCCTCCCCTAGTGTTTAAAGACATATCAAGGTCATAAAAACGAAAAATACTGTATTTTTGCAAATTTTTCTGTTACTGGTGGAAAGGTAAGAAATAGTTATGTATTTTTTGCAGTTTATACTATTTATTAGGAATCTCCTCTGAAATTTCTCAAATCCCTGAGAGTAATTTTAGCACGACTGTTTTTCATGATTTATTTCCATTCAATTCAAACAAAATTTTACTGCCATCACAATGATTTAATCTAAAATTATACTTGGGGGAAAAAGTTCAAAATGTAATACTAAAAAAATAATTTTAATTAAATTAATGATAAAGATTTCAACATGCTCAAATATTTCATAAAATGTTACTGATACTTGCAAGATAAAAAATATAGCTGCCATTAAAAGAAAAAAAAACACTTGTCCAGTGGCATACTTATTTTTTCTTTTTTGGGAAAAAAGATATATCTAAGGCATCTTTGAACTATAGCAATTTTTAACCATTTAAAAGACTTTTTTTAATATTTTTTTTCAGTCAATGTTTTGAACAAAGCATTTATGAGTGTAACTATGAAATTGATCTTCTTTTTTGCATAAATTATATGTCATTCCTGGAAATATAGAAAAATGCTCATTTATTCCCATCTTTTCTTTTAAAACAGGGGTCCCCAACCCTATGCCCGCGGGCACCATGGCACTCGGCGATCGGTCTAGGTGCGCCCGCTGCTTGTGCCCAACGATAAAATATTTCAGTTTTCCACTTTTTAAACTAGAGAACACATTTAGAATCTAGAGTATATGAATAAAGGGCCATATAACTATGAATAACCTTGTAATGATAAATAACCAAGGAATATTATAAAATCAAAATATAAATTACGACTTACAGATGAACACCTTGATGATTGCTTGCGAACAAGAATTTCATCATATTCTTCCAATTATGAAGCGCTGGCCAGTGAAATGCAATGCCAAAGATCACATTGACTGCACTTTATATTTTTTAAAGATAATTTTTATACTTCGTATGTTTTGCAAGCAATTTAGTAATCATTTGTTTTACACAGGAATATCATCCTAATATTCATATGTTAAATTAATTTTTGAAATTAACTTTTTTGTGCATTATATGTAGTGTGTATTATTAACTATGTCCACTAACTAAAAATTTATCTTGAAAAAATAAATGGTGCCTGCCATTCAACCGATATTCTAGTATGTGCTCTTAGGTACAAAAATGTTGGGACCCCTGTTTTAAAGGATGAAACAATTCTCCTTTTACAATTGGTATTGAGTATTATTTTTTAAGAGTCACTATTTCGAGTTTCTTTTTTAAGGCTGTATTCATGTTTTCTGCCATTTTGAGGACTCCAAACTAATATATTAAATTCCCTTTTTTTACGCCAATTTCTAATAATTTTTGTAGTTAAAAGTACTAAATTGGGCCTAAAGAGTCTAATCTGTACTATGGAATTTTTTAATGATGCAGGGAATTTCATATAATAATATTTTGACAACTAATAAAAGGTGCCAATGCCTTTTAGCTGAAAACTGCTAGATGCTTCCATTTTTGCTCTGCTAGTTACAAACTAGGATCTATTGAACAAAAAAAATGATGGCATATTGATATTCTTGCATGTAACTATTAGTAAGGTACCAGGTAGCTTTTACACACCAGTGGCAGGCGGTGTTGGGGGAGGGTGACATTCTCCTTTAACTCTTTGATATGCAAAAAAAAAGAAAGAAAAGCTAAACACACACACGCATTTTTCAAACAAGGAAAATGCACGTATAGTTTATTGTAAGAGTTAAAAGGGGTTAATATTGGCCTCTAGTGCCCTCTTTTTAGCTAATGTCTCACCGCTTACTTACTTTAACTAATTTTCTTTGTAACAGATTTCCCAAAGAATAACCTTATCTATTTATAGCGCGAGTATGTCTGTTTTTTTCTTTGCTTGTCCACAGGTAACTTCTCATAACCTGTAATGAACCAATTTTCATTATTCTTTTTTTAATTGATCGAGAGTGGTTTTTCAGTAGGTCTCATACCTTCGTTTGACCATATTTGATAGTTAGAAAAAAAGTTATCAAAGTCAGAAATATAGTAGTTTTTTTGTTTTTTCATGCATGCTGGATGCTTGAATGTAAAATTAATCCCCCTTATTTCAATGCCTTAATAACGAATTCGTAATTGTAATTAATGACATCTCTGTAATTCAAACACAAATTTAAAATTTTTAAATCCTTTATAAATATAAAATATATTTGAAGTAACTTCAAAGTTCTAATTATTACATATTGCATACTCATTTTCTTGTCAATTGTAAGTATTTTTGATTTATCCTGTAGTGGGGCTTTACTTGTGTAGTATACAATTCATATTTTGTGTAGCATGCAATTTTTTATGTGTACAAATGCAAGTAAAATATAATTTTGCCGACTGCACCAAAGTTAGTCAGTCTGCCCTTGATCGACTGTATTATATAATATCAATTTATATCTTTAAGAAGTTTCCATCCTGTATTTGTGTGCAACAAAAATAGGAAGCTACATATTTTTCTTTTTGAATATCCCACAATGTATTGCATTTTTATCTGATGATAGTGCTCTAATTGTTTATGGTTGCATTTTAGTGGATTGTATCTGGATCTGAAGATCATATGGTATATATATGGAATTTACAGACAAAAGAAATAGTGCAAAAATTAGAAGGTCATACAGGTAATTGTTAAACAACCTTTAATTCTTTCATGTACAGACCAGCCAAGCTGGAGAACTAAAAAATCCTGCAACTACATTTATCACCATACCAATATATTACTGTGTCTCTTTCCTTTTCTTTAAGCAGTTAAAATATTAATCTACATATTTTACAGGAATGGTGTATTATTAAGAAAAAATTGCCGGGTTAAATCCGTAAAGTTGACAAGTCTGTTTATAGCTTGTGTGTTAATTTCAGCTATTTTTGAGGGAAGCTAAAGCAATTTCCTTATATACACACATGACATGCATACATACATACAAAAGTGCTACTTTCCTGGAGAAACATGTTTATTATTAATAATCATTTCCATATTCAGGGGAAGGATATTGAGAAAGAGAGGTAGGTGTAACCTCCTTCGAAATTCCAAATATCTAAATGAAGACATAAATAAACCACTTCCAAGCATTATCAACCACTAAAAAAAATCCTGTGTAGGTAATTGTTGATAATTAAGTATGATAACTTAAATTTAACATGTTCAACTTTGAAAATTGTTAAACTGTTATTTGCATCATTTTTTTCCAGCACCAGTCACTATTTTCATTTCCTAAAAATATTTTACTTTTGAAATGAATAAAGCGCATCAGTGAAATAAATCATCATTTTTTTTCCAGTCTAAACCAACTTAAATGAACCCTCAGCATGCTTATTTCTCAACATTCTTGGAACATGTTGTGAGCAAAAAAACTGACTTTCACTTTGGAAAACACTGTGCCATGAAATATAAATCTGAATGTACATTCCTATCTCCTTTTTTCCTTTCTCGAGGTGTCTACAAGTCACGAAAATTTTCTGCCCAAGGAGACCGGACACCCCTTCCTCCGCTCAAAAAAGACATTGGGTATCTAGTATCTAACAGGTTTTTAAAAATCCAGAATCCGATCCGGCATGCCAAATTTGATTTTTAAAATTTAACTAATTAAAATGTTTTGAAAATATAGGTGAATTAGAAACTTACTATGTATTTGGTATGTATAGATTTTACAAGCTTCAAACAAAAGCACAGGATATCTGGTATGTAATTATCATATAAGGGACACCAGATATCCAATATCCAGCAGAATCAATATCCAATGTATCACCAACAGTCCGAAAATTTCACGAAGTTTTACTTTCGAAAATTTGCAGACACCTTGTTCCTTTACTAATAAACGAAGTTACTAAATAAAAGTCATAAAATTTAACTGTGGCTGTTTCATATCATTTTCAAAAAGTGATTTTGTTGTAAATTTATTGTGTGTATGTTGTACCTTAAAGAATTCTTACTTATTAATGCATCTAAAAGCAATAAATGCACCTCTTACAGATGTGGTTCTGTGCACAGCATGCCATCCAACAGAAAATGTCATAGCATCAGCTGCATTGGAGAATGATAAAACCATCAAAATTTGGAAAAGTGATTCCTGATTTCTTCAAACAGAGTTTTACAAAGGACAATTATATAATTTGTGGTTTTGTCACTAAATCAGCCATTGTGCATCTTGTAAAATATTTGATCATTATCTGTTGGCTTTTTAATTTTTTCATTAAACTGTAATTATATTGCCAATTTTATCTTCCTGAATTCTTTCATTCATCTGAATTTTTAAGGCATTTATTTTTCCATTAACATGTATTCCTACAAAATATAGAAAATTGGATATTTTTTCAAATTAATAAATTTGAACAGTATGTATATGCTTATTTTATTTTTTTAACTGTCGCCTATGCATTTGTGTAACTTCTTTAGAATTTTCATTTAATTACTCCTATTACATATTATGTTTGAAATATTGAATTGAAATTGATAAGGATTCGTTATAAACCATTTATTTACAAAAGGATAAACTACACGCACAGCCAGCTGCATGTTGACATTCGAAGCGATCGTTACAATAGCCATAACTGATTGTTGCCAGATGTAGAAGTATAAGTTAAAGAAACACTTTTGAAATTGTTAGTTGCCAGATATTAAGAGTGCAATAAAATATAAATACATAACATTACACAAGTTAATCTTAAAATTATGATGTAACTTTTAATCTTTAGTTTATTTGCGGTATTTTTTCACCGAGTTCAACTAGAAAATATTTTGGAACTCCAGACTTAAAACGCCCCAAAATCTAGTTTTTCTTATTCCTGAACCTTCATGAAAACTTTAAAAACAAAGGGGTAATAGGCACTCATTTCCACATGTTTCGCATAGGGTGAAAACACAACCGGAAAATCAGGGAATTCTCAGGAAATTTTTATATTCTGAAAAATATCAGGGAATAATCAGGAGATATTTAAAGTTTCCCCAAATATCAAGGAAAATTATGGTTTTCAATATCTAACCCGGCAAGCGTCCAAATTTGCATTTGCGTAATTTTGTTTGGTTTGCGCGTGGTCAGTTCGACTGTTGATTTCCCATTGGTTAAAAGCACCCACTCTCCGATTAAACAACAAAAAAAAATCTTTTTTTTTTGTCTGTGAAAAAGATGTATGTCAGCATTGATGCTTCCGAGAATCCGCCATTTTTGGTCTTATTTCAAAATTCGGCCTAACAACGCTCTTCAGCGTGCCAAATTTGTGGTTCGGTACTGTGCATGATAATGCAGTGGCACAAAATGGGGGGCGCAGTTAATGGGATGTACTTAGCAAATGTCCTAATCTATACAATGAGAACTGATTTTAAGATTTAACATTCTTATTAATCAAGATGTGTGCTAAATGAATCTTTTTGCTTGACATGAATTTAAAATAATTATTTTTACTTTAAATGACTTATTCATGTATTGATGAATATGCTTTAAATAAAAATCATCATTGTTATGATGAAACAGCAACCTGTGCGTAATCACAGATTCTGATTTTTCAAATGGAATTTTATAAATTTTATCAGTTTTATTCCTCAGGGTTGCTACGCTACCTGGAAAACAGGGAAAACCTGGAAAAGTCAGGGAATTTTAGCCAATGTTTGAAGCACTGACACGGAAAGTTCAATATAAATGACCTTAACTCTTTTTTGCTTCACTCAAAGTACAGCATTCAGAGGAACCTGCAGAGATTGACGCAACCTGATTCAACCAAGGATTTGATCAGAGTTTTTTTTTTTCAACTCTTAAGTTTAACTTTTAAATAGTTAAAAGTAACTAACATTTTATTATTGTTATTCAGATTTTTACACTAAGTAACTAATGTAGTTTTTCTTTTTTTTCCCTCTCTCTCAAAGTTTGTTAGCAATCCATTTTCTCATTTAGAATCAGAGTTATTAGACCTTTAAAAAAAACATTTTGCAAAGTGCCTACTTTTACTTCATGGAAATGCTTGTTCCCTTATATTACTTAGTTGAATACTGTTTCAAAATTTTTCAGAAATTATTTTAAGATTAGCCATCCCTGTGATTGTTTTAAACAGAATATTTTGGGGCAAATGTATGTTTTTTACTAGTTTGATGCCATGGATTTAAGACTGGAATTTTTTAAATATATGTTTGGAAAACCTGGAAAAGTCAGGGAATTTCATTCTGTTGTTTGAGTAGCAATAAGGCTATTTCGAACAGGTCTAAAGAAGTTGTATTGCCATTATACAGAAGTTTGGTAAGCCCTCATTTGGAGTATGCTGTTCAGTTTTGGTCTCCGTACCTAAAAAAGGATATTACCTTATTGGAAAGGGTTCAAAGGAGGGCTACAAGATTGGTAAGTGGTCTTTCAGAGTTAGAGTTAGATTATGAGGTTAGGCTAAAAGGCTCAATATGTATAGTCTAGAGCAAAGGAGAGTTAGAGGGGACATGATTCAGTTGTTTAAATTCTTTAAAATGGGAAATGTTGATGGACTACAGCTATGTGCTGAAAGTAGAACCAGAGCCAGAGGTCATTGTATTAAGCTTTTCAAATCTCAGGCTGATCTTGAGATTAGGAAAAATTACTACTTCAATAGGGTTGTAGGTAGTTAGAATAGTTTACCGGAAGCGACTGTTAATTGCAGTGGGGTAAAAACTTTTAAGAAAGCTCTTGATATTCATTGGGGACTGCTAAATTGACTATTACCAGCCTAGCTGGGCCCTGAGCCTGTTGCTGGTCCTCACTTTTGTATTTGTATTTGTAAGTAGCTGTTTAAAACAAATGACAAAATAAAGAATTACGAGTTTATTTAGTAAAAATTTAATAAAAATTAGTACAAGCAAAACTAGATTAATGAATAAAAAGTAAACAAAATTAGTTTATTAAAAATTAAAATAAAATAAGCTACTCTTAGGTAGAACATGTTAAAATAACTTCCAAATATTAAAAAAATTGAAATATTTAAGAGTTGCAAAAGGATTGAAATCTCAAACACGGGAAGCCATTTTCGGCGAAATCACAGCCGCTCATCCAAAAACGTTTTGATTGGTTATCCAGTTGACCTTGAAGAAAGGAATCATACGATGCGAGATGAAATTCCCTAGAAAACAACATTCAGGACAATTGAAAAAGAAGTGCGATCAGGAGAAAACAAAGAAAAGGAATTCAAACGGGGAGGGAAAAAAAGATTTAAAACGAGGAGGAAAAGGAGGTCTGCTACCCCTGCTTAATGTACACAAATATTACTTTCCAAATTTTTTTTTCGTGAATTTTACAGGCATTACAAAACAATTTGAGTACTTTTTTTGTATTGAGAAGGGTATTCTTTATAATTCCCAAACACATACATGCAATTCTTTTTGCAATTTGCTAACAAGTTTTTTGCATGGTAAGTTGTGTCACAAAGTATAACTAAATATTAGGTTGTTTCAAAAGTTTTGTCCGTTTTAGTGTCATGTATTTTTGTAGCTCCATGTCTTAATAAATATTTATTCTACGACTGTGTCGTGGTATATATTGATTAATGGAGATTTTTGTACTGTATACATTGATGCTGTTCATTTTTTCTAATTTTAATTTTTTAAATTATTTTCAGTCTATTACTATATGGTGTCATTAAGCGATTTTCGGCCAATTTTTCTCAATGAATTCAAATTGAACCTACGCGCTGCTGAAACAGCCCGAAAAATTAACCAGGCATTTGGCAATGATAGTGTTAATGAACGCACTGTTCGACGTTGGTTTACGAAATTTCGTTCCGGAAATTTTAGCCTCGAAGATGAGCCCCGCAGTGGTCGATCTCGAGTAATCCAGGACGAGGATTTGAGGACCCTTGTGGAGACTAACCCATCACAAATAGTGCATGTGATGGTGGAAGAACTGGGCGTCAGCTCCTATGCAGTTTTTGATCGTTTAAAAAGTATTGGAAAGGTCAAAAAACTCGAAAAGTGGGGGCCCCACGATTTAAACGATCGGCAGAAATTGTCACGTTTCGAGGTTTGTTCTTCATTGCTTTTGTGCAACTAAAACGATCCTTTTTGGATCGGATCATCATGTGTGATGAAAAGTGGATTCTCTACGATAGAGGTCTTCAACAAGTGGCCTGCGGGCCACCAGTGGCCAGTGACCGCCGAAGGTATTTTAGTGGCCCGCCAAGCCTTTGTAATAAGTTAAAAAGGAAAATGTTTAAAAAACACCCCATAAGTAAATAAAAGGAAAAGGAAACGGCCGATTGCTACAACACAGTTTTAAAAAAAGATTCTTCACACATGAGTTGGGGGAAAACAGTACGGCGAGAAAAACTTACATATATTTCTTGTTTAAAAACTGACTCGTCATTCATTTATATACAAGAGGGTCTGTGGTGAGGGGGAGGAGATGGCCTTGAAAATATCACTTTAATTCATATAGCTGCATGTATTTTGTTGGTTCTTCGGTGCTGGGATACCACCATATATCCCCTCCTCCCCAATCTAAACCTTTGAGGCATTTGCTCTGAGGAGGCAGTTTTACGGGGTAGCAAATTTTGCATTGCCAAAATTTGAAAATTTAAATTTTAAAAAAATCGAGGTCATTTCCCCTCGTAACAGTGAAATATAAATCATGATGTGTTCAAACAATACAATAGTTTTTCTTATACAAATTTTCAAAGCATCCTTTTGGGAAAGGTGGAGCTTGTGATGGTAAAATCTAATTCATGCCATGCTCAAACAATACAATAGTTTTTCTTTTACAAATTTTCAAAGCATCCCTTTGTATAGAGGCGGGGGAAGAACTTGTAAAAATTTGAGAAGGCAGGACACGTGGTTCTTCGATATGGGCATTAGTAAGAAGGGGAGGCTGCCCTCTGGATTAAAAAAAATGCTTATTTTGTAATGCATTTCTACGAGTAATTTTATGAGTAAAAGTGTTTAAATT
The DNA here is from genome assembly GCA_038502835.1 of Octonoba sinensis. Taxonomy (NCBI): domain Eukaryota; kingdom Metazoa; phylum Arthropoda; class Arachnida; order Araneae; family Uloboridae; genus Octonoba; species Octonoba sinensis. Next base: position 20,479,978 of record CM076599.1, on the reverse strand, counting down.
TTAAAAAGTTTTTGTTTGCTTTTCTTCCCTAACATTTTTGCAATCCCAAATGCGTCTCCAAAGGCTTCAAAATGCACCAGTTTGCATCTAGTTTTCAAAATTTTCTCGGGGGAGAATCTCCCGGACTCCCTTCGACCGTCAGAATTTCATATCTCCAGTTTAGGAAGGAATCTTCACACGGCTCTACCCCCCGAATTAGAGCTGAAAGGGCCATGCCGTGGAAACATTAACAATGCTTTTCTGGGTTTATTAACTGGGGGGTCCACAAGTGAAAAAAAACTCAAGCCATCAGCGCATAAAAGTTTATGAAATGTGAACAATAATTGAATGGAAGGCTGGGAGAAGGTATTTAAGTTTTGCCCTGTCATGCAAAACGAAAACCCCAAGATCCAGTATTGGGGGAGAGAAACCAAATATTATTGTTTTTTGTATTTTTTTTTCTTCAATTCGTGGTGTATAATTTTTCAGAAAACTTTGTGTGAAGTTCAGAATTATTTTTTAACTGAGAATAGCCTGGTGTGGCCCTCGGACGTAAAAGGTTGAAGACCCCTACTCTACGGCAATAGGAAACGATCAGGACAGTAGTTGGACACCGATGAGCCACACGGGCACTTCCCAAAGGCGAGACCCCACCAAAAAATGATCATGATGGTTACTGTATGGTGATCAGTGGCTGGTGTGATTCACTATAACTTTCTACAACCAGGTCAAACCATCACAGCAAAGTCCTAGTGTGAGAAAATCGACGAAATGTTCCGAAAATTGCATCATCTGCAGTCAGCAGATGAGGTCCGATCCTGCTCCACGACAACGCCCAACCTCTCGTCTAACAAATCACCGTCTGAAAATTAAAGGAATTGTTCGTCAAAGTTCTGCCCCATCCACCATACTCCCCAGTCCTCTCACCAACCGATTACCATCTTTTTAAGCACTTCGATAACTTTCTCACCGGTAGACCCTTTGCCAGTCAGACCGAGGACCTAGCAAAAACGGCCTTTGTCGACTTCATCGAATCCCGAGCACCCAGTTTTTATGCCGACGGAATTAATCGACTTGTGTTAAGTTGGCAAAAATGCACGGATTCAAATTGCGCTTATTTTGATTAAATTATTCACTGAGATATTACAGTTTAAAGTAGATTCATAAAAACGGACAAAACTTTTGAAACAACCTAATATATAAGGCATAGAGGAAGGGACACATAAATCATAAACATGAATACCAAGAAATTTGACTGGAGAAGTTAGAAAAATATTTGGAACTGTATTAAACTACTGCGTAAGGATGTGGAAAAGTTGCTGAGATATCATGGAGTCAACATGTACCTAGCAGGTCATAGGAGTAACCAGGGGGGGGGGAGGTTTGGGGGTTCAACCCCCCCCCCCCCCCCCCCACTGGGTATTTACTTATTTAGGCACATTCAGACATACAAAAAAATTCTGGCTACGGCCTTGCAAAGCACATATTTTTTTTTTCCTTAGAAAATTAAACACATATGCATATGATTTTATTTCCTTTTTCTCTGAAGGGTTTGTGATCATGACCAAAGTATGCAGCTCATAACAAAGATGACTTTTCATCTGGTTATAATCAACCCCCTAATCACCTTGGGGTGGGGGGGGGGGGTTGCAGCGAAAGGTGGCTTCAATCACCGTACCACACACAAACAGAGATCTTTTCAATCACTCCAGAGGGTTTTCTTTCCTTGATGTCTTTTTTACCCAAAGGCAGCAATTTGGGAATACAATCGCACAAGTAATACATTTCGTGGAAAATATTCTCTACTGTGATGGAGTTTTGTTTTCTGATAAACCGGTGTTGTAGGCGCTCCAGGGCGCTGGGGTCTGAAAATGTAGGACCCCTAGCCAACAGATGTCCTAATGGGTTAAACCAACGCCCCCTCCAACTAAAGCCTCCACAGTAGAACGATGAGTCATGGCGGGTAGTCCTTCCGCCAGTGAGAGTGGAGTGAATGCCAAGGCATTGGCAATGCTCTGGGAACTATTTTGCACTCCCACAGTCGTAAATTTAATTATAAGCTGTTAAAATGAAAACTCCGAAAAAATGAATCTGTGTAGGAATTTGGAAATGAATCAATCCATTATCTGGGATGTTTAATATTTTATAATATGTTTACTTTTCGTCCTGCTGTGATATGAAAGCATATAACAATTTCTGTTTTTAGTTAACTTTTTTGTTGAATATTTATTATATAAACAGATCTTTGAGTATAGATACATATATGGTTAAATAGATATGAATATTTTTTTGGAAAAATTGATTTAATTTCTACTTATGAGCTACTTTACTTTGGTACGAAATCAATGATAGCTTAATCATTTTACATACATTAGTGGACTCTACATTTTAAATGTAAAATTCTAATAATTAATGTGGGAAAAAAAGTAAATCAACTTTTTTTAATATGTTTTGTTTGTTTCCATAAGACATGAAGGTATTATACTACTTGTTAAAAAAAAGACAGAAATGCACAGAAAACTATTTATTCTGACATTTTTTAGGTCAATTTTTAAAACACAGACACTCGCACTTCAAAATATGAACTATAAGTGAATCATGCTGAACATGTAAGACATGAACTATTGAAATTATGTGATTTTTACACAAATGATGCTTCGGACGAAGTGTTCACGTGTACACATTTTTTGAGTTACTTTTTTGTTTCACACAAAACCATATGAGTTTATCAAAAAAACATTTAAAATAAACATTCAAAAATCAAAGTTACTTTTTTAAGGTGTCTAATTTGCGTTTTTTGGTTGACCCAGTCACTTGTTTTGACATCTTCTTAGATGCCAAAGCGTCATTTTCCTCTCTGCAGAAGTTATTTAAAAAAATGTTTGTGCAGACCCACACTATTTGTTTTACAACATCATTAGCTTTGTGTCCATTTGGGCAATTTTCCAAGCTTAAAAATATTTCTTCTTCGGATAAAACGTCAAGAATTAGACTACTAGCTAAAGACCTTTGGTTTTTAATTTGCAAAAACTTAGATTTTAACTCTGAAGAAAACACATTTTTAATTACTAAATAAGAATATACAGTTATGCTTTTTACTTCAGAATTCGGATATTTTAAGCCACCCCTATCAAACCTAAAAATCCAATCAATATTTACATCTTCTTCAATTGTTTCCTCACTTATTAGAAAATTCTTGCAATGACTACATTTGGATTTTTTTAAAATTGCATGAACTGAGTAACCTGCAATATAATTTAAAACTGGCATTTGACTTTCACATGCTGTTATTTCTTCTGTAGAAACTGAAATTTTTTCAAGAAACTGGTCAACATTTGCACTAGATTCTATTCCCTCCCACAGCTTTTCATCTGTACATGTACTCAATTTTATTTTCCCTAATGTACCCATTTCTATGAAAAGAGGAAGGGTATGTTGTATTCTTAATTTATTCTCGTTTTCAAATATTTGTCTGACTGATATATTGTAATGAGACCCAGATAATTGTCTATATCTACCAAATCTGTCTTCTAATACGTCTGTTTGTACTTTCCCTGGAAGGAAATATTTAAATTTAAATTCCTTAAAACAATATCTGGCTAACTCTAGGAGAGCTCTTGTTGAGTTTTTAAGTGCTGTGTGGGTTTCATTAGTAAGTGACCCAGTTGTTGCTTTCATGCTCTTCCATGCATCAAGCCAATTTCCGAAATTATTCAGATATTCATATTTTACATCTGACATATTTTCCGTTAATGGCTCTTGAAATACATCTAGCTTGTGTTCTCCTTTATATAAAGTTTTGACATTAACTATGGACCACCATTTGTTAATAATACTAATAAATTCTGCTGTCCCTTGAAAGTCTTGAAATTTATTCTTTTCCCCAATTTTAATTATAGCTTCTGCAACATTATCATTAAAAATTTGCAATGCAAGCTTTACATTTTGCCTTTCCATATTAGAAGGACACAAAGCTTTTGATGACAATTTATAAGCAAATTTTGCTAGTTCTCCACTTTCTGCTTCATGCAGTGATCGGAGAACTGAAAAACATGCTGTTTTATGTGGCAACAATGAATCAAAATCTGGAAAATATAGGCATTTTCCAGAATTTTTTTGGTTTAACCAATTGTTGCGAATGCATTTCAATAAATGTACAGTGTCAATAATAAAATATAATGGTCTATTTACATCGAAAGGATGATTATACACAATATTTAAACTTGGAGGAGAAGAAAAAAAAGACATTGCTTTCCTGTTTATGGAATTATTATCAGTAACTAAAGCAATAACTTTCAATCCTAAGCTCTCCAAACCAATTATCACTTTTTTTTTAACAAAATGCAAATCTTCTGCAGTTAAAGTTTTAACAGGTAAAATATGAGCAACGTCTTTATACTTTGAGAGTAAACTACGAATCATAAAAACGTATGCACTGGAAGCTGCTTCAGTCTTATTAAAAGCCATACCAGTTATTTTCCCCCCAACATAATCAAAATGTGATTGCAAATGTATTTCATCAACCATCAGAATTACAATCTTTTCTTTTTCATTCAAACTAACTACTTTTTGCTTAATGTAAGAAAGAAAGTTTTGTTCAAGCTGTTCATCTTTTGGATTGATGTTTATAGATGAACATATTCTGTTGAGAGTTTCGGGATGTGGAAGAATGAAATTTTCAGAATTTCTTAAAAATTTGTAGCAGTGAGGAGAAATAGAATTTAACAGGCAACTGAAAATAATTAGCTCTGAAGAATATCTAAGACTATGTTTTGATAATTGTACAAGTTTAATTTGTTCTATTATAAAATTTAACATATTCTCATTGCATGCATTATTATTTTTCAATCTATTAAGCAATTCAATAATTATATGAGTTATGGTCTGCGCATTATTTTGGACACTGTTATTACAAAAAATATTTTCAAGCTCGTTGAGAATTTCAAATAACTCATTTACATTTGATAGTTTTTCTGGAAATGTGCACTTACCTATGGTGGCAATCTTGATCGAATTTTTAAATACACAAAAATTTAAATTTGAGTCAATACAAATTGAGCACAAAAGTTCTGGCACTTCACCGGTTATATATAGAAGTTGAAGCATATTTTTTCTTTCGATGGCAGTCCAGGAAGAAGGCAGTTTTTCTCGCTGCAGGCATTCCAAAAGTTCCTTTAAAGTGTTAAATTGTTTTGCTTTGTCATAATCGGTTTTCATAACAACAGTTTCGTTTATAGCTTTTTGTATTGCGACCGCTTCCATTCTTAATCTTTTTTCTTCTGGAGCTTCTCGAGCTTGTGATGTTGAAGCTTGAATAGTATCCGGACACCCCGGTAAACAAAAAGGAACTGCATCATTTTTTAAACGAGGATACTTTAGAGGTGCCTTTAGTAAAATCCCAGTCTTTTCGTCGAAGAATTCAGTCTCTGTGATGATATCCTCTTTTCGAAAGTGCAGTTCACATACCTGATAAAATAGAAAAAAAGATATGTACCAGAAGTAATGCTTTTCTGCTAATTATAAAGATATATTTATGCTCATTCTGAAGGAAACTATGCTCCGTTAACATTGGATCCTAATAACATTTAGTATTGCTTTATGAATAACATAAAAAATTGATTTATAAACCTTTTAATGCGCTAGTAATTAAAATGTAAAATATTTAGCATTTAACTTACGACACATGAAAAAAGTATTTCAGCAGTTTAACATATCCGGAGAATGTAAAAAAAAAAAAAAGGGAACAATCTGAATGTTTAATCTACTTTAATATAAGGCAATAGTTGAAAAGTTTTTTGCTTTTTTTCAGCGAATATTACTCTTTTTCAAACTTCTTTTAGTGAGGATTTAAGTATAGTTTAAAAAGTAAGTTTGAATGCTTATGCAAAAAAAAACTACGTCTTAAAGAATCAAATATGTTTTCCTGGGTTTTATTGTATTTTTACTACAAAATAATGATTTAAATTCTAAAGTAGTACTCAGAGATAAAAACCTTTGAGTTTTGGCACAAACTGTTCACTGCTTCATTTAGAGTCAAAAACCAGTGTGAAAAGATAGGGTTTTTCACCCCTCCTCCCATAAAAATTCTTTACAATAACAGCTCTGAAATTTAAAATCCTACCTTAAATACTGGGAAAATCTTGAAAAAATTCAATTTTTATTAAATGTTCGTTTGCTGTTCAGGACTGCTTTCATCTTTTTGTAAAAAATATTGGGTAAAGCCACATTCCCCCCTAAAATGCTACCTTAAAAATCATTCAAATGCCTTAAATATTTTGTAATAGTATTCAATATTTTTCTAACTATAATGAGATGTTTTTTGAGGAAAAATAATTATTCGTTTCCTAAACCCTAGTTTACAGTCATCTTTCTTATGTTTCCAATTAGCTTTATTTATCACCACTGCAAAGTTAAAGATTTTATTTTTAGACAAATACATAATAAAAAAGAAAAGAAATGTAAGTTTATAAAAGAGTACTTACTCTTGAGTTTCCAGTAACTTTGAAATCCTTCCTTCTAATTCTATTGGTCCAAATGTCCGCTAACTCTTTTTCCTTAGGAAATTTAAAAACGGAAACTTTCGGGCCGTTGTCATAATTGCCCTTACAATTATAAACGGAGCATCTAAAAGGCATGTTAATATTAGACAATAATCATTGTGCTTAAATATATCTGCCACGAGAAGAATTTCTGACGACAACAAGTGGACAGTCGATTCGTAATAGCGTCAAAACCGTTGTGAAGATGCGAGGAGCAGGAGGGGTTGGTCAAGGTCAAGGAGAATGAACGTAGGGACGGACTACTCGTTGTGACTCATGCTTGCCTTCCCTTGGAGCTGTGGAGGCTTTCAGTTTCAGGGGGTGTTGGTTAAACCCTCAAGCCAGGAAGGGATGCTCATCAAGAAACTTACAGTTTGTATTTATTTATGACTTCCTGTCCAAACACCCATTTTGGTAAAATCTTTTTTGTAGATGAGCCCATTGGAAAACTGATGAACTGTATTTGCATTGCACTCTCATTTACAGATGTTCTCTCATCTCTTATATTTTAAATGTTTTTTTTAAATCTCATTATGGTCCATCACTGATTGCATTACGACTCTGGAAATCATCCGTTCAACGTTTCCAATCTCACTGCTACGGTTTAATGCTGAATTTTAATTTACAATCAAGCATTATTTATATTTTAGCAAAATTTTTAATTATTTTCGATACATAATACTGTTTGCACTCCAGCGATGGACATGTTCGTCATCCAAAAAGAAAAGAAAATTTGATTCAGACGCTTCCACTTCTGAGGTATGTTTTGCTACAAATTTAACAAAATTTTTAGAAATTTATTGTGGGAATGAGCATTTTTGTAGGGGAATTTGGATTTTTTTCTCTCAAATTCCACTTTTTCCCAGTTTTAATATTATGAATGCTTGGACATAAAAGATTGCTTAGCGCTAAATATTGAATTTTCTATTGCGTTTGATTTAAAAAATAAACTAATAGATCTAGTAATGAATGTTTAATGTTTTTGTGAATCAAGGCCGTATCCACAGGGGAAGAGGGACCCACGAGCCTCCCCCCCCCCTCCAGAAATCTTTTGCAATGTATCATATATTCCTCCCTGAAACTTTGCTTAACATAAGTGTGTCGAAGTCTCCCCCCCCCCCCCCCCCCGAAAAAATATTCTGGATACTGCCTTGGCTACGGAGCAGGGAAAGCATGTTGAGAATTAGGAAGGGCAGGGTATGCTTCAAAATCCTACCCTTTATATATTCATATATATAGCGATATATATGACTAGAAATGATGTTAATATGAATTTTTTTACATATATGATAGCTTTTTGATATATATATAGTAGATGTATGTTTAGATCTTTGGTGAAGTTAGAGGAGTGGGTATTTGTTGCTTCTGCAACTTAAATTTTTGTAACTGGTCTTACATCTATAATGCTTAGGCTAACTCTGGAGGCAAGGGTTCGAGGGCTCTCCCCAGGAAACTTTTTGAAATCTTCCTAGCAATGCAATTTCGGGATACTTTGGTGATGTTAGAGGAAACAGAAAGGAGTTTGGTCCCCCCCCCCCCCAGCAATTTTTTTCAAAATAAAGTCATATCTTTGAAGTTACTTTTGGTGTTGCTTGTGATAGTGTTCAATATTGAACACTATCACAAGCCTTCCCTGAAAGTGTTTCTGAAAGTAAAGTGTCTTAAAAGCGTAATTTCTCTTTTCTTTCTTTTTTTATAACTTGTGATCTGAATTTTTTTTCTGGGGGGGAGGAGTTGACTTGCTCCGAGGGGGTAGCTACCCTCCCCCCCCCCGGCAAATGCCTGAAATAAACACGGAGTATATCTTTAGAGACAAGTATTTATGACTAGTAAATTTTCAACTCTTTTACACTTCTTATTGGTGTTTAGTCTGTGCATTTTTAGGGTGACCCCCCCCCTTTCACCAACCCTAGTTACGCCTACAGGGCTCCCACCGCCTTAACACAATTTGTAGCAGCTTTCGGAGCAGGTAAAATGTCCTTTCTGTATCAGTTAGGAGCTATCAGTTTGGAGCAGAAATATTTAACTTTTCTATCAGTTTGGAGCAGAAGAAACCGACTTTTTAGACCGACCGTCTAGGAGCCGAAAACAACTTTGTACCTTTTTGGGGATATTTTTCTTTATTTTTTAAATATTAAATTGCTTTTATAAAGCAATGTTACTTTCATACATTAAGGGTAAGAGCAGTTTCAAGTCTTCAAAATGATAGGAAATGTAAACGTCAGACATCCTTCAAAAACTGGATTAGATTATTTCAAAAACTGGATTATTTTTATATTTCTTAAGAAATTTTTCAAAACCTATTCAAAAAGTAAGAATAATTAAAATTATAACCCTTATAAAGGTTTTTCAATACTTTTCTCAAGAAACGGATTATTTAAAAAAATGTTTTATTTTTTTCTTCTTCTAATAGTTAACAGCAGCTTGAAGAAAGCATTCTCTCTTTTTTGTTTAATAGCTAAAACACTATTCTTTCAAGAAAATAAGCAAAAATTAACTAATATGAAAGGTTCAACTATATTACACTATTTATCATTACTTAAAATTTGTTTTTTAAATGGTACTTATTTAGGTATAACCATTGTGATTATAGTAACAGAAAAATTTTTGAATGAATTAAATATAATTTCATACTTTATCAAAAAATATATTTGAAGTTGATCCTATTTTCTACCTGCAGTAATATTCATTATTTTTCTGATTAAGTAATATTCCTTTAAATTTCAGTCCTAAATACTCACTTAGATGCTCTGGAAGTAATTAATAAAACTAAAAGTAAATTTCTGAGTTTCATAATTTTGCAGCAAGAAAATTCAAGAATCAAATTATATTTTTCAGTTCTATAATAGAAAGGCAAAATGTATTTTTTATTATATGTTGATAGTTTAATATCTAATGATTTTTCCCCAACAATTTATCTTTACATCTTTGAAAAATTGTGTAATAATTGCAATTAAATTTTAAGAGTCATAGGGTTACAGCAATTGGATGCCAAAAGAAACTAAATTGAATTAAAAGAAAAAGGAAATGCATGGCAATTTCATAACTTTCAAATCTAGTTTAAAAATTGAAACTTTAAAAAGAGTACTTTTATGAGGTCATTCATCCACAACAAAATTTCTATTTCTTCTAATAATATTACTTAACATATTTGCCAAAGATCATCAATTTATTAAGATATTATTGCTTTTTTAATGATTTTCCAACTTAGCTGTAATTTATTTTCCTTATTTTGTTCTTTATATTTATGTTTTTTCATTGCTTGTGGTTATATGGTATAGATTACAGAGCTTAAAGAGTAATGAGAAAAGAAAAAAAGCTGCAATTCAATGTTTAATTTTACATCGTTTGAAAGTCGATCTCCAAACACTTTCAGGCAGTGGTGTAGTCCTGGAAAAAAAGGTGGGGGGACGCTTTCAAATGCGAACATATATCTTTGTCACCCGAAGCAATTTGCTTTCAAAATGTTTCCAGAAAGGGGGGGGGGGGCGACGGGCCCAGCCCCCCCCCCCCGAAATCCCGAAAATTTTCGCAATATAGCATATATTCCTCCCTGAAACTTTCCTCAACGCTAGTGTTTCAAAGTCAGCCCCCCCCCCCCCCCGAAAAAATTTCTGGCTGCGGCCTTGGGGGTAAGCTACATAGTTTTTTTTTTCTGTCTAATGGATGCTAATAAGCGCAAATCAAGACTAACAACCAAAAGTTGTAAAATCTTAGCCAGCCTCCCTCACTATTTCAGATGAATTTAATTCAATACTTTTTTTCCCTTCATATCATTAATATATCATTAAAATATGTCTGAAAACAAAGAATAAATCAGAAAAAAAATATTATTAATGCATAAAATAAGTCAATTTGTTCATTTTTAAATAATTATTGAATTATTTGTAAACAATATTTTAAAATAGGGAGCTGTGATATGACAAAAATGTGCATGCATTTGTTGCCCCTCTCCCCCCAAATAAATTTTGAACTTGTTAATTTCATGCACAGAGATGTCCATGCTTGTTCACGCATACATAGATGTGTTTAGCAGACTAACTAAATCATCGCCTTTAAGGAACCATCGTCTTAAAATAGCTTGAATCACAAAAATGTTCATTTTTTGGTAAATTAAATTACATTTAAAAGGTTGAAAAAATATGATCCCATTGAGGTCCCAAGTTGAAATTTTGCATAATCGATGATAAAATAGACAGAAATATATGTGAATATTTTGAAAATTTTCCATTTTACGTTTTTCGAGAAATTTAAAATTTAATTTTTAAGGTCATTTTTTTAATTTAAAATTTTTATAAAATTAGTCATGATGCATATAGTATGAAACGGCATTCAGTATGCTTTTTACTAGAACTTTTTATTTCTATTTGTTGATGAGCCTGTTTTGTGTTGAAGCATGCCATGTAAAAATGTGAGTTTTTTACAAAATCAAAGTCTGATCACTAAGAAACAAAACAGGATAAAAATCTAAAAATTTGGATTTTTAATTTTCTTGAGAGGTACAGATGATAAGCCAAATTTGAGGAAAATAAAGAAAGGTGAGTTAAATTTTTCTCAGATTTTGGATCACTTGCATGGAATGACCCCTGTCACTTCCATTTTTTTTTCCTTGTTATTTCTTCTTGCCGGTATTGCATTGGAGAAATAACGGAAAAAATGGAAGCTACTTATATGAGTTTTGGGAAGGGAAAAGTAAAAAAAAAAAAAATTAGCGTCGTTTCCCTCCATTCAATAGGCGCGGCATTTGATCAATCAGGAGTGGGGGTCAATCGCCCCCCCCCCCTTGACTTTTAGAAACGCATAGTATTTATACGTGTGATTATGTATTTTGTTGTTTTTTCCCTAATATGCATTGAATATATACCCCCGGAGAATTTTGGAATGACTGGCCATTCAGTCTAGGTTTGTCTTTTGGTGGTAAAAAGGGCAACAGTTCTTAGTAAAAACAACAATCCAGGCAGTGCTCCCCACTGAAGAATGAATTTTATATGTATCTTGTAAAAATAAAAACTTATATTTACAAAATTTCAATTTTTTTAGTTATTGAAGTGCTTAAAAACAATGTATTGAAACACCATATGTTATGATATTTCTACCTTGAATAATTGAAATAATAATTTTTAAATAATAACTTAAAAACAACTTCACATTCCTTTTGTTTCACATATTCATAAATATGTAACTTTTTTTAACCCTTTAATGGGGCGGTGGTTAAAGTATACTTCACACAAAATTATTCACCAACTTAAAAATTTATAGTAAACTATTCTAGCGGGTGGGGAGGTAAAACGCATTGTTATTTTTAATGACCAATATGAATTTTATTTTTTGACCTATATTTTAAAAAATATATTGATCTACCATTACTAAAAGGAAACCAGAAATTTTGGTCCAGCCTTATAAAGAGTTAAGACTTGATTTTTAGGAAGATAGCAAGTTACACATTACAACCCTTATAGTTATTAAGTGACTCATAATAAACTATTTTCTAAGTGTAATTATTTCTATTGTTTTCATTATACAGGGTAGTAAAAATTACTGAGCACAAATCATGTTTGAAAAAAAAAAAAAGGAGAGAGAGAGACAACACAATGTGAGGTATCATATGGTATCAAATGATTATGTTTCATTCGATTAACTTCCGCAACACAATTCAAACATGAAAACTTTTCCTCATATTCTTTATTTTATTCACTTTTTTACAAACATGTAATGTGCCCAATAATTTTGGACCATCCTTCACCCTGTACGTAAAAATACCGAAATATATGCCTTTTATGTGGTTATAATTTTTTTTTTTTTAGTTTTATATAAAATTGTCTTCAAATCAAAATTAAATTAAAAAAAACCCCTGAAGTACTTTTTGGATTTTTCGGGCCTGATAATCACCGAAAAAGAAAAAAAAAAGCTGAATAAATTGAAAGTGATAAAGGCATTTTAAAATGAATTTACACCGCAATTTTGTGCCGTGCCATAACAGGTTTTTGCACAGATAATCATTTGTAATCCAAACATTTTTTTACATTAATTTGGTTTTGAAATTGTTTAACAAAAAGCGTAATGCATAAAGTTTGAATATGCAAAAGGCTTGAAGCGATGACGAGAAAACAAATGATTGTGAAAGAAAATGTTTAATATACTTGTAGGTTTTTCGATATTGCATACCAAAAGGAAAGCTACTTTTTTTAAGTAGCTTTCCTTTCTAGGGAAAGCTACTTAAGAAGGGGACTAGGGAAGACTACTAGGGAAAGCTAATTACTAGAAGTCTAGGGGGGACTTAGGAGGACGTTCATTGTCCCCCAACTTTTTAACTCTAATAATACCAACGTCCCACTGTTTTGTAAAAAAAAAAAAAAAACAAACAAACAGTACAAGCAGTGTAAATATTTTGATTTCAAAACTTATGATGATATTTGAAACCTCTCCCACCCCCGCACACCCATTTCCTAGGCAGGCCAGCACAGCTGAAACTAATTCTCTGAATTTATGTAGTTCCCGTTGAATATTAAATAAGTTAGGAAGCTCAGCGTCCTCTCTGGAAATTAAAGGTGAGGGGACGCTTGAGTTAAAATAAAGAGGTGGGGGGACGCCGTCCCAACGCGTCCCCCCCCCCTCGACTACACCACTGCTTTCAGGAACAAATATATATTTTCAAACAATGTTTTTATTTAAAATAAAAATACATTTTATTTATTTACTTTGAGAGGAATCATTATAAACAGTTAAAATGCAAAAAAATCCGATTTTTGTAGCGGATGCAAAAAGATTGTAGAACGTATGCTTACACGTGGAAACAGACCCGGACTGGCTCCCTCTGGGGCCCTCGGGCAGATACTGAAAAGGGCCCCCCTAGAGGGGAGTTCTTCCCAGGAAATTTTTTGAAAATTATGTGTTAGGAAACCGCTTTTTTGCCCTTTTTAGGGTCTTATACAGTAGTTAAACTAAAGCGATATTTTTATATTAAATGAGGAAAAAAATCAAAACAGTGTTTTAAAGTTATGCTTGACTAACTGTTTAGTACAACAAAATTTCATGCTATTTTTATTATGTCTCAATCACATAAACTGCAGAAATTATAGTATTAAACTATAAAATGCAATGAGAAAGATAAAAGTCTTTAAGTAAGCCAAGAGCACTTACTAAATACAGTAGTCTCTCGGTAATCCGGCAGATATCGAACCAGGCTACTGCCGGATTACCTAAAACGCCGGATTACTAGAATGTACTAAAAATACGCATATAAATTCCTGGACAAATTATTTATTTTAATGTACATCGTGTTGTTTACATTATTCCTTTGAAGTTGAAGGCATAAAATAGTTTGTTTTTTCACTTTAAATGACATTTTCAATGCGTTTTCTTGAAGACGTTTCAACACTAAAATGTCACGAGCAGAGACGCCATTTTCTTCTGCCCAAGTAATAGATGTAGCGAAGGAACGAACGGCTACGTCGTGGGGTATTGTCTGCACAGCTGCGCTACAATAGCTGCACAGAAACAGGTTTTCAACTCTACTACCACGCATTTACTAGCTCCTTATGAAGCGCCGGATTACTGGCAGGGCCGGACCAGTGAAGTGCCGGATTACCAAGAAACTACTGTAATAAACCTCTATTTATTAAATGAACAATGTTGCCGTATGCTTCAGTACTGTATGAAATCATTTGAATATAATTTTCATTATATTATAAAACTAAAAATCTGCCCTTCTGAATGATTTTCTAGCTAAATGAAAAGTCAAAATTGCTTTTTTGAAAATATATACATCTTCTTAAAAATCACAAATCGATTTGCTCCAAGTTAAAATTTAAAAACTATTATTAGCTTGTACCAAGAAAATAATAATAAAATAAACATTTATTTCATTTAAATCACAAGCATCATATTAGTCATCCCAAATTCAAGTTCAAGCACCAGTACCGGATCTTGTAGTTTTGCGTGATGGGGCAAAACTTAAATATGCCACCCCTCCCCCTCCAGCTAATTATTGCTCATATTTCGTAAATTTTTATGCTCTGGTCATTTTTTTAGTGAGTTTTCACCTTGTGAGGGCGAGGCACTGATAAACCCATAAAATTTTTCAGGCCCAGAGAAACCTACCAGGTTCTTTCACATGAACATTAGGGGTATAGCGCCATATGAAGGGGCTCCCCTTATCTGGAGATATGAAGTTCAGACAGTTGAAGGGGGTCCAGGGGATTACCCCCCGGGAAAATTTTGAAAACTATATGCAGACTGGTGCATTTTGAGGCTTAGGAAACGCATTTGGGACTGCAAAAATATTAGGGAAAAAAAAGAAGCAAATTAAAACTTTTTAAAGTTTAAACTCTTTCACTCATAAAAATGCAGAATAAAATGAGCATTTTTTTAATAATCCGCCCCCTCTCCGCCTTCTTGCTTATTACGTTCATATCGAAGAGACACGTGTCTGCCTTCTCAAACGACTCGTGCAAGGATCCCCCTCCCGCCTTTTCCCGAACGGATGCCTGGAAAATTTGTAAAAGAAAAATTACTACATTGTTTGAGCATAGCATGATTTATATTTCACTATTACAAGGGGAGAAAAAAGTGACTTTTTCAAAATATAAATTTTTCAATTTTGGCATTGCGAAATTTGCCAGCCTCTAAACTTGCCTTCCCTTGTCTGCCACAGGAGCCGGCCGACTCATCAACGACGCAATATATTCGGAGCGCTGAACTAGGATTTTAATTCTCTCTTTGCAAAAGTTAAATTTTCAAAAATAAATATATTTTTCTTTTTTTTATTGTATTGTCTTTCATCTTCTTCTTCTTTTTGTGCATCACAGTAGAATGTGCCCCCTCCCTCCAGATCCGGCACTGCCTGGCATCCTTGGAAAATTACTTTATCAATGTACCTTAGTCAACTTGTTATGTAACCTGCATCTAAAAATCTAAAAATACGATAAGCCAGATAATGGCAGGCGTGGGGGGGGGGGGGGGGGGTCTTCGGGTGCGCATGTATAACCTGTCCTGTTAATGATATTGTCTACCTATTCATACATAAATACCTTAGTTTACTAAGTAATATAAAAAATAAGATTCACCTTTTATTTTTAAGCAATTTTAAAGAAAAATGTAATTTTTATACTTTTGCTTATTAATATAGTATATTGCAAAAAGGAAAAAACTAGAAAAAGAATTTTTACTACTTTATGAAACCAAATTGGCCTTCAAAATAGAAGTCATGCAATGAGTTTATGAGTAGAAGTAAAATCTTCGTCAAAAACACAATGAGAAGTTTGGGAAAGACCGTATCCAGAGGGGGGGGGGGGGGGTCGTCGGCTCCCCCCCCCCCGAAAACTTTCGCAATGTAGCATATATACCTCCCTGAAACTTTCCTCAACACTAGAGCATCAAAGTTAGGGCCCCCCCTCGAAAAAAAATTCTGGCTACGGTCTTGACCCCTGGTGGTAAAATAAATATGGGGCCCCCTTAAAATATCATTGGAAACACTAATGTGAGTGCCCAGTATTTGAATTGCTCATTTTTTTCCACCATTCCTATTCTGTACAATTTGCGCGAAACATCATTTATTGCGAAGCCCTACCTGTATCCATGTGGTCTACAGTAGGGGGGGGAAGGAAATTTGAAATAATGAAGGGGCCCCTTCTCAATTCGGGGCCCCCTTGATTGGTGGCCGCCAGGTCCACCCACTGGTTTTTGTTTCTCTTGAAGTTGACTTATAGGCTGTTATCAAATCCGTTCACATGAACAGCTCCGACAAACGAGCAAGCAATAATATTTTATGTTGAAGTGCCCCATCTAGCTAGTTTTGATTTTACAAGCTCATACAAAGCAAAAGCAAGTCCAATTGGGCCATCGACCACTGTTATGTGTAAAAGTCTTTAAGCTTTGTCAGATTGCGATAGCGAAGCATCCTGGGAAAAAGCGTAATGAAGCAGATATAAAGAAATTAAAGATCTGTAAAAAGAAGTTCGGATAGAAAACGATTTTGTTCCCCCCCCCCCCCTAGTACGGGGGCCCTCGGCGATCGCCGACCAGGCCAGTCCGGGCCTGCGTGGAAAGTAAGCTTAAGGAATTTTAAAGAATTGTTATAATGGAGCAGCAATCTTTTTAACAACTGTTGTGTTATTGATTTTTCACATTGATTAGTATTTCCTAAACATTAGAAAACACAAAGAGCTCTGAGGAAAAACGCCAAGTTTTTTTTTTCCACGTTTCACGAAATTGTAAACTTCTTTATCTATTTCAAGAAAAACTTACTAAGTAAAATGTTCAACAGAAATAGTGATAAGAGGCATGATTTTTCTCTATAATACTACAAAATATTAGAAATTGTCTCAATGTTTCTTTTACAAGCGTGGGATACCATCACTCATTCTGCTCAATTTTCTCATCCATATTTGATGTTCTTAAGAGACAGTAGAGCTAATATTCATTAATAAACTGCTTCAAAAGTAAAAAATTAGTTGACTAAAGGGAAATGTAACAAATGATGTCGATTTTAAGATTAAAAAATGGTATCTAAAATTTTTTTCCGAAAATCGCGATTTGGTGCTAATTTGCCGAAAAAACGCATTTTGTAGCAGAATAATCGTTTTGGCGCAGTTTTGCGCAGCCGAGGGAGCCCTGCCGACACCACCGAGATTACGGACAAGGCCCGAGTGCGAGAGGAATGAGTCATCAGGAGGAGACGGTAGATGAAAAAGTCTTTGCCGCGTTAACCCTCTACCATCACCGAAAAACGAATATATATTTTTTGATTTTATAGACAGTTTTAACTTAATAAGAGATATTTCGTGAGAAAAAATCCGAACTTATGCACAAAATTTTTTAACTCGTTCAATATTTTACGTCATATTATTTTCTGTAACTAGGAACTGGATTGTCATAGTGAATGTATTACATGCGCTGAATAAACAAACTTGCTGTAGTAATAATGTAACAAGTAGAAATTAATTGCATAAATATACCCTATAAAATAGAAATGACCGTAAAGAAGCATCGGGTTGTAAAATCACTTTTCATCTTCGCAAAACTGACATGTATTTTTCCGATTTTATTCACAAGTTTTAGCTTTGTATAAAATATTTTGTAAAATAAAAATAAATAAATAAATAAACAACAAGCTTTATGCATATACAGCTGTCAAAATTCAAAGCTGTTTTTAAACTACATTATCAAAAATTTTTGCAAAAAACGTTTTAACCAAATTTAAATGTTTGTTGGTTTAACGACCAAATAATTCACAACATATATGTAAAAACATTTTTATTATTCATGTTATGACTTCGAAAAAAAATTTTTCTTTTATAGAGCACTTTGAAATAATCAATCAATATTTCATAAAAATAATTACTTACACCGTAAGGTTGTTCCACATCAAATGCCATATTGAACATAAACACATCAGAATTCATATAAATTTTACGAAGGGGTATTGTGCTTAAAAATTATCATCATACTTTAAAATTTGAAAAGAAAAGAACAAAATGAAAGAAGGAGAAATGCATTACAAATCAGAAAACAGCAGGGAATCATTGGTATATTACTGGAATGTTTTGGTTTTTAAATGAACATTAGTCATCACAAGACAAGCGTAACAAAATATTAACTTGCAATAGAAAATTTTGATTGCCGAAATCCTTCACTCGAGATTCATTTTTGTCCATTAGAAGCAAAATTCATTTTTAGATCATTCATTCAATAAAAAACCTATAAGTTATTTTTTAAGCTTACGTTTAGCATTTTATTTAGGAAATAACAATAAAGTTATAATGAAGGTTTGCGTTAATTATCACACAGTAATAAAGTCATAGCAAGTCTTATAACTACTCAAAGCAATTTATATACTTTTACAAATTCGAAGAGAAGGAAAAAAATCCCAAATTGGGAACAGCCAAATATTTACACGTTACATAATGTTAATGTTTTATTCTAATACTTGAAGTGTTCCGCCATAAATAGTTGGTTTAAAAACTGATATATTTTTTGGAAGAACTACTGTTAATGGAACAACACATTTTGAAAACTATAAATATTGTCACCAAACTAATCTTCTTGCTTTGATTTCAACTAGTTTTTTTTTTTTTTTTTTGTGTTATTCAATTTGACTTTCATTTTTGGTTTGTGTATTATTCAGGTGAAAGATCAGAAGATTACGAATTTCTCCCTACAAATGTGTTCTAATACTCGTTTGTATTACTTAATTTAACCAAGGATTTTTAATTATTCTTATTCGTCAATTTACTGCTTTCTGCCATAAAAACATTCTTCAGAGATTTTTTTACACACATTTACATGTATATATACATTAGGGAAATTTAAAAGGCAACATTGTAAAAAAATGACAACAAAATAAAATAAAACACCAATATAACAAATGGAATTTAAAAAAAAAAACAAATTTGAGTGAAAAATAAAATAAAATAAATATAAATATATAAATCAATAAGAAGAAATGAATGGAATGTGACAGCCAAGTCTTCAGGGGAAGTCACTATTGCAAACCATTCGAGGATCGTTTCTTATAGAGTGCAAGCATTATAAATAAATAAATAAATATATGTAGAAACGTTTTTTTTTTTTTTTTTTGGGCCTGTGTGTTAGTACTATAGAGGTTTCAATTTCGAACATCGATGTTGCATCTCTAAGCTATTATGGACATCATTCACCGATGAAACTAAGTATAAATTTTGAGCTTTACAAAACGAGCCTGTTTCAGCTTATTCAAAAACGCTCCACATATGCGTAAAACTTACTCTATGAAAAAAAAATTTGAGGAATTTTTCTCATGTATGTGAGAAACAGTACATTCGAAAATCATCAAATGCACATGAAAAATGAAAGAAAAGTAAAAAAAATGTGACACAATATTTTACTCAATTAATACGTCTCTTTATGTCAAAATGCTGACTACAAATTACTAATCATCGTTTCAAAAAAGGACGAAACTAATTTAAATTTGCAAGTTTCGTTATTCTATATTTTTTTCAAACTTGAATCACAGAGTTCCAACTCTCTGGCATTACATAAGACGCAAGTTTTAAAGTTCTTAACGTGTCATTATCTATAAATACCAGCATTTTTGTAGATAGCATTGTTTGGCATTAAACCACGAATAAATGTATGAAAAAGAAATAATAATAGAGAATAGAACTTACTCTTGATGAATTGGTAGGTTTGAAATCCTTCCGGGAAATATTTTTAATCCACTTTGATTTCAGTTCTTCGTCTTGAGGAAATCTAAATACTGACACTTTTTTCCCATCGTAATTGCCCTTGCAATTGGGCACACAACAGTGAGAGGGCATATTCAAATGTCCAGAAAATTTTTTACTAATTGATGTTGCAAAAAGTTCGATTATATAAAATGAGAGCTTACTCCCGCAATGGCGACATTGGACGCTACAACATGTTTGCTGGTCAAGGAGAAAACATTACATATAAGTGAATGGAAAACGCAACGGTTCTTTGCTGGGGGTCTTGGGTCTCGTCGTCTCCTCTTGATGACTCATTTATTGCTCCGCGGACGCGTCCTCAGGCCTTGTTCGTAGTCTCGGCCCTGCGCCTATGTAGCAGGTGGCGCACATCTAGTGGGGCGCTAATTTGACAGTATTTTTGCAAAAAAATAATTTTGATGTAGCACATTTTAGTTTAAAAATGTTTTAAAACATTGAGAAAAGAGCTACAATTGAAAAGAAAACAATTCCTAATTCTCAAAAGAGGAATTTTGCATCTGTTTCGTATTTACTGCGTTGAAGAGAAGCTTTTACACACCAGTGGGCAGGCAGTGATGTCGGAGGGTGACATTTTCATTTAACTCATTAGAAAAACGAAAACCTACAAACATATACACATTTTTCAAAGGACATTGTTTATTGTGAGAGTTAAAAAGGGGTAACACATTAGTCTAAATATAAGGCAGTGGTTTCTGGAGATAAATTTACTCTCAAGTCGGAAGAGCAAGGAACAAGCTCCTACGAAGAATCGTGTATC
The DNA here is from genome assembly GCA_038502835.1 of Octonoba sinensis. NCBI lineage: Eukaryota > Metazoa > Arthropoda > Arachnida > Araneae > Uloboridae > Octonoba > Octonoba sinensis. The sequence goes on along the minus strand of CM076599.1, from coordinate 20,459,480 downwards.
ATCGCCAATCACGCCATCATTCTCGATCACAATGTCTTCGCTAACTACGATTTATCGAAAGATACAATGTGGAATCGAATATCGCGGTATTGTTTGTTTAATCTCGATATATCGCCCAGTAATCTATCAAATTTTTTTAAATAGTTTTCTTTAAGTTTACTTAAAAGAACATAAATGTGTATAACTAAATTTTTAATTTAATTATAAAGCTTAACATTTCTATTTGACGCAGTTTGCACGATGCAACTCTTTTTACATGTGATGTAACTGGAATCAGGAATGTGCACTGCACAGTGCGTGGCTAGCAAACTTTTGTCAGTGCATAAGATGTGATGATCTTGGGACAGCTTGTACTATGTATGACAAAAGAAAAGTAACAAGTTAGAAACTGTAAGAATTTATTTATTTGCAAATTTCAAATTAAAAAAAGATATCCAACTCCAATATGAAAAAGAAAAAGTTTAGAGTTCCATGGCTTCTTCAGTTGCTCGTATTGTTGTTTGTACAACTTCCAAGGGTACAGTCTGTGATGACAATACAGCTGTGGCTCCACGCTTGTATCGATAAGTACCTTGCCTAGAAAAAAAAAAACGAAACAAAATAGTTTTATAAAAAGCATAAGTTTTTAATAATTTAACATATTTTCTTGAGCTATATATGATATACTAAAATTTTGTTTCAATGGTGAAGAAAATATGAATGTAAAAGAAATATACAAAATTTCATAAATAAAAGTAGTCATTGCTTTTAAATAAAACAAACAAAAGTTGTTAAATTATTATCGTTTTTGGAAACATGAATAAAATAATTTTCGGACAAAAAATAGAACCGACTTGAAATTAGAAATTGCGCTAAAAAGTAAAAAATAAATTTTTGCTTTAAACAACATTGATATTACTTTTAAACGTAAAAGTTGGCACTAAATTATTGAGTCTAATCACCATTGCATTATACGTTGCATTATAGGTCAGGGAAAATAGAGATTAAATTAACTCCAGATCAACAATAAAAATCAGGGTTGCCCTAAGTGAGAGAAATGAATGAGATATTCTTTCACAAAAATAAATGAATTTTTTTCACTCTAGCACTATAAAAACATTGAAAAATTGAAAACATTAACAAATCTAAAAAAAAATGAATACCAAAATAAGTACTTTGAATCCCTATATTTGTACATAGTAAATATCTTCATGAAAAATACAAATTTCAATAAAAAAAAAGAAAGGTCCTCAGGGTTCATACTAGAGAAAAATACAAGGCGACCTTGATCAAAATGTTAAGTGGGAACTTTAATTTTTGGTTTTGTTTTTAAAAGTATATTACTAAATTGTCTGATACTAACTACGTAATTAAAGATGATTATCTAGGGACGTGGGAGCGTCTCGCCCGCCAAGAAAACCGTACGATCAACCTACGAAAAAAGCAAAAAATAATGGCAAAAACGACTAAGAACTGTTTACACGACATAACAAGTTGATGTTGTCACCCCCTGAATCTCAGCCCCATAACGATTCCTGGGGTTGATTTTTTGCATACTCAATGTCGAGTGGTCCCTGACGATGTATACCAAACTTCAATCCCCGAGACCATCAGGGGCTGAAGTAATAAAAGTTAGAAAATCGCTATTTTTAAAATCCTTCGTGTTGTTGTTGTTGTTTTTGTTCTTTGACGGGGCTACAGCCCAGATGAGAAAACGGATCGAGCTGAAATTTCGCACATACATTCCTCATGCACCAAGGGTGTGCCTTTTGTGCCATTTCCCCCCTCCCGCCTTCGACTTCACCCCCAAAAATGTGATTTTTACACTCGTATCTCAGCCCCATGGGGCTATGTGGTGTTGATATTTTGCATAAATATTTTCGGGGGTTCCCTGAGTACGTATACCAAAATTTATTCCGCAGGGACATCTGGGGTTGGAGTAAGTAATTTTTGAAAATCACCATTTTTCAGATTTTTCCAGTTATTCATGCTCAAAAAGTCCGTTTTCACGGCGAAAAAAAAAAAGAGAGTCGAGAAAATTTTTGCCAAATATTAAAAATTTATTCAATTGCACAAACATATGCATGTAGAACAAGCCAATAATTTAAATCGCCAAATTGGTGAACCCTTCTTGGCGCGTTTTGGTCGCCGCTAAAATGGACAAGTATCTTTATCTTTTCTTTCCCCATATTTCTCATATTTATGCTGAATAGTGGCTAGGAAAGACAAGAAAATCTATTTTTGATGAAATTTGAATCTTATTGGTTTGCCAAATCACTTAAAAGGAAAGAATAATTAAAAGCAGGATGAAAAAATTAAAAATAGTCGGTGCCTCAAAATGCTAAAAAAAAGCAAAGATTTTTCTTTATCGACGTGTATGCAGAATGGCAACAATACGAATAAAATCAATAATAAAATAGAGCTTTTATCAATCGTCTGCTAAAAGAAATTAAAAGCTAATTACAGTGAAAAAATAATTTCGAATTGCAGAGAAACACGGCCATAACTTCCGTTCTATATAAGGCAGAAGCTTGAAGCAAACTCCATCTTATGCAAAAAAAATAAAACCTTTCGATTGGTGTAAAAATTTTGAAGATGCAAGCATTTTTTCACTTCCAAATCTTCAAAAGAGTGACAATTGTGCTTTTAATTAATATCTCCGTTAATTAAAGAACCACCTGAATGAGACTGGGCAATACGTCTGCCCCGGAAAATTTCGAATCCGATGATGCCTGTCTCGACCGAATTCCCCCCAAAAATGTGATTTCCATCCCCGTATCACGGCCCACTGGGGATATCTGATGTGATTCTTATAGTTTTTAAGTACATACATTTATTTAAGTTATTTTGCATGTGAAAAAATAATGAAATATAAATAATTAAAATATAAGTCTTTTCAAGAAATGCATTTTTATTTTGTAATTCTTTTTTTTACACATACGCTAATAATTTAAACATAAGTCAATAGCAGAAAACCTTTTTCTTTTTAATCGTACACTTAAAATATGTTACAAAAAATAATACAAACAAAAAAATAACTGAATAAATTAAAACATTAATGGCGTTGTGAACTCAAAATTTAACAAGTCTCGGTGGCCGTGTGATTCCGCTCGCACCTTTCAGAGCCTCAACTTGCTAAATCGAAACTCGGCGGGGGTAGATTAGCAAATACTTTAAAAATTATCCTATCATCTAATGCTGGAAATTTCTAGAACATTCTATCACTTAATTTGCATGTTCTTGGCAAATAGTTTCCTTGTGCTCGCATAAAACTCCCTCCTCAAGATGAGCGGGAGAGTGTTTGTGGTAGTACAGTGCAACGGTGACAATTAACTGAGTTGAAATTTATTTGCGGCACAAATTTGTGTTGTTACACCCACCAGTTGGAATTAAGATTTCATTTATTTAATGTTTTTTTTAGAATTTAGTTTCCCAGAAAATTTTGATTAGGCCGAAATAGTGGTTGCACATAATAATGTTTTTAATCGCGAAGTGCCACAATAATTCCCCAGTTCAACGACTACCTTGAATGCGTTTACAGATTGGCATGAAAAGAAAAAAATTCGACTTACCCCTTGTGGATGGCGTGTTGATCATGAAAAGAAAACTTAACAAGTTTTAACAAATAACAAAAAATTTTATTTATGGAGGAACTGGCTGCATTTTTACTTTTATAAAATAAAAAAAATAGGTGATCACCTGCACAATTACTATATTAGATTAGACTGTTAGACATCCAATTTTTTTTTACAGATTACATTTGAGCATCCTCAGACGGTGCAAAAAAAAACTATTGATCCATTTTAGTTGTAAGAGATCATCCAGGACATAAAATCAATAAAAATAAACTTGAAGTATGACTTATAAACTTATGATGAGGGCATCCTGGCTCCGAGAAAAAAAATTGCAGTGGCGGGCATCGCTCCCGTTTTACAGGTGCAGCTGCGCCCTCATGGATTTCGCCGGACTTTTGCTGGTAATAATTGTTGCCATAATTTGAAAATATTTGCAGATTACCCCCTTTTGTTTTTAAGACATGACGTGTGGCTCACACGGTGTCAGGGGCAGGATCGAAAGCTCCATATCGGCGGTCCACTGCCATTATTTCACAGAAAAGGAAATCGATGCGCCGGCAACCTCTCGACACGGCAATCACGGCGAGAGTCAATCGCATCTCTCCCACTTTCTCCACACGCAATTTCTCCGATGGCAACGGCGCACGTCACGTGCGCCAATGAGAGCGCAGGAGGAATTTTGGCCGGAACCAATCGAAGCGTGACCCGTGAATCGTGAACCAAAACCACTTTCACAGCGTCGCCTGACGCATGAAAAACAACCTAATAAGATCTTCAAGACAGGATGTTCAAACATGGACGACAAATTCGTTGAAAACAAGATGGCTATTTGGTAAAAAAAAATGGTAATTTGGAAAAAGGAATGAAAAAGATTTTTATTAAAAAAGTTTAGCATGGTAAAAGCATTTACGAATCGGTAATTAAAATAAGCAAAATTTTGATGTTAAAAGAATTTAGTGCGGAAAATACCGATTTTGTGAAAAAAACAAAATAATTTGGAATAATTTAATTAAAAGTTAGCGTTACATAAAAAAATAGAAATGATAAAAAGCTTAGAAAAAAAATAAATTAATTAATAATGGAAAAAAAATATTTTAAATAGAAAAAAATGTGATGCAATATCACAGTGTTCAACTCTAATTAAAGTTGCTTCAATTATAAATAATACAGTTGATGCAAAAAGATGTGATATCTCCTCAAAAAACAACCCTGTTGTAAAAATTTGCCCGCCAAGAAAACCTTAAACTCTTATCCACAAAAAGAAGCCATTCATGCAAAACCCTCGTCAGTAAAAAGTTATGATATCCAATTTACCCGCCATGTATCTTCTTCTCAAAAAAACGTCCGCGTAAAATTTTTTGAATGCAGTTTGGCGGGAAGCTTTTTGTTTACCGAGCAACCATCTCTCTTTGCAAAACTTCCCTCCAAACAGTATTGAAATTTTTTTTACGCGGACGAGTTTTTTTTTTTGAGAAGAAGATACATGGCGGGAAAATTGGATATCATAACTTTTTACGGCCAAGGGTTTTGCATGAAAGGGTTCTTTTTGCGGAGATCTAATCTATATACTCAGCAAGGAAAGATAAACATTAATATGGTTCACACAAAACGGATCCTGCACAAAATTCGCGATTGCAAAAATGGGTGCTTTATAAAGTTATAAGATTGAAAAAGACCTATTAAATAACCAAAATTCTTTGTGTGATTTTTACAAAAAAAAAAAAAATTAGTTTAATATTTTCTCTATTTTTTTCGAATCATATGTCCTTTTATCTATTGATGTTTTCCGATGAAAACAGTATAGAAACCAGCATTCTCTTGTAACTTGAAAAAGTGAAGGTTCTTCAGTGTCTAACGCTTGTAACGACTTAAATTATTCCTGTGAGTTTGAAAATGTATTGTTTCAAATATAGTGTGAAAATTCAAAAGGAATATTTTGAAATAAATGATGTTTCGTACTCCTATGCGAGAATGGCTCATTTTTACGATCGTGATTTTTGTGAAAGATGAGATTTTATTATCGCGATTTTTTGAAAAGCTTGGGTTTTGCGTTTCTAAAAATTAACACTTTCATTCTATGTGAAAGAGATTCAAATTGTATTGTTTGATTTCTTGTAACCTTTTTACATTCAATGTTTTAAAATTTGCTCGAATTTTTTTACAAGCTCAATTGTCTGAAAAATTCGTGCATATGGAATTCTGCCTTTTACACTTTCCTAATAATCGAGGCATTGATAGATATTTTGGTAATTGGTTAAACACAGGCTGAAACATTAATCCATTATAAGTAGACATAGGAGATATGTTAACGAGAGCTGATCTTCATATGCATCTTGTTTTCAATCCTGAGTTTCTAAAAAGATTATTTTTTGCGATCGTAAATTTTGAAACTAATCCATTCTAGAACACAAATAGGGTTCTTAGATCCTTCTTTTCATTAATGGGGATAAGATGGCAGTTGAAAACTAACATACTACTTTTAGTTTGTATTGAACATCAGATTAGAATAGTAGTTTCGCAACGTTTTAAACGCGTGTCTGCTAATTGCGGGAGCAGCGGCAAACTAACTTTTTTTGAGTGGGATTTCAAAACATATTGCGGGAATTACGCAATCCCACGGCCCAGAGCAAACCCTGGTCCTATCAAATGGCCAATTATTTAAAACATTCTTGAAAAGTCCAGGAGACATAGTAGGTAGTCAGAGTATTCCCGCGCTGGAACGTCAGCTGGCGTATATACCCGAAACACACACCTTGGGATTATTTCCACATAAGACCAGGCACCGGGATAGTCCAAGAAAAATGACTTAATTAAATTCCGAAAACCTTGTTGACTCAGAACCTACACATTTAAAAATGCTATTTCGCCAACTCTTTTCAGTCGGTAACTTAAAACAAAAAAATGTCCGCTTCGTACCACCAACTCATCAAGATGGCACTATTTTTGTCAGATTTCAAGAGCGGGCAGCCCATTAACAGCCACAAAGGTCAGCACAAGCAGAGTAAAGAGGAAGGGAATCGTCCTGAGAGAACGATGTCGTTTCCTTTTATACTCGCCTACTGGCGCTGCATGATTCATCTATGCTGTTCCTAAGCATCAACACTGACATGCGTCTTTTTGTGCAAATTTGCAATGTTTTCTTCACTTATAGACAAAAAAGTAACTTTTTTTGTTGCTCAGAGGGAGAAAGAGCGGCAATCGAGCTGACCACGAACAACAAAATGAAATTCCACAAAGGAGACTCAGGACGCTTATGGGTTTGGTGATTCAAAACAATAACTTTCCCTCATAGTTTGAGAAACTTGAATTATCCTGATTATTCCCCGATATTTTCCAGAACATAAAACTTCCCTGAGAAATACCTGATTTCCTGGTTGTGTTTCTACTCTGTTATTGTATTACCAAGTTAATTAAATTTGCAAATTCTCATTCATAAAAAAATTCAATATAGATCAAATACTGCCATTCTAAAGACTGCAAAGTTAATATTTTTATGTAAATTTAAGACATGGTTTCTGAACAAAGGAAATGAGCTTACAAATTTGGAAGAATGGCAAAAAAACCATGGAAATCCAGACTAGCTACAATGGCAGCCAAAATTGTGCAAACATGCTTGGTTTGAATTCCAGTAGCATATGCAGGTCTCTTTTCAGGGGTGGTTTTTCTTGGGGGCCATTTATTAATGGCTGTTTTTCAAATGGCTTCTTTCTGGTATCAGTATTTTCCAGAGGGATATTCAATGACAGCTCCCCGCCTGAATACGCCTATGTTGGACTCTACAATGTACAATAAAATAAAAAGAAAACAAACCTTTGTCCTTTCAAATTTGCAACATCATATGGTCTGATGTATTCTGCTCCTTCTCGAGTAATAATACACATGTCAATGTTGCTTCCAGATCCTAAATCATGAAATACTCCTCCAGCAACTGCATCTCTAACCAACTGTTGCCCTTCTGCTTTCTGCATAAAAATGTTACATTTAGAACATTATTATCTCTTTTAAACACAGATATACGTCAATAAATCACAGATTTGTGTGCATTTATACGTAATTCAAAAACAGTTTTGCAACTGAGCCAAAACTTAAATGGAGCATATTTCGTTACACTATTAAAATGATTAGAATTTCTGAATCATGCATGGTGTAACACTTTCCAAACTGGCGATTTAATAACATGAATGCAAAAGTGTTCACTGTTGCTTATCTTACATGCATGTTGGGTTGATACTCCAATTTCCAAAATAAAGTAAAAAATAAATAAAAGTATTTTTTAAGATAGTTTCTGATTTGGAAAAATATAATCTAAAAGAGCTATAATAATAATTTTCTTTATGAAATCAATTAATTTTAAAAGTGACCAAAAAAAAGGTAGATTTTGAATAACTTTGTTTGAATTTTAAAATTTGTTTTTAAATTGGTTATGACCATGCAAATTCAAAATAGTTTCGAGCAATTTCATTTTTTGTTTCCACAATAAATCACATCTACATTCTATCATATTATAATTTACCGTTAAATTTGGTTTCCATCCTTTTTCAAAAACAGCCATAGCAGCAAGAGATCCTGATCCCATTGTAACATAAGGCAATTTCATAGTAGATCCATGAGGGGCAAGGGAAAAAAGATGTGGACCATTTGTATCTACACCTCCAAGAATTAGTGCTGCACCAATGTAACCTTGATACCTGAATATTAATGCAAAAATTTAAAAGGTTAAAAATATTTTTTTATCCGTTTGAGTGTGGCGAAGCGCTATCACGCTTTGCTTTTCATGTGCCGAAAATGCGGAGAAGCGCTACTCCGCATTTTCGGCACATTTCGCACTTTTACCATATATATAGCATTCTTCTATTAAAATCGCTATCGCACTTCTCCGCATTTTCGGCACATAAAAAGCAAAGAGCGATAGTGCTTCGCCACACTCAAACGGTGAAGAACATAGTTAAATACACATTTCATTTTTCAAATCAAGTTGCATCTCATTAAAAATTAATTTTTAAACTAATTTGGAAATGATAAAATTTCTGTTTAGAATTGACAATACTCAAGTTATGGATTCTTTACAGCTACAACACCAAAGTGACAAGTTCCATATTGAGCGTGCAATTTTTAAAAATTTGGTATGCTTCTTCAAGCTGTTTTAATTTTTTGTTGTTGCATTTTTTCAGACTTGTGTTTGAGGTATAAATTGATATTATATTGTGAATTATTGATAAAATAACAAAAAATAACGCACAATGAATGCAGATGCAAAAAAAGATTGCGGCACAATTGCATCGAAGAAACACAAAAAAAGCGACAAATAAAAACCCAATGTGAATGATTTTGAGCATTAAAATAAATAATAATAAAAGAGGATAAAAAAAAACTTTTATCATTAAGTGTCAAAGAAATTTTTCACAAAATGGTGGCCGTTTACTCTCCTTTCTCCTGGAAATAGTTCCTTTCTCCCTCTCCTTTCCCCCTCTCCTTTCTCCTGGAAATAGTTTATTCTAAAATCTAAACCAATCATTACTTTCATATTAAAATATTTGAAAGAATAACATATATCAAAGAATTATTTTTAATTATGAAAGTTTTAAACTTTTAGGATTTGACTTTTCAAGTTTAATTAATTAAATACTTACTTGTGTACATGAAAAGGTTACTCAACATTTTTGTTCATTTATAAGAAAATGTTACTGTTGTATTCAGAAGTGTGATTAAAAATAAAATGCACCTTCTTTTTCATAAAAACAGTTGTTGTTTCCAATGTGGAGGCACTTGCCTAGTCGGCATTCACCCTCTTCCATGGGAAATGCTGGCCATTTGTGAAGGGTCACCTGATAGGTGAGCAGCATTGACCCTAACACTTTGTAGTCCAGACCTGCCAACCTTACAAAATGAAAAAGCAGGAGAAACAGGACCAAAAAGCAGGAGAAATTTCTGTACCTGAGAACTAGTTAAATGCTAATATAAAACTGATATATTTTTTGTTCTTATGTATAAATTAACATAAAAATTAATTCACAAGATATAAGATGCATATCTTATAAGTTATTCAATTTTAAATTAAAAATAAAATACTGATTTATGCTGTTTTATTTTTTAAGATCATTTACTACATTATTTCAAATGTGTTTTGTTAGTTAAGATAATTTAGAACAAGAAATAAAAATATTTAAGTGATTACAATATGAATTTTGATGTGGTTATGAAATGAAAACCCTAAACAAAAAAAATTATGTTATGAAACGGCGGCCAGTAAAAACCTTGTGAAAACAAAATTGCCAAAAGTATTAATAGTCTTTAAGTTTTCTTAATTTTTACTACAAAGAGATGAATGTAACTGAAGATAACTTCAGACTTTTTTTCCTTCTTAAAAAGCAGGGGAAATTTTTTGCATTGGCAGGAGATAGGAAATTGACCATAAAAGCAGGAGTCTCCTGCCAAAAGCAGGAGAATTGGCATGTCTGGTCGGATGACACCAGATGGAGCCACCACAACCAAGCCTCTTTCCTTTTTTGACCTAAGGGTGAAGGGAAGGACACATCTCTCCAGTACCCTCGGGACTTCAGGGTCCGCGGATTTTACATACACGTATCTCCAAGTGTACATGGTGGGTCTTCAGTGGCTTGGGTATCGAACCCGAGATCCTCTGATCCAAAGCTCAACACCAGAACTGCTAGGCTACCACGATCTATTTTTCATAAAAACAAGCATTTAACTTAAAGCATCCGGGATAAAACATTCATTGTCTCTGAACGACTGTTATATTAATCTCAGTATTTGTGTGTAGAATCATCAACTACAAGTGTTAAAATTAAAAATTATCTAAATTGACAGGCATTTTTCAAAAATCGACTCTTACTTTCTTTTAGTGTGAGTCTGCCTCACTCGCATTTTCAAGCCTAGAACAAGTACTGCCTTTTTGCTTAGTCATAAACCTACTTTCTCATAAAAGTTATAAATAAACAAAAGCGCAAAAAGCATTAAGCTAGAAAAAAAAAGTTAGAAAATATAACTTATAAAAACCAAAAAATAGGGGAGACCTAAGGCTGATTAAAAAAAAAAAAAAATTCATGGCAAGCTCTTTTTGTAATAAGTTGCCCGACATTGTACATTTTACATTACAATATGCAAGTGTGGTATAATGAAGTTGCACAGAACTTTTAATCTTTTATGTTGTACAGAAGGCAGTAAATATGTCCAAGGGTTCAGTTGCATGTAAAAAAAAAAGCAAGTTATCAGAAAAATTTCTTAGGAAGACGAAATCAATGGTGGTGTCTCTGCTGCTGATTGCAAGGCAGTTCTGGGACTGAAAGTAACCAGGTAAGTTGAGAAAATAGCTTCTCCATGCGGTTTGTTTTATATTCGAATGTAACCACTAGCCCCAGTATTTTATTTAAAAGTAAAGATTTTAAACGTAGAGTAAATGAGATGGGGAAGTGTGAATCACTTACCTAAAAAGATACTGCTTCAATAAGCGATTTGCAGTACACACAGGAACCACTCTATCTGTTGCTAAGCGATGTAATTCTAGTTGAGAAGATATCATCTTAGTTGTCATGTCTGTATCTGCAGCAGTTCCAGCACCACAACAACTAGAATGATAAATACTTTCTATGATGATACTTTGAATATATTTTGTTTAAATGTACAAAATAATAAAAACATGTTGATATAAATTTAAGTCACAATTATTCATTATAACTACACACTTGCCAACCTTGGAGGAAAAAAAAAACAGAAGATTTTTTCTCAATGACCCCCCCCCCCCCCCCACACACACACAAAATGAACAATTAAACTGACTTAAACATAATTTTTTTATGTTCATTACAGCAGTATTTGATAAAATCTCATCATCAAATATTTGATTGAAACATTTTCTAGCAAAATTATTTTTTATGAGCAATATATGTTCTCTAGATTTTCATTTGACAGCATTGGACAAAACTCGGTTTCACTTTACATAAAATGCATTACTGTGCGGATTGCACAAAATCCCAAGAATTACATTTAGCTAGATTAAAAACGGCCAGTTCTCCCAAATACTTACTAGCTTACATCAACACCACAACAATTTAAACAAAATATCTTGACCACGTCTGGTGTGCACTTAACAAATAAATGATTCTAAAATATTTTTAACAAAAGTAGCCATTTTTTAGTTATATATTGAATGAAAATAGGTAGAAATTTTATTTCTCTATTTTGCAACAGTATATGACTACAAAACCCTAAGATGATGGAAAAAGTTATAACTAACTAATATGATTACCAAAATTTTTAAAAAAGGGCCAAAATTTTTCACTAAAATTTCGAGTGGGTGTGGCAAAATTAGGAGAGTTGCAAATCCTCTACCTACAGAGGCTGAATCGTAAAAAAAAAAAAAATATTTAAAATAATGGAAAAACAAAAGTTACTGATGTGCAAGAGATCGAATTAGATAGTACACAAGAATTGGGGACTTTTAACGAAGCAGATGCAATCGGATTTGAAAAAAAATTCAGGACTGACCCTTGACAGCATATGAAAGACAACATGCGGAAGTTTTACTGCTCATTTAAAAGTTTCGTAAAACAAGTATCTATGTATGCTGCTTCAAAATTTTCTCATTTAAAGAAAAAGAGTTAAAAAATTACAAATCTTCGAGGAACCGAAATTTCGACTTCTCAAAAATACGGAATTTCGTCAAAACTACGATCACGAACGCCATCTATGCTTCCAATCTTTTTTTACTCAAAGCAAAAAAGATTGAAGCTTTATTGATTTATTTTAAAGCTAAAATTACAAAAAAAGGGAGAAAATTATGTTAAACGGGAGATTGGGAGACAGACGCAAAAAATGGGAATCTCCCTTTAAAAACTGACTTGGCAAGAAAGTAACTATTCTTTTTATTAAGCAAGTAGCTGTGTTGTTTGACATAGCACAGGTTATCTCAAATATTGCATAATTCCCTGGTCGAGGAAGACTGATATCACATGACACATGTTCAACACTGTCCTAAATAAATAAGGAAAGTTCAGGAAAAAAAAATCTCATTCGAATGAGTTAAGACATAATTAGTTTAAAATTAGCATTTGAGTAATAATAGCAGTCACTAAAAATCCCCTTTACATCCATGACATTAATCTTATATAAAATTCCCCTTAGAGTGAGGACAACAGTTTCTAAATAACATTGGTGATCCTACTAAAACTCCCTTCAGAAAAAGAACAATAGTCCCTAAAAATGTCTGATATAATAAGGGCATTAGTTTTCAGTCAACGCTAATGATTGTTATAAAAATCCCTATTAGGATAAGAACAATTGCCCCTTAAAATCAGTGTTGTACATTTCCACTCTAAAAACTGTCCCGAGCAAAATATCATTTTGTCACTTTCGTCCATTTTGCAAACTTTCATTTTTGTAAGTTGTAAGTTCAAAATTAAATATGCAGAATTAAATACAGTGCTCTTCACTTCATGTGATCACTTTGGGACACAATGATCTTTATAACAGTAAGCAATTGATAGCAATAAACAAATAAAAAAATGAGATTAATTTCTCAATCTAAGCTACACACACAGTTCAAAATTAAATGGAAAAAACTCATCAATTGCTGATTGCATACATTTTTTAAAAGGAGCTTACTCATTAGTTTCACGTGAATCACAATGTTTTTAAAAGTCTTCAGAGCAGGGTTGCTCTCTACGGTTCAACGATGCTTTCCTCATTCGATTTCCTCATTGTAGATGGTTCAACATCAATGCCATCTTGACCAGTTCTATTTCATTTGCAATGTTTCCATTTTGTATACCTCTTCCAATAGGACCATCACAATTTTGCAAAATTTAGCAAAGAAGAGGATGATAAATGTTTAGCTGCGTACTGCAGAATTATGTTCAACCATTTTTGGTAATCTATCACAATGATTTTAAATGTTGATCTTTTGTTTTAATTTTAAATCATTTTGTTTACTGCTATCCATATTGTTAAACACTATGTAACTGAGCAGGGCATAAAATGTCAACACGTGACACGTTCAAGCTCAGTTCAGATAAAAATGTGTTGCTTTTTCCTTGTCTCTAAAAATGAGCATTGAGCACCTGCAGGTGTGCAAATCTCTACGAATTCCTAGAATGTGTCATTCACCACTTTTTCGTGCATTTTTCATTTTCCTAGAGCAGTGGTTCTCAACCTTTTTCTCCTAGCAAACCCTCTCTTAAATCTGAAAAAGAAAATGGTGAACCCCTTCTTCAGCCGTTAGTAACAGGTAAGAAAACAAAATTTGCTGTTACTGCAATTAAAAAAAAAAAAAAGCTTTATCAATTCTTTTTATTAGTTTTTCGTTTTGAATTATTAATTGGGCAGCAAACATGTGTTCGCAAAATCTATTTTTAGAAATTGTTTTGCGGTTAGAGCAAAAGTTGTGGAACAGCATGTAACATAAGTGATGAGAAAGAATTAATGATCAACCAAATCCTTAAAGTCATCAGAGCAGCTCTGCTAAAAATGTTGAAATAATATAAATATTATGGAGTAGAGATATGATAGTTAACAAGATGAAAGAATATGGAGATTTCAAATTTATGTCGAAGATTTGAAAAATAGAATTTAGCACATGTCTTGCCCGCCTCCTAAAATTTCACAATAAATTACCTATGCTTGATTAATTTTTATTAGCAAACAAAAATAAAGTTTAGTTAAGGGATAAACAAAATATCAGTCTTTCATTCTTGTCTTAGAACAACAAAAGATTCCCACCAAAAACAGCATTGGCTCATATATATCAATTTATTTATGTGCTGATATATATCAATATACCCAACCACAAAATGTACATTATTTAAAGTTAAATAATTCCAATTCATCTTAGATTACCCCATTAATTCACTTCTAAGTATAATTACGTAACAGGAAATATAATGGAACTAGATTTATAGTGATGAGCAGCACACTGATGAGACTGAGAAACAGAAAATTCATAACATTGATTCTCTTTTTTAAGTTGTCTTTTACTCACACACTAAACTCATGGTGTAAAGTCCTTTTCCTAATGTTAAACCACGCCTATCAACAGAAACTTTTGTTATTATAGTTCTATAATTATGGTACAATGGTATTATACTGAAATTTAAAATATGTTGCCCTAGTCAATAACTAAGACATGTTATAACTGCTGTTTTGAAAAAAATGCATTAACACTAGATTTACCAGACCAGTCATTTTGACTATATTGAAGCTTCCATTTTGCATAATTTGTTACTAATTATAGTGCTTGGCTTTTTCTAATAAATACAGAGTACGCAGTACAAGTTATTGTGGCTGAAAGTTTTATTATAATTATTAGCAAATGTGTAAAATTACTATAGAAGTGATTGAAAATGGCCTGGCAAATCTAGCGTTAAAACATTTATTTTTCGTACTGAAATTCAGGAAATATACAAAGGAAAATGAATTTTGGGCATCATAGTAGTATTACTCATTGTTTTGAGCTATGTAATTAGAATTTGGTTACAAAATGAACTGACCCACTTACATAGAGATGTATTTTTTAAAAAAACATTTCTCAGTATCGAACTAGAGCAGCTATGTATCAAGCATAGCATTAATTGATATTTTCTCATTATGATGAACAAATTTACATCAATTACATATGATGTGAATATTAAATAAAATGTACCACACACAACATAAAGGGTACACCTACACATTTATATGAACCTAACCTTTGTTTCAAATAATAATTAAAAATATCGATATATAAATATGTTTCCTAAATGCAAGCAAATTTGTAGTGACCAAGTGATGTTTAATTAGTAATAAACTCATTTAATAATGTTGTGGTTTATATTACACATGTAAATAAGCATAATTTTTAGATAGTTTGTGTGAAAACATCTGTAATATAAATCATAAATACTCAATATTTTGATATTTACAATATAAATATCATGATATATTTTCTAACACTGACCAAAAATGACCCTTATTTTGAATCACAAAAGAATAAGACAAACTCAGAATGATATATTCAGAATGAAAATTATAATCAAGTTTTTTAATTTTTTAAAATCACCTAAAATAAGAAAATTCACAAAGTTCACGAATGAATTAAAAAAAAAAAAGGCTTTCTAAAATCTACAAGAAATTTGACTTACAATACAGAACAATGAACTTACTACATATTTGGGGCTAAGTAATGAATTTTCGCACAATTTTTATCAGCAATTGTAGAATCACTTGTTGCTCTAGTATCTGCTCCCAAAATGACACCATCCTGAATTTTTAAGAGAGAAAAAGATTTTCATTGGATACGAAAATTAAAATCATTTGAACATGCACAATACCTATGTAAATATGAAGAAACAATAATAATGCCCAGTGAGAACATGAGAGGTGTTCATGTTACTTATCAGTTACGAAAAATTTCATTTTTTCAAAATTTTTAAATCTGCATCTTTTGTGTCTTTATAAAAAGGAAATTTGACCATAATGCAGGGTTGCCTTGCTTTATCTGGCTGGCTTTTTTCGTTTAACTCGCTTTGAAAAGTTTAAATTTGTCTTAAGTTCTTTTCTCTTTTTTAAAAATAAGAATTAAATAAAAAATTATACATTTATATCAATAGCACAATTTAATTACTACTGTAACAGGAAAATACTTGAAATAAGAATGATAATTATTTAATAGAATGATACATTACAAAAATAACAAAACAAAAAGTGCTTCCTCTTGGAAAATTATTTACATTCAATACAATTTGAACAAATTTTAAAGATTTTTACTAAAAATTCAAAAGTTCACTAGACGCTACTATCTGAACTAAATATGTGTCATTGTAATAAAAATTCTCACGTTAAGAACACAAACTTAATTTACTATTTTATGTGTCATTTTAATATTAATAAAATATTACTTTAATACATTTTATTCGGTTTTTGATATTTGCTCACAAAATGCAACTTCACTAAAAATATAGTTTTAGACAGGACGGTAATAGCCATGGTTTTTACTATAGTGTCCAAAACCTTGCCAACCCTGGTTCAGATGCTTTAACTTGGTTCAATTGTTTTTTATTATAGTGCCAGAAAATCAACGAATATTCAAGTTTGTTAACGTGAATTTTCCGAAAAGATGTCTAGTTTTCGTGCTAAAGAAATTGCGAGTAATTTTATAGGTTGAGAAGTGTAAAAATTTGGTTAATTGTGCTTAAAAAGAATGAAAAATGAGGTTTTTTTTTGACCAGTCTCTCACACTGGGTTGTCAGTTTGCAGCAATTTGGGATTAATATTGAACAGCAAAATCAGTATTAAAGTAGAGTTCTTTATTTTTCTAAATTTATTATTTGGTTCTTTTACGTGTTTGCAAGGTTAAAAAAATAATTTTTCAATAGTTCTAAAATATCTGCTGTTGAAATTTGGGGCATTGCTAGTTTTGTTAAAGTGGGCATCCATTAGTTTAATGTAAAATATACATGAATTGATGAACGTTATAAATTCTGTAATGGAGTCTGGTATTTCAAAATTCGGATAGCTCCATTAAACATTGGTTTTGTGTTGCATTACACAATATTTTCACTATGTTTTTAGTTTACTAATGTATATCGTTTTATGTAATGATAATTAATTGCAATAGTCATTATGCCACAAAATGCGTGTTTTTCAGCAAAGGGTTTTTATTCTAGTTTTAGTGTAAGTAATGTAAACACCTATTTTTACGAATAATTTTCAGTTTGTTAATGTATGGAATTGCTCTTGAAAAATGCTATTACATGCTTTACATAGTTGTGTTGCTATTTTGTGTAAAATATAATTTTTTTTGCCGTTAAATTAAAATCACTAAGGGGGTGATTTGACTGCTGTTCCCAAAAAGACTAGGTTAATGCAATATAAATGGCTAAAAAAGTTTTTGCTTAGAACATATCATGAGGTTTTGTAAAAATATGCAATTGATGAAATAATAGTCACTGAGTAACGTCAGTTGCTTTTTCATTTTGCTAGTGAACAGTTTGTTTATGGCTTGTTTATCTTCGTTTGTACCGTATTGTATTGGTTACATGTTGAATGCTCAACGCAAACGAAATGTGCGACTTTGGAGACTAAATTACAAGCCATCAACAGACGCAATAAAGGAGAGACAATTTAAAAAGTTGCTTCAGATTTAGGTGTAGGAGAATCAACATTTCATAATGTGTACAGCAAATGCCTTTTCACATCTTTGATGTCGTTTTCATTCATTTCACCCATTTACCCACGTTCCCTTCTTGATTTAGGCAGAGTCTGTTTTATCCAAGTTTTTTTGATTATCTGAGGTATCCTCCGTCCACATACCTCAGATAATCGAGGCTCTACTGCAGGGATGCACAAACGTTTTTGGGTGAAGGGCCAAAAAATTAGAAAGTATCAGGTTGGGGGCCAAAGTAACGTGATGTTTTATTCATAAAAATACAGGGTGTATTTCAGTTTTTATTTAGAGGTAATATGTACAAATTACATGTATTAATAATTACTGTACTCGGGAACAGATTATTAAGTAAAAGTTTTAAAAAATTAATGTAGATGAATTCAAACAAAATGAGGTATAAGATTTTTAAACAATTAATTGCACTACATTTATGTATATCAATGAAGTGATTGGTCAAATGGCAAAAAAGAGGAATACTAAAATTTTTTACAAAAATGTGTGCAAATTATGAAAATGAAACAAATGGAAAATAGAAAGGTAATTTAAATTAAAAACACAGCATTATTCTCTAAATTATAACTTTCTTTATAATTTAGATAATTTTTCTTTGACATTTTATAATGTAAAATTTAAAATATATATATGGAGTTAAAATGAGAAATTAATTAAAAGTGCGAATATAAGTACAGAAGAAATAAACCCACATATATTAAATAGCAAAATCCAAATGCTATGAGTCTGTACATCACGTTAAAACCTTGCGATTCAGAATTACTACTACTAGTCAATTTGGCTGGTAGAATTGTTTTTTTAACTAACCATTTACAAAATCTTATTAGTTAAATTGGCATAGTAATATTAAATTTATACATTGCTACATGGACAATGAAAAAAAAGGTAAACTGATTCCTTTATCAAAAATCAACATATACATAATATAAAAATCAACGAAATTTTGTTCCATGGCATATAATTAAATTTTAATCCTTTAATAACTAGTTTTCCTGCAGATTAGAAATTGATCTTTGTGAATTAATGTAAAAAATCGTTATTTATTTATTCATTTATTCATTCAACAATAAAATTTTCCTAAATATATATCAACAATAAATTTTTAAAATTTTGATTATAAATTACACTTTATAAAGTGAAATAATTATTCATATTGATATTATTAATTCTGAAAATTAATGTTTAATTAATAAATTTTTATTCATTCATTACTATTAATCAATTTGGCTAGTAGAATTGTTTTTTTAACTAACCCTTTACAAAATCTTATTAGTTAAATTGGCATAGTAATACAGTACAGAACCTCTTATCCGGGAACCAGAAAACCGGGAATTTTTTTCGTGAATTTTCCTCCATTTTTGAAAAGTTCGCGTTTTTTTTTTTTTTTTTGCCCATTTATTAAAAATACGAATTTTTCCGTTACAAGTAACATATTAAGTGTTTATAAGTCGAACAATTTAGTCTAAAAACGATCTTTTTTTTAGGGGAGGGGAGCGTCAACTTACTTGCAGATGAAAATTAGAAAAAAAAATCTCCAACGATACTTGAGAAAAATCAGACCTTTTCTCCATTTTATTTCAATAATTAAACATGAAAGAAATAAGTAATTAGATTCTTATACATTTATTTAATTGTCTCGTCAGTATTCGAAGACGAATTGCAACAAAAGTCGGATTAATAAACGAACGTTCTGAAAATTTCTAATACGGCAGATTCGCGAATTTTCCGCAATAGCTGATCGTGTGAAAATTAAACCTCGTTTATTTTTGTTATATATATATATATTTATTTATTTAAAAGCTGAAATAAGGTAATAAGAATTTAAAATTGATATTAAGGCAACAAAAATTGCAACTGAAAATGAATTCTTTATTAAAATCGAGTTCGCAAAAGCGAAGTCGTTTTACACAAGAATGAAATTTGCGCGTTTCTGCATGTAAACATGCTTCTTACATTTGGTTTTCCTCTTTTTTGAAATCATTTATTACTGTAAAAATGATTGATGATCAGATTTTACGAAATTAATAGTTTGATAAACAAGATGTCCGATTCGGAGAGCATCCAAATGGTGCTACACCCGAACGATGACAAAGAGCAAGATAGCGATGAAGACGAAAATAATGACATTTTGCCTGCCTGCTATGTCTAACGATCGTTGCTTTGAATTAACTAAAGAAATCATAGCAGGAATGGGACAAAATTCTTTTATAGACGAACTAACGCACACAATGGCTGTTCGAAAAATCCAGCAATCGAATTTTCGACCATTTCCCGAAAAACTATTGTTCTGAAACTTTACATATAGCTCAGAACCAGATAACAATGCAATATTCTACCACTTTTATCATGATTTGATTAGTTTCTGAAGTATTTCCAATAAAATAAAATTAAATATGGCGATTAGTTCCGAAAATTGCGACCAAAATTCAGTAGCGGCGTTGCAATCGAATTTTTTTACTGCGATTTTTCGTAAGCTTTTTTTCACAATTATTTTTTCTTTCATATTTTTTTTAAATTTTACTATAATTATCGTTTTTTATCAACTATATTAGCGGGCCAATTCAAAAGGCTCGGCGGGCCAATTTTGGCCCGCGGGCCATAGTTTGTGCATCCCTGCTCTACTGCATTTATAATACATAATTTATATTCATTTATAATACATAATTTATAATAAAACATAAAGCAAAGTTCAAAAAGTAATATGCGACTTAGGTCGTTTTTCCTGTGGACCGTTCATATATTATATTACTTTTCATTTCACTTTTTACTTGTAAGTATTTGCGCAGGCGCAACTTAATATTCTATTTTCATTTGTTTTGTATTGAAATGAAGGAGGAAAGATTCAAGAAATTCAGGTGTAGAGGTGGAACCTGGTACCAAAAACAAACATACAATTTTGAAAAAAAAAAATTTGCAATTAAACTTACGCATTGTTTAAATTACAAAATGTATTCGAGATACAATGGAGTGTTAATAAGATTTCCTTGGCGAATAATATTTTCTTTCTACCCCTTTTTTTTCTCCCGAAACCAGCAAAACATTTGAAAATTGGATATTTCAGCTCTTCTATTAATATATTGATTTTTTCTTATGGCACTTTCATAAGTATGTATTGTGTATGTGTGTGGGTGGAAGGGTTCCCCCCACACACATACTTATCTTATATAATTTCTTCTTATTATATAAGATCTTATATAATAATAAGATAATTTTGTTTTGAAATTCTTTCTGCATAATTTTCGAAAATTTTGTCTGAACAGCAAATTCTTTTCACAGAGAATAACCTATGGCCATTAGGGTGGAACGTAAAAAACATCTTTTGAAAATTGGTTTTGCATGAGGGCTTAAAAGTTGTGGGGTGATATGAGGAACATACACACAAAATTTTAACTTAATTTATAGTAAAACATAATGAATAGGAATTTCCCATGACTATATATCTTTTGCCAAATTTTTGCAGTGAAATACTTTTTCTATTTAGAGTTATTATTTTTTCATTTATTTGTCAAGTATCTGCAACTTTTAAAATAAAAGTTGAGAAAATAACTCAAAGTCCAGAGCCAATTTCAGGAAAAGGACATAAAAATTCATTATTATGCAAAAAAATTATCACTTTTGGTGATGTTTACATCGTGAATGTAACTCTTACGATCAACCAATGATGTACGCTTCAGAGAAGCAAGTTGTTGACATCTAGCTCAATACAGACACATTTTTGTGAATTTTCCTTTTATTTAAAGGGGGGAAAAATCCCATTTTATCATGAAGAGGACTTTTAGCAGTCTCAGTTTTATCCAACGTGAAAATTAGTAACTTCTTTTACAACCTGTTTTTGGATGAATTTAATGAGCTTAAAAGTTATAAAAAGACCAATTTTACTAAGCAAAGTTTTGTGAAGGAATTGATTTAAAAATACAAAATTTTGTGAAAAGATTGATTTTAAATGTGAAATTTTGTGAAGGATCCATTTTACCTTTAATGTTTTGTTGTTCAAGTAGTGCAAATTCTACTATAAATAAGCTGAAGATCCCTCACAAAGAAGATATGAATTCAGCACTTTTATAAATTCATATCGAGTAGATTGAATTCAAAGATAACTTTTTATTCATTCTATTCAGAAATGAAACACATCCATCAGAAAGTTTAAAATTTGTAGTTTATAAATGAAGAAACATTCACTATCAACTGTCATTTTAAATGAAATACCTCAATTTTAATGCATTTCAAAAACATTTTTCATTTGAAATATTTTGTTTATATGTTCTCTAAATCAAATTTCATTAACTGATTAGAACACAGTTTGACTACGAAGTTCTGACACTTGGATGCTTTTACACATGGCAGAAAAGGACGATGCATTCCAGTTCTAGGGAAGCTTGTTTTGCAAGTAGTTTATTAGCACACAAATCAGAAGGTTTGCTTCACTGTTGAAAATAACTAAATTTATAAGCTGGCATATAGCCTCAATTCGGAAGAAATAGTATGCTAATCGAACTGAAACCAGAACAGAATATGGCGCATTCTTTACAACAGCAGTTTGTCCTTTGAACATGAATGGATTCTTCTTAGAAAGATAGCTTTTGTTCAAAAAATATAACTACTATTTTCCATTTTAAAATGTGACATTTAAAAGGATAGTTTTGAAAAGCAATTGAATAAAATAATTTTTGGAAAAAAAATAGAACCTACTTCCAATTATAAATTGCGCTAAAAAGTGAAAAATAAATTTATTCTTTAAACAATATCAATACGACTTTTAAACATAATTTTTGAAGTCTGTGCAAATTTTGATAGATTTTAATTTATGATTGCTTTTGTAACCATAAATAAATTAAAAATAAATGGCCTAGAGTTTGCAACAGTTACAATGTAAAATAATGCATGGTGTAATGATAACCAGACTGTCCTAATTTTGCACCAACTTCAAAAATTATGTTTAAAAGTTATATCGATATTGTTCAAGGAATTATTTTATTTTTCACTTTTTAGCGCAATTTATAATTTAAAGTCGGTTCTATTTTTTTCCAGAACATTCTTTAGTGTAAATACATCCTTATATAAATACTCTGTTTTTAAAAAATCCATATCAAAGGCAAAACCTTTGAGGGAATGGCACAAAAAACTAATAATTTGTATGATAAATTGTTTTGAAATCTATTTTAAAGGGTCACTAGAGCAAACAAACTGATTGGATTTAATTTTTTCTTCAGAGAAGCCTTCAGCCAAACTCGTTATAATTGCTTTTAATATTACAGCTTAATGGCAACAAACTTTTTTTAACAATGAGTTTCATAACAATTTTACAAACAAAGAAAAATCAAATCAAGCCTTTCCGATTAAAATTTAAACATACTTATATTTTCACTCCATAATGCTTTAAAAAAAAAAAATGCAGTCAAATTCATGTACGATATTTGAGTTGGACAACCCTCTATCGAAAAAAGAAAAAAATCATCAAAATCATTAAGTAAAAAGTTATGGATAAAAGAAACAAAAAAATGACCACATTTTTGCTCCTAACTTTTTCTAATTATCGAATGGGAAATCATAAATCCTTCCCTCCTACCGAACCAAGAAAAAAAGAATAAAAAAATGCTATGGAAATGAAGGCCAACATTCTCCAGTCTCGACTTATTACACCATAACAGTCATAGGGCCTCATCTAGTATCAAAGAGAAATACTAATATTTCATTCCATCTGAAATCCCGTATAAGGTACACCCGTCCTCAAGGCTCTATTAGAACAGCGAGACGTATTCGTCACACCCGGCTGTGAGGTAGCTCTCGCTGCCGGTTCGTATACATCACACCCGTCCCGAAAGGGTTAAAAAATATTTCTGCCCTAAAAATATAAAAGATTTTATGCATAGTACAAAACATACAATAATATTTGTCAAACATAAATGTCTTACGTTGTAAATAATTCCAACAATTGTAGTTCCAGTCTTTGTTGCTTTTGGGACGGGAAATCCTTTGGATTCCAGAAAGGAATTTCTAAAAACAAATATGATAGTTCAAAATTCAAATGCAATGCAAATTATTATTAAATAATACCCCATACTCCCAAATACCATCTGCATGTCTTTTTACTGGGAAAATTAGTTTGTACTTTGGGGAGTGGGTCTTAATTGAGGATTTGTGAAAGACTAAGCTCTCGCACAGTATTTCCAGAGTTATTTTAAGATTTTTAAATTGATCAGTCACACAGAAATTGAAAAGGATATTTTAAAATAACTATTTTCTCCCAAACTTGCTCTCCTAAATGATAGAAGTGTGGGTGGTATTTAGAGACTATATGGTTATATGTTAATAAAGATTTTCTTGTTATTATAATGCACATAATGGTATTATAATGTACATTTTAAACGTGCAATTATCTATATGTTATTTTAAATGCAAAAAACGCTACTTAACAAATGAATTCTCTTTTACAATTTCATACTGTATCAGTATTGAATAGTTATTTCAGACTTAAATTGATATAGGTAGAGTAAACATCACTTCAACACACTTTCATGCAACACATTAGATCAGGGGTTCTCAACCTTTTAGTAACCACGTACCACTTGAAATTTTCAGAGATTTTGACGTACCACGTTATATTTATATATATATTTATTTATTTATTTATATATAATTTACATTTGATCATGTTTAGGAAAATAAAAATGTATTCTACAACTGTATGTATGTAAATAGAATTTACTTAGATACAAAATTAAATGTATCATACATTAAAAACAATCTTACATTAGTCATTAGTTCATTGAACACAGTCATTTAAACTTAAACAGATCCTAATGAGCTCCCTGTTGTTGTTTGTTCTTGACCAAATTTTCTATATCTGGGTCGATTGAACTCAACTTGATTCTTAAGTCCTCTTCAACACTAATGCGGTTTCTGTATTGATTTTTAATGTACAGCAGTTCTGAAAAGCCCGATTCACATAAGTACAAGGTTACAAATGGAAGTAAAAAGATTATTGCTTGCTTGAACACAGATGGATATTCAGTTTTTGTCCCCATCCAAAAGTCTATTAAAGATTTTTATTTAAACGCATCTTTCATTGAGCTGTCACTTATAAGGTCGATGAAACACACTTTTGAGTGACTAGGAAATTTCCCTGAAAATGGATTTCTAATCCACTCATATTTAGAAAAATCTTGATTAAAATATTTATCAAAACTCGTTTGAAGGGCTTCCATATGACTAATGATATCATCAGTCACTTCTGGCTTCAGAGAAATATCATTTTCTTCCAAAAATGATGCAAGAGTAGGGAATGCAGAGAAATCCTTGTCATGTGCTTGAGAGCGAAACAGAACCAACTTTTCCTTGAAGGATGATATTTTATCGTTGGTAGTGAACACTGTTGTACTCGGTCCTTGAAGTCCCATGTTCAAGATACTAAGCCTATCAAAAATATCAGCCAAATACGCCAATCGTGATAGCCATTCTTCATCATTGAACAAGTGTTTCATGTCATGATTTTGTTCAATTAAAAACCTAACGGCTTCAGACCTCAGTTCAAAATTCAAATAGACGAGTTAGGATCTTGCCTCGTGACAATCATCTAACCTCGGTATGTAGGAGGAGAGTTTGATATTTTCCACCCAAATCTTCACACATCAAAGAGAAAAGCCGTGAATTAAGAGCCCTGGCCTTAATAAAATTAATGACCTTCACGCTATCCGTTAAAACAGACTTAAGGTTGGCAGGCATACCCTTGGAAGCCAAAGCTTCTCGGTAAATAACGCAGTGAGTACTTTGGCATTCTGGAGCAACTTTTTTTATTCTTGCTCCTAATCCACTTAAATGACCCGACATAGCTTTTGCTCCGTCCGTGCACAAACCAACACATTTAGACCATGATATTCCCGCTTTCATAATGTACTCATTTATGACATTAAATATGTCCTCAACTTTAGTGTTTGATTCAAGAGGTTTGCCAAATAAAAATTCTTTCTTTAGTTCATTTTGATAATCAAAACGTATGAATACAAGAAGCTGCGCCTTTTTAATTTTGGTTTATGTCTTGCTCAAAAATTACTTCCCCAGTAAAGTTAAACTTCGCGCTTTTAAGTTTTTTAAATTTCGCTTTTAAGGCTGTTCTTCAATACTCGAAGCAAGCTGTTCTTCAATACTCGAAGACATCTCAACAATTCGCCTCTTTACTGTGTCATTCGACAACGGAATTTTCTTGATTTCCTTTGCTGCTTTTTCGCCTAATACTGCCTCGACTATATCCTTAGCAACCGGAAGTAAAAGTGTCTCGCCAATTGTATGAGGCTTCCCTTCTTTAGCTATTCTATAACTGGCAAGGTACGATGCTTTGACCAGTTTTTTGTCTACATTTACAAATTTTGCCATGCACTGATTTTCTCTCTTACACAACTCAGATTTTCTTTGAAAAAATTCAATAGGTTTGTTAACCAAATCGGGATGCTTAGTAGTCTGGTGCCTCTTTAGTAAGGAAGGCTTCATGCTCTGATTTGAAAGTGTTTCTGAACATACAACACATTGTGGAATAGGATTATCATTATTTTCTGTGCCAGGTTTTACTATAAATCCTAACTGTAAATACGCTGCATCGTACTTACGATTTGGCTGAGGTTTAATCTTCATTTGACTGTCCTTAGAGGTGGAGGGGTTAGTCAAATATTGCTTCATTATGTCCACTAAAAACTAATGCTGAATTACTACTAAAAACTAAAACTAAACTTCACTTCATGGAACACAATCGAGAAGCAGCTAACATTGGCATCAGAATGAAACTACTGGGTGAGAAAGTATCACAAGAGAACGTGACACCAGCTCATGCCACTGTCAAAACAAAACTGACGGTGTGGGATGGTCGTGATGAGTGGCGGGGGGTGAGGAGTGGGAGAATTTATCGAGTCACTCGGGTTGTTTGTAACGTCAAGGTCAGCGTCAAACTGCCACTATGCTATGTAAAACACAGATGGAGGAACTTAACGCGGAAATGTTACATCGTAACTGTAAATTAATGTTATTCACATTCAACAGTTTTTATTGTTATTGTTATTATTAATATATGACTGCGTACCACCTGAAATGTCCCCGCGTACCACCGGTTGAGAACCCCTGCACTAGATGATTATGTCACAAAAATTCAATGCTTTATGATAGCAGCAACTAGAGATGGGAATGGTCGGAAAAAAACGGAAATTTTGGGAAAAAAAGTTTTTTCGTTTTTTTTCCGAAGGGGTTTATTTTCCACCCGGAAAAATTGAAAATTTTGATATTACTAGTATAAAATAATATATCCAGAAATTTATAATATTAACATTCCAATTTTTTTTTCTTTAAATATTTTATATATTTAAATATAACATAACACAAAGTTTCCCTTTTGTACGAGAAAAAAGGACAGAGATATTTAATTTCAAAGCTTGGAATTCTTTCTCATTTTCTCGGACTTTATTAAGGGGTCGGTTAAAAATCCGAATGCAGTACTCATTGAACAATAGAATGAATACTTCATTGAAAAATTTTAACAAACCCCTTAATGCAGGCCAAAAAATCGTAAAAAAATCCCAAACATTGAAACTAAATATCTCTATTTATTTTTGTCATACAGAAGGGAAACATTTTCTATTATGTTCGTTAGGATGGGCGGGCGTCAACTTTTACTAAAATGTGACTATAAAGACTGGGGGACTGTATAAAAAATTAGTTTCAGTAATTTTCACAAAATTGATTTCTTTTAAATTTAGAAATGCTATTATCATAAATGCTTACAATTTTTAAACATTTTTATAACTGGAAGTATATGTTTGGGACCCACGGTTGCTGAGACACAAGCCTCCTAAGGGCTTTGATTTGCACCCTGTATATATTCACACATATAAATGCATGTAACAAACTTTGGGGAGAAAAAACTAAGCAACTTTGTAAAAATATTTATTTGATAATTTACAAAAGTTACATATGCTAAAATCTACTTGATTTATATTTATAACCATTACTTCTGTTCTGAATTAATTACTTTTGCATTAAAAATAATGATAAATCAATAAAAAAAAATGTTGCTTTAAAATTTATGATTAACTTTGGATTCAAATTTAATTTTATTTTTGTGATTAACTTTAATCCAAATCAGTATCTGAATTTATTGAAGCAACGCTGCTGGAAGATGAACATTCACATTCTATTGCAATATTGGACTTGGACTCTTCACTAAAAAATCCTAAATTCCAGCGAATAGCAACCAATTTTGTGTGAACTAAACAGCATTTTAAGTTTTGCTTCAGCTTTAGAATTCTAAACGTAAACCAATACAAATACAGTTTTAGTTTGGGTTTAGATCAGAAAGTGCAACAGAAACTAATGTAGTTCTGGTTTGTATTTAGACTGGAAAATAAATTAAAACTAAATAAAATCTTTTTACAGACAAAAAAATTATATTGCAAGGTTTTTTTTTTTTTTTTCAAAACAAACTTTTAAACCTTGAAAGATTTGATATTGACAATATTTATAATGACAGCAATATTTTCTCTTTCTTAGAATTGGCAGCATTTATCTAGTTAAAAGGAATGATGGTGTAAATGGATTATGGAATGTACTTAACAATTACATTTTCAAACTATAGTAATATTGTTACTTTTCTTTTTTTGAAAAAAAAAAAGCTTTAATGGCAGTTTAAAATAGAAAATGTTATTGTAATGATTATACAAAAGGTCAGGATCAGTAAGGTTACAAAGATATAATGAAAAAATCATTTACATTTTTTTTTCAATAGAAACACCCCCGATCCGAAAAACTATTTAAGAGAACCCACTTTCATTTGTAAAAAATCAATTTCTCCATTTTTTCCAGAAAAAAACCGGAAAAAACTTTTTTTTCCACCACCTCAAAATTTCCGGAAATTTTACATCCCTAGCAGCAACTGAAGATTTTAATAAATTGTTAAATACTTCGTATAGCAACAAAACCGTAAAAAAAAAACAATAAATCCATTAATTCAGTCAAACAATCAAACGACAGCAAATAAACTATAATTTAGCAGAGCACATTTTTTAGATATGTTTAGTGAAAATATTTTTTCCCTATTGCTAATAAAATGTTTGGGGAGAAATGAACAAGGCAGAACTTTTGAATGAAAGACGAAGAACTGTATTTAATCACAACCTATTTAATATTTTTAATAATTTTAATATTTTTGGTAATAAAAGGAAAGACTGATTTTTAGCCCACTTTTAAAATCAAAATTAGTTCAACTTGCCTCAAACAATTATCAAATTTAAAACCAGGCGCCGGAAGATTGGCACAAACTTCAGCAGCCATGATGACAGTCAACTAAATTGAAGTTGCCATCCTAAATACCTAAATTCAAATACTTTTAACAGTAAAACAAAGATAAGTTGTCGGCATGGAGTCGGCATGTTGTCGATACACATAACATTTACCCAGAGTCTGCACCCTGAGCAGAAACTTTCGAAGGGGAAGGAATTTTTTTCACAATATCATTTATAAATTCCTTTTTGAACAATTGTGACATAAAATAATCAGGTTCATTAATAATCAATTTCACGTTGACTGTACTGTAGTACACGCAAGCAAAAGGGCAGGAAAACTTGTTAGTCGGGCCCTGCGCATAAATAGCGGAATAGAGCTTTACTCATACTATAAGTGACATACGAATTTCTATTTTCGCCGATTTTCTGATGCTATATTCGCAATAGGGAAGTTTCCACCTACAGAATCTTCCTATTTTGATGCTTAGATATTGTTAAGACTGTTATAAAACTCAAGAATTCACCCATGCCGAACAAAGAAAATTGAACATTGATTTTAAATTAATTTTTAAAAATCCCATCCACAAAAAACGAGGCGGAGCTTAATACGTCACTGTCTGACGTCAGCGGGCACCTCGCGCCTCGAACTCCTCGTATTTTGCAGCGTTCATTCAACGATTCATTTAACTAAACGTGCGTCCATTTAATTAAACTACTGTCTATTTTTTATCTTTTTCTTATTCATCATGGACTGTAGGATCCCTTTTAGACAACAAGTTTTTTATTACCCATTTCCGAGTTAAAATTCGTTTTATTTATTCAGTTACGTGTATTTTTGTTGCTTGGCGACTTTTTGGTAATGTTTTGGTAACCCCAGTGCAGTTCATAATGCTATTTAGTGTAGCGCATATTACTTAGCTTATCGCTTTCTTGGCAATTAATCTTATATTTTTGAAATGAAGAATATTATTATGCTACCCCCCCCCCCCCCCAAAGGATTTCCGATGTTTAATTTTTTTTTTACTTAAAGAAAATTCCGTTTTTTTACTTGCGGTTCAACAAGTGTGGAACTCAAAAAAAAAAAACATTGGTGAGGTTTTTGAATTGATCATGTGTTTCCTTTTCAT
Organism: Octonoba sinensis; assembly: GCA_038502835.1. Taxonomy (NCBI): domain Eukaryota; kingdom Metazoa; phylum Arthropoda; class Arachnida; order Araneae; family Uloboridae; genus Octonoba; species Octonoba sinensis. Next base: position 20,429,374 of record CM076599.1, on the reverse strand, counting down.
GTGAAAAATAACCTGCAAACAATGGCGTAGTTGGCCATGGATTTCGGGGGGGGGGGGAGGGGGGTTCTTCGGGAGAAGTCTGCTAATTTCATTGTTTTCCAAGAAAAATTGGTCCAATTCTAGACAATCTTTACCATTTCAGGGGGGGTTGGGTTATTCCCAAAACCACCCCCTTATCTACGCCAGTGCCTGCAAATTAGCATAGAAAAAGCATTAAGCCAAACGATGTTGCAACTTTTATTGACTTTAAAATGCAGGTAGTGCAGTTAAATGCCATACAGAATCTTTTAAATTTCATTTCCCAATCGTGGTATATCATGTTTAACTTTATATTTTTCTGTTTAAGTCTGGAATCCCTTAAAATGCTTTCAAAAATTTCTTTTAAAAAGGGGGATTATAAATATTATATTTAAATTCATTCTATTATTTTGAAAAATATTTTAGTCCTTGTTTAATCTTTCAAAAATTATACAGAGAAATGGGTGTTCATAAATAATGTCACGCTTTTTTCCCATATATTTGACCCCCTCCCCTTTGTCACAATGTCACACTTCAGCGGGCCCCCTCCCCCCCTTTATCACATGCCACGCTATGTTGCGTAACGCATGATGCCATTCTTCTTGTTACCCCCTCCCCTCCCTTGTCACACTGTTTTCACAATTTCAAGAACCCCCCTCCCCCCTCGAAGCGTGACATCATTTATAAATGATCCCGAAGGTAATTATGATATTTTTAATAAATAGCTCTTGCAGAGAAGAATATATATGGTGATTCAGCTGTTGGATACGTACAACTAAAAAGGACAGCAGGAATTAGCACAGTCAAAAGTCGTGTATGTCCTGGGCACAAATTAAAGAGTCCTAACCAAGTTGTTATGGTAGTCAAAGAAGCAAAAAAATAAAATTGAATCAGCTGAGAGTTGCACTGCTGCCAAAGAATAATGTGTATTTCCTACTTGCAATAATACAAATTTCAATTTACCTAAATTTTTCGATGTCTTGAATCAAGTTATTTATGTATACTTTCATTACTTTTTAATGTAATTTCATCCCTTGAACAGGAAAATTTTCTTTCTCGTTTTCGATAACTCAAAATATTTTCTACACTCCAAGGCCGTATCCAGAAGCGGGAAAGGCGGGGGTTTCCCGAAAATGTTCGCAATGAAGCATATATTCCTCCCTGAAACTTTTCTTAACACAAGTGTGTCCAAGTTAACTCCCCCCCCCCCCCGAAAAAAATTCTGGATATGGCTTTGCTGCACTCAAATTATTTCTTTCCGGTTCTGTGTTATTTCCATTGTATTGTAATTAATCAGCTCGTGTTGTTCTTACACTAATATCATTTAAATTTTAAGATAAAAATAATCCTAAGGGCCTTAATTATGCCATTTTTCTGTTATATGTATTATATATATGTATATATATTTATTTATTTATTTTTTGAAAACTATTAGGCACGAACGAAACCGGTACTGTAATTTTTAAGTAGATATGTTGTTATGTCTTAGTTGTACTTACAGAAATGATCTTCACAGCAATGAAAATTCGACTTCATAGAAACATCGCTTCTGCATTTAAATAGCCACGCTTTTCGAACTTTAGTTAGGGTCCCTTGGAACATTAATGAAGCGTTTGCCTGTAGCTTTTTTAGTCGTTGATGTGCATCCAGGAACAAAACAATACTTGTAATTAGTATTTGACATATTGATCGAACGCAAATGTAAGAAAGAGCACAACGGCAAAAGTATAACACAAAGAAACAAGAAATCCCCCCGTACATATATATATTCAGAAAGAATATCTTGTATCCACATAAAATGCTTCAATTTAGCAACTAATAAATTAATAATAATAGAGTCTGTTCGACGAATTCATTCTAAAAAAATCTTTTACGCAATGAATATTTAATTTAATATATAATTTTAATAGTTTATCTTTTAATTACCCCCCCCCCCCCCGGCACGAGAAAAAAACGCTAAATAAAGCTCCCTTTTTATATTTAGTTTATCAAAAATCAACGGTGCAGCAAAACATTTGCTGGAGAAAACGCAAATTAAATCCCCGGGATTCGAACCACGGTCGAAGGGTATACAAGCTTTCTTCCCTAACCATTCGGCCATCTTCACTACGTTAAGAGGGGTCTATGTATCAATAAATGTTTCTTTCCAACAGGTAAACTTCATTATAGTTGAGATTTTAGTTTTTAATTACATCCAAACTCATTTTTGGCTAAATTTATTGTATATTGGCGAAATTCATTTTATTTTCTGCAAAAATTAAAACATAAACAAGCTTCAGAAGCTCAAATTATGCGTTCGCTCATTCGCAAACAGTTCGGCAATCCGATGTATCCAATTTTTGATTTACGAGTGTATGTGTTTTATTTAGTAACCACTTGCTTAGGCCACTGTTTTTTAATTCTTTTGTTATATACATGCAGATTTTGTTGAATTTATTTTAGCCACAGAGTTGTGCTCCGTGATTTTAACTGTTCGTTCATAAACTGCATCGTTTTCATGTTATATGCTTTGGCAACATCATTGTTGTTCCATGTTTGTTTAGATTCGTGTTTCCGTATATGTGATCTTTTTGCTTATCTCTCTTGTAATATGTTATTAGTATATATAAAATTAATTCCTTCATTATATTGTAATGTTATGTTCGAGCTTCTAGCATTGGTCCAACAGGTTATGGGCCCAGGATACGCATTATATTTAAAACATTATAATCTTTAAGTAGTTTTGTTTTCCGGTTGTATTAGCGTTACATAAAGTGGAAGTAACGATATGGCGGAATTCCGAAGTGATATCGTCAAATTGAATAATCAAAATTATTCAAACTGGAAATATAAAGTTCAGCTACTTTTAATGAAGGAAAATATATTCAAGAGAGTTATTGAAGATGAAAGACCAATTTCAAGTGGTGAATCGAGCACAAAATTAATAACTGATTGGGAAGCTGCTGATAATAAAGCACAAGCTTATATTGGTCTTACAGTCGAGGATGATCAACTTATTCATATCCGGGGTAAGACGACAGCCAAGGACATGTGGAACACTCTTAAGGAATATCATGAGAGAAATACATTAACAAATAAAGTTCACCTCATGAGAGTGATTTGTTCTTTGAAACTTGAAGAAGGCGGTAATATTCGCCAACATGTTACTCACATGCAAGAGTTGTTTTTAAAGCTTAGAGACATTGGCGAGAAGTCTTTATCTGACAATTGGAGTGTGGCGATGCTTTTAAGTAGTTTGCCTAGAAGTTATGATCCTTTAATTACTGCATTAGAAACACGTTCTGAAAGTGAACTGAGTTTTGCCATTGTTCAGCAGAAGGTTATTGCGGAATATGAACGTAGGCAACATGCAGTAGAAACTCCTAGTTCCTCTGAAAGAATGTTGAAGGTAAACCTAAGCAAAGATGCTCGGAAAACTTCCATGAAATGTTATTTTTGCAAAAAGTATGGGCATGCGAAAAGTGAATGCAAAAAGTATTTAAAATGGAAAGAAAGTCATCCAAATAAAGTTAATACAGTTGAACATAAAGATAGTTTGTTTACTGTTGGAATTCGATCTGAAAGTTGGATTTTGGACTCTGGGGCTACTCGGCATGTAACTAATGATAAAAAGTTTTTCACATCTTTAGATAGTTCATATAACACCTGTATGTTATGTTCGAGCTTCTAGCATTGGTCCAACAGATTTGAACTTGTAAATCTTTTTATCTAAATAGATGAGCTCCAAACGGCTTCGCTCCCACATGGCTCACTTGTGAATGGCTGGCTGGCTTTACGCTCGCCAAGCTATATACGTCATCCAACCTGTGACGCAAATCATGCCCGATGCGCAGAAAGTTTTTTTCGCGATCCCTGACTGCGCATGAATTAAAAAAAATATTTAAAAAATAAACACTAATCGTATAACAAAATTTTTTGCACAGATGGTGTGAAAATATGTTATTCTGTAGATTAAAAATAAAATTAGAAAATCGAAAACTTCCCTATTGGCTTAAAATATGATTAATAAAGAAGAATTTCGAACTAAATGAACTTATTGTTTCTTGTTTTGAACATTCAAAAGAGAAAATCTCTGAAAAGGCGTCATCATTTGTGCATAAAAAGAAGAGCTCATAATAGAATAAAAAATACATGCTGTGTTTTGATGTACGGTGTAAAAATCCGAATTTTGTCTGCTGATACACCTCCGTGGCGCCATGCTCGTAAGGTCCATTGGATTAGGACAACGATTTTAAACGTCAGCAGTTTTACCTTTTAGCAAGACCTTCTCCTACTAATTTACAAATATTTATTAATGTCCAATTCGCCGTTATAACTGCCCAATTTCATTATTGAGTTTTCTTTCATGGGGTAAACTTGTTAAAGTTCTTTTCAGATCACCGAGGTAGACACCTCCGGAAAACTTAAATTATGAGGGGCGTGCATGAATTTTTCGAGCATCACAAGTTAAAAATTTTTCGAATTTCCGTAATGTTTTTCTTTTCGCTTGTACAGTAAAACCTCGTTAAAACGCGGGTGTCGGGGGACATGTTTGGCACCCGCGTTATAACATAACCGCGGTATAGTGAAACTACAGTGGCTAGAATACCTAGTGTGCCGTTCGGCGCGAAAATGTTGAAAACGAAACTAAGCCACCAGTAGGTGGCGCTAGCATCGACAGCGAGGTAACTGCGGGAACTGATTAGCAGAGCGAACGTTAAAGAATCATTTACTCGCCTTAGTTTTCGCACTTTTTTCAGTACTACAAAAAGGAGGTGCAAAGAATATGTGATTATTAAAAAAATATTCAATTATCTGTTCTATAAAAGAATTTGGAGCAATAAATAGACGGCTGTCGTTTAGGTAACACAAGCATGAAAAATGTTTTTATTTAGTTTTCGGAAGTAGTCTTAAATGAAAACCATGTATTTTGTTAAGAGAATATTGTTATACATTTTAAAGACAAATGTTTTTTAGTCCAATATAGTGTGAATGAGCTGTTGAAAATAATTGCATTATTATGCTCATATTACCTAAAAAAAGAAAGGCTATATGTCTATGTACTATATTTTAACATAAATAAATAAATAAAAATTAACAGTAATTACTAACACATAAGTTTTTTAAAAAGCACATTGCAATCTGATGTATATTTAAAAAAAAAATAAAATAAAAACTTGCAATGTCATTTTTTAAATGAACTGCATGCTTAAAATTTTGTGTTAGATTTTTTTTTTTTTTTTAAATATAGATTTAATTATTTTTTTAAATTTACATTTATTTAAAAACACATTATGATGCACAAAGTTTTGGTCAAGTTTCAATTACATACAAAACCAAAATAGAAACAAATAATAAAAAAAATCTTGAACCAAAGCGAAAGCTTAGCTTTAAATTTATTTTGTTGTTATGACAAGCACAATTTCATTTTGATATTATATTTCTTCTTCTTTAACGTCAATATTGTTTCATATATAAAATTTAATATTTGGGTCACATCTTTTAAAAAACTTTTTGTAGTTCCAGACAAATGTAGAATTTTGTTAAAAAAACTGAACCCCCCCCCCAAATCCCCCGCCCCCTCTGGTGGATACCTTTGTCACATTATGATACACAAAATGTTGGTCAAGTTTCAGTTACATACTAAACCAAAATAGATACAAATATGTAATAAAAAAAATCTTGAACCAAAGCTATGCTCAAACAATACAATAGTTTTATTAAACAAATTTTCAAAGCTTCCTTGGAGGGAGAGGAGTTTGTATGTGTCGTTTAAGAAGGCAGACCCGTGGCTCTTCAATATGGGCGTTACTAAGAGGGGGGGGGGGGGTTGTCCCTGGATTTAAAAAAAAATGCCAATTTTGTTCTGCATCTTATGTGTAAGAGCACTAAAATTTTAAAAAGTTATGCTTTTTTTTTTCAAATATTTTTGTAGTCCCAAATTCATCTTTTATAAAGCCTCAAAATGCATCAGTTTGCATATAGTTTTCAAAATTTTACCCGGGGGGGGGGGGGAGAATCTCCCGAACCCTCAACTGTCAGAATTTCATATCTCCGCTCCCTTCATATGGTTCTAGCCCCTAATGTTGAGTAGAAAGTTACAAGTCGTGGGAACATTATAAAATTAAAACGAAAGTTTTATGGGTTTATCAGTGACCCCAAAGTTAAAAATTCTATAAAAAAAAAGGGCCAACGCATTAAAGTTATATGAAGTATCAACAATAATAGGATGGAGGGGGGCGGAATTTTTCAGTTTCGCCCCGCCTCGGAAAAATCCAAGATACGGTTCTTTGTACCAACCCAAAATAAGTAACGGCCATTGGTTTAGCCAGACCCTTATTTAGGGGGGGGGGGTCTTCGGGGATTATTACTGCTCCTGGTTTTACATCCCTCCCCAGGGACGTAACTAGATCATTTTCTAACTGGGACAAGACTAGGATTTAGCGCCCCCTCCCCCCTTATATAAACAAAAATTAATATGTATTTAGGTAAACACACACATTTAGTCAATTTGGCGCCCCTAAAATAATCTGGCGCCCGGGGCTTACGCTCTGTCTGCCCCCCTCTAGTTACGTCCCTGCCCCTCCCTCTAAACCCTCCCATACATAAGTCACCATTTGGAGGGGAGCATCCCCCCATCTACGCTAGTGGCTATTACCAATTTTTCACCACCAGCTCTTACCCGTATAGCTTATGTGTGTATCGTATTTCGTTCATTTTTTTAAACATTTTTAATTACAGTGCTCGCAACAAAATGGTTATCATTTACAGACACACACAAATACCATACGTATATATTTCATACGTGTCCAAAAGTGCTCAGTGTAACTTAAAATGTATGAATCCGCCTTTTTCGAAAATTTTAGCAAATCAAATAAATGTAACTTCTGTAAGTAAAAAAAAGTAAAAATTTCAGTTTGTCATATGGGCGAATAGAAAAACGAAAGTGAACAGTTTAACATACTTTATGTGAAAAAGCAGTGTGAAGGTTTTTTTTCAATAACAATAATACATAATAATATTAGTAATGCGTTCATAAACTTTTGGCAATGAATCCTTAGATTGGAAAAACAGAACTTGCGGAAAAGGTAAGGTGGGAAGCAAAAAGAACTACATATCAATAGCAATACCTTTTAAGTTAAATTTCGTTAAAAATCGATTACTTTAGGTGTAACTCAAAACCACAAAGTATATTTCAAAACTTTGTGCATTTTTATTTCGCATAACAGATAAACTTTTACGGCAAACGAATCAACTCAAAATTACTGTGAAATAAAATTTATTTTCACCAAGTTCGATGAGATTTGTTATTACTGTATTAGCGAACAGATTGTTGAATTTATTTTAGCCACAGAGTTGTGCTCCGTGATTTTAACTGTTCGTTCATAAACTGCATCGTTTTCATGTTATATGCTTTGGCAACATCTTTGTTGTTCCATGTTTGTTTAGATTCGTGTTTCCGTATATGTGATCTTTTTGCTTATCTCTCTTGTAATATGTTATTAGTATATATAAAATTAATTCCTTCATTATATTGTAATGTTATGTTCGAGCTTCTAGCATTGGTCCAACAGGTTACGGCCCAGGATACGCATTATATTTAAAACATTATAATCTTTAAGTAGTTTTGTTTTCCGGTTGTATTAGCGTTACATAAAGTGGAAGTAACGATATGGCGGAATTCCGAAGTGATATCGTCAAATTGAATAATCAAAATTATTCAAACTGGAAATATAAAGTTCAGCTACTTTTAATGAAGGAAAATATATTCAAGAGAGTTATTGAAGATGAAAGACCAATTTCAAGTGGTGAATCGAGCACAAAATTAATAACTGATTGGGAAGCTGCTGATAATAAAGCACAAGCTTATATTGGTCTTACAGTCGAGGATGATCAACTTATTCATATCCGGGGTAAGACGACAGCCAAGGACATGTGGAACACTCTTAAGGAATATCATGAGAGAAATACATTAACAAATAAAGTTCACCTCATGAGAGTGATTTGTTCTTTGAAACTTGAAGAAGGCGGTAATATTCGCCAACATGTTACTCACATGCAAGAGTTGTTTTTAAAGCTTAGAGACATTGGCGAGAAGTCTTTATCTGACAATTGGAGTGTGGCGATGCTTTTAAGTAGTTTGCCTAGAAGTTATGATCCTTTAATTACTGCATTAGAAACACGTTCTGAAAGTGAACTGAGTTTTGCCATTGTTCAGCAGAAGGTTATTGCGGAATATGAACGTAGGCAACATGCAGTAGAAACTCCTAGTTCCTCTGAAAGAATGTTGAAGGTAAACCTAAGCAAAGATGCTCGGAAAACTTCCATGAAATGTTATTTTTGCAAAAAGTATGGGCATGCGAAAAGTGAATGCAAAAAGTATTTAAAATGGAAAGAAAGTCATCCAAATAAAGTTAATACAGTTGAACATAAAGATAGTTTGTTTACTGTTGGAATTCGATCTGAAAGTTGGATTTTGGACTCTGGGGCTACTCGGCATGTAACTAATGATAAAAAGTTTTTCACATCTTTAGATAGTTCATATGTTGATAAAATTGAAGTTGCAAATGGTGAATTAGTTGATGTTGTTGGCATTGGTAGTGGAAAATTGCTATTTAAGGATCGAGAAGGTTCAATTACAGAAGTTGTTGTTTCTGATGTGCTTTATGCTCCAAAGGTTATTGGAAATTTAGTTTCTGTTCGACAGCTAACTTTGAGCAATATTTCAGTGACTTTTGATAAAGATTGTTGTGAAATTCTCAAGAACGGAAAACAAATAGGATTTATTAGCACTGTTGGGAACTTATTCAAATTATGTCAACCACATAAAGTTAACACAGTGATTGAACATAAGGAGGATTGCATACATGCGTGGCACCGAAAAATGGGGCATCGTGATCCAGAAGCAATAAAGAAAATGCATACTGAAGGACTTTTAGCTGACTTGAATATAGTTGACTGTGGTATCAGAATGTCCTGTGATACATGCATGAAAGGAAAACTCACACGCTTACCATTTCCTAAAGAATCCACTAGCAAGTCAACTGGTCCTTTGGACTTGATTCACACAGATGTTTGTGGACCAATGCAAACAATGACACCCAGTGGTAAACGGTATGTAGTGACTTTTATTGACGATTTCTCTAGGTATACTCACGTATATTTATTGGCAAATAAATCTGAAGTTCCTGATACTTTAAAACGTTATATAGCACTTGTGAGAAACAAATTTGGAAGAAAGATCAAAATTATTCGATCTGATCGTGGAGGTGAGTATCTAAGTACACACTTAAGAAAGTATTTAGCTGATAAAGGAATTCAAACTCAGTTAACCGCTGCTTTTTCTCCTCAACAAAATGGTGTAGCAGAAAGGAAGAACAGAACATTGGTGGAAATGGCACGTTGCATGCTTATTGATGCAGGCTTACCAAATCAATTTTGGGGTGAAGCTGTGGTGACTGCTAATTTCATTCAAAATAGAGTTCTTACTCGAGCAAAGAAGTTAACTCCATATGAATTGTGGAATAAGGAAAAACCTAAAGTGAAGAACTTTCAAATTTTTGGCTCCAAATGTTTTGTTCATGTACCAGCCCAAAATCGTCGAAAGCTAGATAATACAGGAATAGAAATGATATTTCTTGGGTATGATGAAGAATCAAAAGCTTATCGTTGCTACAATTCATTTTCAAAGAAAGTGGTTATCAGTCGAGATGTCAGATTCAGTGTAGATGCATGTGAAAAGTATGAAAATTTCAAAAATGAGGAAGATGTGGATTCAAGTGTCATAATTTCAACTCCAGGAATCGAGGTTCAGGAGGAGATAAGTGAATCAGTTGATGAACCTCAGATTCGTGTTTCTCATAGATCAACTAAAGGCATTGCTCCGAAAAGATTAATAGAGGAAATGCATACTGCAAAAGACATCTATGAACCCAAAACCTATAATGAAGCAATTTCTAGTGAATTTAAAGAAAACTGGCTTCAGGCAATGCAGGAGGAGCTAACATCATTAGAGAAAAACGAAACCTGGGAAATGTGTAAACTTCCGGAAGATCGAAAGGCAGTTGGGAGTAAGTGGGTGTTTAAAGTTAAACGGAACACAAGCGGAGGCATCCAGCAGTTCAAAGCACGGCTTGTTGCCCAAGGATTTTCCCAGCGGTACGGGGAAGACTATGATGAGATCTTTGCTCCAGTTGTGCGTCAAACAACTCTACGCACCTTATTATCAGTTGCAGCAAAAGAAAAACTAGTAGTTCATCACCTAGATGTAAAAACAGCATTTTTGAATGGTAAACTAACTGAAACAATTTACATGAAACAACCTCCGGGTTTTATTAAAGGTGATACATCACAGGTGTGCTTATTAAAGAAGAGTATCTATGGCCTAAAACAAGCAGCTAGAGTCTGGAATGATGCAGTGCATAATGTTATTGTCAGTGCAAATTTCAAACAAAGTGAAACAGATCCTTGTCTTTATTCCCGAAGATCATGTGACAGTTGGTGTTATATTTTGATATATGTAGACGATATCTTAGTTGCTGGAAAATCAGAGGATGAAATATGTGCAGTTGAAAATATTTTATCTAAGAAATTTGAAATCAAAAATCTTGGTCCTATTCAACAGTATCTTGGAATTGAAGTTAAAAAGGATCCAGATGGGAACTTTGAGCTATGCCAATCAAATTATATCAAGAAAATTGCGCTTGATATAGGACTCTCAGATGCCAAACCAGTGACAACACCAATGGATCAAAATTATGGGAAGTCAGAATATACAGACCTGTTGAAAGACAACACTAAATACCGAAAACTGGTTGGATCCTTGTTATATGTATCAGTTAATACCAGGCCTGATATTTCAGCAAGTGTAAGTATTCTTGCACAAAAGGTTTCTTCTCCAAACCAAGAAGACTGGACACAATTAAAACGAATTGTGAAATATTTGAGATCTACTGCCAATATGAAACTTAAGCTTAGTAATGTAAGGATTCAGAAAAATTCTGCACTATATGGGTACGCTGATGCAAATTGGGCTGAAGATCGTAAAACGAGAAAGTCCAATAGTGGATATGTATTCTTCTTAAATGGGGGTGTCATCAGCTGGTGTTGTAGGAAGCAAACATGTGTTTCATTGTCTTCTACAGAAGCTGAGTATGTAGCCTTGTCTGAAGCATGTCAAGAAGCTCTGTGGTTGCGACGTTTATTGAAAGACATGTATCAAGATGTTAACAGTGCGACAACAATCTACGAGGACAATCAGAGTTGCTTATGTTTGATTAAGAGTGGGAAGTACTCTAATCGTACCAAACACATAGACACAAAATACCATTTTGTTAAGGACTGTGTGGATAAACATCTCATTGAATGTGAATACTGTCCTACTGATCTGATGATTGCTGATTTGCTAACCAAACCTTTGTCACCTAACAGACATGCGGTACTCAGAAAGAATTGCAAAGTTTATGAAAACGAGGAGGAGTGTTGAATTTATTTTAGCCACAGAGTTGTGCTCCGTGATTTTAACTGTTCGTTCATAAACTGCATCGTTTTCATGTTATATGCTTTGGCAACATCTTTGTTGTTCCATGTTTGTTTAGATTCGTGTTTCCGTATATGTGATCTTTTTGCTTATCTCTCTTGTAATATGTTATTAGTATATATAAAATTAATTCCTTCATTATATTGTAATGTTATGTTCGAGCTTCTAGCATTGGTCCAACACAGATATTTTCAAATAGCGAATGTATTCAAACCCACATTTAGTTCACCAATATGAGAGCCAAAAAAAAAAAAAAAAAAGCGATACTTTCGAAAGCAAATTATTCTGTTCGGATGCAGATTTAAAAAACCAGACATTTATTATAGCATTGCAAGATTTGCTCTTTAGAAATTCTTGTTTTCTTTGAGGTGGTCAGAATTAAACCGATGTATCACACATAAGTTTACAAAAACCAAAAATGGATATTTGTTACAAAATCGTTTTCATTTATTTATTTTATAGAATAAAAAAAATGAAAGTTGTTCGTATTTCAAAGATCGAATGAGTGAGATATTTATTTCATTTCCTGCTTCCTTACGGAAAAAACTAATCTGAAAGTAGTTAACAGCAATCAATTCATGTTAGTGCATCAGTGTCACTTGTCACTTTCTGAATGACGATCAGTTGAACGAAAGACTTTGGGTTACACAGGGCCTTTAATCGTAGCAGCTGGCCCCAAAGCCGTCTTCCGGCGGGCTCAAACTTACCTCGCTGTCGAATAGAGCGCCATCTAGTGGAGGCTTACTTTCGGGTACAGAAAAAGCGCTGGAGGACAATGGCGAACGGCACACTATCTATTCTAGCCACTGTAGTGAAACTTTACAGCAGAGGCCGTGACCACGGAGTAAAAAGAAGGAGACGAATCTCCATAGTAAAAGTTTGTCCGGACGATTCCACTGGCGCTAGATGGCGCGCATGTAAAATGTCTTGCCATGACGGCGATTCGCAACATAATTTAGTGTTACAAATAAAATTATTTAAAAGGGTTTTTTTAAGAGTATTTAAATCGATATAGTCAATTTTTGAGAAGCTGGTTATAGGATCATGGACTACTTTTAGATTCAGAATGTGTTTGTGATTTCTTTTTATTATATTTGGTTCATTTTATTTTAGTTCGATGGTTTCGGTTTGCGACTGATGGTTTCGGTTTGCGACTGATGGTTTCGTTTTGCTACGGATGGTTTCGGTTTGCTGTGATTGTAACTAGAGATGCAAAAAGCCCGTAAATTTTCGGGAAGAAACTGGGAAATTTGGGAACATTGGGAATTTTGAGATGTTTTCAGTCTTAAAATATTGTTACAGAACATATAACATTGTAACGCTATATTATTTTTATTTTAGATACATGACCAAGCGTCAAACATAACATTTTATATCAAATCTATAATTGAGAAAATTAACTAGTAAATTCAATAGGCTTTTTTATTGCAGTATTATTGATTCTAAAAATTTATTTGATTTGGTTGCTTTCCAGAAAATAAGATTAACCTTCAAAATATTTTTTTTTCTTTACTCGTTGATTTAAATTATTATAAGCAATAATATATCTGTTTTATTCATAGCATTTTATTACAACTTTAACGACGCAGTTGAAGGGGTAATTTTTTGAGAAGAAACACTGTTTAAAGCACTATTATACATTTCAACAATTTTTTTTAAAGGCAGTTTTTAAATATTTTTATGTGTTATTTTGTTTTTTATTGATGACTTAAACAACTATCAAGTTACACAATGGGGCCGTTCATAAATGACGTCACGCTTTTTTCCCATATATTTGACCCCCTACCCCCCTTTGTCACAATATGTCACACTTCAGCGGACCCCTCCCCCCCCCTTTTGTCATGTGTCACGCTATGTTGCATAATGCATGATGTTACAATTCTTGTTACCCCCTCCCCTCCCCTTGTCACACTTTGTCTTTTTTTACGTTTTTTTTTCACTAGGAGGGGGCACTGATAAACCCATGAATATGTTCCCACGGCATAGCCCTTTCAGTCAACATTAGGGTGGTATAGAAGGTACCCTTAACTATGGAAATATGAAGTTCTGACAATTGAAGGGGGTCCGGGGGTTTCTCCCCAAGGAAAATTTTAAAAACCATATGCAAACTAGTCCATTTTGAGACGCATTTGGGACTGCAAAAATATTAGGGAAAAGAGATCAACAGAAACCTTTTTTTTTATTTAAACGCTTTTACTCATAAAAATGCAGAACAAAATTAGCATTTTTTTAAATCCAGGGGGAAAGATCCCCCCCTCCTTATTGCTAGCGCCCATATCAAAGACTCATATGTGTCTGCCTTTTCAAACGACACTTACTAGCTTTCTGCCCCCCCCCCCCGCCTCTTCCCAAAAGGATGCTTTGAAAATTTATAGTAGAAAAACTATTGTATTGATTAAAAGCATGACATGAATTACCTTTTCAGTATCGCAAGCTCCCCCCTCTCCCCATACCGCCCCTTACCAAAAGGATGCTTGGAAAATTCTCTAAAAGAAAAATTGTAAAATCAAAGCATGATTTATATTTCGCTATCACAAGGTGAAAAAAAAACCTCCCCTTTTTTCATTTAAATTTTTAAATTTTGACAGTCTAGAAAAATGAATGTAATTTAAGTAATTGGTTTTAATCGTTAGCAAAATGGCGATCAATGATCCGATCGGAGAGTCCGAACTAGGATTTTAATTCTCTCTTTACAAAAGTTAAATTTTTTTAAAATTAAATATGTGGTGTTTTTTTTTTTTAGTTTTTTTTTTTTTTTTTTAATTGTCTTTCTTTCTTCTTTTTTTTATGCATCACAGTTGCCAAATAGTTTAATTACTTTACTAGACTCTTTTAGTTTTAATTATTATGAAACCTAGTGGCGTATATAGATGCATCCCCCCCCCCCGCAAGATTTATAAGTGCGCCCTATCTTTGGCCTACCACAAGAATTACAACAAAAACACTACAGTAAAGAGATATTCGGGTATTTATATCCATTAATTTTATTTAAGATAATTAAAATCGTATTTATTATTAAAAGACGGATTTTTGAAAAGGTAACAAATTGAAACATTGCATGCACTTACCAGCTTGGAATGAAATTTATCTTAATGATACGAGAAAATAACACACTATCTTAAAGTAACTATATTCAAATTTTCGTTAGGGGTTTCTGTTATTTATTAATAAAGTGAAATAAATAATAATAACGAATAAAGAGAAAATATTCGTGTAGTTTCAGTTTTGCATATCTCTGCATGCAACCTCTTTTGCTTCTTTCATTTAGCTGTAAAAGTTCATACGAAATGCTTGAAGAAAAGTTATTTTTTTCTCTAAAAGACAACTTTCTTCATCCAACGATATTCCAGGATTTTGAAGTGTTTTTGAAGTTAAATTAATATTTTCTAATATTTTGCTTCGAAATACTAGCATCAAAATTAATTTAAAGGAAGGCATTTGTTTCTATAAGGCAGTTGCGTTTGCTATTTCTATACCTTTAGTTGATGTTATAATAATACATAAGTACTTAAAAATTTGGTAGTTAGTACAAGTATTTAAAAAGTGAAATATTTTTAAAAATTCAAACTTTCAAAGTTTTCACTTTAAAAAGAACATATTATAAATACCTTTTAAACACACTTCATCTCTGGTTACCTGGTCTCCGACAAAATTTGTCGGTTTAATAAGGCACCAGCATCAAACTTTTTCACATGCTTCCTTTAAGCTTTTTTGCGTCTTAACTAGGTTATTATTTGTTACATGGAATTTTTTACTCCTTACTTTTTAGTGCAGAACCGTAAAAAAAGTTTTTTTTTCTTTAATTTTATTTAAAAAAAAAATTTACTATGGTTTTTGCAACCTTGGGGAAAATATGTTTTCATCATGGTTTCTACCGTCAAGGGGTAAAAACATAGGTGTTTTTTCCGTTTTGAGAAAAAAGCGCTTGTTTCCCTCAAGATATTCAAATTATTTCTGCCATATTGTGAACAACACATCTTTAAAAACAAAATTGTTAGGGCAATTATGAACATAAATATTGCTACAATACTCTTATAAGGATTTTATTAGTTACTATCCCATTTCTTTAGATTGTTTTTTCGTACGTATATACCTAAAATCTTTTATTATAGTCACTTCAGAGCAGGATTCTTGCTATAATTTCTAAGATCTCCTCTTTTGAAAAAAGGTGGCCGGGAGTCTTCCATTCGCAGAAGATGTTATATGAGGACTTAAAACATTTATTAACTTATAGAAGATTTACGTAATATTAAGGAAATAAAAGTAAGCCGTCGTTAAGAACTTTGTTAGAGTTATGGAACAGATAAGCTAAACATCAAATGCAAAATTTTGGAATGGAAAGGGTTGAACTTCGTGAAATATTGCTAGTTTTTCCCTCCTGAAAGTTTGTGGTCTGATTCACATATAAAGCTTGAAGGAGATGGATCATATAAAGGTTTTAAAATTTGAATTTTTGCTTCGGGCCAGGGGCGGACTGGGAAGAAAATTCGGCCCGGGCATATTTCAAACAGACCGGCCCTTGGGAGGGCAGGTATTTTGCAGATTGCAGGAACTAAAAATATTGTCAGTAAATATGTCGATATGTATTAAAATATTAAATGTTTACGCGACAGTTATTTTTCTTATTCAGCATGGAAGTGTAATGATACGTAATACAGTATAGGACCATAAATTCGGAATCCCAAAAGACCCAAAATCCGGAACTTCTTCAAAAAAAAGCAGAAAATATTTTGCGCCGTTTTTTTTCTTTTTCTTTTTTCTGGAAATATGTCATTTTAAAAAGAAGGAAAATAAAATGCAATGAACATGTTTAAGAACGGAAATGTGCAGCTCGAATTTATTTCTCGATTTTCTGAAAAGGGTTTGTTTTGCGATTAGAATTAGAGTGTTATTAATTGTTGCTTTAATTGTGAGTTAATATCATTAAATTTTGCTTTTTTTATTTCTTGTTGTTTTATTACATTTATTTTTTTAAGATGAGCTCTAATTTTCTCGCGATACAGAACATTCGCAAAATTGAAATTCGGCGCTTCTTGCATTTTCCCGATCGTCTGATCTTTTACTGCAATTAAGTAACTAGAGAATATAAAATCATATCAGAAATTACCGGAATTCTTTTCTTTTATTGTTAAGAGATTAAAATAATATCGGGAAAAGTCTAGGTTTTTCGATGTTTTGCCTTCGAATGTAAGCCAACTCCAACTTCGTTTTTTGTGATAATTTCATGACTTATAGGTGGTATACGATAACCAAAAACAGTGGCATAGCTAGACCCCAATTTCGGGGGGGGGGGGGGGGGAGGTCGATTTCTCGCAGTTAATTTTACGAAAACAATTGGTGGAATTGATGATTGAAAAAATTATTATAAATGGAGTTTCTAACCAGACTCATTTTAATGTGAAACTTGAAGGGAAAAACATATTTATGAACTTAAAAGCAATCTGATTTACGTTTTTATATAATTTTCGCTTCAGACAGAATTTAACTAGAACTAAAGCTTTAGGGGAAAATACAAGAGAAAAATACAATATTATGTTAAAAATTAAACACTGATCAAGTTTACGTGCCTTGGAAAGGATGGTGATTAACGAACAAGACAATTTCTGAATCTCCAGTCTGAGTGAATACAATGGAAAGAATAAAACTGTTAAGTCAATCCAAATGTTTTAAAAAATTGCTAATACAGAAAGTTAAATATGCTATAAAACAAGAATACCTTTCACAAAAAGCAAAAAATAAATAAATAAATAAAAATAAAAATAAAACTAACCAAACTTACCGAATTTACAGGAATAAAGATTTGTGTCACATAGAACAGAGAACTATTTTTAATCTCAACTGATAACTTTTTTCCCATTATCATTTTCAGCCTACTTTACCGTCAAAGTTTTAAACAAAGTTGTTAGCATGAAAGAATGCTAAATGTATCGTGAATAATAAAGAAAAAGTTAAAATAAGTAAAGTAATTAAAAAAGACTGAAAAATGAAAAATTTGAAAGTATGCTTTTGAGATGGAGAAAATGTGTGTCTGTCGGTCTGTCTGCCCCCCCCCCCCCCAATAACTTTTGAAGGATTTGTGTCGGATTCGAAATATTTTATTTTTGAATCGAAAGATCTTGGCGTGGGCATCTCATTTCTACATTTGACTTTTTGATTTGCCCATTTTTTCGCTTAATTTTGAATAGTTCAAAAAATCTCAACATTAGCGCCTATGGGCAAATTATGTGAACTCTGGGCGTAGGATCCAAGCTCCTATGAACAAGCTTACTGGAAGAAGCTCTCAGAGTAAAAGATTTTTTGATTTGAACAACCTTTATTCATTTTCGAACAGCTCAAAAAAGAAAAAAAAATTAACATAACCCTTACGGGGAATTTTCAATCTTATACAAATCATGATCTAACAGACGGATTTGCTTGGAACAAACTTCATCGGAAAGATTTTATGACGTAGAACATGTACAAATACGAAGTTATATCGGAACTAAGGGAGCCTATTTTCATATGAAATTTTTTCATCGGTATTTCTAAGGATATTTTTGAATGAATAAATGAGTGAATAAATTCTAAAATAAATAAATGAGTGAACGAATGGAAAAATAAATAAATGAGTGAATAAATACATTAATGAGTAAATGAATGACTGAATAAATGAAAGAATGAATGATGAGTGAATGAATATGTATTAACCGTTGAAAAAGGTTTTGAAATAATAAGAACTAAAGCTAAGAAAGAGAGATAGCTGGATTATAAGTTTGAAGTTGGTTTTTAACGGACAGTAGGCTCGTATAGTTCTGGACGGAACTTCTTGTTAGATAATGCATTAGTACTAAAAGCGGCAAAAATAAAATTACCTTCAGGAAGTGTCTAGTGAAACGAATTCTGATTCAGCAGATTGTACTTCTTCAGAGGACATCAACTTTGCGCAGGACAGACCGCCCCACCGATGCGCAAGGGGTGGAGGTGGTGGATACAGCTTTCACGAGAGGAAAGTGGGTGGGCTCGAGCTCATGGTAAAATATTCATGTAACAACCTACAGGCAAAGTAAACGACCATTGGGGGAAAAACCCATTTAAATTAAAATAGTTTATGCTTAAAGAACGTGAGAAAATAGCCTTTTTATGGCTACAGTACCATTTGTTAGGAGAGAGGAGAGATTGAGAAAGAAACTATCATTTTATCTCCCACTATCTCCCAATCTTCCTGTTCTACGCATCTGTTTCTGTATATGCAGCTGAGGCGTTATTATTGAATGGTCAGTAGGGTTTAGTTGAAAGTGGAGAGCAATTAATGCAATTCCCTGTGGTGCTTTGTAAAAGGAAGAAGTCATAAAAGGGTCTTTCTTCCGCTCTGGGCATGAAACGTAGTAAAGGACTGTTGATAAAATTGTTAAACGAAGGAGCATTGTGAACAGTCATGGGAAAGATTCTAGTTTAGATAAATTTATTGTTAAAAGTTCGGATTGTTTGCATTTGAAAGCTATTTCCAGCCTCCTTTTTTTATTCTAATAATGGTTTTTTTGCTAGTCCTGTGTCCACTTTCATTTTGCTCCAGACTATAGAGACACATCTTATTTAATAGGTCTTCTTATTAATAGGTCTCCTAACTGCAAGAATTGCACTGAACATATTCCAGTTTTGTTCGACTGCGAATCAAAAACTTCCCGAAAATGCTGCCAAACCGAAGATTTTCCAATATCATTTTTCATTTATTTTAGCTCACCAGAATTTATTCTCAACTGGAACATTTGATGATAGTTAAAAAATATATTGTATTCTTTATTTGAAATTAAAAGAAAAATCATTAGAACCAATTGCGATAGCAACAAAAACCTACATTTAATCGATGTAGCACCACATCTATTAACAACTATAAGTAATTTCGGGGTCGGGAGGGCTCGGTCTTTGACGCCGAACAGTATCACTCGGGCTCGGACTTACAAAAGTGAGTCCAAACTCATCTCTAGTGTATGATAGGGGTTTGTGGTGGAGGTATTTAGGGGAGAAACCCCTAGGAAAGTGGTACGACTACAGCTGCAAGTTTGTCGCTCCGCGAATTCCCTCGATTTTTGAAGCTGTTTCCTATAATCCGTGATTTTTAAAAAATTCCACGATTTGTGCGAAAATTGTTTAAAATATAAGACTTTTTTTTTGTTTTTTACTTACATTTTAATGGCAATTTATACTGTTCTGAAGTTTTAAAATGTATACCAGATTTCCCTAAAATTTAGAAAAATTCATCAATAGAAAAATAACTATAAAAGCAGTTATAGATAATCACATTCATGTTTAGAAGAAGTTTTTGATCGTAATCAATACAAATATTTAAATCTTTTTAACGAAGTTGATAGTTCTTCCATTTTTAACAATAACCCTATGATTCGACCCCCCCCCCCCCAAATGAGTTACACGTTGAAGGAGGGCAATTCAATTTTGGAAATTCAAGAGAAAAAGTTTTCCCGACCTGTCCAAAGTAGCAATTCGATGTTTGTCAGTTCCGTCAGTAGCGCAGATGCTAAACGGTCCTTCGCGACATATAAAAACGTATTAAGTCATAGCGAGTACCAAAATTCTGTACATTTAAATAAATACCTAAATATTGCATAAAGTTGAAAGAAATAAAATTGTTCACTTATGTACTTCCTTACTTAAAAAATAAATTTCATTGCAGATATCCTTGATTTTATTACATTATATTTGTGTTCTCGCGATTTTTTTTTTTTTTTTTTTTTTTTTTTTTTTTTTTTTTTTTTTTTTTTTTTTTTTTTTTTTTTTTTTTTTTTTTTTTTTTTTTTTTTTTTTTTTTTTTTTTTTTTTTTTTTTTTTTTTTTTTTTTTTTTTTTTTTTTTTTTTTTTTTTTTTTTTTTTTTTTTTTTTTTTTTTTTTTTTTTTTTTTTTTTTTTTTTTTTTTTTTTTTTTTTTTTTTTTTTTTTTTTTTTTTTTTTTTTTTTTTTTTTTTTTTTTTTTTTTTTTTTTTTTTTTTTTTTTTTTTTTTTTTTTTTTTTTTTTTTTTTTTTTTTTTTTTTTTTTTTTTTTTTTTTTTTTTTTTTTTTTTTTTTTTTTTTTTTTTTTTTTTTTTTTTTTTTTTTTTTTTTTTTTTTTTTTTTTTTTTTTTTTTTTTTTTTTTTTTCAAGATATTTTGAATACTCAAGTTATGGGGTTACAGAGAGCATCATTTTTCAATGTGAACAAAATTTGAGCTTTAGGATGACAAAAAGCTTAACATTTACAATTTACTTGTTGCTTCATATTGTTGTCTCTTAAATCCATGGGACCACATGTTAGATAATATTAATTAATTCGAATTTTCCCTGTAAGTAACAGGCTCATAATTTTCTCGGGGGGGGGGGGGGGGGGACTCAACTTCCCTCCTTATGCTCAATATTAAAAACCAAAAAATCTTTTCTCGAAATAAACATTGGAAAAGACAAGTGACAGAGTTAAAATTAAAAATAAATAGTAATACTAATAATTTAGAAAAACTTACCATGGCCCTCCATTGGTACGCTTGGCTTCAGTGACAACTATCAGCCGTAACCACCTGAAAACACCATTTTTATTGAAATCAATTAAATTTTTACATAAAATGATTACCTGCAAGGAAGGTAGTTGAAACTTTTCTCACAATAAGCATTTGAAAAGGCACATACATTAAAATTAAGCTATCAAACAATGACTATACTATCCTCCGCTATGTTCTAGCTTCACTCAAGGCCGTAGCCTATAAAAAAATTTTTAGGGGGGGGGGGGGGCGACTTTGAAACACTTATGTTGAGGAAAGTTTCAGGGAGAAATATATGCTAAATTGCGAAAAATTTCGGGGGGGGGGGGGGCAGGAGGCCCCCTCTGGATACGGGCTGGTTGAAATCTAAACATTACTTAACTAAAATTATAATGAAAATAACTTACTTCGCCTTATTCACTTTTGACATTTTCCCATTTTAATTGAAATGTTTTCCTCGTAGCTCTTGTAGCATTTCAGTGACATTGAAATCAGACTGGCCGTAACCCATAAGCACCTGAAAACATAACATTTTTTATTAAAAGAATAATATTTCAATAAAAAAGTGATAACATACAAGTTAAGTCTGTACGACAGTCGAAAGTTTTTTCGGATTAAACATTGAAAAAAGCACATATAAATTTAAAAAAGAAAAAAAAGTATAATGAAACAGTCTTACTATCCTTCGCTATGCCTCACCTAGGTAAGAAATGCCGTACCAGGGTTGCCAGATCTTCCGGACATGTAATCGCCCAAAATCCTTCAAAAAGTAGCCACAGACCAAGGTATATAGAAAGGAGAGGTAGGTCAGAGATTCCCGGCAACCCTGCCCCTTGACGAGTTTAGAGCCACTAGACGAGTTCTCGGAACTGTGACGTCGTCTGGTCCCCTTCTGCTGGTTACTTGGGACCGGAGAAGGCTGTTTTTAATTAGTTTGCATCCTTTTTTCGCTGCGTAAAGCAAAAAATTCATGCGTTTCAATCTTGTCCCTTGTAATGAAAGGCTCTATTGCTTAGTTCATCATACGCTTTAAAATTTTTAGAGCTATTAAAAAATAGTATTTTGTGCTGTAGCTGACTGCAAAATGGAAACAAGAGCGAAAATGTGATGTTTGTTTCATCGTTTTCAAAAACACGACGGGATTCGGAAACTGGAAACTTATTGCCGCCATCAGGATCAATTTTTACTTGAAAACGCCATAATTTGTTGAAAATCAAAATTTGTGCAATAAAATTTTATAACTTGAAAACCAACTGAAAGAAAAAGATGCCTGTTTTTTAACGATTGAAGTGGAAAAGAAGCAATTAGTACAAGAAAATACAAAATTACAAATACAAAATTACAAGAATTGTTACAAGATGCTTCAAAAAGGAAAGAAGAATTGAAATTAAATATGGAACAAAAAATTAATGATTCCATTTTTTCCTTATTATCAGTCATTTCAACTCCAGGGCAATTGCAGCGTCTGAAAAACGGCTATTAAAAAGGCTTTATCAATCTTACTTCATTGCAATGACGAAAGAACAAGCTAAAAATATTTTAGAACTGCAGAAATTAACAGTTCTTTCGTCTGAGGGGATGAATGTTAAGAATGATATCTGATACGATCATGCAGCTGACGAAGTTTTGTTAAAACTCTTATGAAACTAGCCAAGTTGTTCTTGCTCGAGGAATAACGCACAATTGGAAAAAACCTATTTATTACGAATACGATAAAAAATTACTTTTGATTGTTTGAATAATATAATACGTATGTAACATAAAATCGAGTACATAGTCGTTGCATTCGTAATAGATATGGGGGCCGGAAATCAAACTTTATGGAAACAATTGTGCGTTAATATACTAACGCCCAGTTGTTTCCATAGATAAGACATATTTTGAAAATCCTGCAGCAAACGAAAGAAATGTTAGGATATTTGCTTATGTACCGCATTTGATAAAATTGTTGCGTAATCATTTTATTGATCAAGGATTTAATATTAATGATAACTTTATCAGCAAAGAAATTATTGAAATTATTTTGAGAAAAGATAGTAATGAAATTTCTCTTTGCCCCAAATTTAGCGCAAAGCATTTAGAAGTTAAGTGATGTAAGCGACAAAGCGTGTGCTATGTCACACAGTTATTTTCACACCATATTGAATGAGCAATTAAAACTATATGTTCGAATTTAAAAGTAACAGCAGATTTATTTGAAATTGTGAATGGACGCATGTGATGTTTTTAATTCGAAAACGAGCATAAACAAAGTTAAATACTGATCTGCTTTCAGAGGCGGAGAGCAAATAAATGTATTAAACAAAATGGAAAACCTTATTTCTAAGTTTAAATTCAAAACAAAAAAAACCTTTCTTCCATTACGAAAGGGATACATTGTATCATTTCGCAACGTGAAAGTAGTTTATCAAAGAAATGATTATTAAGTTTTAAAGTTATTTAATTAACATTCATGGAAAAGAAAACATTCTCAAATCTGGTAGCATAATTTCTAAACTTCAAACTGTGCTAGGTGGATAAAAACTTCTTCAAACTTATGCAAGAGTTAGGACATTTTTTCACATAAAGTACTTGAATAAAAAGAAGAGTTTATTCTCGGAAAATAAAAATTCATCTCAGTCCCAGGCAAGAAAAAAGTTGAAACAATTTATGAATGCTTAAATTTAATATCAAGTGCCAACATAAAAGTATTTTCCTCTTTTCTGAATAGATTAATAGTAAATATCTATACATCTTAAATATAGTATGATGTTTGCAATTTTTTGAAACAATAAGAAACTTTCTCCCACGCAAAAATTGTATCATTTGTTCAGAAAACTTAATAATGCATGTCCAATATTCAAATTATCATGCTACGCAATGAGCGGATTCCAAACGAAAGGGGACCAGTGTACGTCAGACCCCCTATTGCGTGGAGACCGCCCGCTGTTTGTTTACATTCTCTGACCTACCTCTCCTCTCTATATACCTTGGCCACAGACAACAGAAAGTCGCCCAAAATATTTTCACTTCAGTTTGCAAATGTACATTCCTCGTGTGACGTCACAAAGGTACACACATTTTTACCGATTTTCGGCTGGATATGCGATAATCAGGAAAATGCGATTAAGAAAAAAATACAGGAATGTAGCCGCAGAAAAAGACTTTTTTTTTAAAAAAAGGTCCCTTTAAGGGTCATCTTATAACGGAACATCAAATTAGAAAAGGTGTTTTAATGTTTCATCTTTTCACGCATTAACTGTTATAAAGCTTAAATAAAATATGCTATTAATCGTTCAAAATTTCGGGTGTTTTTTTTTTTTTTTGATAGGTAGAAGTGCATGCTTCATATAAATTTTTTGGTTTGTATCTTTACTAAATTTCCTTTTCCTGCTTAAAGAGGGTAAGGGATCCGGGGTAATTCTGGAAAAGTCTTCGAAGTGAAAGTCTGGAAACGTAAATTGAAACTCTATAATTTTACTAGATGAGGGAGGGATTTGGCATATTCGGGGGGAGGAGCTCGCAATTTTTTGGAAATACAAATAATTTTTTGAGCTTGAATGCTTAAAACGCAATATTACGCTTTCTTTCCCGACGTTGAAGGAGATAAAATTTGCAAAGCAAAAATTTATCTGGGCTTCCTCAATTTTACAAATATTCAAGATAAAATAAATATAAAATCTCCTTTTGTTTGGTGATTTGCAATGTTAAAAATGCACTGGAGGAACGTTTTTTGCACAGAAAAAGAAGAGTTCAAAGAAGAAATACATGCGTTGATGTGCATGTGCGGGGGAAAATCCGAACTTTTTCGTCTGCTGCGAACCTTTCATAACCCTTGGGACGTCACGCGGGTATAAGGTCTATTTGCAAAAGGATTTGATATGTCATAAATGTTCAACGCTAAAGACTTTTATTATAAAATCGCAAAACATCACCTTTGATCAAAGTCAGTGAAAAAGGAAATAAAATCTCAAAATTTTTCAAATTTCATCGAAAAAATCTTGAAAGTCGCCCAAAAGTAGCCAGGCGACTTGATAAAATTTTCGGTCGCCAGCGAGCTCAAAAAGTCGCCTAATCAGCGATTTATTGCCCATTCTGGCAACACGGTGTCGTACGCGGAAGAGAACAATGGAAAGTCACGTGGTGTCACAGGTCACATGACCAGCCGGCAGCGGAGTATTTTTCACTCGAGATCCAACCAGCCGGCAGCGGAGAACTAGCGTCTAGAGTGCAGGAAAGCGTTGGATATCACGGACCGAAATGTAAACCATGGTGGTGTAAACACTTTTTCGTCACTTCCTCGCGCTGGAACGAGATTACTGTGTTGAGCATGCGCGAAAGTTTGGTTACTCATCAGCCGTTTCATTTGTTATATTCCACTACGTCACAAATCTTGTGACGTCAGCGCAAATGAATAGAATCGAAGGTTTACAGTTTTAGAATGAGCGTGGTTTACGTTGCAAGATACTAAAAACTAATAATACAAATTTTAAAACACCATTTTGTTTTGAAATCAATCATACGTGAAGGGGACAAATGAAAGACATATATTAAGTTAAGAAAAAAATTCGGAAAAGAGCATTTAACTTTAAAAATGCGATTTTCTTGATGAATTTTTGTTGAAAATAAATGGATCTGAGATTTTTATTTTAAAATGTTGGTTGATATGATTGAATGGGAAAATTCAAATGTTGGCAAAGATATTTTCTTTGCGCGTTGTTGTACATTTTAACTATTTAAGACTTAGAATGTTTGTAATTGTGCATTTTATTATGGTAAAGCTTTTGTGCTAGTTGCTATTCAATGCAGTTGACTCTTCTATACTTGACTGGATAATTATATGTCATGTTATAAGTTTTAGAGAACGTAGCAATACTAAAAATACATATTGCTTTTTGAACTCTTTTACAATGCATATAATTCTACAACTAAACAAAATTAATAGGAAAAACTAAATTACTGTGGAAGTTGGGGCCAGTCGTTTTAAATAGGATAAATGAATTACGGAACCTGAAAATTACTCGTATGACGCCAATTTATTTCTAGTTTCAATCAACAAACACTAAAAATGAGATAAATTCAGTCATACATGGTGAATTTTTTTACTGCTCAAGAGAGTAATTTTATTATTACCTTTTTTATTTTATTCAATTAATTAATTAATTTTTTTTCTCAGTCTCGGACAATTAATTGTGTTTATTTATTTATTTCTTTTATTTCCATTTGATTAGCAGATCCACTTCTTTTTCTTTCCCTTCTCCCCCCCCCCCTTTTTTTTTAAAAATTTCTTTTAGGTGTTTAGTAAAATAAAACTTAAAAAAAAACAATAGCGTTATTTGCCGGTTTCCTAAAACTTTTAGGCACAAATAAAACAAACACTACAGATTTTCAGCACTCAACGCATAAAGGCGTAGCGAAAGGGGATAGTGGATGTTATAACCCCCAGACAAATTAATACGTTAATTAGAATATCAAGAATTAAAAATATGCATTAGCCTAGGGGAAATCGGTACATTGCTTTTCATAGACTGCGTTGTCACATACAAGAGCACATGGGTAATTTTCAATTTAAAAAAAATCTGTTCTAATGTGAAATTTTCTAATGTAAATTATTTAGTTAGATGAACACCTCCCTTCCCACATATAACATATACGTGCTACATATACATTATCTCAAAAAAATCCTACAAATGATTCAATGAAAACGGCCAACTCGCAATTTGATGACAACGACCAGACTGTAACATCACTATCAGAAGTTCAGTTTTTCCAGAAACATTGCTGTATTTTTTTCAAAGTGCCAAATATTTTGCTTGTCGCAAGACAGGAAAAAAGAAGCACACACACACACACGTGTGTATGTGTGTGTGTATATATATATATATATATATATAAATAACTGTGTGTGTGTGTGTTATTTTTCAACGAAATATCAAGAAAATTAAAAAGTTTTTGAAAAATTTTTTTTCTTTTTTTTACTTTTTGAGTTTTTAAACTGTTCAAAATTTCGCTGCATTTTGGATATGACTAACTATTGAATGAATTTCAGTGCTTGATTTTTTTAAATAAATGAGTTGATATTAGAAAATTATTCATCTATAAAATTTTAAAGTATGAATTATTTTTTAAGTATATTTTATACTACATAATGAGATTGAAAATTAAATCCTGAAGTAGTTTAAAATTTATAAATGAATGGATAAAAGTCTTTTTTTTTTACATTTAAAAAATATTTTAGGTGCAACACAATAATATTCAAACTGTACTTTTGATTAATAATTAAAAAGTGTGTACGCATAAATGATTTAGAGCAGGGGTCTCCAAACTTTCCAGCCTTAGGGCCATATTGATTACTCCAGTAAATTCCAAGGGCCAAAACCATATTATCATTAATTGTTGCCGGTGGTAAAAAGTTGAATCAGTCCACTAGTGGTGTAAAATATGATTACTTTTTTGCCAGATGCCATTAGCGACGGGGAAGCTGATGTATTTTCTGTATCGTATGGGTATCCGTTATAATGGGGTACCCGCATCGTATCGCCATAGTAATCATTGATTACAAAAGTAATGAAATACACAAGTAATCATTGATTACTTTTTTCTTCAGTAATCGTTACTTCGGTTCCTAACGAGTACTCAAGTAACGAATGAGTATTTTTTTACATGAAAAAAAAAGTCCGAAAAAGTACGCCACGTTTAAAAAAGGCTGCAAATCGAACTAAAGTCCGCAAAACGGCAACACTGCGTATTATTAATTTTCCTGTCATTATCTGTAATTTCTAGATTAGTCGTAGAGTACGAGCGAGCCATGAGGAGTAACGTGACAGGACATCTGGTGGACACAAGCAGAAATAGGTAGTACCTTCTATCCCTAACAGATGGCGCTAATAGCACTTACAGAATAATCTCGTTGGTTCGATAAAGTTCTGGTGTCTTCCACTCACTTCTAGATGGCAGTAAGTGAAATATATAAGAAGGCTAGTGGCGCAACCACAAGTCAGTTCCTATGACACTGCTGTGAAATAAAATAGTGCGTACCTCCTTAAAACGTGTTTGTGCGTGTTTAAGTTTAAGACATCTTTGTAACAATATTTTTATTTGAATTGTTGCTTTTGTGTGTGATTTAGTAGAATGGAAAAGAAGCGAAAAATTGATAGTGAATGCAGAAAATTCAAAGATCAGTGGAACATTCAGTATTTCGTAATTGAGTCCAGTAACAAGGCGCTATGTTTGATTTGCAATGAAAGCATAGCCGTTCTCAAAGAATATAACATTAAACGTCATTATGAAGCAAAACATTTTCAAAATTACTCAAAATATACAGGAAGTTTGCGGACAGAAAAATTCGAAGCTATGAAGCGCGGATTGAAATCGCAGAAATCTTTATTTACAAAACTCAAAACTGAACAAGAGGCTGCAACTCGTGCCAGCTTTCGTGTGGCTCTTGAAATTGCAAAACGTGGAAAACCATTCACCGATGGAGAAATGGTCAAAGAATGCATAATCGCAGTAGCCGAAGAAATGTGCCCTGAAAAGGTAAATTTATTAAAAACTGTCAGTATGTCAGCAAACACTGTGGCTCGAAGGGTAGAAGACATCGCTGAAAATATATCCTCTCAACTGTTCAACAAAAATGGACATGTTGAGTGGTTTTCTTTGGCCTTGGATGAGTCAACGGATGTGTCAGATACTGCTCAGGTGTTGATTTATATTCGAGGAGTAGATAAAAGCTATGAAGTGCATGAAGAACTTCTTGATATGTATAGTATTCATGGCACAACTACTGGTTCAGATATTTTTAAAGGAGTTGAAATGGCCATTAAGCAAAAGAACCTTCGATGGAAAAACTTGAAATGTATTACAACTGATGGAGGCAAAAACATGAGTGGGAAAGATAAAGGAGTGGTCGCTCTTGTGTCAAAGGCTGTAGAAAATGACGGTGGTTCAAAACCAATAGTCTTACATTGTATCATTCATCAACAGTCTTTGTGCGGAAAATGTTTGGATATGTCTGAAGTTCTGAAACCAGTCATATCAACTGTTAATTTTATCAGATCTTTTGGGCTGAATCACCGACAATTCGTACAATTTATTAAAGAGATTGGAGAAAATGACTTACCTTATCATACTGCCGTACGTTGGCTTAGTTGTGGGAAAGTCCTTCAGCGCTTTTTTGAACTTCGAGCAGTGATCGAATTTTTTTTGAATGAAAAGCATCGCCCTCTTACTGAATTGCAAAACAACGCATGGCTGTGGAAGTTAGCATTCTATGTTGATTTGACAAAACATGTGAACGAACTGAATTTGAGATTGCAAGGAGAAAACCAGCATCTTCCTGATTTATACAATAATATCAAATCATTCCGGAAGAAATTGATACTGTTTCAATCACAACTACGAAGTAAATGTTTTTCACATTTTAAAACATGTGAAATATTTAGCCACACCACTGAGACCGAGTTTCCTATCGATTTTGCAATCGAAACTTTGAGTGCTTTGAAAATAAATTTTGATACTCGTTTCTCGGACTTTGATGCCATTGCGAATCAAATTAAGATTTTTCAGAATCCTTTTGATACTGACATTGAAACCCTAGCCCCGGAACTTCAAATGGAAATGATTGATCTACAGTGCAGTGATATAATTAAGAACAAATATCAAAACTTATCTTTGTTGGAATTTTATAAGTGTCTTCCACTGACACAATTTGATAATTTGCATAAATTTGCTCGTGGGCTGTTTTCTGTTTTTGGTACTACTTATTTGTGTGAGAAGACCTTTTCCAAAATGAAGTACACAAAAAATGTTTACAGATCTAAATTAACTGATGAGCATCTTAAATCTCTTTTAATAATTGGTACAAGTAAAATTAGTCCACAACTACAAACTATTGTCAGTGGAAAATCTCAATTACATAAATCTCATTAGTATTTCATATGTCGTTATGCTTGTTATAAGTTATCTTTTCATTTAAAATGTATAAAATGTTAGTTGGATTCATTTCAATAATTTGTTAGTTAGTAAATAATAACCTACAACAATGTTATGAGTAGTTAGCCCATGACCATATCAATGTAGATGTCATATTAATAATTATTCAACATAAAAATAGATTACTTCAGTAAACTTAATTTAATTTGCTATAAAAAATAAATATGTTCTCTAGAAGGAGTTTTCTTTCAAGTATGCTAGCTCTCCGCGGGCCGGACAAAATCTGTCCGCGGGCCGGATGTGGCCCTCGGGCCGTAGTTTGGAGACCCCTGATTTAGAGAAAATTTGAGCCAAAATAAATTTAATCTGATGTATTTAAAAATTAAATAACTTCTGCGCGTGTCTATAAATATATATATTATGAAGCACCACTGGATGTCTGTATAAAATAAATAGATCATTAATGAAAAAAAAAAGATCTTCGACAAAAAGGGAAAAAAACGTCATCTTCAAATGCAGATGGTCTTGAATGCGAAAGGAAAAAAAAAATAGCATGAATGAATTTCTATATGCGAAGGGAGACAGGTCGCGCGTGCGCCGATAATGCGGTTTGTTTACATTTTGCTTCGTGAGATTCAACGCATTCCTGCGTTTTAGACGCAAGTCAGCGGAGACACTTTCTTACCGCAGAACCATATTCACGAAGTAATACTCGGTTTTGTAGCATAATTTTTAACTTTATCAATGATTCGTAACTTTTCTTCCACTATATTTTTTTTTCTTTTCTTCTTTTCTGCCATTTTAGTCACTGTATAATTGCTGTGCAAGAAGCACATATATCAGCAGGGCAATCATCAGTCTATAAAGCCATAGGTTATAAACCAACTCTGTGTTCCGAGAAAAAGCTGCTTAAAAATCTCCTTACGTTAACAACATGGGATTGTGAAGGGGAGAGGTCTTCAGAAAAAATCCGATTTGGGGAAGGGGAGGAACGCACTTCTCACTGGGGAACATGTTTACTTTTCAGGAATGCTAAAGAATCTGGAATACAAAGGTTGATAGCGCTATAAAAGAAGTTACACACGTACAACTGGACTTCTGAAAAAGGAACAGTTAAGCACTGAACTGAACAGTCCCTGGCAGATTGAGCTCCGCCCACGTCAAGAGAAACAAGTCAGGGCGATTGCATCCGATTTTGAACTCAAGCTATATATTATTCTACGTTGAAAGACAGAAAAAACATGAAAAAGGTGTACATTAGGCCTATCACACCAGGGCTTTATCTGATAGTGTATTTAAGTGTAAGTAAGACAGTTACTTCTGGTACGAATCAAAAGAAATAGTAGTTATTTTTTAGCATTTAAGGAACTGAAATAAAATTAAAAAGACCGTAAATTAATAAATTTCCGTTCAAACTTGTACATTTTCGTCAAAGTTTTGTTTTTTTGTTTAAATGGAACTGCGACGTAAATTAAAAATTCGAACATAATGTAATTTTTTAAAGTTCCGGATTTTTTTTCTTTATGTATGCTCAATTGTATACCTCGGTAATCTCTTCAAGAAAGGGTCTAAAGTTAAGGCAGGAAATTATAGGCCTGTGAGTCTTACTTCAGTTCTTTGTAAAATTTTTGAAACTGATAAAAATCAAAATAGTGAATTACCTGGAGGCAAATGGAGTGTTGACTAATTTTCAGTATGGTTTTAGGAAGGGTAGGTTCTGTACAACTAATTTGTTGCATTTCTATAACAAGGTTACCATGGCATTAGATAATAAAAAGTGCGTAGATGTTGTTTACATTGACTTTCATAAAGCGTTCGATAAAGTACCTCATGAAGCTCTTCTTAGCAAACTTATTTGTATTGGTATTGGTGGAAAAACTTTAATTTGGGTTAAAAATTGGTTGACTGGGAGGAAACAGAGAGTAGTAGTGAAGGGCAATTATTCTCAGTGGATTGATGTTTTGAGTGGTGTTCCACAAGGTTCAGTTTTAGGGTCAATACTACTTATTATTTTTATTAACGATATTGCTGAGTATTTCTGGGAACATCAATATTTTTGCTGATGATGTCAAAATCATGGGAATTGTGGACACGGAGGAACAAGTCAATCAGTTTCAAGAGGATTTAAATCAAATTTCTAGACGGGCAATTAAGTGGGGTGTGTCATTTAATATTGGGAAATGTCAAGTGCTTCATTTTGGTCATGGGAATAAACGTGAAACCTATTATTTAAGTCCAGTCAGCACTGTAGCATAGTAAGTAACAAAGCTAACAGGATGCTTGGGTTTATCAATAAGGCTATTTCGAACAGGTCTAAGGAAGTTGTATTGCCATTATACATAAGTTTGGTAAGACCTCATTTGGAGTATGCTGTTCAGTTTAGGTCTCTGTACCTAAAAAAGGATATTACCTTATTGGAAAGGGTTCAAAGGAGGGCTACTAGATTGGTAAGTGGTCTTTCAGGCTCAATATGTATAGTTTTGAGCAAAGGAGAGTTAGAGGGGACATCATTCAGTTTTTTAAATTCATTAAAATGGGAGATGTTGATGGACTACAGCTATGTGCTAAAAGTAGAACCAGAGGTCATTGTTTTAAGCTTTTCAAATCTCAGGCTAATCTTGAAATTAGGAAAAACTACTACTTCAATAGGGTTGTAGGCAGTTGGAATAGTTTACCGGAAGCGACTGTTAATTGCAGTGGGGTAAAAACTTTTAAGAAAGCTCTTGATGTTCATTGGGGACTGCTAAATTGACTAGGACCAGCCTAGCTGCGCCCTGAGCCTGTTGCTGGTCGTCACTTTTGCATTTGTATTTGTTTCCTGGCAGTGCTTCCCATCATTATATAACTTTTCAAAGCTCCCACAGCTGCTGAAAAACCTTGAAACCCCTCTTTTTCTGTCTTCGGAATGACACGGCTGTGCGCTATGGATACCTTTAGCAAACAGATGACCGTCGCTTTCTTTTCAGCAAATACTTAAATAAAAGCCAATCAGGGCGGTCACCACGGGGGGTGCTACCCCCCAGTTTTCAGGAAACAAACCGCTAAAATTTTAGTTAATTAATGAAAAAGAAGTAAGAAAGAAAAGAAAAAAAGACTAGGGAAAACTTTGCAGTAAAAATGGAAAAAAAAAAAAAAAAAGAGAAAATGATGCACGATCGAAAAACTACAATTTTTTGTCCTTCTGTAAAATTAAAGAGAAAAACTGCAATCTTAAAGCATTATATAGAAACATTGACAAAACTACTATTATTATTACTTAATTAAGGACCGCCAAAATGCGCGTTTCTTTCCAAACCTTTCTTAGCGGACAGAAAAAAAGTATTCAAAATATTATAGAAACACAATGCAAGTCTGAGTATGAAAAAAAATTAAATAGATGAATAAGCATAATAATTTCATAGTAGAGCAGTTGAAAGTTTTACTTTTCTCTATAAATATACAATGAATTTTATAATCAAAATATTATTACGAAAATCACTGCAAAGAGTATTAAAACGCATGGGCCCTCGAAATACGTTGCACTGATGGAAAAACAAAGAGATTTGAAACATTCTGTAATGAAAATTCACACCAAAAGTAAAACTTCAGAAGTAAGATTCAGGCGGCATGTATCACTGCAAAATAAAAGTTTTTTGTTGCGGTCGAAAACGTTGCTTGTGTTTTAAATAAATCAAAATTGAGTTGGAAACTGAAAATTAGAAGACCAAAGTAATAACATGCTTTTCAAGGAAAAGAAAAGAATTAAGGGAATGTTAAAGCATTTTTATTTGTAATAAATGAAAGAAGGCAAGGAGAAGGGTTCAAAATGATTTGAAAAAGAGTCAGAACTTCCCCCACTACACACACACTGAAACAATCTTTTTTTCTTGTTCAGAGTCGTCGTTAAGATGTATGTTTGTGGGACTGAAATTTCAAAAGAATATTAGAAAAAGAGCCTCAAAACTCTCTTTTCTCTTACGTCATCAATGAATGCCCAAAACTGCGAATGAGGAGCTTCAATTTCGAAAAATTTCCAGTGTAGAGCCCCCTAATTCCACTTGTCTTTTAAGGGGTCTGCCTGCACCAAAAAGACGAGTTTTGCGAAAAAAATCGATATTTTTTTTATGTTATATTTAAAAAGAATATGTATTTAAGATTTCAAAAATGTTTGGTTTTTGTTTCTACGATAGATGGCAGTGGTGTAGTCGAGGGGGGACGCGGGGGGACGGCGTCCCCCCACCTCTTTATTTTCACTCAAGCGTCCCCTCACCTTTAATTTCCAGGGCGGACGCTGATTACGCGAGGGTACGCTGAGCTTCCTAGCTCATTTAATATTCAAAATAGGCACTCATTAGTAAATTAACAGCTTTATGAAATAAGACAGAAGCTTTTAAAACTATACATAAAGGATGCTTGCTACTTCTACTTTAAATTCGTGAAAAAAAACTTCCTGATTCTCTCAAACAACAATTAACAATCGCAGGTTAATATTACTCATCAAAATAAGTGCGTTAAAATATGAGTAAACGGGAATTACATAAATTCAGAGAATTAGTTTCAGCTGTGCTGGCCTGCCTAGGAAATAGGTGTGCGGGGAGGGGGGGGGGGGAGAGGTTTCAAGTATCATAAGTTTTTAAATCAAAATATTTACACTGCTTGTACTGATTTTTTTTTTTTTTTACAAAACAGTGAGACGTTGATATTATTAGAGTAAAAAAGTTGGGGGACAATGAACGTCCTCTTTCGTCCCCCCTAGACTTCTCCTTAAAAAAGTAGCTTTCCTTTCGGTATGCAATATCGAAAAACCTACAAGCATATTAAACATTTTCTTTCACAATCATTTGTTTTCTCGTCATCGCTTCAAGCTTTTTGCATATTCAAACTTTATGCATTACGCTCTTTGTTAAACAATTTCAAAACCAAATTAATGTAAAAAAATGTTTGCATTACAAATGATTATCTGTGCAAAAACCTGTTATGGCATGGCACAAAATTGCGGTGTAAATTCATTTTAAAATGCCTTTATTACTTTCAATTTATTCAGCTTTTTTTTTTTTTCGTTTTCGGTGATTATCAGGCCCGAAAAATCCAAAACGTACTTCAGGGTTTTTTTTTTTTTTAATTTTTTTTTTCAAAGACAATTTTATATAAAACTAAAAAAAAAATTATAACCACATAAAAGGCCTATATTTTCACAGTCAGAAAAAAACTCAATAAGACTGGAATGAAGCAAAAGCAAACTGATTTTTCTCAGTCCCACGCTTTTCCATTTATTTCCTATTAACAAACTTTGCTATTGCCTGCTAATTGAAACCATCTACATGAGTGGGAACCGGCCGAATAGCTTTTCTCTGTCGTGACCCCTAGTGACCCCACATGTTGCCGCAGTTCATCAAGTAGCCGATACCCAGTTGAGTATTTTATGCTGTTTCCAAATTGCTGCTTGCCCAGGGCTACAAGGCTTCAATCACCCGACCAGAAACCCCTTTGAGACAAATAAACCATGCTGTCCTACGGTCCCTTCAAGATAATTGTTTTCGTTCTTTGTGATCGTCGGTTTCGACCGAACTCCCTCCCCCAAGCCAAAAAAAAAAAAAAAAGAAAACAGATTCGTAGAAAAAGTCTGGAGATGTGGGTCTGTTTAAATTGCTTTCGGAAACCAATCTACAAGGGTCAAGACGACAATGACTGTCGGCTCTTTAGGGTTATTGCTGTGTCATCACATGAGGTATTATACTTCCTGGATGGGTGATACAAGTAATTATCTGTGGGGGGCAAACGCTTTTGATGGGGTACAATTGATCCCCAGCCGCTTATCCGCTTTTTTGCTCATACGTCTACACCTGCTGAACGACATCACATGCAAACTAAATTCTAAAAGTGACTGACATAACGCACAAAAATATAATCTGTCTGTCTTGGTAGTGGTACGCTACTCTATCCATTGATCATTCGTTATAGATCGAACAAGCAATTTCTCAAAAAGCAGGGGGAAAAAGAAAGAAGGAAAAGATTTAGGCAACAAAATCTGTTGGAAACATTTTTTCCAAACGCAGAAATACTAGTACGGAGTTATCAACTGAAATAAGAGATGAAGCATCCAATCAAAGTGAATTGTAAGTACTTTTTTATGATTTATGCACTCATGTTTAATAGTTTTCGATTATAAAATTAAACTGAAATATAATTCATTTTCTTCTCGCTCCGAATTTTAATTAGATTGAGTAGTTTGTCAGCTAATTGAAACCATCTACATGGGGAGTGGGAACCGGCCGAATAGCTTTTCTCTGTCGTGACCCCACATGTTGCCACAGTTCATCAAATAGCCGATACCCAGTTGAGTATTTTATGCTGTTTCCAAATTGCTGCTTGCCCAGGGCTACAAGGCTTCAATCATCCGACCAGAAACCGCTTTGAGACAAATAAACCATGCTGTCCTACGGTCCCTTCAAGATAATTGTTTTCGTTTTTCGTGATCGTCGGTTTCGACCGAACTCCCTCCCCCAAGCCAAAAAAAGAAAACAGATTCATAGAAAAAGTCTGGAGATATGGGTCTGTTTAAATTGCTCTCGAAAACCAATACTGTCTACACCTGCTGAACGACATCACATGCAAACTAAATTCTAAAAGTGACTGACATAACGCACAAAAATATAATCTGTCTGTCCTGCTGGTAGTGGTACGCTACTCTATCCATTGATGCATTGATCACTCGTTATAGATCGAACAAGCCATTTCTAAAAAAGCAGGGGGGAAAAGAAAGAATGAAAAGATTTAGGCAACAAAATCTGTTGGAAACATTTTTAACCCCTTCCAAATACTAGTACGGAGTTATCAACTGAAATAAGAGATGAAACATCCAATCAAAGTGAATTGTAAGTACTTTTTTATGATTTATGCACTCATGTTTAATAGTTTTCGATTATAAAATTAAGCTGAAATATCGTCTCGCTCATTTTCTTCTCGCTCCGAATTTTAATAAGATTGAGTAGTTAGAATTTTGGTTTGTGTTTTTTTCAATTTGAAGTTTCTTTCGTTCTTCTTGGCTAAGTCTTTAAATAAGTGAAACTTGAAAAGCTGAAAAAATAAATTTGAAGTTAGTTTTAAAAAATTAATTTATTTTTATTTTAAGTTTTTGCATTGAAATCTTGCATTTTAATTAAATGAAGTTTTTAAAATTTCTCAAACTCTTTCTCCTCGGCATGAAATAAATACGCACACCTAGAAATATGGTGAAAGTCAAGGCCGTATCCAGAGGGGGGGGGGGGGAGGGGGAGCATGGCCCACGCCTCTCCCCCCCTCCCGAAATTTTTCACAATGTAGCATATCCCTGAAACTTTTCTCGACATAAGTGTCTCCCCCCCCCCCGAAAAAATTTCTGGCTACGGCCTTGGTTAAAGTTAGCTCCTATTGGCCTCCTAGCAAATTTCTAAGGAATGAACAGATCCAACGACACTGCATTTGGTTGCCCTCGTGGGTTCGGCGCCTATTGATGTCTATGATGTTATGCAAATAAAATACAGAAATTGATCTCTAATTTTAATTCAAAACAAAAGTAATTTTTTCCCAATGCATCAAGTATC
This sequence comes from Octonoba sinensis, assembly GCA_038502835.1. Classification (NCBI taxonomy): domain Eukaryota; kingdom Metazoa; phylum Arthropoda; class Arachnida; order Araneae; family Uloboridae; genus Octonoba; species Octonoba sinensis. Next base: position 20,391,867 of record CM076599.1, on the reverse strand, counting down.
CTTATGTTACCCGAAAATAGTAAAAACCACCGAGAATAATTTGTATAAGATTTCTTTTATGTTTTTAATTTAATTATTAACATTGTTTGTTGACGAACTGTATAATTCTTCAAATTTGAACAATAAAAGTTTTTGACGTTTTTTTCAGTTTAACAGTTTTAACCTCTGAAATTGAGCATTTGATTAAAGCTCAATTATTGTTTTCAAAAAAAATATATATTATATGCTTTTTTTAAACATCCTTTATTATATATATATATACACAGTCCAGTCACATTAATGTGACTACCACGTACTTTCCACGTCAGAGGGAAATAACCAATCACAGAAGGCAGGTGGCAGCACAGTGCAGTTGAGCGTATATAAAGGGTGTGTGAGGGCTTCGGAAAACATTTCATTCGTTGGCGTAATGCAGAAACGAAGCGATTTATCCGACGTCCAAAGGGGCATGATCATTGACTTTCGGGCCAAGGGTGGAAGCATTTCCGAAACGGCTGAGTTTGTGAACTGTTCGCGTGCCGCCGTGGTAAAAGTGTACCGTGCATGGCAAAATGGGACTGTCCAAAATCAGCGACGTGGCAAATGTGGTGCACCACGGGCCATAGATGACAGAGGCGAACGACGGTTGCGGAGATGCGTTCGGGCAGATAGACGGGCTACCGTTGAGCAACTGACCACCAAAATGAACCAAGGGGCTACCAAAAGTGTCTCCCAAACTACTATTCAGCGAACGTTGCTGCGTCTGGGCCTCCGAAGCAGACGCCTGGCTCGTGCACCTATGCTGACTGCTGTTCATTGACGACGAAGGCTAGAATTTGCACGCCAGTACCGCAGCTGGACGTCCACTGAGTGGCGACAGGTAGCGTTTTCCGATGAATCGCGTTTTATGCTCCATCGGACAGATGGACGTTGGCGTATAAGGCGTGAAACCTCTGAAAGCAAACACCCTGCAACCATTGCCGGAACGGTCCAAGCTGGAGGCGGGAGCATTATGGTCTGGGGAATGTTTTCCTGGCATTCTCTGGGTTCACTGATCATTGTGGAAGGCACGATGAATCAATACAAGTACGCATCTGTCCTTGCGGACCATGTCCACCCCTACATGCGCATTGTTTTTCCTCAGGATGATAGCATCTACCAGCAGGACAATGCGAAGTGCCATACAGCTGGCAGTCTACGTGCGTGGTTCGAAGAGCACCAGGATGAGTTTACCGTCCTCCCCTGGCCAGCAAACTCACCTGACTTAAACTCAATCGCGAATCTGTGGGATCATCTCGATCGGGTTGTTCGCGCCATGGATCCTCAACCGCGTTATCTAGCGCAGCTGGCCACGGCATTAGAGTCAGTATGGCTCAACATCCCAGTGAACACCTTCAGGAACCTAAGTGACTCTCTTCCTGCACGTCTCGCAGCAGTCCACTCCAAGGGCGTAACCAGGGGGGGGTTTTGGGGGTTCAAACCCCCCCCATTGGGTATTTAGTTATTTATTCATTTTTTCCCCTCAACTTGGTGGAAATCATGTCAAGTCAATCGGGTTGTGGGCTTGGAAAAACCTTTTTTTTTTACTTCGTGTGAGCAACATAGGCGACAAGATGTGGAATTCCCCTCATCCCTTTCCTCGGGCAAAATCGTGGAGATGGACGTTGAAGGACAAGACCCTCGGGGCCCGGAGCACGGTACACCGCTAGTTCATATTCGTTGAGAAACTGAAACTGACTGAAACTAAAACGGAGAGTCACGTGATAAGGGGGGGATGCATCTGTCAATCGTCATTTAGGGGTGTCAATCGTCTGCACTTGTAGCCAACGGGGTGGAGGGGTTGCTATTGCTTTCGGCAACTAAGCTTCCGAGAAAACCGAGGGATGTGAGCCTTAGATGGTCTAAGATGTGAGCTTGTTGGGGAGGGGGGGGGGGGTTAAGACGCAACGGGATAGTCTTTTGTTTCTATAGCCTTGAAAGAAAGTCACTAAATAGTTACAGATGTGCAATGTCTTTCTTTTCTTTTTTACCAATGTACTGTGAGAGTCATGTGCTTCAGTTTCTGCAGCTCAAAAATTCAGATTCATGCATCACTCATTTAGTATCAAAATGCGTAGCATTTTCCTTCCCTAACTTACCTTTTCAGTTTAATAACAGTAATATTAAAGGATTATAAACGTAATTTTAAGTGACTTCTGCTGACTTATATTATCAATATTCCTACAAAATCAAAATTAACGTACAATATGAAAGTACTTAATATATATATATTATATATTTCTAATGATATTTTTATATTTATGTGTATATATTGTTTTTTATTCCTCTTTGCGCTATTGCACTGTAATTAGGTAAGTTTTAATATTTTCCTTCCGATCTTGAGTTAGCAAACGTAAACTTTCTAAATTGGTATTGTTTTTGATATGAAAAGTCATTCAGCGGGAAAAAAATAAAATCAAAACTTTTTAAAAGGGTTATTTTAACATTAGGGAGATGGGAATGAAACTGGTATTGAAATTAAAAACTTCTTGAAAAGGTTTTACTGTATTAAGATTTTAATGTGTACATACTAATAATGAAAATGCATAAAAACTTTTTTTTACGAAAGTCCTGTTAAAATTTCTGTAAAATGGTATTTTGCTCGCATAGGCGTAACCAGGGGTTTGGGGGTTCATCCCCCATTCGGTATTTAGTTATTTAGGCACATTTATTAGGCATACAAAAAAAATTCTGGCTACTCCTTGCAAAGCACATATCTATTTTTTCCCTAAGAAAAATATGCATATGATTTTATTTCCTCTTTCTGAAGTGTTGTGATCATGACCAAAGTACGCAGCTCATATTACAGCGGACTTTTCATCTGGTTATAATCAACCCCCTTATCACCTTTAGGAATTTTACAGCGAAAGGTGGCTTCAATCACCATATCACACACAGACAGACAACAGATATCCTTTCAATCACTCCAGAGGGTTTTCTTTCCTTCTTGATGTCTTTTTTACCCAAAGGCAGCAATTTGGGAATACAATCGCACAAGTTTCCTGGAAAATATTCTCCTGTGATGGAGGTTTGTTTTCTGATAAAATGGTGCTGTAGGCGCTGGGGTCTGAAAATGAAGGACCCCTAGCCAACAATTGTCCTAATGGGTTAAACCCTCAAGCCAGGAAGGGATGCTTATCAAGGAAACTTAAGAAAACAGCAGTTTTTATTTATTCCTGTCCAAACACCCATTTTGGTAAAATCGTTTTTGTAGATGGGCCGATTGGAAAACTGATGAACTGTATTTGCATTGCATTCTCATTTACAGATGTTCTCTCATCTCTTATATTTTAAATGTTTTTTTTTTCTTACGGTCCATCACTAATTGCATTACGACTCTGGAAATCATCCGTTCAACGTTTCCAAGCTCACTGCTACGATTTAATGCTGCATTTTAATTTACAATCAAAGTATTATTTATATTTTAGCTAAATTTTTAATTATTTTCGATATATAATAATGTTTGCACTCCAGCGATGGATACGTTCGTCATCCAAAAAGAAAAGAAAATTTGATTCAGACGCTTCCACTTCTGAGGTATGTTTTGCTATAGAGTTAACAAAAATTTTAGAAATTTATTGTGGGGATGTGCATTTTCGTAGGGAAATTTGGATTTTTTTTCTCTAAAATTCCACAATTTCCCAGTTTTAATATTATGAATACCTGAACTTAGAAGATTGCTTAGCGCTAAATATTGAATTTTCTATTGAATTTTAAATAAAAAATAAATTAATAGTCTGGGCTCCCCCGAAAAAGATTTCTGGATACGGCCTTGGCTCCAGGGGAAGGGGGACATGTTAAGGAAGGGCAGCGTATTCAGCAAGGTATCCGGACAGGAGGTAGGTCCAAAACCATAGGCGAGGATTCAAGGGCTCTCCCCTGGAAACTTTTTGAAATCTTTCTTGTCAATGCAATTTCGGGATTCTTTGGTGATATTAGAGGAAACAGAAAGGAGTTTGGTTACTCTGTCCCCGGCAATTTTGAAAAAAATTGCCGGGGTATTTTTTTCTTAATACCTTTTAGGTTACTTTTGGTGTCGCTCGTGATATTATTCGATGTCCTTTCCCCGAAAGTGTTTCTGAAAGTAAAGTGTCTTAAAAGCGTAATTTCTCTTTTCTTTCTTTTTTTAAAAACTGTGATCCGATTTTTTTCGCCCGGGGGGGGGGGGGGCGGAGTTGACTTGCTCCGAGGGGGTGCCCCCCCTAGAGATGCCTGAAATAAACACGGAGTATATCTGTAATGACAAGTCTTTATGACTAGTAAATTTTGAACTCTTTTGCACTGCTTATTGGTGTTTAGTCTGTACATTTTTAGTGTGACCCCCCCCTTTCCCCAACCCTAGTTACGCCTATGGTCCACTCTGCGAAAGGTGGTTATTCTGGCTTTTGACAGATGGTCACATTAATGTGACTGGACTGTGTATATATTTGTAATTTTGCGCTTCGATATTTTTACGTACAGGGTGAAGGGTGGTCCAAAATTATTGGGCACATTACATGTTTGAAAAAAAAGGAGCAAAATAAAGAAAATAAGGAAAAGTTTTCATGTTTGAATTGTGTTGCGGAAGTTAATCGAATGAAACATAATCATTTGATAACATGATACCTCCCATTGTGTTGTCTCTCTCTCTCTCTCCTTTTTTTTTTTCAAACATGATTTGTGCTCAGTAATTTTTACCACCTGTATAATGAAAAGAACAGAAATAATTACACTTAGAAAATAGTTTATTATGAGTCACTTAATAACTATTAGAGTTGTAATGTGTAACTTGTTATCTTCCTAAAAATCACGTCTTAACTCTTTATAAGGCAAAATATTAATATGGTCCAAAATTCCTGGTTTCCTTCTAGTAATGGTAGATCAATATATTTTTTTAAAATATAGATCAAAAAATAAAATTCATATTGGTCATTAAAAAATAGTTTACTATAAATTTTCAAGTTGGTGAATTATGTGTGAAGTATACTTTAACCACCGCCCTATTAAAGGGTTAAAAAAAGTTACATATTTATGAATATGTGAAACAAAAGAAATGTGAAGTTGTTTTTAAGTTAATATTGTTATTATTTAAAAATTATTATTTCAATTAATCAAGGTAGAAATATCATAACATATGGTGTTTTAATACATTCTTTTTAAGCACTTCAATAGCTAAAAAAATTGAAATTTTGTAAATATAAGTATTTTATTTTTACAAGATACATCTAGTCTTCAGTGGGGAGCACTGCTTGGATTGTCGTTTTTACTAAGAACTGTCGCCCTTTTTGCCACCAAAAGACAAACCTAGACCGAATGGCCAGTCATTCCAAAATTTTCCGGGGGTATATATTCAATGCATATTATAGAAAAAAACAACAAAATACATAATCACAAGTATAAATACAATGCATTTCTAAAAGTCAAGGGGTGGGGGGGGCATTGACCTCCACTCCTGATTGATCAAATGCCGCGCCTGTTGAATGTCGGGAAACGACGCTCATTTTTTTTTTAACTTTTCCCTTCCCAAAACTCATATAAGTAGCTTCCATTTTTTCCGTTATTTCTCCAATGCAATACCGGCATAGGAGAAATAACAGGGAAAAAATGGAAGTGACTTAAATGTCATTCCATTCAAGTGATCCAAAATCTGAGAAAAAATTTAACTCACCTTTTTTTATTTTCTTCAAATTTGGCTTATCAGCTGTACCTCTCAAGAAAATTAAAAATCCAAATTTTCAGATTTTTATCCTGTTTTGTTTCTTAGTTATCAGACTTTGATTTTGCAAAAAAACTCACATTTTTACATGGTATGCTTCAACACAAAACTGGCTCGTCAACAAATAGAAATAAAAAGTTCTAATAAGAAGCATAATGAATGCCGTTTCAAATGATATGCATCATGACTAATTTCATTAAAATTTTAAATTTAAGAAAATGACCTTAAAATTTAAATTTTAAATTCTCGAGAAACGTATAATGGAAAATTTTCAAAATATTCTCACATATTTCTGTCTATTTTATCATCGTTTATGCAAATTTCAACTTGGGATCTCAATGGGATCATATTTTTTCAACCTTTTGAATGTAATTTGATTTACCAAAAAATGAACATTTTTGTGATTCAAGCTATTTTAAGACGATGGTTCCTTAAAGCCGATGATTTAGTTAGTCTGCTAAACACATCAATATTTATCCCCCTAGGGCAACAAATACATGCACATTTTTGTCATATCATTACTCCCTATTTTAAAATATTGTTTACAAATAATTCAATAACTATTTAAAAATGAACAAATTGACTTATTTTATGCATTAATAATAATTTTTTTCTGACTTATTCTTTGTTTTCAGACATATTTTAATGATATATTAATGATATGAAGGGAAAAAAGTATTGAATTAAATTCATCTGAAACAGTGAGGGAGGGGCACAGCTGGCCTGATTTTTCAACTTTTGGTTGTTAGTCTTGATTTGCGCTTATTAGCATCCATTAGACAAAGCAAGACAAAAAAAAAAAAAACTATGTAGCTTACCCCAAGGCTGTAGCCAGAATTTTTTTTCGGGGGGGGGGGGGGGGCTGACTTTGAAACACTAGCGTTGAGGAAAGTTTCAGGGAGGAATATATGCTACATTGCGAAAATTTTCGGGAATTTGGGGGGGACCTGGGCCCGTCACCCCCCCCCCCTTCTGGAAACATTTTGAAAGCAAATTGCTTCGGGTGACAAAGATATATGTTCGCATTTGAAAGCGTCCCCTCACCTTTTTTTCCAGGACTACACCACTGATACATAGAAACGAAGTTACACGCAATTAAGTTAACTAGAAGTCGCATCGCAAGCACATAAAAGTGGAATTTAAAATGCGTTTTCTGAAAAACTACTTTTTTCGATATCTTTGTTCACGGCAGATCTCATAACTCGAAAAGTTTTATACCCATTACTGTGATTTTTTAAAGTATTGTTTCACACATTGCTATCTGTGTTTTGAACTAAAAGCTAAGCTCTATGTCAGTATTTAAAAAATTTACAGGCATTTATTTGTGAAATATTGTGTTTTTTTCTTTTAAAAACGTATGAATTTCAACAAAACTGCTATATTTTTCTCAATTTTGGACCTATTATAAAACTTTTAGTTCAGAACACAGTTAAGTAATATAGAAACATATATTATTAAGGATTTTAAAATATATCGAGTTAAAGTGAGTATAGAGCGTTTGGCGTAAACTGTAAAATTCGCCTATTTTTTGCTAAAATTTCCCAATTTTTCAAAATTTTATAAAAATATAGCTATTATTTTGTTTGTTTTCTTAATTTTAATTACTTTTTAACTTAAAAAAATATGCATTTAGTAATTATTTCATTGTTTTGAAAAAAAAGCCTCCGAACGTAGGCAGACCCCTTTGTCACCAAAGATAGCCTAATAATCAATTTTAATTCAATTTTTAAAAAATTCCGGGGTGAGCCTCGAAAGCCCCCCATTTCATCCTCTCACATCCTCGAAAATCGTCAAAATTGTATTTTTAGAACTTCATCTTAGAAAAATTCAGCTGTCTTATAATGTCACCGGATATATCCTCGTATGCGTTTTATAAATTTAATTTCACAAAAAATGAGAACCCCCCCCCACACCCACTTTCCCTAACATTATCAATATACTCCAAAAATTACGAAATTCAAACTTCAATTTCAAAAAAATTATACGGGAGAGCTGTTGAATCCACATATTCACCAAAGATAGCCTAATATGCGTTTTTAAGACTTCAATGTCAAAAAATTTCTGGGGGACAGCCCTCGATCACCTCACACCCTCGAAAATCATCAAAGTTGTGTTTTTAGAAGTTAATCTTTGGAAAAATTTAGCAGTCTCTTACTGTCATCAATGATAGCCTAATAATGCATTTTATAACTTGAATTTTTAAATAAATTGAGAAACAGTCTCGAAACTCCCCCTATTTCTAACATCATCAATGGACGCCCAAAATTGCTAATTTAAAACTGTAGAAAAGTATTGACATCACTGCATTGACATTGTATTTTTTGAGATATTGAATTTTGAGAAGAGGAGGTGGGGTAATGTTTTAAAAGCTGCCTGACCTACTACTCATTCTTTGACGTTATTATAATCTGCAAAACAATTTTTTTTATTAGTACGAATTAATTATAATGGTATTTTGCAAAATTATCTGAAGGGATATTTGTTTAACTATTTTAATATGTAAAAATGTATTGTACTTTTTCAGTTGATGTAATTATGTTTTTCGTACTTTAAAAAATACTAACTGGTGTCAAGTGATCTTAAAAAACGTGAAACAAACTTATGAGTTTTTTATTATGCAAAATTTTATGATGAGAAACTAATTTTTACACCCGGTGCCCCTCCCAAAAATTATTCCTGGATCCGCCCCTGCGTCCAGCCCGCATATGTGGGGAACAGATTCGGCCCTTATGATGGGGTGAGTCGTTCAGCCTCTGTATGTGGCGGGCTCCCATATGTGGTTGCTACCTCGGTCCTTGTGACGAGGTCAGACCTTCAACCTCCATGTGTGGGGAGCTGCCGCGGCCCCTATATCATGCGCGTGGGAAGGAGGGGGCTAGGACACTAGCCCTTCTTTTGCAAACTCGCTCCATACGGGTTTTATTTCTTTTGCAGGTGGACTTAGGGTAGGGAATGCATTTTCCCACTCCCGACCACACACATTGCTTAATTGTCATTTGTTGATATTTACTATTTCTACATCGTGTTTGATAGTTATATCTGATGGTTTGAATACAAAATTGCCCTTTTCAGGGCCAACTTCGAATAATATTGATTACGACTTGGGGCGGATATTTTGTTAACCCAATCAAATCATGCTTAAAAACCTATCCCGTTAACACAGGAATCAGATTTAACACTAAACCTCCCGACGTAATTGTGAGCCTATTTCTACCGCGCTCGGTCAACTTGACCGGTAGCTAAAAAATTAAATAATTAAATTTAAAAAAATTTCTTGGAAAAGAGAAAAAATAACTAGAAGTACAGAGGGGAAAAAAATATTATATGCATATTCTAAGAATTGTCCTATAATTCTATAACGGTATTATAATGTTTAAAGTGTGTTATTCTTATAAAAGTTTGAAAAAGATATAAAGATATAAAGGTTTGAAAAGGTTTGTAAATCATATGACGACCTGTGGTCGTCATATGATTCATACGCTAAAAGATGCGAATGGGTTAATGATTACCATGGAAACGGATACAGAATTGATTCAAAGTAAACAGAACAAATTAATTTTGCAAATGAATAATTAATTTACTTTCATGAATCATGATCTTATCCATTTGAGACTTTTTTTTATTTTTTGAAACTTGATATATTGCGCAATTTTGTTCATTGAGTGGATGATTAATAAACCATTCGATTTTGGTTTATTAATTATCCTTTTTAGCGAAGTTGATTGCTTAGGTAAACTATCAAAGTCCAAACATACACGAATCAAAATTGATGTAATACATAAATCCAGCTTACAAATTTACGTTTTATTTTTTAAGAAATAACAGAATAGTGTCTAAGAAATTCTAAACATTCACACTTTATTTTCCAAAAAGCTTTCATTAACTGTAATGATTTTTTAAAAAGTTTTGATTCATATTACATTTTTGGAAGTAGGTATTTTAAGCATAATTAATAACGCGTGTGTAATCCAAGTGTACCCAATTGGGTACACTTGGAATAAAGAGGTTAACACGCCTAAATCTCCAATTATTCATTTTCACTACTTACTTTTACCTTATAAATGAATGCAGCTAAATTTTGCTGAAAAATTTAATAATTGCATAACACATTTTGCGAACTGTAGAACTTGAAAAACAAAACTTAATAGTGAGTGTTTACATGTGCTAGAAGTGGGGGTAGACGTGGGGTCACCCGTCGCCCAACTTTTCAAAAGAATACCTATGCATCAACCACTTTCTATTTTACGTAAAATCCATCCCCTACTTCTAAGGATCACCCTTGAGATGGAATTCAATTTTTCCATTTCTTGAAGTAATAAACAATACTGGGCATGACATATGAGGACGAGAGATAAAGTTCTCTAGTCGACAAGGCAGTAATTTAGGGGTATCGGGAGGGGGGGGGGGGTCAATTGCCTCCCCTGTCTTGGGAAATATAATGTATTTGTATGTATGTACATGTATTTTGTTGTTTTTTTTAATGCAGTATAACATTGTGTTTATATTTCCTCACACCCCCTGGAAATTTTTTTTAACACGGGCTTGCTTGTCAAACTGTGTTACGCAAATGTACTTACTTAGATACGAATACTTTTATTAAAAACTGCACTTTAAATTTATACAGTGAAACCTCTCAATAAGGGACACTAAGAGGACTGGATATTTTGTCCCTTAAATAGAGGTGTCCCTTCCTTGGAGGTTTATAAATTGATGCATACACATATAGTGTATTGACTAAGTTTAACTTTTTAATAATACACATGTGTGACCATTTGCTTAAATACTGAAAATGGCTCATGCATACAAAATATAAGTCGAAATTGTCGGAATTTAAAGTTCTTTCCTTGAAAAACTAAAATTTTACAATAAATGTATTAGCAAAGTTTTGTAACTTACAGAAATTTATTTGAAGTAATCTATTAGATGGGTTTGTTTTAAAGTACGTAATTTGGACAATACAGCATAAATTACGTTTAGTGTACTTTTTCCAATCCTTGCATAAAAAACTTGTTGGTAGGCGGGTACTGTCTATCAATGCTGAACACACATAGTACAAAAGAGGGAAAAGTCTTTACAAGTATGTTTTGGCAAGCACTTGAAAATACACTTTTTTCTTTGTTCATGGTTCTAGGGCTCATACCAACTTTCAGAAGTTAATTTTTAGAAAAAAAACCTTCAGCCTCTAGTAAATTTTTTCTTATCTATATAACTTGAATTTTGAAAATGTTTCTCTAAGAATGTCCCTTAAATAGAGTGTCCCTTAATCAGAGGTAAATACATTGCAGTCCCTATTCAAAGGGACTGGGACCAGAAAAAGTGTCATTTTTTCGGAGGTGTCCCTTAAAGGAGGTACCACTGTATTACTGGTTCTTATACAGTTATTTATTTTTTACAGTTTTCTTGAAATTTACATGAAAGTATTCAAATGTAAAACTACAGTTTAAATTTTATTATGAAGAATTATCAATTCCAAAGTACAATAATGGTAGCGCAGTTTAAATAAACAGCTATGCATGTAATGCTGACTAATTGCTTTACTTCAAATAAATTGTTATTTTCAAGCTCAAGTCTACAGTCTTCTGTCTACTGCTTCAAGAAATGGATTTGGGAAATCAATTGACCCCTCCCTGACTTTTACAATTGCATTGAATTTGTATATGTTTTTATGTATTTTGTTGTTTTTTTAACTGACTTCACGAAGGAGGAGGTGATGCATTCATACCGTATATATGTCGTTTTTTTCTTCTTCTTTATTTGTTTTCTCACCGATTGAACCGATTTTTATGATTTTTTTATAAATCGATCGAGGGTGGCTCCCCTTAGGTCCCGTACCTTCGTTTGGCCATATTCGATAGTTAGAAAAAAAAAGTTATAGGCAGAAATGTAGACATTTTTTTGACCTATAATATGCACTGAAAATACCCTTGCTCCCCTTCCCCTACCGGAAAATTTGGAAATGCCGGACCTGCTTCCAAGTAAGAAATTAAGATGCGATTATTCATTAAAATAATAACAAATGTTAGAGCATTGTCTAATGTCTAGAAAACATAAATTACTTCGTGTAAACTATTTAATATCATTGTTAAACTAAAATTAAAAAAAGATAAAAAAATGTCTTTTTTTGGTCAAATTATAAAAAATTTTCATTCGGAGGAGGGGAGACGCTCTTTCTACCAATGTCTTGGCCCACGTTTTGTTAGCCCACTTCTATCACTGAATCAGAGTTAAAAATTGCAGTCATTCATAAACTGTTTGCTTTAGTGTAATATATCTTAAAGCCTTGATAAATTTATTTAAAAATTATTTATTCCTAAAATTTCTTTATTTTCCTTATAGTTTTGCTTGAAAAATTTAGTAAATGAAGGGAATTAAGTTTAATAACTTTAGTTACACTAACAAGAAACTTTTCATTCATCTATTTTCCTTGTTAGTTTTGTTAAAAAATTAAAAATATAGAAGATTCAGATTTAATAATATTAAGTAGTATAAAGAAAGTTCAATCAGTAATTCAACGTTGAAAAATGACTCAAACTAGTAAAGCTATCTTCTTTAATTAAAAATTATAAAGTTTTATTTAAAATATATAGTTTAATGAGAAATCAGTAGATGTCGCCACCATTTCAAATGCAAGACGAGAGTACTCTTCTTTTCGTCCTTTCCCTACCTGAAGGGAACAATCCACTTTCGTAGGGAGGAAGTTTGGAAAAGAAGGGTTAATAACTAGCACTGTTTCTGCATGCGGGAGCAGAAACAGCACCGACCAAGATCCAAGATGGTCCGTATCCTCCTAGATTCTCAGCAGCACGCTAGTGCTCTTGGAATAGCACTAACGCGCTCCTGGGCTCTGTTTTTATTCATTTCGACTTCTGAATAATCTGAATCTCAAGGAGGATTTTTTGACAATAGAGAGTTTTGTAATGAAATTTAAAAATGCATTACGAGAAAGAAAGAAAAAAAACCCCACATACTTGTCTGATGTAGGATTTATTTTTTCTTTATATTTTGAATATTAAAAATAGTATAAACATTTAAAAGATAGTTAACTTTAATGCCAGAAAATTAATGCATTTTGTCCTTTCCGTATATTTATAGCATTGAAGACTATAGGAGAATTTATAGTTACTACCTTTGAAGAAGGATTTAGAACAATTGCACATGAAAATTTTTAAAAAAGATCAACTACTCCTTATACTTTCAATGATAATAGATTATCATGTATTAATTAAAAATGTCTTAATTTAACAAATGATTTCACCGTTGGGTACTGTACTCTCCCTCCGCTCTCTTTGTTATTTCTCTTTTTTTTTTGCGAGGGACTTTTAGTTTGGCAGATAAGTTCGGTTTTTTAGCCTTTTCTCCCGTAAAAATGAAAAATAAAGAAGAATGAAAGACTTATTGCATCATAAAAATATCGTTACAAAGAAGAAAAAATCAAAAATAAGTGAAGTAATAAAATAAACATTGAAAAATTAAACATTTGAAAGTTTATTTGTATGGTAGAACAAAGGGGGGAGGGGTCGCACAAAATAACTACAACTTAAAAAATAAGGACCACAATTATTTTTGACGCATAAATATACATATACAGTTGAACTCGCTTAATACGAAATGCCAAAAATTCCCGAATTTGTTCGTATTAGCCGCTATTCGCAACAACCGTGAATACGTAAAATTGTGTAAAAGAAGCTATTAGAAATGCATGTTTATATTTTTAAAATAATTACTGCTATTATAATACAAAGTAAAATAAATAGGGAAAACAAATGATTTATTTTTACTAATACACTTTTAAATCTTACTAATACATTGAAAAAAATTGAATTTACTTTTTAAAATTTAACAATTTTAGAAAAATCCTTATTTGTTAGTTGCTTTTTTAGGTACATTAAATTTTATCATATGCGTACTTGGTGGCTTACAATGACTCAAAATAACCAACAATTTCTTTAAAAAAAAATAATTATATAGCAATCGAGAAAATGTTTTCTGAATAGATCAGAAATTTTGTTCGTCTTAGCCGAAATTTGTATTTTAGCCTTCGTAATATGCGTGAGATATTTAGTGTAATTAAATAGTAAACCAAACTTGATGAACAATATGTTCGTTTTAGCCGTGATTTCGTATTAACCGTGTTCGTATTAAAAAAGTTCAACTGTATATATTATATATATATATAGATATTTTGCTATATACATATATATATTTTTTTTCGGCTGAAATAATTTCAAATAAATTGTTATTTCCTCTTTAAAACTCTTATTATTTATAATCTGATAAAATTTATTTCAATACACCCACTCGAAAAATTCTCTTTTTGTCTGTTCATTGGTTTCATCGTTTTTCAAAATCGAAAGTTTCTATTTGGGAATGCAAATAGTCGTCAGAACTACTTTTCTTTAATCCTGTGTACTCACATATAGCTGATATTTATTTTGGTAATATTTATATAACTTTTTCTTTCGCGACGATTTTATCAACAGGTTGAAAATTATTTTTTTTTCAGCAGTTGGTAAACACGGGTGTTTCACAGATGTTTAGCAGATTTAGAAGGCGCGTATAATGCACCCGAGTTTTTCCGCGTTCCTCGTTCAGCATGGTTGGTTATTATTGAGTTAGTTTTGCAAGTAGCATTTGACCTAACTTATCCCCATCTGTATTGGAGAAAACAGCTGCACGGTTGAAGATATAGCAGGTCAAAAAGACTATCAACGGATAACAGCTAGGTGAGGTCTATATACTTTGCGGAACAGCTTCACTTAACAGGAAAGCACAAAAGCCGTTCTTATTTGCTGTCGTCTTTTCATTTCTCCAATCAGCAGGTTCTTTTGTTAGCAGAAGGGCCATGCTTTCCTTGCGCTATTTCGAAGAACAAATGAACGTTATTCGCTGAAATTGCTTCGACGCCAGCTTCGATTCTCCTTTCGTCAAAGTTAATTCGAGAGTTGCTCATGGTTTTCTCCCGAGAAATCGCTTCTTGCTTTCACATGGAAAATAATGCTGACGAAAATAAAGAACCGCTTTACTTAAGGTTAAAAATAATGACTGCGATTTCTTTGGGCTGGATGATTATCATTACGACCGTTGTTGAGCAATTTCTAACAATCTTGATTGAGGAAAGACGTTTGAAAGAATAAATATTTGTTTGTAAATAACAATTCATTATTCCCCTTTTGTGGATTTTTCGTTTGCATGTGAGGTTAATTAGGTATTTAACCGTTTTACAATGTGATGCTATTTTGTCTCTTCAGCTATTGATAGTATTTTTAAGATAGGAACAAATGAAGAGTAGCAATCATTTGCTCGGTAGTCTCATTTCATTGTTAGAAGTTCCTGCAGTTTGATTGTTAACATTTCGTTCAGCCAATCGCGAGTTTAATTTCAAAGCAATCAGCAGAAGGTAATTTCGTATTCTGAGCTTAATTTCATATTTCAAGAATTTGTCAGCAAGTTTCTTTTTGGATTGCTCGGTAGTTTACGAGATCATATATCTCTTTTTATTGCGTCGTGCAATAATAATAATACAAAATAAGTGAAAGAAACATGTTCCAGAAGAAATATGTAAAAGACTTAATAAATTGTAAAATAAAAATATTTTAAGTATTTTTAATGCTGCTTATCTTTTAAGGCGGTGAGCTACTAAAAATACAAAGAATGGAAAAATAATGAGGGCTACTAAAAAAAAAAAAAAAAAAAAAAGTTTCGAATACAAGTAACAGCAAAAAAACCTCGCAATAACGATTTGAATTTAGGTGCCCTTGTCATTCTACTGTTTTTCTTTTGGAGGGCAATTTTGCTATCATTATAATTATTTATAGTTTTTAGTAATTTTTTACATTGCGATTTGATTTAGAAATCCTTATCATTCAGTTAAAAATATTATATATATTTAGTTTACGTTCCCCCCCCCCCCCATTCCTTCCTAAGTCGCACCAATTTACTCATAATGAAATATTGGGGAGGAAAAGAAAGAAGGAAAAGGAGAGAGGAAAAGAAAAGAAAAGAAAAAAAAATTGTGGGGTGTGGCTGTGTCATGGACACGGCCGTATGTTGTACGTGAATTCGTTTATGTACTTGTCCGATGATTCCATAGCTGCCGTCGTAACGCAGCCTACGTATCTGCATGAATGGCAGTCGTGTTCATACTAGACTGCACCGATCGGATCTAATGCGAGCAACCCGTGCTGCTTTTAGGTGGATACCCAAAACCTTTCGAACGTGACAACGTGGGCACTTTGTCCGAGTCCAGTGATTTTTTTTACATGTACTACACAGTTTAAAGTCCGCTACTAGCTCTTCAGGGAAAGTATTTTTAAGCAGCGATAAGTGTTTGTTGTTAGTTTCAATGAGCGTAGAAACTATAAACGATCACACACATCACACGTATGTCCGAATGGATTGTTGACAAACGTCGTAGTGAAACGCGCACTAGCTGCCCAATGTGTCTTCATAATCGACGATCGTACACAATCTATGCCTATACAGTCCGTTGTCGATGTAGAAGCGATTTCATAATCCACTTGCATAATTTCAACCGCTCCAGCTGCTGATGTACAGCACCGTCGTTGATTCGGACGGCCGCATTCATTCTTTTACGTTCCCGGCACTGCTTGACTCGGTCATATGGTATTTTTTTATTACCATTGATTGTTCTTGAGACAGGCCTGTAACCAGGCTCTAACTCCAAGGAGGGCAAACGTTTGGAGAGCAGGGGCAGACTTGTTTATTAAGGTCCAATACATAGATTATTAAGGTTATATTAATCACGCTAGGACGGGCAAAACATTGTCCAGGTCGGGCATTGCCCGTCCTGGCCCATCCCTGGCTACGGGCCTGTCTTGAGAAGTCCTTTCCAACCGCATACGATCTCTGTATTTGGTTTTGGCTTTTGGACGCGTACATTATCTGTATATTTTGATATTTTTTTTATTCTAACACCTTATTATATTCACTGTCACTACTTTAAATTGATGTTTTATATACAATGGATAGATTTTGACGACAGCTGATGAGTAAAACTTAAGCGAACATCGTAGCTCCTTCGAGTCAAAAACTATACTAATTGCAAATCTCGATATGCAGCAAAATAACCTCAAAATTGCGGGCTTCCCCCTCCACCGCGTCACTGTTCTCGCTTATCGTAATGAATTCCTTGATCCTTTAGTTATCCAGTGGTATAATTTTATTTTGGATGTAGA
Organism: Octonoba sinensis; assembly: GCA_038502835.1. Classification (NCBI taxonomy): domain Eukaryota; kingdom Metazoa; phylum Arthropoda; class Arachnida; order Araneae; family Uloboridae; genus Octonoba; species Octonoba sinensis. The sequence continues at coordinate 20,374,959 of CM076599.1, read as the reverse complement.
GGATAGATTCGAAACTACAACGCCAAACTGTACCCCCCGATTTTGTTATCATTAGATTTTTTGGATTACAAGCAAATTTAAAGACGTATTCACATCAAAATCCTCATTCGCTTATTTCTAAGTTTCCGTAGGTAATGAAAAAAAATGGAGCAATGGATCATAAAAAAAATATTTACTCCGACTTTACTTTAATTTCGACCAAAATCTCGTTGTTTTACTGCTCCGCGCTCCTACTCCGCACTCCGCTGTATATCGCCGGAGCTGCGTATGATCACTAATCTTTGCAGACCAAAGACCTTCCCCGGAATCCGGCATCCATTCTTTCAAGTAGCACCACTATCGGCGGTCATTTCCACTTGGGAATTTTGACGCTCAGTTTCCCCTAGATGGCGGCACCTGAGCTCTAAGTGACGCGAAACTGCACTAGGAATTTCATTTAGCTGTGAGTGTCCAAGCCAAACAGATACTCCAGGGGTCTTTAACATGTCGCACAAAAAAACGACATGGGCGCTGACGATTTCCTGCATCCACCGACTTGGGCCAAGTTTGATTCTGCGAACTGCGGTGTACGAGGCCAATGCCTTAACACTACGCCACCCTGCCGGCACAATAAGGAACTGAAATGAGGGCTACTGTTTTGGAGCATCACTCTTCTAGGTTAACTACCCTGCACACAAGGGGAGGTAAATTAATTCTTAGAATATTATTTGGGTGCAAAAATAAATAAATAAGTAAATAAATAAATGAACAATTAAATAAATTGTTCGTCATCGGCGTGTGGCAGTTATAAATTAAATATTTTAAAAACATTGTTAAAATAATAAAAGTAAATGTACGACCGAAATAGAACAATCAATTCTAACATATTTCCAAACGTGTCTTCCCTTCTCTGTGCTGGTGGTAAATTCCAAGATTATTTTCAAAAAATAAACTGAATAAATAAATACTAAGTAATAACAAATAAATGAATGAATGAACAATAATAAATAATACATTGAAACGGAAAAAAAATCTCTAAAATTCAAAAAAAAAAAAAAAAAAAAACGCCGGCAATTATATTCTCACTTTCCAGCTTGGAAGGCTTAGAATAGTGCTCGATTGGCCTTGTTTTAGCAAAATTGTTACAACATTTTACACACTTCCCTGATTTTCATAAACAGAAAATTATTATGCATTAGATATCTATTAACTTTGTTGTTGACGAGTCGACAAAGAAGCCTTCCGTCGCTAACAGAAATTCGCTCATGCCCTACGGCTAGCCTGCAGTGTGCTTGTTAAGGTTTAGCCAGGTGACGCGTATTCAGAAAACAACGTATCTCTCGCACACAAGCAGCCACTGTAAGAACAGGAGTGATTGAAGTTTCGATGAAAGAGTTGAACTTTTTGCACAAATATTCAAATACGGTCATAGATGCATAAAACAAGGAGCGTATTTTCCGCATGATTGATCAATATGGGAAGGTTTTTTTTTTTTTCATAACGATATCTTTGATGGTCCGGGGTAGGAAGTTTGGGCGTGTGGAGCAGTTATGCAGAATTAACTGATCATTCATGCATACGTTTAAAGGCTCCGCTTCCAAACTTAAAATGTCACATTCTGTAAGTGGGGAAATCGGTAAAGCGTTTTGAACTTGGTAACATACGGTTACTGGGTATTTTTTAAAAATCAAAATAAAGATTCTGGGCTAGTAGTAGCTTAAGCTCACAGAAGTACTTCTGCTACTAATGACATTCAAAGACTATTCATTTTTGATGGTATGGCTTTTATGCATGGGTTGATTTTTTTTATTTTTATCTATTACTAACATTACCGTTCAGTCGAAAACAATAATTACGTGGTAAATGGAATCGTGTTTATTTACGAACACTAGATTTTTCCCAACAGTCATAATTCGACCATAATAATTAAATTTAGCAAAGACACCATTATGATATTTATCTAATTACAGTAGAGCGCCGATAATCCGAACTCCAATTAACCGAACTTCCAATTATCCGAACAGCTTATTTCTCTCTATATTTTTCCATATCCGAACTTCCAATTATCCAAACAGCCGATTTCTCCCCCACCTAAGGAAAAAAAATTCCTAACCGAACTTCTAATTATGCAAACACCCTATTTTTTTTCAATCCCCCTTCCCTCTCTTCAGATTTATTATGTGAAATCGAATCCCAGATAAGTGTTTCGTTGGGAGCAGTAACAAGAGAATAAAAGGCTTGGTGAAAGAGGGTATTATCAAAATCAAAGCACAAAATTCCTGCTCATATCACCTCCCATTCGCACTGACCATTTCATTGTAGTTCTTTCTACACCGTAATAGCCCTGTATAGCCGTATGCCTTGAAGTGTGAACGTTTTTCTATTGTCACAATATCCCTTAAATTGTCTGTCCAATTATCCGAACTCTTGCTTATCCGAACTAGGGTCTGTCGCGACGTGTTCGGATAATCGGCGCTCTACTGTATATAAGTTTTTTTGCATCAAATTTGGCAATTATAACGTTGAGTTTATTTTGATGATCCTTACTTAAATTAAACGCATTGTAAATCATTTTTGCCGTAGGGCCAATTGTGCTCTTAAATGTAGCCGCTTGTACTTCTGCAGATTTTGTATACATATTTGTTTTCTGTATATTGTCCCCATTCAAAGCTGTGCAAAGAAATTTTGTTCAGAAAATCAACAAAAACTACCGTAATTATCTGTGTATAGCCCGCGGGTTATCTACGAAAAAACTTCTTTTTTTTACTACCTGCGGGCAATATAACGATGCGGGCAATGCATGAAATTCAAAAAAAAAAAAAAAAGTATTATTAAAAAGACAACTACTGTTTAAAAATATCGAAATATCTTTTCCTGCAAAACAAAATGCACAGAAATAAATCGCAGCTTTCGAAACGATGGTGCAAAGCAGATTGGGGCTCCGGCGCTACAGGCGAATGTATTGTTTTCTAGGGGTGCATCCCATGTTTTTTTCTGGGTGCGGGTTATACAACAATGCGGGTTATACACCGAACTTGATTTTTTTAGAATGAATTTTTCTTCCTGCGGACTATATAATGATGCGGGCTGTATACCGATAATTACGGTATTAATGGGACTGTCAAATATGCCGATGAACATCGCTCCAACAAGAGAAGGCTGGTCCAAAATGAGATTGTTCTCTCAGAACTCATTTGGAGCAGAAAGGGGGCAAACAAACAGACTGTCACCTATTTCTCTCATTTCAAATTCTACCATATTTTTAAATTTAAGTTGATTACGTAACTTGTTTTGTTCTGTTTGCATTTAAGGCGTTCTAACAGGAAATTTTGCCTATTTCCCCCCTTTTAGTTTTTACTTTCTCTCTTTTGATAGCCTACTTTCCCGTAAAAGTTAAAATAAAAAGAAAAAGGAATGAAAGTAGGCTTTATATGTAAAAATACCGTTAAAGATAAGAAAAAGTCAAAAAAAAAAAAAAAAAAAAGTCAAGTAATGAAATAAACCATTGAAAAATAAAAAAATTTGAAAGTAGGGTTTTGAGATGGAGAAAATATGTGTCTGTCGGTCTGTCTGTCTGTCGATCTGTATGTCGGTATGTCTCCCCTCTGACAATAACTTTTAAAAGAATTGTCCGATTCAAAAGACTTTTTTTTTTTCCATCGAAATATCTTGGCCGTGGACATTTCATTTCTATATCTTACTTTTGATTTGAACAAATTTTGTTCAATTTTGAACAGTGCAAAAAATCCTAACATTAGCGCCGATGGCGAAAACTGAAGCAAATTATTTAAACTCTGGGCATAAAATCCAAGTTCCTTTGAACAAGCTCATTAGAAGACGCTCTCGACGGCAAACATTTTTTTTTGCTTTGAGCAATTTTTGTTCAATTTTGAACAGTTAAAAAAAAAATAACATTAGCACCGACGAAGAAATTTCAATCCTATATAAATCCTGTTTTAACAGACAGATTTGCTTGGAACAAACTCTATCGAAAAGATAATTATGATGCAGAATATGCACATTATAATTCATTATTAATTATAATTTATTTTGCACAATAGTTTGAATAGTAGCCTTTTTTAAAAGACTTTTTTAACAATTTCTTCGCAATTTTTAAGTTATTTTGTCAGCAAATGCATATAATTTTAAATTTATTAAATAATTAAAACTTTTCATTTATAGATTGGTACATCATGATTGGTACCACTTATAATACAGAGGTCAGAGAATTTAACTTTGGGCATTTAAAATTAACAAGTTTAGTGGAAAATATGCCTTAGAAAGTGTTAATGTACCATTTTTAATCAGGTGAAATCACTGATTGAGTCATATTTGTGAGTTCTCAATTGGTTTTTTTATCATCCATATTAAATTTATAAAGACATTTTGTGGCTTTTAAAACAAACTTTCATTAGTTTTAATGATTTGTTATTTCACGTTCAGATTCATTAAAACTATTATTATGAAAACATATGATATTTTAGTAACAGTGAAAAAAGCAGGACTAAGTAAATTTAAATCTCTTTTATTTAAATATTCCTTGTACAAACCATCAATGAAAACGATAAACGCCAAAAGAGTTATTACATACGTTCAATTGGTCGATTAGAACGGAAGTAATAACTTCGAACAGATTTCATTTTGTGTATTTTTTCTCGTGCTTCAAAACAATTAAAAAATGAATTAGGTACAATATATTCTTTGATGATACCTTGATGAGTTTACGGAACCAAAATAAATTTGTATAATATTACTTTATTTAAAATAGACCAGATGCAAAATACACCAGATGCATAATGACACCTCTTTTATCGACAAATCAGTACAATGTGATTGATCACTGGTCCCAGCAGATCCCTATGGAAAATAACGTTAAACTACCTTGGTTTTAGCGTTGCTGTTTAGATAGCGATCTTGGTTCTAAAGTTCATTTTTTCCTAGATCACACTTTTGATTTTATTGTTTTATGTAATTCTTTAAGAAATCAAACTCAAAGGATGCCCAAAATTGTCACCTTCATATCATGAGCAGTTGTAACTAGAATATTTGACTGGGTCCTTAGCCTGCACTTCCCATATCTCCTCAAGTTCAAACCCGGAAATTATATGGTTTAGCAGAAATGAACGCATGTGAAACTGGTTAATGACATCTGTAAAATTAGTGAATAAATAGGGGAATTTGAGATGAATCAGCGATATCGGCGAAAGCCTGACAGTGTACTTATCTACTTCTATACAAGCTTTTAACATATACAAAGTAAAAAGTAAAAAGATTGCTCAGCGAAATATAAAAAAACCGAAGGGAATGTTAATTGCAGAAAAAATTTCAAATACCTGTTTCGGGGTCCAGGAACCTTCCTTTTCAATGAAAAAGAATTAAGCCGTATGGATAAAAGAACATCCGATATATGGGCAAATATTATTGCTATTTGTTTATAACGCTGATTTTTTTTAACTTTAAAAATGACACCGTAATTTAAAAAAAATGAGAGAAAGTGATCAGTAGTTAGGAAAAGAACTTCTGATATGAAAAAGGTTTCAGGAGAATGGGGATACTAGATTTAAACAGCATTAAAGCATGTCTCGTTAAGTTCGAGAACACCTCATGTAAAATGAGCCAACTATTTTTATTGTATTACGGTATGTAAATTAACTAGGAGTTTCTAAAATCAATATTGTTTATAACGTCACATTTGTTTTGAAGTCATAAATACCGCGAACTCTCCGATGTCGTTATAATCGAGGACGAATGTATTTATAGTCAAACTAAGGGGATCCCGAATAAATATTTTTAAAGGGGTAGGCAACCTTAATTAATGCATTAATTGCACATTGTATCGGAAAAGGGTGGGGGCGTTAAATGTGATGAATTGGGTGTCCATTTACGAGGAAGTGGGAAAAGATGTCGCGCAAACGGGAACCCGATTTCGCGCAAGTAGGAATAGCGGGACTGGGAAGCACCCAGCGTATCGCGCTTTCTCGATATCGGAATAGAAAGTGGGAATGTGTATCTCTTATATCTTGTTGCTATCACCTTTGAAGCTTCGGTTTCCTCGAGTCCAGCCCGAACTGCCCCCATTGTCCGAGAAACCTCTAGTCAGACAGGAAGAAGAAAACAGAACAATATGCAAAAGAAAAGAAAATTCTGAGGACGACTCTTGTGGTCAGCCTGCCGTGACCAGCACACGCGCACTGGTTCGATGAACCTCGCTTGCCAAAATCTCAGAACAATAAATGTAGCACCCCTTATGACGTTTGAACCGTCCAAGTAGAAAAGGTTCCTAAACTCAACTACGTTGTCGCCATTTTAGGTCATAAATTAGTATTAATAAAACTAAATTAAATCTGATTTTTCAGCAATACTTCTATTTTTTGGTCAATTTAGTGGCGTAGATTGAGATATTTTTAAGAAGTTGTAAAAAGAAAATTCAAAAAACGTTCTCGTAACAATATCTTCCAAAAGATACAATCGTACGAAAAAATACTTAAATGAAAAAAAAAAAAGAGCTTATATTTTTATTTAAATATTTTTTCGCATTAGGGAACCAGCCAGTGGGTACTATATTAGCAGCTGCCGCGGGTGCCCGTAAAAGTTTAAAATGATTATTGGAAAAAAATTCTCGCATTCCAGTTGTGAAAAAAGACGTTAGCAAAGAAAACTATAACAAAAATGGCAATGGACATTCGGATAGAAAATTGTTCACAGTAGAACTAACGTTAACACCACTCTATCCAAATTCGAGAGATACTCATATTATCAAGATACCGTGGAAAAAATGTAACAAAATTGAATGACCAAATATGGTGCATGACTGGTTCCCCTTTTTTTCTGGTGAGCTGTGGCAAACCGTAAGTCTTAAATTACCGTTAGAGGCTTACAATATGTTGCTCAAGGCCTCGGCTGGATACTTAAACTTGTAATCTGAGGGGATTAATCTAACCCCTTCTCCGCGCGATCTCAAGGTCTCGGTCATTCTTTCAGGAACCCAATTTTTCACCCGATTGGGTATTTCAGAAATAAAAGAATGAAGTCAAAAATGGAATTCGCGATTGTGTTGCCTTTTTACTTATATTATGGAAGTCAAATTTCTATTTCCGTGTTGGAAGCGATGACTCAAAGGGGAAAAGAATGTGTACAGCCCTTAAGAATTCGCACATTATGTTTCCTTTTTCATTTCGTCTCTTTTTAGGCTTATTCTGAGTAGAGATCAGTATGAACTGAAATGCGATGGGGGGTAAACTACCTTAAGAAGCGACATTTTGGGCTAAATTCTAATGTCGGAACATTAGAATTGAGGGGAGTCCCGAGGGGTATCTTGGAATCCCTACTACTTCATGAAAATGAACGCTAATACGAAACTGCTAAATTTTTTGTGTTTTAGGTTCACTAATTCCATACCTCAGGTGCCGTAAAAATGTTTCTTTTCGTTAATTCTTCAAACGTTTGCGTCGTGTGCCTGCGACATCCATCTTCTGGGTTTAATCTAAAGACAGTGGTAGCCAACTATCAATGGTAGCCCTAATTTTTATATGCTCTGCATATGCTTATGCGTCGGAGTAAATAGAAGTATAAGAAACTAAAATGAAATATTTGTAATGGCAAGAACTCTTTTAGAGCTTCCGCTAAAGACAGAATTAAACATTCATTAAGAATTATCTTCTTATTTTCTCTCTGTCGTCATCTGAAGCAATCGGAATCATGAAATTTTCTATCTTTTACCCTGATGATACTATGAAAACTCTTTTTTATCCAAATCAGAGGATCCCAACGTGGTCTATAGGGGATTAAGCCATTTCTGTTAGTGTGACGACAGCATAGATCTATCGTCAAATTTGAGATATAATCTAGTGTCAGTTTGGCGATATGGGCAGTATCTGGCGATCTTCCCATTGAACGCGCATAAAGCATTCGTGTGAGTTCTATGTTGTAAAACTGTAGGTATTTATTTTACATCGATTCGCTGCACATTTTTGCGTGTAAGTATTAAAAACATTCTTCTCATCTCCCGAATCTGTTCATATTGTATTTATATTTCTTCTACGCATTTCATGTAAATATTGTTTCATGAATATCTGAAAAGTGTATGTTGTCTAGTAGGTGTGTAAGGAGGTCATGTCGTCCACACATCAGATTTTTTTTAGATTCGGTTTTGTATGATTGTATGTGGATTTTTCTTCCAGTTATAGCTACTTGTAATTTCTACTGCTGCCTCCACATTGATAAAGACACACACACACTAAGGTACAAGTCCAAGAAGTTAAATTAAACCTTTTCATAAAAATCATTTATTAATTATAACTGATAATGAAAATATAGATTAATTATAACTAAGATTAGATTTCATTATTACCGAAAAAACTGCAAAATAGAAGTAATGCGTGTATTGCAATCACTAAAGGGACGATGCCATAAACTATAGAAACCAGGAATGGAAGTTCTTTCATTCAGTGAAGAAAACCGCGTTCTTTCAAGCGATTAATAGCAGCCATATATAATAGGACTTAAAGCATTCTCTGGTTTTCAGATTACTGGAATCCTTTGTAATTCGTATGCCACTGAATGTTTCTGCTTAAAACTTGACGATAATTACGGGGTTTTAAGATTTTTGAACATTATTTAGAGCTGGCGTTACCTTTTGAAGTACTTTTGAAGTTAAGAAAACGATCTGCAATTTTCTTGTCTTAAATGGATATAAATAATAATAGATGCAATGAATTCAAATACTTTTGATATTTTAACCGTAAAATTTCTTAATATCGCCATTAGAAAGAAATGAATTAGGATTCGATTTTAAAATGTTGGGCTGAAAGAATATTATGAAAATAAGTGTTATTTTTTGAAAAAAATTGAATAAATTTGTTAAATATTTCCTATGCAAGAAATGAACGAAGAAGTTTGTAAAAGTTCAGAGTAATACAAGTGTAATCCGGTGCAAGATCAATATCCAGTGTCTTCCTAATCCTGATCTTAATCCCCCTTCTCCCCTTCAAAGCAAATTCCTTTGTGCTACTGGTTAAAGTTACATTTAAAAACAAAATAGCTGTTATCCAGTTCATTTAATTTGATGTATCAATTTATTCAGCAATAAATTTATTACATTACATTTTTACCAGTATTAAAAAATAATGTTATGAAATAAGTTGTCATAGCAATACAATTTTACAGTATTGAACAAAACAAATATTAACATTAATGAAAAATGAGGAAAGTACTGCTACAAAATTATGATTATATGCATCACTTTCATCCAAAATGGAATCTTTACAAATTTATCAAGCGTTCAAAGTGTTTGAATTTCATAAGGTTATTAGGTGTTTTGTCCATACGCCAAGACTTTGGGTACTTGTATGAGGTAGGGGTAGGAGGAGGCATTGTTTGCAAAATAGATTAAGCAGTTTCATGCTTTTATTTATTTCTACTTCATTTGCGTCCGTAATTAATTTTGTTTAAATTAAATGAATTCTTTCCTTCAATAGTATAAAAATGTAATTTAATCATTAAACCAGAAATCATTCATCTCGTATGGACAAATTTCACGCTTGACCTACTAAATTAAAAGCGAACACACTAATTCAAATAGTCACAAGCAAGCGAGTTTCGTAATTAAACTAACATTGCAGGCCAGACGTCCTCATAAAGTGAGTTATTACTCTCCCCTTTCTCTCGCTTTCCCTTGTTTTCCCGCACCAAGCATGAACTTTCGGACTGTCGGAAAAATGATAAAAGAAGTGAAGTGAATAAATATAAAAAAAGGAAGCAGAAGAAAGGGGATGACTTCCAATGAAGTGTAATCTATTTCCGGCAGATTCCTGGTGACGTGCGGTCATAATTTACGTCCTCACGATATTCAGGACAGGAAGGTATGTCTTAAAAGAAAAGGTCACACCGCGAATGTTGTTAAAAATATTTGGTTTTCGGGGAAAAAGTGCAACATTCCTTTTTTGTACGATATCGCACCTCATCACTCTTCTGATGAGGATTCCAGAACCCATTTCGCTCAACCATGAAAAATATTGAGTACCGAGCAGCTGATAACGCACTTGTTACTCACATTTTTAAGTAACACGTTACACAGTTAAAAAATCCCGTTGACATGAATAAACAGTTCCGCAATAAAAAAGTTGCGGTTGCGTAAGCAAAGTTACATGCGGAGCGCAAGAAGGGGGTGAGGTAGGGTAAACGACAGTGGGTTATTATATATTTTTGTTTTGCAGACTACATTACATGGGTAGAAAAAGCACTTAAATGATACCTTAAATATTCCTTTTCAGCACCCTTGATTCAGGCTGACCTTTGAACACCATTAAAATATCAGGTTAACTAAAGGTCAATTAAAGGAACCCCCTGGAGCAGGAGATTCTCCAGGAGAAATTCTTGGTTTGCGCTACTATATATAAGTGTATGTGTATATTTCTTTAACGTATTTATCACATGCTAAAAGAGTTTATTATGGTTTTTTTTGTGCCGATGTGGAAGCTTTAGGTTGTTTGGCTTGTAATATCTACAAATTTTGATTGTATGGCTTAAAAAAATTTTAAAAAATCAGTATTACCTCATAAGTGCTGATTTTAGAGGTTGGAAAAACAAAATAGAAACTTAGCAATTTGGATGCACTTTCGAAAACCGCTGGTACATCTAAGCAACTCACAGAAATGTCTCGAAAGCATCCTTTTCAACTCACAAGTGGCAATTTCGTAAATTATTATAAATTTTCAGACAGCTTTCCACCAGCTCATGGCTTCAGAGTTCCAGTTTCTTTCCATGAATCTCTACGCCGCTAGTACTCACTTCCACAAAAATATTTTTTCATTACAGATACAGCTATTTATCAGCAATTGGTAATCGGACTAGCGAAAATGGCATTTTTACATCATCCTTTCATTCAGGAAGCACGTTTCCTATTGTGTAGTAAGAAATTTAACCAGCTCAGGAGAAATAACATGCCAGAGAAGAATTCTAAATTGTATATTTGAGCTTCAAGAGATGCACAAAACACTTGCAACTAAGTAATAATGGAGACCAAAAAATTTAGATATTAATAGATTAAATTCAGAATAATATCACTTACAAGTCTCTCATGTCTTTGCTGCGGTCCATCTTAGTTTGTTCTATAGAATCAAGTGACATGACGTCTGAATTCTGAATAGAAAGTTTTATGATTAAAAAGAAAACCAAGAGAGACAAGGTTATTTATTTTCGGTAGCATTAAAAGATTCATAAACGTTTAAAGTAAAGGGGGGGGGGGGGAACTGTCTCCAAGCCGAAATAAATGAGATATTTTTTGTTTTTTCGAATTGAAAATAAATGTATTAATAACTTTAAAATATATTTTCCGAGTTAGTCCAATTTTTTGTAACCACTCTTGAACATCAATGAGTACCAGTCAGTTTCAATTCACCCATCACTTTGGGGAGGAACGAGGAGATTATGAGTTTCGTCTTTAACGACTTCTTTATATCACTGTCGCAACTACTTAACGACTATTTTATGGGGGTATAATCCAATTATTCGAACATAAAAACTGCGTGGTATCCGTAAATTGTTACTGACAACGTTCCATCCCATGAATGGGTGACCGCACAGGACGAGACACGCCATTACGATCCGACCAAATGCTTCCGACAGGTCGTCTTGGAGGGTTCAATTAAAAAAAGAAAAAAATACTTTTGCCGAAGTCGCGTTTTACGGTCTAATTTAAAAACAGATGAAAAATTCGACCTGAAGAGAAAATGACCGAAAAAGCTGCCCAGTGTTGACCACGTACGGATGACCGCTTCTTTGGGACTATAAACAGAGAGGATATGGGTGAGTGACGATTTCAGACTCGGCATTTGGTTAATCAGCGATAGCCAGGAGAAACTTAGAATGCGTGGTCACGCACCTTCGCCACCGACATTAGCGAGTTCATGAAATATGTAGTTTTCGGGACTATTCCCGTTCCAAAAGTGAATCTCAGTCGCTTTGACCGATATGCTTCTTCTACGAAGTGGAGTCGGAAATGGAAAGGAAACTTGACAGATTTCGGACATCAAGGATCTGCAGCGGAACTTGGAGCGGGAGCGCGCAGCAGAGGAGCAACGGGAGTTTGACTGGAGCGGAGCCGGAGCAAAGAAATCTTTTGTGCTCCAACTGTTCCGATTTCTTTCTTTCTTTTTGTTTTTTAAATTACACTTACATAAAATTAAAAATAAGAAAATAAGGGGTTTTTATTTATGGTGACTTTTTTTTTGTGCTCCACTGCTCCGACTTCTTTCTTTCTTTTTGTTTTTTGAATCATATTTACATAAACTCAAAAATAAGAAAATGATTTTTTTTTAAAGGTGACTTTTTTGTGCTCCATTTTTCCGATTTCTTTCTGTTTCCTTTTTGAATTACACTTACATAAACTTAAAAGTAAGAAAATGAGGGTTTTTTTAAGGTGACTTATTTTTTTGTACTCCACTGTTCCGATTTCGTTATTTTTGTTTTTTTTTTTTGAATTACGCTTTCATAAACTTAAAAATAAGAAGATGAAGTTTTTGCTTAGGTGACTATTTTTTTTTTTCGCAACTGCAAATAGAACATTATGTATCAATTGATAAATAAATAATCTATATGTAACTTTTTAGTTTTTTATCACATATACATAAAAAATAACTGAAAAAAAGATAAATAATACAATTCCCATTAAAACTTTTCGGAGAGAAGCCGACATATGAGAACATTTATTTTACTTTTGCCTGATTTTGCAAATGTGGATCACAAGTGGTGCCGGAAGTTATTCATTGACTTAATTTAAATTTTGAACTTATATTTCTGAAACCATTTCCCCTTTTTCAGCGCTAGCGCGAAGAAAGAGGTGGAAATATAAAAATTTACTAAAACATAAAATTTTGCATCAATTTCTTTTAATTTTTCATATATAGATCCAAAAGTGGAGCCGGAAAATATTTATTGATTGATTTTAAATTTTGTACTCACATTTGTCATATTATATTCCAACTTTTCTCCATTATCACAATGAAAATTTCAAAATATATTATTTTAAATATTTCTGTAGTATGTTTCAACCCGAAAAGTGGAACCGAAAGATATTTATTGATTGATTCAAAATTTTGCTTGCATATTTTTCGTGCCATTCCACAAGTTTTTCGCACTGTCGGGAAATAATTTTTAAAAATATTTTTGTGAATGCATGCAATTACTGACCTATTAATAATTCAAAAAGAAAAAAAAACAATAAAGTAATAACTAAAAAAATATAATATTTTTCTTGTTGTTATTATTTCAATTTTTATTTAAACTTGGGTTCTTTACAATTATGTGTTTGTTTCCTGTTCTGAACGATTGTGCAACGTGGAAAATGTATCGCTTATAGAAATGAACAGTGTCATATCTGCAAAATGGACATATTTTTCAAGAGAGGAGTTTGAACTTTTCACAATTTGTTTTATTTAATTACCTTATTTGTTTCAATGATTATTTTATCAATTTTGTTCAGAAAAATAGTTATTATTCTAGTTTTCTCTCACATGATGGATGTTAATGATGTCAAAAAATAGAAATAATAGAAAAAAGTAGTTATTACAGTATTGCACCAAAAAAAAAAAAAGAAAATACAGTTGGCCTCTAGCCTTAATTTTTGAACATTTACTTACAACAGTATTCCTAATATAAAGAGCGCAAAAACCTGAAAATTTCGATATAAAAACCAAAAAAAAAAAAAACCGATTTTTTGCAGATATGACACTGTTTATTTCTATAAGCGATATGTGCTAGAAAATTTGATAGTTTTCTTACCCGCTATTAACGACTACAGAAAGGAGTTACCATATGGGGCTACCCATTTTCTTTCGGATTTTAGAAGGGGTTCGCAAGGATAAAAAGGTTGGGAACTCAATGTGAAGAATTGTCCTTACATTGTTTTCTGTTGTTACCGGTACCCGTTTGAATTTAAGTACTTGGTAAGACCTAGTTAACCCATAACCAGATTCAAGCTGCCCTCATATAAGATTTTGTTGACGTAGGCAGTGGGCTAATCTCTACTACAGGGTGCGGCAAATCAAACAGTGCAATTTTGAAAGTCTATTAAAAAAAAAAACAACACAACTTACGGAAATGAGGTTTATTTTATTTTATTCAGTGCATCATGCCGCTTTATACATTAAGTTTTTAAAATGATATCAGAATGATAATGTCTGCCAGCAACGATCAATGGATGAAGGCGATTTCTGAAGTTTTCGGCTACAGTTTGACACATTTCAATTGGTTATAGCGGCGATTTCCTGCCGAATTCGCTCTTTGAGTTCTCCCAAAGTGTGGGGCCGATTTTGAAAAACTTTCTGCTTCAGGTAGCCCCACAAGAGGGAGGCATTCGCCCCTATACCAATCGAAATGTGTCAAAATGCGACTGAGAACTTCAGAAATCTCCTTCATCAATGTATTGTTGCTAGCGGCCATCATCTTTCTGATATCATTTAAAAAGACTTAACGTAAAAAACGGGATGATGTTCTGAATAAAATAAAATAAACATCGTTTCTGTAAATCGCGTCGTTTTTTTATAGACTTTCAAAACTGCACTGTTTGATTTGCCACTCCCTTTATAATACTATATATTTACTTTCTATGCAAATTTCTGTACTTAGTCATTTAAAACTGCAAATATTCAACCAATACATCAAATAGAGCCAGGTTTATTTGACAAAATTCATTATCATTATTTTGAAAACATCATTTTTTGATTTTGAAGTCCAATTTGGAAAACTTCAACTGCATGCGATCGATTTGAGAATTGAGAATGATCACCCAAACGCAGCTATAAAAAATAGTTCGTGACACCCTATGGAAAATACTGTAATTTTTATAACCCTCTGCATTTCCTAGTGATTTGTGCCTCAGAAGTGATGAAAGTTTCACCCTTTCTCTTTGCGAAAGTAATGCGTCTGAACTGATGAACTGATAAAGGTCATAGCGTTCTTCTTCATTACCAGCCTTGAGCATCCAAAGTGGCAAAATTCCATTTGAATTGAGACAAGAAAGAACAATCCACCGCCTACTGAAGAAGGAACAATATAATCGAATGTAACAGAGAAACAAAAAAAAAAGGGATTGCACTTGCCGACTATGCATCATGCATAAAGAACACCTCCATCGTGCCACTATGCTCTATATTTACAGTTCAGCCGTTAGATTGGGGGAAAAGAATGGCCGATTCATTCTTCAGAGAAGATGACCTTTTACTGAAAAACTGACGTGAGCGAACCTTTCTCTTCCCCAATCCATCTTTCCGCGATTCAAAATTACTAGTTTGCTTTATTTTCCACCGACTTTGATTATAACTTTAGCTCGCTGTGACTATAACTTCGAATTATCTAAAGCGAGGAACTTTTGTTCCGCAGTTCATGTAAACAAGAATGACTGACGTTACTCCGCTCTATTGATCAATTGTGTTTTCATACAAAATTTGACTTTCCTTTCTTTCTCCCTGAATTAAGGGGCTATTCAAAAACCACGAGAATGATGGTCCGAGACTCCTTAGCTTTGCAAGGCGTTAAATCTGTTTCTCAATTTCGCATTTATATTAAAAATACTTTAGCTCTAATAGTTTTCTGAAATTCTTAATGTTATTTTATATGAATTTACTCAATATGTTACACTCTCAGAAATCGAACGCTCACTTTTGACGATTCTTCAATCGTCAAGAAAATTTCGTCATTTACAACGATTCTTTCCTCACGCGATCACGTGACTTTAAAAAGTTACTACACAAATTTCGCCAATTTCACGAAGGGTTTACTCAGAGCATTTTTCACGAAGCCAAATACGTCAAATTTCGTCAAATACGACGAAAGTTTCGTGACATTTGAGCATGCTTTTTTTTGAGAGTGTACATACCTACTTTGAAACCGGACTTCTACTTTCCCATTTTAAATTTACAAGATATCTTCTGAGAACCAATTTACCGTGAAAATTGAAAGTTGGTTATCATAATTTCTTCACTTTAAAAAAAAGATCTTCTTTTAGTTATTGAAAGGTAAAAATCCAAATTTATGAGCAAACTATCATTGTTACAGCACCAATTACAAAAAGATTGAATACAAATGGTTCGAGGTTACCAGGGACATTTTTATGAATGCAGAAAGTTGTAAAGACAAGGTGTAGCTAATCTGAATGAAGCCAACATTCGGTGTGATCACAGTGCTCTACTCGGATTTCTTAAATCCCGAACCTCACAATTTTATTAACTGATAAAGAGGTTCCTTACAATCTCGAAACACATATATATGCAATTTTTTTCCAGTTTGTACTATAAAATTGTTAGTTTGCTCATTAATTATTTCTTGCACAACGGTAAACGTTTTACTTCTTATAAATCCCAGTTTTTAACATCAGGAAGGAATAAAAGAAGAAAACAAGTTTAAATTGTAGCATGATAAAAACTTACAAATCCCATCACAATCTCTCTCATATTACAACCAGTCTTTCTTCTCAGGGCCCGACTAACAAGTTTTCCTGCCCAGGGCACCGTCAACTTTTCCTGCCCCTTGGAATGGTTCACTTGCATGTATGCATGTGTGCGTGTACTACGGTCAATGTCAAATTGATTATTGAGAATAACTTCTTATTAGGAAGAATTGGCTGGGGTTATAATTATTAAAGTGATTATTTTATGTTACAATTTTAAAAAAAGAATTTAAATATTATGAAAAAATTTCCTGCCCCTTAAAGAGTTCCTGCCCAGGGCACAGGCCCCAGATTCCCGTGCGATATTCAGGGCCTGTTTCTTCTTCATGTAGTGTATGAACAGTCCCTCAAGAGATTTCCTATTTTTACTTAAAATTTATTTCAGATGTTTTGAACTTAAAATAACGCGGAAACATGCGTTATTTCTTTTCATTTTTTGAAGCGTTTACAAACATTGCAAGAAACAGGTTTCTTGCAATGTTCAAAAATTATTTCAAAGTACTGCAAATTATGTTGACCTGCGATTTACGAAGCTCACCAGTTTAACCAGATCATTATATTTCGTAAATCTGAAACAATATTTTGAATCAGAAAATGATTATTCATTCACATATTAGCAGAAAACACAATGCACGCTGCAGAACGTTTCATTTACAGTTGCATGACACGAGACTGAAATAACACAGTAACATAAACGAACAAAACACCAAAGCGCTTAAAAAAGAAACACTAACATATACTACGGTGAGCTCCAAACAATCAGTGTTAAGCACACTAAATGACATATAATACATGTTCAAGCCTTTAGAAAATTGATAAAAAATACTATGAAATTTATATAAACAAAATGTTTCAATGAAATTAAGTTTGGTAAACATATTCGCAAATAAGTTTCGGCGTCTTTGAGTCTGTTCGTCATTGCAATCTGTACAATTTTAGCATATTGACTCAAATCAGTCATATTGTTAACTATACTTTATAAAGAAACATCAGACAAAAAATCACTTGGGTATTTCAAACTAAAATTGGCCAAAATATTACATAAGTAAGAAGCTAAACTCTGAGAGCGAAGTAGAGTGTATTTTATACTTTTGTATTGTAATAAGTAAATAAGTGACGTGTAAATTCAGTCCTCAACTGAGCCCAAAAATTTCAATTTTATTGCTATAATCTTGATTCCAAATAGGACTAAAATATTTAAAGCTTACCACAACAAATATAAAACGCTTAGAGATTTCTGCTCTATTATGCTTTCATTATTCGTGTAATTATAAACATAATATTAAAAATGTAGAATAGAGAATGCAAATATGAAGTTAGAAAATCAGTTTACATTAGACTTTGTTGCCGATGACGATAGAGTAAATGTTGTTGTTCTCGTGTCCTCGCACGTGGCGATAAAGAATGAGTACGCTTCTCCTGAGTCTAACGGGGCCCTTGTAGGCAGGAGTCCGATTTCCACCCCTTTGAAAGGTCTCTTAAATTTTGAACCAACTCCCAAATGAGAGACCGTCACCTGGGATTGGCACCCCCAGAGGTATTGCTTCACTTGGAGGACATTGGAGCCACGACCTATTTAACGTGCACCAGCGTCCCTTTAACGTACAGTAACAAGCCGCGAGAGGTTGTCGCCCTCCCAAACACTGGCCTCAGTCAATGTTGCTTCACTTTCGGTGGTCTGCGGGAACCGAGCTTCTACCGACTGATCCACTGCGGGACGTAGAGTAAATGTAATACAGGGTGGGCCATTTAACTTTTGGAATTTGAATCGGCTATAAAATAACAACTAACTAATATTTTTTCAAAATTATGACTTTATTAGAAAGATTGAACATTTCCATTTATGAATGTAACACAACATCTTTCAATGACTACCACGGCTGGCTAGGCAGTACCCCATCCGATCAACCCACTTTTATTAGTACATTTTCAAGTGTTTGGGCTCCAACCGCACGAATGGTAATATATCGATTTCGTGTTTCAAGGCATCAATCGTCTCTGGGTGGTTAGCGTAACATTTACCCTTAAGGTTCCCCACAAAAGAAATCCAACGGGCTCAAATCACAGCTTCGAGGTGGCCAATTCACATCAGCATTTCGGCTGATTATTCGATTCCCAAAAACAGCGCATAAAAGATAGATGGTTACGTAGGCTGCGTGGCCTCCCCGTCCTGTTGAAACCAAATGTCACTCTTGTCATCCTCTTCAATTTTTGGAAACAAAAACTCGTTTAGCATGGCACAGTAGCGTTCGCTATTGACGGTAACGGAGGCTCCTTTCTCATTTTCAAAGAAAAACGGCCCAATGATGCCACCGGACCAATAACTACACCAAACAGTTACTCGTTGTGGATGTATAGGCCGCTCAATAGTCAAGTGTTGATTCTCTGGACCCCAAATGCGACAATTTTGCTTATTGACATAGCCTCCGCTTCGAGATGGAAGTGAGCTTCCTCGTAAATTTCTTACCCTTTAAGTAGAAGAATCACCACCTTGGAAGTAAGTTTTCAATATTTCCCAACTTTGTTCAAGCGTGAACCATTTCGTAAATGTCAAAAACTAAACTAAATTTCTGTCAACTTATAACCTTCATTATAACATTTCAAAGTCAAAATAACTTAAGTTCAAATTCCAAACGTTAGATGGCCCAAACAGTACTGCCAAGGACCGTAGCAAGAAGTTTTTATGGGAGGAGTAGTTTGGGGAGGGGGAGAGTTCACTTACAACAAATACGCTCCCACATAAGTTTAATTCCTCATGAAGTACCATAAACAGTTGTGAGCTCACCAATGGGTGCACCCAACATTTTCTTTATCTACTTCTAATACATCTGTGCACTAAGTAAGTAGACATAACTCTTTTTCTTCTGTACATCTCCATGATTTAAATGCTCATAGAAATATCACTCGACAATCTATGACGTAAATTTCACAAAACATTCCCCCCACTCCCCCCCCCCACCCCACCAAGAAAAAAGGAAAAAACTTGACGGAAACGTGTGAATTGAGTCTTCCGGTCCGGTTCATTCACGGCAACGTCCAGATTTGTACCTAACTTCAGGTCCGTGTGAATCGAGCCCTAAAGCCTAAATAAGCCAATCATTATCATTTCAGCAAAGTCATTTTAGTCATTAAAATTGGTAAAGTATCCCTGAGATTTAGTAAAAATCGCTAAAATTTCAGTAAAAATCTATTAATTATAAAGCTAATTGTAGAAAAGGTAAAAAGTCGTAAAAAATTTATTACGAACGAAAAATTGTAAAATCTGAAAAATTATCGTAAAAATTACGAAAAATCATAAAAGTTTATAGGTGTGCTGTTAAAGGATGTTTCCAAACATCTTCCGTGATAGAGAGAGCGAGAGAAAAAATGAAAAAGCTTGTTATAAATAGCATATTTTTTTCAAAAACTGGAGGAACAGCATGTTTCGTTCATGTACACAATCCCCATGTGGTGATTGTGTACATTTTGTAAGTCTTGGGGAACAGCCTGGTTTTGTTGTTTACTGTAGTTATTTGTGTTTAAATTCGAGTTATTTGCATTTTTCTATGTAATTCATGTTTTTAATCAGAGTAGTAGCTTAAATTTGCTGATTTGTGTATTATTTTGCTTTTTTGATTGTTTGCATTAGATTTATTTAGCTATGGGAGTTATATGTTTAATGAAGGAAATTAAAAATGGTAATGGGAGTTGGTAGATTTGCTGTGATAGGTGTGAGATGTTTAGTAAGTTGGAGGGAAACACTAATACAGCTACAGAGCAGGAATATATTTCCACAAAATGTGCTGAATTATTAGAGTTACGTGTCAAAGTGGTAGCATTGGAAGCCCAATTAGTTAGAAACAACTTGGGTGAAAATTCTATAAAAGAAGTGGGAACTTCTTGTGATGGGCTTGTTGGGGAGAGTGAGGTTGCAGGAGAAGGATCTAGTATGGGGAAAGGTAGAACTGTAGACCTAAAAACAGAGGGTGTCATTATAGGGGATTCTATGGTACGCGGGATAGGTAATGCGGTCGGGAGAACGAGGCGCAAGGTGGCTAGGTGCTGTTTACCAGGGGCTCGGGTGAAGGATGTTAATAAGGTTGTGGAGAAGAAGGGAATGTTTAAGAAGGGAGATTCAGTTACTCTGTGGGTGGGGACTAACGACGTGGGTAACAGCACAAACGAGGAGTTTGTTAAGGATTGGGAGAATCTGTTGGATAAAGCAACTAACTTTTCGACAGATGTCCAAGTAGTTGGTTTGCTTCCCAGGTATGGGGTGCATAGAGGCTGGTTAAATCAGCGGGCTAGGAGCATGAACCTGATTCTTAAGAAACTTTTCATAAAGCATTCAATCAGGTTCATTGATGTTTGGAGTTCTTGTCAGCGTGATTGGGTTGCGAGGGATGGTCTGCATCTTAGTTCTAGGGGTGTAGTTAAGGTTAGCGATATGATTTTAAAAGTTTCAGAATCAAAAAACTAATTTTGGATGAGGGGATGGGAGAATGTCATGGTGTTGACTTCTGTTCTGGAGGTTTTAAAAATGAGGGTAAAATATTAAGCAATAGTAACATTAATAGTAGTGATAAGAGGCATCATAAAATGTTTAAGACAAGCAAAATGGGCATGCTCAGGTTTCTATATACTAATGCTCGCAGTATCAGGAATAAGATGGACGAGTTAAATAGTGTTATCGCAGGTGAGGAGTTGGATATTATTGGAATTACGGAAACATGGGTTACTGATGATGATAAGGATTTAGTGAGCATTGCTGGATACAATTTGTTTAGGCAAGACAGGCTGGGTAAGAAAGGTGGAGGGGTTTTATTTATATTAAGGACACTTTTATTTGCAATGAATTGGTCATTAATAATAAGCCTAAGGATATTGAAATGGTCTGGGTGGAATTGCTGAGCAATAAGGGGAAGAAGTTACATTTGGGGAATGTTTACAGGCCGCCTAATGTTAGTCAGGATCAAGACGAGGAGATGTGTAGTGTTATTAGGGACATGTCTGGTAAGGGCTCGGTCATCATGATGGGGGATTTCAATTTCCCGAGCATAGACTGGAATAGTTTTTACACTAGCAATGGTAGGGAAGAAGATTTTCTGAAAGTGAGTGGGGGCTGTTTTTTGGATCAAGTTGTTACCCAGGGGACTAGGCATGGTGCTGTTTTGGATCTAGTTTTTTGTGATGTCGGAAGTTCTGTTCAGGGGTTGAGTATAGGGGAACATATTGGAGATAGTGATCACAATACTATTTGGTTTTGGAGCAGCTTCGATGCTCCCAAAGGTGAGCATTTCAGATTTGTACCTAACTTCAGGAATGTTGATTATGTTGCACTTAGGCAGGGTTTGAAAGAGTTTTTTTCTTCTGGGTTGGAGAATAGTGAAGCTGATCTTCAGTGGGAAGAGTTTAAGGGGAAATTGGAGAAAACAGTGATGGATTATGTTCCTTTTAGAAAGAAAGGTGATTTCACGAAAATTTGGCCCATGTGGTTCTTTAGGGAGATGAAAGAAGCTCTCAATTATAAGCAAGCCACTTTTCGGCGACTTAAAGAGACTGGGTGCCATGCTGACAGGATTTTGCATTGTGAAACTAGACGTACTTTCAAGTATTTGGTACGGAGTAAGAAAAGGGAATTGGAGCAGAAGCTTGCAGATAACATCGAAAATAATCCTAAGAAATTTTTTGCTTATGCTAATTCAGGGAAAGCTCGTAATACTCAGGTAGGCCCACTAGTGGATGAGAACGGGAACTTGATTCAAAATGAGGGAGATATTGCTGATATTCTAAATATTTTTTTTTCCAGTGTATTTAACAGAAACTGTATCTCAACAGTTGACACAAGCGAGACGCAAGTTAATACACAGTTTAAGGATTTTGTATTTTCTAGGGATGATGTGTTGTTTCATTTGAGAAAGATTAAAGCAAATAAGGCTCCAGGACCTGATAATGTTTATCCAAAAATTGTAGTAGAATGTGCAGAGGAATTAGTGGAAGTTGTTTTGAAAATTTTCATATCTTCATATAACTCGGGGACTGTGCCAGTGGATTGGAAGCTGGCAAACATAACGCCGCTCTTCAAGAAAGGGTCTAAAACTAAGGCAGGAAATTATAGGCCTGTGAGTCTTACTTCAGTTCTTTGTAAAATGTTTGAAACTCTGATAAAAATCAAAATAGTGAATTTCCTGGAGGCAAATGGAGTATTGACTGATTTTCAGTATGGATTTAGGAAGGGTAGGTCCTGTACAACTAATTTGTTGCATTTCTATGACAAGGTTACCATGGCATTAGATAATAAAAAATGCGTAGATGTTGTTTACATTGACTTTCAGAAAGCGTTTGATAAAGTACCGCATGAAGCTCTTCTTAGCAAACTTGCTTATATTGGTATTGGTGGAAAAACTTTAATTTGGGTTAAAAATTGGCTGACTGGGAGGAAACAAAGAGTAGTAGTGAAGGGCAATTATTCTCAGTGGATTGATGTTTTGAGTGGGGTTCGACAAGGTTCAGTTTTAGGGCCAATATTATTTATTATTTTTATTAATGATATTACTCAGAGTATTTCTGGGAACATCAATATTTTTGCTGATGATATCAAAATCATGGGAATTGCGGACACGGAGGAACAAGTCAATCAGTTTCAAGAGGATTTAAATCAAATTTCTAAGTGGGCAATTAAGTGGGATATATCTTTTAATATTGGGAAATGTCCAGTGCTTCATTTTGGTCATGGGAATAAACATGCAACCTATTATTTACAAGGTTCTGTCATTAGGGAAGCAGAAGCAGTTGTTGATCTAGGAGTAGTGATTGGTCACGACTTCAAGTCCAGTCAGCAGTGTAGCATAGTAAGTAACAAAGCTAACAGGATTCTTGGGTTTATCAATAAGGCTATTTCGAACAGGTCTAGGGAAGTTGTATAGCCATTATACAGAAGTTTGGTAAGACCTCATTTGGAGTATGCTGTTCAGTTTTGGTCACCGTACCTAAAAAAGGATATTACCTTATGAGAAAGGATTCAAAGGAGGGTACAAGATTGGTAAGTGGTCTTTCAGACTTAGATTATAGGTTAGGTTTAAAAGGCTCAATATGTATAGTCTTGAGCAAGGAGAGTCAGAGGGGACATGATTCAGGTGTTTAAATTCATTAAAACGGGAAATGTTGATGGACTACAGCTATGTGCTGAAAGTAGAACCAGAGATCATTGTTTTAAATTTTTCAAATCTCAGGCTAATCTTGAAATCAGGAAAAACTACTACTTCAATAGGGTTGTAGGCAGTTGGAATAGTTTACCGGAAGCGAGTGTTGATTGCAGTGGGGTAAAAACTTTTAAGAAAGCTCTTGATGTTCATTGGGGACTGCTAAATTAACTAGGACCGGCCTAGCTGGGCCCTGAGCCTGTTGCTGGTCGTCACTTTTGTATTTGTATTTGTATTTATATAATTATTTTTCGTAATTATTTTACAAAATTCCAAACGTACTAATCTCTATAATTTTAATTGCAACTAATTTAATGCAAAAGTAACAATGCAAAAAGAGTCAAGTTTCATCATACCCTCGACTCAAAAAAACAATGATGTTTATTTATAAATAAATTATTGAATTTCTCATGATAGCTTTTTCGTACTGCCGGGAAAACAACTAGAAATAGTTTTTGCGAATGCACATGTTTGCTGCCCTATTAATAATTCAAAAAGAGCTACTAATAAAAAGGTAATAAATAAAAAAAATTTCGGTTTCTTGTAGCTTTATTCTAGATTTCATTTACTTTTCGCTGTTTTACAATTATATTGTCATTACTTTTCATGAACTAGTGTGCTACATGAAAAATAATTGTGCTAGGATTTTTTTTTAACCGTTAACTACCGACTACAGAGTGGGTTCGCAAGGAGAAAAAGGTTGGGAACCACTGTTTTAAAGGACAACAAATTGGCCGAATTTTCTTTTGTTTGTTGGAATTCTTTCTTTATTTGCACAATATTTAATAGTAAAAACATACTAACATGATGGTCGTAATCTATGCATGGTGGACAAAAACTATGGAAACAAAATGGTATGTTTCAACTTAAAAAAAATCATTGTTCATTTTTAAAAAGAACAAAGAAAAACGAATTCGTTTTTGACAAATTAAAATTTTAAAAATCAAGGATGGCAGTTAGGTTTTTGTTTCTTTAGTACGTTAAATGGGTCGACAATTCCAATCGTAGGTACAAAATTTTGCTGAGGAAGGGGTCATTTCTTTTTGTATTTTATCTGTTTTACAGAAAATTTATTCTAAAAGTTCAAAGTTATTCGTTATTCGTACAATCTTTAATAGTATTTATTTTAAAGAGGAGCAACAGCACCTACAGCAGCCAACCTGTATAAACGTCTGCTTATGTCGTTCCTTTGAAAAAAAGGAAGACACATTGCACAAAACGCAATAAGGCGATCTCCTTAACTTTATTTGAAAAATAAGTTTGCAGGTGTGTTTAAATTTAATGTTTTCCATTTCATAAAAGTAGAAAAATAATTTAAAATTTTGTGCGCAATTTTTCAACTAAATGATGAAAGATAATGAAATATTTAAAACATAATGATACTTTAAAAGGAGTTTACCCTGGCCTGGAATTTAATTTAGGACAGCATTCCCTAGAAAATGTGTTTTTTTTTTTCTTTGGCACCATGGGAAACATTCAGTATTTTCTATGAAAAGGGCGGCTTCCCAAAAAAAGAGACTCAAAGCATGGTTTTCATAAGCATTTCATTTAACCGAATTATTTAACCAAAAACTGGTGAAATCTGGAAACAAGCATAAAAAGATATTGGGGGTTAATGTGTTCGGGGAAATTCGGAAATTGAATATTCATATCAGCAGATCGTGCAATAATTGTGACTGAAATAATTCAAAATTGGTTACTTTCTACAGTAGTTAAACACTATCATTTTTAAAACCAAACATGCTTTATGCTTATGCATTTGTTATTAAGGCACTTATTAATAAGCAGAAGAATGATGATATTATTTCTATATTACAACAGATATCCACTTGGCGAACTTCTTTTCGCTCGGTCAACCCTCCCCTAAAAAAAGATACTCACTGATTATATTCACAAAATACCATTGATTAAAATAAACATTTCATTTGTTCTTCAGAAAAGAATATCAGTAAGCGAATGAAAAATTATTACGAAAGCAAAAAAATTAAATGAGAAATCACCAGCTTGTAAAATAATGCTATTGTTTAAAGAAAACAATCATTTGTTCTTTAGAAAGGAATATCACTGAGCGAGTGTAATATGATTACGAAAGTGAAAAATTTTAATGAGGAATCACCAGGCTGCATAATGGTAAAGTTTATGCTTATTTAATGTTATCTACACAAGAATCATTTGAATTTCTCTAATCATAAATAAAGGATGAATGACACCAAAAAGTTTCCCTTACCCTCATGAGCTTTGTCAGAGACAGCATCAAGAGAAGATTAGAAGAGATTAAAAACATGAATATAATTTAGAATGATAAATGATCTCATTCTGCCTTTCTTTCATAACAAAAAGATGAATTAGCAGCAGTAATTCTCTAGTTTCATTCATTGCAGAAAGTTAAAAGTTTACACAGGGTTTTTTTTTTTCTTTTTCAAGTTTTAAATTAAAATTTTAAAACTTGAGACTCTTTTATCAGATCATATTTTCTAATTGTGCGAAGAATAAATAATTAAAATACTAATTCGATTTTTTCATTTTTTTAAATTTAATCATTATCAGTAATTTCTTTTTCCTGAATTGAAATTTTTAGCCAACCGTCAAATCAAAGAATTTTTAAACTTGTCAAATCTGTCAAAGGATTGGAATTGAATACGTGTTCAAAGAAACAAACAAACACATACTTTCAGATTTATAGACATTGATTAATAGAAACATAAGGCCATAATGCCAGTTTGTTCTAAGAGCAGGATATGGTTATTAGTTTCTAAATATAGGTGGAAATGTTTTGGTTCTAAAAATAAGGGCGACTACATTAAGTTTATAAAAGTGGTGTTTAAAAAGTTATGTTCTTAATTGCTCAGTGGCAGAAATGGTTAAGCCCAAGGCTCTCCTTAATTGAAAATAGAAACTTATAGCAAAAATTTTGAGAAAAATTCAGTACAATATCATCAGAAAACGGAAAAACCCACAACTTTTACTCTTTGTCTGGATAGAACACATCTTTAAGTTAATTCAAATGTTAATATTATTCGGTAAGACAGTGAGTGCATTTTCCTGAAAAATTAACTCTTGTCAACTCCAACATATTTTCTCCAAAAGATAGTGCTTGTAATGTTGATATATATTTTTTCTTAAATTGAAATGAAATGACATTTAAATCGTGTCTTACACTCATTCGACGAAAGAAATCCGCAATTCGCCAACCATCAACTAACAAAGACTTTAATCAATAAAATTATGGCGTTGTTGGAGAAGCGCACTGAATTTCAAACTTGATTAAAGGTTACTTTATTATTTGAGGGTTTGCAGATTGCAGTTGTCATTTGTGCGAGGACTGAAAATTACTTTTAATTCCTCAATGGTGTGATAGCGAATTTCCGTTTCCCCAAAACAGCAACAATTTTTTTTTCAGTGGACAAAGTTTGAGCTTTGGGGATGCGAGCAGCAATCACAGTGAAGTCAAAAACTTTTCTGCATGAAAAACAGACTTGTTTTTTGTTTGAAACACGTAAAATGCGTCACAACTGTGTTTCTACTCATTCAGTTTGCGTGTAAAGGTAAACAATTCAATATTTACAGGTATACTGTTGCTTCTTCGTGAGCGTAAAAAAATAAAATAAAATGAAATACTCGCAAAACAAATCGTTGAGCTCGCAGTATGCAAACGATTGTGAAGAAATGACATTGTGAGGCATGGGCGGGAGGAGTTTGGCAGTATAGGGATCGTGTTTAGAAAATAATGAAAATAAAGAGGAAAAATCAAGCGTGCGTAAGATCTCACGGTCATGTGCAAGCTCTTCTTACTTGCTTAACGCTTCTTTTTTTAAAGGAATTTTTTGCTGCTTTTTCGAAAGCAGGTCAGCCTTTGCAAGGACGCAAAAGACAGGCAACGATGGTTAAACGAGGAGATAGATCCCTTTTTATACCTGTAGGCTAAAGTGTAGCCGGTGAGATGCATAAGCCAGATATAGACTACTTGTGAAATTAGTGAGATATCTGCGTGTGGTGTAGGGAAATCTCTTGCTATTATTGGCCTGAGCCAAGTATGGGCAATAATTAAGGAGCTTTATAGTTTCATTAAAAAAGAAGAAAACTTTGAATTTGTTTTCCTCAGGTTAAGCAAACATTTCACAATCAAGGATAGTTAAAGTCAAGGTAAATTAAGTTTAAAACAAAGGGAAAAGAAAATGCTAAATTTTTAATCAACTATCGTCTGTCTAAAAAAGAAAGATGAATTAAGTTTAAAGCAAACGAAGAAAGAAATGCTAAATTTTTAACCAGCCACTGTTTGTTTTAAAAAGAAATAGAAACTAAGTTTAAATCGAAGGAAGTGCTAAATTTTTAATCAACTATCGTCTGTTTTTTTTAGCCTACTTTCCCGTAAAAGTAAAAAAAAATAATAATAAAGCACGAAAGAAGGCTTAATGTATCGTGAAAATATCGTTAAAAATCAAGAAAAGTCAAAAATAAGTGAAGTAATTAAATAAAGATTGAAAAATAAAAAATTTGAAAGTAGGGTATTGAGATGGGGAAAAAGTGTGTCTGTCGGTCTGTCGGTCTGTCTGTCTGTCGGTCTGTCTGTCTCTCGGTCTGTCTGTCTGTCTGTCGGTCTGTCCCCCCCTAATAACTTTTGAACGAATTGTCCGATTCAAAAAATTCTTTTTGCATTCGAAAGATCTCGGCGAGGACATCTCATTTCTATATTTTACTTTTTGATTTGAACAATTTTTTGTTCAATTTTGAACAGTTCAAAAAATTTTAACATTAGCGCCTATGGACAAAATTGAAGCAAATTCTGTAAACTCTGGGCACAAGAGCCAAGTTCCTATTGCAAGCTTATTGAAAGGAGTTCTCGGCGTGAAATATTGATTTGAACAGTTTTTGTTCATTTTTGAACAGTTCAAAAAATTAACACAGAGCTTACGGGGAAATTTCAACCCTATATAAATCCTGATCTAACGGACCGATTTGCTTGGAACAAACTTTATCGGAAAGCTCTTATAACGTAGAACATGTAGAAATAGAAAGTTTATCCAGACCTTACGAGCCTATTTTGCTATGAAATTTTTTGATCGGGATTTTCAAGGATATTTCTCAGTGACTCAATGAGTGAAATAATGAATGAATGAATAAATGAAAGGGTGAAAGAATAAATCAATGAATAAATGAATGAGGAAAAGAATGAATGAATAAATTATTGAATAAATGAAAATATAAATAAATGAGTGAATAAATACATGAATGCGTAAATGAATGAATAAACACTTGAATGAGGTAACGAATGAATGAGTAAATGCCTGGCTGAATAAATGAAAGAATGAATGAGTGAGTGAATGAATATGTATTATCCGTTGAAAAAGGTATACTTTCAATAATTAGAACTAAAGATAAATAAGAAAGAGAGAGAAAGAGATAGCTAGATTATAAATTTGAATTTGGTGTATACGGGAAAGTAGGCTCGTATAGTTCTAGACGGAACTTCTTGTTTTTTTTTTTAATTACGTTTAATACAAAGGAAAACAGACATGCTAAATTTTTAAACAGCCACTGTCTGCTTTAACTCTCTATCACTCAACAACTCTGATTTATTTTATTTTCTGTATTCGAGATAATAATAATATTAATAAAGAATAATAAAAATATAAATAAATAAAATACACCTTTTTCAGGATTTTAATTAAAAAAAACCAACTTTAAAACAAATATTTTAGAAACTTTCTGTTATTTATAACTTGGATTTAGTTGATACTTTGCATTCGAGATAATAAGAAAAACATGAAACACATGTTTTTCAGTAAAAGGTTTCTATTAATTAAGAAGAAAATTACAGAAACAGCGATTGAACAGTATGTTGCCTACAGTCTACACTATATGATACAGAGGGTTAAAAAGGAAAAATTATGTTTAAAACAAACGACGGCGGGAGAAATGCTAAAATTTTAATCAACTATCGTCTGTTTTAAAAAGAAAGATAAATTTAGCTTAAATCAGAGGAAGAAAACTGCAAATTCAACAGAAGCCAATTGTTATCGACGGATTATATAAGGGACCGTTCATAAATGATGTCACAAGTCAAGCTGTGTTGCACTTCTTCAAGCATGATGTCCCACTTCTTAGTACCCCCTCCCTTCTCACAATTCGTCACAATTTCACTAACTCTTCCCCCTCGAAGAGTGACATCATTTATGAATGATCCCTAAGTTCTGCTAAAAGTGATTGATAGTAAATTAACGAAGTGTTTTAGGCATAAAAATAGTAAAAAATAATAAAATTTGTTCTTTCTTTCATTTTTGTTTATGCAGCATTTCGCAGCAGGATCTTAGATTATTTGTAATTAGTCACAAATCGACTAATTGCAAATAGTTTATGATTCTACTAACTCGTCATTATAACCCGTTAAGTAATTGTTCTGGGAAGTAAAATGAAGTGTAATTAGAACCATAAATAGAAGCCCAAGTTATAATTACGTTGTCTCATTTTACTCCATATTCTAGTACAAAGTTACCAACTATTTTCACAAAAAGAAATTCTTCCGTAATTTCAGAATACATAATTTGCCTTGAACACATTTTGCGCAGGGAAAATACTTTTTTTGTATCTTTTATGCGTGAATGGAGTTTTTTCCTTCTCAAAGAGAAACTTTCCAATGTTGGTTTAACCTTGAAGAACACTAGTGCTAAAACATCGAAAATTACAAAACTGTCAGTTCACTGACACAAGAAATAACAATTGTAAACTCGCTATTTTCCCATCAAAAGATAAGAAAACTTTTGAACAGAGTTTCACCCATTATCGCGCCATAATCGGAACTTCCATCTTATCCTTATTTGAGGTTTTTAGTGGATATCAAAAGGGATCAGTGAAAACAAAATGTGAAGCCAACACAATGTCAAGCGAAGTGTGAGAAAGAATTAACCGCAACGAAAGCGATGTTGGAAAACAAAATGTTTTGTGGGGGCCATAATTGCTGGATGAAATGTATCGAGAAGCATTGGACCGCTTCTGATGGTTGATATAAGTACAAATGAATCATCCAAGAAAGTACTAAGGAAACAAATAGAGCTCGTTATAGAACATAATCACTGCTGTCTGAAAATGAAAACCTCTGAAAATTGGAAAGTGCACACAAATAAAATTATCTTTTAACCAGGGCCGCAATCTGAAGGGAGCATGTAAGGTCAAACCCCCAGAGCCCTCGACCCATATTACCAACTCTAGTATACCCTCTCTCATATATGTTTTGAACCAACCCTTCCACCTTCTAAAAAGAAATTCTTTTGTAGAAATATCAACTTAACTTTTAAAGTCCGAGGTGGAACAGAATTTATATCAACAACACTAAAATGTTTCCTTGGGAAGGGAGTAGACAAAATCAGACAATGAAGATGTAAAAGAAGGATGTAAATTTTTTTAAAAAATTCTATTTAAAGAACAGTTTGTTAAGATGTTATTTAAATGCTAGTAGGGTGGCATAGTGCTTAAGCGCTGGCCTCTTACACCCAAGCTTGAGGGTTCAAAACCGGCTCAATTCGGTGTATTTTCGAGGTGCTGAAAATTGAGAGCTTCCAATGGGGGTTGTATGATTATGCGGTATGTAAAGGATCCGTTTATTAAGCCGAGAGGTAAAATTAAATTCCTAGTGCACTCTTGCATCTCAGAGCCCAGATGCTTCTCTCTCGTAAAGAAACCGAGTGTTACAGGGGTGTAATGGCATTTACCTACAGTGGTGCACATGAAAGGGGTTGTGAGGCCCTGCGACACGCTCTAGATCTGCAAATGTTGAGAAATCGATGCGCAGCCCTATTCGAGACAACAACGTATTAATAAAATTACAATAAAAATAGCAGTATTTCTTTCTTGTACTGGTATTTTGCTTTACTGCAATCCCATCCGTTTTGCAAATGTCGAAGAGAGTACATAGGTGGCGCAAAACGAAGTCAACTGTGTGACGAAGCCGATCACAGATTATATAACATCCCTGTTTGTACACTTTTCCACAGTATAATATTTCATCCTCGCACCAGATACATCAATAAACACAAAAAGTCAGGCACCATCGCAGAGAAAAAAGGAGTCTACAGAGTTGTTTTAAGTTGTTTGATTACTCTTCCACATCATGAGTACAAAATGAGTCACATTAATGGTAATTTTCCTGAACCATAGTTTCTGAAAGAAAAAAAAGGAAAAACTGGTTTAAACGCTTCGCAATCAAGAATTATTTACTAGAACTCGAGAGCTCCCTCTCTCTCCTCGCTCTCACCAACCCCCAGAATTGTTTACTCGGCTTCGGCTCCTTCGAATCGCTTCCATTACAGACTTAACTATTTTAGAGTAGCTTTACGGAAAGAAGCGGTTCTCTGTCAGAAATAACGTTCTATAGTTCATACGACTCTTTGTGAAATCAAAAATATATATCTTGTAACATAATGTGTATAGAAGAATTCATTCATGTTCAAGGAAGAAACTGCTGGTATAAGGAATGTGCTGTGTTCTGTTCGTGTTTTAGTTCATTTAGAATAACTTCATTTCTTCCGAACTGATGCTATCTACCAGTTTAAAAACTTGATATCTTTCAGCAAACCGCAAAGAAAACATTCTGATTCGCGTTTTAATAAATGCACCTGCAAAGCGAATTTCCCTTGAACTCGAATGGATTCGTCCTTTTCTGCCATGCGCAGAAGCGTCCAAGTGCTAGAACTTCGTGGTCAAATTGTACCATTCCAAAGGTTGAGGATTCGAAGCTGGCTTTTCCGTTTCCGGTCGGTCCATCGTCGTGGAAAAGATACGATTGCTCCCATTTTCAAATAGCAAATGAAAAAAATGTGGTACGCCAGTCGATTGACAGCAATGTATTATCTTTGATTGATTAAAAAAGCATAATTTTGCAATATATATATATACGAAAGAAAGAATAAAGGGAACGTGGTAGGTTTGCGCTAAATAATATTTCCCGAAGTGAGTTAGTAACTTCGGAAATAAATAATAAATATAAATAAATTTCCGAACAGGAGCGCGAGAATCCGAGGAAGTCAGGAAGTTGAGCTGCTCGAGCACCACACAAAATATTTGTGGGTGCTAGGCCGGCTGGATACTTACTAGTACACAGAAAAAAAGATAGAAAGAAATAAACGAAAAATTTTTCTTTCTGTTTCTTAACTGGGAACGGAATTGTTTTTCATCGACCCAAAGGGAGGGACTTAAAATGTCATTTTGTAGATTTTTTTCACCAGAGATGAAAATATACAAAACCAAAATGGGAAAAAACTGTTATTTATACTCGACGACACGACAATTCCTTTAAAAGAACAAACTAGATTATTATATTTCTGTAACGTAAGATTCTCTCTTACCTTTTTACGATTAAAACATAGCTTTAATTTTTATGTGTACGTTTTTGTTCGTTATGGTTTAGAAACACTACCAATTTGCAACATTATCTCATATTTTCTCTCATCAAGTGTTTCTCATTTAAAAGCATTTGCAGCATATTTTCATAAGAATTAAAATTTAACCCTCCTTCTCACTTGCCCCTCCCTCCTTTTTTCCTCACGTTTTGGACTCCAACCTTGAGCTTCCCCCTCCCCCTTTATATTTTTCAAAACCCGGAGTTATGCGTTGACCAACAATTTTTCTTTTAGAGTTTGCTGTGATTGACAATCCATGGTCTTAGACTTACCACACCAAACATTGAAATATTATGTTTCGTGCTGAAGGTAATGCTTTTCATTTCTACTCTGGGACTAATGAATCCCTTTGGACCAACATTTGAAAGATGCCTGTGTAACCTACATAGATTTTTTCCCACTGAAATATCTTCCATTTACAGATCAGAACACAGCAGGAAATGACTTGTGATAAATCTGGATTTTACTATGTTAGTAATACTAACGTCCGTTATCTAAAATAGCTTTCTCATTCTTTTTTTTTCTTCAAGTATGTCATAAATACACGGAAGATTAACGACAAATTCATTTAGAACATCACTGACCTCCAATATCCAGACTTGCTAACATGCTTCCAAGTCCTAGTAAATAGGGATTTTGCATTGAAATGGCGTGAACATGTCACAAGACAGCACATCTTAGCACAAATCTGTTGTTCTTATCGCTGGATAAAACTATTACCTTACTTTATTCTGTATATAAACAGGTGACTGTATAGAGAAGGCTTTCGTCGATTTCGTGTTTTACGTATCCAGGAAGCGAAGATCTCAACTTTTGTTGCGCATGAATGCTTTTAGGTGGCTACAGTATCTCTCAATGCTTTGAATATTTTTTCTCATATATTTCAAAATTTTTGTGCTTGTTGGATATATTGCGACAAAGATTACAACCTACCTTAGTCCAGTTCTTTAGTTTCTACAAAATTGCAATGTAGAACCATTTCAGAGAACAAAAGAAAGTTTTACAGTCTGATTCAAAAAATTAGAATAATGAAAGAAATGATGGTCAAAAGAATTGAAAACCTAATTTATCAAATAAATGATCAATGATATCAAATATAAATTATTATAATATACATCTGCATATTTTGCAGATTATAAAAAAGTAAACGCATCACAATGAAATAGAAAATATACTTGAATCAGATAACGACAAAAAATTCAAAATATTAGAATACTTCATAACATGGTTCAAAAAATTAGAATAATATAAATATATTTATATAATTGCTAATAAGTACTTTGTTGCATCACCCTTAGCTTTAATGACAGCTCTTAAACAGTTTGGCATATTATTTAACTAAAGGTTCACAATTTTTTTTATCCAAATTCGCCCATATGCTCTTTATACTAGAAATAAGATCTTTTTTGTCTCTAGGTGCAACTTCTTGCAGTCGTTTTTTCATAATTCCCCACAAATTCTCGATGGGATTTAGATCGGGTGAGTTCGCAGGCCAAGGGTTTTATTTCCTTCTCTTTGAGCCATTTAGTTGTTGATTTAGAAGTGTGGGAAGAATTTGAATCTTGCTGAAAGAAGAAATAGTCATCACATATATCATCAGATGAAGGAATCATGAAATGTTCACGAATTTCTTGATAGACTTCTGAATTGACTGTTGTGGAAACAATACGCAGCCTACCTGGGCCTTGAGCAGTCATGCAGCCCCATACCAGGACAAAGGTCGCAAATTTAACCGAACTTTTTAAACACTCTTTATTATAAGCTTCTTGTTTACGTCTCCAAAAACGTATACCTTGATTCCCATGAGACACACAAAACATACTTTCATCGCTGAAGAGCACCTTTTTCCAGTCATCTTGATCCCAAAATAGCCTTTCTTTACACTATTTAACTCTAACAGCCATTTGCTTAGGTGATAAGAAAGGCTTTATCTTAGGCACACATGATGTAAAACCTAGTTTGTGAAGTCGTCGTAATGTTGCAGATTTAGAGACATTTATTTCCATTTTCTTTCACATATCTGACACTTCAAAAGCGATGTTTCTTCACAATCTTTTTCAATTGTCTTTCATCTCTTGTTGAAGTTACTGGCTTTCGACCACTTTTAAAGTGTTTATTCTGAAAACACTTATTATTAGAATATTCTCTCAAAACTCTACTCACACTCACTTGAGAACATTTCACTTCCTTTCCTATAAAAAATTGTATTTTTCCTTCTTTGTGCAAGTACACAATATGAAATTTCACAGCCTCAGATAAGTCGCTCTTTCGTCCCATATTAAGAAAATAATAAACTAAAATCAAATGTCAAACTACTTTTCCTTTTCCACGGAACACAATTTATAGTCCCGAAGATAAGAATGGAAAAAGTTGATTATTCTAATTTTTTGAACCATGTTGTCCAGATATTCTAATTCTTTGAATTATTATAATTTTTTTAAATAGTTAATTATTAATATAGCAGATAAAATAAATATTTATGTTATATTTCTAAATGCTCTGAAGATAATTACATATTTTTTATATATATTTTTCTGAACACTATGTGCAAATTGACGCTTTAGCAACATTCAACCCATTATTTTTTACATTATTCTAATTTTTTGAATCGACTGTAGAGTTCATTTTTCCCCAAAGAGGAAGTCAAATTTTTTCAATTAGTTTGTTGAGCATAATTAGACATTTTCAAAAATATTCCATACGTAAAACAATAAATTCATACGTTCAATCAGGACTCGATAACCACGGCACATGCACTCCACTGCATCAGCATGTAACATAATGATGATGTTTTGCATAAAATATAGCTAAATTTTTCGGAGAGGCAGGTTAAATAAAAAACCCTAATTCAATTAGTTCAACAGCAATATAGAAAATTCTTAGTTCATTTCATATGAAGACACCCTTCTGAAATTTTTGAATTGGTTATAATGAACGTACTATTTCAAAATAGAACAAAATGGCTGGAACTTCCTAGAATAAATCGTTTCAAAGTAATTATACGCAGATAGTTTATGACGTGATTAAAACTTGTGAGGAAGAAGCTGTCACCCCTCACAGACATTGGACTTCAACCTAGCGTCCACTTCAACCGAAAAATCGAATGCTTCTCTTTACATTTAATCGGTGGTAGAGCAGTTGGTAGGTTACATTATGCTGATGCCAACAATGCATAAATTTCTGAACTTTAATAAGAATTATTGAAGTCCTGATTATAATAATTCGAATTCTTATGAGTGAAAACAATGGCTCAAATAAAATTTTGAAAATTACTATTTCATTGTATAATCGCAACAAATGTATCAATCGCATACCTTACAACGTTTTTAACAAGTCAAATATTTATGGGAAGAACGTTCCTACCCAACTAAAGTAGTGCATAGTGTTGGAATTTCTTTTTTTGAAAAACACTTTACATAATCTGTGAACAATCGCCATTATTTTGGATTTACGCAGAAATGTTTACATAACGTTACAATGCGAAACCACTTTTCAATCATAAAGGCAAAAATGTTACAGGAAATAATTTCAATGCTACCTACTAAAAGAAATTATAATAAATAAAACTTATAAATTTTAAGAATTCTATGATTCTTCTTCAAAGGTGGAAGAATTAAAGCTCATTGGTGCGTGCAGTAGAAAAAAATGATTTTTTTTCTCTCCAAAAATACTAGTATGTTACATTAAAAATGACGGCATAAAATTGCCCCTCTCCTTAGTTTACGTTAGTTCCGCAGAGTAGAAATTGCTTTTGGTTTGCTGACAGTTAAATAGAAACAAACTTGATAGGTTATAAATCGTTTAAGCATTTCCATAATCAGTTTGATCACGTAATACAGACGAAAGAAAATTCAAATGAAATGCAAGATTAGTTTGAATCTAACCTGTAGTCGTTGCGCATGAAATAAGCTTCCGGTAATGGAAAAGAGATGAGGTTATGCGTTTATTTATCAAATGAAAAGTACCGTGTGTGATTGATTGAACTGCTTAGAGCAATTTGTTGATAATAGGATGTTTAAAGTATTTTATGCTTTAGTAAGAGGAAACCACCAGTCGATTATAAATGTTTATCTTGAAAATGTTCATTAAAAAATATAAACAAAGTTAGTTAATCATTGGATTCACGAATGACCAAATCAAGATTTTTTTTGAAATTATTGTTATTATGGAGCATTGCTTACTATCAAATGAAATGCTTTTTTTTTTTACAAAGACATTAACTGGTAATATTGCCGAAATGAGTTTCAGTTTTCAGTAGCGAGATACAACCGCAGAATAACAAGAGAACGTCATTATTGAAATTGAAACGAAGCAGCTAAATTGAACCTCCTCACACAGACACATCGGCTTTAAGAAATGGTTTCGGAATTCCTTGGTGGAACAAAGGAGAAGAATGTTCTAGATGCTTTTAATAAGTTCTAAAAGGACTTCCAAGAAAAAGGAGCATAAATTAAAACTAGCTCTTGTAAATCTTCTCTCTTGTAACACGCAATTGTAATAAATGAATGAATATATATCTATGTATATACAGTAAACTCCCGATCATCCGCGGAATAGGGTGGCGCGATGACCACGGATAAGCGAATTTCGCGGATAATCCGCAAAATAGCAGAAAAATGACAAACATCAACACACAAACGCATTCAAACTATTTTTAAGAATTATAATATAATAGTACATACTTACATTGAGTTGTGACAACTGGACAAACCGCATATTCGTCTATTGCGCAGGTTTCGGTGATCTGCACTAAAGACTCCTAGATATAGGTCCTAATCTGCGCAATTATGAAGGGGTAGCGGGAGAAGGGAGTTGAAAGAAAAGGGAACAACCCCTGTTGCTCTAAATTGTTGCTCTAAAAATAGATTTTGTATTCGTTAATCATGAAAGAAGAACTCGTATTGTGTTTATTTTTCTACATTCTGTAAATCGTCGCAAAAAAAAATGTGGAAAGACCGCGCGGATAATCGGGAGTTTACTGTATATAAATAAAACTCACTTTTGTGTTCGCGTATGTTTGAAATAAATAAACGCGCGAACTATAGAACGTACAGAAAAGAAAAATACTGTTGTATTCAGAATTTCACTAGAAGTAACTTTAGCTATTTTTATTAATTCTTTAATCTTAAAAAAAATAAATAATAATATTTAATTAATTTTCTAAATTTACTCACGCTCCACGCTGAGTACAGCTCTACTTCTCTCTAATGTTTGTAAGCAGTGAAATAAAATCTCCTTTACCGATACTCTGTGAAAGTACTAACGTTTGTAAAGAAATGATCAAAGAAATCTCGAGCGAGGCAAGCCAACCATTCCTATTTAATTTTTAGCACAGACGATATTTTTCGAATTGGTTTTACTGTTGTCTTTTAACCAATTGTAGATGCAAATTTTTATATGCATTATTGTGTAATATATATCTGTAAATTTTCTTTCTGGGGAAATCCTCAATATTTGAAATAGCCCGTACAACGCAGCTAGTATATAATAAAATGAGTTCTTGTCCGTCTTCACCGTCTTGATTTGAGATTAAAGTGTGATCCTAATAAGCCAGGAAATATGACTTTTTCTTTTCTTTTTTTTTTTGCACACATTTATTTTACTTTCTAATTTTAATCCCATTAAGAGACTAATTTTCTTTAGCAATTAGATCATTGAGCAGTGCCTATCGCTGTATTTTCTATGTAAGCAAGAATACTATCAGGGGATCAAAAAAAGACAAAAATGTCTGTGTCTGTAGTTTAACGTGCCCAAAACCAATTACTGTATTTCATTTTATTTTTAATAATAGTATGAGATTTTCAGAATATTTATAACAGTATATAATGAAAAAAGAAAAAAAAATGTAGAAATATTGTTAGAAAAAAGCATGCTCTTTAGAATAAATGCGATGGATCCGTAGTGAAAACAATTGTTACCGTATATAGTAGTTATACATAGGTCGATTCGGGCAATATTCAACACCCTAACTTCTTAAGTGGAATGTTAGAAAAACTAAATTTTTCGTGTATAAGTTGAATTACAATTATCGGAACTTTTTTTAAAAAATCAAAGTCTGATGAGTTACCGCTGATAAGCATGGATTCCGAAGGGATGCTGATGCAGAAATAAGGTCAGATTATCAAACACCCTGATCCTTATGAATGTTTATAATGATTGCCTGATCTTATCAAAGTCTAAGCAGTAACCTTTGTTTTGATAAATTTAAATTTTCATATAAAAGCAGCAAAGATTTTAGTCTTCGCGAACTCTGTTGAGAATTATTTGCTGTCATTGAAGACCTTTAGCATCGACAGTCTGGTGTATATATATATATATATATATATATGTAACAGCTTTTTTTTCACTTAACATTTATTTCTTTTCTTTCATTTCGGTTTCAACTAGGTACCCGTTCTAAACTTACAAACTTTGTCAAAAATGCTCCGAGTATAAAGGGTACTGATTACAAAAGTCACAAACTCATGCAAGAAGAAAAAAAAGAAAAGGAAGAGAAGAAAAGGATGATTGTTGTTTGTGGTCATTCGGTCTTCAAGCCTGTGTCCGTAGCAATTAAATGCCGGAAGCACCCAACCTCAGAATTGTGTCTCCGGTTTCAAAACAACAGAAGCATGCCTTTTTCACCGAGTTTTCGCTTCACCTTCGGCAGCAGACGTGATGGGCAAGCCAATTGTCAAACAAGATCGAATGTTCTACTGTCGACCCCGCATCATCGGCAGAGTCGTCGATAGGCATCGTTCTTTCACGGATGAGAAAGTCTGCAACTCCAGACGTGAGTCATTAGAATATGCAGCGATAGTTATGGGGGAAGCTAATTTCAATGAAGTTCCAACAGTCAGTCGATGTACTTATTATTTCACATAAATTTATAGCAGGAAAAAATAAAGAAACTACAGTTCAGTGTCTCTATTTAAGTTTTTTCGACTTTCCACTAGTATCCATATATATATTTCACTTAACGTGGACCATTTACGATTAAATTTTTGTGGTACGATACGATACTGATATAATGCAGAAAACAAACTATGGTGGAACGACATTTAAAAATTTGTTTAAAGATTACCACGTGAAAGTAACATAATATTTGTAGTTATTATCGTAACTTAAGAACTTTAACAATTTTTCCTAAGCCTTTAGAATTTTAAAGCGGTTTTTTCTGCGATTTTAAAATGGTTAATTTCCGATTCTTTGGAGTGGCAACACCTTTGTTTATAACAAGCGACAATTATCATGTTTACATCTAGCTATCTTTTTTAAGCCTTCCAAATTTTAAAGCGTTTTTACAATTTTCGTAGCTCGCAGATGTTCTGCGAGCAATCAGCTAATTTGTTAGATTTTAAATATTGTTTCCAAGACCTTTTGAAAGACAAAAAAGAAAAAGAAAAATCGAAGATTTAAATTTAATTGATTTATTACCTAACTGAATACTAAAAAATTATTTATTTGAACAAAAAGAAAAAGAAAGAAATAGGGGAGGGGGGATATAACGAAAATTTTTAGTCTCCTGTGTTGGAAAAAAAATTCTTATGGTTAGCTGATTGTGGATTGGATTCTTTTTAGAAAAATATTTAAAACTAGCATCTTTCAAAAACAAACTTTGTTACTGTTCTGTTGCTTCACAGAAAATTTGTGTTATTAAATTATTTTAAAACCACAAGGAATTTTACCTTGGGGGCCCACTAATTTTGGTCTGACAATTTGAAATTTGAAAAACAAAATCGATTTTGCACTTTATGGGCCCCCAGATTTTATTCAAACATTTTGTAATTTAAAAACAAAATCATTTTGCACGTTAGGGGCTCCCAAATGTGAGTCTGACTCTTTGACATTTGAAAAACAAATTAGTCTTCGCGCTTTGGGGCCCCCCAAATTTGGTGTGACTGGCAAGTTTTACAAACACATACTGAATGTTATGTTTAAAAAAATTTTATTGCGTGAGGGCCCCCAAACATGAGTTGTGCCTATAGTGATTCAAAATGTAAATCGGGACCTGATTATGTGTAAAATGTACCCATTTTGATCATATTTGGTAAGTTTCATTTCAGGAGCAAAATATGCTTATTTTTACACTGCTATAATAACTTTTAAAACTGAGCTGAAATACATGTTTTTCAAAACACATAAACGATAAGAAATTTTTTTATAGAGAACCCTGCGGCGCCGATGGAACATGTTTTCGGCAGTGTGTAAAACACTAGTTTTCTATTTATACAATTCTTCCATCAGCCAAAGCGATCAGCCCAGCAGAGTGCCAAGAAGAATCCATTCATGGTCAAGGGAAGAACTGCTGGTGTAAGGAATGTGCCGAGTACGTTCTCCTTTTAGTTCGTTCAGTATATCTGATTTCTTGTGAACTGATGCTATATGCCAGTTTATAAATTTAGTTGCTTTCAACAAATAAAGAAGAAAACATTCTGATTCGCGTACTAAACAAATGCACCTGCAAAATGGACTTCCATAAAACTCGGAAGGATTCGTTCTTTTCTGCCATGCTCAAAAGCATCCTCATGACAAAATTGCGTGGTCGAACTGTAGGTAGTGCCCTTTCACCTCCTGCGGGTTCAAACCAGACCCAAGTCTTCAAGACGCAGATGATCCTCAGTGAATATCTCGTATGATTATGCGGCATGTAACAAATGCTTTCAGTTAGCTGAGAGGCTAAAAAATATACTTCGGGCCTTAAAAATTTTAAATCAGGTACAATTAGGCTCACATTTGTGAATAAAATTGCTTACACGTGTTTCGATGCTACAAGGAACCCCTATTTCAACGCTAAGGAATGAGCTTCTAGAAAACAAACAGCCAATTGAAGCAAAAATTTGTGCTTAATTTTAATTAAGTACAATTAAATTGAGTGGACATGCACCATGCCACCTGAGCATGGTGTGAAAACGATGTCAAAGATAAAGGGAACCATTTGCTTTCCTGAAAATTCCTTTACCTATCACTCTTCCTTTCTTGTTTAAGGGAATTGTATAACTTGGATTTGTTCAGCCAAGGGCGAATCCTTTCTGTACTAAAAGGTATCCCGAAATGGGTGTATTTTTTCTGCTTGGGCAGTAGACATCTCTCTTTCATTCAATGGGCGTAAGGATCAATACAAAAAGAGCAAGTAAAACGTCAACATGTTTGAGTAGAATCATTCTGCAGGCATGTAAGTTGGGGAGTGGGAGGAGAATTGTTGCAGCTTTTAACTGCAGCAAATTCAGAACAAAAGAAAACATTCCTGTTCGATGGCTTTTTTTAATGGGGGAGGAGGGCTTTACTCAGAAATGCAATATTTTTACTTTCAAGGATTCAAACTTAAAACTTTCGGAGACATATAAAGAACGCGATCTATCCGAATGAGCGATATAACGATGAGTTGCTGTATGTTGACATTTTACCGCTTGTCAGAATAGTTTAGCTCTAAAAACCACGCCTATTTAGTTAAAAAATTCTGATGTAATTTGTGAGATCTGCTGTCCAGATACCCAAAGATATACCAGTTCCATAAATTTGTCAGCATAGAAAACATTATTTACTAAGAATAAATCGCAAGACTAGAAGTAAATGTCTGAAGTTTGTTAGTATAGATACACCCAACTCTGAATTAAATGGTAATGTTCCGTGTAACCTTTCAATGTTAAGCTGGGCGTATTATCATAAGCTTGCATCTACTATTGTCTAAACAGCAAACAAAAGTTTAACTTGCAATGCATCAAGGTCATGTTCCGCTAAACGTTTTGTGTACTTACGTTTACGTACCGTTTTGTGTACTTACAAAAGGGCAGCGCTAAACGCCTGCCCTTTTGTAAGTACACAAAACATTTTAACAGTTTTTTTCAGTTATTGAATCTTCTTCCATGCTAGGAAACTGTCAGCCATTTTGCATGTAGGAATGATGCCCCTGCAAAAAAAAATTCAAATTTGTTTTTGGAATATTATTTCTTCCATTGTGTGTCATGCGCATATTACGAATGAACTGAATGATCTTGTGAAATGTAGTTCACAAGATCTTCCGTGGTAAATGGTATCGTTGCTTTGGTACTTTTATTGATGCGATAGAGTTCTGTTGTGAATTCCGCAGAATAAGAACAGTAGAATTCGATCAAACTATTACATTTCAAATACTGATAACTATTTTAGTTAATATTATTTCTTTCACCGAATAAACCACATTTTTCTTTTAGGTTTTTATATTAACTTTATAACGTTTGTAAGGTACAAGTTTTAATTATTACTTTACTGACTTTGATATGAAATAGCATTCTTATAGACATTTTTACAAGTTCAATCCCAATGAATGTTAACAATTGAAACTAGATTTTTCTTCCCTTTTTTGCTTTAATTTTAAACAGAAGTTTTACCTAATTCGCTAATAAGGAGAAAGAAATTTTTACGCATGTGAAACATTTTTAAAACTTTTATAAACAACACAAAATAAAACTCATTCAAAGTTTGTACGATAGTTAGGATGAGCTTAATAACTGTTTCTAAAGCCTTCCAAACCAAGGTTCTCCTAGGTTTAATCTATTTAAATTGAATGAAATAAAACAAATTGATACAAAAAAACGACTTCAGTAAAATTCTTGAATTTATTTAATTATAACAATAAAAATATTAAAAGTGTTGAAAACGAATATGGATAATGCGATAAAAGAGAAATTTAGGCAACACATTTAGTGACTAAGCTGAAAATTTCTTACTGTGATTTCTTTTTCATATTTTCCAAACCTTTGACGATTTTGATGTGCCAACTTTAGTTAAAAAGCCAACAGATGGTTTTTAATAGAATCTATAAACATTTTTTAGTGGATTCAGTAGCAAAACACCGGTTTTTTTAAAAACTTGGTGCTTTTGCAAATCGCATACATTTTCGATAGAACCAGAAGGATCGCCCCGCTAAGTTTTCTTTATTTTACAATGGCGGTTTGAATCCTAGGAAGCTGTTTCTTTCACATATCCAGGGATATTGTAAAATTAAGTAATTTACAGTGTATATAACCAGAAAGACTGCCTTTTTGAGAAATTCTGCAATCAACGACAGTTTGTCGAATGATTGGTTCCTATTACAAATTGTTGGAAAAATCGAAATCGCGCGCAGCTCAGGTGGACAAAAATTAGAATTGTAATGTAACGGTCAAAGTTGTAAAGGCAATAAAGTTAAGTATAAACGTACAAAAAATATGCAAGACATGTTTCGGGGTCACAAGAAATCAGTTTAGAAAGTTTCGAGCAGTATCTAATAAGAATCCGCGTAAGACCCAGTTTAATTTGGAAAGTTTTTTTTTTTATTTTTTAAATGGAAAGAAACATGTCTTTGCTAGTAATAGAAATAAAATTTCACGTTAATTTAAAGCACAAATGAGCATTAAAACGCAAACGTGAAATTCTATTTCTATTACTGTTTACTTGCACAAAGTTAAATTATTGTTATATGTCTTTGCTATTTTTTCTTATTTATATAATTCATACTTTTTCTGGTGGAGAAAAAAAGCGAAAAACTTTTTTTAAAGTTGTTGCTCATCAATGATTTAAATCCTATCATTGATCACAATTTATTATAAACATGTGCAAAGTTAAAAATATTTTACTGGTACAGCTTCCCAAACTTTTAACTTCTTTGTTAAACTCAATGGAATAAACTTTCTTGAAATGACTCAAAAAGACAGCTTGGTAAATTGTATTAAATGCAGTCTTCCTCTGGGCAAACCCAAACTGTCATGTTTGCTTTCGAAC
Source organism: Octonoba sinensis (assembly GCA_038502835.1). NCBI lineage: Eukaryota > Metazoa > Arthropoda > Arachnida > Araneae > Uloboridae > Octonoba > Octonoba sinensis. The sequence continues at coordinate 20,330,242 of CM076599.1, read as the reverse complement.
TTTTTTTCTTTTCTTTTAGTACTTTTAAATAATGCGGATTTTTTTTTCTTTTTGCTTGCTTGTAAAATTTCAACCGACAAGAAAAGTTCTTTCACACTAATTAAATGTGAGAATATTCTTAAGCTTTCTTTTTGCAGAGCTTCATTCTCGATCTTACATGAATTTTTTTATGATATTTAGGGATCATTCATGAATGATGTCACGCTTCGAAGGGGAGGGGGGTTCGTGAAAGTGCGACAAGGGGAGGGGAGGGGCTAACAAGAAGTGTTACATCAGGCTTATACAACATAGCGTGACATGTGACAAAAGTGGGATGGGTATCAAATATATCAGAAAAAAGCGTGACATCATTTCTGAACGGTCCCTTAGATGTGACATAGGTTAATTGTCAATATTAAAAAAGAAAAGAAAAAGATTATTCAAAAGTTTTAAGAAACAGTGACAATGTAACAAAGAAAGATGTCTTAATTGCACTGTAGAAAATGACGAATAATGTTATTTAATTACTTTAAATTTGACCTTTTCACAGACAATTAAAAACAAATATGACTTAAAGCAAATCACATTGATTTACGTTGCATACGTTTGAGAAAGAAATGCAATAAGTGACAGCCAGGTGGTAACAATCATCTTATTAAAGTTTCCATTTAACATAGACTTCAGTTTTGATTGCATTCGGAACAAATGGCCATGTTCTGCATCTGTTAAAATTGCCATTTCCATTACTTATTATTAAAATATTGTTCTGTCAACCTGAATTGATCTTTGAACTAGCGATCGTGAAAGAAAAAACTTCGTAAGAAGATTGTTTCCGAGCATCAGCGCTGCATTTGATTGAAAGGCCGCAGTGTACACAATGCAAATAAAATCCAAGTTCGTGCAACGATTACCAACGATGATCTTAAAGACCATCGCCTAAAAGGTTAAAGCTCGTTAATTAGAGGGCAGTAAAAACAAACTCTTCGGTGGATGGACTGCCGTTACTTCAAGTTTTTTTAAGCATATTTCGTGGCTTTTGTTGATGTTCTTTTTATTTCCCTCGCTTGGTTGATTTCTTGATGCCCAGCGGGGTCTTTCTTGTTCAAGGACGCACGGAAGGGTAACAGTGCTTCCCTGGCTTGGCGCAGAACAAAAGCCGCTAGAGCTGCATCGATTTCAGACAATAGATTTTATGCATTTGTGTTCCTCCCTTGTGTCAAAGCGAAGTAAGATGTTCATTGGGGGGTTTATTTCGATATTCTTATTTGCTTGAAGGAAATGCATCATCATTTTATTTTCAATAGGTATTAAAATCTAATCTACTATTAACGTTCCTGCATGTCCGCCAAATCAGGTATTGTGAATGTGTAAATTGAAACCTGCATACAATAGGTAATAAAATGGTTTCATCTGTACAAAGTAAATAGGCAACTGTACAAGAATTCTTTTATTCTTTTAAATTGGGGTCGAAAAGGTCTGGATGAAGTAGTACGTGGCATAAACATTTCGTGAAAGATGACACATGGAAACTTTAATAAGAAGACTAATTTTAAAACGAATCAAGTGTAATATAGTCGCATTACAGACAATAATACATTCCATAATTTTTTACAGTATGGAATGAACAGGGGACAAGAATCCATTTGAAATCAAGGCATTTAATATGAGATTAAGTAATCTCAATGTTTTTTTCTTGAAGCTGAGTTTCAATTCATCGACTTCTTGTTGCCATACAAAAATTTCCTTTCTAAGGATATATTTAAAAGTAAACTTTTAAGCTTTAACACCTGAAGGAATTATAGACACAAAAGGCAAATGAAAACTTTTGATTGACATTTATATTTTTAGCATCCCTCCCCTGTTGAAAATCTGTGAAGCAGCTTTTGAAGTAAATACGAGCACCATTTTAAGAAATGTTGACATAAAAACTGAAAAAAAATTCAAGATGTCAATTATATTACGTATTTCTGCTTCTTTGCATAATTACATTAATTACAATGGCCTAAAATATGAAGTCATAAAAAAATAATAATCTGAATATGTTACAGCTATTTTAAAACTGACGAAAGAGAAAATTTATTGTTTCTAAAAGTGGTAAAACAATCTCCACGTTCCCCAACATTCAAACATGGTTGTATTGTTCACGATGTTACATCAGCAATTGGTGAGAATAAAAGTAAAATTCATCATCTAATTTATCATTTCCCCATCAATTAAAAAAAGTTCTCCTAATCTGATGATACGTCAGATAAAAGGAAATTGAAAGTATTTTACATACTTTCTCATCGATGGTTGTGGAATGGGTTAGGAAGCCAAAACATGCCTCAAAATTTACTTAAATAAATTAATTTAAAATTTCAATAAAAAATGGATTTAGTCTTTTTTTTTGTTGCTGTTTTCATTAAAAATCAAGGGAAGTTATGATGTTCGCACCTTTTTCTCATACCCCTCACCTGCGTAGAAATTATAATTCATAATATAAAGCAAAAATTGAAATAATTATGAAAAATATGATTTTAAAAATTTACTTTCAAGTGCTAAAAATGCCTAGGGATTAATATTATCAAACTCTAAACAACGGAACCGTAATAGTTGTGTAACATTTGCAGTTACTAAAAAAAGACGGTTTTATTCAATGTGTCCTATAGTCGAATAAATGTAGTTCAAATTTAAGGCACTTTACGACGTTTACAAACATTTTATTATTATTATTATTACTATAATTATTATTATTATTACTATTACTACTACTACTACTATTATTATTACTATTATTATTATTGTGATTATTATTATTGTTACAATTATTACTATTATTATTATTGCTATCGTCATCATCATTATGACTATTATTACCTTTTTCACCATTATTATTATTATTATTATTATTATTATTGTTATTATTACTATTATTATTATTATTATTATTACTATTACTATTACTATTATTATTGTTGCTTTTATTAATATTACTATTATTATTATTATTACTACTATTACTATTATTATTGTTACTACTATTAATATTATTATTACTACTACTAATATTATTATTACTACTACTATGTTATTATTTTTTTAAAGTGATGGTAAAATGCTGACTAAATATTTAGGAGATAATAACATAACGTTCAAAAGAAATCAATTTTGAATGAATAAAAATCTCTCAAGTTAAAAAAAAAAAAAAAAGAGTTCTGCAAAATGAGTCCGAATGTGTGATTTTTTTCCTCTAAAATTACTTGCTACGTAATTAGGTTAATTACAAATAACTGTTTGATATTTTGTCGGGCAAGCATCGATTCCGCCGCAGAGCATTACGAACCCCCCGAAGATTTTATCAGTAGTTCTCGCTACATATCGTTTTCGCCGAATGTCTTCCCCCTTTTTCCAAAAGCATTACTTTTCCGCCGTTTCAGGGATTAAGAATTTGGAGAGGTTCGGCGAAATTTTTCATGTTATCTTTATCTATCTATCTATCTCTACTAATAAAGCAGCAAGTATGTATGTCCGTCTGCGTCCGTAGAGGCCAGACCGTCCGGCGGATTTTCATGAAATTTGGCGCGAAATTAGTTTGGAAACATGGGGGTGTGCAACTCGTAGATCTTTTTCTGAAATTCGAATTTCTTTTTTTATTCCACTTTATAGCCGAAAATATAAAATAGTCGTTTTCTATGGGAAGGAATTATCGCATTCTTTCGTGCTTGATACCGTTGAAAAGCGCGTAAAAAAAATGTCCCAGAAAGAGTTTTGTTCTTCGTGCTAAAATTCGAAGCCTCTAAATTAGCTGGAAAAGAAATTATACGCGTTTTTCTCTGTAGTTCGAAATTATTTTTTCACGGTAATTAACATTAATTTTATTTGCATTGTTACCATGCCGACTGGCTTATGATCCTTTTTTTTAACGAATTGAAATTTATTTCTTGCGGTTTTTAGCATTTTGAGGAGCAGCCGATATTTAATTAATTAATTATTATTTTTTTGGATTTTGATTATTCTTTTTCTTTAAAACGAATTAAAATTTATTTCCTGCGGCTCACAGACGTTCGATAGCTGTTTTTAGCCTACTTTCCCGTAAAAGTAAAAAAAAAATAATAATAAAGCATGAAAGAAGGCGTAATGTATCGTGAAAATATCATTAAAAATCAAGTAAAGTCAAAAATAAGTGAAGTAATTAAATAAAGATTGAAAAATAAAAAATTTGAAAGTAGGGTATTGAGATGGGGAAAAAGTGTGTCTGTCGGTCTGTCTGTCTGTCGGTCTGTCTGTCGGTCTGTCTGTCTGTCGGTCTGTCCCCCCCTAATAACTTTTGAACGAATTGTCCGATTGGAAAAATTCTTTTTGCATTCGAAAGATCTCGGCGAGGACATCTCATTTCCATATTTTACTTTTTGATTTGAACAATTTTTTGTTCAATTTTGAACAGTTCAAAAAATTTTAACATTAGCGCCTATGGACAAAATTGAAGCAAATTCTGTAAACTCTGGGCACAAGAGCCAAGTTCCTATTGAAAGCTTATTGAAAGGAGTTCTCGGCGTGAAATATTGATTTGAACAGTTTTTGTTCATTTTTGAACAGTTCAAAAAATTAACACAGAGCTTACGGGGAAATTTCAACCCTATATAAATCCTGATCTAACGGACCGATTTGCTTGGAACAAACTTTATCGGAAAGCTCTTATGACGTAGAACATGTAGAAATAGAAAGTTTATCCAGAACTTAAGAGCCTATTTTGCTATGAAATTTTTTGATCGGGATTTTCAAGGATATTTTTCAGTGACTCAATGAGTGAAAGAATGAATGAATGAATAAATGAAAGAGTGAAAGAATAAATCAATGAATAAATGAATGAGGAAAAGAATGAATGAATAAATTATTGAATAAATGAAAATATAAATAAATGAGTGATTAAATACATGAATGCGTAAATGAATGAATAAACACTTGAATGAGGTAACTAATGTATGAATAAATGCATGGCTGAATAAATGAAAGAATGAATGAGTGAGTGAATGAATATGTATTATCCGTTGAAAAAGGTATATTTTCAATAATTAGAACTAAAGATAAATAAGAAAGAGAGAGAAAGAGATAGCTAGATTATAAATTTGAATTTGGTGTATACAGGAAAGTAGGCTCGTATAGTTCTAGACGGAACTTCTTGTTTTAATTTACTATTTTGACATGCATTTTTCCGCTTTCACAGCTTTGCTTGCTGCTGTTAGTTTCTGCAAGCTACAAAATTTTGTCGTTCTGTTCTACTGTAAATGAAAAATAGCTAAAAAGTAATTATACTAAAAATTTATTCATTAAAACTATTCTAATGGATTATAATCGATTCTGTGTGGGTATTTGAACAAACAAAATGCGTTTTCTCTTAAATATATTTCTTTTCGTTTTGTTTCGTTTCTTTTTTCCCTTTTTACTGTACGTTTTTTGTAAAAAAAATTGCTTAAATGTGTAGGATCGCTGATTCATTGCCGTGAGCGGATAGTTTTTAATTATGTGAAATGCTATACTTTTTAATAAAATAACAGAATTTACACACAAAAAAGTTACCACCATAGACACAATGACGAACCAACTGGTCTTTCCATTTTTATTACGCAACGTAAGATTAAACGAAAATTGCCACAAAATTCTCCCATATATTGATGCTTTGGTCTTCGAAGCTGTTTTTCTTTAATTCGTCCCAATATTCTTTAAATTCAATGAAATTCAACAATTAAAATATTAATCCTCCAGTATTTTCTTTACTCCACACTAGTAATTCCTGGAGTTGAAGTGAAGATTTTTTTTTTAGAAATCCCACGGATGAATGTAAACAGCATGGTGTTAAAACGATTCGAAGTCGCCGATTTAATTTCTTCCTCCTAGGCGTTTGCCTTTTTAAGAATAATCCTGCTAGAATTTAATGCTCCGTTTTTTAGAATACTTGCATCTTTTTACCTTTACTTTACTTATTAGTTAATTATACTCAATTATTTAACTTTCAGATTTCAACACTTGTTTCCACTCAATGCTTTTGCTTTTTTATGAATGCTTCTAAATTTTGATCATTTATTGAAATGTTCGGTATTTTTTTTCAGCATTATTTTTTAAATTTGCTTTTTTTTATACAGAATAACAAATTAAGTTTCAGATTCATTCTGTATTGTTTTCGTTGTACACCTTCGTTTTTCTAGAAGGATTTCTAGGAATCAAAGTTTTATTCCTTGGAATGTAAAATATTCTTTTTTCCCTTTCGGACTTTTTTTTTTTTTTTTTTGTTAATTTGCTTATTTCTGCACATAATATTTATTTAACTTTTAGATTTCTGTTGGGAAGTGCATAAAATCATCTTACAACTTATTTGAAAAAAAAGATCCTGAATTTTCAAAACAATGAAAAACTGTATCTTTGTAGTATAACAACATTGTGTGCGTGCACAGATAATGCAGCGTTAAAATTTGCAGTTTAATCCTGATTTTTAGATATTTTTTATCAATTTTACATTGATCCATAAAAAAGTGCGTTATTACCAAAATTACATGTTAACTGCAGGGGTCAACAATTTATTTTTCTTTTTAAAAGTACTGCCGGTCACATGTAAACAGGACCGGAGCAATTATAAGCGGTGCCATGAAGTAGCAAAATATTCTGTGCCCCTATTTTATATGTATTTTGTAGAGAATAGCAACGGAGGCGCCAACTGTCGCCAACAATGTGACAAGCCGCCAAATGTGATGTATCATAAATTCCCCTATTTACCTGTAGAGACGCTATAAGGAGAGACGCGACATATGCAGGGATAAAGAAAAGCCGACTTTTAACCACTTTAGGGCTTGTTGGGGAACTTCTCGTAGACTTAACACAGGAGAAACGAGAGGGGTTTACAAAAACGCGTATTTCACGGAAGCAAGGTTTTTCAGCAAAATTTTAGCGCCATGTTCCAAAGGAGGAAAACACAGGCTTCAATTTCATACCATTTTTATGTGTCAAAAACGCATATTAGTTGTATTAATTAATGTTTTACTGTTCGGAATCTACCATCTTCTTCCAAACTTCTGATGGGAGAAAAAGAGAAGTTCCTTGGCTGTTTTTTGGCGGAAGTAGTTGTCGCTGTAAATAATTTATCGGAGAGTGAATGTCCAAACACTCTGATGAATGATTTTTGAGGTTCTTTTCTTTTTTAAATTAACATGCAAACTGTGCTGAATTAACAGAAATCATTATTATTAAACAGTTGTGCATTCAACACTATTCGCAGCTTTAAGAATTCATAATTAAAAAAATACGACAGACATGATATGCATATCTATCACAATCGTTCTCATCCAAATTTGTGAAGCATTATGTTCGTATTAATGTGTGACATTGTATAGATTGTTTTTAAATGAGTTAATTATTAATTAAACTTTATTTAGTCGTTCTAAATCTCCTTGTTTTTTATAAAATATGTTAATACAAAAGGAATTTCTCACTGGAATTTTCATTCATAACAGAAAATTATGTTTGAATAGACAGGATTTTTTTGACAGGACGGATACACATTTATTTAATGTGTATCCGTCCTGTTGTTTTAGAGAATTTTTTAGCAATTGCATCTTATGTAATTAATATATATTTGCTGGATATGAATATAACTATCAATTATCCAACAAAGTATATCTGATTTTGATGTACCATAACTGGAGAAATAGTAGGAAACTTTCGTATAGGTGGATTAACGTCATGTTTAATATCGAATATTAATTTAGAGAAAATAACTTCACGTCATTAGTTTAGTCAGTGTATTACTGAATCAAAATCAATTGAAAATCAATTACTGAATAAAAAAAACCCACCATCACTGTGACTTTCCTTATACTCAATCCCATCGTTATCCAGCATTTTTAAATTATGTAAATTTGTTGATTGGATACTTGTCATTATATTTATCTTCATATAAATTTCTTAATGTATACCAGGATCACGAATGTCCTAGCCTTCTCTATTTTCAAAAGCTTGAAATATGAACTTGGGTACAAATAATAAAAGCAAAAAACTGCACCATTGATCTCAATTCAGTAAAATTCTAAATAAATGAAAACAATATAATACAAATATAGCCTTGAACTTACATTCTTTACGGAAAACCTTGAAATATTCCTAACGCATCTTATACATTTTAAAAATTATCTTTATTATTTTGAATTTTTCCCTGCATTTTATGGGAAATCATATTTTTAAAACGCAGATCTTTAGTCACCCGAAAGAAGTATGTATAAATAAATAACGAAATAGTATTAATAATAAAACAATAGAGGTAGTAATAAAGAAATTAACTTTTCTACATAATGCTGGATATAATAGGTCTTTTATAGTACTGAACTGAAATACAAGCTTGATTCATATTAAGATGTTTAAAACTAGTTGTAGTTTTTAAATGTTATATCATTCAAGTGCATGCTGAGATCATAACCTTCTTTTATCCTAGGTAAAATTTGCTATAAAAGTATGCTTTTTAAGGATCTGTACTTACAACATCTCAAAATATGTTTCTTGTTCATGGCGAATTTTGTCATACGATTCTGAGAAACATAAAAAGTTTAAACTTGATAGCGGAACGAATTATATAACATACCTCATATTGCACCCCCATAACCCAAAAACTCCTATTCAAAACATATATTGTATTTGTTTCAGGGCTCGAAAAATCTTTAAAATTGTACATGCCCTGTCGGGCATATTTGTCTAAAAAATACATGCCCGAACAAAATTTTTACGTGTCCAAAAGTTGTTTTATTGGATCTTAATAAACACATTTGAATTTGTAGTATAGCATTAGTCAGACAAAAAAAATAAATAAATTAACATCTTTATATCTGAATCAAGACTTATTTAAACGTTAATCTAACTTATTAATAAATTCCATCACATATAAATATTATATAATGTCGTAACAAGTCAAAATTTGCAAAATTTAATTTGTATTACCAATTTTATTGTTTACTATAATTACCGATTTAATAATTGGTAATAATTGGTATTTATTACCGATTTTGTCAACTCTGCAATAAGAAAAATAGTATGCTCCTTATACTCCCGCTCAGGGATAACATGGAATAAAAGATAAAACTTTCCTTAAAAGCATTCAAATTGCGTCATAAGAGGCGAAACTTTTGTTGCGTAACATTCAAAAGTTGAGGGCTTACGTGACAACTCACAAGACAGAAATCCAATCTGTTCTCTAGTTCTCGAAGGCTAAAAAAATCAAATTATCAAAACAGCAGAGTTGATTTTTAAGAAGAAAGTACATAAATTAATGAATGATTGAAATATTGGATATATTTGGCAGAGATAGGCAGTTTTCTCATATAAAATAAAATTTATTCTGGCTTAGAATTAAACGTGGCAAAAAGTAACGTAAAAAACTAACGTAAATTTAAGGCACAATACAAACAACACATACATGAAAAATGTTCAACACACTTCTGGCGATAGCAAAGAAACATAGCACATGAGCATTTTAAACAAGACTGTTGCCAATACTGGAAATCAAAATCACTGATACTGTAAATTATTTGCATAATGATGGTTGCCATATAAAAAATATCAAACCTAACATGAAATGCGTACAAAACTTTAGTAAGGAAACACCGCCCAACTTGAATCGTAATAATATAGTAAGAACATTTTATTCAACTCCTATGTTGCTACATGGAGTCGATGAATCGAAACGATTCTAGCGTTTCCTTTTCATTGTCCGATACTTATCTCACCGATATCTCGTCATAAAATGGACAATAAAAAACATACATGGATCTTTCTTCTTATTATTTGTTTATTAACTATTATTATTGTTTTATGCAATACTGCGTGAGTGATTATTCTTCACATTTATATACTGTGTCTGTAGCTAAACTGCAGTCGTCCCACACTTTCACATAAAATAAATAATAAAATTCTGTTACCTGCATCTGTATCAATCTTAAACTTCATGTCTTATTATTAAAACGTTGGAAAAAAACCAGGTTTTTTTTCGAAAAAGCTCACTCCCCCCCCCCCCCGGTTTCGAGGGAAACCCTGTTTTTTCGGGTTTTTCGTTTTTTTTCAGGAAGCCTTAAAATTTTAATTTCTAATTAAACATTGTACCAAATTACTGATTGGTTATTTTTACATTTCAAGAAGCTGTATATCTTTTTTAAATCATGCAAAAAACTAAACATTTCCTAAACTTTATTCATCTTCACTCCCCTATTTCGATGAATTAGAAGCAGACCTGACGCAAATTCTATTCCTGCGCAAATTCTATGTAAGTCTCGACTAAGAACATCAGACAGTAAACATTTATCTCTGTGCAGAAACAAATTATGTGAATGCATATATTTTTTGGATTCAGAAGGGTATTGTTGAAAATTCCCAAGCACATACATGCAATATATTTCTTGGAATTTGCTACACAAGTTTTGTTGAGTGGCTATTTGCGTGAAAATGTATAACTAAGTTTAAAATATATTGGGGAGGGGGAAACATAAACCATAAAAATAAATAATATTAATACCAAGTAAAAAAACATTGATTGACAAGAGAACTTAAAGATAACATTTATAACTGTTTTAAACTTCTATAGTTATTAAGTCAATAAATCTTGTATACAGAAATGCCAGGGAATATGATGCATATATTTGAGGATGGGTACAATTTAAGGAACACCGCAATTATCCCATATGTTGACTATTTTGGGTAATTTAAAGTAGTTTTTAAAATCAAACCATTTTATTTTTGGCAGTCTTGAACCAAAGCTGCTATTAAAAAAACATCTGTTACAGTTAATCGAAGAACATTTTCTGTAACAATGCAAAAAAAAAAAAAAGAAAGAAAGAAAATGTGTTATGGAAAAAATTACATTTTGTTTTGATCTCGTGTATTTTTTAATTTAACTGAAATGTGCGTAAAATTCCAGTTTTTTAAATACTTACAAGTATACAATTTAAAAAAGAAAGAAAGAAGTAAATAAAATTTTAAAACCTCTGAGAATATTCAATATTTGTGTATAAATACAAGAAATACGCAAATAAAAGAGCAAAATTGTTCAGAAAGGAAAATGGAAGTTTTAAGTTTTGATAGTGAGTAAAATTATAAATAAAGCATTATTTATTTTTTTGAAGTAAATGTTTTAAATATATGGTAAATTCTGATAAAAAAAAAAAAAAAAACTTTACCTACAAGTGGGTTTTTTCAAGTGGGCTCATCCAAAATTACCCGTGTGGATTTTTTTGGGATGGGCCCTGTGTTATTTACATATCCTGCTTATCAAATCAGCATATGTAACGTTAGAATCAGAAGCATGGACTTTCAGTTTACATAGCTGAATGGCATGGTTAAACTACAAGCATAAGTGTCAATTAAGGGGTAGAAGGCGTTGTCACCCCCTCCTGATCCTTTGAAAAAGCGTCAAGGAAGCCTACTCAAAGATTGCAACTCTATATACAATCTGTCAACTTTCTTTACGATAGAAATTTTGAACAATTTTTCTCAAAAATCTAGAAGAATTCAGAAAAATGGAGAATAATAAACGTCATTTTCTAATATATATATATATATATAATCTGGTAATTGATGTCATTATTATTAAAGTCAAATATTGTAGCAATTGTATTAATTTAATTTTAGTTATGAAGTAAAATAGAAGGGCTACTGATATACAATATATATATATATATATATATATATTTTGTATATAGGCATTTACAGTTGCTTTTTTTCTACTTTAGACTTCAAAAATGATGTTGCAAAATTGTCCGTTATATCAATTACTTTTCTTCATTGAGCATGAACATTAACAATACAATGCTTTTCTTCTGTTGACAAGAAGAAACGAAACTGTTTATTTACTGCAGAGTCTCCTTACAGCGAAGTTCGCTCTACAATGAAATTTTAAGCGGAGTGTTACACAACATTCGAAATATTCTCCATATAACGATGTGGCTATCTCTCCATAACAAATTTTGTCAACTTTTATCTTATCAATATTTGTCTATTCCGAAGAAAGTTGCCAATTTCTTAGCAAAAAAAAAAAAAAAAAACGCTCACAAAGCAATGTGAAATAACGGAATTCTCAAGTAAAATGAACCCGAGTGCAACTAGTACAGGTTGTTCTTTAAATTGACGAATTCCCATTCTTTTGAGCATTTTAGTTATGCAATAAAAATTAGTACATTATTTTAGCAAATTTAAAATATATATTGCTTCATTTTTACTTCATTCTAAAATTTACTTGTGCGTCATTAATTTTGACTTTGGAATCACAAATTTATGCATTTAAATTGCTTTAGTGAAAATGCGTCCGATCATTCTTATTGTTTTCAATAATTATTCCGTCTTGATAAACCAAGTGAGTTTTTCTGGGGGGAAAAAATCTGTTCGATGAAACATCGGTTTACGGTCCACTGCTTCGTTGTCGATCGTCTTTGCGCGTTCTGTTAGCTTCGCCGATGAAATGTTTTGAGTTTACGAATGTAATACTCCTCTAGGGCAACAGATAGGCAAATTACCTTCAATGTTTTGACACGATAATCTATATTCCCCAAGTTTTCATCTTAAAGCTATATGACTAATGGTGCATGTTTGACGTGATTGCTACCATTTAGCAAGCATTCTATCTGAAAAATTACGCATTTGGGGAATAGTTTTCAATAAACACATCCGTCAAACATCGAAATTTCACCTTTTGATAAATCTAACTTTTCGGTTTTTCAGAAAGAAAAAAAGAAAAAGCCTCAAAGTGGCAGGGAGTAACATTGCAATGAATTATTATCTTTTAGAGCACTGAAAGGAAAGAGTTCTTAGTGTTTAAATCTTTAATTCAATGTTTAAACTTCCTTTTCTTTTAAACCTTTAATTCAATGCATTAACTTCCTTTGTGTTTAAATCTTTAATTCAGTTTTCTAACGCCCTGTGGTCACCAACGTGCAAATTTTGATGCAACCATTTTTTTTTTAATTTATGAGAAATTGACAAATAATTGATTTATTTATTGTCAATTGTATGTAGAAGTGTAATTGCTACTATGATTTAGCAACTAAGATGCTTGAGATCTAGTAAAGAATGTAGAAGAGACTTAACTTGCGTAATCTATTTAGGAAACACGGGGGTACAGAATGTAGACATAAAGTTAAAATAAAAACTAGAATCTGCTTCAAATGGCGCACATAACAAAATAAATATCGATTTCTACTGCAACTGAATTCATATTGTATTATTTTTTATACATCTTGGAGATTCTATTGCTATTTTTTCTGGTTGCATGTGACCGGGTGTTTTGGTTAGTAACCGTATACTGTACTTATTATAACATCTAATCATAAATAACTGTAAATTATATTAACTTTATATTACTGTGAATCAGGGGTAGCCAACAATTTGATCATGATCGACTGGTAAATCGAATAAGAATTTCTAGTTGATCTAGTTGATTTGTCGGACGACTTTCTTACTACATAGTGATTGTGACTCCATTACAAAAACACACATGCCACATTTTCAGCTAAAAATGACAAAGAATAAAGGATAAACATTGCTCCTTGTTGACAAAGACACGTTGAATATTATTTACGATTATCTTTGTTGACATATACTCAATAATATGACTTTAGATTAGAAATGGTTCAAACTTAACGTTGCTTGAACACTGTAAAAAATCATAGTTCTACTTTTCACCAAAAAAATGGTGAAATTTAGCAGCAACCAACATTTGGTACTAAGGTGAATTACTATAATGATGTAGCTTCCCCGTGAATGTGAAGCTATGAACCTCATAATGGTTCAACTTTAGTACCAAATATTGGTTGCTGCTAAATTTCACCATTTTTTTTTGGATGAAAGATAGAACCAGAATTTTTTACAGTGAACTCTTCGTATGCATATCGCTCATTTGCTGTAACATCATAGCTTTAAAGTTAATATCTACAAACAATGATCATTGCAGCAATGATTAGAATGATCCCTTTGTACCCCAAAAACACACTTTCCTTGCAAATTTGATCTTACTGTATTGTTCCCCTTATGACCCACAATGTTCAAATGATTACCAAAAAAAAAAAAAACATTCTTATCGGTTTTGTGAATAAACAAACTCATTCGATCAAATAAGTATCCTGAAATAAAAATGATTTTATTGATAGACATTTTCAAATCGCCGACAATCATAGGCATAATTATTTTTCACGAGAGATATCTTTTGCAATAAAAAGCATGAAAAAAAAGGAAAGGAAATGTGATTGCTTCGCTGATGATGCCATTTCTTTAATGTTAATATATTCGTAGAAAAGCTGATAATTACACATTCTGATTCATTCGATACTGATATATATCGAACATTCACGCTTCCAGGCACATCGATTCACAAGTCATGAAGCAAAATGGAATGAGGCCAATGCTTTGTTAATGTGGTCAACTAAGCCGGCCGCACCTTTTTCTGGAAAGGAATTATACAAGTTCGTGAAACTTTCATTTGATCTTATTAAATAATGACTATTACTACTTCATGATATCATAAACTTATCTTTTTGTTTTACAGTCGTGTAACTCAAAAGGGGCGTGCTTTGATACACATCATTTATGGCTGGATACATGTTAACGCTATTAATCTTCGTTATAAATGCTTTCTGGCATCTTTTCATTTGCTTATTTAACAATTTTGAATATGTTGCATTTTTTCTTTATGTTAAGTTGATGTGTAAGATATTATTATTAATCAAATAGAAGTTTGTTCTGTAATATAATACTTAATGTAAGAACTTTTTTAGAAATGCATTTTGTCTGTAAAAATATTTCATGCTGAGGCTTAATTAACAAAATGCAACTACAAAAATAACATGGCTGACATAACTTTTGCTTCGTGGACATGTTTTAATTAAACTTTCTTATTCTAAGGCATATTTTGCTTTATTTTTTTATTTTGGCTCTTGGTATGTACAAATCTTCAACATTTTAATTATGATGATGATATAGTGCTTGTTTTTTTGACGTACTGTAATTAAGCATACATAATCATTTGTCTATTTCAATCCCGAAGTTATTAGATGTGGCTAGATTTCTGAAGAAATGGGTGTAATTCAACTCAATTTTTTAATGGAATGTCATCATTAAATAGCTTAAAAATGTGTATCGACATTAACACGAGTGACAATTAAAACTGTAATCGCAAACATATGAAAAAAATATTTGACACATCGTCGATGCTAAAAAAAATGAAAAAAAAAAAAAGCGTTGATTTTTACTATTATGCATTATCAGTCTTTTACGTTCTCGCATTTTAAACAATAGTTTCTCCATTGATTTCAGATTTGTCATGCATTTAGAGCTTGTTTCTTATCTGTTCGATTAATAATCCGATGGCTTGTCTCTCGATACGAATCTTATAAATTTAACATTTTAAAGCCTGTATTGCATAAAACTTGAATACGATATCCCGCATGTCGGTTGTTAATCAGGAAGCCGAGAAATATGTTCATTGAATCCGTTTTAGTTTACTTAAGAGCATTTAAAAACACAGACGTACTTATCTAACTTAAAATTATTTGTTTACTGTTATATATTTCATTTTTATAATTATTTTATTTCATATTTTCTATTTATTAATTATCGTCTGCAGTTTCTTAATATTTAAAACAATTATTTTAACTTCCAATATTTATATACGACTATTAGTTTTACTTATCGTTTGTCTTTACGTTTCCCTTCCCTCTCCTTCGAAGTACAAATGCAGGAGTTGCACTGCGTGTATATGTTGTATATGTTACCGTTAAAGTATGAAATCCGTTATTTTATAGAATACCTAGTTATTCCATGAAATAACTGATCGTGTCCGTTAAAGTGTAAAACTCTCTTGTATTTCATGGTTTATCTTATTTCATGGAATAACAATCTACAGCCCGTTAAAGTGTAAAATAATCTATATCATATATCTCGCACGACAAAAACATATACCTTCCACCCCTACTGCATTACAAGTTTAGGTACTGGTCAGGGATTTAAAAAATGTTCGTGTAAAACCCAGTGTGTCAACAAAAAATGTTTTTGTTTTAGAAATAATGTTCTTTGTAATTCCAAGTGTCATTTTAGTAATCCTTGTTGTAACAAATGATTTTATGGTAGGTTTCCATAAATACCATTTATACGCCGCATAAATTAGATAAATTGCTTCTTTTTCATTTTAATTGTCTATCATTAGTTTATTTATAGAATACCTAGTTATTTCATTTTAGATAAATTGTTTATTTTACACTTTAACTGTCTCTCATTACTTAATTTAGAGAATACCTAGTTATTTCATAGAATAACTAGTTAAAGTGCCAAATTAATTACATATTACACACTTTAACGGTAACATATAGATCATCTTGCCAATGAATGCTTTTTCAAAAACTTTACATGCAAGAAATGCACGAAGGCTGGTCATCTGGCTCGTGTTTGCTGCGATGGTAAAGATTTTAATACTCTGTATAAATATGTAAATGCTACAAATTTTCATTCAAAATGAATCAGAATTTTATGAATAAAAATGAATAAGAACAACTATGAATAAAAATTTTAATTCTGGTAAAAAGCATGAAATTAAATTTTTCAAAAAACGATTTTTCTAATGAACATGAAAATAAAATAAATATAAATGGAATATATAACATTTACGTTGTCAAGTATTACTCTTGACTAAGCTTAAATATGACGTTAGTGTTCTAAAAAACGCACACTTGTCGATCATCTGTCAAGCAAAAACAGCAAAGCAAAAACAGATTAAACTGCTGGTGCGCTACTAGTCATAGTTATGTAAACCGAAGATCATTTTTGCAACTGCTAAATTTCTTGCACACATCTTAAATAAATAAATGAAGAAATAAACAAAAAAGTCTTAATAGACTGAAGTACAAAAACATTCCAGGTCATTATATTTTATAAATATATTTCGAAGCACTCGAGTATTCGTGACAAAAAAGTACGAAATTATTAGTAGCTAGAAGTAATATTAAAGCAATTGATAATATTAGGGGTTTTTTGTGTGTTCTATGTTTAATAACCAGTTCACATTCTAAGAATGCCAATAATCATGAATCGAACATTGATTTGCTTTTCGAGAACACCGGCGCTTCATTAATCTATACCACCTGTTCTTTGCATCATGAACCACGATATCCTTCAAACACGATCACACCGCATGCAAATTCCTTTAGAATTATAGACTAGAAAACTTGAATGTGAAGCGAACGCAGAGTCAACTTAATTAATGGCTACCAATTTAAACTGGTATTTAAACCATTTCAGCAAGCATAATTGCAGATTCTTATTAACAGGAAAGCATTTAGTTACCCTTTACATCATGAGGAGAGTCTTTTGGTAAGGGTTCACCAATTTTGTCACGAGAAGGAACAAACTGTTCGTTTCGAGCACCAGATTAACGCCAATAGGCGCAAAGGTTTCAGTATAGCAATATGCAATCGTGTGTTCCGGTTAGAAGTTCAACTTCTTACATTAGTAATTTTTTTGACTATTTTTCCAATTTTCAACAGAAATACGGATATCTGCTGCCGGAAGAGTAGCGCAACTAGTGATGGGCAAAGGGATTTGCCCTATGGGCAGAAATTTCATTTTTTTTTTTGCATGAGAAGAAATACTTTAAAGTGCATTTTCTTTATAAAGAAACTATTTAATTTTTGTAAACTGAGAGATTTTAAAGAATATAAAAACCTCTCGTTTGAATAGAAAGCTTTGATATCTACTAGCATTAGGATACTATAAGGATTTTGATTTTATCTTATTAGGAAGACAAAATATTCTGATAGAGGAACTCTAATTCCCCTGACGACAGCACGATCGCTTGTATTTCGCAATAAAGTTCCATTTGAAGAGGGTCTTGCCATTTTCGTTATTTATAAACACATATCTTTTCATTAAAGTCAGTGATAACAAGAAGTTCCGTCTAGAACTATACGAGCCTACTTTCCCGTATACACCAAATTCAAATTTATAATCTAGCTATCTCTTTCTCTCTCTTTATTATTTATCTTTAGTTCTAATTATTGAAAATATACCTTTTTCAACGGATAATACATATTCATTCACTCACTCATTCATTCTTTCATTTATTCAGCCATGCATTTATTCATTCATTCGTTACCTCATTCAAGTGTTTATTCATTCATTTACGCATTCATGTATTTATTCACTCATTTATTTATATTTTCATTTATTCAATAATTTATTCATTCATTCTTTTCCTCATTCATTTATTCATTGATTTATTCTTTCACTCTTTCATTTATTCATTCATTCATTATTTCACTCATTGAGTCACTGAGAAATATCCTTGAAAATCCCGATCAAAAAATTTCATAGCAAAATAGGCTCGTAAGTTCTGGATAAATTTTCTATTTCTACATGTTCTACGTTATAAGAGCTTTCCGATAAAGTTTGTTCCAAGCAAATCGGTCCGTTAGATCAGGATTTATATAGGGTTGAAATTTCCCCGTAAGCGCTATGTTAATTTTTTGAACTGTTCAAAAATGAACAAAAATTGTTCAAATTGATATTTCACGCCAAGAGATTCTTCCAGTAAGCTTGTTCATTGGAACATGGATCTTGTACCCAGAGTTTACATAATTTGCCTCATTTTCGCCCATAGGCGCTAATGTTAAATTTTTTTGAACTGTTCAAAATTGAACAAAAAAATGTTCAAATCAAAAAGTAAAATATAGAAATGAGATGTCCTCGACGAGATCTTTCGAATGCAAAAAGAATTTTTCCAATCGGACAATTCGTTCAAAAGTTATTAGGGGGGGACAGACCGACAGACAGACAGACAGACCGACAGACAGACAGACAGACCGACAGACCGACAGACACACTTTTTCCCCATCTCAATACCCTACTTTCAAATTTTTTATTTTTCAATCTTTATTTAATTACTTCACTTATTTTTGACTTATCTTGATTTTTAACGATATTTTCACGATACATTAAGCCTTCTTTCATGCTTTATTATTATTTTTTTTTACTTTTACGGGAAAGTAGGCTAAAAAGGATATATTTTTATTTACGTTTGCATCAATTTCTGTGCATTACAGTTTTCTAAAGCTTTTTTTTACCATATTTTTATTGCAAAGCCTTTATTCAAGTTACCAAAATCTTTTACATTGTACAGAGAAAATTCTCTTGAATGAAATTATTATGAACGGTAAGTAAACCTAAAAATACTGTTATTTACATGTTCCGACAATGATATTTAATAATATTTCATGATATGATGATGTTTTTAAAAATTGTACAGTTACTTGTAAGAAAAACGAAAATTCTCGATTATTCTCCCAATTTCAGCTTCAAGTCACCATTCTCTTTCTCCGAGAATAATCTGGACTCACTTCTCAACGTCATTCAAATAGTAGTTGGATTTTTTTGTATAAGCTATAACACCGAATGAGAGAAAACAACGTATGCGAGAATTTCGGTTAGGTATCGAAAAGAGGAATCCCCATCTTGTTTTTTCCACTGGAATAAACTTCGAACTCAGTATCACCTTCGAACCGTAAAGGCCAAACATTTTTGTGACACCTCCAACCTGATTTACGACGTATGAAACGAAAGCGAAACTCTGCTTATGAGAATTCCACCATTGTGCCGCCGACTCTTATTGTCTATTAAACTCTTCCTCGCTCACTTTCAGACACGGGATGGAAAAGTGCTACACTTGTTGTGGCGCTTCCATCCTTTCCGCCCTCATTGTTCCACAGGAGAGCCGATAACCCCAAAGCCGCAATAAAAAATCCTCCTTTATTGTGGCCTTTTCGAAATAATATCCTTAATGGAGGGGTTTTGCTTTATTTAAGAATCAGATTTTAAGGGTCAGGGCGAAATTCCGTGGGATGAAAAGAATGACAAGGTGTGCACAAAGACAGCAGTTGAAGGAAGTTCTGTAAGAATGATGGATAAAGTCTCGTTCTCATAACTCTTCTTTCTAGTTTCGGGACCCTCTATTATATATTGGTTTGCAAAGGCTATCCAAAGGCATGTGGGATTCACGGCTCCTGGAGATGTTTTCATATAATATTGTCTTGCAAGCAGAATTGATCAGCTGAGAGATTTTGTTCTATATTTAGCAATATTCATCACTGTGTTACAATAGTTGTTTACTGTTTCTTTGCTTTTTTTTGTTTCATTAAAAAATCTAAAGTTTTTCTTTTAAGTTTAATTGCTATAATTTTTTTATATTATTTTATTAACATTACTAACGCATTTAAAATGGTTCCATGCTTGGAGAAATGAAACTCGCAAAAATTTTCCTGTTCTTCAATAGTAGCAGTAACAGATGTAAAACTTTCATGGCTCTAAAAATGAAACTTAATAAAATTTTCAATTTCTGCGATGGCAGCAATAACAAGTAATAGTTTCACGGGTCTAGAAATGAAACTATTATCCACACATAAAATTTCTTATTAAATTCTAATGATAATAATAATAATAACAATAATAATAATAATAATAATAACATTAGAAATAATAATAATAATAATAATAATGATGATGATAATAATAATAATAATAATAATAATAATAATAATAATAATAATAATAATAATAATAATAATAATAATATATGATGATGATGATGATGATGATGATGATGATGATGATGATGATGATGATGATGATGATGATGATGATGATGATGATGATAATAATAATAATAATAATAATATATGATGATGATGATAAGGGGAAGAAGAAAAGAAGAAATTAAATTGCTTTTGTCCTCTTAGGGACCTTTTATGGACACTATCTATATTTATTATCTTTTAGTTTTTTGAATTTACAATACACTAGCAACGCTAAACTTGCAAACTGTGCGCATACTAAGTGGTAATGGGGTACATATTTAAAATTTATGAAGTGAAAAAAGAAAAAAAAATGCATATAGAGTCTCAGTTCTCTTCAGGATAATCTTCCTCTCACGTTTCATAGAAGCGCATTAGTTATGCATGATATCTTTGGAATTTGGAAGTTTAAATTATCATGCCTCGATTTCAGAAGGTGAAAGTTTCCTCTTTGTTCTTGGAAACGAGGGAAGATTTCGCAGCGTTCTTGAAATGAGACGCAAAGTTACGCATCAGAGCAGAATGGATTTTTAATAACTGTTATGATGTTTTATATTTGTTGAGTAACATCTCGGCTGCTCATGATGTCTGTTGAGAATGCGAATAGGTAACTCTTTGACGGCAAATTGAAGAAGTCGAAGTAATAGAAGATGGACGTTTGGAGGGAAAAGAAGGCAGCAGAGAAGAAGGTACCATTCCTGACAATGCTTTCTCCACTCTGTTAAAAAAAAAGAAGGATCTCTATTTAAGATTCGCCATGAACCCACAAATTGCATCAGAGAGAGCAGATTAGCATATGAAAGCATTGATAATGCTTAATTTTGGATGAGCCAATAGTGTTTTCAACAGAATTAGGTTAAGGGCAGTGTGCATTCCAAAAAATTAAAGAAATATAGAAGGGAAAAAACAAACAAAAGCAGTACTTTTATTGAACAGGTGTTAGAAAAAACAGATTTTTGCTTTAGGGAACGAGGGATGGTTTGATAAATAGTAATACATGCAAGTTCTAAAGAGCAGTTTTAAGTTAGCAACATTCTGAGTATATAATGCTAGAGCCCAGTAAGTTTAAGTCAGGTTTAGTTTGGGAGAAAAAGCTTCCTTTGTCCATCCTAAATGCAAAATGTCATTATAGGATTCAGCTGATAATCTTCCGTACCCCGCACGGTGATAGGTAACGAAGCAAAAAATTACTAATTAGCTTCGCAATGATCACGAGTAATAATATTTGGTTTACCGTTATTCGGAATAAAAAACGTGATCTAGTTACTTAACTTCCTTATAAAAGACATTTTTTAAGTTTTGAGAATCCTTTTCGCACTTCTTACTTATCTTGAAATTTTTTAAGCTGGAAAATTTTCGGAATTAACTGCCGTTGTTTTTTTAAATTAAAGGTCATAATGTATTTACCGGAACAAAACAAGAGCAATGATTTTTTAATTCATTATTTTTTCACGTAAAAAATGTTATTTTGGTGTTCAAAAATTAGCATAAAATACACTCACGTAAAAATGAGCTTTAACACATTCTCTTAAAAAAAAGAGAAATTTCGTAACCTTTCTTGAAGCAAAAGATATATTTGAATGAGAAATAAGTTAAACCTTCATTTTCCCTTGATTTGTTTTAAATAAAAGGTCATATTGTATTTTACAAAACAAAACAAGTGCATACATTTTTAAATTCATTATTTTTTCGCATAAAAAATGTTATTTTGGTGTTTACAAGTTAGCATAAAATACACTCACGTAAAAATTAGCTTTAGCACATTCAACTTAAAAAAAAAAGAAATTTTGGAAGCTGTCTTAAAACAAAAGATATATTTGAAATGAGAAAAATAAGTTATACCTTCCTATTCCCTTGATTTTACGCACCAATTTCCGGAAGAAATGAACTTTTTACTATTCTTCTCTAAATCTAGCTAGTAAAGTATTAAATAGGATAAGATGGGGTAAAATGATTCATTTGTGAGCTGTTTTCACGGTTAAAGTTTCGTAGCAACAAAACCATAATTGTTTCATGGTTATTTTCCGCTACATTTTGACGTTACATTCATTATGAACAATTTGATTTAATTTTAGGAATTTTTTTCTTCAGTTATAAATTAACAAAACAAGTGACAAATGTTTTGACAAATTTCACCTCAAGTGGTGAAATGGGCCTTTATGCTAGGGATGTAACGAATATTCGGCCACTATTCGGTATTCGGCCTATTTGGCCCTTTGGCCGAATATTCGGCTGGCCGAATAATCATTTCATCACCAAGCCGAATATTCGGCCTGGCCGAATACTGAGTAAGGTTAATATTCGGCCCGACCGAATATTGATGGACTATTCGGCCGAATAGTTCTGCTGCAGCAGAAATGTAAAAAAATAAAGAAATTCGTAGATTTTAAATATTTAAAATTGTATTATAATTATTGCAAAAGAATACATTAGTCCGCTACAGTTTTAAGAAATAAAAATAATTTAGAATAAACTACTTTTTTTAAATCTTGTTTTAGGCTTGACTGAGCAAAACGGATTTTAAAGTTGTAATATTGTATTTTATATTTAGCATTTGCGCCCAAAGCTGGCAAGAGTTAATTATGATAAATGAAAAATTAATTTTGTTATTATTAACAAAGTGGAAGCCAGACTTTGTTTGGGTAGACTGATTTATTGTGAATATTGGGTAAGAGAGAAATGTGAAAAGCCTAGAATATATCATGAATATTTAGATAGCATGAGTTATTGGGGTTTTGAAAATAAAAATATATTCCAGTTAAGTGCGTTACATTTTAATAGATCGTTTAAAGATAGGTATGTAAAAAACCCCATAAAATAAAAATATTAACTTTTATAACTTCTAAAATATCTTCATAAAACAGTTTTGAGCAAGGTAAAAGTTCACTAAGCAATAGTAGTTCTTTCATTTGATTTAAATAATTAGTAAAATAATGCTAATGCTTACTACCATAAAGCCTGTCATTTCTATTCCACCTGTGGGTGAAATTCTTAGTGTTATTACATTCAAAACAGTAGAGAAAATAGATTAATTTTAAATAGTTTTAAATTCTTAACAAACAGAATTAAATCATGCGTCATAGATTGTGTGAAATTGGTGTTTGACTTTGTCAATAATTTTAAATTTGTCAAATACTTTCTATTACAACGATTTTCTAGAAATTTTAATATTCTGCATCCGAATATTCGGCTTCAGCCTGTGAGAAGTGGCCGAATATTCGGAATTCGGCTATTCGGCCAAATCACTATTCGTTACATCCCTACTTTATGCGAAAATGATTGGTTAGGATTAACTGTAATAAATGTTTAGAAGTAACATATTGTCTGTAAAGTAGATTAAATTGAAAGTATATCTTGTTTATTTGTATTATCTTGTTTATTTGAAGAGAAAGATTGTGTGCAGCAGAATTTGAAGTTGCAGATGTAAGCTCTAACACCAAAATAGGTTTACTACAACAAAGGATATATCTCTTATAGAAGCTAGTAACGCAAAAACTGAATGAAAACTTATCACAACGAAGAAAGTTAGGAGTTAATTATAATTAAAAAGATGATGTGAAGCGCTTTATGTTTTTACCTTTCAAATTTAGCTTTATTTTGAAGTAATTAACTTTTTTACTTGGAAATTTAACCTAATCTTTTTATTTCAGTAAAGAAAAATCGGCTACGTCAAACTCTAACCCATTTTACTCCCTACACAAAAACTTCAAATAAAAGAGAAAATTTTCTCATTTTTTTACTCCTGATGGCTTTCAACTGATGTAATAAGCTTATTTTATGAGAAACTACTTTAAACTTGTCCTGCAGTTTAATAAAATATAACACATTTTCCGAAGTTTGCAAAACACGTGTTTTGCAGAACAACATCCGAAGTTTGTAAGATGTTTTTCTGACATTGCTGTATTCATCAAAATTACATTTTGTAAGTAGAAATTGCTGCCAAAAACCAAATATTATTATAACAAATTTTGGCCTGAAAAATTATTTTGGTTTACACTGAGTTAAATAAAGGACCCATTTTTCCCTGTGAACCATTTTGCTTCACCTCACCATATGAGCTTTCGAATTGACAATTTAGCCAACGTCTGAAAATCAAGACTTTTCCCCCCAAAGTTCATTTATGGTACTGCAATATTTGCAAAGCAACAATGTCTCAATTAAAATATAAATAAACTTTCGAGTCAATATCTTTAATCTTGCATTTACATTGAGTTCTTAACGTCATGTAACATAAAAATGGGCATCCATGGTATTTTGTTTAAAAATTGGTGGAGGAAGTGCGTTTTTGAACTGTTCAAAATTAAACAAAAAAATTGTTTGAATGACAAAACAGAAACATGGGCTACATGAAAATAAGGTATTCTCGTCGAAATGTTTGGATTTTTTTTTTCGAATCGAGGGGCAGGGGGGGGGGGGGCAACTCGGCTTCCTTCATGCTTTTCCTTTTTTTCTTTCTTTTTATTTAAGTTTTTTTCGAAAAGGTAAACTAAAAAATGCTTGGGTCAGAGAGCAGTTTTAAATATTTTCAATGTTACGGTTAGAAAAATTTAGTATTTTGATTTAAACTTTATTACTGCTAATTAAAATGCTTCGCGCTTGCTACTTTTGACAATCTTAATGAGAAACTAAACAACGTAACAAGAAATAATAATAAACATAAGAATAATAATAGAGATAAGACACATATACTACTGGGATAAATCTAAGTATGGTTCATTTGAGTCAATTTACCTTGTGCATTGGTACTCCTCGCACTTAGTAACCTTGATTATTGAAATGTTTCACAACACTCTACTTTATTTTACTATCTCGGGGTTAGCTGCAAACATTTGTGCCTTTTGAGACTACTGAAATTATGATGCTATACAAATTAACCATTTTAGAAATTTTCACTGATGTTTATTTCCTTTTTTGCATTACTTCCGATTACGAATTGTCAGCTAAGGACTATTAATCGGATAATATTCTTTATAAATAGATGACCATAATACCTGAGATATTGGAAAATAAACTATTTTCCTTCCATGTGACTCCACTAAAGAAGTCTTCTGCACGTGCGGTTCACTTAGTTTTATACTTTTCCTTTTATTTAATAAGAAATAAACAGTAAATATTATATTATGTACCATTGTTTCATTTCAGAAACGTCAAGATTTTTTTGAACATGATATCTGAAGTGGAATTTTCAGCAAGGGATGTTGGCTGCAGTTTTGCTGCTGACCTGAAGTAAAACAGAACTATGATTAAAAGGATATGCAATATTTCGTAGTTTTATACTTTTTGTTTTAAGTAAATACGCAGTTAATCGTCAGTACTACGGTATGTACTTTCATTTCATTTCAGATAGCGCCAAAAATTTCTTCAGTATGATATTTTAATCTATTTATGTATTCAGAACTTGATCTAATCTTCGCCTTGCTGTCTACCTTTTGAAGGGAATTTTCATATCAGTAGAGCAGTGGTTCCAAACCTTCTTCTCCTCGAGAACCATTCCAAAATCTGAAAGGAAATGGCGAACCCTATCTCCAGTCGTTCGTAACGTGTAAGTCAACATCAAAATTTGCTCATACATTTTTTTTCCATGTTACACAATAGTTCATAACAAGAAATGAAAACATAGTTGTAAAACATCTAAGTATAAATAATAACAAAAGTAATAGCTGCAATAAAATGAATAATTTTTTAATTATTACTTTTATTTTTTGTTCGTTTTGGATTATTAACAGGCAAGTAAACATATATGCCTACGTAAAACGCTTTTTAGGACTGTTTTCCCGACAGTGCAAAAAGGTTGTGAAATGGCATAAGTACGTACAAAATTCTGAAACATTCAATAAATATCTTTCGGTTCCACTTTTGGGTTGAAATTTACAAAATTCTATAAAAGTTATGAAAATATTCGGAATTGTTAACATTTACCTATTTTTAAATTTCTCATTGCGATAACGCATAAAAGTTGAAGGAAAATATAAAAATGAGTACAAAAGGTGAGATTAATCAACAAGTAATCTTGCGGTTACACTTTGGCTTCAACATATGTTAAATTAGCCAAAATGCGAAAATAATGCAAAATTTTACATTTTTATAAATTTTCATATTTCCGACACATTTTTCGTGCTAGTGTAGAAAAAATGAAGACATTTTAGAAGAAACATACGTTCGAAATTTAAAGTAAATCAATGAATATTTTTTGGTGCTTTCTGCAATACTGAAAAAACTATCTATAAAATAATAATAATAATAATTTTTCATGCTCCGTTCTAACATGTATGTAAATTTATTATTTCTTCTACGTTAGCAATTAAATTCCGCTTTTACAGTATAAGAGCATAGTATTACTTTTTCTTATTCATCTCAGAGAATTTCTGAGCTCGTAAAAGTATTGCATATTGACTTAGTATTTAGTTTCTG
Organism: Octonoba sinensis; assembly: GCA_038502835.1. Classification (NCBI taxonomy): domain Eukaryota; kingdom Metazoa; phylum Arthropoda; class Arachnida; order Araneae; family Uloboridae; genus Octonoba; species Octonoba sinensis. The sequence goes on along the minus strand of CM076599.1, from coordinate 20,303,246 downwards.
ATTCCCTGTACTGTACCGTTTCTTGAACGCAGAGATCTGAAGAACCTCCTGAATGTCGGTGGCCACTGCAGATAGGAGGAAAATAGAATGCTAAGTGAACCGGTTCAAGTGATACAGAATCTTATGCATGATCTTAGAGAATTTCTGAATGTGTAGAAATATTGCATATGGACGCATGTATAGTGTGGGATTCCCTGTACAGTACCGTTTTTTAGCCAGAGACATGTAAGGAACCTCCTGAATGTCGATGGCCACCGTAGATTAAAAGAAAATAGAGTGCCAAGTGAACCAGTTAAAGGGATATAGAATCTTATACATGATCTTAGAGAATTTCTGTATGTGTAGAAATATTGCATATGGACGCATGTATAGTGTAGGATTCCCTGTACAGTACCGTTTTTTAGCCAGACATGTGAGGATCCTCCTGAATGTCGGCGGTCACGGTAGCACGAGGGCAAATAGAGCGCTAAGTGAACCGGTCCAAGTGATACAGAATCCACCAGGGAAGATGCACACTACTCATTTCACGCTCCACTCCACACCCGTATATAAAAGCGGCCAAGGTCTCGGCAGCTTCTTTACTTCCTTCCTCCGCGCTCGGTCAAGTTCAAGATCTTCTCCCTCTCGCATCCCTTTGTCAGAGAACTACTATGATCAGCATCTCTGGGACTTAAGACATCAGCGTTATCTCTCTCTCTGTCTCTCTCCCGAATTATCGACGATCGTCGGGACGCCTTCGTTTTGTGTGTGTTAATGTGCTTCAAGAATATTTGTTTTCTTTGGTGACTTTTGGACAATTTTGGACTTGCGAGTGATAAACTTTGGAGACACTGAAGAAGATTTTGTTCATTTTTGGAAATCCGCAACTTAGTTGTGTGAAGGTAAGTTTATCCCATTTTACTTTTAAACATTTCCTTTTTCAAGTGCGATGAATTTTAAAAGTAATTATTTATATAATTCGTCTGTATCCAGAATTTTTGTTTTATGGATTCGTTTCTTAAATTTTACTCAATGTTTCCCGCTCTTAAACTTGTAAGGGTTTTTCATAGATGTTATATGACGACATATGAAAGCTTGAGACATATTTGCTATTACGAACTACTTTTAAGTTAAATTAATTATTACATGCAAAAAATCATTCGTTAAAATTATTGCATTCAATTTTGTATGCCATAATCGTCATGTGCTAACAGCCTTGTAAATGTATTCGGTATAGATGCCTTTTTTACCCTTCCGTTATTGTTTTTAAATTTAAACTTCACTGTGAGTCAACTTCAATTCTGACTTATTTATAACTTCACATTTATTTTTTGAACATTTAAATAGCAGGTAATGCAGATTAATACTTTAGAAAAGTTTTCTTATTTTAAAGGAAAGAACAATAATGTTCACAATGAACATTCTATGCTCCTATATTTGGCATTGTATCTTCAAACTAGGTCATGAAAATTATTTTGTGTAAAAGTTTTCTTGCGAGTAAAGTTTTGTTTTTAGACTAATCATAATTTATACGTTGAATAATTTCTTCAGACTGCAAAAGTTTCAAACGTTTACATTTGTGAAATAAGACTTCTGCTTTATTTAAGATGGAATTGTAAATTGTAATTCCTAATTTAAATTAGAGATTTTTTTCTAGTCTGTAAACAAGATAAATTCTTCCGCTCCTAAAAATCAAATATTAAAATAATTTTTATTGCATAATTTTTTTCTAATCTTATTTTCTTGGATTGGTTTAACAGCACTTTTTTTTACACGTAATTACATTTCTTTGCTCATAATTGCTTTAGTAAAGTTTCGCTTTTATTAAAACGGGATAAAATAATAAAACTCTTATACATACATATTTTGCAACAAAGTGTTTAATTTCACTAGATAAATGAAGCGGAACTTTTCTAATGATAAGCAGAAATTTATCTTGAGAAGACAAAATTCCTTTTTTTGTCTTTTCCTAATACCTATTTATTTAATTATTAATTATGTAATAAAATATTCTTTAGGAGAGTCTATAATGTAATATTTATGCAAAATTGTGAGTTAAATATTTTCAAGTGAAAAAACAGGGACTTTTTAATAATTAAAAATTGAAATATTTTGTTCCTCACATCTACAGCTCGACTACTCACAATTAATCATTTCTTTAGAGAACTATTATGACTTGTATGATAAATATGCACCAGAAATAAATAATATGTGTTTATCAAAATAACAAAAAAGAAAGGAAAAATATTTCTGTTTTTAACATGCATTTAAAACAGGGTCCAGATTATGCCTTTTGCGGCTTGGGTAAAATAGACAAAACTTCTCTCCTCCTTTTGATTGAATACAAATTATTTGAAAGCATTATAACCTTGAGAAATATACTTATGAAATTTTTAATTTAGAGCTTTTCTATATGCATAATTTCTGACGTCATTACCAAGCTTTTCTGACGAAGTAGCCGTTGAGGTTTAAGACATACGTAACTGTATTATCTATTGCGCCACTTAAAGCTTAAATTTGAAAACGGAAGAGAGAATGTAAATATTTGGTTACAATCATTAAAGTAAAAGCAATTCGAATTAACAGTTTTGGGAAAATAAGTATAAGAAGAGTATTTTATCTAATTTTCTATTCCTAACGGGAAACAATTTATTATGATTCTTATTTGAAGTATAACTCATTTTAAATGCCAAAAAAAAAAAAAAAAAAAAAAACAATTGTTCAAAACATTGTCTTGAGGAGTTTTTTCGAATTAAGGATAAATTATTTTAACTGCAGATTTTAAAGTTTTATGCACAAAGAAGAGCATGTTTTCTGATTGTAGTATCTTAATGAGAATCACATTTTTTACTGTGTAGAAATATTTCATTAAATAATTTTTTTTAAAAAATCATACATTATGTAGTGCAAATATTTATTTTTACCATTCACTTTAAATCGGTATCAATATTTTTGAATTGTTCAGAACTTTATTTTTATTTAATCAACGGGAAATTAAAAAAAATAAAAAATATTGCAATATCATTCTTACAAATGCGTTATAATTTCAAGGGAAAACAATAATTCCTTTTCACTGGGCAACTTTTCCACAATACCTGATTCTTTTTGCAAAATTATTAAAAGTTCTTGGGGATTATTTATTTTTAAAATTAGAAAAAAAAAAGATGAAAACATTTCTTAAAGAAAATTGCCTCTCTTTTCCGATTTGCAATATGGTTTATAAGCTCTTTAAGTATTGAAAATATTCGGAGTAACATGTTCTGGTTTTATGAAACTATTTAATGACACCATGTGAATTTTTTTTGCGCGTGATGTTTACTTGATTTGAATTTTTGGTTGAGTATCTTTATACAATTATGATCGGGTGCAATATATCTATTGATATTGAATTTTTTGAACGTGTGGATTATGTATATTTAAATGGGCAAAGACAAAACAGTTAAGTGCCATTTTCTCCCCTGTTTGTCAACCGATTTTCCGACTTTTTTATAATTTAGTAGCTACTAATGAGTTTTATTTTTATCAATAAAAATTTTTTGGGAATAGTTCATTTTCTTCCATCCGACTTTCAACGTAGATTCGAAGCTTTTTTTTAAGAAGTCTCTCTTCGTCATACTTTCATACTACTCCTTACGTCTACAATCTACAATATTTGTACAATACTCAATACATTTTTTTACTATTTATGATTCAAAAAGAAGAAATGCTAAGAACAAAGCAAAAGAGAAACTCTAACCTATTTAATGAGTGTCAAAGCTAAATAATACTAATTTTAAGTAATAAAGTTATTCAGATTGTTTGTCCTGCACGATGTCTAACTAAATAAAGTACAATTTGAAGCTAACAATGCCTAATATAATATAAAGTGAGAAAATTAAGTGCGGTGACGCATTATTTTGCTTCGAAACAACGTTTCGTAAGTTAGTTGATATGCATTAGCGTTTTGAACTCTTGATTAAATTGAAAGTGAGTGTTTCTATTTCTAATTTGTTCAATAATAATAGGGTGGCATGAAAATTTTTATTTTCTTCACTGGACAAAGAGGGGGTTTTATTAACGGGTTTTCGCATCTGGGATTTCTGTTCAATTAAATTGATTGACGGATTTTCGCATTTCGTATTTCAAATTGAGTAGATACGCATTAATATATTGTTTTTAATCAAACGACTTAATAATCTCGTTGAAACATTGCTGAAAACGAAGAAAGGCAAATGTAAATAAATTAGATAATTTTTTATTTTTAACATAGGAAGTGAGTTTAAGGGAAATTGAGAAATGCGTGTCTGTTGGTCCGTCTGTTTGTCAGACTGATCCTAAAACCTTCTTTAAAACCTGTGTTCCATGTTCCATTTCTTGATTTTGACTATTTTTTTTATAGTTTTTAACAGTTTAAAAACAGGCTCTATGACTCTACGAAAATTTTGAATCTTTTACACATTTCTGTTCTAAAAAGTAGATCATATTCGGACAAACTTTATAAAAAAAGAACTTTTTATACAAAAAAATCTGTAAAAAAAAGAAATAATTTTTTAATTTCATTATTTTAAGAGTATTTTTGAGTAGTTCAAAAAATTTCTAACATTAGCATCTACTGGAAAACTTCTTTTTTTACTAATTGATTTTCAAAATTTTATATTGAGAAAATTGTGTGGTTGTAATTCAATTCTGCGTTATTTGTTTTTTTTATGTTTTTTGTACTCGTACATATTAAGAAATATGTGCTTGATTTTTAAATGTTCACATTAAAAGCATCAATACTTAGAAATTAAATGTAATTAATAACTGTTTAAGCAAACAAATTTGATAATAGCCACTAGTTTCCTTTTCACATAAAGGAAATTTCTTTTAGAAATATTTGTTTAGAAAAGAAATTTTGGTAAATTATAAAATGAACATCAGTAGATTATTATATTCGATGTACGTAAAGTATGTTCGTTTATTTCTAGAAGACGAACCTTTCAAATAGTAATCTACTGTTTATTACTATTAATAAAAGAGGTCACATAACACCTTAATGAAATTTAAAAAAAGAAAATGTGATTTTTTTAAGGGAAAATATGTTTTTCTATACATCTATTTAAAATTTCATTGAGAAAATTTTTATCCTTTTTAGTAAGAAGGATGTAAACAAGAATGTTTAAACAACGTACAGCTTTAAAGTTTTCTTAGGTTAAAATAAATCAGATTAAATAAGGTATTAACGGGAAGTTTCATGCTATATTCAAAACCCTTTATTTAAATTTCTTGCCGTTTCTCAAACTGCAATAAATTTTAAAAAACGAGGATTTAAAAGAAAGTCTACCTTTCCAGAAACTGTCGTTTCTTCAGTGGAAAAATCAAATTTTATTGCAAAAGAGTTTGAATTTTTGGTTCTTCCGTAGCACTTTATACGTATAGCCATAAAGTTTTCACAAAGGTACCGAAAGATTTATTGCAGCGTCGATTTGCATATGAATTATTACATGAGAATAAAATTTGCTCTTTATAATTCTCGTTCAGAGGATTATATGTGCTTAGAATGAAAAAACGATTAAATATCATCATAGGCAAGAACGCGTTAGGCTATACTTGATTTCACTTGGGTGACTGCGAAAAATGTGCATATTGTAAATGAACTCTTTTGAACCGTAATAACGGATGCCACATTTAAACTAAAAAGAGGGGATTTATTTTATTTTTCTAATATCTTGTATATATATCATTATAAATATTCAGTAACTCTCTTCGGTTACGTTTCGGTAGAATCTCGTACGTCTTGTGGCCTTCCGGTAAAAACGGGATTATGTTCCATAAAATGTTAACTAAAAGCATTACAAATGTTTTTATGTATGCATAAAAAATCTTTAATTTAAACTTAAGTAGGTGTAAATGTGTTGACAAAATTTTTTTAAAAAGATTTGTTCAAACTTTATAGAAAACACAAGGCTATATATTTATGTTACGGACTCTGCATTATGTTCCAAACACCGTGAAATGTCCCACTGAAAATATTTTTTCTAACTCATGTGTCAAATGGTTTTTTTTCAGTTAAGGATGTCCACTCAATTCGCAGATTCGGTGGTTTTAAGAAGAAAAAAAAGTAGGTGTGAAAAGGCAAATACATTTTTCTGAAGGCGTGAAGTGCATAGGCTTTTACCTGTATAAGTCCATAACTTGCAAGAAGTTTAGTTGCAAAAAAAATATTTAAAAGATCTTCTAAGTAATTACTTCCAAAAATCTGGCTCGATTTAACTCAACTGTTGTACTATTTTGGTCAAAGTTATTGGCTGATAGAGTACGTGTTTTATATTCAGAAGCATATCATTTCCGTTCGTAATTTCATTTTTAAAGAAATCACTTATAATTTATGTAAGTAAATGAAATCGAAGTTTCATTTGCTTTTAAAGGAGAAATACAGGAATATGGAATCTTATAATGGAAAATTTTTTGGAAAACATAACTAAAGCTAAATGCAAGTAGAAGTATTTTCATAATTTTATTTTCATTCATATTCTTACAGCAATTCACCATTTTAACAAGAATCGGCAAGAATATTTCATGCTTCACAAAACAAATGTATTTTTCTTTCACACGGTAGATACGAAATGCAAAATAATCTTCTGAAAAATAGTTTTTTAAATATTTTTCGTTATTTATGTATTTTAGATAAATGGTTTTTAAATTCAAACGATGTGATTAAAAGGGGAAAAGTTTTCTTTACTAAAGCTTGAATGGTATTTGTCTTTTAAATCGTTTTAATGTTAAAATTAGGACACGCAATTTCATAGTTAGAACTGATATAAATGCATTCAGATATGTTTCTTATTACCGATAATGGTTTTAAATAGGAAATGTTCCCAAACATTTGTCTTACTATTAAAAACTGAACGCAACTTTTGTTTTGCTCACGCACATCCTTCCGCTTGAAAGCGGAGTGGAAATCAGAAAATTTAGAGCAATAAATTATTTTCTTTTGATTTTTCAGCCTTAAGACGATCCCATAAAAAGGTCTAGTTTAACCTAAAGCAAATTCATAATTTTTTCAAGCAATTGCATATAATAATTCGTTTTATATATTCTTAAAAAGATAAATCTTTAGAAAAGTATGCATTTAACTTAGATTCCCAACTTGCACAATTTTTCTGAGCTCATAATTAAAAAAAAGAAAAACACGAAATTAAAACTATCTTCTAAAATTTCTGCAAATACTAATTTCTTATAAATCCAACTTCATTTTCCAACCGTAGCACTAATTTTCCCGTGTTTTTTCCAAATAGAGTTCCAATTTACCCTGTAGAACCCGATAATAACAACTAATAATTTTCTGATAACTAAATGAACTTTCTACAATGTTCGACTCTCGTTAAAGAAAAGTTTAAGGATCTGAAGTGAAAAAAAACACCCATGTTCTATGGTATGGTTGTTTTCGAAAAATATAATTTACATTATAGAGCAGACGCTTTTTCTTCCGAAATCTCTTTTTTTTTAAATTTTATTTTGGTGAAAGCAAAATGACATATTAGTTCAGCCTAGACTTGTAAGAGCTTTAAAAAATGAACTACGTGAAACGGAAAGAATACAGCACAGCAGGGCTTAATTTCTAACATTAGAAGTGTAGGAGAACTTAGTCTTCAGAACTTATTTTCGTGCGAAAGAAGTCTTAATGTCATGCACTATGCAAAAATTCGTATTAAATTGAAAAGTAGTAAAGGAATTGCGCTCACGTGAGCTACCATGTACATTAAGCCCAACTATTCATAAAATAAACGATAAAAAGAAGTTGCTTATTGCAGGATAGACGCAGTTCATGTAGTAATTACGTGAATGCTGATACGAAATGGGCATGTGTTTCGCAATATCAGGAAAGGAATATTATTTAAACAATAAGTGCTTTAGTTACGCTGTGAAAAATTTTATTCTTATTAGCTTTGTATTTTAATTGTATTTCAATACAAAGAATAAAGAGAATCTCTATCATCTTATTAGGAAATCTTTGGTTTGTATAGACGGAATTCATTAATAATTTTAATAAATAAATAAATTAATTAATTAATTAGTATATTATTCCATTAAACGTTGAGTATTCATCTTATGTACTTTCTTTGTTTTATTTTTACTATTTACTTCTTTAAAATTTATTACGGAACGAATCTTTTTCTACTTTGTAGTAAATGAGGAATAATGCTTTCTTTACTAATAATAAAAGGTAAAATTACTAATAATAAATGCAAAGTTATATTTTTAATTTATTCAATAATAATAGGGTGGCAAATTTTTATTTTCTTTACAAAAGAAGGAATTAAACTAAAATTATATATAATGTGTTACAAATGAGGCCCAGTGGCTGAGTGGAAGTCTTCCGTGCTACCATGCCACAGGTTCGGGTTTATTTTCCCTGAATGGATAGGGTCTACTCAGCCTTTCATACATTCAGTGGGCAGATAAAATGATTACCAAGCAGGCTTGAGAACTAAACACTAGGGGGTTTTGCGTCAAGCCGCCCACCTGACCGGAACATTTGCTTCTGCACCTCAGGGATTTCGGCTGGGTCTGGCACAGCAGCACCGTGGGAAAGCCGTCCGACTGCCGGTCGAAAGGTTGGTGGTGGTTAATAAATTACGGTCGAGTTTCGACCGCTGGACGAACTCTAAGTAATTGCTTTTTATTACACACCCCTTAAAACGTGTAAATGCGTCAAAATTCGAAAATTAAAAATTATTACGAATATCTTTTTTCTACATATTGGATATTTAAAAAAAAGTTATAAAAGTTGTATAAGATGTAAGCTTTTTCGCATCTAAAATTGGTTTTATTGTCATGGCTACAAATTCATAAATAATGAAATCGTAAGTTAATTCCAACCGTAAATAAATTTACTTAGTTTTTGGTTTACTGTTTGTTTGGCTTTCCGTCTGCTTTTTATTTTGTTACTGTTTGAAAGCGTGAATTTGAAACATTAATTTCAAATAGTCTAACGCTTTATTACCATACTATTTGTGAGCATATATATTTTAAATGACTAAAATATGCTTTTTTTTTTTTTCATTTTATAATTCAAGAAATGGATGACTTGAGGCTACTTTAGTCCTAGATTTCTTTTGTATTTATATTACAAAAAGTAAGGAAAAAAGTTCTCTTACATGTTTTTAGAGGTGAGCCAGGTGGTGGGCTTCTTTTAAATTTTGGTCGCGTTTTTTAAAAAAAACTTTTTACAACGTCGAGGCAGGAACTGCTAGTTTTCAGAACAGGCTTATGAGGAAATTAATTTCCCTACATTAACCCCCCAAAGTGCTACATTACAATTTTCAAGATATAATTGTTAGAGACATTATGTTTGAAAAATATACGTCTTTATTTTAAGTCACAGATTATTAAATTTACCAATTGTTGATGTTTTTCTTATTTAAAAGAAACTTTAGATACCTTAGAAATTCGTTATTATTTCAAGTTTTGAATTTCAATCCAAATTCTTATTGAGTTACCATCAGTGTGTCACTACCTCTTTCAATTTCAAATTTATCACTTTGGGTAATTATCCTTCTAAAGTTTCGACTTATTTCTCTTTAATTAATGTTACTATAACATCCATTTTTTTCATATCATTTCACTTGAAAGGGAAAATGCTTTCTTTTTTTAATTGAACAATATTTATATTGATACTTTAGTCATATATTGATGCAGTTTTAATTTATAATGGTGATAAAACTTTTAAATTGATATATCTTAAGAATCCTCAAGAAGAGTTGAAAATCAATTTCAAACGTAGTTAACTGAAGGCAAAGAATTATTTAATATGTTAGATTGCGTTTAAACTTTGGACTGAAGCAAATGGGATTTTTATAGTGACACGGTGAAAAAGGCAAAAACTAATAGTTGCTTCCTTTGTGTTTCAAAGTGCTGAAAGTCATTCTTGTCAATGATAGAGAGTAAGGATAGATTCACATCTACTGCGACAGCGACAAAACAATTCTTACATATGAGGGTGCATGCACTTCAAATGTAACAGCGACGAAACCTTACAGAGTGCTGCATTGGTTCTACATAATTAATAACCACTCCCTCATAACTCCTTGGAGGCTTTTTCTTGCAGCATTAAAAAGGACTTTTACTCAGACCACCAGGATTCGTTGACTGCGCTATCGAAGCCATATACCATAACTATTATTTTGATAACCATAGCTACAGTCTATTACGCCGCAGGGAAAATGCTCCTGTATCCTTTGGTGTGAATGTATCCTTACTGGAATTATGATTTCACAGATGAATATAACCAAGTTCATATTTATTTAAACCGGTGGTGTGGCGTATTGGTAAGGCGCAGGTCTCGTACGCCCAAGTTCGCAGGATCAAACCTGGCCCAAGTCGGTGGATTTTCAAGATGCAGAAAATCGACAGCGCCCACGCCGTATGATTATGTGGCACCTTAAGGATCCCTTGAGTATCTGTTTGGCGTGGATACTCTAGACTAAATTAAATTCCAAGTGCTGTTTGCATCAATTAGAGCTCATGTTCCGCCATCTAGGGGGAAAGTGGGCGCCAAAAAAAAAAAAACAAAATGCGGCAATGGTACCACACTCATTGTGGTGCCGCTTGAAGAGTTGGTACCAATCTCTGGCAACGCACTTGGTCTGCAATGATTAGAAACCAATACTACGGAGCACATTGAAATTTAAAAAATATATATTTATTTAAAAAGCTTTAGGAACATTGTATACTTCAATTTGCTACGCTTAAGGCTTGCATTCCCCTTCCTTTTTCTACTTTAATTACTTACCCAAGAAATTTCGTCTGAGAATCAACAGGCCTACCATAAGCCATTAAAAGGTCACAAACCACGTAATTCAATAGGCCTCCATCGTATTAGCGGCAATAAAATATAATTCGAGAAAATAGCCACCTTACGTGCCAAATGAGATTTTACAAAAATAAGATTTCTTGCGATGCTGGCTCATTTTCCAGACCACCAGCCGAGCATCCCATCCCTATTGACCCATTACGGTGGCGCATTACGCGTGGCCCAGAGACTTCGTAAAAATCAAATTTACGACCCATTTCACTGGGCTCACCCTCCGATAATGAAGCGTCTCGACGTCACCTTTCGGGGCTCGAACCGTCACATTCGAATCGAGTGCAATGGGTTGCCGCTTTCAATCAAGGTTACGGAGAAACTTCCATTTTTGTTTCTTCCGATTTTATGTCTGATGTTCACTGACAAGAAACAAACCGAATGCGTGAAAGTTTTTTAACAGTTTAAGGAAGCATTAAAAATAAAATGAAAAACAACTTTTAAATCTTAAATTTGCAACGAAAAAAGGGCAAACACGTGTTTTGGAGTGACAAGATGCTCCCCTTTGCACTTCAAAAAAGATGTGAGCTTATGGATGCAAAAGCATTCGACGAAGCTTTTGTCGGACGTCTTTGCATCTTTGTAAATTTTAACACGTGTCTGCAATTTTTACTGCAATTTTATGCCTTAAACGTTGTTTTATTTTATTTCATTTTTCGCATAAAAGGTAAACGTTTTATTATTCAAAGAAAATTTACTTGTAAATAAAGTTTAACTTTTGAATAGAAATATTATTCAACAAAAAGCAAAGTTCATTATTTAGGAAATGTAATTTTTTTTTTTCGGTGCAACACAGCGTCTCTCAAATTATTTTCGTTCAGCTTAGAAGGAGGGTTGATACTGGTTAATATTGCATGGTTTATTAATATTATACCACTTTTATTTCTATATCCAGTTCTGTATTTACCGTTTCATTATGGAAAACTTGTACGGCAACCACTCATTCTTGCTGCATCATACGCTATGTTAATTATTTTATTATTATTTTTCTCTGTGCCCGGCTCTTGTTTACAATTATTGAGTCATAGAAAGTCTACCAAACCTTTTCGATACACTACATTATGTTGCTCATATAATCACCCCCGCCCCCGCTATTTCTGTTGGTCATTGCTATAACTTCAGCTTTTGTGCAAAACAGTTGTTATGCAAACCAATTATTTTTTCTCTATCTTAGGGACCATCCATAAATAATGTCACGCTTTTCCTATATATTTGACCCCCTCCCCCTTTGTCACAAAATGTCCCCTTTGTCACGCTATGTTGCATATGCATGACGTTACACTTATTGTTACCCCCTCCCCTCCCCTTGTACCAATTTGTCACAATTTCAGGAACCCCCCTTCCCCTCGAAGCGTGACATCATTTATGAATGATCCTTTACGCACTATTGATGTTAATTCAACACTTTTTTCTCTTCTCGGCTCTGGGATAATCAACATTTAAACTACAAAAAAAAAAAAAAAAAAAAAAAAAAAAACCCTATTATTGCATTACTCCTATTTACTTTAACTTTTCATATGATTTGTTAATGCAACCCAGAATTATATTACTCTCTTTTTTTTAATGTTTGAACCTAGATAAACAAGTTAAAGAGCTATATAAATGCAGGTCATTAAAAAAGATATGCTGGAACTTATTTAAAAAATAAATGCTACGGAACCAACTTGAAATCAAACTCTCGTAGGGAAAGAAAAGATCTCGCTAAACCCAAGTTATTCTAACTGAGTTTTATATAGGACTTAATAGGCTCGCAATAACCAACGGGCTCGCAATTGGCAGTTCGGCTATAGACATATAGATACACAGAAATGCATAGAAAGGGCGAGTACAAAGTAAAAATTTAAAAACCTTTATCAAGTTAAAATCAACGAATATTGTCCCTATGGGACTGTAACGTACAAGCGAACAGACTTTTAACTTGAAGATTTTTTCATTACGATATTACAGTAACTCCTCTATACCACAACTCTTCATTTCGCTTATTCGGGAATGTGGCGCTTTTCCTTTGTCTCCCAAAAAGATGAGATTAGAAAAACTTATCTTCAAATTTGAGACTTAAGAAGAAGTAAAAACATTGCATTTCTCAGGATTTTTTAAAAACATTTTGTTAATAAATAACAAAATCTTTTTTAGTCTCAATACTTCAGCAATTTCATCTGAATTTTATGCAGTTTAGTAGAAATCTTCAACTCTTTTCTCTCAAATAATAGCAATATAAATCGAATTCATTCTTTATCTTAAAAAGCAATGAATAAGGTAATTTTGTTGCTGCTTTTATTAAGAGAAATGTAGTCGTTATGTAAGAATAATCTAAATTTTTTAAGCATTTATTTAAAATGAAATAAGTTTAAATATTTCAAAAAGCGCGTGTCATTTGCTTATACGTTAGATGAATAGTTATTTTTAATGACCTCGGTCATATCGCTGTTTTTTCTCTTTTTTTTTTTTTCTTTCTTTCTTTCCTTTTTTTATTTTTATTTTTGCTGTTGCCTCACGACAAGAGTGATCTAACGAGGGGCTGCTGTATTAATGCAGAGCGTAGAATGAGTTCAGTGAAATTCTCATTAGTAATCACACACCCTAGAGCACACATTTCATTTTCTTCGGCATATGTAAATTGAAGCTTGAATAACAAGGCTAAAAATGCTAAATATAGAACAACATGTTAAAATTTGTTTTTAGTTATATATTTAAATATTTCATTGAATCTATTTTGTCTAAAGATATCTATGAATAAAAAATATTTTTATTTTGTTTCAGCGTTCCTAGATCGTTGCTGTGGGTTTTAAATATCTAGTCAAGAACGGTAGACACCATGCAAAATTACAGCCTACTGTTTATATCTTTGATAATACTTGCAGTTACAAGCGTAGGAGAAAGTAAGTAAAACTGGTCCCCGACGCATCTCATTAATTTGATTGTGTGTGTATCTGTGTTCAAGCATAGGCTTGAAAAACTCATGTCAAATGCAAGAGAAATTTTATAAGTAACGATTAGTTGTTCTAGGGACTGGAACAAGATGCAGTGAATTATTCTTAAATGAAGCGTGTACGAAGTAAACATCATTACTATTATTTCGATAGCTTAATTGCTTTTTTAATGCAAGGAATTTTTGTCTTCAGAAAATAAAGAAAAATCGGGTTGTTTGTTTTGAAGAAAAGAAAAAGGGTGATATATTTTGAAGCAATTTACGGTACGCTAGTAAATTTATTTCACGTAATTTTAACCACCTATTTGGCTTTTGCTTTTTGCAATAAAATGCGAAACTATGCTAATTTGCCTATTCGTTTAAAAACTAAAGGTAAACGGCCTTATTATTTTGTGCAAATAATAGTGAAGAAATCACAGGAAATATTCATTTTATAAAAGCTGCAAGATGTGAGTTTTAACTAGCCTGGTTATCACTAATACATCCACTGCAATCAACAAACATTTCTAATTAAAAAGTACTTTTTAGCCTACTTTTCGATAAGCGTAAAACAAAAAAACAAGAAAACAAACATAGACAAGAAACATTTTTCTTGACGTCTTATTCTAAAAACAAGAATACATTTTTGAAAAATGTATGAAAAAAGGTTTAATGTAGTTTAAAAATATCATTAAGGACGAAAAATAGTCGAAAATATATCAGAATAAATAAATAAAAATTGAAAAATAAAATAAATTAAAAGTAATGTTTTCATATGGAGAAAATGCGTCTGTCGGCCTATCTGTCTGTCCCCCTCCCGCTAATAACTTTTGAGGGAACAGTCCGCTTTGATTTTTTTTTTTTTTTTTTTGAATTCTAAAGATCTTGGTCCGGACATCTCATTTCCATATTAAAAATTTTTTATCTGAACAATTTTTCGTTCAATTTTGAACAGTTAAAAAATCTTAACAGTAGCCCCAACGGGAAAATATAAAGCAAATTATATAAACACTGGACACAAGACCCAAGTTCCTTTGAACAAGCACATTAGAAGGAGCTCTCGACATGAAAATTTTTTGATTTGAACAATTTGTTTGGAACAAACTTTATCGGAAGATTCTTATGACATTGAACATGTTCAGATCCGAAGTTCATCTAGAATTAAACGAACCTATTTTCCCATGAAAGTTTTTGGGCTGAATTTTTAAAGATACTTCTGAATGAATGAACGAATGAGTGGAACAGCGAATGAATAAACGAGTGAATGAATGAATACATAAATGCAAGAATGAATAAGTACATGAATAAATGAATGATTAAGTTAATAAGTTCATGATTGAATGAGTGAATGAATATGTATTAACCGTTGAAAAAGGTCTATTTGAAGTAATTTGAGAGACAAAGCTAAATGAGAAAGAAAGAGAGAGATATAGCTAAATATAACTTTGACCTTAGAGCATACATGAAAATAGGCTCGTATAGTTCTGAATGGTAACTCGTTTTTTTGGACATTCTTCTTATTCTTTAGTTTCTGTTTTAACCAGATGAATTTCCACCCAATGTAATTCTAACCTTTCAAACCTTTCATAATACTATACAATCAAATAAAAACAAAAGTTAAAATAAGGTGCCGAAATTGATCTTAAGAAATAGGATAATCAGATGATACATCATTAAATGTTATAAAGAATGATCTGTATTGTTTAATAAACTGAACAAAATGATTAAAAAAAAGAAATGAGGTATATGTATTTTAAACGCAAATATGAAACGAATTTGAATCAATGTGAATATGTAGATGATGCAGAAAAAAAATTAATGAATGTAAAAATATTCCCACAACAGTTAAGAATGACTAAAAAATTATTTTAGATTGAATAATAAACTAAAATTAAATAATAATAATAATAACAATGATGAGCACAATAACAATATTAATGATTTACAATTCGAATTCGGTGAATCACATTTTATTTATGGTCGCTCAGTTACCTTAGCATGCCAATAAGATCGAATTTAAGAGAATTTTTTCATTTTTGCAATTGAGCAATTCAGTATTGAACTTTTAACTCGACTACTTAATTCTGATTAATTTTTAAAGCTGATTGTCCATAATTTGTAATTATTATTTTGCCTTTGATTTATACGTAACTACAACTCGTTGGCAATACGTTTACGGCCATCTCCCCTCCCATGAATGATTACACAATAATTTATTCTCCAGCTCAAACAAAAGAAAATACAACAAGCACTCAATCACATTGTAATAACTTAAAATCATCACGACAAAGTTGATCTCATTGTAGTCGGAATTGAAAGTATTGTTCTATCGTTGATGAGAAGAACTATTTGAACAATAAATCATCGCGAAACCTATTACAATCCTTTTTCGTATCAGCAGGAGACGTGCCTGAAAAAAGAGACGTGAACAAATGCTAATGTGTTTTATCATTCCTTAAATAGCGGATACTGATGGTTGCTCATTTGCTTTTAATGGAGTGAGAAAGATGGTTAAGAGATAGTAATGATTTCGACCCGTTTTCGTTTATTACTTACTTCCTTTTATAAGTATCGCACAAATATTATCGGGTATGTTATTATCTGAAGGAGAGGTTATGGATTATGAAAGCGTAATATTAATGCAGTCAAACCCCGTTAACGCGAACTCTCTTAACGCGAAATTCCGCTTAACGCGACATGAATGCCATTCCCCGTCAGTTAATGTAAGAACTAGTGCTAAATTAATCGTTTAAGAAGAAATGTATTTGACCAAAACCCCGCTTAAAAGGAAAGACAACATTTTTCAGTTGAAAAAAACACAGGTAAATAAAACTTATTCTTCCATTCTGATAATTGTTTTTAATACTAGTTTAGTAAATTTCATATACATTTCCTAATCGAAATATAATTATAAATTCGTATATGTGTGTGTGTATATGAGCATTTTTGTATAAATATACTTTTGGTTACTATAATTTCTGTATCACAAAAAACAAACATTTTTACTAAATTCAAAATCCTGCAACCATCGGTTTACGCGAAATATTTTGGCATCCTCCGCGACTTCGCGTTAACGAGGTTTGACTGTATATATATATATATATATATATATATATATATATAAATTATATGTATATAGATAACTTAGTTGTTACATACGTTATTTCAATGCTCTTAAAGCGATTTATTTATATTTAATGCTTCGCAATCTGTGTCTCCCCTCTGTTGCAGAACTTCTCTTATAAAAGACATACATGGAAACGTTTTCAGAGAGGATGTAAAATAACGAAAGTACTATTTAGTGATTTTTTTGCAAACTTTCGACTTGTTTGTATAGCACGGAAGAACGTTTGCAGATTGTGTCGTCACCAGAAATTGTAAAACATTTCCAAGCCTTTTCAGTTTTTTTTTTTTTGTGCAACCAAGTTTAGAAAACAATAAATCCAGAAAAACATATGCTAAAATTTAGACGCTTTTCAAAGATATACAACGAATAAACAAATCCTCCAAAATGTCAAAGAACGAAGGCACTCAATCCGAAAGGAAACGATTGCCCTTCAGTCTCACCACCCCTAAAAGTTCTTTCAAGAAAAAAAATTCCAACATTTTCTATTTAGTGTGACGAGAACTCTTGATGTACTTTAGGGGAACAAATTACTAAAAAATGTTCATTTGGAGTTAAAAAATTAAGAAATTCCTCAATTTTTAATGTAAAATTAGTTCAGTCCAATGAATCTTTGCTCAACGATTTTTTTCTTTTTAATTTAGATACAAATCTGCAAAAATATTCTCAATTTTCAGCCTAAAATTTCTTACTCCATTTCTTTCTTTCTTCCTCTTTCTCTCTCTTAATCACTCACCACCGATGAATAAAATAAAATAAGCGCTGTAAGTATTAACACCTTTTTTCCCTGTAATAAGCAGTATATTTTAAAACTTTTTTTCATTACAGAAGAAGTTATGTTCCACTCATTCTAAATCTCTACTCAAAAAATGTTCTAAACGTGTTTAATATGATATATTTACTCGCAAAATTTAAAAACTTGTCTTTGAGATGTAATAGAACTTAACTCAATATAGTAATTTCGAAAAAAGCTTTTTTAAACCTGAAATTTTTTGGTTTTGATAACGCGTTCACTTTCTCGAAGGTTTCAAGGTAAGAAATCTGACACGGTTAGCGTGGAACTGAAGTGAAAAGAGAGGATTGCAGACAGGACGTGATTCCTTACCCAAAACGTTTTTGTTTTGGTGAAATTTAATTGTAAATATTAATTTGTTTTTATTTATAGATAAAAGTGTGTCTCGATATTTAAAAAAAGAATCCTCTTCATAACTCGAATTTTTCCATTCATCGAATTTTTTTTTTAATTTAAACTTTTGACTAATGTGCCGTTCATTAGTCTTCAATTATTTCTCTCATTTTCATATTTCGCTGCTAATATTCTCATATCTTGATTTAAAAGCCATTCCACGGGAAACATATTTTACATACTGCACATGACAACCATAGTTCAATCAAAAATAATAATCAAAAAAGGTAACGCGTAAAATTTTTCGTAGATTTAGAAAGTACCTATGCTTGTGGGATTCCAAAAACAAAAACAAAATGTTTATTACCATTTAAATTATTATTTTGAAATGAAATACAGCTGTCACGTGCAAGACATAAAATGTCTGTTTTCCGTGGAATAACTCTAAAGAAAAATTGCATATAAAAGTCGAGCACTGAAAGGTTTTATTCATTTAATAATATTGTTTAGAAAATGAAATTCTTTTTTGTATGTACTTTTGGTAACATTAATGCCTCCCTCTATCAGATGCAAATACAAATCTGTGTGCATCTTTCACTGCCGTGATTATGGGGTTAAAGATAACATTAACAAATCGAATTAACCCCAATAAACTATACAATGACTGATCTGAGCAGATAAGCGGGAATCCGTTCTATAAGAAATCGTTTTATGAAACAGATGAGCAAGGAATCTATTAACAAAATTGAAGATATTGTTTTCCCCCTTACTTCGAATGCATCTTTCATTTTTGTTTTGTACCCATCAATCAAGGTCGCTGATGAATGAAAGTTCACATTATTTTCTGCGCGATGTCTGATGGGCAGTAAACAATGGGATCCCATTGTTTAACACATGAAAAACATGATACGATCGACTAACTCTTCCTCGACTATCGGTGCAAGGCCAGACTCATTGAGCCGCAAATTATCGGTGCAATGATCGCAACATTAAGAGGGTATTCGCGATGCTATAAATTTCTCTAATAACATGATTCTGACACTCGATCGCTGCAGCTATTTATCAAACTACCGAAACAGTAGTGTTTATCCGGCCATAGCGGGCGTTTTGCGGTGACGTCACGTTTTGGTGATGGACCACATCAAATGGATGCGATTTCATGATTACGATAACGGGCTCGAATATGACTTTCAGTGCCTCCTGAGAGAAGTGTGGAAGTGAAGCATATCTTCTGGCCATCTGTTTCACTGCTGCTGAATGACATTGGTAGTTAATGAAGCTTGATGTGTGGTTATATGGTTAGCCTAACCAATGGGAAATGATACTCTCCTATTTGCACATTAGCATAACAGGAAGGAAGTAATGATTCAAACAATTCAAATTGCCGTGTGCTTCAGAATTGAGAGGGTTATCAAAATAGTTAGGGACATTATTCATATTTTAGGAGAATTCCACGGAAAGAGTTACATAATCTCGTTAGCTGAGGCAAAAGGACAACAGGAAATCTTGCACATTATCTCTCTTCCCTGGTTTCGAGTTTGATGTATACAGTTATAAAACTGCGAATCCAGTATAAGGAATTTGATTTTTACAGCATTCATAGAATGTGTTAAAGCATGTGCAATTGGGGGTAAAAACTTTTTTTTTCTAGTCGATTGTCTTGAAAAATTTCGAATGTCTAGCTTCATTTCGCAATAAATGGTCCCCTTAACTATATGGCCAGAAATTTTATTATTCATAAATGAAACTAATATTTTATTAAAATCACTTGAAAACTTTGACAAAGGACCTTTCCCAAACATTTCGATGTATTTTTACCTTTTAATATTACCCACACTTCCACCTGATCTGATTATCTAATGCTCCAAAAGGCATTCATTCTCCTCTATACGGAGATCTGGCATGTTCTGTGTTCGTAGACATTGATTTAGGTTAACCTCGCTATAAGTTGACGCATTTGCACCTCGAGACATGAAAACTGAGTGGAAAGAACGACATTTCTCATGCAAATAATTTTCTGCAGCCTGGCTGTTTCTCTTCAGGCATCATTTTGTACAAGAAGCATTAAAAAGCATCTTCCGCAAGAAAGGTTTGTTTTTGAAAAGTTATGCTTACACTTTTGCTTTTGTAGAACACTTTTGAAGTAATAATAGATTTTAATAGCGGCATCTTAAGCTGGGCTCCTATCATCTCTTGCAGTAGGGAAAAATATTACATCGTTCTTTTTAAGGCATTCAATTCACATGCTTTTGATCCCAGCTGATCTGAATGGTGTTTGGAATTTTGTTTTGAATCAATTTTGTATCGGAAAATGACCTGTATGGCTGTTAGGAAAAGAATCTTCCTGGGTTATCTCACGTCAGTTCGCCCGGGGCATGTTTAAATAATCCATGATGTTAGAATTCAATGAAATTCGGTATACAATATTTCTATTGTGGCAAGTAACTTCGTGAAAAAAATTTTCTGTTGTGGCTTGAGTAATATTTTCTATGTCATTTCCTTTTTTTTCCCTTTTTTTTCGGCTTACTTTCGTGCAAAAATTAAAAGAAAAAGTATTAAAGAATACATAATGTACCATGAAAATATCGTTAAAAACGAATTAATTAGACAAGTATTGAAACAATAAAAAGAATAGAAAAAGCAAGTTTATGAGCTGGGTAAATTGTCTGTCAGTCGGTCTGCCTAACCTCCTGATAACTTTTGAGTGAGCAATTTCATGCTAAAAAAATTGAAATATCTTGCCCAGGGTATTTCATGTTTCATGTTTTTTTTTTCCAAAGGATCATTCAATTTTGAACATCTTGAAAAAGTGAATATTGGGCTGTACGAGGAAATCTGAACACTATATAAATTCTTATCATCCCAAAGACAGACTTGCTTCAAGCAAGCTTTATCAAAAAGAATTTATATCGTAGAACATATACAAAAGAGGATTTTCCGATATGATAATTCTGAGCATATTTTTTGAACAATTCGAAAATTTGTAACATAAGCGTCTACGGAAGAAATTCAAAACTTTTTATCTTCTAAATTGATAGCACCAAAAACCTTTTTTTTAAACGAAAAAAGCTTTTCTGTTCACAAACCTGAGTGATAGCTTTTCTGCTTACACACCTGAGTGATGGTTTTTGTGCTTACAAACCTGAGTGTTCCCTTACCTACTTACTAACCTGAGTGTTCCATTACCTGTTTACTAACCTGATGCTTACCAGCCTGAATGTTGATAACTTTCTTTATGCACTCTCAGAAACGCATGCTCAAATCTCACGAAACTTTCGTCGTATTTGACGAAATGGCTTCGTGAAAAATGCTCCGAGTAAACCTTTCGTCAAATTGGCGAAATTTGTGTAGAAACTTTTTTAAGTCACGTGATCGCGCGAGGAAAGAATCGTTATAAATAACGAAATTTTCTTGATGATTGAAGAATCGTCAAAAGTAAGAGAAATTTCTGAGAGTGTGTGATTACTAATTTGAATGATTCCTTCTGTTCTTATTAACCTGACTATATGTGCTAACGACCTTTCCATTTTATTTACTAATGCATCTAAATCTGTCAACACGCTTACTATCTGGGCTTACTAACTCCTAGCGTG
The DNA here is from genome assembly GCA_038502835.1 of Octonoba sinensis. Taxonomy (NCBI): domain Eukaryota; kingdom Metazoa; phylum Arthropoda; class Arachnida; order Araneae; family Uloboridae; genus Octonoba; species Octonoba sinensis. The sequence continues at coordinate 20,281,691 of CM076599.1, read as the reverse complement.
CTTACTAACTTCGCATCTAAATTTATTTATTACCATCTTACTAGCTTATTATTTACTAACATCTAAAAAACGGGAAATACGTTTAGTATAAATTTATTAACCTGTCTATATGTTTTCTTTTCTCCTCATTATATACTTACTTAGTTAAGTGTCTACTTTTCTTATTATCTGAGCATACTTTATTCTTTATACCTGTTGATTTATTTCTGTATTAATCATTGCTACTAAAAATGAGTTTCGCTGGATTTTAAAATTTAGCTGAAGCTTGAAGGTCAAAATGGGAAGAGGGGTTATAGAAGATAGAAGGTTCAAAATGTACCGTCTTTGAAAGGTATTAGATATTCATTTAAAGAGAAATTCTTGATTGAAACTTTCAACTAGTGTGTTATAGGACCTTTTTTTAGCATAGCAAATGAGTGCCAACGAAAGTCCACATAAAGAGTTATCCTATGTTTTTCTCGTAAAATTGTGTGAGAAAGTTTTACGTTCGGGGAATATAAAAAAGTCTATACTCGTGACAAAATAAGCATATAAATTATAAAATCAAAACAAGTCAGACATTTTTTTACTGATAGATTAAAAATACGATAGAAAGAATTTTGTGACTGAAGCATTTAATTTAGTAATTTTGAGGAATTTTTTAAAGAAAACTGAAGAATTAGTTATCCAATTCTTTTTTTATTTTTCTGCTTTCTTTTGATGGGGCTGCACACTGCACAGTAGCCCCGCAAGCATTATGGGGACAGGCACCTTTGAAGTCGATTCCATTATTTAAATGTGTTTCTACTTATATGAATATTTTAATTTGTACTCCTACTCGAACATAACTAAATATTTTTGGCAAAATATGTGTATATCACCACACAATAATTAATTGTGTACTTACATTTTTAGGAAGCTATTTGATTTTAAAAAGTTACATCCACTTTTTCTTTTAAATTCTTTTCTTTTCTTTCTTTTTTTCTTCTACTCCTTTTTTTAAATTTCCCCCTTTAAAGCTACAGTTTTTTTCGAAACATTATCGCAGTCAGAAGCATTAAAAGTTATGAATGTATTTTGTTCGGATTATAATTATAAAATAATTCTGAAATAAAAACGTCAGTTTGGCCATACTTTATTTAAAAGAAAAAAAATCTTTAAAATTCTTTTTTTTAAATATTTTTTCATTATCTTAACTGATTTATATTTCTTGAGTTATTTGGATCAAAAGTTAGAATGGGTTAAAGCTTTGATTCTAAGTTGTGGATAATTATTTTAATACATAAACTTCAAAAAATTAAGAAAATTGCATAAATATATAATAAAATCTGAAATTTTTTAAAAGAAGAACTATAATTTGTCCGACTTATACCCTTACTATCTTTTACTGGGCACATGTATGAAATTAGCTACAAAAAATCAAAAATGTATCTTGAACAGAAAAAACTCCTAGAGGTTTAGAAAACATTAACAAAATCAAAATATTAAAATAATAATAACAATAATAATAATTTTTAGCCAGGGAATTTGTCAGTGGCTAATTGCGCTAAGTCCCCATAAAAGGATTACTATCGCTTTGTAAAAACAAAACTCTGAAGGAACCAAGTTAATCCCTTTCTTTTTATTATTTATTAATGCTTATTTAATGGTATTTATTAATTCCAGACATAAAAATTTAAATAATAAAACCAACAGTAGAAATTTTGTCTCCTTTATGTAAATTTTGCTTAAGAGCCGGTGTAACATTATATTATCAATTATCATTTTGTATGAAAGCATCTCATCTTCAAATTAATTTTTTTGTAACGTTGCATAGTTCGAAAATTATGATTTAAGAGCAAATGCTACAGTACACATTTATGTATATATAGCGATCGATAACAAAGCACGTATGTATATAATGTTTTCTTATAGATTCATATCAATTAATCAGTACACGTACGGAAAATATATCAACAAATTTCTTTATATTTATCCATATATTTTTTAATCTTTTCATTTTCTTCTGAAGATACTTATTTAATACTTCGATAAACTTGTCTATTTGTCTATCTTCTGAAAGCTCATTTATAAATGAGGAAATGCGTTTTGATTAAAATGAACTCTTATTTTCCTTTATTTGTCTATGAAATCGTAATAATCCTTCTATCGAAAAGTAAATATTTCTCTTTCCTCAGATTTAATCTGAGCTAATAAATAGGAAAAAACCTCTTAACAATCAGGGAGTTTTTAACTGCCACCTATGAACAATAATTAAACAACGAAGCTCTTTATACGACCATTCTTTCACACGATTAAAAACAAATCAAACAGAATATCGCAAAAGCTTAAATCGGATGAATTGTGATTTAGTTCTGGATCAGAGCCACCAAGCCTGCTCGAGATGTCTGAGGTTTTTATCTCAAGCCTAACGGGAGAAGAGGTGTGAGAAACGGAAACAAGAAGCCCGAATTACGAGTCCGTATTTTGCGCCCGCTACTCTTTAATCTTTTAATTTCTCAGGCGGTCTCTTTGCTCCGATAAGCGTTTTAATAGCGGAGAAGGAAGAATGGCAATAATTTCTCCACCTAGACGGTGGAATAATAGACATTGGCCTGCCAGTGATGCGTTTCGTGGATGCGGAGGTCATTTCCTGTTGGAATCTCGCAAATGAATGGAAAGAAGGGCCAGTGGGCGGGAACGCAACATCACTTTCTGCAGCATAGTGTTACGACAACTTATTGAGGAAAGGCCACCCTCCTCACGCGTGTTTGTTCTTTACAATTTTGTGTGTGATCGTTCCGAATTACTGGCAGGCTGGCATACTCCGCAGGTAGCCCAGGGAATTCTATAACGAATGGAATTAGATATATAATCAGTTTAGTCAGAGCATTTGCGCAACTTTTTGGATTAGCTTCTTACTTTTTAACTTGCAAAATAGTTTTCTTTACTATTCTTCAATGAAAACCGTACATTCGATTCCCCTAACAAAGCTGGACAATTTTCAGACAATGAAGAATAGTTTTTTAAGGATATTTCACAAAGCCCTGAAATTTTCCACACTAAAAAATTCTGGTTAAACCTTTCACAAAAAAAAAAAAAAAAAATGGTGAAATTTAGCTGCAGCCAACATTTGGAACTAAATTGAACCATTATAATGGTGTAGTTTTACCTAGTTTCACCGTGAATGTGAAACTAGGAACCATTATAATGGTTCAACTTTGGTACCAAATATTGGTTGCAGCTAAATTTCACCATTTTTTTTTTTTTTTTTTTTTTTTTTTTTTTTTTTTTTTTGTGCAAGGTTGAACTAGAATTTTTTATAGTGCAACTCTTACAAAAGCTTAGCTCTTTTTTACAATATTTATTGAAAAACTTCGTTAGAAATACGATTATCCTAATAGAGCAAGGAGTTTTTTAACCAATGAAGAATTGTTTCTCTAGAGGTCTTAAATTCTATCAGGGAATTAACTATTGTTCGAATATTTTGTAACACTTAATTTATAAAGAGAGAAATTTAATAAAAATTGCGTATACCAGTAGGATCAACCGATGGTAAAGTACATAACACGATTAAAGAATTACTTTTATAGCCATTTTCAAATCAGTCAAATAATAACGCGCATAAATTTCGGAATGATTCCTAAATTTTCCGCTTATAAAAGGTTATGCACTTTATTCATTTATTTCATAAAACAAATACAGCTATAAATTTCATACATAATTGATTTAGAACAATAAGTTATGGACATAAAACGGAGTAAATTATATGCTATTGTGCAAAACGCAGCTAATAGCTCAATGGATTTTTCCTCCCGAGGTTAGCGCATTGTAAGTATACATACAATATCAAGCGTCTAATATGTACTTTCAAAAATGATTATACACGATGATAAAGTAAGCGATAAATGAAGTAATTAAAATCTAATAGATTTTTTTTTTGATAAAGTTTATTTAGATCAACCTCAATCACTCACTAATTCGTGATCCTTAACAAGAAAAAAAGTTTGATTTATGATTTAAAGAGTTGTTTTGAAAAAGTACAGGTGATGTTTTTTTTCTTTTTCTTTTTAAGTCAGTCCTTCCTTAAGAGACACTACACAATATACTATTTATAAACATTTTCAGGAAATATTTATATAAAAATATTTACATAAAATTGTTTTTATTTCAAATATTCTTGACCCGTGACGAAAGTAATTCTTGCGTTTTTATGACTTGTGCTTCTGTTATTTATTCTTTTTATTTAAAATAAATGAGCATTAGTAGGTTACATAAGTAGTAATAAAACCTGAGAACGCAAAAGAACAAATAGAAAACAATTTGAAAAGAATATCGTGATTCAGACTTTTAAAAATCCTGCTCTGCCCAAATTTTCTGCCTCTTACATCATGTTGTTTTAAGTTAATTCTAAACTAAAAAGGAAAAAAAAATCTTTTTAGTTAGTGAATGATGAATAAATGACCATAACTGATTTGAGTTGCCTTGGAATTATGACTAATTTATCATTGTCTGAAATTCACGATTTTGATTTGTTACACATGTTTCTGATGAATATTTCTAACTAAACGACATTTAAGTTTAGTGATTTAATAAAGTATGCTTTCTTTAGACCATGAGAAAGAATACAAAAAGCTCCGGAATGCTAGCTTCATACAAGCATGATGGAATATAATCCAGCTTCTTCGCTGCTGATGAGCACATCGAGAAATGAAGAATTTCAAAAATTGCCATCCGTTTATATATATATATATATTAGACGCCCGGATTTGAGACTGTAGTGCATATATATAAGCACTACAGTTTCAAATCCCGGCGTCTAAATTTCGGAGTTCTAGAAAATACGGACATCCCAACCCGACATACCTCCTACTTTCGCTTTATTAAGAGCTAAGGTATTACTACGGATTATCCTATTCTTCCAATCTATTTTTGTGACTGCCTTTAGAAATACTTAGTTAGTTCATAAATGATCTTATCGAAGGACTAGAAAACCAGAACATTGTTTCAGGACAAGCCTTTTATAACCTTTAAAATAATATTCATATTAAAATAATATTCATATTAAAATATCTGTTATCTTCTTTCTTTTTTCGGTATTGGAAGCGTGCTAGAGGTGCGAATAACACGCAGACATATTCGCGAAACAAGAGGGGGGGGGGGGGCAGGATAATTTTGTGACAAGCAAAACGTTAATTCCGGATTTTTAAACTTCCCACTGCATGTACTCGTGTTGTTCAAAGAAGCACAGATCCTGAGGGGCGGGTGGGGGAAGTGCCTGCCCAGGGATTATGACTCCTCCCCCCCCCCCCCCCACCGTAACATTAAAGGCATTGGGTCAAAGCGTTATGAGGCAAAATAGAAGAGGCAAATCATGTTTTCATACCAATTGAAAAGTACAAGTAATGTTTGAAATAAATATAGGTAAAAGGGGCGGAAAAAAGGATATTCCCTGAAAATAGGGATTAATGTCAGAAAATGTCTTTCTTCTTTTAGACTTATTTCACCTTATAAAGTATAGATGATTTCGATTAAGATAGAAAGAGTTTTAAATTTTCGATTGAAAGAAAAAGGGATGAAACACAATTTTCCTCAGGAAAACTACGTTTTCATGCATAATTTTTTTAAGATATTCTTCTCTGATTTTTCGGAAGTTTTCTATTTTCATACATCAGACTGGAGAGTGTTATAAATATACATCTATTCAAGCGTTTCTTCCCGAAATTCCACTTCCACGGCATAATATTGCATGAATATTTCTTATGGGTTTAACTGAACTCTTAAGTCGTCATTTGCAAATTGCTTTTCGCGATAAGTTATCTTCGAGGTAAGTTACTCAAAACTGAACTCAAATGCTTGTTATTCGCAGAATTTATTTTTCACATAAACATTTTTCTTACGAATCTTCTTTCCGCTTCAGCCATGCATTCCTTTAGAAATGTGATGATGGCTCCTGAATTACTATTTAGAGGTATTTAAGAAACATAAGCGTTAAAAAGTTCGGTAGAGGCGTTGTTCAATTTCCTTCTTCACGGTACTTTAGCAGAAATTTGCCATCAAATAACTCATTCTTCATTCCATGCTTGAACGTACTGATTGAAAAGTACCGGATGCGGAATTAATTTAACTTGCCGATAAAGTTAATTAATTTAGTTTTTTTTATTTTGCATTAACATCGGATGTAGCTTTTATAAACCAAATGGTCTGTGAATCCGCGTTTAATTTCGTATAATAAAGAACTTATTCAGAAAAGTTAAACTGAAATGTTAGAGTATGTTGAACCATATAAATAATGGTTAAAAGTATCAATAGCTTCATTGACATTCTAAAAGCAAAGTTCTCGAACTTATGCCATGGTTTTCTTACAAAATCAATTACTTCAATTATTTAGTGCATTTTAAAGAAAAATTATTGATTTATTTTTTACGGATAATTTAAAATACACGGAAATTTTTTCGTTCTTTTGTAAAATTTCGCATAAAAAAACGCCGAATTTTGTGCTCTTATTTATTATTATTATCGTTATCATTATTATTATTATTAATTATTATTATTACTATTTTGCCATTTTAAGAAGAAAAAATAATTGAAAATTTGCCTAGACAAAGACTTAGGTACACATTTTTCTCAAAGTAAAACTACACATTAAATAACAAACGTTCGTATTCCTAATGTCAAAAGTAAGTCATATATTTCTAGCCTACTTTTCCGCGAAAGTAAAAAAAAAAGTCTGGATGAAAGCTTTGTGTATCATAAAAATTTCGTTAAATATAAGAAAAGTTTAAAAGAAGTTAAGTAATTAAATAAATATTGAAAAATAAAAAAAATGTACTTAGGGTTTTGAGATGGGGAAAATGAGTGTCTGTCGGTCTGTCTGTTCCCCCCTAATAACTTTTGAGGGAATTGTCCGATTCGAAAGATTTTTTTGCATACGAAAGATCTCGACGAGGACATCTCATTTCCATATTTTTCTTTTTGATTTGGGCCTTGGTAGCCTAGTGGTTAGGCTGTCAGGCTTCGGGTCGGAGGATCTCGGATTCGATACCCGACCGGCTGAAGACCCACCATGTGCACTTGGGGATACGTGCATATAAAATACTTGGACCCTGAAGTTCTGAGGCAGTGCCGAGGGTACCGGAGGGGGGAGACTTTCCCTTCCCTTCACTCTTAGGTCAAAAAAGGAAGGTGGCGTACTTGTGGTGGTGCTATCTGGTGTCATCCAAATACATTATAAGTGAAGTCGTACTTCCACCGTTGTGGTGATCTAAAAACGGAAGGCACTCCCTTGCTGCCTTAATTCGTGGTCGCTCTGCGAAGAGGAGCTTGGATTCCCAAGTGGCATTAGAAACAACAACCACAACAACTTTTTGATTTGAACAATTTTTCATTCAACTTTGAGCAGTTTGAAAAATCTTAACATTAGCACCTATGGCGAAATATGAAGCAAATTATATACCCCGGACATAAGATCGAAGCTCCTTTGTACAAGCTTATTGGAAGGAGCTCTCTACGTGGAATGTTTTTTGATTTGAACAATCTTTGCTCAGTTTTAAACAGTTCACAAAAATTTAATATTACCAAATACGGGGAAAATTCAATCCTATATAAATCTTGATCTAACTGGAGTTGCCTGGAACAAACTATATCGGAAAGATCTTATGACGTAGACCATGTACAGATACCAAATTCATCCCAAACTAAGCGAGCCTATTTTCGTATTTTTTGATCTCGATTTTTAAGTATATTTCTGAATAAATAAATGAGGGGAAAAATGAATGAATAAATGAGTGAGTTAATAAATACATGAATGAGTGAGTGAATGAATGAGTGAATAAATGTGCATTAACCATTGAAAAGAGGCATATTTGAAGCAATGAAGAACTGAGGTAAATGAGAAAAAGAGGGAGATGGCTAGATTATAAATTTTTGATGTTGATACATACAGGAAATTAGGCTCGCATATTTCTAGAGGAAACTTCTTGTTATTCCTGTAATCGTTTTCCAATGTGACGTTCATTTTAAAGAATGTAGAGCAGAAATGGACTCATATTCGTTAAGTACTTCGTTATGTTTAACAGAAGTAGATAAAGTTGTTTTTCGTAAAATAATATGTACGGATTGAAATCGGTCAAATTTTTTTTATTATCATGAAATAAAGTTACTTTCTAGAGGTTTCCCGTGTGAGTCAAAGCACTAATGGAATGCATAAAAATTCTTTAGTTTGGACAAATTAAGCTGAATTAATTATAATAATCTCTAAGTAATGTAATTAATTCTTTGATTTTGCTTCAGTGGGTTCCCGTGTGAATATATCTGTATTGGATGTCACTAAAGCAAAACGTTCCTGTAAATGCGTTTAAAGTCGTTTTTTTTTTTTTTTGTGATTATTTATTCGGTTGTCATTCGTGGGGTTTTTAAATAAAAAATTACTTATAATAACCTTTGGACTTTTGACTTAAAACACTTTATGATAACAGCTTTTAAAATAACTTACAAAAGGGCACTATGTCCATGATCTTCAAGGACATAGTGCCCTTTATGTCCCAGATACAGATATATACCTCTCCATAACCATTACACTCCCTAGATCTATTTTATGGGGGTTTTCAGGTTCACTTATATGTGAAACATTTAGAAGTCTTTTAATAAATGCAAAAGGGGAAAAACACAAATCTTTAGTCAAAATAGCAAATAAAAAGTTAAAGCAGAATTCTGTTCGATGATTTTCAAAACCTTCAGACCCTTCAGGCCTTCAAACGTTTTTAATATTGTTTTAGAAACATGTATTTATTATTGACCGAATTACATGCCTGGTTAAACAAAAAGTTTCCTTTCAAAAACAATCCGAGTTTTTTTTTTTTTTTTTTTTTTCATTTAGTTCAAAAAGGTTATTTGGCAAACAATATTTTCCATCACAATGTTTCCCCCAATTACAGCTCCTTATAGCTCTGTAGTAATTACCCGCATAACTAGCTGAAACAACAATATTACATTTCAAGTCGAAATCCCCGCATCGTTTACAGGCAGATTAAAATACTCTGATCTCAGATAAAAGAAACACGTGTTTTTTCTCAGTTCCTTTTGAAAGTGAAGCGGATTTCCGCATACTTCTTTTTCGTAATAAGCTGTCATTATACATTGAGTTTCAACCCGTAGCTCGAGATTTTGCAGATTTTAAATCGGTAGAAAGAGTTTGAAATGAGCGATATTGCCTAAATATATGTACGCGAAGGGCTATCTTGATTAGATATGCAGCCAACCATTTTAACTATACTTTTTTTTTCAATTTTCTAAAAATAGATAGTTGGGAAGGTGGCAAGACAGTAGGTAGCAGTAGTCTTAGTAAAACGTGGGAATCTTCATGCTTTTGTGGATTACTAAATCATGATAGTGAAATTTCATAAGTTTTTGTTTGCGTTTTATTTATTATTCTTTTTACCGACAATAGTCCGGATGTCATTTTATGAATTCACACCTTCAAGCAAGGGGGAATAACTCAAACTGTTTACTTTCTCGGAAGAGGCCGTAGAACATTTTAACCAATTTAAAAATCTTCTTTCCTTTCTAATTAACAATTATCTGATATTAAAAGACTTTTAGGATTGTTGTAATCTTATTCGGACGTCATTGCTTTGGAATTATGCACAATTTTAATCAATAATTATTGAGTTATCTCGTAATTCAATGCCCGCTATTACTTGAATTATTTCGAATTACTGAAAAAGAAGTAAAGATATGCCATTAGCATACGAGAAAAAAATGCATTGGGGATTTTTTTCCGTATACCTAATCGAGTATATGGGGGTACATTTGCAGTGCGAAATGTTTCTATGGTTATTTTTATTTTGTTTGAATTACCTAGTAAGAATTAACAACTGCACTTTCTATCAGATCAACGTTTTTCGTACTTCATTTTATGTTCAACTGAGTTTCACAGCTCGATCGTTTTATTTATTTCCAGTACTTTTTTGAGATTATATTCAATTAACATAATAATAATATTCGATAACTGTTCCGCGTCATAATCATCGTATCCAGTGGACAACCCCATCATGTTATCTATCCCATATTCATAAATAAAATAATTCGCCTCAATTCTTTTGCCTTTGGCTGATCCAGGCCATTGTCCTTTCATCACTCTCCAGTCCTAGTGCCGATTTCCCACCAACAGCGAAAGTGATAAAATATTTGTCTCGGGTTTTTCACGAAAGTCATTGGTTCCACATAATTTAATTGCCACGTCCTCGTTTTGCCAACAGCATGATGATTGACTGATAGTTATCCTGTCATTTTGAATCACGTCTATCAAGAACGTGATTTGTGTGTTGTGTTAGGACGTAAAATGGAACCAGATAAACCCCATAATCAGTGAAAAGAAATGGTGCTATGAAAGAAAAAAAAGTAGCTTTTGGGAATCTTGTATCTACAACACGTGTATGAAATTTTCCTTTCAAATTTGTCTTTTCACGCGGGCTTTGTCCAAGTGTATAATTGGTGATAAGATAATCCTTTTCAATTCATCGAGAAGTGTGCCGTCCAGTAGCATAATGTTCAGAGCAAGAGACTCCCACGCCGAGTGCCCGGGCTCGAATCCTATCAAGGAAATTCTTAATTGGTGCTTCTCCTGTCCAGGTGATTCGGATCCCACTTTAAGCTATTGATCCTTCCGCGTTCCTGGGGACACTTTATACTCGGCATGCTCAGGCAAACAAAAGTGCACAAGATGGTCAGTCGTTTGGGACACAGTCAAAGCACCACTTCCTGATAAGAAAGAAGATTCCACCCTTTGAAAATTTTGAGCAACTGCACACTCTCAAAAAGAGAATCCTCATTTTCGACGATTTTTCAATCTTCAAGAAAAATTCGGCAATTTGATGAAAGGTTTACTCGGAGCATTTTTCACGCAGCCATTTCATCGAATACGACGACAGTTTCGTGAGATTTGAGCATGCGTTTCTGAGAGTGCGAGTATTCAAATCCTGATTTACACGCTTCTATTAGAGTTACAACAAGCTATCTGAAAATACAATAGAGAGCAATTTTCTGCAATTCTGAAATAACCTAGCAAAACTATTTTCGAAAAAATGGTGATTCTCTCGCTGCTTTAAATTGTTAGTCTATTAAACAAAATGCCGCATCCGCATATTTTGAGGGGGGAAAAACCAAAAGACAACGCAATGAAAGCTTTCCTCACATTCAAATTGTTATTCTTTTATAGTTTTCAACACAATTGAGGAGTTTTGCGTCTTCTGCTGAACACTCAATCGGAGCATAATTTGTGTCTTCAAGAATGGAAACCGCTTTCTTAACTTCGCATCATTACCGCCATCTATCCGGGAAGCATGAAGCTCCGAAAACCGTAACCTCCCTTCTAAGGTTTACCTGTCTTCACACTTGGAGAAGCAGAAATGGCTTCACGAAGGACAATTTGTTTTTATGGCTTTTGTTTTCGCCGATTGGCTTTACATGCTGTACAAGTTCCGATACGGCGCGGTTCAGTGCGTTTGTCAGACTAATAATTTATGAAATCTGCTATATTTTGCTTTAGTACAAGATTTGTTTGCTACTACTTGTTTACGATTTAAACGGGATGTTTTTGTGCATATATTTTTTCTGTTACAATAACAGAAACAAAAAGAGTTGTTTAATGCTTTTCATGTCGAGGATGATATATTTAACGGTATCTAGTTTCGGTTCAGATTTAAACGCGATGTTTTGTGCATCTTTTTCGGTTACAAATAAATAAATAAATAAATATTGTGTAAAGCTCTTTATGCTTAGGATGACCTACCTATATGAGGATGTCTAGTTTACGCTCAAGTTGGATGTTGGAAAGACCTTAACAGAAATACATTCAGAAGGCAAAAAACGTTATTATTATTTTTTGTTTCCTAATGACAGATTTATAACGTTGCAGCAAATATCAGGTGTTAAGAAAAAAAGAACACAAAATGGATTTAAAAAAAAAAAAAAAGCTGCAACAAGATTTCTTCTTCTTTTTCTTCTTGTTATTATAATTTCAGAAGACGTTTCGGGTCAGTATATACTACTGAGCAGCATTCTAAGCATTTTCATACATCGAAACTTATCAATTTCTCGTTGAAACTGTGCTACAATTTCCAATCTTTAAAAATAGAAATCTATCTTCGCTATTATAAATTGTAGTAGAAATAGTATTGCTGTAGTCAAACAACAATACTATTGTCATCATTTATTTTCAGTTTATTTTCTATGTATTTTTTACTTCAGATGTCTATTTCATGCTGCCTTTTTCTCGCGGATCATAGGAATACCAGCGCGGAAACCAGATATAAACTACTAGGCGTGAAATTACGAGACAAAGAAATGATAAACTTTGTAAAATAATAGATTTTTGTAAAATAAGAGTCAATTTCCTTAATGCAACTAAATATATGCATCCGAGTGCGTTCTTAATCTGGATTGTAAGTTCACTTTATCTTTTCATTAAATAACAGTAAATAATGTTTCAAACAAAATTGAAAGTTTGAAAGAGTTGTACCAAAATTTGTAAAGTTCACGCCAATAATCTTTTGGAAGAAATTCTCACAAAAGAGGAATAGTCAAGAATATTATGATAAAAATTAGTTACAGTAATTATATCATATTGTATATTTTAAGTGTGAACAAATAATTATAAAATAGACAAAATAATTAACATATATTATGTTGTAAAGAATAAGCATTAATTAATTAGAATAAGCAGAATTATCGAACTAGTAAAAATAATGTTCTTGAGCTCTTTCGAGAAGCCGAATTGGCTACATTCAAGTAATTTAAAATGTAACGATTCCGTTCTTTGTTTAGTGGTATTAAAACCATTCAAAATTTTTTGCAAGGATAAGTTGGAAGGTCCGAAATCGTTCCCAACGAGCTAGGCGCTTCAAAGTCACTTTTTAAATCAAAATATGGAGCTAAGAATTTTTATGAAGCATGAAAACACTTGTTTTAAATCTATGAGGATGATGTGTTAAATCCAAAGGTCAACTGAATTGTCAACTGAAAGAAGTTGAAGCGCATTAAGTCGAAAAGTTGTGCTTAAGCTTCAAGAAATATATACACATACAGAACCCGATAATATCTTTGACGAGATTGAGAGTATTTCCAATAGTGAAAATCTTTTTGAACATATAAGTATATTTTATTAAATGAAATGAAAAAAAACTGAAAGGGAGTTTCTTTATTAATCATTTTTATTTTTATCGATTTACTTTTTGAATTTTCCTTTGAAGTTCATGAGTAGTGGATTTTACTACAATAAGAGGAAAAGCAAACGAGACCGTGGCAGACCTAGAAACGGTGGTTAGACGAAGCATGGCTGCCTGCGATCCTATAGCGGCTGTCCAGACGCGGAGCCAGAACAAAGGAATAAGCGTTCAAACGATAGTTATCTTTTTCCTCACTGGTGCGCTGCAAGCATGTACTACATTTGTATGGAAATACATTACGAAAGCATTGTTTTTGTCGGGTTTGTAGCATGCATCATGAAGATTTTTTTTTGGTACATTTTTAGTTTATGAATTACTGATCGGAAATATGGCTCCCGATGTTTAATTGTGTCTAACATATATATATTTATTTTAAAGAAATTTTTCATCGTAAATGAAATAAAAACGAAAGAAAGCAATGGAGTGTTTTTTCTAAGCATTAAATTAGTGATTTCATACATTTTATAATTTTAGGGATTTACTAATTTCACGTTTGGTTTTATATGCATATATTTTAATCGTTTTTTTACTTCATGTCACCTATTCAATTACTCTACAAATAGAAATTGTGAATTTGATGCTTTAGATGATATTTCTAATCAGTGAGGGCTGACATTTGCATTTTCCCCATATGTCTCAAACTTTACTGGTTTTATTTATTTATTTATTTGTACATCATATTATTAATAAGAAAACTAAAAAAACTTCAAAATTTGGTACATTAGGAGAAAAACTTGTTGTCAGCTATCAGGATTAATTTTAAAACTTCATCATAATATTTTCCAAAATTATTCTATAAAATAAACTTTAGAATGATGAAATTCTTGCTTTCGCTGAAAAAGTTACGTACGGAAGGGATAAAAAAAGCACAGAATTTAGTTCACGCAGCATATAGATACAAATAAAATAATACAAATTATTTTATTGATAAAAATTATCCCTGCTGTCGCGGGATGTAGAAGGCATGCATGCTGCAAGTTTTTCTGTGTCTGATAGTATGTCAGTATCAGACTCACTATCACTTTCCAGTTCCTTTGAAATCTCAAAACTATCATCATTATCTGAGAACGAATCATTCACTAATTGGGTGTATTCCTCTTTTTTTAAATGAAGTTTTCTCTTTGCCGTTTTAATAACAAATCGTTTGCAGCGCTAGCCAACTCCGAATAGAAATGAAGACAAGGAAGCAAACCACTGAATATCTTTATATCGGCAAAAAAATAAATAAAAGTATTTGGAATGATACGAACCATTTACATGTGTTAATATCATCTGATCCCAGTTAAAGCGCCAGCTTGTTTATTTTCATTACTCATTGCCTCGCTGTTCTGTCATAAATCCTTCCTTTCTTCCGGAACCAAGAAAAAAAGATTAAAAAAATGCTATGGAAATGAAGGTCAACATTCTCCAGGCTCATTATGAAGCGTTTTCTTTTGCGAGGCCTAATCTTTGACCTTTCTTACTTAATATTTTAGGATTTTATTCTAAATATTTAACTACTGTAATTTCTTTAGATGAGATCAGCAAAAAAAGTCGCCACTCTTAAAAGATAATCCATCTGATTAAGTTAACTGAAGTCAGCCACACTATACAATTAAATACTAGTTATTAGTATCATGCTATTAGTCTATTAATAACAGTAAAAAATTGTTGCATTAATCAGATACTTAATGACATAATTGTCCAACTGATCTTTGTTTGTTAAGTCACTTCACAACCTAACTGTTCCACTTTCCTAAAATAATTAAATTTACAATAAATGGAATTGGAATAATTCAATTAACACATATATTTAAAATAACTTTATCATAAATATAATAAAGTAACTAATAACCATTTAAAGACTATTCAATACGGCTTTCAAAAACCTGCTAGCCAACTTATTTGAGCTACACAATATGAGAGGATAAATGTATTTCATAAAATTATGCGCAATTACTGTCGTTCAAAATAAAAATAAATCTGAAAGCATAATATGATCAGCCAATTGCGAAGAAAATTTTCTCTGTGTTCATTATATATAAAAATATACGTATGTAAGAAAAGTTGTATCTTAACGAGCAGCTTCAAAGTCTGCATGTGTTTCTACCAAAAAAAACCCGATATTTTTATTACTTCCTCTGTGTTAAAAACGTTTTAATGGCAAACACATAACCCTGCAACTTATTTTGATAGTTACTTTTGCTCTCAACACTTAAATGTTTACCTGTCTTGAAATTCAAGCCTTTATACGCGATGATATTGCTATGGTTAGCCCTTTAAATCCTCGCTTTTAAGTACATGCTAACAGCGCCAATTGACTGAAGTGGCAGAAAATGTAAGTTCGCACTTTTTCGCCCGTTTGGACAGCCGCTATAAGATCGCAGGCAGCCATGGACGAAGAAGCCAGAACAGGCTTTTTAGCCTAATCCTTGAAGATGATGATGATAGTGACTTTTTTCATTTTTGATGTGTTTTCCGATGTTCAGTAATATTAGTCTATTTATTCTTTCTTTTCTTTAGCCATTCAATTAATCTTCGCAATTTCATAGGAAATAAATTAACTAAGGGACTATTTCTTCTTATATTGAAAAAAAAAAAAAAATGCTAGTGATAATCAGCGACTAATATAAATTTCAAGTCATACAAAAAGTCTGTGTGGATCTCATTTTCTTGCGAGTAGCAAAAAAGTTACATAGTAGAAAATGGAAGGTTTTTTATCCCTAGACAAATCACTTGGAGGTGAAATACTTAATCTCGAGACATCAGTTCTTAGACCCAAAATAATCAACAGACATAATCATTTTTATACGATTTACTTTTTAAATTTGCCGTGTGTTTTCAAATGTTAAATAATATCAGTCTGTTCTTATTTTAATTTTTTCTCCTTTACTGTGCAATAAATCTTCTTAACTTAATAAGTCGTAATTTAGCTAAAGCATTATTCCTTAGTAAGAAAAAAGGTAGTGATAATCAGCATTGCATATAAATTTGAGATTATGTAAGAAATTTGTATGCGATGTCACATTCTTGCCAAGAGCAAAAAAGTTACACAGTAGAAAATGCACAATTCACTATCCCTGGGAGAAACACTTGAAGATGAAACACTAAATTCCGAGACAGCAATTCTTAGACACAAAAAATAATCAAAGTAATCATCAAACATAATCCCGTTGATTTCCTTGCAGGCAGAAGATTACCATAAAAATGAGATTAAAAAGGAAAGAGTAAAAAAAAAAAAGCGTGTGTTGCAAACAAAAGGCTTTCGCGCGTGTGGATAATGCTTCTGAAAAGGTAACGTCTGTCTGTCGTGCGGCCAACTAGGGATTGCCGCTGTTTAAAAACAGATTTATATCTTCATCTTCTGACGCCGCTTCCGACACGGTGAAGGAACACGTGTCAATCCTACTCCCACGGCATCGCGTTCTAATCTTTTTTGCACGGAGTTCACGCGCGTTGAGGGGGTCAGGAATTGCACATCGCGCACGTTGGTCATGAACTTCAGACAAAGAAAATGGACGGAGCAATGAGAGTAAAACCTTCAGATCAAAGAATACAAAGAGAGATGGGAAGTTTGCACGGAAAATCGAACATTTTACTGCCAAATCATTAGTTACTGTTGTTACACTTTATTCTTATACTCCGCTGAAAATCCAGAAAAGAAGATTAGTCTTTTCACAGATTGTTCTATTCATCTGCGTAGACTCAAATTTAGTTTGGTTACTTAGCAATGAAATGTAATCGTTATATTTCTTTTTTTTTTTGCTTTCGCCCTTTTGTCAAAAGGTCACGTGCTTTACGTGGTCATGTGATTGTCTGTCGCTACAGGCTATGAATTTATGTGTACTTGCTATATCCTCCTGAGACCTGGCATCCAATAAAATGGATGTTTTGCTTTTTCTCCCTGTTTTAACAGATTTTATTTTAGCAAGCAAGACCTGGACTGAAATTATAAAGAAGGAAGAGGAAATACCTTTTTAACTTTGAGAATTCGGAAACGGTAGTTTACAATATGGCAAAGAACACGAGTCAAGTTGGAATTCGGCGCTCTCACGGTTGTTTTGATTTTCACATTTTTTTTTCTTTTTAAATATTGTTCTAGGATTTTTATACAAGTTTGATCTCTTTTGTTATGTTATAAGTAATGAATATTTTTTTTTTAATCTATTTTTGTGTAAGTATCGCAGAGTTCTAATGTAGTTATGACCTCAACATACATTGAAATGGATGTGCACCCCAGAAAAATTTAAAAATCCAAGTTTATTAATTTTGTTGAAACACATCACTTTTAATGCCCAATTGTTCAGAAAAAATAATAGTTCAGAGAATATGTGTATTTTATTTTGCTCGGGTCTGAGGAGGTTAAGCATAAGGAAGAGTCATGTTTATGTACCATATAAAACTATAATTCTTTTTGGTTACTTTTTAAGATTTTTTAAAAATATTTTTGAAAAAATGAACATTAATCTTAACGACTTCGTTAAAGCAAATAAACACATAATTCCGCTTCATGGAGCTGTCATAGCATTCATTTGGAGGGTGATACAGATATTATGTTTTTCATATTTCAATAGCAAACAGAATCACATTATAGTTTATCTTTATAGCACTGCCGTAGCACTCATTAAATAGATCATAGAAGAAATACGTTTTTAAAATTTCAGTATCATTCAGAATCCCACAATAGTTTGCATGCTGAGCACTAATTGTAGAAGCAATTAGTTCCTGAAGGCCACTAAAAGGCTGCCTCTAAGTCAAGTTGGGAAAGGCCGCGAAAAGGGTACTTGATGCAATTTAGTTTAACTTTTAAATGAGGATTTGAAAAAGTACAACTCTCTCGTCTCGTTTTTAAATTTCTTCGTACTCCAAGTCTGTTTTCGAAATGAAAGCTTTACGATTGAACAACGAGTCGAACAATGCACAATTTCTACTCTATTGTGATATTATCTTATTTTGAAATATTTCTGTAAGCAAGTTTAATGTGTACACCAGACTTATATTATGTGCTACTATCGTAATGATCATTCTCGGAAGAATGTATTATCTGCAGAAGTCTAAAATTGCTGCTTAAATTAAGTTTGTGCAAAAATTAATGAAATACTTTCATTTCATTTCTTTATATGAAAGAAATTCCTTGTGCAAAAACTGCGATGTCTTTTGTCTATATTTAGCATTTTTTATTTTGAATAAAACTTAAAAGAAGATATAAAACAAAATGTTATGGAAGTAATCTTTTTTTTTTTTCATTGAACATGGAACGACAATTTATAATTTGGAAATAGTATAATAATAAGAACCCTTAAATTAAATTCACCTTGAGTAAAGTAAAGAGCATTTTTTAAAAGTGTTGTAAACTTTAAAACGTCTTGTTGTTTGTCTACATAAAGCCCAAGTTACTCAATATGTCTTTATTATTTTTTCACATTTTAATGATGTAGAAATATATGAAGTCAAGATATTTTATTTAGTAAATTATGCAATAAACTCAATTACACGCAATTTTTAGTTCAATCTGAAGTTTAAAAAAAATTATAAAAGAGTAGTTAACTCATACCATTCCATCAACATTCGACACTGACGCATTCGTGAACCAACACCAAACAAATAAAAACATTTTCGTTTTGCATGTCCAAATAAAGCAATCATCATATAGAGTTATATTGATTTAATCTAATACATTTTAAAGAGGGTAGGGGAGAAAGCTTTAGTTCGCCGATGACGTAAATAAAGAGGTGTATTTTTAGGGGGAAATACGTTTTATTATAATGTGAAATGTGTAGTATTAATTTTGAATAATTATCTTCCTAATTGCTTTCGCCTCGACGCATTTTTGAAACCTAATTCTGAATTCACTTTTTGTTAAGAGGAAATTGTATATTCCAAGATTGTGAATAAGTTCTACTCTACTTCATGATTCAAACACGAATTTTAAAATGATACTAGCCTTTTTGAGCAATATTTGGACTAATGTCCAAGTATTTCCCAAAAAGGCTAGGCTTGGTACTTTGGTTGTCACAGAAACGACCGACCAGCATGTTCACTAATATTTTACTGAGCAGGCCGAGCACAAAGTGCCCCCTTGCAACACAGGAATATCTACAGCTTAAAGTGGGATCCAAGCCACTAAGGTATGACCGGGGAAAGGGTTACATCTAGAAAAATAACGTACACGCCCTCCTTAGATTTCGAAACCGTTCAACGGCGCGGGAGCTATCTGCTTTAGCTCCTATGCGTTGGGTGGTAAGGACATGGATGCATTCCTCAAAGACTGTTTAAAACAAATTTTAAACGGTTGAATATGCGGTGTCATTTTTCATTAGGATTATGCTTCTTGCTTATTTTTTCTCTTCCTTTTCTCTTTATATAGGTAAAATAACATTCGAGAAACTCACAAACCAGGACTATTCAGGTTCTGTTTACTATACCGTATGGAATGTCTCTTTGTATGAGTGCTTGGGATGGTGCCGAGATGAACCCGAATGCGCAGCAGCTGTGTTCACCTTCGTAGTCAATCCTCTCACGCCCACTCAAGAGACAACCTGCCAACTGCAGAACGAAACCCAGGCCACCAGGCCCACAGCAGCACCACAGCGAAGCATCAATACCTACTTCCTTGTCAAGACGCACCTACGATCCGGTGAGTTACATGCTCACTGTCCGTCACACATTTAGGTCTGTATTGCTGAACCTGCCCGGGTGCCCATTGCCGAAACTAAAGTTTTTTGCTTGTCCCAAGGGGATGCTAATATGAAACAAATTAAAGACTGGGAATAGAAAATGCAAAGCGGGACAATATTCAGTTAAAATGAAAAAATGAATTTCATGCTGAACGCTTCTTCTTTATGTGTTTTTTTCCAACGTGGCCATAAGCTTTACATAGGACATTGATGAGTTTTTAGCTATGAAAATCTATCGTTAAAAATTTTACATTTTCCCCCCTCATGTTTCTGAGGCTGTTGTAATTCAAATACGAACAAAAGTGTAGATGACTTTATTACATTTATATAGTTTAATGTTATTCGACAAAACTGTTTCCTACTTTTCGTTTTTTGTATCCTTCCTTTTTCTAAATTTTTTACTCGATTAGATCTTATCATTGTGCAATTAAAATCAAGTACGAGTATATGTTTATTTCATCACACATGCAAAATAATGTTTTCCCTACCCATTCTTTAAAAACATACTCGTAATAGCTATAATATTTATAATCTACATAGAAATTGAAACCAAGCAATACTGATCGCAACAATGCCGACTAGAGTCCGAAGTTTAATAATGAAAACACTTTTAAGACGCGAAAATTATCTACAACAGCACTTAAGACGACTTACAATAACGAATATCAAAACTGCACCATTTGCAAAATTATACAAAGCCGTAGTTTTACTTCAATACAGCAATAACAGCGAGTAAAACTACTCAGAACACTATTACAGATTCTCCTCATTACACCACAGTTAAATATAAAACACTTGTAGCTCAGTCTCACCTGATCGATTGAACTCTTGCATCTCACCAAGCAACCTAGAATATTCCAGACATTACGCATCTCAGGTTAAGAATATCATGCAGTCAACTTAACGACCAAACTTAAGAGATTAAGGTCAACTTTACAAATAATTTTGTATTCTCAATAAGAATAAATAATTTCTGTAAAAGTTTTTTCGCTGCTAGCACAGTGTCAGTGCTTGTAAAAAACAACAACTCCTTGCTGGATTATAAGCTAGTTTATTGTTTTTTCTCTTTTCTTTATAGAGAGCGTCTGCAATAGATTGTGGTCTTTCGAACGTGTTCCTAACCAGAGCCTTCGTGGCTTGGAAAATGCCATCATCTTCACGTCGAACAAGGAAGCCTGCCTCTCGGCCTGTTTATCCGAAGTTCGATTTGTGTGTCGATCTGTAGAGTTCAACTATGTCACCAAAGAGTGTCGTCTTAGTGAGTTCGACAGACGATCGCCTGGAGTCTATGTCCACATGGTCGAGTCGCAAGGAGTAGATTACTTCGAGAATGCCTGCCTGCAACGTGAGTTTGAGCAATATCTATATTCTTGTGTACTAGAACAAAAAATAACATTTTCAACTTTTTTTTTTAAACTTTTACGCATTTAGTTAATCATGCAATTAATTAATATAATTAATTTACTTTTCATATTGTTTTCTAAAAACAAGTTTCCACTTGAGCTGCTATTTTCTCATACAATTTTATTTTTTAATCCCAAAACCAGATATGAAGCACAACATGAGCAATCTATTATTGCGGACAAGATGAAATACTTTTGTAAAAACAATTGAATTTAAGTTTTATATCATTTTTTAAGAGTCATTATCATTCGGGACTTTCTAAAAAAACTGTTCATATATACTCAGAGAAATATGTGTATTTCTTCATTCCACAGAGCATAAGACACTTTATGCATTGTGAAGCGTAGAATTACTTTGTCTTTGAATTATATGCATGACACCATTTATTCTGCAAAGGATGCTGAAATTTAGGGAATCAATCTTTTAGGTAATTTTGTTATTTGTTTAGCTAACTAAATAGAAAGATATGGAAATTTTTACAAATAATGCATTAGGTCTTCTAAAATACTGTGAGAAAATTAATGATCAAGTTTTATTTATGGTCCCAATTTTAAAACACATGAGACATTTTTCCTTTTTAACTTTACACTAGTCAGAAGCTTCAAAAATATATATGAGAAATGGATATTATTGGAACTGCAAATTCTCTGTATGTACGTATGAATTAGAAGCAGTGAATTATTTTCATGTTATTCTTCCCCATGAAAGTTGTTTTGTTTCATGCCGGTGACCTAACAGCAGTTTCAGCAGAAAATTCTGTTCTATGAACGAATCTTCGTTTTATTAGTTATAGGCTATTCTCTTTCAAGGGATGAATTTCTGCAGTCGAAATTCCATAATCATTTTTAATAGAAGCAAAGACCAAATGCAGCTTTGTCATTAGGCTGATAGTGTTTCTTAGAAAATGAAAGTTAGTACTAACATCAATAAATTTTGTTATTTGTTTTTCTTGTATTTTTTTTTCTTTCTTGTATTTTATAACAAGATGAAGTTTTTGTTAACATCTTTATTTAGGATGCAATCGATAAATACCCGCTAACGTTATTTTAACGTCAATGTATCTCAGTTCATTGAAACTTTTCCAATTAAAATTTCTTTTGCGCAAAAAATGATTTTCAAAGCAGATTAAGGAAAGAAGATTGCTCAATCCAATTTTTTTATGTGCTGTATTTGTTGTGAACGTTTTATGCTCTTTATATAGTGCATGAGCAGTTGATTTTGGTTCTCAAGTTTCTGTAGCAGATATCCAATTTATGTTTCAGCTGATAAGGTATGTCGTGGGCCAAAGAATTACGGATATGCTCCGGTCAATTTACCACAAGCATCACTCACTTACTACATTGATCTTAATTATTATCTTGACAAACAGATCCTGGTAAGGTTCACTTATTTATTTATTTACTTTTGCTGTGCCATAAAATTATTTTCCGGTAGACAATTTTTTACAAACTTATTTTATTAATTTCAAATTTTATGTTATTTCTTTCAGTCATATTATATATATCATTGCAGAAAAAAATCGTAAAATTATACCGAAAAAGAAGAATAATATGCACCTTTTTTTTCCAATATTACATTTTTAGTTAAATTGAGGGGATAGAGGGTTGACTATAAAATTTCATGTATCAAGGTATACATTAATACATTAATACAGCATATATAAGTCATATTATTTAAATAGTATGGAAAACAAACCTTAAAATTATGCGGAGGAAGAGAGGAAATAACATACATGTCAATATACGTAACAAATATCTGCTTGAAACTAAAAGGAAATTCGAATTATGACAATGTCTCAATTGCCTTGTAGGTAAATACAAGACAAGAATGCCTGCAACAGTGCTCTTTGGAGCGTGAATTCGTGTGTCGTTCTGTTTTGTTCAGAGCTGATCCTCGAACCAAGAAGGCTATCTGTAAACTCTTCCACCTTGACCATGTTATGTTCCCAGACGGTGCAGAAACTTTTGCCACTCCCAATCCCTTCCCGCTTCTGGATACTGGAGACAGCACAGGAGTCTATCTTGAAGCGATTTGTGCAAGTAAGTCAGTTAAAGACTGAGTATCAACCAACACAGAAATGATTCAAAAAAATAATTCTGAACCTTTAAAAAAATTAAAATTAATCCCGAGACTCATTGAAACTTGTATTAGGACAACCATATTTCATTCAAATAATAACAGCAGCAACAACAATAATAATAATAAATTAATAAATAAATAAATAAACAAAGTTAGCTTCAACATGAAATTATTCCCAGCTGCACAATGACGTAACGAAATGTAAACGTTTTTATGAAGACGTATTTTCGCCCACTTTCACAAAGATAACAAATAAGATATTTGCTATAAACGTGCACAAGGCAGTTCAAAACGTTTACTGTCATTCTACTTTCAAACCTTAGAAGCAGTTTTCATAGTATCGCGCAAAACTATCCAAATTTAAGTGAGTAATTTAACTGAGTACTCGCAAGTAGCAAAGTCTTTAAGATTTGCTTTTTAGTTTCCTCTTTATGCATAGAAAATTAAAGTTATGTAAAAAAGACAATTATTTGAAAATATACCCATCTGCGACTGCGAAATATATATTCCCAACTTTTGCAACAAATGTTTGCATGAAATCAATTACTGGCATAAAGGTAATTATTTGTGCCTTTAGCATTTTGCTGAAAAAAAAATTACGATCCCAATGTCCATCGGTTGCAGTTAGATTTTGCCCAATTATAAAGGACATGCTAAATTTTTTATTTTTCTTTGATGAAAATGAGTTTTAGAGTAATATATGTTATGTTGTTGACATGAAACAGATCATAATTAAAAGTGAATCCTTTCTAGACGACACTTCTAAACGCACTAAGCCTTCTAAGGGAAACATCAATTTGAGCATGAGTACGCAGCAGCAGCCTACTTCTGTTCCTATATTCTCAGAAACTCAAGATCCTTCTTGTGACGTTTATGGTGTTTGTTATGACGGTGAGTAAGAGGTTTTTTAAAGTTGTATTTCATATGATTCTTATTAGTAAAACGTCAACGAAATTTAAAATTATTACTGTACAATTAATAAAATGTATCATGATATAAGATGAAAAAGTTCAAAAGACAGGTTTCTAATTAAATAGAGGTGTGGTTTCGTACAAAGATCACACAAACACAAACAAATGAAGTAAATCGTTTACATTGATCTCATCAATTGAAGAAAACTCAAAATCTAGCATTTATTCCTTATTTCGTATTTTTTAGCTTTAAAATAATGCAATTTTTTATAAAACATTAAAAGATTTTTCGTTTTTATTGTCAAAAATATTCTAAAAGCCATGGTGCTTTTGGTAGCTTTTCAAGTATTTCATACATTGGAAAGGTGCCGTGTCCCAATGCGTATTTTAGAATATATTGTAATATATTTTGTAATGTAAAAAAGTTTTTAAACTCTGCACTTTTAATTGCTTTATTTTCCCCCAACAGTGTCCATTCAATGCACGGATTCTAAAATTATCGTATATGTAAAGACAAACCGCCATTTCCATGGTCGCATATATGCTCTGGGTCGCAGTGAAACCTGCCACGCCAATGTCCTCAACAGCAATCAATTCCGATTGGATCTGTCCCTCAGCGGTCAAGACTGCAACACACAATCGATGGTAAGTAAATATGAGATTATTTTTCAGTTTTATTTCGAAATGAGTAAGAAACAAACAGTTTTCCGAACCGTCATCTTCTACTTCTTTACAGCAGTGTGAGATCAAATTATTCATTGACTTTATCAAAAACTCGAAAAGAGTTTCTCTTCTTTTCCTTTTCCCCTCTCTTTTTAATTTTTTCAAATAGGCATAAAGAAAACAGCCATTTATAAAACAAAACCTTGTGGTAAAATTTGTTGCTATTGATAAGCTCTGGCTACTTAAACCAAGATTGTCCATTTAACATAAAGAGCATCCCTTAGAACAGTCTGTCTCCACAACATAGACATGTCATATATTGTACTTCGTTGAAAGTTAACTAACTTTGTTTTAAACTAACTAAAACGCTTAATTTTTGACGTTTTCTTTTGAGATAGAGATTTAAATAGAATGAAAGGGAAAGAGAGGTTATATATACATACACACACACACACATATATATATATATATATATGTATATAACGGATAAAATTCATCCATATTGAGAATTATATGTCCTGGTACTTTTCATATTTATATTAAAACCTTAAAACTTATGTAGCCACTTTCGCTTATGTCTACACAGCGTTAATGAAATAATATAAACTATTCTTTTAGTTAAGGCACATCAGAAAACGTGACATAGGTAACCCTAAGCAGGTTGGTTGTAATTTAAAAAGTCAACCTGGCATGGTCATCACAAAACTTTCAAAAACGTTGGATTGCGTGATTGCTTTGCACCCCTTTGTAGCGGATCAAAAATTAATCAGCAGTGCATCAATCTGGGGTTTTAACCGTAGTTTTTAATAATGAAATAAATCAAAAAGCGAGTCTTAATCGAATCGGAAAGCGTGCACATCATAGATCGAGGCTGTACTGTTATATTAAATCAACACCAATGATGATTCCAACATATTATCTGAACTTAAAAGTTAATTGCAACAAACCCCTTCTACAATTTCTCAAGTTCTACAAAGGTATAATTACTTGCAAATTTTTTTACATTATAGCACGCAAACACATGCATAAAAACTCGTTTTCATGCTATTCGTTATAGAATACTATTTTCATTTCAGGGCGGCGTTTATACGAACACTGTTGTGTTGCAACATCACAATGTTGTAATGACTAGAACCGATAAGGTGTATAACGTAAGGTGCACTTATGAAGTAACTTCAAGAAACATCTCTTTTGGAATGATGCCAATCAGGTATGGTCTTTTATTTATTTTTTAATCAAAAAGCAATACATGAAAAATTATTTTTCCTCTAAAATATAATTTTTTTAGCAATCTTGTTTAACTTTATGACATTTCTTAAAAACATATTTTTCTAACTACATCATTAAGACTTCAATAACTCTAACGATTTTAATGACTTTTAATGATTTTAATATTTAGTGTAAGAACTTTTTTGAACCAACTATGTAAATTAAGTAAGTGTACTGTGTCAACTATGCAAATTAAGTAAGATACAGGGTTTAAATCATAACAGCGACTTTTGCGGTCCTTCTTGTCCAGTTCAGAATGCTTCGTGTAGCAAAATCAGCTCGCATGTCTCTTGTTGTGCAGATACAAGTTGTAGATGTTCGTAAAAACCTGAAAGATAAAGAAACAGGAGTCTTGAAAGTTCGAGTTTGTCAGTTTACCGATCAATCCAGAACCTTAGGCCGTGGGAGCCTAGTGGTTACGACGTAGAACTTCCACCTGGAAGGTCGCTTGTCGACACCCGCTAAAGACCAGCCAAGTTCACTTGAGGGATTGGCGCATGTAAAATCCGTAGACCCATTACCTCGCCTCTGGACGATGTAGAACTTCCACCTGGAAGGTCGCTTGTCGATACCCGCTAAAGACCAGCCAAGTTCATTTGGGGATTGGCGCATGTAAAATCCGTAGACCCACTACCTCGCCTCTGGACGATGTAGAACTTCCACCTGGAAGGTCGCTTGTCGATACCCGCTAAAGACCAGCCAAGTTCACTTGGGGATTGGCGCATGTAAAATCCGTAGACCCACTACCTCGCCTCTGGACGATGTAGAACTTCCACCTGGAAGGTCGCTTGTCGATACCCGCTAAAGACCAGCCAAGTTCACTTGGGGATTGGCTCATGTAAAATCCGTAGACCCACTACCTCGCCTCTGGATGCACCTCTAAGGCCAAGTGTTAACAGGGAAGGAGGTTGGAGGAGAAAAGTATCTAGAACCTTGAATTCATGAACATGGTAGTTTTTTTATTTAGTTTTATTATAATGACTGGTAGGTGTTTCTTTTCTTTTTATATGATATTTCATAAACGGTGATTTATTTTAAAGTCAATGCATAACGATCACCATTTTCCACGTTTTTCCGAATTGTTCTGAATTTTTGTGAGCAATCTTCTGAGTTTTTACCTGAAGAGGCTTGCAGATATGCTATGTATTCAAGCCTAGTTTATCAAGCTACGTTGTGACGTCATAGCCACTGTCAGCGAATGGTATTACTGTTTTTTTCTTCCATGCAGGGATCCAGATACCATGCAAGTGACAGCATCTCCGGAAGCTCCTCTGCCGAAGATCGTGATTCTGGGCATGGAGGGCAGGGAAGCCTCAACAGTCAGGATTGGAGACAAACTCACTTTCAGGATCGAAATACCCGAAGGAAGTAGGTATATTTGTATTTGGCCATGTAAAAAGTCGTTACCACAGGTTGGGACATTGTTTCAAGTAGCAAATCAAATAAAAACTGATTTTCACATTTACGCTCAAAATTCCTGGGAAAGGAATTTTGCTTTAGCTATAACACTTATAATGGTAGAAAAGTGTTGACAATAGAAAAAATTATTTATTATTATTATTTTTTAATGATGCATAACGTATATAAATCCTAAATTAGCACAAAATTCGAAATCTTAATGTTTTGCTTTTCTTTATCCATACACTACTTTATTAACATTTCAAATAATAGTTCAAAGTTTTTGAAACATACTATTCAGTCAAAAGTGGATAAAATTAGCTTTTTCTGCATCAGTTTTTTTTCATAAACATTAAACATTGCAGACTTTGAAGGCAAATCTAAGGTTAATTAAATTCTTGTTTTCTGAAACTGTAAGTAAGAGTTTCAAAAAAAAAAAAAAGTAACATTAATAATAATATTCTCTAATTAAAGAGAGAAAAAAGGCATTTTCCATTAAAAAATTACAATGTAACTTTTGTACTTTTTTTCACGTTGTGAATTTTAATTATCATTTTTTTTTACAATAAGCTTTCTCAGAAAAAAATGCATTTATGAATCAAAAGTCTTGTTGTTTCCATTAAATACGCATGTATTTTGAAATCAAAGCTTTGCTTTATAGATTAATATGCATTTTATGATGTATGGAACAAACTGCAATAAATAAATTCGAGAAAAACGTAAGCGTTGCTAATCCAATTGTCTTAATTTACAGCTAATATGGCTTTCAAAAAAAGATAACAGGCTTCCAGTATATAATTTATAGAAAATATGAAAATTCAGTTAAATATCGAAGAGAGATTTTATGATACTGGTAATAACCAGAAAACTACATTTCCTCCTTGCAGCGCCATATGGCATCTTTGCTCGAAGTTGTGTGGCCATGGCTAAAGACGCTAGAAGTGTTTTCGAAGTCATTGATGACAGAGGGTAAGCATTTCTAAGATTGTTCTTCGAATTATCTAGGTGACTCATGGGGTTATAATAAAAAGCAAGCTTTTGAAAAAATAAAGATAAAACGTTAAAATTATATTAGTTAAAGACTCTAGAAGTGTTTTGAAGTCATTGAGGACAGAGACTAAGCGTTTCAAAGACTGATCTTCGATTTATCTAGGTGACCCACGTTGTTATAATAATTAAAAATATATATATTATACTTATTTATGGAGTTAAATGAAAATTCTTTTTTTTTACTGTCAAGAACATTTTGAGGTAGATTTTGAAATCGACAATCTGAAATATGAAAAGAAAACCACGTGTTTTCCGTAACAAAACACATATTGTTGTTAATTATTAAAACTACAATGTAACATGTATGTCTAAAAGACGCATCACTGCATGGATACTTTTATTGCAACACAAGAATTTTTTTTAATGCTAGTTGTTAGCGAATCATTTTTACTGCATAAGTTTGTTTTATGGCAAAGATACTACTGATGCAACAAAACAAACTTTACGGCTAGCAACTTTTTAATGCTTGTTGTTTACAAGTTATTATTTACTAAATATTTTACGCATAATTTACAGCGAAAAATATTTTTGATGCAACAACACTTTACGGAAAACAATTCTTTTTGATACTTGTGCATACACTGAATTTCTCTACAAAATGAAGGCCTTCTGTAAAATATATCCGCGTAAATAATAATAACAATAACAATAATAATGATAAAATACTTTTTTAACATTACGCTTGTTTTGTTTAATGTACATACGTATGGTGGTAAGTTAGAGGCTCAGCCGTATGAAGTTGAAATTATGCTCAGAAATGTAAAGATTTTCAATGAATCTCAGAAGAGAAAAAATCATAGAATGCGTAGTTTTTACCTAAGAAACAAATTTAGTTGTCATTATAATACACACGAAAAAAGGGCAGTATAAAAACTGAATTAGTAAAGGTAGACTTACTACCTGAACCTGAATGAAAAAGCTAAGGACTTTCGCGCCAAAAATTGTAATACTTACCTGTGTATGTTGCATAACATTATGGTCCTTTGCAGCCAGCTAATTTTTTTGGTGCCACAAGCATAAAACTTTTTTTTTGCAGTGATTTCTTCATTATTATTTAGAAAAATGATGATAATAATAACAATAATACTAATTTCATTAACCAAATTTCATAAATAACTATTTAGCAAAAAGGAAGACCTCTTCCCTGCAATACGAATATGCACGATAGTTATTGCTTCAGTTTGACAACTTCTTTGTATTTCTCTTTAAACAGAATAAGAACGATTTTCTATTTCAACGACACATTTTTTTTTTCTTCCTGTTTTTGTATTTTAATAGTGTTATGCAATTATCATACGCACAGAATTTTTTTTCCTAGATAATGACAGTAGAACGCATTAGGATTATTTTAATCTTTGATTCTAAGTCAGAAGCTAGAAAACATTTAAAATATTTGCAATGTAATCATTTTTATGTCATTCCATAATAAAATAAAAATTTATATTTTTATAATAAAAATAAGTTTAAAAAAAGGGGGGAAGCTTTTAATTCGTTTGCACTAAGGTGCTATGCATCAAAAACTGAACTTGAATATAGTTTTTTGTTTAAAATTGCGATTAAATTTGATTTTCTGGATTTTTAGACACAACGCGCTTATTAAGAAAATGGGAATTATTAAAAAATGGAATGGAATTTACAAATTCTATTCCATTGTAATTATAGGGAAATTCCTATAATTCTAATGGAATGGAATCCATTATCATTATAGAAAAAGTAAATAACTTGAATGAGTAGTGCTGAGTAGCAATCCTGAAGCGAGAGCTCATTATCAAAATTAACATAACGTCGTTACTAGTATTACCCACGAAAAGAAAGGAAAGAAAAGAAAAAGGACATGCATTTATTAATTTATTACAAGGGAAACCCAAATTCTTTCTTTTTTTTTCTTTTTCAATTCTCATACAAAGTGCTTAATCTTTATTTGTTACTTCCTGTCACTTATATTATGAGGAATTGAACTGCTCTCATGTTTTATGTGGAGTTAAAATGGGTTAAAGACTGCCCCTGTTAATCTATTTTTTTTTTTCAGCTGTCCCGTGGATGCCAATATATTTCCCCGTTTCCGTGAAATTGGAAGCGCTTTAGAGAGCAGTTACGAAGCCTTCAGATTCACTGAGTCTTATGGAGTCATATTCCAATGTAATGTGAAATATTGCATCGGAAAATGCGAAGCGGTAAGTATTAAAACCATTCTTTAATAATCTGAAATAAATGCAACATTGAATACTGAATACAAAGGCAAAAATGAACTTGGGATACAAAAATTTTATTACTTGAAGATATTTTAAAAGAAAGTCATGCCTTTCAGAAACATTTTGTTAAGGTTTTGAAATCAACAGTTTATTAGCTGACAGAAAAGCTGGAACACATGCGACAAACTCTTCGATTACTTCGGTTAAACAGTGATATAAACAATAGTTTTCAAAAACTCCACTCCGGTTTTAATAATAGTTAATCTTCTTTCAAACAACATACATTGAATAAAAATAATAAGAAATACCTGATAAGGAACAAATAAGTATAATAGGAGAAAAATAGGGGAGAAGGAGAAAAATCAGCTAAAAGTTAAAATTATATTTATTCTAATCTAACTAAAAGTCAAAGTCATGAAAATAATTTGAAGTGCCTTATAAAGCTTAAAATTTTTACCTCAATGACAAGAATAGAATTGCACATTCAAATACAGTATTAAAGATTTGTTCTTTAACTTATTTATTAATTCCTATTATCACGACTGTACGAGACGTTTCCTGAAAAATTAGGTGAATCAGAGATTTTGTTTCCCTTCATATCATTTGATGAACAATAATTCCTGAAGGACTTTTAGTACTTACATGAAAAGGTGACCGCATTTTGAGTGCTTTTTGCGAAATTTATAGAGAAAAACATATTTCTAAAGTCAAAATCAGTTAAGAATGCTTTTTATCTCTCAGGTGAACTGTGGCCACGGTATGGAAAAGACCAGCTCTTGGGGACGTCGCAAGAGGTCGCAACCTATTGAAAAAGAAGACAGCGAGATGACACTCAGTCATGAAATTTTGGTCCTGGACTTCGGTGATGAGTCAGTTAATTCCATGAGAGATGTCAACAGTGTCAATGGTATATCTAATTTTTCATTACAACAATAGCAACTGTTTACGATCGGATTTTGTTACTAAAAACTGATTTTTCTCATGGGTCAGTCTGATTTGATTTGATCGAAACATGAGTCAGAGGAGATATGTTTGTTATTGGAAATGGAATGTACCAATACCGGAGGAAACGAAAAGTGATTTTGCACCTAATACTTAACTTCGGAAATCGTTAATATTGCTCCTTTGTGGAATAGAATCGTCTGCGAGTGATGGGCGCCGCTTCCGTAAACGAATAGTAATATTTAAAAACCAAGGGAACCATAGTTTACGAAATCTAGCAAGCTTGAAAAAAAATGTATGCGTTTCCTGACGAAGGAGGCGCTTCAATAGATTTATTACATTTTTGTCACGGGCAGTTATATGTGTTGTTTAAACGGGTCTGGTGCTATGTGCACCAAGGTCAAAATTTCCAACAAAAAGGCAGGAGCCCTATGCTTTTCAGAACTTAACTTCAGAGCCACTCCATTTCAGATCAGGCAAAGGGTGTCACATGACCCTCACCGATTTTTTTTGAAAAAATTACAGTAGTTACAACTAAGGGACATATAAAATATCCCAAAAGGATTTTGCAGAAAAAAATTTATTTCTCTAGTTACAGACGTTTAAAATTGGGACAAAGTTGACCGTTTTCAGAAAATCAGCAAAACACTCACTTTTAAAATGGCCACTGTTTCAAAAGTTTTTAACCGATTCGAATGATTTTTTTCTATAAAAAATGAAGGGATGGTATTTTATTTAGACACTAATTTATAAATTTAGTTGGCTTCATTGATAAAGAAAAAAAAGTGTTTCTGAAGTGAAAAAATAGTGTTTGTTCCGACTTCATGATTTTTTTTTCTTATGAAAGAAATTTATTTTTGACAAAACAGAGGTGGCGATCTAAAGTGCTGTTATGGAAGTTTTGTATCAAATTTTATTGTAAGCCTGAGATGCATATCCTCTCAGAATTTAAATTTTGAAATTTGAAAATGTTCAAAAATTACGATTTCTGAAGTGTGATTACTCAAAAAAGCCATTTTTTAAAAATCTGAAAATCTGCTCATTTGTTGCCCTTAAAGTGCTTACTGAGCTGCTATCAATTATATTGTGTATTTTTGCCCCAGGTATTTCATATGTTTTTTCAAAAATGGCCTTTTGTGCGTTTCTCAAAAAAGCCCGAAATTCAAACTCGTTCTTATTTAATCACTTTAATATAATATTTAATCAATATTTATTAAGAAATATACTGTATTGTTACACAATTAATACAGATAAATTGTACTTAACCTTCTTAGAACTTAAATAGCTCCTAGCACAAAGCGTAGCTACTGTGATTTAATGCATGTTATTCTGTTCAATCCAATTACTAGTTTTAAACTCGCACTTTACATCAAATATGTTACATCACTGATATACATAGTTTTAAACGCATATGAAATTATGTACTTAAAGCAAAATAAGTAGAATCAAGTTCTTGAATCATCTTCTACTCGTTATTACGAAAAAAAATGCAAAGACTAGGAGGGTTCAGATGGTGTTATATTTCTTGTGGTATTATATTCTGGTTATTGAAATATTTGTTCTAGATTATCTGCGTACAAATTATTCGATAGTGTCCCTAAACCATCGGTGATACATTCTTAATTTGCCCCATTCAATAATTCTCATTCACACTTTCAATACATTTTCCTATTTAGAAACCATGCATTGAGTTATATTTGTTTAAGAGGCTGTTAGTTTTCTGTTTTCCACTTCTTGTTTGCTCGTGCGTCCCATGTAAGCATTACTATTTTATGGATTTTTACTATTTAGCAGTATTGTTGGATAGCCAATAATGTTTTGATTGTATTCCTACAATAAATTTTACATTTGCTGTTGCTTGGTATTTGATATAAAGCGTGTGAGTTTGAAACTAGTAATTTAATTGAACAGAATAACATGCATTAAATCACAGTAGCTACCCTTTGTGCTAGGAGCTATTTAAGTTCTAAGAAGGTTAAGTACAATTTATCTGTAGTAATTGTGTAACAATACAGTATATTTCTTAATAAATATTGATTAAATATTATATTTAAGTGATTAAATAAGAACGAGTTTGAATTTCTGGCTTTTTTGAGAAACGCACAAAAGGCCATTTTTGAAAAATCATATGAAATACCTGGGGCAAAAATACACAATATAATTGATAGCAGCTCAGTAAGCACTTTAAAAGGGCAACAAATGAGCAGATTTTCAGATTTTTAAAAAATGGCTTTTTTGAGTAATTACACTTCAAAAATCGTAATTTTTGAACATTTTCAAATTTCAAAATTTAAATTCTGAGAGGATATGCATCTCATGCTTACAATAAAATTTGATACAAAACTTCCATAACAGCACTTTAGATCGCCACCACTGTTTTGTCAAAAATAAATTTCTTTCATAAGAAAAAAAATCATGAAGTCGAAACAAACACTATTTTTTCACTTCAGAAACACTTTTTTTTCTTTATCAATGAAGCCAACTAAATTTTAAAAATTAGTGTCTAAATAAAATACCATCCCTTCATTATTTATAGAAAAAAAATCATTCGAATCGGTTAAAAACTTTTGAAACAGTGGCCATTTTAAAAGTGAGTGTTTTGCTGATTTTCTGAAAACGGCCAACTTTGTCCCAAATTTTAAACGTCTGTAACTAGAGAAATAAATTTTTTTTTGAAAAATCCTTTTGGGATATTTTATCTGTCCCTTAGTTGTAACTACTGTAATTTTTTCAAAAAAATCTGTGAACGTCATGTGACAAGTTTCAGACCTGCCTGCCTGATTTGAAATGGAATGACTCTTCACAAGTAAGTCTTAATCTGTATGTCTATATATCTATCCCACTGGAAGTAAAAAAATGAAATGGAGGAATTGAGTTTTCATCAAAAGTAAATATCGTACACCCTTCTCCGCAATCTATAATATAAGTAATTCTGTGCTTTTTTTATATGAGTTGAATTAAACAACCATAGCGCCCACTGAATATAAATAAACTTTCGGAGCTCACTAGTATAATATACATAGTAAGTTTTAAGCATATTAAAATTTGTACTCAATAAATAAATGGAAAACATGGTGGAAACAGAATCTAAGAAAAAAAAGTCCCTGATAATTTCCTAATATTCCTGGTTGAGCTCCAAAAATTCCCCTGATTTTATAATTTTAATTGTGAGTTACACAGCAACATTATCATATATAATGACAGTATCACAGTGGTAAAACCAGAGAAATTAGTTAAGGGGGGTGCACTGTACTTTTCCATCTGAGCTTTGTGCAATTCCTATTATTTTTTCCTTTGAGGGGGGTGAAAGAAAAGATAAAAAAAAAAAAAAAATTTCTAAGTAATATAATCTACAGCTAGTGAGAATTTTAAATCTAAAGTTTTTTTTTTAAGAATAAAGATCACCCCCACCCCCGCCATCATTATTTTATGCTTTTATAACTTTATTTTCTCAAGATGCATATTGTTCTTTTATTGAGTAAAGAAAATATTTTTGAAAAATTCCAAATCATCAATCTGGGGGGGGGGGGGGGGCATGGACTCTCTGTGCCCCCTTTTTGCGCACAATACCGAAACCTAAATTCGGCACGCTGGAGAGCGATGTTAGGCAGAATTTTGAGACACGACCAAATATGGCGGATTTACAGAACCCAAAATGGCGGATTCTCGAAAGCATCAATGCTGAAATAAATTTTTTTACGCAGAATTGCACTGTCTTCTTAACTCATAGACAAAAAAGTTACTTCTTTTTGTTACTTAATCGGAGAAAGGGGGCTTTCAACCAATGGGAAATCGCGAATCGAGCTGACCACGCGCAACGAAAGAAAATTCCGCAAACGAAACTCCGGACGCTTGCCGGCTTGGATATTGAAAACGATAATTTTTCCTGGTATTTGGGAAAACTTAAAATATCCCCTGATATTTTCCACAATATAAAACTTCCCTGAGAATTCCCCGAGTTCCCGGTTGTCTTTCCACCCTGGAAAACATCTTGGAAGTTAACTTTGGAATTTAAAAAAAAAATTAAGAATATGTTTTCTCGAAATTCAATGCTTCTTCTTCTTTTGGATGTGAGAAGAGGGAGTATGGAACCGAAATCCTTCGTGCTATGTTAAACTGCCAGCACCAGATCCCAGCAACTGCCCCCTATGAATGGGGATGGGGTAGCAACTGCTAGACCCTATGAATGGGGTTCAGTATTATTTCACCATCGCTAAGCATGCAAAGATCCAAACTTTTGGTTTATTGTCTAATAGTATAACATTTTCTCTGATTAATCCTTGAATCTAATAAATTATCTTTTCTGTTGGGTGTCCCCTTCAGTTGATGTTTTCTACAACCTACTTCGCGAAATTCACGATTCGGTTAAGTTAGCTCTGTCAAAAAAAGATAAATAAATAACCATGTGTGAAACTCTACGAGGCCTCCTTTCGCGTTTTGCGAGAGAAGGCGCTGAATCATACCCGCCATCTCCATCCGCGCCATATGCTAGCCACTGAGCTAAATAAGAGAAACCAGGAGCGAGGACTGGGCGGTCGAACCGCTTCACACCCTTTTCAGCCATCAAGGCAAAACGCGCAAACTACCAATTCGCGCAATGATAAAACAGCTAACTTTAAAGAGCTCTCAAGCTCTTAATTCTTTTCCGATTTTTCTAAAAAAATTTATTCTAATGCCTGACATATAATAATTTAAAATTTCTCATAGCATTTTAGAACAATTATTCATACATTTTTTCACGATAAAAAACATTTTGCGACACTTTTTATTATCTTTGAATGCTATGTGGGAGTGTGCGACTATGGCAGGTTTAAAAAATGTTTATTTAGACAGTAAGACACCCTGATTAATTGATTTACTCTCCTTGACTACTGATGAATAAATACTTTACACAGTTAAATTATAAATCTCATAAGAAGTTTCAGTGAGCAGCTTCGAACAGCATCAATATAGCGACTTTTATTCCCAAAAACGATAAATGCGTTTTTAGAGTTCTTCCACTTCGATATTGCACTTAAACATAATACAATTAAAAAAGAAGAAGCACTTAAAATAAGAAGAAAGAAGTCATTTTTTGGAGATATTATAGGATAACATTTTTATTAAAAATGTTTGCAAATAACTGGAATGGAGCATGTCATTTTGAGATGAATCTGAAATGTAAAAGCATTTATAAATTTTATATTTTACAAGTTTGCTTGCCTATGACAAAGTTAAATATTTCTCACTAATGGAACATTTCATTTATGGATATTAAATGTAAATAAGAATAATAAAGAAATACTACTTATTTTTTTAACCATGCACTAATTAAAAATATAGCTGATCAGTGCATCTGCTGGGAAAAAGTGTGTGCTGTAATTCAAAGATTTATAAGCACATTAAAACTCTTTGAGTGCAGATGTTAATTTAGTAACAAAAAAACATGATCATAATAGTATTTATCATGATTTTTTAAATCATGCACAAATAAAAATTTCAGCTGATCAGTATATTTACAGGGGAAAAGTGCTGCAATTCAAAGCTTTATGAACTCATTAAAAATCTTTGAGTGTAGATGTTAATTTAGTAATAAAATAATAAATAAATAATAAAATAAATGTTTTTTAAAAACAGCCACAATTTGACAAAATAAAAATTAACACACGCAAAAATCAAAATTTTACTCAAATGAAAAGTTAATTCAAAAACATCAAAATTATTATTGAAATTTCCATTAACTAGCAAATTAAGATAAAAGCAAAAAAGGTACATGATTTAACTATTTGTATAACTGATATTTTCACTTATAATAAAATATTACGTAATAAGGGTTGACTATCGAGAAAACAGGAGAAATATTTAGGCTATAATGCTAAAAGAAAAAGTTTTTCAGCAATGTAATTAAGCTGTAATATTATGATTTAAGGTAAACTTTATTCATCCAAAAAACAATTTTGTGTACATTATGGGCATAGTAATTAAATTTCTGTGAAAAAGGCCAATCAAAGATAGAATACGAGAACAAGGCATTTAAAGTTTAAATAGCCAATTCGCCATCAAAATGAGCTTTAACACCGTTTTCTTTTAAGTTTCACGAATTTATTTTTACATCCCTTTGCACAACAGGATGCAAACATATTGCTAAATGACGAAAATAAAATTTTTTGATAAACTATGATAAATTAAACCGAAATTTGTAACAATACACCATACGAGCCAATGCTTCCACAATGGGAAGTCAGCGATGTTTTGCCTTGATGGCTCGAGCACTGTATTCATACGCGTCGGCTCGCAAGCTGCCTTGTTGAAGCATGGGGAGTCCTCACTCCAGATTTCTCTTATTTAGCTCAGTGATGCTAGCTAAGATACGCTTCTCTGCGGGCCTGCAAACTCCTCAGAAACCTTACACTTATAAACCAGTTCAAGTTACAGGAATAGAGGGTTTTCGGGTACAAATAGATAAATTATCAGGTAGGTGGTAACTTAGGTTTTAGCTGCATGTCTGTGACGTAACATAATATACTAGAAATACGCGCGCTATAAGGTGGAGACCTATGCCATGCCCTTAAAAAAAAAGGTGAAAATATTTATTCGGCAACGGAAAATGTGCTCGTTCTTAAACATTTTCGAAATATTTCTGTTTGTTCATTATCATAACTCTTTTGAATTATTTAAAACCGCAGGTAGCCCTCTCGCTGTTTTTACGCCCACCAACTGTGCCAAAACTGCGGAAATTCTAGTCACTTCCTTAGTTTTATTGATTCCTTTATTTCCAAGGTAAAAGTTCAATGCTCTCACTGTGCATATTACTACTCATGTCTCTTCAGGGAGGTAATATCACTGAAATAATATATGGCTATTTTCTACGCATTCCATTCTCTGAACATTTCCTCCTTAAGTAGTTGGCTTAAATAGATTGGAAAAAACTCTCATCAGTCATCGGTAGCTGAAAATTTTGTTAAAATGAAATTACAGTTGGCTTGTAAAGCCATAACATTATAGCGTGATTGCAAATTTAGTGTTACCTTCGCACTCAAATCGGCAATATTTTTTCTTGCAAATTTTGGCCGATTGAGGGTAGAATAAGGTTGAATGGTGGCCGAACTTAAATTAACACATTTGTTGAGCTTATCGATGTTCTGAAGTGCAAATATAAAAATTTTCCACTTCAAAATAACTTAATGATTTACTAAGCATTAACAAAGTGCCGATTATATATTTCAGAGAGTACTCACTACAGAGAGTCTGTTCTAATGATGGAATCTTGTGCCTCCAAGACAAGCCTGATGGCCTTGAGTGTGACGAGTGCACTTCTACTGGTGTTCTACATATGCACAGTAGCTTATTTCGTAGCTCAAAGAAGAGTAATAAAAGAATTCCGATAGAAGATCTTAAAACTTGCCACATTATGAACAATTTAAAAAATTGCTTAAAAACATACATTCCTATACACACGACCAATCCTTTGAAACGCTGATGGTATTTTTCAAACAAGAAAATGACAGGATAGAATGGAATTACCAAAGCAAACGTTTGTGATATGTTTTCAGCCTTCACACAAGAGTTCATCTGTTTGAAGTTTTGAAAAAATTATAGCTTAGTAGCTGTTTCAAAAAACCCTTTTGCAATAACTTAATCTTCAAATAACGTATTGAAAATTTCGTGTAGATCTAATGTTTTT
Organism: Octonoba sinensis; assembly: GCA_038502835.1. Classification (NCBI taxonomy): domain Eukaryota; kingdom Metazoa; phylum Arthropoda; class Arachnida; order Araneae; family Uloboridae; genus Octonoba; species Octonoba sinensis. The sequence continues at coordinate 20,242,280 of CM076599.1, read as the reverse complement.
CAATATTGCTATAATAGGATTTTGTTATATTTGTACTTTAAAATGCATTACAATTACAAAAGATTCACTACTGTTCTTCGAAATATTTACAGGTTTATTATATTTTATATGCGTGTATGACAGTAACATCTTTCAAACTATTTTTCCTACATATTTTTCTAACACTTAAAAAAGTAACATTCCCTAACCAAAACTTATTTTCTGAAACAAAGTAAAAATTGAAATTCTTTATTTGGTAAATAAATAAAGGTAAAACTGATTTTTTGACAGAGTAAAATAAGTTTTGTAAAATATTAAAAGTTCATTTAGTCTTAATGTTCTCCATTGTAAAAGTTTTACTGTGAAACATCGTTAACCACGTTCCTTTTCCTTTACTTTACAGTCAATTAACTATATTTCTATTTTTCAGAATTAAGTAGTCTAAGTTTTACAACTAAACATTATGAAGTAAAACTTAAAAAGGAATAAGTATGCTTCAGGTCGAATAGTGACTTTAAAAAGAAAAGGAAATTATTTTAATCTTGGTTGCAGAAATAACAATACTAAAGCAATTTACTACAGGAAAGAAATCCGGTAATAGAATGTTTACAGACAATGATGACTGTAACTGGTTTCATTAAAAGATTTTGAAGTGCCTCAGCAAATTCGTAATCGACAATTTAAGAATGTGATGGTGGCATCAGTTTGTGTTTTAGAATGTTCAAAGGCATTTGTCACATTATTTATTTCATCATCAGATCTCACAATTCATATTTATTTATAAACATCTAATGAATCAAAATGCATGTGTTTATGTCTTAAGTTATATTATTTATTGTTTTACAAAATGGGCAGGAATGGAGGTGAAATGGTTCATTATGTATATATTACTTGGATGTTCATACTTTTAATATAAGGATTCCTTATATTTGTGCAATTTTTGTATGTATAAAGTTTTGAAATAAAAACTATAAAAATGTAGAAGTTATTCCTTTTCTTTTGTATCATTAAATAAAATTGAAAACAAGAACAGAAGCTAAATATTTAAAATGAAATTGATTATGTAATGTTGAAAAAAATTCAAATATACAATAGCATTGCAGTTGTTACGAAGTTTCAGGAATTACCTTTAATATTTACCGAGAAAGTAATCCATTTCAGAAATTGGTAGCAAAGATTTTCACAACTCATATAACAACAATGAATAATATTTCATTTAATACGCAATTAATTCAAAATTTGTGACATAATTAAACTCTGACATCAATCCTTTTGCATATTCTGATTTTATTTTGAAAAAGTTTGATCATTAAAAACAATTATGAGCTACTCTTTTAAGATTGGGGTGGTACAGCCAATGGTGTAGTCCTGTAATAAAAGGTAGGTGACGCTTACATATAAACATTAAAAAAGTGGGGACATTAGTGTTAAAATAAAAAAGCAGGGGAATGCTGTACCCCTCTGACTACACCACTGGGTACAACATTTTATTCTTAAACTAAATCTTCTATTGTCAATACTTTGTAGCATTAGGAAACAGGGACTTCTCCAGACTTTGTAAGATATAAAGAACAATCACCTTCCCCAACTGTGGTATCAAGGCCATCTGGTGGATTGCCCAAAATCAAGGAATGATGCTCCTCTCTGAATCATATGTATAGGCCACTTTGTAGGCCACATCCTGGTCTGTGAGCCATGCTTGCTTATTATGATCCTTGCAGTTGTCTGGGAGAGCCATAAAGACTAACCCTGTTTGCTAAAAAGGGAAGAATTTGCTAGGTTCGAATTTTGAAGAAGTTGGTCCTGAATGCCAATTGTCGACAGGTGTCAATGTTTCATTTATTCTTCACAGCAGGGCATCTTCCCAGATCAGCCTCATATTTCCCCGACCATACAGACAAACAGTCCCCATACCTACATCAGTAACAACCAGAAATGGAGAAACTTTTCTTCCAAATTTTTAATAAGTAAAGCTTTATTAACACTAAAGTCACTCTAAACCTGTTGCCTAGCCGTGTTACACATTGAGACTATTTTTTGGAAATGTAAATAAATCTTGGTTATAGCTCTTATTACCACGTAACACAATGAAGAATACAAAACACCCAATATGTCATTTTCACGTTAAGTCAGAAACTTCCTTTTTCACAAATATCAATCAAATAAATGTACAAAAACCGGTTTTTACTTTATCAGTAGTGACTGATGATGTCGGTGTATATTCTATCTACTTGAAGTTGAGTTAATATGTGGAGATCAGTATCTAATTCTTTTAACAAGTATCGAACACAATAAATTTCTTTATACTAACTTCAGAGTAACTGTCTGCAAAAAGAAAAGCATTTGTACTATACTTACTTAATGGGAATGTTTCTTAAATGCTAAAAAACTTTGCAGAATTAATTATTCAGGTTCAGTTCTAGACATTTTGCCTAGCCAAAAATTAATTTTGTATCACACCAGTCATTATTAAACGATGATTGCTTTGGCATATTTAGTGTATGTTAGCAAAATCTTTAGTAGTGAATAATATATCTAACAAAATTTAAGTTAATACCCAAAGTAATTTAGCAATGGGAGTATCGAACATTTTTTATTCTCTTAAATAAAAGAAATAACAGTTAATAATCAAGACTACAAATATCAATATAAAAATGAATGTGAAGTCCCTTCTGGAAATAATTGCAATCAAAAAGAGCAATTACAACCAAAAGAAGCTGCTTACTATCAAAATCCCTACACAGTCATGTCATGAATTAGAGTGTCGTTCTGCGGGAGAGAGAGGGAAGTGATTGGGGAAAATAAATCTCTTGTCACTTGTGAAGCTACTATTGTAAATTAAATGACTAAATCTGAATTTCAATCATATTCAATCCAGCTATAAGAGGCAAACAAAGATCTAAGAAAAACCATTTTGAAATTAGGTAAATAAATGTGTCATTCAAAATTAGGCACTAATTATGTTAAATGAATTACTTAATGGCCTATACATTTCCGACTTTTTTTAATTAGATTTTTTTAAAAAAAAGGCATTTGCCAATTTAATCAAAAATTGGGAAAAAAACAAGTTTGAAAATGCAAGTGCTTTATTATTACTTAATGCATCAAATGCATTTCAACAAGTATAAAGCAACTCCCCCACCCAAAATAAATAAATAAATAATCATGAATGCATTCTAATGTAACAAGTTACAAAAAAGAAAATATAATAATGCAATAAATGTATTTAAAAATATTTTAAAGAAATTTAACATCTTCTCCTTCCCCGGCCAAATATGACTTGCAAAGCATAATTATATTCATTTCATAAAATTTTGTAATTTGTTAATAATATTATAAAAAATATATGTAGAATAGAGAGGTATATATCTTTAACATGACAGTTGAAAGCCAACGGCATTTAAGCATGAGCTAATTAATACTATCCGAAATGTTAACTTAAAACATATCTAATTAAGCCAAAATTGCAAAAAATTTATGAAAATATTATTCTCAGACACAGTCACTTAGAATTATTAAATGTATAACTTCTACAAAATGATTTTCAGAAAAGAGATTAAAAAAATCTACAATACATAAATCACTTTTTATTTTCATCAGAATACAAAAATCTACAATTACAGGCAATTTACAAATTGCACTACATTTAATTAAAATATGATACACACAAGATTTACATAATGTATATACATAAATACAAATATTAAAAAAATCTTTAAGCTGTACACTTTTAACATATATCACGATTGCAATCACTTAACTGAAACAAATTCAGACAACACAAATAGCTTAGCAGTTTTGCTCTGGTCCCTAAGCAAAAATAAAATGAGCTGACACTAAAAATCACCTACTTAAATTAGCTATTGTCTTTTTCCTTTGTTGCCATATTGTCTTTCTTGGCGACATCTCTTATGCTTGAGAATGTTTTTTGAAGCCAAGTATTTTTGGATGTCTGCAACTCATTTATGGCAGTATTTAACTGATGTGTTAAGTCCTATAAAATAAAATATAAAGCACATTTTTTAGTTTTGCAAATTAAAGACCAAACTAATTGTCACAAATGATCAAGGGTATTCAAGAAATTAAAACAAAAATTGTAATTTCCTCCCTGAATTTCCAGATATGCAATAAGAAATGACTAGTTATTATATTTTCATTTTATTAAGAGTAGATTTTGGAATGGTGTAACTTTGACTCAAAGACAGTAAAAATAGTAACATAATAAATTGTAATTGATACAAAGTTCTTTATTGATATATGCTATACAAATATTATACCAACAAAATCATAAATGTTTAAAAGGGCCAAGTTCGATAGAACAAACGACCTTCGGAGCAGTGGGTGTCATTGATAAAAAAAAAAAATCGATATGGAACGGGTGCCAAGTTCCATAGCAGATCCTTTAATCATAGCTGTTAAGAGTGTACAATGTTCTCTAATAATTTAAATAATTAAAAACAATTTGTTACTTTTTTGAGATCAGATTTCTAACTTGGAAAGTTTTAATTAAGGTAAATTACATTCACAAAATTTAACTTCTCCAATTAGAAATTTTTAATAGTTAGTAAAATCATGTGGCAAGTTATAATAGTGAATTTCTAACTGTCTTCTTATTGTCTTCTAGAACATAATTGGTTTTAAGCTTGTTTAAGATATACAATGAAAAACTTAAACACAAAAATGCCTAACATGAAAAATTAGTTCACATGAAATTAGGCTGACAAATTATAATGCAATTTTATACACATAAACTATGAAAAATATATCTACTTTCCTCAGAAGTGGAAAAGTATTCATGAAGTATCCTATATTCACTGGTAGAATTCAGTATCAATAAGGGAATCAAATAAGGAATGCTTAAAATTGGAGTTATTATTGATAATTGTCCAACGTAACTCTATGTTTAATTGAAAGCTGTGAAACATATCTGCATCTCTGAACACCACAAATATTTATAAACAGCATGGTTAAAATATTATACCAAAAAAACAAAAGTGACACTAAAGATGAATAAAAATTGTTATCATCATAAAATTTTATAAAAAAGAAAGAAAAAGAAAAAATCTCACATTTTTTTTTTTAAAGAGTAAAATATTTTTTAAATTAAACATATAGTTATCAATTTAAAATGCAAAAGTTGTAAAAAGTTAATTAGAGATAAATATTATAAATAATAAAATTTGAAGACCATGAAAATATTGGTAAGATTTTTTTCCCCCTGCATGTAAGGTTTTCCTCAAAAAAATATTTTGGTCCTTTCAGTTTTTTTTTAAACATTTTTCACTATATATGTATATGCCGTTCCAAGTAACGGGGCTGGAAAAGTTAAAAGAGCAGATCTGCTTACAGCTAATGGTTTCAAATTTGATTTTATGAAGAACTCGACATAATTGAACAACTCTCAAATATACCTGGTTTTTGCATTCAGCTTCAACCAAAGCTAATTTGGTTCTAGCAAGTTCTAGTTCCAACTCTCTAGCTTGATTCTCCACTTCATGGGCCTGGTTTTCCTTATTAAGTTGAGATTCCTTGAATATGTTTTTTGATGACAAATTAGGAGCTATTATGTCCAGGTATTTAGAACATTCAATACAATTTTCAATTTTATCCTAAAAATGTATAAAATAAATTGTACATATACTGAATGTTGTTTGAATTGCTTTACTTTACATAAAAATAAATTTTTTAAAGACAATAACTATGTTAAATGCTATATTGTCAGCACCCTGGTAAAAGTTACCAAATCCATAATGCCAGTTTTGAGATATTGTCAAATAAAACTTTCAAATGATTATGAAAAATAAGCAAAAATTAATTACCCCTCAAAAAAAAAAAAAAACCACACAGTTTTGTTGCATAAAGTTGTAATTTTGTAGTTTATATTATCTTCAGTAGCTTCAATGATGTACGAAATATAAATTTTAAAAACTTAATAAAATTATATTTTATTGATTTGATGCAACTTTCCATAAAGTGCGTTTATGTTCAGTTATACATTGAAATAGCATCAGTAAAATTGCATAATACAGGCATAATATGCATTGTTTAAAAACTCTTTATCTCATTTTGGGTGGCATTTCTCAACACCCCTTAAAATAGTGTCCCCTGGGGCAGACTGCTCCCTGGCTTAATATGTGTTAAAGCAGGGACGGATTTACATATTTTTACACCCAAGGCCAAAGCCCCATTTTGCACCCCCTTCCTTCCATTTAAATTTTTTACTTAATAAATAACATTAGATTTAATATACAGTAAGAATTTTTGAAACATATATACTGAATAAACATGTTAGGCGCTGGCCTTTTCTCATTTATTTTTGAGGATTTTTTCACTTTCGACTACTGATAAGCAGATAGAACTTTCGTTAATGTCCCCACATCAGACATCATGGCCCTTTCAGCTTAACATTGGGGGGGGGGGGGGGCGGTCGAGCCATATGAAGGGCTCGACCGCAACTCTTAACAAGAGATATGAAATTCTGACAGTTAAAGGGGGTTCGGGGATTTCTCCCCCCCGGAAAAAATTTTGAAAACTATATGCAAGCTGGTGTATTTTGAGGCCTCAGGAGACGCATTTGGGACTTCAAAAACTTTAGGGGGAAAAAAAAGGAAACAAAACTTTTTTTATTTAAACGCTTTTACTTATAAAATTTATGGAAAAAAATTGGCATTTTTAAAAAAATCCTGGGCTGGTCCCCCCCACCCCTCCCTTCTTACTAACGCCCATATTGAAGAGCCACGTGTTTGCCTTCTAAAACAACACTTTACAAGCTCGCACCTCTTCCCAAAAGGATGCTTTGAGAGTTTGTAAAAGGAAAACTATTGGGTATTGTTTGATCATAGCATAATTTACTCGTTGTTACAAGGGGAAGAGAAGAAACCTTGGCTTTTTTTAATTTTAAAGTTTTAAATTTTGACATTGCGAATTTTGCAGCCCCCTAACCTCAATTTTAGAGTTTCCGATAATTTATACAAATAAATAATTCTATTAATCGGTTTATTGGTTTTAACCGTTAGCAAAATAACTGATCAATGATAAAATCGGTGCACTAGGATTTTAATTATCCTCCAAAGGTTAAATTATCTTTATCAAATATTTTTTCTTTTCTTTCTTTCCTTTTTTCTTCTTCTTCTTTTTTTTTTTGTGCATCACAGTTGAATTTGCCACCTCCCCCCCCCCCCCCCCCGGCTTGCCCTGCCCTAGATCCGGCACTGCAATCCTTTTCATTGATGAAACTACTGTTTTTCATGAAAGAAAGAGAAGACAAAATCAGATGTTCAAATTTTTGTTCGTTTGTATTTTTACATCACTTTTATAGTTATTAACAAAGTGTATAAAATAATTTTTATAAAAAAACAGAACCCACTTCACATTAAAAATTGCGCTAAAAAGTAAAAAATAAATTCATTCTTTAAACAACATCGATGTGACTTTTAAACATAGTTTTAGAAGTCGGTGCAAAATTAGGATAGATAAAATCTTTTGTAATCATGAATCAATTACAAATACATATATTTCCACAGAATTAGCAACAGTTCCAATATGAAGTAGCAAATGGTATAATGGTAATTAGACCCATAATTTTGCACCGACTTCTAAAACTATGTTTAAAAGTCACATCGATGTTGTTTAAAGAATGAATTTATTTTTTACTTTTTAGCGCAATTTTTACTGTGAAGTCGGTTCTGTTTTTTTATAAAAATTATTTTATTTTATTCTTTTTAGTGTAAATATATTTTGTATAAAAATACTCTATTTTTTAAAAAATCCATATCAAAGGGAAAAACTTCTTTGAATTAATGCCACTAAAAACTAATCATTTGTATGATAAATTCCTTTTGAAGTCTATTTTAGCAAACAAACTGATTGGATTAATTTTTGCCACAGAGAAGCCTTCAGTCAAACTCTTGCTGTAATGTCTTTTAATATTATAGCCCATGACAACAAACATGTTTTTAACAATGCTTTTATATTTATTAATAGATTTCCCAACAAAGAAAAATCAAGCCAAGCCTTTCCAATTAAAATAAAAAATACTTATTTTTCACTCGTAACGTTTTTTCTAAAAAACAAATGTAGTCAAATTGATTTGCAATATTCGAGTTAGACGATCCTCTATCGATTAAAGAAAAAATCATCAAAATCGGTTCATTTAGTCAAAAGTTATGAAGAAAAGACAAAAAAAGTACTACATTTCTGCCCATAACTTTTATTCTAGTTATCGAATATGGTCAAACGAAAGTACGGGACCTATGGGAAACCACCCTCGATCGATTAAAAAAAGAATCATGAAAATTGGTTCATCCGGTGAGAAGTTATGAGTGGGCAAAAAAAAAAAAAAAAAACGACATACATACAATATGAATGTATAACCTCCTTCCTTTGTGAAGTCGGTTAAAAATGAGCAAAACTTACCGATAAGGAAGCACTTCCTATATTGTGAATGTGATGGATCAAAAATTACTATATTCGCCTGTCTGCAAGGGTGCAAGGACACATTAGGGAGATAAATATGAAGTGGTCCCCTTCGAAATTCAGAATTTAGACATGTTTCAGAGGTAGAAGGCGTGAATCTATGTAATGATCTATATATTTTTTTTCGATTGGTCAGGACCTCTTGCCGGTCCTGCAATTGGTTAGTTACCTGTCACAGATATTAGCCCACATACCATCTGGCATTTCCAATTGCTAATTACGGAAGTGCCATACTGTCTTCTGAACACACCTTGCAGTTTTGCGGCATGCACAAAAAAGGCGTATAAAATTTACTTTCCAAAGAGAGCAATCACACAAAAGTCAAAGTTTTGTTAAGTTCCATGTTCCATTCATAAGCCAGACTTCTTGTCTGCTTCTATTAATTATTCGTACGTCTGTTTTAAACCGAAAATCTTGTGGGAATAGGTTAACTCTTTTTTAAGAAAACTATTATATGAAGCCGCCGGTTGGCGGCTTCATATACTAGTGAAACGAACAATAGCAAAGCAATTGGCTTCTGTATGCTGTATGGGCCAAAAGTTTTTAAGCTGATGTCCTTATATGGGGTCATCAGGCAGTAGGCCAGAAGTGCTACAAAAAGTAAGTCCCACTGGACGCCGAAGATCAAAAGCCTCAGCCTCGTGAGACAGCCCTCGGGGAAAAATGTTCGCATGGCTCTCCCCAACTGAACTTTTCAAACTATTGATAGATAAATAGGGGTTCCGAGAAACACCTATGAACGCATCAGGCGGGCGACTCACAGGAACAGAATTTTTCCGCCAAAAAAAAGCGACGGTCACCTGTTTGCTGAAGGTCATTTATGTAGATTTACAGCACACAGCCGGGACTGAAGACAGGAAAAGATTTGTTTTCAGCAGCTTAGAGCTTTGAAGTGTTATATAATGATGGGAAGATAATGCGGCAGAAAATAGTGAAAAATCAGGAATACACTTCAATTTCACTGAGTCACTTCAAGTTTTTTTTTCCCTTCAGTTGAATTTGCCGCCCCCCAAGAGGTGCCGCCCGGGGCAAGGGCCATTGCGTGCCCCCCCCCCCCCTCGATCCGGCACTGGCCATTTTCTAAAAAAAAGGCAGGCAGACGAGATTTTTGCATCTCATGCTGTGAGTGCAAAAATCCAGTTCGGTTTTGGCGCCCTTTATTGGTGCGATAATAAAACATATCAATAGAAGTTGAATATAATTGTGAAAAAAAATTTGGGGTATGAAGTAAAATAAATAAATTATTTATTTTATCTGTTTATCTGAAATCTGTTTTTGGAGGAAAAAGCGAGGGCTGTTTGCACTTTGTCAAATGTAGCAAAAGATACAGGGGAAGTTGTCTTTTGTGAGGTTCAAGTTCGACTGCTTTCTGCAATCATTATCCCTTCAAATTGCAAGAATATTTAACCGGCTTCCCGTTAACTCATAATGGATGTTTGAGAAAAGCATGAAAGAAAAAGAAAGAAAGGATAAATAGTCAGTTGACGAAAAAGTTATTTAAAAATGCATACATTGCAAATAACATTTTTAGCGATACTAAAGGAATATATAAATAAAATTGAAAAAGAAAAAAAAATGACCTTTCTCGTTTTATATCGATAAAAATTTTATAATTTGGTTGCTACTTCTTCTACATTTACGCCCTCTTAACGGCTGCGCTCTAGGCCATAACCTAGGTTGGCCTTATGGGAAATCCGTCCCTCTGTTTAAGGCTTAATATGTGTAGTCTTGAGCAAGGAGAATTGGAGGGGATATGAATGGTATTTTAATTTATTAAAACGTGAAATAATGATATGTTATGTTTATGCACAGAAGGTAAAAACAAGTAATTGTTTCAAGCTTTTGAAATCCGAGGCTAATCTTGAAATAAGGAAAGACTATTTCTTCAATAGGGTTGCAGGCATTTGGAGCAGTTTACCAGAAGCAACTGTTACTTTTAGTGGGGTAAAAAGTTAAGAGGTTTCTTGTTCATTAGGGATTGATAAATTAACTTGTACCAGCCTAGCTTGGCCCAGAATTGTCACTGGCCACCAGTTTTGTATTTCTATTGCATTTATTAGACTCTTCTCTCAAACACATCTGTTAATTATTATGAGTACAGTAGAGCGCTGCAGATCTAGTTAACAAACAATATGAATCAAACAACTTTAAAAACGATATGGCAATGTTTTTAGGTGCCTTCCCTTCAGTTTCTAGTCTTAGGATTGGAAATTGTAGTAGTACATATTTTAGCATATTACAAATGGTGTGTTTAAAAGATATTTTAAAAACTTTTTAAAATTTTATTTTCACAAAATTAGTATAAGGTTACAGAGCAGCAAACACAGAAATTATAACATGTAACACATATATTGTATAGTACATATTTAAAGGAAAATTTGATTTTTTAAAAAATGATAGCTTCCTGCTTCACAGAGGACATTCTCCCCCTTCTTTCCTGTAGCCATATCCTAAATTTTTTTTAATAAACAATGATCCTGCAACTAATCAGGATTAGCTGAATCTTGATGTTGTAGCTATTCCATTGAACAAACAAAAGCAAAAATTAAGAGGAGGAGCCTTTTTCTGAAGATACCAAAGGGCAAAAGAAGCAGTTTTTCAACCCCCTTCAGAAAAAAAGATTTTCACGTTTTTTTTTTTTTTGAGAAAGACCAGAGATGGGGGACACATGGTCCTTGTTCAATTTGGTTAACCTGTTGAAGGGACATTTTTTGTAGCACCGGTATATGAAAATATTTTTCGGACCTTGGTTGGTTTCAAAAAAGAAATTCATATAGGACATTAAATAAGACTAAAATGATTTTTTCCATCCCTCCCCTATTTGAAGGGGGGGGGGGGATAGTTCTAATATCTCTGAATATTGATGCATGTGGTGGTAAATATGCTTTCCGGAGTCTTTGCAAGATTCTAACAATAAGAAGAACAGAGCAGAAAAGGTAAAATAGCTTACAATAAATATCAGTAACTTGATGAATTTGGTACTTCCCATTGCCTTTTGATAGGATTAACTGGACCTCCAGTTAATCAGGGTCCAGATAATTGGTGCTCATTACCATTTCAATTAGTATTTGAAGTGACACAGATGTTTGCACAGTATGAAAAATAGCTACAGAAAACTTTATTACTAAGTTAAATGCTTCAAAACAATGGAGCTGATTACAAATACACCAATTTAATGAGAATTCAATTTATATTACCTTTACTATCTCTATATGATGTTTAGCTGTAGCTTGTTCTTTTTCAAGTCTGGTGCTTAACTGACTACAAATCTAAAACACAAAAGATATAAATAAATAAAAAAAAAAATTGGAAAGTACAAGCTTTAGTTAAAAAGCATAGCTTTACTCTAGTTATATATGAAGGGGCATCATTAGGATAAGGCAAAATGGACCTTAGAAATACCTTACAAATTTTTTTTCTATAACTCAAATTGTAGTACCTATTTTATTTATTTATTTATTATTTTTTTTTTTTTTTTTTGATATACGTGTGCTTTTTATGGATCAAACTTATTTACAACTATTAAACTGTCCAAAATAACATTTTGTGTATATGTAATTTCCTTTTCTTATTCAAAGAGCGTAACCAACTCAAACATGATCTAACTGAAAGACTACATCAAGTAGTCTAGTTATCAAGTTATGTTACTTCATACAAAATTTTCTTCTTCAATCTACTGTAGTATAAAATTAGTAACAAAAAAGTAAAAATGTTCAGTAGAATTACACTATCGGCATATTCGATTTAAATAGAATGTATCGAAATAAACAATAAGCAACTCACTTGTTTGTAATCAGAAATAATAGCTGCATTACGAACACTTTCTGCTTCAGCTCTTTGAAGCTCCCTTCGGCACATTTCTTTTAACTAAAATTTTAAAATGTTCTTAATCAGCCAATAACATTAAGAAGAATTTTGTCACAATGTACAAGAAAAGTTATTAAACTTATTTTGGTTTCTGACTTTACAAGTTCTTACTACACACAGACATGCACAAGTAGAACTTTATGTTGGATTGGTATTTTTTCATTTCCAGATAAAGACTTTTTTCAGGTGAAAGTTAAAAAACACATATAATATATTTTCAATAGTTAAGATTTAAAATATTAAAGAGAAAAAATAGTAGATGCACTAAATTAAAAGACATAAATACATTTGAAATAATTTAAGACAACAGAGAACCACTTCTTCAGTACAGAGAAATATTGAAAGATAACATACTTATTTTCTTTTATTTATTTATTTATTACTTTCACAAAATGAAGATGCACTTTGTATTTATACAGGGTGAGTAGCCACATTTTAGTTCAAAAAGTAAGCACTTATAAGCACTTTGTAAGCACATTTTCAGAAAAAAATAAGCACATGTTTAAGTACACATATACATTATTACTTGCATAATCAAGAGGAAAAACATGACTTGACAAAATTATATACTTCTAACAGAAATAGCTAACAAAAATGAGAAGAGAGGCTTTGCACTACACAAGGAAAACAAATAAGTTTTGTTTAACAGATGAAATTGCTTATAGAGCCTGTTTAATTGTAGTGTTAACTAAAAAACACTGACCAAAAATATACAATAAAGTAACAATTGCAGTTATTGCAGGTATTATTTTGAAAATCTAGCAAAAAGATACAATAAAGTAATAAATTGCAGTTATTGAAAGTAATATTCTGATAATATAACTTAATATAATAAATATATATATATATATATATTCTTTATTGTGGGGGGCAGGTTTTTATTTCACCTGAACTTTGTGCAATTCTTTTTTTCGGGGGGGAGGGGGGAGAGAAGTAATGCAATTTTCTGAGTAACATAATATGGCACTGCTGAGAATTTTTTTAAATCTTAAGTTTTTTTTTTTTAGATCCCCCTGACATCAATATTTAGTGATTTATTGATAAAAATATAACTTTATTTTCTCAATATGCATTGTCTGTTGACAAAAATTATTTTTTAAAAATTCAAATCACTCAGGGGGGGGGGGACACTGCCTACTATGACCCCCCTTGTTGGGTCACTGCAATATCATGTACTTGCCCACCTTGGCGGGGGAAAAAACAGGAGATTTTTTCAATGATTCCCCCCCCCCTCCCCACACACAAAATGAACAATTAAACTGACTTACAAATAAAAAAAAAATTTAATGTTCATTACAGCATTATTTGATAAAATTTTATCATCAAATGTTTGATCGAATTTTCCAGAAAAACTATTTTTTATGAGCAGTAGGATGTTCTCTAGATTTTCATTCGACAGCATTGGACGAAACTTGGTTTCACTTTACAGAAAATGCATTACTACGGTACGGAATGCACAGAATCCCAAGAATTACATTTAGTTAGATTATAAAAAGCAAAAAAGCTAGTTCTCCCAAATACTTACTAGCTTACATCTACACCACAACAATTCAAACAAAACATCACGACCACGTCTGATGTGCACTTAACAAATAAATTATACCAAAATATTTTTTTTTAAATTTAGCCATTTTTTAGTTATATATTGAATAAAAAATAGGAAGAAATGGAGGGGTCAGAGCAACAACCAACCAAGTCCAAAATTTAGATTTTTTTAGTTTCCTATTGTATCTAATGGTGTGTCTAAAATTGAGTTTTATTCAGTGCAATATCAAACAAAATCCAAAGTTCAATAATTCGCCACCAGAATGCGTTAGTTTGTTTATGCTCTGACAGACTGTAACAAAGTTTCAGAGCATCAACCAACCAAGTCCAAGTTTTTAAGGTTATGTTGATCTATCTTCTGTTTGGGTTGTTTTAAAATGAGTTCTGACAGTGATTGTAGTCCAGGAAGCGATGAAGGTAAGGCCTATAACATTTATTACAACATATAAGTTAAGAATTATTATTAGTTTATAGTATTTAATCATTTAGTTATGAATGAGTTAACTTGTCTGGCTTTTGTTTGGAGCAACAAGAATCTCATTTTAAGGTTAGTTTCCGGTTGGGGAATGTTATGTACTGGTTTTATTTTGACATTAATCATGCTTAAATAAAAATATATACATTGTCAAGTTTGATTAAGGTTTTATCTTGACGACTTTATTTTGTTATGGCTATAGCCATTCATTGACTTCATGTTATTGGATTGTGTTGGTTGAATTTAGGTTGCAGACCAAAACATGGATTTACTTGAAACAGTTCAAGCTCTGTATTAGTCTAAATTTTTTGTTGTAGATTCCGAGTTTGAAGATAATATTATGAAACGTCTACCAAGGCACCTGGTCTGCAATTGACCATCTGAAAAACGCGTTCCTGTGCCTGGACCCTCTTCAGAAGGTAATTCTATAAGTAATTCACCTTGCCTATTTAATGTATAAAAATAACTGTTAGCCACTAGGAAGACTACAAAACTTTTTTAAGAACTTTAAAAACAAATATTTAAAAAGTAATTTGCTTCTGTAAGAGGTTGATCATAGAAGGCTATCAACACAATGAAAAGTATTTCGACAATTTCTTTTCTATCGCTAATTTTATATTTTGTAGAAAAATCTGCATTAAGGAACTGTATGTTATTGCTTTTTAACAAGTTCCTGTTCTTTTAGGTCAACCTAGTGGCAACAATGGGGACGGTGCAGAACATGAATTTTTGCAGCAGGATAATGAAGCTCCTGGCGACCTGCATGAGGAAATGGAAAACTCAGTACCAAATCCTGAAGGTAAGCCTAGGCCTATGACTTAAATCAAAAGCCGTTATCACAAAAACATTAATCCCAATGATTTTAATTGATGGTTTTCGTGTGAATTTATGTTCATTATTCAGGATTTCTATAACAGTTTTGTTTCTGTTTCAGAAATCCCAAATAATGAAAGGCGAGGGAGGAAAAGGACGAGAAAAGAGAAAGATTGGCAAAGGAACAACAGGAAAAGTCGCAAAAACCAAGGAAAGTCCTACACTTCTTCACGAAAAAAAAAAAGTTCCTGAGGTGTTGTTCGGCCCTGAGGACTGCAAATGCCCAAGAAAATGCTCAGACAAGTTTTATTCCCCAGATATTTTGGAGAAGTTTTTTGATACATTTTGGGAGTTGGGTGACTACTCAAAACAAAATGCTTTCTTAAGAGGTTTAGTACATAAATCAATGCCGGCTAGGGCTCGGCCTAGAGTTGGCAGTGGACATGCCAAAACAACGATATTTAGTTACTTTATTCCTAATGGTAAAGAGGATAAAAGAGTTTGAAAAAAATGTTTCCTCAGTACTTTAAAAATTGGTTGGTCTCGCTTGTACGGGTGTCTGACTAAGGAGGAGGCGTTCGGTATCACAGATAATCGAGGAAAAGCCCCAGCATCGAACAAAATCGATGACAGCGATGTTGTAAGACACATGGAATCGTTTCCTAGCTACCAAAGTCATTATACCCGAAAAGATAACAAAAACAAAAAGTATCTAAGCAGTGATCTAAACATAAGGAAAATGTACGTTCTATATGTCAAAATGTGTTCTGAAGAAAATAAAGAACCAGTGAAAATGAAGTATTACTACAATGTTTTTTCAAAAAAATTTAATTTACATTTTAAACCCCCTGCAAAAGATACTTACAAACCATGTGATGAGCTGGAATTGAGTATCAAGACAGAAAATGATGAAGATAAAAAAGAGGAAGTGAAAAAAAGTAAAGAGGTGCATTTAGTTCTTGCTGAAACAGCTAGAAATGTCTTAAAAGAACTCGGTTCAAATGTGAAGGAACAGCTAGTGCTCAATCAAAATGAAGACGTCCCCCCACCTACAGATTTGTATGTTTGCACTTTTGATCTGCAAAAAGCACTCCCCTTTCCTAAACTTAGTACATACTTGGCTTATTATAAGAAGAACATGTACGTTTACAATTTCGGAGTGCACTGTTTCAACGATTCTACCGCTCATATGTATACATATGACGAAACTGAAGGAGGAAGAGGTGCTGAAGACATATCCAGCTGTTTGAAGAAACACATAATGGAAAATGCCAAGGAGTATGAAAATATAACAATGTTTTCAGATAGTTGTAGTGGCCAAAACCGCAATATTAAGACCTGTCTTACTATGTTAAAACTAGTAAACGGTCCAGAAATAACTGCCAAGAACATTGACCTCATGTAAATAGTGCCAGCTCACTCATACCTTCCAAATGACACTGACTTTGGCATGATTGAGAGAGCGAGTCTGAAAAACAACAAATTGTATGTTCCAGAGGACTGGTTTGAAGTAATAAAATCTGCAAAACGCAAGAATCCCCGTTTTGTGGTTCACCAAATGAAAAGAGAAGAGTTTTTAAGTACAAAAGAACTGGAAGAAAATGTAGATTACCGAAAAAAAGGAACTGACGGGGAACCTGTCAATTGGTTAAACATAAGATGGATCAGACTTGTTAAAGGAGAACCTTTCACTGTGTTCTTCAAACACTCATTATGTAAAGAAGAACCTTTCAGACAATTGGATTTAAAGCACTATGCCCCAACAAAACAAAGAAAAAATTCAAAAATAAAAAAGGGATTACACTTACAATCACTTGTTGTAGTACAACAGAGCCCTCTATCCAAACCGTAGACTGGTCACACAAGCAAAAAAAGATGACATGCAATCTCTTTTCCCTTACATACCCCCCACCCACCACCGATACTTCAAGAACTTACCAGTTGAAGTTACTACAAGAAGAAGAAATTTGGACGTAGATGAGGAAGTTAATGAGGACAATGATGAAATCTTTTACCTGTAACTACTCGTATCTTTTATCTGTATGAGTGTTCCGTAATAAATAAGAATTTTAAATTTGACTGTTCATTAATTGAATCTATTATCCTCTGCCACTATGACAATGTAATAAATTATTATATTTTCACCTTGAAAATACAATATAATAGAGTTTTTTTGTCAAATTTAAGTTTTGTGGAGTTGGTTGGATATTGCAAAGCCAAGAGCTGAAAAACGTTCAGTGTAACATCCAACCAAGTCCACAAAAAAAAAGTTTGCTTGTTAATTTTAAAAAATCCATTATTCCCAATAACAATTTTCTTGAACCAAAATTTTTCTATGGATTTCAACTACTTAAGTAAAAAAAAAAATATTTCATAGATCAAAGGGTGTAAAAGTTATGAATTTTTAACTCAATTTTTCTCAGCTGTTACGTTTTTGGCCTTGGTTGGTTGTTGCTCTGACCCCTCCAAATGTTCTTTACCTATTTTGTAACAATACCTAATGACTCCCAAAAAAGAAAAAACCCAAACCCTAAGTTGAGGGAAAAAAATATTTAATTCTATGCAAAAAATATTTTTAAAACAAGGTTATTAATAAAGATGCAATATTAATAGTTATAACTAACTAATAGAATCACTAAAATTTTTTAAAAAGGCTAAAATTTTTCACTGAAATTTCGAGTGGGTGTGGCAAAATGAGAAGTGCAAATCCTCTACTACAGAGGCTAAATAGTAAAAAATAATAAAAATGATGGTAAACTAGAAGTTATTGCTGTCCAAGAGAGGGAATGAGATAGTACACAAGAACTAGGGGCTTTTACCGAAGCGGATGCAATCGGATTTCAAAAAAAATCGGGACTGACCCTTGAAAGCATATGAAAGACAAAATGCGGAAGTTTTACTGATAATTTGTAAAAGTTTCGTAAAGCAAGCATCTAAGCATGCTACTTCAAGATTTTCTCATTTAAAGAAGAAAAGATTTCCAAAATTACGAATATTCGCGGAACCGATATTTCGACTTTTCAAAAATATGGAATTTCGGCAAAATACGGGAAAATCACATGAAAACTACTCGGCGAATAACTACGATTACGAACGCCGTCTATTGAGCAAAAAAATATTGAAGCTTCATTGATTTATTTTAAAGCGAAAATTACAAAAAACGGGAGAAAATTGTGTTAAACGGGAGATCGGGAGACAGACGCAAAAAACGGGAGTCTCCCGTTATAAACAGTGGACTTGGCAAATATGCAGTACCGAACCTCATATTTGGCAAGCTCAGCACCAACGCCATGCAGAATTTTGGAGCACGACCAAACATGGCGGATTCTCGGAAGCATCGGCGCTGACACGCGTTTTTTACGCCAAATTTGCAATCTCTTCTTTACTCATAGACAAATGTTTTTACATTTTGACCATGAATGGCGATCTGGGCCAGCTGGTTAAGCAATCGGAACGCCATTTTATGCATCCGATGAGTAAACTAACGTTCGATTTCTGCTTGGGGGAAACTAAACATTCGTACTTTTTTTTTAGAAAATAAACATTTTAAGGAAAAGTAAGCACCTATAAGGGCCCTTATATTTTATTTTCAAATATAAGCACTTATAAGCACTTGCAAGCAGCGCTACGCACCCTGTTTATAACAGCTGTCTATGCTAGTTTCACGACAATTAACATTTAAATACATTATTGTTATTCATAGACTTAAAATTTACCTAAAGCATATTATTTCACTTTTTATCTTCTGAGGCAAATTAAACTAGTTGGTGATAAAAATGAAAGAAATAAAAACGTATTAGTAAAAATCTACATCTGTAAAAGAAAAGGAAAAAAGGGAGGAAAAATACTGACAGTTATGTATAAATAAGATTAAAAAAGAGATAGTCCATTAAAGTGGATAGGAAAATATTTATTTAAATAACAGTTTTACCCCTCTTGATAAATTCATTACAGCTTACCTGTGCAACTTCGAGTGAAAGCCTTTTCTTTTCTTCCTCTAATTCTATAATTGTAATAGAAGCTGCCTGCAGCTCTTTTGTAAGGGTTTCCACTCTGTCTTCAGACTAAACATAAAATATTTTAAAATCTACAAATTAAGAATGTTATAAGAATAGTAGATACCCTTAAAATTTTTATTATTATCCTTATGAAAGTGCTCAAGTGGTATTTTACCCTATATAAGGTAGCAAGAAATAGCTTCCACCTAGCAAGAAATAATCCCCAAATTTTAGGAAATATTAAGTACATATAATAAAGCAATTTTGTCATCTCTGATTAGTTTATACATTTTTAAGCTTAAGGGAAGTACACCCATCACATAAAAACACATCCTTATTTCCATAAAGAGCACTCCACTGAGAAAAGGGGGAGGAGTGGGGAGCTAAAAATTAAATTGTCTTTTTAATATAATCTAAATGAATTCTGCTTCTTAAAAGCAATTTTAACTACAGAAACAAATTATTTTAATACAGTAGAAATAGACAAAAATGACGTTGTAAAGAGTTAATTATTTAACACATTTGGAATATATTGAATAAAAAAACACAAACACCACCACCTAACCATACAACAAATGATTGTGCAAACAGAACAAAGAAAATAATTTGGATTAAGAGAGATGTTTCAGAAGACCAACACCAAAAACAAACAATTCATAAAAAGCAAGTTTGTGCAAAAATATTTTTTTTTCACAATCCTCAAAAATCCTACTTTGATAAAAAATTCAAAAATATTTTAATGCATGACAAGATAAAATTAAGCAACTCTTACAAGTATATTTTGAAAAAGATAACAAGGAAAAAAAAAAGTGAAATTTTCTTACTTTCTTCTTACAGATTCTTTAGAGAAAACAAAAATTGCTAAACATTTACTAAACACATTATGCGTTAAAATTTATTGCAGAAATCTTTGACCCGGTTTTTGTAACAAAACTATTCCAATGGTTTTATTTAATGTTAATAATGACAAGTAAATTATATCAGAGACATTTCCTTTTTTGATTAATGACTCCAAATTAATAATGAAGTTATGATCAATATGTGTAGCTTTCAGATTCATTTAACTTGCTTTTTACTTGATTTCATTTAACTTGAATAACATAACAAAGATCAGAAAATCCACCAAACAGTTCAAAGCCCAAACAGTATCTTGCGATTCTGATAATTTACATTAAGAAATTGAAAGAAAAGAGAAAAGAATGTAGAAGTTGTGGATGCATATTTGCAGAAGTTATGTGTACCTTAATAACAAGAACTGGTTGATTCTGTCGGGCAAACATGATCTTGCTCAAGGCGACATGGAAAATCAGAGGTTTTCTTCGATCACAATAGGGTTTCTATTTCAGAGCAAAAGTTTCGCAAACACTATAGGATACTTCGCACAATCGAATAAAACACTTAATTTCTTTTTTGAAAAATTTTAGCTCAAATAGAGAACACTTTGCTTATTATTATAAACTTAATTGCCACAACTATTATTATAAAGTTCATAATAATGCTTGTTAAAGGTAAATTAAACAAATCTTTGGCATAATAATTTTAATTCAAAGAAATTTCTTGAAAATGAAATTGAAAATGAATGTCTTTGAAAACATGGTTTTGCATCTAAAAATAAATAAAAAATCCAGTAGTGATGCAATATAGTGGAATATATTTTGATAGAGTAATCAATAAGAAAAATATAAGTACAAATATATCACACATGCTCTTTCAAATGCACTAAAAAATTGTGTTCAGTGTTTTTTTTTTTTTTTTTTCTTTTTCCTTTCAGCAATATGCCAGCTGTTTTAGCAAGCTACTATGTGATACAACATATTAAAATATGGTTCATTCAGTTCTGTGGAAAATATTGATGCATAGCATACAAGCTATTATATATATATATATATATACAATCGACAAAATATTTTAGAATAAAGTCTTTCCCAGGGAATTTAGTTTTTTTATATGTCAGGATGATATTTGAAAGATCAAGAAGAATATCTTGCCTGTAATACAATTAGAACAGAAACATTTTCATTTCAAATTTAAAAGGAAAAATATTATTCGTTTATAATAGCCACAAACATATTACAAAAATTGAAACAGTGCTTATTAAAGGCAAACAAGAAAAGTTTTCAATATCATAATAAACTCTTCTTCAGTAAAGAAGATGATGTAAAGATTCAAATCCAATTTTAATGTTTAATGGATTTTTAAATAAGCAAACTAAAACTTTGAAAAAGTTCTGAATATCTCTAACCAAATTAAGATCTTATTCTTGAAAATGTTTCTGTGAGGCAAATATGAGAAATCCACTTCCCCTTTTATACAAGAACATGATCAAGGTAAATGCATTACAAAAAATAAATTCTTATTTGAGAAAGAGGATGTAATAAATGCTCGCAGTTTAAATGAAAAATTACACATCACACATCACGACGTGTGTATGTATGTGGGGGGGGGGGGGGGAGATACATGCTAAAATACAGTTCACAGAAAGTAATAGAGATAATTTGTTGTAATAGGTGTAATTATAAACATGCTGTACATATTTTAAAAATCAAGTCTAGGGTTAAAGTTATTTATCTTGTTCTATCTCAGTGGTCCATGGTAAGCACATGATATTAAATTTCAAGTGAATACTTAAAAGTTAAAATCAAGCAAGATTCTAAAGATCTAAAGTTCTAAATATTCATAATTAGCTAAATAGACAGGAGTTATGTGAATCGAATAAAAATAAATTAGGTATTTATCTACAATAACTAAAGAAATATTATTAATAAATTAAATCAGAAACATTCTGCAAATACACACATACATATACAGTGATCCCTCGTTTTTTGCGGTTAATAGGGACCAGAACCTTCCGCGAAAACTGAAAAACCGCGAAGTAGGATTTGCCCCTAAGAATTTGCGTGTATTCGGGTACACGAATGTTTTAAATATGTTAATAGTATTTATACTTCAGACATTTAAGACAAAAATTACAACAGTATTCGTATTTACTTAAACGTACCAGTGCTAATTAAAAAATTAATTACAAAACGTTATAGTTCAGTAATGAACATTAATCAACATTGCTTTCTGAGACAGGCGAAGAGTCTTGTGATGGTGGGAGCTTTTGAGAGCCCGTGGTATGTACTCTGAGTCAACTCATCTCTTTGTTGGACATGCAGAGATCCTTCTCTCTCGCGCATCAACATGAAACAACTCTCCTTTCCGCAATGTGGCTGCCGACATGGTTGTATTTTTTCATTTTTAATTTTAGATGAATATTTTGGAAAACCCGCGAAGCACTGAAGCCGCGAAACATGAAGTGCGAAGTGGCGAGGGAACACTGTATATATACTTTTAAATATTTGTTAATTTTGACTTTCTGGTTTTCAACATAGGAAATAACAAGAAACAACATGACTACTCCCCCCTTCCCCCCCCCCCCCCACGGGAAAAAATTAAATTTTATAGCACAGTTGCTGAATCTTGTTATTTGGTCGTAACTGCTGTAGAAGTAAAGAAACAAATTATCAGAACTAGTGGCGAATTTTTATAGAAAGGGGAAATATGTAGTTCATGGGAAATATTCAAGCTAAGCGTTTTTTTATGATAAAAAAAAATTATATATATATACTTGATGTAACTAAACAAAATCCAAAGGCAAGTATTCTATAATTGTATGAGTGGAGTACTTGGTTTCTAGTGAAAATGAAGTGAGGTGATAGATAAAGGAGACATGCCTTGTGATTGGTGGAGATGTTTCATAAGACAAAGCAACAAGAGAAAATAATTATTGCTGCTTACTAAAATACAATAAATGTATATATTAATATATGCACCTACCTTGACTAGATCACTTCGTAATTGCAATTTAACGTTAATGAGCTCATGAGCAAGATCGTCATTTTCTCGATCAAGGTGAAGGTTAGCTTCAAGCAATCGTTTATTCTCTCTCTACAAAAATGA
The DNA here is from genome assembly GCA_038502835.1 of Octonoba sinensis. NCBI lineage: Eukaryota > Metazoa > Arthropoda > Arachnida > Araneae > Uloboridae > Octonoba > Octonoba sinensis. Next base: position 20,219,186 of record CM076599.1, on the reverse strand, counting down.
ATGAATAAATTTCAAAAATCAATCAAACATTTTTTTTATTACCATATATACGCATGTTATATGGTAGGTATGGTTTGCATGTTATACATGTTATACATACTACACCCCCCAATTTTACTACAAAAATTCTTTTAAAAATGACTGACCCATGCATAAGCCCACACCCGAAATAAAACTGACATGTTTTTGTAATTGAGTCTATTGAATAATCTAATTCCAAAGAATATATTGATGGTAATTTTGATGAGGTCTGTTATCACAAGGTCAAGATTAAGTGAAGTTGAATAAACTTTAAAAAGTTTACAAAATTGTAAGATCTGATAAATTAAATAGTTTAAAATATAAATCCTTTTATTTTTGATATCCCTTACTGCAATTTTAACCAAAAATCTGAAACTGACAGCAAATAAAATGTCAATAAATAAATAAATAAATAATAATAATTTAAAAAAAAAAAAAAAAAATCGCTTTTAGCTTTTTGTTATATTATTTTAAACGCTGATACCCTCTGTACATACCATTTCTTGTTTAACCGAATGAAGAGTAACAATGGCTGTTTAAAACAGAAAACAAACGTGCTGATGGGGGCAAAATGTTAACCCTGACATTACCATTGGAAATAATAACAATGATAATGCAGTGACATGTTTTATACCAAAACTAATAAAATAAAATAAAGGACTCTAGACTAGTAAATTTCAGTTTACTCTTGTAAAAATGCATTTTGGCAGTCACGCATTTAAAGATACCATAAGAAATCAATGCAGCTTTGATTAAGAAAAACACAGTAAATCACAAGACTTTAGGTCAAGATTGCATAGAAGATTAAAATCATACAAACAAGTTGAAAAACCTTAATGTATTAAAGCTCTCTTCACACCTCATTCCTCAGAGGTGCAAGCACACACAATGATACAATATTAACTTATACAGCATTTCGTTAGAGTTTATAAACTCCTTTCTCTAATTCTCAAAATTTCATATTATGTAGAATTTAAAAAATGTTAACAGGATAAGCAAAAAATAATTACCAAAATTATTAAGTTCTCCTCTACTAAAATATATTAAACTATTTGGCAGTGAAAGAAGTACTAATATTTAAGGACTAAATAGAAATAAATTCAAATGTCAGAAGTTACATGGAGCTTTTGTTAGTTTGAAATATAGTTGATCTTTCAATATTTTACTAATATCTGTGAAACAATTCTTAATTTTTTATTCCCAAACAAAACTACATATTTATTTACTTTTACTTTATTTATATTTTTTTCATAACAAAAACAACAAGTTAAATAAAAGATACTGTATCCCACAGAAAACAGCAAGTTATTAGACACAAAAACCTGAACAATGTTGCTAATATTAGCTTGAACAACAAATTAAAAATTCTTTCCTAAAAACCTAAATTTTTCACACCTGTAATACTTTGACTGGGTCTTCTTGTGTTTTTTCTTGTGTTAAAAACAGTGTATATTCCTTTTCATATTTCTTTAATTTTTTAACCTAGAAAAAAAAGAACCCTTTTCAACCAGTGAAATATTAAAATAAAAAATCAAAGTGAAATTTAAACACATACATTCAGTTTTTATTATATTTATTGTATTATATACACAATATGATTTAATCATAATTATAAGCTAACAGAAAAGGAGCATCCTAATTATATGACCTATTATATTGTACTCAATGCAAAGAAAAAAAAAAGCTTACTTTGACTTTTAAAGCATTCTGGATAAGTAGCTTTGCAAAATCTTCAGACCTATATTTCTTTGGTAATGATACTCTAAAATGTTTCAATATTCCTTCAAAATCCAAGGCCAAAAGTTCTTTTTGTGACAACTGAAAGAAAAATAATTCAATTAAATGGAATATAAGCATAATTTAAAAACAAAACCAGTTAAATTTTAAATCAATTTTTATGCCCTATCAATTATGTCAAATGGCTAGAATGAAGGCTGAAGCATCAGTGACATAGCGAGAATTTAATGAACAAACAAACTTAAATTACATCTTTAAAATTCATTTATTTCCTAGCCAACTAAAAATCCTTTATCCAATTTTGAACAAAAAAAAATATTGTTTAATAATAAAGTAGGAGAATGATTTTTAACAAAATTTTGTTCTGAAAAAAGTAAAATCCTATTTCCTATCACTCTGCACCATTAAAAAAAACTTACCATAAGTAAAGCAACAGCAACTTGAAATATAACATCTATTCCCTACAATAAACAAAAGAAAAATTTTAAAAAGAGCATCATCAGTATAATAGTAATAGTATTTTTTTCCTTTTTTTTTTTTTTGGCCAAGGTGCTAAATAATATTTGATAGTATTTTAGTTTAATTTTCTCATATAAATCAGATTATAAAACACAAAATATTTAAAACTTCTTTTGATTAAGCATCTGCTGTTTCATTAAAAGAAATAAAATGGGGGGGGGGGGGTATCCTAAGAATAATCAAATGACAGAAACAACATAAATTGAATAATTTTATGCAAATACTTTCCAATTTTTGAAATTATAGATTTTACACTTTCATTGTGATTATTTATTATTTATTGGCACTGTATTATATTATGATAAGGCAAAAACATTACTTTGAGAGAATACATAAACATTAAAACAAATATTTTTTAAATTGATTGATTGAATTAGATGTCTTACGAAGCCAGAGAAATAATTACAAGAAAAATTATGATACAGTTAAGACAAAAATAGCTGTCTGCACAACACTTACTTCCAACAAAAATAAGTCGATAATGAAAAATACTAAATTTAGTGGAAATTTTGCTGTAAAAAGAGTTAAAAACCACTGCGAAGCAAACATGTGAACTTCTATCCCAAGATCTTCAAAATGAGCAGCTAAGTCTGGTAATTGGTCCTAAAATTACATAAATGTAACACTATATTGAAGTTCAAATACATGATGATTATGAAAAATGGTAGATAAAAATAAAAACATAGAACCAAAATAAGTTTTGATTTTAAAAAAAGTTCTAAAATGGTAGCACAGTATTTCAGAAATTCAATGTCAATATTTTTTGCAGTATAGTCAACTCTCAAATCCAGAATTTGCAAATTTTAGAAAATTGCAGATTTCAAGTCAGTTTATTATTATTATTATTTCATTACATTTTCGTAATATTAAACTGTAAAACTTTCGCCATTATTTCTACAGAAGCACATTACTTATACATGAAAGAAGAGATAATACCTGATAAAACTATTCTTAAAAACAAGATTGGTTCATGCCTTTAGTTTATTTTTACTTTTTTTAGGTTCAGTTCTTGTTTGCTGGAGATTTTTTCAATTGTTCTTCTTTTTTTTAATTTTTAGTGTCACTATATAACTATATTGCTCCAGATGTATGGTACACTTTATGATAAGATAAATATAAATGTTGAAATAAGCCTTTAAAATACATATAAAGTACACCATAAAAGAAGCATAAAAGAAACCTGTCGTATAACTACAGCAAAACATGGCCATAGCATTAAAATAATTATGACACACTTTTAATTCAAACTATATCCATGCAAATTAAAACTTTCGGATTATTACTCAATACTTTACAGTAAATTTTAAATTTTACGTCTCAAATCCTGTGCACAAAAAATTAGACAATTGTGGATTTTAGGTCAACATATTTGCTATAAGTGGAAATCACGTAAGAAAACTGAAATTTAAAGAATATAAATCTTTATATCAAAGCATGAACAAGAAAAAAAAATTTTTTTTTCAAGTTTATGTTGCTTTGAAAGTATATTTTTATTTATTATATTTTTATTATATTAATATAGTTTTATTATTTAAGTGCTATTTTTTAAAGTATGTGTTGTTATTAAGTAGGTTTATGCTGCAATAAATTGTAATTTTTATATACCTATCGTAATAACAGAATGCCAAATAAAAGAGGAAGCCTTGACAGTGAGCCAATGTTGTTTGAAGAAGACAATGCAGTTCCCATCATTCAAAAAGGGAAACATGGTACCCAAACCATGTTATCAAGAAATGATTTAAATAATAAATATTCCTCGAGATTTTAATATAACTCGGGGGGGGGGGGGGGGGGAATTATACCAATTACAAATTAAATTTTTAAAAAGAATGAAATTTAAGTTTTTAAAAAGAAAAGCATATCAAGTATTTTCTCGTCTGATATTCAGTAAATGTATGCATGTTAACCCTTTCGGGACGGGCGCCGCAGTCAGCGAACCGCCGCCACCAGACGGGGTTCTAGCAGAATGGATTGTCACTTGAGGACGGGCGATTTGAACTGCTATAAGCCTAACTTTGGAAAAAAATTCAAAAAAAATTAATTTTTTTATTCAATTGCTTCAAAATTTGGTACATTATAAGAAAAACTTATTGTCTGCTATAAGGATAAATTTTAAAACTTCATCATAATATTTTCCGTAAAAATTCTATAAAATTAATTTTAGAATGGTGAAATTCTTGACTCATCTCAAAAAGTTATGTATGAAAAATATTAAAAAAAAAAAAAATCACAATTTAGTTCACGCAGCATATAGATACAAATAAAATAATACAAATTATTTTATTGATAAAAATTATCTCTGCTGTCACGTGATGTAGAAGGCATGCATGCTGTAAATTATGTGTCTGATAGTATGTCAGTATCAGAGTCACTATCACTTTCCACCTCCTTTGAAATATCAAAACTATCATCACTATTTGAGTAAGAAGCATTCACTAATTGGGTGTATTCCTCTTTTTTAAAATTTAGTTTTCTCTTAGCGGTTTTAATAATAAAGCGTTTTGTCATATGATACAAGAAAATCTCCTCTGAGCGCTAGCCAAATCCGAATAAAAATGAAGATAAGGAAGCAAACCACTGAATATCTATACATCGACAAAAAAAGAAATAAAAGTATTTGGAATGATCAGAACCATTTGCATGTGTTTATATCAGCTGATCCATTTAAAGCTCCAGCTTGTTTATTTTCATTACTCATTGCCAACACTACTCTGTCATAAATCCTTCCCTCCTACCGAACCAAGAAAAAAAAATAAAAAAATGCTGTGGAAATGAAGGTCAACATTCTCCAGTCTCGACATATTACACCATAACAGTCATAGGGCCCCATCTAGTATCAAAGAGAAATACTAATATCTCATTCCATCTGAAATCCCGTATACGGTACGCCCGTCCTCAAGGCTCTATTAGAACAGCGAGACGTATTCATCACACCCGGCTGTGCGGTAGCTCGCGCTGGCGGTTCGTATACGTCACACCCGTCCCGAAAGGGTTAAAGGAATCTTGTTAACAAAATTTTGTTAAATTGCATCAATTCATGACACATTTATTATAGTGATTTTATTAAATCAATTTATTGCATATTAACTTGATCAATTTTTGTTGAATAGAAATGAGTGTTCAAAAAAGAATCATTTCAATAACAAGTAATTAAAAGTTTAAAGTATTTGAAAAAAAATTTGAAACTACTTGAATGAAAATATCAGTTTTTTGAATTACAAAATGGAAATACCTCCATTAACTTTTGAAGCTGAAAGAATTTGAGATGAAGTTGTTCAAAGCCATTTCTAAACATGTCACGAGTCTGATAATCAAACATAATTTTCATGAACACACCAAAGGCTTGCTCTTCTGGCATCTAAAATGGAAAAGTTACATTTAGTTATAAAATTTTCAAACAGGTATGGTTAGATTTGCTTAGAACAGAGGATGCACTTTTTATCAAATTCGATAGTTTCAAAAAGAGATTATATTAGTACATTTGATTACTAAAAAAGAAGAAATTAAGTTGTCCCTTTTTAAATTATTTTGAGTAAAACTTCAAGGAAAATAAAAAATTTAGAAATTATTATATTTTTCAGTACATTTAGTATTTTTACTAAATTACGTATACCATTTGATGTTACTGATAAAAATTAACTTAACTGACTTACATGTAATAACAGAGCTGCAATAAGAAAAGATAACCCTTGACAATAACCAACTTCTGGATCATATATTGAATATGCCTGTATAAAAAAGAAGTGTTTAAAAAACATCAATAAGAAGGAATATTTTTAACAAAAGATCTAAAGAGAATTAGATAAAGTACATACTTTGCAAATTTTCAATAAAGATTCTTGACCTGTTCCATTCTTTTCATTGAAGAGTTCATGAGCAGGGAATGTCCGGTTTATATCTCGCATTATTATATTTTCAAATGAAGAATCCTAAAGATCATTAAAATATAGATATTGTTAATAATATTATTATTTTTAACCAACAATATTACATTATTAGTGCTACTCGTACCTCACTGTCATTGGAAAAAGTTACTTTAAGTTTAAAGCAATTAAACATCATAGATCAACTATCACTCATTACAAAAAAGAAAAAATTCAGGTTCTGTTTTTGCTTACATATGTCTTTTTTTTTAATGTGTATAAGAAAAGAGAGAGCTTTGTTAAGACAGAAAAATACCTTATTGCTAAGAGACTTGTAAGTGTCAACAATTTGTTTATGATCATGGCATCCAGCAAGCAATTGCCAAACTTCCCCTCTCAAAGCTTCTGGAATACCTCGCCTCACCAGATTCTTCAGATGCTTAGGTCTTTGAGACAAGTTTTGTCTCCACTTCAGTAACGCTTCAGACCAGCCTTCAAGCTCAGTTTCTGTACAATCTTTGCTCACTTCTCCAGTACCACTCAATAAAGGTTCATCATTATCTAATAAAATTTTGACAATTTTCAATAGAGTTACAATAGAATGAAAAAAATATAAATTAATCAGAATTATTAACATTATGCCAGCAATAAGTAAATTCTGATGTAATAGATGACTGGGCTCTGGGCATATTAAATCCTTAATCCAGTACTCAAGTACTATAAAAGTAAAACTTTTGCTTTCTAAACACACAATTTATCTCCTTGATTTCATAAAAATGAATTAACCCCTTCCCTCTCGCTCCCATCAAAATCACAGGCTGGAGAATTCAAAATTAGTGCACCAAAACATTGTTAAAAATCCACTCCTCAATCCTGAAAAATTATTTAATTCTTGTCTTACACACTAGATGATAATATCAAACTATTTATAGTATAAGTAGAGATTAAACATTTAAGACATGTTTTTCTTGAAAAAAAAAGGGCGCTTTTATTATTGTTCTCTTAAAAATTATGTGACTGTTAAGGGGTTAAAAACATACCAAAAGTCAATCTTAAAAGCACTAATCCTATTTCATTGTTCTAAACAAAAAACTCAACATCTTAAGTAAAAAAAAAAAAAGGGGGAGCACAATTCAGGACTGGCAATTTTCCAGCACATCGTAATTAAAATTACTGATATTATTCTAAAATATTTTGTCATTTTGTCCTGTCTGTGATACAAAATTGAGATTTAATTGTAACTTATGTATAGCTTGTTTAATTTTCACCTAATATACAAATTATTTTTTAAAAAGTCATTACAAAATATTACCCCCCCCCCCCCCCAAAAAAAAAAAAAAAAGACAATGTGCAGCATCATCAGTTCTTATGTTTTTCTAAAAACTTTTCTTTAAACACACTTTAAAACAAATTGATTAAATGTAAAATTCTTTACCAGATGGGGAGTCAACATCTTCAGGACTAGATGGTGTTGGCACATTTGTAGCTTTTGAAGCAGCTTTTGTTATACTTAAACTTAGAGAAGCTTTCTTGTTTTGTAGTTTAGTGGTGCTAGTCACACTAACAACTTGCATTGAATGATCTCCACTGGAATCCAGTACCATCTAAAGAAGAATCATAAAAAAAATTGTCAATTAATTGCATGTTTTAAAAAAAAACCACGAAATTCAATGAAAAGGACTTTTCAGATATAGACAACTGTTAATGCAATCTATAGCACATTGCTGCTTTAAATGTTCTTATTTAAAAGATACTATAAATTTTCATTTCAAATGAGCAAATTAGAAAGCAACTTCTTGGGTATTACTTTTTTCAGCATTATCTTCTACCTTCTAAAAATTCTACCAAACTGCCTTCTTTTCTTCTTAGCTGAAAGCAGCTGCTTAGCTTGAAGAAAAGGCATGAGTGGAATAGATAAGGTTAACACTGCAAATCATTCCAAAGATATACCAGATATTTAAAAACCAGGATGTTTGAAAGTCGGTCTGATATTGGATGAATTAAAGTTGATCGGATATCAAATATTTAAAATCAGATGGAACAAGAATGTTTAGAAAATCAATCGGATACCGGATGAATGGAAAATTGTGGTCAAATTGTGAGATAAAAATTGAACGGATTCCAGATATTTAAAAAACGTTTGGAAATTGCATATTTAAAAATTGGTTGGATACTGGATGTATTTAAAAATCGGGCAGATCAGGCATTTGATCAACTCAAAACAGATTTTAATTAAATTTTATTTTGATACAATTTCAGAACTTACTTCTTTCACTCTCAAATAAAAGTTTTCCAGAAGAGTTTTTTTTGAGAAGTACCAAAACCGTTCACTCGGAGGAAAGATTTTTGCCTTTGTTTCAATAACAAATCTAACCGGCTCTTGAATTCCAGCTATTACAAGGTCCGCAGCTATGGTCATATACACCCTAGTGTCTGCAAATATCAAAATACATACAATATAGATAAGGTTTCTAAACTATTGTAGTGAAAATAAAAATATCGTCTGTTGAATAATATCTATGACAAATTTAAAAACAAATTTCAGAGAAATTTAGGTCAAATTTGCCTTTTTCAAACATTTTTTTAAATTTTAAACATAGTTCTTTGGAATTTAACAAAAATACAGTAGAACTTGGATAATTCGAACATCATTAATTCGAACATTTCTTTAATTCGAAGATTTCGCTTGGTCCCTTGAACTTTGTATTCAAATCAATGTTAAAATTTTTGGATAATTCAAAGTTTAACTTCTTTAATTCGAAGTTTTTCCTCATCCGAAATCGACAAAAGTATGTTGAAACACTTTTTTGGCTGCTAAAGTTTCACCCTACTTGTTTGTTTGCAGCAAATGGTAGTATAACAAGATTTCTGACTTGCTTTCTACTGTGAAAGAATCTACCCTATCTTCCCAAGGCCCCTGCTATCATCCACTTGTTGGAAACATGACTATATTATTAGTTGCTCGAATGGTGAGAGCATACGTAGTAAATATTTTTCATATTTGTTAAAATCAAAAGACTCAATTCAGCGAATCAAAAAACCAAAATTCTCAATTTTTTTAAAAAACTGTAGCAGGTAATTTTTTATTTTAGTACTTAACCAAAGAATATTTTGTTGAAGTAATACTCTACTTATATATTCCTATTTTCGTATTTATATGTTATAGTTTTATCTTTTATATTATGTACAAAATAAATTTTATTTTGTTGACAAATACAATGTTTAATTATTTTATATACATTAATGCCTTGACATTTTCCAGAAAAGATTATTAACGTTGTTTTTGATGGAATAAACATTATCGAGCATTTGTTGGCCTTAAACAAAGCTACAAAAATTATACTTCTGTAATTCGAAATTTTGAATAATTCGAAGTTTAGCTGTGGTCCCTTCAGCTTCGAATTATCCAAGTTCAAATGTAACTTGTTCCATCACAAAATCTAAGTGCTTTTTCACACTAGCATATACATTTTCAAACTAACTAATGAGTATTATTGGTTACTTTGTTGAAATTGGTTTGGAATTACAACTAATTCATTATTATGATCTACATTGTGAGAATTCTAAAGCTGTTCCATTTGGTATCAGCAGATTGTTGTGACTTGTGCTTGAAGATTAGTTCAACTCGAACCACATGGGTAGAACAGGATAAAAATAGTTGTTATTTGCAAATTTCCCTAATGAAAGCAACAATAATTAGAATTTTTTCTGAAGTTAATTTAAGAATGTTAAAGAATCTTTTAGGTTTAAATTTTTGAGGGGAAAAATTGTAGCACTTTATTCATAGAGAAAAAAAATTATTACCTTTTGGAGTCTCAGTATTCAGTACTTCAAAAACTTCTTCATTGGGATCCCATAAACCAGTAATTGTGTACATAGGTTTTTCCCCAGGTGATTTCACAAACGATACCTAAATAATTCAAATGACTGCAGTTGTTAGAAAGTACTGAAAGAATTTGTAAAATATTTATGACTTTTTAACATATATATGCAAATAATCATATAGTAAATCCCATTCTCAAGCACAGTCATCTACAAAGAAAGATCTATTAAACATGCATTAATACTGTTGTTACAGAAAGAACAGGACAATTTTCACAAGTTCACATTTCAATTTTAAAACTATGAAATTGTTTTACACCTATTATTGCTGCTGATGGATCAATGCTCAGCTTTAGCAAATTTCAATTTTCCACACATGGAAAAGTTTTACATGTCTTAATGGGGTTAGCAGTAAAAAAAACTCCCAGTAAGTAATCCTTAATTTACATTTAATTATTACAAAAAAAAAAAAAAAATCAAATGATTCCCCCCTCCCACTTAATTCTGTTGTTCTCGAGCTTAAAATTTGTATAGAATGGTCCTTTATTGATCCCCACCAACTGAATATGTGATCCAGACTACATCTGTGTACAAGGTGAATTTTCACCTCTCAAGCTTAAATTTGGCTGATCCAAAGAGATCTGAAGGAGATTAAAAATCTTCAAATGAAGAAACAAATGAAAACTAAATATATTCAAAAAAAACAGAACACAATAACTACGAAACGGAAATGTTAATTTCTTAAGAACTAATTGTTATCCTGTCAAGCAAAAAGCATAAAATAAATGTTAAATAAGTTTTCTGCTAGAATAAAAAAAAGCAACTAACATTGACAAAAGAATGGTATAGAAAAATTAATATATTAATTTTTGAAAATCTAGAAAATAATAACTAATTTTACCATTTCCACTAGCTGCATGTCACTGTTTCTAACATTTCTGCCAGGTGATATAAGTAACCCAAAGCATCTGAACAAAATAAGAGGAAGAATTAATGTTCAAACAAGTTTTTTTTAAAAGTTAGATAGAAAAGTAAACAAATAAAAATTTTTAAGAAATAAATCTTGCTTACCTTTCAATAACAAGTTCTCTATTGTCTGACATCTGTTGAACAGTTAAAGTCACACTTTTTTCTAACTTTGACCTTAGTTTGAAATAATCCTTGTCTCTTGGACAATTTGCATATCCACCCTAAAAACAAGGTATTTTCCATACACTGAATACATTTTTATTAAAAATGCTTCATTGCAATGTAGACAGTTTTCTAAACACAAGAAAGATATTCAACAATGGCAGGTGCGGATATAGGAAATATTTCGGAAGCCACAACCTTTGAGTAAAATTTTTCATAATAAAGTTTTTATAAGAAGCTTTATGTTTTACATTATTTTTTAAAACAATTTATCTACTTTAAAATATAGAAAATAAGTGAAAATTTTTGTTGGTATAATTACGTATTTCTTGTACTCCTTTGGGGACACATTCCTAGGCCACCCTACATTCCACAGTAGAAATCCTTCAATAGTGCAAAAATTCTCAACACCCATCAGCAAAAAGATTGAGAGTAAGCAGACTTGAAAAGGCAATCTTTTGATGATTTGTGCTTTATTTAAGTTCTTATTTATTTTCCCCAAAAAACATTCCTTCATTACAAAAAAAAAAAAAACAATTAAAATCAATTCCAATGCAATATAGTTACCTTAGAATCATCTTCCTTGAACTCCAAAGTTCCTTCAAATACATAAGTAACTAGATTGTTTTTTAAATCACTTGAGCCTTTGTCAACTCCAAATGGCTCAGACTTTGGGAGGGGTAATTTAGGAGTTTTTTTCATGGCAGCTGTGAAACACTGCATGATTTTTGTCACCTAGGAGAAAAGATCACAGAATTGAGTTTAAGGTCTATGTGCCTAAATGAGATGTAATTTTCCACAAGTTTGTCACTTTAGGGTGCATTTGATCGCATTTAGTCTATAATGGAATGTAAGAAAAATAGGATTGAATATGCTTATGATTTTAATGTTAAACAAAATTGTTTCAAAGAAAGTTTTAACGGTAATGAAAAAAATATACTGTCATCATCACTATTAAGTATTTTTGTTACAAACAGTGGAGTAATGAGAAGTTAAAGCAGGTAAATGTGTGCAATTTATGTATCTCAGTTAATCACTTTTGTATTAATTTTGATTTTTATTGGACTTTGAAATATGATTATATTTATTATTCAGATTTAAAACAGTTTGGGCAGTTTATTATGGGACCTGCTTCCGTTTTTGTCAAGTTCAGAAACAGTTCCATAAGAATAAGTTTTAATCTTTTTTTTTTCATCTCAAGTTCCCTATCAGCCTGGGTTCTATTGCTGTGGTAGCACCTTCCATGAAGGGGCTTTGTAAAATACTTTTACTCAGTGGTGAAGTCGAGGAGGGGGGGGGGCACTGTGGGACAGAGTATCCCCATTCTTTTACATTAACTCAAGCGTAGCCACCTTTTTAAACTTTTAACACAAGTGTCCCCCCGCTTATTTATGTTCCCATCTGTAAGAAACCCCATGCTTTTTCCTCCATTGCTTTGACTTAATTACCATTGCTTTTTCCCATTATGCATTTAGGGAAGAAGTTAATGATGAATTATATTTATTGCAATGAGTAGTTTCCCAGAAGAACAAGAAACGCTTTAAAGCGATCAATAGTTTTGCACTTGGGCAATGAAATGAAAAATCTGTGTTAGTTGCATTTATGTCTCACTCTTGCAATAAGGGTTTTGTTAACCCTTTCGGGACGGACGCCGCAGTCAGCAAGCCGCCGCCACCACCAGACGGGGTTCTAACAGAATACATTGTCACTTGGGGACGCAATTTGTGCTGCTAAGCCTAACTTTGGAAAAAAATTCATAAAAAAGACAAGGAAACAAACCACTGAATATCTATATATCGACAAAAAAAGAAACAAAAGTATTTGGAATGATCCGAACCATTTGCATATGTTTATATCAGCTGATCCAGTTAAAACGCACCAGCTTGTTTATTTTCATAACTCATTGCCACAGCTGCTCTGTCATAAATCTCCCCTCGTGATCCGGAACCAAGAAAAAAAAGAATAAATAAAACAATGCTATGGAAAATGAAGGTCAACATTTTCCAGTCTCGAAATATTACACCCTAACAGTCATAGGGCCCCATCTAACATCAAAGAAAAATACTAATATTTCATTCCATCTGAAATCCTGTATACGGTACACCCGTCTTCAGCGTCAGCGAGCTGTATTTGTCACACCTGGCTGTGAGGTAGCTCTCGCTGGCGGTTCATATACGTCACACCTGTCCCAAAAGGGTTAAAAGAACTTTGTCACATTTACGGGTCATCACGGTTTGACACATTAACCTTAATTATTTAAGTGAGAAACTAAATTAGAGCAATAAGTAATAGGGAATTTTAAACCATTCCATGAAAAAACATAAACTAGAATCAAATCTACAAAAATGGGTGAGCTTTTTCAAATGCTAAAAACAACAAGAAATACATCCAGAATTAAACGAGGCTAGTTTCTCATATGCAACATCAATTTTCTATCATCATTTACATCTTTCTCATTTCATATTGTGTTTTTACGAGCAAAAGAAATTTTGAGTAACAGTAAAAGAGAACAAAATATGCCTTATGTGAAAATAAAGCCAAGTTAATCTAAAAATATACCAAATTCACTTTCTCAAACTGTTAGGCATCATATTTCAGTTCATTCCAACTGTTATTGAATTTAAAATGCTCCTATTTAAAAAACAAAAAAGAAACATAAATAATGGTAATAAGCAGAGGCGTAGCTAGGGTTTTTAGCGCCCAGGGACAACTGAAGATTTTGCGCCCCCCCCCCCCCCCCCACGTGCCACTGGGGGTCTAGAGGCGCCCCTAAAGGAAATTAAAAAAAACTTTTATACCTCTTAAATGATAAATAGCTCTAAAAAGCAGCCCTTTTAACTTTCATTTTTATTAGCTACCCTTCACTTTTAAGGGAAAAAATGGGACACTTTGGCTTTGCAAAATTATTTGTCCGATTTCCCATGCACTCCTGTGCTATATTGCTCATTCCCGATATGATTTGTGGTGCTCCCACTTTTTTGTCGAACATATTCACACTTCTTCAAATCAAATAATTTTCTTTTCGCATTTAAAAACAAAATAAATTTGCATTAATTTGGCGCCCCTTGACGCTGCGCCCGGGGACAGCTGTCCCTCCTTGCCCCCTCTAGCTACGCCTCTGGTAATAAGTCAAATTACACATTTATAGCACACAATCCTTTATCACGCTGAATCATTTAAATTTTCATAACAATAAATTATCTCAATATGAAAGCAAAAAAAAAAAAAAAAATACTCACAGCTTCTGGTACTTCACAACGGAATACATGACATTGATAAATAGTCGAATCAGGAATAGTACCTTGGCTGCAACCACACACTAAAGTTAGACAGTTAGCTTCTTTGGTATCAACATCTCCAGCAATATGTGACTTAATTTGCATGATAGGAAAGCTTGCTATTTCATTTGATGAACTTGGTTCATATAAACTAAAAAAAATATAAGGTAATTAATTAGGAAAAGTTAATAACTTCCACAGACAATAAAAATATAATTACACGTTAATTTAAAGCACAAATGAGCAATTGATTTTAAATAGTAAAAGTTAGTAAACCACTTTATTTAGTTATTTTTTTTCATTTGACAACTGAATTAATAAAGCAACATTTTCTAAAGCAGTGCATAAAGATAATAATAAATAAACATTTGTTGTCAACATTTTTATTAATAAAGTGGGTTTAACTTAATATTTTAGTAGCAGCAAACACTTGTCATTTACTTATACATTTGTAAGGTTTTGACACTGGTTAGATAGCAGTTTTTAATACCTCATTCTTTTTTTATTGCTTCCAGAAGAGCTCAACATAACAAGGGGCTACCGCTAAAAAAATTTTTTTCTTCCTTTTTTTTCTGAAGAAACCAAATATTCTGCCAAAGGGCTGAACACTGAACAGCAGTCATATATTTAACACATCCCTAATATATATTAAACATGAATACTCACTTTGTCCAGAAAAACTATGTATGATGTTTCAAATTAAAACTGATTTGAACAAGGACTGCTATGGAGTATAGAATACTATACATTGTCAAAAAATAATATATTTTTTATTACAGCAAATATTAAAATCTAAATAATATCATTTTAAGATATCAAAATGTAATTAACAAACTATTGCTGCCAATCTATTATTAATGTTTAAGTCATACACAAGTCGAGTTGAGGAATTATGCATCATGATTATTTAAATTGTAGTTTGATATCATGCACTATTGAACATGAAATTGACTGCCAAAAAGTACTTGAAATTCAATTTTACAATTATGCATTTACCAAATCAGTGGAATAGATATGATAGGTGAAGCAAATTTTCATCCATTATATTAATTAATAAGGGTAAATCAGACTTACATTACGCATCCTTCAGAATTTAATGGCAGTGACAGGGAAATGTGGAGTGCTGTGGCAGATGACTGATTATTTAGAACAGACATATTTCTTTTTATTTCTAATACATTGTTTGGATCACTGATGACAGCGCCTCCTAAGTATGTAATACGATCAAACACTGTATACTCTCCATCAGCTAAACTGGCTGATATTGACATTAGATCTAGGAGGGAAAATGACAACAATTAGACTTATAAAAATAATATTTTAAAATCTGATAGCAATTTGTGAATACATTCTACACTTGTGAACATTTTTTACATTTAATATTTGTGGAAAGGGAATAAATAAGAAAACATACTAATAACACAATTTTATCTAATGAAAGACAATCATCTGTAGAAACTGTAATGATGAACAAGTAAATGAAAAAAAAACAGATAAAACAAAATAATGGTGGGGAGAAAAATTTGATTAGGAGCTGTTATGCACATTAATTACGAAAGCCTTCTACATTAGTATTTGCACATCAAATGAAAATGTCTGATTGAACAAAAACTTACAGCTCAAAAATAGTACCATAAAATGAAAAGTGTTGAAACATTATAAGACAATGGTTATTACACATAACATATCAGCTTATAAATATCATGATACAAATCGCAACATTCATCATGATATATATCAGGTGAAATATTTCCACCAACACTGCAGTTCAGCACTTCATTTTTTCTACACAAAGATAACTTTTTTAAAACCAATCACCATTTGCCTTCTTTTTCCTTTCTTTTCAAAATAGCACAAATTAAAATAATTTAAAATTGAATCCCTTAAAATATTTTAGGTTGTGCTCAGAACTGTGAATAATTGTCTTACAAGTACAAAAATGCCAGTAATTTCTCTAAAAAATGGAGCATACTACTCATAAAGATAAAATATAGATCCAACTTTAGTTTTAAATTATCAGTAATGAATGAGTGATGTACCAAAAGATTTAAAACCAATATTCTTTTCCTTTGAATTATTTTTCCCATAGTTAAATTAAAATGCAAACAAAAAATAAAGGACATACCTTCATCTAAAGGACTAGGTGATGTAGTGTACATTGCAAATTTTGAATCAAAGGAATTTCCCCGAGAATGTATAATATTTTCAGTGACATTAAAATCAATGCCATTATTCACATGATTCTTCTCATTTTCAACACAACCTGAATCATGAACCTGAAATGAAACGAATGCATATTACACAAAATGTTTACTGCACAAAAATGATAAAAGCATAGATTGCATTGACAGATTGGGTCATTCTCATAAAAACGAACCTTTTCATGTCCCCTCATACTTTATGAATGCTTTATCTCCCTCTAAAAATGTTTATAAGTCATAATGTTTTTCAGTATCAGTTTGCGGTTTAAAAAAGGAAATAAAAATTAAGCTCCTAATTTGTATTTTTTAAAATGCAGTTTATATAGCTTAAATGCATTAAAATGTCATTCCCTAACATGGCCACATTTCCCCACAAATAAATAAAACATATTTCTGTGCAAAAAGGCATAAGTTTAAAGTTATTTTGTTGTTAATTTTAGAACATTGAAATGCAAGATGCAAAAATCCATTTCAAATGTAATTTCTTTTGAAAATATGTTCACAGCACTATCTTAAAATTGTCTCTAACGTATTTCATCACAACATTACACATGCTTCTCACAATCATAATGGTGTGAAACGTTTTTGAGAAAACTCCCAATAGATTTATATAACTGTCAACACTGAACAACATTTCAGCATGTTTAAATGTGTTTCCTTAAAGCTTGTTTATCATCTAGGAAAGCACTTAAAAATTTCCCTTTTTCGACAAAAACTATTTATTGAAGACTACATTGAATCAGTCTTATAGGACTGAAATAAAATGCAATATTTTATGGGAGCAAGTGAATTAAGAACAGACAATTTTATCATAATACTTCAACAGAGACTGTATAAAACGATCTGTTAGTAATAAAATTAAATATTTTTCAAGTGATAAAAGGCAGACCTGTTATTTCAAAGTTTTTTTTCTTGAGGGGAGGGGGGATGCAAAGGATATATAATTTTGGAGGAAAACATCAAAATGCACGCACGCGTACGTAAATGTTTCTAAAAGCTAAGGGAGAGGGAGCAATTGTCCCTCCTTGATCTCTAAAAACTGAGTCTAGTAAAAGATAATAAATAAATAAGTAAGTAAACATCTTACAAGTCTAGAACTTAAAACTCAAAACTGAAAAATGATTATTTTTATTAATATGATATTTTATCCCAAAGAAACTAAATTCACTCAAAATAGAAAAATCATTTTCTTTATCCTATCCAAAAAAAAAAGCTACGAACCAGAAACAAAAAGTTTCAGTCAAAAAAATGAAAAAAAAAAAAAAAACCTGCTGTAGTGTTTGATTTTCAATGAAATTTTGGATTTAAGCAAAGGTTCAAAGACATTACAAAATAAATAAAAAATGCCTATGATTGGCCATAATAATTAGTAAGGCGATAATGGAATGCGCAAGCGTTTGAAGTTGTACGAGATAACATTCCCGAAGAAAGAAAAAAAAATAAATTAGAATTTGGTCGTGTCATGGAACATTTATGAGCGTAGATCCTTTGCTTGGAAATTTCTAGTGTTGAATTTCCCCAATCTATTCCTAACATTTCATTGCATCTAATATTTCATTTGGCGTGCTTTTTTTTCCATTCAAGGAAGGAAAGTTCAAGTTTTAATCTGGTTTACTCAGTTATGTAAAATATCATGCCCCCTCACAAATACTAGACCAATGACCCTCACATTTCATGCATTTAGTGTGAAGAATAGATAAACCGCAGGGGTACCCACCCCCATAAAAAGTCTACGGAGCACCCCAAAACGATCCCCCAAATCGGCCAAGCCTCACCCATACCCCCCCCCCCCCCTGAAAACGCCTCCTAAAAATATCAATGGCGCAATGTGCGCCATGACTCCCGCCTCTGTTTGGGCAACCCTGTAAACGAGAGCTATATCTGTACCGAAGCACCCCCTCCCCATATGGTCTCGACATTGAAAATTGACACCATTCTGGAACAGGTAATCATCTGCAAAGTGAAAATTTCGTACTTAAAACGAAGTGGAACAAAAATAATGCAAGGGGAATCGAATTTGTTCCTTCTTTTCGTCATCTGTAAACATTTTTTGACAGAGAAGTCTATATTTCTAAAGCATACATCTAAATAGATTATTAAAATACGCATTTGATCAAAAAATGACCTTTAGTAACTGCAGACATTTTTTTTTTTTTTTTTGCAGGTTTGGAAAATTACCTGTTCAGTTAACCGCTTTATGTGTGGTAGAAAATCTCCGTTGGGAATGAAGGAATGATCTATCTTATGTTTAATCATTTTTTTATTTTGCAATATGAAAATACCATGGGAAGCCATATCAAATTACGTGAAAATCGTAACTCATATGCGTGGTGGAAAAAGCGTTTTTTAAAGGTAGCAATTATTTTAAACCGAGGCTTTTCCGTTTTAAATGTTTTACATCATGGTGTAAAATAATTTGTTGGCAAATTTCAACGCTGGCGTCGAGTATTTAGCTATTCGGTCAAGTTAATAAACATTATAAGACCATTCAAGCGTAACCACTTTTTCATTAGTTTAGCCTTTTCAATGACGATAAATAAATTCGAGACCTCCCATCGTCAGTTGTATGTAGGTCTTTCAAGAGACAGGGGATGTGCCAGAGGAAATTCAGGTCCGTTTTCGGACCCTTCACAAAATTCCAATCAATCAAAACGGACACTTCACAAAATTCCAGTCAATCAAAACGGACCCTTCACAAAATTCCAGTCAATCAAAACGGACCCTTCACAAAATTCCAGTCAATCAAAACGGACCCTTCACAAAATTCTAGTCAATCAAAAAGGACCTTTCATAAAATTCCGAGCTACCAAATAGTTACTTTATACAGAATTAGGAAAGAAAAAAGTAAAAAAAAGCCATAAGATGGTTTGATTATTTCATTGGTTTAGATTAATTGAAATCTAGCTGATCTTCAAGAATTGTTTAGCAGCTGATAGATACATTGCGAATTTCATTCTCTACTAACAGTAGATATTTCTAACTTTTCAGTTGCAATAATATACTGTCAATTTTTTAAATAAAAAATTACCTTTTACCGAATGCTTTCCATGATTTCATTAAAGAAAACTGAATTGCACATGACATGAAGGAAATCCAACATTGAACTGGTCAGCAGCGGAAGAACTTATCTAAGAGCTTATGTTTTTATCGATAACACGTTCTTAAGCAATGAAGTATTTCCCTAAAGATCTATTCAGATTAGACTTGCAGTTTGTTACAAAAAGAAACGAGTCTGAGCGAAATAAGTTATATTTAGAAAATCCGCACACTGTAACGGAAGGCATAAAAGTCACTGCTTAATTTTGGCAAAAACTCCCTAACAATCTTGTTGTCACATCGGGAAAGAAGGGTTATTATCAGGGTTGACAAATTATAAAAAAAAACCAAATACGAGACAGCAGGGACGTGGGGAAGGGGGTCAACGAGATATGCCCCCCCCCCCCCCCGAAAGGCACTGGATATGCGCTATCCGACCGATTTTTAAATATCTGGAATCCGATCCGGCCACCACACGAAAAATTTGGTTATCCGGCACGTCAATTTTTATTTCTAAACTTTAGCTATACTAGCATGTTTTGAAAATGCGTGTAAATTAAAAACTTCTTACGTATTTGGAAGCTGTGGGGTGCTTAAAAAGGGTGCAGAATTTACGGGTTTCAAACGTCAGAGCTGGATATTCCGTTACAGAACGTCACACAACGGTCATCCGATATCCGGGGAAATCAATATCCTGGCAAGAATACGGAACTTTTGTCGCCACGTATTGAAGTTCCCCGGTTACTCTACTCCAAAGTATCAAAATGCATAAACCTTCTTTCATTGCGCAAAATCAACTCCCATTCAAGGCCATGAACATTTAATAATACACTACAGAAAAAGTTTAAAATCTTAGTCATGTAATTTTTCACGAATAACACTTAGGTTTGAAAAATACGTGTGGGCGTCAAAAATTTTAGTCGCATCAGTTTGACGTGGAAAAATAAATTCTATATATAATTGGGGAATTTTACTATTCTCCTCATGCTAAAATAATTATATATTTAAAAAGGGAAAAAAGGCAAACGTAAAAATTAAAAAGCATTCAAAACTGCTGAAATTACAACTAACACCAAGAGGAATACAGTGAAAATAAATAACTAAATAAACAATAATAAAATGCAAACAAAACCATGTTTTTCTTAATTATGTCGACATACAGCGATGCCGTTAAAATGCGGATGCAGGGCAACCCTGATTAAAGGGGAAAATGCAATGAATCTATGAGCAAATCGATAAACTGAGGTAAGTTGAACATCAATAAACCGAATTCAAGAAAGATTTTTAAAAAGCAGTTTTTCCTGAACGGTTGAAAGAAAAAAATAAGAAAATTAAAAAGTTCATTTTTCACCAAATATCTTGAGCTGTAAACTAAACTTTACAGAACGGTCATTTCAATCACTAATTCTAGCTTCTCGCGTCTTTAGGGTCCATGAATACCTTTTTATTACTTTATTAATGTTGAGTATTTAAAAATAAAATCGTTAAATGTGTATTAACACATTATTTATTTAAAATTCTTTCAACAAATTTTCCCACTCACATGGCATACATTCAGTATTTAAGTTTCAATAAGCTCACTGATCGGCAAACTTTATTAGAGAAATAGCCAATTTCATCATTAAAAGTTATGAGTTTTTTTTTTGTACAAAGCCATAGTTTGATTTTAAAAGACATTTTTAATGTAATTCATTGACTTTTTTGTACAACACATATTTTGATGCATTCATATGTTGTATAGAGCCAGATTCAAGCAGCCGAAGAGCCACAATTTGCCGACTCCAACACTTGTTTATCACCCAGTATAAAAACTCTGCTTTAATAATAATTAACTTTAAAAATAATTTTAGAAAATCTGTGCTACCTCTTCCTCGTTACTCAAGTGTTCGCACCGAGATACCTATGCAAATCAATTAAAAATGCTTGTTATCCATACATAGCCATTGAATTCGATATTTACATATAACAGCGATCAAGTCAGATCAAAACTTAAAAATGATTTCGTTGTTACAAATTTATCCCAACGTAGTAACGTGATCCGCAACTAACATATCTGATTTTGATCTAGTAACAAAATCGTTAATCGAAACTACTGAAGGCGCAGATCAATCTACTGATACGTTATTTTTAGGCCACTTATGTATCTTTCCATTTTCAATTTTTATTAACGACGAAAATACTTACGTATTGCAAACGATATCTAAGCTGCTTCAAGTTTACAACAAATACAAATACAAAAGTGACGACCAGCAACAGGCTCAGGGCCCAGCTAGGCTGGTCCTGGTCAATTTAGCAGTCCCCAGTGAAGATCAAGAGCTTTCTTAAAAGTTTTTACCCCGCTGCAATTAACAGTCGCTTCTGGTAAACTATTCCAATTGCCTATAACCCTATTGAAGTAGTAATTTTTCCTAATTTCAAGATTAGCCTGAGATTTGAAAAGCTTAAAACAATGACCTCTAGTTCTACTTTCAGCACATAGCCGCAGTCCATCAACATTTCCCATTTTAATGAATTTAAACAACTGAATCATGCCCCCTCTAACTCTCCTTTGCTCAAGACTATACATAGAGCCTTTTAAGCCTAACCTCATAATCTAAGTCTAAAAGACCACTTACCAATCTCGTAGCCCTCCTTTGAACCCTTTCTAATAAGGTAATATCCTTTTTTAGGTACGGAGACCAAAACTGAAGTATCATTGTCACTTGGAAAAATAAAATTAAACTTTTTTTACTCTGGCATTTGAAAGTAATGATTTAACCAAACTTAAAGAAAAGGGAATTTAGTTGAATATTATTATTGGCTAGCTGTGTCATCTGGCATTGCACAGGCCATCTCAAATATTGCGTCATTTCCCTGACGCAGAAATTGCGTTCCTTGTTCATTACAAACCTAAAAAAAATCTAAAAAATAACTATTTTAATTTTAATCAAGTCCCGCCACCAACCGACATGACACGGGCTCGGGCATGCCAACTCAATCCTTCTTCATTATGGATCCAAATACGATAGCAAATTGACTTGAAAAATAGCATCTGCTCTTCAAATTTATCAGGAACAATACTTAGCATCTCTCAATACGTCTTTGGTTATACCGCTATACTAGACTGCAACGTTTCTTGACAATGACGTCACAACGCGCGGCCGAAGAAATGAGTGAAAAGCGAGGCTGTTGGGTTGCAGGAGGAAGGTCGAAAGACGCCAAGCTGCCAGCTTGGCGAATAATCTAATTAAGCACTCTATTTGGCACATTGCATGTTTGAAAACTCTTTTGTCTGTTTATCAAAAAAAGACAATAAACAAATTTAAAAACTTAATTTTTTTATCCAATCGTTTTTTTTTTTTTTTTGGATCAAATGTATATTCATCATAAGTTATTCCTTTCGGCAAAAAAAGAGAGAAATTATACTCTTAATTCTTTTATGCTGATAGATATTGTACAAACATCAAAAAAACATTTTTAATCACAGTTGCATTTTGAAATGCACTATGGTTTTAAAATGGTGTAATAATGCACAATGGTTTTAGAGAACGCCACTGACATTATGACTTTCATACTTTTACAGGATGTGTTAGGACACCAATATGGGTTGCCCAGGGTCTTTATCTCATTTTGTCCAAAAATCGACTTATCTAGTTTTTCCCAAATGGTGCAGATATACTGAAATACCAAATTTGTCTTGAAAAGTTAAATCTCTTATAATACATCTTAAACCAAAAATATCTAAATGATTTTAAGTAATCATATAATTACACTCAACAGCAAATATGAGGTACATAAAGAGAAGTATTGAAATAAATATAGGTATAATTATCTCATTTAATTTTGATTATTCATCATCTAAATGGAGCATACAAATTTGCATAATTGTTACCATGATAAATATATTAAATATGTAAATAAGGATACATTAATTTTGTAGTTTTTGTTGAATGTTTAAATTTTTCAACACTAAAACCATGATTAAAATACATGAAAGATTATCAATTTTAAAAATATTAATAATACTTCAAGAATAACTTGAGACTGTTTTGATATCTAACACTGAAATTCAATTTTGGAGTAGATTCGATTCTTATAATAATAATGATTAATTTTTCAGAACAATATTAACTAATATAATAATAATAATAAGAGCGATACTAACAAAAAAATAATAAAAGTAACGATATTAACGAATATATTAATAATAAAAAGAGCGCTATTAATAATAATAATAGTAACTATATTAACGAATAGAATAATAAAAAATGTTTAGCTTTAAGCAAAGTCACAAGTCAGCGAGGCAGACATAAATATAAACAACTCCATATCTCGCCAAACCGCTTATCGGAAGATCGCCAACTGCTCGTGAGCTCTTATTGGCTAGAGCGTTAGTTCTAAATGAAGGTATTAGTTCGCGTTACGCTTCTCATAAAATTGAAAATATATAACATTTTATGAAAATTATGACAAATAAACGCTATACATGTGTAGATTAAAATACCTGATCATATTTCTATAGCGAAGTGCTTAGTTTAACACGAGAATCGGACACCGCGCGGAGAACTACTTTCTTCGCTTGCTCTCAGCATATTTCTCCATAGTCAAGAAAGAAACTTTGCAGTTGAGTATAACTCCGTAAGACTAAAAAGCTGCATTTCCATATCGTCCGTCCGTCGAGGTTCCGCACGATTTTTTCACCCAAAACCGGTTTCCTCTAGTCGTTGCCATGACAGCAAGACGATTTGACGGGACCCGTTTTGTATCAGGAAATCTTGATATTTGACGGACGTCCAGAAAAGAACAGCCAATCAGAGACAAGGTGGGCGCCATTTTGTTATTTTGAGTAGCGGCGCGGAAGATAGTTTTTTTTTTCCTTCAATTTAAATTGCAGCATCTAGTTCCGTTGATCTATCATACAATTAAAATATTTTACTCCCAATAAATTAATAAGCAAGATAAACTTTTGTTTCCCTTTTCATAGAAAATTTATGTCCAGTATGCATAATTGGGTATGGTGACATAAAAATGTTTGTCAACATAAAATGTAACTAATAGATTTAATACAAAATAAATGCAAAAATTAAATTTTGAGAAAAACAGGTAAATACACCCTTTTGAAGTTAAATTATATTGTCCCTGTAAAAGAGTTGTGGGCAAAATTTTTACATGCTTGGGGTTTTTTTTCTTTATCTCAAAAAATTATTTATGTTCGCTGTTTTTCCCGTTGAAGAATATATTTTAAACCAGCAGTGAAATATGATTGAGTTATAAATGAAAAGCAAATAAAAAGTATTTAGATGTATATTATTAAATCAGGTCTTATTAAATAAGTTAATGGTATTTTATTAATATGTTCATTATTGTTCATTTATTTATTATTATTAACTTATTATTTATATATTTAACTTATTTTTTATTTTTATTTTTCGGAGTAAATGGTATTTTACATTTCTCTTTTTTTTTTTTAGGGGGGGGGGGATTGGGCATTTAAGCAGCTTTTAAAATTCAATACATTTAAAGGTTTTTTATTATTAAATGCCTTACTTTTTTGAGTAAACCCTGAAGTATGTGAAGAAAGTCCCCAGGTCTTTGGCTTTTAAATCTCGGACTAATAAAAGTGATAAACTCGCCTCTTGTGTTGCGGGTTTGAAGGAACTCTAACCCAAATCTTCCGCATTAAAGACATTGCTTTGAACTCAGTCAGAGCTTTCGCCGTTTCTCTCATGTTTTTGCTTGTTATTAATGTGCCTCTTTCGTTGTTTTGTTGTATATATTTTCTTAAATTTGTAAACAACTTAATATATCAAATTCTAGAAAGATTTATCACTTTCTTGTTATACTGCCGCCCTATCTTTAATGCTTTGCCTGGCACATGTGCATCATTTCCACTAAACAGCAACAATGATAGCCAAGTAATCTTGATTGCAGTCCCGTACATAGGCTTAGGTGTGCCTCCCCACAAGATTTAGAAGTGCGCCCTATCTTTGGCTTATTACAAAAGATTGAAACAAAAACACTACGGTGACGGTATATTCGAGTATTTATAACCATTAGTTTTCTTTAAGATAATTAAAATCATATTTATGATTAAATGGCAGATTTTCGAAAAAGTAACGAATTGAAACATTGCATGCACTTACTAGTTTGGAATGAAATTAATTTTAATAATACGAGAAAATAACACACTATCTTAAAGTACTAAAATTTAAAATTTCGTTAAGGGTTCTGTTATTTATTTATAAGGTGAATTAAGTAACACTAATGATACAAGGGAAACTATTTGTTCTCAAAATTAGGCACTAATTGGACAAGAAATTGGATTTCAGATTGTTCTAAAGACAATGAGATGCAGTGAAAAGGGATTCAAAATATCATTCAATAAAAAGTCATATCACAATCGCATTTATTTCCATCCCTCTTCAGTGCAAAGTTTTAAGTACCAAACATTTGTGAACCATAAATTTAAAAAAAACTTACAAGTATTTTGTATCAAAGTGAAATACATTCATCACAAGAAACAAGGCATACGGCATGTAAAGAGTTTAAAGTTAAACTGGCGAATCTTAAAAACATATTAAAACATGAGTGACAGAAAAAATGAGTATTTTCAAAGTATGGACTTTAATTTAAATTCCCCTGGAAAAAAAATTGAAATTTTCATTTTGTATCTCTATTTTCCCTTTTCTATTGCATTTCGGCTAACAGAAGCTCTCGCAAGGGGGGGGGGGGGACGCAAAATCTTCAGTTGTCCCTGGCCGCTGAAAACCCTAGCTACGCCTCTGAACGAACTACCAGCAGGTCAATTCTGAAAACGATCGAATTTTTCCCGCCTTGATGAACTCGAATAACTCTTCTTAAAAATTCACGAAAACAAAAACAATGATCGATTGTAATTTATTTTGTGAGGGAGTAATATTAAGTACAAAATGATATCTGGGTACAATTTCATATTCTTATAGTTCAAACAAATGTACAGTACTTACGTAACTTGCATTATACGTACTTGCATTTTGACACTATGTAATCTCTTTTCCTATTTTTCCCTATAATTGTATGCATAATGTAATATTAATTAACAGTTACTGTGTACACTGAACTGATGGTTTACTTTTAGCTCCCTTTTGAGGTTTTTTCCTTAGCGCGCTTTTCATTTATGCGCGTTTTTCACTTATTATGCGCGTTTTTGGGCGCTCTCTTGCGCCCGCGCATAAGTATGAGAGATCCCTATACTATAATATGCAGGTACACAGGAAAGTTGCGTATTATGTGGCCGTAATAGCAAAGAATTTTGCTCAGAAAGCTTAGGAGTGACATTGCATTAGTGGAAAAGAAATGCTAAAAAATATGTATAAAAACATTTTCGCATATATATTGTATCTCGTGAAGTTTTTTTTCTTTTCTGGAGCTAGCGCCGTACAACCTCGTGGGCCCTCCCCCCCCCCCCCCCCGCCCGCGGGGGCAGCGGGTGCGTTATGTACGCCACTGCTTGATTGATCTCTTAACTAACGAGGAATGCAAAAAATTTGCGCTTAGCACTGAAAGTAATGCTACCGAGTTAAATAAATTCAGCTTCATTATTAATTAGTAGCTTCAATATTGAACGAGAAAATTTGGTGGGGAAAGAGCGACGCTGAGAATATGAATGGGATGAGCGCGTTAAAAATCTCATTTCATTGGTTTCCTCCCGATGGGCGCTCTTTCTCTCTAGTGGGTGAAAATTATCACGTGTTTGATGAACGGACGCTGTATGTGAATGTCCCTATATCTGCGTCGGGTGCCCGTCCGTTCGGAAAGAGTGACGAACGGGACGGACGGACGATATGTGAATCGACCTTTAATGCCTAACGTATTGTTGTTTGTATCATTGAGAGAATGGAAGTTAAAAAGCCCCAGATCCTGCTGTCATCTATAACGAAAATAAAACGCGCAACAATGAAATTACCTGCACTATTAACAACAGGGTTCGTGATTTTTTTGATTTTTTTAAAAAAAATCAAATTTTTTTTATTTAAATCAGATTTTTTTTATTTAAATCGGATTTTTTTGATTTTTTTAAAAAAGACCCTACATATTTTGGATATTTATTACGTTACATTCATAGAAACAATATGGCATCTTAACCAATATGCAAAATGGGGTTTTGTTGAGTGGGAGATGATGGATATTTGCTGCGTTAATCAAAATTTGTATCTTGTGAAATTCCTTAATTTGCTGTAAATTGAAGGAATCGACCTCTTTTTAAACCGTAGTTGCCAAACGCCCTCATTTTCCCCTAGTTTCTCTGTTTTTAATTGTGAACTTCGAAAATTCGATTTTTTGCAAAAAGATTCGGTTTTTCAAGCTGATGTACAAGTATTTTTATCTAAAGGGATTGTATTACAAACAGGGTTCGTGATTTTTTTTATTTAAATCGGATTTTTTTTATTTTTTTAAAAAGACCCTATATATTTTGGATATTTATTACGTTACATTCATAGAAACAATATGGAATCTTAATCAATATGCAAAAACACACTTTAAGCTATTTTCACAGCAATAAATATTTTTAAATAGTAATAATGATAAACAAATTTTAATACAAATGCATGACTCGAATGAAACTTAACCCCACCAGGAATAATAGTACACTCATAAGTACAGAGAAAATGAACACATTTAATCTGAATTATTTTACTGTTGAAAGCTGAAAAAAGTACCAATTTTGTGTACTTAAGTTTTACATTGAATGTACTTTAATCATTTTTAAATTTATAAATAAAAAAGCTCGAAATATTTTTACCCATTTCGAAAAATCCTATGCTCACACCATTACTAAAAACGGAAACTTTTTGTTTTAATCAAATATCTTTATTGAAAACTTCTATGATAAAAAAATATTTTAGAAGGAAAAAAAACCTTAAGCTATTAGGGGACGTGGATGAAACTTTAATTATATATATTCTAAATTCTAACAATTGTTTTAAACACTATCATTCTAAGTTACTTATTGTGTGGCATTGATTAACTATTAATTGATCTAAAATACTCTTTTTAAGGTAAAAAACACAGAATGGTTCATGATTATGTATTATGAATTGTAATTTGAATGATTGAATGAATTATGCTTTGCTGTTAAGATACTTGAAGAATATTGTAAAATTTAAAAAATATTGTCAAATTAAAATAATAGTAATTAATTCTAACCTTATGAAATATGTTACGCACACAGACAGATGGACCTAGGAAGTTTTGTTTGAAACAGTAGTTGTAATTGCAACATATTTCATTTTTACAACAATTCCTAACATACTAAAATAAATTATTTTTTTGAAAAAAAATCACTTGATTTAAATCGCGATTTAAATCAACGAACCCTGATTAACAATAAGCATGATTTAAAAATAATCACATGAGTTTAAATCAAACTTAATTGTACCTTTTCTGAGGTTAGGAGTTGGGACCTTCGATTGTTTGGTTAATTTTTTAAGAAATCTTATATAATTTTATTAAGGACCCATTTTTTGCGATTGCGAATTTTGTGACAAATCCATTTTCTGTATACCATGTTAATGTAAATGCTTTCCTTGCTGAACTAATCATCTTTTTTATCTTTTAGTACTTATGAGATCGTGTCCAGACAGTTTAGTAATACTTTTACTAAACTAAAAAAAAAAAAAAAAAAAAATTCCCACTTAAATTAGAAAAAAAAAAAAAACACAACATTTTGATCAAGGTGAGAAATCTCACCTTCAATTTTTCCCCAGTGTAAACACTTTAGGTTATTCACACATTAAGTACACAGTACACGCGTATACAACTGTTCGCAAATACACCCACGCATATACACAATACACCCCGCAAATACATGTCCAGAGTAGTGCCCACGCATGCACCACATGTACTTATTATATACACAAACATACACAGAAGTATATATGTATGCAGGAGTATGCTTATACCTGTACACTCAAATATCTAGTATCTAGTTTTATATGTATAATAAATAGCCGAGTTAAACATCATTAAATTGATAAAAAAAAGTTAAAAACCAAAAATTAAATTATTTTATTTTATTAATTCATAAGGGAAAATCAAATAGTTGTTAATCATTAGCTGTTGTAGTTTGCTTTGAAAAGCGAACTACATTGAAAGACTGGAAACTCGCGGATATTGCGAACAAAACGGCCTTTTTATTCGTACTTTTTTTATTATGCAGTGGGGAACACAAGCGCCATCAATCGGATCATCTTTTTTGTCGCTCGGTTTTCGCGTCGGTCGACACACTTATCTCTTCTAGGCACTATAACTGTATTGTTGAAATGGCAACAATGCAGGTAAAGTAAAACTCCTATAACACTTCAAAAAGTTGCACGTTTTTATTAATATTTTTGCTAGTTAAAGTCTCTCAGCGATGAGAGTAGGAAAAATGTCTTCCTTGAAAAATTATGAATTTTTTTATACCTCACTTGACTCTGAAGTCCCAGGCGTTCGTGAGGTGATAGCGCGACATAGATAGATAGATAGATAGATAGAAGGCAGACATATGTTTGTTTACTCTAGGATTTTAAATATATAAAGCGCCCTTTACACATACATTCTTAACCGCGCGACTGAACGCGGCGCGCATCCAACCACGCTAAAGAACGCGAATAAAACCGTGGCGTTCAAGAATGTGTCGCAATAATGTACCACATTCTTAACCGCGCGCAAGACAGCGTTCAAATGCAGGGCGTTCATTCAAGTTCTCTACAGAGTGGCTTATGGAACTTCAGAGACTACAACGTTCCACGCTCCAAGCTAGCATTCAAAACACAATAAAATGTATTCCATAAAAGAAAAATCATTAGTAAATGAATTACAATAATATACACATATTGCACACACCATTTTGTGATTTCAGACACAAAACCGAGCAAAGTGCATTTTTTATTACAGAAGCAACCTATCTGTCCAATCATCCCACTTTGATGCGCGGTTAAGAACGCGAATGTAAAATGTATCTTTTTTTGGTGCACGATCATGAGCGCGCATCTGAGTGTCATTCTTAACCGCGTTCTAGAGCGTCCTAAAATTGCATTTACCAGCACACTTTTGAACGCGGATCTGAATGGCTCGCCGTCTGGAGCGCGGTTAAGAACGTGTGTGTATAAAAGGCGCTTACGATTCATTTGATACGATACAGCGACCCTTTGATATAACGACCGAAATAGTAAAATCCGGGTGGCGTCTATAACGCGAGTCGGCAGTGTTTAACAGATCGACTCATGTGCATCGTTGACGTGCATTATTAAGAAATGTTATGACGTTTAAAAACATGTTAAACTCTTTAAAGGATGTAAATTGTTTCCCACAAAAATTAAGGTCACTTTTGTGAGTGGTGCATTCACACCAAGAGCGACAGAGACATATTGCGTCTGCTGGTTTATCAAAACAGGATGACATTTTTGTTCCGTAGCGCAATCAACAAATCACTGTCATCTTGGTGAAAGCCATTTTTAATGACGCCGTAGAAAATACGAATCAGTAAATATGAGGGAATTGCTATTAAATTGAGTCGAACCAATGACACGAGCTGAAATCTTTTCTTGCTCTTGCCGTTCGTATGAATGCACCGTAGCGTTTAAACTTTGCTATCAACAGTTCTTACAAGACAGTCGTCTGCAACGTTTCTGCTCTCTCGCTGCTTGCTAATGAAACAAATTAACGATATCGCTAATGAAATTATGAATACTGCATCGTATGTCTTTTCCTTGAGATTTATGATGATATTCAGCTTACAATAAGTGGTTCTTTGTATAATGAAACAAAGAAAGAAAAAAGAAGGAAGTTCTGAATCAAATAAACAACTCTTTCCTTCATGAGTGTACGCTTAGACGCAAAGGAAATTTTTATTCCAAAGGAAGTAAATGTGAGTTTCAATTTTAATGGAAATAGATTATTTATTATTTAATCAATAATCTTTGCGATAAATTACCTTTCCCTGATATGTGAGAGAAAATAGTTACATTTTGTTGTGGGGAATTCGATTATATCATATTTTATACTCAAGAGGTTACTCAAACAGCTGTATTCAACATACGGCCAGCAAAGTTATGTGACGGCCAGGTCATACCATCAATAAAGATCAGTAATTCATATTCCAAGTTTTTTTCTTGAAGTGCATCATTACAATTCCCCAGTCAGATGATTAATAAGAAAATATGATAAAATATTGTTAATCA
This sequence comes from Octonoba sinensis, assembly GCA_038502835.1. Taxonomy (NCBI): domain Eukaryota; kingdom Metazoa; phylum Arthropoda; class Arachnida; order Araneae; family Uloboridae; genus Octonoba; species Octonoba sinensis. Next base: position 20,187,396 of record CM076599.1, on the reverse strand, counting down.
GGGGAACAAAACATTTCGCATTTTTAATAAAATAATTTTTGGAAAAAATAGAACCGACTTCAATTAAAAATTGTGCCGAAAAATAAAAAATAAACTCATTCTTTAAATAACATCGATACTGCTTAAACAATTTTAGAAGTCGCCGCGAAATTATGGCCATTACCATGTTTAATTACCGTTACCGCTATTACAACCAGAGGTTACTTTACCTTGAAATTGTTGCAAACTCTAGGCCATTTATATTTGTATAGCGTAGGCCAAATTAAAAGACGCACTACAGAGTTTTCGCAATTTTACATTTCACACTCAGTCTGATGCAAAAGGGCCGTGGTAGCCTAGTGGTTAGCACGTCGGACTTCCACATGGAAGGTCGCGCGTTCGATACCCACTGAAGACCACCATGTATACTTGGGGATATGTGCATGTAAAATCCGTAGACCCCACTACCTCTCCCCGTGCGTAAGCAATCCTAAGGCCTCGGCTAACAGGTAGGGGTCTGGTGGAGAAAAGTCTGATGCAAAAACCCGTTTTTTAGCCACCTTTCCCGTAAAAGTAAAAAAATAATAATAATAAAGCATGAAAGACTTAATGTATCGTGAAAATATCGTTAGAAATCAAGAAAAGTCAAAAAAAAAAAAAAAAAAAGTTAGGTGATTAAATAAAGATTGAAAAATAAACAAGAAGTTTCGTCTAGAACTATACAAGCCTACTTTCCCGTATTCACCAACTTCAAATTTATAATCTAGCTAACTCTCTCTCTCTCTGTTCCTCATTTAACATTAGTTATTAATTACTTCAAATATACATTTTTCAACGGTTTATACATATTCATTCACTCACTAATTCATTCTTTCATTTATTCACTCATTTATTTTTTATTCCTTCACTCATTCAGTTAATCATTCATTCATTCGAAAATATCCTTAAAAATCGATCAAAAAATTTCATAAGAAAGCAGGCTCGTTCCGTTCTGGTTTAAGTTCGTATCTGTACATGTTCTACGGCCAAAAATCTTTCCTATAAATTTTGTTCCAAGCAAATCGGTCCGCTAGATCATGATTTATAAGATCTCGGCGAGGACATTTCATTTCCATATTTCACTTTTTGATTGGAACAATTTGTCGTTCAATTCTGAACGGTTCAGAAAATCTTAACATTACCGCCTATAGGCAAATTACGTAAACTCTGGGAGTAAGATCCTTCCTATGAACAAGCTTATTGGAAGAAGCTCTCGGCGTGAAATATTTTTTGATTTGAACTATTTTTGTTCACTTTTGAACAGTTCAAAAAGATAACATAGCGCCTACGGGGAAATTTCAATCCTATATAAATCCTGAATGAACGGACCGATTTGCTTGGAACAAACTTGATCGGAAAACCCTTATAACGTAGAACCATGTTCAGATAGAAAGTTCCATCCAGAACTAACGAGCCTATTTTCCTATGAAATTTTTTGACCGGGATTTTCAGGAATATTTTTCAATTAATGAATGATTAAATGAATAAGTGAAAGAATTAACGAACAAATGAGTGAATAAATGATAAAAAAATAAATGAGTGAATAAATGAGCAAATGAAAGAAAAAATAAATAAATGAGTGAATAAATACATGAATGAGTGAATGAATGACTGCATAAATGAATGAATGAGTGAATGAATATGTATATTAACCGTTGAAAAAGGTATATTTGAAGCAATTAAGAACTAAAGCTAAACGAGAGAGAGAGAGAGATCGCTAGATTAGAAATTTGAAGTTGGGTGTATACGGGAAAGTAAGTCCGTTTATTTCTAGACGAAACTTCTTGTTACTTATTTGATCATGTTTCAATGTACAATGTTCACACCAGGCTTGGAGTAATCGCGATTACGTAATCGTAATCGGCTGTAATCGATTACATTTTGACAAAATCGTAATCGTAATCGCAATCTGACAATGGCATATTCTCATAATCATAATCGAAGTTGTGTAATCCCGTAATCCTTTTTCTCCCGTAATTTTAATCGTAATCTTAAGGAAAAAATCCGTAATCTGCTGGTCCTGCAATCGTGTAATCTTGACCTGCTGAAAGCTGAAATTTTTAGCTCTACCATTGGACAGAAGAGATAAGATTACAAGAAAAAGGATTGAAGCTGTGTACTGAAGTCCTATCCTAAGCGGTCTGTAACCTACGGGCGATCATAATATAAAAGGTTCTGTGGGGCGGTCGCAGAGCCTTGATGGCAGGACCATATAATAGTCTGCTAGAGACGCTTGTTGTCCTACTTGTTGCGGTCTCTCAGAATTCTTAATTGCGGCTCCACTCTCCACGGGGAATGGCTGGAGAGCCCGAGAAGAAAGAGAGTGGATATGTCACTCGCATCGCCTTGGGGCTCTCACGGGGGGGGGGGGGGGGTCTTCGGTCTCCTCGCGTCGTCCAGTTTCGATAAAAGAGCGGTAATCTGTCTGCAAGTCAAAGATTTCCGGGTAGATAAGAGAGGGGAAGGTGTTTATAGAAGGACCAAGGCCCTGAAATGCATCGGTCATTTTGCTTCCTTAATTACCCCTTCAAAGTATATTCAAACGGTTGTGCAATAGGCGAGAGTCTGGAAGGGATCGCCTCGAGTAAAAGAGAGTGTCCCCTTTCTTCTCTCCGCGTGGGTCCCGTTCAATAATCGAAGTAGACTGCCCCCTGAAAATCTAGTGTTGGTACTATCACCTACACATAAAGAGACATGAAATGCCTTTTGCGTTTTCGCCTTTCTTTAACGGCAGAAGTGAAGAATTTTTCTAAAGAATAGCACATTTACACTTCAGCAATTTAGGAGCTGGCGTTACATGATGCTCTATGCTTAAGATGCATGAAATCTTAACCCTGGTACGTGTGATTATTATTATTTTTTTAAATATGTTCTTCGAATATTTAAAAAAGTACATACATTTAAATCTTAAATTTATTTATATTTTAATGCTAATATTCTTTTTAATTAATAGGTATGTAAAAGAAAAAGTGATTTATGTTCAGATATTCTCCCAATAGTTTTTTTACATGCATGAATTAATATTTAGGAATTATTTTTAAAAGTTAATTATTTTTTTCTTCTTAGAATTACCTCAACAGAATTTTGTATCTCAGTTTAATCTTGTACGTTAAATTTGTGTTGTAAAATTACTTGCACTTTATTTTTTTATTAAAACAGTTAGTACATGGGAAAAAATTATATGCTCGTGCACGTTAAAAAAAAACACCACAAAAATCTATTAAAAATATTATAGCCATTCGTATTATAATTATTCTTCATATTACTTTTTAACGATTACTAATTTTGCTAAGAGTTATTTGAATGTTCATGTTCAAATTTTTTGAAATTATTCTAAAATGCAGCATTTATTTTCAAAAAGATTATTTATCTCTTACACTATCTGAATATTTTGTTATCCCGTGCAATTCATACACATCTTATAAGTGATTTCATAAAGAATCATACAAAATTATTATTTTCAGTAAACTAATTGGTGTTATGTGAAATATTGGCACAATTTAAACTAGAAAATAAATACAATGGAGAAATATACTACATTTTCAGAAATTGCGGCCAACTAAATTTTGATTGCATGCACACAAAATAACAATGAACCAGGTAAATCACTTATGCATTATATATACATTTAGTGCATCGTCTTTGCTTATATGCAAAATACGATCAACGTTGTTATCACTCAAATGAATTTTAAATATTCGAAAAATACTGAATGTGCCTTTCCTGATTATATATATATTACAAATTTTCATTTCTGCAACGACGTCATAATTCCAGAACTGTGATGTTGAAATTATTTCATTATAATTGCATTCATCATCATTTCAGTTATGATTTTTAATTAAATTTTTGATTTAATAAGAGATAACTTTTTGATTTATGACACTATTGTAAAAATGAGAGTTGTATGTATAATATCGGATAATTTTATGCTAATCTAATCGTAATCAAAATCGTAATCGGATATCATAATCGTAATCGATTACATTTTTCAACGACTGTAATCGCTTCCGTAATCGTAATTACTTTTTTGCAAAGGATTACAATTGTAATCGTAATCATAATCTCTCAATTTCTCCCTTTGTAATCGTAATCGTAATCGATTACGTTTCTTTGTAATCGACTCCAAGCCTGGTTCACACCATCCAGCAAAAATTCATTCGCTTTTACATTTAGGGGAACGTCAACAAATTAAGAAAGCAGGAAAATATTTTGGATCATCCTGTATCTTAAAAGAGCTGGGAATTTCAGAAAATAGTTCAATTGCCATGTACAATTATTCTCTGCATTTTCGTATAAATTGTACTTATACTCACAAAGATATAGGCATTTCTCCAATTTCCTTCGCACATTTTTTGCTTATAACACGTAAAGTTTTACCCGAAACGTTACTAAACTTTCAGAAAACTTGACAGCAAACAAGTGAAGCATTATACTAAAATTTGAAATTAAAATATTGAAAATTTAACAAATTATGGACATTTAATTGAATTAATTTTTTTGCTGCACATGCGCAAAAGATAGCAATTTTTAACTTCTATAATTGCACACCAAAGTGTACCCCAGGCCAACTCATAAAAACATTTCAGTTGAATATCTTGAAAATTCGGAAATATATCGGCAATTTATGGAGGTGTATTGCAACATTTTTTGGAAAAGAGCTATTTCTTAAGAGGATGCCAACAAATCAGTCGCCAGTGCTTGCAATAATCCAGTGTATTTATGCTGTGATTTGTAAAAAAAAAATGAATTTTTGTGAACAAACCCTCGCTATCCGTGTTCTTATAGTAAGGATGAAAAGGAATTACAACGATCTTTGAAACAGAACCGATATACGTCCGTTCATGATAATATTACTTCACATTCGATATAACAGACGTGAAAGCTGTTAAATGAGTCAACACGAGTGCGTGGTAATTTAAATTATGTAAAACAAATGCGGCGTTTGAAATTTTTGGTTGATGTCGTCGGTGTCTGTTGCTCTTGAAGTGAATGCACCATTATAATGCATAAACATTCACACACGAATCGTACTATCCAACAAATTCAGGAACTCCAATAGCACCGAGCTTCCCATTTTTTGAGTTTTCTTCAGCAGTCGACGTTTGTTTCCTGTCAGTTGATCAAGGAAAAGTGAGGGATATTTTCACTGAATATACACACTAGAAGTTCAAATTTGACATTTCATCTAAGAAAAACAATGAAATAAGGAATAAATGAAAAAAACTAACGTTATTAAAGTACAAAATTTGCAAATACTTGCAGTTCCGTGTTTTGAGCTCAAAGAAACCCCACTGTCAATGCAGAACAAGTTTTGTTCTTCTGACGCTAAGCACGTCACCAAAAACTTTGCTTACTAGCATCGGAAGCTCAAAACTTTGCGTTGGAAAAGGGGTTCCCTTGTAACTCCAAAACAAGTGCAAAAATTTTGAAAATTTTGTGCTCCAATAACGTTGAGTTTCTCACGCATTTTCTGTGCACAAAGGTAATCATTTTTGTTTCTCACCATAAAGAATGCTGTAACACTCACTTCTAATTTTCCTCCAGGCGAAACGTCCAGCATTTTGCCTTCAATGTCCTGCAGTACTTCCTTTAATGATTCCTTTAGTTGCTCTTCGCTAACATTGCCGGCGATGTGCAGCTTAGGTTCCGTGTTTCCAATTAATTCGAATTCTTCGCTTGTTGGCAGGGAATCCGAACTTCGGTTGACGTCATCATCCATGGTACAAGCCACTGCTTACCTCGCATGCCGCAGACACAGCGCCATAGCAGAACTGAAAATATCAGCTGAAAACAGAAAGAAAAAAATGAATACACAAAATAGTATAATAAATTAATTACCATTAAGTACTTTCTGCGGAAACGATTCGACAATTGAAAAGAAACATTTGTGGCATAAGGAACATATTTTTAATGAAACCCTTTATTATGTATAGGAATTTATTTCAGGAAGGGCTCGTTCCACATTCCAGCTTTTATTTGATTTTCTTCCTACATGCGAAACGAACACTTAATCAACAATGAAAAATTTGAAATAGCGATAATTCAAGAAAAGTTATTTGAAACAGAAAATGTTAGAAAAGTACATAGGGTGCTTGCCACTGCCGTTTGACAGATCTATTTTAGTTGAAAAATTTTACAACAGTTGAACTTAAATTATAGGTTAAAGGACCAAGCCGTGAGAGGTAAAGAAATGAAAAGGTTATAATCGTTTTGAATGCAAAAACTGACTTCCTTCAAATCGCTCCCTCAAATATTAAAGAAGGGAAATGTTTAAATTCTTCTCATTAATATTTTTCAAAAATAAAAATTATTGAAGAAAACAATGTTATTTTATTGGTTACGAGCAGGTACTAGCATTTACGATGCGCAAAGCATATATGGCATAAATTTGCAATAAAAAATAGAAGATAACTGTTTCGAAAGTACTTAAAAGTTACTGTTTTACAAAGCTACATTTGTGTGAAGAACTTTAGAGGAATCGGAACAGCAAATTAACATTGTACATATATATATATAATGTTTGTGCCCTGAATAAAATCTAAATCCCAAGGGGGGAAAACATTGCCATTTCGAAAAATGAACATTTGTAAAATTAAACTAACAAACAGTTGAATTATGCCAAATTATGGATATTACATGATGGTTTAAATTAACTTGAGATGATTTATACAATCAATGGTTAAAGCGTAAAGTCAAAATGTTACAAACATTTAAACATTCAATTTTTAAAATCCGAATTACAGGAGCTTTTCCGATTCCGAGATGTTTTCAATGGACTTGTCTTTCGCATCGTACATTTAATTTGATGTGTTATAATCATTTCCAGAAGGTGAAAAAAACAGAAAAGATAAGAAGTCCAGAGCAGGCAAACATTACAAAAAAAGAAAACGAAAGACAGGTATTAGGAGTAAATAAGCAGATATGAAACGTGATAAGAATAACACTTCACGGATAAAAATGTAGTTGTTAATAAATAAAAAAAACTACACAGTACGTGTAAAAAATTAATGTGACAGCAAGACTAAAATATAATCATTCAATAGTTAGATAAGTATATTTTCAAGTTTTACTATAACGCAACAAAGTAAAACCATCAGATTTTAGATTAAAAAATTATTCTATGGTCACAGTTATTTCTGTAACATTTTTTTACACTTGAATTCAAACATTTAAAGGATAAGGAGGTTTTTTTCTCCTCTGTCGCTCTCTTTCCTGGCATTAAAAAGGCTATTATTCTACAATATGACATTGAAGTTTTATCTCTTTCAAAAAATAAATTAACTGAGCAGTTTTGAAGGCAGTTAGACCACGAAGTTCTGACATTTGGATGCTTCCGCGCATGGCAGAAAAGGACGAATCCATTCGAGTTTAAGAAAAGCTCTTTAACAGGTGCGTTAATTGGCACGCGAATTAGAATATTTGCTTTTTTGCTTATAGAAAGCAACCAATTTTTTTTTAAACTGGAAAATAGCATCAGTTCGGAAGAACTCAAGCATGCTAAACAAACTAAAACGAGAACAGAATACAGCACATTCCTTACACCAGCTGCCCTTGAACATGAATGGATTCTCTTTGGCACTCTGCCAGTCAGAGATTTTTTTTTGCGGTAGAACTGTGCATGTACATTATTGTTGCCTGTTAATTCCAAGAGATGACGAAACTGACGTAAGAATGAAACGCCATGGACAGACTTGTTTACCACCCTCTACGACAAGTTGTGATAAAGCAAATCTTTCTGAAAAAGTTCTTTTGATGAACAATTAAATGTCTATGACGCAACTGACGTAAAAATGAAACGCCGTGGACAGATTTGTTAACCGCTCTTGCGACAAGTTGGTTGGGATAAAACAAATCTTTCTGAAGAAGTTCTGATGAACAATTAAATGTCTATGTCACTGAGTTATTACGTTTAACATTTATGAGAACGTTTTACGATATAGTTGAATTTCGTTATGGGACCTCGTTTAGTTAGTGACAACTTTGTTATAATCAGAGCTGCGGAGTCGGTGGAAAAAATGACCGACTCCGACGCCCTGACATATGCATTATGTATATGGGTCGAAATATGAAAAGTACTCTCTCTACTATTCGATAATTTTTTTTAAATAATGACTTTATTCATTGCATTGTTATTGACATTAACTTTTTATAACAATTTTATCACAAAGTAGTTTAACTTGTCATAGAGGATAAAAATGAAGGCTACGGAGTCGGTTGGTAAAATGATCGACTGCGACGCCCTCAAAGGCATACCTCCACTCCCCCTCCCCGCCCACTGGTTCTGCAGCGCTAAAGAAGCTTTTGGGTATTAAACTGTGCAATGGACTTTAATAAAATGAAATAATAAGCGCCTCCCCTCCCTCCGTCATTCAACCGGAAAAAGCGGTACCAACAGGCAATAAATCCATTTTTTACCTCCGTAGGAACGGACTAATTTCAAAGCACCCTACACAGTCTCGTCTGAAGAAGAAAACATTCGGATCAGTGCATGCATCATAAAATAAAAGTTGAAAATTTCCCTTTATTATGATGACGACATTGGTCCTCGCGTGAGGTCATGACATTCCACATGACACAGGCAGGTACAATGGCGACATAAATGAATCAATCAATTCCAGGTCATGGTTTCATTTCGGAATAGAATAGAAAATTATTTTTCAAAGATGTTGGTCCATTTAAGTGTGAAACAATTATAATAATAGAGCCAAAATTGGAAAATCAATTACATTTTGCTGATTGGAGATAATGTTGAAATATTTCCATTCACTTTCAAAAAAAAAAGGTTTACCACCTTTGTTCTATCTTTTGATTCAAAATGAAATTTAAAACTATGGATTTTTTTAAACATTCATAAGTTTCACATGTATTAAATAAAATATTTGAATGATGCTTCCAACACATTTCTTTATAGTCCATTGGAGCCAATAATCTTGTTTCTCCTCTTACAAAAAATATCTCCATTTATTTGTTTAGAAAATAATTTAGTAAAAGAAGAAATAAAATGAGAGAAATAAATCCTGTTATTTCACAGGACTTTCATTTTTGTTTGCAAATACGTAGTTTATCAAATTCTGCTCCAGGCTTGTCATTTTATGAGGGCAGGAGGGGCAATTTCCCCTCCCCGTTTTAAAAATCGATGTCTAAATAATTTCGGTGACAAAACAAAATGCATACACCCTTAAATCTGAAATTAATTACATCTGAAGTTGATAGCTTTTCGACATTATTTCCGCTTCCTTTATCCATCCTTTCCTGCATCTCGGAAACAATAAGCTTCAAAAATAAAACAATCCTGGGGTACATTAAAAATAAATTTGAGAGTGTCAACATGCCTCTCAATAGTTTTCAAACCGATCTCTTTAAAACATAGAAAATTATAACAAGGATTAGTTTGAGATTAAATGACATAAGAAAGAAATCGATCAGTTAAATGCGGTCAAGTTTTTTTTTTTCTTTTTCCTTTCCTTCTTTCTTCTTCCTTTTTTTTTTTTTTTTTTTAACTTTTTGGCCATATGAAAGTTTTAATTCAACGCAAACTAAGATACTGAAGCAACGTTTTACTAAGATACTGAAGCAAAAACAGTAATAAAGTTTTACGGGTAGGGATCATTCATAAATGCTGACACGCTTCGAGGGGGGGGGAGGGATCGTGAAATCGTGACAAGGAGGGGGTAACAAGAAGTGTGACATCATGCTTACGCAAGATAGCGTGACATGTGACAAAGAAGGGGGGGGGGGACAAATGTCTCGTAAAAAAGCGTGACATCATTTATGGACGGCCCCGTAAGTAGTGTGCAACAAATTAAAAATTGTTTTCCATCTTCTGCAACTTTAGAGAAGACATGCTAGTTTTCAGGGTACATTTGAATATTTAAATTCTTTACTCGGTAATACCTACAAGAAACTCTTCACTAGCACTTGAAGCGTTCCTGCTTTTGGAGCACGGAAAGCAGACTAACAAATTATACCTAATGTTCAATGAATTACATGAAATTTGTTAATACAACTTTCATTTGCCTCAGTTGAAAAGGCGATTTAACATTTAAAACTCGAGTACCTCCCTAAAATAAATTAAATGCGGCTCGACAAATTCCTGCAAATAGAATGAAAAACTAGATAAAACAGACACGTATTCACTTAAAAAGATATTTTTTTCTGAATGATAAAAACTTGTTTCTCTTAATTTCCAAGGAACAAAGCGGTTCTCATGGATAAATAAATACACGGGTTGATACAGCATTTTTAAAAAATTTTATAATTATTTTCCGCTTATTTAATAAATAATTCCGTGAAAAGAACGATTTGGTAGCTCGAAATTTTGTGAAGTTCGAAAACGGACCTGAATTTCCTCTGGAGCAACCCTGAAATAAATTTGCTACCTTAAAAGAAAGCACGCAAACAAATGACTTAGTTACGCGCCTTACCTTAACTTCCTCGGCAATTCCCAACTTCGTCCTCGTATTGTCTGATTAGCATATTTTATTGAGTCATAAAACGGAATTTATCCCAGACGACCGTGATTTGTTGATTGCACTATGATGTAACTTATTCCATTGTGTAAGGTTGATAATTATAACAAACAGTCTATCACTACAGACGCAAAATGTCTGCGTTGCCGTTGGTGTGAGTGCATTCAATTTAAAGGTTACGCCCTTTTTTTCTTAAGCACATAAAAATATGAATGCCGCAATCACAAAACTTTAACCTCACATACGAAACTCCATTTCTGCCGGGCGCGCGACTTTTGACACCTCATAATAAAGCGAGACGGAGGAAACACATTGACACGTTTCGAGAAGGTAACCCGACACATGTAAACAAAGCGAATTGCGCACAGCTCAGTGGCTGATAATAAAAATACGATTAACGCAGCCGACGGATGAGTAAATGACCTTAACAATGACTCTGAAAAAGAAAGTAGATCGCATGAACAAGCACGCGTACAGCAAGGAATGGGTTTCCAGAGAGATTCCGCATCCGACTTCAATGGACCAGAAAAATGCAGAAAGAGAAAATTTTTGACTGTAAATGCATTCGCCGGGGATAAATCTACTAATGAGTTCCTTCACCTGTGATTTATACGCGAGGAAGGATCCTATACTAGGAAGTTATGTCGAGTTCGCAATAATTACTTTCATTCATTTACGATGAAAAGATAAAAATGATATTTGGAGAAAAAGAAGTTTCACTTGAGTGTTTGCAAACATTGTTTACGAGAAATAAAACGCTTAACTTACTCGTAGTAAAAAAAAAAAAAATAGCACAATACAGTACTCATAGAAAAAAATAACAAAAAGACTGCATACACGTGGTTTTGAAAATAAAAGAATCTTTTTCATCAATGTATTAAGTTATGAGTTTCGGAATGTAAGTCCAAGTGAACTGCCTTACAACCTAAGTTCATGATTTCATGTATTGAAAAAAGGCGCCTTTTAACTTTAAAACACTCATATGCAATATTTCTTAGTGTTTGAGCAATAATAGCTTCTTTTTCCTCATTAATCATTCATTGCTTACGAGTTGGAAAAATAATTAAGTAACCAAAACAAAGACGTAGCCAGAAACTACTTTCGCGAGGTGGGTTCCCTAGTTTTCGTCCTCCCCGAAAAAGCATTCTAAAAATATTTTTCCATAATTTTCAAAAATGGCACTTTTTTCAGCTTTCATTTCAAATCGAAAAGAACTTAGCAATTGCAATGTAAAAAAAAAAAAAAAAAAAAGCTCAAACAGAAATGAAAAGTTGTTTTGAAATTCGGTAGAGGTTTGAACACCTAAACGTCCTCCAAGACAACGAGGAAACATAATGCGAAATGTTGAACAAAAGTAGCCTGAAACAAAGATTTCCTCCATTTAATGAGTATACAATTTTTTTCGTAACAGAAACATTTCGTATTTTTTCTTGAAATCATTGTTTTACCGAAGCGACAGTTGGTACCGATCCGGCAGTTTCATCCCTGTTACAGAGTTCAGAAGGAGATTAATTTGAACAACTGTCTTATGAATTCTAAAATCTTTTAACATAAACTAATAAAACGGCATCCAAAATCCAGCATTTTCTAAAAGATTCAAAACATAATCTTACTTAACTTTCTCACGAGACTGAAAAAAGGAAAAAATAATAAAATTAAAAATAAATAAATAAAAAATAAAATTAATTAATTAATTAAAGCATGAGGAAACTTGTCATTGTAGGCATTAGGTTCGTCGCAGGCCGCATTGGAGCTATTATACTTTCGAGCCTTGACTGTTCCTATAAGGCGAGATCACATCTCTGTTGCTTTTAGCTTAGCCCATACTTTTTCGATTTTTAATAATTAATTAGCAGTATTGCTGGCGATAGTTGCTCATTAAATGGTAATTTGCAAAGTCTTTTCTCTCATTCTGTCCATTTCTTCATTTGCTTGGTCCAAACGCACAACGGTTTTTGGTTTGACTTGAGTGTCAGCCTGTTTTGATCCAATAAAATATGACATTTTACGGATTAATTTCTGCGTTTAAAAAAGAAAAAGAAAAAAATAGACGCTTAAATTATTTAAAATGTATTTTGAAAACCAGTGAAGATGTTAATATCGTTGGCAATCTGGCAAAAGTCATTATGTTCAAAATTAGTTTTGAGCTATTGCCAATTTAAGATATCAAATGGTTATGAAAAATTCTAAAAATCCTTTGACAGATCCCCAACTCCTGCAGTAAGCTCACTTATGTTATCTTTGTAATAATGTAATTGGCTTATATCATGAAATTACAAATTTCAAATTCTAATTCCATGCAGTAGACCAGTGGTCCCCAAACTTTAAAAACTAAAGAGCCAATTTCCCCGTTTGAAAGACACCAATTTTGAAAGAACCATAATTGCAATTTAATGAATATTTTAGAATAATTCATTGAACACACTATCAATGCATAAATAAAGAATATCTTCATAGACAACTCTCCTGCAAGTAATTAACATGTTAATTAATGAGAACAAGGATTTAAAGCTATTTACAAAGTTTTTGTAGCATTGCACGAGTAACTAATAGTTGTTAGCTATTTCATCTTTATTTTGTTAATATTTGATAATATTTAGAATGCATTTTTTTAAAGCAAAGTGCATTTTTTTTCTTTCCTCATTCTGAATTTCAGTCTCGTATAATTGTGAAGAGCCGCATTCAAGTTGCCAAAGAGCCACATGCGGCTTGCGAGCCACGCTTTGCCAACCCCTGCAGTAGACCATCTGATTATTCTTTTGTAAACTCTGACTTTCTAGAACGCCGACGAATGACTGCTTCCCAGTCTTTTAAATAAATTTTGGCAAGAGTGTTATATTATGCATGACCCTCATAATTTGCCAAGTGATTCTCATGAATGTCGTAACATAACCATTATATCATCACGGAATTTTCAGGTCGCCATAAAAATTAAAAACTAGCAAGTTCAATAAATACGAACGTCACAACCAGTAACAGGCCCAACTATCGTTCGTCCCAGTCAGTTTAACAATCCCCAATGAACATCAAGAGCCTTCTTAAAAGTTTTTAGCCCACTTCCGGTAAACTATTCCAACTGCCTGTAACTCTATTTGAAGTAGTAAATTTTCCCTAATTTCAAGATTAGCCTCAGATTTGAAAAGCTTAAAACAATGACCCTTGGTTCTGCCTTCTATGCTGAGCATAAATGTGCCCATCAACATTAACCATTATAATGAATTTAAATAAATGAATCATGTCTCCTCTAACTCTCCTTTGCTCAAACAAGGCTATACATATTGAGCCTTTTAAGCCTAACCTCATAATAAAAGTGTGAGAGACTACTGACCAACCTAGTAGCTCTCCTTTGAACCCTTTCCAATAACGTAATATCCTTCTTCAGATAATGGGATCGGAACTGAACAGCATAATTCAAAACTACCAAACTTCTGTATAATGTCAGTACAACTTCTTCAGACTTGTTCAAAATAGATTTATTGGTAAACCCAAGCATGCTGTTAGCTTGGATACTAACTGTAATGCTGCACGGTTGGCTAAACTTGAAGCCAGGACATTAATTCCCCTAGATCAACAACTGCTTCTGCTTCATACTAACGGAACCTTGTAAATAATAGCTTGCATGTTTATTCCCATGACCAAAATGGTGCACTTGACCAGAGTCCGACAAAAATCCGAAAATCTTAGGAGCCAGCTATAATATTTTCATTTGGCGTCACCTGAAAAACTAGTCGCCAAGGCATATTTTTTAGTCGCCCGGGCGACCTGGCCCCGGGATTTTTCGGACCCTGCACTTGACATTTCCCAATATTAAAAGACATACCCCACTTACTTGCCCACCTAGATATTTGATTTAAATTCTCTTGAAGCTGATTGACTTGTTCGTTGGTGTCAACAACTCCCATGACTTTGACATCATCAGAAAAATATTGATGATCCCAGAAATACTCTCACTAACATCATTAATAAAAATAATAACGGCCCTAAAACTGAAGTTTGTGGAGCACCACTTAAAACATCAATCCACTAAAAGTAATTGCCCTTAACTACTACACTTTGTTTCCTCCTAGTCAGTCAATTTTTAACCCAAACAGTTTTTCCACCAATACCAATATAAGCATGTTTACTAAAGAGCTTCATGCGGTACTTTTTCGAACGCTTTCTGGAAGTCAATATAAACAACGTCCACACATTTTTTGTAATCTAAAGCAATGGTTCCCAAACTTTTGTTCCACGTGAACCCCTTCTAAGATCCAAAAGAAAATGTCGAACACCTACTGTTGTCGTTAGTAACGGATAACAAAACGCTAAATTTACTAACACATTTATTTTCCATGTTACACAATAGTTCATAACAGGAATGAAAATTAAGTTGCAAAACATCCAAGTTTGAGTAAAAAATAAAATACAGCTACTAGAAAATGAATATAATAATTTTTAATGATTACTTTATATTATTTGTCGTTTTTCCATTATTGATAAAGCAGTATACTTGGAAATAGTTAATTATTTTCTTCTCCTGCTTTCGACGCAGATTCGGAGGCTTTTCTTTGACGTCTTTATTCGTCATACTTTCAAACTAATCCTTACATCTAGTCTACAATATTCGCACTATACTCAATAGTCAATACATTTTTTACTGCTTATAGTTCGAAGAAGAAATGTCAAAAACAAAACTGAAGAGAAAATGTAATCTGTTAAATGTATGTCAAAGCAAAATAATACCAATCTTAAGGTGTCGGTTAATTCATTTCCAAAATATAATCACTGGTCGAACGCACTACAGATTTTTCGTAACTTCATATTTAACACTCAAGCAGCAAAAACACTTTTTTCTTGTTTGATCATGTTTTAATTTACAATGTTTACTTTCCAGTAAAAATTTCATTCGCTCTTGCATTTACTGCACCGTCAACAAATTGAAAAAGAAGAAAAATGTTTTGGATGATCCTGCATCGTAAAAAGTTGGGAATAAGCTATAAATTTCAAAAAATAGTTTAACTGCCATGTACAATTATTCTGTGCATTTTCGTAAAAATTGTACTGATAGTCATGAAGATACAGACATTTTCTCCAATTTCCTTCACAAGTTTTTGGCTTAGGGATCATCCATAAATAATGTCACGCTTTTTCCCTATATATTGGAACTCCCTGCCCCATTTGTCGCAAAATGTCACACTTCAACATACCATCATTTGTCACATGCCACGCTATGTTGCATAAGCATGATGTCATACTTCTTGTTATCCCCTCTCCTTGTCACAATTTCACGAACCACCCCTCCCTCCTGGAAGCCTGACATCATTTATGAATGATCCCTTGCGAAACGCTAAGTTTTTCCCGAAGCAGCAAACTTTCAAAAAACTTGACAGCACATAAGTGAATTATTATACTGAAATTAAAATTTTGAATAATTAGTAAATTATGGACATTTAAAAGAATTAATTTTTTCCTGCACATGCACGAAAGATAGCATTTTTTAACTTTCATAATTTCATACCAAAGTGTACAGGGCAACTCATAAAAACATTTGAATTGGATATCTTGAAAATTCGGAAATATATCGGCAATTTATGGAGGTGTACTTCAACATTTTTTGGAAAAGATCTGTTTCTTAAGGGAGTGTTAACAAATCAGTCGCCAGTGCTTGCAATAATTCAGTGCAATTATGCTGTGATTTGTAAAAAAAAATGAATTTTTGTGAACAAACCCTCACTATCCGTGTTCTTAGTAAGGATTGCAAGGAATTCTTCACAAATAATCAATTTTTATCACAAATCACAATACAGATTTGCAATCCTTTAGGAACAGCCCTTCTCCAAATAATGTTGAAATACACCTCACTAAATTGCCGATATCTTTTTTGAATTTTCAATATATTCACCTGATTTTTTTTATAAATTGCCCTGTATACTTAGGTTTGAAATTATGACAGTTAAAAAATGCTATCTTTCGCGCAAGCGCAGTAAAAAATAAATTCCTTTAAATGTTTATAATTAAATAAATATTCAATATTTTTGCTTCAAATTACAGTGTAATGCTTCACTTGTATGCTGTAAAGTTTTCCGAAAGTTTAGTAACATTTCCTAAAAAACTTTGAGTGTTTTAAGCCAAGAACTTGTGAAGGAAATTGGAGAAATGTATCTTCGTGAGTATCAGTACAATTTTTATGAAAATGAACAGAATAATTGTGAATGGCAGTTAAATTATATTCTGAAATTTACACCTTATGCCCAGCTTTTTACGATGCTGAATCATCCAAAACATTTTTCTTCTTTTTCAATTTGTTGGCGGTCTCCTAAATGCAAGAGAGAAAGCATTTTTACTGGAAAATGAACATTGCAAATTAAAACATGACCAAACTAATAAAAAACGCGTTTCTGCATCAGACTGTGTGCCAAGTATAAAATTACAAAAACTCTGTAGTGCGTCTATTAATTTTGCCAGGGACTGTAATTAGTGATGATGGCACAAAGCGCAGTTTGGGCGAATTGCTAAATACCAAAGCTTCTGCTGCTGTGCATATTGAGCTTTAAGATTGAACACATAATAAATGTATATAATATCATATTATACCTCCATATCTTTCAATCTTCTCAGTTTCCAACAACATTTTCATTACTGTGCATTAATTAATATCAACGATTAAGACATTTATTTTTGCTTTGTACTGGTAATACCAAAAATGCAGATATTTTTCATTTTCTAAATATAAAGCATTTTTTTTAAATGCTAAAAGCATGTTCTGCAATTAAGTTGATTTTTTAAATAAACATCTGATATTATCGAATAGTAAATTACGGAATAATCCAATTAGAAATTATCTACAATTTATCTTATATATATATGTAATATTATAGTTCATAGCAATACATTTTTAATGTAAAGTTTTTGAATCTAGGGTTAATTTGTAAACGCAATATGCATGCTTTTTTTTTTTACTACCAATTTTAACTAACAGTATTTATGTTTAATAAATCACTTAATATTAAAGGTCAAGATTCACGGTCGCCACTCTTGTTTAAAACAGTGGCGATTCAAAAAATTAAGAGCGATCGCCACCTTTCCTTTTTTTAATTTTTAAAGTAAATTCTTCCTTTTCAAATACATCTATAGAATATACAACACTTGCTTCTTTCAAGCACACAAGCACAATAAAAACGCATCAATTCGGCATTCAAGTAACCGAATTTCGGCCGATAATCTTCATTTCCCATTTCACAAGAAAAAAATGGCAAAAACGTTTCCCGATTGCACTGTTTTTTTTTTTTTTTAAATCCTTCTCTCTGCCATATAAATCTTTTAAATACAGTGGGAAACGATCTAAATCTTGATTTTTTTTTTCTCATAGCCGCAACACTTGCATTTCAGATCGGCAATTTTCGCAAAAACTTATAAAACATAGGTGTCGCGCCATTTTGAAAATGGTGTGAAAGTTTGAAAAAAAAAATTTTGAAATGAATGAAAATAAAATGTACTGAACAAATTTAGAACTGGAATTATACATTTTTTTTATAATTGTGTTCGAAAATGGTCCGTATTTATGATCGCTGTTTTTCTTGTAAAAGTTCGTTTCTGTAATTGGAATTTTTGTTATATGTTGCTTCTATTATTAACAAAAATTATAATTTAAATCTTTTGTACTGTATAACATTCAACACAAAAAAATATATCGCAAAAATTCATATTTCCTTAATTTACCATCGCCAACGAATCTAGTTTTTTCTTTTTCCAATCTGAAAGTCATAAGATTTTTTTTTTTTTTTTTTGTAAACTTAATAATTTTGACAAATGATTATGTTTTCTTCACTGAAAATAAGACACATAAGAAATTGCGGGGAGGGGGCATGTCCCCCCCCCCCCCACCACCCCGCTTTGCATAGGTGGCCACCAAGTTAATCAAGTTTAGTGGCCGCCGGCCACTTCCAAAATTTCTGAGTCTTGACCTTTATTTAATAAGCTTATTTTTGGAACTTTTCATTTGAAAAAAAATTAATTAAAAATTAGGCTTTCCCTTTAAAGTGACAAATGAAATCTAAACTTTACATCTTACACATTCTTATATCAATGTTCATTTTGCATGATAAGAATTACAATAGGCCTTTTCCTTTTAGTACTGTTTATAAATACATACTAAAAAGACAATGTTATATTTTATTAATTAAAGTACTTACTACTTATTATATAAGTTATTCAATAATTCCATTACATTTTTTCATATCAGTTTCAGTTCACTTTTTTCTTAACATAGTGAAGAAAAAAACATTTTAATTAGGAGCAGTAGTTGATCCAGCATTTTAAACAGGGCCCTGTTATTGTGAAATTTAAACAGCTTTTTATGAAAATTAAAAGCTTAAACATACAGTGAAAAAAATTTTAATCATTATTAACCGCTTATTTAATAAATATTTCTGAGAAAAGTATGATTTGGTAGCTAGGAATTTTGTGAAGTGTCCAAAAACAGACCCAAATTTCCTCTAGCATGACCCTTGAGGAATTTTTTTTTTGGTGCTGTTGTTTTGTTTACTTTTTTTGTTTGCATAAAAATAGAGGTAAGACAAACATGATTCGGCCAGAGCAAAACTTCGGAGATGTGGGCGAAGCTTCGTTCCATCTCTAATATGCATGTATGATAAGTCAGTCAGATTGTTTGTTCTTCCAGTACAATGTTCAACATAAATAAAATACAATTGGAACAGGAAAATGTCTATTATAATATAAAGTAAGATGACATTTTTTTGCCTTCAAATCAACGTTTTGTAAGTTTGTTGATTTGTGATAGTGGTTTGAGTGCTCGATAGAATAGAAAGTGAGTGCTTGTATTTCTAATTTATTCAATAATGATGAGGTGGCATGAAAATTTTATTCCTATTTTCTTTACAGGAGAAGGATAAAACTTAATATATAATATGCATTACAAATGTATAAAAATAAATAACCAACCAGTGGTCAATCAGTCGCACTGAGGAGAGATTATCACTAATTGAAATATTTAAACAAAACAAACTGTTGTCAAGTAGAAAAGTCTAAAAGTTGTTTAAATGCTCAAGGCTGAAATTAAAAATTTAATGAATTACGGCCGAAATTTCAACCATCAGGTGAACTAGTTTTTATTCATCCTAGTCTAATTTGACTAGGACCAGCCTAGCAGCGGCCCTGTGCCTGTAGCTGGTCGTCACTTTTGTATTTGTCCTTGATTCATTCAAAAAAAATTGCAGATGAAAAATTTTCATTCTTTGGTGCTGCTAATTCAAATTAATTTTAATATGGAAAAAGAGTCAGTCTTCTAATAAAAAAAAAATTATCAGAGCAGTGGAGCATTACAAATGGCCATGTTCTGGCTTCGTTTCTACTCCAAGCAAAAACTCGTTATATTGCTGTTCCAATCAGATCTCTGCTTCCAACTAAAATATTTTCTCTTTTTCACTCAAATTACGACTCTTAATTCAATTATTATAATCACTAAAACTGTTCTCTTGGCTTATTATCATAGTATATACAGACTGAAAACCTAGTTAGTAAATTAAAACTGCATATAAATTTCAACTCCAATTTTGAGAATAATAAAATACAATGAAAGTTGACACACTTGAGCCGCTATTATGAAAATGATGTGATCTATAATATGCCTAATGTTAAAAAACACATGAGCATTTTTACGTAAAAATGGCATTTCGTATGTTAATAGTGAGTCGGACATTCTTGTTGTGCTAAAAATCTAAAGATCTAACATTTGAATATCAAATGATGCTATCAAATGACTCAATGTAAAGCTGGTTGTCATATTTCTGCTGAATATCATAGAAAGCACTTTGCTGTATTGGATAAATAATGCCAAATTTATATTCAATAAATACGGCAGAGTAGTAATGAATGGGGAAGAAGTTGAACCAGTCACTACAAGTTTCAATAACTTTACTACAAAAAAATTTGCTTTTGGTATAAACAGATGAACCTAATTGTACAAATAAATGGGAAAAAATTGTTTTTTGAGGTGGAGCCACTTTCTTTGGAGTATAAAAATTCTTTTATACTCCATTTTTTTTTAACTTTTGTTTTTTTTTTAAATAGCTACCTAAAAATAACCATTAAGTCTATAATTATTTTGATGGTTATGTACATTTTATTATTTACTCATTTTCAAATGGTTAGTAGTTGGTTGGTTTCAAATGCAAAAGTGACAACCAGCAACAGGCTCTGGCTCCAGCTAGGCTGGTCCTAATCAACTTTACCCGCCTACGCAGTTTCACTCTTATGTAACTGAATTGATTTTTTAAGTGAGTGTGGCAACATGTTCAACAGGCGAGTCCTGGCCTGCATATGGAACCCTTGTACCCCCCCCCCCCCTGGCCCTTGAAAATATGGAAGATAAAATATAAGAATGGATGAAAATTATAATAAATGCAAAATTATTGATATCCAAGCAGAAGAATCACATTGTAAACAAAAATAGGTTTTACAACAGCGAATGCAATCGGATTTCAAAATGCTATGTCTAATCAGTAAAAGTTGGCAACCAAGAACGTAAAGTATTTTAAAACCTAAAGAAATCTTTTTCTAACTCAATTTTGTATTTTTTTTAAAAGTTTGCTTAAGTTTTATCTCCTAAGTCATAATAAATTGGTAGCGCCTACAGCTGTATCGAGCTAATTCTGCTACTGGGTAGGTTCCCCACACAACATTTTTATTGAACGTAACAAACACACCACTCACATCGCTGAAAACTTCTCCAGGGTAAGGGGGAGAACCGCTTTATGTATCATTCTCTTCATTATTTACTTAAAGAGTACTCCTTACGTACTAAACTTAAAAACTAAAAACACATGGACATTTATTAGAATGCAATTGACCATGGACCTCAACCATGGACCTGATGCCTCAAAATGAGGCTTAAAACACACTAAATATTGAAACTTCACATCCTGAGATAATTAAATGCTGTTAATGTTATCAGATTTTTCATTATGTTTAATGTAACTTAGAAGTTTATTTTAAAGCCAGCATTTACTTGGTGCCTCTTCAATGAAAAACTGCCAAATTACCTTTTACCATAACAGTTGTAAACACAATGTGGTGTGCCCTCTTGAGGAGCAATGTTGAGATAGCTCTATTCTAGAATAAAACTACAACAAATATTTCAAGACTATTATGGTTAAGGTATAACAGCTTTGCGTACATTGTAACAACTTCTTACAAAGACTTTCCCTAAAAACCAGCGTAAAAATATATTTTGCACATAAATATATATTTAATGGCTGATTTTAAAACTAGTTATCACAAAAATTACATCAAATATTAATCAGTAAACAGTAAAAAATGTAAATATTGCATTTTTTGTATCATAAGTATTATTTCAAAGTAAAAGATTTGTAAAAAGAATGTTAATTTTTATCATATCGGAAATAAAAGCAAAAATTTTAATAAACATCTTTATTTGCCTTGAGGACATTGTTAAATGCTGTAAAATTAAATACCATCAATTATTACGTGCACAACAATCTGTACACTTTGCACATAGGAACAAAATATTCCTAATGCGAATGAATTATGAGCCAACACGGTAGTAGAATAAAGCACGAAAGAAGACAAAATACGATAAAGAATATCAAATTTGACAGTATAAGTGAAATTGTGCATCAACCTTACGTTCATTTACTACATTGGACCTTTGTGAAAGTGCAACATTTTGAAAAAGGACAAAAAAGTACATCATAAAGCTTGGTACATAAAATATTCACGGTTCAAACAAGTAGTACCACCGGTCGCCGATAGAAAATATGACAATATTAATTACAAGGCAATAAAGGACAGAACTGAAGCAGATGTAAAAAAAAATGATAATAAATCCTTCGAAAAATTAATTTTGAGATAATGCAATTACTTATTCTTTCTTAAACAGAAATTTAAGGGTAATTTTAAAGCATATACATTTACGCCTCTTTATTGACATATCACAGTATCAGCTGAATGTAGTAACAGATGTACCAAAAAGAATTATAATCAACTGAATTCATGCTTTAGATATTAATTCATTACTCACGTAAAACGCTTGATTCGATCGTTAATACAAGAATGCAAATACCGTCCTGACATACAATTTGCTAGTGTTAAACTGACGACTGACTGACGACCATGACCTGAAACAATTTTCTGGCTAAACATCAACATTTGCAGAATGATGCCACAATACAAACAATATTTACATTCATAGGTTAAAATAACAGGTAATTCTTTCGCTGAAAATTCATTAACGGATACAAATATAATGACGAGTGATCATGTAACAAATATTTTCTTTGGGATTTGTTTTATTATACAATGAACGTGAGGATTTCTGTTCCCCCTTTTAAAAATACTAAAAGCCTCCAACTTCATACAAAAGGGACCTCAAGCGGTATAAAAAAGAAACTTTACAGAGCTGTTATGGTACGCCGTTGAGTTTAATAGAGGTTACTGAAGAGCTGATAGACCCACGCTCATCATTGACTTCTATAGGGGTTTACTGAAGAGCTGATGCACCCGAGCACGTACGAGAGGCAGTAGCGGATTTATTATTTATTAGGCTTAGAGCCGTGAGGCCCGGGCCTAAGGCGGCAAATTTTGAGGGCCGCCAAAATTTTTAAGACGACTGAAATTAAAAATCGATTGGGTTTTCTGTAAACTGTAAGACCAACTTTTAAAATTTATTTTATTGCGCGCTCTTATTACTATCTAAACATAGTACCATTTTGAGGGTAGAATTTCTTTGTGAAAATAATGAATTATGTTAAAACAATTAATGTTTATATATATATATATAGTGTTACGAAAGAAAAAGGACGCTATATCGTCTCGGGCCTAAATTATTATTTTTTTAAAATTTCTAATGGGCTGCTGTTGGCTTCTGCCAATTGCAGACCTAGTGCGTCCCCCAGAGATTGGTACCATCTCTTTCAACGGCACCACAATGAGTGTGGTACCATCACCGCATGAGAATTTTGACGTCCGGTTTCTCCACCTGAAAGGGCGAGCCCCCGGACTCTGTTGATGGGAAATTTGCACTATTAATTTAATTTAGCCAAGAGCATCCAAGCCAAATGTCTCTTCACGGGATATTTTACATGCCACATAATCATATGACATGGGCGCAGACGATTTTCTGCATCTTGAAAATCTACCGACACTGCCAGGCTCGATCCTCAGACCTGGGGGAGTACGAGCTCCGCGCCTTACCACGCCGCTATCATGCCGGCCCTCGCTCTAAACTATAAGAGGACTGGTTTTCAACTAAAATTTTTTATCAGCTTTCTGAATATGTGCCTCATTAAACAAAATTATTGTTTTCTTTATTTAATATGAGAAATGAATTTTTGCGTCCCGCAGTGGACCAGTCGGTAGAAGCGCGGTCCCCGCAGAACACAGAAAGTGAAGCAACATCGACTGAGGTCAGTGTTTGGGAGGGTGAAAACTTCTCGCGGCTGGTTGCTGTGGTGTCCGTGTGCACTAAAGGGAGCTGGTGCACGTTAAATAGCTCGTGGCTCCAATGTTCTCCAAGTGAAACGATACCTCTGGGGGTGCCACTCCCAGGTCACGGTCTCTCTCTCACCTGGGAGCTGGTTCAAAAATTAAGAGACCTTTCAAAGGGGCGGAAATCGGACTCCTGCCTATAAGGGCCCCGTTAGACTCAGGAGCAGAGTACCCATTCTTCCTCGCTACTCGCGAGGACTCGACAACAACAACAATGAATTTTTGCTACTCTCCATCAACAGCTATCGCCAAGGAGCGGCTGAGGCAGAGAGCGACTGTAGAAGGGTGAGAGTGAGAAAACGAATTTCAATCAATCGCTAATTTTTCGCGAAATTCCATGCATCGACAAATTATATGTATTTTTTAATTTGAGTTTTAAAAGTATAATAGTTGTAAAGAATATTTTTGAGTGAAAATATAGGATTATTTTATATTGGACTTATTAAATAAATGCAGGTTTATTCAAGTTTAATAAACATTTTATACAGTTGTTTAGAAAGTATGGATGTTTTTTCTTACCCTTTTCTCTACAGTAAAGTTTAAGTTTTGACATATTTCTAAGTAAAAATAATTTAACTTTGTGCAAGTAAACAGTAATAGAAATATAATTTTACGTTAATTTAAAGCACAAATCCAAGCAAATCTCGAAACATATGTCTGCGTTTTTATGCTCATTTGTGCTTTAAATTAACGGGAAATTATATTTCTAAGTGCTGACAAACTATTTTTTAATGTAAATGTTCCCCAACCCCCTTTTTTTTGGGCTATACATATAAAGTGAAATTTGTGAACGCTATTTTATTTTTAAAGACATTTAAGATTGTTCAAGTATTATTAATTATTTTCTTTCATTTTCATAAGCATTTAGTTAGTTTTTTTTTTTTTTTTGAATAAAACATTTTACTTTATGAGAAAGTTTTCAATTTAACATTTTTTCTTTCTTTCTTTCTTTTTTTTTTTTTTTTCGAAGAATCAAAATGCATTCTCTTACACGATACCCACTGCTTTTAAAACACCCCACTGCTTAAAAAAATGGAAAAGTAATTACACTAACTTTCAGTGGCGTAGCTAAGTGGTGGCGGCCAGCCCTGTGAACTACTCGTTGAAGGGTGACACCCGGCTATGATAGGGTACACCAGTAAACCTTTAAAAGCTCCATATAATAAAGCAAATACCTTAAATTGGATTTTTTTTTACCATTTTCTTTTCTATTTTTAACTAAGCAAAATGTTTCTTTACAAAAACATATTTGAAGTGGTTTTTAACCGCTAAGCGCACCATTGGGGTTAACAAATTTAATAAATATTATAACGCCCATATTACGAATGATATTTTTCGTCCTTCCGTTTTTAAAAATGTATTATATTAAAATGCATGCTTAACGCTTACATGGTTTTTTTTTTTGGGGGGGGGGGGGGCATGGCATCATCATTACCTGCCCCGGGTGTCGCCTATGCTACGCCACTGCGAACTTTATTTTTTTATTATTAGCAAAGCAAGAAAATATAGAAAATTCAACTGCTAAACGGAGTGCCCACCCTTACGAGTAATGGAGCACCCCTCCAAACGGCTGAAACCAATCAGCACAACCTCCCATATATATTCCAATGGCTTAGTCCTCACCATGACCCTCCTCTTGCTGGGGGCAGGGTCCCACCCCAGCTGCAAAAGTTAAATAAATGAACCGAAAATTCTATTTTATGAAAACTAAAGAAAAGAAAAAAAATTATCTTCTGAAAAACCGGATGATTTTTTTTTTCATTTTCTGAAGAAATAACGTTTCATAAAATTAAAATATTTATTTCCTAAGAAATGCAACACTGAAAGGGCAGTATCACTTTGAACTCAGACAAACAAATGTTGATAGTTTTTACGTGTATGTGTACATATAATATATATACCACACACAATTTTGTCCATAAATATTTACCTAAGAAGAGGTTATATATATATATATATATATATATATATATATAATAGGGTGGGCCAAAAATTTTTTGTTTCTCTTTCGAAGTTGTAATAGCGCGGAAAGCTTGTGAATTATATAGAAAAGAAAAAATTTGCATGCAAGGTTGCAAACTAAATCTGAATGTCAGATTTTTGTTAAATGTTATTCAAATTACTCAAATTTTTCATTTAAAAGCAAATTCTTTGTTCTACCTGAATTGCTTTTTTGACTAAATTTGATTTTATTTGTAATGTGATGTTGAACAGCCTTCATTTCTAACAATATTAATTAATTAATAATTTTTGTTTGAAATTTAACATATTTTTGACATTACTATGATGCTTTATTACTGAGACACTTTGTAAAGTTTCAAGTACATTATTTACAACTGACGGGGAGCAATATTTCATGACCAAGAGGGAGAGGTTGTG
This sequence comes from Octonoba sinensis, assembly GCA_038502835.1. Taxonomy (NCBI): domain Eukaryota; kingdom Metazoa; phylum Arthropoda; class Arachnida; order Araneae; family Uloboridae; genus Octonoba; species Octonoba sinensis. The sequence goes on along the minus strand of CM076599.1, from coordinate 20,161,024 downwards.
CAATTGTAAAATATTTAAGCTTTTTAAATATAGAGCAAGTCGAAAAGAACCATGCTCGTTTTCAGTTATCACCATCCTATCACTTTTTTTGGGTACTGTTCAAGCATAGCATTGGGGTCATTGCGCGACCGGAAGTTCTTAATGTATTGACACCATAATGAAATACAATCTTCTTATGTTCAAAAATAAAAATGCTGTAACTAGTACGATAAAATTAAGTTTTTTAAAGATAGTAAAAAAAACTCGTAGAAATGTGAAATTTTCAATATTTTGGCTAATTTTGGGGCGTGTGCGCGACCGGAAGATATCAACTTATCTAAACCAAATTAAAACACAATGTTTTTAAGCTCTATTTGAAGACGTTACAAACTATTACATGACGAAAACAACAAATTCAAAATTTTTTTTAAATATAGTAAAAATGAGATTTTTTTCATATTTATCAAACTTTAGCGCCTATGCACGACCGGAAGATGTCAACCGATTTTGATAATTTTTTTTTCTTTTTTCTTTTCTGTATAATTCGCAAGTTTTCCGAGCGATTACAACTTCGAAATAAAAAGAGGTGTTTTCGGCCCACCCTAATACATAAGCTCCCACCTCCCCTTTGTGGAAAACATTTTCTTTGTATTGCCTTACTCTCTTTGAAAGCCGTTTAGTTTTTTTTCTTTTTAACGCAATATTCTTTCGTCTCGGATTAAAGACAGATTATTTCCTTTTATTCCTCTTACAACTGTTATTGGGAGAAGGGAGTGTTACAAACGCCGGATTTCTTTTTTTTCTTTTAATTGGAGGGCGTCTAGACGAAAGAGCGAATCGGGACATTTTCCCGTATCCCTGTGGGCCAGTCGACCCCGTATTGATTCCTTTAAAAATTCACGAGCCCAAACAAAAACCACGCGCTTCAAATTCGGGGATGAGCAGACACTGACAGCAGTGAAATTATAACGCTCACGAAAAAGCGATATTATTCCAATTCTGGGTACCCTACTCGTCAGCTCAACTCCGTTCTTCGCCAACGTGGGCTTCGCCCTCGTATCATTGATGAAAGAATTCATGATGGACATGGCTTAGCTTGAAATTCCACTTCAGATCCTCTAGAACTCAATGAAAGAAACCAAACGCCGCAGATTTCCGGGGAACCTGATTTTTATTCCTTTCCCGTGAAATCAATGCCGTAGCCAGAATTTTTTTTCGGGGGGGGGGGGGGCGTCCTGACTTTGAAATACTACTGTTGAGGAAAGTTTCAGGGAGGAATATATGCTACATTGCGAAAATTTTCGGGACTTCGGGGGGGGGGGGCGTCAGCCCCCCCCCCCTCTGGATACGGCCTTGCGTGAAATATTATTATTCTTATGTCTCCCCTTTTTGATACTATAGATCTACGTTTTCTCTGTAGTAGTAGCTCTCCAAGTTTTGGGAAGGACGATCTGAAAATTCCCAGGAATTTTCAAATAGCCTTGAGAAATGAAAATTTCATTTTCATTTTAAACTCTTTCCTTAACGATTTTAATTTTTGGGATTTGTAATAATGCAAATACAAATTACTTAACTATTTCTTAAAATATTATTTTTCTCTTTAAAAATTTGGCGAATATTATATTTATATTGGTTTTTTAGCAGCAACTGAGTTTCATTAAATAGCAGTTTTTTCATTAGTTTGTAACTAAATATTTAAATTATTTGGATTTCTTTTTCTTTCTCTCTCTCTCTCCCTTTTTTGAAGCAGGGCGAAGATAAACTCATGCCATTTAAAATAATATTTTGATATAAATAAAAAATTGCTGATAATTAATTGCTATACTCGGACACAAACTACAAGTTTGAAATATTGTCTCATCACAAAAAAGGTGCTTAAAAAAGTATATTTCCAGCATTTTTTAGATTTTTCATCAAAAAACTTTCACTAAGAACATGCAAGAATTTAAAAAATTATAACATCTGAAGAGAATCATATGTACTTATGTTAAAGCGGGATGTTAATGTTAATTCTGCTAAAATTGATTTTTTTTTTTTTTTAAATATGAGCTGTTTTATTTCAGAATGCTTCTGGATGGGACAAAATGGAGTGCAATATGCACTTGGGTGACTCTTTCAGGGTAGAATTGAGTGTGAAATGAAATAAAATCTAAAAAGTTAGGGGTCCACTCAACGGCCCTAAAGAGGGGTCCACTTAAGGCACAGATTTTCATGTCCTTAAAAAATAGCCACTTCCACTAATTTACACACACATAAAAACATTAAATTCTTTCCAAACAATTTTTTTATTAAACAACCTCATAACTAGTTAGATTTTTTTAGAACTTTTCAGATTAATTTTACCATACACCATATGGAAATTACTAAGTAAAAACAAATTGGGGGTCCACTATTGGCGCACTCCCTCTACTATATAGGTGATTCTCACGAAATAAAGTACTGTCACTCTAATAGTATTCTATAAATTTAAAAAAAAAAAAAAATGGTTTTCTTAATAGCCATTATTATTAACATTTTAAAATTATTTTACATTGATGGTGACAAATTATACTTTAAAAATGAGGTTAAAATTAAAAATCATTTTTCTTCCTGGAGTGTCACCAACAATGTTAGAAATAATCTAGGGAACATAAATTAGGCGCAAAAAATGATTTCTAAAATATTTTTTAAAAATACGTTTTTGTAATAAGTATAGTAGTATAACCCCCTGAAAACTACTGAACTCTTCCAAATCAATGCCCCCCCCCCCCCCAAATTGGCCAAACATTCGACCAAGTCCTCCAAAACCCCCTGAACCCCCCCCCCCCCCTCCTACTATTGGAGTCTGCGCTATGACCTCCTTGTGGGTACGACTTGCTAATTTTAAAATACACTAGTCATTTTTCTCAGGTTAGTTTCTTGTATCTTAAACGATGAAATAGCACTTCTAAAATTAGGCGCAAAAAATGATTTCTAAAATATTTTTAAAAGATAGGTTTTTGTAATAAGTATAGTCGTATAACACTCTAAAATTTAATTTTTCTGTTCACCTATTTTTTTTTCTCTCTATCATATACATAGAAGGCAGTAGTGTAATAGCTTAAGTTAAGCCTTAAAAGCTTGACTGAAATGCAATTTCGATATTGCATGCCTTTCAGCAGGAGAGAATTTGTAGGAAACATCTATCTGAAGCAAATTTAAATAGTCTTTTTATGCTCTCATTTTTTAACTTCTATACCTCAATAAGAAATTAAACCATGCAGGGGTGCACTGAGGGGGAGGGAGGTACCAGGCCCTTCTGCTCTAGAAGGCATCCGATATCCGGTATCAGACCGATTTTTTAAATATCCGGAACCCCTCGGCCACTGCACAAAGGAGCTTGTTTGTACGAAATTAAGTTAAAAACTTCATAAATTTTCATTTTTCTTTATTTTCTTTTTCAGGAGCAAATATCCAGTGTGTCTCATTTTCCTCTGTAAATTATTAACAAGGGTCTAAATGGATACTAAAGCAAAAAATTATTTTGAAGGCTTCTTTTTAGTTTTTCCTTAATTAAAAATATATTTTCTGAGAATCATCTGACATTTTTCTTACATAATATAAATGACGTAATAAATGCGACTGGAATAAAAAAATCGCAAGCATAAACATTTATAGGAAATTTATATTCTCTATATAAAAATTTAAGTAAGTGCAACAAGCTGAAAAATTCCTTATTTAAATAATAATTGAATCAAATCAAGAAAAACATCGAATTATGTAGAACTAAAATGATAATAATAACAATAATAATGAAGAATGAGTCTTGAAAATGATGCAAAAACGAAAGAAGTGTAATTCAATGCGCAAACAGACATTTTGTAAGGTGTGTCAGTAAAAAAAAAAAGGAAGCACCCTGAGTCTGAATCGACCCATTTTTAAGCGACTCCGACTCCTTTACCCTAAAATCAGCCCGACTCCAACTCAGCAGCCCTGATTAAAACTCGGGAAATTAAAACTATTGCGATGTAATAGTTACAAATCATTTTCATTGCTCAATTCTGAATCAGTGGCTTGAATCGCTTAATTATATTTTCATCATTTTATTTTCCTGATTCTATTTCATTGTATTTTTTAATCGTTCCAATATTTTCATCACTCTCTATTTTATTTAGAAAGAGCTACTCCTACTTTCAAAAATAGTTTTATTTTATATAATCCTAACTCTGGCTGTTAAGTTTAGCATTATAAGTACTAGTTAGAGTTTCAACTTCACAAAGATTAATATTTTAGCAGACTTTCAGACATCGCATGGTGCTGATTCGGAACTAAAAAAAAACTACGTCATTAATCTGTAAATGCGCAAAAAATAAATACATCTAGACTCTGAGTTATAAACATTTAAAAAAAGTAACATGCTCTCTTATACCTACGTATTAAAATATAGCCTTGCAATAAGAGGAAAAAACAAGAAGTTTCGTCTAGAACTATGCGAGCCTACTTTCCCGTATATACCAAGTTCAAATTTATAATCTCTCTCTCTCTCTCTCTCTTTCTCATTTAGCTTTAGTTCTTAATTACTTCAAATCTACCTTTTTTCAACGGTTAATACATATTTATTCACTCACTCATTCATTCGTTCATTTATTCAGTCATTCGTTTATTCATTCATTCCTTTACTCATTCATGTATTTATTCACTCATTCATTTATATTTTTATTCATTCACTCATTTATTTATTTTATCACATATTCACTCCTTTATATATTTTATTATTTATACATTCATTTATTCATTCATTCAGTCGTTCATTTAATCATTCATTCATTCGAAAAGATGAGAATCCCGATGAAAAAAATTCATAGGAAAATAGGCTCGTTTAGTTCTGGTTGAACTTGGTATCTGTACATATTCTACGTCATAAAAGCTTTCCGATAAAGTTTGTTCCAAGCAAATCCGTCTATTAGATTAGGATTTATATAGGATTGAAATTTCCTCATAGGCGCTTATGTTTTTTTTTTTTGTTTTTTTGAACTGTTCAAAAATGAACAAAAATTGTACAGATCAAAAAATATTTCTCACCGAAAGCTCCTTCCAATAAGCTTTTTCATAGGAACTTGGATCTTACGCCCAGAGTTTACAAAATTTGCCTGCAGGTGCTAATGTTAAAATTTTTTGAACAGTTCAAAATTGAACAAAAATTTGTTCAAATCGAAAAGTGAGATGTCCTCGCCGAGATCTTTCGAATGCAAAAAAAAAAAAAACTTTCGAAGCGGACAATTCGTTCAAACGTTATGAAGGGGGGGGGGGGGGGGACCGACAGAATGACAGACACACATTTTCCCCCATCTCAAAACCCTACTTTCAAATTTTTTATTTTTCAATCTTTATTTAATTACTTCCCTTTTTCCCGACTTTTCTCTATTTTTAACGATATTTTTACGATCCATTAAGCCTTCTTTCATGCTTTATTATTACGTTTTTTACTTTTACGGGAAAAGCAGGCTAAAAACTGGTCATGTACAAAAACATGCCTGAACTACATTCACTTTTTGCAAAATAATCGGCACAAAACGGATTTGTAAAGCTCAGTTCTTAAAGTTCTAAATCAGCTACTTCTGCAGTGCAGTTTCAAACTTGGAATCTTTTCCATCAATGAAATTAATGAAAAAAATAGTTTCAAAATTTAGAGCCATTATATTATTGATAAAATTTTCTTTATTTTACGTATTGTTTAATTAACGACTTGGAATTATCTAGCCACTCTCATAATCACTGTTAATTCACAATTTTATTCACATATGTCGTGAAAGTAATCTGAATTTGAGAGTTCTCCATATATGGCTGCGCCTTCAGAAACTCACCGATCCTGCCACCCACGGTTTTTACGACGCTTAACCTGAAATGAGCAAGTCAAGTTTTTTCCTTGTTCTTTCTCGTTGTATTTTCTTCTTTAGACCTCATAGAGACTAGTTGAACTTCACCTTCAGAAACGGAATACTTTGTGTCGAATTCGTTTTAAAGAGAAATGCCGAAACATCTGTTAGCAATGTTATTTCTTTCCAGAATTAAAAGTTTTAAAATGATCAATTTTTAGCCTTCTTTCCGGCAAAAGTAAAATATATATATATGAAAGAAGGCTTAATGTATCGTGAAAATATCGTTAAATCGTTAAAAAGTCAACAATAAGTGAAGCAATTAAATAAAGATTGAAAAAAAAAAAAAAAAAATTTAAATAGGGTTTTGAGATGGGGAAAGTGTTGGCTCGTCTGTACCCCCCCCCCCCCCCCCAATAACTTTTGAGGAAATTGTCCGATTCGGAAGATTTTTTTTATCATTCGAAACATCTCGACGAGGACATCATCGCATTTCCATGTCTCATTTTTTAAATTTCAGCACTTTTTCATTCAATTTTGAACTGTTCATAACATTTTAACATTTTCGCCTATGTTGAAATATGGAGAAAATTATATAATCCCTGGGCATAATATCCAAGTTCCTTTGAAGTTTGAACAAGCTCATTCGAAGGAGCTCTCGACGTGAAATATTTTTTCATTTGAACGATTTTTGTTCAATTTTGAACCAGTTCAAAAAGCTTAGCATTCGCCTATGAGGAAAAGAAAACGCCTACGAGGAAATTTCAGTCCTATATAAATACTTATCTAACAGACGGATTTTCTTGAAACAAATTTTTTCGGAAGGATCTTGTGACGCAGAACATTTACAGATACGAAGTTCATCCAGAACTAACGAGCTTATTTTCCCATGAATTTTTTTGATCTGGATTTTAAAGGATATTTCTGAATGAATGAATGAATAAATGAGTGAAAGAAGAAATAAATAAATAAATGAATGGATGAATAAAGTATATTTGAAGTAATTCAGCTAAACGAGAAACGAGACAGATACATCATCTCGTATAGTTTTACACGGAACTTCTTGTTATCACTGGTTAAGTAATCTAATGCATTAATTATTTAAAATATTGATAAATTGATTTACCAAAATTGAAAATTATAAAAGTATTTGAATGGACATTTTGATGAATTTATCAAAAAACTGCTTAACATTTTTGATAAATTGATTAATCTTAAGTTATGACTATAGCAATTTGCTAAGTTTCTGCGTTTGCAAAAGAAAGGTAACTGAAACCCATACAACTCAAATAAGCAAGATATATTTCTTTTTCAGAAGCTATTTTTCTTTCAAGCTTCAAATTAGTTCAATTTTTCTGAAAATGAATTTAAAATTATACACCTCAGATTCATTGCATAGTTAACTTACAAATGTATAGAAAAAAATTTTGGTTTGGCTTTCTAAACTTATAAAAATCGTTGGGACAGATGTTTGCAGACGATCTGAGACGCATTAGGGGAGGGGGGTTCCCCCGCAGAACTCTTTGTTTTGAGCCATATTCCTAATCCTAGTATGTTAATTAACAGGGGATGTTAACGACAAGGGATGGCTTTGGGATGTCAGGTGTTATTTCACCTGAAACACATCCATTCTTTGTCTAACTGGAACGAAGATGATTTTAATCAAAATTTGCAAAATCAAAACAAAATCAAGTTACTTCTTAAATCTTTGAAAGCTTTAAAATATACTAAGAAGCTTACGGTGAGTTGAGAGTTCAGTAGAATTACGCCTGTACGTTGTATACAGAAAGTATAACGGAAGAAAAGTAAAAAAATGTCAATAAAAAAACCATTATAATCGAAGGTTTTTTTTTTTTTTTTTTTTTTTTTTGTGTGTGTGTGAATTTAACCTCTTCATTCCAAGTGTATCCAATTGGGTACATTTTAAAATGCTGTTTATTAGCTACTGTTTGTGCAATTTGAAAGCTAAAACACCCAATTGTTTTTGAAATTAATCAACAGATAGTTTACTTCGTTTTAAACAGGGAAAACATGGAAATCGCGCATTAATTATTATTTAAACTAATTATTAATTAAAATGAAAATAATAATTTTTTTTAGTTATTTTGTTTTGTAATCATTTTTTAAATCAGAGCACCGAAAAATTGCGTCAAAAGTGTTAGTGCTTAGTTCTGGGGTTTGAAGAGGTTAAAACTGAAATACAGATTAATAATAACAAACGTTTTTATATACAAAATCAGAAGTAATCTGTTACTTAATTTTCTTCAAGATTCATTGATTAATTTATTGTCTGAAATCAGAAAATGATTTCGCATTTTATTCATAACATATAAAAACATTTTCCCCAACCTGTTGCTAATTTTTGCAATCTTCATCCACATAGGTTCTCCATCTTTTTCCATCCCAAGTACTTTCGATTGAAAATGGGAGAACGAAGTTAAATTTTTCACTTCTTTAGTGTTTTATGAGTGAAGGTCGGGTTTTCTCATTTATCTCTACAGATCAGTAGGCTTGAGGCTTAAGTGAGTCATAATCTTTTCACGTGCAAGTTTCTCCATCCACGAAAACGAGTTTCATAACTAAACGAAGTTTTTTCAGAACTAAACGAGTCTATTTTCCCGTATACTGCATCGATTTTCTAGCTTCAGATAAATTTTTCTCAATTAGCTCAGTTTTCAAATTAATAAGTTAATTCAAATGAACCATTTTAACATTTGAAATAATCTTCTGAAAACAAAACATGTCGCTTTTATCCTCTTGCTTTTTCAATAAGAAATTACATGAAATGCACTATCTGAAATTGTTAAGCGTTATGTTTCAATAAATTCCAATAATTAACTTTTTTTTTTCTCAACAGGGATATTTAAAAGTGTAGTACATTTTCCCTTCAATACGTAAGTGTACAAACGTGTGAGTCAAGTTACAGCAAAAATGCCTCAAAGTAAATAATTTATAGTCTGAAAAAGTAAAAAAAAAATAAAGAAATAAATAAAAAAGAGAAAATGTTTATACAATACATTACCTTTTAATAGTAACCAAAATTAAAAAATAATAATATTATTAAAGATTTAGGATGCAAATAATAGTAATAATAATAATAATAAACATTACACTCTCAATAACTATTTGTACGATTAAAATTAAAAAAAGAAAGAAAAAAATGCCGACATCTCTTTTGCGTGAAAAATATTGCGCTTTAAACTTACTGCATCAATCGATAAATCGATTCCTTGTTCAATGTTACGTCAAATGTATTTCTATTTTTTCTAACATACGTTTTTGAACTTTTTAAACAACAAAATTAAAAAACTAAATACGTGTTCAGAATCTGTAGTTTTCTCAATTTTTCGGTGTTTTTTTTAGTATTATTAATTTTTTAAAATATAAATAGTTTTAAATCTTTCCTTCTTAAGCGCCCGTATTAAAATTAACACAACGCTGCTGAAATAACACATCCAAACAAAAATTGCTCATTTCCAACAATTCCGAAATTGATTGAATGAATACATCAGCAGACGCTCCCATACGAGATTAAATTTTGTCCTCAGCTTCACATTGATCATTTAATTCTCCACTCACTTAATAGAATTTAGCTAAATCTGTCAAGGACACTACCTGCGTTCTTAATGTTGGAGTTATTTGAGGCATATAGAGGTCTGCAAGCCATTAAATGATACACTTCGCACATTATGGTGATGCATTAACCGAAGTTGGGTACAGTACTAAATCGTTTAGATGATGAAACCCAATTTAAATATAGGGAACGGAAAAAATCGTATGGAAAATAATTTGAAGTGATATTCGGTATAATTTATTAACAGATTCCAATCAAAAAATATATTTAAGTATATTTTCATTGAACTGAACTAAAAAAGCAGAAAAGAAAATATTCACTCAACAAGGCATAGATAGGCATCTAAACTTTCATATAAGGTTTAGTCTTGTATGTTTGGAAATTTTAAATTATGCAACTGTAATCTGTCATAATGTATGGAGTAATTTTAATACAATTTTCACTGAAAAATAAGAAAATTAAAAAAAAATTATAATTGATTTTGCTTTTGATATTTTTTAGAACTTAATTTGATCTATATATAAATAGGCAAAGACAACATGATTGAGTACCATTTTCTCCTCTGTTTGTCAACCGATTTTCTAACTTGTTTCTTATTTAATAGGCATTAAAAAATTTTTTGAAATAAGTAATTATTTATTTTCTCCTACTTTCGACGTAGATTCGAAGCATTTTTTTAGAATTCTTTATACGTCATACTTTCATGCTACTCCTTACATCTACGATCTACAATATTTGTACAATACTCAACGTATTTTTTACTATTAATAATACAGAGAAAACATGTCAAGAGCAAAATAAAAGAGAAAATGTAACCTTTTCAATGAATGTCAAAGCAAAAGAATACTAATCTTAAGGTCTCCGTTAAATCCATCTCCAAAATAAATATTTATATATATGATAAGTCAGTCGATTGTTTGTTCAGTACATTGGACCATTTTGTCCAGTATGTTCAATCAGAATAAAGTACAATATGAAACTAACAATGTCTAATATAATATAAAGTGAGATAATTATGTGCTGTGACGCGTTTTTTTTTGCTTCGAATCAACGCTTCGTAAGTTTGTTGAGTGACAAAATAAAGAATTAAACCTTCATATCATTCTTACATTGCTTAAATAAGAATTTTGTCCCGGAGTGAACGAATCAACTGTAGCAATAATCGGTTCTGTAACATTTGCTATATCTTTCTGTAATTTAGATTAGGATTCAAATTTTTGCTTTTTTGTGAAAAGGACATCAAATTCACTCTCTTAAACAGTTTGTCGGCATGTTTCAGTAAATTCCAACCACTAAATGATCTTAATGGAAAAACTTTTAAATCAAGCATACTTTTTCAATGTATACAGAATGTAAAACTGAGTTACAGCAACAATTACTTCCGCAGAAAACCTATTTGTATGCACTACTATTTAAAAGCTTTTAATTTTAAACAGAAAGATATTGATGTTGCAATAGTTGATTCCATAAGAAACAAAATGTTTTACGTTTTAATCGTTGCAAAATAACAATAACAATAATAATAATCATTATTATTATTATTATTGAAAAATAACGAAATAAATAAATGTAATGAAATGATACATATCAAATCCTTTTATTTAGAGAGAGAAAGAAAAAAAAACAATTTAGTTTTCTTCTTCTTTTTTTAATTTTAAAACATTTTGTCAGAGTTAAAGTTAATTTATAAAAGAGCGCTTTTATAATATAATGTTTCTCTACCGGAGATTTAAAAAAAAATCTCTTATAAAAAGCAAAAATGGAATGGATCATGATGCACAAAAAATCCACAACTGTGTCACCATTTAAAGAGAAATCCAATACGAGAGCGAGGCAGCCAATAAGCCGTCGCGTAGGCTCCGTGTTCTAAAAGAGCGTGGGGAGCAAAACGTGCTCTATAAAACAATCGTCTGCCCAGAGACCACTTTAGTTTCTAGTTCGTGCTTGGAGTCCTAACTTCTCCGCAGCTTGCGAACTCTCCGAAGCTTCGACGTTCCTGAATCTTCGTTCTTCCTAATATTTATTTTTAAAAAATTCAATATGGTAAGTTTTTCAGACAGATTTAATTTAGTAATTGATATATTATTATTATTGCTTTGAAAAAGAATATATAAGTCACATTTTCGAGCTTGTTTGAGTTATATTCTGAAACTAATTTATTGCTTTTAACATTTGAGGAACAGTTGAATCCCAGATTTTTGGAAGAGATTACTAAGATAATTATCGTTATGTTGAATAGCCTATTATTAAGTAAATTAGTATATGATTAGCACAAAACATTATTAAGTGAAGAGATATTTTAAATGCAGACATGAAATATTTATTTAAATCGTCAAATACTGTTTTTCCCCCATTGATGTCCACACGTAAAAATTTAATATTCTTTTAAAACTAAGAAATGAAGCTGGAATGGGATCGAAAAAACTCAGAGCTTTTAATAGAAAGTATGTAATTTTTTATTAAAAAAGTCAGGAAGATCAATGAATTTTGAGCATGAGAAATTTTATTCTCATTTCACATGCCCTAGACAAAACGGAAAAGTTTTAGAAATTTAGGATAAATCCTGGATTTATCAAGTTTGTTAGTATTCTGCAACAGTAGGTACGGAAAAATGATAAAACTTAGTTTGTATCAAAGAATAAAAGTACTGTTAGCACAAAACATTGGATAGAGATTATTAATCAACATTTCACATGTAAGCGGACACAAAATCACATGTTCAATGTGCCCACAATTAAACTTTGAAAAAAATATATCTTCATTAACTATGCATTCATCCAGTTGCATAGGTTTTCTCTCATATACATTTTCTTATAGTTTGGTTGCTAAACTACCTATCAATATATCTAGCCACAGTAGTTAGTATAGCTATTTATCCATTCAATAACTGTCTATTTATCAGTTATGTCTCGATTTCTGTATCAGTCTCGATTATCCATCAAAATCTGCGGTCATATATTCATTTTTCTATTTTTACGGGTATTAATATTTATCAATACGTCTTACACATACTTACCTTTATCTATTTGCCTATCTATGCACATTTACTTATATAACCTACCTCTCCCTATAGTATCTAACTTTGAATAATTTCTCCTTTTTATACCTTTCCTACCCATCTGCTTGACTATTATACTAAATTTACTCTTCCTTACCTTATTTATTTATTCATAAATCTCTCTCTCGCTCTCTCTCATTATTAGTAGTCGATTGTGTTTTTGTCTCTATATACCTAAAATCGCCATCTGCCTATCTTATTTCATACTTCACAAATACTTTTCTCTTCCCGTATGTTTATTAAATTTTTCTTTAAATTTACTATTTTTTGAATTAGTTATGACGTATGATTGTCTGATTTGTTTATTCCGTGAAATTGCATAAATTGGGAAGAAATTAAAGGTCATTATTAAGTGGTATACTCGGAGTTTATTAGTAAGAAAGCACTATTATGGGCTCAAAAATTTGGGTCTTACAAATTGAGCCAAAAAAATTCAAATTTATTTTTATTTCCACGATGCAATAAAATGCAATAAATGTACTATTTATCCTCGGTGGGAAAGTAAAACATTCTGAAGTGTTTTAGGACAAAAAGTGGTTAGGTGCTGGAGGATGCAATGCGTCCTTGAACATAATAAAAGAATGAACACTTTTATTTATTGATATCAAAAGAACACAATTCTTTTGACATGCCATTTGCACACAACCACAGTGGTATTCTTCTAACGAGTGGGAAAACCAAATGGGTCTTGAAAAGATTAAATGCTAATCAGCATGGATGGTAAGCACGGTTAATTAGCTTTTTTTTCTGTAATAAAGAGAGATAATAGTTTAGTAGTTGAATCAAGGGATTAAAAGAGATAAGAATTTAACTTTGTCTTAAGTAGCTATTTGGAAAAAAATGCAATCAAAAACACAAAAACTTTTAAAACAGGAAGAAGTTGAAATCAATTGTCTCATCAAATAATCTCTAGAATTATAAAAATACCAAGCTATAAATCAGAAACTTTGCTTAAAATAAAATTGTAAAAAAAAAAAAACACACGTACTACGTAGGATATTATTTGAACTCTTTAATTTTTTTTTTTCAGGGTGAATATTGATTTGTATGAATAGGATAGGAAAATGAAGGAGAGATTAATAGTAAATTGATGCTAGAAAGAAACTGAAAATTAAGGGGAAATTTTACAGGACTGGTGTACAAACGTTAAAGTGAAGGAATTATTATAAGGAATAAATTAAAAGTTGAATATAACTCTGAAACATTTTTACCAATTTAGACTGTTTATAAATTTCAACTATTTCACTCGTCAAAAGAGTGTTTATATAGATAGATTATTTAAACCTTCCTTTACGATGCATTTGCAATGAAATAAACTTAAGAACTTGCATTTTTAAATGTTCTTTTTCTTTCGTTTTTTTTAAATATTCAACCTGGGAATCTCTTTCACATTATTTTCAACAAAAATGGTTTTTCGCTTTCGAAAATTTCTTTCCTGAGCGAAAACACCTGGACTTTTTTGATAGCTTAGTAATATTTAAAACAGAAGGTTTAAATTTATTAATTTTCTTTATACCTGATTATGTGCATGTGCGTCAAGTAAGGAAGTACGTTTACACAAAAGCCTCACACTTCCCTTTAAGTCTGACTTTAAAATATGCCATTAGTACAGTTCGAACAAGGAATTTAAATTTTTGGAAGCTTCTGCGCATGTCAGAAAAGAACGATTCCATCCGAGTTTTAGGAACGTTTATTTTGCAGGTGCGTTTATTTAGTACGCTAACCAAAACGTTTGCTTCTCTGTTTTTTGAAAGCAACTAAATTGATAAACTGACATATAGCACAAGTTCAAAAGAAATCAAGTATGCTAAACGAAGTAGAACGAGAGCAAAATCGGTACATGCTAAACGAACTAGAACGAGAAGGAAAAAGGCACATTCTTTATACCAGTAGTGCCTCCCTTGAGCATGAATGGATCCTTCTTGGCACTCTGCCAGGCAGATTGCTTTGATGGTAGAACTGTATTGTTTCTCAGCCTTGGAGCTGTGTTCATACATATGGGGAGACATCCTTTTCAAATAAACCGAATTAGTATTAATTTTAAAACAATGAACAATTCTATAAAATAAATGAAATATGGATCACAGTAAGAATAAAATACCAGTTGATTAAAGCCATGGATTCTTGACAGAAATTAAACTCTACTAAGCGTAAAATTAAAAACCAAATTTTGAAAAAATATATTCTTTAAAAAGAAACGATAAAATTGTGTATTTCAAACATTTCAATTTTCCTACCATTGGAAATGAAAGACATTTATTTTCGCGTGTATAGGAGTAAACCAAATACTACATAATTCTCAAATTCTCCAAATTTGTTGAATACAAAAATGGCGCATTCTGTTAACTGCTGGTCATTTATTTTATAGCAGGTTCTGGAAAACATTGGAAAAAATTGCAAAATATTTCAGAATAAAGCAAAGGCTGTAGAATTAAGTTCACTGACCTATGAGAGACCATGTCATCAATTGAACTCCCTCTATAATTTTATGACTTGGGCGGTGGTGTGGCTATCACTTGTTTTGAATAGATTCACTCTGCAGTAAAAGCTTTTTTTATTCAATGCCCAGATTGTCAACATTTATCGATATTTTTCGCAATGCTTTTGAAATATGATGTTGCTGGATTTATTTTTTAAAGCTTTTTATGATTTTGGTCCGTTATTACATTTTGTCTGTACTTTTCTTCCTGGAAAGTAAATGTTTATGCCGACTTCACGCTGCAATGTGCATGCAAAATTGAAGTGGGTAAATTTACATTTCTTTTTTTTTATTTTTTTTCTTCGAATCAGTATTGTATAAATTAGAACAGCGGATACACGATCATTAGGACAAAGCAATTGCGAAAATATCGAAGTTTACGTGATTCTTGAAAGTTCAGATTTATACCTGATGGTAAAAAACTTTAAACATATTGACGGTGTCGCTTGCTAAAGAAGTTTAATAAGACTCTTTTAAAATAGAGGACATTTGGTGCAAAATTATAATAGATAAAAGCTTTTGTAATCATGAATCAATTAAGGCAGTGAGTGAGAAGCAAGGCGATGTAAGTGACCAGAAAACGATTCCGAGAAAAACGCGTTACGAAGTTTGAATCTTATGAGAACTTTAATGCTATTTTTCTTTCTAAATCATGTTGGAGGGCAGAACCTTTTAGGGCCACCATTAACATTTCCTGGTACAATAAAAAAGAGTGCTTTCCCTATCATTTGCACTATTTATCTCAAAATTTTTAATTTTGTCACTTACACCCCTTTGCCTCAATTGCAAATGTAAATGGCTCAGCGTTTGCAACAGTTCGAAAAAAGTGCACAGTAATGCTTGGTGTAATGGTAAATTTGACTGTCATAATTTTGCGTCCACTTCTAAAATTGCGTTTACAAGTCGGATCGATGTTGTTTAAAGGATGATTAAATTTTTACTTTTTAGCGCAACTTTTCATTTGAAATCAGATCCATTTTTTTTTTCCAAAATTTATTTTATTTTAAACATGATTAACATTGAGAATGGATGATGCTAAATTCGGGTCAACACAGATACACACGAAAGAAAAAGGGGGAAAAGAAGTCAATATTACAAATAGATAAACAACAATTAATCTTAAGGTTAATCAGAATTGGTTGATTTTCAAATCTCATTGACTAGAAATGCAGAAACACTATTATCAAGAAAGTTTATGCGTTTATGCATATAATTATAATCACTTAAGCTTACAGCCTGCAACGGATCATTTCTTTTTAACTCATAATAAGGCTCATGTTTCTTTTCTAATATTGAAGTTCAAGTTGGAATCAGTATTTTACTTGAAAAACGTCGCATCTGGTTTTCAAATCTCTCTTTCTCATTTTCTCTCGAGTCTTCCCTGTTTCTTCGAAGAAAAACTCTCAAAATCATCCTTAAATGTCTGTTAAATATATAAACTAAATTTAAGTCTAGCCGTTCATTTCTACACGGAATTAATTATTTTGCTTTCGTGTGGTGCGCACGTGACTGCGATCGACAACCAATTATGGCCGCGCTGAAAAGAATACAAAAACTGGGATTGATAGTCATTTTGTTCCCGTTGGTTGCCAGAAGCTGTGAATGGACCTCGTTAGCTGACCTGGAATAAAAGAAAAAGAATGAATCAAGGAGAGCGATTTTTGCGAGTCCGTTTTAACACCATTTATGGGATTGCGACCTCGTTCGAAGGGAGTGAACGAACGATGTTCGACGCACGATTTCTCATCACTTGAAAACGCGGGGGCGGAATTGACAGGTGGGAAAAGTGCGTAGGTATGTAGCGGAGGTAAATTTGCAATTACTCTTCAGAAGTAGAAACACATCAGCATGATATGGTGTGCCATATGTTATTATTAATATCGAACGCAGCCAAATAGATATTTTGAGGGTGATGAAAGGGGAAAAAGCTCTCAAACAACCAAAAACCCAACCCAATTCCTTACTTTTAGAACTTAAATTTCTAACAGGTTCCAACTCATTTCTTTCATTCGAAAAAATATTAAAAGTATTTAGTGTAGTAAATTTAAGTTTTTTACAAGTAGGTACGATTATTTTCACCAGCTTTCTTTCTTTTCATGTTTTTGTGTTATTCTGTATCGAAAAGGATAGCTCTTTGTTCAAGTAATTACGGGTGTATTTATTGAATTTAATTGAACGAAAGTTAAATCAGTACCGATCATTAGCTACTGACATAAAGAATCTTTTCCACTTGTTGAAGATTGAGCTATCTCATCCTTCGCTACACTTGGCTGGAAACTAACATTCCTTCTCAAATAATAAATCATTAATTTCTATTCTGTGAATTCAATCACGAGAGCAAATGCCATATTTAGTGTTAATCGTTCCGATGTTCTATTGTTTTCAAATTAGGTCGCAACGTTGCGTGACTTATGCCCCCTCATTATTATTTTCTTCCTGTTCTTCATCTACATTTCCCATTTTCAGTTCCGTAGAACCCAGGCTGAAGTCATCGCCATTTTCGTGTGCAATTGATGGTGTGAAACAAACCTACTTTTGTTTTGCAACGTGGCTCAACAAATGTAAAATTAAAGTCCTGATAAAACAGAAAAGTACATATTGTCATTTCTGAAGCGTATGAAAGAAACTTGTACTTTTACTGACATCCCCGATAAAATAAAAATACTGTTGATAGTTGAAAGTATTAAGTATGACCGAACTATTATACTTCACTTTTTTATGTCTTAAAATATTATTTTAACTACATTGCTACGAAATATTCTTGGAAATCAATGAAAACAAGTGATTTATTTATCCGCACACACTGATCTCCCCACCTAATTATACTTTGAAAGTAAAGTTCACACCCCTTGAACCGAAACAGAAAACTTCAAGAACAATGGTTCTGGTACTTAACCTCATCTGTTGAGTAAATCAAAAACTGGATTTCGGTGCTCAGCTTTTCCTCACAACTAAATTCTAGATAATTATATAACACTGGAAAAAAGATAAAAGTAAAATAATTTCTGGTCTTCTAAGGAGCAAATTTTCTAGGCACTAAATTGTTTCATATGAAGACCAAACAGCAACTAAAATTCAACATTTTTTTTTTCTCAGAGGGAATGCATCAGTGTCCACATCGGCCAAGCCGGAGTACAGATCGGCAATGCCTGTTGGGAGTTGTACTGCCTGGAACACGGCATCCAACCCGATGGAAACATGCCCAGCGACAAAGCCGTAGCAACGGGAGACGACTCCTTCAACACTTTTTTCAGCGAAACTGGCGCCGGCAAACACGTCCCACGTGCTGTTTTTGTTGATCTTGAGCCAACAGTCGTTGGTAAGTTTTCATGTTTCTTAGGGATTATTATTAAGATGAAATATAAGAAAACATAAAGCTAGTCATTAAGATTTGTTTAACGGCAAGAAATCATTTTTTTACCCCAAATTCCTCAGAAGTAATAGAATACGTTGTAAAAAAGGTTTCATGAAAGGGAAAAAGTAGTGAAGAGTGATTTCCAATGTAAAAAAAGCACTTTTTGACAATATTTTGAGGCAGGCTCTGTCATTTAAACCAGTGGTCCACGGCCGCCCATTTCATTGAAACAGAATTTAAATTCCTAGGTTTATACCCCAAATTAAAAACATCTGTGTTTCATTAAAATTTTATTTATTTAAAAAAGGGGGCCCCGAAGGTAGTCCCCCCTTCCCAGCGGGCCGAGGTAAAATTATCAAACGTTGACCGGTCCGCGGTGATAAAAAGGTTGGGAAACACTGATTTAAACTTTCTTTATGGTGCTTAAACTTTCACCAATTCGGCGGGATTTAAGAAGAACATAATGCCAGAAACTTTACTTTGGTAACCCTAGATTTTCAGCAAAGAACATTGTGATCCAAAATGCCTGATGGGCAGGTATTTACAGTGACTTTAGATTGTGGCCCATCATATGGCAGACCTGGCCTCTGAACAATATAAAGCCTTTAAATTTAATCATAAATGATTCGATCATAATAATAAACGACACGTAAAGCATGCTTTTTTTTTTTTGAATTGATATCAATCTATAATCATTGCTGGCTTATCGAGTGATAGGTCGCAGGTTCATTGAACGTCCGATTTATTGGATGACTCTATCTTCCAGACGAAGTCCGAACTGGTGGCTACCGTCAGTTGTACCACCCGGAACAGCTGATTTCGGGCAAAGAGGACGCTGCCAACAACTACGCCAGAGGACACTACACCATTGGCAAAGAAATCGTAGATCTCGTGTTGGATCGCATTCGAAAATTGGCTGACCAATGCACTGGACTGCAAGGATTCCTCATCTTCCACAGCTTCGGAGGTGGAACCGGGTCTGGATTTACCTCACTCCTCATGGAAAGACTCTCTGTGGACTACGGAAAGAAATCCAAGCTTGAGTTCTCCATCTACCCAGCACCACAGGTAAAAAGTCTAACAACAATTCTTCCATATATTGCGCCTTTTTACGTCGCCTGTTTCGGACGTATAGCGCTTTTGCTCCGCCTCTCGAAAAGGTACGAAAACTTTGCTTTAAACTTAGGGTCAGCGAAGCAGTAAAAATATTATATCTTTCAGAAAACGTCTTTTTCCTCTCTTTTAGTCAATAAACCTTATAGGAATGTTTTCTATTCATCAAAATTCGGCGCATTTAAAGTTGCAAATTTAATTCTTCTTTCCCCAAAAAGCAACAAAAATATCCTAAATTAATTTTTAATGTCTAAAAAGCAATTGCTGAGCTAATTTGATCTTGTTTTTATTAAGAAAGTCGTCTCAATAAAAGAATGAACTAAATTTTTGTAGGGGCGCGCATCATTTATTTAAATGCTAGAAAAGGAATTTGTTATATTACGGTGTAGTTTTCGGGGTAAATTGCAAATTTTTGTCTCACGTTAAGCGTGATGTAATAAAAATTCGATTTGGTTTTATATTGCATTTCGTTGAAATAATTCAAACCATACATATTAAACGACAGTTTCTAATAAAAATTAAAATTACAACAAAACACATTCATATACATCTAAATGACATGTTTGGTATTCAAGATTGTTTCGAAAGTCGCACCGGCAAGAAATTTTAAAATCAGTAAGATTGTACTCATCGTCACCTATCATCTACAAATATCACAAAACCAAGAATTGGCATTAATTAACTAACATTATTAAAAAACAACGCATTTTGGGATTTTTCTTCCTTTTTAATGCATGGCTGTAATATTTATTGAAATGTTTTTATGACGTTAATGTTAGATTGTTTTTTCAGGTATCAACAGCCGTTGTAGAGCCTTATAATTCAATTCTTACCACACATACGACTCTTGAGCATTCTGACTGCGCTTTCATGGTTGACAACGAAGCCATCTACGACATCTGCCGAAGAAATCTGGATATCGAACGACCCACATACACGAACCTCAACCGACTTATCAGTCAGATTGTTTCTTCAATTACAGCTTCCCTCCGATTCGATGGTGCTCTTAATGTCGATCTGACCGAATTCCAGACTAACTTGGTCCCTTATCCCAGGTAAGAGAACACTTGATACGTCACAAGTATTCCTTAAAAAATAATTTGTAGAAAAAAATATTTAACTGATAGAGAAATCCGAACATGTGCTACTCACTGAGCTGTGAGGACTTAAATTATATTATCAAGGCGATTTTTGGTCTATCCTAAGCAAATAACAAAACGAGGAAGCTTTCAGTTTGCCTGTGTGCACGTAATTTTCAACTATGCCTGTGTGACTCTTAGAAACGAGACAGATAGGGACCGTTCATAAATGATGTCACGCTTTTCCCCCACATATTTGACCCCCTCCCTCCCTCCCTTTGTCCATACAACTATAAATGTAGCCTTCAACTTGGAAAGCGTAACTTCTTTTGTTGTTAAATACCCTTGAGTACAAATAGCGACGCTATATGAATAAAATGAAAATCGGTAAATATGCATTAAAAATGAAATGCTAAATATAACATCGGAACTTTATGTCTTATCCAGGAAATACAAGAACAAAAAATAAATACATTGAGTTAGCCTAGTTTGTCTTTTATACAGTTCAACCATAGAATTTTGACTTTTGGACGATTCTGGGCATGGCAGAAAAGAACGAATCCATTCGAGTTTTAGGGAAGTCCATTTTGCCGGTGCGTTGAGTTAGTACGCGAATCTTCTCTGTTTTTTGAACGCAACTAAATTTATGAACTGGCATATAGCATCAGTTCATAAGAAAGTAAGTATGCTAAACGAACTAGAACGAGAACAAAAGCGGCACATGCCTTATACCACCAATTCGGCTCTTGAACATGAATGGATTCTTCTTGGCACTCTGCCAGGCAGATAGCTTTGGTTGATGGTAGAACTGTACAAGCTATTCTTCAGCTGCGAAGAGAGTCGTTGCGGACTCAGATAGCGTATGTCCTCCTGCCATACACATTCCATCTGGCGAGTTTCATTGCCACGGCGCAGGTATGGTCGGAGACGACCACTCATCAGAGCCAAACTGTACTCAAGGCCCGATTGAGACAGTCGGGCGCCCAAGGCACAACATTATTTTGCCCCCCCCCCCCCCCCTCTGGTACGAAAATTTTAAAAAATACATCTTTTAAGAGATATTTTCAGAAATGTTTCTTACAATTTGATGGCCCAAGGCCACTACCTAGTTGGCCTTTGCGGTAGTCAGGCATTGAATGTACTGTATTGGGAGGCCACCAGACTGTCACTAGTAAGAAAGTTTAGGAGAAGTACAAAAATAAGCAGTTGAAAAACGTGCGGTACCGGCATTATCCTGTTGGAGTCCAGCTGGTACGAGACTTTTCTTTTTTGCGGATTCCGACTCCAACATGGTACTGCTACAGGTCAGTTTCACTTGTCGTTATGCGTCGCTTTAAAACATGTTACAAAAAGTTAAGAAAAAATCAGATAATGATGATTTTGTTAAACTGATTTTAAAATATTCTTCGTATCACCACTGGAAACTTCTCAACGTGTCATTTTGTTTCTTCTACAGAATACACTTCCCTCTCGTCACTTACGCACCTGTGATATCAGCCGAAAAGGCATACCACGAGCAGCTGAGTGTGGCTGAAATCACCAACGCCTGCTTCGAACCAGCAAACCAGATGGTGAAATGCGATCCTAGACACGGAAAATACATGGCTTGCTGCATGCTTTACAGAGGCGATGTGGTTCCAAAAGACGTCAACGCTGCTATTGCTGCCATTAAAACAAAGAGGACCATCCAATTCGTCGACTGGTGCCCGACAGGTTTCAAAGTATGCCTGCTTTCGATTTCTTTTATTCTCATGAATTTTAACTGAAAATTTCTCCAGTGATAATTCGTAATCTTGTTCTCCTCCCTTTGCTCTCAGCACCTGAAAGAATACTCGGCATCCTTTTCCTAGATTTTTTCCAGAGTGAATGAACGCTTAATAAGCGTTCATTCCTGAAGCAATTTGATCTTTAAAAATTCATACTTTTTTAGTATACAGCATTTGATGCATGACAATAAAAACATGTTTACTCAAATGTGTAAATATCGTTAAAAGATTGTAATGTTTTAAAGGGCACTGCTTCAGGTGTGTTTGAAGTGTGCGAATAAAAAGCCGTACAATAAAAGTGGTAGGCGATCAGTTAAATGAACGCAAAATTTTCCATGCAATAAACATGTAAGATTTTGATTCTAATAATTATTCAGGTGAATTAATAATGATCATTAAGGTCAGGTGTTCTAATAATCATTCAGCTGATAGCTAGGAATTGCATGGAAGGAAATTACTGTTGACAATCCCTCTAGATTCAGAGCAAATATTTTGAAACTTTATTTTTGAAAAAAATTACAAATTGTTCATCCACTGGGCTCTTCCGCCATAGGGGTGTGTTCATACATTGCTCGGTTTACCCTACTAGCACATTTATGCAATAGTATTAAGAAAGAAAAAAAATATTTATTAAAATCTATTTTTTCCCTTTAATTGTTTTAGGTGGGTATCAACTACCAGCCTCCAACTGTTGTTCCAGGTGGCGACTTAGCAAAAGTACCCCGTGCAGTTTGCATGCTTTCCAATACCACGGCCATCGCCGAGGCGTGGGCCAGGCTAGATCACAAATTTGACCTCATGTACGCCAAACGTGCTTTCGTACACTGGTACGTTGGCGAGGGTATGGAGGAGGGCGAATTCTCTGAGGCTCGTGAAGACATGGCTGCCCTGGAAAAAGACTACGAAGAAGTTGGACTTGATTCGAACGATGGAGTCGAAGACGATGGAGACGAATATTAAGACGGGTATTGCTTGTCTTTGACCGCTTTGAACAGTGGACCGAGGTTTCAATAAAGTGTTTTTGAAATGCGATAGACGTGGTTGTTTTTACTTCGTTAATTCTGAAGTTCACTGGACCAACTTTTGAAAAATTTAAACACTAATGCAAAAGAAAATATTTAATTCGTTCCCTTCATAACCCTGTTCTTTATTCATGACTCTTATATGCACAATATAACAAGGTCCAATGAATTATGCTGTTTTTTTTTTTTTTTTGAAATCATGCGGCATGGATAAAAAAATTTATTAATATTATACATGCAAACGCTGCGGATGGCCTAGAAAATAATTAAAACCGAAGAAAACAAAACTTTTGAAAAGAAACTACGGTCAAATTTTTATTTTAATTTTCCTCCTTATTTAGGTTACCGCGACTACTATAGTATTACTATAAACCATTATAATCAAAATTAATATATTTCCATGTTCATCTACACAGAGAATAATAAAGCCTTTATCCCACACATCGTACCCTATTGAAATATTTAGCAACAATAACTTTACACGGGGAACTTTTGATCATTTAATTAGGACAAATTGAAGTCGACATTATAAGAGGGAAATCATGTATACCTCTAAATTGAGTGCCTCGCAGTTATACTTTTTTTACTTAGCTAATGTTTGTTGGAGTAAAACTGAGTTGTTGAAAGATTATTTTTATTACAATTATTTAATGAATTTTATCAAACCCCCCCCCCCTCCCACCCCATTGGGGGTATTAAAGGCTTACAGAGCAATAAAAGTCCGGTGAAGAAGGGACCCGGGATGGGAAAAAAAGAAAGATCAAAACTTATTTTTATGTAACCCATTTCTAAGCTTGATAAAAATGGAAGGGACGGGCAATTAATCTCCGTAATACATGTGGCTGAGTACATTCGAAAATTCGACGAACACACAGCACACACAATTATTATTTAAAAAAACTGTTATAGTTATTTCTTAACGTTTAATAGGGAAAAGTCAGAATGTAACTTACAAAAGCAGTATTATATACAATAATTACACAGAAAATAGCCTTTTGTTATCTGAACAAGCTGTGATGCTTCGGCAAAAAAAGGGAAATTATGACATTTACGACACACATTTAAAAAAATTAGCGCATGGGCATTATTAACAGTTTGAGAACATCGAACGAAACTTTACGAAGTTTGAACTTTATTCTCAAAAGAAATAAAATTAAGAAACTCTTACCATACAATTTGAAGATTATTTTTTGCAATTGAATAAACTTCAGTGTATTTAAAATTTGACCTCTATAGATCAATTCGTTGAATCCATAAATATTTTCTCCATACATCAAATGCATTAAGTTGAGGCACAATTTTTATATGATCTTGCATTGAAATTTCTTTATTAGCTCAATGCCTTACGTTAATAAGGAAAATGGAAAGCAGACCTTCTTTATACACAAGTTTGTGTTCAAATAATTTCAGATCGATTAAAATTGAGATAAAACAATCCAGTGTTTTTAGAAAAAAATTTAGGTTGTCTTACCTCGGGAAACAGCTTTTAAAATATGTTTTGATACTTCAGAGACAGAACTTTGGGGAAAACCACGTAACTTGCACGATAGTAAATAATTTCTGCCACCGAAATTTTGTAACATTGTTCGGAACACAACTTTGTAAATTTATAGTGAAAATGGCATGCACGTGATTCGGCTTTACAGAGAAACGAATTTACAACTTTGTTACAAAATAGCAAATTCAAATGCTGGGTATTTTTCTTACATCGATCCATTTTTGCACTAAAATACATTTACGCAAATTTTCATTTCAAAATTCTGTTAAGCAACATTAGATTTGTAAATTTGTAAATGATAATATCGTGAGAGGTGAGTCGATTTTTTTCCATTCAAAGGTACAAGATATGTGGATAGAATATAAATTGTAGCTAATACAACAAATAACATAGCTGTGAAAAGTCGTAACAATGATCAGTGTGGCAAAATGTTCAGCATTCATTTGCTATTCTGTGACTAAAGTTGATAGAATAAATGATCTTCATAGTAAACTTAAAACAACTGTTTACTCAAGCACGGGGGGCAATAAAAGCAATTCCCCCCTCCCCCCTGAGAGTCAAATATCATTTAAGTTGCTCGAATAACTAACTAAAACTTCCTAATTTTCCGATTTTGGAAAAAAAATTCCCGGAGACAAGAAAACTCACACACACACAAAAAGCCCGCTCTCAGCAAAATCTTATATCTAATAAGCCTGTGTTTACTTGATTTTCGGCATAATTTGTGCTTTATTTACGTCATATAATGAAGTCATGATACATTACTGTTATTTCGATGATAAAAGATTTGCATTTCAATTTTACTGCAATAAAAGTCTTCACTGTAATAATAGGCATATCATGGATTATTTTAAAAACTTTTCACGAGTTTCTATGAATTTAACGCATTACTATATAAAACACAGTAAGTTCTATTTATGTGATGAATAAATAAAATAATTCATCACATAAATCAAACTTGAAATGTTAACTACATTCACAATAAAAGTTCACAAAATTAGTTTCTAAGATAAACAAGAAGTTTTTCCAGAACAAAACGAGGCTTTTTTTCTGTACACCAACATCTCAGTTTTCTAACATTAATCTTCATAAAGGGACCGTTCATAAATGATGTCACATCTTTTAAAAATATATTTGGCCACCTCCCCCCTTTGTCACAAAAGTCACACTTCATCATTCCCTACAACCCCCTTCTCACATATAAGCACAATAATAATAACGATTACATGTGTACTTAATTTGTATAAGATGAGGTTAAGGTTTACAACACAAAAGATAATTAGTAAAGAACATTAGAATATATTAATTGTTCGAATTCTGAAAAAATGACCAACGCAATTTGATCTTGAAAGTGTAAATGCCAAGAAAATTTCCTTTTAAACTTTTAAGACGAAGTAAATTTAAACCTCAGTCAGCATCGGTGTTTACAATACAAAATGATCAATGAAACTTTAAAATCAAATTGTGGAAATCAAAAAAACTTCAAAATAAATTTAATTAACTGATTTTGAACGTTTTTATCGAAACTAAAATGTGTAATGTCACACTTCTGGTTACTTCCCCCCTCCCCTTGTCACAAATTATCACAATTTCTCTAACCTCCTCCGCCCTCGAAGCGTGGCCTCATTTATGAATGACTCCGAAGTTGCTGCTGAAAAAAATGTTTTGTATTTCAACTATCAATGGTAGCAGTTACTTAAAAACAAAAACAACACATCTAGTTTGTGCTGATAATTTCGTTTACGCTAGGAAGAAAAAAGCATTTTAAATGTTCACAATAATTGTATGAAATGGAGAATAACCACTCATCCTTCAATTTAGATTTGATAATTCAGTGATAAATGTTCGGAAGCCTCCAGTATTATATGTCCCCAGCGCAAGAGTCCAGCGGTAAGGTTCGATTTACTTTTCTCCACCACACCCCTACCTGTGAGCCGAGGCCTTAGGATTGCTTGCGCACGGGGCGATGTAGTGGGGTCCACTAATTTCACATGCATGTATCCTCAAGTGTACATGGGTGGTCTTCAGCGGGAATCGAACGCGCGACCTTCCAGGTGGAAGTCCGAGCTGTTGTTCATCGGTATTGCACTTTCTTTGAAAAGGTCCTAGTGTCTAATAGTTCGAATTTGATGAAAACTACAGGCTACAGGTAGAGGTGATTCATAGAGGTACCTCGTGTTCTGTTGAATGAACCTAAATAGTGCGTTAGAGGTCTCTCGCATTGGTTAAATCAGTCTGTATGAGTCTTAAATCAATTTATTAGATAATTATTACTCAAAAAATAAATGGCAACATTTTTTGGGAAAAAAATTGGATTCTCTTAGGGGTGGAATGAAGTTGAAATTGACTGCCAACGAGAAGTTAAAAAGAAAGAACTACCAATCGGGTTGGTCAAAATGTCGTCTTCAATTGAATTTTTCTAAATTAAATCTTTCTAAGATCACTTTTATCTACTACTGCTATACTACAACAATTTTGTATTTTAGGATGGGCTTTAAGAAAATAAATTCATTTTGTTCATCAAAAAAAAAAAAAAAAACTCAGTTTTTAACCTTCCTCCTGTTCTTTCTTTGCGAGGTGTGTAGCCTTCACATAATTTAAAAAATGATATTTGGTGATAATTGTACTTTCCTAAGCTTTAAACGGGTATAAACTAATCAGAAATGGTGAAATAATTTTCTATAAACACTTAAATTTTCCAAATTTGTTGGGAGTTATTTCTCGCTGCTTTATAAAGGGTTAAAAAATATATTAAAAAGAAAAAAGCGGAACTTAATAACAAAATGAAGAGTTTTTAAAAAGTTTTATGGTTGTATCTAAAACCTTTTTTCAAGAAAGTAAGGGTAACAAAGTCTTTGCATAATAATGCATATCGATTTGCGTCTTGTTAAAAAGATATTTTAACTAAATAGTAAACTATTTTTTTCCCACCAACACATTCGATAGAACCGCATTCCTACGGTTTCTTTCTTAACATTACTAGAGACGGAGAAAAACGTGGGCGGTCGCCCACGGTCTCGCACACCCAGGGGCATCACATCCCTTCACCTCTCTGTTTCCGATATCAAAGTTTTTCCGAACTTTTGGTTACGGCTCCCGTCACTAGAGTCATTGAGTCATTAGAGCGGGGGCTTGCATAAAGGAGAAAAGAAAGGGAATCATGAAAAAAGTATATATCTTTTCTGTAATTTTTGTATCCGTAAATAACAACGAAGTTAGTTGTTTTTGACAGACTTCAAATTTATTAAACATAATTATTTTCATTCAGTCCCGCAGTGGGCCAGTCGGTAGAAGCTCGGTTTCCGCAGAGCACTGAAAGTGAAGCAACATTGACTGAGGTCAGTGTTTGGGAGGGTGGCAACCTCTCGCGGCTCGTTGCTGCGGTCCGTGTACGCTAAAGGGAGCTGGTGCACGTTGAATAGGTCGTGGCTCCAATGTCCTCCAAGTGAAACGATACCTCTGGGGGTGCCAATCCCAGGTTAAGGTCTCTCATCTGGGAGCTGGTTCAAAAAATTAAGAAACCTTTCAAAAGGGCGGAAATCAGGCTCCTGCCTACAAGGGCCCCGTTAGACTCAGGAACAGCGTACCCATTCTTCCTCGCCACGCGCGAGGATACGACACCAACCAACCAACCCTTTTTCATTATTTGAAATTAATTTATTTTGATAAAATTAATGGTTTTTAATTTACGTCAAAGATGCGTTAAATAAGCAGAAATAAATTAAACATTTTCAAAAATTTAAATTATTCTAAAAACTCTAAATTTGTTCCAAATAATTTAAAATTTTAACCAAAAAAGTACGAAAAGATAGACATTATAGACAAATTTGCTGAAAGCTCAAAATGCTAGAATATCTCTCTCTTTTTGAGGGGGTTTGTTAAATACTTTCATCCTCACTCAATTTCGCTCTTGCTCCGCCACTGCTTCGGAGACATCTGCGGGTCAGACATGGGTGCCCGCTCTTTGATACAACCATCATGAAAACAATTGAGTGCCGAAATGTGTCACACTCACACACAGATGATCCTTGTTATAAACACATCGAAACACACCATCTGAGATTTAATCTTTTCACTTTACAGGAACAACTTTGCACTGCATGTACTTCAATATATAGGTCAGAGAGTGATACTCTATTTTTTTTTGGCAACTATATTAATTAGCTAAAACCAGCTCTTAATTGAAAAAAGAAATATTTTGGCCGGAAATAATGAGTCATGAGAATATTTTTTTATGATAGCCTCAAAGGTTGAACGAACTGTTGTGTATTAGTAAATTATCGAAGGCAAATATATCGCAAAAGAATCGCGAATATAATGATGCATTAAGTTAATTACTTTGCCTTCGGATTTGGGAGCTCGATACATATTGTGAAATTCAACGCTGGATAATCATAAATTCTGGATAATCGAGGTTCGTTTTCACTCTTTTTTTTAGCTTCTATTTTTCGTGATATAGCATTGTGTGTGTCGTGTCCATACTGCCCTGGGGAGGTACAATTTTTCCCTTCTTTTGCTTTTCGCATCTCCTTTCAAAAACAAACACGAAAAATTGTAAACATGGCCGTTTACCTCCTCAGGGCAGCGCAACAAAATCTATCAAACTAAATCATTTCATAGTTTTATCATCATCACTGGCACCGCAGCCCATGGTGGGCTATATCGACGTCTCTATATTAATTCTAGAGCTAATTCCATTCTATTGACTGCATGGCAGGGCTCAAAACTTATATTGCCCGACATGCCCGGGGCATGTAAAAATTCCCGGAGCATGAATTTTCCACTCTTACTGCTTCATGGCCTATTGAAATCTCAAACCACAAGTATCTCCCCCCCCCCCCTTTCAATGTCAGGTAGTCAGGTTTGAATATTTTTTTAAACTTGAGTTAAATAATTTGTACATCAAATTTGTATTTTTATGCAAATATGCACTTTGAATTTCCATTTTTATAGAACGTAATCTTTCATTCAATATTCAATCAAGGTGCGTAGCAAAAGTGGGGGCGAGATATCAAAGCTATAATCCATCCCATACGAAATAAAAAATTTATTTTTGAGAGTAGTGATCCAATCAAAAATACTCTTTTCAAGTATACAAATACATGATATTGAAAAGCTGAAGAGCCGCAAAAGTAGAGCATTCTTCTGAAAAATTTGTCACTACCACCTACTGTCAATATACAAAACAAATAAGGTCAGTGTAACTAAATAAGTCGTAATTTTCCAAAATTCGTCACATTTAGGATGAATTTCACCACATTTAGGACATAGCGGCATGTAAGAAACAATACATTTCTCCTTACATCATGTAAGGAGAAATGTATTCTTGCTTTAATGTTAAACTGAGTCGTTTCGAAGGAATTAAATTTTTTATTGTAAAATTAAAATCTAGGGTCAGATGGGGTAAAGTGGTAAAAAAAATCCACGTTTTTCAACTTTCCTTGCCAATAAATATAAAAATTTCTTCAAAATCTTCAGATTTTTTGCTTGTTATTTTACATTACATTATTAAAGAACAGATTGCATTACATTTTGAGCAGAAAAAAATAAGTTAAATAATTTTATGAAGCTTTCTTTCTGGGAGGTGACCACTTTACCCCATTTTAGATAAAAGAACCTTGGCTCAGTTAGAGGTCGTCAAATTTAGGCGCATCGACCAAATTCAATGACCAACATATTTCAGTAAGAATTATTATGCTTCAACTGAATTTCCATTGGATACAGTACTCCATTTCCAACTTCGTATCTTTATCCTCTCAAGTAAAAATAACAGCAATGATATTGATATTGATTAAAATTAGTGTTTTTTTATAATTTAATTTTTCTCCACCTTGAAATTCAGCATTTATGCAGGGGTGCCCCCCGGCCCCCAAGCGATGGCGTACCCCCTAAAAACTACGGAATCCCACAAAAACGATGACCCCCCCCCCCAAATCGGCCAAGCCCCTCTTCTCAAAAACAGCCCCCTCCATTTTAATGGTGCAGGAGTCGCTATAACACTCCCCCCCCCCCCCCTCTGTTGGACACCTCTGATTTATGGAACAATTAAGGTTCAAATATTTATCACAACGTACTTTTTCTTTTAAGGCAATACAATTTCATTGTTCTAAATTGTAAAGTAACAATAGAAGGCTTAAAAATAACTGTTGTTTCTTAAACAGACCCTATTCAGATTCCCAACTATGTAAAACTAAGATGCATTAACACTGAAGCTGATTTCAGGGGAATAAGAAATCTAATGAAATAACCTCCCACAAAAATTTAAATGTCAAAAGATATTGGTAAAAAGAAAGATACGTCAACAACGACCACCGTACTACACTTCAGAAAATAAAAATAAAGTCTTTGACATAGAATACTGAAAGAAATATACTTCATATTCAAATGAACAGAACATCATAAATAACTAAATAACACTTACTTACACAAAATGAAATGTTGCCAACCTTGCCGTTGAAATATCGAAACAGAGTAGGCAATTCGAGATTCAAAAGAATTTCACCGAGTATACTCATTAAGATGAGAACCGAAAGCTGCAACACGTGTGATTATTGTTTTAAATAAAAGGTGTCATAATTCAAGATATCGAACGTTAACTCTGACTTTTGTTTGGCAACAAAGGCTGGAAGTCATTGTCAAGTGCAATGGTGAGGTTTTTCATCGCTGGCCAATGACTTCGTAAATGTCTATTGGCTTCCACTGGCGCGTTCCCAATTTCAAGGATTTTACCTTGAGTAGCTTTGGAAAAATTAAGAAGTATAACATATAAAAGTAGAAGTCGTATTTCTTATCCTTATTCTATTCCATAGACGTTCTTCAAGTCAGTTGGGAGAAATGAATATCTTGGTAAGTACTATTTTATGTTCGGTATACGAAACTTAGAAAACCTTTTTAACGGCTGAGAAATTTTATTTCAGTTAAAATGTAGGTAAAGGATGGCAAAATCTTTTCGGCGGAAGGGCTAAAATAGAAAGTACTTTGGAAAAGCTTTTGTCGGTGCCAAGGGGTCAAAATGCTAGTTTAAAGGGGAAACGTGTTTCAAAGAAATTTCTAGAAAGTGCAAAATTTGTTGATAGTTTATTTTGGAATGAATTTAAAAATAGTTTCAAAATAAATTTTAGTTTGATGTATTATGTAAGTTGCCATGAATTTAAGAATTTTAAAACTATAATGCTTTAAATTTGTTTTATAGTTGCAAATACAATTTTTAAAGTAGCTTCAGTTGAGAGATAAATGGCATATGCTTGTTCAAAAGTCGTATCATTAAATGTTTACACCTTGTTAAAAAAATGCTATATTATTCTCTGTATCAATTTCTTTATCCAAAAAGTTATACTTGACATTTTTATTCGTGAGACAAAGTAATCGCGGTTAGTTTAAATAATTACACAACATATTCAATTTCGGGGGGGGGGGGGGGGAATGTGCATGTAACTGAAAAAAATTTTTATGTAAATAACGTGACCATTTATTTTTTGACTCAACGGGACATTCGTTTATTTTGGTCAGTTTAACATTCATTTGGTCATTGAAAAAAAAACACTTTTTTAAAGTTATTTATTTAGAAAAAGTTAACTGTTATTTTATTACAAACTAAAAAATATATTCAAAATGTTTAGTTATATTTATATTTATCAGAGGAAAAAATTTGCTTTAAAACAGATGGTGATGATTTTAAGTAAGAATAAAAACTCTTGGCACCATTTTCGAGCGTTTCCGAAAACGAGACAATTTTGCATCCCAGTGTTCCTTTTGGGGACACCGGGACTCGTAATCAAGAAAAGGGACAGTCCCGTTCAAAACGGGACGTCTGGTCACATTATATATAACGAGAATTGGATGTTTCTGTCTGAAGAAAGTTTAGAAGATATGTGGTTTAATCCCTTCCCTCTCGTGCTTATCAAAAATGAGTTTCAGTGAGAACTTTAAATTGTCGCTGTACCAATGGGTCGGTAATAATATTCAAATTCCCTTATCTCTAAATTTGGTTAAAACATTACTTTCAAATGGCACCGTAAATATACAACATGAAATGTACGGAATATTTTATGTCAAATGTTTTCAATTTAAACGCATTAAAAGTGATGAAATACGCAAGATATAGTTTTCTTTTTTAACGATTTTATGTAACTGTTTAAAATAGTTGAATTATTGTAAAATATAAATTATACAAGTATAACTGAAATAGAATTTCAAGTAAATTGTTTTTAAGAAAAGATATGAACAATTTTCGTAAGTATCGCATAAAACTTAGAATACTTTTTTTTTCTTAAAGAAATGTACGCTCGTCGCGTGGACAGTCTGTAGAAAATGTTCCATTTCTGAAAGAGGGATTGTCAATATTCCTAATGAAAGCCAACATTTTTCTCTTTTCACGCTATGTAAATGCAATATTCCGAATTTGCAGAATGGGAAAATCCCTACTCTTCTGGTTGAGACGAGATCAGTGGTTGAGAGCCGTTACACCAAGAGTCGCGCCCTTCGCTGTCCATAACTGGTGGCTGGCTAAAGCTGGCAGCCAGCAAAAATATCTCGGCAGCGAAAGGGTTAAACTTGACATGTAGAAGAGAACTGGGCTAGTGCGGTCAAATGTCATTGATTTAACAAAAAGTTCACTTAATACCGTTTTTTGACCCATCGAGGTTTTTTTTTTGCAGAACTTTGAATCTTTCCCTTTAATTTGATTGATAGATAAAATGACTTGGCTGTACCGTTTTTAAGTTACTTTCCCGTAAACATATATAAAAAAAGAATGAAAAAAGGAATGTATCGTAAAAATATCATTAAAAATAAGAAAAGGTTAAAAGTAAGTAAAGTAATTAAATGTTGAAAAATATAAAATTTGAAAGTAGGGTTTTAAGACGATGAAAATGTGTTTGTCGGTCTGTCAGTCCTCCCCCCCCCCCCCAATAACTTTTGAAGGAATTCACTGTTCCAAAATTTTTTTCTTCATTCGATAGATCTCGGCGAGGACATCTCATTTCCATATTTCATTTTTTGATTTGAACAATTTTTGGTTCAATTTTGAGCAGTTGAAAAAAATCTTCAACATTAGCGCTTATGGCAAAAAAGAGTGCAAATTATGTAAACTCTGGGCATACGATCTAAGTTCCTTTTGAAAAAGCTTATTGGAAGAAGCTCTCAGCGGGACACATTTTTTGATTTGAACAATTTTTGTTTAATTTTGAACAGTTAAAAAAAAAAAAAAATAACATTTACATCCACGAAGAAATTTCCATCCTATATAAATCCTGATTTAACATACGGATTTGCTTGAAACGAAATTTATCGGAAAAATCTTATGCGTAGAATATTATGTATAGAACGTACGTAAAATTATGCGTATAGATACGAAGTTCATCTAGAAATAAGAGTTTATTTTCCCAGGAGACTTTTTGATCAGGATTTTTAAGGATATTTCTGAATGAATGAATGTATATGAATGGATATGAGTAAACCGTTGGAAAAGGCATATTTGAAGTAATTAAGAACTAAAGCTAAATGAGAGAGAGAGATAGCTAGATTATCAATTTGATATTGGTGAACACAGGAAAGTAGGCTCGTATAGTTCTGGACGGAATTTCTTATTTAATAACGTACATTAAAAAAGAAAAGATGTTTTGCCCATACTAGCCCCATATTGTGGGGTTAGTGTGGACAATCGTGAATAATATTCAGACTATATAATACTATCCTTAAAAGTGTATTGAAACTTTAATAAATAAATTTGAACATAAGCAGCATGTCCTTTACTAATATGAATCTTAATAAAGTATATTTTAAGCAATATGATACTTAATATATGTTTGTTATAAAGGATTGCAATTGGTTATGTTGTTAGGAATCTGTTTCTAAGGCGAAATATGTACAGTACAAAACACAGAAGAAAAAAAATAAATAAATAAATGAAAAACTGGTAAAATAAATTGCGGAAATAAAAATACAGGAATTACTTTTCCGCCATAAAAAAACCTTATAAGTTCCAATTTCTATGGAGCTATGAAATGTATTTTCATGAAACTGCCCATGGAAGTAAGTGCATATCAATGTAGTAAAACTGCAAACATTTACCCAGAAATCGGAGCTGAAAAATTACATAATATCGCTCATGGGCTGCAATAGTGACACAACTCAAAAAACACGCTTTTTGGACAGAGATTTAAATATCAAAATACTCATTCTTTTCATCGGCAATACAAGCACAACCCATACTTCAATGTAATGCCGTAAGATGGCAGCAAACTAAAGCGTTCTTATGCATTTTTCCTAGCAATAAAAACTTTAAACCCTCTTATCTCAAAACATGATTTTTTGAGTTGTGCCGCTATTGCAACCCATAAGCGATATGTTGTCCACACTGTCGTGCCATTCTGGCTGACTTCTGGAGACTCGCTGAGCACTGCTGGTGTACTGCAGTGAAGTATAACAAAAATAGACTAAAGCCTTATGCCGTTTCCGTCCTGACTAGAGCAAATTTAAAGTGAGCATGACGTCACGAAGACAAACAGCTTTTGAGCATGACCTGAGCATGCGAGTAACCATTCGGGTGAGCGGATTGCCGCTGCTCAGGTAGAGCATTGCTCAAGTCTGCACGCACTCTTATTAGGGATGCGACGGGAAGAAATTTTTCGATTTTTTAGAATAAACAGTAATCAGTTTTGTTGTTTCTAAGGTAATGAACATTAAGTAAGGATATTTATTTCTCATTTTTTAGAAATAATGTAAAAGGGCAAACTTTCCTTATTTGTTTTTAGCGAATTTAAGACTGTTGGATGAAATCAGAATGAAGAATATGTCATCATTCTTAGGAATACTAATTTGATTGAAGATCGCGTGATTTCTTTATTTCGGCCAGTGACACAAGATAACATTATGTTAAATTTTAATGTCTGAATTTGCGATCGATTTTAATAAAGCAAAAATAGATAGCAGTTTTATTGGGGAGTGCGTAAGTTTCGCTTAAAGATTGACAGCTGATCCAACTAATGTAGTGGTTCTCGAACTTTTTTACGCACGAGCCACCATACACATAATGTTTACTTCACGCGCATAGCAATATAAAAATTAATGTGTGGGTTTTTTTATATATATATATATATTATTGTTATTGATTATTCTAAGAAATGATCTTTTTCACTACCAAACAAATTTTAATTGCTTGCGAAAAGGGGGAAAAAATGTTTTTTTAGGGTGTAATTCAAAGCCGTATCCAGGGGGGCACGGCCCGCTCCCCGAACTTTATCGCAATGTATTCCTCTCTGAAACTTTTCTCAACATGAGTGCTTCAAAGTCATCCCCTCCCCCTGAAAAAAATTTCTGGCTTCGGCCTTGGTGTAATTACACAATAATAAATTTACGTGGAGCTCGCCAAGATTTTGAACTACCTTTACCTGACCATTAGAAAAAACTTCGCGGGTCACAAGTTAAATATGCTGAACTGATGTAACATTACAAGTAACTTAAAATTGTATTTATCAATTTGTGATGCATAAATAGTTATTGGTTCCTTTTGAAAAGGAATTTTGATGCTTCAATTTTGAAAGTTTTTTGTTCAGCTCATTTCGAGATTGCATTCACGAAACCCTGTTTAACTGATTTTCATAATTAATTTTGATTGAAATGTGTGCGTTTGTTTGGTTTTCCTTACTAGAAATTGATACACTTATGTTTTCAGGTAGCAGCACTTTGTGTTATAATATGCTTCGTGGTGGCAGAATGTAGGTATCCATATGAAGATACTTACAAGGCAGGGGATGTTGTGCCCTATGGTTACGACGACTCACGACCCTACGTACCAGGACGCTACAATCCCAGAACACGAAGTGGGGGTTTCGAAAATCGCCGAAGGTCAAACATATACGATAGAAGACGAGAAGGGGACTATGGATATTCCAGGGAATACTACAGACGCAGAAACGTGCCTCATTTGCCCCCAAGAGGAATAGGTGGTTACAACAGGAACTACGATACTCCCGATTACGATTATGGTGGATACAGAAGACACAACTCGCGAGGTCCTCTGAGGTACTACGATGACGAGGAACTGAACCAGAGCAGGGGCCATAACAGGGGGATAGGCATCGATGTTGGATATAATTAAATTCAAGTGTATTTGCATATAATGCATTTCAAATGTATCTGTATATAATGTAATAAATATAAATATTTTGGATAAATTGATACCCGATTATTTTTGATGTAAAGAAGTAAGATAAAACGCTTCTAAAAATTTCTGTGATCGTAAGTTATTGTTCCTCCCTCTCTTCCGCAGCAAGACTGATTACAAAGGTCATTAGTTATCACAGTAGTAAATATTCTGCAAATGCAGTTAAACTTTCCATCAAGAAATCTCAACTTAGTGGACTTTTTCTCCAGTGTTTTATGTACTTGCACATTTAATATGCTTAAATGATTTATAAGCATATAAAATAACATTTTCACCCTACATTACTTTCAATAATACTTCATGTTGAGCGCTGTAACAAAGTAGTATCTACGAGCAGCTATCAACTACTAGTATATCTATTAGTTTAAAACTTCATCCTTAAATTATGCGTGATATTTTAAAAAAAAAACCTTTAGAAACATTTTTTCGGCTTTTATTATTTAAATCATCGGGAAAATGCTTTAAAAAATACCCTCCCCCTCCCCCAACTTGACCACATACCTTGCCACTCGGAGTCGAGACAGTCGGCGCCGAGAATCCGATTACCTGCTTTTGCCCAGCTTGCATCTTGGACATACCCTAATAAGTATAGTTTAGGCTTGTTAGCATTTCGCTTTATATGAAAAAATAAACACATTCAAAAATATCTCACAATACTGATAAATATTGTAAAAATACATTACTATTCTTGTAGTAATATAGTGAAAAAGTACATCTATTTTTATTTTCCTTCAGCATTAGAACATATATCTACTAGTTAAAACTGATTTAACACTATCTTCACGGTGCATTATATTGGCAACAAGTTTTAATTTTGTTCCATATTATTTCAAATTGAATTACAGTAATATTAAAAAGTCTTTTTTAAAAAGACTTAATTGGTTATGTTACAAATGACAACAGCAGCACTTGAGGGTTTAAAGGCTACAACACTTTTGAAATAATTAAAACGTTATTTTCTTTAGAGTCATTTAAGAAAAACAGTAGACTAATGAAATGAATTTATTACTTAATATTTAATTACAGAACTGCAAAAAGCAACATTTACAAACATTCACTGCTTTAAAACAATCTTAAGTATCACATTTGTTGAAACGATTTCAGAACTAAAGTATGGAATTGAGTACATGCAATTCAGCAGTTTTAATTAAAATGTATCACAAAAATATTTAGGCAATAAGTTATGCATTTCTTGGTAAAATGTTGCTCTACTATTATGTGTGGTAAAACAGCACAATAATAGCATGTATGAAGCTATGTTAAAGGTTTTAAATAACATGGAACACTTACATACATTTATGTACATTTTAAACATATATACAGAAAATACTCTTTTATTGTAAAAGTTAAACAAGGAAAATGTTTTAATCATGTTAAAAGCTTAGTCATGTTTTAATCATGTTAAAAAATTAAGCTTTTCAATCATGGATTAAGTACAATGACATAGAAAACATATAGCAATATTATAAAAAGAGAAAGAAAAACTTGTATAATTTGTTAAAAATAAGAGAAATAAGTTTTCCTCCTCAAACTTTTTTAATTTTTGGCTTCATAAAATAAAATTGTAATTAAATATTTATTAAAGAATATATATTTAAAGAAAATTTTCTAGTTGTACGAATGAGCAACAAAAAATATTTACTATAATTCTGGATAATATGTAATACAGAGTAAAAAGAAAAGAATGGCTTGAGGAATATGCATGCTAAAAACCTTGCATTGTAGTTATTTTTGGGGATCAAAGTATTAAGATTTAATACAATTCATACAACTTGAAAAGAATCTTATAAGATTTTTGATTCATTTCCAGAGTGACAGTCAACTTCATTAGAACTCTGAGGTTATTCTTATGATTAAAAAAAAATGCATAGATTACATCATTAAACTCTTGTGTACTTCGTTGTTGTTTCTAATTCTTGCTTAATGGCATTTCAAGCGCATTGAGGAGAATTGAAAACGGCTCCAATTCAAATGAGAATGATCAGTGATGCATGCAGATTTTTTGTTGGCGAGGGGGAGGGGGGTTGCTTGAGAGTAGTCAATTTATGCCTGCTTTTTAATATGACTTGATTGGGATATCAGTATTTTGAGGGGGGTACGTGCATCAGAACAATCAAGGATTTTTTTCTCTGTCTTAAAGGGTGAGATAATTTCTAAGAGGATATCTAAAGATTGGTCTCCTGATGAATACAAAATCAGGAAACCCTCTTACCAAAAATAGCTATGTTTCTTGCATAGTTCCTTTTTTTTTTTGCACTGCAGAGTTCTTTGTAGTTATGGGGGAAAATAAGATATTTTCATCCAAAGACTCAAATTATTTTCAATAGCTATTGTACACTAATTCAAATTCAGGCATTGTAAAACCTTAATTTCCAAGAGTCATACTTTAACTTTCAAATTTAAAATATCCATATTTTGAAAAATGCATAAATGTTTAAAAAGGTAAAAAATAGTAACTAAAGTTTAAAATCATAATAAAATACTTAATTTAGTTTGCATCAATACAAAATTTATTTTAGGGATTATTAGTATACACGTAATGGTCAAATGAAAGCCAGTACTCACTTAAATTTAATTTTAATATCCGTTTTTGCTAAAAATATTGTAATTAAATCTTCATGATTTTTAAGACAATGATTCCTCTCCTAAACTGTTATTTTCTTTTACAGTTTTTTAATATGACTATTCAAGCAGCCAAAATTGGTATGCAATTAGCTAGTGAAGTGTTGTATAAGGCAAAGGCATATTTGTATCATCATTTGACTTTTTAAATAACTATGAAGCAGTTTTACAAGTTACAGTGTAGTTACTAGTTAATGTGCTACATACCTACCTAAATTATACAGGTTTAAGTTGTAGAAAAATAACCATTATAAAGCAATTTCCAAGGTAAAAATTTCAAACTATACAACTGAAACAACCATTACTTATATTAACTATTAATGTTAGTTGCATTTTATTGCTGTAGCTACAGTTAGATATATTTGTTTCACTTATTGTTTTACACTTTTTATAACCCTAAGTTACACTACATACATTACATTAATTATTTTCTTTTGAAGAGTAAGCAATACATAACAAGGAATGCATTTGGGAAGGGGAAAAAGCTTTTCACTAAATACCAAATAACAAAAACATATTTCAAATAACAATTAAGAAAAAGCATTAAAAAAAAGTTTAAAATTGTTTTTGAAAAGCTAAAAAATATTCATACTGAAATAGACAATGATAATGGCTGTCAGAATCATGAGATTTCTATTTTTAAAAAAAAGCTAAAATTTTTATTAAATACTAAAGTAAGAGATTGAAAAGCATTTGAAGTAAGACTAAAATGAACTTATTAACAAAATATTCTACAACAAAAAGTATTTCACATGACATTTGTGAAATGAAAATGACATTTTATTCGGGATAATAAAGATCTTAAAGATGTATCATTTACATAATAATTTCAATGAAAATACTTCTCAGCTTTTCAATTTAAAAGACTAATATTTTAATTATAAAACCATAGTTTCTGCAAAACTACGAATTTAACTGCATAAAACACTTCAGTACAGCAAAAGATTGCAATATTGAATGCACTAACATTTATTTGCCATAGGAAAAAAAAAGAGATAAAGATAATTGCATTTAAAAATAATTTACATGACAGCCATACATGTCAGAATGTAAAAATATTTGTCCATGACTCTCTGATTTAAGACATCTCCTAGGATCAATAGATAACAAAGTACAAAAGAGAGAAAACTTATTTGATTCCCAGTGACTAATTGATTATCATATAATTTTGATTCAAATCATATTGTCGGCAGCCGCCAAACATGAGTCGTTACAGTCCAAAACTTTAGTTTTTAGATAACAACAATTCAAACTGTTGAATTGTTATAGAAAATAGTAAGTTTGTATTGTTATTTAATTAATTTATATTAAATTGCATAATTGGTCTAAATTGTAAATTCTACTTAACTGCAGAAATCTGTTAAATACTTTTTTTTTTCTTTCTGTACTTCTAGGACTTTTGCTAGAATGCCAATGATAAGAAAAATTACACAACAGCACTTATGATTTTATTGCTACTTAAATCTAACATTTGCTGCATTATTGCTATTATTATTATTGTTTTTAAATCATATTGAATAAAAAATAAACCTTTCAATAGTTTCTTCAAAATTTTAAAGATTTAAATTAACTTTTTATCAGTTTATATCATAAATACATTATTTTTAAAAAAAATACTCAAATTAATAACTATGATTTTTGAATTACAATATTTAAATGATTTTATTAAATAGAAAACAACAGTCATAACAATGAAAAAAAGACTAATGACCGCAGAAACAATTTCTAGTTCGGTACATTTATTTCCTAGGACGATCCTTTCTTTTTGGACATAATGAATGAAAGTTTTTAATATTTAATTTCTTAAATAATATTTTATTGCATTAAAAATTAAAAGGCTATAAGATAATATTTTTGAGAACAATGTAGCACGGAAGAAAATAATTTTTGTTTACGGAGATTTAAAATACCCCTAATCAATTTGATTATATTAATAACCAAAACATTAAGCGCCCCCCCCCCCTTATTATAAGTTAAATGAAAGAAGAAACTGTATTAGTTCTTAAAAAGTGAAAATATTAGATAGATATGCAATCAAATCCCCTTCTTCGTAGATTCAGTTTTGTTAATTGACCAGGGGTTAAAGTAAACGATGAAAAATATCTCATTTGTTTAACATGTAACTCTGAGATTTCCAATTTGCAGAGTGGTTAATAAAATTGCATGGAATCAAATATATTACTATTGAGTCAACATTAAGTTTCCCTGATTGGGGAGGTGGGGAGTGGGACAGTTAAGTACATCTTAGCTTAATCATATACCAATTAAAAATTTTTTTTTTGCAGAAAATTCGATAATTGAAAATTATTCTTAATCCTTAGAGAAATTTGAGAGTTTAACATGAAGAATTATATAATATAAAAACTTGATATTTTGTAACATTGATAGAGCTCCTGTAAAGGGATTCATTTTAAAGTGGCAACTGATATAGTTGCAGTGAAAGGCAACTAGGCATTTGCTGACATCAGTGGATGACCAAGTTGCATAGAACTGTGAATAAGATGTGGAGACACACTAAGCAGTAGTACAGTTTAGTAACAAAAAATGTGTCACACATAATAGAAGGAAAAAAAAAAACACACATAAAATCAGGGGTGTATCCAAGGAGAGGGAGGGGGATGATATTCGGATACATTTCCTACCGAAATTACAACATCTAAAAGAAGCTATTTAAAAAATAGGCATTAATAAAACGTTCTGCAGCAATATCATCCCCAGAAAAAGAAAAAAAAAAATAATCCTGGATACACCACTGCATAAAATGCAATTCACGAAATAACATCACCTAGAGACATAAAAAGAAATGAAATCAAATTTTCACAACACTCATCATCTCATACATTTTGATCACAATAAAAATAGTAAAACTTATTTTACAGACTTTCAACTTTTACATTAGTTTTACTGATGCAACTCTAAAATTACATAATTAGTTTACATAATGAAATAAGTCATTAGAAAATCTGAGTGACGTAGTCCAACAAACGTCTTTTGTGGATTCAGTGACTTTTACTTAACATCCTATAGTATGATCAATATTTTTTCAATGACATGCAATTACATAGAATACTATTAATGCTCCATATACCATTTATAGTTCCATTACAATGACCAGTAAAGAAGCACACAATTCAATACAATGTCCAAAACTTTTAAACATTGAACTGTAAGCCAATATTTAATTTAGTACATATAACTGTCAATTTATATTAATAGTAACTAGTTATTAAATAACTAATATATAATGAGTCAAATTTAATAGACATATGTTAATGTAAACAGGGACAGTGTTAATTTGTTCTGAAATGAGACTACTCAGAATCCAGTTTATGCAGAAAAGGCTCGGCTGCTCAAGGTAATGTAAACTATAAGTTTGTAAAGCTATCACTCAATGGACATTTATGACAAATGCGGTATTGAATAGTTAAGAACAATGGTTGCCAAACTGTCAATCGCAAGCTACTAGCAGCTCGCAGGTTAATTTTCGGTAGACTGCAGCAACGCTCTGTAGTTATTCTGCACATTATTACACCAATGATTATTAGTTGATTTTCCATATTTCGCTAATGTTTGCAGTGAATAGCGCGAGAGGCTCAGAGATAAACTGAATAATATTTTATGGGCATAAATATAAAGTGTATGAAAAGGTGATAAGTGTGTCTACGTAGTAGTCTGCCGCTTGTAGTTTTAGGCAGATCATATAACAGCTGTGAGTTGACAATAACTAAGAATTCAGTTTCTTGCTATTTTTACTCTGCTTTTTATTTTTTGGTGGAGGCAAAGTGGGGGAGGGGTCAAAGTAGTTCAAGAGTTTTGAAAAAGGTACGGTTGCTCAATGTATAATGTCCAAAAAGTTTGGCGAACACTGACTTAGAACATATAAGTTTAGAAATTTTTTATATTGTACAACAGCAGCATCAATTGCAAAACAATAGAGAATCATTAGCCTAGAACAAAATGGTTTAATTATAAATAAACCTTCTTACATAAAATCAAAACTTATGAAAATTTCAGAAGAGCTCAAAATCCGTCACAAAATCTTTAACATCCTTAAAATCTTGTTCACTACCTTTAAAATCCAATGTCTTTTTTGTTTGGACACATGAGGTTGTAATATCAAGCATGTGGATATACATACAGTGTATGTATATTTACATGTGTATAGATTTATGTGCATAAACAACATTCTCCAAACTGAGAGAGCAAAACTTTGTTTATTTAACAAAAGTAAACTGAAATATTAGGCAGTGAAAAATTTTTCATCAGGGAAATGGATTCTTTTATAACTTTATGTACATACGAATATGCCCCCCACAAGGGGGTGCTACTGTGCAGTGGCGGATTTTAAGAGGGCCCAAGGGGCCCTCTTAAAATCATGCAACATGAAAAGTTTCACCAGGGAGAACCACTTCATACTCTTTGGTGCCCCTTCCAAAAATTATTCCTGTGTCCGCCCCTGCAAGAGCATACCAGAGCAACGGGGTCTGGGGGCACCAACAACATGGGCACTGGATGAAAAAAATGAGATCATCTTATTTCTATATATACTGACAAAATGAAAAAGGCTCTGTGGCACGATCTAACAAGGGGGCCTCATAATAAATACTGTAATAACACACATACATATAGTTTTGTCTTTATTTATGGGGGGTTATAA
This sequence comes from Octonoba sinensis, assembly GCA_038502835.1. Taxonomy (NCBI): domain Eukaryota; kingdom Metazoa; phylum Arthropoda; class Arachnida; order Araneae; family Uloboridae; genus Octonoba; species Octonoba sinensis. Next base: position 20,116,822 of record CM076599.1, on the reverse strand, counting down.
CTTCCCCCACCCCTTTTTGCAACCCCACTGCATTAGCTAAAGTTCTGCTCATGAGAATAGGTATTTTAAGATAATAGGATAAAAAGTTGATTGAATTGAAATATATAATGCTATTACGGTGATTATATTGTTATGGTGTGTGGGGGAATGTATGTAAGCATAGGAAAGATTGTAGATGTGGTATTTTTCTTTTACTTTCCTTTTTTCTTAAATGGGAAGCCTAATTAAGCAGTTCATGAAAGAAAAGTAGTTAGGAAATGCTGATCTGCAATTATAGAAGGAGAATAATGCTCAGTGTATGCAAAACTAGAATCTGACACGTATGTCAGTTGTGAATGAATGAAAAAATGACTTAATAGTGATGATGAGTACTATTTGCTAAATAAACATTGATGATGTCTAAGCGAACATCATGAATAGTTCTATATGATCTCATTTTAATTCATACAAAAAAATTTCAAATCATAATATACGTTAATTTTTTAATAATTTATAGATTAACTCATATGAGTGACAAATAATATTACTCCTTTGAAAATATACAATAGCTCCGGCATTCGACAGGTAAAACACTTGTGACAATGTAATGACTAACAGCATAATAAAAATTTGGCAATAAATTGTACTTGGGACATAGAAATTTTAAAATTTGAATCTTTTTGAAAAATATTATATATGCACAACAAAAAAGACTTCTTAGCTTTAAAAATAGCATTTTTTTCCGTCAATGAAATAAAATATCAAAATTAAAGCTAAGCATTTTTTTATAAAAGTAGAACGAAAGAAAAATCAACATGCTTTCTCTAGCACAGTAATTCTCAACCGTTGTTTTGTCATAGTACACTTTTAGTAATTAAAAATGTTGGCAATACACTAACAAGACAAATAAAACCTTTTATACAGTAGTGGGAAATAACATCCAACCAAAAGCAAGTTTAAGTGTCTATAGTAAATTATTTTGCAATTCCTCACCATTTTAAATACATTTCTAAAGCTATGGGGAGTACTTATCACCTAATACTTCATTTCTTACATGTGGGAAACATACTTTATTGAGAAAAAAAGAAGAGATACTGGCTAAAAAATTTTTTTTTTTAATGGACTAAAAAAAATTATTTTCTCAAAACAAATCCTAAAATAAATTGTTTTAATACAGCAGTAACAGATGAAAATTGCCTTATAAAGAGTTTAAAAGGATTTTATTTCGTTTGTTGGCTGGTGCACCTATAATATATTTTGTAAAAATATAACATATTATAATATTCAATAGAATGTATTTCCAATGCAATTTGTTTGAGTTAAGTTTGACAATACAATATTGTGCTGTTACATATACAAAAGCAAACATATATGTTGCAGCTAGCGATATGAACACATAAAGTGGGCAATTATGAAACAATAACTACAGTAGAGTCCTGATTATTCTAGCTAATGTGTGTGGTGATGATAACATCCCACATGTTTTATTTACTTTTGGTTAGCTACTAAATTCTAAGTTTTCTTCTGGGCTTTAATCAATTTAGTGCTTTGTTTACCTTTTGCATTCCTGTGTCAGGTGCTTTACCTTTTCCCCATTACAGTTCTTGAAAATGGCATTCTTTTCACAGTAGGAAAATGGGAAACATTAAAAACCCATTTTACAGAATTAAACCCCCTAACTCCTACAGTACTTTTATTTATGTAACTTTCAAATTGTATAATTGGTTTATATCATTAAATAACTAATTGCAAATTCTTATTCACTACAGTAGTATGTCATATTGTTCTGCGGACTTGGTAAAATTTAAAAAATGCAGATGATAGATATCCTTGCTGCAATGTCGAGCCATCTTGTTTTGTGTCATCAGAATTGGATGCTTTTCAATTTACTTCAATTAGGCAGAGGAGCAGGCAAAAGTGAAAGAGAAGTAGAAAAGTTAAATTTTCTTTCAGAACTTTTGACTTTCTTGTCGGAACAGAAAGAAGGGAATTTTTATTTCACCTTCCAGTAGCTCGGTTAAAGCAGAACTCGGTTAAGCAAAGCTCAAATAATCAGGACTCTACTGTATACATAAATTTATTGGTATGCAGTTTTGTTTGGGTAAATTCCAAAACTGGTTCAGAAGTCATGTACAATGGTTTGGCAAGATTAAACTAATTCAATTAATTTGCCTGTTGTTGCTTGTTTATATGGTTCTTCTTAGTGGTAAGGCTTCAAAAATATGACAGCTCACTAAAGTGCTGAAGCACTGAGGCTGAGAATTACTGTACTAACATTACCGTAGGTGTACCCTTTATATTTTATTTTAAAACATATTACATAACCTTTACATTCAAAATTAATTTATTATTTGAATTTGGAAAGAAGATTTTTCACTACCTCAGATGCTGCAAAGTTCGTGGACATAAGTGCTTTTGAAAGTAACATAATAATATAAATCATTAAAAAAAAATTATAAAATTTTAACCACTTAACAAATAACAACATTAATAATATTCTTCAAATAAAATACTGCATAACAAAAAACATCCTAAGTATTAAAAACAAAATAAATAATGTTTTTGAAACATTTTTACCCAAAACATTAGAATTTAAGAAGTATGATACAAAAGTCTAGATTTTTTGACAAAAGTTGTACTTTATGTACGTAGTACTGAGATCATGTATTCAAGTAGAATGCCATAAACTCTCTTCTCTTTTTTAAAACTGAGCTACAAGTCTGATATTACATATATTACATAATATTTTTAGTTGAAATCATTTACTTAGTTACTGCGTAAATGGTCTTGCTAGATGAAGTGAATGTTTTTCAGCATGGTAAATACGAAAAATTTGACTTAGAATAGGAGCTGTGTCAGGATCACTCAGCCACCTGCAGGCACTAGTAGGATTTTCCAGCATGTGAAGAAGTGCTAAAATTTAAAAATCATCAATATAACTTAAATGACACACAGAATATATTATTTCATGGCATTCTTTACAGGGGTGAAACCAGAATTTTCCCGAGGAGGAGTTTCTTACATGCATTTAAGGCGCGTCTTATAGTCCTTAAAGTGCAGTAGGTTTTTAAGATTTTCCTTTCCCTTCATTTCGATCAGATAATAAAATTACACATCTGGTGTGATATTGCACATCACGTTTTGCTTATTTTTAATTATTTTTCTCATTTTATTATCTTTTATTTTTCTAACTTTTTTTTTTTAATTTTAAACATTGTTGAAACATTAAAGATTTCAGACATCAATGTTTTAACATTGTTAAAACATTAAAGATCATTAAAAGTAATGGCTCATACATTTTTATCACTACGATATTTCGTACGTGTAAGTTCGCCTAAATGTTTCTAAATTATTTTATATTTGCAATTCAAAATTTTAGGCATTAAATACTTTTAACATCAAAATTTCACATATTTTAGTAAATGATTTGTAAATTTTAAAAGTTATTTTCTACCACGTTATTTTGAATGATTAAAATTTCCTTAAGTAAAAAAGTATAAAAATTATTCAAAATTTTTGAAAACCTACCTAGAAAAGTTTTTGGATTACTCAAACCAAGTTGAACCACAGCATTAGACATTATGGATTTATATATTGGGCCTTGTGGATCTAAACCTTCTTCTAAGTCTTCAAAATTAGGTTTCTTATCACTAAGTAGCCAATCACACTACAAAAAAGGGGGCGGGAGAAAGGATATTTTAAATAAAACAATAAATGAGCTGGAAAAAAAATATGCAGTATAAAAAACAAACAACGTGTTACTTATAATAGAGCATTTTTAAATGTGAGACAGTGTTACAAAAAACATCATACAGGTAGATGTTAAAGACTTTACATGCTAAATGAAAACAATTTTTATAATAATTAGTTCAAGAGTACTAAAGTTTCAACTATTTGAACAACTAAATAACATCAAATATTGAATAGCCAATGGAGATAAACATGAGTTGATGAATTATTTTTGATTAAGATACTAAATGTTTTAACCGGACAAATTAATGTTGAATATATGCTGCCACTTTTAATATATATAATAAAAAACTGATATAGCTAAGTACAAAGATAAAACAACGTGAAAAAGCACAAATTCAGATTAAAATTAACGCAAATAGCTATTTCGAAGCTACAAATGGAGCCTCTTCATCAGTGCATAAAAGAAGAAAGAAGAAACGCTCAACACACAAGCAAAAAAGCTGTGAGTGAACAAGGCAATAACCAGAGAGACACCGGTATTTATACCAAATGTGTCGGATTAGCGATTGACCAATCAGAGGCCAGGAACAAGGCGGGAACAGAGCCCGAAGGAAAAGGCGGGAAACGAATATGTAAATTGCAGGAGAAAACCAAAAATGGAGAGAAAAAAAATTATAAAAATTGTTTCCAAATGTCAGGAAAATATGGAGTGCTGGAAAAATCATTTACTACAGAATGAGAATTTTTCCAAATGTGATAAGCTTCCCAAAAATCAAGTTCATAGACAGAAGAGCATTTGCTGATAATTCTAGCAGAAGAAAATTCAAAACAATGATCTAAAGTCCAACAATGCTGGGCAATGGAAGAACGTGCAAGTTCTTTACGCTTAACATAATTTTCATGTTCTTTCAGACGGTGCTTTAAGGCACGTTTAGTCTGACCTATGTAAAACAGACCACATTTGCAAGAAATACTATAAATACCCCAGTTGTTGTGCAAATCAATGGGATACTTCAAATTTGTAAATTTTATTTTATTCACAGGGGAAAATGCAGTATCAAATCCAAACTTCTTCAATATTTTAGCAATTTGCCGACTGATTTTTGGATAAAAAGGTAAAATAATAGTATAAGCAGGCTTGCACTTAGAAACATTGCCGGAAATTGAAGGCTTAATTAACCTGTTATAAATAGAATCAACGACCTTAGGAGAATAACCCCGATCCAAAGCCACAGCCTTAATGTACGAAAGCTCAGCATCCAAAGAGTTAGAAGAGGAACATATATTCAAAGCACGGAAAACAAGAGGCTTGAAAGAGGCCAACTTTTGGTTTGGGGGGTGAGAAGAACATTTGTGAGGAGGTAGTGTAACAGCAAAGGGCTTACGAAACACTGAAGTCATAAAATCGTCATTACTTTTAGTAATTAAAACGTCCAAGAATGAAAGAGAACTATCAACTTCCATTTCAATAGTGAATTGAATGCAAGGATCAATGGAATTAAGTTTATCAAGTAAATGATCAATATCCACTTGCTTCTGATCAAGCAATACAAAACAATCATTAACATAACGGACATAAAAAGGAAATTTTATGGTTTCGAAAAGTTTAGTCTCAAAATAGTGCATTTAAATGTCACTTAAAATAGGGCTTAAAGGATTACCCATAGCTAAACCTCCAGTCATACGAAAGTACACACCATCAAATACAAACGTATTTTGCTCAAGACAAACACGAGTGAGAGAAATAAGTTCTTCAATCTCAAAACTAGAGAAATGATATTCCTGAAGTCTCAATTTAAGACAATCCAATGCGCCATTAACCGGCACATTGGTGAAAAGCGAGTTTACATCAAAAGAAGCCATAGTTTTAAACCAAAAGGTTTGAAATCACGAAGCTTATGAACGAAGTCGACGGAATTTTTGACAGTGAAAGAATTACCATTCAAAAGAGGAGAAAAGATGGAGACCAAGTGTTTAGCAAGTTTATAAGAAGCAGTATTAATATTGGAGACAATAGGACGGAGAGGTATACCAGGTTTGTGGACCTTAGGAAGAGCGTAAAATCTGGCACAGTGTGCGACTGAAGGAATCAAAGACCTTTTTGAAGAATCGCAAATGACAGGAGAAGACTTTACAGCCTTACTAATCAAATTTATCTCAATAGTGCTGGGGTCTTTGCGAAATGTAACATAAGGACCAACCTTAAGTAAATCATTACATTTATCTAAGTAAGAGCTTCTATCTATAACAACAATTTGACCACCCTTATCAGCCTTAGTGATAACCAAATCAGGATCAGAGCACAAGTTTTTGACGTAACTATTAGTATGCTTGCTGAAAGTATTTGAAGATAACTTCGAGTTAAAATCCACAGTATTCGCAATGAGATGCCTAATCGAATCCTTTTGAGAAGCAGTGAGAGCACTAAATCTAAAGGCTTTCTCAATTGGAGCAACCAACTTAGGAAAAGAAGGTTCTGAAGAACAAGCAAAATTGTTATTCAGTTTGAGAGCATTGAGCTGATCAGAATTTAGAGGTTTTGAAGAAAGATTAACAACAGCGTTCAGATTCACCTTCGGCAAACCATCAAGAGTATCAGCAACATTATTAATGCAAAGAGATTCAAACTTTTTCTGAAGAGTAGATCTATGTTTAAAAGTAGACTGAAGAACCCTATTCCAACTTTTTCTATCGATTGAGTCAAAGTCAAAGACCAAATTCAAAAGTTTGATATGCGATTGACCAATCCAAATGATTGGTCAATCGCTAATCCGACACATTTGGTATAAATACCGGTGTCTCTCTGGTTATTGCCTTGTTCACTCACAGCTTTTTTGCTTGTGTGTTGAGCGTTTCTTCTTTCTTCTTTTATGCACTGATGAAGAGGCTCCATTTGTAGCTTCGAAATAGCTATTTGCGTTAATTTAATCTGAATTTGTGCTTTTTCACGTTGTTTTATCTTTGTACTTACATTTTGCACAAAGTATTTTGATCATTTGTCTTATAATGATATAGCTACTTTAATTGGCTTAGTATATGAACATAATTGATCAGAGGACACAATACAATTTTTAAATTCATTCATTTAAAAAAAAAAAAAAACATAAAACTCATTATTGGGCATTTACAAGACTCACAAGACTTGAAAAAAAGAATAAAATAAAAATTAATGATTGCACAAAATGGGAGGAGGTGTTTTCAAAATATAATGATTAAAAAGAAAAAAAAAAGGGGAAAACACTTGAAATTTAAAGATAATGACTCCAAAAACCTTGGTTCAGATCAAAACCCATATTGTCCTTTAACAATTGTTTTTGGAGATATGCAACTTTCAATTTGCTCGTGGGTGACCACACAAATATCTTCTATATCTGGGAATACAAAAATAAAATCTTCTTTTACTTTTAGGAGCAATCAATGTTTTGCCCAACGCACCTTTAATTTATGTTTAAGAAAATGAATTTTAACTATCTGCCTAATGAACAAAATTATTCTATGCAAACAATACAGAATAAATGCTAATTTTTGAGGGCAGTCCTATTCACCCCTTTTTTATGAAATCCAAAACTAAAAAATCATTAAAAAACGTACAGTGTATACTCATCAATTCTAATTAAATAAAACACAGCTGGTTTAACATTAAAAAGAGAGGGACACAAAACAAAACACTGATAGCTACCTTGACTGATTTCAATATGAAGTTTTGGAGGGATTGCTAACAGCTGTGAATCAAACATAGATTACTAATCTTAGCCTAGAGCAGAGTTGCCAATTTTAGAAGTGATATATAATTTTTTTAATAGTATGTTTGTTAGGTCACCTTAGCACTAGTCAAAGAATTTTGAACATACTTTAATCTATTGATGATTTATACAATTTAAAAGAATTTTCTCCAAATTTGATCCTATTCACCCTGATGATTCCGTTCCCCCATTTTTTCAATTATTTTTACATGATATTTAGTGCTAATGAATTGAACATTTTCTAAAACGAGCTCCAACTATAGCTGCATCCAATTCGGTTGTTAGAAAATGGGATTTGCATTTCACTTTATCAATTATACATTTTGATATAATTACTTATTTTTGCATGGTTATGATATTGTCCAAACTACAGGACAATATATCATTGCACACTGGTGCTTTTGTTTTACCAACAACTAACTCTCTTTACAGCTGCACTAATGGCTTGGAAGACTTTCCCAGCTTACAAACAAACATTGACATGTTGATTTTGTATTGAGGTTTTACATTTATAAGACTAAGTTCCTCTTGAAGCTTTTGAGCCAGTTTATGAAAAGAAAAGACATTCAGATGGTTTCTTCTTATATTTCATACACAAAATCACTGAAACTTGCCATAAATATATTTTTTATTGCAGTTTGTGTACTCTCATAATATCTATGGCATCTAGTTACTCAAACTGACTAGGACCATCCTAGCTGGGCCCAAAGCCTGTTGCTGGTTGTCACTTTTGTATTTGCATTTGTATATGTAATGTTTGCATAACATTCACAAATCTGCCAAAATCGGTGTTTATTGTATCAACAGCAAATCATTTTTCATAGAATTTTACGGTTGTATACTTAAAAATTGCACCATTACTTGTTTTTCAGGACAATGCAATAGTTTGAACTTTTCTCCAGAGCACTGGCACAATTGTTGAAAAAAATTCCCTTTTAGTAGCCCACTAACTGTACCAACTACAAGTATTAAAAAGAAATCATACTGAGATTACATCCAATACAAAATTTTATGATGCTTTGTTGTATAGCATGTTACTTTATTATAAAACAGAAAAATAAATAACATTGATGGATCCAAAATTGTTTGGCAATAATTTGCTATGAAAACTGCAAAATGTGTTTTGCAATGTTTAGAGCTGGTAGGTAGGTAATCAAAAAAATTCAAGACATATTTAGTTTCTTGAAAATGGATATGTTAATTCCAGCTTTTGTTTTAAACCAGTTTTTATGATTTATATTTCAGGGTTCAGTAATATGAAAGCGCACTTTAAGACTTTCATAAGGAATGTTTAAAATTAGTAAGTGTGTATAATGTGTTATTGCATTTTAATTTAATTAAACACATTTGCGCTGTTTTGGTTTCAGACACTCACTACATCTAAAAATTGGACACAGATTTTAACTGGCATCTTACAGCAGAATCTTGATTATTTCCATTAATCCTTAAGGCATCTAATATATCAGATTCTGCGAAGCCCATTTCTTTCAGATTTGATAAAGCCTGAAAGGAAAAAGAAAAAGAGTTATAAAAATTATTATTCTAAAATTTTTAAAAAAATTTCTTAAAACTACTTTTGGTTTGATTTTATTCACTAACAATTTTTAAATTCAATTTGCTTAGTTCTATTCATTGAAAAAAAAAAAAAAAACATTACAATACAAAAATGTCAATATAAGTCATCATCTGTATTTGTTTTCCCATGGAAAGGGGAGGGGTTGAAATAACTTCTACAACACTGCACATAGAATGAATAAATAAAGCAATTTAAAAAATTTTTTAATTTAATTTATAAAGCAGTTATTTCACTCGCATGTTCCACAATATAAGCGATATGCATTCAAAATGTTTCGATTTTATTAAAGGTGTTAATAAACAATATTGAAAACTCAGTTAAAATAATTTATCTTTTTGATTCCCCCTTTCTCTTAACTATATTTCAGTTGCTAGTGTATCAACAGTAAAAAAATGTTTTCTTATTCAGGGGTGTTGACCCCTACGCATTTGAGTGAGCACAGCCCCCCCCCCCCCAAAAAAAAAAAAAAAATTGGCCAAAACACCGCCTCTAAAAATTTCAATGCCGCAGTGTACACCTTGATTGATTGACCCTGTTAAGTGGGCCCCCATGTCTAATTTACATGATATATATATACATATTATAATTACTATTTTCATTAAACTTCTCATCTCTAGAATATAAAACTTACAGCAGGACTTGGTCTAAAAACCTTTCTTTTGTATGCACGAAAGCAACGTATCATCTCTACTATTCTGTTTTGTTCACTACTGGTACTAGCAGAAGCACTAGCAGACTGAGATTGTGATGTACTAGGTTTTTCAGTATCTTCTTTGGAAGAACTTGAATGAGAAACTCGTTCAACTGAAATAATAAAGAACTTCGTGATTTTTATGGATCATCACACAACAGGCACACTGTAAGAAGATTCATTATTTAGAATTGGAAGAAACTAATAGGAAAAGGATACAAATCAGAATTGCTTGATTATCACAGACAATTTAAAATTTATTTAACATTAAGTTTAATTTATCATAACCTGTTGAAAGATGTAACTAGTTTTAATAGATGAAAATCCAAATATATTTCAACTATAGCTTGCTTGCAAAATAAATATTAAAAAAAAAAAAAAAAATGTGAAGGAACAACATTTAAAAAACTGAAAATTATACTGCAAACATATGTTTCGGTACTAGAAGAAAACTTTTTATGTGTGGAAAAACTCTTGAGTTTTGTAACAGGTGTTTACCTGCTTTCGTTTTTTATATTTATTCCATTATGTTTTTATAAAATTTCAAGTTAAGAGATTTCGCAATTTTTTCCCACATAAAACTTTAGATTTTTGATTTGTTTGAATTTTTTAAGATGTCATTTGAATTATTTATTTACTTATATTCCAGAGCTCACAACCTTTTCACTGAAAAAAGGAGTTCTTGTAACCTCAAAACCCTATATGCAATATAATTGGCAATTTTTGTGATTCATAACTGTGTTCTCCTACATTTAGTTTATTTAAAACATAAGTAAAAAATCATGACTTGATTTTGAAAAATATAATATAAAATTGAGTCTTAGTAACATGAATGTAATCACTATGAACTAGGGGGTCCAAAATTTCAAAGGTGAAAATTTTTTCGGTGCTACCCTTTCATTTGGTTCCAATACCTTAGAAAATAAATCAGACAAAATTTGAAAACATTTGAATAATATTAAGAGGTAGCTCAATGCAGATGAAGTTTGCATCATTGCGGAACAGTGAATGTATTGACAAATTACTAAATTAATCGCAACTAAGCTTGCTATTTTTATTAACAGAAAGTAATTGCATTATAAAAATGATTTTATATGCACTATCAACTATAGCCATAAATGTATTCTGTAAATATAAGCATAAAAATATTTCCTGTAAGTGTAGTGCAAAAAGGGGGCTAGTTGAGCATAGGGGTAAACTGGGCAATCGAAATATCTCGAAAAGTTTACATTGCACTTTAACTTATCAACTGGAGGAAAGAAGCGGCCACAAAGGAGGAATTCACAGCAAGGCCCCTAGTGACGATTTGTCAATCGAGTGCCGTGTACGCAGGCCTCATTTGTTTTGCTGTAAAGTTAGTTTCAATTAATATTTCTTCCGTATACGTCAATAAATCATCCGTTCTTGATCATGTAAGTTTTAAATCTTCATAAATCTATTACATTTGATATCTAGAAAGGATTCGTATAGTGAAATGGTCTTTTCATAACCTCACTTTGGTCTCAAATACTAGTTAATGCTACTTGGGCAATAGCTTTTTCTCCTGAAATTGTTTGAACATACTCAACACAAGGTCCAAGAAAGATAGAAAGTTGTCAGCACAAAGATGAAAAATGCTGCTCTGGCAGAAACTCCAGGGGAAAAAATGCACTAAAAGAGGAAAATTTCAAAAAACTATTAAACTTAAAAAGCAAAAGAAAAGAAACGAGTTCCTAAAAAGTTATTTCTTCAGTCAAGTAAGGAAGGCATTGAAGATGAGTATGACTGCCTGGATAGACTGCTTATAAAACAAGAACCAATAAAGCAACTGTGGCACAAGTGGCTGATGTAAAAACAATTGAATTAAATTTGCTGATAAATTACTGCATGGCTCCCACTCAAGAGACGATTATCGAGTATTTCTTGAACTGATTTTAATACATTTCGGCAAAACCCTTGTGGAATCCGATATGTAGCACTTGGAGTTATGCATCTTGCTCAATGGGTGTAAAAATCTTGTACTGACTTAAAATAGGGATGTTTTCTGCCAGTTCACCATCACTTCAGTAGAAGAAAAGGGATTGCAAAAGATATGTATTTTCCCTATATGTGCACATTTGAAAGCTAGGATTGCAGCTTCTTTTCCTCAAAATGCCCCATATAATGGTTATAATTCAATGAAATCTTTATCGCTGTAAAAAATATTAATGACAAATTTTGCAAAATTGCATCGGACAAATTAGCCAGTCATTTTTGGTACTTATCAGAGGATCTTGCAACCTTGGCTCTTTTTGACAATTGAGTAGTAGCTATGAAAGAAGTAAATGAAAAAAGTAATACTGAAAATCATCCCCAGATTTTCAGAATTTTATGGATATGGTGCAGAATTTTATGGATATGGAATTAATGGACTTTGTAACAAAGTAGTCAGCTTCATTATTTAACAGAATGAGTTGACTTGATAGATAAACCCACAAATCTGGGAGCTTCAGGAGGATTTTCGCAAAGCACTAAAATTTTTTGAAGGAATCCCAGTTGCTATAATGAACATGCTGAAAGGGCATATCTCTTGCAGAAGAGCTTAATGGTAAAATAATACACACTGAAGATCAATTACAATTCTTGTTGCAGGTTGTCGAAAATCGTCGAGCTTATCCAGATTGCAAGAAAAAATAGAGTTTGGAAGGCACGGGCACAATCATTTATAGTTGTTTAAATATCATTGTTGCATTATTATTATAGTTTTTACTGGAGATTTCAAAGAAATAAACTTGAATCCTTTTCCTAGCTTGAGTTTTGTTTCTTTCCTTGTTTAGGGTATAAATCGAAAAACGCAGAACTTTGAGGTTGTTGAGCTACCTCTAAATATTAAAATTATGAGCTGAAACTTTACAATAATTATTTTTTACATAAATGGAACCACTTAGGGTAGCACCAGCAAAAATCAAAACTTTTTTAAAAAGGTCCTTTTTTGGACCACCCTACAAATGAACATTTTAAATACATTTTGACTTATATCTACAAAAATGGGTACAAGTCTTCCTTTCACATAAAAAATTTGAATATTTTCTTAAAACTAAAGTTCATAAAATAAACACAAAAGTAACGACCAGCTGAATCACGGCCAGGCCAAAGCCTTGTTCCATCTCTAATCCTTATAAATAACTACAAAAATAAATATATAAATAAGGGATTAGCTAAATTTATTCTCACAAGCTATTTCTTGAAATAATTAACAAGGAGTTCTCTAGATTTATACGAGCCTACTTTCCCGTACATACCAGCTTCAAATTTATAATCTGGCTATCTCTCTCTCTCCTTGTTGGTTAGCTTTATATCCTAATTACATCAAATAACCCTTTTTGAACGGTTGATATATATTCATTCACTTAATCCCTCATTCATTCATTCAGGCATTCATTTATTCCTTCATTCACTCATTCATGTATTTATTCACTCAATTACTTATTTTTACATTAATTCGATAATTTATTCATTCATTTTTTTAAAATCATTTATTCACTCATTTGTTCCTTCATTCTTTCAATTATTCAATTAATCATTCATTCATACAAAAATATTCTTAAAAATCCCAATCAAAAAATTTCATAGAAAAATAGGCTCGTTAGTTGTGGATTAACTTTTTATCTGTACATGTTCTACGTCATAAGAGCTTTCCGATAAAGTTTGTTCCAAGCAAATCAGTTCGTTAGCTCAGGAATTATGTAGGACTGAGATTATGTTACTTTTTTTTGAACTGTTCAAAAATGAACAAAAATTCTTAAAATCAAAAAATATTTCATAGAATTTTTACAGAAGTAATAAACATAGGTATATTTTTAAAATTTGTCATATTAGTTAGAAAAGGGAAAACTTCTCCGCTGCAATATAACTGTTTTCAAGCTTAACTTCAAAAATTTCTCTTTTGAGTAACATTCTCACAATTTTGAACATTTAGCTTGAGTGTGTTAAAAATTTAGTCAGACTTTTAAAGCTATATACATAGAAATATATAAACATAATTTTTTGTAAAATTAGAAATACTATACATGTGCAGTAAGAAGTTATGTATCATGGATCATTTTAATACATACAAGTAAAAGTTTTAATACCTATTTTAGAGACATTAAGCTTTGAAAACTTCCGAGAAAAGGTAGGAGAAGAGCTAGTTTTTGGGGCTGGTTCGTTGCTTGATGAACTTGTACCAACAGATTGAGCTAAGAGCCAATCCATTGCATCTGACACATTACTAAAACAAATAAAATTTACATAATAAATTGTATTATGAATAAACAAAATTAAAATTCAAAACAGATTACGTTGTTATAGCAGAGATGCAAAACCATTTTCTTTTCCCCCACATATTGTTCTATTAGAAACGTTTCTTCCTTTTTTTTTTTCTTTTCTTTTTCCACTTTAACAAGCTTGTAACAATAAAACATCTACTTTTTTTATGTCAACTTTAATATTTTTACAGTAAGTAAGAGCTGTGTTTTGAAGCATTATTAATAATTTGAAGGTAAAGAATTTTTCAGCTATAAATATTCAAGTTTTTAAAGAATATATATGCCACTAAGATAATATGATGCATTCAATACATCAAAAAGAAATAGAAGTTTTGCAAAGCTGAGGTTAATGTAAATAAAAGCATTTTAAATCAGTATAAAAGCAATAAGTGCTTTCAAAAATAAGTAGCGTGCATCATTTGTAACGCTGTAAATGATTACATACCATTGAAAGTAGGGATGTAACGAATATTCGGCCACTATTCGATATTCGGCCCTTTGGCCGAATAGTCATTTCATCACCTAGCCGAATATTCGGCCTGGCCGAATACTGGGTAAGATCAAATTCGGCCTGGCCGAATATTGATGGACTATTCGGCCGAATAGTTCTGCTGCAGTAGAAATGTAAAAAAATTAAGAAATTATTAGGTAGATTTTAAACATTTAAAATTGCATTATAATTATTGCAAAAGAATGCATTAGTATATAGTTTTAATGAATAAAAATAATTTAGAAAAAAGTATATTTTTAAACCTTGTTTTAGGCTTGACTGAGCAAAAACAGATTTCAAAGTTGTAATATTGTATTTAGTATTTAGCATTTGCTCCCAAAAGCTGACAATAGTTAATGATGAGGGAGAATATGCTAAATTAATTTTGTTATTATTAACAAAGTGGAAGTCAGGCTTCGTTTGGGTAGACTGATTTATTGTGAATATTGGGTATGAGAGAAATGTGAACATAGTAGAATAGATCATGAATATTTAGATAGCATAAGCTATTGGGGTTTTTGAAAATAAAAATATATTCCAGTTAAGTGTATTAAATTTTAATAGATCTTTTAAAATTGGTATGTAAAAACCCCATAAAATAAAAACATTAACTTTTATAACTTTAAAAATATCTTCATAAAGCAGTTTTGAGCAAAGTAAAACACTAAGCAATAGTAGTTCTTTCAATTGAATTAAATAATGAGTAAAATAATGCTAATGCTTACTACCATGAAACCTGTCATTTGTATTCTGTTTGTGGGTGAAATTCTTAGTTTTATTACATTTAAAACAATAGAGAAAATAAATTAATTTTAAATAGTTTTAAATTCTTGACAAACAGAATTAAATCATACATCATAGATTGTGTGTATTTGGTGTTTGACTTGGTGAATAATTTTAAATTTGACAAATATTTTCTAATACAATGATTTTCTAGAAATTTTAATATTCGGCCGCCGAATATTCGGTATTCGGCCTAAGACATTGGCCGAATATTCGGCCCAGAAGAAATGGCCGAATATTCGGTATTCGGCCAAATCACTATTTGTTACATCCCTAATTGAAAGCAAGAAAAAGCAACAAATAAAAGGACAATTGATATCCACAGCGGAGTTATACCTCGAACCAGGGTTTGTGACCTTTTTATTTTAAATCGGATTTTTTATATATTTTTTTAAAATGACCTTAAAGACTGGATATTTCGCTATAAAAATAATACGACATGTTAAACATTACAAGAAAACACATTTTAAACTATTTTCATGGCAGTAGATGTTTTTTATAATAACAAAGATACACAAAGTTTTATACAAATGCATGATTCAAATGAAATTTAACCCTACTAGGAATAATAGTGCACTCTAAATAAAGAAAAAATAACAAACTAATCTGAATTCTTTTGCAGTTGAAAGTTGAAAAAAAAAAATCAAACAATTGTGTGGCACTTAATTTTACATTGAGTGCAATTTAATCATTTTTTTATCTTATAAATGAAATAATTTCAATCATTTTTTAACTTATCCATTTAGTAAAATCAAAACTCAAACTTTTTGTTTTAATCAAATATCTTTATTGAAAATTTCTAAGATGAAAAAATATTTTACAAGGAAAAGATTATGGAACATGGATGAAACATCTTTGAAGATAAGCATACTAAATGAAGCTGTTTTAAACACTATCATTCTGAATTATTTATTTTGTAGTATACATTAAATAGATCTAAAATACTATTATTAAAATTAAAAACATAAAGTGGATCATGATTACTATGAATTGCAATATGAATGGTTCAATGAATTATGCTTTGATTTTAAGATGGCGGAAGAATAAGAATAATACTGTAAAATTTTAAAAACAGTAATATGCTAAATATACATGTATATATAACAAGAAAATTATTTAGTAAAGATGTTTGATTAATTCATTTCAAATGTTAGGTGGTTGAGCATAAATCAAAAATGTAATATTTCAAGAAACAATTACTAAGTATTATCCAATAAATTATGCTTGCGAGCTCAAAAATCTAAATAGTGGTACTTTAGGATTACCTCAAAACAATAAAATACACCTGATTGACAGATTAATGAAATTTGAAAAATGTTTTATATTACATTGTTTATGACTTGGTACTATGTGTTATCAACCTAAGGCTTAAATTAATGTCAATTACAATTTTCTGATTAGCTTTAATATCAGTACAGATGAGAGAAAGTTATATTTTGATGTGAGGACCAGGCGGATGGAAATAATACTTATTGATGTGGCACAAAAGCTATTAATACCTGATGTGGCAAGAATCACGGATAGATTAAATTAAAAGAAGTCATGATTTTTTGCACTTCTGAAATAGTATTGTTCTTTTTACAACTAATTGACAGCGACAAAAAAAGGGGGAGGGGGCCAGGGGGCCCCGGCGCTTTGGCTTGGAAAAAAGGCTTTGTTGAAAAAGGCCGGGGCGCCTCAGGGGCCCGGGGGGTCGTTCTTAGGGGCGCATTGGCCATAAATATTGACTGAATCTTTATAAGTAAAAAACAATAGTTATTATCTCAAAAAAAACCTATATTGCTATTGTTTTTTACGCGGTTTTTGGCCTCTGGACAGTTAAAAACCGATTTTTCTCAACCTTGTACCACCTTGTCGAGGTGGATGGGCTTGCTATATGCTAAGAATGCCACAACTTCTGAATGTTCTAGCAATGATTTTTCTAAGTAATTAAACTATACTGTAATTGAACAGTATAATTGGTTAACTCTCCAACTCAATAGCTGCCCCAGCTGTACTTCAAAGTTAGTGGCAGTCAAACCTATCTATTTTATGACGAGCAAAACGCAATTTATTGCTTTTTTATTTTCCCTTATTCAGTCTATTCTGATCAGCGATTGTTTTCCTTCAGCTTTTTGAAAGTCAAAATATGTATAATTAAAGTTTGTATTGATCATTTTTAATCTCTATTCCTTCATAATATATAGTAGGGGCGGGAAAAAGTTTTTTGCCTCAGGGCGCCACTCGTGCTAGCGCCAGCCCTGTAGGTAGCACATTTTCTACTCGGATTTTAACAATTTTAAAGGCCATAAAATTAAAAATAAAAAATCCTAAACACACAAAAAAAAAAAAAAAAAACATATTTCATAAACAAAACAGACCATCACTCATCTACATTAAGCTCAATAATGTGCTAGTATTCCTTAATTTAACATTGGTAAAATTAGGCCAATAGCACCATTTACTTTGTGATATTTTATAACCATTTGATGAGAAAATATAGTTTCATGCATGAGGCGAACATAAAAAAATACTTTACCAAATGACAGAATGTCAAAGAGAAACCATTATTGGCTCACAGAGTTAAGTACTTTATGATAATTGCAGAGTTATAATTAAGTATTTTATGATATTAAACTGGTAAAGCACAATACAGTTCATTGAGGCTCTTGAGACATTAAACACAAAACAAACAAACCTATTTTGCTTTAGCGCTTCTATTGCCTTGCTTTCTGAAAAGCCCATGTCTGTTAATTGTTTCAGTGAGGTTCTATCTACATAAATTTCGTCTTCTTTTGCTTCCTCTTCTGAAAAATTAAAATCATTTTTTTAAAATTTTACAGCATCATAATGTCAAAAAAAAGAACCAAAAACCTACCGTATTTTCAGGAGTATGCGCCGCAGTCGCGATATGCATTCAAGAAAAAAAAATTTTAGCGTATGCGCCGCATGCCAAAGTTTTAGTTATTATAGCACAATTAGGTGAAGAAAAGTGGAATAAATTGAATACTATAAATGTTTTTCTTTTTTTTAAATAATCACCCATACGTTCTTTGTATTTTTACTTGGAGGAGACATCGGTTGGTTATCTAATGCAACTATCCGGAGCGCGGGACGCGGAAACTTCTCCCCGTGGCGCTCTAAGTTTATTTAAGTGGTCATCACAGTTGGGCTCGCTTTTTACAAGTGGGTCGCATCCACTAATGGAAAAGAGCAGATTTAACCATCGAGATCGCTCTCCTCGCAGTCTGACTGAAAAAGACTGCATAGTTCAGGGCTTTCCGTGCTCGGATCGTCCGTTCTGGAAGCCTAATCTCGCAACATAAACAAAGCCGCCATGTTGCATTCGAAACTTTGTGGTCGAATCCTTTTTCACCACTAAAAACACGGCGGACGGAAATGCGACAGAGTAGGAAAATTGTCCGCGAACTAGTACGAAAGTAGAGAAGCCGAAATTACGGGTTTTTCGGATCGTGACGTCAACATCACCATTGAAGCACGTGGGCACTGTCACCGCCTGCACTTCACATGACACAAAAATGATGTGGTGCCATCTAGTGACAGTGTTTTTAATATATTTGAAAAATAATATTTTTAAAAACTTTTGAAAAAAAAAAAGATCGTATGTGCAGCACCCGTTGTAAGCGCCGCATCGGCAATTTTTTCACTTTTTTTTCATATGCGCCGCGGCGCATACTCCCGAAAATATGGTACATTGGAATTGCAGTCAAACCTCTTTAAAACGAACCCAAAGGGACTTTTAAAATAAATTCGTCTTATCAGAATAACAATGAAATCCTTTTTTTTTAGAAAGCAAAAGGAGGAATTTCATGCTATTTTCCAGTACACAATGCTCGATTTAAGTCCCAAATGCATATAGTCCCAATGCAAAAGATTTTGAATTTGTCACAAGAAAAAAAAACAACTTTTTGGTTCTCAAATAAAAAGTTTTAAAAGTAAAAATTCAATGACTTTAAACGTTTATTAACTGAAATTACATATCAAGAGAAAATCTTTCAAAATTATCATAGATATTTACCTTATTATGTTTTTAAAAGACTCAGTTATAACACATTGTTTCCTACTCTTTTCTGAACAATTGCTTCAGAAGTCTTCATAGGCATCTAAATTGTTTAGACATTCTTGATGAATTATACTTTTTTTTTTTTCGCTGTATGGTAAAGTGAAAAATGACTTTTACGTTAGTTTCGCATTGAATTGAAGTTCGAACGGTAGGGACTACAAATAAGAGTTCAACTTATCCAATAGTTTGAATTAAGTGTGTTTGTCTTAAACGAAGAAATTAGCGTTATTTGTTGATACATTAGGACGGGGATCGCAAATGTAGTTCGTCTTAGCAGTAATTCGTTTTAAGCGTGTTCGAATTAACGAGGTTCGACTGTATTAATTCAAAATATAATTTTTACTTTTAGAAATTAGACTGAAAAAGTACACCTACAGGGATTGTGCTTCCATTCCTATAAATTCTTTATTATAGAATTTGTATAATTACTTGATTTCACACTAACGTTTAACAATCTATTCAAACCAAATATAAAATTACAAGTAATTGTTTTTTGGGCTGTTTGTTATCTTTGAGAATCTATCTTTTACGCTAGCAAAACCAGAATTTTTTCCTGGGCTAGAAATAGGGGGGGGGGGGGGGTACCCTTAAAAGTACTTCTGTGCATGTATGTGTATTGCCATGCTAGGACTGACACGTCTTATAACCATGGATCCTGTTGGGTAAGGGTTGGATTTTTTACGGAGGAAACTGGTTGTTTACAGGGAAGTGGAAGAAACTAAAAACAAGTAATATTTGCTACAACTTTCGGAACATGCATTGTTCAAGAGCAGATGGTTGTTAAACTGGGTTCCCCAGCAAAAGATGAGGAGTGCCACGAAGCACGCATGATTAAATCTTCTTCGTTCCTAAGCCAAATATTATACGACTAGGGTGTCGCAAGAAAATTATAATTCTTCCAAGGGTGCCCCGACTTAGAAAAGTTTGGGAACCCTGTTCTAGAAATGCTTTTCAGTTTATGCTATTTCTAAAATGGAAAAATACCAAAATACATTTTCACATTAATATCAAAAATATATATTCATTCTGGCATTTGTATCTGAATTCTAACTTTAAAGTACTATTGTTTAAAAAAAATTGTACTGATCAAAATTCTTCTTATAATCTATAGCATATAATCACATGTAAAGTAATAAAATGCAATAAATTTTACCTTCAGCCATTTCTTTAAAAAGTGCCACAACTTCTGGGTGATATCGTAGTAGCTTTTCAGACACTTTTACAAGAGAAACAAGAATCTTTCTAAGCTCAGTATGAAACTAAAACACAATAAATTAAAATTAGAGCCAGCTTTTAACAAAAGCATTTATCAAGATTTATAAAACCAAAGTCTTTTTTAAACCTTATGTATCAACATACAAACTCTTGAGACGTAGCGCAAGTAAGTAAAACTTTGCTTAAATGCAAGAATAAAAAAAAATTGCGGATTACTTCATTATGTACTTTTATTATGTTAAGTTAAGTGAAAGATAAAAGGCAGGGGTGTCGCTGACGCACTATAGCGCGTAAAAGACGCGTGATGCGCGAAAAGGACCCGATATTTGAAACCTCATGCGTCCTAAAGGATGCGCTATTTTCCTTTCATTACTTTCTGTGAAGTTTCTTAAAAGTAAACCAGAGTAGAATGGAAGTTATTTTTTCCTGAAAAGATTTCTAAGAAGTCCATTATCCACTGAGAACAAGTTCCTAACAACCTTCCTTATCAGTATTTTCCTTGCAATCGCACCATGCACAATCGGCCCAATGGAACGTATTCCTCACAGGGGGCTCAATCTTTGTGTCCCCAGGGTAAAATCTCACTCTGGTAACTTCTTACCTTACAACATGTCATATCTTCTCTATTCTTTTTAAAGCCCCTCCCTCACCCCTTTCATTACGACAGGCACGTGTCAGTCGCCGACTCTCGAACGTCCGCGAGTGCTCTACACATGCTCTTTAATAGTTTTAAAACAGTATTGGAAGTGATTGTGCTCCAGTTATTTTTCTAAACGTTTTCCAAATTTGGTACGATCTTGCTGACAATTATTGCTTCAGATAACCAGAGGAGAAATGTTTTAAGTGCAATTTTAAAATTATTTTATTCAGAGAAATTTGTTTATTTGCCGATTTTTATTTCGATCGCATTTTGAAAAATGCAATCTTTTTGCATCCGCTCTGGAAGTTAGAAGTTTTTCATTTTTTTATGCTTAGTAAGCTTTGTTAGAAGGCAAATAAATGAAATTAATAATTATTTTCCTTAAAATTTGATCACAAGGTGTTTAAAAAAATTGTGTTCTCGTTAAGAGGGCAAGCTTATAAAAGTTAAGAAATTGAATGCTCAATCGCGGGATTAATTTTATTTTGTTTCAATAAGTTTAAGTTTTCGCAAAAGAGATTCAAATAAAGAACTAAACTGATAAAAATTAATGTTACATTGGTAGGGGTCTGAAAAGAAAAATTGGTGTTTATGCACACCTTGGCTGCTTTATTACTGCGATAATCACCTTAAATCAAGTCATTTATTTATCACCATGAGTTGATAGTGCATTTACAGGATATATTATCTAAAATTCATTTCAAAACATTGTTTCATTTAAAACACGTCTTTATTAAATATGTGAAATCTTGGAGTACGTTTTTCATTCTATAGATTAGGAATTGTGTTTATTCCATCTGGTAGTTATATACATAGTAGGCCACGGTAGCCTAGTGGTTAGAGCGTTGAACTTCCACCTGGAAGGTTGCGTGTTCAATACCTGTTGAAGACCCACCATGTACACTTGGGGATGCGTGCATGTAAAATCAGTGGACCTCACTACCTCGCCCCCTGCGCAAGCAATCTTAAGGCCTCAGCTAACAGGTAGGGGTCCGGTGGAAAAAGCAGTTATATATAGTTAGTACATAATATAGAATTTTGGTACCTGCTTTTATAAAAGAGAAAGGTTGTTTTTAGGGCTATATTAAGAAAAAAAATTTTTTTGTGCAATTATGGTTACTGTATTTTTACGAACTGAAGCTATAGCAACATACGAAAATGCTAGGAAAAAATGCTTTGGGGACCCACAATTTTCCAGATAGGACTCACATTTTTTAAAATTGTGGGTCCTTGGGAACCAGTTCTCTGAGTACCCAACGACACCCCTGAAAAGGTTACATTGAGGGAATTTCATTTTCGTGTTAACATTAACTCTATCTGTACGCTAATAGAAGTGATTTAATAGTAAACCTGAATAGGGAACAATTTTCCACCGTACATATAGAGCAAACACCAATCCAAACAAACTCGACCACAATTTCCTGTTGAATTCAAAAAGTTTAATTTCACAATTTTATATATAGAGCTTAGCAGAGTTGTCAAAAATTTTAAAGTAACAGTTTATGAACTAAACATAAATAAAAATATAAATAATAAATATTTGCTTCACACTATCTGAAGTTTTCATTTACACAAGGGCGGATCTAGAAAATCTTCAAGGGGGGGGGGGGCGATTTTGGAAATCTCGGGGTTCAATGTAAGGATGGATGGAGGAGATTCTTCATTCCTTTTCAACAGTCCCTCCGCCCCTCCCCCCTTTTTTTCAAACAGCAGGAACAACAAAAACAATGCTAGTGTAGTGCTATTTAAAATTTTACTAGCACATTTTTTCAATGCATATACGTTTATTCAAAGCCCTTATAAAAGGAACACAAGCTGACGTTTTTTTGCTTTCGCAAATCTGTCTATAATTTTTTCAACGTCCAATGTAATATCTTTATGGATATGCAATAACGCTAATTCAGTGAGTCTATCATCACTCATTCTGCTTCTTAGCCAAGTTTTAACCGAGTTAGGATTTCCTTCAAGCTTTCTCAAGAAAAATGTAGGCTTGTAAATACATTTTCTAAATTTGAGTTGATATGTCTAAATTACAAAATAATAGCAATTATTAGTAATATATTTTCTAAAATTTTCAAAATGTAATACTAAATATGTACTAAAAGAACCATCAACAAGTATGTGCAATTTATATAAACATCTGTAATTATGAATGTTCAATGAAATGTTTCAGACTCCAGGTTTTAGCGTAAATGCTGCAGGAATTTACACCACGTGCTAAGGGTTGGCTAGCTGTCACCAGTTTGATAGGTAGAAGAAAAGAGCAGGGAATCTCTTTCCCATTACTCCGAGGATTAGCAACTCAGCAATACTAAAGGACAAAGGAACAGGGGGAAAGCATAGAACTTGAAGGGCGTTTAGGCTGGGATTCCAAGAACATAAAAAAATGGCTGGTCCCGGGGCACAAAGAGTAAAAACTCACTTAGGAGTGTCGTTGTAGTATCCACTTGAATCAGCCCAGGGGGGGGGGGGATCGCCCCATAGCCCCCCCCCCCTTAGATCCGCCGTTGCATTTACACTTTAGAAAAATACATATTTAAAATGGCAGTGTTGTTTGTTAATTGCTATGAACAATTTTGCTACTGTACAACAATTATGTTTTATAAAGTGATTTGAGAATTAAAAGAAAAAACAAATTCATGACTTCAAGCGAAAGCAAGCCCATAATTTAAGGGGCTCAGAAGGGGACAACTGCCCCTCCCCCTGACTTTGAGAATGTATTTTTATAAATATGCAGTTTTTTAAATGTAATTTTATTTTAGGAGAATGTACTCTTTGGCCCCCATCCCCCCACTAAATGGGGAAACTCAAAGTGAAAGTAAGAGTACAATTCATATTGAAATATTCAGTTTGATGTTTATTTGTAGTATGACTGCAGGTGCAGATACAGGAGGTAGGTGATGGGGACAATTGAACCCCTCTCCCCTCCTCTCAAGAGTCATTTATTTTTAAAAATTATATGACTAATGAACTAGAGCACTTTCTTTGTAATTTTACATATCTTGCCTAAAAATTTATTTTTACGGTGAAAATCTGTTAGGTTCACACAATTTAATGTGTTTGAATTGCAAAAATTATAAAAATGGAACAATCTAAGCATGCATAATAATAAAAGGTACTCCTTTCTAAAGAAATTCATGCTGAGACAGAAATTTAGTTAATCACATAAAGAACTGACAAAGGCTTTACAGTTAATAGCCAGAAAAAATGTTCTGAAACAATAAAATATAATATATATAAAGAATATACAACTACCACTAGAACATTATGAATGTTATGTCAGTTGTTAATTACAAAAGGAAATCCCATTTTAAGCATAACAGGCTATATAATAAGACTTATCCCTTAATGAAAAATAATATTATTTAAGCTCTTACATCAACAGGCACAGGGGGATTTTCAATTAAAGTATCAACATTTCTCATTTGTAAAAATGCAGTTTCTTTCTGGATTTCAATCTCTGTAGGACCACGACATTTTTCTTCTTTCTAAATATAAACAAATAAATTAGTGGAAAAATATGTTAAGAATGTGTTACAAAATATTACAAACAATAGAATTTATTTATGTGAAATATACTACAATGCAGGGAACAAAACAGGGAAAATACAACATTCAAGATTATTACAAACTTGAAGATTTCCCGGTTCATTTAACTCAAAAAGATTGGCAATGATGTAGATTTTTTTTTTACTTTTGAAAATGTATAGCCATTTTTAAGATGTTACAAAAAATTCTTAAAGGGAAGATAAAGAGGATACTTTAATTTACTACAAGCTCCATATTTTTATTTATTTATTTGTTGATTTTTGAACATAGATATAGCTTATACATAAATTCAGAAGAGAAACTATTAGCCTACTGTGTAGTAAAATCACACACACACCAACAGACATATACATAAATACCTAAAGCAAATTAAAAGTAAGCCTAGAATTAAGAAAAAATTTTGACATACAAAACCCCACAAAACAGAGCAAGATTAAACACAAATAAACTGTTATCTATTGGTTTTTATATTGAACAATTTTGTCAAGTACCTATCCCTCTCCCTATATATATTTATATATATCTCTAATATAGGATCTTAAAAACAGTACTACAGACTTCTATTTTTTCTAGAATTATAAAGGCATTCAACAATCAATAGATAAAAACTAACATATAAGCTATCCTTTCATTTTTACACATAATACTGTCATAAAATATAAATTTCTGTTAAATTACTGAATAGAAGAAAATAAAATGTCAATGTTTACAAGCTTCTGCTGAAAACATACATGGTTAGTATATATTTTAAAACTTATTTTACTCATTGTGATAGTTTTTTTTTTTTTAATATCATGATTATTAGTGAAATGTATTAAGACAATTTAAAATGCCTATTTAGCATGAGGTTATTTATAAACGTTTCGACTATTATCATGAGAAATAAGAGCTGTATGTTATGGTTTTAAAAGAAAACTATATTTTGGTTTTTTCCAAACACCATATTTAAATTAAACTTTATAAATCGTGTATTATAAGCAATTTTCATGTTAAATTTTCATAACATCACTAATATAAAGTGGGAATCAGCAGTTCAATGATGAAAAGCAAATAGTAATTCTACCTCTTCCTGAGATTCATTAGCAGGTAGAACTTGAGATCTTCTTTTCAATAAAAGTAATTCATCTGAAAAATCAGCTACGTTTTAATACATGTGATGTCTTAATTAGAAAATAATAAATTTTGCATCTGTATTGAACAACTGAAATCATCTTACCATTCTCTCTGATATCCTCATCTCGTATAGTTCCTTCATCAGCAAGTGGCCGATTTTGAGAAACAAGAATTAATTTATACCGATCAGAGACTTTGATACTATCAATAGGATTAAAGAAATGGCTTAGAGCCATCAGTTTTAGTTTATCTATTGTAAACTCAGGTAAGACATCAACAACCCAATATGCTCCAGTGGAATTGATTATAGTAATTTTCATTGTTTCAATACTGCCTGTAGAAGCATCTACAACATACATAATTGCTCGTTTGAGTATTCACATTCATAAAAAAATATTTTGAGAAAACACTTAAATTTTTCAGCAAAAACCATTCAGAAACAGCTGTTTTTAGGATATGCGCTTGCGCTTTCATAATGGAAATACTAGGAGTTTAGAGATATTATACATTCACAATTGTAGCATTAAATACCAATAGATGTCGCTGCTGTTCCCTACGATACTCCCATCGTATCGCATATTCGCATATCGCTCTGAGGTAGCGTTCATATGTGTGAGCTTTTTAAGGAAGGACCTGATCTTGTTTTGGAAAATTGAGACTTGTAGGAAAACTATTAATATTAATTTAGAAACGCGTTGAAAAGTCTAGCTCTAACTTGAAGGGGGCTTGTGGAGTTAAAAAATAGCAAAACTAATAAAGGCATTTAAATTCCTCAAGTAGGGATTAGATATCAGGCTCAAGTTGACTGCAGTTTAATGGTGTAAAAACGATGAAGGACCTTTCATTCACCACTTGAGTCAGAACTGTACAAGTAACAATGGGTCGATCAAACGTTTGCCTTTAATGTCTACAAGTAGTCCAAATCTTTTAAGAAAATCCGCATCAATAATTGGCTTGGAAACATCGGCGATAGTCAAGTCCCATTCGAATTTTCTTCTCAACCATAGGTCTAGTTTAATTGATTGAAGTCATACATTTTAAGAAGGGTAATTAGCTGCAAAAACTTTGAATTCTGTTGAAAACAGTTTATTTGGTTTTGTAGGAAGAATTACTAAGGTGAACATGCATCCTCGAATTTCGGGGACGGCCCCCAAATTTGTATATTTTTATTACTTTGTCCCCCAAAACACTTTAATTCCTTGAAGACGTAGAAAGTCCCCAATTTAAAATTTTCCCAGGTTGTTATGAAATGACAATCCACGGAATGTTCTAATCCAACATTCTCAGGATGTCCTCGTCCAGGACGTCTCGTTTTTCGAGACATTAAACCTTTGTTTGGGAAATAAGGAGTCTGGGCTTCCTCGTATGACTTCTTAAAGTTACTATCATGCCAAAAGCATTA
Organism: Octonoba sinensis; assembly: GCA_038502835.1. Taxonomy (NCBI): domain Eukaryota; kingdom Metazoa; phylum Arthropoda; class Arachnida; order Araneae; family Uloboridae; genus Octonoba; species Octonoba sinensis. The sequence continues at coordinate 20,089,620 of CM076599.1, read as the reverse complement.
TCAATCATAAAAAAGATTTTCTCTAGTTTTAAAAATATATGAATCTTAATTGCACAGAAAAATATAAAATAGGCTTGAAACTACTCATGTGGAAATCGACGATAAAATGTAACAGGAAAAAAATAATAATTTCCTGGAAAAAAAGAAAGAAAAAAACCACCGAAATTTTAAAAAGAAAGTCTAGAAGAAATAAAGAAAGAAGCAAAACGACAGAGACTCCGAGCGCACTTTGCGTAGAATTCTTCGGTGGACGTTAGTTCACATTATGGGCGAGCGCTCTCCAAGTGTGACGTCACGCCAATAGGCGTGGAGCTCTGACGTCACTCTGTTTAAGCCGCATGCGCCGTTTTCGTTTTCTGCGTTGAGTGTGTGAGAGTATAGTTTTTGATTCTAACAGATCTAAGGAAATTAATGTTCCAGATAAGAGGAGTTTGCTCTCATTTATTATTGTTATTAAAGCAATATCATTTTTTTCCAATAAATACTTTGTGTAATTTTTTTTTACTTTCTTTAACTACAGTTATTATTTTTTAAACTTTGTGTATTTTTTTTCAATAAAAATGTGTGTTTTTCAATAAAACACACATTTTTGTTTTGAATAAAAATAAGGAACATTGGGTTAATAAATTGTTAAAATTAAACATTGCTTTTTGCTAACAAGAGCTTTCCTTCAGAGCTCCCTAAGCAGTAAGAGCCTTTTAGATTCATTAACATCTTTGGAAAAGTAGCTAAAGCTTTGTGTGGTTTTTCAGAATGATGTTAAAGGATGAAATTTTTTTATGTACTATGTAGTTGTCTATTCATTTATTTTGAAAGGAGTGAGTTTGTGAGGTTTTAACGTGATCTAATTGCATATTTTCCATTCATTTTGTGAGACATTAGATGTCAGTTTGTTACCATTGTAGGACAATTTGAGGTTTATGTTGTGTTTCCTTATAATATAATAATGTATCGGGGCATTATTATAATAAACATGTTTATAAACTTTACCTGTGCGAGACCTTAATTGAAAAGTTTGATGCACTAAGTGCAAAGTATAAAATTATAATACCTTCATATATAATTTCCTATTTTATATTTTATAAGTTACCTTCCCAAAATTACTGCTATATTTTTGACATTGTTAGTGTTTAAGCAGTGAATTTTTTAAAAATTCTTTTTATCTTAAAGTGCTTTCTATTTTATTTGCTCTTAATATATTTTATATTTCTTCTTACAGATAATTGGATATCTCAGATTATTATCTGAAGTGCTAGTTGAATTCTAGCCCTGATGCAGTTATTATAGAAAACTGCATCAAGGTTTTAATTTTACTGGAGATGTTTTGAAAATGAAAAAAATAGTTCAGGAGTTGTTCTTGATATTGTGCTGTTTTTGTGTGAAAAAAAAATTGCATTCAAAGTTTAAGTTTTATGTGGTGTTCAATCTTTTTTTTTTTTTTTTTTTCTGTAATTTTGCTTTCATTTGAATACACATGTAAATATATCAAGATCCCCATAGGACATACCTATTTTCTTATTCATTAGAAGCGTAATACTACCTAATAAATTGATTAGATAGTAATTGCCGCCCCCTTAAGGAAGCTGCGCTGTGAGGCAAGCGCCTTGCTGCCTCTGGTTCTCGCTGGCCCTGTGTTCTTGAAATTATTGATTTACGTTTACTTACCCTTCTATACTTCAGATGAGGCGGCTTCTTTCATATTTCCCTCAAAAATGTAATAATAATAATAATAATAATAAATGTTCTTCAAGTGGTAAAGATTATGCTATCAGTGTAGCTGTTGACTTTTTCAATTTTATAACGTTTTGTGCAATCTTTTTTACAACAATATACTCTGAATGCATTGTAGATTAATGTATAAGGACATACACATAACAAATATTTACACAAAAAGATGCACTGATATTTTAGAAGTGGCATTACTTTACAACTTTTTTTTTAAATTCAAGCTTTGATTGTACTTTCTGGATTAAATGAATTTCGTATTTTTAAATAGTGTCTAAATTTAATGAAAGAAGTTGGATTTTTTACCTTTAAAAAAAAAAAAAACAGCATTGATAGTTGATTTCGTAAATATTAAAGTAAATCAATTAATGAAGGGGGCACCATTTGTACCAAGCTTTTTGGTTTGTTGCTAAGATGTTCTGCTTGATTTTTAATTGAAATAAAGTTGCGCCCCTTTTTTATTCCCCTCCCCCTCCCCCGTCTCTCTAAGTTTATTCATATATAGAGACTTATTTTCATTAATGCTCGCTGTTAGACTCTAAAATCATTGCATGACGTAATTCTTTTAGATGATTTTATTAGAGGTAAAATAAACAGCTTATAGTACAGTACACTAACAAACAGTTTTGTTTCCTGCATTTCAAACTTTATCCAAATTCTTAACAGTAGATAACTTTTAATCAAATAAAACTACAGAAAAATTCTAGCTTGAAATTTACGTTCAAAATTGCAGCTTCATTACAATTATATTTTAATTTTAGTTTTCTCTCTCTCATTTTTTTTTCTGTAAAAACATAAAAGATTATTTTTTGCATAAGTGGTTTCCAAAGGGAACCGTCGTCCCGCACGTCACAGCCCCTACAACGCAGAGACCACCCTGTTTGTTTGTAATTTGTGACTTTCGGTAATGTTCCTGATGAACTCCCCACAGTTCGGAACTTCTTGTCATTATTTAGTGAGGGAGGGTTGGTTCTCCGGTTGTTACATAGCCTTTGGGGTGTGAAGTAGGTTCTCTTGTGGTCTAGAATCCCCTTACTGCGAGAGTGATAATGTGTAATATAAATCTATAATGGACACCTGTTAATGTGCTCACCTTCGGACGAAAATCATTTGATAACAATTACCAAGTGCTAATATTAAAAAATAAAAGTTTAATACTTTAAAAATGCGAATAAATACTATGCAGTAGATTTTCGGAGACTACGTTAATTTACGTGTAATTGAAATTGAATGAATATATTTAGCGTGAAATAATAGTTACTAGAAAAGTACAATAAGACTTATTAAATTATTGATATAAAAATAAAATTTAAAAAAAAAAGAAAGGGAGGAGGGGAAGGGGAGGAATCACCGATTGCTGATTGCCTGCTATTTTTTTTTTTTTAAGTTTAACCCCGTCTGACTGAATTTTCAACAAAGTGTGTTAGTTTTCTTTTTCTCTTTAAGCTAAATGCTGAAGCTACTTAATATGTCCAATATCAATCACACACAATTTCAAGCTTTATTAATCATAAATAAAAATTGTCCGAGAAAGCGGACACTACGCAAAACATCAAAATTTTATGACAAAGAATTGTTCCAAATTAAAATATTTTCGTTTGTAATCCTTATACAGTAGTATCTCCATTAAGGGACACCTCTACTTAAGGAACACTTTTTCTGGTCCCAGTCCCTTTAAATAGGGACCACAATGTATTTACCTCTGGATAAGGGACACTCTATTTAAGCGATATTCAAAGAGAAAAGTTTCAAAAATTAAAGTTATATATAGGCTTGCCATACGTCCCGGTATTTTGCTCCTGTGCTTTGTTTTGTTTTAAAATTTGTCGAATGTGATTGCAAATTTTAATTTTTTTCTTATTTATGAGAATTTTGCACCTAGTGTTTTTTTTTTTTTTTGCGTTCAAGTAATTCAATTTTTTTTTTTTTTTTTCAAATTTGTCAAATGTGATTTCAAACTTTAATTTGTTTGGGATTTATGCAATAAAAAAGAAATAAAGAATTATGAACAAATGTAGTATATGATTTTTTTTTAAAATCAAATTCATACTTCAACTTAATGTTTGGTTGCATTTTGACAAAGTTTTAATGAACAATCTCATATTCTAAATCAAAAGTATTTTCAAATTATTTCTGTCATCAATTCCTTTAAAATATACTGCACACAATAATTTTTTTAAACTAGTTGAAGGTGATTTAAATTTTCTGAAAAAAATGAACTGGAAAAAAAATCGTACATTTCCCACTATTCCTTATTTTTATTCAAAACAAAAATGTGTGTTTTATTGAAAAACACACATTTTTATTGGAAAAAAAAATACACAAAGTTTTTATTGGAAAATAAATGATATTGCTTTAATAACAATAATAAATGAGAGCAAACTCCTCTTATCTGGAACGTTAATTTCCTTAGATCTGTTAGAATCAAAAACTATACTCTCACACACTCAACGCAGAAAACGAAAACGGTGCATGCGGCTTAAACAGAGTGACGTCAGAGCTCCACGCCTATTGGCGTGACGTCACACTTGGAGAGCGCTCGCCCATAATGTGAACTAACGTCCACCGAATTCTTCCCTCCTCCCTCCCCAACAGAAGAAAGACGATTGCCTGAGGCAATAATAGAAAGGCGGGTACGGTGTTGGTGATGAGATGGAAGCTCTTGTTAATGGCGTCAAGTGCATCATCGTAATACCGTCTGAACTCCATGGTTTGCTTATGTCTTTTTACGAATGGTAACGGTAAGTGTATTTTGTGTAATTCTTGTTGATGCGAATATCTCTCCTTTATAGTCTATGAGATCTATCTCAAAGCTTTTTAAAGTTAAATTATGTGAAATGAAATAAGGCTACGATAATTTAGTTATACCAAGCCATTATGATTGATTAATTGTTACGCAAAGCATCAAAATTTGTTGAAATTTCAGGGTTTGTTTAGATTGTTTTCATACTGATTTTAAGTTAAACTCTTGTGTTCCCCCCCCCCCCTTTTTTTTGCTATATAACGAACATGTTTGATTTTTCTTGTCACAAGCAATACTGATTACTTCTGCAGTTTTCTGGAAATTTAATTTTTGCTTAGTCACTGTTAACTACCCTTATTTCTTTATGGTAATTTTCAAACCATTTTTATAAAGCATTTATAGTAGCTGAAAATTAAATTGAACAAGCTGCCACACATTCACTTTATTTTTATTTATATATTTATTTCTTCTGATGAAACTGAAATGTGAAATTACTAACACTAAAATAGATTGTCAGCGTTATTATTTTGTAAGCATTTGTTTACATAAATTTTTAATCACAAATATTGATACACTGAAGTATTTTATTATTATTATTATTTTTTTTGGGTGTAAGATATTTTTTTCATCTAGCATCTAGCTCATCTTAAATTAAAATTAAAAAAAAATTAAATCTGGAGAGATTTGACAGAATTTCTTTGATAATTTTTTTATAGCCATTTAATTTTAGAGGCTTAAATATTGTAGAATAGCTTTTACATAAGAACTGAACATGTTGCTTTAAATTAAAATTTATTAATAGTGTTTGCAATTTGTTACTTGCAATTATAACATTTCCAAGGCAAAACTACTCTGAGTAATATGCTATTTTTTATGTAAATTATTTGATAAGTTATTGCATCTAACATTAGTTTTTCTCTTTTAAACTGGAATTAAGATGAAGATTGACGTAGTTCCAGTTTTAACATGTTTGAAGATTCTTATCAAAAAGGAGGTAAACATGTTTTATGTATTTCATTAAGTAGTGATTATTGGGAAAATATGCTCTTTATGGGGGGGGGGGGGTGTTAAATTTATCTTAAATTAAAATGATATGTTTTGAAGTTGTATGAGTAAAGTTGGGCATGTAGCGAGAAAAGAAGAGGGGTTTATTCGAAGCATGTTTTCAGTGCATATATTTATATTTCTAAACTTGTTGCACCTGTATAACTTTAAGCAAGGTGTCATCTCTGTTTGAATTTTCTTATTTGTAAAATATATATATATATTTTTTCTTTCAGATGACATTTTAAAAGCCTTTTGCGCTGATATCAGGCTTGGAGTCGATTACAAAGAAACGTAATCGATTACGATTACGATTACAAAAGGAGAAATTGAGAGATTATGATTACGATTACGATTGTAATCCTTTGCCAAAAAGTAATTACGATTACGGCAACGATTACAGTCATTGAAAAATGTAATCGATTACGATTATGACATCCGATTACGATTTTGATTACGATTAGATTAGCATAAAATTATCATATATTATGCATACAACTCTCATTTTTACAATAGCGTCATAAATCAAAAGGTTATGATTTTTTATTACATTTTTGATTTAATAAGAGATAACTGAAATGATGATGAATGCAATTAATAATGAAATAATTTCAACATCACAGTTCTTGAATTATGACGTCGTTGCAGAAATGAGAAATTTGTAATATATATATATTATATATATACATATATATATAAATCAGGAAAGGCACATTCAGAATTTTTCGAATACTTAAAACTCATGTGAGGGATAACTACATTGATCGTATTTAGTATATAAGCAAAGACGATGCACTAAATGTGTATAGTATATAATGCATAAGTGATTTACCTGGTTCAGTTATTTTGTGTGCATACAATCAAAATTTTAGTTGGCCACAATTTTTGAAAATGTAGTATACTTCTCCATTGTATTTATTTTCTAGTTTAAATTGTGCAAATATTTCACATAACACCAATTAGTTTACTGAAAATAATAATTTTGTATGATTCTTTATGAAATCACTTATAAGATGTGTATGAATTGTACGGGATAACAAAATATTTAGATAGTGTAAGAGATAAATAATCTTTCGAAAATAAATGCGGCATTTTAGAATAAGTTCAAAAAATTTGAACATGAACATTCAAATAACTCTTAGCAAAATTAGTAATCGTTAAAAAGTAATATGAAGAATAATTATAATACGAATGAGTATAATATTTTAATATGATTTTTGTGTTTTTTTTTTTTTTTTTAACATGCACGAGCATATAATTTTTTTCCATGTAACTGTTTTAATAAAAAAAATAAAGTGCAAGTAATTTTACAACACAAATTTAATGTACAAGATTAAACTGAAATACAAAATTCTGTTGAGGTAATTCTAAGAAGAAAAAGATAATTAACTGTTTAAAGTAATTCCTAAATATTAATTCATGCATGTAAAAAACAATTGGGAGAATGTCTGAACATAAATCACTTTTTCTTTTACATACCTATTAATTAAAAAGAATATTAGCATTAAAATATAAATAAATTTAAGATTTAAATGTACGTATTTTTAAATATTCGAAGAACATATTTTTAAAAATAATAATAATCACACGTACCAGGGTTAAGATTTCATGCATCTAAGCATAGAGCATCATATAACGCCTGCTCCTAAATTGCTGAAGTGTAAATGTGCTATTCTTTAGAAAATTTTTTCACTTCTACCGTTAAATAAAGGAGAAAACGCAAAAGGCATTTCGTGTCTCTTTATGTGTGTAGGTGATAGTACTCTTTCCACTAGATTTTCGGGGGGCAGTCTGCTTCGATTATTGAAAGGGAAAATGGGGCGTCCATTCTTCGCTCCAGACTCTCGCCTATTGCCCAACCGTTTGAATATGTTTTGAAGGGGTAATTAAGGAAGCAAAATGACCGATGCATTTGGTCCTTCTATAGACAGATGCCTTCCGCTTTCTTATCTACCCCGAAATCTTTTTGACTTGCGGACAGATTACCGCTCTTTTACCGAAACTGGAGGACGCGAGGAGACCGGAGACCCTCCTGAGAGCCCCAAGGTGATGTGAGTGACGACTCTCTTTCTTCTCGGGCTCTCCAGCCATTCCCCGTGGAGAGTGGAGCCGCAATTAAGAATTCTGAGAGACCGCTACAAGCTGGACAACAAGCGTCTCTCTAGCAGACTATATGGTCCTGCCATCAAGGGTCTGCGACCGCCACACAGAACCTTTTATATTATGATCGCCCGTAGGTTACAAACCACTTAGGATAGGACTTCAGTAATCAGTACACAGCTTGAATCCTTTTTCTTGTAAACTGATCTCTTCTATTCAATGGTAGTGCTAAAAATTTCAGCTTTCAGCAGGTCAAGATTACACGATTACAGGACCAGCAGATTACGGATTTTTTCCTTAAGATTACGATTAAAATTACAGGTGAAAAAGGATTACGGGATTACACAATTTCGATTATGATTATGAGAATATGCCATCGTCAGATTACGATTACGATTACGATTTTGTCAAAATGTAATCGATTACAGCCGATTACGATTACGTAATCGCGATTACTCCAAGCCTGGCTGATATAATAAAGTGATGCATGGATTTCTCACAAAAATGCAGGTATTAATTGAGCAACTATATTTACTTTTATTATTATTTTTTCTCTCACCTATCAATTGCAGCAGAAACATTATTGTTTTTGCTATTTCTTGTTACGGGTGATTTTCTAATTTATTGATAGATTGGTATTACACAATCTGAAAATTATTGCTGAATCAAACATAAAAACTTGTCTAGATATGAATTCCTTATAATTTACTGCATTGTGAACAGGTAATTATTCTCAAATTAATTTATTAATATTTTAGATATTTCAAAAAGTCTTAACAAGTGATAGTTTTCCTCATGGGTTGTACCATCATTAAACATTCTGTAAATTAATCCTTATCGATAATAAATTTAATAAATCCTGTATAATTTATCTTAAATGCTCTGTAATAAGCGATAGTGCTATTAATATTTATGTATTTTTTAAAGTATTTGAATAGCTGTTTATCTCGGGAGTGTTGTTTCTTAAATAAAGGATATAACTTTAAATAAAAATGTTTTTTCTTAGAAGTTAAATGTTGCCACTGCAGGTATAAGAAATAACGGGGAAGTTTTAATTAGGGAACCGTTTCTTTTATTATTAGCTAACAAATATATTAATACAATTCTAAGTTTTAGCTACAGTAGCACTCATGAGGCAAACAAACAATCCTGCTGCAATAACGCACTAAAAGAAATAATAAAAATAACAATAATTGTAAAAACAAACCAAGTTGGACTTTTTTTTTTACCCCATTAACTTAGGTTACATTAAAAATGTAATAAAACGTTACTCACTTTCATGATTCTGACCGAGAAATATATGTGTTTAAACAGAACTAATAAAAAATAATCGCCTTATCAGTTTTAAATAGGCAGTAGAAATATGGAAATAAATGGTTCTAATTCTGCAAGCTAGAGCTTTCAGTTAATTTCAGTGAAGTGTAGGGATGTAAAATTTCCCAGGAAATTTTGAGGTGGTGGAAAAAAGTTTTTTTTTTTTCTGAAAAAAAATGGAAAAAAATTTATTTTTTACAAGTGAAAGTAGATTTTTTAAAAATAGTTTTCAGGATCAGGGGTGTTTCTATTGAAAAAAAATGTAAATGTTTTTTCATTATATCTTTGTAACTAAGTTTGACTTTGTAAATCATAAAATTATCAATAATTTTTCTTTATAATATTTTATTTATTACAACTTCAATAATTAAAATATTAGTATATATAGCAAGTTGATTTTAGCATATGTAACTTTTGTAAATTATCAACTAATTTTTTTTTACAGAAAGTTGCTTAGTTTTTTTTTCTCCAAAGTTTGTTACATGCATTTATACGTGTATGTATATATACAGGGTGCAAAGCAAAGTCCTTAGGAGGCTTTTATCTCTGCAACCGTTGGTTCTCAAATATATACGCACAGTTATAAAAATGTTTAAAAATTGTAAGCATTTATGATAATAGCATTTTTTAATTTAAAAAATCAATTTTGTGAAATTACAGAAACTAACTTTTTATACAGTCCCCAGTCTTTATAGTCACATTAAGTAAAAGTTGACGTCCATCCTAAGGAACATAACACAAAATGTTTCCCTTCTGTATGACAAAAATAAACGGATATTTCGTTTCAATGTTTGGCATTTTTTCACGATTTTTTGGCCTGCATTAAGGGGTTGGTTAAAAAATTTCAATGAAGTATTCATTCTATTCATTATTCAATGAATATTTCATTCAGATTTTTTAACCGACCCCTTAATAAAGTCCGAGAAAATGTGAAAGAATTCCAAGCTTTGAAATTAAATATCTCTGTCATTTTTTCTTGTACAAAAGGGAAACTTTGTGTTATGTTATATTTAAATATATAAATAATTTAAAGAAAAATAATTAAAAATATAAAATATTCAAAGAAAAAACATTGGAATGTGACTATTATAAATTTCTGAATGTATTATTTTATACTAGAAATTTCAAAATTTTCAATTTTTCCGGGTGGAAATAAATCCTTTCCTAAAAAAAACTGAACAAAAATCTGTTTTCCCCCCAAAATTTCCGGTTTTTTTTCTTCCAACCATTCCCATCTTTAGTGAAGTGTCGGCTTTCTCAAATATATAGCTTGCAACACATTCCTTTTACTTCTACTTATCATAAAATACCAACTGGCATAACTTAACAACTGTTCTTTTTTTTCCCTGGGAGAGGGTAGGGGCTAATTTTTGAGCAACCAATTTGTTTACAAAGCAATTTGCAATAATAGAATTTTTCAAGTAAAGAAATGCAAGTACATGTATCACAAAATTGCGGGTATATTAATGAATGATATGACCATATTTATATGTATTATTCTGTTTCTCTTACCCTACCAATGCTTGTAGCTTTGCAAGTATACATATTAGTGGCCAATTTTGAGTTTTTTCTTAAAGTTATGAAAATATCTGGTGGGGGGGATGGCATGCATCTGGTAAAAAAAGAAGCTGAAAGTCAGTGTCGCCTACTGAAAAAACTGGGAAATGTATAAATCTTTAGATTCAATTCTATTAATTCCAAATGTTAAAATTCATTTTTAATAAAGCAATCGCAGAAAAAGAAAAACTAGTTTGTTCCTTAGTTCTTAAAGAAAATTTAATTTTTTTGCAATAAATTAAATAGCTGTGAAAATACCTTAAATGGGATGATAAATGCATGCTTTATTTTGCTCTTTGTTTATTAATTTTCATATCCCTACCACAAAGCAAGTGTGCATTTAACTTGGATTGTGGAACAAGAATAATGACATATAATTTTTTGCTGCTATAGCGAAGTGACAGTATAAGTGATTATTACTGTTGACAGTATAAGTGATTATTACTGTTTATGAGTGTTTGAAGAGACTTAAACGGGAGGGGGTTCCTTGATGGTTATAACAGTTGCCACTATAAACAATGTCCTTATAACAAGAACAACTCTTCATATATATGAGTATGTATGTGTTTTAATAATTTTTTTATTCAAAAAACAATTCATTGAAATCCTGAATAGTTTGAAAGTGCTGGTTTTGAATACTTGAACTCTCTTAAAATAAAAATCTCTAGTGAAATACCAAATTATCGCCCTCCTAAATTTTGCCGAAATTCGCGAAAATACGGGAGGGGGCGCGCAAACGATACAAGTGAAAAAACGTTCCAATTTTATGCCTCATCCCCCCCCCCCTCAATTTAATGGAAAGTAGGTAAAACAAGGTAAAGGTTTGTCTATTACTCATTCATGATCATGTAATTAAAATTCGTTCCAATCGATCCTAAAAAAAAGTGGCAAACAAATTTTGATTACACTAAATGCATAGCTGTTGAACTAAATATAAATTCTTGGAGAAATCAAAAGCTCACCTTTTGTACCTATTCACTGCCTGCACGTTTTCCCATCGGACATCTCTGCCTTGTCACGCAAAGCGAATTGATGTTGTTGAGATGTCTTACTTTTGCCAGTTTGCTGCCGAAGCCAAAAGAAGAAAGGAGAATTTCCAGTTACGGCCGGATGTTGAGTTGCGTATTCCCCATGCAAATTACGTGTGACGTACGTGCTTGCGTGGGGATCGCAACTCGTATATAAGGCAGGCGGCAGCTGGCATCAGTGCTTACTCTTATTCAACTTCCCCGACCTCTCACGTCTCCGATGTGATTGCACATCGTGTTGGGCTTCAGTTGAAGCCGTTGTTTTTTTATTTGAGGTTAATTCCTCTCTGCAGACGTGTGTTAATCTTTACAAATGTTTTAAATGAAATGTTATTTTACTTGGTTGAATATTGACCAAGGGGATTGTTAAAATTGCCGATATTTTTGTCAACGCATATGAGCCACCAGTTCCTGTCCCGAAAGGATTTCACCGAAGGATATCATCAGGATGTCTAATTGATGCCAAAGTTGGTTTTTCTTCCGCTCACCTTTAACAGAATCGAAAGAAGCAAAGAAACCTTGTGCACTTAGTTTTTTATCTTGGACACCGGTGACTTTATTGTGAATTTATTCAAGGACGTGGTGAATATTTTATCTCTATTTTTCAATGTTGACTCTTTTACATATCGGTATTTTAACATTATGAGGTCGTTTAACATGTTGTCATTTGTTTAATAAATGTTCATTTTTTATACAAATATTTGTCATGTATTCTTCTCGGAAAGGCCAAAAGGTCCACTCTAAATTTTCGTTGGCATATCTTAGTTAATTTTTATTTAAATGTAATTTAAAAATTCTCTAAAACCAACAAGTGGTAGCAGAGTACGTGGCCTTTTTTCCGAGAGAATTTTTGACTTTAATGTTTGTCCAGAATGGACAGGGACTATAGGCATATAGAAAAGTTAAATTCCCATAACTGGGCTACTTGGTCCAAGGACATAAAAATGGTCTTGATAGAGCGCGACCTTTGGGAAATAACCCATGCTAAAGCTGAAGCGCCCGTAAGTGCGTTGGATAATAAGCGTTGTGGCCAAGCTTTAGCCTTAATTTATCTCAATTTAGAAACCGATTTAAAAAGACTAATTGATGATCTAGAAGACCCCTTTGACGCTTGGAGTGCTCTCAAGTTAAATTTTGAGCCCCCGTCCTTGGCCAGGTTTGCCGCGTTGTGGGAAGCATATTTTTCTTGCAGAATGTCCGATGGGGAATCGGTAGGAATGTTCGCGGCTAAATTAGGGGGAATTTACAAGCAGCTTGTAGAAAACGGGTACGTCATGGAGGAAAAAATTAGAACTTTTCAATTAATAAGATATATGCCTCCAAATTTTAATAGCATTGTGCAATCCATCTATAGATGGAATGATAAAAAGTTCACCTTTTTAAATGTTAAAGATGAATTGTTGGCCGAAGAAGGCCGTATAAAATATCTATCAACTGATTTGGATGCACATGATAAAACAGCTGCTATGAATGTTTTCTCAAAATTACCCCAGGCAGTGAATAAGGGAAATTTTTCAAAGAAATTTTGTAATTTTTGTAAAAAGCGAGGACACATTGCTTCGCAGTGCTGGAGCAAAAACAAATCCTATAGGGGTCAAAATTCCAATTCGGGAAAATTTAAAGAAAGCCCTCAAGCGGGCATGTTTTGCTCGGTGAATGAAAATACTGAAATTTCAGCTCACAGCACGAGCTCCAAGAATGAAAACGGGGAATGGCTTCTAGATACAGGGAGCACCGCGCATTTTTGCCGAGATAAAAATTTGTTTTCGGAAATGCGAACGGTACAAAATACCCAAATGGAAGTCGCTGTGGGAGGTATTAAAAGTAAAGTTGAAGGCATTGGTAAAGTAATTTTTCAAATTGAATCGGATAATAAAATGGTGACTATTACTTTAAATGATGTTTTCTATGCTCCAGCACTGCGACGCAATTTGCTGTCTGGTTCATGTATAGATAAGCATGGTTTTAAATTGAGGTGGTACCCTGGAAAAATCTGTGTTTTTAATAATGAAAATGTCAAATTGTTCACTGCAAATTTAATCAAGAAACTTTATTATGTCAAGCCGAAATGTTTATTTGAATTGTGAAAATGCAAATACAGTTTTTTCTCCCAAAGTAAATTATTCTAATGTTAATAATGTAAAATTAGACTTGGGATTGTGGCACTGCCGTTTTGGCCACATTAATGTGGACTCTATTTTAAGTACCCATAAATCGGACTGCGTATATGGACTAGATATAAAACAAGGTAATAGGCCCGATTGTGAGCCTTGTAAATTAGGAAAGAAAAGAAAATGTTCTTTTAAATCTTTACCTGAAATAAGGTCGAAAGAAGCCCTACAGCTGCTCCATATGGATATTATGGGTCCACTTCAAAAAGAATCTTTGGGGGGAAAACGGTACATTTTTTCAATAATCGATGATTTTTCGCGTAAATCTTACGTTTATTTCCTAAAGTCAAAAGATCAAGCTTTCGATTTTTTTGTAAATTTTCAAAGAAGGTCAGAAAGATTCCTAGGCAAAAAGATTTTAGCGGTCAGATCCGATAACGGGACCGAATTTACAAACGAAAAGTTTGTTAACTTTTTAAAAGGGCAAGGAATAAAAATTGAACGTACAAACACGTATACTCCACAGCAAAATGGGGTGGCTGAACGTTATAATCTGACCCTAATGAATGGCGTTCGTGCAATGTTACAGGCTTCAAATTTAGGACAGGAATTCTGGGCTGAAGCTGCCCTATGTTTTAATTACGTAAGGAACAGGACCGTTTTAAAAACGGAAAGAAAAACTCCTTTTGAAAGGTTTTGCGGCCGAAAGCCGTCGGTAAGACATTTAAGGGTTTTTGGCAGTATCGCATACTACGGAATTCCAAAAACTAAATTAAAAAAGCTAGACATGCGGGCAAAGAAAGGGATCATGGTTGGTTACGCCATCCAAACGCGTGGATATCGTATTTGGGATCCAAATTCTAAAAAAATAATTGAGACAAACTGGGACCAGGACTGATATTTACTACTCGATTGCGGGGAAAAAGAAAATTCGTCTGAGGTCTCGAAATGATGTAAGAAAATACTGCAATGAAAATAAAATAGAGTTTAAACCCGACTTATTTAATTTCAGCCCTAAGAATCCGACAACCGGAGAAGTTCCGGGGGATGGGGGGAACCAGAGTCCCGGAGTGTCTGAAGAAAGCGAAAATGAGGAAATACCAGAAGCCAGCATGGCTGAAGTGTATGTTCCGAATTCGTACAAGCAATGTTTAAAATCCCCACAACAAAATGACTGGGAGCTAGCGATGTCGGAAGAATTCAAAGTCATTCAGGATCGTGAAGTTTGGAAATTAGTGCCCCCACCAGAAAATAAATCCATACTTGGAAATAGATGGGTATACGACCTGAAAAGAAACGAAAATAATGAAATTGTCCGATTTAAAGCTAGGCTTGTAGCGATGGGTAACAGACAAATTTATGGTGATTCTTACTCCGAAGTTTTTAGCCCTGTCGTGGATTTTACGCTAGTAAGGGTCTTTTTCGCAATTTTTGTCTCGTTTTTAAAATGGTGCCACTTTCAAATTGATGTTAAAAATGCTTATCTTTATGCTGATTTAAAGGAAGAAATTTTCATGCGCCAACCTGAAGGTTTTATTAGTAAAGATCATCCAAATTATGTATGTAAACTTAAGAAATCGCTCTACGGGTTGCACCAATCTGGAAGGAACTGGTTTTTGGAAATAGACGGCGTTCTTAAAAACTTCAATTTTCAGAAATTAGAAGGGTGCAACTGCGTGTATTCAAGAAAGGGCGAAATTTTTCTTTTAATTTATGTGGATGATATTTTAATATTTGCTAAGAACCGGTTTTTAATTAAAAATGTAATTGAGGAAATTAAATCAGTCTATGATATTAAAGAGCTTGGAAAAACTAGAAAACTTTTAGGAATTGAATTTTTAGAGGAAAATAATGACATTTTTATTCATCAAAATTCCTATATAAGTAAGGTATGTGAAATGTTCTCAGAGTTTAATTTTCCAATGTCTACACTTCCGATTGCTAAAGGCACAACTTTCTCGAAGGACGATTGTCCTAAAAACGATTTTCAAATTCGAGAAATGGAGAAATTGCCGTATCGAAATTTATTGGGGTGTCTTTCATACATTGCTGGAAAAACTCGTCCAGACATTTCTTACGCAGTGAATATTTTTTCTCAATTCCAAGCCAACCCAGGGATCAAACATTGGAAATTTTTACTGCGACTCTTGGGTTATCTAAAATATACTAGCAAATATAGGTTAAATTTAAGTTTTATCAATGAAATAGTAATCCAAGGTTATTCAGATTCTGATTTTGCGGCTAACCGCGAGGATAGAGTATCTATGGGTGGGTCTATCATTTTTATAGATAAAGTTCCTGTTGTTTGGAGAACGTTTAAGCAGAAATGCGTAGTATTATCCACAATGGAAGCTGAATACGTTTCTTTAGGCGAAACCGTAAAAGAAATTGTTTGGTTAAAACGAATCCTCGACGAAATAACAGAATTAGGAGTTGAAGGTTTTAACTTTAAAAGCTCAACCGCTCATTGTGATAATACAGCAGCAATAGATTTTTCAAATTCTCCAATTGAAAACTGTAGAACTAGACACATAGATATTCGTTATCACTTTATCAGGAATCTTATTGATCAAAACGTTTTTTCACTTGAATTTGTTAGGACTGATTTAAACCCCGCGGATATTTTTACAAAACCGTTATCGCGAAATAGGTTGGAAAGTTTGTGCAGGATAATTTTTAAAGATAATTTTGTAAATACTGTTTAAATTTTTATATTTATTGTGTATTTTACATTGTATTTTCATAGTGTACTAGCATTTGATTGTCTCCAAGAGGGGGGAATTTGTTGAACTAAATATAAATTCTTGGAGAAATCAAAAGCTCACCTTTTGTACCTATTCACTGCCTGCACGTTTTCCCATCGGACATCTCTGCCTTGTCACGCAAAGCGAATTGATGTTGTTGAGATGTCTTACTTTTGCCAGTTTGCTGCCGAAGCCAAAAGAAGAAAGGAGAATTTCCAGTTACGGCCGGATGTTGAGTTGCGTATTCCCCATGCAAATTACGTGTGACGTACGTGCTTGCGTGGGGATCGCAACTCGTATATAAGGCAGGCGGCAGCTGGCATCAGTGCTTACTCTTATTCAACTTCCCCGCCCTTCTCACGTCTCCGATGTGATTGCACATCGTGTTGGGCTTCAGTTGAAGCCGTTGTTTTTTTATTTGAGGTTAATTCCTCTCTGCAGACGTGTGTTAATCTTTACAAATGTTTTAAATGAAATGTTATTTTACTTGGTTGAATATTGACCAAGGGGATTGTTAAAATTGCCGATATTTTTGTCAACGCATATGAGCCACCAGTTCCTGTCCCGAAAGGATTTCACCGAAGGATATCATCAGGATGTCTAATTGATGCCAAATTTGGTTTTTCTTCCGCTCACCTTTAACAGAATCGAAAGAAGCAAAAAAACCCTTTTAAGTTTTTTATCTTGGACACCGGTGACTTTATTGTGAATTTATTCAAGGACGTGGTGAATATTTTATCTCTATTTTTCAATGTTGACTCTTTTACATATCGGTATTTTAACATTATGAGGTCGTTTAACATGTTGTCATTTGTTTAATAAATGTTCATTTTTTATACAAATATTTGTCATGTATTCTTCTCGGAAAGGCCAAAAGGTCCACTCTAAATTTTCGTTGGCATATCTTAGTTAATTTTTATTTAAATGTAATTTAAAAATTCTCTAAAACCAACAATAGCTTTGCTTTTAACCTCTGTTCACATGTTTTCCTCCATAATAATAAATTAAATAATCATAAATATAAACAATAGCAAGGAAAGATATCAGCAGAAGCTAGAAAGACAGGTGCAAAAGATTTGTTCCGGTGATTTATTCCCCTTCCCTGGCCTCATCCTTCAATTTTTTTGGGGTACTTAAATTTCCTACTAAGAATTTTTTAAACTTTTTTTTTCGTCTTTATTTCAGATTGGATATTGTTATTGTAACTTGTGAAATTGAACATTCTTGCACGTCTATATGCATCCCAATGACTATGTTTCGCGACATTTGGAAAATATAGTTTTAAAACACAGCATGAAAGCTGTAATTAATACAATGCAAACAATATTTTGTGATTGCATTTAAGATCGTTAATAAGCAATTTACCTACTCATATTCAGGAATGGCCAGTTTTTGCAATAGCGTTTTTTGCAAAAGAATCGTTTTCGCTATTTTTGAAATTATTTCTTTTATTTCTCCTTTATAATTTCAATGACAATCCAAGTTTGAAGGGCGGGCAGCACGATTAATCGGTATTTTTACGTAAAGGAAATTTGCGGGAAAAGAGGGGAGGGGCGCATATTCGATCACGGGCTCTTGTTTGGTATTTATCAGTAACGCTGCTTGAAAAATATTGTTTTGGAATGAAATGGTTACCGTTGTGCTGTAACACCTATAGTAAAAAAAAATTTAAAGGGGGGGGGGGACGGTTTCAATGCACAACATGCAAATTATGTAATTGTACTTTTTATTGCTTGTGTTTTTCAAGGAAGAAATTTAGGAACAATCCTCCATAAAAAAGAAAAAGTTTGTGCCACTGTATTTACTATTTTATTTATTATTATTTAAAAATAATGCATAAATCATGCTTCTCTTTGATATAAGTTTCATTTATGTAAAACTTTATCCACATTGGTGCACAGAGAAAAAAAAAACAATGTTCTTGTAAATTAAATTTTATTCATAATATAACTTCTTTCTTTTTAGGAAATGTTAAAATGATGGTTACTGAAAGTACTGCTTGAAACAAAGAAAGAGATTAAATTTATGTATGACTTGCAATGTATTTTTTGTTATATTTTTAAAAAAATTTTTTTCATAAACCATTTGCATTTGTTTTGAATGGTCTTATTAAAAGTATGTTTTCAGATTTATTAATATTAACTAATATTGAAAGTCTAATTTCAAGTGCTGATTTTTTTTATTGTCATTCAAACATTTTATGTTTTAACTCGGAACATATCTAAATGCACTTTTTTAATTTGAATATTTGTTTTATTCATTTTATTATTAATATTGTTTTTTTTCTAAAATTTTATTTCATTCAAGTTAAAATCTTTTGTAAAATTCTATTTCATTTAAATGAAAATTCTTAAATTGCATAAATATTTGATACAAATCTCAATTGACCACATCAAAATAATGTAAAATCTGTTATTCACTATCAGAAATAATAAAAACTAACATTTTTTTTTTTTAATACTAACATGAAGGTCAAGTAATTCCTTTAACAACAAAAAAAAGGGGGCAGGGAGAGTAAATTGGTAAAATCCCCCCCCCCCCCAAACGTCAATTTAAGTACATATTGCATGAAGTATTTTGTGGAAATTTGAATATAATGATTATGGTTTTGAAATTTTTTCAGATAAACAAGAAAAAATGCTGTCACAAGTATAAAACAAAAATTTATGTCATGACTCCTTGTTCCATTGTTGCACTTATGTCGAAAGCAAGTGCTTAGTGTTTGCTTATTTGCATCCTTTATTTGTAAAGAAGCTGAGGCTCTTAACTAACAATGGGACTGACCAGTCATGCCTGTCAATTGGTTGTATTTTACTTGTGTCTGCTGGTTTTCTGGTTTATATAAATTTCAATAATGCATTGCAATGAGCTGGGTACGGCATTCATCCTGTCATTGTTCAAAGTATGTCCTGGCAGCAGCGGCGGACTGGCTATGTGGGCATTCGGGCAATTGCCCGGTGGGCCGGTCGCAAAATATAAATCTTGTTTTATGAAATATACTGATTTTACAATGTTAATAAAAAAAGCGGTGAACAAAACTTTGCCGTAATCCGGGCTTCAGAAAGTGCAATAGGACGAAATTTCCAGGGTCTAGCCGTTGGGCTACATGTGGGGGGGGGGGGGGGGGGGCAGAATTTTTCAGGGCCGGCTGGTCCGTATAGACAAACTGGCCCAACGGCTGTCTCAGGCCCAAGATTTTATGGACTGCAAAATAATTAGACATATTTTTTTAATTTTGAAAATTAATAAATAAAATATATCAGCTTTGCACTTTAGGCTGCCGTCTAAGCTGTCTATATGGACGAGCTTTAGGGGCATGTTTGAGAAATTCTCATGGCCGATTCGTCCATATAGAAAACCTGTAGGCGGCCGCCTGGGTTGCAAACTTTTAAAATTGATGTTTTTTTTTTCTTTAAATTTTGAGTAGTGGCGGCGAGGGAGGCTAAAGTGGCGATGCAAATTCTCAAGGCCAGCGTGAGATAGTCTCAGGGCCGGCCCTGAGAAATCCTCAAGCCGGCCCAGAAAATTTCTCGCGGCCAGTTGTCTCGGCCAATTGCCTCACTGCGCAACGCCCTAAAGTGCGGTAGCTATTAACAGCGAATTAATATATTATGTGTCATTACACTTCTATGATGAATAAGAAAAATAACTGTACAGTGCAGCTCTTCCATATAGACAACCAACTAGTCGGCCGCCTAGGTTGGAAAATTTTGGAGTCTGCAAAATTTATTTATTTATTATTATTTTTTTTAATTTTGAAATGGGCTGGAGGGAGACTGAGGCCCTAAAGGCAGTATTTACAACATTAAAAAAGTTTCTTCACTTAGCGCATGCCTGGGGAAAAAATAAAAGCTTAAACACTTGAAGAATGCATTCTGGAAATGGAAGAACATAGCAACGATGAAGAAGAGGAAGCAGAGCAAGAGGAATTTGGGGATGAAGTCAATGTAAAATCTAAATTTTGAAAATCTTGCAATAATTGTTGCATTTGTTGTTATAAACATCTGAGTCATTATAATTTACTGATAGGTTCTTATGGGATTATTGGACTGTCTTTAGGTAATTCCATGTCAAATCAACCAATGGTCAAAACCTCGCGTCTTTGGATTTCATTTATTTTTGGCTCAAATGGAGTATTCATATGATAGATGAAAAATACCAAGTTTTGGTATTTTTTATTCATTCGTTTTTGAGTTATAAATTTTTCAAATTTTGATGAAATCATAAATTTTGCATACTCATGAAACTTTAAGACAGCTGTTATTAAAAAAACTATCTGACTTAAAAAAGATATAACTTGTACTGTCGTTTTGTTCAGTATTTTATGAGGTTTTATAAAATATATAACATGACACTGCTACTTAAAAAAATAATAATTTTGTTTTGCAAATAAAAAATTTATAAAATATAGTATAATTCTAAATCGAAATTTTTAATTTTTTTGAAAAAAAATTATTGTACTTGGCTTCTTTTTAGCAACATGTATGCAAAATTTCAAGATGGTGTTCCTGTGGTATTATGATGACAAAAGAATTTCTCTTTATGAATGTAAATGTTCAAAGATAATTTTTTTTTTCATTATGATACCACAGGAACACCATCCTGAAATTTTGCATACATATTGCTAAAAAAAAGCTAAGTACAATTAAAAATTTAGATTTTGAATTATTTTAAATTTTATAAATTTTTTGTTTGAAAAACAAAATTTTTTTTAAAATTATTTTTAAGTATCTGTGTCATGCTATATATTTTATAAAACCCCATAAAATACTAAACAAAACAGTACAAGTTTCATCTATTTAGGTCAAATAGTTTTTTAATTACAGCCATCTAAAGATGATCAAAGCAAAATTTATAATTTTGTCAAAACTTCAAAAATTTCTAACTTTGGAAGAAATTTTTGAAAAACTTCAAAACTTCAGTTTTTTCATCTTCAAAGTAAGTATAATAAACAGACAAAAAATCATTACAATCTAAAACACTGACCTCAAAAATTATTTTGCTATTGGTTGATTTGACATGGACTTATCCTCTTAAATATTTGTTAAGTTTGTCTTTCTCACAAATAGGTTGTGAACGAGTTTTTCTATTTCAAAGCATATTAAAAACAGATTAAGAAGCAATTTAACTCAGGACAAATTGGAATCACTTATGTAAATGTCGTGAGAAAAAGACTAGAGGTTGACATGGAAAATCTAATAGATGATGTAGCAAATAAGAGTCCCTTTTTAAAATCACTTTTAAAATACTAAATGGCCTTCAAAACATGTTATTATTTGTATGTTGTAGTACTGGAAACCAGAACAATAAGCAATTCTTTTAACTTTTTCATAACTAGAACTAATTTTTACTTGATGTTAACCTACTGATTGTAGCACTCTCAATACACAGAAAATACGATGAGTGCATAATTCTTCATGTTTATTCTTCAACTCTACCTCTTTTCATAAAATTACTGCAATTCTGAAAGCCAAAATTCTTTTTTAAATGCTATTAAAACTCGTTGTCATTGAGTAAATTTCAAACATTTTCGTGATAGGAGGGAGTTTTCTACTCCATCCCTCTCCCCTGATAGCACGTGGAAGTAAAGTCCGAAGAACGCTCATTACCGCTCCGAGACAGGTTTGCTGGGCGCCAGGCCAGCCTAACTAACTCTTGTTGTGTGAACCTGGCCCTCCTTGATGCTCCTATGATAGAAGGATATCATTTGGAGGGTTAAACGGAACCACAACCATAAATGAAGCATAAATAAGGCCATAATAAAGGAGTGCATAATATCTGATTAGTTAGCGTTCATTTTCCGTTTCTTGGTACAGCCTCCCCCCACGAGGGCCAGTCTGTTTGTAATACGCCCAGGCCGAATTTTCTTCCCAGTCCGCCCCTGCCTGGCAGGGTGCTACGAGTCTTAGTGATGATCTCCTGAGGATGAACTCAAGACAGTATTAAGTGCTAAGTATTGTTTGTGACAGTGTTCTCAGGATGGATTGGGAACATCGAAGGATCCTGTCATTGTTCATAGGACGTCCTAGAAGTCCTCTGACTATCCTCATAAAGTTCTCCAAGTCCTAACTTTGTCCTAAAAATCCCAAGTTGTCCCGAGTGGTCGCGCGTTAGGATTAGGTGGGGAATATTTTAGTTCTGACGATGTTCTTGGGATCGACTGGGGACGACAAAGAATCCTGTCATTATTCTTAGGATGTCCTAGAAGTCCTGTGACTATCCTCATAAGGTTCCTCAAGTCTTAACTATGTCCCCAAAATCCCGTTCGTCCTCGAGTTGCCGTGCGTTTAATGCCTCAGGTCGCTCTGAGGACGTTATCAGGGTGGTCACTAGGCGGCACATTTTTCAGGTCAGAGGTCGTCCTGAGGTTCTCGAATTGGGATTTAAGGACATCCTTGGGACCACCCCTCAGGACTTGACAAGAGTACTCAGGACATCCTGAGGACCATCTTGTGCTGTATGGGTCTATTCTTTCTCTCCAAATTGCTTCTAGATTTGCAATTTTTAATTGTTATTAGATTGTATTTTGTAAAAGTTTGGATAGTATTATGGCAATTATCAAACTGTTGAGGGGAAAACTATCAGTTTATGACCGTCCCGAAATACGAGGACGTATGTTCACCCTAGTAATTCTTTCGGTGGTGGCATGTGGAGAGTGCCTGAGGAGGTTGTTAGAAAGTGTGTTTACTTTTGAACGTGCGGAATTTAAGTACGGAAAGGCCTTGTTGGAAGGCCCTGTGAAGTTACTTACGAAAAAGTGTTTCAAGTAGTCACAAAGAAGTGACTTGACAGTTTTTATTTTTAACGAAAGTATCGTTAGTTTTTTTCAGAGTTTTATGTTGCTGAATATGAAGGAAAGATAGGAATTATGACTGGTAAAACGAAAAGAATGGCGGAAGACGAAGAAAATACGAAAAAAGATAAAGAAAGTATAAAAGATGACAAAATCTTCGAACGCAGTGGAAATATCACAGAAAAAGTAAAAACAGCTCTACAAAATGGATGTCAAGAAGTGAAAATTATCATCTCTGGAGTGACGGAAGTATTACCAACTCACAAAACAAGACAATTAAATAAGGAATTAGACAAAATAAGAAGAAAAGAAGACAAAATAAACTTAACAAGTAAGCAGAATTATTAATAGAGGATGTTATAAATACGAAATATGTGATCAAGAACATTGATACAGAGATTATACCACTAGAATATATTGCCCAACAATTAGAAGAAGAAGGAATCTCCCAGATAATAAGATTTACGAAAAGGGGCTCAAAAGAACCGATCCCAGTCATTTTAATAAAAAAGATAGGAAAAACAGAAAGAAAAGAAATTAAAATCGGAAGATTAAACTTTAAAACAGCAAATATATAGAAAAATCACAAATATGTTATAATTGTCTAAATATAGGTCATCAGAAAAATAATTGCAGAAGCAAAAAAAAAAAAAAAATGCCAAAATTGCGGAGAAAACCACAACCACGAAAACTGCAATAATGAAACGAAATGCAATAGAGGTGTGGGGGTAAACATACAGCGACTGACAATGTCCACGATATATTGAAGAAATAAAAAAGAAAACAGAAGGGGGAAACAAAGAAACAGAAAAGAGTAAATCTTTTGCGCAAATAGAAGAAAATAAAAAAGGATCAAAAGTTACGATAGAAGAAGAAAAAAAGGACGAAACACAGAGTACGACACTAAAAGACATTTATAAAAAAATTGAACAAGAGAATAAACAAATAGAAGAACTAAGAATAGAAATCAACAATCTTAAAACTTTAATACAGAACAACATAATAGCTGCACAAGGAAAACATGGCACGTGCCCATCGTGCATAGGAAAAGACGCAGAAATTGAAAAACTTAAAATAGAACTGTTTAAATACAATAGCGGACAAGAAGACAACTATGACATCACAGATAATCAATGTATCAATCCGGAGTAGATTATCCAACAAATTGACCCTGGTGGACTACCTCTCGATAATTAAGTTTTTTTTTTTTTCATCATGTCTAATTTTATCTTGTGTTGGAATATTAGGAGTCTTATCATCAATATGGATCATCTAAAATTTTTAATTGCCTGGGTGGCACCCCTGATTATTTGTATACAGGAAACCTGGCTGTCAGACAACAAAGTACCTAATATCAAAGGTTATGTTAAATACAGCAAAGAAAAAGCATTCGCCTACAAAGGAGGAGGGCTATGCACGTATGTGATGAAAAATATCTCTTCTTATGAAACTAGATGCCAAAAAGTAGGATTCGAAATACTATAAGAGTTACATTATTCTCAAAAGAAGAAAAATATGACATCCTAAACTGCTATAGACCGCATGGAACACTTAACAACACTTCGTTATTCACTCTTAATAATATCATAGAAAAGAACACAATTCTCGTTGGAGATTTTAACGCAAGAAGTCAAAATTTCGGCGACAGACACACCACACCAAGTGGAAATAAAATGAGCCATTGGATAAAAAATTCTGACTTAATATGTTTAAATGATGAATTACCCACAAGAATCAACAGAGGCATTGAAGATGGAATTCTAGATCTAGGATTAATAGATGTTTCAGGAAAAAACAAATTTAAATGGAGCAGATTAGACGATTGGAGACAGATAAAAGCATTGTATATAAGAAAAAGATATACACGAAAGGGGAGAAATTCACAGAAATACTGAAAGAAAATTATAAAGATAGATCTGAAAAGAAAAAAAGACAGCAACATCAACAAATTTAATGAAACAATCATGAAAGCATCCAAATCAGTCTCCCAAGAGGTTAAATACAGAGATACAGGATATAATACATGGTGGAACCACAAATGTGCAAAATTAAAAGACAATAGAGACATAAAGAGAAAAGCAGCAAGAAGATCACAATGCATAAATGACTGGATCAACTACAAAAAAGCAGAATCAATATATAGAAGAGAAACAAAAAAATCAAAAAGAGAAAACTGGGAAAGAAGAACTCATAATATAAATAGCCCAAAAGAATTATACAGGGCAGTTAATATTATAAAAAGATACCAGGAGACCGAAAATCAACTCAGCAACCTTATTATAGAACATAAAGGAGAAAAAATTCATAACAGTAAAGAACAAGCAAACCTGTTTGTTAAATACTTTTCAGATAAGAGGAACAAGGACAACACAAAAATCGAAATTAGAGAAACAGACCAAGATAAAAACAACAAGATCTCACAGGAAATAACAGAAAAAGAAATGAAACTAACATTGAAAAGAACGAAAAACAGCACACCTGGAACCGCGAAATAAACAACAAAATGCTTAAAAATATCACAGATGAAGGAATCGAAGAATTAAGAGACATATATAACCTAAGTCTCAAAGAAAGCTACATACCTGAAATATGGAAAGAAACCAAAATAATTCCGATAAAAAAACCAGGAAAATATCCCAGCCTCATAGAAAGTTACGGACCCATCGCGTTAACACAAAACACATGCAAAATTCTTGAAAAGATATTAATAGACCGCATAACAAATTGGACTATCAAAAAAAAAAAAAAAAAAACACATATTTCCAAATTATTTATACGGTTTCATCAAAGAAAGAAGAACTAATGATTATCTATATGATTTCCACAACTACATAACAGAACACAGGAAAAATAGAAACTTCATATACGTCTGTTCTATTGATATTAAAGCAGCATATGACAATATCTGGATACCCAATTTAATAAAAAAACTAATCAAGATGAAAATGGATGCAAAAGCTATAAAATGGATACAGGAATTTCTACGCAATAGGGAAAACATAGTAAATTGGAACAACGAAATATCAAAAAAAAAAATAATAATAATAATAATCACCACAAACAGCGGAGTTTCACATGGAACAATAATTTCACCTTTCTTATTTAATAGCTATATTTCAGACTTGCGAGACTATGTAAAAAAGGCAAAGATTTTCGCATATGCGGATGACCTATGCCTCATCATCGCAGCAAAAAAAAAGAGACAAAGCGGAAGAAACCTTAAAAATGGAATTAGCTAAACTAAGCAAATGGATGGAAGACAACAAACAAGAAATCGCAAGTGAAAAATAAGTTTTAATAGATTTCTCACCAACAAAAGATAAGAATAACAAGATTTTTACATAAAAAACGAAAAAATCTCATGGAAAACAAATCATAAAATTTTAGGAATAACATTTCAAAATAACTTAAAATGGACAGAACACACTAACACCACATACAGGAAAATGAACAAAATGCTAAACATTATAAAATGGCTCACGAACATAAAAAATGGAATAAGCACAAAAAATGGTCTAAAAATTGTAAAGCAAACAATTATAGCAAAAGCTGATTACGGTAACATCATAAGAATAGATGATACTAAAAAGAATTTAAAAAAAAATTAGCACCATAGAAAATTGCGCCATAAGAAAATCACTAGGAGTAAACAACTTTGCTCCAAACGACCTTATCAGATACCTGGCTAAAATGGAAGATATCAAAGAAAGAACCTCATGGAATACAATAAAATGTTTATTTAAACAGAATTTCAAAGAAAATAAAAAAATTAGGTGCACGGTTGAACATCTAAAGAAAAACAGAGGAAGAAGAGCTTACCGAGAAACTATATCAAAATGGGAAAAATATGAAGAAATGACAAAAATAAAATTAAATTGGATAAACAAAGAAGACCTTGATACAGTGGATATGAAAGAAAATATAGAATACATTCCACACAAGAAGAAGAATTCCAAAAAGAAAAAAAGGAGCTAATTATAAATTCCTTCTTTACAGAGTTCCAAGAAAAGTACAAGAATTTTAATATATGGTTCACAGATGGATCAAAAAAAGACCAAGTATTAATTGCAATCTTAAATCAAAAAGAAAGAAAACGCAGAAAATTAAAAATACTGCCTTTTTGCTCTGCATATACTGCAGAATTAGCAGCAATTTGGTACTTAACAAAATTCCTACTAAGAGAAAATCAACCATCGATAATTCTAACAGACTCACAAAGTACCATAAACGCACTAAAAAACCCAAATAAAAAAGAAGACCTAATGATAAAGAATACAAGGAAACGTCTAGAAAAATTAGCAAGTACAACGAAAATTAAATTAGTATGGATACCAGGTCATAAGGGAATTTACGAAAATGAATTGATGGACAAGTTGGCAAAAGAAGCTGAAGATAAAAACACCCCCACAATACCAATATGTTCATGGAAAGACGTAAGAAGACTAAAAAAAAAAAAAAAGAAAGAGAAAACGATAAAAACAATAAATGGGAAAAATCAAAATATTATCACAATTTTAAAGAAATAGAAAAAAATTTGACAAAAACCCGATTGGATTATAAACAGAAAAATGGAAACAAAATTAAATCAAAATATTACGGATTCCTTCCTAACAAAAGAAAAACTAGTTAAATTAAAAAAGATAAATTCTCCACTTTGAGCCAATTGTTCAAATGAAATAGAAAACATTAATCATATTATATGGGAGTGCCCAACGAAACAAACACTAAGAAAAAGTTTTATAGATATTTTGAAGAAACACGGAAATAGACAATTGGATCCAGAGCTCCTTAGAGATCCGTATTACAGGAGGAGCTTGTTATCCTTATTTTAATCATGCTTATTAACTATGTTGTGTCGAAGCTTTTGCTTCAGTCCAAAATTTTCTACTTTTCTCAAAAGTTAAGCCTAACTATTTATTTTTGAAAAAAAAAAAAAAAAGAAAACGGAAAGTAAATACAGGACAGTTTTATTTTCACCATAAGAAAGGAAGGCAAGGCGCTTCGATCGCAGGCCTTAACAAACTGTAGAGCAAAAGCTCAGAAAGAAAGAAAAAAGTAATTCTTTCTACAAAACCAACTGTTTTCTACAGAATTCAAATTGACTAGGACCAGCTTAGTTGAGCCCTGCGCCTGTTTCTGGTCTTCACATTTGTATTTGTATTGTCTTTGTATTAGTTTCTAGCAGGCAAGGCAACTAAGAAAATATGCACTAATTATGTTGAAAATATGTTTGGATACTATTTGAAACATATTAATAAAATTAATTTTTCATTACAGAGGTGTTTATGTGTTGGTTTTGCTTCGTCCCCAGTCCTAACTTTTTTTTTCAGCTTCCCCAAGTTGTCCTTGGATTTTTGGGGACATGTATATAAATTGACGCTCAAGAATATGGTTAGGAATTACAGAAATGTCTGCGCCAGTATCAATTAAATAATATCGCTTACTGGATTTATCAAAAAGGAAGAGGGCAATTTTTGCGGCCATGGGCGTTGACCTCTGCAAACGACTGGCCTGTTAGTTTTCTGAAGTAGTGTTTTAAATTCCCGGGGCATGACATTTAGTTAAATCTTTACCAAATTTGAAGTGGCACCAACAAAATTTGTACCGTGGCCTTGTTCTGTATCTCCATCTACTGCACTCTTTGAAATATTTTTTCTCACTTTGAGGTCTACTGAGCGAAATGAAAACTCATCAAATTTCTTAGTAAAATGATGCAATACTTGTTTCCAGAACGTCTGATCTACTATTTTCTGAGCTTGATGATTTATTGGAAAAGGTAATATTTTGTCAAGAGAACACAGTTTTGTTGGATTCTAGATTGCAAGAATTTTGTTAGCCATTTCTGAGCATTATCGAGCGGATCTTTACTTATTGATAAAATCGTTTATGTCTGCGGAGGTAGCCTTTGGAGCCATAACGATTTAATTAGTCCTTCCGAAATAGAATTAATCAGTGTGGCTATTTATTTGCCATAACAAATCAGACCGGTAAGGCTGTATCCAGAGGGGCGACACGGGCCCAGCACTCCCCGAAATCCCGAAATTTTTTGCAATATAGCATATATTCCCTCCCTGAAACTTTCCTCAACATAAATATTTCAAAGTGAGGCCCCCCCCCCCCCGAAAAAAATTTATGGCTACGGGCTTGCAGATCGCCATTTATCGCCAAGGTTAGCCATGAGCATCATATTTTCGTTCTTGTGGAAGGTTTGAAAGAATATCAATCACAAACTCTAACCTATTTTCACCTAGTGCTGCTACAACAGAATTTTATTTTTTTTAAATCTTGACTTATACGACTATTTGCAAAGTACACTTGCAAAAAGTTGGTAAAATCATAATTTAGGTTTCCTGACGCCAAAACATCTGTGATTTTATCGCAACTCTATGAAATTCTACATTTCTTGCTTAGTATCGTCTGCTTTAGAATGCAGGCAAATCACCGCTAGAGGGACTCATGAGCGATCATCGTTGTCACGTGATATTCGCTCTTTGTTTACTAAGGTTTTCAATTGAGCTCTACGTGGAGTTCACTAAGCCAAATTAGTTATCTTAAAACTAATTAGACTATTTTCACAGCTTTTTCTGATTATATCCCAGTATTTACATTTAATTTAATCATTATAAAAGAAAGTTATTAATTATTACAATAGCTATAGTTGAAGATGATGAGAAGTACTAATCTTTACAGAAATACCTCACTGCGGAAAGTCACCGAAGAGGGACCGATGTAGTTATCGGTCGAGAAAATCTTGATACCTTAGCACAGGAGTCCGAAACCTTTTTGTACCTAAGAGCACATACCAGAATATCGGTTGAATGGCGGGCACCATTTATTTTTTCCAGATAAATTTATAGTTGGTGGACATAATTAATATTACACACTACATATAATGCACAAAAAAATTAATTTCAAAAATTAATTTAACATATGAATATTATTAGTATTAATATTCTTGTGTAAAATGAATGATTACTAAATTGCTTGCAAAACATACGAAGCATAAAGATGATTTATAAAATATATAAAATACAGTCAATGTGATTTTTGGCATTGCATTTCACTGTCCAGCGCTTAATAATTGGGAGAATATGATGAAATTCCTGCTCGCAAGCAATCGTCAAGGTGTTCGCCGGTGTTCTTTCAAGCTGTTTAAGTCGTAATCTATATTTTGATTTTATGATATTTACTGTCATTTATCATTATAAGGTTATTCATAGTTATATGGCCCTTTATTCATATACTCTAGATTCTAAATTTTCTCTAGTTTAAAATGGAAAACTGAAATATTTTATCGTTGGTCACAAGCAGCGGGCGCACCTAGACCAATCGACAGGCGCCATAATGCCCGCGGGCATAGGTTTGGGAACCACTGCCTTAGAAGGTTAATAATTTATTAATAGGTCTCTCTGCAAATTAAAAAAGGATTTCTAACCAATATTTTGGGAGCTGTAAAAATAAGACGTATAGCCATCTTCAAAACAAACACATAATTTTCAAAAGTACACGTAGCAAGTTAGCTTGTGCATGTCATGCAGTAACTAGTAATGATTTTTCACAGGGTTAATATCAATTAAAATATAGTCAATCTAATTTTAAGTTGAGGTGAATGCGTCACAAGTTCCTTAATGTTAAAATGAATAATAGGAAAAAAATGAAACTTTAAAAAAAATGTAAAAGAGAAAATATTTTCACAGAAAAGTTGTGCCGGAATTACGTTTCCGCATCAGTAAAATTTGACGCCCACGTTTCTTGCTCCGAATACCTAGTCAGCTTTTGCGTACATTCGCCCCCGCAGTTATTCTTTTTTTTTCTTTCTTTTTGTGTCAATAATTTATTTGAAAGCGCTTAAACGAAGATCACACAGTATAAATTTGCTGCATTAGATTCAAAAATATTGGTTTAAAATGCTTTAACTACAAATTAATAATTAAATTTATCTTCTGTAATATATGTTTTTTTATTATTTTTTTTAAATTTATTAATTTTAGAAGTATTGGAAAATGTGATAAATAAGTAACAACAATTATTAAAAAAATCAATCTTATGCTTCGGCTGAGCCTCAACATTTCTGCTAAAAACATTTTTAATATTCTCTAAATATTAACTAGAAGCTTCGAACAATTTTTATCTTATGCAGTTAAACCAGGGGTTTCGAATGGCGTGTTAAGATTTACAGAAGGTAGGAATTTTTCGCATTTTATTTCAAGTACTTATTTAAAAGCCACTACCTGTATAAAATCTAAATATATATCTAAAATAAAATTAAAGTATTTTCACACTTTAAAAAGTAATATTATCAACCAGAAAAATGCCTCTTTTTCCAGTAAATGACCTAGGCGCTAAGCATTTACAATGGTAGTATATACATACAATGTATGCAGACATGTCAAAGTCAACATTCTTGTATATATTGTAATTACGTGTTGTAGCATGTCAGTCCGGTATTATTTTTTCCTTACCAGTCACTATCAGTTTTATAAAATAAACACCTGTTTCTATCATTTGAGAATATTACACAGCTAGGCTAAATTTTCAAGGAAAAAAACTACAAAAAGTTTTCTTCATCAATGAAATTGATTGCTTATAATTTTCTCTTTACAACAGTTAGCAACTTTTGAAATGAGCAATATTGCTGCAAAATTTACATTACAATTACATATTATAAAGATTTCAGAGAAAATTTTTCATCACGAAAACAAAGAGAGATAAAAATTTTTTGAACTTAGATTTTTAAGAAGAATTCTATACTTCTGGTGAAATAATGAAACGTACTATGCTACTGTATTCGAGTCTAAAGATATACGGCAATTCGACAGAATCTACTACTGAATTTTATTCTGTATTCCAAAAACAAACTGGAAATAGGGCTAAAATTTTCAGTATATGCGAATAAATTTACGAATACATATCTAGAAAGTTTATTATTTTATTAGCTTTTTTTTGCGTATAGCATTGTCAAGAATATTTGGAACGCAATAAATGAAGTGCGCAGTAATGCAACGAATTATATTTGTAAAACGTATTTAGAGTGCCGAAGGATATTAAAAAAAGGGGGGGGGGATTATTTTTTTTTTTTTGCATGGATAATGCTGTTTCTGCACACGAATTAGTTTAAAGGTAAAAAAAGAACTATCCCTTCTTTAAAACAGTGTTATCAGTTTCAGACGGAATATGAAACTTGCAGCTCTAATTGTATTCGGTAAGTTTTTAATTATGTTTATGAATTAAATGAAATGTTTATAAACTACATGCGATTTGGAAGTAAAAACTTCGCAATATGTTTCAATGAGTTGCTGTTGTTATTATTATCATTATTATTTTGTCATTTTCGAGATTATCTACATTTAGTAACTCCCATTTATTTTTGCAGTCTAATGCAAGTAATTATTGCAGCCACATATTTCAGTCAGATTTCTTCTTTTCAAAAGTCTTCATTCTCATTATTCGATTTTCAAGAGAAAAAAAAAGCACCATGAAACATAACGCAAAATTTGAGAATTGTTCTATTAAAATAAATAAACAAATAAATGAATAAATAAAAATAAAAAGAGATAAATAAATAAACTGATCTGGAATCCTTTAAAATATGTAATGTTTCTAAAATGTATGCGTTTTTTATTGCATTAAAATATTTTTTAAAGTTTAAATTTATAATTTCTTAAAATTGAAATTTTGTAAAAAAAAAAAAAAAAAAAGTTCAGGAGATAGTTAAAAAATAGAAATCACAAACAAATAAAGTACAACTACGAACTTGACTATTGTTTCATCATTACAAAAAACATTTTCATTGACTAAAAAAGAATTCGGAAAAAAAAAGAAAGGTTGCTGAGAAGAATACGAATTGCACTGATGAAGAGGTTTGGTCATTGTACGTTATTTATAGTAGTAGTAGTAGTGAAATATTTTTATATTTTGTGGCTCATGATAAAGGTCTCGGATTTGTTTTTTTTCTAAGCGTAATAACACTTGCACATATGAACATGTTTTGATTTTTTTTTGAGTCTTTTTCAAAGATAAACCGTAACTTCAAAGTGATTAATGCTCATTACTCATTTACAGGGAAAAGTTCCGCCTAGAACTGCACGCCTACTTTCCCATACACTGCAACTTCAAATTTATAATCTAGCTACCCCCTTCTCTCTTTCTCATTTAGCTTTAATTCTTAATTACTTCAAATATACCTTTTTCAACGGTTAATACATATTAATGCACTCATTCATTCATTCATTCATTCATTCTTTCATTCATTCTTTCTTTCTTTCATTCATTCATTCTTTCTTTCTTTGCATTCATATATTTATTCATTCATTCATTTAGAAATATCCTTTAAAATCCAAATCAGAAAATTTCGTAGAAAAATAGGCTCGCTTAGTTCTGGTCTCTGTCTGTACATGTTATACGCCATAAGAACCTTCCGATAAAGTTTATTTAAAGCAAATCCGTCTGTTAGATCAGGATTTATATAAGATTGAAATTTCCCCGCAGGCGCTAATGTTAATTTTTTTTTAACTGTTCAAAATTAAGCAAAAGTTTTTCAAGTAAAA
Organism: Octonoba sinensis; assembly: GCA_038502835.1. Taxonomy (NCBI): domain Eukaryota; kingdom Metazoa; phylum Arthropoda; class Arachnida; order Araneae; family Uloboridae; genus Octonoba; species Octonoba sinensis. The sequence continues at coordinate 20,055,914 of CM076599.1, read as the reverse complement.
AAAAAAAATATTTCACGTCGAGAACTCCTTCGAATAAGCTTGTTCAAACGAACTTCGATTTTTGTGTCCAAAGTTCATACAATTTGCTTCATGTTTACACAATGCCGCTAATGTTACGATTTTACAATTTTTTGAATTGTTCGAAATTGAACTAAAAATTGCTCGAATTAAAAAATAAACTACAGACATGAGGTGTTCTCGGAAAGATCTCTCGAATTGGAAAATTCCTTTAAAAGTTATTGGAGGGGGGGGGGGGGGCAGATAGACAGACCGACGGACACGCACTTTCCCCATCTTAAAACCCTACTCTCATTTTTTTTATTTTTCAATCTTTGTTTATTACTCCAGTTATTTTTGACTTTTCTTTATTTTTAAGTGATATTTTTACGAAACATTAAACCTTCTTTAATAGTTTATTATTTTTTTTACTTCTTCTGGAAAGTAGGCTAGAAAAAGAGAGAGAAAGAAAAAAGGGAGAACACTCATAAGCAGTAAAGTATGGGGTTTTGGAAGTAAAAATGAAATTAATTATCTGATAACTACCGCTATTTTTAAATACATATTCTATCGAAATAAAATCCGATTTCTCCTTCTTTTTTTTCCTAATTGGGTCACGGTCTTTAATGTAGTAAAATGTGACGCAAAATGTCCTCTCTTTGAAACAAGAAAGTTAAAGGTAATTGGTCGCAGAGATGTTGGGGATTATGCATGAGTTACAAAGTAAATTGGTACTCGTTTGAGCAAGTCAGAGTAAAGACAACTTACTGCCAGTCTGTATGAAGTTGACATAATTAAACTGTATGGCAGCTCATTTTTCTCGCATGCTGCTAAAATAACTCTTTAACCCACTGACGAATTATCTGGCGATTTCCACGTTCAACGTAAAAGTGTAGCGAAAATTGCTCATTTCGCGATTTCCACGGGCATGAGCTGCTTAAGTGTATTTAAAATATTATCCCGATGTTTCATCGTTAAAACGTCAGTAATGCAATTCTGAGGTAATCGGACATAAATTAAGGTTTTATTCCAGAGATGGCTTTAGTTGCATAAAGTAGACCAATTTTTAGCCAATCGAATTCACTAAAAGAAAAGGAGCAGTCAGAGGGTTAATGATTCTCACGGTCAACAATAACGATTAAAAAATTATGGAGTTTTTCAACTAGTAACAATTCAAATGTAATATAAAAATTAATTTTGCACTTCGCATAGCAACAGGACATTCTTTTCTATCATTTCTCTTACACACTTATACCAACGAGCAGAATTGCAGTTGTTGCCTCTTACTATTCGATGTTGACCAAAATTTTCCGCAAAAGTAAGGATAAAAAGCAATGACTCTTACTTTAAACTCAATCAATCACACCTTTCTAACTATAGATACAATTGAGTAATTTATTTATCGAACTTCAAATATTAATACTTATTTTTTATTTTAGTCTTCTTAAGCTATCCCCCAGCAACCTTTGCTGATGGGAACGATACAGGAACGGTGGACGTCATCCCAGATCAACCATCAACCAAATATGCTTTGGAAGATTATGAATTTTTTGGCGTGTCCAGTATACCGGACCATATATTTCAAAAGACGAACAATACAGCCGAGTTTGTAGAACGTGGCATTGAGAACTGGTGCAAAATAGATTCATCGGATGAAATGGCAAATTTTAAATGCACTGTATGGCCTCATATGAAGTAAGCTTATCTCCTTTTGTTGAATTCGTATAACGCATTATTTTAAAGCCCCGTCATTCACAAAGAAAGATGGAAGTATTTGTTGCCCTGTTTAACGAACATCAGTGATTCTTTCTAATGCCTTAGATTAACTCTCTGACTGCTCTTTTTTTTTTAAGCGAATTCGATTAGCTAAAAATTGGTCTACTTTATATTTTATTCAATTAAAGCCATCTATGGAATAAAACCTTAATTAATGGCAGAATACTTAAGAAATTGCATTATTGACGTTTAAAAAATGAAGCAGCGGGATAATATTTTAAATACACTTAAAAAGCTCATGTCCGTGGAAATCGCGGAATGAGCGATTTTCTCAACATTTACGTTACACGTGGAAATCGCGGGATAATCAGTCAGCGGGTTAAAGGGGGGTATTCTATCATGCGGGAAATTTATCATATTCGGCTTTTTTCGCTTTATTTGTGACAAATGTAACGAAATTAAGTAAAATAAATAGTGAAAAATTACGATATACTTATATCTTGTTTGGAACCGTGAGTGGAGTAAATTAGGCTGTCATTTATGTCAAAAGTTTGGCACATAACATGAAGTCTAAAATCGAGGAACAAACTCTTATATGTGCGTGCTCTCTGCTCCTGCAGAGAGCAGACCACTATACTACATTACATGGGCGGTTCTCAGAGCGATTAGTTATGCTTCTGAATCGATTATCTTTCTGTAATAATTACTCATAGTACATGATTTGTTTTCCTTTACATGGTTTAAGCGTTTTATTTTGTACTAGCTGTTGTCCGCGTGGAAGTTTTGATGTGAATGTGTGAGAACTGACGACCTGATCAAAATGTGATCAATGTGGGCGAATATTAAAAAGGGCGCCCTTTTGGGCGGCAGAAGTCCTAAAAAAATTAAAAGGCGTTGAGGCTTAAAAACCGAAACATTATGGCACTTAACAATTTTTTTTTTCAAAGTCAGTGATCAAACGCCCCTTGTGGGTGCTGAATTCTTGGCGATAAATATTTTGTCAATTATGGGCTAGAAAGCACATCATTAGCACGCAACTATACACAGCGGTTGTTTTCAAAGAACAAAGAACATTTTTTAAAAATTTTTACTCAATTAATTTATAAATTATATATTGAAAATGTTTAAAGTTAAGTTTCATTACATAAAAATGGTGCATTTACCGTAAGATGGACAGTGTAGCTCTAAATTTATAGATGAAATTGAAAGGAAATCAGAATGGGCCCGATAACTTAAGTGGTAGAGCACTCGGCGCGTAAATGCGGGACCTGGGTCCGAGTCCGTAACCGATTTTTACTCAATTAATGATAAATTTCTATTTAACGAACTTTAACGACACTCCTTTTAAACATACAGTTCCTGTAGGGTACAATTGTTATGCTATTCCGTAGAAACCGTGCATTTTCCTGGGATAAAACGTAACCCCCCTATGTCCTTCTCTGACCCACAAACTACCACAATGCGTAAAACCATGCCGTTTCCCTGCTTTGTGGGAAAAAAATCTATCTCACGGGAACAGCACATTTTTCCGATATAAAAATTAGCCTATGCCATTCTCTGACCCTTAAACTACAACTATGAAAAAAATTATGTCGATCCCCTCGCTCTGTGAAAAACAATAGCAATTCTATCCGACGGAAACTAATTTTTCCTGGATAAAAAGTAGCCTATGTGCTATTAATTGAGTAAAAATCAATTAGCCCGAACTGCGACTCGAACTCAAGTCCCTCAGCTACGCGCCAACTGCTCTACCACTTAAGCTATCATGCCGCCGCCGATTTCTTTTCAATTTCATTAATAACCATTTTGCCACACTTACGGTATCTTACGGTAATGCACCACTTTTATATAATGATATCCCACGGGAACCGTACATATTTCCCGTAGAAAAAATAGCCTTTGTGATATCCCAGACTATAATCTATCTCAATGGCAATTTCATCCAGGTCCGTTCAGCCGTTCTGGCGTGATTCACTTATACATCCAAACTTTCGCATTTACAATAGTAGTAAGATTATTTTTATTTTTAATAAAAGTATCAAATGAAGCGAAAAAGATGAATATTCAAAGGGATTTAGGCTGCCAAAGATATTTTTTGATTTAACTGAGTTTTGTGTTATTAACAGACTCAGCAATAGGCAACTATTCCATATATAGGCTTGATTTATGATTTTGATGATTCTTTTCGCTCCACCCTTGAATAAACATGAGATAAGTATGTGTAAAAACGAGTAGTAACGTACATGTGCGCAGTAGCACATGTTGCCCATGGGATAGGATAAAGTGGTCATAATTCAGAGAGAAAAAAAAATTAAAAAAAAAAAACATAGAAAGGTATTAAAAATAATCATAATATTTAGAAATACGAAACAAGGGTACTTCTTCGAAACAAAATCACTTTATTAAATCAAATTAATTTCATTAAATCCCTCAGTGATCAAAAGTAGGAAACTACATTCGTAAAGTCTCATTAGGTATTTCAGTTTCTTGAATTACTGCATAGATTATTAAATTATTATACATTTTGATTCACTACTTACTTTACACATTAATCGTTTCTTTTTCAGAAAATGTACTATTGCCTGCCTTGAAGGATTCGCTACTAGTGATGGAGAAAAAGCGCAAAAGATATCTTGTCGTGCAAAAGACGACAAATGGATTCCAGAATATAAAAAATGCAGCAAGAAAATTGGTAACTTTTAATCTCAATTTACATGCACTACAACTATGATAAGAATTATTATTTTTATTTTTATAACAAGTCCAACTATGTATATAAAAATAATTTTATAGCTATCATAATAATTTTTTACTTGCTATCATAATAATTTTTTTTTACTTGATTTACTTATCGATTTATAAAAGCTTTTTTCTATCTAGTTACAGTCCTATTAGTAATGATAAAAAAGTATTACTAGAGATTCACTAAAAAATTCCAGTTCAACCTTTCACAAAAAACTGGGAAAAAATGGTGAAATTTAGCTGCAATCAACCATTTGGTACTAAGTTGAATCATTATAATGGTGTAGTTTCTAGCTTCACCATGAATGTGAAACTAGGGACCATTATAATGGTGTAGTTTCACCTAGCTTCACCATGAATGGGAAACTAGGAACCATTATAATGGTGTAGTTTCACCTAGCTTCACCATGAATGTGAGACTAGGAACCATTATAATGGTTCAAGTTTGGTGCCAAATGTTGGTTGCAGCTAAATTTCACTATTTTTAAATTTTTTTAGTGAAAGTTTGAACTATAATTTTGGTTCTAGTGTTGGTAAGTGAACGCGGGATTGCGAAATTTTGCATTTTAAATTAGATATTTAATGTTATCAAGGAGTTTTATGTCATAGTGGCTGACCACTGGAGGGTGGCTGATCAATAGCTCACTCACCCAAAACTCTCATATGTTGGAATATGATTTTGAATTTCAGAATATATTATCAGAGGTCAGAAAATGGCTTTAAAATTCAGATTGTGTTTTCAGACGTCAGGAGATGTTTTTGAATTTTAGATTGCTTTCGGGTATCAGAAACGCTTTTGAATTTCAGCCTTTTTTTATACGTAGAGAATTTTCTTTCTTTTTCTTTTTTTTTTATCTGAGGCAAGGGATTTTAGACAAAAGTTGATATGAATTTGATTTCAGATATTGCAAAGCGTAAAATATATTTTTTTAATTTTTATTATGTTAGTTTAAGATGAAATAAATAAATTTTAAGCTTACCTTGGATTCAGCCTTAAAACTTTTTATTTTGTTACAGAAACAGTCGGAACTGTATTATCTGAAAATAGCGACTTAGGTCTGAATAGTTCCGGTAAGTACTTTGTCTATACATAGAATAGTAGAGCTAACACAATGGGTCTTCAAACTTTTTTGACTTGCGGAAACTTTAGAACAGTGTTTCCCAACCTTTCGACAACTATGTACACTTTCTATGGTTTTTTTAACACTGAGTACCTCTCGTCACAAGGGCGAAAAGATATACTTTAATGGCAATCAAATGTGGGAACTTACGGTAGTTAGATGATTAAAAAATAAATAAACATTTGGAATCAGAAGAAAACAATACCAAATCTTCAAGAAAAGTTTTTGCTGCCACACATGTGATTATATTTCAGTTTCTTATCAAAATAAAGGAAACTTAAGAAGAAAGAAAAAAAGAAACCCTGAAAAATGAAGAAGAGGGACTGAAAAAGGAAGAAAATAGTACTCAGTTAAAGAAAGAAAATTCACGAAAATATAAAAAAAGTTTAATAATAAATGAATAAATTAGATGAAAAAAGAAGGAAAAAAAACGCTTTAGAGAAACAAGTTAGGTGTCAATGGACATCGATTAAAGTATTCTTTTAAATTATTGAAATAAAATTTCGACACGGTCGTATACATATTTAAATGAACACGAACTTCAGAAGCTTAAATAGAATGACATATTTTTGACAATGGAATTGAACATTACATCTTGTATCTTCTCTATGGAATATCATAATCGCAAGTGCCATACATTTATGTGATCCTAGGGTTATTATCTACTACTACATAAAATAATTTATTTTTTCTTTGATTGATCCGCGGTTAGCACGGAGATACATACAAATTGTAGGTCACGTCACTGTTTGTTTTTACAAAAAAAAAATAATAATAATAATAAGTTGCTATAAATAACCCTATGCTAAAAAGTTGATTAACAATAAGTTTCAGCTAAAATAAATAGTTAACGTTATATTATATATATATATATATATATATTATACAAGTCATGAATCATAACAAAATATTCAAACACCAGTGAACTACAAATACTATTAACTATTTATTTTTGATTTTAGAGCCTGGAAAAGATGTGAATATATCCTTAAAAATAAGCGAAAAGAAGAAGAAAAAATCGAAGGGTAAAGGGAAAGATGGGAAGTCCTCGAAGAAAATTGACGCGGCTTCTAACGTGAAGATAACGATAAAAGACAATAGGGAGAAGTAAGCTGTGAGTTAAAGAGGCTATTCAATGCACTATACACAGAAAATAATGATGGGAAATAAAATGAAATAAATTTTATTTTTTCAGTAAATGTGTGATATTAAATTTTAAACAAGATATGCGGAATAAATAGTTTTCAATCTGTTGTATTTTTAAAGTTTCATCGTTGTGTATTTCATAATACTATCTGTTGAAATAAATCTGTGGATAACATGCCTAACACACGGAACGGAATAAACGCTTTTAATATTTTTTGTAATATATATAAATAAGACAGAGAGTAATGTGAGTATGTTTCTGCTACATGAACTTTATTGTGAAAGCAGACAAAGCTAATTGGCTTTTTAACTTCCCCCTGGCGTTGAAAGTTGTTCTAATTATACTGATATGCAACTTTGAAAACTATTGTATTATTACAGGGGTGACGCTACAAAATCTCGGTGATGAAATTTGTATAAACGCTTTTCTATATACTTAGAGAAATTGACTTAAAAATTCCACTTCAACCAAGTCAAATCAGAACGAAACGTAGTTATTCTTTTTTATTTTATGTTACTTTTTAATTCACAAAACTATTCCATGTTCTTAAGAAAACAATGGAAAAGGGTATTTGAAATTGTAAGGTATGTGTTTTGAAGTTCTGAATAATTTCTTCAGTATAGTTAACCATTAATGTATATTTCTTTAATAATTATCGCGAACAATATTAATAATTATTAAGCGACTACCAGGGGTAGGTTACAGTCAACTTTCTGGGGAATTGTTGAAATGTTTTTAATGCTCAAAGCACTGCGCTTTTGTGCGAACTGTTTCATCGTGAAAGCTTCTGCTTCCTTCTAAATTTTTATTTTCATTCATCTTATTTTGTAGCACATTCATCTTATTTTGTAACACTTACTTTCAAAGCTGACTTTTATACTCCTTAATGTGTCGGACTTTTGCTCTAACGAAGGTGTTAAAATATCAAACGTTAAGTAAGAAGCTCGAATCTGTAGCGAGATCACAGGTCACAACTCTTATTATGATAGACATTGAATTTTTAACTAAGTACGTATCCCGTTTCCATTTGACAGCTCACAAAATCCCCAATGTAAATAAAGTCCTCGTCATTCAATTTTCTGACAATTATTTTATTGCCACAACACGGAAACATGGTAAACAGAGATAACATATACATTGGAGCTGTTTTGATAAATTAAGGAGAAGAGGCCTTTTACTGTGCTTAGTAAATTTTAAGTGAAGTTATCTGATGTAAAACATCACAGGAAGTTGAAAGTAAACATATGCATGGGCAGAAACTACATAGATTTAACTCTTTGCGTTTGATGATTAAGAGAGTAAAGAGACAGATGTTAAAAGAAGATTACAGCAGATGACATGTGTGATATGTAACGATCTGTACTCAAATTCAATCAGTGCATGAGCCCTTTCTTCCAAGCCTTTACTCAACTTTAGATGTCGAAATTCGAGCGAAAATTTCTATAGTTATTGTTTTCTAGCCCTTATAACTTTCTTCTTTGGATATACACATGCTCTTTTCTGGTGATCATACACTAAATTTGAGGGACAAGTAAGCACAGAAAGATGGCCGTTGTTGCAAGCTATGAACTTGTGCTTATCATATGGATGTGGGAACCAGCCATTTTTCTCTGGGCAGACGAGTTCGGATTCATTCCATTCTTTTGTTGTGGCTTCAACTGTCTCTTCCGTGGTCAAAGATTCAGTTGTAGGTTCAGTTGTTGTAGGAGGAATTGTGGGAGTGGTAGTCGTAGGAGGAGCTGTGGGAGTGGTAGTCGTGGGAGGAACTGTAGGAGTGGTAGTTGTAGGAGGAGCTGTAGGAGTGGTAGTCGTGGAAGGAAATGTAGGAGTGGTAGTTGTAGGAGGAGCTGTAGGAGTGGTAGTTGTAGGAGGAGCTGTAGGAGTGGTAGTTGTAGGAGGAGCTGTAGGAGTAGTAGTTGTAGGAGGAGCTGTAGGTGTAGTAGTTGTAGGAGGAGCTGTAGAAGTTGTAGTTGTAGGAAGAGCCGTATAAGTGGTCCTGGCTGTTGTTGTTATAATACTTGTTGACATTGTTCGTGTAGTACTAGTACCTAAAAAAGAAGGAACACAATTTTTAACTTGTATTAATAATAGTAATAACAATAATAGTAATCAGCAGGGATTTGAAACAGCCACTATTTTGAGTTCCTTTAATCTGACTTCTAAGTACTTGATTCGGCTCCTCTCCAACTTCGCTCCATGCTCCGGATAGTTTTAATAGGAACCATATTATTTATCATTTTATTCTAATTTATTAATAGATATATGTGTGATAAAAATAAAAAAAATTCTTATATATTACATTTATCGATAAATATATAAAATATTTTATACACAATATGGTTCGAAAAATATTAACCACCCAGAAAAACGAATTACAAACAAAAAACGGAGCTGTGGAGCGCATCAATTTTTTTGTTCCAGCTCCCCTCCAGTTTTGGGGCAAAACCTTGTAGCTCCTCTGCTCTGCTCTCCTGCACAGAAAACAACAGATAGTAGCAGAATCCCTGATAATAACAGAACAATAACACATAGTATTTATTGCTGAAACCAGCGCTCATTGTTTTGATTTCAAACTAATATGCCATAGAATATTTATAAAAATGATTCTGATTAAATGTTTGAGATAAATATGTTCACTTACTTTCTACGCAAGTATACAATTCAGACCAGTCACATTTCTCTAGAGTAGGATTGAACAGCAAATCTTCTGGGCAGCTTTTCTCCGTTGGATTCCCGTTGCAGCATTGGTAGTAAACTTTGCACTGAGTGTTCGGTTTTAAGAACTTCCCATTCGGCCGAATGCATTCTACCCTAGTAGGTTCTGCAAACAAAATATAATCTTTAGGAGTTAGAGAGCAGAGAGACTTAAGAGCATTGGCTAATGATGAATTGCTGAATGAAACGTCAATCATTCTTCGTTATTTCGTGTGTGTTTTACAAAAGGAAGTTTACTGCAATTACAAGTTTTTGAAAAATTGATTTTTGTTTCTCATAAAATTAAATTCACACGGTCTCTGTTATTCTTTATAAAGGTTATAAACTAAAAGAAGTAAAACCTCTAACAGTAATAAAACCTCTAAAAGAAATAAACCTCAACGATTTGTTCTTTAGCATTAATCTGAATATTAATTTTAATTCCAGTAATTAGCAAACGGGTAATAGAATATTGCTTCTGAATACAGAAAAAAACTTTTAAAATAATCATGAGAAGCAAAAATCACTAAAAATGGGTGGTTATTTTTAATGATATCGTGCGCAACGATTTTAATAGTAACATTTGAAACGAATTTTTACTGTTACTTTGCATTTTATTTTTGCCAAGAACAGTTTGGCGAGACATTGTTGTTTTCCCCGCATTAACACTATACTGACAGTAAAGCAAGTTTTACAGAATTTGTACAAGAGTCTTTACCTGAAAACTATCACCGAAATGGTGACTTGGTGACATTTGGGGATAAAACCTTAATATTTCCCGAAAAGTCGGGAGGTTGCATAATCGCAATTATACACTCATGTCTGGAAATTACTGCGCCAGGAAGGCATCCTGCAAATGCGATCAAACTTACAGGGAATGTAAAGTAGTGTGTGATGTGCAAATGATTAGAACTTCAGAGTGATTGCGCATGTGTAAGCTGAAAAGCGCAATTTTCTGTCTGAGTTTGCTGTATAAATAGACAGCCGTACAGGAAGTTAAAGATTTTTTTCTGAGATAAAACCTTCAATGAGATAGCACTATGCTTCATCGGCGACAGAAAGAGTCATACGAGGAAGTTAAAGAGTTTTGATGCGAGGCTGGAAACTGGACTGAGGAACTGTACAGCATCATCTTGACAACTGGCATAGCATTGGAGCACTGCTAAAGGAGTTCAGGAGATTAGACGCGACTTATGCGCGATTAGCAAACATTTCACTGTGAAGTATTGCAACAGTCTGTCATATCGTTATGTGTGTTTTCATTCGATGTTGGGGTTAGTATTAGTGCAAAATTTGTCAGTAATTTTGTTTAAATATTTGCTAGTGTAATTAGTTGATCATCAGTCGTCTTAATTTATCCAAGTTCGGACTTTGTTCGCCATAGCTGATATGAAATAACGATATTTTCGAAACTGCACAACTTTATTTAAAAAGCAAAAGGAATCCTTAAATAAAGATGTCTTACTTTCAAAACAAGGGAACAGCTCAATCCAGTCGCATCTCCCTCTAGCTGGAACAAAATGCTGACCTTTAGGGCACATTCTCTCAACAGGAACCCAGTTTTTGCACAAGTAGTAGGACCTACATAAACTTCCTGGTTTTGGAAAAGAACCATTGCTCTTGAGGCACTTCTTGGTGTCACGATGGAAGAAATAAAAAGCTGATGATGTGCCGAGAATACCTAAAATGCAACAGGAGTGCGTTTTAGTATTAAGCGAAAAATAAGGAATTCAGAAATCAAAGTTACATGCTTGCAAAATATAAGTTGTCTTTGAAGAACAACGAAATTAGATTCCTTATAAGTATTTGCTTTTCAAGAAACACGAAATCGAATTCCATATTAAGAATTGATTTTTGAAGAGCCAAGAAATTAGATTCACATAAAGAATTTCTATGGCAGAGTCGTTACGTTATTAGAATTAATTTGATTCCACATTAAAGAAGGTGCCTTTGAAGAGTCACGAAAATAATATATATTTTACTGACGTTATTGCTAATTTTTTTCAAATAATAATAATAATAATACATTAGCAATAGCAATTTTAATTATCACTATAAGCTATTACTATATTATTACTATAGTCATTATTCGTTATGAATTGCGAAGTAAGAGTGAGAGGCACTTGAGGACTCGTCTTAATGAACTCATTCATTGCGTTCGGAAAGATTTAACTAAAAAAACTAATGAAAACTATTTGTTACGAATTTTAGCTTCACGCTAGCTTTTGCTCGTTTAGGAGCAAAAGTTAAATAAGAGACCAAGAAAAAATAGTAAATTAATAGTTAATTTATTAACGAGACTGCATTGAACGTACACTAGGAGATAAGTCCATATTAAATCAACCAATTAAAAAAAATAAACTCAATATTTCAGACTGTAGTGATTTCTTGGCTGTTTATTATACTTACCTCTAAGATGAAAAGGCTCAAGTTTTGAATTTTTTCAACAATTCCTTCCTAAGTTATAAATTTTTAAAACAATGACAAAGTCAAAAATTTTGCCTTGTTCAGTAATCTTTAAATGGATGCAATTCAAAAACTATCTGACCTAGAAAGCTAAATTTTGTACTGTTTTGTTCAGTACTTTATGAGGTTTAACAATGTATGTAATATGACCCAGGAACTCAAAATATTTTTTTTTACTTGCTGAAAGAAGAAAAAATTAAATTAAACGAAAAAAATTATTTAAAAGAAATAAATAAATTTTAAAAAAACCTCAATTTTAATTTTATCCAACTCAAAATTTTGAATAATTTTTTTTTTTTTTTTTGACTTAACTTCCTTGTAGCAAGCATTTTTGCAAAATTTCATGATGGTGCTCTTGTGGTACCATGAAGGAAATTTTTTTTCTTTTTCAGTTGATATAATAATTGTTACATAATTTACTGATCTATATAAATAAAAATGTAAGTGTTCGTTTGTTTCTAACCGCTATTCTCCGAAAGTACTTCACCGATTGCTTTAAAATTTTCCCAGTAGAAAGAGTGATTCAAGAGGAAGGTTTATAGACCCGCTATGGACCCGTTATAAAAAAAAATCCCGCCTTTTTTTATTCCAATTTTACGCAAATTTCCACATAAATTCCCCAATATGGAGGTGAAAAAATCTTGCACATATTAATATAATATACCGATCGAAAGTGCTGACTTTTCTGCACAAGATGGAATTTGTTCGAAGCTTCAAAGTCAATATGACGCCAGTTATAACCTTTTTAGTTCGATTTCTTAAGGCTTACCTTGATCCAAAAATAATAATTAGCAGTTTCCTCAACTCCGGGTGAATAGTGTTAGCTTAATCTATATAAATAAAAATGTAAGTGTTCGTTTGTTCATCACCTCAAATCTCCGAAAGTACTTCACCGATTGCTTTGAAATTTTGCCAGAACATGTGTTTTTATGTATCACTTTTAATTTATTTCACCTTTGATTTAATTATTTCGTTTTTTAATGTTTTATTAAGGAGAATGAGACACTGCAACGTGTAGCAGGGTCCCGTTTTTTTTTTTTTTATTTTGATTTAATAATTTTGTGGTTTTTTCTGTTTGTATTGAAGTATTTTTGCACTCGAAGATTAAGGGGAACTTTAAAACAAAGATTAGTTGTTTTGAATGGCAACAGTTTAATTTAGCTATTTTCATTTTTATTTAAAAATTTCGTGTTTTTTCTGTTTGTATTGAAATATTTTGGTTAGTATTTTTCACTTAATGATCAAGGGGAACTTTAAAACAAAGACTGCTAATTTTGAATGGCAATTTTTTAATTTACAATTTTTGTTTTTGTTTCTACTGTTTGGATAAAACTTATGTTGGAATTTTTCAATGTGCCGAGCCAGACAATATCAAAATCTTCACGAACAATGTAACGTCAAAAAAAGAAAAAAAAAATGCCATCAAGCGTTGTGAAAAAAGCATAAAGCTCAAGACCAATCAATCAAATTGAGCAGCTTAAATCTAGACACGGATTGCTTCTCACGTGGACAATTATATAGCGTGTTTTAGAATGAGTAAACTAGACAATCTACATTTTCAGATAATGAAACAACAAACATTGTGAAATTAAACATATTAGAAATATGTGCTTTCTCTTGCTTTTCCATCGAACCAGACTGAGTCAGAGCAACGCGTGGCCGGGTACAGCTAGTAATGTTATAAAAAGCATCTGTTCTGTTAAAGAACAATTCTATCATAAAATATGGCTTCTGCGTAAAAAAAAAAAAAAAAAAAAAAAAAAAAAAAACACTTAAAGCAATTTTTTCCTGAAAAATATTTATTATAAAAAAAACTGATGATTTAAAATCAAACTTGACATTTTTAGTTAGAAAATTGATTTATTGAACCCGTTTTTAGCAATATTCTATAATATCAAATTTACTAAAGTTTTATTCTAAATATTTTAACTCTTCCTCAATATATTGTTCATTATTCACATAAAAAAGTGATAGGTGGAAAGTTTTTCAGGCTCCAAAGGCAAATCGAAAAGCGGTAGTATTTAGCTATCTATCGGGCTGTGAACGCTAACTTTAATGTTCGTAAAGCTTTCGTAACTTAAGCGTTCGTAGCGTTCGCGAGCGTTTTTACCGTTCCATCTACACCACTGCATACACCTTGACCGTGTGCTGTAGCATAAAGAATGCCACTCAGCCTCAATTTTATCAAAATATTCCTTAGGATAAAAAATTTTTGTGGTTTTTGTCTTGAAACCACAGTCTGAAAGAGACTGAGATCTTCTTGCAAAAAAGATCTTTTGAAATTTTTTTTCCTATTTATTCCCTTAAAAGCTACTAACAACGAGGGGGCAGGCAGACAGACAGGCAGGCAGACACACTTACACATTGCATTGCCTTATTTTAAAAGTTTTATTTTAATTTTGTGCATGGAATTAATTTACAACATTTACAGACTATTTTCTTTGCAGCAAAATTTTTATGCTACATTGAGTCTTATTTCCTGCTTTTATTTGTTTCTCCCCTCCCCTCCCCCCCAAAAAAAACTTTCATAGATAAGTTATCTAAAATTGGAAATACAAAACATAAAATTTTGAAATGTAAAATGTGTATTACAGTAAATTTTGTAACAAAATATTTGGTAAAGCAAAGAAAATCAAATAGTTATTCAATTGTAGAATTGGTTTCTTAAACAGGCTCCACCGATTAAAACTTCTATGTAGTACTTCCCCCTGCCCCTTACTGAAAGCAAAGCATGGAAAAAGAATTGTTACAAAAAAATTGCTAATCCAAAACCTGTTAGTTTCTTTTCCTGTGTATAATGTGTTTCATGAAACTCCAAAACATGACTGGGACTAAAATTGTTATTTCAACAATTTGTAAGTTTTTGTGTAAAAAAATATTTGTTCGAAAAATTGTGCATTTCACTAATGTAAGTACAGTGTTTTACGATAGTCATCTTTAAAGTATTTTTTTCCCTTTAAAGAAAAAAAACATCTATAAGCAGTTTGATCAGAGTTATACTAATCGATCTAGTATGAATGCACACTTGATTGCAAATGTAAAAGAGAAAATATTTTTTTATCTTTATGATACCACAGGAGTATCACCACAAAAGTTTGCATAAATGTTGCTAAAAAAAAGCTAAGTAAGACATTTTTTTTCAACAAAAATTGAAAATTTCGATTTTGAAATTTGCAAAACAATTTTTTTTTGAGTTTCTTGGTCCATGTAACATATTTTATAAAGCCTGATAAAATACTGAACAAAACAGTACGATTTTTAACTTTTTAGGTGAAATAGTTTTGTAATTACAGCAGTCAAAAGATTACTAAATAATGCAAAATTCACGGTTTTGTCAAAATTTTAAAAATTTAAAACTAAAACAAATGAATGAAAAAACCCAAAGCTTGTTGATTTCCACCTATCATACGAATACTCCATTTGAGAGAAAAATAAATAAAATCCAAAGACGTAACGTTTTGACTATTGGTTGATTTGTTTTGGAATTATCCTAGGGTAATTTTTCCTTTGCCTGAGCGGCGGTTTGAATTATCTGTTATTATATACCTTTTTTGAAATATTTTCAAATTGAAGTGTTTGTAATCAAACGCAACGGTACCTAAAATTAATAAATCTCAGGCTGAGATTTATTAACTAGGTACTTTGAGTTCGTCGTTATATTACCACAACCGCATGAATGAGTAAAGTTGAAATGCTCTTAATTTGGTACATAATAATAACGATAAGCTTGTTGTCAAAAGGCTTACTACTTTCATACACATTGTACTTACCCAAAACTACGAAAATTTTTATGATGAAATTCATTGTAGTGGAAGTTTTTCTTCTTGATGGTCTAAGTAAATAGCTCAAAACATCACTTTTTTCTAATATAATAAAATGTAAGATTTACAAAATTCTAAAAGGGGTTTTTTCACAACTGCTTGCATACAGATGTACAAGCTGAAAATTGTTTGAAATAATGATTCACTCTAATAACAGACGTCATTGACAGTAAGTTGTTTTTCGGTGGCAATCAATCTATTGCCAATTCTTGCACATGCCTTTTTATCATTTTAAAGCAAAAAAATCAAACGAATTCTATTCTGTCTCTGTTTGATATTAAAAACAGAGATAAGATGCAAAGAATTCGCATTCATCATTCGAAGCGTATTATCAGTATTTTGTACCGATTAAAGGAGCCGAATGCAAACAAAGCCGTTCGACTATATTGTTAGAACTAAAAAAACTTTTTGAGTTTGCGGTATACTTTACATGCACATAAACGGCTTAGTTATTAAACCGTTTTAAGCGAAATTTTTTTTTTACCAAGACCCCTTATACAGTATAATTTACAATAAACATAAATGAATTCCGTAAAACTCGTTTTACTTTCAATGTAGTGTGAATGCGGGAAAAACAACAACGTTTGTCTAAGCTGTTCTCAGCAAAAAGTTAAGTGCAAATTAAACAGTTAAATAGTCTTTTCAAATGTTACTACTAAAAGCGTTGCTCATGATATGATGCGAAATCTTTGTAAACTCCTTTTTAGCAACTTTGGCTTCCGAATTTTTTTTTTTAAATTTATGTATTTATTTTTTTTTATGACCGTGAATAGCTTTATAAGTATAGTACGCATTCTGATACAATGGTACACTATGTATTTAAAATAAATGAAACATGAAATAAATTTCTGTGAACAAGTAACGAATACAAGTGCACTTGCATCCCTTTGCCGCTAAGAGGTATGAAGTCTTCATTTAGTAGTTTTTCTAAAACACTCTATAATGCATAAGCCCACACATGAGGCAGCTAGAAGCAAAAGGGATGTAAGTGACATAAGTTACATCATGTGTAAAACTCGAGCAAAGTTCGGATCCATGTACAAAATTCAAGAAGCTTTTCAAATAAATATTTTTTTTTACACGTTTGGATCTTATGTGTATTAGTTTAAATATGAAGTTTCAAGTATTTCTAATGATCAAATTTGGCGTAGGATGTTTTTGAAAAAATCCCTACATCTTTTTGCTTCTAACTAGGTAACTTACATCCCTTTGCAACTAAATGAAAAGCGTGTTGGTTCATTTTCGTCACTCATTGTTGGTTCCGTCATTCATCCGTTAGTTCATTTTCGTCATTTCCTGAGTACTAAAAGCTACTTGCTTGCTATAAAAATTTATTCCAGCTGCAAAATGTCAATAATTGACTTAGAAATATTAAAACTTAGGCTGATTAGAGACTGCAAAATTTTATGATTTAAGCTTTCATAGTTTGAATCGTTAATTTTGTCCGGGGCATTTTATAATTCAGGTGTTACTTCGTCATATGCTGAATTAGATGTGACAATTGCATGCTGTCCTTTTTTGAGTTTTCTCCCTCTCTCACTTTTTGCCAAAATTTTAAACATCATTAGTCTAGTATTTGTAGTGAATATCCGAAAGTTAACAGTTTTTATTCGTACTGAGTATCTTTAAGAACAGATCTATACCTCCTTTGTTTAGTAAACGTTTTTAATTCTATTCTATATTTTCTCTCTTGTAGTATTACATAAAAAGCAGAGTTTGGGCTCTAATAAAATAAGTAGTAGGGTAGGTTGAAAAAAATGCATTTTTTTTTTTAATTTAATTTTTTTTCTAAAGTCTTAATATCGCGGAGAAGCTGCGAACTAGGAGGTTAAAAAAGTTAAATATCTCACATTTTCTGGCCATGCATGTGCTCCAAATTTTGACGAAGTTTAGCAAAATACATTTTTATGGTCATTTTTAAAATTACGTCTATTCCACTATAATAGCTCAAATTCTTATGCATTATTCTACACAAATATAATTTTAAAATATTATTTAAATCCACCAGAATCTTCCAGTCGCGCATTTTCTCCAAATGAAATGAATTGAGTGCATGTGTGATATCGACAGACAAATCTATCGCATTCTCAGTTACGAAATTTGCGAAACTAGACATTGAGTCTAGAAAGGCTAGAAAATTTAAAATGTAACGCAGACATTTTTGAACTTAATATTTTTCGTTTTCTGGGATTTTCATGCGAATTCGCCAGTAGCATAGGTTCTAATTATTGCACCTTCAAAATAATTGCTATTTAAATGAAGTTTGTTGCATCTGGTATACTAATTTACTAGATTTTTAGAACACTTCTGAAGTTAGAACAATTTCAACAATTCAGGAAAATAGGTGTTGGTAGTTTTCCTGAATTGACAATGCACTAGCAGAGAAAAAACTTAGAGTTATTTTCTTACTAATGAGGATTCACTTGTCGAGAATGGCATCACTCTTTCCTCCAATCGAAAAAAAGAGAAGCGAACGACACGAAGAAGCTACATTTCTATTTAGACCGATTTCAGACTTGCTGCTTTGTACTGTTATGGTTTCATATTCAAGAGCGAGGTAACATTAATGTCACGTTAAACATTTTGCTTGTGTCTGAAATGTGTCACTATTATTCTTGCCTTAGAGCACAGATTTAGCTTTCAAACATTGTGACTCACTTTTCAAAAGCTTTGTCTGTAGCGACTTACTTTATTCATGGCTTGCAGAATGTTTTATGAGATACTTCATTTTTTGCCTATATATTTTGCCTCTATAATTCTAATATGGGTGCAAAATTACCAGATGAAAATGTTGTTATTTTGAACTTTTAGTTCAACCGAAAACTAATCTTAACACTTCTTTCGCTAAAAGCACAGTTAAGTAGGGAGACTGGGGTAAAATGGACCACTTTTGACAATTTTCAGTGCTTACACTCAAAATAATGTTTTTTTAAGCCTGAAAATATCCAAGCACATTACCAATATATTAGGTTTTATAATATACTCAATCAAAATTAATTATTATGCATGCTTTTTTTAATATCATTTTTTAATGGAAAGTGAGAAAGTGGACCATTTTACCCCGAACCCGGGGTAAAATGGTCTATGGCTATGTACCGCAGGCTAATTTTTCAAAAAATATTAATGTAGTGCATTCTTTAACAGTACAAAACATAAAGGAATATTATATTGGTTTATTCATTGCTTCAATTTATACATATAAAACCTAAAATTAACGCAGATTGAAATTTGCAAATGATACACCAAAAGATTTTTGTGTCACTGAAAGTCTGCTGTTTTCTTGTGGCACCGTGGAGGTCTGGAAGACTAATTTCCTCTTCCTTAGAAAATATATGTTTATGCGTATAGTTTGGCGCAACTCTAATGGCTGATTTATTACCACTTTCTAATTCCATTAATTTAGAGACTTTATAATTTTGTTCATAACGTAGAAGGGTTGTGTGTGGAATGTTTGACTGAATGTTGCAGACTGAACGAATAGATTTTTTATCATCCTGAACACTTTTTACTGCATTCTCCATAACTACATGTGGCACAGATATACATGATGAAATAATGAAAAATGAAAAAATATCCTTGGAATAACTTAAATGATGGTAAAAATAAAAAATAAAAATATATCCTTTATTAATGATTAACTATGATATAATTAATCATTAATAATTGATTAATTATGATATCAGTTAAATCATTTGAAATTTTTTTGTTTATTTTAAGTACATGATCTGTGAAATTATTGTGTTGAAGTCGTACCTTTTAAAATTAATCTCAATGTATATATAATAACTGCCGCTATAAGCTCAAAGACATATAATTTTTTAATAGAAATATTTAATTATAACGCGTGTCATAATTGAATATTTGTAAAAGTATAAATATTCAAAACCAACTGAATGAAATCTAAATCAGAAGAAATATGAACTGTTTGAACACATAGAACTTTTCCAAATGCATATTACATGAATCATTGATTAATTTACTCATTAAAAATAAATAATTTATCAATTTTTAACTCCACGCATGATGTCAACTAGAAAAAGTACATGGAATACAGAAATGGGGTAAAATGGACCATGGTCTATTTTACCCCACGTAGAAGTCTAACAAAAATTGTCCAAAAAATAACAAATATTTTATTAAATTAATTCAGTTACATTGAATATATAATATATGACCTTATCTGTTTATTGTGCTGTGTAATATCTTTCAAATCATAATTCTTGAATTAAGAAAAGAATATAAGTTTTGATGAAAATATTTACTTTTGCTAACCACAAATCAACTTTCTAGAACAAAACGGCTAAATTGTCACCTAGATACACAGCTGCAAAGTAATTATCACTATCTTAATGCTACCATCTGTGTACCAAAATATGAAACAATAGAAGAAAGTAATTATATAGATAATAGGGGGTGGTCCATTTTACCCTGTGGACCACTTTACCCCAGTCACCCCTAATAATAGTATATTTTTAGTTTATAATATATTTGTTTCGTCTCCTTCTTTCGTTTCTTTAATTGAAGCAATGGTTAAAAATTAGAAAACTTTCTTATGGAGCAGTAAAAATTTAGGTGTTTTGTAGAGTATTGTAAGAAAAAGGTTCTTAATTTATTGCTTTATATTATTATTCATCTTTTCTTTACCTATTCAAATTCGAAACTTTATATTGAATGAAATTATTCAATTCAACAATTTGTTTCTCCTACGGTTTTAGGTTTAAATACGGAAGGAAAAAAGACCCTGCATGAAGTTGAAAAGTAATTTCTAATAAAGTATTTATTAATAGTTGTAATTTCTTGAAATATAACGCCTAACATTTTGAAAGGGAATTCGACATCGGCTTTATTGTAGCTGTGTTCTTTATGCATAAAAGACACTATATAGTTTTCGGACAAAATGTTTTAAAATTGTTTAAAAAATATACTTGAAATAATTTGCAGCTTCAACTAATCGAGAAAGAGCTGCTGTCAGAAAACCGATGAACGATTATGAGAAAGAAGGCTCGCTTAGTTTTGGACAATTTTATTTTGCTTTATATGCAACATTTTTACAAACATTAACAAATACGGAATGGAATAATATCTTCCCCATTTTCCAATCTATACTATTTTTAAATTCTGATAATTTAATCTTTTTTAAAAGATTAATTTTTTTGAAATTTGTACTGCGATGGGAACACTAATGTTTCTTCTAAGCAAATCAAAATCAAAAGCTGACGTAGATGTATAAATATCGCAGCCAATTCAAGGAGTCAATGAAACCAAAAAATCAAAAAGAAAGATGCAAGAGGCTGAAAAATATTTTCGGAATCAATAAAACTTGGTTAATTTTATTTTCATGGTTGAAGTTTGCATGCACTTTCTACATTTCATACGGATAGATACGTGAAAAATAAATGAAATATCGTGTGCAGCGTTTGCGTTCTACATAGTGTTCGAGAATATTTCATTTGGTTAGACACTGACTAGATCTTTATTCCAGGTACTGTAGTGCATAACTTGCGGTCATACCATAACGTTGCGAAGAACTGCTTCTTGGTGAAACAAGATGGGGATGGAGCCTACTATTAATCATATCATCAAACATGACGCCACTATTTCTGTTTGATGTAGTTGATTAGGATATAAGGGGTCATTCATAAATGATGTCACGTTTCGTGTGGGGAGGGGTCCAAGAAATTGTGACAAGGGGAGGGGAGGGGGTAACAAGAAGTGTGGCATTTACACATTTTGGTTTCTGTAAAAATATTTAAAATCTGAAAATTCAATTGATTCTAAAGTTTTTTGATTTTCATAATTTGATTTTAAAGTTTCATTGACCATTTTGTATCGCAAACAGCGATGCTGATTAAGGTTTACATTTACTTCTTAAAAGTTTAAAAGGACATTTGCTTAGGAATTTACACTTTTAAGATAAAATTACTAGTGTCATTTTTTCAAAATTCGAACAATTAATATATTTTACTGTTCTATACTAATTATCTTTTCTGTTGTCAACCTTAACTTCATTTTATACAAATAAAGCACAAGTGTAAATATTATTATTATTACGCTCACAATCAAATATCATTAAAAGTTCAAACATAAAATTAAAAACGTGATCTATAACGCAGTGCTTTGTTTCTGAACTGCAAGTACATATGCTTACGTAATATAGCGTAATATGTGAGAAAGGGGGGTAAGGGGTGTGACGCAGTGTGACATTTTGTGACAAAGGGGGAGGGGATGGTCAAATATCTTGACAAAAAGTGTGACATCATTTATGAATGGTCCCTAAGATGGTTTGATAAAGTTTAAATAGGAAACAAGATACATGTTTATGTGCGTAAATAATGTTTTTACAACCTGTATTTATCAAAATGTCCGTGCAAGAACAACGATCACATCTTAATTCTCGCGACTCCCCACCAACTATCTCAGCTCCTATTTCGGATTGTATCAATCAATAAGCCATATGATAGAACTGTTCCTATGAACGTCAACGCATTGTTCTTTGTCAGAAGAAATAGTTTCCAAGCGGAGAATGAAATACCATGCCTGATATCCAGAAGCAGTGGGAACATCTAAATTTACACCTTCTTTATTTTTTAAAGCTTTTATAGTTTCGTAAGACAACAGCGACGATTCATGTAGTTTTCCAGTGGAAATCGTCAGCACGACATAAATTAAACTGACATAAGCAGTTGGTGCCAGTACACTTAACTTCCAAAACAGGGATCGTCTGATCAGATCGTCGATTATATACCACAGTCCAAAGAGAAAGAAATCAGTCCCGAAAGCTAAAGTTAGGAACACTGAAAATGACAGTACGTTATCGAATCTGTTTTGCAAATTTTGCAGGTGTGAATAACTCTTGAATAGCATACTGACGTCCCTAGAGCTTCTGCAAATGATTTGAAATAACATTTCGAAGTGAAGGCACATTGCAAAAAGGAAAATGACAAAAACTCCAAACAAACTATCAATGCTTAGATAAATCGACAACTTGAGCAAGAAAAGCAAGTTGTAAGACCGCCGAAGAATACTTCCTTGTTCGTAATTGTTATCTGTGAAATTAAATGGTGTATTTATAGTGCACGATTCAAACCAAAATATAAATATTGAAGAAAAGAAAATAGTCGAGACAGTACTAACTAAAATCAGGGAAATATGGGACCAGAATTTCACTCTCGATGCTTTTTTTTTCAATCCTTCTGTCAATTTTGATTTTATCTAAGTGTTTTAACAAACGTTTAATAGTTTGTTTATTTTTTAGAAGACTGCTTCGCAGTAGTAGGCCGGCGAGACACTCTATGAACACAGTTAGTGAAACTGAGGCAACATTAAAATCATAAGCAACGAATATAAGACAGAATGTAATAGTTGTTGCTATACAGCTCAGTGTGTACAGACTAATAGCTAAGAGTTTCCACAGAAAGCAAACCTTTGATCCTGTAAATTTGCACTGCAGATCAATACCTTGAAGCATAAAAAGCAATGAAATTGATCCATTAAAACTGGTAATGAATGTGTCTTGCAGTTGATTATTTCGAGAAATATCCCGTTTCTTTTTAAACAATGTAATAGAGGTTTTGATTTTTTTCCTTTTTGATAAAGTCATACCTAAAATTAAAGTATTTTTTCCAAAAATTCTTTGCTTAAGAAATTATTTGAAGACTAAAAATGAATGGTATTCATTACATCATTTTATATTATTCAAATAGCTTAAAGCACAATTTTGATCTAATAATGTCATCTACTCGAAGGGAAAGAAAAAAAACTGACTCTATGACTTCTTGAATGTAATTATACTTTAAGATCCATAATATAATTTTATTGGTATTTTTTCGATTCTGAATGATGTAGCTATACACTACTAAAAAATGACAGCTAGTAGTACAAAGACATAAAAAGATTCAAGTACTATTGTAATACAAACGACAATGATAGGAAAGAAAATATCATTTTATAATCCTTATATATTTGAGCGTGTCATATCTTGAATTCATTAATTTTTGCAATCGGTAACTATGCAATTTAATTTGTAAGTGCAAAACAACAAGAATATATTCGTGATGAGTGGCAAATAAAACTTTCTAGAGATGAATTATTCTTTAACATCCTTTGCTTAAAAACATGAATATTTTTATTAGTAGTTAAAATATATTGAATTTTAAATGTAGCTTGTGTGATTCTTATCTTTAGGTTAATTTGAAAAGTATAAGATGAAAACCCAGTTTCTTAGTATCCGAAAATGAGAGAGCGTAAACAAATGTTTATTTTGGAAGTTTCAGCTATCATTCAAAGTTTTATTGGAAATCTTGAAATTGATTTATCATTATATTTTATTCATAATTTTTTTCCGATTCATTTAAAACTTATCCATTTGAATTGAAATGCCAACAAAAAACGAACTGATGCATCATTTATTAAAGTAGAGCAACTTTCATTGATACCATCTCATTTTTATTCTGCAAAAGCAAAAAAATAATGTATCGAATCCATAAAATTACTTCATTTTCATAACATTAAATGCAACATGAATTTAATTTAAAATGCATCATTTTATGAATTGTTAGTTAAATTAAAAATATTAATATTTAAGTTTTATAAAGAAGAGCAAAAATGCTTTGACTTACCTTTTTAATCACATGTATTTCCTAAACATTTGTGATATGCTCATTAAATGTAAAAAAGATTTTTAAAAACTTTGATGAAAAGCTAAGGCAAATTTTATTCTTATTACAAATAGTTGAATATTCAAATTTGTTTTGCGTGATAGAATTGATTTGGAACATCAGAAGTAATTCAGATATACGTATCTATGACAAGAATACCAGCTTTTCTGATAAAGGATTTGTATAATGCTTTACAGATGGTTGAACTTTCAGTATTAGTCTCTTGTGTACGAAACTTGTGAAGGACAATGTTCCAAAAATTTTCAAATATTTATATTCATACCTTAGTTAATCGATGCACAATTTACATCGTAAAACTTTCACAACGAATTACAATATTTGAAAATGTACTGTTCTATTCTGGGTTGACTAGCTAACGGCATCATGAAGTATTTTATATGGAATATCTTAAGAAAAATCAAGAAATGTTCTTGTTGGTAATCTCTTAAGAAGAATTATTAGCTGTGATTTAAATTATTTTAGTATGAATCTCATGAGACGAATTACAGAAGACATCAGTAAATGTCAGGTAAAGTTCCGCAATGAATCCTATGGAAAAGCATCCATTGTTTTTGCAGGAAGTAAAACGAATGACCTGTGTCTATTTCAGACGTTTTCCTTTAAATGTCTTGAAAACAAAACGCGATAATTAAAACGTTCTTATGTTGAGCTAATAAAGTTAATAAAGGACTTTTTTACTGCTCTGAGAGAATTTTCTTGAAATGGACTATCGCGATCTGTTTTTGTTGCATTTGTTCAATATAAAGTATTTGAAGAAAATTACTATCAAGAGTTCTTCTTTTGTAAGTGTCTAATTCTCACGCAGAACGTCTGTTAGTAAAGAGCTTAACAAAGGGCACTTCCTGAAGTTTTTCAGAATTGTCTGCTTTAAGTTTTAAAATCTCGTTTGAATAAGGGACAGTTTCAACTGAAAAATCATGAGATGAACTTCCATGGACTGTTCCCACTGTTAATTTTGATAAATCTCTTGACGAACTGCCATAGTCGACTTCTACTGTTCTTACTGAGAAATCTTGAGCGGGGATTTTGTGGGTTACTCCAGCTATGATTGTTGAGAAATCCTGAGACGAACTTCCATGAGCTGTTTCTGCTGTTCTTGTTGGAAAATCTTGAGCTGAACTCCCATAAACTATTTCCACTGTTTCTGTTGATAAATTCTTTGACGAACTGCCAGAGGATACTTTCACTGGTTTTAATGAGAAATCTGGAGAAGTAATTTCATGAGTTGTCTCGGCTATGTTTGTTGAAGAATTTTGAGACGAACTTCCATAGGTTGCTTCTACTGTTCCTGTAGGGAAACCATGAGCTGAACTCACATGGACTGTTTCCACTGTTCCTGTTAATAAATCCTTCGGCGAACTACCAAACGCTACTTCAACTGATATTGTTGAGGCCTCACGAGACGGAATTTCATGCATCGTTCCGGCTATGTCTGTGGAGAAATCTTGAGACGCATTTTTATGGTATGTTTCGGCTATTCTTACAAGAAGCTCTTTAGATGAACTATTGATTGCCAAGTCAGTTACTCCGGAAACAAATTCTTCAGAAGAATCATCTGTTGCAATATTGTATGTCAGATTGAAAAGTTCTTCAGATGAGCTATCGTCGAGAATTTCAGAAGAGCCATCAGACACATTCAAAGAAAGGTACGTGGCAGATTCAGATGCTTTCATATCAGCATTTTGAGAAGTTTCCATCAAATAATTTTGAAACTTTTCCTTATGAACTCCTTGAGTAACAGTGGAACGCTGAACATTCGGATCAGAAGTGGTTGTTTCACCTAGTAATGAAAATGGGAGTAAAAACTAGTATTGATGAAAAAGGAATATTTTGAAACAAAGTAGTAAAAGTTCATTACTAGTTATTAAAAACTAACAATTTATAACATTCTAATGGGTTTGAGACTTATTCATTCTCCACAAAATTTTCTTTTAATTTTGTTGTCATTTTTCCTAATTATATAAACAAAGGTATGGCTGCATACTGTAATTTCCGTTGAGACAAGCATCAATTTAGCTACAGTTTCTTGAAACATAAGAAAAAAACCTTTGGAACATGGTAGGGTATTTTTAAACAAATGGTCTAAAATTCGATTCGGTTTTATTAACCTCAGTTTCTTTTTCAAAATATATAAATTCTCAGTAAATTTTTCAAAGATTTACAAGTATGGAACAGAATATATATATATATATATTCATTTTAGATCGTTTTCAAGCCCTTAAAAGTCACATAAATCTCCAACTATGAGTTTGTTTGATTGTTAGAACGCCTGCAGTTGGTTTCTATAAGTTGAGAAACAATAATTTGAAAACAAAGAAAAAAAATGAATTCCTTATACGCATATAAAGTAGATTTGTCATTGTAAAATACGTTTTTCAAATATTAATTAATTTTTAAAGGGCATAAGAAGTAGAAAAAGGGTCAAAGAAATTGCTTCTTCTTTTTTTAGCAGAATAAAGGAAATAGTATTGAAAATACATATCTTCAAATGCTCAATTATGTAAGTTTTGTCCGTGCGTAAAAAACGATAGATAAATAAATAAATAAATAAATAAAAATTACTCTTCACAAGGGCAATTAAATCAAAGTTGATGGTAGCCATATGCTTTCTACATTGATTTAGTCGAAACAGTTTCATGACCCTTTCTGTAGTTGTCCCCCTCTCCCCCGTATCCTAGGTACGGAGGGTTAGTGTCAGTAGGTATTTTTGAATAATACTGTTTGTTGCGCATAGTTTTAACCAAAATATCTCTATCTTTCCTTGCACACTTTATTAACAATTAACACACTTATTAGACTTATTATTTGGCTCATGAAATTTGATAATACTGATTCAAAGAAACAGAAAGTTACTTTTAGAACTGCAATTACTCTTTTTTCTTTGAAACTAATTTATTTGTAGAATGCTTTATATTGTTTTATACAGATGTTGATATAAATTAATAAACTAAATATTTTATTATTATTATTATTATTATCCCTAAACTAAAATATATTTCAAATTAAAAATGAAGTTTCTTCTTACCATAGGGATTGTAACGACGTCCACAAACTACTTCATCCTTAGAACGACACTTGTTGCTTGTAGAGTCGAATAAATAACCCAGTTTGCATGACCGCAACCTTGAAATTCTTTTCCTGCAGTCATGAAATTTCGAACAATCTCTGGAATACATGAATAACCCTCTGGAACGAGGGCATTTGTAATATTTTTCAACCTCTGCAAAGAAAAATATACCAATGTTATAGCTTTTTAATTGTTATACTTATTCTCAAAAGTAGGCTCTCTTGAATTCTTGGGGGAAATCCAGTAATAATTTAACTGACTTCGAACAATTTTCTTCTTGTTTCAAATTTTTACGTGCTATTTGGAAGCTTGCTTAAAGCAAATCTTTTAGGCTTCATCCACGCGAAAAAGCAATGAATGATATGAATCGGGATTTGAATGATATGAATTGAGCAAAAAGGATGTTAGTAACAAAATGGAAACTGGTGCAAATGATAGAAATCAAGCTGTTTTGTGACAAGAGATATTAGTAGTAGCTCAAACAGTGGCTGATATCCATATTAATTTAGGAAACACTACATATATAAATACACGCATATAATATATATATATATGTAGAAAATACATTTTTGATTTGTGAAAGGTAGTGACCCCGATCTGAACGAATTTTATCCCGTTGGATTTAAGCGTTCAATAGGAGAGTTTGGCTCGAGTGACGTCCCATTTTCAGAGAGCTTGAGCTCGAAGAGACTCCCGCGTGCAATAAACAAGTAAGGTAACGGTTTTTTCTTCGCCCCGCTTCGCGTTTTTATCTAGTTGTTAAGCAAACTAGGATGTTCGGAGTTCCCATCTCACAGGTGAGCAATGCTCTGTAATCAAACTTTAATTGACCTTAACTTTAATTATTAGTATTACTTAAACTTTAATTATTAGTAGATTTGTAAATAGCGTGATGTTTTCTTTTTATGTGTTTAATAGTAAACAAAATGTTTAGTTTAAACATGAATCTTTTATTCTTTTCATATTATTCTTTCTGATAAACTTACTTACCCCTAGACGCCGTCCCATATATATATATATATATATATATATATAGTATATGTATATACACAAAGAGAGAGCAAGAGAAAGAGATATTCTTGGATTTCAACGGTTACGGAGTTCTTTGATCTTTTGAACAAGATTGTAGAGGAAAAACAATTTAGATTCAAGCAAGGTCTTTCAGGTAGATAGATGCCTGTTCGCTGTTAATTTTCTGCATGAAGTACAACTTATATACCTTTGTATCCTCAGTGCAACATTTGCAACATGAGTTTCAAACACGAACTTTCATTAACAGCACTTCCTAGTACGTTAATACTTTCTCAAAAACTGTGCTAATCAAGATGCATATAAAATAAATTAATACATATAAGAAACATTTGAAGATATATATTGAACACAAAAAAGAATAGCAACGTATGGTTTCGAAACTGTTAAAGTATAAAATTAAAGACCTGATCTGGTGCATGAAATGATACCGAACTACATAAATTAGGATGGATTGACAATTGTAAATATGATAATGTTTGAAAAAAAAATTAATGAATTCTTTTAACGGGTTGGTTATTTGTCCTTCGCTAATCCCAGTAATGTTGCGTGATGATTCGCAAACGTCTAACAACTAACTAGCTACCCCCCCCCCCTCCTCCCCATCTCTCGAAATCGGCTCATGCTATGAGCAGTTTTCTCGGAAACTATGAACGACAATAAGGCTCTAGTTTAGTAGTGTTTACAGAGTATAATGCGTATACACTTTAACATATTTCAAAAAAAGAAAGAAAGAAAGAAAAGAAAAAGTAGGAGAAAGAAGAAGAAGAAAACACTGAGAAATGTTACGTCTGTTTAACAAGGTTCGAAAAACTTTGGAAATTTTAAGAACGGGTTCTGCTGCGAACTCGCTGAATGTCACCACTGGGTATATATGCTCCTCATTTGGAATAAATAGGAATCCTCATTCGGATAAAAGTCAGCAGCTCCTCGCTGCTGACTTTTTTAAAAACATGTTTTTAAATATATTTTTCATGTAGAAAAACGCTCTGCCTGAGTCGATTCCTTTTGAATTTCTTCTTAAGACGCACTACTTTTGCAATTTTTTCTATTTCATATTTCGCCACCAAGGCCTCTTGTTCTTAGGGAGTCTAATATAAGCGGCCTCCTCTATGTATTCCCATGTGATTCAAACTTTGTGCTCGCTTTACTAAAAATATTTCTTTTGTCACTTTGATTTCCGCTACGTCAGTTAAATGTCATCATATGCAATAAGATTTCAGAAGTGATTTGGTGGGGCACTGGCCAGGAAAAGTATGATAATCACTGCGCTAAATAATTTTACGAGTATAAGGTTGTTTTGGAAAACTTTCATTCGACAGTTTCCAATTGTGAACGCTTAACTTTTAACACAAAAACTGAATTATTACCGAGAGAGATTATTATGAGAAATACCAATTTAGTTTAACTCGGAGTAATTAATTTTCCCCTCTGTTCAGTAGAATTTGTATAAATAAGTGAAATAAATAAGACCATGATTTAAGCGTATTGAAATTTTACGTACATTGAACTCTTACCTAAAAGTTTATCATAGGAATAAAAAGATGCAGATTGAAATTCCACGAATACTGGTTTCTTCTCTGAAATTTCGTCACAGGAATAAAGATACATGTTTAACAGATTGAAATTCTACGAATGTCAAATTCGTCTCTAAAATTTCCCCATAGTAATTAAAAGAGATGTACACTAAATTCACTATGATGTTCCAACAATTCTAATTTCTATTTTAATTTTATCTGTCATTTAGTAATGTTTTATGCATCAATGCATTTCACCCTTTACCGTTTTTCTTCGAAATATACATTAAAAAGCGTATCTCTACCTGTGAATATAAATCAACCATTCATAAACTGCTGTCTAAGAATTCCAAAGTGTTTTTGAGTGTATTATCAATGGTCTGAAGTTAAACGAAAAAATTGCAACACCTTGAAGTGGACGTAATGAATTTCAAATTTACAAATTGTATTGATTCTCTGAGATTTTTTATTGACTGTAAATTCTACAATCTAAATACATGCTTTAAAATAAAATTAAAATGCATTCAACTATTTCTTCACTTTATGTGCGAGCTGTAAAATGCAGAAGATATTTTGCAAATTCGTAGTTAATCCAGACAAATATACATCATTTTAAAGAAAATATTTAGCTACAAACTAATGAATTGTAACAAAATTTTAATTGCTACACATGTCACAAACATAAAAACTATTAGGACTTGGCTATGTTTAAATGGTTGACTCGGTTGCATTGTCCAAAAATGTAATCAATTTCATCATATGTATTTGTTAACTGCGTGTTTACACGTTCAGTTCCAGCGTTAAAAAAGAAAATAAAAAAAATCTTTAAAATGACATACAAAAACTACCAAAATGTAAAACGGAAACGATCATACATTGATTTTTATTTTATTTAATTTATTTACTCATTTATCTTTACGTTGTTTTATATTGTGTAATATAGAACCTTCGACATTTTTCCTCCCGTATTAAGGGCGCAGTACCTCTTTCCAAATTTTTTTTTTTCGTTTAACAATCAGGTGAAAAATATTGAGTGTATTTTTAATTCCAATTATGATTAGAAATGAAATTTGAAAGTAGAAGCTCATTGTGATCACCCATTAATTTGAAAAATTTCTTTGCACTTTCTCAATTATATCTTTTTTCAAAAGATGTTTTCCGAATAATACTTCCCAAACATTCTAGAATAAAAGTTAGATACAAAATCACTTCCCAGAGCTCTTCTAATAGTTGGTGGGTTGGGTTGTAATGGGGGCTGCATATTGATTCCTGACCATATGCAGACCTAGAGCATTCCCCAAAGACTGCCAACCATTCTTTCATGGGGTAACACTATAGACGGATACCATAATCACGTAAAAAAATTGACGCCCAGTTTCCTAGTAGATAAAGGCACCTGAGCTCTAACTATGAGAATCTGTACTAGGAATTTTATCTCAGCTAAATAGTATCTAAGCTAAATAGTTACCCAAGTGATCTTTGACATTCCACGTGATCATGCGATATGGCTCAGACGATTTCTACATCTTGAAAATACACCGAGTTGGGTATGGTTTGAACCCGCGAACTTGGGAGTACGATGGCAGCGCCTTACAACTACGCCACCTTGCCTGCTAAAAATTCTAAATTCGCTTATTTTTATAGAAAATCCCTCCGACATAGCTCATCATCTAACGGATGTGTTGAAATCATAATAATGTCAATTGAAGTATATTGTGTGTATTTCTCTTTTTCTCTTTCTCTCTCTCACACACTATATAGGTTGAGTGAGCCAGTGCTCAGCCAGTAAAACTTCAGAAATAGTATAGAGTGAAACCTCTCATAAAGACCACCTCTCATAAGAACCATTTTTTTAAGTTCTAAAACTTCCAGCTATAGGCTCAATATTAACTTTCCCTCCATTAAAAGACCACTTATTATCTGTCTCCCTCCACTTTCAGACCACTTAAGACCACTTTCAGACGAACAGGTAGGATTATTTCCCTAGGGGAATTTTAAAATTACCTTATTTCTGAGAAAAACAGGGCCCATCTAGTAGGTGGAGGAAGCTAATGTACCTGTTCCTGGTATTGGGTGGGTGATAAGCACCAAGGCAGGGGAATTGGACGAATGTTACCTTTCTTGAAGAGCTAAGGCCGTTTGTAAAGTTCACAGGGTATTTCCCTCTTCTTTTTCCCTCTTAAAATTATTGTAAACTAAATGATACTGCAGTCGATATTATTTAGATTTTTTTAGGAGCTTATTCTGATTCAGAAATGCAAGCTCCCTCCAGTGAAATAGCCATCAATTTGCTATCAAGAAACACTGAATGAAATAAATGGATTAATAGAAAATTCAATTCCTGCTACCTAAGATGACTCTAAATTTGTTTCAGGAAATCAAAGATTAGAGATAAAGTTTGTTAATGTCGAAATTATTAAAATCAAAGCAAACGTCGATTAATTCTTTTTTTAAAACTATTCAGTCATAAAATAGTAATAAAAACAAGTTTCAGAATAGTGCTCTGTTGTATTATTGCAAGAGATTTTGTTTTAGCCAATAACTCTATTCAGAGACCACCTCTCTATAAGACCGATTTTCTACGGTCTGGTGGGTGGTCTCTTTAGAGAGGTTTCACTGTATTCAGTAGAACTCCGGTTATCCCAATCCAGTTTATCCGAAAATCGGCTTAACCGAAAAGGCGAACGGGTCGTTTGTTTTTGTTGTCATAATGGGCAAATGCTTAGTGTTTTTTAAAGTTCTTTTTCATGACGGGCAACTGGCCCTTTTTTCCATAATTATCAAAGAAATTGTCAGTACATGATAAAATGTATAATACTAAATGACATAAACGTAAAATATTAAAATTTTGCATAGAATTTATTGCAACAACTATGTTAATCTGCTTGGCAATCCATTGTATTCTGCAGTTGGAAAAAGTTCTATGCGCAGTGGGGAACATATTGGTTATAAACATGGCCTCTGCCTATAATTCTCGCTTCTCCGAAATTTCTATGGTACCTCGATTAACCGAAAACATTACGGTCCTGTGCTTTTCGGATAACCGGGGTTCTACTGTATCTAATTTAAAATGCAAAAATCCACTTTCCTGCGTGGACTTACCTATCACTAATCATCAACTAACAACAATTGGTTAGGGGTACTTTTTCATGAATTAGTAATTAGTCGTTTTAGTTCAAGTAACGTGCTCTTTTTCCGCTAAGGGCATTTTTGTTTTCCCCCCTACTGTTAATTTAAGTGATTTTTCTACTAATAGACTGTATAAGTTAACTTGCTTCATTTAAACAGTAACACATTTTAGATAAAATTATGCTAACAGGGGAGGCCGGACATAGGGAATTGGATTTGTTTGCATACCCAGTAGGCAATAAGTCATTTAATTGGTTCACCCAGTACTCAGCCACTTTGTTAAGCTGGCTTTTCTAATGTACAACTTAGAAGTAATTAAATTAAAGTTTCGAAATACAGCAATTTATCTGCGTCGAGTAAATCTTCCGTTTATGAAATTATTGCTCCTCCTTCAAAATGTTAAATTGAGTTGCTTAACATTTTGTGAAAAATAAGTTCGGCATGTAAAGATTTCTTAAACAGGTTTTTAATTCAGTCGGCCAATGTGTGAAGAATTTTAGTTCTAATTGTCTCATACTTCCAAATCTGAAAATTTGTGGTTCAATCGTTGTTTACAGCAAATTTTTCTACGTTGATAAAATGAATGATTTGATTTCTAATGGTTCACATTCTCAAATTAATAAAATATAACGACATTACTGTAATAATTAATTTTATAAATATAATTATGTGTTATAAGTTTCTCACAAAATTTTATTATTATAAGTCTTTCATTTATATCCCTTATAATAAATGAAGACGGAGAGGCTAATCACTGGGTTCATACAGTTGTGCGCACCGGGTTTCTAAGGCTGACTATTGAAACATTATCTCCCGTTAAAAAAATTTGATTTTTACATAAAAATTAAGTTATTTCTTTAAAAAAAATCGATGAAATACAATTAGAAGGATATAGCCTTAAGGTTTACGGTGTTTTTTGTGTTTTTGTTGTTGTAATAATTGCAAAAAAATTTAATGTAACAATAATTGACATGAAATCCCTTAAAAGGCTGACAGCTCATATTTTCTCCTTCGTCCGAAATCAGCAAATTTTGACAATCACCATTGAATGTCGACATACACCAAATACAGAATGTCGACAATCACCGGTGAATGTCGACATTTATCATCCATCAGACCGGTGATTGTCGACATTTTCCGATTTCGGACATTCACAGTAACATATATATATATACGTGTATTTATTTATTTTTCTTCGCTGATATGCTGCAATTCAGGTGTTTCGCGATGTTGTATATCTGTTGTTGATTCTGATTATTTAAAAATTGGAAAGGGAGAAAACATACCAGCTGCGTCAGAACATATAGCAAGAGTCTCTGGTACACATCGGCTTTTAGTTTTATCGAAAAGAGTGGATCTAGGGCACGTTCTGTAATGAGCTTTCTTTCCACGACACTGGAAGTACTTTTTGCAGTTTAAGATGTCGGGATATCTTCCCCAGGGCAAGGGACAGTGGAAGTGCTTCCTATGATAAAGGGGTTTGTAACCTAAAAGTAAAAAAGAATGTTAATGTTGTTTATAGTCTATTGCAGGCAACAACAGCCATGTATTACTGATTATATAAATCACACTAAACGGAAGCTTTCTTGTTACAAAAACTTAAATAATGCTCAATATCGTCACCCCCGTCCCCTCCAGGAAAAAAAAATTGACACACCAAACGGAGCCGGGTTGGCAAACGTCCGGGACTATACGAGACAGTCCAATATTTTGAGAAATAATCCCGCGTCCCGGTTAATGCGGGGGTGGGTGGCAGGATATTAATTTTGCTGAATATCTGCTTTCCGGTGACCTCTATCCACCTTCTAATATTTGAAACCTGTAAATTCTATGCATTTTTTAAACATCCCATAGCTTTCAAATACATAATAAGTTTTTAATTTGCATTTATTTTCAAAATATGCTAATGAAATTTCAAAAATCAAAAATTACATGCCGGATAACCGGATCTTTCGTGGAGTAGCCGGATCGGATTCCGGACATTTAAAAATCGGTCGGATACTAGATATCCAAATTCCTCCTTGATATGGGAGGGATAATCCTGTTGCCTCCTGCCTTCGTGTCGGTGCGCTCCTTTGGTCCCGTATTTGCAGTTTTTTAATTTGGCGACCCCGGACAGGTATACTCTAAAGTGCTTTGCCAGAATGTGGTTCTGCGATTTCTTTTTTTTTCTCTCTGTATTTTTATAACTATTCACACAACTGATTTTCTGTAAAAGTAATCAAAGCAAAAGAAAAAAGAAAAAAACATTACTATGTGACGATCAAATTAAAAGATTGTGTTTTCTACTTTTATTTTCAAAAAAAGGGGAAAATATGCATTTCAATTGAACATAAATTTGAATTTTTCTTTTTTAAGCAATTAAGAACTTGCTTATTGTTTCTAATGTATTATGTTTTGATGTTACGCTGATATTTTATGCGCTGCTTTAAAATTGGAAAAGTCTTTCTTTCTTTTTTTTTTGGTGCTTATCATGGTTCTCTGAAATCGGAGAAACATGTACCCAACCCTCATCCTTGGGCAGGGCAAACTGTTGCCCTTACTAATGCGGAGAAAAGAACTTCACAGGCTATATAGACTGTTAAGTATTGGATATTCTGACTTTCTTCCGCTTTGTATGCAAAATGTACCGAATGAGTTACATTGGAATTGATGGAGCACATGACAAAATTTTCAATTCTTCAAACATGGAACCGTTTTGCATGTGTTAATGTAAAGAAGGGAAAAAAAGATTTCTTTTCCAATGAGCAATTGTTGATTGTAAATCACTTGACCTGTAAAAACATTTTTTTTAAACCTCCATTAATATCATGCATAAACATCAGATTTACAATACAAAAGAAGCAGTTTTAGAATATAATTATAATACTGATACCATGATCAAATTGGCTGCTCCAGCATTGAGACAGTGTTTCTCTTCCGCATTTGAGAGTAACAAAGTCGAAGATTAAACCTGTAGGACATTTTCTCAGCTTAAATTGACCTTCGGGATCAGGAGAATAAAAATGCTGGCAAGATGACCGATGGGGAAAACGAGTAAGTCCAGATTTCAACCGGGGCCAGTTGTGGTCCAACAGAAGATTTCCAGATTTTACTGGAATTCTTTTTGTTGAATTCTGTTCGGATTTTGCAGCAGCAAATACTTAAAAAAAATATTTAAAATAATTAAATAATAGCAATAAAATTGTAAACAATGATATAACATATAATATAATATTAATAGTACAACAATCTTATCAGTTTATACTGAAAGAGAGAGAGAGAGAAAAAAAACCTCGTATAACAAACATGCACTTTAATATGTTGAAGGAGCACAAGAAATTATTCCGAGGGTCACATGCGTCTGGCGTAATGAGTACCAGTGAAATACAGATATGTGGTACTTCTTTCGACGGGTTTCCCAGCAAGCTTATAATTCCCTGAGAATCTTGCGTTAATATTATATGTTATCATTAGTTAGCTACGAATACAAAACTGCCGGTTCAAAATTTTACCGTCTTAAGAGATGATTCTCAAGGAAGCCTTAGAATCCCACTCTGGAATACAATTATTGGTAGCAACTGAGGGTCGAAAAGTACTGCTAGAATAGCATTAAAAAAAAGGCATCTGTAGAGTTGTAAATTATTGGTAGAAAGTATAAGTAAGAGGTGGTAGAAATAATGCTTTAATAGTAAGAGTTACGAGCAACTGATGTAATGCTAGAATAACATGAAAAGAAAGTATCTGTTAGTTGTAAATTCCTGAGTATAAGCAAAGGGTGGTAGAAATCATGCTATAATAGCAAAAGTTACAAGCAACTGATGGTAGAAAAGTAATGCCAGAATAGCAAAAAGAGGGGGGGGGGGGGAATCTGTTGGTTATAAATTCCTGCTAGAATAGTAAAAAGTACAAGTAAGTGGTGCTAGGTTTTGTATGATGGCAAGCATTAAAAGTGGTCCTGTACACACCATGACAAGCTGGTAATTTTGGTGGAACCAGCAAATATTTTAACTTGGGTAGTGACTTATCGTCTTTCTGATTGTAATTCATCCGCATGTGAAAATTAGTCATTACTTATTTTCATGCGTTTAAAATAAGACAGAATTACTCGTCTGCCGATTGTTCCGCTTTTCCAGTAATAAGTCTTCACTTCTGAAAAAGTGAAGACTTTATTACGTGAAGACGGAGTGTCTTCACTTAAAAGTGAAGAAACGCCGGCTCCCTTTTTGCATAATTGGATCCATTAGTATCAAACAATCAAAACCACGCCTTTATCTACTACATTTAAATTTTTTACTCAGCTAGTTCATTCCATTATGTTTTAAATAAATACATTACATCTCCTTGCTCCTTGTTCAGACATTTAATGATTCTTAGAGTAAAATCTTGTTGGGAAGTTATCGAAATAAAATTTTTTTTTTACCTTTTATACTTAAAATTAACGTAAATAATAACTATTATCATTATTTTTTAAAAAAGATTTTTGTAATTACCTTGAAAATTCTTTAAATATCCAGGCTGATTCTATTTGATAAACTTTGAAATTGTGTGTTTTTGTTTTGGTGTATATGGAATTTCAAAGAAAAATTCTTATTTTCATTTCTGCCGTAATTAAATTCCTTATTCGGAAAAATAATTATCCGTGAAAACCCTCTCAGAGTGGGTATCTTTCTTTAAATTTCAGTTAATGGCAGAAAAGTTAAGGGGTTGATGCATTTTGAGCGTTTTATTAACGTGAGTCGACTGTTATTGCTTTCAAAAATAACAGTTGCTTGGCTTGGAATCTCTTATTTGGAAAAAAATACTAATAAATATCAAACTCACTGTTAAAAAAGATTTTGTTGCCATTGAGCATTGATTGTAATATTAAAAGCGATTATAATAAGAGTTTGAGTGAAGGCTTCTCTAAAACAAAAATTAAGTTTAACTTCTTTTCAGTCTGTTTTAAGACTGAAGTCTGTTCTGGACTTCCTAAAATCGAATTCAAAGTGTATTGTGTCATAGAAATGATTATTTTTCAGTGACAGTCACTGAAAGTAGGTATGGCATTTATGTTTTCATTTTTTAAGCTAGAGTATCCATGCGAAAAGAAGGTGTTAGCACTAAAAACAATAAAAATTATTTTTAAAAAAAATTGGAGGAAAAAAAAGAACCGATTTCAAATTAAAAATAGCGCTAAAAAGTGAAAAATAAATTACTTTTTTTAAACAACATCGATACGACTTTTAAACATAAGTTTGAAACTCGGTGCAAAACTATGACAGTCAAATTACCATTACACAATGTGTTACTGTGTACTTATGGGAACTGTTGCAAACTCTAGGCCATTTATATTTGTAAATGATTCATGATTCATTGCAAGAGCTTTTATCTGTCATAATTTTGCACCGACTTCAAAAATTCTGTTTAAAAGTCGGATCGATGTTGTTTAAAAACTGATTTTATTTTTTATTTTTTGGGGCAATTTTTAATTTGAAGTCGGTTCAATTTTTTTCCAAAAATTGTTTTACTTTATTCCTTTCAGTGTACGCACATTTTCTATTACGGTCGAATTTCGGCTGTTGGACGAGCTCTAGTAACGAAAATATAGCTTAGTTTAACTTAGTGTAACTTATCGTCATTATAAAACACAAATTTAGCTTTTCAAAAATTAATGTTATTCCAACGAAAACATAAATGTGATCAAAGGTCCAAGTTTGATAGAAATTCGACCTTCGAAGTAGTCGGTGTCACCGATAAAAGAATTGATGTCTAATGAGTGCCAAGTTCCATAGCAGATCCTTTAATCATAGCCGGAAAAGTGTACAATGTTCATCCACTTAGAAACAATTTGTTACTTTTACTGATATCTGATTTCTAACTTGGCAAGTTTTGATTAAGATAAATTGCTTTCAAGAAGACGATAAGAAGACAATTAGGAATTAGTTATTATAACTTGCTACATGGTTTTACTAACTATTAAAAATTTCTAATTGGAGAAGTTAATTTTTTTTAAATCAAATTAATATAAACACACATATATATTTGTGAGGGCGTCGAGTCGGTCATTTTTCCGACCGGCGCCGCAGCCCTGGGCATAAAGTACACTTAGCAACCTGAAAATGAAAATTAAAGACAGACTTCAGAAGAGTACTTCATGAAGGCATGAAGGTATCTATAATGAAAATAAACTTGTCTACTTCACAAATATTAGATACTTTTTGTTCATTTATTTTTTAAATAAGTAATGTCCTCTGTTGTCTGCTTGTCAGGGTGTGGCAGAGTTACCCAAACTACCGGGCTATCGCTAGCCGTGGTTTCGGGACTCTATTGTATATAATTTCAGTTTTCTGAAGCATTAAAATTTCTGACATTTCCTTTAACGGAACATGAAACTAGTGAAATATATCGTAAAACATAATTATTTACCCCTATCTCACAATGCAAAACTGGAGAGTACAGTTGAAAACTTATTAGAGTAGGTGAGGTTCAACTAAAAAGACTCACAATTCAAAAGGAGACATCGGTGATGAAAATTATTACAACTAAAGAAAAAAACTAAAGAATATGAATGCTTACTTGAAAAAGCAATGAATATTACTTTAAAAATCGTATCCATTTTTTCGATTTACTGAAATTGAAAGTTTACATAAACGAGAATTATATCTGATACCTCCGCGAATGTTCTTTGTTATAGCTGGCTTAGACGAAGCATGAAGTGATGCAACCCCAGACTTATCGACTTCTATCAGACTTATGAAGTAGACTTATCAATAGAGAATTCGTAGATAAAAAGCAAATAGTATGCTTAACATTATTGTCTTTTGGGGTGGAAAAATAACAGTAAGAAAAGTTGAAATCGGTTGATATTGGAAATTGAAATCGTTCAGCTGAGTTTCTAATCAGTTACTTTAAATTTGGTTTAATTATACAGAAACTTGGGAAAACGTGTTATAACTAGAGATGTAACGAATATTCGGCCACTATTCAGTATTCGGCCCGACCGAACAGTCATTTCATCACCTAGCTGAATATTCGGCCTGGCCGAATACTGGGTAAGGTCAAATTCGGCCGAATAGTTTTGCTGCAGTAGAAGTGTAAAAAAATGAAGAAATTAGTAGATTTTAAACATTTAAAATTGTACTATAATTATTGCAAAAGGATACAATAGTATATAATTTTAATAAATAAAAATAATTTAGAAAAATTGCTTTTTTAAAACCTTATTTTAGGCTTGACTGAGCAAAAACAGATTTCAAAGTTGTAATATTGTATTTTATATTTAGCATTTGCTCCCAGAAGCTGACAATAGTTAATTATGATGGAGAATATGAGAAACTTATTTTGATATTATTAACAAAGTGTAAGTCAGACTTTGTTTGCGTAGACTGATTTATTGTGAATATTAGGGGAGAGAGAAATGTAAAAAGCCTAGGATATATCATGCATATTTAGATAGAATAAGTTTTTGAGGTTTTTGTAAATAAAAATATATTCCAATTAAGTGTAATAAATTTTAATAGATCTTTTAAAAATAGGTATGTAAAAACACCATAAAATAAAAATATCAACTTTTTAACTTTTAAAATATCTTCATAGAACAGTTTTGAGCAAGGTAAAAGCACACTAAGCAATAGTAGTTCTTTCATTTGAATTAAATGAGTAGTAAAATAATGCAAATGCTTACTACCATGAAATCTGTAATTTTTATTTCACTTGTGGGAAAAACTTTTAGTTTTATTATATTCAAAACAATACAGAAAGTAGATTAATTTAAAATAGTTTTAAATTCGTAACAAACAGAATTAAATCATACATCATATTTTGTGTGTAATTGGTTCTTGACTTTGTGAATAATTTTAAATTTGACAAATAATGTTCAATTACAACGATTTTCTAGAAAATTTAATATTCGGTATTCGGCCTAAGACATTGGCCGAATA
The DNA here is from genome assembly GCA_038502835.1 of Octonoba sinensis. Lineage (NCBI taxonomy): Eukaryota > Metazoa > Arthropoda > Arachnida > Araneae > Uloboridae > Octonoba > Octonoba sinensis. The sequence goes on along the minus strand of CM076599.1, from coordinate 20,014,889 downwards.
TTCGGCTTCGGCCTTTAAGAAATGGCCGAATATTCGATATTCGGCCAAATCACTATTCGTTACATCCCTAGATATAACGTAGCCAATTCTCGGTGGCCACAGTTATAACGGGATAAATGTTCAGTCCTAACAACATTAAGATAACGTCTATTTTATCATAACGAACATACCATTGCTACGAAATATTTCCCGGCTCCTTTGGAATTCGTTGTATGGGCCACTTCCATACATCCTGTTAAGTAATTTTTACGAAAAGGGATCCCTTTTTTACGATTTTTTCCTTTTTTTATAATAAACTTTAGATTTTGTGGATCTTTAGTGAAATTCCAGGGACTTTTAACAAAACTGGATCGATTTTTACTATATTTCAGTAATTTTTAATGAATAAAAAGATTTTATTAATAATGATTGCTCTATTTCGGCCTTAATGATCACGATTGGGTCATTTAACTTTTAATACCGAATTAGAAGTAAGTATACGTGTTTTTTTATCTATATGTATTTGATAAATAGTAATTTTTTTTTTTTTTAGTTATTAAATAGCATTCTCCTTTCTCTGCTTTCTTCAGAAAATTCTTCTGAATTCCGAGCTTAATGAATTGAAAGGTATGCATTTCTGTAATTCTTCCGAGATTTAACTTCTGTATTCGAACTGGTAGTAAAAAATTTTAAAAATCATTTTGACAGATTAAATACGACTCCTTCGTGTGTGTGGGGGGGGGGGGGACCACAACCCTCCAAATGACACTCTTCTATCATAGGTGTATCAAGAAGGGTCAGGTTTACACAGCAAAAGTTAGTTAAGCTGGGCTGGCGCCCAGCAAACCTATCGTGGAGCGGTCATGAGCGTTCGTCGGACTTCACTTCCCCGTGCCCGGAGGAGGGCAACCCTACGGCCACATGCTAACAGAGGAGGGGGATGGAGTAGAGAACTCCTTAGGGGGGGGGGAAATAATTTCGTTTCGATTTGTAAATTAACTCCGTTCAATTATGGATTTGAGAAAAGGGTTAGAAATTTTGTTCAAGCCTATGAGGAAAAAGAATATAACCATTATTGCACCACAAAACTTTAACAAAATTTAGGCAGTGACGCAACGTGTTTCCGAGGCCGAGGAAGGGTGGGGACGCTCAAACTGAGTACAAAAGCCCTATTTCACAAAACTTTTTTTTTTGACTTACGGCACTATTGTGTTATTGGACTCTAGGGACCGTTCAAATGATTTTCTCTTTGAACTTTTTTTTCAATATATTTGACCCACTCCCCCCTTTGTCACTAAAGGCGAGTTCTGACGAGCGAGAAAACTCACGCGAAAATGTCCGACAGTTGTTGCTAGAGTGTTCACACTACAGCAAAAATTGCAAGCAAGAACTCGCAGCGACAGTCGGCGAAGGGAAAAGTCATGCAATTCTCGCATTCAACTGTCGGAGTTGGTTCTCACGTAGAAGAAAGGTTTCTTCATTCTGTGCAGTACTTGAGACGCTGTTCCGAAAAAATTGAGGAGTCGCAATGTGTTATATTTGCTGCTGATTTTTTTTTATTTACTTCTTTGTTTTTGTATCTTTTTAAGCTACATTAGATTTGTATATAACAAGATTTGTAATAAAACAAGAGCTTAGTAAACGAAAAATAGAGTGCGGCAGTGTATTGTTAAAAAATATTAACAGTAAGGAGAAAATACAAAAAGAAATTACGAGACATAACTTGTCAACAACTTTTCCACATAATCAGCAAATCTATTTTTACATTTTTCTGATGGCAGAATCAGCTTGCTTAACCCCGAGTTGGAAAAAATTTGTCTCACCCGATTGAGCCGGTTTTTTGGACTTCCCACTTACACTTTGGTATCAGTTTTTCAATTTAAAGAACTAAGTAAAACAGCCATCACCAATGCAACTCAAATTTGCCACCCAAATTAGTATGAGTTCTTATTTCAGAGTTGAGGGCAAAGAAGTTGCTCCTGTGTTTAAATAAATGTCTAAATAGACTTGGTGATTTAATGGGAAGTGGTGGTATATAAGTATGCCTCTTTATTCCTTTTTGCATTTTCTTTCTATTACCAATGTATCTTTTTAAAAAACGAATCCTGAAACTGTTCAAAATAAAATTGGTTTAAAAAAGGAGGGAACAACAACGAAATATTAAAGCTCACAGTTGAAAAGGGTACGCATATTTTTATTGAACCACTCTCATCGAACTATTCCTGAAAAGGCAGTAACTTACACAGCCAATAGGGGGGGTCATTCATAAATGATGTCACGCTTCAAGGGGAGGAGGGGGTTCAAGAAAGTGAGTTTGTGACAAGAGGAGGGGGTAACAAGAAGTGACATCCTACATTGATTTCTATAAAAACATTTAAAATCAGCAAATTAAACTTATTTTATTTTAATGTAATATATAGTGTGACAAAGGGGGTAGGGAGTATGTTGAAGTGTGACACTTAAGGCGCGTTCTGACGAGACAGTTTTCCCCTGCAATATCTGTCGAGACAGTCACTGTCCATGTCTGAACGAACCCGACAGTCGCTCTCTGACAGTATCTCGCCGAACCGGTTTCTCGCTGTGACTGTCACGTCTGAACACAGGCGGACACTTTTTAGAGCTACTGTCGCAAGTTCTCAGACCAAGTTGAAGTCCTTGCAACTTTTTCCCGACTGTCTGACATTGACTCCCGCGAAAAATACGCAATTGCTTCGATTAATGTCCTAAAAAAGTTCAATTAATTTCATTATTGTTCTCAAACTTCTGTTTAGTGGTTGATGTATTTGGATATTAATGAATATATTCTTTTTTCCTCGCGAAAAACAGCAATTGCGTCGACTTATGTCCTAGAAAAAGTTCAATTAATTGCATTATTGTTCTGAAATTTCTGTTTAGCGATTTAATCTGATAGAAATGAATGTAACCTCTATTTCTTGGTTTAAAATCCAGAAAATTATGCTTTTAATAAATGCGTAGTTTAGTAGAAACAAATTTATCTATTATATTGAAGGTCAAAAAAAAAAAAAAAACAATTCAGAATTAAAAAGTTAATTTAATGCATGGCTTTAAACGGATTATTTATTTAATTTTATTATTTACTTTACTTTTTAATGCTTAGTACTTTAACCCTCTTCCAATGTCAAAATTTCAAATTAATATTAAAAACTGATTATTGTTATCAGTACTTGCAATTATATATGGAACACATTTTTTACTTGTGTGCTCATATTGAAGTATACATTAAATAAGTAATAAATTTTATTTAGCGCTTCAAAACAAATATTTAATGCAAAAATCCTTTTTATTTCTTCGTTAAATAGAAATATTGTCAAGTGCAAACATTTATTTTGAGATAAACTTTTAAAGCTGTCAACGATTTATAGTTTCCTTTTAACTAATATTTTTAAAACTTTTCTTTGTTATCTGTGTTTAATATGTGGGAAATAATATACAGTACAACCTCGATCGGCCATTTTCATATATGGAACAAGAAGTTCCGTCTAGAACTATACGAGCCTACTTCCCCGTATACACCAAATTCAAATTTATAATCTAGCTATCTCTTTCTCTCTCTTTCTCATTTAGCTTTAGTTCTTAATTTTTTCAAATATACCTTTTTCAACGGACAATACATATTCGTTCACGCATTCATTTTTTCCCTTATTTAGCAATTCATTTATGCATTCATTCGTTTACTGATTCAAATGTTTATTCATTCATTTATTCATTCATGCATTTATTCCCTCATTTATTCATTCTTTTCCTCATTCATTTATTCATTGATTCATTCTTTCACTCATTCATTTATTCACTGAGAAATATCCTTAAAAATTCCGATAAAAAAATTTCATAGGAAAATAGGCTCGTTAGTTCTGGAAGAACTTTCTATTTGTACATGTTCTACGTTATAAGAGCTTTCCGATAAAGTTTGTTCCAAGCAAATTGGTCCGTTAGATCAGGATTTATATAAGATTGAAATTTTCCCGTAAGCAATATGTTAATTTTTTGAACTGCTCAAAAATGAACAAAACTGTTCAAATTGATATTTCACGCCAAGCGCTTCTTCCAGTAAGCTTGTTCATTGGAATATGGATCTTGTACCCAGAGTTTACATAATTTGCTTCATTTTCGCCCATAGGCGCTAATGTTAAATTTTTTTGAACTGTTCAAAATTGAACGAAAAATTGTTCAAATCAAAAAGCAAAATATAAAAATGAGATGTCCTCGCCGAGATGTTTCGAATGCAAAAAGAATTTTTCAAATCGTTCAAAAGTTATTAGGGGGGGGGGGGGGACAGACGGACAGACCGGCAGACAGACCGACAGACACACATTTTCCCCATCTCAAAACCCTACTTTCAAATTTTCTATTTTTCAATATTTATTTAATTACTTCACTTTTTTTTTTTTTTACTTTCCTTTATTTTTAACGATATTTTTACGATACCATTAAGCTTTCTTTCATGCTTTATTATTATTTTTTTTTACTTTCAAGTGAAAGTAGGCTAAAAATGATGAACGTGGGTCAGAATAACGTCCGAAGAAATCGTTAAACCATTAAAACAAGACGATACCTACGTTAAAATGATGGATGCAGGTACAATGCATAAAGATTTTACTGTATTGTAATCACTTTAAATTAATCCTTTTTATTATGCTATCATGATTTAGCAAAAGGTAGCCAACAATTATAGAATTCCAATTAATCTTGTACTTATTACCAATGAAAATTCAACATCAAACTTTGATTCATGTAAAACCTTTATATGTAAAAAAGATTAAAACTGCCTTTAAAACATTTAGAAATTAGCTTTATTGATACGTAGTTGAATTTATTAAACACTTTTGTAGACGAAACCGCTATAAAAGGGTGTATAGTTGTAAAGCGTTTTATTTTCGTTTCATTTTACTGCAGGTAAAAATGTTATATATTTTTTAAAACCTACATTAGTTTCGTGCAAGTAACTTTTAACTGCACTCACACACAAAACTTGGTGTTAGGTTGTTAAAAAAAAATCTAATCTATCCTGTCATAATTTTAATCTTTTACTGTCAAAATTGTGATCATTTAAAAATCCAATTTTAGGAACTATAATTATGGAAAGTGCAGATAATACTTCAGTAAAAAAGGTCAGAAAATTTGAATGATTAATTTTTAAAAAATAAAGATTAGAATTGTGCACAAAATTAATAAATGGATATTTTTATTGCGAAAATTTCGCTGTATATAGTTCCTAAAATTGAATTTTTAAATGATCACAATTTTGACAGTAAAAGATTAAAATTATGACAGGATAGATTAGATTTTTTTTTAACAACCTAACACAAAGTTTTGTGTGTGAGTGCAGTTAAAAGTTACTTGCACGAAACTAATGTAGGTTTTAAAAAATATATAACATTTTTACCTGCAGTAAAATGAAACGAAAATAAAACGCTTTACAACTATACACCCTTTTATAGCGGTTTCGTCTACAAAAGTGTTTAATAAATTCAACTACGTATCAATAAAGCTAATTTCTAAATGTTTTAAAGGCAGTTTTAATCTTTTTTACATATAAAGGTTTTACATGAATCAAAGTTTGATGTTGAATTTTCATTGGTAATAAGTACAAGATTAATTGCAATTCTATAATTGTTGGCTACCTTTTGCTAAATCATGATAGCATAATAAAAAGGATTAATTTAAAGTGATTACAATACAGTAAAATCTTTATGCATTGTACCTGCATCCATCATTTTAACGTAGGTATCGTCTTGTTTTAATGGTTTAACGATTTCTTCGGACGTTATTCTGACCCACATTCATCATTTTTCCATATATGAAATGAATATTCCCGTGGAAATGGCCGATCGAGGTTGTACTGTATATTATTTCCCACATATTAAACACAGATAACAAAGAAAAGTTTTAAAAATATTAGTTAAAAGGAAACTATAAATCGTTGACAGCTTTAAAAGTTTATCTCAAAATAAATGTTTGCACTTGACAATATTTCTATTTAACGAAGAAATAAAAAGGATTTTTGCATTAAATATTTGTTTTGAAGCGCTAAATAAAATTTATTACTTATTTAATGTATACTTCAATATGAGCACACAAGTAAAAAATGTGTTCCATATATAATTGCAAGTACTGATAACAATAATCAGTTTTTAATATTAATTTGAAATTTTGACATTGGAAGAGGGTTAAAGTACTAAGCATTAAAAAGTAAAGTAAATAATAAAATTAAATAAATAATCCGTTTAAAGCCATGCATTAAATTAACTTTTTAATTCTGAATTGTTTTTTTTTTTTCTTTGACCTTCAATATAATAGATAAATTTGTTTCTACTAAACTACGCATTTATTAAAAGCATAATTTTCTGGATTTTAAACCAAGAAATAGAGGTTACATTCATTTCTATCAGATTAAATCGCTAAACAGAAATTTCAGAACAATAATGCAATTAATTGAACTTTTTCTAGGACATAAGTCGACGCAATTGCTGTTTTTCGCGAGGAAAAAAGAATATATTCATTAATATCCAAATACATCAACCACTAAACAGAAGTTTGAGAACAATAATGAAATTAATTGAACTTTTTTAGGACATTAATCGAAGCAATTGCGTATTTTTCGCGGGAGTCAATGTCAGACAGTCGGGAAAAAGTTGCAAGGACTTCAACTTGGTCTGAGAACTTGCGACAGTAGCTCTAAAAAGTGTCCGCCTGTGTTCAGACGTGACAGTCACAGCGAGAAACCGGTTCGGCGAGATACTGTCAGAGAGCGACTGTCGGGTTCGTTCAGACATGGACAGTGACTGTCTCGACAGATATTGCAGGGGAAAACTGTCTCGTCAGAACGCGCCTTAAGTGTCACACTTCAACATACTCCCTACCCCCTTTGTCACACTATATATTACATTAAAATAAAATAAGTTTAATTTGCTGATTTTAAATGTTTTTATAGAAATCAATGTAGGATGTCACTTCTTGTTACCCCCTCCTCTTGTCACAAACTCACTTTCTTGAACCCCCTCCTCCCCTCGAAGCGTGACATCATTTATGAATGACCCCCCTATTGGCTGTGTAAGTTACTGCCTTTTCAGGAATAGTTCGATGAGAGTGGTTCAATAAAAATATGCGTACCCTTTTCAACTGTGAGCTTTAATATTTCGTTGTTGTTCCCTCCTTTTTTAAACCAATTTTATTTTGAACAGTTTCAGGATTCGTTTTTTAAAAAAGATACATTGGTAATAGAAAGAAAATGCAAAAAGGAATAAAGAGGCATACTTATATACCACCACTTCCCATTAAATCACCAAGTCTATTTAGACATTTATTTAAACACAGGAGCAACTTCTTTGCCCTCAACTCTGAAATAAGAACTCATACTAATTTGGGTGGCAAATTTGAGTTGCATTGGTGATGGCTGTTTTACTTAGTTCTTTAAATTGAAAAACTGATACCAAAGTGTAAGTGGGAAGTCCAAAAAACCGGCTCAATCGGGTGAGACAAATTTTTTCCAACTCGGGGTTAAGCAAGCTGATTCTGCCATCAGAAAAATGTAAAAACAGATTTGCTGATTATGTGGAAAAGTTGTTGAGAAGTTATGTCTCGTAATTTCTTTTTGTATTTTCTCCTTAGTGTTAATATTTTTTAACAATACACTGCCGCACTCTATTTTTCGTTCACTAAGCTCTTGTTTTATTATTCTTATTAAGTGGCGCATTCTTTCGTTTTATTTTGTATATAAGATCATATTAGTTAATATAGTTTCCCCTAGATCCTGTAAACTGGGTTCAAGGTTCATCTTTTTTCACAAAATCGTAAGACATGTTGATTTTGTAAAAAAAAAGTAACTTCTTAATTTTTTTTACAAATTTTAGGAACAATTTTCTTTCAAAAAAAGTTTTTAATTGCTTAAAATAAATATAAGTTGCCCGAAAAATTTCGTGAAAAATATATATCAGGACTGCTTTTTTACACTTGGTTGTTTTAAAACAAAAACCGCAAAAAGAAAAAAAAAATGCGCAGTGTAGGGTTAAATTTATAACTTTTTTTCGGATCGATCCTTGTACATAATTTTATTACACGCTACAAAGATCTGAAGAAGTAAAAGCCAACTCAATTGATAAATCAGACATTTTATTGCATATAACAAATTTAACAACGTATAAAACTGTACATGAAATATCTCACATGAATCAATTGAAACATTTTAATTTTACAATTCTGAAGCACGTTTAGCAAAAATACTCTTCAATTTATCAACCATTGAAGGAATGCTAAAATAACATTTTGCAGGCACATCGCATGAATTCATATAAAATTCGACAAAACGTCATGAATTTAATATAGAACGCAAGAAAGATCATACACACGCAGAAGATGACTTTGGATCTATTTAACACTAAATAAAAACAACAATAAAAAGTAAATGCTTGATTTTTTAAATCCATATTCAACTTTAAACTATTATTAAACATTCATTTATTTTCATAGAATTAAACACATGTTGACTTTTGATCATTTTTAATATGAACTTTCAAAAATTTCATAAAATTTATGCAAATATTACGTTGCTTTAACATTAAATATTTATACAATGAATTGAAGGCAGATATGAAATATATGAGCTTAACGTAAAATCAAGTGTCACCATACCATGAGAATAAAACGTGAAATTGCTGTATCAAAAATAAGAAAGCTATAAGAACCTGACATTTTTTTCATACAAAAATAGTTCACTAACAACAAAACTGTTTAATACTGTGCAAAATATGTGCTTTGTTGAAAAAATATGCATATTCAATGCAATAGTAAAATATAATTGCTTTCAAAGCTCAACAACTCAAAAGTTAGATAATCAAAGATTTTTATAAAGTTCAAATGACAAGAAAACTTTGTTTATAGTTAAACATGTGAAATATTTACAAATCATTAGATAAAAGTTTGTCCAATAAAAATTGCCTTATATGGTGCAATGTGCAACACATATGTTTTCTAAAAGAAAATAAGAATATTTGACACAAAAGAGAAAAAAATGATTTCATAAATTATAAGTTTATATTGGTTTTAAAATCAGTACATATTTTCTAAAGTCACACAGCAAAAAGAAAAAAAAATGCAATGATCCAATCAAGCTTATAAGATACCTGAACTTTGTACACTAAAATAAAATTAATTAATGCGAAAGAAAAAAATGGTTTTCTTAAATTACATGTTTAACCACTGGCGTTTCTGTCCACCAAAAAAAAAAAATCTTCCTAAAGTCCATCATGTTTATTTAATGAGAACACATAAAGAAAAGTTGTTTTCCGATTTTAAATTTTGCAAATGCACACATTTATTGGAGGGGAATACAATAACATTAATCACTCCAAACTAAGATAACACTACAGGTGATAGTTGAGATTAAGCTTGAAATGAAGGCTTCATTTTAAAATGAATTACATTATGCTGAACACTTTATGTCCCCTTTTATGCCCCAAATAAAAGAAAAGTTCACCACAAAAGGCTCCAGAAAACAACAAAAAACAAATCATGCTACAACGAAACCCCACAATTTCGGGTATTCCGACTCCATCGAAAGCATTGCTTTATTTTGAATGGCTAACCTATACATATAAGAAAATAACATGTCTGTGTGTGTGTGCTTGTGATGCACATCCTGAAAAAATGGCAAGGCTTAGAAATATGAAATTTAGTAGGGTGTCCCAAAAAAAAAAAAGCCCCCAACTTTCAAATCTTTAAACTCTCACCCCCTAAAAGGTTTCCTTTTGGGAACATAAGATCTCTGGTAAAATTTTAAAACCCTAAGAAAATATTTAGAGGTGCCCCAAGATGGTCAAAATTGATCGAAATTTAACAGTATTTCACAAATAATCCAGTGGCCACTAGCACCACCTACATCTAAAATGTTCCAAAATCTTATCTATAATAACCATTTATATATACAAAAAAATACCTTAACTGTATTTATTTACACACTATGGATGCAAATACTTTTGCTGTAACTATATTATTCTAACCAGATAGAGCCATTGTTTTATAAGCAGATTGAATATTGATTGCTTCTTTCAACAAAGGAAATACGCTGCTCTTATTATTTATTTTGTGAATTAGTACTAGAAAAAATGATTATGTGTGCTTATTGAATATCCAACTGAAAGTCATCAAAGGTGCACGACTTCCAACAGGAAGGCATGCAATGAGAAACTTTACTTTCATTGTTCTCAAAAGCACACAATTCAAGAAAGTACGGCTCTTGTGTATGATCAAATTTTGCCATTTTGGGGAAAGTCTAGCCTCCCAGTAAGACAGCAAGAACATGTCAAACATTTGTATGAAAAATAGATATACCTCATGAACATAAAATAGAAGCAACACAACAGACCAGGTAAATCAAAAAGTATATTTTGAATGCGCTGATAAATTGCCATGTTAACAGAATAACTCACCGAAAAGAGGATTAGTAGTTTTTGATATTGCAACAAAAATAAAGAGGGGGCTGTATTGGTCCTTAAGACAGACAATTAACTTTACGTGAAAAAAAAAAACGGAAAGGCAAAAAAATTAGCTTTATTAAGCGAAAGAAAGTTGGCATGCTCACTACATTTCATGAGAACTCTTTCTTTCACAACTGCATAATGTTCCATTGATAACAATGCTGAGTTGAATGTGGAAGCAATAGAAAATGAAAGTGAGTTTAGACAGAAGTTACAAGAAATAAAAAATGATAAATATGGCGTCAATAACAAATGGAGAATGTGTAACAGCATCAACTTCATCTGAGAAGGTGCTAAAATCTGCCGTGTTATCAAAAAGTGAGAATGTCAGCAATTCCGTCATTTGGCTTCTGAGCAAATAAAAACAGTTTAAAACATCTATGTCTGTAGTACATTGGGTTGAACAGTTGTTACCTGACTTGCCGTTTGATGAAACTGGTCAGATTGATTGTTTACCAGTAATATTTTAGTCTTTGTTTGATGGAAATACTAAGCTCTTGTGTGCTCCTACATTACCATTTGGAACAGGTGTAAAAATAGCTAATACTGTTTTGCAGCAATTACAGTCATGGAAATGCGATTCTTTAGTCGTTGGTATGAGTTTTGATACAACATCTTCAAATACTAGGAAATTAAATGGAGCATGTACTGTCCTTGAAAGAAAAATAGGTCAAAATCTTTTATGGTTGTTTTGTAGACATCATATGTTTCAAGTATTGTGCTGTCAGATGTATTAAGTGTATGCCTGGGGCCATCTACTGAATCCGACATAAGTATTTTTAAGAGATTTAAGAAAAATGGCCAAACTTAATCACCATGAACCAAAATATCAAAAATCACCCATAGTGCAGCACCTGATAGTTTGAAAATATTTATTTCAGCAGTTACAAACTGCTTCCCACAGTAGAGTTGTCAAAATCTTTTTAATAGTTACTTCTTTTGTATGGTTCAAAGTAGATGTAAATATGTTAAAAATTGTGTTCTTATTGACATTATGCATTTTCAATTAAGTTTAATATTGTTTATTATATATTGCTAAAATGTATATATCTCTTTAACATGTTGAAAATTAAATGCATTTTGCACCATTTTGAATAATCCTAAATGGTGTTACTTGATATTTGTTTAATGAAACATCGTTACATTTCAATCATTTTTGAAAAATTCTACATTCTTGGAGGACCTCTAAATATTTTCGTATAGTTTTAAAATTTTACCAGGGATCTTATGTTCCCTAATGGAAACTTTTTAGGGGGTGAGAGTGCAAAGATTTGAAAGTTGGTTTTTTTTGGGACACCCTAGTATACAAGTGTGATTTATGTCTCAGTTGTGCACCTCGGAGCAAAAATTTTGATAAGTTGATTTTAAAAAATGCTATTTATTAATTTTTGCAATTTTAAAGAAACAATTTGCTGCCATCTACTGGACTGATTTGTAATTAACACAAATCTTATTGTTGCATGTTACAACAATGCTGTAAAAATTCAACTATGTTTTCAAATACAACAATGCTTTCATGAACTGCTTCAGCAACAGCTGAAATGTGTTCTGTGCCAGGCATAGGTGCCGAGCCGAAATTCTATGCATTGATGGCGCCCGAGTAGAAAGCGCCATAGGTGCCACTAGCCGCAGGCTAGTAAAATAATAAAACAAATGCAAAACTGAGGCTTTAAGCAGAAATATGATGAACAGATTGCATATAGTTGAAAATACAATACAAAAAAATTGAGCAATTGATACATCCTTTTTTTATGTTTCATAAGCTTTTATTTCATTTTGGGAGTTACCTCCAAAAGCCACTCCTCCCCCCCTACTGCAGCCACTAGTTTACCTTAGGTCAGTGGTGTAGTCGAGGGGGATGCAGGGGAACGGCGTCCCCTTATCTTTTTAATTGAATACAAGCATCACCCCAAATTTTTTACATTTTAACATAAGCATCCCCCCCTTTTGATTTCAATTGCCTATCTTTGTATGTGTAAGCATCTCCCCAACTTTTTTTTCAGGCTACACCACTGCCTTAGGTTGATAATTAGTACATATTACTTCAAGTTCAGATGGGGGAGGGGTGAAGCAAGGATTCAATCAAGTAAATAGCCTTCAACAAATACTGCTAACATTTTGTATAAAAAAGAGCCTGCAAAACACCAACCTTACAATATAATAGCACTTAAAATAAATTTACTCGCACTTACTGCACATAGCACCCCACAGTCAATTTTTTCAGTGATTGAAATTTACTAGAAAAATGAATACCATGAGGAAATTTTGGAAAATAAAAGCATTGAATGATTGTGAACTGGTTTAAAGCGTGATATTAAATACAAATTTGCAATGCAAATTTTTTGGGGTTGCAAATTACAATGATGTTGATCATTATAAATTAGAACTATAATAAATTGCTTTTGACCAAGCTACAGGTTTAAGCAAAAGTAATCATTTACTATTAATAGTAAACTCTTTACTATGAAATATGATTAGTAGAAAATAAAAGCAAAAGATTCCAATGAGAAACAAAAATTAAAACTGAACAAGGCAAAATATAAACATAAGTATTCTTTTTAGCCTAAATGCAAGAAAGTGCAATGTCTGTCATAACAAAATGCTTATGTTTGTAGAGCATTACCAAGGTATCATTGATAAGTTTCAAACATATATTTCAATAAAATACAATCTGATTTTAAAATATAAATTTACATTAATTAAAATAGAAATTATTTTTTAAAACGTTAGTTTTTAATAAGAATACAACTGTAAAATTGCATAGACTCAATGGAAATATGCATTAATATTTTCAGAAAATTAGTAAGAGCAATGAGTGAACACTTTGACCAATAGAACATATGAAATGCAAACAATTAAAATTTAAAATATAAATGAAATACATAATTATACGAGCTTGTATCCCAAACTTATTCAAGTGATAGTAGAATAAAAGCTTCAGCTGCTGAGTGTGGATCCAATTAAAATTCTGAAGTACAAAAAAAATTTCTAAAATTTAGCAAAAAAGAAAAAAGTAACATATCGCCAGTGTTCAGGTAAAAGTCAATAACTTCAAAAGAAAAATATAGAGGACTACAGCCATGAATTAGATTTTGCTATTAGGCGTTTTAAAATCCCAGAGTTTGTCTAGTAGTCAAAATTCAACCCCAATTCATTAATTTTTCATGTTCAGCCTCAAACGTTTAAATAACTTTTCAACATTTTAGTTTTTCTGTGTCACAACTGTTTGTTTCGTTTAAATATTTCAATTAGTTATAATCTCTCCTCAGTGTGACTCACCTCTGAGTTATTTATCATAATGCATTGATAACACATATTATGCATAAATTTTATCACTCCTTCTTCCGTGAAGAAAATAGAAATAAAAATTTTCAAGCCGCCCTCTTATTTTGAATACATTAGAAATACAAGCATGCACTTTCAATTTAATCAAGAGTTCAAAACTCTAATGCACATCAACAAGCTTATGAAACATCGATTTAAAGCAAAATAACGCACCCTTATTATCTGGCTTTCTATTATATTAGACATTGATAGCTTCAAATTTTCTTTTATTTTGTTTGACATTGTACTGGGAAAACAATCAGACTGACTTATCATATATATATATTGAAAATGGATTAATTGAAACCTTAAGATTAGTATTATTTTGCTTTGACAGTCATTTAATAGATTATCTATTTTACTTTGTTATTGGCATTTCTTCTTTGAATTATAAATAGTAAAAAGTGTAATGAGTAGTGTACAAATATTGCAGCTTGTTGAAGAAGGAGTAGTATGAGAGCATCAAGAATAAAGTTTTCTAAAAAAAAGCCTTCAAATCTACGTCCGATTAAAAAAAATTAAAAAAATTAACTATTTTCAAAATTTTTCTATTGATAAGACTAAAACTCATCAATAGCTACTAAATTTTTAAAATGTAAGAAAAGCGGTTCCCAAACACAGAAAATGGTATTTAACTGTTTTATCTTTGCCTATTTGTATCTAGATAAAGGTGGTACACAATTTAAAAATTACAATACTAAACCTACCGTTACTTAGGGGTCGGGGAAAGCGGTTTTGACTGTTTTTTTTTAATGATTAAGAAGTTTCAAGTGACATTATCCAAACTGGAGTTTTGGACTTAGTGAATTTTACCTGAATAACCATGATATGAATGCATTGTATATTAAATTGTATTGTGCATTTTGTAAAAACATTCGTGATCCATTCTGTAACACCAATTTCTTTCATCTTATACTGGAAAAATTTACATAAAAACAGATACATTTTGCATGATTGCAGTAGTTTAAAGCAAGATTATTCAAATTTAATTAATTCAAAGTATTGTAGTTAGGAACATGAATGTATGAAACATATATTTACATGTTCAGTTCAAACATGTGCGCTAAATAAGCATTAGTGCAGTGAAAGCTCT